>OY776681.1:4456460-14456460 GCA_963675555.1 Leptura quadrifasciata | reverse complement strand
ACCAAGGTCATATGGCCTTGAATTTTTTTTAAATTTACCTCGCCCGAATTATATGGAAAAGAGTGTAATCACGTCTATCTTGTGCAGATATAAATTTTGGTGATTTTTCGGCGGCCATTTTGAAAAATTGGCGGAATCTGAATCCTAAGGGAAACATTTTTACTAGTCTCGGACCAAATCGATTAAAATATCGTCCTTAACACTTGTGCCAAGCGGTTTGCTTGTATCATCAAATGGCGTTTTTCCCGAAGGCCATGAACTATAACCTCAAAGTTGGTATTACCAATGATTTTTATACTGACATGAAAGAAAATATCTTGCAAATTGTAATTTACGCAATCCAATTTATAACATTATCTTATTGGTATTAACAGGTAAGTTATGTGGTGACTTCTAAGCATAGTGCTATTTATAGTGTAATTTACATTTTTTTGAATGTTTTTTGATGCTTTATCGATTTTCATTATAAAAAAATGTAGAACTTACTCATTGGATGGTTTGGCTGACAACAATAGTGAATTAAGTTTACAATTTCAATTTGTTACTTTAATCATGTTGTTTCGAGTCCAATCATCCGCAACATCAAATTTATATTGGAAATTTTCTAATGTCAGAGATAATGCTCCGGCATGAAATCGAATGTTCTCATGAAACAGTTGTCGTATTGTTTATACAAATCACCGTAAAAAAAAGTTCTACAATTCTTCTTAATCCCGCCCTGTGCCTGATCCCGGTGTAATACCAGCCCTGCGCGGTGAACGTTTATCTTTGTAGGCAAACCGAGTTCACAGTACAGAACTCTGGACACATCACACCACCACCCGGCCTTGCATCCCCAGCCTACTAGTTTCCTTGGCTGCCTTCCATTCATGACTCCAACTCCTTTAACAGGGTTTCACTTAGCTGTCAATTTTGTTTTATTGCTGGGCCGGAGAAAGTTGTAATGGGAACATTTATTTTTCTATTACACATATTTATTAATGCTTTCGTTTATTGTTATTGGTGGGATTAAAAATAGGTTTATTATGTAAATGGCACCAGTTTTATATCATGTAAACTGAATTATCTGCTGTATGCATTTACATGAATACAAAAAATAAGCTTGGTAGTGGTATAAGGAATGTAGTTTATTTTAGTACTTGTACAATACGACTTTACCATTTAAGTTTTTGTGATGGATTTTATATTGTGCAACAGTAATTTTAGAATATTTTATGTTCTGCAGAACAAACAGAAATTAATAGATTAATCGACTTTCCTGTTAGGACTATCGATTCAAATTTTCGGGCTATTATCCTTAATGATTATTACGCCTCATTAGGATCCCTTTTTACCTCCGCGATCTAATTAATTAAAATAATGCAATGACTACTTCTTTTTTATATATAATAATAATAATGTTTATTTACAGAAAATGATACACATAATATAAATAAGTTACATTAAATGTATACAAGTAAATAGACTAGCAATTCGATAAGAGATAGAATACTTGTTTCGAAATACAAAGTAATAATATATCAATGAGATACCTACAAAAAAAACGGTAAAATAAAGATTAACATGTATAGTGTATACGACCAGAATTGAAACAGCATAAAAACTAAAAGCCGGCAAAAACAGTCGGCATTTCTTTATTGTTTTTCTTATGACAAGCATTTCTATTTACCTCCGCATGAGATGCCGACTGTTTTTGCCGGCTTTTAGTTTTTATAAGGTTTCAATTCTGGTCGTATACACTATACCTATATTAGCTTTATATAAGTGGGCATAAGAATTCATGAATAAACGTGTAGTTAATTATAAGCTTAAACTTAAGATAATACCTGTATACAGGGTGTTTCATAATTGAATGCTGATCCTAAAGGGCGATAATCCTTTGATGATTTTAAGAAAAAATCTTTATATGAACATAGGTCCGCAACCGCTTTATTTTTGAGATACAGGGTGTTGAAATTTAACAAAAAAAAAATCAGTTTTTCCATAATATCTCTAAAACCGCTTTTTCACAATTCTGGTACAGTTGATTTAAAAAAAAACTGGTACACTTTCTTTTAGCTATGTAAATTATTCGTTCTTTGATTGATATTAATAATCTTACAAATGTCATTTTGACGTTAATCAGTGGCGTAATTATTGAAAATGGTTCAACATCTAACAGTTGTTCAAAAACTTCGAATTGTTTCTAAAATTGAAGATGGTTGGTCCATAAGAAGACTTGCTGCTGAATGCAATGTGAGTAAAACCACGATAATGAGTGCTAAAAAACAATGGGAAACTAACCAAACGGTATCCCGTAATGCTGGTTCCAGTAGGCCCAGAAAGAGCAATAGTCAAGAAGATGGAAATCTTATAAATTACCTAAGAGAAAACCCTTTTCAGACTGCTGTAAATGCAATTTCAGAGACAAAATTTCCTGCTTCGGTACCTACTGCTTACAGAAGAATAAAACTAGAAAGCGAATTGAAGTGTTGTTCAGCGGCTAAAAAATACAAACTTTCAGAAGAAAAGAAGCAGGATAACTTCTGGGGACAACTTGTCTTTTCTAACGAAAAGGTTTTTAAATCCTGTAACGATGGACATGTTCGCGTATATAGGCCTCCTTCCACTAGATACGACGAAAAATATACTTTCGATCCACAAATATCAGTAAGGTTTTCAGTCAATGTCTGGGCTTGAATGAGCCTAAATGGGTTAGGTGTGTGTTGGAACAGTGGTGGTCATCTCAACTCTATTAAATATATTGAAATATTAGACAATATTATGTTGCCGTCAGTAATAGAGGTGTTTCCGGAAAATTAAAAAGAAAGGTTTAATAAGTTTAAAAACACTAAGAAAACCGGTCTCCTCCAAAACCCAGGTCCGGGGTAAACCACCTCTTCTCCACCCCCCTCTCGACATGCCTGGCCAGCCCTATTTACAGACATATGCACACAACTAAACTATTAAGATTTTCAATTACAAGAGTTGTACCAGTTTTCTTTTAAATCAACTGTACATACAAAGTACGCATAAACATACACTTTTTCCAGGATAAATGTTTTTTAAATTTTCATTATTGACGTCCCTGTTAATATGCCCTGCAATATTCTTAATTTAAAAAATGATACGCCACTGTTTTTTTTAAATAAATAATATTTTCATATTTGCGCTTTATCTTGTCATAAAAATGATCCCTTGCCTTTTTTCGTCTGGTGGACGGTTTTCGATTTAAAAAATAAAATGCATTCACTTGCTTGTCCCTATGCGATTTTTTCTCTTAGTCTCAATTACATAATTTGTGCTAACCAAGGCATCTAGGCAAGTTTTTTATAATTTTATTAGTAACTATTATTTAATTTTAATAGTACGCATAAAAAGACATTCTTTTAATTTCAAAAACTTATAACTATTTTGAACAAAAAATACCAAAATTAAATTAATTGTTCAAAATGTCCTCCTCCTCCAAATATGCACGCTGCAGCACTCCTTCTCATTGACTAGCGTACTCTTTGGAAAATTTCTTGAGTATTCCTTTAGGAAACTATTATGCGGTTTCGCAATTCTTCCTCAGTTTGAATTTGCTGACTAAAACCAAGGTCTTGAGATGTCCTCAAAGAAAGTAATCCAGACTGTTTAGGTCTGGGGATCTAGCTAGCCATAACTCTGTTCCCCCACTACCTATCCAGCGATCATTAAAGTTTTGGTTTAAACACTCGCGTGCCAGAGCACTTTCAATGGGCAGGTGCACCGTCGTGCATAAACCACATGCAATTTCGCATTAAAATAGGAACATCTTCCAACAGAATTGGTAAATTATCATCAAGAAGCAGACGATAATTATATCCATTTAATCTGCTTGATAGAAAAAAGAGCCAATTAGGTAATCTCCAATAATTGCAGCCCACACATTTAATGAGAATTGCACCTGGTGATGAGATACCACGATTGCATGCGGATTTTCCTTGGCCCAAAAATGATTGTTATGAAAATTTCTGATACTGTTTCTCGTAAAACTAGCTTCGTCCGTGAATAAAATTTCCATGTCAAACAAAGGATTTTGGGTAACTTTTTGGAGAAACCATTGGCAGAAATTCACTCGTAATGGAAAGTCTCGAGGAAGTAGAATATGATAGGGATATAATAAATAATCCTCCATACTAGAACATGTGCGATATTTAAATTATTGGCAACTTTCCTCGTGCTATGTCAGAATTTTCCTCAACTGAATTTAAAATAGCTACCTCAACTGCTTGATTTATTCCATTGATACGGTATTATATGTGTTTCAAGTGTTAAATTTATTAAATGCAGTAACGGTTTAACGAATATAAACATATGAACTTTACTAGTTTGACTAGTATCCCGTTAGGACCAGCAGATGAGCTGTTTTTTAAGCTGCCTATTATTTCAATATTCCATTTTTTGTAATAGTTTTAAGCAATATTGACGATTGTAAGAAATTATTTTCTAGGACGTTATTAGATAGCTTCTCAAATTTATTTATTTCTAGAGACATTTTTGTGCTCATAGTTATAAAATAATCGTTAAAAAAGTTAGCTTTTCTGTACTATCTGTCACTTCTAGTTCTTCGTTATTTATTTTATTAATGTGTTTAATTTGTTTATGTGTTGTTGTTGAATTTGAAGTATTATTTACGAGCTCCCAGACATTTTTAACGTTACCCTGTGCTTCTGCGAGCTTATATTTGTAGTACTGATTTTCTCTCTTATCAATTTATTAAGCACGTTTCTATATTCTGAGTATTATTTTTTAAGTTCAGGTGAGTATTTTTTCAATATATTTTTTCAAGTAGTCTCGACTCGATGCTTAATGGAGTTTATTAATCGATCTGTTATCCATGGTTTTATTTTATGGAATTTGTTTATAATATTCATGCATTTTGATGATTTCTTTATTAATGTGTGAAGTTTATTGTTAAAAATATTGTAACTATCTTGAACTTGAGTACAATTTACTACCCCAAGTTTCTTGCTCTAATAAATGATTTTTTCTCTCTAATTTTTAATATCAGTTTTATTAATTTTTGGTTCTCGATTCATTTTCCTATATAGGTCTGTTTCTCTGAATTCTGAAATAATATAATGATCGGTAATATCCGTTTCAATAATCATATATAAAATCTAATACTGTCCTTTGCGGTACACCGTATACAGCAAACATTCTTTGCTTAATACAGAATTAATTTATTAATTCCATTGTTAGACTTCTGTACCCAAAGTATTTTAAGGTACCTAATGATTGTGTCTTGGCAAGATCTCCAAACACACAAATTTAAACTTTGTCTACTTTCATAAAAAATGTATATTTGTTTGTGTGGTTTGTTCAATTTCCCAAGAAATACCGATAATTCATCGACAATATGCCACGACAACATGACCTTGTAATTGATATGAACTAATACCACAAAACTTATTAACAATAATATTTGAGATATACAGCAAAATAAGAGTTCTTCAAAAAAAGCTTTGAAAACGGAAAGAGATTACTTTCCGAAACGTCAGCTAAATACATTATTTCTATGTTTATTCCGATTTATATTATTTGCAAAACATAACCTCTGACTTTTCCTTTGGCGTAAACGTCACGGGAGCAGAGGTTTTTTCCCAATAATTCTATTATTTTGTAGATTCGGTAATTTGTTTTGAAGAGGATAATAATACATGTAGCAGAAAACCCAAATAATAGGAAAGAATAACAATAAATGTTATAATCACAGAATAAAGCCCATGTGTTGTGAAAAACGTTTTATATGGCTATGCCTTCATTTAGAAGTGACTTATCTTAGTAATTTCAGGACTAATTTTACCTCGTCGTTTTATGTTTGAAGACACATTTCAATTTGAGATTGCTAATATTGCTTATTTCCCTCGGAAATTATCCTTTTAACAAGAAAGTTCGATGATAGAGGGAGTTGGCCTCCCACTCTAGGAATAAGGCATTTTTATTTATTGTAGAAGCTTGTAGGAACTAATATTATTTTGCATCTTAAAATCTTGAACGTGACTGTGACATTGAAGTGTGTTCATAAACACTAAAATAACAAACACTACTGGATGCCGCCTAATAAATTGATGTCACCATATGGTGATTAAACTAGGCTTTAACAATCTGCGGTAGAAAAAAAAATTGTTTGTTTACTAACGTAATTTATCGCCAATTAATAGTCCATGTGCCAGTATACATTTTGGTAAAATTTAGGATGGGGCAAAATAATATTCGATGGGATTATCAATTAGGTCTTGATAATCACTAAATGTCTGCGTATTTGTCTCTGAAGTCAAGGGTTTCAATATGGCGGCTATTTCAAAATGGCGTGCTGTTTAATATTTAAAACATGAAAATAGGGAAATAATTGGCAATTTCTTACTTAAAAATGAGGATTTTGAAATCGTCTTAAAACTTTTAGATATTCGCACATGAAATCTTGAGTACAACAACGATGCCAATAGATTTTTGTTTTTCCAATGTAAAACAAAAATTCATATTAAGTTACACCAATATATATTTCTTTCGGTTCCAGACAAAATTCAAAGTTTTGATAAATCAAGACGTATTATTTTGTCCCTGCACCATTTCTAATGTTGACCATTAGGTCATGTTGCTTAAAGAATAATAATTTTCTGTTTTTTCTATAATTTAGTATACACACAATGTGTCCACGGCAAAGCTTTATTATAGGTGTAAATGATAGCTTTTTTTGGATTACAAACACAATTTTTTGTGTTCACCCAAAAACTCTTTTTAGTATGTTAGACTTTAAAAAATGTATAGAAGGCGCAGGTAACAGCGTAGAAATAAAAATCGCATCAGGTAAAGTGCTTTTTCTGTGCGAAAAAACTTGCTCAGATTAAAAATATGATGCTGTACAGAACTAAATACATTTTTTGTTATTTACAAAATTTATTTATTTTTTTTAATATTGTAAATGTAATAATAATTTAAATTTGTTTATTCTACCCATGTTCCTCCATTTTCAGCACACATCTCAACTCTGTTCTTAAATTATTTATAGCTATTTTGAATGGCTTGAAGGTTAATCGAACTTATAGCATTTGTAATCCCCTCTTTCAATACATTTACATCCGTTGTTAAATCTTGGGAATAAACAATTTGCTTCAGATGACCCCATAAATAAATATCGCAAATAGTTAAATCAGGCGATCTGGGTGGATACGGAAAGGATCCAAAGCGTCCAATCCACTTTTCTGGAAAACTATTATTCAGCCAATTCCTCACTATTTGTGTGCTATGGGCTGAACAACCATGTTGCTGAAGATACAAACGTGCTCTTTTGTCCAATGGCAAATATTCATGAAAAAATGTTTCCAGTAGATTTAAATACTTATGCTGATTTAATTTTCTTTTAGAATATTGACTACAGGCAACAATTCTGAAAATTGAGTTTGTATTGATCCAGTAGCGGCAATTCTAACTAGACACAACACCATTGGTGGTAAAAGTTGCTTCGTCAGAGAAAATGATATGTCGATGAAAAAAACCGGTCTTCTGCAAATTTTTCCCCCATTAACATACAAAAGTGTAAGCGCTTACCTTCATCACCGTACTCAAGATTTTGTCGAAATCTTGGTTTGAATGGAAAAACTTTGTCTCTTTGAATATTTTACAAATTAACGATTTTCTTATCCCTGTATCACTAGCGCGCTTTCATAAAGATAATTTTGAATTCTCTCTGAGAGAATCCATCGCTAATAATGCTGCTGCATCATCTTCATTGTATTGTAGATTAAAACGATAAATAAAAACATTCACAGACGTAGTGGGAATAGTGGTGGATAGTGGCGATGCATCATCACGTCTCACGTCTTGTATGTCGCATGCATTAAAATGAGAGAGAAGGTTTAGGAGTTTGTCTTCTTAGCGTCTCACCTGGCACTTCTCTTCTCGATGAAACCTTTACGTCTTTTATGTCGAGTGCATTAAAATGAGAGAAAAGATCAACCATGTGTTTGCACTTTGCAGGGTCTGCTTTCTTAGCGTCTCACCTCGCACCCCCTTCTCAATTATAGGTTTCCCGCATTATACTATTTCTTTTGCCTAGTCTGCTTATTTACATTTCCGGTTTGCATATTTTCACAATTCTCCATGCCTTCTGTATCGTTAGGACTTTTCATTAAACTCTGAAATCACATTTTTCATGCTAGATTCACCAGTGCCATAACATAGTACAAGATAAATTTGTCTTGTAAAGTTGACATTTTTAATACCAAAAATCGGCAGCTACTGGAAGCGGCTGGAACCTCCCCACTCGGTGGATCTTTGAAGCTGAAAAGAGCATTAAATTGTGTAACAAAACGGTACTAAACGTAATCTGATCTCGTCCAAAACCTTTTCAGATCTTCTGGGGCACTAAAAAAACCCTCAACTTAATGAATTTACAATCATCTATGCGAGTTATTACCTACATTATCGCTCGTTGATAATATACTATTAGGATTTTAACAACTTTAACATCACTTGAACGACTAAGAAAGTCTAGTTATCCTAAATACTACAGATTTGTAAAGCAACAAACTGAAAATTGGTAAAGTGATAATCTATAATAAATTCACCAACGAAGGTACAGAAAGCATGTGATATTGATATTGTTGCATCTACCTTTAAAGTTTGTGACAATGCACTAAAAGTTACAAATATGCCGAAATCTTATTAACATGACATGACACCAACGTTATCGGATGGCAAACGATGACAATGACAATCGTCAAAATTTGCTCATTGCAATCCGATCGCTCGCGGCTATCTTTGTTAAATGAAACATTAGCATTTCAGTAATTTTACTAGATTTTAGAGGAATATTTATAGTTTAATTCTTCGATTTGTCTGTATATACATATAAAAACGGCACTAAACGTAATCCGCTCTACTTCTAGAGCAGTGAAGAAACCCTCACACGTGAACTGACACGTGATGTGACGAGTTTCACGACGTAACAGCACGCGCATCGATCATGCCATGCGAAATGCGATCTATGCTTCATATTTGCTTTGTTTTTAATTTTTTCACGGAAACCGAATCGAAAGGGTGGAAGTGTGATATATCGTTGAAATCAGAATTTTAACTGCTTTTCAATGGTTCCATTGCAAATTGAAAGTAATTATAAAATAAACAACTTGTTGCGCCAAAATGGCACTAAACGTAATCCGATCTCAACCAAAAGTTTCAGTTCTTCTGGGACACTGAAGAAATGCACATGCAAAGTTTCATTCAAATCCGCTCAGTAGTTTCGGCGCTATCGTGCTAACACACATACACACACACACACACACATTTTTCAAAAACCACTTTTTTGGGTTCCTAGGACCTCAAAACGTAAAGATTTGATGTTATCTCAATTTTTGTTTTTGAACCAATTTTAGTAACCTCACAATTTTATTGTGGAGAGGTTAAAATAAATTATTCTGTCAAAAGACGGATCACTTCTATTTTTGATTCCATAGCATATTCTTCTTAAAGCATTAAAATTTTATAAATAAAAAATGAATTTGGTTCTGTAATTTGGTACAACGTCATATTTTTTAATTCTGAGCAAGTTTTTCTAATTAATTTTTTCAATATTTCGCACAGAAAAGGCACTTTACCTGATGCGATTTTTATTTTTAAGCTGTTACCAGAGCCCTCTATAAATTTTTTAAAGTCCAACATTAAAAAAAATTAAACAACAATTAAAAAATTTTTGGGTGAAGCAAGAGCAGAATACAAAAATTTGTATTTGTAATAAAAAAAAAGTTATCAATTCCATCCATAATACCGCTTTGACGTGGACACATTGTATATACAAGTATATGTGAAAATTAATATATTATGCCAAAACATCAAAATGCATCTGGGACAAGTACTATTCAATAAAATTTGTAGACGAATAATATGATTTAATGGAATCACAAAGTTACTTAGCTTTGTAATTCTGTTGCTACAATTAGAAAATTCTTGAAAGCAAAAAGTAATAATAATTAATAATAATAATTCTACTCACATGGTATGTTACACGTAAGTCAACCGTACAGGAATAACTTAATAAATAATAGCTCAAGACCCCAATTCTCAGCTACATATTTAATTAACAAATACGTTGTTCCCTTCTGTATGTAATTCAAACCAGTTTACACTAATATCAAGAGCTACTTAGATTTATTATTTTTTTTATATGTTCGTCTTTTATACCCAGATACCAGATATCCAGAAAAAGTGAATAAGTAGCATTCTTTGATTATAGTATGCTTATTTAGGTTGATATTAAACTATTATGGTTTTGTCTCCGTTTACTTCCACGTCCAGTGGAAGTCTGGTAACGCAAATAAAATTTAAATTGTTATTTTTGTTAAAATAGGCTTAAAATGTCATGAAACGTCGAGATTTTAAATTTGAGCGAAAAAAGTTTCCTGTCTGTCTGTCGGTCTGTCTATAACTTTTTTTGTGCACACGTTTCCTCTGGAACCGTTTATGATACTGACTTGAAATTTGGTACACTTATGTACTGTAACGAGATCTGACACTATATTATATTTTGATCTAATTCCGTTGAAGGGTTCGGGGGTAAATAGGGTAAATAGGCAAAGCAAGCAGGCAAGAGTCCATAAAATTGCAATTTAGGGCATGTACTAAAAGTCAAGGTCACGCCCCTCTACCACTCCCATTGCCACCCCCAGTAAGTAAAGTAAAAAATTAAATTGGGATTTAGTGTGTGTACGAGAACCGAGGGCCTCCAAAATATATTTTGGCATTAGTTACCCCTATACAACCCCCTTTACCACCCACACCCTATTGTTTAAGGGAATAAAAAATTAAATTTGAATTTATTGTGTATTATGTGTATACGATAACCAAGGACTTCTAGATTTTTTTTTACATTAGCCACCCACTCTACCACCCCCACTCTATTATTAAAGGGGGGAATAAAATATTACATTGTTATTTAATATGTATAAGACTTGGATGCAAAATCTGGATGTGGAAGTAGTGATTCCTTCGGCAGCGGTTTTTATTTTTGATATATGTGAGTGGTTATAACACTTATTTTTATTCCATTTTCCCTTATTTCCTCTGTTACATGTGTTTCATTTAATCATACCGCTAGTGGACATTCGGTGTACATAAATTGTTGAAATTCATAAAAATAACTTGTTAATTCTTGAATAATAACGGACAGACATATCTTCTTAGTATTGTGGTCGGTGCGATGATTATTTAGTTATAGATCGTCGGTCCACCCAAATCGGCAATGATTATAAGCAGTATGCCCTACAGGCTTATGATATTTTGGCATATAACTGACTGAAAAATGAAAATGAAAATGTCTCCGTGGACTATTCGCTGCAAAATGTAATTATTGTTATTTTTACAATAATAACCGTTTTTAAAACGATAATAGTCAGTATGCCAAGTATACCGCATGATATTTCATAAAAAAGAATTGAGCGGAAAACGATCAGCATACAGGTACGGTGAGACCTAAGGGCCTTTACATGTGTAAATAATACATAACATTTTGAATGATAATAATCAGTATGTCCTTATGAAATTGAGAAGATTTTGTCATAACTTGCATAATGAAAACAGTAGTTAAACAAAGGTAGAACAAGAGACTTACAAGGAACTTTGTTTGGACCACTATTCAGTATAAATCTGTTGGAGTATAAAAGTCTCATAGAACTGCATGATTTTTTAAAACAAATTATCTATACACGATTGGAATCTAAAATCATCATCAATAATCAAACCTAAATATTTAAATACTGATACAATAGGCAAAGGGTTATTGTTGATATTAATTGAGATAGTTTTTGATAATGTTGACTGTTGATGGCTCCAAATACCATAATATTTGAATTTGTAGCATCCAGTCTAAGGTTATGCTTCTGACTTTTATTAAATAGCATATCTAAATAACTGCTGATGCTGTCCTGTGCTGCAACCAGATTCTGAATTGGAAAACTTAAATAAATTTGAGTGTTATCAGCATAAACTTGAGCTTCGGAAAATCTTATACATTTTAAAAGATCTACAGTATATGTTATAAATAATAAAGGACCAATTACCGGCCCCTGAGGAACACCAGCTTCTATAGGGGCCAGGTCTGAACTTTTAGCTTGAATTCTATTTGCTGTTGCCTATTTATTAGATAATATTTTATAATATCTACTGAATCATTATAAAATCGTAATATTTTAACTTAGCACAAATAAGTTTATGATTAATGGTATCAAACGCTTTTGAGAAGTCAACAACACACTAACATCATTTTTATCCGTAGCTGACAACAAATCATCAGTAGCTTGTTAATCTCTGGTTAGTAGATGTCATGCATAGATTCAAGTCCTACGTTTCGAACATATGAATTTTAATCAAAACATTTTTGATCTCTCCAGCTGTAAGAAAAGTCGTGTTAAACATTTAAATTCTTTAACTAAAACACGTCAGAATCATCCTGCGTCAATAATAGATACATACAACATTCTCACGGGGGTGGAGATATATGCTCTGGCCTGTTCCATTTTTAATGAGATAAATTAATGCTGCTACGATAATATCGCTATGTGAACCAAACAACCATCGTTCAAAGCTAAAATGGCATACGCTAACGTGGGAATAAACGCGTAGTAGTATATAAAAACTGAAATCACTCATCTAATTAAATTTTTGCAAATGACTTGCCACCTACTCGCAGTTTAATGTCGAGTAGTGCACTTAGCTGTGGGAGGGCATTTTTTCATTCGCAATGGTTGTGATACATTTCGGTGGTTTGCAAGAGTTAATTTTTTTAACTGCATTTTTTACCTCGTTACTTAAATGTCAATTGAATGTATTCATTATCGCACGTTATCGTAAGTTAAACTGTTTCAAAAATCCTAAATTTTGAAATATTGAGCTGAATGTATTATGCATATAATTTTATTGACTAAAATAAATAATAATAACTGATATTTATTCATGTAAGCCGTATAAGATACAGGTATGAAACGTCACACAAAAGCATAAACATATATAAAAGAAAGACATACAATAGTAATAAAATAGTCAAGAAACAGAGTAAAATAGCAAGCATAAGTTGATTGTCAGGTCATTCATTAAAATCAATATACAGGGTGGACCATTAATAATAGGCCATAGTTCAGGGGTAAATTTTTTGGGCCAAAATATGAGGATATAATCAAATATGCTTGAGGATATGAGGATAATCAACATTGTAGTAGATCCTCTATTGAGCATGAGGTCAGACTACATAGTCCCAAAAATCACATTTAACAAACCCTTCACTATCTCTACAGGAGAGAGAGGGGATTGGTCAACAGGAGCTCCTGAGTTACTACGCAAAGGCCTGACCTGGTATACTTACGTGTCCAGGATGGAATCAGGAGCTGGAGCAGGAATACATGGAGTGAGACCGAGGGCAAGTATAAGCCTTTCTCTTGGACTTTACGCCACTGTATTTTAAACTGAAATTCTGGCTATACGTTAGAATGTCAAACGACGATATGTGAACCAGCAGATCTGCATCGCATCTGACAGTCAGGCGACACTAAAGGCATTAGCCTCTAATAAAGTGTCCTCCAGACTGGTATGGGACTGCCATAAAGAGCTCGAAGTTCTGGGTGAGCAGAACAGAGTTAAACTACTCTGGGTGCCGGGACACACCAGAATAGACGGCAACGAAAAAGCCGATGAACTTGCTAGACAAGGAACAGCTAACACATTCTATGGCCCAGAACCCGTGCTGGGCATTACCAAATGTTCGGCAACAGGGGTAATTAAAGACTGGGTCAGGAATAAACACAACCATTACTGGAGGAACATACCAGGTAATCGACATGGGAAAACACTTATTGAAGAACCATGTCCAAAACAAACTGCAGAACTGCTCCCAAAGAACAGGTTACAGTTGAGAATTGTAACAGGCCTCTTGACGGGACATTTTCCTGTTAAGAAGCACCTCCACGTACTGAGGCCTAACACCGACGCCTGTAGACGAGCTACCCCCAACCAGGAATTTTGCCGAACCTCTTCCCTTAAGAAGAGTAGGGATCTTTTACTTGCCTAACATTTAATAGACAAGGAACCGACGGCTTTACATCCCCTCCGAAGGATGGTATATCTCCTATACAACCCTCGCTTAAGGTTATATAGCTTCCGCGCATACACTGATATACAAGCCGCTGGAAGATGTGTGAGGTGAAGACGCGGTTTCCGTTGGAATGGTCACCCATCCAAGTACTAACTGCGCCTGTCGTTGGTTTACATCGCATATCGAAGTATGTACATAGTAAAGATGCACCTACGCTCGCCCCAGTCAAGATTAGATTAGATTAGATTAAATTAGATTTATTTCCCAAAAATTAATGTTACATAACAATAATAATGCAATGTGCTCATATAAGTACATACATGACATGGTGCGCCTTAATCAAGACATAAAGGAAAGAGCATTTACTTAAATAGGTTCAATCTTAATGAAAATACAATGCACATACTTAAATAAATTCAGACATTATAAATATACAATAATACAATGCTTTACAAGTAAACCCTTTGAAAACATTTTATGGATTAAATCTTGTAGTGAAGTATTATTCTAAGTTATAGAACACATAATTATTTAAAACTTTCTTTAGCCTAATTTTGAATAAGTTTTCGCTGTTTATGCAAGTAATAGAATTTGGTAGGTGATTATAAATTTTTACTCCGGAGTATAAAGGACCTTTCCTATTTGTGACATATCTATAGTTTGGTGCAATTAGTTTTGTATTAGATCTGGTATTGCAATCATGGATATCAGCGGATGTCGATATTGTGTTTCGTTTTCTGTAAATTATTATAGATAATTTATATATATAAAAATTAACTAGAGTTGGTAGATGTAAGTTTTTAAACGCCGTTCTACAGGATTCTCTCGGATGAATACCAAAAATTGCTCGCACAGCACGTTTCTGTGTCACTAAAATTTTTTGAAGACAAGTTGCGTTTCCCCAAAATTCTACACCATGTTGCATATGCTTTGAAAATATGCAAAATACACAGATAGTGCCGCTGCAATGCTGATATTTTCTTTGACGTTCTTTATTGCATAAATTGCACGTCCAAGTCTTTTATTTAAATCAGAAATATGCGTCGACCAATTTAACGCTTTATCAATATATATTCCTAAAAATTTAGTATCAGTTACTGATATTATTTGTCCTAGGTCAGTTTGAATATTTATATATAAGGCTGGTGTGTGCGATTTTTCAAATGTTATATTCATTGTTGTTTCAACAGTTAAGAGCAGTTTATTAGCATGAAACCAGTTTGTAATGCCATTCATTGCCTCTTCACTTTTAACTTTAAGATCGTCCAAATTATCATCATTCACTATGATACTGGTATCATCAGTGAACAATGAAAATTGTAACGAAGGAAAATTATCGACAAGATCATTTATGTATATTAAGAATAATACTGGACCTAATATGGACCCCTGTGGAACTCCAAATGTGATATCTTTTGCTTCCGTGATAACAGTTTTTCCAATTTCCTGAGATTCGTCATAAAGTCTAACATATGCAGATCTATGTTTTAAATATGAAGTAAACCACAGAAATGGTGTACCGCGTATTCCGTAGTAATTGAGTTGTATTAGTAAAATATTCTACATAGTCAAAAGCCTTAGACAAATCGCAGAAAATAGCCATAGGAATATGTTTATTTTCTAAGATATTATTAATATAATTTATTAGTTTAAATGCAGCGTCAGATGTGCTACAATCTTTTTTGAATCCAAACTGAAATGGTGTTAAGATTTTAAATTTTTCTAAATAGTTTACTAGCTGTTTTTTTACTACTGCTTCTAATATTTTAGAAATTGTAGGCAAAAGGGAAATAAGGGTCTATAATTTGAAATTTTATATTTGTCGCCTTTTTTAAAAAGCGGCTTAATGGTTGCTATTTTAAATTTATCTGGAAATATCCTCTGGGAAAGTGATAAGTTTACGATATGTGTTAAGGGTTCCTTTAAAACTGAAATGTTTTCTTTTATTAATGTACTTGGAATTTCATCCCATCCAAATGATTCTTTAGGTTTTAACTGCTTAACAATTTCAGTTACCTCATTTTCCATAACCGGCATAAAGTACAGAGCGTCCAGGGTATTTTTGTTTATTTTTTTAATATAGTATTCGGCAGAGTGTAAGCTTTGTAAATCAGATGTTAGTGTTTCGGCAATGTCCACAAAAAAGTCAATAAATTTAGTGGTTACTTGACATGGATCTTTTATTATTATATCATTCTCAGACAGCACAATATGTTCTTGCCTGTTAGAATTTTTTCCCTGAAGGTCGTTTATGATATCCCAAGTAGTTTTTATTTTATTACTAGAGTGTAGAATTTTATTACTAAAATATAATTTTTTTGCAGCCTGAATAACTTTTTTTTAAATCTTACAATATAATTTAATGTAGTTTATAAAACCACGACTTTTACTTATTTTATTTTGTTTTTGATAAATTAAGTCGCGCGCTTATGCTTGCACGAAATTCGAATACCTGTAGTTAGCCAGCTATTATTAGTTTTTTTTGAAATATTAATTTTTTCCATGGGAACAATCCAGAAAAAGAGAATAGAAGGTATCATTTGTCACATTTGTATCAGTGTATTCCTCTATAATGCACCAATTTATAGACTTCAGCAAATTTTGAAACTTTATTTTATTTTTTTCGATAATTATTCTTTTTTCTGTAAATTTATGATCACTTAACAGATTGCTATTATTTACTATTTTTAAGATTTGGCCTTTATGATCTGAGAGACCCAGATCTATTACTTGTGAATTATATTGTGCATTTATATTTGTTAAAATATTATCAATAATTTTAGATGATGTAGATGTTATTCTTGTAGGTTCGGTTATGGTAATTTTTAAGTCATATATATTTAAAATCGATTCTAAATCATTTGTAATGTTACAATTTTCTCAAAGTTTATATTAAAGTCACCACATATAATAAAGTTTTTATAATGTAATTGGTTTAATTCAAATAGCAGTTCGTAGAAAGAGTCCAAAAATATTGTTGTGTCGCCTACAGGGGCTCTGCACAGACAAATAACAGTGTACTTACTTTTTTTACTATGGACAACAGTGAATTCACAATGCAATTCTCTTTGTTCAGTTTTCAAATTGTTTACCTCCATAAAATCACTACAGTTTCTGGCGTATATTACAACTCCACCGTGTGCCTTTTTTTCTCGGCAATAAAGACCTACTATTTTACAATTATCTATGTTAAGAAAATTCTTTTGTTCATATTTCATCCAAGTTTCAGAGAAACATATTAAGTCGACGGCGGAATTTTCTTATGGCAAAATGTTATTAAGCCAAATATTAATTTCATCGATTTTGTTAGTCACACATTGTATATTGTAAAATTTGAAATATTATTCTCGACAGTATTCTCTTCCTTGCTATTGTTCGTTTTCTTGCTGTTTGTTTTTACTTGGGATGGTCTTGGGGTAAGGGTCTCTGCAATAAAAACCGATTTTGGTATCGGTCAATTCCAACATACTCTGGCCAGATGTTAGGGTTCTTGAATGCTTCGATATGGTTTGCCGAGACTGTTGACTTATTGCAAAAGAACGAAAAAATTATTTGAACTTTAACACCCTGTATCTTTTCCCACAGCAACATTTAATTAAATCATATTTGGGTACATCCTCATATTTTGGCCCAATGAATCTACCCCTGAACTATTATTAATGGTCCACCCTCTATAAAAAATATTCATCTTTCTTTTTAGCTACACAGTTAACTTTGCATAGTAAAAAGAAAGAAGGGCTCACTATTGTCCCAATTTGTATATTTAATGGAATAAAAAGAATAATCAATTTGGCTGTAGAAATGAAAGTAATTGTCTATTTTTTGTTTTGCTTTAAAATCTACACACTCCTTGCTTGTCACTTTCGCCAAACTTTTTTATTTTCTCACTATTCGTTTAGGATTCTCTAAAGCCTCCTTATATACTGTAATTTTTTATGAACCGGCCTAAGTTTCTCTTGCATTAGCAGATTGGGTGTGGGTTTTTCGTTATAAATAGTTATAAATCTATTATTTTAAGTAACGTCTTACCAGCATTCTAGGTAGTCTCGTGTAATCCGTACAATTCTCGAGGTTAGTTATTTTTCAGTTATATTGCCCCTTCACGTTGTGAAAATATCTTATATCTACTTAAAGAGGTAATATTATTCATAAAAAGAAAGTTTTATTCGCACAATTTTATATTGAGATATTGAGCAAATGTTTCTTTGACGATTTGGTGTTGTAAAGGCCATTGGCGGACTACTACAAATCCAGAAGTCATTCCCATTGGTTAATACTTCTTAAAAGAAATCAATAATATTTGATGAGAAAATAAAAAATTAATACATATTGTTCTAACAAGATTATTATTTAAGAGACGCTAGCGAGATGCAGCACTACAATAAAGTCTCTAAAGAAACTAAGAGACATTGCTACGGCATAACTCTACTATATATAGCGGATTACATCTAGTAGATCTCGCAAAAGTCAATCAACCATTTCTCTACTGAGAAAATGCCCTTTATTATTTGTTGAGTTGAGGCCTCATTTTCATTCACCGTCAATCTTTTAAATAACCTACGTGTAAAAGTACTGGCAACTCGCTCTAGTGGCTAACATATTTAATAAAATCAGACACCTTTTACATCAGCGTCGCGACTGCGATTTCTGAACATTTGTGTACTCTTCAAAAGATGGCAGCATTCAACGATGATATCGATTAGCAAAGTGTTTTAAATTTACTTTTAGTCTGCTTCTATTTAAGTTCCATTTTGAAATTTATGTATCTTAAAGTATCCTGTGTATGTGCAAGTTAGTAATAATAAATGTTTATTAGATATAAATGATATACAAGTATAAATAGTATATAAAACATTCAATATAAAAAAATCCAATAAACACGATTTGCTCGCAAAGTGCAATACCGTGCGTGAGAGACATTTGAAATTAAATAAAATAATATTAGATAATATGTCGCTAAGTTTTTTGTATTCATGTAAAGCTGTACAATATCCAGATATAAAATGTCAGTAAGACAGATAATACAGTAATACAATGGTAGTATAGTCCAAGTAAGGACTTCCTGAGACAAAAAAACCTAAGCAAAAACTTTACAACATAATTATACCGCTGCGGGCCATGGCGCCAAGCCTGACATGAAACATTCCCGACGCACATTAAAAACCTATAAAGGTAAGCGAGTTAATTTGCGAACAGCACAAAAAAAGGGATCCGGAAAGAAAATTTCGCGCATGGGTAAAAAATTCATCGTAACAGTACATAATGAAAATTAATAATATACTGTTATATACATTTTTGTACCTTAAGAAAGGAGCGGATAAATTTTTATACAGTTTGTATGTAGTTAAGTTTATTTGTTTAGAGGTGTTTTGTATACAGGTGGGTAGGTCGATGAGTTATTAGCTATGGACTAATACATAATAACTATCCCAGTTTATTTATATGTTTGAGTTTTTGGTATTTTTTATAGTTTGGTACGAGATCTATATAGTAAACTAATATGAAGTTTGTTATAGGTCAATCATACTGTTAATGTCTTTCCTTGTTTGTCATTTTATCCACAACTTAATTTCTGTTTTAAAATGTTTGCAATTAAATGTATTTTATTTCAGTTGGGAGAGTGTTAAATATTTTTGTGGAGAGATAGTTTTGAAGATTGTCCAATATTTTTAAAAATTTTGGGTAACTCCAATGTCCTTTCCTTTTATCTTGTGTTGTGAAAGTGTTTAAATATATATATTTTTGTTTATTTCTGAAAAAGTGCAATAGAAGGGCTCGGCAAAATAGTTGTCTAATTCAAATATTCCCGTTTCATTGTATAGTAGATCTGATAAATAAGTTCTACATTTGTTAAATATGATTTTTAATACCCATTTTTGAATAACTTCAAGTTTTTTGCAATAGTTATTGGTTATGGTTATGCTACCCCATCCTATTAGTCCGTAAGTGAGATGTGATTGCACTAGGGCATAATATACTGAAGTTAACTGTTTTTCGTGTCGGCATCACAACTCATGTGGCTGTCCAATATATTATCTCCAAATATTTGATATTTTGCTCTCTCAGTATTTCCAAAGAACTAAAATTTGGCAAACTATTGTCATAGCTGGCGAAAGGAAAATAAAATGTTTTCTGAAAATTTATGGATAATAATTTTTTTTTGAAAAGTCAATCACCGCAGATTTAGCTCCACTTTCTTTTTTAATCCGTCCCATGATTCATCCTCAAAGAAAATTGCGGTATAATCGGCAAAGCTTATGATTTTATCAGCACAAGGTATTTCAAATAACTTATTTACATATATAGTAAAGAGTAGTAGACCAAGCACTGTTCCTTGTGGTACACCACACTGCACAGTTTGAAAGTCGCTGCGTATGCCCTCTAAGTCTACACAATGTTGTCTCTCTGCAAGATCACTAGACAGAAGTTGTTTGCCAACACCACGTAGACCAATATCACTTAGAGTATCTAACGAATCTACATGACTAACTGTATTGAATGCTTTAGCTAGATCTACGAAGATGCAGAGCGACTATTTTTTTATCTAATGCATTATAAATTATTTCTGTTAAGTCGGCAATAGCATCCTTTATATCTGCCCTCGTGAAATCCATACTGCCCACCAGATAGTAAGTTATATATTTTTTTATTCTGAGTTTTAGAATCTTTTCATATAATTTCGCAAAATTAGATATCAGTGATGTTGGTCTTTAGTTTTTTTTTAAATTTTTATTATGCATTTATTTAACGTCGGCCTATTCTGCTACTGAGGCCTAACACCGACGCCTGTAGACGAGCTACCCCCAACCAGGAATTTTGTCGAACCTCTTCCCTTAAGAAGAGTTGCGATCTTTTACTTGCCTAACATTTAATAGAGAAGGGACCGACTGCTTTACATCCCCTCCGAAGGATGGTATATCCACTATACAACCCTCGCCTAAGGTTGTATAGCTTCCGCGCATACACTGATATACAAGCCACTGGAAGATGTGTGAGGCGAGGACCCGGTCTTCGTTGGAACGGTCACTCATCCAACTACTAACCGTGCCTTACGTTGCTTTACATCGCATATCGAAGTATGTACATAGTAAAAACGCACCCACGCTCGCCCCCTCGTCTGTAATTGTTGACTTATAGCTTGTCTCCAGATTTGTATGCCGGTTTTATCACAGCAATTTTTAAGCTTTCTTGGAAAAACACCACATTGAATAGACAAGTTTACAATATGTGCAAAAGGTTCCGATACTTGATCCACTATTTGTCTCAACGTTCCACTTGTTATGTTATCAAACCCTGGGGATTTCTTGTATTTCAGTGAGAATTAAGTTTTAACTTCAACAGACGTAGTTTCTTTTAAATATAGATAGAGTATTTGGCATAAACTGTCCGTTTAGACTCTCACAATATGATGCTACATACACTACAAAACCGAAAAATTTTCTGAATTTTTGCTAAAATGTTACAGCTCCTCGGGAGAGTGGAGACCTTACTAGTTTATGTTTATGTTTTACTAAATTCGGCTAATTTTATTTTGTTTTATTTCATTGGCCTAAAAAAGACAGTAACGTCGACTAAAGAGAGTATAATTAATAACCCAGAAAATACCAAAATCATCCGGTAGGTACAAAATTTATATTACTAAATCCAATTTTTTAAGGTTTATAACAAAAGCCTTTCATAGAAAATTATGCAATTTCTTAAAACTCTCTTTGTGCAAAAGTCTATCCATGCCTAATCTGGTGATTCAGGAGTTCAATTTATTAATTTAATGCACACGATTCATCGTGCTTAAACCAGATATTTTTTCCATTGTGCAGAAAATCCAAGTTCTTTGCTTCTGTGCTCCAACTAAGGTAAATGTTGGCAAGTAAGTGTTTGAGATAAATTCTCAATCAAACAGGGCATAGAAAAATAATTGAAATAAAAACTAACACTCTTGTTTTTAATGCCATCAAGTGGATATAATATTCTGATTAAATGTCGCTGACGGAATTTATGATTCAATTTATTGGGAGTGTAAGTGCCAGGGAAATGTAGGAGTTAATTTATGACAACATTGGAGGTCTGAATTGCGGTTCTCTCATAAAAAACTATGAGCCGGCGCCGAGACGCCTACTATATAATAATTGTAAGGACTGTTGGCCAAATATCCTACTTTAGTTCTGCCAGCTCGGATGACCCTCAAGAAACGTCGTGCATTTATAAGGGGCAAGGTTCGGCATTTGTAATGTATGAAAGAAAGCAAAAAAAGTGAGAGATTGCCTATTACCCTTCAATCGAACCAACGTTCTATGCAGAGTGATTTAGTATTTATCCGAAAAAAATTGAGGTGATACGCACTTTTGCAATTAGAGTTGATAACATCAATGAAGTATGACAAAATCCTAACAGAACAGTCGTAAAAAAGTATTAGAGTTATGGTTAATATTAAGCAATAATTAATTAGGAAATAGGTAAAAAAAAGGTATTTTCGCAAAAAACTTGGAAAGTATGTAAAATATGTACACATAAAAATTATAAGTAATAAAAATCCGCACAATTTCGGTTTCTTTTTTGGTCATTCGGGTCGTAAGTTCTTTTTACTTTTCATCTCCATTCGATCAACTTTCATTTGAAACATTTTGCGATTCGAATTAACATTATCAATATTTTAGCGAAAAACGCGCGCATTTCCGTTGCGTCAAGAAACTGTCAAAATTTCAAATACCTATATCGGCTCCAGTAGGTCGTACGAAGTTAAAAAGAAAAGAACATATACGGGCTTTTATTACCTATAATTTTCATGTGTACATATTTTACAGTAAAATTGATACTTTCCGAGTTCTTTTTGCGAAAGAACGACTTTTTCTACCTTGCATACATTCTATTATAAAGATCAATATGATTGATTCTTTATAAACTTCAATTTTCAGATGACGACACAAATAGAAATCTAATAGCGTAATATCAGGAGGTCTAGCTGGCCACCTGAGTACCCCATTTGTAACAATCCATCTTCCTGGACATGTTTAGTTTAAATAATTTACCAGAATATTACTATTATGTGGGCCAACGCCATCTTGGTGAAACCACATGGTATCTAATTGAAATCAAATTTGTTAATAAAAAATAGAATTAATGATCCCAATTTTCAATTTAAAATATATTCAATTATTTTCCAAACTATTAAAAGAATGCAAGAAATTTATATGAAGTTTATTACAATCTTTTAGTCTGCGTAGCTCAAATAAAACCTCCAGCCGCACTGTATCACTTAATTCGATGTTCAGTTGCAATCTGCTCCTACTCCTACTCCTACTTCACTTCAAGTGATATCTCGGTTCCGCTACGAATCGTTCTCTGCACCTTAAAATAATTTGTAATTATCTTCTCTCTCCAACATGTCAGAATTTTGAAAAATTAATTTTCTTTTCTTTCGTTTCGACTCTTTTACTAGATAGCTTCCTTCTTATAACAATACTCCAATTTTAACCAAAATCAATCTCTTCTCTCTATTATATACCAATCTTTACTTTCTCAATAATTTTCAACCCCTACAATTTTCTGTAATTTTCTCGTTGTTATTTATTTTTCATCCCTTAGCAACTGCCAATTTCCAAAAGCTCTGCGTGCTTTTAGAATCTTCTTTG
This sequence comes from Leptura quadrifasciata, assembly GCA_963675555.1. NCBI lineage: Eukaryota > Metazoa > Arthropoda > Insecta > Coleoptera > Cerambycidae > Leptura > Leptura quadrifasciata. The sequence continues at coordinate 14,432,748 of OY776681.1, read as the reverse complement.
TCACATCATTATCTGTGCCATCTGCATGGTCTATTGCGCTAACGAGGTACACAAACTCATCCACTCTTTCTATGGGTTGGTCGTTGATGTGTAGGTTTGTTTCTATGACTGTGTTTAACCGCATTTTCTTGGTTTTGCCAATATTGTTTTTCAAACCAACTTTTTCTGTCTCGCTAGAAGTTTTAGTTTTTCATACCATGAAAGGTGTGAGATAGAAGACAGATATTATCTGCGTATCCCATGTCCTCCAGACGTGTTGTGAAAATCTATTGTATTCTCTTTCAGCTATGTTTTTTTTTTCGCTAGAACCGAGTCTAGCACGATGTTGAACAGGAATAGGGATAACACACATCCGTGTTTTACTCCAATCGCGATTACTATTTAATCTCCCACTTTTACCCTGTGCATGACGCGGCAGCTTGCCTGCTTATAAAGGTTTTTTATAATATTTATGATTTTGTCTAGTACACCTTTCTCAAGAAGCGTTTTTCGTATAGCTGAGTGCAGCAGGGTATTGGAAGCTCTTTCGAAGTCAACAGAAATATTAGTTTACTCAGTTAACTTACATAATGACGTGTGAGGATTACTTTCTATTGTTTCTAACACTACCACTATATTTTCATCTGGTGTAACTCTCTCTTTTACTCTAAGTGTTTTTCTTTTTTGTTTTTAAACTTCCATAATTATCCAAATTAACATAGAAACTTACAAAAGCTTTTCTGCCAGACCTTGGTCTTTCTGGAAAACATCTTCTATATAAAACCATAACTGCAGAAGGATTTTTATGGCAGTCTTAATAAATTAAAACCCTGTTTAATTTACCCAGGTTTGTATAAAGTACCATATTTTATAACAATTTAACAAAATACAAGGACTAAATACACATCATTTGACAATCAAAAACTAAAACAATGCCTAAAGCGATGTCAATATTGTAAGTATTGTTTATAAAGAATTCCAAAGGCACCTATGGTTGCATTTTGCGCATGAAGTCGTTTTGATGCATTACGGTGAATGTAATCAATATAAAATGTATTTTTTGGCCCAGGTTAATATTTCCTTTATTGTTATTATGTTGTACTGGAAAATATGAAACATATTTTGATTGAATATTGTTTAATAAAATACAGGTGAGGGCGCTTTAAAATTGTAATAAATGCTTAACGAGAAGTCGTAAAATAGTTTTATTGCCATATTATTCACATTATCTATACAGGGTGTCTCATCGGAAATTGAATCGATCGATATAGAGAAAAGTACGCATCAGAAAATTTTTAAAATTTAGATAATTACTATTGTCGGTGTGGCCAATTCAACTAAAATAATTACAAGCACCTGGCACTTCCGATTATAACGGAAGTCGATACCAACTTGCTTATTTCAAATGGAAGACCCTATATATATTAGAGTTTTTGAAAAGAGCATAAAATTCTAAGTTGAAAATATGTAGCATATCCTATACCTAAACCTAGCCGTTTCAGAGATATTTAACATTTTATAGAAAATTTAACAGGTGCAACGGTTTGCAAGAACCGTTATAACTTTCTTCGTGTAAAAGATCCTCATTTGCTTCTTATCACGTAAAAAGAACACAAGGAGAACTACGTTCTACAACTGAAATAAATTCCACAATATACCAAGTGTTCCGTTCCGCGAAAACTTGTTTAGGTCAAACAGAACACCCTGTATTTTTTTACGTCAAGTTGTGTAAAATCGAATTCCCTTTTTTCTGATATTAGCATTATGGGGGTTAAAGTTACAACTTTTCGAAATATTTGCGATTTTATTAGAAATTCATGAATTGTTGTAATCATTTCATCAAAATAGCAGAAACAAAAATAGATTAGAAACAATCGGTCATTCTCTTATGTCAAAAAATGCCAGCACGTTTAAATTATACCAACGAAAACTTTTTAAATTTGTTTATTATTTATGGAGAATGTGATCAAGCACTTGCAGCACATTTGCTACTCGATATCCACAAAACCGCAAAATAACACTAACACTGTAACATGCGTATTAATCGAATTGAAGATATGGCATGAACTAAAATAGCAGAGATAAGATCAATTTAAAATATGATTTCATTTTATTTTAATGATTGCTCAAAATTTCGCCCTCGAACCTCGACACATTTTTCGCACCTTCGGATTAGTTCCTCATGGGTAGGTAGCTCTTCCAATTGAATCCTGTGATATGTTTTGAAATGCATTTCTTACTCTTTGCATACAATCTTCAATGGTTGTTAATGGGCTCTCATAAACTTTATTTTTAATAGCTCCCCAAATGAAATAATCCAGGGCTGAAAAATCGGGCGAGCAAGGAGGCCATAAGAAAGGTCCATTATTGGCAATCCATTGATCATAAAAAATTTCTTGTAAATAATTATTAATTAAATATGCGTTATGTGGGGGAGCACCGTCGTGCTGATAAAAAATGTTTCTATGTTCGGCGAGAGGTAAATTTCCTAAATAGGTAATTATTATTCAAATTTTGTAAGATATTCAGATATCTTTCACCAAAAAAAAAAACAAAAATTTATCTATACATATTAGCAGAAGAGAAAATTTTATTTACCGTTTAAATTTTCCCGATAAAATTGTAATGCCACCACTCTATCGTTTCTTATGGCACAGTAAACATTGAACTGCCAACGTCCCTGAAAGTTTCGCTCTCTGAACATATGAGGATTTGAGTCACTCCAATAATGCGAATTGTGTCTATTAAAAAGTCCATTTTTAGTAAATTGTGCTTCATCTGTCCATATAATATTTTTCAAATAAGAATCGTGACCCTCAGAACTTATTAGAAAAAACTCACGAAAATTCTGTCTTCTTGGGAAATCTGTTTCTTTTAGTCCTTGAGCCATATGGAATGAAAATGGGTGAAACTTATGTTTTAATAAAATTCTGTGAATTGAATCCTTGCATCATCCCGATTCCAGAGCAGCTTGTCTTAATGCCTGAATGTTTAATGCCTATTTCAATGTTTTCGTCATCAACAATAGGCTTTCTTCTTTGAATTTTTGCCTTGATAGAGCCATATTTTTTTTAATTTTCCAGTATGCGTTTTACAGTGTTTGGTGACGGTTTCCGTTTTTCTGGATATCGAGTAGCAAATGTGCTGCAAGTTCTTGATATTACTTTATCACATTCTCCATGAATAATAAACTAATTTAAAAAGTCTTCGTGGGTGTAATTTAAACGTGCTGACATTTTTTGACATAAGATAATGACTGATTGTTTCTAATCATGGTTATTTTGATGAAATGATTACAACAATTCATGAATTTCTAATAAAATAGCAAATATTTCAAAAAGTTGTAACTTTAATATCAGAAAAAAGGAAATTCAATTTTACACAACTTGACGTAAAAAAATACAGGACCTAAACAAGTTTTCGCGGTTTGAAGTTGACAAAATGTAACGCGAAAAACGGAACACTTGGTATGATATTATTGAATTTATTCCAGTGTAGAACGTACTTCTCCTTGTGTTCTTTTTATGTGACAGGAATCAAATGAGGACCTTTTACACGAAGAAAGTTATAACGGTTCGTGTAAGCCGTTGCATCTATCAAATTTTCTATAAAATGTCAAATATCTCTGAAACGGCTAGGTTTAGGTATAGGATATGCTACATATTTTGGACTCAGAATTTTATGCTCTTTTCGAGAACCCTAAAATATATAGGGTATTCCATTTGAAATAAGCAAGTTGATATCGACTTCCGGTATAAGCGGAAGTGCCAGCTGCTTGTAATTATTTTAGTTGGATTGGCCACACCGACATTAGTAACTATCTAAATTTTCAAAATTTTCTGATGCGTACTTTTCTCTATATCGATCGATTCAGTTCCCGGTGAGACACCCTGTATATGAAGAAAGTTCCGAACGAATTATCGTGTAAAACTGAATGTAAGAAAATTACGACGAAAGGGTTATATTTTCGAATTTTTCCATATAACGAAATATAATTGAAATTAAATTCTCTCCAACATAGATAACATTTCGAAATTCCTGTCGTCAAAAAAATTCTTTGTAGCGCAACGCCATCTATTCCTTAACATATTAAAAAAACTATTTGTATTAAAAGCTAAACCAATTAATTATATGTGCTAGCAATGGGCTTTTACAGAACTTAAATATTTCTAATAGTAATGGCACACCCTGTATACCACCAGTAGGTGTCCGTTCATTCTTAATAAAAAATTAGATCACTGGTAACTTTTACAAAAAAAATTATTTCAGGTTTAACATTTTCATAAAATCGTGATCTACGCCGTGGTGGCATCGAAGTATATTCTTCGCGTATAAATATCTAGATGGCAGTGTGTTATTTTTCTTTCATGAATGGCACGTAACGATGGAATATAACATCTCTCTACTATACCGACGCTTTTACAACGCATTCTAGTGTGGGGATGAGGCGAAAGTTGGAAATTCAATGTGTTTAAGCTCGATATTTCAAGCGCCTCGACGACGCCACCCACTTTTTGCTCATATGCTGGGCAGAGCAGTTCGCGACGGAAATTGTAGGTGGCGCTAAATGTACGACTGGCTGATATATTTTACACTGACATAGCTTACATATCAACAAAATATTCTTGAAAATTGTTTTTGACGTCTCAAAAAATAGTGAGTAAAATAAAGTATGCTATCTTCTACACATATTTGCAGATGCATTACCCTTATCTTAACAAAACCATGTGAAACTGTTCTCAATAAAATTTCTAACCGCATAAAATTACTTTGTATCGCTTTATTTATAAAAGTAAAACCACCAATGACCCTTTAGCAACAATTGAGGATAAAAAGTAGTACCTAGATTTTAATGAAATATATTCGAAATCACAATAATTATTTATACTGATAAAAACCTGTAACAAATCCTGAAATTAGATCATTAGTTCTTTACTTCATTTTTCAATGAAAGAAAAATTTTTACGTACTTTGCTGAAATAGCTAAACTCTTATTTTAATACATTTTTAATGCACATTGTTAATTTGCATAAATTAGCTGATGTATTTCTTTACATTTTACATCAAAATTAAACGTAAAAGTAGGTGCAATAAAGAGCAAGAATTAAACAAATCTAGTTATAAAGCGCACTTATAGATATAGTCTAGTATACTTTAACATGGCGTGTGTATGTATGAGTTAATATTTCCGTACGATTTCATTTTCTCTTGTACACAAAGATCCAGAAATATTGTCCACGTAGACAATGTTTCTGGACTATTGCTTTAACTTTGTGTACAATATGGGAGAAAATGAAATGGTACGGAAATATTAACTCATACATACACACGCCAAGTTAAAGTATACTAGACTATATGTGATATTAATGTTTTAGTTGTTTACAAATAACCAAATTCATATTTTGTCGTCTTTGAACTGTATAAGTGGTTTTTAAAATTCACATTCATTTTTTTACTTCCCTTTAATTGTCGAATAAGAAACTTCGCCATTTTGAATTTTTTGCTAAAATTGGTTTTGCGACCATAACTTTTTTTTGATGCTCAGTTGTTTGCTTTTTAGCATCCTTGGATTTCTTGGAGGAATCTCAATTGGAAAGTTCAATGTGAAACTATTATTTCGAAGCTTGCCTCAGTCACATATTTATATATAAATATAAGAATGGGTTTTTATAGCCCAAAAGCGAGTCTTAACGTGTATTGCTAAGGATTCAGGAATTCATGCAAGATAATTAAAAAAAAAATTAAAATTGCAAGTAAACTAGATAAAGTAGTCTATAACTGGAAATTATTTTCGAACATACAGGGCGACCCAAGACGAAATAATAGGACCAAGTGCCTTTTTTTAAATGGATTGCTATGTATATCAGTACATTTTTTGAAGCCTCTTTCTAGACTCTATTCATTCCTGTATTAGCATTAAATATCTCCCAACCACTTGGATGTAATGAATTTTTTTGTTGAAATAATACAATCTGCAGATGGATATTAAAAAAATCACCACAGTAACAATTATTGGCTTTATTAAAAGCTTATGTGAATACCAATTACGAGACGTCTAATTAATGTTTTTGAATCATTCTCATTTCCTAAAAATGTACAGGGTTGACCAAAAATTATTTTTCAATTATTAAGAACATTTTAAATTGAATTTTCTCAATTTTTTTAAATGGAACTTCCTACTACCCTAGGGCTAATTGCAACCAATTTCGTTTTATTGAGCAATAATTATAAAATTCAAAAATAAACTTAAGAAAGAGGTTTCTTCAAATAACTCAGTAGAAAAAATTATAATAAATGTTCCACATGTTGTTAATTTTGATTGACACACATCTCTATGCGCTTTTGAAATGAAGTTCCCACTGTTCCTAAAACTGCCGATGTGATAGATGTAAAGGCAGTTATTATTCTGTCCTTCATATTTTGTACTATTGTTGGTGTGTCTCTATAAACAATTTCCTTCACGTATCCCCATTAAAAAAATCAATTTTTGTAAGATCTGGGGATCTAGCAGGCCATTTAGTGGGTCCATTTCTTCCAATCCATTGATTAGGGTAGGTATTTTTTAAGTGGTTCCTAACTGCATTTAAATAATGTGGTGAAGCACCATCTTACTGAAACCACATTATATTTCAAATTCATTCAGGGAGATTTAGCAATAATTGTGGCAGATAGTTTTCCAAAAAAATGAAAATAAATAGCTCCAGTCAATGTACCATCAAAGACATGTGGCCCTATTACATGTTCTAGAATGATTCCTCCACAAATGTTTATAGATCATCTGTGTTGGTTATCAACTTGCATAAAAAAGTGAGGAGTTTCCGAAGCATAAAAATGGAAATTGTGCTCATTAACAAATCCATTTTTATGAAAAGTTGCCTCATCACTGAATAAGACAGTATTGAATAGATTGACATCATGTTGCATTTCACCTCCGGCCCAATTACAAAATTGTAGGCGCTTTTGAAAATCTTCATCACATAATTCGTGGTGAATTTGAATATGATATGCATGCAACTTATTTGTTTTTAAGATTCGACCCACAGACCGTCTACTTATTCCTACTAATGAGCTAACTTCTCTTTGACTAACATGCGGATTCTCAACCGTTGCCAGCACCACAGAAAACTCATTTTCTTCGTTCACAACACGTTTTATTCTTTCACTTTTTTATATTCGACATTTCCAGTTTCCAGGAATCTATCGAGAAGCTTTTGGAAGCTGCGAACATCAGGAATCCTTCTTTCAAGTTAACGTTGGTGATAAATTCTATTGGCAAGTAAAGAATTTGTGTCTGACTCGCCCAAAACAAAAGTTATGTCTACAAGTTAAACTTTAATAAAATTCATATTGTAGAATTCTAAATATTTTAAATTCAATACAAATTGTAATGACCGATAAGTGTGATAAATGCTCCTTTGTACGTGACAGTTTATACCAAACTGAGGTTTTATTGCTTGTCGAATAACAAAAATAGCAAAAAAATGTACAAAAATGTACAAAAAAAATATTAGAGTAAAGGGCCTGTTATTTACAGTATTTACTCATTTCAATGGATTGGAAGAAATGGTTCCACTAAATGGCCTCATTTCAAAATTGCATAAAGACGTGTGTCAATCAAAATGGGCAACACGTCGAACACCTATTATAATTTTTTCAAATGAATTATTTGAGGGAACCTCTATTTTTAAGATTATTCTTGAATTTGACACTTATTTATTTATAAAACGAAAATGGTTGCAATTAGCCATAGGGAAGTACTTACAAAAAATGTTCGTTTTTCATTTCTACATCACATCGTCGAAAAATATACAGGGTGTTCCGTTTGAAAAAATTGAGAAATTCAATTTAAAATGTTCTTAATTGAAAAATAATTTTTGGCCACCCTGTATATTTTTAGGAAATAAAAATTATTCGAAAACATTAATTAAATGTCTCGTAACTGGTATTCATATACGTTTTTTCTTAAAATCCGTAATTGTGACTGTGGTGATTTTTTTAATATCCATCTGCAGATTGCATTATTTCAACAACAAAATTTATTACATCCAAGTGGTTGGGAGATATTCAATGTTAATATAGGAATTAATAGAGCCTAGAAAGAGGCTTGTTACCTCCTTTCTCTTATTATTTATTTTTGAGAAAGAATTGAGGCAACATATGCGGACGACTAGCTGGTTTAAGTCGGAGCAGAGAGCCGTGGGTCCAGAGCATTCGTAAGAGTGGAGAAACTTACCCTTTCTGACATGTAAAGCATAAGCGACAGATTTCTGTTTATTTCGAGAAAAGGGGACAAAGAAAAATTGATGTTAAATTGGGCACCATCTATAGTAAAATAAGTAAACTTGTCTCATTTTCTCGAATAACCAGTCTGCTATAGATCAGACTGAAATTGTTGGTAAGAGAAATAAAAAGATAGTTTAAAATGAATGACAAAATATATTACATGAAAAATAGACAAATCGGTTTGAAAGATAAATTGAAATTTTAAAAAAATATATATATAAAACAAATTTATACCAGTATCCTAGATGGATTATGGTTGAGGTGACTGGTTCTGGGACAGCAATCCAGGCCCACAATTGTCTCTTGTTGCAAGAATGAATCCTAAAGTTTCCTTGGCAATTCACGTCTCTCAATGAAATGGGGTGGAAGTTGTAGGAAATTAACCAACTATGTGGTTTAATGTAAAGATAACGAAATTTTATCTATGAAAGATAAACTGTGCAAAAACTATGCAGGAATGTAGATGAAGTATCTCAGAATTTAAATATCTAAGAATATAAGCATCTAAGCATGTATGCATGTATGCATGTACAAAATTTAAGCAAGTTAGCTGTACAAATATAAGCAAGTTAGCTGCACGAATATAAGCAAGTTAGCTATACGAAATATATTTAAGTTAGCTGCACGAAAACTGATTTCATAAAAACTACAAATTGCCAAAAAAATGAAAAGGAAAGAAAAAAATATTTTTAAAACCATGTGGTACATATAGCATTTTTAACTACTTATTAAATTAAAAAGAATTGACTTTGAATTCAAATTTATTTTAAAAATAATTGAAATTATATCAAAGGCAAAATTTTAAGATTAATTACATTTTAAAGGAGTAATAAAGGAAATTACCTGTATATTAAACACTTTGTAACTGGGATATAAAAATTGTAATATCAATTACTGAAGTCCACAGTTAGAAATTATATTCGTTTGAATCAGTACAAAGGCTGCAAGCAAATGACTTCCTGGTGAGTTTTACTGATAAGGTAAACTTTTTTGTCCTAGTTACTGGAAAACAACGCTACCAAAAAAATGCGAGAAATCTAATTCCCTATTTAAATTGAAAGCTCTAAAAATATAGAAATAGTACAGGAATGGCAATCTGTCAATGGCCGAGTTAAGCGCAACAACTTGCAGGTCGCAACTTTACAATTTCCTTCACTCACAACTAAAATTAGTGGCATATAATCGATAAAAGGAATCTATAATAAAAGTTTTTGTTCCATACCAATGTCTTTGCCTCAGTTTGTAATTTCCATTTTATACATAACCACAAATATGAACAGATGTAAATAAATATTAAAACGTATTGATAACAGTAAATATATTACATGTTATAGGATTTACTATATATAGAATGAGAAAAGGTAAGGAAAATAACCATATGTACTCCATAGTAAACAAAAATATATAAATTGAAAAATAGATATCTGATGTAACTAAATTTTGTAGACAAATTGTTAATTGTATCCTGGGATGCTGTGTAGAACGAAATACATAATAATTTAGAAAATGACAGTTCCTAAGATATAAAACTAGGTACATAAAACAGTGTGAAATGGTTTGACAGTTATACAAATAAAATTCTGTTAGTTGAAAACAGTTTCACATACAAAAACTGAATTGAAAACTGTTATACAGGTCGTACTAAATATAACCAAATCACTAGTTTTTAAATAAAACTGTTAAATGGACATAGGTCATGTAACAGGCTTCAAAAAATGTATTGATATACATAGCATTCCATTAAAAAAAGACACTTGTCCCTGTTATTTCGTCTTGGCTCGCCCTGTATGTTAGAAAATAATTTCCAGTTATAGACTATTTTATCTAGTTTACTTGCAATTTTTAAAAAATTTCTAGCTATCGTAGAGCTCGAGATGTCGAGGTACGACGCACTATTGCCCCACCTTGTATATTACTTATGAATATATCGATACGGGATTAAAATTTAAAAAATATGTATATCTGTATATTTTTTTATTTTTCATTGTCATTGTTATTTAAGTTTAGGTCAATTTTATAAAAATTGATATACCTAGTATTAAGAAAAATGTTGATTATTCCTATACAAATGTACCTATTTGTCACTGAGGAAAATAAATTATTGTTATTATTATTATTATTATGTTCTCGAAATTTCGCATAAGATTACAACTTTTTAGATGAATAATTTTCCTTAATGACATTTTAGTGTATCTTTTACAGAAAAGAAAAGGAATTCGTTTTTGCTTAACTGTCATGGCCTACGTGCTTAAAATAAAAAACAAAAATATATCCAAGATTACTTTTTAGATAACCCAGAGGGAACCCCCAAATATAAAAAAAAAATTAGAAAATCTTTGTCCATTTCACATATAGCGAACTAAATTGGAAGACACACTGTATGTATTACTCTGTAATTGAGCATAGGCCCGTTTCTATTGTAATTAGAATAAATAAACGAATGAATCGGATGCAGGGGATTGACGTTTAAAACACATGCGATTACAATTTAATCTTACTGATCCCATCGACGCGACGCGTCGGAAACAAATAATGACCTGATTGGGTTCATTAGTTAATTAAACTAGCAGCTTTCAGTACGGATAACCCTGTTAGCATAACGGTTTACATACATGTACTTTTTACTTTTATAAAATCATGAAAATGTCCTTCTAAAATTCAACACGTTGACTTCGAGCGGAGCTAAATTAATTTTAGTTATTTTGGTCAATTTACGCATCTTAGTAATAAATTTCTGAAATCAAAACTGAATAAAGTCGATTAATAAGACTGATGAAATTATAAACTTGATACGTCCATTATATACTTTGTTGTTATTGTATTCGATTTATTTCAATTAATTTTCGATCGATTGTAGAAACAATTATTTTGTAATTTGACATCTTAATCTTCAGTTTTAAAATAAGGCTTTATAAAGTACAAAACTTTTATAAGGAACAACAATCTTGAAGAAGTATCCGACGATATTTTCTGTAGCATAAGTTAGATATTTGCTTCTCATTAATGTTTATTATTCCAGGTCTCATCATTAATTATTCTTTTTTCGAATGTTCTCCTCAATTGCCGAATTCGTTCAAATGCCGAATTTTTTTATATCGAGTAAAGTAATGTTCATATTTCGCAGATTAAGCACGAAATAATAGTTAAATCCCGATTTGAGTAGTCATTCATTACATAAATTTAGATCGACTTCTTCGGTATTTAAACAGTTTAAAATGCACAATTTGTGGTTAATACCAAATAAAACACACCATACTGCGAACATGTAGGATATTAATTGCGGGAATAAACTAATTTTCTGTTTATAAATCTGATTAAAGTTGCCACTAATGCCGCAGAGTATTCAGTTAAAATTTCATTAAAATATAAATTTCCACAGCAAGTCGAAAAATATGCCTATATTCCGCAATGCGGTTAGGACGCGATCAAACCTTATTAGCGAGTATTTTTCATCCCATAATAGGAATAATAATAATAATAATAATCCTTTATTGGTCCAAAAGATCATACAAATGATATAGGACAAGTCATATACAAAAAATATTAACAGATATAAGTAAGAAACAGAAGAAATATACATACATACACCCATGAATGAATCCGTACATGCATTCATGCATGTATGTACATAGACAGAAAATACATAGAACTACAAACATAGAAATAAAAAAAAATTAAGACACAAGAAATTCATTAACAGAGTAGTCAGCTTTCTTTAGTAGCATTTGTTTAACAGCAGATGTGAACTTTTTGATACTGGGTATGGTTTTTATACTATTATCTAGTTTATTATACAAAGTGATACCCATGTAATAGGGATTGGCTTCATATAATTCCATTCGATGTATATTGTATTAGAGATCAAAACCATGACGCGTAGGGTAATTATGGAAAGTATTTTGAAAATTGAAATGAGCAAGATTCTTTTTAACAAAAGTTAATGTTTCAAGAATATACAGTGATGGTAAGGTTAATATATTATTCTCAATAAATATGGACTTGCACGACTCTCGGTATTTGAGTCCAAACATACAGCGTATGGCCCTTTTTTGCAACATAAATACACGATTTAACATTGATGAGTTCCTCCAAAAGATAATACCGTATCTCAAACGAGACTCAAAATTAGAATAATAAAAAAATTTTACCACGTAAGAGCTGGAAATTTGGCATAACCTTTTCAACGCAAAACAGGTACTGGCACACTTATTACAAAGAAAATTTATATGAAATTTCCAATCGAGGGATAGATCAATGAAAATTCCTAATAATTTAAATTCCGTTACTTGTTGAATGCTCTTTACATTTAGCTTAAGTAAAGGACTAGATATATAATTCGAAGCAATAGGATGGAACTGTAGCGAGTATGTTTTTTCTTGGTTTAGAATAAGTCTATTATTTTCAAAATAATTTCCAGCAGAAGACAAGTTTTCGTTTAGCTTGGCGATAGCTTGTTTTTCACTTTCGGCACTGACAATGATAGTTATGTCATCTGCAAAAGCATTATAAAAAGTAGAAAAGGCACTGTCTATGTCATTTATATATAATAAAAATAATAATGGTCCTAGTATACTTCCTTGAGGGACTCCTATGTCCACCATTGACTTGACCTGGTATTACAAAATTTAACCAATTGTTTTCGGTTAGCTAGATAAGATTGGAGAACAAACTTGCACTGACCCCGCAGGCCATAACACTCAATCTTTTTTAGTAAAATGTCATGATCTACGCAGTCGAATGCCTTCGATAAATCGATGAGGACTGCAATTACCTTATTTCCTCGATCCAGATTTTCATAAACATAATTTAAACTACTTGCAAGAGCCAATATTGTTGATCGATTTTTATAAAATCCGTGTTGATTTTTCGAGATGACATTATAATTTTCTAGGAAATTTAGGATTCTATTGGCTAATAGCTTTTCAAAGATTTTTGAAAAAACAGACAACAGTGAGATGGGTCTATAGTTGCAGAGCAGGGTAGCGTCTCCTTTTTTTGCAATGGAATAACCTTTGAAAGTTTTAATAAGTTAGGAAAACAACCAATTGTTTTCGCAAAGTTATTATCTGCCCATTAGAGCGAGGCGGCGCACTGAATAAACTTAGATCCAGCCCCGTTTGTTAAATCTAAATGATGATGGCTACCAATTGTTACTGAGAAGATAGAGAATTCTTCAATGACACTTCTAGAAACAATACAGTACATTTTGTTAATTTCTTCTCCTACAGCAGTTTTATGTTCTTGTGATGTAAATTATCGAAATATGTTTGTAATTTAATAATGAAGAGTGAGACCTGAAGTATCGATATGTGACTTGATAAAATAATCGCCACGAAGACGCAAGGTCTGGTCGTAAACAAGCTTTGCAGATGAACAAAGTAATCATCTTTATATATGGCGCGTAAACCCAATCAAATAGTTGGCAATTCATCATACCAGTGAATAGCTAAAGCAGTAGTTAAATTAGCAAATTTTTGTTCTAGGACTGCGCCCATAGACACATTTGAGCAAACTACGGATAAAGTAAGTGTGACTTTATCATTGTAGTTTGGATGAGACAAAACTGTCGTGTCGTGAACAACAAAGCTATAGCTTGTTTAGCTAGATGGAATTAATTAATAATAATAGAATTTATAATAAATTAATGATCACGATACATAAACAACAGAAATGACACGATCCGCATAAAAGAGCAACACAGTACTTCGAGAGAATTAGGACGGACGGCATGTGCACGCAGGTAAAAACAAAACAAAGTCCGAAGATGTTATAAAAAGATAAGTATTGTAAAAAAATGTTTTTTAGACAACTGACACAATAATACAATAAGTACGAAGTTCTTTAGGAATTCTGTCAGATCTGATAAACGTCATTTTTTGCGACAGTTGCCTAAAAATAACTATTTATTATACTTTTAGAGCGTCAATAAACGGGAAATTGACATATTTTCAGTTTTAAAAAATTATTTATAATGATTAACATTGAAAATATCAACTTTACGAAAAAAGTTAAGGAACATTTCTTGTTGAAAATCGGTCAAAAATTTTTTAAAAAAATTAGCTTCATTGAGAAAACGCTATTGCTTTTACTTTTTTCATTTTAGGGTTTTGGCATTTTTTCCAAATCAATATATCTAAATTTATTCAAGGTGGATAGTTTTCACTAAAGTGCACTGTATAGGTCTATATATAAACCGTATTGACGGAGAAAATTTATTAGTTTTATGGCAAAGGCTTAAACTTTCTGATGCTGTATATGAACTGCAAACACAACTTTTGAACTTTTTCAATTCTGTTAATGTTTGTCTAAGCACGGGTGGGTTACGGTATTACGCACAAGGGAACCTGCCAGTTTTATTCTAAGGGCGTGTAATAACGTAGTGATTAGGAAATGACATTTTAATGAAACTTTAGATTGGTTTAGAAGTAGATGGATATTACAAGAAAGCAAAGTTCACTTTTTAAATTTAGATTTAATAATTTTTCTTATAGAATATCGAACATAATATTTGTACAACTAGGCTTGCAGTTTTGTATGATGATAAAGAAATAAATGCAGCAGTTCTGATAGAGCTGTAAAAATCTGTAATTTTAAAGGTGCTATTATTTTCTGTATTTTTTTTGTGGTAATATTAGTTTAAAAAATAGATATTGCAATTTCTTTTTATATTATTTGCAAATATTTTACATTTAATTGATTCAAGAGCTAGAGAAAATTTAAAATCAAAAGCTAAAAAAAACAAATTCCTTCGGTTTGGTTTAATAACAACCTTACTTACAAATTGTGTCAAATTTGAAGCATTGAGTGTTTCGTTTTTCGATATAAATTTTCCTGCAATTGATTTGTTGGTTGTTAAATGTTTTGTAAATTATACTAATTCTTTGTTTTCATTTTATGTATGCCTCGGGAAACGAACAAAACTGGTTTTCAGTTTTAATAATCTCCTAATGATCCTAACATGGTTAGGTGAGACGCTCGCCGAGTAGTGTATTCGAGTGTAATGTTCAAATATTTTGGTGTTTTAGAAAAGTGGTTGTGGCCCTTGATTCTAGTTATAATTGGATGTCTTGTTTGTCCAACATACTTCACAATACTATTTTTACGGCTGATTTCGTAAGTTCTGGATCTTTCAGTTAACTCAGCTTTACCTTTAGGTTGCCTAACAGTTGTAATTTATCTCCAAACGGATGGACAATTGTCATATCTAAGCTTTTAAAAATCTTACTCAAACTCCCGGTAAATTGGGGTTCATATGGACTTAATACAAATTTTGTAGTCTTCTGTTTGAAAGTCGAAGAGTCTGAAAGGACTCCTCTGAATCTACGGTCCCTAATTATTTTATTAACTAAATTTGTGGGGTATCCATTGCTATTAGCTACATCCTTAATGAAATTTTCTTTTGCAAATTTCTGATCATTCAGAGGGACACTAATAGACAATGAATAAAGAAATTAGAAGTAGACAGTTTGTACTGGGTACAATGGTGTTAGTCATTAGGAATATACCTAAGTATGTTGATATCTTTCCTATATATACAGGGTAATTCACGGTGGATGGAGTATTGGAAGTATATGAAGAACGGGTAACCATCTTTTGAAAACCAAGGTAACAAAGTATGCTCTGTCAGCCTAAAATATTATCGACAGCGCGCCGTTGCCAAATGTAGGTAAAACTGGCAACAACTTCGTTATTTTAAACGGAGCACCCAGTATATTTTTCTATTTTTAGAATCTGCATTCAATTCTAAGTAATTTTTGCTATATATTCCTATACATATCTCAAACCGTTTCAGATATATTAATTTCCAGGCTTATTGATGAAAATCTGACTTCTAATAAATCGTGTTATCTACCTACCACAAACAATCATAAGTTGAACTGTCGGTTACCATAAGGCAAAGCCTGAGGACTTTTTATGCTGTGGCCAAATCTTAGTAGTAGTATTATACATGGTAGGTTAGAAGGAACTTTCTATAAATGACTTATAAAAATGGTACAAAGTCATTTTGTCAAAGTCACTGAAGGCCTGTGATTTCTGATGAAGGAAATGAAATTAATGTTTTAGCGTATTGTCATCTAAAACTCTGCTTCTGCAGGCATCATAAATTATCCACATAAAATATACCGGGTGTTAGAAAAGTATGGGAACGGTGGAAAATCTCGAACAGTTTGCATCAAATCGAAAAATAAAGAAATACTTACTTGTCAAAAATTTTTCAAAAAACTATCTACTGATACCAAAATGACCTCCCCACCCAGCACCCTGTAAGTGGGGCGAGGGGCAACTTTAAAATTTCAAATGGAAACCCCTATTTTTATTGCGGAATCGGATTCTACGGCAAAAAATACGCAAATTTTATTCCGGACATTTTCTTCGATTTTTGCATGGTGTCGCTGTAATCGCAAAAAATGAAAAGTAAATATTCCTGTTTCAAAAGTAGCGTCTTGTGCACATTGGATTCGACTCTCCCACCCCTAACCCAGTGGGTGAGGCGGGGGCAACTTTGAAATTTGTAATGAAAATCCCTATTTTTTTTTAGCGGATTCGATTTATATCGGGCATTTTTTTCGATTCTCGCAAGTTGTCGCTGCATTCGCAAAAAATTGAGTGGAGACATGAAAGTTTTGAACGCATACTTAAAAAAATACGAAAAGCAAAACTACTGATCTCAGAGTGAATGATTTCCCGAGCTGTTTTGAGAACAGTGATTTTACACGGTCGTGCGGAAATTACAACAACTATTAAATTCTGTAAATTTATTAGCAGCTAGTAATTTTCAATTTACATTTTTTACAGGGCAATAAAAAAACTCGATTCTAAAAAAACTAACAGTGGTTTTACCTCTTAATTCAGCCACTTCAGACGAGTTCTTGATCCCAGCCAGTGATGGCAAAGAGGTAACTCAGCCATTTAAGGCAAGGTGAGGATTTCGGCCAGTTGAGGCAATTAGTTTACAGCCTTAACTCCTACACTGGCAGGTTTCAATATCAACATTATAGCAGGTGTTAAAAATGGTAGCCATTGACTTCCTGGCATTGTCCGAGACGAACGTAAACATTTTCAATAGCACTTCTTATCATTTGAGGTGGTATTTCTGCAAAATGTTTATTATGCACTGCTTCAGCTCTTCCAAATCACGAGGTTTAGTGAAATAAACCTTAACCTTCACGTAGCCCCAAACAAAATAATCAAGTGGCGCGAGGTCGGGAGATCTTGCTGGCCATTCAATGGTTCCTCTTCGACCTATCCATCGATTTTCGATAGTACAATTCAAATAGTCCCTAACAATATTCCGATAGTGTAGAGGAGCCCCATCTTGCTGGAACCAAACATTATCGAACTCATCACCAGCAATCTCTTGTATTGCGGGAACTATTTGATTTGTCAACATTTCCAGGTATTTTTCTCCATTCAAATTTCCATCTATGACAAACGATCCTATGATTCGATTCCTGAAGTGAGGGTTTTCGTCACTCCAATATCTGAAATTATGGCGAATAACTTTTCCACTGAGTTCGAAAGTTGCTTCATCTGAGAAGACAAGTAGAGATGACAAAATATTTGGGTTTTGGTTACTTCTTTCCATCATTAATTCACTAAATTCAAGTCGCCGATCAAAATCATCTTCATTTAACTCTTGGTGAAGGTGAATTTTCGAAGGACCAAATTTCAAAAGTTTCAAATTCTTATGAACTGAAAATGCACTCATATCAAGCGGTTGACTGGCTTTTCTGATTGATAACCTTCGATTTTCAACAAATGCCTGGGCCACTTCCATTTGTCGAGTTTCCTATGTTTCAGATTTTGGTCTTCCAGATTTTGGGCGATTTTTATTTGTGCTTGTGTCTAGGAATAGTTTGATGGTACGGAACACAGTAGATTTCGAAATTCCCACTTGATCTACACGGAAGGCTTCATTGAATAAAATCACAACTTCATCATAGGACCTTTCTTTATCGCTCCACCCTCGCATCATTGAAACAGAAACTCTCTCTTCCTCTGTTAAAGTAGCCATTATGCAGAAAAAACGCGAGAACTAATGAAAAATGAAATAACTTTTTCCGTACAAAAGTGCGCTCCTGCCTCTACAAAAGTTGGAAGGAACTGAACGTTCTCGTAGAAATTTCACAAAACAAATACTGTTATTAAGAACACTTTAAAAAAACATTCATAAAAACCAAGATATCACAGGTATTGTTTTTTAAACTGAATGTTTTTTGTCAACACGATTAGCTAGAGTTTGTAAATATTTACAAACTTATGGACGCTTAAGGCTTATTTCAATTTTGTGCGATTGCCCGATACAAAATTCAACGTATTTTTGGCCGTAGAATCCGAATCCGGTATAAAAAATAGGGATTTTCATTACAAATTTCAAAGTTGCCCCCGCCCCACCCACTTGGTTAGGGACGGGAGAGTCGAATCCCATGTCATCGGATAGATTTCGTAAAAATAGCAAATACGTGTTTTTCAGTTTTTGAATTGGACGTTTTTTTATGGGCACGAGACGCTACTCTTGAAACAGTAATGTTTTCTTTTCATTTTTTGCGATTACAGCGACACCACGCAAGAATCGAAAAAAAATGTCCGAAATAAAATTTACGTATTTTTTGCCGTAGAATCCGATTCCGCAATAAAAAATAGGGGTTTCCATTTGAAATTTTAAAGTTGCCCCTCGCTCCACCCACAGGGGGCATTTTGGAATCAGTAGATAGTTTTTTGAAAAATTTTTGACATGTATTTTTTTATTTTTCGATTTGATGCAAACTGTTCGAGATTTTTCACCGCTCCCATACTTTTCTAACACCCGGTATATATATAACCGCGTTACCTTATCGGGTCTTCCAGAACTATTTAAGAGCGTTACCTTTCCGCACGCAAAAAAACAAATTAACTTAATAAATAACAGAAGTAAAAAATATTGTAACTTTATAAAAAATAACCGACGTTTCTAGGTTCCAAGGAGGGCTAATTAACGATATTGTCATCCATTGTTAGCGTTAATCAAATCACGTCCAACAATTCTTTTTGAAATGGCTTCTTCTAAATATTGTTTTTGTAATAGAATTAGCACAGCCGCTTCAGATTCAACTCACTCAAACAGTAAGGTGTGTGAAGAAACCGAACTATTGATTTTATTTCAAATAAATCAAAATTAAGGCAAGACCTGGCATGAATTTATGCCAAGATTAAAGGCGAAGGAGGCCAGCTAATTGCCAATTCGCCTTGTTATAATATTCAAGAGTGCCTTGATTTTGTTTAGGACGGAAATTTACGCCAATTGGGGTTGTTCAATTTTAAAGTACCTTCCTCGACTTTAGTTTCCGTCCCAATTCAATTATATTTATTTATTGTTTAGAGACCACTTTAATTATATTGATTTAGTGAACAAAATCTTAATATTTAAACATTATTTTTTACTTTTTAGTTCGGATTGCTATTAAAGCGTGTTTTTTTAGTTTTTTTGAACTATAATTTTTTTTCATTGTTGTTCCCACGAGTAATGGACAATTAAACGGTCAACCCTCCCAGAGGTCCAATAGAAAGGTAAGCTCTTATACAACAGGGCGTGCTCGGTTCCCTGAGGTTGACGCTAGCGACATGATATTTTTAGTCACCCTCTTGCCATTCATCCTTCGGCACGTTTCTCACCAATATATTGGATTGGATGAATTTTAGAATCATCATGAACACCGATACATATAGAAACCAGCTGATACCCGCCTGCTTTTCGAAACCGCTGTGTATCTGCTAGTAGTACATAATTAATATTACATCATAATGTATGTATTAAAGTTGGAACTAGCGTTTAACAAGGGCTTATACAACGACAAATACGTTACAGACAATTCCGAAGTAACGTATATAGTCTGGTATGCAATGATCACAAACAGTACCGCGGTTGCCTAACTTTCGTCGAGCGCTGGGTGTTGATGCTTATATAATAATACGAGAAACGTCCAAAACTCATACCGTTTTTGCGTTCTGCGATATTAGCTTAAGCGAGGGCGGAACAAACAAACATACAGGTGAAGTTAATAAAATAACAAAATATATATTAATAACAGCGGCGCCTCCGGAAAATTCTCGACAATAGATTATACTTTTTTTCTCATGATCCTGGTGAGGACAAAGTTGTCAAATTATTATATTGTCATCAGTCCTTGATACGTGTACAAAGTTTCAGTTTAATCTGACGTTTTGAAGTGGGTGAGAATCACGTTCAAAAATTCCGTTACAAACAAACAAACATACAGGTGAAGCTAATAAAATCGTGTTAAAAAAATAAATGACTAGTCTGCTTGATATTATTTCGCACTATTATAAGCAGATTTTGGAATGCGTTTCAAATATTAATTGTATTCTACATCGATGTAAATTAAATTATTAGTACAAAACGTGCATTGTAGTATCCCTGAAGAAAATCTTATTTTATTGTTTAATGAGTCATGTTTTTCGCTATAAGCCAACAAGACATTTGCTCAGGTACAAATCGACTGATTTTTAATAATTTGTTTAATTAATACCATTATTGCAGTTTACATAACATGAGGTCTCATCTCCACAAACAGTCTAGTGGCTACCTACAATATTAATTACGTTAATGCTAATATTATGTTAAAATATCTCCAGGGTCGTGTAGCAGCTAAGACTCTTACTAATGGAGGAAATTAATGCAACAAAAGGGTATAAGTTGTATAAGTTCTTAACCGTTACTACTTCAATGTAAAAACTTGAAACCTTTTGCATTATGATAAATTTCGGCAACATGTGAAATGTTACCTTGGAAAATTAGTGCACTCGCCCCGGGGGGGGGGGGGAACCATACATTTAGTTTTTTCGTTGTTATGTTTTAATTTATTTGCACATAGCCATCTATATAATACACAAAGCTTTCTATTCATTATACCCGTGATTACAAAATTATTTTTTCCAGATACAGAAATTAATGCGTCATCCGCAAAAAGGTTTATATATGAATTTTTTAGGACACGACTTATATCATTCACATATTTATTTATTTATAATAGTAATCATAACACCCATTTCGATCAGGGGAAACAAAATTCCAACTAAAATTTGCGTGAAGTACTTGGGGGTTAGACTGGACCAACGACTGATGGTTAACACCTACATAAATGAGACTGTACGGACGGTCTATTCCCTGTCCAGGAGTCTGTATCCGCTTATGGTCAGGGGTAGTAGACTCAACAGACAAAATAAAAAAATGTTGTACACAATGATGATTAGACCGTCCATCACATATGCGGCGCCGGTGTGGTGCAGCATACCGGCCACGACAATGAAAAAACTAAAAGTGCTCGAGCACAAATTTATGCGCCTCATTTCTAATTCTGGAAGGTACACCTCCCTCAGAGACCTATACGCACGTTGCAACGACATAACCCCGATAGCGAATTACGTCCAGCAGATCTCCCAAAATTTCTACTCCTTCAAGCTAGGCGATAGTCCGCTAACAAGACACATAACACAAATTAGACAGCATAATGCCCCATTTCGGATTAAACACCCTTTACCGTACCAGACGTTACCAATTTTCCGGCAACCCCTGTAGCCAAACATTAACAACTATAACTTCCGCTTACCCTATCCACCTTTTCATACCTTTTGTACCTTTAAATCTTTCCTGTCCCCCTCTTCCTTTCTGTTTGTAACCTTTTTGTCGCTTTTGTTTTTTCTTGTTTTCTTTTTGTACATTTTTGTCTCTAAATTCATTTCGCTTCACAATTTTTCAGAAAATCAAAACAAATACAACCCAAATTTTTTAAAATCAAAGTTTAGGCCAGCCATGTGCAGCCCACCATTGACTTATCTCGCGGAAGGCGCCACGTTCAAATTGAGGTGCTAGCGTCAGATACGAAATTAAAAGTGATCAGTGCGCAAGTGTTTCAATTTAGTATGTAGTTTTTATTCAGTTTTGTTAAGTTTGTTCTTTAAACATGTTCCTAATTTTAACACCTTTTATAATCCGTCTGCCACGGAAGGAGCCTAGGTTTAGTTGTTTTAATTTTCTTTTTAGCCGAACC
Organism: Leptura quadrifasciata; assembly: GCA_963675555.1. Taxonomy (NCBI): domain Eukaryota; kingdom Metazoa; phylum Arthropoda; class Insecta; order Coleoptera; family Cerambycidae; genus Leptura; species Leptura quadrifasciata. The sequence continues at coordinate 14,410,438 of OY776681.1, read as the reverse complement.
AGTCCCACTCCGCCCATCCATGCAGTCTGCCACCACATTAGCGCGGTGGTTGCACGATCGGACCCGGTGTGGGTTCTGGGGAGGTACTTTTTTATATTAAAATAAGAAATAAAGTCTTATTGATTGATTGATCGATACATTAAGAGAACAAGAATACAGATTAGTACGATTATATATAACTTAAAGACGGTTAAAATCAATAGAAAAACTATGCATAACTCTACAAAATAATAAGAAAAAACAAAGCAAAAGAATAATGCTCATTTTAAGTAATACATTTTAATATCATTGATACTGCAACTAAATATATTAAAGATGGCTACCATTTGCATTACAAATATTGCACACTTGGGTGTTTAAGAACATTAGTACCAGATGTTGACAGATAAAATTTAGGTTATTCCTTGAGTTTACCCTGCGTACCATAAAATTTAATTTAGCCAATAATTCTTGGCAATCAATAATATTATGTATCATATTAAAAAGGAATGTTTGAGAAAATTATCTACGCCTACTCTCATGACTTGTCATACCGTGTTTATCAAACAGCTCCTCTTGTGGAACACTTAAGGGTGATATCAAAAATTATGCCAAGATCGCGAACGGTACACATATCTATTTTTCGAATAAAATGAATTTTCTTTTCTTCTCTAATTATTTGAAAGACTTTATTTCTTTTGTGCTTGTAATTAATCCAGATGGATCTGCCCCTACTCTTTGTTTTGACTTGTTAAATATGCCTTTAAAAAATTTGCTTTACAAGGGGCTGCTTTTAGCTACTGGTAAACTCAAACTTTAAATAATTTAAAACATAATATTTTTAGTCGCAAACTCCTCTATAAAATCCTTATTTTACAAGGAATGTAACCAGACTGCAACCTACAGCTACTCTCCGGGCTATGTGCCCCGCCGAGCGCTGAATTACAAGTTATAAGCCTGGCGCATTAAATGTAATAATTGCATATTACCATCAAAACGCTAATGCTTCGATTGCAACAAACACCAGCCGAAAGACTGATCTTACTTAAAGAAGCTCTCGTCCACGAAAACTGATTTTTGGGGTTCTCCACATTTTTTTTATAATTTAGTTTAACTTCAGCAACAATGCCTTACTTTTTCTACTGTCTAATTTGAATTTGCCTTTCATTCTATGCATGCACAAGTATGTTATTACATCCTAAACCTGGAACACCGATAATTCAATTTGTACATTGGATTTACTTTGTAAATATTCACTTAAAAATATACCTACGCAAAATTTGTCCGAAAACACGTACTCGAGGATTTAAATATATTATGTTTGTTTAGTATACATTGGTTTTAATCATGTGAAAGATTAAATAGTGTCCTCAATCTGGCGCGATGCTCTCATAATTGAACTACATCAGGGTTGGATGAAAAATCATTATAATAATACTGTTAAATTGCATGGGGGAGTAAATTGCTAGCTTTACTGAGATTGCGCGGTTTCAACTTAATTTTATTCACATTTTGTCACTGATTTGCCGTCGCTGACAAAAAAGGCAATTGGTAATAAAAGGAACAGAAAAAAGTTGGTTAATTTCTCTGATGATGCGCTATTCAATTATTCCAAACTTCATTCGACAAACCTAATATTGCCACAGAATGCTTGCTAATTAATTTACTTATAAAATACTAACAGTAAGGGAAAGGAAACAAACGCAATTTAATTTCATTTTGGCACAAACAGTCAATTAATGACACGATTGAGAGGTGTATAGGGAATTTAGGGGCGAGAAAAATTACTTATCTTCGGTTCCGTGTTTTGACTTTCAGATTTTATAAATTAGATATTGAAAATCGGAAAGTAAAATGTATGATTTGTAGGCAGGAGATTTAATTATTTGAAAATACGGGCAATAACTTACTGAAGAAAACATTTCTGTCAGGATCCTGCGATAATTACTAGCTCATAATTAATAATACTCTTCAAAGGGAAAATTAATGTTATATAATTAAAAATTTAGTCTTTGAAATCTTGTCGCTATACACAGCATTTGAATTACGAATTGTTTCACAGCATACTTGACTTGCAGATTATTTTTTTTTCACTTATAGTTAATTTATTAAACATATTGTACCATGAATATTTACATGTTTTTATAAAAAGTCATCGTTTATGCTTTTTTTTAATATTATTATTTATATGATGGGGGTGCGAATTTTATTAAAAAAACTAGTTCAGAATTAAAAAATATGACGTATCAAATTACATAATTAAATACATTTTTATTGTCTGAAAGTTATTTGTGGCATTACACAGAACTGATGATATTTTCTTTTAGATATTGTTGAGTTTGTTAAGTTCTACTTTTAACATTGGTAGCCATGTTGCACAAATATTTACAGAACAATTCGATACGCATTTATCTTCATATAATAAGATTATTGCCGATTCTTTAATTTTTCTTTTTTTATTATCTGCCTCTTTTGTTAAAATTTTTGCCGAGTTCCAGTTTATTCTATGTCCGTTTCCCAAGCATGTTCACAAATCTTTGATTTCTGAATTTCAGTTTTCCTAATAAAATTCTTGTGCTCATCCAACCCCACACTGAAAGGTCTGGATGACTCACCCACATAACATTTATCACATTATTGAAGGCAGGCAAAGGTAATGCCACAGTCATTATAGATAAAGATATATATGACACAAAAATCATGACTATTGTAAATAAGGGACCCTACTCAAAACTAAACAAAGATTCAACAAAATCAATAGAGAGCAAAATTTACAGAACTTTGTTTAAATACAAACACGAATTTAATGATTTTGAACGAAGGAAACTTACACCACATCATAGTAAGCCTCCTCATTTTTAAAGACACATAAACAAAATATTTCGTTAAGACCAATTATTGTTCTATTGATTCACCATGACATATTTTGGAAAAAATTTTACTTACAATTATTGATCCATTATCTGGAAATACCGATTCATACATTAAAAATAGTATAATTTTATAGAAAAAAATGTATGAATCACACCTGATGGTTAGTTTTGATGTAGTTAGTCTTTTTATTAATGTTCCAGTAGATGAAACCTTAAAAATCGTTAAAGATAAGTTGCTGAATGATAATAATTTGGAAACTAGAACTAAATTAAGTGTAAATAACTATTAACTATTAACGATGTGTATAAAAACAACTTATTTTCAATTGGAAAATCAGCAGGATTTTAGTATAGCAATGGGGTCTCCATTATCACCAATTTCAAGCAACGTATTTATTAGAACATTGAGAACACACATGTTCAAAATTGTGTAAACCGGTTGTTGTTATATGTCCTATGTCCATTTAACAATTTTATATAATAACTAATATTTTATTTATATTTAGCACGATCTGTGTAGCATTTTGATTCAGTTTTTGTAAGTGAGACTGTTTTCAACTATCAGAACTTTCTTTGTATAACTGGTAAATCATTTCACATTGTTTTATGTACATATTTTTACATCTTACGAACTCAGTCATGTTTTTTTTAGAATTAACTTATGTATCTGTTCTATTCTGTTACAGCACCTCAGGAAACAATTGTCAATTTCAAGTCTAGAAAACATTCATTTACATTCATATACCTACCTATATTTCAATTTTTATATTTTTGTTTACTATGTAAGTACATGAATTATCTTTTCCAAATTTGTGGATTGGTATTATTTTGCAGAAAGTGGGATAAATAAAGTTTACCTTATTGATAACATTGACGAAGAAATTATTTGCCTGCAGCTTTTGTACTGATTCGAAGGTATACAAACTTAACTCTGGACATCAGTAATTAATATTACATTTTTGTATTCGCGTTAACAAGTGTTTAACAACCAGGTAAATTTCATTCATTAGTAATTTAAAACTTCAGTAATCTTCAATTTTTGTCTTTTATGTAATTTCAATATTTTTAAAATAAATTTAAATTAAATTCATTTTAACTTAATAAGTAATTAAAATACCATGTGTACCACATGGTTATAAAATATTTTTTTCTTTCCTTTTCATTTTTTGGAAATTTATGGTTTATGAACCAGCTTCTGTATATCTACTGTATATTTTCTGTATATTGAAAATACTAACTTCTGCATATTGCTAATTTCAAAATTCTTCTTCATATTGAAAATTTGAGTTTCTTCAAAACTGAAATTCAGCTATATATATTTTATGCTTATGATGTAAGTTTTATATTTTATATTGAAAACTTGAGCATCCACATTTGCATTCATTAAGTTTTCAAAAACCATATACCTAGTTGGACAGTTAATCCACAATTTTTCAACTTCAGTTAATTGAGAGACGCAAACTAAATTGCCAAGAAGATTCTTAGATTCCATTTTTGCAAGAGACAATTGTGGGCCTGAATTGCTGTTCCAGAACCATCAACCTCGACAATACACAATCCTGGAATCTAGGATCCTGGTATAAATTTGTTATTAATTTTTTTGTCTTTGTTGGCCGATATTAGTAATTAACTTGAAAATTTCACATTTCACATTATTCAACATCTTTTTATTTCTCTTACTAACAATTTCGGTCTAACCTATAGGCGACTGGTTATTCGAGAAAAGAGACAACTCCACATATTTTCACTATAGATGGTGCCCAATTTAACATCAATTTCTCTCTGTCTCTTCTTCTCGAACTAAACAAGAATTTGTCATTTATGCTGTATATTCGAAAAGAGTAAGTTTCACAACTCTCACGAATACTCCGGATTTACGACACTTTGCTCCGGCTTAAACCGGAATATGTTGCCTTGATTCTTTCCCAAACATATATAATAAGGGAAAGGAGGTAACATTGTCTGGAGGAGATATGTTGACGGCATCTTTGCAATTTGGCCTCATGGTGTTGATTTACAAGATAGTTTTTTAGAAAATATAAAAAGTAAGGAACCGTCTATTAAATTCACATTAGAAGTAGAAAGAATTAATGAACTACCGTTTTTAGATGTTTTAATTAATTAAAAGGTAACTAATACAATTGAAACAAGCGTTTATAGAAAACCAACACATACTAATAGATATCTAAATTTTAACTCAAATCAATCAATAAATGTTAAAAGGGGTGTTGTAAAATTTTTATACGATAGGGCCACAATAATTTCAGCTAATAATGAAATATTAAATAACGAGAAAAAATTTATCAAAGAGGTTCTAGTACAAAATCAATACCATGAAGCTTTTGTTGATAGAGTTTTCATAAATGTTGAAAATAGGGACAATCAGGTACGACAAAATCCTGAACGTCACTATACAGTAACAATTCCTTATGTATACGGACTATCGGAGAAGCTACGCCGTATAGGTGACAAATTTTATGTTATGACGGTATTTCAAACGGGGACCACTTTGAGACCTATTTTAACAAAAACAAAACCGATAAACAGGGAGCAAAATTTAAAAAACTGTATTTCCAATATCCCTTGCGAATATGATAAATGTTATGCGGGTGAGTCATCCAGACCTTTCAGTGTGAGGTTGGATGAGCACAAGAATTACATTAGAAAGAATTTAATTCAAAAATCAAAGATCGAAGAACAAACTTGGGCAAACAAACATAGAATAAACTAGAACTCGGCAAAAATTTTAACAAAAGAGACAGAAAACTGAAGTAAAGAATCCGCAATAATCTTATTAAATGAAGATAAATGCGTATCGCATTGTTATGTAGATATTTGTACAACCTGGCTACCAATGTTAAAAGAAGAACTTAACAAACTCAACATTATCTAAAATAAAATATCATCAGTTCTGTGTAAGTAGTAAGTATCTATGGAAATAACATAAACAGAATCTTAAAGCTGTGTATTTAACATACACAACAAATAAGAGTTCTTCGAAAAAAGCTTTGAAAACAGAAAGAGACTACTTTCCAAAACGTCAGCAAAATACATTAATTATTTCTGTGTTTATTCCGATTTATATTATTTGTAAAAAATAACATCTGCCTGTTCCTTTGACGTAAACGTCACTGGCGCAGAGGCTTTTTTCCAACAATTCTATTATTTTGTAGATTCGGTGACTTGTTTTTGAAGAGGATAATACATGTGGTAGAAAACTCAAATAAAAGAAAGAATATCTAATTATACTTAGTTATTTAGTTATTATGTATTGTCCGGGAAATATTTCTTCCGTTGGGCAATAAAGCTATTATTATTATTATATGATTATTGGGTAATTAAAACTGTATTGTGTTCTCTTGTGTCGTGTTAGGTAAGCATGACCCAACCAATCTAATTAAAGAAGCGGAGAAGCCAAAAGAGCTAAGTTTATGAAGTATCATACTGTGTGGTCAAACCTGCTGAAAGTTTTCGGCTGCAAACCAAATTTTTTCCATACAAAATATTCTTTAAAATGTATCAGTCCTTATTCCTCTTCAGTATTTTCTTCAATAAACGTTTTATTAGGTTTTATTCCCTTATAGTCTCTCAACCACATGCCAAACATGACTCTCCTCCAACCTCTCCTGAACCTTCTAGAAGTATGTACAGTCCATCATGCAATACCTTGTGAATTGAAATAGAATGTAGTTTCGCTTTCCTCTGACAACCATTTCTTCGCAGCCGATTAACCTTATCCCGAACAGATGGAGCAGTAAATTGTCGTCCAGAAAAAGACTTAGTCAAATTATTTTTCGACCTGCTCTAATCCGTAGTGAGCGCCGTAATTATATTTTCTCAAATCTCCGAGAGAGACTTCAGCCCTCCGCTGAAACTTAGCCCTCTGTATAAGTTAAGCCTCTAATGGGAAATCCAACTTAAGGAGGGCATTAAGTCGATCACAATAGACGTAGACAGTTTCGCCATTTGGATTTATAAATTAATCTTCAGTAAATGTACTGTTTCGAGAGATTATTGTGTGCATAGATGGATTTAATTTGGTGTACTCAAATAAGTTCGTGTTGTATTCTCCCGGAAGATATTATTTCACATTTTCCTTGCAGTCTGACAAGAAGGATCGATATAACAACGCAAGAAACGATAATTATTATTACTGGGGTCGGAAGCGTACATAAGCGTACCGAACTTAACACCAGAGCGCGCCGCCTCAATAAATAAAATAGTTAAATATATAAACTAGAATAGATGTTTTACTCCCATTTGTTTTGCAGGAAATCGGCCTGTGATAGCCTGGTTTAAAGCCAACCATATTTATCGTTCAACCAACAGAGATATAGTAAATTGAAGATCCATATTGAATCACTGTTGGATACATCAGCATTATCATTAGTATTACAGCCCATCGTAAGCCCCAACTTTCCTTGATTTGTTTCGGTGTTCCTTACGATTCTTGCCGATCTCTGCCAATTAGTTACTGCAATTTAAGTATAATGTTTGAATAATGCATCTGCAGATGCCTTTTTGGAAAAAAAAATCATGACAATCACCATTATGGGTTTTAAGAAAAAATTCTGCAAATACCAGTTACGAAACATCTGTGTGAGATTTTTCACTCCCTAAAAATATACAGGGTGGTCAAAAATGATTATTCAATTTAGAACATTTTGAATTGAATTTTCTCATTTTTTCAAATGGAACACCCTGTATATTTTTCGACTATATGATGTACCAATGAAAAACCAACATTTTTTGTATGTACATCTCTATGGCTATTGTTAATGTTTTTTTATTGAGCAGTAAGTACAAAATTCAAATAATTGAACAGAAAAATTATAAATAGTGCTCCACATGTTGCCCATTTTGTTTGACACATATCTCTTTGGAATTAGTTTCTACCGTTTTTAAATTTGCCGGTGTGATCGATCGAAATGTAGTCTATTCTCTCTTTCATATTGTAGATTGTAGAAGAGTTGAAACTTCATTTCAAAGGCGCCTACAGATGTGTGTCAACCAAAAGTCACTTCTTGTAACACTTCCTAAAACCATTTGTTCATTGCCGTTACTAAAAAATAGACATCTGCTTCCACACTTCGTTCAAACTCAGCTGTTTAAGAATTCAAATTAGTTTTATTATTTTCCATTAATATAATTTTCTGTTATTCAGCTTTCCTAATGTTTTATCTAAATTTCATATTAGTTTCTAATAAAAACTCGAGGAAAATATCATTCGTACAACTATCTTTAATAATTTTTTTTTAAAATCATTTATTTAACGTCGGCCTATTTCCGCTACCAAGGCCAATCACCGACGCCAGGGGATAAGCTCATCAGTGTCTGTGTAGGCACTGGGACCCCTAACCTGGATATTTTGCCGAACAGTTTGTCGTGGGGTAGGGATTTTTAACGTGCTCACATCGTAGATACACGGAACCCACAGTTTTACATCTCTTTCGAAAGATGGTGACGCGAGCAGGTCCGCTCATCCACTATATTTCATCGACTTGCTGAGACCCGGTTTTGAACCCGGCCCGTCTGGGTGGAAGAACGCGCTATTGTTCATCCACCACCAACCCGGCGAACAACTATCTTAAAGTTATTACAAAGCTTCGGCTAGCATTTGCATCGAGCCCGCGTATTCCGAGACCTTCTTGTCTAAGCTTGATGCTATCTAAGACTTTTTTTTAGTACCGACTACCGTCCGACCCATCTGAAGAATTCTTAACTTTCAGAAAATTGGAAATTAATCATTTGAAAGCAAGTAAATGGAAATAACCTATAATGGAGCTAGGAGGAGGATTTAACTGTTGTTTATTAATAAAGCGGCACCTCGTTCTACCATAGAAATATATTAAATTTTATCCGTTTTTACCTCCTACCAGAAATGAAAACCATGACTAGGACATTCTGTGTAATTGCCATAATCGACCAAATGGTTGAATGTGTGAACGTGCCGCATTTATACTTAATTATTTGTTGACTGCTGTGAAATAGGGAGCTCTCATAGACGAGGGTCAAATATTCGAATAGCTGGTCCTCCAGTGGCGCCATACATATATTATTATAGGTATATATAAAATAATAATATTGTTAATTTTTTATAAAATAAAACCAAAAATAAATATAATTAAATTTGTTTTTATGCTCAACTCAGCCACGGTAGTTCATATATAATTAACATGATCCGAAGGCTTTCATTTTTTCGAAATATTATGGAATTATTGAATGTACGAAATTCGTAAATCCGCACGCCCCTGGCTCTACTATTTATTCTTTTCGGCCAGACTATAATGGAAATATATTTAAGTCCTTTAAACTTTTATACTATCTTTAATTTCAGACACCTTCCTTCTTATAGATTTCATGATCACAAAGTCACAATGGCAAATTTGCAAGAGGCCTTGCTAACTCTTTCCAGATGATGTAAGAAAGTGGTAACTTTTTAGTATAAAAAAAGAAGTGTCTTTCGACTTCAGTTTCAAATGGAAAAAGAGTATTTTCAAAAATATAAGAAAATAGTGACAAAAGCCACACTTACATAATATCACCCAGCTTAAGCCTGGTCTGTATAAGGGCACATGATTTATGGTCCGAGGTGGTAACTGCTCTCCTTCTGCGAGCATATCTAGCCGGGGAAAATCCTTCTTCCCCCATTCTGATGGCAGGTGAAGACCCCCTCCGCCGGTTGGACATATGGCGGCCTCCCACTCCACCCAACATTCTGGAAAAGAACAAGTAAAGTGAGTTTTCGAATATAAGGTAAGCATTTCATCTAAATAAATACATTTATAATCTTTTTTATTTGGTTCTAAATGTCAAAATGAGCATGCTACTAAATTTTTGAAAATAACCTGTATATTAAACACTTTTATTGCAACACCTTTTAAGTCTACGAAAATATTTGGAGTTCATCGTAGTCGAAGTACTACGATCAACAAATAAAATTAAAGTTAAAAGTAGCGCAAGAACCTAAATTTTGTTCATTTTATTTGTTAAAGAGGATAATTGCCCTGCTCACATGATGTATTAACGATTATCAGAAAATACCTAATTTCTATGTAAATAACTAAGATAGAAATATCAAACAAAATGTACTGGAAAGAAGAAAGGTTGTTTTATGCCTCCCGTGTAACATTTTTTTAATTTTCTCATAGTTATTGGTTATTTTATACGATTGAATTTAGGAAAAAAGGTGATTATGGCTGATTTTGTACGCTTCAAAACGTATATTTAATGACAAAATGAATTATTTCTGCCACAAGACGGACTTAGATTGATGCTTTGTGTAATTAAAAAAAATACATTTTCGTAAAAAAATTATTGTATTCCGTTAATCTAGAAACAAATTTATAGGCGTCTTGCTAGCAAATATGAGATATTTTATAAGTGAAAAGTGGTGCCCCCATTGACGTCGTTAGCTACTAACACCCTCCTAACTCTATTTGTAAATACCTATGGTGATGTGATAAGTTTCAGGAACAGCTTCTGTTTTCTATCTATTATGTGATTTATGCAGTTTATTATTGTGGTGTTTCGTGCGCTATATTTTAATAAAGCGGTGGTGAAATTGCACGTATTTAAAATTGAACAATTTATTCATTTTTGAGTTATGTAGTTAGATCGAACTATGGACTATCGTAAAGGAAAACAATATAGACTGCGGTTTCAGCTAAACGTAAAAAAGTCTAATATATATTATGAATTCAACAGGTAGAACATATTAAAACGATATTATGTATAGACTAACAGTGGTTATTATCTTCTGGAAAATTCCGTCGCTATAATTCTATCTGTATGGTAACTCGAGAGTCAGTTTTGAGTAACTGACGAAATTTTACATACGTAAAAAGTAATCGACTGATTCCCGTTGTAAATATGGTTCTGACCAGTGACGCATCAATCATAATATATTTTATTATTTTTATTAGTGTCAATGTCATTGTGTGATACCCACCAATGATTTCTTGTTAAAATAATTTAATTGACATGACTGATATAAAAATTCCCATCTACAACAGACTGTTTTTGAAAAAAACATACTACTTGATAAAAAATCGATTACTTGAATTCGACCGCAATAGTACATTCTAGAGGAAAATTGTAGATTCGAGTCGTAGATAGACCAAATAAGACTAACAATAGGCATTATAATAATAATAATAATAATAATAATATTTATTCACGTATGCCTTACAGGATGTGAAAGTCAACAAAAGGTAAATGCTTAAACTTAAATAAATAACATGTAATCAAATGTAAAAGTAATAATTAAAAATAACATGGTGTGAACAGTAAATAAATATAAAAAAATACACAATCGATTTACATATGATTAAAACATCAAATCGTATGAATGATGTACACAAAAATACATAAACAAAACATAATTAAAGAAGAATAATTAATTAATAACATACGCTCTTGATCATAAGTCAGCAGAGAGGTTTTCGTAGTCATAAAACTCTTTTAGGCTGTAAAAACAATTTTTGCAGAGAAATGAAAATAAAGCTTTTTTATAACCATTAAAGTTATTTATTTGCTTTATATTCCTAGGGAGATGGTTATATATATCACTACAGGAATGAAATGCGCTTTTTCTAGAATTTGAAAGTTTTATGTTTTTTAAGTGGATATGATTTAAAGAACGAGTATTATAGGTATGGACGTCATTGTTTAATGGAAACTTGTCTGGATTATTTTTGACAAATAATGCCGATTCATATATGAATAACCCAGCAGTGGTTAAAATGTTGTTGTCTTTAAATATTGGTTTACATGTGTCTAAGGGATTAAGAGAAAATATTAATCTAAGTAAATTTTTTTGTTGAATAAAAACTCTGTTTATTTCGGTTGATTGTCCCCAGTATATGATTAAATATTTTATATGGGAGTATGCCAGAGAGTAATAAATATTTAATAAATATTTTCGATCCATAACATGTCGGAGATTTCTTATTGCATAATAAGCAGATTTTAACTTATTTATCACGTAATCTATATGATCAGTCCATGTCAAAGTTTCATCAATGTGCAGTCCTAAAAATTTGGTACCCGAAACTCTTTCTAGCCTAACATTGTTAAGAAAGAGGGTAATGTCTTCTACTTTTTTTCTTTTATGAAACATAATATATTTTGTTTTTTCAATGTTTATTATTAGTTTATTTGAGTAACACCACTGATAAAATATTGATAATAATGCATTTGATTTATTTTGGAGATCTTCCGGAGAATCTGCATTAATACAAATTGTTGTATCGTCTGCAAACATAATTAAAAGTACATTCAACTCTTTTGTTATATAATGATCAAGGTCGTTGATGAATAGGATAAAAAGAAGCGGGGAAAGTACGCTTCCCTGGGGAACTCCAAATTTTAAAGTGGAAGTGTTTGATAGCTGTTCGTCCAACTTGACAGTTATTTTTCGATTATATAAAAAGGAGTCAACAAATTTATTTAGAGGTTCTCTAATTCCTAGTGAGTTTAGTTTTTTTATAAGGAAACTTCTATTGACGCAGTCAAACGCTCTCGTTAGATCAAAGAAGAGTGTTAGAGTTAATTTATTATTATCAAGTGCTTCGTAAATATAGTTTGTTAAATCGAAAGCTGCGGAACTTGTAGAATGGCCTGGTCTAAAACCATGTTGATGTACAGATAAGAGATTGCGATTATTAATAAATTTGTAAATTCTATTATGAACAATTTTTTCAAACAGCTTTGAAAAGCAAGACAAAATGGCGATTGGTCTGTAATTTTCAATTAACTCTCTGTTTCCTTTTTTATGCAGTGGAATAATTATAGCCAACTTAAGCTGTTCAGGAAAAACTCCCATTTTAATACATAAATTAAAAATGTAACTTAGAGGGTAAATTAAATATTTGGAGATATACTTTATTACTTTAATGGACACTTCATCATATCCACTGCTAGGTTTATTTGGCATGGTATTTAACGTCATTTCAATTTCCTCTGGAGTTATATATTCAAAAAATAGTGATGAGCAACAGTTCATTCCTACAGTGCATTCTTCACCTTCTGAGTTATTAAAGACAGAGTTTAGTAATTGTTCTGGTAAGTCGGAAAAGTAATTACAAAATGTCTCACAAATTGAAGATTTATCATATAAAAACCTATCACTGTGATATATTTGAGTAATATCAACATGTTTTTTATTTCTACCTAAGTTAATGTTAACAATATCCCATATCTCTTTTGTAGGATTTGGTGTGTTGTCTATCTTATTCTGATAATAATTTTGTTTATGTAAACGAATTTTATCCGAGTACATTTTTTTACTAATATAATACTGTTCCTTAATTTCAGGTGTATTGAGGTTTTTGCTAAGCCAATATAAATTTTTAAGAGTTTTACTCTCCTCTACAATATTTGAATCGACCCAACTGCTTTTCAGCTGATTGTCAAACATTTTTCTTTTAACTAACGGACAAGTTTTGTCCAAACAATATAAAAGATTTTGCCAGAAAAAATTCCATGCGTCATTCGGGTTTGAAATTTTATATAACGCGCTTAGATCTGTAGAAGAAAGTAAAAGACTTAAATTAGAAAGATTTTGCATTGAAAAATTTCTTTTATATATATATTTTGGGTTTTGAATGGTTACAGATGCTTCTGGAATTTTAGCAATAAACTTCTGACCTTTATGATCCGAGATATCAAGATCGAGATTTTCACTTATTATATCCTGAATATTGGTAATGACATAGTCTAGTGCAGATTTGGAATTATTGAAATCTCTTGTTGGTTCATTATCTGGTAAAGTTGATATCAATTCAAAATTTTCTAATAGATCAAAAAGTAGACGTTTACTGCTTGAATTAGTTAGACAATCGATGTTAAGGTCTCCACAAATTATTAAGTGCTTGTGGGATATTGATATTGAGCATAGAATTGAGTTAAGAGAGTTTAAAAAAATACCTACATCTGAATTTGGAGAACGATAGATTACTAAAATAGCAATTTTCACATTATTTATATAGAGACTAACTCCCGCACACTCACACATGAACTCACTTGTATATTGCTTTATGTTTTCAATTGACTAAATATACAGGGTGCACCAATAGAAACTCCTAGGCGTAATATTTTGGCAAATAATATAGGTATTTGAGTTCTCCAGAAGCCAATTGCTAGAATGTGTAAATTGCTTCAGTTTTCGATCAGAACATTTATTAATATGTTAGAATGTAGATCGATTTGTACTGCAAATACGTTTTTCAATGACAGTTTAAAATAGAAGGCATTTTAAAAAGCTTTATTTCGGAGTGTGGACAACAAAAAATGTATTAACGTTCAAAATTTTTCTGCATCTTTTAAGACAAAAATGGTTCCTAAACTAAATCATTTTCATTATAATTGTTTATTGTCTGAAATCATTTATCCCAGACATAGCAAAAACATGAAAATTAGAAATTCTGATTACATTATAAATGTCAAAGACGCTAAATCTACAAAATGTTAAAAAATGCTGAAATGATTACTTCTTTACTTTCTAATTACATTTTTTCAGTAATCATTATCTATCCACTTCATTTATTATTTACATATTTTGAATCTCAATGATGGTTTTAAAAAGTGGTAATTTTCTACAATATAACATTGTTGAATATTTAGTGTGATTTTATTTATTGTGGGTTTACCTTTTTTTATTTTTTTATTTGACGTATCTGTATTTATAATTAATAAAGAAATCAGATGCAGATGATATTTAAAAAACCAACCACAAATGCTTTCACTAAAAATGTATAGACAATAATATTTTTAACTATTACAACATTTTAAGGCTGTTATATGTTTAAAATAAAAGCATGGGGCGTTACAAGCGTGTTGTACGGAATATTTTACTGTCTCTGTTCAGAAAATTTTTGCATTTTCTTAATTGCCTATTTATTTTAATTGTATATAAGCCTGAGTCTACTGTGATAGTTAATTTCTAGTTTTTAATGTATATGCTAAGACCTTGCCTTTAGAAATTTTTCTTAAATATTTTATTTTACACTTTTTAGGCATTAGCCGTTTTGTAATCAATATTCAACTACATGTCTGTTTCTCCGTCTTATTTATGCAATGCTGTATATTTTTTCACTAAGTATATATCAAACTTCTTCCTTAGCAATACTGGTCAAATTTTATTTATTTTTCTTTGTCACATACATTTTACCGCGTGGGTGTAGAATTTTAAGAATCCCCTCTTAGCTAGGTCCTGCGGTTTGTGGTGAGCTTTGCTGTGTTAGTCGTTTCAAACGTCCGCCATTTTAAAACCGCCATCTTGAACTTTAAAGTTATCGAATTTTTTCTTGTATTTTCACCAAGAATATCAAATGGAAATTATTGGACATAGGGATGTGGGTTAAAATTAATTACAACATTTGAGGGTAACCAACCAGATGAGAGGAGAAAAAGATAAAATTAAAAAACATGATCATATACGCAAATCAACAACTCTATTGTGAAATATATTTAGTATAGACCTGTACGTTGTTATGAACGTATAGCGAAATCGTCCAAAAGAACCTGGCACCTGACCTTCGAAGGCGGTCTTTACCATAATTTTAATACGTCTTCGTCTCTCACCCCGCGGAGAGTCATACCCTAAGAGTGTGGGGCAAATATCCTTATAATATCCTCTTAAATCTCAAATTTTCTTTACAACAATCCAATTAATAAATTGTGAAATATTGTGGCTAACAGCAAAACATTCCAACTTTGCAATAAAAAATGTTTAATAAAAGTTTAAATAGACATATTGTTTTCAAAATTTATTTTAGCATTTAGAATCGAATGAAGAAAAACCTGACCCTTTCATAGAAATTTCAATTTCACCCCACTTTATACAGTTATTAATAATTTCCTTAGTTATATTTAATAATATTGTAGGTCTACAGGGTTATGAAATAATATTAAACTCTAGTAACAATGTATTATTATTATTATTCTTATGCTCAGTTTTAACAAATCAAAAAAGAAATAGAAACTTCATTTGTAATCTATAACTTCATTATGAAATTTTGGCGATGCTTCATACCAGGCGTTGTGGTTGAACTCTTATCGAGACAAAGCACCTCAAATATCGCTCTGTTTGAAAACAACTTCATTTTGACACTAGGTGGTATTATGGTATGATTAACTTGTTAGTTGAGAATCAAAAGCTAAATATATCCATCCATAATTTTAGTTGTTACCAAAAGGCCGTCTAATGTAGATTTTGGCGGAGTCGCCGATATTAATACAAATATAATTACTAGCGGCGACTTCGCCAAAATTTACACTTACGCCGTATTCCTACTACTATACCCAAGCCCAAGTAGTATTTGTTTTGGGTTGGGCGAATCGGGTAGTATGGCAGATTTCGGCTTAATCGCTCCTAAAAATTATAAGAAATAGTAACTTCATTATACGCTAGTTTGAAAACGTAGGTGTATTTTTTATTAAACAAAATGTGAAAAAATTCCACTGGTAGGCGTGGCTAAGTGTAGTATAAAAATGATTGTCTTGCCAGATCTGGACTATTTTAAATTTTAAGAACGTTTAAGTCCATTGAACCCACACGATGGTTTTAATAACCGTTTATTATATGAAATTACGATTTAAATTTCGTTATCGTATATTTAATCAATTATAAAAAGCGTTTATTATAAATGTATTTCTCCGAAAATTTTGGAGTAACGCAGAATATTTGAGAAATAATTAATTGAGAGTTGAGACTACACTTCCGTCAAATGTTAAAATAGTAAATTGGTGAAATTGACACTACTTGCATTTTTTCAGCCATATTAGAGTTTTTAATATACGATTTTTAAATGTATACGATAAATATGTATTTGCGCTACATTTCTTATAGGCATGTCAACAAAAATTGCAACTAAAAGTTCGAAGATTATAACAGTATCTGGAAATATGAGTAAAATATTTACATTAATTAAAATTTGTTATAGTTAGATGATGAATGAAAATATTTGTTCAGTAATATTGCAGTTTATAATATACGGTTTTTAAACGTATCAATCTGCATCGATTGCGCAGTCGCCAGCGACCGGGTTAGTATTGTTCTCTTTATTGTAGAATACATAAGCATTTCTCATAAATATATGCATCTCTCTCATTATCTCAACAGTAGAGCTGGTGAGCAACCGCCGATCGTCGTGTTAATTGCTGTTTCGTGTGGTGGTAGTCAACCTTAGTAGCGTGGCCTTGTGATCGAAACAAAGAATATTTTCTTGTTTGTTTTTGCGTATATATTGATTGATTGAAATTCAACAAGTGTTATGTTGATGAGCCGCCCTTATCCTTGAGTTATCAGGTTGTAGTGCGCGAAAGTTACAAGAATGAACCAACTTGTGATTGGTAAGAATTATTGTTTATTTGAGCTATTTCATAGTAACACAGAAGGTGCATGGCTAGTGTTGAAGGCATGGGTGAGACCAGTGGCGATAAAATTAGAGGGACGATACAAGATTGGCTGAAGCTTGCCAAAAGCCGCTATAGTTACAACAATAATAATAAATAGACACTATTTTTAGATTTTAGTAAAGAGTAATGAACAAATGTTGCGTTTTGTTATCGTCAAACATCCTAGGTCCCCAAGGGTGAAATAGTAAATGATAAAATAGTTTTACGTATTTAGCCAATCCCGCAGAATAGGTAAAGCTTAATATAATATAAAATAGCTAGTACTAAATAATAAATATTTTAAAAAAATTACTATCTGCATACATATATACAATTTAATTATTTTTCCTTGATATCAGTAGTTATATGTAGGTAGGAGGATTAAAATATGTACTTTTAAAAAATTGGAGATCATTATAATATTGACTTTCGAATTTAAAAACGGGAAACTTATATCTTTTTTATAGTGTTGTAGATCGATCAATTCTAAATAATTTTGCAAATGGAAATGTATCGCAAGTCAAAGAAAACTTTAGTTCTAATCTCCCTGTTATAATTAAAGACAAATTAATATATTTTACAAAATAAGGCACTTCGAAATTAATTTGTTTCAATGTCATCTTACTATTGTTATGCAGCAATATATATTAACAATTTTATCATAAGTAGCAAATGATTTCTGATTTAAGACATGATTTGACTTGCAAAGTTATTCGAAATCGATTAGTCTATAATACTGTATAACAGAATTTCCCATTTAAATTTTGAAAGTTAATATAATTTTGGTAAAAATAAAGTGATGGAAACTATTTAATAATTTATTAAACAATGTGTATGTATGAACTACAGTGGATAATAAAGGTTTATTACACGTATACCAGCAGCTGGAGAAAAGGTTTTCATAACCGTGAGAAAAACCTTTACATCATACGTATTATCGACGTATATGGAATACGTTTATTTGAGGTTCCACATAAAAGTATATATCTCGTATATGATATGACAACAAAATAACGTTTTCTTAAAACGTATATATTTAGAATATGATGTACCATACATACTCGTTTTTTTAAAACGTCTATATTTAATATACGATAAGACAAATATATACGTTTGTAGCGCGGACATTCGAACGTTGAATATAAGTTGCAATAAATATTATATATACTAGTCGTATAAACGAGATCAAAACGTTTATTAAACCATTTGGGGTTGCTTGGGAAGGAGTCGGATGAACTACGGAATTTTCGCGCCTCGGACTAGACAATGCCCCCCCCCCCCATTTTCGAGCGTATTGAATCGATTCCCGAAGTCAAAACAATTTTTCCTCCTCACCAACCCCCTGAAATTGGCCATAAACCACCCCCAAAGTCCCCTTTTCAGTGAACCCGTTTATTTTCCCCAGTTTTTCGACTAACTATTGTTCTCTCGAGTGGAACGGAAACTCCTTCAAAGGATATGACCTCAGCTACACCCTTACACCAGGCTTCCAATCCTTGTAGGAGGTGAAAAATTGATAAATATTTTTGTGAGAAAAAAATTAATATTTTGTAGGAGGCGTTTCTTTGAGGAAGGTGGTTGGTGACCAGGATTGTGTAACCATCAACGGGGGTTGTTTTCACCTTTTAAGGGGATGGAATTTTTTTCATCTATAAGTAAAAAATAGTATAAAAAAATATGTTTATTGAAGTGTTTTTATAAATTGATTTTCCACCCCCTTTAAGGGGAAAACAATCCCCAGGGTCGATTATATAACCCTGGACACCCACCACCTTTCTCAAAGAAATGCCTACCACAAAATATTAATTTTTTCGGTCTATTCTAACTCTATGGTTGTTATAATGCTCATTAAATCTTTTAGAGAAAAAGAGAGAGAGGACTACCATCCAAATGATAACTATCCTCATTGTCAAGTTAACGTAGCACATTAGTTGTTTATGTACCGAGGGCGATATATATATGTTTATGCCCGCGGGTGACGAATTTTTAACCGAAGGCCTTGGCCCGAGAGTAGCAAGTCACACAAGGGCATAAACATCCTATACCGCCAGTGGAATATACAACGTTTTATATTTCACTCTACTTTGGATACCTACCTAATTTAAATTTAATAAATGAATTTTGTAGCGTACTTTCCCACAATTAAGCACGGAAATGCCATAATCGTAAAACTAACAAAGGTTATACCTTTATGGCAAAAATTCCAACAGGCTGGAGGCAGTAATGGTCAACTACAATAGCCAATCCCTCGAGAGGTATACGAGAGACCGCTGAAATGCAGGCAAAAGAGGTCAGTCATATTTCTTTTCTCAAACAATTCACTTCGTATATTTAAACTTAAGATTCGTAACCACTTTTTGTTAAAGTTTTGTTTAATAAATAACTCCATCTGAATAACATTTAATTAGTTGTACCCACACAACAAATTTAATAGTTTATGAAATAGATATGGTTTTGTGGTTGCCGGTAATTGCGTTTGTTTTTGTATCCATATGTTGAAACCTTTCTAAAAGTGAGCATGTATGATGAAGAAATTTCACAAATTCTCGTCCAAAGGGCCACAGACGCAAGTGAGGCACTGCTACCAAAAAATCCAGATCACTGTATGAGAAAAAATATGAAAAATTTCAACATTGGACTAAGAGAAATTCGGTAACTATCAGCGAAACAGTTCTAATGGCTTATTTTCACGAACTAGTACGTATCTATTATTGTAATTTTCAACTTTTTGTACCTGTGATAGCTAATAGCATTAAAGAACCTTAAACGAAACGTCTTTATTAAAATTGCATTTTAAACATTTTTTAATGTCTTTCAAAAGTGAATATTGGAGGGCATAATAAGCGGGCGTAATCATTACTATTTTTCAACAAAAATAAAAGAGAACTCAAAATTTAATGAATGTAAAATATACAAACAGATTTATATCTGTGATACGTAAATTTATAAAAATTTGTGACTTTGTCATTACATTCTCCAGGTTCGTATGATCCCAATAACTCTAATTTGTTTTGACATTGAGGTTATCATTGGAATTAATTAAGTTATGTGGCTTGTAAATTGGATTACACTTTTAATGCAGTTACCACCGTACTGCCGAGCGACAGAACAGAATTTGTATAATACTGCCGTGCATTTTAAAATTGAAGTTTAATATGCTGAATATTAAACGTCAAGTTATTCTGGTGCATATTTGTGGTTTTCGCAGCATCAGTCATCTTTTAATTTGCATGAATACTATTTGTAGTTGGATTCGTGGCTTGCCAACGGTTGTTGTGTTGCGGACCGTAAATTATTTTATCCCGTTTATTTCCTAAGTCTCTTCATTCTAGCAGGTATATAAATTTCAACCTGATATTTTTTTATTTCTCTAAATTTGGATCAAATTATTTAGGACAGTTCTGGTATAGCGTATACGGGAGACGAATAAAACTGGTTGTGTTTTAATCATCGCCTGATGATGCTAATTTGGTTGGCGAAACACGCGTCAAGTACTGTATTCTAGTCTAGTGTTCAAATATTTTGGCGTTTTGTGAATATGGATTAAACATCAAAGAATTGAATTGATCCCCTCAAACGAAAACGCTCTCACTGCCAGGACTAGGATTCAGCATAGGTTTGTTTCCTTAAACAAGACCACGCACCATGCAAGTTGAAGGAGATTCTCAGATGCTCATTGAAGAATTCAGTAGCTGTTGATCCATTATAAACGTATCCCAAAAGACGTATCGTCTAAAATTTATTTTAAACAGTTATGTCAATTTTTTGTTACATAAAGAAGTAGGTATCTCTAAAATCAGTGATTCCTCGAAAATTTTTATATTTATCATGATAGTTGCTGGATTACGCCATCACATTATACTCTTTTCAAAGTTCGTAGGATCGAACAATTCTTTTGCATCGCAACGCCATCTGTACCTCAATTTGTAGAAATACTGAAGTCATTTATATATTCTACTGAATACCTCTTACAGAATTCAAATATCTCTTCTAGTTATCGAGAAAATGCTCCTGCTAATTTTAAGCGGGTCACTCTGTATATAAAATATTATTTGAAGTCATCTGCATGCGTTATTATAACATTTATTTTTGTATTGTAGGGACTATTATGAATAATTAACATATTAATAGCCATTCCAAGAATGTCAAAATATGACATAGGTCCGTAATTGTAGAATAACGTTTATTATGTTTCATTTCTTGTACTAACTAGTTCTATGTGTCATAATACGTTTTTAAACATACGGTTATATAGGTACACTTGATCATTGATTAGCAATAATTATATGAAATTGTTTACGCAGATATAATGAAATATTCATGATGAATTAAATACATTCTCCTACGACTACTATTATTGTATCTTATTATGCATAGTCGAAAATGGTTAGAAATAATAACAGATCAGCAACAGTTATTTATTTATTTATACCCCATCTAACATTACAAAGACCATTTACAAGATGGGAAACAACACATTTAACATATAGTACACATAATGAGTAGCTTAAATATATATAATAAATACATATAATAAAGTGGGAGAGAAAGACGCGAATCTAAAATATAAACTGAATAATACTAAAGAAGTAAATAAGACATAAAAGACAACCAAGAAAAATAGTTTAGTGGGAAAATTAGCAAGATTATTTTACATATTATGTAATGTATAAAATATAATGAGGAAAATTGGTAGGCGAACATAGGCAGGGAGCCCCATTATTGAAAAATATCTATATTCTGATTGTTATTGTAACCGGAACAAATATTATATACAGGTGAGATCTTAGAACATTAGTCTGAGCTCTAGCCAGGTAAAAAGTTTGATTATGACCTGAATTAACTCTAGGAATATAAAAGTTCAATTTGTAAAATATTTCGCTGCAATCAATTTCATGGTGAATGACTTTGTTCAAAAAGTGGTTAGCTACGTTATTACGTCTATCATTTAAGCTTACATAAGAAGCATGTCAAGCAGGTTTCATTGAGGAAAACCAATAGGCAGATATGTATTTAGAGATTTAAAATACAGATATTTAAGAAAGTGTCGCTGCACGTTTTCTAATTTCATGACATGTCGATTTGATTGACAAAAGTTAGTTTTTTGTCAAAAGTTACACCGAGGTCTTTAAACGAGGACGGTCGAATTAGTTTTTCGTCGTTCGGTGTGTACTCGTAGGTATACTCAGAATCTCTAGCTGAAAATGATATTACATTGTACTTTTGCAGGTTTAACGGTAGATTGTTTTTAACACACTAGGAATTCAGATTAGATATACTATTTTGAATTGTAATGCAGTCGTTTAAACCAGACATTCTGTGTAGAAGTTTTACGTCATCTGCATACATTAAGAAGTCCACGTCTAAAGTATTGCCTATATCATTTATAAATGTATTGAAAAGCAGTGGTCTAAGAACAGAACCTTGGAGAATACCTCAGGATGAGGTATCACCATAAAACTTAAACCCGTTATACGCAACATAAAGAAGGTTATGGACTGGTCCGAAATACCAAAGTTGGAAAGTTTTGCGTTCAACATAATATTATTATTAAGCCTATCAAGAGCTTTCATAATATCAAAGTATATTACGTCCATTTGCATCTGCATGTCGATGACTCAAATACGAATTATGTAGCACATATAAGATTGGTGGTAGTAGAGCGACCTTTCTTAAATCCGTGTTATTGAATGAAAATTATATTTTTAACATGAGGGTAAATAGAGTTACGTAGTAATATAACAAACAAAATTTAATAATGAATTAATTACACTACGTATATGTGTTATTATTACGCATTTTTATGTACATCGATACGACTGCAATTTATTGAAATAATATAACAATTACGAAAATAACATAGATAATAATACATATATATTTAAAGATACTAAGCTATTACTTATATTTTGGTAAATACGTCAATAATAAATAATTTTACATATAATTATATCAATATGCAGTTATTTATTTATTAATAATCAAATGAAAATGATGTAATGTAGGTTTTGAGATAGATATGTTAAAGCTATATACATATGTTAGAATTACATTTTTTAAGCACTGTTAAAGCTATTTGTACATAACTTAAAATTTTTAATAGTCTATTGGTTACATCGATTTTACTTTGAAGCAAAAGGCTACAATTTTTGTCAAATTATTACTTGTAAATACCTATTGTATTCAAAATTCACCCTGGGTTTTAAGAAAGTCATACATACCTAGATTTGCATTTTAAGATAAAAAGCAATATAAAGAATTTATGAATATTTTAATAACTTCCTCAATATTCTTCATGAATATTTTTTTTTAAATCCCTACTCTGGTGCATCTTATTACTATTATCTCTATAAGAATGCTCAAATAGCCCGGATGATCATTTTTGTAGTGGAAGTGTGTTCCAAAACAAACTAATTCACACAGAGAAAATGTTTGCAACTATCGTTTTAGCTTGGAAAGCTCACTGTAACCCCGACTGTACTAGATAACGATCCGAGTTACCATTACCGTTTTGAATAAGCATCAACCTAGTTATGGAGAAAAGATTAAATAAGTAGTGGTTAATAAAGGAAAACGTTATGTAGTCTTTAATAATAATAATTTAATCAATTTCAGAAGATCATCAATAGTGTAGTAATTTTTATTTGATAATAACGATTTTACTGCAGTTTTGAACTTGTAGATTGTTGGTAAACATTAAAAATTTTCAGGTGAAGCATTAAAAAATTTACATCCATCCAAAAAAGACTTTTTTGATACAACGCTGTTTCGTAGTTCAAATGTGCTTTTAGAGGGCGGAAGATTAAAATATAATATTTTTAGTCGCAAACTCCTCTATAAAATTCTTATTTTACTATAAGTAACTCAACCAGACTGCAACCAACAGCTACACTCCGGGATATGTGCCCCGCCGAGCGCTGAATTACATGTTACAAGCCTGTCGCGTTAAGTGTAATAATTGCATATTACCATTAAAACGCTAATGCTTCGAATGCAACAAAGAATTTTCTGTTTGTCTGTCGGTCTGTCTGTAACTTTCTTGTGCGCACGTTTACTCTGGAACCGTTTACGATATTGACTTGAAATTTGGTACACTTTGGTCCATTTTTTTTTTGGTATCAGCCACCCCCCAAAACCACCCCCACACTATTATGAAAGGAATTAAAAAAATGAAAATGTGATTTAGTGTGTATACAAGAACGAAACGTCTCAAAAAAATTTTTTGGCGTTAGCCGGGGGGCCCCTTTGTTGTAACAGATTAACAATTAATGTCAGAAGTTAACAATGAAAAACAACAGATTCAGGTGCGGCTAAGCCTTATTGTTTTATCCTCAATAAACCAGGTTTAACTGAATTTTTTTAAAAATATCTATAATATTCTCGTTACTAGAACTTTACACTTAGTCTCGGGCAATATTTTTTCGTCGCATAACGCATATTAATTTCTAAAACTTTTCTTGAAGCTTCATTCGCCGTTTAAAGTTGTTAAGCAGCGCCACTCGGTTCCATAAATTATCATATTATCGTTTGCTTGTTACAATTTAACTTAATTACCGTATTTATTAGCATACTACTCGCCTTTTTAACCGCCTAAGTGTCAGGCAAAGTTAATTAGCCGTAATCAATGTGATACGAGAAAGAAATTAGAAAGAGGAAGAGTGTACACTTTTATGTTCGTGTTTAATACACCCATTTATCTTTTACAAATAAATGATAATAATAATTTATTGAAGATCACTAGCGTATTACATGAGCCAAATATGAAATAATTATTCCATTACATTACAAATTAATGACCAAAAGGGAATTTTGGCGACAATACATAAAACATCCTATATTTCATAAACGGGTGTCCAACCAGCTTTTTCTATGGGTGATTCTGATTACCCTGGGTGTCGTCTGTATCCCATTAAATCATGTCCGTTTTCTTGTGAAACACACCTTGTATATATTAAAGTAAATCTGTCGAGGTACACCCCTCATAGGGAAATTCATGTATATTCTACGAGAAATAGCAAAAATATGTATCCACATTTTTTAGGTCTTTGTAAATCCCGAACAAATGACTACGCAAAAAATTTATTCAAAAATGATCTACCAGAAAGAATTAGGGTCACTTCACAGTATAGTACCGATCACAGTTCGTTGTCGGTCTGGTCTCGGCCTGACAAATATTCTTAACTAAGAAACAGATGTGTGCATTCATACTATTTCTAAGAGTCCAATCCCAACGACGAAAGGACTGTGACCGGCACTATATTGTGGAGCGGGCCTTAACGAACTTGAGTATATTCCATTTAGAAATAAACTTAAACAATTTCTAAAAGCTAATGCCTTCTATTCCGTTGAGGAATATTTCTCCTCAAATTTTTTGTGATTGGAAATGTTTTTATATAATTTTATTACGTAACTCTGGTTCTACTTAACTGTGTATATATACAGGCTGTCCATTTTATCAGGGCATTCGAGAATATCTCACTTAATATCGGTCGTAAAAAAAAATATTTTTACGAAAATTGTGCTAATTTATATAACCTACAAAATGGTTTAAAGACATTTGAAATCCATGGCCTACTTTAAGAGTTATGGCGGAAAATATCGAAAATGCGGAAAACGTCTAGGCCAAATAACTCCGTTATTTGAAGAGATACGAGAAAAATTCTAAGGCGAAAATTTTTTGCAAAGTGTATTAACGAGGTTTTATCTAATTTTTTCAAAACCGCTGTATTTTGAGATTTACTCTTCAGGCTGTTAAAAAATATTTTGAAACGGGCGGGAAATGACGCCATTAAATAGAATATTTTATTCCCTTTTCAACGATATATCACATGCCATATTCATTCACTGGTACTACGTTAGTAATTATAAAAACATTTTTTTTAAAACCAATAAATTTTTTTTTAACAAGCATTATATTTGCCGTGTAGAAGTATGATTAAATAAAACGATAAAATAATTCAATAAGTTGTTCAAATCTTTGCTATAATAAAACATTAACACAATTAAGAAGAATACAGTAAATTCAGGTAACAAAAACAAATTAATAATAAAATGAATATAGCACACAGAACATTAATATTTATCTAATCCTCAAAATAATTTTTAAGATATCATATCAAGTGTTGAATGTGTTCACCGCGATTTCTTATGCACAATCGAGCGCGGCGAGGCACTGCATTTAAAACATTACTCAGCATTTCGGGGGTAAATGTAATACATGCCTGTTGAATTCGAGCTTTTAGGTCCTCTACATTTTGCGATGTCGTCGAAAACACCTTATCTTTAATATACCCTATAGAAAAAAATCCATTGTGGTTATATCTGGAGAACGAGGAGGCCATCGAATAAATCCATTGGTGCCTATCCAATGTTGAGGCAAAATTTCATCTAAATAACCTAGGCAAATCTGGGAATTGTGGGGAGGAGCTCCATCTTGTTGAAAATATTGAAAGTTGTGTTCTCTAAAGGTAGGTCATCTAAGAATTCATTAAATTCATTTCTCAAAAAGTTTAGGTACCTTTTACCACTGAGGTAACCATCATAAAAATAAGGATCTAGTAAATTGGTGCCTAAAATACCTATCCACACATTTATTGAAAAACGATTTTGAAATCCAGTAGGTCTATGCAAGTGTGTATTTTCATAAGTCCATTTGTAATGAATATTGCGATTAAAAAATTCATTATTGGAAAAATTTCCCTCGTCGGACCAAAGTATTTTACTACACATTAATGGATCGGCACGCATCTCTTCCAACAGCCACCTACAAAAAGTCGTCCTCCTTGGTTTGTCCCCCCCCTCGTAAATTATAACACAGGTAACCATTTTTCTTTAAAATTTTTCTAACACTTGTTTTATTTTGTATGACAAGTAATTTGAATTTCTCTTAATGATTTTTCCAAATTGTCTGTATTTTTATTTCTTACATAATTAATAACTCGGTTTACCTTATTTCCATCATCAGTAACACTGTTCAACCTTGTCTTCTTTAAAAATGAACCATTATTTTTCAGTTTTGTAGCTAATTTTCTGAACAGAGTTTTATTCGGCTGTAGTGTTTGTGGAAATCTATTTCTATATTCTATTTGAGCTAATCCAGAGTTAAAATTGCATTGGCAACATATAACGAACATATTATAACGATAAATGTGAGTGAAAATCATTTTTGAAAATTCTAAATTTTTAAACGAGTGTGATTGAGTGAGAGTTTAAGTATTAACTGAGATGATCTGTCAAAAAATTAAATTGTCAAGTTTGTTCATAGCCAACTATTTTAAAATAATTGAAATAATAGTGAAATCATGAAATACAAACAAATGGATATTATACTTAAATTAATTGGTAAAGACATTTTTTCTTTCTGAGCAAGGAGTGACGCTTTTATGGAGGACCTATATACATTGGCATAACTGCGAATACTCTTTCCATAATTGCTCCTTGTTGCTTTCTTGATTATTATTTTGTTTTTGTTACCTGAATTTACTTTATTCTTCTTAATTGTGTTAATGTTTTATTATAGTAAAGATTTGAACAACTTATTGAATTATTTTATAGTTTTATCTAATCGTACTTCTCCACGGCAAGTATAAGGCTTGTTAAAAAATTTTTATTGGTTTTGAATTTGAAATCGGCATAATTTTCGTAAAAATATTTTTTTTTTGTACGACCGATATTAAGTGAGATATTCTCGAGTGCCCTGGTAAAGTGGACAGCCTGTATATATTTTATTAAATTTGATCTATTTTATTATTCAGTTTATATTACTCTTTATTTTTATGTCGTACTAATGACTTGTGTAAAATTCTTTTGTGCTGGTGATACCAATAAACGACGTTTGAAGAACGTTAATTTGCACTAATAAAACAACAAACTTTACACAGGTACTCGTATCTTCAGTTTAGAGTTAGACGCTTTATTAATTGATATTGCACCATTCCAGTTAAAATCCCAAGTATAATATTATTTCTTTCCACTGCTGCATTCCTGTAAATTATTTTCTGTTTATATATCTATTCACACACTAAAAGCAGATAAATTTATGTATACAGAACATAGATTTATACAGACACCACTCTATTACAAGAATAAAATCGCATTAACCAGGATGAATAAATTGTATAAGCAAGAGGAAAGCAAGATAACCATTACTATTATCATATAACTGGCTTTTCCGTGGCTGGTATCCTGAAAAGATGAAAGTCAGCAACAGGTCCAGTGTTTTAGTTCAACAAGTTGGGTTCATGAAACAGTAATTCGCGTTGTCTAGATGAGGTTTATTACATTGTACTCTCTGTGAGTTATGCATGTAGATCTCTAGAGTCCATAAAAACTGGCTAATTGTTTGCAGTAAGTAAATAATAACTTAAATATGGGATATAAAAATATATGTAGAAATTGATGAGGGTGAGATTACATTTATTAGTTAGTAGTTTTACAAATCTGGGGAATCTACATTCATACTTTTGGTTAAACTTCATATAAAGGCATTTAAGGAGTCAAATAATTTGGATTTTCAGATTATTTATGTAACTCTTGCTGATTTAGTAGGTTATCTCTTGAGATAGGACTGTTTTCAGAACATTTAATAACAACCCAGTGTCGATTTAAAAAAAATGCATATTTCTATAATACGGCGGTATTACCATTCTCAGTAGATAAACAAATTTACTGGCTTGCTAAAAGTCGATCGTAGAACCATTGGCTGTATTACGAAACTCCATAGGTAACTTTAACGAGTCGTTATAGCTCTTTTAATGATGAAATCGACTTGAGGGATATTTTTTATTTGAAACTGAATTTTAATAAACGCATCAAAAGTATTTTTCTGTCGATTTCGTTATTAGAAATTCAAGATATTTTATTGAGATTGATACGTTGAATCTGCTTTGTACTGCATATGTTAAATCTAGGCTTTGGAATTCCTGCTACAACAAATATTATAACTATATCGAGAATATTCAACGTTGCTATCTGAAAATTGCATCATACAAAATGAATAACGTTTACCCTCCTACCGATTTTGTATATGAACACTTGATACATAGATTCGATTTTCCTAACCTACAAGACCGCAGGTAACTTAGCTGTCTTTTTTTTATACAAATTAATTCACAATACATTGCCCACAGACCTTGCTGAACTTTTCATGCCCCGCATTTGTAACGCGTAATCACAAAACCTTTTATCTTCCTACCCCACGAACAAATGTACTGAAATTCTCACTTTCATACTTTAGTTACATGCCTTCTAATTGGAAGTCAGCTTAATACATTTCATTCAAGCATTGGAAATATTATATACAAGTATTAAATTCAATCACCAACGTTTAGCTCCTTTGCAGATATTTCTAGTTCGGTTAAATACATTCATTTTCCTTCCCCTTATCAAAACGATATCGTCCTGTTGAGTTTGTATATCTGTTAAGCCCGTATAGTATCCGTTTTGTTTGTCAAATGTAAAATGTTTCTCAGTATGAATAACTCACTTTAACAATTCGCCGGGATACTTTGATAGACACCAACCTTACTTATCTTTTAATTGTCACGGGACCTCACTACTGTAAAATTTCTTAACGTCATACTGTGCACCTGTAGAAAAGAAAACAGAAGATGAGACGAATAAAGGTTAAGCAACCTTTAAAAAAACGCTAAATATATCTATTGATTGTTTTCTATACTGTAGCGAGGTAGATGGAAAGGAAAAGGAAATGTTTTAAAATGTGAAGCATCTCTAATATGAAATAATTAAATTTCTCTGCGTGGCGCTGTGTTAAATGGAATCAAATATTTGATTATTTTTTCCATCATTCGCAAACTCTTCGAAGTCAGTGGTGGCGACTTGTTTAAACAACTGATAATTCTACTTTTACAAATAATTTCTTACAGAAAATACGGTATGGATTTTGAGCCGTTGCAGATTTTGAAAACTCATTCCAGTTGCATTTAACACATGGCAATAGCGATTCAAAAAAATTTCAAGGCGATATCTAAATTTGTGCAAAACTACGTACCAAAACTCATTGGATCCTCGTTTATCCAAAAAACGTTTCCTCATTTCTGGTATTATGATGATAGATAGACAGACAGACTTTAATAGCAGCGTTTGCTATACAAATACAATACAATATAATATAAAACTTAATGTTGGTATATTTATTGACCATTTATGATACAGTGGTATGGTAAATCAAGGAATACAAAGTAGTAGCAAATATATGTATATATATCAAAGAAGAACAAATGGAAAAGTGTATATAACAATTATCTTAATACTAACATTGTAAAAGAAAAGAAAACGACCTCCAAGATTACCTAATCTCACTCCGTCTGATTTTTTCTATGGCCATAGTTGAGGTACTGCAGTCAATCTACAACATTGCATGATTTAGAGAATAGAATTAGACGAACAAAGTAGCTTCATATGCTACAAAATGTGTTAAGAGGAAGTATCTCGAGAATTGAAAGTAAATATACTAACTTATTACATATTATATAAATTTGATAGCCATCTTTTTTCCGTAGGACCATTCAGAATCGGAAATATTTGCAAATAAATTATTCTTATGCGTTATTGCCCAAATTTGGAGGGTGAGCGGGAAAGCGAGAAAAATTAGTATGTCTAAAAGATACCTATAATGAACTGATTTCAACAGTAAAATCTTTTGTCCGCTTTAAAACGGTATTTATGCATTCTCAACTCCCTGACGACTGGCTTATAAATTTCTTTAAGAAAATATATTTTCCTCTGCCCCTTTGCAGTCTGTGAATCTGTGACGAAAATACACAACTCGTCGCTTTGTTCGTGGACGATGCTACGTGAAAGGGAATGTTTCTTCTGTTAAATTAATATAATAGACTTGCCTCGAAGTTGGAAACGTGCCTGGACAGAAAGATCATCTAGACACTTTCTGTTTCGGTGTTTGTGTTTCAAGACACCCGAGTTGTATTCACGCTGAATTTGATTATATTTGGTCCTAGAATGCCAATATATGAGAACAATACAAGAAATGTCAGAAAATATTTAGACATGTAACATTTGCACAAACGAACCTGACATCTAAGGTATGGAAGGAAGTAGGATAACACAGAACTGTGAACGTAGTGAGCTCCAATAATATTGACGATTTCCTTTATTGATAAATCTCCAACTGCTTCAAGAAATTCCTATGAAGCCCGAAGTTTCAGTATGATTGTAGTGTAGAAGGAAATTATTTTAAAATCGTAATGAACTCATTTAATCAAGTAAATGAAGGTTTTTACTTCTTATTCCTCAGGAACAGGTCCGATTTTTATGGTTTTTTTTAAATGTTTGTTTTTATAATTATTTCAATTCAGAAACATTTCAATGTGCGCTATTAAATATTTACATTGTTTAAAGAATATAAACACAATTTATGCAGAAATTAATTTTTTTCATAGTATTTATTAACTTTTACATAGTAAAGAGTTAAAAAAATTTGTTTCTTTTTTATGTGATAATTGTTAATAACTTTAAATTATATGAAAATTGTAAAAAAAAAAAATTATAAACAATTATACACGATTTTTTATTTATTTTACATTTAAATATGATATATGATTTACATATTTAAGAAAACTCGAAATTTATTTAATGTATATGAATAGAATAGAATAGAATTTATTGTCCAAAAAGAAATCAAGTACAAAGTATATACAGAGACATAGGACGTGTCAAAATAAAGACTTTTGATACAATGAAAAACAAAATAAAAAAATCACAGGTAGTGTTTAATCTAAGTCAGCGGTTAAAATACTCATCTAGACTATAAAATACATCTACATTATGCTTAAACTCCATAATATTATCTAAACATTTTATATAATCAGGTAACTTATTATATATTTTAATACCTATGTAATAAGGATTTTTTTCAGAAATAGTTAATTTGTGTTTAGTTATACATAAATCCTCTTTCCCACGAGTTTCATAATCATGATAAACATGTAATACCTATGTAATAAGGATTTTTTTCAGAAATAGTTAATTTGTGTTTAGTTATACATAAATCCTCTTTCCCACGAGTTTCATACTCATGATAAACATTATTATTTACGAATAGATTTAAATTAGTTTTAACATACATAATAATTTCTTTTATATAGAGAGAGGGTAATGTTAATAGTTTGTAGGCTTTAAACGTATCTCGACAAGATGTTAGATTTGATAGCTGTTACCCCCTTTCCCTTATTATTTATTTTTGAGAAAGAATTGAGGCAACATATGTGGACGATTAGCTGGTTTAAGTCGGAGCAGAGAGCCGTGGATCCAGAGTATTCGTAAGAGTGGAGAAACTTACCCTTTTTGATATGTACAGCATAAGCGACAGATTTCTGTTTAGTTCAAGAAAAGGAGACAAAGAAAAATTGATGTTAAATTGGGCACCATCTATAGTGAAAATAAGTAGAATTATCTCTTTTTCTCGAATAACCAGTCTACTATAGATCAGACTGAAATTGTTGGTAAGAGAAATAAAAAGATAGTTTAAAATGAATGTTAAAATATATTATATGAATAATAGATAAATCGGTTTATAAAGATTAATTGAAAATTTAATATATATATATATTGTTATTATACATGATTTGCAGGAAACAACTACTCAGCGGGCAAATACCCCGACCTGCATTGAATTACACCTTACAAATCATGAAAAATTGGTAGCCAATATCATTTGTCAACTCCCTGACTAGACATAGACCGGTTTCGAACTTATTAATTCTCCTCAGTATGCCATAGGTCATGGAGCAGACAAATGACAGTGGCCAACCTGCTAGTTTTATACAGACTAATGTAAATGGTGTAGTGGTGAGAGGTAAGTGAATCCTCTCATGTATATATATATATATATATATATTGTTATTATACATGATTTGCAGGAAACAACTACTCAGCGGGCAAATACCCCGACCTGCATTGAATTATACCTTACAAATCATGAAAAATGGAATATAAATATATATATATATATATATATAAATATATATATATAAATATATATATATATATAATATATAACAAATTTATACCAGGATCCTAGATTGACTATTGTTGAGGTGACTGGTTCTGGGACAGCAATCCAGGCCCACAACAATTGTCTCTTGTTTCAAGAATGGAGTCTAAAGTTTTCTTGGCAATTTACGTCTCTTAATGAAATGGAGTGATAAATATATAGAAATATATAAGTATATAAAAGCATATGTATATAAGTATCTAAGAATTTAAGTATCTAAGCTGATTTCATAAACTATAAATTGCCAAAAAATGAAAAAGAGAAATTATTTTAAAACCATGTGGTACATATAGTATTTTAACTACTTATTAAATTAAAAAGAATTGACCTTGAATTTAAATTTATTTTAAAAATAATTGAAAGTACATCAAAGACAAAAATTGAAGATTAAATAAATTTTAAATGAGTAATAAATGAAACTACCTGGATGTTATTGTTAACGCGGATATAAAAATGTAATATCAATTACTGAAGTCCACAGTTAAAATTTATATATGTTCGAATGAGTACAAAGGCTGCAAGCAAATGATTTCCTGGTGAGTTTTACTGATAAGGTAAACTTTTTTGTCCTATTTACTGCAAAATAATGCTACCAAATAAACCTGAGAAATCTAATTTCCTAATTAAATTGAAAGCTATAAAATACAGAAATAGTACAGGTATGGCCATTTGTCAATGGTTGGGTTAAGCGCAACAACTTGCAGGTCGCAAATTCTACACTTTCCTTTACTCGCAACTAAAATAGTGGCATATAATCGATAAAAGGAATCTACAATAAAAGTTTTTATTACTTCCATACCACAACTGATTTGCCTTTACCTCACAATTCGTAAATACAGTACATAAACAAAAATGAGAACAGCTGTAATAAATAGTAAAACATATTATGAGAACTCAGTAAATATATTACATCTTATAGGATATACGATATATAGTAACGAGAAAAGGTAAGGAAAATAACCATATGTACTTACATAGTAAATAAAAATATATACATTGAAATATAGTTATCTGATGTAAATAAATATTTTGTAGACAATTGTTTCCTGGGATGCTATCAGAGATACATAATAGTTAACAGAACATGACTGAGTTCCTAAGATATAAAAATATGTACATAAATGTACATGTTTAGCAGTTATACAAGTAAAATTCTGTTAATTGAAAAGAGTTTCACTTACAAAAACTGAATCAAAATGTTACACAGATTGTGCCAAACATAAACAAAACACTAGTTTTCATATAAAACTGTTAAATGGACATAGGCCATATAACATAGCCCATATATTGTTCTAATGGCTTTCTCTTGCAAACAAAAGCTCTGACGCTATGAGGCGAACAACCCCAAAATATAATTCCATATTTTATTTTTGAAACAAACTGTGCATGGTAGAACGTCAGCAGAACAGATTGGCTCACTAGGTCTTTAAGTCTGTATAATGCATAACAACTGGATTGTAGTTTAGGGCATAATTTATTTACATGCGTCTCCCAATTAAGTTAATTTGTCTAAATATATGCCTAAAAATTTCGTTGACTGAACTTGTTGGAGTGACTTATTGTTTATTCTCACAAGATGGCTGCTGTTCATAACTCCACTTTTGGGTGTAAAATGAATAATAATTAATTAATAATAATAAGTTGATGATTCACAAAAAATATAGTATTTAATTTTGATTCCCATACGGAGCGTTGGGAACTTCATCCTCTTCAGGTTGTGGCGCGTTATCGCTATCCGTTCCACTGCAATTACTTCATGCAATGTAGGCCACTTTTTCTGCATCCAGTTTTGCAAGAGCAAAATATAATTTTTCGGATGTTATTTAGAGCTGCTAGATGTGTCATTTTTATTGGTATTAAACAGTTTTATTTCTGCCAACCTAAATAAATTTTTGAAACAATCTTAAATTAAACATAATATTTTTAGTCGCAAACTCCTCTATAAATCCTTATTTTACTATAAGGAAAGTAACCAGACTGCAACCTAAGTTACAAATCTGGCGCGTTAAGTGTAATAATTGCATATTACCATCAAAACGCTAATGCTTCGATTGCAACAAACACCAGACGAAAGACTGATCCTACTTAAAGGAGCTCCCTTGCCAGTCGTCACACACCACTTGCAGACTGCAGTTTCGAGCTCTTGGCTCTCGTCAGTGCAAGGTAGGTATGCGACGACCGACATGAGAATCCTTTGACTATAGTACATCCCGGTATTTTTACAATAGCGACATGTAAAACAGCCAGCAGGCGCCATCTAGCGGTCCAGTGTCTGTTGCAATCGAAAAATAAAAGCCTGACTTGGCTTAGCATAGTTCAAATCTGCTTTTAGAGGGCGGAATATTAAACATAATAGAAAACCCAAATAATAATAATAATAGGAAAGAATATTCGTAGAATGCCACAAATAACTTTCAGACAATATAATATTTTTAGTCGCAAACTCCTCTATAAATCCTTATTTTACTATAAGGAAAGTAACCAGACTGCAACCTACGTTACAAATCTGGCGCGTTAAGTGTAATAATTGCATATTACCATCAAATCTTAAATTGTTTTGGTGGAAACTGGATTATCTCCAATGCGACCTGTTAAATTTCCTAAATTATAAATTACCTGTTTCTTTTCTGAAAAATATAATGCAGGACGAAAATTTATAACTCGTGTGAAACAATACAAGGTGAAAAAATGTACTAGTTACATTATAAGTGAAAGTCATACTTTTAGCGCGTTACTGAGTATAACTTTTGCCTTAAAATAACTACATTAACTTTCAGTCTAATCCTTAGTCTACATATCCTCTGAATATCTCAAACTGTAAGCGATGTGATAAAAACACATCCCAAACAAAGTTTTATACAATTTTATGCAGTTTATTTTAAATTTCGAAACTTTTTGTCTCTTTCGGTGCTAAGTTATTATGCAAATTTGTTAATAATGTACGTTGCTCTTATGAAGGATGGGAGGGCCATTTTATGTCTAAAAATATGCAGGAGGGTCTAATCTACATAAAACATCGGTAAATCAACCGGAAAACGGTGCACGTACATTCCTTCCAAGTATACGAATAAAACATCAAGTATATTAGGATGTTAATTAATTTTTGGAACCCAGACAAGAAGCACTTTATGCCGCTATAAATTGTGACAAATTATTATGTAGCTTTACCTCAAAATGCAGTTGTATAGTTGAGGTTATAAACTTCCGAGAAATTGGCAAATATGTCCGACGAGGACTTAATTGGGTTGAAATTGCATTGTTAAAATTTCTAGTTTGCCATTGGTCTTTTATGCCAAACTAAGCATGTTAACATAGCTTGTTCGAAAATGTCTCGATAAAGAAAACTTGTTTAACTACAAAACCGGGTTATGTTTAGGGCCGAAATTGCGGAGATCATAGGGTTGTGCGTGAATTTAAAGGAAGTACAGTTTAAGGCTAATTAGTTGGATTTTTTGTTCGTTGTTAAAGTTTAATTAATAGTTGAGAACTCATTCGGTATTAACCGTTTTGCTGATGGCTGTATTAACTAGTTTTGATAACTTAATAGTTATTTATATTAAAAGCTGTATAACAGGCATTATTGAGGCTGCATGACTCCGGTCCACAGCTGTTTGCTGTTTGGATATCATTTATTCTTTATTGTATATAAATTTATCCCACAAAGAAATTTCTTTATTATTTTGTTTATTAAGCATTATTAAAACATGAGCACGAAAAACTGAATGACGAATTTGTAGATCGACTGCAAAAACTTTGTTAGAAATCTTTTATTTTTGTTTCTCCCGTTTCTTGGGGCGGGGAATCAATGGCGATAGGTCCGAGGGTGAAAAAACCTGCCTTCATCCCCTATTGGCAAAAACCCACCCCTCAAAACAGGTTTTCCATGGTGTAGCAAGTGGTGAAGGAGTTTTATGCGGAAGTTTTCCTGAAAGAATGATTTTTAATCCGAGGCTACCCCTGATTTCCAATCAAGGGGTTGTAAACTACCCCTGCTGGGATTACGGGCCTCGCTCAATCTTCCTCGGGGATTTTCAGAGAATTGGAATTAGTGGTAGGAAATGATATTGATTATACCCGAACGATATACATAAAATAATATGTAAAAAATACAAGAAGGGTAGTCTTGACTGAATAATTAAGCAGAAAAAAGTGAATCTTATGGGTTTCAGTCAAAAAATGTTTATAACTAATAAAGGCCCAGACTAAATAAAACTCTTTGTTATTTGTCAAGTCAAGAATATCACTCTGCAGAAGCCAACATTGCATTAGATACATGTTTGTTTTTTTTTAACATTGAAATATTCATTTAGATTGCAATCACTTTTAACTTTTGTAATGCGTTAATGAATTGTGTTTTTTAATTCTGTTGTGTGTTGTTAAGTAATTTAAATTAATGAATACATATATATATGCGTGGAAAATAATAATTTTTTATAATATAAAACATGGTTTTTACCTACACAAAATAGGGGATTAGAATTAAATTTCTAAATTTTTGTAACTTCATGACAAGAATCTCAAGTTAATGTCCTGAGGAAGGAAATAAACATTTCCGAAAGCTTGACAAATAACAAAGAGTTTTATTTAGTCTGGGCCTTTATTAGTTATAAACATTTTTTGACTGAAATCCATAAGATTTCACTTTTTTCTGTATAATAATATTTATATTGTTTGTGGATAGGCTGGCCAAAAATCGTTTTATTTTTTCATTTTGCTGCCCAGAGCCGCTGGATGAACCGATCAGCTTCAAACTTTAAAAAATCTGCCATTTGCTATAATAAAAATACCCTGAAAATTTGGTGCAAAAATATTAAATCCAGTGTGCGCAATTGAACTTGTTTTGTACTTAATGGCATAAAATGGGGGACAATTCAAATTTTAAATAACAAATTCATTATGTACATTGGTTTTAATATTTTTGTACCAAATTTTCAAGGTCTTTTTGTTAGAGCAAAAGGAAGACTTTCTAAAAGTTTGAAGCTCATAGGTTTACCCAGAGGCCCTGAGCAGCAAATGAAAAAAAAAAACGATTTTTCGTCATCAAAACATAATATTTCAGTCGTAAAACGCCTCTATAAAATCCTTATTTCAGTATAAGAAACGTAACCAGACTGCAACCAACAGCTGTTCTCTGGCCTATATGCTTCTCTGAGTGTTGAATTAGAAGTTACAAGCTTGGCGCGTTAAGTGTAATAACTGTGTATTACCAACAAAACGCTAATGCTTCGATTGCAACAAACACCAGCCGAAAGACAGATCCTACTTAAAGGAGCTCACGTGTCAGTCGTCTCACACTACTTGCAGACTGTAGTTTCGAGCTATTGGCTCTCCTCAGTGCAAGGTAAGCATGTGACGAACGACCCAAGGATCC
Organism: Leptura quadrifasciata; assembly: GCA_963675555.1. Lineage (NCBI taxonomy): Eukaryota > Metazoa > Arthropoda > Insecta > Coleoptera > Cerambycidae > Leptura > Leptura quadrifasciata. Next base: position 14,371,785 of record OY776681.1, on the reverse strand, counting down.
TTTGACTATTTGGTACATCTCGGTATCATTAGGAGAGCGACATGCAAAATAGTCAACAGACGCCATCTAGTGGTCCAGTGTCTGCTGCAATCGAAAGATAAATAGCCTGACTGGGCTTAGCATAATTCAAATGTGCCTTTAGGGGGCAGAATATTAAAAAATAATATTTCATTCGCAAAACTCCTCTACAAAATCCTCATTTTACTATAAGGAACGTAACCAGACTGCAACCAACAGCTACTCTTCGGGCTATGTGCGCCGTCGAGCGCTGAATTACAAGGTACAAGCCTGTAGGATCAGTCTTTCGGCTGGTATTTGTTGCAATCGAAGTATTAGCGTTTTGTTGGTAATACAGTTATTATACTTAAAGCGCCAGGCTTGTAACTTGTAATAGAGATATTTCAATTCTTATGTCAAAAACGACGTTTGCGGGCCCTAAAAGAATTATCAATTTTTCCTATAAGGAAGCCTTTATTATCTAATTTGGGTTCGATTTTTTGTTGAAAAAGACCTACTTTAATAGAGTTTTTATATTATTTTGATAAGTATTAATACAGAGTGTTCAAAAAATAAGAATAAAGATGAAATTGAGAAAACTGTCAAAAATCAATTTTTTCAAATAGAAACCCCCAATTTTGATAATCTTATCTTATTCGCCATTAAAAATAAGGGTAAGTTTGTATATAGATGTCTATTCCGAAAATTTTTAGTTTTCGAGATATTCCCAATTCAGTATTTCTATATGGGGATTTTGCTACGGATTTTAAGTTCAATTACTGTTAGTTGGCGTTGAGTGCTAAACAAATGGATGTAGCTGTCACTTACCAATTGACAAGTATTAATTATCATGCTGGGGCGCTTAAATTATGCACACGAGGATTACTTAAATTTGTTTATAATCTATGGAACTGTCTCCGAACAGTATTTAATGAATAATGGAGAATTTAAAAAAATTTGGCACTGCAACAGTTCATAAAATAACTAAACAAATGTAACTTAGATACAAAAGGTTCTTACATAAAATACTAACAGTATAACTACTTATACTCAGGAAAATATTTTATTTTAATAAGTGTTCAAAGTGTCCACCCTGAACTTCCAAACATTTTTCGCACCTCTTGATTAGTTCGTCATGGGTGGCCGCTCTAATAGAACCTGGAGATAATCTTTCAAAAGCATTCCTTACTCTTGCCTGACAATCTTCCATTGTTGTGACTGGATTAAAATAAACCATATCTTTTATTGTTCCCCATATAAAATAGTCTAAGACAGACAGATCAGGAGAACGGGGAGGCCACAGAAAAGGTCCATTGTTAGCAATCCACTTATCGTAAAAAGTTTCTCCCAAGAAGTTGTTAACTATGAAGCTGCTGTGTGGTGGTGCGCCATCGTGTTGGTAAAATATTTGCCTATGTTCAGCTAGCGGTAAATTGTTCAAATATTCATTATCTAAATCTTGTAATATATCCAAATATCTTTCACCTAAAAAAAAGTTGATACGTAATTTGAAAAACAGAAACTATTTAAGTATTAATTCATTACCATTTAAATTTTCTTCATAAAAATTAAGTTTTACGACTCCATCATTTCTCACAGCACAGTACACATTAAATTGCCAGGTTTCTTGATAATTTCGCAATATCACGGCATGGGGATTTGAATCACACCAAAAATGGGAATTATGTCTGTTGAAAAGTCCATTTTTCGTAAATTCTGCCTCGTCAGTCCAAATTATGTTGTCCAAAAATCGAAAGTCGCCTTGTAACATTGTTAAAATAAATTCGCAAAAGTGAACTCTTCTGGTCAAATCGGTGTCCTTCAGGTGTCGAACCATAGAAATGGAATAGGGATGGAATTTGTGTTTCAAAAGAATTCTATGAATGGAGTTCTTGGAGATTCCTGTTTGTAAGGCCACTTGTCTTAAGGATGTCATAGGATATGCCGCAAAATATCCCAAAATAGCAATTTCGATATTTTCATCATCGACAATTGGTTTTATTTTATGAACTGTTGCCTTAACGGTGCCAAAATTTTTGAAATTCTCCATTATTCGTTTAATACTGTTCGGAGACGGTTTTGGTTTATCTGGATATCTATTACCAAATATTTCACACGTTCTTGATAAAACTTTGTTACGTTCTCCATAGATTATAAACAAATTTAAGTAATCCTCGTGCGTATAATTTAAGCGCAACGGCATGATAATTGATATTTGTCAAATGGTAAGTGACAGTTACATACATTTGTTTAGCACTCAACACCGTCATAGCCAACTAACAGTAATTGAACTTAAAATCCATAGCAAAATCCCCATATAGAAATATTGAATTGGGAATATCTCGAAAACTAAAAATTTTCGGAGTAGACATTCATATACAAACTTACTCTTATTTTTAATGGCGAATAAGATAAGATTATAAAAATTGGGGGTTTCCATTTGAAAAAATTTATTTTTGACAATTTTCTCAATTTCATCTTTATTCTTATTTTTTGAACACTCTATATTAATACTTATCAAAATATCATAAAAACTATATTAAAGTAGGTCTTTTTCAACAAAGAATCGAACCCAAATTAGATAATAAAGGCTTCATTATAGGAAAAATTGATAATTCTTTTAGGGCCCGCAAACGTCATTTTTGACATAAAAATTGAAATATCTCAAAAATGGAGAGACCTAGGTATAGGACATGATACACAAAATCAGCCTAGGATTTTGCGTACAATCCAAAAATGTAATAATATATAGGGTGTCCCATTTAAAATAAGCAAGTTGGTATCGACTTCCGGTATAACCGGAAGTGCCACCATCTTGAAAATATTTTAACCGAGTTGCCCCCATCGACAATAGATTACTACCAAATTTTCAAAATTTTACGATGTCTACTTTTCGAGATATAGATCGCCGCAGTTCGTCGTAGGATACCCTGTATGACTACTTTCTTCTTCATGTATGTTACATTAAAAAAAAAATCGAATATAAATTTAAATAAAGGTAAATAAACAACCCAAGTTATAAAGTTTCCAGCATATTTAATGAGGTGGGGTAAGGCGGGTGTGAATGTGTTTTACCCAATGCAAGAGGCGATCTAACAAACGTCTTTTTATCTTAGAAATGAAACCTTTTGTCGGAAGAACTAAAAAGAAAACGAAACTTCATTACAGAACCTGCTATAATATTCAATAATCAATAAAAATTAAAGATCCACTGTAATGACCCTGGTTGCCCATTTCTGCCCCAGAATTAAACCTGGAAACTTTTAAATTATATTTTAAAATATAATATGCTAGAACTTCGGCCCTTCTGAAAAAAGATATCGAAATATGACAGGAAAAGTAAGTCTTCATCTGCCTCTATCACAACCCCAAGCGGATTTCATCTAATAACAAGCCATCGGTGTGCAGTATACGAGAATTTCGAGTAAAATTCTTCGTGAATATGCAAACCCGTACTAAATAGAATCATCATCCGTACTGGAATTAAAATGAGTGAATGCATTTCCCTATTGTCAGAAAATTCCGCGCTCGGTGGTTGGATGGCCTGCGTGAAAGGAGCCTTTTGTAGGGACTTCACCAATAATTACCACAAGAGAAGTAATTTAAAAAGTATGTTCGGAAGCCCACACTACATTTACAATATACACCGTATCACGAACAAATTATTTTGGGATCGTAATGTTTAATTTTTCATTAAATGGTATATTTTCATTTTGTAATTCAGCTTGAAATTGCGAGTTGAACAAAGTTCCCATTTACTGACTTCGATGCAGTTCAATACGTTTAAAAGCAAAAACAAGTGATTGGTTAGAAAATAACGCTTTTTCTTGAAATATAACTTTCCGGATAATATTACATATAATAACGTTCAACACACGAATCCCCAGAACATTGTTAATGCATTCGCTACTTTCTTTCAAGCGGCATATTTGAACCCTAACAATAATAGCAATAAAACCCCCCCTAGTGCCGATGTAAACAGTAATAATTTATGCCTGACGAAGTTTTCGGAAATTGAGGTACTAAACTCTCTCAAGAAAATTAAACCCAAATTTACCAAAGAACCGGACAATATACCTGCATTTATAGTAGAGGACTGTGCACATGTATTTGCCAGGCCACTAACAATTATTTTTAATTTGTCCCTTAATTTGCAGGTATTTACAGATGTATGGAAATACTCCCGTCTGTGTCCAGTTTATAAAAAAGACAACAAATATAATGCGGAGAATTATAGACCAATAACCATCATTTGCAATTTTGCGAAAGTTTTTGAGTTTACTCTAAACACGTCATTATCTAGGCACATACAAAGCCAGATTGTAACAAATCAACATGGATTTGTACCAGGCAGATCCACTGAAACTAATTCAACTTGTGTTACACAGTATGTTTCTGAAAAACTGGATGATAACAAACAGGTTGATATCATTTACACTGATTTTTCCAAGGCATTTGATCGTCTAGATCACGGTATTCTGATACAGTTAATTATTTCATACTTAGAAAATAGGCGGCAATATATAGAATACCGTGGTTTCAGATCGTTCTATCTTAGCTAGCTTAGGTGTTCCCCAGGGATCCGTACTGGGACCGTTACTCTTTAATATTTTTATAAACGATATTGTCTCAGATCTGGACGTACTAAGCTTATTATATGCGGATGACTTGAAAATATATTCTGTAATTGAAGCTGAGGAAGACTGCGCGAAACTTCAGAATAACTTAAATAAGATAAATGACTGGTGTATACTAAATCATTTATCTCTCAATGTATCTAAGTGTAGCGCATTTACTTTTTATAGAGCTCGGACTCACATCAGTTATAATTACCATTTAGATAATCAACAGCTACAAAGACCACATACAATTAAGGATCTTGGTGTTACCTTCGACAGAAGCTTAAGTTTTAATGAACACGTAGATTTAGTTGTGCCCTCAGCATTAAAAAGCTTAGGATTCGTAATTAGAAATGTTAAGGGTTTTAATAATACAGATTTAATGAAATTATTATATTTTTCCTTTGTGCGGTCAAAACTAGAATATTGCTCACTAGTATGATCTCCGGGATACGCTACAATTATCCTACAATTAATAATAATATAATAATAATAATAATGTTTATTTACCTCCGATATAATATACAATAATAAGCACAATTTTAACATTAACAATATGACATAGTAAATATAATACATACAATTATATAAAGCAAACAAAAACAATACGTATATGAAAGAGATGTAAATAAACGAGAGAATTTCAGGGCGCTATGACTCTGAAAATGTTCCATTTAGATTCATTTAAGAATCTGTCTATGGGCCATTTATTATAACGCATAAAACAGAAGTTGACATTTAATACTTTTACATATTATATTTAATATTTTACATTTAAATAGTAAGACAAACAATATATAGGTAAGTATAAATTAAGATTTGTTTAATCAATTATTGAATGAACTTGATTACTAACATCAGTAAGTATCCATTTTTTAACTTTTTTTTTTAAGCATATTTATTGAGTTTATCGTTTTCAGGTACGCTGGCATTATCGTCTGGAATCTTGGGCTTATGTGAACAAAATACCTTTGCCCAATTGATTTGCGGGCTCTAGGTAAAAAAACATTTGAAGTTGATCTTCCACGGGTGTCATACTTATGGGTTACTGTAGTTAGCGTGAACGGACAATATTGGTTATCCACAAGGCATTTTGTTAGAAAGGTTTGACATGTCGAGTCTACAAAACAGAAGAATAGCCCACTCTATAGTATTCTTATATAAAATTATTCACAATACCTTTGATTGCCCGCTTATTTTGGAACAACTATGTTTTCGTATACCTCGTATAGAAAGTAGAAATCGTGAAACATTTTATCTTGCTATTCCCAATATTAATTTATTAAAAGTTTCACCTATACATTTCATGTGTAGAAATTGTAACTGGCTGCAAAATGAGCTTAATATATTTAATTGTAGTCTTGCCTCAATTAAACAATTTTTATCTGTTTATTATGGTCAGCTTAGTATTAGATAGTATTATTAGTATTTGTATAATAATTGTATTTTCTTTTGTTTTTTCATCTTTTACATTTTAACATTTATTCATATATACCAATGATGTACTGCACACTTGATATTAACATTTTTTGTACTTTTAGTGTTTTATCAAAGTATCTTCCCCACCATATAACTGGTTACCTGTTGGGTGGTTGTATCTAAAAATAAATAAATACATAAATATGATACAGTCATATAAAGGGAAAAAATTAGCAAACCTCGGAATGAAAAATAATAAGCTAGAAACTTGTATAAATCTTTGTTTTGATATTTTATAAGTTAGCTCAAAAATCTCATAGAATCTGGTGCACGCGAGTTAAGGTCAAAGGTCGCAATAACCGTTTTTTTTTTTTGTTAATATCTTGTTTCGTTTGCTCTAAATGACATATGGAGTTATTAGAAAGTTGTAGAGCATAAAATCCTCTACAAATTCTATCTTAAGCAATATTTTATACAATTTACCGTTCTCCAGATAGAGCGCTAATAGCGGGGAGCGCTTAGCTGTTATACAGGGCGATTCTTTTAAGCCGGCCATTAGAATATGTCCCACTTGTAGATGAGATGGACATTTGAGATTTGGTACCCTACAATAGTCGACCATTGCGAGTCCGAAAATAATAATTTCAAAATGGCAGCACTTCTGGAAATACCGCAAGTCGATACCAACTTGTCTATTTTAAATGGAACATCCTGTATATTTTCGACTTTTCTAAATGACCATAAAATTCTGAGTCGAAACATGTAGAACAACCCACATATAAAAAGAGTAGTTTCAGAGATATTTGACGTTTTATAGAAAATTTAAAAGGTGCAACGGTTTGTAAGAACCGTTATAAATTTTTTCAAGTATGTAGGACATCCTCATTTGCTCTCTGGCAAGTAGAAATAACAGAAGATGAGCTACTCTCTACAATAAAAATAAATCACATAATAGTAGTGTTTTATTTTTCACGTTACATTTTGTCAAATTCAAACTTCAAAAACTTTTTTATTTCAAATGGAACACCCTGTATTTTTTACATCAAATTATGTAAAATTAAATTTCTTTTTTTCTAGTATAGATTGTGGGGGTTAAAGTTACAACTTTTTAAAATATTGATTAAAAGCAATCATTTTTTTTTATACATTTATTTAACGTTGGCCTATTTCTACCACTGAGGCCTAACACCGACGCCTGTAGACGAGCTAACCCCCAACCAGGAATTTTGCCGAACCTCTTCCCTTAAGAAGAGAACGTATCTTTTACTTGCCTAACATTTAATAGACAAGGGACCGACGGCTTTACATCCCCTCCGAAGGATGGTATATCCCCTATACAACCCTCGCCTAAGGTTGTATAACTTCCGCGCATAAACTGATATACAAGCCGCTGGAAGATGTGTGAGGCGAGAACGCGGTCTTCGTTGTAAACATGCACGTGCCTCTGTGGTTGGGAAAATAAAAGTATTTTGACTGGCTAGTTTCGACTGAGACTGCCAGAGGCCGCTGGTGCACTTAATTTATTAGAAAGTTATGTCGGGGTGGTATGTCCTTAAACGGAAGGATTCGGCCAATACACCCTGTATAAGTTTCAGAGCGTAAGTATGCTTTTTATTTATTGTAAGGGTCTAAAGCTTCACCCTGTATAAACTTTCTGTGATTTATTCACTTTTTAGTTTCTCGGGTAGGGCCTACGTGAGTACCCTGTAGGTATTTTTCTTCTAATAATAACGCTGTATTTAAAACACGAAATTAACAAACTTTTTATTTATGCGAAAAGCACAGAGTTGAATATTTATATTATTTATATTAAACAATTATCTTTTCAGGTAACGTATCGACACTTGGAATTTTGCCTTAGACGGTGCGGGTTTCGTTTTAATTTAATCAGATCTTAGATAATTCACTTACAAACTATGGTCACGAAGACGATTTATTTTTACTAAAAACTAGGGCCGCGAGGGCGATTTAAAATATAGCTCTTGGGCTGAATAAAAATATAAAAACCGATTTTTTACTAGGGGTTGCCTAGGAAGAGGACACGGGTACAACTTTATGTTTCATTAGATACGCCGGGAACACAACTTTGGGTTTAGGCTCTGTGGCGACCAAAGGGTAACGCGGGTAGTAAGAACTTATTCGCAAATACACCGAGAACACAACTTCCCGGGGACTTGGCACGCTCCTCCTTTTAAACAAATGACGCAGCACGAAGTGGCCGAGAGCTGGATGAGAGCTGGATGAGAATTAAAAGGGTACCGGATATTCATTTGGGCTATTATTGTGAAATGTGGTGCAATAGTTACTTAAACTTTTGAATTTCTTATTGAAAATTATACTACTAAATCGGCTATGAAAAATGTAATATTCTGATATGAAAATGTCAGCGGAATCTAATTTGGTTTTGGAAATATTTAAGATAATTACGGATATGACTTATGTCTGGAAATGGTCCCGTGAAGTAACGTTGAGGGTTCTACTTTAATCCATATTAATGTTATATTAAAGTCCTGTTAATACAACGTGATGCTGTGTTTGGTCATGATAAATTTATATAGGTCATGCTAAATCCTATTTAGGGTAATGGAGTGAAGTTGGCGACGAGTTGCCAGGATGCAAAAGGGAACTAGTAAATTATACTTAGAGTTTTATTTAAGAAAAGAAGCTGAATGTGGGATAACTAAATGAAGATAGTGACGAGTGGCCAGCAACTCATGGGGAACACGTAAACTGGTCTTGATTTGGGGAAGATTGTTTTATGGGCGGCTCGGGGAGATAATTAAAAGATGTTTAAAGATATTTTATGGAAATTGAATTTGACGTGAAAATTAAGAGAAGGGGGCTCGTAGAAGGTTTTGGGAAGTGAAATAAATTATGATAGATTGAAGTTTGGGGAGTAAATTGAAAGTGGTTTGAAATGTTGAGGGGGCTGTATTTTTGAGGGGTGTCGTTTGTAATGTTTTGTTGGTAATTTGACGGAATTGGGGTGTTTTGACTAATTTAATGATAGAATATGAATGTCGGTGAATTATCGATGATACTTGAAATTTCTCAGATTTTTTATTTATAAACTGTAATTGTTTGGTATGGTAGGTGTCTTAAGGACTTTTTTTATGGTGTTTGCCAGGTTGACCTTAACAAACGATTTATTTGGCAAATTTTGGTTATTTTTTGGTCGGCCATTTTGGTAGTATGGGGAATATACTACAATAGTTGGAACAGTCACCCATCCAACTACTAACCGCACCTTACGTTGCTTTACATCGCATATCGAAGTATATACATAGTAAAGACGCACCTACGCTCGCCCCAAAACAATAATTAATGTGAGCCATTCCCCTATGTTAAAAAATTCCAGCACGTTTAAATTACACTCACGAAGACTTTTAGATTTGTTTATTATTTATGGAGAATGTGATAAAGTAATACCAAGAACATGTAACAAACACATTTGCTTTGCTACTCAATACCCACAAGAACAGAGACTATTTGCCTTTCACTGTAAAACGCATACTGGATCATTTTAGAATACATATTCTGCTCTGTCAAATGGAACGTGCCAAATTTTTAATTTTTTATGGCAATCGATGTAGAATTAAATTTGAGGTGGCATGTCCTACCTAGCACGTTTTTGTTGAGAATTATAATTCCAAAAAAACATAGTAGCCTATGAGACAATTGAAACGATAAAGACAAAAGAACAAATTGACTTTTAAACTGTCAATTTTTAGTTTTAATTAACTACGTTTTGCTGCTCTTTATTCCAATGAAGTGAACCTATGGCAAATTTAATGTCAAATATCCCAATTTGCCGCAGATGAATAAACAAAAGTTTTCAAGACTGAAAAACAAGTTTCTTCGTCTCGGAAACATTCCGAGGACTTCCGGTATTTCCGAAAGTGCCGCCATTTTGAAATTATTATTTTTGGACTCGCGATGGTCGACTATTGTAGGGTACCAAATCTCAAATGTCTATCTCATCTACAGGTGGGAAATATTCTAATGGCCGCCTTAAAAGAATCACTCTGTATACTTTCCTCGTTGGATTAGATTTTTATATTTTTTCATTTTGAGATTACCCGAACTACATTTTACACCGAAAGTAAATAAAGCCTATATGTAAATATTTAACGTTTATATTAAGAAATCTGAAGTACGTCCTATGAAAGTAAACATCAATCTTATTAAGCGAGGATCTATCTGTAAAGCCCACATAACTTTTGAATCGATGGAGGATGTGCTACTATGCAACTTATTTTACGGAGTCTATACACATGAGACTTTCTATATAGAAATTCCACTTTAAAACCCTTGATATACCAAATGCTGATATAGGGAGTGCCCAGTAAAGCTTAGTAAGTTTAAAATTGGACAGTTTGTCGATCGCAAATGACCTATTCTGAGTAGAAAATAATGTAATATGTGATAAGTTCAATTTTTCTTGCGATTCTGCTTATTTTTTCTGTTCTTGATCGTTATTTTACAACTTTAAGTCTAGTTTTTCAGCTTCTTCATTTATTTGAATGATATTCATCCTGAATATCTTCTAGAGGATGCCTAATATAAACTCATTAAGCAATTTTAGAATGTTAGCAAGACTTGTTTGTTCCTAATTTAATTATATATTGTTTACGCTGTATTCAATATTGTTATTGATTCATTTTACCTTGTGTGTTTATTTTAGCTCCACTTGTCCTTAATATATGCTGGAAATAAATATTTGTTTGATGTTCGCTCATTACTAAATTAATTTTAGCCGAGGCGCTTCTAGCACGTGATTTTCCGCTTCCATCCCAAAAAATCATAAGGGCACTTAGCAAGCCGGTAGTTCCATTAAACCATCAAAGGTTATACCTACACGTGTGTATACTTGCTACAAAAATATTCAATATTTAATTGTTAACCTTATATCCAGTTACTCGAACGTCAATAATATTGGACAAGAATTTCTATGTTGTATAGTCTTACCAGCTTTCAAATGTATTCAATTAAAACTTACTAAAGGACCCAATGAATTGTCAGCTTTGTTTATTAAGCATTAACGTATAGCATCGTTCAAAGGTTCCCTGCAAATAAAAAATGCAACAAAAACTTTACGACCTCATTAACATACCGTTACTCTTTGTACTATTCTGGCGGCAAATGAAGCACTTACCTTTATAGCTTTTTATGTGTCAGCTTGTTTGATAGCACCATTCCGACTGATTCGTCGGCGTTAATAATGAGCTCATAAAGCTTTTGTTGCATTTTTTATTTGTAGGGCATCTTTGAATGATACTATGTACATTTACCAGCACGGTAGTTGAATTGGCTAGAGCTCGTTATGTGGAAAATTCCCTTTGTTCAGGCTCTGCTGTGCATTGAGTTCGATCACCGGTACCGACATCGGCAATGTCGATGGGTAATAGATGTTGTCTGCGTTTTTTCAAACGTGTGCCTCTAACCTTTTCATTAGAAAATTTGGGAGACAAGTCGATTCTTGATTTTTGGGGGACAACTTCTGATGTCAAACTTGACATTGACACATCAACCCCCTAACCAGCAGCCCCTAACTCAAGAATTTAATTTGGGAAAGGGGGTCGAGCGACCTCTTATTTGAAGCGTCTTTCAATTCTTTATGCGACAGCATGGTCGAAATTATTTTTTCAATTTTTTTTCGTCCCCATGAAAACCATTCACTAGATTAACTAAGGTGGGGATGTTAAAGATCTTTTGATTCTCTATATGGACAAAGGGGAGCAGCAGTAGGCAGCTTTCAGTGAGAATCTGAAGATGGCAGGTGAGATTCTGCCGAAACGTTGTTTAGACAACCGTGACTCCTGGAGGAGTCGACCATCAACGCGGGAGAGCGCACTTCATATATATATATATTGCTATATATTCGCATATTGGACGATTACGAAGATTGCATGTTTGTGTTATTTGCTGAATCAGGGTTTGAATTTGTTTGTTTCCTTTAGATGGTTTTCAAAATTTATTTAAATTAGCTAAAGATCCCAAAGGTATGTGCTTTAGAATGTTAATACTTGTTTAGAGCTGTTTTAATAGCTTTTAAGTTTTTATTTGATGTCAACAGTAAGTTTGATACTGACGTCTATGTTAGTGGTTATTAAGTTGTAGTTGAAATAATTTCTGACATTTAAGTCATTATGAGGGGCGAGCGTGGGTGCGTCTTTACTATGTACATACTTTGATATGCGATGTAAAGCAACGTAAGGCGCGGTTAGTACTTGGATGGGTGACCGTTCCAACGAAGACCGCGTCCTCGCCCCACACATCTTCCAGCGGCTTGTATATCAGTGTATGCGCGGAAGCTATACAACCTTAGGCGAGGGTTGTATAGGAGATATACCATCCTTCGGAGGGGATGTAAAGCCGTCGGTCCCTTGTCTATTAAATGTTAGGCAAGTAAAAGATCCCTACTCTTCTTAAGGGAAGAGGTTCGGCAAAATTCCTGGTTTTGGGTAGCTCGTTTACAGGCGTCGGTGTTAGGCCTCAGTAGCGGAAATAGGCCGACGTTAAATAAATGTATTTAAAAAAAAAAGTCATTATGACATTTCTTTTAAGTAGGAAATTTTATTTTTATAGTTGGTAAATGTTTTCCTGGAGAAAATTAATCAAAATTCATATGGTGTTTTGTTTTGTTTATTTTGGGTACTTTGATATTTAGTGATATAGAACAACAAACAACAGATAAAAGAGACGTTGTAAAATTGGAAAAACAAATTTAAGAAAAAAAAGAACAAGTGAAAATTAGGGAGTGAAGAAAAAAAAGAATAAACAAGAATTAATAATTTGAAATTGAATTAAAAAGTCAGAAATTGTGGAGATCAGCGAAGAAGAGTAAAAATAGACTGTAAATAAGAAGGAAGAGGTGTTATTGTGGATAGGAATTGCAGAGGAGATAAGGACGAGATAAGGTGAAGAATTAATGAAAGGAGAATTGTTGGATTTGGAAAGAGAATAGTGTAGCTACGAAGAAGGAAGGTTTTCGTGTGTTTAATTTTGGACAAGGTAGTATATTAAAATTTAAATAGTGTATTAGACTTTCGAACCTGTTATAAAACTGCTAAATTATCTAAATATCAAGGAAAATAAATTACTTATATCAGATTAAAAATTTTACTTTAATAAAATTTCATTTTAAAACAGGAACTGAATTTGAACCTGCTCCTGAAGGAAAAGATAAGCTAGCCGGCCCATTAAATAAATTTGACATACTTTCGGATCAAAAGGTAAGAGATTTTAATTTGATCTTTTTGGTTTTAAAGTTTTTTTTTTGGTTTATCTATTGGAAATAAACAAGTTAAAGTTTGATTAGTACTGCAAATTATTAAGTTCAATAATAGTAGAATACCACAATAATTAATAATTTATAAAAATAATTTTTATAACTTTGTATTTGTTTTGTATTTAATTGACAATGCTAAACATAATATTCAGCAAATAAAGTATTATTATTATTTTTTGAAATTATCTTAATTTTGGAAGTGGTCGTCATCAATTTCTCAATACTTTATATAAGATTTTATTATAAACTGTGGTTCCTTGATAATCCTTTTATATACGTTAATTTTATTAGAACACCTTTTATACGCCTGTCTGCGTTTCCTTTGGAAGAGGACGGGTTTACAAGTAAAAGTGACATTTTTATTAAAGTCGGAAAGCAACTAGAAGCCTCGACTACCTTCCAACAAAGAATGCAGTGAACTGGAGCAGCCTTTTTCTCCCATTTTTTGTGATACAACCTAAAGAATACTTGACATGATAGATTTACGACTGCGATGTGTTATTTTATTTTATTCCCAAATTAATTCTTATTTTTGCAAATACTTTACACTCGGGAATATTTGATAAATATATTTTTTTAATAAAAGGAATGTGCACACAAATATTTTGTCATAAACAGATCAGATGTCAACGTATCCGATAAACGAAAGTAAACAAATCCTACCCATCAACCTCTGTAACCGACGTGATGTTTGAAACGTTTGAACTTTATAAAAAAGGTGCGATTTTTACCACTGGATATAGTATGTTTATTTTAGAATATGGAAGGGGATGATTCAAAATTTATATCAAATCTATGTGCACTCGGTTTGCCCCAGTTTTCCGTTAATGCAAAATAAATTACAAATTTTAAGCATCCCAAGAAATAAAATTGAATTAACCGAAAACCTAGGATACACATAATCGGATACTAGAATTATAGTTTGTAATATGTTGGACAATAGTAACGTTTAAAGATAACCAGATTCAAAGAGCATACACATCACTTCGTCAAATTTCAACTTATCTTAAATGGTAAATGACAAATTCTTAGAACTAGAGTTTAGTCTACATAAAAATTTTCTCCTGTAGCCCATATGCAAAAAATGCCAAGCTTTAAACAGCTCCACCACCCCCTCACTCATCAAGATTTTTAGTATAATATACTATAGGTATCAACGAACAACCATGCCAAACTTCAAAACACCGGGATTTATTTCACCCGATCACCATTGTGTAGTCTAATTTGACTGGGGTATAGTTTGTCTCATATGTAATTCAGCAATAGAGAAAAGCTCGCAAGAAAACATACCGTTGGCGTTATATGGTAGCAGTACACAGGACCGGACTTAAAATATATTTTCAGTTGTAGCAATGAATTAAAGCATTTGAATACGCATTAAATAATGAAATTATTTAAATATATCCCACGCACATCACTTACTAACGCATTAAAATTATATAGTGGCATTCACTTTTCACTTTACACTTATCATGGTTTTAAATTTTTTCGTGGATCTCCCAGTGCGCATCTAATATTCCTATATACATTTGTCTCTCATCCAGTCGGCACGTGTTTATATCTGCTACAGTTCTCTGAGCAAAAGCCATATTTTGCCGGGCATTTTTATGAAGTGGTCTACATGGAATAATATCGAGTTGATGCTTGACACCGCATCGAAATGGCATGATTTACTTTTACAGTGTCGAGCAGTTTTTCACGGATTAATTAAAAACTGCTTCATCACTCTTCATAATCATTATATCACGATGTTCTTTTTCATCTCCCAAATACGGAGATTATAGGGAAAGTATTGTGATCATGCAAAAAAATTGACTGGTAGTACTGGTACTGTCTGTAGTCTATATATGTCGTCTGTGGTCGTATCTAGAGAGATCGACTTTGCTCAAATTTGGCATGCATATTCAGGACGGCTACAGCTCGAAGCGAAATCGCAAAATCAGTCCTAGCTCAAATGCATGGAGCCCCAAAAAACCGGTAAAAAAATTATAATAATTTTTTCTCTTCTCTCTCTTTTTATACCATTCACTGATTTTATCTAGCGCAGTTTGTAAAGCCACACAATCACTTTCATCGTTTATTTTATTGTACAATTTCATATCGTCAGCATATGAAAGACACTCGATACACAATTCAACTGCAATGTCATTAATGAAGATGTTGAAGAATAATGGGCCTAACACAGGTACTTGAGATACAATTGAAATAGATACAAATTCAGCAGACCCTCGACCACAGTACTCGATATGGTGGTATCTATTTTCCAGACACGATTTGAAGAAAACCAAAAAATGTTTTGGGAAGCCAAACTTCTGAAATTTTGAACATAGAACACCATGATCAAGTCTGTCAAATGCTTTATTAAAGTCTGTGTAAATTACATCAACTTGAGAGTTACCGTGTATAGCCTCAAATAGCCAATAGGATTATATAGAAAAGATTGGTTGAAATAGACCTTCCCTTGAAAAAAACCGTGCTGATATTCAGTAATGCGATTCTTAATAAGAAAATGTTGGATCATATAACAATATTTCGAAGGCTTTAGAGATATCGTTAAATTTTTTCCTCCTTTTTTATATATAGAGAATTATTTGATAACATTTTGAAACATCAGGAAATGTATTTGATTTAATGGACAAATTAAATACAAATGTAAGAGGAGTTGTAAATACACTAGCACAATCATGTAACATAAGGCTGGAATTTTATCAGGGTACATCGTATATTTAGGCTTGATTTTTCTTAAAGAATTCAAGACTTCAAGTTCAGTAAATTCTTCAATTGTTAAGACATCAATATTTGCATCTTACATCATTGTCCTCAACTGAGATATCAGAAATATTGAGCAAAACCATTTACTAACTCATAATTGTCTACAAAATGTTCACCTCCGTAATACATTGCCGTTGGTAAATTGCTACTAGTTTTCTTACTGTTGATAAATTGCCAAAACTTTTATATTCAATTAACCTGATCTTTGATATAGGTGCTTAATAATTTAAATTCTTCCAGTGCAAGGGAATCTTCAAAGTATTTGAAATCATGCCACGCTCTAATATTCCTAATTATATTGGAATTATACTAAGGAGGGTAGCTCCTCCCTTTGATTATAGTTTTAGGAACAGTTGTATCTAGAACAGCATATATTTTTTCATAAAATTTTTCAAAAGGAAGATATACATCTTGAATACCGAGGAGAAAATGCCGTCGATATTTGCTAAGTTTTGATAAAGCTCAGCCAAATTTTCCTTGCGATAATTGTAATAGGTTGGGGCGAGCGTAGGTGCGCCTTTACTATGTACATATTTCGATATGCGATGTAAAGCAACGTTAGGCGCAGTTAGTAGTTGGATGGGTGACCGTCCCAACGAAGACCGCGTCCTCGCCTCACACATCTTCCAGCGGCTTGTATATCAGTGTATGCGCGGAAGCTATACAACCTTAGGCGAGGGTTGTATAGGAGATATACCATCGTTCGGAGGGGATGTAAAGCCGTCGGTCCCTTGTCTATTAAATGTTAGGCAAGTAAAAGATCCCTACTCTTCTTAAGGGAAGAGGTTCGGCAAAATTCCTGGTTGGGGGTAGCTCGTCTACAGGCGTCGGTGTTAGGCCTCAGTAGCGGAAATAGGCCGACGTTAAATAAATGTATAAAAAAAAATTGTAATAGGTCATATTAACGGTCATCTTATTATTGCTAGGTTTTTTATGAATATTAAATAATATCAAAAGCACAGGGTGATGATGATGAAATACATCATATACATTGTTTTGTCGCCAGCTTCCAATGCTTTATATTTCTCAGCACGACACTGCTTGGGTTCATGCTGGAGGGTCGAATCAACAAGCCTCAGTATCTTATTCATGGTAAGGATAAACATCTCGCAGTTCTCTCTCGCCAAGTCAGTCGGGAATATGTTGAACCTGAGATGAAAATTCGCGCCATATAGCAACGTGAGGATGGCAATTTCTTGCACTACCAGTTGTTGGTCCCAGCACAGTCTTCCTGGACTTTTCTGGAATTACAACAGACATATTTCCTTCTGTTATCCTAGCAGTTTATGATAAAAGCAAATGCTTTTCAGATGATATTATTAATAACACTATTACTATTTTTATTACCATACTCATATCTGATAGAAAAGTTGTCAGATAATTTAGTTGAGAACATAAAACTTACATTTAATACGCCAAAATAGAAGCAATTTTATTTTTACGGCCCAGATGAATTCGTATCTTAATAAAATTAAACATAAAACTGATAATAAAAACGTTACGATTGCTTTGATGAGCGTTATTCAGATTTGCAGAACTCGGTAATAAAGTGTATCAAATATTTTATATCCAATTATGCCACACATTTATTGAGAGAAAGGCGTAAATCGTGCGAATGTGTTATAAAAGTTATGAAGATTTCACCTGGTGGTGTGACGGAGAGTTCTAATAGACAGGCAACTTTGTGTTACTGGACTCAAATCCGGTAGATAAATACTTACAGTTAAAGAATTTCACCATATTTCAAAAGTATTAAAAAACAATAGAAATTTGAACATCTGTAAAAGCTTTAGAGTTTCTAACAACAACACCCACGTTTCTATATACTCTCTTCACGGCCAAATAGTCTTCTTATTGCAAGCCTGTATTTTAACAGTTTAACGATCGATGTTGTTTTCAAGATTCGAGTTTTGAAAGTGACTTTAAACTTGACTTCGAGGATCACGTTGAAGATACGAATACTATGCATATGCTAAATATACCGGCCGACCCAGAAAGTACCTAACCTCTCCACTTTTTCCTACAGTTTTAGAAATAAAACTCTGAAATTTGGGAAATCAAATATAGGTATCAATGGTCACATTTTGACCATTCGGTGGTAAAAAAATTCCTTTCGGTATAGCCGGAAATTGCCACAAGCCACAACTTTCTTATTTTCAATAGCACCTTGTATATTTAAGTCATTTTTCTCATTAATCTGTAATTTCTCTATCCAACGCTTTTTTCAGATTTAAAATCGGATAAAAGATAACCTTGGAAATGGCATGTATTTGCTATTTCTAGTTGGCTTTGGAATTCAGGAACAATTTTAAAAACTTTGAAGTAGACTTTGAATTTAAATAAAAGAGTATTTCTCAACAAATTAAATGTAACATTCGCCTATTTTCCGTTTCATGGAAATTCAATTTGTTATCCCCAAATTTAATTTTAATTTAAGGAATATTTTGTTTATGTGTCTTTGGTAAGCCATAAAAATGAGGAGGCTTACTATGATGTGGTGTAAGTTTCCTTCGTTCAAAATCATTAAATTCATGTTTGTATTTAAACAAAGTTCTGTAAATTTTGCTCTCTATTGATTTTGTTGGATCTTTGTTTAGTTTTGAGTAGGGTCCCTCATTTACAAGAGTCATGATTTTTGTGTTATATATATCTTTATCTGTAATGATTGTGGCCATTACCTTTGTCTGCTGGCAATATTTTTATACTTTCATCGCGTTTTAAAGAATTTATCGATAACTTTTCTTCTGGAGTTAAATTATCTTTAATTTTGTATTGCTTCTCTAAAGCAATTTTTGCCCGTATGCGATATTCATTACCATTATCTGTTGGTAAATTTTGAGCCGTTTTTTCTATTGCCGCTACTATATCAAATCTTAGAACAGTTTTTGGGTTTATTGCAAAATTTAAACCTTTTGATAGGACAAGCCTGTCTTTTTGACACATTAATGACAGTCCTGTCAATTAAAGGATTATTATTTACATTTTGTAATTGCCTAATCTGTTTTTCCCTTATTAAGTTTCTAAATTTATGTAAATGCGTACCTTTTTGCAGAGTAAAATACTTAGTTACTAACTTTATAAATAGAACAATACAACACAACTAAATACCAAACCTATAACAGGTGCTCAAAATGACGCGCACGCATTTCAGAACACTTGTTCACTCTTCGAATAATTTCTCTCATAATACTTTGTAACATGACTGGAGCTATGGATTTTTATTTTGGAAGTCTTCTAATGTTGCAGACGGCGTTGAGTATACTTTGTCCTTCACATAACCCCAAAGAAAAAAATTAAGTGGAATTAGGTCTGGTGGCCTATCAGGCCACCTAATAGTTCCATTAGTAGATATCGCCCTTTTGTCAAACTAAAGTAGTGTTACGTGCTTACACTTTTCAGTAAACACTTTGTGGATTCGAATAACTTGCAACAAGAATTTTCACAAACCACTGATTTATTTAATCACTAAAATTACACTAGTAAATACTTCACACAACTAATAATAACTTAATCTAATATAAATTCACTACTTTTAAAACACTATGTACTTTTCTGTTCTAAACTTGACAACTTTTGTCTAACCTAAAAACTCTCTGTTTGTTTACTTCACTGAACTGAACTCTATTGCCTACTTCACTCAACTGAAATCTTCTTCTACAACTGTCTCTGTAACCAGAACCACAGATTACCCAGAACTGTACTAAACTGAACTGTTTATCCTTCACTAAACTGTACTGTACTGTTCTCCCATCTGCTGGCTTCACCTCTTTATATACCCACTTGGAATGTCCAGAATATCATTGTAGAACTTTCCACAAATATACTGGAATTCTCTAGAATTTTCTTAGGCACTACTAAATGGTGGTTCGCCAGTTGGCCCACAGATGGCGCCACCCTTCTGGCCAGGGAGTAATTACAACTCTCCTCTCTGTTAGAGGGCAGCACATAACACTGCCCCCTCCTTAAGCCTGTACGTCCCGGTCAGGCATTTCAGATACCCCAGTATACTTTGCCAACCTGTCCAGGTGCACGATCTTCATCTTGGACTTCTTTCTACGTTGAATCCTATAAACAACGTCGTTGATCCGAGTGATGACAGAATACGGTCCTTCCCAAGGTGAGCGAGGCTTCGAGAATCCTTCTTCACTCCGCTGTGGGTTATACAGCCAAACCGAGTCCCCCACCTTGAATCCTGCTGAACTGGCATTGCGGTCATATCTAGCCTTCATTCGATCACCACTCCCTGTAGGTGACCTCTTGGCAGCCACATTTGCACAAACCTTGCAACTGCGACACCAAGCCTCTACATCCTGACAGCTATTTACCCAGTAAAATCGCTCCCGTACTCTAGCCAAAGTCTTATTTCTGCTAAAGTGCTCTCTGGATATTCCCTCGTGCACTTCCCGAAGTACTTTTGGTACTCGGCACCTGGGTATCAGCAACCGCATGGTAACTTCTTTCCCATCCGGGCTCTCCCATGCTCTCCGTAATAGGCCATCTATAACCCTAAGTGAATCCCATTGCGCCCATAAAGCCTTCAGTCCAACACTTGTACTGGAAACGTCCTTCCATTCCGGGCGGATTCCTTTTTCTTTCGCCTTCAACATTGGTCCAATTTCATCGTCGTTCAGTTGTTCCTCTCTTAGAACTTTCTTTGACCAGTCCTTCGGAACCTCTATCTTAACTGCCTTCACTTCTGCTATATCCTGCTGCGTTTTTACATTCTCGGCATTCACTTCCTTAGGGCTCCTCTGGCGACAGTACCTCTTGACATGCCCCAATTTGCCGCAATTATAACAGCGGATTACTTTTATCGGACCTCCAGCACTTCGCTGCTGCTTCGGCTCCTGTTTCGGCGGTTGCGGTTCCTGTTTCAGCTCCGGTCGCGAACTTAATTCGTTTAGTAATTGTGCGACCATTTTCTGTATGTCTGTTAACATAACAATCAATCTCATCTTATCAGAGCGACCTTCCTCTTTCTTTGCAGTGTTTACTTCCCCAGGATTCCGTTCTCGACACTGCCGCATCATATGTCCTGGTTTGCTGCACTGATAACACCGAATCACCTTCTTTGGCTGTCCTTCGCTCTGTTCTCTTTCCTGCTTCCTTGGAGCATCTGGTTTGTTCATCAACTGGCTTATCATTTTGTGCAGGTCAGCCATCAAAGATTCCATATTTGACTTTTCTAAATGGTTCTCTTCTTCTATTTTCATGGCTCGTACTCTTGGATGTAGAGTCTCTTCATAAGCGGCCTCAACTTCGAGGGCATGGATCAAGGCTTCGCTACCAGTCTTAGCTCGAGTTAATCTAAGGACTCGCCTGATCTCCTCATCTCTTATGCCATCGATGAAAGTACCAACTATTAATTGTTCTTGGAATTCTTTGGGTGCATCCGGGTAAGCCAGGTATGTCAGTCGCTCAACAGCTGCTTCAAAATCTTGTAAACTTTCCCCAGTCTTTTGTGTGCGTGATTTGAGCTGAGTCCTGTATACTTGGGCGAGGTGTTGGTCGCCATATCTTAGATCTAGTGCAGCTTCCAAAACTTTAAAATCCCGTTGCTGCGTCACTGGAATACTCTGAAGCAACTCTGAGGCTTGGCCCCTTAATGCTAGCACCAATGCCATAGCTTTGTCTTCATTACTCCAATTGTTTGCGTATGCCGCTGCCTCAAATTGTCTTTTATAGGCTGACCAAGAAGTTTGACCATCAAAGGAAGGCAATTGTAATCGAGGACCTGACGATGATAATACCAGCTGGCCTCCTTGTTCTCTTAACAGTCGCTTAAGTCGCTCTACTTCTCCTTCAACTGCACGAAATTTTCCTTTGACTTCAGTTACTTCCTCTTCAACCTTAGTAACTTTTACTTCAACGCCAGTAACTTTTTCTTCAACGTCGGTAACTTTTCCCTTAATGTCACTAATTTCTCCTTCGACGTTACCAACTTCTTGTTCAACTTTATCTACTTTTTCCTTGACTTCATTAGTGGCTGACAGGATAGCATCTTGTTGCACCTGTATAATTTTTCTCAATTCTTCCTTTTCTTCTTGACGTCTTCTTTCTTTTTCTTCTTCACGTCTCGCCTGTTCTTCTTTCTCTTCTAGACGTCGTTTTTCTTGTTCTTCTTTATCTTCTTGACGTCGTTTCTCTTGTTCTTCTTTATCTTCTTGACGTCGTTTCTCTTGTTCTTCTAGCATCATTTTGCTAAATGCAGCTAACATGTCTTGCATTTGTTTTTCAGCGGCCATGCTTCTTGTTTCCATTCAAAAACTAACAAACAACACTAACAAGTTTTATTTAAAGTCTATGCCAGGTACAAGTAGAATGTTCTATAAATTTTCTCACACTATATGGCACAAATTAGTCTTGTCTAATGTCTATATTACTTTCCAGTTCGACTCACTTCACTATCTCCAGTGGTTTCCAAATAGAACACTATGGAACTTCGTCGAATTCTTCAGAAATTCTGTTGCAATTCCGCTTCCGACACCAATTGTTACGTGCTTACACTTTTCAGTAAACACTTTGTGGATTCGAATAACTTGCAACAAGAATTTTCACAAACCACTGATTTATTTAATCACTAAAATTACACTAGTAAATACTTAAAAATCACACAACTAATAATAACTTAATCTAATATAAATTCACTACTTTTAAAACACTATGTACTTTTCTGTTCTAAACTTGACAACTTTTGTCTAACCTAAAAACTCTCTGTTTGTTTACTTCACTGAACTGAACTCTATTGCCTACTTCACTCAACTGAAATCTTCTTCTACAACTGTCTCTGTAACCAGAACCACAGATTACCCAGAACTGTACTAAACTGAACTGTTTATCCTTCACTAAACTGTACTGTACTGTTCTCCCATCTGCTGGCTTCACCTCTTTATATACCCACTTGGAATGTCCAGAATATCATTGTAGAACTTTCCACAAATATACTGGAATTCTCTAGAATTTTCTTAGGCACTACTAAATGGTGGTTCGCCAGTTGGCCCACAGATGGCGCCACCCTTCTGGCCAGGGAGTAATTACAACTCTCCTCTCTGTTAGAGGGCAGCACATAACAGTAGTTTTCTGCAAAACCAGTATTATGCGGCGGTGCTCCAGCTTGTTGGAAGTACATATTTCTGAAATCTTCCATGGAAAATTCATCCAGTTCGTTATCTATTTCATTTTGCAAAAAGCTTACGTAACGCGCGCCGGTTAGTGTCCTTCAAGTACATGCCAACTATTGTAACTATCTTTATAGGCCCTGCTTGACTCTATGACAGCAAAGTAAACTCCAAAAAATCCACAATATCTGTATTAGGTTTGTTACAGGAGAAGTTCAATTTACGAACACATTACATCGTACATCGTCAAAATTGTTAAAATTAAATGAAAGGCGCTTTATGTACCTTTTTTACTAAACAAAATATCTTTTTTGAAGAACTCCAAATGAGAAATTCTATCCACGACCGAAATTTGAGATATACATCCATTGGAAGTATAGTGTTGAAATAGGCTTAAAATGTCATGAAACGTCGAGATTTTAAATTTGAGCGAAAAAATTTTCCTGTCTGTCGGTCTATTTGTCGGTCTGTCTGTCTGTAACTTTTTTTGTGCGCACGTTTACTCTGGAACCGTTTATAATATTGACTTGAAATTTGGTACGCTTATGTACTGTAACGAGATCTGGAACTAGATTATATTTTGATCTAATTTCGTTGAAGGGTTCGAGAGCAAATAAGGGTAAACAGACAAAGCAAACAGGTAAGTGCCCATAAAATTGCAATTTACGGCTGTACGAAAAGTCAAGGTCTCAGCCACCCCTCCTCCCACTATCACCCCCAATACCACCCTCACAGTATTATGAAAGCGACTAAAAAAATTAAAATGTGATTTAGTGTGTATACAAGAACGAAACGTTTCAAAAAAATTTTTAGCTACCCCCTTTACCACCCCCATGGCCATCCCCACCCTATTATTAAAGGGAGTAAAAAATTAAATTGGGATTTAGTGTGTATACGAGAACCAAGGGACTCTAAAATGTTTTTGGCATAATTACCCCTTCTACCACCTCCATTGCCTCCCCACCTTATTGTTTAAGGGAATAAAAAATTAAATTGGAATTTAGTGTGTATACGAGAACCAAGGGCTTCTAAATATTTTTTTACATTAGCCACCCTTTCTACCACCCCCACTCTATTATTAAAAAGAATAAAATATTACATTGAGATTTAGTGTGTATAAGACTTGGATACAAAATTTGGATGTGAAAGTAGTGATTCCTTGGGCGGCGATTTTTTAATTTGTTTTGAAATATGTCTCTGTTACATTAGATATATTATACACAGTAAAGGTTTTACTATGAGTATTATAATAAATTTTATTAAAGTACTATGGTGAGCTACTTAGTTTTTTGTTTAACAATATTTCATATATTTAATATATTATAGAGTATTTGATTGGCAATGTTTGATTTTATTTTCTAACTCAAGGCCTTCATCTACCATAAATAAATACATATAGATTTCAGCTTTTGACTTGCGTTAACAAATAACGTACAGTACAATTTTGTACTAAACTTGTCCTTTCTCAACCATTGGTGAGAAAAGTGACGGGCACTCCAGACATTAATTTGGAAATAGCCGTCTCATGTCGGACTCGGCTCTAACACGCTGTGAACGTGGCCAGGGACAAATGACGAGCAAGAGCCAAACAGGTGGCTGTGTAGTGTTTGAATGCAGCTATAAATATAGTCTAGCAGGCCTGGCAACTGGGAGATCGATGAGACTGGAGGGATTGTCGAGGATATTCGACCCAGCCACACCGGCAGGGACTTGCTGGGATCCCGTGAGGCAAAAAGGAGAAGAACGCTTGTTCCTTCCTCTACACTTTACTTGTCGTTGCTTTCTCTGATGTGCATCATTATCGAGGCAGAAATGGAAAATAAGAGGTCGTCTGGCCGGAAGGTCACGATCTAGTTCTGGTTGATACACCCTTGAACTTTTTACGAGGGTTTTTTTTATAGAATTCTGTGCCGAAAATTGTTTAGACAAGTGCCTTTGCTTTAAGGTTATAGTTACGTGCTGTATACATTCAAATATAAACATAGGCGTATGCATATGTATATACGTACATAAATAATATTTATTTAATTAGATTCAACCACCCAACAGGTAACCAATTACAGGGTGGGGACATTACAGTGAAGTAATAGAAAACATTATACATTATAATAGAATATTATAATAGAAAAGAACATTAAAATTATTAAAATGTTAAAACATTAGACAAAAAACATTAAAAACATTATAATAGAATAAGAACTACAATAGAGCTCTGATAGAATGGTATTATGTAATTATTGTAAATCAATCTGTTTGATTGAGTTAATGCTACTGTTGAATATGCCAAGCCCATCTTGCAGTAGATTATAGTTATTACACATAAAATATAAAGGAGAATAATTTAATACATTGGTTCGAGGAGCAAGAAGATAAAATGTTTCAAAGTTCCGGCTTGTTATACGAGGTGTATGAAAATTCAGTTGCCCCAAAAGAAGAAGACAATCAAACATGCTAAATATAATTTTGTGGAGAAAAATTATTGAATGTACTATCCTTCTATTTTCCATACTTGATATGCGAAATCTTTCTAACATAACATTTTGCGAATACCCAGTTATTTGATAGATACCATCTTCAATAAAACATAAATACTTAACAAAACGGCTCTGGACATTCTCAACATTGTTTGTATAGATAACATATCCGGGGGCCTTATTAGAGAGCAGTATCTCATTTTTGATCGTATAAAAGACTAGTACAGATTTATGTCAGTATTACTGAACCCTTTGCAGTTTCTTATTACAAAGTCTAATCTTTTTACCGCTGAGGCAATAGTGAAATTCATATGTTCTTTGAAGCTCAGGCACTTATCAAAAATAACTCCAAGATCCTTTATTGTGTCTAGCTTCTGCAATACTTGACCCTTTATACAGGGTGTCTCACCGGTAACTGAATCGATCGATATAGAAAAAAGTACGCATCAGAAAATTTTGAAAATTTAGATAATTACTAAAGTCGGTATGGCCAATGCAACTAAAATAATTACAAGCAGCTGGCACTTCCGCTTATATCGGAAGTCGATACCAACTTGCTTATTTCAAATGGAACATCCTATATATTTTAGAGTTTTCGAAAAGAGCATAAAATTTTGAGTCGAAAATATGTAGCATATCCTATACCTAAACCTAACCGTTTCAAAGATATTTGACATTTTATAGAAAATTTGACAGATGCAACGATTTGCAACAACCGTTATAACTTTGTTCATGTAAAAGATCCTCATTTGCTTCTTGTCACATAAAAAGAACACGAGAGAACTACGTTCTACAGCTGAAATAAATTCAATAATATCATACCAAGTGTTCCGTTTTTCGCGTTACATTTTGTCATCGATTCCCGGTGAGACACCCTATATAATAGTCGTACTTAATAGTGTTATACATTTCAGAAAAGGTCAATGTATTACATTTAGATATATTGAGACGTAAGTTGATTAGACAGGCACCAGTTATTAACCATATTCAAGTTGTTCTGAAGATGTTCGCAGTCTTGTTCGCTTTCTATTACAGAATATGTGTAAGTGTGTGCGTAACTCTGTTCAGAAATCCCTGTCGATGAATTTAAGTGACAATAGTGTTTGCAAAAGAATGTCCTGGAAGTTATACAGAGTGTTCTTAAAAAGTATGTCAATCACTTAACCATAAAGGTCAAATATTCGGGGAACTCGTCATCCAGTGGCGCCACAAATATATTTATATAGGTACATTTATAAAAGAATAACCAATACCGTTGCAATAGAATTTGAGCTTTAAGTATTGCCAAAAGACTTATACTAATGTGATGATTCTGAGTACGGTGTAATACATGGTATAGATCACAAACTGAAAGCCATCAGCTAAAACAATGCCAACACGATCAGTTGTAATTTTTTTTTTACATTTATTTAACGTCGGTCTATTTCCGCTACTAAGGCCTATCACCGACGCCTGTAGACGAGCTACCCCCAACCAGGAATTTTGCCGAACCTCTTCCCTTAAGAAGAGTAGGGATCTTTTACTTGCCTAACATTTAATAGACAAGGGACCGACGGCTTTACATGCCCTCCGAAGGATGGTATATCTTCTATACAACCCTCGCCTTAGGTTGTATAGCTTCCGCGCATACACTGATATACAAGCCGCTGGAAGATATGTGAGACGAGGACACGGTCTTCTTTGAAACGGTCGCCCATCCAAGTACTAACCGCGCCTAACGTTGCTTTACATCGCATATCGAAGTATGTACATAGTAAAGACGCATCTACGCTCGCCCCTGATCAGTTGTAATATTTGAACCATTTCTAAAAATGTGTTAGCCATCACCGGTAATTCACTGAACTATAACTATAGAGATATTAGCTGTAATTTAATCAATACTTCTAAACAGTACGCCATGGCTCTATCATGGTCAGTCCAACTAGTTATTTTGGTCATACGTATCGAGTTTTTAACTACAATGACGTTTTTGTTACTTAAGCATTATGATTCTCCATTTTGGTAGTGACGATATTTTCAAAAGGTTTTTAAAGCCAGATTATGGAAGATCATTATATTATTTTTTATAGTTATGAAAACGTCAACATCCCCAAGTTATAACTACTAGTCCTGCTACTTGGGTAGGCAAAATGGGTCAACATTTCCATAATATTTTAATTTAATTAACACAATCAAAGCTTTCATTTTTTCGAATTTTTATAGAATTTATGAAATTAGTAAATCCGCACGCCCCTGGCTCTACTGTTTACTCTTTTCGGCCAGACTATACAGTCACTATCAAAACAGTGATACTAAAAAAAGTGCAGTTAACTGTTCAGTTTGAGCTAATCTAACACAAATAACGCATACGTGCTTGTGACACATGTCAAAGCCTTCCATTCAAAGCCCATTGTGAGCAAGTTCACGTTTGTTTCCAGCTTCTCTGGCGAACGATTTTTGATAATTCCACATTCAAAGGAAACCCCGCAGATTGATATCCCATTACATCAAAGATTTGAACTTTAATCCCAATGTATCTATGCAGTATGCACAAAGTGAATGACTTGATATTCTTGGTAAGTATACTAGACATTATGTCGCTTTCTAAAGATAGAGGAAAGCATTTTGTATGAGGTTGATTTGTGTATTATATAATAAGATCAAGTTTATTACAAAAACAACAACTGAAGCAAAGAGGGAACTGAATCGATCGATATAGAGAAAAGTACGCATCAGAAAATTTTGAAAATTTAGATAATTACTAATGCTGGTATGGCCAATTCAACTAAAATAATTACAAGCAGCTTGCACTTCCGCTTATACCGGAAGTCGATACCAACTTGCTTATTTCAAATGGAACATTCTATATATTTTAGGGTTTTCGAAAAGAGCATAAAATTCTGAGTCGAAAATATGTAGCATATCATATACCTAAACCTAGCCGTTTCAGAGATATTTGACATTTTATAGAAAATTTGACGTGTGCAACGGTTTGCAAGAACCGTTATAACATTCTTCGTGTAAAAGATCCTCATTTGCTTTTTGTCACGTAAAAAGAACACAAGGAGAACTACGTTCTACAACTGAAATAAATTCAATAATATCATACCAAGTGTGTAAAATTGAATTGTTTTTTCTGATATTAGCATTATGGGGTTAAAGTTTCAATTTTTTCAAATATTTGCGGTTTTATTAGAAATTCCTGAATTGTAATCATTTCATCAAAATAGCCATGATTAGAAACAATCAGTCATTATCTTATGTCAAAAAATGCAGCACGTTTAAATTATACCATCGAAAACTTTTTAAATTTGTTTATTATTTATGGAGAATGTGATAAAGTAATATCAAGAACTTGCAGCACATTTGTTACTCGATATCCACAAAAACGCAAAATAACACTAACACTGTAACATGCGTATTAATAGAATTGAAGATATGGCATGAACTAAAATAGCAGAGATAAGACCAAAATCAAAATTCCGCCCTCGAACCTTGACACAATTTTCTCACCTTCGGATTAGTTAGTTCGTCGTGGGTAGCTCTTCTAATTGAACCCTGTGATATGTTTTGAAATACATTTCTTACTCTTTGCATACAATCTTTAATGGTTGTTAATGGGCTCTCATAAACTTTATTTTTAATAGTTCCCCAAATGAAATAATCCAGAACTGATAAATCGGGCGAGCGAGGAGGCCATAGGAAAGGTCCATTATTGGCAATCCATTGATCATAAATAGTTTCTTGTAAATAATTATTAATTAAATATGCGTTATGTGGGGAAGAACCGTCGTGCTGATAAAACATGTTTCTATGTTCGACGAGAGGTAAATTTTCTAAATAGTTATTATTCAACAACGTAGGAATATATGCTATATATTTTCGACTCAGAATTTTATGCTCTTTTTGAAAACCCTAAAATATATAGGGTGTTCTATTTGAAATAAGCAAGTTGGTATCGACTTCCGGTATAAGCGGAAGTGACAGCTGCTTGTAGTTATTTTGGTTGGATTGGCCACACCGACATTAGTAATTATCTAAATTTTCAACATTCTCTGATGCATACTTTTCTCTATATCGGTCGATTCAGTTCCCGGTGAGACACCCTGTATATCCTCTTATCATTTTCAGCGTTAATACAACATCAGGTATGTTGTTGGGTATTGTCCTGTCAGTTATTATAGGCCTATTCCAGTACAGTCGAACACATTCGTCTTCACATATTGGTAGAGGCTCATACTGGTAGTACGGATTCGTTTCAGTTAAACCCATGTACTCCACTCGCAGATCTTGATGGATTATTCTGGCTACTCTGTTATGCCTGTCTAAGTATGCCTTTGGTACAAGTATTGAACAAATCTGATCGAGGTACTCGTCTTTTCCACCGCACATGCAGCACCTCGTGTTCTCTACTACTCTACTTTAGTGGGGATAACTTGATCTTGCAAAGCGGTGATGAATCCTTCTGTTTCAACGGCAACAAAATTATTATTATAATTATTATTAAGTAGCTTTTCAAGTCGGAAATATTCAATTACGGCTGCCAACCGTTTAATATCTCGTTATTTTCAGCAGTTTATCTACAATATCCACAGTAAAATATTCTAGGAAGAGATGTCTGCTAATGTTCTGAAAATTAAAACGTTTATTTTCTTTTCATTTTCATATAGTTAAAGAAGTAAACCGCTCTGAAAAGCTTTTTAAGACAAAATAATTGAGTTGTTGGGCGAAGCGAGGATAAATTTCCATATTTTCTTGATAGATTCCGGCGTCAGTAGGTGAAAAGGACGTAAGATTATCCGGGTGAGGTTGTAAAAACTGAGGAAAGCAGCGACAAAAAAGGGCGAATGTTATTTCAATTCTCCCTTTCCAGATAGCAACCCTTGTTTAGATTTTTAGACGATCCAACAGATGGAAGTAGACAGCTGCCTTATTAAACCGCCATTGATCATTTCCAGTTTTTGATTATGTATCACATTTATTTTTGTGTCGTTGTTCATCAGTGTCTTGATCTTATAAGACAAAACCGTATTTCCGCAACGTCTGGTGTCTGTTAATATTGCTTCGATAATAATTATAAAAGTTATATGAAAAATAACAGCAAATTTATTTT
This sequence comes from Leptura quadrifasciata, assembly GCA_963675555.1. Taxonomy (NCBI): domain Eukaryota; kingdom Metazoa; phylum Arthropoda; class Insecta; order Coleoptera; family Cerambycidae; genus Leptura; species Leptura quadrifasciata. The sequence continues at coordinate 14,341,003 of OY776681.1, read as the reverse complement.
TTATTTTTGACAATTAAAGTGACAAGCAGTTGAAACGCTTTATGTTTGTTACTTTAAGTTATTTGGCACAAATTCATGAGACAATGGAGTCTTGGGTTCGATTCCTGGCTAAAATGTGGATGTTTCGCGGCGCTTTTCACGTATTACCGAGACGGTAGCATATGGCTAGACTACGGTTGTGTGAGAAACAACACTACTAATCCCTCTCCTCTCTCAAGTTCGAGTCTTAGTTCCGGAAATGTCGCAGGCAATTGTTGTTGAATAGTAGTATGTATGTCCTGATCAAGTGGTGTAATTTAAATGCGAAGATTAAAAAATATTAGCTTTTAATTGAAAATTATTTTCAAGGGCATAATATTTTTACTTAAAGCAGAGAGCCAGATCTGTATGTGTGTCCGCAAATCGTCGGAAACAGCATTATTTTTTGTGCGAATTATACTTGGAGGAATATCGAAGTTACACTTGAATATTGTTAAGAAATAACATGAAGTGGAATCCCTCATTCTATTTCCATTTCCCTCTGTCGGGTCAGAACCGGTTTAGCCTGTCATAATCAATTTATTTATAGCTCCAGCCTGGCACGCCCGAGGACAGCCAAATTATTAATAAGCTGGTTTTACTTTATTAAAAGACGTTTCCATTAAAAAATAAACGTTTCACTTTCGATTCACCATCGAAGTCAGATCTTTCGAAACTGAATAAATGTTTTGTTAAAATGTTTCTTACTTAAAATTTATCCACTCTTTATGGTATATTATTTTTATTATTAGAATTTAATCCGTTTACCACAACATTGTTGGAATTCGTAAATTTTCAACATGAATAATTTTACATGCAAGGTTTTAAGTAACCAGGAATAATAGTGACAGAGGACGATCAGACACCGATAAATGAAGAAATATTATTACTTTATTCTTCGTGAAAATGCAAATATTTCTAAAGGTCTTCCAGGTCACGTCCTTGATTCTCTTGTCTAAGAAATCTAGATGTGTTTGAGTAAAGAGCTTTCTTGAAAAGGAAAAACGATGGGTACAAACCAATGAAAGGAAATGTGTTTTCAGGAATGGAAATTAACACATTTATAAATGATGCACCTGACGAGAAATATTTATTGATGAGGTATGCTATTTGTATACCACATTGTATAATGATTTACAAACGATCTATTTGTTCGAAGTTCTTTTAGGTGGTTACAATTGTGAATGTGAATCCAACTGATAAAACACTGACTGACTCTTCTAAAGAAACCAATTTTTTAAACTATTTTCTTCGGCACATAGTCAACGTCATCATGTAGTTTCAGTTATCTATCAATAGCAAGTCCTAAGGATTTCATATTTTTTACATGTTCCACATTTTCATTATTTAAAATGATATTTATGTTTAGTTCTTTAAAAGAGTTGTATGAACAACTTGAACCAATAAATAACATCCATTTTGATTTCATTTCATTTACTTTTAACTTATTTTCTTCGAATTTATATGAGACGTTGGTCAATTCCAGCTTTACTTTCCCCACCAACTGATTGAAATCATTGTCAGCAAAATATATGAACGTATTATCTGCAAAAAGATAGATTTTGCATTTTTTCAAAATATTTCCGAGCTCATTGATATACAGTATAAACAGCAGTGGACCAAGTACGCTTCCTTGGGGCACCCCAAAGTTATTTACAATAGGTCCGGATTTACTATTATTTATTTTAATTATTTGTTTACGATTTGAAAGATAACTCTGAAACCAATGCAGCACCGTATATGAAAAGCTTTTAATTTTAATAATAGTATTTGCTTATCAATCGTTTCAAAAGTCCTTTTAAGATCTATAGATTATTGGCAAGGGTAGGTCTTTGGCGCTTGCCACAAAGATGAACTGCTTAAGATGTCTGTGAATGATATTCAAGACAAAAAAGATGTTGAGAGAATAGATGTACAAATATAGTTCTACTATAATAAAAGACAATATGCTTGCGTTTTAAATATTAGATATTGTTCAAATTTCGCATTTACTTTCAATATTAATTAGTATATCATATTATATTTAATTTAATGTTAATTTGTGCTGTTTGATTTAAAAATAAATTTCATTTAATTTGACCATTATTTAACTTCCTTATTATTTTGCTTGTGTGCCCTAGCGCATAAAAATATGTTTTGTCCTTTTTTTGTAAGTGATACTTTTATAACGAGATACGTCAAAAAATGTACCTTACAAAACTAGTAGTACGAAAAACCATTTTACTCACTGTATTAGTGCTAAGTATAGATAATTGCATTTTTTCTTGTCGTTAACTTGAGCACTTTCTGTTTATCCATTTTTTTTTTTTACAAAATTAATACAACTCTTGTTAATTGTAAGTTGTTGTGGATACATAATTTCTTTATCATTATACATCACACTTTTTCTCTTTATTGCTCTTGCTTTGTTGCTTCTCTATACCAATAAATATTAATGTTATTGTACAACTCAAATTCGTATATTAAAGATAAATAGAATCGGATTTGGGCCACAGTTTCCAGTTTCACGCTCTAAACAAAGTTAACGTGCCATTTTCACTTTTTAAACGACCTTTAGCTATCACCAGCAACGCCCATGAAGTAACTGTGTGTAAGCGGTCGCATTCCTACAGCGAAGGAGATGCGGCACAACAGGTGTTTCGAATTTCCCGAGATAATCTTAACCCTTACACGACGATGCCTTGATCGTTTCCTTTACACAGCCATTCCTTCGCAATCCTTAGAGGAAAACACTACATGTTATGTCGTACTGAAAGTGTTTTATGGATCGGGATTTTGATATAATTCCTTCAAAGGATCTATATGATGTCGGGGATTTCATCTTAATTGATTGTTAGCGTCTTTTTACAAGATGTTTGTGACAAAAGAACGTAAAATACTTGAATTATTATTGTCTTGTTTTCTTTTAATGATTTTCTTATTTTCCCATCGTAACCGTCTTTTGTGGCTTATTAAGCAGGTGATTTCAAAACATACGTATTTAAATAAAATGTAGCTCTCATTATTATTCGTTTTATAAAATTACCGGTAGTCTCTCAGTATTTTCATTTCCTGGCAGGTAAATGGGAAAATAATTGATCATTATTGTTTGGAGTATATATCTTATCTGATACACGTGTGTTATAATATAGGGCATAGCATATTGATAATATACAGATTGTCTATTACAAGAACGCCACTTCATAATGCTGATCTAGAAATGTCACAAACTAATAATTATTGTAAGATCTACTGTACTCTTTGAGGGCTACATAGCTGCGAGAGGACATTTGGGACCATAACCTATTACTTAAGTTGTATAGTCGAGTATGATTTTGCTGGGCAGTCAAAAAACGCAACAAACTTGACGACCTCATTATTATTACCATTATATCATGCGACGTGTTGTCATTAAACAAGCCGACGCACATTAAAAGCCGGCCTTAAAATTAGTGTGTATCAGAATGTACATATTAATAATATAAACTAAAATTAGTAATCTCCTATTGCTCAGATCTGCCAATAATAATATAATATATCCTCCAGTATATCATATTATAATTGTTGCCCAGCAAGGACCGCGAGGAGGTACGAGCATTTCCTTACCAAAATGTGGGCACAGAGTCAAGATTTTCCATATTAAAATAGTTAAAATAAATAAAGCAGATCTCTAAATTCTTTAAATAAATAAAACCTTATATTTACATCGATAATCCTAACTTGATCGATTTAGATAAGATCGATTTAGATAAGCATAGATTAAATGAGACTGACTTTTAGTCCGTACCTCATCTTATACCAGCTAAAAATGCTGAGTAGGTTAAAAGAAAAATAATAATAAAATTAACGAAGTCAGCCCAGACCCTAACAGACTGCCCGAATTTCTTACAGGGAATCACAATCATGCTTCCAAAAAACAACCAAGTCCAGCAACCCAAAAACTACCGGCCAATCACCTGCCTGCCAGTTATTTATAAAGTTATAACTAGTATATTACAGAATAAAATTACAAAACATCTAGAAAATAAGAGTATACTAGCAAATGAACAAAACGGATGCAGGAAAGGAAGCAAAGGAAAGGAAGCGATGAGTGGTTAATAATAGACACAGTTGTTACAGAGCAGGCCGTAAAACGCAAAAGAAATATCTCAATAGCTTGGATAGATTGCCGTAAGGCTTTTGACTCCATACCGCATTCCTGGATCCAGAAAGTGTTGGCTATTTATAAGATAGATCCAGTGATACTAAACTTTTTAAATGTAACAATGAAAACATAGAGAACATCTCTCAGCGTGAATGTGAACCGTCAGCATTATACAACCGACACCATTTCAATTTCCAGAGGAGTATTCCAGGGAGACAGCCTAAGCCTAAGATTGGAAGGGAAAGGCGATGCACGGAAGGTACGCTGCGGCACAACACAATAATGATATTGACATTGAGCTGTCAACAACTTATCTCAGACAGGGCTTCCTCATGCCGGAGACGGAAGGTTTTATTAATGCCATCCAGGACCAAGTTATATCTACAAAAAGTCACCGAAAACATATTCTAAGGCAAAATATAGATGATAAATGTAGACTGTGTTGATCAACTTCGGAGACAATATAACATCTTGTCTCCGCATGTACTTACCTTCCGTCAAAGGATTATCTTGATCGACACAACACAGTAGTCAGAATAGTTCACCAAGAAATCTGCAAGAATAAAAGCTTTATCAACGAAATTATGTCATACTATCACTATGTGCCGGAAGCCTTCTTAGAATACGAAGAAACAAAAATATATTGGGATTCAGGGATTATAGCGGATAAACAAATCAGACACAATAAACCTGATATATTGATTTTGGAAAAAAGGAAAAACGTGCATACATCATAGACGTTACAATTCCTCTTGATGAAAATGTGAGAAAAGCTAGACACGAAAAAATTAGTAAGTACCAAGATTAGCAAACGAACTTAAAGCTCTGTACTTACTTGAAAAATTTTTCATTATCCCCATAATAATAACCGCGAATGGGCTGGTCGACAAAGAGCTGCCTAGAGCTCTAAAACAACTAGATATAGCTGACTATCAGAGGGTGAAGAAGTGTTGTGAAGAAAAAAAAAACAAATAATATATACCACTTATATATCTATCTATCTATAGTCGTAGTAAATGGCTGTGGCTGTTTTAGCCATTCGCACAGCACCAATGTTGCGAAATTTTCATCCTGTAGGTTCGGTAAGTAATAATCTTCTTTTAAACTTAACTCTAAAGTAAACTAAACTTGATCAATATGTTCCTATACTACTTATATATAAAAATAATGTTATATTGCACTTGCACATATATGTAAAACACTGATAACTCGATAAATTTACACTCTACACTAAATTACAAAACTATTTACTCACAAAGCACTTCACTACCACCTTCTGAATCTGTATATGTATCCACATATATTATTAAACGCTTTTTCCTAGATCAATGTATTCATCTTCAGTTTTATCACATATGAATACATTTTTGCCAATAACCTAGTGTTATTTCTCTCACTTTAGCTTTAATGAGATCGATTACTTTGGCATCAAATTTGGGAAAGGTGTTATTTTTTCGAATGCTTCTTTTCAGCTGACTCCATATTAGTTCAATCTGGTTGAAAATACAGAAATATGGGGGCAACCGTAAACTGTATGTCCTTGAGCTTCGGTCATTTTATCAATTATATTGTTTTGCGAAATTTTGTTTCATAACAGTATCCAAAAGATTTTTTTTTCAAATTTTCTTGAAATGTCACATTGTGTTTTCGAAGAAAAATCTTGAATGTCCAATATTTGGTATTTTTTCGATTTGTCGCGAACGATATGAATCATTGTCCAAAACAATGGCGATGTTTTTTTTTCTATATTTGGTAGCAATGAAACCGTTCTTCAAACATATCCGCAGTTATATTCTAGTTATAACTAGTCAACGTTTGAATTTTCCAGTTTTTTTCACGCTTAATTTGAGGCCGTTATGCACCTATCCAGTTTCTGATCTACAGTGTAGAGTTATTAATCTGATTCCGTTATTTGCAGGCATATCAACTTCTTTGAGCCATCTGTCCAGACTTTTCTCACTTTATCATGAGTATCATATCAAGTTTCGTCTAAATAATATATTGGTCGTTGTTCATTTCAAAACTTTTTAATAGCTTTCAAATATTTCATACGTTACCGTACAATTCTGATACTTTTCATAAGACTTGCTCTTTTATTAATCATTTTAAACTTAAATCCTATCTTCAGTAGCCATCAACGAAGTGTTTTTTCACTAACTGGCACTAGATCTTTTCTTCTCAGGTACATATGGATTGATTGTACAGTTGGTATCTCATTTTCTTTATAGTTGCTATAACTATTAACAATTTCACCATAGACGAATCTAATGTTTGTGATGTTCCTATGTCCCCTTTAACTTTCCGTTTCTGTACCTCTTCTTTGATTAATTTATAAAGGGTTCGTTTTGGGATTTCTGTTAAGTAGACCATTTTTTCCAACTCCTCTTTTTTCTCCCTCACTTTCTTTCGTATTTTCATACGCTATAAAACCATTTCTTGAGTCTCTGTGGAAACTTTCTTCGTAATTTGTGAACCATCACATCTTCCTGGCATTCCCTGCTGGTGCTTGGTTGTGGATCTTCCTAAGGCCTAAACATTTTCATAATATTATTTAACCACACCCGAGTATTCACTACCTGCCAAAATATTTGTAAAAACACAACTGTATAAAATACCTTTAAACACAATAAAATTTTACATACCTGCAAAAGTGCTATATATAACTTCACTGAATGAAATAAAATGCGAATAAAAACACAGATAGTAAGGAGCCGTTAATATTGAACGCCTGAGTTGCTGATCTAAATATTTCAAGTGCGTTACTGGACGAAATTACCTTTGCGACTAGTTTAACGATATTTTAATGAGGTCATTTTGAGTGCGCTGATCAATTTAATTGATTTTGTGTTTTTGGTATTCCTCTCGGATTTGCAGGTACTTATATGAAAAAATAAATGCCAAGCAATTTGCGGAAAAATCGGAAGTGAAAACTTGTATTCGTAAACAACGCGAAAACATTATTTACAAGTTGACTGTTCTGTAATTGAAACTGTAAATGAAACCTTAAAAACTCTTTAATTGGTAGGAAACCAATTAAAAGTAAAAGAGCAGAATTTCATCCATCACATAAACTCAATGTAAAATCCAATTAATTTTCTTTATTTTCAGGCCTAATCTTTCGTTCTGTAAACAACTTTAAAATATTTAAATAAAACATACGTCACTTGCAAAATGGCAAAATTCCAAGCTATCTGAGCCTATAAACGCTATTGGTTACCCTCGACGCTAAATCCTGGAGAAGATTCATTAAAAAGATTTAATGCTGCGAATTGAGAAAGTTCCTTGTCCTTTGTCGGTAATTACTTTTCATTAAATCTAGCTAAATGTGTTATATTCAAGCCATAAATAGAGGATCTGTGGTTTTTATTACCTGTTTGTGCTGATAATAATAAATACCATCAAGAGAATTAAAGGAAATTTTACTATGGGTCCGGATTTAATACCTGCATTTTTAATAACAGATTGTGCAATGATCTTCACCAAACCGTTCTACATCATATTTAATTTTATTATAATATCCTGTAAGTCTCCCCAATTGTGGAAAAAAAGCAGAATATACCCTAGAATTTCCTCTTTATTATTAACCAACTTATAATAATAAAAGGCAGAAGATATTAAAAAATCAGGGGTATATGAAATAAAGTGTGACGACTGTGATGCCGTATATATAGGTCAGAGTGGCCGTAACAAAGATGTGAGGTTAAGAGAACACAAACAGCCTATTTTATATAATAAAAAATCAACTGGTTTCGCCGAACATTACATTGAGCAAAATCACGTTTTTAACGATAGTAGTGTTAAACTTTTGTATAATGCAAACAAAGGAAAAATCATAGACATGCTTGAAATTTTAGAAATTAAGAAGACCCTAAGAAACCATAAAAACGTTACAAATACATAAACAGAATTTATGAACAATCCTGTACTAGACACAGTAATAAAATTAAAATTAAGTTCGTAGTTCCGGCCTGTATTGTTAAATTTTAAGAAGTAGCAAATCAAGTTATTATCCCCCTCTAGGTAGGTAGAAGATTTGTAAGATATATACTGTGAACCACCAATTTCAGGTCAGTTTTTAAGACTCTTTGATAATGGTGGCCCAATGCAGAAACATATGTCAGAGAAATTTGAACAAAACTAATGAAACAATAAACCAAGTGCGTATTGTAACTATTCTTTTGAATATTTATAATTATTCTATTGAATATGTTTCATCAAGAACCTACCGCAGATTCCATTCAATTAATCTTTACACTACTATTGTCGCTGAAATCTGGAATAGGCCTCATTGGCTTGGAGACCTCTATACATAACGAATACAACTGGATTGGAGAAAATGCAGCCTAGATATCAATCTCTACACTTTGTTGCTGATGGATTTTATCATCCCCGTGGAATACCTCAGGATACGCTATTGGTTAGGTTTGAATTAAGCAGCTTATATCAGAGGTGTATTATGTATTCGATTATATTTCTTCAAAAAATCATAAACAATGCAGTAAATTCGGCGTCAATTAAATCAAGAATCTTATATCATGTGCCTAGAGCAAAGAGATCCGACTTGGCATTCCACTTCCACACTTTTTTATGAATATATATGTTTTAGGCCCCTGAAGTCAAGAAAGTGGTTTTAAAAAATGTCCGTCTGTCATCTGTGATCTGTTATCTGTGTTCGTATCTACAGCCTAAACTCCTTGATCGATTTTGCTCAGATTTTGTATGCGTATTATGGACGGCCACACCTCGAGCAGAAATTTTAAATCTAGCTAATGTGGAGAGAATTAACTCCTAGCAAACTAATTCAAGATAAAAATCATAATTGTGTGCTGCAAATTACCCAAAACGGGATCCAGGTTTCTCATGATAAAGCAAGTGCACCTATTCTCAATCAATATATACGAACTACTGTACTGAATACATCATAAATGTTTTATTGTTTCCACTCAGCTCGAGATTCTATTTGACTATAAAAGCGAAATATCATTTCATACACCGAACCCAATTTAAATGTAACACAGGTAGAGGCAGGCTTTTCGAAATGAAGCCGCCTATTAAAACAAAAACACAGCCACGTCCGCCTTCTAGATCTAGTTTGCTAAAACGTAATTATATTTCCACAAGGAAGATTCGAATTCCAGCGCGCTGGGGAGGATTTGTGCGTTATGTAACCAGTGCCGGACGAGATGGGACACTGTACAAATATGAGAGAGTGCATGGGTATAAGGGCAAATAAAACATATATTTAAATATTAATATGAGGAAAATGAGATTGGCACAATCAAGTTATATTAGCGGCTACTGCAAACAGCAAGGTATAACTCTTGTGATGAGTTTTTTTAGTTCTGATACAATTTGAATGACAAATTTTGCTAGGTATTAAGAACTGAAAATTTGACGGGGTGCAATATTTGTTGGCATATTGTTACCTTCTTTCTCTTATTATTTATTTTTGAGAAAGAATTGAGGCAACATATGCGGACGACTAGCTGGTTTAAGTCGGAGCAGGGAGCCGTGGGTCCAGAGCATTCGTAAGAGTGAAGAAACTTACCCTTTCTGATATGTACAGCATAAGCGACAGATTTCTGTTTATTTTGAGAAAAGGAGACAAAGAAAAACTGATGTTAAATTGGGCACCATCTATAGTAAAATAAGTAAAATTGTCTATTTTTCTCGAATAACCAGTCTGCTATAGATCAGACTGAAATTGTTGGTAAGAGAAATAAAAAGATAGTTTAAAATGAATGTTAAAATATATTACATGAAAAATAGACAAATCGGTTTGAAAGATAAATTGAAATTTAAGAAAAATATATACATATAAAACAAATTTATACCAGTATCCTAGATGGATTATGGTTGAGGTGACTGGTTCTGGGACAGCAATCCAGGCCCACAATTGTCTCTTGTTGCAAGAATGAATCCTAAAGTTTTCTTGGCAATTTACGTCTCTCAATGAAATGGGGTAAAAGTTGTAGGAAAATTAACCAACTATGTGGTTTAATGTAAAGATAACGAAATTTTATGTATGAAAGATAAACTGTGCAAAAACTATGCAGGAATGTAGAAGAAGTATCTCAGAATTTAAGTATCTAAGAATATAAGCACGTACAAAATTTATGCAAGTTAGATATGCAAAATTTAAGCAATGTTAGCTATGCAAATATAAGCAAGTTAGCTGTACAAAATATATTTAAGTTAGCTGCACGAATATATTTAAATTAGCTGCACGAAATTAATTAAGCTGATTTCATAAACTATAAATTGCCAAAAAAAATGAAAAGGAAAGGGAAAAATATTTTTAAAACCGTGTGGTACATATAGTATTTTAACTACTTATTAAATTAAAAAGAATTGACTTTGAATTCAAATTTATTTTAAAAATATTGAAATTATATCAAAGGCAAAATTTGAAGATTAATTACATTTTAAAGGAGTAATAAAGGAAATTACCTGTATATTAAACACTTTGTAACTGGGATATAAAAATTGTAATATCAATTACTGAAGTCCACAGTTAGAAATTATATATGTTTGAATCAGTACAAAGGCTGCAATCAAATGAATTCCTGGTACTGATAAGGTAAACTTTTTGTCCTAGTTACTGGAAAACAACGCTACCAAAAAAACTAACCTGACAAATTTAATTCCCTAATTAAATTGAAAGCCATGAAAATATAGAAATAGTACAGGTATGGCCATCTGTCAGTGGTTAAGTTAAGCGCACCAACTTGCAGGTCGCAATTTTACAATTTCCTTTACTCGCAACTAAAATAGTGGCATATAATCGATAAAGGGAATCTATAATAAAAGTTTTTATTCCATACCAGAGCCTTTGCTTCACAATTCGTAATACAATACATAACCACAAATATGAACAGATGTAAATAAATAGTAAAACGTATTGACTATGATGTGAACTTAGTAAATATATTACATCTTATTGGATATACTAATATAGTATCGAGAAAAGGTAAGGAAAATCACCAAATGTACTCACATAGTAAACAAAAATATAAAAATTGAAAAATAGATATTTGATGTAACTAAATTTTGTAGACAAATTGTTCATTGTTTCCTGGGAGGCTGTGCAGAACGAAATACATAATAATTTAGAAAATGACAGTTCCTAAGATATAAAACTAAGTACATAAACAGTGTGAAATGGTTTAGCAGTTATACATGTAAAATTCTGTTAAATGGACATAGGCCATGTAACAGAATGATTCAGTTATTTATGTAAAGGAGGAAAGTGGTGCATCATTGAACGAAGTCCTGAAAGAAATGAGTGAATGGTTAATAATAAACAAACTGAAGCTGAATATGTCTAAAACAAAAGGTATGGTTAGAGGAAAACAGAACTTTAAATATGAAATAGAACAGCAAGGACTAGAATTTCGAGCTCTTGGGGAAGTAATTGAAGTCGTCAAGGAAATTAAATATCTGGGATTAATCGTAGATAATAAATTTAAACGTCAGTTATGTACGCAAAAGGTAGCTAAAAAGATTGGTGTTTTAAAAAGAGTTAGTTAGTAAACAATTAGATCAATGCAAAAATAACACAAAGAAAGTATGGGAAATAGTAAATGATAGTACGAATTACCAAAAATCGAAAAATAATACCAATAAAAAAATTAATGTAGACAGTAATCAAATCGAGAATATAATTCACGTGTCACATGGTACATTTTTGATTAATTTCATTGGTTAAAATACAAAAACAAAAGAGCATAATAAGCTATCAAATCGGTGATAATTTTATCACCGCATATTGACTGTCACTTGTTTTTAATGAATAAAATAGTTTGCTGTCAAAGTGACGGAAAGTTTCAATAGACGAGTCGAAATCAGAAAATAGTGTTCTTAAGCAGAAAAATGATAATTATTGTACTGATGTATATCAAAACTGTACATTTAGCGTTGAAAATATGTATTGTAATGAATAAATAAATAATTATTGTATTGATTGTAATATTTACTGTCAAACTGACAGATCGTTTAAAGTTTTTGACTTTATAAAAAATTCATTTTCTGTTAACGTTTATTATATTCTCTCACCAAATATAGCGGAAGAGCGGGCCCAATACCTTGGCCAGCGCGAAGCCCTGACTTAACACCCCTTGATTATTACGTATGGGGTCATATGAAGGAGATGGTCTATGCCACACCAGTCAATACTATAGAAAACCTTAGACAAAGGATAGTCGATGCTGCCCAACACATAAGGCATAATCTGACAACCAGAGTAACAAGGACGGAAATAAGAAGACGCTGCCGTGTCTGAATACGGAATAGGGGCGCCCATTTTGAGCAAGACATATAAAAAATAAAGTACAACTTTGAAATTAATGAAGAATTAAACTCTACTTTTAAAATGGTTTTTACTGTTTATCTAAAAATAAAATTCGTACTACTTGTGTTATTTTTACTAGTATTTTCTTAGAACTATTAAGGGTACATTGAACATTTGCACCTTGTTAGATAGCTATTGAAATGAGGCAGTTTTTATAATAATTTGTACGCGTGTTACGCTAATATTTTTTTGAAAAACCTAATAGGTAAATTTCATAGCTGATTTAAAAAAAAATTAAAGTTTTTATTTCAGATGTTCACATGATCGAAATGTTTCCAGATATTTTTCATTCCAAACGGATATCTATAATATTGGACAAGTAATCCAGTAAAAAAAAATTAAAAAATGTCAAATAGATTTTTCGAAAATTAACTTTTAGGACATTAAGATCTACTTTTTGAGAAAAACAAAAAAAATTAAATATCTCAATAACTATTGAGTTTTGCATAATATATGTTAGGGCTAAATTTACTTCTTAGATCATGCCCCATCACATCTCCAAAGGAATGTATCGAATTACCAGTAACCCTGTATATTAAAAATATATTTTTTATTGGCTTCAACCGGCTACGAACCCCATGTGCTAAACTGAGCAGTTGTTCTTAAAAAAAATTAAAAAAGAATTTAAATGTCTCCTTTTTCTTTTTGTCTGAAGTAAATGTATATTATCTGTGTTTATAAAATAGTTATTTTCAATGCATTGTGCTGTTATTCCTGTACTGTTATTGTTTAAAGTTGATTTTTATGTTCCTTTAACCTGTTTTCAATACTTCTACCACTCTGACCAATATAGACAGAATTACAGCCTTTACGTTTGGCTTCATATACACCAGATAGGTATGTTAAGTTTGTTTATTTTCTCTTTATTATTGACCCAAATTTCTCATAAGTTTGTTTTATTCAGATTTATCCTAAATATAAATTATTTAAGTTTTCAAAAATTTGGCGCTATATTTTGGAATATAATTGATAAAACTGTTACAGTTTCTTAAGCTTCACATACCTGGCATAGGTCCCGGTGCCCCACTTCACCGGCCTCAAATTTTAACTGGCATTTTGAATGGAAAATTCTGATTTTTGAGTGGGCCTCCTAAATATAGAATTTTAAAAAATGACAAATGTGAACATTGCGAACGCTAGCTGTTAAACGGTCTCGTACGTACTATGTAAGTATGTTTAGTTAAATCTGTCACGCCACTGTAACCATTGTAACCTTCTGGGCACGTAACTATAGCACTAATTCATAACGCTGGAAAACCACTAATAACTTACCCGGGATAGTCTAGAAACCTTCGATGATCCCCCATCGTACATGTATACAAGTTATAAATTTCAATATTAGGGAATAACTTTACTAAGTACTAAGTGAGGCAACTAAGTTTATTAAACTTTAGAATTCAAGTGTGTTTTATTGGTCTCGGCCTTCGATCGATCGCAATTACTTCTTCAGAATTGTAAATTAAAAAACTTCGTTTGACCTCCTCTTGCATTTTTATTTTAAATTAATCGCCCTTATTTCTTGTTCCCTCAGTGTTGCAAAATTTTTTAACAAAAAAAGATTTTCATATATTCATATACCGGATGTTAGAAAAGTATGGGAACGGTGGAAAATCTCGAACAGTTTGCATCAAATCGAAAAATAAAAAAATACGTGTCAAAAATTTTTCAAGAAACTATCTACTGATATCAAAATGACCTCCCCACCCACCACCTTGTGGGTGGGGCGAGGGGCAACTTTAAAATATTAAATGGAAACCCCTATTTTTTATTGCGGAATCGGATTCTACGGCAAAAAATACGTAAATTTTATTCTGGACATTTTTTTCGATTCTTGCATGGTGTCGCTATAATCGCAAAAATTGAAAAGAAAACATTACTGTTTCAAAAGTAACGTCTTGTGCCCATAAAAAAACGTCCAATTCAAAAAACTAAAAAACACGTATTTGTTATGTTTACGAAATCTATCCAATGATATTGGATTCGACTCTCCCACCCCTAACCCAGTGGGTGGGGAGGGGGGCAACTTTGAAATTTGTAATGAAAATCTCTATTTTTATAGCGGATTCGGATTCTACGGCCAAAAATACGTGAATTTTATATCGGGCATTTTTTTAGATTCTCGCAAAGTGTCGCTGCAATCGCACAAAATTGAAATAAACCTTAAGCGTGCATAAATTTGTAAATATTTACAAACTCTAGCTACTCGTGTTGACAAAAAAATATTCAGTTTAAAAAAAAACTGTGATATCTTGGTTTTTATGAATGTTTTTTTTATAGTGTTCTTAATAATAGCATTTGTTTTGTGAAATTTCAACGAGAACGTTCAGTTCCTTCCAACTTTTTTAGAGGCAGGAGCGCACTTTTGTTCGGAAAAAGTTATTTCATTAGTTCTCGCGTTTCTTCTGCATAATGGCTACTTTAACAGAGGAAGAGAGAGTTTCTCTTTTAATGATGCGAGGAAGGGGCGATAAAGAAAGGTCCTATGATGAAGTTGTGATTTTATTCAATGAAACCTTCCGTGTAGATCAAGTGGGAATTTCGAAATCTACTGTGTCCCGTACCATCAAACGATTCCTAGACACAAGGACAAATAAAAATCGCCCAAAATCTGGAAGACCAAAATCTGAAACATCGGAAGCTCGACAAATGGAAGTGGCCCAGGCATTTGTTGAAAATCGAAGGTTATCAATCAGAAAAGCCAGTCAACAGCTTGATATGAGTGCATTTTCAGTTCATAAGATGATGATTTTGATCGGCGACTTGAATTTAGTGAATTAATGATGGAAAGGAGTAACCAAAACCCAAATTTTTTGTCATCACTACTTATCTTCTCAGATGAAGCAACTTTCGAATTCAGTGGAAAAGTTATTCGCCATAATTTCAGTTATTGGAGTGAGGAAAACCCTCACTGGATGCTTGAAACACACACGCAGTATCCACAAAAATTAAATGTTTGGGCAGGAGTTTTCAGGGATCGAATCATAGGACCGTTTTTCATAGTGGGAAGATTGAATGGAGAAAAATACCTGGAAATGTTGACAAATCAAATAGTTCCAGCAATACAAGAGATTGCTGGTGATGAGTTCGATAATATTTGGTTCCAGCAAGCTGGGGCTCCTCCACACTATCGGGATATTGTTATGGACTATTTGAATGGCACTTTCGAAAATCGATGGATAGGTCGAAGAGGAACTATTGAATTCCCAGCAAAATCTCCCGACCTCGCGCCAGTTGATTATTTTGTTTGGGGCTACGTGAAGGGTAAGGTTTATTTCACTAAACATCGTGATTTGGAAGAGCTGAGTCAACGCATAATAAACATTTTTGCAGAAATACCACCTCAAATGATGAGAAGTGCTATTGAAAATTTTTACGTTCGCCTCGGACAATGCCAAGAAGTCAATGGGCACCATTTTGAACACCTGCTATAATCTTGAAATTAAAACCTGCTAGTGTAGCAGTTAAGCTGTAAACCAATTGCCTCAACTGGCCGAAATCCTCACCTTGCCTTAAATAATAATAATAATAATAAATCGTCTTTATTTTTTCCCAATAATTAACATAAAATTACACTAAAAAGCAATAACTTGAAACAAGCAATATAATTACAACAGATAATAGAAACAAAAGCAATTTATGTTGGGGTTTAACTACCCACAACATGCGAAGTTTAGCTTATGGCTATTCTTACACTTAACATGCAGTGGGCAGCATAATAATTACTAAATATTTATTGAATAAACTGATTAATTGTTGAATTTTAAGTACATGCAATTAAGACATTTAAAAAATATATATATATACATATATTATTTCAAACTAAGCTATGACAGCGTATGCAAGAAGCAAATAGGCAGAATTTCACTTTTCAAATAAAAGCTGTTCAAACTGATTTATAACTCAAGAGAATAGAAAAAGAAAAAAAAAACAAAAAATTAACTCAAGCCAAAGTGCTCCCTATACAAAAAGTCATTGAGCAGATAGTAAAGTTTGTTTTAATTTATACTTGAATCTACAGAGTTTAAGACTTTTTATGCAAGGAGAAATTTTATTGTACGATTTAACAGCGTTGTACGTGAAACTTCTCTGAAAGATAGCGGTAGAATGGTGAGCAATAGTGAAAATATGGTTTTGTCTAACATTAACATTGAGAATGTGAGATCTCATAACTAGCTTTGACTTTAACGAACAGTTAACATTTGAATTTACTAATCTGTGATCAAATACGTTGAGATGGAGCAGTCTTCTATTTTCCATGTTTAGCCACCTAAGTTCGTTAATTTTTTGCGACACGTGGTCATATTTACGTAATCCAAAGATAAATCGCACACAGAAATTTTGAACCTTTTGTATACGTTTTTTATAGGTAAGCGTGAGACAGGGTCCATACATAAAATCACAGTAGTTAAACAGAGACAGAACAAGAGACTCACAAAGAACTTTTTTTAGACCACTATTTAGTATAAATCTGTTGGAGTATAAAAGTTTCATAGAGCTGTATGATTTCTTTAACAAACTATCAACATGAGATTCGAATCTAAAGTCATCATTAATAATCAAGCCTAAATTTTTAAATGCAGAAATAACAGGCAAAGGGTTATTATTAATATTAATTGAGATAGAGTTCTTGAAGATATTGACTTTAGATTTGGATCCAAATACCATAATATTTGATTTATTGGTATTTAGTTTAAGGTTATGCTTTTGGCTCTTATTAAATAACATATCTAAATCACTGTTGATACTGTCCTGTGCTGCAGCCATATTCTCGATTGAAAAACTTAGATAAATTTGAGAGTCATCAGCATATGCTTGAACATTGGAGAATCTTACACACTTTAAAAGATCAGCCGTATATATAATAAATAATAACGGACCAATTACCGACCCCTGGTTAACACCAGCTTCTATATTGGCCAGATCTGAACTTTTATTTTGAATTCTAATTTGCTGTTTCCGATTCGTTAAATAAGATTTTATAATAGCCACTGAATCGTGATCAAAACCATAATATTTTAATTTGGAACAAATAAGTTTATGATTAATAGTATCAAATGCTTTTGAGACGTCCAGTAACACGAGCACACTAGGATAATTTTTATCCGTAGCTGACAACAAATCATCAGTAACTTGAGCTAAAGAATTTTCTAAAACCTGTTTGAAAAGGGGGTAATGTGTCATTAGAATTCAGAAACTCGTACATTTGGTTAAACATAACTTTCTCCAGAATTTTAGAAATGCACGGTAACATGCTAATTATTCTAATGTCCGACATATCAACCGGTTTTTGTTTTTTTGGCAAAGGACGACCAATGGCAACCTTCCATAGTTCAGGAAATGAACAGACTTCTATAGCATAATTTATAATATGAGTCAGGTAAATATCGATAATAGGACTAGCATATTGTAACATTATTGCCGATATGTTATCTATTCCATAAGCGTTAGATTTTAAACAGAATAATATATCATGCACTTGTTGTTCAGTGACTATATTAAATGGCTGAGTTACCTCCTTGCCTTCACTGGCTGGGATCAAAAACTTGTCTGAAGTGGCTGAATTTAGAGGTAAAACCACTGTTAGTTTTTTTTAAATCGAGTTTTTTATTGCCCTGTAAAAAATGTAAATTGAAAATTACTAGCTGCTAATAAATTTACAGAATGTTAATAGTTGTTGTAATTTCCGCACGACCGTGTCGGGAAATCATTCATTCAGAGATCAGTAGTTTTACTTTTCGTATTTTGCGTTCAAAACTTTCATGTTTCCACTCAATTTTTTGCGATTGCAGCGACACCTTGCGAGAATCTAAAAAAATGCCTTATATAAAATTCACGTATTTTTTGCCGTAAAATCCGATTCCGCAATAAAAAATAGGGGTTTCCATTTGAAATTTTAAAGTTGCCCCTCGCCCCACCCACAGGGTGGTGGGTGGGGAGGTCATTTTGGTATCAGTAGATAATTTTTTGAAAAATTTTTGACACGTATTTTTCTATTTTTCGATTTGATGCCAACTGTTCGAGATTTTCCACCGTTCCCATACTTTTCTAACACCCAGTATGGTTCGTGATATCTTTCTACGAAGTATTGCTCATTAGATACAACAACATCTAGTTTCCTACCATTTACGTTTGATGATATTATATTGTGGGCCACCTATTAAGTTACAAGAAATTTCAAATCTCATTACGATTAGCTGGTATTACAACTAAATCGCGTTCAAATGGAGATCTTACAGTATTATACGTACGTTTAAAACTTCGTTATGGAACAAAATTTGTTTCTATTCTATGTTTTTCCCTTAAATTCCAGTCTCGTTACAATTTAAATTGGGAGGCAAAATAAGAGGGTACAGGAGACCCAACTGCAATCCAATTTTCCCGTATAATTCGAGCGTAGACCGCTTCTGAAGTTGAATCGTACGTAAGTGATTATTTGAGAGAATAAAATATCAATATTTAATGATCTAGGGAACATATGAAACAGTTTGAAGTATAGACCCCTGGCGATATTCAGTATCTCTTTCGGTAATAGTTATTTGAATCCCTTTGCGGCATAATTTTTATTGATAATACATACCACATATCCGAAGGATATATTTCTTCTCTATGCTTTTAGTTCTCCCATATATGTAGTGGTATTAGAAAAACCTTATAATGGACTAAATTAGTGTGACGTTACTTATTAGGCAACCTAACATGCTACTGCCATAACGCTAATGGCGCAAAACGAATACACTGGAACTTGACTCTTAATAATAATAATAATAATATTTATTGGTGTATAGAACAACATTGTTTTACACATATATAATATGCTGGGGCCGTTACCTTTTTGAGATGAAAAAATTAATAGCAGGCAACGGCCGGCTGGAATATATAGTTGAGATCATAAAAAATGAAAAAAAAAACTTTGGAACTTGAGATGAAGGGAAGTAGTGAAATGGGGTGCTATTTAAAGGATGAAAACCGTTTTTCGTAATTTGTGGCGAAACGTGACCTCCTAGAGAAAATTATTTCATACAAAAGTTGTAGATAATTAAAAAATCTAAAACTTTTATTCTATATATATTTTTCATCATAACCTCAAAGTTTGCGAAAAAATGACGAAAAACCGATTTTTCTGCTTTTATTTTTTTTCTCGCGTGAAAATTACTTAATTTAAATGAAACTTTGTGAAAGTACGTAATTGTTTGCATATAATAAGCGTGAATTTTTTTTAATTATGGGAAATAAATATTTTTCGAGATTTTACCATTTTTCCGAAAAAACACCCCTATCTTCGGCGAACAACTTTATTGATTTTTTTTTGGATTTTGATGTTCTACTAGTGCTCCTTTTTTTCGTCGAGATGTCTACTTTCAAATGGTACGTCGATGTTAGTGATTTATTGTCATTTATCTGCTTGAAATTAAGAAAAACCGAAAAAAAAAATTTCGAATCTCGAATTTGTCGATTTTCTTCATTATTTTAAATTTTTTAGCATATTTATGTTAATAATTCATAATATTATAATGAAAAAACTTACTTTGGTATAAAATAAATAAAGTTGAATGAATTTCACCACAGAAAGGTAGGGAAAACTTCATGAAACTTAACATTTACATGGAAGTCAATAGTACTTTATTAATTTTCATAAGTTACAGTTAAGTTTCGAAAACTTTATATGCATATTAAATTATTCTAAATACATATGATAAAATACAACATACAATTTATTTATATTGGCTACGAATTCTTTACTTTATTTACAAATATTTACTTTATTAATATTGGTTGTAGCTTATACAAAGAAAAATCAATAAAATAATTGTTAAAATCTAATCAATTTTAGGCCTTTTTGTTGTGGTTCGTTTTCTTCATCGATCAAACTCTCAAATTCTATATTATCTTCAAAATCATTGGCATATTCAGGCTCTTCAATTTCGATGTCATTATTCTTTGCTGGCTCTTCATCAATATCTTCAGAATCACTTAAATCTACAAATACTTCTCTGTCTCTATTTGAACAGTTCTCAGTGCATGTATTGCATAGATTGGTACATTTTAAGCCGTGTTTTCGGCAACCACACCTTTGATTATTGCATCCACTTTCACAAGTACAGCTAACGCTTTTTAACAACTTTCCGGGCATCAAGTCGGAACTGTCAGAGATGTATTTCGGCACATTTTCATTCCAGCCCCAGTCCTTTGCATTTTTGTTGTCCTGATCGTTGTCAAAATTACCCAACCAAGTTTGCCATTGGTAATAAACTCTGTAGAAGTGTTGTGCAGCTGCTTCTTCAGTTGGAAGGAGTTTTTCCAATTTAAAAGTGGATTTGTTTGTAGCTGGTTGATACAGCTCAAATCGTAATTGATTTCTTACTTTTGTAAATACTAGCTGTAAGTTGAGATCCATTTTTTGCTATGGTTATGTGGTCTGCATCTTTTTGATAATAAACACTGGCTAGGTTTAATAAATTTTTATTGTCCAATAAAGATCCTTACTATTGTTTTTTTCCCGTTTCCAGCAAAACTTGAAGTTGTATCACACCCAGAGAAAGCATGAAGAAACGCTCTTACACTTGTGTATGGTTCGTGTTTAAGACAATGGGATGTATAAAATGAATCTTTGACGTTGCTTGAGCCTGGTTTGTGAAAATAAATATCCAGCCCATTCGAATTTAATTGGTGTAAAAGAACTAGTAAATTCGTTTAATTTTAATCGAAAACGCAATCACCACGTGCGTTTGCAAAGAACGCATCACAAACTGAAAAAATTCTTTTACACGACTAGACGAATAGAGATTTACTACTACAACAGAACGAGCTCTGCTGCTCTTGTGCAGGCTCACTTTGTCCTACCCCTCTCTACCCCCAACCTTCAGTCGTTTTGGGCGGGCATTTCAAATACCTGTATGCTGAGAAATTTCAAATTTTGTAATTTTTTTTTTTGTTTGAATACGTAACAGTTTTTTTTTGTTTGTATTCAATTTTAGCGTGATTTCCAAAAACTAAATTCATTCAACTTTATTTATTTTATACCAAAGTAAGTTTTTTCATTAAAATATTATGAATTATTAACATAAATATGCTAAAAAATTGAAAATAATGAAAAAATCCATCAATTCGAGATTCGAAAAATTTTTTTTTCGGTTTTTCTTAATTTTAAGCAACTAAATGACAATAAATCACTAACATCGACGTACCATTTGAAAGTAAACATCTCGACGAAAAAAATGAGCACTAGTAGAACATCAAAATCCAAAAAAAAATCAATAAAGTTGTTCGCCGAAGATAGGGGTGTTTTTTCGGAATCTCGAAAAATATTTATTTCCCATAATTGAAAAAATTCATGCTTATTATATGCAAATAACTACGTACTTTCACAAAATTTTATTTAACCTAAATAATTTTCACGCGAGAAAAAAAATAAAAACAGAAAAATCGGTTTCTCGTAATTTATTCGCAAAGTTTGAGGTTATGTCGAAAAATATGTAGAACAAAAGTTTTAGATTTTTTTATTGTCTACAACTTTTGTATGAAACACTTTTCTCTAGGAGGTCACGTTTCGCCACAAATCATGAAAAACTGTTTTCATCCCTTAAATAGCACCCCATTTCACTACTTCCCTTCATCTCAAGTTCCAAAGTTTTTTTTTCCATTGTTTATGACCTCAACTATATATTCCAGTCGGCCGTTGCCTGCTATTAATTTTTTTTTTTCAGCATTAAAAATCCTTAACGGCCCCAGCCTATAATGCTCTAGTCAATAAAGGCTATTATCAAAAAGTTACGACACAGCTTAAGAATTTCATTTTATTTCTAGCTCACAGGAAATAATTAAGAACTGTCAGTAACTAATTTACACAAAGTATATGAAATGCCCAGGACCTGACAGCTTACCAACAGAAATGTTTAAAATTGATCTCAAACTGTTGGCAGAGGCGCTCTACCCCATAATAAAGAAAATATGAGAAGATGAAACCATCCCAGCAGATTGGAAAGTGGGTATTATTGTGAAGATCCTTAAAAAAGGCGATTTATCAAGGTGTAACAATTGGAGATGAATAATGATTTCAAACACATGCGATAAGATATTAGCGTTTATCTTATACAGGGTGTTGCATCATGAGAGGGACATAGCTTAATAGGAGGTAGAGAACATCAGTGGTAACCGGAACCTCTCATAGAAATGTCTCATTGGGCCTTCATTACGAGGTTGCTGGGTGTTAAATAATTTTTGGCCAAACCTGTTTTTTGTCATAACTTTGACAGGGAATGAAATAACGGATTCATATTTGGTACGGCTAATGTACTAACGAGCCCCAAGAGGTACATGTATAAAAAAAATATATCCAGGTCCGGATTCACTATAATTTATGTTTCTTCTTTGCATCAATAAAACATCACCCTGTATATATTTTTTTGAAATTTCGATACGATATTCGAAAAGAGCAAGAAAAAACAAACAAAATGGCCTATTTCATTTTTTTGTTACACCTTCGTGGTTATTTAAATACGTTGTTAAATGTGCAAGAAAATGGATTACAGAACCCTATTAAATGAGAGGCACGTGAAATAAATAGTTTTATAACTAAAATTTGCAAAAATTCTATTGAGCCTAGGTGGTCTGGGTGAATCCTAATTCCGGCACGTTTTAAAGGTCCATTTTGGTAAAAAACTGTGGTCCTAATAAGTAATCGGGTATGAAATAACAAAATTTTTAATCAATCACAGTAGGCTTGTTCAAAGTGACAGATAATAAAAAGAAATCTCCTAAACAGTTGAATAATTGTTTGTTAGTAATTTAATGTGCCAATAATCCGCATTTAGTTAGTGAAAACTTGTGAAAATATTTTAACTATGCCAGTAAAATTTACAAACGTGGAATATGCTGACATAATATTCATCTATGGTTTCTGTAATGGAAATGGTAGGTCGGCGGAAAGAGAATATCGGCTGCGTTTTCCTGGTCGTCGATGCCCTAATCATAAAACCTTTAGTACGGTGTTCCAGTATGCAAGACAACACGGAAAGTTTCCTAATTCTGCAGTTGTGGAGCGTGTTTTACAACAAGGTGTGCAGGAACAAAACAATATTATAAACGTAGTTCAAGAAAACCCAAATATGAGCACTAGACGAATCAGTTTGGCAACTGGTATTCCTCATTGGCGAGTATGGAGAACCCTAAAAAGAGAACGTTACCATCCATATCATATCCAGCAGGTACAGCGCCTTCAACAAGGCGACGATATCCCCCGCCTGGCATTTTGTCATTGGTTGTCTAACCATCGCCCAGTCATTTACAGAACCTTATTTACGGATGAGGCACAATTTACAAGGGATGGAGTAAACAATTCACGAAATAATCATAAATGGGCACAGGAAAACCCACATGCGGTACGCCAACGCCGTTCGCAACACAGGTTTTCTGTAAATGTTTGGGTCGGACTTGTGAATAGACATTTGATAGGGCCACATTTTTTTGAAGAAAGATTGAATGGTGAAATTTACTTTGATTTTCTTCAAAACATTTTACCGAATATGTTAGAAAATATCGGTATAAGAGGCATGTTGTTTCAGCATGATGGGGCCCCACCACATTTTAACCTTCAAGTAAGAGAACACTTAAACAATGTGTATCCTAATAGATGGATTGGACGCGGGGTCCACATGAATGGCCACCAAGATCTCCTGATTGTAACCCTTGTGATTACTTTTTATGGGGCCACTTAAAAAACGAGGTTTATAGCATTGAAATTGAAAGTAGACAACATTTAATCCAGCGCATCGTTACAACCTACGTGATACGTCGAGCAATTGGTGACCTTTCTAAACGCGCAAGAAAATGCACAGAATGTGGGGGAGGACATTTTGAAAATTTACTTTAGTGTCAATTACGTTTTATTTTTAAACACATTTAGTTATTGTTTTGTTATTTATTGTTAATTGAATGGAAAATATTTTATTTATTTAGATTTTAGTTTGTTCTCTTTTCCAATTTTTATTAAGTATAAAATGTTGATGATTTTCTTGATCAAAGTAACTGGTTGCTTAGGCCTAAATGGTTTAAATTATCTGTCACTTTTATTCTTCGAACAAGCCTACTGTGATTGATTAAAAATTTTGTTATTTCATACCCGATTACTTATTAGGACCACAGTTTTTTTACCAAAATGGACCTTTAAAACGTGCCGGAATTAGGATTCACCCAGACCACCTAGGCTCAATAGAATTTTTGCAAATTTTAGTTATAAAACTATTTATTTCACGTGCCTCTCATTTAATAGGGTTCTGTAGTCCATTTTCTTGCACATTTAACAACGTATTTAAATAACCACGAAGGTGTAACAAAAAAATGAAATAGGCCATTTTGTTTGTTTTTTCTTGCTCTTTTTGAATACCGTATCGAAATTTCAAAAAAATATATACAGGGTGATGTTTTACAGGGTGATGTTTTATTGATGCAAAGAAGAAACATAAATTATAGTGAGTCCGGACCTGGATATATTTTTTTTATGCATGTACCTCTTGGGGCTCGTTAGTACATTAGCCGTACCAAACATAAATCCGTTATTTCATTCCCTGTCAAAGTTATGACAAGAAACAGGTTTGGCCAAAAATTATTTAACACCCAGCAACCTCGTAATGAAGGCCCAATGAGACATTTCTATGGGAGGTTCCGGTTACCACTGATGTTCTCTACCTCCTATTAAGCTATGTCCCTCTCATGATGCAACATCCACCCAACAATAGACTTTCTCACTCCATAGACAATAAATTGAGGACACAGCAGGCTGGATTCAGACCAGGAAGATCATATATTAACCACAGCAATACAATACGAATAATCGTCGAGCAGTCTATTGAGTGCCTCCCCCTTTACATATCTTATTTTATGACTTTCAGAGGGCATTCGACAATATCATTCCAGAGAGCATATGGCAGGCGTTACGTCAGATGTAGGTCCCACAGAAAAATATATATATTATCCAGGAGTTATACCGAGAAGGAACTTGTCACGTTGTACGCAAAGAAGCTAAAAGTGACAGTATAGCCATCAAGAAGGGCGTTAGGTAACGTTGCGTTCTCTCGCCCCTACAATTTGATATAGTGCCGGATGGTGTTCTAAGGAAATTTACTCAATAAGCGAGAGGTATATGATGAACATTACAAAATTCACTGACAGGCCTTGAATACGCAGATGATCTCACAGACATCTAAATTTTAATAATAGGTATTTCAAGGTGGTAGAGAGGCCGTCAGCAGTAATTATTAAAAATTAATATATACATTTGGTTGATTAAAAATAGAAGCACTTAGAAAACTGTGTTTCTTAATATGTAACCAATAATTTAGTTACAAGTGGTAGAGCAGGTTCACAATTTGAGAGTTCATTTGAAGTTTTATTCGAGAACTGCAAGAGGAACATTTTTTTTGCTTGTTAGTTTTACTTGAAAGAATTTGGTCGCAAAATTTTAATTAGTCCAACTTAATGAAACGGAAATAAACGGACTGTCGACTAAGTTAGGCGTCTGGAAACAGTATTATGTGTTTATAATTAAGATCTGTTGAAAAATAACGCGGATTACACAAGTTAAGGATTGGATATGGAGAATAGGGTATATTAATCCTGTGGATTTAACCTACCCGTAATATGGGATGGTTAGTTGGGTCGGACTGTATATTTAAAAAACAGAAACCTCGCGACACATTTACATATAGATAATATTAAAAATTCACGACCTTCTAGAGCAGCGTGTGAACGTCCCTTATTCAAAAAGACCGTGAAATATCCATAATAACTTTATCCCTTAAAATAATGCCTTTTGTGCCTAACACACGCCAAGGTTTTCTTACTACCCATTAACTGTTGCCAAATGAAACTAACTGATTGGAGTTTTCTGGATAACTGCGTAGATGTTGACGAGACCACACTACTGTTTTACAATCAATTAGAACTAAT
This sequence comes from Leptura quadrifasciata, assembly GCA_963675555.1. NCBI lineage: Eukaryota > Metazoa > Arthropoda > Insecta > Coleoptera > Cerambycidae > Leptura > Leptura quadrifasciata. The sequence continues at coordinate 14,314,568 of OY776681.1, read as the reverse complement.
TTTTAATATTTATGTGCCAAAAGTAATTACATCTAATCGCAGTTTTCTCCCTTAGTTCAGTTACTCTATAATAAAGGTTACCAGAGAAAGTATTCACCATAGGAACAATATAAATCCTCTAAGGATATTACTTGTTACAATGAATTTTCCAGTCTTTTTAAGCTCCCATGTGCCTTTTTTTGAACGATTACTTTTTTAAAAACTAGTTGTATCATCTGATATATTATCTTTAGTAAATAAGCTGAAATCGTCTAACTTTTGTGGATACGATAATATTTCCAATAATTTAATTAAACGTTCTAAATTGAGTATTTGCCAGCCATTGGCTTTTTTGATAAACCTATCTCTTAGCACCGGAAATTTTCCAGACATTTTCAAGCTAGCTATTGTCCAACCTTTATATAAAAAAGGTGATCCTAATGATTACGGAAATTACAGAGCCATCAGTTTGCTTCACAGTTTTTCTAAACTTTTTGAACTTGCTATCAAAGATCAGTTGTCCCGAACCTTTGTAGTAACCAGAAATGAAGGAAACATAAATTTACTCGATCTATATCGTAAATATGCCGCATTGCGTCCCTCTCACACCAGCCATAGTCGATTTTTTGTATTTTATAAATCAGGAAAATGTACTACACAGCCAGTAGGCAAAAACACTTTTGGAAAAATCCCAAGTATAATAGCCACCTACCTAGGATTATCGGATCCAACCTTATATACTGGCCATTGTCCACGTAGATCTTCAGCAACTCTATTAGCGGATGCAGGGGCAGACATCACGACTATAAAACGTCACGGAGGTTGGAAGTCGACGACAGTTGCTGAGGGGTACATTGACAATTCGGTGCAAAACAAAACAAATATAGCAAATCAAGTACTACAAGCTGCAACTACGGTTCAAAAAACTATAAATCTGAGTAAAGAAAATGTTTCATTTAGTGAAGTCCCTTCGAATATTAATTTCAGTAGTTGTGAGAATGTAACATTTACTATCAATGTTAATAAATAAGAATTAGATTTTGTTTAACTATTAACTTATATAAGTAAATATGCAATGTCTTATTAATTAATAAATAAGAATTACATTTTGTTTAACTATTGGGTATGAAATAAAAACTCCCCTAGGGAAATTATTCTCTTATTTCGTCCCGCTTTACTTCTGTCACAATTTTGATGCCATAGAAATCGATTTCTACTCCCGGTCGTGGAAAATAGTTTTTTTAACTATGGAATTATCCCACATACTTACACTTCGTTTATTTTTATGTTTCGAAAATATACACAAAACCTAACTTTAATAGGCAAAGAATCGCTATAAAGCTCCTCCCCTTGGGATTTATTCATTTTCTTAAAAGTTTGACATTGTATTGTTCCATTTTACCAATAACGGTTTTATAAAAAGTAGCGGAAAGCCGACAAAGGTAAACCTCTGGGACAACGACGAACAGATTGATGGATAATCCGGTCGGGGATGAAGTGGAGACGCTGGCTTTTGAATAAGTCGCATTTACGGGAAAGAAGGGAAATTGGGAACCGCGATATATATTTCTTAGATTCTATTTGTGGTAATTTAAGCTACATGAGAACGCTTTATTTTCGCAGGAAGTCAACTTGGGTGAAATATAAAGTTTCTTGAAGTGGTGTTAAATGGAATAAAGTCTCCGGATTAGAATAAGTGATATTACCAAAATGATAATAAATAAATGAGATCTATCTGCGATCACAAAATAAATTCTTCTTTTTATACTCGTTTGACTAAGACAATAACATTCATTAAAGTGGCAAGTGCGTTAATGAATTTTTTTACAACCATGCCGTAAGTAGCTAGTTACGGCACTAATTAGCGTGCGGTAACTCTCACTTTACCGTACGTGTACGGTAAAGCAACAACCGTCAATTTGACATTTTATCAAAATTTTATATTTCGTTGATTTAGAGACTTCAGAATTTTCATATCAGTCTACTGAGCAGATTGTATCAAACATTAGTCAAATGAATACTTTTCGTTGTAAGAATTCGAGTAGTCTAGATAGACATTTTATGAAAATAAATCTTAATGTGTGTTAACTGAATCCACTTCAATTTTAACCTGACTACTGGCTACGATTAATATTTCACCTACAATATTCATTAAAGCGCAAAGGTTGTTAGTCTAGGGATTAGGGATAAGCGTTTAATAAATATTGATAGTTAATTTAAAGCTCTACGTATATGTATAGTGAAAATTAAATTTCAGATACGTTTTGACCGGTTTGTGTTTATTCTTGCCTATAAATTGCTAATTACCGCGCAAATTCAGCTTGAAAAGTTAACATGCAGTTTTTAATTAAATGCCTGCGATATAGGGCTTAAATATGCGGGTAATATCCGTCTCTATTTACTATGATTTCAACAGGCAAGTTCATTGGTGAGTTAGTAGCGAACCTTTTTCACTTTTTTTCAGCATTTTTGTACTGCGGAATGTAAATTATATCGGTATATTCAATCACACTGCTGTAAATGTAACGTGCAGTTTTAGCTATTCTGCGTATCTATATAAAGGAGCGATCAGCAGCTACCAGCAAGGAACTTGAAGATGGTAGATGCGATTCTATCGAAACGTCGTTTAGACAAGAGTACTCTTTCAGTAGCCTATCAACTACGCGGAAAAGCACCTGTAAGTATAACAATTCATTCTTCAGTACCAATTTAATTCAATTCAAAAAGTATTTATTAATAATAACGATACAATAGTTGCCTCATCAGGACCTGCTCCGGAACCGATTGTGCAACCACCGCATTAACGCGGTGACGGATTGCAGGATCGGGCGGAACAGACCTGGGTCAGCGAAAACAACAATTCAACAAAACTAAACCTAGACTCCTTTTTAAATATAAAATAAAAATAGGTCATAAAATTAACAAAAATGCTTGAAAACAAGCTCAACAAAACTTATAAACTACACTATTTTTTTTAAAAAACACTGGCGCACAAAAAACACTATTAAATTTGGTATCTCGACGCAGGCACCACAACTCGACCAAGGTGCCTTCCGCGAGATATTTCAATGCAGGGCTGCGCAGGGCTGGCCTAAACTTTGATTTTAAAAAAATTTGATTTCGAAAAGGTTTCAATTTTTTAAAAGGTGTGAAGCGAATTTAGAAACAAAAATGTACAAAAAGAAATGAAGAAAAACTAACAAACGCGACAAAAATACACAAACAGAAAGGAAGAGGGGGACAGGAAAGATTTAAGGATAATTAAAAGGTATGAAATACTAGCGAAAGGTGGATAGGATTATAGAAAGGTATAGTTATTGAAACTTAGCTATAGCGGTTGCCGGAAAATCGATAACGTCTGGTACGGTAAGGGGTGTTTGATCCGAAATGGGGCATTGTGCTGTCTAATTTGCGTTATGTGTCTTGTTAGCGGGCTATCGCCCAGCTTGAACGAGTAGAAGTTTTGAGAGATATGCTGGACGTAGTTCGCTATCGGGGTTATGTCGTTGCAGTGTGCGTATAGGTCTCTGAGGGAGGTGTATCTTCCTGAATTTGATATGAGGCGCATGAATTTGTGCTCAAGCACTTTTAGCTTTTTCATTGTCGTGGTCGGTATGCTGCACCACACCGGCGCCGCGTATGTGATGGACGGTCTGACCACCATCGTGTACAACAGTTTTTTATTCTGTCTGTTAAGTCTGCTACCCCTGATTATGAGCGGATACAGACCCTTGGACAGGGAGTAGACCGTACATATTGTCTCATTGATATGTGTGTTGAACGTCAGTCGTTGGTCCAGTCTGACCCCCAAGTACTTCACACATCCTTTGGTTGGAATTTTGTTTCCCCGGATCGAAATAGGAGTGGTAATTTTATTTTCAGTAAAGTGACGCGTGAAAACTATTGCCTCCGACTTCTCAGCGTTGACCATGTGCGCCTTCAGCAGCATGTTCGCTGCTTGTGCGTTGTGCGAATGCGCGTACATGGCTGTGTCATCGGCGCACTTGGCCAGCTTCGTATTCGGAAAATCGGAGACGTATAAGTTGTACAATTTCGGTGACAGGCATAATCCTTGCGGGACTCCCGCACGAATGTCCCGCCTTGTTGAGAGTTTGTTATTCACTCGAACTTGCAGGGTTCTGCCCGTCAGAAACGAGTGAATAAGTTTTATGAGGTGAATCGGGAAGTTGTAGTCATGGAGCTTGTAGAGTAGTCCCGGGATCCAGACGATGTCGAACGCCTTCTCAATATTGAGGAGCACCATGGTGGTGTTCTTCCCGAGGTTGTATTGCACTTTGACGTCGTTAACTATCCTAACGACCTGTTGCACCGTACTCCTGCCCTTCCTGAAGCCGAACGACTCATCGTCGATGTCCTGAACAGTATCGAGCCTGATCAGGATGACCTTCTCCACCAACTTGGAGATCGCCGACAACAACGAGATGGGTCTGTAACTGCCTGCGAACTTCGCGTTCTTTTTCGGCTTCAGGATGGGAATGACCATGGCGCATTTCCACTGGGCCAGTGCTGTAGCCGCAGAATCGCGTTAACGATATACGTCAATTGCACAATACCTTTCCTCAGGAGATATTTGAGCAGCTTGTACTCGATGCAGTCTTTCCCCGGGGCTTTATTGTTAGGTAAGTTTTTGACAATTTCTGCTATTTCCGAGGGCTTGGTCATGACGTTTAGAAATTCATTCTTCAGTACCGAAAACCTACAAAACAATATTAGGCTGGTGCTAATACCTTTTTGAAAAAAAAATATTGACAGGCAAGGACCAGCCGCAAAATTTATTTAAAGTTGTAACTAAGAGATAAAACAAAAATTAAACAAATAATGAAATTCTGTTTAGGGGTTGAAAGTGATTTTTTGCGATTTTAGGCGAAACGTGGCCTCCTAGCGGAAAATGTCCTTTACAAAAGTTGTAGATAATAAAAAAATCTAAAACTTACAAATTAGGCATTTTTCAACATAACCTCAAATTATCTGAGAAAACGGCGAAAAACCGATTTTATGGTTTTTTATTTTTTTCTTTCATAAAAAAGTAATTCAATATCTGTGAAATAAGTAGTTTCTGAGATATTTACATTTTTCAGTTTATTTTTCATTAAATCGCTTAAAATCGAAAAAAACAAAAAAAAAATACTTTTCTAATCACGAATTCTTCAACAGAGCGAATCAATGTAAAATATAAACTTTTAAGAGGATAGGTTGGTAAAACATCCGCAATTCCTTATAATGAAACCAAGCATCTTTAATGCAGATGCGGTAATTTGTTGGATATACCGGGTTCGAATCCTGGCTCCGGAACTGGCACTGTCGGAGGAAATGGTTATATGTCCGCGTTTTTTCAATGTGTAACCCCTTCCGCACAAGCCCTGGCTTCTGGAATTGGGGGTTGTCTAATTTCTGTGTTTATTTATTATTTATTTATTATATCTTACATTTAGATATGTTCATGAAAAGAATACTGCACCAAAAAATTGAGAAAGGTCGTTAATGAAAATTGTAAATAATAACGACCCTAGATTAGATCCCTGCTGGGCCCCAGACGTTGAAGAATATAAATTGGATTTAAATCCATTATATGTTACATATTGTAGCCTATTATCTAAGTAGGGCGTAAATAAGAGAACCAAGGTGATAGTAAGTAAATTACTAAACCCATAGTAATCTAATTTATTCAACAGAGTATTGTGGTCAATTCGGCCTAACGCCTTATCTATGTAGATCACATGTACTTGTTCTCTGCTATCCATCGAATAGGGTTTTCCCACCAATTTTATTTTAACAATTTGTGTCGTGAAAATGATACAATAAAACATTTTATTAATTTACAACAATTTACTTTTCTAATGAGAATTATTTCTAAGAAAATATCGTTAAAACAACTTGCTGATAATTTCACTGCTTTTTAAAACGGGCATTTTTACGCGCCAGAATTACGTATCTACCCGGAAAACCAATGAGATTATGGATATAATTAGTTTGTAATAGATTCTAACTGTGTGTTAAAGAAAGCTTTCCTCTAAAACTTTTCAGAATTTCAATTTGTAATGCTTGTACTATTGTTGGTCTAAAGCAGTGGACGTGTAAATATTGGCCAATCAGAATTTAGATAAATGCCGCACAAGTTATTCGTGATAGCGTCGGACGTTCATATTTTGTACTGTAGTTTAGGTTTAACCTTCACCGACATTACACATCAGATGACTAACCTAAAACGTCAAATTTATATTCTTATGTTTGTATTGTTTGGAGTGAAAATATTATTTTATCAGTTTCTGGTTTATGTTTTATTAATTCTACAATCAAAATGGAATCAAGTGCAAGAGGGATATGTTAAAGGTGCCGCTGATATTTTACCTAAAGTAGAAAAGTGCTGAGTGCTGTCAATAAATAGAGGTTATGTTATGTTAACAGAGACCAAGATTAATAAACAAATCTTGAACAGAGACAACCTCTGTGATTGGATTTCAGGGTGTTGACGTCGCAACGCGCCAATTTATGGCTATTTAAAATGAACCCAATATTTTTCAAACTTCAAGTTTTTTTTTTGTTACTATTAGTAAAATTAATAAGATAATAAATATGCCATAAATCATTTTTTTACGTCAGTTAAGTATTTCAGCAATAATTTTGTTTTCTGGGAAAACCCTATTAGAGATGATCTGATTTATTATTGCGAGATTTGTTCTTGTTGAACGTTTTTCAAGAAAACCATATTGATGAGGTGAAACAAATGGTTTAATATGTCGATAAATCTGAGAGTACAGAGCTATTTCCAGGGGCTTGGCGAAATTACATAGGATAAATATGAACCGGTAATTTTCTAAATCGTTTGGCGGACCAGATTTTAAAACTAGACACACTCTTACTAATTTCCAAGTCTTGGGAAATGTACTTTTTTAAAGAATAAGATTGTAAATAAATAAATAAATAAATAAATAAACAGTATTAGTAATGGGGGAATAAAAGCAATTGCACAATCTTTAATAACGAAAGTGGAGATTAGATCGTGAACCGAGGTCATTTTATTAAGGAGTTTTTTATGGCATCTTTAATATTACTTTCAGTAAAATTACCCACATTGATACATATATTGATTGGATATAAGGTGGAGCTATCCTTTCGAACATCAGACTTAGGAAGATATACACTATTAAAGAAACTAGCAAAACCATTGACAATATCATTTGGATTATTATAAATTGTACCATTATGATATAGGTTACTAGGTGTTCTCGATGTACCTTTTTTATTTTGCACATATGACCAAAAGCTTTTTGGGATCATCAAAGATACACCCTTTAACTCTTTACAGGCTGCTTTAATTTGATTCTTAATGAGTGCTCTCAGTCTTGAAAATTCTCTATGATAATAATAATCGGCATACCTTTTGTGTTCCTTTTTATGATGGAAATTAGCTTTTTTGAAACTATAGCTTTTACTCTCTAGATCAGCAGGGAATTTATTGTTTTTCTCTAGTGCGTGATTCAAATTAATTATTACTACTGGATGGTAAACATCTTCGATAACAAGAGGTCATTTTTCACAAGTTTAAATGCTCTGCATATCTAATCTACCATGCATATTAAGTATATGGTTTATTTGCTTCATACCTGCAAATAGCAGGAAGTTACGAGTGACTTGAGATTTAAAATCGTTTATATCCACATTTATAAAATTAGTTACATTAAAATCACCCAATATAAGTATGTTTTTTTGGTCGATTACGAACAATTCAAAAGCCTTGATACTCATTACTTGTCACATGAGGAGGAATATATATTACATAAATAAACAAGGAAGAATAGTTGTTTGTACATTTACATCCTAGGATATCGTGAACGAAATAATGTTGTTAATTTCAGACAAATCCAGGGGCTCAACATTATAATCTAATCTAAATGCCAGCAAAACACCAACCCCTCGTGATGTACTAGTTTCGTTAAAGTTTTCGATCGAGTTTATTATTTTTAACATCACAAGAGAGCCATGTTTCTACTAGTCCTATAAAGTCATAATCAGCAGTCATTATGGAAGGGTAAAAATCATTTATTTTTGTGGTCAAGCCTCTAACATTTTGAAAATAAAGTTTATGATCATTAATTCTGTTGGGCTTACTTAATTTTAAAAAACGATATATGGTGATCCCCTTATATATTTAATGCGCAAAGTAGTTTCCCTCTCCTCAGATCGTTTGTTAAGTTCATCTTTCAAAGAGCGATAGTACTCGATTTGCCTCGGAGTGCGATCCAGCGTATGCAAATTCCAGGATATCCATCAAGATTCTCCAATTATTTAGCATTTCGATTGAAGTCATGTACCATTTGTTCATTATTTGTGCGTGTTGAATTAACGTTAAATAAGCTGCCTTGCTCGCATTTGACAGCGCCAGGTTTGGATACGAAATTTTAAAAGTTAGTCTTCAATAGATTTCTTGCGTGGATATACCCCTACAAGTATCAGCTTTGTACTTGAATATATTTGTGATCCAAACCATATTTCTTTCCTTTCTCTGCTCTAGGCAAGCGTCTTGAAATATAACGCAACCAGTTTTTTCATTTTTATCCAAAGCAAATAAAAGCTTGTCAGGTTTCCTAGTAGTTTCCTATATTTCGAATTGCAAACAAAAGTTGAGTGTGCGAGCGCATATATTCGATAAAAATAATTTAATGCAATTTACTAGTACGTTACGTAAAACTTTATATTTTACTTTGGGGCTAAGTATATTTCAAGCTCAGGCTGATCAGACGCATTGAGAAATGCAGCTTGAAAAACTTCCTAGCCTGCCTTTGATTCCGGGAAATTACCTGCAATACTCTGAAATGAATCCAATCCGATTATCGGTATTTTTAATTAACCATGAATGAAGGGAGTCCGAGAGACGACCACGTTCGACAGATTAAGATTTTAATTAAATATTATTTAATTTAATGCCATATTTCTACTGAAGAGTTCAAGCCTTTTCGGATTCCCTAGATCTTTAAATCTCCTTTTAAATATAAAGGATATTAACTAAAATAGTATAATCCAAATCAAATGGAAACCCCTATTTTTTATTGCGGAATCGGATTCTATGGCAAAAAATACGTAAATTTTATTCCGGACATTTTTTTCGATTCTTGCATGGTGTCGCTGTAATCGCAAAAAATGAAAAGAAAATATTAATGTTTCAAGAGTAGCGTCTTGTGGCCATAAAAAAACGTCCAATTCAAAAACTGAAAAACACGTATTTGTTATTTTTACGAAATCTATCCAATGACATTGGATTCGACTCTCCCACCCCTAACCTAGTGGGTGGGGCGGGGGCAACTTTGAAATTTGTAATGAAAATCCATATTTTTTTATAGCGGATTCGGATTCTACGGCCAAAAATACGTGAATTTTATATCGGGCATTTTTTTCGATTCTCGCAAAGTGTCGCTGCAATCGCAAGAAATTGAGTGGAAATATGGAAGTTTTGAACGCATACTTAAAAAAATACGAAAAGTAAAACTACTGATCTCAGAGTGAATGATTTTCCGAGCTGTTTTGAGAACAGTGATTTTACACGGTCGTGCGGAAATTATAACAACTATTAACATTCTGTAAATTTATTAGCAGCTAGTAATTTTCAATTTACATTTTTTACTGGGCAATAAAAAACTCGGTTTAAAAAAAACTAACGGTAGTTTTAACTCTGAATTCAGCCAATTCAGACAAGTTCTTGATCCCAGCCAGTGAAGGCAAGGAGGTAACTCAGCCATTTAAGGCAAGGTGAGGATTTCGGCCAGTTGAGGCAATTAGCTTACAGCTTAACTGCTACACTAGCAGGTTTTAATTTCAAGATTATAGCAGGTGTTCAAAATGGTGACCATTGACTTCTTGGCATTGTCCGAGACGAACGTAAAAATTTTCAATAGCACTTCTTATCATTCGTGGTGGTATTTCTGCAAAAATGTTTATTATGCGTTGCCTCAGCTCTTCCAAATCACGAGGTTTAGTGAAATAAATCTTACCCTTCACGTAGCCCCAAACAAAATAATGAAGTGGCGCGAGGTCGGGAGATCTTGCTGGCCATTCAATAGTTCCTCTTCGACCTATCCATCGTTTTTCGAAAATATTATTCAAATAGTCCCTAACAATATCCCGATAGTGTGGAGGAGCCCCATCTTGCTGGAACCAAACATTATCGAACTCATCACCAGCAATCCCTTGTATTGCAGGAACTATTTGATTTGTCAACATTTCCAGGTATTTTTCTCCATTCAAATTTCTATCTATGAAAAAGATCTTAAGATTCGATCCCTGAAAACTCCTGCCCAAACATTTAATTTTTGTGGACACTGCGTGTGTGTTACAAGCATCCAGTGAGGGTTTTCGTCACTCCAATATCTGAAATTATGGCGATTAACTTTTCCACTGAGTTCGAAACTTGCTTCATCTGAGAAGACTAGTAGAGATGACAAAAAATTTGGGTTTTGGTTACTTCTTTCCATCATTAATTCACTAAATTCAAGTCGCCGATCAAAACCATCTTCATTTAACTCTTGGTGAAGGTGAATTTTGTAAGGATGAAATTTCAAAAGTTTCAAATTCTTATTAACTGAAAATGCACTCATATCAAACTGTTGACTGGCTTTTCTGATTGACAACCTTCGATCTTCAACAAATACCTGGGCCACTTCCATTTGTCAAGCTTCCGATGTTTCAGATTTTGGTCTTCCAGATTTTGGGCGATTTTTATTTGTCCTTGTGTCTAAAAATCGTTTGATGGTACGGGACACAGTAGATTTCGACATTCCCACTTGATCTACACGGAAAATTTCGTTGAATAAAATCACAACTTCATCATAGAACCTTTCTTTATCGCCCCACCCTCGCATCATTAAAAGAGAAACTCTCTCTTCTTCTGTTAAAGTAGCCATTATGCAGAAGAAAACGCTAGAATTAATGGAAAATGAAATAACTTTTTCCGTACAAAAGTGCGCTCCTGCCTCTACAAAAGTTGGAAGGAACTGAACGTTCTCGTAGAAATTTCACAAAACAAATACTGTTATTAAAAACACTTTAAAAAAACATTCATAAAACCAAGATATCACAGATATTGTTTTTTAAACTGAATTTTTTTTGTCAACACGAGTAGCTAGAGTTTGTAAATATTTACAAACTTATAGACGCTTAAGGTTTATTTCAATTTTGTGCGATTGCAGCGACACCATGCAAGAATTGAAAAAAATGTCTGGAATAAAATTTATGTATTTTTTCCCCTAGAATCCGATTCCGCAATAAAAAATAGGGGTTTCCATTTGAAATTTTAAAGTTGCCCCTCGCCCCACCCACAGGGTTGTGGGTGGGAAGGACATTTTGGTATCAGTAGATAGTTTTTTGAAAAATTTTTGACACGTATTTTTTTATTTTTCGATTTGATGCAAACTGTTCGAGATTTTCCACCGTTCCCATACTTTTCTTCCACCCGGTATGTTGTAAAGGTTCCGTATCTTAAAAGTAAGTATTTTAAGATAATAAATATGCAGACAGTCCTAGTATTTATAACAAGAACATTAACTATCAATTATTTAGGTTTCGTGCCGGTTGTCCCCTAATACGTTTCATATTGACAAAACTATGGTCCAAAACAACAACTTTGGAACAAAATAATAATTATTATGATATTACTTGAGGCCCTGCAGCCCTGTTTGCAGCATCTAATACATAAGTTAATAAACCATTTGATGCGTATTTCACTGCTTGCTGGTGTCTCGCATAACCTAAGTACCATATTACACTAGCAACATGAGCAGAGAGACCAAGAGTTCTTGCACAATGGGTACTAGTTATAGGATCAAGCTGGATATCATCAATTGGAGGAAGCAAATATGATATAAAGAGGCTATGTTTTACGGCTTGACTAAATCTAGAAAATATTTTTGCTCTCAACAATCCAGGTTCGAACTGTTGAAGTTGAAAAATAAATTCGTTATTTGCTTCTCTTCTCACGGTGTCTTAAATGTATGCTGGAGTTAGTTTTACTTGGTATCTGCAAAATAAATTGGAAACTACATACTCTAAAGGTAAAATAGGAAACGCGACATCAACATTGTCTATATTAATATATATTATATTTTTTTACTTCTTAAAATGTAAGTAACATTTTAAATATTTAAACGTAGTAGGCTTTTCTCCAAAAACAATTGTTGTCTTGTTGTCTTGTTGTCTTGACAGTAAAGATAAATAAGTAGGCAATGTCTACTTGTCAAACTTTACTGATATTAATTAATGCTTTGAAAATATTGTATTTCTCTTATATCCGCTGTAGGATTGAACATGCAGCTCTGATTTGGTATGCATAATATAATCGTCACGAATAATGGTGGAACGGGTACAAAGAAAATTCCTAAAATATTTGGCTTTCAAGCAGACGGCGTTTATCCAGAATGAGAAATAACTACAACAATTTAACTAGTTGATTCAATATCATCAGCTTGGATTTAAGAGAAGGATTTCTATAACATTTTTATACAAGGTACTACATAATACGATTGATTGGTGCGCTTTACTTGGTATTATTAAATTTAATGTACCTAGAATTGACTCGAGGCATAACCCACCCAAACTTTAGATGTGATATACCCAGAACAAATATCCTGTTAAAGCCACCGGTATATGTTATGTGCCAAAATTTTAATAGGTAATTCATGTACTTTATGTGACATTAATTGTTGTTCACTCTTATTGAAATAGCAATTGTGGGGGCGAGCGTAGGTGCGTCTTTACTATGTACATACATCGGTATGCGATGTAAAGCAACGACAGGCGCAATTAGTACTTGGATGGGTGACCATTCCAACGGAAACCACGTCCTCGCCTCACACATCTTCCAGCGGCTTGTATATCAGTGTATGCGCGGAAGCTATACAACCTTAGGCGAGGGTTGTATAGGAGATATACCATCCTTCGGAGGGGATATAAAGCCGTCGGTCCCTTGTCTATTAAATGTTAGGCAAGTAAAAGATCCCTACTCTTCTTAAGGGAAGAGGTTCGGCAAAATTCCTGGGTGGGGGTAGCTCGTCTACAGGCGTCGGTGTTAGACCTCAGTAGCGGAAATAGGCTGACGTTAAATAAATGTATAAAAAAAAAATAGCAGTTGTAAATTTCGATGTAAATGTTATTTAATACTTTGTCGTTCAATCATCACTTACTTCACAGATACACATCTGGTATGTAAACTACTTATACTTAGTTATATGTATTGTCCTGTAAATGAGTCTTCTGTTGGGCAAAAAGCTATTGTTATTAATATTATTATTACCACTAATAATTGACTGGTTGCTAATTAAAATACGGGTTTCATTTCAAAATTTCAATAGTTTATCTTACCTCAGTTTCTCAGTTTTTAATTTTTTTCGTAAACTGGAGACGTATGTTTACATTCTACTATGCTCTTTAAATTTATGTTTCTTTTAATAAATAAACACCACAGAAATTAGACAACCCCCAATTCCAGAAGCCAGAGGCCTGTGCAGAAGGGGGTTACATATTGAAAAAACGCGGACATACAACCATTTCCTCCGACAGTGCCGGAGCCGGGATTCGAACCCGGCGATTGCCACCTCGCGCCTTAACCCATGCGGCTATCGGCCAGGCATGGGCATACATTTGCCATGGTTGTTACTAGAGTTCTTGGTGAATAACTTTAAGGATTAGCTCTCAGTTTTTTTTTTATACATTTATTTAACGTCGGCCTATTTCCGCTACTGAGTAGCTCTCAGTTGTTGTTAAAATTAATATTAGAAGTAATTTCATGGATACTTGTGAGAAAGAATGGGTTAAAAATGAATTACATATTTGTTTGTTTCCAATATATTAGAAGATGAAGGTGTGCGAGCTGCAGATATCATTATTATTATTATTATCCTTAAATAAATCTGACGCCATGTTGGGACGAAAATGGGGGAAGACTTTTTTACTACAAATTACATGGAATATATTGAGAATAAGTTGGTTGTTTTAACGTTTATATAACGTTATCATCATTGAAGAAGCGTTAAATTAATAAATTTAAACGCCCACATTCAAATAAACGTTAATGGAACGTTTACCACCATCATCAAAGTAAGGATACATTTATATATTGAAGAAACATGAATTTATTAATTTAATTTCACTTATATATTAATTAATTAATTCTAATTATACAATAACCACTAGGTTGGTCGTTAACATCATTTAAATATATACTTCAACGTAATATTTACATGTAGTTAAAATATTTTCAATAGCCTGCTTTGTATAGCTCAAACACATCAATTCTATGCGTTATAAAAACGCCAGAAAAACGTCAGAAATTACTCGAAAATATACTTCTGCTATATTTGCCTTTGACGTGGTTTCCACAAACACTATTACTCTTAAACACTACAATCGAATATCCTGCTCCATCTGCGTTTCGATAACCATGTTGCAATCATCTGGGGATGGTTAATACTGATCATCTCCATCTGAAAGGTGCGTGAAGTCTACGTTTTATTCTGTACTCTATTAGAAGACTACAGTTAAACTTTTATTCTATGAAGAAAATAAACGTCAGAAAAACGTTAAGTGATAAATTCTGCCTGCGATTCTTGATGACGCATTATTTATACCAAAATGAAATTAATTATTACGTGATTTCTTTATGTTGTTTAAATTTTAAATATTATGTGTACGTCAACGATGAGTATAATGGTACATTAATGTAAAATTTGCGTGGTTTGAAGATATTAATTTAATTATGTGATGTATATCCGTGTTAAACTAATATTATATAATAAATAGAAAAGTCAAGGATTACTTGATTAACTCATTTATCCATTTTAAATAAAATATTAATTTAACGTTAAATTTATTGTCGATTTGTGCTTCAATCAAGACGTTACAAAAACGTTGCAATACGCGCTAAAATATTTTCTTCTATTTAATCAAAGTCGTACCTCACAGTATAACGGTTACCTAATGATCGTTTATCGTTAATCATAACGTTTATATGTGCCTTTTATTGGTAGTTTTGCTGGGTATTAAATTAAAAGCATTTATGTGTAAAAAAATAACTAATGCGTTTGTCTAATAACAGTACAGGGTCGTGTAAAATACGGTATTAGCTTATCAACAAACAGAATTTACTTTTATTTCTCATTTGAAATGTATTTTTTATATATTCTCCACTTCGCACATGAATACTTGGTGAATGACAAATGCTCTATTTTCAGCTTTATAATTATTATATCTTGTAAAATGTCCACAAAGTTAGATACACCCTATATATACATTAGAGTAAATAACTAATATGGACGAATTCTTGCATACACATTGTATAAAAGTATTATTAATGATGCTCTTCCGCATTTTAATCTTTCCAGTTTTAATAAAATTCATACAGAAAAAAAACAAAACAAAAACTCCGTTATCGATATATGAGAGAAACTGAAAATAACGGTTAAAGTGTAGTAGATTGATGACAAAAATTAAATTTTATCAGCCAGCGCAGTTCCCATAACACTGAAATAAAATGTCAACCTCGTGACAAAGGACGAATTTGAAATATACCATTATATAACTGAAAATAACGAATATCTTTCGCCTCAGGTAACGACAACTTTTTGGTATAACAAGTTAATTAATTAGCGATTTTTTAAATCGCATCCGATTTCAGTATCTGCCGTGCAAACAAATATTTTACGAGGAAATTTTTGTTGCTTATTATTATTTACGGTGTTAACAGAGTAAATTTATTTTCAATAAATTAATGTTCAATATGTTTTTTTGTTTTCTATTACAAAGTTGTAATTGGAAAGACATATACAACTAAGAAAACAAAAAAATAGAAAACAATTAAATACCAGTCCCTTATTATTGATTGGAAAAAGTTTATATAAAAGACTACAATCTACTTCTTTTTCTTTCCTCCGGTATAGGGAAGCTAATACCGAAGTGTTTATGCCTCAAATTCATGGGACTGGGGCAGGAGGTTAAGAGGTGGGTGCAAGTTTCCTCCACTTCTCCACAGAACCTGCAGTCGGGGTTGCTAACCACTTCGATGGTGTGCAAGGTGTTTCCTGAAAGGGGCGTGTCCAGTCAAGAGACTTACCACGCTCTAACTTGCTTTCTGCTTAGACACAGTAGTTGTTCTGCCCTGTTCGGTGAGGGCCCTGAAATGAGGAGCTTCGCTTGTCGAAGTCCTGGGTGGGAGATCCAGAGGTCAACGAACTGGGTGTGAGATCAGTCCATTATTCACCTTGTGCTTTAGGATAAGCCAGAGCTGGCCCCGGGCCCCTCAAGGGCTGCTGAGTGCCTTCTCTGGCAAGAACATCTGCCTGCTCGTTACCGTCAATATTATTGTGCCCAGGCATCCAGAGAAGTTTGACCCAGTTGGTTGAGCCAAGTTCACAGAGTGCTTGTTTACAGTTCTTGACCAAAGAGGATTTGGTTTTAACTGATGCCAGGGCCTTGAGGACCGCTCGGCTGGCACTACACATATATATGTGTTTGTTAGAATATCTCCTATGGATATTCTCCTCTACGCATACCAAAATAGCGAGTATCTCGGTCTGGAAGACCGTTGCGAATTTACCCAGTGCGTAGGAAAATTTTACCCTGGGTTTATCACCGTATATTCCCGCTCCGGAACCACTCCCAGATCTAGATCCGTCTGCAAACCAGACGATATCAGTAGATCGGAGTATGTTCCCGAATGGTTTTCAATCCTCCATTTTCGGGATGATGACCTTAAAAGGTACTGAGGAGGAGAATATGGGAATTATACTATCACTCCTGGCGCCCAGAAGTGAGTGAGCCCTCGCCACGTCGCGTCGGTTAGGGCCCTTGTATGCCCCAACCATTCTTTCTCTTTTTTTCACTGACCACCGCACTTCAGCCTGTAGGCCGCTTTCCGAGCCTCGGCCTCGATCAACACGTGAAGGGGCACACGATCCAGAAGGGCCTCCAGTCTGCAGGGAGGAGTAGTGCGTATAATCCCCATGACTCCCAAACAGGCGAGCCTTTGGAGTTCCTCTAGATTCCGTTGAATGTGTAGTTTAGCAACTGCAGACCACCAGACAACGGAAGCGTACGTTACCATGGGTATCACTATAATAGTGTAGTACCACATTGCTATCCTGTGGTTCAATCCCCAGGTTTCGCCAAAGGTCCTTCTATATACCCAGAAGGTAGTGGTGGCCCTTTGTATTTGTCTCTCTACATGATCTTTCCAGGACAACTTAGAGCCCCGAATAACGCCTAGATATTTCACCGTCCTAGAGACCCTTAGAGTAGTGTCGTAGAGAAAGACAGTGTGCATCGAGAAGTGAAAGCGTACGGACGTACACCGAGCCATCAGAGTGCACAGTGAAGTGGAAGCCCCACAGACAGTGACGTCGATAGTGTTGAAGAGGAAGTTCACACGTCTTTTTCAAGACACCATTTTCTGTTATTAATCATAACTTTTTCCCATAATAATATAGGTATTCCCTTACAGGAAACCGACAACGACGTTACCGTGGAGGACGGTAACATGGAGTACAGTGAAGACGAAACATCCCAGAGCGGTAGCTTCCGAGGGGGCCCCCCAACCCCAAGGGACGACAAGGAGACGATAAAACGTCTCACAGAGGAGAACAATGCTCTCAAGAAGAAAATAGACGAGCTCACCGAAAGGTTGGAGCAGATGCAGAGGGAACAGAAGTCCCAGCATGAAGAGCTTCTGCGTGCGATTCGGGGAGAATCGCAAACACGGAAAAGAAAAAATCCGCCCGCTGCCAACACGGACTCAGACGAAGAGGCCCCTAAGGCGGCAAAGAAGGTGGCTGAAGAGCCCCTCAAGTGCCCCCCCGAGTCCGAGTCACCTAGACAGAGCAGAACGGGATCCAGAGCCCCCCAGCAGGAGGCTAGCGTCCCCCAACAAGAAACCCGGAAAGAGGACACCGAGGCCCCTCAAACAAGGACAAGAAGCCAGCGTGTACCCCCGGTAGTGCTGCGAAACAAAGAGACGTGGACAACGGTGAGCCGTCGTTTAACCGAAACCGGTATAAACTTCAACAAGGCCAAAGTTACCGGGGAGGGAATCTCCATCGAGCCCGCGACGTCCGAGGACTATCGGAGGATGACAAGGATGTTCGCAAATGAAAAGAGGGAGTACCACACGTATGCCTTGCCAGAGGAACGGCAGCTACGTGTGGTCATTCGAGGGATCCCGAGCGGCGTTACCTGCAAAGAGGTGGCAGAAGACCTCCAGGACCAAGGATTCGCACCTACCGCGGTCCAGCGAATGATGTCAAGACGGACAAAACAGGAGGTGCCCCTCATGCTTGTCCTAGTCCCACAGGACCAGGACAAGATACTCCAAGTAACGAGGTGCTGTTCTCTAGTTGTAAGGACTGAGAGACAGCGAGCCAAGGTAGCGGCATCCCAATGCCACCGCTGCCAGCGTTTCGGCCACGGCCAATCCAGGTGCACCGCGCAGCCGAAATGCGTAAAGTGCGGCGAGGCACACCGGACGACGGAGTGCAAAAAGAAGGCAGACGAACCGGCCAAGTGCGCGAACTGCCAGGGGGCCCACCCGGCCAGCTATAGGGGATGTCCAAAGTACCCCAAACAATCAGCCAGCGCCACCCAAAGGCCGGTACAGAGGCCAACGATGACCTCAACACAGAAGGGCGGCGTAGCGCCAGGCACAAGCTACGCCAGAGTAGCCCAGGGCAAGGCAGGACAGAACACCGTCCCTGCCGCAAAACAACAAGCATCGCCAGAGGCCAAAAACCTCACAGCGGTGCTCGCACAGATGCAACAAATGTGCTCAGCGATGAGCGCATTTTTTGCACAAATGCCAAATTTAACTAATCTGTAATGCCTTTACAGGTTAAACCGGAAGTCCTGCAGATGGCGGCCTGGAATGTCAATGGCCTGCGAGAAAGGAGGCTTGAAGTCGAAGAGCTCCTGACCAGGTACGACATAGACGTCATGGCACTGCAGGAAACCAAGATGACCCCGGCCAAGGAGATCAACTTCCCAGGATACCACACCTACAGGATGGACTGGGTAAACAACCCTCAGCGACCCGCGAGAGGAGTGGCCCTATTGGTGAAGAAAACCATAGCCCACCATCCGACAGTACTGCCTGAGCTAGAAAACATGAACGCCACCGCCGTAGTAGTGTCCACAGCACGAAATGGCGACATACAAGTGGTCTCATGCTACCAGCCACCCCGCAGCACGCTTACCGAGGGGGATCTGGACGCAATCTTGCCCGCCAGGACACAGGTCGTCGCAATTGGCGATTTCAACGCCAAATCCCAGGAATGGAACAGCGGTATAACCAACACTCGAGGACGAGAGCTGCTGAGGTTCCTGGGACAGCACGCCGGCGAACTGATGGTGGTAGGACCGGACCAGCCCACCTTCGACAACGGCAGACACAGGCCAGACGTACTGGACATCGCGATCCTAAAGGAGATGACCTTCGAGGCAGAGATCACCACCAGAACGGAGGGATCTACCGAGCACAACCCGATCTTCCTAACCCTAGGAGGACAGGCGAGTGAGGACAACGCCACCTTCACGAAGAGACGAACGGACTGGGAATCGTACCGGCAGCACCTGCAGCAGTACATCGCACAAATTCCCAGGCTAGAAACCGTGGAGGACGTTGAGAGGGCCATCATTACCCTAGAGGAGCAGATCCTGGAAGCGATAAGGGCCAGCACGACGGAAATAGAAGTAAGAAGGCACCCAGCACCGATGGCAAACCTCCCAGAGGTCACCAGACAGCTGATAAGGGACAGAAGGAGGGCCAAGAGACGGGCTCAGAGGACCAGGCTCCCCGCCGACAGAAGGGAGTACAATGTCCTCAGCCGAAGAGTGAAAGCCGCCCTCCAGGAACACCGTCAGGAGGGGTGGCAACGCCACCTTGAGTCACTGGATCCACAGGACAGAAGCATGTGGAACACACAACGTGCCCTGCGAAACCGAAGGAAGCCTATGCGCCCGATTCACGGAGAGCGAGGGATCGTCTACACTAACCAGGAAAAAGCCGAGGCGTTCGCCGACAGCTTAGAACTGCAGTGCAGAGAGAACGAGCTCGATGACGAGGACGAGGACTGGGTGGACGACGTCGAACGCAGAGTACGAAGGATCCGTCGCCTACCAGATGACAACCACATCCGTCCGACTACCCCCGAGGAAGTCAAGGAAATCCTGAGGAGCCTAAAGCCGAGAAAAGCTCCGGGATGTGACAAGATAGGAAACATCGCTCTCGAAAAGCTGCCCAGGAAAGGAGTAGCGGCGCTAGTCAATATCGTAAACGCGATGTTAAGGTTACGGCACTTTCCAGCCAGGTGGAAAAAGGCCGACGTCATTATGATCCCTAAACCAGGGAAAGACCTAATTTTCCCGTCTTCTTACAGGCCCATCAGCCTCCTCCCAGCCATGAGCAAGGTTGCAGAACGGGTCATCTTGAAGAGGCTAACAGAGAAGACAGAAGAGCTGAACATCATCCCGGATGAACAGTTCGCATACCGAACAGGACATTCCACGGAACTCCAAGTGCTTCGCCTCACTGAGGAGATCACCAAGGGGTTCAACCAGCGTCAAGTCACCGCGGCGCTGTTCCTAGACGTCGCCAAAGCATTCGACACGGTCTGGCACGACGGTCTCTTAGCTAAAATGATGAGTATGGGTTACCCCATCGAACTCGTCAAACTAGTGAGATCCTACCTACACTGCAGACAGCTAAGGGTGAAAATCTCGGACCAACTCTCCACCTACAGGACCGTGGAGGCGGGAGTTCCACAGGGATCGGTGCTGTCACCGCACCTGTTCGCCATCTATACCTCAGACCTCCCCCGGACCAACCATAC
Organism: Leptura quadrifasciata; assembly: GCA_963675555.1. Taxonomy (NCBI): domain Eukaryota; kingdom Metazoa; phylum Arthropoda; class Insecta; order Coleoptera; family Cerambycidae; genus Leptura; species Leptura quadrifasciata. Next base: position 14,293,713 of record OY776681.1, on the reverse strand, counting down.
AGCCCTAGCCCTGTATGCAGACGATACCGCCCTGATTGCCAGATCCTGGAAGGCCAGAGACGCAACCAGAAAACTCCAGGAAGCGGCCACACTCCTGGAAGAATGGTGCACGATGTGGAAAGTCGCAGTCAACGCCGACAAGAGCCAAGCCATCCTCTTCAGACGAGTGCGGAAAGAAATTCCCACAGGACACGTCTCCATGAACGGCGAGGACATCCAATGGCACGACACCGTCAAATACCTTGGCGTGGTCATGGACAGAAGCCTAACATGGAGACAAGACACGGACGCCATCACAGCTAAGGCCCGACGTACGAGAGCCCTAATCTACCCAATGACGGGAAATGGGAGCCGACTTAACTTGAGGAACAAGCTCACGCTTATCAAGACCCTCATCAGGCCGCAGCTGACGTACGCCTCGGTAGCGTGGGGCTACCAGGCGAAGTCCTACATGAAGAGAATCCAGGCAGTCAGAGACCTGGAGTACACCACGGTCACTGAAGTCATCCGGGAACGAGCGAAGAAGGTGTACGCCCAAGCCGAGGAGCATGGGAACCCGCTGATCAGACAGGCCACTGATTACGATCCCGCCGACGCCCCGAGGCACAAGCGACCGAGGGTTCAGCTACTGGACAACGGGTAAGTATAACCTTTATTTCCCGCTAACAGATCTGTTTCAGATACGCCAGGACGGACCACCACTACCAGAGACATGACGTTTTCAACCCTAACCCAACCTCCTTGCGGGCGTCGGACAACATACCGTCCAACGCCCGTTGTCCTACCTGCTCCGTGGAGACCGAAAGTGCTAAAAGAAGCACTTAGGTCTCCACACTCCCGAGCTACACAGCTCATCCTTACCTTTCCGACGATCCGGGGTAGGATATCAATTGATGTCCTACGTACCGGCAGTCAGTCCCAGCCAAAACTTCCTAAACCCAACTCGACCGATGACTACCCCCGGGGGTGACAAGCTGGCGAAGAAAGAAAACATCAAGACAAGAAGAGCGCCAGAAGAGACCTCAGCCAGCGAGATTCAACAGCCAGGACCAGGGGAGGTCCGCAGAAAATACCACGACACATCTCACATTTGTGAGCTGGGTCTGGTAGAAGTACGCGGGCCCACCTATCACGAAGGCCGGTCCAGGTCTACAGAGATAATCTAGGTGCAAAGAGTAATAGTCCTACTCGGCCCTAGTTATCGAGACCGACATCCAGCCAATGGATATTGGCGCGCGTAGAGAAAGAACTTGACGAAACCGTCCAGCACACGTGTCTTGGAAAAAACAACCAATTCTACCTGAGAGGGATTGCTGTATGATTCGCAGGGCCCTTTGCATGAGCCTGCTAACCGTATTAGGGGAATGACTACCATTATTTTTGGATACAATATCAGATGAAGAAGTATCGGCAGACAATTTTGAACTGTATATATAGCATAAAATTCTTATTTTGTATTTTACCATTATTATGTAAGGCCCCGCAGCATTAATAAATGGGCGATGCCTTCCAATAGCAACACATGTGCCGCTATAACTCTAACATGACCCAATAAATCAAAATTCAACAGGATACAGAAACTAAAGATTATTATTTTTTCTAAATCCAAGGTCATAAACAATGTCGCCAAGACAGAGTATAGCGTACACAAACAAAAAATATATATAATAACTACGTACGTGTAATGTGTACACAAGGTTGCACAGACAGAATCAGCTAAGTCACAAGAAGAATTCGATTCATCTGATATTTATGATAGCACAGCGCGTCTGGCTTTCACTTTAAGTATACCCAGCAAACTGGGTGCGAGCCCCACCTACTGCAAAGTAATTTTCAATTATAAAGTATCGCCAAGAAGTGGTTCGGATCCCACTCTAAACTGTAGGGCCTCGTCTCCTTTATTTACAAAAATCTAGTATAAGAGGGTCATTCAAGTGATCTGGAAGGCGGTTAAAACATTTATTTATTTTATTATTTTTGTGAATAAGTGACATCAGGGAAACTAGAAGACAATTAAACACCTGGCTTAAAGAACGTATTTAAAGGAAACCTTAACCTAGCTTACACAACTCACAGAAGTCACAAGCTTAGGCCTTATACTCATGTTAAAATAGCCTTATAACTGAAAAAAACGGAGGTAGCGGAATTGAAAAACAATAAGAATTAGCAAATACACTCACATGCAAAAAAAACGCAACAAGTCAATATTTGGTAAAATTTGAGATCTTATAATTTTTTTATTTTTAGTTCAATTTTGATAAATTTTTAGCAAACTGTAGACGATATGACTAATTTCAACTTGCATATCCAGTCTTTTGTTAAATGCTGGTGTATTAGTCATTATACAGGGTTAATTAAAAGTTCGTTTTATAACCCTAATTTTAAAACACCCTGTGGAATAATTTCGTAGTCAAATTCTTTCAAAATTCCAATTTTTGTTGAGAGCTGTTTCTTTTCTACACTTTGTTTTTTGGTTCATGTCTTTAGGAGTACTGGTTCATTTTTAAGAGCGAAATGAACTTGTCAACAACAGTTTACTTTATGACGAGACGGCTTTGCTCGTTGTTGCTCTAACGTCAGTTTGACAGCTTAGTTCATGAGCCTAGTAATGAAATGGCAACAATATATTGTTTAGTTATTACAACTTACATAAAAAGAAAGAAAAATAAGAAAATTTATTTATGCAAACAATCCATCTTCAGAATCAAAACAATTCAACTGTAACTTAATTAACCTAAAGAAACGTACTTTTTACAACAAATTTAACTTAATATTTTGTATTATCACCTCTAGCCCTTATAACTGCCTGCATACGTCGGTTCATACTGTCAATAAGGTTACGAATAGTATCTTGAGGTATATTTTGCCATTCCTCCTGAAGGGCTAAACGAAGCTCATTTACCGTAGCCGAAGCTACTTCGCGATCTCTGATCCGCCTACCAAGCATGTCCCACACATGCTCTATAGGGTTAAGATCGGGCCAACATGCTGGCTAGTTCATTTTGTTAATACCAACTTCCGCGAGGTATTGTGTAACAAGCAATGCTGAATGTGGCCGCGCATTATCCTGCATTAGGATAAAGCCATCGCCGATAAATCCACTAAAAGGTACAACGTAATTGCTTAATATCTCCTCAATATATAGATGGGTCGTCAAGGTTCCATCGATGACCACCAAATCGGTGCAGGCCTCCCGGGTTATTCCTGCCCACACCATTACCGAACCTCCTCCATAGCTTAGACGGGGACTGAACGTACACTTTGCAAATCTTTCTCCGGCCCTTCTCCATACTCTTTTCCGTCCATCTGGAGAATGTAAGCAGAATCTGGATTCGTCAGTAAAAAGAACATTGTTCCATTGCCCTAAGTTCCAAGGTAAATGTTCAGTGGCAAATTGCAGTCTAATTACTCGGTGACGAGGAAGCATTTTAGGTCCAGTTGCTGGTCTGCAAGCTTTCAAACCAAACTCCTTCAATCTTCGGCGAACTGTCCACACACTAACATTAGTACCTCGGACATCTTGGAGTTGATTTCTTGTCTGCACTGATGTTAAATGACGATCCCGCAGAGTGTTAATGTGAAGAAATCTGTCATCCATAGCAATAGTTTTTCGTTTTCTGCCACAACCTGCCCTACGTTTATTTCTGCCAGTTTGTCTAAAACGTTCGACTACTCTTTTGATGGTAGAGCGATGAACATGAAGGGTTCTTGCAACATATTCATAATTACGTCCATCTTCAACAAGAGCAACAGCTTTTGCGCAATTTTCCGCACTTAAAACCATAGTAGCAGTTTAACAGGTCTTGCGTAACAAAAATTACTGTCAATATGACATTAGAGCAACAACGAGCAAAGCCGGCTCGTCAAAAAATAACATTTGTCAAAGTAAACTGTCGGTGGCAAGTACATTTCGCTTTTAAAAATGAACCAGTGCACCTAAAGACATGAACCAAAAAACTAAATGTAGGAAAGGAATTATTCTTAACAGGAATTGGTATTTTGTAAGAATTTGGCAACGAAAATATTCCACAGGGTGTTTTAAAGTTAGGGTTATACAACGAACTTTTAATTAACCCTGTATAATGACTAATAGACCAGCATTTAACAAAAAACTGGATATGCAAGTTGAAATTAGCCATTTCATCTACAGTTTGCTAAAAATTGATCAAAATTGAACTAAAAATAAAAAAATTATAAGACCTCAAATTTTACCAAATATTAACTTGTTGCGTTTTTTTACATGTGAGTGTACATATTTGAACATACACATCGATAAAAGTGCCAATGTTGCACTGAGAAAATGGAGATGGAGGCAACTAAGTAAGGAGGAAAATGGAATTGATATTTGACAGAGATATTGTTGTTTTCAAAGCTTTTAATACAGAATCTCACACAATATTAAAAATGTATTTCCAATTTATTTGAATGTATTTGAAATTTATTTTGTATTGCCTCAGCGCTTATTTTGTGAATACCACGGCTGTTATTATCTTTAAATCCGCAATATGCTGTGGTCGATTGATTTTAAATAGCCCCATAAAAAGTAATCAAGAGGAGTCAAATCGAGATACCGAGATGACCAATCAATAATCCCATGTTTTCCAATCCACCTGATGAATAATGCGGGGAAGCTCCATTTTGTTGGTACCAAATAGACCTGTCTATTTCATTTGGACAATTAACATCACTAAACTGTATATTTAACGGGGGCACTAAAAAAGTTCATCAGCCATTCTAGATAAACATCATCGGTAACTGTGTCTTCAAAAAAATGAGGGCCAATAGCTCGACTGAGACAAGGCATTAACAAGATTTTACATTTTCAAAATTAATTTTCTCAGTAATTAATGCCCCAAATTTAAAAAGCTTTATACTGCTGAATAGAGAATCACAATCAATCTTTGTTCTACACGATTTTTCCTAAAACTTCATAATTACGCTTAAAATGAATTTGGACCGCCTGTATGCAGTTTATGTTAGTTTTATTGTTTCCCATCTCCTGTAATTGGTACTCGAACAATTGAATGATATATTTTTAATATATCATAAAAAATAAAATAAATATACACATAGAAATATTCAAGTAATTGTTAACAATTAATACGTTGGTTTTAAAATAAGGTCACAAATTATTAGATAATTTCATCATATTTTCCTTGGAGCATTTCACTGCGTAGCTGTTTTTGCGAACACCAACCCTCGCTTACTCATAAAAGCGCACTACACTGTACTCGTTCATTAATTATGAACGTCCGCACTTATTATTAATTAGAACAGTTTACTATATCCTCCGAAGAATCACTCACAGTTGGGAAATACGCTTTTCGCACGCTATTCGAAGAAAAACACGATGAATAAGTCAGTGGAAATGTTAACTTTAGTCAGATCCTAAGGCACAAGAGCCTTAATTCTTTTTCCTGTATTATATTTCAGCCACTGGTGGACTCAAAAACATAACGTGAGAGGCTTTTTAGTCGCATCTAATATTTATCTTGTTCAGAGACACCTAAATAATAATAACCTGATTTTCTGAGACGTATCATAATTTTGGGTTTGGTTTTCGACGTATGAATTAAAATTGTTATCTACGTTGTTTAAGCCATTAAATAACTATTTTTGTTGAAATAAACTTATTATCAGTAAATTTAGAAAATGTCTTGGATGTAGGTATATAATATGACATATTTTCTTAAATATTCATTTAATATATGCATTGTTAGATATAGTATAATAAAGATATACCAGGTGTTAGAAAAGTATGAGACCGGTAGAAAATCTCGAATAGTTTGCATCAAATCGAAAAATAAAAATATACGTGTCAAAAATTTTTCAAAAAACTATCTACTGCTACCAAAATGACCTCCCCACCCACCACCCTGTGGGTGGGGCGGGGGGAAACTTTGAAATTTGTAATGAAAATCCCTATTTTTTATAGCGGACTTGGATTCTACGGCCAAAAATACATGAATTTTATATCGGGCATTTTTTTTGATCTCGCAAGGTGTCGCTGCAATCGCACAAAATTGAAATAAGCCTTAAGCGTCCATAAGTTAAATATTTACAAACTCTAGCTACTCGTGTTGACAAAAAAAAACAGAACTTAACAAACTTAACTTAGAAATATATTTGCTGACTCCTAAAATGAAATGTATAGATCAAGTTTTAACAAATCTAACAATCCTTATTGCTAAAATTGACTTACAAAAACATCGGTTAAAAGACACTTTCCCTCATGGGTATACTAATATTACACCACCGGCTCTGTGCAGCTGGCCAACAACTTGATTCAGGCGAGAACATAAACATTAGTAAAACCTTTCGTTTAGTTCAGTCATTGTGAATGGTCTAATTTTTATTTCAACTTATTTCTCTATGATTGGCTGGCTCATACTTATCCCAATGTACAAAATGAATGAATTAATTTTAATTTCTAACCTGCTAATAATCCAGCACTAAACCTCTAAAATTAGTAAGCATGACCTAGATATTTGAGGTGGAAATAAGTTTTAAAAAATTCATATCTGAGAAAAGCCGACAGTTTTGTTGGTCGTTATGAAGGTAAGTCGCTATATCTAGTTATATATGCATATATTCATTTTTCCAGCTTCTTAAATTCACCAGTATTTTTTGTGCAAGCATGTAACGTCGCAAAGTCACAAACTTTATTTCGTTACCGGCGAATTTCTTATTGAAATTCTTGAAACGTCCCTCTTAGCATTTTTTATTTGTTCAATGATGCGATATTTGACAAATTCCGAAATCGACCTTTTCTCGGTTGGTATGTTTACGTTGAGAATATTCCACATGAAAGACAAAGCAATAATTCTATATTCACAAGTATCATCGAAAAGTTTCTGAAAGGGCTTTACGCTCGAACAGGGAATTAGTTGATATCAACGACGAAATATACAAATATACAAAATTTAGAGGTGGCTTCTGAAAAAAATTAAATAATAGATAATCGGTTAACGAGGAGCACGTTTTTGACTGTGTTGTCATTCATAAACAGTATCTCATTTTTAGATACCTTCCAACATAAATAATCTGGATGACTGATGTCTGAAAGAAGTGTACTGAGGGATCGTATCGTTTCTCTGTTCTGTTACTGAGTTATTGGTCTATTAAATACTACTCATAAATTGTAAAAATAAGCACTATTAACGCAAATAATTTTGTTTTTCGGTTTTTTTTCTTAAGTAGGTATATTGTATGACTTATTTGCTTAAATATTCATTTAATATATGTATTCATAGATTTGGTATAAGCCAATATTGTAATAGGTTAGGTAGTAGTAATTTCTATTTACTAATATCGATGGTTTTATAAAAGACTAATATCCATTGCTGTGAGATTTATATTTTCTGACAATATTATTAATTCCCTGCCAAAAATGGCATATAGAAATATCTCTAAAGTAATTTAAAATATATACTTGTCTGTAAGCATGGAGAGGATCTATGTAGATGATGAAACAATTTTGCATGTGAGTTTCTATGCCATTCTATTGCACAACGACTTCCCATCATATTGAGGAAGAATATCTCTTGGAATTTTTATGGTTATTGGTATGACTGTATGTGGAATCGACTAATTTCGTTCAAAAACTGATATCGGTCTCATAGAATCTTATAGCTTTATTTTTATCTGTTTCTATGAGCACTTTTAGGCAGGGTTGTACTTCAAGCTCAAAAGTTTCTAATGAGTTTGAATTTGTTACCATTTTAGAAACAGAATGTCGACGACGGCTGTTGTGTGCACTAATCGATGGAATCGAAAAAGAACAATTAGATTTTTGGGATTTCCATCTGCTCTGCTCAAACCAGACGACAAGTAGAGCTTACAAGAATAGAAATGCGTACTCGGCCCAGCAGCGTTCTGTAGAGATGATTTTTTCGAATCGAAAATAAAAAATGCAAGAATATGTTCCAAACATTTTGTTATGGGTACCTATATGATAGTTTTTACATGATTTATAACATAATATTGCAATGTTGACAGTGAATTTGCCTATTTAATCCAAATAGGATGCATAAATGTTTTTAAAATTTCACTTAAAGTGTAGATTGTTATTAAGGTGATATGTAAAGTTTTTTTTTTAGTACACTTTACATATTATTTTAACATGCATTCTATTATATTGACTTGTGTAAAAAAGTATTAATAACACAAATAAAACTGATTGAATATGTAGTTATATGGTTATTAATTACATCCTCCTCCAGTAACGTGCGAATAGACATAGTTTTGAGTTGATAAATGAAGGTAGGTTTTAATATCAAATCAGATTTTAAACTTAGTGTACTAAACAATGCAAAATACATGGAAGAATGAAAAATAAAACCCTAACTTTTTGAAAAACTTCGTTGAATTTTCTATGTATCTGAACATTTTTAAATTCAGGAAGAAAAAACGATGAATGTATTAAATGTAGATAGAGTAACATAGAGCAAAATACTTTAGTAATACATAGTGGTTTTGTTGTTTTTATTAACATATTCTACATTTAAACTTAGGAACATACATCTGTATATACATTATATAAAGTCATTAACTTCTTAAATATCATAACTGCATAATTTACAAATGTATAGATTACATAAAAATCTTGGTGAAATGCCAAAGCGCATTGCATACTCTAAGCATCTGGTCTTGTTTTTTAATACTACAGCCATATCAATGTTCTTGTTACTGAGTTCTATTCAATAAGCCAATACATCTGTCACAGACGTATCCTCATACAACAATCCATGGCTTAAACGGTACTTCTGGTAATCTTTGAGATTACCTAACCTAAAACAAAAATTACATTCATTCTTAATCTGTTTTAATAATGTAAAAATGTTGAAAAGCAGTAATTTGTGATTACACATTACAGACATAAGCAGTATACTTTGATAATAAACTTTGAATTTCATATTATTCATATAGAATCTACACTTACTTCACCAATGAGATATCGTTTGCTAATTTTTTTTGTATCCAGAAATTCTATCCATTTACAGGCAAGCTGAGCAAAGGCATCTAACTTGGTCATCATAGGGCTCGTTCGAAATAACATATAATCCATCCACAGTTTTAGAAATTTTTGGGATATCATTTAGCGATGCAGTTATATCTTCTACTTTTATACTACTTCAACACCGTTAATGTACTCTAACTTAGAAATATAATTTGATGACTCCTAAAATGAAGTGTATAGATCAAATTTCAACAAATTTAACATGCCTAATTGTTAAAATTAACTCACCATTACGAAAATAAAAGCCTTTTGACAGTACGGAAAAAAACACGTCGGTTAAAAAACGCAAATAAAACACAAAATTAAAGCCAGTTCAACAAATCACCAAACGTATTAGTAAAAGGGTACATTAATAATTAATTTTACACAAAAAAGCTTTTCAAAAAGCTCTAAAATACCTTAAAACTTGGTATAATTAAATAACTGTAAATAATAATAATAATAATAATCTCTTTATTTAGCAAAAATAAGCTATTTATAAACTTACATCTCTAGAGCATAAGATACAAAAAACTAAACTAAACTAAAAAAAAAAGATGCTATGTATAAGTTCTCAAAAAAAGTATCTCAAAAGTAAATTATCCTATGAATTGTTTCTGATTAAATTAAATTACGTATACTTATTTGACATGTTGAAACCCGCTTTATATATAAAACGATTTTAGTTTTTCTCACTTTCGAATACATGAGCAATTAGTTCTTTTTTAAATTTTATATAATTATTACATTGTTTTATATTATCAGGAAGTTGGTTGAATACAGTGAGTCCTTTATAAAATAACGTTTTGGCTAATCTGTTTGATTGTGGAGTATCTATAAAAAAGTCATTTACATTTCTCGTATTATATGTATGTACGTCTCTCACGAATTTAATTTTATTTCTTAAACAATCTGGGGTTAATTTGTTTTTCATTTTAAAAATCATATCTAGTGTTCTAAAGAGAATTCGCTGTTTAACACTCATGAAGTGAAGTACTTCAAGCATTATATTTATTGGTGTATATTTGTTACATTTCAGAATTATTCTCATGGCTTTGTTTTGTATAACTTGAAGTGTTTGTATTTCATTTTGGTTTAGGTTAAATAATACTGTTGAACAAAAGTCAATGTGTGGACTAATTAAACTTTTATAAAGTAAAACTTTTATGGACATGTTTAAGCAGTTGCTTATTCTTCTTAAATAATAAACTTTTTTTGACACTTTATTAATTATATACTTGAAATGACTTTTGAAATTAAGATTTTCATCAATAATTACTCCTAGATACTTGATTTCCTTTACTTTATCTAGTCTGTTTCCCATAATTTCGATACTTAAATTAGGATATGAGAGATTGTACGTTGATAATTTGAATTTGTTCCCTATTAACATATATTTAGATTTACCTACATTTAAACTTAAACTATTATCACCCAACCATTTACTTATTACTGATAAATCATAATTCATCGAGTTAAACATTGTTGGTAAGTCATCACACCTGCAATATATATCATAGTATCATCCGCAAACATAGATATTTTACAATGTTTTACATATTTCACAATATCGTTTATGTATAAATTGAAGAGAATTGGTCCGAGAACTGTCCCTTGTGGAACGCCATGGATGGTTTGCAATTTTTTTGATATACTATTTCTGAATTTAACATTTTGTGTTCTAGAGTTAAGATATGATTTAAACCAATTTAATACCTCGCCTGTAAGACCATTTTTTTCCAGTTTACACAGTAATAATTCTCTGTTTATAGTTTCAAATGCACGTCGGAAATCCAATAACACTACTAATATTACATGATTGTTTTCTAAAGACTTGTACCACTCATCACAATTATTTAAAATTACAGATTCACAAGAATGATGTTTTCGGAATCCTGATTGGTTGCACACTAAAACACGGTTTTCATCACAGAAATTCAATAGTTGATCTTTAACCTCAATTTTCAAAATTTTTTCGTACACTGGTACCGTATTTATAGGTCTATGTTCTTCTCCCAATATTGTGTTTGTGATTTTTGGCACTGGTATGATACAAGATGTCTTCCACCCGTCTGGAAATTCACCATGTTGGAATGATAAGTTTATTACATCAAGAAACTGATTTCCTATTACACTGAAAGCATCTTGCACTATTTTGGTCGGTAACATATCCTCGCAGTCTATGGTATTTTTTAGATTTACAATTATTTCTCTTAATTTTGGCATGGATGTTGCTTGAAATGAGTGAAAGCTGCCTTCCTGACCAATGTTTTTAAGAATTTTTTCATAGTTATTGCTAGGGTTAATTCATTCATTTCATTTATGCTTGAGAGAAAAAATGTATTAAACTTCTCCACAATTACATCTTTGTTTGTTTCCTGTATATTCGAAAATTCAATACATCCACTACTAGCAGGATTTTTATCTGGTAATAATTTTTTTAATTGTTTCCATAGTTCCCGTCCATTATGAGAGTTTGACGTAATGACATTGTTATAATATTTTTCTTTACATTATGTTCTTATTATTTTGGTAGCTATATTTCTACTTAGTCGGTATGCTTGCCAATCTTCGTTTTCATTTGTGAACACTGCTCTCTTATACTTAAGATCCTTGTCCTTTATGTTTTCTATGATTTCTTCATTAATATCACAAAAACTTTGGAGTCCACTGAACTGAAGTTGCAGCTTGATTGTGACATTAGCTGCTACTATTCCATTGGCTTTGGCATACGCTCTTGTGCAAAAATGAAAAGAAAAAATTTCAAAGTAGGCCATGACATCATTAATTCCGTTTATTTTTTCTCTCTACAACGGTATAAAACATGTCACAAAAATTTTAACTGATAGTGTCAATATTTATATTTTACGGATACCTCAATTCATATCACTGAATCATAAAAAGGATAGGCTATAATAGTAAAAATTCACTTTATAATAATTGCAACTCAGTAATTATTTATTACAATTTAATACAAACAAACAAATATCTCACAAATAAAAAGAAGTACGAAATGAACATCTAAAAAACGAAAAACTATGTATAACAGTACTACCTACTACCACACTGAAAAGAAAACGTGTGTATTTATTTTTCTAATTACAAATGCTGAAATTGTGCACCATGCATTCTAATACACAAACGTGTTCTACGTGACACCTCACGTATTACATTTTGAAGCATTCTAGCAGTAATTGCCTCACATGCGTTTCTAATTCTGGTTTTGACGTCCTCAATATTTTCAGGGACAGTTTGAAATACCTTGTCTTTAATGTAACTCCAGACGAAAAAATCCAAGGGAGTAATATCTGGTGATCAAGCTGGCCATAGAATGGGACCATAGGTGCTTATCCAGCTATCTGGCATAACTTGATTTAAATCATTTGTACATATTATAGCAATGTGAGGTGGAGCCCCATCTTGTTGAAAATATAAATAATTTAATCTTTCTGCCATTGTTAATTCATAAAGAAAATCTTGAAATTAAGGTATCTACGAGCGATTAATTTTCCATAATAAAAATAAGGTCCAATTATTTTAATAGAAGACCCACCCAAACATACGTAGAAAATCTTTCTTGGGAAGCAGTCTCTCTGCACCAATGCGTATTTTCTCGTGTCCACTTATAATGCATATGTCTGGTCGATAGCCGAGTGGGTTAAGACGCGAGGTGGCAATCGCGATTAATCACACGGACATCGCACCACCGGGTTCGAATCCTGGTTCCGGCACTGTCGGAGGAAATGGTTGTATGTTGTAACGATCACGTTTTTTCGGGTACTTAGTACTTTATAGAAATTTCAGAAAATAGCGTTAAATAACTAAATCTTCTGTAACCGGCTCTGTATAGCTAGACAATAATTGTAAAAGTATGGAAATACGAATATTCAAACGATTAATTCGGGAGTACGTCACCCATTGGTGCATTTTGACAAATCGGTCCCTGATTGATGGAACGGTTACCTAACTTGGACAAGGGATGAGAGAGCATTAGAGTCAGGTCCGAGCAACGAGGTAGTGGATGAACCGAGAATTGGACCTGAACAATGCTTTGAAAGACATTTGCTGTAATAGAAATTTGTAAAGCAGAAATAATTATGTTTCTGAACATCATAAATTAAAACAGCTTCAAAATCTGTTAAGTATTACCTGTGGTAATAATGTTTTAAATGTTTAAAGTGAAAGTTTGCAAATATTTTGCAATCATTTAAGAAACAAAGTTGAGATGAAAAATCGCTGAGAGTTCTTCGAAAAAGTGTGATACCTCCGATAAAAACTGTAAGTAGATTACTGTTACATGGCCTATGTCCATTTAACAGTTTTAATTAAAAACTAGTGTTTTGTGGATTTTTAGCACGACTTGTATAACATTTTTGGATTCAGTTTTTGTATGTGAAACTGTTTCAATTAACAAAATTTTATTTGTATAACTGCTAAATCATTTCACACTGTTTATGTACTTAATTTTATATCTTAGGAACTCGATCATATTCTACACTATTAGGTATCTCATTTCAGTTGTAACACAGCATCCCAGGAAACAATGAACAATTTGTCTACAAAATTTAGTTACATCAAATATCTATTTTTGAATTTTTATATTTTTGTTTACTATGTGGGTACATTTGGTGATTTTTCTTACCATTTCTCGTTACTATATTAGTATATGCAATAAGATGTAATATATTTACTAAGTTCACGCCATAGTCAATACGTTTTACTATTTATTTACATCTGTTCATTTTTGTGGTTATGTATTGTATTACGAATTGTGAAGCAAAGGCTCTGGTATGGAATAAAAACTTTTATTATAGATTCCTTTTATCGATTATATGCCACTATTTTAGTTGTGAGTAAAGGAAATTGTAAAGTCGCAACCTGCAAGTTGTTGCGCTTAACTCGGCCATTGACAGATGGCCATACCTGTACTATTTCTATATTTCTATGGCTTTCAATTTAATTAGGGAATTAAATTTGTCAGGTTAGTTTTTTTGGTAGCGTTGTTTTCCAGTAACTAGGACAAAAAAAAGTTTACCTTATCAGTAAAACTCACCAGGAATTTTTTTGCTTGCAGCCTTTGTACTGATTCAAACATATATAATTTTTAACTGTGGACTTCAGTAATTGATATTACAATTTTTATATCCCAGTTACAAAGTGTTTAATATACAGTTTTTATGAAATCAGCTTTTGTACGTGTAGGTAACTTGCTTATACTTCGTGTAGCTAACTTGCTTATATTCGTGTAGCTAACTTGCTTATATTTGTACAGCTAACTTGCTTAAATTTTGTACATGCATACATGCTTAGATGCTTATATTCTTAGATACTTAAATTCTGAGATACTTCTTCTACATTCCTGCATAGTTTTTGCACAGTTTATATTTCATAGATAAAATTTCGTTATCTTTACATTAAACCACATAGTTGGCAAATTTTCCTACAACTTTCACCCCATTCATTGAGAGACGTAAATTGCCAAGAAACTATAGAATTCATTCTTGCAACAAGATACAATTGTGGGCCTGGATTGCTGTCCCAGAACCAGTTACCTCAACCATAATCAATCCAGGATACTGGTATAAATTTGTTATATATATAAATTTTTTAAAATTTCAGTTTGTTTTTCAAACCGATTTGTCTATTTTTCATGTAATATATTTTAACATTCATTTTAAACTATCTTTTTATTTATCTTACCAACAATTTCAGTCTGATCTATAGCAGACTGGTTATTCGAGAAAAAGAGACAATTTTGCTTATTTTACTATAGATGGTGCCCAATTTAACATCAATTTTTCTTTGTCTCCTTTTCTCGAAATAAACAGAAATCTGTCGCTTATGCTGTACATGTCAGAAAGGGTAAGTTTCTCCACTCTTACGAATGCTCTGGACCCACGGCTCTCTGCTCCGACTTAAACCAGCTAGTCGTCCGCATATGTTGCCTCAATTATTTCTCAAAAATAAATAATAAGAGAAAGGAGGTAATAATTGGCGCCCCACGTTGGGCGCCAATTATTACTAAAAATTATTATAAACTGTATATTAAACACTTTGTAACTGGGATATAAAAATCGTAATATCAATTACTGAAGTTCACAGTTAAAAATTATATATGTTTGAATCAGTACAAAGGCTGCAAGCAAAAAAATTCCTGGTGAGTTTTACTGATAAGGTAAACTTTTCTTGTCCTAGTTACTGGAAAACAACGCTACCAAAAAAACTAACCTGACAAATTTAATTCCCTAATTAAATTGAAAGCCATAGAAATATAGAAATAGTACAGGTATGGCCATCTGTCAATGGCCGAGTTAAGCGCAACAACTTGCAGGTTGCGACTTTACAATTTCCTTTACTCACAACTAAAATAGTGGCATAAAATCGATAAAAGGAATCTATAATAAAAGTTTTTATTCCATACCAGAGCCTTTGCTTCACAATTCGTAATATAATACATAACCACAAAAATGAACAGATGTAAATAAATAGTAAAATGTATTGACCATGGTGTGAACTTAGTAAATATATTACATCTTATTGCATATACTAATATAGTAACGAGAAAAGGTAAGAAAAATCACCAAATGTACCCACATAGTAAACAAAAATATAAAAATTGAAAAATAGATATTTGATGTAACTAAATTTTGTAGACAAATTGTTCATTGTTTCCTGGGATGCTGTGTTGCAACGGAAATGAGATACCTAATAGTGTAGAATATGATCGACTTCCTAAGATATAAAATTAAGTACATAAACAGTGTGAAATGGTTTAGCAGTTATACAAATAAAATTCTGTTAGTTGAAACAGTTTCACATACAAAAGCTGAATCCAAAAATGTTATACAAGTCGTGCTAAAAATCCACAAAACACTAGTTTTTAAATAAAACTGTTAAATGGACATAGGCCATGTAACATTACTTAACATTTTCCTTCGTTATTCCGTGTGCTGAGATTTTAAAACTAATTCCTCGTGGTAGTGTTTAATCCAAAACTGGTAGTGATTTATCACCGAACTAGAAATAACTTTTTAGTGAACTTTTACAACTCAGTTCTCGTATAATTAAACTGGAATTTGTACTTTTTCCACTGTTGTTGTTGTTTATGCCCGGCTGATAAGTTGGCTGGTATATATCATTTCTTAGAATAAGTATCTTGATTATTAGTTGACATTCAATTACTTACTCGAGTACGTATTAAGTATTAAAAAAAGAAAAACTTTAAATTATTTGTGTAAAGCTGATTTACTGTTGTCCTGTGTACTTTACTATTTCTTTAAGGTAATATATACAAATAGAAAATTCTTGGTTTTAATCTCATATTCAGCTTTTTTCCCACACCCTGTGATTGAGCTAGCACGAGAGTATTTCGGGATAAAATAAATTTACAAAAATAAGAAGAAAACATTAAAAGTTTCAATGTCCGCGTTTTTTCAATGTGTAACCTCCTTCCGCACAAGCCCTGGCTTCTGGAATTGGGGGCTGTCTAATTTATGTGGTGTTTATTCATTTATTATTTATTTATATTTCTGTTGAAAAATCCACTATTAGAAAAATTTGATTCGTCCAACCAAACAATTTTGCTACATATCAGCGGGTCATTCCTTTTTTTATTTAACAACCATCTACAAAATCTTACTCTCCTCCTCTTATCTGCTTCATTTAAATGTTGAACTTTCCTGATTTTGTACCATCGAAATCCGTTTTTTTTTTAAATATTTTTCTTGCACTGTCTTTTTTATGCGACAGTTTCTCTGAATTTGTCTCAAACAGGTTTCTTCATTTTGGTTACCATAATTCAATACCCTATTCACTTTTCTTACATTGTCCGCAACATGCCCTCGCCTTATTACTTTTTTTGAAAATGAGCCGTGCGTTTTTAGAATTTGAACTAACTTCCTAAACATAGCTCGATTTGGCTGCGGAGCCTCTGCTCCGTAAACCGTGACTGCCATCTCAGCGTCCAAATTGCACTAACAATAAATGCTAATCATATCGGATTAGTTAATATTGGTGTACACCATAATTACTGATATAACACTTGTCTTAGAACTCGACAACGCAACATACAGCATACAACAGTGACAATCTGTCAGATTTGTTAATAACTGTATACATTGTTTTTCACTAATCAACGCATAGCTGATTTTTACGATTCAATGATATGAATTGTGATTTTCGTAAAATATTAAATATTGATACTATCAGTTAAAACGTTTGTGACATGTTTTATATCGTTGGAAAGAGAAGAAATAAACGTAATGAATGGTGTCCTGACCTACTTTGAAATTTGCTATTTTCATTTTTGCACAAGAGCGTATGTCAAAGCCGAATTTTTTGATACACATTGTTATTCTTATCGTCTTTGCCGTTAACTTTCATCCCTTTAACTTATTTCATATCTCCTCAAATAAGGAAGCTATAACCGCTTGTGGTTTTCCTATTTTTCAGGTATTTTAATATATCTCACAAAGGAGGCTATAGATTTCAAATTTCTTTTTACTGAAATTTAGCTAACAAAAATGGGATAACTGTTTCTAAAACTATTCTTCTACAATAGATATTAAGCGAGATATTTGGTATGGCCCTCGTAAAATAGAAGACGGTATACTCTATGTATCTTAAATTCAATCTCACCATTACTAAAAAGTATACTATGGTATATCAGACTTGAAAAAGAACAAATGCCGGTCACACAAAGCAAAGAATAACAGAACAGATTAACTTTATATCACGTGATTAATTTCCACCGTCAGTCAGATGTAAAAAGTAAATCTTGTAGCAAATGGGATTTAGAACGTTCTCAAGGATATTCGTCGATTGCGAAACAGTAATTTATCAATCGAAAATGAATTTAAGGAAAGCGTGAAAAACGGGGTATATAGGTACACTAAAAAAAAATGATTAATTCGTGAAACAAAACAACTTTCTGGTATGATTTATAATTATGAATATTTGCACTATACAGGACGAGACAAGAATGCACCCGGCTTCGATTGTACGAATTCTGCGATAGCTAGAAATTTTAAGAAATATGATAAATATTTCCTATACTTCTTCTTCTTAAAGAGGAATAAGTGCCGTTTTTATAAAGTCCATTACGTTCATCATTTAAGGTCTGGTGAATTTGAGCATAAAATTTTGTTGCCGAATTGTCAGTATTCTATGAAGAAAATCCCAGTAATTTGGGAAATGTATGGCCTTGTGCCAACACAAAATGCTCGTTATTGGTATCAATATAATCCAAGTTGAGTACGAAGAACCAATAATCAAACAGTTTTTAAGTAAACGGATAAAGACTAATGGAGTAATCAAGAGACCTGCACGATCACCTGACATAACTCCATTAGATTTCTTCCTATGGGGACATCTAAATAATTTAGTTTACAATGACTCAGCCGTTGATATGGCAGACCTATACACCATGTACTTGCATTAATGCATCACAAAAGGAAACTTAAACTTAAGATTAATAAAGTTTACTTCGTTAAGCAAATTTTACGTTCAGGTGTCAATTTAGATAATTTCAAAAGTAAAGGCACACGAGACTTACTTTAATTTCAAACCGACCTTGTATAAGTTAGAACTTCAATCTACTAAGTATACTCGGTGTCTCACCGGGAACTGAATCTATCGATATAGAGAAAAGTACACATCAGAAAATTTTGAAAATTTAGATAATTCCTAATGTCGGTGTGGCCAATCCACCTAAAATAATTACAACCAGCTGGCACTTCCGCTTATACAGGAAGTCGATACCAACTTGCTTATTTCAAATGGAACACCCTATATATTTTAGAGTTTTTGAAAAGAGAAGAAAATTCTGAGTCGAGAATATGTAACATTTCCTATACCTAAACCTAGCCGTTTCAGAGATATTTGATATTTTATAGAAAATTTGACAGGTGCAACGGTTTGCAAGAACCGTTATTCTTCGTGTAAAAGGTCCTCATTTGCTTCTTGTCACGTAAGAAGAACACAAAGAGAACTACGTTCTACAACTGAAATAAATTCAATAATATCATACCAAGTTTTAAGTGTTTCGCGTTGCATTTTGTCAACTTCAAACCGCGAAAACTTGTTTAAGTCAAATGGAACACCCTGTATTTTTTTACGTCAAGTTATGTAAAATTGAATTCCCTTTTTTCTGATATTAGTATCGTGGTGGTTAAAGTTACGACTTTTTGAAATGTTTGCGATTTAAATAGAAATTCATGAATTGTTGTAATCATTTCATCATAATAGCCATGATTAGAAACAATCAGTCATTATCTTATGTCAAAAAATGCTAGCACGTTTAATTTTTTTGAGATTTACTCTTCAGGCTGTTAAAAATTTATTTTGAAACTACGAAAGTAGTTATAAGAACATTTTTTTAAAACCAATAAACTTATTTATAACAAGCATTATACTTGCCGTGGAGAAGTATGATTAAATAAAACGATAAAATAATTCAATAAGTTGTTCAAATCTTTGCTATAATAAAACATTAACACAATTAAGAAGAATAAAGTAAATTCAGGTAACAAAAACAAATTAATAATAAGAAGAATATAGCACACAGACCATTAATATTTATCTAATCCTCAAAATAATTTTTAAAATATCATATCAAGTGTTCAAAGTGTCCACCGCGATTTCTTATGCACAATCGAGCGCGGCGAGGTACTGCATTTAAAACATTACTTAGCATTTCGGGGGTAACTGTAATACATGCCTGTTGAATTCGAGCTTTTAGGTCCTCTACATTTTGCGGTGTCGTTGAAAACACCTTATCTTTAATATACCCCCATAGAAAAAATCCATTGGGGTTATATCTGGAGAACGAGGGGGCCATCGAATAAATACATTGGTACCTATCCAATGCTGAGGCAAAATTTCATCTAAATAATCTTGGCAAATCTGGGAATTGTGGGGAGGAGCTCCATATTGTTGAAAATATTGAAAGTTGTCTCGATTCTCTAAAGGTAGGTCATCTAAGAATTCATTAAATTCATTTCTCAAAAAGTTTAGATACCTTTGACCACTGAGGTGACCATCATAAAAATAAGGACCTATTAAATTGGTGCCTAAAATATCTATCCACACATTTATTGAAAAACGATTTTGAAACCCAGTCGGTCTATGCCAGTGTGTATTTTCAGAAGTCCATTTGTAATTAATATTGCGATTAAAAAATCCATTATTGGAAAAATTTGCCTTGTCGGACCAAAGTATTTTACTACATATTAATGGATCGGCACGCTTCTTTTCCAACAGCCACCTACAAAAAGTTATCCTCCTTGGTTTGTCCCCCGCTTGTAAATGGTGAACTTTTTTGGCTTTATAACACCGGTAACCATTTTTTTTTAAATTTTTTCTAGAATTTGTTTTATTTATATGACAAGCAATTTGAATTTCTCTTAATGATGTTTCCAAATTTTCTGTATTTTTATTTCTTACATAATTAATAACTCGGTTTACCTTATTTACATTATCAGTAACACTGTTCAACCTTGTCTTCTTCTTTAAAAATGAACCATTATTTTTCAGTTTCGTAGTTTTATTCGGCTGTAGTACTTGTGGAAATCTGTTTCTATATTCTACTTGAGCTAATCTAGAGTTAAAATTGCATTGGCAATATGTAAGGAACGATCAATGTGAGTGCAAGTCATTTTTGAAAATTCTAATTTCTTAAACGAGTGTGATTGAGTGAGAGTTTAAGTATTAACTGAGATGATCTGTCAAAAAATTAGATTGTCAAGTTTGTTCATAGCCAACTATTTTAAAATAATTGAAATAATAATGAAATCATGAAATACAAACAAATGGATATTATACTTAAATTAATTGGTAAATACGTTTTAACTTTCTGAGCAAGGAGTGACGCTTTTATGGAGGACCTCTATAGATTGGCATAACTGCGAATACTCTTTACATAATTGCTCCATGTTGCTTTCTTGATTATTATTTTGTTTTTGTTACCTGATTTTACTTTGTTCTTCTTAATTGTGTTAATGTTTTATTATAGCAAAGATTTGAACAACTTATTGAATTATTTTATCGTTTTATTTAATCATACTTCTCCGCGGCAAGTATAATGCTTGTTAAAAAAAAAATTATTGGATTTAAAAAAATGTTTTTATATTTACTAATATAGTACCAATGAATAAATATGGCATGTGATATATCGTTGAAAAGGGAGGAAAATACTTCATTTAATGGCGCCATTTCCCGCCCGTTTCAAAATAATTTTTTTACAGCCTGAAGAGTAAATCTCAAAATACAGCGGTTTTGAAAAAAATTAGATAAAACCTCGTTGAAACACCCTATTTTGCAAACAATTTTCGCCTTAGAAATTTTCTCCTATCTCTTCAAATACCGGAGATATTTGACCTAGACGTTTTCCGCATTTTCGATATTTTCCGCCATAACTCTTAAAGTAGGCCATGGATTTCAAATGTCTTTAAACCATTTTGTGGGTATGTAAATGAGCACAATTTTCGTAAAAATATTTTTTTTTGTACGACCGATATTAAGTGAGATATTCTCGAGTGCCCTGATAAAATGGACTTTTATACGAAACTATTTTTTATTATATTTTCAATAATAAAATAAATAAAGGAGGTCAATATATAGTGAATAACCCTATATATTTGTTCATAAAGTCAATATAGTGATTTTAGGGTGTTGATAAAACCACAGACCACAGAAATCAGTTCCAACAATGCACTTTACTAAAGTAAAGCAAAAAGTTGCTGTTATGTTCAGCGTAAATCGCTTGCAGATAATTTGCGCCCGCCATTAGTATGAAAGAGTATATTTATGAGGAATAAATAATGCCTGAAAGGTTTCCGATAATAATTATGCACCGGGAGAATATTTGAGGTTTGAAGCTTAAAGACGTGTACGTGTATTTAGCAGGTACTTCACTTCAATGGGAGTTTGCGTTTGGTAAATACATCGATCGTATTTTCCCATTGGCTTTGATAAGGAGTTAAAATGTGTTCCGTAATACCTCAAGCGTTACCGTAATTAATGTAAACAGTTTTGATGAATTACAGTTGGTTTATTATAAGAAAGTTACAAAAATTTTGTTAGGGTGTCGGAAAAACTTTCAATGTAATTGGCTTTAGAACTTCTTAAAGGTTTGTGTGGAAATGTCGGTAGACGCAAAATTAAACGATAACAGAAACTGCAGTCAAGCATCGTTGAGTGCGAGTTAATATTTGGTTAAATGCGGCATAATTTAGTTTTACTTGGTACCACAAAGACTTAAGACTGGGAAAGCCGAAAAGATTTTACTGCTTTACGACCACTTTTGTTGTAACTGTTTAAAGTTTACCTCAGAGGAGCTACCCGACTCTCGCACGACTGCATGTAAGAATAAGGCCCCACTTTTATAAAAACTTTTTTCTGAAAGTAAAAAATATTGAGCAGGAATATGGAAAAAAGAAGTCTATATAAAAGAGTATTTTGGATGTGTTACCATTCCTAACAATATTAA
Organism: Leptura quadrifasciata; assembly: GCA_963675555.1. Taxonomy (NCBI): domain Eukaryota; kingdom Metazoa; phylum Arthropoda; class Insecta; order Coleoptera; family Cerambycidae; genus Leptura; species Leptura quadrifasciata. The sequence goes on along the minus strand of OY776681.1, from coordinate 14,271,229 downwards.
TAGACAATTGTATGTTATCTAGTATAATCTTCAGCATATTATTTTCTTTTATTTTCATTACTAACTCCAATAATAAATTATTAGATCTTATCTTTTACAATAAATTGTGCAGTGTCAGTAAATCCGATTGATGTGTCTTCAAAGAAAATGTGCATCACCCACCACTTAATATTGATTTAAACTTTAGCTCTTGCCACAATAAGGTTCCCAAAAATCACGCAATGACGTACAACTTCAAAAAAGCTGACTTTATACCACTCTATTCAGAATTGTGTAACACAAGCTGGGGAGTTATCTATAAAATAAATAACGTTAACGATGCAGTGGATCACTTGTATAATATTACCAGTACTAGCGTATCAAAATTTGTTCCCATGAAAAAGACGTCCAAAAAAACATTTCTTCTCTGGTTCACAAAACATATAATTACCGATATAAGGCATAAAGAGATGGCTTAGCGTACCTATAAAAAATCTAATAACACTGTCGATCTTGAGAACTTTAAACTTTTAAGAGCTAAGTTGAAAAGAGATATCGACACATCTTACAAAAATTACTTACACTCAATTGAAAACAATCTGTCCTCAAATCCAAAAAGTTTCTGGGCATACGTCAACAGTAAACAAAATCCAGTTCAATGCCGAATGCCTTCACTAATAATGACAGTATCTTAAATAACCCTGAAGATATAGCGAATTCTTTTGCTGACTTCTTTAGTTCAGCGTACATCCCCTCAAGTCGCAATATAAACTTGTCGGCAGTAACTAGTGATAATATTAATATAGCAATGCCTAAGATAACTGAGATGGATGTGATTAATGCCTTCAAAAAAATCAAACCAAAATTTACGGCCGGACCCGATGGTTTACCGGCTTTCTTCTTAAAAGACTGCTCAGGTATAACCTGTTCTTACAAATTTGTGCATCTAAAATTTGTCCCATACACAAAAAAGGAAACAAATCGGATATAGAAAATTACTGCCCTATTACAATCATAAATAACTTTGGCAAAGTATTTGAAATCGTCATGCATACTGCACTTTATCCCCAGATTCATCAACGTATATGCAACAACCAACATGGGTTTGTCTCTCAACTATCGGCAACAACAAACCTACTTTGTATAACACAATACTTAGCTGAAGTTATGGATGACGGTGGACAAGTCGATGTTATTTATATGGACTTCTCTAAGGCCTTTGATAGGTTGGACCATGGTGTTTTGCTAATGAAATTAGTCTCGTTTGGTTTTAACCTTAGTCTAATAACCTTTTTTGAATCCTATCTGGTTAATAGAAGTCAGTTTGTACAATATCATGGTCATAGCTCTATCGTATTTATATGTCAATCAGGAGTTCCACAAGGATCTGTCTTAGGCCCTTTACTGTTTATCATTTTCATTAACGATATCGTCATCGATCTCAGTTGTAAACCTCTCTTATATGCTGACGACTTGAAGATATACTATAAGATCAACGATGAATTAGACTGCGAAAAGCTGCAGACAGACTTAAGTACAATTCACGAGTGGTGTAACAAATTCAGATTGTCTCTGAACATAAATAAATGCAATGTAGTCTCGTTTACGAGGAAATTAAATAAAATACAATATGAGACAAATCTGACACGTCATGATAGCTTTAAAGATCTAGGAGTAACATTTGACTCACATCTTTCGTTTAGAGAACACATAAGCAACACAGTGACATCATCTTTTAAAATGTTAGGGATTCTCATAAGATATGCTCGAGATTTTCAAAATATGCGTACCATAAAAACTCTATATAATACCTCGGTGCGACCCCGACTAGAATACGCGAGCGTGATATGGAACCCCCACTACGACGTACATATTAACAATATTGAAGGCATTCAAAGACGTTTCGTAAAATTCCTGGCATTTACAATCAATTATCAATATTCTCCTATAGGTTATGATCATTCATTACTACTGAATCGTTTTTCATACAATTCTATGAAGCAGCGGAGAAAGATGCAAAGTGTTATACTTTTATACAAACTTCTAAACAACATGATTGACTGTCCGCAATTACTTGAACAAATCAACTTTAGAGCACCTACCAGGTCAACCAGATCTATATCATTGTTTTACTTTTCTAATACACACACAAATGCTTTAATGTTTTCACCACTATATTGTATCTGCCGTAGCTACGAAATTATTGCACATGATATCGACATTTTTAACACTAGATTAAGTCAAATTAAGTCAAGATTCTCTTAGATTAACAGTTTTTGTTTGTTTCTTTTTCCTTATTTAATGCTTTTCCCTATTCACTTTTCTTGTATTATTTTATATAATTGTATATGTGTGTGTATAGATAAATATGTATATATTAAATGGTCATATGTTCACCTAATTTATTTGTAGAATTTTGCAATAATTATATTAGTATTAAGATTTAGATTATAGTAAGCCATAATATATAACACTAACGTGTATTCTAGTTTTAATTTATATCACTAGTTTTGATAATATATATGTATGTTAGTTTCCGGCCCTGTAAATGGAATGTAAATTCTGTAGGGTTTGTGTATGTAAATAAATAAATAAATAAATAAATAAATTACCTTGGACTTTATTTATAGTTTATAATAAATCAAATACAAGCGAGTAAAATACAACCATGTTTCTCTCATGCGTATTTTGTTCGTGGCTTCAAAGGAATTCGGAACTTCAGAATCTCTACAAAGAAAATAAACGGGCGCAGTAAAAGGGAAACCGACCAGGGTCCAGGCTGGGATGTTTTCACTCGAGCACCGAAACACGAGAGAGAGTATTGGATGTAAAAGTCGAGCCTTACAGCTTGTAGCTAACTGGAGATGTTAATTTGTTAGCTTCGCTGGACTCGCAGCCATAAGTGTTTTGGTGCTCAAAAGGAAGTTGGGAAATTGCCAAACAAGCGAAACCGTACAAATCGTTTTTTGTTTCAGTTAGATTTAAAAGTGGCCTAAATTAGCTTGTGTATTTATATATATAGGGTGTCTTTCAGAACATAAATAAAGAAGATACAGGGGTGTACAAGTGAAAAGGACAGCACGCTGTGCAGCATTTAATTTAATTTCAATTTCGTTTCAATTTCTTTTCAGTCTCGTTTCAGTTTCCATTCATTCATTTATTCACTTATTTATTAATTTATTTATTTATTTAAGTAAAACCCAGTTACGGGGTGGGAAAAATAAAGTAGATGAGATTTACAGATACCGTCTATCTATTTTTATGAGGGCTCTCTCTCTTAATATCTATCGTAGAAGATTAAAGTTTTAGAAACGGATTTCATAAAATATGAGACAGTGCAGTTCAAAGAAAAGAAAAATCTCCTTGGCCTGATGGAGTGCTGGGTAGTGATAATAATTATGTAAGTAAGATTTGTTCATTTTCATTAGTTTTAAGTTCACCCATCTTTCATACTGTCTTAAATTAAATAAATGTCATTTATGTATTTTTTTAAAGCTGTCTTTTACTTTCTGCCAACCGAGTTACCCCCTAGTGCGTATATGGCCTAGAGGAGGCCAGTACGTAACATATGGTGGATGCGCCGGGCTGCGGACTGCCAGAACCGACTCCAGGGCCATAGACTATAACGACTATAACGGACAGTGCCGGAGTTAGCCTGAAGATTTTAATTTTGTGCATGCTCCAGGAAACTATTGTGCGTTATTAGACGGTTAGGTGTTTTTTACGACCAAAGAGGCTAGGTTATTGCTATTATCATTAGAAAGATCGCCATTGTATAGAATTGCTACTTATAAAGAAACATTGCTATTGTTTAAGGATTTTTTTCTTGTTATTGTTATAGTTTTTTTCAGGTTTCTGTTTCTTTGCCAGTTGTTAAAGCTGGAGGCCAGCTTTCATGAGGACGAGGAGATATGTCAAAAGGAAGAGAAACGATTTAATATATTTTTAAAAAGATAAATTATATTCAATAAATTTAAAGTACAAACTCATCAACCTAATTCTATAATTTGTTTACATTATTTCTTATACATTGCAAAATTAATAAACATTAAATTTAAACAAAGTATTGCAAAACATGTGTGTCAGTTTAATTAAACAATTACTTAGACTGCAATAATTTTGAGGAACAGGTCATAGCTAAATTTTAATATCATTGACATTTGGGGTTTGAGACAGTGCAGTTCAAAGAAAAGAAAAATATCTCCTTGGACTGATGGAGTGCTGGGTATTGATAATAATTATGTAAGTAAGATTTGTTCATTTTCATTAGTTTTAAGTTCACCCATCTTTCATATTGTCTTAAATTAAATAAATGTCATTTATATATTTTTTTAAAGCTGTCTTTTACTTTCTGCCATCCGAGTTACCCCCTAGTGCGTATATGGCCTAGAGGAGGTCAGTACGTAACAATATTAACACTATCGTTGGAAAGAGAACAAATAAATGGAATTAATGTTGTCATGGCATACTTTGCAATTTGCTCTTTTCAAGCCAACTGCCTTTCTCGAATTTTTGATACACATTATTCTTATTGTCTTTGCCGTCAACTCTATATCTATTTGTGTTTAGTTTCGATCACAGCAGACGTACGTTTAAATATTCAAAAGTTATTGAGATGTAACCATGAAAAGAAGGATGCTATATCCTAAATATCTTCTACATCACTTATTGTATAAACGCTGTGGAAAAAATCTAATTGGAGGGAATTCAAGAGTGAAAGTCGCACAACTGTGAGCTCTGCAAATAAATCTACAGTGTTAATTAGTATGACCTTTATCCGATAAATATTTTTCAGTTCAAGTAACGTCTTAAAAAGTCTTAAGATATAATATTCTCCACAAAATAAATTGAATTTTATAAGGCTAAAATGAAGATTTGAATATAAATTTCCAGACAGCTTAACTTTTCATATAACGGCGATTTACATGAAAATAAATAAAAATGATTTACATTCCAGCTTTAGCTTGGAGTGTTGATAATATTTAATATCTAATTTGATATGAGTTTCTAAATATAAATATTACGAAAGAAGGTAAACGAGTTGTGTTTTTAGACACAATTTAATCAGGAATATTAATATGCCCGGTAATGTAATAAAAAAGTAGGGTATAACTGGATAGAGCTTTACAATATCATTAATAACAAAACTCATCCACAATACACGAACATGGGATGAATTCTGTGTTCGGGCGTATAAAAAGAAAACTGTACAGGATGGCTATATAAATTGTAGTTTTATATGTGCCAGGTTTACAAAAATATGTAATGACCTAAGCAAAATTTTATTCTAGTCGCCACGACGCTTATGCCGAAATCGTTGTATCAACTAGAAATTCATAATTTTCTAAGCAAAAATATACTACGCTTGTATCTAGAACTCAGTGACCATCAAATTCACCTGATCTCAATTCACTTGATTATAAAAAGTCCTATATTAAAAAGTATATAATGGAAGAAAATTTGCCATTGCCCATTTGGGACATTGAGGGAGTTACAGAGAGAATTGCGAAGATGCCAGAACGTGGGGCGAGCGTAGGTGTGTCTTTACTATGTACATTCTTCGGTATGCGATGTAAAGCAACGTCAGGCGCAGTTAGTAGTCGCCTCACACATCTTCCAGCGGCTTGTATATCAGTGTATTCGCGGAATCTATACAACCTTAGGCGAGGGTTGTATAGGAGATATACCATCCTTCGGAGGGAATGTAAAGCCGTCGGTTCCTTGTCTATTAAATGTTAGGCAAGTAAAAGATCCCTACTCTTCTTAAGGGAAGAGGTTCGGCAAAATTCCTGGTTGGGGGTAGCTCGTCTACAGGCGTCGGTGTTAGGCCTCAGTAGCGGAAATAGGCCGACGTTAAATAAATGTATAAAAAAAAGATGCCAGAACAAATGTTACATATTTTTTTAAATATTTTACAAATACGTAACGGCTAAATATTTATCTATCCTGAGAATAAATAAATTCTAATTACATTTTATAACTAGATATCCAATAAAGGTGTTCTAATAGCAATTGTAAATATTTACAGAGATTTTATTTTGGCATATTTCATCACATTAAGTATGCTGTGTCAATAAGTTTTATATTTATTTGTAAATAGGGCGACATATGCTGTGTTAAATCAAAATAAATAAAGTTGACAGCATAACATGAATTTCGATAAATTTGCTAGATAAAGTTTTAAAAGATCGCGTGTCTAAATCCATATATTACACTGTCGCTCATATGCGTTCTAATGGGACTATATGTCAGCTATATGATCCTATAAAATAATTGTTTCGTAATTTTGACGTTTTTGGATTTACTACCACATACCGTATGTCTATTTTACGAGGGCAACACCAAGTATCTCGGTTAATATCTATCCCATTTTTTATGAGCTATATTTCAGTAAAAAGAAATTTGAAATCCATAGCCCACTTTGTGAGATATATTACAAAAACCTGAAAAATATGAAAACCACAAATGGTTATAGCCTCCTTATTTGAGAAGATACGAAAAAAGTTAAAGGGATGAAAGTTAACGGTAAAGAGAATAAGAATAATAATGTGTATAAAAAAATTCGAAAAACTCAGTTGGCTTTGACATACGCTCTTGTGCAAAAATAAATAGAACAAATCTCAAAGTAGGCCATGACACCATTGATTCTGTTTATTTTTTCTCTTTCCAACGATATAAAACGTGTCACAAAAATTTTAGTTGATACTGTGAATATATAATATTTTACGAAAACCACGATTCATATGCTTTTGATTCTGTTAATTCGAAATTCTTGGAAGTTAAGCTGTAAACAATAGGAATCACTGGATATATTTGGAATTGTTTAATATCTTATTTTGAAAATCGAAAAATCACAGTTTCAATGAATTCGGAAAGATCTAATGTCATTAACATGGAAATCGGTGTATCCCAAGGTTCTGTCATTGGTCCACTCTTATTCCTTATTTTCATCAATGACTTACTAGACTATATAACAGAGGGTGAGGTATTTATGTATACGGACGACACATCTGTCATCATCCACTGACACTGTAGAAAACTTAGAAAATAAGACTGTTAAAGTTATTAGGCAATTTGAAGATTGGTGTCAAAAAATACTTTAATTATTGATATAAAGAAAACAGTATTTTTATATTTTGCAAACACTGTAACCAATAATATTCCCAAAATAAAATATGTTGAGACCAGCAACAGACATAACTGACATTCATAACTATCCCACCAGAAATGCCCAGGAAATACACATTAATAAGTTCAGCCTTTCAAAATATAAAAAATGATCCCATTATGCTGGTAGTGATATATATAATAAACTTCCAGTGGAAATAAAATTGCAAAATTCTTTTAAATTATTTAAAAACGAACTAGAAATATTTTTAGTTGAACACCGTTTTTATAACATGACAGAGTTTCTAGATCGGTAACGGAAACAGTTTTAGTATACTTAGTATGTGCTTAGCATCTATACTCGAGGCAAGAATTCAAGCGATTCACACGTCACAGATCGATTCTATAAATAAGACAATGCTGCTAAGAATCATGAAGCCCCATTAAACTGTACCTATTTCTGAAAAGAGCTTGATAACTGGGTGTCAAGAATTACTCTTTTTAACGTAATTAATGATTAAAAATTATGTTAGTATTAAAATTTCTTTAATGAAATCACTCGTGACGTGCATAGCTTGAATTCTTGCCTCGACTTTATTTAAAATTTAATATACACAGTTGCCAGTTTGTCTTTTTATGTTTTTGTTTCTGTCTAGTTTCTATACATATTTTTTTGGAGACTATTCTTTTTATACACCTTTATGACTCATGTATATATGTATATATAATGTATTAGGGTATGAATCTATATGTATATAATTTTTTAATTCTTATCACATATGTCTTTTGTACGCATTTTCTATTTTATACACTTATAATTCAGTGATTATTTATTACACGTTAATACAAACAAACAAATATCTCATAAATAAAAATACAAGTACATAATGAACATCCAAAAAAACGAAAAACTATGTATGTACTGTTACCTAACTACCATACTGAAAAGAAAATGTGTATATTTATTTTTCTAACTACAAATGCTCAAATTGTGCACCATGCATTCTAATACACAAACGTGCTCTACTAGACACCTCACGCATTTTGGAGCATTTCAGGAGTAATTGCTTTGAAAATGAGCCGTGTGTTTTTAGATTTTGAACTAACTTCCTAAACATAGTTCGATTTGGCTGCAGAGCATCTGGAAATCTATCTCCGTAAACCATGACTGTCATGTCAGCGTCAAAATTGCAATCATGTCGAATTTATTATTATTGACATACACCATAATTACTGATATAAAACTTGTCTTAGAACTCGACAACGCAACATACAACAGTGACAATCTATTAAATTTGTTAATAACTGTATACATTATTTTTCATTAATCATGACTTAACTGATTTTTACGTTTCAATGATATGAATTGTGGTTTCGTAAAATATTAAAAATTGATTAAAAAATTTGTGACATGTTTTATAACGTTGGAAAGAGAAAGAATAAACGGAATTAATGGTGTCATGGCCTACTTTGAGATTTGTTCTTTTCATTTTAATAGCGTATGTTAAAGCCAATTGTGTTTTTCGAATTTTTTTATACACGTTATTATTTTTATTGTCTTTGTCGTCAACTTTCATCCCTTTAACTTTTTGTTTGTCCTCAGATAAGGAAGGACAATAATTCAACGTTAATGGCACAACTCACCTGTATTTTATTTTTTAATTATGAAATTGGACGATTGCATCCTACATCATGATAAATACGCAAATCACATACAGATATCAATTACAGTGTAATTAAATGTGAAATGATATTAATAATGTATTCATCATAATCAGTCACTTGCAGATATAGATTTGTAATAAATGATTAGGGAAAGAAAAAATAGTATTTGTAGTCAATGAATATGTTATCTTTGTTACGTATGGCTTACGAATCTTTTTCAACACCATTTTGAACGTTCAAAGAGGTCTTCCCTTTTTTTAATTTAAAAATAAATTTGACAAACCCATGTTAACATGTTTTATGAGTAGAAGTAATTTTTCTTCCTAGCGTTCCCTCACTTATTTTGCTTGCGAGAATCTTCATTTCCGAACAAGCGCATTCGCCCAATCAAAAGTTACAAGAGTGATCCTATCAGCTGAACCATACGGTATTGTCATGTGCATGATTACGCACAGCCTTATAGAAAATTCGAGAACGGCGCCAGAAACATCGCGAATGATAGACCGGAACATTCTAGAATAATCAAGTACATTCGACGCGGATATATACACAGTAGATCCAAATCCACTGGGGGCAGTTTTATAATAGACACGCAATGAAATAAGAAACAGAATCAAGTTGTGATTTAAAGTAGTGAATTTATGTTAGATTAAAGTATAATTAGTTGTGTTATTTTTAAGGGTTAATTATTGTAAAATTAAGTAATTAATAAATCAGTGGTTTGTAAAGATTCTTGTTTCAATTTATTGAACCTACATACAGGGTGTTTATTTGAGATTGCAAACACGTAACAATTGGTATCAGAAGCGGTATTGCAAGAGGATTTCTGAAGAATTCGAGAATGTTCTATTTGGAAAGCATTGCAGATATTGAAGTGCTTTGAACTGGAAAGTGATAATAGACATTAGACAAGACTTATTGTGACATTTTGAGAAAATTTCCAGAACCCTCTATTTGGAAACTAGAGCAGTTAGCAAAATTCTGTCAATTGGGAAGTGATATAATCAAATAAGGCCTATTTGTGACATTTTGAGGAAATTTCCAGAACCCTCTATTTGGAAACTAGTGCAGTTAGCTAAATTCTGTCAACTGGAAAGTGATATAGACATTAAATAAAACCTATTTGCGACATTTCGAGAAAATATGTAGAACATTCTATTCCGGAATTTGTGGAAGTATTGGATTTATACCTAATATAGACTTTCGAGAAGTTTAATGGAAACAAAAAGCATGAGTGCTGAAAAACAAATGCAAGACATGTTCGCAGAACTAAGCAGAATGGTGTTAGACCAGGAAAGACGACTTCAAGATAAAAAGAATTCGAGAAAAAGAACAAGAAAGACGTGAAGAAGAAAAAGAAAAAGAACTCGAGAAAGATGAACAAGAAAGATGTGAAAAAGAAAAAGGGAGGCGGCCAGAATGGAAGGATGTTTCAGACAAGAGTGTCGAGCTGAAGGCATTACCGGAGCAATGGGACTCCCTCAAGATTACAGATGGACTGTTAAAGAGAGCATTGGAAAGCCCAGATGGGAATGGAGTTACCATGCACCTGGTAATAACCAGGTGCCGTGTCCCGAAGGTTCTCTAGGAAATACAGGTCATTTTGGCATTAATAAGACCTTGACTAAAGTAAGGGAACGATTTTATTGGATAAATAGCCGTCCAGATATGGAGACTTGGTGACGCAAATGCAAGGTTTGTGTAGCCAGCAAAGGACCACAGACAAGGAGTAGGGGCCAAATGAAGCAATATAATATCGGAACCCCTTTTGAGAGGATTGCTATCCATATTGCGGGCCCATTCCTAGTGACAGATGATGGCAATAAATACATCTTGGTCACTATGGACTATTTTAGCAAATGGCCCGAAGCAGTTACTGCTGCTCAAGTTCTGGTGGAAAACCTTGTATGCCGATTTGGTGTACCCATGGAGCTACATGCCGATCAAGGGAGAAACTTTGAGTCAGGGGTATTTCAGAAAATTTGTGAAATGTTTGACATTCACAAGACTCGAACAACCGCTCTTCATCCCCAGTCAGACGGAATGGTAGAACGACATAACAAAACCCTGAAGGGACACCTTTCTAAGGTGGTTCACAAGACCCAGCGAGATTGGGATCGGCATATACCATTTTTATTAATGACATAGAGTGCTGCCATTCATGATACTGCTAAACAGACACCTGCTTGTGTAATATTTGGGCACGGGATCGGACTGCCATGTGACTTGATGTTCGGCACACTAGATAAGAAGCCGCTGTCCGTTTGTGACTATGCAGATGAAAGTCAACGGCTGAAGAATATCCATGACTTGGTTCGAAACCAAATTAGCATAGCTAGTGACAGAATGAAGGCTCGCTATGAATGGGACGTCAGCAGGATTTAAGGAGGGAGATCTGGTTTAGTTATATAACTCACAGCGAAAGAAGCGAAGATCTCTGAAGCTTCACCCACCTTGGTTAGGGCGTAATGACGTTGTTTATTGGATTTAACGAAGATGAAAATCGTGCACTTGGACAGATTGGCGAAGTATATCGGGGAGTGTGAATTGCCTGACCAGTATGTTCAGGCTTAAGGAGGGGCAGTGTTATATGTATGACTACGCCACCTGCCTTATAGAAAATTCGAGAACGGCGCCAGAAACTTCGCGAATGATACACCGGAACGTTCAAGAATAATCAAGTGCATTCGACGCGGGTATATACACAGTGGCTCCAAATGCACTGGGGACAGTTTTATAATACCTTTTCAATGTCTTAAAGCTAAAATATTATTTTGGTGATATCCCTACATTTCTAAATTGAAATTGATAAATGCAATACAACTTAAAATATCTAGAAATGCAGCACTAATAAAAAAATAAACTGATAAGACAGTAAACACCTTTAATACAGTAAGGGTATGATGTAATTATTATCTATTAAATGGCAAAAGCGTAGTTATTGGACAAGGCGTGTAAATGATTATTATCATATAGTATTTTTTCCTATATTAATTACGATTGCTGTAACTAATGGTAGACTAGGGACAACTAATCGTTTAATAAAAATCACCGTGGGATATCAATTTGAGGAATTACCTACTGGTTCGCGTGCGGCTTGTTAATTTAATGCAGACTACATAAAAATCCCAGGCATGCCTAAAACTGGAATTAAGTGACTTACTTCTGAAACATTTTTAGAATAATATGGTTGAAACTTCCGACAGGTCGTAAAGTTATTTTAAACACCTGACAAATAAAATTTAGATTTGCATACTGCCGAGTTAAATATACAGTTCTTTGCAAATTAACGCACAAAAGTGCACACATTCAATTTGTTTTTGAGAGAAAAAGGTTTTCTGAGAAAGTCCGCTCACAAGTTATTTATATACAGTACTGTACCGGGTATTAGAAAAGTATGGGAACAATGGAAAATGGTGGAATGGTGGATGGAACAGTTTGCATCAAATCGAAAAATAAAAAAATACGTGTCAAAAATTTTTAAGAAAACTATTTACTGATACCAAAATGACCTCCCCACCCACTACCCTGTGGGTGAAGCGAGGGGCAACTTTAAAATTTGAAATGGAAACCCTTATTTTTTATTGAGGAATCGGATTCTACGGCAAAAATTACGTAAATTTTATTTCGGACATTTTTTTCGATTCTTGCATGGTGTCGCTGTAATCGCAAAAAATTAGAAGAAAACATTACTGTCTCAAGAGTAGCGTCTTGTGCCCATAAAAAAATGTCCAATTCAAAAACTGAAAAACACGTATTTGTTATTTTTACGAAATCTATCCAATGACATTGGATTCGAATATCCCACCCCGGGGGGGCGGGGCAACTTTGAAATTTATAATGAAAATCTCTATTTTTTATAGCGGATTCGAATTCTACGGTCAAAAATACGTGAATTTTATATCGGGCATTTTCTTAGATTCTCGCAAAGTGTCGCTGCAATCGCAAAAAATTGAGTGGAAACATGAAAGTTTTGAACGCATATTTAAACAAATACGAAAAGTAAAACTACTGATGTCAGAGTGAATGATTTCCCGAGCTGTTTTGAGAACAGTGATTTTACACGGTCGTGCGGAAATTACAACTACTATTAACATTCTGTAAATTTATTAGCAGCTAGTAAATTTCAATTTACATTTTTTACAGGGCAATAAAAACTCGATTTAAAAAAAAACTAACAGTGGTTTTACCTCGTAATTCAGCCACGTCAGACAAGTTCTTAATCCCAGCCAGTGAAGGCAAGGAGGTAACTCAGCCATTTAAGGCAAGGTGAGGATTTCGGCCAGTTGAGGCAATTAGTTTACAGCTTAATTGCTACACTAGCAGATTTTAATTTCAAGATTATAGCAGGTGTTCAAAATGGTGCCTATTGACTTCTTTGCATTGTCTGAGACGAACGTAAAAATTTTCAATTGCACTTCTTATCACTTGAGGTGGTATTTCTGCAAAAATGTTTATTATGCGTTCCCTCAGCTCTTGCAAATCACGAGGTTTAGTGAAATAAACCTTACCTTTCACGTAGCCCCAAACAAAATAATCAAGTGGGGCGAGGTCGGAAGATCTTGCTGGCCATTCAATAGTTCCTCTTCGACCTATCCATCGATTTTCGAAAGTACCATTCAAATAGTGCCTGACAATATCCCGATAGTGTGGAGGAGCCCCATCTTGCTGGAACCAAATATTAACGAACTCATCATCAGCAATCTCTTGTATTGCGGGAACTATTTGTTTAGTAAAAATTTCCAGGTATTTTTCTCCATTCAAATTTCCATCTATGAAAAACGGTCCTATGATTCGATCCCTGAAAACTTCTGCCCAAACATTTAATTTTTGTGGATACTGCGTGTGTGTTTCAAGCATCCAGTGAGGGTTTTCGTCACTCTAATATCTGAAATTATGGCGATTAACTTTTCCACTGAGTTCGAAAGTTGCTTCATCTGAGAAGACAAGTAGAGATGACAAAAAATTTGGGTTTTGATTACTTCTTTCCATCATTAATAATAATAATAATAATAATAATAATAAACACCACAGAAATTAGACAACCCCCAATTCCAGAAGCCAGGGCTTGTGCGGAAGGGGGTAACACATTGAAAAAACGCGGACATACAACCATTTCCTCCGACAGTGCTAATGCCGGAGCCAGGATTCGAACCCGATGGTGCGATGTCCGTATGATTAATCGCGATTGCCACATCGCGAGTTAACCCACTCGACCAGACTAATTCACTAAATTCAAGTCGCCTATCAAAATCATCCTCATTTAATTCTTGGTGAAGGTGAATTTTGTAAGGATGAAATTTCAAAAGTTTTAAATTCTTATGAACTGAAAATGCACCCATATCAAGCTGTTGACTGACTTTTGTGATTGATAACCTTCGATTTTCAACAAACGCTTGGGCCACTTCCATTTGTCGTGCTTCGGATGTTTCAGATTTTGGTCTTCCAGATTTTGGGCGATTTTGGTCCTTGTGTCTAGGAATCGTTTGATGGTACGGGACACAGTAGATTTCGAAATTCCCTCTTGATCTACACGGAAAGTTTCGTTGAATAAAATCACAACTTCATCATAGGACCTTTCTTTATCGCCCGACCCTCGCATCATTAAAAGAGAAACTCTCTCTTCCTCTGTTAAAGTAGCCATTATGCAGAAAAAAACGCCAGAATTAATGAAAAATGAAATAACTTTTTCCATACAAAAGTGCGCTCCTGCCTCTACAAAAGTTGGAAGGAACTGAACGTTCTCGTAGAAATTTCACAAAACAAATACTGTTATTAAGAACACTTTTAAAAAAACATTCATAAAACCAAGATATCACAGATATTGTTTTTTAAACAGAATGTTTTCTTGTCAACAGGAGTAGCTAGAGTTTGTAAATATTTACAAACTTATGGACGCTTAAGGTTTATTTCAATTTTGTGCGATTGCAGCGACACCTTGCGAGAATCGAAAAAAATGCCCGATATAAAATCCGAATCCGCTATAAAAAAAATAGGGATTTCATTACAAATTTCAGAGTTGCCCCTCGCCCCACCCACTGGGTTAGGGGTGGGAGAGTCGAATCCAATGTCATTGGATAGATTTCGTAAAAATAACAAATACGAGTTTTTCAGTTTTTGAATTTTTTTATGGGCACAAGACGCTACTCTTGAAACAGTAATGTTTTCTTTTCATTTTTGCGATTACAGCGACACCATGCAAGAATCGAAAAAAAAGTCCGGAATAAAATTTACGTATTTTTTACCGTAGAATCCGAATCCGCAATAAAAAATAGGGGTTTCCATTTCAAATTTTAATGTTGCCCCTCGCCCCACCCACAGGGTGATGGGTGAGGAGGTCATTTTGGTATCAGTAGATAGTTTTTTTGAAAAATTATTGACACGTATTTTTTTATTTTTTGATTTGATGCAAACTGTTCGAGATTTTCCACCGTTCCCATACTTTTCTAACACCCTTTATTTCTATGAAACTATCCACCCTAAATGAATTAGGATGTATAGATTTTTATAAAACATCAAAAAGAGATAATAGAGATACACTTCTTATGAATGTAGTTCTTGACATGTGTTTCGGAGTTATTGCTTCTCATCAGTGTTGGTTTGCCTGTAGAATGTAGAATTGCGATAGTACTAACAAAATGTACTGGTTTCTTAAGTAAGTATAAAACTAGAAAAGATTGTTCATTTTGCTCCCAATCTGTAAACATATTCTCTGAGTCACGCGTCGCTGATGAGGAGTAATAACTCCGAAACACGTGACTAAAGCTTCACTGTTGTTTTCTTCTTAGGGTATAAGACAACTTGTTGCCATTTTTCTTACTATTAAGTCTTGATAACTTATATAATTTGCTTACTCATTTATACCGACGTAGCATATTTTGAACATTTAAGTTCTTAATTTTCTTTCAATACAGCGATACTTTGTACCTGCCTATTAAATTTTTAAATTTCATTTGAGTTGGGCTCTATTGAAATATATAATGAAAAAGCTTGCTTTCAATGTAAATAACCTTTTTCTGAATTCTGAGAAGCGCTACAGAAAAATGAGAACTTTTCGCCCCATTGCATTTCATCTGGGGTGTGTTTCGTGAAGTAACTACGGGCAGCAATAAAACTGAAATATGAGGCTTCAAAACTCGATGAAAATTTACTGCAGTACAAAAGTTAACAGTTTCTATTTAATAATTTAAGTTTATCACAGTTATTTTTCAATTTCTTTGCCTCAACAAATGTATTAAGCTTTATTGATATCGATTTAACAGCGTGTTTAATTTTAATATTCATTAAGTAAATGAATGTATAGGGCACGCCTTGCAAGCTTTTGTTAAATTTTTATTTCATTGAATGTTGGAATCTATTTTCTTAGTTCAGACGTAGACGGGATAAGGCTTACCCCTTCTCAGTTATATCTAGAAAGGAGACGAATTAATACAAGCCCATTATGAATTCAAATTTGTAAAATAGAATTCAATGTCTTCTTCTTCTTCTTCTTCATAGCGACGCAATAATGAATTGCGGCACTCAAGCCTTGTGGCCCATTGTGCATCCGCTCGCTGGTCAATGAATGTTCTCATCCAAGCCGGACTCTAAACCAAAGCCCAGAATCCTTCCCAGCGGGGCATTCCTAATTTCCTCCGGTATAGGGAAGCCAAAACCAAAGTGTTTGTGCCTCAAGTTCATGATACTGGGGCAAGAGTTTAAGAGGTGGATGGATGTTTCCTCTACTTCTCCACAGAACCTGCGGTCGGGGTTGTTAACCACTCCGATCATGTGCAGGTGTTTCCTGAAAGGGGGCCATTTCTAGTCATGAAACTTACCACGACTCTGACTAACATTCTGGCTTAAACACAGTAGTTGTTTTGCCCTCTTCGGCGTGGGTCCTAAAGGGAGGAGCTTCGCTTGCCGAAGTCCTGGGTGGGTGATCCAGAAGTCAACGAATTGGAAGTGAGACTAGTCCTCTATTGACCTTCTTGCTATAGTGTAAGCCAGAACTGGCTTCAGACCCCTCAAGGGCTGCCGAGAGCCCTCTCTAGTAAGAGCATCTGCCTGCTCGTTACCCTTAATGTTACTGTGCCCAGGCACCCAGAGAAGTTCGACTCAATTGGACGAGCCAAGTTCGCAGAGTGCCTGTTTACAGCCCTTGACCAAAGAAGATTTGGTTTTAATTGACGCCAGGGCCTTGAGAATCGCTTGACTTCCAATCCTCCCTTCTCGGGATGACGACCTTAATATTTGCTGAAAAGGAGAACATGGAAGCCCTCACCGCGTTAGGGCACAAGGGCATGCCCTTGCCTTTCTTCCACTGGCCACCGCACATCAGCCTGTAGGTTGCTTTCCGTGCCTCGGCCATGATCATCACGTAATCACAGAAGGGCCTTCGTGACTCCCAAACAGACGAGTCTTTGGGTTTAGCTTCCGTTGGATGTGTAGTTTAGCAACTGCAGGCCACCAGACAACGGAAGCATACGTTATCATGGGTCTCACTATAACAATGTAGAACCACATTGCTACCCTGGGGTTGAATCCCAAAGTTTTGCCAAAAATCCTTCTGCATATCCAGAGGATAGTGGTGGCCCTTTGTATTTGTCTCTCTACATGATCTTTCCAAGACAACTTAGAATCCAGGATAACACCTAGATACTTCACCGTCCTGGAGACCCTTAGAGTAGTGTCGTAGAGAATGGGCTAGATGGAACCGTCCAGCACACGTTTCCTGGTAAGAACAACCAATTCTACCATAGAGAGATTAACTCTAAGGCCCTTGCAGGGCCCTTTGCATGAGCCCGCTAACCGTATTATTAAATTTTCGTGATATGACAATGGCTAAATCATCGGCATAGCCTAAGGTGTAGAGACCTTCGTCCTCAAGTTCCTTATTCAGCGTCAGTTTTTATGAAGAGAAATAAAAAAAAGGAAAAATTTTATATAAATCAAAACACAAGCATTAAAAATATTATTGTCTAACCAACAGTTCTACCAACCTTAACGTACTAAATCACCATGACGAACCGCTTGGGGTAACAGATTTATGCATAATACGTTTAGTGGAGACAAGCTATATTTTAAATGGAAGGAGAAAACATAGTTAAAAAAATAAATTGTTTTTAAAAAGATGGTCTGTGTGGTCATCACTTTACAATAGTTATTTTTCTAATAAGTGCGGAAAGTGGCACTTTTCTGTACACGACTGCCGTGCAAAAATATGTTTTACAAGATTGTCAAAAGCTAGTTGTTCTTTGCAGAGGATGTAATATCAGAACCAATGGTCTAAATAAAAATTTTTTACTCTAAAAATGATGTTATGGCTTTTAATTAAAACTTAGAATACTTGACAGCAATTTTGCATGGTGTAAATTTTATCCCATTAACTACTACATTCACCCCTACGTAGCTCCGTGTTTTAATAAAAAAATTCAACATAACCAAATTTATAACCATAATTAAGTTTAGTACTTAGGTTTAATACTACATAATATTTCTTAAATACTTTTCATTTTCCACAAGATGGAAATTAGTTTCCTCATTGATATTAATATAATAATGAGTAAAAACTATTAGTAAAGTTAGTTTCACGTTCAATCGAAACATATTTTTTCCTAAATTAATAATTATGATTCAATTATCGTAGTGGTACCTCTAGTCCAATATTTATATCATGGTTTACGCCTCATTTATATTATGTGCAAAATTATAATGGCTGTACTTTTCAGTAATACGATACTACCCAAAGTTGTTATACCTTGATGATTTTTACAGTGAGTGTAAAATTAATGAGATAAGTTAGTCTGTTTGGCATAACCTATAAAAGGTTCTATAGGGTTCATAAGGGTGGAAGAAGTGAGACTAATGATAAAAGGAAAACAAATACATTTCAGGTGTCTGAGCGTAAATAATCCACCTAAAGTAACAGAAAGAGTGTACAAAGTAACTTCGAGTTGTTTTGTGAAAGAGGGTAATTAAGGACATCTAACAATTGTTGAG
The DNA here is from genome assembly GCA_963675555.1 of Leptura quadrifasciata. NCBI lineage: Eukaryota > Metazoa > Arthropoda > Insecta > Coleoptera > Cerambycidae > Leptura > Leptura quadrifasciata. The sequence goes on along the minus strand of OY776681.1, from coordinate 14,252,497 downwards.
TCCTTTTACGTGCTTGTAACTCGTATTTGAATAGCACTAAATAAATAATTGTAGGACTAAATGAATTTTGTTAAGAAGATATTTATATTTTTAGTACTAGTTTATATTTTTTATAGAGGTAATAAGGAGATATTTGCGTTGGATATCCCCAATTTTTTATTACTAGGATCATGAATAATCTACTCCATTTAACAGATATGCGTCTCTTATAATTATTAGTTTAGGGCGGGCTGAGACTCGAACTCAGGTGAGGAGAATGACTAATCGTGTTTTCTATGACACAATCGCGGTCTAACACACTGCTTTTATGGTGCGTAGTACTGTTTAAGAAGAGAAGTAAGTATCATCATGAGATGATTTAAGTAGAAGTGTTGCTCACAGGTAATATGTTTGTGAAATTCGTAATTATTACAACAAATCCGTTGTTGAAGAAAGAATTGCATTTTACAATTTTCCCTTTTCCCTACTTTTCACTTTCCTACTCTTTACACTTTTCGCACAAGAAGCACCCTAGGTGGACCACAGGCGGTTTCTTTGGGGTGTTATTAAATACAATATCCCATTTATCCGAATTAAAGAGAAGGTCCAAAAAAGAGTTGCTTGAGTAATATTGCAAAGATATTTTTTTAAATTCCTCCCCCGTCAACTGTATCTTTTTTAAGTTGTAAGTTTGCACATAGAGCAGCTGGTATAACACAGTAATATGATAATATATTTATTCATCTGTATTTATTATATTGTCATAACAAATTAACATTACCGAAAATATTATTCAATTTCATTTCAAATTTTAAACTATGTCGTAAACAATTTTCCATTAGTTTAACAGCTGCACTCTTTATTAAATTTATTATGTGCATTTTATTATTAATATTGCAATATTACACAACAAACAACAAACTAGAATATTATCACTTTTTTATTTTACATAAATCCGAACGTGACGTAAAAATATAATAATATGACAAAAGCAAATTATATAAACCACGTCTCTATTTTAATTTCACACAATTTTTATCAAATTATACATTGAATCAAAAATTTTTTAAGACTTACGCATTTTTCTTCCACTATGAGATACAATTTTATTTCCACGTCCAATGGAATATAGTAATGCAAAAATAAATAAATAAATATATATGTATGTATGAAAAATACTAGGTTCTCGCGTTGAACCGCGTCTGAGATTGTTAATGTTTCGACGTTTCGGCTTTCGTTTTGGAGCCATTTTCAAGAGAAAAAAGGAGGTCAAGAAAAAATTGTTAAAGAAAATAATGCTAGGAGTTCGTAGAACTGGTTCGATTCCGGGATCTCAATCTGCCTACTCCCCAGATCTCATCACAATCCATCTCTTGACTTGACTTGAACTTTCGCTGATCATCGCGTCGGCTTCTTCAGAAGGATTCTAAAGACTGAATTTGTTGTGTTACACTCCTCGTTATATACCTAGGCGCCGCTTCGGTGGTCATTGGTCGTGCTTGATTCGCTTCGCTGCTCATTCGTCGTGTTTGATTGACTGTGACTTACTACGGCGCTAGTACTTGGCAATACTAGTCTCCATGTGTTACTAAGTCGATACCCATCCTCTCTGTTAAAGTTGTTCACGTTTTTCATAATTTCCAGTGATTCCCTAATGATTCGCGGATAATAGCGCGTATTCCTGTCTAATATATCGACGTCCTCGTAGTCGATTTTATGGTTCTCGTTATTATGGACATGGTCTGTTATCGCCGACCTGTCCGTGTATCCAAATCTGGTATTTCTCTGGTGTTCTTTGATTCTGCACTGGATACTCCGTCCTGTTTGTCCGATGTAGCTCTTACCACATGTGCACTTCAACTGGTAAACACTTTTTGATAACAGTTTGGGGACAGGGTCTTTGACGCTTGGAGACTGGTATTGCCAAGTACCAGCACTGCACGATCAACCAAACACGACGCATGAGCAGCGAAGCGAACCAAGCACGACCAATGACCAGCGAAGCGAAGCGACGCCTAGGTATATAACGAGGAGTATAACACAATAAATTCAGTCTTGAAAATCCTTCTAAAGAAGCTGACAGGATGATCAGCGAAACGTCAAGTCAAGTTCGACGACCACGGCAAGACCAGGAAGAAACTACTTCATTAGACAATGGCCGTGAAAACCTGCATTCTATTCATCCAACAGAGTCATCAAAATTAGCTATTAACCTTATAGTACAAGATGGATCCCTTCAGGACACCATCCTTTGTAACTTTAATTATTTTAATAATTTATTTTTATCAAGTGGTATCTGTCTATTTTTTTTTAATTTTAACTTGTTATTTTATAAGCTGTAATTGTTATTAAGTGTTTGTCCATACTTTTATGAAAACTGTTCCACATGTGCAACTTTTACATAACCTCAACATTTCGTAAGTACTCTAATGTCAACTCTAATTGAATTTTAATACGATGTCATACTTTGTAGAGTTCCTGAAGAAGAGACAATAAAGCCTTGAAAGCTAAAACAGAAATAAAGAGTTTTCTTTAATTGTTTGTGCCATACGACTGCATACCCAATTTTAACTATTTAAAATTTCGTCCTTAAGTAGCCAGTAGAGTTAATCTTGCCTTAAAATATAAGAAATCTTCAGGTTCTCACTGAAAGCTGTCTACTGCTGCTCCTCGTTGCTCGAACTGAACCGACATTCTCCGTGTTGTGCGGCTCCTTATATAGGCTGTGGTCTAGGGCGCGCCTGCGCGACTGGCTACGTGTCACTGGTCCCCTACTACTTGTGGGAGGTGTAGCGGGCGGCTGAGCCAACCCGACAAGTAGCCTCGCTGAAACGTCACGCTCCACGTGACTTCTCGTTGGTGGTTGGGCATCCTCGTGTCCAATCGTCGCCGTAGAATGCCGAGGTTCTTTCTGATTGGTTAGCGCTCGGCTCTGACTCCTCGTGATAGGTCCATTTCGGGCAGGTTGTCATGTTTCTTCACTATTTGTCAATGCTTGAACGTACCTCCTCGTGATTGGTTAGTCCACGGTGGATCGTCGTGTGTTTTCTGTTATGTATCTTCCTACAAGAGCGGGCTTCCAAGAACTGGGTAATCTCTGCGTATCATCTCGTTTATTAAGATTTTGTGGTCTTTTTTCGATCTCTATGGCCTCTCTGGTAATCCTTGACCTATAATGCTGAATCACCGTCCAGCACAATTAAATTCAGTAATAAAGACTTTAGTGACACGTTCTCAGAGGTTGGCAGACGTCGGGTGTTAAATAAGAAACGAGGGGCGTTAGGGATATAATAAGGATCATCCTAAAATCGTTTTAGGGTTCTGCACCCCTCACTAGCGTATGGCCGGTCACTCACGAAACACGCTACATAATGCATATTTCATTTTCTGTAATTGTTTGTATTACTTTACGCACAAGCAGTTATTGCTTAAGATTCGCAGACATCCAGGAATAATCGAAAATGAAAGTCGTCTTTCCATTAACTAACATAAGCACGTAGAGGCGTCCGTGAGGCTGTTATATTGAAAAACAGGAGCCAAAGCATCATAAATTTTTATTAGTCTACGCGTTAAAACCGTTTCAATTTTACGGCAGCCTGTTTAAATATTTAAACGAAAGTTTGAAAACCTCGAGGAGAAATATTAGATCGATGTTATGAGGGAAAAATTATAATTTATACGATATGAAGTAGCAAAAGGGTGATGTATCGGGTTGGCTCATTCCATTTACTAGACGTTTTCTTAAAGTATCCACACACTTTGTAGCATAACTTTGGGAAAAATTTTTAGTAAGCCATTTTATGTTCACCTCCAGTAAAGAATTGAGACGATTAGGGTTAATTTATTTTGGTTACTTCAAATTTACTAATCCAATATTATCAAACTATAATAAAAAAAATTTAAAAAAGTTTATGTCGCAATTTTTGCAAAACAAAGGGTGAGACGTTGGATGTTTTCCACGAGGGAGAAGCGAAAGGATTAAATAATGTGGTTACTAAACACATTTTTACTCTACACTTTTTTTTTATACATTTATTTAACGTCGGCCTATTTCCGCTACTGAGGCCTAATACCGACGCCTGTAGGCGAGCTACCCCCACCCAGGAATTTTGCCGAACCTCTTTCCTTAAGAAGAATAGGGATCTTTTACTTGCCTAACATTTAATAGACAAGGGACCGACGACTTTACATCCCCTCCGAAGGATGGTATATCTACCTATACAACCCTCGCCTAAGATTCTATAGCTTCCGCGCAAACACTGATATACAAGCCGCTGGAAGATGTGTGAAGCGAGGACGCGGTCTTCGTTGGGACGGTCACCCATCCAACTACTAACCGCGCCTGACGTTGCTTTACATCGCATATCGAAGTATTTACATAGTAAAAACGCGTCTACGCTCGCCCCCCTTTACTCTATATATCTTTCAGTAAAATTAACAGAAGTAAATCAGGAAATAATTCTTAAATTCCGCCATTTTGAATTTTCTAATTTTCACTTAGAATTCATAGTCAGTGACCCCAAAAACCTCCATGATATGAATTTTAACCGATTTCATTGAAAACTTTGCGAGTTATTGAATTGGGGGTGTATAATAGGGGCTGCAACCCCCGGGGCGAGTACACTAATTTTTAAAAGTATACAAGTCTTATATATATATACATTGAAGTAATGACAATTGACAATTTAAGAACTTATACCCTTTTTTCATTAATTTCCTTTACTAAGCGTAATGATATTGGATTCCGATATTTCCTACATTAATGAATAACAAAAACTTTTTGTGGTTATTGTAATTTGACAGTTTTTTAGTACAATTGAATCAAACTTTTACATTGTTTACTACTTCTCTTCCATACGTGTTTTGAACTTCTTCTAAGAACCCTATAATTTTTCTGGTCCGTGGTCTTCTGCTAGCTAGCCCAATGAAATGTTACATGTCCTATGGTCAACGTTAGGCGCGATTAGTACTTGGATGGGAGACCGTTTCAAAGAAGACCATGTCCTCGCCTCACATATCTTCCAGCGGCTTGTATCAGTGTATGCGCGGAAGTTATGCAACCTTAGGCGAGGGTTGTGTAGGTGATATATCATCCTTCGGAGGGGATGTAAAGCCGTCGGCCCCTTGTCTATTACGTGTTAGGTAAGTAAAAGTTCTCAACTCATCTTAAGGGAAGAGGTTCGGCAAAATTCCTAGTTGGGGGCAGCTCGTCTACAGGCGTCGGTGATAGGCCTCAGTAGCGGAAATAGACCGACGTTAAATAAATGTTAAAAAAAAGTCTACAAAACATTTATTTACATTCATATAATTATATATCAATTTTTATGTTCTTTTTTTAATACATTTATTTAACGTCGGCCTATTTCCGCTACCGAGGCCTATCACCGACGCCTGTAGACGAGCTACCCCCAACCAGGAATTTTGCCGAACCTCTTCCCTTAAGAAGAGTAGGGATCTTTTACTTGCCTAACATTTAATAGACAAGGGACCGACGGTTTTACATCCCCTCCGAAGGATGGTATATCTCCTATACAACCCTCGCCTAAGGTTGTATAGCTTCCGCGCATACACTGATATACAAGCCGCTGGAAGATGTGTGAGGCGAGTTTTATGTTCTTGTTTACTATGAAAGTACATATGGCTATTTTCATACCTTTCTCATTAACCTGTTATATAGTATATCCTACAAGATGTAATATATTAGCTGAATTCTTGCAAATCGGTTTGTATACGTTTTACTATTTATTACGACAGTACGAAATCTACATAAAGTGACCTGTAGGTTATGCACTTAACTCACCCATTAACAGATGGCGATACCTATATCACTTTACGGCTTTTATTAGTAAAAATATCTTTTTCAAGTTTGTGTATTAGTATTATTTTGCAGAAAGTGGGATAAATAAAGTTTACTTTATTAGTAAAATTCATCAAGAAATCATTTGCCCGCAGCTTTTATACTGATTCCGACCAATACAAACTTAACTGTGTGACATCAGTAATTAATATTACATTTTTACATTCGCGTTAACAAGTGTTTAACAACCAGCTAAATTTCATTTATTAGAAATTTAAACTTTCAGTAATCTTCAATTTTTGTCTTTGATGTAATTTCAATTTCTCTAAATAAATTTAAATTCAAATTCAATTCTTTTTAATTTAATAAGTAATTAAAATATTATATATACCACATGGGTATAAAATTTTTTTTGGCAATCTATAGTTTGTGAATCAGTTTCTGCATATTGATAAATTGAACTTCTTCAAACTTTTGCATATTGAAAATTTGAAATTCTGCACATTGATAATTTTAAAATTCTTCTTCATATTGAAAATTTGAGTTTCTTCAAAAATTGAAATTCAGCTATATGTTTCAAACTTGAAATTCAGCTTTACATATTTTATGCTTATGCTTTATATTTAAGCTTTATATTTTATATTGAAAACTTGAGCTTCTCACAAATTTCTATGAATTATAAATTTATATTCTACGTTAAAAGGAATATTATTTCTATAGACTGGAATCTATAACCAGTTCTTTATTGTTCAAGTTATTTATTACGCAAATTAGCATCCATATTTGCGTTCATTAAGTTTTCAAAACCATGTAGTTGGACGATTTTTCCACAATTTTCAAACTTCACTTCATTGAGAGACGTAAACTAGAAAACCCTTAGATTCCATTTTTGCAAGAGACAATTGTGGACCTGAATTGCTGCTGTAACAGAACCCTTCACCTCATCGATACTCAATCCCGGAATCTAGGATCCTGGTATAAATTTGTTATTGATTTTTTTTTAGTAATAATTAGTCTTTGTTTGCCGATATTATTAAACAACTTAAAATTTCATATTGCACATTATACAAATTGATTCTTTCCTAAAAATATATAATAAGGGGAAGGAGGTAACAGAATGTGATATTAATTAAATTTAGTGATCCAAAATTTATCAGTTTAGTGGGTGTTGGGATCAGCGTTTCGTCAAAATACACAATTTTTAATTAAATTATTAACTCGGCAAATAACTATAAATTTTGGATCATTAAATTTAATTATAATCACATTCATTGGATTAGCTAGCAGAAGCCTACGGACTAGATACATTATGGTGTTCTTAGAAGAAATTCAAAACACGTATGGAAGAGAAGTGGTAAACAATCTATAAATTTGGTCCAATTGTACTAAAGAACTGGCAAATTACAATAATCACAAAAAGTTTTTTATAAGATGTAGAAAATATAACATTTTCCACTAACATATACTACAAACTTCAAAATTAATGAATAAATCGTCTTAAATTTAATCTATTTACAAAAGTAGATTTTTCTAACATTAAAAACGAATTATTTTCCATGTTTCCTTGTCATAAATTTTTTTAAAAAAATACCAAATATTTATCTCTTATAACTGCAACTAAGGACACTGAATGACTTTTATATAAACGTAGATTAAACAGAAGACAAATGGGTCTAATCCATAACTCACGAGAGTTTCCTGCACCGACTGGCGTAACAGTAACGTTTTATCATGCATCTAGTTGCGAGAAAGACACATTTTAATTTGTATAATTATTTTATTTTTAGGCAATTTCACCTCCATGAATCTCTCCATAAACGATTTATCATTCTGTCACTTAGATTTTAGGATTATTTCACTTGGATAGGTACGGTTAAATGGATAAATTAAATAATTATATTAACACCTTCGCATCCGCCACATTTTAGAAAAATACTAATTCGTTGAGAGTCTAATGCTGCAGTAATAAATATCACAATATTCATTAACTTATCCTATCCCGACACAATATAATATTAATTTATTAATTCTGTCGATCATAAATACATGATATAGAAGAAGCCAAACATTGCTTTTCAATATATTTATAAATGACATAGGCGATACTTTAGATGTGCACTTCTTAATGTATGCAGATGACATAAACTTCTACACAGAATCTCTGGTTTAAACAACTGCTTTATAATGTAAAAAATATCTCTAATCTGAATTCCTGGTGTTTTAAAAACAATCTATCGTTAAACGTGCAAAAGCGCAATGCTATGTCGTTTTCAGCTACAGGTTCTGAGTATACCTACAAGTACACGCTAAAAGACAAACAACTAACGCGACCGACCTCGTTTAAAGACCTTGGGGTATCACATGGACACGTCTGTATGCGATGTAAACAAAATTTTAGGATTTATCACACGTAATGGTCGTGATTTCTCTAATGCTTCAACCTTAAAGTTATTATACATTTAATTTCTGAGATCTCAGCTAGAGTATGCGTCTTTTCTTTGGCATCCATGCTATAACACTCATGCTACGAAATTAGAGAACGTGCAGTGACACTTTCATAAATACCTCTATTTAAAATCTCTAAATACATATTCGCCGATTGGCTTTCCTCAACCAAACCTGCTTGACATGTTTTCTATGTGTAGCTTAATTGATAGACATAGTACTAATTGGATGCTATCTGCGGTAGATTCTTGATGAAACATATTCAATAGAATAATTATAAATATTCAAAAGAATAGTTACAATACGCACTTGGTTTATTGTTTCATTAGTTTTTTTCCAAATTTCTCTGATGTTTTGGCCTTACGACCATTATCAAAGAGTCTTAAAAACTGACCTGAAAGTGGTGGTTTACAGTATATATCTTACAAATCCTCTACCCACCTAGAGGGGGATAATAACTTGATTTGCTATTTCTTAAAATTTAATCAAACAGGCCGGAACTACGAACTTAATTTTAATTTTATTACTGTGTCTAGTACAGGATTGTTCATAAATTCTGTTTGTGTATTTGTAACGTTTTTAGAAATTAAGAAGTCCCTAAGAAACCATAAGGTATAACGAGTGGTGGGCAAGCAAGGCCAGAGAAATTCAAAGGTACGCCGATTCACACGACTACAAGAATTTCTTTCAAGGAGTAAAAGCATGTACGGCCCCAGTCGGAAAAATATGTGTCCTATTAAAGATTTAAATGGAAATCTCCTCAAAGAAGACCAGGAAATAAGAGCCCGATGGAAAGAACACTACTTTAACATTCTTAACCAGCAAAGTCAAGCCGATCACGATATTATAAATCTTATCCCTCAATATGACACCTTCGAAGACTTAGATAAACCATTAACAATGGAAGAGGTCTTAACCGCCATTGGGCAGCTAAAAAATAACAAATCTCCCGGCGCCGACTCACTCCCAGCTGAGATCTTTAAAGCTGTGTCGTCAGAGCTCACACCCTACCTCAAAAAACTGTTTGATGTCGTGTGGGAAAGTGGTCAAGCTCCGCAGGAGTTTCGTGATACACTTTTAATCAACCTCTTCAAAAACAAAGGGAGCGCTGCGGACTGTGGAAATTACAGGGGTATAGCTCTCCTGGCTGTTGGAGGGAAGATACTCACTAAAACGATGGCAAATAGGCTAACACCTATTATGGAAAAGCTACTTCCTGAAACACAGAGTGGCTTTAGGCCAAACCGAGGCACATCGGATTTAATCTTCACACTTAAACAGCTTCAAGAAAAAGCACTCGAACATCAAGGAGAAATTCACATGGCTTTCATTGATTTAACCAAGGCGTTTGACTCGGTGGACAGGGAAGTGCTCTGGAAAATTATGTTCCGCTTAGGTATCCCTAGAAAATTTGTGGAAGTATGTCGCAGTCTACATACAAACAACAACGCCCAGGTTATGTATAATAATGAGGCAACCGAACCTTTCCAAACCCTCACTGGAGTTAGGCAGAGATGTGTCCTGGCACTCCTACTCTTTAATTTGTTTACCACTGCTCTAAAAATTATTGTTGACAACAAACTGACAGTGAGAGGAATAGGTCTCAGATACCGTTTTGATGGCGGTCTCTTTAACATAGGGCGCTTTAGAGCTTTCACGAAGACACGCACACGATTCATTTGTGATCTCCAGTATGCGGATGACTGTGCACTTTTAGCCTCTACGCCGGAAGAGCTTCAAGAACTTTTAGATGTGTATGCCCAGAGCTATGATTCCTTGGGACTTAAAATCAACATTGGAAAGACTAAGATTATGTCAACTCCTCATCAAGTGAACCAAATAGACATTACACTTAACGGAAATTCTCTTGAAGTGGTGGATCAGTTCAATTACTTAGGCAACGTTGTTAATGACAAAGCAAACATGGACTGCGAGATTCGCAATAGAATTAACGCTGCATCTAGAGCACTCTGGGGACTTAGAGAGAGAGTATTTGACAACCACGACCTTGCTTTGTCAACGAAAATGGCTGTCTACAGAGCAGTTATCATTCCAACACTGCTATATGGATGTGAAAGCTGGGTCACTTACCGTCGTCATGTGAAAGAATTAGAACGTTTTCAGCAAAGACACCTCAGAAGTATGATGAAAATCCGTTGGTTCATTCCCATATCAAACGTTGAAGTACTCAGGAGAGCAAAAAGCCTTCCAATTGAGGTGCTTATTTCAAGAGCACGCCTAAGATGGGCAGGTCACGTTCATCGTATGCATGATAACCGCCTTCCTAAATGCACACTTTATGGTGAATTGCTAAGCGGTAGAAGAAGGCGTGGCGGTCAACGAAAGAGGTTCAAAGACGTTCTCCATGAAAATCTAAAATCCTGCGGTATTGCAGACGAGCAATGGGAACAACTTGCAGCGGACAGAACCGAATGGCGAGGGGTTGTGGCCAGCTACCAAGGAAATGTTGCTGCAAGAAGGCCGAATCCAAGACCTAACCAGGTCTATGTTTGTCCTGACTGCGGTCGACATGTTCTCTCCCGAATTGGCCTCTATAGCCATAGTCGTGTGCACCGTAGATGAATGGGAATTACAATAGACTACACCTATTACTTGTTTTTTATTGTACACAATTTATCGACTGTAACATTTTTATACTCGGACTCGAGTAACGGCTAATGAATGAATGGATGTATACTGTATATTAAATAAGTGTTGTTTCCCATCTTGTAAATGGTCTCTGTATTGTTAGATGTTATATAAATAAACGAATAACATATCACAGTCGAGTTGTAGCAATATAAGAAGTACATCCACATATAGTTTCAATCAATATTCTTCTGACTCCCAATCGGAATCTAAATCTAACAGTGAAGATCTATTTGTTTATTTATTGGCCTACTTTGGAATATAAATAATAGTGCCTAATTTTGAGGTGATATAGGATATTCATTTCCTAAAACAATAAAAAAGACAAAATGGATGTACAAGAATTATTAAAGAATGCAAAATAATATAATATACAGACGTGTAAAAAACAGCAGAACTTTATCTCAGACCAAACATAATAAAAGGCAACTGGAGGAAGTGAAATGAAAATGGGCGTTAATGAACATTATATATTTATATTTTTTAAATTCTTTATCCGAGTTTAATGGAGTCGAAAAAATGTCGCGAGGGTTGTTTGTCATGAGAGTATTAAAATTCGCAGTTATTCCGGAGATTCAACAATTTCATCCCAAGTTTATTCTAATTGATCCTTGTCATGTTAAAAAAATCGAAATCCCGTCGAAAATACTAAATGTGATGTATGATCCAAAAAAATTCATTAAAAAGGTTTTTTGGACAAAACATAAGTTTTTCAAATGGAACCTTATTGGTACCGTGGTACCATTTATTAATACATTTAAAAGGGACTTATTTATATGCCTTATTAAAATTTATAATAAATACAATCAAAATTATACCTAAAAGAAAATACAATTTCGTTGTAATTAAATGGAAAGAAAAATTAAGGTGGCGTTGAAAACAATGAAATATTTAGCTTGTCAAACAATTGTTGGGTCACCGGTGTTTTTATTGTGTCTTTAAAATTTGTTTAAAATTCTTATTAATTTTGTTCAAAATGCCGCAAATTTATACAAGAGATGAAAAAGTGGATATATTAATTATCTATGGGGAATATAGAAAAAGTGCGCTTACGGATACCGACCTTTATGCCCAATTATATCATGTTAGGCGATGTTCTGCGAGAAATTATTTTTATTGTCTTGAAAATCAATGTCTTGCCCTGGGTGGAAATAGAAAAAACTGTTTCTTTAACGCAAATTGCGCTTGAATTAGAAATTAGTTACCAAACAGCAAGCCGATTTTTGCATAAATATGACTATACCAGTTAAGAAAACTCATGGGCAAGCCGCAAAGGAAAAAGTGCACACCGTAGACACGTGTTTCGGACTGTTTGGTCCTCATCAGTACGGTGTAGCTAAGTTGAAGGGATGGGCTCAATTTAGGAAAAAAAACGATATAAATGGTTCACAAACAGGATGCCAGCAGCTCATTTGTTGCGCCTCTGAAAGAAATTGCATCCCAGAGCAACAACACAACATTGCCACGGAGGCAAACTACAGCCATCTGTATAGATATCCATAGTTCAAAGATTATCACAAAATAAAAAATCAATGCGGGAGGCGAATCATCAGTTAAGAAAACTCGTTTGCAAGCCCGCAAAGAAAAACGTGCAAACCGTAGACATGTATTTTGAACTTTCTAGCCATCATCAGTACAATGTAGCTACGTTTTTCCAAAGTTGAGCCCATCCTTTCGACTTAGCTACACCAAAAATTCCGCTGCGCATGAGTGTTCTTAACAGATAATTCACATCCCGCGTTAACATCCTTTTTAATAGGACTATATTTGGTGTTATTTAGCCAACAAAATACGAGATATTAGGTCAATAGAAAATCAAAGTTTATCAGGGGAGAGTAATTATCAATATTGATTCGGTTTCAATGTTTGGCTTGGCATAATCGGTAGTTTAATCAATGGTCCAATAATATTTAAGGGACCTCTGACTGATGGCAGGATGGGATTCCTGCGGAATGATATTACGGACATTTTAGATGAATTACTTTTGAATTTAGACCATAACACAAAAATAGTAACCTTCAACAGAGATTCGGAGAAAACATCAATGGTGGCCTTCAAGTCACCTGATTTAGCTTCCCTAGATTTTTGTTCGCCAGATATTGAACTGAAGACCTTAAATATCATTATAATTTGTGTTTAGATAAGTGTACTGCGATAATAAAACGCGATCTGTCAGCTAGTTGTCAAGTTCAAGTTAAAATCATATTTTCGAACTTGACATTAAAAAAAAAAATTTTTTCATTTGAATAAAAACAAAAAAGTTATTGGACAACTCTGAAGAACTTTATGCGACCTTTCTCTTTACACATCAAATTATCCCTGCCGAACAACACGGGTTCATCCCAGATCGCTCAGTTGACACTAACTTGCTGTGTTGTGTATCAGACTGGTCTTTCAGGTTAGACCGTGGTGAATACGTTGACATTGTATACCTAGATTTCCGCAAAGCTTTTGATAAAGTGCCTAAAAACCGCGTGTTACAGAAACTGGAACATACGTGGGAGCATCTACATGTGGATTCAAGATTTCTTTACCGATCGATTGTTAAAGTTGGTACTACGGTGAGTGACAGCAGAAACGTGCTCTTTGGGGTCCCCTAGGGATCTGTGTTAGGACCGCTGCTGTTTATCGCATATACATCCGTTCTGCGGCATTGTATCAAATTCCGGTGTCTTTTCTACGCAGATAACACAAAAATTTACTGCAACCCACTAACGAATCACGTACGACTTGCAAGGAGATCTAGATCTCATTCAGAAGTGGAGTGAATCATGTTTATTTCCGTTAAACATCGATAAGTGTCCAGTACTCCATTTAGGAAAACACAATCCACGCTTGGGGTACTATATTAACGGCAAACTGCTGGTTTCATCCGGCTCTTACGACGATCTGGGAGTCATCATCACGCACAATCTTTCCTGGTTAAAAAAGCCAACACCAAAGTATATCTTCTGAATAAAACTTTCATCCACGTGAATCCCACCACCTTATCCAAACTATATAAAACATATGTTCATCCAGTACTCAAATTCGCAAATAGTGTTGATTTCCTACCTTAATATGTGATTCAGATCTTTTAGAGAATGTTCAACGCCGCATAACCCGGATGCCATTTAGATGTATCCGCCCATGTTACGAAGATCGGCTTTTACAGTTTAAATTCACCTCTCTGGCTGCCAGAAGACGTCGGGGCGACCTTATCACGACGTACAAATGGATACGAAATGAATTATCTACAATTTATAATTTGTTTATACTCGCCAATGACAACAGATTACGTGGACATCCATTTAAGATCACCAGGGACCCCTTCGACGCGTGGAACAGTCTGCTATCTTGTATTGTGTCTGCACTTAGCGTAAATTCGTTTAAATGTAGATACAACAGACTTGTATTGAATTGATAACGTTTTTATTCATTTACGTTGTATTTTTTTTTTTATTGTAATTTCATATATTGCTGTTTAACCTTGTGTCTTTTGTTGTTGAGCATAATGGGTATATTTCCCCTGCTCTTATTTTTGTATAATAAATAAATAAATAAACTTTCATTAGTAAAATTTTCCTATAGAAAATGCGTATGTCTTCTTTATGTTTCTAATTTATTTTGCTATCGCGGGTGGCTTTGGACTTGTATCGAATGTATTTTTGGTCATTAGTAGATCCTAATTTGTTTTTTTCGTCGTTCAAATCAGAAAAGAATAGACCATCTTAAGTGCGACACATTGTATAAGTTTTTTAGAAACCTAACTATGTTGTTATTACAACAAACCGACATGTTGATTACTAGTAAGCTAATATTGCGATTGATTTTTACCTTGTATAGTGCGAAGGTGCCAATATTTATTACTGTGATCGTACCTCTCACTATTGAAACAACTTGTCATAAAATTTATTATCAGGCTCATTTTGATAATCCCGTAGTGATGTTCGTAACTCAACTATGCAATACGAAACCCACTTGTAAGTTGAGGATTACTGATTACACAATCAGGAATCCTGAACTTTGACCTCTGCAATTTAATTTATTGACTTGTCATTGTTCTAACAGCAACTTTACACTTCAGGCCTTAACTTGATTGAATTCAACGGCGCACGGATTCTACCATGCATAACTAGTCTACATTTCGTGACCTGCGACGTCGCGCCAACCTAGTGACTCGTAGAGAGGTCAGTGGTAGATAAGGGTCAGCTTAGATAGACCTTAATGAGCAGCATTAACACATTGAGATAACCACCTAGCTTTTAGTCGACTCCCAAAGTCTCTGTAATTATAACATTGGTCAGTGGAAAGTTTATATGTTTGTCATCTACAGAAATTGTTGTGTATGTAAAAAATATACAATGCAATGACATAATAATCTAAGATCCGGCAGCTGATTCCTGCCGGTACCTGTTTTTCTGGCGAAACTTAATTTAAATGAATGATTAACGGCAATGTAATATATTACTGCCGGGTAGCCTATCAAAAATTAACCGCAATTACCTTTAATTAAATTTATTTTAATTTATTTATTCTAATGAATTCCAACTACATGTTCCTTAAGTAAATTAAATGTCATTTGATAAAAAATGATGCGAAGAATGAAAAAATGATTGCCAGCTCTCAGTAAGCCGCAACTTCTAGGTTGCCAGGTGTAACAAGCACGTTATTGTTAATTATTTACGCTCATAGTGTTTTTCGAGAAAAATTTATACTAAATTGAAGTTTAATTTTTGCTGTACACGGTAATACATGGTTGCCTGTAAAAAATGGCCGCAAGTAGTGGTTGCCATGATTTGAATTCATTACTAGGTTGGGAGCACACGGGAGCCTTTGACAGCGCGTGGGAACGGAACCCTTGGAATGGAGGCCCCACACGAGTGAGGTTATATTGAACGGACTGTGACGGCAGGGCTTACGGAGGCCACAGATTGGTAGAGTGAGGTTATGTCGAACCGAAGCCACTAGTGAGGTTTAAATTTGGCGGGCCCATTTGACAGCATGGGGGCGCTAGTCAATTTCCCGCGGTCGGTAATACAGATTGCGGTCGGTAATGCAGACCCCACACTTTTAAATTTCCCGCCATAAAAAAGGGGCGTATTTTCTGACAGGCTGAAAAGTGGAGGATTGGGGGTGGTCTCAAGTGGCGCCATACCTACTCATAGGCTATCCGGACACTAGTTTGCATGGTATCAGTCAAACCCTCTCTTCTTCTTAAGGGGTAGTTTTAGGGGGCGGGTCTCAGTATTTTCCTCATAACTTTTGAATATTTTTCACATTTCTAAAAATTATTATAAAAAAGTATTCTTATTATTATAAAAAAGTATTCTTATTGCATTTCGAAAAACAAAGTGTATTTACATCATTTTATTAATAAAATAAATAACGAGAACAAGACAATAATCAAAAAGAATATGCCACACAGAGTATTAATATTTAACTAATCCTCAAAATAATTTTTAAAATGTCAAATGTTCAAAATGTCCACTGCGGTTTCTTATGCACAGTCGGCCTTGTAGTTAAGATATCCCCATAGAAAAAAATCTATTGAGATTATATCTGGAGAAAGAGGAGTCCGTCGAATAAATCAATTGGTACCTTATTAAGCGCTGTAGTAAGATTTCGTCTAAATTACTCAGGCAGATCTGAGAATTAGGGGAGGGAGCACCATCTTGTTGAGAACATTCAAAAGTATATATTGTATTGTATTGCATCATCGTTCCTCCTTAATCTCCATAACAAATATGTTAATTTAAAAAAAATAGTTATTTTATAGTTAGATTTTTAAAATTTAGATATATGTGGGGCCCCTTTACTTTGTGTGACTATCTTATGTAGGTTTACAGTAAAACTACATGCGCCAACATATTTTAGGTCTACGTACATGTGTAAATCCTGGTCATGTTATGTTATAGAATAATTTTGATATCGCCATTTGTTATATGTACATCCGACTACTGTTTGAGGGTCGAGTGCTGGCAGCATTTAATTTATTCAATAACCTAGCCAGTGCTCTTTCAATTTTGGTGTGAAAAAAAGTGGGTAATTTATTAATTATGAACCAATTAATTCAGTGTTACTAGGTAAAGAATGGTTTGTTTCGCATTTACGCATTTATCTGAATTTATGACATATTGTATAATAGAAGTTTAAGTTACAAAGGTTTAAAGAAATTGCTGTCAGATGTTAATTCTAAACAACTAAATATAGCCCAAATTGTCGAAAACAAATACTAGTAATATTATAAATTTTAAAATACACCTGCGGATATAATTTTAAAAACTGCATTGAAATACAAAACAATTTATTGCTAATATGTCGGGACTGCTGAAAGTTATTCAAAAACAGCGTTGTGCATGTGACGAGGATGCTATATGATATATCAGCTTCCGAATTGTTGCAAATGACAATAATGATAACTTGCTACCAGCTTAATTATATATTTGAACGGTTGTAATGGATGTAGTAAAACACTGGCCATTAGTCCGTAATTACAGGAACGCAATTACCTCCATTAACGGTGAATGTAATTACGAAAATATTATTTTGTTTACATAATGGATATAGCAAAAGTTGTAAATGTAGAAGTTGTACTGCTTCGTGCATGGATGTATGTGCTGAGGGATATAGCATCTTGATCGTTTCCTACACAGTGTTGAAGAAACTTAATTATGAATTCAGTGGAATATCACAACGCATTCTCCAGTTGTACAGGTATAGGAGCTCACAGTTTTAATAATGTTTTGAACTGGTTTAGTGACCCTTATATTTTACTTGCAGTTTTTGATTTTGGGGAAAAACGGTCACCAATCTTTAAAAAACCAGTAATTAGTCGACGTTTCGTGTTTGTTTGAACATATTCTCAGGACTCTGAAGACAACAAAAATTACATTTTACACAATAAAATAATATATAAATAAATAGAAATAATTTTATAAACATATACAACAATGATATACATCTAAAAACATGTTCAACTAAATTACTTATGCTAAGCTAATGATTTATCATAAATTATCCTACGTACTAGAGATACTCACATTTAATTACGGTTTTCCCTGTAGTTATTAAACATAAACTATACAGTAATGATAAATACGACACAATTTGGGACAAGCAATGAACGACTAAATAGTATTGACTATAATTATTTGAGCTATAGGTAGAAAACATATTTGAATGTAAAAACTTCTTATCAGATATCTGTTTTTATATAATTCATTATATTGAAATATGATGTGTTTAGATTTTTTATGTCTGATCATTTATTGACAGTTTTGTTATTAGGTTTTTTAATTTCTATCATCTCATTCATAAAGCCGTTGTTGTATATGTTTATAAAATTATTTATATTTACTTATATATTATTTTATTATGTAAAATGTAATTTATGCTGTCTTCAGAGTCCTGAGGATGTGTTTAAATAAACACGAAACGTCGACTAACTAAGAAACCGGTTTTCTTCAAATTGATTATTCCCACAAAATCAAAAAGTACAAGTTTAATAATTTGATTTGAAAAATTATTACCCCTTAAGGCCAATAGAAACTGAAGGACATCAAAGAGTACTTCTAATTACATCCATGAGAAAATGTTGCTTTTTACAATCTTTAAGGAACAATCAACTTTTGTTTTTTAAATTATACCCCCTAATATTCACTGGAATTGAATTCCCGCTTCCTATGACTACTGTAATATGACATTTACAGTGCCTGGGCTTTTTAAAAGACTTGCGCTGAAACTTTATTGGCTTCCATTTAGTAACAAACAACCTTACAGACAACGTTTCACTTTTATGTATTAATAGGCACTTCGAATTGATTTTAAAATTGTCGGTCTTTAAAGTACTTTTACGTCAAATACCTTTACATGCCTTGTATATTACTAGACTCATATTTTCTGTACTGTATAGGTAATAAAAGTGACAAATTCAACCTTTATGGCGGCCTCGTAAAATAGTTTTATGGTGAAATCATTAAGGTTATTTACATAAAATGACGTCAAAATGTAATGTAATCAACGAAAGTAATTGATTGGTTGAAGATTTCCCCAGCTGATTAGATCAAATAATTGAAGGAAAATATTAGTTATAACATAATGAAAATATTTTCAACTCGACGACGCGAAGTCTGAAAATTGTTTGACACAACAATAGCTGGACAGGTTCATTAGAGAGAGTTTGTAATAAATTCGATTCAATTTCATAGTTTCTTTCGTCAAATTAAAAGGTAAAACTTTAACAACGGAATTAACTAACCCCGATATCCCGACTGAAAGTTTTCGGTCTTCTTGGAAATATTCATAATGTAATTAAAATCACCTAAAATGTTCTTCTCTCTAATACTCGTCTATCAGGCAAAGAAATGTAAAGAAAAAAAGTGGGGCACACGCAGTTAGATTATGTACAACTAATAATACTGCATATTATTTTTTACTGCACCAGTCTGTGTAGTAATCAACATTTTCAACAAACATCTGTTTCGGAAATTAATTAATTAAACATACAATAATCACGTCACTGATAAAATGATAAATCAGTTATCTTGTTCCCAATTTGTTATCAAAATATTGTTTCATTTACACGATACATAAACATAAATTGAAGGGTTTTTGTGATTTTTATTCTTGAAAATTGAAAACTTTATACAGACGCTTGATTACAAAAAGATGTAAGTTTCAAATTATGAATCAATAATATAGCGGAGGAGTCCTGTTAGCACTTAAAAATTGTATCAGATCTTTGGATGTTTCGTCTTTTCATCTAAATTTCTGTGCAATTCTGTTGGTTATTAAATAGATTTTATGCCATTTTTTGTTTTAGTTCTATATATGCTTACATTAATGTCATTAATTGAATTTTGAATATATTTGATTGCCTTGAACAATATATAATTTAGCAAGCAAAAATTGTTGTGTTACTTGTATTGTTCCTAATTTTGTTAACTTAGATCGATGGATGCTATTGAATTATTCTACTCTGATGACACAAATGTCATTCAATTAAAATAAAATTGCAATTTTATGAGGATGATCTTGACCGTTGCGCGTCGTCTCAATCTTTATGAAGTATAAATCAACGTTTATTGCCATTCCAAATTTCACAAGTGTATAAATACAAGTGTATTAGAATAGAATAATAGAATACGTTTATTTACCGAAAGCACATATGATTAAAATAATAACAACAATAATCATATTCACATAAATAAACAAATTATTAATTCAAATACCTAAGTATTTGTGCATGAGAAGATGGAATTTGCATAATTATAGGACCCACCACACTTAGAACTTAAAACCACCCGGCCACCCCCTCCGAGGTTCACTAACCCCCCTGGGTCAGCATTACCCCGGCGGCGAAGGCCGATATAGTTGCTGATGGGGTGAATCCCCTTTTTAGGGAATTAACTACACTACATATTATAAATAACAAGCACACCTAACTAATACTTATAACTATGCATTAATAAAACTATTGTGATGATTTGTGTGGATATCGCTAGATTTTTACATTCATAGAAGGAATTGAATTCAATTTAGTGACGATATTGTTCAGAAGAAAAAAAATTGTAAGTAGTAAAATAGATTTCAACTTTCATTGCTATGACACTAATCCAGGTAACCAATGAAAAGTATTTTAATTATTCTTTATATCTATTGTCCCATGTATGCCAAGTCTAGGTGTTTTTAGTATATATTCTTTTAGTTTTTTTTAAACGTTTTATGTGAATTCTCGCATCGCAGATTTTGAGGAAGGCTATTATACAATCTTGGACCTAAATAGTTGTAGCATCTCTGGCCTATAGTTTTGTTAGCTTTAGGTGTTATATAGGCAGTTTTTTGTTTTCGGGTATTGTAGGAATGTTTGGCTAATTGTAATTTATTTTTTATTTAGGTTCTGGCTTATGTTTGCTTTTAGAAAAAATAGCTGTAGCAGATCCAATACTGCAACCTCCCTAAACAATTGTTCTGTCGGGTAAGTAGGTTTCACATCAAGTATCAATTTCAAAAATCTTTTTTGTATGAGTTCTAAATTTGAAACATGGACATTTAGGATACCACCCCAACCCAAGATACCATAAGATAAATGGGACTAAATAAATTATTTTTAGGTACCGTTGATCGAGAAATGCCTTTAGATATATAAATCTGTATAATATACAGCGCAATTTTTGTATGACATAATTTACATGAGTATCCCATTTTAGATGGTTATCTATTATGATACCTAAATATTTTATCTCATTGGATTACTTTAATACATGTGAAACCCTATCAATTTGTATGCCGATTTGTTTGAACTGTGGTGAGGACGTTACAGTTGGACTAAAAGGTATATATTTTGTTTTAGTGAGATTAATAGTAAGCAGTTTATAGTTAAACCAGTCTATAATTTTAACCACGTCCTTTTCTACAGTAGTTATTAATTCATTCCAATTATCACCCTTATAGAAGAATGCCGTATCACCCGCAAAACTGACAATATCAGCCTCGCTACTAATTGAATACAAGCCATTTTATACATGATAAGATGGGTCCTAGTACAGTTCCTCGAGGAACCCCGTAATGAACATTTGTAAATGTACTGCATACATCATTTATCCTCACGCACTATTTCCGACCTGACAAATAGCTTTTGTATTATAATGATATCTTCATGATTATTTACATTCAAGGTATTGTATGCGGGTAAATCATTTTCATAACAGCTAAAAGACAGAAAATGGGTTTTATTAAAATTTATTGTCAAAAGTTTATTGTTAAAATAGTCGATAATTATATTCATATCCTTCTCAACATTTTGTTTTCATGCATCCCAAGAGGCGAAGTACTATAAAAATGACTTTATCGTCTGCGAAGTTTGAAATCCTTTCCGAATTTTTTTAATGTAAACAAACTAGAAATGTATATAATAAGTAAAATCGATCCAAGAACCGTTTCTTGTAAAACTCCATGCTCTACAACTCTTTTTTCACTTGATTTCATATTAGTAATAATAGATAGATAGATAGATAAACAGAGGAGCTGGTTATTTAGCCTTTACCACCGCGACCTTTTCAGGTATATTGTGATGCTTCCAGAATATCTTCCTTATAGTACCTCATCCAGTTTTGCCCCTTGTCCTAGACTCCACAGCTTTCATAAAGGCCCTTTGGTATAGCTGCCCGGCTTTAGTTTTTCTTCTCCGAGTACTTGGAATCTCAGTCTCGCCAGGCCTTCACAGTGGCACAATACGTGGACTGAGGTTTCCTCTTCCTCTTGACAGAACCCTCATGTTGCGTCCTCTGCCATTCCCATTAGACTCATATGTCTATTGAGCCGGCAGTGCCCAGTTAGAAACCCTATTATTACTCTGATGGCCTTCCTATTCTGGCTTAGTAGATCTTCCGTGAATTTGACCGACTCTCTTTAATGAACTCTTTGGCCTGCCCCTGTCTTGATAGATTTCTCCACCATTCCAGACATTTATTTTGCTTAGGTCTTATTGGAGCTTTGAGTGTGCCTTTATTGACCAGTTGATCAGTCTTTTCGTTTCCTCTGTGTCCCTCGTGTCCTGGTACCCATGCTAAGGTCGCTCTGTACATCACTGACCGAGCTTTACCTTGTATGAATATGTGTAATGGTCGCAGGTCCAAAAGAATCTCAAGTGCAGCCATAGGAGCAGTTGTTTTTATGGCCACCGTGGCGCACAGGCCTTTGTACGCCACTTAACAGCCTTATTGCTCCCGACTGCACCGTCTTAATCTACCATACCACTGATCCATAGGTTATCATGGGTCTCACTACCCTGGTGTATAACCACAGGTTCATTTTGGGATTTAGCCCCCAATTTTTTCCACACATTTGCTTACACCTTCCCAGGGTGATTGTTGCTTTCTGTGTGACTTTTTGTGTTGGTTTCTCATAACATGTGACCTCTTGTGTGTGAATGAGGGTGTACTATGACCTCTCCAAATATTATGACCTCATACATTCGATGCCACAATATTTTATTGTAAATTCTTGTTATTTACGTCATTTTATGACGTTTAAACTTTATTTTTAAAATTCTTGTGTATGATGTTGAAATTGATGATTATTCACATAGCTCACACACGATAAGTTGTGACGTCATTTCTACAGCAGGATAGTGGCGCCCCCTACTTTACACACTCTATGTATATAGCCGCGTGACCTTCAAGTTTTACGAGCAGTAAGGAATAAATAATATGATAATATCTAGTTTAAATTTGGCAGTTGACACGGCATTCAGTGTTCAATTAGTGACAGTAGTGACACGTTGTATGGGAATATTTATAGTAGGTAGTGGAATACATTATAAAGGTAAGTACCCGGTACAATAATATTTTTCTCTGCTATCACATGTGGTTAAATTAAAATTGTTTACGTGAAAGTATCTATAATATATAAAAATTTCAATGAACAACTACTTTATATGAAGTTGTAGATTACTAGTCCATTTAACGAGGTACAAAAAGGCCAAAATAACAAAAGTTTGTAAGATCTTTTGCAATACATTTCCTCCCCTGTTTTCGGGGGTGAGAAAAATGATCGTAATGGTTTCGAGTTTTGAAACCCTTGCGTACTACCCTTATCAAGGAAAAACCAACCCTGTTTCCGGCTTCTTGGTCTTGGGCTCGCGAGGGATCGACGGGTCTGGTTTTTTTGGGGGAATAATAACAAACTAAGTTAATTTACATTAGAGTACCCCGAAGTGACCCTCGGGGGTTGAACCTACCCCCGACCGTAATAGCAATATCTCAAAAACAAGACAATACGGACTCGACAAGGTTTTTTATGGGTTTTCGAGGGCAGGGATCATAATAAAGGTGCTATTTTTCACCCTACCTTCCCGCAACTACCCCCAACGTATAAAACCACCCCGTCTTCCATGCTGCGATCCTAGGCAAGCGAAAATTCGTCGGATCGGAGTTTTTATGGGAATATTAGGGAAGCTAACCATTACTAAACCGCAGTTGACCTAAGCAGCCCCCGGGGGTTGAAACAACCCTGCTTGCAAATTCAAAATCACTCGAAAAACTTGAAAACGGGTTTCTCACGGGTTTTCGAGGGTGATAAACACGATGGTGGTATTTTTTCCATTGTAGCCTCTCGAAACTACCCCCTACGTATAAAAACCACCCCCTCTTCGGGGGTAGGCTCAAACCTCGGGGTTCGGTCCGGGGTTCTCTAATGTAAATTAACTAAATTTATTGTTATTCCTCAAAAAAAAAACAGATCTGACGATCCCTCGCAGCAAGCACGAAATTGGGGTTTTTCCTTGATAGAGGTAGTACGCAAGGATTTCAGAACTCGAAACCATCACCATCGTTTTTCTCACCCAAGAAAACAGAGGGGGAAATGTATTGCAAAAGATTCTACAAACTTTTGATGTTCGGGACCTCGTTAAATGGACTATACAGTACGTAATCATTGGAAATAAGTTTTAATAGATATATCTCGAAAAGTAATAAGCAAAAGAAAATAACATGAGTCTGCTTGGTACATTGGGGAACATGATTAACGGTGAAGATACTTCGCACGGTTTCACCTTTAACTCTCGGCCACCTCAACTTCAAAATTTTAAATAACATTGTATGTTTGTTTGTTTAACATACCCTTTATAATGACACTAATTTAATGCGATATAAAAAATAAATACGCTCAATTTGTTTTTAATTAAATAGTTTGAAACAAAAATATTAGATTATTTTTATAGCTACTGATGGGTGTTTAAAATAAGATGGTGCCATTTGAAAAAGTTGACAATTATAAATTAGTGATTTCGGAAATTTTGATTAAACCAATTCAAAAAAACTCACATTTACATTTTTCTCTTATTGTTTTGATCCATTTCATTGATTTGAGTGCATTCACTGTACTCTAGATGCAGAAATAAAAATAGCCCTAAAAAAATCTACCAAAACAACTTTTAAAACTAGGCACTCATACTTAAAATCGTCTTCGGAATCCAAAATGTAAAAATATACAGGGTGTTCCATTTAAAATTTCAAAGCTGGGGTGATTTCTGGGGAAAACGGATGTGATGAAAAAGTATCAAATTATGAAAAATTTTGTCATTTTTGGTACATATTATCCCTGCAAAGTTTAAGGCATATCTTGAAGACTCTGGAAACTATGGCTTGTCTAATGATCATGGTAGAACCCCCTTTTTCCTTATTTTTAAGAATATCAGAATGAAACTTGGTTGATTATATTATATTACCAAGAACCCACCCAACTTTTGATTTTTAAATTCAACGCCCTGTATATGAGTCCTTGAAAAATCCTGAGTGACATTTCGACTCCATGAAAAAAAATTAACTGGAAATCTGTTGATACAGAGTGCCATATGACCAGAAAAAATTGATTGTAATGGATCGGTGTTATGCCAGAAAAATCAAATCGAGCATAAAAAACTGGGGAATGTGCATTTTGTGGGCCATCAAATTTGGCCTGAACAGTTTTTTTACCAAAACTTATTTTTTTCAAATGAAACCATAATGTAAAGTACTACCATAAAATAGCAGATGTTCTAAGGAATCGGTGGATATGACCAAAAGCAATTTTTTCTTATTTTAATTTTTTTTTATTTTAAGTAAATTTTTTAATATAATATATACAGGATATTCTATTTAAAAATCAAAAGTTGGGGTCATTTCCGGTGAAACTGGAAGTGGGAAAAAAGTAACAGTTATACTACGAAGTGTCTTCTTGATCATATAATACATCCAAGTTTCATTCCGAAATTCTCAAAAATAAGGGAAAAAAGGGGGTCTACCATGATCCGTTGACACCCGGTCTATATAAACACTGGTATTTCATCATTTTATTTTTAACAAGATACTGTACATTCTGTTTAAATATGTTTTTTGTTGAATACAAAAATGAGATTTCTTGCAATAACAGAAAAAAATACTTTTGTTTAGGCAGTTTATTTTTTGTCTGTTTTATTTCAAGGCTATTCTGCCGCCGAGGGCTAATGCGGATCAACAATTTTGAATTCCCCTCTATTCGAAATTCTTGATCCGGATTAGCTTAAACAAAGGTGAGTTGCAGGTTTCAGAAGTCCGCCTTAAGCTTAGTTCTCACAGTTCCGAAATGCGGATTTTTTGTATGAAATTTGTGTAAAATTTCTTTCAAAACAGTTCCCAATTTTCTTGCAAAGGCAACAAAATATTCGCAGAGTGATTCATTGAGTTCTAATTTGAAGTTAAATTAGCAAATTAAGTTCACTAGGGATGAATATTTTAAATGTTGAAATAAATTTGCACCGAAAAATTCTCATTTTGGGAGAATGCGAATTAACGTTTACTGTTAAATATTCTTTTATTACTATTACTAACCAATCACAGGGCGCAAGGTAATCATGTGGCGGCAATACCCTATCCCGACGTTTCCCGGTACAAATCAATTGTGTCATTTATTTTTATCACCAGACGCAGTGTTCTAGTCTTTTCATTTTCATTATAATAATAAAAAGAACTATTAATTTTCTTCATTATTTTCTCTTTAGAGACAAAAAAGGTAGACTATATTCTATAATTTGAGTTAAATCCATTTAATTTAACACTCTGAATTTGCCTCTATATTTTAGGGGCACCCACATATAATATATCGAAAATGAGTTGTTTTATTTTTGTCAGGTACCAAGGAAGCCACTAAATCCAAAAGAAACACTAAAGTCCCTTGGAGCAGTGAAGAGTTTATATGACCTAACCTAAGGACAGTGATAACTGTTGCGACTTTGACATTACTATTAGCTCTAAGGATAAATAAATTACCTCAATTTTTTAACAAACCATTTTACTTACCTATTTAAATTACAACTTATTTGTTATTATTATTACAAGCCTGTTTAAAATAAATTAATCATTATACGGTTCAAACAGTGGTGGAGATGATTCACATTACATTTAAAAAAAAATATTATATAAGTATTTAGTTTGTTCTGGACTAACAAAAAATGATATAATTATTATTGAAGAACCACAAACATTTCTTATTATTTCATTTGATAGTCCAAGCATTTATTTTTTTCTTTTGAAAATAGGTCAAGTTTCTGACCAATATTAGTTCATAATTTTGCCTATTGCAAGGCCTGACAATCGTATTTTGTGAGACATGCTAAGTAAGCAAACTATATATTTACAGGATTATTCAAAAATAGCGAAACAATGTGCTCAGTACCTATTCACTTTACAAAAAAATGTTACAAATAAAAATAGATGCTTAGACTATCAAATGAAATAATAAGAAATGTCTGTGGTTCTTCAATAATAATTATATCATTTGTTAGTCCAGAACAAACTAAATACTTATACAATATTAAAAACAAAATTGTAATATGAATTTTATAAAGTGAATAGGAACTAACTCTGAATAACCCTGTATATGGTTTGCTTACGTAGCATGTTTCACAAATTATGATTGTCAGGCCTTGCAATAGGCAACGTTAAGAACAAATATTGCTCAGAACCTTGACCTATTTTCAAAAATAGCTTACATATCTAATTCGAAATTTAATGGTTTACAAAATTGTTTCATTGCTTCTCCCGTCGTTTTCGAGTTATCAATGAAAGCATAAAATAATCAAATTTTCAATTTTTTTTAATTTATTTATTTTTAATTGGTGCTCCAGAGTTGTTGATGAATCATTTTTGTTTTATGTATTAATTGTTTGTTTTTATTGATTCGTGAAAGTTTCAACCTGTAATAAATGAATTCGTTTTATTCATTATATTATTTTATTGCCATAGCTGCTGACCCCTACTAGATTCGCGCGCCCTCGGTGGCAGGTTTGTGAGTGTGTCAAACTGACCTGAATCTGCCTTCAAAATTAGTGGGAGAAATCGGCCCATTCGCACTACCGTATTCGGCGACGGATGGGGTATTTTTTTATTTTTACCCAAGATGCTGTATGTAGGTTTTCCATAAGCTGTAACCTCCTGTGTGTGAATGAAGACGTATCGTGACATCTCCAAATATTGTGAGCTCATACACTTCGGGCTATATTTTAATGCAATATCTTTTTCTCTACGTCATATAACATTACATTTAATTTTTTGTTTGTATTTTTACTATGCTTATTTTGGTAATGATCATTTATAATATAATATAATAAATAAACTGATAATAATATCCAATAAAATGTAGATAACTATACATTTTCTGGAATGAAAGTAAAGTAAATTTTTTTAAAGGTTGTCGCTTCAACCAATTCAAGTTATTTTTACTGCAAATTTATAGGATTATAACTTTACTTTCCTCCTATTTTGAATGTATAAACTAAAATAAAATTATTTCTTAC
This sequence comes from Leptura quadrifasciata, assembly GCA_963675555.1. NCBI lineage: Eukaryota > Metazoa > Arthropoda > Insecta > Coleoptera > Cerambycidae > Leptura > Leptura quadrifasciata. Next base: position 14,224,334 of record OY776681.1, on the reverse strand, counting down.
TTTCCCAAGATTGTGTATGTATGTAAGTTTTCCATAAGCTGTGACCTCTTGTGTGTGAATGAGTATATGCTGCAGCCTCTCCAAATATTATACCTTATGCACCCGATGTTACAATATTTTATTGCAATTTCTTGTTCTCTCCAGCATAAATGGGAATTATCATAAATAAACATACAGCATCTTGGGTAAAAATAAAAAACACCCCATCCATCGCCGAACACGGTAGTGCGAATAGGTCGATTTCTTCCGCTAATTTTGAAGGCAGATTTGGGCCAGTTTGACAGACTCAAAATCTACCACCAAGCGCGCGAGAATCTAGTAGGGTCAGCAGCTATGGTAATAAAATTAGGTAACAAAAGGAATTCATTTATTACAGGTTGAAACTTTCATGAATAAAAAAAAATTGAAAATTTGATTCTTTTATGTTTTCTTCTTATGCTTTATAACTCGAAAACGACATGGAGAAACGATGAAACAATTTTGTAAACCATTACATTTCGTATCAGACATGTAAGTTGTTTTTGAAAATAGATCAAGTTTCTGACCAATATTAGTTCATAACGTTGCCTATTGCAAGGCCTGACAATCGTATTTTGTGAGACATGTTAAGTAAGCAAACCATATACAGGGTTATTCAAAAATAGCGAAACAATGTTTCAATTGAGCTTAGTTCCTATTCACTACAAAATTCTTATTACAATTTTTTTTTAAATATATAAATATTTAGTTTGTTCTGGACTGACAAATGATAAATTATTACTGAAGAACCACAGACATTTTTTATTATTTCATTTGATAATCCAAGCATCTATTTTTTATTTGTAATATTTTGCCGACCCCGATGACTGGAAAGGAACTAGGAATGGAATTTGTTTTCCTTCAGCTTATAAAAGATCGTACTAGAATATGGCATCTCTCATCGAACAAGAAATTCAGCAATTAACAATTAAAAACCATTTCGGATTTATTGCTGGCCGTTTATAATTTCCGTGCCGCCCCCGACGCCCGGAAAAACGAATCTGCGAATAGGATTTGTTTTCAGTAGGTGAAAGGAACGCCATACTAAAATATAAAATATGCACGATTTTCAATAAAAAAAAGTTAGATTTTCTTTGCCGCCCTTGACGCCCGGAAAAACGAATCTGCGAATGGCATTTGTTTTCAATAGGTAAAAGGAACGTCATACTAAAATATTAAATAATAATATACACGATTTTCAATAAAAAGGTTAGATTTTTCCGTGCCGCCCCCGACACCAGGAAAAACGAATCTACGAATGGCATTTGTTTTCAATAAGTGACAGGAACGCCATACTAAAATATGAAATATGCACGATTTTCAATAAAAAAGTTAGATTTTCCGTGCCGCCCCCAACACGCGGAAAAACGAATCTACGAATTGCACTTGTTTTCAATAGGTGAAAGGAACGCCATATTAAAATATTAAATATGCACGATTTTCAATAAAAAAGTTAGATTTTCCGTGCCGCCCCCAGCACCCGGAAAAACGAATCTGCGAATGGCATTTGTTTTCAATAGGTAAAAGGAACGTCATACTAAAATATTAAATATACACGATTTTCAATAAAAAGGTTAGATTTTCCGTGCCGCCCCCGACGCCAGGAAAAACGAATCTACGAATGGCATTTGTTTTCAATAAGTGACAGGAATGCCATACTAAAATATGAAATATGCACGATTTTCAATAAAAAAGTTAGATTTTCCGTGCCGCTCCCAACACCCGGAAAAACTAATCTGCGAATGGCATTTGTTTTCAATAGGTGAAAGGAACGTCATACTAAAATATGAAATATGCACGATTTTCAATAAAAAAGTTAGATTTTCCGTGCCGCCCCCAGCACCCGGAAAAACGAATCTGCGAATGGCATTTGTTTTCAATAGGTAAAAGGAACGTCATACTAAAATATTAAATATACACGATTTTCAATAAAAAGGTTAGATTTTCCGTGCCGCCCCCGACGCCAGGAAAAACGAATCTACGAATGGCATTTGTTTTCAATAAGTGACAGGAATGCCATACTAAAATATGAAATATGCACGATTTTCAATAAAAAAGTTAGATTTTCCGTGCCGCTCCCAACACCCGGAAAAACTAATCTGCGAATGGCATTTGTTTTCAATAGGTGAAAGGAACGTCATACTAAAATATGAAATATGCATGATTTTCAATAAAAAAGTTAGATTTTCTTTGCCGCCCCTGACGCCCGGAAAAACGAATCTGCGAATGGCATTTGTTTTCAATAGGTAAAAGGAACGTCATACTAAAATATTAAATATACACGATTTTCAATAAAAAGGTTAGATTTTCCGTGCCGCCCCCGACGCCAGGAAAAACGAATCTACGAATGGCATTTGTTTTCAATAAGTGACAGGAATGCCATACTAAAATATGAAATATGCACGATTTTCAATAAAAAAGTTAGATTTTCCGTGCCGCTCCCAACACCCGGAAAAACTAATCTGCGAATGGCATTTGTTTTCAATAGGTGAAAGGAACGTCATACTAAAATATGAAATATGCACGATTTTCAATAAAAAAGTTAGATTTTCCGTGCCGCCCCCAGCACCCGGAAAAACGAATCTGCGAATGGCATTTGTTTTCAATAGGTAAAAGGAACGTCATACTAAAATATGAAATATGCACGATTTTCAATAAAAAAGTTAGATTTTCCGTGCCGCTCCCAACACCCGGAAAAACGAATCTGCGAATGGCATTTGTTTTCAATAGGTGAAAGGAACGTCATACTAAAATATGAAATATGCACGATTTTCAATAAAAAAGTTAGATTTTCCGTGCCGCCCCCAGCACCCGGAAAAACGAATCTGCGAATGGCATTTGTTTTCAATAGGTAAAAGGAACGTCATACTAAAATATTAAATATACACGATTTTCAATAAAAAGGTTAGATTTTCCGTGCCGCCCCCGACGCCAGGAAAAACGAATCTGCGAATGGCATTTGTTTTCAATAAGTGACAGGAACGCCATACTAAAATATGAAATATGCACGATTTTCAATAAATAAGTTAGATTTTCTTTGCCGCCTCTGACGACTGGAAAGGCGAATCTAGGAATGGAATTTGTTTTCCTTCGGCTTATAAAAGATCGTACTAGAATATAATATCTATCGAACAAAATATTCAGCAATTAATAATTAAAAATTATTTCTGATTTATTACTGGCCGTTTATTGCTAGCAAGTAACTCGGCTGTCGCAGGCCACAGTCGTAATTATCTGAAGAGTCCCTTCAGAGAATACATATTTTATTGAGTTGTGGAACGTAATAACCTGCTACATCATTTTCACATATTTATATTTACACATATTCATGTTCTCTTATGATTGCGGCAACATTGACACATATTATCATGTTCTGTTATTATTGCGACAACGTTTATACACATTAACATATTCCTCTATGATTATAACATCTGAGGTCACGATATACAACAAGAGGTCACAGTATAAAAGTTTCTGTAAAATATTTATCATGGAGTGTATTCGTGTGAAACCTTGTTTGACGTATCTGGGCTATTTTTTGCTATCTCTCTCACCACAAAATTCCCTTGTGGTAACAATCGATCCTAGAGATGGTGAGGTTGCAATAATAGCAAAACTTGTATGCGTGGATGTGTGAGTTCCATGTTAATTTTTGGTCAAAGAAGACTCCCAAATATTTTGCCTCACAGGCAAATGGAATTTCCACTCCGTTGAGCTTTAGGTCTTCCAGTGCTCTTCTCCGTGTAAAAGTGATGACTGTGGTTTTTTGGAGATTTATAGAGAGTCCTTACTTACAACACCATTTGTCGACAAACTTTAGGGCTCTTTGCGAACGCTCCGTTATTGTATTCTTGAATCGCCCTTTTACAACTAATGCTAGATCATCAGCATATCCTAAGCAATAGAAGCCTTTCTTGAACAGTTTGCGGAGGAGTTCGTCAACCAGGGTTGTCCACAGTAGTGGAGATAGTACTCCTCCCTGGGAGAAACCTGTGCTCATTTTCGCCTCAATGGAGGCCTCACCTAGATTGGATATTATGATTCTATTATCTAGGCTGGCTTTAATCCACCGGCAGATCACTGTTGGAACTCCTCTGTTTGATAGTGCCCTCGTGAGTGAGTGCGTTGCCGCGTTATAATAATAATTATAACTTAATAATTACAAATTGTTTTCTGTTGCAACTCTTCATTAGGTATTAAGCATTTCGTTAAAGCTTATATTTTGTATAACTTCCAGCATCTGTGGATGGTTGACAGTGTCGAATGACTTTGCTAGGACGAGGAACACACATAATGAAGGCTTACTGGTATCTAGTGTTTGGTAGATCTTTGAAGTCAAAAATCTTGTGTAGATATACCCTCTTTAAACACAAATTGGTTTTCTTAAATCAGTTTGCATTTGTTTAAATATGTGACAATTCTGATTTTGATAACTTTTTCGAAATTTTTTGTTAACTTGTGACTAATGATATTGGTCTATAATTTGAGACGATGTCATTGTGCCCGCTTTTATATAAAGGTTTGATTATTGCAACGTCGAATTCAGAGAGCATGTTCCAGTTAATACTGTTTTCTGTATATAAGGTGCACAAGTGGTAATGCTATCTGTTCCTTGATCTACAGTTTTTGCCTTAATCATGTTCACTCCAGGAGCTTTATTAGATTTTAATGAACTAATAATATTGATTACTTCTTTTTTTTGGTAGGTTCTAAAAATATAGTGAAAGGGGTTGCAGTATTTAGTATTGGGGAATCCAGGGGTAAATAGATACATTCAGCATATTCCTTTCCTATACAAAAATAATGATTATTGAAGGTACTGGCTATTTCTAATTCATTTTTTATTTCGTTATTTTTATTTTTATCTGTTTTATCGTTATATCATTTGTTTTAGATTGTACATGTTTTATCGTGTTCCACAATGTTTTTATTTATGATTTCATTGTAACAATTTGTTTTCCTATTTTTTATTAATCTATTTAACGTATTTCGATAATATAGAGGCCATATTATCAAGGCACTCGAGAATATCTCACTTAATATCGGCCGTACAAAAAGAAATATTTTTACGAAAATTGTGCCGATTTATATAACCTACAAAATGGTTTAAAGATCGGAAATGGCAGAAAATACCGAAAATGCGGCCAAATATCTCCGTTATTTGAAGAGATACGAGAAAATTTTTTGCAAAACAGGGTGTTTCAACGAGGTTTTATCTATTTTTTTTTCAAAACCACTGTATTTTGAGATTTACTCTTCAGGCTGTTAAAAAAATTATTTTGAAACGGAGTATAGAGTAGCCATATTTATTCATTGGTACTACGTTAGTAATTATGATAACATTTTTTTAACACCAATAATTTTTTTTTAACAAGCATTATACTTGCCGTGGAGAAGTATGAATAAATAAAACGATAAAATAATTCAATAAGTTGTTCAAATCTTTGCTATAATGAAACATTAACACAATTAAGAAGAATAAAGTAAATTCAGGTAGCAAAAACAAAATAATAATCAAGAAAGCAACATGGTGCAATTATGGAAAGAGTATTCGCAGTTATGCCAATGTATAGAGGTCCTCCATAAAAGCGTCACTCCTTGCTCAGAAAGTTAAAATGTCTTTACCAATTAATTTAAGTGTAATATCCATTTGTTCGTATTTAACGATTTCACTATTATTTCAATTATTTTAAAATAGTTGGCTGTGAACAAACTTGACCATTTAATTTTTTGACAGATCATCTTAAACTCTCACTCAATCACACTCGTTTAAGAATTTAGAATTTTTAAAAAATGATTTTCACTCACATTGATTGTTATAATATGTTCGTCACATATTGCCAATGCAATTTTAACTCTGGATTAGCTCAAGTAGAATATAGAAACAGATTTCTACAAGTACTACAGCCGAATAAAACTCTGTTCAGAAAATTAGCTAAGAAACTGAAAAATGATGGTTCGTTTTTAAAGAAGAAGGCAGTTGAGCAGTGTTACTGATAATGCAAATAAAGTAAACCGAGTTATTAATTATGTAAGAAATAAAAATACAGAAAATTTGGAAACATCATTAAGAGAAATTCAAATTGTTTGTCATATAAATAAAACAAGTGCTAGAAAAATTCTAAAGAAAAATGGTTACCGGTCTTATAAAGCCAAAAAAGTTCACAATTTACAAGCGGGGTACAAACCAAGGAGGACGACTTTTTGTAGGTGGCTGTTGGAAAAGAAGCGTGCGGATCTATTAACATGTAGTAAAATACTTTGGTCCGACGAGGCAAATTTTTCCAATAATGGATTTTTTAATCGCAATATTCATTACAAATGGACTTCTGAAAATACACACTGGCATAGACCGACTGGGTTTCAAAATCGTTTTTCAATAAATATGTGGAGAGGTATTTTAGGCACCAATTTAATAGGTCCTTATTTCTATGATGGCCACCTCAGTGGTCAGAGGTACCTAAACTTTTTGAGAAATGAATTTAATGAATTCTTAGATGGCCTACCTTTAGAGAATCGACACAACTTTCAATATTTTCAACAAGATGAAGCTCCTCCCCACAATTCCCAGATTTGCCTAGATTGTTTAGACGAAATTTTGCCTCAACATTGGATAGGTACCAATGGATTTATTTGATGGCCCCCTCGTTCTCCAGATATAACGACAATGGATTTTTTTCTATGGGGGTATATTAAAGATAAGATGTTTTCGACGACACCGCAAAATGTAGAGGACCTAAAAGCTCGAATTCAACAGGAATGCATTACAGTTACCCTCGAAATGCTGAGTAATGTTTTAAATGCAGTGCCTCGCCGCGCTCAATTGTGCATAAGAAATCGCGGTGGACACTTTGAACACTTAATATGATATCTTAACAATTATTTTGAGGATTAGATAAATATTAATGTTCTGTGTGCTATATTCTTTATATTATTCATTTGTTTTTGTTACCTGAATTTACTTTATTCTTCTTAATTGTGTTAATGTTTTATTATAGCAAAGATTTGAACAACCTATTGAATTATTTTATCGTTTTGTTTAATCATACTTCTCCACGGCAAGTATAATGCTTGTTAAAGAAAATTTATTGGTTTAAAAAAAATGTTTTTATAATTACTAACGTAGTACCAATAAATAAATATGGCATGTGATATATCGTTGAAAAGGGAAGAAAATACTCTATTTAATGGCGCCATTTCCCGCCCGTTTCAAAATAATTTTTTTAACAGCCTGAAGAGTAAATCTTATAAAAATACAGCGGTTTTAAAAAAATATAGATAATACCTCGTTGAAACACTCTGTTTTACAAAAAGTTTTTCCTTAGAATTTTTCTCGTATCTCTTCAAATAACGGAGATATTTGGCCTAGACGTTTTCCGCATTTTCGATATTTTCTGCCATAACTCTTAAAGTAGGCCATGAATTTCAAATGTCTTAGACCATTTTGTAGGTTATATAAATCGGCACAATTTTCGTAAAAATAATTTTTTTGTACGACCGATATTAAGTGAGATACTCTCGAGGGCCCTGATAAAATGGACAGTCTGTATATATATATATATATATTCCTCTCTTCATGCCAAATTACTTGAATTTTTTAATGTTTTTATATCTCAATTATTTACAGATTTAACTTACTCTTACGTGGTCCAACACTTCCCTTTTATATGTGAACTAAGCATGTGTCTATTGAAAATGAAAAGAAATCTAAATCTTATCCAATCTTGGACGATAAACTTGCTAAATTGTCCTATATTAAATCGTTATTCAATTAATGAACCAATATATCTACCGTCTTACCAAGTTAACGTAGCAGATTAGTATTTCTAGTTCCCAATTCAGAGAGAGGATCATATTTTGGACATCCTTATACGCTTCGATTTCACAAAAAAATAATCAATGCTGAATAGACAAAGAACAGTGCTACCAATTTTTAGTTTTAGAATCAAATCGACTTACGGACTTTCCATCATTGTAACTATTTTTACATTACTTCATAAGCAATCTTTACGCATTCATTTCTTAACATTTTTATTCAAATAATTCCTAAATTTCTCAGAGCTAAATGCTGCCATCTCTTGGTAGAAAGCATAACTATCTAACTGTTGATTTTCAATTGCGATTCTTGATGGACTAAAATTCTTTAATTTTAGTGTGTCCCAATGATACTTGCCATGAGGATTTATCATTTTACTGCCTAGGTAGCAAAGTGGGAACTTTACTGCTTAGGCAGGAAAAGTGATGCTTTTTTGTTGATTGACATTTGTCAGCAAAGTTAGTATTTTGCTGTCAATCGGAGAAAAAAGCTTTATTATTTTAGGAAAAATTTGCTACTCATTTGTATTTAAGCAATAATTTAATGCCTTTCAAAGTAATGCATGATATATTTTTTAATTTGCTCAACTCCGCCGACCCTTCTAGATTTATCGTTTTAGGCTCGCAAGAACTTGTTCAAACATAATAATTCCGGGGGAGACTCGGCGTTAGATCTCCTAAAATTTAACGCAATTTTTATCCCGGTGTACCCTCATTAGTAGAACGTAAAGGAGCCCTGTGGTTGAGGGATACGCTAAATTTGAAGGTATATGAAATCAGCAGGTTGCTTTACATAGGGGAGCGTCCTTGTAACGAAATCTCGGAACAACATTCAAAATAATAATATGCCTACCTCTAGCATCGCAAATTACGATCATTATGCTACGAAAATGAATACAAAAGATATTTTTAAAATAAGCTGAACCTACTGCGAGATAAGCGTACACAATAGATATAAAAAATTGTGCAGTCAACTCTAAGCAAGTGGCAGATTTGCAATGCATTTTTCATTACTGTGCTATTACATGTGCATCAGAAATTCCTTTATAGTCTCTATAATGCACTTGTATAAAGTTTATATTTATAATAGGTAATATTTTTCGCAGCCTTTCCAATCGAACCGCTCCTGTACTTTCATTGTAATAAGGTCATTAAAATGAGAATATAGCAGTAAAAAAGCAGATAAAAGATTTATTAATACTGTAATATGACTCTGTTTATATGCAGTGTAAAATTGGTGTGTACGTTTCAATAAAAATTTCATCAGTTTAAAAAGAGTAATGCCTTTATTTAACATGGCATAACTCAGATTATATTTTAATACAATATTTTAATGAAACAGGAGATTAAATTCAATTCAATTTATTCAACTTCAACTATACATACACTGTGACCCATTTCAAATGGAAACCTCTCTGTAAAAAATGTATTTATAATCATATGTTAACGCTTTTTTTTTAAATGATAAACCATCGAAAACTCCACTTTATGACAAAAATTTAGAGATAAATTTCAATTTTCAAAGCCTTCTATGATTTATTTTTAATGTCGAAAATGAACAAATTTGATTATCGATTTTATTTATTGAAATTTTAACTGCACCACCGGATTCAGAAACCTCTCAAATGGGTAAATCCCAAGTTTCATGAAAAAATATTGAAAAATGACAGAGCTATGACAAAATTAATGTAGGCAGTTGTGCGACCCATTTTGAGTGGAAACACCCCTGTAAAAAATGTACCTATTATCTGATTTTGACGGGACTTTTTTTTAAAAATACACCATCAAAAACTCCACTTTATGACAAAAATTTAGAGATAAATTTCAATTTTCAAGGCTTTCGATGATTTATTTTCAATGTCGAAAATGGACAAATTTGATTATCGATTTTTTTAATTGAGATTTTAACTACACCACTGGATTCAGTAACCTCTCAAATGGGTAAATCCCAAGTTCCATGAAATAATATTGAAAAATGACAGATTTATGACAAAATCAATGTAGGCTCATAGTAACTTTTACTTGATTTTTCTAAAAATCGAAGTAGCCCATGAAAAATAAACAAAAGAAAGATAAATTAAGTGAATAGTTTTAATAAATATTACATTTTTATTGAGTAATGGCAGATAAAATAATAGGGTGCCATGGAAAACAAATTTTATAGTCAAACGTCAAATCTTTAAAATTCGCATATTCTCCTATTCATTGTTAACGCCAGTGTAAGAGTAGCTAGCTTAGATTTGAATTTGCCTAGAGAAAATATTCGCCGATGCCTTAAGAACAATTTGGTAAAACCATTCAAACCCAAATTTTTACACACGTTGGAACCTGGTGATGATAACAGACGGATGGAGTTTTCCTTGTGGGCTCAAGGAGAGTATCTTAATAACAGAAATTTTAATAAAAATATTTTATTCAGCGATGAAGCAACTTTTACAACAAACGGGGTAGTATCGTCACAAAATTCTAGGTTTTGGACTATAGAAAACCCACAGTTTGTCATTAATTGTAAAAGACAATATTCCCAAAAAGTTAATGTTTGGTGTGGGTTGCTCAGTAAAACAATCATTGGCCCTTTATTTTTTGAAGGTAATATGAATAGCATGCAGTTTTTACAGTTCCTAAGAAATGAATTTTGGAATATTCTACATGAACTTCCAATACAAGAAATAGTGAATCTACATTTTCAATTAGATGGAAGCCCTGTCCATAATGCCAGAGTGATTATCAGATGGCTGAATGCTAACTTTCCTAATCGATGGATAGGTCGTGGTAGCCTGTTAATTGAATGGCCACCCCGATCCCCGGACTTAACACCGATGGACTTCTTTTTGTGGGGTTTATTAAAAACCAAAGTTTACAGGTCACGCCCGAGTAATAGAGAAGATTTGTGTGCAAGAATAAAACAAGCTTGTGCAGAAGTTAACCGGCAACAATTACAGAATGTCGTAAAAAATATTAAAAAACGATTCGACAAGTGCATCGAAATAAACGGCGGCCTTGTAGAGGCTACAAAAATTTAAGAAGTTTTAGTGTAATGTTGTACAATGTGTTATTTTTTAAATTTAATAGGTATCTAATTATTATTACTTTTAATTGTTCATACTTATGTTTCTAAGTCCAATATGATTAAGTTTGTTGAAATGACAATATTTATTAAAACTATTCACTTAATTTATCTTTCTTTTGTTTATTTTTCATGGCCTACTTCGATTTTTAGAAAAAATCAAGTAAAAGTTACTATGAGCCTACATTAATTTTGTCATAAATCTGTCATTTTTAAATATTTTTTCATGAAACTTGGGATTTACCCATTTGAGAGGTTACTGATCCAGTGGTGTAGTTAAAATTTCAATAAAAAAATCGCTAATCAAATTTGTCCATTTTCGACATTGAAAATAAATCATAGAAGGCTTTGAAAACTGTAATTTATCTCTAAATTTTTGTCATAAAGTGGGGTTTTCGATGGTTTATCATTTAAAGAAAAAGCGTTAACGTAGGATTATAAATACATTTTTTACAGAGAGGTTTCTATTTGAAATGGGTCACACTGTATATACGTTACATATTCAAATGCACATAGTATTGTGTATTAGACATTAAACTAACAAAAATTTTTAGATTTTTTATTTCATATTGAAAACCTTAAAAATATGATATATTTAGTACAACTCGGTGAATAAGAAGACTCACCAAAGCACTACACAGTGCTTGCGTTACGTCGTTCTTATATCGCTGAGGGAATTCTAACTAAAGCAGGTAAATTGAGTAATGTGCAGCAAATGAAGAATTATGACGGCTAGAATACAAAATAAAAAATTAAAATGGTAAATGAGAACGATAGATACAGTAAATATTAATGGCAAAATAGTATACAATAATAAAATGAGACGGGCAAGTGGGGTGGACAGAAGCGCACATATAAAATAACTAAAAAACACGCTATAATAGAAAACCGAACTAAATAGTAAGTAGTTCGGTTTGCTATTAAAGCGGGTTTTTAGTTTTTTAAACTATTTTTTTCGCCAATCTCTTTTTTGTTTTTGTGTTGTAGTTTCATTTTTCATTGTTGCTTCTGTGAATGATCCATCTTTACACGTCTGAAGGACTTTTATTATATTTTCCAAAGTGGATATTAAACGTTCACAAAGAAGGGTTCAAGTCGACTGTTTCAGACAGAGAATAATACAAAATTTATACGTACTCTTCGTTTTTGCTTAACTGCTTCACTGATGGTACCAATTGGACGTCGTAACACTATAAATCTAACACAGTAAATACTAACACTTTCTTAAATTTAAACCTAAAAAGGAATTTTGAAGCACAAGAAAAAGACAATATAAAGTTCAAAAATATATATTAAATCTTTTTAAAAAATTATGTTTTTACAAAACGTTCAAGAAAAATGTATTGACAAACAATAGTCTGGCCCGTGTACAACACATAGTGATGAATGGAACGACTCATAATGTACCAACTACCATCCAGTTTTTAGTTTTTAGCTAACGATTACACAAAAAGATTCAGTAAAAAGTGCAATGTTTATAATTTTTTGGTGTGTTTTTGCTTGCCTGTCTAATGACGTATTTTCAGTTCAGTTGGTCGCTCCTTGGACCTTAAAAATGCTTGAATCGCAACGACTTTGAATTATATTCTGCTTTGAATTACATTCTGCAATACGTTCAGGCAAGGCGGTCCCATGCACGTTCTGTGTACATGGTAACTACACTTTTTTGACACCGAATCACTGATGAATCGGTTTAGGGCAAATACCGTTAAAACCCATCATTTTTCTGTCAGAATCGACTGCTAGAAACTGATAGGGTACCCTCGACGCTAAGGGCTATTTTCACTAAAACTCTTGAAATAATTTCCGAAGTTAATGTCGGTTTTCGTTATACTTTCTAAATTTTGTGGTCGGGTCGACATTACGTCTCCGTACAGCGACATTTAGTATACTTTCTTTCCTTCCTTGATGAGTTTCTGACATTTTTGCATAAGTTACGCTCCGTAGAGCGAAAACGTGATTGAATGTATAAAAACCTCTTCCAACGGCATTTTTACGTGAAGCTCGCTTTTCATGCGAAATGTGTCGGATTTTGTTACAGTTTCAAAAAGTTCATCGATGGTTTTGGCGTGTTCTTTAACATTCCCACGAGTAATGGACAATTAAACGGTCAATCCTCCAGAGGTCCGATTTTAATAACCCCGGCGCCTCCGGCAAAATATCGACAATGAAATTAGTCCTTTTTTTTTAAGTTTATCCCGATGGTCCTGGTGAGGACATTAGGACAAAGTTGTCAAATTATTATATTGTCGTCGGTCCTTGATAAGTGTGGAAAGTTTTAGTTTCATCTGACTTTTTGAAGTGGGTGAGAATCACATTCAAAGATTCAAAAAGTTACATACTTAAATAATATAAACAAACATACAGATGAAGCTAATATAGAGCGTGTAGTAATATTTTCTAATGTGGTATTAAAACACTGCAGTAAGTTTGTCATGATTTTACTTTTTGAAATTTTTCTAAATATTGGTAATTTAATAGACAAATTCTCCGCAAATCTGGTCTAATTTCTTATGAAGGGTTGTAGCTTGTTTTATTAAAAAACATCCATATAAGGTTTTGGTAAATGGAAATGCTTCTTATATTAAATAGGCCGCTCTCTTTGTATAAGGATTTATTTGAATATAGTTTTATTAAAAATTATTTTAATAATTGCATTTTGTGCATATTGCAGCCTATTCAGTTTATTATTAAAACAGTATCTTAGTATCGATTCAACTAAAAAATATTAAAGAATATGCATTTTTTTGAGCTAGAATTTACTTTAGATTATAAAATTCATAAATGAGTTGTCTAAGCCTTTTTGTGATATAGAAGGCATGTTCGCCCCATTTCAAATCCTGATCCATTATAACACCAAAATATTTTATTTTATCTGTTTTTTTTCTATTGTTAGACACGTACTCTGCAATGTGTTTTATCTGCGCAGGTTATATTATGTATTTTTAGTGTATTTTCTGCAGGTCGGTCTAATTGTAATAAAGTATAGGTTGTATATTTGGTTTTAGACACATATAATATTAATAAATTGAAATTTTGCCATATGTGTATGTTATTTATGTTATGAACAACAGCACGATATACTTCGTTCCAGGTATCACCTATGCAAATAGTGATAGTATCATCAGCATAGAAAATAAGATCACCTTTAAAATTATTTAGCGACTAATATGTAGAGAAATAGTATTGGATCCAATACTGTTCCCTGTGAAACACCAACTGTGGTTGCCTGTGGTTCACTTATACAACTATCTATTTTTACACGTAGCATTCTGTGCGACAAACAATCCCGCAAATTGTTTAAAGTTGGTCACTGAACACCATAGTTATGCAATTTGCTTAATGGTTTATCGTGTGGTACTGTATCGAATGCCTTGTCCAAATCAAGAAAAATAATTAAACATTTTCTCGACTCATCCAAGGCTTCCACGGTTGTTCTGAAAAACTCTACAACAGCGTATTCGGTGTTACCAAGTTGTCTTTTAGTTATTACATCGTGTAGGTCAAAGAAGGAATTTAATCTTTTTTTTTATAGTTTATTCGAAAATTTTTGCGAAATTATTCATCACAAAGATCGGTAATTCGCTAGCTGTTCTATATCGCCTGATTTATGCACGGGTGTAATAAGTAATTCGTTCCACTCTGCGGGCAGGTTACCGTTTATATACGTTAAATAATTAATGTGAACTAGCGGTTTGACAATGTGTTTATGTATATTTTTATTAAGTCTGTTTTTATTCCATCTAGACCGGGTGAACATTCGTTAGTGAGACTTGAGATTACATTAATTATTTCAGTATCTGTTACGGGTTCTAAAAACAATGTGGGTGCTATAAATAGATGTGTCATTTAGGAAGTTATCAGGTAGTTTATCCCATTTTTTAATCTTTTGCAGCATTTTGGGCCCTATGTTTGCAAAGAAAATTATAACATTAACTTTTTCCTTATTATCCGATATCATATTACCTCTTTTATTTTCAACAGGTGTATTTTTTCTCTTTTTTTTTGCTGTTTTTCAAATTATTGAGGACATATTACACATATTTTCTGTAGAATGGAAATGCTAAATACATAATTAACTTGTTTTGTAAGAAATCGTGCAGGCTTCAATAAAGCTTTCATTTCTTATTAGCTAATACTCGATACATTATTCCTCTATCTCCTTGACGTTCCACGATCCCCCCCACTTTTCTCCACCTCACGCCATCTTCCAATATTTCTACTATCTTTCTTCAATTTCCAACGATCATTCTCTCCTACTCTTTCACTGTATTGTTTCACTTTTTATTATCTTCCCTCACTTTCCTCTATCTTACCATCAATCCCAGTCCTATGATCACATAAAAAAAGCCGTGTTGAGCTATCTGAATTATAATCGAACAAACAGTTGAACAGACAATTAAAACTTCTGAAAGTGCGGTTTCCGATACTGGTACCATTAATATTAATGAAGTTTTATGTGTGAATAAAAATAATGTTAATTCAATGGTCGCTATCCCGGAAGTAAAGTTTACCCTGCTGCACTAAATAGTTTAATTATTTTTATTTATACATCTTCCAAGAGAACTTTTACCGTAAAATATATATGACATAGCGAGTATATGAGACGTTAAAATCATTATTTTAGAAATTAATTATAGTCAAATTGGTACATCCTGGAGATATCGTATCGTAACTTCTTTTCTACTGGAAAACAAAAGCGATAATTAGCTGCAGTTCAAGAAATACGTAAATCTGTGTGACACGAAGGGATATGACTCAAACTGGGATCTGCGCCAAAAGCGTAGAAATGAAATGGAATACCAAAAGTTTTATCATCAATATTCAAAAGTAGTCCGTGTCAATATTACCATGCACTTAAAACTGAGGTATATTTATTATAATTTACCAAGCCCGAAAGTCAAAATTTTAATATTTTATGCTTTGGTACAAATCGTACAATTTTTTCAACAGCAAGCGAGTTGAAAAAGGAGGTTGTGAAAGTGATGAGTTAGTTCATCCACGCAGGGCCGTTCGGGTTCAAACCAGCCTATGTCGAAGGCATTTCCAGTAAGCATAATCTTTCCGTATGCGACATAACGATCCTTAATTATATAATTTTCGTCTTTCACAGGCTGGAACCTTCTTTATATTAATAATGATGTAAATAGTGACGAGTAGAAGCTGAGTAATGTCGGCTTTAATATTTTTATCGAACACCTGTATTTCTGTAAAATTGGTGGCATCATCTTAAAAATGGTTTGTCAATCAGGGCAGAAAGAAATTGCAGATTGACAAGGGACGATAGGTGGTGATTGACAGGGGCTGATACGCGCAGTATTATCAAGAAAGCATAAATTTACCCCTACGAGCTGAACTGACGATTTATATCACAAAGCAAGTTCGATATTTTTAACAGTCTTATAGCAGGGTTACATAAAATAAATTTATGGACAATGGAGTTTGACTTCTAATCTAATACTTCATAAATAAGCTTATTTTTTGTTATAATTTGTATTAGTTGGCAAAAATAGCCTCTAACAGATTATTTGACATAAACAAAATAATAGAAAATAATTAATATAGGTAACATAAAGGCTCTCGAAGTCCTTATAAACTTTCAAGAAAATACAATTCTGTTAACAGCTATTTATAGGCCTCCATCCACTTGTGCAATAATATTTAATGAAGATCTTGAAATTTATTTAAATAACATACAACATAAAATCGATTATCATGTACTTGTTGGAGACTTCAATAATAATATACTTTGAGTAAACGATGTAATAGATGAATATCTGAATATTCTAAGTCAGGAAAGGTACATATCTACAATAAACAACGTTACCAAGATGCAAGGAAATGAAAACAGCTGCCTAGATCGTATATTCCTAAAACATAAAATCGCCACCAGAGTAACATACAATATCAGTCAATTATATTAAATCACAGTATAACAGATCATTTCCCAATTATTCTTCAAATTGTTACAACTGACAAAGAAATGAAGGGAGGAAATGCGGATTGAATTATATTTAGCAAATAAAGTAGAAGATTGCACCTAAATATTGGTAAGCAAGCTAAACACGTACATACATGGGTCAACTAAAATGATTAAAATGAAAAATAATTAGCAAAAATGAACTAACTGGATTACCAAAGGTCTAATACTTACAGTGAACGTAAAAGATAAGCTTTATACAAAGTGAAAAAGTATCCTTTTGAAGAAAATAAACAAGAATTTAAACAATATAAAAATAAGTTATCTGAACTAATAATAAAAGCGAAAGACAATTATTTTCAAAATAAAATTGATTTAAATAAAAATAACTCGTCTGGCCTTTGGAAATCCATAAAAGAATTATCAAACGAGGATATTGGGAAAAATGAATTTAATTAAATAGTACAAGATAATATAAGAGTTACTGATAAAAAAGATATAGCCGATGCTTTCTGCAATTATTTTACTGATGTTGGAAAAATCTAGCTAACAAAATTAAATTACAAAAAAACAGTGTAACCAAGTCAATAAAATCTTTTCCTAATTCATTCTTTCTCTCTGAGACTAATGAATTGGAAGTCATTGAAACCATCCATGACTTAAAGAATGTAAAACACCCGATATTGATGGTAAACGGTCCGAAACATTAAAGGATATTGCTAAAGAAATAGCTAAACCTCTAACCTACATATTAAATAGATCGTTTAACATAGGAATATGTCCATCATTATTCAAAATGGCTGTAATAAAACCACTTTTTTAAAAGTGGTGATAAACTAGATGGGGCTAATTATAGACCAATCTCTCAGATCTCGAACTTGCGTGAAAGAACTTGCAGCACACTTGCTACTCGATATCCACAAAAACGCAAAATAACACTAACACTGTAACATGTGTATTAATCGAATTGAAGATATGGCATGAACTGAAATAGCAGAGATAAGATCAATTTAAAATATGATTTCATTTTAATTTAATAATTGCTCAAAATTCCGCCCTCGAACCTCGACACATTTTTCGCACCTTCGGATTAGTTCCTCATGGGTAGCTCTTCTAATTGAATCCTGTGATATGTTTTGAAATGCATTTCTTACTTTTTGCATACAATCTTCAATGGTTGTTAATGGGCTCTCATGAACTTTATTTTTAATAGTTCCCCAAATGAAATAATCCAGAACTGATAAATCGGGCGAGCGAGGCGGCCATAAGAAAGGTCCATTATTGGCAATCCATTGATCATAAAAAGTTTCTTGTAAATAATTATTAATTAAATATGCGTTATGTGGGGGAGCACCGTCGTGCTGATAAAAAATGTTTCTATGTTCGGTGAGAGGTAAATTCTCTAAATAGTTATTATTCAAATTTTGTAAGATATTCACATATCTTTCACCTAAAAAAAAAAACAAAAATTTACCTATACATATTAGCAGAAGAGAAAATTTAATTTATTGTTTAAATTTTCCTGATAAAATTGTAATGCCACCACTCTATCGTTTCTTATGGCACAGTAAACATTGAACTGCCAACTTTCCTGAAAGTTTCGCTCTCTGAACATATGAGGATTTGAGTCACTCCAATAATGCGAATTGTAACTATTAAAAAGTCCATTTTTAGTAAATTCATCTGTCCATATGATATTTCCCAAATAAGAATCGTGACCCTCAGACCTTATTAGAATAAACTCACAAAAATTCTGTCTTCTTAGGAAATCTGTTTCTTTTAATCCTTGAACCATATGGAATGAAAATGGGTAAAACTTATGTTTTAATAAGATTCTGTGAATTGAATCCTTGCATAGTCCCGATTCCAGAGCAGCTTGTCTTAATGACATCTTTGGAAATGCTTGAAAATATCCCAGAATGATTATTTCAGTGTTTTCGAATAGCAAATGTGCTGCAATTTCTTGATATTACTTTATCACATTCTCCTTAAATAATAAACAAATTTAAAAAGTCTTCGTGGGTGTAATTTAAACCTGCTGGCATTTTTTGACATAAGATAATGACTGATTGTTTCTAATCACGGCTATTTTGATAAAATGATTACAACAATTCATGAATTTCTGATAAAATCGCAAATATTTCAAATAGTTGTAACTTTAACCCCCACAATGCTAATATCAGAAAAAAGGGAATTCAATTCTACGCAACATGACGCAAAAAAATACAGGGTGTTCCATTTGACCTAAACAAGTTTTCGCGGTTTGAAGTTGACAAAATGTAACGCGAAGAACGGAACACTTGGTATGATATTATTGAATTTATTTCAGTTGTAGAACGTAGTTATCCTTGTGTTCCAAATGAGGATCTTTTACACGAAGTTATAACGGTTCTTGCAAACCATTGCACCTGTCAAACTTTCTATAAAATGTCAAATATCTCTGAAATGGCTAGGTTTAGGTATAGCATATGCTACATATTTTCGACTCAAAATTTTATGCTCCTTTCAAAAACCCTAAAATATATAGGGTACTCCATTTGAAAGAAGCAAGTTGGTATCGACTTCCAGTATAAGCGGAAGTGCCAGATGCTTGTAATTATTTTATTTGGATTGGCCACACCGACATTAGTAATTATCTAAATTTTCAAAATTTTCTGATGCGTATTTTTCTCTATATCGATCGATTCACTTCCCGGTGAGACTATTTGTAAAATGCAGCAATAAGAATATTGTGCGTCTAGATTTTGAAATTGCCAATAATTTACAAACAAGTGCTAAACACACTGTAAATTCATCAGATTTGTTTACATAAATAAGTCAAAATATATCTGTATATTTTTTGTCATTTACCGTAAAGGTTATTTTTAGCATAGGGGTTAAACTACGCCCTAAATATAAGTTAAATGTACGTATATGCATTTACTAAAAAGACGTTTATTATTATATTATATTTATATCATATACTTATTAATTTTTACTTTTGTAGAATTTGTGGTCAGAAGATATATGCAGTAGAAAAACACATAAATAGAAAAAATTAATATTCAAAAGTAATTTGGATTACTAATTTATTTTCCATACATTTTAAAACTCGAATCAATTACAATATATCACAAACAATATAATTAACAATAATTAAATAATGGCAGCATGTTGCAAGTAGGGCATTGTTGACAACCTAATTTGCCTTCCTTCGTAGGTAATTGGCTATCGCTAACATAAAAACCCATTTTGTCGGCCGTTTGGGAAGGGTGGATGAGCAATAAAATTGAGTAGAATTCATTAAATCGATTTTGCGGCCGCATGCAGACACCTGTGTCAACATCATAGATAATCAACAGGGTTGATAATTCTCCACTAGCATTCCTGCTTGATATATGATATTTTTAGGACAGACACAAAAATTCATACAGTTTATCAACTAATTATATTCAGCAAAACCTAATTACTTTCTCATTAATAAAAAAAGCACTGTAAAAATTCAAATGATAGATTGTGGTGTAAATGGACGTTGTATCCGAATCGGCATGCCTATGCGGCCTATAATATCTGTCTGCAGGTGATATGTTTTTCTCTAACACCATATAATTTGGAAACGTACAATTCTAGTCTTAAAATCAGAGTCCAAAGAGAAGGACTTAAGCAATTTTTCGTTAATTCAAAACATTTTTCAAATAAAAATTGTTTACCGAAACCATCTCTTGTGAAATCTGGTTAAATTTGGCTTTTACCAAAACAGTTTTAGGAGATTCAGTGCACAATCGGGATGATGAGAAAGTAATCTAAAGATACGCCTACCCACAATCGATGTTTATTACTCCAACAACATTCCATCATCGAGCAAACGTTGAGGTTCCCTACTAGAAGTTGTTACATTGCCTATGTCCATTTAACAGTTTTATATAAAAACTAGTGTTTTGTTTATGTTTAGCACGATCTGTGTAACATTTTGATTCAGTTTCTGTAAGTGAAACTGTTTTCAACTAACAGAATTTTACTTGTATAACTGCTAAACCATTTCACACTGTTTTATGTACATATTTTAATATCTTAGAAACTCAGTCATGTTCTATTAACTATTATGTATCTCTGTATTATAGCATCCCAGGAAACAATTATCTACAAAACATTTATTTACATCAGATACCTATATTTCAATTTTTATATTTTTGTTTACTATGTAAGTACATATGGTTATTTTCCTTATTTTTTCTCGTTACTATGTATAGTATATCCTATAAGTTGTAAGATATTTACTGAGTTCTCACAATAGTCACAATACGTTTTACTATTTATTACGGCTGTTCTTATTTTTGGTTATGTATTGTATTTACGAATTGTGAGGCAAAGGCAAATCAGCTGTGGTATGGTAGTAATGAAAACTTTTATTATAGATTCCTTTTATCGAATCTATACCACTATTTTAGTTGCGAGTAAAGGAAATTGTAGAATTTGCGACCTGCAAGTTGTCGTGCTTAACACAACAATTGACACAAGGCCATACCTGTATTATTTCTATATTTTTATAACTTTCAATTTAATTAGGGAATTAGATTTCTCAACTTTATTTGGTAGCATTATATTGCAGTAAATAGGACAAACAAATTTACCTTATCAGTAAAACTCACCAGGAAATTCGAGCGTATATAAATTTTAACTGTGGACTTCAGTAATTGGTATTACATTTTTATATCCGCGTTAACAATACCATCCAGGTAATTTCATTTATTACTCATTTAAAATTTAATTAACCTTAAATTTTTGTCTTTGATGTAATTTCAATTATTTTCAAAATAAATTTAAATTCAAGGTCAATTCTTTTTAATTTAATAAGTAGTTAAAATACGATATGTACCACATGGTTTTAAAATATTTTTTCTTTTAAATTTTTTTGGCAATTTGTAGTTACGAAATCAGCTTATATACTTATATTCTTTATATATGCTTTTATATTCATATATATATATATATATATATATATATATATATATATATATATATGCTTTTATATTCTTATATATTTCTATATATTTATATGTACTTATATGTTGATACACATATATACTTATACATTTCTATATACGTTTCTGCATAGCTTTTGCACAGCTTATCTTTCATATAGATAAAATTTCGTTAACTTTTCATAAACCACATAGTTGGTTAATTTTCCTACGATTTTCACCCCATTTCATTAAGAGACGTAAATTGCCAAGGAAACTTTAGACTCCATTCTTGCAACAAGAGACAATTGTGGGCCGGGATTGCTGTTCCAGAATCAGTCACCTCAACAATAGTCAATCTAGGATCCTGGTATAAATTTGTTATATATATATATATATGTATATATATATATATATATATATGAAGTGTTGTTGTACTTCCGGGTGCTTTCCCGCGTCGATGATCGACTCCTCCAGGAGTCACGGTTGTCTAAACGACGTTTCGGCAGAATCTCATCTGCCATCTTCAGGTTCTCACTGAAAGCTGCCTACTGCTGCTTCTCGTTGCTCGAACTGAAACATAGCGCTGTATACAATCGACTTATTCAATAAAAAAGATATGTTGGTTCCAATCTTATGATTGGTGAAATACCAGTGATAATTAATAAGAATATTCTGCATATCAAAGAGAAGAAATTTCCTTTAAAAAATGGATTAATAGAATTATTAACAAAGAGGCAGCCCCATTGTTTGCTGAACGCTATATACTCCGTGTAATTTTGATTGTATACAGCGCAGAGTTTTGTGTAATAGGCCCTCGTTTAGAGTAGCTGAACATTTCCGAAGTTACCCTAACATAAAAAAATCATGTAGGGTGTTATTTTCAGGGTAACTTGATCCGAGGAATCGATTGGAAGCATGAAGCATCCGATCCGACCAGCCGTTTCAGAGAAAAACGTTTTTTAAAATGATATCGGTTTCGCTGAATCATATTTTATAGTCACGTTATTTGCTTGAAATGGTGTCATCGATGCGCCTCCACCAGATTTTAGTTTCATTCACGTATATTAAAATCTAATAAGATTTATTGTGTATTTAATGAACGAGTCATTGTTTTATTGTGTATTTTGCGTCTTATGATGAGAAGGTTTTAAAAGAGGATACAGGAGATCTATGTGTACATTTTATAAAGCAATTTTAAAACCATTTGAACGCTTCATAGTTTTATAGTTGCTTAAATTGATCAAATTTGCATTTGAAGGCTTTTTAAAATCAAACTGTTTTGTTAATTCTTTCTAACATTAATGATAACACTTTTACGAAACTACAGACAGAGAAACTAAAAAAAAATTTATAGTCAAGTTTTAAGATATACTACAAGGTTTTTTAGTAAATTCTTGTACGCTAGAAATACATTTGGTTTCAAATGAACCTAATTTAATACTAATTAATCTGCAAGCATCCTTCATAAAACCTTTATAAGACCATAGACAGACTAAACAACATTTAGATTGTTACTTGGGCATACAGGCAAATATGCTTGCAGTTTAACTTATATCAAGTAAAACTGTGTTCTTCTAGAAATTAACTAATTATATTAATCTCTATGTAGTCGATTTATTTAACAAATTTATGACACCAACTTGGTGTTGTCTAATTTTAATGCTTAATTCGTTTCAAATTAAGTTCAGTTAAATGAAGTTTAACCGTTTTATTTCAACTCTCTGCAGGAAATCTAATTTCCACGGACCTGCGTATATAATGTAGAAAATATATATAATTTGCGTAAATCATTTTAGATTTTACTTCGGTGTTCGTTTGTCTGATTTACATAACAGCTTTCACGAATCATTGCCCTTGTGTTGAACTGAATTTTATCGCGAAGGTATCTCCAGCCTAACAACATAGTGCAGACATAAATCGATCGCAGTGCTGATTAGCTAGAATACCAATCACGCGCTGCACAGTAAGTCTGTTATTATGTTTGATTAATAGAATAATTTGTTAGATACGCTGAAAAATTTCGTTGAAATGTTACGTTTTGATGTAGATAGGTAGGCTTACTAGCTAGGAGT
Organism: Leptura quadrifasciata; assembly: GCA_963675555.1. Lineage (NCBI taxonomy): Eukaryota > Metazoa > Arthropoda > Insecta > Coleoptera > Cerambycidae > Leptura > Leptura quadrifasciata. The sequence continues at coordinate 14,200,499 of OY776681.1, read as the reverse complement.
AACTAGAACCTTATGTTGCTAAGCGGCTATCTAGCGACAATCTCTACAAAAAAGCCTCAAATAGTTGCTTGGTCAATTATCAACACAGATCTAGGGAAGAACAAAAATATAAAAGATCCGCAGTAAATAATGTGAGTGAACACTTTTTAGAACTACCCATAAAACTGATAGAAAAATTTAGCAATGCAGATGTCAATAATATTGATATAGATAAGGTCTACCCCTCAATGTAGACCGGTAACAGAAACAGAAATATTTAATACCATACTGTTGAACTACTTCTGGTATGAACAATATCAGTAGTAATATATTAAGAGTATATTATACAACGATGATATAATGAATAGGTACTGTTATTCCTGAGTGTAATTACAAGTACGAGCGAGCAAAGCGAGCAAGTGTTGTAATCAGCCGAAAGAATACAGTATTCATTATAGGGAGAATACTATACTTTATCTACGACTAATTTTTAGAAATAAAAAATGATGCAATTTTTTTGCTTTGCAGCAAAATGTACATTTAACGTTGCTACAATTAATAAATTGAATAGACGATGGGATGTTAACATGATTAGAACTACTATTTGCAAAAGTAATATTTTTATCATCAATTATAATAGAGTTCGAGATGGAGGCTTTGATATTGTACACCTGTCATGAAACGGTGTCCGGTGTCAGCTGTGGTCTACTTATTTTTTAGAGATTGGTCGATGTATCCTTCGGCTACCTGTGTCCATTTACAACCTCCATGACGTTTTAGGCCCGTTATATCGCCACCTCCGTCAATGTACAATGTAGCAGTCATTATTCACTACGTTTTCCACACTTCCATCTTAAAATCACACAGTAAATAAACACGAACCGCTTTTTGACAATTATTTATATTATCATTTTGTTTTAAAATGGTTTCCATGGCTGTTTTAATTTTCAAAGATTTTATGATTTAAGTCCTGTTTTTTGATTGTTCTACGAAAGAGGATAATGATCCATTATTTCCTCATCATTAATCCCTACGGGAATGATATATGGGATTATATACCAAAATTGACACATAAAACATACATTACTACATATCATACTAGTCGTAGATAAAATCTGTTATACATCATGTAAACCATATATTGACATTTTTGATAAACTGGTCTATTTGGATAGGTATAATTCCAGAAGTACCAAAAACAGCGAAAAATTTTGCCGTTATTTGAAAAAGGTGATGCAACCTCCATTGATAATTATAGACCCATTTCACTTTTACCTACAGTTTCTAAAATACTAGAAACAGCAATTTACAACAGAATGCAAAAATCTTGTTCTAAATATAACATTGGGCGAGCGTAGATGCGTCTTTACTCTGTACATACTTCGATATGCGATGTAAAGCAACGTTAGGCGCGGTTAGTACTTGGATGGGCGACCGTTTCAAAGAAAACCGTGTCCTCGCCCCACATATCTTCCAGCGGCTTGTATATCAGTGTATGCGCAGAAGCTATGCAACCTTAGGCGAGGGTTGTGTACACGATATACCATCCTTCGGAAGGCATGTCCCTTGTCTATTAAATGTTAGGCAAATAAAAGATCCCTACTGTTCTTAAGGGAAGAGGTTAGGCAAAATTCCTGGTTGGGAGTATCTCGTCTACAGGCGTCGGCGATAGGCCTCAGTAGCGGAAATAGACCGACGTTAAATAAATGTTAAGAAAATATATATATAACATTATTTGTGATGGACAGCACAGGTTTCATAAGGGCCTTAGTCAGCAATTCTTGCTTACCTTAATGAACTTCACGAATATTTGAATAATAATTAAAAATGTTTAGGTGTCTTTAGAAAACCCAACTAATAGAAAAGAATATTCGTAGAATGCCACAAATAACTTTCAGACAATATGTATCTTTATGGACTTAAGTAAGGCATTTTATTTGGTTAATCACGCTTTACTTATAAAAAACCATGTGAAATACGGTATTAGGGTTAAGCTGGTAGACTGACTTGTGTCGTGCCTATCTAGTCGCTAGCAGTTTGTGGAGACAGAAGGCGTAAGATCAAGTGCATTGTCTATTTCCTGTGGAGTTCCCCAAGGCTCAGTATTGGGGCCATTGTTATTTCTACTTTTTATTAATGACTTACCTGCTATTTCAACGAGAGTTTACAAATCATGTTTACCGACGATACTTCACTTTTAACTACCGTTGATAATGTAGATAATTTAATAGAAATTACCCAGACCAAAATTAACGATTTGTTATGTAGTTGCTGATAAATGGGAAGATTCATGTATTCGTATAATTCACACCGAGAATGTTAAACTATTATTAAAGCTATTTACTCAAAATAAAAGGTAAGTCCTTGGAACAAGTGAAGACCATGAAATTCTTGGGTGTTCATTTAGACAATTCTCTTAATTGGCAATATCATATCGACAACTTGTGCAAAATTGTCTTCTACATGCTTCACTTTGTACAAGTTAAGAAATATTACAAACAGGGAAGTTTATTATAATACAGAGAGGTGAAATATCTGGTGGTCATACTTTGTCGCACTCTGAACTGGAAGAGGCATATGGATATAAATATAAACAAGGCACGCACGGCCTTCTGGCAGTACTGCAGAGCAGTAGGTAGGTCCTGGGGTTTTCTCCCCTAATCTCCCTGTGGTTGTACACTGCCGTAATAAAACCTATGCGTTACTAGGCAGCCATTGTTTGGTGACCCAGAGTAAGGCAAAATACAGCAGCATCCCAACTGGAGCATGTTCAGAAATTGACATGCTTCTATGTTATGGGTGCAATAAAAATGACGCCTACAGCTGCAGTGGAGATCCATACTCTGCATTTCTTCTCTGAATACATATTTGGAGGAGGCGGCGTTTAAGACTGCAATTTCGTAGATCTATGGCATAAAAGGTACGGTTAAGAGAGATGCCCGTATACTGTGGAATATGGGTCGTATTATATAAAAACTTTGGAGTTAGATTGAACACGTCGGGAAAGAAGAACCCGATGTGTCATTCTACACCAATGTCTCAAAAATGTAATGTGGATCCGGGGCTGGGGTTTACTCAGAAGTACTAGATCTATACTAGACAATACCACTAGGTACATATTACTACTATATTCCAAGTGGAGCTAGTAGGAATTATGCAAGCAGTAGAAACCACTAATTAAAACCTCAGTAGGAACACGGTGCGTATATCTAGCAGAACGACACTGCTTGCCTTAGACAATTGCAGAAAGGTCCTAGATGTTCTTGCGCAAAACCACAGCATCCAACTCGGTTGGGTAAAAGGACACGATGACAATTAGGGTAACGAGAAGGCGGACGACTTAGCACGCAAAGGCTTTGAGAGCGCCTAATAAGATCCAGAACCTACAATGGTGCTCTCGATTTTGGTTTACAATATTCTGATAAGGAACTATACACGGAAACTGATGGAACAGCCTAAACATTAGGTATAGCAGCCGGGCTTTGACTGCTTCCAATCGTAAACTAGGCTAACATTGTTCCCAGATGTCTCACTGCCTTGTTCTTTCAACAAAAGGATGATCCATGCTGAGGAACTTCTAATCCAGTGTGGTCAGTGTAGGTCAGATTCGTCATAAGCGTTGGTTGACTTGAAGAATGAGAGACACTGCGGGTGTAGCACGATGAGCCAACTTTCAAGGCCTGGGTACATGTAAGAACAATCCCAGCTCCCCCCAACAATCCAGATATACAGAGTGTTGTTCAGGCTTATAAGGAAAGTTTGCTGACATAACCAGAAACGTTTTGTAAAGCCATTGAAAAGTGCCCCTGCAGCTGTAATAGCAAAATTGTGCTCACATGTAGATTTACAGAGATAAGTTATATTACAAAGTTTGTGTAATAGCTAAAAGGATTGAAATGGTCATTTCACCACAAAACTACCTCTTACAGATACTAGTATTGCTGACAAATGTCTCGTCATCATTAAATAATTGGATACATTAAAAGTTATTGTCTTCAATAAAAAATTGTAAGCTTGGTGTATGACAATAAAAAAAGTAATAACTTCTATACCCGGTTTGCATTGACATTCTCGCATCCAACTTTCATGTGATATTTACTTTTTGCCTTAGTCGCCTGTTGTATACAAATAAAATGTTATTACGCTTCCGCTACAAACGAGCAAAACAAATATTTGTCATTTTTATATTTACTGGCCAAGAACTAAAGTTCATCGCGAAGGATTTCAAATAAAACTCTTCCATATAATGATGTCGTATTAAATATTCCGTGAATATTGCCACGGGTTCATCTTTAGAAAAACCATTGTATTCGCACCTGGGAAGAAAGCTGCTCAAGAAGTACCTCATCTCTGAGGTGACTTATTTTTAACGGAGAATGGTTATTCAGCGAGACGAGAGGAAAATTATTTAAAATACAGAGTGGAGTGCTGCATATTATTTGCAAATTTATAAATAAGTATAGATCGACATGAGCAGATGCTGTTTATCTATAGGACTTTCTGTGAATTTCTAGTTTAGTTTTATATTTACCTTGAGATGTGTCAGATGGGGAGATCTAGCGGCCTATTCTATGGATTCCGTCTATATTATTTCTTGATACACACATATTAACAACACTATATAAGTGCATGTTGGAAAAGGGTGCTAAATAGTAAGGATTTACAAAGTGTGTGTTTTCTTTTCGAAATTAGTACTAGTACTATACAGGGTGTTTCATGGCGGATGGAGTATTAGAATTATATTATGAAGAACGGCTAAATATATAATTTTGAAATTGGGTACCAAGGTAACAAAGTTTGCTCTCTCGGCCTAAGATATTGTCGACAGCGCCGCATTGCAAATTGTAGGTAAAACTGGCAACATCTTCATTATTTTAAATGGAACACCGTACTCTCTTAATGACCTACTTAATTTAGCAACACTAACATTTAGTAGTAAAGCAAGAAAATAAACAACAGTATTTATTTTTCTTGTGTTCTTATTGCATTTTAGATGTTATTATTATTACTTTATTTTTTATATTTGTCCTCGGATGTATACATCTGTTGGACAATAAAGATTAATAATAATAATAAAACTTTATTTAAATAGACTTATACAAGCAATTATTATTATTATTATTATCAATGTGAATCCCACAACACGGGAAGCATTAGCAGCATATACTTTACATATTTATCGAATGGAAGAACATATAATCCACATATTATTACAAAAATCTAGTAACTATGAAGAAGTCTTTATATTAATATAACAGATTTTGTGCATATTAAGATTAGTGTAAAAAATATAAATCCCTCTCCACCCCAAAAACTTACATTACACCGATTTTTTTACAGAACACTATTTTTGAATCAAAATAATTTTCGCAAAATATCTGTACATGACACATTTAGTCTGAGATAAGTTGGCTTTGATCTTATAACGGCCATTACACAAATAATTATTATCAAATTAGAAAATCTGAATTATTATAAAATTTGGCATGTTTGCTTTAGTAATCTAAGAGTGCTGGTAATTTTGTTTTATGAGAAATGCAATTCAAGTTGGATTGCGGATGCTGCACATCTCAAGTGCACTTAGAATAATGCATACTTTTACCAACGGAATTAAAACTTTATAATGAATGTATACGTAGGTGTTTAGAGCACTACACAACTTTTTAATTCGTTAGTTTGAATAATGTAAAATTTTATAACAAAGCAGTGTAACTGAAAGCGGAAATTTAACAACCAAATTTAAATTGTAACGTAAATTGTGAAAATGTAATTCCACGTTTCAAATAGGCAATAAAATATTTCCTGTCTACAAATGTTTAAAATTTAGAATTCCTGAACGAAAATATTGGAAATATTTTTTGACGCAACAAACTCATTTAGGTGCTTAGACTAGTAAGATGGTGATAGAAAATCAGAACTGATAGCCCACCATTTAGTCAGAATTATATATATAAAAAAGCTCAATTTGGGATACTTCCAAGGCTTGCACGCAAAAAACAATGTTTTCAACTAATAAATTACTATCTGAAAAGTTCATAATTCGAAATTAAAGACATTTGCATTTGCAGGCAGTTTTGTCATGCACCAAACATTATACAGGGTGCCCGAAAGTGTATCAAATTTTATTTAAAAAAATGATTATTTACCGTCTGCAAACAGTACAAAATGATGATTTGGTACATGAAAGCGGGTAGGGGAAAGGTACAGACGTTTACGATATGCACAGCACCATATCGTGCGCATGTCAACTTGTTAATTTTTTTACAACTTTGAATAATTGTTTACTGTTTAATTATAGTTTTTTTTTGAAAATGTAGGTTGCAAGACTATTGCAAAAAGTATTTGCAGACGAATACGCACGGTCGTCCATTGAATTCTATAAATTTGTTTAAAAAATGAGGGTCACTTTACTAATTATTTACTGTCTGCAACTTGGTACAAAGAAAGATTATTGCTTTAAATATGCAATTATTTAATTTGCACAGGCACGAGATCCACAATAGAGCGTCAAAATTTTGCGAAATCCGTGTAATAACTCTCCGTCCGCAATATGCACCAAAAATAACTCTTTACAGTCTGCAACACGAAATTATGTAAGCTAACTTATGCAAGTATACTTTTTTTCGCATGGGCAGACAACATGCACATGCACACGGCCCAGAATTATTACTGGCATTCGATAAAGTTGGCCTGTAATTCGCATTGTAGTTAAATTCAATTGAAAAAATACTATTTTATTAAAGTTCTAACAAAAATCTTATACTTATTATTATAATAATTATAATCGAAACAAAATTTTGTTCGTCCTCGGTTTCTTCTTCAACATCATCATCTTCAACCACTGACTCCTAGAACGCTTTCCGATAATCCTCAGTGAAATCATACCTTTCTTCCTCGCCGTCATTGATATGTTCTAAAAACATGTTTTCTTCATCTGAATCATCAGCATTGTGTCGGTGAGCATGATTTGTTCGCTATCCTCATACATCACACTGTTATTCGTAATTGCGACTGTGATTTTAAAAACCGCTGCCAAAGGAATCACTATCCAGATTATGTATCCAAGTTTTTTTTTTACACACAAAATCCAAATGTAATACTTTACATCCTTTGATAATTGGGTGGGGGTGGCAATGGGGGTGGTAGAGGGGGTGGCTAATGCTAACATAAATTTTAAAGGCCCTTGGTTCTCGTACACACACTAAATCTCAATTTAATTTTTTACTAGGATTGGGGTGGCAATGGGGGTGGCAGAGGGGGAAGTTAACTCCAAAACGTTTCGTTCTTTTATACACACTGAATCACATTTTATTGTTTTTTACTCCCTTTCATAATAGTTTGGGGCTGGAATTGAAGGTAGTATTGGGGGTGATAGTGGGTGGTGGCTGATGCCAAAAAAAATTTGAGACCTTGCCTTTTCGTACATACATGCCCTAAATTGCAATGTTATGGACTCTTACCTGCTTGATTTGCCTATTTACCTTTATTTACCCCATTTACCCGAACCCTTCAACGGAATTAGATCAAAATATAATCTAGTTCCAGACCTCATTATAATACATAAGTGCACCAAATTTCAAGTCAATATTAAAAACGGTTTTAGAGTAAACGTGCGCACAAAGAAAAGCTACAGACAGACCGACGAACGGACAGACAGACAGAAATGTTTTCCCTCAAATTTAAAATCTCGACGCTTCATGACATTTTAAACCTATTTCAACAAAAAAAATAAATAATTTTTTTTCCGTTACTATACTTCCACTGGACGTGGTAGAATTATTAATTAACATTTGAAATTCACTGGAATTATCAAGAAATTATAGTAGTTTCGTACCGTTGCCGTTATCTAATCTAATTATAATATCATCTTGATTAAGAATTCTCAATATCACCATTTGTATCTCATTATTGTTATTTTTATGTATTTTGTTCATTATTTTCTGTAATTGGGTATCAACCTGTTGAAAATAATGTATTATTATAAATATTGTCTGAAAGTTATTTGTGGCATTCTACGAATATCCATTCCTTTTATTTGGGCTTTCTACCGCATGTATTATCCTCTTCAAAAACAAATCACCGGGTCTACAAAATAATAGATTTATTGGAAAAAGAGCTCAGCGCCTGTGATGTTTACATAAAGGGAACAGTCAGAGGTTATTTTTTTACAAATAATATAAATCAGAATAAAGACAGAAATAATGTATTTTGCTGACGTTTCAGAAAGTAGTCTCTTTCCGTTTTCAAAGCTTTTTTTCGAAGAACTCTTATTTGTTGTATATGTCAAATACAGAATCTTAAAGCTGTGTATTTGACATACACAACAAATAAGAGTTCTTCGAAAAAAAAGCTTTGAAAACAGAAAAAGACTACTTTTCAAAACGTCAGTAAAATACATTATTTCTGTTTATTCTGATTTATATTATTTGTCAAAAATAACCTCTGGCTGTTACTTTGAGGTAAACCTCGCACAGAGGCTTTTTTCCAATAATTCTATTATTTTGCAGATTCGGTGATTTGTTTTTGAAGAGGATAATACATGTAGTATAAAACCTAAATAAAAAAAAGAATGTATTATTATTATTATTATTATTATAATGTCGTACCAACTTTGGCAACGTTATATCCTGCTCAAGCAAACCCACAAGTTCCAGCTGATGTAATACGATTCCAGCATGATGGAGCACCACCACATTACCGATTCGATATCCGAGAATACCTCGACTTAACATTTCTAAATCGGTGAATAGGGCGGCCAGGATCGCTAGAATGGCCAGCACGTTCTCCTGATCTTAAACCCTTAAATTTCTTTCTATGGGAATATGTGAAAAGTATGGTATACAAAACTAAGCCACGCGATATAGCTGACTTAAGAAGAAGAATAACGAATGTGGTCGCTCCTCAGATGTTGGAAAACGTTAAAAGACATTTTTACTTATATTAAAATGCTGCCAAGACGTTGCAGGATGTCATTTCAGAAACCAAAATCGACGGATTTTTTATAAATATTCACAATAATTGAAATACAAAATCATTGCCTGGGGAAGTTCAAGAGATAGGGATAGAGTCTTTGTTAACCAAGAAAGACTCATTAGGCTTGTATTTCAAATGAGTTACAGAGAGAGCTGTAAAAATGTATTTAAAATAAAAAAAGTACTAACGACTCCATGTATATTTATATTAAAATGTTTAACGTATACCAAAAAAAATATAGATTCATTCACACAAAGAAGTAATTGCCATTCATATAGTACAAGACGTGATGATCTACTTAATATTATACCTCTTCATCATAGTTCAAATTATAAACATTCGCCCTATTACAACTGTGTTTTACTTTTCAATAGTCTCCCGGCTGATATCCGAAATATGCAAAACTACAGAGCCTACAAAACCGCAGTCAAAAATATTTTACTTGAAGGTAGTTTTTATAGCGTTCGTGATTTTTTGAATAGAGAATCTTGAGGCCATATTTATTTGTTTTTATCCTCCAACAAAATTTGTGGAAAACTTTACAATTCACTGTTTATATTTGTTATACTGTGACTATGTTGTTTAAATATGTGTATTGTGTTTACTCATATGTTTTTAATTCTATTTATAATCTATATCTTTTTAATCTTTTTATCATGTAACATATTCTATGTTTATACATAATATGAATTTTCACAAGTGACTTACCATATATACATTCAGTATCTAAAATGGTCAATAAATATTATTATTATTCCAGTTGGCTGTTGCACACTGCATTTTATCATAAAGCATCCATTTATAAAGAATAAAAAAGTCAATTTTAATTTATATTAGTTTCCATTTTACCTTAATGATGTACTATGAATTAAAATTAAAATTGTATTTGCCCTTTCACTAAAGTGGATCTTTTGTGGTGTCTTCTAAAACGAAACGGCTAATATAAAATTTACAAGACGCTAAAAACTGATTAAGCAAATTTGAATGTCTTAAAGGCTAAACGAAAAGGCAAGGGGTGTATCTTAATAACCATCTTTTACAACCAGCCTTGTAGAAGGGTGGTAGGTTCATGATAATCAAGCAATTGAGAATACGTGTCAAATTAAACGTGACTTTTTAGCGTTGTCTTGTGGAGTTACTTATTGTGTTTTTTAGGTTAATAGAAATAAATTTTCTCAATGCATGAATAATCGGGGTAGTTCTCTTTGCATAGAAAGGTGATATTTTATGGCGAATAATCAATAAAATTCTTAGTCTTAAGAAACCCACGTCCCTCTTTTCAAGGATGGAAAGCTACACCAATAACTAATTTTTTTTCGCTCCTAAGTAAAAATGTCAATAATCAAAAATTGCTCTCCACACAAGTTCACAAAGATAGTTTCCCATTTTAACTCTCCTAAATTATTTGTAGTTGGCAATTGGCAATGCATCATTTTAAAATTAGATGCTGGTTATAATTTCATCGTGCTTTTGCTTGTAAGAAAGTTAATCTGGGACTGAAAGACTGACAGAAATATCTAAAATAAAAAGTAGGGAAGGTAGCAAAAAGATGTACAGGGTGTCCCGAAACTCCCGCCTTCCCCTTTAGGTACTAATTCTCCATGCAAAAATAGTAAGAAAAGTTCCTATAAATATGTGTCCGGAAATGCTTCCTAAGGGAGCTACGGTCCTCTAAGCATGGCGCAAAAATAGGTGTTTTTACTAATTATCTCGGAAATGATTTGGGACAACTTTACGAAACTTGGTTAACTATTTTCGATTATTAAAGGTTATTGTTTTACAGTATTAGCCAAAAATAATTTTATCCAGGGGCGGAGAAACGAGGGGTCGGTGCTCTTTGTTTCTACATGTTTATTTTTCCATTTGACATTTTTAGTATTTTAATACCTGATTATGATTCCCTGGTTGATTCTGCAAAAAAAAGTCCTGTTTACAATTAGCCACATGGCAAGCCGTTTTCGAGTAAAAGCGGTCTAAACGAAATTTTGCGCATTCGTTTGCTAAATGCCCATTATTTATTTTTCAAAGTAGGCGTATGTCATTCAGTAACAGAAATGGCAGAGCACACCTCACAGGAGTATTTCGATATGATTATCTGTTATGGTATGATTTCCTAAAGGAACTATTTTCAATTATTTGGTAATAGCTAAAAGAAACATTGTGCAAAAATTTAATGAATATTTATGATTTAAAAAACAACTTGAACTAAGATTATTATTATTACAAAATGTGCTCAAAATGCGTTCCTTCCTGCTCAATGCAGGTCTCAGCACGGCGAACAATATTATTTGTGGCTCCTTGCGCCATTTCCCTGGTAATAGTGTCAAATATCGCAATTATGTCGACTCCCATGTCATCTTTACTAATTGTCTTATTAGCGTCTTGTGCCCATAAAAAAAATACGAAAAGTGAAACTACTGATCTCAGAGTGAATGATTTCCCGAGCTGTTTTGAGAACAGTGATTTTACACGGTCGTGCGGAAATTACAACAACTATTAACATTCTGTAAATGTATTAGCAGTTAGTAATTTTCGATTTACATTTTTTACAGGGTAATAAAAAAACTCGATTTTAAAAAAATACTAACAGTAGTTTTACCTCTTAATTCAGCCACTTCAGACAAGATCTTGATCCCAGCCAGTGAAGGCAAGGAGGTAACTCAGTCATTTAAGGCAAGGTGAGGATTTCGGCCAGTTGAGGCAATTAGTTTACAGCTTAACTGCTACACTAGCAGGTTTTAAATTCAAGGTTATAGCAGGTGTTCAAAATGGTGCCCATTGACATCTTGGCATTGTCCGAGACGAACGTAAGAATTTCCAATAGCACCTATTTTTGCTCCATCCTTAGAGGGCCGTAGCTCCCTTAGAAAGCATTTCCGGACACATGTTTATATAAACTTTTCTTACTTTTTGCATGGAGAATTAGTACCTAAAGGGAAAGGCCGGAGTTTCGGGACACCCTGTATACTGGGTGACATAGGAGGCAGTAAATCGGGAAACAGCTCGACACATTTTGAAGAAACATAAATTTAAATAACACAAGTATCAAATACACCACCATTTATACGAAAATTAATTTCAAAGAAGATTAGACTATTGCAATTGGTTTTTTAACAGACACAATTTGAATAATAATTTTCATCAACAAATTTAATTCAAGTTCATTAATTTGGAATTATTCTATCGCAACTTCACCCGTTATTGGGCACAATTAAATCCCAACAAATATGAGAGAAAGTGCATATCAGGAGCTATTCAGTTTTAATGTATTGCTGGGGGTAATTGGCAGAAGAATTATTCGGCCAATAACATTTGACGGACCATTAAATGTAGCAAGATATTTGGAGTTTTTGCAAAACCAGATTCAAGATTTTTTAGAAGTACTGTCACCTAATGTTGACCCAATAATTTTTCAACAATACATAACTGTAGAGTTGTGAATTATTTAAACGAAAGGTTTAGAGAAAACTAGATAAGAACAAATAGGCCTGTTAGATGACTTGCAAGGTCACCAGACCATACGCTGCTTGTTTTCTATATGAGGCCGCCTCAAGAAAAAAGTTTATATGACTCCGCTAACAAACAGAGACGACATGGAAATTATAGTCAGAAGAACAATTAATGGAATTACTGAATTACAGTTCGATAACATACTCAGAGCTACCGTCACAAAAACACGATTGTTCAAAGACAATAATGGACAAAAATTTGAGCATCTAAATTAGAATAGGATAGGATAGGACAGCATAGGATAGGATAGCATAGAATAGAATAGAAGAGAAGAAAAGAGAGGAGAGGAGAGGAGAGGAGAGGAGAGGAGAGGAGAAGAGAAGAGAAGAGAAGAGAAGAGAAGAGAAGAGAAGAGAAGAGAAGAGAAGAGAAGAGAAGAGAAGAGAAGAGAAGAGAAGAGAAGAGAAGAGAAGAGAAGAGAAGAGAAGAGAAGAGAAGAGAAGAGAAGAGAAGAGAAGAGAAGAGAAGAGAAGAGAAGAGAAGAGAAGAGAAGAGAAGAGAAGAGAAGAGAATAGAATAGAATAGAATAGAATAGAATAGAATAGAATAGAATAGAATAGAATAGAATAGAATAGAATAATTTATTTACAAAAAATGTGATTTTACAGGCATATTGTTATATGTAAATATTAGATTGATATACATCACAGAGTTAGCATATAGACAAGAGAAGCAGTCACGTAGTCAAATGTAGCATCACCCCGCCATATTGTTATCACATTTCTGTCAAAAGTGAGAGTTTGTAATTTGCTCATTTTTACTTGTTATCAACAATTTGTGAAGTTTTTCTACCAAAAGAACAATGGTATCATGTGCCCAAAGAGTTGCTCTTCTAAAGACGGTGTTAACAAAAAGGAAATCACCGAGATAACATTGCATAAGTTAGCATATTATATAAACAACACACAGAGCCGTGTTAAGAAAATTTATTTTAATTAAATTTTAAAAAATGCATTTTCAAATTTTTCTTTTGATCAGTCGTCCTCAAACAGCCATAGGGTTCTATAAATAAAAAAGCAGTAGCAAATAAATACGCAAATGTTAGGCTGTACTGTTTATGTGAAAATAAAATGAATAAGTCACAAAGCATTAGGCATAAAAACAATAAAATCTTGTTATATAAAGGATAATTTATTTATTTATTTTATTTATTTAAATACAAAGTAGATTATACAATTTAACATATTTCTATACAAAACAGATTTTTTAAAATTTATACAACTGTTAAACGGGCACCTAGATGTAAGTAACATCTGTATGTACCTATAAAAAATTTAAATTCTCAGATAGGATTGTTTCTATCCAAACATCTAAATATTGATTGTAATATATAAAAAAATATGCATATAAAAAAACAATATAATTTTGTTTACTATACAAAATAAGACTACCTAAAAGATACAGGGCAATACATTTACCTTTTCAACTAGAACATAAGCCTATAGAACTTTTTCATAGTTTTTTATAATGAAAAATTTACTTTTTTTATTGAAATTTTTCTTATTTTTTGTTTGTTTTATATCATTTGGTAACCAGTCGTAAAATTTTGGAGCCAGGTAATCCACAGATTTATAAATGTATATCGTAGGGGCGAGCGTAGGTGCGTCTTTACTATGTACTTACTTCGGTATGCGATGTAAAGCAACGTCAGACGCAGTTAGTAGTTGGATGGGTGACCATTCCAACGGAAACCGCGTCCTCGCCTCACACATCTTCCAGCGGCTTGTATATCAGTGTATGCGCGGAAGCTATACAACCTTAGGCGAGGGTTGTATAGGAGATATACCATCCTTCGGAGGGGATGTAAAGCCTTCGGTCCCTTATCTATTAAATGTTAGGCAAGTAAAAGATCCCTACTCTTCTTAAGGGAAGAGGTTCGGCAAAATTTCTGGTTGGGGGTAGCTCGTCTACAGGTGCCGGTGTTAGGCCTCAGTAGCGGAAATAGGCCGACGTTAAATAAATGTATAAAAAAAATAAATGTATATTTACTTACATCTGTTTTGCTTTATTTAAATATTCACATATATCCTTTAGGTAGGTACACTAATTCATTTTATTGAAAAACCTGTATTTAATTTTTTTTAGAGTCAGGATTTATGACGAAATTACCGAATGTTTGCGCCTCGGACTAGACAATACCTCCCCTCCCATTTTCGAGGATGCTGAATCAATTCTCGGCGTCAAACTAATTTTTCCCCCTCGGCAACCCCCTGAAATTGACCAAAAACCGGCCCCAAAGTCCCCCTTTCCGTGAACACGTTTATTTTCCCCAGTTCTTCGACTAATTATTGTTCCCTCTAGTAGAACGGAAGATCCCTCGAGGGATTTGACCTCAGCCATCACTACCCCAGGCTTCCACCCTTGTAGGGGGTGGAAAATTGATATTTGTTTTTGTGAGAAAAAAATTGATATTTCATAAGTGTTTCTTTGAGGAAGGTGGTAGGTAATCATAGTTGTGTAACTGTGTAACTACCCCGGGGGTTGTTTTCACCCTTCAAAGGGGTGAAAAATTGATATTTGTTTTTGTGAGAAAAAAATTAATATTTTATAGGAGTCGTTTCCTCCAAGAAACGCCTCCTACAAAATATAAATTTTTTTCTCACAAAAACAAATATCAATTTTTCACCCCCTACAAGAATTGGAAGCCTAGGGTAAGGGTGGCTGAGATCAAATCCTTCGAGGGACCTTCCGTTCTACTCGAGGGAACAATAAATAATCGAAAAACTGTAGTTGTTTCACGAAAAAGGGGACTTTGGGGGTGTTTTTTGGCCAATTTGAGGGGTTTGTCGAGGTGGAAAAATTGATTTGACCCCGGGAATCGATTCAGCATTCTCGAATACGATTGGATATTGTCTAGTCCAAGCTGCAAACATTCGGTAGTTCGCCCGACTTCTTCAATGGACTATAACAGTCTATTTACGTTCTTATAATTTAATATAGTCCAGATCTGGCAAGACAACCATTTTGATGCGACATTTAGCCACGCCTAGTACCAGGGTCGTTTTTACATCCAAAATTTATATTTCTTGACCTCTCCAGTCAAGCTCTATGATATACATGCATAGATTAGAGAACACTTGAATTATTATATGTAAATAAACAATAACCCTACAAAGGTTTAGTCTGCTCGTGAGTCTAGTCGTCCAGTTTTGGAAAATAAGCAGCAAGTGAAGATCTTTAATCTTTAAGTTAGAATATGTACCAAAAGGTATCGAAAGTTGTATCTAATAGATATTTATCCATACCCGAAGACCATTACGAAATATTTCTTTTTTTATTGCCGTAAATTTTTCACAAAAAGACATTGGCATTGTCAAAAATACTAGATAAAAAGATATATGCGACACATTTATTCATTTATTTACGTATTTATTTAGCTGATCACTACTTTCAATACATACCCTTAAATTAGGAAGTACCTATCTATATTCATAGGTATACGTCAAATTTTGTATAATGTCTTGGTTAGAGTGAGAAATAACTTTACTTTCTTTTTGAATAATTGTAGGCTTTCATGTTTTTAACTTCATTATAAAGATAATTGTCCACCCTTGGTGCTAAAAAGGCGTAACTTCGTTGCGTTAAAGATTTTGAAGCAGTTCCAGTTTTGACCGAATCTTTTGCCTTGTATCGGGTTTCGTATGGATGGTCAACAATGGATATACTTAACAATGGATGTACAACTTTCTTATGTCCAGTACTTTTGCGAGTATAATAAAATTGTCGACTTCTACGTAAATTCTTTTACGTAATTTTTTTTCAACAGATATTAGTAACTCAACCTTATGCGTTAGGTTTGAGACCAAGGAGTCCCAGGTTCAAATCCTAGCTAGGGCATTGATGTTTAGTGGCGCTTTATATGTTACGGAGTTTGTGGTAGTGGATTAGACGGGGTTGTGTCAGAGACAACATGGCTAGTCGCTGTACCACTCCTGAGTTCGAGTCTCAGCTGCGGCAAATTGCAATGTCGTAGCGAATGGTCGTTGTATATCAAGTGTTATCCTCTCAGAGCAATTTACTGGTTTACTACAACTCTAAATAATGTATCTAATGCCGAAGAACACGTTTTAAAAAGAATTAATTGCATTACAATATTGCGACATTTCAGCCCTCAGACAAGGGGCTGAGTGGTGTAAGATAATAATTTATTGATCATTACTATATCATAGAATATGCCAAATATACCGAGAAAATTTAAATATAGCAATATTAGTTTCCTTGTTTCATTGGGAATTAAAATAAATCATGCTCAGTGCCGCACAAATTAAATTTAACATTACGCCCTTGAGAAACTAACTACCTCGAGGCAAATTATGAGAAATTGATCTCATTCATCACATTACGATATTAATAACGCTGTCTGTAGGAGATAATTTAAATTGATGTTATCAATATTACGGCTCTGGATGCTTCCTAATAATAAATAAATAAAATTTGGCAGGAAAATCTCCCACTCATAAATTCAATTACAGTTAGGGAATTGGATACTTATCGATAAAGTTATTTCGTTGTAGGAGGTAATTTTTTCAGCGATTATAAAAGCCAGCCATAAAAAAATTGGTGTATTCCCATATACAATATTACTTGGCATATGGCATTTAAAATTGACTCGAATTGAGGAGCATTCGTGCAAACCCGATAATTCCACTTTTCCAATGAAAATAATCGATTGGATCTGACCTTTTACTAGACTATCCTCCTTGGTAAAGATGTTAGCCCTTGGCGAGCGTTATAACGTCCACATAAATCAGCAATTAATTTCTTCTGATAAGTAATTTTCATATCTTTAAGCACTCCACTCCAATCTTAGATATCGAGGTGTAAATGTGCATAAAATAATAGGGAATATAACCTTGGGATCTATTAGTTTTCCATTTTTTGTCGACGAAAATAATGCCGTCTGATCAGTTAAGAATGATCTTATTTTCACAAATATTATTATTTAGCGTATTATAAAGAACACTTTCTATATGGCTACGGGAACCACAATTCCCTTTTTTCCTTCTTCGATAAAAACCCCTTATCATAAACGATTTTTAATGATCGTTATTATTTCTACGCATGAGAGCAGGCCGGCGCTTAGCGATTGATATTGATTACACATGCCACACCATGCAACCCAACAAACACTTTTCTGGCAGTTATGCGGGGTGACACCGAAAAGTACCAAATTGACGTCATATACCCCCCTTCCAACGGAAGAAAAATAGGAATGGAACATGAGTGGCACAGCCCATTAAGCAAAGACAATATTTTAGGTAGCCGTAGATTCTGGGACATTTGAATAGGGAGCTTGACAAGATGCTCGAAATGAATATTGTAGAGCCATCTAGGAGCGAATGGTCATTACCGATGATGATAGTAAAAAGCCAACTGGCGAATTTCCGTTTTGTTTTGATGGCCGAAAATTAAACTCTGTTACTAAAAAAGACTCATCCCATCATCATATTGCGTAATGCCAAGTATATTTCATCAGTAGAAAGACGGTATTTTTGATTTTTTCATTTTAATATAATGGCTTTTGGTTTATCTAATGCTGCTCAATGCCAGCAGGGGTTAATGGACGCTGTATTTGGACCAGAACTGGAGCCAATTTTTTTTTGTCTATATTGATGACGTGATCATAGTATCTTCCACTTTTCATCAACACATTAAATTATTACGCAAGGTAATAGTAATAATAGATTAAAAGAGGCTAATCGCACAATTAACATCAATAAATGCGAATTTTTTAGATCACAACTAAAATAACTCGGTTTTGTAGTAACACCACAGGTAATTACGACCCTTTTTAACCCATAAGGATCTAGAAGAGCCTTGTGTGGGAGGGGGCTACACATTTAGAGACAAGGGACATACACCCAATATCCGTGTATCCGTGGAAAAATCCCTCTCACAGTATTTTCCGCTGCCACGACCAGGGATCAAACCTGGAACTTTTGGGTGAGAGGCAAGTGAGCTCACCTCTCGACCATCAGTCATCAGGTTTTGTAGTTCATAGGTTAGGACTGAGAACTGACCCACATAAAATCTCGGCAATGGCTTATTTTCCCCAGACGAAGGCAACTACGGAAATAAAAAGATTTGTGGAAAATATTTATCCCAGGTTTCTCAACTCTTATGTCTCCTATAAATAATTTATTAAAAGGTAGGAAGAAAAGCCAAAAAATAATTTGGTCAGATGACGCATACAAACCCTTTTGGGGAGAAAAACTCGCCTTGGTTTCTGCACCAATTTTAAATAGCTCCGATTTTTCCGCGACATTTACTATTCAATGCGATGATTCCGAAATAGGTTTGGACTGTGTACTTACGCAAGAGCCAGGTGGAGAAGAAAAGATCATAGCCTTTGCTTCTAGAAACCTTCCGAGAAGTGAGAGTAGGCCGGCGTATGGCGATTGATATTAATTACATCTACCACACCATGCAACCCAACAAACACTTATATAGACTTATGCAGTTATACACCGAAAAGTACCAAATTAACGTTATAATTGATATCAGTTCCGGTTCAACCGGTAGTAATATTTCCGTTCCTGTTTTAAACGCAACAAGCATAGAAAGATAACCGCCGTACTTCACGTATAGTGGTATATACAATCAATTTAAGATTAGTAACCGCCATATTCCACGCTTATTGCACAGTCTGTATACGATATTAATGATTAATTGATTTATGTCCTATTAGGCCAAAATCATCAATATGAAATATAATCACTATTCAGGTTTGTTCCTTACCGTGTATACAACGTAATTATTATTATTTAGACTATATTATGTTTAATAGAGCTGAGTCGATCCATTTTCATTTTCCCGGCAACATGTTCAGGAAAATAAAACCAAAACTCCCTAATTAGGATTTATCGCACATCCTAAAACTTTATTTTAACATTATTTGACTTTCAAGGAATAATGCCTGCGTGTATCAGTAGTTAGAGTAAAATGGTAGAATTTCATGGGGGGGCTCGATCTGATTAAAACTTCGAGAGTAGCAAATTGTGTTTCTAGAACCAAATTATCTATCGAAAGTTTGTATAATTAAGTCAAACTCAACTGTATTATAAATATTACGTACATTTCTCAAGTTATCACGTGAACTAGTCTTTGGTATACAGTGGTTCCAGCTGGAGGTGGATGAATCAACTTGACAAGTGTTGTGCAGTTGTAAGTAGCTTTGTTGTAAAATATTTAAAGTATGGGGGAATACTTCGGAAGTGTTTTATCCAGAAAAAGTATAGTATATTAAAATATAAAAAGCTATTCACTTGAGGGAGTTATGAACTAGATAGAGTCTTTACTTACCTGCTTTAGAACCATTTTAAACATATTTTTGTAACGCCATATTCTAAAATATAAATATCACTCTGGGCTAAAATGTGTTTTTTTTACTTATAGCACTTGCCTTCGGATCGTACTGTAAACTATCCACGTAAAAAAACACCATTTTAGCAACTTGTTATATAAAATACTATTATTACACTTCATTCTTAGTACGGATATCTATCATAGACTGATAGTAATGAAGGTGGAAGCTCAGAATGTGTAAACACTTGTTTAGAAAGTGACATTCTTCCAACCTCAAACGACGCTGTTTATCAATTAAAGGTGACCAAGTCCAAAATCATACCATTCTTTAAGAAAGGTGACAGATTCTTAATTATTAATTACCGGCCCATTGTAATTTTGAATAATTTTACTAAAGTCCTTGAAATGCTATTGTATGATTACGTCTTTGCCACGTGAAACATTAAATAGCAGAATTTCAACATGGTTTTTATAAAGATCGATCTACAGTTACTAACTTATTCTGCTTAACAGAATATTTGTCTGATGCGATTGATGATTGTAGTCAATAATAATCTATATAGACTTCTCGAAGGTCGTCGGCAAGCTGAACCATAGTATCTTATTGCAAAAATTCCACATATTTGGATTTTCAGCTGACCTAGTCAATTATTTTTCGTCCTACCTTAACAGCAGAACCCAATATGTTTTATATTGTGATTTGGGCCCACTTTTGTTCATTATATTTATCAACGACATTGTTACGGACATTACCCTGAACTGTTTTTTATATGCTGACGATCTTAAAATATTTTGTAGAACTTTTTAGACCAGATACATTCACTGATTTAGGTGTAGTATTGAAAAATTGAAAAATCCTATAAGATGCTAGGTTTTCTTATTAGAAATACTCTTCATTTCAGTAATGCCACTGGCCTTAAGCTACTGTATTTCTCTATTGTGAGGTCTAACCTGAAGTATGCGTCATTGATATGATATCCTTTCACAAGACGCATATAGATAACTTAGAAAACATTCAACGAAGTTTCTTAAAATACTCATCATTTAAAGTTGATGGGGTATATCCACCTATTGGTTACCTCCATTCGGAACTATCATCGAGATTCTCAGTAGTATCGTTAGAAGATCGCCGTAAAGTCTCTTGCTTTACATTTCTTTACAGATTGATACATAATATCACCGACAGCAAAAACATGTCCCTGCTTCAAATCATGTGTTTTATTTATAATAACATTCATGATCGTATCGATATTTTCAACTGCAACGTTGCTTCACTAACAGCATGCATCTATTACCAATAATTCATCATTATTCACTAATTCAATGATTGTTATAGTTCAAGTAATAAATTCCCGAGACAGAAAAAACCTAGCAAAAACTTTACGACATAATTATTACCGCTACGGGCCATGACGCCAAGCCTGACATGAAACATTCCCGACGCACATTAAAAACCTATAAAGGTAAGCAAGTCAATTTTCGAACAGCACAAAAAAAGTACCGGTATTTTAATGATATCGTAAAGTTTTTGTTATGTTTTTTTATGTATCAGTTTCTTCCTACTTGAACTATACTTGAGACATTGAACACTGTGCAATAGTTCTTTTTTGCATAGTCTCTTTTCTCTGTTTCTCTGTTTTTTTTTTCTCCATTTTCGCCAGTTAAAATTATATTTTGTATTATATATTGTTAAATACATTATTTTATTTGACTTATTAATTTGTAATTTGTGGTATTTGTTCATATTCCTGTATTATTCCATGTCGTAATTGGCCTTGGCTGTTCTATGGTGTATGTAAATAAATAAATAACCTAGATTATAAAAAATACTGTTTCGTCAACTACCTTGCCATCATTAGGTGATTACTAAAATTACAAATATAGTGTTCGTGACTCAAACACTAACTTGTTTTAAGTGACCAGGGTATTGCAGAATATTCAATAATTGTACAAAACTGAATAAGCCGTTCCCACCGATCGTTAACGTAATAGCTTTTCTATTAATCGGAAGACAATGTCTGAGCCGCGTATCTGTCCATCATTTTTATCGGCGTTTCTTTATTTGCACAATGAAAAGCGTTTTAAAGGAAAACAATTTTCCGATGAAGTTTCGCTTTAAATTGATTAAAAATATATTTCAAATCCACTTAGAAACAAATTTTATTACATAAGAATCGGTTTTCCGCTTTCTGCTTAATGAAATAACTGGAAACTCTCATTATTTAATTAGAAAGTTTGAGAAGGGTCTATTTTTTCAATTTGTAAAAAGTGCTCTGGAGTCAGAATGGCATTGTAAATTAAGTTAATGATATAGAAAGTTGATAACGAAAGATAATGTGGAAAACCTGTAGGACATCATTGCATTTGATTCACTCATGTGAGTTGGGAGATAAATGTCCTAATTTGAATGTGTTGTTGGGGGAATATTTCATGTCGACAGGTGCGATTTTTTAAACCTAAAAGATTTGTTGCTATACCTCGAAAAAAGTGGAACAGATCAGGAAAAAATGCTAAATCGTAGATGGATTGTACAGTATACAGAGTTCACACAAGTTTATTGTTTTTGTTTAATGTTATTAATTATAATCGCCAGAACTTTACATTTTTTGCAGGTGTGTTTTAGTTTTAAGAGAGTTAATGGACAATGGAAAGGAATTATTAGGCTTTTTTAAGAATTGTGCCGTGTGGTGACCTGGGTTTAACAGGATATCTCAATGCAAACACACACAATCGCACGTTCTTGTCAATACTTTGTCTCATTCTCCATAAATAACTGATAAATTTAAATAATCTTCGTGAAAATAACCCAGACGAGCCATAATGCAATTAAATTTATAAAGAACAACTACTAGTACAGTAAAGTATTTGAAATATGTTGTTTTCCAATCACGTGGAGAGTCAAATTGTACATAACCAACATGGATTTGTTCTTGGCATGGCAGATATATTAAAATTAACCTCGCATGTATCACACAATTCATTTCTAAAGAACTTAATAGATAATAATAATAATAATAATAATAATAATAAAAATCTTTATTTCCATCAGACTTTTACAAGTATTGGAATTGTCAATTGTCATGTATATAACATAGATAACACACAGAATATACAATACATAAAAAGAAAACGGTACATACAAAATATATATACATAAATATTTAAAAGGAATAAAAAAACATACATACATATATATAAAAAAAAACTCCGCTGAGACAAATTGATCATTATTTCATATAAGGACTATTAAGGAAATATTCTGGCATTCAGTAAAAACTCATCAAAACTGTAGGGACATGTTTCAAGAAGGTAACACTTTAATTTCTTTTTAAATAAAAAAATATTAGAGATAGATTTTATCTCCAGTGGAACTGCATTAAATGCCCGCACTGCTCTGTAGTATACTCCCTTTTCGAATGATGATGTTTGATGATGAGGAACTCTCAGTGCATTTGAATTTCGAGTTACCATCATCATACCATTGTACATATCCTCATTTGTTCTAAATTTACCAATATTTTTTTTTACAAATAAAATCAACAGGTATATATATAAGGTGGGTAATGTCATTAACTCCAACATTTTGAATAATGGCTTACTAGGCTCTCGATTGTTTTTCCTAAGCATGCATCGTATAATATTCTTTTGAGCAATAAACACATTTCTGGCATGGACACTAGACCCCCAGAATATTAAACCATAACTAAGTATGGACTGCACATGGGCAAAGTAATAGACCCTTAACACATTAAGATCGACAGAAGATCGTATGTTTCGTACTGAGTAACATACTTTGTTAAGCTTAGATATTGTTGAGTTAACATGGTATTCGAAAAATAGTTTTGAATCGACCACGACCCCCAGGAATTTTGTGTTATTTGCAACGGGAATGGATTTTTTTCTAAACTTCAAGTAGATGCTTGAATCTGGGGTTTTATTACTAAATTGGATAAGTACAGTTTTAGCTTCATTTAGGATAAGTGAGTTGTCACGACACCATTTATCCATTTTATTTACCACAGTTGTACCTTTGTGTGATGTAGCAGTAGTATCTCTGGTAGATATTACACAGGAGGTTATCATCAGCATACTGATATATGGAATGTAATGCCAAGTTCTCAGGTAATTCATTGACATACAATAAAAACAATAAAGGCCCCAATACTGAACCTTGGGGTACCCCTGTAGTTATCTGTCTTGGTTTAGAATAGATGGTAGTCATGTTATTACCCTCTTTCGTACTAATACAAACTCTCAAGGTTCTGTTAGAAAGATAAGACCTAAAGAAGAACTTGATGCAAACAAACAAATTGATACCATTTATACAGACTTTTCCAAGACATTTGATCGCCTGGATTCTATTAGAGAAATTGAGTAAATTTGGGTCATCAGTGTCGCAATTAGATTTTCTCCCTTCATATCCAGAGAATAGTCGTCAATATGTGGAATACCGTGGTTTCAGGTCTTTTGTCGTCTTGGTCACATCTGGTG
The DNA here is from genome assembly GCA_963675555.1 of Leptura quadrifasciata. Lineage (NCBI taxonomy): Eukaryota > Metazoa > Arthropoda > Insecta > Coleoptera > Cerambycidae > Leptura > Leptura quadrifasciata. The sequence continues at coordinate 14,176,241 of OY776681.1, read as the reverse complement.
TTCCCCAGGGGTCTGTACTAGACCTGCTTATGTTTGTTGTTTTTATAGTTGATCTCAATGTAGAGATCCTGCTATATGCTAATGACTTGAAAATATATTCTGTAATAGAAAGCGAACAAGACTGCGGAAATGTTCAGAAAACTTGAATACGGTTAATGGCTGGTGCCTGTCTAATCACTTACCTCTCAATATATCTAAATATAATACATTTATCTTTTCTAAAATGCATAACACTGATAAGTACGATTATCATATACACTCTCAAATATTGCAGAGACCAGACACAGTAAAGGATATTGGAGTTATCTTTGGTAAGTGTCTGTGTTTTAAAGGACATATTAATTTCACTAGTACCTCAACGATAAAAAGAGGCTTTGTAATAGAAACTGCAATACTGACATTATGATGTACTACTAATTTGTACGATCAAAATTGGAATACTGCTCGCTAATATGGTCCCCAGGATATGGTTATCTATATAAACAACCGACGCCAACTTTTGATGTTTAAATGGAATACCCTGTAGATTATTGTTTTTGAAATCCTTGAAAAAACTTCAATACGGTGATAGCCCATAAGTGACATTTCGACTACATGAGACAAATTTGACTCGAAACTGGTTGGTACGTCTAGAGTGCCATAACCAGAAAAAATGCTTATAATGGACCGGTCTGATGACAGAAAAATCAAGCATAAAAATTTAAGAGTGTGTATTTCGTCGACCATCAAATTTGGCTTGAACAGTTTTTTTTTTTAAATGGAACCATAATGGTAGTCATGCCACTCTAGATGCGCTAACAAATTTCAATGTCACTTATGAGGTATGACCGTACGCAGAGTTTTTCAAGGATTTCAAAAATATAATAATATATGTGTGTTCCATTTAATAATAAAAAAATAGGGTAATTTCCGGTCAAACCGGGAGGAACAATGACAGTTATGTCACAAAGTGTCTTCTTGGTTATATAATACATCTACCAAGTTTCATTCCGATATATATATAAAAAATAAGGAAAAAAAGGGGGTGGGTCCACCATAAGCCGTTGAGACCCGGTGTACCAAATACCCACAACAATAAATTTGATGAATAAGTACTCTTTTTGATAAACAAAACTTTTATAAATCAGTTTTGCTCGGTTTGTAAATTTTTTAAATGATACAATGAGATACTGAGATATGGTTTTCATCTGGTTTATTTTAAAGAATTGCTCTGGATATTTAAATTTGGCTAAAAGAGGTTTTGTTTTATTTATACTTTCTTTAATGACTCCATCCAACAAATAAATAAATAAATAACACCACAGGTAATTACGACCACCTTTATTCCCGAAGGCTCTAGAAGAGCCTTGCGTGGGAGGGGCTACACATTTAGAGATAAGAGACACACACCCAATATCCGTGTCCCTCTCACAGTATTTTCCACTGCCACGACCGGGGATCGAACCCGGAACTTTTAAGTGAGAGGCAAGTGCGCTTACCTCTCGACCATCAGTCATACAATTTTCTAACATTTGATATCAGCCTTACTGGTCTATAATTTTCAATATTATATTTATCCCCATTTTTAAATAATGGCTTAATAACTAAATTTAAGATAACGTGAAAAATTTCTTGTTCTGCTGATTTAATAATAATAATAATAATAATATGTATTTAGTCCAAGACATCGTACAAGGAGCACATAATTTGTATAGGACACGTCAATTACATACATTTAGAATAAACAAGAGTTAAAATACATTTAGAATAGACGATAATTAGAATAGTCGATGCATTCAGAACTTAAAATTGTTAAAATAATAATAATACAATATTGTTACATGAACCTATGATTAAAATAGTCAGAGAGATTATAGAAGTTTTCTTGTTTGAGCAAATTTAAAACTTGTTTCTTAAATAATTTGATATTTTCAGTGTTCTTTATGTAATCAGGTAACTTATTATATATTTTTATTCCCATATAGGCAGGATTACTTTCAGTTAAATTTCGATTGTGCAGTGGTATAGATAGATCATTGTTTCTCCGGGTATTATAGTCTTGAAAAAAACTATTTGAATGAAGTAACATGTAATTATGCTTAAAAAATAATAGCGTTTCCAAAATATAAATGTCTGTTATAGTTAATAATCCCAATCATTTAAATAGTGTTCTGCAACAAGTCAATCTCGATATTCCCAGTATCGATCGGACTACCTTTTTTTGTAAGCGAAATACTCTTATTGAATGACACGAATTGCCCCAAAACAAAATTCCATATTTTACTCTACTGTAGAATTGTGCATAATAGTATGACATTAATATGGCCGTTGCTGAGTTCCCGTAATCTGTATAGCGCATAACAAACCGGTTACAATTTTCTGCAAAGCACATCTACATGTGTTTAAATTACATTATTATTTTTACAAACTTTTCAGTATTTCTTTCTAACTGATTTTTATTACCTAAAATATTTACTGTTAGCCAGAGTTGCTCGTTTGAGTTTATATTTTTATTTATCTATGATAATTCACTTTTGTTTTTTTAATTATCTGCACTAATTTATTTTTGTACTTACACTTATAGTATTATTTCGTTGGTTGATTTTTTTTCTAAACCAACAAGTGATTTGTTTATATTAAAACCAAATAACTTTAACTTTTATAAACAATCAATAATATATTTTTTATTTACAATCTACATAAAGTTCATTCGAACCTGGGAGACCACTGAATATGTTACAATTTCAATATCTTAAACATCTTCATATTTTTATGTACCTAATAAAAAATTTAGCAACAAATTAACTTGAATCTAATATTGTAGATTATAAGGTGTATAGTAACCCGCGGATTTACGGTGCAAGTAAAAAATGCAACAAAAATTTTACGAGCTTATTATTAACGCCGGTAAACCAGTCGGTATGGTGTCATCAAACAAGCCGATGTACATTAAAAACCTATAGAGGTAAGTCATTCAATTTTCCGGTGGCATAGTACAGAGAGTAACAGTTTTTTAATGAGGTCGTAAAGTTTTTGTTGTGTTTTTTAAGTGCACGGTTAAATTGCAAACGACTGTACACCTCTAACAAATCAATTCATTAGAATTACCCTAGCCAGATGTAATCAGTTTTCAATTACACGTGAATTCTTTAAAAAATGATAAAATAGAAAATACATTATAAATAGCTTACTTCAGTCTATCTGAATTGCAATATAATTGAAGAAATATATCACCTCACAGCTTTAATTAACGAAACGTTGTGTACGCCGTAGCTCTAGGTAGGAAAGTTATTCTGTTTTCTCGCCACGATTTTGGATAATATGTACGTTATCTTACATAAAACACCACAGGTATCTCAACTAAAACTACACTTTCATATGTACACTATCGGTCACACAGATATACGAATAACTAATACCAAATGTTAATTTACTAAGGTCACACACCGCTCTTGTTGTTTGGTTGATTTTACTTGGTTGTATACAGTGGCCATTATTTCTTTTATTTCTTAATTTAGTCCATTTATTTTCGAGTACTGTTGCGTTACGTAGTATATGCCTTGCATATACAGGGTCGATGATATGCATGGAAATGGTCGAATATCTCCTAAAGTAAGAGCTAGCGAAAAATGATAAGATACAAAGGTTGTTTCTTAGAGTCTGTTACAGTAAGTACAGGGGATCAGTCAAAAAGTCATGATGAAACAAGTTGCTTTTCCTTTAATAAAACACCCTGTATATCATTCCATATTTCAATACTTCTAGAAATTCTAAACAAAATTCATACAGCACATCATATACCTAAACTTAATTGTTTTCGAGATATCGAACTTTGTAAATCATTTTATTATAAATTATACAAAGATATCTTAGTCCGTTAAGTTCATAGTCCAGCAAGTTACCTTTGAAAATTTCTAGCTCCATAACAACGCCGCGTCGTTCTTTTGTCTAACAGCGATGACAGAAAACATTAATGTGAATAATTTTCGCGCAAGAACGGCACGTTTAATTAAAATCGAGCATATTGAAATTTTAATGATCGTAGGTTATGGCGATAGAAGACTTATTAAGTTAGCATTGCCACATCGAAATTTTGCAATGTCAATGTATGGATTAATTGTCGCTTTTTGTCGTAAATTTGTCGTGAAAAAAATTGTCGCGCCTTATTTAAAAAAATACCCATGGTAATGCCAACTTGATAGTCAAGTTAGTATTACCACATTCCGAAACGGGCTAAGAAGGTGTAAAAAAGAGCTCTGAGTATCAAAACAATTTGTCGTGAATTTGTCGTGAGCAAATAATATGCGAAAAACCAACCCTTAATGATTTACGAGGGTGGTAGTGCTCAGTACAGAGAAAAATGTATTAATTCTCCTATTTCTGCGTAATGGAAATTCGCTACAAACTATTTTCTGACACGGCAAATTTATAGGCCCCTTATGACAAATTCCTAAATAAGAATCAGTACAAAAAACTAGCCCTTGATGATTCACGGGGGTGGTAGTGTTGAATATAAAAAAAAATGTAATAATTAAGGGTAATTATTACATTTTCTTAATGATATTACGCAAAAATAGGGTATTTCTGCGTAATATAATTTTGCGACAAATTCTTGAAAAACAATCGGTCCAAAAAACTACCCCTTGATTATTTACAATGGTGGTAGTGAGTACGGAGAAATATGTACCAATTCTCCTATTTCTGCGTAATGAAAATTCGCGACAAACTGTTCTTGGACACTACAAATTCGTAGGCCACTCAAGACAAATTCCTAAAAAAGAATCAGTATAAAAAACCACCCCTTGATAATTTACGAGGGTGATAGGGCTGAGTACAGAGAAAAATGTATTAATTACTCTATTTCTGCGTAATGTAATCTTGAGACAAATTCCTGAAAAGGAATCGGTTCAAAAAACTATTCCTTGATGATTTAAGGGGTGTTAGTTAGTACGGAGAAAAATGTATTAATTCTCCTATTTATGCGTAATGAAAATTCGCAACAAACTGTTTTCTGGCACGACAAATTCTTAGGTCACTCATGACAAATTCCTGAAAAATAATCAGTCCAATAAAACGACGCGCTTTATTAAAAAAAATACCCATGGTAATGCCAACTTGACAATCAAGTTAGCACTACCACTTTCTGGAAGGGCTTAAAATGATCGAGACGGGAGCTCTGAGTAGCAAAATAATTTATTGTGAATTTGTTTTTGTGTTTGTTTTGTTTTTTTTTTTGGACTGATTCTTTTTCAGGAATTTTCCGTAAGGAACCTAGGAATTTGTCGCGCCACAAAACAATTTGTCGCGAATTTCCAGTTTACAAAAACATTGCCACCCCCGTAAATCATCGGAGGATGGTTTTTTGAATTGATTCTTTTTAGGAATTTGTCGTGCCACGAGACAATTTGTCGCGAATTTTTAGTATCCAAAAATAGGAAAATTAATACATTTTTTGCCTAACTCAGCATTACCACCCCCGTAAAGCATCAGGCGATGCTTTTTGTACTGATTCTTTTTTAGGAATTTGTCATAAGGGGCCTATAAATTTGTTGTGTCAGAAAACAGCAAATTTCCATTACGCTGAAATAGGAGAATTAATACACGTTTATCTGTACTGAGCACTACCACCCCCGTAAATCAGCAATGGGTGGTTTTTTGAGTATACTCTTCTTCAGGAATTTGTCGTTCCATAAAACAATTTGTCGCGAAATCGTATTACGCAGAAATAGGATAATTAATACATTTTTCTCGAAATTCAGCACACTATCTCCCCGTAAATCTCAAAGGATGATTTTTCGCATATTACTTGCTCACGAAATATTCACGACAAATTATTTTGATACTCAGAGCCCTCTTCTCGATCATTTTAGACTCTTCTGGAATGTGGTAATGCTAACTTGATTATCAAGTTGGCATTATGAGTGACCTAAGAATTTGTCGTGCCAGAGAACAGTTTGTCGCGAATTTTCGTTACAAAAAAATAGGAAAATTAATACGTTTTTCTTAGTACTCACTACCACCACTAAATCATGAAGGGGTAGTTTTTTGGACCAATTCCTTTTCAGGAATTTGTCGCAAAATTATATTATGCAGAAATAGAGTAATTAATACATTTTTCTCTATACTGAGCGCTACCACCCCCGTAAATTATCAGGGGGTGGTTTTTGTACTGATTCTTTTTTAGTAATTTATCGTGAGTGGCCTAAGAATTTGACGTGCTCAAAAACAGTTTGTACCGATTTCCATTACGCAGAAATAGGAGAATTAGTAGGTATATTTTTCTCCGTACTCACTACCACCCTTGTAAATAATCAAGGAGTAGTTTTTGGACCGATTGTTTTTCAGGAATTTGTCAAAAAATTATATTACGCAGAAGTAGGGTAATTATTATATTTTCTTTTGTACTCAGAACTACCAACCTCGTAAATCGTCAAGGGGTGATTTTTTTATACCGATTCTCTTTTAGGAATTTGTCATAAGGATCCTACAAATTTGTCGTGCCAGAAAACAGTTTGTAACGAATTTCCATTACGCAGAAAAAGGAGAATTAATACATTTTTCTCTGTACTGAGCATGACCACCCCCGTAAAACATCAAGGGGTGGCTTTTATCAGATTATTTGCTCACGACAAATTATTTTGATACTCAGAGCTCTTTTTTCACCATTTTAGAACATTTCGGAATGTGGTAATGCTAACTTGACTATCAAGTTGGCATTACCATGTTTTTTTTTAAATAGGGCGTGACAAATTTTTTGTTTTCACGACAAATTTACGACCAAAAAGCGACCATTAATCCATATATTGACATTGCAAAATTTCGATATGGTTTTTAATGAATTGCATCCCGATCGGAAACATTTTGGACACGCGGTACGGGCATATCTAGATGAAACTTTTCCTGCTAAATGGATTGGGCGCAGGGGGGCAATTGAATGGCCAGCTAGATCTCCTCATATGACCCTGCTTGACTATTTTCTGTGGGTCACATAAAAAATGTAGTCTACAAAAATAGGCCGCAAAATATCGAAAAGTTGCAAGAAAGGGTAAGACATGAAATTTCTATTGTTCCTCCCAACACCCTTTTAGATTCACTACAAAATTTTGTTCAGCTCCTCTATAAAATCCTTATTTTACTATAAGGAACGTAACCAGACTGCAACCAACAGCTACTCTCCGGGTAATGTGCTCCGCCGAGCGCTGAATTACAAGTTACAAGCCTGGCGCGTTAAGTGTAATAATTGCATATTACCAACAATCGAAGCATTAGCGTCTTGATTGAGTTATTTTCAAAATTCGATATAGGAAGAGGAAGAAGAAGTCTAAGAAGAAGAACTTATAACTCTTATAGTACAATACTTCACACTAGTCAGTTTCGGTATGGTAGTTAACCACAGACCATTAATCAATGGATATCTGTCCTAGTTTGATCAGAACAGATCGTGTATTATGCCTACAGTGAACTACGCAAAAAACGGACTAAGTACGAAATGAGTGCATATTATGCAAAATATGAGTTTCTCAATTTTTTAAATCGCGAAATCTCACGACTAACCAACCGTAGAAAAAAAAGTATAATGTAGCGTACTCGCTTCAGCCATCTTTGTTTTAAAGATATTTGGGAAAAACCGATATTTCGACCTTTTTTTTTAACAGAAGTGGGATCAATAGGAACTTTCTTTGTAATGATGTTTTTAAGGTTTATGCGAATTTTTTCGAGATTTTGAAGTTTTTCTGTCTATTTTGATTTAATTTGAAGCTTTTATTACCGTATCTCATATTTAAATAGACTATAGCACAAGAATCTGCACGTATTCGGTATTAGTTAATTAGTAAATTGATAATTCACTTCAGTAGTCAGGCTGTCTTAAATCTGACATGCCAAACAAGAGGAAACGACGTTTCTCAATCCGCACCTTCTAACTTATTTAATGTTAAATTAATAACAACCTGAACCTTGAACCATCAAGTTTAATAAGCTCAGTTTCACACTAAGTAGCTCATAGCATTATCAGTGCACATTACGTGTTTTAATTGACCGTACTTTTGAGAGGAGCGACGTAAGCTTTATAAACTGCGAGTGATATTGATGTGCCACCTGTTGCCCCGCACAGTTTCAGGACCACATTTCCAGAGATCGATATCGTTTTAGATCTCGCCTGTAGTTATGAAAACGACACGAATTTTTGCATGTACATTTTCTTTTGTTAGTCTGGCAAAGGTTCTGAGGTTTATGTATTCTCCCGACAAAATAATTCAAAACGTTTTACATGCCTACACAGGAGTGGTTGATAGAGAACAGCTCGAACAATAAAAGCTTCCTTAAACTCATAAGCAGGATAGAAATCCAGCCAGCCATGAATAGAATGGTTTATGATCCTTTATTTTTAACGTAATGGCACGTTTTATGATATTGAGTTCAAGTTTATTCGTTTGGTTTATTCAAAGATAGGGATTGTGTTTCGGGTATTGTTTGTTCATCGAACGAGCGCAGAATAATCGGTTCTATTTCGTGTTCAACAGGTTCGAGAAATTTCAGCTACTACTATTAGGAATACTTTTTGAAAGACCGCATTATTAATAATTTAATTGCTATGGTGTGAAAGAAGCTCGACAACATGTATATTATACTATAATTATTATGAACTTTCTTTTGAAGAAGTGAATCACGTAATAATAGCTCTAAAAAATAAAAATTCTGCAGGATTTGATTGTCTTACATCTAATATTATAAAACATTAAAGATAGCCTATTAACTCATTTAGTATATTTAATGAATAAGTCGATTGAACATGGGCAGTTCCCTAATGTATTAAAGTTAGCTTCTGTTATATCTTTATTTAAAAAATGTTGTCCTGAAGATGTAGAGAATTACAGACAAATCTCTGTACTAAGTATATTTTCCAAAATGATTGAAAAAGTTCTTCATAATAGAATTTGTAATTACATAGAATATAAAAATATTTTAACGGGATCCCAATATGGGTTTAGGTCTGGAAAATCTATTGAAACGGCTAGTTTGCATCTTTTGGAATATGTATATACACATATGGATCAGGGTTATTATGTAGTATCACTGTTCTTCGACTTATCCAAAGCTTTTGATACCATTGACAAAAATATGCTTAAAGAAAAACTGTCCTACTTAGGAATTAGAGGACATATCCAATCCTGGTTAATTTCCTTTATGAACGACAGCTCTATGATTATTAAACTGCAGGAGACAAATTCGGAGACTTTTGACGTATTACTGGGTGTTCCGCAGGGGTCGGTTTTGGGCCCTCTACTATTCATGTTGTATGTCAATGAACTGCCGAACCACATTAGCCACGGCAGAGTAACTATGTTTGCCGACGACACTACCATCACTGTAGCCTCTAAAAACCTGGATGAGCTGCAACATAATGTGTCAACCATAATTATCGAATTAAACTCTTGGTGTCAGAGAAACAGACTGATTTTCAATAATAACAAAACGGTTTGTTTAAATTTTAATATACAAAAATCAATACCTCCCACTTTAAGCCTGAATGACAAACAACCTGACTATTTCTGGTTCGGCTAAATTTCTTGGTACTCACCTCGATCCACAACTGACATGGTCATTGCATACTGGGCATGTCTACAATAAATTAAATTCTGCATATTTTGCGATTTTACAAATGAAAAGTTCACTGGATGTAAATGGTTTACTTAATATATATTACGCGTTGGCTTACAGCCATATGTCATTTAATATATTATCTTGGGGTAGTACCAGAGATATTGAAAGAATTTTTATTATTCAAAAAAGAATAGTTAGGCTAATGTTCAACGTGAATTTTAGAGAAAGCTGTAGAGAAATTTTTAAGAAAAAGCAAATTTTAACACTTCCGTGTATATATATCATGAAATGTTTAACATATGTCAAACTAAACTTGAGCAGTGAGATTCATGTATATAACACTAGACATGGAGACCTCTTATGTATCCCTAAGCATCGTACAACTACATTTAAACTTTCTCCAATTTATAACTGCATAGTATTATATAATGCTCTGCCCAATGAAATAAAGTCTGCTTCCACATATGTAAAGTATAAAAAAGCTGTGAAAAAATTATTATTGGAAAACGCATTTTACACAGTCTCTGAGTTTTTAAACAGAGGAGCATAAACTAACAGTTATAACTAGAGTCTTATACTTATTTATGTATTCATATCTTGATTATGATTGCTTGTATATATATTTTTTTAATTGTTTGCCGATTTGTTTGTAAGTTTTTTTGTTATATACACATGCATGTTAATTATTCTATTTTAATTTTAGTTTTATAATGACCTGCCATATATACTGTATGTATCTCAAATGGTAAATATATATTATTATTATTATATTTTTTTTTTACAAAAAGCCAGTCACCCTACTCTGTGGCTCCGACCCTCACAGAGGGGAGCTGGTAATAAATACCAATAGCCACTCCCCACGCCCGTGGGGTGAGTGACTACCGGGTCCGTGAATCGTGTGCCCTGAGTAGACGCAATGAACCGAGGATGACAGCCCTCTGCATTCTACCGGCTAAGATCTCTGCCGAATCTCGGCATGCCGGTATGATCTTTAGTTCTGAAAGCAGCGTCTGTCTCATTCCACCGAGGGCTCCTATAATCAGTACCACTATTTTAACAGAATGGCCTAGATAAACCCTGTGGAGTTCGAAGAGCAAATCTCGATATTTTGTCCGTTTTTCCTCCTCTTTCAAGACAATGTTGCTCTCAGCGGGAGCTGAGAATTCTACGGCATACATTGTCTTGAGTTGGTGGTCGAGGAGTACTACATCAGGCTTGTTGGCTTGTATTTGCCTGACGGTGGGAAACGAGTAGTTCCAATAAATTAGACACTTCTCATTCCCCACAACGGACTCAATATCCCCCGGAGCGTAAGGCAGCACTGGTGTTTCGTCTATCCCATACGAGTGCCTTAGATGATAGTAAAGCACTCGTAATGCTGCGTCGTGTCTGTGAATATAGGCCGAGACTGCGTATGTCGGGCAAGCCGACAGTAAGTGCATTACAGTCTCCGGCGCCCTGCGGCAGGCCCTGCAGCTGACATCAGGGACCTCCACACCCATGACACGACGTCGATAGACGAGGGTGTTAAATACACCATCCTGGCAAGCCATTATGAATCCCTCGGTCTCAGACTTCAGCCCAGCTGCCCTTAAGAAGGCGAAGGCCAGCCTTTCGGATAAGCCGAGGTCTTCTATATTTTTATAGAAGACCCCGTGCAATGGCTTATCCTTATGGAGCTGCAGAAGGATGTTGTGTTCTGCAGCTCTAATGTGGGCTTTTAGTCGAACGGGTTCCAACTCGGTGACAGAGTCGGGGTTTACCCGCTCGACGTCGAAGATGAGACCAAGTTCATCGGCTGCTCTCCGTGCTGCCTTAAAGAGAAAAGCTCCTACCTCTGCATTTTCATGGTCTCGGACCATGCAGAGGAGGGGATATTATATATTATTATTATTAAATATATAGCCCCACGGTCGTAGGTGCTAAAATGTAATATAATTTTGAAAAACTAATAAAAATGGATTTATGATTATATTATTTTTAAGATTTGAAATTAAGCATGTTTGTTCTGAGAGTATGTTGTGTTGTGGGTTCGCTCTAGATAATTATCAATAAAAGTCACAAGTTGAAATAAGAAATATTTAAATATATTAAAGATTTAAATGGTTTCAACATTACAGTTAATTAAAATGATTATAGTTTGAATTTACATGAATAAGAACAATAAAGAATCTTAAAATTAATTAGACCTTTTTATTTTTGTAAACTGATGAACTGAAATAATGTTTTATACATCAGAATTTTTATTTGAGCTCATATTTAACGAACAGGTATAGGTACCTTTTATAACCATCCGGTCGGTATGCTTCCTCGTTGTGCTGTCAAAAGTTTCCTTTCTCTAATCTGGGCCTCACTTCTCTCCGGGCTAACTTCATTATATACCGCTCACAGCTATTTACTTGCGAAGTGAATGTTTGTTTTGTTTAAATGATGTTTATTCTGTTTTTAAGTGTTGAAATTATACTTCTGTATTAACTGGATTAGTCGAAACACTTTGATTTATATGCAGGTTATTGTTTATTTTAAATTTATTATCCAAGCGTATACCGACTATAATCAACGAATTATATTTATTTCGAATTACTTATTGGTAATTTTACCTGTAATTAGGTAGATTTTACGTTAAATTCGATGATATTTTGTTGACTGCATTGACATCTGCTTTCTTCTTGTCAGAATTTAGTTTTATACTGTTTGATGTTATATTTTGCTTGAAATTTTAGTACGTGTTGCCTGGCTTACGTATACCCGAAACTTGCAGGTCTGCACCTAAATATGATTGTTTGATATTAAATTTTTATAATTAATTTTTCTTCATTTACACTTTGTGCAGCTATTATTGACTTTTACTGAGGATAAGTCTTACCAAAGTGTTTCATTTTATTTGTAGTTTAATTTGATATGCAATTTGTTAGGCTATTAAATAATTTTTGAACATTAAATTATCCGATATAAATTTACAAATTTTTTTATATTTAGCTAGGGGCGAGCGTAGGTGCGTCTTTACTATGTACATACTTCGGTATGCGATGTAAAGCAACGACAGGCGCAGTTAGTACTTGGATGGGTGACCATTCCAACGGAAACCGCGTTCTCGCCTCACACATCTTCCAGCGGCTTGTATATCAGTGTATGCGCGGAAGCTATATAACCTTAGGCGAGGGTTGTATAGGAGATATACCATCCTTCGGAGGGGATGTAAAGCCGTCGGTCCCTTGTCTATTAAACGTTAGGCAAGTAAAATCTTCTTAAGGGAAGAGGTTCGGCAAAATTCCTGGTTGGGGGTAGCTCGTCTACAGGCGTCGGTGTTAGGCCTCAGTAGCCGAAATAGGCCGGTGTTAAATAAATGTATAAAAATATGTATATATATATTTAGCTATTTTCTATATATTTTACAATTTAAATCTTTTTCTGAACACTTAATATTAAATAAACTACAACTTTGTTTTCAATTACAATTTAATAGTTCTACAATTTTTTTTATATTTCCTGAACCTTGGCAACTGTCGATTTTATGGAAGATTATTATTAACTGGGACTCAGCAAAAATTTTAACAGAAGAAACAGATACTAAAAAAAGAAAAATTAAGGAATCAGCAATAATCTTATTAAATGAAGATAAGTGCGTATCGAATTGTTCTGTAGATATCTGTACAACCTGGCTACAAATGTTAAAAGAAGAACTTAACAAACTCAACATTATATAAAAGAAAATATCATCAGTTCTATGTTCTGTGTAAGTAGTAAGTATTTATGGAAATAATATAAACAGAATCTTAAAGCTGTGTATTTGATATACACAGCAAAATAAGAGTTCTTCCAAAAAAAAAAAAAAAAGCTTTGAAAACGGAACGAGATTACTTTCCGAAACGTCAGCTAAATACATTATTTCTGTGTTTATTCCGATTTATATTATTTGCAAAACATAACCTCTGACTTTTCCTTTGGCGTAAACGTCACGGGCGCAGAGGCTTTTTTTCCAATAATTCTATTATTTTGTAGATTCGGTGATTTGTTTTGAAGAGGATAATAATACATGTGGTAGAAAACCCAAATAATAGGAAAGAAGATTATACATATATATATTTTTTGTTGAAATAGGCTTAAAATGTCATGAAATTTTAAGTTTAAAGAAAATTTCTGTCTGTCGGTTTGCTGTCTGCAACTTTTTTTGTGTGCACATTTAGTCTGGAACCATTTATGACATTGACTTGAAATTTGGTGCACTTATACATTATAACGAGATCTGGAACTAAATTATATTTTGATCTAATTCCGTTGAAGGATTCGGGGTAAATAAGGGTAAATAGGCACAGCAGGCAGGTAAGACTCCATAAAATTGCAATTTAGGGCATGTGCAAAAAGTCAAGGTTTCAAAATCTTTTTTATCACCCCCAATACCACCCTCACACTATTATGAAATGTGATAAAAGAAATTAAAATGTGATTTAGTGTGTATACAAGAACGAAACGTCTAACAAAAATTTAATTTGGCGCGCAAATTTTAAAAAATTCAATGCTTGGTCAATTGACTGAAAACCTAGATATTAGTCTCAAAATTAAAAAAAACATAATCCAACCAATATTGCTTCGGCCGGCAGTGAAAAATGTTATTTTTATGCGACGAATTAAAATATGGAGCGGAAGAAACTACCCTAACAAATTATCCCTTGAATATATTTTTACAAGCAGTCTGCATGTTTATTGAATCATTCACGTACGCGATAAATAAAAAAATGTGGTGAAAATAACCTACACTTAAAACCACACCACACCTTGGATACTTTTTACGAAAATTATATTTTCAAGTGGGGTGGTGCTGAAAGAACACCTAACTTTAAAGACTTATCTATCGCTTATTTTATTGAGGACCTCCCCCACGTAACACTACCACCCCTCCCATAATTTTTAAGGAATTTACATTTTTAGATTTGAAAGTAGTGCATGACTAACAAAATGGTAGAAGGGGTGGAAAAACTACCCTCACAAACCAACCTTTAAATATTTTTTTGCGAGAAATCTGTTTTCTTTTCAGAGTAATTAGGTTTTGGGACCAGTAAAGAATGTGGGTGAAAATACCTACCCTTCAAAACTACCCCCTGTTACAAATTATTAAATTTTATCACAAATGCCTTTAGCTTTTATATTTTATAAAGACGCTTTGTTAAAAAATTGAACGGTGTTTTGTCTTGTTGAAAGTCTCTTCGTTTTCAGCAGTCTCCTAACCTGAAAATGGCAAAAACACATCAAAGGAAATAAATACCTAGAATTGAAAAAATCTGCAAATGATTTTGAAAGAATCGGTAACTTTTGGTAACCTTCCGATTCAGTCACTGACCTCACCTAAAATAAATTTTCCTTTAAAATTCAACTAAGGCAGTCCTTGAATTTCGAATGGCAGTTTATTTTATCTTAATGACAACGACAATGAAAACCTTTTATTGTCATTACCTGAAGGCCCAATTAGACATGAAACTTGAGTCGAATCTCCTGTACGCTTTACATCATTAGGCTTGTTAAAGGTTTCACGTACAATACATTATTAAATACAAATCTGAATTTGCAAGATGAACTGAATTTACTGTATCCCGTGAAGCATGAACCGAGAATTTTAATAAAAATAATCCCTGGAATTCCTGGGAGCATCCAGGGAGGCACGACCTATGAATGTAACAAGTGGCTGGTTTCAGTAGCGTAACCGAGTTCGAATTGGGAGCTAAATGTGAAATACAATACGCTAAATATTTAGCAATATTAAAAAACGTATTATGTACATAGTATATAATAAAATAGAATGGAAATTTATTGTCTATATTATATAAAATTGTTATATTTGTAGTAAATCATAGTTATTGCTATTACCTTGGGTAATGCATTCATTAATTTTCAATAAAAAGAAAATGCTGCCTACGGAGTAGAAGCTAGAATACTTAGACTGAACACTGAGTATAGACAAAACCATTAAAATAAATTATTAAAAAGTGTACACGGGTTTAAAAATGAAGAATTAAACACATCCAATAAAAAGTATAAAAATTTCATTATATTCATAACAAGAGGGTATGAAAGAGAGACAAATAATAAATGGCGTGAGCATGTCCTGTACAAGAAATAGCCATCAAATACAGTTAGCTCTCTGTAGAAAAACTCATATACTCATCTACCGAATAAAAGACGCATTCTAAGAGATGACTTTTAATGCTTATTTTGAATCTGATATAGTCCAGTTTTTAGTAATTCCTCTACTATTTTTCACTTTTCTACATTTAGTCAATGCATAAAAAAACGTGTTCCACAAAATAGTTACCAAGAAAGTATATTTTTCACTTAAATGAAGTCTATATAGCAAGCAAATGACGTCGCTTCTGTTTGGTTTTCTCACCTCCTGACATTCATCGGGCGAGATTTCCAAGAAAAGCTCTCTGTCTTTTAGCCGATAACCTCCATTTCTTAGGATCTCTGCAACGTACAGCAGGCGTGGTATAGCAAGGAGTGTGTTTTAAACATGAATTTAGAAAGGAAATCATGAATAATAGGGAATTAAAAGAAGCATATTTTGATTTTTTTCTTTTTTATAATTCTTGTTTGCTGTCCAGATATTTAGCGATTTGTAATTTTTTGATTTCTTAAACCTAACTAAAATGGGGCGGACTGAGGTTGAAACTGATAGCCCACAGAGCTTAGACGTTAAGGTACCGATGGCTGTTAGAAATGAAACGAGTTGAACTTTTTAGTATAGCAGTTTCGAGTTAACAACATTTTTAATATACTTTTGAATGTGAATGGATTTTAGTAAGTACAAAGGTAAATTACTGAAATTAAATGAAATATACAATTATCAATATTAAGATGAATTTAGAATTTATGAAGATCTTATGAGATTTTAGGAACTGCATTTAAATTGCTATTATTCAGAACTGAAATCAAATATTAATTATTACAGCGGCAGGCACGCAAAGGTATTGTAATTTCAAGAATTTATAGAGCCTGGAATTGTTATTTATGATTTTAAAAAGTACGCCTTCTGCGGCGTTGGCAAGCAGACTTTTTGTAAATTTGTAACTGCAATGAAAATCAGTTTTAAAAATTATATTAAAAAATTTCATGATTTTAACTATATGTTAGAAAATTTTATACACTATGGACTTTACTGTTTATAACGTAAACTGATTTTTTTGTTGAATTTTATTAATAACTAATGAGATGTTAATATTTGTAACTGAATTGAATTGTAATAAGCAAAGCGGTTAAATATTATAAAACTTTCAGGTGAATTCGGCTACAGCGGTGGATTTTTGATTATTTGAGCACGAAGATATCTTTCGATCTTATTAATGTGAATTTGTACATTAAACTACTGTTTTTTAGCACTTCATAAATTTATACTTTTAATTGTTTCATGAACAGCACATCTTAACCGGCGACTTGCGTAAACTTGGATGATGTCAAAGACAAACTCTCTCCACATACTTATTAATTTAAACTACTCTGGGTAATTCACAGGCTACAGGTCCTTAAAGGACTCCTGAATGCCAGCCTGAATTCATCTCCTGCATACTCGAGAGGAATCCATTTGTTACGGTATGAGCTTTAGTTAGAATCTGGGAGAACGTAATGAAATAGAATAGAAAGTGTTTTCGAGGAGACTTCGCTTCATATCGACTAACGTTTGAGCTGCTGTGCGGACAATGGCTTAATTTTCAATATATTAAGCTGGTATACATCAAGAACAAGAATGGGTATTTAGATATTAAATTTAGTGATGTTTAACCGTAATTAAAGATTATGTAATTACAAAAAATAGACACTTCGTTAGATGCTTGAACTTTTGATAGTTTCCTGACTCGGCTTCCCATTGAGTCAATTTGGGTTTCTTGTGAGAGATCTAAGTAACTGTTTTCTAAACAACATTTGAAGTTCAGTTTCAGTGTTGGATAATAGGTTGCAAGTGTTTGATTTAATTTAGATAACAACAGTATAAATCAAATAGCCGCCTTCTGTGCCAATATCACAAATTTCTATCGGCCCATTTCAACAATTTTAATTATAGAACTAAGGGTATTAAGTGCTTATCGAATTGTTCTGTAGATATTTGTACAACCTGGCTACCAATGTTAAAAGAAGGACTTAACAAACTCAACATTATCTAAAAGAAAATATCATCAGTTCTATATTCTGTGTAAGTAGTAAAAAAAAAAGCTTTGAAAACGGAAAGAGATTACTTTCCGAAACGTCAGCAAAATATATTATTTCTGTGTTTATTCCGATTTATATTATTTGCAAAACATAACCTCTGACTATTCCTTTGGCGTAAACGTTACGGGCGCAGAGGCTTTTTTCAAATAATTCTATTATTTTGTAGATTCGGTGATTTGTTTTGAAGAGGATAATAGTACATGTGGTAGAAAACCCAAATAATAGGAAAGAATATTCGTAGAATGCCACAAATAACTTTCAGACAATAAGGGTATTCCAATACCAGATGGGCCAAAACTATTAAAGTAGAGGAATTCCGTCCAATAAGTATGCTTGAAGTATTCGAAAAAATATTAGAAAAAGTTGTATATGTGCCAATCTTAAAAATTGTCATAGAAAACAATTATGTAAGTTTCAGTTTGACTTTGGAGAGAAACGTAGTTGTGAAAGTGCGTTGCAGTATATGATTAACGAATGAAAAAAGGCATGTGATTCAGATAATGTGATCGCTGTTGTTTTTTTGAATTTAAAGCGTGCATTTCAAACGGTAGATAGAGATAGACTGCTAAGAAAATTGAAAGTATATGAACCGGATGGAGTTGTGCATATGGGGTTAAGTAGTTATTTGAATGGTAGGATGCAAAAAGTAAAGTGTGCCGAGTATGTATCGACTACAGAAAGTATATATGTTGTAATACCGCAAGAAAGTATTCTGGGGCCGCTTTTGTTCATTTTATACATTAATGACATGACAAGTCTGTTTAGTAACAGCTGTTATTATTTGTTTGCAGCTGACACAGGTATTTCTATAACGAGGGAAAGTGGTGCGTTATTGGTGACTAGGATGAATGACAACTTGAAAGAAATTAGTGAATGGTTAGAAGTAAACAAACTTAAGTTGAATGTTTATAGTAAAACAGAAATTTAAATATGAAATAGAACAGCAAAGACTAGAATTGTGGGGAAGTAATTGAAGTTGCCAAATTAAATATCTGTGAACAATCTTAGATGGTAAACATAAATTCAATTGTGTATGCAAAAAGGTGGCTAAAAATATTGGTATTTCAAAAAGAATTGGTTGGCATCTATCTATCGAAAGTAGAAAATTGGTATACAAAAGGTATATTATATTACCACATTTTAATTATTGTAGTACTATTCTATATTTCGCTAACCAGAGCGACATAGATCAATTGCAAAAGTTACAGAACAGAGTCATGAGGATTATATTAAAGTGTAGTACTCATTTATATTACAACTTGATTTTCGTAAACGTTTTAAAAACAATTTTACTTATTAGCTGAAAGTCAACGTTGACTCTGGTAATAATATAATGGTTAAAAGTTAAATGATTATTATGAAGTGAGTATGTAAGTATGTATTGTAATACAATATAATATGATATTTTGCAAGCGATAAATCGTAAGAGAGAAGTTTCTATCGGCGCATAGCTGACATATGATACTCTGGGATAACTTGAAATTAAGCTAAAGTCACGTATTACTTTGTTTACGATACTATATAACAACTTCCCCCTTAACGATAAAGTTACTGTTGTACAGGAACTTTCGAAATTGAAAATATAATAAAATAATGAATGAATGCAATGAAAATAAAAGGTAAAAAATATACAAAAGTTAAGTTAAGAATTAAACTGGGAAATTTCATAAACGTATTGCTTCGTTCTGAAAAGGGTGAAGGGGCATCATCCACGGCGTTTTCTTCTACACTTACAGAATGTGTAAAGTAGAATTAGGAAAATAATAAATATAATTGTAAAATACGCGAACCAAGATACATGTTTGTTCACGAATAGTTCGTTTATAAGATCGTGCAGGTTTTTCGAATATTGTTCCAATTTGGTTTTGGCGATGTACAAATCTTGATGATTCTTAAAATGACCCGCGTAAATTCTTCATGTACAGGTTCTCTTTCGCTGAGGTATTGGGATCTGCCACCATTGGCGAGGAAGGTCTTCTTGTTCTTGTAGTTCACCCGCATTAGATGAGCACCCCGTCGAGATGTTGTCCTTATTCTTCAACGCATCACTACAAGTTAGGCTTCTTATTCCAGGGATCTTTAACGGATCCTACCAACTGCGCCAATATTATGACTTGATTTTCGTAAACGAGTTTTTAAAAACAAATTTACTTATTAGCTGAGAGCCAACGGTGATTTTGGTAATAATATAAAGGTTAAAAGTTAAATGTTTATTATGATAACTGATTAAAAAGCATTTCGTGGTTGTATTTATAACACTCACAAGCATCGTGAACTAAATGTTGAACAAAGAAAATTAAATCCAATACTAATACTGTGAGAAGCTAAAATTAATGCAATTTATAAGCGATAAATCATAAGAGGGAATTTGCTATCGGCACGTAGATGAAATATGATACTCTGGAATAATTTGAAATAAAGCTAAAGTCACTTATCACTTTGTATAAGGTGTCTCAGATACTATATAATATTTATACTAGGGTAAATGACATGCAGGAAGTATTAGGATCGCTGAATGTGTACAATTATGTTTAGGTTAATGCAGTGATTTTCAAATATAAAATTAAATTGTACATAGTACCTTCTTGTCTACAAGAAAATGTACAAACTTTTGAGAATGTTTACAATTATAACACAAGAAGTAAAACTAATTTCGTCCCGCAACAAGTAAACACAACTGCTATACAGAGGTCCGTTTTCTTCAAGGATCTAAAGACATATAATAGCCTGAGTGGGGAAGCTAAGCAGGCCAGTAACATAGCTTCCTTCGAAAGCATAATTAGAGATAATTACATATAAGTTTTCCGGTTCATGAATTAATGTAGTTAATAATTATTGAACTGATATGTATAATTCTCTTACTATTATGCACATGTATAGCAAAGTGCTAGATAAAGGACTATTATTATTATTGCAAAATATTTTTGAATGACTAACTTTGTGTCTCTTCTTTGAGTAACAAATAATTGACTGTATTGACTTTATTTGTAAAGAACAACCACTTATTTTTTTCGTTTTCTCCGGACATTGGCATTTTATTACACGCGTGTTCTTAAAAGCCCGCTGCCAATATGGCCTATAATTATAAAGTACGTGGCAGAGTTCGGGTAATAGCCAGTTATAAATGTTTTTAGTCTGTACTAAATCGTGCATATACTTAAGTGCGTGCTTATCCGAATTTATGTTTTATCTGTAATCGACGATTCGCGTGATGGCGAGGGCTATTTGCTAGATGATGTGTTGCCGTAAGACTGTCGGAACGCCGCGTGACCGTTCGTACTAAATTGCAATAAACACATTGTACGTAAGGATAAAGTCACAACGATTTATTTATAACGTAACTAAGTAGAGGAACTAAGTTGGTTCTATTTTTATTGCTAAGGGACTTTATTTTAAAATAAGTAGGCTAATGGAAAATCGCATGCCGTAGTCATCCGATTCGCGATGTAGATGGATAAGTGGCTTTGAAGGAAAAGACTACAGGAAAATTATATATTGCTAGGGCATGTTGAGAATTGTAATAGCTATTTACGAAACAGGAACAAAAATGTATTTTGTACAATAAGCATATACAGAGTGCACAGTAAATCAGGGATAGTCCTCAAGCTGGTAATAGACCAGAATACTTAAACTTGACCTACAAATACTTCAACTTTATTAAATGTATATTATTCCTTTGTCTGTTCACCCATTGCATATAATATTATAGTATGGGGACAATCTACTGAAATCGGGAGAGTCTTTATATTGCAAAAAAGAATACTTAGGCTTATATTTAATCAAAAAACATCTCAAGAACTTTTTAACGAATAATGCATTTTATTCTATTAATGAATTCGTTTCGTTTGTTACAAATACAGTTACATAGTATTATTTATTTATTTTATTACTTATTTTTTATTTCTTTATTTATTTTGTTTGTAAGGGTTACATTCTGTATGTCCTTCCTGTATGTATATCTTTTTCGTATATTTTATTTTTCGGACGCAGTAGATGTAGGTATAAGTTTTTTTTGTCCTATTCTTTTGAGTATATTTTGTATAATTCATTGTTTTTATATATAATGATCATTTTTAACTAGTACGATAATTCTAATATGTTTTTATATGTTATATTACTGTCTTCTTTTGTTGTTGTTTGGACACTGTATATATATATATATATATATATATATATATGTATATGTATTTTTTACTGTTTGTATACTTGCATTACTACTCATACAATTATAGAATTTTTATCTTATAACATATCTGTTAATACGACACCTTGTTGACATGTCTCATCCATATTGTATTATGGCTAAAGGGATTAATAAAGATATTATTATTATATTAGATATTATTATTACATAATAAGCGGCACTTTTTGACATGCAATTGATTTTTTTTTCACTTCCTGTTTCGCCGGAAGTGATACTAACTTTCGATTTTTAAATAAAACACCCTGTATATTATTACATTTTTGAATTCTGCATAATTTTCTGAATCCAACGATGCTAAACAAGTGACATTTCAAACATCAATTTTTTTTTTTTATTTAATTTTCAAATTTAAGTGTGCCATGACGCTTCCGATTTATTCTAAATGACCCGTGTAATGCTACAAAAATCGAAATTCCGTTAAAAACACAAAATTACGTGATTTATAAGCAAATAAAATTCACCAAAATTGTTTTTGGGGCAAAACTTATTTTTTTCAAATGAAACCATATCGGTACCATTTATTAATACTATTAATAAAGAATTTATTCATATGTCGTATTAAAATGTGCGATAAATACAAATAAAATTACAGCTAAAATAAAATAATAAAATACAATTTGATTCTAATTACCTTGATACACGTAAGGTGGTTTTGGAATATAAAAAATTAACACAAAACATTACAACAGTTGTTCAAAATGCTGTCCATTAACGTCAATGCACTTCTGAAGTCGCATAGCTGTTTCTCGAAGAACGTTCGCCAATTGCTGGGCCATTATGCTATTAATTCCTCGTCTTACTCGTAGCTCCAAGTCTTCGCGGGTTGTAACGGCGGTTGCATAGACAATATTTTTTAAATGACCCCAAACAAAGAAATCAAGAGGCGTTAAATTAGGTGACCTTGGAGGCCACCTCACAGGACCATTCGTCAAAGTTACGTTTTCTCCGAAGCTCCGTTGAAGGTTATCAATTACTATCCTTGAATTATGGGGAGGAGCGCCATTTTGTTGGAAATACATACTCTGTCCTAAATCTAAAGGTAACTCATCTGAAATGTCCTCAGTCTCATTTTCTAGGAATCTCAGGTTCCTGGGACCAGTCAGAGGTGCTTCAAATATTATTGGACCAATGATTCTACTACCGATTATTCCAAGCCAAGCATTGAAACCGCCGCACTTAAAAGTTACCCTCCCGTAATAAATTTTAATTTTCTTGTGACCAATATTTTGTATTTTGTCGGTTAAATAATCCTAAATTTGTAAACCTAGACTCGTCCGAAAATAAAATCAGTCCCAAAAAATCATTGCTTGGCTGCACGTTATTATACAAAATCCAATTGAATAATCCATTCTACGTTCGTAATCACTTTCATACAAATGCTGGTGCAATTGGTATCTAAAAGATTTAAATTCGACTTACTGTTTGATGACTGACGTCCAATTCAAACCCAACTTGCCTTAAAGAAGCAGTCTTATCAACTTATATTCGAGCCAAAACATTAATTTCCGTTCCTTCGCCAATAATGAAGTTTTCTTCGGGATCATTGTTGGGCTCTCTTCGGAATTGGTTTTCAACACGTTTAAAATAATTTTTCGCTGGACATTGTCTATCAAGATATCGTTGCGCATAAAGATCGGTAGCCGCAACTGCGCTTCTTTTATATTCTCCATAAATAATTAACGTGTCCACTTTTTCATCTCTTGTATACATTTGCGGCATTTTGAACACAATTAACAAGAGTTTTAAACAAATTTTAAAGACACAATAAAAACACCGTTAAACCAACAAATGTTTGACAAGCTAAATATTTCATTGTTTTCAAAGCTACCGTAGTTACTTCTTAACATTTAATTAGAACAAAATTGTATTTTCTTTTAGCTGTAATTTTGTTTGTATTTATCGCACATTTTAATACGACATATAATAATAATAATAATAATAATAAAGTGTCTTTATTTAACAACATATGGCGGAGTCCAGCCTCCAACCATCAAAAATTTCACAGGAATTATATGACAAATAAATATAATATGTACATAATATGTAAATAGTATGCAATTGACAATACAAAATAAAAAATAAATAAATAAATACATATTTTTTACTTCTATACCTTTGCTCACTGGCCAAGGAGGAATGTTTTATAATTAATTTTAAAAGAGTTAACCGAGAGTTTCTTGATGCTAGCAGGGATGGTATTATATAGATTTACGGCAGAGTATGTAAAGGATTTTTTAAAGAATGTGGTCGAGTGTTGAGGAGTCGTTAGATATTCCATATACCTTAAGTTGCGATCATGAATAAGGGATCTGGGGATCAGTAGCTCATTTAAGTATGGGGGATTTTCAGTACAAATTAATTTATGTACGAAGCATGCAAGATGTAGCTTTCGTCTAGAGTCCATGTTCAACCAATTTAGGGATTTTAATTTATGGGACACATGATCAGTCTTTTTCAAGTTAAAAATGAACCTTACACACGTATTTTGAACCTTTTGTATCCTGTAGGCATTAATTTGATTTAAGCAAGGACCATAGATGATATCACCATAATTAAAAAATGATAAAACAAGTGATTCTGTTAAAATTATTTTTAATTTTTCATTTAGAAAATGACGACAGGAGTATAATTTTTTTAATGCAGAATAGGATTTTCTCATGAGGTTATTAATATGCGGTTGAAATTTCAAGTCATGGTCAAATAATAGGCCCAAGTTTTTTATCTTATCCTTGACTGTTAATTTCTGATCTCCCACAAAGATCTCAGTATTACGCGTGATATATTGTCTATTGCTTTCCTTTCCAAAAACAATAACAGCAGACTTAGCTCCATTAATTTGCAAACAATGCTTACGAGAATATGTCACAAGGTTATTAATATCCCGATTTATATTTTCAACAGATTGCCCAGTCTGTACCGGTTCAAAAGTGCTATAAAGCTGGGTACCATCCGCGTAAAAATGAGATTTACAGGTTGTGAGGGCAGTAAAAAATCAGCAGTATATAGGATAAAAAACAAAGGCCCTAAAATAGATCCTTGCGGGACACCAGATTCCAGCACTTTCGAATCAGATACAGAAGTATTCATGACAACTACTTTTTGTTTACGGTTAGTAAAATACGATTTTATCAATTTCAAAGTATTGTTGGAAAAACCGTAATATTTCAATTTAGATAATAATAATTCATGATTAATAGTATCGAACGCTTTGGAGTAGTCAAGCAGTACTAAAGTAGTCATTTTCCCTTTATCATAGCCTCTTATTATGTCGTCGGATACTTTGAGGAGTGCGCTCGTGGTACTGTGGCCTACCCTAAAGCCCGACTGATTTTTAGGGATTATTTGATGTCTTGTCGCGTAACTAATGATCTGATCATACATGAGTCTTTCTGCTATTTTTGACATAACTGGTAACAAGCTTATAGGACGTAAATCGGTGAAATTTTCAGCAGAGGTAGTTTTTTTAAGTGGTTTCACAAGAGCTTCTTTTCACGTATCTGGAAGCACACCTTGAACAATACATTGATTTATTATGAACGTCAGATAGACTAGTAGATCTGGAAAACATAATAAGAGCAATTTCTTGGATATAGAGTCAAGACCAGAAGCATTCGACTTGAGTTTATTTGCACACATATGAATAAATACCTTATAAATAGTACTAATAAATGGTACCAAGGTACCGATACTACTTTATTAAGTGAGTAAGTTTGTTGTTAGTTTATATAAAAGTGTATATATATATTTGCCTGATGGTGCAAATAGATAAAGGGAATCAGTTCTATAAAAACACCAGTATTTCAATTTCACGTTTCGTTTTGAGGGTTTCTGAATTTTTTTTCTATTAAGACGGCAATACAAACTGAATTCTAGACGTCAACGAGTTCTAGTTAGCAGACGTTTGGCGGCAACCGACGGGTATCTACTTTCAAATAAATTTTCTTAAATTGTGTTTCAGATGAGAAGTACCTACTAGAGAGTAACGACGGAGGAAGGAGAATAATTTAAGAACATTTTTCCTGTGTGCGTATCCCCCTATTACGTCTGGCGTAGTTTCCTCATTTATATAGCTTTACCTTGCAAAACGTGAAAATTTTACATGCTTCAATCTACTCGTAGTTTAAGTCATGCGAAATGCTTGTTACGTTTCAACGACAGTTTTATAAACGTCGAAAATGCAAGTATTACATTCAGCTGTTGCAGTATTTTATTTTTCTCAAATTTACAACAAACTACGCTAGGAATTTATGTGAATTTTAAAATATATAGCTTAATCGAATGAATGTTGATTAATTCTACCAACGTTGAATAGTGCAATCATCATAGTTTCTTAAAAGTAGAGAAATTTTACGTGTAACTTTAATTATCCCCTGATGATGTCAGTTAGTTTGGCAATACGCTCATGTGTACACTATGTAGTAATTTTGCTTTTACAATATCTTTATCAAACGCTGGAACCTTTGTCGTGTGCACCTTTCGAGACTAAGACATGGTAGGTATCATTAGATGGAGTAGCATCACTTACAATCACATTAAACAGCTGTCGAAAGAACAGAAAAAGATTCTTAAGATAACACTGGATAAGTATAAAACACGCTTTTCTGGCACAAATTTTATATGTGCGCGACAATTATACCTTTTAATTGCATAGTTGCGAGGCAATATACTTATCGCAATGAATTAGAGACCATCGTTCATATCTATCAAATAAAGTAAAAAACGAAAGTAACGGAGAATAGTGTTGTATAAAAAAGTCATACATATTTGATTTCTAGATTTTTCAATTTATTTCGGTATGTTGAAAATTCAGTTTATCTCAATAGTATTAAAAAGAAACTGATGCCGAAGAAAGAAATAGAAACTAATGTTTTGATTTAATCTAAATAAGAAAATTCATTTCATAAATTGAAAACTATTATTTGCTATAAAAAATCATAATTAAAGATATAAGTGGATAAACGTGTTATGTCACATTTTACTTCCACGTCCAATAGAAGTATAGTAACGCAAAAAAAAATCTGTTGACATGTTATGAAACGTCGAGATTTTAAATTTGAGCAAAAAAATTTCTGTCTGTCTGTTGGTCTGTAACTTTATTTTTGTGCGCATACTTTGGAACCGTTTATGATATTGACTTGAAATTTGGTACACTTATGTGTTATAATGAGATCTGGAACTAGATTATATTTTGATCTAATTTCGTTGAAGGGTTCGGGGGTGAATGGGGTAAATAGGGTAAATAGGCAAAGCAGGCAGGTAAGAGTCCATAAAATTGCAATTTATGGCATGTACGAAAAGCCAAGGTCTCAAAGTTTTTGGCATCAACCACCCTCCACTATCACCCCCATACTACCTTCAGTACCACCCCCACACTATTATGAAAAGGAGGAAAAAAATTATAATCTGCTTTAGTGTGTATAAGAACGAAATGTCTCAAAAAAATTTTTGGCGTTAGCCACACCCTCTACCACCCCCAGTGCCACCTCTGTCCTATTACTAAAGGGAGTAGCACCCTTTTTTTGTATAAACCAACATGGAAAAATGGGGTAAAAGGTTCTGAACTGAACTAGTTTTGTAACAATATAATTAGCAAGTAGTCCACTCTGATCTAACTGACACTATCTCGTAGACAAATTTTTAAAAATATAAAATATAGGAATTATAATATTCCAACCTATCTGCAAGTGCCTTATATAAATAAGGACTCAACGAATTAAACCAAAACAGCTATTCACTCTTACGAGTGCTAAATTATATGGTAAAATTTGCGTATTTTGTCTAAACACAGTTAGAACTAAAATGACTTGGAATGCTCGAATGCTACGAGGAAGATGCGAGGCCTCCTTCATATCGACAACATCCATTATCCATCGATATTACCAGTGTCGGTGCTGGGGATCGAACCCAGGAAACAGCAGAGCCTGACCAGAGCGAATTTGTCACAAAACGCGCTCTAACCCACAGAGCTACCGTACAGATGGTATGATGGAACTAATTTTAAAAAATTATTTGATAATAAACATAGGTAAAGATAAAGAATACAAAAAGTTTTTATTTTGACCAAGTTATTAAATGATCAATTTCATGATCATCTTCTTTGAGTAACTTGCAAAATCGCAGCAAGCAACTTACTGCCTCTATTGGCAGTGTCTTCCGTCCAGTTAAAAAAATTCGACTTGTGTCGCTTGTTTGACCAGTGGATACCAACGTTATACAGCAACATTTACCTCAAAGAAAAAGCCTTAGATGTGGATAACTTCAACAATGGTATCGTCTGTTGTAAATACGTCGCATAACATGACGGATAGTAAGTATTTGCCTGTCTAATTTTTGGGAATGTAAAGCAAAGCAAATTCTCGTGTTTTCTTTATGCTCTGACGAATTTTCCCCAGCGTCGCATACAGTGTTACTTTTCAGGCCACCAAAAGACAAATTTAACTTTGTTTCAAAAATATTTGTATAGAAGGACACTTTAACCATGTATTTGCCTTCCACTTTTTCTTTCTTTCTCTGAAAATTGCATGCCTTCAATTAAAATTGGGTAAATTGTAATAAAAAAGTAATATGAGTATATTAATGAACTAGAAAGGAAGTATAGAATAGTTAAGTGTAGGAATATACAGATGGCGCCAGCCAAGTACGTGCAGGATACAAAGGAATTAGGCTCGATCGAGACGGCTGCGGCTTATCGCATGCTATATAAAGGTATTTACATTTATTCCACTTTAAGCAAAAGCGTAT
Organism: Leptura quadrifasciata; assembly: GCA_963675555.1. Lineage (NCBI taxonomy): Eukaryota > Metazoa > Arthropoda > Insecta > Coleoptera > Cerambycidae > Leptura > Leptura quadrifasciata. The sequence continues at coordinate 14,147,518 of OY776681.1, read as the reverse complement.
AAACGTATGTTTTGTAGGAAGAGTATTTTATGTTGTTAATTTAATAAAATGTATTGTTACCAGGTTACCGAAAAAGTCCAGGTAATTAAGTGGTACTATAGTGGCCGCTCAATGCGTGCAATTAAAGAAATATTTTAAAACATATATCCAAATAGGCCTACCCGCACTAGACACAATCAGTCGAATAAGAAACTTAACAAAACCACGGGCGCGTTTCTCCTGCAGAAAAATCGGTCCAGCAAGAGAATTAAATGAGAGAAATAATGGTTTTGATCACCGTTAATGAAAATTCCACAGTTTCTGCTAAAGCAATTACTGAGGAGGTAGATTTAAGTGACAGGGCAGTAGGAAGTATTCCAAGAAAAATGAATACCGATCGTACAAAGTAAGAAAAACCTATAAGACATTTCCCGAGGACAATATCAGACGAATGACTATGTGAAGGTATAATGGAAAAGGCGAACTGTGATTAAAATTTCAACAAAAATATTGTTTTCACTGATGAATCGTCCTTTGCATTACATGGTCGACATAATTCGTCAATCGTTCGTTATTGGTATCGGGAAAATCTGCATCGATTTTTTGCATTACGAACTCAGTATATCATATGATGGATCCATTCGTCCATTTTTCATAAATGGTACACTAAACGGCCTTGTGTATTTACACTTATTGCAGCAGATAAGATGGTTGTTGTCCTCATGATCGTTCCGCAGTTCAAAATTTTCTCCACGTCGTTTATTAAGTGGACGGGTAACCATATTGCGGCCGGCTGAATCTCCTGATCTGGCTCTAATTGACATTTTTATGGGGCCACATAAAGTCTTAAATTTATGGCTTCTAGGTCTGAATAGGTATGTCATTAAATGTCAGAAGAACTTTTTGTGATCGATTAGCTTATTGTTCAGCTCAAGAACATTTATTGTAATTCTTTATTTTTCGTTTCAAAATTATTTTGTCATTTTAATAATGTATTTTATAGTAACAGCATTCTTTTATAACGCTTCTTATGGCTAAATCATTCGGCCCCTTATAAATTTTATTAGAAAAATTATAACTTTTAAATGCTGTGACACACGTACAAATCGTGAATTGAATAATGGAACATGCGTCCACCCTCAACGAACAACAACGTAGTACTGGTTCTGTGACTGTGACTGCCTGACTAATAATATGCATGAACACTTTGATCACACCTGCGTGCTCTGAGGTTGACCATGTATTTCGAATGTAAACGGGGCCCGATTTGCGCACTTGTTTGAAGCTTACTGTAGTATACGTATTATTATGTTATTAAGAAAACATATCAATAAGTTGAATTGTTTGAAAAATAAGTACAACAAAATAACAATATAATTGTGTATATATTACGTAGTGACCCGCGATCAATTTACCAAAAATGTTTATTTGTTCATAGGTATAATAAATCAATAATTATATTCAAATAATGTGTTAATGGCAAATAAACCAACATTTGCTTATTATTATTTGATCTTAACAATTCCTCTAATGACACTAAAACTATTAGCTTTCTTTCTTTCTGTTGCATGCCAAAACTTTTTATATATCTGTTTAGATATATTTTAACCTACATAAACGGTGTGTTACACGGTACATTTCCCTACAACCAGCATATGAACTTTTTCTAAATGTGTAAATATTGTGATCCGACCATTATAGACCTCCCCAGGACCGACCACACAGCCCTGGCCCTGTATGCAGACGACACAGCAATAATTGCCAGATCCTGGAAAGCCAGGAACGCGACCAGAAAACTCCAGGAAATGGCCACACTCCTGGAAGAATGGTGCACGAAGTGGAAAGTCGCCGTCAACGCTGACAAAAGCCAAGCCATACTCTTCAGACGAGTGCGGAAAGAAATTCCCACAGGACACGTCTCCATGAACGGCGAGGACATCCAATGGCACGACACCGTCAAATACCTTGGCGTGGTCATGGACAAAAGCCTAACGTGGAGACAGAACACGGACGCTATTACAGCCAAGGCGCGGCGCACAAGAGCCCTCATCTACCCGATGATGGGAAACGGTAGCCGTCTCAACCTGAGGAATAAGCTCACGCTTATCAAAACCCTCATCAGGCCGCAGCTGACGTACGCCTCGGTAGCGTGGGGTTACCAGGCAAAGTCCTACATGAAGAAAATCCAGGCAGTGGAAAACATCGCCCTCAGGACGGCGGTCGACGCACCATGGTACGTGAGAAACGCAGATATCGTCAGAGACCTGGAGTACACCACGGTCACTGAAGTCATCCGGGAACGAGCGAAGAAGCTGTACGCCCAAGCAGAGGAGCACGGGAACCCGCTAATCAGACAGGCGACTGATTACGACCCTGCCGACGCCCCGAGGCACAAACGGCCGAGGGTACAGCTTCTGGACAACGGGTGAGTATAACTTATATTTCCCGCTAACCGATCTGTTTCAGATACTATAAGCACATACAAAGTTTATGCAAGTTATTTATGCAAAATTTAAGCAATGTTAGCTATGCAAATATAAGCTAGTTAGCTGTACAAAATATATTTGAATTAGCTGCACGAAACATTAAGCTAGCTATACAAAAGCTGCAGGAAATTAATTTCAGCTATACCAAAGTAAGCTGATTAGCAGTACAAAAGTAATTTTAGCTATGCAATAGTAATTATTAGCTATGCACGAATTATTATTAGCTATGCACGTGTAATTATTAGCTATGCACGAATTATTATTAGCTATGCACGAGTATTATTAGCTATGCACTAGTTATTATTAGCTATGCACTAGTAGGCTGATTTCTTAGACTATAAATTGCCAAAAAAATTAAAAGGAAAGAGAAAAATATTTTTAAAACCATATGGTACATATAGCATTTTAACTACTTATTAAATTAAAAAGAATTGACTTTGAATTCAAAATTTATTTTAAAAATAATTGAAATTATATCAAAGGCAAAATTTGAAGATTAATTAAAATATTTTAATGAGTATAATGAAATGAAATTACCTGTATGTTCAACACTTTGTAACTGGGATATAAAAATTGTAATATAAATTACTGAAGTCCGCAGTTAAAAATTATAATGTTTGAATCAGTACAAAGGCTGCAAGCAAATGACTTCCTGGTGAGTTTTACTGATAAGGTAAACTTTTTATCCTGTTTACTGGAAAACAACGCTACCAAAAAAATGTGAGAAATCTAATTCCCTATTGAAATTGAAAGCTATAAAATATAAAAATCGTACAAGTATGGCCATCTGTCAGTGGTTAATTTAAGCGCACCAACTTGCCTTGTAGATTCCCATACTCAACTAAAGTAGTGGCATATAATCGATAAACGGAATCTATAATAATAGTTTATTTTCCATGCCAGCTGATTTGCCTTTGCAATTTCTATTTTATACACATAACAACAAATATTAACAGATGTAAATAAGTAGTAAAACGTATTGATATTAGTGATAAATCAGTAACATATTACATGTTATAGGATTTACTATATATAGAATGAGAGAAGGTAAGGAAAATAACCATATGTACTCCATAGTAAACAAAAATATAAAAATTGAAAAATAGATATCTGATGTAACTAAATTTTGTAGACAAATTGTTTCCTGGGATAATAATGCTGTATTACAACGGATATGAGATACATAATAGTGTTAATAGAAAAACAGGACTAAGTTCCTACGATATAAAATTAAGTACATAAAACAGTGTGACATGGTTTAGCAGTTATACATGTAAAATTCTGTTAGTTGAAAACAGTTTTACCTGCAAGAACTGAATCCAAAAAATATACAGGTCGTGCTAACTATCCACAAAACACTAGTTTTTAAATAAAACTGTTAAATGGACATAGGCCATGTAACAATACCCCAGGACGGACCACCACTACCAGACACATGACGTTTTTCTACCCAAACCCAACCTCCTTGCGGGCGTCGGACAACATACCGTCCAATGCCCGTTGTCCTACCTGCTCCATGGAGTCCGAAAGTGCTAAAAAAGCACTTAGGGTCTCCACACTCCCGAGCTACACAGCTCATATCCTTACCTTTCCGATGATCCGGGGTAGGACACACCTTTACTGTGTCCTACGTACCGGCAGTCAATCCCAGCCAAAACTTCCTAAAACCCAACTAGACCGATGACTACCCACGGGGGTGACAAGCTGGCGAAGAAAGAAAATATCAAGACAAGAAGAGCGCCAGAAGAGACCTCTGCCAGCGAGGTTGAAGAGCCAGGACCAGGGGAGGTCCGCAGAAAATACCACGACACATCTCGCATTTGCGGGCTGGGTCTGGTAGAAGTAAGCGGGCCCACCTATCACGAAGGCCGGTCCAGGTCTACAGAGATAATCCAGGTGCAAAGAGTAGTAGTCCTACTCGGCCCTAGTTATCGAGACCGTCATCAAGCCAATGGATATTGGAGCGTGGCGCGACCATTATAGAACATGATCCAATTACGTTTAACATTATAGCGGATGAAGGAAACACAAGTATATATTACATATCCTGTAGGTTCTAAGTATGTTTTTATAGTTGCTTTAAATGTGAAGGTTAACCGAGAGACAAACGATAGCGTAAAGGGAAATCTAGGAAACGTGTATGAAAAATCTATTCAAGAAGCCAATCAATATAACCAGAAACTATTTTGAATTTTTGAAAAAAGTACCTGGTCCAGACCCTGGCTAGGGAATAATTATTATAGTTAATGATGATGGGGGTTTATGAGGCTAAATAATGAAATAAAGAAACAAGTTATTGCTTTATACTCAAAAGAAACAACAATGCAGCTACGGACACGTGTTTCGGAGTTATTGCTCCTCATCAGCGTAGCGTAGCTTAGTGAATATCTTATAATCGAGCAAAACCAACAAAGGTAGGAAAGTACAGTGCAAAGTACTCCATTTGTAATTTCATACTTCATGTGCCACATTTAGGGCTTCAAATGAGAGCAATCAGTACGAGGAGCTCTATGTGTACTGCTCTATTTCCACCTGGCAAACATTAAATAAAAGATGATGGGGGTTTATGAGGCTTATGACATTCACTAAGCTACTCTACGCTGATGAGGAGCAATAACTCCGAAACACGTGTCCGTAGCTGCATTGTTGTTTCTTTTGAGATATAAGACAATAACTTATTTCTTTATTATGGTTAATGTTATACTTTTTGATATATTAATAAAATAACGTTTCTATGAAACAAATGCTTGATATATATAGACAATTATTACAATATTTTTCATATAATAGCACCTCTAACTAGCGAGATGTTTTTTGCTTTTCTTACCTTACTTTTCTGATACAAAATCATATACATACAATTCAAGGTAGATATTGGGATATTAATTAATTCAATATCTCATAATCATTGAAAATTTATGGATGGATAAATATAGTGTGTTTTTGAAATACATGCATATATTCAGGTCTATGGATATAGTGTGGTAGCTTAGAAAAAATATTAGCTAGAATCGTGACCTGCTGAATTAAAGCCAGATATTTTGCACAGTTCATATGTACCCTCAGTACAAACAATTTATAGGGTGGTACCCGATTTTCAGGACCTCTATCTTGAAATACGACGCCATCTTTGTTTCCGTTGTATTTTTGAGTTTTCTATAAAAAAGTTGCTGAATATCACCTAAACGGTTGCATTTCCGGCAATGGGCTCATATTGTAGTAAATTTAATTGTTAATAAAACGTATAATTATATGTTTTGCCGGAAACACAACCATTTGGGTGATATTATTCTAATTTCTCTAAGATTTTCGAGCTTGGGGTTTCAGAGTAATATAAAACTGCTAAAAAATCTTTGATTCTTCATTATTGCCCATACAGTTATTGTTATTTATCTAGTACGAAAACCATTGGAAAATTAATTCGTTTTCAGTAATAAGCTATTAAAATTCGCTTAACTACAAACAAATTCTTTGATACGGGTCAGATAGCAAAACATTATTATTATTGCGATTAGTTCTGCATTTTCTGCATGATACGTAATTTCGTGTGCAAACCAGCCTATTTTATCACGTAAAATGTCTAGGTGGGAATATAATATCCTTACTGAAATAGACGCAACTTTGTCTATCCACCAGAAATATGAAACGTGATGTTTTAGAAACATATATTTAATGTTTCAGTATAAAATGCTGTGGGATTATAAACAAGCATTTCCACTATGGCGATAACAAACGCAACGTTGTTGATTCAGTTCAGAGCATGTATCAATTCCATATTAGCTGACGTGAGTACAGGGACTCGGATACACATTTCGAATGTAATCCTTTTGTTTTTGCGTATTGATAGTTTTATATGAACAGAGTGTAGTTTATGGCACTGGCTAGCTTCACAAGCTTTTTGAAAGAAAGCCGTGTTTTGATTGGAAATATTTGTTTTACTTTAATAGAATAGAAATAGAATAGAAATATTGTTACATCCCAAGCAACACCAAATGGTTTAATAAACATTTTGATTTCGTTTATACGACTGGAATATATAATGTTTATCGCAACCTATATTCAACGTTCGAATGTCCACGCTACAAACGTATATATTTGTCTTATCATATATTGAATATAGACGTTTTAAAAAACGTATATGTACGGTACATCATATTCTAAATATATACGTCTTAAGAAAACATTATATTGTTGTCACATCATATACGGGATATATAATTTTATGCGGAACCTCAAATAAACGTATTCCGTTCGATAATACATATGATGTAAAGGTTTTTTTTCACCGTTATGAAAAATCTTTTCTCCAATTGCTGATATACGTGTAATAAACCTTTATTATCCACTGTAATTCATACATACATAGGGTGTCCCTGTATGGAATATCTAATACTTACAAGCTTTTTTATTTTAAATTTTTTATAGTCTTGCTTCAGCTTACCAAACTTTTTTTGGCAATGCAATAATTTAGGTAATATATTCAGAGAATATAAATATCTGTCTTCGCGTATTAAATATACGATATCGAAATTTAAATCATAATTTCATATAATAAACGTTTATTAAACCATCGTGTGTTGCTTGGGATGGCCTATGTCCATTTAACAACTTTGTTAAAATAGCTGATATTTATTTATGTTTAGCACGATCTGGTAGCACTTTGATTTAGTCTGTGTAAGTGAGACTACTTCACATTGTGTATATAGTTATTTTTCTATCTGAGGTACTATGTCATGTATTTTTAACACTAATACAACTGTTAACAGTCATGAGTTTAAATTAAATAAAAATTATCCAACCATATTCATAGAACCTGCAACTGAAAATTAAATTTGTAATATCGTAATGTCATTAAAGAACTTAAATTGATCAGGGTTTGGCAATGTTAGTCCTAATATGAAACTTGAAAATTATAGCTTGAGAGGAAGGTTGGGAGACAGGTTGTTGTGGTATCTATCCGATCGAAAGCAATTAGTGGACATTGATGGCACGAGATCAAATGTACGAGTAGTAGCCTGTGACGTACCTCAAGGTTCAATCTTGAGGCCGCTATTTTCTATTGTTTTTGTAAATGACTTTTCCAACAGCGTCAATTTCACTGACCTAACCGTGTTTTCTGACGACAATTCGTATCTGAGCACGTATTTGAGAATACATGGTTTGGTTTCTGATACGCAGGAGAAGTTAAACAGTTGTGGTCTAATTTCTGTGGTGTTTATTTTTTTTTATATATATTAATAATAGATTACCCATAAATATCAGTAAAACAGTTTTTATGCAATTTTTCCCAAATTCTGCAAACTTGATGGAAAGCCTATTGCTTAAAATAAATAATAAATCTATTGAGCAGGTGCATTCAACAAAGTTTTTAGGCGTTTATATAGATAGTACATTAAACTGGGAAATAAATATAGACAATCTATGCAAAAAACTTTCATCCGTTTGGTATGCACTGTACAGACTAAATCAGGTTGCAAGCATAAATATTATACTATCATATTACTATGCTCAATTTTATTCTCGGATAGCATGTGATATGATTTTTTCGTGTTCTTCACATTTTGCTGTAAAAGTTTTCAAGATGCATAAAAATACCATCCGTAATATAGCAGGAGTATCGATGCTAACTTCTTGTAGTGATTTATTTAAAACATATCAAGTGCTAACTCTGGCTTCTTTATATGTATTAGAAACAGTTCGTTTTGTGAAACAAAATATAACTGAGTTACTCTCTTACTCATTATGAAAGAAACCCATATTACATTGGTATCCGGCTATATAAAAAACTTCCCGATTCCATAAAAGATATAAATAGCAAAATTGTTTTCAAGATTAAGGTTAAGAAACTGCTGTTAAATGGAAATTTCTACACTATAGATGAATATTTGGAAAATTAAACTTAAACACCTGTTACAAATAGTTTTTAATGTGTATTATTATATTTTATATATTTTTAATCTAGGCATGTTTCTTGTGTTAAGTATTTTTTTGTATAAGAAATTATTAGTTGTAAGTGTCTATGGCACTATTTTGATCACGTCTGTCACTTGTATAAGACAGATGCCTTGTAACTCTTGGTCTTAAAGTCAATAAATATTATTATTATTTCTTAAAGACCTACAGTTATTTAGTAGCTTATAAATTTGAAAATTAAAATAATTTTCCTTAAAACGTAATTAGACATTTATTTTATAAAAAGATATGATTTATCTTCATTAATTCTACATCGCTTTGCGGTAGTTCTGATGATGGCGTAACGTTAGTCCGAAACGTTAATCTTCCTTAAGAAGTGTTAAAAAATTAATAAAGCAATTGTTTAAAATCCGTTAAATATGTAGACATTGATAAATTTCTCCTGTGAACTATCAACACAGACAGATATTCAATATTTCCACAAACGTGGTAATATTTTATCGACCCCTCTCTTTAGCGATTGCGATGAAGTGGAGAACAGGCAGAAAGTCGAACTATAATTTACTTTTTAGATCAGAATTGGATAACATACTGCCGGCCCAGACCGAATAAAACAAATGTGTTGCTTTAGGTTAACGCGAAGGAAGTAACTTATCTACGATTAAACATTAAAAAACTATTATCTTCCACACGAAAGCAATTTGGAGCGATTATAAAATTGTTTTCCCTTTTGTTTGAACTGTTATTTTCCCCTCACACAAGACGTATTATTGGCTGGAAAACAATGAACGTGGGGAGAATCCGATAACAGGTAAAAGGAGGGAGCCGTCTTCGACTTGCCGACATCACAAATACATAAAAATCGTATAGAATGCTGTTTTGTAGAAATTTGAAATTATGTATACTGCGCGTATTGTTTACTTGGGAATTATCTGGATATTTACGAGCAGGAAATCATGTAGAACGAACAAAGAACTAACAGCAGAAAAATAATGATAACATCAGAAAACATTTTTGTATCGTGTTCAGCCTACGGTGGAAACCAAATAATTTATGATGTTTAAATGTATAATAAAAAATACGGTTTTCGACTACCAAGCAATCAAAGTCAAAACTCAGCTACTTGCTATTTATGGACATCCAGTTATACGCTGAGGAGGCAATTAAAGTCATTTGTAATCAGCGTCAAAACTTCAATCACATGTTATTATGGAAGGATATATTAAAATTTCTGTTAATAATAAAATAAAATTTTGGCCAAATATAATAATAATAATAATATGTCTTTATTTTTTTATATAGCACGAAAAATACAAAAGAGTACATAAGGGAGATGGCGATATTCAACATAGTTGCTCTTCCATATAACCATCATATACCATATATATTCTGGATATAGAACATGACAAAGTCCCTCAAATTCACTCCTATATTCCTTAATACTATGATCAAAATACAGATAGATGTAAATAAAACAGGTAAAAATATGTGGAAAACATTAAAAGAGATGACAAAAAACAAGTTCCTCCTAATAAGGTAAGTCTTCGTCAATTTGTGGCGTGCTCCCCTAATTTCAATTTTATTCAATTTTTGTAGTAGTAAGTCGTGTAAAACAATGACGAATGCTTTTTTACTATCTACAAATATACATAATGATATTGTTCCTTCATCTAGACTTTTGTATACAGAGTTTTGAATCGTTTTCATTTCCTAAAAATGTACAGGGTGGATAAAAAATTTTTTATCAATTAAGAACATTTTAAATTGAATTTTCTCAATTTCTTCAAATGGAACACCCTATGCAGGGTGTCTCACCGGGAACTCAATCGATTGATATAGATAAAAGTACGCATCAGAAAATTTTGAAATTTAGATAATTACTAATATCGGTGTGGCCAATCCAACTAAAATAATTACAAACAGCTGGCACTTCCGCTTATACCGGAAGTCGATACCAACTTTCTTATTTCAAATAGAACACCCTATATATTTTAGGGTTTTCGAAAATATGTGGCATATCCTATACCTAAACCTAGCCGTTTCAGAGATATTTGACATTTTATAGAAAATTTGACAGGTGCAACGGTTTGCAAGAACCGTTATAACTCTCTTCGTGTAAAAGATTCTCATTTACTTCTTGTCACGTAAATAGAACACAAGGAGAACTACCTTCTACAACTGAAATAAATTCAATAATATCATACCAAGTGTTCCGTTTTTCGCGTTACATTTTGTCAACTTCAAACCGCGAAAACTTGTTTAGGTCAAATGAAATACCCTGTATTTTTTTACGTCGAGTTGTGTAAAATTTAATCCCCTTTTTTCTTATATTAGCATTGTGGGGGTTAAAGTTACAACTTTTTGAAATATTTGCGATTTTATTAGAAATTCATGAATTGTTAATCATTTCATCAAAATAGCCATGATTAGAAACAATCAGTCATTATCTTATGTCAAAAAATGCCAGCACGTTTAAATTATACCAACGAAAACTTTTTAAATTTGTTTATTATTTATGGAGAATGTGATAAGGTAATATCAAGAACTTGCAGCACATTTGCTTCTCGATATCCACAACAACGCAAAATAACACTAACACTGTAACATGCGTATTAATCGAATTGAAGATATGGCATGAACTAAAATAGCAGAGATAAGATCAATTTAAAATATGATTTCATTTTAATTCAATAATTGCTCAAAATTCCGCCCTCGAACCTCGACACATTTTTCACACTTTCGGATTAGTTCCTCATGGGTAGCTCTTCTAACTAAATCCTGTAATATGTTTTGAAATGCATTTCTTACTCGTTGCATACAATCTTCAACGGTTGTTAATGGGCTCTCATAAACTTTATTTTTAATAGTTCCCCAAATGAAATAATCCAGATAAAATAGGTCCATTATTTGCAATCCATTGATCATAAAAAGTTTCTTGTAAGTAATTATTAATTAAATATGCGTTATGTGGGGGAGCACCGTCGTGCTGATAAAAAATGTTTGTGTGTTCGGCGAGAGGTAAATTTTCTAAATAGTTATTATTCAAATTTTGTAAGATATTCAGATATCTTTCACCTAAAAAAAAAAAACAAAAATTTAGCTATACATACTAGCAGAAGAGAAAATTTAATTTACCGTTTAAAATTTCCTGATAAAATTGTAATGCCACCACTCTATCGTTTCTTATGGCACAGTAAACATTGAACTGCCAACTTTCCTGAAAGTTTCGCTCTCTGAATATATGAGGATTTGAGTCACTCCAATAATGAGAATTGTGTCTATTAAAAAGTCCATTTTTAGTAAATTTTGCTTCATCTGTCCATATAATATTTGCCAAATAAGAATCCTGACCCTCAGACCTTATTAGAATAAATTCTGTCTTCTTAGGAAATCCGTTTCTTTTAATCCTTGAATCCGATTCCAGAGCAGCTTGTCTTAAGGACATCCTTGGAAATGCATGAAAATATCCCAGAATGACTATTTCAATGTTTTCGTCATCAACAATAGGCTTTCTTCTTTGCATTTTTGCCTTGACAGAGCCATAGTTTTTAAAATTTTCCAGTATGCGTTTTACAGTGTTTGGTGACGGTTTCCGTTTTTCTGGATATCGAGTAGCAAATGTACTGCAAATTCTTGATTTCTTGATATTACTTTATCACATTCTCCATAAATAATAAATAAATTTAAAAAGTCTTCGTGAGTGTAATTTAAACGTGCTGCATTTTTTGACATAAGATAATGACTGATTGTTTCTAATCATGGCTATTTTGATGAAATGATTACAACAATTCTTGAATTTCTAATAAAATTGCAAATATTTCAAAAAGTTTTAACTTTAACCCCCACAATGCTAATATTAAAAAAAGGGAATTCAATTTTACACAACTTGACGTAAAAAAATACAGGGTGTTCCATTTGACCTAAACAAGTTTTCGCGGTTTGAAGTTAACAAAATGTAACGCGAAAAACGGAACACTTGGTATGTTATTATTGAATTTATTTCAGTTGTACAACGTAGTTCTCCTTGTGTTCTTTTTATGTGACAAGAAGCAAATGAGCATCTTTTACACGAAGAAAGTTATAACGGTTCTTGCAAACCGTTGCACCTGTCAAATTTTCTATAAAATGTCAAATATCTCTGAAACGGCTAGGTTTAGGTATAGGATATGCTACATATTTTCGGCTCAGAATTTTATGTTCTTATCGAAAACCCTAAAATATATAGGATGCTCCATTTGAAATAAGCAAGTTGGTATCGAAAGCGCCAGCTGCTTGTAATTATTTTAGTTGGATTAACCACACCGACATAATAATTATCTAAATTTTCAAAATTTTCTGATGCGTACTTTTCTCTATATCGATCGATTCAGTTCCCGGTGAGACACCCTGTATATTTTTCAATGATATAGAAATGAAAAACGAACATTTTTTGTAAGTACTTCCCTATGGCTAATTGCAACCATTTTCGTTGTATAAATAAATAAGTGTCAAATTCAAGAAGAATCTACTAAAGAAAGTGTCTGTAAAGAAAGAGAATTGGTAAAGTCGTTAACACTATGTGATAATTTATTTTAACAATAGGATAACCGTATCTGTCTCCTACACTTCTAATATAAGTTCCTCAGACCCTCGCCGCTCTACAATGGACTAGTTAACAAGTCCAACCGGGAAATGTCTTTCACACTCGCTAATCCAAGCAAGAAAAGGAAAACAGAATAAATTGCTATACAAATTGGATCGAAATTGTACTTGAACGTTCTAACTACTAGTTTTGCCTCCGCAGTTATATTATCTCTTAAGCTCAGTTATATTTCAAGGATGTTTCATTAATTTAATAGAGTTGTTTACAATAAAGCAACGATAGCGGAATAATGGAAGTTATATTGCAATGATCTACGCGTTTTAAGTTTAATACTAACTATTGCCAGCACAACAGTATAAGATCTAATTAAGGCAGATTTAACGGCATATTATTCTGAATTTAATTTGTAGAAGCAACGTCGTAGGCAACGTCCCTGCCTCGAGATTCTTGCTGGATTTCAATAAAGAAGTTCTGTGAAATTAGCACTACCACTTTAAGATTGTAATTGTATCTTTTTTGTTGCGGTGAGAAAAAAATTGTAGCTCTTTATTTAAAAAAAATAACCCATGAATTTGTTGCACACGATTAATAGCAAAAAATTACTGAAAAGAATATTTTTTCTAATAACTTCTGTTAATACGAATTTGATAACCAAGATATCATTAAAACTTATGAAAAATCGCTTTTAATAATAATTTATAAATAAGAACGATCAAAAAAATTGTTTAAATATTTTTTAAAAAAGGACCGGAAAAAACATAGTGCTTTAAAAAGTGAGCAATCGGGACTCAACGATTCCGGGTGCATCGTATAGAAAATGAAACTCAAAATGTGCAAGACAAGTAAGGAAGGGAATTTGAAGATAACAGGTTGCAAAAGATTTTGGGAACAATACGTGGACTACTGTAATTTATATTGAAAAGTAGTGCAGTTTACTCATAAAAACAGGCGTTCTATTTTACTGCATAAATATTTTACCCTAAAACGTTTTCTAAGGAACGACAAAACACAAATCGCTAGAATTCTAAGGTTGTGCTAAAAAGAGAAAGATTTTATTTAATAAGTGTAACTTTAGGTATATAATCAAGAAGGAGTAATAAAGTGAATATTATCTCATAATAAAAAATACAAAGACACTATAATTGTGCAATAGGACAATGCAATAACTGTCTATATACTGACGGACATGTAGACATGGACGGATGAGCATATGAGCGGGCGGACAGACGAACAGGTAGACGTACGAAATTCTAACAATATAGAAATTCAACTTAGACAATACAATAATTGCCTTAATTATTCTTATTTTTAACTCAATTACCCCTATTTTTACTTTAATTAACCCTACTTTTACTTACTTACTTAATTACTCTTAATTATCGTTATTTTTAACTTAAGTACCTCCTCACTTTTATTTAAATTAGCGTTATTTTTTACCTAAATTACCCTTAGTTATTCTTAGTTTTAACTTCATTACCCTTATTTTTAACTGCATTACTCTTATTTTGACTTAAATTACCAGCAATTACCCTCATTTGTAATTAAATTACTCTTTAATTGTCCCCACCACATGACCCTCTGTCTTTGACCCCGAGATCTCTGCCCCTACCGCGCTAATTACCCCTTTAAATTACCCTTATTTTGACCTTAATTACGATTATTTGCACCTAAATTACCCGTAACAATCCACTAATTGCCCCCCCTCCACTTCTCTAACTACTTAACACCACTATAATTGCCCCCACTATAACTGACTCTAATTGCCACACTTCTTCAATTATCTCTCACCATGCTAGTTGCATCTCACTACTACAGATGCCCCCACCACCACTCCTAGGCCCTGTCCTTACGTCCCGCCCCTAAGCCTCGCCTCCTAATTACCTCCCACCATTATAATTCCCCCCCCCCCCAAAAAAAAAGAAACTGAACATGAGCCTGAACCCGCTGCTGCTCCTGCTTCGAGGTTCTGTCATTTCCATATTACTAAGGGGAGGTATAAAATTTTAGAATTAAAAATTGACGTGTTTTAGAATTTTACTCATAAATTGTTAATTACGTAGATAATGAATTTATCCGTTATTTATGGATTGGTTTCATTTGGATATTTAACTATTAAATAAATCTAGGGCTTTACCTCTAATTCAAATTTCTTCTAAAGATACCACTAGGTGGCCATTGCTGACCGTATCAAAGGCTTTGATAAGTCGTTGAATACATATAGAGAGATGGTTTATCTCTATCCAAAGCAGCACACATCAGTTTAGTGACATATAATATAGCATCTTTTATTGATATGCACTCACGAAATTGATTGTTCGATAGCAAGCAATATTTACTAACATACGCAATTAGTCTTTTATTTATGATTTGATCGTAAATGTTGATGTTAGCAAGTTATATAGACGAGTATACTATTAAAAATGACATTGCAAATCTAAAAAATAAAAATTCAACTGGATTAGATGAAATTACCATCAAATTATTAAAACGCATTAGTGACACTATAAGTAAGCCTTTAGATATCTAATTAATAAATCTTTGGAATCTGGTCTTTTCCAGATATCCTAAAAGCAGCATGTATAATACCACTTTACAAAAAAGATGATCCACATAATATAGCCAACTATCGCCAAATCTCACTATTGAGTGTGTTTTCAAAACTACTTGAGAGACTTGTTCATGTCATCATAGTTAAATTTTTAAATTTGCATAATATTATTTCACCTTGTCAACATGGTTTTATATCCACAAAGTCTATCGAAACTGCTTCCTATTATCTATTAGATCCTGTTTATAAAGACCTTGATAGAGGAATGTATGTAATGTCACTAATGTTTGACCTCTCGTGCGCCTTTAATACCGTTAATATTGAGTTTTTAGTTACGAAATTATATAGCATTGGAATACGAGGAACCTTATTAGAGTGGATAAAATCCTTTATGTCCAACAGAAAACTGTCGGTTAAGTATAACAACACTATGTCAGATACGAGGGATGTACACATGGGAGTTCCTCAGGGTTCTGTGTTAGGACCTTTGTTATTTGCATTATACGTGAACAATTTGCCAAAGTATATCAGCAACGGTAGAGTCACAATGTACGCTGATGACACTACCATTACAGTTTCAGCACAGACCCCTGAGGAGCTAGCTGAAAAAGTTACTCTTGCCTTCAACGAACTTGATACCTGGTGTCAGCGTAATCAATTAATATTAAATGATAAAAAAACTGTCTATATAAGTTTCCATTCTAGAAAAGGACTTACTCCGATTTTTCTAATTGATAACAATATTAATATTTTACAAAAGGTAAAATTTTTAGGAACTTGGCTGGATAATAAACTTTCTTGGAATGATCACATAGACTTTGTTTGCAATAAACTAAGCTCTGCGTATTTTGCAATATTACAAATGAAAACTGTACTTGATACAGATGGCTTGCTAAATATTTACTATGCCTTAGCCTACAGCCATTTGTCGTTGAATATAGTTACATGGGGTGTAGGCAGAAATATAAACAGTGTTAATTTCACAAAAGATTAGACTTATTTTTAGTTTAAAACCATTAGAAAGCTGCAGGGGTGTTTTCAAGAAAAATAAAATTTTAACAGTTGCATGTATTTTTATTTTAAAATGTGTGTGCTATACATATAAAAACATTGCTAATCTAAATAGACTGGGAGATACACGCTCTTATAATACTCGAAACAATAATGTATTAACAATCCCACGTCACTCTACTACTCTTTATAAACACTCACCAAATTACAACGCCATCAATTTATTTAATAAACTTCCAGTTAACCTAAGATCTATAACAACCTACAACAAATTTAAGGTAGCTACAAAAAATTATTTAATAGAAATGGTTTTTTATAGTATATATGAGTCTTTGACTCAATAACTTAACTGTTGTGTTTACTGTGTAAATATATGTACCTATACATACATATATATTTTCCTCTTTTATATCTTTTATTGTCTATTCTATTTCTTTTTTATTTTATTTAATGTATGACATTTATATTTACAATATATTATACCTATATTTTTTTATATTAAGTACCATATTTTGACTTACCATATATACATGTTATGTATCTCACAATGGTTAATAAAGATTACAATTACAATTATCAGGGGTATAGCTTCTCCTTTGCACATAATTTGTGACTTTATTTAAATAAATAGCATTTTATACAAATTACATATCAATCGATAGAAAAAATTATGATCGTTATTTTTTATATTTCGTGAAATTTTTATTTATTCGGCCGATTTAAGGTCATAGCCGAACATTTGTGGTGAAGTATGAAGGGGCAACATTAGTAAGACTAATATTTAAATATTAAGGTTTAGATGTAGTTATAAGATGACCCTACTATCTCAGTTTCCTCTTAGTGTAATATTCTTACAAAATCCAGAGTTAATTTCTCTAGTATATTAAAAATTGATGGGCGTTCAAATGTCTAACCTCAAGCCTCTATATCTCAACTTTTTTGCATACCGAATTTACCACTTCATCGATCTCCCTGATTATAAGTTGTATTCTGTGGAAAGTTGTTTATGAACTTGGAAAAGTTCATTTATTGAATCGGCTTTTTAAGTCACTTTTTTTATGCATTCGTTGGAATATTTTATATTTTGATATCCATCCTACACAGAAATTTACTTATTTTAATATCTTGTAACTGGCCTCGTTAGTGTTTCTTGTTGTTTAAATCTAATTTGAAACTCGTGTATAGTTGCTATCGTACATCCACAAATAAAGAAATTTTGAAATAAATCTGATCTTACCAGTCATGCAATATACAGCTTATTTTTAATTTTCTCCTGTTCTCGAGCGTTCTTTGTTCGGTGAATAATACATAATAGTTCTCGTTCCTAGCTTATCTCCATTGAACTGCAATTATATAGCAATTAATAAAGGTATATTTGAAAACATGATGAATCCAATTGGTTTTTAATTTATATAAATTATACCATTTTATGTAGGTAAAATAAACCTTTCTTTTTAAAATTTCCTTTGCGTAAATCTATACAAGAAATTCCAAGTAAAAGTGTAGCTGATTGAAAAGAATATTAAATGTTGTTTTGAGCAAAGTTACCCCCGCATAAAATAGGGAGGAGGTGCCAGGGTGAAAAATCAGCTTAATAAGAAAAACAATGCAGTGTGTTCGGGAAATGCGTCAGGGAACTTTAGGAGGTTACTACATAAGTTAAAGCAATTGTAGTAGTTCCTAAAAAAATTAGCGGTAACAGAGTTACACTCAAAGTTCAATTTATTGTTTTTTCTTTTTGGCATAATTAGTTTAATTCTGTATTAAACAAGTTAATATTTGGCGCACACATTAAACGCAATGAGCTCTCCCATAATTATATTAAATTGATTCATTAGCATACTGCAAGAGGGGATTTACTTCCTTAATTTCGTTAATGAGGTAGGTATGTTTTGTAGGCAACAGCTATAATCGTATGGGCGGACGCTTACCAAAAAGGAAAGCTTACAAACCTTATGGTAGAAAATATCAGGGATGATAGACCTTTCATTTTACGTTAACTACAATGAAAACAAAAATTCGCCTGAGAGTTTATTTCGGATGGATACGTCTTAGATAATGTTATGTTATTGTTTTGTACATACCAAGAAATCTTGGCTAAACCCAGTCAAGCTATTTATTTTTTGATTGCGAGAGACACTGGACCGCTAGATGGCGCCTGCTGTTTGTTTTGCATGTCGCTATCCTAAAGATACCGAGATGTACCGAATAGTCCAAGGATCCTCGTGTCGGTCGTCACATGCCTACCTTGCACTGACAAGAGCCAACAGCTCGAAACTGCAGTCTATAAGTGATGTGGGATGACTGGCACGAGAGCTCCTTTAAGTAGGATCAGTCTTTCGGCTGGTGTTTGTTGTAATCGGAGCATTAGCGTTTTGTTGGTAATATGCAATTATTACACTTAACGCGCCAGGCTTGTAACTTGTAATTCAGCTCTCGGCGGGACACATAGCCCGGAGATTAACTGTTGGTTGCAGTCTGATTTCGTTCCTTATAGTAAAATAAGGATTTTATAGAGGAGTTTGCGACTAAAAATATTATGTTTTAAGTGAATATGTGTGTATGTCGTAGTCACATGGTGCAATACGGCTTTTCAAATGATATAAGATGAGATGTTTTACAGTATCTGTCAGCATTTCGAGAACTGCCTAGGATTTTCCCGAAAAGCCGTATCACATTATGTGTCTACGTTTTTCAGGAAATGCCTAGGTAGTTCAAGAAATGCCGGCAATCACGGAAGATTCTGTTAAACTTCTCGTACACCAAAATACTAAAATTTTAAGGCACTTCATGAAAAGCCTAGTCACATGATGTAACATGACGTGTTTCACACTATCTGCCGGCGTTTCATAAACTGCCTAGGCTTTTCCCGAAAAGCCGTATTTCACCATGTGACTACGACATGTATACTATTACAAGTGAATATGTGTGTATACAAAAATAAATAAAACTGGAAATATGTTTACATAATTTTCGTTAATCATACAAAACGTGTTATTCATATATATTTATATTAAAAATAATTATTTTATGTTCTGTGAAAATTCATTATCCATAAAACATTACTGAATAAGGTCTGATGAATATAACATACATGCATCAAAGAATATTTTATTTATTTTAAATATCAATTCTGATAAACGGAACCCTTTTTATTTAAAAAAACCATGCGAGTATTCGATTTTTAAGTGCCTTGCTAATTAAATGGCCACAAACAGTTACATTGTACTTTGTAGTTTGCCCGTTTTCCGCCTACTCGATTGACAGTGACATATTCATAAAATATAGGAAGTAAAAAATCTTAAACATATTTTTCCCATCTTGAAATTAAGATGTTTAAATTTGAAATAGCAGTTAAATAAAATTTCTTACAGTACAGTTAATCCTCTATTTACCTACTTAAAGAAGTGGATAATCTAGGTTTTAAACACTAGTAAAATATAGTATTTAGTAATTAATCAAGCGAAAGTAACATAATGATAGAAAATTATCTATCTTTATAATATGTACTTATGTCATTTAACATTTTTGGCAATATGAATAAATATACATTATTCCTCGGACTTACCTTCTCTTGATACTTTAAAGTGGATGACACTTATAGGTATAAGCGCAGGAAATACGGGGTGTTCCATCCAAAGATAGCCAATCTGAATAACTGCAGATTTTTTTTCGATTCTTGTTTAACCCTATCGCTCAAAGTAGTTCCATTTGGTAAGATATATATGTTTTTTTAATCAGACAACAGGGAGTGGTGCCTGTTCACTTATATTATTACATTATATAGCAATAATTAAATAAAAGAAAATATCTACAGTGTGACCTATTTGTAAGCGGGACACCCCCACAAAATTTTTATTTGTCATCCGATTTTGACATTTCTTTTCGAAATGCAGAGTGTGGGAAACTGCACTTTAGGATAAAGTAATATATACTGTAAATTTTGTGTTAAGTGTACTGTAATTATAATTTTAAAAAATGTCAGAACCAACTTGTTTACGAAAAGAGACGTCGATATACTTGTTGGAGCAAAAATGAACCTTTTAGCAGTAAGGTTGTCTTGGCTTTACGTGCTGTTATTATGGCGACAACAAAAATTGTAATAGATCGTAGTAGTTACAAGAAAGATAAAAAATGCAGACCAGAAGCATTAGAGATTGCAGGCGAACTTATACATCTACAATATGACACTCCATACCAATACATAACGATAAACACGATAAACATAACTTACTAGTCGTGCACAGAAAGTATGAAAGCTGTACTAATCTCTATTATGCATTTGCTATATTACTACCTAATTTAAATGAAAAGGAAATTAAAATAGAGTTACCCAAAAAAATTATTAAGCTGAAAATTTTCAATTACACGGAAAAAGGTTCCACCTACTAGTCAACATTTGCTGCTCCCTCAAAGCTCCTAGATCCTCAAAATAGTTGGCATTTCAAGAAGGTCTTTAAAGTTTTTCTTTCCAAGGTGATAAAGTAAATGAGTTTTAGAATGTCACATAGGATACCACGTGTAACTGGATTTTCTCCTTTAGTTTAAAGACAAACAATTGTACCAGAAGCTGCCAAGTTGTCATTATTTGACACCTTTCACCCCCCGGTTTCCCCAGGAATGACGCCAACTTTGAAATTTTAAATAGAACGCCTTGTGAGTTCTTATATTTTTGGATTCCGGAGGCGATTTTAAGATCTACAATTTTAATTTTTTTTTGACTTATTTCATTTTTAGGACCATTTTTATTTTTGCATCTACACTCTATTTGCTGAATAGAAATAGTTAAGTCTCTCTCCAAAAAAGTGAGCCATATTTAAATAGAATTGTTGTATTGGTTGATTTTTTAAATTCCCTTAATTTAATACAACCAATCATTTTATGTTTTTGATGTTCTTAGTTTTTGACGTTTGTTAAACGTTGCTTTGTTATCTTTTTATTTGCTGTTTTCCCAGTTTAAATACTTAAATCAATCAATAAATGAAATATTAAATAATAAGAAAAAATGTATCAAAGAGGTTCTAATACAAAATCAATACCCTAAAGCCTTTGTTGTTGAGTTTTCACAAATGTTGAAAATAGGGACAATCAGGTACGACAAAAACCTGAACGTCATTATACAGCAACAATTCCTTATGTATATGGACTATTGGAGAAGCTACGCCGTATAAGTGGCAAATTTGATGTTAAGACGGTATTTTAACAAAAACAAAACAGCCGGGAGCAGAATTCAAAAAACTGTATGTACAATATCCCATGCGAATGTGATAAATGTTATGTGGGTGAATCATCCAGACCTTTCAGTGTGAGGTTCGATGAGCATAAGAATTACATTAGAAAATATGAAATTCAGAAATCAAAGATTTGTGAACACTGTTACCTTCTTTCCCTTATTATTTATTTTTGAGAAAGAATTGAGGCAACATATGCGAACGACTAGCTGGTTTAAGTCGGAGCAAAGAGCCGTGGATCCAGAGTATTCGTAAGAGTGGAGAAACTTACCCTTTTTGAAATGTACGTCATAAATGACAAATTTCGGTTTATTTCGAGAACAGGAGACAAAGAAAAATTGATGTTAAATTGGGCACTATCTATAGTGAAAATAAGTAGAATTGTCTCTGTTTCTCGAATAACCAGTCTACTATAGATCAGACTGAAATTGTTGGTAAGAGAAATAAAAAGATAGTTTAAAATCAATGTTAAAATATATTACATGAATAATAGATAAATCGGTTTGTAAAGACTAATTGAAATTTAAAATATATATATATATATATATATATATATATATATATATATATATATATATATATATATGGTGTTATTATACATGATTTGCAGGAAACAACTACTCAGCGGGCAAATATATATATATATATATACATATTGACATGTAATGTTTTCTATACCTATATAAAATATAAAAGACTTAGTTAAAAAAGGAAAGAAAAATTAATATAACAAATTAAGTGCAAGGCACAAATATGAATTGTTCAACATAAAATATCATAAAACAACAAAAAAATAACAAAAAGAAGTATTTATCTCATTTATTTATTAACATTTACCTTTAATAAATTTTAAAAAACAATAATCAGTAGCTGTGACAGCTCAGAAAACACTCTCTCTTAAAAATAACTTTAATTTTCAATAAATAACAAGACTAGTTGCAAACTTCAATTTAGACAATATGCTGCCAAACCATTCAAGACAAAGAGGTAAATAACAAGAATTTTGATTAGAATAAATTAGTATGTAGGATTTGTTAAATAGATTTAGTTTAGTTAAGAAAGGTTAAGGAAGGACTGTGTACAATAACCGATAATAGAAGGCAAGCAGTTTTTTTAAAAAACTTTACAGTGTTAAAACAAAGTGTCATAAAAATCTTCAGCGGGGTAGTGAATAAGCTTAGAATTTTACTGCTGTAAGCAACATAATATCCAGTTGGTCATAAAAAGCAGGGAGAGGGATATGAAAATGTATCTCCTTGGCAACCTGAAAATAAACGAGGAGAATAATAAAAAATAAAATAACGGACGTCAGATTTGGAAGTATAAGACTGAAAAAGATAAAACAGGAAAGAAATATCGAGAAAATTAAGAAATTTTGTATGTGGAATCAAAGAATAAGACGAGCAGGTCTCAAAAATCTTATATTAATGGACCAGATGAGAGGTTTGAAGCAGTAACTATTTTAATGAACATCAGGTGCGTTTTTTAAAACATTTTAACCCGCCGTACATTTGTGCCATAAAATTTAGTAAAAATACTGACAATTTTTAGTTATAAGAATTTTTGTATTGTTGTGTTGTTGACAAATTGGTGTTATAGATTATAGAAATTAGCTGAAAAGAGGGAAATAGGGTAGTTTAAGATAGTGATGTCAATTTTGAGACGTCAAAGTCAAATTAATTGAAATCTGAAAATAAAAAAATTATTCATTTGGAAATATTAATTTTATTCAAAGCAGAATAACCCATTTTACAAGTTACAAACGAATTACAGCAACTCACCATGAACCCTGAGAGATAGAGTCTACTGAGCTCAGCAAAATAAAGAGGCAAGTATTAATAATTATTGAAGATATCAAATATTGAACTTTGAACAGTAGAAAGTAAACATATTATTTTATATATATATATATATATAACAAATTTATACCAGGATCCTGAGTATTGTTGAGGTGACTGGTTCTGGGACAGCAATCCAGGCCTACAATTGTCTCTTGTTGCAAGAATAGAGCTTTCCTTGGCAATTTACGTCTCTTAATGAAATGGAGTGAAAATTGTAGGAAAATTAACCAACTATGTGGTTTTCTTGAACACTTAATGGAATTTTTTCTAAATGCAGGAAGATAGGCAATGCATAAACTGTGCAAAAGCTATGTATAAATGTAGAAGCTATGCAGAAATGTATAAATATATAAGTATATAAATGTAGAAAAATATAAATATATATATATATATATATATATATATAGAAATATATACGCTGATTTCGTAAACTATAAATTGCCAAAAAATTAAAAAGAAAGAAAAAAAAATTAAAACTATGTGGTACATATAGTATTTTAACTACTTATTAAATTAAAAAGAATTGACCTTGAATTTCAATTTATTTTAAAAATCATTGAAATTACATCAAAGACAAAAATTGAAGATTAATTAAATTTTAAATCAGTACTAAATGAAATTTATCTGGATGTTAAACACTTGTTAACGCGGATATAAAAATGTAATATCAATTACTGAGATCCACAGTTAAGTTTATATATGTTCGAATCAGTACAAAGGCTGCAAGCAAATGATTTCCTGGTGAGTTTTACTAATTGGGTAAACTTTTTTTTGTCGTGCTTACTGCAAAATAATGCTACTCGATAAACTTGAAAAATCTATTTCCCCTAATTATATAGAAAGCTATAAAACGTAGAAATAGTACAGGTATGGCCATCTGTCAATTGTTGAGTTAAGTGCAACAACCTGCCTGATGTAGATTCCCGTATTCAAACAAATTACAGAATCGATAAAAGAAATCTATAATACCACAGCTGACTTAAGTTGCAACAATTTGTAATTTCTATTTTATACATAACCAAAAATATGAACTGCCGTAATAAATACTAAAACGTATTGTGACTATTGTGAGAACTCAGTAAAAATATTACTTCTTATAGGATATACTATATATAGTAATGAGAAAGGTAAGCCAAATAACCATATGTACTTACATAGTAAATAAAAATATATAAATTGAAATATAGCTATATGAGTGTAAATAAATGTTTTGTAGACAATCCTTTCCTGGGATAATGCTGTATAGAACGGAAATACATAATAATGTAAAAAAACATAACTGAGTTCCTAAGATATGAAAATATGTACATAAAACAGTGTGAAATGTATAGCAGTTATACAAGTAAATTCTGTTAGTTGAAAACAGTTTCACTTACAAAAACTGAATCAAAATGTTACACAGATCGTGCTAAATATAAACAAAATACTAGTTTTTATATAAAGCTGTTAAATGGACAGAGGCCATGTAACAACACGCTTGGGAAAACGGACATAGAATAAACTGGGACTCGGCAAAAATTTTAACAAAAGAGGCAGATAACAAAAGAAGAAAAATTAAAGAATCAGCAATAATCTTAATAAATGAAGATAAATGCGTATCGAATTGTTCTGTAGATATTTGTACAACCTACCAATATTAAAAGAAGAAGTTAACAAACTCAACATTATCTAAAAGAAAATATCAACAGTTCTGTGTAAGTAGTAAGTATCTATGGAAATAACATAAACAGAATCTTAAAGCTGTGTATTTAACATACACAACAAATAAGAGTTCTTCGAAAAAAGCTTTGAAAACGGAAAGAGACTACTGTCTGAAACGTCAGCAAAATACATTATTTCTGTGTTTACTCCGATTTATATTATTTGTAAAAAAATAATCTCTGACTGTTCCTTTGACGTAAATGCCACAGGCGCAGAGGCTTTTTTCAAATAATTCTATTATTTTGTAGACACGGCGATTTGTTTGTTATATATTATATATGGTAGAAAACACAAATAAATGAAAACAATATAAAATACTTGTGTTTTGCAAATGTTGATACGCCCATGCGTGCCATTCTCTGTGATCTTGAGTTTATTTGATTTGGAAATTAAAGAATGATGACGTGAATGACAACATTCGTGGTTTCAACTATACTTAGAATATTCTCCGGAATCCAAAAATTTAGAAATATACAGGGTGTTCTAAAATTTCATAGTTGGAGCCATTTCCGGAAAAACCGGAAGTTATAGAAAAGTGCCATATAATGAAAAACTAAGAGATATATAACAATTCTGTTTATTATATTTGTTCTAATGTTGTAATTAGATTTTTGTCTTAATTATTTAATTATTATAAACTAAAAAACATAATTTTTTTGGGTAACAGAAGTATTTATAATAGAAAAGTCCAAGGTGACCCAAAATACAGAAACAGTCATTTTTATATTAATTTACAGCAACTGAGCTAACCAACGTTGGATATTTTGTGTCACCCTGTGTCCTTGGAAGAAAACAAAGAGTCTAACCCGTTATTTTCCATAACTGCAGAAGACGTCGCAACAAGTTGTTATAAAAAAATCCACATATCATCACGGTACATAAATTTTCACAAGAGACATCGAAAAAACACCGAAAGAAAACACTTTTTAGTAACAACACATATCAACATCGATTCTTACTTTGTACGGCGTATACAAAAATCAGCCTCAAATTTGAATAAGCTTGGTCGGGTTTAACTATTACAAGTCCATCGGACATAACAGCACATAGTATTAGCTATATTTTTTTCTATAAAGGTCACCAGAGAGTGCGGGTAAGGAAGTTAGTCTTAGCAACTATCAAAAATGACTATCTTTCAATATTTTTGATAGAAGCCAAATTTAGGCTAGAAAATTTCTACAAAGTACTTTTGCTATGAAGACGTGTAAGACAATTATGTATTTTTTCTTAAATCATTTATTAACTGTTGACGAATATTACATACCGCCACCTTATAGGATATATTTTTGTCAGAACATTATCTCATTGTAAAAAAAACAAACACCTTTACTTCTCATCGTTCTTATAAATGTACTTTATGCATACAACATGAAATTTTTATACAACTTAAAGGGCAAAAAGAGAAATATTTGTTTTATACATTTATTTAACATCGGCCTATTTACGCTACTGAGAGCTAACACCGACGCCTGTAGACGAGCTACCCACAACCAGGAATTTTGCCGAACCTCTTCCCTTAAGAAGAGTAGGGATCTTTTACTTGCCTAACATTTAATGGACAAGGGACCGACGGCTTTACATTCCCTCCGAAGGATGGTATATCCCCTATACAACCCTCGCCTAAGGTTGTATAGCTTCCGCGCATACACTGATATACAAGCCGCTGGAAGATGTGTGAGGCGAGGATGCGGTCTTCGTTGGAACGGTCACCCAACCAACTACTAACCGCGCCTTACGTTGCTATACATCGCATATCGAAGTATGTACATAGTAAAAACGCACCCACGCTCGCCCCCTAAAAGAGAAATAAAACATAAATTCATATTTGTTATTCTAGATCTAAGAAAAAAATCTGATACAGAGTAGCATTTCTCACATAAAAACACTTTAATTTTTTTTTAATCTTGGCGATTCACTTGTCATTTTTAATCAGGTACAAGGTCCGTGAATTTTATTGTTTTGTCTTGTATTGACATGATACTCACTGTTTAAAATGAAACTATTTCAATTTCTACAAACATATATCCAGATCTCTAATATAAAAATACATGACAAAATAAGAGAACTTTTAAAAATAAAGAACGAATTTATCGAACTGTACCATATTTATGAGTATTGTCTAATTGTGATATTTGTTTGATTGTGTATTACTTCAGGATACATAAAACTACTTTTGTCGAATCTGTATGTGTATATTATAAACTACCAGTGAAAGGCATGGCTTAACCCTCAGCGAGACATTTGAAGACGTTGTTTTATTCCCGTAGTTTTCGTAATAGAATTCATAAGGTTATAACAACATAAGAAATAAGTCCCGGGTTCCCAAGAAAATTGATGTTCCGGTTAAGGACGATTATCGAATCTCGGCAGGGCAGATTGTTTTTAAAATAAATATTGTTTTAGCAAATGCTCATGAAATAATTCATGAATCTCTTAGCTATAAGGAAGTGACAGTGAAGTGGGTTTCTACTTGATTCCAGAGGAACAACAGATTACGAGAAGAAGGCTCGATTAGAAAGGAAACTTACTATTGTATTTTCAGTATCAACATTCAGTTCACAATCGAGGGGGAATGGAATTCCTAGAATCAAATAGATATAAATAAGTTCAGAAATTGTTCAGGAACTGTAAAGAAAGAAAATTATCTTAAAACGATATACAGCTAGTAACAGGCTTAGGACATTAGAAATATTTTATTTTAGTTACACAGTGTTATTTTGGAACGCGCTGCCCGATTTATTTATTATTATTTTTTTTTTGGACAGTACTCGATGACCATTTTTTTTTTAATTTCATTTTCATATTTTCAAGGCCTACTAAGTTTCTCTAAATGGGTCGAAATTTCAAGATCCACTATTAGGCATTTTTTTATTGGAATAGTGGACCACGTATTCGATTCGCAGTTATCTTAAATAGTCTTACGCAAAATTTTAGCTCGATATCTCATATAGGGTGTTTGTTATTCAATCGCCAAATTTGAAAATTTTTCCATTTTCAGCTGGACCGGTATAAAAGCCTGCGACTACAGCACTGGCCCAGCCAGTGGAAAGCCGCCGTGGTCATTCCCATCTTGAAGCCGAATAAGAACGCGAAGTTCGCTGGTAGCTACAGGCCCATCTCGTTGCTGTCGACGATGACTCTCAGTTCGGGTTCAGAAAGGGCAGGAGCACGGTACAACAGGTCGTTAGGATAGTTAACGATGTCAAAGTGCAATGCAACCTCGGGAAGAGCACCGCCATGGTGCTCCTCAATATTGAGAAGGCGTTCGACACCGTCTGGATCCCGGAGTTACTCTACAAACTACGCCACTACAATTTTCCGAGCTCATTCACTGGTTCTTAACGGGCAGATCCCTGCAGATTCGAGTGAATGACAAACTCGGCGGAACATACGCGCGGGAGTCCCGCAAGGATCGTACCTGTCACCAAAGTTGTACAACCTGTACGTCTCCGATTTTCCAGATTTTCCGAATACGAAGCTGGCCAAGTACGCCGTTGAAATAGCCATGTACGCGCATTTGCTGCTGAAAGCGCACATGACTCGTGCCACGGCTTATTACGACCAAGATTCACGCGTCGGTTTACAGAGAATAAAATCATAACATCAGAGGATTTCGATCAGAGGAAACAAAATTCCAACTAAAAGATGCGTGAAGTACTTGGAGGTTAGACTGGACCAACGACTGACGTTTAACACCCACATAAATGAGACTGTCCAGGAATCTGTATCCGCTTATGGTCAGGGGTAGCAGACTCAACAGACAAAATAAAAAATTATTATACACTATGGTTATCAGGCCGTCCATCATATACGCGGCGCCGGTGTGGTGCAGCATACCGGCCACGACAATGAAAAAACTAAACTGCTCGAGCACAAATTTATGCGCCTCATTTCTAATTCTGGAAGGTACACCTCCCTCAGAGACCTATAGGTACGTTGCAATGACATAACCCCGATAGTCTATTACGTCCAGCAGATCTCCCAAAATTTCTACTCCTTCAAGCTGGGCGATAGTCCGCTAACAAGACACATTAGACAGCATAATGCTCCATTTCGAACTAAACACCATTTACCGTATCATGCGATGCCGATTTTCCGGCAACCCCTGTAGCCAAACTTCAACAACTATAACTTCCGCTTGCTCTATCCACCTTTACTGACATTTCGTACCTTTTGTACCTTTAAACCTTTCCTGTCCCCCTCTTCCTTTCTGTTTCTAACATTTTTGTCGCGTTTGTTTTTCTTGTTTTCTTTTTGTACATTTTTGTCTCTTAACTCATTTCACTTCACAATTTCTTAGAATATCAAAACATATACAACCCAAATTTTTTTAAATCAAAGTTTAGGCCAGCCATGCACAGCCCAGCATTGACTTATCTCGCGGAGGGCGCCTCGTTCAAATTGAGGTGCTAGCGTCAGATACGAAATTAAAAGTGATCAGTGCACAAGTGTTTAATTTAGTATGTAGTTTTTATTCAGTTTTGTTAAGTTTGTTCTTTAAACATGTTCCTAATTTGAATACCTTTTATAATACGTCTGCGACGGTAGGAGCCTAGGTTTAGTGGTTTTAATTTTTTTTTTAGCCGAACCAGTCCCACTCCGTCCGGCAATCTGCCACCACATTAGCGCGGTGGTTGCACGATCAGACTCGGTGTGGGTTCTGGAGAGGTACTTTTTTTATATTAAAATAAGAAATAAAGTCTTATTGATTGATTGATTGGTATAAAAGCCTGTTATGATCTAATTAGACAAAAGTTGAAAAATCAGCGTTTTCAATAATATAAACAACATCAATTAATACAACAACGGTCAACACTAAAATGAATAAATAACATAAACAAATGATTCGGCCAACAAACGGATGGAATAACACAAAATCTAACAAAGCATATAAAATTTTTGTGTTTTCAATATAACCTGCTTCACATCTTATGCATTTTTGTTGTGGCGTTATTTTCCTGCACTCTTGTTCAATTCTTTCTCTTAATTCGTCAACAATTTGTACGGTAAACTTTTTCTTTTAAAATTCTCCACAAAGAAATCTAAAGGCGTTAGATCTGGCAAACGTGGCGACCAATAAATAAGAGGGCTAATTCTTCCTATCCTTTCCATGAAGCCATCTACATAGAACCACCGACCATTCGATGAACTTGACAATAAATTGAGAACGATTGCCAATTATTGTAGATTTAGGATAATATTTAAAAGCGTTTTTTAACTAACTCTCGTAGAATGGCAATTGAGAATATCGGTCGGGTAACAACTGGATAAAATAAGAATGAAAATGATTCATCAAATGTTATTCTACAATATTTCGATGAAAATCCAACAATTAGCTTGGACGGGCTACATGGGATTCACATGTACGTAGATGACTTAATGAAAATTTTCCAAACATATGGATAGGACTAAATAGTCCTCTTATTCATTGGCCCCCACGTTAACCAGATCTAACACCTTTAGATTTTTTGTGGGGATTTTAGAAGAAAAAGTTTACCGCACGAGACCACAAAATATGACTGGTGGTCGAGAGGTGAGCGTATTTGCCTCTCACCCAAAAGTTCTGGGTTCGATCCCTGGTCGTGGCAGTGGATAATACTGTGAGAGGGATTTTTCACTATACACGGATATTGGGTGTGTGTCCATTGTCTCTAAATGTGTAGCCCCCTCCCACACAAGGCTCTTCTAGAGCCTTCCGGGATAAAGGGGGTCGTAATTACCTGTGGTGTTATTTATTATTATTTATTTATTAAATTAAGAAAAAGAATTGAATGAGTATGCAGGGAAGTAACACCACAACAATTAATGAGAGCCCATCAAATATATAAGGTGTGAAGGAGGTTATATACAAAAATTTGATATGCTTTGTTAAATTTTTGTGTTATTCCATCCTTTTTTTTTTGGCGAATTTCGATTTTCTCTAATCGTTTGTTTATATTATTTATTCATTTTTAGATTAGTGTTGATTGTTGTTGTATTATTTGATATTATTCATGTTATTAAAAATACTAATTTCTCAACTTTTGTTTCATTAGTTCATAACAGGCTTTTATACAGGTCCAGTCGGAAATTGAAAAATGTTCATATTTGGCGATTGAGTAACAAACACCCTATGTGAGGTATTGAATTTTTTTTATCGAATAAAAGAATGCCTAATAGTTGATCTTGAAATTTCGACCCGTTTAGGGAAACTTAGTAGGCCTTGAAAATATCAAAATGAATTTAAAAAAAAATGTTCCAGTAGAGCTCATCGAGTACTGTCCTAAAAAAAATTAAATCGGGCAGCGCGTTCCAAAATAACAGCGTGTTGCGGTATTAAATCTCATACACTGTATTACGCGGGGTGTTCTTTAATATCGAATTCTGTGGATAAATCAAGACAGGTACACCAAATTTCGAAGAAAACCTTTAAAAATAAATTCTGAGCGATTGTTTGTTAGCCAGCCGCACACGCTTAGATATTGAAAATCCAAAATATTAAATACACAGATTTGAATTTTATGCACACTATACCACATCTGTCAAGATTTAGTGCAAGCCCTGTTGAATGACTGGGGTAGCATTCTGAATAACGGATAAGCGATCTGGTCTTGAGTTCCTGCAGCCGTAGTTCTTTATAGTTGAGTGTGATTAACCTGACATAATCCCGCAGTTGCTAGATTTCGTATTCGTTTCCATTAAATACCGACGTGATGCCTTACGTCGAGCTTTATGCATTCTACCACGCTGATCTTATTTACGCTACATATTCTAACCTTTGTAGTTTTGCTCTGTATCGAATTCTAGTTCTACTGTAATGGAAACTAATTTTAAAATTATGCTTGGCCTCATAATTTGAACATACTCGACAAACGTAGAAGAAAATAAAGTCTTTTTCAAATTGAAACTGAGCCTCAGCCATTTCCAGTCAATGTTATTTTTCTTTACAAAGTGAATATCGGGTGTGATGTTTCTGATCTGAACAGCTCTCACTTTTTCAAATTATTATAAAATCATTAAAGAAGAACTAGTATGGAGACAAGTTTTTTTCGTTTTACAACTGGTTATACTCAAGTGACTAGAATCATAAGTTTGCACAGATGAGATGTAGCAAATAAAGAAATTATAATTTTTTCTGATATGTAAAATGAAACACTTTTTACTTCTCTACTCCTTTCTTTTTGTTGGGTGTTTTGCCTCATGTGTATCAGAAAAAACGATAAATTTAAATTGGACGTTATGACACAAAATTAATTAGAAAAGTCAGATTTGACAGATATTTGGGACATACAATAATTTAGGATACATTTGATTGTATACATTTGAAGTACAATTCAAAATTTTTTAATTTAGTTTTCTTGATGAAGAATATACAAAATTCAAAAAGTATTGTATTTCTGAATGGGGAATTAAAAACCCTTTCAAATGAGCTATCACATGCACCCTCATTCCATTTAAAAAAATTTAAAGGGGTACCTGTCACTCCAAGGGGACTGAAGGGGGAGGTATAAAATTATGATAAGAAAATGTCATTTTAGAATTAAAAATAGACGTGTTTTAGTAGTGGAGTAAATATAAATTTGTAGAGAAAATTTTACATGGAGCATCGGCAATGTCTAGAGTCATCTGCAGACCGGTTTCGAGCTTTTGGCTCTCATCAGTGCAGAGCAGACCCAGACACTGACCATGCTGGGGTCTTCTGATGTTACATACATTGCAAGTAACACCATAACGGTGACTTACAAATAGTACAAATAGGTCCCTCCAACGGCATCTGTCTTCCTAATGAATTACTGAATATAATTGCTTGTGAAGGTCCATTGCAAAACTAAACGTTGCTCATGTAAAACAATTGGCGTCACATGCAGTAATTTATGCCACAATGGAAGGAATATGTTGTGTTAAAATGTGTTGTGATATTGTTGACGAAGCTGTGGTTGATTAAGAGCCTGAACAATTAAAAATTAGGCCTGATATTTATGTTATTGAAGAATTCGAAGAAGTCGATAATTATGAAGAAGATGTTTGTACTTCAGAGAATATCTCAGATGTTTACGATTTTAGCGACGACGAGGGTGAAGAAATATTCCAAAGTCCAGCTACCGATTAGGAAGTAGACACTTCTTGGAGTAGCACATCTAGTGCAAGTATTAAAAAAAAACATGAATAAAATAAAATAATATTCAATATATGTAAAAAGTTTAATAAAAATTTTCGAAAAAAAATTATATCTTACCTTCGAGAGTTTTTTATCTAAATATTTAAAACCTGCTTAGAGTCGCTTTTTATTGTTAACATTAAATTTTTATAATGAATAATAATACGTATACTTGTGCGCTCATACGTATAATACCGAAAATGACAGGAAATTACCACGCGCCTATATACAGGCTGTCCATTTTATCAAGGCCCTCGGGAATATCTCACTTAATATCGGTCGTACAAAAAAAGTTATTTTTACGAAAATTGTGCCGATTTATATAACCTACAAAATGGTTTAAGGACATTTGAAATCCATGGCCTACTTTAAGAGTTACGGCGGAAAATATCGAAAATGCGGAAAACGTCTAGGCTAAATTATTCGTTATTTGAAGAGATACGGGAAAAATTCTAAGACGAAATTTTTTTACAAAACAGTGTTTTAACGAGGTTTTATCTAATTTTTTTCAAAATTTTTTTAAGATTTACTCTTCAGGCTGTTAAAAAAAATATTTTGAAACGGGCGGAAAATGGCGCCATTAAATAGAGTATTTTCCTCCCTTTTCAACGATATATTACATGCCATATTTATTCATTGGTACTACGTCAGTAATTATAAAAACATTTTTTAAAACCAATAAATTTTTTTTAACAAGCATTATACTTGCCGTGTAGAAGTATGATTAAATAAAACGATAAAATAATTCAATAAGCTGTTTAAATCTTTGCTATAATAAAACATTAACACAATTAAGAAGAATAAAGTAAATTCAGGTAACAAAAACAAATTAATAATAAAAAGGATATAGGACACAGAATATTAATATTTATCTAATCCTCAAAATAATTTTTAAGATATGATATCAAGTGTTCAAAGTGTCCACCCCGATTTCTTATGCATAATCGAGAGCGGCGAGGCACTGCATTTAAAACATTACTCAGAATTTCTGGGGTAACTGTAATACATGCCTGTTGATTTCGAGCTTTTAGGTCCTCTACATTTTGCGGTGTCGTCGAAAACACCTTATCTTTAATATACCTCATAGAAAAAATCCATTAGGGTTATATCTGGAGAACGAGGGGACCATCGAATAAATCCATTGGTACCTATCCAATGTTGAGGCAAAATTTCGTCTAAATAATCTAAGCTAATCTGGGAATTGTGGGGAGGAGCTTCATCTTGTTGAAAATATTGAAAGTTGTGTCGATTCTCTAAAGGTGGGTCATCTAAGAATTCATTAAATTCATTTCTCAGAAAGTTTAGGTACCTTTGGCCACTGAGGTAATCATCATAAAAATAAGGACCTATTAAATTGGTGCCTAAAATACCTATCCACACATTTATTGAAAAACGATGCCAGTGTGTATTTTCAGAAGTCCATTTGTAATGAATATTGCGATTAAAAAATCTATTATTGGAAAAACATGCCTCGTCGGACCAAAGTATTTTATTACATATTAATGGACCTACAAAAAGTCGTCCTCCTTGGTTTGTCTGGTTTGTTTGCTATAATAAAACATTAACACAATTAAGAAGAATAAAGTAAATTTAGGTAACAAAAACAAAATAATAATCAAGAAAGCAACATGGAGCAATTATGGAAAGAGTATTCCCAGTTATGACAATGTATAGAGGTCCTCCATAAAAGCGTCACTCCTTGCTCAGAAAGTTAAAATGTCTTTACCAATTAATTTAAGTATAATATCCATTTGTTTATATTTCATGATTTCACTATTATTATTAGCTCAAGTAGAATATAGAAACAGATCTCCACAAGCGCTACAGCCGAATTAAATTCTGTTCAGAAAATTAGCTACGAAACTGAAAAATAATATTAATGTAAATAAGGTAAACCGAGTTATTAATTACGTAAGAAATAAAAATAGAGAAAATTTAGAAACATCATTAAGATAAATTCAAATTGCTTGTCATATAAATGAAACAAGTGCTAGAAAAATTTTAAGGAAAAATGGTTACCGGTGTTATAAAGCCTAAGAAGTTCACAATTTACAAGCGGGGAACAGACCAAGGAGGAGGAGGTGGCTGTTGGAAAAGAAGCGTGCCGATCCATTAATATGTAGTAAAATAATTTGGTTCGATGAGGCAAATTTTTCCAATAATGGATTTTTTAATCGCAATATTAATTACAAATGGACTTCTGAAAATACACACTGGCATAGACCGGCTGGGTTTCAAAATCGTTTTTCAATAAATGTGTGGATAGGTATTTTAGACACCAATTGAATAGGTCCTTATTTTTATGATGGTCACCTCAGTGGTCAAAGGTACCTAAACTTTTTGAGAAATGAATTTAATGAATTCTTAGATGACCTACCTTTAGAGAATCGACACAACTTTCAATATTTTCAACAAGATGGAACTCCTCCCCATAATTCCCAGATTTGCCTAGATTATTTAGACGAAACTTTGCCTCAACATTGGATAGGTACCAATGGATTTATTCGATGGCCCCATCGTTCTCCAGCTATAACCCCAATGGATTTCTTTTTATGGGTGTATATTAAAGATAAGGTGTTTTCGACGACACCGCAAAATGTAGAGGACCTAAAAGCTCGAATTCAACAGGCATGTATTACAGTTACCCGAGAAATGCTGAGTAATGTTTTAAATGCAGTGCCTCGCTGTGCTCGATTATGCATAAGAAATCGGGGTGGACACTTTGAACAGTTGATATTATATCTTAAAAATTATTTTGAGGATTAGATAAATATTAATGTACTGTGTGCTATATTCTTTTTATTATTAATTTGTTTTTGTTACCTGAATTTACTTTATTCTTCTTAATTGTGTTAATGTTTTATAACAGCAAAGATTTGAAAAATTTATTGAATTCGTTTTATTTAATCATACTTCTCCATGGCAAGTATAATGCTTGTTAAAAAAAAATTATTGGTTTAAGAAAAATGTTTTTATAATTACTAACGTAGTACCAATGAATAAATATGGCATGTGATATATCGTTGAAAAGGGAGGAAAATAATCTATTTAATGGCGCCATTTCCCGTCCGTTTCAAAATAATTTTTTTAACAGCATGGAGAGTAAATCACAATATACAGCGGTTTTGAAAAAAAATAGATAAAACCTTGTTAAAGCACTCTGTTTTGCAAAAAATTTTCGCCTTAGAATTTTTCTCGTATCTCTTCAAATGACGGAAATATTTGGCCTAGGCGTTTTCCGCATTTTCGATATTTTCCGCCATAACTCTTAAAGTAGGCCATGGATTTCAAATGTCTTTAAACCATTTTGTAGTGTATATAAATCGGCGTAATTTTCGTAAAAATATTTTTTTTTGTACGACCGATATTAAGTGAGATATTCTCGAGTGCCCTGATAAAATTGACAGCCTGTATACCAAAAGTGACAAAATATCGGCTAAATTACAAAAAAATGTATTTTTAGTTATATCATGTGAAAGTACACAAAAAAACATTCATTTTTGTCCAAAAAAATCCGTACGACCATTTGGACAACGTTGGGGAACGTTTTGAAAATTTTGTGGAATCTGGACTAAAAATGGAATTGCGAATAATATTCTCGTTTCTTAACTAGCATTTTAAAGGGTCAAAAATAAACTAAAACTGATAAACCACCATTAAAAATTATACCAATTTTACTCGAAGTAGAAAACTCAAGAGTATTCTTAGTTTCACCAAGACAAACTTATTTTTCTATAGAGCGTTGCTCCATGAAAAATTTTCTCTGTCACCTTATTTTTGGCTATTTTTACTCCATTATAGTATTTTTCTCATAAATTGTGAATTACGTAGATAATGAATCTATCCGTGACTTTTGGACCTCACTGTATATAAATTTATGTTTTCATCTTTCGATATGACGTAGTACCAGTTTTTTTTTACTTTCGTCTCTTGGACAATTATGTACAAAAAGAGTTACATTTCATGTCTAAGGAAGCGTGAGATTATAAAAATGTAACATTAACAAATATTATCCAAATACTTTTAAATATTGATATTAAAATTGCCTGCTTTGATCCAGCATTCAGCTATATTGCAACTTTTCGTGTTAATACTTGTTCAAAACGCAATATCATAGATTTTTGGCTGGTTTACTTTTTAGTGTAGCATAGCTCCAGTTACTAAACGAGAATTATTTACGGTGATTTTATGTATGAATATTCATAGTGGAATAAATCCATCTAACAACAAAAGTGTATTTCAGGGAGAGAAAGTGGTAAATTACTAAGCAGGACCCACGAATCCTATCATCATACCTTGCGGAAACTAAATTATATAGTTTTCCCCTGATATTCCATTATGAGCAGTTTACCAAAGACTAGGTACGCTAAGTCAGACGGAAATGAAAGGCTTAGAGACATGAAACCACGCTGCAGAAATTTGAGTTGATTTATTTTGTCCCCGGACTGCCAAAGAAAATCTGCATGACTTCAGATTTTAATTTTGAGGCATTGTTCTTTCTTGAAATAGAATAATTGTTATTCCTATATTTCAAACTAGCACATAGTGAAATTATCATTTCTTATGACTTTTAGGAGCGATTACGCCAAGAATCTGTCATACTACCCGATTCACACAACCCAAAACAAATACCGCCTGGGCTACTAGTCTAATGTATGTTTTGAAATATTTAACATAGCTTGAAATAAGTATTGACATATTTTTCTCTCGATTGTCAAAAAAAAAACGAGGTAGAAAACTTTCTTCACCCATCCCATTTTACGTTCATAGATAGATGATAATATTGTAATATTTCCTTCCCCAACACTGTATAATTTTTTTACGTCCATAAATAAATACAGATGTAATATTTTCTTATATAAGTAAAAAACATAATATATCTCCTGCAAAGTTAATTGGAAGATACTCGTTTGTAGTAAATTTTCCAGCCTATTCAGTACAAGGGATATCAAAGAGGGAAAGTGACTCTTATAGAAAAAAACAAATATTTCTTTGCAGGAAAATGTCGGAGTGGCTTTCTGTGCTACGACTTTGATACTGATTTCTGTTATTCAGGAGAATCCGTATTGTGTTACATGATACTTTTGTTGTGAAAAAGGTATATTATACTTTTATGAAAATATGTTATTATATTAAATACGGTCGTTTGGAAAACATAAATATATCTCTCTGTTAAATCAAATTACAAACTCAAAATTTCTCTGACATATCTGTTGGTCGTAGTAAAAAATATTTATAATTTAAACTAGGTTAAATATTAAACTGTGTAAATTTTCCATACCGATAACATCAGCTTTGTAATCGATTAACTTGCAAAATTCAACCACAATTATTAAAAATAATTAACGAATTGACTATATTTCATTAAAAAATGCAAAATGTACAAAAAGTTCATTCTTTTCAGGTTTACGAAAAACTCTTTAATTTTTTTATAAATGAAGAACTGAAACCGTTTCATTTTATTGAAAAATGAAACACTTTTTTTCTGAAAATTTAATAAATACTGATCACAACAAATAAGGAAAATTATAAAGTAACCAACAGATTTCTTATGGGAAAACGGTTTCTGTTAATTATAAATGGGATCTAACTCCCTAGAGTTAGAGTTAACCTAGAAAGAAAATAAATAATTGTAGCGCGGTCAAAATAGCACAAAAAATCGATATAAAGGAACTTTTTCCATAAGCAATTTTATGGTTGGATTCTGTTGGGGAGGTGATCAGGTACCCAAAAAATTTTTATGCTTCAAAGACCTTGTGCTCCAATTTCTATTAACAATTAAATTTTTTTAACCGCGTTTTCCAACCTAAAAATGTGAATAACTCAAGATATGTAAGTCCAATCGAGACAAAAGAAAAACCAGAATCCCTTGTAATTAAATTTTCTACAAATCTACGTTAAGTGTAGGTCTCAGTAGTGCAACCATAACCTACAAAAGTGAAATAAACTGGCAAAAAACTGTTTCTATTTGTCATTTTGCTGCCCAGAGCCGCTGGATGAAACGATCAGTTTCAAACTTTCAGAAAATGTGCCTTGTGCTCTAACAAAAACATCCTGAAAATTAAAATTATTAAACCCAGCGTGCGCAGTTGAATTTGTTAATTAAAATTTGAATTCACCGTCATTTTATGCCGTAAAGTCCAAAATGGACCATTTTTATTTCAAAAGTTAGTTTTCCATGTCAGCTTTTTGATGCCGTAAAAAAATGTTAGAAATTATTTTGGCCATTTTTTTGCATTTGTGTCTGTTTTATTTATTTTTCGATTGCAACAGAGACTAGACTGCTAGATCAATCAGGTACGACAAAAACATGAACGGCATTATACAGCAACAATTCCTTATGTATATGGACTATCGGAGAAGCTACACCGTATAAGTGACAAATTTGATGTTAGGACGGTATTTCAAACGAGGAACATTTTGGAATCTATTTTAATAAAAACAAAACTGATAAACCGAGAGCAGAATTCAAAAAACTGTATTTACAATATCCCGTGCGAATGTGAGAAATGTCATGTGGGTGAGTCATCCAGACCTTTCAGTGTGAGGTTGGATGAGCACAAGAATTACATTGGAAAGAATGAAATTCAGAAATCAAAGATTTCTGAACATGCTTGGAAAAAGGGACATAGAATAAACTGGGACTCGGCAAAAATTTTAACAAAAGAGGCAGATAACAAAAAAAAAAAGAAAAATTAAAGAATCAGCAATAATCTTATTACATGAAGATAAATGCTTATTTTTAGAACCGTATTCAGAACCAGAAATGTGTAATATTATAAGAAATAAATTAAAAAATAAACACTCATCAGGACAATACGATGTACCTGCGTTTCTTATTAAAAGGATAATGATGGAAATAATAAAACCCTTAGTTTACATTGTAAATTTATCATTTTCTGTTGGAGAATTTCCAGAAACTTTAAAAATTGGGAAAGTTATTCCTGTTCATAAAAAAATAACACACAGGACTTAAAAAACTACAGACCAGTTACCATACCTTCAGGATTTTCAAAAATAATTGAATATTGCTACTTAAACCGATTACTGCCATTTTTGAATAAAAACAATATATTTTCACATAACCAGCATGGATTCTTAAATAATAAATCCACTCTTAGTGCAATACAGTCATTTTATGAAAAGATAATATCATATATTGAAGCAGGTGAATGCCCTGTTGGTATCTTTTGTGACTTAAGCAGGGCATTTGACTGCGTCGACCATAAAAAATTGATCTCGAAACTTTATAAGTATGGGGTAAGGGGTCTACCTTTAGACGGGGTGAAAGCTATTTGTCAAGTAGTAAACAGTATGTGTCAGTTACTAACACTACGTGCAATACAATCAATTCTATTAATTCAGCTCCTATTGAAATTAATATGGGCGTACCGCAAGGATCGGTATTAGGTCCCATATTATTTTTATTATATATCAATGATCTTGATAGTTTGAATACATTAGCAGACTTTACTTTTTATGCCTATGACACCTCGATTGTGTTGTCTGATAAAAGTGTTGATACTTTGGAGACCCAATGTGATATTTTATTAAAGACTCTTAGTAACTGGTTCTGTGAAAATTCTCTTTACTTTAATGTTGACAAAACGCAGGCATTAATATTTCACAATAGGCAAAAGAAATGTGATTATCCAAATATACAACTTGATAATAC
Source organism: Leptura quadrifasciata (assembly GCA_963675555.1). Taxonomy (NCBI): domain Eukaryota; kingdom Metazoa; phylum Arthropoda; class Insecta; order Coleoptera; family Cerambycidae; genus Leptura; species Leptura quadrifasciata. The sequence continues at coordinate 14,106,414 of OY776681.1, read as the reverse complement.
ATCAATATCAACAAGAATGTCCAATGTAAAATTCTTGGGTATAAATATAGACAGTAGCTTAAACTGGAAAGTTCATTGTGAATCACTAATAGCTAAATTACATTCGGTAGTTTACCAGTTCAAAAATATAAAGAATGTACTAAATATGACTCAGCTTAAGAATTTATATTATGCTGAGGTTGAATCTGTTTGTTTTTGGGGGGCTTCCACAATATCAAATAATGTATTCTTAGCTCAAAAGTATGTAATAAGATGTATGGTAGGCTTAACGACAAGAGACACTTCTAAAAATGCATTCAAGGAATATAATATACTAACACTTCCGTCACTACTCATTTTTGAACTGTGTTTATATGTCTTCAAAAATAAGAGTAAATTTGTTTGTAATAAGGATTTACATAAAATAAATACCAGGCAAAAATATGACCTCCATGTACCCTTCAATAAATTCAATGTAGCTGTAAAATCACCCAGTTGCCTAGGACCAGGAGTTTTTAATCACCTTCCTATAGATATAAAAAATTGTAACGAATTGTCGCTATTCCGAAAACAACTTAGATCATTTTTAGTAAGTCAAACCTTCTATAACTTAGACGAATATTTTAATATGTAAAGTGTATGTTTTGTACCTTATTTCTTTTAGATGTTAAGTATGACTATTCCTATACAATATTTATATCATATTGTCACAAAAGGAAAATAAAGTTTATTATTATTATTATTATTATTAGGCATTAAATTTTTTTTTGATCTGATAAAAGATTTTCCTAATTTATTTCAAAATGTTAATTTTGTTAATTTGGTTTTTAAGCAAATGCAAGAAAAATGTCCAAAATAGGTTTGAAAAAATTTTTTTAGGGCCTCAAAAATCTAGCATCGAGACCTAATTTTTGAATAAAAAACTATTTGTTTTGGACTTAATGGCATAAAATGGCGGCCAATTCAAATTTTAATTAACAATTTCAATTGCGCACACTGGGTTTAATATTTTTGCGCCAAATTTTAGGGTGTTTTTGTTAGAGCAAAGGGCAGATTTTCTGAAAGTTTGAAGCTGATCGGTTCACCCAGAGGCTCTGGGCAGCAAAATGAAAAAAAAAACAACTATTTTTGGCCAGTTTTTTCACTTTTGTAAGTTATAGTTGCACTCCTAAGACCTACAAACACTAAACGTAGATTTTTTGAAAATTTAATTATAAAGATTTTGTCTTTTTTTGTCCCGATCGGACCTATATATCTCGAGTTATTCACATTTTTAAGTTGAAAAACGCGGTTAAAAAAATTAAATTGTTAACAATAATTGAAGCACAAGCTTCTTGAAGCATAAACATTTTTCGGGTACTCCTTAGCACCTTCCCAAAAGGATCCAACCATAAAATTGCTGATGGAAAAAGCTTCTTTATATTGATTTTTTGTGCTATTTTCACCGCGCTATAAATAAATTAGAAAAAGTTACAAATAATTTAGAAGAAGGGTGGGATTATGTAGTAATATAAGTATTTGAATAGGTTTTTAGTTAAATTCGTTGAAATTGTTAATTGTGTTAAAAAATAAAATGCTATTTACTTCTGGGATATTTGTGAATATTTACAGTTCCAAATAATGAAAAATTTAAATTTTTTTCCTACACAAAATTTGACCTTAGTTCAAACAGTATCATAATTTTTTACTCGCCCCGTATACTTTCCCAAGCCACTGCGAAACATTTCCCTGCAAAAAACCAAACATACTTTACTTCACTATTTAACACAAATTTTTTTCACTAATCACAAATCCACATATTTAAAACACCCTGTATGCACATTCCACGCACTTTACGTTACGTCCGGTTTGAAGCGACCTCTACTTAGGGCCATGTTCCTGCGACGACGGCCTCGAGCCGACTGAAAGTTCCTGAAATGGTTTCAGTGTTGGTGATGGGTTCTTGCGCGGGCTCACGCAACTTTTGGTTTGCACTGTACTGGATTTGTAAATAAAGGTACGGAGCTAATTGACTGACTGATATTCGCACGGAGACATCCTGCGGGAACCTATTTCGCATTCGGCATTGTTGCTTTTTGCAGCAATACACCGCGGCGAAGGTAAAAAAATTCCAGGATAAATTAAGATATGGGGATGAATGATGCGCTGCATTACAAAGAACAGCGATTCCCTTCGTAAATACTCGGGTTTTACAAATGTATCTGTCACTTTGGGCATCACGAGCCAAGATGTTATAATGCGTGTTCGGCGGCGAATATCTCGTGTTTCACGCAAAGACCGTTTGATTAGACACCGAAATGAAAAATGTCCATAATGTAACGTTGGGAGGAACAAGTGTAACAGATGCTCTGGCACAAGTCTGATAAATGACACGGCCGACCCTGAATGTTGATGTTGAGTTATTATTTACAAATACGGTTATTGCTTCAGATTTTATGAATCATACGTGCAAATATACAAGGCGTTCGGTTCACCGACGTACCCTACAATGGTAAAACAGTGTACTCGCAAAAAACAAGTTTTTGAGATAATTGCTTTTAATGTTAAACAATGTGCCGTTTGAATATTTTTCAACGGATTTATATCAAATTTAAACCAACTTATTGTCTTTCACTAGTAATTCTGGTGACTTTCTAAATTCGGCTTCAATGAACCTGGTATCAATATCAGCAGTTACTTTATCTATCACTTCTGTAATGTCGCTCTTTTTTGCTGCTAATTCTAATGCAACGCCTCCTGGTAAGTCTTTTGGTGATTTAACCTCTGCCGATATAGACTTCGTATCTATATCTGCCGTTATTTTATCTATTATGTCTTTAGCAAACGGTGTCTTTCGCGTGTTCAGCAGATTTTTCGTCATATAGTTCTTTTTCCGAATCAGATTTTTCTTTATGCTCGTCTTCTAGAAGTTCACCATTCAATGACTTTTTCTTGTCCTCAGTTGGCTCGCATTTTTCAAATACCGCCGACTGTGACATATCCGTAAGGGTTTCGAAGGTTTCTTTCAATTCTTCGGCGCAATCTTCTAACTCCTTTTCTTCTTTTTCCAAGATTTTATCTTCTGGCTTTTCACATTTTTCGAATGATAAAGATTTAGATAATTTACTCACTGTGTCATATGCTTCTTTTAAACTTTCAGCGGACTTTTCAGTGGCTTTTTCGTCCTTTTCGAGAAGTTTTGGATCGGTTTCGTCTTTTCCCTTTCATTTTTCAAATACCAACGACTTTGACAGCACTGTAAGAATTTCATACGTTTCTTTATACTCTTCTGCGCAAGCTTCCAGCTCCTTTTGTTCTTTTTGCGCAGTTTTACTTTCAGGCTTTTCGCATTTGTCGAATGACAAAAATGAAGATAATTTCTGTCTGACGATCTGTAATTTATTTGTATGCACGTTTACTCTGGAACCGTATATGATATTGACTTGAAACTTAGTACACTTATGTATTATAGCGAGATCTAGAACTAGATTATATTCTGATCTGACTCCGTTGAAGGGTTTGGGGATAAATGGGGTAAATAAGCGAAGCAAACAGGTAAGAATCCATAAAATTGCAATTTAAGGCATGTACACAAAGTCAAGGTCTCAAAATTATTTTTGGCATCAGCCACACCCCCCCCCCCCCCAAATAATTTTTGAATAATTTCTAACCTTTTCAGATGACTTCCAGTGACACCTCCCCAACCTAGGATACCATAAGACAATCTTGATTCTATACCAAAGCATAGTATAGCATTTTCAAATGTGGTAAGTCCAATATATTTCCTAAAAATTTAAATCTGAACAGTAGGGTTCTAAGGGCATTAGAGACACTTATTATGTGGTTATCCCACCTAAGATGGCAATCAATATTAATACCTAAGTACTTTACGCAATTTGTTGACATAATTTCTATATTATTTCCATGATTATTGATCGTTAGTCTGTCAAAAGCTGGTAAATTATGTTTATTAAAACTCATTGGTAAATACACTATTATTATGTTTCTACATTCTGTGTATTGATTTTATAAGAATAAAAAACTGTATTTTTCCGCCTTATTATTATCAGCCCTTAAAGTACTTCTCCCCAGGTACCATGAACAACTTGTATAAGGTTATTTTTTTAAATAAAAGTTATATTGCGAACCTTAATTTGTTTCAACACTATTTGCCGATTCCCAAATGTTTTCCTCAAGAAATTGGTACCCTGTATTCTGTATTAAAATTACTCGAATCATTCCTATTAATAGATTTCAAAGCCACCTTCAACAAATCTGTGAATGACACCCCCTCAAAAATACTTCATAAACAGTCACTGAAATACACGCACCCAACTGAAAAACTTCTAAACTTCTAACTTCCAAAACAATCTTGGTCCTCATCTGTTAAATAATATAGAACACGGTGAAACATGCAGCACACACAAATAAATCGATAACATTTTATCCGTTGATAATCAAAAACCTATCTACACTTGCGAACACAATTCAGACTGGGGATAAGCAAAATCTTGCTTGCTATGGCTTGTTATTCCCCGAGGGTAATTATGTAAACATCTACCGCGACTTCGATCCTCTGAAGAAATTATTCGTTGTAAAGTTAGTCAAACAAAACAAATAATCCCCGTAGTATTAGCAGAATGAATACCTGTGATTCGGTAGAGGGACAATTTAACTTGTATTCGAACAAAAGTCTGAATATGCATGAATGAAAGTACGGAACAATCTTCGGGACAAGTATATGACTTTACATTTTAAGCAATATTTAACTAAGTATGCGTTTGATTTACTCATTCTATATATTTCTTGTACTATTAGTGCTAGAAATCATAAATATGTATCGGAGAAAACTTCTATTATAGAAAATCAAAAATCACATACTTAATAATAATAACAATAATAATTTATTGGCCATTTTGGGATACATAATCATCAAATCAAATATATTGCTCTTGCCAGTTACAATTCAAAAATTACAAATTATTTAAGAAATAATAATAGAATAATTATAAATATTCAAAAGAATAGTTACAATACACACTTGGTTTATTGTTTCATTAGTTTTGTTCAGATTTCTCTGACATATGTTTCGGTCTTGCGACCATTATCAAAGAGTCTTAAAAACTGAACTGAGTTTTTAAGACAACCAAGTGCGTATTGTAACTATTCTTTTGAATATTTATAATTATTCTATTGAATATATTTCATCAAGAGTCTACCGCAGATTCCATCCAATTAAATAATAATACATATTTAGTATCTATTTTAATATACCGGGTGTTAGAAAAGTATGGGAACGGTGGAAAATCTCGAACAGTTTGCATCAAATCGAAAAATAAAAAAAATACGTGTTAATAATTATTCAAAAAACTATCTACTGATACCAAAATGACCTCCCTACCCACCACCCTGTGGGTGGGGTGAGGGGCAACTTTAAAATTTCACCCCTATTTTTTATTACGGAATCGGATTCTACGGCAAAAAATACATAAATTTTATTCTGGACATTTTTTTCGATTCTTGCATGGTGTCGCTGAAATCGCTAAAAATGAAAAGAAAACATTACTGTTTCAAGTAGCGTCTTGTGCTCATAAAAAACGTCCAATTCAAAAACTGAAAAACACGTATTTGTTATTTTTACGAAATCTATCCAATGACATTGGATTCGACTCTCCCACCCTTAACCCAGTGGGTGAGGCGGGGACAACTTTGAAATTTGTAATGAAAATCCCTATTTTTTATAGCGTATTCAGATTCTACGGCCAAAAATACGTGAATTTTATATCGGGCATTTTTTTCGATTTTCGCAAGGTGTCGCTGCAATAGTAAAAAATTGAGTGAAAACATGAAAGTTTTGAACGCATACTTAAAAAAATATGAAAAGTAAAACTACTGATCTCAGAGTGAATGATTTCCCGAGCTGTTTTGAGAACAGTGATTTTACACGATCGTGCGGAAATTACAACAACTCTTAGCATTCTGTAAATTTATTAGCAGCTAGTAATTCTCAATTTACATTTTTTACAGGGCAATAAAAAACTCGATTTAAAAAAAACTAACAGTGGTTTTACCTCTTAATTCAGCCACTTCAGACAAGTTCTTGATCCCAGCCAGTGAAGGCAAGGAGGTAACTCAGCCATTTAAGGCAAGGTGAGGATTTCGGCTAGTTGAGGCAATTAGTTTACAGCTTAACTGTTACACTAGCAGGTTTTAATTTCAAGATTATAGCAGGTGTTCAAAATGGTGCTCATTGACTTCTTGGCATTGTCCGAGACGAACGTAAAAATTTTCAATAGCACTTCTTATCATTTGAGGTGGTATTTCTGCAAAAATGTTTATTATGCGTTGCCTCAGCTCTTCCAAATCACGAGGTTTAGTGAAATAAACCTTACCCTTCACGTAGCCCCAAACAAAATAATCAAGAGGCGCGAGATCGGAAGATCTTGCTGGCCATTCAATAGTTCCTCTTCGACCTATCCATCGATTTTCGAAAGTACCATTCAAATAGTCTCTAACAATATCTCGATACTGTGGAGGAGCCCCATCTTGCTGGAACCAAACATTATCGAACTCATCACCAGCAATCTCTTGTATTGCGAAAACTATTTGATTTGTCAACATTTCCAGGTATTTTTCTCCATTCAAATTTCCATCTATGAAAAACGGTCCTATGATTCGATCTCTGAAAACTCCTGCCCAAACATTTAATTTTTGTGGATACTGCGTGACTGTTTCAAGCATCCAGTGAGGGTTTTCGTCACTCCAATATCTGAAATTATGGCGATTAACTTTTCCACTGAGTTCGAAAGTTGCTTCATCTGAGAAGACAAGTAGAGATGACAAAAAATTTGGGTTTTGGTTACTCCTTTCCATCATTAATTCACTAAATTCAAGTCGCCGATCAAAATCATCTTCATTTAACTCTTGGTGAAGGTGAATTTTATAAGGATGAAATTTCAAAAGTTTCAAATTCTTATGAACTGAAAATGCACTCATATCAAGCTGTTGACTGGCTTTTCTGATTGATAACCTTCGATTTTCAACAAATGCCTGGGCCACTTCCATTTGTCGAGCTTCCGATGTTTCAGATTTTGTTCTTCCAGATTTTGGGCCATTTTTATTTGTGCTTGTGTCTAGGAATCGTTTGATGGACACAGTAGATTTCGAAATTCCCACTTGATCTACATGGAAAGTTTCGTTGAATAACATCACAACTTCATCATAGGACCTTTCTTTATCGCCCCACCCTCGCATCATTAAATGAGAAACTCTCTCTTCCTCTGTTAAAGTAGTCATTATGCAAAAAAACCCGAGAACTAATGAAAAATGAAATGACTTTTTCCGTACAAAAGTGCGATCCTGCCTCTACAAAAGTTGGAAGGAACTGAACGTTCTCGTAGAAATTTCACAAAACAAATACTGTTATTAAGAACACTTTTAAAAAAAACATTCATAAAAACCAAGATATCACAGATATTGTTTTTTAAAGTGAATGTTTTTTTGTCGACACGAGTAGCTAGAGTTTGTAAATATTTACAAACTTATGGACGCTTAAGGTTTATTTCAATTTTGTGCGATTGCAGCGACACCTTGCGAGAATCGAAAAAAATTCCCAATATGAAACTCACGTATTTTTGGCCGTAGAATCCGAATCCGCTATAAAAAATAGGGATTTGCATTACAAATTTCAAGGTTGACCCCCCCCCCCCCCCCCGCCCCACCCACTGGGTTAGGGGTGGGAGAGTTGAATCCAATGTCATTGGATAGATTTCGTAAAAATAACAAATACGTCTTTTTCAGTTTTTGAATTGGGCGTTTTTTTATGGGCACAAGACGAAGTAAAAGACAAATAATTCTTTTAAATATACAGAGTGTACATGAAGACTTAGGTAAATTACGGTGACATAATGAAAATAAACTAACTGTAAAATAATTCGGGTTAATTTGAGTTGTGTATTGTGAATAAAGTGCATTTTATTCTGAGTAGAGAGTTGCATGCATGTTTTCTGTTTTCTTTTATTTTTTCTGTTTGATAAAATATCAAGGTATTTTACAGAAGACAGATATTTTCAACAAGTACATGCGATTTTTGTATTTCAAATTAAAGACAGATTGAGATGTTGTAGATTGTAGATTGTTTTACGGGGTCGTTTGGCTTCGAACAGCCTTACTTCACTTCGACCTAAAAGATCATTTGTGATTTACCCTACATCTAGTGGTTATCCCAGGATTCCCAGACTTTTTACAAAGCTTGTGATTCTCTTGTGGGTTAATTTCCCTATGTCTTCCGGCATTAATTCCGCCTGTTCTAGGAATTTTAGCCTAGTGCGGACTAACATCTTGCATTTACAAAGTATGTGTTCCGCAGTTTCAATTGCAGTATCGCAATATCTGCATTTATTATCTACCGCCTTGCCCATATTCTTGAGATGGTATCTCAAGGGGCAGTGGCCAGTTAGAAGGCCTGTGATTAGCCTTAATTCGGACTTTTCCAGTTCGAGAAGCCTTGTGGCATTCTTTGTCGAATAAGTTATACACTTTTTCGCTTGTCTTTGGCCTGGAGTATTCCTCCAGTAGGACTTTTTCTGATCCTTTTCCCATTCTTGGATCTCCTCCGCTATATATCCCTTGGCTAGACCACAAAACGGTTCGGGTGCTTCAGCTCCTTTTTTTGCAAGGCTATCAGCAAGTTCATTTTCTTGTACTCCCTCATGCCCTGGCACCCACATCAAGGTAACCTTGCTGTTATTAGCCAGTTGCTTCAGGGATTGTCTACATTTCCAGGCAATTTTAGATTCAAAGGTATAGGACCTTAGAGACTTTAGTGCTGCCTGGCTATCTGATAGTATATAGATCTTTGCCCTTCGGATGCCTTTATTTAGGCATACTTGAGCACACAGATCTATGGCATAAATTTCTGATGGTTGGGGCGTTACCGAGGGCTTTGGATAGCCTACAATTCGGCCCTGCTACTCCCACTCCTACCTTTTCAGCCATCTTGGATCCATCTGCATACCAGATAAGTGACCCCTGTTCCAATCGCAGTGACTCCATCTTGCTTGTCTGACGACTTTCAATTAGCACGTCAAACGGGCAGTCAAAGTCTTGTTTGACTGGCATTGAGTCAGTGGGTTTGGTCATGGACTTCAGATGGATTACCTCCAGAATCCTTAAGTGATCAACCAGATTGAGATGTTTATAACATACATAATGAATAAGTTATTTTAAATAAATGCACTCAATTATTGTAATGCTAATTATTAAAAAGTTTAAAGCATTTAGAACTTTTTGCACATTTAATATGTTCAAGTAGATATAAGATTTCAAATTAACTTGTGCGGGAAATTGACAAAAGTGAAAAAGGCTGTGATGATTGAACGAGAAGAAAATGAACCAATTTGTGTTGTTACGTTTATATCACGAAAGATTCAAGTTGGTAGTTCCGATTTTATATGAGGAAAAATTGAAAATGAGGGCGTCGCCAGTTGATAGGAGGATAATAAAATATTACAGAGGCAGAAAATTTTGTAAAGCAAGAAGATTGGATTAAAGAAAGAAAAGTAGTTGAAGAATTTTCATGAAAGAAACAGAAGAAAAGGGTAATTAATATTACTTCATTTTAAGGTCAAGAAAATGATTCCTGGTGGAAAACGGTATCTCTGTTGGATGGTGAAAAAGCATTTAGGATAGTAACTGGACAACGCAGATAAGAGACACTGTGCGGCTGGAATTAATACTCCGCTACACGGACAAACAAAGGTTGTAACAAACTATATATATAAAATTGTATGTCCACCATTTTAGTATATATTCATTTCATAAACTAATAACTTGAAAATAATTAAAAATATTTTAGTTTCAACTTAATTATATCCAAATTATTTTAATCTTAGAATCACAGTCAGTTTATTTACCTAGATAGGGAAATTTTATCTGATATATCTGTTGTCACAATACATTGTTCAGTTGTTTTGAATTTGTTTTATTGTTTATGTGTTTTTATATGTTTTCATCATAGATTACGAACTTTCGACATTAAGCATTAAGAAATTATATTGTGTGGTGTTTCAGCTTCATCAAGTGAGAATATCATAGCAATATATATATATTAATATGTAAAACGAAATATTCCAGTCACAAGCTCCCTATGAAGCCCTTATTTCCAGTATGAGGAACATAAGCAAGCTGCAACCAACATCGATTCCCCAGCAACAAACACCACCCGAAAGACTAATTCCTACTTAAAGGAGCTCTCGTGCCAGTCGTTCTACTCCACTTGCAGACTGCAGTTTCAAGCTATTGGCTTTCATCAGTGCAAGGTAGGCTGTAATGACCGACACGAGGATCCTCCGACTATTTGGTTCATCATGAAATCCTCAAGATTGCGAAATATGACACAGTCGGTAGGCACCATCTAGCGGTCCAGTGTCTGTTCCAATCGAAATAAATAGCCTGACTGAGCTTAGTTGAGTTCAAGTGTGCTTCTAGAGGGCAAAGTATTAACGTAAAACGTAATATTCTAGTCACAACTACAACTAACAATTAAACAACAACAACTAAAAATAAAGACTTTATAGAGGAGATTGTAAGATACTACATGTCTATCATTAAGAAAATTGTCTTGAGCCCAAAAATAATATTTCAGCCATCCATCGGATATCAGCCCCTTCCTCTAAGGTGTGTAACAATTTAGGTTTAATCGGCTTCAATTCGTATCGATGGAGCCAAATTTTTCCTGATTCAAGTTCAAGTTTAATACCATATCTCGTATGATACTACGAGAATTGTCATAGTATTGTCATATTTAAAATGACTTAGTCTACGTTCTGCTGATCATTTCTTTTTCCTTTTATTACAAAATAGTACCACTTTGGTTGAAAGATCTGTTAATTTTGGCAACAACTGCGTAACTAATTCGGTGTTGTGGATGTCTTTCATTAAATTCTCGAACTGTTGCTCTAATAAAACGACTGTATTCACAAGTAAGTCCAATTATCTCCAGTTTCTTTGAGACTTTAATATTATTCGGTCATTATGCAAGAGAAAAATTTTAAATAAATACAGGTACACACGTTTGACTTTGACTTTGTTAAAGTCATTTCGGAACTGTTGCAAGCAAATGACTTTCAGTTTATGAAAATAAATTTTACACGTCGATGAAAATCTTTAGTTCGTAATATCTTTGTGTATCGGAGTATTTGTTCTCGACTCCCGGACTTCGCCAATTTATAGACTTAAGAAGCTCTTACGAGAAATTAAAATGACGGTTTACAACCAAACTAGATTACCAAATGGGATTAGCTACGTTTTTTTATGTTTAGCAGTGTTAAAGGCACAGTTATACGAACGATAACTGAGCTCATAAAAAATTGACCAAATTAATTCCAATGTAAACAAACTTGCGTCAAAGGTGGCGACTTGTTGTGTTGTGTTTAAAAATCATTCAACTCTTAAACAGGGGTGAATTCAGAAACAATTTGTCTCACGCATAGGTGGTGTGGACAATTATTTGTATTATAGTTCTTTCAGAGTGTATTAGGTCAGGTTATAAAAATATTTTTGAGGCTTTAGATTTTAGCATTTGGTAAAGAAATATTGTCGGTTGTACAATCGACATATTTCTGTGGAAGCTGAGGTATAGTAAGTAATCAGTAAATTTTACTTCCTCAAAAACATAACTTGGATGTGTAAGGAAAAAGTACATTGTATTTGCCATTTATAAATTTAAATTAATAAATTATATATCAACACTATACAGGCTGTCCATTTTATCAGGGCACTCAAGAATATCTCACTTAATATCGGTCGTACAAAAAAAAAATATTTTTACGAAAATTGTGCCGACTTATATAACCTACAAAATGGTTTAAAGACATTTGAAATCCATGGCCTACTTTAAGAGTTGCGGCGGAAAATATCGAAAATACGGAAAATGTCTAGGCCAAATATATCGGTTATTTGAAGAGATACGAGAAAAATTCTAAGGCGAAAATTTTTTGCAAAATAGAGTGTTTCAACGAGGTTTTATCTAATTTTTTTCAAAACAATTTTGAGATTTATACTCTTCAGGCTGTTAAAAAAATTATTTTGAAACGGGCGGGAGTATTTGCCTCCCTTTTCAATGTAAAACCAATAAATTTTTTTTAACAAACATTATACTTGCCATGGAAAAGTATGATTAAATAATTCAATAAGTTGTTCAAAACTTTGCTATAATAAAACATTAACACAATTAAGAAGAATAAAGTAAATTCAGGTAACAAAAAGAAAATAATAATCAAGAAAGCAACATGGAGCAATTATGGAAAGAGTATTCGCAGTTATGCCAATGTATAGAGGTCCTCCATAAAAGCGTCACTCCTTGCTCAGAAAGTTAAAATGTATTTACCAATTAATTTAAGTGTAATATCCATTTGTTTGTATTTCATGATTTCACTATTAATTCAATTACTTTAAAATAGTTGGCTATGAACAAACTTGACTATTTAATTTTTTGACAGATCATCTCAGTTAATACTTAAACTCTCACTCAATCACACTCGCTTAAGAATTTAGAATTTTTAAAAATGACTTTCACTCACATTGATCGTTATAATATGTTCGTTACATATTGCCAATGCAGTTTTAACTCTGGATTAGCTCAAGTAGAATATAGAAACAGATTTCCACAAGCACTACAGCCGAATAAAACTCTGTTCAGAAAATTAGCTACGAAACTGAAAAATAATGATTCATTTTTAAAGAAGAAGACAAGGTTGAACAGTGTTACTGATAATGTAAATAAGGTAAACCGAGTTACTAATTATGTAAGTAATAAAAATACAGAAAATTTGGAAACTCATTATGTGAAATTCAAATTGCTTGTCATATAAATAAAACAAGTGCTAGAAATATTTTAAAGAAAAATGGTTACCGGTGTTATAAAGCCAAAAAAGTTCACAATTTACAAGCGGGGGACAAACCAAGGAGGGCGACTTTTTGTAGGTGGCTGTTGGAAAAGAAGCGTGCCGATCCATTAATATGTAATAAAATACTTTGGTCCGACTAGGCAAATTTTTCCAATAATGGATTTTTTAAACGAAATATTCATTACAGATGGACTTCTGAAAATAAACACTGACATAGACCGACTGGGTTTCAAAATCGTATTTCAATAAATATGTGGATAGGTATTTTAGGCACCAATTTAATAGGTCCTTATTTTTATGATGGTCACCTCTGTGGTCAAAGGTACCTAAACTTTTTGAGAAATGAATTTAATGAATTCTTAGATGACCTACCTTTAGAGAATCGACACTACTTTCAATATTTTCAACAAGATGGAGCTCCTTCCCACAATTCTCAAATTTGCCTAGATTATTTAGACGAAATTTTACCTCAACATTGGATAGGTACCAATGGATTTATTCGACGGTCCCCTCGTTCTCCAGATATAACCCCAATGGATTTTTTTCTATAAGGGTATATTAAAGATAAGGTGTTTTCGACGACATCGCAAAATGTAGAGGACCTAAAAGCTCGAATTCAACAATCAAATTCAAATTCAAAAATTATTTTGAGGAGTAGATAAATATTAATGTTCTGTGTGCTAGATTCTTTTTATTATTAATTTGCTTTTGTTACCTGAATTTACTTTATTTTTCTTAATTATGTTAATGTGTTATTATAGCAAAGATTTAAACAACTTATTGAATTATTTTATCGCTTTATTTAGTCATACTTCTCCACGGCAAGTATAATGCTTGTTAAAAAAAAATTTATTAGTTTTTAAAAAATGTTTTTATAATTACTAACGTAGTACCAATGAATAAATATGGCATGTGATATATCGTTTAATAAGGAAGAAAATACTTATTTAATGGCACCATTTCCCGCCCGTTTCAAAATAATTTTATTAACAGCCTGAAGAGTAAATCTCAAAATACAGCGGTTTTGAAAAAAATTAGATAAAACCTCATTGAAACACTCTGTTTTGCAAAAAATTTTCGCCTCAGAATTTTCGCAAAAATATTTTTTTTGTACGACCGATATTAAGTGAGATCTCGAGGGCCCTGATAAAATGGGCAGCCTGTATACGTGTTGGTTAATATACACAATATTTTGTTAAAAAAGAAGTTTTTTCTTAATGAATTATTAATAACTACTCAAAATGAACAATTGGAAAATTCTTCTACTGAATAGAACACATTATTTATCAGGTGGCGTCTTAACTTAGCTTGAATACATTTAGACTCGCCGCCATTGTAATATCCTATATGGAACGTGATTAAATATTTTAACTCCAGTACAGAACACGCTTTCGTGACATTATAATTATATGTGGATAGACAGTGTGTGCTCTTTTTTCGTGTTTCATATTTATGAATATCTGAATGTTTGATTAATTTATTTTTCTTTCGAAATATGAGAATAGAAACGCGAAAAATATAAAAATTAATCTAGATCATTATTCGAAGGTTTTTAAAATATCCTCTACACGAGTCAGTTGGTCAGTTGATCACACATGGCTCTAATGGCCTTTTTTTTGAAGCATCAACCCTAGTTTAATCTCCGCAAAATTCAATACCGTATTGTAACATGCTCTGGAAATATGCATAATATACTATTGTCGGTGTTTTGAACCTGATATTTTTCCTGACAACAAACATAGCATAAACAGCGCTCAAAAGCTTTTTATCGAGCTCCACTAGGTGACTCCTCCATCTAAGATTCTCATCGATATACACCCCCAAAAATTTTACGTTATCTACTGCAGTAATGATTCCCTATTGTAGCTTGATGTCTTGTTGTGTATAATTATGACTTGAATGAAATTCGATGTTGTGAGTTTTAGTTAGATTTAGTATTAATATATTCACAGAGAACCAGTCGTTTATGTTATGTAATATATATATGTACATTGAAGGCATTGATTATTTCAAAAGTATATTGGTATCATCTGCGAACAGGGAAACCTGTACCAATTCAAAGTTATCCACAAGATCATTTACGTAAATTAAGAAAGTACAGGGCCAGGGATTGAGCCTTGCGGAACGCCACATTTCAATTACTTTTGTTCAGTTTTTATTGGTCTTATCTCATTATCGCCAATTTCTTTTAATTCCACATACATCATTCGATTGTCAAGATAAGATGGAACCAATTTTAAGATACAGCCCTAAAGGGTAGAGTTTTCTAAAACGTTAGTTTAGTATAGTATTTTGTTTCGTCAAATATACACTATAATATGCCCCTGTCCTTCTAATTAGAAACCGCTAACATAATAGTGTCATGTCAGCATGTTTATGTAAATTAACTATTTTTTGAAGAGTTAATTACTTACTATTCGATATAATATACCTACTCATATATTCATGACTTCTATGGCAGCTTAGAACATTTTAGAAGGACAGCAGTACAGAATGAACAATTTGTCTTTGCCTGTCCCACCTGGGCGACGCCAAGTCACGAGTTGGCCCGTATAGGATTTGGGAGCTGTCATAATGCGCTTGACGGAGGCTTTATATAACAATAAATCACAATTTACTTTGTTGCTTATATTATAGAACGAATAATAGAAAATTTGGCCATTATGCGTACGCAGGTAGACATATAGACAGTATTATATTAATATGCGTGGATAATATATATATATTGCCTCTATATATCTTGTATTGAAAATAATCAAAACAGGGAATATAAAAAACATTCTTTCAACAGTTGGACATGCCAGGCGATATACAGCAACTTTCAAGGTATACAGGGACAAATTTCTAAATTAGAAAACCGGAAAAATTTTGAGAGTCTATACAACCAGGGGTGGCTTTTGAGGGGGTTAAAAAATAAATATTGATTTAAAATTCTGATACTTTGTATATACGGTAATTCAGTACTCATGAATATACCAAAACTAGCAAAGAAAATTTTAAAAACCACCGGGATGGTTTCCGAGAGGGTTGAAAATAATATACAACTTTAAGTTGTAGCATTTTATGCAATACCATGAAGAAACTTCTTTGATGATTGGATCGCACAAAAAGAAATAAAATAATACAACCGTATTTGCGTGTATACTTAATCCTTTTTCAATTTCAGGATTGTGGATAAATCGAATCGCATCCATATGCTTTTAATTTCGTCAGATCCTTACACATCGCGTTCGCTAATTGATGGTAATCCTTTTAAAGAATAGTTGTGCTCATAAAGTGGAGTAACTTTTCTGTTTAACATTTTTGTCTACTATGCCAAATAACAGAAATAAAAAATGACTTAATTTCTAAGACATAGGAGAAACTGACACAAGCTGACAACGTTGTACGTTACATTTGTCATCACTCGCAGTAAGCGCTCGATGTCATAAATAAATAATCTTAATTTACATTTTTGCTATGTGTCATTTCGTTCTGAACCTACCTGCAATATAAAATACCGTGATAACAGTAAAAATTGGTGAAAATGTAATTTAATAATAAATATATCTTTAACCCCAGCTCCTTGTTCCTTTATCGGCTTGCGGCCTCTGGCAGCTCAATTTCAACAACACCACACATTTTTTCAGCCTCACCTGGAAGCAAGATAAGATAAAACTATCAATAGATGCAATGCATTGTGAACTAGATAATGCTATTAAAGAACATAGGTATTGTTGTTTCTGTTTGTTCGTGTTTTCTTTTGTTCTTCCCAAGGGCGTAGATAAGGGTGGGTCAAAAGAACTTTGTAAATCTATCGATTACCAATTATTAAGATCTCTGTAACCTATATTTACTTTCAACAGGTCACAATAAAATATGCTCAGTAGTGCTATATCAGTCCTGTCAGAGACAGGAAAATAGAAAACAAACACAGTATTTTGCCGACGTTTCGGTTATTTGGCACATACTTCTTCAGGGCTTAATAGTTATAATTAAGGTGACCATATATACTTATTTTAGTTAGACAGTACTTTCTTTTCGGGTAATGTCCTACTGTCCTTAAAAGGATCATTCACGTTTTTGAACATGTGAATTTGTTGTCTCGGTTTTATATTTTTATGCTTCATTCGCGCATAAGTTGTTTACTACCTCGCGCCGATAACAGATTTGGATTGACCAATACAGCCGTAGGCGCATCAAAACTGAGAACTACGTCATACCACTTGGCGCATTAAATAGAGACAAAATATCTGTAAAAATAACATCAAAGCGTTCCGACTCTTATTGGCGCCGCCATTATGCAACCACTCTTTATACGGACCAATCAGTGCCTCCCACTCAAGTGACCAGTCTCTACTTTATAAGGTCTCTATAAACTGAGTACTATGGTGCCATCTATTAGATATATTATCAACTGGCGATTGTTCCCCCATTGGCAAGGATTGTCAGAACGCGAAACATGGCGCATAAAACAAAAGACGATCGCGCGAATTATTGTCAACTAGATTTTTTCATGAATATCATAAAGACAGCAGATCAGTAGAATATAAGTTATCTGTGGTAGCTACTAAATTTTAGACAAATATTTTTAATAAGCATATCTTACGAGTTTCCCACATATTTTTGAATATGTATTTAGATAAGTACAGAATCTTAATAGTAATTTTCGCTTAAAGAATATAAATTAGACGTGCCTGACGTGTTAATGCAAGTCATCAAAATTAAATGAATTGAGGTAGATGAAAATAACACTGAAACATTCTTCGAAAGAAGTGGCATACACCACATCTAGTGAGTAATTGCATATTAAAATTTTTAAATATTTTGGGGATTAGTTTCATCGTACCATCTCTCGCCGAAGGTTATACGACTCACAAATTACAGAACGGTTAGTTAACCACATGTTTTAATTAACCTGCCGAATCATAGATGGCACAATCGTCAGTTTAAGTTCATTCCTCAAATGTCAGGCTGCGATTCATTGTCAAAATTTTAAATTTTTTAAAACCTAAAGCAAAATCCATTTCAGATTCATTAAACAAATAAAATGGCACTACATGCAACTAACGTTCTTACAAAAATCATATCGCATTCACAAAATAAGTAAGCTTTTTGCAACATAACCTGTTAAATATAATTAACACATTGCTTTATTTGCAGAAATCGTTGTGCAATAACTTGAAATGTTTTTTAGGCTATGGAAACCGCAAAAATGTATAAGAGAATGTTTGCCAAAGCAATATTCGTCTACGGAATGGTCAAAGATAAGCGTAAGACCGTACAAGAAAGTTACAGATATGCCTCCGATGAATGAACCAGTTAAAGGTCTTCCAAAGGCCGTTTACGCTAATTTCAAAGAAGAGGACCAAAAAACTAAAGTTACAGTATTGTCAAATGGGCTCACGGTAGCCTCAGAAAACAGATTTGGAGAATTTTGTACGGTTGGAGGTTAGAAACTTTTCGTTAACAAACTTTGAATTATTCTACTTATTATTTATTATATTTTAGTTGTAATTGATTCTGGATCAAGGTACGAAGTAGCATATCCTAGTGGTGTATCACATTTTTTGGAAAAGTTAGCATTTAATGTAAGATGTAAATTTAAGTTGTTCTTTTGTTAGTAGGTGAATACTAATTTTAATTTTTAGTCGACGAAGTTCTATCCAAACCGAGATGACATGATCAACAAGCTTGAGCAACACGGAGGAATATGTGATAGTCAGGCATCACGGGACACGTATATTTACGCCGCATCAGCATACACTTCTGGTTTAAACGATGTTATTCAACTTCTTGCCGAAGCCACGCTGCGACCTCAAATTACTCTCGAGGAAGTTGAAGGGGCTAAGCAAGCGATACATTTTGAATTGGAAACGTTGAACATGAGACCAGAGCAGGAAACGCTGTTAATGGATATGATACATGCGGTAAGAAATGTCCGTTTGGCTTGATGTTAATTTTAGAATCATATTCGGTTACCATTTTTGAACAGTCGGATTTACCTAGTCAGCTCTCAGATGTGTTTGAATTTAAAGCCTAAGAAACAATGTGTCGTCTTTTTCAGGCAGCATACAGAGATAACACTCTGGGTCTACCAAAGCTGTGCCCCCCCGACAATTTGAACAAAATTGACAGAGACATACTCTTTGCATATCTCAGCCAACATTATACTCCAAAGAGGATGGTCGTAGCAGGAGTTGGTGTCGACCACGATCCTCTTGTAGAAACGGTGCAGAAGTATTTTGTTGATATTCCACCCCTATGGGAAACCGAGCACAGCATCCGTAAGGCATTAGGCCAGAGGAAGAATTTACACTGTGACCAGAGTATTTCACAATACACTGGGGGCATCGTACAGGTATGTATTACAATCGAATTGTGTTCTTATCTACAAGTAGTTTTAAATACATTTAAGGTGAGTAGTGGGCAAAAGACTCAACCATGCGATAGTTACTGGTAATTTCCGGTTTCCATTTACTATAAGAATTTTAATGATTTTTATATAAGTAGCTTTGCTCTTGGCGCTACTAGAATACACTCGGATTATATTAACGCTGACTTAAATATTAGAACTGAAATACTGAACAACACTATACTGTCTTGTATAATTCAAGCGAAGCGAAATTACCAGCCATAAGTATAATTACATACAACTTAAAAAAGATGATTCAATGAAAAAATTACGCTCATTTAAAACATCTAAAAAATAAATCGGAGACTAGCAGACTATATTATGTTATCTTAAAAGGAACTATGTTGAAAATGCTATTAAACATTTAAAAATGGCTTATATTTAGCTTATTTTTTTAAAGGGATAAAAAAGATCCCAAAAAAATATGGAGAACCTTACAGAACTGGTGAGTTTGTAATGGAAAGTTAGTTAAATATTAACAATTTTCCTGAAGACAGTTCATTCTGACTGGTCACACTAATTCCGGTGTAGATTAGAGTAGCATTCTTGGCCCATTGTCATTCTCGATACTTCAGTATTCCGGATGTATATGCCAGGCTAGGGATAGCATAAGTATTGATCGCTGTAACCAAGTCCCTAGCGTTGAGTTTTGTATTTAAGGAGCTTATTTAGGTTTTGCTTGTATTTCTCTCTGAACTCCTTCTTTAACTGGGTGTGGTCTATCCATCTATTCTGCAGTATCCCAAGGTACTTGTAGGTATTCTCTGAAGTCATTTGCTTGTGCTGGTTTTCCCTTGTGTTTAGCACATTTATCAAGCCCCAATTCCATTTGTATGTCATCATTGAATGTTTTGACTTTAGAGACGAGTAACTTGAGTTGCTTTGGGTTCTCAGCGTACACCTTGATTTCATCCATAAATAGCAAATGGCTAAGTTTCGAGTTTCGTTGCTTGGGATCTAGTCGAAAACCATAGGTGGTGTCATTCAATATGGCTGAAAGCGGATTAAGTGTGAGGTAGAACCACAATGGGCTCAGCGAATCCCTTTGGTATATTCCCCTTCTGATCATAATGCTTGAGATAGTGCCTCCTCCGATTCTCATCTGGATTTCCCAAGTCATCATTACATGTGTTTGTAGCCTAGTTATGGTGGGACTAATTTTGTATACTTCTAGCACTTTTATTAGCCAGTCATGAGGTACCGAGTCAGATGCCTTTTTGTAGTCTATGTAGGCCATACTGATGTTTTGGCGCTTTACTTTAGCTTGTTGGTTACCGCATCTATAGTTAATTGTTCCTTGCATCCCAATGATTTCTTTATGCAACCTCTCTGTATCAATGATGTGAAGAGTTTGTAGATTGCAGATAAGCAGGTGATTGGCCTGTAGTCTTTTGGGTCTTTCATATCTCCTTTTTTGGGTAGAAGGTAAGTTACTCCTTGACCTAAAAATTGAGGAAATTGATTGCTGGATAAATCTTGCAGGATTTTGCCAAATGCTCTGCCAGAATCCACTGAAGCGCTCTTGATTGACTTCCTCAGATTCGACATTACCTTGGTTATGGTTTTCGAGATTGCGATAGAAGAACTTTTGGCCATTGGAGAATAGATGGTTTGGTCCTTGCGCTTTGTGGTTTCATTGTATCTTCTCAGTCTCGCCCCCTTAACTTTGGTCTTCTGCCTGGCATCGTCATAATAGTCAGTTAGCTTCTCCTGCAACTGAGGGTCATTTATGTCTACATGCTTCCTTCGGCATATGTCACGTATTTTGTTTTTGACTTTTCTTCTACTACTGCCTTCTAAGTACTCTCTGATTATATTGGCCTCAGTTCGATTTGCTTTTTGAGTTGCATCTTCCACGCTGGTTTTCTTGGTATCTGGGTTTTCTATTTTCTTTCTGACTTTGAAGTTTCAAACCATTAAGCTCTATGACAGCAGCAGTTCCTACATAAAGAGCTGTATGTACAAAGGTTTAATCAGGATCCTATGTTTCCTCCATCATCAACTTCAATTCAGTATATACGGATTTTATGTACCTCAAGGTGTCCTTACTGGTTTTTAGCCTCGGAATGAATGGTCTAGTAAGAGGGTTTGAATTTTTAAAAAGAAGAAAGTTATTCCCCCAAGGAGTGTATATAGTTGCAATTACGAATGTTGTCATCAATTTAAGTACTTAACAACGACACGCGATCTTTGCAAATACAAAGCGCATAAGATGTGAATAACAGGAAGTCACATCTGCTAAGGGTATGACAGAAGTTCCGAGCGGAACGATGCATTTTACAAATGAACATTACAAGCGTTAGTCGTAGCCCCAATCAACGTTCAGCATTCTGTCAATTCAGTAACATGCAGTGTATAAAATTCTGGATGCAGTAACCAAAGACATGGTGGTGAAATTAAATGAGTACTTTAATCAGGGAAAACATAACAGATGTTCCTTTTTTACCTTTACAAGAAATCCATGACGTGAATTGTAAAATTATATGCAGCAACGGATGTTAAAATTCATTGTATCGCATGCTATTGTTATGTGCTGCCCTCTAACAGAGAGGAGAGTTGTAATTACTCCCTGGCCAGAAGGGTGGCGCCATCTGTGGGCCAACTGGCGAACCACCATTTAGTAGTGCCTAAGAAAATTATAGAGAATTCCAGTATCTTCTGGAAAGTTCTACAATGATATTCTGGACATTCCAAGTGGGTATATAAAGAGGTGAAGCCAGCAGATGGGGGAACAGTAATAGAACAGTTTAGTGAAGTATAAGGAACAGTTCAGTTTAGTATCCAGTACAGTTCTGGTTACAGAGACAGTTTGTAGAAGAAGAGTTCAGTTGAGTGAAGTAGGCAATACAGAGTTTTTAGGTTAGATAAAGTTGTCAAGTTTAGGAAGAAAAGTACATAGTGTTTTAAAAGTAGTGAATTCATATTAGATTAAGTTATTATTAGTTGTGTGATTTTGAAGTATTTACTAATGTAATTTTAGTGATTAAATAAATCAGTGGTTTGTGAAAATTCTTGTTGCAAGTTATTCGAATCCACAGAGTGTTTACTGAAAATTGTAAGCATGTGACACTATATTATTGTCCATATATTTTCATTACAAAATACTTGTGTTTTACAAACACTGATACGCCCATGCGTACCATTCTGTGTGACCTTGAGTTGATTTGTTTCAGAAATTAAAGAATAACGTAACGTACAACATTCATGATTTGAACCATAGTAATAATTTTTCTTTGTTCTATTTAATATTTTTAAGATATTTCTGTAGTTATTATAGTATTATGTTTAATATGTGTCAAATTGACTGCCACACAGTGATTCACCCAGTTTTTGTTATTCAATGTTTATTATTATTATTATGTTTTCTTTATAGGAAGAATGTGATATTCCCCAGTTTGCCTCAGCTGGCCTGCCAGTTTTGTCTCACGTTATGATCGGACTTGAGGGTTGCTCTCACCAAGACAAGGACTTCATTGCAATGTGTGTCTTGAATATGATGATGGGCGGCGGGGGATCGTTCAGTGCGGGAGGTCCTGGTAAAGGAATGTATACCAGACTCTACACGAATGTATTGAACAGGTGAGGATGATAAAACAACAACTATATTTATAAATATTTATTCATTTACTTATTCATATAGGTATCACTGGATGTACAGTGCAACCGCCTACAATCACGCTTACTCAGACACGGGACTTTTCTGCATCCACGCGAGTGCACCCCCAACCCACGTTCGCGATATGGTCGAAGTTATAGTTAAGGAAATGGTAACCATGACAGGGCACGTGACCGATCAGGAATTAAGGGTAATATAGACGCAAAAAATATTGTGTTGTAGGACACAACCTACGTCCTCAGTTTCAGTGAAGGTTTGTGTGAAATATAGTCACTGGCAAAAAAAAAGTGTTAACGTGAAGATTTTGTTATGTTTGTAAAAATAACAAAATATGATCGAAAATAATTGACCAAAAAATATACAGGGTGTCCCATAATAACTTGCAAAAATGTAACTATACCAATAATTTATCGAAAAGGTGGTAGAAATTAAAAACCGCTTTTTGGCCCACACCTTTAAGGAGATCCCAAGCAACATTCCAACGTCGAACCAACGTTGGGGTTCCCAACTAGAAGTCGGTGTGTGACGTATGCAAAACGTTGTGCCAACTCATATCTATACCAAATTGGTCAGTAAAATATGGGTTGCTACAATGTCGGAGACTGACTTATCATCGTTGTAATCGTTTTATTACATCATGTGTTGGTAACATTCGGGCCTCAATTTAGCAAGAGAGTCGGACTTTAGTAATACCAAGCAACTTTGTTTACCTAACCTACCATCATTTGTTTAGAACATGGATATATCATAAAATAATAATAATAATAATTTTATTTCATCCATAAAGACCATAACAATGATATTGCACAAGTTAATTGGCATTATATATGTATATACCAATAAATACAATAGTATTTATATGTCTCAGCACACAGAATAAAATTTAAAAAAACTTAATAACAATAAAGTTAAAAAGAAAAATACACATATTAAAAAGGGAAAACACACATATTAAAAGATGAATATCACAGAGATAAACAGTTAAAGACAAATATCAAGAAAAATTTATATACATGTATATAACGTTAACTGTAATGGGTGCCATTATTTTTTTATTATAAAATTTCATGCACACTGCGTTTGCGTTTACTAGTAGTTTATTTTTATTGTACCAGTTTGCAATTTACAAGTCAATTTGACTTGATATGATATTTAAATTATCTGACACATGAAAGAATGACACATTTGGAGCTAATTTCAAGAGCTCGACCATTGATATATAATAAAAATATCAACGGGCCCAAAACTGACCCCTGTGGAACTTCTAGGTAAATATCATAACAGTCAAAGTTGCTATTATTAGTACTAACATAAATTTTTTGGCTATGGAGATAAGACATTAGCCAATTTTGAACATTACCTCTTAGACCAAAGTGTTCCATTTTTTCTTTTACAAGACTCAGATCTAAGCAATCGAAGGCTTTGGATAAATTAAAGAACACTGCACCTACGAATTGTTTACCATTTAGAATAATACGTTAATTTTAACTTGAAATTTCGTGTGAAGGGAAGTCCAAATTTCAAACAAAACAAATTTTATTGATAAATGTATGTCGGCTAGGTCTAAAGAAATAGTTATCCTTTGGGAATTATGTTCATCTTAAGAGTATTAAAATAGTACTTCTATTTCCGTTCAAAATAAATAAAAAAGTTTTGTAAAAAAATACTTTGAAAAATATCGCATATATATAATTTAAGGAATAAATAAGTGCTTCTCAGCGTATTTTATTTTTTAAACTATAAATTTAGTCCCTTAAGTTAATTATACCCCTTTTATTCAAGTTTTTATGAACTTCTTTCGGGCTAGCAATGAGAAAAATCTAAAATACTATATTTTATTTTTAGCTCGAAAAAGACATGGAAAACTACATGTATTATAAATTAATGGACAACGTTCATATAAAAATGAGTTGTGCTACACATTTTTGATTGTCAAAAAAATACATTATCATTAATAAATCCACTTCTGGAAGATTCGAAGAGTCTGCTTTATTAAAGTTCGCTTCGCACATTTTTTAATCTCCACAAACTTTTTTCTCTTTGCTTTATGGCTTCAAGAACTCTATCATTAAACCATCCTTTTGTCTCTCTTATGAACCATAACTTCCTTCTTAGGCACGGATTCATTCACAAATTTTTTCAAATTATCTTTTTTTTAATACATTTATTTAACGTCATAACCACAATCTTCAGGCCACTAAAGCAAAAATTCCAGAAGAAATTAACCACATAAACAGACACCATAATAATGCTATTTGCAATATTTTCTTAAACTTAAGAAGACGATATGTGATGTAAAGCAACGTAAGGGGCGGTTAGTAGTTGGATGGGTGACCGTTCCAACGAAGACCGCATCCTCGCCTCACATCTTCCAGCGGTTTGTATATCAGTGTATATGCCGAAGCTATACAACCTTAGGCGATGGTTGTATAGGGGATATACCATCCTTCAGAGGGGATGTAAAGCCGTCGGTCCCTTGTCTATTAAATGTTAGGCAAGTAAAAGATCCCTACTCTTTTTGAGGGAAGAGGTTCGGTTTCAAATGATCATAAATCATATTTCTGATTAATATCGCTAAGTCTATATAGTCAAAATTGCCTACAACTTTATTAATTTCTGGTTGAAACACGATTACATCATTAAGTTTACTTCTATTTTTACAGGTTTTATTTATTTTAGGAAGACTTGTTTTTATAATATTGTGATCACTTATATTTTGCTTGTCTAAAACTGCTATTTCAATACCATCTATATTATTAGTGATGACTAAAGCAGTAACACTACCACCAGTTCCGAACATATGTGTATGAGTTAACCATTTGCTTTAAACCAAAGTCATTAATTACATTTTTTAAGCGATTGCAATGTCCTATGTTAGAGTTCCAATTAATATTAAAATCTTCCACCATTAAAAACGTGTGAGGTATATTTAACATATTTTGATCTAACCATCTTTCTAAGAAATTTAAGAATTCCACATGTGAATGATTTGGTGAATGGTAAACTCCTGCCAACGGAAAGTATTAATTACTTACTTTTATTTTGATCACCAGGAACCATAGATTCTTTTCAATTGACATAGAGAAACAAACGTTATATTTAATGTGTGAACGAATATAAAAATTACCCTCCCAGTGTATCTATTTTCAGAATTTACTCTTTCAATATTATAATTTATAGTAATTGTAGTTGTAGTAACGTGTAATGTAATTGGTAGTTACATTTTTTGCACGTCATTATGGGACACCTGTATATACGTGCCCAAAGCACAATTTTTCCAGTAAAAGCTATGTTTCAGGAACTTATAGCCACATCGTAGCTGACTAAGAAAACATTTTTGATTCATTAGAGATTTAAGGTGTAAATTGAGTAAATAATTTTTGCTATTTGATAGAGTCAATTACTTTCGGGCATGTGGTATGTTCTTGCATCCGATACTTGTGACATATCTATTTTATCATTCGATATGGTTCATTCTCAGATGTAATGCTTATTTTCAGAGAGCGAAGACACAGCTACAGTCTATGCTCTTAATGAACCTAGAATCGAGGCCAGTGATGTTTGAGGATATCGGAAGACAAGTGTTAGCCACGGGACATCGAAAACGGCCAAAGTACTTTATTGATGAGATAGGTGAGTATGTGTAATTATTAGTAATAAAATTAATAATAAATACTCGTGCAATTGCAAGAATCAAATAAAAAATGCCCTCAAAATGGAACTGTTATAGTTTTCACAATCAAAAAGCACATAAGAAACCCTAAAATTTCAGCAAATCTTACGATGATTAGTAGTAGTAGTAATAGTAGTGTATAGCGTTACGGTACCGGAACGTATAGCCCGTTACAATAATTGATTGTTATTGGTCGGCTATTAAGAGGACGTTACTACTATAAAGTAATACATTTTACGGTAGCAAATACGATATTCATATAATAAGAAGTATGTAAGTTCTTCATCAGCAGTTTGTAGTGTAATGGTTAGGTCGCCTCGTTTTCATCCGTGAGGTTGGCGGTTCGAATCTCATTCTTACAGTTTTTTTTCTTTTTACTACATTTTGTTAAAAACAAAAATACGTAATACAAATATTTCTTTAGGTTATTTCGTTAAGTTAAATATGTTAATATTATTTGATGTAGTATAGTTTTTTTTTTTCTTTGACGGAGAGGGGAAACCCTCATGGGCTCCCAACCTGAGCTGGGTTATTGTGCACTCCCTGTTCCGATTTACACTGCCCATTTTAAGACTCCTGTGCCACTGATGAGGTGATACAGGTCTGAGAATGGGCGAGTTTTAACGCTTTGCGGGTCTGTTTGTGTTTGCCCGTAAATATTATATCTTCTGCGGGCCAGTGCCTCACATTCATATATAATATGGTGTACTGTCTCTGGTACCTTGCCACATCATCTGCAGTCAAGGTCGCCATCGAACTTGCCAATTCTGTGCAGGTGTTTCTTAACAGGAAAATGTCCCGTTAAGAGGCCTGTTACAATTCTTAACTGTAACCTGTTCTTTGAGAGCAGTTCTGCAGTTTGTTTTGGGCATGGTCCTTCAATAAGTGTTTTCCCATGTCGATTACCAGATATGTTCCTCCAGTAATGATTGTGTTTATTCCTGACCCAGTCTTTAATTGCCCCACTAGCTGACCATTTGGTAATGCCCAGCACAGGCTCTGGGCCATAGAATGTGTTAGCTGCTCCTTGTCTAGCAAGTTCATCAGCTTTTTCGTTGCCGTCTATTCTGGTGTGTCCCGGCACCCAGAGTAGTTTAACTCTGTTCTGCTCACCCAGAACTTCGAGCTCTTTATGGCAGTCTCACACCAGTCTGGAAGACACTTTATTAGAGGCTAATGCCTTTAGTGCCGCCTGACTGTCAGATGCGATGCAGATCTGCTGGTTCACATGTCATCGTTTGACATTCTCACGTATACACTCAAGTATAGCCAGAATTTCAGTTTGAAATAGAGTGGCGTGAAGTCCAAGAGAAAGGCTTATACTTGCCTTTGGTCTCACTCCATGTATTGCTGCTCCAGCTCCTGATTCCATCCTGGACCCGTCAGTATACCAGGCCAGGCCTTTGCATAATAACTCAGAAGCTCCTGTTGACCAATCCCCTCTCTCCCCAATAGAGATACTGAAGGGCTTGTTAAATGTGATTTTTGGGATCATGTAGTCTGACCTCATGCTCAATAGAGGATCTACTACAATGTTGATTATCCTCATATATCCTGACTCCCCTGTGTGGAGAGCCAAGTCACGTGAGTTTTGTACCCTGTACGCCCCCATTCGTGCCTCTCCCTGAATCACTACGCTGAGTGGGGGGAGGTCCAATAGGGTCTCCATGGCTGCTGTGAGGGTGCTTTTCATGGCACCCATGATTCCCAAGCAAGCCAGTCTCTGTACCCGGCTTAGTTTGTTGGCTGCAGTTGTTTGAGTGGCTTTAGGCCACCAAACTAAGGCAACGTATGTAATGGAGGGTCTTATTACATTGGTATAGACCCAGTGCACCATACCAGGCTTGAGCCCCCATGTTTTGCCATATAATCGTCTACATGTGGCCAATACGGCCACCGATTTATGTGTTACCCTAGTTGTATAGTATAGTTAGTAGTATATGGTTGCTTATGATAGATAATTTCCCTTGCCATAAAAGCTGACCAATAACAATCAATTACCGTAACGGGCTATAAGTTTCGGTATCATAACGCTATACACTGCCTTGATAAAAATCGAAAAATCTAGGTTATAGGCAATGTCTACAGCTCCGGGTAAATCCGTATGATTAATTTTTATTATTCCTCCGTCTAAAACCGGGCATGCGCATGATTGGCTGCCGTCAAGGGCAAGGGACATTATCTATCATAAGCAACTATACTACATCAAAAAATATTAACATATTTAACCCAACGAACTAACCTAAAGAAATATTCGTATTACGTATTTTAGTTAACAAAATGTGGTAAAAAAAAAAACTGTAGCAAGCGGATTCGAACCCTCGACCTCACGTGTGAGAATCGGGAATCCTAAGTATTACACCACAGACTGCTGATGGGTAAGGTAACCTTATAATTCTTACTATATCAATATGTTTGAACGTCATCGCGCATGTGCGGCGTGAATTGCCTGGACGGAGGAATAATAAAAATTAATCATACGGATTTATCCGGAGCTGTAGACACTCCCTAGGTTATATGCGTTTTTATGTGATTTTAAGGTTATGTCGTACGAACTTAAACTTGAAAAAAGCCGCTTTACAGTCTGCAACTTTCATGCAAGCAAGATCTTGCAGTGACAATTTCTTGCGGGAAATGTTTCTTGACTGTACGTTTTACAGACAGCAATTTATGTAATTGTAATAATATTGCGCAAGATTTGCCAACTTTGTAAAAATAAATTGTACTGTGTCTAACAAAGTAAACAATAATACATTAACCTTATTTATTCTGCTCGCTTTAGTCGCCGAGAATATT
This sequence comes from Leptura quadrifasciata, assembly GCA_963675555.1. NCBI lineage: Eukaryota > Metazoa > Arthropoda > Insecta > Coleoptera > Cerambycidae > Leptura > Leptura quadrifasciata. The sequence goes on along the minus strand of OY776681.1, from coordinate 14,077,069 downwards.
CATATGAATACGCTTTCGTTTACTTTTACCTTCTAACCTCTAAGTAATATTCTAGTAACTTTTTGTCTGTATTGGTAACATGGAAATCACTAAATTATCCACCAGAATTGCACCGACGTTGCAAGAAGAATCGAGCAGAACCGATTATCTGGAAGATGTTGAAATGTGCAAGTAAATTGCCAAATGTGATCAGCTGACTCTCAACTGCGCATGCCTTTGATCAAGCAGATTTCTTGAATCTGCAACAAAGTTCCAGACTGTAAAACGATTTCTTATTATTTCAAATGATACTTATATAAACACACATTTTTATTTCCAGAAAAAATTACTAAGGACGACATTGTATCTGTAGCAAGGAGATTGTTGAGCTCGCAACCTGCCGTTGCAGCGAGAGGAGATCTTCGTAAGATGCCATCTTTAGAATATATTCAAGCTGGTTTAATAGATAGTGAGGGGAAGATGCCGAGTGGTAGAAAATTATCATTATTTAGGTAGAATGATAGCAAGCAATAAATGTTTATTTATGAATATGATCTTAATTTCATTTTACAATATTTATTAAGGGAGGTTTTTCGACGCCATCATTTCTACATGTATTTTTTATTACATAACTAAGGAGATGCGTGGCAAAAACTACTTATATTGTACTGATAATTATAGTTTTGTTGTCCTTGTAAATATATTTTTTTTAATAAGAACTTTAAATCCCTATTTAGTTTTATTTGCAATTTGTGCTATAATGTTCATTTAATCCGACCCGTTAGAGCTGATATGTTCACAATAATACATTACGTGCCATATAGAAGTTGGCTTTATAGCAAGGACGTATTTTCCTAAGGGCATAGGGGGCGATTGGACGGAGAGCCGTCCCTCTGGGTTTTGGTGGGTACCTTCGATCATCACCGACGGCTGCCCCTCTACTGTATGAAAAATATTTTGGTATAATAAAATCGGTTACGGTACTGGGGCGGCCGATCATTCATACTCGCCCAGAGCGTAAAATTTAGAAATACGTCCCTGTCTGTAGCCGGAAGTCTACATCCCTACATGGTCTTCAATTAACTGCAGTTCAGATACTTCAAGAGTTAAAATCGTCTAAGAGCACTTTAATTAAATCCATTGTTAGATTGATTAAATCCAATTTTTTTTATCCAACAACTAAAACTACTTTGGAATAATAAAATTTAAATTACCAATGTAAGACACAACGTAAAATAGTTTTCGGGTATAATGCCATACTCAACTTGCGTTTTCGCGACCAAGTAGGTATTACGTGGAGGTGATTAAGACGAAAATGGATCTCGGAGCAGAAAATGGTATCTACTTGACTGTTTTCAAAAAAACTCATTGATCAATGTTTCTGCGCAATATATATTTAGTCATTTTTGGTCGGTGCTTGGAGATAAACATTCTTATGAGGATCAAACTGCAAATTTACTTTAAAAATTGTTCATCTTAGAAATATTTTAAACCTGATGCGCATTTTAGGCTGCGAGTCGTGTAGGTATCCAACATAAAACTGTAAATCGCTCTAAAAAAAATTTTTTTTATAATTGAAAACGAAAACAATGAGCTTATTGTAGCTAAAGTGCAGATTTAGCAGAAAAAAGTTACAATTCAAACATTCGTCCATTTTCTTTTTATTTAGGAAATACAATGTTGGTGATTTTTACGAAAACTAGAGGGTGAGGGGAGCTGGGATCCCGCGGAATCGATTCTGCGCGAAAAATTACGTTGGGAAACATATATCCATATGTTGCTGTACGGTCGTGAGCAAAAAAAAATAGGACAAGTCTTATAACGGTATTTTGCTAAAATCTAGTTGTGCACATCGAACTTTAATTTTTGTGACATTGTCAGTTAGTTGTCATAATTTATTGCAAGTGTGCAAAAAACTAATGTGCCTCATATAAGCAATTTAGTTAAATCTGGAGTTATTGTTAAAGCAGAAGATGGATGATCAATGAGACAAATTGCACTGCGTTATAATATTGACAAAAATTCGGTGTGTAACATTTTAAGAAAGTGGAGAATATAAACGGTACGATTAGTAGAAATCTTAGATCAGGGCGACGAAGGATATCAACTCAACAAAAAGATTTACAATTGGTAAATGCTTTGTAGAAAATCCATTTTACCCAGTTATTCAGGCTGCTGAAGAAACAAATTTTCCTGGATCGAGAAGTACTGGTCGGCGGCGTGTAAGTGAATCGGAGCTACGCTGTCATGCTGCAGCACAGGAATACTGACTTAAAGCTGAACATAAAGGAGCTCGAGTAGGATTTGCGCTTGAATTTTTAGCGTATGATGTAAATTTCTGGAACAATGTAATCTTTACAGACGAAAGAATTTTCCAGTCAACACACACAGCGGTCGTATTCGTGTTTATCACCCTCCGAATACTCGATTCGATGAGAAATATATATTTAACAATGATAAAAGTGGTAGATTTTCCGTCAATATGTGGGCTTGGATATCGGCGCGTGGTCCTGGTGTTTTGTGGCATATTAAGAAACAATTTAATAATGAAATGTATCTTAGGATTGTAGACAATATTATGCTCCCTTCTGTGTCACAATTATTTCCTAATAATGAGTTCATATTTCAACAAGACAATTATTCCGTTCGTACTGCTCATACCGTAACAATAGTCTGTTTTTAAACCAGGAGGACTAAATGTAGAATCCCAATTTACACTATAAAAGTTACCAGAAAATTATCCTAGAATATTTTAGGGGTTCTAAGCAACCAACCTTACACGACTACAGTATAGGTGTATGCAGTCTAATATACTTATTAAAAAGGGGTCTAGGGATTCCTCACATTCTTAATAATAAATTTCCAAAAAAGAATATTATTTGAGATATTTGAAAATTGATTTGGTATATGAAACTTATTAAACAATATTTAAAAAAAAAACTAATTTAATTATTTTCAATTGATGTGTCAATGATATATATAATTTTCCCTCCACGTCCAATATTTTGCCATGTACTGAGGAAGCTTTGAAACATAAAGTGCATTTAATTTTTAAGTTATATGCCTGTAAAAAATTAGGTGTGTAAATTAAAGTAAAACAAAAGTTCCCTATTAGATACACAACTATTTATCACAGGGTTTGATTACTGCTTGCAAGAAGAAACTTACAAGAGATATCAGAAAACATTCCTAAAAATCATAAATCCTAACATAATATCAAAATGACTCACTATAAAAAATAATAACTACACAAGTAACTTTGTCACTCAAGTCAAGACAAAACAAGCCATACATGTTATACATAAAATTAATTATTTATAAACTTAATAATTCCTGGTATTCCTCCAAGCCTTTTTGGCCTGCGTATATTTCCAGTCTTTCTATATTTCCTTATCGTACGGAATACAGTTGATCTTGCAATTATTAACAGTAAAAGTGTTTAAAATAGGTATGTTACATATCTTAATTTGTTTAATATCGCACCCAATGCATTCATAATTGTAGATACGATTTCACACATTTTGACCTTTGTTTTTCCACTCAACATCTGTTTATACATATTTATGACACATTGTTTTTCAGATAATGCTAAGCTAAAGCACCCAAATATAATCGTTTGCGTTTCTTTACTGGTGAAACTTCCACTATTAAACTTGAATTTGCCACAACATCCATATTGAAAAACTTCCATCAGTATATATAATAAATATAAATAACATATAATTAGTTCTGTAAAGAACTGTTTCCTTTTGCTTTCAAATTTCCACAAACGAGAATGAGTGATGATAAATAATTAATGAAGACACTGAAATTTGGTTGAAATATTCTACTGACATGTGGCCTAGTGTAAAACTGGCGAGTGCGCAGCCAATCACATGTGTATGATTTAGCGCGGCAAATTCGAAAGAGTCCTCCTGGTTTAAAAACAGACATAACTGGTTTCAAGATAACAACATCAATGTTCTTAACTGGCCCAGTCATAGTCCAGATCTAAACCCTGTGGAAGAAGTATGGGGACTATACTCGTAAGAACTGTCAAAGAACGAAATATCAGACCACGGAATGCCGAAGAATATTACTGGAAATAGTAAATAATACATGAGAAAATATTATTACTAATGATTATTGTATAAGGTTATTTAATTCTATGCCAAACAGACTTCTTATAGAAGTTATAAATAGAAATGGTGCAATAACGAAATATTAATAGTTAGTTTCTTGTTAAGTAGGATATCCTTTGCTCTATAATGCAAGATTTCTACTAATCGTACCGTTTATTCTCCACTTTCTTAAAATGTTACACACCAAATTTTTATTAATGTTATAACGCAGTGCAATTTGTGTCATCAACCATCCATCATTTACTATAGCAATAACTACAGCATTAAAATAAAAAATAAATTAAAAGTGATATCTATTTTATTTCGGTTACTCATTACATATTCAAATAGACAGATTTACATTAGAAAAAAAAAAGTTGTTCTATTTTTTCTGCTCACGACAGTACCAGAAGTGGACCAATTTTTCGTCGGAAGGGGTAATTTCATCCCCTCCGCCAGGCTCCTCGACTTCTCACCCGGGCTTCTGAACTGATGTGCATCATTTTCAGAATATTTCTGGAGAAAGAAACTAAAAAAAAATCAGTCCCGCATCGCAAATAGCGGAAACGTCACTAAATAATAAAACAATAAGCATCCATTCCCTACCTAGTATAGTATAGTATATAGCGGCTTGTATATCAGTGTATGCGTGGAAGCTATACAACCTTAGGCGAGGGTTGTATAGGAGATATACCATCCTTCGGAGGGGATGTAAAGCCGTCGGTCCCTTGTCTATTAAATGTTAGGCAAGTAAAAGATCCCTACTCTTCTTAAGGGAAGAAGTTCGGCAAAATTCCTGGTTGGGGGTAGCTCGTCTACAGGCGTCAGTGTTAGGCCTTAGTAGCGGAAATAGGCCGACTTTAAATAAATGTATAAAAAAAATTTAAAAAAATCATGACACTTGTTTTAACCAATTACAACCGGGTTAAACAATCGAAAAGGCTTCTTCCAAAATGACATAAGTTCAAGTTGACGCTGTTGAGTGTTGACGCTGACGGTTACATGTGGTTACATTTAAAAATATAACCTATAAAAAACCAGTTTGTTTATTTAAAATTTTTTTGTTTAATTAAACAATAGTAGATACATATAAATAATATGCAGCATGACGATGTGCCTTTACCAACAAGTAAATATCGCAGAAGATCTCTATTTGATGATGATGATGATGTGGAAAACGCAAATGCTCAAATTGATCTCCCAGTAGCCAAATCTGAAATTTTTTATCCTCTGGACTATATTAAGAAGATTAGAACAGAGATTGAACAATGGAAAATGCATGTAACAAAAACTTTGGAAGAGAATCAAAAATTTAAAAAGCAAGTTTGAGTCCTTTTTCAATGATTACCTGATGTAACTTCGGGCTAGGCAGCTGGTGGCAGAAATTTTTATATGATTTTATTGTGTGTGTGTGTGAAGTTAAGAAGTGTAAACACGTCATAATAAAAAGCCGGAAAAACTATTTCAGTCAGTATGGCGGAGTTTTTAATTAACAACTATTTAAAAATGCTATAAAAAAAACATGCTCCCATATAATTGTATGTCAGCCACTTGCTTTAAATATTCTGTTTTTTACATTATCTATGAAGATAATGTAAAAACGGAATAAAAAAAATAAAAGATTATTTTAAATAATTTTGTGGCAAATAAATTTGAATTAAAAATATTGGAGTAAATGTAAGTTTCAAACAGATTTTTGACTGTCCAAATGCCCCGTACTGCTGCGGCCAAAAATAAGTAATCGATTGATTTGTAAATATGGTCCCCACCAGTGACGTTATTTCTTATTAGTGTCAATGTCATCAATGATTTCTTGTCTAAATAATTTAATTGACATAAAAATCCCTATTTACACCAGACTTTTTTGCAACTGTAGCGACATTGACTTCAGATGCTTCGTTTCTGATATTACTATAAGAAACTCAGCATCCAAGCTCGGTAGCTGCTCTAATCGGTCAGTTATATCAATACGTACATCCCATATTGCCAGCTACAATAAAATCATATAACTGTATTGCCACCACCTTCCTAGCTATATTTGTATTGTGTGTAATTTTTTGGGTACTGTTCACCAGAAATTAATACTGATTGCTTGATTAGGATTTGTTTAAAGAGAAATAGTGCAGAGGTGTTGAAGTAGACTGATTTGTGCCATACAAGGGTAAACTAGACAGGCTTCAACTTACATTTTAAAGTAATGATAGGCAGTAGAAATTTTATAATTTTTTGTATTTTAGAGAGAAAGTGGCACTACAGAAGACAGTTTTAGATGAAAATATTCTATCCGCAGAACAACAGGACTTCTTTGCATCCCTCAATTTTGATGAATATATGAGAAGGACCGAAAAGTTTTGTAACCGAATACAAATCTTTGCTCATAAAATGCAGTACAAACCTGAAAATGATATTGAAAGAAAGTGTATTGCCATTCAGAGTAAAATCGAGAAAGATGTTTTAGAAAACCATTTTAAATGATAAGATATTTGTTAAATAAAGTATGTAAGTAATTAAGGATATATTTAGAAATAAAAGTAATATGTTTATAACTTTTTTGTATGAAAGTAAATATCACAAGCAAGATCCGTATACTTAATATCTTGCTCAATATTATGTGAAAAATTTGATGTAGGACAACTGTAGTTTATGGACTTCATAAACTTTTGTGTAAATGTGAATTATATACACAGGCTTCTGACAAAACAGTTCATTGTAAATTACTAAATAAATTAGACCATTACAGCTTCTACAATCTCCTAATTTTGCTAATTATTTCTTACCTTGGCGATAGAAAGCTTTATGTCAGTTACAACGGTTTCAATCCCAGTTTATATACAGCAGCGTCCAATCTAGACCTATTGCTATTTGTCATGTTTATTAATGATCTAACAACACTACTTAAATGTGAGAGCCTCCTTTACAGATGATTTAACATTATATGCCATTGTAAATAACATTAACGACTGCATTGAATTACAGACACAAATAGGATCTGGTAGAAGTTTGGTGTAACAAAAGCAAACTCTTCATGAACTTGTCCAAAATTCAAAGTTTATTCTTACACTAGAAAAGGTGATCCTGTGTAACTAATTTTTAAATTCCTCTGAACTTTCACTATATGACTCAGGATTTAGGAATATACTTTGATAATCTCACCTTTATTGAACATATTAAGTCAACTTCCGCATCTGCACTTAAGATGCTGGGGCTCATTGTGTTCAGCTGTAAATACTTTTAACTGCCTTCCAGGTCACTGGAATGGTCCTCTCAGTTCTAAGACAGTTAGATTTGTCTGAGTAAAGACGGTGCCCTACAGTTTACAGTGGGATTCGAACCACTTTTTAGGGATAATTTATATCTGAAAATTACTTCCCAGTAGTTGAGGCTTGAGCCCACTTCACTAGGAATGCTAAGACAATCTTAAATGCGCTAACCACTGTTACCTCCAATCATCTCCAGATGATAACAACTTGATAAGTGAAACTTGCATTGAGTACAGTATTCGAGTGTAGTGTTGAAAGTGTTTGGGTGTTTGCAGAAAATAAGGCATAAACGCTAATGCAGATTAGTCCACAATTTCAGATCAAAATTATGAAAAATTTTTTTTTGGTTAAAATATATTTTAAATGTAAAAAATATACACCTAAAAAAGTTTTTACATAATCACATAAAGTATATTTTTAATTTTCCATAAAATAAGCCACACTAATCACAAATACATACAAACATGAACATTCAAGACTTTATAGATAAATACATTTTTCCCTTCAGTGTCTGTTTGACAGGGTTGATTTTTTTCAAAATTTGCGTCATTACATTCACAAGTTGATCACTGGACAGGCCGGTTTTCTTAGATTTAAATTTCTGAAGCAGCTCAGTCGTAGTCATCGGTTTCCGCATTAGGTATTTTCTAACTGCATCCTCTGTAATTCCAGATTCACTAAAAAAAGAAAAATCAACACAAATCTTTAAATCTGCAACAAAAAGTTCATACTTTGAACCAGGAATATAGTTATGCAGATCCAATTTGGGTTTCTTGGGACTTGGGCCCGCTAAAGCCTCATTTATCAACTTCCTCTTATTATCCGTAGGTGTTCCAGAACGGGAGCTATTTGCACTGAAAAAAAAATGTATATAAATAATTTTGCCCAAAAGTGTTTACATTCTTACTACCTGCTCGGTTCTTTCTCCTCTTTCTTCACTTTTTTATCCACCTTCTTCTTCTTTTCATCGTCGGTGCTGCTGTCTGAACTAAAGTCATCGTCGTCATCTAAAACACATGCCATTTTCAGATATTCGGCTGTAATACCACACTTGAAGGGTTTAGCGTGAGACGTTGAAGTAAAAAGTGTTTTGAAAAGCTCTATCAGTAATATGTTAAAAAGGTGATTAAAGGGGAACTAGACACACAAAAATGAAAGATTCCACTGATGGAAGTGACAACAAATACAAATAAAAATTAACAAAAAAATGTCTGGGCATTCTGGGCCTGAGCAGGGAGTGCCCCAGGGATCACAGCTTTCTCCGCTGCTCTATAATATATAACGTGCTAACATTTATAGTGAAGGTCAACAAGAACCAGAAGAAGTATCTTTTAATTTATTCTACTGTTACTATAGGACAAACAGATTTATGATAGTACTACCGACTTAATGTTAGCATTGGGTTTTTTAGCAAGAGAGACATATACAATTAGATTTAATACAGACAAAGACAGACACTCGGCTAAACTGAATGCTACGCCAAAACCATTACGAAATTAGTTACAAATGTGTTGGTAGGCTTGGCTGTCCCTAACTTATTGTTGAAACAAATAATCGTAGTTACTTTTAAATATAAGTGACTTTATAATTGCTCGCTAAAGAAACATTAAAACTGTTATAAAAATTAAACATATCCATAGCCCTTACCATGTTTATCCTTCTTGATTTCCTTCTTAACGTCTTTTTTAGATTTCTTCTTACTCTTCTTCTTCTTATCCTTATCGTCACCTTCTTCCTTTTTCTCCCCATCTTTCTCTTTGTTTTCTTCATCCTCGTTGCTTTGCTCTTTTTCGGATTTATCCGAATCTTCATCGGACTCTTCGTCCGAGTTTAACAGTTTCCTAAAATACGTATATTTTGCACAATATTCTAACCACAACAATAGAAACACACCTCAAGGCCTTCTCTTCAGCTACACCATCCAGATTTATATCTTCCGGTTCACTTGCACTGCTGTCACTAATGTAGTCAAGTTCTCGTCCTTCTCCGTCTCCATCGTCAGAGTCTTCGAAAGCCTCTACATCTGTATCGCGTTTCTTCTTCTGGTCTTTTTTAGGGTCAGCTGTAAAAAAATTTAAAAAATTATTTGAAAGTTACTATTTATAATCCTTACTTTTCTTTGGCTTCTTCTTCTTCTCAGCGTCTTCTTCCTCTGGTGCGTCTTCATTCTCTGATGACTCGCCATCGGAACTCTCCATCCATTCATCCATGTCAGAAATCTTCAACTCCTTTTCTTTCTTAGAAGTCGATTTCTTGCTCTTTTCCTCTCCTTCATCTAATTCCGTATCGTCCTCGCCCTTTAGACGTTTCCTCAACATAAGGGAGAAAAAATTCAAATGCTTATTGCGCTTATTGAATTCCATTTCAGCTTCTTCAGCTGACAATGACTTGTATCTTTGTATGGGTTGAAATTTGTACCTAAAATTCATAAGTCAACAACTATAAAAGCCGATAATTAAATATTACCATTCATGTAATGGAAACGCTTCGATTGCACCATTCTCAGCATGGGTGAAAACATAATAGGCAGTATTATTAGATACTCCCCCTTCTCTAATCCCTGCAATATTTAAAGTATTTGTTATATTTACAGTGACAGTTAGGTTAGGATTTTTAATTACGCATTAGTTAATACCTTTAAACTTTTTAACAGTACTTCCAAATGACTTTAAAATCCAAGGTTGGTCATCTGCTTTGTACTTCCTTGCTACAATACCCAGTTTTTTACGTCTGGCTTCTTCTTTTGCCTCTCGCCCAAATTCTGATCCCGCTCCAAACCTATAAAACGCAATAAAGTAGAATAATAAAGTATTTATTAAAAACTAACCAAAACTCTACTTTTTAAATAAAAATGGCGCCGGAAATTAGTGACTCACTTTGGCTGTTCTTCATCATTGCCTCTGTATTCTTTCATATTGTTCTCACGTTCCATACTGACTTTGGACCATTTTGCAAAATCGACGTCCAAAGTGCCATTAAATCTCATCACATGATATCGTTTTTGCACTGTTTTTGGAACTCTTATAATAAATTCTTGTACAGTTGTTGCCTAGAATTTTGTGAAAGCTGTTAAGGTTATATACAATTAGACTAATAAAATTAGTTACCTGGGACGAAGATGAAGCAGATGTAGACGACATACTTGAACTCGCAGATTTATTCATGTTTTCTGCTTTAAAACGCTTAGTCAAATAAAAATATCATAAACCTTACAGCAAATTATATCTTGACGTTTCTGAAATCTGAAGCAGAAGCAGACGTACACGACATCTGACGTCAACTGGAATATTGTCCAATCAGAGTACGAGACTGCGGCGCGATGGGCAATTCAACCAATTAAATATCTCAATTTGTGAAACTGACCAAGAAAATAAATTCTATTTTCTCTTTTCAAAGTTTTCATACTACCCTCTATCGGTAATAGTTTGAACTAGACTGCTATCCAGATTCATTCCAGCAGACAGGGCAAGCACAAGGTTGCTTTTTTATATAATAGAGTTCTATAACTTTACAACCTTGGCGCACACAGTTGTACAAATGGGGAACAATCCAAGCCAGTTCCTAATATATCCAATAGATGACGCCATGTGTACTGGGTTTACAGAGAGTTAAGTGGTTTGCTGTCATTCTCAATTTGTATCATATAATCATGTCTATACGTATAATATATGATACAAATTGAGAATGACATTAAACAATAATTTAAAAGTTATATTATAACTTTTAAATTGTTTAAATTTCCCGATTTCTGAGTGTCTCCCAATCTCTTATTCGTAGAAATGAATCAAATTGATAAAAAGAATGAGGGACAATCCAAGCCAGTTCCTAATATATCCAATAGATGACGCCATGCGTACTCGGTTTAATTTCATTCTCAGCTTTTATCATATATAATGTTTAAATAGTTTAAATTTCCCGATTTCCGCGAGTTTCCCAATCTCTTATTTGTAGAAATGAGCCGAATTGATAAAAAAGGATTACGGTAATCAGTCATTAAATCGTTTAAAAGCAGAGCTGAGAAAAAGAAGCGCTAGAGTTTATGGAAAAAAAGCTGATTAGGTTGAAAAGTATATAATTATATTTATGAACTTGTTGAATTTTTTTGTTTATAAATCCTCTTTTATTCTAAATTAATCAATCATGACAATTTCTAGTTAGTACATTTAAAGTAAAGCACTTTGGTACACAGCAACAAGCTTTCATTTTACATCCTAATTAACTTTGTTTATTCATTGACGGACAAACAAAACAACCCGAACAACCGAGTGCAGCTAGTGCACTCTGACGGATAAAATAAAAGAGAATGTTCCCCATTAAATATCTCGATTTGTGAAACTGACTAAAAAAATGAATTCTATTTTCTCTTTTCACACTACCCTCTTTCGTCAATAGTCTCAACTAGACATGCTATTCAGATTCCAGCAGGCAGGGCAAACACAAGATTGCCTCTTTATACAGTAGAGTTCTATAATACATATAACTTTACCAACCTTCCCGCACAGAGTTGTACAAATTAGAGTCCCTATAAAATTATTGGATAACCATCGTTGTTTGAATATTTACCGATAGGTGGATATTGCTTTCAAATTAAATAGTATTATAGTATTTTCAAAATAAAATGATATTCTGTGGTTTTGTATCCTCTCATAATTATGTTAAAATAAGAATGCTTTTTAAATTATATAAGATATATCCCGTATATCCGCATTTTTTTTATTTTATACGTGAGGATATTGTACTCTGATTAAAAGGGCACTATTAACGAATGCTGCTATTTTTCGGCCGCTGAAAGCTCACCATCTCGCTACTTTATCTGTGCTAAAAAAATCTAAAGAAAAATTGAGAAAATCTTTTTCAACATTATTCGGTGATCCATCTATTGTCGATTTCCAATACTAGAAGGTGAGTAATTATTTTGGGATCTTCCTTCACCTCTTATTGTTATATACTATCAACTATAGATAGCGCTGAGGGTATTACTTGCACATTTATGTTTCGAATTTATAAGAATCTTTGCTCTGAAATTGTCAGGCTACTAATTTTTTGAAAAAATGTATATTAATAAGACTCGATGTTAAATATTAAAAAAAATTATGGTTTAAAAAAACTACAAAAATACTCTTTAATAGCAAACCGAACTAAAAAGTAAAAAATAAGAGTGAAGTGGTTGACAAAAAAAATTCATTTTATTGTAAAAAGCGTGGGGTGCTTTTGGTAGCTATTGATAAAAGTAGAATTATATAAATATAGCAAAAAGCACCCCCAAAGCTTTTTATTATAAAATAAAATGATTTTTTTTGTGAATCACTTCATTTTTATTTTTACTTTTTAGTTCGGTTTGCTATTAAAGCATGTTTTTTTTCAGTCTTTTTAAACTATATTTTTTCACCCTCTGACCATCCATCCCTCGGCATGTTTCTCATCTGCTTTTCGAAACCGCTGAGTATCCGCTACTGGTACATAATTAATATTACATCATAATGCATGTATTAAAGTTGGAACTAGCGTATAAAAAGGGCTTATACAACAGCAAATACGTTATATTAGTAACAGCGGCACCTCCGGCAAAATGTCGACAATAGATTAGTCATTTTTTTTATTTTATTTTATCCTGATGATCCTGGTGAGGACATTAGGACAAAGTTGTCAATTTATTGTATTGTCATCAGTACTTGATAAGTTTACAAAGTTTCAGTTTAATCTGACGCTTTGAAGTGGGTGAGAATCACGTTGAAAGATTCCGTTACATACAAACAAACGTACAGATGAAACTAATATAAAGCGTGTAAAACACATTGCAGGATGCTATATTTCGCAATGTAGACAAAAATAGTATATCCAAATAATATTTTATCATATTTTACATTTAAAAAAAATTATTACAAAAAATTAAAATGTAACGGGTTCGCCCCACATTTAAGAAGGGCACTCCAGCATAATCGTCTTTATAGTAGAATATCCTACTAAATAGATTGGTTGAAAATAATAAGTTTCTACCTCCCTAGTCCCTAGACTATTTGGTGGCTTTATTTACTATGCTTTAAAGTAATATAAGTTCGATATCTTAAGAAAATTCTACAACGTTTGTCTACATAATTTCAACCAAATAGTCAATTACTCATTTAGTTGACCTAAAAGTCATCCTGAAGAAATAATTATTAACTTTTTTGTAGTAATTTCCTGAAAAATGTACCACAAAGTAAAAGACCCCGCACAGAAACATGTGATTTGGAATCCCGGTGAAATTGAAAATCAAAAATATATATTTATATATAGGGTACTAGATAACAGTCATGCGATATGAGCATCATAATGTAACTTGAATTTACAATTACCAAGCGCGTCATCTGGTAGATATCAAGCGCATGCGCAAATATTACGATACGAAAACGGAATTTCCGTTGCAAATATGCTATGATCATCGAGTTCAGGAGCTAGTCATATTCAATGTTTGAAGAGAGATGAGGCTAGAAAAATAAAAATAAAATATCTTCATTCTTCATGCCAAGAATAAAGAACAATAAATTCGGAGGAGCGTAAAAAATGGTTATTTGTAAAAAACTCCTACAATGTAGGGATTTTCGAATTTTCCTACTAACATACTCCAATGTTTTGAGTGACGTAATTTTCGCACACAATAGCTTTGAGTTAAATTTAAATTAAACACTAATAATTATATGCTCGGTTGATAAAAATGGGAGTGGGAATAGGCATTCGAATATTGCATATACTTTGTTGAAAAAACACGATTTTAATACAGATAAATAGAATAAAATCCACCGTTCATATAGCGTTCTGTGTAGATGAGTTATTTTATAGTACTCGTATTTATAAAGCTCCTGGATTTGGAAGAGTAAAAACCTGAATTAGACAATGTAAAATCAAAACGCTCTACTAAGAGTTTCAAACGTAGCTTTTATACTTAATGGATTATAAAATCCGTATATTGTATATGTATATGCGTGTACATATATATATATATATATATATATATATATATATATATATATATATATATATACGTACGCATAAATATATAAATATGTATATGCATATTTTTGAAGATTTTTCACGAATTTACGAATTTTCGAATTGTGCCCTTGCCCTTGCTGCAACTCCAAAATAAAAGGTTTTAGAGCCTTGGTCCCATTTGAACTTTTCATCAGGAAGGTCTAAACTACAACATATCTCAATTTCGACCATTTTCACCAGGATCCCAAGTCCCAGGATTTACGAATTTTCAACTTTTGCCCTTGCTGTAACTTCAAAATGAAAGGTTTTCGAGCCTTGGTTCCTTTTGAACATTTCACTAGGAAGGTCTGAACTACAACATATTTCAATTTCGTTCATTTTCGTTTAAAGATAGCATGTTTCGCGTTTTTTTGTGATCCCGGCGAAAAACGCAAGCCAAGTTTCTGGATGTACGTGCAGTACGCGCCGCTCCGGCATGTCACAAAGGGGCGTCGTGACAATGGTCAGCTGACCAAACGAAAACAACTTGGCAGAGAAATCTTTAAAAATTGATAAAAAAAATTGAGCATCGTAGAGGAGTATTTCCCGTATCAAAATTGCTACAACACCCAAATATTTTAATACGTCATTCCTGACATTTTTCCCCGTCGATTGATCATAAAATTATCCCCTGAGAGGTAAAATCCAAACTATAGATTAATTTTATTGTACTATAAGCAGTGGCGGTCCGTTAGGGATGACAGGGTAGGCAGAGCCCACCCAATTACATAAGCGGTAGTTATAAAGGTATATTCATATTTTTACATATTTTTGTAGTTAAATTATCAAGTAAAATTTTGTGGTTAATTAATTGTAATATTAAAATAAAAAAATTAACTTTATTTATAATATTATTTTTACTACATATTAACTGCCTCATATAGATACACTTATGAATCCGTTTAGAAACTGGGCGTAATACTGTCGAAAGTGTCATGCGCCAAGCCAGGGCGGGCAAGCATCGCTCAGAAATCGTGAATTCAATCATAATACATCTACGCGCATGTTGGTTATTCACTTCGATCTTACGCTTGTAATGCATATCAAAAGCGAGACGTACGTCTTGCATGCTTAGGCTATTTACAACCTAGAGTGGGCATGCCATCCCTGAGCAAAACTTGTAATAAGCAATATAAATATTAAATACAATATGTTCACAACTGAAAATATATCAAACCGTAAAAATAACTAATGTTAAAATTGATTAATTAATCCCTTATGATTATCAAATATGGTGGCAATTTCTAATTTAATAAGTAGGAACAAAAATAAGTTAAAATACATGTCAGCGGTGCCATATAGTTAAATTACCTATAACTATAATTTTATGTTTCTTTGCTTTTTTAGGTATAATGTATTAGGATACATATGCCTCTATATTATCCAAAAAGTACTAAAATAATGTTTAATTTTATTTTAGCAGTTTTAGATGTGAAATTAATATAATATGTAAATGAAATAACTGTATAATATTCAGATATGGGACTTCGCGGTCGGAGGAATGTGGACACTGCCACCCTCATTCTTTCCCTTTTCTTTTACAGTGTCATGATGCTCACCCTACTATGGAAAATCTCATTAGTGAAAATTCAAATTCGTCCAATAGAAAATGTTGTGTCACAGAGTATCAAAAATGTTTCTGGAAGTGAAATAAAAAATAAACTTTATTATTGCTGGCCTTGCATGTTATTTAGTAAAAATAGTAAAAATCCGTGAAATTCAACAGGGATAGATAATTTAAAAATATAATACAAGGCGATTGAAATAGGCAGAGGCATCATTGAATGTTTTTTGCGTGATTTTTACACCCATTAAATTTCTGTGAAGTGTCATTATTATTCGGTTCTAGCCTTCATACTGCCACCCAGAGCTAAAAGCCACGCGCCGCCACTGACTATAAGCAGTTAATTTATAGCAAAATAGTAATTTCTTACATTTAAATAAAAAAATAGGAATAGGGCCGTCTAGAGTTGAATGAAGATAGTATTCCATGTAAATTCTCAGAGGGAGGGGGGGGGGGCATGAGGGCGCCTGAGTCCTTTGACTATGAACCACCAATTTAAAAACTAGCCATATTTTAACTTGAGAATTTCGTCCTTTTTGAAAAAGCCATTATAGTCGTAAACTTGATTCACTCGTGGTTTAGATAGAGAAATGAGTGGGAAAACAATAAATCGTATAAATATATTTACCTCTTACAAAGAGCTCCTCTGTGCCACTTTCGACCAGTGGCGGCCCGTCAGGGATGGCAGGGTAGGCAGTGCCCACCCAATTACATAAGCATTAGTTATAAAGGTATATTTATATTTTTATATATTTTTGTTGTTAAATTGTCAAGTAAAATTTTATGGTTAATTAATTGTAGTGTTAAAATTTAAAAAATAGTTTTATTTATAATATTATTTTTACTACATATTATTCTGCCTCATATAGGTATAGATACGCTTATGAATCCGTTTAGAAACCGGGCGTAATGTTCTCTGCCGTAATGCTATCTAAAGTGTCATGCGCCAAGCCAGGGTGGGCAAGCATCGCTCAGAAATTGTGAATTCAATCATAATACGTCTACGTGCATGTTGGTTATTCACTTCGATCTTACGCCTGTAATGTATATCAAAACAAGACGTATGTCATGCATGCTTAGGCTATTTACAACCTAGAGTGGGCATGCCACCCTTGAACAAAACTTGTAATAAACAATGTGAATATTGAATAGAATATGTTCACAATTGAAAAGATATCAAACAGGAAAAATAACTAATATGTTAAAATTGATTAATCAATCCTTTATGAATATCAAATATGATAGCAATTTCTAATTTGATAAATAGGGACAAAAAGAAGTTAAATACATACCAACGGTGAGCGGTGCCATATAGTAACTTACCTATATAACTATAATTTTATTTTTCTTTGCGTTTTAAGGTATAATGTATTAGAACACATATCTATATGTCCAAAAAGTTCTAAAATAATGTTTAATTTTATTTTAGCAGTTTTAGATGTGAAATTAATATATGTAAATGAATAAAAAATGTATAATATTCAAGTGGGACTTCGCGATCGGTGGGATGTGGACACCGCCACCCTCATCCCTTCCCTTTTCTTACAGTGTCGTGATGTTTGGCCGAGAATCGTTTCATTTTAGGACGTGTGGAGTCAAGCCAGTATTCGCGAATCTCAAATGTTGGAAATTGTTGCTGCTGTTTTAAAATTGGAAGATTTTGTTATTTGGTTAGGTTTGTGTAATGTTTTATTCTCTCAATTTTATGTTTTTTAAATTTGTAATCTGTGGTCTACTTTAGCAGAAAAAATAAGTGTGGACAACTGACAAATTATTAATATTAAAATATTTGCCATGGCCGACGCAAGACAAACGGCAAACGATAATTCTGATATTATACATTTTTTATTAGCGAAACAGTTTTGCGAGACTAACATACGATGACAAAATTTTTAACTAAATTAGAACGACCTTGCTCCTATGGGAAATCTCATTAATATAAATTCAAATTCATCCGATAGAAAATTTTGTGTCACAGTGTATCAAAAATGTTTATGGCTTTCTGGAAGTGAAATAAAAAATAAACTTTATTGCTGGCCTTGCATGTTATTCAGTAAAAATAGTAAAAGTTCGTGAAATTCAACAGGGATAAGATAATTTAAAAACATACAAGTTGATTGAAATGGGCAGAGGCATCATTGAATGTTTTTTGCGTGATTTTTCTGTGGAGAAGTGTCATTATTATTCGGTTCTATCCCCCATCCTGTCCACCCAGAGCTAAAAACCACGAGCCGCCACTGCTTTCGACTCACTATTCACTGTATAATTCATTTGTCAAATAAAAATTTACACTTAATAGGTGAAATGAGATAGCATTTTCAAAAATAGGGTAACCCAGAATTGTTAAATGGTAAATTTTCGGTGAAACTTACAAGTTAATAATGCTTTAAATAAATAAAGTTAATTAACATGCCGTAAACTTTAAAGGTACTTCAACTTAATAAAAAGCTACCTTCAGGAATGGTATAGACATAAACTCAAATAGTATCTTTATGTTTTTTATTTACTTATAAAGCAAGTAGATAGATATATTATGGGTACGTTGCGCTGAAGAGGGCCAGTGATTTTGAAACAGCAATATCATAAGCTACGTCGTTATTGACTTTCAGAGATTATAAAAAATATTACAATTACTTTTATAAGAATCGCGACTTCTTGCCTATCACAATACACTACTAACAATATCGATTCCTACGGTTTCAGGTTTCAGCCTTAGTAATTTGTAAAATATATGTTTTTTTTAAGTTTAAAAAATAGGCTGCCTTATTCTTTTCTATTAATGGCAATCTAATTACTGTTTACGAAAAAACACGGCACGTGTTTTCTTTAATTTAAACACCGCAAAATACACCCGAATTAATAATACAAATTACCAAAACGCCTCAGATAGGTATATAATTCGTGTAAATAAACTCGCTATGTTTCAAAGTAGGCACCGGAAAGGAAAAACAATTGAGAAATTGCCGGCTTCCTACAAGAAACAATCAGAAATGAAAATCGATTAAAACTGCATTTTCGATACAGCCGCAAGAAAGAGACTGATGGACACAGGTTCCTCCTACACCAAAAAATGATTGACGATTTTTTTAATTTAAAGTCAAAGCCACTGACCGCAGATGGACAAATAATTGAGCATCTCTACGGGACTCCTTTGGTATGCTACCGTAAGGTAACATTTGGCGTTGTATATGGATTTGATTGAAAGGTATGGGCAACCGAAATACATTGTTGCGACCGGCATTTGTTTCACACGTGCCAAACATTTTTGGAAAGATTCGTCGATGAGTATAATCAGAGATTCAGTTTATAAACAATTGCTATTTAAAATTCTAGTGAACCCAGTAGAAATATTGTTGGAAGTCACCAAAACAACTAAAACATATACCTAATTCACAGCAAAGGTTCAAAATGAGTAAATGTCGGTGACAAAAATAAATGCAATGTAATTGCGAAGGAAATTTTGTCGTGCATGTTAACACTTCTATTTTGAAAAATAACAATGCCCCTCCAAAGTACTCTTTAATAAGAAAATTCCTATTATCGAGTAAAAAAAGTATAATAATATTCTGAGCTAAAACTATGTTACATTTGTTGTGTATGACTTTAAAAAAACATTTATGATTTTTTCAGCATTTTCATCCGTTTGTTCTGGATAAGAGCTATGGTATTAAGTATTGGTATAACTTCTGTTATCAATTTTGGACACCATATTTTCGTTTATAGGTCGTATGGAAGTCGTATTCAAAACCAATACAAATTCTTTTAAGATTTCTTTCAATTTTAGATACTATTTCGTGCCAAGGTCCTACTGAAGTTTTATCAGGTTCTTTAGTGACTTGTATAACTATCTTTGTGCAAGGCCATAACGAAGCACATTATTTTTTTATCGATTCCTATACAACCATACTCTTATGCCATGTTAAATATTGTATTGTAAGGGATATCGACCTCGACCCAATAACCACCTTTTAAAGACCATCTATTTTTGGTGTCCAATTAGTAATTTTATGAATACTATAGGACCCTTATAAGGACTTTCATAAGACCTAGAATTCTTAAATTTATTTTAAAATAAACCATACATACTCTTATGTCATGTTAAACATTGTATTTTAGGGGATATCGACCTCTTTACGACCCAATAACCACCTTTTAAAGACCATCTATTTTAGGTGTCCAATTAGTCATTTTATGAGTACTATAGGACCCTTATAACGACTTTCATAAGACCTAAAGTTTTTAAATTTATTTTAAAACAAACCATACTCTTATGTCATGTTAAACATTGCATAGTAGGG
Source organism: Leptura quadrifasciata (assembly GCA_963675555.1). NCBI lineage: Eukaryota > Metazoa > Arthropoda > Insecta > Coleoptera > Cerambycidae > Leptura > Leptura quadrifasciata. Next base: position 14,056,857 of record OY776681.1, on the reverse strand, counting down.
GATATCGACATTTTTACGACCCAATAACGACCTTTTAAAAACCATCTATTTTTGGTGTCCAATTAGTCATTTTATGAGTACTATAGGACCCTTACAACGATTTTCATAAGACCTAGAATTGTTAAATTTATTTTAAAACAAACCATACTCTTATGTCATGTTAAACATTGTATAGTAGGGGATATAGACCTCTTTACGACCCAATAACGGTTTTTGTGTCCAATTAGTCATTTTATGAGTACTATAGGACCCTTATAACGACTTTCATAAGACCTAGAATTGTTAAATTTATTTTAAAACAAACCATACTCTTATGTTATGTTAAACATTGTATTGTAGGAGATATCATCCTCTTTACGACCCAATAACGACCTTTTAAAGACCATCTATTTTTGGTGTCCAATTAGTCATTTTATGCGTACTATAGGACCCTTATAAAGACTTTCATAAGACCTAGAATTGTTAAATTTATTTTAAAACAAACCATACTCTTATGTCATGTTAAACATTGTATTGTAAGGGATATCGACCTCTTTACGACCCAATAACCACCTTTCATAGACCATCTATTTTTGGTGTCCAATTAGTCATTTTATGAGTACTATAGGACCCTTATAACGACTTTCTTAAGAACTAGAATTGTTAAATTTATTTTAAAAACCATTTCACAACCATTACAAAACTAATAGGGCATGTGGACCAAAAATTATAACTCAAAATGTTACTTGAATAGCCACACATTAATTATTGTTTGTAATGCCAAATATATTCATAAACTATTTTACTTACCTTACTTGATCGTTTCTATAAATAAGTATGTATTCTAAAATTAATAAAGTTTTTATTACAATTTCTACACATGTATAAATGTTAGTATTTTACAACGTTATTTCTTGAATAGCGACTTCTTTATCCAGCTGGTGTTGCTTTTCGTAGTCGACGTCGACGGTGATGGTGAATCGTTTCCTCTTCTAGGATTCTGATTGTTATTATTACTCAAATTATGACTCGATGACACCGTTGTTGGCGGTAGTCCCGCCAAATCATTTCCCATGTTACGAAGAGCTTCAGTGTTAGGTTTAGTTATATCTACAACTAGACTATGTCTGCACAATGTAGATACCGCATTCATCTTATCTTTATCTCTGTCTTTATCTTTACCTCTCCTCATTTTTACTTTCCTGAATTTGGACGCTATACTAGAGAAACCAAACTTGCTGGATTTGGGATTTCTTGTGTCTCGTGGCAGAGAGACGTATCCTCCGCCGTGTAGCTCGGGATCTATCTGTCTGTATATGTCAGGGTCTACATTTATCATACCCGCACTCGCGGATTTTACAAGAGCTCCTGGTAAGGTGCTGTCGTAACTAGATTCACTATCTACGCTTATTTGACTCAAGCGGTTGCGTGTGGGAAATTTGAGCACTTCTTCATTGGTTAGCTGAGGAGGAGCAGACACAGGCGTGGATCGCAAAAATTCCTCTTTGGCTTTTTGAAGTTTTTTCAATCGTATTTCAGGGGAGTGTTTAGACGTGCCGTGGCTACTTTGAGATATATTTAGTCGTAATTGTGTCTTCGGTGGTTCTGTGCGTCTTTGGCCTTCCTCGGGTGAATTTTCTGGAAACATCATTCCAGTGTTGGACGATTTGGATACATGACTGTTAGTCAATAAACTCTCTTGGACTGATTCCCGTCGTACTGGCACTGTAACTTGTTTGTTGCTTGAGTGCAGGTAACCCACGCTTGCGGATTTTTGAACTTCCCTCCGACCTAGATCAAGAGAAAGACAAGCATTATAGAATGAAAGTGTTTTTGTAGTACATTACATAATGAGCACGGAAATGAAACTTATCACACTAGTGGAAATGTTAACGCTTGAGGCCGCAGGCCTAATGCGCAAATCACATGAATGCGTAAGACACTTTCCAGTGAAGAATACGGAAGAATGAAAAATAATAAACTAGGAATTCATTTACTTAAAAACAGCCATTCAATGGTCTTAAATTTAAGACCACCCACCACTGTGGGGGAGGGAAAGTGAAAGCCAATTTTCAAATGCTAAATGGAAACCCTCAGTTTTTATTATTCGTGAAAAATTTTTAAGAAATATTTTTTTCGCCAAAGCGAAAATAGAAGTAGAGGTTTTTGGCCTAAAATATATCTATTGATTAATTATTTATATCGTTTTATTTCTTTTTGAAAAAAATCGTTAGTAAAAGTGGAGTATGCTCACCTAGCAGTGGCGACATCTTTTTCAGCTCCTCTTGATACTTTTCAGTTTGGGCCTTCACTCTTCTCTCTGACGTAGGAGACCTCCAGGCGATAGGAGAATTTGAACCCGACTGACTACTGTTGCCTGATTTGACGCTATGGCAGTCTTGTTCGGATATTTTCTGATTGTATTTCGCTAACATCAGCCTAATACTCGGAGAAACGTCCTTCAAGAGCTTCCTCTGCGGAACCGGTGACGGTGGAAGAGGCGGCAAATATTTCACGTTATCTTGTTGGCTCGAATCTGTTTCTTTGTTTTGTTCGGATTTGATACTATAATCTAGGTTACTTTTATAATCAGTTGCTATTGATGGAGCTACTTCTACCAGTATCCTAGGTGACTCTATGTTTTGTGAATATTTTCCGCTGTCAGCCAAGCTTGTTTCACCGATAGGGGTAAATAGTTTTCTCGTAGTTTTTACGAACAATGTTAGAGGTGATTCTGCCGGAAGTTTATGTTCCTCTGGGACACTAACGTTCACGTAATTTGTTTCAGTGGGTACTATAATCCTTTTTACCAAAAAACCTGCGCCATCTGGCTCCGATACTATCTTTGCTTCTAAATTACACTCAGAGATTGTTCTTGCCCTTGTCAGTTTTTTGTGCTGGCGGTTGTTTTTCCATTGTTCCTTTTTACCGTCTTCCTCTTCATCATCAGTATCAGGTATGCTTCTGTTTTGCATGGTCTTCTGTCGGTATTTTATGCGTTTTTTGACAGCGCCTTGGCTGTTGCTAGAGCCACTGTTCTCTGACTTGATGTACCGTTTTTCCTCCTTCTGGCTCCCTCTTCGTGAGTTGTCGCTAGTATCACATCGAGAAGATTTCGATTCGTTGGAGACTGTTTTTTCAACTAAAGTTTTCTTTTTACCGCTCAGTTTTCTGGGGGCAGTCAAATCTGAAAGAATGTTTTTTTACAAACTATTCTTGAGAATGGCTTACTAAGTAAAAATAAATCAGTATTTTAGTACAAAATATCAAGATTATCTTTTGCGTTTCAAGTCCCTTTTCATTATCTTTTTAATTTGTAAATTACTATACCTACGTTAAATGAAACATACCCGTAGCAGCGCATACATAACTGAGATTCCTTCTCAACTCTAATAATTTTGTCCTTACGTCTCTAATGTTTTCAAATAGTAATAAATACAATTTGTATGTAGTACCAAAATTATCAATTGATCTATTGCTGATATTCTGATCCATCCTTTCAGCCTGAAAATTAAAAACTGTAACGTTAATATTCTAAGTGTTTTCTTCTTTATACCATTTGGAGAATCTCAACTGAAAGGTCGTGGACGGATTCCAAAATATCACTTAAATGTCCCTGGTTCTGACTGCCTTCTTTAGAGATTGCAGAAGCTACCGATGAATTTGCTTCTTGAAGGCGCAGTAGCTTCTCCGTGAGCCTACTGGAAAGTTGTTTTTGGTTTCCGTAAATGTCCTAAAAACCAAGATAAACTCGCTTTACTCGATTTACTATTACTTGACTACCTACCTTTAATTTTGCTTTATTTTCAGTTATCATTTGTTGTCCCTTAATAGCAACCTGACTGAGGTTTCTGAAACAAAAAAGTATTTAGTATTTATATTTTCATGTTAGTCGCACTTACTTTACTTCAATTTCGTTTTCTGCCAACTGCCTTAGAATGTTTACGGCGTCCTCTATTAAATTATAATTAGTTTGGGCTCTAGCAGATTCGGATCTCCTCACCCTGGGAGCAGCCACGGTTTCCCCTTCGCTGCAACACAAATAATAATATATTTTTTAATTAGTTACATTTGTGGACTTACCATAATGCTTTTACTTCCTGCCTTTGATAAATAGGCAGTTGATGTTTTTCGACGTAGGTCTGCAGAGGAGCAGCAGTTTCTTCTTCGTAATCTTCAACTTCCACTAGAACAGCTTCTGGCTCGTCGAGATCTAACGGGTCTTGGTACTCCATCAAATAACGCAGAGATGAGGATTTAGAGTCTAAGCATTCCTTCTCCAATTCCTCGACATCATTCAGAGATAAACTTGATGGCTGCTGGCTCATCAGTGGGCAGGTTAGATTTAAAGCAGAAATCGCTATACTGTCAGCTGATTTGGATCTTGTAAGTGGTGGAGTATTGGCTAAAACAGTATTAAATTATTTTTAATTTCAGTACTAAATGCGCGTGGTCGAACTTACATCCACTATGCCTTGTAACGGTTGGTCTGTTCTCTGGAGTATACGAGGACGACAGCAACGCGAAAGTCGACGCCTCTGGCCCAATTCCTTTTGCCTTTTCCCACTCATACAGTTTCTGTGTAAATTTCCTAGAAATTCCCTCAAACCTATAAAAGCCCGATGGTGTATGAATCAATACTTCTTTCTTGTTGCCACCTGTAACTGATCTACGCAGTTTGGACAACCTACAAACAATAAATCTCACTAAGATCACTTGACGGAACATATTAACCAAAACTTACCTTTCCTCCCTTTCCAAAAATTTCTGCCTTTCTCGTTCCAATCTCTGCTTTTCCTTCTCTATTTTACCTAACTCTTTCTCAAACCAATGTAATTCTTTCTCGTGATCTTTCTGTTTCTTGACGTGCTTCGGAGAGGAATTTTTTCTAATTAGTCTCGGACTAGGCGTTTTATCTTTTTGCTTCTTTTGCACAGAATCGGAACTAGATACTGCGCCTCCACTGGCTTTGATTTGCTTCCACTCGTCCAATTTCTTTCGGAAATCTTCCGACAGGGGAGGGTATTCAAAAGCTGTGGATGTTTCCGATCTATGTCCACTAAGCGATTTCCATCGTCCGACTTCCCCTAATTTCTTTTTAGTAGTAGAAGACTCTTTGCCTGATGATTTTTTAATTTTCTCCCATTCTTGTAGTTTTTTCTTAAACTCGGGGGGCAAATCGAATTCGCTTGGCATTTGGCTTTTAGTAGCCAACTGCTGTTGGCTTTTTATTTTTTGCCATTCCTCCATTTTTTTCATGAAATTGGGGTCCCGGTTTTCTTCTACGAAGCCACAGGCAGAGGACGGATTGGAAGTGCCTGGTGAATTTTGTTTAAGCCGTTCCCATTCTGAGAGTTTTTCTTGGAACTCCAAGCTCAGTTTCTTTTGCAGCCTTCGATAACTTCTTTGGATTTCATCTTCGATGTTAGCTTCTGCAATTTACAATAAAGATATATGTATATGACAAGTGTGCGGTGGCAAGCCACAGTTAAAATATCAAACAAAGTAGTTATTACAATTTTTATTGCATGAAATATAACATTGAGACTGAGTTTACTAATAGAACATAATTTGAGAAACTCATTAACCGGAACCATCAAAGTGCCCCTATCTACAAGTAATGTATGTATCTTTAACTTTGAAATTCCTGTATAGTACAACAGAATCAATTAACTTATGTTTTGCAAGTCCATTAGACTCAAAACAATTAAGCAATAACTGTAGTTGAAGATATGTAATAGAGGAATTTTAAATTGTTGTGTCATCTAATGTGTTTTGAAGGCGTTCACCAAATAACTTTGATTGTTAACAAATAGAAGCACGTTTACATTTGACACAATATTACGAATAAATGTTGCAAAGGAAAGACGTCCCATCATCGAACCTTGAGGCGTCTCAAACATACAAATTAATTTATCAGCAGTATACCATTGGTATCTCACAAACCAGTATAACAAAAATTCGGATCACTTAAACATTCCTAATTAATGCAGATAGATTAAGGTTTAATTAAATGTGTTAAGTTGTGCTTAAGAGTTAAATTACGCAATTTCACCTTTTGGAGATGAAGGGCAAGACCGTGAATGTTCGCCCGACAAAAACGCCTTCTTGACCATAGTCCATTTCGATATGTGCCTATCACCCTGTTCAGCAAGAGCTTTTTGGTATCTTTCGATTACCTCTGGTGGTATATCACTTGAATTAACCCTAACGTAGCGCTTTGAGCAATTCGGGGTGGGGCTAGGTGAAACTTGCAACGATTTACTTTTAGCCTCCTCTTCGAACACGTCTTCGTTATCGCTGCACAATTCCACGTCAATCTGAATGTCATCGCTGGCTGCGCTGAGTCGGTGTTTTTTCTTAAAACTGTTCCGAGTCTGTATTATATCTTTCATCTTTGCCCATGGCGTTCGATGGAATTTGGAGTGGGATTTGATAGAGCTGTGCTCATCCTGGAACATGATAATTAGGATTATTCGATTGCGGTGGTGACAGGGTGCTTGTAAGTACGCACTAACCTTAGAATGTGGAATGTAGTTGTGATGTGAATGTTCGTCCTCTGAACTTCTGAAGTCTTCACAGGGGGTCCGTATATCTAGACACATGAAATATTTACATTTAGTTTTAGAGCGAAACTTTGAGTGTTTAGATCATTATGTATATATACAGGCTGTCCATTTTATCAGGGCACTCGAGAATATCTCACTTAATATCGGTCGTACAAAAAAAATTTCTCCGTTATTTGAAGAGATACGAGAAAAATTCTAAGGCGAAAAATTTTTGCAAAACAGAGTGTTTCAACGAGGTTTTATCTAATTTTGTTCAAAACCGTTGTATTTTGAGATTTACTATTCAGGCTGTTAAAAAAATTATTTTGAAACGGGCGGGAAATGGCGCCATTAAATAGAGTATTTTCCTCCCCTTTCAACGATATATCACATGCCACATTTATTCATTGGTACTACGTTAGTAATTATAAAAACATTTTTTAAAACCAATAATTTTTTTTTAACAAGCATTATACTTGCCGTGGAGAAGTATGATTAAATAAAACGATAAAATAATTCAATAAGCTGTTCAAATCTTTGCTATAATAAAACATTAACACAATTAAGAAGAATAAAGTAAATTCAGGTAACAAAAACAAAATAATAATCAAGAAAGCAAGGAGCAATTATGGAAAGAGTATTCGCAGTTATGCCAATGTATAGAGATCCTCCATAAAAGCGTCACTCCTTGCTCAGAAAGTTAAAATGTCTTTACCAATTAATTAAAGTATCATATCCATTTGTTTGTATTTCATGATTTCACTATTATTTCAATTATTTTAAAATAGTTGCCTATGTACAAACTTGACAATTTAATTTTTTGACAGATCATCTCAGTTAATACTTAAACTCTCAGTCAATCACACTCGTTTAAGAATTTAGAATTTTCAAAAATGATTTTCACTCACATTGATCGTTATAATATGTTCGTTATATATTGCCAATGCAATTTTAACTCTGGATTAGCTCAAGTAGAATATAGAAACAGATTTCCACAAGCAATATAGCCGAATAAAACTCTGTTCAGAAAATTAGCTACGAAACTGAAAAATAATGGTTCATTTTTAAAGAAGAAGACAAGGTTGAACAGTGTTACTGATAATGTAAATAAGGTAAATCGAGTTATTAATTATGTAAGAAATAAAAATACATGAAATTTGGAAACATCATTAAGAGAAATTCAAGTTGCTTGTCATATAAATAAAACAAGCGCTAGAAAAATTTTAAAGAAAAATGGTTACCGGTGTTATAAAGCCAAAAAAGTTCACAATTTACATGCGGGGGACAAACCAAGGAGGATGTTTGTAGGTGACTGTTGGAAAAGAAGCGTGCCGATCCATTAATATGTAGTAAAATACTTTGGTCCGATGAGGCAAATTTTTCCAATAATGCATTTTTTAATCGCAAAATACATTACAAATGGACTTCTGAAAATACACACTGGCATAGACCGACTGGGTTTCAAAATCGTTTTTCAATAAATGTGTGGATAGGTATTTTAGGCACCAATTTAATAGATCCTTATTTTTATGATGGTCACCTCAGTGGCCAAAGGTACCTAAACTTTTTGAGAAATTAATTTAATGCATTCTTAGATGACCTACCTTTAGAGAATCGTCACAATTTTTAATATTTTCAACAAGATGGAGCTCCTCCTCACAATTCCCAGATTTGCCTAGATTATTTAGACGAAATTTTGCCTCAATATTGGATAGGTACCGATGGATTTATTCGATGGCCCCCTCGTTCTCCAGATGTAACCCCAATGGATTTTTTCTATGGGGGTATATTAAAGATAAGGTGTTTACGACGACACCGCAAAATGTAGAGGACCTAAAAGCTCGAATTCAACAGGCATGTATTACAGTTACCCCCGAAATGCTTAGTAATGTTTTAAATGCAGTGCCTCGCCGCGCTCGATTGTGCATAAGAAATCGCGGTGGACACTTTGAACGCTTGATATGATATCTTCAAAAATATTTTGAGGATTACATAAATATTAATGTTGTGTGTGCTATATTCTCTTTATTATTAATTTGTTTTTGTTACCTGAATTTACTTTATTCTTCTTAATTGTGTTAATGTTTTATTATAGCAAAGATTTGAACAACTTATTGAATTATTTTATCGTTTTATTTAATCATACTTCTCCACGGCAAGTATAATGCTTGTTAAAAAAAATTATTGGTTTTAAAAAAATGTTTTTATAATTACTAACGTAGTACCAATGAATAAATATGGCATGTGATATATCGTTGAAAAGGGAGGAAAATATTCTATTTAATGGCGCAGTTTTGAAAAAAATTAAACCTCGTTGAAACACTCTTTTTTGCAAATGTTCGCCTTAGAATTTCTCTCGTATCTCTTCAAATAATGGAGATTTGGCATAGACGTTTTCCGCATTTTCGATATTTTCCGCCATAACTTTTAAAGTAGGCCATGGATTTCAAATGTCTTTAAGCCATTTTGTAGGTTATATAAATCAGCACAATTTTCGTAAAAATATTTTTTTTTGTGCGACCGATATTAAGTGAGATATTCTCGAGAGCCCTGATAAAATGGACAGCCTGTATATATTAAAACATAATAAGTGCATAAATGAAGAAGTAAATACGTATAATTAGAAGGACTGATTTTAATAGCTGTTTGTGTATCAAGGCCGTAAAGTTAATCTTTCTCGGCTGAATCCGAAGTTTGCGGCCGAGGCACATCAATAATTGCCACTGACGGAAATCTTCCAAATACATACTTGGAGGGCGTAGTGTTCGAAAATTTACAATTTAACCCCTAATTCACGGAGGGTTGCATGCATTAGACAAGGGTTTATGCACCAAAAAGTTTTTATTTCATTAGGAAAGTTTCTAAGGTTCAAGCTTTGATAAAACAGTACAGCATATGGACCATTACCGTAAATACTTAACGTGGGTATCTTGTAATATGGCGTACTTGCTGTTTACACCATCAACAAATGGCGTCTTTCACTGACCAAATAAAACTTCTCTCTACAATGGTCAATGGAACTCATGAGGGTAATATCCCCAGACTTTAACAATAAGATGAATCAATAACCATCTAACAAAACATTACACATTAATTCGCGGTATACACCACTTCATCAACGTGAATGTCCCTCCGAGCAGCCTCTATCTCTCATCAAAACGAAGTTAAATACCAATACCGATCAGGGAATCGGATCCAAAAATGCACCAATCATAGCCTTAGAGTTCAATACGAATATCTCGCGTGGCTACAGACTTATTCCCGATTTATATATGTCATTTTACTAATATTTTGTTAACTTTACACATGATAAAAGTAGATCGTTACATATAAAAAAACATCCCTTTTCTGAGCATTGTAAAGAAATGTTTTCCATGTTTATTAATATGTAAGCTAAGTTAGGCATTGTGACCTATTTCAATAAATGCGATATTTTTTATTTACTTAGCTACGTTTAGATTTAATAGAACAAGTATAATAAGAACCAATCAAATGTTCAAAACAGGTCATTGAATCTGAAAATAATTGACATTGATTGCGGAAAAATATAATATCCTTGTTTATTTTACTTACATACATCGTGCATGTTTTTTTTATTCATAAGTCTCCTAAAACATCAAATATTTGTTTTCCTCAAAACATGTATTTATTTGCTGTCGTATATTACAAACATTAGATGGCTGTTTATGTATAGGTCATAAATCATGGTACAATATTTGTCGGAAATGAGGAAATCCAAATAGTTTTCAAATTTATGTATATAAATAGGTTAATACAATACTTGGTGCTATTTATAAACTTCGTGCTGGCAACTGTACAGATGTATATAGTTTTTCGTTGTTTTTGCATTTCTTGAGTCAGTGAACGGTTGTGGAGAAAATAAATATGTACGCGCGTATTTTTATTGATCAAAATAAATAAGTATATGAAAAATTAGTTTATTTTTCATATGTACTATATTGAGGACACACACAAAAAAGAGACAAATGTTTCAACATTAAACAGAACCTATAATCAATTTTTGCTTTGAAAATGTTGCGGTGTTGTCAAGATATTGCGAAAATTATGAAAATTCACGGAAAAGTAGTGCATCACAAATGACGCACAAAAATTATTAATAACAATTAAGATAAGTCATTTAGTAAGTGCAAAGACAAAGGTCCGATAAAATGTCTGAGAGGAGCAAATATACAGGGGCATCAACTTGTCAATCTTCAAACATCTTATCAAACAAGCAGACGTAAAACCTATAAAGATAAGTGATTCAATTTGCAGGCGACATAGTACAGAGTAGCGGTATTTTAATGAGGTCGTAAAGTTTTTGTTGCTTTTTGACTGCCCAGTAAATATACACTCAACTTTATAAAAGGTATTTTCTTCAATTTCTATATCGTTCTGACACTTGCTTTTAGTCCTAAGAGGTGAAAAATCACCTAAATTGAGAAATTTTATGTTTCAAGAAGTATTCTTTTTTTAATTTATTAATTAATGCAATAAATTTTACAAAAATGGCAATATCTCTTAATCTACATAACAATCAAAGTGACACCTGAGGAGACCTCGTATTGTATCCAGCAGTATTTACATTCTAGTTTCTGTTTCTATAATAAAATATAAGAAAATCACTAAAGTAAGTGTATAATACCTATCTAATTTGTGATATGACTCTATATTATAATAAAGTGGGTACAAAGTGTATATAAACAATTTGAGACGCTGTAGGATAAAAATGCAGTTGTATTTACCTGGAATTAAATATAACATTCTAGAAGGTTTGACTATAAGTATAAGAAACAGTGTGTGGCACGTTTGTGTTACATCACGATAAGATGGGTAGAAGTGTAGTTGTCTACCAGATAATTTTTAGTTTCTATCCTGAAACACCTTTTCTCATTTTTTGAGATGTGATGGAAGTTTATTATATAACTTGATTCCATTGCGTTTTATGCATTTTTGAGATATTTTCGTCTGCTAAATATTTTAATGGGGAGATTTACGTTTGGTAGATAACAAGTTTATATTATAGAACTGTATATTTTCAGAGTTTATGCAATGACAGGCGACTTTAACTTCAGTTGAGGTGCTATGGATCGTTTACCGTGTGCCTATATTGACATGTGAGATTTCACAAGAATGTTTTGCAGTTCAAATGTGATTGCCTAGTTTTCTATGATTATTTAATAACGATCCATCACCCTAATTACTCTATCCTACACACACCTACAAAGGAGAATATGAAATTTAGAATTAGAGAATTCCAAAACATTAACATCAATATGTTAAGTAATGTTAGTCGAGCTTTTGAAAACCGTATGCATTATTGTTTAGAATTAGCAGGTGCTAAATTTGAACATTTGTTATAGTAGTTGTTTTATGTGTTTTTTCCTAGTTACCGTTGTTGTTATTTTAAAATATTTTAATTGTTAATTTTAATTAAATTATTTCCCGCCTCGAAAATTGTGATAAAAAATATAATTTAAAATCGTTTACCCTTAGTTTTTATTCTCAGCTTTAAAAGCTATAGTTACTTAATGACAGAGTCATGGTTTACTTGCACAAAATCGCAATAATTTTGAGTTATCAATTAAATCGTAAATATCTCAAAAACTAGCAATTTTGGGGCCTATTATCGCGATAATTTGTAGGAATACAATAGTTGTACAATGTGGTGGAATAATATACTGGATGTTCCATTTGAAAAAAACGATGAGGTTTTTGATGTTTGTAGATTAGCAAGTTGATGCCCCTGTATAAATCCTCCTCTACATAAAAACAAATGTTCGCTCCTCTCTGACATTTTCTTAGGTCTTGATCTTTGTATTTACTGAATGATTTATCTTAACTGTTGTTAACAAAAAAAAATTGTATCATTTGTGATACACTGGTATTTTTCGCAATACCTTGGCAACGCCGTAACATTTTCAAAGCAAAAATTTGTATTGAACGTAGAATTTTACGCTAAGATCAATGGTGTAAAAATATAATAATATAGGGTGTGTCGTTTAAAAATTTCGACCTTGAATCTCTCCCATTTTAAGTAACACTCTGTGCTTTTCAAATTACTTTAGAAATAGGTAACAATGTATGCTATATAGTTTTTATTCAAAACATTCTTTCATATTTCTTATAATAGGCCAAATATTGGACTTCCTCGCATTATTGAGAAACTTTGTTCTGGAAAATACAAGACATTTTATACACCATTTAATACATGGAAATTGAAAAGAAATCTGCGCAAATGACGTAGCACTATACTATAAATTAATCGTTTGTAGTTCATGGCTTTACATCACATTATTATAAATACTTGTAAACGGTTACTCATATGTTATAACAATGTTCATAAATTCACCATTCTATTCTTAAGTTGTACAAAATCAATTCATGCTATTTTCACAAACATTATCACTTTACAATTTAATTTCCGAATGTACGAGATCCTGACTGACTGTGTGCCTCTCTATCTGGAATATTTATGTGTTACCTAGCAAATTGTTTGTTTGTTATCAATGTTGTTTTAATTTGTAATTAATATTAAGTTTTTAAGTAATGTATTTGTTTGTTATATATTAATATTATTGATATTACTACATGTTCTATAACCCAAACACATGCGAAAGCTTCATGGGATCTTTTTTTAATTATTTACCTGTATATTGTCATTTCACGTAAATTTTCTGTATTGCTGACTTATCTGGTAAATAAATTATTATTATTATTATTATTACTAATGGGCCAACCTGTATATTCCAGCAACCTGGAGGGAAATCTTAAACTTCCCCCATATAAAAATTATATTAATTAATGCTATCATTGATTAAAGAAAAAGAAATCAAGAACATTTTTCATTGGCAGTTATTTTCTTTTAATCATTGACTGCAAAATTTACGGTTGTAGAAATTTACTCCGATTTATCTGTAAATAAATTGGAAATGGGTAATAAATATTCGACATACATATCCTTTTAGTTTCGTACGGTTTAAAAATACTATTAGATTAAAGGAACATCTACGAAATTTTAATAATCTTTGCATGAAAGTTTTTATGCGAATTCCAAGTGATTTATAGGTTGTTTTTAATGTTATGGCAGTTATATTGAAAGTATGTAGTAAAAACATCTTTTTCGTGTTAATGGTATAGGCGACTATAAAAACAAGACATAAAAATCCTTGTAACGTTCCTGATTCTAATGTAATCCATCATTTTAAATGCAAGATTTGCCATTTTGGGGATAACTAAAAATATCCAAAACATTGGATATTTATGAATATATGCCAGTTTTGATTATCAATTCCTAGGACTATCAGTTCAGGACTGATACGGTGACCACCGGCATTAGGTAGCTTTGGAAGTGTTGTGAAAACATACTTTACTATTTTTTTTTTTTTGTTTTATTTAAGATTATTCTCAAAAATGTTAATAAAATGAGTTACAATCAAGAGAAATTAACGTTGTTAGTGGTGTTTGAAAGGTTTTTAATCAAAGTTTACTAAAAATGTAAAATTGTGTACCCTTATTGTGTTTAAATAATGTTGTTAAAATAGTGAGCAGAAAAGCTAACGAGAGACATTTTTTCAGTGGTATCACGGTCTACTCTGAGCATACCGAACTCCAATTATTACGAAATAATTTTCATAGGTTATATCCCAAGAAAAACGGTTCGGATTCCACTATAAGCTGTAGAGCCCCGTCTCCTTCACTCAGACAAATATATGGATTTCATAGAATTAACAGGGTCACTCACGTTACTAAGAGGTCGGTTAAAAACATTTTCAAATATTTCAACAAATTAGGATCCTACTGTAGGTATAAAAAGTATATTACCGGACCGGTGGAAGTCTTCGTTAGAAGATGCAGTGGACAAGGATCCTGGAGTCGAAATCCCTGCGGCTCCTGAATCGGCAGGACTATGCCCAGTTTCATCACTGGTGGACGGTACCCTCAGGTACCTCGCTATTTCTAGGTTTACAGGTACATGAATTCCGCTATCTTGAGATTTGTTATCTCCTACGGATGTTGAGGCCTTTTCCCATCTGTAAGAAAAACAACCTAGTAATAATTTTATATAACATTTGGAGTAAAATCACATTGGGATAGATTGAAGTACACTTTAAATGCATAATTTATTTGGAACCTTCTGTCTGGATTGTTAATCAATTGTGTAAATGTAAAATATTTTTTTCGAGTTCTTGAGTTCCTTAAACTTTAAAACATACTTACACTATGCCAACATGGTTTCAGACCTGGTAAATCTAGAGAAATTGCGGCTTTTTACTTTAATGACTATGTCTACAAAAATTTGGATTTGGATGGAAATATATTGTCTCTATTTTGTTTGACTTAACTAGTGCATTTGACATTTTGATTTTTGGCGACTAAGTTAGAAAATATTGGAATTCGAGGCAAATTCGCAGACTGGATAATATTTTATATGAGTAACCGAGAACTAAGTGTTAAATATCAAAATGTAGCTTCTGATTTAAATGACGTTAATTTGGGTGTTCCTCAAGGATTTGTTTTAGGTCTGCTGTTATTCTCTTTATATACAAATGATCTTTCTAAATTTGTCCATGAAGGTAGTATCACAATGTACACAGATGATACAGCGGTATCAACTTGTGCTTCAACACTTGAGGAATTCTATATAAAGATTGGCTATGTTTGTGAGACCATGAGTGCATGGTGTCAGCGTAATAGACTCATTTTAAATGAAAAAAAAAACAACTAAATATATCAATTTTAATCTTAGAAGGCCTTTGACTCAAGATTTGACACCTTTTTCAACTGGTTTCAAAAATCTAGGAACATACCTTGACAGTAACCTTGGAACGACATGTCATGTCGATCATGTTTGCAAATAATTAAATAAGGCTTATTACGCTATATTGGAAATGAAAAATACACTCGGACGACTAGGTTTGTTAAATATTTACTACGCGTTGGCCTACTCCTACATCTTTTATAACATAATTTTGTGGGGCAAATTCACGAGCATTAATAGAGTGTTTATATTGCAGAAGAGGATACTAAGACTCACATGTAATATGAAATACAATGATATGTGCAGAATAGTGTTTAAGGACAATAAAATCCTTACAGTACCCTGTAATTATATTTATAAATGTTTGCTTTTTGGGAGGGATGATATGGAATTATTTAACGCTCTGGGTATAGCTCATAGTTATAGTACGAGACATGGTAATTTATATGCAAAACATAAAACGACGACGTTTAAAGATTCTCCGTACTATAATTGTATAATTTGCGTGATCTATTGTGCAGACGTTATTAAAAAATGGTAAGAAAACTACTAGTAGAGAAGACTTGTTACTATATTAATGAGTTTTTTAATTCTAGTTAGAATTTCTGGCATATATATCTGCATGTGAACTTATGTGTACGTCAATTTCACTTATATTTGTTAGAGTGATTTTACTATACGTAGATATGTGCTATATATATATTTTCTGGATCCTATATCATATATTTTAATATATTTATTTGTTTGTTTTTAATATATTGTTTTGTTTGTATGACACCCTGTAACTTTTTATTGCACACGTAAATTTTTTTACTTACATATTGACTTACCAATGTTACTTATTGTATATAATTGGTTCAATGATATTATTATTATTATTATTATTCTCAAACTGCTTACCCAAAACTGGCAGTAATAATATATGCTATTCTTGTAATAATTACTTTATATCTATGAAGGTTTTCATATTTTCATGTTTTATATTTTACATATTTATTATTATTTATTTTTATTTTGACATGTCCTATATCATTGTATATGATATGATATGATATGATTGTATATGATCGAAAGGATAAATAAAGATTATGATTATCTTCTAAGCAACCTTATCAGAATACCATTCCAGATACGACCAAAGTTTAGATTTACAAAGAAACACTAATTTTGCTTTGAAGTAAAGTTGGCAAGAAATCCAAACCTTTTGGCAGCTGAATTAGACATATCTGCATTTATGCCAGAGAGAAAGTTAATCCCAATACAACTATGAATGAGTTCTTTGATGTAATTTGCAGGCGTGTATATAGTTGATAAATCATAGTCGTTACATTTTTTAAAAGTTGTAAATTAGCCTTTTGTTAAGAGGATGTATTTGTATATCTATTACATTTGTGACACCAGTGGGCTTCAGTTAATACAAGTTGTAATATTTTGATAATGAGTATATGGCGAGGTATATGGTTTAGTCTCATGGTAAGGTGCATTTTGATAAAGAGGGCAGTTCCTCATTAACAGCGAACTGATAGACTGACTATTAATTTTTAACTTTGTAATTATCTTATAATTAATTTGTATCTAGTTGTCTTTCAATAAAATCAATTATTATTATTATTATCTATTACCTAGCCAGATCTTTGGAATTAGTAGAGAATAATGATAAGGAGAAAGTGGTATACTGAAGGAAACTTCTTCGGATTCTAAATCAGAATCAATAACTTCCGTTGGTATAGTATAGCAACAATCAGCAAGCGTTACGTTATGAATTGGAGCTCCATCTAATAATGAATATCACTTGACGATATTTTCAAAATACCACAGTTAAAAATGTGAACATGCTTGGGAAAACGGACATAGAATAAACTGGGACTCGGCAAAAATTTTAACAAAAGACCAAAAAAGAAAAATTAAAGAATCAGCAATAATCTTATTAAATGAAGATAAGTGCGTATCGAATTGTTCTGTAGATATTTGTACAGCCTGGCTACCAATGTTAAAAGAAGAACTTAACAAACTCAACATTATCTAAAAAATATCATCAGTTCTATGTTCTGTGTAAGTAGTAAGTATCTATGGAAATAACATAAACAGAATCTTAAAGCTGTGTATTTGACATACACAGCAAAATAAGAGTTCTTCAAAAAATAGCTTTGAAAACGGAAAGAGATTACTTTCCGAAACGTCAGCAAAATACATTATTTTTGTGTTTATTCCGATTTATATTATTTGCAAAACATAACCTCTGACTTTTCCTTTGGCGTAAACGTCACGGGCGCAGAGGCTTTTTTTCCAATAATTCTATTATTTTGTAGATTCGGTGATTTGTTTTGAAGAGGATAATAGTACATGTGGTAGGAAACCCAAATAATAGGAAAGAATATGTCACCTAAAACTTTCCACACTAAGTACAACTATAGACACTAATATAATTCACAACTTATTAATGTTCTAATTCCATCTGTTCACTTGTTCGTCTAATATAAAACTGTGCTTCGTGCGCGAGATCTACTCCTTATATATCTGTGGCGTTTTATTCTCTATCTTTCCAGTTCGTGATGAGATCTTTCTACACTCCACAGTTTTCGCATAGCTGTAGTAATTCGTCAGTTGGCCCAGGGATGGCGCCGCTTTACCGGTATCCACCAGGCAGAACTTCTTTCACCCTGCTACCTGGGATTGATACAACCTCTCTCCGTTAGAGGGCGGCATATAACAATATTTACTTTAAAAGTAAATTGTACACATTTTATTTAAACGTCAACATAAATTACTACAAAACCTACTTGACTTTAGATTTTTAAATTATACTTAGGGCCAATAGTTTAAATAATTAAATTTTAAAAATACAAAAATAGACACTATGCAGAGTGTTTCATTTTAAAAAGATTACCACTCCTTGAAACAACTTAAAGTTTTGACTATAAATTTCGATAAAAATGTCTCTACTTCAAAGGCCCTAACTAGCTCGAACCGGGTGTGAGGGAAAACTGAATTAATAAGACGCGGACAAGGTAAAAGCTAATCCTATATTACAAAAAAAAAATGGGCGACTCGGAGGCCATGGTACATAAAATGGCATCAATGTCAAAAGCAAATCAAGAGCTCTTTAAAATTTACGGTACTCGAATACGCAATCAAGTCATAGAAAAATAACTAAACTAATACAGAGAATTTTACCGCAACAAAAGGTAATATACTAATATGAACAAAATCTAGTATTTTCATAATAACAGTATAGGTAGATTATCACATATTATAATCCTTAAAGTCAAAACCTCGAAAAGAAAGTTGGGCGCCACGGATTTTGTTTTTGGTAAGAAGCGGAAAACCATTCAGGGAACTTAATTGGAACGTACTTACATTGTTCTTGCCCTTTGTCACCGAAGACATTAACTAGGCATTGACAGCAATCTTCCATACACCCATTTGGAGGGTGTATAATTGGAAAATATATAAATTCACCCCTAAGGCACTAAGGGTTTCCAAACGAGACAAGGATCATTTCCTCAGAAAGTCTTTATTTCGCTGGAAAAGTCTCTAGGGTTTACACTTCGATAATGCAGTACAGTATATGGCTAATATTGTAAATATACCGGGTGTAACAGGATCATGGTATACCCCCTTTTCTTCTTTAGTTTTTAAGATAATCGATTGAAATTTAGGATATACTACATACATAATAAGCGGCACTTTTTGACATACAATTTATTTTATTTTTCACTTCCGATTTCTCCAGAAGTGACACTAACTTTCGATTTTTAAACAGAACACCCTGTATATTATTGCATTTTTGAATTCTACATAATTTTCTGAATCCAACGATGCTAAATAAGTGACATTTTATTTAATAATTTAGAGTTTTTAAAGGGATTTCGATTTTTGTAGCATTACACGGGTCATTTAGAATAAATCGGAACTGCTATGGCACACTTAAATGGAAAATTAAAAAGTATGTTATAAAAAAAATTGATGTTTGAAATGTCACTTATTTGGCATGGTTGGATTCAGAAAATTATGCAGAATCCAAATATGCATGTGTTCAATTTAAAAATCGAAAGTTACTGTCACTTCCGGCGAAAACGGAAGTGAAAAAAATCAATTGTACGTCAAAAAGTGCCGCTTATTATGTATGTAGTATATCCTAAATTTCAATCAATTATCTTCAAAACTAAACGAGAAAAGGGGATATACCATGATCCTGTTACACCCGGTATATAACAGAATTGAACGTGAAATTTGGGTACTAAATATGGCCGACGTGTCATAATAAATTCCCCCGGTCCTCCTTGTTCTCCGCGTGCACCAGCCTCGCGCGTCCTCTGTCGTTCATCAAACGACGTTAAATTTCTCAACCAATCAGAGCCTCGGATTCAAAAATGCATCGATTGTAGCCTTAGAGTAAAATATAAATAGACCGCACGCTATAGGTTTTTAATCCGGTCAATTTAGACCAAAAAATGAGAGTGAAGGTGCATAAAGTCCCAACAAGCTGAAAGTCAGTAAAATTGTTCAAAACATAATTATAAATAAAATTTAAAAGTTCCCCATCATTCCCGTGTATGGAAAAAATTTTACTCGAGGTCAAAGGTAAAAAAAAATGAGTTTTTCGCGATTTTCAGCAAAATGGTAAGTTTTATCATAAAAGTACTTCAGACAAAAATTGTAGATCATAAAATTGTCTATAAAAAATGTATCAATACTTTTTTTCCTACGAGCCACCGTTTCTGAGATATACCGATTCAAAAAGTTGTAAAAGTTGTTATCGTCATAATATGCATGAGTACGCCACGTATATACATATCTAGAGTTAGGATGGATACGACCGAGCAGCATGTTGATGCAAGTGATTCACGAGTAAACAAAGATGCTAAAGACATACGAAGACTTTTAGAGTGGTTCTCAACGCATGATCCTTTTCCAGAGGTTAACAAAATGGTTTCTATTGCGAGTGGTGTCGTTGGTGATGATAAAATTAATTGTTATAAAGCTCGTGAAGTTGGGCTTGCTTCTATGGCAAAAATGACAGGACTGACATTCAATAATATTAAATTAAAACGCGCTGACAAAGTTGTTCCTCTTTTAGCTATGACTAGTACCATAAAAGTTCTTGAAGAAAAAGTACCTATTGACCCTGTATTATTGTTCCAACGCATGAGTATTACTGCAGCATTTCAAGATGAAATAGAAAAATATTTTGAATATGAATTAGCTCCCTACCCTTTATCGTTGTTTGATGACATCGGGATGCGTAAAACACAGAAGTCTGCCATTTACGATTATTTTGAAAAGGTAAATATCGATATTAACAACACTAATGCGACATACATCATTGACGGAGGATACTTACTACACCGCGTTGTGTGGGATAGCGAAGAAACATTCAACGTTATCTTAGATAAATAACGTTCAGTATGTACGTCGACATTTTTGTTCCAGAGTTACTGTCGTATTTAATGGTTATGATGATTGCACGAGAAATATCAAAGCTGCAGAACAACGCCGTCGAACTTTAGCAACATCTTCTTCTTCTGATATTTTATTTGATGAACTTATGACAGTTCCAACAAGTCAACAGAAATTTCTTACAAATACTCACAACAAGTCTCGGTTCATTTCAATGTTGAAAGAAAAGTTTACTGCTGAAAATATATTGGTAAAACAAGCTAATAATGATGCTGATGTATTGATTATTGAAACAGCAATAGACCAATTCAATTTGACAAATACAACTATTGTTGTTGGTGAAGATGTAGACTTACTCGTATTACTCACTGCTCGGACGCCAACTGAAAAAACTATTTTCTTCTTAAAACCAGGAAAAGCTCAACATCAATCGGATATATATTCATCAAAAAGTTTATCTACTTTTGTAAAGTGTCAAAATCATGTACTATTTTTACACGCAATAACTGGCTGTGATAGGACATCTGCATTTTACAGGAGGGGTAAAACAGCAGTTTGCAAAATGTTTGAAAAACAAGATTTAATTCAATGTGCTGAAGTTTTTAAAAAGAGTAATTCAACTCAACAAGAAGTTATCACCAACTGCATACGCTTTCTTCTTTCTATGTACGGAGCTCCTAAAAAAACTACCTGTTTAGATAAACATCAATATGCATGCTTCGTTAAAAATACTAAAAATAAAAAACAAGTTCAATTAGCTTGTCTTCCTCCAAGTCTTCCCTCAGTTGCTGCTCATCAACATCTTTTTCGGGTATATTACCAAGTTCAAGTGTGGCTTGGTTATCAGCTAGACCCTACAGACTGGGGTTGGAAGTTGGTCAACAATATATTAGAGCCAGTTCAAACTTTACTCCCACCTGCGCCGGAAAAACTGCTGAACACAATTTTTTGCAACTGCAAAAAGGGATGCAGTGCTAAATGTGGTTGCAAAAAAGTCGGACTGTTTTGTTCTCTGGCATGCACAAATTGTCAAGGCCGGTCGTGCTCTATTGTTGAATCACCAACAGTGGAGGATTCGTTTGATTCCGACGAAGTGTCATACGATACATCGCTATTGACGCAATTTACTTGCATCCAAAATGAAGATGGAGAAGAAGCAGGAGAAGAAGAAGAAGAAGAACAAGAAGAAGATCAAGAAGAAGAACAAGAACAATTTGAAAGTTACGAATCAGAAGAATGAACTTCACCACTTTTTTTTAATTTACATCGCTTTTATCTTTTCCAGTCTTTGAAATTTTCCGTTATTTTGCAATAGTTTCAAATTAAACAGGATCACAACTGACCCGTGGAGTAGGCCTACTGGGGAAACCACGTTAAAAAAACGCGCTAAGTACACTACCTCATAGGTGGTGTGGAAACGTGTGCATATTATGACGATAACAACTTTTACAACTTTTTGAGTCGTTATATCTCAGAAACGGTGACTCGTAGGAAAAAATGTATTGGTACATTTCTTATAGATAATTTTATGGTCCGGGGTACTTTTATGATAAAACTTACCGTTTTGCTGAAAATCGCGAAAAACTCATTTCTTTGACCTTTGACCTCGAGTAAAATTTTTTCCATACACGGGAATGATGGGGAACTTTTAAATTTTATTTATAATTATGTTTTAAACAATTTTACTGATTTTCAGCTTGTTGGGACTTTATGCACCTTCGAATGTCTAAATTGACCGGACTATTTGGTTGTACAGATTTATATATGACATTTTACTAGTATTTTCCTAAATTTACAAGGCTAAAAAATGGACTGTTACATAGTATACTTACAATAATCACCCTGTACTCTTAAAATTTCATATAAAAGACGTACATTTTAGATTAAAAATTAACCTGTAAAATAACACCAAAAATAATTTTATTGAGAAATATTTATCCAAAACAAATCTCACGATCTGTGCTACATTAGTTTCGCAAATAGCAGTACTACCAACTCCAGACTATCCTAATTTACCTTACATTATTACTCTGTTTATATGTAACGCCTCCAGATTGGACGTTCTATTTAGCATTAACTTCCGCACCGACTATAATTTGCCCGTGCGACTATTATGTATTCGAAACAAAATAGAATTAAAAAGCAATTAATTAACATACACATGAAAACTACTATTTTATGGGTTTGACTGCCTTTCAGTTACTAGTTTAAACTGGCAGCTAGGCCCACGCACTATTTCAGACAAATCGTTTCTAAAATTACTCCAACGAAAAATTAAAACGTTTAAGAAAATTGTCGTAACACACGAAATTTTAAAGGATGTCATTTTTCATGCAAGCGCGTGGAAAAATGTTCTTTGTATGTTGTCGGGTCTAACTGATTTTAAATGTAATGGGGTTATTTCATAATTTGTGTTTTCGTTAAATGAAAATGAAACGAAATTGAAAATTAAATTCCGCCTTTTAAGAAAAACCTAAAAATTGTCGTACCTATTAGTAATTCATCCATTCGTTCATTCAATAACTATTTTCTTCTTCACAGACAAGTCTACAACTTTATTAATAACTTCCATCACCTACTTAATAGTTTTCTTACATCGCATTCACCTCACGCGGCTATTTTGAAAAATATAAAAAATTGTTCGAATCTCACTTATTTTTTGAAATTTTTTAAAACGGAAAAATTATTTCCCAATGAAATTCGACAGAGCTACTCCTCTGCAATTAATTTTATTCTATAAAAGACTGTCTACAAATAAGACTTTAACTATGACTATTTCTCAGCTTAAACTAAATGCCTGCTTAAACAATATTATTTCTTCTGTATGATTTAATGTAATTATAAAATTGTGATAACAGCACAGTATATCTCCTTGTATGTTTTTATGTGTATCGGGGCCACGGAGAGCCGGGGCGGGCCCCGGTATTTTGAAATTCCTCGGGCCCCCATTCCAAAAAACAATACGTAAAGTCCTGACATTATATTTTTTATCAACAGCAAGATCACAAGAGCTTTTTTTATCGGATAAATTTCTCTTTGTAACGAAATAATTTTGCCATTCAGTGATTTTATAAGAAAAACTGTCAAATATCAGTTTTTTGAGCAACATCAGTGATTGGCAAAATTTTGAGTTAAAAAGAAATTTATACATAAAAGAAAAGCTCGAAGCTCGAGTGTTTTTTGGCAAGATATATTAACGACAGAATATCTGAACGAACAACAACAATAATTTTAAAGTGATGTGCGACTACTTGATGTACTCTGCTTTTGAGAAACAAACATTTTTATCGGTGATAAAAACGATACACCTTTTTATCGCTATCAAAATGATAAAAATGTTACTGCCAAATAGACTTTTTATACAGGGTGTCTCACCGAGAACTGAATCGATCGATATAGAGAAAAGTACGCATCAGAAAATTTTGAAAATTTAGACAATTACTAACGTCGGTGTGGCCAATCCAACTAAAATAATTACAAGCAGCTGGCACTTCCGCTTATACCGGAAGTGGATACCAACTTGCTTATTTCAGACCGAACACCCTATATATTTTAGAGTGTTCAAAAAGAGCATAAAATTCTGAGTCGAAAATATGTAGCGTATCCTATACCTAAACCTAGCCGCTTCAGAGATATTTTGACATTTTATAGAAAATTTGACAGGTGCAACGGTTTGCAAGAACCATTACAACTTTCTTCGTGTAAAAGATCCTCATTTGCTTCTTGTCACATAAAAAGAACACAAGGAGAACTACGTTCTACAACTGAAAAAAATTAAATAATATCATACCAAGTGTTCCGTTTTTCGCGTTACATTTTGTCAACTTCAAACCGCGAAAACTTGTTTAGGTCAAATAGAACACCCTGTATCTTTTACGTCAAGTTGTGTAAAATTGAATTCCCTTTTTTCTGATATTAGCATTGTGGGGGTTAAAGTTACAACTTTTTGAAATATTTGCGATTTTACTAGAAATTCATTTCATCAAAATAGCCATGATTAGTAACAATCAGTCATTATCTTATGTCAAAAAATGCCGGCACGTTTAAATTATACTAACGAAAACTAATTTGTTTATTATTTATGGAGAATGTGATAAAGTAATATCAAGAACTTGCAGCACATTTGCTACTCGATATCCAGAAAAACGGAAACCGTCACCAAACACTGTAAAACGCATACTGGAAAATTTTAAAAATTATGGCTCTGTCAAGGCAAAAATGCAAAGAAGAAAGCCTATTGTTGATGACGAAAACATTGAAATAGTCATTCTGGGATATTTTCATGCATTTCCAAGTATGTTATTAAGACAAGCTGCTCTGGAATCGGGACTATGCAAGGATTCAACTCACAGAATTTTATTTTTTTGTTTTTGTTTTCTTAACCGCCTCTCAAGTTACCGAAGTAACCCCCTGGAAGATCTCAAGGATCTTGTTCTAGGCAAAGAGAGACGAGGCCCTACAGTTTAATGTGGATTGGGTGATTGGGGCAATTTTTTTAATGAAAAATTGTTTCGCCTTGCGGGAATCGAACCCACTTCGCTAGGCAATTCAGTTTGCTAGCTAGTCGCTTTAACACACTGAGCTACCATTAAAACATAAGTTTCACCCATTTTCATTCCATATGGCTCTAGGATTAAAAGAAACAGATTTCATAAGAAGACAGAATTTTTGTCAGTTTATTCTAATAAGGTCTGAGGGTCAAGATTCTTATTTGGGAAATAATATATGGACAGATGAAGCAAAATTTACTAAAAATGAACTTTTTAATAGACACAATTCGCATTATTGGAGTGACTCAAATCCTCATATGTTCAGAGAGCGAAACTTTCAGGAAAGTTGGCAATTCAATGTTTACTGTGCCATAAGAAACGATAGAGTGGTGGCATTACATTTAATTAATAATTATTTACAAGAAACTTTTTACGATCAATGGATTGCCAATAATGGACCTTTCTTATTGTCTCCTCGCTCGCCCGATTTATCAGTTCTGGATTATTTCATTTGGGGAACTATTAAAAATAAAGTTTATGAGAGCCCATTAACAACCATTGAAGATTGTATGCAAAGAGTAAGAAATGCATTTCAAAACATATCACAGGATTCAATTAGAAGAGCTACCCATGAGGAGTTAATCCGAAGGTGCAAAAAATGTGTCGAGGTTCGAGGGCGGAATTTTGAGCAATTATTAAATTAAAATGAAATCATATTTTAAATTGATCTTATCTCTGCTATTTTAGTTCATGCCATATCTTCAATTCGATTAATACGCATGTTACAGTGTTAGTGTTATTTTGCGTTTTTGTGGATATCGAGTAAGACTAAGGTTATCAATCAATCGGGCCCACCATGGCTTAACGGAGAAATTATTTACGAAACAAAATTGGAAACTAAATTCTTTAATATACAGGCTGGGGCAATGGTGCATCGGAACTCGATATCTCTCAGAAATTATAGTTAACCTTAAAATTTTTTAATTTTCTTTCAATTCAGAGAATAATATGTCGCATATACCATCTACCTTATACTATAACAATGAAGAAATTGATGACCCACAAACAGCTGTCGATAGTTTTGCCGATTATTTTAAAAAGTCATTCACACCATCTGTTAGTTAACCAAATTTTCGATCTAAATAACAACTTATCGCTTACTCTGGCTGAAATAACTGAAGAACAAATTCTGTCCTATCTTCAAAAAAGGTGATAAGACCGACTTGTCCAATTATAGGCCAATTACTATAATTTGCGCCAAAATTCTGGAAACTATTTTACACTTTTTTATTCATGATCATACATCCCGCATGATTTCGTCCAACAAATTTGGATTTATGAAGGGTAGATTCACAGTAACCAATCCCATTTGCATCACTTAATATTACTTATATCCATTCGGGTTTATGTTATTTACATGGATTTTTCCAAGGTCTTCGACAGACTTGATCACGATTGCCACATTCGGTTTATCATGGATTTAATGAACTTAATTAAAGCATATTTTCAAAATAGATACCAATATTTTCAACACAACGGTTACAGGTCTGTCAAATTCTTGAAGGAGTCCGATGTTCCTCAAGGATGTACACTGGGTCCGCTTCTCGTTCAATTGTTTATGAACGTTGTCGTGTCCTATCTTGAGACTGAAACGTTGCTCTTTCAGACGACTCAAAAATATTTATCGAAATAACTTCTGTTGAAGATTGTGGTGGGTTGCAAAAAGATCTAAATAAACTTAACCACTGGTATGCCATCAACAAACTGCCACTTAATGCACAAAAGTAATGCTTTATCGTTTACTAAAAAGCAGAACGTATTTTTCTATGATTATGACTTGCAGGGTGACGTATTGCACAGGTCAGAGTTTTTTTTTTATAGATTTAGGAGTATACTTTGATTCTAAACTTAATTTCATACAACATATCGAATGAGTAGAAGCAAAGTGATAAGATTTCTCACATGGAACTGTAACCTCATACTAAGTTTTTAAAATTATAATCTTGCTCTCTTTATTCTGTAATTTGTTATTGTTTTTCACAAGAAACTGCGGTTAACCTCTGATTTTATCAGTTTCATCATTAACCGCTGACAAAGAACTATCCAAACGTTGAAAGAAATTAAATAAACACATTTTGCAATTACTAATTTGCAAACGAACTTCATATAAAGGAAGAATAAAGTGTAAATATCATAACTGCATAACTGTAGTACTGATTCATAGGCAATCCCAGGTAAAAGAGAGGATAGTGAAATCGATCAACATTGTTTTATATACATTCAGGAAACATCGACTTTCGCCGACTTAAAAAATAAACGTCTGCCTGGAAATTAGCACAATAAACTTCAAAGCGAGTAAATTATCTTCTTAACTACATATTTATATAAAATAAAATTATTTACAAAAAAATACGCAGTGAGTTATTTCTAGCTGAGTCTGCGTAATTTTAGACAGACGCAGGCCTAAAATTTCGTGGGAGGTTGAAACACTTCGGTACCTATATAAATTTTGTGATTTCTACAAAAACAGATTTCCTACTCACTTAATTTTATCGGACTTTTATTATTTCATTCGGACTCTTAACTAAGTAACCAAGCAATGTTCTGGTATAAGAACAGAAGAGTATATTTGCCTGTATTTTATAAATACTCTGCATTAATGTATATCGATATGTGTGTTGGTTTCTGACTTTACGAGGAATTTCTTTAGATCAAAATAGACATAATTTATTGCTTCAGAAGTTACACGGAAATTAACGCTTATATTTTGGAAACCATGTATCAAACAGATATTTTTGATAATATACAGGGTGAGCCACGGTGGGAGGAATATTAAAAGTATATGGGGAATGGATTAACCGATTACTTTGAAATTTTGGTTACCAAGATAATCGATATATCGATAATCGATAAAACCCTCGATAAACTTTTAGAAACTGTAACAAAATCCGACATTTCGCATGAAAAGCGTGCTTCACGTAAAAATATCGTTGGAAGATGTTGTTATATTTTTAATCATATTTTCGCTCTACGGAGCGTTTTTTATGCAAAAATTTCAATAACTCATCAAGGAGTGTAATTTTAGAAAGTGTAGTAAATGTCGCTGCACGGGGACGTAATGTCGCCCCGACCACCAAAATTTATAAAGTGTAACAAAAATTGAATACTAATTTCGGAAATTTCAAAATTAAAAACTCTTTTACGAATCCACGTTGTTAAGCACTGCAACTCATGCGTTGTGTTAAATATGAGGACAAGTTAATCCAGTCTATTCAAAATATATCGAGAGTTTTAGCGAAAATAGCCTTTAGCGACAAGGGACCCCCATCATTTCCTAGCAGTCGATTTTGATGGAAAAATGATGGGTTTTAACGGGATTTTCCCTAAACCGGTTCCTCAGTGATGCGGTGTCAGAAAAGTATAGTTACCATGTACTCATATATGCATGGGACCGCCTTGCCTGAACGTATGACATTGTAATTGCAAAATATAATTCAAAGTCGTTGCAATTCAAGCATTTTTAAGCTCCGAGGAGCGATCAAAATTGATATTGAACTGTAAATACGTAAATAGACAGGCAAGCAAAAGCCCACCAAAAATTTATAAACATTGAACTTTCCTTGAATCTTTTTGTGTAATCGTTAGCTCAAAAACCGCATATTGGATGGTAGTTGGTACATTATAAGTCGTTCCGTTCCTCATCCTGTGTTGTACACTATAGTTTGTCAAAAGCATTTTTCTTGAAGTTGTTGTAAAACATGAATTTTTAAAGAGATTTAATATATATTTTTGAACATTATATTGTCTTTTTCTTGTGTTTTCAAAATTCCCTTTCAGGTTTAATTTTAAGAAAGTGTTAAATTTATAGTGTTACGACGTCCAATTGATACCATCACTGAAGCTGTTAAGCATAAACGAACAGTAAGTATAAATTTTGTATTATTCTCCATCTGAAACAGTCGCTTTTGAACCCTTATTTGTAAACGTTAATATTCATTTTTGAAAAATATATTGGAAGTCCTTCAGACGCAAAAGATGGATCGTTCACAATCCCTCCAACTAAAATATTTTCGAAAGTGCAGTCTTGCCACTTATATGTAAAACTGGCAGCATATTCGTTATTTTAAATAGAATACCCTGTATATATTTCCATTGCTACAGTTCAATTTAACATTTATACATTATTTAAAAAAAATCTCTAAATCATTACTTTATCTCTTACATTTAATGTCTAACGAATTCGTGTTATCCGTCACGCATAATATTTATTATTTAGTTGTCTATATGAATCCGCAATTGTAAGGAATCTGTTGCACTTAGGTGTAGGCATGACATTATACATTTTGTTGTGTAGCGTGTTGCATATACTTAGGCTTTCTAGCTCTGTAATTCTTATAAGCTAGGCAACCAATAACTTTTAATTAGTTTATAGGTAGATTCCTATAACCGTACTGACGATCGGTAACACAGATTTATTTCTTCACAATAGTTTTTGGCTTAGGTTTCGTCTTCCGGTATTCTGTCACTTTTTCACGTGTAGTTCGCTTGAACGCTTGGCAATTATTAATCTGGTATTTTACGTGCTCGTTGCGATTTTTGAAACAAGTAATTTCACCATTCTGGGATATATTCGCAATGTTACATTTTTCGATTATCCATTTATGTTTGGATGTTTTTTTTTTTTGGTATTGGAAATCGATTGTCTTCATTGGAGGGATCTATACGTAAAAGCCATTTTTGCCAAATTTACACGAGGCCAAGGACATCCAAGGTCAACAACATTTTTCTAAGAAAACCCTCCGAAACGAGCCAATTATTTTATTTTTATATTCAAACTAGCAAAATTTTACTTGTAGTAAATTGTTCAATGGTAAAAATTTATTTTTAGGGTCTTTTTTTTCACCTACGGTTTCGCCTAGGATTTCGTAGTTTTTCCTACGTTTTTTTTTTGTCTCCCCTGATACGAATAACTTTTTTTCCACTGGTCTACACGTACTTATGTTACTTCTCCTTGCTGGACTGGAATTTTTTTTTTTGTGGAGGAGCCATCCATTTCTGGGTTAATTGATAGGCTGGAAGTTGCCCATTCCTGAAATTTGAGCCGAAGCTGAAGCCCTGGTGCCTGCAAGTTTGTATCCTTCTTGCGCCATATATATATTGATTTTTAAAAAAAGTATATTGTATATTTTACTTAAAAAAAAAAATTCACCACTGTATGTATATATATATTTTTTAAATTTTGCTAAACGTTCTATGAAATTCTGTTAATTAATCAAAACATCTATGATATTGTTGGGGGTTTAAAGCACTTACGTAAGACGCGTATACCCAGTTAGATACATTTTTTTTAGTGTTGAATTTGTCTGTCATATCATACCCTACGTTATTGTACTATTGAATGTTATACTATAACTTACTTCGTTTATTGTTATTAAAAGATAGAACTGAATTTGAATTTTTCATTATCGTCTCGCTAAGTAATTTATTTAGTAAATTTAAGGTTACATTGTACTTGAGCTGGTATTTGGATAGGAAAAAAAATTTGCTTGGCGCCCTGATACATCAAAGAAATTTAGAACCCCGACCATCTCCACTGTCAGTCAGCCGGCAAATACCGTTAGTCAACAGACGACGACCAACTAGGTACGTCAGATTGCAATTTTAAAATTTGACGTAGCAGCATTTTTTGGATCATCGTCTTTTTCTGAGTAACTTTTGTGAATATTTCCATATACCTACCTCAAGCCGTTTTCGAGATAATAATTCTTTTCTGAATTTATTGCCAAAAATTTAAATCGTGTTTTCTCCTACTTACGCAGCAATTAAAAGATATTTTTTTAGTTGCGGCTAGGCAAGGCCTGGGGGCATCTCCTGCATTAATCAAATGTTTCGAATATCATACACGGTGAGTTAGAGAACGCTTAGTGACGTGAAGTGACTTAGAAAAATGCACGAAAGTTTTTTTTTTTAATGGAATGTCCTGTATATTATCACTGATTCGGAAAGGTGATACATTTACCTATTTAAAAACGCAATATACCATATACCTAATGAGCACCGTTTTCGATTTATGGGCACCTTTCTGTAACATTACCAAGAACATTAAGTCTCTTGGTATATCATAACGGGTAGGCCATGAAATGTTTATTCTCTCATTCTGTAATGACAACAGATATGCTATTTTTCTAAATAAGTTTGACGTTAGTGATATTTGTACTTAATTTGAATAACTGTTACACAAGTATGGCAGAAAATAATTATACAAACACAGTTTTAAGAGGATACTTGCCTTGCTCACATGATGTATTAACGAGTATCAAAAAATACCTAATTTCTATGTAAATAACTAAGATAGAAATATTAAACAAAATGTACTGGAAATAAGAAAGATTGTTTTATGCCTCCCGTGGAACATTTTTTAAATTTTCTCATAGTTATTGGATATTTTATACGATTGAATTTAGGAAAAGAGGTGATTATGGCTGATTTTGTACGCTTCAAAACATATATTTAACGACAAAATGAATTAATTCTGCCACAAGACGGACTTAGATTGATGCTTTGTGTAGTTAAAAAAAAATACATTTTAGTAAAAAAAT
Source organism: Leptura quadrifasciata (assembly GCA_963675555.1). Classification (NCBI taxonomy): domain Eukaryota; kingdom Metazoa; phylum Arthropoda; class Insecta; order Coleoptera; family Cerambycidae; genus Leptura; species Leptura quadrifasciata. Next base: position 14,025,080 of record OY776681.1, on the reverse strand, counting down.
TATTGTATTCCGTTAATCTGTACACAAGCTTATAGGCGTCTTGCTAGCAAATATGAGATATTTTATAAGTGGAAAGTGGTGCCCTCATTGACGTCGTTAGCTACTAACACCCTCCTTACTCTATTTGTAAATACCTGTGGTGATGTGATCAGTTTCAGGAACGGCTTCTGTTTTTTTATCTATTATGTGATTTATGCAGTTTATTATTGTGGTGCTTCGTGCGTTATATTTTAATAAAACGGTGGTGAAATTGCAGGTATTTAAAATTGAACATTTTATCAATTTTTGAGTTATGTAGTTAGATCGAACTATGGACTATCGTAAAGGAAAAAAATATAGACTGCGGTTTCAGCTAAATGTAAAAAAGTCTAATATATATTATGAATTCAACAGGTAGAACATATTAAAACGATATTATGTATAGACTATATAATAGCGGTTATTATCTTCTTGGAAATTCTCTCGCTAAAATTCTGTCTGTATGGTAACTCGAGAATCAGTTTTGAGCAACTGACGAAATTGTACATACGTACTATTGCGGGCGAAAAAAAATTAATCGACTGATTTTCCCGTTGTAAATATGGTTCTGACCAGTGACGCATCAGTCATGATATATTTTATTATTTTTATTAGTGCCAATGTCATTGTGTGATACCCACCAATGATTTCTTGTTAAAATAATTTAATTGACACGACTGATATAAAAATTCCCATCTACAACAGACTTTTTTTGAAAAAACATACTACTTGATAGAAAATCGATTACTTCAATTCGACCGCAATAGTACATTCTAGAGAAAAATTCGAGTCGTAGATAGATCAAATAAGACTAACAATAGGCATTGACCAAATATACAGTGTGCACCAATAGAAACTCCCAAGCGTAATATTTTGGCAAATAATATAGGTATTTGAGTTCTCCAGAAGCCAATTGCTGTGTAAATTGCTTCAGTTTTCGATCAGATCATTTATTAATATGTGCAGAATATAGATGGCTCTGTACTGCAAAGACATTTTTCAATGACAGACAGTTTTAAATAGAAGGCATTTTAAAAAGCTTTATTTCGGAGTGTGGACAACAAAAAATTTATTAACATTCAAAATTTATCCCAGACTTAGCAAAAACATTAAAATTAGACATTCTGATTACATTATAAATATCAAAGACGCTAAATCTATAAAATTTTTAAAAATGCTGAAATGATTACTTCGTTACTTTCTAATTACATTTTTTCAGTAATCTTTATCTATCCACTTCATTTATTATTTACATATTTTGAATCTCGATGATGGTTTTAAAAAGTTTTGTAATTTTCTACAATATAACTTTGTTGAATAGTTAGCGTAGTTTTATCTATTGTGCATTTACCTCTTTTTATTTTTTATATAATGTATCTGTATTTATAATTAATAAAGAAATCAAATGCAGACGATATTTGAAAAAACCTTTTTAAAGACAAATCCTTTCACTAAAAATTTATAGACAATAATATTTTTAACTATCACAACATTTTAAGGCTGTTATATGTTTAAAATAAAAGCATGGGGCGTTACAAGCGTGTTGTACGGAATATTTTACTGTCTCTGTTCAGAAAATTTTTGCATTTCTTAATTGCGTATGTTTTTATTTTAATTGTATATAAGCCTGAATCTACTGTGATAGTTAAAAACATTAATTTCTAGTTTTTAATGTATATGCTAAAACCTTGCCTTTAGAAATTTTTCTTAAATATTTTATTTTACATTTTTTAGGCATTAGCAGTTTTGTGATCAATATTCAACTACATGTCTGTTTCTTCGTCTCATTTACGCAATGTTCCTCCCCCATATACTAAGGTGGCACTATATTAAATAAAACCGTAAAAATTAAAATTCCTCTTTATTATCTGTATTTTGAATATGCTATTTGCTATTTGTAAAAACTGATTTCATGTTCATATCAAACAACTCTATATACCCCAGGATACTGATTTTGATTAAAATCGGAAAACATATTTGAAACGTCAGCCATTTTGAAACCGCTACCTTCAATTTTTGAGTATATTATTTATTAAAAGTAAAGGAAGTTTCTTTTTGTTGCAATTATATCAACTATATGTCAAATATTATCCTCTCATATTATTTTACTAATTATTTTCTAAGACTTTCACCCTGTATATTTTTTCACTAAGTATATATCAAACTTCTTTAGCAATACTGGCCAAATATTATTTATTTTTCTTTGTCATATACATTTTACCGCGTAGGTGTAGAATTTAAAAAATTCCTTCTTAGCCAGGTCCTGCGGTTTGTGCTGGGCTTTGCTGTGCCAGTCATTTCAAACGTCCGCCATTTTAAAACCGCCATCTTCAACTTTAAAGTTATCGAATTTTTTCTTGTATTTTCACCAAGAATATACAAATGGAAATTATTTGACATAGGGATGTGGGTTAAAATTAATTACAACATTTGAGGGTAACCAACCTAAAGCCAGATGAGAGAAGAAAAAGATAGAATTAAAAAACATGATCATACACGCAAACAACTCTATTGTGCAATATATTTAGTACGGACCTGTACGTTGTTATGAACGTATAGCGAAATCGTCCAAAAGAACCTGGCATCTGACCTTCGAAGGCGGTCTTTACTATAATTTTAATACGTCTTCGTCTCTCACCCCGCGGTGAGTCATACCCTAGGAGTGTGGGGCAAATATCCTCTTAATGGATGTGTAATCAGCAGAACTTGTAGAAGATTTAACGAGAAATATCACCAGGGAAAATCGAATTTTTGGCAATAAATTCAGAAAAGAATTATTATCTCGAAAAAGGCTTGAGATGGGTATAGGGAAATATTAACAAAAGTTACTCAAAAAGAGACGACGATTCAAAAAATGCAAAAATATATAGGATATTCTATTTAAAATAACAAAGATGTTGCCAGTTTTACGTATAACTGACAACACCGCACTTTCGAAAATATTTTAGTTAGAGAGATCATACTCGAATCATGTTGGTAAAGAAAATTTCAAAGCAATCGGTTGATCCGTTCTCCATATACTTTTAATAATCCACCTACCGTGGCTCACCCTGTATACATTTTTCAATCAACAATTCAGCAAAATGTAGGCTAAAAACATTTTGGGCTTTCTGGGGCATGCTATTCACTTTTCCAAAATAGTCCTTATTATCTTTTTGCCACCATCTAAAACAAACTTCACAAAAGATAAAAATCCTATTATTTGTTTATCTCCGTACCAAATATGTTTTCTCAAATTTTACAAACAGCCAAATAATAGCAGATAAAATGGCCTACGGCCATTTCTAGCTCCGGCGGAAGCACTCGCGCTTCGCGCTCGTAGTGGCGCCTGCGGCGCCATTCGGAGATGCTCCCTTCGGTCGCATCCCCTCGGTTTGAGGACGCATGGAAGTCGGGGATATGTTCAAAATTCTAGGATCGGTTCTCGGATTAGCCTCAAAATTCTAAGGGATTGTCTCTGAATGTGCCTCAAAATTAATCATTATCATTATCAATATCAGAATTAAAATCAATATTAAATTTGATACCAAAATCGATATTAAAATAAAAGTCAATGTCAAAATCAACATGAAAGAATATCAAAATCAACATCAAAATCAATATCAAAGTCAATATCAAAACCAATATAAAAATCAATACCAAAATAGTTATCAAAATCGATATCAAAGTCAATATTAAAATCAACATTTAAGTTAATGTTAAAATTAATATTAAAGCAAATATCAAAATTAATATCAGCCAATATCAAAATCAATATTAATGTCAAAATAGATATTAAAGTCAATACCAATATAAAAGTCGCTATGAAAATCAATCTCAAAATCAATATTAAAATCAGTATCAAGGTCAATATCAAAATCAATAAGTCAATATCAAAGTTAATGTCAGTCAATATAAAAATCAATACCAATATAAAAATCAATATGAAAGTCAATTTCAAAATCAATATCAAAGTCAGTGTCAAAGTGAATATCAAAATCAATATAAAAATTAATATCAAAACTGTTATCAAAATCAATATCACAGTCAATATTAAATCAGTATTAAAGTCAATATCAAAATTAATATCAGTCAATATTAGCAGATATACAAAGATCTCGACGACGACGTCTGGCTCTTAATGTTAATATAACATGAGATATATTTAAGTAGTTGTAATAATTTCGTGAAATATTACTACGAGTATGAATAAATAAACTCTCTAATTTTATTATATTTTTTCAAAGATCTAGTCCCCACCCTTATGTTACATTTCTTTTAACAAAGATCAAGAGAAACAATTCCTCTACTTAAGCCGTTCACGCAAGTTAGTAAATGTTCTTGGGCCTTTCTTATTTTAGCTGTACTATATTTCCTCTGACTAAAATAAATATGTCTTTGTTGCGCACTGTGAATGTCACAGTAAATTTCCGTCAGAACATGTGGTTCTTTTAGGTAAATAATTATGAACTAAGTGCGTTTCTGTATCTGGGTGATAATTCTTTCCAGAACTTTAATTGAATCTAAAATCTAAAATAAAAAAATAAATTATGAATTTTGGCGTCTTACATTGATTACTTATGGGCAAATATTTGATTAAAATTACACTTTGTGATCTTTATTTTTCTTTTTTTCCACTTTTTTGAACCTTATGTATATCGACGACATCTTTGCAATTTGGCCTCATGGTGTCGATTTATTAGAGTTTTTTGGAAAATATAAATAGTAAGGAACCGTCTATTAAATTCACATTAGAAATAGAAAGTAGGAATGAATTATCGTTTTTAGATGTTTTAATTAGAAGGATAAATAATACAATTGAAACAAGCGTTTATAGAAAACCAACACATACTAATAGATATCTAAATTTTAACTCAAATCAGTCAATAAATGTTAAAAGGGGTGTTGTAAAATGTTTATACGATAGGGCCAAAATAATTTCATCTAATAATGAAATATTAAATAACGGGAAAAAATTTCTAGTACAAAATCAATATCCTGAAGCCTTTGTTGATAGAGTTTTCATAAATGTTGAAAATAGGGACAATCAGGTACGACAAAAACCTGAACGTCATTATACAGCAATAATTCCTTATGTATACGGCTTATCGGAAAAGCTATAGGCTGGGGCTGTTACGGATTTTTAATGCTGAAAAGAAAAAAATTAATAGCAGGCAACGGCCGGCTGGAATATATAGTTGAGGTCATAAACAATGAAAAAAAAACTTTGGAACTTGAGATGAAGGGAAGTAGTGAAATGGGGTGATATTTAAGGGATGATAACGGTTTTTCGTGATTTGTGGCGAAACTTGACCTCCTAGAGAAAAGTGTTTCATACAAAAGTTGTAGATAATGAAAAAGTCTAAAACTTTTATTTTATATATTTTTCGACATAACCTCAAAGTTTGCGAGAAATTGATGAAAAATCGATTTTTCTGTTTTTATTTTTTTTCTCGCGTGAAAATTATTTAATTTAAACGAAACTTTGTGAAAGTACGTAATTATTTGCATATAATAAGCATGAATTTTTTCAATTATGGGAAATAAATATTTTTCGAGATTTTACCATTTTTCCGAAAAAACACCCCTTCGCCGAACACTCTTCGGCGAACAACTTTATTGATTTTTTTTTTGATTTTGATGTTCTACTTGTGCTCACTTTTTTCGTCGAGATGCCTATTTTCAAATTGTATGTCGATGTTACTGATTTATTGTCATTTGGCAGCTTAAAATTAAGAGAAATCGAAAAAAAATTTTTTCGAATCTCGAATTTGTCGATTTTTTTCATTATTTTCAATTTATTAGCATATTTATGTTAATACTTCATAATATTTTAATGAAAAAACTTACTTTGGTATAAAATAACTAAAGTTGGATGAATTTAATTATTGGAAACCACACTAAAATTTAATACAAACAAAAAAAATACTAGAATGCAGGTTTTCACGGCCGTTGTCTAATGAAGTAGATTCTTCCGGGTCTTGCCGTGGTCGTCGAACTTGAAAATACTGTTACGTATTCAAACAAAAAAAAAAATTACAAAATTTGAAATTTATCAGCATACAGGTATTTGAAATGTCCGTCCAAAACGACTGAAGGTTGGGGGTAGAGAGGGGTAGGACAAAGTGAGCCTGCACAAGAGCAGCAGAGGTCGTTCTGTTGTAGTAGTAAATCTCTATTCGTCTAGTTGTGTAAAAGTATTTTTTCAGTTTGTGATGCGTCCTTTGTAAACGCACGTGGTAATTGAGTTTTCGATTAAAATTAAACGAATATCCTTTTCACAATAAAATTTGTTATCAAATCAAAATAATAAAAATAATTTAATTATCACAATATCAAATAAATTACAGTCCGATGGCTTTTTGTGTAAGCGAGCTCCTGAAGACGCCGACGCACTGATTGTTAATACTGCGATCCAATTAGCTAAACAAGATGATAAAACTGTAATAATCGTGGGTCAGATCATCGATTTACTAGTTCTTTTACACCAATTAAATTCGAATGGGCTGGATATTTATTTTCACAAACCAGGCTCAAGCAACGTCAAAGATTCATTTTATACATCCCATTGTTTTAAACACGAACCATACACAATACAAAACGAACCCGTATATTTTGAAAATAAAAGATGCCGTCTACAATATCGCACAAACTGGTAAAGTCGTCACATTTGTCTGGGTTAAAGCCCACATAGGCTTAAAACATAATGAACACGTTGACATTTTGGCCAAAGACGCCGCCATTAATGGTACTCTATTAGATTACAAACTGTGTCTAACGGATTGCTCCAATTTACATAAGCTTCAATTAAGAAATAAGTGGATTCGCACGTGGGAACAATACGTTTTAAACAGCTCAACTGTTTTGTAAAATACAGCCAACTATCCCGCTACAGTTCTGGCATGACAGTTTAAACGTTCCACGAAAGTATATTACCACAATTATTAGACTAAGATTTGGTCATGCCTGCTTTCCCGCCCATTTGCATAAAATTGGTGTAGTCACATCGCAACTTTGTGATCTATGTGGTGTTATCGGCGATCTTGATCACCTTTTCTTCGCTTGCGATAAGTACAAGACAGCTACAGATTCACTTATTAAAAATATCTGTTCATGCTTCAATATGATGGCTCCGTTCAACGTAGTCAGTTTACTTGCTATAAGCAGTAATAAAATCTATGAATTAATCATTGGTTTTTTGATAGATGTTAATATCACACTATAGGTTAGATTTGTTTTCCTCTTGTTTTAACCTTATGTTTTTACCTACTCTACCGTGGTCTTTTTTTGTGATGTCAAACTCAATGTCCTGACAGACCCCTGGACGAGAAGCGTGTTTCCCTGTATTTTCCTTCGTTGCTCTTCTTCACTCTTTTTCTCTATTTTGTTTAGGTTAGATAATTTTAACATAGTGTGACTGGCTGCATGGTAAACCTAGCCAGTGTTTATTATCAAAAAGATGCAGACCACATAACCATAGCAAAAAATGGATCTCAACTTACAGCTAGTATTTACAAAATAAAGAATATTTACAACTCATTAAATCAATTACGATTTGAGCTGTATCAGCAAACTACAAACAAATCCACTTTTAAATTGGAAAAACTCCCTCCAACTGAAGAAGCAGCTGCACAACATTCCTACAGAGTCTATTACCAATTGCAAAGTTGGTTGGGTAATTTTGACAACGATCAGGACAACAAAAGAGCAAAGGACTGGGGCTGGAACGAAAATGTAGGAAGACTCGTGCCGAAATACATCTCTGACAGTTCCGACTTGATTCCCGGAAAGTTGTTAAAAAGCGTTAGCTGTACTTGTGAAAGTAGATGCAATAATCAAAGGTGTGGCTGCCGAAAACACGGCTTAAAATGTACCAATATATGCAATACATGCACTGAGAACTGTTCAAATAGAGACAGAGAAGTATTTGTAGATTTAAGTGATTCTGAAGATATTGATGAAGAGCCAGTAAAGAATAATGACATCGAAATTGAAGAGCCTGAAAATGCCAATGATAAAATGGAATTTGAGAGTTTGATCGATGAAGAAAAGGAACCACAACAAAAAAGGCCTCAAATTGATTAGATTTTAACAATCATTTTATTGATTTTTCTTTTTATAAGCTATACACAACCAATATTAATAAATTAAATATTTGTAAATAAAGTAAAGAATTCGTAGCCAATGTAAATAAATTGTATGTTGTATTTTATCATATGTATTTGGAATAATTTAATATGCATATAAAGTTTTCGAAACTTAACTGTAGCTTATGAAAATTAATAAAGTACTATTGATTTCCATGTAAATGTTAAGTTTCATGAAGTTTTCCCTACCTTTCCGTGATGGAATTCATTCAACTTTATTTATTTTATACCAAAGTAAGTTTTTTCATTAAAATATTATGAATTATTAACATAAATATGCTAAAATATTGAAAATAATGAAAAAAATCGACAAATTCGAGATTCGAAAAAATTTTTTTTCGGTTTTTCTTAATTTTAAGCTGCTAAATGACAATAAATCACTAACATCGATGTACCATTTGAAAGTAGACATCTCGACGAAAAAGATGGACACTAGTAGAACATCAAAATCCAAAAAAAATCAATAAAGTTGTTCGCCGAAGATAGGGGTGTTTTTTCGGAAAAATGGTAAAATCTCGAAAAATATTTATTTCCTATAATTGAAAACATTCATGCTTATTATATGCAAACAATTACGTACTTTCACAAAGTTTCATTTAAATTAAATAATTTTCAAGCGAGAAATAAAAAATAGAAACAGAAAAATCGGTTCCTCGTCATTTTCTCGCAAACTTTGAGGTTATGTCGAAAATATATACAATAAAAGTTTTAGATTTTTTATAATCTACAGCTTTTGTATGAAACAATTTTCTATAGGAGGTCACATTTCGCCACAAATCACGAAAAACTGTTTGCATCCCTTAAATAGCACCCCATTTCACTACTTCCCTTCATCTCAAGTTCCAAAGTTCTCTTTTCATTTTTTATGACCTCAACTATATATTCCAGCCGACCGTTGCCTGCTATTAATTTTTTCATCTCAAAAAGGTAACGGCCCCAGCCTACTACGCGGTATAGGTGACAGATTTGAAGTTAGGACGATATTTCAAACGGGGAATACTTTAAGATCTATTTTAACAAAAACAAAACCGATAATTTTTTTGAAGTGGTTAAACGTTAATGACCCTCACATGCACAATAACAGTGGAGTAAATATTTCATTAACATTTAATTCGATATGTTTGCACTGAGTTGTAGTTCTCAGTATTAATTAAGTAAAAAAATATATTTACCTAAACGCAGCTTTAACTTTAGTCCACTTGGAAACCTTGGCACTCTTGTCCCGATTCTCGCACCCTTCCTCCTGCTGGACAATCACATTAGCATCCAAAGTCACTTGCTTCTCAGTTCCAGACCCGCTTCGATCCCTTTGCCTACGCAAAATCGACGGCCTTAACCTAGTGGGTGCTGACAGCTTCTGTTTTGGATCTTTCCTCGACGAGTCGGCCAAAATCGACTCTAGAATAGTCTCTGCGAAAGCCGTGTCTCGCTCTAATTCGGGGTAGTCGCGATCCACTCCTGATATCTCCAATTGTTTGTGCATCTTTTCCAAATTATTGAAATGCTCCAGGTCCCGAATTCTCCTGTGCAGTTTCGCGTTTTGCTCGCGTAGTTCCAGCATCTGTTCCATGAGCTTGTAGAGCTTCTCTAAGTGGTCAAAGGCTTCTTCTGTAGCTATCACAGGCGCAAATGTCGACGTATTTCTAGAGTACGCCGGAATAAGTGACTCCAGGTACTCGAAAACGTCCTTTTCCTTGGAATCCTTCGGTTCCGTTGGATCCGGTGGTGGTGTTGGTAACTTCGTCTTATCATATTTCAATTTTTTATTATGTTTCTTCAAAAACACAGCACTTGAGGGGCCGTTGTTAAGGTCGGTTGGAATGTTTTCACTCATTTTGTATAGTTACATTTTTAAATGCTTTAGTTGAGGAACTGCGACGAAGGAAAATATAACCGAGGATGGTAGTGATGTGTAAGAGTTCATTTTATAGAAAGGTTTTTGAAAAATCAGTATATTATATTCTAATTGGATGTGGCTATACATTTTATATGCAAACATTTCCTAGTTTGCTGTGGCTAATTATTTTATTAAATAACATTATTTTTCAATTGTGTGCTAGACAACATTACATTAACAAATATATTAATAGCGATCAGTAATGTTCCTACTTGAAGGAGGATCGATAACAATTTCATTAGTAAAATTGTTGTAGCTCACACCAGACCATTAGGGCTCATCAAAGGAGTGTCTGAAATTATTCTACGGAGTTATTTATAATTAACAATAACCATTAATTAACCAACATTGTAAATTTGAAAAACTGAATAACTGGAACAATCATTGAGGCAAAAATACGCCCTGCGCAATAAATAATATAGTTATTTGACCTGTCTTTCAAGAAATTACCAGGGACTTATTTATTCTTTTTTGAAATATCTTTTCTATATAGGAATAAGTTATCCTGCCACATAATTTTGCAATATACAGGGTGTTTTAAATTCTTCTGTAGATGGACGAGGAGGTGATCCAAAAGAAGGGATACTTAATTTGATCAACGCATTATCACTGAAATATTTTCTCCGAACCCTAATCTACAGAAGAAGTACATTGTTCTAAAGTACTCTCTATACCAGGTGTCGACGGAATCATCAGGCATACCAGTTTACAGAGTTCTCAAGTAATATATACCAAAGACGGCCATTTTTTCATTATTCGATACTTTTCCATCACTTCCTATACTAGAGTGCAGTGAATGCACTCAAATCAAATGTACCAAAACGGTAAGAGAAACGTGAAATTTTTTAAATTGGTTTAGTATGTACGACCAACCAAAATTTCAGAAATAACTAATTTATAATTAAGTTATCTTTTTCAAAAGGCAACATCTTTTAGACACCTAGTAGATAAATACTAATTTTCACAACAAATCCGTTGATAACCTCAAATCGAAAATCGGTTTGATATATGACAGAAAGATGTCCAAAGATAATCAAATCCGTCAGAAAGTATACGATCTTTTTATAATAGCATCTACATGTTCCCGAGATTTATCTCCATTTTTGATCCTAGTCAGGCAACAAGTAGTACACTCGGTGTTGCTTTAAGACTACTTTGCCTTTGTGTTTGAATATATACATCTCTCATACTAATGACTGTACCGAAGTCGGATAGAAATTAAATATAAACAGGAAAATCATTGCGTTACAGACAAACAAAAAAATGTATTGACAAATTATTTTTCTAAATATTTATAAAATTATATGGACTTTTAAATCTATTTTGAATTAATCAATATTCGTGTGTTGTATGCTAGTTTGCAAAATTGTAAATGATAAAGCGAATTCATGCTAGATCATATGCTTAGTAGTGAAAATGGTCTATATTTAATAAAATTTTAGACGGTAATTCTACAGTATATAAAAAAATAATGTTTTTTGAGCTAATGGAAAAGTATGCTTTGAATCTTGAATTTATTCTCCATTAATATATTTGTTTCCATCTTTCTTCACTTTCGTAGTTGCTGGTTATATTAAATAACTCAAGAAAATTAAATTGTTTTATATTTATTAAAAAATATAAAACATTGATATTTTCCATAAATAAAAATTCAATTATTTTATGTGCAATTTACAAATACTAAATAAATCTAAAATTCTCTTTTTAAAATTTATTTGTTAATTTAAATAGTTAGCTAGATTGCTAGAAATTTTTTAAAAATTTGCAAGTAAACTAGATAAAAAGGTCTATAACTGGAAATCATTTTCGAACATACAGGGCGATATAAGACGAAATTACAGGACCAAGTGCATTTTTTTATAAATGGAATGCTATGTGTATCAATACATTTTTTGAAGCCTCTTTCTAGACTCTATTGATTTCTATATTAGCACTGAATATCTCCAAACAACTTGAATGTAATGTATTTTTTTGTTAAAATAAAGCAATCTGCAGATGGATAATAAAAAAAAATCACCACAGTCACAATTATGGGTTTTAAGAAAAACTTATGTGAATACCAGTTACAAGACATCTAATTAATGTTTTTGAATCATTTTCATTTCCTAAAAATGTACAGGGTGGCCAAAAATTATTTTTTAATTTAGAAAGTTTTAAATTGAATTTTCTCAATTTTTTCAAATGGAACACCCTGTATATTTTTCGACGTGATGTAGAAATGAAAAACGAACATTTTTTGTAAGTACTTCCATAGGGCTAATTGCAACCAATTTCGTTTTATTGAGCATTAATTACAAAATTTAAAAATAAACTTAAAAAAAGAGGTTTCTTCAAATAACTCAGTAGAAAAAATTATAATAAATGTTCCACATATTGCCCATCTTGAAATAAGTTTCCCACTGTTCCTAAAACTGCCGGTGTGATGATGTAAAGGCAGTTATTATTCTTTCCTTCATATTTTGTACTCTTGTTGGTGCGTCTCTATAAATAATTTCCTTCACGTATCCCCATAAAAAGAAATCCATTTTTGTATGATCAGGGGATCTAGCAGGTCATTTAGTGGGTCCGTTTCTTCCAATCCATTGATTAGGGTAGGTATTATTTAAGTGGTCTCTAGTTTAAATAATGTGGTGGAGCACCATCTTGCTGAAACTACAACTTATTTCGAATTCTTTCAGGGAGATTTACCAATAATTGTGGCAGATAGTTTTCCAAAAAATGAAGATAAATAGCTCCAGTCAATGTACCATCGAAGAAATGTGGCCCTATACATGTTCTCCAATAATTCCTCCCCAAACGTGTATAGACCGTCTGTGTTGGCTATTAACTTGCATAAAAAAGGGAGGATTTTCCGAAGCATAATAATGGAAATTGTGCCTATTAACAAATCCATTTTTATGAAAAGTTGCCTCATCACTGAATAAAATAGTATTGAAGAAGTTGACATCATGTTGCATTTCACCTCTGGCCCAACTTTGAAAATCGTCATCAGATTATTTCTGGTGCATTTGAATATGATATGCATGCAACTTATTTGTTTTTAAGATTCGACCCACAGGCCGTCTACTTATTCCTACTAATGAGCACACTTCTCTTTGACTAACATGGAGGCACTCAACCGTTGCCAGCACCACAGAAAACTCATTTTCTTCGGCCACAACGCGTTTTATTCTTTCACTTTTTTATATTCGATAGTTCCCAGAAGTCTATCAAGAAGGTTTTGGAAGTTGCTTACATCAGGAATCCTTCTTTCAGGATAACGTTGGTGGTAAATTCTATTGCCAAGTAAACAATTTGTGTCTGACTGGCCCAAAACAAAAGTCATATCTACAAGTTCCGCTTTATTAAAATTCATATTGTAAAATTCCAAATATTTTAAATTCAATAAAAATTGTAACGACCGATAAGTGTGATAAATGCTCCTTTGTACACGACAATTTATACCAAACTGAGGTTTTATTGCTTGTCGAATAACGAAAACAGCAAAAAAAATATATAAAAAAACATTACAGTAAAGGACCGGTTAAACACTATTTACTCATTTCAATGGATTGGAGGAAATGGTCCCACTAAATGGCCTCATTTAAAAATTGCATAAAGCCGTGTGTCAATCAAAATGGGCAAACGTCGAACACCTATTATAAATTTTTCTAACGAATTATTTGAGGGAACCTCTTTTTTTAAGTTTATTCTAGAATTTGACACTTATTTATTTATAAAACGAAAATGGTTGCATTTGGCCTAGGGAAGTACTTACAAAAAAATTTTCGATTTTAATTTCTACATAACATAGTCGAAAAATATACAGGGTGTTCCATTTGAAAAAATTGAGAAAATTCAATATTAAAAGTTCTTAATTGAAAAATAAACACTTATTTATTTATAAAAAGAAAATGGTTGCAATTAGCCACAGGGAAATAGCCCAAAAATGTTAGTTTTTCATTTCTACATCACACCGCAAACATGTGTGGTTTTCATGGCAGTTAATGGCAATATAATTGTGCTTTTCAGTACCACAGTAAATAAAAATTGGCCTATAACTCTTTTAAAAACCAATATTTTTTTTATAAAATTTTATACGTACCAATTTAAAAGGGTTCTGAATCATGTAGCTTGGTGTAATTTAAGATTTAAGTTTTCATTGAATTTTTTCATTGAAAAAATCATAGTAGGCTTCGAAATTTAAAATTTTATTATGAAATTAGGTGCCAATTAGCGTTATCGAAGAAAATCATAGTTGAAAATGGGGGTGCATGCATTGCTATCTATGTTATTATTAGAGACAGAGAAACGGTTAAATGGGGACTTTTTTGAAGAATTTTGTGACCGTTTCGATTCCGTTTTTAAATGTGGCCTAGCTATCTTCATTTCCGAAATACTTTCAAGAAATTGAAAAGGTGCATTTTAAAAAACTTCCCGTATTTGTCTAATTAAATGACTGGTGGTATTTTAATAAGTACATTGTTAGGACACTTTTTTAAGGTGCTTTCGTTGACGTTACAAAAAAATTTCTACCGTCGTTTGTTTCTCAGTTAATGCCACTAACTTTGTTTTTTCTTATAGACGCCATGTTGAATTTTTTCCATGTTCAATAGTACTCTTAATTTCCCTTTCAATGATGTATCACAATGTCAGGGAAAAATTATTCACTGGTGTAAAATATGAAAAAATTAAATTTTCTAAGTAGGCTATGAAGAAAATTTATTTTAAAATAATCCGATTTTATTAGCTTCCATTTAAAAACAAAACAAAAAATTAAAACACATTGAAATGAGTTGTTGAATTGATTTGCACCCTCCAAATAAAAGAAATTAATGGTCTTAATTTTTCTCATAGTAGGTGCCATGGATCTTGTTACGATGACAATAGACAAAAGAATGTTTAATTGACACTTCTTGTTGTCATAATTGCCGTTTTTCTTGTTATTAGTCTTCCACTGTGATCTACCATTACTTTATAATAACTAATTTTGTGCGTTTCATTTATTAAGATTTTTTTTTGAATTTATTATGGCTTTGAGATATACAAACGAAGACAAGTTAGATATGCTAGAGATTTATTTTAAATCACATAGGAATACTGATGAGGTATCAAGAATGTATAAGGATAACTTTCCAGAACGTGTGCAACCCGAATCAAAGGTATTTTAGGACTCTTGTTATTAATTTATTAAATTATGGGCGGTTTAATGGAAAAAGAAATGATACTTATGAGATAGACAACGAAGCGCGAGATAATATTGTATTAGAATACGTAGAAGACAATGCTACAGCATCTGTTAGACAAATTTCAAATCAGGTAAATGTTCCCAAAACAACTATGCATAACATTTTAAAGAAGGATCATTATCGCCCATACAAACCAACGATCGTTCAAAGTTCACAAGAAAATGACTATGAGAGAAGAGTAACATACTGTGATTGGTTTGTACAAAAATATCTACAGTACCCAGACCTTCATTCAAAAGTTTTATGGACAGACGAGACTAGCTTCACTAATTGTGGTGTTTTTAATAAACATAGCACACACTAAACCCTCACATAATTAGTCAAAGAAGGTTTCAAACCAAATTTGGATTCAATGTCTGGTATGGCATCATAGGTAAACTTATTTAATTCGTTCATTGATAATAATCCATTATAAAAAAATACTTTCCAGGTAGCCGCAATATTGGACTATTCATTTATTATGTTAATTTGAACGGTGCAAATTATTTGCGAATGTTGAAAGAACAAATAATATCAGCTCTTAGGCTTGCTGTAGAAGATATTAACCAGATTTGGTTTCTTCACGATGGTTGTCTAGCACACAATAGCGGCATAGTAACACAATTCTTAAGAGCAACTTTTGATAATAAAATAATTGCAAATAATGGCAACGTTTTATGGCCAGCCAGGTGTCCTGATCTCACTCCGTTGGACTATTTTCTTTGGGGGCATACAAAAAACGAAATTTATTCATTTGAACCACCAGAAAATATTCAAATTTTAGAAGAACTTCTAAGAAATACTTTGGCTGCTGTTAACAGAAATACTTTAAAGAGAGCATCTAGTTCAATATTAAAGTCAAAAGTGCATTAATGGATAAGGGTGACATATTGAAAATTTCTTTAAGTTATTAGTTAATTCGTTTTAATTTTAAGTTGATGCTAATAAAATCAGAGTATTTTAAAATAAATTTTCTTCACAGCCTAGTTAGAAAACTTAATTTTTTCATATTTTACACCAGTAAATAATTTTTCACCAGTCATCAAATTAGGCAGATACGGGAAGTTTTTTAAAATGCACCTTTTCAGTTTTTTGAAAATACTTCGGAAACGAAGATAGCTAGGCCAAATTTAAAAACGGTATCGAAACGGTTATAAAATTCTTCAAGAAAGTCCCCATTTAACCGTTTCTCTATCTCTAATAATAACAGAGATAACAATGCATGCACCCCCAATTTGGGACACAGTACATTCATAATATAAATACGCTATGCTTTAAGGCTTGAACTAAAAGAGATTTTTTTAGTCATTCACCAGTTTGCGCTATTAATAAAAAAAATCTGCCGCAAAGTGCGTTTCCCAAAGTGTAATAAAGATATTGCAACCATAAAGTGTATATTATGATTTACTACAACTGGGAACAACGACAATAAACATTAGAGCTAATATACTGCCTATAATGTTTATATTTAACACATTCTTTAAGTAAAAATTATTTCTCGGTTTCCAGTAAGAAATTCTTCGATATTAATAATAAATCCAGCAAGATCAGATTCAAGGTCAATCCAGCCAACTGTTTATATTTTAAAAAACTGTTCAAATAAGCGAGATGTCAAGATTTCCGTTGAGAATTTCTTTGATATACAAAAAAGAGTGTTCTATCAAAGGCAGTTGCGTTCATATTTTCGAAAGTACTAAAAACAACATTGTTATTTTTGACTGTAGCCACGTGTGTACCTCATAAAATAGTTGTTGCGTGACAGAATCCACGCTATTGTGGGACAAACAATATATTCATTAAAAATGACAATTAAAGTGTCCAAAATATGTATATTTTACATTGTCTACCTACACAATTTTCAAATATAAACCCAAAGTGTATGGACATCAAAATGTTATTAAATCTCCAAAGCAAATTAGCCAGAGCGTTTAGGAGATACAAAATAAAAAGACAGCCATAATTCTTCGCGACAGGAGGTATTTTGAACACATATATTTATTTTATTTTTATAGCGTATTTCAGGAATATCTTTTAAAATAAATGTAGCGCAGCACACTTCGAATTAATCTTCCAGAAAACTCTTTAACCAAAACGATATGCAATTTCATTTTCAAAAACCTTTCGAGACACTGCATTTGCGCACTTTCGTTACCGCAAAATATCCACTTCTTCGCACTTTTACATGATTGTTTGGGTCTTTTTCGTGATTTTAAGGCACCGTGACGCCGAGGACGTCTGGACCGCGATGAGACTGACCGGGACCGACGCTGAGAACGACGCTTAGCGTACTTGTATCTGGATATACTTAGCACTGGCCTACAATCTGTCAGGGGCGTGCAGAAATACTTCTTTTTTCTTGATTTACTGGTACAAAAATATCGTTTAACTGTTTAACAACTTTGTAGTTTGAGCGCGCAAAACGTTAGGAGGACATTAACAGGACCGCAGTTAAAAATGAAGGAAACTTTGTTTCTAAAATTAATTATTGGTCGTTGCAAAAGAAGAAAATTATTATAAAAAGAAACTAGAAGAAAACAAATCATGTGCAAAAAATATGTGGTCATGTGTAAATGAAATTAGTAATAGACAGGTAAGCAAACCATAAATAAATAATTAATGATAATGATGAGGAGATGAGGGAATGGTAGCTCAGTGTGTTAAAGCGACTGGCTAGCAAACTGAGTTGCCTAGCGAATTGGGTTCGATTCCCGCAAGGCGAAACAATTTTCCATTTAAAAAAATTGCCCCAAGGGTGGTTCGGAGTCCATATTAAACTGTAGGGCCTCGTCTCTCTTTGCCTAGCACAAGATCCTTGAGATCTTCCAGGGGGTTACTTCGGTAACTTGAGAAGCGGTTAAGAAAACATTTTAAGAAAACATTTAAGATATCTGATAAACAACAAATTACGAATGACTTTAACAACTTTTTTAATAATGTACAAAATAAAGTAAACAAAATAAGTGCTAAGCAAGTAGCATCATATTAACAGAGACGAAACGAACAGATTATGCCAAATACACTGTATTCAGAAGAAACTGCGTCTGTTGAAGTTAACAAATTCCGCGCCTGGGAGGTCCCCAGGGACCTCTACCTAGATGGCCCAGCAGTCCACGGCGGGCCCTACGGACCGCTAGTCAGCAAAGTTTTATATATTGCCGTATACGCCAGAGGACCGCTAATAAAGCAGATCTAACTTATATGAGGGCCAGCTGTAGCTCTGGAGGCTTGTCAGTCATAGCGATTTTTTAAATTTTACTCATCATAAAAAAATTATGGCCAAAATATATATAAAAAGGAAAAAACTTTATGATAATGCAGAAACAACATAATAAAGAATGATTTGTGATATATTAGATACTATGTTATTATTTGTATAAACAGTAAAACAATCTAAACAAAAGTGTGGTCCACTAGCCAGACCGCTGTAGCCTGGAAGGCACAATAAAATCAACCGCTGGAAGGACCACTATGGCGCCCTGGGGGCAGCTAAATTTTCGTTTTAAAAAAACATGAATAAACATTGTATTGAGCTTTCTTGCATATTGTACTCTACTATACAGGGTGAGGCAATAGTGCGTTGGACCTCGATATCTCGAATTCTACGCTAGAATTTTTTAAAAAAATTGCAAGTATAAACTAGAGAAAAATGTCTATAACTGGAAATATTTTCGAACATACAGGACGAGCCAAGACGAAATTACAGGACCAAGTGCCTTTTTAAAAATGGAATGCTATGCATATCACTACATTTTTTGAAGTCTCTTTCTAGGCTCTATTCATTCCTCTATTAGCATTGAATATCTCCCAACCACTTGAATGTAATGCATTTTTTTGTTGAAATAACGCAATCTGCAGATGGACAGTCTCAATTATGGGTTTTAAGAAAAACTTATGTGAATACTGGTTGCGAGACATCTAATTAATGTTTTTGAATCATTTTCATTTCCTGAAAATGTACAGGGTGGCTAAAAATTATTTTTAGATTAAGAACATTTTGAATTGAATTTTTTCAATTTTTTCAAATGGAACACCCTGTATATTTTTCGACGATGTGATGTAGAAATGAAAAACGAACATTTTTTACAAGTACTTCCCTAGGGCTAGTTGCAACCAATTTCGTTTTATTGAGTAATAATTACAAAATTCAAAAATAAACTTAAAAATAGAGGTTTCTTCAAATAGCTCAATAGAAAAAAAAATATAAATATTCCACATATTGCTCATTTTGATTGGCACACATCTCTATGGTTCCCACTGTTCTTAAAACTGCCGGTGTGATAGATGTAAAGACAGTTATTATTCTTTCCTTCATATTTTGTTCTGTTGTTGGTGTGTCTCTATAAACAATTTCCTTCACGTATCCCCATAAAAAGAAATTCATTTTTGTAAGATCTTTGGATCTAGCAGGCCATTTAGTGAATCCATTTCTTCCAATCATTGAAGGTATTATTTAAGTGGTCTCTAACTGCATTTAAATAATGTGGTGCACCATCTTGCTGAAACCACATCTTATTTCAAATTCTTTCAGGGAGATTTACCAATAATTGTGGCAGATAATTTTCCAAAAAATGAAGATAAATAGCTCCAGTCAATGTACCATCGAAGAAATGTGGCCCTATTACATGTTCTCCAATAATTCCTCCCCAAACGTTCATAGACCGTATGTGTTGGTTATCAACTTGCATAAAAAAGTGAGGATTTTCCCAAACATAATAATGGAAATTGTGCCTATTAATAAATCCATTTTTATCAAAAGTTGCCTCATCACTGAATAAAACAGTATTGAAGAAGTTGACATTATGTTGCATTTCACCTCTGGCCCAATTACAAAATTGTAAGTGCTTTTGAAAATCGTCATCAGATAATTCCTGGTGCATTTGAATATGATATGCATGTAACTTATTTGTTTTTAAGATTCTACTTATTCCTACTAATGAACTCACTTCTCTATGACTAACATGGGGATTCTCAACCGTTGCCAGCACCACAGAAAATTCGTTTTCTTCGTTCACAACACGTTTTATTCTTTCACTTTTTTTATATTCCAGTTTTCAGAAATCTATCGAGGAGGTTTTGGAAGCTGCTAACATCAGGAATCCTTCTTTCAGGATAACGTTGGTGATAAATTCTATTGGCAAGTAAACAATTTCTGTCTGACTCGTCCAAAACAAAAGTCATATCTACAAGTTCCGCTTTCCAAATATTTTGAATTTAATACAAATTGTAACGACCGATAAGTGTGATAAATGCTCCTTTGTACACGACAACTTATTCCAAACTGAGGTTTTATTGCTTGTCGAATAACGAAAACAGCAAAAAAATGTACAAGAAAACATTACAGTAAAGGACCGGTTAAATACTATTTACTCATTTCAATGGATTGGAAGAAATGGTCCCACTAAATGGCCTCACTTCAAAATTGTATAAAGACGTGTGTCAATCAAAATGGGCAATACGTCGAACACCTATTATAAATTATTTTAATTAATTATTTGAGGGACCTCTTTTTTTAAGTCTATCCTTGAATTTGACACTTATTTATTTATAAAACGAAAATGGTTGCAATTACCCATAGGGAAGTACTTGTAAAAAATGTTCGTTTTTCATTCATTTCATTTCTACATCACATCGTTGAAAAATATACAAGGTGTTCCATTTGAAAAAATTGAGAAAATTCAATTTAAAAGTTTTTAATTGAAAAATAAACACTTATTTATTTATAAAACGAAAATGGTTGCAATTAGCCATAGCCAAAAAAAATTTCGTTTTTCATTTCTACATGACAGCGTCGAAAAATATATAGAGTTCCATTTGACAAAAATTGAGAAAAATCAATTTAAAATGTTCTTAATTGAAAAATAATGTTTGGCCACCTTGTACATTTTTAGGAAATGAATGAATTGCTGTGATAAAACCGGTATACAAATCTGGAGACAAATTAAAAATATGTAACTTAATATCTGATAGGCAGTATGGATTTCGCGAGAGCAGATCTACACAGGATGCTATTGCTGACTTAACAGAAAAGATTTATAATGCATTAGATAATGAAATGGCCTTGCATTTTCGTAGATCTAGCTAAGCATTCGATGCAGTTATATGTAGATTTGTTAAATACGTTAAGTGATATTGGTCTGCGTGGTGTTGTCAAACAACTTCTGTCTAGTTATTTTGCAGATAGACAACATTGTGTAGACTTAGAGGACATACCCAGTAACTCTCAAACAGTCCATTGTGGTGTACCACAGGGAACTGCGCCTGGTCCACTACTTTTTACTGTTTATGTAAATAAGTTATTTGAAATACCTTGGCTTTGCCGACTGCAATCTTCTTTGAGGATGAATCATGGGACACATTTAAAAAAAGTGGAGCTAAATCTGCTTGCGGGGATTGACATTTTCAATAAAAAAACTATCATGAAAATTATATCGTTGACATTAGGTACTTGATAAAAGTAAAGCTTTTAACTCGTTAGATATTAACTGTTTAATTATTATTGCATATCGGGAACTACTTTTTATGGTTTCAAAGTTACATCAATGATAGGCATGCAACAGTTTACGAATGTTAACACAGAGAACTCGATATTTACATCGAGATCAGTTGTATTCGGTGTTACTCAAGGTTCTATTCTAGGACCAAGTCTTTTTAATATCATGGACATATTACTCTACAGTATTAAAAACCAACATTGTTGATACAATTTCTTCTGAAAATGTTTCAATTGTGTAGCTTAATTTTTTAATAAACGTATTGCAGTGCTGCTTTTTATTTTTTTATATGACTGTTTTTTCTTTGAGATAGACTGGAGCAAGAACATAAAATAGAACTAAGCATAGGAAGATTTTATTAAGAAAAGATCATATGCATAATAGAAAGAGAATTTGTACAAATTCATATCTTATAAATTTAGAGTGTAATTTTTTCAAGCACATCACCACACCAGCGACATAGAGCCGCAACGATCGACTGCTGAGTGAACACATTTCTCCTGGCAACATTCTTACATCTAAGAATGTAGATCGACGATTGTTGAATATACGTTTAATTCTAGACCCACTTTTTTGGCCATAGAACAATTCATGTTTTCAACATCTCTACAACTTTATATATAAGTAATTATTACTTAGTATTTAAGTTAGAAACGTAAGGCAAAAACTAATGAAAGCTTATTTTGTATTCCAATATTTCTTTCTTTATTTGATCTTAATTTAATAATAACATATTTTTGTGTTTTATACAAATGGACCACTATGTATTTAACTAAGCTTACAGGTATTAATGGGTTATTTTCTAATATGTAATTATAATGAATCTTTTTGTTACCAAATGTAATTAGGCGACGCTTTGCCCCATTAAGCTCATCTTATTAACCTTTATCAATTTCTCTAAATTTTCCAAATCAGCCTGAAGTTTGTTACAATGTTGGGGATCTGATATAGTATGATACACAATGTAGCATCCGCAAAAGTTTTATACTTGGAGAAATACCTCGTGGGAGATCATTTATGAAAATTAGGAAAGCCAAAGGACCCAACACACTACCCTGAGGGACGCCGGAGGTAATAGACCACAAACTCTCAAGCTTTGAATACGTTGCGATAAAAAGTCTTGTATCCAATGGACTACTCTAGGATCAGTACGGAGATTAGCTATTTTTTCCACGAGTATATCAAGAGAGACAACAAATAACTTAATATTTCATATAAAGACGAATTTAATTCCAATATGAGACGACTTTTAACTCAAATAAATAACAGTTGCTAATAACGATTGCCAAATCTTTAGAGTTATGGAAGGATATATTATTTATCTCTCTCCTTTCAGTTACATTTTATATTTCCATCTCTCTTTAGATGAGAGAGAAGGTTGGTAGACATACGTGAACAATGTATTTGGGCTGGCTATTTCTTTAACTTTGCGTGCAAGAGAAATGAAGTCGTACGCGTAGTTAAAGTTTTAATGAGCAAGTTCAGAATTTATTTTGCGAGAAGTACATGGAGTTGAATAGAGGACTGAATTTCATCGGTATTATTAGAAAAGATATTAATTTACGTCCATCAAATATCAAACACAAGAGATTTTTTGTTAAATTTACAAATGGAAAATGTTATGCCCAGCCAGTGGGAATTAACACTATTGGTCTGTTAATGGGAATAATTGCTCAAAAGATTGGAGTGCCAAATCCTTTTTTATTTACTGGCCACTGCTTTAGAAGTCTTCGGCCACTTTACTAGCAGATTCTGGGGCCAATCTTTTGAAATTTAAACAACATGGGGGTTGGAAGTTGGTTGGGTTGAATGTGAAACTTCCTACATGAATGAGGCTTCCATATTATAATTAAGATAGATCCTCGCTTAAAGTTCAACGATGTCTATATTTAATTTGAACATAAATCTTTTCTTTATTCTCTGTTCCGCCTCTGTCAGTCTATTTGAGATGCATCTCTAAAGAAGGGTGCGTGTGCGTACATCCGTTTTTAAGTAATAGATCGAAATTATTTGTTTGTCTTCGCCGCTGAAGTTGAAACGATTCCTAGGTGACAATCCACAGTCCGTTCAAGAGTTCTCTGTTTTCCTGTTATTGTAAGATTTGTAATCGTAAGTGTAAGTGTGTATCGAAGTATGGTTATTTTTAGAACGAAAACATCATATAGCTGGAATAAAATAGGATCTGCTGGCAGAAACTTTGTTAGTCCAAAATTAACAATTTTGGGAATGTAAAAAATGCTTTCAAGCGTGTTTATCATTTGGAAACAAACTTTCAGTGAATTATATAAAAAATTTATTGGTTTTATTTTGTGCGTTACGCGCAGAGTTGTATAAACAAAGTATTAAATTATGTTCCTCTTCACGTTTCATCGGCAATTATTAATTTGATCCAGATGTGGAAGATGTAAATAGCCCAAGGAAGCTAATAACTAATCTAATAACATTAATTTTCTTCTATGTAATAAGGACAAACAGTTAGTCACTTTTATGAAACAATTTAAAAAATCAGATTTGTTTTCTGTTAAAAGTGGTTTTGTTGTGCTTTTCAACAGACACCTCTTTCATTATTTCCAGGAGAACTTTTTTGCTTTATCTCTGAAACCACTGGCTCTAATGAAAAAGCATGTACTACAAAAAGTACTTAGAATTAAACATACTTTAATAAAATCATTCTTCTAAAGTTCCCGTCACCGAAAAATTTCTTTTTGGTGTCGCGACGTAAAAGTCTAGTCTATTTCTTCCACCGTATATGTACTTCGTGTATTTTTTAGTTATTATTAGTATTATTAAAGTCATCGAATTAAGCTACACACTTTCTCAGCCAATGTCTTAATAGCTTTATAATGGCAAAATAAACACTTGCCATAATGTAACTTTGTCCCTTACAACAGATTGTTCAAATGATTAAATGAGTGCAGTGTTGGAACAAGTATACGATGGAGAACGTAAGTCTTTAGCTTTCTTTTCACTAACACTTAGTAACGCTCAAAAATGATATTCTACTTTTGATAAAGAACTTACGTCTTTATATTCAGCCATTAAACATTTCAGATGCCTTTTGGAGGGAAGAAAGTTTATTTGTTTTATGGATCACAAACAGCTTTATTCTCCACGGTGGAGAGAAGTCCCAGGCAAATACGTTATATGGAATTTATAGCGCAATATACAAGCAACATTCAACATGTTAAAGGTAAAGCTAATATCATTGCTTATACGCTTTCACGTATAGAGGATTTATCTTCTTCACTAGAACAATGTATTCCTAATAATGCTAAAACTCACACACTAGTAGATCATATATCTGCAGTTATGTAACTCATTCAGCAACTAAAAAATTATTTAACAGCAAATATTTCTGGCCTAAAATGAATACAGACTACACAAGAAAAACATGTATTATATATATGGAATAGAGTCTACAATTAGTATAGATAGAGTAAAACCTACTAGTTAGTTATTTATTGTTATTATTTTTATATTAAGAATGATACATTTGGTATCTAGGTCCGCTGCTAATGGTATCTATACCTATTTGTATATAGGAGAATAATATTTCAAGACTGATATACATAGATAATTATATATTGCCGTGTACACCCCGGTGCAATCTAAAATGCAAATTACACCTGTAACCCTTTCAAAAAACAAACTCCTTTATTAATGTGCTGGAATTATATTCCCATTCTAAATTATTAATTCAAAAATACTCCTAATGCTCAGAGCATGAATTCTGATCTTCAAATTTGACACTCGACATACACACAAAGAAACAAATTCGAATTCAAATTTAACAATATATTGTATTTTTATAAAATGTAAAATATAAAACAACAATATTAACTTAATCTGCCTGATCTAACTTAAAATATAAAATATAAAAATGACAACAAATGGATAAAAGTTCAGTATTAAAATTAATAAAACTCATGAATGTTTTAAAAGGATATTAGATTTCAAAATAAATTCCAAACGTCTGTGTACTCTCTCCTGGCTTTCCAAAATTATTAATTAAAAAAAACTCCAACTCTATTTCGTTTCCACTCCAATATTAAATTTCTACGATACCAATTTCAAAATGTTTAGACTTTTCTTCAAAATTATATTTTTGACAACTATTGTCAAATCTCCAATTTTCAGGTTACGTTGTTACATGTTTTCAGATTCGTGGTCTAAATGAAACAACATTTTTTTCAGCTATTGCAGCTCTTTATATAGGGTCGGTTGTTTGACTTAATATTGCCATAGCAACGCAAATGTTACAGTTCTAACAATACGTTTTCTGTCTACCCCTATTAAATTGGGATTGACATTCCTTAATAAAATGTGTGACCGAGAGTCTTACACATCTTTTGTGCTAATTTTAATTTTATTCTGTGAGTATTTATTTTCTGGTACAGCTTAGATCCTTTTTGTGTCAAAATTCGCACTCACGCACAAATTAATTTACAAATTTAAAAGTAATAGAACAATAAAAATGCAATAAACAATTAGAGATGGTTTAGAAGTAGAATTATGATCACTAACGATGATTTTGAGTAATCTCAGTTTGAAGACTGTCCGATACAGATACCCAGATGTATAAAAACTATTCATATCATAATTCAACTCTTCTTAAACAGTTTATATAATCTCTAATTGCTTATATTGGCTAAATTAAGAAATTGTATGGAAAATAAGAAATTATTTGACTTATGTCAAAACCAAATATTAAAATTTGCTTTAAAATATCAATAAAACCCAATAACTATCCATACAGATTCCCTAATTAAAATGGTTTGCATCACAAACACAATATACTATAGAATTTATTCGAATTCATTCCATTGCTTATAAAATATGAATTTGTCCCTTTCTCTTTATCTATACCAGTCCTTCTTGCTATCTACAATAATAAAACCCAGTACAATATCCCATCAAAGGTAAGTTAAATATAATAGATAACATGCAATAAGTATAAATACTTTAAATTAAAATACTGATAAAGATAAGTTTTTTTTTAAACTAAAAACCCCCATTGAAAGTATAAACTGAAAACACTTTTCAGTGTATTGCGATCTACAGACTCGAATTCCTACAAAGAATACCAAGAGTACTCAAAGATAATAATAATTTGTGTATAATACAGAGTATTCATCTAATTTCACACACTAGAAAACATATTCCTCATGTTTGTAACTAAGTATACGTGAATATCATAGCAATATTATGATACTTATTGGAATACAATAAATTATGCCAGAAATTAATATGAATATGATGGGGGTTTATGAGGCTAAATAATTAAATAAAGAAACAAGTTATTGCCTTATACCTCAGGAGAAACAACAATGCAGCTACGGAGTTTCGGAGTTATTGCTCCTCATCAGCGTAGCGTAGCTTAGCGAGTATATCTTATAATCGAGTAAAACCAACAAATGTCAGAAAGTACAGTGCATAGTACTCGATTTGTACTTTCATACTTCATATGCCACGAGCTCTATGTGTACTGCTCTATTTCCACCTGGCAAACACTGAGTAAAATATGATGGGGGTTTATGAGGCTAAATAATTCGAGTACTGTGCACTGTACTTTCCGACCTTTGTTGGTTTTGCTCGATTAGCAGTAGCTGCATTGTTGTTTCCCTTGAGGTATAAGGCAATAACTTGTTTCTTTATTAATATGAATAATTATTTTATTTTGGTTGAATCCACGATATTCATCAATTATTAATCTCGGTTAATGGGGACAAAATTCATCAAATCCCGGAATTCGATGTGTAACATAATTATTGTAGTATTATGCCTACAACACTTTTAACTATTTGATGAATTTTAACCATTTCCGGTAAATAGAATTCTTTTATTATTTTTCAAGATGAAAAAGTAAATAAATAAAATGAATCATCTAAAGCATCTTCATAAACCAAAATTATTTTCTAATCAGAAGCATACCAAAGTCGTACACATATATTAGACGGTTTACAACAACAGTGGGATTAATCATTCAGTAATGTATTACTTTTATAAACGAAGTGTGGTCTATCCATTATCTTTAACGAAAACCTATTCACCATTCCCCAGTTTACATATAAATCAAAATTTAGTCTTCACTCACATTTAAATATAGAACGATATTGTAAAGCGATGACAAGAGTTGTAAAACACACACCACAGCACTATTTTATGAAATGTATACACGAAAGATTTTGTAATAAATCTAAGAAATCATTTATTTTTATCAAAAGTCAATAATAAAATACAAATTTCGATATATTTTCGCGTAGTAGCGAAATTTAAACTATGAAAAGAAAATAAACACGGGCGTTGAAATGTATAGAGCACATGGCCCTGTATAAAATTGGTCCAAGGAAAATATTATTTACGATAAACTTAGAAACATAGATATGAATTTCAGAAATAATAGGAGTGTGTATTTAATAGGAACATCTTTTTCCTAGATTATATTCTGTACATAGTGTTTCGTAAAAAGTACATTTGTCAAACTTGTCTAATGGAAAGTTAATCGGTAAAGCTATACACTCATCTAATGTACATATTAAATTTTTCTGAAAGTGGTGATTGCTCTGTTGAGAATTTTTGTGAACTCAGTACCACATGACCCCTCAAATATTCGCATGTCAACAAAGTTAAGAGGAATACAGGAGAAAACAGGAGGCAAAGGGTGAAATGTGAAAATATGTTATCAAGTGAGCTGCCTATACACATGGGAGTTCCTCAGGGAAGCATACTTGGTCCTTTATTATATGTAATATATAGTAATGACGTGTCAAGAATTTTAAAAAATTGCAAATACCACTTTTTTGCTGATGACTGATGAACATGATCATAGAGAGTTGATAAGGTAAATAAATCACGCTTTAGAACTTGTTTCTAAATGGTTGGAAACAAATAAATTAAAACTGAACATCACAAAAACAAAAAGTATGCTCAAAAATAATCAGCAGAATCTCAATAGACTCAAAGATACAAATTTATCATTTAAGCTTCAAGAAGTAAATCTGTCATCGGTCCCGGAAATCAAATATCTAGGAGTTATTATTGATTGCAATTTAAATTTTAAGTCGTGGATTTTACATGTAAAAATAAAAAAAAATCGGTGTTCTAAAACGTGTCAGTTGGTAACTGTAAATAAATGCAAGAAAAACTGTTTATAATGCTATAATACTACCGCATTTTAACTATTGTAGCACAATCCTGTATATGGCTAATCAGACCGATCTAGAACGATTAGTTAGAAAAGTTACAAAACAGAGCGATGCCAGTTATATTAAAATACATTATACACACTACGATAGATGACATGTTTAAATATCTTAGTTGGATGAATATAGAGAACTTTTTAAAGTGTAACGTTTTTATTTTCATACATAAAATTGACAAGGACCTAGTTCCAGATTACATAAAAAATATTTTAACAAAATTAAGACAAGTACATGACTATAACACCCGAGGAAAGGAAAATTTTGTAATTAAACGGGTCAATAGTACATCAATGCATAACTCAATTTTGTATAAAGGAGTTGTTGAGTATAACCGATTGAAAACCGACTTAGTAGAACTGATCTAAATACTTTCAAAATACTATTAAAAGATACCATGATGTGAATTATATATATATTTTCTTTAATTTTCATTTTAAATGTTGTTATTTTGTTTCATTTATATGGGATTTCTAATGTAAAACAGAGATTATACTATGTACGGTCATGAGCAAAACAAATAGGACAAGTCTTATAATGGTATTTTGCTAAAATCTAGTTGTGTACATCTAACTTTAATTTTTGTGACATTGTCAGTTAGTTATTGCAAGTGTGCAAAAAACTAATATGTCTCATATAAGCGATTTAGTTAAATCTGGAGATATTGCTAAAGCAGAAGATGGATGGTCAATGAGACAAATTGCAGTGCGTTATAATATTGACAAAAATTCGGTGTGTAACATTTTAAGAAAGTGGAGAATAAACGGTACGATTAACAGAAATTCTGGATCAGGGCGACGAAGGATATCAACTCAACAAGAAGATTTGCAATTGGTAAATGCTTTAGTAGAAAATCCATTTTACTCAGTTATTCAGGCTGCTGAAGAAACGAATTTTCCCGGATCGAGTAGTACTGGTAGCCGGCGAGTAAGAGAATCGGAGCTACGCTGTCATGCAGCAGCACAGAAATACTTACTTAAAGCTGAACATAAAGAAGCTCGAGTAGAATTTACGCTTGAATTTTTAGAGCGTGATGTAAATTTTTGGAACAATATAATCTTTCCAGACGAAAAAACTTTCCAGTCAACACACAGCTCTCGTATTCGTGTTTACCGCCCTCCGAATACTCGATTAGATGAGAAATATATATCTAACAATGATAAAAGTGATAGATTTTCCGTTAATATGTGGACGTGGATATCGGCACGTGATCCTGGAGTTTTGTGGCATATTGAGGAACGATTTAAAAGTGAAACGTATATTAGGATTTTAGACAATACTATGCTTCCTTCGGTGTCAGAATTATTTCCTAATAATGAGTTCATATTTCAACAAAACAATTGTTCCGTTCATACTGCTCATACCGTAACTAATTGGTTTCAAGATAACAACATCAATGTTCTTAACTGGCCCAGTCATAGTCCAGATCTTAACCCTGTGGAAGAAGTATGCGGACTACTCGTAAGAAGTATCCAAAAACGAAATGTGAGATCACGGAATTCCGAAGAATTACTGGAAATAGTAAATAATGCATGGGAAAATATTATTACTAATGATTATTGTATAAGGTTGTTTAATTCTATGCCAAACAGACTTATAGAAGTTATAAATCGAAATGGTGCAATACGAAATATTAATAGTTAGTTACTTGTTAAGTATGATACCCTTTGTCCTCTGATCTAGGATTTCTACTAATCGTATTGTTTATTCTCCACTTTCTTAAAATATTACACACCAAATTTTTATTAATGTTATAACGCAGTGCAATTTGTCTCATTAACCATTCATCATTTACTATAGCAATAACTACACCATTAAAATAAAAGTGATCTGTTTTATTTCGGCTACTTATTACATATTCAAATAGAGACAGATTTACGTCAAAAAATAAAGTTGTCCTATTTTTTTCTGCTCACGACAGTATTCTTGATTGTATAGCCAAGGGCTAAATAACGTATTATCTATCTATCTACTTCCCAACTGGGTCAAACTTTCTTGGAAATAGGAAACAATTTGTTTGTATGTGTGTATCAAATATAAAGACAACATGATTTTGACAATTGACAATTTCTTGTAACAAGATGTGTCGAGTAAACTCCAGCAAGTAAAAACTGACAATGGTCTTAGCAGAGAAAACAATAAAAATCGGAGTACCGCAAGGCATTGCCTTAGCACCTACTTTATATCTGCTGTTTATTAATGATTTACTCGATAAAAACTTTGGATGCAACATCATATCGTACGCAAATGGCTCCGCATTTGTTTGGGGCAAAACTAGAGTTCAGTGGAATAATAAGCGGCCATTGTAATAAATTAAGTTATAACCTGGCAAAATATAAATTAGTTAAAACTAAATGTAGCAAATACTAAATTTATGATCTCTCTGAGAAAGCAAGAATGCCTGAAACAGTGCCAATGCTGGTCGTTTTGCAGATCGTTTAGGACTTCGTACCACACTTACCCTTCCAGCATTTTCAAGTGTGTGTACTGAACGAGTTCTTCCTTTTGTTTTTTGTTCTCTGGCATATCTAGCAGTACTGTAAAACTTGTGTACCCAATCTCTAGGTTTTTTTAAATTTAATTGCACAAGTGCTCAATTCCTGCAATTAGCTGCCCTCTGCTCTCTTTCTTCTCTGTATACTTTAGTTTTTAAATAGCCCCACAAAGAATAGTCAAGGGGCGTGAAGTCTGGTAATCTCGGGAACCATCTACGGGACTACCTTGATCCATTCACCTATTTAGATATTGTTTAATCAGATCTGACTTCTACCAAAAAATGCGGCGTAGCCCCATAGTGTTGAAACCATATATCTCTTGTGTTCATATCGTTTGATAAATTTAGTACGATATTTTGTGAAAAAGAAATAAATGATAATTCCCACCATTTAAGCGGCCTTCAAAAATATGAGGACCTATGAGATGACTATTGAACATTCCACACCACACATTTATAGAAAGTCTACTTTTGCTATTCTTTTGCATTGTTGTACGGACAAAAATACATTTAATGCAATATTGAATGAAATATATCAAACTGATTCTCAATGTGCATGTAACTGTTGCACATAAAGTGCAAAGGTGAGAATTTTAGTACGTTTGTTCGTGGGGTAGGAAGGTAAAGGGTTTTGTGATTACGTGTTTGAAATGCAGAGGCATAGAAGTTCGGCATGTTTAAAATATCTAGGTATTCAACTAGATTGTGAATTAATTTGTATAAAAACAAAAGAGATCTAAGTATCCTGTGGTCTTGTAGACCAAGAAAATTGAATTTGTTTAGCAACTGTTTATGTAAAAAACAGGTAGGAGGGTATACATTTCCCATTTTGTATGTCACCTATCTCAATAGTAAGTTCCTGAAAATTCATATTTTTTTGAATAAATATCATATATTATTCCCTTTTATTTGGGTTTTACATGTTGTTTTTTATTCATTGATTTTCAGTTTGTTCTTTGTTAACCAACCAGTGTATTTTTCTAAATCTTTAATGATGGAGTCTCCAAGGGACTTCAGATTGTGTCGCTACTCACTAATATCGTGTCATCTGAAAATGCATATATAATATTGGACTTTTGGGTGAGCTTTTAAACTTAAAACGTGCAATGAATAGATTAGGGGCCCTAGGACCGAGCCTTGAGGCACTCCACAATAAATACTAGGTACATCACTCTCAATATTATCAATACTAACACGCTGCTGTCTGTCATCTAAATAAGATTTAATCAGTAAGTGTAAATTTCCTCTTAACCCCATTAAGTGCAACTTGTTTAATAAGATTTTATAAATAAATAGATAACACCATAGTTAATTACGACTACCTTTAACCCGGAAAGCTCTAGAAGAGCCTTGTGTGAGAGGGGGCTACACATTTAGAGACAAGGGACACACACCCAATATATATAAGCCACTCGTCTCCGGCATTTCCCGTCTTCCCGGAAATCCATAAAATTTCCTCATTTATTTTCTCGCCAGGAAAAGATTAATTTTAATTTTATATTCTGTTTAAAATACATTTATTTCTTAGATTCATTTATTATATTTCATATAACTTGTTAAAAGCAAAGGATAGTTTTTATATTTAAAGATATCAGTATCTCAATTAAATGTTTTATTGAATTTTTTTTGGATAGCTTATTTTGAAAAAAAAAACAACAAAAACTTATTTACCTGCTGTTTGAACCATACTTATACTATGTTTCTTTGTTTTAAGATTGTTCCCACAGATGACTCCACGCCTGCATTGTACATATAACCAGAGGCGTACTACAATTTTTTAAGAAGGGCACCCTAATGTTTTGACCCGTTTCGAAATCAGATGATGGATTCCGAAAAACTTGTTCACTTGTTGTATTATTGTTTATGTAAAATATGTGAAATAATTTTAACTTACCTGTTTAGCTTTAAGATATATGTTAGACAATAATTTTTTTTTGATTCGTAGAGAGAGATTAATTTTTGCGAAGAAAGGGGGGAGTGTAATGAAGTATACAATACTACAGGAATACTGTATACTTTCATTCCAGTTTAACTTATTTTAATCATGCATGGATCAAGTAGTTCAGTTTTAGATTAGTTCAATACCTGATTAGTTCTTTTGTTAACTTTTAATTGTAACTTCACCAGGCCGCAACTTGCGTGCCGTGTGCATTTCGTGCCGGGTGCAAAACCACGTGACCGTGATTTTTTGGTATAAAATAGCTAGCCAGAAACCAGTAAATTCAGAGCTTGACTTTCACCTTTCTCGAGTGTGTTGAACTGAGATAACCGGAAGCTCAAGTTTCTCCGGCGTCGTGGCAGCCGCTGGCCAAGTATCTGTTAGGGAGGATCCGAGTGCGTTGAACTGAACCTCCTGTCAGATTGATTCGAGTGTGTTGAACTGGATCTCTCCTGAAACAGATTTCTTAGTCGCGTCTGTTATGTCCTGGAACTTCAATTAGAGAATTGGGGTTACTACGACGTACATAGAGGAAATATGTTACACTCTCTCTCTCTCTCTCACCCCGATTACTATGATGTACTTATGTAATAACAAGATTGTCGCAACCTAAGCCATAAAAGATATGGCCATACTGTACATATAATTATTAGGAAAATAAATGTCTTATTTTGGATCTGGATTTTAATTAATATTAACATTGAACCCTGGAATAATCTCCAAACCAGCTACCCGAGCAAAACAAGCATCACATTTTGTATAGCGGAAAAATCCCTCTCACAGTATTTTCCACTGCCACGACCGGGAAAAGTGCGCTTACCTCTCGACCAGCAGTCATTTTTATGATCGACATCAAATGCTTCTTTTAGGTCAACAAATATTGTTGCCACGTAGTTTTTTTATCAAGAACCTCAATAATTTCATTCTCGTTGGTCTCTGCTAGCGAAATAGTATTATTACGGTGAACTTCCTCACAATCTATTACACCAGTGTTTTCTATATTATTATTTATGTTTTGCACAAGACTTTGCCCTACAGCAGTAAAATAATCATTGAATTTATTAACAATCATTTTTGTGTCAGTTATATTATTATCAATGAAAATGAAAATTTTATGTTGTCTAAAAATGTAACTATGCTGCCCTTTAGGAATTATATTTATATATTTTGTTAATTTTAATTTATATTTGTAGCATCATTAATTGACATTAAAAAAAATGTGTTGTTCTTTCTTAAATTATTTATTTTATTGGTATCTAATGCTGTCTAAGAATTATTAGATCAGAATATAGCGCATATGGATGAATTCTTTGAAATAGTAAAAAAGATTACATCGCATTAACAACGATTTTTTAAACAAAAAGTCATCTAGAAGATAAATTAAAATAATTACAGAAATTTCCCACATTTTTAATTTTATGTTTGTTCTTTTACTTATTTTTAGAATCGGTACGTTGCTGGAAAAACTTAAATATTTATTCTAAATTTATGTACCCAATATTTTAGCCTTTGCACAACATTGTGACGGGCTGAAATATATTAGTTTAAACCTCCTTTATGAGTGTATTGTCTAAAGTAATAATAATATTCTACTGTCTTATTTTCAGTAAATATTCGCCAACATTATTTACAATAATGGCGCAACAAAGGTAGAGACAAATTCTGCAAAATTTTTGCGAGCAACGATAAATTTCCGATGGTTTTTAAATCTTTGATCAACCCAAAAAACGTATTCGATGAAAAAAAAAAAGAGTCCAAGAGTTTACAGCGTGAACATCGTCAGACATCAGTTATTTATTAAAATATATGCATCAACTAAAAGCGATGAAAAATTCCTGCAAAAGATTAAAGGATTCAATTCCTGTCACATTCCGCCGTGTTGGAGATCCTTGAAACAAAAATTGTTGCGAACAATGTTTGTTAATTGTTGAGTCAAATTGCACCCCGAAGATCGCAGCTAGTTCTTTTGATTGTTATTTGAAACCGACATGGTTTATTGGATACCCAACGCCGCTGCAAGTGGAGGACATGTACTAAAAGTTTCAAAAAATGACAATTCAGAAAATGCGAATGATTCGGAATCCGATGCGCAATCAAGTTCAGACGAGGCTGATGACGATTGATGCGCAAGAACATTTTTTATTTTCAATATGTGCGTTTTCGAATTATTATTAAACTAAAACGAATTCAAAATTCTTACATAGGTTCATCCTATACTAAAGTGTACAATAATTTATGTATGAGTATAATCTAACAAAAGAACAATTAATTTGAAATTAGTTATATATACAGGGTGTCTCACCGGGAACTGAATCGATCGATAAAGAGAAAAGTACGCATCAAAAAATTTTGAAAATTTAGACAATCACTAATGTCGGTGTGGTCAATCCAACTAAAATAATTACAAGCAGCTGGCACTTCCGCTTATACCGGAAGTCGATACCAACTTGCTTATTTCAAATGGAACACCCTATGTTTATTAGGTTTTCGAAAAGAGCATAAAATTCTGAGTCGAAAATATGTAGCATTTCCTATACGTAAACCTACCCGTTTCAGAGATATTTGACATTTTATAGAAAATTTGACGGTTTGCAAGAACTGTTATAACTTTCTTCGTGTAAAAGATCCTCATTTGCTTCTTGTCACGTAAAAATAACACAAGGAGAACGTTCTACAACTGAAATAAATTCAATAATATCAAGTGTTCCGTTTTTCGCGTTACATTTTGTCAACTTCAAACCCGAAAACTTGTTTAGGTCAAATGGAACACCCTGTATTTTTTTACGTCAAGTTGTGTAAAATTGAATTCCCTTTTTTCTGATATTGCATTGTGGGGGTTAAAGTTACAACTTTTTGAAATATTTGCGATTTTATTAGAAATTCATGAATTGTTGTAATCATTTCATCAAAATAGCCATGATTAGAAACAATGCCAGCATGTTTAAATTACACTCACGAGGACTTTTTAAATTTGTTTATTATTTATGGAGAATGTAATAAAGTAATATCAAGAACTTGCAGCACATTTGGTTCTCGATATCCAGAAAAACGGAAACCGTCACCAAACACCGTAAAACGCATACTGGAAAATTTTAAAAATTATGGCTCTGTCAAGGCAAAAATGCAAAGAAGAAAGCCTATTGTTGGTGACGAAAGCATTGAAATAGTTATTCTGGGATATTTTCATGCATTTCCAAGGATGTCATTACGACAAGCTGCTCTGGAATCGGGACTATGCAAGGATTCAATTCACAGAATCTTATTGAAACATAAATTTCACCCGTTTTCATTCCATATGGTTCAAGGATTAAAAGATACAGATTTCCTAAGAGACAGAATTTTTGTCAGTTTATACTAATAAGGTCTGAGGGTCACGATTCTTATTTGGGAAATATTATATGGACAGATGAAGCAAAATTTACTAAAAATGGACTTTTTAATAGACACAATTCGCATTATTGGTGCGACTCAAATCCTCATATGTTCAGAGAGCGAAACTTTCAGGAAAGTTGGCAGTTCAATGTTTACTGTGCCATAAGAAACGATAGAGTGTTGGCATTACAATTTTATCAGGAAAATTTAAACGGTAAATTAAATTTTCTCTTCCGCTAATATGTATAGGTAATTTTTTTTTTTTTTTTTTAGGTGAAAGATATCTGAATATCTTACAAAACATGAATAATAACTATTTAGAAAATTTACCTCTCGCCGAACATAGAAACGTTTTTTATCAGCACGACGGTGCTCCCCCACACAACGCATATTTAATTAATAATTATTTACAAGAAACTTTTTATGATCAATGGATTGCCAATAATGAACCTTTCTTATGACCTCCTAGCTCGCCCGATTTATCAGTTCTGGATTATTTCATTTGGGGAACTATTAAAAATTAAGTTTATGAGAGCCCATTAACAACCATTGAAGATTGTATGCAAAGAGTAAGAAATGCATTTCAAAACATATCACAGGATTCAATTAGATGAGCTACCCATTAGGAACTAATCCGAAGGTGCGAAAAAGTCGAGGTTCGAGGGCGGAATTTTGTGCAATTATTAAATTAAAATGAAATCATATTTTAAATTGATCTTATCTCTGCTATTTTAGTTCAAGTCATATCTTCAATTCGATTAATATGCATGTTACAGTGTTAGTGTTATTTTGCGTTTTTGTGAATATCGAGTAGCAAATGTGCTGCAAGTTCTTGATATTACTTTATCACATTCTACATAAATAATAAACAAATTTAAAAAGTTTTCGTTGATATAATTTAAACGTGCAGGCATTTTTTGACATAAGATAATGACTGATTGTTTCTAATCATGGCAATTTTGATGAAATGATTACAACAATTCATGAATTTTTAATAAAATCGCACATATTTCAAAAAGTTGTAACTTTAACCCCCACAATGCAATATCAGAAAAAAGAGAATTTAATTTTACACAACTTGACGTAACAAAATACTGGATGTTCCATTTGACCTAAACAAGTTTTCGCGGTTTGAAGTTGACAAAATGTTACGCGAAAAACGGAACACTTGATATGATATTATTGAATTTATTTCAGTTGTAGAACGTAGTTCTGCTTGTGTTGTTTTTATGTGACAAGAAGCAAATGAGGATCTTTTACACGAAGAAAGTTATAATGGTTCTTGCAAACCGTTGCACCTGTCAAATTTTCTATAAAATGTCAAATATTTCTGAAACAGCTTGGTTTAGGTATAGGATATGCTACATATTTTCGACTCAGAATTTTATGCTCCTTTCGAAAACCCTAAAATATATAGGGTGTTCTATTTGAAATAAGCAAGTTGGTATCGACTTCAGGTTTAAGGGGAAGTGCCAGCTGCTTGTAATTATTATAGTTGGATATTGCCATACCGACATTAGTAATTATCTAAATTTTCAAAATTTTCTGATGCGTATTTTGCTCTATATCGATCGACTCAGTTCCCGGTGAGATACCCTGTATGAGAGTAATAATTACAGCATGCCTCCAGTTTCATATGTTATAATCCCTGCCAAAACATAAACAGATTTATGTCTTATGGCAGAGAAGTTTTATCTAAAGACGAAATATAATTTTATTAGCATTTAAGAGGGCTCTCATTACGAACAGCTCTTTGATGTCCTCTATAGCTGTATTAAAAGTGGTATTCTAAATATATAAAATCTATTGAGTTTATAATTTGCATGTTCTTTATAACGTCTAAAATAAAATCTAATACGCGCTATGTACTATTGAAAACACAACTAACCTTGCTTTTGATATTAAATTTTATTGGCCAAAATCGACTGTATATAAAGAAAAAACGTATTTAAAATCAATTATATAATTTATTTGTCTTCCTTTTATTCGATCATTGGCTTTTTTTTCAGATCATCGATGAAGAACGCCGTAACCGCAGCAGCTGTAAAAACAAATAAAGTTAACGGTCTGGGATAAATTAAGTAATTTTAAATTGCGAACTTTTGTTCGAAATTTAGATCGAAGTTTTTAATTTGTTCAACATGTTGGTCCTATTTCAATAAAATGTGTAGCGAATTAATTTAATCTGATGGACTCTACTGAAATATACTATCTAATAACTTCGAGTGCTGGGAAATTATAAGAAAAACCCATGGAACTAAAAAAGTAAAAGAAATATATTTTCAAAAAGCCAATTATTTTTCACTGTATTATACTTTTATTGGTCCTTTTTAAATAATTTAGAGGTTGTAAATGTTGGATGTGAAATGCGCTATGAAGCACTAGCAGGAATATTTGTTAGTTGTATCTCTAAATATGTCCCACGTGTAACACATAAAAGATACCCTCCCATGTTTAATGGATTAATTATAAAAAACATAAAAACCAAATTCTCACTTTCAAAAAAATACAAGAGTACTGGCAATTTAGAAACATACAATCAGTTTAAAGACATCAGAACTAGAGTTAATATTGATATAGGTAATGCAATTGAGGATGTAGTGGAAACTGCGCTCGCTACAGAGAGAGGAGACCACCGAAACAGACCCTTCTGCATGCTGGTTACACTTGAAGTCAGGAACGCTTTTAACTCGGTACGATGGATAGATATACTGGAAGCATTAGAGCAAACTTTTAGAGTACCCCCATACTTACTGCGAATGTTCAGGGACTACTTGAAGGATAGGATACTACTATATGACACTAGAGAGAGCACTAGAGAAAAGGCAGTAACCTCCGGAGCGGCGCAGGGATCGATTCTAGGACCTGATCTTTGGAACATCATGTACGACGGGTTACTGAAAATGGAAATGCCAGAAGGAACGCACCTAGTTGGATATGCAGACAACATAGCCGCAACCATTGTAGCTTGGGACGAGGAACAGACCCAGAGGAGACTAAACCAAGTAATGCACCGAGTAACCTCCTGGCTAGAGGATCACGGACTTAAACTGGCAGTAAACAAGACAGAGATAGTAATCCTGACGAAAAGGA
The DNA here is from genome assembly GCA_963675555.1 of Leptura quadrifasciata. Lineage (NCBI taxonomy): Eukaryota > Metazoa > Arthropoda > Insecta > Coleoptera > Cerambycidae > Leptura > Leptura quadrifasciata. Next base: position 13,985,244 of record OY776681.1, on the reverse strand, counting down.
GAATCCCCACCGAATTGGATATGACGATTGGCACAGAGTTGCTTCAGACCAAAAGCACCGTTAAGGATCTAGGAGTCACATTAGACACGAAGCTGACTTACTGGGGGGACAAATCCAGCGCATAGCAGATAAAGCATCTAAAACAACAGCTGCTCTTAGCAGATTGATGGCGAATGTACCTGGCCCCAAAGCGAGCAAGCGTAGGTTGCTAATGTCCACGACGCAATCTATACTGCTCTATGGAGCGGAGATCTGGGCGGACACATTGCAAGTGGAGAAGTACCGAAAGCGCCTGCTGCGGTGCAGCGAAGAGGGGCACTAAGAGTAGTGAGCGCTTACCGAACGGTATCAGAACCAAGCCGTCTTCATAATAGCAGGAACACCTCCGATTGATCTGCTGGCACAAGAACGTAAGAGGATTTTTTCAAGGAAGCTAGAGATGGATAGGAAAAGGATAAAGAGAGAAGAAAGATCCCGCATAATTGATGAGTGGCAACAACGCTGGAATTCATAAACCAGAGGAAGATGGACAGCCAGATTGATAGGACGGTTAGCTGTATGGATAAACCGCGGACATGGAGAGGTGAACTACTACCTAACTCAGTTCCTGACCGGGCACGGTTTTTTTCAAGTCCTATCTGTATAAGATAGGAAAAACGGAAAGTCCGGAGTGCGTTTACTGCGAGAGGGGATCCGAAGACGATGCATACCACACGTTCTTTGAATGCAATAGATGGATAAGATAACGTTTCCATTTAGAAGCGACAATGGGCGGCCGGATAACACCCGATAACATCGTGGACAACATGCTACGTAGCAAACACTACTGGGAAACCGTATCAAGATTCGCAGAGATAGTGCTCCGGCAAAAGAAACAAGAGGAGCAACTAGATTGAAGTTACCTCTTACCTCCGAACCCCAAATCACACCGATAGACGGGGGACGTACGAAAGCCCCACAGAGGAAGACAACGAAGACAGGCGGCGTCAAAAGACGGCACGGATCAGACTGAAGTAATGCGAAAGTGGTCCCGGTCTGATCTCCCATTAGGGATTTCAGAGGGCCTCTTGTTTCGATTAGCTAAGGCGCCGACTACGCCCTTAAAACAAAAAAAATTCTTATAAAAATTATATTATAAATGTTGAGCTAAATTTAAAAAGTGACACAAAGTCATTTTGGGGTTATGTGAATTTTAAAAAGTATAGTTCTAATATAATAAACAACTTAACTCTAGATGGAAGCAGTTTGAATGATATGCAGGATATAGTCAATGCCTTTGCTAGTTTTTTTAGTAACGCGTTCACAAATCCAACTAACCATATAAATAAGGATTTAAATTCATCGCTTCAGAGTCAACATATAATATGCATTTTGCAAAAAAGCCTTGCTTGAAGTAAAACCTAAATTTGGTAAAGGCCCTGAATGTCCTTGCATTTATTATACGAGATTGTGCCTCTGCGCTCACTAAGCCTCTGACTATCCTTTTTAATTTATCGCTATGCACCTGTATAATGTCAGATGTATGGAAAACATTGTGGATCTGTCCTGTATTCAAAAAACGTGATGATAGCAACATTGAAAATTATAAAGGTATTGCCATAATATGCAATTTTGCAAAGTTTTTGAAATAGCCTTACATAATATAATTTATCCGTATATTCAAATGCAGATTATAATCCAACAACATGGGTTCATGAGGGGGAGTTCTACGATTACTAACCTTCTTAATAATACTCAATTCATTGCACAGTATATGGACGCAAATAGCCAAGTAGATGTAATTTATACTGATTTTTTAAAGGCTTTCGATAGGCTGAATCATAACATCGTGCTTTTAAGACTAGAAGAAGCTGCCTTTGCTGAATCTATTTAGATCATATCTTTCAGATAGGAAGCGGTACGTTGAGCGTCGTGGGTTTGTCTCTAATGAAATCTCTGTCACTTCTGGAGTAACACAAGGGTCCATTCTTGGACCACTCTTTTTTAAACTATTCGTAAATGGTCTTATCAGTGACCTCGATGTATACTATTTATTATATGCAAAAAATTGTGTTATAAACTATCTCAGATTGCTTAAAACTACAGGATAACTTGTCAAAAACTAATAACTGGTGTTACTTAAATAATCTCCCTTTGAATGCCACAAACTGCAATGTAATGACATTTACTAAGAAAATATATTTCATATGGTATAATTATAAATTGGATAATGCCTAAACCAGCCTGACTCAATAAAGGATCTAGAAGTCATTTTCGATAGCAAATTATGTTCTAATCACCACATTAACGAAACTGTAAAAATATCGTATAGGAATTTAGACTTCATCATAAGAAATACTAGGGATTTTACTGATATACAGGGAATCATGCTGCTATTTAGTGCTCTAGTAAAATCTAAGTTAGAATATGCTGCTATAGTATGGCAATCTGGCTACAACATATATACGAATAGTTTGGAGAATATTCAGATGCGCTTTTTAAAATTTCTGTCATACAAGCCGGATGGCATATACCCTGCAGCCGAAATACCTCATACACAATTATTAGGGAAGTTTTCTATACCTATTTTGCTTGCTCGAAGAAAGATGTATTTGTTGATATTTTTTTGAAAGTTAATTAATAACAAAATTGTTTGTCCATAATTTCTGGAACAACTTACATTTGATGACAAACGATGACAATGACAATCGTCAAAATTTGCTCATTGCAATCCGATCACTCGCCACTGTCTTTGTTAAATAAACATTAGAATTTTAGTAATTTTAGTAGGTTTTAGAGGAATATTTGTAGTTTAATTCTTCGATTTGTCTGTATATATATTTAAAAACGGCACCAAACGTAATCCGCTCTACTTCTAGAGCAGTGAAGAAACCCTCACACGTGAATTGACACGTGATGTGACAAGTTTCACGACGTAACGGCTACGCGCATCGATCATGTCATGCGAAATGCGATCTATGCCATATTTGCTTTGTTTTTAATTGTTTTCACGGAAACCAAATCGAAAGAGTGGAAGTGTGATATATCGTTGAAATTAGAATTTTAACTGCTTTTCAATGGTTCCATTGCAAATTGAAAGTAATTATAAAATAAACAACTTGTTGCATCAAAATGGCACTAAACGTAATCCGATCTCAACCAAAACCTTTTCAGATCTTCTGGGGCACTAAAGAAACGCACACGCAAAGTTTCATTCAAATCCGTTCAGTAGTTTCGGCGCTATCGTGCTAATACACATACACACATACACATACAAGGACATTTTTCAAAAACCACTTTTTTGAGTTCCTAGGACCTCAAAACGTAAAGATTTGACGTTATCTCAATTTTCGTTTTTGAACCAATTTTAGTAACCTCTCACAATTTTATTGTGGAGAGGTTAAATTACGTTTTTAATTTTTTAAAAATTTTGAACTGCCGTCATTTTCAAATAAAGAAGGCAATTTGGCCCATCTTCGAACTTAACCGGGGTGTGGACCCAAAATATATGCCATAGAGTCAGGTAGACATAAATGTTATTAAATCGGTAAAGATGGAGAAAATTCTAAACTTATTTAAACTCAGTGATCAACTTTATCAAATGCTTTGGCAAAATCAGTATAGATTACACCCATTTGGTTATTATTTGCCAACGCATCAGTCACAGAGTTCACAAAATCCACTAGATTTCCGTTTACTGACCTTTTTTCTGGGAGCCATATTGAATGCTCAATATTTTAACCTTAGCGTGTTCATAAAGGTCTCTAATATCTTAGATAAATTTGACAACATAGCAATGGGACGATAATTTATAACTTCCTTTTGATATCCGCTTTTCAAAAAACGGGAGTAATTCTTACTATTTTCAATTTATTCGGAAGTTTTTTATTTTTAAGAGCTAAACTAAATATTAATGCTAATGGCTTAACTAATGCTTCTTTACCACCTTTAATAACATAACTTGGTATATTATCATGTCCCATTGTTCTATTTGGTTTTAATTTATCTATTGCCATAATGACATGAGCATCAGAGACCTGCCTAATATTCAATAGTTCTTCATTATCAATTATACCATTTTCGAATGTAGGATCTATTCCTTTGGATAATTGAAAAACAGACTTAAAATTATTGGCGAGATCTTGAGCAATAGACTTCCCCCTGATAACACCTCATTATTCAGAATCATATTCTTTGGTATTCAAGTTTTATTATTATTTCTTGTACAAAAAATTCCAAAATTGCATCACATCGCGTTTGATGGTATTTTCAACATTTGTGATACAGTTCTTATATGCTTACTTTTATATCTTTTTTATTTTAGATTTTCAATTATTATAATCAATTTTGCATTGTTCTATTTCCTTGATTTTACACAACTACCTATTTTGTTGTTTAGCTTTAATATCTCGTTTAATTTCAGTTTTAATTTCAGAAATTTTGGTGTCATCCTGCGATTTTACATTGTTGAATTTTAAAAATACGTTTTGACTATATTTTTAATAATATAGTCAATCAATGAAATAAATAAGATTAGTATGTAATCTATTGAAGTTAGTAAAATAAAGCTTTTTGCAATATTTTACGGATTTCTGTTAACATTACTTGCCGACTTTCTACAGTTTCTACATAAATTGTTCCATACTTTCTACCCTCCACTGTATACCGGAACAACAAAGTCAAGTTGGAAATACTTGAGCCGTTATGCACGAGATATTCTTGTAAATAGTGGCAGTAAAGCAGTTGTAGGCCACGGCACGTGCATGCAGTTTTTTAAAAATAGATTATTGTTATACACTTGAGTATACGATATTATGGACTAGGTATGTACATTTTGTGTTAAGAGTTAAAAATAGAAATATTATTAATAAGAATGTGCAGAAGTTGCCAATATATTTTTGTTTTATTATGGACGAATAAACTTCAAACAATATGGATTTTACGGTACACGTCGGGCAGTCAAATTTTAACAATATAAAAATAGACACATATCCTAGGTATCTCAATAACAAGGTGTTTGGGAGTTAAAAATAGATCCAAAACAAATGAAGCAAGTACTTAGGTACATGATTTTCGCGTATATGTAACTTTAATTTTAGTTTTTCAGAAAATCGTTAAAGAAGAAATTTGAAGGATATACAGTGTGTCTTTTCCACCACTACAACTCAATATCTGTTATTTCTTCATCGATTTAGATCAAATTCGTGTGTTTCAGATTGTGATTAAAAAGTAATTTAAAAAAAAAATTTTTTCGAAATTAAATACGCCCACTATGATCAAAAGAAATTGGCAAAAATTAGGAATTTATATTAGCGATTGAGATAGGGTTTTTGTTTTCACAGAATCTTGTTAGGTATGACCTAAAATCTCTATCAAATTTCGTTAAAAAAATTTCATTTCTTTACAAAAAAAAATCATATCTAAAGCTTCAATAATAATCAGTTATTTATTGTCGGATTTAACTAAGCATTAGGATACATTTTTTCTTTAAAGAAAATATCAAATAACTAAACTTTTATTTTTGTAAAGTCATTGTGGCTTAAACAACACATAAAATTATTACTTAAACAAAAATGTAATTTTAAAAAGTAAATATTAAATACAATCTTTCTCCACTAGTCCTCCATCAATTCTGATACACTTTTCAATTCTCTTATTATTTTTAACAACTTTTCTTTATTCACCTTTACTTCATTACATGCTTCTCTAATTCTGTCACGTAGTTCCGCTCTATTTCGTGGCCTATTTTTATAGACTTTATTTTTTATGGTACCTTAAAAATAACAGTCCATAGGGGCGACGTCTGGTGATCTAGGTGGCCATGCAATCCAACGCATAAGGAATTTGTTATTCAGCCAATTTTTAACTATTACTGCACTATGAATGGAAGCCCATCTAGTTGGAAATAGGGGTTTTGTTGTACGGCAAAAAGTAAATTTTGAACGGCATCTTGAAATTCATGTGTTAAAAAATGTGGGAATCTCACACTACTTAAAGTGTCATCAAAGAAAAATGATCCAATCAAGGTGCCATTTAAAATTCCACACAAGACATTTACTTTTTCGTAATATTGTTATTTACAATTTATAACCCAGTGCGGGTTTACCGTTACCTTGAGTTTTGCGATAAGACTACCCCATTCGTTGTAAAAGTAGCCTCATCACTGAAAATAATGTTTTTCAAAAAATTTGTGACATTTAAAAATAAACCCTGTGCCCAGAAGTAATATTACAATCTCTTCTCTGCGTCCTTCTTCCATAGTGTGTAAAAACTTGGGCTTAATGGTTTTTAATCTAAGCCACCTCCAAATTTTATTTCTGTCTGCATTCAAGTTTAGAGATAAATCTCTGACACTAACACGTGGTTCAGCATTAACAGCATCTAATATTACTTGATCCAATGGACGATCGGCAATATTGTATTTTTTGGCTCCGAGTTTGAATACATCTCCGTTCTGGATGTCTCAAATTGAAGATACTGGCTGCATCTCGATAAGAGTGCATACTGTCACCATCAACAATTCTTAATATTTCAATTTTATCAGCAATACTTAATTGTTGTGCAGCCATGTTTAAGTTTAATTTGACTTTCGATACAATTGTCAAATTCATTCCACAGCACTCCATGTTAACAAAGATGCCGAGTTCTAAGTATTTTAAAAAATAGCTACCCAAATATTCATTTCTCAATAATGTTTTGGATAAACGACTAAGTTATTAAAATATCCGACAATAAATAACTTGATTATTTTTTTTTTTTTTTTTTTATATACATTTATTTAACGTCGGCCTATTTCCGCTACTGAGGCCTAACACCGACGCCTGTAGACGAGCTACCCCCAACCAGGAATTTTGCCGAACCTCTTCCCTTAAGAAGAGTAGGGATCTTTTACTTGCCTAACATTTAATAGACAAGGGACCGACGGCTTTACATCCCCTCCGAAGGATGGTATATTTCCTATACAACCCTCGCCTAAGGTTGTATAGCTTCCGCGCATACACTGATATACAAGCCGCTGGAAGATGTGTGAGGCGAGAACGCGGTTTCCGTTGGAATGGTCACCAATCCAAGTACTAACCGCGCCTGTCGTTGCTTTACATCGCATACCGAAGTATGTACATAGTAAAGACGCACCTACGCTCGCCCCCTAACTTGAATATAGTCTAGTATACTTTAACTTGGCGTGTGTATGTATGAGTTAATATTTTCGTACGATTTCATTTTCTCCCATATTGTACACAAAGTTAAAGCAATAGTCCAGAAACATTGTCTACGTGGACAATATTTCTGGATCTTTGTGTACAAGAGAAAATGAAATCGTACGGAAATATTAACTCATACATACACACGCCAAGTTAAAGTATACTAGACTGTAGTAGGGTGACTATAATTGAAATATTAGATAAATTTTTTTTTGTAAAGGATTGAACATTTTTTAACGAAATTTGGTATATAGGGGTCTTAAGTCTTGCCGAACAAGATTCTGTAAAAATAATCAATAATATAAGTTCCTAATTTTGACATTTTTTTTAATCATAATTAGTAGACATATTTAATTTCGAAAAAAACTTTTTAAATACCTTTTTAATCACAATCTGAAACACAACAACCAAATTTGATCTAAATCGATCAACAAACAAATTGCCGAGATATTGGGGTGTGGTGGTGAAAAGTGAGACACACTGTATATCTCGAAAGCTAAAGCTTACACAAAATATACAAATACGAATACACAAAATACTTACCACAATATAATATTCCAAGGAACACAAGAAAATGTTGATATATTAAATGATAACATCTGATCACAAGAATGGACATGAAAATCCCAAGGAAGTTTACTACACCCCACGACGTGCACCTGAAACATTAATTTATCATAATAGAATGCCATCGAAATACAGAGTGTCCTATTTAAAACACTTTCACATGCACCTATTTGAAGGTTCCTGGGATCGATTAATTTCTTTGCATCTCAACGCCATCTATATACCAATGAGGGGAAAGACCGTTTTCACACAAGAGTGAAGACATTTACATATTCTAGTAAATGTCTTTTACAGAATTCAAATATCTCTTTTGGCCATCCAGAAAATGGCCCCGAAATTTTTAAGTGGGACACCCTGTATACCGGGTGTAACAGCATCATGATATACCCCCCCTTTCTCCTTTAGTTTTGAAGATAATTGATTGAAAGTTAGGATATACTACGTACATAATAAGCGGCACTTTTTGACATACAACTGATTTTTTTCTCTTCCGGTTTCACCGGAAGTGACACTAACTTTCGATTTTTAAATAGAACATCCTGTATAATATTGCATTTTTGAATTCTGCATAATTTTCTGAATCCAACGATGCCAAATAAGTGACATTTCAAACATCACTTTTTTTTATAATATAATTTTTAGTTTTCCATTTAAGTGTGCCATGACGGTGCCGATTTATTCTAAATGGCCCGTGTAATACCTCAAAAATCGAAATCCCGTTAAAAACACAACGTGATTTATGAGCAAATGAAATTCACCAAAATTGTTTTTGGGGTAAAACTCAATTTTTTCAAATGGAACCATATCGGTACCGTGGTACCATTAATTAGTACTATTATAGTCGACGTAAATTAGATATAATAATGGCATCTAGAAGAAAAAATTTATAAAGTTTTAAAAATTTGGGTACAGAGTCTTAATAGCCATCCAAATATAGATCAAAAGAGTTCCCACCTCTCACCTTTTGCTTCAAAAACCACCCTTCAATGATACATGCTGCCAGTTTTTTTATTTTTTCTCGAAAACCGTTACTCTGGCTAGAAAAATGTATAGAACTTAATTTATTCTATTTATTCTTCTGCATATTTTATGTTCTACACATTTTTTTCCTACATCGAGCCCTAATCGCAGAAATAGCGTTTGAAGTTAATTAAGGATGGTAGAGAAGACAAATTCCCTAAAATTACGATGATAGAAGCAGTTTATTATTTGCAATTGCATTTCCATTCTGGTCTCGACGGGGTGTAATAGGGAAAATTGGCGCATTTGTGGTACTAAAAGAATATTAGATTTTTTCTTATGAAATATTAGCTTTGACTTTTTTTACAAGACAACATGATAAGATTTTATTACCATTTACCCAATTACTGTTTCATTTAATTAAATTTCACTTTCTGAATATTTTACTAGGGAAATTTGCGTTTGCAAAATAAAAAGTTTATATTTAAGAACTACATATTTAGAGATATGTAATAACAAGGTACTTTATCACAAACTAGTCAAACTTCGTGTCAATCATTATTCTGCAGTTTTTATAAAACAAATAGTTGACTTTCGTATCCACCACCTCTCATGTAAGGTTTTTCAAGAATGCTTTATATTTAAAGTACACTAGGAATAATTTCCTACTCTAACCACAAAGTTGTTTGTTTGTTGAATATTTTACCTACAATTAAATACTATAGTTACATGAATCGGCGTATTATGCGTTAACAAAGGTTTGGAACATTGACAACGGCCAATTGGCTAGTTCGGTTCTCAATTGGATGCCGTTACAACGAGGTATGGTCAATATTTCAGGCACTTGTCTAGTCACTTTTTCTATTGAAGGGTGATGCAACACCATTTTCTTACCTTCGCGGATTCGCGTCTTCGTATGTTTGACAATCATAGACAATCTTCTGGTTGCTCTTCTATTTAATTATTATAGGGAGATTTCTCCAGCATTCTAAAAGATTTTACGTGAGTTTAAATTCTCACCTCAGCAAGATTAATATGATTATCTGAACTATTGTTCATACTCTACTCTCAATCCATAAATGGTGAAATTAATTAAAGGACATTTCCTTAACCGTTCTCTGATCTGAGTCTTTAATTCTCATTTATCACTTATATTCTATGGTGCATGAACATGATATGATTCTTGTCCGCTGTTTTGCATTACGTTAAGTTCATCATAGCTATTGCTAACAATTCTAAATACCGATTTTATCACTTATATTCTATGGTGCACGAACATGATATGATTCTTGTCCGCTGTTTTGCATTACATCAAGTTCATATACCAGCTTCTACTTTTATTATTAAATTTATATCTTGTAATTGTAAAAAGGGTTGCGGAAAACGGTCCGGTTGTGCTAAGGTTGGATTAAAATGTTCAACAATGTGCTTCAGTTGTCATGGACAAGGATGTCTTAATTCATTGGTAGAGGAAGAATTACCTGAAGATAATCCAATTATTGAATAAGCAGTTGTTAGTTTTTAGTAGTATTATATTGTAGTAATAAAAACATTTTTGAAGTCTTTTTTTGTTTTTATTGCTAGGTTTGTAAACAACAATCTGCTTTTTATGTAACATTTTTCTGTGGTCAAGGTATTTTAAGTTGTTTATTACTTGTTTTTGCGTAACTTTAATATTTGATCTAAATTTGTGAGATTAGGATGCCACATAGGGAAAAATTGTATAGAACATAAATTATGTAGAATTTTATAGCGAATAATTTAATTCTTATTCATTTTTGACGTCAGGGTAACGGTTTTCGAGATAAATGTAAGAAACTAGCAGGAGGTAACATTGAAGGGTGGTTTCTTAAGCTAAAGAGGATGAAGCACCCTCCTGAGAGGTGGGAACTCTTTTGATCTATATTCACTTGCCTTTAGAGAGTTCGTACCCAAACTTTTAAAACTTTACAAATTATTTCTCTTGAAAAACTTAATTTACTTCGACTATTAATAAGGAATTTATTCATATGTCGTATTAGAATGTGCGATAAATACAAACAAAATTACAGCTAAAAGAAAATAAGAAAATACAATTTTGTTATAATTAAATGTTAAGAAGTAACTAAGGTGGCTTGAAAACAATGAAATATTTGTCTTGTCAAACATTTGTTGGTTTAACGGTGGTTTTATTGTGTCTTTAAAAATTGTTTAAAATTCTTGTTTATCGTGTTCAAAATGCCGCAAATTTATACAAGAGATGAAAAAGTGGACATGTTAATTATTTATGGAAGTAAAAAAATCAATTGTATGTCAAAAAGTGCCGCTTATTATGTATGTAGTAAATCCTAAATTTCAATCAATATCTTCAAAACTAAAGGAGAAAAAGGGGGTATACCATGATAATGTTACACACGGTATAGACATTTTTTTAAAAATAATTACTGTTTAATCTGTGGCAATTCACTACACCTGTCATAGTACTACTTAGGTAGTTCTATAGTTTTTTTACCAATATTTGTATTAGAAAAAAGTTATGGCCAAAAATAATAAATATTTCCTTATTGGATCTCTCTCTTTCTCTTGAATACGCTCACCTTAAATAGGACACACACCGTATAAGATACAATTTTGATAATTTACTCTTACTTCACTAGTATTGCGTGTGTAATAAAAGCTGTCTTCATTCAGCGTTTTAAATAAGAGCGAAATTAAAAACTACGAAAATAAAACCGGTTATCGACTGATTTATGTATTTTTCACATACCTTAGAGCTGTTGGAAATGCTTCTATATTTATTATGGTAATGGTTGTTATTACAGCGCCGAGTGATAACATTAGTACCGAGGAAAGGATTATTCTTGTCAAGGAGTATTTTACGTAGGAAAGCAAAATAAAGCACCCTCCGCATAGTATCAAACCAGCACCTAAAAATAAAGGAAGTTTGAATTAATGCATGGCATTAACAGACACAAGATTTAAATACACATACAGAAAGATTCGAATAATTGTTTTATTTCACACCAGCACTTTTTAACCAATCAGAGGCTTGTTTTTGTAACTTACCATAATAGCAACCCAAAATATTTCCGGAAATTTTTAACATTGTGTGAAATTAATAAGTGGAAATTTTTCTGTCATCTAAAATGTAAATAAAGACTCGGGAGTTGGAGTGCTCTTATAATTAAATTTATTTGGCGATGCAAAGGAGGATATTCACGAGGATATTATAAGTATAGTCGAGTTTATCTATTCCCGGCATTCAAAAAGGTAACAAAAACTTTACGACATAATTATTATTGCCCTTGGACCAAGCGGCATACTGTCATCAAACAAGCCGACGCACATTAAAAACCTATAAAGGTGAGGTCGTAAAGTTTTCGTTGCGTTTTTTGAATGCCGGGAAGCGCTGATCTCGACTATACACAAATTAATATGTTAATATTTATTTTTTCGTTTACAAGAATAAAGTTGCTGGTATCGCAATAATATATATTAAACCGTAACAAATTTAATTAACTAAATTTAAGTGGACTTGGAAGTCTAGCAAGAATTCTTCTCATCTTAATGGAGAATAAATAGGACCGAATACTGAACATTGTAAATGTTTAAACATAATATTTTTAGTCGCAAACTCCTCTATAAATCCTTATTTTTACTATAAGGAAAATAACCAGACTGCAACCAAAGTTACAAGTCTGGCGCGTTAAGTGTAATAATTGCATATTACCATCAAAACGCTAATGCTTTCGATTGCAACAAACACCAGCCGAAAGACTGATCCTACTTAAAGGAGCTCTCTTGCCAGTCGTCACACACCACTTGCAGACTGCAGTTTCGAGCTGTTGGCTCTCGTCAGTGCAAGGTAGGCATGCGACGACCGCAGCAGTCTGGTTATTATATAATATAATATATATATATATATATATATATATATATATATATATATATATATATATATATATATATATATATATATAATATATAATATGCAATTATTACACTTAACGCGCCAGACTTGTAACTTTGGTTGCAGTCTGGTTATTTTCCTTATAGTAAAAAAAAAGGATTTATAGAGGAGTTTGCGACTAAAAATATTATGTTTAATATTCCGCCCTCTAAAAGCACATTTGATCTATTGTAAATGTTTGTGTTTAGGGAAATATATGAATTATTTCGACGCAATTTTAATTAGTTCTAATTTAGATATTCTATTAAATTTATTTTAAGATTTTAGTAGATATTCTTGGATTCTTCTGACTAGCTTTACATCCAATATTTCTTCACAATAAATATCTACAACCAATTGTGACAAATGTGCTTTTAGAGGGCGGAATATTAAAACATAATACATTGGTACATTTCGGTATCTTCAGGATAGCGACATGTAAAATAGTCAGAAGCCGCCATCTAGCGGTCCAGTGTCTGTTGCAATCGAGAAATAAATAACCTGACCAAGTAGTCATGGGATCCTCGTATCGGTCGTCACATGCCTACCTTGCACTGACGAGAGCCAACAGCTCGAAACTGCAGTCTGCAAGTGGTGTAGGACGACTGTCACGAGAGCTCCTTTAAGGAGGACCAGTCTTTCGGCTGGTTTTTGTTGCAATCAAAGCATTAGCGTTTTGATGGTAATATGCAATTATTACACTTAACGCGCCAGGCTTGTAACTTATAATTCAGCTCTCAGCGGGGCACATAGCCCGGAGAGTAGCTGTTGGTTGCAGTCTGGTTACATTCCTTATAGTAAAATAAGAATTTTATAGAGGAGTTTGCGACTAAAAATATTATCTTTTAATTGTGACAAGTAGGTAAATTGACGATGATATTTTTCAATATCTGAATATTCTATGCACAAAGTACACAATCTGTATGTTTTAGAACCTGGGGTAATTTTTGTGCTATATGCCCATGCACTTTATTCTTTTGGCTGGTAATCAAATGTTGTTATGATAAGAATGGAAAAACTAATCTAATTGACGTCTGTAAGTGCGACAGCCATTACTATCTTGTTACCTTCTATTATTATATGGCCGCCTAGAAGTTGTCAATTATTGTCTCGGCGAAAAGAATGAAGAATTTAAGTAATATTATCAGAAATAAATGATGTTCCATAAATATTAGCTATCTATAAAAAGTTCATGTAACTAAATTGGAAAATGGTATGTCATTTCACCAAGAAATTTCGCATTTATTAAATATATAAATCTTGAAGTAGGTAGATATTTCAGAATAATTATCAAAAATAAATGATATTCCACCAATATTCAAGTTAATAAGAAACGAAAATATAAGATGTCCTTAAGTCATTTATAAAGTATTTATGTAACTAGAGTTAGAAAATGACATTTTATTTCACTAAGAAAATTGACTAAGGACTTCATATGTCCCATACATAATAATCCAAAGGATTATAATCAGGACTTCTTGGTGGCCAAGCAAACTCACTTCCTCGACCGATCCATCTGCGTGGGAAAGTCTCATCAAGATAATTCCTGGCTTCAATGGAGAAATGAGGGGGACCTCCATCTTGCATGAACCATATTCGGTTCCGTATGTCTAGCATGAAAGCATGTAAGATATCAGCAAGAGTATTTTGAAGAAAAAACAGACAAGACTGTCCATTTAAATTTGGAAGAAGGACAAATGGTCTCAATAATTGATCGCCGATGATACCACACCAAACGTTAATCATAAATTCTTGGTGAAAATGCCTTTCTTTAACGGCATGAGGACTTTTTACGTAAGACATTTAGGACAGATTGTTTACTGACCCCTGTTGCCTGGAGCTGACTTGAGGATCTTCATCCACACGAACTAAAATGTCTAGTTCTTGATCTGGAGTAATTCGTTTCGGTTGTCCTAGATCGTTTTTATAGCGAAATGAATCCGTTTCTCCCGAACGACGAAACAGATCTTTGAAAATCTTATAGTCTGGCCGTATTCTATTTGGATATTGCAATGAATATCTCCTCACTGCAGTACGTCCGCTAAAATTATATCCTTCATTTTCCTATTTGAAAAATTATTATGTCTAGGCATTGTAAATAATGAAGTTAAAGAAATTAGCTCGAGGAACTCAAGAACAAAATAGAATGATTAAATGACACAAATAACAGAACTAAAACGCAACCAAAGCATACTATTCAATAAGTAACTTTGTTTCATTAAATTTGAATTTGTCTTTCAAAAAATTATTGAAATGTTTAACGGCACTTTCCACGAAAACGGTTGGAGTTATCAAGTTATACCAAGTGTACCTTTTATACGTGGAAATGACGCCCTCATCAGATTTTCTCATCAGAAGTTACACAACGATTCGTCAAAAAAAATATGAAAAAAATTCATCATCAGATACAGGTCTTGCGGCGCCCTCTATGACCTAACGTGATCTTAGAATAAAAAAATTCCCTCTAGCAAATTTGGCGAAGATCAGTCAAGGGGCTCTTGAGTTATTGCAAAAAACGGAAAAATAATTTGAACTTTGACACGCTGTATCTTTCTCCACAGCAACATTTTACTAAAGCATATTATTTGGTTATATCCTCATATTTTAGCCCAAAGAATCTACCCCTTGACTATGGTCTATTATTAATGGTCCATCCTGTATAGCCTGTCACGTTATATTTATCTGTCAATATCCGCATCTTTATGATAGAAACTTATTAAGATTGAGCCCGAAAAATCGCTTGGTGATTTCATTCATTTTTTCTAACCAGTTGTTTTCTGTCAAATTAGGAGGCGTCGTTTTATCACTTATGAGGGAAGAAATAGTTTTAGATTATTTCTTGTTATTTATAATCCATTAAATTAAATGTTAAATCATGTGTGCAGTAGATTTCTCTTCCTAGAATTACGGGAGCTTCCATTCGGCAGGTTGATCGGCCCGATGGAAGCAAATGAACCGGAATGATTATTTTAGTTAAGCACGCTTTGGTAGTCATATTTTGAGAAAGGCTACTAAAGATGGATGTTTAAACAAATGGATCGTGTCAAATGTATATTTCGGTATATAAATAACTACCGATAAATAAACTAACTATATTTAACATTTCGAGTTATTGAATACAGTTTTATTTTTAATGCTGCACTTGCTGGAATTTCGACAATAATAAAATTATTATTGAACGCTGTTTTGTATTTATATTTTAAGAAAATTACGGTATCTAAGTTATTTTATGGAAATTCCTACTTTCTCTATTTGTGATCACACTTAAAAACATATTAAAATAAACCTGCTATTTAGTCCTCACCAATAATACGTAAAAGTTTATCTGGGTATCCCGGTTGGCATATGCAACGAGGAGCAGCAGTAGGCAGCTTTCAGTAAGAACCTGAAGATGGGAGATGAGATTCTGCCGAAACGTCGTTTAGACAACCGTAACTCCTGGAGGAGTCGACCATCGACGCGGGAGAGCACCCAGAAGTACAATAACACTTCATATATATATATATATATATATATATATATATATATATTACTTTATCACATTCTCCATAAATAATAAACAAAGGGGCGAGCGTGGGTGCGTCTTTACTATGTACATACTTCGATATGCGATGTAAAGCAACGTTAGGCGTGGTTAGTAGTTGGATTGGTGACCGTTCCAACGAAGACCACGTCCTCGCCTCACCCATCTTCCAGTGGCTTGTATATCAGTGTATGCGCGGAAGCTATACAACCTTAGGCGAGGGTTGTATAGGAGATATACCATCCTTCGGAGGGGATGTAAGGCCGTCGGTCCCTTGTCTATTAAATGTTAGGCAAGTAAAAGATCCCTACTCTTCTTAAGGAAAGAGGTTCGGCAAAATTCCTGGTTGGGGGTAGCTCGTCTACAGGCGTCGGTGTTAGGCCTCAGTAGCGGAAATAGGCCGACGTTAAATAAATGTATAAAAAAAAAAAAATAATAAACAAATTTAAAAAGTCTTCGTGGGTATAATTTAAACGTGCTGGCATTTTTTGACATAAGATAATGACTGATTGTTTCTAATCATGGCTATTTTGATGAAATGATTACAACAATTCATGAATTTCTAATAAAATCGCAAATATTTCAAAAAGTTGTAACTTTAACCCCCACAATACCAGAAAAAAGGGAATTCAATTTTACACAACTTGACGTAAAAACGCAGGGTGTTCCATTTGACCTAAACAAATTTTCGCGGTTTGAAATTGACAAAATGTAACGCAAAAACGGAACACTTAGTATGATATTATTGAAGTATTATTGTAGAACGTAGTTCTCCTTGTGTTCTTTTTACGTAACAAGAGGCAAATGAGGATCATTTACACGAAGAAAGTTATAACGGTTCTTGCAAACCGTTGCACCTGTCAAATTGAAATGGGCTTGGTTTAGATCTTTTCGACTCAAAATTTTATGCTCTTTTCGAAAACCCTAAAATATATAGGGCGTTCCATTGGAAATAAGCAAGTTGGTATCGACTTCCGGTATAAGCGGAAGTGCCAGCTACTTGTAATTATTTTAGTTGGATTGGCCACACCGACATTACTAATTAACTAAATTTTCAACATTTTGTGATTCGTATTTTTCTCTATATCGATCAATTCAGTTCCCGGTGAGACACCCTGTATATGATACATAATATTTCAGTCGAAAGCTCCTCTATAAAATCCTTTTTTTACTATAAGGAATGTAACCAGACCGCAACCAACAGCTACTCTCCGGGCTATGTGCCCCGCCGAGCGCTGAATTACAAGTTACAAGCCTGACGCGTTAAGTAGAATAATAATTATAATAATAAATGCCTTTATTGCTTCAGGCAGAAATATACAAAAAGGATATGCAAATAATAAAAAATATATCGCATATTACCAACAAAAAATGCTTCGATTGCAACAAACACCAGCCGAAAGACTGATCCTACTTAAATGAGCTCTCGTGCCAGTCATGCCATACCATTTGCAGACTGCAGTTTCGAGTTGTTGGCTCTCGTCAGTGCAAGGTAGGCATGACGAAAGACACGAGGATCCCTTGCCAACAGCTCAAAACTGCAGTCTGCAAGTGGTATGGGACGACTGGCACGAGAGCTCCTTTAAGTAGGATCAGTCTTTCGGCTGGTGTTTGTTGCAATCGAAGCAGTCCCATGCACTAGCCTGTGCAAATGCAGTTGTGAGCAAGAGTAGATAAAGTTACAAGTTCAATAAAAGGTAAAAACCTCCGGGTTCACAACATACAATCTGACACCCGATGATGATAATTACTATTATAATACTCTTTTTATTCCTCCAGGTGCTCGGAACAAGGAGGAATTGGCATAATCTCCAATTAATGCAGAGATCAGAAAATCCCGCAGCGGACACATCTTTAAATCAAGACAATCTTCAATGTTCTTTGTGTGTTATCTGTTCTAAATATGCAATTTATTTCAGTAACATTAAATAAAGCTTCGTTTAAGGAATAGCCTTTTAACCTTTTAGAGTCTTATAAATGTCAACTCATGGTTGGAGGTAAAGAAACTGATCACAATATTCCTCAGATACCCGTGATACACCTTCAGTACATACCTGTTCAAACCTTAGGTACCCAAATGAGAGTACTATAGGCCTCAGGGCCTCGAGACAGTTATAAACAGGTTTCTCGTCCCCAAAAACACAGATCTACACCCAAAAATGATCTCGCTACGACGACTGAAACGGAATTAATAGCCCAAAATAACATTAGGTCCCAAACTGTACTTTGCGCGACGGTACAGAAATTAAAAAATGACTGATCCGATGGGCTCCCGTTCTGAATATGGTCCTTAGGTCCTTACTGACACGACAGAAAAGAGTAATCGCTTTTAACCGCTTGTGCATAATTCTTGTCGTTAAGTTCTAATCCACCGGACTATTAGTCATCGAACTGAGTACACTACCTTCTCACAGGCAAGTCGAATGATACATCAATCAACATGTCACATTTCTCATAATATCATCCGCAAAAGTCAAATTTGCCAATTCATTGAAAAATTAACGAGTTTACACTCTAACAATAATATAACCATTTATTTCAAGTCTAGAAAATGGTGAACTACTATAAAATTTTGAAAGTATCGAAAACTGCTGATACGGCAGAAATTAAGAAGGCATATCGCAAGCTGGCTCTAAAATGGCATCCAGATAAAAATCCGAACAACATGGATGAAGCGAACAAGAAATTTAGAGAAATATCAGAAGCCTACGAGATACTATCTGATGATAAAAAACGCAGTATGTATGACCAATACGGACAAGATGACAACTGGAGGAGAGACCACGAGGACGTGTTCGATTTTGATGGCTTCGGGTTATTTACTTTCAGGGATCCGGAAGACGTATTCAGGGAATTCTTTGGTAGGGGCATCCTTGAATTTTTGTTTCTTTTTTCTGCCCTCGACTATTTTATTCCCTAATAAAGGTCTTTTTGAAGAAGCTAGCCTAGAGTATTTCTAATGTTGTCAGTTTTAAATTCAATTTTTTTGGAGCATATTTTGGACAAAACAAGTTTCTAGTATTAGTCATCGAACTTCACGCACTACCTCCTCGCAGGCAATCGAATCAACATGTCACATTTCTCATCCGCAAAAGTCAAAGTTGTCAGTACATTGAAAAATTAACGAGTTTACACTCTAAACAATAATACAACCGTTTATTTCCAAGTCTAGAAAATGGTAGACTACTATAAAATTTTGAAAGTAGCGAAAACTGCTACTACGGCAGAAATTAAGAAGGCATATCGCAAGCTGGCCCTAAAATGGCATCCGGACAAAAATCCGAACAATATGGACGAAGCGAACAAGAAATTTAGAGAAATATCAGAAGCTTATGAGATACTATCTGACGATAAAAAACGCAGAATGTACGACCAATACGGAAAAGAGGGCAACAGAAGGAGAGACCACGAAGACGTGTTCGACTTTGACGGCTTCGGGTTGTTCACTTTTAGGGATCCGGATGACGTGTTCAGGGAGTTCTTTGGTGGAGGGATCCTCGACTTCTTTAGCGATATGGCACCCGCAAGTCGAGGCAGAAGAAGCAGGCAATCGAATCAGGATGGTTTCCATAATAACGGTTTGTTCTCGATTAATGCTGATATAATGAACAATTTATTTTCTTCCGGAAGTTCTGGAGGATATTCGTCCTACAGTAGCATGGAGAGATCGTCGGGCAATGGTGCACCGGGCGCGTACGTGAAGAGAACGTCTATGTCCACGAGGATTGTCAACGGAAGGAAGATCACAACGAAGAAGGTTTTCGAAAATGGGAGAGAAACGGTTATGTCGTACGAAAACGATGTTCTAAAATCCAAGACAGTCAATGGCGTTCCGCAGAGTATAACCTATAAATGAGTCATTTTCATCCGGTAACGTTCACACTATTGACTTGATGTAGTTGTATTATAAATACATTTATTTTTCTTTGTATTTTGAGATCCCTATCTATGTATTCAGCAATTTCAATAAAGGTAACATTTGCAGTTTATAATAGTCCCTAGTACAGCGTCCTTTCTTGAAAATTATTACAAAAGTGTTACAATTACAATTTTCAGAGTATAAGATGGGAGCTTTTCTGCACGCGCAGCACCTAAACCTGTCGTTCTAGCGCGGTTACGATTTTCCATTACAAAACTCAAATTTTTTATTTTAATCGAAAAATTATGCGTCAAATCAAAAGAAAATATTTTTTTGTCCGAAAAAACAGAGGGCGCGATTGTCGAGTCCGACACCCGCAACATGTAACACCTAATTTTCAATTACAATTGCTCATAATTGCCTAAAATGTACATTATACACTAAGGGAGAGAAACGTCTTATTTTTCCTGAGGTGTAATTTGAGGCACGAGGGCAACAAATACATCGAGGGAAAAATGGCGGTCTCTCCCGAGGTGTATATACTATTTTTTCCACGATCGGGAGTAGAAACATTTATTTCATAAATAAAGAATTATAATAAATTGGAGCGAAATTGTGACGGAAGTAAAGCATTTACTCCCTAGGGACGAAATAAGACAATAATTTCCCTAGGGGAGTTTTTATTTCATGCCCAATAGTTAAACAAAATGTAATAAAATCTCCCCTAGGGAAACTATTGTCTTATTTCGTCCCTAGGGAGTAAATGCTTTACTTCTGTCACAATTTTGATGCCATAGAAATCGATTTCTACTCCCGGTCTTGGAAAAAAGATATTTCATAACTTGTCCGAGAAATTTTCAGCCTCGTTTTTTCAGTCCGACAACCTGAATATGTCAGTTATGGCAGGAAATATTTTGCGATTGCAAAATTTCGGACAAAAATTACATGTGATAGATTGGTACGTTTTTGAACTAAATATAGCACTGTCCGACAAAAATAGTGGATCATATTACCAGTCCGACAAAAAAAAAATGTTAATACGATGCATCCTTAATCGAATTATTTTTGTGTATAATTAGCTGCAAATATTATGTAAATTAATGTTGATATGTTGCGTTATAATTTTATTTAATTTATACTCTGATAGAGGATAATTGTGCAATGTATTGTAAATAAAGTAATTAAAGTAAATATTGTAAGTACTAATAAATTAATTAATAAATAAAATTATTTTTTTTTATGAAAAAATTATGAAAAATGATCAGTCCTGATTTTGTTCATAACAACTTTTATCTTTTATTAAATTCATACCTTTAGAGAAGATAATTATGCAACTTAATAAAAAAATTTTTTTTTATTAATTTGTTTATTAGCAATCAGATACATCTTTTAGCTAATGTGTTAACATGTGCAAGTGTTTGTGGTTGCTTGCACTGGTGGCGTGAAGAGGTGAAAATCCAACGAAGTCACCTCAGTGTCCATTTAAGTCTGATGGCCAGCATCTCTTCAGCCTTCTGTTATTCATCAATGGTTGTAGTAGCGTCTCCAGTAGTGGGTTGGTGTGAACTTCTAGTTTATTGTAATGCTTGTGAACTTTGTCCTGGATGACTTCCCTTATGTAGGGAATGTTCAAGTCTGTATGTAATACATGGTGCATCTGTTATGATATGGAGGATTTTTGATTGGGCTCTTTGCATATTGGCAATGTGAGACTTAGCCGCACAGCCCCAAAGTTCTATTCCATAGGTCCAAATGGGTCTAATAATAGTTTTATATAATAGCAATTTATTTTCTATGGATAGTTTTGATTTACGCCCGATAAGCCAATATATTTCTTTCACTTTTAGATCAATTTGTTTTCTCTTTTTGGTTATATGTTCTTTCCAATTAAGTTTACTATCTAGGTGGAGTCCAAGGTATTTTACTATGTCTGCTTGTGGTATAGTCTCTTGATTAAGAGTGACTGTAGGGCAGCGTTCTTTTCTAAGAGTGAAAGTTATGTGTGTTGATTTTGATTCATTTACTTTTATCTTCTACTTTTTTAACCAGGTTTCAAGTGTTCTTGAAGATTGTGTGATACGGTAATTGGGTTTGTATTTGTTGATATCAACGGTGTGTCGTCTGCGAATGTACCGGTGGTTATATCTTCTGATGTTGGTAAGTCAGATGTATATAATATATACAAGAGTGGGCCAAGTATACTTCCTTGGGGTACTCCAGAAAGGATAGGAAAACTGTTAGAAGTTTCTCCATTGACTTTGGCTAGGAATCCTCGTTGATTTAGGTACGATTTCAGAAGGTTGAAGTATTTATTGGGAGGTCCCTTTTGATGTTAAATAGCAAACCTGAGTGCCAGACTTTGTCGAATGCCTGGCTGACATCTAGGATGTTTTCAGAAATTATTTCAGTGACAGAAAACAGAGGATTAAAATTGGAGACATATACAGCGATTCTTGAAAGTCAAAATAGCAGTACCGCAGGGTACTGTATTAGGACCGCTTTTATTTATAGCACACATAAATTTATTAACAAATGTTGTCATTGATAATGGTATCGTAATCTCATATGCTAACAACACGACTGTTATTTTTAAAGGAAAAACATGGATGGAAGTAAGACACTCGGTCAGTGTAGGAATTGTAAAAATAAAAACTTGGTTAGACTCATTTAAGTTAACACTAAATGTTGATAAAACGAATTATAGAGAATTCTCGTTGACTGCTGTCAACTGTCCTGATTTTAGTAGTATCCATATTAAATCTATGGACAATGATATAAAAGAGGTACATTTTACCAAGTACTTGGGTGTTATTATCGATGAAAATCTCAAATGGGATCAACATATTATAAAACTAAGGAAATTTTATAATATAAGTGAGATATTAGGGAAAAAACTTCTAATTTATGTTTATAAAGTATTAGTCGAATCCTTAATAAGGTAGGTAGGTACGTTATATGGGATGGTCTCTACAAAAATTCATTTCAAAAATTAAAGGTTGTGCAGAACTATATGTTAAAAATTATCAGTCATACAATCACTAGGACTATATAAATAGTGTATACAGATTATGAATGTGAATGTAACCGATGAGAAGAAGCTTAATAAATTGAATTGAATTGATATCTGTTTGGCCTACGATTCCGTAATTTTGACAAAAATTGAGCTAATAATAAGTTTCGATTTGTAGCATGGTGTATTTAATCAAATAACTACGAGATACTTACATGCAATGAACTTTCTTCCTATACAATCCACAGACAACATGACAATGATATTACCGGCGTAAATGCAGGCCGAAAGACCAAAATAAATGTAATATAAATACATGCTTTCCTCCGGCTCGTTACATATCGTCTGATTTTTCAGACTATCCAAATAAATAACATCAAGTCCTTCTTGTACTGCTGAATTTACGTCTGCATGTTTCGCCAGCAAAATATTTAGATCTAAAGGCCTTGATGTCGGAAACATAAACAGCTCGAATTCAGTTGGTATATAATAACAAAAATATTATTTTAATGATGAATAATATAAAATTTTTATTACCCAAGTATTAATAAAGGTGTCTTGATGATTAACAGAGCTATGGTGGATTTTATGAATGGCTTCGAGAACAATAGTGCTATGGCCATCTTCAGGATCCTCCCTATTTTTCTACAGCAGTTTGCACGACCGCGTGGTTCTGGGTAAACAGAGAGGTTATAGTCGCCAACGATATTTTTCAAATCCTCCTCTTTCACCTAAAAATGTTTATTACTTGTGGCTGTGAATATGTGAAAAAATTTATTCTACTAAATGATTTGTGAGACTGTTTCTGAAAGTTCTAAATTATTTTTCGAAATATGATGCGTCACATTTAGTCCAATACCAATGTAATGGAGGGTAAACTGAAAATAGCGGAGAATAATACAATTACTTCCATGTCCAGTGGAAATATAGTAACGCAAATATATATATATGTTGAAATAGGCATAAAATGTCGTGAAACGTCGAGATTTTAAATTTCAGTGAAAAAAATTTAACGTTTGCCTGTTGGTCCGTCTGTCGGTCTGTCTCTCTGTAACTTTTTTGTGCGCACGTTTACTCTGGAACCGTTTATGATACTGACTTGAAATTTGGTACACTTATGTATTGTAACGAGATCTGGAACTACTATTTTGATCTAATTCTTCCGTTGACGGGTTCGGGGATAAATGGGGTAAAAAGTCAAGGTCTTAAAAAAAATTTGGACATCCACCCCCACTTTACTTTTTCCCCATTTATATACCATCAATCCTAAATTTTCCGCCCATCCATATACTGCTAAATATTTTGTCGAATTTTGGTCTCTGAAAACCGGTTGGGCACCAGACTAATTGTATTGGACAGGAACGAGGAAGGATATTGGCATCATCTGACGATGATGAAAAACTGAATGGGAGTTTCAATTTAATCTCCGTATTTTCGTTGCAACATGTCATTATTTTAACGCTTAATAAATATTAAAATATACATTACCTGAAAAGATTCGCCGTAACTTGATTTGTTTATAGCATAAAATTGCCTTAGCGTCAACAATGATAAATAGTTTTTGTTCACGTGCATAAAATATCTGGGACTCTCCTCAAGTAGGGCAGTTGCACATGCCAGAGTTATGTTTAGGCCTCCCGACATTGCGAAAATCATCCTCCAAGCGGTTAGTCTCATTTCAACTGTTTTTCGTTCCATGAATAGTGGATTCTTCATGAGAAGTGTGAACACTAAACAAATAAAATGCACGTTATTTAGAGAGCAAAAATCTACTGAAATGAGCGCTAATGATGAACTCTGGTTGACATTAAAATCGTTTTGATAAAACACTGAGCTTTACATCCGACAGGCCTTTCTTGACATCATCTGGAGGTGAAGGTACTGGTGTTTATTACAACTAACTATATATAACTATAACTATCAGTGTCACTTATAAGCCCCTTTCAGTAATGGGCAGCTATTGTTGCCTTTAATACAATAGAAGGCACTCAGGTTTCCGAACAAACATACCAGGAACAAATTATTTTCACATGAAATCTACGCAAGAGAGCTAGTTTAACTATAGTCGATAGTTCGCAGGTTCGAGACGACATTTTAAAAGTATGGCTACAGCATTAATACAAAGGTGTGAACGATTAGGACCCGTAACGGAGCCCTGAGGTTCTCCAATTTAATAATTTTAGTTTCAGACCACGAAATGCTTTTGGCGCTGTCAGTAGTGTAACTTAAATTAACATACACTTTAGTGGAATATGCTTCTTATATTAGGTGATTCAAACATAAGTGTCCTGTATCGCCCTGCATCTTGTAAACGTATGCTCTAATGATAAATGCTTATATAACAGAATTGTCTTAAATCTAGGCGAGGAATTTGAATCATCAATATGCCATACCATTATAATAAACCCTGTAAAAAAAATTAAAAAAAATAAAAGATAGTTTGTGAAAGTTGGCTATCTCCAAAATTATAAAATTTTATTTCGAAACGTCATACCTGTCAATCGTTATTACACAGTGATAAACTAATTTTATTATTATTACTATTATTATTACACAAAAGAAGAGCTGAGGGACTAGTCCTATTACGCTCAAAGTACGTACAATAAGGATATAAATATGTTAGAACAATAAATATAACTTATATCACTAATGGTGCGGGCTGGTGAAACATAATTATATAGCGTGTAACCTAAGTATACACATCTGCAAATATTCTTGTTTTTGTTAAAATAGATCGCAAAGTGTTTTTCGTTTGAAATACCGTCCTAACATCAAATTTGTCACCTATACGGCGTAGCTTCTCCGATAGTCCGTATACATAAGGAATTGTTGCTTTATAATGACGTTCAGATTTTTGTCGTACCTGATTGTCCCTATTTTCAACATTTATGAAAACTCTATCAACAAATGCTTCAGGGTATTCATTTTGTATTAGAACCTCTTTGATACATATTTCTCGTTACTTATTATTTCATTATTAGATGAAATTATTTTGGCCCTTTCTTATAAACATTTTACAACTCCCCTTTTAACATTTATTAATTGATTTAAGTTAAAATTTAGATATCTATTAGTATGTGTTGGTTTTCTATAAACGCTTGTTTCAATTGTATTATTTACCTTTTTAATTAAAACATCTAAAAACGGTAGTTCATTCCTACTTTCTACTTCTAAAGTAAATTTAATAGACGGTTCCTTACTATCTACATTTTCTAAAAAACTATCTAGTAAATCAACACCAGGTGGCCAAATTGCAAAGATGTCTCCACCAGACAACTGGTTTGTTTATACAATTTTGAACATATGTGTTCTCAAAGTTCTCCATAAATACGTTACTTAAAATTGGCGATAATGGAGACCCCATTGCCATACGAGAATCCTGCTGATAGAACTCATTTTCCTATTGAGGTTGCTCTTGTACACATTGTTAATAGTTCCATTATGCTATTTACACTTAATTTAGTTATAGTTTCCAAATTATTATCATTTAGCAATCTATCTTTAACTATTTGTGAGGTTTTATCTACCGGAACATTGGTAAAAAGACTAACTACATCAAAACTAACCATCAGGTGTGATTATGAATACCGTTTTCATAATGTTTTTTTAATAAAATGTTTACTATTTTTAATATATGAATCAGTATTTCCACATAATGGACCAATAATTTTATGTAAAAATTTTACCAAGTTATGACATGGTGAATTAATAGAACTAACAACTGGTCTTAAAGGAATATTTTGTTTATGTGTCTTTGGTAAGCCATAAAAACCGATAAACAGGAAACAAAATTCAAAAAACTGTATTTACAATATCCCGCGCGAATGTGATAAATGTTATCTGGGTGAGTCATCCAGACCTATTCTATCGCTAATGAAGAATTCTCTGCATCTGGTGTTATAGGATTCATGGCGTAGCTTGTGTCTATTATTGTTGTTTAAAGAAAGCAAATTATTCAAATCTAAAGAGTACGTATTGTTTAACACTATGTATGTCGTGATAAGGTCTCCGCGTGTTAATCTGTCCGTGAGAGTACTTAGCCCGATTATCGGCGATTATGAATCCTAGGTTGCGTTGAGACGACACGGATTTTATTATGACACCATGAATGTTATAAGTCAATTTTGCGTTATCTTTACCAACATAAGGGTACAGCGCACTTGTCAATGTTAAGAGGAATTAGCTAGTTATCACACCACAAGGAAATTTTATCGAGGTCTGATTGGAGAGTGATAGAATCTAGTAGCAGTAAACTTTTGTATCATCTGCGTACTGTGAAGTTTTGCAACTGAGTAGTCTGGGAATGTCGGAGGTATACAACAGAAATAAGATGGGTCCCAATACTGAACCCTGTGGAACGCCATTGGTAACAAGGTGAGCGGGAGAGGGGTCGGCATCAATTCTTATTCTGATTGATCGATTGGTTAAATATTGCAAAATCCAAGACAATAAAGGCCCACGAATACCAAAGTGAAAAAGCTTCAGTTCTAGTCGTTTTTTAGTGACTTTGTGAAAAGCTTTGGAAAAATCTAGGTAAATAATATCTGTTGGTTTTTTTTATCAAGACCCGGGTCTAATCGTTTAAGCAATGTAACAAATTCGTGATTATGGACCTTCCAGGCAAAAGTCCGTGTTGTTGGTCAGGGGTGACATTATTTGGCATAAAAAAGGGCAGCATCTGATTCACGATTATTTAATCCATTGTTTTCGTTCAATTGCATTTTGACCCCATTTAACCCTCTTTTAAGCAAATTCCTTGTGAATTATGCAGGCTGTTTCATAAAATCATACAAAACTGTTTTCAATCAATATGACACTAATGTGCACTATCTGCAACTAAATAATAACTTTCAAATAATCTTTAAAGACTTACGTGCTAGAACTATGCATCCTAGGGTCCAAAATGCATCGCACATTGCCAAATAAAATCCTCTTTTATGTCTTGGTAGAATTTCGGCCAAATGTACTTTTACAACGCATGTGTTGATTTCCAGCCTATTAAAAAAACATTTTTATTTTTTTGTGTCAAAAGATATATTAATATGGTAATTAAATTGACCATTAAAACAATTCAATGTAAAATTTGGTACTGTGAGGTGTCGGTTGCAAACGTATATTCAAGTTGGAGGTCGTCATTTTGAACAAATGCTTTAATATCTAAAAACAACAATCGTTGTCTTCATGTTTATATTTTTTTACTGTTTAAGTTCATTTTTTGTGTATTTTGTGTTAGTTTTTTTTTTTTAAATTTATTAATACATTTTCTTTTCAATACTATCGGCTTTAATTTGTAATGTCTCGTGCAATTTATAAGCACCAAATGATCATATCAGTATGTAATATTGTCAAATATAATTTGACACCAGCCTACTTTTAGTATTTTACACTAAAATAATAATTGTGCTCATCGCTTTTGATTGATCACTTAGGCAGATATAATTTAATTTTTTTCTTACAAATGGTCGATTTTACGAAATTCTTTCAAAAGATAAAGAAATTTCTAAATGAATCATAATGTTGTTATTTTTTTTTTATTGAAAAAAAATATATCAGGCGGAAAGATATTTACAAAATTTCAAGAAGGGTAGTTTTTTTTTATTGACGAGGAGGGGAAACCCTCATGGGCTCCCAACCTGAGCTGGGTTAGTGTCAGACGCTTACTGACTAAAATCCCTCCTCACAGGGTCGTCTGTAATACTCCGAGGGCACTGCAGCCTCTTGGGCATATTGTGCACTCTCTGTTCCGATTTACACTGCCCATTTTAATACTCCTGTGCCACTGATGAGATGATGCAGGTCTGAGAATGGGCGAGTTTTAACGCTTTGCAGGTCTGTTTGTGTTTGCCTGTAAATATTATATCTTCTGCGGGCCAATGCCTCACATTCATAGATAATATGGTCTACTGTCTCTAATACCTGGCCACATAATCTACAAAGTCGCCATCGAATTTGCCAATTCTGTGCAGGTGTTTCTTAACAGGAAAATGTCCCGTCAAGAGGCCTGTTACAATTCTCAACTGTAACCTGTTCTTCGAGAGCAGTTCTGCAGTTTGTTTTGGGCATGGTCCTTCAATAAGTGTTTTCCCATGTCGACTACCTGGTATGTTCCTCCAGTAATGATTGTGTTTATTCCTGACCCAGTCTTTAATTGCCCCTCGGGCTCTGGGCCATAGAATATGTTAGCTGCTCCTTGCCTAGCAAATTCATCAGCTTTTTCGTTGCCGTCTATTCTGATGTGTCGCGGCACCCAGAGTAGTTTAACTCTATTCTGCTCACCTAGAACTTCGAGCTCTTTATGGTAGTCCCACACCAGTCTGGAAGACACTTTATTAGAGGCTAGTGCCTTTAGTGCCACCTGACTGTCAGATGCGATGCAGATCTGCTGGTTCACATATTGTCGTTTGACATTCTCACGTAAATACAGTAGCGTGAAGTCCAAGAGAAAGGCTTATACTTGCCCTCGGTCTCACTCCATGTATTCCTGCTCCAGCTCCTGATTCCATCCTGGACCCGTCAGTATACCAGGCCAGGCCTTTGCGTAATAACTCAGGAGCTACTGTTGACCAATCCCCACTCTCTCCAATAGAGATATTGAAGGGCTTGTTAAATGTTATTTTTGGGACCATGTAGTCTGACCTCATGCTCAATAGAGGATCTACTACAATGTTGATTATCCTCATATGTCCTGACTCCCCTGTGTGGAGAGCCAAGTCACGTGAGTTTTGTACCCTGTATGCCCCCGTTCTTGCCTCTCCCTGAATCACTACGCTGAGTGGGGGGAGGTCCAATAAGGTCTCCATGGCTGCTGTAGGGGTGCTCTTCATGGCACCCGTGATTCCCAAGCAAGCCAGTCTCTGTACCCGGATTAGCTTGTTGGCTGCAGTTGTTTGAGTGGCTTTAGGTCATCAAACTAAGGCAGCGTCTGTAATGGAGGATCTTATTATACTGGTATAGAGCCAGTGCACCATACCAGGCCATGTTTTGCCATATAATCGTCTACATGTGGCCAATATGGCCACCGATTTATGTGTTACCCTGTCTAGATGTTGTTTCCAGGTAAGTTTAGAGTCTATAATAACTCCAAGATATTTTACCTCCCCCGACACCCTCAGTATTGTACCTTGAAGAACCAGAGGGTCCAATCTCTCCAGGTTTCTCCTTCTAGTAAATGGAACGATATTGGTCTTTGAGGGACTTATTCTCAGCCCCTCTTCATCGGTTCATTTCTTGACCATATTCAGGGCCCTTTGTAGACGGTCCCTAACTATGTTGTTAAACTTTCCTCTTGATATGATGACTATATCGTCAACATACCCCTGAGCTTCAAACCCCTCATTGGTAAATTTCACTAATAGGTCGTCGACAACCAGGTTTAAACACCAGGTAGTTAATTTCACCCCTTTGTGTACACGCTAGGTGGATAAAATAATTTCGTTAGATACCATTTGATAAGTAACACAGATGTGCCAAATTTCGTATTTTTCTGATTACGTTATTTTGAGATAGAAATTAAAAATCCGTTTTTTGGCGCATTCCTTTAAGGGAGTGTAGCTAGACAGGAAAGAGTTATTTTGAAAAATTTTATACGAAGAAGTCGTCTTAATTTTCGATAGGGAATCAACCGTTAAATGTTTTGCACGTTATTACGGGACACCCTGTATATCAAGTGGATAAAATGGTGTTTTTTTAAAAGTGGGGCATTTCAAGCACGAGCAGAAGGCTTCTGTTTTTTAATGAATGCCATCATAGCTGATTTAGAGGGAGTTTTGCGGGCATTCAAACATAAATGGTTTGTGTACGTGAACAATGTTATTAAAAAGTGTATGATGTATAAACAAATAAGCCACAAAATAATTATTCAAAACCTATAAGGTCTTCACCCAGTGGCCAGGAAGAACGCGGCAAGCATGATCACGTAGTAGTTGTAGGCGAAGGCAGCTGAAAAAGTGGTCACGAAGATGATTATCAAACTGTACGTCAGGAATCTTTTTCTTCCATAGACATCGCCAAGTGCGTTAAATAGAAGTCCACACACTGCTCTTCCTAAAAACAATGATATATTAGATCATATTATAAAATAATGACCTCTACACACGAGATATCCTTGCCAAAAATGCCTGATTAAGGCACAAAAAAATATAAACAATTTATAAGTGTCTTTAAGAATTTATAACCTTAATCTGTAAATTATATATGTGATATTTGCCGAATACATTTTCTATAAAGTTTCGTGATTTCCCATAGGTTTCTAAGGCCCATTGAAAATACACGAGTTTTAATGAGGCCATACAGTTCTAATTTTTTTTATTAGTAAACTTGGTAATCAATAATATAAAAGTGTTTGTTGAATCTTTTAATTTCTGATTCAAGACTAATATGTAATTATAACTAATAATACTGGATCAGCTCCATTCTTGCCACTTACCTAGCATGAAGCTCGTATGCAAGCTCAATAGAATATTCTTTGTGATTAAAGATCCTTCACATGTGGATAGAGGTATACTGAACGGTATTGCCAAAAAGGCCGTGGCTTGTGTGAAACTGCAAGCGCAGGCCATACCCAACATAAATTTATAATAGAGACCCCAACCTGAAAATTATTATTTTATAATCTACCATTTACAATGAATAAAAAACTTGGTATCTACCTGTTTCCGGTAAGACATCTTCGAAGTAAAGCTTTGATAAAACCTCGGTGTTTATTTGAGTCATTTTTGGGGTTTGGGAAAATTGTCACCGAAAATTTGACAGATAAATGACGTATAGGAAGCTGCGAGAACTTTGCAAATAGGGCATGTAACGGCGCTGTGATCAGTTGAGTGTTAGCTTATTAGCTTACCGAGAAGCAGTCATTTTCCCCCCATAACGAATGTTCATATATCATATTATTCATATCAATGTTATACATAACACTTTTATATGGTAAACTATTCTGGCAGAAATTTTATTTTGAATACCAATAAATAATTAAAATGATTTCACATGATATAAAAGTGATAATATTTAGTCATGCATAATAAATAAATTATTAGCTGAGAGCTTTTTCTGTGCAAATGTGTTATATGTAATAAATACAAGTTTGTAAGGATTGCTTTACATTTTTTTGACCTTGCCTCAGAATTCTGAAATATAGACCTAGGTAAGTGTTTTCTTATACAAGTAAATCTTTATTTTTTCCCTTACAAGTACGGTACTGAAGGGTCGCTTACTGAAGCTTAAGCCTGGTCCTCTGATGAAAGTTAGTGTACGATCAACAGAAGCTTTGGCGGGCTAATGATCCCTTGAAGTGTGAATGTCTTCTAGCCATCAGGGATGGGTGTTTACATAAGATTGCACGTTTGGTAAGATGTATATATAGTGTGCAGTGTTTTGTAAGGATTGCAACTGCGCACCATAACTGCCTTCTGCTGATCCGGTTTATCAATAAATGCACTTGCTTCCGCTCTCATCCGTGCAAGAAATGTCCCCGACTTATTTAGTCCTTTATTGATTCTTTTGCAGAACTGTAGGATATCCCACAGATCGGTTCCGAGTCTTATCAAGATTGTTTCTGTTTCTTTGCATCACTTTCAATGCAGTGCTCTCAAAATGTCCATCCGACCACAGTGGGCGGTTAGCAACTTATAAATGGACAAAAATTTGTACATTTCTAAATGAGCTTAATACAGGGTGGACCATTAATAATGGGCAACAGTTCTTTGGGCCAAAATATGACAGCCTCTTGACTGATCTTCACCAAATTTTCCAGAGGAATTTTTGTTTATTCTAAAAAACAATAATTTATGTATTACATCACGTTAGATCATAGAAGGCGTCGAAGGACCTGTATCTGATGATGAATTCTTTTCACACTTTTTTTTGTCGAAACGTTGTGGTACTTCTAACCGGAACACCTGATGAGGGCGTCATTTCCACGTATAAACTGTACACTTGGTAGAACTTGATAACTCCAACTGTTTTCGAGGAAAGTGTCCCACTTTTCAATAAATACACTTTGTTTAATTAAATTTGAATTTGTCTTTTAAAAAATTATTGAAATGTTTAACGGCACTTTCCTCGAAAACGGTTGGAGTTACCAACTTCTAGCAAGTGTGTGTGTGTTTTTACGCGGAAATAATGCCTTCATCAGATTTTCTGCTAAAAGTACCACAACGTTTCGTCAAAAAAATATGAAAAAAATCCATCATCAGATACAGGTCCTGCGGCCCCCTCTATGATCTAACGTGATGTAATACACCATTATTATTTCTTAGAATAAAAAAAGTTCCTCTAACAAATTTGACGAAGATCAGTCAAGAGGCTATTGAGCAAAAAATCGAAAAAATAGTTTAAACTTTGACACCTTGTATCTTTTTTCACAGCAACATTTTACCATAGCATATTTGGTTATATCCTCACATATTGGCCCAAAGGAGTTACCCCTGAACGATGGCCTATTATTAATAGTCCACCCTGTATATTAGAAGTTTGAAATATTGCAAAATTAGACATTTCTAAACAAATTATTATTTCTCTGAGGAAAATAGACAAATTCTAATCAAACTTAGCGCAAACGTAGGTCTTACAAAGTACTACTTTCAATTCATTCAATCAGAATAAGCATTGAAACAGCTAAAAACCGCAATTTTTGCTAAAATGTTAAACCCTTTTGAAACCCTGCCATCAAGACGCCCACAAATAGATACCAAAGTTTCAATTACTAAGTTTGCAGACTGTTTGCGACCCATAAATATGCTTCCCTTTAGCGAAAAATTACTTGAATTAGTAGTGTTCGATCAAGTAATTCAATACATAAATTCATATAATATATTGTGTTCTTATCAATCGAGTTTTAAAGGTAAACATTCCTGTGAAACAGCTTTACAGTTCATACCAGAATGAAAACAACAACTAAACAAATCGGAAACAGGAATATGTGCAGTATTTATAGATCTGAAAAGGGCTTTTGAAACGATTGATAGGCAAATACTAATATTAAAATTAAAAGCATATGGCTTTTCAATGCATTGGTTTGAGATTTATCTTTCAAATCGTAAACAAATAATTAAAATAAATAATAATAAATCCGGACCTATTGTAAATAATTTTGGAGCGCCCCAAGGAAGTGTTTCTGGGCCACTGCTGTTTATATTGTATATCAATTGACCTCGGAAATGTTTTGAAAAAATGTAAAATGGAATCAAAATGGATGTCTATTGGTTCAAGTTGTTTATACAACTTCTTTAAAGAAATAAACGTGAGTGCCAGTTTTAATAATGAAAATATGGATCATGTAAAAAATATGAAATACTTGAGACTTTTTATTGACAGAGAACTAAACTAAATGATCACGTTGGCTATGTGTCGAAGAAAATAAGTAAGAAAATTGGTTTCTTTAGAAGAGTCAGTCAGTGTTTATCAGTTGGAAGTAAAATGACCGTATATAACTCTCTAATCATGCCACACTTTTCATACTGCTCTTCACTAATCTATACCTCACAAGGGCGTAGATAAGGGAGAGGGATAGAGATGGTAATTACCCCTATCAAGAAGGGCTAGAACACAAAAAGTTAGTGTAGCTTATCTGCAGATACTTATAATTTTTTTGTTTTAATGGTTTAAAAGCCCCCTCTACCTCCCCCATTTCCATCCCCGCCCTATTGTTAAAGGGAGAAAAAAATTAAATTGACATTTGGTGTGTATGAGAGAATCAAGGGCCTCTAGAATTTTTTTGGCATTAGCCACCTCCTCTTTCACCCCCATTTCCACCCCCACCCTATTATTAAAGGGAGTAAAATATTACATTGGGACGTGTGTATAAGACTTAGATACAAATTATATACGTGGAAGTAGTGACTCCTTGGGCAGCGGTTTTTTTTAAATAAAACTGTGACATGTAATATCCTTGAGATAAATAAACTTAATTCATTCGTCAATGTGCCTGATAACGCGAACTGTAGTATTTTAAGAGTAGGTACTTAAAGATAACCATGAAAAGAAGAAAATTTATTACTTGAATGTTTTTTGTGCCCCAGTATGAATATTATAATAGTGTATTTTTTCTACTACCATGCGTAAAGTACTCACTTTACGCACGCTGTGTAGTGCGTAAAGTTCAACTTTACGCACTAGTGCGTAAAGTAAAAAATGCTTATCGGAGTATCTGTAATAATCACATCTTATTTTAAAATGACAATAAATTAGTTGTTTAATTTTATGTAGTCCGTTTATTTATTATCACTGTATATATTATTATAAACGATGTCTATTTTCTGTGTACTGTAACAGTCATGCTTGAATTATTTATAATTTTGAAGTTTCATGTACTATTGTGAGCAGAAAAAATAGGACAACTTTTTTTTTCTAATGTAAATCTGTCTCTATTTGAATATGTAATGAGTAGCCGAAATAAAACAGATATCACTTTTAATTTATTTATATTTTAATGCTGTAGTTATTGCTATAGTAAATGATGGATAGTTAATGAGACAAATTGCACTGCGTTATAACATTAACAAAAATTTGGTGTGTAACATTTTAAGAAAGTGAAGAATAAACGATATAATTAGTAGAAATCCTGGATCAAAGCACAAAGGATATCCTACTTAACATGAAACTAACTATTAATATTTCGTTATTGCACCATTTCTATTTATCACTTCTATAAGTCTGTTTGGCATAGAATTAAATAACCTTATACAATAATCATTAGTAATAATATTTTCCCATGCGTTATTTACTATTTCCAGTAATTCTTCGGCATTCCGTGGTCTCACATTTCGTTTTTAGATGCTTCTTACGAGTAGTCCCCATACTTCTTCCACAGGGTTAAGATCTGGACTATGACTGGCCAGTTAAGAACATTGATGTTGTTATCTTGAAACCAGTTAGTTACGGTATGAGCAGTATGAACGGAACAATTGTCTTGTTGAAATATGAACTCATTATTAGGAAATAATTGTGACACAGAAGGGACATAATATTGTCTAATATCCTAATATACGTTTCACTATTAAACAGTTCCTCAATATGCCACAAAACACCAGGACCACGTGCCGATATCCAAGCCCACATATTGACGGAAAATCTACCACTTTGATCATTGTTAGATATATATTGGTCGAGAGGTGAGCGCACTTGCCTCTCACACAAAAGTTCCGGGTTCGATCCCCGGTCGTGGCAGTGGATTTGGATATTGGGATTTTTCTCCAAACGTGTAGCCCCCCTCTCACGCAAGGCTCTTCTAGAACTTTCTGGGATAAAGGGGGTCGTAATTACCTGTGGTGTTATTTATTTATTTATATTTCTCATCGAATCGAGTATTCGGAGGGCGGTAAACACGAGTACGACCGCTGTGTGTTGACTGGAAAGTTTTTTCGTCTGTAAAGATTACATTGCTCCAAAAATTTACATCATGCGCTAAAAATTCAAGTGCAAATCCTACTCGAGCTTCTTTATGTTCAGCTTTAAATAAGTATTTCTGTGCTGCTGCATGACTGCGTAGCTCCGATTCTCTTACTCGCCGGCGACCAGTACTACTCGATCCAGGAAAATTCGTTTCTTCAGCAGCCTGAATAACTGAGTAAAATGGATTTTCTACTAAAGCATTTACCAATTGCAAATCTTGTTGTTGGGTTGATATCCTTCGTCGCCCTTATCCAGGATTTCTACTAATCGTACCGTTTATTCTCTATTTTCTTAAAATGATACACACCGAATTTTTGTCAATAATATTATAACGCAGTGCAATTTGTCTCATTGATCATCCATCTTCTGCTTTAGCAATAACTCCAGATTTAACTAAATCGCTTATATGAGGCATATTAGTTTTTTGCACACTTGCAATAAATTATGACAACTAACTGACAATGTCACAAAAATTAAAGTTAGATGTACACAACTAGATTTTAGCAAAATACCTTTATAAGACTTGTCCTATTTTTTTGCTCACGACCGTACATTTTTAAGAATTTCATTCATTTAAAATTAAGTTGGCCAAGGCGATATTGTGATTTTTATATGATTAAGTAAATTTGACAGTTAAACGTAATGCCTACATTTTAACAATTTAGAAGTATATGAAAATACAGGAAATTTCAAGATAATTTTTTTATGGTGCACACTTTCCGAGATATTTTAATTGTTGCATTATACCATTTTGTTAATGAACAAATTAACCTTTTGACTTGAAATCTGCACTGGCAGTCGTACTGTGTGTTCAATTTTTAATTAGTTAACTACAAAAACTATTCATCACATCACTTAACGAGTTGTTCTTATAAATAATTCATAAACCAATAGGCTACGACAACTCTATTAAATTTGAAATATTACCCAGGAAGAGTTTGTAAAAAGTAATTTCGCAAAAGCATTTTTTAACCGACTCACACCCTGTAATTAGAAGCTACCTTAAACTTCGTATGATAAAACAGGGGGTTGGCCACAGTTTAAGGTTAAGAACCGCGTCCACACCCCTTCTGGTATCAATTACTAAAGGGGGTGGACTTACGTGAAGTAAAAAATTTGTGCGAAAGTATTTCTATCTGAGCTTTCACAACCTAAGAAATAAAAACTTTAATTTGTAAAGTCATTTAATATCAGGGAAGGGGGCTTTGTAATTTGCAAATTAATGACAAGCCGTGTTATTATATCGGAAACGTTAAAATATTAATAAGAGCTTGCTTTGAAGAAATGTCAATTTTTTATAGCAGGTGAATATTAACGTATCAACATATCAAATTTGCAAATCCGATGGAATTGTAATCTGCCATTTTGATAGTTGATGATCCAGCACGGTCGGTAATTACAGTGATAGGAAAACGGCGTTTAAAGCCTTTTAACTAATTGAAGGCTTTCAGCTGGAACAATCCTGGGTTGCCGATTTGGGCGGGGTTGGCGATTTTGATGTAGGATCGAGGGTATCTCTAGAAATTGCGCGATCGCCGCCAAAGTGTAGTCACTGCGCTGTTCCATTTTTAAATATTGACGTTGTGTTTGATTATTACTACCGTCATTAATCTGAATATACAGTCTGTCCATTTTATCAGGCCACTAGAGAACATATCACTTAATATCGGTCGTACAAAGAAAATTATTTTTACGAAAATTGTGCCGATTTATATAACCTACAAAATGGTTTAAAGACATTTGAAATCCATGGCCTGCTTTAAGAGTTATGGCGGAAAATATCGAAAATGCGGAAAGCGTCTAGGCCAAATAACTTCGTTATTTGAAGAGATACGAGAAAAATTGTAAGGCGAAAATTTTTTGCAGAACAGAGTGTTTCAACGAGGTTTTATCTAATTTCTTTCAAAACCGCTGTATGTTGAAATTTACTCTTCAGGCTGTTAAAAAATTATTTTGAAACGAGCGGGAAATGGCGCCATTAAATAGAGTATTTTCCTCCATTTTCAACGATATGTCACATGCCATATTTATTCATTGGTACTACTTTAGTAATTATATAAATGGTTTTTTAAAACCAATAAATTTTTTTGACAAGCATTATACTTGCCGTGGAGAAGTACGATTAAATAAAACGATAAATAATTCAATAAGTCGTTCAAATCTTTGCTATATAAAATATTAACACAATTAAGAAGAATAAAGTAAATTCAGGTAACAAAAACAAAATAATAATCGAGAAAGCAACATGGAGCAATTATGGAAAGATTATTCGCAGTTATGCCAATGTATAGAGGTCCTCCATAAAAGCGTCACTCTCACTGCTCAGAAAGTTACCAATTAATTTAAGTATAATATCCATTTGTTTGTATTTCATGATTTCACTATTATTTCAATTATTTTAAAATAGTTGGCTATGAACAAATTTGACAATTTTTTGACAGATCATCTCAGTTAATACTTAAACTCTCACTCAATCACACTCGTTTAAAAATTTAGAAGTTTCAGAAATGAGTTTCACTCACATTGATCGTTATAATATGTTCGTTACATATTGCCAATGCAATTTTAACTCTGGATTAGCTCAAGTAGAATATAGAAACAGATTCTCACAAGCACTACAGCCGAATAAAACTCTGTTCGGAAAATTAGCTACGAAACTGAAAAATAATGGTTCATTTTTAAAGAAGAAGACAAGGTTGAACAGTGTTACTGATACAGAAAATTTGGAAACATCATTAAGAGAACTTCAAATTGCTTGTCATATAAATAAAACAAGTGCTAGAAAAATTGTAAAGAAAAATGGTTACTGGTTTTATAAATCCAAAAAAGTTCACAATTTACAAGCGGGGGACAAACCAAGGAGGATGACTTTTTGTAGGTGGCTGTTGGAAAAGATGCGTGCCGATCCATTAATATGTAGTAAAAACTTTGGCCCGACGAGGCAAATTTTTCCAGTAATGGATTTTTAATCCCAATTTTCATTAAAAATGGACTTCTGAAAATACGCACTGGCATAGACCGACTGGGTCTCAAAATTGTTTTTTAATAAATGTGTGGATAGGTATTTTAGGCACAAATTTAATAGGTTCTTATTTTTATGATGGTCACCTCAGTGGTCAAATGTACCTAAACTTTTTGAGAAATGAATTTAATGAATTCTTAGATGACCTACCTTTAGAGAATCGAGACCCCCAGATTCCTAGATTATTTAGACGAAATTTTGCCTCAAAATTGGATAGGTACCAATGGATTTATTCGATGGCCCTCTCGTTCACCAGATATAACCCAAATGTATTTTTTTCTATGGGGGTATATTAAAGATAAGGTGTTTTCGACGACACCGCAAAATGTAGAGGACCTAAAAGCTCGAATTCAACAGGCATGTATTATAGTTACCCCCGAAATGATGAGTAATGTTTTAAATGCAGCGCCTCGCCGCGCTCGATTGTGCATAAGAAATCGCGGTGGACACTTTGAATACTTGATATGATATCTTAAAAATTATTTTGAGGATTAGATAAATATTAATGTTCTGTGTGCTGTATTCTTTTTATTATTAATTTGTTTTTGTTACCTGAATTTACTTTATTCTTCTTAATTGTGTTAATGTTTTATTATAGCAAAGATTTGAATAACTTATTGAATCATTTTATAGTTTTATTTAATCGTACTTCTCCACGGCAAGTATAATGCTTGTTAAAAAAAAATTATTGGTTTAAAAAAAATGTTTTTATAATTACTAACGTAGTACCAATGAGTAAATATGGCATGTGATATATCGTTGAAAAGGGAGGCAAATACCCTATTTAATGGCGCCATTTCTCGCCCGTTTCAAAATAATTTTTTTTAACAGCCTGAAGAGTAAATCTCAAAATACAGCGGTTTTGAAAAAAATTAGATAAAACCTCGTTGAAACACTCTGTTTTGCAAAAAATTTTCGTTTTAGAATTTTTCTCGTTTCTCTTCAAATACCGGAGATATTTGACCTAGACGTTTTCCACATTTTCGATATTTTCCGCCACAACTCTTAAAGTAGGCCATGGATTTCAAATGTCTTTAAACCATTTTGTAGGTTATATAAATCGGCACAATAGACCATTCCAGAACAGTGACTTTGACAGATCGGCCATTTTGCCTGGGTGGCACACAAAGCGATTATTTTCCCTGTGTTTACACATTCGTTTTTGGTGCTATGGATTGAGTTTATTGTAATTTTTTGCAAATTTTTTCACCAAGATGTCTCGAAGTGAATATTATGTAACCCTTAGAGGTGATATTATGTGCAGATATGGCAGATATTGACAATATTGACCACTATGCAATCCCTCCTGAAGAGAGCAGCATTGAAGTTTATAATATTACCATGATGGACTTCGTGATTTATTTGATACTAACTCATAGTTATTGTACTTGTCAACAATTTAAGCCTTATAAA
Organism: Leptura quadrifasciata; assembly: GCA_963675555.1. Classification (NCBI taxonomy): domain Eukaryota; kingdom Metazoa; phylum Arthropoda; class Insecta; order Coleoptera; family Cerambycidae; genus Leptura; species Leptura quadrifasciata. Next base: position 13,944,395 of record OY776681.1, on the reverse strand, counting down.
AGCTTGCAAGCCTACAAGCTTTACGAATCTGGCTCTGTTCAAGAAATTTTGACGAAACAAATCAGTGATGAGGCATTTGTTGTCATTGAGAAGGTAAGGAATCAAAGTTAATGCGTAATTTTACATTACAATTAGATTCTATATGTTAATGTATATAATTGTGATATACTACAGAGGTTTTAAACTTGATTAACATTTTTTAAATCTTTGTTGTAGGTTAAACACTCTCAACGAAAGAGGGAAAAGTTCCTTCAAGTTTGGATTATTATTATAAAGAACACCAGCATTCAGGACCCCAAATACCAAGAGCCATCCGGTTACCTCTCGAGGGCTACATCTACGCGTCAGGAAAGAGAAAAATTAAACGGAATTAATGGTGTTATGGCCTACTTTGAGATTCGTTCTTTTCATTTTTGCATAAGAGTGTATGTCAAAGCCAACTGCGTTTTTCGAATTTTTTGAAACATATTATTATTCTTATTGTCTTTGCCGTCAACTTTCATCCCTTTAAATTTTTTCGTATCTCCTCAAATAAAGAAGCTATAACCTTTGTGGTTTTCCTATTTTTCAGGTTTTTGTAATATATCTCACAAAGTAGGCTATGGATTTCAAATTTCTTTTTATTGAAATATAGCTCACAAGAAATGGGATAACCTAAAACTTTATTCTTCTGCAATAGATATTAAGCTAGATATTTGATGTGGCCCTCATAACTCTCAGATAATAAGGAATATCAAGCTAAAAGCCAAATACTGGCGTGATTATAATAAGTATGGTGATCTGAGGACTTTAAATGATTTTAAAACAATGAGACCTAAAATAAAATCAGACATTGATGCATCTTACAAGGATTATATAAGAACAGCTGAAATGAATATTAAAAATGATCCCAGCAAATTTTGGTCTTTTATTAATGGTAGAAAGAGATCGCCTAGCATACCTTCTCAAATGTCTTACAACGGGAGACAGCTTGTGGATTCTAACGAAGTTTCAAACGCTTTCGCCGATTTTTTCTGTAAATCATTTTTACCATCATCTAAGTCTACTAACCAATCCCTGAATGAGCAAATCGTAGACTCGACTATTTACCTACATGAATTTGATGAGAGTGAAATTGCGGCTGCTTTAAAAAGACTCAAACCCAAATTGACTACTGGTCCTGACGGAATACCTGCTTTTCTGCTGAAGGACTGTGCTCACATTCTGGCGTTCCCTCTAAAAGTCATATTCAATACGTGCATTCGTAATTGTGAGTTGCCTGTATTATGGAAACGGTCGAAGGTATGTCCTATATTTAAAAAGGTGGTAAGTTTGATATTAGCAATTTTAGACCTATATCCATTATCTGCAATTGTTGTAAAGTTTTGGAAATCTTGCTACATGATTTTCTATACCATCATGTGTCCAACAAAATCTCAGTCTATCAACACGGCTTTATGAAGGGCCGATCTACTGCAACTAATCTGATCTGTGTTACTCAATTTATAGCTGAATCTATAGACTCGCAAACACAAACTGATGTTATTTACACAGATTTTTCGAAAGCATTCGATAGACTCGATTTTAGCATGCTACTTCACAAACTGCATTTATTCGGCTTATCTGATTCCCTATTAAACTTTTTTAGGTCATACCTATATGACAGGACTCAATATGTTGTATCCAATGGTTCTAAGCCTGCTGAATATACCGTAACATCTGGAGTTCCACAGGGGTCCATCCTTGGCCCCCTGTTGTTTATTATTTTTATAAACGATATTGTAGATGTGTTGGATGTGAATTGTCTTATTTATGCGGATGATTTAAAGATTTATGATAACGTTAACAGCCTCTATGATTGTCTGCGTCTTCAAAGGAACTTAGACAGTGTAAAAGTTTGGTGTCAGGAAAACAAGTTGTCATTAAATGTCAGCAAATGCAATGTTATGTCTTTTTCTATAAAATCCACGCATATAAGTTTTGATTACAACCTAGATAATGTAAACCTGAACCGCCCCTCCACCTTTCGCGATCTTGGCGTAATTTTTGATACCAAGCTTTCTTTTGCCGCTCACGTTGACACCATTACTTTAGAAGTCAGTAAGACGTATGGGTTTCTAGTGCGAAATTGTCGTGATTTTACTCAGTTAAACGCAATTAAACCTCTCTATTTTACCTTTATTAGATCTAAGCTCGAGTACGCTTCTCTTGTATGGTCCCCATATTACATCACTTATATCAATAATTTGGAATCAGTCCAACGTCGATTTTTAAAATTCCTTAGTTTTAAATCGGACGGTGTTTACCCACCCTTAGGTGTTCCGCAAGAGGAGCTGCTTCATAAACATGGCATGACAAGTCTTGAGAGTAGGCGTAAATATTTTTCTCAGGCATTCCTTTTAAAATAATACATAATATTATTGATTGCCAAGAATTATTGGCTAAATTAAATTTTATGGTACCCAGGGTAAACTCAACGAATAGCCTAACTTTTTATCTGTCAACATCTCGTACTAATGTTCTTAAACACTCGCCGCTTTATACAGTGTGCAATATCTGTAATGCTAATGGTAGCCGTCTTGATATATTTAGTTGCAGTCTCAATGATATTAGAATGTATTATTTAAAATGAGCTTTGTTCTTTTACTTTTACTTTTTTTTTCTTACTATTTTGTAGAGTCCTGTATAGTTTTTGTATTTATTTTAACCGTCTTTATGTTGTATATTATCGTACTTAATCTATGTTCTTGTTCTATTAATGCATAGTTGATATTTTGACATGTTTAATATTTTATCTTTTATCTTTCTTATTGTATAGAGCTTATTTATTAGTGTTTTTGTTTTTTTCTTATCTTCCTGTTCTGTAATTGGGTTCTTTTTACCTGTAGAACAGTGTACTATTATAAATAAATAAATAAAATAAATAAATAAAATAGACAGACGCAGATGGTATAAAAATTATCTTTCAAAAACTTATGACAGTATACTTTTGTTACTTAAATAATTACGTCTTGCAGTAACACAATTAGGAAGGATTGAAAATCAAAGATATCCTTTATTATACATTTTTACAAAATACTGTTAAGAACACAAATTTGCATTTGAATAAATATCCACGATCCGACGACCGAGTGGGCAATATAAGAGAAAAAATTAATAGAATCTGTTAATAGACAGCCGCAAAAGATTTTACAAATTCAACTTATTAGCACCACTCATTGTGTCATTAATAATTTCTGCATTTCCGCATTAACACACAAAGAATGATCCGTGGATATATGCGGTGGGTTCAAATAAAAACATTCACAAATCGTCACCTGCAGGGAGGGTTTTATATAAAACAATGCAAATCGCATCGAGTTTTCTTTATTTCGAATTCGTTTCAAATTCAGGCTCTTCACATGAGTCCTTTTATTGTGCGCAAATGATTTCTGTGAGACCGGGGTCATTCCCAGTATGGGGTAGGTGGGCTTTCTATTTTCATACTGGAGAAGTTACTACAATAATTGTTATTATATGTACGAATCGTCACGCTTCCGATTTTAATTTGGTGAGATATTGGATTTATTGTTATTAGATGTCATTTAGCTGCATCAATTCAGGTAAATAATGATAGTGGGGTTTCTTCCCTACAGCGCGTTTTTAGCTACTGGAAAAAACTAATATCACCAATACAAATGGCACAGCAATAGATTGTCATGGTTTTGAGCACTCCAGTATATGTTTGTTGGTTAGTTTGAAATAACAACACAACACATTCAAATATGTAAATTACCCAAGTAACAATTTAAGTTTATTAATAACTCTTTATACAGGATGTTTCACGAGAAAACGGGCATGGTTTAATAGGAGACACGAATCTAGAGCTAAGAAAGAGGTTATATTTATGAAAAACGTAAACACATATACATTACTTACTACCCACTAATGCCGCTAGTGCAGGAGCTGGGATCGAGTCTAGTATACAGGATGTTTCGCGAGAAAATGGACATGGTTTAATGGAAGAAGGAGGTTAATCTGAATCACCCATAGAAAAAGCAGGTTGGACACCCGTTGATGAAATATAGGATGTTTTATGTATTTTTGACAAAATTTCTTTTGGGTCATTAGTCCTGAATAGATGCATATATTTAATCTACACGAATTATTTCGGTTGATCGTCAATTTTAAGTTTAATTTTCCTACGCTATATGATAAAAAATATTTACAATTCATTAAATTCTGTTTTAAAAATATCCTTACTCGACTCGAAATATTAGGGAGTTGTTGAGTAGCCAGACGTAAAATAACGTAACGCTATTTCGACATCTACGCATGCGTAGTTTCAATTAGGAAATACGTTAACGTTAATAACGTTAACGGTCTACGTTATTTACGAACAAATAAAGTTAACGCTATATACAGGCTGTCCATTTTATCAGGGCACTCGAGAATATCTCACTTAATATCGGTCGTACAAAAAAAATTATTTTTACGAAAATTGTGCCGATTTATATAACCTACAAAATGGTTTAAAGACATTTGAAATCCATGGCCTACTTTAAGAGTTATGGCGGAAAATATCGAAAATGCGGAAAAAGTCTAAGCCAAATATTTTCATTATTTGAAGAGATACGAGAAAAATTCCAGGGCGAAAATTTTTTGCAAAACAGCACACTTTTCAACGAGGTTTTATCTAATTTTTTTCAAAACCGCTGTATTTTGAGATTTACTCTTCAGGCTGTTAAAAAAATTATTTTGAAACGGCCGGGAAATAGTGCCATTAAATAGAGTATTTCCCTCCCTTTTCAACGATATATCACATACCATATTCATTCATTGGTACTACGTTAGTAATTATAAAAACATTTTTTTAAAACCAATAAAAATTTTTTGAGCAAGGAGTGACGCTTTTATGGAGGACCTCTATGCATTGGCATAACTGCGAATACTCTTTCCATAATTGCTCCATGTTGCTTTCTTTATTATTATTTTGTTTTTGTTACCTGAATTTACTTTATTCTTCTTAATTGTGTTAATGTTTTATTATAGCAAAGATTTGAACAACTTATTGAATTATTTTATTTTATTTAATCATACTTCCCCACGGCAAGTATAATGCTTGTTAAAAAAAAATTTATTGGTTTAAAAAAAATGTTTTTATAATTACTAACGTAGTACCAATGAATAAATATGGCATGTGATATATCGTTGAAAAGGGAGGAAAATGCTCTATTTAACATTACTTGTGGTGTCATTACCTGTGGTGTATTTATTAATGGCGCCATTTCCAGCCCGGTTCAAAATAACTTTTTTAACAGCCTGAAGAGTAAATCTCAAAATACAGCGGTTTTGAAAAAAATTAGATAAAACCTCGTTGAAACACTCTGTTTTGCAAAAAAATTTCGCCTTGGAATTTTTCACGTATCTCTTCAAATAACGGAGATATTTGGCCTAGACGTTTTTCGCATTTTCGATATTTTCCGCCATAACTCTTAAAGTAGGCCATGGATTTCAAATGTCTTTGAACCATTTTGGAGGATATATGAATCGGCACAATTTTCGTAAAAATTATTTTTCTTGTATGACCGATATTAAGTGAGATATTCTCGAGTGCCCTGATAAAATGGACAGCCTGTACGTGCGCTAACGTTATACTTATGTTTTTTGAGGTTATATTCTTACTAAACTGCATACTGGTTACAAGGTTTCAAAACCCCAACAACAAAAATACGGCAAAAGTAGGGTTAGGTTAGGCCAGGCTGTCAAAGATACTATATTTTCTTATCTATGGTCAAAGATAACGATTGCTGATTATTAAGTTATTCAACAAGTCTCTTTTTAGTAACGCGTTGTTTGCAAATACGTAATGAAATAAATTTACCATATCTTGAAAACGATACGTTTTTGGTTGCTCAACAACTCTCTATTGTAAAAATTCTCAATAATTCTCTCTACGAAAAAAATAGTTTTAGCAGGCTATCGTTTACAAATCGATCCTCGTTCAAATGTGAGGGAGTAAACCCCGAAAAAACGGGAAAAACACAGAAAATATTTTTTTTCTTTAAAATGGCTCTAACGATATTGATTAAATTTGGTACATGGACGCTCCCCTAGTACCGATATGAAATGACATGACCAGTTGCTCTTAGAAAATACCGGGAGGGAAGCTGTGGAGTGGTGAGTTTAAAATAATTTCATAATTTTTTTTTCTCAAACGGATCTAACAATTTTAATAATAAATACACTACAGGTAATGACGACCCCCTTTATCCCGGAATGCTCTAGAAGAGCCTACACATTTAGAGACAAGGGACACACATCCAATATCCGTGTATAGTGGAAAAATCTATTTCACAGTATTTTCCACTGCCACGACCGGAGACCGAACCCGTAAGTTTTGGGTGAGAGGTAAACGCGATCACCTCTCGACCATCAATCATATAAACCGAATTTAACACATGAATACTGACTTAGTAGTAGCATAAGGTAACATAACCGGATATACTTAAGAAAGAATTAAATAATTTTTCCTCTAAAACAGTTTTGATCAAATTTGGCACGTGGAGACTCCCCTAATTCCGGTATAAAATGACATGACCACCAGTTACTCCTAGAAAATACAGGGAGGGAAACGGATCTAATAATTTTAATCTAAATTAATACATAAATACTGTAGTAGTAGCACAAGAGAACATGATCAGTTGCATCTAAAAAATGCAGGGAGGGAAGTCGAGGGGGGGAAGGAGTTAAAACAAAATGTTTTAAATTTCAACAAGATTGGTTGAGAAGAAATAGAGATTCGACAATGAAAAGATTCGATGCCGGGACCAGGGTACATTAGTTCGGTCTACTCCTAAATGAGAAAGTTTGTCCGAGTTGTCGCGGACCGATTTTTTAAATCAGCTACCCTCGCTTTATATAACTTTTATCCTTCTATGAGAATTTCTCAGGAATTATTTTATGAGCGGTTTGAAATGAGTAGCTTAATTAAAAAGCCGACTATACATTCTATAATTTTTTTATATAGAATTATTCACGATAAAACTAACTACCAGACAATCCTAGCTCTACTCGATTTTCAAATTCCCAGATTTAATGTCGGAAGTAGTAATCTTTTACTTTGAGTTAAAAATTGTTTTCATTTTTATCAACCGTGATTAAGTTACTGTGTTATAAAGTTAGTAGTGTTGACACAATCTTCCGTAACAAATTGAGCTAAAATGCATCTATCGTGTATCCGAAAAATTTAAAAATAAGTTTGTTTGAAGTTTTTTATAAAAATATCAGAAAGTTGGATTTTATTTCCGGATGATGACAGGTGTGAAACGGGGTACGAGCACTTGTAGTTTCCTTTGCGTTACACAGAGACGGCATAGGCTACTGAACAATAGTTTCTTTAATAACAAATATTTATTACATCAGCTAATAATCACTATTATTTATTTATTTCAAGGGAAATCCATTTTACAATGACAATCAATATATGTCATCAAGTTGGCTATTAAATACAAAATACAAAACAATACCATACATTACAATGAACTTAATTATTCATACAACAGTTATCAACAGTTATCCCGTATTTATTAATTGTACTACAATGTGTCATCCGCAGAATGATCCCCTTGTTGAGTATACGCTAAAATCTTGATAACGTTCAAACGAACGTACCTTAGTTTGTAAAATTTTTAGTTAATAGGTCTGGTAGTGGTAGTTTAAGTTGGCAAGTAGACATAGAAGTTAAGAGAGGTTGAAAAATATTGTTTGTAAAAACGTTTTATATTTTAATTAAATAATTAAGAGAAAAATAAGGTGTATCATTGAAAGAAGAAAATTCACCAGAAGTGCCCTACATTTTAAAGTAAATATAAGACCCCTGCCCCCCCCTTGCCGACTTCCCCGAACCCACGACGTCCCGACCATCCCACCACGTTCCTCCTCCGAAGTGAAGTAGGATACTCCACCTCAGAGGAAGACCACGACAAGACGGCGGGAACGCCAAGCACTCGAAACAATTAACGCAGAAGGAAACCCGGAAATCACTCCACGGACGACCAGCACTGCAGAAGCCTTAAAACTAAAATACAGTGTGTTAGTTAGAAAAAAAATTAACTTTCATGGCTTTGTCTTTAAAATTTGCAAACTACCGACAAATGGGTCTGGCAGGTTATCATGTTCATTATACATTTGTGACATTCTAGCGAGAGGGCTGTGAAAACCATAATTGGAGTGATGATAGGAAACCTTGACCAACTTAAAATTTCTAGTTCTATTAACTCTATTCAGCTGCACATTCTCCAGAAGCTGTGGACACGAGATGTAACCATTAACGATTTTGAACCACAAGAATACATCTGCAAATGCTCTATGTTCCTTCAAAGATTGGATGTTACATTGTTGTGTAATGCGATTATAGCGAGATATTATGTTATGTTGTGTTGGGTTGGGTTACGTTACATTACGTTACGTTATGTTACATTGCCCAACTAGCAATTTGATGTTTTTGTAGAAGCTGAAAGAATGTTTATGGACCATTTTTTATAAAACAAGATTGTTGATATAAACATTTCTAAAACGTTCATACAATGCTTATAGACGCGAAATGGGCACACTTTATAAAACAATGTAGTTCTTTAATTTATTTTATTATGGCTCTCACAGGTGTTATAAAATAATTGTGTAAACTTTTACATAGAATTGAAAAAAATGGTAGACGATAATTATAAAATAGTTTTATAGCAAACAGTTATAAAATTTAAACGTGTTTTTGTAATATATCAATTATAAAATTTTATAAGCATTGTGTTAATATCTTCATTGCTACTTTTTTGTTGTGTGCAGTAACAACAGAGGTTATTTGTATTTTAAAAGATTTTGCAGACAATAATAATTCTCAAAATAGTTTTAAAATATTACAAAGGTAGCTAGATTCTATGTGGCTGTATATGGCGGCGTAACTACAACATATTTAGTGGAACATGAGATAAAAGTTAACTAATTAAGACTTCGTTTCGCCAACAGCAAAGCGATTTTGGACTGCGAAGAAAATTTTTCTGTGAAATATATGGTATATATACAATGAAATTTTTGAGCGCCTTAAAAATAACGAATATTTATCAAAATAAAAAAAATAAAGTGAAAATAATTTTTTTGTATTTTATCTTTTTGTGGTGTTGCACCAATTGTGTTTCGCAGATAACATATTTCACAATAATAGACTATTGCTAAAATGCTTATATCATAATAACTGTTATTTTTGAACTATTTTTATTTAAAGTCCAAAATGGCCGCTATACAAATAGTTCCGAAGAACTGTTATATATCAATAAACTGACAGTCTCCCTCCGAGGTAGCGCTTATGGAAGTTTAAAAAAATATAGTTGCTCCGAAAGAGCATCTTATAAAGCATATATACAGCAACATGTTTTAGTGTTTTACAAAAACTCTATTTGCAATACTTATAGAGCAATACATTCTGAAGCGCTTCTTAGTCGAGCTAAATAATCGGCAAATTTGTATCTCAGGGATCTTTTATTCACGTGTTGCTTAAGCGTGAAAATAAATATAATAATTGTGTGTTAGTCTTTAATCCAGGTATGTAACATTGTGTACCTACATATATGGCTTTAACTTTAGATGTGAGACATCCATTGATGGGCGCATAAACACCTACCCATGTTTTATAAAAATGGTAACGAACATAGAGTATTTAAAGACAATGTTTAGTTTATCAATTAGGTATTTTATAAGTGTTTTATGACAGCAATGCGTGCTTCCCTTATATAACAATTACAGCAGAATACAATATGTTCCCTGAAATAATATGTGTTATAAAGAATCCTAATAAAATTGTTTTATTATTTCTTAGCTAAACTTATACAGAATAGTTTTATCGGCATTCATCAATTTGCCAATAAGTGCTACGGGTCATTATTATAAATCAATTTTGTTCCGTGAGCTAAAACATCTTATACTATTTCAAATGTGCTTTTAGAGGGCGGAATATTAAACATAATATTTTTAGTCGCAAACTCCTCTATAAATCCTTATTTTACTATAAGGAAAATAACCAGACTGCAACCAAATTTACAAGTCTGGCGCGTTAAGTGTAATAATTGCATATTACCATCAAAACGCTAAAGCTTCGATTGCAACAAACACTAGCCGAAAGACTGATCCTACTTAAAGGAGCTCTCTGGTTATTTTCCTTATAGTAAAATAAGGATTTATAGAGGAGTTTGCGACTAAAAATATTATGTTTAATATTCCGCCCTCTAAAAGCACATTTGAACTATGCTAAGCCAAGTCAGGCTATTTATTTTTCGATTTCAACAGACACTGGACCGCTAGATGGCGCCTGCTGGCTATTTTACATGTCGCTATTGTAGAAATAGCGGGATGTACTAAGTAGTCAAAGGATTCTCGTGCCGGTCGTCGCATGCCTACCTTGCACTGACGAGAGCCAACAGCTCGAAACTGCAGTCTGCAAGTGGTGTATGACGACTGGCAAGAGAGCTCCTTTAAGTAGGATCAGTCTTTCGGCTAGTGTTTGTTGCAATCGAAGCTTTAGCGTTTTGATGGTAATATGCAATTATTACACTTAACGCGCCAGACTTGTAACTTTGGTTGCAGTCTGGTTATTTTCCTTATAGTAAAATAAGGATTTATAGAGGAGTTTGCGACTAAAAATATTATGTTTAATCTTATACTATTTGTTCTATAAACCTTTATAAAACAGCGAAAGACAAATTCTACAAAATGTTTTATAATTTAACTGTAAGAACATTCTTAGCACTTATTTATATGATAATTTAGTTGTGAAGACTAAATAATCGCCTTGACAGTTTTAATAAAACAAAATAGCTTTTGCAGAACAGTAATGCAATAGTAATAAAATAAAATTATTCTATTATTTTAAACGTATTGAACAACTTTGTTAGTTGGATATATTATATTATATATTATGTCATATATCATATTGTATTATGTTATATATAAATGTATTAAGTTATTTTGTTTATGTACATGTTATATCTTATGTTATATGTTTTATTTCTATACTAGAAAGTGTTGAAAAACCACATTGTTGATCCACTTGCCTTTGAGAAAATTTGCAAATGCACTGCTTATTTTTTTCAATAAGTGTATTGTATTGTATGTGTTTTCTGCTGCAATGCAAAAACAAATTCTCTATATACTTTTCCTTTTGTGGCTCAATCGAATTCGCCTCAAAAATATCTCCAAATCCAATACTGGATGCTGGTATTGGCGACGTGCGCTCTGTGTCAATTAGTAACATTTCGATGCACGCTGTCGCCTCTTCGTTCTTACCGCACTTTATGGGGTTGTAATGGAATTCTGACCCCACAGTCAATGGGTGTAACCAATTTCGCTAAAACAAACATCTAAATCATTTCCCCAGGGTTTCGAATTTCCAAAATTAGACTGTTTCGTGCGTTTTGTGGTGGTCGCCGTAAGAGAAGAATGAAATATAGCCTGATGGGCGTTATACACCTAATTAAATCTGGTACCTAAATCTGCATCATTACGTCAAATTACGGTGGTAATAAAAATTCGGTTGCAAATATAACTTAAATTTAACTACTATCTCGTTTTATTAATGATGTGAAACCGCAGATTTTTTTATTGCGCTAGTTGACGACATTATTATGATATTTAAAGCAGCAAAAACTTTTCCCTAGGTTTGAGTATATATTAATTTAATATGGGAACAATTCAGGGTGGTCTAGATATAATTTACCTGCTTTCATTAAATAATTATTGTATCTTCAGACTGCTATTCGTTGCGCAAAAAACAGAAGACAGATATTGTAATGGCAATATGAATAGAATACTACATTTGGGTGACAACTATTAATTTTTTGACAATGGTTTAACAACAAATTGTCGGTATGTATATTACTATTTAAAATGTTTAAAGCGATCTCATGTTATGTAAATAAAAAGAAACAATCAACACTTAATCATTTTGAAAATATTACGTTTCTAAATTAAGAACAATACGATACAATTATATACAACAAGTTTAAGTAGTACAACTACAAATTTTTTCAGAAATAAGTGTATTAATAATGTTGCTTCATCTATAGGTGTTTACTATGAGGCGTATGTCACTGGCGAACTATAAAAACGATCCGTTTTTTTTACAATTTTTATTTCTTGGATATTTCTTCGATGCACTATAAGTTGTAACATTTTAGCTAATAATCTGTTAGGGAAGATTGTGTGACTTTGAGAAATACAGTTTTCTCCTGCAGTACAGTATCGTAATAGTTACGAATTTCACAAAAATGCTGTCAATGGACAAGGCTATTTTTATTATATCAAAATCGAGCTTTCTTTTTGATTGTTTAGATTTGAAAGTAAAGATTAAAAATATTTAACAGATTTTACAGTAAGTGTCAAAAAGACAATTAAATTTCTATACTTTGGCAGAAGTAAGTGTTCTAACCTCGAAAGAAAAAATTTTTAAATGCCAACATTTGCAACATTTTAGTTTGTGAAGTTTGTGTTTTTATTTTGTTAGATTTGTTGTCCATATACAGGGTGTCTCACCGGGAACTGAATCTATCGATATAGAGAAAAGTATGCATCAGAAAATTTTGAAAATTTAGATAATTACTAAAGTCGATGTGGCCAATCCAACTAAAATAATTATAAGCAGCTGGCACTTCCGCTTATACCGGAAGTCGATACCAACTTGCTTATTTCAAATGGAACACCCTATATATTTTAGGGTTTTCAAAAAGAGAATAAAATTCTGAGTCGATAATATGTAGCATATCCTATATCTAAACCTAGCCGTTTCAGAGATATTTGACATTTTATAGAAAATTTGACAGGTGCAACGATTTGCAAGAACCGTTATAACTTTCTTCGTGTAAAAGATCCTCATTTGCTTCTTATCACATAAAAAGAACTCAAAGAGAACTACGTTCTACAACTGAAATAAATTCAATAATATCATACCAAGTGTTCTGTTTTTCGCGTTACATTTTGTCAACTTCAAACCGCGAAAACTTGTTTAGGTCAAATGGAACACCCTGTATTTTTTTACGTCATGTTGTGTCAAATTGAATTCCCTTTTTTTTATATTAGCATTGTGGGGGTTAAAGTTACAACTTTTTGAAATATTTGCCATTTTATTAGAAATTCATGAATTGTTGTAATCATTTCATCAAAATAGCCATGATTAGCAACAATCAGTCATTATCTTATGTCAAAAAATGTCAGCACGTTTAAATTACATCCATGAAGACCTTTTAAATTTGTTTATTATTTATGGAGAATGTGATAAAGTAATGTCAAGAACTTGCAGCACATTTGCTACTCGATATCCAGAAAAACGGAAACCGTCACCAAACACTGTAAAACGCATACTGAAAAATTTTAAAAATTATGGCTCTGTCAAGTCAAAAATGCAAAGAAGAATGCCTATTGTTGATGACGAAAATATTGAAATAGTCATTCTGGGATATTTTCATGCATTTCCAAGGATGTCATTAAGACAAGTTGCTCTGGAATCGGGACTATGCAAGGATTCAATTCACAGAATCTTATTAAATCATAAATTTCACCCGTTTTCGTTCCATATGGTTCAAAGATTAAAAGAAGCAGATTTCCTAAGAAGACAGAATTTTTGTGAGTTTATTCTAATAAGGTTTGAGGGACGATTCATATTTGGGAAATATTATATGGACAGATGAAGCCAAATTTACTAAAAATGGACTTTTTAATGGACACAATACGCATGATTGGAGTGACTCAAATCCTCATATGTTCAGAGAGCGAAACTTTCAGAAAAGTTGGCAGTTCAATGTTTACTGTGCTATAAGAAACGATAGAGTGGTGGCATTACAATTTTATCAGGAAAATTTAAATTAAATTTTCTCTTCTGCTAATATGTATAGGTAAATTTTTTCTCTGAATATCTTACAAAATTGAATAATAACTATTTAAAAAATTTACCTCTCGTCGAACAGAAACATTTTTTATCAGTACGACGGTGCTCCCCCACATAACGCATATTTAATTAATAATTATTTACAAGAAACTTTTTATGATCAATGGATTGCCAATAATGGACCTTTCTTATGGCCTCCTCGCTCGCCCGATTTATCCGTTTTGGCTTATTTCATTTGGGGAACTATTAAAAATAAAGTTTATGAGAACCCATTTACAACCATTGAAGATTGTATGCAAAGAGTAAGATATGCATTTCAAAACATATCACATGATTCAATTAGAAGAGCTACCCATGAGGAACTGATCCGAAGGTGCGAAAAATGTGTGGAGGTTCGAGGGCGGAATTTTGAGCAATTATTAAATTAAAATGAAATCATATCTTAAATTGATCTTATCTCTGCTATTTTAGTTCATGCCATATCTTCAATTCGATTGATACGCATGTTACAGTGTTAGTGCTATTTTGCATTTTTGTGGATATCGAGTAGCAAATGTGCTGCAAGTTCTTGATATTACTTTATCACATTCTCCATAAATAATAAACAAATTTAAAAAGTTTTCGTTGGTATAATTTAAACGTGCTGGAATTTTTTGACATAAGATAATGACTGATTGTTTCTAATCATGGCTTGATGAAATGATTACAATTCATGAATTTTAATAAAATCGCAAATATTTCAAAAAGTTGTAACTTTAACCCACACAATGCTAATATCAGAAAAAAGGGAATTCAATTTTACACAACTTGGTGTAAAAAAATACAGGGTGTTACATTTGACCTAAACAAGTTTTCGCGGTTTGAAGTTGACAAAATGTAACCCGAAAAACGGAACACTCGGTATGATATTATTGAATATATTTCAGTTGTAGAATGTAGTTCTCCTTGTGTTCTTTTTACGTGACAAGAAGCAAATGAGGATCTTTTACAGGAAGAAAGTTATAACGGTTCTTGCAAACCGTTGCACCTGTCAAATTTTCTATAAAATGTCAAATATCTCTGAAACGGCTAGGTGTAGGTATAGGATATGCTACATATTTTCGACTAAGAATTTTATGCTCTTTTCGAAAACCCTAACATATATAGGGTGTTCTATTTGAAATAAGCGAGTTGGTATCGACTTCCGGTATAAGCGGAAGTGCTAGCTGCTTGTAATTATTATTTTATTTGGATTGGTCATACCGACGTTAGTAATTATCTAAATTTTCAAAATTTTCTGATGCGTACTTTTCTCTATATCGAACGATTCAGTTCGCGGTGAGACACCCTGTATAAGATTTGTTAAAGTCTGATAAATAGTTTTCTCTTATCGTTTAAATATTATTATTATTAAGAAATAAATAAATAAAGTAACTTGAACGCACCCTGAGAAAGAATAAACAGATTAATTCGATTCGATAGTTAATAGATTGCCTCGTAGTATTTTTACTTAAAGAATGTTCTTATCGCTCTGTGTAGCTTTACACCTTGTAGATAAAAAATTGCGAAACCTTTTGGTTCCTTACTAGATATATATCTACCGTAATATTTTTTTGTTTGCAAGTTTGCAACTTTGCTTTGCCTTATCCCAATCGCTCAAGAAGCAATTAATTCCCGAACTAATTTTACCAGCGCCAGCGTAATATAATATTCCTCGCGTGCCTCTACCCGAGGCTGTCACGTATCTCGAAGAACTTCGGAAAAAAGGCAATACTGATCCTTTGGACATAATAGCAAAATTAACCACAAAAAATACCGATCATCCGTTTTTTATGCCGGTTAATATAATCGAATCAATTTAAGCATGGTTATTATATGCAAATTTTTGCTTAAATCAGGGGCGGCAGGCCTATCAGACTGCTAATCGGCTCTGATCAAGGGTGGCGTGGCATATCAAACTTGTACCGAGGTGTGAGCATCGTAATTTATTTATGACAGCTCACGTCAGGCTACGCGCTCATTTGTTTTTGTTTTTATGCTAACGTGATTTATGGAAACTAGATGTACGTGAACAGGGCGATTTTGCAATTCCTCTCTTTACTCGAGCAATCTTATTCATTCTTATGCATCCCGAGAACTCAGTTTATGAGGAAAAAGACTCGGATGCTAAGTACAATCTTTTTTTGGACATATTTCTATATTATTTTGGCATAGCATTTCCTAAACCAAAAAACCTGTCAATATTCATAAACATAAATGTTGGATATCTCCTGAAATTAAGCAATGGTCTCTCTATATTAGGAACTTATATATATTACATAATATTACGAATGGTGACAATATTATAAGGTTATATAATACTGAGAAAAAAGCGTACAAAAAATATAAAACTCAACTAAACCGCAATATATCTAATTCTAAAAAAAAATCAAAAGCTACCTGGGATATGTTTAATAAAAGTACTAGTAATAAAATTAGACAAGATCAAAATGAGCTAATCAAGGATTATCAAAATAATAAAATATCCGCCTTAGTGCGATTATTTAGTGAACAATTTTCCCTTTCTCCAATACAGCTGTTAGAGAGAGAACAGATATGATAGTTCAAAATCGAAAATCGGTTCTAAACCTTACTAACGTCCAAGAAGTTATAGATATTGTTTTTGCAATGCCTAACAAAAAATCAACGGGTCTTGATGAAGTAACAATTTATTTAATTAAAAAATTTATTGTAGAAATTTCTGAACCACTTTCCAAAATAATAAATATTTGTTTTCTGGAAGGAATATTTCCTAATCAATTAGAAATTAACAAAACAATACCTATACATAAAAAGAGCGATAAGGTAAACGTCGTAAACTACCGCGGTCTTCAATCCCACCAAATTTCGCTAAGATTATTGAGAAAACAATTTATAACAGAATTATTTCTTTTTTTTTACTAAACATAAAATAATTAAAGATTGTCAGTTCGGCTTTATGCCTCATTGTTCAACAGAACAGGCTATCTATCGGTCACTAACCAAAATTATTACAGCGCTTGATTCAAATTTGAAAGTGGCCTGCTTGTACTTCGACTCAATTAATTATGTCATTTTGTTGGATAAATTAAATAGTTACAGGGTTCGAGGTATATGTAACAAACTACTCCAGTCGTACGTTACAGATAGATCACAAGATACTGCACTAACAACTTTCAAGGATGGAGCACTTCAAAACCTGTATATTACAGGGCGTGCCTCAGGGATCTATACTTGGGCCCCTCTTATTTATTTTGTATACCAATGATATAAAATATTATATTAATATGCCGATGATAACTCCTGTGTTGCAAGTGAAGAATCCTTAGTGGCTTGTGCAAGTAAACTTACCACGATAGCCTCAAATATGTTTAAATATTGTAGTTCGAATGGCTTAAAATTAAATGTAAATAAAACTACTCTTATTATATTTTCTTCATCTACTGATCTAGATTATTCGTTGTATGTACAATTACATGGTCAACCACACAAACGGAAAATGCAAACTTTCTTGGCATAACGCCAGATAGTAAGTTAAATTGGGAAGCTTATACTAATACTTTAATATCGATAATTAATTCGTCATTTTACCTAATGCGATTCATGAGAACTATCAGTAGACTCTCTATAAGAATGTTTTATTTTTCATACGTACAAAGTATTCTAGAATATGCGTTAATATTCTGGGGTTCCTCCCTACATTGGCAGAAAGTATTTGTTTGTCAAAAACAAATAATTAGGTGTATGATGAAGGTATCTTGCAGAGATCCATGTAGCCCTTTGTTTAAAGAATTGAAGATACTTGTCAGCCCGGTTCTTTATATTTATAAATTAGTTTTGTTCGTTAAAAAAAATACTGGTGAATTTACAAGAAATATTGATGTGTACAGAGAAACTCTACAAGCGAAATTACAAATAATTCTGTTAATAACTTAAAATTGGTAAACCATGAAGAAGAATCTAAAAGTAATAGCATTGTTTATAATAACTGTCTATTTCATAGAGATACAACGAATGTGTTTGATGATAAAAAACATTGGGGGGGGGGGTTAGTCTAATTTCTGTGGTGTTTATTTTTTTTTTTATTTAAGAAAGTTTATATTTTTTAATACAAACTATTATTTTTTAAACTTTAAATAAACAGTTTTGTTGTTCTAATAATTATTTTAGATCATTTTTTTTTAATACACACGAGGTTGATTTTTTTTGAACGACTCAAACCTGCTTTCCATTAAAATTTTGCTTGAATTAAGGGACAGGAAAAAAAATTTACCCGGGAAAAAATTGATCGTGACACGTGATGTAAATATAAACTTTTTACAACTGACTTAACAACACCTAAATAAGTGTAAAAAATTTAGCTTGGTGTAAGTTTAAAAAATATGCATTTGTGCCCTCTATGAGCTCAAAATGGGATTTTGTAAAAAATTTGCGAATTATGCTATACAAAAGAAATATCTCTCTCTAAGAAATCTGATAATGAAAATGATCCGTGCAAGTTAACCTAAGAAAAGTTTATGCTTCCCCTTGCAAAAATTTCAAGCGGCGCCTTTGATTGCTCTTAAAATAGAATGGAATGGAATGGAATGGAATAGAATAGAATAGAATAGAATAGAATAGAATAGAATAGAATAGAACTTTATTAACTACATTACATACAGAATACATTTGTAGCATGTCAAAAGAACAGTACAGTATATAAAAATACAAATACACAGCAATATTACATACAAACAAAAATAAAAAAAGAAGAAAACAATTTTTTGTTAAATTAAAATATGAGTAAAAAATATGCAAGCAGAAACAAGTAAAATAGAACAAATACGTTAAAAATAGGCATATAAATTAACATAGGTGTTAAATACAGAAGAGGTGAACTTCACATTAATTCAATAAAATTGTTTGAATTTAAATATTCGCTCACAGAGTAGAAGCAGTTTCTTAGCATGAACGATTTCAATGTACGTTTAAAACAGTGGAAATTCAAGGATCTCATTTTAAAAGGAAGTTTATTGTATAAATCTAATTTAATGGAGTTTTTCTCTGACATCGCTAATCTAAATCGAGGCTTTTTTAATAGAAAACCAGATCTTGTCCAGTAATTATGAGAACTTGACTGTATGTCATAGTCATTAATGTTTTTATGGTTATCTAATAAAGTGGAGTAAATAAAAGCAGATGGAAGAGGCATTATGCCAAAAGTGACAAAAAAGGGATGACAATGATCCCTTATCTCAGCACCTGCCATTATTCTCACCACTTTTCTTTTTGCAAACGAAAGATTGTTTGTGCACTGTGAATGAATTTCCCCAAAGTACAGTACCATAAGTTAGATGGCTGTGGAATAAGGAAAAGTATATAGATTTAAGAATATCAAAATTCAATAAATTCTTCAACTGACGAATGAGGAAGATCACACTGACGAGCTTGTGGGTTAACTGTTCTACATGACTGGACCAGTTTAGTTTGTCATCCAGGACGATACCCAGTAATTCCGCACTCAAACCTTGCGTAATATCCGTGTGTGAAGAAAATATAATAAGTTTTTGAGTTTTTTGCTCATTTAGTTTTAGCTTATTAGCGGTGAACCATTCTTCAACTCGAGAGACAGTGTCATATGATGAGTCTATTAGTTGATTTATATCTTTGTCAGAATTTAATAATGTTGTGTCATCTGCATACAGCACACAATTTTTAGGCAACATGAAATGACATAAGTCATTAACATAAATAATGAATAATAATGGCCCCAGAACAGAACCCTGGGGAACACCATGATTTATCTTATTTAGTTTTGACTGCTTATTGTCGATTTCTACACACTGTGATCTGTTGTTAAGATAGGATTTTAATAATTTCAAGAGGTAAACCTCTAATACCATAGATATATAATTTGTCTATTAACAGGTCATGTGCGACACAGTCAAATGCCTTGGTGAGGTCATACATTGTGATAGCTGAATGTTTACCTTCATCGAGACCACGAACAATTTCTGACACTATCTGCATTACGGCTTTGGTTGTCGAACAATTTCTAAAGCCATATTGGCAGGAGCACAAGAGTGAATTTGATTCAAAGTACTGGGTAAGTCTGGACTTTAATATGATTTCAAATACTTTAGCAAATATAGAAATAATAGATATCGGTCTGTAATTATCAACCAGTTGTGTATCATCCTTTATAAACAATGGCATGACTTTCGAGATTTTTAATGTGTCCGGAAATACACCCTGAGCAAAACATTAATTAATTAATTATAACTATTAGTGGATAGACAAGGATATCAGATGTTTCTTTAACAATTTGACTATTTAATCCATAAAAATCAAAGCAATGAGAATGTTTTAATGCTGCTATAGTAGCAATCACTTCTTGTGATGTTACCGGATGAAGAAATAAAGAGGGAGTAGAAGCTGAAACATTTTTTAGAACGTCAAAAACATTACAATTACTATTTGGTAATGACAGAATTATATTGTCTGCAATGGTTGAGAAATGTTCATTGAAAATATCTGATGATAAGTTTGTATTGATTTTCTGAGATTTTGATTTATTTCTTTCAAAATTTACCAGCTTCTAACTGCCCTTCGCTTTAGTTTGAGAGTTAAAATGTAATTATCATATGCACTTTTTTAGCATCCTTAATGGCGCCTTATACTCCTTGCGTAAGGTATGTAGGATGTTGCACTAACTCTTGTAAATTGAGAAATTGAGACAATTGAACCAAAAGATGTTGTTAGACTAATTAGTTCTGTTAATTTTGATGAACTGCTAAGAAAATTGATATTGAAATCACCCACCAATATGACCTTTTCATTCCTACTTAGGCAGTTAATTAAAAGTTGCTCAAAACCTCAAAATTACCAAGACCTGTAACAAGATCTGTAAATTGTAATAATTAACGTTTTTGAAAACTCGATTCCGCAGATTTCATTGTCTATTTCATTACAAAATTGTTTAAGTACCAATGGTTTACAGGTTAAACAATTATTTTGAAATATTGCTACTTATTATTAGTTTTCGCCATGCCACTTGACAAACAAATAATGCTAAACAATTAAGAAAAAAGCAAAAAAATAAGCAATAGGGCAATACCGTCTTGTTAAAGTTGCAAATTGTACAGACTATTATATGTATAAAAAAACTAGGCGTGCTGTTCCCATCCAATATGTTGTATCTCATTCATGTCGTTTTTATGTAGAGACACAAATTGTGCCACGAAGCCGTCGTTTTGTATTTTCTACTTTAAAGTTTTTGTGTTGCCCAATAATAGTGCTATTAACATAAAAAATAATTAATTCAAAATAAAGTATCTAATTGATGTATACAGTATAAAATAAATGACTCTGGACTTTTTTTGAATCACATATGGCGCGTAAGGGGTTGTTATTACATCCCCTTTCCGGTCCAGAAGATTCTATAAAGTATCCGCCTTTACCTTGAACTGGCCGAAGCGGCCGATTTTTCTTCCGAGTATTTTTTATAACCCTTTTAAAATATTCATGACAATGGACAACACCCTCGAGTAAAATTCAGTTAAAAATAATGTTTCTGTCGATTTTTCACACCTTTAAAATCGTAGAGAAATCGATCAAAGCTGTTACAACCCTTATTAGTAATATTCCTTACCTTTACACAATCATAATTTGTAAACTGTTATGAGGCGTGGAAGATTATTGAAAAATATGACTGCTGGCTGATTATGATTTTCAAAATCAATTATGTCTGCTTAAAACATATATAGCCGACTTCAAAGGGTAAAAGCAATCGATTATTTGTGGGGTGAGTGTATATAATTCTTTTTATTTACCTACTTAGATTTCGTTCTGTTTGTATGACGTTGTCAACTGAAGTGACTTCTATTATGATACCTCAAATAGGGGTGACATTTTTACTGGGGAATTGAGTGCCCAATGTTTGCCGTGGTTGTAAATTTTATATTGTCATAACAGATAGGGAGACAAATAAGAGGCACACAGAAGTTCGACACACGATTATTATAATAATACAATATACAGGTTGTCTCCATAGTCCGTCAAAGTCCAATGTCGGCTTTAGTAGAAGACTTTGGAAAGTTATTTTTTATTTATTTATTTGTTTATTTATTTATTTATTTGGATACTACCACCCAACAGGTAACCATTTACAGGGTGGGAACATTACAATGAAAACTATGTAAACATTACAATAAATAGGTATTACAATATAAAAACACAAATTACAATAATAAAAAAAATGAAATAAAGTAACATAAAGTAGAGTATAGAGAGCGAAACTTATAAATTATAAATCAAGTTGTTTAATTGAACGAATGCTACAGTTGAATATATCAAGCTGATCTTGCAGTAGATTATAATTTCTGCACATAAAATATAGAGGGGAAAATTTTAGTAAATTAGTTCGAGGTGTAGGAAGGTAAAATGTTTCACAATTCCAACTTGCTGTACGAGGTATATGAAAATTCAGTTGCTCCAAAATGAGAGGGCAATCAAACATGTTATGCATAATTTTATAAAGAAAAATTATTGAATGTACTATTCTTCTATTTTCCAAATTAGACATGTGAAATCTTTCCAACATAACATTTTGCGGATATCCAATTATTGGATAAATATTATCTTCAATAAAGCACAAATATTTAACAAAACGGCGCTGAACATTCTCAACACTATTTATGTAAATAGCATATCCTGGGGACCATATCAACGAGCAGTATTCAAATTTTGAGCGTACAAATGAATAGTATAGCAGTTTCATAATATCAGTATTACTGAACCCTTTGCAATTTCTAACTATAAAACCTAGACTTTTTAGAGCCGATGCGATGGTGAAATTAATATGTTCCTTAAAACTTAGACACTTATCAAATATAACTCCAACATCCTTTACTCTATTCGGTCTCTGCAAAATTTGATCGTTTATATGATAATCGTAATTGATAGGGTTACGCATGTTAGAGAAGGTAAATGAGTTACATTTAGACATGTTAAGAGGCAGATTATTAGATTGGCACCAGTCATTTACCAAGTTTAGGTTATTCTGAAGATTTTCACAATCTTGTTCGTTTTCTATTACACAATATATTTTCAAATCATCGGCATATAAGAGACTCTCTATATTAAGATTATCTACAATATCATTTATAAAAACAACAAACATAAGCGGGCCCAGTACAGAACCCCGGGGTACACCGGAGGTGGCTAGGATGTCAAACGACTTGTAACCGCGGTATTCAACATACTGACGCCGATTCTCTAGATATGAAGAGAAGAATTCTAACTGCATCCCTGACAATCCAAACTTACCCAATTTTTCTAATAGAGTACAGTGATCTAGGCGATCAAAGGCCTTGGAGAAATCAGTGTAGATAATATCGACTTGCCTGTTTGCATCCAATTCCTTAGAAATGAATTGAGTGATACATGCAAGGTTAGTTTCAGTAGATCTACCGGGAACAAATTCATGTTGTTACAACTAATTTGACCATGTACGTGACTGGATAATGACATATGCAAAGTGATCTCAAAGACTTTAGCGAAATTGCAGATAATTGTAATGGGTCTATAATTTTCGGCCAAGCACTTGTTGTCTTTTTTAAAAACGGGACATAAGCGCGAATATTTCCACACATCTGGAAATATACGCGTTTTTAGTGATAAATTGAATATCGTTGTTAGAGAACTGGCGAAGTTTGACGATAAATGCGGGAATGTTATCAGGTCCTTTAGTAAGCTTAGGCTTGATTTTCTTCAATGACTTAAATACTACTGTTTCAGAAAAAGAAGTTAGAGACAAATTGATGCTATTACTACTGGCGTTTTCGTAGGAGTGATATTTATCTTCATTATTATTAGGTTTTAAATATGCAGTTTGAAAAAAGGTAGCGAAGGTATTAACAATATCCTGGGGATTCGTACATTGAGTATCATTATATGTAACATTAACGGGAATGGAACTGCTACCTCTTTTACCGTTAATGTAAGACCAGAACTTTTTCGGATCGCTTTTTATGTTTTCTTGTATTTTCAGCAGATAGTTTTCATGCGCCTGTCTTAACTCATCCTTTATCTTTTTTCCTATGTCACTAAACTCCCTGTAGATATTGGTTTATGGAAGTGTTACACACATGTCGCCCACTTGCAAAAATTAGTCGCCCAGTGATTGAAATTTTGATGCACTAGGCGACAATGATTTTGGTCAATTTATTGCATTATATTTTTCTTCGAAACAGAAATCAGTACCGATACCGCCTTCTGCGAAATCAAACATCAAACCAATAACAAAAATAAAATAAAATAGTGAAAATGCACCTACAAGTAAGGTCTGAATTTTAAAAAGGGTCGTAAAATTTTATCCTAGTACAGCAATAGAAAGCGGGTGACGTGACATGCACATGTTTTGTTTGCAACTCGTAAAATTCTATTATGTAAATTGGATTCGCTTAATTTTGCCGAAGTGAATCTACACAGCTACGGTGTACACAGTGTTCAAAATAAGTTGCCTACTAACTACAGAAATCTATTTTTTCACTTATACTTTAGAACAGTGTTTTTATAATAGTGTCAAGTCACTGAACTCTACTATATAAACGGAAGGTCAACATCCATACCAATTTTTACGTGAAATTGAACCTCGTGCAAGTATCTTAATTACCGTATTTTGTTCAGGCGCATGTTACTTATACATACTGGCTGTATATATATCAAAAAACTAATTTTATGGACATTAAATGGACGTCCACTGGATGTCCAGAATATGTCCATGGTCCTTTGGTTGAAACCATGTCCAGAAATTTAATGATAAGAATATTTAATGGATGTCCAGTGGATACGTGTAGAATGGATGTCCATGTATTTAAATCCAATGGATATCCAAAATATGCCCGTGGACATCTGGACCTGTAATCGATATCCAATGGACGTTGAATGTTTATTGGAAATGGGGGCAAACAATTGAAAATTTTGGTTTATACGGAATTTTCTCGAAAGTTGAGTTTTATTAGAAATCAAAGATTAAATTTTCATGGTACTTGACAACGACGCACTTGATATGAATTAAATTTATAAAATGGCACAATCTTTATTAAATAATATGAGATATCCTGATTTTAAATCATACCCTGTATACATCCTCTGCTTTTGAGCAAAATGACAAATATGCACTGCACAAATTTTTTGCAGTTATCCTAATTTTAGTGGTTACTTTAAAAAACAATACTTTTGAGAATTTCCGGACATTCCAATAAAAAATCGGTCTCTAATTTTACACATTATCAGATACTTAAAAATAAATACAACGTACCAAGAAACACGGATATTGTTAAAATAGTTGCGGTTACATCTCGCGTGACAGAGTTACAATAGAAGAAACTTTTTTTTGATAATGTCTATTCATAAGGAAGTTTGTTACTTATAACGAGCCCTCTTTAGTTTTGGCCCCCGTGTGAAGTAAAAGAGACCGGATATTGATAAAATTGAAAATATGAGTTTACTTATTACCGAAGGAGCATCAATCATCTTGTCTTTTTACCTGAATCTCTGCTACTTATTAAAAATTATCGTGTTCACGGGAAAATTTACCTTCTTTATTGGGTTGCTTTACAAAAAAAAACGTGCCGATCGATTGCTGGAACATCAATAAAGGCAGTTAACAAGGGAGTACTTACGTACATGTAATATTTTATAATTTACAAACAGAAAAAGTACGTTACTAATATCATTATTAAAAGGCAAATCCAGTCTTTGAGGAAATGCAAATTGAAAATAAAATAATTTGTCGAAATTTAGAACGAACATTTGTCAGTAATTTTTATAAAATGGGCAAATTTAAACCTGCCGGCAATAGTGTAGAATTGCCGCCTGAACAGATAAACTGATACTGATAAAGAAAAAACAAATATCATAGTACAGTCTCTTAAAAGAAATTATTGATTCAGGTTAACCTGTTTGAACCTTTTTAATTTATTTTTTCTGTGGTACATAGTTCTATAAATACACTATATCACCACACAATCAAATTACATGGCATTGAATTGTAAAAATCAGCTATGTCATGATTAGTGAAAAACAATGTACACAGTTATTAACAAATTTGACAAATTGTCACTGTTGTATGTTGCCTTGTCGAGTTCTAAGACAAGTTTATATCATTAATTATCGTGTACACCAATAATAACAAATTCGATATGATTAGCATTTATTGTCAGTCCAATTTAGACTCTGAGATGGCAGTCACGATTTACGGGGACAGATTTCCAGATGCTCCGCAGCCAAATCGAACTATGTTTAGAAAATTATTTCAAAATCTAAAAACGTAAGGTTCATTTTCAAAAAAAGTAGTAAGACGAAGACATGTTGCGGATAATGTAAGAAAAGTGAATAGAGTATTGAATTATGTTAACCAAATTGAAGAAACCTTTTTAAGGCAAATTCAGAGAAACTGTCGCATAAAAAAAGACAGTGCAAGAAGAATATTTAAGAAAACGGATTTCGATGCTACAAAATGAGGAAAGTTCAACATTTAAATGAGGGAGATAAGTCGAGGAGAGTCAGATTTTGTAGAGGGTTGTTAAATAAAAAAAAGGAAAGACCCGCCGACAAAATTATTTGGTCGTACGAATCAAATTTTTCTAATAATGGATTTTTCAATAGAAATATACATTATAAGTGGACACGAGAAAATATACATTATTACAGAGAAAGAAAGATTTTCTACGAATGTTTGGGTGGGTCTTTTAGGGACTAAAGTAATTGGACCTTATGTTTATGATGGTAAACTAACCACTCGTAGATATCGTAATTTCCTGCAACACGAATTTCAAGATTTTCTTTATGAATTAATTGTGGCAGAAAGATTAAATTATTCATATTTTCAACAAGATGGGGCCCCACCTCATACTACTAATATGAACAAATTATTTAAATCAAGTTAGGACCTATGGATCCATTCTATGGCCAGCTCGATCACCAGATATTACCTCCTTGGATTTTTTCATCTGGGGTTACATTAAAGACAAGGTATTTCAAACTGCCCGTGAAAATATTGAGAACATCGAAACCAGAATTAGATACGCATGTGAGGCAATTACTCCTGAAATGTTCCAAAATGCAATGTGTGAGGTCGTAGAGCACGTTTGTGTACTAAAATTCATGGTGCACAATTTGACTATTTGTAGTTAGAAAAATAAATACACACATTTTCTTTTCAGTATGGTAGTAGGTAGCACTGTTATACATAGTTTTCCGTTTCTTTTGGATGTTCAGCTTGCACTATCGTGAGCAGAAAAAAATATGACAACTTTTTTTTTCTAATGTAAATCTGTCTCTATTTGAATATGTAATGAGTAGCCGAAATAAAACAGATATCATTTATTTTTTATTTTAATGCTCTAGTTATTGCTATAGTAAATGATGGATGGTTAATGAGACAAATTGCACTGCGTTATAACATTAACAAAAATTTGGTGTGTAACATTTTAAGAAAGTGGAGAATAAACGGTACGATTAGTAGAAATCCTGGATCAAAGGATAAAGGATATCCTATTTAACAAGAAACTAACTATTAATATTTCGTTATTGCACCATTTCTATTTATAACTTCCATAAGTCTGTTTGGCATAGCATTAAATAACCTTATGCAATAATCATTAGTAATAATATTTTCCAATGCATTTACTATTTCCAGTAATTCTTCGGCATTCCGTGGTCTCACATTTCGTTTTTGGATACTTCTTACGAGTAGTCCCCATACTTTTTCCACAGGGTTAAGATTTAGACTATGACTGGGCCAGTTAAGAACACTGATGTTATCTTGAAACCAGTTAGTTGCGGTATGAGCAGTATGAACGGAACAATTGTCATGTTGAAATATGAACTCATTATTAGGAAATAATTGTGACACAGAAGGGAGCAAGGTATTGTCTAAAATCCTAATATACGTTTCACTATTAAATCGTTCCTCAATATTCCACAAAACACCAGGACCACGTGCCGATATCCAAGCCCACATATTGACGGAAAATCTACCACTTTTATCATTGTTAGATATATATTTCTCATCAAATCGAGTATTCGAAGGGCGGTAAACACGAATACGACCGCTGTGTGTTGACTGGAAAGTTTTTTCGTCTGTAAAGATTTCATTGTTCCAAAAATTTATAGCATGCGCTAAAAATTCAAGCGCAAGTCCTACTCGAGCTTTTCTTTATATTCAGCTATAAGTAAATATTTCTGTGCTGCTCCGATTCTCTTACTCGCCGGCGACCAGTACTACTCGATCCAAGAAAATTCGTTTCTTTAGCAGCCTGAATAACTGAGTAAAATTGATTTTCTACTAAAGCATTTACCAATTGCAAATCTTGTTGTTGAGTTGACATCCTTCGTCGTCCTGATCCTGGATTTCTACTAATCGTACCGTTTATTCTCCACTTTCTTAAAATGTTACACGACGAATTTTTGTCAATATTATAACGCAGTGCAATTTGTCTCATTGACCATCCATCTTCTGCAATAACTTCAAATTTAACTAAATCGCTTATCTGAGGCATATTAGTTTTTTCCACACTTGCAATAAATTATGACAACTAACTGACAATGTCACAAAAATTAAAGTTAGATGTACACAACTAGATTTTAGCAAGATAAGACTATTTTTTTTTGCTCACGACCATACTTGTATTTTTATTTATGAGATATTTGTTTGTTTGTATTATATTGTAATAAATACTGAATTATAATTATTATAATATGAATTATTACTATTAAGGCATAGCTGATTTTACGATTCAATGATATGAATTGTTGTTTTCGTAAAATATTAAATATTGACGCTATCAGTTAAATTTTTGTGCCATGTTTTATATCGTTGGAAAGAGAAAAAAAATATATAAAAAATATTTAAAAAAAAGCTTTTATTTAAATACCCTAAAAAGTAGAAAATAAACTTTGAAGTAAATCAAACCGATCATAATTTTTTTTATGATATAAATCGCGAGATTTCCTGTGTGAAGGAGATTGTTAAAATGAATAGGATAGGATAGAATGGATATGATAAAATATCATAGAACATGATAGGATAGGATTAGGATAGGATAGGATAGAACAGAATAGAAATTTATTCACCATAAACCATGTTACATGAACATTTTCGGTTTTGTCATAAAAATCGCATTAGTTCAGGGCAACCAGAATTTTTAACAATGTAATAGAGATACTTTAAGTCAGTCAATTCTCGTCGTATCCTGAAATCGATTTGCAGTTTACTGTTTTTTTTTAACTGAAACTTTTTTTACTCATATCCAAACACCACAGAAAGTACGCTAAACATTCACAAAAGTAGTCGTTCATGCTTTTTTCCACGACCGGGAGTAGAAATCGATTTCTATGGCATCAAAATTGTGACAGAAGTAACGCATTTACTCCCTAGGGACGAAATAAGACAATAATTTCCCTAGGGGAGTTTTTATTTCATGCCCAATAGTTAAACAAAATGTAATGTACGTTTGTACCTTCTTTTTCTTACACCATTCTCTGAACTGATTGTACGGTTTATCATACAAATTTCTTGATTTTGTGGGTAATAAGTTTAAAACTGCCGCACCGGCAGCTTCAACGATATCTTGCGGTTCTTCTTGGTTTTCCATACCAAAAATGCCAAAACTCAACTTTTGCACTTGACAAATGTATATATAAACAAATATCTGTTGCCATGATACGTTGAATGGAAATATCCCAAAGGCTTCTAAATATTGTAATTTCGCACCAATTTATTATAATTCTTTATTTATGAAATAAATGTTTCTACTCCCGTTCGTGGAAAAAATAGAATATACACCTCGGGAGAGACCGCCATTTTTCCCTCGATGTATTTGTTGCCCTCGGGCCTCAAATTACACCTCAAGAAAAATAAGATGTTTCTCTCCCTTATTGTATAATGTACTATTATGTCCCTCAGCAACTGGGCCAAATTCATTATAAAATAGGGTAGCATAATGAAGCATATTTTATTGTTAAAAAATTCTCCATTCCAAATCTTCCATTCTCTTATTCCGTGAAACAGAATCGGTAAAGTAAATTTCTATTATATATTTAAGTTTCGATAAAAATTTAAATTTAAATTTGGACCACAGTGACTATATTGTTACTGGTTCTTAAAAAATGATTGATAACTTTCGGCAGATAAACAAACAAATCTTTTTTCTACTTTTTACACTTAATCTGTTAAGTGGCACTTGCTATCGGCTAACAAGGCGCCGTCGCCGTCGCCGCGGTAAAAATAAAAACCGGATCTGGACCGAAATGTCTAATCAATAGCGCCCGCTGCACAATTTTTACTTCCGATCCTGTGTGCGGGCGACACTAAAGACACTAGTTAGCAGTAGTTATTCGTTAACTATCAGGTAAGTATATGATTACACTTGTCAACAAGGCGTTCAGCTTTGTGTTTCCCTAAGCCGACTAGTGAATTTCTCGATGGGTGGCTGAAAACAAACGAGATTCGTCTATGGTCACTTTTGCTTGATTAAAGATTGTATTTGTCATTATATTTACAGGTAATTTGTTAATATAATTTTTGTCTTTGTCGATTTGCCGCACGTTATCTATTATCCTTGGAGGATTTTGGGCTCATCGGACCGAGAGCAGACTATAATCTTATATAATGGTTCTAGAATAAAGTAGGTAAACGTCTCAGGTAAGCAAATATGAAAATGACACGCAAATATTGGATTATCTTTGTAAGAGGACAAAATTACGACATGCTTCTTAGTTTTCCTCTTGTCTCCTGTATACAGGATGTTTCAGTTAGAGGTTCTTTGAAATTTTCTAGGAAAATTAATGTATTCGATAAAATATACAGTGTGTCTTACTGTCCACCACTACAGCTCAATATCTTGGCCATTTGTTGATCGAAAAAATTGTCGCTTTAGAATTTTCATCGTATTTTTTTCCTTCATAACTCTAAAAGTCTTTATACCATTTTGTAGCTTATAAAAATCAATTTTTTTGCGCAACCGATATTAAGTGAAGTGTATATAAGAGCCTAAAATAGATATCTACTGTACTTGATTTAAGGGACTTTGGAAATCTTCAAAAGAAATGGCACAACGAACGACATATTGGAACAACAATATCTCTTCACAGGGGTCTAACAGAAATTCATTTTACTTTATCTTATAGAATCTTTCAAAAAGAAACATGGCCTGTTAAATTTGATTGAAAGGGCTTTTTACAAACATTCTTGAGAGGATGTAAGATGGACATCCACAGCATGTGTATATTGAGCATGTATGTATTATTTTCGATAAAAAATGGAAGGCGGCTGGATGATTTCTTATGATTTTTCACATCGTACGTATATCTATAAGTTTGTTCAGATTTGAATATGAGATTTAAAAAAACTTTTCCGTGCGATAGTGAGTGCTATTTAGAACACCATTATCGTTCACTGACTCATAATTAGTATTTTATCTACGTTCGTGTAAAAAGTAACGGTTTTTATATCATTTTCATTGTAAGAAGTGGAACTTTATAAGAAACTATGCAATAAAAAAATTAATTGCATGCTTTTATTTAAATACTGGAAACACTGTTATATCATTGCTATAATATACAGGGTGTCTCACCGGGAATTGAATCGATAGATATAGAAAAAAGTACGCATCAGAAAATTTTGAAAATTTAGATAATTACTAATGTCGGTGTGGCCAGTCAAACTAAAATAATTACAAGCAGCTGGCACTTCCGCTTATACCGGAAATCGATACCAACTTGCTTATTTCAAATGGAACACCCTATATATTTTAGGATTTTCGAAAAGAGCCTAAAATTCTGAGTCCTATACCCTTTCAGTTTTGAAGTTCATGTATAAAATGACTGGGCTAAAGATTTTTCTGTTAAAATACTCGTTTATTAAATGTTTATTATATTTGCTTGTTTAGTGAATATGTACATTTCGCTTACTTCAAACGAATTCTGTAATGTCATGTTTCAATGGTACAAAATAATAACATATTTTCGACAGGCCCTCCTTAAACTGTAATAATACCTACTTAATTCGGAACTTGTTAGATCAACTTCTTCGGGTTTATACATTTTTACACGAAACCATTTGCATATTTTTTAACTAAATTTGGTATAATTATATCTCAATACGCGTCAAATTGCCTGTGTGCGTTTTTTGCATCGTGCACTCCTTCAACTGATTTTATTTTTTCCAAAGGTTTCATTAAAATATCCGACGATTTATAAGGCTTCATGTTACTTCTTATATAGAAAAGTAGAAACGGAAGCGGTTATGCATGGCACGAACGCCGATGCTTTTTTGCGAAATTTGCGCCCCTTTTCGTATTTCCCATTACTGATGTTTTGTTGAATAAGTTTTGTTAATTTGTTTCTGCTGTTAGCAAATTGCAGGTTGGAATTTGATAAAATGTCTACAAGCTTTAGAAAAGATTGTGAATTATTTGATTTTTGAGTAAAATTTGCGTATTATTTGTATAAACTCCATAGAAAATGTGTTAATAGCTATTTAAGATACAAGTGTAAAAAGCCATTCTTTATTGCAAGAATGGCTAGATTAAAAATACAAGTGAAGCGACTGTCTTTAAAAACAACTGTAAAACTGTATCAACTTTTTGTGGATGCCACTTTGACTGTTAGTATTATTCGAGTTGTAGTTGAAGTCTCCATCCTAATTATGTTACTTCATGGTCGTGGCTGAAAATCTGTGTTGATAGTAACTGAAGAAACGGTATTATAAATAAACTGGCGTGGTTTTTTAATTTTTTAGAAATCGTGCAATAAAGGCGTGCAATATTAGTATATTAAGCAACAAGTTCAGAACTGAAAATTTTCCAGCAGAATTCTCTTTATTTCGGCGTCACAAATTTCTCAAAAGTCCATAGCCAATTGGTTGCCTACAACAGTTACAGAAGTTCAAAGGTCACTAAAATCAGTTTTTCTCAAATAGGTTGCATTGAATACTTTAAACTCGAATATCTCAAAAGCGGTTACTCGTAGCGACTTTTAAAAGGTTACCCTTTTTACGTAAAAAACACAGGAAAACAGGATTTTTTAATTAAAAAAAAAATTTTTATTCGCCAAAAATATATGACGTACAAACGGCAAGCAAACTATCGTAGGTGGCGCCCTCTACAGGGTGTCTCACCGGGAACTGAATCGATCGATATAGAGAAAAGTACGCATCAGAAAATTTTGAAAATTTAGATAATTACTAATGTCGGTGTGGCCAATCCAACTAAAATGATTATAAGCAGTTGGCACTTCCGCTTATACCGGAAGTTGATACCAACTTGCTTGTTTCATATAGAACATCCTATATATTTTAGGGTTTTCGAAAAGACCATAAAATTCTGAGTCGAAAATATGTAGCATATCCTATACCTAAACCTAGCCGTTTCAGAGATATTTGACATTTTATAGAAAATTTGACAGGTGCAACAGTTTGCAAGAACCGTTATAACTTTCTTTGTGTAAAAGATCCTCATTTGCTTCTTGTTACTTGAAAAGAACACAAGGAGAACTATGTTCTACAACTGAAATAAATTCAATAATATCATACCAACTGTTCCGTTTTTCGTGTTACATTTTATCAATTTCAAACCGCGAAAACTTGTTTAGGTCAAATGGAACACACTGTATTTTTTACGTCAAGTTGTGTAAAATTGAAGTCCCTTATTTCTGATATTAGTATTGTGGGGGTTAAAGTTACAACTTTTTGAAATGTTTGCGATTTTATTAGAAATTCATGAATTGTTGTAATCATTTCATCAAAATTAGATTAGAAACAATCAGTCATTATCCTATGTCAAAAAATGCCAGCACGTTTAAATTACACCCACGAAGACTTTTTAAATTTGTTTATTATTTATGGAAAATGTGATAAAGTAATATCAAGAACTTGCAGCACATTTGCTACTCGATGTCCAAAAAAACGGAAACCGTCACCAAACACTGTAAAACGCATACTGGAAAATTTTAAAAATTATGGCTCTGTCAAGGCAAAAATGCAAAAAGAAGCATATTGTTGATGACGAAAACATTGAAATAGTCATTTTGGGATATTTTCATGCATTTTGTAGCATTGCATATGCTACATTTTTCATAGTAATCAATTTAAAAAGTAAACTGGTGCATAGTGAGTTAGGCCACCCAGTATGTGGATAAATGTATTACTGGTTGCAGTGAAAAATCTCCTGAAAAGGAATTTATTAGACAAATATAAATATTTTTTTTATTCTTTCTTTCCTGCAAAAACGCTTCACATGCAGTTAAATATATAAGTAAATAATAATGAAAATAATGCGGCACCGTTTCAGACAATTAACACTGCAATTATAACTTGTTCAGGTTGAAAAGCACTTGACACCTCATTTTGAGTTAACACCGAAATATAGTAAACACACGACGTCTTTTCTTCCTGGCTGGTTTAACAGCATGTTTCTTATGAACTTGTTTTATTTATTTCTTCAGAAGCACATAGTAGCACACTCTCTATTTTAAGGTTATATTTTAGATATTTTAAATTCCTCTTCTTCTTCTTATCGTTCGATTTTGCCAAGAGCACAAGTCTGTGATTTGAGTTGGTAATTAAGACCTGCGTGTAGGGATCGTTAGTTTTTTTAAATTCGCAAGACCGCGTTAGAAAGCTAAGCCATCTTAGCAGCCCTTTTAAGCGTGATCCATTGAAGGAGCCGGTAGTGCTTAGGCTTGGGGCAGTAGCCTAACTAGTAAATTTGGTCAAGCCATAATTTTTATTCACGCCATAAGCTTAGGCTTATAATCGATACTGAGCCCCCACAGGTCACTTGGGGTAAGTCTTGCGAATTCGTTTGAATTTCATTTTGTAAGGTGTATTTTTTTTATATCTTAGGGTTACCAGTATCCCTCATATGAGGCAATTTTCTTTGGTGTGATATCATTATTGGTATATCATCTTTCCGATGTAACGGCCACACACAGATGGTATTATTTTAAGAAGCAAGAGGTCAATAAGCGAAAGAATCCGAGTCGTCGATTTTTTTTTGGACCACGTAGACAGTGGAGACAATTTGAGGGTGGAGGCAGCGTGTTGTAGAAAAGTCCCCTGCAGTCATACCTGATTCTGGAACAAAGTTACACCAGGGTCTTCTGTTGGGTGGTATTATTTATAACATTTTGTTTGATTTAAATTTCTACTTTTCATATATTTTTTTACTTGTAAGAAATGGTACCATTTTAATTAAATTTTAACATTTTTCAAATATTCATACAATTTCACATAAATATTTTTACATAAAATTTTCTTAAATAATACTTGTTAAACCTTGTCATAATTTAATATTTTTTTATCAATCATTCAAATTTCCACTTAACTAAATTTTTTTGCTATTGCTAAATAAATTATTCAACTGTCCCATTGTCAAATATTAAAGTCAACTTATTATTAACATGTGTGTTTCCTTTCTTCTACTCATTTAGCTGGATATATATTATTGGTGAGCTTATTACATAACTTAGGTACTCAGTATTGTTTTCCTTAGCTTTCACAATACTCATGGTTCATATAGTAAGTTAAGGTGGCGCCCTGAACATCTATTTTTTTGTTTATATATATATATTCACTATTTTATATTTTTTTTTTGCAAGTTAACAAATGAGTAAATATCGAACCACGACCTCGCTTTCCCATAACCCAGAGCTGCCGTTCGCATAATTGAAACACTTCCTGGTTTTAAGCCGAGGGGTGTTACAATTTCCAAGGATGTCAAGGATGTCATTAAGACAGGCTGCTCTGGAATCGAGACTATGCAAGGATTCAATTCACAGAATCTTATTAAAACATAAGTTTCACCCGTTTTCATTCCATATGGATCAAGGATTAAAAGAAACAGATTTTCTAAGAAGACAGGAATTTTGTGAGTTTATTCTAATAAGGTCTGAGGGTCACGATTCTTATTTGGGAAATATTATATGGACAGATGAAACAAAATTTACTAAAAATGGACTTTTTAATAGACACAATTCGCATTATTGGAGTGACTCAAATGCTCATATGTTCAGAGAGCGAAACTTTCAGGAAAGTTGGCAGTTCAATGTTTACTGTGCCATAAGAAACGATAGAGTGGTGGCATTACAATTTTATCAGGAAAATTTAAACGGTAAATTAAATTTTCTCTTCTGCTAATATGTGTAGGTAAATTTTTGTTTTTTTTTTTTTAGGTGAAAGATATCTGAATATTTTACAAAATTTGAATGATTTAGAAAATTTACCTCTCGCCGAACATAGAAACATGTTTTATCAGCACGACGGTTCTCCCCCACATAACGCATATTTAATTAATAATTATTTACAAGAAACTTTTTATGATCAATGGATTGCCAATAATGGACCTTTCTTATGGCCTCCTCACTCGCCTGATTTATCAGTTCTGGATTATTTCATTTGGGGAACTATTAAAAATAAAGTTTATGAGAGCCCATTAACAACCATTGAAGATTGTATGCAAAGGGTAAGAAATGCATTTCAAAACATATCACAGGATTCAATTAGAAGAGAATGAGGAACTAATCCGAAGATGCGAAAAATGTGTCGGCGTTCGAGGGCAGAATTTTGAGCAATTATTAAATTAAAATGAAATCATATTTCAAATTGATCTTATCTCTGCTATTTTAGTTCATGCCATATCTTCAATTCGACTAATACGCATGTTACAGTGTTAGTGTTATTTTGCGTTATTGTGGATATCGAGTAGCAAATGTGCTGCAAGTTCTTGATATTACTTTATCACATTCTCCATAAATAATAGACAAATTTAAAAAGTTTTCGTTGGTATAATTTAAACGTGCTAGCATTTTTTGACATAAGATAATGACGGATTATTTCTAATCATGGCTATTTTGATGAAATGATTACAACAATTCATTAATTTCTATTAAAATCGCAAACATTTCAAATAGTTGTAACTTTAACCCCCCACGATGCTGATATCAGAAAAAAGAGAATTCAATTTTAGACAACTTAACGTAAAAAAATACAGGGTGTTCCATTTCACCTAAACAAGTTCTCGCGGTTTGAAGTTGACAAAATGTATCGCGAAACGGAATACTTGGTATGATATTATTGAGTTTATTTCAGATGTGGAACGTAGTTCTCCTTGTGTTCTTTTTATGTGACAAGAAGCAAATGAGGATCTTTTACACGAAGAAAGTTATAACGGTTCTCGCAAACCGTTGCACCTATCAAATTTTCTATAAAATGTCAAATATCTCTGAAACGGCTAGGTTTAGGTATAGAATATGCTACATATTTTCGACTCAGAATTTTATGCTCTTTTCGAGAACCCTAAAATATATAGGATGTTCCATTTGAAATAAGCAAGGTGGTATCGATTTCCGGTATAAGCGAAAGTGCCAGCTGCTTGTAATTATTTTAGTTGGATTGGCCACACCAACATTAGTAATTATCTAAATTTTCAAAATTTTCTGATGCGTATTTTTCTCTATATCGATCGATTCAGTTCCCGATGAAACACCCCGTATAAATAACAGCAAAACTACGAATAGATTTCAATCTATCGCATCAAATAATCTCCGATCTCTAAATTTTGTTAAAATACTTCAAAATTATTTTAAAAAACCAAAACAAAAATTTAATTTCGACACCCTGTGTCTCAGTTGTTATCAACTTTTGGACGGTAAGTTTGGTTATATCGCAATATTTTTATGTAATGAATCTGCCATTGCTCTGTGTGCCGCCCTATATGAATTGATTGCTATATTTTGCGATGGTAAGAATAATAATTAGTCACTTTTAAGTGCATACAGATTGAAAAGTTGACAATTCGTTCTGGACAAATATCTAGTTCTGCAACTGCAATTAATATTAAGACACAGTTCATACAATTTACTAACAATTGTATCAGAAACTACCTAGTAGTATTTATGGAAAGAAGCGTCAAGTCACCTAATATATTTTATATTTGAAACACTCTTACCTTAATGACTAAATGATGACATATCGAAAAATCCAGAATATCAGACGACACTTTAGTGCATCGTTATTATGGTTGACCCACTTTGTGGAGGGGTGTATTATATTGGGGGTGGTTCACGTTTGCCAACTGTGCCTTTTGCCCCCTCCCAGTGGCGCGCGTGCCCATGCAGGTGTCTATACAAAACAGATCATGCCATATGTGCAACTTTCGTCTCTTTCCATCTCGAACTACCTACCGATTGTGTATTCCGATGGAAAATTGCGAATTTCTGTGTCATTTCAATTGTTGTGGATTTGTAGACAGACCGGATTTGATGAAAGGAAGGTATTTTCCAATATCATAGGTAGCTAATTTTAGGGTAACTTTTGTACTAACCTACTCGAGAATATTCATATAATAATTTTAAATTGCGAGGTTGTAAACCAGTAGATTTATTACTAAATATTGCCGATATTAAAAATCAAACACAATTTTTTTTTATTGAACTTTAACATAGTTACCTTTCCACTACGATTTGGTACAATAGTATACAACAAAAGGAGGTGACATTTGTAAACAATTATTGTTAGCGAAAGATTTGTGTCCATTATTGAAATTTCTTAACATAAACTACATCAATAATGAAAAAACTGACATGATTTTAATTTATGGTGAATGTCGAAAAAATTCCATGCTTGCAGGCCAAATCTATGCTTAGAGATTTCCTGAAAGAAGACATCTATCCATCTCGTCGTTATTTCAAGAAATTAGAAAGAAAAATACTTTGAGAGCCACGTGTCCAAATGAAGAATTCATTGCAAATGAAAAGTTGGAGATTAACATACTAGGAACTGTCAGCCATAATTAATCAGCCCCTGTTAGAGAAACAGCTGAAAGACTAGGATCAAATAGGGAAGCAGTATGAAGAATTTTGAATAAACATAATTATCGCTCGTTACTGTACAATCGGCTCCAACATTTACTAAGGAGGTTCTGTGAGATAAAGTGGACTTTGCGAGAATAATAATTCGTTGAGTCCATTGTGGTTTTGCCTCGCACTTAATCCGCTTTCAGGCATATTGAATGACATCACCCACGGTCTTCGACTAGATCCCAAGCAACGAAGAAACTCAAAACTTAGTCATTTGCTATTTATGGACGATATCAAGCTATACGCTGAGAACCCAAAACAACTAAGTGAGTAACTTGAGTTTCTAACGTCAAAATATTCAGTGATGACATACAGATGGAATTTGGGCTCGATAAATGCGCTGAATTACACATCACAAAGGGAAAACTAGCACAACAATCAGATAATACGCGGGATCTTGAGCAAATGACTCCAGACAATACCTACAAGTACCTTGGGATGCTGCAGAACAGATGGATAGACCACACTCAGTTAAAGAAGGAGTTTAGAGAGAAATACAAGCAACGCCTAAACAAGCTCCTAAATACAAAGCTCAACACTAGGAACTTGGTTACAGTGATCAATACATATGCTATCCCTAGCCTGGCATATTCATTCAGAATACTGAAGTACTCGGATATAGATTTGGAAGAACTAGCTCAGTTGAAAGACTATATATGCCGCGCACGCAAGGAGGCCGCGGACTATAGTATTCAGAAGATGTATAGAACGCAAGAAAAAAACATACAATCCTTTTTCTATCAATCTGATAGGTTTCTCATTAGGCAAATCGTGGAATGTGACAACAAATACTCACCACTAAACCTTAAAGACCGACAGCATGCTGTGGTAATCCGTACAGATGAGGACACTCAGACATCGTGGCAAGACAAAGTGCTTCATGGAAAGTACCCGAAGGCTTTCAATAATCCAGAGGTTGACAATGTGACCTCACTGTTATGGCTAAGGGAAGGCAGACTACACCCGGAAACAGAGGGATTTATAACAGCCATCCAGGACAGGATCATCCGTACCAGGAACCATGAAAACATATTCCGAAAGTCCCCGATTTGCAGGAAATGCAACGTACCGGGCGAAACTATCGAACACATAATAGGAAGCTGCCCTACTTTGGCTACAGGAATGTATTTAGGAAGACATAACGAGGTGGCGAAGATTATTCATAGAGAGATTTAGCCCTGAAATTCGAACTCCATCTGTTTTAGAAGACGAGGAAACAGTGATGTACGAGGTTAGACCAATCCAGACCGATAGAACTTTAGATCACAACCGCCCTGACATCCTGGTGATCAAAAAGAAAGGTAAGAAGGCCATCATAAGTGATATAGGATGCCCCCTAACCAGCATCCTGCAGAAAATGGAGACAAAAAAAAGGAATAAATATCAAAACTTGGCTATCGAACTTAAACACGTTTGGAGATTAGAGGAAGTTCGAACTATCCCGGTCATAATAGCGACTACAGGCATAGTGACGAAGAGGTTCTTGAAATAGTTGGAGCAACTTAACTTACCTAAAGGACTCTCGGACGATAATTCTCCAAGCTTGCCAAAATACGAGGTAATTTCTAAACGACGAAGGATAGACCATCGAAACATCCAGCGAACTAATGGGACATGATGAACTTCATCCCCATTAACCGAGCCGATTCCCGACAGCAATGGGCCCGGACTCCCAAAGAGCCGAACCCCAACAGCGCGCCTGAGGGGCCGGTGAATTTCTTCCGGCTTCGGCCGAGAAAGTGAATCGCTTAAGTCGATAATAATAATAATACGTTTATTTTCAACAGGTTGACATCCAATTGCAGAATAGTGATACTGACAATTCTTAATCAAGATGATATAATTAGATTAGATAGATATTATAATTAGGTTAGATTGTTATAATTAGACTTAATCAGTTAAATGAATCTTTGTACATATGAATAATATAGTTTAGACTATCATAGTTGAGGTCGCACATATGAGCGACTTCGTTAAATATCTTGCACGTGTTAAATATTGGAGATTTGACCTGAATGTTAGTTCTGCTAGTATTGACGTAAAATGCATTATGCAGACAAGCGTTCGGCGTTTTGGTACATCAAGATTAATTCTATTTACTAAGTGGATACAATCTAATTGGTATATATCACCTGTAGTGCTGTACAATTTCGTCTAACTTTAAGCGAGTCAAAATTGTATGAATTTAGTAGCGTACTGTGATCAAAGCCCCTAATGGGATATGATCCATTAGACTTGAAAAATATACATTCAAGAAATCGTCTTTGTACGGACTCAACTTGCATTTTAGAGTTTTGATAAACAGGCGACCAGATGACAGAAGCATATTCAAGTTTGCTTCGTATAAATGATATGTATACTAATTTCAGAGTGTTGATATCCGTAAAGCTGCCCCAATTCCTTATGCAATACCCAAGTACTTTAGAAGCCGAACTAACAATTGTGCTTATATGAGTAGAAAAACTAAGCTTGGAATCGAATGTTACTCCAAGATCCTTAAAATTTGTACATCGTTCAAGAACGGTATCATTAATCGTATATGCGAATAAAACTGATCTTTTGTTATTGTAAGAGAATATTATTTTACATTTAGATGTATTTAATTTTAAATAGTTATTTACGCACCATTCGTTAACCGAGTCTCACGCTACTTGTAAGGTAGAGCAGTCGTTTGGCTTGCTCACTTTAGAATAGATTTTCAAATTATCCGAGAGAAATAAATGTGTAGAACTCATAGTGAGGGATAAATCATTAATAAATACTAAGAATAAAAGTGGCCCTAAGTTGGATCCTTGAGAGACTCCGGATGTTGCAAAAAAAAAAGAAGTTACGAGAATTATATCCACCGTATTCCACGAATTGTGTTCTGTTAAATAAATAGGATTCAATTAATTATTTGTTTATATTTATCTTTATAGGTGTTGTTAGCATTTAATTATATTCACTACTATATCTTTGTTTATATATTGTTAATTTGTCTTGTAGTTGGATTATTCCTGTTTAGAAGTAAATAAATAATTGTGCAATTTGCACTTGTATAATTGAAAACAAATTATATGTCTAATAATCAAATGTACCTTTTTGTGAATAATAGCCTTTTAGTTCTGTTTTTTGTGTATGTATATAGGTATAAGTTCCAATGCAAACCATACTCAATAGAAATTATTTTGAAAGTGATTTTTTTGTTTTCAGGAGGAACAATCTAACCGTTCTAGGTTAAATCTTCATATTTGCGGCCAAGGATTCTTATGTACAATTATTACTCAAACACCGTGTATAAGTAAAAATCTAAAAACAAAACTATTTAGAAAATTATCTATGCAGTTTATCATTCAGCCTTTTTGATAACATTACCTACCACATTTTATTACATTCTTTAATTGTAACAGGCAAGAACGTTTTTATTTTAAAATTTGCCGTGTAATTACGATTCTTGCCCTTATTTAATTACCTCAGAGGAGTACTAAATTTTCGGTTACACACCCGCAATTAAACTAATTGCGTGGGAGCGAAATAAGTCGCAATCAACTTGTTAACTAATTTCGGCCTTTGGGCCGATAGAGCACCGTTGGCGATCGCGTGTCTGCCCGAAAACGTTGCCCAAACACCGTGCCGGCCAAAAATAATAAAAAACTTTAAATGGTTAGCGGACTGCACCCAAATGTGAAAACTTCAGGGCTATAATTATTCATAATAGGTAAAAATAGAGAAAACGCTTTGTATGTTAGATCACTACTAGTAAATTAGTATAGGTTAGATAGAAGATACAATGTGAAGAGTAAAATTAAAATATTTTATACTCCATGCCATATTTATTTATTTTTTTCTTGCATTCTCTTCAGGTCTTAAATTTGATCCAAATCGTTCATTGTCTACATTAAGACATGTCTAATTTTCTATATTTTTCCAAAAGTTATTTTATGTCAAAATTTGACAAATTAAAATGTACTTTTTCTAAT
The DNA here is from genome assembly GCA_963675555.1 of Leptura quadrifasciata. Lineage (NCBI taxonomy): Eukaryota > Metazoa > Arthropoda > Insecta > Coleoptera > Cerambycidae > Leptura > Leptura quadrifasciata. Next base: position 13,901,651 of record OY776681.1, on the reverse strand, counting down.
TCTGCCTAAACCGGTTTTTTAACATATAATTTATATATGCCATTGGACCTTCTCTAGTACGTACAATATGAAGTATTCTTAAATAACAATGTTTTAAAGGAAATTCTTTCAGGTTGCTGTCTGTTCAAAAAGATGTATTCTTTAAAACTTTCAGCTTAACCACCTATAATTACAAAGCAAAACAGATATTGCTTGAGACGTGATCTTTTAGTAATACATTATATACAATGGACCACTTCCCATATATAATCATAATCGTAAGCGTAATCGTAATCGTATTCTTAATCGTAATCGTAATCGTAACCGTAATCATAATCACAATCACAATCACAATCACAATCATAATCTTTATTTATTTTTTCGATCATAGACAATTAATGTAAAAAAAATAAATATGTAAAACATAAAACATGAAAATACTAATGCTATACATGCATACATATAAAGTATTACAAGTAGCATACTGTCAATTTTGGCTAAGCAGATTGAAAATAATAATAATATCAATTAACCAATTCTATATAAATAAGTAACATTGATATATAAGTAAAAAAAATTACGTATGCAATAAAAAAATTACAGGGCGTCATACAATAAAACAATATATTAAAAACAAACAAATAAATATATTAAAATATACGATGCAGGATCCAGAAAAAATATATATACATATTGCTGTGTATTCACATATTGGACGATTACGAAGATTGCATGTTTGTGTTATTTGCTGAATCAGAGTTTGATATTGTTTGTTTCCCCTTTAGATGATTTTCAAAATTTATTTAAATTAGCTGAATATCCGAAAGGTATGTGTTTTAGAATGTTAATACTTGTTTAGAGTTGTTTAATAATCTATGTTAGTGGTTATTAAGTTGTAGTTGAAATAATTTCTGACATTTAAGTCATTATGACATTTCTTTTAAGTAGGAAATTTTATTTTTATAGTTGGTAAATGTTTTCCCGGAGAAAGACAAGGAGGTTTAAGTTAGGTTATGTTTGGAATGAAATTAATCAAAATTCATATGGTGTTTTGTTTTGTTTATTTTGGGTACTTTGATATTTAGTGATATATAACAACAAACAACGGATAAAAGAGAGGTTGTAAAATTGGAAAAACAAATTTAAGGAAAAAAGAACAAGTGAAAATTAGGGAGTGAAGAAAAAAAATAAAAAACAAAAGAATTAATAATTTGAAATTGAATTAAAAAGTCAGAAATTGTGGAGATCAGCGAAGAAGAGTAAAAATAGACTGTAAATAAGAAGGAAGAGGTGTTATTGTGGATAGGAATTGCAGAGGAGATAAGGACGAGATAAGGTGAAGAATTAATGAAAGGAGAATATCTGCATTATTTCAACAGAAATATTCATAACATCAAGTGGTTGGGAGATATTCAATGCTAATATAGGAATAAATAGAGCCTAGAAAGAGGCTTAAAAAAATATATTGATATACATAGCATTTCATTTTAAAAATGCACTTGGTCCTATAATTGCGTCCTGGCTCGCCCTGTATGTTCGAGAATGATTTCTAGTTATAGATTTTTTTATCTAGTTTACTTGGAATTTTTTAAAAAAATTCTAGCTTTCGTAGAACTCGAGATATCGAGCTCCGACACACTATTGCTAGAAATTCTAGGTAGGATTTATATACTCATTAATTGCGTAACAAGTCTTCTTTACTAGCAGGTTTCTTACCATTTTTATTATAACGTCTGCACGGTAGATCATGCGCATTTTTTGGTAAGCTGTTATAGCAAATTGTACAATTATAGTACAGATGATTTTTAAATCTTATCATTTTATGTGGAAGTATTGCATATAAATTACTATGCCTCGTACTATAAGTATGAGCTATACTCAGAGTGTCAAATAATGCCATATTATTCCTCGTAAAAAGCAAATATTTATAAAATATAAACTCTGGGTACTGTAACTATTTCATTGCCCTTAAACATTATTTTGCACGTATCATTGTATTATTTAATATTAAATATGAGTCTTAGTATCCTCTTCTGTAATATAAACACTCTATTAATGTCCGTGGATTTACCTCACAAAATATATTAGAAGAGATGTAGGAATAAGCCAACGCATAGTAAATATTTAACAAACCTGGTTGTCCAAGCGTATTCTTCATTTGAAATATAGCGTAATAAGCCTTATTTAATTGTTTGATTGTTTGCAAACATGATCGACATGGCATATCTAACTGAGGTTACTGTCAAAGGCAAGTTCCTAAATATTTGAAATCAGTTCAAAAAGGTATCAAGTCCTAAGTCAAAAGCCTTCTAAGATTAAAATTAATATATTCAGTTTTTTGTTTCATTTAAAATGGGTCTATTACGCTGACACCATGCATTCATTCATGGTCTCACAGACATAACCAATCTTTATATAGAGTTCCTCAGGAGTTGAAGCACAAACTGATACCGCTGTATCATCTGTATACATTGTGATATTATCCACATTTAGTATTAACATGCGCAGTTTTTCACGTCACTAGCAACTTTATTTAAATAAACAACATAAACAAATTGTATATCAATGGATAGAAAAAATAATGATCTTCATTTTTACATTTTGATACATTGAATGTCAAATAAATTCCATCGATTCACCTATCAAATAAATGCTGAATTTACACAACATAGTAAATACTGTTTGTAGTGGGTCTTTCCACAAAATAAATAGCTACCTCTAAGTTTCTTAGAATGATTATTACATTAATCAAATTAAGATTATGCTGCACCCTATATTTAACTAGCGTATACTATTTAGATGGAAGATAGTGTCTGCGCTAGTATAAGAAAAACCAAAAATATCTAAGCTTCCTTTATGGAAGTGTCCCGCTATAACCCATCAAGTGTTTGAGCAAGACGCCTCTACCAGCACCGATCGCCGATAATAGTTCAATAACTAATCCTCAAATTATTTGGACCCAGACCTATCATTACATTTAGCTAATTGGGGTAGCCCGAAAACCAATTATGATTTTTTAAGTAAACAGTGGACTCTTATGAGATGTGATTTAGTACAGGGTGGATTAAAAAAATGTAGATTATTTTGTAAACTATGTCTGGAAAGTTTTACGAACTTTGTAATTCAATTATTGGTATTCTTCGAGAACCTGTTTCAAGGATATTTTTCATAATATACACAATTAAATATATAAAAAAATATTTATATAGCGCTTCGGGAAATCGACACTGAAAATTTTAGTTTTGAAGAAATTAATATTTTGCAAGAATATAAGTTAATAAGACTCATTAACATGAGAAATAAATTGTACAAGAAGCTGTTTTAACCAATAAGGAAGAGGACTGGGAAGAATATAAACAACTGATTAGAAATGAGACTAATATTGATCAGGTGAGACCATATCCTCAATTTTTTAACGATAAAGAGGGAAATCAATTATCAGATCTGTCTGATGCTGCACAAGAATTTAACAATTTCTTTATAGATTCCACTGATAGTCTCATCCAACTACTAGGTCCCTCTAACCCATCACTAGCAGAAAGTTTTGTGAACTCAACCATATTTTTAAATCCCATAGATATTAATGAAATTAAAGAAATCATAAGGAAAGTGTTGTTTTATCACGTAACTGACTTTATTGCCCCAATTTTAACAGAGTTAATTAACTCATCTTTTTGTCAAGGTATATTCCCAGAAAACCTTAAAACAGCTCTTGTCATTCCAATTCATAAGAAAACGATAGCATGGATATAGCCAGTTATCGAGCAGTATGTCTTTTATCTGTATTCTCTAAATTATATGAACATGCCTTCTATAATAGATTAATTATGTTCATAGACAATAATAATATACTTTATAAATAAATAATATATATATATATATATATATATATATATATATATATATATATGAAGTGTTGTTGTACTTCCGGGTGATCTCCCGCGTCAATGATCGACTCCTCCAGGAGCCACGGTTGTCTAAACGACGTTTTGGCAGAATCTCATCTGCCATCTTCAGGTTCTCACTGAAAGCTGCCTACTGCTGCTTCTCGTTGCCCGAACTGAACTGACGTTCCCCGCGTTGTGCGGCTCCTTATATATGCTCCAGTCTAGAGCGCGCCTGCGCGTTTGGCTACGTGTTACCGGTCCTCCACCACCTGTGGTAGGCGTAGCGGGCGGCTGAGCCAACCCAACAAGTGGCTTCGCTGAAACGTCACACTCCACGTGACTTCTCGCCAGTGGTCGGGCATCCTCGTGTCCAATCGGTGCCTCAGGATGCCGTGGTTCTCCTTGATTGGTCCGCGCTCGGCTCTGACTCCTCGTGATAGGTCCATTTCGGGCGGGTTGCTGTGCTTCTTCACTATTTGTCAATACTTGAACGTGCCTCCTCGTGATTGGTTCGTCCACGGTAGATCGTCGTGTGTCTTCGGTTACGTATTTTCCCACAAGAGCGGGCTTCCAGGAACTGGGTAATCTCTGCGTATCATCTCGTTTATTAAGATTTTGTGGTCTTTTTTCGATCTCTATGGCCTCTCTGGTAATCCTTGACCTATAATGCTCGATATTAGCTACTGTTCTGGTGTTGTCGAAGTCTATTTGTGTCCTGTGGATTTTACATGCTGTGCTAGGACGATGTTTCCTCCTCTTTTCGTACTGCATTCATATGTTCTTCCTTTCTTACACTAATACGTCTGTTGGTCTGTCCTATGTATAACTTGTTGCAATCTTGGCACGGGATTTCGTACACTCCTTGGTTTTCTAGGGTAGTTTTTGATTTTGGATTACGAAGGTCCTTCGTAATCCAAAATCAAAAACTACCCACATTGGACGCACATTGGATAGGATTAATAAACAGCTACTAGATATGTACCTATATTTGAGCAGTATCCTGCATCCTACATTATGGACTATTATCGACCACCTTGCAGAGTTTCGAGCAGAGAATGACGTTACCTTATGTACGGAGAAACAGCAGAGGAAATTTGATCGCCTCCAACTCCAATAGAAGCCAGTTAAGAAAGTCGAGCCGCTAGAACCCACAAGTGTGGTCCACGACTTATCCAACTATCCTCTTGATGAGTCCGCTTTAAATGTCCTAGCCAAAGGATTTAATTTAGCAATCGTACCAGCTCGTGTTCCAGTAGAAGATATAATTTGTGGAGTAGAATCAACAATTTATAATATGGATAACAACATAGCTGAAACTATACGCCAAGATGCATCACGTATACTGAGAGCAGCAAGGGCACCAAGAAATCTATCACGTGACGAATTAAGGGCATTGAAAGCATTACGACAAAACCAGAACATCCTAATCTTACCAGCAGATAAAGGCAACGCCACTGTAGTAATGAATAGCAAGGACTACCACAGTAATACAGTAAAACTACAGGAAGACACCGCATACCAAGCGATTACGTCAGATCCCACTACTTACCTGGAGAAGACCACCAAATCCAAAATTAAAGCCAGCCCTATCGACGATCACGTGAAAAACCAGATTATACCGAGAGAGAAATCTTCAAATCTTCAAATTATATGGCCTACCCAAGATCCGTAAGGAAGGAGTCCCATTAAGACCTATTGTTAGCTCTGTAGGGCCATCGTTACAGGAGTTAGCGAGATATCTGGCTAGACAGATGCAGCCACTAGCAGAAGAAGCAAAGTCTTATGTGAAAACCACAAAACATTTTATCGAGTTATTAAGCAACGACTGTCCAATCTGAAGATATTCTAGTGAGCTTCGATGTAGTGTCACTATTCACTAACATACCAATAGAGGAGTCACTCGAACTGATCAAACGAAAGTATCATTCAGAGGAGCATATTCTTATCCTAATTAAACACTGTTTAAACAACATATACTTTATATACAATGACCAGCGCTACAAGCAAACGGAAGGAGCACCGATGGGTTCACCGTTATCTCCAGTCATCGCTAATCTCTTCATGGAGGACTTAGAAGTTCATGCAATACAAACGGCACCACTCCTCAAACCAAAACTTTGGTTGAGATATGTGGACGACACATTCGTAATCTGGACTCATGGAAGAGAACAACTAAATAGTTTCTTAGACCACCTGAATAGCATTCACGATAAGATTAAATTCACCATGGATGTAGAAATAGAAGGCAAGCTTCCATTTTTAGACATATTAGTGAAAAAGAAACAAGACAGAATACTAGGTCACACAGTATACAAAAAACCCACTCACATGGACAGATATCTAAATGCGGCATCACATTACCATCCAGCACAATTAAATTCAGTAGCAAAGACTCTAGTGACACGTTCTCAGTGGTTGGCAGACGTCGACCATATCAACGAAGAGATGTCGTTACTTCAGAAAGCACTAATGAAAAATGGATTTCGGGGCACACGATAAAGAAGTCGCAGGGGCCATATAGACAAAAGAAACCCAGGAGGAATCCGAGAAACCAGTAGCAAAAGCATATTACTATTATTACGTGAAAGGGGCGACAGATAAAATTGGCAAACTTCTGCAGAAACATAAGATAGAAACAATCTTTAAAACAGACCGAAAAATCAGTGCAGTCCTTCGTAATCCAAAATCAAAAAATACCCTAGCCAAGGAGTATACGAAATCCCGTGTAAAGATTGCAATAAATCATACATAGGACAGACCAATAGACGTATTAGTGTAAGAGAGGAAGAACATATAAATGCAGTACGAAAAGAGGAGAAAACATCGTCCCTAGCACAGCATACAAAATTCATAGGACTTCGACAACACCAGAACAGTAGCTAATATCGATCATTATAGGTCAAGGATTACCAGAGAGGCCATAGAGATTGAAAAAAGACCACAAAATCTTAATAAACAAGATGGTACGGAGAGATTACCCAGGTCTTGGAAGCCCGCTCTTGTAGTTAGATACGTAACAGAAAAATAGGAGGTACGTTCCAGCATTGACAAATAGTGAAGAAACACGGCAACCTGCCCGAAATGGACCTATCACGAGGCGCTGGCCAATCAGAGATAACCTCGGCATTCTACGGCGACGATTGGACACGAGGATGCCCGACCACCAACGAGAAGTCACGTGGAGCGTGACGTTTCAGCGAGGCCACGTATCGGGTTGGCCCAGCCGCCCGCTACGCTTCCCACAAGTAGTAGGAGACCAGTGACATGTAGCCAGTCGCGCAGGCGCGACCTAGACCCTATATAAAGAGCCGCGCAACGCGGAGAAAATTCAGTTCGAGCAACGAGGAGTAGCAGTAGGCAGCTTTCAGTGAGAATCTGAAGATAGCAGATGAGATTCTGCCGAAACGTCGTTCAGACAACCGTGACTCCTGGAGGAGTCGACCATCGACGTGGGAGAGCACCCGGAAGTACAATAACACTTCATATATCAGAGTGTTTATATATATTTTGTTTCATTAAATTAGAATTTGTCTTTCAAAAAATTATTAAAATGTTTAACGGCACTTAACGGTTGGAGTTATCAAGCTCTACCAACTTTACCTTTTATACGTGGAAATGACGTCCTCATCAGATTTTCTTTTCAGAAGTACCACGACGTTTCGGAAAAAAAAAATGAAAAAATTCATCATCAGATACAGGTCCTGCGGCGCTCTATGATCTAACGCGATGTAATGCATACACTATTGTTTCTTAGAATAAAAAAGTTCCTCTAACAAATTTGGCGAAGATCGGTCAAGAGGCTGTTGAGTTATTGCAAAAAAACGAAAAAATAATTTGAACTTTGACACCCTGTATCTTTTTCCACAGCAGCATTTTACTAAAGCATATTTGGTTATATCCTCATATTTTGGCCCAATGAATCTACTCCTGAACTATGGCCTATTATTAATGGTCCACCCTGTATATTTGTATTCAGGACTAAATTTCCATGTTATAGGTAGTCTCTAAACTAACAAACAGTTCACTGCCATTCTTACTTCAATGGTTTTTTTGATTAGTTCCGTTGTTATCAGATGACCCCTCGCTGAACCGATCAAACGCCCACGCCTACCTTTTGATGGCTTCATTAAATCACGACAATAAAATCATAAACGGGAAGTTACCGGTTTACACTTTACCCAATTTTGTAGGATCGGACGTGGGCTGCCATTAACCAATTTTTGTTTGTTTTCTCATGCCAAATTATATATCTAAGGGCAAAGTGATCTTATTCCATCTCAACGTGGAAATTTATGGGTGTACTGGGGTGCTGTGACTCCTTTAAGAGAGTTATTAGCTTTATTATAGAGAAATTGCAACAATTTGTTGGCAATTTTAGGAAATTATTAGATTTTAGGATCGAGGCTATAGTCTGTTAAATGGATAAAGACATGGTGACGTTAAAATTTGGAAATAGGCTATATATCATAAGTTTTGAAATAAATATTTGGTATAAAATAATAGGTAGAGGGCTCGTAACAATTTTTTAATGATCTGCTCGTTGGGCCGTCATTAAATAGGTAAATAAAATAAATGTTTATTGCGCTAACACACGCATAAAAAGGAATGTACAGCACAAAAGGTATTTAACTAGGTCATTCTTCTATTTCACCCATATAAGAAAAAGGTAAAATTTACAAAAGTTTGAAAAATAACCAATAAATAAACAAACTCAATGTATATATCATATGCAAGAAGTACAATTTATTAGTAGGTGTGTGTGTGTGGATTTGCCAGTTACCTCCATCAGGTGCGTCCTCATTGGAATGGGGGAAGCTCACAGGTTCCGTAATCCAGCAGAGTCTGAGGATAGTGGAGAAATAAAATACCCACCGTGAAATATAAAACTGACCTGGTCCTCCAAGGATGGGGATTGAGTCGCAAGGCCAGCAACCTTACACTCGGAAAAATAACTTTGAAATGCTAAAACACCCAGTAGAAATACGCTTGGATGCAGGACGGATATAATAGACGAAAACAATAACGAAAGTGGACTCTGAATTTAGGAATATGGAATATACAAGTTACAAGTCTGGCGCGTTAAGTGTAATAATTGCATATTACCATCATCATCATTTGTTGCAATCGAAGCATTAGCGTTTTGATGGTAATATGCAATTATTACACTTAACGCGCCAGACTTGTAACTTGTAATTCAGCGCTCGGCGGGGCACATAGCCCGGAGAGTAGCTGTTGGCTGCAGCCTGGTTACGTTCTTTATAGTAAAATAAGGATTTTATAGAGGAGTTTGCGACTAAAAATATTATGTTTAATATTCCGCCCTCTAAAAGCACATTTGAAATATAAAATCCTGTATCCTAGAAGCGGCAAATGAAGCTTTAGGGACAATGTTGACAAAAAGAAACCAGATTGGTGGGATGAAGAGATAGAGCAAGAAAAAGAAACAGCTGTACCTAAAACTACTGCAGAAGAACAACGATGTGACCAGAGAGGAGTACCGAAGAGCCAACAGAATAGTTAAACAAGAAGTAGTGAAGAAAAAGAACCAATCTTGGGCAAAAAAATGTGTACATATCGAGCAGCACATAGGAGGAACTCGAAGCTCAGAAGCCTGGAAAACTATAAAATCAGTAAGAACATCGAACAAACAAGGATCTAATCTTGGAAATATAACAGGCAAAGACATAATGTAACTCGTATAACTCTCCAAACTTACCAAGTTAAAGAAGCAATAGCATACACGAAACTGAGAAAATCCCCGGGACCTGGAGGAATATACCCAGAATTCATAAAATATGGACCTGGGAAGCTCATAGCGATGCTAACAGCTTTATATGAAAGATGCCTTAATGGGGAGGAAACACCGAAAGAATGGAGGACTTCCTATATATCAACTATTTATAAAAAGCGGTATCGCGGTATAGCTATCATACCGACAATAGGAAGAATATACTCTAAAATACCAAGAAACCTGCTGGAAAAAGACATTGAAGGCAAATAACCCGAGGAACAAGCAGGATTCAGAGCAAGCAGATCTACAACAAACAACCTTTTCACTCTGAAAATAGCTCTAGAAAAGAAGACCCAGCAAAATACACATATAGCTTTGATAGATTTGGAAAAAGCATATGACAGTGTCCCAAGATCACAGCTGTGGAGAGAGATGGAACAACTTGACATAGAGCCAACATTAATCAGAGCATTCAACTCTACTATGAACAGAACTTGGCCGCAATAAAAAAATAGTACATCACTGTCTGGCTATTTCAATACAACAAAGGGTCTAAGACAGGACTGTTGTTTATCTCCCGCTTTATTTAAAATCTATTTGGACTAAGCCCTTAAAGGGTGGACGCGTAAGTGTAAAAGCATGGGACTTCAGGTGGGGGACGGCACTCTGTATGCTCTCTATTTCGCGGACGATCAAGTAGTAATCGCGGAAGACGAAGAAGACTTAAGCTATATGGTTAGAAAACTTCATGAAGAATACGAGTACTTGATAGTAGGAAGTGACGAACGTAATATCTTACCCCTAGATAATTATATTATAAAAGATGTGAAAAAATGTAAATACCTGGGAGTCCAAGTAAGAATAGTTAAAGGTAGAAAAACATTTCACCACTTTCAGTCATAAATTATTAGTTAATGAGTCTGCAAAACAGTGTTATGTGTATAACAAACGATTTTTAGAATATCGAAGGACATTGGATAACATATACCAATAGTGTGGAAGAAAATTTCTAAACCATCGGGGAGGTTTATTAATTTTTTTATTTGGTAAACGAAAAAATGGTCTATATTCCTTTTTTGACATTGGACAGATCCAGGAATATATTTTTACCGGATGATACCTTCGGGGAATCCTTACTACATAAGGGCTAGCAGCCGCCACAGAATTTTTGTCTTACTTCACCGTACCATCATCCGAGGTGACTTCATCCCCCGGGACATCTTTGGCCAACATGTAGTTGCCTAATTTAGGCGGTACTATCATCTACATTACAGTAGTAAAACTAAGTTTACGTGCGTCAATTTACAAGAAATATAGTAGTTAGTATTTTAGAATATACATGAAGGTAAAGAAATGTCAAAACTTTGCATAAATAGCAATCAAAGTGAGCCGTTAAAAACCACGTGCTTCAGAAGTAGAAAAAAGAAACCAACCTACAGTGATATCAAGGGCCAGAAGGGTGAACAGGTAATTATGAATTAGTTTTGTTTTATATTAACATTATCCTATCAAAATTACAAACTGCTCGGATGTACGGTTTAAAAAATAATATTTTTTTTAGACAAACACGTAATTAGACGAGGTAGCTTCGGCCATGGCAAGAAGTTATAAGAAAAAGGTTCTATAGACCGTGGTTATATAAATTACTCTAGGGAACGTCTGGAAAAAGCTTTAAAACAAATAAAAAAAGGCAAACGCATTCGGCAAGTCTCGGTGGAATTTAATATACCAAGGTCAACCCATCAAGACAAAACTAAAAACTTACATAAACTAAAGCATGGCCGCCCTACAGCGTTGGCAAAAAATGAAGAAGATTTATTAGCAGAAGGGCTCATAAAATGTGCAAATTGGGGTCTACTACTCCGTCCACGTGATATGAGACGATTGACGCAACCATATTTAAATCGAATGGGAAGAAACGTGCGATGTTTCAACGACAACATGCCAGGTGATGGATTGGATGAAAAATTTTCTTCATCGCAATCCAGCACTTTCAGTGAGATTTGAGGAGAATATTAAAAGAGTACGAGCCAGTGTCTGTACTGAAAATATATCACATTATTTCAATGAATTGGAGAAATCACTGGAAAATGTTCCTCCATCAAATATATTAAATTTTGATGAATCCAATTTTTCGGATGATCCGGGAAAAATCAAAATAGTGACAAAAAGAGGATCGCGTCATCCTGAGCGAATTATTGATTCATCAAAAAATAAGCGTGTCTGTGATGATGGCTATGACTGGAGATGGTATCTTACTTCCACCATACACCGTCTACAAAGCCACTCACTTATACCCAACTTGGATTGAAGATGGAATAAATGGTGCGGCGTATAATAGGAATGCAAGTGGTTGGTTTGATTTACCTACATTCGAGGATTGGTTCTTAAGCTTATGTTTAAAATATCTAAAAAAACTTCCTGGACCAAAAGTCACTATTGAAGATAATGTGTCCAGTCATCTGTCTCTTGAAGTGGTTCAAAAATGTGTGGAGAATGACATTCGGTTTGTATTATTACCGCCCAACTCCACACACCTCTGCCAGCCTTTGGATGTGGTTTTTTTCAAGCCACTAAAGCAAAGTTGGAGGGAAGTGTTAAGCGAATGGAAACAACATAATCGTGGTGTTTTTCCCAAGGCTTAGCTTCCACGCTTATTGAAAGAACCGATTTAGAGAATTAAGGCTAACTCTAAAAAAATATAATAGCAGGTTTCAAAGCTTGTGGAATCGTTCCACTAGATCGACAACAAGTATTAAAGAGAATCCCAGAATTTCACCCTGATGACAAACTAAAATCCAAAATAACTGGAGTGACTCATTTGTTGATTTGCTGAAAACTGCACGACTAGGAGATAAACAGAAAGAGGATACCAAAAAAAAGAAAAGAAACTTAATGTTTTACCTGGAAAATGTGTCATAGCAGATGATTTTGTTGGTGCAGAAAACAACAATGAGGTATTACCAAGCACGAGTCGAGAAGAAGACAACTTAGACCAAATTGGATTTGTAGATGAGGATTCTGGACCACTAATTTCAGACCTGTCATCTCAGAATTCCGAGGATGAGGAAGATAATTGTGACGAAACAGAACACGAAAACGAATTAGAAACAGTTGAAACAGAAGATAATTTTAATCGCCTTGAGGTTGCAGATTTTATTGTGGTAAAATATGAGACGAAGATGTATTTTATATTTCCCAGTGTCATTGATAAAAGTCTAGTGACACAGACACAAATAATTGTGAAGTTGAATAAACCATTAGATTTACGAAGGGGACGCTTTATTTTCGAAAAATATGATTTTACCCATGTGGAATAAAGAGGAAAATTGTGGAAGACCCTCAGGAATAGTTTTTACGTTTTTAAATATTTATTTTGTTATGAAACAATTATTTTATTTAGAAGTTAGAATAATATGTTGTTTTATTATTTTTATTCTTGTTTTTTGGAAAATAAATGAATATTTATACTCTAACTTCGGTTTATGTGTGAAATAAATATGTGGCCGAATTTACCCCATTCTACGGGGTAACTTCGGCCAATTTTCAAAATTAAAGAAAAAATAAAAGAAGTTGAAATGTAGAAAATCTCTACAATATATAATTACACCAAGAAGCCAAAAATTATATATTAATTTTTTCAGATTTTTTTGGCTGAAATTGCCAGTGTGATTTCTAAAAAACCTGAAAAAACGGCTGGAATTACCCCGAATGACGGTACCTAAATTTTTGCATATAAGTTGAGTCACCCAGTACATGTTAAAATTTTATACTATTTGTGAATACAAAAAAAAAACAAAATTTAATTTTCAGAAGGCAACATGAAGGTAATTTTTGTGTTGAACTAAAAGAGAAGGCAAATCGAATCGTATGATTAATTATCGAACAATTATATTTACAATAACCGGATAAACCCCGGCGGTAGCAGAATTAACCGGCTCCCGATTTAATTTTTCCCAATCGCCAAAATGTAAATACACGCTAATTGCATCAATAGAAATCCCAGTAAGCATCGAGTAAACACGAACCAAAACAAAAGCCATGAAGCGTGCCCGTTCTTTTGTTCAGACATACAAACGCTGTACTAAAATATTTGCGTTATATCATAACCATAAAGATACTTTTTAATACACCGGCCTTTCACATGGATTTCGAATTTATCATCGAAGTGCGCTGAATGGAACTAAAACAAATTGATGCACGTGCTGGAAATTCTTGTAACAATGTTTTAATATGTGCGGTTACGTATATGGCATTGTGTGGTGGTGGTTACGTCGTTGGTGACGCGTGCCGGGTCGTGCGCCCCCTCAAGAGGGACACGATGAGATGGTAATTGATATTTCCGTTAATAGTTCACTAATACGTGCACAAACACATGAGCTATAAGAAAGTAATACGAATTTGTCGTTCGAGAGTCTGCTTATTTATGAATTTATTAACAGGACGGGGACAAAACATTAAGAACATTAACATTATTAAAACATTTGACAAAAAAAAAACATTAAAAACTTTATAATAGAATAAAACTACAAAGGAACTATGATTACAATCGATATTTCCAGAGATATTTCTACTTTTTCATGCGCCCGTGACGTTTACGTCAAAGGAATAGTCAGAGGTTATGCTGCAAATAATATAAATCGGAATAAACACAGAAATAATGTATTTTGCTGACGTTTCGGAAAGTAGTCTCTTTCCGTTTTCAAAACTTTTTTTGGAAGAACTCTTATTTTGCTGTGTATGTCAAATACACAGCTTTAAGATTCTGTTTATGTTATCTCGTAGCTTCTCCGATAGTCCGTATAGTCCGACAAATTTCATGTTAAGACGATATTTCAAACGGGAAACACTTTAAGATCTATTTTAACAAAAACAAAACCGATAAACACGGAGCAGAATTCAAAAAACTGTATTTACAATATCCTGTGCGAATGTGATAAATGTTATGTGGGTGAGTCATCCAGATCTTTCAGTGTGAGATTGGATGAGCACAAGAATTACATTAGAAAGAATAAAATTCAGAAATCAAAGATTTGTGAACTTGCTTGGGAAAACGAACATAGAATAAACAGGGACTCGGCAAAAATTTTAACAAAAGAAGCAGATACCAAAAAAAGAAAAATTAAAGAATCAGCAATATTATTATTAAAAGAAGATAAGTGAGTATCGAATTGTTCTGTAGATATTTGTACAACCTGGCTACCAATGTTAAAAGAAGAACTTAACAAACTCAACATTATCTAAAAGAAAATATCATCAGTTCTGTGTTCTGTGTAAGTAGTAAGTATCTATGGAAATAACATAAACAGAATCTTAAAGCTGTGTATTTGACATACACAGCAAAATAAGAGTTCTTCCAAAAAAACTTTGAAAACGGAAAGAGACTACTTTTCGAAACGTCAGCAAAATACATTATTTCAAAACATAACCTCTGACTATTCCTTTGACGTATTCCAATAATTCTATTATTTTGTAGATTCGGTGATTTGTTTTTGAAGAGGATAATAATACATGTAGTAGAAAACCCAAATAATAGGAAAGAATATTCGTAGAATGCCACAAATAACTTTCAAACAATATTTAGGTAAACATAATATTTTTAGTCACAAACTCCTCTATAAAATCCTTATTTTACTATAAGGAACGTAACCAGACTGCAACCAACAGCTACTCTCCGGGCTATGTGCCCCGCCGAGCGCTGAATTACAAGTTACAAGTCTGGCGTGTTAAGTGTAATAATTGCATATTACCATCAAAACGCTAATGCTTCGATTGCAACAAACACCAGCCGAAAGACTGATCCTACTTAAAGAAGCTCTCTTGCCAGTCATCACACACCACCTGCAGACTGCAGTTTCGAGCTGTTGGCTCTCGTCAGTGCAAGGTAGGCATGTGACGGCCGGCACGAGGATCCTTTGACTATTTGGTACATCCCGGTATTTTTACAATAGCGACATGTAAAATAGTCAGCAGGCGCCATCTAGCGGTCCAGCGTCTGTTGCAATCGAAAAATAGATAGCCTGACTAGGCTTAGCATAGTTCAAATGTGCTTTTAGAGGGCGGAATATTAAACATAATATTTTTAGTCGCAAACTCCTCTATAAAATCCTTATTTTACTATAAGGAACGTAACCAGACTGCAACCAACAGCTACTCTCCGGGCTATGTGCCCCGCCGAGCGTTGAATTACGCCATTGCAATCGAAGCATTAGCGTTTCGATGGTAATATGCAATTATTACACTTAACGCGCCAGACTTGTAACTTGTAATTCAGCCCGGAGAATAGCTGTTGGTTGCAGTCTGGTTACGTTCCTTATAGTAAAATAAGGATTTTATAGAGGAGTTTGCGACTAAAAATATTGTGTTTAATATTCCACCCTCTAAAAGCACATTTGAACAATATTTAGGTAATACAAAAATTGGCACTATTTTAAAAATTTAAAGTTACTTGGAACCTAATTTAATGAAATAAATAATACCTAGTATTTAAAGGAATTGTTCAAAAGTGGCCTCCCAGTACGTCTATGCATTTCTGTAGACGATTTTCGAATCATCTACCGACATTTCTTAAAGTATCTACAGCAATTTCCTGAAAAATTTCTCTTATTCTCGCTTTAATATTTTCTTTTGTAATTATAGCAGCTTTTTCACTGGCTCCTTAACATAGCCCCACAAAAAGAAGTCAAGTCTGGTCAAATCAGGGCTTCTGGAAGGCCAACTATGGGGCCCTCCTCATTATATCCAACCATTTGGAAAAGCGTCGTTTAAATGTTTTGAATAGCTGCGCTGCAGTATGGTGCACAGGTGCTCTATCATTGAGATACCACATTCTCTCCCTAATATCCCTGGGGACATCCACCAGCAATTGTTTAAGCTGTCTTGCGAAAATTCCAAATAAATTTAACCATTCATATTCCCATAAAAAAAATGCATTTTTGAATATATAGATTGTTCCATTCGAAAAAATTGAGAAAATTCATTTTGAAATGTCCTAATTAGCACTAGTATAAAATACACCCTGTATAATTATAATAAATATTTGGTGGTTGTGTCGTTGTAGTACATCCCTTGTTTACATAATTGCAAAATAAATATTCTTAATTAATAGTAATACACACACAGTGAATTAATTTATTAAACCTTGTTCCGATTAAAATTTCATCCTAAATTTCAAAGTATTGACATTGTACCACTTCCATAAAAAATAATTTCCCAAAGTCTTCTAGTAAGGCCGATATTGGACTTTGATGCGCTATTGAGACACCCTGTATAAATATGTTATATAGGGCGCAGGCACATCGGGCCGGGATAGTTTTTGTTCTTCGTATTGATAAACCACATCTGGGCTATCAATTTTTCACAAAACTACCTTTAAAACGTTCACGAAATGGAAAATAATCCACTATTTTATACTTCGAAGAAAAAGGGAGGATTCTGAAAAAGTTTGGGTTTGGGGGTAGGTCTTTAAGGTGTCTTAAAAACTATCTCTAAAACATAAATATAAAAGAATATGGCTATTTGCTGGTCTATACTAAGTAATTTTAACTAAAGAAGATTATTTGCCCTTAAACATCTGCACATAATAATTTGTTTAGGTTAAATTAGACAATTTGCAGACATTATTTTTCCTAAAATTTTGTATCACAATTTAACTTTATATCTAGTTATATTAAGAAGCTCTCCTTATAAAATTAATAATTCATATTACATTATACCCCAGATTCTTTCATAATAATCATTTTCGTAATGAATTATTCATCCGCTGTCTTTAATCGTGATTTAAACGATACAGTTACGCCCCCGATAAATTTTTTGTTTGTTTTAACATGTCAAATTAAGTTGTTTAAAACTAAATCACTTCATAACTGCTAAAAAAACGTTTAGCTTGTAATTAAAATGAAATAAACCAACAAAAATTTACAATTTGCCCCTAAAGGGTAAAGGATAAATATTTAAAATGTTAATGCATGAGAACTAGGATTGAAGAACTAATAAAAATGTAGATGATATCTACAATATGTATAATGATACTATAGCCTTAATTTCGGGTATCATCAAAGTTGAATATTCAAGTAGTTGTTATATTTAGTTCTATAGATGAGATTGATCTAGACAGATTACTAAGTTGTTGATATTTTTTTTTATTAAGGATGATTCTAAATTGATCCAAATCTGTATGAAATATGTTTAAATATGTTTTAAGAAAAAGTATTTAATCTATACTTCAAATTTAGTGCTGTCTATAAATCACTTTTGGTAATTCTACGTTTTACTATCATTCTGTAAAAAAAGACCCTGTTGTACAGGGTGAGGAGGTAATCATGCACACTCGAAGTATGCCCGATTATCTTCTATGATAATTATAAAAATAGCAAAAAAATAGCCAAGCTGTTATTGGGTGAGATTTTATTTATTTAAGTCATGGTCCGTATTAATATAATTTTTATTTTTTGATGTTCACAAGTAATATACATAAATATCCTATATATACAGTGTGTCTCACCGGGAACTGAATCGATCGATATAGAGAAAAGTACGCATCAGAAAATTTTGAAAACTTAGATAATTACTAACGTCGGTGTACCTGGCACTTCTGCTTACACCGGAAGTCGATACCAACTTGCTTATTTCAAATGGAACACCTAAAAATATATAGCATATCCTGTACCTAAACCTAGCCGTTTCAGAGATATTTGACATTTTATAGAAAATTTGACAGGTGCAACGGTTTGCAAGAACCGTTAAAACTTTCTTCGTGTAAAAGATCCTCATTTGCTTCTTGTCATGTAAAAAGAACACAAGGAGAACTACGTTCTACAAATGAAATAAATTCAATAATATCATACCAAGTGTACCGTTTTTCGCGTTACATTTTGTCAACTTCAATCCGCGAAAACTTGTTTAGGTCAAATGGAACACCCTGTATTTTTTTACGTCAAGTTGTGTAAAATTAAATTTCCTTTTCTCTGATATTTTGTGGGGGTTAAAGTTACAACTTTTTGAAATATTTGCGATTTTATTAGAAATTCATGAATTGTTGTAATCATTTCATCAAAATAGCCATGATTAGAAACAATCAGTCATTATCTTATGCCAAAAAATGCCAGCACGTTTAAATTATACCAACGAAAACTTTTAAAATTTGTTTATTATTTATGGAGAATGTGATAAAGTAATATCAAGAACTTGCAGCACATTTGCTACTCGATATCCACAAAAACGCAAAATAACACTAACACTGTAACATGCTTATTAATCGGATTGAAGATATGGCATGAACTAAAATAGCAGAGATAAGATCAATTTAAAATATGATTTTATTTTAATTTAATAATTGCTCAAAATTCCGCCCTCGAACCTCGACAAATTTTTCGCATCTTCGGATTAGTTCTTCATGGGTAGCTCTTCTAACTGAATCCTGTAATATGTTTTGAAATGCATTTCATACTCTTTGCATACAATCTTCAATGGTTGTTAATGGACTCTCATAAACTTTATTTTTAATAGTTCCTCAAATGAAATAATCCAGAACTGATAAATCGGGCGAGCGAGGAGGCCATAAGAAAGGTCCATTATTGGTAATCCATTGATCATAAAAAGTTTTTTGTAAATAATTATTAATTAAATATGCGTTATGTGGGGGAGCGCCGTCGTGCTGATAAAGAATGTTTCTATGTTCGGCGAGAGGTACATTTTCTAAATAGTCATTATTCAAATTTTGTAAGATATTCAGATATCTTTCACCTAAAAAAAAAAAACAAAAATTTACCTGTACATTTTAGCAGAGGAGAAAATTTAATTTACCGTTTAAATTTTTCTGATAAAATTGTAATGCCACAACTCTATCGTTTCTTATGGCACAGTAAACATTGAACTGCCAACTTTCCTGAAAGTCTCGCTCTCTGAACATATGAGGATTTGAGTCACTCCAATAATGCGAATTGTGTCTATTAAAAAGTCCATTTTTGGTAAATTTTGCTTCATCTGTCCATATAATATTTCCCAAATAAGAATCGTGACCCTCAGACCTTATTAGAATAAACTCACAAAAATTCTGTCTTCTTAGGAAATCTGTTTCTTTTAATCCTTGAACCATATGGAATGAAAACGGGTGAAACTTATGTTTTAATGAGATTCTGTGAATTGAATCCTTGCATAGTCCCGATTCCAGAACAGATTGTCTTAATGACATCCTTGGAAATGCATGGAAATATCCCAGAATGACTATTTCAATGTTTTCGTCATCAACAATAGGCTTTCTTCTTCGCATTTTTGCCTTGACAGAGCCATAATTTTTTAAATTTTCCAGTATGCGTTTTACACAGTTTGGTGACGGTTTCCGTTTTTCTGGATATCGAGTAGCAACTGTGCTGCAAGTTCTTGATATTACTTTATCACATTCTCCATCAATAATAAATAAATTTAAAAAATCTTCGTGGGTGTAATTTAAACGTGCTGGCATTTTTTGACATAAGATAATGACTGATTGTTTCTAATCATGGCTATTTTGATGAAATGATTACAACAATTCATGAATTTCTAACTTTAACCCACAATGCTAATATCAGAAAAAAGGGAATTCAATTTTACACAACTTGACGTAAAAAATACAGGGTCCATGTGATCTAAACAAGTTTTCACGGTTTGATGTTGACAAAATGTAACGCAAATGTAATTTATTTCAGTTGTAGTAGTTCTCCTTGTGTTCTTTTTATGTGACAAGAAGCAAATGAGGATCTTTTGCACGAAGAAAGTTATAACGGTTCTTGCAAACCGTTGCACCTGTCAAATTTTCTATAAAATATCAAATATCTCTGAAACGGCTAGGTTTAGGTATATGATGATGATTTTCAACTCAGAATTTTATGCTCTTTTCGAAAACCCTAAAATATATAGGGTATTCCATTTGACATAAGCAAGTTAGTATCGACTTTCGGTATAAACGGAAGTGCCAGCTGCTTGTAATTATTTTAGTTGGATTGGCCACACCGACATTAGTAATTATCTAACTTTTCAAAATTTTCTGATGCGTACTTTTCTCTATATCGATCGATTAAATTTTCAAAATCCAGTTCCCGGTGAGACACCCTGTATATATTTAATAATTTGAAAAATATACATTGTAAAGATCCATATGATAAAAATACTAGAATTTTAAATTCCATTAAATACATTATTTTTGTCCTTTTGATAAAATTAATAAACCAATGTATCAAATGCAATATGTATTTACAAAGATACTAAAGTTGTCAAAAGTGGTACCTATACACAAGAAAGGCTGTATTGATGATCCTACTAATCGCATACCAATTGCTATTATTCCTCTGTTTGCCAAAATAAGTATAAAGAGTATTAAAATTACAAATTACGTTTTACTTTGACAGCTGTAATCTGTTTAATAACTGTCAGCAAGCACAACGTTGGCAATAAACACTTTAATTAATTAACAAAATAAGTAAATTATCCTTTTAAAAATGTCCGACAAGTAGCAGTAATCTAGTAAAATCATATCTTGAGGATAGGTCCCAATGCGTACAGTATCTAAACAAGAAATCAAATATAATCGAGACAAACATTGGTGTACCCCAAAGGTCAGTTTTGGATCCGATACTCTTCCTTATTTACATTAATAACCTACCTAACTGTAGATCTGATCACTTTATTTGCCGACGATACTCAATGATTTACAGCCATCATGACATAATATTATTATTGTTTTATATTATTATTGTATAATCAAATGTTCTTAAAAATTAACCGAAAATTTATAATTGGTTTCTAAGTAATCAATTAAATACGGAAAAAACACAATCTATGGTTTTTAGTCTAAGGTAACATACTGTCACGAATATGCCTGACAACGTAAAGTTCTTAGGAGTCTACTTAGACCACAATTTGTCCTTTGAAAATCATGTAGTCCATGTTTGGAAAAAAGTGTCTTTTTACTACGCAGTCTGATAAACATATAATGTTTCCAAGGTTTGCATAAAATTGGGATTATTTTCTTCGAATTATTACTTATTTCGTCCAGTCCTGACAAAGCAAAATAGTTGTTTATGTTGTAACCTCCTGATCAGCTGGAACCTTAAGTACCTAATTAACAATATCACAAATTTATATCTTTCCCTGTAATTAATTTACTATTTAATATCATTTCATGACTAAATTATTGCACCATAGATCACAAGACACTACGTTGCAGAATACGGTAATTATCTAAAAGTTACTTTTTGCAAGAGTTGAGTGATGCCATTAAAACAGGAAATTCCATTTTTAAATCGTAAAAGAAAAAAAAACCGATCCTAGTCTCTAACTCTTTGGTCTCTACCTATTACAAAAAGAAGCTGGATAAAAGAAATACTTAATAATCAGAAAGTAGTTCTGGCGGGGGGAGTGGGTTAGATGCTTTGCTACGGCCTATTCGCCCAGCGCATCAATTTCTAGTGAATCTTTACATATATAAAGATAATCGAATAAACCATTCACAAAGTAATTTACAACACACTAATCCTTATAAATGTATAAATAGTTTTTGCTACTACCCATAATAAATCTAAAGTTTTAACATCCACCCTCAAATTCACCTGTTTAGCAGGATAAAAATCAAAAAAGCCCTGAATGGGCATTTAATGTTAATGCGTCCTGTTGACAAGTTGACAATGTGTAATTAGTAACATTAGGTGGGAGTAGAAATCATAAATTTTTATAAACAGTTGAATATGTCACAGGATCATCGATGTAGTACAGACTGGAGTTGCCGAGAATTTCAACTCAGTCAACTCAGTGTCACTTGTGTATTAAAAGAACTTATCTAAAGTAAGCCCCTCTATATATCTGTAATCTGTCAGATAAATAGAAATTATCAAAAGTAGTTCCTGTATTCAGACAAATAGAAAATTACCAACCTATTGGTGTAATTTACAACTTCGCCAAATTGTTGGAATGCATTATTGCATGTTATTTGTACAATCCCATATCACATTGTATTGAAGTAGAACAACATGGTTTTATGAAAGGGAGTTCTATTAACACGAATCTTTGCGCAATTTTACACAATATGCTTCTGACGCTCTAGATGACAAAAGGCAAGTTGATCTTATATATACGGACATATCAAAAGCTTTTGATCAGGTACCTTACTTCGTAACTGGCGTGGTTACAGTATCTTGGAAAATCATATAACATTTTTTAACTGTAATTTAACTGACAGGATGACTTACTAAATTACTAACTTCGTGGGACAAAGGTCATTACCCTAAGCAGTAACGAGTGGTGTCACCCAAGAAAGTAATTAGGGCCCGTTATTATTTTTGATCTTTATTAATGATCTCGTTATGGCTATTCAAGCGCCCAAATTATTATATATAGATGACCTAAAAATTTTTAATACCGTTGATAACTTCGAGGGCTGTCTGTCACTGCAGAATGATCCTAACGAAGTCGTTCAGTGTTGTGCTAACAATAACCTGAAAATCAACATAGGAAAGTGTACATTAATGACTCTTGCCAGAAAATGAACCCTTACTGAGTTTGATTATCAAATTAATGACCAACACGTAACCGGAGTAACCGTAGTTAAGGATTTGGGCGTTATATTTGATCAAAAGTTATATTTTATTCCTCGCATAGAATAGGTTTCTAGCCAGGCGATAACATTGAAACTTTGAAAACATTATATTATGCTTATGTGCGTAGTAAACTAGCATATGCTTGTGTTGGGCTCCATATTACAATGTTCACATCCAGTCTGTGGAACGCATATAGTTAACTAGGTTCAATGTCTGGAGGAACCAAATATGGTCATCCACGTTAATGACAGCAAGTCTTTAACATGTCGCCAGACTGAGTGTTCCACAGAGCTCAACTCTGAGAACATTATTGGTTATTTCAGCATAATGTCTTCAAATCTACTGTTACAACGGACGAATCTGGAGTCCTACAAGGATCAGTTTCTGGATCCATGTTTTAATGTGAACTCAAAAATAACATTAATAAAAGTCTTCAAAGCTCTTCCATAAAGAAAATTTTAAATATAACAGTTCACTTTATGCGGACGACATGAGAATCTTGACCAAAACCCCTGAAAACAATACAAACAACTTTATTGCTCAAGAGCTTACAAGAAGAATACAAATTGCAGCACAAAATAATTGATGAGTTATAATACGATATATTAAATTCACCTATTATTAGTATTAAAGTAATAACTAAATTACCTGAATTAAATAAAATTATATAAGTTAGATTGTAGATTGTTTTGTTAGTCTAATGTGGATTGACACTTTGCATTTACAAAGTATATGTCCCGCAGTTTCAGTTGCAGTATCGCAAGATCTGCATTTGTTGTCTATAGCCTTACCCATATTCTTAAGATGATATCTCAAGTGATAGTGGCCTGTTATCAGCCTTAATTCTGACTTTTCAAGTTCGAGAAGCCTTGTGGGATTCTTTGCCTAACAACTTTTTCGCTTGTCTTTGGTCTGATGAATTCTCCTAGTAGGACTTTTTCTGTTTCATCTGGATCTCCGCCGTTATGTGTCCCTTAGCAAGTCCACAAAACGGTTCAGGTCCAATGAATGGTGCTTCAGCTCCTTTTCTCGCAAGGCTGTCAGCAAGTTCATTACCTTGTGCTCCCTTATGCCCTGGCATCCACATCAAGGTAACCTTGTTGCTGTTGGCCAGTTGCTTCAGGGATTGTTTGCATTCCCAGGCAATTTCAGAGTCGAAGGTATAGGACCTTAGAGTTTTTAATGCTACCTAGCTATCGGATAGTATATGGATCTTTTCTTTTCCAATACCTTTATTTAGGCATTCCTGAGCGCACAGATCTATAGCATGAATTTCTTGCTGGAAGATGGTAGGGGTGTTACCGAGTGCTCTGGATAGCCCACATTTAGGCCCTGTTACACCCACTCCTACCCCTTCAGCCATCTTAGATCCATCTTTATACTAGATAAGTGACCCTTGCTCCAATCGCAGTGCTTCCATCTTACTCGTCAGACGGCTTTTAATCGTCCGTCAAACGGACAGTCAAAGTCTTGTTTGATTGCCATTGAGTCAGTGGGTTTGGTCATGGACTCAGAATGGACCAAGTCCAGAATCCTTAAGTAACCAACCAGATCGCCAGGTTTAAATTTAAGTGCCTAATGCAGTCTTAAGGCACTAAGTGCTGCCTTCTTCCTCACATGCAAGTGCAAAGAAAGTAGGTCAAGTATTGTCTCCATAGCTGCTGTGGGACACGAGTACATTGCTCCTGTAGTCCCTAAACAGGCAAGTTAAATGACATTGATCATATGGCCAGTGAGAATTTGAAGAAAATTTAAAATACAGATGCAAGGCCTATTTTCCAAAAGACGGATGTTTTGCGCATGCCTCACTGCAAGTGAAAAATTGGCTTTATAGACATTTTCCTCAAAAGTAGCTATTCAAATTTGGCCTCATTACAGGCCGGCTCGGTCCCCTAATCTGACAGCATGTGATTACTTTTTTGGGGACTTTCAAAGGAAAAAGTATAGAAATATCATTTAGCTCATCAAATGTTAAAAAGAAAAACAAATGAAGCTATGGCGTGTGTGGAAGTAAGTGTATTTCATGTTGAATAAAAACTTAGTTAAGTGAAACACTTTTTATTTCAATATTTAGAATTTCTTGTTTAAAAAAATATCGAAAATTTTGGATCATAACTAAGAAAGTAATTATAAGCAGCTTTTCAAATGACGCTTTCCTTAAAGCCGGAAAATAGAGGTATTTATTCTCAGATAAAATTAATATTTCTGAAATTTTTGAGCGCCCTGTGTAAAAAATAAATGTTCTAAATGGAAACTATATTTTTTAACAAGCAACATTTCTTATAAAAAATGTTTGTTGTCCAGAATTTGCAATCTAGCTCCATTTGTGGTATAGGTCATCCAGAGACACCCTGTGCACTATTCTATTTTATTTCTGGGCTGCTTTTACTGTTTTGGCATTTTATATTTGTCCAGCATCCAGCACTAACATACACGAGCAAAACGTATCATTAATATATTTATTTACTATAATCGAGCAATTCTACCATTTCTGTGCATGCTCCCGACAATCCTACATCGATGGTATCACCTCAGAGACATTTCATCGAAAGTTACAAGTTGTGGGAGCAAAACAGATTCACCTGGTGAAGAGGTCACCTGCCTAAAGCACGCGGCCTATAAATCCATCTACAATGAGATGGTATCTCCGAACGGGACATCAGCGCTCCCGCAGGCCCATCGACGCCGCAGACAGCTTCTTCGTATGCAAATGATGGGTCGAGGAACGACGGTGAAAAATATCGCCCGGAAATAGCCGTATAGTGTAAACAAAACGGAGAAATGTGGTGATTTCCTATTCATATATTTAAACACTATGATATAATTTACTTGTATATTTTATTAAACTATTGACTGACCTAATATAAGGGCAAAAATCATTTTAATTTAGAGCAGAACATGAATATTTTCTGTCGCTCAAAATATTTTGCTTTATATACAGGTTGAGCCACTAGAAATAATAGAATGAGAACAGTCCAATATCTGTTTATATTAGATAAAGGTGAATGTTTTGTTTCTCTATTTGCTTATATTATGAAATGTTCAAAATTAATTTGTGTATTGCAACACTTCAAACATTGTACTTACTATTTCATTAATCAATAATCAAGTCATATATTAAATGTGAATTGATAGATACTGTTATTGACCAGTGGTATTCTGAACACATTTGGTTAAAAGTAAACGTTGGTAGAAACACTGTGGTCTTGGAGGTAGTTTATCGACCCCCACATCAAAATCTGTTTATTTATTTATTACATACACTGCTCAATAGGTAAAATACCCAATTATAGAACAGGAATAGAAAGTTATAAAACAAGTCATAAAAGTAGAGTACAATATAAAACATTAAAAATCGATATAAGACAAAAAACAAACAAAAAGAAGCATTGAGAATAATACAAACTAACAAAAACATCAATAAATATAATGTAAATTGCAGATAATTAAAAACAAGTTTAATGAGGTACATGTGCAGTATTAACTTAGAAATAGACAGAAGGAAATAAAGATTAAAGTTCAGTGTAAGAAAAATAAAAGTAATTTGAAAGTATTTAAAGTAATTAAAAACTTCAGCTTTTATATCATTAAGGCTGCAATTAAAAATATCGAGGTTGCTACACAGTTTATTAAAATTGTTACTGATAATGAACAAAGGCGAATTTTTTAATAAGTTTGTATGTGGAGTGGGTAAATAAAACACTTGGTCATTACGAGGATTTAATCTAGGGACGTGAACATTTAATTTGCAAATTATTCATTCATTGTGTAGCGTTTTAAATAAGAATACTTGAGAGATGTATATTCGCCTGTCTTCCAGAGTAGACAACGAGAACCTTTCAAGCAATTGACTCCGCGGAAAGCCAATAGCTGGATAGATACCATCCGACTTAAACCAAAGTAGTTTAACAAACCGGCGTTGAACTGCTTCCAGGTTGCCCTTATGATCATCATAACTGGGACACCAAATAAGTGATGCATATTCAAGTTTCGACCTCACAAATGATTGGTAAAGGATTTTCAATGTATCCGTATTAGTAAATTCACGACTGGTGCGAGCTATGAATCCAAGAGCCTTAGAGGTTTCAGAGGCTATGGTATCAATGTGGTTGGTAAATAATAATTTGCTATCAAAGATTACGCCTAGGTCGCGAAAAGTTGTAGGCCTCTGAAGAGTATCACTAACCAAATGATAATCAAAAATAATCGGAGATGTTTTCAATGAGAATGACATTACGTTGCATTTACTAGCATTCAAGGGTAGTTTATTTACTAAGCACCAGTTGTTTACTTTACTAAGACAAGCTTGAAGTTGACAACAATCATGAATATGGTTTATAACGGAGAAAATTTTAAGGTCATCAGCATATAACAGACAAGGCAAATCAATTTCGTCCGTTATGTCATTGATAAATATGTTAAAGAATAAGGGCCCCAAGATGGATCCCTGGGGAACACCAGAGGTGGCAGCAAATTCAATTAACTTGAATCCGTTAAGAGTAACATACTGAAACCTATTTGTTAAATAAGACTTGAATAAGAGAATTAATGAATATGAAAGGCCAATTTTCGCTAATTTGATTAAGAGTAACTGATGATCTAACCTGTCAAATGCTTTGGAGAAATCCGTATATATGACATCAGTCTGGCGATGTTCATCTAAGGATTCAGAAATATACTGAGTTATACAGAATCAGTTAGTCGTCGTTGAACGCCCCTTCATGAATCCATGTTGGTGAATATATATCTTAGACTTGATTGTCAACTATCGTGAAGTAGGATTTCTAAAACGAAAATTGCGAAAATTACAGATTGCAGAATCTGTTAACCTGAATACAATCTTTAGAGAATTTTCTTCCACCAATTATATCGTCATATGATTATGCTGTAGTTTTATGCGATCAATGTTAACTCCATATAATTGAAGAACCCTTTATCAAATATTTTCGATACATTTGGTTTCACACAAATTATTGACGAAATGACGCGAATTACCGAGACGAGTGCTACACTTTTAGATACCATATTCATTAGTAATGTTGGTGTAGTTCATACTTCGGGTACAATGAAGCAGAAGCTGTGAGCGATAACCAGCTTGTTTGGTGTAAAATTAAATTTTCTCATATTAGAAATCAACAAAAATTTATTACATATCGCAGTTTTAAAAATTTAATAATATCGAGTTTAGAGCAGATTTAAATAATATTAACTGGAACAATATTCATATAGGTATACGGGATCTAAATGATAAAGAACAATTTCTGACTAACAACATTTTTAACTTATTTACAAGCACGCTCCTCTTAGAACTATTCGCGTAAATAAACCACCCTCGCCATGGCTTACCGATACCTTAAAACTAACCTTCAAAGAAAGAGACAAAGCTTATAGTAAATATAAAAATAATAAAACTGAAGATAATTGGAATAGTTATAAAACCAGGCGAAATTTTGCTCTGGCCTCGATAAGAAGGCAAAAAAGCGTATCTGTATTTATTACCTTCAGAATCAAAATGATGAGGAAAGATTGTAGCAGGGAATAAAAAAATTTAAATTTAGATTCATATCAAAATAATATTAGTCAGCTTCCTCCTCCTTTACAAGATCCGGCTGCCATCAATGATTATTTTATAAGTATCTTTGAAAGCTATGGTCATTTTGATGAAACAATCCTGCATTATAGCAATAATAGATATAGTGACGAGCTCAGTTTTAGCTTTGCATTTGTTGCTCCTAGAGCAGTTATGAAAGTTATTAACTGCTTACGATCTAATGTTTCTGGTGTCGATAAAATCAGCTTATTTATGATTAAATTATATCTCCCGGTTATTTTGAATCATGTAACTCATCTAATAAATGTATGCTTGTAAGAAGTTAAATGGAGAGATCTCTTAGTCTGACCAATCCCTAAAGTAAAAATCCTGCAACTATTCAAAATTTGCGTCCAATCAATCTTCTATCATCCATATCCAAAATATTAGAGAAGATTGTGCATGGTCAAATTGTTGATTACATAAATTTGCATAAAATTACATCAGTCTGGCTTTCGAAAATCTCACAGTACCACCACTGCATTGCTTAACCTATGTGATAGTATTATAAGGACCTTAGATAAAGGGAAGACACTTGTCTCACTATGCTTTGATCTTTCTAAGGCATTTGACACTATTGATCACGATTTGCTATGCGCGAATTTTTTTTCTTTGGGGTTAATGAAAATGCTGTACCTTTCTTTAAATCGTACTTATCCAATCGACGTCAGTAAGTATCAGTTAATAATACTAGGTCCTCGGCTCAATTAATGTCATCAGGTGTTCCACAAAGGTCCATTCTTGGACCTCTGTTGTTTATTATCTATACAGCCCATATTTTTTCTAAATTAATTATTCTCATTTGCAATCATATGCCGATGACACGCAACCCCCGTACGAGTTTAATCCATCAAATACCGCCCTAGCTAATACTTTGTTAAATGGTGACTTAAATTCTATTTGCAGATATTCTATGGAGCATAATTTAACAATTAATCTAAACAAATCGGTAGCACTAATGTTTAGTTCGAAAAACCGCAGGAAGTTTCTAAATATGTCATTTATGCAGATTTTTCTAAAGCCTTTGACAGACTGGATTACGGAATTTTGCTGAACAAATTATTCGAATTTGGACTAACTGAGCACTTCCTAAACTTTTTTGAATCCTATTTGGTAAATAGACGACTAAATGTACAATACCGTGGATTTTGGTCTATGGATATCTCAGAGACACAAGGTGTTCCCTAAGGTTCTGTGCTTGGGCCATTGCTCTTTAACATTTTTATAAATGATTTCGTCATTGGCTTACACTACAAAACATTACTTTATGCCGATGACCTAAAAATTTTTACACCTATCACTAGTGCAGAAGACTGTGTTGATTTGCAAAACGATCTTGTACAACTATGGTCTTGGTGTAGCGCAAATAATTTACAGTTAAACATCTCAAAGTGTAGGTTTATGACATACACTCGTGCACAAAATCCAATAAAATTTATCTATACAATTAATGATGAAGAACTGAGGAGCTGTGGTCATTTCAAAGATCCAAAGTTATCTTTTATTACCATATCAATCAAATCACCGCTAATTCCTTCAAAAACTTAGGCTACATTATCCGTAATTGTAAAGAATTTAACGAAAATACACCGAAACTTCTCTTTAATTCATTTGTGAGGTCAAGACTTGAATATGCTTCAATAGTCTGGAGTCCTGGTTATGAAAATCATAAATATAGCATTGAAAAACCTCAGAGGCGTTTTCTTAAATACCTCTGGTTAAAAAGTTCTGGAAATTATCCAGAGAGAGGTTTTCCACATTGTGGCTTATTACATAGTTTCAACAAGAGTGATCTTCAACTACGTCGGACGTATCACTCTCTTGTAGATTTTAAATGGCACTATTGACTGCCCTGAAATTCTTAGTTGCATTAGATTTCATGTTCCTAATTTGCAGACTCGCTCGCATTCGTCTCTATTCTATTTGCCGGCACCAAGAACAAATTTGCTGTTATTTTCTCCTCTGCACCGTATGTGTTCCAACTATGATTCTTTATATAATAATATAGATATTTTTAATACTAGTATATCCAAAATGCAAAATGTGGTTCTGAATTCCGCTCAACAACTGTAGCTTCTAAACTATTAGATTACAACTCTTAGGACTATACTAATCATAGACTTATTTTGTTAATTTTTATTATCATTTAATTGTTTACCATTAGTTAAGTTATTTAGTTTTAGTTATTATTTAGTTTTCTTTTTATGTTTGTAAAATTCCTGTCCTATAATTGGATTTCTGTCTGGGCAGTCGTAACCAAAATAAACAAATAAATAAATAAAATACTTATGCCAGAATAATATTTATATATTCAAACAGACATATTTTAAATTTTAAAATGGGTGAGTATAACTTATATTTCCCGCTAACCGATCTGTTTCAGATACCCCAGGACGGACCACCACTACCAGAGACATGACGTTTTTCTACCCAAACCCAACCTCCTTGCGGGCGTCGGACAACATACCGTCCAACGCCCGTTGTCCTACCTGCTCCGTGGAGTCCGAAAGTGCTAAAAAAGCACTTAGGGTCTCCACACTCCCGAGCTACACAGCTCATATCCTTACCTTTCCGATGATCCGGGGTAGGACACACCTTTACTGTGTCCTACGTACCGGCAGTCAATCCCAGCCAAAACTTCCTAAAACCCAACTAGACCGATGACTACCCACGGGGGTGACAAGCTGGCGAAGAAAGAAAATATCAAGACAAGAAGAGCGCCAGAAGAGACCTCTGCCAGCGAGGTTGAAGAGCCAGGACCAGGGGAGGTCCGCAGAAAATACCATGACACATCTCGCATTTGCGGGCTGGGTCTGGTAGAAGTAAGCGGGCCCACCTATCACGAAGGCCGGTCCAGGTCTACAGAGATAATCTAGGAGCAAAGAGTAGTAGTCCTACTCGGCCCTAGTTATCGAGACCGTCATCAAGCCAATGAATATTGGCGCGCGCATAAAAAATGAGCGAATCAGTTTTTTAACTATTGCAATATAATATACTACCCATGTCTAGATCGAACTTCAAAAAATCGTTTAGAAATTGTCCAAAATATTATTGAGATGGTTAAAGATGGACAATATAATGAAATTACATTATCTCACATTTTTGTACCGCTTATTCCATTGTCAATTCCCCTGTATCTTAGAGAAACTCATCTTCAGAAATATCGTGCATAACCGTAATATTAGGCATCAATACACACTCACATTGCCTCACCGCTGGACTCCTCTTTTCCAATGAAGTTTCACTTACTTCGCTACAATGTTGTACAATTCTGTAAAACCTAATATGCGTTTAAGCCTTTATGCCTTTCGTCGCCAAATGAATCATAAGCTAATTGATCGTCAGTGAGAAATAACTTCTTAAAAAGAACAAATGTGTTTAGTTTTATTCATGTACCATTTTTCAAGACATTTCAAATTATAATTTAGTAGATAACATTTAAATAATCTGATATATTGTGACTGTTGATTACTTGTAGTATAGGTTAAGTGTAAGAATAGCCACTTGGCTAAACTTCGCCTGCTCTATGAGTATATAAATGTCTAAATATATATTATTATATTATGCATTTTTTTAAAATAAAGACGATATTATTATCATTATTATAGTTATTACGTAATGTAAACAGCATATCTCTAATGGCAATATCTAATTTCACTACTTTATATCATGAAGTACCTCAGGGGTAGGTTTTGAGATCACTACTGTTTTCCCAAAAATGCTGTTAAGTATGCTTGTTGTATTTCTGCAACGACAAAAAAGACAATAGATCAGTTTTTACATAACTTTAATGCTCCAAAATAAAAAAATTAACAAAACAATTGTAACTAACTAATGACCATGTCCTTGGTTGCCCCAGTGAGTGACACCAACGTAACTGGTGCCGCCTTCACCATGGCCCTTATGTCCTGGATGTTGGGCATGTCCAATTCTTTCGACGATGGCTTCAAATCCAGAGTGAGGTCCTGAGATGTATTTCACAACACGTTTGGTGCCGTCGGCTTCTTTCAGTGTGTATCCTCCTGTAACGTGATGTCCGTCTCTATGCTCATGTTGGTCTTTAACGTCATGGGTATGGGGATCGTGGACACCATATTCGAACTTGTAGTGGGCGTGATCCTTTAAAGATTTAAAAATATTTTTTATTAGGAATATTCATTTTCTACACTTTATAACGATTAACACCTGTTCTGTATCAGAAGTCAAAATTCTATGCATGTTGCAATAAGAGTAGTAATCAACTTACATGTCCGTGTCCATGTCCATGGGGATGAGCTACAGCGATAGCAACTACAGCCAGAGTTACAAATAATACCTGGAAAGTATGATATTAGATACAGGAAAAACACACTTAAGTGCAACTGCCAAATTAAATTTAGGTTTTCTATTATATTTATGTACATATTTAGTCAATTGTTTTCTCATCAAGAATAAAATAAAAATTAAGCTTTCTGTGCATCTAGCAAACAGCAAAATAATTTTTTTATAATTGTCAAGAAACACAATATAAGAAAAATTATTCACTCACGATCTTTGGATTCATTTTTGATTTGTATATGCTTAGAATACAATACCAAGACTGATAAAGACTGTAATGTAAAATGCTCTTATATACCAAAATTCTCACAATTGAGGCATGTCTTATTAAAATTATGTAAAGCAAATATGTAGGTATCGTTTATTTCATGTTACATATTAAGATTGATATGAAATCAGTTGTATATAAAAACAAAATTCTTACTAAAATTAATATCTTTTACATAATTTTATGGTTAATTTAGCCTGAGTTGGCTCAACCGGAGGAAATATGCCTTCAGCATTATTAATAATTTGTTTTTGCTATTGAAAAAGTGAATATGCAGTATTATTATATAATTTCTAACCACTGACATTAATGACTGCATGAGTAGCAAGGGAGTATATCATGCAGGCTTTAAAGGACATTTGTAGCTGGTAACGTATTTATGGAAAATTTCCTTTCGCCAATATTGTTTGAAAAATACCATATGTTTTTGAATTATGCGTATTTATTGGTGTTATGTACGATTTGTCAAAAAATGTTATAGCTAGACCTATCCACCCCGATATAATTGAAATCAGGGAAAAACGATATAAAATAACATGCAAAAATATATAGGGTTTACGTTTAAAAAACAGTATTCATTGTTATATCGTATAAGTAACAAAGATACATTATTGTTGTTAAGAATGTTTAGTTCTTTTGATTACAATTACACGCCAACAAATGTAGCTCCTACAAGAATATTAAACTGTCTCGATAACATGTTTTTAAACTTTATTGAAAACTCCATATCCACTGCAGTTACAATTGTTACAAGCACATTATTGTCTGATCATCTAGGACTAAAATTAAGGTTAAACTTTCCGCGGGTAATGGGTACATCTGGAAAAATGTATTTTAGACCAATTACTATCTTGGGCTTACATAATCTACATAACAAGTTGCGATCTGTTTTATAAAATAATCATCTTTAGACGTGCACGGCAAATTTAAAATTTTTATTGACACAATAGCTTGTGTAGTTGAAAATAACTTTCCTTTCAATTGTAAAATCATTAATAATTCTAACCCAGTTAAACCGAACTGGTTCACTACTGGTCTTAAACATATATGAGAATCACTTAACCTGCTAGTCGTAGTAGTACAGAAATGAGCTAGTTAAGGCGAAAAAAATTGCTCATGATACCTACGTATCCCAGTCACCAAATCCACTGAAAACTATGTGGAAAATTGTAAAAAATTTTAAATAAAAAAAATTGGATTGTTTAGATGGAATCTCACCAACAGAATTCAACGTATATTTTACAAATATTGCCACTGATTTAATAAATCCTGCCTCCTCGCAATAATACATTTGATGTTTATTTATGGAATTAAAAAACTGTTGGTATACCGAGGAATTTTAGTTTATCCACAGTATCATACATACAAGTACTAGATGTAATAAATAACTTGAACGAAACCGACAGTAAATTCTATCAAGTATGTTTATTAATTCTAGTACAATAAAATTAATCTATCGATTGGATTTTATTTCTCAGGTGATAATTTTATGATCTCCTGCCTCAAAACCAGTTAATTTATTTATAGCATGAGTTGTTGACATATTACTTCTAAAGCCGAACTGGTGTATACTAAAGAGAATATTGTGAAAATAATGTGAAATTTGTAACTTCAGTATAACCTCAAACATTTTCCCAAAAATGGGTATAATAGATATAGGTCTATAGTTAGAGGGATTGTCAGTAGCATCTTTTTTCTGAATAGATACAATACGTGCTAATTTGAGTACATCGGGAAAAACATTATTTAATATGCACCGGTTTATCAGGTTTGTTAGAGGAATAGTACAATAAATCTAAATCAATCGATTTGGAAAAATGTCAGGAATAACATATTAAAATGTTTAAGACTTGGGCGTTGTAGCAATTTTGTAAATAAATAAAAAGTATCAACAAATTGGCCTCACGGACTTTAACACGGTAGGACGGCCATAAAATGCTTCTAATAATTAAAAAATATATATCACGTTGTAGAGCCAGAAATTCTCTATAATTTTGATATGAGAAATACCCCTCTACGGGGCTTACTTTTTTTAATCAATTTTTAATTTTTTTTTGCCAAGTGCCGTTCCGCCGTGGCGACAAAGGTTAGCTGACCAAACGAAAACAACTTGGCAAAAAAATCTTAAAAAATTGATTTAGAAAAATTTAAGAATCGTAGAGGGGTATGTCCCGTACCGAAATTGTAGAAAATGGTTTTCCCTACAACGCTATATCTCTTTTTTAATTATTAGAAGTATTTTATCAGGAAAAAGATGCTACTGACAATCCCTCTAATTATAGACCTATATCCATTATACCCATTTTTGGAGAAAATATTTGAGGTTATACTGAAGTTACAAATTTCATATTATTTTCACAATATTCTCTTTAGTAAACACCAGTTCGAGTTTAGAAGTAATATATCAACAACTCATACTATAAATAAATTAACAGGTTTTGAGGGAGGAGACTTTATTTACACACAATAACTTGATTTAACTATAGCTTCTGACTTTGTGTTAGTTTTTCTACCTCTCTAACCGTCTTCAGTATGTGTCTATAGGTAGTAATAAATCGAAACCACGCGCTATTAAGGAAGGTGTCACTCAAGATTTGGTACTGGGGCCATCACTTTCCCTTAGTGATATAAACGACTTGCCCAGTATCACCCCTAGTGTTGATTTTGTCCTAATTGCTGAGGATACAACTGTTATATTAAAGGATAAGTATATAAATAACTTGTTACCAAAATGTTCACGATATACAGTCGTTAGTTGAAGAGTGTTTTTTGGCAAATGAGTTGATTTAAATACATCTAAATATGAGAATATGGCATTTTCACTTTGCCAAATCAATGCTAACATGCAAAATGATACAGCTGATTGTGTAAAATTCTTAGGAGTTTACTTGGATAATAAATGAACTTGAAAAAACCACACAAACTTCGCTTGCAAGAATCTTTCCAGCAATATATACTTGTTACGCAATCTGGTATCACAAATAACTTTAATTACAGGCTGTTTTGGACTTATACATTCCATAATTTCTTATGCTATCTTAGTCTGGGGTCACTCTACTCACAGTGCATCTGTCATTATAGCACGACTAAATTACACTGATGACTGTAAAAAAACTTTTAAAAAACTAAGAGTACTAGCACTGCCTAGCATCTATATACTTGAATATCTCCATATAAAAACTAATATTAATCTGTACACCTCACATTCACAAACATTGTATTCTACTAGAAACAGTGAAAATATTAATCTTGGCTCTTTACGACTTTGTAAAACTCGAAATGGAACTAGGTATTACCAGTGCATTATGTAGGTCGGGCAGGAACATGAATTTTTCTTAGCCTAACGAGACTAGTCCTCCCCCCGTTTTCGAGAATGCTGAACATGTCTCTCTCCGAGGTCACCCCACCTCACAAACGACCAAAAATCACCCCCGAAAGGGGTAAACCGCGTATCCGCCGTCTCCTACCAGCCAAACTTGTGTTACCCCCTTTTTCGCGGATGCTGAGCATGATGATGATGTTGAATCTTCTCCCCGAGGCGAACCAACCCCTAAAACGGACAAGAACTACCCCTTTGATACGCGGTTTTATGAAGTAAGCAAGTAAGCTCACAGATCATTCAATACGTACCGGAAGATGATTGCAGGTATCTTGACTGACTGTTCAGCTGAAAAAAAAATGGGTGCATACTTTGTATCTAGGTTGGTGATGATGAGTACCAGCTAATATCTCTGTGTGTACTCTTCGCCGCCGCGAGCCCGCGTACTTTTGTACTAAATTCTTCCGTAAAAAAAAATAAAAAAGTACAAGTATAATGATAATTTTGCCCGTTTAGTAAGAAGTAAGAGTGTAATGATATTTTTGTCTGTTTGCTGAGCGAGGAGAGGTCGTGATATTTTTTTGATGCACCGTATTCTCGAAAACGGGGGGTAACGGCGTTTCACTTCTTTCGGGAGCGGACTCGACATTACCATCATGATCAGCATCCTTGAAAACGGGTGCAACACAGGTTCGGCTAGTAGGAGACGGCGGATACGCGGTTTACCCTTTTCGGGGGTGGTTTGTGGCCGCTCGGGGGGTGACCTCGGAGAGAGATTTAATCACCGCTAACGTGTCCAGCATCCTCGAAAACGGGGGGAAGACATAGCCTCGTTAGGCTAAGAAAAATTCATATTTTTCGAGGTTCCATCCGACTCACAGAATGCACTCACTACACGCTATCAAACTTTATAATATGTTACGTGCACAAAGTAGAAATCGGGACTGTAATAGTTTTAAGGCAACCCTTAAGACATTTTTATTAGACCATGCGCTTTATAGTTTAAATACACGGATCTTAACCTTTTAAATTATAATTTTGTATATTCCTTTATCCTGTTTGTCATTTTTGTTTTTTTTATCTTGTTAGTTTGTGAGTGTTTACTGACTTTTGTAAATACTGTATATAGTATAATAGTACCAATAAATATTTTTTTACCACAACTTTGCGTTGGATTTCTTTGTATCATGGTCCACCTACACCCCTACAAATTTTATATGAAACTTTTTTTATCTCCAATAAAAATATAGTGATCCTGTACAAGCCTTACTTACATCGCACCTCAGTTTTGACACAGACATAAAGATGTATATTGAAATGGTGAAAGGTGGATTCCAAAAACAAAATAATGAATAGTGCTAGGTCACTATTTATAAGTAAAGCGACCGTTGACATGGCGAAGGCAAACGCAAAGGGCACCTGCATTTCGGAATAAAACTGTGGTTCATTTAGATAAATTTACATTTGTAACAAAGATATTCCGATTATAAATGAGGATAACCCACTAAAAATGTTCTGCGGTGAGATGTAAGATAACAGTTTTTATAAAAGGGCATAATAATAGCATGATATTTCTATTGGTAAAAAAGAATTTGCTTTACGTACGTCAAGTAATTTATTGGAATTTCTAAATGCATGGAACGGTAATTAGATCGTTATTTCTGTAAAATTTGATACAGCTGCAGTGGAATAAACAACTTAAATATCAGCGATATCTGTTTTGTAATATAAGTATCCAGTTTCCTGAATTAACACTAATAAACCGTTGTCTCCATTAAGATAATTGTGAAACCAGGCAAAAGTACTTCTAGACATGCCAAAAGAAATTGATTTTGCAACTACGAAATTAATATCTAAAGAGTCAAAAGCTTTAACCATAACATTGTGACTTTCATTTTGTCTGGCTTCGGAAAATTCGTCAGTTATTTTGCTTAATTTATATAAGTCTATATCTACTGTGATTTATTTATTTACAAAACTCAACGGGACAATTATAATAATAATAATAATACATTTATTGTCTAACAA
This sequence comes from Leptura quadrifasciata, assembly GCA_963675555.1. Classification (NCBI taxonomy): domain Eukaryota; kingdom Metazoa; phylum Arthropoda; class Insecta; order Coleoptera; family Cerambycidae; genus Leptura; species Leptura quadrifasciata. The sequence goes on along the minus strand of OY776681.1, from coordinate 13,862,964 downwards.
AATTACAAAGTTAGCTAACACATACCGGGTGTTAGAAAAGTATGGGAACGGTGGAAAATCTCGAACAGTTTGCATCAACTCGAAAAATAAAAAAATACGTGTCAAAAATTTTTCAAAAAACTATCTACTGATACCAAAATGACCTTCCCACTCCCCACCCTGTGGGTTGGGCGAGAAGCAACTTTAAAATTTCAAACGGAAACCCCTATTTTTTATTGCGGAATTGGATTCTACGGCAAAAAATACGTAAATTTTATTACGGACATTTTTTTCGATTCTTGCATGGTGTCGCTGTAATCGCAAAAAATGAAAAGAAAACATTACTGTTTCAAGAGTAGCGTCTTGTGCCCATAAAAAAACGTCCAATTCACAAACGGAAAGACACGTATTTGTTATTTTTACGAAATCTATCCAATGACATTTGATTCGACTCTCCCACCCCTAACCCAGTGGGTGGGGCGGGGGCAACTTTGAAATTTGTAATGAAAATCCCTATTTTTTATAGCGGATTAGGATTCTACGGCGAAAACTACGTGAATTTTATATTGGACATTTTTTTCGATTCTCGCAAGGTGTCGCTGCAATCGCAAAAAATTGAGTGGAAACATGAAAGTTTTGAACGCATACTTAAAAAAATACGAAAAGTAAAACTACTGATCTCAGAGTGAATGATTTCCCGAGCTGTTTTGAGAATAGTGATTTTACACGGTCGTGCGGAAATTACAACTATTAACATTCTGGAAATTTATTAGCATATTTTCAGTTTACATTTTTTACAGGGCAATAAAAAACTCGATTTAAAAAAAACAACAGTGGTTTTACCTCTTAATTCAGCCACTTCAGATAAGTTCTTGATCCCAGCCAGTGAAGGTAACTCAGCCATTTAAGGCAAGGTGAGGATTTCGGCCAGTTGAGGCAATTAGTTTACAGCTTAACTACTACTCTAGCAGGTTTTAATTTCAATATTATAGCAGGTGTTCAAAATGGTGCCCATTGACTTCTTGGCATTGTCCGAGACGAACGTAAAAATTTTCAATAGCACTTCTTATCATTTGAGGTAGTATTTCTGCAAAAATGTTTATTATGCGTTTCCTCAGCTCTTCTAAATCACGAGGTTTAGTGAAATAAACCTTACCTTTCACGTAGCCCCGAACAAAATAATCAAGTGGCGCGAGGTCGGGAGATCTTGTTGGCCATTCAATAGTTCCTCTTCGACCTATCCATCGATTTTCGAAAGTACCATTCAAATAGTCCCTAACAATATCCCGATAGTGTGGAGGAGCTCCATCTTGCTGGAACCAAACATTATCGAACTCATCACCAGCAATCTCTTATATTGCAGGAACTATTTGATTTGTCAACATTTCCAGGTATTTTTTTCCATTCAAATTTCCATCTATGAAAAACGGTCCTATGATTCGATGGACTCCAGATTCGGCGTGAAATTCAACAGACTTGGGCTCATGGCTATAGACATATTGTAGTCTGTTGCCTAAGTATGAAGGAAAAGAAGAAACAAACTCGTATGATAATTCAAAATTTGTTAAGTTATTTAGTAAGATACCATGGTTAAGCTTGTCAGACGTCTTAGAAAAATCCATATAAATAAGGTCAACTTGACCGCCTATATCTAATGCTTCGCAAAGATATTGAGTTGAGCATAGTAAATTTGTGGTTATAGACCTACCAGACATGAATCCATATTGGTTAGTTGATATTTTGTTTTATATATTAGGGAAGATATAGTCATATAGAACAAATTCGAACAGTTTTGAGAAATTATTAATTATAGTGATTGGTCGGTAATTTTTTATATTTTCCTTAGAATTTTCTTATGCACAGGGCTTATTATCTTAGATACTTTCCATAGAGTGGGAAAAACACCTTTATTTACGGATAAATTAAAGATATACGATAAGGGACGAGCAAATACTGAAACAGAGTCTTTGACGGAGAAAGCCGGTATTCCATTTAGGCCCGCTGTAAATTTTGACTTTAATTTTTTACACCCTTTAATAATTTCTGCCTCACTGATGTTAGAACTGTTTGTTAATACAGTGTACGCTGACTTGAAATATTCTGCAAATTTATTTACTATATTTTGTGGGTCATTACGTGGAACATTTTTATAGGTCACACTGTTTGGTATTGAACTAATTTTAAATTTATTATTAATGTAGGCCCAAAACAAATTTTAGATTATTTTTTAAGTTATTTTCTATTGCAAGCAGTTGGTTTTTGATGATGCAAGTTGTGAAATTTTTAGCTCCAATAGATTGCTATGAGGGTCTATTGTATGAGATTTTGTTTTATTTATGATATCTACAATTTTTAAAACAGAAATCACTTTGAAAGTGAATAGGGTTTCATCTATAAACTTAGTTTTAAAATCTTTATATTGGTCATTTGATTTATCGTTGGTATAGAATTGATGTAATAATTGTTGATACCGTCAGCATTACAACTATCTTCATGAAGATTTTATGAAATGTTATTCTTTACTACTCCCCATGACTTTAAGTTAGTCCACATTTGTTTAACACTATTTTAATATTGTTTATATGAAAACCGTAAAATGCAGTTCTTCCCCTAATTGTTGCATTGTTAGAATAATTACATGTTCCTACTTTTTAAATTTTAACCAACCTTTAATTTTGATTTTCTTAAACTCATGTAAAGTCTTTGTTAACCATGGTTATTGATTCTTGTTAGATTTAAAAGTAACTATTTCTAAAGGAGCAAGGTGATTAAAAATAATTAACATATTATTAACATTAGGAGGTCAATTCTTTCTTATTGATAGTAAATGTTATATACAGGGTCGCTGATATGTATGGAAACGGTCTATTATTTCCTAAAGAAGATAGCTAGCGAAAAATGTTAAGATAGAAAAGTTTTTAAAATCTATAACAATAAAGCAAAATTAAGTATTCAGGATCAGTCAAAAAGTTATGACGAAACAAATTTGATTTTACTTTAATGGAACACTCTGTATATTATTCCACATTTCAATTCTTCTGCTAATTCTAAACAAAATTCATATAGCACATAATATCCCTAAACTTAACCGTTTTCGAGATATCAAACTTTGAAACCTAAGAATATCGAAATGTACTAAATAGTCGAAGGATCCTCGTGTCTGGCATCACAACCTACTTTGCACTGATGAAAGCCAACAGCTCGAAACTGCAGTCTGCAAGTGGTGTGGTACGTCTGGCACGAGAGCTCCTTTAAGTAAGAATTAATCTTTCAGCTGGTGTTTGTTGCAATCGAAGCATTTGCGTTCTGATTTTTGTGTCTTAACATTTTTCGGTAGCTATCTTACTTTAGAAGATAATCGGCCGCTTTCACATATATCAGTGACCCTGTACAGCGAATTAATAGCCAAATTAAATTACTCAATATTACAATTTCCAAATCTGCGAAATTCTTTTACAATGTGTTTCCAGGCTTGTATAATTCTTACAGCACGCAATCAAAGCAAGAAAAGTCATCACAATAACCATGTAGAAAACAAATTTTACCAGACCCATGATTATTGTTCATAACCTTGCCTGCAACAATGAACAACTTTTCTGTATCTGTGGCACTCGACAAGCGAAAATGATAAAATGAAATTGGAGCCGCCGCCCGTGTAGGTGCCTGCCTTCCAATGAAATAAACAACCAAAATAAAAATAACATTACAACCACCCAAGAAGCTAACACTGCCGATTTGTAACTCAACACCCTTCAAAAATTGATCGACTTTAAAAACCAAACTCGAAGCGGCACATACTTACTTGAAATATAGAAAAAAATGCAAATTCATGTTCTGGACACCATAGTAGCCAACGCACAAAGCTATGTGACGGCCATAAGCGTACGGAAAATATGATTCTTAATACATAAAGTCGTTAAAAATAATAATGGTAAAAATTATTAACGTTTATATCTCGACGCTGGGCGCAACGTCAAACTTGTGTGCAGTCAGTAAACAAACAGATTCCTGAATCATACAGTTTAGCAAATTATCATTGTATACCCTCCTGCATTTAAGTTATTTTGTACACTGCCAAAGTCATCTAGGGGAGTTTCCGCTAAAGTTCCACCATTCTGCTTCTGGTCTATATCTGTATTGTGCCGAGTCTGCTAGTCCTTTATTTACAGTTTACCACAGCAGTTTAGACGGTATAAAAATCACGTAAGAAAACCTTCAATGATGCCCGGTCCGCTAATCAGTTGGGATAGAGAAGGAGGGACAGGACTGGCTTTAGTTTCTGTCAACTTAATGTTTCCTGCCTAACAGTACTCAAATTAATCTGCACTCCAGCAGCATGTGTGATATTTTAGTAGGGTCATAAAGCAGTTATAAAACTACCGCTAAAGAAAGCTGCGTCCACATGGGTTTTCATTTAAAGCGATAGGCGGGCCAGGCACTTATTAAGCGGCGAGCGATACAATTGGTGGTTTTTGCGTGATTTTTATACCGACTAAACTGCCATGGCAAACTGTACTTATTTTGGTATCAACTTCCCAGGTAGAAATGCAATTATCGGATAGGGAGTCTACAAGTATAAATATTAACGCTATGAACACAAGAAACGCTAATGTCATTAGCCTATGCAAATATATATGTAGATAATACAATAGTAAATAGTACAAAACATCTGAATAGGTAAAATAATGACAAGGATAAATTAAACAACTATTAAGTCACATACGGAGCACCGCATATAAGACACTCCGATATGTTAGTTATTTTAGTACTGAATTTTTTTATTTTTCAAGGTTTAAATCAATTTTAGTTATAATACTGATTAAAACTTGAATCATCATCTACTGGTTCACGTAGACTATAATTTCATAATTATCTAGAAGGAACTTTTAATGTGAGCCTAACTTGGACATACACAAAGTTGATGAACACGACATAAGAATATTGTACTAGACGTGAATTTCGCCAACTATGTTAGCATCAGCTGCATAGAATTGCAACTAAACTATGCTCTTTAAGTCAAATTACAATTGGAAGTTACGTTTGTCCAACATACTACAAATTACAAGCTCTTCATTTTTGGCTTAATAAAAACTTGCGGTTGTACGGTCGTGAGCAAAAAAATAGGACAAGTCTTATAACGGTATTTTGCTAAAATATAGTTGTGTACATCTAACTTTAATTTTTGTGACATTGTCAGTTAGTTGTCATAATTTATTGCAAGTGTGCAGAAAACTAATATGCCTCAGATAAGCGATTTAGTTAAATTTGGAGTTATTGCTAAAGCAGAAGATGGATGGTCAATGAGACAAATTGCACTGCGTTATAATATTGACAAAAATTCGGCGTGTAACATTTTAAGAAAGTGGAGAATAAGCGGTACGATTAATAGAAATCCTGGATCAGGACTATGAAAGATATCAACTCAACAACAAGATTTGCAATTGGTAAATGCTTTAGTAGAAAATCCATTTTACTCAGTTATTCAGGCTGCTGAAGAAACGAATTTTCCTGGATAGAGTAGTACTGGTCGCCAGCGAGTAAGAGAATCGGAGCTACTATGTCATGCAGCAGCACAGAAATACTTACTTAAAGCTGAACATAAAGAAGCTCGAGTAGGATTTGCGCTTGGATTTTTAGCGCATGATGTAAATTTTTGGAACAATGTAATCTTTACAGACGAAAAAACTTTCCAGTCAACACACAGCGGGCGTATTCGTGTTTACCGCCCTCCGAATACTCGATTCGATGAGAAATATATATCTAACAATGATAAATGTGGTAGATTTTGCGTCAATATGTGGGCTTGGATATCGGCACGTGATTCTGGTGTTTTGTGGCATATTGAAGAACGACTTAATAGTGAAACGTATATTAGGAATGAGTTCATATTTCAACAAGACAATTGTTCCGTTCATACTGCTCATACCGTAACTAACTGGTTTCAAGATAACGTCAATGTTCTTAACTGGCTCAGTCATAGTCCAGATCTTAACCCCGTGGAAGAAGTATGGGGACTACTCGTAAGAAGTATCCAAAAACGAAATGTGAGACCACGGAATGCCGAAGAATTACTAGAAATAGTAAATAATGTATGGGAAAATATTATTACTAATGATTATTGTATAAGGTTATTTAATTCTATGCCAAACAGACTTATAGAAGTTATAAATAGAAATGGTGCAAAAACGAAATATTAATAATTAGTTTCTTGTTAAGTAGGATATCCTTTGTATTTTGATCCAGAATTTCTACTAATCGTACCGTTTATTCTCCACTTTCTTAAAATGTTACACACAAAATTTTTGTTAATGTTATAACGCACTGCAATTTGTCTCATTAACCATCCATCATTTACTATAACGATAACTGCAGCATTAAAATAAAAAATAAATTAAAAGTGATATCTGTTTTATTTCGGCTACTCATTACATATTCAAATAAAGACAGATTTACATTAGAAAAAAAAAAGTTGTCCTATTTTCTTCTGCTCACCACAGTACTTGTTACAATATCTACATCAATTATAAAATAATCTATAATATCAGAATCTGAATCATCCCATCTGGTACGCCTCTGATTGTAATTAATTGTAACCTAAATCCATGCCATCCTACCCTGCTTTACCATCAAATATTAAGTTTCACCTCCTTACTTAAATCGTTTTGTTTCTCGGAAAAAAAGGACACAACTTAATCGACTGGTTAAATTCATAAACACAGCTAATTTACCTGTTTTGATATATTAAAAATTCTCCTCTGAAGCAAGCAAGGGTAATTATGTATGTAAACAAGGCTAATTTTCATAAAAGTGTCTGCAATTAAAACTTTTTAGGGATGGTTTTAGCTGTGGACCACCCTGCGGAGAAGTTTGGGGTTGTATAATATTACTATGATAAAATTAATTTACTAAATTATGGTATTTGGGTGAAAATTATATATAAGCGGTGTTTTTGTGTCTCTTATGGGCAGGTTGTGTTCTACAATGGAAATGACTAAATTTTACTTTAACACTTAAGAGATATTTGCGTACTTTCTACAAAGTTGAAGGTTTTTGAAAAATTATGCAAATATAGTTGACTTTAAAAATATTAATATAAACTGTTAGTAGCGCGGAATTTATGATCCAGTAAATCTTTCAAGTTTCGAGATTTTCTGCAATAGGTTTAACAATTTTTTACTTACCCATGATTATATATTGCTACAGTAAAATCAATTTATTTATTTAATTACAAAATCCAATAGGCAGTTACAGAATTAGGTGCAAAATAATATATCTACACAAAAATATATACATACATATACACTTGCACACATACATACATACACGACATAATAGGTATGTTCTGTGCAAATGTAGCAATATAAGGCCATTGAGATATGAAACGTAGAAAATTTACAAAGGAGGTTTAGTAATACCTCTGATTGAAAATAGAAGTATTTTTTATGTCCATTAATTGATGTAGATGCAGCCTACCCAGAGACATTATCCACGTCTTTGTTTTGTTTTTAAACAGTTTTACCGAGTTAATTTTTTTTACTTCAAGGGGTAGTTTATTGAACACTCTTGGTCCTAAGAATAGAAAACAGCGTTGTCCAATAGTTTTCCTAGCATGAGGTACTTCTAATGTGTTCCTGCTGTACCTGGTACTGTACGCATGATCGATTTCTTGGGTATTGGTTAGGTTTACTTTTTGATGACATATTACTAAATGACAATATAATTGTCTAATATCAAGTACATTTGCTTGTTCAAATAGTAAATTGGTTGGGAAGGTAATTTCTTTTTGAAGAATGATTTTCAAGATCCATTTTTGCATTATATCTAATTTTGTTAGGTGACAATTGTATACACCTCCCCAAGCAATTATACCATAACGAAGTTGTGATTCCACTGAAGCATAATAAACTGTAGTGAGTAGAAAAACGTCTAAAATGTTTTTGAGATATTTAAATTTCGCCAGGAGACCCCTTAATTTTTGTGTTAATTTATTAATATGAACGTCCCATTTAAGATGTGAATCAATAATAATTCCCAGATATTTAGTATTATACTTTATTGGAATCTGGTATAAGGAATTATTACATTCTATTTGCAATGATTTTAAGTCATAGGATTTACTATTACTCGTGAGAAATACATGGTTTTATTAAAATTAATTGTTAACACTCTAGAATCGAACCACTCCTTTATCATTTTAAAATCTCGTTGTGCTGTCTCAATAACATCTTCCCAGGTAGATCCTGTATAAAAAAAATGCTGCATATCTGATAAACTGTCCTTGTGAGGGTAGAGAAAACATATTATTGATATAAATATTGAAAGGAATAGGGCCTAATACAGTGCTTTGTGGAACGCCATATTCAATTACATTAAATTCACTGCAAGTTCCAATTTATATTTACACATTGTTGTCTGTTTGACAGAGAGCTTTTCATTAATTTAGCTCCAATCCCCCTGACACCAATTCCCTCCATAATGTTTAAACGTTTTTTATGATCTACTGTATCAAACGCTTTGGCTAGATCCACAAAAATACAGATGCTAGGATTTCCATTGTCTATAGATTTGTATATATTTTTTGCAAGCAGGCTAATAGCATCCTGAGTGGATCTAGCTTCTCTAAACCCAAACTGGAAGTCTGAGAGTATATCATGTCTATTAAAAAAAAGGCAATAAGCCTGTATTTTATTACTGTTTCCACAATTTTAGAAAGAGTGGACATCAGCGAAAACTGCACTTTTGGACAAAACGTCATATTTTATTTTTAAAAATCATGGTCTATCGCGATTTTTCTAGGGGCTAAAATTTAAGAAATCGTATTAGCAATTTTTTTACGTATAATCTGAATACATCGCTGTATTCAGCTCCTTCCTAAATGGGTATGTACCAAATATCATAAAAAATACGAATTAATAAAATTATATGCAATATTGTGTGTATACAATGGAATAGCTTAAAAAAGCTAACAAAAAACATTTGACCTTACCAATCTCATTTAACATATTTAACCTGTACCTGTACTACTTTGGTCTATTTAAAAGGATCATCGCTCAATAAACTACAAAAATATGTATAATAATTTAAAAATTGTATTTTAGATCTAACCCATTAAAGCGATACTGTCAAAGCAGTCTACGGTCTAACATTTTCATTGAATGAGATGAATGCCATCTCGATGCCATACTACGATAAAGAATAAAGTGATTACAAGGATATTTGACGAAAATAAATATTTGTGCAGGTACAGGCCAACAAAGGGCTTCTAAAAAAAGGATAATAACTTCTCGACTTGACCGGTAAGGTAGTTATTAGTCCTATTGAATAGTGAGACACGACCAGTTATTATTTCGTCTCGGAAAAAACTCTTCGATATTTCCTACATTGTACAATGTACACCTCATATAGAATTGTTCTCTATTGTATTTTTAACGTCGCGGTAATTATTATAATCTCGCTCTGTATGTTTATTCGTCATTTTGCGGGCAACTGCGAAGGGGTTATCTCGCTATTGTGCTGTTAATATGTTATTGATAGATATTTAAAATAATTATATACCCCTATATTGAATTATAATGCACCTTGAACGAGAAGATGCCGCTACAAAGCACGTGTTTATTTTTAAAAGTATTTGGCACTCTGCAATTCGTTCGCGTAACAATATGAGGGTCAATATTTTTCTGCACGAATGCCCATTAAGTGTTTTTCGGTAATGGCAACATTAAGTAACAAGGATCAGGAACACGGAAGAAAGGTATGTCATAATATTGTGTTCCACGTAGATTTTACAGGCCCTGCAAGTCCTGGCTAATGTCAAAAAAAATTTGGAGGCCCTTGGTTCTCGTATATACACTAAATGCCAATTTATTTTTTTATTCCCTTAAACAATAGGGGGGTGGTAATGGGGTTGGTAAGGGGGTATCTAACGCCAAAAAAGTTTTTCGTTTTTGTATATACACTAAATCACATTTTAATTTCATTTACTTCCTTTCATAATAGTGTGGGGTGGTATTAGGGGTGATAGTGGGGGGTGGCTGATGCCAAAAAAAATTTTGAGACCTTGACTTTTTGAATTTTATGGACTCTTACCCATTTGATTTGCCTATTTACCCTTATTTACCCCATTTACCTCCGAACACTTCAACGGAATTAGATAAAAATTTCCAGATCTTGTTATAATACATAAGTGTACGTAATTTCAAGTCAATATCATAAACGATTCCAGAGTAACCGTGCGCACAAAAAAGATACAGACTGACAGACAGAATTTTTCTTCGCTCAAATTGAAAATCTTGACGTTTCATGACATTTTAATATTTCGACAAAAAAAAACTTTTTTTGCTTTACTATACTTCCACTGGACGTGGAAATAATAATAAATAATAATAATAAAACTTTATTGTGCAAGAGACCATACATTAACGGTGTGAGACACGTCGAAATGATTGGCCGGAGTTGTCAATAATAATAACAATCATAACAGAAATACAAAAACAGAGAAAAAATAAAATACAAAAAAATATGTACACAAACAGAGATAGAAGAACCTATTACACAAAGTTAAAACCTAATCAACTAAGTCATCTTCTAAAAATTCTTGTACAGAATAGTAGCATTTTGTAGCTAGCATATTTTTGATGACATTATTGAAGTCGCGTTCATTTAAATTTTTAACTCTTGATGGCAGTTTATTATATAGTATAATACCCATATATTGCGGACTCTCTTTATATTTAGATAAATGGTGGCTAGGAATTAATAAATTATCATTTGATCGGGTATTGTAGTCGTGATTAAAGTTATTAAGAAGAAATCTATTTAAGTTTTTTCTGGTATGTGTAATTGTATGTAAATACGAAACAAAGGCAGAATTTTTAATTTCTTAAATGTTTCTCTACAAGAAGCATATTTTGACACACATATTATATTTCTTACTGTTTTTTTTGTATTACAAAAATTCTTTGTGCATTTGAAGAAGAGCCCCAACAAATAATGCCATAGGAAATTCTGGAAAAGAAATGTGAATAATAGTATGCTAATATAGTTTCTGTACTGGTAGTTTTATGTAATCTATAAATTGCATAGCATACTGACGTTAATTGTTTTGCTAAATTATTAATATGAGGTTCCCAGCTAAGTGTATTATCTAAATTTACACCGACAAATTTTGTTGTATCAACTTGTTGGATGGATTTACCTTTAATCTTTAATAAATTACTTTCCAAAATTCGGGATATTCTTGGTGTAAAATTTATAAATACCGCCTTTGATGTATTTAAAAACAATTTATTATTCTTAAACCAGTCAGTGAATTTGAGTATCTCGGTTTTAGTGTAATTTAAGGCGTCTGTCAAAATGGTTGAACAACTTAAATAAGAATTATCATCCGCAAAGATAATCAAGTTGTTTTTAATTAACACATTATCGGGCAAATCATTTACATAAAGTAAAAATAGCAATGGTCCCAAGACTGACCCTTGAGGAACACCACATAATATATTTTTCCGAGTAGATTTAGTTCCATTTACTACAACAACTTGGTTTCGATCAGACAGATAGCATTTGAGCCAATTATGCATTTTTCTCCTTAGTCCATATGCAGATAAGTTAGCTAAAAGTAAATTGTAGTTTACGCTTTGCTAAGGTCCATAAATAGGCCAATGCATTTTTTACCGTTGTTTATATTTTCATAGATGTTGTGAATAAAATTTAACATGGCAGTTTCAGTAGATCTGCCTTTACGAAATCCATATTGACAGTTAGTAAGTATATTATGCTTTGCAACTAATTTCACAATTCTATTAAACATTACTCTTTCTAATATTTTAGATACAGTTTCTTAAAGAGGGGTGTTACTTTGACTGTCTTTAAAATTTGTAGAAATACACCTTCTGATATAGACCAATTAATTAGGTTTGTCAATGGGGTTATAACATAATATACACATTTTTTGATTAACTTTGCACTTAAATTATCAAAGATTGTTGAATTGGTGCTTTTTAATTGCATTATTATATTATAGATCTCATTTTCACTGACTGATTCAAGGAAAATAGTTGGATAATAATTGTCGTGTGCTGACTTAACTCAATCCTGCTGTTTTCAGTATCTAACTTTTCATTTAGCTTCCTTGGTAAGTCTATGAAGTATTTATTAAAATTCTCAGCAATTAATTTATCATCTGTTACAGATAAGTTATCTATTTTCATTTCATAAATTTTATTGTCGTTACGTTTATTATCATTTAATATTCTGGTTAATTGCTGGCCATACTGTTCTACTTTTGTTATCAGAATTTCGAATTAGTCTATCGTTATGCAGTCTTTTAGCAGCTTGTATTGTCTTTTTATATACTTTCTTATATTTTTTATATGTTTCAAGATTAGCTGCAGCATTAGTGTTCAGGGTTTTCTGATAGAGTTCTTTAAGTTTTTTAGATGCCTTGTGTAATCCAATCATTTCCTTTTTTAGATTTTTTCTTAATGCGTTTTACTGGGAAGCTCATCTCAAAATTCAAAATTATTGTATTTATAAATTTTTTCAAATGCATCGTCTATCGTATGTGCAATATATACATCATCCCATGTTTCTTTACTCATCAAATATAAAAAATTGTTATAATTACAATCTCTGAATGTTCTAGTTAATATGTAGGAATTCTCAATATTAATATTGTTTGTAAATGAAATTCAAAAATTTGTGCAGTGTGGTCTGAAATGCAATTATGGTTAATTATACAATTGTCATCAGTATTGTTGAAAAAATTACTACAAATATAATCGATACAACTACTTGAGTTTTTAGTGTACCTTGTGGACTCACTGATTAGCATGTCAATATTATACATTTTTAAGGTATCGGATATTCGTTGCTTGATGCATGTATCAGCTAATAAGTCTATATTGAGATCTCCACATATTACAAGTTTACAGTTTTTATTTTTGCTAATATAGTTCAATAGTGAATCAACTAATGATATAAATTCATTTAAATCTCCATGAGGTGACCTATATAAACAGACTATTTTTATCAGATTTTTCTCAAATTGTACTTCAATTCCACAAGCCTCCATTATTTTTTCTTTGCAAATTGTTTTTATGTGAGATATTTCTTTAGTTTGAATGTTAAGATTATTTTTAGTTAAAATCATAGTTCCACCATTTTTATATTTTGATCTACAAAAAATTGACGCCACGTTATAACCACAAATTTTTATACTACCAGTCTCTTATTTGCTCAGCCAGTGCTCTGTTAGACATACAAAATCAATACCTTGTTCACTTAGAAATATTTCCATTTGTTCAACTTTGTTTTTGATACACTGTGTATTTTGATGCATTATTTTTAATTTAATCAATGATTGTGAACTTTCACTTTTAAATATTACATGTCTTCATGATGTAAAAAATTATTCTGCTTTTTGATACAATTTATCAATTCATCTTCTATATAACTAGTTATATCTATTTTATTATTTTCACGTCATAGCTCATTACTACAAGACTTTGCACTTATTATTTTTATCTGGCCGCAACGTATTTTTACAAACCGCATAAAATATTGACAGTGTTCGAAAATATTTGTAGGCGGTCTTTCAGTTTACCTTCATATCGGGCGGAGGCCCTCTATCCTAATTGTTATTTCTCAAAGACAAACTATTTAAAGGACTGGAAAATTTTTAATTTAACTTAGGGATACGACCAACCCCTTTTTTCTTATATTAAGAACAACCCTCTCGTCCATCAAAGGGCAGTACCCTTTTGGCGACGTCTGTCTTAGGACTGAAAGGCGTAACTGCACAATTTTGCGAAGAAATATTCCTTGAAATCGCTTACCCTTTTTTAATACATCATAGTCAGAGTGTCACAATTTGCGTCAAGATGTGTTCTACTTGATCAATTTTTTTAACGTGACTTATCAAAGCAGGTAAAGTCAGGTAAAACATATTTTATAAATTATAAAACTAAATTTGTTGTACAAATAATGGATAGGTATTGTCGTGAGCAGAAAAAATAGGACAACTTTTTTTTCTAATGTAAATCTGCCTATTTGAATATGTAATGAGTAACCGAAATAAAACAGATATCACTTTTAATTTATTTTTTATTTTAATGCATTAGTTATTGCTATAGTAAATGATGGATGATTAATGAGACAAATTGCACTGCGTTATAACATTAACAAAAATTTGGTGTGTAAAATTTGTGGAGAATAAACGATACGATTAGTAGAAATCCTGGATCAAAGGACAAAGGATATCCTACTTAAATAAATAAATAATAAATAAATTGCCTTTATTTGTGGCGGAGTTCAGCAAAGCAAGAAACTAACTATTAATATTTCGTTATTGTACCATTTCTATTTATAACTCCTATAAGTCTGTTTGGCATAGAATTAACTAACCTTATACAATAATCATTAGTAATAATATTTTCCCATACATTATTCCAGTAATTCTTCTGAATTTCGTGGTCTCACATTTCGTTTTTGGATACTTCTTAGGAGTAGTCCTCATACTTCTTCCACAGGATTAAGATCTGTACTATGACTGGGCCAGTTGAGAACATTGATGTTGTTATCTTGAAACCAGTTAGTTACGGTATGAGCAGTATGAACGGAACAATTGTCTTGTTGAAGTATGAACTCATTATTAGGAAATAATTGTGACACAGAAGGGAGCATAATATTGTCTAAAATCCTAATATACGTTTCACTATTAAATCGTTTCTCAATATGCCACAAAACACCAGACCACGTGCCGATATCCAAGCCCACATATTGATGGAAAATATACCACTTTTATCATTGTTAGGTATATATTTCTCATCGAATCGAGTATTCGGAGGGCGGTGAACACGAATACGACCGCTATGTGTTGACTGGAAAATTTTTTCGTGTGTAAAGATTACATTGTTCCAAAAATTTATATCATGCGCTAAAGATTTAAGCGCAAATCTTACTCGAGCTTCTTTATGTTCAGCTTTAAGTAAGTATTTCTGTGCTGCTGCATGACAGCGTAGCTCCGATTCTCTTACTCGTCGGCGACCAGTACTACTCGATCCAGAAAAATTAGTTTTTTCATCAGCCTGAATAACTGAGTAAAATGGATTTTCTACTAAAGCATTTACTACTTGCAAATCTTGCTGTTGAGTTGATATTCTTCGTCGCCCTGATCCAGTATTTCTACTAATCGTATCGTTTATTCTCCACTTTCTTAAAATGTTACACACCGAATTTTTGTCAATATTATAGCGCAGTGCAATTTGTCTCTGCTTTAGCAATAGCTCCAGATTTAACTAAATCGCTTATATGAGGCATATTAGATTTTTTGCACACTTGCAATAAATTATGACAACTAATGACAATGTCACAAAAATTAAAGTTAGATGTACACAACTAGATTTTAGCAAAATACCGTTATAAGACTTGTCCTATTTTTTTTTGCTCACGACCGTACAAGTAATAAAAGGAAAATAATTTTATATAAATGAATCACATGAAATTATTCTCTTCTTCTATATATAATTCACCATCAGTATATTAATATATAAAATCTGTATACCTACTATCCCTTGGCGCTTTATCATTCAGGCTAGGCCTCGGTTTGACCCTTTAATAAAAAGAATTTCAAGATCGCCGCCAGCGATAGCTCCTCTAGATGACATAGGTGACTTTTTCAAAAAATTATTAGGAGCGAAATAGCCGTTGCTAATATTACTATTTTTATGAACACCCTTTCCCCACAGCGACATTAGTGTTTTATCGCTAGCTTTATCTAACCCTAATGTAAAGGTCGGTCTTTTGATTAGGGTTATTTGCCAATTAGATTTTCCAAATTTTAATTTAATTTTATGATAATGTCTATTTTTACACCTCGATTAATGCTGTCGGCGTTTTTTTGCCTCGTTTGATTTATTCGAGAAGATTAAGCAATTTTTCGGTTTTGTCTAGAAACTGTATTAAAGTTAATGGCAAGTTTACTCCTGGTGTAAATTGATGTGATCTTTAAAATAATTTAAAGACGTTGAAGTGACGTCGAAAATAAACCGAAAGACAAAATACAATTTTCAAGAATCCAGTGACAGCTGATGTATTAAAATAATGAAACTTTTGGAACTACTGCAACAAATGATAAGCCTACTAATTTGCTCTTAAATTTTGAATTTTTACTTTTATTTTAGTGCAAATTGTGGTTAAACGTGGAACAATGATTTTAGGGAACTCATCTACAATAACACTAGCTATAAAGGTCACTGAAAGTATTATACAAAGTTAAAGACTTAAGCATTCGCAAACCGATGAGCCCATGGCTAATATAAAAGATTGTTGTAAAATAGGAAACTCATGAATAGCCGCCTGTGATAAGGAATTTAAACGTCTGTATATTTTATTTTAAAGGTACTACACAACGAAGTAGTGTGACAAAACAAATGTCCGCAGGTACCTATTTCGTAAAACCAACCTTCAGATAATCTGTTCATTCCCACAGACTCTTCAAGGACTAAGATTTGTGACACTACTCAAGAACGGCGCGGCGTGGCGTGGGAATTTCTTTTATTCAATTAGTCATCCTTTCTCTACTTCCTCTCTTCCTGTTTCGCTTTCATTTAGGATAATCAAAAATCCATCTAAAAATCAGATAAATACTTATTAAATGAATATTATTTGTATTCATTAATTTAAAACATAAATACACTGCTGGACATTAGGTTAAAATAATGCAAATATCTAAGATAATTTTGAAATCATATACAGGGTGTTTCGCGAGAAAACGGACATGGTTTAATGGAAGACAGACGATACCGAGGTTAATCAGAATCACCCATAGAAAAAGCTGGTTGGACACCCGTCGATGAAATATATCGCAACAACTTAAGGTAAGGTGTTTAGAACAATGTGGTGTGTCCTGTGTTTTATCATCTTTATAACTATGAAACAAGTTATTTACAATTAATTACAAGAGTATACCATAATCATGGAATTTGTAACTGTTTATAGATAGTACAGCCTACTTCACTATTTTAGCTTTATGCTACGTTTTCCAAAGTAAAATGTCCCATGGTTATTTTCTTCATTTTATTTAGGCGTAATTTTCGTACCGAACTTCCCACGTCCTCGACTTATCAACTGCAAATTTTTAGATCAACAAATGTAAAATTTTCATATCTTTCACGAAAAAGAACGTGCATGAAGGTCGTTGCATATTTGAGGAGAGCTTCGCTAACTTAACTGGCATCATCAGGGGATGAATATAACTACAGCTGTTTAGCAATTACACCTAAAAAGCCGCTGCCCAAAGAATCCCTACTTCCACATCCAGATTTTGTATCCAAGTCTTATACACACTAAATCCCAATGTAATATTTTACTCCCTCTAATAATAGGGTATGGGTGGCAATGGGAGTGATAGAGGGGGTGGCTAACGTCAAAAAATTTTAGATGCCTTTGGTTCTCGTATACACACTAATCCCAATTTCATTTTTTATTCCCTTAAACAATAGGGAGGGGGTGGGAATGGTGGTGGTAGAGGGGGTAGCTAATGCCAAAATAAATTTTAGAGGCCCTTGGTTCTTGTACACACACCAAATACCAATTTAATTTTTTAGTCCATTTAATAATAGGGTGGAGTGGAAATGGGGGTGGTAGAGGGAGTAGCTAGCGCCAAAAAAGTTTCTTGAGACGTTTCGTTCTTGTATACACACTAAATGACAGTTTTTAAAATTTTACTCCCTTTCATAATAGTGTGGGGGTGATATTGGGGGGTAGCTGATGCCAAAAAAATATATTGACAACTCAACTTTTCGTACATACCCTAAATTGCAATTTTATGGACGCTTTGCCTATTTATCCTTATTTACCCTTAGGCCCTTCAACGGAATTAGATGAAAATATAATCTAGTTCCAGATTTCGTTATAATACACAAGTGTACCAGATTTCAAGTCAATATCATAGACGGTAAATTTTTTTCGCTAAAATTAAAAATCCCTACATTTCATGACATTTTGAACCTATTTCAACAAAAAATAAAACCTTTTTTTGCCTTACTATACTTCCACTGGACTTTAACTAGTTAAA
The DNA here is from genome assembly GCA_963675555.1 of Leptura quadrifasciata. Classification (NCBI taxonomy): domain Eukaryota; kingdom Metazoa; phylum Arthropoda; class Insecta; order Coleoptera; family Cerambycidae; genus Leptura; species Leptura quadrifasciata. The sequence goes on along the minus strand of OY776681.1, from coordinate 13,844,912 downwards.
CTGCGAAGAATATCCTACAGAATGTTCAACGATTATATAAAAATTTCAATAATCTGGCCGATAATGATTACATGTAGTTTTTCCTTTACTTATCGAACTAGAAGGCAATTAAGTATTTTCGTGTAAGTTCCTCTGAAATATTAATCAAGCAATATCATATTATACATAGTGTCTAATAAGGGCAGACTCAAATTTCATGCATCCACCCTTACGGGGTTGATCGTCGGTGCTATATTTCGGTATTTTCTATTTAGTAAATCGACCGTGACTTATCGTAGCCTCGAGTGCCGCGCCTACTCCCGAATAAGTTATAAATTTCAGTGAGAAATTGAAATTTTTGCATTACTTTACGATGTGGGAACTGACTTAAATTATAGGGCGCTAATTTGGATCAAATAGAAATTTGCTAGAGCAATGAATTACGACTTTTACACACTTTAAATCATCCCATTAGACGGGGGCTAATCGAAAATATTTGTAAAATACGCTAGAGGAATTGAAATTGGTTTTTAATTGCAGAAAATAAATATTTATGCAGGTTGAATGAAAATTACTAGTTGGCGTATATCTGAACAAGGTTTGATATTTCTGATGTGTACAGAGTTGGATGATCATGAACGAACTAGGAAAGAACTAAGAATACTGGGACACTGGGAGAAAACATAAATTAAGGAGGTGCCGTGAAAAATCGCAATAACACATGCGCTGTGCGATATGTTACCATTCTGGATTCATTATTGCTGCCACACGCCCTTATTACACAATATACCAGTAGATGATCTGAGAGGCCATAGTCAACAATGACTTTTTTTAAAACAGTTTCCTCATGTGAAGACCATTACTTATAACATCTATTAATGTAGAAGTGACATTGCTGATCCTGGTAAGAGAGTCAATAATTTGGGTTAAACTAAACTCATCTAAAACAGGGAAGAGATTTTGCACATTAAAATTGTTAAAATTGTATACATTTAGATTCAAATCTCCAGAATATAAAATATTAGCAACGCGAGGCAATATTAAACTTAAAGTATACCCAAACTCCGAGAGAAAGAACGCTGTATCTTGAGACGGTGGTCTATATACAATGCAAATAACAATATTTTCATTTTTATTTTTTTGATTTGCCCAAAGCTGCTCAATAGCGTTGTAATTAATGAAGTAGTATAAGAATTTTTTACGAATGTACATATGCCCTCCCTAGATTCTCGATCTTTTCTATAAAGCCTATAACCGTTAATACCAACCCTGGTAAGTTTTTATGGAGCCAGGTTTTAGTTATGCAAAAAACATCAAAATAATTTACCAAAACAACATGTCATAACAATCACATTCAATAAACTCAAAAATTAAATACAGGTCTCATCAGAGGAAATATCATCGGTAAATTACGGATATGTTCCGTTAACAAACTTCAATAACCGAACCGGTAACTGAAAATACGACAGAGATTCTCTTTTGGTAAGCCCGGTTATCGTTTTTTAACGGGGGGCAAAAGAACAAACAAATGGTGGGTATGACGTGTTCGCAGTAGTTAATAGCAGAGAGTTGGTTAATAGAACAGCATAACCTAAATTCAAAAAGAAAAAGAAGTAGAAATTTAATCACTTAAATCTCTTTATGTCCACAAATCTTTGTTTATTTCGTAAGCACACTCAATGCTTAATTTGACATTTTGCTTTTGACAGACTCTCACCCATTTACCGCATTCACCTGATCAAATACATTGGTTATTTTGATAGCAAATAATTTACCAGTTTTTCAGAAATCACGTTCCGCTAATCAACTTAATTTCAGGAATTAAACATTTACTGAACGCAAAAAGCGTAACCAAATCGACCAAGGTGATTAACGGAACATATCCTACTTAGGAGAAAAATCCTATAACTTCTAGACTTTACTCTTACTCCCAAACCAAGAAATCTAGTATCAACCAAATGAAGTTAAACCCGAATATCGTTGATTGCTTGCTGATGTCAGAAGAAACTCATTTTCGTCTTTCCGGATATGGTAACAAACAGAACTTTCGCTACTGGGCAACGGAAAATAGTCTGTAATTGAACGAAGTACTCCTTCTTAACAAGAGGTTACTGTATGATGTACAGTATCCGCCTTTGGAATTTTTGGGCCGTTCATCTGTGAGGAAAATGACTTGACGGTTACTGGTATATCACAACGTTATCAACAGGTATTGCGTAACTTTGAACGACAACTTCGTATTGTTGGTGTGGATATTTGAAGAACATGGTTTCAGCAAGATGGAGCTACTTCCCATACTGCTCGGAATTCTATGAAAATTTTGCGAAGAATGTTTCCTGGTCACGTAATTTCCAAAATTGGGGACATTAACTGACCGACACGGCCACCGGATTTCTCAGCTTGTGATTTCTTTTTATGTTACTACATAAAGTCAAAAGTGTTTTCTAATCAGTCGCATACTTTGGAACAGCTAAAATATAATATTCGGACAGAAATTAACGCGATTCCAACTGAAATGTTGGTGCTAGTCTTTAAGAGTGTCAGCAGCTAGGAGGAAGTCATTTGACTGATGTAACATTTAAAAAAATTATATTTCCGTGTTTCCTCAAGAACTTCGTGTTTAATTTTTGAATAAACATTTAGCCATTAATAAATACTACTCAATTTAAAGTATTCAGTATTCTGTTGGATCCATTGTAACTAATATCCATCATTTCTAAATATTTCTATAGATAAGTTACTTACTGTCTATTGCTATTTTGTACTTGTCTGTAGAAGCTTAGCCTAAAGTATGTAATACTATACAGTGCTATTAAAATATGATACTAAATACAGAAGGGTCAGCCGGAGGTCAATTTGTGGCTTCATACACTTCCGTTTTTAATTGGACTTCCTAAAATAATGGACGTACGCATCAGAGCTTATATCTTGCAAAAAAAGCATAAGGGTATTATAAATTGTCAAGGTAAAAGTGAGAAGCTTATATTCACGAGAGTTGAACCCTCTCTGTTGTACTAGTGGTTTTACTCGCCTTTAGATATTAAGCGCATGCTGATTCTATAAATAATGTTTATTTATAAAGAATAATGAGCAAAATGCAATAAAACATAACGTAAGAAAAAAATATGACAGTAACAAAAATATTATAATAATGTATTTTTAAGGTGGGTCTTGGGATCATAAAAATGAACAAACTTTCCTTTTTTTAACTTGTCGATGTTCCGTTAAATTTATTAATTTCTTCAGGTCACTAAAAGAAAACGTATAAATGTAGATATAAACAAAGTTTAACAATTGTTGTATATACTTAGAAACAATTAAAAACAAAAAAATATAACTATGTTACATTGTTAACAAATTAAAACATTAAAAATACAAAAAGGCACTTAAATATTTTAAAGATTATTTAAAAAGTGTAAAACATAAAAACTGCATAATAAATTATAAAAGAAAAATATATAAACACTTACGGTTAGATTAAAAAAATTTTGTCATTAACTTTTCAAAATTACGGGACATAATATTAAGTATGTAGCTTTTGTAAGGGTAATGTTTCTTGTACAGTACAACATAAATGTATAACTATACGCTGGTACAATTCGTTTTGGCGAATTGAAGAGCAATAATGTGTGTACCTTTAATATTCCCACAGAGTTTCTTTTTTTAAAATTTTTTTAAATTATAGTACGTGTTTTTTAGATAGTCGATAATATTAAAATAATAACTATTTAGATTTTCTATATCTGTTCGTTTGTTTAGATGTTAGGATTCTTCTTAATACATCATTTCATTGAACATTTTCTTCTTGTAATTATTATTTTTAGCTATTATTTTGATTAAATGAAAAAGTGTGGCCTTTCTCTATAAAGTGCTCAACCAGTTGTTTAATTTTTTTTTAGTATGGAAATTTCTGCAGTCAGTTACAGTTCAGATATTCATTTTTTAAAATATTTGCCTGTGCTGTCTATGTATACACCATTACATGCAGAACACGGAATTTCGTATACTAGATTAGACTCTAGGTCTTTAGGGGTTTTATCTTTAATCTAGTAAAAAAAAATTAAATTACCAATAGTGTTTCCACTGGCATATGCATGGTTGAATCACTTTTTGTAGAGTTCGATTAAGTTTTTCTGAATGGTTTCGGACATAAGGAATTTTGTAATATTGTTTGTTGTTTTCTTGATTATTATTAGATTTGTTCTGTTTGTTATTATTTAGAATTTTGTTGATTAAACGTAGTGGATAATTATTTTTGTGTAGGAACGTTTTTATTAATTCTCTATTTTTAAGATGGAATCTCTCATCATATGGTTTTTCAGCTCTATATAATGTTGTTTATAATGTTAATTTTGTGTTTGAGAATATGTTCAGAATAAAAATTCAGAAACCTTTCAGAAAATGTAGGTTTGTGGTAATATTGAGGATATAATATTACCAATAACAATTGAAACAAACATAACCGATCATTTTCCAGTTTTAATACAACTAGTTATAGAACAAAGAAACAACAATGAACAACACAACAAAACTATTATTAAATATATGCAATATGATAAATTAAAAGAATAACTTTCTAATTTAGACTGGTCTGATGTTTACAATTCTAGGCATGTTGAAACTGCTAAAATAAAAATATGTACAAAATTAGTTAAAATAAAACATAAAATTCGTAAAAGGAAATGTTGGATCACTAACGGAATTATCAAATCCATAGAAACAAGAGACAAATTTAAGAAAACACTACTTAAACTATCAGAATAAACTAACGGAGCTAATAAAAAAAACCAAAATAAATTACTCCAAGTCAAAAATGGATAAAAATAAAACATGTTCAAAAAATCTATGGTCAATGGTAAAAGAAATGTGCAATTCGAACAATGCTCAAACGAATATTCCGAAAATATATAATGAAAAAAATGAAATAGTAACAAATAAAATAGGAATCTGTAACACCTTTAATGAAATATACTCAACACTTGGTATAAATATGGCCAAAAAAATAAAAAGAAATAAAAATTACAAGGAAAAAAGTTTTTACGAATATCAACTCTATGTATTTAATACCAACAAATCGGAGCGAAGTAAAGAATTGTATATTAAGATTAAAGCCAAATAAATCCCCAGGAATAGACAATATAAAATCTATAATGCTTAAAAACATTACCGACCAGATTTCTGAAACATTTGCATATATTATTAACCGAATGTTTACGGTAGGGTGCTGTCCTCTTAATTTTAAAATGTCAATAGTGAAGCCTATATACAAAAGCGGAAATAAAATGTTGGTTACTAATTGTAGACCCATTTCACTTATCACAAACTTTGCTAAGATGTTTGAAATGCTATTAAGAACGAGATTATGTAACTTTATTAACAAATATAACATCTTATCTGGCAATCAATTTGGGTTTATAGAAGGCAAGTCGACCCAGGATGCTATTGCCGAGCTAACTAAAAAAATTTATAACTCACTAGATAAGAGTAAACCTTCACTATGTGTCTTCTTAGACCTAGCGAAGGCCTTTGATACGGTTAACCACAAACACCTGCTTGAATGCCTCGAAGATATAGGCGTAAGAGATACGGAACTAAAACTTTTTGATAGTTATATAAGTGGAAGAATGCAGAGTGTTCATATTGCGGGTACACAGAGTGAATTCAGAACGGTTAGTTGTGGTGTACCTCAGGGCACTGTCTTGGGTCCAGTTCTGTTCTTAATATATTTAAATAATTTATTTGCTATCAAAAGTATAGAACACATTATTAATTTTGACACCGCTATATATTATGAGGCAGAAACCTGGTCTGAGCTAAAATTCAAAGTAGAAACTGATCTCCCAAACATTCTAGACTAGTTTAAATTCAAGTTATTAACACTCAATGTCGAAGAAACCCTATTTGTACCTTTCGGAATGTATAAAAAATCAATTCCGGATATGGACATACTTAAAGTTCATATTTAAACTGAAGTATTTTACATCGAAAAAGCTACTAATGTAAAATATTTAAGTATTTTTATCGACTGTCATCTGAGGTGGGATATACATGTGGATCTTGTGTTAAAAAAACTTAAAACAGTAATACATATGTTTAAATATATTAAAGATATTTTAAATATAAATCAACTAATAATCCTTTATAAAGCCTCAATCGAATCGCATTTGACATACGGAATCATTGGATGGGGTGGAATCTTAAATGTACATTTACAAAGGCTACAAATTATGCAAAAGCGAATCTTGAAAATAATATTCAATAAACTGATTACATACTCATCAGATGAACTGTTTCGTGAGTCATATATTTTAGATATTCGTCAATTATAATTTTTAATGCAGCGTTGAAGGTTTTTTCTTTAAAAAAAAGATAAAATAAGTCACACTCATCAAACAAGAACTAAAAATCAAAATAACTTACCTGTTATATTAATGCATACTAGTACCGGACAAACATCAAATACCTATCTTGGGTCAAAAATATTTAATTCCATTCCCAATACAATTAGGAATAAAAAGTCTAAACATATTTTTAAAAAAGAATTGAAGAATTTTATATACGTTTCACGAATACTTGTCCATACACTAATTGACTCGAACAGCAAATAGTTAATTTTGTATATATATGTATGTGTATATATATGTGTGTTATATTTGTGTGTGTGTGTGTGTATCGATGTGCGTAGAATTTTAATTATAAGTACATAATTTCATATTGCCACTCACGTTCAAGTATTTTTAATACTTAAGTGAGTATATTGTTTATTTAGTATTTTAGAGATTAGGTTTAATGTATTATATTTATTGTTATTATTATTTTTATTTTACGTATTTATATGACTTTTATGCTACATCTGAATAAACCTTATGATTATTATTATTATTATAACATTTTTTAATTGCCTTTGAGTATAAACAACAATTGTTAAATTTTATTTATACCTACATTTATACATTTTCTTTTAGTGACCTGAAGAAGTTAATAAATTTAACGAAACGTCGACAAGTTAAAAAAAGGAAATTTTGTTCATTTTTATGATCACAAAACTAAATAAATACATTTTTATAATATTCATATTGGAACACAAAAAACGTTCAAGTAAGTAACAAAATAAATAATTAATTGTTATTTCCCCTCTTACTAACTAATCGAATTATATTGTTAACGTGTCTCGTCTTCTCAAAAAAAAATAAACATCAACATTATAGATATTAAAAAAATTAAGTTAGATGAACCAGAAAATCCAGAAACAAAACAAAATACGCCTTTCACATCACCGCCATTATTCATAAAAATATTTTAAATAGTACGTTTACAGATGGGAATAGACAATTTAACAATCACGTTTATGCTAAGTACCTAATTTTGGTACAAAGCGTTTTACATTCCTTCATGTTCAATTCATCTAATTGCTCAAAGATTATTCCTTAGCTGAGGGAACTGCAGGGAATTATCTCGTGTCTGCAATTTGCCTTTTGTCAAACTGCAAAACGAAAAATGCAATCAAAAATACTTTGTTTTATTAAACCCCGGTGGTTGAACACTTGTGCAGGTATAATTAGTGGAGAACTAATATGGGATTGGTGGAGGTTGGTTAACCTAAAATTGATTGGATAACATGTGAAGTTGTATACAATATGTCGTAGTGAATTTAAAAAATCATCTAAGGTACCGGTAAATTCCCCTGGCTATTTAGTCTGAAGGAACTGATATAAAGACGATCCCACAGACGTAATAAAGAAAAACTCGTGCCAAACTACACTTTCCACAAAAGTAGAATTTTCTATTTTACATTAAATTAGCAGGAAGCTAAAAGCCCTTAAAGATAGCGAGATCAACATGGCAACGGTACCTACATGATTAAACAGGTGTGCCTCAAGGCTATGTATCTGGCCTCATTCTCTTCATTGCTAATATGAATGAGCCACTCGGCTGAGCTACTGATGCCTTACTTCACTGTGTGCTGATTGTAACATTCTTCTTTTCTTTGACATGTTTCATGAATCATGGAAAAGTAAATGTAATAGTACTTCAGTTGTAAGGAAATCCCCATAAAACGACAGTCGTCACTTTTACACTAAGAAGAGTACTGGAAGACCTAAAGCCTTCAAGGCTCAACGGAGTGGAAATTATATATTAGGCAAAATATTTAGGAGTCATTTTTGACCAAAAATTAACATGGAACTCCCACATCAAAAAAGTCACACAGAAAGCAACAATCGCCCTGGAAAGGGTGTGTGTTATTGCTTAACGGCCCTTAGAGAGCTATGAAGTCAGAACAGAGTGACCTTAGCTTGGGTACCAGGACACGAGGGACACAGAGGAAACGAAAAGGATGATAAACTGGTCAAAGAAGACGCACTCAAAGCCCCAATATTACCTGTGCATGGCAAATCCATGCATACAAGCAGATACTAAGGAATGGTACATAATAAATCTCTGGAATGGTGGAGGAATCTTCCAAGACAGAGACAGGCCAAAGAGTTCATTAAAGAACGTTCGGCCAAATTTGCGGAAGATCTACTAAGCCAGAATTGAAAGACTATCAGAGTAATAGTAGGCCTTCTAACTGAGCACTGCCGGATCAATAGACACATGAGTCTAATGGGCCTGGCAGAGGACGCAACATGCAGATTTTGTCAAGAGGAAGAGGAAATCTCAGTTTACGTATTGTGCCACTGTGAAGGCCTGGCGAGATTGATATTCCAAGCACTCGGAGAAGAAAAACCAAAGGCGGACAGCTATCAAGGCTGTGGAGTCTGATACAAAGGACAAAGCTAGATGAGGTACTATAAGGAATGTATTCTAGGAGCCCCATAATAGACCTGAAAAGGTCGCGGTGATAAAGACTAAATAACCAGCTCCTCTGTTTATTTATCTATCTAGTACATCTACTGTTGATCAATAATGTACTTGAGCTAGTAACAATTTTTTGTTGTGCAATATTTGAAGAACCACTTGTATAAAATTGTATATCGGTAATTTTACCAAATGTAATATCAAAATAAATTGTAATTATGGTAGCAGTTTCTTGTATCTACAGAAGTAAATGATTTCAACAATAATACAAATAGTTTCACAATATTCACGAGATAATCACGATGTAATAATCACGAGATAAGAGGCCATAAAAATACCACATAGTCCAAGTTAAATATATATACACATGATGAAAATAAATACACCTGTGCTTCTTCATATTTAGCATATTGATTTCGGTAATAATATAATTTAGTAGAGTTTTGGAATTTAAAATAAATACTGACTAACCAGTGACTAATATTAACTCCAAAGGAGTACATGCAATAAGATTTTTTTTTCGAGAAAACGATAACAGTAATAATGTTTTCATAGGAAAGGTGAAAAAAATTGTTCCATTATAGAATTTAGAGTCGAAAACACACCATCTAAATGTAGAAACTCCAATGGTGATAAGTATTACCTACATGGAGCATAAAGCTCTCAGTTAGAAGAAGCAAATATAACAACACAGGCACATATTAATGATATAAAAGCGCACGGAATCATCTAAACCAACATAGATTACCTCACACCTTTCACGTTGACATCCATTAATGAAGAAAAATGCGGATATTCAATAACAGAACCCAATGTGTGAAAATGGATGTGTATATATGTGTATATATCTCAAAATAGAAGCCACAAGTATTTGTAGAAGAAGCAACAATAAACGCATAAGAAAATATAGACAATTACGACACACAGAACATATGCGAAAACTAAATACTGGCACTTGGACAAACCAGCATCAGAGAAAGGAGCCATAAATAACAAAGCTAAATGGCTAAAGCTAAATATTCATTTGTCTCACACTAAAATTTCATAGTATAGTATAATCTCACTTATATAGTATAGTCTTATTTTACTCAGTTCTCTGTGATTCCACAAGGCTCAGTACTAGGGCCCTTATTGTTCATATTGTTTTTCAATGCCATTGCAGCTAGGCTAAATGCAAATTATTTATATTGTACAGATGATTTAAAACCTTTTTTGAAAATTAAGTATGAAAATGACTGTGCCTTACTAATCATTAAATCATGGTGTCAAGAAAATAAGTTATTACTTAATATGGCTAAATGGCAATGTGGTGTTGTATTATCATAAGGAGGAATACAATTTAATACCACACAATTATAAGACTGACCTCGTCCAAATACCTTTAAAGATTTAGGTGCAATTTTTAATAGCAAGTTTACTTTTGTCATTCCTGTTCATACATCTGAAGCTATAAGAATTTTGGTTCTCTCAAAATGCAAAAGATTTTAGCAACATAGTTTTTTTTTTATACATTTATTTAACGTCGGCCTATTTCCGCTACTGAGGCCTAACACCGACGCCTGTAGACGAGCTACCCCCAACCAGAAATTTTGCCGAACCTCTTCCCTTAAGAAGAGTAGGGATCTTTTACTTGCCTAACATTTAATAGACAAGGGACCGACGGCTTTACATCCCCTCCGAAGGATGGTATATCTCCTATACAACCCTCGCCTAAGGTTGTATAGCTTCCGCGCATACACTGATATACAAGCCGCTGGAAGATGTGTGAGGCGAGGACGCAGTTTCCGTTGGAATGGTCACCCATCCAAGTACTTACCGCGCCTGTCGTTGCTTTACATCGCATACCGAAGTATGTACATAGTAAAGACGCACCTACGCTCGCCCCATTTTTAACAACATAGATACATTAAAGCTGCTATTTACTACGTTTGTAATGTCGCAACTTGAATATATTTGTATAATTTAGAATATATACATAATACTCACATTCAGAGAAATCTTTTTAACATAGCAACTTATCTTGACGGCCAATATGCCCACAGAGATACCCCGCAAGAAGTTTTCTACGATAGATTTGAAACGAGCAGCTTGATTAAACGCGTTGCTATGGTATTATGTTGTTATCTTATATAAAACAGCCAATAATATGATTAACTGTGAATTTTTACCTCAAATATAGACTTTCATATGCCGAGAATAAATCTTCGACACGAACAGCTATTTTAAGAAATCATAATATGAACGTGCATAAAATGTCTGCTGTATATCACATTATTAAAAATTATTCAAATGTTGAAGGTGATTTGGATATTTGATCTGATACTCCATGATCAATTCTATGATACTGAATTTAAATCTAGTCTTAAGCATTAAATAATTTGCCTTATATTTATTTATAAGTACTGTTATTTTCTTTTGTTTTTTTCAATTTTATTTAAATGATTTTGTAATATTATCCTATAATTAGGATTTACCCGTTGGATATTGTAAATAAATAAATAAATAAAGCCGCGCCCTCACTAAATTAATAAAATATTCTATTATATTCCTTGTATAATTATTGTCAGAAAAATTCGTCGTAACTTAGAAATATTGTTAAAACTATCATGTAACTTGTTTCATATTGGCACCATTAACATCATTTTATCTGATATTAACACTTATTCGTATTACAATAGTTTTCTCTAAAAAGTGGCGGAATTAATACACACCCTAAAGGTCCTTAGCTGTCTGTCGAAGTCTGGTGCCTCCAAATCTGTTGGTTGGCAGTTCTGTTTTAGGTTCCGGTGTTTGAGCTTACGCTAACCAACTGTTTTTGGTTTGCACGGAAGTGTGCCTATTGCCACGCGCCCTTGCAACCTCCTACTTATTTTCTATAACTTCTAAACTGACCCTTATATGCCCCCGCTATCCCCCCTACTATCTCAATGAGCAATAGACGTGACTACTAGTTAGAATAGTTGCTGTACTTTATAGTAGTTATTTATTTGGGATTACTACGTATAACAGAATGAAATAGAAGAATATCAACTTTCCTTAAATTTTAAATCATGTCAGTTAATGCAAAATTGAAGCTCTGTTTTACATATACAGTAAGGGCCATAAATAATGGATAAATTCATTATCTACATAATTAAAAGTTTATTAGCATAATTTTATACCTCCCCTTCAACCTCCTTGGTGTTACAGATATCCCATTGAAAATAAACACAATTCTAGAAAACACACAGCAATAAAACAAATTCAAATCAATTGGAACAGTGTATTGTGAGAACAATGAAATATGATACACATAAAACATGAAATAAGATTCCCTATCTAGCTCAAATATAAATACGATACTAAAAATAAAATAATTTGGATAATTATTGTTTAAAATCAAATCTGTTAATAAAAATAGAATTAGTTATAGAAATTTTCAATTTAAAATATACTCAATTATATTTCAAACTATTAAAAGATATACATACATACATGAAGTTTATTGCAATCTTTTATTCCGCGTAGCTCAAATAAAACCTCCAACCGCACTGTATCACTTAATTCGATATTCAGCTGCAATCTGCTAAGCTCCTAAACAATTCAAATTATCACTTGGTTCCACTAGGAATAGTTTTCTGCACCTTAAAATAATTTAAAATTATCTTCTTTCTCCAACTTGTCACAATTTTTAAAAAATTGATTTTCCCTTTCTTTGTCTCAAATTTGTAAACTCGTTGTCTTCCTTCTTCTTACCTACTTTACTTTCACCAACAACAGTCTATTTTCTCTCGTATCTTTTAATATTTACTTTCCCTAAAAATTTTCAACCCCTTTGATTTTCTATAATTTTCTTGTTGTTTTCCTCTCCCTTATATTTTCTGCAGATAATAAAATCGCCGATTCCAACTTAAATTACATTATCTTTGAAAAAGATAATGTAATTATAAACAATTATACTTTAAGTAGCATTTTCTGCAGGACATTATATGTGAAAAGTGGTACTGCAATATTTTGTAGAAATACTATATTAGATAATGTTAAAGAACTGAAATACTTAGGTAAATTCTGCAAGGAAAAAATTATTGAGGTTTGTTGTATAGACTTAATATTCTTAGAATCCATAATAAGAGTTGTTACTATATATAGATCACCTTTGCCAAATAATGTTAATATATTTATTGATGAATTAGATAAAGTTCTAAATTTTGTACGTTCAAGCAGTGATCGTAAAATAATAATCTGTGGAGACTTGAATATTGATGAATTAACAAATTCTACTGCAAAAAATGAATTAAATGACCTCTTAACCTTTTACAACATTACTAATTTAATAAAAGACGCCACAAGATTTTCGCATAATATTTATAATACAGCTACATCTATAGATTATAGTGCACAAATTTTAAAGATCCGATGTTATTTTATAAAGTTATCGGGCCATACAGGTCAGTTAACTTTTAATTTAAATACCGAAAAAAGCACTGTTAAAAATGATGTCTATACAAGATTTCTGAGTAAAAATAATTATGATACTTTTTTGTCACATACAAGTAGGGAATCGTGGAGTCAAGTATATATAATTGTAATAATGTAAATAAGTCTTTTGAGTTATTTATAAATATTTTAAAGTATTATATTGATATTGCATTTTCATTTAAAAAAGTAAACACAAGATCACAATGTCATAATAAAAAACCATGGCTCAGTAAAGGAATCCAAATTTCGTCAAAAAACTTTAAAAAACTGTATTCGAAGCAGCTAATCACAAATGATAATAATGACATTTTGATCTATAAAAACTATAAAACAATTTATAAAAAGGTTATACGTGCAGCTAAAAAATTATATCATGATAAATTATATATCAACACCGACAATAAAACAAGAGCTGTTTGGAAAATTATAAACAGTAATGTGAATAACTCTACCAAACAACAAATCAAAGAACTGCATACAGATAATAAAATAGTAAAGAATAAAGAAGAGGTAGTAAATGTTTTTAATGATTTTTTCATAAATGTTCCGAGAGATTTAAATGATAAACTAGCTAACAAAAATTTAGATCCTATTAATTTCAATGTTGACAAGGAGTATCCTACGATGTTTCTTGGTTATGTCAGCAAACAAACAGTACTTAGTGTGGTAAAGGGACTGAGAAAGTCAAATTCGTCTGGAATAGATGGGATTAGTGCAAACCTTTTAAAGTCTTGTGTTGATTATATCTTATCTCCCTTAACATATCTAATAAATCTATCACTTAGACATGGCATTTTTCCCGATATTTAATTTTTAACAGTATTACTACTTTCATAACAGAAAATACTATATTAAACGAGGCTCAGAATAGGTTTAGAAAGGGCAAATCTACAAGTTCAGGGATTAATGATTTTCTAAATACGTTGTATGAAAGTTTGGATAGCAATAAAAAATGTATAGGTTTATTCTTGGATTTGAGTAAGGCTTTTGACCTGGTCGATCATGATTTGCTCTTAACAAAGTTAGAGGCTTATGGTTTAAGGTGAACAGTAAACAACTTAAAGACATATCTTGCAGATAGGACACAATTGGTAGAAACAGCTTAAGTTGGGAAACACATATAGATGTTGTTTGTAAAAAATTGTCGTCTACTTGCTTCACTTTGTACAGATTACGTCAAATCACTTCAGAGAAAGTAATGTTATCATACTACTATGCACTAATTTATTCTAGAGTGAGGTATGTGATTTTATTTTGGGGAGGCTCGCATCACATTATAAGAGCTTTTCGTTTGCAAAAAAAGCCGTTAGAACTATCGTAGGTGTTTCCAGGATAACATCATGTAGAGAAATTTTAAAGAGGTTGAGATTGCTAATGTTACCATCTATTTATATTTTTGAAACATTAATATTTGTTAAGCAAAATATAGATAAGTTTATCAAAAATAATGATTTTCACAGTTATAATACGAGGAAGGGTAATGACCTATGCTTACCAATACATACATTAGCTATTTATGAGAAAAATCCTGCTTATATGGGTATGCTATTTTACAATAAATTGCCCTTACATATTAAAACTATAAGCAATCTAAATCAGTTTAAAAATATTTTGAGAAATTATTTAATAGGGAAATGTTGCTATACTATAGAAGAATATTTAAATAGTGGTTGATAATTATTAATAGATATACCTCTGCCATGTGTTCTTATTGCGATATTATTGTGATATACATTACATATTGTATTTCCTAAAAATTGTTTTACTTTTATTGTATTTATATGTATACTGATTGTTTTTATTATATTTATTTATTAGCTGTTCTTTGACTTGTCCTATGCCATGTAATTGGTCTTACGGATAAATAAATTATTATTATTATTAAATCTTTCTTGACATCAACTTGATAAAATTAATGGTTCTCATCACGTGGTATTCAGATTTTTTTTCAGCTTTATCACATTCCCGCATTCCCGTTTTCAGTCCTCAACGGTGGATCTGTATTTCTGCAAGGATGTTTGAAGATTTTTCTAATTTTAGGAGGTATAATCACATAGCTATAATTTATAGGAGCACTCTGTGTATTATTTTATGATCCTAAAAAACCAAAAAAAGTTTAGATTTTCTGTCATTTATAATAAAAAAATATTTAAAATTTTGATAAATGTGTAAACTAGACGAAGAGAATATATTATTACTCAGATTTAAGATGTTGGCGCCTACATTTGGCACCTCATATCTTTTTACCTTTCCCGAAGAATCATGACACAGTTTTTTTATAATTTTATCACTATTTCGGCATCGTTTGTGTTCCAGTCCTCCAAATAAGGCATAACTAAATACTATGTCAAATTAAGTGGCGCTAAGCTTTGACTAACCATTTTGTTTTCAAAATCAAGTGTTAGTTTATGACTTTATGGTACATTATGACATCATTATAATGGTAATAAACAAACAATGCAGCTTGAGATTACCAATAACTAGTTTACTGTCTATTGTTGGTGTTTGGTTCGAGTGTTAACTAGGAAACTTTTATGGTGCCGCAATAAATACATCCGAATACAATACTGTGTTATTTACAATGTCTTTTTTGACAGAAATATTAGTAATTTGTTCGTGGGAAGGCGTAAATTTTTTTCTCAGTCTGATAATTAATAAATTTAAAATATCTGCAGAAGGTGATATTAATTAAGTGAGACTAATTGGTGACAGTGTTAAAAAAACTAGAGTTGTTATATAAATTAGATATTCAAAACTTCAGGCCTATTTCTGTAATCTGTAATTTTTGCAAAGTTTTAGAACATCCTACTTCACAACAGTATTTATTGTTAAATTAAGTCTAAGATATCTATTCACCAACATTGATTCATGAAGGGGCGTTCAACGACGACTAACTTATTCTGTATAACTCAGTATATTTCTGAATCTTTAGATGAACATCGCCAGATTGATGTCATATATACGGATTTCTCCAAAGCATTTGACAGTTTAGATCATCAGTTACTGTTAATCAAATTAGAGAAAATTGGCCTTTCACACTCATTAATTCTCTTATTCAAGTCTTATGTAACAAATAGGTTTCAGTATGTTACTCTTAACGGATTCAAGTCAATTGAATTGGCTGCTACCTCCGGTGTTCCCCAGGGATCCATCTTGGGGCCCTTATTTTTTAACATATTTATCAATGACGTAACGGAAGAAATTGATTTGCCTTGCCTGTTATATGCTGATGACCTTAAAATTTTCTCAGTTATAAACCATATTGATGATTGTTTTCAACTTCAAGCTTGTCTTAGTAAAGTAAACAACTGGTGCTTAGTAAATAAACTACCCTTGAATGCTAGTAAATGCAACGTAATGTCATTCTCATTGAAAATGTCTCCGATTATTTTTGACTATCACTTGGTTAGTGATACTCTTCAGAGGCCTACAACTTTTCGCGACCTAGGCGTAATCTTTGATAGCAAATTATCATTTACCAATCACATTGCCTCTGAAGCCTTTAAGGCTCTTGGATTCATAGCTCGCACCAGTCGTGAATTTACTAATACGGATACATTGAAAATCCTTTACCAATCATTTGTGAGGTCGAAACTTAAATATGCATCACTTATTTGGTATCTCAGTTATGATATTCATAAGAGCAACCTGGAAGCAGTTCAACGCCGGTTTGTTAAACTACTTTGGTTTAAGTCGGATGGTATCTATTCAGCTATTGGCTCGTTGTCTACTCTGGAAGACAGGCGAATATACGTCTCTCAAGTGTTCTTATTTAAAACGATACACAATGATCTTGATGTTCCTGGAATAATTTGCAAATTAAATCTTCACGTCCCTAGATTAAATTCTCGTAATGACCAAGTTTTTTATTTACCCACTCCACATACAAACTTATTAAAAAGCTCGCCTTTGTTCGCTATCTGTAACAATTTTAATAAACTATGTAACAACCTCAATATTTTTAATTGCAGCCTTAATGGAAGTTTTCAATTGATTTAAATACTTTTTAAATTACTTTTGTTTTTCTTACACTGAATCTAAATCTTTGTTTCCTTCTGTCTTTTTCTAAATTAATACTGCACATGTACCTTATTAAACTTGTTTTTAATTATCTGTAATTTTACACTTTGTATTTATTGATGTTTTTGTTAGTTTGTATTATTCTTTATGCTTTTTTTGTTTGTTTTTTTGTCTTATAACGATTTTTAATGTTTTATATTGTACTCTACTTTTATGATTTGTTTTATAACTTTCTATTCCTGTTCTATAATTGGGTATTTTACCTGTTGAGCAGTGTATGCAATAAATAAATAAATAAATACCAAGTAAAAAAAAAGTTGTTGGTAAAACAAATACAAATATCCACCATTTATAAGGAGGGTAATTATCAATATCGATCCGGTTTCGATGTTTGGCTTGGAATAAATAATCTGTGTTACAATCATTGCTCCAGTAATATTTTGGGACCCTTGACTAGTACCAGATACGTGAGATTCTTACAAAATGACATTGAGGACAATTTAAATGAATTATCTTTGGATTTAGGAGATGGAATGTATTTCGAACAAGATGGCGCTTCTCCTAATAATTGAAGAATACTGACAGATTACCTTCAACAGATATTCGGAGTAAACGTCATTTCGACATATGATCCTGTCAGGTGGCCTCCAAGGTCGCCGACTTGACTCCCCTAGATTTTTTTGTTTGGGGGTCATTTAAAAAACATTGTCTACGTAACCGTCGTTACTGCCCGTGAAACCTGGAGCTACAAGTAAGACGCGCAATTAACAGCATAACGACCCAGTAATTGGAGAATATTCTTCGCAATTAAGCTATGCCAGTTCAGAAGTGCATTGACGTTAATGGACAGCATTTTGAGCAACTATTGTAATGTTTTGTCTTCTTTCTTTGTATTTCAAAGCAACTTCATGTACGGTAAGTATATTAATTGTATTTTCTTAAGTTATTTTAGCTGTAATCTTGATTGTTTTTTTGCACATTTTAATAAGGCATATGAATAATTTTCTTGCTAATAGTACTAATAAATGGTTTCCATTTGAAAAAAATGTGTTTTGTCCCAAAAAAATTTTTGGGAAACTTTCTTTACTCATATATTACGTAATTTAGTATATCCACATTTCAGGGTTTAAGACTAAGTGTATATAGGCAACAATTTTATATACCGGGTGAATAAAAGTCCCGGAGTCAAATATCTCCAGAAATACATATCGGATCGAAAAACAAAAAAATGCGTATTGAATTATTCTGATAAAGCTATCCAATGATATCAAACTTGACCCCCTACTCCCACCCCCTGGGGGAGTGGTGGCGGCATCTTTGAAATCTTAAATAGAAACCTCCATTCTTTATTGCAAATTCAGATTCCCCGCTACAAAATACGTAGGTTTTGTCTGAAACTTTTTTTTTGATTCGCATTAGTTGGCGTTGTAATCGCAAAAATAAAATTTTTCACAATTCTCGAGGAATACACTTTGTACTGAAAAATAAAATAGTACGTATTCAATATTTTTTTAAAAACCTATCCGGTGATAACAGTTGACTTTCAACTCTCAAAAAATGGGAACCTCATTTTTCACTGCAGAATTTTAGCTGTAGGTTTTAATTGAAGCATTTTTTTCTTCATTCGTGATAGATAGCGTTTAATTTGTTCAAGAAACTACTTTTAGGGTTACCCAGGAACAACAAGTTTTTGTTCCCACAGGGTGTTTGTTTTAGAGTCCCCTCGTCTCTCACTAAACACCACGAAGCAAGTAACAATCTATGACATAAGATGTTCAAATTGACTACCTTCCTGCGCTTGGGAGTGTGCTAACCGAAGATAAACTTATTGAGAAACATTTTACACTATGTCTGGTGTTATTGAGTTTGAAAGATTGCGTATTTTCTCTTTCAGCTCATCAATATTGTCGGATTTGGTCTCGTAAACTTTACTTTTTAAATATCCCCAGTGAAATAAGTTGAGAGGGGCCAAGTCAGGAGACCTTGTAGGCCATTTTAATGCACCTCTTCGAGTACCATCTTCCCGAGAAAATATTATTCAGCACATTGCGTACAATTGAAGCATAGTGCACTTGAGTCTTATCTTACTGGAACCACACGAGGATAAATGCATGTCCAACGATTTCTTGTATTGGAGGTATTATTTCATCATTTCAACATGTTGACATACTTTTGAGCATTTAAATAACCGTCAATAAAAAATGCCCCTACTATGCTGTTACACAAAATTCCAGCCCGACTTCTTGCGGATATCGTGTATGACAATTCCTCATCCAATGAGGGTCTTTATCAGCCCAATACCTCATATTATGCCGATATACAAAACCATTTAATTGAAAACTAGCTTCATCAGAAAAGCAAGTCCAGAAATAAAACCTATTGTCAGTAACGTATCGCTGCATCACTTCACAGCAAAATTCAACTCTACAATCAAAGTCATCTTCCATAAACTCTTGTACTAGTTTGATTTTATACGGATGGGAGTGATGCAACTTAATAAACTTTAAGAACTGAAACTTGACTTATTCCATAGTGTTGAGCTAATTTTCTACTCGATATATGAGAATTTTCTTGAAAATGCAGTAACGCCTCTAAAGACTTCTCTTCAATTGTGGTGTTTTTAGGTCTTTCAGATCTTGTTTCATCTTTATCAGAACCAGTTTGTTCAAAACGGTTAACTGTTCGAAAATCAGGAGATTTTGAAATACGTTCACGGTCCCCAATTAATTAGTGGCATTGAATAAATATACAACATACTGGTATGGTCTTTTTTTATCTCCATATCCCCGCATCTTAAAGACTGTTATCCTTTTCCTGCCTGAAAGAGACATTACAAACAAACTTTGCAAAATAATTAGCGGATGAACGGAAAACGACAAATCGAAACAGACCTCACAAAATACTCAACAGATGGATCTTAAAATCAAGTGGAAGTACAAATTGAGCTCTAGTCTGCCCGAAAGCTGGAAATGAAACGAACATTGAAAAATGAAACAAGTGAAAAAGTTTCAGACAAAACCTACGTATTATGAAACGTGGAATCTGAATCTGCAATAAAAATGGGGGTTTTTATTTAAGGTTTCAAATTTACCCCCACCCCATCCCAGGGGATGGGGGTAGGGGTTCAAGTTTGGTATCATTGGATAACTATTTCAAAAATATCTAATAGTTATTTTTTTGTTTTTCGATCCCATGTGTATTTCTCGAGATCGTTCGGGACTTTTTATTCACCCAGTAGACGTATTTTAATAATATCCATTATATTACACCTATACATAAGACCACACGCGTAGCAGACAAAAATCAGTGTAGGTTGGAGCAATTACACTTGTATAGAGTAGTGAGCGTAATTTGTTTGATAAATTAAGCAAGAGAATTAGTCGCTTATAATTTGGTTTTTCAGTTGTTAAATGTTCGCTCGAGGGTTCGCGCTAAGTTAAAATAAAGGCCACATGTTATTGCTTGCAACCGGGCAATTTTCTGAGAGGTATTAATCGGCAAAACAAACAATTTGATGGACTATTTTAGGGGATGAGCAAAGCCACAACCCCGGGCGGATTCGTGCATGTTTAACTTTGTATTAAGCTAGGGTAGAACAATAAGGATTAAATTTTTTAACCTGTATACTAGACAGATTAAACGCTAAAGCATTACCTGTCCAAGTTAGATACGTTTAAGTTATGATGCTTAGTTTCAAGAACAGTGATAGTGAATTGAGGTAACACCTGATAGTTTTCATACTTTTTTAATTACTATCACAGATACGTCTTTACTTATTTCAAATATGAATTGCTTTAAAGAATTTAAAATGGTTTTGGTAAGTCTTGTTCTTTCTTTCTACATGCTCCAGACAAATAACCTTAAAAAATAAAAACGGTGTACTTAAATGTCCCTCTTTCTACTAAGTAAAAGAACTCCGATACAGTTTTTCATTATCTTTTTTTATCTAGATGTGATCTTATTTTTCATCCTTCAGATTATACGTCTGATTTTAATCAATAGTGTGAAATAAACTGTATTTTCTATTACAATTGCTAATCTTTATTTCTTTTATTGTATTGTTTAATTGAATTGGTTTAATGACTTCTAGTTTTTGATTTTGCTGGAAGACGGTCATTAATTTGGAGTAAACCAGTTTCTTAATTAGTCGATGTTTCGTGTTTATTTGAATACATCCTTAGGACTTTGAAGGCAACATAAATTACATTTTACACAATAAAATAATATATAAATAAATATCGATAATTTTATAAACATATACAACAACCATGTGCATCTAAAAACATGTTAAACTGAATTACTTTTAAAGCTTGTAATTTATCATAAATTATCCAAAGTACTAGAGATACTCACATTTAATTATGGTTTTCCTTGTAAAACTTAAAAGGTAGTAATTAAACATAAACTTATATAGTAATGATAAATACGACACAATTTGGAACAAGCAATAAACGACAATAATTATTTGAGCTATAGGTTGAAAACATATTTGTAAAAACTCCTTATCAGATATCTGTCTTTATATTATTTATTATATTGAAATATGAGGTGTTTAGATTTTCTATGTCTGATCTTTTATTGGTACTTTTTAATAAATAATAAACACACCACAGAAATTAGACAACCCCCAATTCCACAAGCCAGGGCTTGTGCGGAAGGGGGTTATACATTGAAAAGACGCGGAGTTACAACCATTTCCTCCGACAGTGTCAGTTCCGGAGCCAGGATTCGAACCCGGTGGTGCGATGTCCGTGTGATTAATCGCGATTGCCACCTCGCGCCTTAACCCACTCGGCTATCGACCAGATTACTATGTTTTGTAATTTCTATCATCTCATTCATCAATCTCTTTTTTAAAACTGTTTGTGTGCCTAAAAATGGTTGTCTGATCGAAATTGAACGTATGTAACTTTTTTTCGAGTGTAGTACCAGACTAGTGGGATTTTTTTTATATTTTTAATGTGATTGTGGATGTTTACGCAATTTCTTGTATGTTCTATTAATCTTGTTTTTAGATATTTCCTTGTTTGTCCTATATGTACCTTATTGCATTCATTGCATGGTATTTTATAAACAACATTAGAAACCAGTTCATTAGGGGTATTTGTTTTTAACTTGCTGTAGAAATGTTTTTGTTGTAACATTAGTTGTTTCGTTGTTGAACAGCCGCATGATTTTCTCAGACAATTCTCTTATGTATGAAATTTTATAGTATATTTTGTTTTGATTTTGTTGGGCTGCCCTTATTTCATCTTTACTGATAATTTTGTTGACAAGTTTTTTTGGGTAGGAATGATATTTTATGAGTAAGGTTCTGACTTTTTCGATGTTTTTTTCTCGTGTGAAAGATGTATTGCTTTATGTTTTAAGTTATTTATAATATTTATTTTATTAGCCATTAATAATAATAGGCATTTATTTATATATTATTTTATTGTGTAAAATGTAATTTATGTTCGTCGACTAACTAAAAAACTGGTTTTCTTCAAACTGATGACCTTCCCACAAAATCAAAAACTACCTAGTATATTGTTTCAATTAATGGCAAATGTGGGAAATAATATTACCTAATCGTAGATTAATGTGTAGTAATTTCATTAAATGTTTAAACATCCCTTACTGCTACAAAATTAATCTGGCATCATTAGCGTCTCAGTTGGCTATTCAATAACTAATAACAACATTAGTAATTTAAAAGAACCATAATTGATATCAATATAAAAGAAAGGGTGGTCACTGCTAACCTCTAAGGGTTGATAATTTTTTTTTTTTATTATTCTCAGCAGTCAGTCAAGACGGGAGATGAATGAAAACTATAAAACCCGTTACATTTTTTTTATTATTATTTAGATCGGGCAGGTAGCTCGCGACATGACATGTGAGACTTGGGCCTTTTGATGGGGTGGGTGCTCCAACGTCAATCTGTTCGACATATGTTCTAATTTAAATCCATCAATAAACACAGGGCGTTTATGTAATATGTACTAATAACAATGTAACTGTTGCCTTTTCAATCTGAAAAGTGTTGTTTCATCTCCATTTTGATAATTTCGGTGTGTTGATTTAGCTTTTAGGCCTTCGTGGAAGCGTTGGACCGGTACGTATCCCGTAAATCAGTATAATATAAAAACTACGTTCATACAACTCGAGCCAATATTTATTTCACAAGACTTTAAAGTAACATATCGATATTATTTAGCACTTAAACACATTTCTTACAAATTAAGAATGAACTGTTTTAAAATGTAAAATAAAATTATTCCAATAATTGATTTCTTAGGGCTTTCTTCTACATACTCAAACACAAATAAATTTACGCTAAAGTAAAATAGTTGTCCTATTATTTTTGGTTCACGACTGTACTAATTAGGTATTGTAATTGACGAAAATATAAAATGGAACTTATCCAATGAATTGGTAGTTTTACCACGCAAAAGATCGTAAGGATATGAAATATGGTGGGATCGTAAAATTTGCCGTCCTGCTCATAACTCTGAGTTTGCGACCTTGGGGGAAGACCGCTACCGCCGCCATCTTGAGAAAATGTCTCTCAATATAAATTTTTTACAAATATCTTAGTACCTATTAGTCCTAGGAAAAAAAAATAAAAAAAAAATAAATAAATAAAATGAAGAGCATAAAATTCTACGTAAAATATGTTCTGTACATTTTTTTTTCGTCAGGACAGTTTTCAAGGTACAGCGCGCCAAACGCAAGCAAATATCGTATCCATTAAAAGAAGTAGACGTGTCCCTACAAAATACAATGCAAAAAACTGTGTCTATGCGTTTGATAACAATACATTTTATGTTAAAATTACTTTGCCCACATTTAAGGAAACAGGTGCAAAAACTTTTCGAATAACTCCACAACAAATCTAATGGAGTTAAGTCAGGGTACCGAGCTGGCAACTTGACAACATTAGTACCAATCCATATTTTTCGAAATATACAATGTAAATAAGTAACATGGTAACGGAGTCATCAGTAAGTAAGTAAGTAAGTAAGTAAGTAATTTTATTCAAAGATAGATTGGAGTATACAATTACATTTTAACAATTTATTTACTTAAGAAAGTCAGTGGTACACCTAAATCAAATGTAGATTTGTTTGTGGACCACTGATATATTATATATGTTACACAACTAAGTAATTATATTTTCTTAATCATCTTAATTTCCATTTTCTATGATCAATACACAAATAGTAGTAGAGGGGGGGGGGGGGGGGATAAAAAGAGAAGACCTCACTGAAGACGCAGAGAGGGTTCGCAGAAACAGAACATGTACAAGGGGTGTACAGAAAGGTAAGACCAATCGCACATAGAGTAATACTTATATAAAATGTGAATATCGCGTATTTATAGAACTGCCTCAAATAGCAAATTGTTTTGAAAAAGATATTTTTTTGTTTCAATTTTGTACTTTTTGTATCCTTTTATTTCTCTTATTTTTACAGGAAGGCAGTTGAATAATTTGTAACCCTGGAAAAATACAAAACGTTGTGAATGTGATTTGTTCATTTTGGGAAGTATAACTTTTTTATTTTCCTTGAATCTAGTTATGTAATTAATGGGTTTACTATATTTGTCCTCTAGTTTAAATATCCATAACAAACAGTGGTATATGTAAATATTTCTGATGTTAAATAAACCTGTCTCTTTATACAATTGCTCACTTGGGAATAAGAACGGTTTTCTGAATAATATTTTGATTATCGAGTTTTGTGCTACTTGGAGAATGTTTGAGGCATTTTTGTACAAACCACCCCAGACTACAATGCCGTAATTTAGAATAGACTCTACAAGGGAATTGTAAATAATTAATAAGTTTTTTTTTGTCAAGATCTCTCTTAACTGGTAAAATTTATGAGTGACTTGTTTAATTCTTGAAGCAATATATGAAACATGTTCCTTCCATTTTAAGTATTGATCGACAATTATACCCAGATATTTGATTTTTTCGACTTTTTGAATGTCTGGACACTGACATTTTTGATTCGTTAAGCAGTTAGTTGTATGTAATTTTAAATTGTTCTTTTGTGGTTGATCATCGGACGTTATAGTAAAAGCTAAAAATTTTGATTTTTCTGTATTTAGACTTAATAAATTTGTAGTTAACCACTCATTTACCAGTTTTAAGTTTGTTTCTGCCTTTTCATACACTTCAGTCCATGTTTCTCCTACAAACGTTATGGCAGTGTCATCTGCGTAAGAGATTATGTGTCCTGCGAGATTTTTTATGGAGGCTATATCGTTTATGTAGACTAAGAACAGTACTGGACCTAATATTGTTCCTTGTGGAACGCCCATATTAATGGTTTCATAATCACTAAGAACATCGTCTACTCTTGTTCTCTGTTTTCTGTCCTTGAGATAATTTTTAAAAATATTTAAAGCAGGACCTCGCACACCAATATTTTCAAGTTTTTTTAGTAAAACAGTATGGGACACGGTGTCAAAGGCCTTAGCTAGGTCTAAAAAGACAGTAAGACATTTTTTATTTTCATCAAGGGTGGTGACTATGTTTTTTGTAAGATCCAGTATAGCATGCTCGGTGCTAATGCCAGTTTGAAACCCATATTGGTTAGGTGATATTAGCCCGTGTTTTGCTAAATAGCTTACTAATCTATTTTTTAGGCATAATTCTAGAATTTTTGAGAAATTATTGATTAAAGAAATTGGTCTGTAATTTGTTACGTTTAATTTATCACCTGATTTATAAACTGGGACCACAATAGATTCTTTCCAACTGTTTGGAATAACTTCCGTTTGGAATATTAAATTTAATAAATGCAAAAGTGGCGTTAGTATTTGTTTGTGAATGGACTTTATTATAAAGTTAGATATGCCATCTGGGCCAGTTGATAATTTATTTTTTAATTTCGATATCGATATAACAATTTCATTTTTAGTTACAGGTTGTAAGAATATAGATTGTGCTTGTGTATTGTTTAGTTTAGGTTCACTATTGTTTATTCTATTTATTTTACTTAACATTTTTGCCCCAATATTAACAAAAAACCTATTAAAAGTATTTGCCTTCTTTTTGCTGTCTGTTATTATATCATTTGTTTGAGGATCTGTGATGTCTGGAAGTAAGTTAGATTTTTTTTTGCTTTCCGAGTTTGACGCTTCATTTATTACTTTCCAGATTTGTTTGTAATTTTTATGCGCTTCTAAAATTTTACTTGTATAGTAGTTATTTTTTGTTTTTTTTATTAGTTTATTTAACCTATTTCTATATTCATTGTACTCTACTTTTAACTCTTGAGAATAGTTTTTTATTAATCTTCTTTTAAGAGAGTCTCTGTGCTTTATCGAGTTAATAAGTCCAATTGTTATCCATGGCTTTATTTTATAGGATCTATTTTTTAATTTTATTACATCAGTTGACCTATCTACTGCTGATTTAAGTATATTCATGAAGTTATTATATGCCTCCTCAGTATTATTTTTGTCCACTACTTTACACCACGTTTCGCTTCGTAATATATTTTTCAGTTTATTGTAATTTATTTTGTTTATTTCTTTAAGGTTTTTTGTTGTCTTGTAGTCATTGTGTTCGAACTGTACCGATAAGAATAATGTATAATGGTCTGTAATGTTGGTTTGAAATATTAATGGTTTTATGTTCACTTTATACTGTAAGTTAATATATTTGTTTTCTTGTCTAATAAATATGTGATCTATTGCACTAGTTGTACTATTTGTGACCCTTGTTGGAGTGTTTATGTATGAGATATAGCCCGCTGTTGTTAACATGTTCAGGTAATTAATTATATCATTGTCAAATTTGTTTAGGATATTTAAGTTTATATCACCAATAAAAATATCAATTTGCTCTTTTTTTAAATTTTGCAGATAGTTTGACAATTCTGTTAGGTATAATTGTTGATCTGTAGAAGGTGGACGATATGATGCTGTTAAACCGAATTTTACATTATTGTAAATGAAAGTCATTCTCATCAATTTACTTTCAGTTAGAGGTATTGTCTGAGTGTCAGCTATTATACAGTTTTTAATATAAATTACGACCCCATCGTTTTGATTATATGTAGAGTTATTATAATAGGCATTAAAATTTGGAATGTTAAAAGCACTTACCGATTCAATTTTCCATACTTCAGAGAGAATGATAATGTCAATATTTTTTATTTGAAAACTTTCTAAATATATAAGCAACTCCTCAAAGTTTTTATTAATACTACGTATGTTTAAATGCAAAATGTTTATTTTTTGTTCCCCCTGTATGTCCTGCAAACCCTCACTTACTTCTCTATAAATCCTTGTTTTCACTTCCCCGTCCTCCTCTAAAATGTTGAATAATTCATGAATCATAATCTAAAAAATAGACTAAGTAATAAATAATGAGCAAAGGAAATCCGACTAAGAAGATTAAGGATACTAATATAAATAAGGCCGATTTAAAAATTCGCTCATGCTTATTTAATAAAGTAGCATAAAATGTAATTTAAATTATTTTACAACTTTTTACAAAAAAAAAAATTAGTTTAAGTAACAAATAATTAACCAAAAAATGTCCCTACACCAACTAGTATATAAAGCAGGCAAGAATAAAACAAAAGAAATGTAATGCTATTATATCCGTTTGAAAGACAAAAGTATTTTATGTTGTTAAATGTTGCAAATCAGCAGAGTTTCGAATTTTGTATTTCACATAGTTAATATTCACAAAAACATTTCCATCAGATGTATAAACAGATTTCTTGTTGCCAATTATAGACTGGGCTTCCCTGAAAAGTGTTAGACGACTTTTTATAAGGTCCTCAGTAATAAAAATATGACTTCCTTTTAAATTACGCCGATTTTTCATAATTATATTCCGCTGATGAAAATTATAAAAGCATACAATTACGGGTCTTTCCTTTTGTGTGCTATTATTTCCAGTATTATTTTTCTTCCCTATTCTGTAGCATTTAGTAATTGAGTCAATGGGAATTTGAACATTCCTCTTATCATTCAACGTTTTTATGACTTTTTCATTTATTTTTTCCTCAGCTTCTTCTGGTATACCAAATATGCACACATTTTTTTGCTTTTCGTTTTGTTGAAGAATTTCACATTTTGTTTCCAGTGTATTCATTTTTTCTTCATATGTTTTGATTTTTTTTTCAAGGTTGCTTATTTTTTCCATATATGTTTTAATGATAGTACTCATAAATACTTCATCTTGGAACAGCTCCTTTATTGTTTCTTTTATAACATTTTTCATGTCACCAGTGTTTTTAGGTGCCATCTTATATTATGTATGCAGTAGCACTAATGGAATAATTGTTGTCCTTTTTTTCCTTCGTGTTTATTTTACTACTTTACACTTTTTTAAACTTAGTTAAATAGGTTTTATTTAGAGAGCGACTTAAACACGACCTACTCGACACGCGCCATCTTCGAATGTAGTAAACTCACTACTAGAATCATTCCCTACCTGAAATGTCGGTTTTTGTCTAAATGAGATATTACGGTTTTCTCAACTCGTCTTTTGCATTGCCTCAAATAAATTCTATTGAATTAAATATGCAGTAATATGGCGGTAAACTTAACAGACTATGACCGTGTGTTTCGCAGATATGGTCTACAACACATTCTTTTTTAAAACTACGGTCTTCGATAGTCTTTAATAAATCTTTTTTTACTGGAATCTTTTCGCGAATATTTATATTTTTCATAAACTTTATTATATCGTCCTTTTTCGTACTGTTATTTGGCATTTTATTTAATAGTCGCGAATGATAACAAGCGTTATTCATAACGATAACTGAATTTGGGGAAATATTAGGTATAGTCGAGTATGGTATACATGAGTATTATCAGCACTCAACGCAACAAAAACATTATGATCTCATTAAAATATCATTACTCTTTGTACGATATCGACAGAAAATTGATTATAAGTTTTTAATGTGCATCTGCTTGTTTCATGAGAGCAAGCCGCTTGGCCCACGGCGATAATAATTATGGCGTAAAGTTTTTGTCGCATTTTTTGACTGCTGATAATAAACGAACTCGATTTTACCAGCTGTTCAGCGAACCGTTTTTCAATCAAATCCGCGGTCATATCTTCGTGATAGTCAGCAGAACACCATTTTATATTTTTGGCAGTGTATTGGGTACGAACCTATTTTTAATTCCGGCATGCAGAATTATAATACGTTTTCCTCTTGAAGAATTTAAAGTACAATTTTGAGTCGTATCTACCCGACCGTAATTAACAGTAACATGCGTATTAAACCACGTCTCGCCAAGATATATTACCATCCTGCTTAATTCGCGGTCTCTTTTATTTTAAGCAAATATTTCTCTTGAATTTCCACAATACGGCGTGATTCCATCACTATTAAACCGTTATTAATTTTTTTATAGTTAAATCCGTGCCCTAATAAAATACCTTTTAAAGTTTCCAAAGATTGGTAATTATATTCAGGGTATTCCCGCAATGTATTCGAATCATTTAAAAATTAGTGAATTTATTTTCTTGATAAAAGTTATAAACTGCTCTTCGGATGTCGGAATGATCTACAACAATCCCTTTTAATAACAAGATTAATAGTAAAAGTTGGAATCTTAGTTAGTCCAAACATTCTTTTTATAATACCTGCATCTGTCATTTGATTATTTTCTCTCTTTAAGAGGTTATATATTACATATAAATCTTGATTCTTAAGTTCGTAAACTAACAACTCGATTCAATCGACTCCGTTACCTCGTCTTCAACATTTTCATTATGTAAATTTTCTTCTCTATCAAATGGTCTTAAAAAACACATTTTAAAAATATTTTTTGAAAGAAATATTTCAGTTAAGAATAATCATTTTAGGTGAATAAACACAAACAACTTTTTTTTATTAGGAGAAAACTAGCGCGCAAGGTTAAATAAACGTACGGCACTGCCCGGTTCCACGAAAACAGTTTCGTACAGCACTTTCTTGTTTTAGAACTAGTCATTGTGAACATCAACTTGAATTTTTGAGAGACAGCAACGTGTTACATGGTCTATGTCCATTTAACAGTTTTATATAAAAACTAGTATTTTGTTTATGTTTGACACAATCTGTGTATCATTTTTGATTCAGTTTTCGTAAGTGAAACTGTTTTTAACTAACAGAATTTTACTTTTATAACTGCTAAACCATTTCACACTGGTTTATGTACATATTTTTTTAGCTTAGGAACTCAGTCATGTTTTTCTAAACTATTATGTATTTCCGTTCTATACAGCATCCCAGGAAACAATTAACAACATTGTCTACAAAATATTTATTTACATCAGATACCTATATTTCAATTTTTATATTTTTGTTTACTATGTCAGTACATACGTTTATTTTCCTTACCTTTTCTCATTCTATATAATATAGTATATCCTATAAGATGTAATATATTTACTGAGCTATCACAATAGGTTTTAATATTTATTTACAGCTGTTCATATTGTTGGTTATGTATTGTATTTACAAATTTGAGGCAAAGGCAAATCAGCTGTGGTATGGAAGCAATAAAAACTTTTATTATAGATTCCTTTTATCGATCATACGCCAATATTTTAGTTGTGAGTAAAGGAAATTGTAGAATTGCGACTTGCAAATTGTTGCGCTTAACTCAACCATTGACAGATGGCCATATTTGTACTTCTTTTCAATTTTTTTTTGGCAATTTATAGTTTACGAAATCAGCTTTTGTATATACTTATATATTTAGATATTTAAATTCTTAAATACTTATATATTTCTATATATTTATATGTACTTATATGTTTATGCACATATATGCTTATACATTTCTGTATACGTTTCTGCATAACTTCTTCATTCCTGCATAGGTTTTGCACACAAATATATATATATATTTTTAATTTTCAATTAGTCTTTATAAACCGATTTATCTATTATTCATGTAATATATTTTAACATTCATTTTAAACTATCTTTTTATTTCTCTTGCCAACAATTTCAATCTGATCTATAGTAGACTGGTTATTCGAGAAAAAGAGACAATTCTACTTATTTTCACTATAGATGGTGCCCAATTTAACACCAATTTTTCTTTGTCTCCTTTTCTCGAAATAAACAGAAATCTGTCATGTTTGCCGTACATTTCGAAAAGGGTAAGTTTCTCCACTCTTGCGAATACTCTGGACCCACGGCTCTCTGCTCCGATATAAATCAGCTAGTCGTCCGCATATGTTGCCTCAATTCTTTCTCAAAAATAAATAATAAGGGAAAGGAGGTAACAAACGGACATCCCTGGTAGAGACGCTGAACTGATTTCTTCCTTTAAATATGAAATATTTCTGAACTCCGTAAAGGAAGCGGATTGATGCACTCGATTTATTAGCATAATTCAATTATGCTGTTACATAATTGAACAATGATCGATATTTCTAATATTTAAAATTGTATTTTATGTATTTATACATTGTAAATATATATAAAATGTATCCTTTACATGATTTTATTGCTAACAAATGTTTGTATGCGATAATTCCATAAATCTACTAACGAGGCACGTACTAAAAAAGCA
The DNA here is from genome assembly GCA_963675555.1 of Leptura quadrifasciata. Lineage (NCBI taxonomy): Eukaryota > Metazoa > Arthropoda > Insecta > Coleoptera > Cerambycidae > Leptura > Leptura quadrifasciata. The sequence continues at coordinate 13,813,118 of OY776681.1, read as the reverse complement.
CACAGTGACCAAATGGCAAAAGAAAGTGTGTCTGTTACAACAGTTGGTTAATCGCTTTTTAAAAAGTCCATATCTCAGGTTTTGTCAATATTTATTTTAGTACACTGTAAAGTGCCGTGTATCTGAGTTCCTGATCGAAAAGGGGCGAAGGGTTGGCCGGTAATTTAGTTACATGGAGACTAGTGAGGAATTTACCACTCTAAGATTTAACGAGGTATCCCGTGGAAGTTAGAAAAATCGCCTCCTATTTCTATAATCTATAATCACACCTAATCTTTCGCTGGGATCGCATATTAGAAATAGATCGACCATAAATCAAATTATATGAAGTTATTTAGACGATTTGGAGCAGAAAGCAAACATAAGATCTAGACGTATTATTAAAAAAATATAAAATGTAATAAAACCCGAAGGCGGGTTAATTATTTTATTTGGACTCGCAAAAAAAAACGTTAACGATGGGAAAATATACCTAAATGGTTATTTTATGTCTTCATTACTTTATAAATGCAGAGAATAAAGTGGCAACGCCATTTTACACCTTGTTTAAGCGGAGATTGAGCTTCTGCAAATGCATAATTATTTATTTAAATCCCGTTTTGCTGGAAGGGTATTAAAGAAGAATTAGTACGATTCGATTTGTACAGTCAAAAATACATTAATATATTTTTTTTGATTCCTGTAAAATACACACAACGCTCTGTTTTTTATTTCAGCTGTGTGTATCACTTTAATTAGGACCATTTCTTGTACCGGGTGGATTTGCCTTCATTAAATTAATTCAAAGTGTTGGTTCACTTCGAGCGACATCTCTTGTGTTGTGTTTATAAAAATAGCGTCTACAGATATATTATTCTATTTTGAAATGAGTTGAAAATATTAATATTTGTAAAATAATAGTTGAAACTTGACAATGGAACTTAATTTAAAGTTTTTGTTACAATTATTAATCGAAATAAAACTTATTAAAATGGAAAGATTTGAAAATTACATTTAGAAATAGTGAAATTTTATTTATAAATGCAAATGCCTGGGCGCCACCTACGTTAAGCCATAACAAGCTCAGTTTTTTTTGTACATTTATTTAACATCGGCCTATTTCCGCTACTGAGGCCTAACACCGACGCCTGTAGACGAGCTACCCCCAACCAGGAATTTTGCCGAACCTCTTCCTTTAAGAAGAGCAGGGATCTTTTTCTTGCCTAACATTTAATAGACAAGGTGTAACACCCCTTGGCTTAAAACCAGGAAGTGTTTCAATTATGCGAACGGCAGCTCTGGGTTATGGGAAAGCGAGGTCGTGGTTCGATATTTACTCATTTGTTAACTTGCAAAAAAAAAAATATAAAATAGTGAATATATATATAAACAAAAAAATAGATGTTCAGGGCGCCACCTTAACTTACTATATGAACCATGAGTATTATGAAAGCTAAGGAAAACAATACTGAGTACCTAAGTTATGTAATAAGCTCACCAATAATATATATCCAGCTAAATGAGTAGAAGAAAGGAAACACACATGTTAATAATAAGTTGACTTTAATATTTGACAATGGGACAGTTGAATAATTTATTTAGCAATAGCAAAAAAATTTAGTTAAGTTGAAATTTGAATGATTGATAAAAAAAATATTTAATTATGACAAGGTTTAACAAGTATTATTTAAGAAAATTTAGTATGAATATTTGAAAAATGTTAAAATTTAATTAAAATGGTACCATTTCTTACAAGTAAAAAAAAATACATGTAAAGTAGAAATTTAAATCAAACAAAATGTTATAAATAATACCACCCAACAGAAGGCTCTGGTGTAACTTTGTTCCAGAATCAGGTATGACTGCAGGGACCCCTCTACAACACGCTGCCTCCACTCTCAAATTGTCTCCACTGTCTACGTGGTCCAAAAAAAAAATCGACGACTCGGATTCTTTCGCTTATTGACCTCTTGCTTCTTAAAATAATACCATCTGTGTGTGGCCGTTACATCGGAAAGATGATATACCAATAATGATATCACACCAAAGAAAATTGCCTCATATGAGGGATACTGGCAACCCTAAGATATAAAAAAAATACACCTTACAAAATGAAATTCAAACGAATTCGCAAGACTTACCCCAAGTGACCTGTGGGGGCTCAGTATGATTATAAGCCTAAGCTTATGGCGTGAATAAAAATTATGGCTTGACCAAATTTACTAGTTAGGCTACTGCCCCAAGCCTAAGCACTACCGGCTCCTTCAATGGATCACGCTTAAAAGGGCTGCTAAGATGGCTTAGCTTTCTAACGCGGTCTTGCGAATTTTAAAAAACTAACGATCCCTACACGCAGGTCTTAATTACCAACTCAAATCACAGAATTGTGCTCTTGGCAAAATCGAACTATAAGAAGAAGAAGAGGAATTTAAAATATCTAAAATTTAACCTTAAAATAGAGAGTGTGCTACTATGTGCTTCTGAAGAAATAAATAAAACAAGTTCATAAGAAACAGGCTGTTAAACCAGCCAGGAAGAGAAGACGTCGTATGTTTACTATATTACGGTGTTAACTCAAAATGAGGTGTCAAGTGCTTTTCAACCTGAACAAGTTATAATTGCAGTGTTAATTGTCTGAAACGGTGCCGCATTATTTTCATTATTATTTACTTATATATTTAACTGCATGTGGAGCATGTTTTTGCAGGAAAGAAAGAATAAAAAAAATATTTATATTTGTCTAATAAATTCCTTTTCAGGAGATTTTTCACTGCAACCAGTAATACATTTATCCACATACTGGGTGGCCTAACTCACTATGCACCAGTTTACTTTTTAAATTGATTACTATGAAAAATGTAGCATATGCAATGCTACAAAGGGACCGACGGCTTTACATCCCCTCCGAAGGATAGTGTATCCCCTATACAACCCTCGCCTAAGGTTGTATAGCTTCCGCACATACACTGATATACAAGCCGCTGGAAAATGTGTGGCGAGCATGCGTTCTTCGTTGGAACGGTCACCCATCCAACTACTAACCGCGCCTTACATTGCTTTACATCGCATATCGAAACAAGCTCAGTTAGTAGAGATGAAAACCTCTATCACAAAAGCGAGTTCCAGCAATTTGGTATAGGCGATGACTGAAATCAAAAGCGCGACAACAATTAACCTTTTTTTTTTGGTATTCGGTGTGCAAACATTTATAGATACACTGTGAGAAATCTTAAAACTATAATACATAAAAGAACAGTTGTATATCGATTACGAAATCGATTTAAGAAATAAAATAGATACCCTTTGGTATATAGCTCTTTATTCCTTTACGTACGTAAATTGGCTAACCTTGTGCACAAGTGCGGCGCTGTCGAAAATCCTGTCCACTTGTTCAATCAGCTGATCTCGATATGGTAAAGTTATATTTTTCTGGAAGTGATGAGATGTAGAGAAACACTTTGTTTTATATTTCGAAGCACATTATATTAAATTTGAAGCGAAGATACTTTAATTTATGAAAATTTGGATTTACAAATACAGTACAGTAGCAAAAAAAAGTCTTATAACGGTATTTTGCTAAAATCTGGTTATGTACATCTAACTTTAATTTTTATGACATTGTCAGTTAGTTGTCATAATTTATTGCAAGTGTGTAAAAAACTAATATGCCTCATATAAGCGATTTAGTTAAATCTGGAGTTATTGCTAAAGCAGAAGATGGATGGTGAATGAGACAAACTGCACTGAGTTATAATATTGACAAAAATTTGCTGTGTTACATTTTAAGAAAGTGGAGAATAAACGGTACGATTAGTAGAAATCCTGGATCTGGGTGACGAGATTTGCAATTGGTAAATGCTTTAGTAGAAAATCCATTTTACTCAGTTATTCAGGCTGCTGAAGAAACGAACTTTCCTGGATCGAGCAGTACTGGTCGCCGGCGAGTAAGAGAATTGGAGCTACGCTGTCATACAGCAGCATAGAAATACTTACTTAAAGCTGAACATAAAGAAGCTCGAGTAGTATTTGCGCTTGAATTTTTAGCGCATGATGTAAATTTTTGGAACAGTGTAATCTTTACAGATGATAGAACTTTCCAGTCAACACACAGCGGTCATATTCGGGTTTACTGCCCTCCGAATACTCGATTCGATGAGAAATATATATCTAACAATGATAAAAGTGGTAGATTTTCCGTCAATATATGGGCTTGGATATCGGCACGTGGTCCTGGTGTTTTGTGGCATATTGAGGAACGATTTAATAGTGAAACATATATTAGGATTTTAGTCAATATTATGTTCCCTTCTGTGTTACAATTATTTCCTAATAATGAGTTCATATTTCAACAAGACGATTGTTCCGTTCATACTGCTCATACCATAACTAACTGATTTCAAGATAACAACATCAATGTTCTTAACTGGCCCAGTCATAGTCCAGATCTTAACCCTGTGGAAGAAGTATGGGGACTACTCGTAAGAAGTATCCAAAAACGAAATGTGAGACCACGGAATGCCGAAGAATTATTGGAAATAGTAAATAATGCATGGGAAAATATTATTACTAATGATTATTGTATAAGGTTATTTAATTCTATTCCCAACAGACTTATAGAAGTTATAAATAGAAATGGTGCAATAACGAAATATTAATAGTTAGTTTCTTGTTAAGTAGGCTATCCTTTGTCCTTTGATCCAGGATTTCTACTAATCATACCGTTTACTCTCCACTTTCTTAAAATGTTACGGACCAAATTTTTGTTAATGTTATAACGCAGTACAATTTGTCTCATTAACCATCCATCATTTACTATAGCGATAACTATAACATTTAAATAAAAAAATAAATTAAAAGTGATATCTACTTTATTTCGGCTACTCATTACATATTCAAATAGAGACAGATTTACATTAGAAAAAAAAAGTTGTCCTATTTTTTTTCTGCTAACGACAGTACAAAATTTATTTTACGTGCACTTTACCCTTCTGAAATAAGTGTTACAAACAATTCTTGAAGAAATTTCAAAATTGTCATTTGATCGCGTATTATATTTAAGTTTATAATATTTTTCTTTACTTTCAGTCACTCTGACGTGTTACAAATTGGAAAATATTAATTTCAAAATGTGAGGTTAACTCGAGAGAACATTAACAACGTGCTTACTATAAAATTGAAAATTCTACTTTCCTTTGACGTTGTTACTATGGAAATGCTCAAAATTTGCGATTTTGGCTTCTTAGATTTCTGAAATTTCAAATGTCAAAATCTAAATATGGAATTTTTATGTTTTTTCTAATAAATAACCGAAGATGTTTTTTCATATTATTTATATAGGTTTCGCCCGGTCACTTTGATACCCCTATCACGACTCTAGGGTGGATATTAAAATTTTTATATATTGAAATATATATATTTTTATATTTTGAAAGTTTTTCTAAATTATACTTAAAATTAAACCTTAGGCACCCCAAATACCAACGAAAAACATTTCTTATGTTCTATTACGTTTGCTTATACCAATAAACCGTCGTACAATGGTTTTTTCTTAAAATTAATATATTCTGAAATTTTCAGAGGGTATGCCTCTATCGAAATTCGCACTTAAAAGCATCCACGTGCAACAATGTTGCTTGAGAAATGTACATAAAGCTTGTCTAGCACTGTGGCTATTGACATTTAACAAATACAGTTTAACAACCTCCTGGGTTTTGACTGTCAATGAATTTAAAACATCTGTGAGGAACTACCCCTAAAAGTGTAGCTGGAGCCCCCCATAAAGCTGTAGTTAAGAGCTACAGTGTGTAGAAGCATTACTAGGTAAGTACCCAAGTGTGTGCATGCAAAAAGTTTTATTATGATATTGTTTAATAAAGCTATGAATAAAAATTTTATTTGATGTATGTACTGTTACTATTTTTACACATATTTTATAATGCAAAGGTTTATTTGAGAGTTTAATATGTCGTTGTCGTCAACTTTCATCCCTTTAACTTTTTCTGTATCTGTTTTTAAAACTTTATTCTTCTTCAATAGATATTAAGGGAGGTGTTTGTTGTGGCCCTCGAAAAATAGACATACGGTATATACTATAAACAGATAAATAAAGAGAATTAGGCATAAATATACTCATATATCTAAATTTATTTATGAATCATATAAATACATATTTTTATGATAAAAAATAAAACTGAAATACAAACATAAAACTGGTGACTTGCTGTAAACACTGTAATGTAAATCTCATAAAAACGCGGGCTATCTAAACACTACATACTGAAAAGAGTTAAAACAACAAAATATATGAAAATAGAAGCATATAGTCTATATTTCTGACAATATTTTGGCACATATCATTTTAGATTCGTTACAGGCCAATTCAGCTTAAATATTATAAAATAACAGGCTATTCATATCCTTATATTAAAAAATTGAAAGTAAATAAAACAGAAGTCAAGCACGGATAATTCCACTTCGATCAAGAGCCATCCAAATAAAAAATCTGACATGGATTGGACACTCAGTAGCTTAAAAATAACAAAGCTGGGACCGTTGCAGTCAACAATTTGCAGGAAACAACATTCTTGATATTCAAGAGTCTTAAGCCACCCCCAAAGGGTCTAATATTAAATGTGTGAAGTAGAACAATTTTTGGTTAAAAACCAAAACGATTAAGTCTTCCATACATCAATTAAAAAGCGTTTAACCAGTTTTTATTCTTCGTTTTTGCGGAGTCACCTCTCGATTAAGACACCTTTATCTATTATCATTCAGTATAATGAAGAATAATACAACTATAGATGTTAGAATGCAGGGTGGTAAGTTTTCGACGGCTCTCCCACAGGGAGCTCTATTGAAAAATTTCCACAAACGGGCGATTAGTTTCACAATTGGTATTAATTTGTTAGCAGCGGAATTACACGCCAATATAATCAACTTGTGGGGTGGCAATTTTGATAAATCTATTTCACAGAAGTGGAGTCACTTGAATTCTTAAATATCTTGACGTACTTGGAAAATTACAGGTGATATAATACTATTATCATAATAATGGTCGACCTTCACTTGCTGGCGTGAATACTTTGCTCAATATCTCGCAATTAATTAACAAAATTTCGTAATTAATTAATTTTCTCCAAGAATTGTCGTGGAATAGCGATTTTATTCTTGAAATCTGTTCATGGCCTCTCAAGAAATAAAAAAAATGATAGGGATAAACAAACACATTTTTTCAATAATGTTGCAAATTCGAAAATTACTTTCTTTTACCATTTGACCAACACGAATAATAATAATGACAATAAAACAACTTGATTGACTGTTATATGCACTATTAATTGTCACTGAATGAAATTCAAACTGTAAACTATGCTCAATACAAATATTTATCGGCTTGGTGGTGTGATGGACAGTGACGCGATCTCGCATGCAGACGGCCCGGGTTCAAAACCGGGTTATAGCAAGTCGATGAGATATAGTGGATGAGCGGATGTGAGCACGTTAAAGATCCCTACCTCACAACAAACTGTGGGGGTTCGGCAAAATTTCCAGGTTAGGGGTCCCAGTGCCTATGTTAAAGAACGAACACGCCAAAACCCTCGATGAACTTTTCGAAATTGTAACAAAATCCGACGTAAAAATGCCGTTGGAAAAGGTTTTTATATATAAATTCACATTTTCGCTCTACGGAGCGTTTTTCATGCCAAACTCTTGGAAATTCATCAAGGAGTGTAATTTTAGAAAGTATAGTAAATGTCGCTGCACGGGAACGTAATGTCGCCCCGACCACAAAATTTAGAAAATATAACGAAAACCGAACTTTTGGAAATAAAAAGCCTTTTACGAATCCACGTTGTGTAGCACTGGAACTCATGCGTTGCGTTAAATATGAAAACAAGTTATCCAGTCCCTAGTCAAAGTATTTGGAGAGTTTTAGCGAAAATAGCCCTTAGCGTCGAGGGTGCCCTATCATTTTCTAATAGTCGATTTTGACGGGAAAATGATAGGTTTTAAGCGTATTTGCCTTAAACCGGTTCCTCAGTGACTCAGTGTCAGAAAAGTATAGTTACCATGTACTGAGATGTGCATGGGACCGCCTTGCCTGAACGTATGAATATAAAATTGCTACAATATAATTCAAAGTCGTTGCGATTCAAGCATTTTTAAGCTCCGAGGAGCGAACTAAATTAATATTCAACTGATAATACGTAAATAGACAGGCAAGCAAAAGCTCACCAAAACTATTAACATTGAACTTATGAGTCGTTCCGTTCCTCACTATGTGTTGTACACGGGCCAGACTATAATTTGTCAATACATTTTTCTTGAACGTTTTGTAAAAACATATTTTTTTTAAATAATAATAAATAAATACACCACAGGTAATGACGACCCCCTTTATCCCGGAAGGCTCTAGAAGAGCCTTGTGTGGGAGGGGCCTACACATTTAGAGACAAGGGACACACAATAGTTGAAAAATTCCTCTCACAGTATTTTCCATTGCCACGACCGGGGATCGAACCCGGAACTTTTGGGTGAGAGGTAAGTGCGCTCACCTCTCGACCATCAGTTATACTACTAAGATTTAATATATATATATATTTTTGAACTTTATATTGTCTATTTCTTGTGTTTCAAAATTTCAGGTTTAAATTTAAGAAAGTTTTAGTATTTACTGTATTAGATTTATAGTGTTACGACGTCCAATTGGTACCATCAGTGAAGCAGTTAAGCAAAAACGTATAGATTTTGTATTATTCTCCGTCTGAAACAGTCGTTTTGAACTCTTCTTTGTGAACGTTTAATATCCATTTTGGAAAGTATAATAAAAATCCTTCAGACGTGAAAAGATGGATCGTTCACACCTACACAAATACTGATGAGCTTATCCTCTGGCGTCGGTGATTGCCCTTGGTACCGAAAATAGGCCGACGTTAAATAAATGATAAAAAAATAGGATGTGGCTATTTATACATACTGTATGTATACGCAATTGGCTATTTATACATACAGTATGTATACGCAATTGGCTATTTATACATACAGTATGTATAAGAAATTGGCTATTTATACATACAGTATAGCCGTCGAGGGCAAGGGACATTATCTATCATAAACAACTATACTACATCAAAAAATATTAACATATTTAACCCAACGAACTAACCTAAAGAAATATTCGTATTACGTATTTTAGTTAACAAAATGTGGTAAAAAAAAAAACTGTAGCAAGCGGATTCGAACCGTCGACCTCACGTGTGAGAATCGGGAACACTAAGTATTACACCACAGACTGCTGATGGTTAACCTTATAATTCTTACTATATCAATATGTTTGAACGTCATCGCGCATGTGCGGCGTGAATTGCCTGGACAGTATGTATAAATAGCCACATCCAAAAAAATACAAATATTATTTATTGATGTTACGCAAAAATAATTGAGAGATTAGTTCATTCTATCATAATTAAATTTTTAAGTGTGCTTGATATTATTTCTCCCTGACAACATGACTTTATATCCTCAAAATCTATTGACACTGCTTCCTATTACCTTCTGGATCCTGTTGATAAAGACATTGATAGAGAGGAATATAAATAATGGCATTAATGTTTGACTTCTCTCGTGTAATTCATACTGTTAATATTGAGTTTTTAGCCAGAAAATTATACAACATTACAATACGGGATGGGGCGGATAAAATCCTGTATGTCCAATAGTAAATTGTTGCTTAAGTATAACAATACTAAATTGGATATAAGTATGTACAGATGGGAGTTCCACAGTGTTCTGCGTTAGGACCTTTGCTGTTTGCACTATATGTGTATGATTTACCAAAGCACCTCACCAAAGTCAGAGTCACAATGTTCGCAGACGACACTATTGTTACAGTCTGAGGAGCTAGCTGAAAATGTTTTTAATGCAAAATACACTTGTGCTAAAAAATAAAAAGCTATTTACTTTAATTTGTAGTATTATTTTCTTTTTGTTCAAATACAATGAAAGTTCTATCTCTCAATACAAATATTTTATTCTAAAAGAGCATACAATTCTGAATCAAAGACATGTAGGATATCCTATGCCTTTCAGACACATTAAAAAAATCAATAACCTTTATAAGTTTCTTCGTGTAAAAGATACTCATTTGATTTTTGGCATGTACAAAGAACACAAGGAGAACTGCACTCTACAATTGAATTACATTCAATAATAGTTTACCAAGTGTTCCATTTTCTATCCTTAGAAATTCAAGAATAGGGTTTTCCCACTAATTTTATTTTAACAATTTGTGTCGTGTAAATGATATAATAAAACATTTTATTAATTTACAACAATTTACTTTTCTAATAAAAATTATTTCTAAGAAAATATCGTTAAAACAACTTGCTGATAATTTCACTGCTTTTTAAAACGGGCATTTTTAGGCGCCAGAATTACGTATCTACCCGGAAAGCCAATGAGATTATGAATATAATTAGTTTGTAATAGATTCTAACAGTGTGTTAAAGAAAGCTTTCCTCTAAAACTTCTCAGAATTTCAATTTGTAATGCTTGTACTGTGATTGGTCTAAAGCAGTGGACGTGTAAATATTGGCCAATCAGAATCCAGATAAATGCCGCACAAGTTATTCGTGAAAGCGTCGGACGTTAATATTTTGTACTGTAGTTTAGGTTTAACCTTCACCAACATTACACATCAGATGACTAACCTAAAACGTTAAATTAATATTTTTATGTTTGTATTGTTTGGAGTGAAAATATTATTTTATCGGTGGTTTATGTTTTATTAATTCTACAATCAAAATGGAATCAAGTGGAAGAGGGATATGTTAAAGGTGCCGCTGATAATTTACCTAAAGTAGAAAAGTGCTGAGTGCTGTCAATATATAGAGGTTATGTTATGTTAACAGAGACCAAGATTAATAAACAATCTTGAACAGAGACAACCTCTGTGATTGGATTTCAGGGTGATGACGTCACAACGCGCCAATTTATGGCTGTTTAAAATGAACCCAATATTTTTCAAACTTCAAGTTTTTTTTTTGTTACTATTAGTAAAATTAATAAGATAATAAATATGCCATAAATCATTTTTTACGCGAGTTAAGTATTTCAGCCTATTGTTAGTAAAAAATTTATCAAATTAGCCATGATTAAAAGCAATCGGTAATGTCAGTCATTGTCTTATGTCAAGAAATGCCACGACGTTTAAATTACACCCACGCAGATTATCTGAATTTGTTTATCATTATTTGTTTATTTATATATTGTTTTTGGCTCTGAATTTCATTCTCTTTTCGAAAACTCTTAAATATATAAAGTGTTACATTTAAAACAAGCAAATTTACTTCAGTTGGATTAGCCACACTGCCATTACTCCCTAAATTTTCAAAATTTTCTGATGTGTACTTGTCCCTATATCGATCGATGCAGTTCCTAGTACACCCTGTATACAATGATTGATAATAGTGTTACTGTTCTTAAATATTCTTTCCCAGGTAACTAAAACTTATTTTCTTAATATTTAAGGATTAGACCACCTGCGCTCCCCATTTACAAAAATTTATAAAACAAATACCACATCAAAGGCGAAAGGACATTAATCTAACCGCCAACCGCACATTTTAACACCTCTAATCCTATTGTTTTGTTTTTTTTTTTGCAGAGAAATTCGCCGATACAAAGATACAAATCTAGATATGTCGGCTTCACACTGGCATTAAAAGAAAGGGTGACCCGCTGACCGCAGATTAAAAAATGAATCGGAAAATCCAAAATTAGATATCATAGCACGATTTCCGCTATAGGCGAGAAGTTCATATTAATGGGGTTGGATCATGGGGGTAATAGTGCCATATATCGCCCGACGGGGGACAATTATTGCTCGGTTCGGGGTAGCGGACCACCTAGGAGTTAAATCATCGGCCAAGGGGTTGATTACAACGCTCTGTATAATACAGAATTAAATAGTTAGCTTTGATTGCACTAAGAGACTACCGGTGGCATTGACTGAGGGATGGAAGGTTACATTTTATTCGAAGACGTGCACAAGAGTTTTTTATTTGAAAATTTGTATGACTCGAAAGATTTTTTGGTTTTCAAATATTTTTTTATATTAACTTTATGCTTACAGAAATAAATAATAACCTACGTTTAACAATGATTACTTTAAAGAAACTACTTTAAATAACAGTTTAATTTTTCTCTATAGGCGAAAACCACAGATCAGTAGATGGCGCTGCTAATTTGTGAATTGACAAATTGAGTACTGAACAACAAAGTTTTGACATTAGCTTTTTAATTATTTAAAACTTTAAACAAAAAATTAAAAAAAAACTTTCCGGTGCAAGGCCCTGCATGATCTTCAGTGTAAAATAGTGAATACATTTCATTATTTATAATTTATTAGAAATAAATATTTTTTACACTGAAGAAGGTGCAGGGCCTTGCACCGAAAAGGTTGAAACACAAAAACATTTTTTAAAATTTTTTACTAGACCGATACTCCCAAGAACCACTTGTTTGGAATTTAAATCTCAAAAAATATACACAGGAACAGTCAAGCAAAATTCAACAATATGTACATCTAAAATATGTTTTATGAAAATTATAAGATAAAAAACAAAAGGGATAATTTATATACGTACAGATAGGGAAGGGAAAAGACTAAAAAAGAAAACCGGCAGCTACTGGAAGCTGCTGGAACCTCTCTACTCGGTGGAACTTTGAAGCCGAAAAGAGCATTAAATTGTGTGACAAAACGGCACTAAACGTAATCCGATCTCATCCAAAACCTTTTCAGATCTTCTAGGGCACTAAAGAAACCCTCAACTTAATTAATTTACAACACTTGCTTGCGGCTCGTGCTGCAAATTTCATCTATGTGAGTTATTACCTACATTATCGCTCGTTAAATAATATACAATTAGGATATTAACAACTTTAACATCACTTGAACGACTAAGAAAGTCTAGTTATCCTAAATACTACAGATTTGTAAAGCAACAAACTGAAAATTGGTAAAGTAATAATCTATAATAAATTCACCAACGAAGGTACAGAAAGCATATGATATTGGTATTGTTACATCTACCTTTAAAGTTTGTGACAATCCACTGGTGCAGTCACTAAAAGTTACAAAAATGCCGAAATCATATTAACATGACATGACACCAACGTTATCGGATGACAAACTATGACAATGACAATCGTCAAAATTTGTCCATCTCAATCCGATCGCTCGCAGCTGTCTTTGTTAAATGAAACATTAGCATTTCAGTAATTTTACTAGATTTTAGAGGAATATTTGTAGTTTAATTCTTCGATTTGTCTGTATATATATTTAAAAATGGCACTAAACGTAATCCGCTCTACTTCTAAAGCAGTGAAGAAACCCTCACATGTGAATTGACACGTGATGTGACGAGTTTCACGACTTAACGGCTACGCGCATCGATCATGTCATGCGAAATGCGATCTATGCTTCATATTTGCTTTGTTTTCAATTTTTTTCACGGAAACCAAATCGATAGAGTAGAATTGTGATATATCGTTGAAATCAGAATTTTAACTGCTTTTCAATGGTTCTATTGCAAATTGAAAGTAATTATAAAATAAACAACTTGTTGCGTCAAAACGGCACTAAACGTAATCCGATCTCAACCAGATCTTCTGGGGCACTAAAGAAACGCACATGCAAAGTTTCATTCAAATCCGTTCAGTAGTTTCGGCGCTATCGTGCTAACACACATACACACATACACACACAGACATTTTTCAAAAACCAATTTTTTGGGTTCCTAGGACTTCAAAACGTAAAGATTTGATGTTATCTCAATTTTCGTTTTTGAACCAATTATAATCTATCACAATTTTATTGTGGTGAGGTTAAACAGTTTATTGAATGAAATTTGTGTTTGTTGATAGATATATAACTTCCTAAAATGATATTATGCCCAGAGTTTTTTTAATAAATTGAATTTCTGAGTTTTATATAGTAGGGTCAGACAGTATCTGAAAAGTATAAATGTCGATTTCGGATATTTTGATGATCGTTTGTAGTACTAATCGTGTGAGGCCATTTCCATAGGTGGACATATAATTTTATTACGTGGCTTAGATGCAATTTATAGCATATTAAAGAGGCACACATGCACCCGCAAAACACAAGTTCCTATTTCCTAGGTAAGCATCTAGTTTTTTAGTAGTTACATTACACGTATTTGTAGGGCAGCCACTTTTTATGAACGACCCAAGAGATATTTTCCGTGTGGGGACCGAGAGTGTAAAGAAGTTTTTTAGGAACACAGAAAATATTTCAAACATTTTTTATGTTGTATGCAAGTTGTACGTTTGTCAATGTTCGTGTCATTTGTTTTAAAAATTTAATAAATTAAATGAAATTAGCTTTGTTTTATTTTTAAATGTATAGTAGGTTGTTTATATTTTTGTAAATAAATATAAAACGAAGACCGCGTCCTCGCCTCACACATCTTCCAGCGGCTTGTATATCAGTGTATGCGAGGAAGCTATTCAACCTTAGGCGAGGATTGTATAGGGGGTATACCATCCTTCGGAGGGGGTGTAAAGCCGTCGGTCCCTTGTCTATTAAAGGTTAGGCAAGTAAAAGATCCCTACTCTTCTTAAGGGAAGAGGTTCGGCAAAATTCCTGGTTGGGGGTAGCTCGTCTACGGGCGTCGGTGATAGGCCTCAGTAGCGGAAATAGGCCGACGTTAAATAAATGTATTAAAATATATATATATATATATATATATAAAATAAATTTAATGAAATATCACTTTGTAATAAATAAACACTGCTTTTTGTCTTGGGTAAATCTCTTTCGCTGGATGGGCAAATTCTATAGCTGGTTGGGAATTTTTCCATGCAAGTATATCTTAAAAAATGGTTTGGAAGCTTCTCCACTGGTTTTCACTCTAATCTGAATTTGACCAGAGTTCCAGAAAAGTAACTGAAAATTTTCTCTATCTTATTTATTTCATTGATTTCTGTTATATTTGCTCGCTTCTATCTTCTCTATAAAACTATCCTTTTATTCATATATTATGGTTATCTGCTTTATTGATTTACAATCATATAACTAGTTAAAAAAAATTGCTCAATTATAATTTTGTTTATTCTAGTTTAATATTTTGTTAACATGTTTTACTTCCACGTCCAGTGGAAAAAAAAACCTCTTTTTTTGTTGAAATAGGCTTAAAATGTCATGAAACGTCGAGATTTTAAATTTGAGCGGAAAAAATTTCCTGTCTGTCGGTCAGTCTGTCTGTCGGTCGGTCGGTCTGTCTGTCTGTCTGTCTGTCTGTAACTTTTGAGCGCACGTTTACTCTGGAACCGTTTATGACATTGACTTGAAATTTGGTACACCACTTATGTATTAGAACGAGATCTGAACTAGATTATATTTTGATCTAATTCCGTTGAAGGGTTCGCGGGTAAATAAGGGTAAATAGGCAAAACGAGTAACGAGTTTCAAGATTGCATTTTAAATTCAAACTATCACATAATCGGAGTCTCTGAAAGTTGGTTTTATGCAGGTATTAGCAGTAATGTTGTAGTAAATATGGATGATTACATTTTTGTTAGACAAGACCGGTTTGTTCGAGGAGGAGGTGTTGGTATATATTTAAAAAATACGATGAAGCATACCATTTTATTAAGTGAAAGCTGTGATTATACAGAGATTATTTTAGTCCAAGTTTCATTAGAAATTCAATAATTGGTTATTACTAATATATTATATAGACCTCCGGATTCTGATTACAATTCTTTTATAAATTATTTTGAGGATATATTTTCAAATATTTTTGCAAATTATGACAATATAGTTTGTTTAGATGACTTAAATATTAACTTGTTAAACTTGGATACATATTTTTCTACGCAATTTAAACCACTCGCTGCCTAGTTGACACTCTACAGATAATAGTTCCAAGAATACAAAGATCATAAAAAAATAACAACTGTATTTCTAAAACCCAATTAAAAACTAATAGAATCACTGTAAATAAATTTTACAAAACGCCACTTAGCAAGACAACATAGTGCGTTTGCAGCCAATAAATCTACTTACCTGCAAAATTACTCGGCAATAAAATAATTCACACCTATCACCGAAGCTGCTACAGTTTTGATGCTTTCTAGCACTTTATTGTCTTTGATTTTATCTACAAACAGTTGAAAGAGGTGCAATGTTAATTATAAGCTACGTGCCGGACTTCTGTTTTACCTGGAAGATAGCATAAAAACCGCCCTTCTGTGCGAATATATTCAGTTGCTATACTCCCAAATCAATCTAGCACGAGCAAAGTGATCGAGACTGATGCCTAATCTGTCAGTAGATATGTCAAGATGTCGTCTCTGCAGGGAACCTTAAAGAATGCTTCAGGATGTAATAATGAGTGCTTGATATATACGAGTTTACATTAAATTTTGCCCTCTATACCGGGTGGTTTTTTAAATTGGTACAGTACCCTTTCCTCGCTTATTATCAATGATAGAGTTTTGAAATTTTGTAGACGTACTTAGAGACGTTTTCTGCGTCTAATGCACTTTGTTTTTATTTTTCTGCTCTTTCCCGTCTAAACGGAAATGATGTTAACTTTCGATTTCCAAGTAAAACACTATAGTTTTTCTTTTGGATTTCAAAACTAGATTTTTTTCTGAGTTAGAGTGTGTAAAAAAAGTATTAGGTTAGAGAGGAAAGTTTTTGAGATAATGCGAAGGCTTCAGGTATTCAAGTGTTCGAGTTACCCATGGAATGATTTTGTGGCAGATTAAAATAGGGGTCAAAACGCGTACTAGGCGCATGTCAAGCCAATAGAAGTTTGAGTTGCCGTGTTTGAAATTAGCATTTCAAAAACATGACAATCGAAAACACGTTGCTTGGTAAGTAACGTGCTCTCGATTGTCATAGAATTATCGGGTACATTATCAATGTCTAGGGATATTATAGATAATTTACCTTTGGCAACGTTTAGAGAAATTTATTTTATGCAAGACAAAGCCCCACCTCACAATGCAAGGGTGCAGTGGCGGTTTCTCTGAGGAGGCAGAGGAGGCCGGGCCTCCCTACTTCTGATTTGCCTTTACAGTTACTTTACATATTTACATTATTATAAATATAAATATACTTTATGAAACGACAAATTTAAATTAACAGAAATATTCCCTAAATCTGCGAATTTAAACTATTATTATTATAACCGGCAACGCTGCACAACTGTAACATTCTATCCATGGTGACTGGTGAGGCAGGCCTCCAAACGCTTCTAACATAGCTTTCGCGTTTAGAATGGTTCAATTTGAAACGTTTGAAGCTACCCATTAAAATCTACTCTCAAAACCACGTGCCGGAGGCCAAGCTCCGGACCAATAGGAACAAAGATTAATAAACATCTGACTTTTATTTTCCTGCTTCCTGAGTCCAGACAGTCGTACCGTTTAGGTTAAGTGAAAGTAAAAGTGTCTGTGTGGTGGTTGTATTTTATTAAGTGCAATAAATTCATTTAAAATTTTTGTTTAAATATTGATAAAACGTCAAAAATGGAATTAAACGTAAGTACAAGCAATAACAATGGTAATGTCAGTATCGGTGAAGTGTTTAAATCTGTAGATGATATTGTAAATTTCCTTTTGAAGAAAGTTCATTTTAGTCAATTAACATATGATGACAAGATATTTATAATAAAAACTTTAAAAAGGCCCCAACCTACCATGCAAAATCTCATAGTAACTTCAAAACATAATCGTTCTTTTTGTGTACAATGGTATGATAAATGTGAGTGGTTAACTGGATGTCCAGTACAAAATAAATTATATTGCTGGTATTGTTTACTTTTTTCTAATGACCCAGAGAACACTCGAACACTGTTTGGTCAAAATTAGGATATAATGATTTAAAAAACTTACCCAGATCAATTGAAAGGTATGCTAGGTCAAAAGGACATTTAACTGCTTCAATAAAATTCAAGTTATTTGGCAAACAGAATATTTTAAATTCTATTGATCAAGGGCACAAACAGTCAATTGTAGATCATAATGTAAAGGTTAAAGAAAATAGAGATATTTTAAATAGACTAATTGATACGGTAATTTTTTTATGTTGTCAAGAATTGGCTTTTAGGGGACATGATGAGAATGTGCATTCAGATAATAGAGGAAATTTTCAAGAGCTTATTTCTTTTCTGATCAGACACGATGGCAAAATGGAACAATTTTTAAACGAAGCTACAGTTTTTTCGGGAACTTCTAAAGCTATTTAAAACGATTTAATTGAATCAATTAGTTGTGTTGTAGTACAAAAAATTGAAAGCGAATTAAATGAAGTACCTTTCTTTTCTTGGCAAGCTGATGAAACCACAGACATCAGCTGCTGTTCACAGTTATCGGTTGTTTTCAGATATGTTATTAAAGGGCAAGTGGTTGAACGATTTGCAGGTTTTTACAATGTTAGTTCAGGTCGAACTGCAAATGATTTATTTAATTTTTTAACAGAAAAATTTGGAAAATATGACTTAAAAAATAAACTTGTTGCTCAGACATATGATGGGGCATCAGTTATGGCTGGTCACTTAAATGGCTTACAGGCAAAAATTAAAACAATGGCCCCTCAGGCACTTTTTACACATTGCTATGCGCATACGTTGAATTTAGTATTGAGTAAAGCCTGCATAGATAGCATCAAAGAATGTAAAATTTTTTTTGCCAACTTGTTTGGATTTTCATCATATTTTTCAAAATCAACTAAAAGAACAGAGGTACTTAATACCATAGGATCTGACCGTTTACCGTCAAATGTAGCAACAAGGTGGAATTTTACATCTAGAGCAGTTTTTACAGTATTCAAAAACAGGGATAAGTTAATAGAAGTTTTTGATTATATTTTGACACATGATGATTTCAAACAAGATCAGCCAACTTTAAGAGAAGCTGTTGGCTTAAAAAGACATCTTAAAGATCCTCATTTTCTCTTTCTTTTACATACTTTTAAATTTATCTTTAAACACACCGATGTTGTATTTTCAATTTTACAAAATAAAAGCACAGACATTTCATACGCCAGGAAACGTTTGAATGCATTAACTATTACATTGCAAAATTTTAGAAATAATGAAATTCATTTTAATGATCTTTACAGCCAACTGTTTGAAGATTTCCAAAGTGGTGAACCGGCGCCAAAGAAATGAAAGACAACATTAAATCTTCAAGATTTGAGACTGAATTATAAACAGATTTTCAATGAAATTTTGGATACAATAATTAATCAACTACAGATAAGATTTTCCGATTTAGATAAATTAGAATTTTTCGATTTAATAAGAAAAGATAATTTTCTCTCATATTCAAAAGAATTTCCAAATGATAAATTTGAATCATTATTAAAACAATATAACCTTTTTGATTCAATAGCACTAAAAAATGAATTAACAACTGTATACGTTGACAAAGAATTGTTTCAAAATTGTCAAACCCCTACCGAAATGATTTCATTTATTTATAATAATGACTTAATTTCTTGTCTAACAGAATTTTATAGATTACTTATTTTAGCTGTCACAATTCCTGTTACGTCTGCTTCAGTAGAAAGGAGTTTTTCCGCCCTCAAACGAATCAAATCATTTACTAGAAATACTATTGAGCAAGAAAGATTAAAAAATATTTCTATCATTTGTTGTGTTAGAGTAGCCAATGGCTAACCTTCGCCTATGTAAATTAAAATGTATGATTATGCATTTTCCTGAATAAAGACGATTTATTATTATTATTATTATTATTTCTATCGAAAAACGGCTTGTTAAGGAACTAACACAGAATAATACATTTTATGACGAAGTAATAGATATTTTTGCCAAACAAAAAGATAGACGGATTTCATTAATTTACAAGAACATTTAGACATGTAGTTTTTTTGTTCAATTTTTTGTTTAAAATTTAAAAAACCACCACAGCAATTATTCTACTTCTGTAGATTGTAAGTATACTACCAAGTATATTTTTATTTGTGTTGTTTTTCAGTTTGTTATTATTTAACTATTTTTAATTTGAGAATATTTTTATTTATGTTATCGTTTCAGAGTTTATTATTTATTTCATATTACTATATAATTGTTTTGATTGTGGTAGCATTTGTGCCATATTATTATTACTATTATTATATTAATAATTAACTCCCTCACCTATTAAAAGCACCCCTACCCCACAATCCCTTCCTGGTAGGATATAATTCAGACCTCCACGTTGGTTCTTGCTGGAAGGTAGAATTTGTTTTTTACTTTATACTTTGATACTTTTATCATAAAACAAATTATACTGACTAACATGAAGAGAAAATTACTAATATTTGTGTAATGGTAAAGTTTAAAAGTTGACCTTGATATTCGCAAAATTTTCATCGCGGCGCACATGTGTATACCTCCCGCCCCTCGGAACCACCCAGGCCTATCTATCCCCTGCCTCCCCAGTTTAAAAACTGAGGAACCGCCACTGCAAGGGTGATGGACCATCTCCTAACAGTTATTTTTGAGGACAGGTGAATCGCAACCTCCGGGCCGATTAGATGGCCAGCGAGGTCCCCGCGTCTCAATCCATTGGATAATTTTCTGGGGTCACATTAAAGATAATGTTTATGAATTCGAACGCGAAACAAAAGCGGCTTTGGAAGCACAAGTTCCTGAAATCTGCCAAGAAATGAGCTCCAGTTTATATAAAACACAACAGAAATTGTCAAGAGAACAGTTGAAAAGTATTTAGAGCAAAATAGTGGCTTATTTGTGATAATTTCCTTGCTACTGCAGCTTCATGTTCAAATTTTTGTCATTGTTCGTAATAAAACGGTTTATTGTTTTTTTTCCCATGTTCTTCACCAATTTTTCATGAACTGACGCCAGAAAACTTTGAAATATTAAATTCAAAGACGACAACGCAAACTTGTATTGACCTGGCATGCGCCTACTACGCGTCTAAACCGCATTTTTAATCTGCCAAAAAACCATTCCATTACTCGATTTTTAGTGTTTCATGTATCTCACCTCAACACCTGAAACCTCATTACTTATTATTTATTATAACTTATTATATTAAAAAGTTTTCTGTCTAACCTAATACTTTTTCGCACATTCTAACTCCAAAAAAAAATCTAGTTTTGAAATCCAAAACAAAAACCGCTGCCCAAGGAATCGCTACTTCCACATCCAGATATTGTATCCAAGTCTTATACACACACTAAATACCTATGTAATATTTTATTCGCTTTTATAAAAGGGTGGGGGTGGCAATGAGGGCGGTAGAGGGGGTGGCTAACGCCAAAAATTTTTTGAGACGTCTCGTTCTTGTATACACAATAAATCACATTTTATTTTTTTCACTCCATTTCATAATAGTATGGGGGTGGTATTAGGGGTGATAGTGGGGGTGGCTGATACCAAAAATATTTTTGAGACCTTGACTTTTCGTACATGCCCTAAATTGCAATTTTATGGACTCTTACCTGTTTTCTTTGCCTATTTACTCTTATTTACCTCCGAACCCTTCAACGGAATTAGATCAAAATACAATCTTCTTCCAGACCTCGTTACAATACATAAGTGTGCCATATTTCAAGTCAATATCATAAACGGTTCCAGAGTAAACGAGCGCACAAAAAAATGTTACAGACAGACCGACAGAGAGACAGAAATTTTCAAGAAATTTTTCAAGACATTCTAACCCCATTTCAACAAAAAATGTCTCTAAGTATGCTTGCAAAATTTAAAAATCCATGTTTAATAATAAGCGAGAAAAAGGTGCTGTACAAATTAAAAATATCACCCAGTATAGTACTGAATGCTGTATAAAGGACTTGCCTATTTTTAAGAAGAAATATAAAACTAGAACTTATTTATTTCACTACCCAAATTGATGAGAAATCCAGTTCCAGAGAAGGAAAAAACAAGCGTTGTTACAGAATTTTATACAATAAATATGGTTTCTGGGCATCGATAGAACTTTCTGAAATTTTAACATGTTACATCTAATGCATGTTAGATTAATAGCAATTGCATTCTACGTAATCACGATAGCGATTGTTTCAATTGATATACCGGGTGATATAAGTTGCAGCAATCTTTAGAAGAATCGGTATATATGACGCCAACTCGATCATTCTTTATGTAGCGTCTCCCCTTTTAGCCGAATTATGTAAGCCAAATTTGTAACCATCAATACAGCAAGAAAGCGTGAATAGTCATAGTTAAGCTATGGACATTCGATATTAAATCGAATCTGATAGACTACCTTTATTGTTACATTTTCTGTATTTTATGTTGTTTTTTAAGTATAACTAAATAGTACTAAATGGCGGTTAATTTTAACCCCTTTAGTACCTATATCTTGCGTTGACAATATTACAAAGAGCAACTTTTCATTGACCTTAAACATACTAGAAGCATAAAAACCAACAAAGTATTGAAATATATATAAAAAAGTATGCTAATATGTGATTGTAACTATAATAGATATAACTACACTTGCTGGTATATTTCCTGCCCATAATAATTTTGAATTAAAAGATAAACTTAACCATAAGCGGTTTGCCTTGCACTAAAAAGTTCAGGTTCACTGATTATATGGTTACTTTCTTTAAATATAGTAATATACAATATTATCTATTAAAAACCGTGTGCAAGGTCATATACTTTATTGCTTCCATGTAATTTTATTAAGATTATTTTTCTATGACAGACATTTAATTTTCAGTACGTGTAGAGCATTCAGCGATTATAACTTTAAAGCATAATCTATATATAAATATAAATGGTGTGTAATGTTTTTACTTCTAATTGCCTGCTCGTGAATTGGTTGGTTACTTCCCACGAAGTAGGAATTTGAAATTTGGTATGGAGGGAGAGGGTACAGTTACAACCCCCAAAAAATTTGCAAAATTTAAATGATGGTTCAAATATGAAGGTAAAAGTGCAATTTCCATTCGGAAAAATTCTTAACCCATTTCTAAGCAAGCTAGAAAACTAAAAATTGATCATCATCACATGCAGAGAATTTTTTAACTCGCAAAGAATTCGAATAAACATACTAGCTATACATATAAATATAATCAAATTCAATATTATGTGATATATTTCATTGTTAATTCGATTGTTTTAGAAAAATGTTTATGTGTCAGGCCACTCACTCACTTTCCTTTCCGAAGTATATATAGAAACAGAGACCGTCAACAAAGAAGCCTTTAAGCCTTTACATAATTAATATATATTTTGCAATTATTAACGTTTTGTAACTGGATGTCTAATTTACAATGTGGCTTCCATACACAGACAATTTTTCAACGGGTAAAAACAACGATTTTTTACCAATATAATCACATGAACACAGTTAATAGAATAAAAAAACCGTAAGTCCTCAAAAACAACAATTATGTCTGGAATCACCGTTATTAAGTAGCTTTAAAGGCAGATATTCAATTAAAGCAAAACATATGATGACAAAAGGACTGAAAAATTACTAAAATAATCCAGCTCTCTGACCGAAAGGGTACAATGACTCTAATGACATAAATGACAAGATATATTTCCCAAATTTGTTAAGTTCAGTTTCATTATACGAGTGGGATATTTAATAAGGGGCTAACCCCAGGGTAAGCAATTATTACTAGAATTTAAAAATAATTTAATAGGAGACGAAGTTAATTGATATTTCCGGTGAAAAAATACTAAACTTAATGTTTTTTTTACATTTTCTCAAGGGTTCAAAGGATTAGGATTTGTTGAAAGTGATTGAGAAATACAAGAATAAATGCTGTACTTAATTGAGTTGTATTTATTAAAAATTTAATTAATGCACTTACAAACAACTGCTCTATATATATATATGTTGTTTTTTAGGTTTTCGAGGGTGTTAAATGAAGTGTTGTTGCACTTGGGTGCTCCCCTGCGTCGAAGATCGACTCCTCCAGGAGTCACGGTTGTCTAAACGACGTTTCGGCAGAATCTCATCTGCCATCTTCAGGTTCTCACTGAAAGCTGCCTACTGCTGCTTCTCGTTGCTCGAACTGAACGAGAAGCAGAACTGAGTTCAGTTCGAGCAACCAGGAGCAGCAGTAGGCAGCTTTCAGTGAGAACCTGAAGATGGCAGATGAGATTCTGCCGAAACGTCGTTTAGACACCCGTGACTCCTGGAGGAGTCGATCATCGACGCGGGAGAGCACCCGGAAGTATAACAACACTTCAGATATATATATATATATATATATATATATATATATATATATATATATATATATATATATATATATATATATATATAATATACAGAGACGAATATTAGACGACTGTCTAAGTTAAAAACAAAAATTTTTAATTTCCACCAGGGATACAGTCACGGGCTCAAAAAAGAAAACTCTTTTTTAAATTCAAGCTTTCGAAACTTTATTGTTTCTTCCTCAGGAATTTAAATTGAGGTTAAAAAATGAAATTGACAAATCATCAAGACAGAACCAACACAACTATTACAAAATAAATCACACTTGTGGACTAAAATGTTTAGATTAAAGATTTTTGGTTTTAACTTAAATTAAATATAAATGTAGTCCACAAGTGTGATTTATTTTGTAATAGTTGTGTTGGTTCTGTCTTGATGACTTGTCAATTTCATTTTTTAACCTCAATTTAAATTCCTGAGGAAGAAACAATAAAGTTTCGAAAGCTTGAATTTAAAAAAGAGTTTTCTTTTTTGAGCCCGTGACTGTATCCCTGGTGGAAATTAAAATTTTATATATATATATATATATACCTTGCACTGACGAGAGCCAACAGCTCGAAACTACAGTCTGCAACTGGTATTGGACGACTGGCACGAGAGCTCCTTTAAGTAGGATCAGTCTTTCGGTTGGTGTTTGTTGCAATCGGAGCATTAGCGTTTTGTTGGTAATACGCGATTATTACACTTAACGCGCCAGACTTGTAACTTGTAATTCAGCGCTCGGCGGGGCACATAGTCCGGGGAGTAGCTGTTGGTTGCAGTCTGGTTACATTCCTTATAGTAAAATAAGGATTTTATAGAGGAGCTTGCGACTGAAATATTAAGTCTTGACTGACTAGTTAAGGTACAAACATAAAATTTATTGAGGTTGCAGTCAGTGATAAGGTATTTTGGCCAATAAAAAGAAAACTCTTCGTTATTGTCAAGCTTTCGCTAATGTTTATTAGCTTTCTCAAGACATCTACAAAAATACAAAAGGTGTCACTGAACAAAATCAGTTAAAACAATTTATTTTTTATACTTACTAACTTGAGGTTAATTTAATAAAACTGCGTCAAAGCACATGGCAGAAAAATTATTTAATACGTTACTAGTGGTCGATCCCACACACATAGCTACACTGCTATTGTTATTAATAAAACATTTAACTTAAGTTTAATTACACATATTGATAAAATCTGATTAAAATTTCATTTAAAATAATTTACAAAATGGACTCAGTTAGTTGAAACTATGCTGAAGCCCAGAGATAAGAGGAAATGTTTTTTATTTCGAGTAAAAACTCATTTTAAATTTAATAGAAATGGGAATACTTAGTGATATTGATGATACCAACTATGTTGCCAACTTAATTTTCGCGGTTATTTTGAAAAATGCTATAATTATCATGTTCTAATTTTAAAATATGTAGGTATAAATTTTTCTTAAATTGCTTATGTCTGATTTTTTGTTTAAGCTGTTAACTTCATTATTAATATGAACCATTTCAAGGAAAATTCTTTTTTGATAGTTGTTCTCTACTGCCAAAACTTATACATTTTCATAATCCATTTTGTGACCAGTTGTAATGACATGTTCTGCTAAAGCGCAAGATTTTACCGTTCATTACCAATTTTAGTTACCAATTACTAGAAACACAATAAAGTGTTTAAAGCAGGTGCTGCGAAACTCCTCTGTTTTATTAATGGGTACCTTAACTGGTATCTGCTATAAACACTTTATTGCGTTTCTAGTAATTGGTAACTAAAATACCATTCAGAGCGCACATCCTAATAAAAATATTAGGTTTCAAGAGGGATACGACGAAACGTGCCTTTGTGCATTTTAACATCTATCATTCCTCTAGTTGACTTTATTTGTCACATTTGCCGTAGTCGAGGCTTCTTAAAGTGTTTGTGGCAGATGCCGTTTGAGGGACCTATTTGTAAGTCGCGGATATAGTGTTACTTGAAATGTATATAACATCAGGAGACAGCAGCATGGTCAGTGTCTGGGTCTGCTCTGCACTGATGAGAGCCAATAGCTCGAAACCTGTCTGCAGATGACTCTGGACATTGCCGATGCTGCGGAACTCTTCTGTTTTAATAATCTGTACCTTCACTGGTATCTGCTATAAACACTTTATTGCGTTTCTAGTAATTTGTAACTAAAATACCATTCAGAGCGCAAATCCTAATATAGAAATATGACGAAACGCGCCTTTGTGCATTTTAACATCTATCATTCCTCTAGTTGACTTTATTTGTCACATTTGCCTTAGTCGAGGCTTCCTAAAGTGTTTGTGGCAGATGCCGTTGGAGGGACCTATTTGTACTATTTGTAAGTCGCCGATATAGTGTTACTTGAAATGTATATAACATCAGGAGACCGCAGCATGGTCAGTGTCTGGGTCTACTCTGCACTGATGAGAGCCAAAAGCTCGAAACCGGTCTGCAGATGACTCTGGATATTGGCGATGCTGCGGAACTCCTCCGTTTTAATAATCGGTACCTTCACTGGTTTCTAGTAATTGGTAACTAAAATACCGTTCAGAGCGCAAATCCTAATAAAAATATTAGGTATCATTCCTCTAGTTGACTTTATTTGTCATATTTATTGAAATGACTGAAAAATTCTATTGAACTATTCTTAATACAGTTATAATAATAGTTATTTAAAAGAGAATCTGTGATTCTTTCTCATTATAAAACTTTTTTTATTTAAAGTTATAAACTCAGTAGCTTTGTTGTATTAAAGGTTATTATGCAAAACGTCAAATTATTATAACTATGTTTGCCGACAAAATTATATTGAACGTTTCCTCGACTTAAATAATTCGAAAGAATATTTTCGATATCGATTAGTTTTAACGGGTGACTCTGCAAAAATTTAATAGGTTTGATTGTAGTGAAACAAAACAATTACTCTTGGGTGTCGTTAGAGACAATGTCTGATATTTCCGACAAAGAAGTTTCGTATTTTGACATGTCATTACTATGGTCCTCAATTTTACGGCCGGTTATAATCAACACAATATATGGTTAGAAAAATGAAATGTTGTTGATTAAGAAGGCGTGGTCAAGAAAAACTTGACCTTTTTGACTAAAAAACTCAGATAAAAAGTTATTACTTTCGCAATAGTTTTTATTATTATAATGCAAACTAGGTAATGACACAGCAAAATACCTATGCGATATTTAATGAATTTATAATGATAATACAATTCAGAAGATGCGATGGATCCAACAGAACCCTACAAAAAAAGTATAGCTAGTTGTGCATTTTTAAATAATTGTAATTCGATTGCAATCTTTTAAATGATTGTAAATATAGAAAAATAAAGAGAAACAATGCATATTTAAATAATATCTATACTTTAATAACTGCTGTTATTCTCATTGGCACCTACTGGCAAGTGTGCAAGCAAAAAAAATTAAGGAATTACGATTCTCACACACCATTAATTTTCACGCAAATTACCACCCAACACCAAAACTGTGATTCTACAAACATACCTTTTTACGTTTTATCCTTCGCTGAACATTTTTTACAATAATTTAGCACCCCTGAAATCAGAACCCAATACTGACCCACATTTTTGTGTGTGAAACACATCAAAACATCTGAAAATATCTAACTTGACGAGGACAATAATACGACGAAAGAGATGTCAGAAGATCCAATTTCTGATAAAAAGGACCTCCGCGAAGAAGCTGCTGTAATCTGAGCAGTTGATCGAGCATTAAGACGATCTCTACATAAAAAATTTCGCTTCATTGCCTTTCTTAATATCCCAATCAGGACCAATTTGGAAAAAAATAAGCGGTGGTATTTAAATAGCGCCCTTTAAGCGACAGCGGGAAAAGGGTAAGAAATAAACCGTATCTTTTGTTAGTTTTCGATGATAGCATAATAGAAGGAATATTATTCTATTATTAGAAACTAAAGAATAGTTGTTTGATTGGAAATGTAAGCATTTTACAAAATAATTGAAATACTGCATTTATTGTTATATTGAAAACTATAATACAGATAAGTTAAATACACAAACTTGTTAAAATTCTTGGCTGTAATATGCAACAATTATTTTTTATTACCTGTACACCGTGTACAACATGAACATAATATATAACCCCGACATTAACAAGGCAACAAGAATTGAGGGTAACAGTTCTACCTGTGTTGATCATATCTTTATAAATGAATTAAATAACACAATTTACCACTTCTCTTCATTTATTGTTGAATGTAGTGTAACATACACAGTTATGTAGGGTAACGTTTCCTACGTTCGACGTCATGATAATGATAATAATGATAACAAATATTTAGTTACGAACCACCTAGGTTTTTTTTAAAAAACCTGTCTGTTGGTGTTTATGTAAACATTTAATTCTATGATATCCGCTGACGGCGTTTAAAAATATCACAGTAAATAATTCCTAATTTAGATCTCAAAGTCATACATTGAAATTAAACACAATTCTAGAAAACACACAGCAATAAAACAAATTCAAATCAATATTGTCTGAAAGTTATTTGTGGCATTCTACGAATATTCTTTCCTATTATTTGGGTTTTCTACCACATGTATTATTATCCTCTTCAAAACAAATCACCGAATCTACAAAATAATAGAATTATTGGAAAAAAGCCTCTGCGCCCGTGACATTTACGCCAAAGGAAAAACAAAATCAAATAAAACTGGAACAGTTTATTGTGAGAACAATAAAATACGATGCACATAAAAAATGAAATAAGATTCCCTATCTAGCTAAATTATAAAAGATATACAAGAAATTTGTATGAAGCTTATTACAACCTTTTAGTCCGCATAGCTCAAATAAAAGACCTCCAAGTGGACTATAAAACTTAATTCGGTGTTCACCTGCGATCTGCCAAACTCCTACACAATTCAAGTGATATCTCGGTTCAGTGGAATCGTTTTCTATACCTTAAAATAATTTATAATTATCTTCTCTCTCCAACTTGTCAGAATTTTTAAAAAATTAATTTTTCTTTTCTTTGTCTCAAATTTGTTAACTGGTTGTCTTCCTTCTTCTTACTATGCTTTACTTTCACCAACAACAGTCTATTTTCTCTCGTACTTTTTAATATAAAATATAGAAATTATAATATTCCAACCTATCTGCAAGTGGGTTATACAAATAAGGACACAACTAATTAAACCAAAACAGCTATTCTCCCTTACGAGCGCTGAATTATATGGTAAAATTTGCGTATTTTGTCTAAACACTGTTGCTACGAGGAAGATGCGAGGCCTCCCTCATCTCAGGATGTCACTAACTGCAGACCGCTTTCGACTTATTTTTGGGTCTCATCAGTGCAGTGCAAGTGATACTTTCGACCCATAGGCGCTGTTAAATTCCACCGCGGTAGAGCGTAACTAGCACCATCTCTCAGTAGTCTCAAACAATCCAAATCGAAAATAAAATTGACAATCATCACTGAATAAACAATTTTATAGCAGAAGGAAATTTTATAAAAATATAAAATATAAGAATTATAATATTCCAACCTATCTGCAAGTGCCTTATACAATCCTGAGATGAACGAGGCCTCGCATCTTCCTCGTAGCATTCGAGCATTCCAAATTAGTGTATTTTAGACAAAATACGCAAATTTTACCATATAATTCAGCACTCGTAAGTGGGAATAGCTGTAGTGGTTTAATTTGTTTAGTCCTTATTTGTATATTCCAACAAGTGGTTCTTGGGAGTATCGGTCTGGTAAAAAAATTTTAAAAGTTTTTTGTTACGTTTCGGTGCAAGGCCTCCCGCAGTGTTTTGCATCTTCTTCAGTGCAAAATAGTTAATACATTTCACTGTTCACAATTTATAGAAATATAGATTTTTTACGCATTTTTTAAACATTTTTTACCAGACCGATACTCCCAAGAACCACTTGTTGGAATTGAAATCTCAAAAAACATACACAGGAACGGTCAAGCAAAATTCAATTCAAACAATATATATGTATATATCTAAAATATGTTTTATGAAAATAATAAGATAAAACACAAAAGGGATAATTTATATAAGTACAGATAAGGGAAAGGAAAAGACCAAAAAAGAAAAAAGAAACAGATACAAAAGGAGTTAACTGGTATCATATCAAATAGTTCTTGTTCTTGTATTGTATCAGTGATTTTTTGAGGTAATTTTTGTTTTTGATTTCATAATTTATTATTTGTTTCTAACAAATTTGCCTGATATTGAGAATTTTATATTTTTTAATTAAGCATCTAAGTACTTGGATATCTGATATATAAAATATATCTGAACATAATTTTAATTATTCTTTTCTATTTCCGTGTTAATGGAGATAGACGCATTTTTTGGTGTAGTCTTCTTCAGGCTGATATGCCATACTGTAAGTTAGACTCTACTAGACCACAGTAAATTATTATAAGTAACTGATGTTCTTTGAGGATATTGCTCTGTACGTGTAAAACAAATGTCTCATTTCATTTGAAGGTCCCATTTCAAGTGTGAACCAAAGGATGTTGCATTGGTATTTTATGTAAGCAGTCTGGTCAATTTCTAGTCGCTGTTTTGTATTTTTATTTTTTGTCAGCAGAATAGTAAATATTTAGTTTTAGCGGTGTTCATAGTAAATAAATGTTAATCGAACCATTTCTTTATAAAACTGTTTTAAATTTTTTTATTTGAACAATTTATATCTAGTTTTAGTACTTTGTTTGCCATGTTCTCCCTTACATCTGTGAAAAAGAATTCCGCAGATATTAATTTTTTGTCTGTTGTTATATCATGTTATATTATTATTAAAATTTTATTTCAGATAGTTCATTATGTTGGATAGTTTCCACCAGCGTATTGCACATATCATATGAGTTTTGGAAGGTATAGAACTTATCCCAATTTTTTTGATACAGATTTCTTTGTACTTGATTGAAATTTGTTTTAATTATATAAATTGTTTATTTTTTGTTGTTGTTATTGTAATTTATTTTAGTTGGTAAAATAATTTTAAACATTGTACTGTAGTGATCGAAATCATTTGTTTTCAATATTACAGGTGTTAAGTTATCATTTGTCATGTTTCCCTGTGGTCAGTACAACTTTTCGTACTTATTGATTCTCTAGTTGGGCAGTTTACTAAAGATGTATAACCATAGCGATACAAAATATTTAGGTACTGACTCAGGTGTTCAAAGGAATTGTTCTGTAAATAATTTGAAATTAAATCAAGAAAGTTATTTGCATCAAAGTTTGTGAATGGTTTATATACAGGCTGTCCATTTTATCAGGGCCCTCGAGAATATCTCACTTAATATCGGTCGTACAAAAAAAAATATTTTTACGAAAATTGGGCCGATTTATATATATACATATATATATACATTTGCAATCCATGGCCTACTTTAAGAATTATGGCGGAAAATATCGAAAATGCGGAAAACGTCTATATTATTATTATATATATTTGAAGAGATACGAGAAAAATTTTAAGGCGGAAATTTATTGCAAAATAGAGTGTTTCAACAAGGTTTTATCAAATGGCGCCATTAAATAGAGCATTTTCCTCCCTTTCCAACGATATATCACATGCCATATCTGTTCATTGGAACTACGTTAGTAATTATAAAAACATTTTTTTAAAACCAATACTTTTTTTAACAAGCATTATACTTGCCATGGAGAAGTATGATTAAATAAAACGATAAAATAATTCAATAAGTTATTCAAATCTTTTCTATAATAAAACATTAACACAATTAAGAAGAATAAAGTAAATTCAGGTAACACAAAAAAAATTAATAATAAACAGAATATAGCACACAGAACATTAATATTTATCTAATCCTCAAAATAATTTTTAAGATATCATATCAAGTCTTCAAAGTGTACACCGCGATTTCTTATGCACAATCGAACGCGGCGAGGCACTGAATTTAAAACATTACTCAGCATTTCGGGGGTAACTGTAATACATGCCTGTTGAATTCGAGCTTTTAGGTCCTCTACATTTTGCGTTGTTGTCGAAAACACCTTATCTTTAATATACCCCCATAGAAAAAATCCATTGGGGTTATATCTGGAGAACGAGGGGGTCATCGAATAAATCCATTGGTACCTATCCAATGTTGAGACAAAATTACGTCTAAATAATCTAGGCAAATCGGGGAATTGTGGGGAGGACCTCCATCTTGTTGAAAATATTGAAAGTTGTGTCGATTCTCTAAAGGTAAGTCATCTAAGAATTTATTAAATTCATTTCTCAAAAAGTTTAGGTACTTTTGACCACTGAGGTGACCATCATAAAAAAAGAACCTATTAAATTGGTGCCTAAAATACCTATTCACATATTTATTGAAAAACGATTTTGAAACCCAGTCGGTCTATGCCAGTGTGTATTTTCAGAAGTCAATTTGTAATGAATATTGCGATTAGAAAATCCATTATTGGAAAAATTTGCCTCGTCGGACCAAAGTATTTTACTACATATTAATGGATCGGCACGCTTCTTTTCCAACAGTCACCTACAAAAAGTCGTCCTCCTTGGTTTGTCCCCCGCTTGTAAATTGTGAATTTTTTTGGCTTTATAACACCGGTAACCATTTTTCTTTAAAATTTTTCTAGAACTTGTTTTATTTATATGACAAGCAATTTGAATTTATCTTAATGACGTTTCCAAATTTTCTGTATTTTTATTTCTTACATAATTAATAACTCGATTTACCTTATTTACATTATCAGTAGCACTGTTCAACCTTGTCTTCTTCTTTAAAAATGAACCATTATTTTTCAACTTCGTAGTTAATTTTCTGAACAGAGTTTTATTCGGCCGTAGTGCTTGTGGAAATCTGTTTCTATATTCTACTTGAGCTAATCCAGAGTTAAAATTGCATTGGCAATATGTAACGAAGATATTATAACGATCGATGTGAGTGAAAATAATTTTTGAGAATTCTAAATTCTTAAACGAGTGTGATTGAGTGAGAGTTTAAGTATTAACTGAGATGATCTATCAAAAAATTAAATTGTCAAGTTTGTTCATAGCCAACTATTTTACAATAATTGAAATAATAGTGAAATCACGAAATACAAACAAATGTATATTATACTTCAATTAATTGGTAAAGACATTTTAACTTTCTGACCAAGGAATGACGCTTTTATGGAGGACCGCTGTACATTGGCATAACTGCGAATACTCTTTCCATAATTGCTCCATGTTGCTTTCTTGATTATTATTTTGTTTTTGTTACCTGAATTTACTTTATTCTTCTTAATTGTATTAATTTTTTATTATCGCAAAGATTTGAACAACTTATTGAATTATTTTATCGTTTTATTTAACCATACTTCTCCTCAGCAAGTATAATGCTTGTTAAAAAAAAAATATTGGTTTTAAAAAAAGGTTTTTATAATTACTATCGTAGTACCAATGAATAAATATGGCACGTGACTTATCGTTGAAAAGCGAGGAAAATACTCTATTTAATGGCGCCATTTCCCGCCCGTTTCAAAATAATTTTTTTAACAGCCTGAAGAGTAAATTTCAAAATACAGCGGTTTTGAAAAAAATTAGATAAAATCTTGTTGAAACACTCTGTTTTGCAAAGAATTTTCGCCTTAGAATTTTTCTCGTATCTCTTCAAATAACGGAGACATGTGGCCTAGACGTTTTCCGCATTTTCGACACTTTCCGCCACAACTCTTAAAATAGGCCATGGATTTCAAATGTCTCTAAACCATTTTGTAGGTTATATAAATCGGCACAATTTTCACAAAAATAATTTTTTTTTTGTACGACCGATATTAAATGAGATATTCTCGAGTGCCCTGATGAAATGGACAGCCTGTATACCTGTTATTGATATTTGTTTGCTATAAACTTAAATGGTAGCATTAATTACTTTAATTTCGTTCAATATATTTATTTTTATTTTATGTTTAAGGGGTATTTTTTATGGATATAGCTGTACCATCGTTTTTGTTGGTGTCACCATTGTTGTAATATAGCGTGGAAATTATTAGTATTGTTTATTTGCCAAGTTTCGGTTAAGCAGATTACATCAAAATAACATACACCAAAAGAAGACAGAAAAATTAAGAACTCATCAAAATGTTTTCTCAAACTACGGATATTGTTATGGGTATATTATTAAGGTGTTAATTAGCGTATTTTCATTATTGTTTAGATATAATTTGCACCCATCTATCGTATCTATTTCTTTTGGGACAAAATTTATTGCGCTGAAATCTCGAAGAAAGTGATCTATATGTATATGACAATGGTTAAGCTAGATTATTCCATATGAAATTAGCAAAAAAATATTGATAACCTTATTTTATGTTGGACATATTTCTTCAAAATTGACTTCGACATTTACATTTTAATATAATCACGTGCCACGGATTTACACATAAGTATTTTCTTTTCAAACAGTTCCAGTTGACTCCACCACAAATTCACTGATGCGAAAAATATTAAATTCATTTTAGACAGCTAACATTCCATGTAATAATAATTATACTAGGTCCACAATTAATTATAATTACGAAACCACCCATGAGAGTCCTTTACAAAAACTATTTATACGATACATTTCTTCTGTTCTATTATAAAACAAAATTAAAATATTCAAAACTGTCACGCAAGCCTCCCCATTAACTTTCACACACAATATATCAATTTGCAAAGCACCCTTTCTGGGTGCAATCCTTTGTAATATATAGAATATAAATTTCACCCATCCCTATTGTCTGCAAGGGCATTAAAAATTTCGCGCATTAAAATTATTACTTTCGCTATTGTGAGGTTTGCTTTGCGTTTCTAAATGAAGATGTCTGTCTTATAATGACCCGGACCACACAAACTACAAAAAAATATCGCGGAACACTTCTTCTCCACCCCCAAGTGATTTATACCGTCGTTAAAATCATATAAAACTGCAATAAACTAAATTTGCCCGTACTCGCTTTGAGTTAACATGTAGCTGTGTTTTAAGTTGGTGCCTAAGTGCTAAAGTAAGTGCAGGATTTATTATTATTGTTATAGTTTCATTAATGTAACGGTTAAATTTAGGTTTGTATAAAACGCGAGTATGTATTTATAGTAACGTTAATGCTATATTATTATTATGTTTACAAGACTGTTCATTGACATCGTCTAATATTAGAAATGGCAGAGGTATAACCAACAGGAATGGCTTGGTCCTGAATAATTGCAACACATGCTTTTTTTTGTCCTTCCACCTTTGGCAAATTTCCGCCACCTTGCAAAGTGGCTTTAAAAGAAACAGTAATGTGATGTTGAATTGAGCGGTTGTGATTCTAAACCCACAGTAAAGGAAAATTCTTTTATTGTTCTATTTCGCTCGTCTTTTGCAAGTTAACAAATTAACAACAATTTTATTTCTTATAACAATTTCTGAACAAGAGTGGCAAAATCGAAGTTAGGGACTTTTTTCTAAATAATAATACAAACACAATACAGAAAGTTTCATGAAAATCCAACAACTTATCCAAAGTTCCAAGTGAAATGTTAATTCGAGCTTACCTTCTAATGGCATAAATTGAAAATAATCTAAAAAATTTCGTTTTTTTAAATAGCGTCATTTTTTTCATACCATCACATTAATCGCACAATACTTAGTAAAAAAGCATGATAAGATAGGTACTGTCGTGAGCAAAAAAATAGGACAAGTCTTATAACGGTATTTTGCTAAAATCTAGTTGTGTACATCTAACTTTAATTTTTGTGACATTGTCAGTTAGTTGTCATAATTTATTACAAGTGTGCAAAAAACTAATATGCCTCATATAAGCGATTTAGTTAAATCTGGAGTTATTGCTAAAGCAGAAGATGGATGGTCAATGAGACAAATTGCACTGCGTTATAATATTGACAAAAATTCGCTGTGTAACATTTTAAGGAAGTGGAGAATAAACGGTGCGATTAGTAGAAATCCTGGATCAAAGACAAAGGACATTCTACTTAACAAGAAACTAACTATTAATATTT
The DNA here is from genome assembly GCA_963675555.1 of Leptura quadrifasciata. Classification (NCBI taxonomy): domain Eukaryota; kingdom Metazoa; phylum Arthropoda; class Insecta; order Coleoptera; family Cerambycidae; genus Leptura; species Leptura quadrifasciata. The sequence goes on along the minus strand of OY776681.1, from coordinate 13,776,872 downwards.
CGTTATTGGACCATTTCTATTTATTTATAAATTCTATAAGTCTGTTTGGCATAGAATTAAATAACCTTATACAATAATCATTAGTAATAATATTTTCCCATGCATTATTTACTATTTCCAGTAATTCGTTGGCATTCCGTGGTCTCACATTTCGTTTTTGGATACTTCTTACGAGTAGTCCCCACACTTCTTCCGCAGGGTTAAGATCTGGACTATGACTGGGCCAGTTAAGAACATTGATGTTATAATCTTGAAACCAGTTAGTTACGGTATGAGCAGTATGAACAGAACAATTGTCTTGTTGAAATATGAAGTCATTATTAGGAAATAATTGTGATACAGAAGGGAGCATAATATTGTCTAAAATCATAATATCCTTTTCACTATTAAATCGTTCCTCAATATGCCACAAAACACCAGGATCACATGCCGATATCCAAACCCACATATTGACGGAAAATCTATCACTACAACCGAAAATTGACTATTTAAAATTCCACGAAATATGTGACTTAATAAACTGCACGTGCGAGAATGTAATTGCGAACACTACAAACATTAAATATCTGGGTCTTATAATAAATGAGACAATGAAATGGAATGACCATACCGAATATCTTAATACAAGACTAAGAAAACTTGTCCATGTATTCTATAAGATTCACAACATTCTTCCAATTAATATTTTAAAAATGGCATATAAATCGTTGGTAGAATCCATACTTACCTACGGCATTATAATATGGGGTGGGACATATAACAGCCAATTGAAAAATATAAAAATAACTCAAAAATGGATACTTAAAGTAATGCTGTGGAAAAATCGAAGATATTCTACACAACAACTTTTTCTAGATAGTAATGTCTTCAATTTAAATGGATTATATATCCTTAATGTAGCTAAATTTATCTACAGAAATAGGGAACTAAGAGTACCAACAAACCACATACACAATACAAGGCAAAATGAACACAATCGCTTTTTACACCTAGACCAAATTTTAATTTGTACAAAAAATCTCTTGGTGTCACGGGTTCAAAGATATATAATATTATTCCCGAATACATAAAAGCAATAAATAATTACAAATTATTCTGTAAAAAGTTGTCAATATTCATCATGAATAATTTACATTTATTTGAACAAATATTCTCATAACTTCTAATTCAATTATAGCACTTAATCTCCATAATTTTAAAATAATTATTAATAATTCATTATTAGTCTTTTATTTGTTAGTTTTAGTTTTTAGTTGTTAGTTAGTAACGAATACGATATGTACATTGATATTGTTAATAATAATATCTTAGTAAAATATTAAGACACAAAACGATTTCCTTGTGAAATCAGGTGCATTTATACAATAAAGAATAACTACTGTAAAAATAATATTGTAAAATTGGGTTAAAAATAAAGTTATTATTATTATTACTATATTATTATTATCATTGTTAGATATATATTTCTCATCGAATCGAGTATTCGGAGGGCGGTAAACACGAATACGACCGCTGTGTGTTGACTGGAAAGTTTTTTCCTCTGTACAGATTACATTGTTCCAAAAATTACATCATGCGCTAAAAATTCTACTCGAGCTTCGTTATGTTCAGCGTTAAGTAAGTATTTCTGTGCTGCTGCATAACAGCATAGCTCCGATTCTCTTATACGCTGGCGACGAGTACTACTCGATTCAGGAAAATTTTCTTCAGCAGCCTGAATAACTGAGTAAAATGGATTTTCTACTAAAGCATTTACCAATTGCAAATCTTGTTGTTGAGTTGATATCCTTCGTCGCCCTGATCCAGGATTTCTACTAATCGTACCGTTTATTCTCCACTTTCTTAAAATGTTACACACCGAATTTTTGTCAATGTTATAACACAGTGCAATTTCTCTCACTGACCATCTATCTTCTGCTTTAGCAATAACTCCAAATTTAACTAAACCGCTTATATGAGGCATATTAGTTTTTTTGCACACTTGCAATAAATTATGACAACTGACTGACAATGTCACAAAAATTAAAGTTAGATGTACAAACAAGATTTTAGCAAAATAACGTTATAAGACTTGTCCTATTTCTTTTTGCTCACGACCGTATAAGAAAATTTAGTGTACACTTATTTGCGGTATTGGTAACAAATGTCCGCAAAATTATAATTAGTTACCATGGCCCCATTAGTATATTACACAATATTTCTAATTCTAGTGTTATTGAGGTTTAAGGTATGGGTAACGTTATTTTTTTTGCTGAAATGTATTTATACTTAACTTTAACAGTTACTTTGTAATTTATAAATAATATCCCACTTTCCATCCTTGACAGGATTCTAGTTCTATTACAGTTGTTGCAAAGCGGAATGTATCCCTCATTAGCTACAAATACACAATTTATTTTGAAATTTGAATATTAATACATTCCATTATGATTTATTGCCGATAACTATTCTAATCTACTTGTGAAAAGGTTTATATAAAGTTAGATTTGAAATTATTACTGTAATTAACAATAAAATATTCCTTGATTATTATTTTACTGCAAAGTCATTCGGGCCAACAAATAAAAAATAATCCAATTAATTTAAAACCAACCAAACCAATTAAGCAATTTTCAGTTCGAATAAAACAGAACACAAATGCTGTGAACTTCACCACACCTTTTTATATAAATTAAACAAATTACTTAACACTAAATATGTGCTTTATCTCAGAGATACGACAAAATTAATATTTACGGCCTGCAGTTTCTCGCCTAATAATCTGGTGCAAAGGAACTAGCTCAGACACAATTCGTGGTAAGACGATAGTCTGTTTTTCTTCCCCGCCATCCTGCTCAGTTGTATCGTGTAATATTTATCATGATCCATTAACACTGAGGTTTTACACTAAGATAGACATGGTATCATTTTATTACTATCTTCTATATTCAACCTCTGTAAAATTACAAGACCATTACAGACCCGCGAAAAAGTAAGATTATTTTTTTATGAGAAAAAACTACTTGTTCCATTGGGGTTATCTTTAATTTGTCATTTTGAAATTAAATAAATTATTGTGGCAGCAAGTAGGAGTTATTTCAGCAAATAACCATTTAAATGTCTCAACTGTAATAAGCTGTTGCCGTTATTGGTAACAGGATGAGATACATAAATGACGTAAAGGTCAAGGAAGCACCTTTCCTCTTAAAATTAACTAACTGTAAGATAATTTAAATATTGATATGAAATAGATCTTACCAAGGAGGTTAATTTAGTAATCCATATGAAAATATCTTTAAAAAATTACTTTGGAGCGATAAAAGTAGATTTCACAACAATGGAGTTGTGATTGACACAATTGCAGTTACTGGGCACAAAACAATCCCTGTTGGATTATTGAAAGAGGTAACCAGCGCGTTTTTGGTATAAATGTATGGTGTGCTATGCTCAATGGTTATTTAATAGGACCTCACTTTTACGAAGGTACCTTAAATGGTGATCGTTATCGGAGTTTTCTTCAAAGATTATTACCTCAACTGTTAGAAGATGTCCCGATTGAAACTAAGAAGAACATTATTTTTCAACAAGATGAGGCCTCACCTCACAATGCCCAAATTGTAACAGATTATTGAATGTACTGTACCCCAATCGTTGGATTGGGACATACGGTCCACTACAATGGCCAGCACGGTCATCGGATTTGACCCCTCTCGACTTTTTTCTTTGGGGTCAGTTGAAAAACGCTGTATATGTAGAGCCTATTGAGGATATGGCTGATCTTCAAAATAAAATAACTGCATCTTGTGCAGCTATAAATAGAAGAATTCTGTTAAGAGCTGCAATTTTGAGTTAAGACGCCGGTATGACTGCTGCGTTCGGGCAAGCGGAGAAAATTTTGAACAATTGCTATAAAATATTTCATTTTGTATGACTGATGGTCGAGAGGTGAGCACACTTGCCTCTCACCCAAAAGTTCCGGGTTCGATCCCCGGTCGTGGCAGTGGAAAATACTGTGAGAGGGATTTTTTTCACTATACACGAATATTGGGTGTGTGTCCCTTGTCTCTAAATGTGTAGCCCCCTCCCACACAAGGCTCTTCTAGAGCCTTCCGGGATAAAGGGGGTCGTCATTACCTGTGGTGTATTTTATTTATTTATTTACTTTAGATTTTAGACTAAAAAAATTACTATGTTTAAAACATTTATATTTTTTCTGTTTAAATATTTCAACGATACTGTTCTACTTATGTAAATAAAAGTGATATTCACTACCTATCTTTTAATCTGTCTGTTTTGATTGTTAAAATTAGGTTAACAGAATAGTAACAGTCTATTAGATGTAGACAATTTATTAAATTGGCAAATTTTAATAAAGGGTATTTACACTTTCCATGTCAAATAACTCCGAAACGAACAAAAAATAAAAAAATTTCTAATAATAAAAAAACTTTAGAATCAAAAGTACTACTGGTATCTTTTGTTTTCCAAACTCCTGCCATCGATAATTTTGTTCCGGTCGTCGCGACGCCTAAACCGTCAAAGGCGTCGGCATCTATTATAAGTTGAAATATAGCTCTTGATCACACCAATTATCTACCATTTACAGAAATTTACTGCCTCTTTCAGTTTATATATATATATATATATATATATATATATATATATAAACTATATATATTCACTTACCTCTCACCGGTACACCATTTACTTAAGTTTGTATAAAACTAACAGGTTGGCCACTGTCATTTGTCTGTTCCATGACCTATGGCATACTGATGAGAACTAATAAGTTCGAAACCGGTCTATGTCTGGTCAGGGAATTGACAAATGACATTGGCTACCAATCTTTCATGATTTGTAAGGTATAATTCAATGCAGGTCGGGGTATTTGCCCGCTGAGTAGTTGTTTCCTGCAAATCATGTATAATAACAATATATATATATATATATATATATATATATATGAAGTGTTGTTGTAATTCCGGGTGCTCTCCCGCGTCGATGATCGACTCCTCCAGGAGTCATGGTTGTATAAACGACGTTTCGGCAGAATCTCATCTGCCATCTTCAGGTTCTCGCTAAAAGCTGCCTACTGCTGCTCCTCGTTGCTCGAACTGACATAGATATATATATATATTGTTTTTTTAGGTTTTCGTGGGTTTTAAATGAAGTGTTATTGTACTTCCGGGTACTATCCCACCTCGATGGTCGACTCCCACAGGAGTCACGGTTGTTTAAATGACGTTTCGGCAGAATCTCATCTGCCATCTTCAGGTTCTCACTAAAAGCTTCCTGCTGCTGCTCCTCGTTGCTCGAACTGAACTGACGTTCTCCGCGTTGTGCGGCTCCTTATATAGGCTGTGGTCTAGGGCGCGACTGGTTATGTGTGACTGGTCCCCTACTACTTGTGGGAGGCTACTACTTCTTAATAAACGAGATGATACGCAGAGATTACTCAGTTCTTGGAAGCCCGCTCTTGTAGAAAGATAAGTAACACAATACACACGACGATCCACCGTGGACGAACCAATCACGAGGAGGTACGTTCAAGCATTGACAAATAGTGAAAAAACGCAGCAACCTGCCCGAAATGGACCTATTACGAGGAGTCAGAGCCGAGCACTGACCAATCAGAGAGAACCTCGGCATTCTACGGCAACGATTGGACACACCAACGAGAAGTCACGTGGAGCGTGACGTTCCAGCGAGGCCACTTGTCGGGTTGGCTCAGGCGCCCACACCACCTCCCACAAGTAGTAGGGGACAAGTGACAGGTAGCCAGTCGCGCAGGAGCGCCCTAGACCACAGCCTATATAAGGAGCCGCACAACGCGGAAAACGTCAGTTCAGTTCGAGCAACGAGGAGCAGCAGTAGGCAGCTTTCAGTGAGAACCTGAAGATGGCAGATGAGTTTCTGCCGAAACGTCGTTTAGACAACCGTGACTCCTGGAGGAGTCGACTATCGACACTTCATATATGTATAATAATAATAACTTCTGAAGTTCTTAACGAAATTGCTAATTATATCTTAAGACGACTATCCTATATTATAGAAAATTAAATAGGATCGGGTGTTTTCCCAGATGTTAAAATGGAGTTATTACACCTATTTATAAAAGTTGGGATAAAACAGAAGTTAGACTAATATCACTAACTAATAACATTGTATATGAAAAATTTTTAACGGTATAAACGATTACCTCAAAAAACAAAGAATGCTATCTTAAAAACACTTTGGCAAATATATATCTGCGGATGACGATACTCCATGCATGTATACCTTTGTCGATTTGGCTACAGCGTTTGACATAGTGACATATCAGAAACTATTAGACAAATTATAAAACTATTTAAAACTAATGACTCGCTACCTATCAGAGAGGAGACTATATTTGAATTGCAAATATCAGTTTAGAGAAGGTGGTAAGATATGGTGATCTACAAGGAGCCGTGTTAGGGCCCTTGTTATTTAGTATTTGCGTTAATGACCTATTAAATACAAACACACAAGGTGATATAATCAGCTTTGTCGATGGTAATACTGTATTTTATAAAGACTCAACGTGGTCACTACTCATTACTCAATCGAGAAGTTGATACTTACTTCACATTTAGTCAAATGATTTAATAACAAGCTTCTGATGATTAAAGAACGTTGGCCGTACCCTTAAGCTGCTATAATAATTTACTACCTAATTCTTTACAACTCCCACTAAACCCAAATAGATAACTATGATGAACAAAATTGAACATTCAGCTCCAGTTCTGTAAAATTGTGAAACTCTTGAGAAGTTCCAGAACAATATTTTGACTTTTGCTAGCATTAAGTACAAGTATTTTGGAGTGTCAATTAGTATAGGTATAAGACTTAATCATTATTGGTGCAAAATTTTGCCATTTGAAATTCGGAAGGAGAAAAACTATATATTTGCTGAATATCGTCAGCGTACGTATATAATTTTGAATATAGTGTAAATCTCGAGATATCTGCAATAAATATATTAAAAAGAAGTGGTCCAAGAATAGGTCCTTGCAGAACACCGGATAAATCTGATCTATTTTGTGAAGTAAATATCGAGCTTTCTATATTAATACTAGTATGCTGTTGTCTGTCAATTTTGGAACCAGAAAAAATTATTTCCAAATATGCCATAATTCAATTTTGCAATTAGGTAATTAATATCTAAGGAATGAAAGGCTTATCCAATAACGTCAAAGAGGTGACTTTCCTGTTGCCTATCCATCCTTCGGGGGGGATGTGAAGCTGTCGGTCCTTTGTTTATTAAATGTTAGGTAATGATAACTACTCTTCGGAAGAGAAGAAATTCGGCAAAATTCTTCTTCTACAGGCATCGGCGTTAGGCCTCAGTAGCGAATAGGAAGACTTTAAGTAAATGTTAAAAAAATATGTTCTCTCTTCTATTTTGTTCAGTTAATTTTTAACGAAATTTGATCTTTGTTCGGTTGACATTAGACAAAGTTAAGGGTTAGGTCCATTTGGCAAATGATCATATTCGATGCCTAGTATACTCACCAAAAATTTGACTTCATCACACTCGATTTTATAGTATACCACCACATAATTGAATAGATACTCCGTTCGATTTGAACGACCTAAACCATTCTTTTCAGACAAGACGTAAAAAAGTTGCCTTCTGATCACCATTTTTACTCTTAAAAAAATTAGTACCACTACAGAAGAGAATAAATGCAAACCTGAAGACAAAACTAAAGTAAAGGCCAGAACCGGCATTAGTTATAGGCCAACTTGATTTTCTGTCAAGCCAAATAAAATGTCGCAAATATGGAATAGAAATCAGTGGATTTTACATCTTAAATTAATTATAAGATAAAATGTGCAGTTACGGTTTCAGAATGCATGCGTTCGTTACGATTGGTGCATATTCATGAACAAGACCTAAGTGAAATCGAAATATTTTAAAAATGCACTTGAATGTGCTTATCAAATTTTAGTAAGTTATTAGGGCATGTTCAAGCTATCTTTTAGTTATTTAGTTCAAGTTGGATCTGACGGGCATTTTTATGAAACTGAATAACTTCGCCTATTGAGCAGGTATCATTAGGTTCTTATTTCAAGATTCATTGAAATTCAATGCTATGAACTCCAAATCATCAGGTGGCCAAATATTTTTGTTTGTTATCAAAAATATTCTTTCTTGAGATATTGTTCAGTTAACTTTTTAACGAATTTTAATCTTTGCTCTGTTTAAATCAAAGTAAGGCCCTACTGGTATTTGTATGGCAAAGGATCATATTTATAGTACGGGTTTGAGTTGCAATTCTGATACTTGACAATTCCGGCAGCAAATTGTTGTGTATCTGTTTTCAAGTGTAAGTTCTGTTCAGTCATACGGCCTCTTCTATTTGGATGCTGTCGAATTTTTTATATTTTGTTGTTGTCCTAATGCTGAACGGATTTTTAATTCCAAAAATAAACAAACTGATACATTTCTCCGAAGCCTCAACTTTTTACTAAACTTCCAGCTAATCGTACGGTATCTGTACGTACGCTGAGATTCAATTAAACCTTAATACCACTGGTGGTCCCCACAAAAAGTTGCGTATTTTATTTCTAATCCATCATTTTTTAATTTGCTTCTGTTTTAATTGCCTCGCGTGATCCCCGAATCTATCCATTATTCCAGCCATTCTCAATTTACTTTTTTTCTAATTTCAGAAGCTAGCTTAGGCACGAAGAATCGCCAACTCGCTTCAAAGGATAATAAATAATAATCAAGTCGTCCTTTCCGATAATTCCATCAATCACGGGAAATATTTGCTGATGGGCGTGGCAAAGCGGAACAAACGAATGTGCGGGGACCACCTACCGCGACCGTCAACCCTAAATAGCAATCAAAAACTACCCCTTCATTAAACAGAATTATCAATGGAATTTGGTGTTTTATCGAAGCCAACTCGTTTGCATTTATTAGGGGACGGTCGGAGAGGCATAAGGTCCGTTTAGTTTTGTTAATTGCTCGAACGCTGGTTTCGATTTTTCTGAGATGGGAGATTTGATTTTTTAACGATAGCAAATCGCCGTGGTTGATTAATGGTTCTTCTAAAAATTAAGACATCATTAAAAAGGAAGTTAATTTTTAGAAAAGTAATCATTTTATCCCGTTTTTACAATCTTGGTTAAGAAACTGAATCATTAATATAGAATGGTCAACTTGGGGGTTGAAAATTCCAATAATCCGATATTTAGTTGAAAAGAATATACGTACTGTCCATTTTACGATTGCCAAAGTTTGTTAACAACTTCGAACGAAGAAACCTTTTTTTTAACCACACACAAATGACTTTTAAATGTTACATGACTGTTAAATAATATCGTATACAGTCATTAATAATCGATAAATAATTATTTATTTTCAAAGTCTTATTAATGAAAGTAAAGGATTAAATTATATGTTTGTAGTATGGCGAGAACGCTTGGTTCTCACCAACGTACCTGTCGTGTTCTAGGTTCCATCGTCACTTCAAACACTGGCAATAGCTAACGCCAAAAAAATTTTTTTACACGTTTCGTTTTTCTATACACACTAAATCACATTTTAATTTTTTTAACCCCCTTTAATAATAGGGTGAGGGTGGCAATGGGGGTGGTAGAGGGGGGTAGCTAACGCCGAAAAAAATTTTTTTAGACGTATCGTTCTTGTATACACACTAAATCACATTTTAATGTTTTTACCTCCTTCAATAATAGGATGGGTATGGCAACGGAGGTGTTAGAGGGAGTAGCTAACGCCAAAAAATTTTTTTTAGATGTTTCGTTTTTGTATACACACTAAATCACTTTTTTTTTTAATAATAGGGTGAGGGGGTAGTGGGGGTGTTAGAGGGGGTAGCTAACGCCTAAAAATTTCTTTTGACGTTTCTTTCTTGTGTACACACTAAATCACATTTTAATTTCTTTTACCCCCTTTAATAACAAGGTGGGGGTGGCAATGGGGTGGTAGAGGGGGTAGCTAACGCCAAAACATTTTCTTAGACGTTTCGTTTTTGTACACACACTAAATCACATTTTAATTAGATCAAAATATAATCTAGTTCTAGATCTCGTTACAATACATAAGTGTTCCAAATTTCAAGTCAATATCACACGGTTCAAGAGTAAACGTGCGCACAAAAAAATTTACAGACAGACAGACCCACAGACAGGAAATTTTTTTTCGCTCAAATTTAAAATCTCGACGTTTCATGACATTTTAAGCCTATTTCAACAAAAAAAATACATTTTTTTACTATACTTCCACTGGAAGTAATTAAAATGAATTAACTACAAAAGATGGAACCTTATATCATATCGGACAAGGTTTAAATATAATTCGTAGACTGCTTCCTAATTAATTTGATTACAACGAACAGGCAGGTTTATTTTATCACAACCCATCAAGGTACTTAAAGCAACCTAGACTAACTATGAGTCATGAGCTACTGAACAATATTGTTAAAAATATATTTCAAGTTGTAGGGACTAAAATAGATTAATAGTGATTTTTTTTATGTTGAAATTGATCGGAGAAACAACGTTAAATAAACGTTTATCAACCACACATTTTTTAACTGCTGAATTTCGAAGTCTGCTGTAATTGGTATTCAATTAGGGTAGCATTCTTATGTAGATATGACATTATTCTATTAGATACTATTTTTTTCAATTACTTTGGACACTACAGTGCAGTAGAAATAGAGTTAGAGGTGGAACTATCTACAACAAAAATGTTGTATAAAAAATACGCTCCTAATCAACATACTAAAAATATACATCAGTACTGTCCCGAAAAATGCTTTTTTTGACCTCCATCTTGAAAAAACAAAGAAATTAAAGAAAATGTAAACAATCATGTATGGCATCAACCTACAGAAAATTTCATGGTGAAAAAGAATGTGATTTTGGTTTTTAAAAGTAGCATGTGCACAAATATGAAGTAGGGGAGAAAATGATGAAAAAAATTATGTCTCTATGACCTTGTATTTACATCTTATATGCTTAAATTATGCTACATTACATTACAAAGTTACTGCAGAAAATGCTGACATTATTGGAAGAAACATTAACGATTAACTTACCGGCAAACTTTTTAAAGATGAAAATTTATTGAAATAAGACTAAGCAGTTAACCATGAAAATATTGAAGAAAGGAATTATTATTGCTGGTGACACTCACCATGTGGATTCCCGTGCACTAACATAAAGGATGCTTGGTATCTCCTTGCATAATATCATTCAAGATGCAAGGGAATGTTTCAACTATGAGTTATCCACTCTATCAACTTCATTATTTGACCATAGTATCCAGCAAATGAGACAAACTGATAAATCATCATTAGCAAACTCATTAGGTAGCATGAATGTCAATGAAATATAACGGTCTCGCTGCGTTATTGATGGCGGTGCATTAATTCACCAGTTACTATGGTCCGCTTCTGCAACCTTTGACGATGTAATAAAGTGATAATAGTTTTTGATGAGTATGAAAAACCAAAGAGAAATAAATTTCTTTTTAACTCTACAAACTAATATCGCTTTATCAATATTTTCAAGGAAAAGGTCATTGCGTTATTCATACAGAAGGTAATACAAACACACTAATTGTCAAAGAAGCTTTAAATTAGCCTACGAGACATGTGACTGTAGTAGCAAATTATACTGATATTTTAACCCTACTACTATATCATTCCTCTAAGAACAATTTAATGCAATCTGTCACATAATCTGATAAAGTTCATGACATTCAAGCCATGCAAAGATCTATTGAAGAGAAGACTTTTTGTTCATGCATTAACATAGTTTGACACCACCAGTGCGTTATTTGGCAAAAGTAAATCTTCTGCTATCAAAAGTAATGTAAAATCCAAAATCTTATGCGAAGGGCTTCCCAATTTGGATGATCCAAGGACATTACTAAGGAAGATTTGGTCAAAATTGGCTGTAAAGTTATTGTGTCACTATATGGAGATAACACCCAATACCGGCACAGGCAACCTAAATGTGCTTCGTTATGAACAATACTAGCAAAATAACTTCAGCTATAAAAGAATTTGATATAGCTCGTTAGTAGTTGCAGTATTCTATTTGAAAAAATCTTAACATGCTACACTATGGGGTTGGGAATTGGTTAATGAAGAATTTCAACCGATATTAGCAGACTTGAGCACAGTACTAAACATACTCCTAAATATGATTAAATGTGCCTGCCAAACTATAGTTGAAAAATCATGTAACACCATGAAATGTACATGTTGCCGATATGGACTTCCATGTTCAGTAGTTTGTCAAAACTGTTGTGGAAAGAACTGTACAAGCACACGAGAAAGTTTTGATTTAGATGAAGATGAGATTTGATTTTGAGGGAATAAATATGATTTAATATTCTAGAAGCCCCTTTTATTGTATACATTTTTCAAATTTTATATTTTGTTTATTATAAAATTTTAACTTTAAATAATCAAAATTTGAATTACCTTTTTTAACATTTTTTAAAAAGATGCTTTTCGACATTGCAAAAACTTTCAGTTTTCGGCCACAATTTTGTTATTTCCTTTTAATTTTTAAACCAATATCATATTCTTTTTGAGCATGAAATTTTCTGTAACTTGATACTACACATGATTTTTATGATTTTTTAAAATATCTCATATTTTTACTTTCACGTCCAGTGGAAGTATAGTAACGCAAAGGAAATTTTTTTGTTGAAATAGGTTTAAAATGAAACATCGGGATTTTAAATTTGAGCGAAAGAAAAATAAAAAAAAATTGTCTGTCTGTCTGTCTGTAACTTTTATTGCGCACACGTTTACTCTGGAACCGTTTGTGATATTGACTTGAAATTTGGTATGCTTATGTATTGTAACGAGATCTGGAACTAGATTATATTTTGATCTAATTTTGTTGAAAGGTTCAAGGGTAAATGGGGTAAATAAGGGTAAATAGGCAAAACAAGCAAGTAAGAGTCCATAAAATTGCAATTTAGGGTATGTACGAAAAGTTAAGATCTCAAAATTTTGAACTATTATGAAAGGGAGTAAAAAAATGTGATTTAGTGTATATACAAAAACGAAACGTCTAAAAAAAATTGTTAAAACGAATTAAAATGTGATTAAGTGTGTATACAAGAACGAAATGTCTAAAAAAAAAAATTTTGGCGTTAGCTACCCCCTCTACTACCCCCATTGCCAACCTCACCCTATTATTAAAGGGGGTAAAAAAATAAAATATGATTTAGTGCGTATACAAAAACGAAACGTCTAAAAAAAATTTTTTGGCGTTAGCTACCCCCTGTACCACATCCATTGCCATCCCCACCCTATTATTGAAGGGGGTAAAAAAACTAAAATGTAATTTAGTGCGTATACAAGAACGAAACGTCTAACAAAATTTTTTTGACGTTAGCTACCCTCATTGCCACCCCCACTCTATTATTAAAAGGAGTAAAAAATTAAATTGGAATTTGAACCAAAGGCCTCTAAAATTTATTTTGGCATTAGTTACTTCATCTGCCACCCCCACCCTATTGTTTAAGGGAATAAGAAATTAAATTGGGATTTAGTGTGTATACGAGAACCAAAGGCTTCTAAATTTTTTTTACATTAGCCACCCCCTTTACCACCCCCACTCTATTATTAAAGGGTATAAAATATTACATTAGGATTTAGTGAGCATAAGATTTGGATACAAAATCTGGATGTGGAAGTAGTGATTCCTTGAGCAGCGGTTTTTCACAATTCGCAATGTCATTCTCATTCCATTTTTTGAAGACGGAACATCGACTTATTAATGAGATACAGGAACTGATCTGCAGTTTGATGAAATTCTCTTTAGAATGGATACTGGTACACCGTTTAATCACACTAAATGGCAAGCTAAATTATATTGAAAACCTGGATAAAGTAAACGTGTATCTAGATGTTCCGCCCGTATTTAAAATGCTGTTCAATTCTTTAGCAAGACTAGAATAAAAATAAACATAATTTAGCAAAAGTGTCACATGCAAACATTGATATAAAACGAAAAAGAGTCAAGAACAAATTACAGACTTTTTTAATTAAAGTTTCGGGCGGTGTGCGTGAACCTATGTCTAATTTGAGGTCGTGCGAGATATAAAAATTATTTTCAAGGCCGTACACAATTTCTTCCAGCAAGAACTAATAGTTTACTACGAACCATATGAAACACATAGTTATGATCAATCATATGGAAAGAACTTTAATAAAACCCATTGAGTTAATAATTATTGTCAATATAGAATATATAATTACTAATTACTTCCAGAATGTGGTCGAACGTACGCTGAAAAGGGAAAGTCTGAATATTATTTTACCGGTATTTTGTTGCAAAATTATTACTCATTTTATGTTTATTATTAATTCAAGGCGAATCTAACTTTTGTGTGCGTGAAAAATGTAGATAAGTATAACAGGTTGTTAAATGAGGTGTCTCGTATTTTTTATGTAATGTTTGTTTTATATATGCGTTTCGGTTTCAATTTTATGTCAGGATCATTTCACAAATCGTGTTTGAAATTAATGCGTAGGGAGTTATTTTATACTATTGCCTGTTAATAATTTGACAGATGAATGTATAATAATAGCAGCTAAACAATATATTACAATAATAAAACAAATGAGTCATCAAATAAGATCAAGAAAATACGGAATATCATAAATAAAAAATTAGGGAGATACAATGAATATAAGTAAAATATAGTTCTCAAATATGATACAAATTACATCTGTTCTGAGGCTAATTTGCTGGCAATACCTCAGGAAAATTCATTGCAAATTCCGGGGCACCACAGGGATCTAATTTAGGACCTTTGTTGTTCCGCATATTCATTAATGATATACCTAAAATATTACCAATTGCCAATTATTTGTGGATGATATAGAACTTTACAAAAAAGTATGACTCTAAATGATTGTCAAAACTTGCAACATGATATTGATCAACTTTTCAATAGAGCATTGAGCAATTTGAATATTAATATATTAAATGTGCCGTTATGTCATGTAACCGTAAACGCTGTTAAATAAATTTTAATTATACAATGGATGACAAAAATCTGTCAAGGACAACGAAAATTAAAGATCTGGGTGTTTATTATGACGACAAACTATGTTTCAATGAGCAGATCATCAAAGGCGTTACGTGTTTTAGGTTTTGTAATCAGGCAGTTCAGCAAGTTTAAAAATACCACCACAATAGTGAAATTGTTTAATATTTTATAAGACCAATTCTGGAATATGCATCCGTAATATGGCACCCGTGTTTTTTGTAATATTATACAGGCTGTCCATTTTATCAGGGCACTCGAGAATATCTCACTTAATATCGGTCGTACAAAAAAAAAATATTTTTACGAAAATTGTGCCGATTTATATAACCTACAAAATGGTTTAAAGACATTTGAAATCCATGGCCTACTTTACGAGTTATGGCGGAAAATATCGAAAATGCGGAAAACGTCTAGGCCAACTATCTCCGTTATTTGAAGAGATACGAGAAAAATTCTAAGGTGAAATTTTTTTGCAAAACAGAGTGTTTCAATGAGGCTTTATCTAATTTTTTTCAAAACCGCTGTATTTTGAGATTTACTCTTCAGGCTGTTAAAAAAATTATTATGAAACGGGCGAGAAATGGCGTCATTAAATAAAGTATTTTCCTCCCTTTTCAACGATATATCACATGCCATATTTATTCATTGGTACTACGTTGGTAATTATAAAACATTTTTTAAAAACCAATAAATTTTTTTTTAACAAGCATTATACTTGCCGTGGAGAAAGTATGATTAAATAAAACGATAAAATAATTCCATAAGTTGTTCAAATCTTTGCTATAATAAAAACATTAACACAATTAAGAAGAATAAAGTAAATTCAGGTAACAAAAAAAAATAATAATCAAGAAAGCAACATGGAGTAATTACGGAAAGAGTATTCGCAGTTTTGCCAATGTATAGAGGTCCTCCATAAAAGCGTCACTCCTTGCTCAGAAAGTTAAAATGTCCAATTAATTTAAGTATAATACCCATTTGTTTGTATTTCATGATTTCACTATTATTTCAATTATTTTAAAATAGTTGGCTATGAACAAACTTGACAATTTAATTTTTTGACAGATCATCTCAGTTAATACTTAAACTCTCACTCAATCACACTCGTTTAAGAATTTATAATTTTCAAAAATGATTTTCACTCACATTGATCGTTATAATATGTTCGTTACATATTGCCAATGCAATTTTAACTCTGGATTCGCTCAAGTAGAAGATAGAAACAGATTTCCACAAGCACTACAGCCGAATAAAACTCCGTTCAGAAAATTAGCTACGAAACTGAAAAATAATGGTTCATTTTTAAAGAAGAAGACAAGGTTGAACAGTGTTGCTGATAATGTAAATAAGATAAACCGAGTTATTAATTATGTAAGAAATAAAAATACAGAAAATTTGGAAAGATCATTAAGAGAAATTCAAATTGCTTGTCATATAAATAAAACAAATGCTAGAAAAATTTAAAAAAAAAATGGTAGGTGGCTGTTAGAAGAGAAGCGTGCCGATCCATTAATATGTAGTAAAATACTTTGGTCCGATGCAAATTTTTCCAATAATGGATTTTTTTATTATAATATTCATTGCAAATTGACTTCTGAAAATACACACTGGCATAGACCGACTGGGTTTCAAAATCGTTTTTCAATAAATGTGTGAATAGGTATTTTAGGCACCAATTTAATAGGTCCTTATTTTTATGATGGTCACCTCAGTGGTCAAAAGTACCTAAACTTTTTGAGAAATAAATTTAATGAATTCTTAAATGACCTACCTTTAGAGAATCGACACAACTTTCAATATTTTCAACAAGATGGAGATCCTTCCCTCAATTCCCAGATTTGCCTAGATTATTTAGACGAAATTTTGCCTTAACATTGGATAGGTACCAATGGATTTATTCGATGGCCCCCTCGTTCTCCAGATATAACCCCAATGGATTTTTTTCTATGGGGGTATATTAAAGATAAGGTGTTTTCGACGACACCGCAAAATGAAGAGGACCTAAAGGCTCGAATTCAACAGGCATGTATTACAGTTACCCCCGAAATGCCGAGTAATGTTTTAAATGCAGTGCCTCGCCGCGCTCGATTGTGCATAAGAAATCGCAATGGACACTGAACACTTGATATGATATCTTAAAAATTATTTCGAGGATTAGATAAATATTAATGTTCTGTGTGCTATATTCTTTTTATTATTAATTTGTATTTGTTACCTGAATTTACTTTATTCTTCTTAATTGTGTTAATGTTTTATTATAGAAAAGATTTGAACAACTTATTGAATTATTTTATTGGTTTAGTTAATCATACTTCTCCACGGAAATATAATGCTTGTTAAAAGAAATTTATTGGTTTAAAAAAAATGTTTTTATAATTACTAACTTAGTTTCAATGAATAAATATGGCATGTGATATATCGTTGAAAAGGGAGAAAATATTCTATTTAATGGCGCCATTTCCCGCCCGTTTCAAAATATTTTTTTTAACAGCCTGAAGAGTAAATCTCAAAATACAGTGGTTTTGAAAAGAATTAGTTAAAACCTCGTTCAAACGCTCTGTTTTGCAGAAAATTTTCGCCTTAGAATTTTTCTCGTATCTCTTCAAATAACGGAGATATTTGGCCTAGACATTTTCCGCACTGTCGATATTTTCCGCTATAACTCTTAAAGTAGGCCATGGATTTCAAATGTCTTTAAACCATTTTGTAGGTTATATAAATCGGCACAATTTTCGTAAAAATATATTTTTTTGTACGACCGATATTAGGTGAGATATTCTCAAGGGCCCTGATAAAATGGACAGCCTGTATATATTATATTTTCTATATAAGCGTATTATAGAAAATGTGCAAAACAAACCGCTAGATATTTGTACTTAAGGAAATACGGATCATGTCCAGGCTATAATAGTATGCGTACAGTAGCCTAACGGACGGAATTCAGTTTTTTAAGTCTTAAAATACTTGTTTGTTTCTTTCGAAAGTAGTCATGAAACGCACCTTGACGTGAAGCGTGTGTTCCCTGTGTTTCACTGTTGGTTGCTATCTTACTTATTTTCTCATAATTTCGGTAGGGTCTATATCTCTAAATTTCGTGGCTGAATGGACTATGTCCAAAGCCAATATCCTTAAAAAAAAAAAATTCTTAAAACTAGAAGGAAAAAATACATGACAATTGTTTGATACAAAATACTTAATAGTTTCTTGTATGTAAATCACATTGAAATAAGAATACCCAATAAACAAACCAGACTAGTACAGTTTTTTAAGTACCTCTACTTACTACAAACATCTCATCGCCGCTAGTTGCCATCTTAAAAGTCACAAATAACATATTTATGTTATCGGAGTTAGATTTTGCTCTCCCTTACAAAAAATGTTACCTATTACTAAGCCGTTTCATTATAAAGTGAGATTGAGTCACTGCCTCTCTTGATATTGATGTATTAATTTTTACTTCGCTCTTAGATAAATCCTTCTTCCCTAAAATTTAATTTATCATTTAATTTTAGAATACTAAATTTAACTGTTATTGTACATATAGCTACGAAGCTAATGCGTGTATATGTAATGTGTACTTGTATTTCTCTTGTAATGAGATTTATCTGTTAAATAAATAAATAAATATATTTTTTGAAAAAAACCTCATCAAAATCTGACGACAAAACAAAATTTTACAATTTGTGCAAGTTCTTAAGGGCCATATTATAAATATTTTTTAAATAAATAGCACCCTTTTAATTTGTAGCAGACAACAGTCACTATTCGCCCCAGGCTGCGCGTTATTAATAACCACCGACACTAAAAAAAATTAACGTCCGCTTTAACCCACGTCCGTTTGATTTCACTTAATTTTTCAACGTTAATTTCGTCTACTCATTTTTCATGAACAGCCAACTTTGCATTGTGCTTTTTCAATGACAAGTCCGGGTGAAGTGTGCGAGCTGAAGGCCTCTGAAACATAGTCCTAGCCATAGTGAACGTTCTATTCCACATAATTTGTTGTAATCTATAAAAGACCCAACAAGCGTGTCGCTTACTTAGTGTGGTTACATAAGCAGACATAAAACGGTGCAAGAAAAAAGAAACTAGATCATGTTTGTGTTTTTGGTCAGTAAAAACTATCGAGCATTTGAATATGCTCTGGTTTTGCGTTTTAGTGCAGGAGGATGAAGTGAAAAAATGTGCGATTGTGATATTATATCGATTTTCAGAAGTTTCATATTGTGGAGTATTGATGTGTTTTAATAATTTTTAGAAATCTGATAACATACTTGCTAGTTTTTATAATAGTGGTGATTGGGGGTTTGTCGATTGAAGTATAAGAGAAAATATAGGTCTATTTTTTTTGATATTCACTACCGCCGTAATTTTTTTAGGGTTTAAGAGTAAATTTGCAAACGCAAAATTCGTTGTTGATTTTTATATTTAGAGTGTCTCCAAAGGACAAAAATTTCTTATATAGTACAATACCTAGAGGTGGAGAAGATATGCAACATTTAGAAAGAATTTTGGTGGTTTAGGCACCCGTTTTTGCTCCCAAGGGGTATAAACTACCCTTTAATTTATAATTTAATATTTAAGAAGTATTTGCTATAAGTTATTGGGGTTGCTGATTATGAATCTTAAGGTGGGAAAATCCAAGAGGGAGGGATCCGATAAGCAAATACTTATTATTTTTGGCCATAACTTTTTTAATACATATATTGGTAAAGAAAGTATAAAACTACCTAAGTAAAACTATGACAGGTGTAGTGATATGAATTTCCACCCAATAATTTCAGTTGTTTGCAAAATTTGTTTGAAGATTGGCACTATTTTCCTTCCACGTCCAGTAAAAAATTTTGTTGTTGTTGAAATAGGCTTAAAATGTCATGAAACGTTGAGATTTTAAATTTGAGCGAAATAAAGTTTCTGTCTGTCGGTCTATAACTTTTTGTGCGCACGTTTACTCTGAAACCTTTTATGATATTGACTTGAAATTTGGTATCCTTACGTATTATAACGAGATCTGGAATTAGATTATATCTTTGATCTAATTGCGTTGAAGGGTTAGGGGATAAATGGGGTAAATAAGGGTAAACAGGCAAAGCAAGCAGGTAAGAGTCCATAAAATTGATTTAGGGCATGTACGAAAAGTCAAAGTCTCGAAATTGTCTTTGGCATCAGCCTCCCGCATTATCACCCCCACACTATTATGAAAGGGAGTAAAAAAAAATTAAAATGTGATTTAGTGTGTATACAAGAACGAAACGTCTCAATAAATTTTTTTGGCGTTAGCCACTCCCTCTGTTCCACCCCCATTGCCACCCTATTATTAAAGGGAGTAAAAATTAAATTGGGATTTAGTGTGTGTACGAGAACCAAGGGCCTCTAAAATTTATTTTGGTATTAGCTACCCCCTCTACCACCCCCATTGCCACCCCCACCTTATTATTTACAGGAATAAAAAATTAAATTGGGATTTAGTGTGTATATGAGAACTAAAATTTTTTTGACATTAGCCAAGTCAAAATTAAAAAATGCAAAATGGTGGTTTAAATATGATGGCTGAAGATGGTGTGTAATTATTTCTAAAACAAGTGCTTTAAACTGGAAAAAATTGAGCGTCTATAGGTAATATTATAAGTATAGATATTAATGGAAAGCAGTATTTGACATTTTTTTAAGTACTGGCTGACTACACTAACATGGTGACATTTTTATTTAAAGAAAGTAAAAACGCACATTATTTTGGCCATATTTTTGTTGTTTTTTATGCTATAGAAATAAAAAGACCTATTTGAAACCTTAATTAACAATCATTAATTCTAGCCCTTGGCATTTTTGACATGAGTGCCATAGTTTCTGAAATATTTAACATTTAAATAAATTTTTTTTTGTTTCGATTTTAAGACTTTGAGGTAATTTATTAAATGTTTTTTCATAGGTCGTTAAGTGATTCAGAAGACTAGTAAGTCACTACCAAGGTGTGTGCAATTGTCATGAATTACGCGTTATAAATTTATCAATGTCTTGTCTTACATAAAATAAAATTTTTAGAATACATATATATATGCCAGTGTTAAAAGATTTATACGATGCTCTTCGAGATGAACCAACTATGTTTCTAATGATGTTTCCATGATTCTAATTTCTAATACCTATTAAAATCAGATGATCAACAAAAAATTATTCCCATAATAACCTTGACACAAATTATGAATAGTAATAAGACCTGACACAAAGCACATTGCTTAGAGTTTATTACATAAGTTGTACATATGTTTCCTCAGTTTATAGAGAAAGCTGTATTCGTTTTAACAGTTATGAGTTTTGCTGATTTTCCATAGATTATTAATAAGCTGTCTTTGTACATCGCTATTTCTTGGTGTGAAATTAAAAAAGCTATTTTTGATGAATTTACAAATATAATTTACTTTGGCAAAACCAGGTAACAAATTTATTTAACATTTGTTGTATTACTTTTGTGACATCAGCAGAAGACACAAATAGCTATTATATCGGCATACATAACGAGTGCACTATTCTCATCAATGCGTGGCACGTCATTTACATGCAAGAAAAATAATAAGGGTCCAAGGATTGATCCTTGAGGAATATCAAATATTGTTTTCAAATTATGCGATTTTTGATTATTTATTTATTTATACAAACTGTTGAGAATATTGAATATACTGTTATTGTTAGACTACACCAGTGCAATTTTTCTAAAAGGAAGGGAAGTATGAATACCAAAGCAAGCTCAATTTATCTCCACTATTCATGTTGACAATTTTTTTGCAAAAGTTTTAGAACTGCTGTTTGCATAAACATATTCCTTCAAAAGTCATGTTCTATGGAGCTAAATTACTATATTTCGTTGTAACACAGATGATTTTCATGTAAAATCAAGATTTTTGATAAGAGTTGAGAGAGGAAAAATAGGTTGATAATTTTCAAGGCATGTTGGATCGCTTTTTTGGAATATCGGGGAGTGGTACTTTTAAAATTGTTGAAAATACACTTGATAACTATTTCTTTTATTTAGAAATATTTTCTTAAAACTTCTTTTGGTACTGTTTCTTGTAAAGTTGACAAGTTTAATGCAAAGAATAAATTTTTCTGACATAAAGACGGATTTGTTTTTATGGGATATTTCTATTAAAGCATTAACATTTTATATGTTTTTCTCATAAAATAATTCGATATCTGGCACAGAAAAGGCAGTTAAACTTCTCTTTTCAATTTGTTATTTAATTTTTTTTGGCATCTATCAAGAAATTATTAAAATGACAGGACTTTTTTGATTTCTCATCTATTCTTATATCAAAGAAACAAAAAATATAAATTATTAGACAGCACGACCGATAATCTTAATTTTAATTACCATTTTTGGCATAATTTTTGAGATGTTTAATAATCGGACGCCATTTTAAACTTCCATTTGCCCAACATTATTCGTCCTTAGCTTATCAAATTTCTTTTTGGCCTTGCCTTGCCTTTTCAATCCAAAATCGAAAATTTCAAACAATGTCAATTTGTATTAAAAATTGTATATAATTTTTTCTGAAAATCTGATTCTCTTTCAACCCTAATATTTATTTCATATATGCCTTCCTCTGGAAAAGAAGTGGCATCCAACCCCTATTATAAAATTGGCAAGCTCCGTAGCAAGAAAACTTGTTTGATGCATTTAACATTACATTAAAAAAAACAATTCATACGCCAATATTTCTAAACTAAAATTTTTAATCACTGTATTGGAGTTAGGAGATTGTGATACCTCATTTGAAAGGTCTTTTCATTCTTCATTCAAAAATGCTATGGTTTTAATATTTATTGCAAAAATTAACGGTAATAAAATTAATTCATATGCTTGACGTAATTCACAGCAGCAAACTAAACAAAGCTTAATTTCAATGTAGTAAATGTTCAAAATGAGTTCCTTGAACGTCTTGGCAGCATCCTAATCGTAAATAAAAATGTCTTCTAACGTTTTTCAACATCTGAGGCGTGACCGACCTAACTACACGCGTCAGCTATATGGTGTCGCTTATTTCTTGTCTGGTCGATAGCGGAGTGGGTTAAGGCGCGAGGTGGCAATCGCGATTAATCACACGGACATAGCACCACCGGCATCGAATCCTGGCTTCGGCACTGTCAGAGGAAATGGTTGTATGTCCGTGTTTTTTTCAATATGTAACCCCCTTCCGTACAAGCCCTGGCCCTGTGGTGTTTATTTATTATTTATTTATATACCATAGTCTAAGGGTGTAAGATGAGGAGAACGTGATGGTCATTCTAGCGATCCTCGCTTCCCTATCCACTGATTTGGAAATGTTAAATCGAGGTATTGCCAGACACCATATTACATCCGCTGGAACTTGCGACTTTGCATGAGCAGGATATAAGTTTGCCGAAGTTGGCACGGTATTATTTTGTAGCAGAGCTAAATAATTATCTCCATTCAAATTGCCGTCAATGAAGGAAGACCAATGACTTGGTTTCCAATTATCCCCGCCCAACCATTAACCTTTTTAGGATTTTTTGTATGTAATTCTCTCATCCAATGAGAATTGTCATTAGCCCAGTAGCGACAGTTTTGACGATTAACATGGCCATGAAGAGTAAAAGTGGCCTCATCCGAGAACAAGATATTTTCCAGTTGGATAACATTATTATCTAACTATTGCATCATTTTTTCACAAAAATGTGATCTTCGCTAAGCTCCTGAGTTGGAGTTAGTTTATAGGGATGCATTTTATTTTATTCTAATACGGGAATAATTGAGGAATGGGAAACATTCAATGCTAAACTGCTAGTCGACTGGAATTATGTGAGTTCTTTTCAAACTCAAGCAGTATATTTAATTTGGCACCGTTACTTATTGCATTAATAATAATAATAATAATATTTATTTCTCCATTGAAAAGATATACAAAAAAAATGTACAAAAGATCAACGAAGAAAGTGTCAAAAAGAGAAAATCATTGAAAAAGGAAAAAATGATCAAATATTTCAAACGTATTTGCACATACAAACTATTTTGTACACAAGTCAAGTTAAAAAAAATAATATATAAATAGATAAAAACATATAAACAGATATTCCTTATCCTATATCTTTTTTTTTGCAAATTAACTAAAAAACTCATCAATTGTATAACAGTTTTTCTCGAGTAACAATCTTTTGAGGTTGTGTTTGAAAATGTGTATACTGCCAGAGACTTTAATGTCTTCATCGAGAGAGTTGTATAATTTACAGCCCTGGTACAGAAAGCTTTTCTGGATCATACTTGTTATATGAGAATCGGGGAGTAAAAGATCTCTGAATCTTGTTTCATGTAAATGTCTGGCTTGATTTCTCACAAATATAGATTTATTTTTATGGACATATAAACATACCTCAAAAATGTATAAGCTAGCAACTGTTAGAATTTGTAACTGTTTAAAGGCATCACGACAAGTTTCTCTGTAACTTAGACTGGACAAAATTCGGACAGCATATTTTTGTAACAAGAATACTCTATTTACGCTTACACTATTACCCCAATTCATGATTCCGTACCTGAGATGGGAATGAAAATTGGCATAATAAAGCGTTTTAAGAATGTCTTGGCTGCAGTGTTTTGACATGAATTTTAGAGCGTAGCAGCTAGTTCTTAATTTTTTGCACAAATTTTCAGTATGGCATGTCCATTGCATGTGTTTGTCAAAAGTAATACCCAAAAGTTTATTAACATCACAGGTTGCTATTTCAGAGTCAGTCCCCTCAAAGAGTTTGAAGGTTTCGGTATTGTTACTTAGTGAAAATTAGTTGAAACCGTTTTTGTTTTGTTTAGATGTAAGTTATTTTATTTTGCCCAGCATATTATTTCATCATATACCCTTTCAGTGGTAATCTTTGCCTCAGTTAGGTTATTTCCTGTAATTAAAACATTAGTATCATCGGCATAACAAACAACATGAACATTAGGTATTTTTTGTAAATAATAAATTATATCATTAGCAAATAGTATATATAGAAGTGGTCCCAGGATTGAACCTTGAGGAACTCCTTGTTTAATGGCACAAGCTTTACTTTCCACTCCCTCTTCCATTTTTACCTTTTGAGACCTATTGTCAAGATAGGAGGTAAATATTTGCAACGCCGTTCCTCTAACACCATACCGTGCAAGGAAGCTTCATTTTTTTTTTCTGCCGTACACGTCCATTTTTGCGAAACTGCTGTTCAATTTTATTAATTGTACCTTAGGATATAGGCGGCAAATCAAACAATTTTTCTTGAAATAGTCGAGTAACTTTCTTCTTTGATTGCATTCTATCTCCGTAACCAACCATCTGCAAAATTATTATTTTATGCATTTCGTTTAAATAAACCCTGTTTAGAAATTACAGTCAAACAATACGAAAAACACTGACAAAAATTTATTGCTGGCAATCGCTACCGCGTTTTCAATAAAACTGGCAATACCAGCTATGAAGAATTTAGATATTTTATGTTTTCTTTTCATTTGATAATCCTAAAAAAGAACACTGAAATCGTTTTTGCTAACCCGCAAGAACAAAACGCATACTTTTCGTTCGTTGTATCGAATTTCGTTAAGCGACCGTTAAATTGTGCAATAAATATTAAAATCATAGCATTTTTGAATAGAAAATGAGAAGACCTTCCAAGTGATGTATCACAAGCCCGTACTTCCTATTTAAAAATTTAGGGGTTGCAGTTGCCACTCGGAGGGAGTTAAATTTAGGGATGAAATTTGTACGTTGCAAGATGTCATTTCAGAATCCAAAATCGACTTGTCTCCACAGTGTGTATCTCTCTGTTTTAAATTAAGTTTCATAACCTAAGCATTTCTCATTTCGGAAACTTTTTCCATAAGATATTTAATCAGAAGTTTTTAAAATTTATCTACAAATAAATGTTAGTAAATATTTTTCCACATTTATAGATGTTACATAATGCAGCGCAAAAAGTATATGATTCAAGGACACAAAGGAGAAAAAAACATCATTAGTTTCGCAAAATTCACTTAAAAAAGATATATGGAAATATGGGTTTAATAATTTGAAACAAAGCCTCCTTTATATGTCAAAGAATTAACAAGGAAGTGAAATAAAAAAATTAAACGGTGATATAGTCATTGAACGTGTAAATTGAATGGGCTGACCGTTGAGTACGATGAATTTATTGTTAATGACTACCATTGTGGGTGAGGCTCATCCGAATAAGGAAAAGTACATCGTGTGTAATATTTTTTGTAGATTTAACCTTGTTGATTGCTGTTTTTATAGCCACTTGTTACAGAAAGAACGTGTGATTTATTGGTGTGGTTCTAATCACGTTTCAAACAAAATTCTACATAAACCGCACTTTCATTGTTTCATATTTCACTAAATGCCACACCATTTATTTAGTGCTATTATACACTTTACTAAGAACAAGGGAAGGTAACAGCGGTATAGCGATATTTTTCTGTAGCAGAATTTAAGAAATAATTTTCGCTATAGTCCATTTATTCCTGGAGGACAATAAAAGGTGGCATATATAAAACAAAGGCTTCTTCTTAATTTCTACACCCTACCCCCCACACAGTACTCCTTTTTGGATGGAGTCTCCCAAGGCTCCATTCTAAGCCCTTAACTGTTTATTTTCTGTTTATTAAATTTTGTTAACTCTTGTACACCATGACATCCAGACTACTAAACAAATGACGTACAAAGTAAAGCTGAAGAAGGTTCTCAAACGTTCATGGAAAAATTGAATAGTTCTGGTTCATTGTTATTCGTCGAAGTTTATATGCCTTTTTTATCTCACATATGTCCCAAGAAATCATCCAGCCAATCTTGCAAGTTAGATGAAATTAATTATCATGTTTATATTAACGTCCTAGTTGAGTTTAGCTACAATAAGGCTTCGTTAAAAATTGATCCACGGTCTCAAACTTATTTTGTGTTGCGCAGTATATCGCTCAGTGTATGGATCTAAGTGGCCAGTCTATTATTATATAAGCTAAATCTCGCTGCGCTTTGTAACTACTGTTAAGTTTATTTAAATCTTATCTTAGCCAAAAAACAAAATATTATGTTGAATGTCGGGGTGTAAAATCATTCGAAATATCATTAACATCAGGGGGTTCCCCAGGGCTCTGTTCTGGGTTCTCCTTTTCATACAATTTATTAATGATATTTTCGATAATTTAGATGTTAGTGAAGCCAGACAAGCAAAATATAAAGAATTGTTTCCGGTGTCAAATTTTTTTTTAACATGTTAATTACATCGAATACTATACAAAATGGACATTTTCTACCTCTAGCAACCGCCGCTACGCAAGCTATTGACCATTTTGGTCGTCCTTTCTAAATATAGATGAATATATCTCGGTATGTGTAGGTCCAAAAAAAGCGAAAAAATTTAAGGCTATTCCTTATGATATAGGCTATCAGCGGTTACAATATGAAATTTTTATCTGTACACATAACCTCAAAAAAATAAAAAACTGCCAAATTTTGGCTTTTTGGTTATAACTTCGGATGTTTTAAGTGAAATTTGATGAAGTTTTCAGAAATTATAGTTTATAATGTGAAGCAATAACTGGTTACAATTTCAAGTCAAAATATCTAATAAGTCTCAAAACTTGACTTCAAATTTTAAAATTGATTAACTGATAACTTTTGTGCATGGCATCGTATTTGGTTCTTTTAAAAGAAAATGTAGGCTTTTTTATGCATTTTATGATGGTGAACAAAAAAAACTTGGAAAAAGTAAAAAAATTGATTTTTTTGTGTTTTTGCGTCAATTTTTTCGGAAAATTTCTCTTTCTTTGATTAAACTCAATTTTCTTGGTATTATTAATTAATTTTTGACATATTCTGATCTAATTTTTCGAAAGAGCATTAAAAAATATAAAAAAACAATTAATTATAAAAAAAATATACGTATACATATATTTAGGTATATCTCAATAAAAGCACGATTTGTTGTACAAATGTGTATTTATTGTATTTAAATACTGTATAAAAAATGGAATAGGGGCGAGCGTGGGTGTCCTTACTATGTGCATACTTCGATATGCGATGTAAAGCAACGCAAGGCGCGGTTAGTAGTTGGATGGGTGACCGTTCCAACGAAGACCGCGTCGTCGCCTCACACATCTTCCAGCGGGTTGTATATCAGTGTATGAGCGGAAGCTATACAATCTTAGGCGACAGTTGTTTAGGGGATATACCATCCTTCGGAGGGGATGTAAAGCCGTCGGTCCCTTGTCTATTAAATGTTAGGCAAGTAAAAGATCCCTACTCCCCTTAAGGGAAGAGGTTCGGCAAAATTCCTGATTGAGGATAGCTCGTCTACAGGCGTCGGTGTTAGGCCTCAGTAGCGGAAATAGGCCGACGTTAAAGAAATGTATAAAAAAAAATGGAAACATTTTACTCGAAATTGAAACAAGTGATGAGTGATACGTGAGCAATTATATTAATCGCCTTCGTTTTGTCTCACTTGATAAAGAATCATCAGACTGATTTTCAGTATAGCTTGAAGTATAATTACAAGATGATCATCATTTTCATTTTTATCAAGTTCTTGATCAATCGACCTGTCAGTAAATGATAACAAAGAAGCTTCGCTAACACTGTCCTTTCTCTCTGTATCGGTTTCACATGTACTTAAACTTTCTGTTACAGAAAATGTTTCAGAATTATTTTCCAATTATTTATCTAACTCATCAATTTCTTCTGTTTCGGGTACCAAATCTTTATCTTCACAGTTAAATATATACATTGGATTTGAACTCAATATAAAATTGTGATTTCTGAAAATTGAAAAAAAAAATTTGTTTAAATTTTATAAATTCAATATAGAATAGATTATAAAATATTTACCTTACATGTCACTATGTGTATCGAAAAATGTAGAACGTTAAAATAATCGTTATATATCAGCTAAATTGAATAATATAATTCTATACAAGGCAGTAGTTAATAATATCACTCAAGACCGTCACTCGAGCTACAGAATTTTTATTCAAAAATAGTACTTTTCCGTCGACTGTGTATTAATGAGTTTGATTAATGTTATCATTAATAAACGATTTTAGTATAAACATACATAAAATGAAGTATCCAAATTAAGATGTTATGTCATCAACGACCAAAATGTTCGATTTTTCACAAAATGGCCGATAATCTGCACAGCGGCGGTTGCTATAGGTTCATTTCGTATAGTATTCGATGTAACTAACATGTTAAAAAAAAATTGGACACTGGAAACAATTATTTTTTCACTAAAATTTTGTGCTTTTCGGACTTCACTATGTATGTTATTTACTTTATGGGGATGACATGAAGTTGTTTTTCAACATTAGCTCTGAGGCAGACTGCGAAAAATTGCAAGCATATGAGAGATCTTGGGGTCACCTATGAGAGTGAATTAACTTTTAATATACATGTCAATAACATAGTACAATCTTCTTTTAAAAATCTGGGCTTTATAATAAGAAAGACGGTTTTTAAGTACTTATCCTTTAAGGAAGAGAAGTTATATCCACCAACTGGGAATACCACAAAGCCTTCTACTTGATAAATTCTCATCACCTAGCCTGAAAGATCACAGAATTAGACAGTCATTAACATTTGTATATAAAATACTGAATAATAAAATAGACTGTTCTCAGGTATTAGAACAAATAATACACTTTCATGTACCAAGAACTGAGACTCGTAATAACATTACCTCCTCTCTTGCCAGACCGAGAACTAATTTGTTGAAACATTCACTGAACACTGTGCAATAGTTATTCTTTGCTTAGTCTCTTAGTCTCTTTCTCTACTCTCACCTGATAAAATTATAATATGTATTATACATTGTTATATATATTATTCTATTTGACTTATTAATTTGTAATTTGTCATATTTGTTCATAATTACTATATTTTCCCAACCAGTAATTTGCCTTAGCTGTTGGATCGTGTATGTAAATAAATAAATAAATAAACTATTCGCCTTTGAGACTCGAACTCAGAAGAAGCGAGCGACTATCCATGTTATCTCTCTCATAACCGTGGTTCATCGACATCGTATATAAAACACCACTAAATATCCATATCACAGCCAGGAATCGAAACCGGCACTCCTTAGCCTCAAGCTGAATACATCGGTTATTAAACAAAAACTATAAATAAATCTGTATATTTACCCAAAGCTTCATCTCTATTTATATTTTTTGCTCGGTACTTTAATCAAAGTCAGCCAACCCGAATAATTTTGCGGGTATTTTAAACTACAGCAAACACATTTACCCTCAACTCCTGCCACGCACAGCCACACCCCCCTACCTCCCCGATAATTTTTGACAGCGAAGAAATCGACTAGTATATCTCGCCCAAATACATTGTGATAATTTAAAGGGAATAAATAAAACACTTTTTACTTTTTAATAATAGAGACAGAACAACCGACGTTTTGAAAAGTCGTCTGGGAACCTCTATCCGGGTCTTGAGTGTAAGGTTTCGCACTCGGATTATTTTTCACAAATCAATACCTTTGGCGTCTGAGAACAAAAAAACTCCAACAAATACTCAAATACAATATCCATTAACCACCGAAATTACCAGTCCCGAAACAGGGATTTGAACCCAGAACACGACAGACATCTGACAAAGTATGTTCACCACAAAATACGCTTTAGCTACCTGAGCACTATTATGTATATTTATATTATATTTGTAAAACATACTTATAGTGGAGTACGGTAATCGAAGTGTTATACAGGATGTAACGCAACATATCCGAAAAATTTTAACTATACATACACCTTTAAATAAGAAGTCGGTTTCTTAAAAAAAAGTAATAAAAGTCCAACACAGAAAAAGATACAAATTGTTAAAGTTACAAATTAATGAAAATTTGTCGATGTCTTGGTCACAGATGAAGCTATTTTTACGCGTAATGGTATAATCAATCTACATAATATACACGTTTAGACCATTGAGAATCCTCATCAAGTAGTTCGGAATCACTTCGAACATCGATGAACGCCTAATTGGTCCGTTCATATTGCCAAATGAGATGGATGGTCAGCAATATCTACAGTTTCTCCGTAATGATCTTCCTGATCTTCTTGAAGATGTGCCCTTGGAGGTCCGAAGACGGAAGTGGTTTTTACATGATAGTGCGCCCCCAAATTATCGTTTAGTTGTCCGATGTTACTTGACCCAATTAAACGGAATACGTAGAATCGGACGGGTTGGACCTGTAGCTTGGCCTCCGCGGTCCCCGGATCTAAATCCTCTTGACTTCCTTTTGTGGGGATATTTAAAAAATGAAGTCTACCAAACCGAAGTTGACAATACCGATGTATTATGTGAACGTATCACAACAGCTGTCCATAATCTGCGGGAACAGAAGGAAGGGGGAACACTTCAGCTAGTGTGGCAAAATTGGATTAGACGGGTTCAGGTGTACTTGAATGTCAATGGACAGAACTTTCAACAGTTTTTATAGAAATAATACGTTATTTTAACTTTTCCATTAATTTGTAATTTTAACAATTTGTATTTTTTTTGTGTGGACTTTTATTAATTTTTTTTTAAGAAATCGACTTCTTATTTAAAGGTGCATCTATGGTTAAAATTTTTCAGGTAAGTTGCGTTACACCCTGTATAGTAGAGATTACAAGCTTTGGGTAGTTGTTAGTTGTCTTCAAAATAAGATATTCCTAGAATAACTACAAGTGTCAGAACGTTGTTTTAAACTGGAAAAGGGGGTAAATTAACCCTCTTTTTCCATACCCGTATTTCCCTCCCCCCCATATTTTCGTTGCTTAATTTACAGTTTAAGGGGTCCAATGAAAATTTGAAATCGAAAATTGCCCCAGAAGAGGGTTAATTTAACCCTTTTTGAGTTTAAAACGACGTTCCGACACTTGCAGAAGGTAGGTATTCTAGTAGGAATATCTTATTATTATTAGACAACTAACAACTGCCCAAAGTTTGGAATCTCTACGAAAAATTGTATTATTCTTCTCCTCTATTTTCAATTTGCCAGACTCCACTATTATTAAGAATAGAAAAATAGCCGCCACACACTTTTTAAAATTTCAGTCTCAATAAAGCTGTTATCCTCCTGCACTAAACTGTAGACGTTACGCTCTAGTAAAGTAATATTTATTTATTAATGTATAATGTAGATACCTTTTGTTTTTCTGACAGGTATGCCTCGTGCTCGCGGCATTCTCCGTGGAAGCTGGAGGTTACGCACAATCTGGTTTATATAATGATTACCATGGGGACTACGCCGCAGCATATGATAATTATGTAAGTCATCCTTTCCGTTTCAATAAATCATATGGTAATTGTTTGTGCGAGTGTGTTGGGGAACTGATTTTATCTTGAGATAGGTTAGTATTAATTAAAAGATGATATAACATTCTTATGTCGCTGATTTACTAGTTTTTTATACTACTACCTAGCTAATGTCTATTTTAGTTTAACCAGTAAGTTCAATGTGCTCTTTTATCGGATAATCTTTATATAAATAAAGGAAGAGAGCATTTCGCGAACGAGGTTTTCTTGGGAGATAATTAAAATGTAAATAATTTTAGTCATCTCGAACGAGTCTAAATTTTGTTCGAGAAACGTGCATTAGAAAATTAGTTCGTAACAACGTAGTTCAACATGAATGCCGGCCGGTACTTTAGTCATCTTCAAAACCCTTCAAGAGTTCAAGAACTAACTGAAACCAGTCAATGCTTTTTTAATTCAGTAAAATGCACGTCAACTATACTTAAAGTATTTAATCCAAGACAAAATAATAAGACAAAAATGTATTCATATTTTGATTTTTTTTCTCCTTTGCTATCGTCCAAAAATCATAATACTGCTAGCTATAATTTTTAAATTGTTTTATATTAGGCAACTGTTTTTATACAGGGTGTCCCATAAGTAGACGATTAAACGAAGTAGGGTAATGGGGGTCATTTTCAATTAAAATAACCATGTATGTGGTTATCCAATTGTTGATGGTTCAAAAGTTATTTCAAATTTTCTATTTTCCCCAGAAATCGCTAGTATGCGCACTAAAAAATTAATTAAAAATAAAATTACGAATTTTTTGTTATTTTCTTTTTTAATTGGATTTTAAGTAGGTGCACCTTTACTATAAAGGCATTTCTATGGCTTTTATTATCATCTGCCATTTTAAAAAAGCGGTTTTCTGAACATTTTTTGTTTATAAAAAAATTTGGTTAATATCTAAGTGACGCTGATGGATAAAAAATATACTACTAAAAGTTGATCAACTATTAGAAAAATTTGTCCATTTATTGCAGATTTTAACATGGTGTAAGATATAGGGTCAATCAGAGCAGATTTCTTTAATCAATATTTTTTCCAATAATTCGTCTTTGTTAAAAGTTACGTTTTACAAAAATTCAAACTGGGTTATCAGAAATAAAACAAAATAAGTAAAATAAATATTTAAATAATCTCTAAATTTTTACAATAACTGCCATTTGTTCTAACACATAATCGGCAGCGCCGAATATAATTTCTTTTAATTAATCGGAACCCACGTTCGTTATTCTTAATAACATTGATCCCCTCTCTAACAAGTTCTTTGAAATAACCCCATAAAAAAGTCTAAAGGAGTTAGGTCAGGTGACCTTGGTGGCCGCTGGATGGCATAGTGAGTAGAACCCCATCACACTGTAGTCATATTTCTCGCCTACCTAACCCTATGTGTTATACCATATAATCTGCATTAAACGGGCAATTTTTTTGATAGTCGGTCAACTTTTAGTAGTATATTTTTATCCGTCAGGTCACTTCAAAATTAACTAAATGTCTTTATAATCAAAAAGTGTTCAGAAAACCGTTTTTTTTTAAATAGCATATGATAATAAAGGTCATGGAAATGCCTTTATCGTAAAGGTATTTAAAATCAAATTAAAAAAGGAAAACCCACTCTACTTTTTTCGTTCATCCACTTATGGGACACCCTGTATAACAGTTCAAATAATTTATAGTAAATATTTATTTTTAGGAGCCAAGATCATATGCTTTTGAATACGGAGTATCTGACCCTCACACAGGCGACCACAAGTCTCAATGGGAAACCAAAGGCAAGGATGGAGTAGTACGTGGCAGCTACAGCCTTCTGGAATCCGATGGTTCCACGAGAATAGTAGACTACGTGGCGGATGACCATGGCTTCAGAGCTGTAGTGAAAAAAATTGGAGTTCACGGTCATCCCGAGTCAATTGAGAGCCATGGTGGGGCTGTCGAAGAACCAAGTGGTTTTGCTCCAATTGTTGTTCCAGAACCCGAGTCCTTTCACCTGGAACAACCGGTACATGTAGAACAAGATTTACAAAACACTTTACATTTAGAGCAACCTGTACCCGTACAACAACCTGTACATTATGAACCGCCTGTACATGTGCCAGAAGCGCCTGTCTTCCACAGCTACGACGGAGGCATTGAAGACTACCAAAACATTTACAACCAGCAGCCTTATCATTTTCAAGTACCAAAAACTGAGGGAATCTATGTGAGCGGGCCTAAGGACAATTTTGGACCGTACGCAACACCAAAACAAATTTATCTAGAACAACCATATATTGAACCAAACCAAGGTGTTCACTTGCAACCACCATATCCAGCTCACAGAGAAGAAGGTTATGGTCACCAACCACAGTTCATACCAGATCAAGAAATTTATACACCACAGCCTTATGGAGCACCAAAAGAACAGCCTCACTTATACCAAGGATTGTTACCTCCTAGAACCGAAGGTTACTACACCCAACACAATCAGTACGCCCAACCCAATGGAGATGGTGCTGTAGATTATCCTCTGCCACAGCAGTACGTTCCTCAAGAACATATTTCCCACCAGGTTCCAGTAGAAGGTAAACTTGCTGAAACTTACCAAAACCATCAACAATACCCCGCGCCCAAAGAGAACAATATTGAGCCCTACCAAGTTAAATTACCCGTTGAGAATTACCACTTAGAACAATATTTCCCTGGTGAAAACCAGGTTTTATTAGAAACTCCAGGACAATACGTATCGCATCCACACGGTGAATCTTCTCAAAGTTACTATGGAAGCACTGGAAACTTGCACGATGATTCTGAGTATACCAATTACGGTAACTCCCGAATAGGGGAGCTGAATCATGGTGAATATGTACCTCAAACATCTCACTATAAAACCTCCTTACCTTTACCTTTGAAGTACGTACAGGGTCACCAAGTTGTACATAAATAGATCGTTCAGGAAAAAGGCTAGTTCTTAATATCGTAAATTAAAAAAAAAAAAAAGTATTACGCATTAACCGTTTGGAGTTGTCTCCGTTTAATTTGTTTTTTAATTTATAAAGTACATTGTATATAGATTATATTTATTTTGTAGAATCTCCTAGTTACAAAAATAACAATAAAATATTTGTATGTTATACTATAGTGTCGTCTTTTATTTAATGTTTGTTGATCTGGGTATTTCACAGAGTTATTCACTATATATTTCTGTATTATTCAAAATAGAAAAAAAGTTTTGTACAAAGTTGTTCGATCGATCAAAAAATAACAAGGTCCCGTGATACGAAATAAACATGTTTTTTAAATGGAACACCTTATATATTACTGCACTTTCGAGAAGCCCTTATCCCCCTGATTTCAAATATATAATATTGTATAGGCCTACATTAAATACTTCCTAACATATTTGACATTCAAAATGCAAATGAGCTGTTTTATTGCAAGAAGAGTGAGCTGTGCATGCCAAAACACAATTATTCTATTGTTTATTCAATATTGACATTTCAAACCGTCATTATTTAATCAAAATTGGTTATAGTGAGGCTGGAAAGGGCCGAAATATTTTCTCTTCTTTGTGAAATGGAAAAAAGTCATTCCAACATTCACAGAACATTGAAAAAGCATCAATATAGGCCTTACAAAATATTGCCTGTCCAGGAACTGAACGAAGACCAAAAACGTAGAAGATTGGAGGTTTATCAGATCATGCTCCATCAATTAGATGAAAATCCGAATTTTTTAATGAAATGACAGATGAGTCAAGTTTTTCCAAGGCGGGAGTTTTGAATAGAAAAAACAGAGGTTCCTGGGAGAATAAAAACCAAAGACAGAGAAAGGTCAAGCAAATTAAAAAATCGGGTAGAAAATCAATCCACGTTTGGTGCGGAATTTTTCAAAACAAAGTAGTTGTGCCTATATTTTATGATTTTACTTTGACACGACAAACATATCTTGAAATAATTTTACCAGAGGTAAATGTTTTGTTTGTTTCCTTAAAAAATGTTTTCTTAACCGCCTCTCAAGTTACCGAAGTAACCCCCTGGAAAATCTCAAGGATCTTGTGCTAGGAAAAGAGAGACGAGACCCTACAGTTTAATGTGGACTCCGAACCACTCTTGGGGCAAATTTTTTAATGAGAAATTGTTTCGCCTTGCGGGAATCGAACCCACTTCGCTAGCCAATTTACCAATTACCAATTAAAGTATTTTTATTAGACTTGTATGTACATTTCATTTCATTTGTTTTATTTGTGTTATTTTTCTAGATAATTCATTATCATAGTCCTGCACAACGTACTTACCATATTTTTTTTTTCCCTAACAAATTTCCTGCAGAGTTTCCATCTGTTAGGCGGCTGGTGGGAACCGAAATAACACGGAAACAAATATTGTTATTGATGGGGTTTAACCTCACTCTCCTAAAGAGTTTGAGTGAGTTTTTATGTTATTTTTCTGCAAGTAGCAGGGTGTATATAAATAGTCGAAGTTATTTAAGAATTTTTGTATCTATTGTACAGGAAATAAAATTTAAAAAACCTGTTTAACATTCCAATTAGGATAGATTAAAAATATGTTCTCTTAATGAAAACTATTTACATGAAACTGTTAATATAAATAATACTTCTATGCATTAGAAATGCGGCATCAATAAAAGGAAGAGGGGGAGAGGAGGTAGGCAGGGGGGAAGGAGGGTAGAGGAAGGAAGGGGGAGGGTAAGTCGGTGCAATTGTTGTCTGTAATGTGAGGGTTATGTGTCTTACTCCATCGTCAGTCTAATAACTCGTCATATAAGGGTAGATTCTGGTAGAGTAATTTGTGAGCGTGTCTAGGGTCATTGTGTCTACGTGTTTCTGTTAAGTTGTGTGTCAGCTCCGATCGCTGAATTTTCGTGGAGAGGAATTTTTGTGCGGTATCGTTAATATACTGTCTGATGTAGGGTACATTCGCCCTCTCGTGCAATTCCGCGATCGGAGTGTATCTGTTAAGGTTTAGTGATAGTCGAAGTAGTTTGTTCTGTAAGGTCTGTAGACGCATATACCGTGCGTCCGAGATGGTGTTCCAGGACACACAGGCATACGTCTTTATTGGTCTAAAAATCGTCTTGTACAGTGTTAGTTTTTTGTCAGTAGTTAGTCTGATTCTACAGTTCATTATTGAGCCAGACGCTTTAACATACTGAGCTACCATTCCCCTCTAATCGTCTATTTCAAGAATTCTCTGTGGGCGTATTGTCTAGAACGATTTGGCATCAGGGCGGAGCGACTCCACACAGCATTTTAGGAGTATAGGAACATTTAAATAATCAATTTCCCATTTGGATAGGCAATGCTGGAACCATTCGATGGCCACCAAATAGTCCTGATTTGACGAGATTAGGTAGCTTTTTATGGAGATTTTTAAAAGACAAAGCCAATTTTAATCATAACCACAATCTTCAGGCCATTGAAGCAAAAATTCAAGAAGAAATTTTCATTTGTGTTTTAACACGGATGGCTCAATCTTCTTGCAATAAAGTAGCTCATTTGCATTTTGAATGTCAAATATGTCAAGAAGTATTTAAGATAGACCTATAAAATATTATATATTTGAAATCAGGTGAAAAAGGACTTCTCAAAAATGCAATAATATATAGGGTGTTTCATTAAAAAAAAACACCATATATTTATTTCGTATCACGTGACCTATGCATGATTTTTTTTTTTACCACGTTTCAATAAAATGTAGTTAAGATCCTACAACTTTTGTATGAAACTTTTTTTTTATTTTCAATAATAACAGAAATAGAGGTCAATATATGTGAATAACCCTCTACATCTCACATACAGTAATAAACAATGGAAATTTTATTATCATCTTTAATAAATAGCCATTTGTAGGACAAGGGAGAAAAGTGCATAATTTCCTCCCGCGGATAGTTTGAAGCCCGACGCGAAGCGGAGGGCATCAATATCCAAGAGAGGAAATGGCACTTTGCTCCTGTGTAATACATATAATTTTTTCTACGACCATGTTTTACATTGGTTTTACATATATTTTATTATATTTTCTTATGCATGACAATCAAAAAACCAAATATGTCAAAATGTCATAATAGGTATTTAGATAAGAAAATATTGTTAAAAATCAAAGTACATGGAACGTTGCTAAGGTTGCTTCTTGTTTACAAAATAAACAAACTTCCAAAAAGTTTATAATAATGTATTCCGAATGTGAAGATGAAGTTCCTCAAGATATTCTGGAAGAAGCAAACGTGGTTTCGTTAAATCCAATATTTCTACAGGGGGAATTTCCATTAGTAATTTAACTAATTGTACCATAAATTTTAACAATATTTAGTTACTGATGTTAATTTAAACCTCGATTTAAACTGTTTTCAATTTTTATAAATAAAAATAAGTAATAAAAAATCTCTTTCAAAGTAAAGTATTATTATACATTTTCAGGAAGTTTGTGTATCAATAAAAGAAGTCTATACACTACCATTATAGCTATTTGAAGTTTCAACTTGTTTGCTTCCAGAGAGAGCCAAAATATTTTCCTCCCTAGGGAGGCAAAGTATTTTCCTCCCGAGGGAGGAAAAGTACCACTTTGCTCCCTGAAATGAGGGAGCAAAATAGTATTTTCTATGTGGGGAGTAGAAAAAATTGTTTATTGTATTAAAAAACAATACATTTAGTTTCTATGATTTCTCACATTTCTAGCCAATGAACCATGCTTTGTTTCAATGTCAGGATTTACCAGATACAAGGCAGGATGGCAAGCCTTGGAAGTGTAAAAATAAGTTAAAACTATTTTGTCGGATATACACACAGTCTGCACCAAAATATGAATGAATAAAATAACATTTAATTTTAATACAAATTCTGACCATGAATAATTCTTAATAATGTTATATTCCCAGAATTCTTGGTTATTACATTCATTGTTCTTACTTTTAAACAGTATGTACATCGATTTAGTAATAATAATTCAGACTTTGGAATACTAAACTCTAAATTAACGCAATAACCTTGACTTAGTTCTTAAAAAGTACATAAAATGTAATGATTGATTGACTGTATACACTAGTTCTTATAGATTTTGTCAATTATAAGTGCAAGAAAGGGACACGTTACAGGATATTTAAATTTCCAATGTTGCAACAATTAATCTCAAAAAATGTTTATCGAAACTATAACCGAGGCATATTATTTCACTTTTACATATACTATGCCATTTACTACGATATTATTTAATATGGAAAGTTGAAGTATGAATTCGAGGACTAAAAACAAATTCAACTTTCATGCTCTAATTGCAAATTAGTTATTTATATTTAAATTAACATTTTTTTTTAGAAAATGCTAATGAAAGCAACTAATAATTCATTAATAGTTAATAATGGCTCTTCCTCGATGATGCGGTTGATTATGTTACGCATGGAAGGAATCAACCCATTAGGTAAGAATGTACTGCATAGAAACGCAGAATGAAAATGAAATTAATATATGGAGAGAATATGACTTTATAATTAAAATGGAAAGTATGACGGCACGGAGTAATAACATGACAAAGAATTTGATAGATATATTATTTATTTACATAAACATTATAAACTAATATTTACAAATGCTGAAAAAATAATGTTACATGCCACAGCGTGAAATTTTTAATCGTTTATATGCGTTTTGTAGATGAGAGTATGACAGGGACCACAAATAAAATCACAGTATTTAAAAAAAGACAGAAAAAAAGACTCACACAGAACTTTTTTAGACCACTATTTAGTATAAATCTGGTGGAGTATAAAAGTTTCATAGAACTGTATGATTTTTTAAACAAATTAACTACACGCGATTGGAGTTCAGTCTAAGGTTATGCTTCTGACTTTTATTTAATAACATATCTAAATCACTGTTGATGCTGTTCTGCAACCATATTCTCAATTGGAAAATTTAAATAAATTTGAGAGTCATCACCATAAGTTTGAACTTTATAAAATCTTACACATTTTATAAGATCTGCCGTATATATTAATAATAATAAAGGACCAATTACCGATCCCTGGAGAATACAAGCTTATACAGGGTGTCTCACCGGGAACTGAATCGATCGATATAGAGAAAAGTACGCATCAGAAAATTTTGAAAATTTAGATAGTTGCTAACGTCGGTGTGGCTAATGGCGAATCCAACTAACTAAAATAATTACAAGCAGCTGGCACTTCCGCTTATACCAGAAGTCGATACCAACTTGCTTATTTCAAATAGAACGCCCTATATATTTTAAGGTTTTCGAAAAGAGCATAAAATTCTGAGTCGAGAACTTGTAGCATATCCTATACCTAAACCTAGCCGTTTCAGAGATATTTGACATTTTATAGAAAATTTGACAGGTGCACCGGTTTGGAGGAACCGTTATAACTTTCTTCGTGTAAAAGAACCTCATTTGCTTCTTGTCACGTAAAAAGAACACAAGGAGAACTACGTTCTACAACTGAAATAAATGCAATAATATCATACCAAGTGTTCCGTTTTTCGCGTTACATTTTGTCAACTTCAAACCGCGAAAACTTGTTTAGGTCAAATGGAACACTCTGTATTTTTTTACATCAAGTTGTGTAAAATTTAATTCCCCTTTTTCTGATATTAGCATTGTGGGGGTTGAAGTTACAACTTTTTGAAATATTTGCGATTTTATTAGAAATTCATGAATTATTGTAATCATTTCATCAAAATAGCCATGATTAGAAACAATCAGTCATCATTATCTTATGTTAAAAAATGCCAGCACGTTTAAATTACACCCACGAAGACTTTTTAAATTTATTTATTATTTATGGAGAATGTGATAAAGTAATATCAAGAACTTGCAGCACATTTGCTACTCGATATCCAGAAAAACGGAAACCGTCACCAAACACTGTAAAACGCATACAGGAAAATTTAAAAAATTATGGCTCTTTCTAGGCAAAAATGTAAATAAAAAAGCCTATTGTTGATGACGAAAACATTGAAATAGCCATTCTGGGATATTTTCATGCATTTCCAAGGATGTCATTAAGACAAGCTGCTCTGGAATCGGGACTATGCAAGGATTCAATTCACAGAATCTTATTAACACATAAGTTTCACCCGTTTTTATTCCATATGGTTCAAGGATTAAAAGGAACAGATTTGCTAAGAAGACAGAATTTTTGTGAGTTTATTCTAATAAGGTCTGAGGGTCACGATTCTTATTTGGGAAATATTATATGGACAGATGAAGCAAATTTTATTAAAAATGGACTTTTTAATAGCCACAATTCGCATTATTGGAGTGACTCAAATCCTCATATGTTCAGAGAGCGAAACTTTCAGGAAAGTTGGCAGTTCAATGTTTACTGTGCCATAAGAAAAGATAGAGTGGTGGCATTATAATTTTATCAGGAAAATTTAAATGGTAAATTAAATTTCTAATAAAATCGCAAATATTTCAAAAAGTTGTAACTTTAACCCCCACAATGCTAATATCAGAAAAAAAGGAATTCAATTTTATACAACTTGACGTAAAAAAATACAGGGTGTTCTCTTTGACCTAAACAAGTTTTCGCGGTTAGAATTTGACAAAATGTAACGTGAAAAACGGAACACTTGGTATGATATTATTGAATATATTTCAGTTGTAGAACGTAGTTCTCCTTGTGTTCTTTATACGTGACAAGAATCAAATGAGGATATTTTACACGAAGAAAGTTATAACGGTTCTTGCAAACCATTGCACCTGTCAAATTTTCTATAAAATGTCAAATATCTCTGAAACGGCTAGGTTTAGGTATAGGATATGCTACATATTTTCGACTCAGAATATGCTCTTTACGAGAACCGTAAAATATATAGAGTGTTCATTTGAAATAAGCAAGTTTGTATCGACTTGCGGTATAAGCGGAAGTGCCAGTACTTGTAATTATTTTAGTTGGATTGGCCACACCGACATTAGTAATTATTAAAATTTTCAAAATTTTCTGATGCGTACTTTTCTCTATATCGATCGATTCAATTCCCGCTGAGACACCCTGTATACGGGCCAGCATTAAACTTTTATTTAGAATTCTAATTTGCTCTTGCCTATTTGTTAGATAAGATTTTATAATAGGGACTGAACGGTTATCAAAACCATAATATTTTAATTTAGCACAAATAATTTTATGATTAATGGTATCAAATGCTTTTGAGAAGTCAAGTAATACCAACACACTAACAGAACTGCGGAGCAGTATTCTGCACGCGAACGTGCAAAGTTGAAGTAAACACTCAGTTCGAATCCCGGCTCAGACACCGTCGGCGGAAATGGTTGTGTGTCCGCGTTCTTTCAGTGTGTAATCCCCTTCCGCACAACCCTCTGGCGTCTAGAATTGGGGGTTGTCTAATTTCTGTGGTATTTATTTATTACTAATATTAAATAATAATGGCCCCAATGCCGAACCTTGGGGGACTCCTGATGAAGCTTTAAATTGGCTTGAACTGCACTGCTCAAATTGTAGCCTATTATTACGGTAAGATGTAAATAGAGCAAGTAATTTATCAGAGACACCTACTAGGTCGAGTTAATTAGTACGAATATTATGATTTAGCCGGTCGAACGCTTTAGATAGGTCAGTATATATTACATCCACTTACCATTAACCATCTAATTTTTCAGCTATGTACTGTGTTACTCATAGAAAATTAGTACCCATAGATTTATCTTTCATAAAACTATGTTGATAAAGGCTAATTATATTACTGACATGGTTAAATAATGACGCATGAATTAGATATGATTGTAAATGGTCTATAATTGTTGCCAGTCTCCAGTAAAATAAGAAATTAAGATTTTGGGGACTTTGATTTTTCTGCTTTCCATCATAGTACTTCGGGTACTAATGAAGAACAAAAAAGTTCTAGTTAAGATCTTTTGAGTTTCACCTTCAAATTTCCAATTTCCGTGTCTCGCCTATTTTTCGAATTTAATTGGGAGGTCTCAAAATAACAAGTTACGAAGTACTAAACATACTTGATTACTTGATAATTTTCACCTGAATTAACAGGTTTTGAGAAAAATATGTTTTTTAGGAGGTCCGGGTGAATTCGATGATGTTTTGTTTATAAATATTCAAAATAATTCTTCTCCCATGTATAATAGCAGAAAAGCTAATTTATATAAGCTCTGCGAAGACTTAACTAATATTGATTTTGCTAGTATTGATCAATATAAAGATGTGAATGAGGCATGTGTTATTGTATTCTATCCTGGACTCTGTTTTTATTGATAGCGTCCCAAAAACTTAGAGCATAAAATTCTAAGTCGAAAATATGCAGCATATTGTATACCTAAACCTAGCCGTTTCAGAGATATTTGATATTTTATAGAAAATTTGACAGGTGCAACGGCTTGCAAGAACCGTTATAACTTCATGTAAAAGATCCTCATTT
Source organism: Leptura quadrifasciata (assembly GCA_963675555.1). Classification (NCBI taxonomy): domain Eukaryota; kingdom Metazoa; phylum Arthropoda; class Insecta; order Coleoptera; family Cerambycidae; genus Leptura; species Leptura quadrifasciata. Next base: position 13,733,077 of record OY776681.1, on the reverse strand, counting down.
GCTTCTTGTCACGTAAAAAGAACACAAGGAGAACTACGTTCTACAACTGAAATAAACTCAATAATATCATACCAAGTGTTCCGTTTTTCGAGTTACATTTTGTCAACTTCAAACCGCGAAAACTTGTTTAGGTCAAATGGAACACCCTGTATTTTTTACGTGAAGTTGTGTAAAATTGAATTCCCTTTTTTCTGATATTAGCATTGTGGGGTTAAAGTTACAACTTTTTGAAATATTTGCGATTTTATTAGAAATTCATGAATTGTTGTAATCATTTCATCAAAATAGCCATGATTAGAAACAATCAGTCATTATCTTAGGTTAAAAAATGCCAGCACGTTTAAATTACACCCACGAAGACTTTTTAAACTTGTTTATTATTTATGGAGAATGTGATAAAGTAATATCAAGAACTTGGAGCACATTTGCTACTCGATATCCAGAAAAACGGAACACTTGGTATGATATTAATGAATTTATTTCAGTTGTAGAACGTAGTTCTCCTTGTGTTCTTTTTACGTGACAAGAAGCAAATGAGGATCTTTTACACGAAGAAAGTTATAACGGTTCTTGCAAACCGTTGCACCTGTCAAATTTTCTATAAAATGTCTAATATCTCTGAAACGACTAGGTTTAGATATAGGATATGCTACATATTTTCGACTCTTTTATGCTCTTTTCGAAAACCCTAAAATATAGTATTTCATTTGACATAAGCAAGTTGGTATCGACTTCCGGTATAAGCGGAAGTGCCAGCTGCTTGTAATTATTTTAGTTGGATTGGCCACACCAACATTAGTAATTGTCTAAATTTTCAAAATTTTCTGATGCGTACTTTTCTCTATATCGATCGATTCAGTTTCCGGTGAGACACCCTGTAGAGTATTGTGCAATTTTAGTAACTTAATGAAAACGTAATATATGATAAATAAAGATATACGTTATTGCCTTACACCTCAAAGAGGAAGAACAATGCAGCTAAGGACACGTGTTTCGGAGTTATTGCTCCTCATCAGCGTAGCGTAGATTAGCGAATATATTTTATAATTGAGCAAACTAATAAAGGTAGGAAAATACAGTGCACAGTATACCTTTTGTACCTTCATACTTCATGTGCCACATTTAGGGCCTCAAATGAGAGCAATCAATACGAGGAGCTCTATGTGTACGGATCTATTTCCACCTAGCAAACACTAAATAAAAGATGTGGGGTTTATGAGGCTAAATAATTAAATAAAGAAATAAGTTATTGTTACTGTACTACTGTATTAAGACATGAATTAAGTGTCACTGGCCTTGATCATTGTTTCATACTTCCTATGTATACGTGGTAATAATTAATGAGATAGATTAGGTCCTTATTTTGTGCAAATTAATTCTTTGTTATTACTACCGATACTAAAATGTAATATTTTGTCTTGTACTTATAGGGGTGCGCGTCCATGAGTTTATTAGGAGAGTATTTGAATACGCAAGCAATAATCATTTATAGACATTTCAAGGATTGTTAGGTCCTGTTTATTCGATAAATAATGCAATCGCCCGCGTTACATTTCTTCAAACTTCAGTGAAACAATTCTTATAATAATACACCTAGCTGTCTGTTAAACCAGAAGTGTTAAAAAACTGTTATTCTGAAACCTACCAATTATCAAAGCTGTTAATAACTAAGCAGGATACCGTTACTGACACGTATTTTTGAAAGGGTTGATATCTAAATAGAATTTCACGGTATTATCGAAAGTATCATTCAAATAGAGGGTTAATTTTATGTCAGGGGTTCGAAAAGGTTTAACGGTTTAAGTCAACTAATTAAATTGTTACAAAAGGAGACGTTTTCACATTCCATATAAGTGGGAAAATAACGGGTAATGGTTGTTCTATACCCTCTGGCACATGGATACAATGTTTACTACTATTTGAGTTGATAAATTTATTATTATAATAATAATAATAATCCTTTATTTGCCTAACAGTACATAACCAATTACAAGTCAACGTAATAAAGTACCCTGTTATGTAATAGCATGTGTAAAAACTTTGATCCGTAAAAATATCTCCTAAATTTTATCGAATTGAAATTAAGTCTATTTAATAAATACTGATTGTCACAGCATCTGTTAAGATACCTGCCATCGATCCGGTAAATGAGATATTTTAGAATTTTCCTTTGAATAAACTCGATAGATTTTATATTTATTTACACTTACAACCATTCAAAAGATAAAAAATCCATTTAGAGAATGGGTACACATGACAGTTATTAGATAAGTAGAATACAAAATAAGATATTTTAATAATCCTAAACTACTACTACTACCTACTAACTAACCTACTAATGATGTTTACAAAATAATATATTATTATTATTAGCCTTTACTCGAGTCCGAGTATAAAAAAATTTTACAGTCGATAGATTGTCTGTAATAAGAAACAAGTAAAAGGTGTAGTCTATTGTAATTCCCATTCATCTACGGTGCACACGACTATGGCTATAGAGGCCAATTCGGGAGAGCACATGTCGACCGCAGTCAGGACAAACATAGACCTGGTTAGGTCTTGGATTCGGCCTTCTTGCAGCAACATTTCCTTGATAGCTGGCTGCAATCCCTCGCCATTCGGTTCTGTCCGCTGCAAGTTGTTCCCATTGCTCGTCTGGAATGCCGCAGGATTTTAGATTTTCATGGAGAACGTCTTTAAACCTCTTTCGTTGACCGCCACGCCTTCTTCTACCGCTTAGCAATTCACCATAAAGTGTACATTTAGGAAGGCGGTTATCATGCATACGATGAACGTGACCTGCCCATCTTAGGCGTGCTCTTGAAATAAGCACCTCAATTGGAAGGCTGTTTGCTCTCCTGAGTACTTCCACGTTTGATATGTGATGGAACCAACGGATTTTCATCATACTTCTGAGGTGTCTTTGCTGAAAACGTTCTAACTATTTCACATGACGACGGTAAGTGACCCAGCTTTCAGATCCATATAACAGTGTTGGAATGACAACTGCTCTGTAGACAGCCATTTTGGTTGACAAAGCAAGGTCGTGGTTGTCAAATACTCTCTCTCTCTCTCTAAGTCCCCAGAGTGCTCTAGATGCAGCGTTAATTCTATTGCGAATCTCGCTGTCCATGTTTGCTGTGTCATTAACAACGTTGCCTAAGTAATTGAACTGATCCACCACTTCAAGAGAATTTCCGTTAAGTGTAATGTCTATTTGGTTCACTTGATGAAGAGTTGACATAATCTTAGTCTTTCCAATGTTGATTTTAAGTCCCAAGGAATCATAGCTCTGGGCATACACATCTAAAAGTTCTAAAGTAATATACATATAATAGATATATAATATGAGGTAGCATATGATATCAGTAATTAACTGAATACCTACAGTAAGATAATTTAATTGTTAAATTACATTTTCTTTATTGAGGCTACACTTCAGTGAAATATATCAATAGAGTTTTGCTTATCATTGTATGCAGTACACTTTCTATGCAGTGGTGAGAAATGTTTTATGTTGGTTCTAGTTCTGCTTAATTGGAAAGTTGAATGTTCACGCGCGGTTAATCTAGGCACATGAAGATTCAACATTCCTAAAATTTCAGAACAATCCAGGTATAATGCAATAGCTTGTGCAAGACTATAAGCTGCGATTTTTCTTTCCTATCTTGCAGACTATTTAGGGAGAATCTGTCCAGCATCGAGGACTGCGAGATGCCAACGGAGGGATATATTCCATCCTCTTTAAAACAACAATATTTTAGAAACCTTCTTTGAACTATCTCTAAATTCTGGATATGGATATTGTATGAGGGGGCACCAAATAATTGAAGCATACTCTAATCGCGATCTTACAAATGTACTAAAAAGCAGTTTAAAAGTGCTAATATTGTTGAGGTCACTAGCATTTCTTAAAATAAACCCTATTCTTCTTAGGCTATCCGATGTGATACCATTAATATGATCAATAAACGAGGGCTTCTGATCAAACGTTACTCCTAAATCTCGGAAGGTTGTTGGTCTGTTTATGTTAGTGTCGTTTATGGCATAATCGAAGGTGATCAGATTTGTTCTGGTACTATAGGTTATAACATTATATTTTTCGACGTTTAAAGGTAGCTTATTTGCAACGCACCAACTATGTACTTTCAATAAGTCGTTTTGTTGGTTTATACAGTCCTCCATGCTTCCTATGTTACAGTGTAGTTTCATGTCATCTGCATACAGTAGACAGTTTGCAAAATATGTCATTAATGAAGATATTGAAGAGTAGAGGGCCCAGGTTGGACCCTTGAGGAACACCGGATGTTGCTAAGACTTCGACTTCGACTTATATAGCAGTCATAAATGGGGTTCCAGGCAGAAGAGGACTATTCCAGCTTGGAACTAACATAGGCGGAGACCAGAGTGATGAGGACATCGGCATCGTTAAACTCTTGACCCAGTCTAAGTACAATTCCCAACATTCTAATGGAGGACGAAACGGATTGCTCTATATGTGTGGAGAAGCTTAATTTACAATCAAAATAAATTACTAAATCTCTCACTGCATCGATGCGAACTAGAGCCTGGGACTCAATTTGATAGTCGTATGTAACTATGTCGACTTTACATTTGGATATGTTCAAATTAAGAGGATTTTTGTAACACCAATATACCACTTTGTCTAACTCGGCTTGCAGTAAATTACAGTCGTCAGCTGATTTAGTTGATGAATATATTTTTAAGTCGCTTGCGAAAAACAATTTGTGACAATACATAACTCAGGTCATTAATGAAAAGACCAAATAATGGACGACCCAGGTTAGACCCTTGTGGAACTCCTGCATATTGACTTGATTTAAAACAATTATATGTAACGTACTGAAGACGATCTGTCAAGTATGAGCGAAAGAAAGTGAGTAGCGGCGCAGAAAAACCGTGTTCCTCTAGTTTGATTAATAGGATTTTGTGATCAATACGATCAAAGGCTTTCGAGAAATTGGTATATATCACATCTACTTGCCCCTTTTGATCAACAACTTTAGACAGTAATTGTGTGAAGCATATTACATTTGTATTGGTAGAGCGTCTTTCCATAAAGCCATGCTGATCAAATGAGTGGGTAAATACGATTATAGAAAGACACCTCAAAAGCCTTTGCGAAGTTACACAATTTATGATTTGTTCTGAAGGTTACAACTCTAAAAATAAAAACAGTCAGATAGTGTAACATTTGAAGAAGTAAAAAAGGTTTTCCTCGGATTTTAGAGGTGTACGACTTCTTTTTTTCTCAGCGTTTTCTCCACTCTCTTATGAGTAATGGAGTACTGTTTCTGCTAATTTTCCTTTCTGGTATGCATATTGGTCCGGATAAATTGGTTTTAATACCAATGCACTATCCCCAGACACACCCTCGTATGCTGTTAGCCAGTGACCCATTCAATAGGTTTTAGAAATAGAAAAAATAAATATTAGTGATATCCACACCGGAAGATCTAGATGGCTAATTGATCAAGTCAATATCGATCTCTCCCAAGTAAATAATTATTGAGCTGTGAGTTCGGGCACTATTGTGCATTAAAATGAATTTTTCGTTAATGATTTATACAAAATAGGCTACATATTGTTATATAATGTTATGGCTTGCAATATTTCTTTTGTACTTGGAACTTGATTCACATTGAACCGTCAATGGTGAAGAATACAAGTCTGATGAATTTCAAATATTTTGAAACAGTGAATATAAAAAATTACACACTTAGTAATTGCTAATTGAACTAAGTACTTTTATAATCAAATTAAGTACGGTTTAATTGAAGCCATAGTAATTTTAATTAAAGTTAAATTATTTTATCACCACGAAGTGAATTTCGATTGCAGTTGTCATGGAGCAATCTAATAATAATTATAAACTACAAGTTTTAGTGGACGTGGTATTTCCCATTTCATTTTCTGTCAATGAAATTATTTCAAAATTTCTTGATGACGTACAGTTTTCGCTACAATTACAATGTCAAGTCGAGAATTTATTAAAAAATATTTTAACTTTGACAAAATAATTGCCTCACATCAAATATGTTACTTGCACTACTTTGTTAAATGTAATTTTAATAAATCATTTTTGTAGAATTTCTAGATGTTAATAGAAGCTGCTTTTTCCTTTGTAGTGATTCTACAGATAAGGTGAAATTAAATAAAACTATAGCACATACGTTTTAGGAAAGATACATCTAATGGTGATTTTAAAAACTAAAATGTTGAAATAAAATACCTTTTTTTATGTAATCTTATTTGTAGGCCAAATATAAAGTAATTGTCAAAATATTGTGATATTTAATGCTTCTTGCAGATGTTAACAGGGTAACAGAATAAGAAAAGTTTCTTATATTGATTAATAGTATGTTAGAATTGAAATATGGCTTGAAATGTATAATTACTTTTATTGTACCATGCAAAACGAATAATAAATATAAACAAAATCAAAAACATAACAACAACCATTGGTCAACAATATAAAACTTTGGGTATTTGTGCTTTAATGATGGTCGCCTTGGTTGTCCCAATGAATAACACCAACGTAGCTAGTGCCACCTTCTCCATGACCTTTGTGACCAGGATGGTGGGCATGTCCTTTTCTTTCTACTACAGCTTCGAATCCCTTGTGTGGGTGAGACCTATATTTGACAACACGGTGAGTACCATCAGGTTCTTTCAGTTCGTATCCTCCATGAACGTCGTGTCCATGTCTGTGTTCATGTTGGGACTTTTTGTCATGGGTATGGGGGTCGTGGACACCATATTCGAACTTGTAGTGGGCGTTATCCTAGAAGGGAGTATTTTTAATATTGGGATGATTGGAGTTATAATAGAATCAACGGTTAATTTTGAATATAGCCTGTAGTGCTTACTAGAGAATTATTGTGACAAGGAACTAGATACTCACATGTCCATGAGGCAGTGCTAAGGTAGCAGCTATCGCGACACACAGCACAAACAATGCCTGAAAAGCAAGATGTAACTTTAACGGTAATGACTTCAATACTATTTTAAAATATGTCTGTCTATAAACAAAAACAATATTCATGTTCATATATAGAGGAACAAAATTAAGACAATGTAGAATTCATCGGAATTCAAAATGATTTAAAAGGAATCAATATTGCACATTTCCTGTATAGAAAATTAAAACTTAAATATGCAAGTTTTTATTAGTATTGACCTTCAATAGGACGATGTGTGTACCATAAAACTTTTGGTTTTTAATTTTATATTAACTCGTGAAGGTATAGATTATCAACGATGATTTTGGCTCAGTTATTGTCATTAGACTTAGTTTTTCTTCCTGAGGGTGCCAGGAGTAGTGTAGCAAAGATCTATGAAACAACACTGCAACCACAATTTGTTGTGTAACTGACTCCTGTAGAAGACCCCGAACAAGTCAGTACTAAATAACAATATTTTAGGATTGCTTCGACAACAACATTAATGCCCATCGTAAGTCTACTTTTACAAAAACTATATATACACATCGCCCAAATGATACAGTTTGTTATTAAATTACTGTTTTTTTTAATATTCATTGATAGACACATTCCAAAACTCACTTTACAATCTCGGACAGAACCATATTTTATAAACACTTATAATTTTAGTAAATTTACTTTAAATAAATATATACGTACGATTTTAATATGCATTTTGCTAGTTGAATGTGATTATACGAAAATAAGTTGTTGACTGATGGAAAAATGATAAAAGGTTTCGCTTATATAGCCAGAAAAATGGGGTGTACAAAAGAAATTTTGTAATAGATTGATATGCAATGTTTTCATTAAAATAAAAACAGGCTCTCTTTCCTTTATTAGGTACTTACCAAAGATTATTGTTTGTTCAGAGTTGGACTGAGGAAATTTTATTGATTTACATTGAATATTGAACCTTGGAAAATTATAATAGAAGCTAAAAATTTGTAACTTTTTTACAAAGAAACATTATAGTACTAAACTCATAGAACATGATGCTTTTCTGGGTAACAGAGGAAACACTAAGTACTGTATACTTTCCTCTTCTCTGTAGTATTCTCATAAAGGCGAGTCGACTGTATTAATTTTTTGCTTGTATTGTATCGTTCAGCGCTTTACTGCAAATAAAAAATACAACAGAAACTTTACAACCTCATTACAATACAGTTACTCTCTATACTATTCCACAGGAAAACTGAATCACTTACCTCCATAGGTTTGTGTCGGCTTGTTTGATGACACAGTACCGACTCGTTCACCAGCATTAATAATTAGCTCATAAATATACTATAAGATCTTGTCAGACAGTACCCCGACTTTATTCGACAAAGTTATAAATCATTAGGTATACCTGATTCTTGAGAATCGGAATGACATGACGCCTTAAAAATAAACAATGATGACAAATCCCAAAACCTTAAACTAGCCAAATTATTTGGGCAAAATTATTAATTAAACACTTTCCCTCGAAGCAGGTACGTCTAAGCTTAAACAAAAAGCAATCCGGCAAATTTTATACCAAATATACAAACTATTAGACTGGTTTTTCATTGAGAAAATAACAGAATGCTATAACAGATATCCACCGCTGACACTCAAAGATCGACAAGTTATGACGTTCTAAACTATTGAGGACATTCAAAGATCATTGCAAGATAAGGAGAGGAGATCTCGTTGCTATGGTTGAAGGAATAAATGCTATACTCGAAAACCGAGAGATTTATAATAGTTATCCAGTATAGGATTATCCGTCCTAGAAGCTGCGATAAGCACATCCTTAAAGTCCTAGGGGTGAATGATGTAGGATGCAGGAAGTACAAAGCAGTGGGCAAAACTATTCAATATGTCACTGAAGGTTGCCCTGCTTTGCCAACAGAATGTATTTAGAAGAAAACTATGATGTGCTGAAGATCATACATAGAATGTTCATCACACAACTTTTCTATAAACCCATACCTCAAGAAACATTGCTGAATTGATGAGTCCAGTTGGACAGAATTCTAGACCACAATCTCTCTGACATCTCAGTGAACAAGTAGAAAGAGGACAGGGAATTATTGTAGACGTCGGATGCTCTCTAATCAGCAATCTGTAGAACACAAATATAAAAAAGGAAGAAGTATAAGAATTTGGCTATCAAACCTTGGCACCCAGAGATAATATCAGCGATAGGCATTGCGACGAGGATGTTCTTGCAATATTTGGAGCAACCTAAGTAACCTAGAAGTTTTACAAAGTTATTCCAGAGGGATAATATACACAGTCTATAGACATACGTATACAAATACCGACAGTCATTAAAAAAAATAATTTAATATTTGATTTCACCATGCTATGAAACAGATATCTGCATATTCTATTTGCGATGGCTATTAAACGCATATCATCTGCCTGATTCCTAGATTCTTAATTCACAAATATCTTGTAAGAATTGGAATATTTTTGATACCTACTCACGTGGGCTAATGCGATCCTGCGTCTTTCATTAAAATAAAAAGTTAATTTAGTTGCATAAGTTCACTAGCGTTCAAATATTTCTCTACGAAATTATTGAGACAGTATTTAGTAGTCATATCATTTGCATAATCACACAATACAACGCTTTTAATCATATTTTTGTTCCATTAATTACTTAAAATATCATTATTTAACTTTCGATATGAGAGGCATGGATTAAATTTAATTTGATTTTGACCAATTGATCAGTTAACACTAATAAGAGAATGATCGGTAATTTTGGGAAGTTTATGAACTTTAAAAATTAAATTACACTGCTTAGAAGCACATAATCAATTAGCGTAAACGTAACTTATAGCATCTAGTGAACTTCGTCACATATTGCGTAACAACAAAAATTTGAAGTAACTACCTTATTTTTTTGCTATGGAAATTATCATTATCTACGAAGTTTACATTATTATCACCAATTATAATACACTTTTGATTTGATGCAAAGTAATATTCACACAATTCCTTAAATTTTTCTAGAAAGGTAGCATGGCTAGCATTCGGTGAGTGGTAGAACCCAGCAATTAACCATTTTACACCACCAATGTTAACATCCGCAAATTGACACCAATAAAAGATTAGTTCTATTATATATTTTCTTTTGACATTAAAAATAATCTTTTCCTTTATGTAGAGTAGAACTACGGCAGTATGTCGGCAAATTGAATCACATCTTATAAATGAATAACATTTAATGAATAGCTCCACATCTTCAACCTTGCTTGTTCACTTAATATTACCAATAATAGTGGTTCATAGCAAAATATTTCAGCAATTAGTTCATCTGTATCTTCAAGAATACTTTCGATATTACCATATATAATAGTGCTGTGATAAAGTGTTTAGGATTGTTTAGAATTATTGTGATATTACGTACATATCTAATGGTCTTATTTTCAGCTTTGTCTTTAAGATTTTGCAACTGTTTTTTAACAGTTAAATAGTAATCTATTTGCATCTTTGCTTGATTGAGAAGATTCTGATGCTAGAAAAGGCTATTTCTTTTTTATTCTTTAATATATTAAGTGCTTCAAAGGGGTTTGAAAAAATAACTTTTATACGTTTATTTTCGGTTTGATCGTATTTGTCCAGTCTAAAGCTACTGATATTGGAGGTGTCAACATCAATACTTTTTATGATTTCCAGAACTAAACTTTTATCATCTGCATTTTTATCAGAACGAGCATGACTTTTGATGACCTTATTTGTTTGTCAAAATACTGTGATATTTAATCATTTGTGCAAATGTTAACAGGTTAACAAGAAGTAAGTTCTTTATATTAATTAATAATAGTTTAGAATTTAAAAAAATGACTTCAAATGTATAATTACTTTTATTGTATCATGCAAAACGAATAATAAATATAAACAAAATCAAAAACATAACAACAACCACTGGTCAACAATATAAAACTTTGGGTATTTGTACTTTAATGATGGTCTCCTTGGTTATCCCAATGAATAACACCAACGTAGCTAGTGCCACCTTCTCCATGACCTTTGTGACCAGGATGGTGGGCATGTCCTTTTCTTTCTACTACTGCTTCGAATCCCTTGTGTGGGTGAGACCTATATTTGACAACACGGTGAGTACCATCAGGTTCTTTCAGTTCGTATCCTCCGTGAACGTCGTGTCCATGTCTGTGTTCATGTTGGGACTTTTTGTCATGGGTATGGGGGTCGTGGACACCATATTCGAACTTGTAGTGGGCGTTATCCTAGAAGGAAGAATTTTTAATATTGGGATGACTGGAGTTATAACACAATCAACGGTTAATTTTGAATATAGCCTGTAGTGCTTGCTAGAGATTATTGTGACAAGGAACTAGATACTCACATGCCCATGAGGAAGTGCTAAGGTAGCAGCTATCGCGACACACAGCACAAGCAATGCCTGAAAAGCAAGATGTAACTTTAACGGTAATAACTTCAATACTATTTTTAAATATGTCTGTCTATAAACAAAAACAATATTCATGTTCATATATAGAGTAACAAAATTAAGACAATGAAGAATTCATTGAAAGTAGAAACAATTAAAAAATAATAATCAATATTGTACATTTCCTGTATAGAAAATTAAAACTTAAATATGCAAGTATTTTATTAGTATTGACCTTCAATAAGACGATGATGTGTGTACCATAAAACTTTTGGTTTCTAATTTTATATTAACTCGTGAAGGTATAGATTATCAATGATGATTTTGGCTCAGTTATTGTCATTAGACTTAGTTTTTCTTCCTGAGGGTGCCAAAAGCAGTGCAGCACTTTCAGAAGCAAAAATCTATGAAACAACGCTGCAACCACAATTTTTTGTCTAACTGACTTCTGTAGAAGACCCCAAACAAGTCAGTGCTAAATAACAATATTTTAGGATTGCTTGGACAATAATATTAATATCCATCGTAAGTCTATTTTTACAACAAATATTTATACACATCGCCCAAATGGTACAGTTTGTTATTCAAATACTGTTTTTTTTAATATTCATTGATAGACACATTCCAAAAATCACTTTACAATCTCGGACAGAACCATATTTTATAAACATTAAAAATTTTACTAATTTTGCTTTAAACAAATATATACGTACGATTTTAATATGCATTTTGCTAGTTGAATGTGATTATACGAAAATAAATTGTTGACTGATGGAAAAATGATAAAAGCTTTCGCTTATATAGCCAGAAAAATGGGGTGTACAGAAGAAATTTTGTAATAGATTGATATGCAATGTTTTCATCAAAATAAAAACAGGCTCTGTTTCCTTTATTAGGTACTTACCAAAGATTGTTGTTTGTTCAGAGTTGGACTGAGGAAATTTCAATGGTTTGCATTGAATATTAAACCATAGAAAATTATAATCGAAGCTAAAAATTTGTAACTTTTTTACAAACAAACATTATAGTACTAAACTCATAGAACATGATGCTTTTCTGGGCAACAGAGGAAACACTAAGTACTGTATACTTTCCTCTTCTCTGCAGTAGTCTCATAAAGGCGAGTCGATTAATTTAATTTTATGCTTGTATTGTATCATTCAACGCCGTACTGCAAATAAGCAATACAACAAGAACTTTACGACCACATTAAAATACCGTTACTGTCTGTACTATTATACCGGGAAACTGAATCAGTTACCTGTATGGGTTTGTGTCGGCTTGTTCGATGATACCGTGCCGACTGGTTCGCCAGCATTAATAATTAGCTCATAAATATACTATACGATCTTGTTAGACAGTATCCCGACCTTATTCTACAAAGTTATAGATAGGTCGATAGCTGAGTGGGTTAAAGCGCGAGATGGCAATCGCGATCACACGAACATCGCACCACCGGGTTCGAATCCTGGCTCCGGCACTGGCACTGTTGGAGGAAATGGTTGTATGTCCGCGTCTTTTCAATGTGTAACCCCCTTCTGCACAAGCCCTGGCTTCTGGAATTGGGGGTTGTCTAATTTCTGTGGTGTTTATTTATTATTATTATTATTATTATTATTATTATTATTTATTAGGTATACCTGATCCTTAAGAATCGGAATGACATGACGCCTTAAAAATAAACAACGATGACAAATCCCAAAGCCTTAAACTAGCCAAATTATTTTGGCAAAATAATTAATTAAATACTTTCCCTCGAAGCAGATACGCCTAACCTTAAACAAGAAGCAATCTGGCAACTTATATACCAAATATACAAACTATTGGACTGGTTTTCCATTGAGAAAATAGCGGAATACCATAACAGATACTCACCGCTAATCCTCAAGGATCGACAAGATATGACTATCTGAACTAATAAGGACATTCCAAAATCATGGCAAGATAAGGTGCCTTAGGAAAAGTATCCTAATTCTCTAGACAATCCGAAAGTGTACAAGGAGATCTCGTTGCTATGGTTGAAGGAGGAAATGCTACACTCGAAAACCAAGAGATTTATAATAGCTCTTCAGGATAGGATTAACCGTCCTAGAAGCTGCGATAAGCACATCCTTAAAGTCCTAGGGGTGAATGGTGTTGGATGCAGGAAATACAAAGCAATGGGTGAAACTACTCAACGTGACACTCTGCTTTGCCAAAAGAATATATTTAGAAGAACACCACGATGTGTTGAAGATCAGACATAGAATGTTCATCACATAACTTTCTATAAACATATACCTCAAGAAACACTGTCGTATTGATGAGTCTAGTTCGACAGAACTCTAGACCACAGTCTTTCGGACATCTCAGTGAACAAGAAGAAAGACAACGGGGCATCACTGTAGACATCGGATGATCCTTAATCAGCAATCCGTGGAACACAAAGATAAAAAAAAGGAACAAGTATAAGAAGTTGGTTATCAAGCCAACTTCTTATACTTGTTTGAATAATAAAATAATATGCGCCTTTATTTTTGATTGAAGACATAAATAGATGAAAGGCCTATGTACCTAAGTTCATTTTGAGCAAAATGGGTTTAAAGTTTATTGTTTAGAAGTTTCTGTTGTAATGCAATAAACACACAATTTTTTTCTACATATAGAATTTTTATTAGGAAAGTCAACTGTAACAATATAGAGATAATAAAATAATACATTATTTAGAAAAAAAAAACTAAACATACATAGACCATTTATTCGCCAATATATATGAGTGGAACAAGGCCTATGTACATTAAAAACAATATTATTAATAACATATAATATCTCATCTAATTCTTAGTTTTTCTTCTTTTCACTGTCACATTCTTCTTTTGCACGTTTGCTTTCTGTGTTAAATCGAAAAATTAACTAAATCTGACATGAAATATCATGCAAAATTATCTGGTTTATCTTCCCACTTTCGTGTACAAATAACCTTCATCTGCTGTATAAATGATCTACTCCTTTACGTGTGAAATAGATAAAAGGCATATTGATATGCACATGAACCTTTTATCCACTGTTAAGTCGTTTGGAGTTTCAACAGTCCATGAAAAACAGAGGCCTATGTACACGCATAGATCATTTATTCATTGACTTTTGTTATTTTTGCAAGTACATATACTCTTCATCAACTAGTAACTTTTAGATTAGGTATCAGATTTCAATAAAATATAAATTGGAAGAATATTTAAATATTTTTAAATATCCATGGAGTAAAAATCGTTATTTTGCCAAAATATGACATAGGCCCTTCATCCACTCCTGTCTTGGATTAGCACCTCATATGACGTATACGCAATTTGTATCATATTACGAGAAAGAGACTGTAGACATATGTACACAAATACCGACAGCTATTAAAAAAATATTCATTATTTGATTTCACCTTGTTATGAAAGAGATATCTTCATTTTCTGTTTGCGAAGGCTATTAAATGTATATCATCTGTCTGATTCTTAGATTCTTAATACTGAAATGTTTTATACAAATTTGAATATTTTTGGTACCTATTCGCGCGGGCCAATTCGATCCTGCATCTTTCATTAAAATAAAAAGTTAATTTAGTTGCATAAGTTCACTAGCGTTCAAATATTTCTCTACGAAATTATTGAGACAGTATTTAGTAGTCATATCATTTGCATAATCACACAATATAACGTTTTTAATCATATTTTTGTTGCATTGATTGTTTAATGCCTCGCGTAGCTCGAGCGTTAAATTAATCATTGCGAAGTTGGATAAATCAATAAAGATTTTGTTAAATTTGCACTGGATTATTAAAAATGTATAAATGACAAAGATAATGAAATAGTATTTCACTTTTGTCTCATTATAGACAGGATATAATAAATGTAGCAAGGAAATTACAAAATAAAGTTACATTCGGAGACATGTATCTAGTTTCTTTATTTTCTTTCATTGTTATGCCATTTTTGGGCGTACTTTTAAACCTACAGGGTGTGCAGTTAGTGTTCCCAAGGAAAATTGTGCAAAAATGTTTGTTTTTTACTACAACATAAAATTATTTTCAATTGTACTAGTTGTCACAAAAACGAGTTACACAAGAAAGCATTAATTTTTTTTAAGAAATAAAATAAAGAACGACATCGCGACAGCACAGAACAAATACGTCACAGACATGGAGAAAAATACTTCCACCCAAACACCTCTGGTCACATATTAATTATATCTCCGCAATTTAAACGGTCCGCGCCTTAAGGATATAACAAAAATGGTCCATTGGGCCAACTGATTTTTTTTTTGTAGTTTTGTACTCTACAAGGCTATATAGTAGAGTACAACATACAAAAAAGCTCAATACAATATTTATCCATGTTTTTTAATTTAGCGGCCCCCAGGGCTCGCCGTGGCGTACAGGGAAACATTTTCCTGTTGCGCCACAGCGGTCCTTCCAGTGGTTGATTTTATTGTGCCTTGCAGGCCACAGTGGTCCAGCTAGCGGACCACACTTTTGTTTAGATTGTTTTGCTGTTTATACAAATAATAATATAATCACAAATTATTCTATATTATATGATGGAGGTTTATGAGGCTAAATAATTAAATAAAGAAACAAGTTATTGCCTTATACCTCAAGAGAAAAACAACAATGCAGCTACGGACACGTGTTTCGGAGTTATTGCTCCTCATCAGCGTAGCGTAGCTTAGATAATATATCTTATAAATCGAGCAAAACCAACAAAAGTCGGAAAGTACAGTGCACAGTACTCGATTTGTACTTTCATACTTCATGTGCCACATTTTTTAAATTATGCTATTTTCTGATTTGGCTAATTTCTTATAACATTTTTCTAAAAATCTGTAACATTGCTATTTAGATGGTATGGGCCTAATATAAAGCAATGTTTCAGATTTTTAGAAAAATGTTATAAGAAATTAGCCAAATTAGAAAATAGCATAACCTTTTTGTGTAAATGTCGAGAACATGACATAATTCCAAAGTTTTTACGGCTAAAAGTACCTTTCCAAAATGCAAAAACCGGAAAAATTTTGGACAAGGCAAGCAAGTCCATGGTTAGGGAAAGAATTCAATGTCATAGATATCAAAAAGAACGAACTATTGGTGACATTGCTTACACAGAAAATTAACTAAACAGGAACGTTATAGAATAATCAGTTTATAATCCGGAATAGGTTGAGTTATGAAAAATATTTTAATCTGCAAAAAGGTACGCATTTACATAAATTTAGAAACTTAATAAGGGAAAAACAGATTAGGAAATTACAAAATATAAATAATAATCCTTAAATTGACAGAACTGTCATTAATATGTCAAAAAGACTTTTTACCATTTCAGACAGGCTTGTCTTATCAAAAGGTTTAAATTTTGCAATAAACCCGAAATTTGTTCCAAAATTTGCTATAGTAGCGACAATAGAAAAAACGGCTCAAAATTTACCAACAGATAATGATAATGAAGATCGCATACGGGCAAAAATTGCTTTAGAGAAACAATACAAAATTAAAGATAATTTAACTCCAGAGGAAAAGTTATCGATAAATTCTTTAAAACGCGATGAAAGTATAAAATATTGCCAGCAGACAAATGTAATGCCACAGTCATTATAGATAAAGATATATATAACACAAAAATCATGACTCTTGTAAATGAGGGACCCTGCTCAAAACTAAATAAAGATCCAACAAAATCAATAGAGAGCAAAATTTACAGAACTTTGTTTAAATATAAACATGAATTTAATGATTTTGAACAAAGGAAACTTACACCACATCATAGTAAGCCTCCTCATTTTTATGGCTTACCAAAGACACATAAACAAAATATTCCCAAGACCAATTGTTAGTTCTATTAATTCACCATGTCCATAATTTGGCAACATTTTTACTTAAAATTATTGATCCATTATCTGGAAATACCGATTCATATATTAAAAATAGTAAACATTTTATAGAAAAAATGTATGAAAACGATATTCATGAATCACACCTGATGGTTAGTTTTGATGTAGTTAGTCTTTTTACCAATGTTCCGGTAGATGAAACCTTAAAAATAGTTAAAGACAGGGCTAAATGATAATAATTTGGAAACTAGAACTAAATTAAGTGTAAATAGCATAATGGAACTCTTAACAATGTGTATAAAAACAACCTATTTTCAATTGGACAATGAGTTCTATCAGCAGGATTTTGGCATGGCTATGGGGCCTACATTATCACCAATTTTAAGCAACATATTTATGGAGAACTTTGAGAACACACATGTTCAAAATTGTAAAAACAAACCGGTTGTCTGGTGGAGACATGTTGACGACATCTTTGCAATTTGGCATCATGGTGTCCATTTACTAGATAGTTTTTTGGAAAATATAAATAGTAAGGAACCGTCTATTAAATTCACATTAGAAGTAGAAAGTAGGAATGAACTACCGTTTTTAGATGTTTTAATTAGAAGGGTAAATAATACAATTGAAACAAGCGTTTATAGAAAACCAACACATAATAATAGATATCTAAATTTTAACTCAAATCAGTCAATAAATGTTAAAAGGGCCAAAATAATTTCATCTAATAATGAAATATTAAATAACGAGAAAACATTTCTCGTTCTAGTACAAAATCAATATCCTGAAGCCTTTGTTGATAGAGTTTTCATAAATGTTGAAAATAGGTACAATCAGGTACGACAAAAACCTGAACGTCATTAGACACCAATAATTCCTTATGTATACGGACTATCGGAAAACTACGCCGTATAGATGACAAATTTGATGTTAGGACGATATTTCAAACAGGGAACACTTTAAGATCTATTTTAACAAAAACAAAACCGATAAACAGGGAGCAGAATTCAAAAAACTGTATTTACAATATCTCGTGCGAATATACATTTAGTTGTATATTCCTGCCTTGTAATTGGTTTTTCTGTTGGGCAGTGTAACAATAAATAAATAAATAAAATAGTGTATATAATACAAATTAGTTGCACACCTGTGGCGATCACCCTGTGTAACAAATATAGCTCAATTTCAATATATTATTTTATATCCTTTATTATAGTATATTATTATATATCCTATGCCTTTATTATATATTGTATACTGTAAAATAAACAAATGTTGGGACGTTGTATATTGTAATACTGTATTTTAGTATTGTGTATGTTCTATTGTAATAATTACTGTTAAATAAACTATATTATTATTATTATTATTATTATTATTATTATATACGTACCAAAATAAAACAGAAATTACCGCATTTACGAAAAGTAGTCTACACACATACAATTCGATATTTGATTTCAAAGTGTATGAAACGAGTCTCTGCAGAATTTTTTTCTACCATTGCTATTAAAAATTTTTGCCGATATTTAAGACTACTAAATGAAATCCTTACCTTTAAAATTAGTCTAGAGTCCCATCTACATAAACCAATATAATAATCAACTACAATAATATAAATCACCATCGCACCAAGTACACTGAATGAAATTTTATTCTACGATCAATCATCTCAGCTGACGAAAGAATTTTTTGTTGGACAAATAATTATTAATAGGCAAAAGAAATGGCATGAATGATTAGATAATTGAGGCGTCTGATTTGTATTGCGGTATTTCTAAGAGAAAGCTTTTTAATTGCTTAAGTGTTCGATTTTTGTGAAACGATATGAGTCACAGAACGAAAATACAAAACGGATTATTTGAAGATTCAAAAATTATATACTAAATATGTAGACATGTTTTAACGTGGAAATAGGTGGTTCGAAGCAGTAATAAGACGAATGAAATAAGACGAACTGATGATTGTATTAATTGGTGTTGTTATACATCGCATTCGATTTATATACTGTACCATTAGCCTATAAGAAAAATAAACCCACCAATGATTCATATATTTTAATTAAAAATAATTGACTGTGACTGTAAGAATATGTATATGTGTATATGCGTTCATTATCGTATTTCTCACAGTTTAAAATTAATCAAAATTCATTTATTTGGTTTAAGTCATCATGGTTATCCAATGTCAGTTTAAAATATTATAAATTCAATGTCTCTACCAGGGATGTCCGTTTCTATACCTTTCTACAGCTGGCAGTACCACGTTATCGATATAATTTTTCCACTCCAATATGACATGTGCGTGGCCGGTAAAAAATTCAAGCTGATGACGTTCGGAATGACCAGTTCTAAAACAAGAAAGTGCTGTGCGAGACTGTTATCATGGAACCGGACTGAGCCGTGCGTTTATTTTTAACGTTACGCGGTGGTTTTCTCCTAAAAAAACGTAAGTTGTTTGTGTTATCTTCTTCTTCCTGTGGTACGACGGCCCTATTGAGTCTTGACCTCGTCTAACTTTCGTCTTCGAACCGCTCTGTCTCTAGCGGTCACTAGCCAATTCCTCACCCTCAGTATGCCTGGGCGTCCTTGTGAACGTTGTCTTACCAACGGATCTTCTGTCGTCCTCATTTTCTGTTGCCTGAAACATACCCTTTTATCTTTGAGACGCGCTGTGCTCCATTCTCTCTACACGACCTGCCCATCTTAGTCGTTGAATTTTAACATAGTCTACATATTCTTTAACTGTTTTAGTACGTAATTGTATCTAATATGCCATAAACCATCTTCATTCACAGGTCCGTCAATTTTCCTCAGTATTTTTCTTTCGAATATGGCTAGCATTTCTTCGCAGCCGCATGTCACCGCCGGTCTTATTAGTATTTTATATATTAGTGTTTTGGCATCCTTATTCACTAGTTTAGATTTGAATATGTTGTTCAGTGCATAAATTGCTTTGTTTTCTTCTAGTACTCTGTGCCGTAATTATGAGAAACGTTATTATTATTGTTAATTATACTTCCGAGGTATGTATTAACCACCTCTATGTTGTCATCCCCAATCGACGAGTTATGTCCAATCCTTCTCCCTATCTTGATTTCCACCGCTTTTGTTTTTGTTGTATTTATGTCAAGTCCTACCTCCTTTGTATCATAGTTTTCTCTCCCTTTTCGGTCTTCCAATTATGTTAATGTCGTCCGCATACGCAATTACTTGGCTTTGCTTATTAAAATGGTTCCATTCTCTATTCCCATTTCTCTTATAACTTTGTGCAGGGCAATATTGAACAATATTGGGGCTAATCCATCCTCTTGCCGGAGTCATTGGTTTACATCAAAAGTTTCCGATAGCTTCTGCTGAATTTTTACTTTCGCTTTAGCATCACTCATTGTCACTTTTATCATGTTTATTAATTTTATTGGGATCCCTATCCCTTTCATCATTTGATATAAGAAATTTCTCTGTAAGTTGTCATGCTTGTTTGAAATCGATAAGTATTTGGTATAGTCCTATGTACTATAGTCCTTCGACTGTGTCTCCCACAATAAGTTAATAGAAAAATTGCCATGGTACGGAATTAGAGGGTTACCCCTCTCGCTTTTTAAATCATACCTGCTTAACCGTCAGCAGTGTGTTGTCATAGCCAATGAACCGTCAGAATTCCTAAACAATAATTATGGTGTACCCCAGGGCTTTGTCTTGGGGCCACTGTTATTTTTAGTTTATACGAACGACTTTCCTCAATTTATGTTGCCCAGCAAATCAACTCTGTTCGCCGATGACACCACTCTCTCGTGTTCCCATCATAACATTGACAATCTACTGGAACTATCTTCTCTCAATGAACTACAAGCAAAAAATTGGTTCACATCTAACGAACTGACACTTAATCAGGAGAAAACTCAGAGACTGATAATATCCTCAAACAGAAATATATCCAAAGGCGAGCACGCTAAACTCCTAGGTATCTAACTAGATCATAACCTTAGTTGGGTAACCCATACTGATCATCTGGATAAAAGGCTTTCCAGCGTAATCTTCCTTTTTAGGAAACTAAAAAGCGTTCTTGAATTCGACCTATTAAAAAATACTTACTTCTCTCTTTTCCATTCTAGACTTTCCTACGCAGTTGTTCTATGGGGTAACTCCCACCATGCATCTAAAGTCTTTCGACAACAAAAGAAAATTATAAGCGTTCTTGTCAATGCTAAATTTAGGGAACATTGTCAACCCATCTTCATTAAACTGGGAATTATGCCACTACTTTCACTTTTTATCTACAACACTCTTATCGAGTTTCACAGAAACGCATCCGGTCTCTCTACTCAGTCGGACTATCATGTGCACAACACACATGCTGCTAGACTTCTTAGAGTACCATGCTATAGGTTAACTCTAAGTGCAAAACATTCACCCAACTTAAACCTATATAACCATTTACCACATCATATTAGACAATTAAACTTTAGGTCCTTCAAAAATAATGTAAAACGATTCATTCTTCAATTCTGTTTTTACTCAATTGATGACTTTCTGAGGACGTCATATTTGGTCACTCCACTTTCGGTTGCCTAATGCTCATACTTGCAGGATGCTTGTACTTTTTATAGGTACCTATTTTATTAAATTAAACTTTTATATTTTCGTGTTTGACAATGTGTAATCGTTATATACAGTATTTATATGTACTTTCTTGTCTAACAATGTGTAAACGTTATATACAGTATTATGTTCTTGTTATTGTCTTATTTTATATATGTATTGTATTTTTCAAAACAAAATTTTTTTTTTTTGTAATGCAGCTGCTTGCCTGCTGATTTTCTGACTTGCTGCAAATGTTTAATCATGTAACATGTAGTGGTGAAATAAAGACTATCTATCTATCTATCTATATCATATTCCCACGCTTTTTCCAATATTTGACGGACAGTAAGTAGCTGGTCAATTGTCGATCTGCCACTTCGAAATCCGCCTTGGTATTCTCCGATATATTCTTCAACATACGGGGTTATCCTTTGTTTTAATGTGTCTGTAAAAATCTTGTATGATGTGCATAATGACATTCCTCTATAATTCTCGCATCTTAGCCTCTCTCCTTTCTTGTATACTTGGCATATTATAAGAGTTTCCTATTCCTTTGGCATTGTTTCTGTGATCCAGATGTTTACTATTATTTTGTGAATTCTTCGCAGGAGCTCTTCTCCTCCTTGTTGAAGTAATCCCGATGGGACGTTGTCTATTTCCGGCGACTTATTTTTTTCATTCTGAATATACTATTTTTTATTTCTTCTAGGGTTGGTGCTTCTACTATTGGTTGTGCTGCATTTAGCAGTATATTTTCTGGTATATCTACCCCATTTTTTATATTGTTTAGTAGTTCTTCAACGTACGTTTTCCATCTGTGTACTACTTCTCCCGGGTTTACAAGAATATTTCCATCCTTACCACGATACATTGTTTCTCTAGGTTGGTAATTGCTATCCATTCTCTTCATGTTTTTGTAGAAGTCTCTCACTTCGTTTTTGTCGAATTCTTTTTGCATGTCGTTCAATATTTCGCGCAGAAAAGGCACTTTACTTATGCGATTTTTATTTTTAATCTGTTACCAGGGCCCCCTATAAATTTTTTAAAGTCCAACATACTAAAAAATAATGTTTGGGTGAAGCAAGACCAAAATACAAAAAATTGTGTTTGTAATCCAAAAAAAGTTGTCATTTAAACCTATAATATTGCTTTGCCGTGACACATTGTATATACACGATATTTTTAGTTAGAACTGGACGTAAGCCACCTAAAGTTAAAATAATAAAATAATGTCGAAAAATTTATTATTTTCCAAAAATAGGGCCAGGAAACGCCTACGAAATCGAGAATATTATCTCGATATCCATGTATTATTATTAACTAGATTATACGCACTATGTGGCAATGCTAATTTATGCTAGATGAACCATGAAAAATAGTTTCTTTTTCAATAATTAGTTCAAAATATTAAATAGTTAACATAGTTTATATTCTATTACCTATTATTTACCACATGTTACACAATTTTTAAATACATGTACACCAAAGTATTTCCCTATATAAATCGCAGTTAGTTTAAACATATTATCAGTGTTTATTGAAAACTAATACCAATAACAATATATTGTACTTACATCAATATGATTAAAATGGTAAGTAGAATACTGCTATATACAAATTATTAGCAATATATGAGAGTATTATCTGAAAGTTATTTGTGGCATTCTACGAATATTCTTTCCTATTATTTGGGTTTTCTACCACATGTATTATTATCCTCTTCAAAACCAATCACCGAATCTACAAAATAATAGAATTATTTGAAAAAAGCCCCTGCGCCCGTGACGTTTACGTCAAAGGAAAAGTCAGAGGTTATGTTTTGCAAATAATATAAATCGGAATAAACACAGAAATAATGTATTTTGCTGACGTTTCGGAAAGTAATCTCTTTCCGTTTTCAAAGCTTTTTTTGAAAGAACTCTTATTTTGCTGTGTATGTCAAATACACAGCTTTAAGATTCTGTTTATGTTATTTCCATAGATACTTACTACTTACACAGAACATAGAACTGTGATATTTTCTTTTAGATAATGTTGAGTTTGTTAAGTTCTTCTTTTAACATGGGGGAGAGCGTAGGTGCGTCTTTACTATGTACATACTTCGGTATGCGATGTAAAGCAACGACAGGCGCAGTTAGTACTTGGATTGGTGACCATTCCAACGGAAACCGCGTTCTCGCCTCACACATCTTCCAGCGGCTTGTATATCAGTGTATGCGCGGAAGCTATACAACCTTAGGCGAGGGTTGTATAGGAGATATACCATCCTTCGGAGGGGATGTAAAGCCGTCGGTCCCTTGTCTATTAAATGTTAGGCAAGTAAAAGATCCCTACTCTTCTTAAGGGAAGAGGTTCGGCAAAATTCCTGGTTGGGGGTAGCTCGTCTACAGGCGTCGGTGTTAGGCCTCAGTAGCGGAAATAGGCCGACGTTAAATAAATGTATAATAAAAAAAAAATTCTTTTAACATTGGTAGCCAGGTTGTACAAACATCTACAGAATAATTCGATACGCACTTATCTTCATTTATTAAAATTATTGCTGATTCTTTAATTTTCCTTTTTTTGGTATCTGTTTCTTTTGTTAAAATTTTTTCCGAGTCCCAGTTTATTCTATGTCCGTTTTCCCAAGCATGTTCACAAATCTTTGATTTCTGAATTTCATTCTTTCTAATGTAAATCTTGTGCTCATCCAACCTCACACTGAAAGGTCTGGATGACTCACCCACATAACATTTATCACATTCGCACGGGATATTGTAAATATAGTTTTTTGAATTCTGCTCCCTGTTTATCGGTTTTGTTTTTGTTAAAATAGATCTTAAAGTGTTCCCCGTTTGAAATATCGTCCTAACATCAAATTTGTCACCTATGCGGCGTAGCTTTTCCGATAGTCCGTATACATAAGGGATTATTGCTGTATAATGGCGTTCAGGTTTTTGTCGTACCTGATTGTTCCTATTTTCAACATCTATGAAAACTCTATCAACAAAGGCTTCAGGATATTGATTTTGTACTAGAACCTCTTTGATAAATTTTTTCTCGCTTTTTAATATTTCATTATTAGATGAAATTATTTTGGCCCTATCGTATAAACATTTTACAACACCCCTTTTAACATTTATTGACTGATTTGAGTTAAAATTTAGATATCTATTAGTATGTGTTGGTTTTCTATAAACGCTTGTTTCAATTGTATTATTTACCCTTCTAATTAAAACATCTAAAAACGGTAGTTCGTTCCTACTTTCTACTTCTAATGTGAATTTAATAGACGGTTCCTTACTATTTATATTTTCCAAAAAACTATCCAGTAAATCGACACCATGAGGCCAAATTGCAAAGATGTCGTCAACATATCTCCACCAGACAACCGGATTGTTTATACAATTTTGAACATGTGTGTTCTCAAAGTTCTCCATAAATATGTTGCTTAAAATTGGTGATAATGCAAACCCCGTAGCCATACCAAAATCCTGCTGATAGAACTCATTGTCCAATTGAAAATAGGTTGTTTATATACACAGTGTTAAGAGTTCCATTATGCTATTTACACTTAATTTAGTTCTAGTTTCCAAATTGTTTTCATTTAGCAACCTGTCTTTAACTATTTTTAAGGTTTCATCTACCGGAACATTAGTAAAAAGACTAACTACATCAAAACTAACCATCAGGTGTGATTCATAAATATCGTTTTCATAAATTTTTTCTATATAATGTTTACTACTTTTAATATATGAATCGGTATTTCCAGATAATGGATCGATAATTATAAGTAATAATTTTGCCAAATTATGACATGGTGAATTAATAGAACTAACAATTGGTCTTAAAGGAATATACTGTTTATGTGTCTTTGGTAAGCCATAAAAATGAGGAGGCTTACTATGATGTGGTGTAAGTTTCCTTCGTTCAAAATCATTAAATTCATGTTTGTATTTAAACAAAGTTCTGTAAATTTTGCTCTCTATTGATTTTGTTGGATCTTTGTTCAGTTTTGAGCAGGGTCCCTCATTTACAAGTCATGATTTTTGTGTTATATATATCTTTATCTATAATAACTGTGGCATTACCTTTGTCTGCTGGCAATATTTTTATACTTTCATCGCGTTTTAAAGAATATGAGATGAGAGTATTTCGGAAAAACTGATGTTTTGGTTACTAAAAAAAAATTCAATCGTTTTCAACTTTATTTTGTACAGCACCTGTTCATTTTTCGTACTGCAAGATTCTGAGTAAATTTTCTGTCTAATGGTAGTATCTGATGATTTTAATGAAAAATGCCTTGAGTAAGAAAGTGTTTAGAATGCGATTTTGCGTAAGAGAAAAGATGTTGTCCCATCAGTTTCTAGTAAAAACTTAGGAAAAATCGTATTTTTGGCATTCATTTATTCCACTAATGTCTCTTAATAGACTTTTATTTTTAATGTTACCTAAGCAGCTCGTCTGAATGGTGACTTTTCGTATTCTGTTCTGCAGATAACTATTCGTTACTACCAGAAAAATGTGCTTATTATCTTTTTAAAGAGCATAGTAGGTGTTGGTTTTCATATCCAGAACATGTCTATCATGGTGTTGATCCTATCAAAGCAAAAGCCAGATAGATCATGAATCTCACATAGTACCTAAAATTTGATTTATTACTTTCAGACTCTTTTGGTAATTTGTGCAGTTATTGCTCTGGCATCTGCTGAAGGCTACGGGCATGGTGGAGAGGATCATGTAAGTGATATTTCTATTATTATTAAACATGAAATTGGAAAAAAAAATTTCATGTCACAGTATTTTTTAACAACTCGAGAAAACAAGATTCGGATGATTGAGGAGAAAAATTATTTCTTACGTAATTTTTTCGAGCTGCATGCAAGTTCGTGGTTTTATTTTCTTCATCAAGTAAAGTTGTTGGAATAACTGTTAAATGTGTCAGTAATATCGACAATTGGCCAGTTTTATGTATTTATTTTAGACATCAATTTTCCATTTTTAACCGTCCCCAAATACTTCATACAAACCAAAAGAATTATCAAAAGAGAATATTGGGAAAAATTGAATTAATGAAATAGTACAAGATAATATAACAGTTACTGATAAAAAAGATATAGCCGATGCTTTCTACAATTTTTATTTTACTGATGTAGGAAAAATCTACTTAAAAAAATTAAATAAAAAAAAAAAAAGTGTAACTGAGGCCTGAAACCTTGCCTAATTCACTTTTTGTCTCTGAGACTAATGAGTTGGAAGTCATCGAAACTATCCATGATTTAAAAAATAAATAAGCACCTGATATTGATGGCATACGGTCCGAAACATTAAAGGACATCGCAAAAGAAATAGCTAAACCTTTGGCATATACAATATTAAATTGATCATTTAACATGAATATGTCTATCATTATTCAAAATGGCTGTAATAAAACCACCTTTAAAAGTGATGATAAGCTAGGTGTGGTTAATTATAGCACAATCTTTCTGATCTCGAATATAGCGAAAATTTTTGAAAAAATACTAAGAAATATGATTAAATGATATCTAAAAAGATATGATATACTATCCGATAAATAATTTGGGTTCAGATAGAACAGGTCGACGCAAGACGCTGTTGGTAAATTAATTGTTAAAATTAATAAATTTATTCATAAGAAAAATACAGCAATATGCGTTTTCATCGACCTGGCAAAGGCCTTTTGTACGGTCAGCCACACCCAACTTCTCAGTACGTTGAACAGTATAGGTTTTCGAGGGACTTCATATAAATTAATGTCGAGTTATTTAGAATAGCGTAGGCAATGTACTCAAATTGCAGATACAGTAAGTAATGTAAAGACTGTAGAATATGGGGTGCCTCAAAGCACTATTCTAGGACCAATACTGTTTAATATATACCTAAACGATATATTTAATGTAGAAACTATGCGTGAAGTAGTAAGTTTTGCTGATGATACAGCCATATTTTATAAAGCTGAAAATTGGGATATATTGAAGGATAAAATAGAAGCAGATCTAGCTACTATCTTTACCTGGTTCGGTAATTAATTACTAATAGTAAACTTTAGTAAAACTTACTACATGCCGTTTACCTCCTACTCGAAATATCTACAAACTTACAAAGAATTATGTGTAAAAATTTTCAGTACAAATATAGAAATATCATCTATAGATAACATTAAGTATCTGGGAATTTACATAGATAAGAATTTAAAATGGGACATACACATAAACTTTATATTAAAAAAATTAGGAACAATTTTACATAAATTTAAATACTTATCTAAAATTCTTAAAATTGTTCATGTAAAAACACTTTACCATGCTTTAGTCGAATCCCACCTTACGTATGTCTTTATAGCATGGGGAGGTACTAAAAATAATCATCTAAGGACCTTAGAAATTAGAAATAGAGTAAAATCTTGGATTAAAAGCATTCCCAGACTAGATATGCATAGACTAATAGATGTAAAAAATATATAAACACAAAAAAAATCCTCATTCCACTTAGTTTCAATACTCACAATAATTCGCTTTGTCGTGCTTATTTCAGGCCCTTTTGCGAATTACCTTATGTGAATTTTTATACACAAGTCCTAGACTATTTGTAAAATGCAGCAATAAGAATATACATAAGTATGTTGTACATCTAAGTTCTAAAATTGCCAATTATTTACAAGTTCTAAACCCAGAGGCCTTATATCATAAACCCTTAAATCCTAAACCGTTAAATCCCAAACCCATAAGCCATAGAAATTTTAATCCTAAATTTGGTCCAGCCTACACACTGAGGCTCTTAATTTCTAAATCCTCGACACCTCGATCATGAACGCATAATCGTATTGGGATGATTAAAAATGGTTTATCTGTCAATCATCTCCCATACTTGCAAACCTGATACGGAAATCATCCACCAGCAAAATATGATTAAAATATATTTTCCAGGGCCACGCGCACTACAAGTTTGAGTACGGTGTCCACGATCCGCACACCCATGATATCAAGTCCCAATACGAACACAGAGATGGAGATCACGTGACCGGAGAATATTCCTTGAAAGAAGCCGATGGTACCACCCGCGTTGTTAAATATAAGTCTGGGCCACACACTGGATTTGAGGCTGTGGTTGAAAGGCACGGACATGCCCATCATCCTGCCCACTACGGACATGAACATGGTCACGGTCACGGTCATGGACATGGAGGAGTTGGTGGAAGCAGTTATGTTGGAGTTACCCACTGGGGTAACCAAGGACATGATGGACATGGATACTAAGAAAATACGCTCGACATACCGGATACCAAATATTTTTACTATTTATTGACTTATTAAGTTTCTGTATATTGTTATGTTTTTGTACTTGCATAAGGAATAAACCTTTGTTAGTAATTAAATGAGTTATTACTTTTTAAGTATGGTATGCTAGGACAAGTATTGCTTTACCACAAAATTATTACAACAATAAATTTAACAAAGTTGGAGCTCTTTTGCATCATAAGTTAGAAAATTATGGATATTTTAATAATAATAAACATCTTTATTATATTCCATGACCATTGCAAAAAGAAATATTTATTGCAAATTTATTATGTGGCATATAAAAGGCGAAGTTTAATATATCACAAATGTTTAACAACAATTATGGCCATCACTCTTACACTTAACCTTAGTGAAACTGCTTGCTTGAATAATTTATTTATATTGATTCTAAAAGAGAATCAAAATGTATAAAGTCAAGCAAACAGTAATTATTATAATTACTTTTTAGCTAATAAAGACTTTAAATGAGATGACATAAGACATGCTTAATTTAAAATAACAATAATAATAATAATAACAATAATAATAAATGTAGGTAATGGCTTGCCAAGATGGTGTATTTAACACACTCGTTCATCGACGTCGTATCATGGGTATGGAGGTCCCTGATGTCAGCTGCAGGACCTGCCGCAGGGCGCCAGAGACTGTAATGCACTTACTGTCGGCTTGCCCGACATACGCAGTCTCGGCCTATATTCACAGACACGACGCAGCATTACGAGTACTTTATTATCATCTAAGGCACTCGTACGGGATAGACGAAACACCAATGCTGCCTTACGCTCCGGGGGATATTGAGTCCATTGTGGGGAATGAGAAGTGTCTAATTTATTGGAACTACTCATTTCCCACCGTCAGGTAAATACAAGCAAACAACCCTGACATAGTACTCCTCAACCACCAACTCAAGACAATGTATGTCGTGGAATTCTCAGCCCCCGCTGAGAGCAACATTGTCTTGAAAGAGGAGGAAAAACGGACAAAATATCGAGATTTGCTCTTCGAACTCCGCAGGCTTTATCCGGGCCATTCTGTCAAAATAGTGGTACTGATTATAGGAGCCCTCGGTGGAATGAGACAGATGCTGCTTTCGGAACTAAAGATCATACCGGCCTGCCGAGATTCGGCAGAGATCTTAACCGGCAGAATGCAGAAGGCTATCATCCTCGGTTCATTGCGTCTACTTAGGGCACACGATTCGCGGACCCGGTAGTCACTCACCCCACGGGCGTGGGGAGCGGCTATTGGTATTTATTACCAGCTCCCCTCTGTGAGAGTCGTAGCCACAAAGTAGGGTGACTGGTTTTTTGTAAAAAAAAGAAAAATATATAGGTATAATATGTGGTCTATAAATTAGAAATTTAACGTTCAAATAAAAGATTTATATTTGTGCTTAAAATTACATTCTTTTGCTTTTAAGTTCGTTACTGATACCGTTATATATTTTACAAATTTGGTAACTAAGTAACAAGAACGATGTATTGGAGGAGTTAGAAGACCCTTAAACCTAATATTCAAGTTATGTACGTCTGTTCTGAATTTAATTTTACTATATAAATATGGTGATGATGTATTCAATATTAATGCATGAAACAAACAGGAGAGACCTTCTATTTTGCACATTTAGCCATTTTACTTCGCGTAATTTGAGTGATATTCGTTGATTTTTTCGTATACCATATGTTAATCTAAGACATAAGTATTGTAGTTTTTGGATTTTATGTGTATAAAGTGCATTGGGGCAAGTGCCATATAAAGAATCTGCATAACTAAGAAGAGATAAAACTAGAGATTCGCATATTATTACCTTAGTATTTTGAGGAAGACATTGCATGTTTCCATATGTTAATTTTAGGAACAGATAACCTTTTTGAACTATCTTATTAACATGATTCTCAAACCTTAAATCACTATCAATAATAACGCCAAGACATTTGACTGTATTTTTTTTCCAGTACGGTGTTCTCTACAGCAATATTTAAAATAGATCTAGCAGTATTTTTTTGCTTCTTAGGTACGCAGATTATTCCTTCAGACTTGTTTGGATTAATTATTAAACAGCGATCTTGAGCTGCCATTATGAATTTACTAAATCTTCATTTATATGAAAACTGACTGTCTCCGCATCTAAAGAGGGAAAAGAGAAGTAGAGTTGCGTATCATAAGTGAATTTTACAATAATCTGAGTTATTAACGAAGCTACTTGTGTAAATAGTAAAGAGCAGTGGGCCAAGGATGGATCTTGAGGCACACCAGATTTTAAAGTTAATACATTATTTAAACGCACATTTTGCTCCGGGTTTTTCATGAAATTACCAATTAATTCTACTAAATCGTCAGAATATCTATATAATGAAGTATTGTTGTAAGCATTTCATAATTTATAGTATTGAAGGCTCTACTGAAATCCAGTGGATGTACACATTCCTCGGTCCGTCATCCATTATATGTAGCAAAGCCGTAGTGTCCCGGCCTAAATCCAGATTGAGTTGTGGGAATTAAATTATTTTGCACGAGTTTTTCTCTTAATTGCATTTCCATAATTTTTTCGATAATTTTGGATAGTTATCACGGCCCTCTTATATAGAAGGAAAGACATTTTGCACTAAGAAGTTTATTAAGTAGTGCGTTATGTAAGTTAGTAAATGAGGACAACATGATTTTATTAACTTTGCATTGAGTTCATCACACCCTGTAGCATTTGTCGAAATATTATTATCTTATTTTTTAAAACATCAGGAAATATATTTGTTCTAACGGACCAATTAAATAAAAATGTTTAAGGAGTTGTAAACATACTCACATAATCATGTAATATAAGGGCTGAAATTTTATCAGGGCCTATTTGGTTTAATTTTTAAAGAAAATTCAACATTTTTCGCTCCGTAAACTTTAAAAGTCAGTATTTTCTCCTTCGAAATCCCTCAATTTAAACCATTAAAGCGATATATGGACTGCAGAAATATTCAGCAATACCAGTTACCAATTCTTTGTCACTCGCATAATGTTTATGTTTGTAATACATGGCTGTCAATGAGTTATTACTAGTGTCAAAATTTATTGGGATTGATTTTAATACTACTTTCAATGTCATGACAATATTTTTCATTGTTTGCCGGGTTTGGTGGGTGTTGGGATCAATCATTTGTCGCCATTTCGTTTATTGAAAATAAAGCTGTTGTCAAAGGTTTGTGATCCATAAAACAAATAAACTTTCTTCCCTCCAAAAGGTATCTAAAATGTTTAATGGCTGAATATAAGGACGTAAGTAAGTTCGTTATCAAAAGTAGAATATCGTTTTTCATAGTTATTAAGTTTTCGTGGAAAGAAAGATAACGGCTTACATTCTTGTTCGTATACTTGTTCCAACACTGCACCCATTGCAACATTTGAACAATCTGTCGATGTTAAAAATATGTAGGAGTTTAAAATTTCAGCAATGTTTGGAATAATACGATGATAAAAATTGAGCATGCCTATAAAACGGTGTAGCCGTTTGAGTGTAGTAGGACGAGGGAAATTTTTACTCGTTCTTCAGTTGGTAAAATACCATTTGATGAAATATTATGTCCTAGAAAATTCAGATTATCTACGCCGATAACGCATTTGGATGATTTTATGGTAATATGGTATAGTTTTTTATTTATGGTAATCATTAAGTCTTTCAAATATAAACTTTAAATGTTCGTAATGTTCCATACTATTTTTACTTGCTATAAGTATGTCATCTAAGTAAATACAAATATTTACAAGTACTTTATGCATGAATCTTTGAAATGTTTCTTCTACTGATACACACTACAATTATTGAGTTTTCCAGCAGAAAAGATCTTTTTGTTATTGTTTGTTAATAATGTATATACAGGGTGTCTCACCGGGAAATGAATCGATCGATATAGAGAAAAGTACGCATCAGAAAATTTTGAAAATATAGATAATTAGTAATGTCGGTGTGGCCAATCCAACTAAAATATTTACAAGCAGCTGGCACTTCCGCTTATACCGGAAGTCGATACCACTTACCACTCGCTTATTTCAAATGGAATGCCCTATATATTTTAGGATTTTCGAAAAGAGCATAAAATTCTGAGTCGAAAATATGTAGCATATCCTATACCTAAACCTAGCCGTTTCAGAGATATTTGACATTTTATAGAAAATTTGACAGGTGCAACGATTTGCAAGTACCGTTACAACTTTCTTCGTGTAAAAGATCCTCATTTGCTTCTTGTCACATAAAAAGAACACAAGGAGAACTACGTTCTACAACTGAAATAAAGTCGATAATATCATACCAAGTGTTCCGTTTTTCGCATTACATTTTGTCAACTTCAAACCGCGAAAACTTGTTTAGGTCAAATGGAATACTCTGTATTTTTTACGTCAAGTTGGGTAAAATTGAATTCCCTTTTTTCTGATATTAGCATTGTAGGGGTTAAAGTTATAACTTTTTGAAATATTTGCGATTTTATTAGAAATTCATGAATTGTAATCATTTCTTCAAAATAGCCATGATTAGAATCAGTCATTATCTTATGTCAAAAAATGCCAGCACGTTTAAGTTATACCAACGAAAACTTTTGAAATTTGTTTATATTTATGGAGAATGTGATAAAGTAATATCAAGAACTTGCAGCACATTTGCTACTCGATATCCACAAAAACGCAAAATAACACTAACACTGTAACATGCGTATTAATCGAAATGAACTAAAGTAGCAGATATAAGATCAATTTAAAATATGATTTCATTTTAATTTAATAATTGCTCAAAATTCCGCCCTCGAACCTCGACACATTTTTCGCACCTTCGGATTAGTTCCTCATGGGTAGCTCTTCTAATTGAATCCTGTGATATGTTTTGAAATGCATTTCTTACTCTTTGCATACAATCTTCAATGGTTGTTAATGGGCTCTCATAAACTTTATTTTTAATAGTTTCCCAAATGAAATAATCCAGAACTGATAAATCGGGCGAGCGAGAAGGCCATAGGAAAGGTCCATTATTGGCAATCCATTGATCATAAAAAGTTTCTTGTAAATAATTATTAATTAAATATGCGTTATGTGGGGGAGCACCGTCGTGCTGATAAAAAATGTTTCTATGTTCGGCGAGAGGTAAATTTTCTAAATAGTTATTATTCAAATTTTGTAAGATATTCAGATATCTTTAATCTAAAAAAAAAAAAAAAATAATTTACCTATACATATTAGCAGATG
Source organism: Leptura quadrifasciata (assembly GCA_963675555.1). Taxonomy (NCBI): domain Eukaryota; kingdom Metazoa; phylum Arthropoda; class Insecta; order Coleoptera; family Cerambycidae; genus Leptura; species Leptura quadrifasciata. Next base: position 13,698,729 of record OY776681.1, on the reverse strand, counting down.
AGAAAATTTTATTTACCGTTTAAATTTTCCTGACAAAATTGTAATGCCGCCCCACTCTATCGTTTCTTATGGTACAGTAAACATTGAACTGCCAACTTTCCTGAAAGTTTCGCTCTCTGGACATATGAGGATTTGCGTCACCACTGCAATAATGCGAATTGTATCTATTAAAAAGTCCATTTTTAGTAAATTTTGCTTCATCTGTTCATATAATATTAAATAAGAATCGTGACCCTCAGACCTTATTAGAATAAACTCCCAAAATTCTGTCTTCTTAAGAAATCTGTTTCTTTTAATCTTTGAACCATATGGAATGAAAACCTGTGAAACTTATGTTTTAATAAGATTCTGTGAATTGAATCCTTGCATAGTCCCGATTTCAGAGCAGCTTGTCTTAACGACATCCTTGGAAATGCATGAAAATATCCCAGAACGAATATTTCAATAATAAATATATAATAAATAACACCACAGGTAATTACGACCCCCTTTATCCCGGAAGGCTCTAGAAGAGCCTTGTGTGGGAGGGGGCTACACATTTAGAGACAAGAGACACACACCCAATATCCGTGTATAGTGAAAAAATCCCTCTCACAGTATTTTCCACTGCCACGACCGGGGATCGAACCCGGAACTTTTGGATGAGAGGCAAGTGCGCTCACCTCTCGACCACCAGTCATACAATGTTTTCGTCATCAACAGTAGGCGTTCTTCTTTGCATTTTTGCCTTGACAGAGCCATAATTTTTAAAATTTTCCAGTATGCGTTTTACAGTGTTTCGTGACGGTTTCCGTTTTTCTGGATATCGAGTAGCAAATGTGCTGCAAGTTCTTGATATTACTTTATCACATTCTCCATAAATAATAAACAAATTTTAAAAGTCTTCATGGGTGCAATTTAAACGTACTGGCATTTTTTGTCATAAGATAATGACTGATTGTTTCTAATCATGGCTATTTTGATGAAATGATTGCAACAATTCATGAATTTCTAATAAAATCGCAAATATTTCAAAAAATTGTAACTTTAACCCCCACAGTGCTAATATCAGAAAAAGGAGAATTCAATTTTACACAACTTGACGTAAAAAATACAGGGTTTTCCATTTGATCTAAACAAGTTTTCGCGGTTTGTAGTTGACAAAATGTAACGCGAAAAACGGAACACTTGGTATGATATTATTTAATTTTTTTCAGTTGTAGAACGTAGTTCTCCTTGTGTTCTTTTTATGTGACAAGAAGGAAATGAGGATCTTTTACACGAAGAAAGTTATAATGGTTCTTGCAAACCGTTGCACCTGTCAAATTTTCTATAAAATGTCAAAATATCTCTGAAACGGCAAGGTTTAGGTATAGGATATGCTACATATTTTCTACTCAGAATTTTATGCTCTTTTCGATAACCCTAAAATATATAGCATATTCCATTTGAAATAAGCAAGTTGGTATCGACTTCCGGCATAAGCGGAAGTGCCAGCTGTTTGTAATTATTTTAGTTGGATTGGCGATACCGACATTAGTAATTATCTAAATTTTCAAAATTTTCTGATGTGTACTTTTCTCTATATCGATCGATTCAGTTCCCGGTGAGACACCCTGTATACTTGCCCATTGTTTTATACTTATATTTGCTTTTTACATCTTGAACATGTGTTTGTGTGTGTATGTATTTTTGTACTTTATATCTTCTATTTTTGTACCTCGTGTACCTTTTGGTCAATAAATATTATTGTTATCTCGCCTACTCACCAGTCGCAATTTCCAAGTGGCTACTATCACTTTTTTGACTCTATACTTCATACGATACAAAATGATACCAATATGTTATTTTGTTCACTCTCTTACTGTTCGTTTTCACTCTATCACAAACTTTATGGACACCAAAAAAATAAAGTAGGAAAAGTCACAATAAGCAGGATTTTATTCATCTTAACTCCGTCAAAATCGAAGTATTTTAACCAATTGAACGTTTGGCGTTATTAATAAAAATATATACGCCCTTTTATCTCAGGTTGTTCATTTGTTGGGAATAATCAAGCCACAAACACCACCCTTAATTGTATTTATAGATAAATAAGTACTCTTGACCAAGTCAAACGAAAAACATCTACATATTATTATTGTAATGAGAAACTTGTGCAATATTCTGCAATATCCACAGGTTAATGTGATACGAAGGATTTATTTACACATTTTGTTCTTTTTTCAATAACCTATCGAATTTAGACTTTGCTAGAGGCCAAAGTTAAGCAAAATTCATGCACTCTTTACTAATGGCGTGTCCCTTGAACCGTGAAATATGTGTTTTTAATTATAAAAACGTTAAAAAAATGCTGACATTGTTAGTTTTAATACTTATTCCTTACCACATATTGCTTAATTGTTATATTCATGCATATTATTGTAATTCTGTATATAAACGGGATAATACAAGCCATATGCATCAGTATTCAACTGAAATCATAGCAATCAAACAAATCGAAAATGCAGATCAAAATTGTAAGTAAATCTTTATATATTGTCTGTACGTCATTTATAAGAATTCCCTGGGAAATATGCCTGACTAAGACATAAAAAATATAAACAATTTATAAGTCTCCTTAAGGATTTATCTTAATCTGTAATTTATAGGTATGTGATACAAAGTCTCATAATTTCTGACGAATTTCTAAGGCTTTTGAAAATATACGAGTTTTAATGGTGAGACAATACAGTTTTAATTTTTTTTGTTTTCTATGAGTTTTTACAAGACGGGAAATGTTTGAAAAATTACGAGTTATAATAAGATAATAGAGTTTGAATTTTTATCGTATTCTATTAGCGTTCATTAGACAGGGAACTATGATGAATATATGAGTCTTTAGGAGAAACTGCAATTCTAATTTCTGTTGTTTTTCACCAATCTAGAGGTTTGTTAGCGATTTATGAGTTTTGAAGAGTATTAGAGTATTAATATTTTTATTTATTGAATCCAACAAGTTCTTATCAGACATGAAATTATTGTTATATATCGTGTTTTTGTAAGATAATACAGTTCTAATTTTTCCCGTATTCTATGAGTTGTTCAAGAGATAAAAAGTGCTTGACGATTTTATTAGTTTTTATTAGGAAACAGAGCTTCAGTTTTTATCATATCCCAAGAGTTTTTATTCGACAAGAAATAATTGACGCTCATGTAAGTCAATGTAATTAAAGTTTTCATATCCTTTGAGCTTTCATTTGAGAAAAATACTCGATGATTTAGGAGTACTTATAGGACAATACAGATTCAGTATTTATCGTATCCTAAAACTTTTTAACCGATAAGAATTACGTCAGTAATTATGAGTTTTTATAAAACAATATAGTTCTAATATTTTAAAAGATGTACTTAATGCTTTATGAGACTAATTAAGTTAACATTTTATCGAATATACGATTGTCGACTTTATTTGTAAGAAAACACAGTTTTAGTTTTTATCGTATTCGATGAGTTGCTCATTATACAACAAAATTTGTTTTCATCGCATCTCAAGTGTTTTTAATCGGTGAGAAATATTTATATGAGTTCTTTATGAGTCAATATACAGTTACAGTGCTTATCACATCCTTCGATTTTTTGTTTGGAAAAAGTACTCGAGGGTTTAGGAGGGATTATTTAGGTTTCAATTTCCAGATAGATCCACATACATATTATTTTGGAATCACATCAAGCCTTTATATATTTCATTGTGGTTTCTCGTACGTTCTTACAGTGTCTTATATGTATATACTCATAAAGGGAACTTATACAATTGCATAGATATAGATCATTCAGGTTTCAATTCCCAGATAGATCCTCATACTTATCATTTTGGAACCACATCAAGCCTCATGTATTCCATTGAGGTTTCACGTTACATTCTTATAGTATCTTATTATATTGAAATGGTTTTTAAATTATTTTGACAGAGCGTTTAGTTTTATGACTATTACACAAATTAGGTCATAAATGTGATTCCTTTCTTTCCTTTATTACATTTAAAAGAAAAAACAAATCTTAATTGGGAATAATGTTTTATATCTTAAAAGAAATCCGAAATCTTACTGTCATTTCTTATTTGAAAACTATCAAAATCTTGAGGCTAGTTCAATCTCTGTAGTCGGTTCAAAGTCGATCTCTCTATATAGAAAATTTAGTTTGTTAAAATATGATTTTATATTAATTACAAATTTGTTTATTCAATTTTGAGGCTTAAGATGTTTATAACTTCTGAAATTTAAAATTTGCCCAAATTGTCTGATGAATTATTATATTAATATAACCTCTATAGTCGTAATATGTTGCAATGATCTTCTTTATTCGTAATTACAGGTTCCTTACTTCTTGGATGACTATTGATCCACTTCCAAATTTGATATTATACTTCTAATCTTTCTTGCTGCTTATATGACCCTTGGTCCACTTCCAAATTTATTTTTATATTTCCAGGTATTTTCTTTCTTGCTTCTTGTATGATACTTGATTAAATATAATCAAAACATTACTTATTAAATTTTGTTCAACTTTCTCTTTAATACTTGTTCTTCCACGATTTACATTACTACTTCGTCTTTATTCAATCCTTCTACTTTTCATTTCTTTCAAAAATATTTCTCCTCTTTTCATCAATTCAAAAATAATATCAATCCCTCCTTATTTTTCTTTTGCTTCCCGACCACCTTTCTTTTGTTTCTCTCCCCTTTTTTTTTTTAATCGTGCCACTTTGATTTTAAACTTCTACTGCCTATCTTTACTTGAAATCACAATACACAATCTATATTTATTTTTATGCATAATCATTAAATTATTTGTTAAAACATTTTTAAAATATAAATCCTTTATCAATCAAACCAAACTAATTATAGAACTTATGTCAATTCAAAATGACAGTTTAAAGCTATTTTATATAATGACAAACTAATAATACGTAAATAGGAAATTACCAAATTATATTATGGCAATTAGCTAAAATGGAACGATTTAAATATGCTGTTATAACGACAGACCCCAAACAGAAATTAAAACAATTACTGACATTTCATTCGGACTTCAAAATAAAATTTAATAGTTTTGATTCCACATAACGGAAAGGAAAAACTCATAGACTTCCATTCTCAAACAGATTTAACAAGGTATGCAATTCCCCGAAATAAAATGAAATCACTAATTTGCACGTGCATAGAAATATATACTTATAAAGGGATATACAATTGCATAGATACACATCATTCAGGTTTCAATTGCCAGATAGGTCCTCATACACACCATTTTGGATGTTTTTGAGCATTATTAAGTTTTCGTGAAAAGAAAGCTAAATCCTTACATTCTCCGTCGTATACTTGTTCCAACACTGCACCCATTGCAACATTTGAACAATCTGTCGTAAGGGACAAAGTCACATTCTTGCCATGAAAAAACCCGATGGTCAAACTGTTCTGTCCAAAGTCGAAGAAAATATGATTAGTGATGTGATATTAGTAGCAGCTGATTGAAGATAGATCCTCATAAACATCATTTTGGGACCATATCAAGCATCATATATTCCATTGTGGTTTCACGTACATTCTCATGGTATCTTATATATTCTTATAAAGGGAGCTTTTACAGTTGCGTAGATATAGATCATTCACATTTCAATTCCCAAATAGATCCTCATATGTACCATTTTCTAACCATATCAAGTCTCATTTAAGTCTCATATATTCCATTGCGGTTTCACGTACATTCCTATGGTATCTTATAATATATACTCCACAACTGCATAGCTACAGATCATCATCATGGTGAGCCTAGTCTGATTGAAATAAGTTGCAGTAGGTGGCTTTACTTGGAATATACTTGTTACAAATGGACTCTAGTTTAGAGACTCTAGCTAGTTGCTTGAATAATGTGATTCCATAATGATATAGGAGAAATAATAGATGACTACTATAGTCTGTACTAAAAAAAGCCACAAGATACCGTTAGTGGTGTAATGTACCTGATATACAGGTTAAATATTTCTGCTGGATTTTATTGCAATTGCATTTAGATTTGGTTATTGTGCATTTTAAAATAATATTCAATATTCAGTTGTACATTATGAAAACTATAAGATATATATAGCTTTACCTTTTTTGGGCATTGGGTCAAATTTAAATTAAATCATGCCTCATATATTCCAATGTGGTTTCATGTACATTTTGCATCTTAATATACTCATAAAGGTAACTTATACAATTTCATTGATACAGAACCTGAGGTTTTTCAGAGACATTTGAGACCACATTAAGTCTCATAAATAACAGCTAATTTCATTATTTCTTCTACATACATTCTCAAAAGATTTCAAGATAACCATTTTCTATTTTTAGTGAAACAACATGAAATCTCATATATTCAAATGACTTGTGAATAGGGAAATTCCAATAAACTGTATAATAATTTATCTGGGTTTATTGTTGTTTTTACATAAGAATCTAAGAGTATTTGTAGTTTCCCGTCCATCAGTTAACTTATACAGACTCTTAAGGATTACTTATGGAATTATCATTTCAAACTGATTGAAGGCAAATATTGTTATGAACTAGTAAAGTTCAATGAGGGTTTATAGAGAATTATAGATTTACTATCCAACTCGAATCTTATAGATCCATGTATACGTTTTTTATAAGTTTCTATGAGCCATTTTGGCAAGGTATTCTATCAGAACGTCTAACAACCTCAACGAACCCTTTGGCTTATCAAAACTAGACAATCCACATAACTTTAGACTATTATCCTAATAGATAACGTACAAGAGTAAAAAGATGTTTATTTAAATTAAAGTTTAAACAAAATTTTCACAATATCTTTATTTTTAGGTTTTGGTAAAAAATATAACATTATTAAAAACTAATAAAAATGTTTATATTATTACTAACCTTAAGCCAGCGTGCTTTGATTCCATCTCTAAAGTTAATAGCTTAACAGTAACAAATTCTTGAACATCTAAAATGATTTTTTTTTAAATTTTGATAAACTCTGTGTTAAAATCTTTCATTATTAGTGATAGTAATCTATTGAGGGTTAGTATATCAATCCTCTTTTAAATTTATCCAGAAAATATATTCCATGGAAACAATTATTAATACACAAGAAAATTAGCTACCGGAGATTGATATACTTACTTTATAGGTACTTCCATTCAGAAGCTCAAAATCTGTAGCATCAAAAGTTAAGACATTTAGAGGGAATGTCAATTTTGCACAAGACTTACTAATTTCTGCAAATTGAAGCTATTTTCTATGCATAATACCACAATTTGGGAAATGTGACGTGATACAGGAGCAAATGTATTAAAATAATTAACATTGTTTATTTTTATGTAAAAAGGCTTTGGCAGCCCTTTTTGCAGTCTTCTCTGTGGCTTCCGCTGGAACATACATCTATGGAGACGACGATGTAAGTTGTATTTGTAATTTATTAGTTCTGGAAACAATTCCCGTTATTTTAAATTTTGCTTATGTTATTCAGTCAGTTCTTTTGTAATATATTGAAATTTCTGATTAGGGCCATGCACATTATAAATTTGAATATGGCGTCCACGACCCACATACCCACGACATCAAGTCTCAGCATGAACATAGAGATGGACCCCATGTAAATGGAGGGTATACTTTGAAAGAAGCCGATGGTACCCAACGTGTTGTCAAGTACATAGCGGGACCACATAACGGATTCGAAGCTATAGTTGAAAGAATAGGCCACGCTCAGCATCCCGCTCATTACGGACATGGACATCACGGCTATGGTGGAGTTGGAGGTACCAGCTATGTTGGAGTTACCCACTGGGGCAACCAAGGACATGGTGGACACGGTGGTTATGGTTACTGATCGATTTGTGGAAAACGAAAATATTATTTATTTATTTATTTATTGCTTTGTTGCGTTTCTTGATTTTTTATTGTTTTTTGTACATGCACATTGCAAACAGGAATAAACCTATTGATGAAAATAAAATAGTGACTTTCCATTTACTTTCGTTACATTATCGGTAGGATTTCATATTTTATTTATATTTCGTGTCTTTAGTTAATGAGGACGTACACAACCTTTCTTTTACAAAAATGTCAAAAAATTTCTCTGCCAGTAACAAACACGCAACTTACTTACAACTTTAAGGGAGCAAATTTCTTTCAGCTATACGAGAAACTCTTACAAGCTGACTTATCTTACTTAGAATATTATAGTGATGTCGATGAAGCATGTTGTGCGTTTTACGCGTGCTTAAAGAGTATCCTTGAAGAATGTGTACCAAAATCAAAAGTCAAGCCGTAATTTCTCGCCTTGGTATAATGCTGAAATTAAAAATAATATTCGGTGCAAAGAACTGGCTCACAAAAATTTCAAAAAATATAAAACAGGTTATTACTGGAATCAGTTTAGACGACTTATAATGTACCAACTACCATCCAATATGCGGTTTTTGAGCTAACGATTACACAAAAAGATTCAAGAAAAGTTCAATGCTTGTAAATTTTGGTGGGCTATTGCTTGTCTGTCTATTGACGTATTTTCAGTTCAATATCAATTTTGAGCTCGGAGCTTAAAGATGCTTGAATCGCAACGACTTTGAATTATATTTGCAATTACAATTTCATACGTTCAGGCAAGGCGGTCCCATGCACATATGAGTACATGGTAACTATACTTTTCTGACACCGAATCACTGAGGAACCGGTTTAGGGCAAAAAGCCCATCATTTTCGCATGAGCTGCAGTGCTGCACGACGTGGATTCGTAAAAAGGTTTTTAATTTTGAAATTTCGATTTTAGTTATACTTTCTAACTTTTGGTGGTCGGGGCGACATTACGTCCCCGTACAGCGACATTACGTCCACGTACAGCGACATTTGGTACAGTTTCGAAAAGTTTATTGATGGTTTTGGCGTGTTCTTTAACAATAACAATGAAACACTGGATACACCACAAACGATAGTTTACGGTTTTGCAAACTTTTCTCGTGTGTATATCCTCCTTCGGATCCAAGTCACAAACAACAACATATTTTTCCCATCCGAATTGATGAATGTGTCACAGAAAATGAAATCTGTGAAGCAATAAAAAAAATGAAAAATAAAATGACAGCCGGTATTGACGGTGTTCCCAGCTTCGTAGTTAGAGTTTGTGCTGCGGTGTTTGTTACTCCGCTGCGTATTATTTTTAACGTGATACTTACCGCGTCAAAGTTTCCGGATATCTGGAAAATAACCAAAATATGGCCAATTTTAAAAGCTGGCAATCCATCGTCCATAATCAATTACAGATCCATTGCCGCACAGTCATATATACAGTAAAATAAAATTGTCCATATCATCCATGATTCATGGCACAAAGATCCACAATAAAAAAATCTAGCTTGTATTGCCCAATTTATATATGACAACCTGGATTCGGGATGGCAGGTGAATGTGATATGCATGAATATCCAAAAAGCCTTCGATCAGATAGATCATTATTTGTTATTATCCAAGGTAAGAGCTTTTGAGTTTTCGGATACATTCACATCTTGCGTGTTCTCAAGGAAGCAATTGGTGGAATACGGCGGTCATAGATCTCTTATACAGCAGCTCCAGGCGTCCCTCAGGGTTCCAACTTGGGACCCTTGCTGTTTTTGATTTTCATAAATGACATAATATCAGTAATTAACTGTCACCATCTACTTTTTGTGGGCGATCTCAAAATTTTTACAAATACAAATAGTCTCGGGGACTGTATTTACTTACAAACAGAAATAATTAAAATTTCTATGTGGTGTTCCAACAACTTTCTGAAATTAAATATCTCCAAACGTAAAATCGTGGCTTTTACTCGTAGCTACAATTCTATACAATCTAACTACAATATAAACAATTTTCCACTAGAGCGTTATTTGAAATTTAAAGATATTGGTGTGATTTTGGACTGGAAAGTTAGTTTTTTTAGTCATATTAATCAGGTAACAAAGTCAGCTTCTAAGTTGCTCGGGTTCTTTGTCAGAAACTGGAGCTGTTTCTCTAGTGATATACATTAGATCCAAGCTTGAATACGTCGCTCTCATATGGTCTTCTACGTACCAAGATATGATTTTATTAACTTTCCAGAGAAAAATTTGTAAAGTTCATGTTTTTTAAAACTAACGGTTTTCCGCAGCGAATTTTTATTTTTATTAATGGTCCACCCATACAGGGTGGGCCATTAATAATAGGCCATAGTTCAGGAATAGATTCTTTGGGCTAAAATATAGGATGTAACCAAATATGCTTTAGTAAAATGTTGCAGATACAGGGTCTCAAAGTTCAAATGATTTTTTCGTTTTTTTTTTTGCAATAACTCAACAGTCTCTTGACTGATCTTCGCCAAATTTGCTAGAGGAACTTTTTTTATTCTAAGAAACAATAATTTATGTATCACGTTAGATCATAGAGGGCGCCGCAGGACCTGTATCTGATGATGAATTTTTTTCATTTTTTTTTTGACGAAACATTTTGGTACTTTTGATCATTTCCAAGTATAAAAGGCACACTTGGTAGAACTTGATAACTCCAACCGTTTTTTAGGAAAGTGCCGTTAAACATTTCAATAATTTTTTGAAAGACAAATTCAACTTTAATGAAACAAAGTCCCCTCCAACCACTATCACCCCCAATACCACCCCCACACTATTATGAAAGGGAGAAAAAAAAATTAAAATGTGATTTAGTGTATATACAAAAACGAAACGTCTAAAAAAAAATTTTTGGCGTTAGCTACCCCCATTGCCACCCCCACCCTATTATTAAAGGGAGTAAAAAATTAAATTGGGATTTGAACCAAGGGCTTCTAAAATTTATTTTGGCATTGGTGACCCCCTCTACCACCCCCATTTACACCCCCACCCTGTTGTTTAAGGGAATAAAAAATTAAATTGGGGTTTAGTGTGTATACGAGAACTAAGGACTTCTTATTTTTTTTACATTAGCCACCCCCTCTACCTCTCCCACTCCATTATTAAAGGGAATAAAATATTACATTGCGATTTAGTGTGCATAAGACTTGGATACAAAATCTGGATGTGGAAGCAGTGATTCCTTGGGCAACGGTTTTTTATTTTTATATTTATATACCTTTACCGCCTCATGCATGGCTTGCTGCATTTTAAAAGCCATTTGTTTAGGTTTCTATTATCTGCAATACATAGGATGTATAATGTTAGGTCCAGCGCATCATTCTATTTGGCATTCAATTTCTTATTTCATAATGTTCTGCTAACTTGTGTATTTTAAATATTTTTCTCATATCTTTTTTGACATGTATACTATTTCATAATTTTAGGCTTGCTTCTGTATTTGAATATTTTCTCATATTTGTGCAATTTATATTCTCATGTTCTCTGTAACAATAATGCTATATTTCCTATAATTGGGGATTTACCTGTTGGAAATAAATGAATTATTAATTTATTTATAAAGTGATTCAAACGTCTAACATAAAATGTACATTGGATTTTTTCATTGGGTAAATGTAAAAACTGTATGGGTTTTATGTATCTCATTAGGATGATCTATAAACGAATAAAAAATGATGTAAATATCACATAATAAAAACTAGAGGGTGCTTCGCAGTAGTGTAGCTGGTAGTTTTTTAGGTTTGGCGTTTAAAGGAGGATATATGTGATCGAAAAATTCAAAAGAAAATAGAACATTTCCATACCACAAAAGCATAAGACTCATTCATTTAGTAATTTTTACACAAGTACCAAATCAGCATCTAGTCTACCTTTCTCCAGAGATTGTCGGTTGTGATATTTGAGATTGCTCCATAGTCAGTCTCACTCTAAATATATTCCAGTCTAAAAACATAATGCCTAAGAAACTTATTTTACACCCTCTCCAATATATCGATATCACACTGGTAAAAAGGACTCGATACTACAGATCCATATTCAAGACCCGACCTAACAAAGAATGAAAAAACCAATCTTATGCTATCCAGAATGTCTAAGTGCAAAACCAAGAGTCCTATAACTTGCTGATGTCAACTTTTTGATATGACTTTTAAATGATAGTGTCTTATCCACAATAATGCCAAGATCCCTGATTTCTTCGACCCTATTAAGAGCCGTACCATTAATTTTATAATCATATAGAAAAATTGATTATTCACAGACTATGCATAGAAACTATTTATATCAACCTGCAACATGTCAAAGTCACTATCTTGAGATATTGACCTATATGTCTTTAGATTATCGGCGAAAAGAAGATAGTTTCAAAACTTGGCCAACATCATTAATAAATAAATTAAGTAAAAATTGGTCCGCAATGTGATCCTTGTGGGATTCCAGAGAGGATATCAATTGCATTTGATACATAATTATTAATTTTTACCAATTCCTTTTACCAATTTACCAATTCCTATCCAATTCCGAAATCCTATCATATATGAAGCTATAAATCCAATCTAAAACCCTCTTACCTACTTTAAGTGCTTGAAGCTTATTTATTAGTAAATTGTGACTAACTTTGTCAAGCATCTTTGAGAAATCACTATATCAACTATCAACTTTAGTACGATTTTCAAAGGAATTCAAAATATAATTCTGATAGCAAAGCAGAGAAACCATGCCCAATAATTTGGAAAAATAGAAGTCCTCAGAGATAAGTTAAATAAAAGTTGCAAAGAGTTAGCCAGAGTGCAAACCCAATTTTTTAAGAGCAAAGCAGGTAAAACATATCGGGCCGAAAGATAATTTAGATTTTAATTGACATATACCTTCATAGGCATCTTGAACAGATATGTACAGGATGTTTATGTAGTTGGGAGTAGCACAGTTTTCATTAGAATAAACTGAAGAAAAATGCTTTGCAAAAAGACACATTGAAGAGTAATCATCACTACTTTGTTCATTATCAAGGTGCATATTTGAAGGATAATTTCTAAGGTTTCTTAATTACTTACATGCGCACAAAAAAAGATGGATCGTTAATTAAGTTCCTGTTAATTTTTTCGATGTGCTTAGCATAAGACTCTTTGCTAAACATCCTACATTCATAATAGTACTAATAAATGGTCATTATGGTTCCATTAGAAAAAATTGTGATTTGTTTCGAAAAAAATAATACTTTTAAAATCATTTCCATTTGTAACCATTAAATAACAAACGTTTTAAATGTACTTGTACATTTTTTATTTTGAAAACAGCATCATGTACGACAATTTAATGTAATTTCCAAGACACGACACTTTTTTAATTTGCTATTATGGTTATTAATTTTAATAATTGAATTTCTAAACATGAAATGCGCACAAATGCATGCATTACTTATTTAGTAAAATTATAATAATCCAACCATGAGATATGTAGTTTTTGAATTACTTGAAAAAAATTCCATCATATTTTTCATATTTTAATAACCGCACATATTGCATAATTGCTATGCTCCCTATAGTATGAGATTGTTGTATATAAACTCTGCTGAACAAAATATACGTATTAGTATCAAACTAACGCTATTAGCACAAGTATTAACATTAAAAATGCAGGTCAAAATTGTGAGTATATTTATAATAAACAGAATTAATTATATATTACTAGTAATAATTTTATAAATCAAATAATTTATTACCAAATATGGTAGCAGTAGAAGACACATTAAATAATGAAACATAAAATATGTTTTCCAAACTATTTAATTAAAGGTAATCATGAACATTTCGGAATATACAGATATAGGGCAAGAAGTACCGCAAGGTAGTATTTTGGGGCCTTACTTATTTTACGTATAAAAATGATGATTTTTAAATTTTTGTTGCCTTAATGCTGATGTCACTCAAATATACCATTCTATTCCATAACTGATATAATCTTATTATAGAGCAAATCAACTTTGATCTTGACATTATTTACAGTATATTTAAATAATAATAATAATAACAATAATAATACACTTTATTCGGCAACTATGAAATTGTACATACCATAATATAATATATGAGGTGAAATTCAGCTATGTACAAACCCGAGAAAAAATAGCAAGTTACAAGTATTTGTAAAAAATAATAGAATATGATAGCGTGAAAAAGTGAATAGCTAAATTACCAAATTGACCAAAATATAAACAGTTTGTTATTTCTAGTTATCTTTAACGAAAGTATCTGTATAACTTAAATTAATCACAAAATTAAAGCCTATATATCGTCGTCATGACGTCTCAGTTTTACTGGAATTAAAGGTTTATGTTTAAATTTCTTCTTAAAATTATTGAGTGACACGGATTTGAGGGATGCTGTAAGAGAGAGAGTTGAGGTTTGCGATGTTATAACTATATAACTACAAGACCTTTCAAACAGTGCAGTTTTATGAAAAGATGTGGTCAAATTGCCCTCAAGTCTAATATTTAAATTATGAAGATCAGTCCTAAATCGAATTTTATAGTAGAGGTCTGCCGGAGAGCAATTTAAAATAAATTTCATATAAAAAAGACGTATATTTTTCATATTTAACCATAAGGTTTCCTTCCGTTTGTGACTAAAAGTGACTTTGTCTTCTGATACCATATATAAACCTTAGACAATAATTTTGAATTTTTTGCATGGGTTGAACAGCTATAGTTGTTAAACATGGACCATAAACTGTGTCACTATAATTGAAAATTGACAAAACCAAACATTGATATAACGTTATGTTATGTTTGGTGTTGAGAATATGTCTGGAATTACACAAAATTTTTAACTTTGAGATGGTTTTTTTATGCAGTTTAAGATGTGCTTATTAAATCTGGGAACTGAATCTACAGTTAAACCTAAAACTTTCACCTTGTCCTTTACTGGTATATTAACATTATATACGTCAATTTGGCTGCCAAAAAACATTGTTGCACACTTGATAGGATTTAACCTGAGAGAATTATTAATATTTGTACAACAACTATTCTAGAGGTCATTTGGGTCAAAACTATAAAACAATTGGGCGTCGTCTGCATACATTTGTATTTTGCAATTGTTTAAAAATGTTGGAAAAGATGATGCGTAAATGGTAAACAGAACTGGTCCTAATACAGAGTCCTGAGGTACTCCGCATGAAATATTTATAGGACTAAAACATTTATTTACAAGAACAATCCTTTGTTGTCTCCCACCTAAATAATGATTAATAGAATTTACTGCAGTCATGTCAAATCCAATAAATTTTAAAATCTGTATTAAAATATTGTGTTCAATACTGTCGAAATCTTTAGGGTAATCGAGCAACACCAAAATAGAACATAAACCTGAATCAATTGAGCTAAAGAGATGATATGTAATATTTAATATGATAATAACACAGGACTGCTCATTTGAAAGTATTTATGATTACTTAAGTGGTAAGTAATTTGAACCTTAACTATATATTCTATAATGTTTGCTGAAACGAGCAAAATGCTTATCGGTCTCAAATCGTGAAAATATTTGGGATTACTGATTATAGGAAAGGGGGTAACATACGCCGTTTTCCACATCACAGAATAAGTAAGATTTGTTAGACAGAAATTTACAATATGGCAAACATATTTTAAAATAAAAGGACGCATAAATGAATGAAATCAAGAATGCCATCTGACACAACAGCTTTGGACTTAATTTTAAATGAGAATTTATATATCTCAATTTCAGTGACAGATTTGAACGTAAGAAGATATGTTTTGTTTTAGGTACATCATTATGGTAGTTAAGGTCTTTAAATGTGTTATTTCTTGGAATAGAGTTTATAAAATGATTATTTATTAGGTCTACATGTGCCAATTCAGAGGAGATATTTGCTATTTGTTTTTTATTGTAAATATATTAAGTTGCTTTAATTTTTTCCAGGTAGCATTCATATCATTTTCTGAAAATCTCAAGAAAGCCTTTTTTCTTTTCTTATAGAGTTTGTTGTAAAATTTTTTAGATCTTTGTAATTTTGCCAATTTAGAGGGGTCTCTCAGTCTTATTTTAAAAGAGAATAAAATTTAATTTAAAAGACAACTCAAAACTTATATAATTAGTAAAAAAATGCTTGCTCTTCTCAGACAGTTCTTTTTCTTAGGTCCTATTAACTATTTTTGCTGCCATTGCTTTATCTTCTGCAAGAGCACATGGCCACGGAGGTGATGATGTGAGTATTAGTTCTAGGTGCTTGCTGTTCAATTGAAATAGTTTCTTTAAAACCAGTATAATAACCAACTAAATATTAGTATGAATAAACTTATTCATTTCTTGAAATTATACTTTCACAGGGACACGCCCACTACAAATTTTCATACGGTGTTCACGATCCTCATACCCACGACTTGAAATCCCAACATGAGCACCGGAATGGACACCACGCAACAGGGGGATATACACTTAAAGAGGCCGATGGTACCAAACGCATAGTAAAATATATATCTGGACCTCACTCTGGATTCGAAGCGGTAGTTGAACGGATTGGACATGCCCAACACCCTGCTCATTACGGCCATGGGCACGGGCATGGAGGAATTGGTGGTACAAGCTACGTAGGAGTAACTCACTGGGGTAATCAAGGACATGGTGGACATGGTCACTAAAAATGTTTCAACGGAATGTAATTTATAAAATGAAATAAACAAGAGTTTAGTTTTCTACTTTGAAATTTTATTCTTATACCGGGTGTTAGAAAAGTATGGGAACGGTGGAAAATTTCGAACAGTTTGCATCAAATCGAAAAATAAAAAAATACGTGTCAAAATTTTTTCAAAAAACTATCTACTGATACCAAAATGACCTCCCCCCACCCACCACCCTGTGGGTGGGGTGAGGGGCAACTTTAAAATTTCCAATGGAAACCCCTATTTTTTATTGCGAAATCAGATTCTACGGCAAAAAATACGTAAATTTTATTCCAGACATTTTTTTGATTCTTGCATGGTGTCGCTGTAATCGCAAAAAATGAAAAGAAAACATTACTGTTTCAAGAGCAGCGTCTTGTGCCCATAAAAAAACGTCCAATTCAAAAAACGTATTTGTCATTTTTACGAAATCTATCCAACGCCATTGAATTCGACTCTCTCACCCCTAACCCAGTGGGTGGGGCGGGGGCAACTTTGAAATTTGTAATGAAAATCCCTATTTTTTATAGCGGATTCGGATTTTTTTCGATTCTCGCAAGGTATCACTACAATCGCAAAAAATTGAGTGGAAACATGAAAGTTTTGAACGAAATACGAAAAGTAAAACTACTGATCTCAAAATGAATGATTTTCCGAGCTGTTTTGAGAACAGTGATTTTACACGGTCGTGCGGAATTAACATTCTGTAAATTTATTAGCAGTTAGTAATTTTCAATTTACATTTTTTACAGGGCAATAAAAAACTCGATTTAAAAAAAAACTAACAGTGATTTTACCTCTTAATTCAGCCGCTACAGACAAGTTCTTGGTCCCAGACAGTGAAGGCAAGGAAGTAACTCAACCATTTAAGGCAAGGTGATGATTTCGGCCAGTTGAGGCAATTAGTTTACAGCTTAACTGATACACTAGCAGATTTTAATTTCAAGATAATAGCAGGCGTTCAAAATGGTGCGCATTGACTTCTTGGCATTGTCCGAGACGAACGTAAAAATTTTCAATAGCACTTCATTTGAGGTGGAAATTCTGCAAAAATGCTTATTATGCGTTGCCTCAGCTCTTCCAAATCAAGAGGTTTAGTGAAATAAACCTTACCTTTCACGTAGCCCCAAATCGAAAGTACTATTCAAATAGTCCCTAGCAATATCCCGATAGTGTGGAGGAGCCCCATCTTGCTGGAACCAAACATTATCGAACTCATCACCAGCAATCTCTTGTATTGCGGGAACTATTTGATTTGTCAACATTTTCAGGTATTTTTCTCCATTCAAATTTCCATCTATGAAAAACGGTCCTATGATTCGATCCCTGAAAACTCCTGTCCAAACATTTAATTTTTGTGGATACTGCGTGTGTGTTTCAAGCATCCAGTGAGGGTCTTCGTCACTCCAATATCTGAAATTATAGCGATTAACTTTTCCACTGAGTTCGAAAGCTACTTCATCTGAGAAGACAAGTAGAGATGACAAAAAATTTGGGTTTTAGTTACTCCTTTCCATCATTAATTCACTAAATTCCAGTCGCCGATCAAAATCATCTTCATTTAACTCTGGTGAAGGTGAATTTTGTAAGGATGAAATTTCAAAAGTTTCAAATTCTTATGAACTGAAAATGCACTCATATCAAGCTGTTGACTGGCTTTTCTGATTGATAACCTTCGATTTTCAACAAATGCCTGGGCAACTTCCATTTGTCGAGCTTCCGATGTTTCAGATTTTGGTCTTCCAGATTTTGGGCGATTTTTATTTGCCCTTGTGTCTAGGAATCGTTTGATGGTACGGAACACAGTAGATTTCGAAATTCCCTTGATCTATAAGGAATGTTTCGTTGAATAAAATCACAACTTCATCATAGGACCTTTCTTTATCGCCCCACCCTCGTATAATTAAAAGAGAAACTCTCTCTTCCTCTGTTAAAGTAGCCATTATGCAGAAAAACGAGAACTAATGAAAAATGAAATAACTTTTTCCGTACAGAAGTGCGCTCCTGCCTCTACAAAAGTTGGAAGGAACTGAACGTTCTCGTAGAAATTTCACAAAACAAATACTTTTATTAAGAACACTTAAAAAAACATTCATAAAAACCAAAATATCACAGATATTGTTTTTTAAATTGAATGTTTTTTTGTCAACACGAGTAGCTAGAGTTTGTAAATATTTACAACTTGTGGACGCTTAAGGTTTATTTCAATTCTGTGCGATTGCAGCGACACCTTGCGAGAATCTAAAAAAATGCCCGATATAAAATTCACGTATTTTTGGTCGTAGAATCCGAATCCGCTATAAAAAATAGGGATTTTCATTACAAATTTCAAAGTTGCCCCCGCCCCACCCACTGGGTTAGGAATGGGAGAGTCGAATCCAATGTCATTGGACAGATTTCGTAAAAATAACAAATATGTGTTTTTCAGTTTTTGAATTGGACGTTTTTTTATGGGCACAAGACGCTACTCTTGAAACAGTAATGTTTTCTTTTCATTTTTTGCGATTACAGCAGCGACACCATGCAAGAGTCGAAAAAAATGTCCGGAATAGAATTCACGTATTTTTTGCTGTAGAATCCGATTCCGCGATAAAAAATAGGGGTTTCCATTTGAAATTTTAAAGTTTCCTCTCGCCCCACCCACATGAGGTCATTTTACTATCAGTAGGTAGTTTTTTGAAAAATTTTTGACACGTATTTTTTTATTTTTCGATTTGATGCAAACTGTTCGAGATTCTCCACCGTTCCCATACTTTTCTAACATCCGGTATAAATTACACACTAATACCTGCAGGTGAGACAAAATGAACTATTTAAATTTTTTTATTTATAATTGTTGACTTTTAAATAATAATTTTTGATAATCAATTGTTTATTTCATCTATATTGCATACTAATTCAACTAAATTTATTTGATTTGTGAAATAATAGAAATTTTCAATAGAAAACATTTAAAAATAATTGCTGTTCATTAAGTGGCATACGTGTGGTTATTAATAGTGTATATCCGACTATGTACAGTCAAGCTTATAAGTGATATTTCAACATTTAAGCATTTTTTAGCAAATGATTGGATCTATATATTATCATTATTTACAGTATGTAACTTTCGTAATTTCCTAAAGAAATATTGCGATGTAACTATCAAGGGATTTCCTGCATTTCTTCTAATTCCATCAATGTCATTGTATGGTTTATCCAATGCCAGTTTAAAATATTACAAATCCACCGTCTCTACTATAATTTATCCTCTCGTATATAAGATGTAGTCGAGCAAATAAATGTACAATTGTTCCGATGCCGAATCATCTGGAATTGATGGTGTCACGATGCAAATATTTAAAGGTATAATCCAACACTTAGAGACCCCACTAAATATTTATTAATTCATCACTGGATAACGGTATTTTCCCTGAGTGTCTAAAAATAGCTTCAGTAATACCAGTCTTCAAAAATGAGGATAAAAATGACATTGAGAACTATCGGCAAATACATTTATTAAGTGTATTTTCTAAGCTGTTGGAAAAAATTGCAACATGTCGAGTTCTTGAGTTAGTTAAACTCAAAAACATACTTACACCATGCCAACATGGTTTTAGACCTGGTAAATTTACAGAAACTGAGTCTTTTTACTTTATTGACTATGTCTACAAGCATTTGAATAAGAGCAAATATGTTGTCTCTATTTTGTTTGACTTAACTAGTGCAATCGACACTGTTAATAATGCATATTTTGCGACTAAGTTAGAAAATATTGGAATTCGAAGCAAATTTTTAGACTGGATAATATCTTACATTAGTAACCGAAAACTAACTATTAAATATCAAAATGTAACTTCTGATTTAAATGACGTTAATTTGGGTGTTCCTCAAGGATTTGTTTTATTATTATTTTATTTTATTATTCAATATAATAATTATAAATATTCAAAGGAATAGGTACAATACGCAGTTGGTTTATTGTTTCATTAGTTTTGTTCACATTTCTCTGACATATGTTTCGGCCTTGTTTTTAAGACTCTTTGATAATGGTCGCAAGGCCGAAACATTTGTCAGAGAAATCTGAACAAAACTAATGAAACAATAAACCAAGTGCGTATCGTAACTATTCTTTTGAATATTTATAATTATTTTATTATATTGTTAAATATTTACTATATGCGTTGGTCTACTCCTACATATCTTCCAACATAATTTTGTGGGGTAAGCCCAAGGACATTAATAGAGTTTTTATATTGCAGAAGATGATACTAAGACTCATATTTAATATGAAATATTAGAATAGTGTTTAAGACAATAAAATCCTTACAGTACCCAGCGTTTATATTTATAAATTCTAGCTTTTTGTCAGGGATAATATGGCTTATTTGACAATCTGGGTATAGCTCATAGTTATAGTACGAGACATGGTAATTTATATGCAATACCCACACATAAAACGACAATATTTAAAGATTCTCCGTACTATAATTGTATAATTTGCTATAACAGCTTACCAAAAAATGTGCGTGACCTATTGTGGAGACGTTATAAAAAAATGGTAAGGAAACTGCTAGTAAAGAAAACTTGTTACTTAATTAATGGATTTTTAAATTCTAGCTATAATTTCTGGCATATATATATATATATATATATCCGCATGTGAATTTGTGTGAGCGTCAATCTCACTAAAGGGTGATTTTACTATACGCAGATATGTGTGTTTATAAGATTTACAATGCAATCAAAATTTCGATTAGTTCTAATTAAGTTAGAGCTTTGAAATTTTGCACATGGCTATAAGTCCGATGATAATACACTTAACCATTTTCATATAAGAAAAACAAAATGGCGGCTTCAAGACGGCGGACGACTTTACCGTTTATGATCCGAATCAATCGAGAATCGATCTGGGGGTTTTGAGATCGCCAATTAAGAATACTTGGTAAAAAAAATTGAAATTCAAAATGGCTGCGCCAATATTTATTTATTTATTTATCTCATACACAATCCACAGATAATAAATCCATTTACAGATTGCTCTAACTTAAACTAACCCTACTCTAAACTGTTCATGACCACCCACCCGGATCCCTCTCCGATAGGGGGAAGGGTCCGGGAGGGACTATCATGAACAGCCAACTCAACCTAACCTAATCTATCTTAGAATAATAAAAACAAAAGCTTCAACGCAAAATATTTTAAACGTTCAAGTTATCACATATGTGCTTTATAATACTAGTCCTGAACCTAAGCAATGAGTCATCAAATATGTCACAACAGTCCTGATGTAAATTAAAATTTGTACACATTGTGTAAACTGGTGAATTAAAAAGACAGTTCCGCCGCGGCGTTACAAACGTGAAAGTTCTATTAACACGAGTATCGAGTCTAGGTACACAGAATTTAATTGAACACGTCTTGTTGCCAAGGAAAGCACATTGCTACGCTTCAAGTTCAACAAATATTCGTTATTACTGGGGTAATGTCCTGTTAATATAAATTCGCAGTACTTAATGAATTTTTTCTGAATATTCTCAACTGCTTGAATATATTTGATGTAATAAGGATTCCAGACTATGCTACAATATTCAAGTTTCAATAGTACCGACAAAGTTTTTTTGTTTTGGAATTGTTTACCATTGCGCAATATGAACCCAAGGTTACGATAGGATTTGCTAACTAAATCCTCAATATGGTGTGAAAAACTCAGTTTTGTATCAAATTTAATGCTCAAATCAGTGGTATCATTTACAAGTTGCAAGTTTTCATTGTTCATTGAGTAATTATATATGATTGAATTTTTTACATAGGTATGCAAAGCTCATTGTTTTATATTTAGCCACATTGAACTGAAGTTTATTAAAATTGGACCATTGATATAGCTTATCTAAGCTCAACTGAAGTTTAACACAATCATCAATAGATGATACTTCCTTAAATAGTTTGATATCATCAGCAAACAATAGAATCTTGCACTCATCCATAGCGCCAACTACATCATTAATAAACATAAAGAATAGCAGGGGTCCGAGATTTAAACCTTGAGAAGCACCAGAGGCTGCAATGTACTCAACAAATTTAAAATTATTTACTGAGATGTGAGCAATCTCCTTTACACAAGAAAATGTCGCGACAAGCTTTTATATCATAAACAAAAATTATATAATGTAACAAAATGATGGGTTTGATTTACTTCAAAGTTTATTTTTTACTTTTTAGATCATTTAAATAAAAGTTTTTTTTATATAATTTTTTAAATATTCATAACTGCTTAACGAGAGAAAATAATGAAATAACAGATACAGGTATTATAAAAAGACTGTTTGAATTAACTAAGATTCTGAATTCTACTATAAGTCTTGTTATTTAAAAAAGGGTTGTTGCAGATCACTCTGTTAAAAGAAAACTGATAAATCAAACATTTAGGAAAATTGACGTCAGAAGACGTTATCTGAAGAACAGTTTATAATTCTCATCAAGAAAATGAAATTTCTACTTTGGAAATAATAAATAAACACCACAGAAATTAGACAACCCTCAATTCCAGAAGCCAGGGCTTGTGCGGAAAGGGATTACACATTGAAAAAATGCGGACATACAACCATTTCCTCCGACAGTGCCAGTGCCGGAGCCAGGATTCGAACCCGGTGGTGCGATGTCCGTGTAATTAATCGCGATTGCCACCTCGCGCCTTAACCCACTCGGCTATCGACCAGACAATGATGCTATCGACCACAAATGATTTCAAATATTGCGTGAATACCCTGATTATTATTAAAAAGCAACGCGAATCAAATAGAATGGCAATATATCTTGACGAGACGTGGTTTGATACGCATGATACTATTAATTAGGGTTGAGTAGACACGACTGAAAATTGTCCTTTAAATGCGCCATTTTCAAGGGGAAAATGCATTATAATTCTGCATGCCGGAAGTAAAAATAGGTTCGTACTCAACGCACTGCTCTTGTCAGCCAAAAATATAAAACACCATTTAGATTTCCACCAATCAAAATGGATCTAGATACCACACCAAACATTCAATTTTGGTGGCTTTTAGGCATGAAATTCTCGCACAATGAAAATTAAAGAGAGGAATGCAAAGCTCTTATTTGACCCCATCAATGTTCAATTGGATGTAAATCTGGCTAGTTTCAATGAATGTATAATCTTTTTAGCCTTATCAACACACCACTCAACCTTCATGGGATGCTGAATTGCAATGCATTAAAATGAAATTCTTCCATATAAGAAGACACGTGAAAATGCATGGGCTATAGATAATCCAAATAAGCATGTGCGTGACTCTAACCATTGCCTTGTTTCCATGTTAAATTAACTCTTTATTTGAATCAACACCTGTATAAATATTGCTTGCCTAAAAAACGCATCGAATTATCTTCGGTTTATTTGGTTTCTCTACATTGAAGTCAAGGTCACCGCTGTGTGTTAAGTGTAATACGGTTATAAAATTGTACTATTACTTATAGACTCTAACGTAACCGCAGGTATCCTAGCACTCATTTGTTCTCTGTCCATTGAATCTCTAATTGCGGAAGCAAAATATATCGAATTTAATGATCGTGAAGGCCAATTGGGTGACTAATAGTTGCGTCTGTTATTAGAGTGATGTGATGTGAATATAAAGTGTAGTAGGTTTCGAGCAAATTATATTAATAGGTTGCTGACTCTTGATACATTTTTTTGGGGAGAATTTATTTTTACACAACCCTATTTTGACATGTTTTCTATTGCGGCGAAGGAAGTTTTCATTTCTGACTTATCGTTAAAGTCACCAATGTGTCAGCTTAATTATAATCATAATCATAATCTTTATTTATTATTTCGATCATAGACAATGATATAGGGCATGTCAAAATAAAAATAATAATAATAAATATGTAAAATAGAAAACATGATAATAATAATAATATCAATTAACCAATTCTATACAAATAAGTAACATTGGTAAATCAACATATAAGTAAAAAAAATTACGTATATAATAAAAAAATTACAAGGCGTCATACAAACAAATAAATACATTAATAAATATAATAAATAATACCACAGAAATTAGACAACCCCCAATTCCAGAAGCCAGGGCTTGTGCGGAAGGGGGTTACACATTGAAAAAACGTGGACATATAACCATTTCCTCCGACAGTGCCAGTACCGGAGCCAGGATTCGGACCCGGTGGTGATATGTCCGTGTGAACCAGACATAATAAAACAAACAAATAAATATATTAAAATTTATGATGCAGGATCCAGAAAAAAAAATATATACATATATATTGATATGACATTATTTGTACTTAAGCTAAAAAACACATCTAGGTCAACTTGAGTTATGTATTGCGAATAAAATGCATTTCATGTTATCTGAGTAAAGAGTTGCATGCATGTTTTTGTTTTCTGTTTTCGTTCATTTGTTCTGCTCGATAAAATACCAAAGTATTTTATAGAAGACAGATATTTTTATAAACTACATGCAATTTTTATATTTCAGCCATTAAAATGGAGTTAGAGATATTTATAACACAATTTACTGGTAACTAAAATCAGTTGTGTTATTTTAATTCGCTTAGTTATTGTTAATCTAATTATCAAAATATTTTTATAACATTTGGAACTGTTTACGCATTTATTATGTTCATGTAGATATAAGATTTTTAATATAATTTGTACGGGAAAGTGATAAAACTGGAAAAAAGCTCAAAATTGCAATACTTCTTTCAGTCCATTTTGCAAGCTGTAGAAAATAGTTTTCCTGAAAAATCGAAACTACTAAATAAAGTATCTACTCACAAACTAAACTGGTTTAACGATGACCTTAGGCAGAAAAGGGAAAATCTTCACTTGCTAAAAGATATTTATAAAGTTAGTCCATCAGAGCAATTAAGAGTGTTAGTTAAGAATTATAAGTATAATTATAGAAATGACTTAGATAAGGCTAAAAGATTAGCTCACGATAATTTTATTAACAGCGCAAACAATCCCCAAAAGGCTATGTGGGAATTGATAAATAGAAAAAATACCACTGATGTACATAACTCGGATCCTAGTATTCATCCCGATAAGTTCAACGATTACTTTGTAAACATCGCAAATGAGATAATTGAAAGTCTATCACAGTGTGATACAATGTATAATAGCTTTTTAGACCCATCAAAATTTCAAATTCCCACTAATAAATTTCATTTTAGAGAAGTTAGCTATAACGAAGTTGGTGATATTATATCAAATTTAAAATAGACAAACAGTAAAGATGCCTACAATATGAATGTGAAAATCTTAATTACAATAAAATATTTAATATTAATTCCTCTAACTGACTTGATTAACCTATGTATTCGTAATAATGTTTTTCCTGACGACCTAAAAGTCGCCAAAGTAGTACCCATACATGAAAAAGACTCCAAGGATGATCCTTCGAATTACCGTCCGATATCAATAATTCCTTTTCTAGCAAAGATTTTTGAGATGGTTCTCAAAAAACAAATTAAGGAATATTTTGAGCTCAACAATCTTTTCAATCAACACCAATTCGGTTTCAGGAACAATAAATCCACCACTTTAGCTATCCTCTCACTAATTGATTTCATTACCAACGGATTTGAAAAAGGATTATACGTTTACTCGCAATTTTTGGATCTCACTAAGGCCTTTGACTGTGTGTCTCATGATATTCTTATAGACAAACTAAAGTTCTACGGATTTGATGAAAATAGTAGAAATCTAATTAATTCCTACCTAAGCAATTGTTACCAATTCGTTACCAACAAAAGTGAAAAATCAGCTTTGTTACCTATAAAATATGGCGTTCCTCAAGGATCTATAATTAGCCCCATATTATTTTTAATATATATTAATAACTTGCCCAGTTCAATGATTGATAGTCATTTTACACTATTTGCTGACGACACCACTATCTCAAATGGTTTTCCTAGTATGATGGAATTGTTAGATAACGCAAATTCGCCGCAGTGAAATGCAGAGAAATGGTTCCTGGCAAATCAGTTATGTTTAAATGAGTCTAAAACGGAAAAGATAATATTTAGCCTAAGAAGCTTAAGTTACGAGATCTCCACATTCAGAAATGAAACTAAATTCTTAGGTGTTTTCTTAGATACAAAGTTGTCGTGGGAACCGCAAACAAATTATGTTTGTAATAAAATTTCAAAAAATATATATTTACTACGAAACCTGTAATACAATGTCTCACAAAGAACCCTCCTAACTACTTATCATGGATTGATACATACCACTATCACTTACGCAATTCTGGCCTGGGGTCATGCGCCATCAGCCAGTTCTGTTTTCTCGCTACAAAGAAGAGCAATTAGGGTGGTTTCTGGTCTCAAGTATAGAGATGACTGCAAAAACACATTTGTACAACTCAAAATCCTCACACTGCCTTGTATTTATATTCTCCATTGCCTAATGCATATTAAAGAAAATGAGAGCAAATATACAACTCACAGCCAATTACATAATTATGTCACAAGGAAGGGTAATTCAATTTTACCAGACTTTCTCCGATTAACAAAATCCAGGAATAGCATTAACTATTATGGGATAAAATTTTATAATGTATTACCCTCCCAAATTAAACAATTGAACGGTAAAAAGTTTAAAGGAACTGTGAAAGGTTTTCTTCTCGGAAAAGCGTTTTATTCATTTGATGAATTTTTATGTGCTGATTTTAATCATTTTGTTCTATGTTAATTTTATTTGTGCACATTTTTTGTACTCGATTGTTTGTTTTTTGTCCATTTACAATATTATGATACGTGTTATTTTAACTTATAATACTTTAGGTGCACCGCTTATTTACTTATAATCATTATACTTATACATTTGACATATGTAAATACTTGTTGTATATTAGCACCAATAACAATTATTATTATTATTATTATTATTAATACCACGTGATGGGAACCAATTCGTTTTATCAAGTTGGTGTCAAGAAAGATTCAAGTTGGTATCGGCGATTTTATTATTTGCGGAAAATATAAAGGAGAGTGTGTAAAAACTGGAAAATTGGAAGTCGCTAGGGGATGAAAAATAAAGAACAAGAAAATTATAGAAAATTATAGGGGTTGAAAATTATTAAGAAAGTAAAGATTGGTATATAATAGAGAGAAGAAATTGTTTTTGGTTGAAATTAGAGTATAGTTATAAGAAGGAAGATATCTAGTTAAAGAGTCGAAACAAAAGAAAAGGAAATTATTTTTTTCAAAATTCTGGCAAATTGGAGGAAGAAGATAATTATAAATTATTTTAAGGTGCAGAAAACGATTCCTAGTGGAACCGACATATCACTTGAATTGTGTAGGGGCTTAGCGGATTGCAGCTGAACATCAAATTAAGTGATACAGTGCGGCTAGAGGTTTTATTTGAGCTACGCTGATTAATAGGCTGTAATAAACTTCATATAAATTTATTGTATCTTTTAATAGTTTGGAAAATAATTGAGTATATTTTAAAATGAAAATTTCGATCATTGATTCTATTTCTTATTAACAAATTTTATTTTAAACAATAATTATTCAAATTGTTTTATTTTTAGTATCGTATTTATATTTTAGCTAGATAGGGAATTTCACTGTGTATCGTATTTTATTGTTCTCACAATACACTGTTCGATTTGATTTGAATTTGTTTTATTGCTGTGTGTTTTCTAGAATTGTGTTTAATTTCAATGGTCCGAACTTACGACTTTGAGTTTATAAATTAGAAATTATTTACTAAGAAAATACACTTAATAAATATATTTGCCGACAATTCTCAATGTCATTATTATTCCCATTTTTAAAGACTGGTATTACTGAAGCTATTTTTAGACAGTCAGGAATGTCAGTCAGTGATGAATTTAATAAATATAACAGTATGGTCTCTAAGTGTTGGTTTATAGCTTTAATTATTTCCGTCATGACACCATCAATTTCCGATGATTCCTAATTTTTAAGATTGCTAATAACGTCGTACAGTTCATTAGCTGAAATAGGCTCAATATAGTAGATTCCACGATATTGCCTGACAGTATGTAATGCAACATCAATTGTAACTAAAAAAAGAGGAAAGTTTACTACTTCATTTTTGTCAGTAACAATATCATTATTGACCTTTAGCGTTATTGGACATTTTCATTTTTGATTCTACCTAATCGTTTGTTAATTATACCCCATGTTTCCTTTGTCTTATTTTTAGCATTTATAATTTTATTTGTGAAATAATTTTCTTTAGATGTGTTTATGTTTCTTATACTCCTTTTTCTTTGTTTATACAATGATATTGATAGGATCATGTGTAATTGATATATTTATATCTTTCTGTAGCTCTAACACAGGAGAAGAGAGTGGCTAGCCATGTCGTCCCTCACACCTCGGTTTACCGACTTAACAACACATAAGAACTCCACTAAACGTTCATATTCAAGGCAAGACTCAAACATGAGGCTCCTTAAACTCAAACTTAATACGTAATCACTAAACCACTAAACTGGTCAGCATATTTAATTTTTCAGTCTTACCAATAATTATTATGCTAAGAAGAAGAAAAATAGCGGGGCGAGCATAGTTGCGTCTTTACTATGTACATACTTCGATATGCGATATAAAGCAACGTCAGGCGCGGTTAGTAGTTGGATGGGTGACCGTCCCAACGAAGACCGCGTGCTCGCCTCACACATCTTGCAGCGGCTTGTATATCAGTGTACAGGGGATATACCATCCTTCAGAGGGGATGTAAAGCCGTCGGTTACTTGTCTCTTAAATGTTAGGCAAGTAAAAGATCCCTACTCTTCTTAAGGGAAGAGGTTCGGCAAAATTCCTGGTTGGGGGTATCTCGTCTACAGGCGTCGGTGTTAGACTTCAGTAGGGGAAATAGTTCGACGTTAAATAAATATATATAAAAAAAGGAGAAAAATAATAATTATAAACAAGTCTGGCAATAAAATGTATATAAATTATATAGTTATAATATATACAATTAAATAAACATATGCACACACATGGCAACATTGTTAGTAATTTTACGAAAAAACACGTTATCGTAACTTTCAATAACATCAGCTCTGCACATATTCCTTTGACTGGTCATATTTTTTACTATGTTCCACAGCACAACTAAGATAATCACAAGAACCAAACCTTTGATCTTAAGCACTTTCTTTCTGTTGTGCTTCGGTAGCCTCCTCCACATATTCATCTTCGCCCTCTTCCTCCTCCAAGTGTTCGGCCTGTTCTTCATCTGCTTGTTCATCATCGTCTTCGAATTCTAGGTCAGCTTTGAATTCATCTTCGTATTCATCATTATCCTCGGCTTCTTGTTCACCTTCATCTTTAACTTCCGCATTATTATCTTCTTCTTCGACGGTTTCTTGGCCCTCAGCTTCTTCACTCACTGCATATTCCTGATTCACTACTTGACCTCCATCATCTGGGGCATATTGAAGATTTTGCAGTTGTGCGTTGTTTGTAACATCTTGAACCTGTGTTTGCTCTTGCGCATTTACATTACCTTGATTTCTTCGTGTACCACGGGATACATGAACTGGCCTTGCATAATCTTGTGCTCGCGGCAATTGTGTTGGATACTGGTTATTATGTACGGGGGCCAGTGCCCGAATTGGTTGCCTATATCCTTGTCGGTGTGCATGTACCTGCTTTTGACCGTGACTATAACCACTATTTCCGCGAACTGAAGCGGGAGCAACATACTGGTTTCTGTGTCTACCATCATATACATTCTCTTGCCTCTGTCTATAGGCAGGTTGTACAGTAGGGGCTTGTTGGTAACGTTGACCGTCAGCATGTTGCTGTCGTTGCTGCTCATGGCCGCCATTTTTAACAAGAATATCTTGCAGTGGATTATTAATAATGCCTAGCACATACTGACTTCTGCTTCCACCGCCCACATATTGAGGTACTACGTAGTCGTCAATTGCGTTCGGGACAGTTTCTTCAACGTTCTTGGTGGCTTGGCCACTTTCAGGATCTTGACTGTGATCCGCTTTTCCGAGAGCTATTCGTTGTCCTGGTTTAAGCTTTTCTACGGTCGCTTCGAATCCTGTTGTAGGTCCCACTTTGTATTTCACAACGCGGATGCTTCCATCCGCCTCTTTAAAAGTGTAGAATCCATAAACGTTTTTCCCCTCTCTTATCTCATGATGGGATTTTATATCTTCGGAAGTTGGATCGTAGACGTTATATCCAAATTCGTAGTTGACTGGGCCACCCTGCAACAAAGACGCATTTTAATTAGGAATAGAATTAAGACGTTTAGTTTTGTGCGACGGTAAATATTACAGGTGAAAATATTTAATAGTTTATTTATGTACAGGGTGTAATTAAAGTACATTAAAATGTTTTAGGCGGGTATGCCTTAGTTAATTTTATGAAAAGAATTTCATATAAACAGATATCCAGAAATGATGTCCACATATATTGCGATAAAAAAAAAGTTTCGAAGAAAAGTTCTAAAGCTGTAACTGAACATCGTTAATAAGCTAACGGAAGCACAGTGGCGTGCAGAAATAGAGGGGTACAAGAGGTAATAATATATTTTTTAATGCAACCCCCGTACATTGTTGAATTTTTGAATTACTCTGATTTCAAAAGTATGACATATGGCAGTGCTATCTTTTCGAGTTATTGAACATTGAAAACTAATAAATTATTAAGAAAATTACAAAACTCATTTATTTCAAATATTTAATTATAAACATATAATATTAACAAAACAACAAATACAAATAATAAATTATAAAACTTGTTCGATATGGAAACCATTTTTTTTTGGATGCAGAGATAATATCGTCTTCTCAAATTTCGAAAAGTACTCAAGATGATAACGTTATTAACAATGTTTGGACTATTTATTTCATTCTGAATTGTTCTTTAATTTCATCAAATTTCACTCAAAATATCCGAAGTTATAACCAAAATATAAAATTTTGCAGTTTTTAAAGTTTTGATTTTTTTTAGATTATGTGTGCAGATAAAAATTTCATATTGTAACCGCTGATAGCCTATGTCACAGTGAACAACCTTAATTTTTTTAGCTTTTTTTGGACCTACACATACCGAGATATACTCATCTATATTTAGAAAGAACGACCAAAATAGACAATAACTAGCGTAACGGTGGTTGCTAGAGGTAGAAAATGTTAAAAAAATATTTACATTGGAAACAATTCCTTATGTTTTGCTTGTCTGACTCCACTATAAAGAGTATAAATTATTTTATAAAATATGTGAGTGACTAGAGAGCATATTTAAATCTGTACGTACCGGGTGTTAGAAAAGTATTGGAACGGTGGAAAATCTTGAATCAAATCGAAAAATAAAAAAATACATGTCAAAAATTTTTCAAAAAACTATCTACTGATACCAAAATGACCTCCCCACCCACCACCCTGTGGGTGGGGTGAGGGGCAACTTTGAAATTTGTAACGAAAATCTCTGTTTTTTATAGCGAATTCGGATTCTACGGCCAAAAATACGTGAATTTTATATCGGGCATTTTTTTCGATTCTCGCAAGGTGTCGCTGCAATCGCACAAAATTGAAATAAACCTTAAGCGTCCATAAGTTTGTAAATATTTACAAACTCTAGCTATTCGTGTTGACAAAAAAACATTCAGTTTAAAAAACAATATCTGTGATATCTTGGTTTTTATGAATGTTTTTTTTTTAAGTGTTTTTAATAACAGTATTTGTTTTGTGAAATTTATACGAGAGCGTTCAGTTCCTTCCAACTTTTGTAGAGGCAGAAGCGCACTTTTGTACGGAAAAAGTTATTTCATTTTTCATTAGTTCTCGCGTTTTTTTCTGCATAATGGCCACTTTAACAGAGGAAGAGAAAGTTTCTCTTTTAATGATGCGAGGATGGGGCGATAAAGAAAGGTCCTATGATGAAGTTGTGATTTTATTCAACGAAACTTTCCATGTAGATCAAGTGGGAATTTCGAAATCTACTGTGTCCCGTATCATCAAACGATTCCTGGACACAAGGGCAAATTAAATCGCCCAAAAACTGGAAGACCAAAATCTGAAACATCGGAAACTCGACAAATGGAAGTGGCCCAGGCATTTGTTAAAAATCGAAGGTTATCAATAAGAAAAGCCAGTCAACAGCTTGATATGAGTGCATTTTCAGTACATAAGAATTTGAAACTTTTGAAATTTCATCTTTGCAAAATTCGCCTTCACCAAGAGTTAAATGTAGATGATTTTGATCGGCGACTTGAATTTAGTGAATTAATGATGGAAAGGAGTAAGCACAACCCAAATTTGTTGTCATCTCTACTTGCCTTCTCAGATGAAGCAACTTTCGAACTCAGTGGAAAAGTTAATCGCCATAATTTCAGTTATTGGAGTGACGAAAACCCTCACTGGATGCTTGAAACACATACGCAGTATCCACAAAAATTTAATTTTTGGGCAGGAGTTTTCAGGGATCGAATCATAGGACCGTTTTTCATAGATAGAAATTTGAATAGAGAAAAATACCTGGAAATGTTGACAAATCAAATAGTTCCCGCAATACAAGAGATTGCTGGTGATGAGTTCTATAATGTTTGGTTCCAGCAAGATGGGGGTCCTCCGCACTATCGGGATATTGTTAGGGACTACTTGAATGATACTTTCGAAAATCGATGGATAGGTCGAAGAGGAACTATTGAATAGCCAGCAAGATTATTATTTCACTAAACCTCGTTATTTTGAAGAGCTGAGGCAACGCATAATAAACATTTTTGCAGAAATACCACCTCAAATGATAAGAAGTGCTATTGAAAATTTTTACGTTCGTCTCGGACAATGCCAAGAAGTCAATGGGCACCATTTTGAATACCTGCTATAATCTTGAAATTAAAACCTGCTAGTGTAGCAGTTAAGCTGTAAACTAATTGCCTCAACTCACCAAAATCCTCACCTTGCCTTAAGTGGCTAAGTTACCTCCTTGCCTTCACTGGCTGGGACCAAGAACTTGTCTGATGTGGCAGAATTAAGAGGTAAAACCACTGTTAGTTTTTTTTTTAATCGAGTTTTTTATTGCCCTGTAAAGAATGTAAATTGAAAATTACTAGCTGCTAATAAATTTACAGAATGTTAATAGTTGTTGTAATTTCCGCACGACCGTGTAAAATCACTGTTCTCAAAACAGCTCGGGAAATCATTCACTCTGAGATCAGCAGTTTTACTTTTCGTATTTTTTTAAGTATGCGTTCAAAACTTTTATGTTTGCACTCAATTTTTTGCGTTTGCAGGGACACCTTGCGAGAATCGAAAATATAAAATTCACGTATTTTTGACCGTAGAATCCGAATCCGCTATAAAAAAAAAATAGAGATTTTCATTACAAATTTCAAAGTTGCCCCCGCCCCACCCACTGGGTTAGGGGTGGGAGAATCGAATCCAATGTCATTGGATAGATTTCGTAAAAATAACAAATATATGTTTTTCAGTTTTTGGAAGTTTTTTATGAACACAAGACGCTACTCTTGAAACAGTAATGTTTTCTTTTCATTTTTTGCGATTACAGTGACACCATACAAGAATCTAAAAAAAATGTCCGGAATAAAATTTACGTATTTTTTGCGCAATAAAAAATAGGAGTGTCCATTTGAAATTTTAAAGTTTCCCCTCGCCAGACCCACAAGGTGGTGGGTGGGGAGGTCATTTTGGTATCAGTAGATAGTTTTTGAAAAATTTTTGATACGTATTTTTTTATTTTTCGATTTGATGCAAACTGTTCGAGATATTCCACCGTTCCCATACTTTTCTAACACCCAGTATAATTAAAGCTAAGGTATTAAAGTAATGTGCATTAAACAATTAAAATATAATTAATTACCTGTTAAATTATAAAAATGCTAACTTACAATGCCTTTATCATCCTCTTGATTACTTTTTGCCAAAGTTATCGTTACCGCAACAATACACATGCAGAGTATCTGAATATTATCAAACATCATAAACTTCACACTGTTTAACATCAAAAACTTTAATTAACCGACTGTCTTGGTAACAATTTTTTTAAACAATACACGCACTTTTGATATTCATCTTAATTGAACCACTTGTAACCATTTAATGGTGGAGAAATAAGATTTCCGAATTTATATAGAGATTATAAAACTGGTTAGCTAAATTAGAACAGTTTTAAACTAATTTTATGGATCACCTATTATTTTCGTAATAGAATTAAGTGATGGAACTAATTCAGACGGTACTGTAGGATTGTAAAGTCGATTGCTTCTTTACTGGGGTAATCAAATATATACCTATAGCAATGTCCGTTTAAGAAA
This sequence comes from Leptura quadrifasciata, assembly GCA_963675555.1. Lineage (NCBI taxonomy): Eukaryota > Metazoa > Arthropoda > Insecta > Coleoptera > Cerambycidae > Leptura > Leptura quadrifasciata. The sequence goes on along the minus strand of OY776681.1, from coordinate 13,663,858 downwards.
GCTCGCAATGACGCGCAGACAGCAAGACAACAAAAGAAGAATACACCTTATATATCATATCTTATTTAATGCATTTCTGTTTGCGACATCTGTTCTGTGGTACCAAAGCATTACAAGTATTTAAATTTACCACGCTTTGGTAAGTTAAAATTATGTTAAGGAAGCCTCGGTGGCTTATTAACATAACAGCTCTCTTTGTTGTTACAGAGATTTGGTTCCTATAACATATTTGTATTTTTATTGCTAAATTATAAATTAAGCAATTAACAGTTAACTCAATTATCTCTTGCTTCAAATTGTAGTCTACCATTTATAAATTTTAAATGATACATTTGTATATCGGTTTGGAAGCAGCACACCCTACCTAGACATAAGTATATATGTTGTTTTTTAAGTTTTCGCGGGTGTTAAATGAAGTGTTATTGTACTTCCGGGTGCTCTCCCGCGTCGATGATCGACTCCTCCAGGAGTCACGGTTGTCTGCACGACGTTTCGGCAGAATCTCATCTGCCATCTTCAGATTCTCACTGAAAGCTGCCTACTGCTGCTCCTCGTTGCTCGAACTGAACTGACGTTCTCCACGTTGTGCGGCTCCTTATATAGGCTGTAGTGTAGGGCGCACCTGCGCGACTTTCTACGTGTCACTGGTCACCTACTACTTGTGGGAGGCGTAGCGGGCGGCTGAGCCAACCCGACAAGTGGTCTCGCTGAAACGTCACGCGACTTCTCGTTGGTTGTTGGGCATCCTCGTGTCCAATCGTTGCCGTAGAATGCCGAGGTACTTTCTGATTGGTCAGCGCTCGGCTCTGACTCTTCGTGATAGGTTCATATCGGGCAGGTTGCTGTGTTTCTTAACTATTTGTCAATGCTTGAACGTACCTCCTCGAGATTGGTTCATCCGCGATGGATCGTCGTGTGCTTTCTGTTACGTATTTCCCTACAACAGCGGGCTTCCAAGAACTGGATAATCTCTGCGTATCATCCCGTTTATTAAGATTTTGTGGCCTTTTTTCGATCTCTATGGCCTCTCTGGTAATTCTTGACCTATAATGCTCGATATTAGCTACTGTTCTGGCGTTGTCGAAGTCTATTTTGTGTCTTGTGGATTTTATATGCTTGCTAGGGACGATGCTTTCTCCTATTTTTGTACTGCATTCATATGTTCTTCCTTTCTTACACCAATACTTCTATTGGACTGTCCTATGTATGATTTATTGCAATATTGGCACGGGATTTCGTACACTCCTTGGTTTCCTAGGGTAGTTTTTTCTTTTGGATTATGGAGTACTGCGCTGATTTTTCGGTGACTCCTGGAGTCGACCATCGACGAGGGAGAGCACTATATATATATACTCAGACGCTGTTCAACCTAAGAACCTAGTATATATGTATATTTAAATCCACAAAATCCATAAAATGAAAGTTGTAGAGCATATAATTTCAAGTTCATCCATTACCTAGTTTTTCAATGCAGATCAATATTAAGCAAAATACGCTCAAAAACCAAAATGTCTTACATATAAAAAAAGGTCCAAAGTTTATTAACCAAAAGTAAAAATTTACCCAATAATAGTGATACAACAAAATGCAAAAAAAACTAAACCAATACAAAGTACAAGAACAAGAATTAGTAAGTTATTTGTAGAAAAAAGAAATTTCTGGATTTTGTCTTCATTTAATTTTAAATTATTTGAGGAGAAGCAAGCAGCCACTTGTTTGATAGAACTAATACTATCATCAGTTAAATTATGAAAGTTCAAATTAAAGTCAATAATAGACTTATCGTCAGCATAAGCGATGCACTTTTTAGGTGACATAAAGTGAAAAAAATTCAGTAATACATAATATAAAAAAGTAGTGGCCCCAAGATAGAGCCTTGGGACACTCCATGCTTAGTCGGAAGTAATTCTGAATTTATATTATCGACAAAGACACACTGTTGTCTATTGTTCAGATAACAATGGAAAAGATATAATGGGAGTACTCTAATACCATAGGTATCTATTACGAGGATGGAATTGTAGTTCTTCGAGCGTTATCAAGGACGTTAATATTTTCAAGGTCAAGATTTTCATAATTTACAGTCAATGTTGGCGGCAATTTATTACGTTTTATGCCGTAACAGCACATATATAGTTTCTCAGTGATTCTGTGTCCACTTGTCATTGAATACCATGTATTATATGCATGCGCAAACTGCAATTTGTTGTGGTGGAAACATAGACAGGCAAATAGAAGTACGAAATTTGTAAATAATATACTCTTAACTGAATTTTTTGTGTCAGTCGATTGCTGTAACAAAACTGCTGGATGGTAGTTGGAAACTGTGACAAACGAGGTTCTCCTATACTCACTATGTGTGGTATGAGACCTATACAATTATCTTAACAAAGAATTAACCTTTAATTTCCTTCTTCCTCAATTATGCGTTGGTCAACCATACATGCCGCATATTTCTCTTATGATGATATGACTACTTGGTAGTTTGAATTTTCTTTCCAGTTTTCTAGTAAATATGTGTGAAAAGACTATTCACATACATTTACACCATTATTCTATACTAACGAAAAATCTAAGTATACAAATTAATTAAATACAAAGTCAGGATCCGATGTGCATTTTATACCTTGAGAGGTCCAATTTACTTTTTCTGAACACTTGGTTTAAAAAGTTACAATAACAAAACAATTTTTTGTTGGTTTGTGTCAACAATTTATTGACAAATATTGCAACAAAACTGTGTGAAATATATTACATAACCGAGCCGTTAGATGACACTATTGAAAATGTTAAGAATTTGGAACCAATCTCGATAAATTAGTTTTGCCTTGTTACAAGCAGAACAATTTTACTGATATAATTGTGTGGGCTATAACTAAATTAGTTCCGATTTCATTTGATCGATTAACCACCTTATTTTTTAATGCATTATAATTGGCCAATGTGTAGTTTACCACATTAATTACAAATTAAAGTCATCTATTCGGTCTTTTCATTGTGTCATATCGAACAAGACTATAATAATTATAACTTATTTCTCATATTGCGAGTTGGATCGAATGCATTAACCGCACTCTATTTAAGAAGGTGGAAAGCTTATTTCTTTCAATGTCAATAGCACTATTTTAGAACTTATTCAATGAGTTAAATCTGGGTAGAGTTGCATGTCGTTGTTGTAATATGATTTTAAAAACACAAATGATATCATTTGTCTGTGGTTTGTTGTTCAAACGTTTGGTTTCAGTGGTTTGCTCAAGATCAATGTCAACTTTTATGTACAAGGTGTACAATTTGACCGAATTGTTATTCTTCTGATTTAGAATTCAACATACTATCTTGTGCAAAACCAAAAATTGTTTGACTCTTTTCAACATGAAAATTTTAACTATGTAGAGTTTTATCGTCTGTGGTTTTGTTCTTTGGAAATATCACATATTTAATTCTTCTCGACTACAGCAAAACCTTTGATTTAATTGATCATGATTTACTTGCATTATGACACAACGTGCAATTGTTGAACTGGTTCAAATGCTATCTTCCCAACTGATCTCAAGTCGTTAGACTGGATCATCTAAACAAGAAGTAGCGTGTGATGTTTCTCAGGGAAGCATTTTGGAACCATTTATGTTCACAGTTTTCACTGCCGAACTTCCCCTAATATTATCCCGAAATTGTGGAGTCCATTTTTACAGGAATGATACTGATACTAAAATATACATCCTGTAATCCAGTGCAGTCCAGAGAAGCAGTACGAGTTTTAAATGAAAGTTTGACAGCAATCGTTAAGCTGGTCTTATAATTAATCCAGCGATGTCAACTGCGATGTGTATAGGGACCAGTTCCATGTGTGATAAAGCTTCCGATCATTTAAATTGTGATTTGACGTTGAATGAAAATGTGTTAACTTTTAAATACAGTACTAAATACCTTGGTGTAATCTTTGACAATCATCTGTGCTTCTAAAATCATCTAAATGCAAAATATAAAACTCTTTAAAATTGAAATATGTTCCACCATCAGATGTTAAGTGGAGACTTGTAAACTTTATTATATTCATTATATTTGTATAACCTGCTTGAGAGCTGAACTGAAGCACATAACATAAACATTCGTTCTTCTGACACACAGCATTCCTATGCATCGCACTAAAAAGTTTGAGTCTTGTTACTCTATATGGCACATAAAATACGAATTTCATGATATCTTTGTTTCCTGTTCTTCAATGTATCAATTTAAACAAAAACGCTTGTCACAGCAATGTGCTATATAAAATATACTAGTTATTGTAATTTGTTTTCTATTCACTTGTTTATTTATGTCTATGTTAGGTTTAGTTTTAATGGGGGGGGGTTAAAAAAATACATTCTTGCAATGCTATCCTCTTTTGAAATTGTAATTTTTTTTCAGTAAATATTATTATTATTATTTGTGTGCCTAACATCAATAATTGAGAAAATAGAGGTACCCTTACCCCAGAAGAATTAGACTCAAAAGGGACAGAGCGGTAAATAAAAAGTCTGACCAAGCTAAGTTTTTGCGGAGACCTTTGTTTTAATGTAATTAAATCCTGAAGAGTGCCCTTAATTTGACCTGTGGAAGCGAAAGGGAGGAACTAGTCACCAATATGGATTTTAAGAAAAATATTTGTAAACGTCAGTTACGCGACATCTGTGTAATGTTTTTGAATCATTTTCCCTTCCTAAAAATATACAGGGTGGCCAAAAATGATTTTTCAATTGAGAACTTTTTGAATTGAATTTTCTCAATTTTTCAAATGGAATATTCTGTATATTTTACGATAATATAATGTAGGAATCAAAACCCAACATTTTTTGTATTTATATCGACAATTATTATCGTCAACATTCATGAATAAAAATGATCAGCTAGTGGCAAATGCGAGGAACAAAGGGAAAGCCATGTGGAACATAATAAATGACATAGTTCAAATGTGCTTTTAGAGGACGGAATATTAAACATAATACTTTCAGTCGCAAACTCCTCTATAAAGTCCTTATTTTACTATAAGGAACGTAACCAGACTGCAACCAACAGCTACTCTCCGGACTACGTGCCCCGCCGAGCGCTGAATTACAAGTTACAAGTTACAGTTAAGTGTAATAATTGCATATTACCATCAAAACGCCGAAAGACTGATCCTAACATAGCCCGGAGAGTAGCTGCAACAGACACTGGACCGCTAGATGGCGCCTGCTGACTATTTTACATGTCGCTATTGTAAAAATACCGGGATGTATCAAATAGTCAAAGGATCCTCGTGCCGGTCGTCCCATGCCTACCTTGCACTGACGAGAGCCAACAGCTCGAAACTTCAGTATGCAAGTGGTGTGTGACGGTTGGCAAGAGAGCTCCTTTAAGTAGGATCAGTCTTTCGGCTGGTGTTTGTTGCAATCGAAGCATTAGCGTTTTGATGGTAATATGCAATTATTACACTTAACACGCCAGACTTGTAACTTGTAATTCAGCGCGGGGCACATAGCCCGGAGAGTAGCTGTTGGTTGCAGTCTAGTTATGTTCCTTATAGTAAAATAAGGACTTTATAGAGGAGTTTGCGACTAAAAATATTATGTTTAATAATAAATGACAGTTTAGGCAAATCCAAAAAGAATAACTTGCAGATTGATATAGAGGATAAAGGGAAAATTTTTAGTCCTACCATTTCATAATGTTTTTATATGTATTAGTAAACTTACCTAATGGTATAGATCCTCAATTTCTATTATCATGTTTAAAGTCCTGTACTAATTTATTCTTTCTTAGAGCCCTGACAGAAGGGGATGTTCTAGATGCAATAAACAAGTTGAAAAACTCAAATTCTTCTGGCACTGATGCGATTTCTAATACATTATTAAAAAATATTGGTGTATATATTGTTCGTCCTCTCACTTATATAATCAATGTATCATTGGAACAAGGCATACATTCCGAGAAATTAAAAATGTCTAAGGTAATACCTTTTTTAAGAAAGATGACCCAAACTTAATTGTCAATTATAGACGAATCAACCTATCACCTAGTGTATCAAAAAAATTTGAATCTGCAATTAATATGCAGCTAGCAGATTTTGTTACAATTAATAATATGCTATTCTTTGAACAAATATTTACAGAACAATTCGATACGCATATATCTTCATTTAATAAGATGATTGCTGCTTCTTCAATTTATCTTTTTTGACGTTTACGTCACAGGAACAGTCAGTGGTTATTTTTTTACAAATAATATAAATCGGAATAAATACAGAAATAATGTATTTTGCAGACGTTTCGGAAAGTACTGCCCTCCTTAGTTAAATCATCCTAACTGACAAATTGTTAAAACTGAGATAGAATGTTTGATAGGATCTTTTATGTTAGTAAATGCAGTTATATTACACATAGGATAATGTATTAAGGCAAAATTAATGGATATCAGGAGTAGTTATGAAGTTCTAACTTACTAGACTAGATTACTGACTTAGCAATATAGATAGATAAGAACCCAGAAAATGAAAAAAATGTGTATTTATTATTATTTTGTAGACTCTGTGATTTATTTCTGAAGGGGATACTACATGTGGTGGAAAATCCAAATATTATTTATATATTATGATTTTATATATAAGTGTGTCCTGCTTTTCATAAATCCACCCTAATATCTCAGTTATTAATAATGCGATAAATTAAATTTGGTGGTAATTGTGTGTTATAAAAATGAATTGTATGACTGGTGGTCGAGAGGTGAGCGCACTTGCCTCTCAAACAAAAGTTCCGGGTTCGATCCCCAGTCGTGGCAGTGGAAAATACTGTGAGAGGAATTTTTCCACTATACACGGATATTGGGTTGTGTGTTCCTTGTCTCTAAATGTGTAGCCCCCTCCCACACAAGGCTCTTCTAGAGCCTTCCGAGATAAGGGGGGTCGTAATTACCTGTGGTGTTATTTATTATTATTATTTGGAATAAAAAAACATTTTCATTTTTCATTGGGATGCCGTTTTAAGGGGTAAAATAGGATAGGTTTTTGGCAAAAGGATATTAGGGCTTATTTTAGGCAAATTTTTCTATCATATTTGGATTCAGCATGTCCAAAAACCTCTTAATCCATATTCTCAATGATTTCAAAAACGAATTGTGGCAGAAGCGAAAAATTTCTTAAAAAACGTTTTTTAAATTTTTTGTAACTTTATTTAATTGGTATAACAAACTAAAAACAACTTCTTTTAAATTCTGGTCTCTTCAACATAACCGCCTTCCAACAAAACACACTTTTCAACAACCCTTGTTAACCTTTCAATCACTTTTCTTAAAGTTTGGGGAGTAATTTATTGACACGCTTGCCTAATCCTAAGGCAAACCTCTTGTCTGTTACGCGGCCGAGTAGCATACACTTTATTTTTCAAGTACCTTCATAGAAAAAAGTCTCAAGGGGTAATATCAGACAATTTAGGGGGCCAGAGTTCTAAAGGGCTATTTCTACCTATCCACTTCATGCATTTAAAAAAATTTTAACTATCAGAAAATTGTGCGCAGGGGCGCCATCTAACTGAAAGTATACATTTTCTCTCTATGCTAAAGGCATCTCAATAATAAAATCATGTAAATCATTTTGTAAAAAATTTAGAAAATTGTCTGTGTTGAGATTATCCAGGAAAAAGGGGCCAACAATTTGTTCGTTTAATATGCCACACCACACGATAACTTTTTCACTGTATTGGTTATTACAGTTAATTACAAAGTTGGGATTCTCGGCTGCCCAATATCTACAATTTTGACTAGATACCACACCGTTTGTCGTAAATGTTGCCTCGTCACTAAACAGTATGTTCTTTAATAAAAAAAATCTGCCGTTAAGATAGTTATCTTGCAACCATAGACAAAAATCAAACCGCCTTTCAAAATCACCATCTAAGAGAGTATGCAAAAATTTTGGTTTATATGCCCTAATTCTACTGCGTTTCAAACATCTCCATAATTTAGTTTTTGGTTAAATTTAGTGTCCTCCCCGCAACTCCTCTTATACTACTATTTGGATTGTTCCGAAATTCTGTTAAAATGCGTTCGTCGTCTGGATATTGTCGTGGATTTAAAGTGTAAGTGTGTTCTTGGTCTTGTGTTGAAAATGGCTCTGGTTCTTGAAAATAGTTTGTTAATGTCACCAATGGTTTTGTGCCAAATTGGAGCTCGATCACGATGACGTTGATTAAATATTCGAGTAACCTGACGTGTAGATCTTTTATTATCACCAAATAAGCGGATAATTTCAACTTTTTCTTCAATTGTAGGAACTACTCTCCGATTTTCTGCCATTATCAGTACGATTGATAAATTAAATAACAATAACTAACTAAATTAAATAACTTTTGACAATTCTTATGAATCGCCAAATGTTAAATAAAAACTTATTTTTCAAAGCACCTTTGATTAATACCTATGGTAACAAGGTAACTATCTTAAGGACAGATTTTTTTAAAGAACATAATGTTTAGTGACGATGCAACATTTACGACAAACTGTGCGGTATCATTGGAGGGTAGTTATGTTGAAGAGACCAGAATTTTTAAAAAAAGTTGTTTTTAGTTTGTTATAGCAATTAAATAAAGTTATAAAAAATTTAAAAAGCGTTTTTTAAGAAATTAATTAATTTTTCGTTTCTGTCACAATTCGTTTTTGAGATCATCGAGAATATGGATAAGGGGTTCTTGGACATGTTGAATCCAAATATGATAGAAAAATTTGTCTAAATTAAGCTCTAATATCTTTTTGCCAAAAAACCTGCCCTATTTTACCCCCTAAAACCGCACGCTATGCCAAATAATTCATTTTTCCAACATATAATTACCACCCGAATTTGAAGAAAATCGCATTTTTAATATCTGAGATATTAGGGAAGATTTATGAAAAGCGGGACACATTGTATATTTAGTACTTAAGGCTTTCGAAAAAAATTTAAATTCAATGTATAACTTTAAAACTAGTTTTTAGAAAACACAATTTTATTGTATGTATATTTATTATATGTTTGGACAAAATTTCGATTTATTGAGCAATAAATACATAATTAAAGAATAAATAAACTAAAACCAAAGGTTTTTTCAAATAGTTCAACAAAAAAATTATTATTATTTTTATACTAAGGATTCCACATGTTACCTGACACACATCTCTATGCGTCTTTGAATTAGAGTTCCGGTGTGATTGATCGAAGAGGAGTTATTGTCCTTTCTTTCTTTCTTTCTTTCTTTCTTTCTTTCTTGTTTTGGATTGTGGAACAGTAGAAATTTCATTTCAAAGGCGCGTTTGAATTATAGCCGTGTAACGGTAAATCGAAATTTCAATTTCAAAAAATTCGTTGTAAAGACATAAACTTTCACTTTTATGTTTAAACTAATCCTGATTCGGCTTCAGAACAAACAGTAAGACAAATATTTTTTTTTTTACCTGAAAAAGTTGTAATTTATGCAAAGATTTTGAATAAAACATGTTATGCAGTTTTCTTCCATTAGACATATTACTAAGTCAATTTATTGGATGTGATATATTCGTGCTTATGAATTCCGTAGCTACTAAAGTTATAACATAAAGTTAAAATTAACAATTACGTAACAGTAGTTCCCCAAGAAATAGCTTTTATTACAACCATGAAATTATAGCGAAAGCTATTATTTATAAATAAACTCGATTTTAAATTCATTTGTATATTAATAGATGTCTCTTAGTGTTTCTTTTTAGCCGCTTTTAAACAGACTAGTGAATGAATGCACTAACAACATAAGGCTATCTTTAAATAAGTCAAGATCAATTAAAAAAAAATTGATTTAACATTGCACTTCTTACACAAGTTGATCACAAATGGGTATAAGAATTACGAGAAAAACCTTCTAACAAGATAAATGTTTTCATGTACTCAGAATTATTCAACCTCTCTAGCTTATGGTCTTTTACTCAACATCAGAATGTTATATAAAGCTGAATGTATCGTTCTCCGGGGTTGGAATCCGATTTCTTAATGAGCTAAAGATTTCTTTAATACACAAATAAATAAAAAAGTGGTACACCCCTGACATTTTCCCTTGTGGATATTCTTTATGATTAGCCTGGTCAATTCTGCATGAGAACAGACTCTTGAGTTTTTCTCGTCGGACGCACAGTTCTTGATTAAAACAATTAAATCCAAATTATTTATTAATCTTTGAACTATATGTTGTATAGATAGGACAAGTCAATTTTTAAAATAATAGTTCAGAATCATTCAAAAATCGCAAAAAATGCACAACTAACCTTTTAAAATAACAATAACTACATAAATAATCTAATAATAGCTCACAAACATTAAAAGTATAATAAAACATAATATTTTTAGTCGCAAACTCTTCTATAAAATTCTTATTTTACTCTAAGAAACGTAAGAACGTAACCAGACTGCAACCAACAGCTACTCTTCGTGCTATGTGCCCCGCCGAGCGCTGAATTACAAGTTACGAGCCTGGCGTGTTAAATGGTAATAATTGCATATTACCATCAAAACGCTAATGTTTCGATTGCAACAAACACCAGCCGAAAGACTGCAGTTTCGAACTGTTGGCTTTCGTCAGTGCTATCCCAAATACACCGAAATGTACTAAATAGTCAAGTGATCCTCGTGTCGGTCGTCACATGCCTACCTTGCACTGACGAGAGCCAACAGCTCGAAACTGCAGTCTGCAAGTGGTGTGTGACAACTGGCACGAGACCTCCTTTAAGTAGGATCAGTCTGTCGGCTGGTGTTTGTTGCAATCGAAGCATTAGCGTTTTGATGGTAATATGCAATTATTACACTTAACGCGCCAGACTTGTAACTTGCAATTCAGCTCTCGGCGGGGCACATAGCCCGGAGAGTAGCTGTTGGTTGCAGCCTGATTATGTTCCTTGTAGTAAAATAAGGATTTTATAGAGGAGTTTGCGACTAAAAATATTATGTTTTAATATTCCACCCTCTAAAAGCACATTTGAACTATTAAAAGTATAAATTTGGTGCAAAAGCTACTATGTATTGAATGGCCGTTTAAAGAGAAATTAAAATTCGTTCCTGGTCGGTAAATATTATGTGATTCAATATAAATAGTCTTGTCGTAATTTATCATTAGTCCGTTTCTTTGACACCAGTTATACGATTGAAGAATTCTATCCACCTTTAATATTATTTCACATGTATCTTATTCATGTATCACAATGGAGCTATCATCAGCACATGCCATACCATCCAAAATATGATCCGGGAGATCGTTTATATACATTTAAAAAATAAGAGGCCCTAGGACACTACCCCGAGGGATTCCTATATCTATCTATATCATATATTGAAGATTTGGCGCCCTGAAATTTGATTGGTATTTGTCTACTACTACGGTATGAGTCTACTAAATCATTCGCTATTCCTCTTATACCCGGTGTATTTAAGTTTTGATCTACAAAACTAATGTCAACCGTGCCAAATCGAAAATGCAGTTATTACACATTCGTTATTATCCATTTTGTCGTTAAAGAATGGGAAGTGTTGATTATATCAGATAAAGGACCAACAATCTCAGATGCGCATTTTTATATGAAATTATTCTGTATTTCATCAAATCCACATGATTTTTTATTAAGGAGATTATTTATAACCTCCAATACCTCGGTTTCAGTAAATTGGTGTTATGAACATTAAAATGTTATAACATTTTGATTTTGTGCATTTCGTGGGTAACGAATTTTAAAAATGAGTATTTAGTTTATTGTCTACTACACTACAAAACTATTCACCGAATGAGTCGGCAATAATCTGGGTTCCAGAGAAATTGACGTTAATTATGACCAATTCAGAACATAGATCGTTTCTTTTGTTATTTCCAAGCATTTTATTTACAAAATTCCAAAGGATTTTTGATTTATTTGAGAATTGGTTGATGATTTGGGAGACATGCTTCTGCTTTTCTTCTTTTATTAATTTATTTATTTGCCTGCTTTTTTTAGGTTTTTGTACTGATCATTTAGTTCAGCATTGTTTTTCCTTATCTTATTTAAACATTTTAAGTCATCTAATCTTTTTGTCAAGTCTTGTGAGAATTTAATTTTCTTATTGTAACAATTATTTATTGATAACGATTTAGTTTGGAGAGGAAACGATATATTGAAACATCATAAAAAAGTATCAAATAAGTCATTAAAGATTAAGTTCATATTGACGCTATTTGTAACAGTAGGGTCATAGCTATTTACAAAATAAGTTTTAAATTTACTGATGGAGCAATCATTAATAGAACGATATGCTATTTAGTTATGTAGAGGAAATGCAACACGTTGGATTTTAATATGGCATATGCATGATTGTGCAAAATGGTCTGATATTCCTGGATAAAAGTCATCAAATTTTATATCCTCCATTACATTGCTCACCAAGTAATCAATGCTAGAGCAAGTAATTCTGTCACCAGTTCTAGCTATTCTAGTGGGTGACTCAATTAGGGATGCTAGTTTATAAGACTCAAAAATATCACATAATATTGCGCCTCATCCTAAGGAAAGTGGTAAAGCTATTGGCTACCGAAGGATTATAGGTGGAAGAAGTAACGTTTGTTCAAAGCTTTTTACAGCTGCCATGGCTGCTGCTGGGAGTTATCTTTTAGTATATTTAGATCTCTACGAATAAAAATATATCAGATACATTAAACTGTTTATTTAAGTTTAAAAAATAAGAATTTAGAATAAAAAATAGAAAATTTTCCTAATGTTCTTTATCATCAAACATATACATATATACAATTATTCATCGGTAGTCATATCTTTTTCGAGGGAACAACGTTTCTCTTTATTTTTTTTATGGCTTTCGGCCAGGTACCATGCAGCCAGTCACACTATGTTAAAATTATCTAACCTAAACAAAATAGAGAAAAAGAGTGAAGAAGAGCAACGAAGGAAAATACAGGGAAACACGCTTCTCGTCCAGAGGTCTGTCAGGACATTCAGTTTGACATCACAAAAAAAAGACCACGGTAGGGTAGCTAAAAACATAAGGTTAAAACTAGAGGAAAACAAAGCTAACCTATAGTGTGATATTAATATCTATAAAAAAACCAATGATTAATTCATAGATTTTATTACTACTTATAGCAAGTAAACTAACTACGTTGAACGGAGCCATTATATTGAAGCATGAACAGATATTTTTAACAAGTGAATCTGTAGCTGTCTTGTACTTATCGCAAGCGAAGAAAAGGTGATCAAGATCGCCGATAACACCACATAGATCACAAAGTTGCGATGTGACTACACCAATTTTATGCAAATGAGCGGGAAAGCAGGCATGACCAAATCTTATAATTGTGGTAATATATTTTCGTGGAACGTTTAAACTGTCATGCTAGAACTGTAGCGGGATAATTGGCTGTATTTTATAATACATTATTGAGCTGTTTAAAACGTATTGTTCCCAGGTGTGAATCCACTTATTTCTTAATAGAACTTTATATAAATTGGATCAATCCGTTAGACACAATTTGTGGTCTAATAGAGTACCATTAATGGCGGCGTTTTTGGCCAAAATGTCAACGTGTTCATTATATTTTAAGCCTATATGGGCTTTGACCCAGACAAATGTGACGACTTTATCAGTTTGTGTGATATTGTAGACGACGTCTTTTATTTTCAAAATATATGGGTTCGTTTTGTATGAAAAGGAGTCAGTAGATTTAACAGCTGAGAGCGCCGAAAGAGAGTCAAATAGAATTATTATTTCCCTTGAGTTTATTTCTTTGATATGGCAATTGCCTCCAAGGTAAAAATAGAGCAGTTTATGTCAAGTTTGAAGTTAATTTCTTTGTATTCAAAGAGAATGAAGAAAGCGCATCCATTACCGTCTTTGGATATTGAGGCATCGGTGTAAATAAATGTTGGATTAATAAACCGGTCAAGGATATTAAGAAGCATTTTCTCACTAAAAATGGAATTTTCGTTGTAGACGGGGATGATAACACTAGGTTTGAAACACGTAGACCAGTAATTGATATCATTTACAGTAATTTTTTCAATATTATCAAACTGCTCGTTAATGTTACGGAATGAAAGGCACATAGGCGGAGAAGACTTCTTAATCCAATAGCTGTTGGCTAGATCAAAAGTATTGAGGACAGAAATTTTCTTTAGTAAAGGAGGGTTGTAGAGATTCAGCTTGAGTAGAAATTTATTGCTTAAGAACTCTCTTCTTATAAGCTTTAAATTATTTCCATATAGAATTTTTAATGTTTGTCGATTTATCTGGGACATTTCCATCGATAGCTTTCTTGTGAAACATCACCAAATCGCTCATTCATTTTGTGTACATAATAATTTCAATAACTTTTTTAATTTGACGCGTGGCTACTAAGAAGAAAGTAACATACACTTTCTTGATATTTCCCACTGAATCCTGTTGGTCAATTTTTTTGAAATGTAGGTACGTTTTGATTGTTGATAAAGTAAGAATATATTAATCGTAATAATTTTTATAAAAATATTTCTCAGCAGTACAAGAACTCATGTATCAATATCCATTATATTTTACAGAAATATTATATAAATAAACAAAAAGCAAATACACTTTTACTATTTCTTTCACCCAAATATAAATATTTGTTTTAATAATTATAATTAGCGAACAAACATAAAAACCTATCTGTGATAAATTTAGAGAAAATAAAATACTACGTAATGTTTACAAATATCCTGTTTTTTATATTCTACATAGGAATATATAGTTTTATGTACTATAACTGAAATAAACCATAATACCATGAAATTAAATGGGACTTATTCAATCCACATCTCTTATCTAATCACATTTTAAGGCATGCTTCATTTAATTTTGCATATATAAAAGGCAATTTCACAACTTTTATTCATCAGTGTTTATTTGTCAACAACATTCGTATCAACATACCTACGACATGAAAGCTGTACGTACAAATAACATCTAAATATTTTGTTTCAAAGTAAATTATTTGTTGGATTTTCAATGAAACTTTTGCAAAGCATCTGAAACAATAGATATTCAAGTTGTTTGAAGTTGGCTTTGTTTTGCAGTTTTTATCTCAAAATCATCGTTTGAGAATGTGTGTTAACATTCTTAAGGTGGACATATCCAAGAAAGAGAGATCCGGTAAGAGAATATTTATTATTTTTTGTCGTAACTTTTTTTAAATACACATATTGGTAAAAGAAAATATAAGACTACCTAAGTAGAACTGTGATAGGTGCAGTGATATAAATTTTCATTCAATAATTGCAGTTGTTTGCAAAATTAGTTAATTTAAATTAAAAGATAGCGCCAATCTTCATATCTTGTAGTTTTAAATTAAATGATTTTGCAAACCACTGAAATTATTAAGTGACAATTCATATCACTACACCTGTCATATAGTCTAGTATACTTTAACTTGGCGTGTGTATGTATGAGTTAATATTTCCGCACGATTTCATTTTCTCCCATATTGTACACAAAGTTAAAGCAATAGTCCAGAAACATTGTCCACGTGGAAAATATTTCTGGATCTTTGTGTACATAGAAAATGAAATATTAACTCATACATACACCTGCCAAAGTATACTAGTCTATAACACAGACTAGAACAAGAAGAAAACATAGTACTACTTAGGTAGTCTGATATTCATTTTACCAATGTATGTATTAAAAAAAAGTTATGGCCAAAAATAATAAATATTTGCTTATATCGGATCCCTCTCTCTCTCTCTTGGATATGCCCACTTTAAACGACTTTGTACACTGAGGTTATTTTGATAAACTTACATTGGGACAGGTTAGATCAACGTTACTTGAAACGTGCCCTTACTTTTATACCCAGATGGGATTTCATGGTTGCCTATTAATATGATAACCATAATGTGTAGTATAGTGTTCAACGCTGGGACTATATTAGATTCACTATCTCCTTAAATTAGGTTGATGTTTTTATATTCGCTGAAATAATTTTCTTTAATTTACAGGCACTATTTATAATTTCCATCATGGTTGCTATTGCCATGGCAGAGCCCCACGGACATGTAAGTAATATTAACACATATAAATTGCTCACATTTGATCTATATCTCGCCATTATCACCACCTCCAGACCCTACAATGGTCAGGAGTTGAGGAACATTCAAACTTTGTGGTAGAATAATGAGGCAACAGCTTTCTATTTAATTTCACAAGACTGCAAATCAAACATTAACCAAACATGTACAAAAATGATTTAAATATGACATATTTTCCAGGACCATGCTCATTACAAATTTGAATACGGCGTGCACGATCCCCACACCCATGACAAAAAGTCCCAACACGAGCACAGACATGGGCACCATGTTCATGGGGAATATGAGCTCAAGGAACCCGACGGCACCCATCGTCACGTCAAATACATATCAGGACCCCACTCTGGATTCGAAGCTATAGTAGAGAGAAAAGGACATGCCCATCATCCTGGCCATCACGGAGGACATGGAGGCACTAGCTACGTGGGCGTTACTCACTGGGGCAACCAAGGAGATGATGGCGGTGATGACGATTAGATGTCTAAAGATTTGTTTAATCTTGATATCCCTGCTAGATTAATTTTGTACTTAATGTGTAAATAAACATTATAAACCATGCGTGTGTCTTTTGTTTCGTCAATTAAAATTTTGACATGTCTTTTAGACACAACAGTTTTATAGTTATTTAATATTTGGAGTAGTTATTTTTTCAGCTGAGGTCATGATTGCCGTCAGGTCCCCAGTTTGGCAAATCAGTGAATTAAATTTTCTGTTTGTTGTAATACCGACTTCAAAAATTGCTTTTGCTCTCATGAGCAGGGGCGGTCATATATCTTCTTCAAGGGGGAGCCGCTTCAACTTTTACATACTAAACTTTTATATACTAAATAAAATAATTATCATTTATTGTTAAAGGGACTTCTATAATACTTTTATTAGAATAGAGTATTTTCTAGTGTTTTAAATTTTTGTTTTGGTAATATAAGTACAGTGTGCTGCACTTAAAAGTGTAACACCCTTATTATAACTTTTTTCTTTGTTTTCCGACTTGGAACAAATCTTACTCAAATATAGAACAAAGTAAGAAGTAGTAGAAGTACTTATGGTTAGAAAAACAGCCGTTCCCTACAAATGCAAAGTCACCTGTAATACCAAGATAAGCGAAAATATAGTTTAAAATAACTAAAAAAACACGCTCTAATAGCAAACCGAACTAAAAAGTAAAAAACAATGTTTAAATATTAAGATTTTGTTCAACAGCGATAGAAAGTCCACTAACTCGATATACCGGTTGACGCTAACGACATGACATTTTTAGTCACCCTCTTGCCATTCATTCCTCGGCACGTTTCTTACCAATATATTGGATTGGGTGAATATTAGAATTAGCATCATGAACACCGATACATACAGAAACCAGCTGATACCCGCCTGCTTTTCTAAATCGCTGAGTATCCGCTAGTAGTACATAATTAATATTACATCATAATGTATGTATTAAAGTTGGAACTAGCGTTTAACAAGGTCTTATACAACGGCACATACGTTACAGACAATTCCAAAGTTTCGTATATGTACTATAGTATGCAATGAACACAAACTGTACCGCGTCGAGCGCTGGGTGTTGATGCTTATATAATAATGTAATACGAGAAGCCCCCAACACTCATACCGTTTTTGCATTCTGCGATATTAGCTTAAGCGAGGGCGGATAGTTGCGTAGCTGTCTGCAGTAAATTACCGCTGGTCACTTAGACGCACAACGCATATGCACGGAAGGTTGCGCAAAAGTGTGCACCTATGTACGCGTCGCTTTTATGCTAACCGCTGAGACAGTTTGGGTGAGAATCACGATCAAAGATTCCGTTATAAACAAACAAACATACAGGTGAAGATAATAAAAATCATATTAATAACAGCGACGCCTCCGGAAAAATCTCGACAACAGATTAGTCATTTTTTATTTTTTTATTTTATCCTCATGATCCTGGTGAGGACATTACGACAAAGTTGTCAAATTATTGTATTGTCATCGGTCCTTGATAAGTGTGCAAAGTTTCTGTTTAATCTGACGCCTTGAAGTGGGTGAGAATCATGTTCAAAGATTCCGCTACAAACAAACATACAGGTGAAGCTAATAAAAGCGTGTTAAAAATGAAAAAATCATATTAAGCATTTTTTTTATCGAAAAAATTTATTTGTGAAAGTTGTCCAAAACTTTGGTCCAAAATTTAATAAAAATAAAAAATAATAATTTTATTTAAAATAATGTCAGTCTGAAAACATCATTTTAAATAACTTACAGATTATTTGACAAACACCTGACAGCTTGCGTTTAATTTAAAACAAAACACACTTTTCTAAGCAAGGAAACACATTACAATTATATTTTTGGGCTTGGACGTTACTTTAAACAAAATCTTAAGATTTTTTAAATTTTGATGAAATTGTAGACTCAAGGTTTTTAGACAATTCTGAGCAACTCTCGATAATAAAAATTTCCGATAAGAAATGTCTAATAAGATTTTCTGATTTTTTTTCGTTAATTTTGGTATCGTAGGTAGCTTTGCATTTGTTTGTTGTGTTTTGGAAAAAAGGTAGATCCTACTTTGTTCTATATCTGAGTAAAATTTGGCTCAAATCGGAAAAAAAGAAAAAATTAAGGGCGTTACACTCCTAAGAGCGACATGCTGTATATAAAGTATTATTATTATTTTAGCACTAAGTCAATTTATAGCAAAATAGTAATTTCTTAAATTTAAATAATAAAATAGGAATATGGTCGTCTAAATAAAGTAATTTATTCTAGAGTTGAATGAAGATAGTGTATTTCATGTAAATTCTCAGAGGAGGGGATTGCCCCCCCCCCTTATGACCGCGCTTGCTCATGAATTGCAGGCTTTGGAGCTCAACGTTGTTGTATCCCATAGTCGACTGATTCCGTCAAACCTATATTTCTCATAGAAAGGCGAGTGTGCTAAGATTTTTCTCATCAGTGTTAAATATGTCCATATGGAAGGGAATTAGATAGAAGATAATTTAACTTTCAATACAAACTAAATTTCTTATACTAAATTTTCCATTTATTAATTTAATTTGCTTATTATAAGAAGATCTTAAGCTAAAATATTACTAGTTTTATAAAATTGTTGTATTTATTTATTTAAAATTTACAAAGCAATATCATTTTCCTTGGTATGTCCATATTACGGAGTTGTTCTATAATCTCCATCCTACCAGTCGTCATGGCCATGCCCATGATGGTCTCCGTGATGATGACCATCTCCATCGTGAAAACCATGAATTGGGTGTTTGTAACCCTGCAATTTTTTAAACTCAGAATAGAAACATAAATAGTCAGATGGGAGAAGATGTGAACAAATGGTAATTGAAAAAACTGTTAACCACGTGGAGTAAGAAATTAATAAAAAAGTTGAGAATATATTTAGTCACTTGAAAATGACAAAGAATCCAGGTATGCTTAGATTGGATACACCATGAGTGGCCTGTTAATTAATATTGATTTTACTTACATGTTTATACCCAAGTTCTCCTGAGTGGACGCCAGCTACAGCCATAAGGAAAATTGCGAACAAAAGGTACAAGGCCTAAAATGAAACGAAAAGTACTTCATTATAAAAGCTGTTAGTTGTTTTGTCGTAAATAAAAATAAAGAAAATGATATCGCCAACAGAACTACAACAAAGCATAGTTAATTGTGAAAAACGAAAATAATATTCTTTAATATTTTATGACAGAAAAATCTAATTCTCTGGTGAATAGGAAACAATCTCAACACATTGTAGAAGAGGACAATAGCAATACACCAAGTAGATGGACAACCTATAACACCACTCCAACAATCAACAAGAGGACAAGAACGCATCGATCGAGATTGTGTATAAAGCAATAAAAATTATTATACGAGAAGATACCAGAACGATCTCTCACACAGAGCAATAAGGCATGCCCAGAATAGTAGACAGTGATGATATTAACAAGTGTCAAATATCATGAACAAAGGAAGAATAAAATCCATAAGCACCACCTGATTCATAAATCTTTCGACTTGGAATGTCGGGGAATGTATACAGAAAGTGACTGAGCAACTAGCAATTAAGAGAGTGGCAAATAAAAATACCAGTAGAGGAGGTCTTGATAACTAATTGGAATATCCCATCGTGGTAACGATGGAAAAGATGAATGTGTTGAAGACAATTCTCTCGCTAAAACTCGCTAAAGAACCTAACACATGTGTTTGACTTAACGATGCAGAACAAGTAGAGCAAAAACCAAATTTATCTTGATACTCAATGGAAGCTCAACCTCACAAACAGGCCATATCTTGGTGGACAGGGAGATAAGCGAGGTAAAAAATACTATAGTAGAAAGGACAGCAGAAGACAATGCAGACTGGAAAATATTTTATAGGAAACTTCAAATACGAAAATCGGAAAGGCAAAAATAATACATAACACAATACCACACAATTAGAACATATCCCTACTAGAGCATAAAATCTTCCAGAAGAAATACCGTGAGTGGGTTCAAATATAAATGAAATATAAACAAATAAATCAAATTTCTTTACAAGTCACAAAACGCTCTAATTGAATTTTTATTAAAAAATCGGCAGCTACTGGAAGCGGCTGGAACCTCCCCGCTCGGTGGATCTTTGAAGCCGAAAAGAGCATTAAATTGTGTAACAAAACGGCACTAAACGTAATCCGATCTCATCCAAAACCTTTTCAGATATTCTGGAGCATTAAAAAAATCCTCAACTTAATGAATTTACAACACTCGCCTGCGGCTCGTGTTGCAAATTTCATTTATTACCTAGATTATCGCTCATTGAATAATATACTATTAGGATATTAACAACTTTAACATCACTTGAACGACTAAGAAAGTCTAGTTATCCTAAATACTACAGATTTGTAAAGCAACAAACTGAAAATTAGTAAAGTGATAATCTATAATAAATTCACCAACGAAGGTACAGAAAGCATATGATATTGATATTGTTACATCTACCTTTAAATTTTGTGACAATCCACTGGTGCAGTCACTAAAAGTTACAAATATGCCGAAATCTTATTAACATGACATGACACCAACGTTATCGGATGACGAACGATGACAATGACAATCGTCAAAATTTGCTCATTGCAATCCGATCGCTCGCGGCTGTTTTAGTTAAATGAAACATTAGCATTTCAGTAATTTTACGAGATTTTAGAGGAATATCTGTATATATATTTTAAAACGGCACTAAACGTAATCCGCTCTAGTTATAGAGCAGTAAAGAAACCCTCACACGTAAATTGACACGTGATGTGACGAGTTTCACGACGTAACGGCTACGCGCATCGACCATATCATGCGAAATGCGATCTCTGCTTCATATTTGCTTTGTTTTTCATTTTTTTTCACGGAAACCAAATCGAAAGGGTGGAAGTGTGATATATCGTTGAAATCAGAATTTTAACTGCTTTTCAATGGTTCCATTGCAAATTGAAAGTAATTATAAAAAAATAAACAACTTGTTGCGTCAGAACGGCACTAAACATAATCCGATCTCAACCAAAACCTTTTCAGATCTTCTAGGGCACTAAGGAAACGCAAAGTTTCATTCAAATCCGTTCGGTAGTTTCGGCGCTATCATGCCAACATACATACACACACACAGATTTTTCAAAAATCACTTTCTTGGGTTCCTAGGACCTCAAAATGTAAAGATTTGATGTTATCTCAATTTTCGTTTTTGAACCAATTCTGATAATCAGTGAAAAATTAATTATGAAAATACTGTTTCATCTGAAATATTTTGACACCCACTAAACCAAAAAAGAAATATGTCCTACGTCCTTTTAGATCGTTGTTGAGGTAAGAATATTTTAAAGAATATGAAAAGAAAATTATTATTGGCCTATTTTAAATGGAAATCTAAAACTTAGAAATTCTTTTCATTGCAAAGTAACTATTCAATGTTAGGATCAATGATATGGATGCGAAAAAATAAAGACAAATATCAATAAATATACAAATATTATTACTCTATTGAATAGAAAAGTAGTATTTTAGAATTAATTTTCCTCGAAAGTATTTTGTATATTCACTGAAATTTGATCAATTTGTAAACAATGCTATAATTTGAAAAAATAATTAGCAACTATGAGAAAATATCAGAAAGACACACTTATAATGAAATGCCATTTAATTCTTCTGAACCATTTCAAACGACATGTTTATTGCTTTCACAGGGAAGCAAACAGCACATTTTTCATATAAGAATTAAACTGAAATATTTATCTTTAAAATAAAGCTAAGTCAAAATCAAGAATTAATTTTCAATAATAAATTTTACTTACATTTGAAAGATGCATCTCTGTTTTGTTTCTTCAATGATGTCAAGATAGAACTAATGTTGATTGTGAAATATCCACATTTATATACTAAGTTAAGTATTAAAAAACACCTTGTGTAATAGACCCGATAAAATAAACTAATTGTATTTTACGGTTCACTTGTCGTCACTTATTATTAAATGGTATTTTTTAAGAGTCATTAAGAAAAGATATCTATGGAACGACGTAAATATGGGATACCCCCTAATATCAAAGTAGTTCACCAAAGTATAAGGAGAAACTAAATGGATTAAACTATTGTATATAATGTACGTAGTAGCTTTCATCGGCCCTATCCATGATATCTTTCAATATCACCCTACCAATACAAATTTAATATGTTTCACACAACAATTGTTGTTGATCAAAAAGGGCAAGTAGATGTGATATATACCGATTTCTCTGAAGCCTTTGATCGTGTTGATCACAAAATCCTATTAATCAAACTAGAAAAACACGATTTCTCTGCGCTGCTACTTACTTTCTTTCGCTCATACTTGATATATCGTCTCCAGGAGGTTACATATAATTGTTTTAAATCAAGCCAATATTCGATTCCTCAAGAACTCCACAAGGATCTAACATGGATCCTCTATTCTTTTGATTTTCATTAATAACCTGAGCCATATAATTAACTGTCATAAATTTTTTTTCGCCGCAGATGACTTAAAAATATTTTCGTCTTTAATATACTACAAACCGAGTTAGATAAGGTGGTATACTGCTGTAACAAAAATCATTTTAATAATCTCCAAATGTAAAGTCATGACTTACTCCCGTAAAGTCAACATAGTTACATACTACTATCAAATTATGCTAATTTTAATAACTTACGAGAAAGAAAAAAAATTTAAATTTTATAATGACTAATAGGTAGGCACATTAAGTACTAAGTTTTTGAGTAAACAGTGCTTCTTTTAATTTATTTTTGAATTGAGATAGGGTAGGTAGAGATTTCATATCTGTGGGGATAGTATTATAAAGACGAGAAATTGTATAACTAAATGATCGCTCAAATTGAATAGAACTGTGAGTGGGGGGTGTGATTACGTTCTTGTTCCTGATATTAACGTTATGGGTATTCGCACGAAATATAATCTTTTCAAACAAGTATGTTGGTTGCTGAGTTTTTATTATTTTATTGTACATACAAACTGTGTTTAAGTAAAATCTATTTTTCATGTTAAGCCATTTTACCTGTTTTAATTTATGGGAAATGTGTTGAAATTTGCCTATACCAAAAATATACCTAAGGCACGAGTTATGCACTTTTTGAATTTTATACAGACTGTCACTATCCAAACATTGCGAAAAGACTTGGGAGCTGTAATTAAAATGCGATAGTACTAACGCATCGCAGAGAAACGTTTTAATTTTTTGGGAAAGATAAGACCTATGTGGATACAATAATCTTAGCTTAAGGTAGGCTTGCTTCAAGCAATTGGCAGTGTGCGTCTTGTACCTAAATGTACTCCATTGTTAAACCTAAATTACGATGACTATTGACAATTGGTAT
This sequence comes from Leptura quadrifasciata, assembly GCA_963675555.1. Taxonomy (NCBI): domain Eukaryota; kingdom Metazoa; phylum Arthropoda; class Insecta; order Coleoptera; family Cerambycidae; genus Leptura; species Leptura quadrifasciata. The sequence continues at coordinate 13,639,909 of OY776681.1, read as the reverse complement.
ACTCATATTATTTATTTGAAGGTCAATGGAGTTACCCAGTCTATTAAGTACAGCTCGGGTGCCAAAAAGCATTACTACAGATTTACTGGGATTAAGGTGCAGTTGATGTTTTGTTGATATGTCAGCTATAGTGTTTAGGTCTGAGTTTATTTTTTCCAACGCAAGATCTAATTCCGATGGAGGGAAGCTATAATAGATTTGTGTGTCGTCGGCATACATATGAACTGAACAGTATTTCAAATAGCGACAAAAATTATTTGTATATAACATGAATAGTAGTGGCCCTAATATGGATCCCTGTGGAAGACCTACTGTAACAGGGAGAGGTCTCGATGTGTCATCATTATATATAACCCTTTGAGTACGGCTGCTTAGAAAACTGTCAATTAGATTAATAGCGTCCTCGTTGAGTCCAATGAAGTGTAGTACAGCAAGTAACACTTTGTGATTGAGTGTGTCGAAAGCCTTCGAGTAATCTAGGAGCACTAATACTGTAGCTAAACCTTTATCATTTGCCGTCAGTATATCATCTGTTACATGTAATAGAGCAGTTGTGCAGCTGTAATTAGGGCGAAAACCAGACTGTGTATCTGGTAATATATTATAGAACGCGATGTGTTCCCGAAGTTGCAAATTTATTATTTTTTCGAATAATTTTGAGAAAACGGGAAGTATGCTAATAGATCGAAGATGCTTAAAGTCCGTTGGCTCAGAGATTTTAGGAATTGGAATTACAAGAGCGCTTTTCCATTTGTCAGGAAAATAGTTTTTAAGTATACACGAATTAATAATATGTGTTAGATATTTAATAATATGAGGACAACGAGGTCTAATCATATTTATGCTAATTTTGTCCTCCCCAGTAGCCGTCGACACTATTTCTTTTAAATATTTTGATGTTGTATCACAGTCGACTAAAGTAAATTTAAATTTTTCGATAAAATTACATTTCTGATTAGTAGCGTAATAATTAAGTATTTCATTATCAATAACAGCACCTTGAGGTATACAATTCTGGTAATAGTTGTTTAAATCATCTACGTTATTTAATTCAGCTGGAATTTTTATATCTGGGTTTTATTGATATTTAAAAATTTTAATTCCTTCCAGACGGTTTTCGAGTTTGTATTAGTAAATTTGTGACTATAATAGGCATTCTCATTGCCCTTTTCTCCGCCTATGTTGGTTCCAAGCTTGAACACTGATCTCCTGTCTGAAACCTCATATATTTATTTATTCATTTATTTATTTATTTATTTATAATAGCACACTGTTCTACAGGTAAAAAACCCAATTACAGAACAGGAAGACAAGAAAAAACAAAAACAATAATAAATAAGCTCTGTACAATAAGAAAGATAAAAAGATAAAGATAAAATATTAAACATATCAAATATCAACTATACATTTAGAGAACAAGAATACAGATTAGTACGATTAGACGGTTAAAATAAATACTAAACTACATAACTCTACAAAATAGTAAGAAAAATCAAAGCAAAAAAGCTCATTAATTAATACATTTTAATATCATTGATGGCTACCATTTGCATTACAGATATTGCACACTGTATAAAGCGAACATTAGTACGAGATGTTGACAAATATAAAGTTAGATTATTCCTTGAGTTTACACTAGGTACCATAAAATTTAATTTAGCCAATAATTCTTGGCAATCAATAATATTATGTATCATTTTAAAAACGAATACCTGAGAAATATGCCTACTCTCAAGATTTGTTATGCAGTGTTTATGAAGCAGCTCCTCTTGCGGAACACCTAAGGATGGGTAAACACCCTCCGATTTAAAACTAAGAAATTTTAAAAGTCGACGTTGGACTGATTCCAAGTTATTGACATAAGTGATGTAGTATGGGAACCATACAAGAAAAGCATACTCGAGCTTAGATCTAATAAACGTAAAATAGACAGGTTTAATTGCTTCTAACCGAGTAAAATCACGACAATTTCGCACCAAAAACCCAGACGTCTTATTGACTTCTAAGGTAATGGTGTTAACGTGAACGGCAAAAGAAAGCTTATTGTAAAAATAGCGCCAAGATCGCGAAAGATAGAGGGGCTGTTCAGATTGACATTATCTAGGTTATAATCGAAACTTATATGCGTGGATTTTGTAGAAAAAGACATGACATTGCATTTGCTGATATATAATGACAACTTGTTCTCCTGACACCAAGCGTTTACACTGTCTAAGTTCAATTGAAGACGGAGACAATCATTGAGGCTGTTAACATATCATAGATCTTTAAATCATCCACATCAATAAGACAATTCACATCCAACACATCTACAATATCGTTTGTGAAGTAGCATGTTGAAATCTAGTATATCAAATATTTTCGAAAAATCTGTGTAAATAACATCAGTTTGTTCAAGTGTGCTTTTAGAGGGCGGAAGATTGAAACATAATATTTTTAGTCGCAACCTCCTCTATAAAATTCTTATTTTACTATAAGGAACGTAACCAGACTGCAACCAACAGCTACTCTCCGGGCTATGTGCCCCGCCGAGCGCTGAATTACAAGTTACAAGCCTAGCGCGTTAAGTGTAATAATTGTATATTACCACCAAAGCGCTAATGCTTCGATTGCAACAAACACCAGCCGAAAGACTGATCCTACTTAAAGGAGCTCTCGTGCCAGTCGTCACACACCACTTGCAGACTGCAGTTTCGAGCTGTTGGCTCTCGCCAGTGCAAGGTAGGCATGTGGCTTTTATTACTTTGTAGCTCAGTCAATTGGTTATATACTGTTGGACAAATAAAGGCTTGCATCTATAACGACATATCTATCTGGAACCTGAAATTTTTGTGTATATATATTTTTATCTGCTCCTACTTTCCCTCTAGTGTGCTTCCCCCATCAATATATTTACTTAGTGAGTAGTATTTTTCATGTAATTAAATGGTTTTTTTTTTATTAGTTTTTATAAATAAGTTTAAGTGGTAGAGCAACATGTAGAATTCTATGCCTTCTTGCATTAGCTGCATTTTGTCTTTTTAAGTTTATAAATATTGTATACAATTTGTATCTATCGAATGAACAAAGCATAATTAATATTGTTTATCATTATACTATTATTACCTGGTATACACTGTCGATTGCCACATCAGTTCTGAAGATATTGCTAAGGCATGTTTTAGAAGCTGAAGTTAAAATGAATGATTGATTTTCAAAATTCTCTCTCTCATCTCATTTGTCAATGAACGAGTTTCCACAGTTTCTTCTAGGTTCTTCTAACTATAGCACTTTATATCCATTCTAACGCCTTTTTAGTCACTTATTTTCGTACATTTTCTGTGTACTGAAACTGTACCAACTGTCTGTGTTCATCTCCGTGCACAATCTCTCTATGCCCATGCAACTTGTTCCTATGCAGCCCATCTCTGTATTATATTCACATTTTGTATACACTCAAATGACTTTCTTACGGGCACTATTTATAATATCAATTATGGTTGCTATTGTCATCGCCGAGCTCCACCGACATGTACGTAAGATTAACACATATGTACACACATAAATTGCATTATCACCAACTTCAGACCCTATAGCGCAGCGGTCAGAAGTTGAGGAGCATTAAAACTTTATGGAAGCAAATGTATAAAAGCGATTAAATATGACATATTTTCCAGGACACCGCTCATTACAAATTTGAATATAGCGTGCATGAACCCTAAACTCATGATAAAGAGTTTCAGCCAGAGTACAGATATGGGCTCCATGTTCAAGGGAAGTATGAGGTCAAGGATCTCCACGGCACCCATCGCCACGTCAAATACATATCAAGAATCCTACCCTGGATTCGAAGCTATTGTAGAGAGAAAAAGTTATGACCATCATCCCGACAAACAAGTGCTATTAGCTGCGTGAGAGTTACTCACTGTGATAAGCAAGAACATGAAGGCGGTGATGATGTTTTTATTTATTTAATTGTGATATCGCTTCTTGTTTAATATCTTGTAATTTTGTACTTAATGTGTAAATAGACATTATGAACTATGTGTGTGTCATTTGTTTCACTATCTAAATGTTCGACTTCTAGACACAACAATTTTTTAGTTACTTCACTTTAGTTTAGTTAACATTCAGAGTAGTTATTTTTTCAGCTGGGACCATGATTTCCTTCAGATCCCCAGTTTGAATTGGCAAACCAGTGAATTAAAATTTCAATTTATTGTAATTTCGACTTCATAGATTGCTTTTGCTCTCATGAGTTGTGATGCTGTGGATCTTGAAGCTCAAGCTTGTTGTATCCCATAGTCGAAATAATTCCTTTAAACCTATTTCTCATACAAAGGCGAGTGTGCCAAGGATTTTCTCAACTTATTTCGAGAACATATTGCATAGGGAGAGGAATTAGATACAAAAAAATTAACTGTCAATGCAAACTAAATTACTTATATTAAATTTTCCATTTATTAATTTAATTTGCGTATTACAAGCAGATCTTAAGCTACAATATTACAATTTTTTAAAAAGTTGTTATATTTATTTATTTAAAGTATTATAATTTTCCTTGGTATGTCCATATTACAGAGTTGTTCAATAATGTCCATCCTACCAGTCATCATGGCCATGTCCATGATGGTCTCCGTGATGATGACCATCTCCATCGTGAAAACCATGAATTGGGTGTTTGTAACCCTGTAATTTTTTAAACTCAGAATAGAAACAGAAATAATCAGATGAGGGAAGATGTGAGCAAATGGTATTTGAAGCAACTATGAACGGCACGTGGAGTACGAAATTAATAAAACAGTTGAGAATATCATTAAGTCACGAAAAAATTACAAAGAATCTAGGTATGCTTAGATTGGATATACTATGAGTGGCCTACCAATTAATATTGGTTTTACTTACATGTTTATACCCAAGTTCTTCTGAGTGGATGCCAGCTACAGCCATAAGGAAAATTGCGAACAAAAGATACAAGGCCTAAAATGAAACAAAAAGTATTTCTATAAAAGCTGTTAGTTGTCTTGCTATAAATAAAAGTAAACAAAATAATATCATGAACAGAAGTACCATAAATCATAGTTAATTGTGAAGCACGAAAATTAGATTCTTCAATACTTTTATAACAGAAAAGCCGAATTCTGAGATAAATAGGAGACAATCGCAACAATCTGTAGTAGAACAGGACAATAGCAATACGCCAAGAGGATAGACAATCTATAGCATTCCCCTCCAACCCCGAGAGTATGACAATCGAGATTGTGCATAGAACAACAGAAATTACTACGACAGTGTAATCAGTATACGGAGAGAAACCAGTACTATCTGACAAATCTCTCACGCAGAGCAATAATGCATGCGCAGAATAGCAGAAAGCGTCTCAAATATCACAACTAACAGAGGAAGAACATAGTCCAGAAACACCAACTGATTCATAACCCTAGGAACATGGAATAGCAGAGAATGTATACAGAAAGTGACTGAGTAACTAGCATTTAAGGGAGTGGCAAAGCAAGAAAGCAGTAGAGGAGGTCTGGGTAACTAAATGGAGTATCCCATCGAGATGACGATGCAAAGATGAATGCGAAGAGAAAAATTCTCTCGCTAAAACTCGCCAAAAAACCTAGCACATATGTTTGAAGTAACGATACAGAACATATAGAGCAAAAACCAAGTTTGTCTTGACATTTGGAGCAATGGAAGCTCAACTTCACAAACAGGTCATATCCTAGTGAACAGGAAGATAAGCAAGGTAAAGAATACTATAATAGAAAGGACAGCAGAAGTCAACGCAGACCGGAGAATATTTTATAGGAAACTGGAAATACGAAAATCGGAAAGACAAAAATGATTTAACACAATACCACACAGTTAGAACATCTCCCTACTAGAGCATAAAAGCTTCCAGAAGAAATGTCGTGAGTGGGTTCAAATATAAATGAAATAGAAACACATAAATCAAAAAGTCACAAAACCTCTAATTGAATTTTTATAAAAAAATCTGATAACCAGTGAAAAATTAATTATGAAAATACTGTTTCATCTGAAATATTTTGATACTCACTAAACTAAAAAAGAAATGTGGACTGCGTTTTTTTAGATCGGTGGTGAGGTAAGAATACTTTAAAGAATATGAATAGAAAATTATTATTGGGTCATTTTAAATGGATATCTAAAACTTAGAAATTCTTTTCGTTGCGAATGAACTGTTCAGTGTTAGGATCAATGATATGGATGCGAAAAAATATAGGTATCAATAAATACCTATACGAATATTATTACTTTATTGAAGAGAAAAGTAGTATTTTAAAATTAGTTTTCCTCGAAGTATTTTCTACATTCGTTAAAATATCGACAATTTGCAAAGCAATGTTATAATTCACAAAAATATTTAGGGAATATGAGAATATGCTAGAAATAAATAATTATAATGGACAATGCCAGGAGAATATATTTAAAACCTCATTATTCTGAAATATTTTAAGCAATATGTTTGTAAACCACATAGAGAAGCAGTGTGCATGTTAGAGTTAAAATAATACATTTATCTTTAAAATCACGCCAAGTCAAAGTCAAACATTGATTTTTAATAATAAATTTTACTTACATTTGAAACACGCATCTTTATTTTGCTTCTTCAATGATGTCAAGTTAGAACTAATGTTGATTGTGAAATATCCACATTTATATACTAAGTTAAGTATTAAAAAACACCTTGTGTAATAGACCCGATAAAATGAACTAATTGTATTTTACGGTTCATGTGCTGTTACTCATTATTAAATGATATTTTTTAAGAGTCGTTAAGAAAATTTATGGAACGACGTAAATATATCAGAATACCCCCTAATATCAAAGTAATTCTCCAATGTTTAAGGAAAACCTAACTAGATTAAACTATTATATATGATGTACGTAGTAGCTTTCATTGGCCTTATCCATGATATCAGTATCGTTGTAAAGTATATACGATTGGAATTGAAACTGGTCAGTTTTAAAGCACAGGACCGTGCGTACTGAACTTGATATTTTGTCCTATATATTTGGCAATGGTATTGAGATTCGAACGGTAGTTGAAACTGTGCAGGCGAGTCCCAGACTGGCAATGTAATCAGCCTGAATGAACCATCTACGACTGCACTGGTTTAAAGGTAATAAAACGGACAGGCCTACTAGCACAAAAAAACTCGTAAATCGTTTCTTTATCTTGGAACGTGGAAGTCTAATATCGTGCTGTCTATGTGCCCGTGCAGCGCATAAGTACCTATTATAATATCAAGCGTAGGAGTTTAGTTAGTTACTGTTCATATTTAAAAATATTTACTACTGTATAAAAGGTAAAATATTTTAATTATTTACTAATTTACCATGGCTTTCTGGAGACCATTTGAAACAGAGGATAATATAATAACGCCCGAAAATCTTATCGTTTTGTTATGACAAGCATTTCTATTTACCTCCGCCCATGTACAATAAAGAGATGCCGACTGTTTTTGCCGGCTTTTAGTTTTTATACGGTTTCAATTCCAATCGTATATACTTTACCAATACAAATTTAATGTTTCATACAACTACTGTCTAAAGTTGATCAAAAGGATCAGGTAGATGGGATATATATCGATTTCTCTAATACCTTTGACCGTATTGATCACAAAATCCTATTAATCAAACTAGAAGAACACGGTTTCTCTGCACTGCTACTTACTTTCTATCGCTCATACTTGACACATCGTCTCCAGGAGGTTACATATAACTGTTTTAAATCAAGCCAATACGCGATTTCTCAAGACTTCCACAATGGTCTAACCTGGGTCCTATATTCTTTTGCCATTTCATTAATAATCTGAGCAAGGTAATTTATTGTCATTTATTTATTGTTCTTCGCAGATGACTTAAAAATATTGTCATCAATAATTAATCTTGTGCTATCTGTGCTACTTTATTACTTTGTCATGTAATTGGCTATGTACTGTTGGACATATAAACGATTGTTGTCATTATTATTATATAAACAATATTAATTAAGGGCTTGTATCTATAGCGACCTATCTATCTTGAACCTGAAATGTTTGTATATATACATATTGCTATGATATCTAGCTGCAATGGCGGTTAGAATATCACACGATATTAATTTCTAATTTAAATCTCAAAATCGTAAGTTAGGAATCATTAAAACTAGACACAATTCCAGTAACACAGCAATAAAACAAATTCAAGTCAAAATAAAATTCCCTATCTAGCTAAAATTTAAATACGATGCTAAAAATAAAATAATTTGGATAATTGTTGTTCTTAAAATAAAATTTGTTGATAAAAATAAATTAATGATCGAAATATTCAATTTAAATATTCTCAAAATTATTTTCCAAATTATAAAGAGATATACAAGAAATTTGTATGAAGTTTATTACAACCTTGTAGTCCGCGTAGCTCAACTGAAAAACCTCCAGCCGCACATTATCACTTATTTCGATGTTCAACTGCAATCTACTAAGCTCCTACACAATTCAAGTGATATCCAGTAGGAATCGTGTTCTGTACCTTAAAATAATCTATAATTATCTTCTTCCTCCAACTTGTCAAAATTTTGAAAAAAATTATTTTCTTTTGCTTTGCTTCAAATTCTTTTAACTGGTTGTTTTCATTCTTCCTACTGTACTCTACTTTCGCCAACAACAGTCTATTTTGTCTCGTATCTTCTAATATTTACTTTCTCAATAATTTTCAACCCTTATAATTTTCTATAATTTTCTTGTTCTTTATTTTTCATCCCCTAGCAACTTTCAATTTTCCAGTTTTTCCACACTCTCCTTTATATTTTCCGCAAATAATAAAGTCGCCGATACCAACTTGAATCTTTCCTGACATCAACTTGATAAAACAAAATGGTTCTCATCACGTGGTATTGAGCGTTTTTCCAGTTTTATCACTCTCCCGCACAAATTAAATTAAAAATCTTATATCTACATGAACATATTAAATACGTAAACAATTCGAAATATTATAAACATTTTGTTCATTATAAACAATAACTAAGTAAATAACTGATTCTAATTACCATTAAATTATGTTATAAATATCTCTAACTGTTTTTAATGGATGAAATATAAAAATTGCATGTAACTATTGAAAATATCTGTCTTCTATAAAATACTTTGGTATTTTCAAACAGAACAAATAAACGAAAACAGAAAATATACACGCAACTCTTTGCTCAGATAACATATAATCTTCTCCTACTTCCCCTCTAATGTGCTTCCTCCATCAATATATTTTCCTACTGACTAGTTTTTCATATAATTAAATTGTTTTTTTGAATTGCCATATCAGTTCTGAAGATATTCCTAAGGCATATCTTAGAAGCTGAAGATAAAATGAATAATTGATTTTCAAAATTCTCTCTCTCATCTCATTTGACAATGAACGAGTTTCCACAGTTTCTTCTAGATCCTCCTAATTGTAGTCCTTTCTATCCATTCTAACGCTTTTTTAGTCACTTATTTTCTTACATTTTTCTGTGTAATGAAACTGTACCAACTGTCTGTGTTCATCCCCTTGCACAATATCTCTATGCCCATGCAACTTGTTCTTACGCAGCCCACCTCTGTATTAGATTCACTATTTAACCATAGTTTACCGCACAGTTCTATGCTCTTAAATTATGTTGCTGATTTTGTATACACTGATATGACTTTGTTTACTTTACAGGCACTATACAGAGCGTCTCACCGGGAACTGAATCGATCGATATAGAGAAAAGTGTGCATTAGAAAATTTTGAAAATTTAGATAATTACTAATGTCGGTGTGGCCAATCCAACTAAAATAATTACAAGCTTATACCGGAAGTCGATACCAACTTGCTTATTTCAAATAGAATACCCTATATCTTTTAGGGTTTTCGAAAAAAGCATAAAATTCTGAGTGGAAAATATGTAACATATCCTATACCTAAACCTAGCAGCTTCAGAGATATTTGACATTTTACAGAAAATACAATACACTATAAACAAGTTTTTGCGGTTTGAAGTTGACAAAATTTAACGCGAAAACGGAACACTTGGTATGATATTATTGAATTTATTTCAGTTGTAGAACGTAGTTCTCCTTGTGTTTTTTTTATATGACAAGAAGCAAATGAGGATCTTTTACACGAAGAAAGTTATAACGGTCCTTGCAAACCGTTGCACCTGTAAAATTTTCTATAAAATGTCAAATATCTCTGAAACGGCTAGGTTTAGGTATAGGATATGCTACATATTTTCGACTCGAAATTGTATGGTCTTTTCGACAACCCTAAAATATATAGGGTGTTCCTTTTGAAATAAGCAAGTTGGTATCGACTTCCGGTATAAGCGGAAGTGCCAGCTGCTTGTAATTATTTTAGTTGGATTGGCCACATCGACATTAGTAATTATCTAATTATTCAAAATTTTTTGATGCGTACTTTTCTCTATATCGATTGATTCAGTTCCCGGTGAGACACCCTGTATATATCAATTATGGGTACCTATTGCCATCACCAAGCCCCACGGACATGTACGTAAAATTAACACATACGTTCACATATAAATTGCTCACCATTATTACCACCTCCAGGCCCTATAGCGGTCAAAAGTTGAGAAGTATTAAAACTGTGTGGAAACATTCTCCAAAAATGTATAAATGTGATTTAAATATGAAATATTTTCCAGGACAACCAAAGCTCATTACAAATTTGGATATGGCGTACATGACCCTTACACTTCACAAAGGGTTTAAGCACAAGCACAGACAAGGGCACCATGTTCATGGGGAATACAAGCTCAAGAAACCCGACGGCACCCATCATCACGTCAAATACATATCAAGATCCCACCCTCAAATCGAAGCTAGTGTACAGAGAAAAGGGCATGTCCATCATCCAGGGAAGCACCCACAGTGGTACTAGCCGCGTGAGAATTACTCACTGGGACAATCAAGAACATGATGGCGGTGATGCCGATTAGATATCTAAAAATTGATTTATTTGTGATATCGTTTCTTGTTTCAAATCTTGTTATTGTGTACTTAGTGTGTAAATAGATATTATAAACTATGTGCGTGTCTTTTGTTTCACTATTTAAATGTTTGACTTGTCTTCTAGAACCAATAATTTTTTATTTATGTAATATTTAGAGTAATTACTTTTTCATCTGGAGTCATGTTTGCCCCCAGCTCCCCAGTCTGACAAACCAGTTTTAGTTTGTTGTAATTCCAACATAAAACTATTGCCTTTGCTCTCATGAGTTGCAATACTGTGGATCTTGAAGTTTGAGCTTGTGTACCCCATAGTCGAATAACTCCTTAAACCTGTTCCTCATATAAAGGCGAGTGTGCAAAGGATTTTCCTGTCAGTGTTAAACAGTTATATCGAGAACATCGTGCATAGGGGAGGGAACTAGATACAAGAAAATTTAATTTTCAATTCAAACTAAATTTCTTATATTAAATTATCCATTTATTAATTTATTACGAGTAGATCTTAAGCCGAAATAATACAATTGTATAAAAATAGCTCGAAACATAGTTATACTTATTTATTTAGAGTTAACTAAGTAATATCATTTTCCTTGGAATGTCCAGATTACAGAGTTGTTCAATAATCTCCATCCTACCAGTCGTCATGGCCATGTCCATGATGGTCCCCGTGATGATGACCATCTCCATCGTGAATACCATGAATTGGGTGTTTGTACCCCTGCAATTTTTTAAACTCAGAATAGAAACAGAAATAGTCAGATGAGGGAAGGTGTTAGCAAATGGTGATTGAAGCAATTGTTAACGAGCAATACGTGGCGTGCGAAATTAATAAAAAAGTTGAGAATATCACTAAGTCACATAAAAATGACAAAGGATCTAGGTATGCTTAGATTGTATACAATATGAGTGGCCTGTTAATTAATACTGGTTTTACTTACATGTTTATACCCAAGCTCTTCAGAATGGACGCCAGCTACAGCCATAAGGAAAATTGCGAACAAAAGGTACAAGGCCTGAAATGAAACAAAAAAATCTTCATTATAAAAGCTGTTAGTTGTCTTGCTGTAAACAAAAGTAAATAAAATGATATCGCGAACAGAACTACCGTAAATCATAGTTAGTTGTGAGGAACGAAAATTAGATATGATTTTTTACTATTTTTATAACATAACACATTTTTACTATTTTTTATAACAATTCTCCCATGCACAGCAATAATGCATGCCCAGAATGGCAGAAAGTGACGATATTAACAAGAAATGTCAAATATCACAACGAACAGAGGAAGAACATAGTCCAAAAACACCAACTGATTCATAACTCTAGCGATTTGGAATGTCGGAGAATGTATACAGAAAGCGACTGAGCAACTAGCAATGAAGGGAGTGACAAATAAAAAGACCAGTAAATGAATTATGGGTGACTAATTGGAATATATCATCGAGATAACAGTGGAAAAGATATATACGAAGAGGAAAATTCTCTCGCTAAAACTCGCTAAGAGACCTAGCACATATGCGGAACACGTAGAGCAAATATCAAATTTGTCTTGACATTTGGAGTAATGGAAGCTCAACCTCACACACAGGCTATATTCTGGTGGACAGGGAGATAAGCAAGCAAATGTTATAGTAGAAAGGACAGAGGAAGTCAATACAGACCACAAGATATTTTATAGAAAACTGAAGATACAAAAATGGGAAAGACAAAAAGGATATAACACAAAACCACACAGTTGAAACATCTCCTTACCAGAGCATAAAAGCTCGAACATGAAACAAAAACAAATAAAACAAATTTCTTACAAGGTACAAAATGCTCTAATTGAATATTTATTGAAAATTATGATAACTAGTGAAAAGTGAATTATGAAATAATGTTTCGTTTGAAATATATTGTTACCCACTAAGGCAAAAAAGAAATATGGCCTACGCCCTTTTGGATCAATGGTGAGATAAAGATATTCTAAAGAATATGAAGAGAAAATTATTATTGGCTTATTGTAAATGAAAATCTAAAGCTTAGAAATTCTTTTTATTGTGAATTAACTATTCAATGTTAGAATCAATGATATGGATGCGAAGAAATATAGATATCCATAAATATACCAATATTATTACTCTATTGAAGAGAAAAGTAGTATTTTATAATTAATTTTTCTAGAAAGTATTTTATATATACGCTGAAATTTCGACAATTTGTAAAACAATGGTATAATTTGCAAAAATAAGTATGAAATATGAGAATATACCAGAAAGAAAAAATATAATGGACAATGCCATTTGATTCTTTTGAACAATTTAGAATCAGTCTTTCGGCTGGTGTTTTTTGCAATCGAAGCATTACCGTTTTGATGGTAGTATGCAATTATTATACTTAACGCACCAGACTCGTAACTTGTAATTCAGCGCTCGGCGGGGCACATAGCCCAGAGAGTAGCTGTTGGTTGCAGTCTGGTTAGGTTCCTTATAGTAAAATAAGGATTTATAGAGGAGTTTGCGACTAAAAATATTATGTTTAATTTAGAATATGTTTATAGGGAAGCAAACAGTACATTGTTCATATTAGAATTAAACGACAATATTTATCTTTAAAATAAAGCTAAGTAAAAGTCAAAAATTGATTTTTAATAATAAATTTTACTTACATTTGAAAAACGCATCTTTATTTTGTTTCTTCAATGATGTCAAGTTGGAACTACTCTTGATTGTGAAATATTCACATTTATATACTAAGTTAAGTATTGAAAAACACATTGTGTAATAGACCCAATAAAATGAACTAATTGTAATTGTTTACGGTTCATTTGTTGTTACTCATTATTAAATGACATTTTTTAAAAGAGTTATTAGGACAATATATTTATGGAACGGCGTAAATACATCGGGATACCCTTTAATACCAAAGTAATTTTCCAAAGTACAAGTAAAATCTAAATGTACTATGTAAAATTCATTAATCTATTATACTTCATATACGCAGTAGCTTCCATAGATCGTCGCATCCATGACATTGGACAATATTAATTAAAGGATTATATCCATTTTCGTTGGCATTATTACATTTAATTATTTCATATTTAGAAAATAGGTGGCAATATGTAGAATATTGTAGTTTCAGATCATTCAATATCTTAACCAGTTCAGGTGTTCCCCAGCAGGTGTACCACAAGGGTCCATTCTCGGACCTCTGCTGTTTGATACCTATACAGCTGATATTTTTGACCGAATTAATCACTCTCATTTGCAATCATATGCCGATCATACTCAATTATTGTACGAGTTTAATCCATCGAATACCGCCCTAGCTAATATTTTGTTAAATGACGACATAAATCCTATTTGTAGATATTCTGCGGAGCATAATTTAAAAATTAATCCAAAGAAATCAGTAGCACTATTGTTTAGCTCGAAAATCCATAGGGAGGTTCTAAAAACACAGCTTTCTTTCCCCGATGTTCGCTTAGATCAAAATTTACAGTTTAAAGAACATATTAAGTTATTATTGCAAAGGTAGATATATTTTCAATTTTAAAATACGGGAAAAAATGTGCAAATCACTTGTGCCTATTTTTAACTATTGCAATATACTATACTACCCATGTCTAGATCAAACTTCAAAAAATCGTTTACAAATTGTCCAAAACACATGTTGCCGCTTCATTTTCAATCTACGAAGATACGATCATGTATCGGAAAAACTTATACAATTGAGATGGTTAAGGATGGACAATGCAGTAAAATTACATTATCTCACATTTTTGTACCGCTTATTCCATTCGTCAGTTTCCCTGTAGTGTCTTAGAGAAAAACTCCTCTTCAGAAATATCGTGCACAACCGTAACATTAGGCATCAATAGACACTCACAATGCCTCGTCGCTCTTTTCCAATGAAGTTTCACTTACTTCGCTACCTAAACATGTACAATTCTATAAGACCTAATATGAGTTTAAGCCTGTATACCTGTCGACATATGAAGCATATGCTAAATATTGATCATCAGTTAGAAATAACTTCTTAAAAATAACAAATGTATGTGTCAGGACTTAAGCCGTGCCCCTCGCGCGCGCCATTTAGGTTCGGCTCTGTGGGGACCCGAGCCTGTCCGGGGATCATTGCTGTTGGGGATCGGCTTTGTTAACGGAAATGAAATTCATCACGTCCCATTAATCCGGTGGATATTTCGATTTTCTATCCTTCATCGTTCAAAAACTTTCTGGTAATATGGCACGTCTGGAGAATCACCGTCCTCTGAATAATCTTCGCGAGGCCTCTAAGTAGATTAACTTGCTCCAAATAATTCAAGAACTTCTTCGTCACCACGCCTGTAGCCGAAATTATAACCGGGATAATTCGAACCTCCTCTAATCTCCACACGTGTTCCACAAGTTCTATAGCCAAATTCTGATATTTGTTTCTCTTTTCCATCTCCGTTTTCTGCAGGTTGCTGGTTAGGGGGCATCCAATATCAATAATAGTGGCCTTCTTGTCATTCTTTTTGATCACCGGGATGTCAGGGCGGTTGTGATCCAAGGTTCTATCAGACTGTATTGGTCTATCCCAGTACAGTAATGTTTCCTCGTTTTCTAAAACAGCTTGAGGTGTGTATTTATAGAAGGGCGGTGGATTAGTAATGAGTCCTAAGTTAAGTGCCAATTCTCTATGGATGATTTTCGCCATCTCGTTGTGCCTTCCCAAATACATTCCAGTAGCCAAAGCAGGGCAGCCTCCAGTGACATGTTCGATAGTTTCTCCCGCTGCCTTACACTTTCTACACACATCGTTCACACCGGGGACTTTAAAAATGTTCTTCTCATAATTTCTAGTACGGATAATGCTATCCTGAATGGCTGTTATGAATCCCTCAGTTTCTGGGTGTAACATTCCTCCCTTAAGTCATAGGAGCGAGGTCTCCTTGTCGATCTCTTTACTGTTTGAGGCATTGGCATACTTCCCATGGAGTACCTTGTTGTGCCATGCTGTTTTAATATCCTCGTTCGTTCGGATCATTATCTCGTGTTGTCGATATTTGAAATTCAACGGTGTATATCTGTTGTCACTTTCCACTATTTTCCGAATGAGGACCCTGTCTGAATTGTAGAGATAGAGGCGCATGTTCTTCTCTTGCGTTCGGCACATCTTCTGAACGCTACTTAATCCCCTGCCTCCTTGTGTTCTTGGCATGTATAGTCTTTCAACTGCGCTCTTTGGGTGATGCATTCGAAACTTTGTAAGTGTAGTTCTCGTCATTCTGTCTAGGTCTTCCAGGTCTGTATCCGAGTACTTTAGTATTCCGAATGAGAATGCCAAACTAGGGATAGCATATGTATTGATCGCTATTATCATGTTCCTAGCGTTGAGTTTAGTATTCAGGAGCTTATTTAGACGTTGTTTGTATTTTTCCCTGAACTCCTTCTTTAGCTGGGTGTGGTCTATCCTTCTATTCTGCAGAATTCCAAGGTACTTGTAAGTTTCTTCTGGCAGCATTTGCTCAAAGTCGCGGATATTCTCCAGCTGCTGCGTTAATTTTCCTTTTGTGATATGTACTTCGGCACACTTCTCCAGACCAAACTCCATTCTGATATCGTCGCTAAAAGTTTTGACATTGACTACTAGCGCCTTCAACTGTCTTGGATTCTCAGCGTATAGCTTGATGTCATCCATAAATAGTAAATGGCTAAGCCTTGAGCTTGGTTGTTTGGGATCTATTCGGAAACCGTAGGTGGTGTCATTCAATATTGCTGAGAGCGGATTCAGAGCGTGGCACAACCATAGTGGACTCAGTGAATCACCCTGGTATATACTTCTTCTAATCTTGATGTTCGAGATAGTGCTTCCTCCAATTCTTGTCTGGGTTCCCAAGTCATCATTGCATATGTTAGTAGCCGAATGATGGTGAAGCTAACTTTATATACTTCTAGCACTTTTATAAGCCAGTGGTGGGGTAACGAGTCGAATGCCTTTTTGTACTCTATGTAGGCCATACTGATGTTTCGGCGCTTTACTTCAGCTTGTTTGATGGTTACCGCATCTACAGTTAACTGCTTCTTGCATCCAAGTGATCTCTTTACACATCTCCGGTGTTCTGGGCCAATTATATTGTTTATCTCACAGTGTTCATTGATTTGCCTATGTATCAATGGCATGAGAAGTTTGTAGATCGCAGACAAGCAGGTGATTGGCCTGTAATTTTTCGGGTCTTTCAAATCTCCTTCTTTTGGCAGAAGGTAAGTTACTCCTCGATCTAAAAATTCAGGAAATCTTGTTGGATCTTCAAGCATTTTGTTGAATGCCCAAGCAAACTGTGGAAATAGGGCTGGGAATGACTTCAGCCAAAAGTTCTGTATGTTGTTTGGTCCAGGCGCTTTCCAGCTTGAAGTATTCTTTATGCACTCTTCGACATCTGCAGGAGTAATATTAGTACCTGGATCACTCGCATTGCGTTCTGCTGTTTGGAGCCACGTAGCTGCTTGGTTGAATCTCGCTGGGTTTGACAATATCCCTGCCAGAATTGCCCGAAGCGATTGTGATCAATTTTCTCGGGTTCTGTATCTTATTATTATTATTACTATTATTTAAATAAAATCCTATGCCTCCGTACAGCTAACATCCACAGCGAGGAACAATTGAGGTGGTTGATAAATGTGCCCATTTTTTTTGTAGTATTCGTATAGTTCAATATTTTTTATACTTTCCAGTGGTTAGCTTTCAGAAATCAATTTCTTTTGTGTCTGAGAATCTTCGCGGCAGGGGAAATTTAATGAGATTAATAATTATTTTTATAACAAGTAAAGTTGATTACTATAAAGTTTTTAGATGACAATTTGCCGCTTCATCACCTCTAATTGTTTTCATTCATATTTTCTTTCTTATACGAACGTTATGATATCAGCAACGTATTTTTTACTACATCCTATTTTTTACATTTTGCGACCTTATAAATCCTTCCACTTTGAACAAAAAATACATCTGATGTGACCTTGACTTTTATTAATCGTATAAATAAGGCATTAGACTCGAAATATGAACTAGCCAAGGTATTTGACGCGTCACAGAGATGGGATACAGAGAAATTAAAATGATTAGTATTTTAGTTATCTGATAGTTATACGTTGAAATCGCGAAAAAAATCGATCTGATTTCACGAATTTTAAAAGAAATTGAGCTTAGTTTTATTTTTATGCATATAAATAATAATTGAATAGCTAACTATTTTATGAATTATAAAAATATAAAAATAGCTTAACTTGGATTGCTCGAAAGCTACGAGGAAGATGCGAAGGAATATATAAAATTTTAAACAGCCAATGAAACGGTTTTTTCAAAGTAACAACATTTACAGATAACAAACATTAAAGGAAAGATATTGTAAAATATTTTCAAGAAATACGAGGTTGGTTGAAAGAAAATTATGTGGAATATATAAAATTGTAAAGTTCGAACCTTCTGAAATATTCGACATAAATAAATATAAAATGAGCATTCCTGTACAAACAGAATAAGTATTTATGAGGATATGTCAAAACAGATTTGCGATAATATTCTAGAAATAGATATAAAACGTGAATGTCAGGGTGTTTAAGTACTGTTTAATATATTTGTTGCCATTCTTTTATTATATTTTAACTTCACCACAATAAAATTGTATGAGGTTAATAAAATTGGTTCAAAAACGAAAATTGAGATAACATCAAATCTTTAAGTTTTGAGGTCCTAGGAACCCAAAAAAGTGTTTTTTGAGAAATGTGCGTGTGTGTGTATGTGTGTTAGCACGATAGCGCCGAAACTACTGAATGGATTTGAATGAAACTTTGCATGTGCGTTTCTTTAGTGCTCCAGAAGATCTGAGAAGGTTTTGGTTGAGATTGGATTAGGTTTAGTGCCGTTTTGGCGCAACAAGTTGTTTAAAAATCATTTACAATGTAAAGCAATTAAAATTCCAATTTCAACGATATACCACACTTCCACCCTTTAGATTTGGTTTCCATGAAAAATATTAAAAACAAAGCAAATGTGAAGCATAGATCGCATTTCGCGTGACATGATCGATGCGGGTAGCCGTTACGTCGTGAAACTGGTCATGTCACGTGTATTCCTATTCAACAACAACTGTACAGCTTTACTGTCGCATTTAATTTCAAATATTTTGAATTGGAGAACGGATTTGGATAAAAGTTTGCATGAGGGTTTCATCAATGTTCTAGAAGATCTGAAAAGGTTTTGGTTGAGATCGGATTAGGTTTAGTGCCGTTTTTTTTTAATACATACAGAGGCAAATCGAAGAATTACACTACAAATATTCCTCTAAAGTTACTGAAATGCAAGCTAACTAATGTTTATTTAACAAAGAGTCATGAGCGATCGGTTTGCAATGAGCAAATTTTGTCGATTGTCGTTTGTTCCCCGCGCTATGTTTTAGTAGTCTGTCATCCGATAAGTTGGTGTCATGTCACATATAAGATTTCAGCATATTTGCAACTTTTAGTGACTGTGTACAAGTGGATTGTCACAAACTTTAAAGGTATGTGTAACAATAGCAACATCATATGTTTTTTTATAGATTATCACTTTACCAATTTTCAGTTCGTTACTTTACGAATCTGTAATGTTTATGGTACCTAACTAGACTTTCTTGACTTGACTGACCTTAAAGCTGTAATTGTAACAATATACAGATCGTGCTTGGCAGATTTTAACATGTTTTTAATGAAATTTGAAGAATTGCTCATAAACTTATCCAGTAAATGCAAGAAGATTATACTACTAGGCAATTTTAATATTCATTTTGAAGGCAACTCAGCACACTTGGCAGATTTTGTGTGTGGACTAGATATAACTATCTCTGATTTCACTAGGCCAACAGGGTGCATAGACAATATTTTAACAAATATCGACAATAATTCTTTCATAACAGGCATCTTAGACCCAGGCCTATCAGATCACTATGGGCAATATATAACAATAAAAGGCGACATTCAATCTACTATAAGGACTAATTGGAGAAGAAATATAACTGAATACGGCATTAAAAAACTAAGAGCGTCCCTAGTTGAAATAAACTGGAATATTTTTAATGGCATAAACGGTGATTCAACCTTCCTATCTAAATTTTTAGTAGACACTTACAAGTCACTAATTCATAAACATTTCCCTTTAAAACAGTACCCTCTAGGGGAGAAACCTATACACTGGTTCGATGATAGACTACGAAATATGAGAGATACACTACACGCTATTAAACAAGTTTATAACGCAACACAAGACCCTAGTGACAAAGCCGCGTTCACTTCCTATCAAAAAGAATACCGAATTGCAATTGCGAACACTAAAAAAATAGCTTTTAATACATTCATGGAACAATCTGACAATAAATCTAGAGACGGATGGAGGATTATTAATAACGAAAAAAGTTCAAATTCTTTAAAGAATGACAAAGAATCTAAAATACATCCTAATGCCTTTGTAGATTTCTTCGCTACAGTGACAGATAATGTTATAAAAAATCTGCCTCCAAGTAATGAAGATGCACTGAATTTTTTAAAACACGCTCCGTCACCTCATATTACGTTTTTCCTTGAGCCGGTTACAATCTTAGACGTCATGGATGCAGTTAATTGTTTAAAGAACTCTAGTAGTTTAGATATTTATGATCTAAACAGTAAAATTATAAAAAACACAATTGATATAATTATCTATCCTCTAACATATTTAATAAACCTATGTTTCAATGAGGGTTCTTTTCCAGATGCCTTCAAGATAGGTAGGGTTGTACCCGTTTTTAAAAAGGGGGATCCCGAAATTCCGGATAATTATCGCCCTATTGTTATTATACCGGTGTTCGGTAAGATTATTGAGATTATCTTAAAAAACCGCCTAACAAAATATTTCGAAAGTTACTCGCTCATTCATAAATTCCAATTTGGATTTAGAAAATCATGTTCTACTGTAGACGCAGTCTGCAGAATTGTGGGGGACATCGTCGAGGGCTTTGAGGAGGGTAAATACACAGCAATTACGCTAGTAGACCTTAGCAAGGCCTTCGACTGTGTGTCTCACAATCTTCTCATTAAGAAGCTTAGCCACTACGGTGTAAGAGGACCAATATTAAACTTATTAGAATCTTATCTTCATAATCGAGGACAATGCATGAGATATGAAAATCAAACATCGGATTTCAGAATAATGAAGCACTTGGTGCCCCAAGGCTCTGTATTGGGTCCTCTCTTATTCATTATCTTCATTAATGATCTTTTCTTTTATCTTTATCCAAACAAAACTATTATGTATGCAGATGATGCAACCTTAATAAATAAAAGCAAAGATCTAATAACTTTACAAACAATGGTTAGCGAAACTCGGAATTCTGCCGAGCACTGGTATAATAATAATATGCTAAAACTGAACAAAGATAAAACCCGAAAGCAGGTTTTTTCGACCAATAACGCGAATGTTAAAGGTGATTGGCTGTATCTAGTGTAACTCTCGTTTATAATCCACGCTATTTGTTTATGGATACTATTAATTGTTCAAAACCAGTTGATTATTGAATATATTATAATCTTATATGAGTAGATAAAGAGATATAATAGTTTCAAATAGATTATAGCCATATTAGAAACTAAATCAGTTATTAACTTCTGGATGTGTGTTAAAGTTGGAAATTTAATTACATATAACTTAAAATTTCAAATTTTATTTTTTCCATTTTTGGTTTTCTCTAAAAAATCAAACAGAAAATGTTACGTTTCAAGTATTATTTTCCCGAATATTGCAAATTACTTTTTGGGGAATTTACTTACGTTACTTTGCAAATAAGATCTGTTCTTATTTTTATTTTATTTAGTTCATGCACTGAAGAAGTTTAGTGAAAATTTATTTCAGTAATTGGGAAAATTATCTTGATATCTTTTGATCATTCTTGGATCAAAGTAAATGTTTTGGTTACATTCTGCTTGTAATTTTATTTTTTTATTATTTTATCTCGCAATATTTGCTTTGTTGTCCGGTTAGCAACACAAAGTTTACATATTTTCTCTTTCTTTTGTTGTAAAAGATATTTGACTGATAACATTTATTTTCCTATGCACGAAACCACGAAGAGGGTTCAACTTAGGAAGATTTCTGTTATATAAGATCTGACAGCAATACAACTTCCATCCGCAATAATCACCTTGTCTAGAGGAGTAGAGGTCATCAATATCTTCTATATTTGGAGAATATTCCAGAACAGCCATTAGCTAATGTGCCACCATGTTGTTCGGAAAACCACCTTGGAGATTATACCTACCACCTCAACTACCAGCATAGGAAAGGTATATGTTCGTTTTGGTTGAGATCGGATTAGGTTTAGTGCCGTTTTTTTTTAATATATACAGAGACAAATAGAAGAATTACACTACAAATATTCCTCTAAAATCTAGTAAAATTACTGAAATGCAAGCTAACTAATGTTTATTTAACAAAGAGTCATGAGCGATCGGTTTGCAATGAGCAAATTTTGTCGATTGTGGTTTGTTCCCCGCGCTATGTTTTAGTAGTTTGTCATCCGATAAGTTGGTGTCATGTCACATATAAGATTTCAGCATATTTGCAACTTTTAGTGACTGTGTACAAGTGGATTGTCACAAACTTTAAAGGTATGTGTAACAATAGCAATATCATATGTTTTTTTATAGATTATCACTTTACCAATTTTCAGTTCGTTACTTTACGAATCTGTAATGTTTATGGTACCTAACTAGACTTTCTTGACTTGACTGACCTTAAAGCTATAATTGTAACAATATACAGATCGTGCTTGGCAGATTTTAATATATTTTTAATGAAATTTGAAGAATTGCTCATAAACTTATCCAGTAAATGCAATAAGATTATACTACTAGGCGATTTTAATATTCACTTTGAAGGCAACTCAGCACACTTGGCAGATTTTGTGTGTGGACTAGATATAACTATCTCTGATTTCACTAGGCCAACAGGGTGCATAGACAATATTTTAACAAATATCGACAATAATTCTTTCATAACAGGCATCTTAGACCCAGGCCTATCAGATCACTATGGGCAATATATAACAATAAAAGGCGACATTCAATCTACTATAAGGACTAATTGGAGAAGAAATATAACTGAATACGGCATTAAAAAACTAAGAGCGTCCCTAGTTGAAATAAACTGGAATATTTTTAATGGCATAAACGGTGATTCAACCTTCCTATCTAAATTTTTAGTAGACACTTACAAGTCACTAATTCATAAACATTTCCCTTTAAAACAGTACCCTCTAGGGGAGAAACCTATACACTGGTTCGATGATAGACTACGAAATATGAGAGATACACTACACGCTATTAAACAAGTTTATAACGCAACACAAGACCCTAGTGACAAAGCCGCGTTCACTTCCTATCAAAAAGAATACCGAATTGCAATTGCGAACACTAAAAAAATAGCTTTTAATACATTCATGGAACAATCTGACAATAAATCTAGAGACGGATGGAGGATTATTAATAACGAAAAAAGTTCAAATTCTTTAAAGAATGACAAAGAATCTAAGATACATCCTAATGCCTTTGTAGATTTCTTCGCTACAGTGACAGATAATGTTATAAAAAATCTGCCTCCAAGTAATGAAGATGCACTGAATTTTTTAAAACACGCTCCGTCACCTCATATTACGTTTTTCCTTGAGCCGGTTACAATCTTAGACGTCATGGATGCAGTTAATTGTTTAAAGAACTCTAGTAGTTTAGATATTTATGATCTAAACAGTAAAATTATAAAAAACACAATTGATATAATTATCTATCCTCTAACATATTTAATAAACCTATGTTTCAATGAGGGTTCTTTTCCAGATGCCTTCAAGATAGGTAGGGTTGTACCCGTTTTTAAAAAGGGGGATCCCGATATTCCGGATAATTATCGCCCTATTGTTATTATACCGGTGCTCGGTAAGATTATTGAGATTATCTTAAAAAACCGCCTAACAAAATATTTCGAAAGTTACTCGCTCATTCACAAATTCCAATTTGGATTTAGAAAATCATGTTCTACTGTAGACGCAGTCTGCAGAATTGTGGGGGACATCGTCGAGGGCTTTGAGGAGGGTAAATACACAGCAATTACGCTAGTAGACCTTAGCAAGGCCTTCGACTGTGTGTCTCACAATCTTCTCATTAAGAAGCTTAGCCACTACGGTGTAAGAGGACCAATATTAAACTTATTAGAATCTTATCTTCATAATCGAGGACAATGCATGAGATATGAAAATCAAACATCGGATTTCAGAATAATGAAGCACGGGGTGCCCCAAGGCTCTGTATTGGGTCCTCTCTTATTCATTATCTTCATTAATGATCTTTTCTTTTATCTTTATCCAAACAAAACTATTATGTATGCAGATGATGCAACCTTAATAAATAAAAGCAAAGATCTAATAACTTTACAAACAATGGTTAGCGAAACTCGGAATTCTGCCGAGCACTGGTATAATAATAATATGCTAAAACTGAACAAAGATAAAACCCAAAAGCAGGTTTTTTCGACCGAATGTTAAAGGTGACCACGTTAAGATCCTCGGGATTGTCTTGGATGATAACCTTAAATGGGACGCTCATATTGAATATATAAGCAATAAAATCTCTAGCTATATTTTTCTTCTCCGTCAATTAAAAAACTATATCAATGATCAAACGTTGCTATCTGCATACCATGGGTTAATTCAGTCATACATTACCTACGGAATTGTACTTTGGGGAAATTCCACACAGGCCTACAAAATCTTTATCTTGCAAAAGAGGTCAATTAGGATAATTGCAGGTGCTAATTATCTGGATCATTGTAAACCTCTGTTCCTTAAATACGGTATAATGCCATTACCAAGCTTGTATGGGTACTATACAGTGCTGGAAATTCATAAAAATAAAAGCACCTTCCCTACACACTCAGATTGTCACAGTTATGAGACTAGATCGTCTAATTTATTAAAAGCACCTAGATATCGTCTTACAAAATCGGCTAGAAACTCTTTAGATTTAAAACTGTATAATATACTGCCCGAAAACATAAGACAGCTGGATTATAATAGATTTAAAATTAAAATTAAAAACCACCTACTGAAATACTGTTTTTATTCGATAAATGAATATATAAATATTCCCATGGAAATCTAGGATACTTCCAGAGTTGTCTCTTATATTATGAAATATACTCACATTTTTTCTATTTTACTATGTTTATACTGTATGTTTTTATACTGTATGTTTTATATTCTGACATGTATATATATTTTTTTATACTTCTTATAATTGTTCTGTATTTTATGTTGCTCTACACCCATCTATTATTAATGTGCTACCTATATTATAATTTATATGTTAATCTAAACTGCAGTCAGCAGTCCAGGACTTGCTACAAATGTAATTATGATACATAATGTGGTCAATAAACGTCTTAGTTATTCAAGTGATGTTAAACTTGTTAATAGTGTAATAGTATATTATTCAACGAGCAATAATGTAGCAAATTGAATACTATACTTTATATACGATTATAACAATTAATATTAAATTGCAATTATACAGAAACATTATTTACAAAATAATGTCAACAGTTAAACGTCAAAACAAATCAAACATGTCAAATCACCTTCCTTTCCTCAATAATAATAATGGACCTTTTCATTTCGCCGTATCGGAAAGGTGATTGGCTGTATCTAGTGTAACTCTCGTTTATAATCCACGCTATTTGTTTATGGATACTATTAATCGTTCAAAACCAGTTGATTATTGAATATATTATAATCTTATATGAGTAGATAAAGAGATATAATAGTTTCAAATAGATTATAGCCATATTAGAAACTAAATCAGTTATTAACTTCTGGATGTGTGTTAAAGTTGGAAATTTAATTACATATAACTTAAAATTTCAAATTTTATTTTTTCCATTTTTGGTTTTCTCTAAAAAATCAAACAGAAAATGTTACGTTTCAAGTATTATTTTCCCGAATATTGCAAATTACTTTTTGGGGAATTTACTTACATTACTTTGCAAATAAGATCTGTTCTTATTTTTATTTTATTTAGTTCATGCACTGAAGAAGTTTAGTGAAAATTTATTTCAGTAATTGGGAAAATTATCTTGATATCTTTTGATCATTCTTGGATCAAAGTAAATGTTTTGGTTACATTCTGCTTGTAATTTTATTTTTTTATTATTTTATCTCGCAATATTTGCTTTGTTGTCCGGTTAGCAACACAAAGTTTACATATTTTCTCTTTCTTTTGTTGTAAAAGATATTTGACTGATAACATTTATTTTCCTATGCACGAAACCACGAAGAGGGTTCAACTTAGGAAGATTTCTGTTATATAAGATCTGACAGCAATACAACTTCCATCCGCAATAATCACCTTGTCTAGAGGAGTAGAGGTCATCAATATCTTCTATATTTGGAGAATATTCCAGGACAGCCATTAGCTATTGTGCCACCATGTTGTTCGGAAAACCACCTTGGAGATTATACCTACCACCTCAACTACCAGCATAGGAAAGGTATATGTTCGTCTGTCTGTCTTTAAATTGTCTTCGAACTCAACAGGTCTTAGTACACTTCATTTGATCTTAATTTTTCATTAGAGTTAAATTGCATTCACTCATTCAAGTAATTTTGTTTTTTTATAAAAAATGTGCTTTTGTCAAACTTTTATTTTTAATATAAGTACATACTTTAAACTGCTGTGATATTTATTCCACATTTGATTGTGATACTATATTGTTTGTTTTGAGACAGTCTAGTTTTATTTCTCTGCTTGTGAGTCTGAAATTTCAGAGTTTAAACCACCAATCATATTCAAATTACTTTCATCTTGATTTGTTGAATTTAGCAGTTTAAATTTTATTAACAACAATAAATGTAATGTAATAAATGAAGATTGTAAAGAAACAACTAAATTTTTGAAGCGAATGGGTAAACTGTCTAGTGCTTCCGAGAATTCATTCCTCAAAAAATTGGAATCTATTTTAACGGCCAATAATTTTATTATGGAGTATCCCGCACCAAATATTTACTTTTAGTGAATATTGTCTTTTACACTTATTGATAACCCAGCTTGGATTTTTTACTGACAAGTAGCGAGAATTTTGGGATGAAACCGTACCGTTAGTGGTGAAAGTGGCTTCGTAGGTATATAATATTTCTTTAATGAAATTAGTATTATTGAGGTATTCTCTTTGAGTCCATAAACAAAATTTCAGTTTCTATCTTCATCCCCGGGCTCTAAAGTATTCAAAAACTTTGGTTTGTATGGCTTCAAATGGTTCTAGTAGTTTCTCTTGGAATATTTAAAACTAGACTGACATTTCTTAAGCTGGAATTAGGAAACTGTCAAAATAAAATACAACTCAATACAACTTTTATGAGGCTGTTAAGGTTTGAAATGGGTTATATACGAAATTAATTGTAACGTGGAACAACTGAATACTCGTTTAATTTTTATCTACATAATAAACATGCGGTTCACAAGAATACATAAAAAATATTTGTATAACTCCGTATACTACGAGTGTGCCCACTTCAGTGTCGTCGTATGTCACAGTAATTGAATCCATTATTCCATTAATGTATACTACTCTATTTTACGCAGAATATATCTATTAAAGAAGACGGTACACCAAGTAAACTAGTAGATGTCCGTTGCCCACAACTAGTTCAACTATCAAAATTAGAAAGGCAATACAATTGCTCCACATATATATCTGGAGAATTTTGTTTAGATTTTCTAGTCGTATCATTCCTTCTTGATTATCCAAAGTGTTGGTCTCTTCTGCGATAAATTCTTTTACCCATTTTAAAATAAGTCCAGAACTAGATATTCTCAACGCTACATCTTTGAATAACTCAACATAGGGAAATCCTCTTCTCATAAAAAACGTGAGGCGAAAACTAGAAAACCCCGATTCAAAACAATATATAGAGCTTTTCTTCAACTCAGGGTTATATTTAAAGATATATTCCTTATATATAGCAGTTATAAATAAGGAGGAGGTCCTGTTTATGAAAATTGACCGTAAACATGCGCGAGGCAGCGCACATACTTTCAAACTACTTTTTAATTTATTTACCGGTATACCATCTACATCAACATCTTCATGCTCAAAGTAATATGATGTTCCCTGAGAAAGGTATATTTCCAAATTATCATTGTATATTTCTGGCACAGAACTATACTTTTCTCTGTAGTTCGGCATAGTAAGCGTACTAGTTAATAAGCTGGAATAAAACAGGTTGAAGTTGAAAGCTGCTAGTGTAAACAGAGCTACCACATATCTCACTTTCACAGTTCTCGGTAAAATATTTGCTGAAATTCCAAGCAGTATAGCAAAATGATTTTGCAATGTATTTATATAACTCTTATAAGACGTTGTTTCATTGCAATCATATTTACTCAAACACCAAACTACACATGTTACTCCTAAATAGCAAAATATTATGAAAATCCACGCTTTAATGCTCATAATATCAGCAACACTGTTTAAAGCTCTTGAAACTAGACAATGAGGGGCACACCACAGCCCCTTATTGTGTAAGTAAGAGTGGCTGACATGAAAGTATCTTAATCTGTCATCGCGTTCGATATAACCTCCAAATATTACATCAACTGATCCGTCTTGTAACAATTTCATCAGGCCATCCCATGTACCATTGTGAAGTTCACCCCTATTTTGGTCTTCAAATTCTGAATACTGGATGTTCAAATTTAAAACATCTACAATTGTGTTCATTAAATTTATTTCAATGCCATTCGCTCTTCCTAACACCTTATCGTGATTTGGATTCACTACATAAGGATATAAGTTCATATACTTCGCAGTTACTGTACAAGATTTTCTATCTTCTTGGTCAGCAAGTGACTGACTATTGTTAATAAAACCAAATGAACAGTGTACAACTTTAAAATGTTTGTTCGGATTACAGTTCGGCGGCAACAACGTGTATATTTTACTGCTAACGGCATTCTTCTGGTCCGGAAAGAGAAAAGCAGTACTACTGATATTTTCTTTCCGTAAGTGTTTGACGAGATCTGTAGCTATTTTATCAACTTCCTCAAAGGTGTCATAAATGATTATTAATAACTTGCTGTCAGGATTCAATGAAAATAAAGGTTTAACAGTTACAACTACATCAGAATATGTCTTGACTATAATAATATAACCGTTAGATGTTCCTCGTGCCGAAAATGTATGATCCTCTGCTCCTATGTTGTCCACGTTAATCGTCCAATGGTTTTCATCAACTAATTTAGGAATAACCAACTCTGCTAGGTGATTTGCCTTTGAAGATTTAGATAAATAATATGAATATGTAATGGTACGGAAATGAGACGGAAAGTATTTTTTGCTTATTTCTAGAATACACTGACTTAGAGATATTTTATTTGCCTTTTCGCATGGTACCGGTTGAATCTTCCCCAAAGTCTTTTGGATGGCGAACAAAGTACCCACTGAAAAAAAAATATTATCTTTATTTATTTAATTTATTTAACAATAATATTGATCATTTTTTTTGTTAAATCGAACCGAAATGGCTATATACCTATAATATTCACAAATAAAGTTATTGGTCACTATCCCATAATACTTTTAATGAATTTGGAAAATAATTTGTCAAATAATTGTTATAATAGTTCGGAAGCTAAGTATAAAAAATATACTATATATACAAAATTAAAAACTGACCTAAGAAAAGAAGATTGGGGAGAACTGGAACATATGAATCCTGATGATATGATGGATGCTTTTGTAAAAAAAACTACAGCTTTTACATAACAAAAAATATAAAAATTGTCAAACAAAATATAGTCCGGAAGCGGAAAGAGTGGATAACAAATGAACTCATTAGGGAAACAGAAAAAAAACAAAAATTGTATAACTTAACTTTATTACATCCAAATGATCTAGTAGCAAAAACGAATTATATAACATTTAGAAATAAACTAAACCAAAAAATTAAAACTGCAAAAAATCAATACTATAAAAAAATAGAATCAAGTACTAATAGTAGCGAAAATTTATGGAAAACTGTAAGTATATTGTGTAACAAAAATAAAAATAAAACTATAATCAATGAATTGAAAATAGACAACAATACAATATCAAATAAAAAAGAAATTGCCAATGAATTCGTTAAACATTATACAGAACTTGGCGAAAAATATGCTAATAAAATAAACATTCCTAAAAACTATATTGAAAATAAAAACATTCTGGAAAATTCAATGGGTTTGTTTCAAGTCGAAATTCAAGAAGTGATGTAATAAAAAATTTGAAACAAAAAAAGTCACCTGGTCATGATGGTATACGATCGGAAACGTTAAAGGAAATAGCAGAGAATATTGCGCTACCTCTATGTATGGCCATAAATAAAAGCTTTACTACAGGTATATTCCCAAAATGTTTAAAAGTTGAGATAATTAAACCACTTCATAAAGGCGGTGAAACTAATGAACTTATTAATTATAGACCAGCCACTTTAATATCCAATATAGGAAAAATATTTGAACAAGTTATCAAGTCCAGGTTGGTAAATTTTTTGGGAAAATACAAAATACTTTCAGATAAGCAGTTTGGATTTAGGGATGGTAGGTCTACCGAAGATGCTATAGCCTATTTAACAGGTTTATAAGACTCTTGATGAGAAAATAACAAGCTTATGCATCTTCCTAGACCTCGCAAAAGCATTCGATACCGTTAGCCATAACC
Organism: Leptura quadrifasciata; assembly: GCA_963675555.1. NCBI lineage: Eukaryota > Metazoa > Arthropoda > Insecta > Coleoptera > Cerambycidae > Leptura > Leptura quadrifasciata. The sequence goes on along the minus strand of OY776681.1, from coordinate 13,609,160 downwards.
TACTATTGAATAAGTTAGAAAACTGTGGTATTAAAGATCCAGTTTTAAAATTACTAAAAAGTTATTTAGCTGAACGAGAGCAGTATGTAGAGATAGGAGATGTCATCAGCGAAACTAAAACAGTAACATTCGGGATCCCGCAAGGAACAGTGTTAGGACCCACATTATTTAATATTTACGTAAATAATTTATTCTTAATAGAAACTGACTTATTAGAAGGGGTCACGGGAAACATAATTAGTTTCGCCGATGACACAGCTATTTTCTACAAAGCAGATACATGGCAAAACTTAAACACTATTGCCGAAAACGATTTCAAGAAATTAAAGCTATGGTTTGATTATAATCTACTAACAGTAAATTTTAAAAAAACACATTATTTACCTTTTACATCACAGACAAATTATTTACCTTAGTCCGGATGCTTAAACATTGATAATAACACGCAAGTATCACAAGCCAGTTCAGTAAAATATCTAGGTATTATAGTCGATAAGCACTTTAAGTGGAATTTGCAAGTGGACAGTGTGGTAAAAAAGATAAGAGGATTTATACCAAAAATTAAACACCTAAAAAATTATCTGGACCAAAAGCACTTAAAAATATTATATTTTTCATTGATACAATCACAACTACAATATGGAATTCTAGAATGGGGAGGAGTGAATAAAAATCATTTAATAAATTTAATTAACATACAAAAATGGATTTTAAAGACTATTTTTAGCAAACCATATACCTATCCCACAGAATTATTGTACAATGAAAGCGAAATGTTTGATTTAAGGCAGTTACTTTGTTTCAAAATATTAAAGAACTGCTATAAAAATAAGGTCATTCACTCTAGCATTGATCATGACTATAACACAAGATTTAAGTAAGAAAACTGTTGGTCAAAAAAGTTATTGTTATCTGGCACCAAGACTACTAAATATGTTACCTTAAGAAATAAAAAGTAGTGTTAGTATTAAGATTTTTAAAAACAAATGCAAAACCTGGTTAAGGCATTTAAATAGACAGAGATTACATGATTTATTAAAATAAACAACAAAGCCAACGGATTAGAAAAAAAAATTACCCGAATATGACTCAGCTCCCCGATTATGACAATTTCTCTATAATGACGCACAACTAACAGGTACTTTCAAGAAAGTATATTAAGGAAAATTCATGTATGTATGTTCTTTGTTTCCAAATAAACATTGTGTGGCAGTTCTTTTTGCAAAGCAAAGTTTATAACGACTGTCTTACTCACATTTAAAATTAGTCTGTCCCTCTGCACCCAAGTACTGACCTCTTGAAATGCTTGATCCACTAGCGAATGTAGTTGCTCTATTGAGTCCGCTGATAAGGTTACCGTGATGTCATCAGCAAACATTGTCAAATGCCCAATGATTAGATAATCCGGGAGGTTATTTACGTATATGATAAAAAACAGAGGCCCTAAGACAGAGCCTTGAGGTACTCCAAACATGACGTCATAAGTGTCTGAATATATGTCGTAGTTCTACTTTTAGAGTTCTACTTTTCATGTAACTATCAATCCATGCTAATAGATTGCCCCTTATTCCAATGTTGTACAGTTTTTGTTTTAGAAAGGAATTATTTACGGTATCGAATGCTTTTCATAAATCGAACATTATTGAAACAACGTATTTGCCACCATCTAGACAGGTATACGTGATCTAGCATGTGGCAAATTGCTATTTCTGTCGATTTTCCAGTAGTGAAGCCATGTTGAAAAGCTGTCAAAATATTGTATTTTTCAGTAAACGAAATAATTCGGTTGTAAATAATTCCTTCATATAATTTGGAAATTACACTCAGTACCGAAATTTCATCTTCAACCATTTTATATCACCTAGAGAGAGAACAGTGGTGTCTACCTCATTCACGGACAAATTTAAATTTCTTTTTAATCGACAAAACAAGTTTCAAAATATTCCTGGAGTGTGCAAGGAAGTAATTTTAATAGTAGTTTTTTACATTCAAATTGAAATTTGCTAGATGGTAGACTTCGTACGTTTAATGGAAGATGGATGGATGGAATAACTTCTCCTCCGATATATATATATATATATATATATATATATATATATATATATATATATATTCACAACAACATATTATACAATTAACCAAGTTCATATGGATATAGCAATTCTACATGAAATTTCCCTCTTATTAAATTTCCTTCAATATTTTTTAACTCGTACGTATTTTCATTTAATATTTTGTTAATAACATAAGGCCCTTCATATGGGAACATTAATTTAGCACAGATATTATTTTTCTTGTCTGTATATCGTAAACGTTTTATTATCACTCGATCTCCCAATTTATAAATTGTCCTTTTCTTGATTTTTCGGTTTTCTCTTGTCATGTATCGTTCAGCGTTAAGTTTTAGTCTTTGTCTTGCTTGTTCGTGGATAATTGGTAAGTACTGTGTGTTTTCATTTGTCCAAGGTCTAGTCGGACATTGGCCTAGCATAATTGTCACAGGTGAGATATGTGTGATCGTACTTGGTACGTTGTTTATATAATTTTCCACAATTTCAGTTGCTGTTGGCCATTCAGAGTGTTTACCTTGTACAATTATTCTTAAAAATCGCATTATTTCTTGAATGTACCTTTCAGCAGGATTTGCTTTGGGATGTCAGATTGTTGTGAATACCATATGAACATTTTTGTTTTCCCAGTATTGTGTGAATCTATCATTATTAAAATAGGTGGCATTGTCTGCTAATATTCGTCGAGGAGTTCCTATTGTTTTACAAAAGTGGTTTAATTTAACTATCACGATGTTTGTAGTACAGCGTTTAGTAGGGTAGGCTTTAATAAATTTTGAAAAATGATCGATGATAACTAAAATGTGTTTATAACCCTCTTTTGATGATATTAAATTACTAATGAAATCTATTGCAATAAGTTCTAAAGGTTCCGTTGTTATAATGCTATTTACTTGGTTTTTGTTTGTGTGATTTTTGTGCTTTCCTAAGCAACACTCGTGACATTGGGAAATGACTTGCTTCGTTAACTTTAAATCTTTTTCTGCGTAAAAGGTTTCCCTAAAAATCATCCAGGTTTTCCGAATTCCGACATGTCCATATTTGTCATGCAAATCTTGTATTATTTTTGTTGCTAAATTGCTATCAATTACATATTTTTCATCATTAAAGATGGTTTTGATAATGAATTGATTTTTCCAGGTAAAACCTTTGTGTGTTTGTTTCGTGTGTAAAGTATCTATTAAATCGTGTAATTGTTGTTGACTCTGTAGAACTTGTGTATATGTGTATAAGTCATCGTTGTTTGATAATGTGTTGAGAGCTACAATGAATGTATCATTCTTGTTCATGTTAATTTGTCGATTACGTGTCAGTGCGTCTGCTGTAATGTTGTCTTTTCCCGGTCTGTGCTTAATTGTAAAAGAAAATTCTTGTATCAGTAAGGACCAGCGATAAATTCTATTATTAGAAAACCGGTTTTTCATTAAGAAACATAAGGCTGAATGATCAGTCTCTAAAGTAAAATGTGAGGCTGTAAGATAAAAAGATAGCTTTGATACGGCATATACGACTCCGAGCATCTCACGCTCGCTGACAGAGTATCGAACCTCGCATGGTTTTAGTATTCTCGAGATAAAACAGATCGGTGTTTCTATTCCCCCTTGTATTTGTATCAATTCTGCTGCCACAATGTTTTCTGATGCATCTGTCCTAAGTGTAAATGGCAATGAAAAATCTGGACTGTAAAGCAATAAGTTGTCGTGAAAATTTGTTTTTAAGCTTATGAATGCATTTTCCCTCCTATCGTTCCATTCCCATTTAATGTTTTTCCTAAGCAATTCTATTAATGGAACTTCAAGTTCTGACAATTTTGGTATGAATTTCTTATAGTAATTTAAAATGCCTAGGAACCCTCTTAGTGTTTTTAAATTTGTAGGTCGTGGATATTCTTTTATCTCGTTAATTCTTTCCTTCCCAATACTAATGCCTTCCTGGCTGATCTGATAACCTAAATATTTTACCGATGTTTGGTAGAATTCGCATTTCTCTATATTTAATTTTAACCCTGCCACATCTAAAGCATTTAATATTGTGTCTAAATGTTCATGATGTTTTTCTTCCGTTTCAGAAAATATTAAAATATCGTCAATGTAATGCACACAGAAATTTTCAAATTTGTCGAGAATAGATTGCATTGCCCGTACGAGTGCTGAAGATGCCGATTGTAAGCCAAAAGGGACCACCTTAAATTGGAAAATATGTCCATCAATACTGAAACCAGTATATCTGCGAGATTCTGGATGTAAAGGAATTAGCCAAAAAGAATTTTTTAAATCTAATTTTGAAAAAATAGTATTTTTCCCTACTCTGGAAAGCATTGATTCGATTGTCTGTGGTGCATCAAATTGCGATTTAGTTATTTCGTTTAATAAGCGAGCATCTAAACATAATCTTACTGTATTATTTTTCTTTTTAACTATTACTAATGGATTTATGTAATTTGTTTTTGCGGATTCTATTATATTAGACTTTATCATATTCTCAATTTCATTTTTAACTTGTTCTCTGTATTTGTATGGAACAGGGTATGTTTTACTTTTAAATGGTTTAGTTTCATCTACTTGTAATTTGTGTACATAACTTACTGCTACTCTTGGTTCAAAATTTATAAGTGAAATATAGTTCTGTAATAAATCTTGAATAATATTATCATATTTAGAAGGACAATTTAAATCTAAACATTTGAGCACCTTAAAATTATTATTCACAACATACGTGGTCGTTTCTACCATATGTTCTTCGGCTCGTTCGTCACCAAATTTATTATTTTTCAAATCATTTATTTGAATTATAGGTATCGTGCTACCTTGTAGCAATATGATATGCTCCCTCAAATTAATAATGGCTCTTAATTAATATAATATGTCTTCCCCTAAGATAACATCAAAATTCAGTTCCGGCACAATAACTAGTTCCATTCTAAAATTTTGATTTTTTATAGTAATGTTAGAATTTAAAACCTTGCTACATTCTGCAAATTTTTTTCCATTGGCATTTACTAATTTAATTTTAGATATTTTAATATATTTCTGTTCAAAATTACTTTTATGTTTTGTAATTACATTCTCGTTTATTAAACTAATCTCAGAACCTGTGTCAATTAAAGCTTTTAAGTCTAAATTTTATATTTTAATGTTTATAATAGGCAAATGACTAATTTTTGTCTGTGCTGTCTTCCCGTTTTTGTTCTCGATGTCAATGTACTCTCTCATGTGTTGATACGTGGTGTTTAAAATCTTCTTAATTAAAAACCCTGATTTAAAGGTTGTATGTGTACTTGTGCCATTGTTTGAACTTTCTGAATGTCTGCGTGTTGAGTATTTTGGCTTGTTGAACCGTTATTGCTTTGGATGTTCATATTAGCAACCTGTGCATATGTTCTTGCATTTGGGTTTCCTTCATCTGTAACTTGTGCACGTCTGTCTCTGTCTTCCCATCGTACTTGTTTTTTCTCCTGATTTTGTATGTTGTTTTCCCTGTTTGAGTTTGTATTATAAGTATTAATTTGTTCCCTGTTTTGATTGTTATAATATGTTCTATTTTGACCATTATTTCCTTTGTTTAAATTGGCATAATTGGTATTGTACTGCTGTTTGTTATTTTGTTGCATATTATCTTGTTGTCTATTGGATCGCTGTCTGTCATCACGTTGTCTGTTGTCTCGAACCGATGATTTTCGCCAACCGACCTTATGGTCATCGATTACCCTAAGATATTCAATGAAAGAGTCGATAGTGCATATTCTTTGTGTAATAACAACATCGTGAATATTATCGGGAAAATGCCTGGCTAAATAACGCACCATTTCTCCATCCGTAAATTTAGGTTCAAGGTATCTAATGTTATACATTTTACGCATAACGTAACGTTCTCTAGACATACCAAAAGATTCGTTGTACTTACCATTGAAAAGGTTAAGTCTTACTTTCTGTTGGTTGTGTTCCCCCCAATACTGTTTGATGAACAAAGTTTCAAATTGCTCCAACGTATTATATTTATCTTCTATTATTTGATACCATAACTCGGCGTCCCCACATAGCATGTTTTGAATGATTTGTTTGACATCAAAAGACGGATGTATAGATTGTATACGTTGTCGTAACCGTGTAATGAAAACCCATGGATGTATCTTAGCGTCTCCTAGAAACTGAAGATCAGTGTTTATGTATGTCTGTGGCTCTATGTGCGTGCATGTTGTACGTGATGTATTGTATAGTGCATTGATTTTCTCCGTATTTTCGTCTACTTTTTTTGCTTGTTCTTGTATATGTTGCTGAAATGTCTCTTTATGTTGTTTTATTTGCTCATCTATGCCAGTCAAACCTTCCACCATCAGATTTTCCACTTTCTTGCGTATATCTGTTTTGATCTCTTGCGCGACTGTCTGTATTCTGGTATTTATTTCTTCCCTGACTTCTTGTTTGATTCTATCAATCTTTACCTCAAACTTGTCCATTTTTTCGTTCAAATCTGAAACATTTTTTTCTATTTTCTTGTATATTTCTACGGAGTTATTTTTGATTTCCTGTTTCAATGCTGAAGTATTTTCTTCCATCCTTTTATTTAATGCTTGGGTGTTTTGATCTATTCCTGTCATCATTTCCATAATTCTGTTTAGTATATTTGTGTCTGTTTGTGTATTTTGTGTTGTATTACCTGATTGTGGTGTGAATGGTTCTGGTATTTGTTCTATGTCATCCATTTTTGTTCTTTTACGGGACCTCAATTTCATAAATTATTTAATATGCTGATGAGAATGCCACCCTCAAACTGCCAATTAACCTTATTTCGCTTGTGGATTACCCACGTTAAATGTTTTGCTCGCCCCACGTTGGGCGCCAAAATTCTATATTTTTGTACTCATAAAATAATTTTTAAATAATATTTAATTTATAATTGAATTTCTTTTATTTTTTTATTTTGTTGGACGCCAGATAGTTCCTGAGAACCATCAATATTTAGATCTAAATCTTGTTGAGAATTTTAGTACAAATACTGTGCATGAGTATAATACAACGTATATATAGTGTATTCTCTCTCTCTCTCTCTCTCAGGAGCTGGTTCTATTTTAATTTTGCTCTGTTAAAACCAATTAATCATTCAAATTCAATAGTTTAAGGAAAGTTAACAATTTTAATGTCAGAAGGTTAACAGTTTTGACAAATAAAAATTATATACAAAACAATAGGAGTATTAACTAGAAAAATTTAGTATATTCTTCTTTAAAAGTTTCAAAATATATATAAACGCTCACAATAAGTGTTCACTCTTATTTTGCTTTAAAAGTTATCGAAAAGAATAGTGAATGCTCGAGACGTATATTTTACTTTGCAAAGTAGTACCTTTTATTTCTATTCCAGTTTTAACACTTCTCCAATCCGTATCTTTTCTTCTGATGCGTGACTGACTGAAATATGGAATGGCAATACTGCTAAGTACACCTGGTCTCTCTCTGCTAATCTCAGCTACTCTCAATGTATGATCTATATTTAAGATGAGTTATGTAACCAATATGTGTTTAAATTTAAAACACTTTATTTTTTCAAAATCTCTGCTCGCCACCAGCAAAATGTCACTGCCGCTTCATATTTTTTCTTAGTAACCGTCCTTTTCAAACTTTACACACTATGATCCATGTTTATTGTACATGCCTTATTTCCTTGTATTATACTTATAACTATTTACACAATTTAAACAAATAAACTAATTTCAGATGTGAACTTTTTCACTTAAATCATTGAATTCCAATAATTGAAACAGAATTGAGAAACATACAATGTACTCGCTCATGTCCTGGCCATTTGTAGTGATTTAAACAAATTATTCCTGTAAAATCAGATTCATGCTTCTTACGAACTTTCTGGTGTTTTGTGGATGTCATGGCAATATATATATATATATATATATATATATATATATATATATATATATATGGTAATGATATCCTCTTTAAACCGTGAATATGCATCAGTGACATATGATGACAAGTCATTAACATAAAGAGTGAATGGCAAAGGTCTTAATATGGATCCTTATGGGATACCTATAGTCACCAGTTGAATGATTGATTTTTTTCCATTGTATACGACATACAGTCAAAAGGCTTTGGAGAGGCCGGTAAACAGAGCTTGTTTTGGAGTCGGGTCAAAATTCACTTATTTTTATTGACCTATTTTAATAATAAATGGTGTATAATAGAGAAATTTTCATATCTGCATTTTCTGCACGCCGCTTAGAGGGCTAAGTTACTAGACCCGCCCACCCTACCTATAACCGTATAGATTTATCTAAAATATAAATTTAGAAGTAAACGAAAATACAATCTGATCTAATTGCAAAGCATTCTGTAAAATTCTCTTAAAAACCAATAACTTTCCTTATTCATACTTATACATTTCTCGTTCATTACATAGTTTTACAAATTTATGTTAATGTTATTGTACTTACCCATTAAAGTTGTTACTGTGTTGATATTCATCGCTGTTTTTTAATTCGATAAATGGAACGTTAGAGGTGTCATAATGTATCGCTATGGAAATGGCTGCATTATATACGTATTTTACAAAAAAATCTCTTATATGGCTATTTACTATCTGCTTTCTCATCGATTGCAGTCAAATTACATTTTAATATACGCTTTTATAAGTCAATTCTAAAATAATTGTACTTTAATAAATGCTTACGCCAGTTGATAGCATTACACTAGAAACATTAATCACTCATAGACATAAGTGAGTAAAAGTTGCATTAAAGTATTGTAGAATGCGAATATATCTCTGTCCCTTAAATACACAGCATTTATTTACTTCATTCTAAAATTGTATAACATTCAATCATTTATATGACTTATACTTGACATATAAACGCACTTGCCTCTCACCCAAAAGTTCCGCGTTTGATCTCCGGTCGTGGCGGCGGAAAATACTGTGAGAGGAATTTTTTCACTATACACGGATATTGGGTGTGTGTGCTTTGTCTCTAAATGTGTAGTCCCCTCCCACACAAGGCTCTTCTAGAGCCTTCCGGGATAAGGGGAGTCGTAATTACCTATGGTGTTATTTATTATTATTATTATTATTACCTGAAGGATACAGAACTGATTTAGAATGTTATCTACCGACAACAATGCAACAGTTTTTTCGTCGATCCTTGCAAACGAATAAAAAAGAGATATTCATGCGACGAAATATCTGGCACACTTCTCTCTAGGAGTTATTGGTCTTTGGCAGCATCACACAGTTTTTGAGGTGACCCCCCAATATAAAAATCAAGAGGGTCTATGTATGGTGACCGAGCAGGTTAAACAAATGGACCTGAGCTATCTATTCATCTGTTAGAAATGCTCTCTTTAGATAGTTCTTTCAATTGTTCTAAATTGCGGAGGAGTATCATCATTTATAAACCATATTTCTTGACGTTAGTAGTGTTATGTGCACGCTCCTTTACGAACAGACCCTTCTTAATAGAAAGAAGGAACAAGCCCTCCTGATTATCTACTAATAGAATGGTAGTTTGCCAGTCGTTTAGAGATGGTGCTACGTGTTTTATACTAGAATCATAAACCATAATAATATAGAAAGATTTAGAATAAGAGTCAAGGTGTATGAAAGAAACGGGACCAAGAGGCTGGCATATTGGATGGTAAAGTGATCAGATCAGGAAAGTACAAGTGATAGAACTGGTGAAAAGTAAGCATTAAGTCTGGTCGATAGCCGAGTGGGTTAAAGCACGAGGTGGCAATCGCGATTAATCACACGGACACCGCACCACCGGGTTCGAATCCTGGCTCCGGCACTGGCACTGTTGGAGGAAATGGTTGTATATCCGCGTTTTTTCAATGTGTAACCCCCTTCCGTACAAGCCCTGGTTTCTGGAATTGGGGGTTGTCTAGTTTCTGTGGTGTTTATTTATTTATTTATTTAAATAATACTGTGAAAAAGGCGATGATTAAATTTTACTAGTAACTTGCCTGCTTAAAAATTCTTACGAAGATATTTGATGTTTCTGAATTTAAAGTTGTTTTGTACTCACCCTGTATAATATTGATATGTGCACGCCTATGCCACTGCCTCATGGAATGTGCGAGAAAGAGCCGGAGACGCCGCGAATAACGGCCTGGATGATTCTAGAATAATCGAGTACATTCGACGCGGACAGTTTGATATGAGACGAGCAAGTTAACAAATGGAACAAGAACAGTAATATAGAACAAGAACAGTAATAGTAGATGGAACTTGTAATTATTGTGTACTAATGTATGTAAGAACTTAATTATTGTAATTAAGTTATTAATAAAGTAGTGGTTTATGAAAGTTCTTGGTGCAATTTATTGAAACTGCATACAGGGTGTTTACTGGAGATTGTAAACACGTAACGATTGGTTTCAGAAGCGGAATTGCAACAGGATTTCTCAAGAATTCTAGAAAATTCCATAGTGTTCTATTTGGAAACCACTGGAGATAGTGAAGTGATTTGAACTGGAAAGTAATATAGATAACAAATAAGACCTATTTGTGACATTTTGAGAAAATTTCCAGAATCTTCTATTTAGAAAATAGTGCAGTTAGCTAAATTCTGTCAACTGAAAATTGATATAGACATCAAATAACACCTATTGTGAAATTTTGCGAAAATTTACACAATATTCTATTTGGAAACTAGTGCAGTTAGTTAAGTTTTACCAACTGGAAAGTGATATAGATATTAAATAACACCTATTGTGATATTTTGCGGAAATTTCCAGAATATTCTATTTAGAAATTAATGCAGTTAGCCAAGTTCTGTCAACTGGAAAACCGTATAGACACTAAAAAGACGTATTTAGGACATTTTGAGAAAATTTCTGGAATCTTCTATTTGGAAACTAGTGCAGATAGCTAAAACTGGAAAGTGATATAGTCATCAAATAAGATCTATTGTGATATTTTACGAAAATTTCCAGAATATTTGGAAACTATTACAGTTAGCTAAGTTCTCCCACTGGAAAGTGATATAGATATTAAATAACACCTATTGTGGCATTTTGGGGAAATTTCCAGAATATTCTATTCAGAACTAGTGCAGCTCTGTCAACTGGAAAGCAGTATAGACGCTAAATAAGACCTGTTTAGGATATTTTGGAAAAATTTCTAGAACATTCTATTCTGGAATGTAGACCTTAAAGTAGGCTAAAGAAGGGGGTTATTGCTGTTTCGAGAATTTTTTTATGGAAACAAGAAGTATGGCTGCCGATGTTCGCAGAACTAAGAAAAATGATGTTAGACCAGGAAAACAGATATCAAGAACAACACAGAAACACCACAGCAATTAGAAAAAATTCATAAAAGCGACAAGCTTTTATATCATAAAAAAAAATTATATAATGTAACAAAATGATGGGTTTGATTTACTTCAAAGTTTATTTTCTACCTTTTAGAGCATGTTTTAAATAAAAGCTTTTTAAAAATATATTTTTTCTAATATTACTTTTTACTTTTTAGTCTTTTGATATGCTGTAATCCCCAGATATTGATTTTGAGACGAATCGGATCATAAACGGTCGTCCGCCATCTTGAACTAATTTTTACTAGAAATTCGTAATCCCCCAGATATCGATTTTGATCGATTTGGATCTAAATGACAAAGCTCGTCAGCCATATTGACGCCGTCATTTTGAATTTCTGAATTTTGATCAACAATTCATAATTGGCGATCTGGAAAACCCCCAGATGTCGATTTTGAGTGGAATCGGATCATAAAAGGTAAAATCGTCCGCCATCTTGAACTAAATTTTTTACTAGAAATTCGTAATCCGCGATCCCAAAACCACCAGATATTGATTTTGATCTAAATGACAAAAGTCGTCCGCCATATGGCGTCGCCAATTTAAATTTCTAAATTTTGACCAAAAATTCATAATTGGAGATCTCGAAAACCCCCAGATATCGATTTTGATCGATTTGGATCTAAATAACAAAAGTCATCCGCCATATTGGCGTCGCTATTTTGAATTTCTAAATTTTGACCAAGAATTCATAATTGGCGATCTCGAAAACCCCCAGATATCGATTTTGAGTCGAATCGGATCATAAACAGTAAAGTCGTCTGCCATCTTGAAGCCGCCATCCTGTTTCTTCTTATATAAAAATGTAAGTGTATTATCCCGGACTTATGCACATGTGCAAAATTTCAAAGCTCTAGCTTAATTAGAACTAATCGAAATTTTGATTGCGAAATTTGCCCTAAACCAACTGACAAACATACATTTTGTCAGTCAAGTTAACTAAAAGCTTTTAAAAAGTAATAAATAAAGAAATAAATATGCAAACAATATTGTTTTATAGAGGCTGCAATTAAATAGGGCAATACGATTCTGCACCTCACAATACTTGATCCATTGGAGAAAACGAATTGATATTACTTTTCGGAGTAGGCATATAAACAGTTAGTGATTATCTAAAGGTAAAACTAGGTATCTGGAAATTGAAACCATGAAGTATATCACTGCAATCGACTCTATTATTTAATAACATTTATAAAAAGATTATTTGACATTTCAAATGGTTTTTCTCGATACTTTCGATGGATAATCTGTTTTACATTTCCCCACTGAGGCCAGTAGCCAAATATGCGACATCTTATTTAGAGCAAGCATGGGCATTTTGAAGTCCTTTGTATTTCGTCCATAGGATGCCACATTATCGAAGCATATACCATGGGACCTTACTATAATAAATACTAAAAGTGATAAATACGATGAAGTTTCCATAACTCGTGCTCACTTAATGATGAAAAGCATGTAAGATGTGCATTAACAATAATTATTGTACAATTACTTTTTACGTCCAATACATATGCAAGCGAAGATGGTGCATTTGTAAACTAGTTTACGTCTATTTGCTATAATAATTTCAAATATAAAAATTAGAAAAGACACACAGTGGGCCCACATAAATATCAAGAATACATTTTTCAAATTTTCTAATCGAATCATTCTTCCTTGATTGTCTATTATGTCCGATGCTTTAATTTCTTTTGCCGCAAATTCTTTTATCCATTTTAAAATGAATCCAGAACTCTCTATTCTCAAGACAATACCGTTGAATAACTCAACATAAGGGAATCTTTTTCTCATATAAAAAGTGTGGAGAAAACTAGAAAAATTCGATTTAAAGCAATGTACAGAATTTCTAAACTCAGGATGAAATTTAAACAGATATTCTTTATATATAGTAGACACAAACATAGAGGTCTTCCTGTTTACAACAACAGACCATAAACATTCATAAGCTGATGAATATTTTTTAAAATAATACTGTATTTTATTCATCGGTATACCATCTACATCACCGTTTTCATCCGCAAAGTAATATTCTGATCCAGAAGGTAGACAAATTTTTAATTTATTATTGTATATTTCTGTTAGCGAGCTGTATTTTTCTTCGTAAATCGGCGAAGTTAGCATACTGGTTAATGAACTAGAATAGAGCAAATTGAAATTAAACGCTGCCAGTGTAAAGGCAACTAGTAAATATCTCACTTTTACAGTTCTCGGCAAAATATTTGTTGAAATTCCAAGTAGGATGGCGAAATGGTTTTGAAGGCAATTTACATAACTTTTGTATGAGGTTGATTCTTTGTAATTGTATTTGCTGAAACACCAGACGCCAGATGTTATGCCCAGATAAACAATTACAAGAAAAGTCCATGCTTCAACAGTCACAATATCAGTGATACTATTCAGATCTTTGGAAATGTATTGGTGGGGAGCACACCAAAGCAAATTGTTCTGGATGTAAGGATGGCTAGCGTGAAAATATTCTAATCTGATAGGACGTTCTACGTAGCCCCCAACTATTACATCAACTGATCCGTCGTCTAATGATTTCGAGTTGCCGTTCCACGTTCCATTATCAAATTTACCCCGAATAGTATCACCTTCTGAGTATTGAATATCCAAATTTAAAACATATCCAATTGTATTCAGTAAGTTGACTTCAATACCTATCAGTCCATCATGATTCGGTTTGATTACATATGGATATAAGGCTATATAATTCGCTTTTACTGTGCACTTCTTGCAATTCTTTCTACCTTTTCGATCGACAAATGACTGATTATTTTCAATAGAACCAAACGAGCAGCGATAGGTCCCAAAATATTTGTTCGGATTGCAGCTTGGCAACCACTTGTATATTTTGCAGTTAGTATTATTCGTCGGATCTGGGAAGAGAATGATTGAACTACTAATGTTTTCTTTTCCTAAGTATTTTGTTATCCTTGTAGCTACTTTGTTTATTTTCTCAAATTTATCGTAAAATAAGATTAATAATTCACTGTTGTAATCCAGCTTTAAATGTTTAATAATTACAATCAAATCAGAATATGTCTTTACTGCGATAATGTAAATGTTGAGGGTTCTTTGTATGGAAAATATGCCATCTCCTGCTTCTGCATTGTCTATCTTCACAGTCCAGCGGTTCTCGTTGACTAGTTTAGGAATTACCAATTCAGCCAGCCAATCTGTCTCTGAAGTATTCCAGAAAGAATGCGAATAAATAACTGTGCTATAATGAAATGGGAAGTACTGTTTGCTAATTTCTAGAAGGCACTGGCTTAGAGAAATCTTACTTTCCTGCTCGTATGGCAACGGTTGGATCTTTCCCTTAGTCGTTTGGACTGCTAATAGAGTTGCTGCTGAAAAAAACAATACTTTGTCTTAAAAAAGTATTTGTAAGGTAGAAGCAATACTTTTTGAGGTATTGACTTTAAACGTGAAGTTAGTGTTAAATTTCATTGAAAAAGTATTAATTGACACCAAAATTTTTAGATTAATTAACTCTTGAAGAGCTGTGTTCTTTTAGGGAGTACTTTAAAAATCATGTTAGAGAAACTTTTTTACTTACTCAATATAGTTATTGTTTTGGAAATATTCATTGTTGCTTTTCGATGCCAATAATGGAATGCTAAAGACAACATAATGTGGCTCTATGAAAATGACTGTATTATCCATTTTACAACAAAAAATTCCCACGAGTGGTTATTGATATGTTTTCTAATCGACTGCATTAAAATTACATTTCAACAACACACTTTTTTCGATCTAATCTCAAATAATTGTATTTTAATGAACGCGTATGTCAGTTGATAGTTTCGCTAAAACTACATTAGAAATATTAATCAATTATAAAATATCTGAATAAGGTTACAAACAAGTTCGAAGTTGGGCTAGAGGTGTCTCCAATTAGGTGCTTTATTTACTTTCTTCTAGCCACTTTACCGGGCTTCATCCAGGTTGAACATTAAATAGCAAATAATAATCTACAGTGCCTTATCATAAACTATATTTAAAGCCTGATTAGTGCTTTCTTGGATTTTTCGTTCTTAAGAAAGCCCAGAAACGCATATTCTGGGATAAATGAGTAAAGGCATTTTACTTTAATAATCTGGAGCATTTGGAATTTGCAGATGGAGGTCATTTTCACGTTCGGGAAAATAAAGTCCGGATCGATGATGCAATCATGATTGATTTAATCAGCATTAAGCTTACGTGTTGTTGCTTTTTCGTTGTCTAGACTAATACCTTTTGGTCATTTACTAGTAAAAGTCTTTGTTTAGTGATAAGGTGATGTGGTGGTGTGATAAGGATATGTTTCTGTTTATAACAACATCTATGATTCCGTTTATAAAGGTATCAAACAAGAACCAATGTTTTCTTTTAAAATTATAAACATAGATAGAATTCCTATAACACTTTGAGTGTTTATACGGAACATATTGGTCAAAGTGCAATGTTTTGCCTCTTGCCGCACATGCTTTGTCTATACCAACACAACTTGACCTTACGTCTCGTCGTATTTTACAAGAATCAAATCCACTATTATTAACACCCATTTCATCAACGGTTCAATCTGACTTTTCTAAACATTGACTATTTATGAAATACTGCGTCGTCATCTATTTTTTCCATGTTACCTACTATCATTTCAATATTGGAGTTTCTCCTCGTAAATCCTCTACGAGATACCTGTCATTAAACAACAATACGTTAACTCGCACAGGCATATGACTTAGGGTTTAATTTTCCAATTGTTCCCGTACCAATGTGTTTTATTCTGTTCTTTGGTTGCTACTCGATTTTTTGGTCAAGGGCCTAGGGAGAGCGGAAAGCGTCAACGTGCACTACGCCATGATTTGTGGGTAAGAACTATGAGAGTATAATCCCGACTTCTGATAGACAGTCAAATATTTTCTAACACGTGCTCACTTAATAATAAAAAGCATGTAGATGTGCATTTTAATGTACAATTACTTTTTACGTCCAATACATATAAAAGCAAAGATGGTGCATATGTAAACTAGTTTACGTCTATTTGCTATAATTATTTCAAATATAAAAACTAGAAAGGAGACACAGTAGGCCCACATAAATATCAGGAAAACATTTTTCAAATGTTTTAGTCGAATCATACTTTCCTGACTGTCTACTGTGTTTAATGCTTCAGTTTCTTTTGCCGCAAATTCTTTTATCCATTTTATAATAAATCCAGAACTGTCCATTCTCAGGACAATATCGTTGAATAACTCAACATAAGGAAATCCTTTTCTCATACAAAAAGTGTGGAGAGAACTAGAACAGTTCGACTGAAAGCAATGTACAGAATTTCTAAATTCAGGATGAAATTTAAACAAATATTCTTTATATACAGTAGACACAAACATAGAGGTCTTCCTGTTCACAACAACTGACCATAAACATTCATAAACTGATACATATTTTTTCAAATAGTACGTTATTTCATTCATCGGTATGCCATCGACATCACCGCCTTCATCCTCGAAGTAATGTTCTGTTCCAAAAGGAACACATATTTTTAAATTACCATTGTATATTTCTGTTAGCGAGCTGTATTTTTCTTTATAAATCGGTGAAGTTAGCATACTGGTTAATGAACTAGAATAAAGCAGATTGAAATTGAAAGCTGCCAGTGTAAAGGCAGCTAGTAAATATCTCACTTTTACAGTTTTCGGCAAAACATTCACTGATATCCCAAGGAGGATGGCGAAATGGTTTTGTAGACAATTTAAGTAACTTTTGTATGAGGTTGATTCTTTGTAATTGTATTTGCTGAAACACCAGACGCCACATGTTATGCCCAAATAAACAAATACAAGAAAAGTCCATGCTTCAAAAGCCACAATATCAGTAATACTATTCATATCTTTGGAAATGAGTTGGTGGGGAGCACACCAAAGCAATTTGTTCTGAATATAAGGATGAATAACGTGAAAATATTCTAATCTCTCAGTACGAGCAATATAGCCTCCAAGTAATACATCAACTGATTCGTCATCTAATAGTTTCGAGTTACCGTTCCAAGTTCCATTTTTAAGATTACCTCGATCAGTATCACCTTCTAAGTATTGAATATCCAAATTTAAAACATATCCAATTGTATTCAGTATATTGATCTCAATACCTATCAGTCCATCACAATTTGGTTTGATTACATATGGATATAAGGGTACATAATTCGCTTTTACTGTGCACTTCTTGCAAGACTTTCTACCCTTTCGATCGACAAGCGACTGATTATTTTCAATAGACCCAAATGAACAGCGATAGGTCCTGAGATATTTGTTCGGATTGCAGCTTGGTAACCACGTGTATATTTTGTAGTTAGTATTATTCATCGGATCTGGGAAGATAATGGCTGAGCTACTAATGTTTTCTTTTCCTAAGTATTTTGTTATCCTTGTAGCTGCTTTATTTGTTTTCGCAATTCTATCATAAAATAATATTAATAACTCACTGTTGTAATCTAACTTTAAATGTTTAATAATTACAGTCAAATCAGAATATGTCTTTACTGCGATAATGTAAATGTTGGGGGTTCTTTGTATGGAAAATATACGATCTCCTGCTTCTATATTGTCTATCTTCACAGTCCAGCGGTTCTCGTTGACTAGTTTAGGAATTACCAACTCAGCCAGCCAATCTGTCTCTGAAGTATTCCAGAAATATTTCGAATAAATAACTGTGCTATAGTGGAATGGGAAGTACTGTTTGCTCATTTCTAGAATGCACTGGATTAGGGAAATCTTACTTTCCTCCTCGTATGACAGCGGTTGAATATTTCCTTCAGTTGTTTGGACTGCGAATAGAGTTGCTGCTGAAAAAAACAATACTTTATCTTAATATAAAACTATTTTGAAATCTAGTTCATCACTGAAACATCAAACGTCAACAATCCAGGAGATACTTTCTGCATTTATTTCATTTAAAAAATTATATTTCTAAGGTATTGACTTTCCACATGAAGTTAGTGAGAATATAACCTTTAATTTTATTTCATTTAAAAAGTATTAATTTAATCAAAGATCTTTAGGTTAACTCTTGAAGGGATGTTTTTTTAGGAAGTACGTTAAAAACCATGTTAGAGA
Organism: Leptura quadrifasciata; assembly: GCA_963675555.1. Taxonomy (NCBI): domain Eukaryota; kingdom Metazoa; phylum Arthropoda; class Insecta; order Coleoptera; family Cerambycidae; genus Leptura; species Leptura quadrifasciata. Next base: position 13,590,669 of record OY776681.1, on the reverse strand, counting down.
GACTTTTTTACTTACTCAATATAGTTATTGTTTTGGTAATATTCATTGTTGCTGTTGGATGCCAATAATGGAATGCTAAAGACAACATAATGTGCCTCTATGAAAATGACTGCATTACATTTACATATTCATTTTAGAAAAAAATTCCATATGCGGTTATTGATATGCTTTCTAATCAAATGCATTAGAATTCCATTTTAACAATACACTTTTTTCGATTTATTCTCAAATAATTGCATTTTAATGAACGCATATGCCAGTTGCTGGTTTCTCAAAAACTGCATTAGAAACATTAATCAATTATAAAATAACTCAATAAAAAGTGCAGGAAGGCATTGGCGGTTACTAATCTGTACCTCAGAAGCAGTTGGGTGGAAGTCCGCTTTTTTAAATTTTTTAGGAGAGCGGAAAAACTCTTTTCAATTCACATTAATAGCACGTGGCCAATGTAAAAATAGTGCAATTGTTATAAGAAATTAAAGTATAAGCCCTGAAACATTCTTTTTATTATTCATTTTATTGTTTAAAACATAAAAGTTATTAAAGTCCAACAAAAAATATTTTTTATTGAACTTACAGGGTTTACACCCTCCTGCTTATGTGTCTCTAAAGTTTCATGTACTGTTTGTTGCATTGGGACAAAGAATAATACATATTAAAACAAAAATACTTTTTTGCGTTTATTACTCATTTATTGTTATTAAGCAAAATACAATTTATTATTATTAAAGTCAATTTTCATTATCAGATACCTCTTCCAAATAATCATTTGATGTAGCCATATAGTCTTAAGGTTCTTATAAAATAGATGAATAACTTCGTCTACCCATTTTAAGAGTTCCATGATATGGTCATATTATTCTATTTTTACAGAAATATTTGTTTTTTGCATGACAGATAGTTCTTCTAGAAGGGTCAACGGTAGTCTTACCTTTCGTTTTACACCCACTGATAAGAAATTTGGATCATCAAAAGAAATTTTGTAAGAGAACATTCCTTCTTCAGATTCTCTTACTTGCAGCCAAACTACTGTAGATATTAAAAATGCATCTTTGTCTGTATTATTTTTTCGAAAAACAAGCGGGGCTTCTTCGCCCTTGAACATATTGACTGGATCTTTAAAGTCTTCTAATTTCATAAAATAAACAGTAAAATGTCTCTTATCACCACAGGTACTTATAAACTGAGCCCAATCTTTTGGGACAGCAATTTCTAAAGTTTTTAACCTTTTCTTTTTTCTCTCTATAATCGCATGTACACTATCCGTTTCTATGTGCGTACGTTTCCTTAATAAATATTTATGGTTGATTATTTGTAACGAAGAAATTTTCTTTAACAGCCACATGTAAGCTTATATGATCACTCTATTCCTATTATGTCCAGCACAATTATCAGACCAGATCATAACTTCTTTAGCATCTTCAGGTAAACTTTCCAAAGGCCACTTTTAAAGCACGAGGCCATGTCATTTCCTCCTCTGCGACCCACAGTTTCATCCCAAACCATACAAAACGATTCGCCAATCGTAAGACAGTAAATTGCAAGATTTAAAGTCCACAGTTTTCTGAGATAAAATGAGCGTGAACTTGTCAGACATGATGTTGGTAAACATTTTTGTAAATTCATCATTACTACCACTTTTTTGAGCTGTCTTCTTTGCTAATCATTTTATCCTCTCTTTTTAATTTGTAAGTTGTCTGCTTCTTCGTGAGGCTTCTTTTTGTGGTCCTTGATTACTGCAGTTTTCTCTTCAGATATATTTTCTTTAATAGCTCTAAAAAAAGAATCTTTCTGCTAATAGCAGAAATGCGGAGCCTTTATGCCTATCGGAATAAAAGTTTTTGTATAGTAGAATATAGGTGGAATGGGGACTGCAGCCACTATACCACTAAAAAAATAGTTGACTTGCGCCCTTTATTTATTCATTGAATGCCATGAATAAATAACACATTTCTGAGTTCAAATCTGATAGAAACTGCAATTCTTAAAAAAGTGGACTCCCGTCCAACTGCTTCTGAGGTACTGGGCTTCACCCAGGTTGAAAATTATATAGGAGACAATCTACAGTTCCTTCCCCACCCACTTCATCAACGGATCAGTCTGACTTTTCTAAACATTTCAATATTGGCGTTTCTCGTAAATCCTCTACGAGATACCTGTCATTAAACAACAATACGTTAACCCGCACAGGTCTATGACTTAGGGTTTAATTTTCCAATTGTTCCCGTACCAACGCCTTTTGCTCTATTCTTTGGTTGTTACTCGATTTTCTGGTCAAGGGCCTGGGGAGAGCGGAGAGCGTCAGCGCGCACTACTCCTTGACTTGTGGGTAAGAACTATGAGAGTATAATCACGACTTCTGATATGTAAATAATACAATAGTCGTCAAACTAAATTGTATACCTTACGAACTACTTGATCATTGACAATAGGACTTAGGTCTAAACTGTATGAAGCAGCATGGCTAACATTGCAAATACGCCACATAGTCGCCTTACTGCCGAAATGCTTTGTCTACGAAGAATGTTGTGTTATGTACTTCTTGCTGAGAAAGTTGAATATTTTCTAACACGTGCTCACTGAGTAATGAAAAGCATGTAGATGTGCATTATCAATAATTAATGTACAATTACTTTTTACGTCCAATACACATGAAAGCGAAGATGGTACATATGTAAACCAGTTTACGTCTATTTGCTATAATAATTTCAAATATAAAAATTAGAAAAGACACACAGTGGGCCCACATAAATATCAAGAATACATTTTTCAAATTTTCTAATCGAATCATTCTTCCTTGATTGTCTTGTATGTCCGATCCTTTAATTTCTTTTGTCGCAAATTCTTTTAACCATTTTAAAATAAATCCGAAACTGTCCATTCTCAAAATAATATTGTTGAATAACTCAACATAAGGAAATCCTTTTCTCATATAAAGAGTGGTGAGAGAATTAGATAAATTCGATTTAAAGCAGTACACAGAACTTCTAAACTCAGGATAAAATTTAAACATGTATTCTTTGTATACAGAAGACACAAGCATAGAGGTCTTCCTGTTTACAGCAACTGACCATAAACATTCATAAACTGATACATATTTTTTCAAATAATACGTTAATTTATTCATCGGTATGCCATCTACATCACCGTCTTGATCCTCGAAATAATGTTCTGATCCAAAAGGAACACATATTTTTAAATTATCATTGTATATTTCTGTTAGCGATCTGTATTTTTCATTGTAAATCGGCGAAGTTAGCATACTGGTTAATGAACTAGAATAGAGCAAATTGAAATTAAAAGCTGCCAGTGTAAAGGCAGCTAGTAAATATCTCACTTTTACGGTTCTCGGCAAAATATTCGTTGAAATCCCAAGGAGGATGGCGAAATGGTTTTGTAGACAATTTAAGTAACTTTTGTATGAGGTTGATTCTTTGCAATTGTATTTGCTGAAACACCAGACGCCACACGTTATGCCCAAATAAACAATTACGAGAAAAGCCCATGCTTCAACAGTCACAATATCAGCGATACTATTCAGATCTTTGGAAATGTATTGGTGGGGAGCACACCAAAGCAAACTGTTCTGGATGTAAGGATGGCTAGCGTGAAAATAATCTAATTTCTCTGTACGTTCAATATAGCCCCCAAGTAATACATCAACTGATCCGTCGTCTAATAATTTCGAGTTGCCGTCCCACGTTCCATTTTTAAGTTTACCCCGAATAGTATCACCTTCTAAGTAGTGAATATCCAAATTTAAAACATATCCAATTGCATTCAGTAAATTGATCTCAATACCCATCAGTTCATCATGATTTGGTTTGATTACATAAGGATATAAGGCTATATAATTCGCTTTTACTGTGCACTTCTTGCAAGACTTTCTACCTTTTCGACCCACAAATGACTGATTATTTTCAATAGAACCAAACGAACAGCGATAGGTCCTGAGATATTTGTTCGGATTGCAGCTTGGCAACCACGTGTATATTTTATACTTAGTATCATCCATCGGATCTGGGAAGAGAATGGCTGAACCAGTAATGTTTTCTTTTCCTAAGTATTTTGTTATCCTTGTAACTGCTTTGTTTGTTTTCTCAAATCTATCGTAAAATATTATTAATAATTCACTGTTGTAATCCAACTTTAAATGATTAATAATTACAATCAAATCAGAATATGCCTTTACTGCGATAATGTAAATGTTGGGGGTTCTTTGTATAGAAAATGTGCGATTTCTTGTTTCTACATTGTCTATCTTCATAGTCCAGCGGTTCTCGTTAACTAGTTTAGGAATTACCAACTCAGCCAGCCAATCTCTCTCTGAAGTATTCCAGAAATAATTCGAATAAATAACTGTGCTATAGTGGAATGGGAAGTACTGTTTGCTCATTTCTAGAACGCACTGGCTTAGGGAAATCTTACTTTCCTCCTCGTATAACAACGGTTGAATCTTTCCTTCAGTTTTTTGAACTGCGAATAGAGTTGCTACTGAAAAAAACAATACTTTATCTTAATATAAAACTGTTTTGAAATCTAGTTCATCATTTAAATATGTCAACAATCCAAGAGACAATTCCTGCAATTATTTCATAAAAAAAAAGTAGTATTTCTAAGGTAGAAGTAATACTTTTTGATATATTGACTTTCCGCATAAAGTTAGTGACAATATAATATTACATTTTATTTAAAAGGTACTAATTAAGTCGAAAATTTTTAGGTTAACTCTTGAAGGGCTGTTTTTTCCTTAAGAAGCATTTTAACAACCATATTATAGAAACTTTTTTACTTACGCAATATAGTTATTGTTTTGGTAATATTCATTGTTGCTGTTGGATGCCAATAATGGAATATGTAAGGCATCATGTGCCTGTATGAAAACGACTGCATTACGTATCCATTTTACAAAAAAAATACCACGTGTGGTTATTCATATGCTTTCTAATCGAATCCATTAAAACACCATTTTAACAATACACTTTTTCGGTTTATTCTCAAATAATTGTATTTTAATGAACGCGTATGTCAGTTGATAGTTTCTCAAAAACTGCATTAGAAACATTAATCAACTATAGAATAACCGAATAAAAATTGCAGGAAGGCATTGGCGATTACAAATAAGTTCTAAGTTGAGTTAGAGATGCCTCGAATTAGGTGCCTTAATAATCTGCAGTAAACTATATTTAAAGCTTTATTTTATGGAGTTTTTTTATGGATCTCCTATACTTAAGGAAACCCAGAAATGCATATTCTGGTAATTAATCATGTCTTGTCCTGTAATTGTAGCCTCGTCAATAAAAAGTATTTTCACGTTCGGGAAAATAAAATCCGGATCGATGATGCAATCATGATTCATTTTCGCAGGTTAACATTAGGTTGACGTGTTGTTGCTTTTTCGTTGTCTAGACAGGCTAACATCTTCTAGTTCTTTACTAGTAAAGGTCTTTGTTTATTAACAAGGTCATACCTACACGTTCTCAGGTATGTTTCGGTTTATAACAGTATCTGTGATATCGTTCATAAAGATATCAAACAAGAACCAATGTTTTATTTTAAAATTATAAACATAAATAGAATTCCTATCACACTTTTAGTATTTATACCGAACATATCGGTAAAAGTGCAATGTTTTGCCTCTTGCCTCACATACTTGATCTATACCAACACAACTTGACCTTCCGTCTCGTTGTATTTTACAAAAATCAAATCCACTATTATTAACACTCACTTCAGCAATGGTTCAGTCTGACATTTCTAAACATCGACTTAAATTTCACAACACTATTTATTAAATACTGCGTCGTCATTCATTTTTCCCATGTTACCTACCACTATTTCAGTATTGGCGTTTCTCCACGTAAATTTTCTACGATATACCTGTCATTAAACAACAACACGTTAACCCGCACAGGCCTATGACTTAGGGTTTAATTTTCCAATTGTTCCTGTACCAACGTCTTTTGCTGTATTCTTTGGTTATTACTCGATTTTCTGGTCAAGGGCCTGGGGGGAGCGGAGTGTGTTAGCGCGCACTACGACATAACTTGTGGGTAAGAACTATGAGAGTATAATCACGACTTCTGATATGTAAGAAATAAAATAGTCGTACGCCACATAGTAGCCTTGCTGCCGAAATGCTTAGTCTACGAAGAATGTTGTCATCTACTTCTTGCTGAGACAGTTAAATGTTTTCTAACATGTGCTCACTTAATAATGAAAAGCATGTAGATGTGCATTAACAGTAATTAATATGCAATTACTTTTTATGTCCAATACATATGGAAACAAAGATGGTGCATATGTAAGCTAGTTTACGTCTGTTTGCTATAATTATTTCAAATATAAAAATTAGAAAAGACACACAGTGGGCCCACATAAATATCAAGAATACATTTTTCAAATTTTCTAATCGAATCATTCTTCCTTGATTGTCTTGTATGTCCGACTCTTTAATTTCTTTTGCCGCAAATTCTTTTATCCATTTTAAAATAAATCCAGAACTGTCTATTCTCAAAACAATATCGTTGAATAACTCAACATAAGGAAATCCTTTTCTCATGTAAAAAGTATTGAGAAAACTAGAAAAATTCGACTTAAAGCAATATACAGAATTTCTAAACTCAGGATGGAATTTAAACAGATATTCTTTATATAAAGTAGACACAAACATAGAGGTCTTCCTGTTTACAACAACTGACCATAAGCATTCATAAACTGATACATATTTTTTTAAATAATACATTATTTTATTCATCGGTATGCCATCTACATCAACATCTTGGTCTTCAAAGTAATGTTCTGATCCAAAAGGAACACATATTTTTAATTTATCATAGTATATTTCTGTTAGCGAGCTGTATTTTTCTTCGCAAATCGGCGAAGTTAGCATACTAGTTAATGAACTAGAATAAAGCAAATTGAAATTAAAAGCTGCCAGTGTAAAGGCAACTAGTAAATATCTCACTTTTACAGTTCTCGGCAAAATATTTGTTGAAATTCCAAGTAGGATGGCGAAATGATTTTGAAGGCAATTTACATAACTTTTGTATGAGGTTGATTCTTTGAAATTGTATTTGCTGAAACACCAGACGCCACATGTTATGCCCAAATAAACAAATATAAGAAAAGTCCATGCTTCAGTAGTCACAATATCAGTAATACTGTTCATGTCTTTGGAAATGTGTTGGTGGGGAGTACACCAAAGCAATTTGTTCTGGATGTAAGGATAGCTAGTATGAAAGTAATCTAATTTCTCAGCACGTTCAATATAGCCTCCAAGTAATACATCAACTGACCCGTCGTCTAATAATTTCGAATTGCCGTTCCACGTTCCATTTTTAAGTTTACCCCGATTAGTATCACCTTCTGAGTAATGAATATCCAAATTTAAAACATATCCGATTGCATTCAGTAAATTGATCTCAACACCCATCAGTCCTTCATGATTTGGTTTAATTACATATGGATATAAGACTACATAATTAGCTTTTACTGTGCACTTCTTGCAAGACTTTCTACTTTTTCGATCGACAAGCGACTGATTATTTTCAATAGAACCAAACGAACAGCGATAGGTCCTGAGATATTTGTTCGGATTGCAGCTTGGCAACCACTTGTATATTTTGTAGTTAGTATTATTCACCGGATCTGGGAAGATAATGGCTGAGCTACTAATGTTTTCTTTTCCTAAGTATTTTGTTATCCTTGCAGCTGCTTTGTTTGTTTTCTCAAGTTTATCGTAAAAAAATATTAATAGCTTACTATTATAATCCAACTTTAAATGTTTAATAATTACAGTCAAATCAGAGTATGCTTTTACTGCGATAATGAAAATGTTGGGAGTTCTTTGTATGGAAAATATACGATCTTCTGCTTCTATATTGTCTATCTTCACAGTCCAGCGGTTCTCGTTGACTAGTTTAGGAATTACCAACTCAGCCAGCCAATCTATCTCTGAAGTATTCCATAAATAATGCGAATAAATAACTGTGCTATCGTGAAATGAGAAGTACTGTTTGCTAATTTCTAGAACGCACTGGCTTAGGGAAATCTTACTTCCCTGCCCGTATGACAGCGGTTGAATTTTTCCTTCAGTTGTTTGGACTGCCAATAAATTTGCTGCTGAAAAAAACAATACTTTATCTTAATTTGAAACTGTTTTGAAATCTAGTTCATCACTTAAACAAGTCAACAATCCAGGAGATAATTTCTGTATTTATTTTATTTAAAAAAAATAGTATTTCTAAGGTATGAGCAATACTTTTTGAGGTATTGACTTTCTACATGAAGTTAGTGATAACATTATCTTAAATTTCATTTAATAAGTATTAATTAAGTCGAAAATTTGTAGATTAACTCTTGAAGAGCTGCTTTTTTTATGGAGTACTTTAAAAACCATGTTAGAGAAACTTTTTTACTTACTCAATATAGTTATTGTTTTGGTAATATTCATTGTTGCTTTTCGATGCCAATAATGGAATACTAAAGACAACATAATGTGCCTCTATGAAAATGACTGCATTATCCATTTTACAACAAAAAATTCCCACGAGTGGTTATTGATATGCTTACTAATCGACTGCATTAAAATTACATTTCAACAACACACTTTTTTCGATTTATTCTCCAATAATTGTATTTTAATGAACGCGTATGTCAGTTGATGGTTTCGCTATAACTACATTAGAATCATTAATCAATTGTGAAATAACTGAATAAGAATTGCAGCAGGTGGTTACAAATAAGTTCAATTGATAATGCTCTTATTGTAGGGGAGCGGATTAACGATTATTTTTACAACAGATAAATAGGACGCAATAGTCCCCTCATTGAGTGGACTTCCAGGTCTCCGCACAGATTCCTTTTTATGGGGAAAACTTAAAGAAAAAGGCTACAAGACAAGACCAACAAGCGGGGAAGAGTTGTGAGAGAAAAAGAGAGGCCTGCGAAGATGTGGCTCCATTACAACTGGGAAACATAAGGCAATGCTCCCATCTGTCTGACAGCAACAAGACACAGGCGTGACAAAAACTGTTCAGTGAATTAAGATTGCTTTTAAATTAAGCTGCGCATGCTAGTGCGTCACGACAGGATCAGATGTGTGACTGTATCTATTCGCGTTAAAATGAGCAGACACAATCTTTCCTCGGCACAGATCGGAGACCTAAATTTAGTATGATATTTTGAAATCCAATGTTTAATTTGATCTATAAGCGAAAAAACATCCTTTTGGTTATCCGATGAAATGACTGGAACCTCTGAGGCCTCTTTCACATGGTCCGGGCATTCGTCAGTCCGGGCGATCACCCGGGCGAGCGGTGCTCTCTTCACACTAGTGTCTACCAAGATCCGGACCTCTTGATGTTGTGTTCAGTTTGCCGCTAGTGTGAAGAGTAGATGCAGGAAAGTTATCGTATTAGCTTTATTAAAACATCGGCAACAAAGGAAACGTGATAGGCAAATTATTTATTACAATTTTTGTAATCCTCAAGAGATGTGTACCATATTCTGGTTTATCTTGTACCAAACTAATTAGAATTTTAGGATCTATCGTTTCTTCTGATTCTTTCGACATGGTTAAATTTGCGTGGCTGCACTGAAAACTATACACCACCCTTAGACAACAGTCTACACACTACTGTGAAAATAATAAATAGAGCAATCGGATGACTAAACGGCCGGATCGTGTGAAGACATTCGTTGTACACCGTGGTCTGCTAGAGTGCAGTCCTAGCGATCGCCTGTCCGAGCTCCGTGAAGTTTAGCGGGTACATCCGCGCATTTTATATGCCCGGACGGAGATTAACCCATATCCGGAAGGTGTGAATGAACCTACGGCTCGCTATGTATTACTACTTGTCCGAGTGATGGGCGAAAACTCGGACGGGCGAACGACCGGACCGTGTGAAAGAGGCCTGATGATACATTTCCAATACCTTTTCTATTTCTGTTATTAATATTCGCAACTTGTAACAAAGCAAGCGCATCTTCATCCTCCAACGATGACGTGATTACTACTGACAAAGAGGAAAATGTATTTTTTTTTGTTATTTTTACATGTCGCTTTGATATGCCATCATGTTTCTGTTTGCCTATTTCATGACTGTGTCGCGTATTTGTCGCAATTGTATCTTGTTGTTGTCTAAAAGATGGGCGCTCTGCCTAAGACAGGAGACAGTCGAAGACGGATTGAAAAATGTATTTTGTCTGAGGATGATTTCAACGAGAAAGATCTAATTTAAAATGAATGTTATAATAATAAATGATTTTCCAATTTTCAATTTTTTATTATTTTTAATTCCATTGAAATTTAAATTTTCTCATATTCTGATGAAACTTGGGATTTAGGGTTTTAAGCGATTCTGAATAATTTCTTATAAAACTTTTCAATAAAAAAATGCATAATATGACTTCTTCACTTTTGGTATTACATATGGAATCATGGTAGGCCTTGGAAATTCACTAGGAAGTTGTTAGTGGTCAAAATAGCTGACACCCAGTTAAGCTGCTATTTGCCAAAACAGTTCTTTTGCAGCAAATATTCTTTTAGTTTAAATTTAAAACTATGACCATTGGAGGAGTTTTTTATTTCAGGGTTCAATGCGTTTTAAAATTTACATTCAGTGCAATAAAAAAAATGTAGTGCGGAAATTATTCAGTACTAGCAGGCCTCTTAACTTGGTATCATGACCATGAATCTGTTGATTCGCCAAAATCTGTGAAATGTTTTTGTATACATACGTACACACTTCTAAAATATAGTTCCAGCAACCGTTAAAATTTTGAAAGCATTATCACGTGACACTGTGATCTAATCCAGCACTTTTATCCATATACCATACTTTTGAAGTATAAACACTTTATATATTTGAACATTTGTGCCCCAATTAACTATCCCATATTTTAAGTGCGAATTTTGAATAATATAATATTAGGAGCACTTGTGGGCTACAATATTACGTCATATAGTGCAGAGCGTAGCAGCTTTTACGCAATTTAGAGCATGTCAAGATGTGATAATCACTTTGTAGTCGAAAACAATACGCAACAACTTAACATAACTGAGTAAATTCAAGTTCTTCATCTCAAAAAGATAAAATTTATTAACATCTCGTATTCTAAATAAAACTTAGTAAGTTTTGTCTTCATTTAACTGCTAACAACTTTTTTTCTGACCACAGAATTATACCCTGATACAGTTCTACGATAGCTAGACATTTTTAAAAAAATTGCAAGTAAACTAGATGAAAAAGTCTATAACTGGAAACTAGTTTCGAACATACAGGGCGAGGCAAGACGAAATTACAGGACCAAGTGCCTTTTTTTAAAAAGGAATGCTGTGTATATCAGTATATTTTTTGAAGCCTCTTTCAAGGCTCTACTCATTCTTATATTAACATTAACAATTAACAATCTTCGTCTCTAAGATTGCTGCCATTAAGATTTCTGTCAATCACTTGTGCATATTTGTCGAACACTATAACGTTCGAATTCCCCTCGTACATATCTCAAGCGATTTGCTGTAATACAAAAGCATATCCATTTAAATCAATTTTGCAATGCTTTAGCATTTACCGAACCATAACATCATATTAGCAGGTTTATGGTGCATTTTTACCGTTCAGATGTTTTTTAAATCTATTTTTAATTTTTATATATAAATGTATATGTCCGAAACTACATCCATAACTGTATTTTATAATCTAATATGAAAATTAGAATCGTAAGTAACATATCTAGTGTTAATTGTAATAATTTTTTATACAAAATTTTTCTCCATATTTTTGCTTAGGTCCTATTTGCAGCTATTGTTGCAACTACTGCATCTGCAGCTTTGCCTCAAGTAGGAGAAAATTCTAACGTAAGTATTCAGTATTAATAAAATTAGTGAAAATAAATATTTTTGTTTCCTAGGATCACATTTCGTCCTCCCTTGATAAGGGCCTACGACTCAACTCGCCACCATTTTAAGTCTTCATGTGAACCAGGTTACATAGAAAATATGAAGAAGAGGATGCTAGTGATCAGGTTTATGGCAGAAATGATTTAAATAGTGAATCAAGAGAAAGCGACGGCCATGGCACAAATAGAAGACATATTAGTGGTGGACAAGATTACAAAACCTTTGGTGAAGATGGTAAAAATAGCCTGTGCCATGGTGCAGATAAAGGTCATGAAGTTCACAATATTCACGGAGCTAATGGACAGCATTGTGCCGAGGATCATGAAGCGACTGAGGAATATGCTACTCATGATGATAACGTGGGAGGACATGATACTCGGGACCACAGAGAAAATGATCAAAATAATGATGCAACCCATTGATGGAGATAGCCACAAGGAAGATAACGAAAACGAAGATCTTGGTGATGATGCACGTGATGAAATTGACGACTATAACGAACATTTCAGTTATGATACAAACAACGACCTTCACAAAGGTAGTTACGGTGGACTTGTATGGTACGGCCCGATAAATTACGAATGGTTATATGGAGAATATGACAGATATGGAGGATTTGGTTGGTACGGAGATTATGTTGGATATAGCGATCATCACATTGGTTATTATTAACAGGCTACTGATATGAATTAAAAAAATATATAATATGCGCTTAGAATTTATTGTTGTTAAACATTTTAATAAACAAAGTCTTCTTATTTATTGAGATATCTATTTATACTGCATAGTTAACGGTGTATCCAAATAACGAAACGGAAATTCGCTCTGAGTTTTGTAAATGTGAAATACATAAAAAGACGATTTATGATTTGTTGCCAAAAATTAAACTCGTGTTACACAACCCATTTCAAAATTAGTGTCACCGCCTTTATTTTAACGCTAATAAACTACATTTTTTTAAACAAATTATTGGTATATCATTATTTTATGTCTGTAGTAATATAAGTAATAATTGGTAGACCATAAAAGAATTTTAACTTAATTCAATCTGTCCCGCTTTTTGTCCACCCTGGCATTAGTTGCATACTGCATTAACTTACATATAAATATGCCAACGCCTATAATTGTACCAGTATTCACAAACCAGCAGTACTAACATGGGGACGATAACGGTATGTATATTTTCATAATATCAAACTTTCAGTCCAATCTTTATCAAATATCCTTGAACGATTATTTTTGGCAACAAATTTTGAGCGGAAAGATTTTTCGCACTTTAAATCGAAACAATATTAACATTTGGAGAGGCAGACAATTTACTGGAAACTGAAATCTGCTTCCAAAAGGCTCTACTCAGAAATAATTTTCTCTAATAGTGATACGTTTTTTTATTGATAATCCTTTTTTTTATATTTTCAGCTGCTAGTTTGTATCTTTATCGCTGCAACTGTAGCTAAAACCCATGGCGACGTAAGTCATGCAGATGTAAGTCAATAGCAATAGTGAACGCTGATTTAAATTAATAAAATGTTACTTGGTTTTTCAGAAATCCCATTACAAATTCGAATATAGTGTTCACGATCCTAGTACCCAAGACGTGCAGTCTCTCACTGGAGGCAATGCCGTCGTAGGAACGTTAGAAAATGCCAAGCATCCCGCTCATTATGGAGAAAAGGATACTTATGGAGGGATTGGCGGCATTAGCTACGTAAGCTCTAGTTACTGGGCCAATGAGGATCATGGGGGAGGTGGTCACGGAGATCATGGCGGAAGTGATGGACATGATGGAGACTATGGTCATGGAGGAGGTGGACATGGAAATGGCGGTCATGGAGGAGATGGTGGATATGACAACGAAGGTGGTGGTGGTGGCCATGGACACGGTGGAGGTGGACATGGCGGTCATGGTGGAGGTAGTGGACATGGTGGAGGGCATGGTAATGGAGGAGGTGGACAAGGCGGTCATGGACACGGTGGAGGAGGGCATGGCAGTCATGGTGGAGGTAGTGGACACGGTGGTGACCATGGTCATGGGGGAGGTGGCGGCCATGGAGGCCATGGCGTTGATGATGGTCATGGATACAGTGCAGGTGGACAAGGCGGTCATGGACATGGAGGAGGTGGCGGACATAGCCATGGGGGTGGTGGTGGTGGCCACGGACACGGTGGAGGAGGGCATGGCGGTCATGGTGAAGGTAGTGGGCACGGTGGAGGTGGCGGACATGGAAATGGTGGACATGGAAATGGCGGACATGGTCATGGGGGTGGTGGTGGTGGCCACGGACACGGTGGAGGAGGGCATGGCGGTCATGGTGGAGGTAGTGGGCACGATGGAGATCATGGTCATGGAGGAGGTGGACAAGGCGGTCATGGAGGATACGGTGGACATGATCATGGAGGTGGCAATGGGCACGGACATAGTGGAGGTCATGGTGGAGGTGGACACGGCCATGGTGATGCTGGACATGGTCATGATGATCACGGAGATGGCGGTTATGGCGGCCATGGATATAAAGGTTACGGCGACCATGACTGGCATGGACATGGTTATTGGGGGCATGGTGGAGGAAGTGGGTACGGACATGGTGGGTACGGTGACTATGGTGGGCACGGTTCTTATGGTGGTTATGGGATCCATGATGGAGGTGGACACGGATTTGGCCATTAAAGTTTAAATTTTTATATTTAATAAGGAGATATTTTTAACGTTTCTGATAATTATTTATAAATGTGAATTTGTTGAAATAAATATTTGTTTAAAAATGACTTATTTTTCTAGATTGGACTTAATAGTACACCATATGCGCCGACGCCGCTGTCGTGATGACTTCGAGGCAACGCTACAGCATTGCGCTCAAAGGTGCCAATAACGTCGAAAAATATTGGTATTTAGTTTTTACCTAATGCACGAAATCGTAATAAAGTGAAAGACCCGTGTATGCACGATAAGCCACTTGAGCTACGAGCTACCAGTAAATATTGTAATCTTAACACATTTCTGACAGCAGAAATACGTTTATTTAACTCTAATTGTTATATTTTGGCAATCAGTGTCAATAAGTTCAGTATATTTTAGTATAGGCATTATTCCCCGAAATTACCGAAGTAATTTTTTTGAATAATAATCAAGCATATACCTACACTTGAAACATAATACTTGTAATAATTTACCTAAACAATCTAATGCAATTTTATATTTATATACAGCGTGTTCTGTTTTGTTTGTAACGGCCCCGGTAAAAAAATAATTTAATGGAACTTTGAAACCGCATCTCTATCTTATTTAGTCCAATAAAAAGTGGAGTTTTAATCAATGCAATAATTACCAAAGTCAATTATAATTTTTTAATTATATTGCCCCACACTGCCTTGGTTTTATATAGAAAATTTTTATTGAAGTATCATAATATACATCTTTGGATATTTGATGTCGTTCCTATAACTTTATTTAAAGATTTCATATCAGTTGTTAAGTTCTTCAGTATTAAATATACGTCGTAGTGCATATTATTTACCAAAAAATTCTCTTTCGTGTTTTAGGTTACGTTGATGTCGACTTAATGAGACTATATTGTATTACATGTCATTGAGAGTCGCGAAGTATTATCAGCAACCTTCTGTGAAGGCATTTGAATGTATCTGTCATAGTATGCTAAGTAATAAACTCCCGTACTATGGTATTAGAGGTTCATCACTTGATTTTATAATATGTTACCTTCAAAATAGAGTACAAGTTGTGACTAATAATGGGGAGAGGTTATCGTCGATGTTGGTAAGTACAGGAGATCCTCAAGGGACTATACTAGGCCCGCTTCTGTTTCTTTTATATGTAAGCTATTTTTCAAGTCACATGAACATGTTAGAAAGCATACGATACGGAACGACACCAGCCTTTATAATACCGGAACAGAGTTAACGAAGTTAATTGAAACTAAAGCCTCTATTCAAATACGCGCAGGCAGCTGGATCGCTGCTAATAGAGTATCACTCTACAAAGATAAAACAATAATATCTATAAACTTTATATTAAAAAATCTCTTGAATGATAAATCGCTGGTTCGCTGCTAATAGATTATCACTCAACAAAGATAAAACAATAATATCTATAAGCTTTACTTTAAAAAATTCCTTGAATGATGAATCCACTAAATTTCTAGACATAAATCCTAGACAAAAATTTAACCTGGAAAAACCATATCGACATGTTAACTAATAAATTATTAAGCATACTAATTTACTTCGTTAAATTGCCATATATGTTTCACTAACAGTAAGTAAAATAGCATATATCGTTCTCTTCTGATCACAATTAACATGTGGTATTATATGGGGAAATTCAACAGAATGGAGTATAATATTTATATTTTAAAAAAATGCAATTAAAGTTACAAGTAAAAATACATTGCGCATCACATGCAAACCCCTATTTACCGAATTATAAATTCTGGCCTTCCCGGTCTTAGATATATATTGTCACCTAGTTTATATAAAGAGAAATTAACATCAATTTCAGAAGCAAAGTACTATTCATAAATATGAGACTAGAAAATCTTAACGAATTATT
Source organism: Leptura quadrifasciata (assembly GCA_963675555.1). Classification (NCBI taxonomy): domain Eukaryota; kingdom Metazoa; phylum Arthropoda; class Insecta; order Coleoptera; family Cerambycidae; genus Leptura; species Leptura quadrifasciata. The sequence continues at coordinate 13,574,200 of OY776681.1, read as the reverse complement.
TCTCTCACAATATAGACTACAAAACATGCAAATTTTTTTTATATCTAGTCATAAAAATGTACAATCACCTGCTTAAAGGCCCCTCTCGACAATGGCCCATCATGACGGGCCATCACGATGGCCAATCATAGGTCATCGCCATGGGCGTCCACTGTGAACTATCCACACGCTGGCTCATCTTCAAGTAGTCGAGGATGGACCTGGATGTTGAAACAGTTGCGTTTCTTTAGGCTCCTCTACACAATGGCTTATCACTATGGGCCATGACGATGGGCCAAGGTGTAGAGTGTGCAATGGCCTAGGATGGCTGATAGCTGGTCATCCCCGATCGCCGACGACACAATTATTTCAGCGTCCAGGTCCATCCTCGACTACCACTATACTCGAAGATGGGCCAGCATGTGGACGGTAGCAATAGTTCAGAGTCCATGGCGATGGCCGATGATTGGCCATCGTGATGGCCCTTCATAATGGACCATTGTGTAGAGGAGCCTTAACAAAATAAAAGAATGATTATTTTCCAGATTTAAAATAGAGATCAAAGAAATGCTCACCACGTTAGTACCATACAGTAACAAAGAATTATTTGATACGTTATTTGAGAAACCATAATTGTTAAAATTATAAAGAAAAAAATATATTATTTTAATTAGTGACTTAAGGTATCTTAACTTCGTTTATATTATTATATCAATGTATGTAAATTTATTATAATTGTCCTTTTGTAATTCCTGTTTTAGCTGTGAATGTATTTTGAAATGTTTTATCTGTCTTGATATAATGTGTATATATTTTCATATACTTTATTCTCCTGACAATGGTAAAACTATCGTAGAGTTATTCAGCAAATAAAGCAATTTATTATTAGTATTAAAGGCATAATAATCTACTTATGATGTTTAAAATTGGAAAATACCTCTGTAAAAATTTATAGGTGTCAACCTTAGGGCATTCCATCGTACACTTATTTTTAGAACCAAATAAAATACATTCATCTATTTTGTAAATCACCAAAATTTTATTAAGTTTGACATGATAGTTTAAAAATATAAATAAAATATGTCCTGTGATTCAGTACCAAGGCCCTCTAGAAAAAAAATATATATGAAAGTATTGCTACTATTAAATTAGATTAACAAAGGAGCTGGTTATTTAGCCTTTACCACCGCTACCTTTTCAGGTCTATTGTAATGCTCCCAGAATAGCTTCCTTATAGTACCTCATCCAGCTTTGTCCTTTGTACTAGACTCCACAGCTTTGATAAAGGCCCTTTTGTATAACTGTCCGCCCTTGGCTTTTCTACTCCGAGTACTTGGAATCTCAGTCTCGCCAGGCCTTCACAGTGGCACAATACGTGAACTACTGAGATTTCCTCTTCCTTTTGGCAGAATCTGCATGTTGCGTCCTCTGCCAGGCCCATTAGACTCATGTGTCTATTGAGCGGCAGTGGCCAGATAGAAGGCCTACAATTACTCCGATGGTCTTCCTACTCTAGCTTAGTAGATCTTCCGTAAATTTGCCCGAACGTTCTTTAATAAACTCTTTGACCTGTCTCTGTCTTGGGAGATTCCTCCACCATTCCAGAGATTTATTTTGCACCCATTCCTTAATGGCTTTTCTTATGCATGGCTTTGCTACGCCACAAAAGGGCTCGGGTCCTATTAGGGCTTCAAGTGCGCCTTCCTTGGCCAGTTGGTTAGCCTTTTCGTTTCCTCTGTGTCCCTCGTGTCCTGGTACCCATGCTAGGGTCGCTCTGTTCTCACTTCCCAGCTCTTTAAGGGCCGTTAAGCAGTCCCACACCAATCTTGAGTTGATTTGCATAGAACTAATTGCTTTTATTGCCGCTTGGCTATCAGAGAAAATGACAATCGACTGGTTAACAGTACCTTGTCCTATTATCTCCCTTGCGCAACAGTGTATGGCGATCACTTCAGCCTGAAACACCGTTACATATTTCCCTAGACTTATCGGGATACTGGCTTTTGACCTTGTCCCGTAAATCTCGGCTCCGACTCCTTGTTCTGTCTTGGAGCCGTCAGTGTACCAGACTGTTTGTGCTGTTATGGGAGGACCGTTTTTCCAGTCCTCCCTGTCTGGCATAACAGTCTGAAAGTTCTTGTTGAAGTTATACCTTGGGACCATTACATCCGTGGGCATGCCTAGAATGGGATCTGCCCTCATCTCCGAGTATAACTTCTGATATTCCGTCCCTTGTTGCTGGCTAATTGGCGTTTGGCCTTGCATTAACCTGTGCACCACTGACCGAGCTTCGTCTTGTATAAATATGTGTAATGGTGGCAGGTCCAAGAGAACCTCAAGTGCAGCCGTAGGAGCAGTTTTTATAGCCCCCGTGGCGCACAGGCAAGCAAGCCTTTGCACGCCACTTAACAGCCTTATTGCTCCTGACTGTACCGTCTTAGTCCACCATACCACTGATCCATAGGTTATCATGGGTCTCACTACCCTGGTGTATAACCACAGGTTCATTTTGGGATTTAACCCCCAGTTCTTTCCACACGCCTACGCCTTCCTAGGGCGATTGCGGTTTTCTATATGATGTATGGTTTTCTGTATTATTGTATTCGCGAATCGCCCCTTAACAACTATTGCTAGATCATCAGCATACCCTAAGCAATAGAAGCCCTCTGTGGAAAATTTCCGGAGGAGTTCGTTAACCAGGGTTGCCCATAGTAGTGGAGATAGTACACCTCCCTGGGGGCAGCCTGTGCTCACTTTCGCCTCAATGGAGATTTCACCTAGATTGGATATTATAATCATATTATCTAGGCTGGCTTTAATCCACCGGCAGATCGTTGTTGGGCTACTTTTATTTTGACTCTGACTCTGCCTCTCCTCTGAATTCTTGCCCTGCAGTTTTGAGACACCCTATATATCGATAATTTAGTGACTAAATATTGTTTATGGTATACTCTACACCATAAGTCATTAAATATTTTGCTAATTGAAAATACATGTTAGTGTTATTTTACAGTACACTACAGGCCAAGGCGTAGTCCTTTGTGCAGTTTAAACGCCCTGTCATTAAAATTTCTTATGCAGGGAGATCAATAAATAAGGGACAAATTTATTTTCCTTAATTTCCTAATTGCAGCAAGATATTGAAGCAGTTATTTTTTCTGTCCTATATATTTAAAAATATAAATAAAAATATCGTGTTGGATAAGGTAACAAGCACTAAAGCGAGCGACATCTGTAAATCAATAGGCATTGCAATTGGAATGGACATCGTTATATAATCTATACCAGTTTAATAAAATACCAATTACTTTTAGTTGGAGTAATGATGTATAGATATCGCGAATTATTCAAGTGTTAATTTAGTTAATTTACTGAAGTCGGCTTGATTACTCATGAACACTGGATTTTGCTGAAATACTTTCGAAAATCATTTCACTATCTTGTGTGTTCTTGTCATTCATCAAAAATGCTATTCGATAATAACAAAAACAATTTTGATTTTGCTAAAATAAACATTATCATAATCAGTTGCAATGGCTGGGGATTAATAAAATATAGAATTTTCATTTTATTCATTAAAATACCCTAAACGGTAACAGTAAATGATAATAATAATAATAATATGTCAGATCGCGCCTGTAGACGTTGTTGCCATAAAATTTTACTTATTTGGATATGTTTAAGAGTACAGTAGCAGAAACAGTAGCAAAAATTCAACAATCCGACATGAATAGATAGAAATTCATATCAAAGATGCAAATAAATTAATTTAAATTTTCTGGGAAATAAAACCCAAATTTAGTGGCGTTTTGACTGTCCGTGCAAGAAACAGTAAATTTTAGTGAGTTGGAAATACTACTTGGGGACCTTCCGTGAAGCTGGTATTTTCATTGTCTCCTTTTAACCTAGAACTTATAGTCCGGGGGCGAGCGTAGGTGCGTCTTTACTATGTACATACTTCGGTATGCGATGTAAAGCAACGACAGGCGCGGTTAGTACTTGGATTGGTGACCATTCCAACGGAAACCGCGTTCTCGCCTCACACATCTTCCAGCGGCTTGTATATCAGTGTATGCGCGGAAGCTATACAACCTTAGGCGAGGGTTGTATAGGAGATATACCATCCTTCGGAGGGGATGTAAAGCCGTCGGTCCCTTGTCTATTAAATGTTAGGCAAGTAAAAGATCCCTACTCTTCTTAAGGGAAGAGGTTCGGCAAAATTCCTGGTTGGGGGTAGCTCGTCTACAGGCGTCGGTGTTAGGCCTCAGTAGCGGAAATAGGCCGACGTTAAATAAATCTATAAAAAAAAAAAAAACTTACAGTCCACTTTATTTCTGTCCAATTAACTTTTAGTCATCCGAGTCACATTTTTTGGTCCAGTCCGAGCACGGATTTACCTTTTTTCTTTGCTACATGCACTCGGATAAATTTGTTTTTCAATAGAATAGGCTGTCGATTTTTCATAGTCAAGATCGTAGAACCTTATTCTTATAGTTGTTTCGACAATTTTGTTAATCGTACCGATTGTTTTAGTAAAAGTACATGGAACTTGATCTTTCTTGCTTCTATTAACTTCAGATGTTGTTTGTAAATGGTATAAAATGGCCACTAACAGAGAATAACAATTAATTATATATTACATTCTGCATCATGCCGTTTTCAAAACAGATTCTACTTCATTAGTTTTTGATGCCAGTTGTTAAATGACTTATTGTTTACTGATCCTAAATTTTAAAACAATATTTAGGTTAAGTCTAGTTAAATCTTGTTCTATACATATAGTAAATTCTATCTGTTTCTAATAGAAGATGTCTTGTTGAGTATCCATGAATTTCACTATGAGAATTGTACTTTGATTCATTTGCTTTAATGTATAATAGACATTGTAATATATACGTCCTGGGTAAAGTTAATATATTTAGCGCTTTAAATGCAAGCCTGCAGTCGTCTCGATATTTTAAGCCATATACAATCCGTATGGCTTTTCTTTGTATCACGAAAGCATGGGTACTGTGAGATGAATGTCCGGGAGTGAATGAGACCATGATAATCAGTGATAACTGTTTTCTGAGTGACATTACTTGCAAGGTTTCTTAGTAGATATATATTTGTGGAGACTTTATTACAGACGTGGCTTATGTTAGTTTGGTATCAAGATATACCCCAAGAAATTTAATACTACTCTTGTCATTTTCAGCTACGTTTCTTAGGCTAAAGATCATTGTCTCTCTTTTGGACTTTGGAAGTTGGTTTGCTATAAACCAGTCCTGAGCTTTCGCCTGTGCATTATTTACATTAGCAAGTAGGGTGTTAAGTTTTTTATGTGACGGGATAATTGTGGTATCATCTGCAAACAGGACGAATTTCGACGAAGTGATATCAGTAAGGTCATTTATGAAAATTAGGAACAAAATTGGCCCTAGTATGGGGCCCTGAGGTACTCCGTATTCCATCTATAGCACACTTGATTTATTATTTTGATACATGACGTACTGACATCTGTTAGTAAGATACGATTTTATTAAATTACTGCTGTTTACACTGAAGTTATAAAGTTCAATTTACGTATTAAGATATTATGTGACACACAGTCAAAAGCCTTGGATAAATCTAGGAATTGAGGATATATATTCACTGTCTTCAAACCCATTACTTATTATGTCTGTTAACTTATTTATGGCTAAAGTAGTAGACAGGTTAGTTCTAAAACCCAAACTGACTAGAACTAATCAGATTTTCGGATTCAAAATAATGCGTTATTTAAATTTTTAAGACGCATTATAAGATTTTAGAAAAAAACGGTATGATGGAAATAGTCTGTAGTTTCCAACATCAATTATGCTGTCTTTTTTGTACACAGGTATGACTTTAGCAAGCTTAAGTACTTCTGGAAATGTGTGTGTGCGGATGCAAAAATTTATTAGGTTAGTTAGCGGTATCAATATTATATATCTTATCGCGTTAAGGATTTTTATATCTAAATAATACGCATTCTGAAACGTAGTCTTTTTGAGATTGTTGATAATATCATTGACTTCTATATAAGTAACTTCTCTAAGTGAAAACTGGTTTTCAAAATTTCTTGTTCTCATGCCTAAGAAATCGTTATGTGTGTAATTTGTAGCTGGCAATTCATCTATTATATTTTCAGCGATATTGGCAAAATGTCGTTGAGGGATATTTCTGATTTAATTTCTGGGGTAATTTTTTAGGCACACATAAGATATTTCATCGTTTAAGAACCAATGCTTATTAATGCACAAAAAGTCAAGTTTGTTCTCATCTAAAAATATTTCTAATTCATTGGCTTTATTACGCAAACATTGAACATTTAAGTGAAAAAAGAGTTTTACCTCTGTTCATTTTTGTATTATCAATAGCTAATTTCTTATTGTGATGGGCATCTCTAAATGTTTGTCTAAAGAATTTTCATCACTGAGATTTTATTTATACTTTCACTTTCCACTGTTGGTATCACTTCCCGTTGTTGAACTATGTTCATTCCGGCTGGTGGTGAAGACGTATATTTATCGTGTATTTTTATGAATATTAATTTTTTTTTTAAACACACATTAGTCAATATAAAATTTGAGACAAGATCGGCAAATGCGTTGCAAGTTAATTTTCTTTCTTGATTGTCATTAATATCGACATATTTGAATTCTGCCGTCAGTACATTTATTAAAATTGGACAGAAATTGATTAAGTTTTAGATTGTACTTTAGCATACGTTATTTCATAATGTTGTCCCTGTTAATGAGAGGGATTGAGGAAAAGAGAATATTAGTGTTTGTGCACAGCTTTAATTTATTGCATATATGTCGAAATGATGGAATTTTATTATTATATATGTCATTTGATCCTCCTATAATTATTACAAAATGTTGGAAATTTAGATCTTTTGTTAAATTTTCTACATTCTCCATAACCTGATGCAAAAGTGCCCCTGGTTTTGTAATCGTGACCACCGAATAATGTTAGAGTCGATTCTGTTTCTAATTTTCCAACTTAAACCCTTACCATGTTCGTCAGATATTATGGGTATCTGTCGTCTAGTAGTGATAGGATTAACATGTCTCTGTAATGTATTGTCAGTATTTGCCTTATTCATATCAAGTGATTCTCTTCTAGTGTAATCCTCAGTTTTATCAACATTTGACTGGGCTATAAATTTCACATTGCTCATTGATATATTGGTACATACAGATACGTTTTTGCACGTGTTTACTGTTTTTATCATTCTGTTTTTCAAGTCTGCAGCATTTCTTAAATCGCGTATTATCTGTTTTAATTCCTTTATGGTATTATCTTGTCTTTGTAGAAGTTCATTCATATCATCCTCTCGACTCATGGCTTCATCTAGGAATAGCCTGTGCTCGCTTTTCAATTTAATTATATATTGATTTTTTAAAAGATTATCCTCATTGAGGTCCCCAATTGTTTTCTCCAGGATACTTTTTTCTGCTTCTCCCTGATCACTTGAGCCATCTTCTTCACAGCAAATAATTTTGTTTAGTTCGATGAAACGAACGCGGTTTTTAAATTTTCGAACACAGCACTTATGGTATATATTACTACATTTTATGCACACATAATGTAGAAAAGGTTTTTTTTTTGTAACATTTATAATATACTGGACAGGAGCTCTGCGAGCCAAACTGTTTACTCGACGACATTTTGATCACTATAAGAAGACGTCTTTTAAAAAACCATTTGAAGCCATACAAACCAAAGTATTGTATACTTTAAAGCCCGGAGATGAAGATAGAGAACTGGAATTTTGTTTATGTTTAATTGATTCTTTACAATCTTCATTCATTACATTACATTTATTTTACTGTTCTTAATAAAAATTTTTTGTGTTTCCTTGTCATTATGTTTTCATTGCTTATTATAGTCCAGTAAATTGGACTTTTAAATGTCCATTCGTACTCCATGGCTGAATTTTTTACCAGAAATTAGTTTTAAGATGTACATCAAGCGTCTGTCGTCAAAAAGTAGAAATTGATGTGCAGGGGTTCTAAAAAATATATTTAAGGGTTGAAACCGTGATATGTTAAAAACGGGAACATTTTCGAAAAAAAGTTTTAGACAAAAGTTGTAGAGAAAAAAAATTCTGTGTAAAAAAGCTATTAACTTTTTTTTCTATTAGTGACCGGCGAGCCGTTTTTGAACGATTTACACAGTCAAATACACCCCTGGCGCGTATGCCATCTCTTCGCCGTCGCTTTTTTGACAGAACACAATGATATATCGTCTGCAAACCTCTCAAACTAGACAGGGTAATATTTTGAAAAGTGACACGAAATGTTGCTGTAGTATGGCATTTTAATGAAATATTTCATAAAAATTCTTATAATATTCATTCATCATATTTGGCACGTAGGTTGTAATACAAATCTGGGATGGAATTCGAATGAATCTGCAGATGGAAGATGGATATAAGTCTCACATATGTTATTACAAACATGAAAAATCCTTATTACTCGCAAACGGGTAGACATATCGCGTTCATATTTGAGACGGTGTTATTATTGAAGAGAGACGGAATCCAAATGATCCTGCTGAGTGATTGGATTCATATCGGGTCAGTTTGGGTCACACAGCCTCTTAAAGTGTTTTCAAGCATTTTACGGTGTTTTCTTTTATATCCAGTAAAGGGGAATTATAATTGTTCACTGGTAATCCATGTCTCGATTCTTGCCCAAAAGTTTAAAAATGCGTCCGCATAATGGACGCAAAATTACATTCCATGATATTTTCATCTAAGAATAGTATCAATTTTATAACTCTTTAAATGGATTCTGCGTTATCGCTTCTATTTTTTATTAACCCGATCCTAAAGATAGATAATAGTAAAAAGAACAATGATAATAATTTTTAGAAATAGTTGTTTTTCATTAAATATAACAAATATTATTAAACAAATTAATATAATGTGAATTTAGTGAAACAAATGAGCATATTTAAACAAATACAAACACATTTAAGAAATCAAGTATCGTCTGAAGAAACAATGTTTGTGTGGTATAAGCTGTTGATCGGTTTAACGGCTGAATCCAAAAATTTATGTTTATCGAGAAACCCAGTCGGGTTTCGCAGCTAATTTTCGAGCGAAACAGGACCCCTTGTTCATATACAGCAAGATACTGATTTCTGCGCCATCTGGATATTTTTTTCTTTTATATAAAGAACGTGATCATTTAACATTGATAATTACATACGAAATGAGTTGATCATCGTTTCATCTTTCAAATAAATACCTTTCTTTAACTTGTTATCTTATTACGGCATTGCCATTGATGTTTGAATTTTCAGATCTGTCATTTCGGTTATATTTGTATACTAAACGGAAATACGTCTTCAAAAACGGAAGTCGACGTATACGGAAGTCGCTTAATTTGATCCTGTAACAGTCACATTTATGAATAACGTGAATACAGACACAAACAAACTAGTATAAAAACATAACCTAAATTTTTTAAGACATAGTGAAGTTAGGTGCGAGTGGGTTCTCTAACCTAAAAATCGAATATTTAAGTTGGATTTTTGCAAGTACCCCCAAGGTCGGATGGGGTATTTTCCACTATACGGTCCACGAGGAATCGGTTACGATGGTTATCGAATTGATCCGATCACACCCGAAGGCGTTATTCATCGTTTTATCAACGACTTGGGGAATTGAAAAGCCGAAACAAGTTTCTGGGGAGTTCACACGTGTGGAATCTAGTATTTTAAGCAAAAATCCGAACTTCGCACGAACATTTCCGAAGTTTTCCCCGAAGACACATGAAGGGGCGGGAGGTGTCGTTATCAACTGAGTCGACTACGAGAAATCGATTCCGACCATTGCCGAATCGATCCGACCAACAGTTCTTGGAAGTGTGCTGTGGCCAAACTGAAGGTCAGAAATAAGTGAAACGTTACTAGATGACAACTAGGACCTCAACACACCTTTTGCACGATTTTTGACCGACCGCCCAAATTTTGACCGGGATACTTAGTGACTCTGGAAAAAGGAGTTAAAGGCAACGGGACCCCTCGTTTTCGTATATTATATTAGATTTAACTTTGTTGTCTCTTTTTGATGTTTATTCCATGACTTACTATGTCTGCAATAATAAATGCGTACTAATATTTTCATTTTTAAATTTATCCGCAAAAATTTTATTAATTCGTATTTTCGATATCGATAATACGATTTCTTAAATTTTCGCCCTTATAAAAGTTACGGTAGGTCATGATTTAAAAAAAATATGACGTTTTGTCCAAAAGTGCTGTTTTTGATGGTGTATCTTTTAAAAAAAATCCGGTCAAAATCGATTAATAAATACAACTTTCATGAGGGTGTTAAGGTTTCAAATGGGTCACACTGTGTATAAAATCTTTCATTCAGACTAAGCAAACTTGGCCCCTCGAATTTATTTAAATTGTATTCAAATTGTCTCAAAAGTCGTTTTCAGTACTTAAATTGCTTTACTCCATTGCAAAATATTCTAGTTTATTAGTGAACGATTTTGCGTACAATCATAAACAACTACTTTCCTCTACTACTGTATTGCCAAAGACTGAACTACTTTAAAGTGCGTGCGCCCAAATCAGATATTAAAGTTGAGTAAAGAACGAATAAGTTATTTCTCTTCATAAAAAAATAGTTATGGTAAATTGCATATTAATTACAAAGTGTAAACAATAAAAAAAACGCGTCGAAGAATGTGATGACTGTAAAACTAACATAACAGTAAGTATAAGTTTTTAAACGGTTGAGCAACAAGCGTAAACCGATTCGACCAAAAACTATCCATTAACTACGGCATCATTCGATTATATTGTCTTAAAAGAAGTGTAAAAGCTCACTCATTAATTTGTGCGAGAGTAGGTGTACGTTCTTTAGTAACTAAGTAGTAGTAATAGCTGAACCATGTAATTAAACAAAAATCTATGCTTATCCTTACATAATCTTACTACACTTTATGCAAACCACATTGCCTAATTAAAATTTTTATATATAAACACCTGCTCGCCTAATTTAGACGTCAGTTACTCGTTGATTATTACAGATGTAATACCAAAACCAAAACAAATTACCCATGATGAATTTGAGAACGGTACGTATGAGTACTTAATAGTTTCAATCGAATGTTGATCGAGCTTTTCTTAATTCTTTCCAAAAAATAATCAAAGAATCTATAAAATAACAGAATAGCCAGTGCGGTATAATACTGAAAAATAACCTCTACTCCTGTGAAATAAAAGTCACAGTTAGTGTTTTCGACAAACAACATAAATTAGAATAAACATTTTCACCGTCGATTTACCGTAAATGTGTGGGCAGCAATTGTAAATGAGACCCTTGTAGAGTCACACACCTTACCAAACAGTTAAACGGGCACACATAGACTTTTGCAAAACTAGCTTCGCGGCCTCGTAGGAAAACATAATGTGGCTTTTACAGGATGGAGCACCTGTCTATTTTAGACAGGAAGTGCGGAAGTATTTATGCAATACTTAGCCGAATAGGTGTATAGGTCGAGGGCCACCGATATCACCAGACCTCACTCTATGTGACTTTCTTTGAAAAGTATAGTTTTTTTGAAATGGTGATAAACACATAGTAGGAACTAATTGTGAGCATATAGTAGGCTACAGGAACAATAAAAGGCAAAATCGTGCTTACGCAGTTTTGTGGAGATCAAAATGGTGATAACTTCGAGTACATGTTTCAATTTATACAGGATAGTATTGCATTTTTTTATAATACTGAGGAGGTGAGTCTTTTGTTTTTTATTTTTTGAAACACGCGGTCTTATTCGCTGCTCAAGGATTTTTTCGGAAAAAATATATTTTTTCTTCAAGCAGATCAAGATTTCATGAATAAGTTTTGGCAGAATCGAACTATTTTGCTTGCTTTTCATTAACTCGCTATTCTCGTATTTTTTTCAGTTTTCACAATGCTTGTCGTCAAATCTTGCATCCTTTGTTTAACACACTTCCTGACATAATGAGTTGATGAAATTTTGCACAGTTTCTATGATCGGATGACAATATAATATTTCACCGTTACTTTTACAAATATCCGCACATAGGGGGCGCGGGGGTGAAAATTGAAAAATCTGCAAAATCAAGGAGTTCATAGCCAACTATTTTAAAATAATTGGAATAATAGTGAAATCATGAAATACAAACAAATAGATATTATACTTAAATTAATTGATAAAGACATTTTAACTTTCTGAGCAAGGAGTGACGCTTTTATGGAGGACCTCTATACATTGGCATAACTGCGAATACTCTTTCCATAATTGCTCCATGTTGCTTTCTTGATTATTATTTTGTTTTTGTTATCTGAATTTATTTATTTAATTGACAGCCTGAAGAGTAAATCTCAAAATACAGCGGTTTTGAAAAAAATTAGATAAAACCTCGTTGAAACACTCTGTTTTGCAAAAAAAATTCGCCTTAGAATTTTTCTCGTATCTCTTCAAATAACGGAGATATTTGACCTAGACGTTTTCCGCATTTTCGATATTTTTCGCCATAACTCTTAAAGTAGGCCATGGATTTCAAATGTCTTTAAACCGTTTTGTAGGTTATATAAATCGGCACAATTTTCGTAAAAATATTTTTTTGTACGACCGATATTAAGTGAGATATTCTCGAGTGCCCTGATAAAATGGACAGCCTGTATATATAAATTTTTTTATTACTGTGGTATTTTAGTCCAGTCGTCAGCTACAAAGAAAGAGGGTTACCTGGATAAAATTGCGGAGTTAATGAAATTTTGGGTTGATTTTTTGGGATGGTTGCGGATGTTAAATCCGAGTTTTCCACCTCGAGGACCCTGTGCTAACTTGAGGGAAGCCGTAAAACCTAGAAATTATTGGACTTTCTTCAGTTTCTGGCTTATAACTCGTATACTATGCGTTTTTCGGGTTCTATCCCCAATAATAACTAAGATACAGCTGTTCAAAGAAAAACAAATTTGCCAAAATGTAAAAGATAGCAGAAAAATTCAGATTTTTGCCTCATAACTTTTATGTTTCAACATACTCATGTATAGGTAGTCTGAAACCAGATTTCCGATAGCATAGACAAGGATTAAGAAGAACAGTCAAATGATGGTCTGGTAGTGTAAAAAAATGTAATAGTACGCAAGAAACTATGAGTGTGTCATACACCTCGTTTGGTCAAGATCCAGCCCTATGCTGATGGTAACTTGCGTTGAGTCTCTTCATTTCCTTGCCAAGTCTGCACTTGGAGGAGGTCCTGTAGGAGTTATATTTGGCGGTATCTCGTGCAGGTGCAACCTGGCCAGTTGGAATTTCGACTTTGCCACCACAGTTGAAAAGGTGAGGTATCTCAGGTCATCCAGTTTGTCAGCGCTCACATTTTCCTCAACTTCAGTGAATTGGTACGACATTGCATCCGGGTCTTTGAAGATGGTAACTTCATCTGGCAGCCACGGGTTTTTCTGGTACACTTCCATTACTTTCTTCTTTCCAATGCCGAAGGGTGCTGATGTTATGTCACATCCACTAATGGCACAAAGGAAGAGAATGTAATGAGTGTTGAACTTGCAGGAATGGGACGAATATAAAACGTTGGGAACTTTGCCTCTCCCACTCTTCTGGAAATTGATGTTGTCCTTCGAATAGGCTAGCGCTATCAGCAGTACCAAATGGTCGATATCTTCTTCCGCTATGGTGACACTATCAAAGTCCCCTACTTGTGAGATGGCTGTTTCTACTATTAAGACATCGGCATCTTCTGTTGCCTGCTTAACCTGAATCCCCTTTGCCTCCATTTCAGTCATCAGGAGTGCAATGAAATTTTTCTTGTTGGTGTCATTAGCATGAAATTTTGCATGTGAAACTATACCACAGGGTGTTGTCTTTGTAAGCACAAACTTCGTGGACGAGTGCAGTAATAACTGCCGATATCGTTCAGCTGCTTTGGTGCTCTGGTAGTTGAGGCCAACAGGATACCCATCAAAAACTACTATGGCATTGCTCCCAAAGTGTCGCTGCACATAATTCACGTAAGAGGTACACACCAATTGAAATGTGGCCTCTTTTGATTTGCTCCATTCAACCTTATGCAGCAGGTGTAGTGGGGCAAAAACCTGAATTTTTCTCCTATTTTTTACATTTTGACAAATTTGTCGGTTATTATTCGGTCAAAATATACATTTAGTCAGTGAAAAGTAAAGGAAATTTAATACTCTACAAATTTTTACAGAGTGATAGGACCCGAAAAAAGCGTAATTTACATAGTTATAAGCGAAAAACTGAAGAAAGTCTAATAATTTCAAAGTTTTTCGGCTCCACTCAAGTTAACACAGGGTCCTCGAGGTGGAAAACTCGGATTTAACATCCCAACCATACCCAAACAATTTCATTAACTTTGCAATTTTGTCCAGGTAACAGTACTTGCCGACTGGACTATTTAAAAAGTTATTTGGATTTCTTTACTGTACTCTAGACACTATTGCTAATAAAATCTTACAAGGGCAAGACTCGGCTATCGACCAGACAATAGTGAAACATTATTTTTTATAAAATGTTTTAAGTATTCGTAATAACAATGTAATATGATATGATAAACAATCATTAGTTATCAGTTGATTGGCACTATTTATTTTCAAATACCAATAATGTTGATGACATTGTTGATATTTTTTACGGCACTGTATAATTGCTTTGAACGATTTGTTCCTTTGCGAAGCAAAGGTGATAAGAAATATCCTGTCTGATTTAGTTCCGAATTAAAACGTTTTATCTATGAAGAAAGGAAACACACAAGGAATTCAAGCAAGTATTTGGCTTCGTAAAAGATGCAGTGTATTGACCAAACAATCGAAACTCTCATTGTTTGCCCCTCTCAAGGTCCCATGACAATATCAGGGCTGAGGGTGGGGAGGATATATCGAATTTGTTTGTAAGCTACTTTTCCTCAGTTTACAGTCCGTCTCACGATATTGAATGTATTTTCACTCCCGATGTAACAGTAGATTTACATAAATTATATATTAACCGTTTAGACGTGGAAACTGCCCTTGACTCGTTTGATGTTAATAAAAGTGCAGATCCTAACAAAACTCCACTGCGCTATTTACCACTCTTTCTCATATTTTCTTTATCTTTGAAAACAGGCATGTTTCCATTTTGTTGGAAAAATTCATACGTAACTCCGATTTACAAAGCCGTCAACAAATCTTTTATCAGCAACTATAGACCATTGTGTAACCTATCCGCAATCCCAAAACTTTTTGAGTCACTAGTGGAAAAAAATATATCTGCCAATTTAAGTAATGTCATCATTCCAGAACAGCATGGATTCCTCCAAAGTCGTTCTGTCGATTCTAACTTTTATATCTACACCAATTTCATTGTTAAATCATTAGTAAAGAGTGCTGACGTTCATGCCATATACACTTATTTTAGTGAAGCATTTGATAAGATAAATCACTCTCTTCTTATAAGAAAACTTCATAGCATTGGACTTGGTCCTCCTTTATTAACGTGGATTCAGTCGTATCTTTCTGAGAGACCTCAACAAATTCTCATTGACAATTATATATCTGAATCATTTTCGGTACCATCTGGAGTGATTCAGGGCTCCTACAGTGGCTCCTTATTGTTTAACTTGTTCATCAACGACATTGCTCAGTGTATCGAATGTTAGTTTTTATTGTTTGCGGATGATCTGAAAATATTTAGCTATATCTGTTCTCAGGTTGATTGTGCACAGATTCAAAAAGATCTTCAAACAATTTATGCTTGGTGTGTCAATAACGATATGCTTTGTATTGTCGACAAATGCTACTCTATGTCATTTAGTCGCAGGCTGTCACCCATTTATTCTGACTACAGCATTAGCAATGTGAGATTACTTAATGTAACCACTTTGATAGACTTAAGAGCTATATTTGATTGCAAATTTTCTTTCTCGGAGCATTTTGAAAAAATGATTGCGAAAGCAAATAAAATTGAGTCTTACCTGCTTGCTTTGCCTATTTACCCTTATTTATCCCATTTATCCCCGAACTCTTCAACGGAATTAGATCAAAATATAGTCTAGTTCCATATCTTGTTATGATATACATAAGTGTACCAAATTTCAAGTCAAGACTGATGGTCGAGAGGTGAGCGCACTTGCCTCTCGTCCAAAAGTTCCGGGTTCGATCCCCGGTCGTGGCAGTGGAAAATACTGTGAGAGGGATTTTTCCACTGTACACGGATATTGGGTGTGTGTCCCTTGTCTCTAAATGTGTAGCTCCCTCCCACACAAGGCTCCTCTAGAGCCTTCCGGGATAAAGGGGGTCGTAATTACCTGTGGTGCGGTGTTAAAAAAAATAAAAAAAAGTATATATCATAAACGGTTCTAGAAAAAAAAAGTTACAGACCGACAGACAGAAAATTTTTTTCGCTCAAATTTAAAATCTCATGACATTTTAAGCCTATTTTAACAAAAAAATATATATTTTTTGCGTTACTATACCTTCCATGGACGCGGAAGTAATAAGCTAGTGTTTGGAGATGACATCCACTACATATCCATGCAAAACCCAAACTTGTTGCACATACCTAGACACTCCACTGCACATTTCAAAGGTTCATTTTCTTATCAAGCAACCACTCTCTATAATATGCTATCAGAATCTACTGGGAATATTAATAGTCATTTTACCTTTAAAAAAAAAAAGTAAAAACCCCCTTGGTCGAGTAAATTAAATTATTTATTTTAATCCAATTTTGTATTTCGAAATAATTTTCTGATTGATTTTATTTATATCGTCATCTGTTTTTACACCAGCTCACAGTATATATGTATGTATGTGTATGCATTTGTACATGTATATCTATAGCTTAAGTCTATGCAGACGCTTCATTTTTGTTACTGGTAGATTGTTTATTTGTTAAATGTATGTTTAGTTATGAACCTTATTGTGACTTTATTGTATTCAAATTAGGGGTTGGACATAAACCAGCCTTAGGCTGAGCCCCGCCAAATAAAAACTTTTTGAATTTGAATTATGGTGACATATTATACCCTAATCATTCATTACATTCTACATAGGTACCTACACTACAGTATAAATAGCACCACATAATTTGTCTGTTAATACCAATAATAAGGTAATGTTATAAATTGAATTGCTAAAAATACAATTTTCATGATATCTTTTAAGTCAGTATAAAAATCATTGGTAATACCAACTGTGAGGTTAGGTGAGAATATGCAATAACAAATATCCAAGTGATTATTTTTAATAAATAAAAATGTTGTTTCCGATAAAATATGACATATCATTTAGCCCAATAAAATTGGACGAAACATGTCGATTTTGATGAAATAATTCAGAGCGGGCTGAAATTTTGTGAATAGGCTTACTTTGTGGGACTTTTTAACATATCAAAAGTTCCCGCCCATAGACGCCGGCGGAGGGCAGCTTATGATGTTAAAAGTTTATTTACCTCTATCCCTATTCATGAGCTTAAGGATATATTACAATGTCTTGTCTCGAACAGTGAATTGAATCAAAATGAACAAAAAGATTAAAACATTAAATCATTAAACATTAATCAATATGTGTATTAAACAAAATTATTTTGAATTCAATAATAAAATGTATACACAAGTAAACGGCTTACCTATGGGTAGTCCATTATTAGTTGAAATATTCATGGCAAATTTTAAAAAGAGTCTTTTTACCGCAAACAATAATCTCCTTAAATACATAAATTTTTGTGTAAGATATGTTGACGATGTGTTTTGTATATGGATCGGTACTGAGAGACAATTGTCATATTTCATTCATTTTATTAACTCCCTAAACAACAAAATTCAGTTTACAGTTGAAATGGAAAAAGAACGGTCAATAAACGTTTTAGATATTACGCTGACACGTAAAGAACATGGGTTAGAACTTGATATTTATGGTAAGCCAACTTTTACTGACACTCTTACACATGTAAATTGTAATCAATCTTGGAAGATAAAAATGTCACCGTTTTATAGCTATGTACACAGACTATTATCTCTAAATTTAAATAGGGTTAACTTTGAAAAAGAAGTTAGAATTCTTAAAACACTAGCAAAGAACAATGGCTATGATCACTTATTGACAAATTAATAAAAAATAGGCAGAGAAGATTATTGCAAAAACATTTTTATAACGTACCAAATATAGAAAACAAAAAGTGGCATAGTATAAATTATGTAAATAAGGTTAGCAACTCAGTATGTAATAAATTTAAAAAATTAGGTATTAATACAATATCGACGAATAGAAATAATTCAAGTCGCTTGTTGGTTAATAATAAAGAAAAGATAGAAGATATTAAAAAATCGGGGGTATATGAGATATAGTGTGACGACTGTGATGCCGTCTATATCGGTCAGAGTGGTCGTAGCATAGATGCGAGGTTAAGAGAACACAAAAATTCTATTTTATACAATAAGAAATCAATTGGTTTCGCCGAACATTGCATCGAGCAAAATCACTTTCTTAACGGTAGTAGTGTTAAACTTTTGCAAAATGCAAACAAAGGAAAAATCTTAGACATGCTTGAAATTTTAGAAATTAAGAAGGCCGTAAGAAACCATAAAAACGTTACAAATACACAAACAGAATTTTTGAACAATCCTATACTAGACACCGTAATAAAATTAAAAAGTTCGTAGTCCCGGGCTGTATTGTTAAATTTAAAGAAATAGCAAATCAAGTTATTATCCCCCTCTAAGTAAATAGAATATTTCAAAGATATATATTGTAAACCATCACTTTTAGGTTAGTTTCTAAGACTCTTTGATAATGGTCGCAAGGCCGAAACATATATCAGACACAAACCTGAACTAAACTTATGAAACAATAAACCAAGTGCGTATTGTAACAATTCTTTTGAATATTTATAATTATTCTATTGAATATAGCTCATCAAAAACTTACCGCAGATTAAATCCCATTAACACTAGAATTAGTCCTTCTTGTACAAGTAAAAACACACTTTTACGCACTTTTATCAAAGTAAAGTGTGTTTTTTTAATGCCGCTTCTTTGGACATTCCCATATTTTGTGCCTTGCGACGTCACACCAATAAGAAACCCGTTTTCAGTCACGTGGTCTTGTTTACAAAAAATTATAATTTTAAAATCGAATATTTATGGAGTAAAAGTTTTTTTTATTATATTCTCAACTCATATAGTACATATCATGGAACAATAATAAATTTAAGCATTTTTAAAATTCATGCATCTTTCTCACTGCAGCCCATTACAGGATTCTACAAAATAAATTTTCTTATTTTGTTCCGTCTAAATTATGCATAGTATTGCTTTAATTGATAAGTTATGCAATAGTCCAATAATAATTTGGAGCACATCCTGGCTTAAAATCGTGTTTTTAGAAGTGTATCAAACACGATAAAAATGAATTGGTGGTCAAAAATACACCACGATGAAACAACAAAAAGTCTGTGGCTATTGGGGAACTAATTTAAAATTTCTTCCAGAGGCATTTTCACTGCTCTTCATTAATCTTAGTGATATTCATATTTTTTTACTTACGCAATTGAAATACAATTAAATATGTAATGAGCCTCTAAAAAATATTCGCACTAAGATGTTTGCTGTGGTTGTAACGCAACAAACCACAACAACCTTCTGGTAGACTCTGGCCAAAAACATTCAAGTTATGCATTTACCATAATATAATACTAATTGTTCTGTATTATAGAAATTATGGCTTAGTACGGCATATCGTTGCAGCACATCTTCGAGAGGTTCAATAGAGTCAACATAAGCAACAAATTAAAATACAGATGATTTATAATTTTTTTTCGAAATACTTTGATAATATAAATTTTGATTTATTTATTTTATTTTTCGATTCATTTATTTAGCATTGCTATTTAAACACAAAAAAGTAATATAAGAAAAAATTTAAGAAATAGTAGTATAGTAATATAGATATGAACATTGATTGCACTTATGTTTATACATTAGATAACAAATTATGTCAGAAATTTGCATACATTTTTAACAAAAACCTTTATATTTGGAACTTCTTTTATATCATTGGGCAGAGCATTGAAGAGACGAAGTCCTTCGTGATATGCGGATCCTCGTAAAAAAGATGTTTTTACATATTCAATATATTTTATTTTTCGATCTTATATTATAATTATGTACATCTTCGCGATTTTTCAATATGGTAGGTATGTGGGAGCTTTCTCGTTAGTTATTTTATATATTAGGTAAATTTGCTATTTTTATACTCTGCATCACAGATAACCAACTAAAAGTACTTAACATGAGCTTTATAGGAGTATAAATATTGCAATTTAATATAATTCCCATTGCTTTATTTTTCAGTAGTTGCAACCTGGTGATTTCCTGGTTATTACATGCTATTGGCAATACATAGCTATGCTATATTCTTTCCTATTATTTGGGTTTTCTACCACATGTATTATTATCCTCTTCAAAACAAATCACCGAATCTACAAAATAATAGAATTATTGGAAAAAAGCCTCTGCGCCCGCGACGTTTACGCCAAAGGAAAAGTCAGAGGTTATGTTCTGCAAATAATATAAATCGGAATAAACACAGAAATAATGTATTTTGCTGACGTTTCGGAAAGTAATCTCTATCTGTTTTCAAAGCTTTTTTTTTGGAAGGACTCTTATTTTTGCTGTGCATGTCAAATATACAGCTTCAAGATTATGTTTTTCCATAGATACTTACTACTTACACAGAACATAGAACTGATGATATTTTCTTTTAGATAATGTTGAGTTTGTTAAGTTCCTCTTTTAACATTGGTAGCCAGGTTGTACAAATATCTACAGAACAATTCGATACGCACTTATTTTCATTTAATAAGATTATTGCTGATTCTTTAATTTTTCTTTTTTTGGTATCTGTTTTTTTTTGTTAAAATTTTTGCCGAGTCCAAGTTTATTCTATGTTCGTTTTCCCAAGCATGTTCACAAATCTTTGATTTCTGAATTTCATTCTTTTTAATGTAATTCTTGTGCTCATCCAACCTCACACTGAAAGGTCTGGATGACTCACCCACCTAACATTTATCACATTCGAACGGGATATTGCAAATACAGTTTTTTGAATTCTGCTCCCTGTTTATCGGTTTTGTTTTTGTTAAAATAGATCTTAAAATGTTCCCTGTTTGAAATATCGTCCTAACATCAAATTTGTCACCTATACGGCGTAGCTTTTCCGATAGTCCGTATACATAAGGAATTACTGCTGTATAATGACGTTCAGGTTTTTGTCGTACCTGATTGTCCCTATTTTCAACATTTATTAAAACTCTATCAACAAAGGCTTCAGGATATTGACTTTGTCCTAGAATCTCTTTGATAAATTTTTTCTCGTTATTTAATATTTCATTATTAGATGAAATTATTTTGGCCCTATCGTATAAACATTTTACATTTTACAACACCCCTTTTAACATTTATTGACTGATTTGAGTTAAAATTTAGATATATATTAAATTTTAACTCAAATCAGTCAATAAATGTTAAAAGGGGTGTTGTAAAATGTTTATACGACAAGGCCAAAATAATTTCATCTAACAATGAAATATTAAATAACGAGAAAAAATTTATCAAAGAGGTTCTAGTACAAAGTCAATATTCTGAAGCTTTTGTTGATAGAGTTTTCATAAATGTTGAAAATAGGGACAATCAGGTACGACAAAAACCTGAACGTCATTATACAGCAATAATTCCTTATGTATACGGACCATCGGAAAAGCTACGCCGTATAGGTGACAAATTTGATGTTAGGACGATATTTCAAACAGGGAACACTTTAAGATCTATTTCAACAAAAACAAAACACATAAATAGGGAGCAGAATTCAAAAAACTGTATTTACAATATCCCGTGCGAATGTGATAAATGTTATGTGGGTGAGTCATCCAGACCTTTCAGTGTGAGGTTGGATGAGCACAAGAATTACATTAGAAAGAATGAAATTCAGAAATCAAAGATTTGTGAACATGCTTTGGAAAACGGACATAGGATAAACTGGGACTCGGCAAAAATTTTAACAAAATAAACAGATACCAAAAAAAGAAAAATTAAAGAATCAGCAATAATCTTATTAAATGAAGATAAGTGCGTGTCGAATTGTTCTGTAGATATTTGTACAACCTGGCTACCAATGTTAAAAGAGGAACTTAACAAACTCAACATTATCTAAAAGAAAATATCATCACTTCTATGTTCTGTGTAAGTAGTAAGTATCTATGGAAATAACATAAACAGAATCTTAAAGCAAAAATAAGAGTTCTTCCAGAAAAAGCTTTGAAAACGGAAAGAAATTACTTTCCGAAACGTCAGCAAAATACATTATTTCTGTGTTTATTCCGATTTATATTATTTGCAAAACATAACCTCTGACTTTTCCTTTGACGTAAACGTCACGGGCGCAGAGGTTTTTTTTCCAATAATTCTATTATTTTGTGGATTCTGTGATTTGTTTTAAGAGGATAATAATACGTGGTAGAAAACCCAAATAATAGGAAAGAATATTCTTAGAATGCTACAAATAACTTTCAAACAATATATAGCTGTGCTATATTTCTGTTAGAAACCAATAGTTTCTTGTTAAATTTTGGTCACACGTCACACCAAATTGAAAGGGTTCTAAATCCAGCAGCACGGTCTTTAAGATTGAAAACTTGCTATCACTTCTTTTGGATTTTTGGGTTTGAAAAAAATCTGAGTATGCATTGAAATTTTAAATTTTATCCTAAAATTTTGCTCCACCCGTAATTGGTTCTTATTGTGGGGTGGTATAGTTAAATGAATAACTAAATATTACTGTATTTTTTCTTATTTCTTGATTTCAATGTAAATCACAGTTTGCGTTGCATTTGTAGGGTTGTGTTACCGGGAGACAAAGGAGATATAACTTTTCTAAGATTTCAGAATAATATTTGACATTACATCTTCAACAACAAATTTCTTTCAAACTTTTTTAACCTTTGTTATTTTACTAGGCGAATAGCATTACAAAACAATCTATCACACCTCAACGAAAAAAATTTCCATTATAGAACTATAATAGTAAAGCTGACATCTAAATTAGAAATATCATACATTATTATTTTATGATGCAAGTAGCAAAAAACAGTTAAAAATGGTTGGAGGTTATTTAATTGACATATAAACAAACTGAAAATGTTTATTCAAAGACGGACGCAGTACCTACGAACTTAGTGAATCTATACAAAGAATTAATAGATAATCAACAATACTATATAGCAAGTATTAAAATTAAAAGTCTGCAGTTATCTACAGAAAAATATATCATTCATAATGTGGACAGAGATCAAAAGGGATCTGTGATACGGGGAAATCTACAATACTAAGTCTTCTAATAAGGCTGATATTGGACTTTGACGCAATGTTGGGACACCTTGTATAAATTTAAACTACTCACTATATGTACTGTATATTAAAATATGTGTTGTTTCCATCTTTAAATGATCTTTGTACTGTTAGCCTTCAAAACTTTGAAACTAAACATATTCGTGGTCTTCTCTAAAAATTATTATTATCAATATTATTAAATTTAGTTAAAGTCTCTAATATTTTCAGACACTATTAATAAGTCTTGCCACCCTAGTCATAGTCACAGGCACCGGAGGACACCATGATGTAAGTGGCATTTAAATAGTGCGAATATTTTCATAATACCCTGTTTTGGCTAGGACCACGTCCACTACAAATTCGAGTATGGTGTTCACGATCCTCACACACACGATATCAAATCCCACCATGAGGAAAGGCACGGAAAATATGTGAAAGGTTTCTACACCTTGAAGGAACCTGATGGTACCACTCGTGTAGTGCATTATAGAGCCGGTCCTCATACTGGATTTGAGGCTATTGTAAAGAGGATTGGCCACGCCCATCACCCTCACCACGGACATGGTCATCACGGTCATGGTCATCACAGCCACCATGGTCATCACGGTCATCATGGTCATCACAGTCATCACGGTCATCATGGTCATCATGGGGGTAGTAGCTACGTTGGGCCTAGGCACCACAGTAATCAAGGTCACGACGAAGACGAGGATTAGATTGTTGGCGATGAAGTTGTAATTTTTATAAAATTACTTTCATCAACTTAAATATCCTTTGATGAGTATTTTTTATTTATGAGTTTTGTATACAATGCTGTAACGTTTAGTTATTTATTTTTGAATGTATATTAAATCGTTGTTGATATTACTGTTGTTTTATTTCTAGCAATATATTTGGGTAGAAATCTAAATAAATGTGAAATGTTGTTGTAGAAGTCAAACTTCTGTACTGTACAGTTGTTCCCTCAACATTATCTGATCATGAGGCCGTAATATGTAAACTATCATTAAAAATAAAAAAAGCAGGAAACAAAGTCAAACTCGGCAGAATTTATAGCAAAAGGTATTATGATAGATTTTTCTAGTATAGCTAAAATACAAATTGGGGCAACTTCCTAAATAATAGGAATGCACTTAATAACTTTCATAAATTACTAATTGAAACTTTCTGTAAAGCATTTAAATTACAAAAAAATTAAAATAAAAAAGAAGAAACTTGCACTCATTGCATTCATTATATTAGAAAATACATAACCAATAAATTCTTTATAAACTATTTTAATATGTACCGTGGTATATACAAAAAGGTTATTAAACGTGCAAAAGAAAGTTACTATAAGAATAGATTTGAAAAATCGAAAAATAAAATGAAAGAAAGTTGGGCCATCGTCAATGATCTTAGAGGCAAAACAAATCAGCTAGTCTCCATGCAACCGAACGTAACTCCAACCAATTTTAATAACTATTATTATTTTATTGCTGCTAAATTAATTGAAAATATCATACCATGACAAAACATTATTAATTATCTTAACAATGTTCATATAATAGAGAAATTTTACATCCGGTTACTATATACGAACAAAAAAAAACCATAAAAGAAATAAAAAACAAACTTTCATCTGGTATGTTCCTTATAGTAAAATAAGGATCTCTCCATAAGGGTGGGGAAGTAAATGATCCATCAAATTTCCGGCCTATATCATTAGTGTCCGTGTTGCCAAAAATAATCGAAAAACTTTTTAGATAAACATAACATTTTAACTAAAATCAGATCGGATATCGATATTCAAAAAACACATCTGATGCCAGTCTGGTATTATTAAAAAGGAAGTAGCTCAACTTAAATGATGACTAAGCTGTTGGTGCAGTGTTTTGTGTCTTTTCAAAAGCATTTGACAGCGTAAATCCTGAAACACTGCTTTAAAAACTTTTGTAGAACTTATTGTAAAGCTTTTTTTAATTGGATTAAATCGTACCTGCTTCGGCGTACTCAAGTTGTAAAAAACCCTCGGCGAGATATCGAATATGGCAGACATTAACTGTGGTGTACTACAAGGATCTGTACTAGGGCCCATTTTATTTTTGCTATACATAAAAGACTTAGAAACTATTGATATTTAAGGCACTTTTACGCTTTTTGCAGACAATTCTGTGGCATAGCAAAAATGTTAACAGTCTACGTGGTATTATTAATGTCAGATATATGTAAATAATTGTATAATTTTAATTCGCTTGTGTACAATATAAACAAAACCAATATACTTACTTTCAAATTTACCTATGCTGATATTTTGTTGGATAACCAACCTATTAAGAATAAACCCCATACCATCTTGGGTTACATATTGATGAGAAGCTAAAATTGGATGTACATGTCTCTAATTTAATTAAA
This sequence comes from Leptura quadrifasciata, assembly GCA_963675555.1. Lineage (NCBI taxonomy): Eukaryota > Metazoa > Arthropoda > Insecta > Coleoptera > Cerambycidae > Leptura > Leptura quadrifasciata. The sequence goes on along the minus strand of OY776681.1, from coordinate 13,548,418 downwards.
AAGTTGGCATCTGGTTGTTATGCAGTGAGAATAACTTCAAATGAACTGGATTTCAGGGCTGCAAAAACGGTTTACTTTTCCCATTTCCATTGAGTCCCATATAAGATACTGAATCCCTTTCTGGGGAATGTGTAGTCAACATTTTCTGATTACTGTGTTTCTATTACAAAAAGGGCACTAAGATACTCATATAAAGCAAAACCAAGGGATCATTGTAAACCTCCTTTTATCGCTCACAAAATATTGATGCCATCATGCATCTTTATTTTAGAAACAGTATGCCTACTGCACTATGCTTACTTTTTAATAAGCATAATACTTGCCGTAGAGAAGTATAATTAAATAAAACGATAAAATAATTCAATAAGTTGTTCAAATCTTTGCTATAATAAAACATTAACACAATTAAGAAGAATAAAGTAAATTCGGGTAACAAAAACAAAATAATAATCAAGAAAGCAACATGGAGCAATTATGGAAAGAGTATTCGCAGTTATGCCAATGTATAGAGGTCCTCCATAAAAACGTCATTCCTTGCTTGGAAAGTCAAAATGTCATTACCAATTAATTTAAGTATAATATCCATTCGTTTGTATTTCATGATTTCACTATTATTTCAATTATTTTAAAATAGTTGGCTATGAACAAACTTGATAATTTAATTTTTTGACAGATCATCTCAGTTAATACTTAATCTCACTCAATCACACTCGTTTAAGAATTTAGAATTTTAAAAAACGATTTTCACTCACATTAATCGTTATAATATGTTCCTTACATATTGCCAATGCAATTTTAACTCTGGATTAGCTCAAGTAGAATATAGAAACAGATTTCCACAAGCACTATAGCCGAATAAAACTGTTCAGAAAATTAGCTACGAAACTGAAAAATAATGGTTCATTTTTAAAGAAGAAGACAAGGTTGAACAGTGTTACTGATAATGTAAATAAGGTAAACCGAGTTATTAATTACGTAAGAAATAAAAATACAGAAAATTTGGAAACACCATTAAGAGAAATTCAAATTGCTTGTCATATAAATAAAACAAGAAAAATTTTATAGAAAAATGGTTACCAGTGTTATAAAGCCAAAAAAGTTTACAATTTACAAGCGAGGACGACTTTTTGTAGATGGTTTTTGGAAAAGAAGCGTGCCGATCCATTAATATGTAGTAAAATACTCTGGTCCGACGAGGCAAATTTATCCAATAATGGATTTTTTTATCGCAATATTCATTACAAATGGACTTCTGAAAATACACACTGGCATAGACCGGCTGGGTTTCAAAATCGTTTTTCAATAAATGTGTGGATAGGTATTTTAGACACCAATTTAATAGGTCCTTATTTTTATGATGGTCACCTCAGTGGTCAAAGGTACCTAAACTTTTTGAGAAATGAATTTAATGAATTCTTAGATGACCTACCTTTAGAGAATCGACACAAGTTTCAATATTTTCAACAAGATAGACCTCCTCCCCAAAATTCCCAGATTTGCCTAGATTATTTAGACAAAATTTTGCCTCAACATTGGATAGGTACCAATAGATTTATTCGATGTTCCCCTCGTTCTCCAGATATAACTCCAATGGATTTTTTTCTATGAGAGTATATTAAAGATAAGGTGTTTTCGATGACACCGCAAAATGTAAAGGATCTAAAAGCTCGAATTCAACAGGCATGTATTACAGTTACCCCCGAAATACTGAGTAATGTTTTAAATGCAGTGCCTCGCCGTGCTCGATTGTGCATAATAAATCGCGGTGGACACTTGATATGATATCTTAAAAATTATTTTGAGGATTAGATAAATATTAATGTTCTGTGTGCTATATTCTTTTTGTTATTAATTTGTTTTTGTTACCTGAATTTACTTTATTCTTCTTAATTGTGTTAATGTTTTATTGTAGCAAAGATTTGAACAACTTATTGAATTATTTTATCGTTTTATTTAATCATACTTCTCTACGGCAAGTATAATGCTTGTTAAAAAAAATTTTTATTGATTCAAAGAAAATGCTTTTATAATTACTAACGTAGTACCAATGAATAAATATGGCATGTGATATATCGTTGAAAATGGAAGAAAATACTCTATTTAATGGCGCCATTTCCCGCCCGTTTCAAAATAATTCTTTTTAACAGCCTGAAGAGTAAATCTCAAAATACAGCGGTTTTGAAAAAAATTAGATAAAACCTCGTTGAAACACCCTGTTTTGAAAAAAATTTTCACCTTAAAATTTTTCTCGTATTTCTTCAAATAACGGAGCTATTTGGCCTAGACGTTTTCCGCATTTTCGATATTTTCCGCCATAACTCTTAAAGTAGGCCATGGATTTCAAATATCTTTAAACCATTTTGTAGGTTATATAAATCGGCACAATTTTCATAAAAATATTTTTTTTTTTGTACGACCGATATTAATTGAGATATTCTCGAGGGCCCTGATAAAATGGACAGCCTGTATAATATTGTTCTTAATTGTGTCTTCCTGCCCTTCAATTGGATTTTTATCTGTCTGGGTAGTTCTAAATAAAAGACATGTCACTATGGAACTATTTATACATACAAAATATTTATCTATTGGTGTAAATTACTTAATTAAAAAATAAATGTATCTCTGTTGTATTTTAAAGTTCTGCAAAATTTCAACAAAATTCATCGAGACTCATGTTTTATACATAATCTGAATCATCGGTGGTAACTTTTCGCAGATTTTTAAATAGAAAATGAAAGGGAACATTTGTCTTAGTTAGGATAGGATTTCTACAATCACTTTCTTGACATCCAAATGGCATTTTTCAAAAAGTCTCTAAAAGAGAAAAGTTATCGCTATTAGCATCAATGAAATGTGGGAAATTGTAACTTTAATTTACGGTATGTCATGGTATCTAGTCTCTGTCATGGTAATTTGGACATATTAGCTTCATGACGGATGTAAAAGATTTCTTGATCAACACCTTTGGCCGGCTACACCTCCACTCATTTTATTTTAACAAAAATAAGTGTGACGTGACAATACAAAATCCAAGCTTCAGTTGAAGAATCAAATGTGCAAATTCGGTATGTGTAAATCCGATTTAAATTTGCATAAACTGTCTATTTTTTGAGATGAATAAACGAGGCTGCAAGTTGTGGTTTTTACTTTTACTTTTTGCATAATGGATTTGTTTATGGTTCACTGTGGACGTCCTTTTAATAATTATTGCAATCATAATGCAACTAAACAGAAATTGTTGTTTCTCAAACTAGGTAAATATTGATTTGTGTGGTAGATTAATTTCATACAGGATGTACTATTGACAGAATTCTAAGTGGCATTTCAAATAATACGATTAGTATGTGATAATTATATTTGTCAGTTACAACTGACCAAGCGAAAATTCATTTATAGGGTGGGAATGTTAATGTCGGTGAGAAGTTACTGTCAAATTGTTGTGAATATAAGCAGACCATAAATAAATACAATCGAACTAACAGCTAAAAGAAAATACAATTTATTTACCGTTCATAAGGTGGGTCTGGAATACAGAATATTTTCTGTATTCACAAAACATTACAAAGTTGTTCAAGTCGCATAGCTGTATTTCGAAGAACATTCGCCAATTACTAGGCCGTTATGCTATTGTTTGCGAGTTTTACTCGTAGCTCCAGGTTGACACCAGACAAAAAATTTAGGGAAGTCAAATCGGGTGACCTTGGAGGCCATCTGACAGGACCAGTTAATATTCTTGAATTATGGGGAGGACCGCCATCTTGTTGAAAATACATTCCTTGTTCTAAGAAATCTTAAACCTTTTTTGTGTAAAATTAATATTAGTGTTCGCTTTTACTAATACGATGATTTGTTGAACTAACTTTAATTTTGGGTTTTTTAACGGACCTATTTTTGCGTACTGTCAAAAGTTGTTTATTTCCAAAATGGTGAGTTAATTCTAGCAATTAGGATTGTTAAATTTGTTGAAATTTGATTTATACACTTCATTTTAGGAGTCACCAAATTATATTTCTAAGTATTCTCAGAGACTATCAGAAGTATCATTTTAGCTATTGCGGATTGTTGTATCAGGAAACAGACAAATGCATTGGCTTATTGGATAGAACCCAGTACCAAGAACATTGGATATGGCTGTAGAGGCCTTAAATAGTATTAATTAAAAAAGCAAGGCCAGCCTTAGAATATGCAGTGCACTTTCGCATTTCACAGAGATTTTTCTTACACATTTGTAAATTATGCAGTTATGATATTTAAGAAGTTAATGTCTTTATATAACTTACATACAGATATACAGGGTGTTGCATCATGAGAGGGACATAGCTTAATAGGAGGTAGAGAACATCAGTGGTAACCGGAACCTCCCATAGAAATGTCTCATTGGGCCTTCATTACGAAGTTACAGGGTGTTAAATAATTTTTGGCCAAACCTGTTTTTTGTCATAACTTTGACAGGGAATGAAATAACGGATTCATATTTGGTACGGCTAATGTACTATCGAGCCCCAAGAGGTACATGTATAAAAAAAATATATCCAGGTCCGGACTCACTATAATTTATGTTTCTTCTTTGCATCAATAAAACATCACCCTGTATATATTTTTTTGAAATTTCGATACGATATTCGAAAAGAGCAAGAAAAAACAAACAAAATGGCCTATTTCATTTTTTTGTTACACCTTCGTGGTTATTTAAATACGTTGTTAAATGTGCAAGAAAATGGATTACAGAACCCTATTAAATGAGAGGCACGTGAAATAAATAGTTTTATAACTAAAATTTGCAAAAATTCTATTGAGCCTAGGTGGTCTGGGTGAATCCTAATTCCGGCACGTTTTAAAGGTCCATTTTGGTAAAAAACTGTGGTCCTAATAAGTAATCGGGTATGAAATAACAAAATTTTTAATCAATCACAGTAGGCTTGTTCAAAGAATAAAAGTGACAGATAATTTAAACCATTTAGGCCTAAGCAACCAGTTACTTTAATCAAGAAAATCATCAACATTTTATACTTAATAAAAATTGGAAATGAGAACAAACTAAAATCTAAATAAATAAAATATTTTCCATTCAATTAACAATAAATAACAAAACAATAACTAAATGTGTTTAAAAATAAAACGTAATTGACACTAAAGTAAATTTTCAAAATGTCCTCCCCCACATTCTGTGCATTTTCTTGCGCGTTTAGAAAGGTCACCAATTGCTCGACGTATCATTTCTGGATTATTCCGTATTTCGTCGCAGGTTGTAACGACGCGCTGGATTAAATGTTGTCTACTTTCAATTTCAATGCTATAAACCTCGTTTTTTAAGTGGCCCCATAAAAAGTAATCACAAGGGTTACAATCAGGAGATCTTGGTGGCCATTCATGTGGACCCCCGCGTCCAATCCATCTATTAGGATACACATTGTTTAAGTGTTCTCTTACTTGAAGGTTAAAATGTGGTGGGGCCCCATCATGCTGAAACAACATGCCTCTTATACCGATATTTTCTAACATATTCAGTAAAATGTTTTGAAGAAAATCAAAGTAAATTTCACCATTCAATCTTTCTTCAAAAAAATGTGGCCCTATCAAATGTCTATTCACAAGTCCGACCCAAACATTTACAGAAAACCTGTGTTGCGAACGGCGTTGGCGTACCGCATGTGGGTTTTCCTGTGCCCATTTATGATTATTTCGTGAATTGTTTACTCCATCCCTTGTAAATTGTGCCTCATCCGTAAATAAGGTTCTGTAAATGACTGGGCGATGGTTAGACAACCAATGACAAAATGCCAGGCGGGGGATATCGTCGCCTTGTTGAAGACGCTGTACCTGCTGGATATGATATGGATGGTAACGTTCTCTTTTTAGGGTTCTCCATACTCGCCAATGAGGAATAGCAGTTGCCAAACTGATTCGTCTAGTGCTCATATTTGGGTTTCTTGAACTACGTTTATAATATTGTTTTGTTCCTGCACACCTTGTTGTAAAACACGCTCCACAACTGCAGAAGTAGGAAACTTTCCGTGTTGTCTTGCATACTGGAACACCGTACTAAAGGTTTTATGATTAGGGCATCGACAACCAGGAAAACGCAGCCGATATTCTCTTTCCGCCGACCTACCATTTCCATTACAGAAACCATAGATGAATATTATGTCAGCATATTCCACGTTTGTAAATTTTACTGGCATAGTTAAAATATTTTCAGAAGTTTTCACTAACTAAATGCGGATTATTGACACATTAAATTACTAACAAACAATTATTCAACTGTTTAGGAGATTTCTTTTTATTATCTGTCACTTTGTACAAGCCTACTGTGATTGATTAAAAATTTTGTTATTTCATACCCGATTACTTATTAGGACCACAGTTTTTTACCAAAATGGACCTTTAAAACGTGCCGGAATTAGGATTCACCCAGACCACCTAGGCTCAATAGAATTTTTGCAAATTTTAGTTATAAAACTATTTATTTCACGTGCCTCTCATTTAATAGGGTTCTGTAATCCATTTTCTTGCACATTTAACAACGTATTTAAATAACCACGAAGGTGTAACAAAAAAATGAAATAGGCCATTTTGTTTGTTTTTTCTTGCTCTTTTCGAATATCGTATCGAAATTTCAAAAAAATATATACAGGGTGATGTTTTATTGATGCAAAGAAGAAACAAAAATTATAGTGAGTCCGGACCTGGATATATTTTTTTTATACATGTACCTCTTGGGGCTCGTTAGTACATTAGCCGTACCAAATATGAATTCGTTATTTCATTCCCTGTCAAAGTTATGACAAAAAAACAGGTTTGGCCAAAAATTATTTAACACCTTGTAACTTCGTAATGAAGGCCCAATGAGACATTTCTATGGGAGGTTCCGGTTACCACTGATGTTCTCCACCTCCTATTAAGCTATGTCCCTCTCATGATGCAACACCCTGTATGTATCTTAAGTGTACACGTACAATACATTATTAAAAACAACATAACCACTCTGTATAGCCATAAAATAAAGTGTTTTGCTCTATTTTATTCTATCTAAATTTAATATATTCATCGTACTGATATTCCTCAATTTAAAAATGTTCGAATACAAAAAAAAATTATGAATTTTTTGAAATAATTAGCATTTTTCTTCATTTTCCCATGTATTTTGCATGTTTCACTACACTCAAATTTTAAAATCTGACTTGATCATGAATTTGGGTATATATAACAGCAGATAAAAACTATTGTCTGAATCTTAATTGACTAAATTGACTGATACATTTTTTTCCATATGAAGCAGACATTACTGGTGATACCATATAATAGTCTACTTTCATAATAGTAGTAGTATACTATAATAAGCGAACCATAAAAGCCTCCACGTTTTTATTAATATTTATATAATTTCCGACGTACTTGAACAACTTCTGATATAAAATGAAATTTGCCCACCGTTTGTCGATCACTGATCAGCTTTCAGAACCAAGTGCAAGAAAACTATCGTGCAAAACATATCTTTATTTATGGTAAAAATTTCGTGACTAATTGATTATAAATATTAGCATAATTAAAGGAAAGTTAACAATCTGATATTTATATAAGAGAAAAAACTATAAACAATAAAACGGAAGCATTATGTAGTTAAGAGTGCAAGGTTTGTTTGTCCAAATTATTAAAGTGATTTTACTGATTTAATGTATAGCATTCAGCTATAGGAATAATCTTGATCATGATCTTGATTCAAGCCACTTAAATTGGCAGAAAAGGTCGATTATTGAACTTGACGATTTATTTTTTATGTAGCAAATTCAAGAACAACGAGGAAACTTAGATACGTGACATATGGTTACAAGATCTGTAAAAATACGTGAAAAGCAGTCATAATCTATGCTTATCATTTACGTTGTTGAAAAGGCTACTTTTAAGGACTTTTGGCAACTATTGGTAGCTATTTTATTGGGTTGGATTTGATTTATTATTTCTGTTTGCCATTTCAGTATTATTTCTTTGACTGTTTGGTATAGGTAATTTATGTGCACTACTCGGAAGGCTCTTCACTTTATTTATAACCAGGAAATGAATATATGAAATTATAATTGCAAAAACTAAAAACACGCTTTAATAACCAACCGAATTAAAAAGTAAAAAATAATGTAACAGGGTGTGCCCGGTTCCCTGAGGTTGACGCTAGCGACACGACATTTTTAATCACCCTCTTGTCATTCATCAAAGGGCACGTTTCTCACCAATATATTGGATTGGGTGAATTTTAGAATTAGCATCATGTACACCGATACTTATAGAAACTAGCTGACACCCGCCTGCTTTTCGAAACCGCTAAGTATCCGCTAGTAGTACATAATTAATATTACATCATAATGCATGTATTAAAGTTGTAACTAGCGTTTAACAAGGGCTTATACAACGACAAACACATTACAAACAATTCCGAAGTTACGTATATGTTCTCTGGTATGCAATGATCACAAACTGCAAATACAAGAAACGTCCAAAACTCATACCGTTTTTGCGTTCTGCGATATTAGCTTAAGCGAGGGCGGAACAAACAAACAAACATACAGGTGAAGCTAGTAAAATAATAAAATAAATATTAATTACAGCGGTGCCTCCGGAAAAATCTCGACAATAGATTAGTTATTTTTATGTTTTATTTTATCCTGATGATGAGGAGGATATCCTGGTGAGGACATTAGGACAAAGTTGTCAAATTATTGTACTGTCATCGGCTCTTGATAAGTGTGCAAAGTTTCAGTTTAATCTGACGTTTTGAAGTGGGTGAGAATCACATTCAAAGATTCCTTTGCAAACAAACATACAGGTGAAGCTAAAAAAAATAAAAATAAAGGCGTATTAAAAATAAAGAGAATTATGCATCAAAAGTTGTGCTGTCGTAAACTTTTGATGCATAATTCTGTCAACTTACCTGGAAAACTGTTATTATTTATTAGGAATATTAGCTAAAGGTGATATTCCTGCCGAACTATTGTTACAAGAGATTTCTAAATTCTACAAAACATATGATAAAATGGACTTAAGTATTTGAACATTTAAGAATATCGATAAATTCGAGTTAGATAAAAAATAAAATATGTCTATTGGCCCAATTGAGGTAACCATAAAGTTACCACAACCACAAAGATACAAGAACTGGTCTACAAATGTTTCAAATTACGTTTAAGTTTAGCAATGACATTGAACATTAATTGGGACACACAACCGCAAACACGAATACAAATTATTCTGCTTTATGTAAAAAATTTCGTTTTGCTGCCCATCTTTTAATGTACACTAACAATGAAACTTTATAATGTAATCTGGGTGCTAACAATAGCAAAATCAAAAGTATTGTGAATTAAAAAAATATTAAATATATTGGTAAAACCAAAATTTTTTTACGAATCTGTCGTTCTTAAAGCAGATGTTCCAGTCGAATTACTATGAAAACGAGGTGACTTTGACAAAGAATGTTTCTAGGTATAAGCCGAATCCAGCATGTTCAGAATGATGGTAAGAATGTAGGGTTTCTTAGGCTTCAATTTTTTTACCTGGCAAAATTTTGTATTAAACAATTAAGTCGGAGAAAATGGTTTCTTCGCGTTTTAGAAAACACTATTGATTTTAAAGCATAATATTTTTAGTCGCACACTCCTCTATAAAATCCTTATTTTACTATAAGGACCGTAACCAGACTGCAACCAACAGCTACTCTCCGGGCTATTTGCCCCACCGAGCGCTGAATTACAAGTTACAAGCCTGGCGCGTTAAGTGTAATAATTGCCTATTACCATCAAAACGCTAATGCTTCGATTGCAACAAACACCAACCGAAAGACTGATCCTACTTAAAGGAGCTCTCTTGCCAGCCGTCACACACCACTTGCAGACTGCAGTTTCGAGCTGTTGGCTCTAGTCAGTGCAAGGTAGGCATGTGACGACCGGCACGAAGATCCCGGTATTTTTACAATAGCGACATGTAAAATAGTCAGCAGGCGCCATCTAGCGGTCCAGTGTCTGTTGCAATCGAAAAATAAATAGCAACTGGGCTTAGCATAGTTCAAATGTGCTTTTAGAGCGCTCGGCGGGGCACATAGCCCGAAGAGTGGCTGTTGGTTGCAGTCTGGTTACGGTTACCCTCAAACCATTTGAAGACATACTTTCTCTCCTCCTCTATCCATCTTGAATCAGTCGGTGACGAATCGATTGGATGAGGCAAATGAGCTCCAGTCCATATTTTTCCAATGTACCTGGCGCACAGTATTTATTGTCGGAGGTCCGCCAAGCAGGGTGGCAACAAGCAGGCATCATAACTAGTGATGTTTATATCAAGAAGCTCGTTCATATTTTGAGAATCATATGTTTTCTGGAAGATATTCCTCCGAGCTCCGTTGGCATGTCAGCAAATTACATCTCCTGTAAATATGTCCCATGGAAAATGTCAGTTCTTTGTTTTTTCTCATGTATTACAATAAATAAATAATAATAATAAATAAACACCACAGAAATTAGACAACCCCTAATTACAGAAGCCAGGGCTTATACAACCATTTTCTCCGACAGTGCAGGAGCCAGGATTCGAACCCGGTGGTGCGATGTCGCGTCTTAACCCAATCGACTACCGACCACACTAGTAGGCGTACACTTCAATTTAAAAAAAAAAAATGCCATTTTTTACACCCGTTTTCTGACTGATGGTTGCCTCTCGCCCAAAAGTCCCGGGTTCGATTCCCTGTCGTGGCAGTGGAAAATACTGTGAGAGGGATTTTTCCACTATACACGGATATTGGGTGTGTGTCCCTTGTCTCTAAATGTATAGCCCCTCCCACACAAGATTCTTCTAGAGCCTACCGGGCTAAAGGGGATCGTAATTACCTGTGGTGTTATTTATATTTATTTATTCATAATATAATTTTAAACCCATATTTACTCAGTCTCAAATGAGGTGGTGTGGACGATTATGCCCCTATCTTCCTTGTCCGGTGAGGAAGAACGCCACCATATACGGATATGTATTTTCGCTTGTATAGTACCTATAACCATGTGCTATTTTTACTGTTACAATTTCTTCTTTACAATTACTTTTAATCATTATATTATTTGTAAAGCATTTTCCGTTAATATGTGTGTGAAAGTGAAATTTATGAACCTCTCGTGTTTAGTCTGAAGTTAGATTACTTCGCAGGAAGCTAGAGGGCCCTTCTCATTTCATCAGAGAGTGCTGGCAGTTGAACCCATCGAGGGCAAAAATTGGGGTAAGTCGTTCTTCATTAGCTCATGTGACTGTTTGCAATCCTTTGAAATTATTACGTAAGACCATTTATCTCTTGCTAGCTTCGAATTTTATAAATTACCGCAATCACACAGTTAATTTGCTGGGTATGGTATATTATTATTAATTTTCCAATATTAATTTTGTAACATTGTGTGAACATTAGTTATAATAACCTGCGGATTTACGGTGCAGATAAAAATGACAGTAAAAACTTTACGAGCTCATTATTAACGCCGGTGAACCAAACGGTATGGTGCCATCAAACAAAGCGACGTACGTTAAAAACTTGTAAAGGCAAGTGACACAATTTGCTGGCGAAATAGTACAGAAGGTAACATTATTTTAATGAGGTTGTAAAGTTTTTGTTGCATTTTTTATCTGCAGAGTAAATTTGCAAACGACTATATCTCACTCACAAATTTTCATGTAATTATCCTTGACGGAGTGCCGTTTTATGAATTATTGGTTGACTAATGGTGAAAGGAAGAAACAAACAAAAGGGTAAATTATTTAATTCTAATAATATTTGCATTTAGTCCTGGCAGTTAATTGGCACGGATGACTGTACAGAATCTGATATATTCACTGGTGCATCTAATTTATGTTTATAACCCACAGGAAAATAGAATCATAAATTATTTCCATTGAGAATGGATTTTAATTTCTTGTATAGACAAAATTGAATATTCTTCTTTCTTACGATATAAAAATACATTAGTTTCAAATATCGACAATAATGAACAAGCTCCCTATCCTACAGTTAAACACAAACTAACCGAGATTACCGAACACTGGAATGTTATTAATTAACAAGCATAGTAGTGTTGTTGATAATATCATTACTGTAACAAATGTGACTAGTATTGTGTTCCACACATGTCAGGGAATGGCTTTGAGTGTACGTTATTTTCAACAAGCTCTGCATCTTGTATTTGGGAATTGCTTAATTTCCAGGCATACATTTATGAGCCGAAGTTGTAATTGAATTGTTGTATAATTGCATTTTTAATTGTATTAAAAATACTACCCATTGCATATTTCTTTCAAATGACTCGATTCAAGTTAAACTAACCGTAAAATTATATGAAAAATACATATTAATTTCACCAATAATACCGTTTTTACCTTCACTTATTGATTTTATTTCAATTATATTATATCTGCGTAATAATTGATACACATTTAATTTACATAATTTTTATTAAATGTGCCCCAATTCCGGGAATTTTTGTATATAAGAGACAATTTAAATTTTATTTACATCAGTAACAGTGGTTCATTGAAGGCAAATCAGTGAAAATATGAGTCCAAAGATTGTGAGTGAATATCTGAAAACAAAATAGATATTAAGTGTAATTTTTTGCTTTCTCTTTATATCTGGTAGAAGCCGATAAATTTGAAGCAGATAAAAAATTTGCATAAAGTGTATATTTTTAGTGTGGTGAAGGTAACAAATTAAAAATTTCCCCAAATCAAAACTGGAATACCAATATCAACGGAATCAGTGGAAAAATTAACTCCCATCGTATTTTTGTTGAAGACTTTTTATTTTGTGCAAAATATATTTGACGCTTCATAATTTTCTAGTTATATTTAAAAATTATAGTTTAAAAAAACTAAAAAAACACGCTTTAATAGCACACCGAACTAAAAAGTAAAAAATAATGTTTAAATGCTATTGATTATTTCCTTCATGTGTCAAATCGAATTTTTTAACCAATCAAAGTATTTGAAATTCCTTAGAAACGAGGAATATTAGTGACTATTTTGAACTCTACATAGCAACGGGAAATATCAGTGGGTATTTCCCGTTGCCATGGCATTGGCTGAAAATAGGCGCTGATATTTAATTTTTTGACTTATAACAAGTAGGCATACTGCTGTCTTACGAATATTTATATTTCTAATTATTAACTCATTCAAGAAATAATCTAATAAAATATAACTCAACCTTGATAAATTAGCGGTTATTGTCACAATTTTTCTCGACTGCTCTCCAATTGACAACCGTCGCACTCTCGAAAAATTGATGACAATATAATAACCGACTATTTATCAAGGTCTTGCTATATTACCCTTGACAATCAATTGTTATAAATATTTTACTGGTAACTATTGAAAAAAGTAGAATTATAAAAATATAGTAAAAAGCAGCCCACGCTTTTTACAATAAAATGAATTGTTTTGTCAGTAATATTTAAATATTATTTTTTACTTTTCAGTTCGGTTTGCTATTTTATATAAATCATAATTTACAAAATATATGTTATTAACAGCGGTCCCTCCGACAAGATGTCGACAATAGATTAGTCATTTTTAAAAAAAAATTATTTTATGATGATTAGGATGATTCTGGTGAGGACAAAGTTGTAAAGTTATTGTATTGTCATCGATCCTTGATAAGTGTGCAAAGTTTCAGTTTAATCTGATTTTTAAAAAGGGTCTCACTGGTTTTCCATATGAAATCTGCACTAGCGTCTTTGCTGACATTGAGGCCTTTATTATATTGCTAGTTGTTGGAAATAATTTTGGGCCAATTATCAAACCCTTATATTCGTTTTTAGAAAATAGGGGTTGCTACTAATTAGAATTACATTACATATTTTTTTCATAATTTTCCAACCAACAATGAGGCAGCAACAAAAAATTAAAAAATTAGCCGTGGTTTTTCGTAGCAAATTTTCGAGGCACACCGACCAAAAATATTCACGTATAATCAGTAAGTATTCAACTATGCTATCTGCTGACACCATAATTGATGCATAGAATTTTTATTATTTCAAATATATTCCACCCATCCCACATCTATGTAATTACTACGCATTATAGTTGAATACTTGCTGATAATACTAGAGTTTTTTGGCCGGTGTACCTCGAGAAAGAGCCACGAAAAACCGCCCTTAATTTTTTCCATTTTTTTTTGCTGCTTGATTATTGGTTAGAAAGTTATGAAAAAAATATGTAATGTAATTCTAATTAGAGTTTTCATGTCGCTTTGGTTTCATTCAAAAATCTATCATAGTTTCGTAGAAAAACGATTTTGAAGTTAGGGATTGCAACCCCTATTTTTTAAAAACGAATAAAGCTAAGGGCTTGATAATTGGCTCAAAATTATTTCCAACGCCTGTCAATAAAATAAAGGCCACAATGTCAACAAAGCCGCTAGTGCAGAGGTCATATGGAAACTCCAGTTGTCTCCACAACATGACAGTCTGATAATTGTACAATGCTGAATTGTTTGAAATGTAGTAAACTTTCTTGAAAAAAAAAAAAGTACATTGTCTCAAGGTATAATGAAGAATATTGTACTGGAAGTGTTAGGCTTTCATTTTGTTTACTCGTTCTGTAACATATAACTTTCAGTAATTGTTACACAAATAACTCTTATTTCATTGCAATTAGTCTCTTTCATATATGATTCTATTACATAATTATCTTCAAATACGTCATTATGCATATCAAAACATTGGAAGAGTGATGGTTTATTATTATTGCAGGTCCTATTTGTCGGTTTGGCCGTAGTTGCTGTCGCTCTTGCTGATCCTCATGGACATGGCCATGTAAGTAACTTTAGAAACCTAAAATTTTTTCTTTTCACCAGTTTTTCTGTTCATTTCTTCTGTTGCCTAAGAAGTCAAATTATGCATTAGCTTATCCAATAATATTTTGAAAAATTGTGAAAATCTATACATATAATTAACTTCTTGTAGCGAGAAACGTCAACTTTTTTGTAATATTAAACGATTATTTATAAATGTTTAAGAGAGACTCAAATGTGATCTAATTAAATTGTGAAAAAATATTACTGAGGCAACCAAGAAGCACCCAGCAAAAAAATTAATACGACTTCTACTTTCAATTATTCTCACTTTATATCAAAGTCGCTAGATCAATTCGAAATTATTATTTAACGGTTTTTAAGTTATAAGTAAAAATATCTCTGGAAATATCGATTTTAGGTATAGGATATTATCCACAAATATCGTAGAGAATTAACGTGCCAATTCAAAAATACGAATATACAGAGTGTTCCATTTGAAAAAATTGAGAAAATTCACTTTGAAATGTCCTGAATTAGTACTAGTATAAGATACACTCTGTATAATTATAATTAATATTTGGTGGTTGTGTCGTTGTAGTACATCCCTTGTCGACATAATTGCAAAAAAATCTTCTTAATTAACAGTAATACACATACAGCGAATTAATCTGATAAACCTTGTCTCGACCAAAATTTTTATATTTTTTCGAATAACTCACCACACCACATCAAAAACCACAAAATCTGGAGGTCGTTGTGGAGGTAATTTTACGCTGAATTCACAAATGTAAAAATACAAGGACGCATAGAGATGTGTGTCGAGCTATAGAAGTCGTACGAACTATTGCCCCACCTTGTATATATTTCACGATTTTTCCAGAATTCTGGAAGAACCTAATTACAAAAATTGTATATTGCAAAAAACATTATGACACCTCTTATTAGTCTAACAACTCACAAGAAATGAGCAATAGAAACTAATTTTCCCTACCTTGCCATTATCGTCTTCTATTTCTCCACCACAGTTTCCCATTTCTCCATCATTTCTCTTCATATTGTCTGAAAGTTATTTGTGGCATTCTACGAATATTCTTTCTTATTATTTGGGTTTTTTACCACATGTATTGTTATCCACTTCAAAACAAATCACCGAATCTACAAAATAATAGAATTATTGGAAAAAAGCCTCTGCGCCCGTGACGTTTACGCCAAAGGAAAAGTCAGAGGTTATGTTTTTCAAATAATATAAATCGGAATGAACACAGAAATAATGTATTTTGCTGACGTTTCGGAAAGTAATCTCTTTCCGTTTTCAAAGCTTTTTTTGGAAGAACACTTATTTTGCTGTGTATGTCAAATACACAGCTTTAAGATTATGTTTATGTTATTTCCATAGATACTTACTACTTACACAGAACATAGAACTGATGATATTTTCTTTTAGATAATTTTGAGTTTGTTAAGTTCTCCTTTTAACATTGGTAGCCAGGTTGTACAAATATCTACAGAACAATTCGATAAGTACGCAGAGGCTTTTTTCCAATAATTCTATTATTTTGTAGATTCAGTGATTTGTTTTGAAGAGGATAACAATACATGTGGTAGAAAACCCAAATAATAGGAAAGAATATTTCTCTTCATATTTGTCGATTTTATTCCCTGCCTAAATACACTGATTTCTTTGTATAGTTGAAGTAACTAGTTCCCGGCAAATAAAAAACGCAACAAAAACTTTACAATCTCATTAAAATACCATTACTCTTTGTGCCACCTCCACTGCAAATCAGCTCGCTTACCTTAATAGGTTTTTAATGTGCGTCGGGTCGTTTGATGCAGCATGCCGCCATGGCTCGCGGCGATAATTATTATGTCGTAAAGTTTTTGTTGCGTTTTTTGAGTCCAGGGAAGTCCTTACTTGGACTATACTACTTGATTTATTTAAAGGACCATGCCCACTACAAATTCGAATACGGCGTCCACGACCCCCACACCCACGATGTCAAAGAGCAACACGAGCACAGAGACGGGCACCACGTAAAAGGGGGATATACTTTGAAGGAGGCCGATGGTACCAAACGTGTTGTGAAATACATATCTGGACCTCATTCTGGGTTTGAAGCTATCGTGGAGCGAATTGGACACGCCAAACACCCAGGTCATAAAGGACATGAAGGTGGTACCAGCTATGTCGGTGTTACGCATTGGGGAAACCAAGGACACGGCCACTAGTTAATTTATTTGAATGTTAATGTTGTTTTGCTATTTTTTTACTGTTATTTTGGAAAATTAAACTTGTATGTAAATAAATATATTTAGTTTTTTTTTACATCATTACACAACACGAGTAATGGTGTTGTAGATAATGGGTATGTGTCCATGGCATGTCAACGGTTTTCAAGTTCATATCATCATATCACTAGAGTTCCCCTTCCACAGAGAGAGATTAAAGTGGATGGAATACGAATTTTTCAAAGTCGAGGTGTAAAGAAGGATATGAGCTTCCATTAATACAGATACACCCCTATCTTCAAATAAAGATCGAGGAGGTTTAAAAGCAAGTAGAGGACAGTATGGGCTTAATTAGGCATTTTGAATAAAAATGATTATGACAGAAATTAATATAGAAACATTTCAATTTAATTCAATTCAATGTTATCGATATAAAATGTTTTACAAAAATAAATACGTGGCAAAATACATCATACTACGATAGACCAAAAATACCACTGATACTATAAAAGGTTTTTCAAATTTACAATTTGACGCTAATGTTATATTTTGATTTCTTTATGATCTGCCGAAACTATGAAAATTTGTTTACACTATCAAAGGAAACTGGGGCGAGCGTAGGTGCGTCTTTAATATGTACATACTTTGATATGCGATGTAAAGCAACGTCAGGCGCAGTTAGTAGTTGGATAAATGACCATTCCAACGAAGACCGCGTCCTCGCCTCACACATCTTCCAGCGGCTTGTATATCAGTGTATGTGCGGAAGCTATACAACCTTAGGCGAGGGTTGTATAGGGGATATACCATCCTTCGGATAGGATGTAAAGCCGTCGGTCCTTTGTCTATTAAATGTTAGGCAAGTAAAGGATCCCTACTCCTCTTAAGGGAAGAGGTTCGGCAAAATTCCTGGTTGGGGGTAGCTCGTCTACAGGCGTCGGTGATAGGTCTCGGTAGCGGAAATAGGCCGACATTAAATAAATGTATTTAAAAAAAATCAAAGGAAACTGAGAACATATTAAAACAATATTTGAAGATATTTTATATATATATATATATATATATATATATATATATATTGTTATTAAACATGATTTGCAGGAAACAACTACTCAGTGGACAAATACCCCGACCTGCATTGAATTATACCTTACAAATCATGAAAGATTGGTAGCCAATGTCATTTGTCAATTCCCTGACCAGACATAGACCGGTTTCGAACTTATTAGTTCTCATCAGTATGCCATAGGTCATAGAACAGACAAATGACAGTGGCCAACCTGCTAGTCTTATACAGACTAATCTAAATGGTGTAGTGGTGAGAGGTAAGTGAATCCTCTCATGTGGTCTAATGCTACTATACACCAGACATCATAGATGTCTCCATGGTGTATAGCGACTTGCCATTTTGCAAGTACCTAGAGCGGTGACCTTCAGCCCTTGGTGGCGCTGCTCCTCGTTGCTCGAACTGAACGAACCGAGTTACTTAACAATTCTAGCATAATTAATACGTAATTCAGTGTATGGCAGTTTACAGAGTGAATTTTTATGTTGTTTAATTTTGGTTGATCAGCAACTGTGGATGAGAATGTTACAAATTTAGTTTTGTCAAAATTCAGGCTCAGAAGGCTGTTCCGGCCAAATTATGCATTTTCCTAAGATTTAGTTACGAATTTAGTAGTATCATCGGCAAATAATATAATATCTCCGTCTATACTATCTATTTATAAGATAGAGTTGATATAAATTAAAAATAAGATGAGTCCCGTTACAGTACCCTGGGGAATTCCCATTGTACCGGGGAGGGCGTCACTGTATATGTTATTAACTTTTATTCTTTGATTTTTCCTTATGATGTAATCCTGGAAAATGTTTAATGGTTCGCCTCTTACACCCAGGGATTCCAAACGTTTCAATAATAATTTATGGTTAACAGTGTCGAATGCCTTAGCTAAATCCAAAAATAATGCCAAACATTTTTTATTTTCATTAAAACCATTTACAATGTCACTGAAAAACTATAATTGTATCTTGAGTACCTAGATTTTGTTTGAATCCAAATTGTTTGCTGTTTAGTAATTTTTACTTTCTAGAAATTTTACTAGACGTTTTTTAAGACACTTCTCTATTAATTTTGCAAAATGGCTTATAACAGAAAATGGCCTATAGTTTGTTGTCAATTGTTTATTTCCTTTTTTATATACTGACATTATGATAGAATCTTTCTTGGCATGAAAGAGGAATTAGAATTATTAAGTGTATGAATTTTATTGATTTATCAAGCCCTTTTGCGGAGTTATTGCTCAGTTGAGACATGTACAGTACAAGTTCCTTTTCAGTAACAGGGTGGAGAAAAAAGCTGAAATATTATTGGGGGAGTAAGAAAAATTACGATTTTTGACAATTATTGAAACGTAAGCTGTGATATTTTTTGATCACCCTATATGACTATTTTTGTTTCAGCTCATATTCACTTTAATCTTCACCATCTGTCCCAAAAAGGCGTCTCTTTAGAATTTGATATAATTAACATCTGTCTGATATTTATTATCTGTCTATGAAGTTACTAATACACTAGTTTTAGACATAGGTGGATTGGAATGAGGAAGACTACTTAATTGGCCAGTACGATCATCTGACATGAGTCCACCATACTCCTTCTTCTGAGGTTATTTGATTACAAAGTTTATTAGGAACTATTACTGGAACAGTACATTCTATATTTTATATTTTGTCGTATAAATCATCTAATCTAACTTTTCGTCTAAAACGTCACTTGAATTTCAAAATTTAGCCTTTAGGGCTCACTGGTGTTGACGGGAATTATGTCTCTTTTTGTTTCCCAGTAATTAACCTGGACACTTTTAACTGTATCTCCCTGTATAGAGACAGAATGTTTCAAATATTGCGACGTCGTATCTGTATGCCTTATTTCGCACTTATAGATCTGTATCCGATGTGTTGCATAAGTCGAGTTAGAAATGAATAAAAGTCTGTTAATTAAGAAGGTCAAGTCTTAAGAGTGTTACAACGACCTTGCAAAATATCTGTTCTTGCTATTACGGAATTGGTAACAATAATTATTACATTTGATTAAATATAAAGCGTGCATTAAAATATTGAAATTCTGGATCAGTAAAAACGCACACATTTTTTTTAATTTTAACAAGGTATAATTAGTTTTTAGAAACAGCTTAATAGAATTATTTATTTCCGAATTGAATAGGTTGTTAAATAATGCAATTAGGTAATAAATTTCTTTGTCCGAATGGTTATAAAAAAGTAATACTGTCTATTATAAAAAATATTGTCTGTAGAATATTCTAATTTTAGAAGAGAACAGTATTTAAATTAATAAAACCCAGATGGAATTTGAGCAGTGTGAATACTTTACGATTGATTGATTAATAAGAGAATGGTCAAACATCGGTATTTCCCTACAATTTTTATTTTCAGTTTCTCGGCTTCTTCTCAGCCACGAAGTGGATACAATCTTGCGCATTACAACCCACCAGGCGTCCCGCCACAGCAGCCACCCTAACAGCTCAGATAAACTATTGTATTACGCATTCCTCCTATCCACTCAAATTCCAGCTGGGGTTAGTCTGAGAGGCGGTTACATAATCCTGCCAAATATATTTTTGGACAGGAATTCTGCAATCAACTTGCTTGCATTATTTATAAGCTATTGCCTTACAATATACAATGATTATTATATATTTATTATTTCTCTCTAACAGACAACAAGCTCTCCCTGCCAAAAATGGCTCATAGATACTGATAAACACTACAACTGTATATTTGTCGTAGTCTCATGGTGAAATACGTCATTTCATGAAAAGCCTAGGCAGCGCATGAACTGTTGGCATATTATGTAAATTCTTAATGTTACACAATCTGCCTAGGCATTTCATGAAACGCCGTGCTCGTCTCGGCACATGATGTTTCAAGTCGTTCTACACGATCTGCCGTAAATTAGATATCGACTGTTCGTGAAGTGACCACCGTTGCCCGGCAGATTGTGTTCTATGTCGTAGTCATATGGTGAAATACGGCTTTTCGGGAAAAGCCTAGGCGGTTCATGAAATGCCGGCAGATAGTGTGAAATCTGTATGCTACACGATTCGCCTAGGCTGTTCATGAAGAACATGGTTTATTTAGTCAGGTAATGTTATGATTCTTGCTTTACATAATCTGCCATGATTTAGGCCATCGGCATTTCATGAAATGACGTGATTTAGTCATATCGTGAATGAGCCTATGAGCATGAATCATAACATTAACTGACTAACCAGGCTCTCAGCCTAGGCGAATCGTGTAACATACAGATTAAGCACTATTTGCCGGCATTTCATGAAATACCGATGCCCTAAATCACGACAGATCATGTTAAACTTCTCATTATACGAAAATACTAAAATTTTAAGGTACTTCATGAAAAGCCTAGTCAGATGATATAACATGAGGTGTTTTACACTATCTGCCGGCATTTCAAGAACTGCTTAGGCTTTTCCCGAAAAGCCGTATTGCACTATGTGTTTACAACATAGGCTTTTCGGGAAAAGCCTAGGCAGTTCATGAAATGCCAGCGTCACGTCATTTCATGAAATGCCGATTGTCTAAATCACGGCAGATCCTGTTAAACTTCTCATTACACGAAAATACTAAAATTTTAAGGCACTTCATGAAAAGCCTAGTCAGATGATATAACATGAGGTGTTTTACACTATCTGCAGGCATTTCAAGAACTGCTTAGGCTTTTCCCGAAAAGCCGTATTGCACTATGTGTCTACAACATAGGCTTTTCGGGAAAAGCCTAGGCAGTTCATGAAATGCCAGCGTCACGTCATTTCATGAAATGCCGATTGTCTGAATCACGGCCGATCCTGTTAAACTTCTCATTACACGAAAATACTAAAATTTTAAGGCACTTCATGAAAAGCCTAGTCATATGATATAACATGAGGTGTTTCGCACAATCTGCCAGCATTTCATGAACTGCCTAGGCTTTTCCTGAAAAGCCGTATTTCACCATGTGACTACGACATATTGACTCATAAAGAACTCACATAATTATTTCTTGCCAATTAAAAACACTTGGGATGTGATAAAAACAAATGTTGTTGTTTGTTGTATAAGTATTCCTAAATCCTCGAATATTTTTTTAAAAGAGAAACTGAAAAAAAATTTTCGTTTTCGATTTTTTTGATGATTTATTTAAATTAGTTACTGTATATTTATTGATAGTTCTCTGATGTTTACCTGGCTAGGTTTTCTGGCCACAATCTTCTTAATCTCCTTTCAGCGAGTGGTTGATTGAAAAGTTCATTTATGAGCTGGTTACCATGGTTAGTACTGCGATTTTTACATTTAATTGAGTATGGTCTTATTATTTTTTTGATAAATGGTATCTTGAGATCATTATGCAACGTTTGGTTGGACACATACCATGGGGCACCTGCTATGATTTTCAAAGTTTTGGCCTTATATGTTTGAAAGATCTTTGTATTGGAAGGTTTACTACAACCCCATAACTCTACTCCGTAGGTCCATATTGGTTTTAGTATCGTCTTGTATATAATTAATTTATTTTCTAGGGATAGCTGTGACTTTTTATTTATTAACCAGTGCATGTTTCTTACTTCCAGTCCAGTTGACGTCATTTCAGTTTGATGTTTGTTCTCTAGATTAACTTTTCGTCTAAATGGAGCCCAAGATGCTTTACTTCTTTTTTTACAGGTATGGGAGCGTTGTTTGTGCTGACTTGTGAACAAGTGTTTCTTTTTGCGGTAAAGGTTATTTGAGAAGATTTATTGGTGTTAACGTTGATTTTTCAATCATTGGGCCAGGTCTGTAGTAATCTAAGATGGTTTTGCTGTTTTTCGGATGCTCTTATAGGATCAGTCAGTATCTGTTGATATGATTACGGTGTCATCTGCGAAGTCACTATTAGTGTGTTATTTGTTGTTGGAGCATTTGCTTTAAATATTAGGTTTAGGAAGGGACTCAGAACACTGCCCAGTGGTACATCGGATTTTATGGTGTGATAATCAGATAAGATATCATCTAATTTAATTTGGAAGTAGCAGTCACTTAAGTATGATTTTAATATTAGGTACAGTTGATCAGATAGGTTCATTTTCAATTTGTATAATCCCTCGTGTCAGACTTTCTCAAAAGCCTGTTGTATGTCAAGAAAGACTGAGGCACACATTTTTTTCTCTTCAAAGCATTGTTTGATTTTATTTAAAATTCTGTGACATTCTTGTATGGTAGAATACTTATGTCTAACTCCAAACTGGTGTTCGGGAATTAAATTATTTGTAGATACTGTCACTTCTATTCTATTAAGGATGAGTTTTTCAAATACCTTGGACAAAATAAGTAAGAGGCTGATTGATTTGTTTAAGTCGGTTTGGGTTGAGGGTTTGTCAGCTTTGGAATCATAATGATTTGTGCATATTTCCATTGAATGGGAAAGTAACACGCTGTTATAAATATTTGTCATTATAACAATTGCTTTCCATGGGAGATTCTTTAATACTTCTCCACCTATTAGATCGTATCCTGATGCTTTGTGTGGATTAAGTAGCGTTATTTCTTTACGAATTTCCGTTGGTGAAGAGGGGTTTGATGGAGGTGATAACTGACATGGAGCATTTAAGTAATTTTTAATTTCTTCATGGTTATTGTTGTCAATTTGGGGTGCACTAAATATGCTGAAAAGGTCAAAAGATGTGATGAAAACTTTTTGTATTGACTTATAAGACCATCAATCATTTCTTGTTGGATAAAAACTCTAGGAATATGATAAAAACTGAAGCTGTATTTTCTTATAAAAAAATTAAAAACTAATAAATCTGCAAGCACATTTTATCTCTTGAACAACTCATAGAATACGATAAAAATTATCTTACAAAACCAGGAAATATAACAATATTTTCATGTCTGTTAAAAATATGTAGAATTCGATAAAATATTAATAATCTTTTATACTATTCAAAACTCATAAATTCCTCACAAACCTCTAGACTGATGGTGAACGGATAGGAAATGATATAAGTTAGAATTATAGTTCCTCCTAAAAACTCATAAATTCTTAAATATTTTTTGCTGAATAATTACTCATAGATAAGTGTATCGGCAAATATCACATACTTATACATTACAGATTGAAATTATAAATCCTAAACGAGACGTATAAATTGTTTATATTTTTTTGTGTGTCATAATCAGACATTTTTGGCAGGGAGGTTATAAGACCCTTTTTAACTCTTCAAAACTTTTATATGCTAATCAATTTTTTTTTAATTACAGTCATACAAAAGCTATTGCAAAGTAGGAAACAGTATCACTTATTGTTTAAATGCATTGAATCGTAGCTGCATTGGCACGAATGTTATTTTCAAAAACACTTTCTTAGACCATAGCTGAAGTCAAACGTTTGGCATTTTCAAAACTGAAAAGATTGTAATAAATTAAAATACCAACTGAATTAAATCTATTTTAATCTTGCAGAATAAAAAATTAACAGTAACATAAAAAAATAACTAAGTCTTTGGCATTAAATTAACGATCATCACCATCATCATCATCTCCTTGGTTGCCCCAGTGAGTAACACCAACATAGCTGGTGCCCCCTTCGTGTCCCTTGTGACCAGGATGATGTGCATGTCCGATCCTCTCTACAATAGCTTCGAACCCAGAGTGGGGTCCGGATATGTATTTTACAACACGTTTGGTACCATCAGGTTCTTTCAAAGAATACTCTCCATCCACATGATGTCCTTCCCTGTGTTCATGTTGGTCCTTGACGTCATGAGTATGGGGGTCGTGAACGCCGTATTCGAATTTGTAGTGGGCGTGGTCCTTGAGGAAAATCAAAATACTGTATTATTTAAGTTGTTAGAAAAAAGTATTTATGACTTACGTCGGCAAGGGTTACAGCTACCAGGGCCAAAGTTACAAGCAATATCTGAAAGATAAAATGAATAATGTCACTGAATCTTCTAGCAAAATATTCTTTATATTTTTTTATTCTACTGGTTTTTGTGTTTACAATTCTAATTGATATGACATAATTGTTGATGATGTTTTGTCTCACTGTACGGGAATTATGAAAAAAAATACTTATTGATATATCAAAATATTGAACAGAGCTTAGTGGCTTCAAAAAGTAATCACACAAAAAAAATGCATCCAGAGTGGAGAATGACAGGAATGTTGTTGACACTGTTGTATGGGAAAAAAATTGATATACTTTTAATGACAAAATATATACATGATGGTTAGCAAAAACAAATAAAATAAAATGCAGTCATTGTATGGCATTACTTTACTAATTTGAGGACAGAATTTTTTAATATGCTTGAAGTACTTTTATATTTTAAGTAATTTTCGGTAAATTGGAAAAGTTATTAGGAACATATTTGTTGCAATTTATAGACGCATATACATCAAAACCATAAGGCTGATAAAGACAGCCGTGAAAATTCGTATACATAGGTTATAAAGGTTGGAGGTTAGGGCGTGTCCAGACAAGCAGACCAAACTACCGCCTAATAACTATAATCTTACTATATAACTCTATTCACCCTTATGTTAAAACTATCACTTCCAGTCCGCAACACGCATTTATGAAAGGTAGCTCTACGACTACCAATCTCATATGTGCTACACAAATCATATCTGAGTCCATCGACATGCAGATGCAAACGGACGTAATATATTTTAACTTTACGAAAGCTTTTGATAGGCTTAATCATAATATTCCTCAGCCTCAGGTGTTCCCCAAGGCTCTGTTTTTGGGCCACTGCTTTTCAATATATTTATAAATGACTAAGGTAATACTTTAGACTTGCACTTCTTAATGTATGCAGATGACATAAGTATTCTAGAATCTCTAAACGACACAGTGAAAGATTTAACTGTACGTTAGTGTACCAACGCGCACTAGACTTGGTCTGTCTTGTACGGACCAGTCGGCAAATTTACAACGCAGCTTAAATCTGTTGTGGCCATAAGTAACACATTTTTGTCCCACCGATAAATTGGAAATATTGGAAATATTTCTTGGGGAATTCTATTTGTCTTTGTATATATTTAGTAACGAACAATAATGGCTGGTACGGATATTAGAAATATGAGTAGAAAGTTTTTATCGGGATTTATCGAAATCTATAAAGAACAAACAACTTTATGGAAAACAAAATCGAATGATTAGAACAAAAACTTAAAAAACAGGGGTTACGTTTCAGTAAAATACTGCAAACAGGTTTATCCAGAAGCCAATCGAAATTTTATTTATAAAAAGATACAAAATATCAATAAAACCTATAAAGTTTTCACCAAAAACTTTTGTCTAGACTGAATTCCACGGTTTTGCCACGGGCCACGAACAACTAGACAGATTTCACCCACAGTCGGTTTTGTCTGGGAAAGATTTAAACTGTCATATTAGTCTGCAGACTTCTTTGTTAGTTAGTGGAGTACCTCGGTTTTATCCGTCACACACCAAATCTGCAGATTTACAAGGCGTTGGTTAAAAGTCCGTATAAAAACCTCTGTGTGTGTGACCTAAAAACTTGTTACCTGCCTAGGGCTCGGACTGACGTTTTGAAATTCTCACATATATATAATATTTGCTCCTGTTACAATAGCAATCAGAATATTGATATTTTTCAATAATGTTGCTTCCTGCCTATGTTCGCTTATAAACTTCCCTCATTATATATTACTTATGTACAACAATCTTGCTAATTTTCCCATGCAGTATACAGTTTTTCTTAGCTATCTTTTGTGTCGTCTTTGCTTTTCTAGTACTAGTCTGTCTAAATTTTTATTTAGACTCATGTTAATTCCCTCTCTCCCACTTCATTAAATATATTTAAGCTACTCACTATGTACATTGTATATTAAATATGTGTTGTTTCCCATCTTGTAAATCGTCTTTGTACTGTTAGACGATGTATAAATAAATAAATAAAAATATGCACTTATCGCCAATTTCACAATTTGGTTGGTCAAATTGCCCGAACATTCAAAACGTCTTAGTAAACCATTGCAGCCCAACAAGTTCAACTATTAAACAATTTAGTAATCAAAAGGATTGTTATATCATAAAAAAGTGGAGAACAGAGTTTTCGCGAAGAAGAAATACTTAATCAAAATAATTTTTGTTAAATACGAAAATGAAGATAGTTATGACGCGCATTTCTACACTTTCACGACAAGCCCTTCTACCACTTAACCTTAAACTTTTAGTAAATTGTTCCATAATAAACCAAATTATTAGTCAAATACACATTTAGTTTCAGCCACGTCGCAATGCAACTATTTCTATTTAAACTTGTATTCACTCACAGTTTTTGGAATCATGTTCGGTGGGTGTATGCGTAAGACACTTACTAATATAGATCAGATTCGAAAATCTTTCTTATATACGAAAACTTGCAGGTTCGGGGAATATTCTATTAAAATTATGTAAAGCCAGTATGGACACATTTTTATAAAGGTCCATTGTGGTTGAAATTAATTGATGTATGAATTCTGCTATTTAAATTAATACATATATTTTTTTATAATTTAATGGTTAGTTTAACAACAGTCATTTGCATTGATGAAAAATGCTTTCGGCAACAGTATCAATTTGTTTTATAACGGACGACGATGTAAAAATGTAAAGTTTTTGCAATGTTTTTTCAGTAGCTGTTATGTAAAGGTTATTATGCCAATACTTTAATTCCATCAGGTATTTAATGAACTATTTTTAATTAACAACAAAAGTTGTTTAAACATATATAACCTATTAGCATATAAAAACTTTAGAAACGAATAAATTGTGTGGCGTGTAATAGATATCAGAGGTTGGCATGGACTTTAATTTTGTTAATTGTAACTGAAGCAAATTTACTATGACAATGAAACAAAATAGTTTTAAAATTTGAGTGTCTAAATTATGAATTCTGTTAAAATGTACTAAAATGAGAAACAGTAATAGTTATTTATAATACAAGTGATAACATCATTTTTTTTTTAATTAATTAATTTTTTATGTTGAGTATAATAGCCTTGTTATTATCAATTTCTGATAATTGTCCACATTTAGATTTATTATTAAATCATCCTCAGGGCTCTATGAATACAATAAATAATACAAAATTAATATGACTTATGGTCTATACATTAAAAAACTATCTAAAAATTTAAAATCGACTAAAATCTGATTAAAATTATAGTAAAGAAAGTTACATTTAGTATTGAAATTTTAAACTAAAAACGGTTAAAGTAACTTGAGTTTAAATTCTCCACATCCGATCTATTATTCACGGATTTGTTGTATTTTTTTATAGATATCATTTCACTTAACAATCTTTTTTTTAAATTTGTTGTCTACCTATCATTTCTGTTTCATTATAATCAAGCTGGTGAAGATTGTTCATGATATGTTCTGCCAATGCCGTAGGATGAGTTTTATCCTAAGAGGATTATGTATATTATGTTCATCCTTTTTATGTTCTTTTATTCTTGTTGTTAAATATGTGCCCGTTTGACCTATATACATCTTTTCACAATTACTACATGGTATTTTATAAACAATGCCCGATTCCAATTCTTATGGTGTCTTAGCTTTCACTTCTGTAAAATATTTTTTGTTTGTGTTTTCATTTTTGTTATTATTTAATATTCTACATATTTTTTCCGAAAGATTCCTTATGTATGGTATTTTGTAATATGTATATAAATATAATATATTTTGTTTTTGTATTAAAATTTCTATACTAAATGTAACTTTGTTTACTATAATTGTAATCGAATTTTAGTCGATTTTATGTTTTTAGAAAGATTATTAATGTATAGATCATAAGTTATATTAATTATGTGTTATTTATTGCATTCACAGAGTCCTGAGGATGATTTAATAATAAATCGAAACGTCGACAATTATCAGAAATTTGCATCCAAAAATTATTGACCTATTGCCGTTAACACAACCCCTATATTGATTTTTTATCTCACGAACAAAATACAGTCATTTTAACTCGTTTTTTGAGAAATTTCGAATTCACTTAATGGTTGACTTATAATTCTAGCAGTTTTTACAATTTATGAAATAAATAAATCGAGCTCGTCCGTTGTTTGACACATGCTCATCAAATATGTAAAATATGTTGCAACTAATGAGTTCCAACATTAATTTAAGTCCTGAACTTAGAACTAAGCAAGTCAATTCCTCAAAAAATTGAAGAATCACCTACATGTCGACTTTAAATGTGTTTATATGCATTCTGGGCTCCATATGATTTGATGATGGTTTGTTGTCAGCTACGGATAAAAATAATGTTAGTGTGTTGTTGACTTCTCAAAAGCGTTTGATACCATTAATCATAAACTTATTTGTGCTAAATTAAAATATTATAGTTTTGATAACGATTCAGTAACTATTATAAAATATAATCTAACAAATAGACAACAGCAAATTAGAATTTTAAATAAAACTTCAGACCTGGCCCGTATAGAAGCTGGTGTTCCGCAGGGATCGGTGATTGGTCCTTTATTATTTATAATACATACTGCAGATCTTTTAAAGTGTATAAGATTTTTCAAGGTTCAAGCTTATGCTAATGATTCTCAAATTTATGTAACTTTTCCAATTGAGAGATCTGGTTGCAGCATATGACAACATCAAGAGTTATTTAGATATGCTATTTAATAAAAGTCAGAAGCATAACCTTAAACACAATGCTACAAAATCAAATATTACGGTATTTTCAGCCAAATGTAAAGCCAACATTGTCAAAGACTCCATCTCAATTAATATCAAAATTAACCCTTTGCCATTGTATAAGCATTTAAATATTTAGGTTTGATTATTGATGATGATTTTATATTAAGTTTCTTGTTCTGTCTTTATTTAACTACTGTGATTATATTTATGGTCCCTGTCTTACCCTCATCTATAAAAACTCATACAAAAGGTACAAAATTTCTGTATTCGCTTTATTTTTGAATTACGTATATTTGACCACGTGTCTCAGAAAATTAATGAACTTAGGTGTCTGAACATGGAAAATAGAAGACTGCTTCATCTAAACGTGTTTGTTCACAGATAAGTAAATTCAAATTACTGTTCCTTAAATACAAAGCTAGTTATGAGATCTTATATTCATAATGTCAATGTTAGACAAAACTATATTTTTACTATTCCTCATCATCCTACATCTATCTTTCAGAGAAGTTTTACTACAATGCTGTTAAATCATACAATAAACTTACTCCTTGCATAGAAAGTATTAAGACCTGTAAATTCAAACATAAATTAATACTACGGGCATAAACTAGAAAAGGTGTTAACAGTTACGGTTATCTAACATAAATAAACTACGTTGGGCTGCTGTGCGTAGCAGATCGCAGACACTACCTAGCCCGGATAAGTGACGTAACTTGCCCACGACAAAACTTCACTAGTTCAGAAATCTCAGGGCGTTAAGCCCAAGTTTAACATAAACTATTAGAAGTTTGTTGCTTATTTAACAAAATCACTGAGGGTTCCATTCGTAGTGGTCGCAGACGAAATAATAACACTTGCCTAATGAGAGCGATTGAAAACAGATATAATCCACAAAAGAAATAATGTAATGTAATAATGACTTGTTGAGAGATATAATCCACCAAAATTCTTGTACAATGCTGCAGCTCAACTGACAGCGAAGATACTCCCAAGGGAAAGTGGTCAACCAGAATATAAATATTTCAAATATATATAAGGTTACTCACGCGTGCACACATACATCCCGCACAGATGCGGATTAAATTCCCTCTGTAGCAACGAAATATTCTGACAAACGGCAACAACTTAAAACGAAAGGAATTTTACAGTTGCCGATAATCCAAAATCCATTAACATGGCTTAAATAAATAAGCTTTTAGGAATTATCGGCAGCGTACATCAAGCTAAGCACTTCTCAGCTCCTACCTTTTACACCAGACCGTTTCCACTAGCTGGAAGCACGTGACCGCCCTTTAGCGGACGGTAGTCGAATCTCTGCCATCCACGGTTCGCAGCTTGGCGATAATGGTGGCTAGCGGCTTGGCGATATGTGGCCTGCGAAACACAAATTTGTGTTGCGAATCGCATATGCATCAAGCCCACAACATTAAAACAGAATTTACTATCTACTCAGTGGGAAGTACTTGGGCTTGGGTTTCCTTATTTCCAATCTTTTGAGTTCGTAACTAGTCTAGGCAGTCTTTTTTTTGATATTTCTGATTATAAAACTTCTTTAGAGCTGCCTTTGAGGAAAGAATCATTTAATTATATAAACCATATCCTTACTAAATTTTCTGAAAGCAATTTCACCCTTATTAAAAATTCATCTCTCTTACGTACATCGAGCTAATATCTGACAAATTCTCAATTCCCTATTAGATTAGCAAAAGTAGTTTTTGAACTTTCTAATATTGTTTAATACCCAAAATATAACACTATAATTTAAAAAACCGGGGGTATATAAGCCTAAATATTCAGAATGTAGCAGCTATTACATAGGTCAGGCTGGATACAATTTTGAAATTAGACCTAAAGAACATTTTTATTATTTCAACGTAAGAAAACAAACCGCAATTGTGCTCATCATTTTTTACACATTTCCAGATAATAACCGTATTAGAATATTACATACTGCTCAAACGACTTATAAACTAAATTCGTTAAAAATAACAAAACCGTATAAACATAATAAAGGCAATAATTACCTACTTAATGACCAACCTGAAAATATAAATATAAGGAGTAAAAATTAATTTATGTTATAACAGCATATTAATTTTTCATAAGTATTTTCATAACGTTTTTTTTTCTACAACCGCAAATTGTTCACGTATAAGAAAAGTTACATTACTTTATGTAGATAATTTCTTATTTATCATATCCATACTGTTTTGAAATTATTTTGATAGTTGTAATAATCGGCAAGAAGCATTTATTTCTAAGTAGTTTCTGTTTTGGTAGTAGGGATAAATTACTCTTCAAGGACATTGTTTATTAAAAATACTTACGAGATTTCAATCAACTAAAGCAATTATCACGTTTTATTCATTTAATATGTGGTTTTAAATGTTTTTCTGTCAGTGACTTCGATGAGCAGTGAGAAACGAAACTTCTTATACTAATTTCTATGAATCGAAATAAGGCTCAGAGATTAAGAAGGGATAATAAAATGGTAAAAATGTTTCAATATTAAAGCATTTGTAGAGACACGCATGTTAAAGTTTATAAAATAAATAGTTTTGTTGTTATTTAGAACATAAACAATATATTGTAAATTTAAATAAGCTCTTTGCAGCGTCCTGTATAATTAAAATGAATAATAATATTAAAATTTTTAATGTGTGGAGAGAAACCTTAGACAATTATTTCGAAAAGATTTTTTATTTTTTTATAGGTTAACTTTTATAGGTTAACTGTGACCCAATTTCGTTGTAACTGCATGCCAAATCCCTATAAAACATTTAAGTGCAGTAGTAACAATTAAGTAGACTGAGTAACAATCAGGTAGATTTGTTACAAAATGCGTGTGTTTAGGACACAGTAAAAAAAGCAGCTCGACTTTTTATTTTGCTTTATTAATAGATAAACATAACAAATTGGGTTAGAAATAAATATTTGTTAATATTTGGATACCAATGCCCTTCTCAATGTTTCTCATATCCTTGGTTGTTCCAGTGTGTAGCTTCAACAAAACTGGTACCACCTTTTTCTCCTTTGCCATAGGCAGGATGCTGTGCATGGCCTGAACGTTCTACGTATGCCTCAAATCCTGTATGAGGTCCAGCTTTATATTTGACAATACGTTGGGTACCATCCGCTTCCTGTAAAGTATATTCCCCAACAACCTGGTCTCCTTCTCTGTGTTCCTTTTGGGAATGGACGTCATGGGTATGGGGGTCTTGGACACCGTATTCAAAGCTGTAAGCGGCATGACCCTGCGGTACAGAATAGTTATATATACTTATAGCATTAATACGTATAAATAAAAACAATATGTATAATAGTATTTAGTCTATATCATAAAAAATATGGTTTACTGTAAATTATCTTGTACTATAGTTAAATTTTACATATAATAGAAGAAATGTTATACTAGAACTCACATCCGGTTGCTCTACTCCTCCATATCCACCTCCCTGATAACTTTGAGCCAAGACAGCAGCTACAGTTGCAAAAATAACTAACAGAACCTGAAAGAAGTGGTAAGTCACCATCAGCAGTAAATTTTTGTATCTTAGTACAAGTACAATAAATACTTACAGCTTCAATCTGCATGTTGAGATATAGTTGTTTCTTGCCAAATGGTAAGTGATACATATTTTTTAAATGTTTGCGCTTATATAGTAACGTAGCGTATGTTTAATTATATAATAAAAT
Source organism: Leptura quadrifasciata (assembly GCA_963675555.1). NCBI lineage: Eukaryota > Metazoa > Arthropoda > Insecta > Coleoptera > Cerambycidae > Leptura > Leptura quadrifasciata. The sequence goes on along the minus strand of OY776681.1, from coordinate 13,514,954 downwards.
GAGAATTCAATTAAATTTTTAATAAAGGCTATGTCACCAATAGTAAGACGGTAACCCACATTTACCAATAACATACTAACTTCAGACATATTGTTCTTAATTAATAGGACTTTTGGTAGTAAATGTACTGTTAAAGCATTCAAGTCATTACTTCTGCATCATTGGCTATTGATGAATATTGAAATACGTCTTTTGTGCCGCAACAATATACAACTGTACGTGTTTATGAATTTTGCTGCATTATAATTTCTTTGTAACGATACACCGTTTAGATCGCTTAATCTTCAAACGTCTAAAGCATCTTTAAAATTTGAAGAATTTCACGATAAAAAGGACATGGATTAATGGCACGGGGTTATCAGAACCGCTAAAAAAAAGCTAGTTGCACCATACAGGGTGTTCTATAGTTAATAATTGCTGTCATATTTTTTTATGGTTATTTAAATAGCGGAAGGTGTCTTGGATTCCTCCAAAATGAAATCTAAATGAAATCAACAATCTACTTCAAAATTTAAAAAATAGTATGTACTTTCAAGATTGAGCAGGACTTTACAACTCTCATATAGTTTGCAATTGCCTAAATGAAACTTATAGGGAACAATGGATTGGTACCAATGGTCCAGTAAGGTTGTCGCCTAGATCACCTGATCTGACTCTAATCGATTTTTATATGTGAGGACATCTTAGAAGTAAAGTTTACTCTAGACTACCAACAACATTAAATGACTTGCGAATTAGAGTTAAAAAATATGACTCGGTGTACTTTAAATAGGACTGTACGTTGCGCTACGGAGAATAAGGGAGGTTTAAGGATGCAATTATTTATATACATGAACATATGGAATATGTACATAAGTAATATTTATCTCAAGCAACATCTGTCTTGCTTTGAATATAAATGAAATGAAACTTTTAAAGAATACACTGAAGTTTCAGCAACCTGAAATATTTTAGTTAAACAACTGACTCGACGATTTAGACTCAAAGTTGAAAATAAGAATGTTATTGGCAATTTAAGGTACATTATTACTACACTTAACGCGCCAGGCTTGTAACTTGTAATTCAGCGCTCGGCGGGGCATATAGCCCGGAGAATAGCTGTTGGTTCCAGTCTGGTTACGTTCCTTATAGTAAAAATAAGGATTTTATAGAGGAGTTTGCGACTAAAAGTATTATGTTTTCATATTCCGGCCTCTAAAAGCACATTTGAACCATGCTAAGCCTAAGTCAGGCTAGTCAGGCTTTTTCTATTGCAACAGACACTGGACCGCTAGATGGCGCCTGCTGACTGTTTTACATGTCGCTATCCCAAAGATACCGAAATGTACTAAATAGTCAAGTGATCCTCGAGTCAATTGTCACATGCCTACCTTGCACTGACGAGAGCCAACAGCTCGAAACTGCAGTCTGCAAGTGGTGTGTGACGACTGGCACGAGAGCTCCTTTATGTAGGATCAGTCTTTCGGCTGGTGTTTGTTGCAATCGAAGCATTAGAGTTTTGATGGCAATATGCAATTATTACACTTAACGCGCCAGGCCTGTAACTTGTAATTCAGCGCTCGGCGCGGGGCATATAGCCCGGAGAGTAGCTGTTGGTTGCAGTCTGGTTACGTTCCTTATAGTAAAATAAGGATTTTATAGAGGAGTTTGCGACTAAGAAAAAATTCAGTTGTTTAAGAATTTATTATAAATACAAAGAGAATTTTCTAGAAGGTGAGCTACAATTTATTCATTGTATGAAGAACATTAAATTTCTATAAGAAAACATAACCAATAAAATCAACAGTGGAAATAAATGAAATAAAAGTTACAAATTATCCACTGTAACGAGAGAAGAGAAATAAGATAAGCAAATCCTAACCTAAAATAACCAGAAGGAAGTAAATCGAATAGAAGTATATATCTTTATAACTAGTAGTACATAGTCGACTCAATGAAGGGGAGGAATAGGGTTGAATAAAAAAAAATTAAAGTACAGTTAGCTCCAAATATTTATTTTATTATGAATAGAAATAAAAAAATAATATGCTATCCGGACAGGCCAAAAACGGATGGTTAAAAAAAGAGCGTGGCCAGGCCATTACTTCAGTTGGCTGAACGATTCTGAGGGTATAAGTCACATGTTACCATAAACAAATATTTGGGGCTAACTGTACTTTCATTTTTTTTATTCTCCCCTCATTGACTCGACTAATAATATATCTAGTATCTAGTACTTCAATACTTAAAAAATATAAGGTCTGGGTGAGAAACAGTGTAGAACCTTGGAGCTGAGGTGGGATTAATTCTGTCAACATTAAAATAGTGCAGCTTAAGATCGTATATTACAGTTAAAACATTAGATTCTCTTATCAGAAATACATTTGAAATAACAACATTCAAATATATTTTCTAACCTAAAAACAATTAAATTTTTATACTTTATCAGCTATAACATCATGAATTTCGAAAACCAGGCCTTTTTATCATTACTATATGAGGACTTAAGACCAATTCAATATTCTGTATTAGTAGAGTATGGTAATCGTTGCACAATTTTTCGTAGAAATTTCAAACTTTGAGTAGTTGTTAGTTGTCTTAAAAATAAGATATTTCTAAAATATCTACCTTCTGCAACTGTCGGAACATTGTTTTAAACTCGAAAAAGAGGTAAATTAACCCTCTTTTGGGTCAATTTTCGATTTTAATTTTTTTTGGATCCCTTAAACTGTAAATTAACCAACGAAAATGTGGTCCTTTTATTGTCAATGTTCAAGGAGCCTCCAAATTTTCGTGATGTTACGCACCCCCCCCCACTCGATGGATCTTTGAAGCCGAAAAGAGCATTAAATTGTGTAACAAAACGGCACTAAACGTAATCCGATCTCATCCAAAACCTTTTCAGATCTTCTGGGGCACTAAAAAACCCTCAACTTAATGAATTTACAATCATCTATGCGAGTTATTACCTACATTATCGCTCGTTGAATAATATACTATTAGGATATTAACAACTTTAACATCACTTGAACGACTAAGAAAGTCTAGTTATCCTAAATACTACAGATTTGTAAAGCAACAAACTGAAAATTGGTAAAGTAATAATCTATAATAAATTCACCAACGAAGGTACAGAAAGCATATGATATTGATATTGTTACATCTACCTTTAAAGTTTGTGACAATCCACTAAAAGTTACAAATGTGCCGAAATCTTATTAACATGACATGACACCAACGTTATCGGATGACAAACGATGACAATGACAATCATCAAATTTTGCTCATTGCAATCCGATCGCTCGCGGCTATCTTTGTTAAATCAAACATTAGCATTTCAGTAATTTTACTAGATTTTAGAGGAATATTTGTAGTTTAATTCTTCGATTTGTCTGTATATATATTTAAAAACGGCACTAAACGTAATCCGCTCTACTTCTAGAGCAGTGAAGAAACCCTCACACGTGAATTGACACGTGATGTGACGAGTTTCACGATGTAACCGCTACGCGCATCGATCATCTCATGCGAAATGCGATCTATGCCATATTTGCTTTGTCTTTAATTTTTTTCACGGAAACCAAATCGAAAGGGTGGAAGTGTGATATATCGTTAAAATCAGAATTTTAACTGCTTTTCAATGGTTCCATTGCAAATTGAAAGTAAATATAAAATAAACAACTTGTTGCGTCAAAATGGCACTAAACGTAATCCGATCTCAACCAAAACCTTTTCAGATCTTCTGGGACACTAAAGAAACGCACACGCAAAGTTTCATTCAAATCCGTTCAGTAGTTTCGGCGCTATCGTGCTAACACACATACACACACATACATACACACACACAGACATTTTTCAAAAACCACTTTCTTGGGTTCCTAGGACCTCAAACCGTAAAGATTTGATGTTGTCTCAATTTTTGTTTTTGAACCAATTTTAGTAACCTCTCACAATTTTATTGTGGAGAGGTTAAAAAAGAAATCAGCTTGAAACATTTATACATATGGATAGAGCACACGAGTTATACTTACATATACAAACATCTATATAGTTATATGTACTTCGTGCAATAGAAAATCACTGCGCGCAAGTACATGTATACCGAAAATGGATCGAATTTTTATATAAAATATTTTTTGAGTCATATCACCCAAAAATACATAAAAAACCTACATTTTGACGAGAAGAAAATTGTCGTATGATAAATTTCGTAAAATTTTCGAAAAAATAGCATCGTAGCCAAACTAATAGAGCTTTTGACCTGAAATGTGGCAGGCTATTTATATTTATAGGTATTATGATCCACCAGCACCCAAAATTTCATCTGATTTGGGCAAGATTTGCCCAAGCTATCCCAAAATCAATTTTTGGTAATAAAAAACGTACATACATATCAATTACAGGAAAATTTAAATGGAGGCTCCTTGAACATTGACAGTAAAAGGACCACATTTTCGTTGCTTAATTTACAGTTTAAGAGATCCAAAAAAAAATTAAAATCGAAAATATATATAAATACTTGCAGAAGATAGATATTCTAGGAATATTTTATTTTTAAGACAACTACTTAAAGCTTGAAATCTCTACGAAAAATTGTATTATTCTCTACTATTTTCAGTTTGCCATACTCCACTATATCTTTTACTGGACTACGGCTCTCTCCTAGCCAACCAGCCTATACATTGTTTATATAAATTAAAACACCAACATGGGATTGTAAGCTTTTTATTTAGAAAATTGTGCAAATAATAAATAAAGTTAAGCAGAATTGAAACATAAAAAGTTCGAGTCCAAATACAAATCCTTTGACTAAAGTTTTCAAAACTAATATCCATGTCCATGACCACCATGACCTTGAGTGCCCCAGTGTGTAGTTCCGAGGTAGCTGGAACCACCGTGTCCATCGCCACCACCACCGCCACCGCCATGACCACCACCGTCCCCGCCATGACCTCCATCGTCTCCATGACCTTGATTGCTCCAATGTGCAGTTCCCACATAGCTGGTACCTCCATGACCGCCGCCACCGCCACCGCCTCCATGACCACCACCACCATATCCTCCATCGTCGCCATGACCTTGGTTGCTCCAATGCGCAGTTCCTACGTAACTGGTGCCTCCGTGGCCGCCACCATATCCGCCACCTCCATGACCGCCACCATATCCGCCACCTCCATGACCGCCACCATATCCGCCGCCTCCGTGACCACCACCATGTCCACCACCACCGCCACCGCCTCCTCCATGGCCTCCGTGTCCTCCTCCATGTCCGTAATGAGCAGGGTGTTGTGCATGTCCGACTCGTTCTACAATGGCCTCAAAACCGCTGTGTGGTCCTGCCTTGTATTTGACGATGCGTTTGGTACCATCGGCTTCCTGTAATTCGTATCCTCCAGTTACGTGGTGGCCGTCTCTGTGTTCATGCTGGGAATGGACGTCGTGTGTATGCGGGTCATGGACGCCGTACTCGAATTTGTAATGTGCGTCATCCTAGAAAAAATAAATAAATTATTTCGAAACTCGCAGTACTTAAAGCAATTGATGTACTTACACCTCCGTACCCGCCACCTCCGCCGCCGTCCCCATAGCCACCTCCGTGGTGACCACCAGCTAGAACTGTAGCTACGACTGCAGCAACTACGAGTAATACCTAGGAACAAAGAAGACGTCATAAAATGTTGTCATCTAAGGGAGCATATAACAATGTATGATTTTTTATTTGACTTTTTTTGTAACACTTAGTAGTTGTGAAGCATTCTTAAATATAATGTTTATTTTCTTGGCCAACCGCCATTTCGGTATTAACAAATATATGTTCTTACTGTTTTATATTTCATGTTGGTTCTGCTGTTACTTGTAGAAAACTGGGAGGTGAACTATTTTCGAACTCAGACATTGCGGCTTATATACCTAAGTTAATAATTATGCATGAAGTTTTAAAATGTTTAAACGGAACTATTTTCAGGGATTTTACGGTTCACCTGACACCAGCCAAGTACAGGGTGGAAAGCATCTTATTTTGTTTAAATCACTTTTATTCCTTTCAACAAATGCTTTACTTGAAGGTATTTTGTCATCTGTTTTATCAATACCTATTATGGACTAGGACGAGCATCTAGAGAGCGGATAATATCATTTTTATCGCAAAGAAATGTAATTTTATAAAGATAAATCCACTATTTATGACATAAATATTGGAATTCCTCAAGGCAGTTAATCAAGACAATTAATATTTTTTTCTACGTGTCAAAAGTGGCTTTAATTTTAAGGCACGTTGCCTTGATAACAGACCATACCACTAAAATTTTATGATGATATGGATAAAAACTTATTTTCATATGTGATACATTCGTTGTTAAAAAAATACCAACGAAAAAAGTACCATTTTACAAGTCTTTTACTATGTACTCAAGATGTTGGGCCCCTCTATGCAAATAGAAATGGTGCTCAAATATTACAGAGCATTATACAGAATCCAGATGGATGGCCAAGACTTTGGTTAGTCAAAGGTTAAATATATGTTAATAATTCTGAAGCAGTAATCGATTATATGAAATCAAAGTTAAATGAAGAAAATATCCTAACTAGGGAAGTAACTGATGTCGGTTTTACAATAAAAGAATTATTCCTATGAATATTTGGTATGATTATTGTATTCAATCAAAATATAACACAGAGAAATTCAAATAACCTAGAAATTCCGGTAGTCTTGAATAGAATAATAAACACTGACTTCATCAAACTACAGAAAATAGTCAAAGAAACAAGTTGGGTAAATGTGTTAAATGCAAATGATCCTGAGCTAACATCTTAATGTTCTTGAAAGTTATGGAGTTAGAGGCATCGTGCTGAAAGTCTTTAAATCCTACTTAACAAATAGAACTCAGTGTGTTAAAGTCAGAAATATATAGATTGATGTGCAATGTGCATTAGGACCAATATTCTTCAATGTATATGTTACTTTTTTCACCAATATAAACATTAATGGTAAAGTCATTTCATATGCAAATGATATTGTGCTAATTTTTAGTGGATCTTCCTGGGATTGAGTAAAGGCAAAGGTCAAAAAAGTAAAAAAGTGGCTAGACATCAATAAATTATCATTAAACATAAGTAAAAGAAATCACATTGCTATTGTCTGAAAGTTATTTGTGGCATTCTTCGAATATTCTTTCCTATTATTTGGGTTTTCTACCACATGTATTATTATCCTCTTCAAAACAAATCACCGAATCTACAAAATAATAGAATTATTGGAAAAAAGCCTCTGCGCCCGTGACGTTTACTCCAAAGGAAAAGTCAGAGGTTATGTTTTGCAAATAATATAAATCGGAATAAACACATAAATAATGTATTTAGCTGACGTTTCGGAAAGTAATCTCTTTCCGTTTTCAAAGCTTTTTTTTGGAAGAACTCTTATTTTGCTGTGTATGTCAAATAATTTCATCTAATAATGAAATATTAAATAACGAGAAAAAATTTATCAAAGAGGTTCTAGTACAAAATCAATATCCTGAAGCCTTTGTTGATAGAGTTTTCATAAATGTTGAAAATAAGGACAATCAGATACGACAAAAACGTGAACGTCATTATACAGCAATAATTCCTTATGTATACGGACTATTAGAAAAGCTACGCCGTATAAGTTACAAATTTGATGTTAGGACGGTATTTTTTTTTATACATTTATTTAACGTTGGCTTATTTCCGCTACTGAGGCCTAACACCGACGCCTGTAGATGAGCTACCCCCAACCAGGAATTTTGCCGAACCTCTTCCCTTAAGAAGAGTAGGGATCTTTTACTTGCCTAACATTTAATAGACAAGGGACCGACGGCTTTACATTCCCTCCGAAGGATGGTATATCTCCTATACAACCCTCGCCTAAGGTTGTATAGCTTCCGCGCATACACTGATATACAAGCCGCTGGAAGATGTGTGAGGCGAGAACGCGGTTTCCGTTGGAATGGTCACCAATCCAAGTACTAACCGCGCCTGTCGTTGCTTTACATCGCATACCGAAGTATGTACATAGTAAAGACGCACCTACGCTCGCCCCCTAGGACGGTATTTCAAACGGGGAACACTTTAAAATCTATTTCAACAAAAACAAAACCGATAAACAGGGAGCAGAATTAAAAAAAACTGTATTTACAATATCCCGTGCGAATGTGATAAATGTTATGTGGGTGAGTCATCCAGACCTTTCAGTGTGAGGTTGGATGAGCACAAGAATTACATTAGAAAGAATCAAATTCAGAAATCAAAGATTTGTGAATATGGGAAAACGGACATAGAATAAACTGGGACTCGGCAAAAATTTTAACAAAAGAAACAGATACCAAAAAAAGAAAAATTAAGGAATCAGCAATAATCTTATTAAATGAAGATAAGTGCGTATCGAATTGCTCTGTAGATATTTGTACAACCTGGCTACCAATATTAAAAGAAGAACTTAACATACTCAACATTATATAAAAGAAAATATCATCAGTTCTATGCTGTGTAAGTGGTAAGTATCTATGGAAATAACATAAACAGAATCTTAAAGCTGTGTATTTGACATACACAGCAAAATAAGAGTTCTTCCAAAAAAAAGCTTTGAAAACGGAAAGAGATTACTTTCCTAAACGTCAGCTAAATACATTATTTCTGTGTTTATTCCGATTCATATTATTTGCAAAACATAACCTCTGATTTTTCCTTTAGCGTAAACGTCACGGGCGCAGAGGCTTTTTTCCAATAATTCTATTATTGTGTAGATTCGGTGATTTGTTTTGAAGAGGATAATAATACATGTGGTAGAAAACCCAAATAATAGGAAAGAAAATTACATTGCTTTCTCAATAACATCTGCAAATCATTCTTAGTATAACAACATAAAAGTAGATAACTTAAATGGTACAATACAAGTACAAAGAAGTACCTAGGTATCGTTACTGATAAAAACCTAAAATACGAGTTATTACTTCATAGTATTAACCAAAATGAAATTCAATCAATATGATTTTCCTCAAAACCATACAAGGGAAATCACCTGTTACAAGTCACAAATGAAAAACTTTCTGGATCCCAAATTACGAACTTATCTTAAGTTAGTAAGCTATGTTTGCCTGGCGAAATTAGATTTCCCCTCCACCCGTTAATTTTGTTTTGTGACTAATGTATTTCCATCAGAACTGTTCCTGGTCAGTTCTTTAAAGATTCGTGCTATGTACCTCTATGCAAAAGTTAGTAATTTTTAAGTTTTTCCTTTCAGATCTCAGGCACTGTTCGCACCCCAAAACTCACTCAATTTGGGCGTTTTTAAAATTATTTTTTCCTTACGTTTTTTTCCTCAAAAATGTACTTAAGTATTAAACAGCTTAAGTGAGTCTAATAGCAGACACTGCCTAAAAAATCTTAAAATACCACAGCAGTAAGCGATAGCAACGACTGAATGATTATTTGCACACAAAAAATAATTTAACAATGTTAAATAAAACAGCTTTAGTTTTTATTAATTAACTTTTAAATACATTCTCTAATTTTTATACGAAGGTATGGAACGAAATATATACTATCACAAAATTTGGGTTGCTGTGATAACTTACTGATTACAATATTAAGTCAACCGCGTAATTAATTAAAATATAATTTGTATATGTATTATATTGCATAATTTTCCACATACGTATAGAGTATATAAACCAAAGCAAACAAAATGTTATTATCAGTTATCAATCAAACATTCTTCAAGAAACACCCAACCAAGATGAAAATTCAATACGTATGTATTTTTTTTCATTCAGTACATAGAGTATGTAATATTTAACGAAAAGATAATTTCAAACTTAATATTTGTGACATATATCTTCAATGTAAATGTACGGTAACTATATATAAATTATAATCTATAGAGTGATTCTCAAAGAATTATAATTAAGTGTCAAACACAGCTTGCAGCTTTAGTATATCAGAAAGTAATTAATATCATTTTCTATTTGCCACAGTCAGGAAATATAAAATATTGGGAAACCTAAATATAAATAATTCTAGGATTTCTCGGTTGCAAAACCGCGAAAATTTGATAAAATTTGAAAAAAGTTATTCCAAAACTATAAAATGCTGCTACTACTATACTAGTTAAGAATTATTTTTGTCATGAATAGCTTAAAAGATTTTTTTTTTCACATTAGGTTTTATTGGTAATAGCTACAATCGTAGCAACAGCTCTAACTCAAGCTCTTCACAATGGTGCATATGGCTACGAAGGACATGGAGAGGTATGTGAACAATTTTGTTTCTCCTAATAATAATATTTATTTTCCTCAAAGACAAAGACTTCGCATGTTTCTTATGGGAAATGCCCCCCCAGTGAAACTCGCTGGAATCAATAAGTTATTCCTCTTGAGTTCCGGATTAAAAGTCTTCATGGCCACAAGGTTAGAAAAGGTACAGTTTTCCAGATATGGGGGTGAAGTCGATTTTTCAGGATTTTTCACTAATAGTATGGAGCCATGGTCCTTTCAATGCGGCTTCGCTAGTGTTCTACGGGGATTCTTGGGGCGCTGATTTCAAATCCGATGTCAAAAGTAGAATTTGACAGTTGACAGCTGCCAGTGGTACTGTCAACTCGCTTTTGTTTCCGGAAAAGATTTATCAGAATATACAAGCTGTCCATTTTATCAGGGTCCTCGAGAATATCTCACTTAATATCGGTCGTACAAAAAAAAATATTTTTACGAAAATTGTGCCGATTTATATAACCTACAAGCTGGTTTAAAGACATTTGAAATCTATGGCCTACTTTAAGAGTTATGGCGAAAAATATCGAAAATGCGGAAAGCGTCTAGGCCAAATCTCTCCGTTATTTGAAGAGATACGAGAAAAATTGTAAGGCGAAAATTTTTTGCAAAATAGAGTGTTTCAACGAGATTTTATTTAAATTTTTTCAAAACCGCTGTATTTTGAGATTTACTCTTCAGGCTATTAAAAAAAATATTTTGAAACGGGCGGGAAATGGTGCCATTAAATAGAGTAAGCATGTTTCACCCTTTTCAACGATATATCATGTGCCATATTTATTCATTCACTACGTTAGTAATTATAAAAACATTTTTATAAAACCAATAAATTTTTTTTAAGCATTATACTTGCCGTGGAGAAGTATGATTAAATAAAACGATAAAATAATTCAATAAGTTGTTCAAATCTTTGCTATAATAAAACATTAACACAATTAAGAAGAATAAAGTAACTTCAGGTAACAAAAACAAATTAATAATAAAAAGAATGTAGCACACAGAACATTAATATTTATCTAATCCTCAAAATAATTTTTAAGATATCATGTCAAGTGTTCAAAGTGTCCACCGAGATCTCTTATGCACAATCGAGCGCGGCGAGGCACTGCATTTAAAACCTTACTCAGCATTTCGGGGGTAACTGTAATACATGCCCGTTGAATTCGAGCTTTTAGGTCCTCTATATTTTGCGGTGTCATCGAAAACACCTTATCTTTAATAGACTCCCATAGAAAAAATCCATTGGGGTTATATCTGGAGAACGAGGGGGCCATCGAATAAATCCATTGGCACCTATCCAATGTTGAGGCAAAATTTCGTCTAAATAATCTAGGCAAATCTGGTAATTGTGGGGAGGAGCTCCATCTTGTTGAAAATATTGAAAGTTGTGTCGATTTTCTAAAAGGACCACTGAGGTGACCATCATAAAAATAAGGACCTATTAAATTGATGCCTAAAATACCTATCCACACATTTATTGAAAAACGAATTTGAAACCCAGTCGGTCTATGCCAGTGTGTATTTTCAGAAGTCCATTTGTAATGAATATTGCGATTAAAAAATCCATTATTAGAAAAATTTGCCTCGTCGGACCAAAGTATTTTACTACATATTAATGGATCGGCACGCTTCTTTTCCAACAGCCACCTACAAAAAGTCGTCGTCCTTGATTTGTCCCCCGCTTACAAATTGTAAACTTTTTTGGCTTTATAACACCGGTAACCATTTTTCTTTAAAATTTCTCTAGCACTTGTTTTATTTATATGACAAGCAATTTGAATTTATCTTAATGATGTTTCCAAATTTTCTGTATTTTTATTTCTTACATAATTAATAACTCGGTTTACCTTATTTACATTATCAGTAACACTATTCAACCTTGTCTTCTTCTTTAAAAATGAACCATGATTTTTCAGTTTCGTAGCTAATTTTCTGAACAGAGTTTTATTCGGCTGTAGTGCTTGTGGAAGTCTGTTTCTATATTCTACTTGAGCTAATCCAGAGTTAAAATTGCATTGGCAATATATATCAATGTGAGTGAAAATCATTTTTGAAAATTCTAAATTCTTAAACGAGTGTGATTAAGTGAGAGTTTAAGTATTAACTGAGATGATCTGTCAAATAATTAAATTGTCAAGTTTGTTCATAGCCAACTATTTTAAAATAATTGAAATAATAGTGTAATCATGAAATACAAACAGATGGATATTATACTTAAATTAATTGGTAAAGACATATTAACTTTCTGAGCAAGGAGTGACACTTTTATTTAGGACCTCTATACATTGGCATAACTGTGAATACTCTTTCCATAATTGCTCCATGTTACTTTCTTGATTATTATTTTGTTTTTGTTACCTGAATTTACTTTATCCTTCTTAATTGTGTTAATGTTTTATTATGGCAAAGATTTGAACAACTTTTATCGTTTTATTTAATCATACTTCTCCACGGCAAGTATAATGCTTGTTAAAAAAAAATATTGGTTTTAAAAAATTGTTTTTATAATTACTAACGTAGTACCAATGAATAAATATGGCATGTGATATATCGTTGAAAAGGGAAGAAAATACTATATTTAGTGGCGCCATTTCCCGCCCGTTTCAAAATAATTTTTTTAACAGCCTGAAGAGTAAATCTCGGAATACAGCGGTTTTGAAAAAAATCTTTTAACAAACCTCTACATGATTATGTGCTGGAGACATTTGCAATGCATCTTAAAATTCGTGTTTGAACGATAAAAACATCGTAGGATAGGGTGGACTTACCCCAAATACATATTCCATATCTTAGCCGAGACTCTACCTCAACGTGATATATTCTTATTAATTGTTCTTTTGTCATAATCATTTTAATATTTTTGAATAAATAACACACTGAGTTTAATTTTGATATTAGGTTACAGCACTGGGCTTTCCAGTTTAGACAATCATCAATTGTAATTCCTAAAAACATATTGTACTTATCGGTATTTAATATGAAATCATTCATGTTAATATTTAATTTGGGACATTCGTTTTGTCTGTTATGAAATCTTATGTCTGTTATCTGGTCCTTGCTCAAAAAAGCGAATTATTATCATACTAATCACATACGGGTACTGATACGTTTTGCATTTATAAGTCAACATAACATTTATCATCGGCATATAGCGCCGAAAATACACTTGATGACTTGTTTTCAAGGTGGTTTGTGTATAATATAAATAATATTGGGCCCAATACAGAACCTTGTGGAACGCCAATATTTGTCGTTCTGTATTCGGAATTAATTTTTGAGATTGCTTCGTTCTCGAAGTAAGTTAGACTAACATATTGTTTTCGACCATTTAGAGTGATAGCGAGATTTGTCTAATCTAACTAAGTTCATTTATTATTCCCTTTCTATTTCAACAAACTTCAAGCACTTTTCTTTTCTAGAACCACGTCGGCTACAAGTTTGCGTATGGTATCCAGGATCCACACACCCATGACTTCCACTCCCAAGAAGAACACAGAGACGGAAAGCAGGTCACCGGAGGATATACTTTGAAAGAAGCTGATGGTACCCTTCGTGTTGTTAAGTATGTATCAAACCCTCATACTGGGTTCGAAGCTATAGTTGAACGACAGGGGCATGCCCAGCATCCTGCACATTACGGAAAACACGGTGAAAGCGGAGGGGTGGGTGGTACGAGCTATGTTGGTATTACCCATTGGAGCAACCAAGGGCATAATGAACATAAACATGGATACTAGAGCTGCTACTGTTATCGGATACAATGTACATGAAAAGTTGATAGAGTTTTCTAAACTTGTTATTATTTATATATCTTGTTATCATTTATTTTTATTAAAGAATAGCTATATAATATAATTGTGTTATTTATATTATAGGGATGAGATTTCTGCAACATGTCCTTAATTTAACAAATATGCACAAGAACAGATATAGTTCTAGTGTGGCAACATTTTTCTACTAATGTCATTTTTATGATCAACTTTAAACCAAGCTAAAAATAAACAGGCATATTTGTTATTCAATTATCAAATATTCCTTCTAGAATGAGCAGTAAAGCTTTGGAATTCAGTGCCGAATAAAACTTTTCTTTAACAATATTGTTGTAGTTATATCTTATTAAATGTAGTCACCTAAACCAAACTAGATATGTGATTTGAGTTGTTCTTTGGAAACAGTAAGGAGTAGAATGTGTTTATGAACATGAACGGTTAAAGGCTCGTAGGAGAGGATAAGCTATGGAAAAATGCCACTGCAGTTATAACAACAAAATTGTGCCTAAATGTTCTATTTTGTAGAGGTTAATCATGTTAAATAAGTATTTGTTCTTTAGTAAAAAGCTATTACAAGTAGATATACCGGGTGTTAGAAAAGTATGGGAACGGTGGAAAATCTCGAACAGTTTGAATCAAATCGAAGAATAAAAAAATATGTGGCAATAATTTTTCAATAAACTATCTACTGATACCAAAATTACCTCCCCACCCCCTACCCTGTGGGTGGGGCGAGGGACAACTTTAAAATTTCAAATGGAAACCCCTATTTTTTATTGCGGAAGCGGATTCTACGGCAAAAAATACGTAAATTTTATTTCGGACATTTTTTTTCGATTCTTGCGTGGTGTTGCTGTAATCGCAAAAATGAAAAGAAAACATTACTGTTTCAAGAGTAGAGTCTTGTGCCCATAAGAAAACGTCTAATTCAAAAACTGAAAAACAAGTATTTGTTATTTTTACGAAATCTATCCAATGACATTGGATTCAACTCTCCCGCCCCACCCACTGAGTTAGGGGTAGGAGAGTCGAATCCAATGTCATTAGATAGATTTCGTAAAAATAACAAATACGTGTTTTTCAGTTCTTGAATTGAACGTTTTTTTATGGGCACAAGACACTACTCTTGAAACAGTAATGTTTTCGTCGCATTTTTTGCGATTAGAATTAAAAAAATGTCCGGAATAAAATTTACGTATTTTTTGCCGTAAAATCCGATTCCGCAATAAAAAATAGGGGTTTCCATTTGAAATTTTATAGTTGCCCTTCGCCCCACCCACAAGGTGGTGGGTGTGGAGGTCATTTTGGTATCAGTAGATAGTTCTTTGAAAAATTTTTGACCCGTATTTTTTTATTTTTCGATTTGATGCAAACTGTTCGAGATTTTCCACCGTTCCCATACTTTTCTAACACCCGGTATGTAAATATAGTAAATATAAACGAATACAAAGGAATTGTAAATATAATAATGCAATAAATACGAAATATAATAAGTATAGAATATAGAGAATAAAAAGTATAGTAAATGATTACAAACCATAACACAGACAAGAAAAGGATATTAAGTTAGATACTTAAATTTTTTTTTGCTGATTATTTTAGAGATTTTATGTCTGCATGCAACTGTCTAAAAAGTATACACTTCCATAAGAAAAAGTTTACGAAATTGGCAAAATATATGAGCGAAAATGGAAGTTTTGAGAAAAAAGGAAACGTCTTTAAACTCAGAATCACACGAGATGAAGAACATACAGTTGTACCTTTAGCCAGTATTTTTGCAGACCCGCATATTTCTATTCGTCAATTAGCGACAGAAACTGATATTTCATATTCTTTAATTCTGAATTCTGAAAGACAATAAACTGTGACCATATAAAATACATTTACATCAGGGTTTGGTACCTGGAGACGAGAGACGTCTAAATTTTGTAGCACGGTTTGCAGTTGCTCAAGAAATGACTATCTTAGATCCCATCATGTGGTCAGACGAATCCCGTTTCCATAATAATGGAATATTCAGTCGACATAACTGCCATTATTGATCTCAGGATAATCTTCACTAACTTAGAGAAACTAATTTCCAAAATACCTCGTGAATTAATGTATGGTGCGGAATTCTTAACGGACAAATTATAGGAACCAAGTTTTACGGAGACACACTTACTGGAGAAAGATATCTACCGTTTTTAAGAGAATAATTGAATTTCGTAGAAGATGTTCCATTACATATTAGCCATAACATGATATTATAGCAAGATGGAGTATACCACCACATAATGCTATAATTTTAACAAATTATTTAAATACAGCTTATCCAACTTGATGGATCGCAAATCATAGTGAGGGAGTTAAGTGGCCTGCCAGATCTCCAGATCTTACACCATTGGATTTTTGTCTTTGTCCCTATCTAAAAGAAAGAGTTTACTGTACACCTCTAAATGACGTCGAAGATCTTAAAACTCGACACCTTTAGTGTATTTGTCAAAATTCCCTTTGAAATTTTGAAATCGAGTTGATTCTCGTGGTAGTTTCTAAAGTTTTGTGGTCGGAGCGACGTCACGCCCTCGTGCAGCGACATTTAGCATATTTACTAAAATTACACTCCCTGGTGTATTTTCAATATTTTTACGTGGAGCACGCATTTCATGCGAAATATTTCAGATTTCGTTATAGTTTCGAAAATTTCATTAGGTTAGCGCGTTCTTTAACAATCACAGAGATGATTCAAGGACGTCTTTTAATAGAGCTTGACAAGCGACTTATAAATATATATGGTTTGTTGTAGTTTATTGTTTAAATAAAAAAGATACAGTGGCGCGAAAGCCAAACTGAATCACCCGTTATATTATTATATAATAAAGTAAACTGTAACTTATTTTCATCAGTTTATTGAGATATATATATTTACACATTTAAACATTCAAAATAGTGAATACAACTCAGCTACACTAAATATTGATTGGTTGATTAATGACCATGTCCGTGTCCGCCATGAGAAATTGCGACAAAGCTGGTGCCACCATGAGCGCCTCCACCTCCACCTCCACCGCCGCCGTGACCACCATGACCTCCATGGCCACCGCCATGACCATAATGAGCAGGATGTTGTGCATGCCCCACTCTCTCCACAACAGCTTCAAATCCAGAGTGAGGTCCAGCCTTGTACTTGACGATACGTTTGGTACCATCAGCTTCGTGTAGCTCGTACTCACCAGTTACATGATCTCCATCTCTGTGTTCATGCTGGGAATGTACGTCATGGGTATGCGGGTCGTGGACGCCGTATTCGAATTTGTAATTGGCGTGGCCCTGAAAAACAATTAATGAAGGCATTCGTTTTGACAATTTCTTTATGGACTTACGTCACCGTATCCGCCTCCATGGCCATCTCCGTGGCCACCCCCGTAGTAGCCGTCAGCTAAAACTATGCCCACGGCGGCTGAAATGAATAGCAATGTCTGGAAGGAACAAAAAATATTATACATCAAATACAAAAAATATGTGTTTTATTTTTGACGATGGATTTTATTTAATAAATTTAGTACCAAAATATTCTGTAGGATTAATTACATGGTTTCTATTTGTCGGCTCTAATATGTTTGGCAAATTCTCCACACTTTTTGCTGAAATATGTATAAAATGTTCATTCAATAAATTCAATATTTTGGAAATTTCTGTCTTGAAATCATAAAATACATGCAAAGATTTATATGGTTCTAAAAAATTACTAATAATATTCTTCAAATTACTGAATCACACCATACAACAAAAGCTATGTACCAGTAGAAGAAATACCTTAAAAGACGTCGCGACGCCTAGAGAATAATGCGTCATTATGCGTCATTAATTACCACCGTATTTGATTAATAAATTAAACTTAAAATAACGCCACCAATGAAAGCTACTTTACAAAACTATCGACAAAAAACATGTATTAGTTATCCCAATTTAAATATCTTTGGTGATTTCAACGATAGATCAGATAGCAAACCGTTTTCATAATTACGAAAAATCAGGGTACAGTTTTGTGGACAATGCAAGGAAATTATTTGCGTACTTAATATGAAAATCATTAATAAAAATATGATCTCTAAAGCCTTAGATAAAACATATTAGCTGTTAGTATTAATTTAATAAATCTTACAATTTTAATTTTCATCCTTGTGCTGCTGGTACCGAATTGAGACTTTAAGTGATGTTTTCGAATTTGGTACTCCACTTTATATACGAAAATCATTAATTCTGCTTGGAATGGTTTAATGGGTTAAATGAAATAAACGACCTATTTTTTAGAACTTTATGGTTCACCTGACACTGTTACAAGTACAAGGTGAATGATTTTCAGATAGGCAATTCACTGTTACTTTTATTAACACAAAGTAATTTTCGGACTTTTACCTTTTGGTCTCAGTTCTAGCGAAAGGTAAATAAATAAAAAATATATTGAAAACAACCCATTTAGGCAAAATCAGAAAACTGACAATGGCGAGCAAAAATTAAATAAAGGAATGAATTTGATTCATTCTCTAGGAAAAGAGAATTATTGAGCATATGAAATGCATTGAAATATATTAGAAGAACCTAACCAAAAATTTAGAAAAAAACCGCTGCCCAAGGAATCACTACTTCCGCATCTAGATTTTTATATGCAAGTATTATACACACTAAATCCCAATGTGTTATTTTAGCCCCTTTAACAATATGGTGGGGGTGGCAATAAGGGTGCTAGAGTGGTGGCTAATGCCAAAATAAATTTTAAAGGCCCTTGATTCCCGTATCCACACTAAATCCCAATTTAATTTTTACTCCGTTTAATAATGGGATGGGGTGGCAATGGGGGTGGTAGAGGGGGGAGAGGGGAAACGTCAAATTTTTTTGAGACGTTTCCTTCTTGTATACACACTGAATCACATTTTAATTCCTTTGAGACTTTTCGTAGATGCCCTAAATCGCAATTTTATGGACTCTTGCCTGCTTGCATATAGAATTTCAATTTTTTGGGTACTTTATTGTACAGTACAAAACCTTTATATTAACAGTGTTTTTCATATAGAGAGGTTTTATAACGTGGTAATATTATTAAGCTACTGTTTTGCCGCGTATCTGAATTACTGAACGAGTAAACTGATTATTTTTATGTAAGTACAAATATATTTTTAATATATACAAGAATAATACTGTTAAACTGTTTAAATTGGTACAATGCAATGACTCACGGAGACTTTTCAATTCCCAATTAATTCTGATGATTCGTTTTTGTGAAGTAAATATAGATAAGTTTATTCCATATGAGTAGTGATAAAGTATTTTCAGAATGTTTTTGTTTAGACGTTTGTTCGCCACAACTTTCAAAATTATCTTCAGTCCTAAAATATATTTCTGCCGGTCCATTTGACTGTCCAGCGTAAACCCAAGGGAATTTATTTCGTCCATAAATTTGATATTATAGTTTACAATTGTAATATCCGTTCTTTTTCTCTGCTTAAAGTTTACACAACATGTTTTCTCGAAATTAATTTTATTTGCCTCACAACAATTACATATTAAGTTTTAATCATTTATTTACATAAGATAAAGAATATTAGTTGATCTGTCGAATTTTACCAAAAATAGTCATCAGCGAATAGCGTTACCGATAAGTTCGGCACATAAGATAACAGGTCGTTTTTGTTGAATAGAAATAGAAGTGGGTCTCGGACTGATCCCTGAGGTATCCCACTTTCTATTCTACCCCATTCCGAATACGAATACTCTATTGGTTCAGAATTTCTTTAAAATTATTCTCTGTTCCCTGTTCACTAAGTAACTCTGAAATTATTTTAGTGCCACACGACGTACGCCATAGAATTCTAGTTTTAACAGAACAACTTCTAAATTTACGCTAATAAAAGCCTTAGTGAATTCGTCCAACTGTTTGATGATTTGAATCCAAGTTTTCCACAATATTTCCACATATGCTGCGCTAGTTGTTCGTTTGCCACTTAGAAATTCGTGCTAGCTTGGATTTATTATAGTAGAGCTATTTAAAAGTTTCAATAATCTTTTGTTCATAATTTCCCAAGTTTTTTTTGAGATATTATATTAATAAGCAAATGAATCGATAATTTGAAATAGGTTGCGAATTTCCTTTCTTATATAAAGGCATAATATGAGACCTTTTCAAAGCTTTCGGGAAAACAATGTGTATAATAGATTCACTGAATAGATTTTCAAGTTCATCAGCTAACATGTTTATAATTTTCTTTAATAAAAATTGGCAGAATATTGTCATATCTTGATGACTTTTTATTTAAAAAAACTTTTTGTGATGGACAATATCTCGTCTCTGTCAGTTGGTTTAAGATTGATGACATATTGGACAATTCTACTGTCACAAAATAAACAATTACTCCGATGATGTCCTAATAGTAAAATTTCAAACTTTTTCTAATCCACTTCAGTAGCTTAGAAATTTTGCAAAAAAAAATGCAATATTCTAATATCGCATTTTTATTATTAAATCTGTTTAATAATATTATCGAATAGGCGAACAAAAAGACATAGGATATTTTGATGATTTGTTTTCATCGAGAGCAAACATTGGGTATTTCTAAGACATAGAGGAATTATACTTAAAATATCATTTTTATGAACCAGGTAATTTTTCTTAAACGAAATGAAAAAAATATACCTATACAACTTCTGCAAAAAATTCCTATACCAACCGTTTATGTAATTGAATAATTGCTTAACTAATTTACCGTCTAAGAACTTTTTTTAATTATCATTGACAATGAAAGTAAAACAATTACACTTTAGTTTTTGTCATCCGATCAATTCAGTTAAAAGTTCATATCAGTTAAAAACCTTGAAGAGTTTATTGAGTAAGAAATATACCCAGAAATACATTCCAATCGAAAAAAAAAAGCGTGGTGTTATATTTTGAAACAAAACCTCACATCTAAAAATTCGTTTTTAATTTAAGAGATGTTCCTTAGTATACAGAGTGTAACGTGAGTGACGGGCCATGCTCTAGTAAGTAGTGCGAAACCTTGAGACGATATCAAAATGATCTTTACTATACCGGGTGGCTAGCTACGAGTTCGGCTCAGACTTATAACCTATACTGGGTGTAACAAGATCATGGTATACCCCCCTTTTCTCCTTCAGTTTTGAAAATAATAGATTGAAATTTAGGATATACTACACACTAATAAGCGGCATTTTTTGACATGAAGTGACACTAACTTTCGATTTTTATATGGAACACCCTGTATATTATTGCATTTTTGAATTTTGCATAATTTTCTGAATCCAACGATGCTAAATAAGTGACATTTCAAACATATTTTTTTATAATATAATTTTTAGTTTTCCATTTAAGTGTGCCATGACGGTTACGATTTATTCTAAATGACCTGTGTAATGTTATATTGGAGTGTAGTGGAAAAAAGTGAGACACACTGTATATAGAGGACAAAAATTATTTTTATTTTGGGTCTGCAGTTGTACGCCACAAAAATTAAAAATACTCTTTATTTTTGTTTAAGCTTCCGAGACTTCATTGTCACTTCATCAGAAATTGAAATTTTGAAGTTTAATTAAAGTAGCACATATGCATGAGCAAAACGGACAATTTTAAAAATTCAAAGTCCGACTTTTTTTAAATAATAGAAAGAAAATGGTATAGACATTTTAAAAGATTTTTGCATTATTAGATTTATACATTATTAATTAAATATTAAACCTTGCAAAAATAAAGGACATACCTACTTCACCTCCTCATACTTATCCTCCATTGCATTTAAATGGCAATATGTATTTTCCTTTTCTTTATTTCATTTTGCATAATGGATAAGTAGACCTAGATAAGCACCAGAATTCTTATTCTTATATTTTTAATTCCCATTACATCTGAAATTAACACAAGGGCCTATATCCTGATTCTTAGACGTGGGACCTTTCTATATCATGGTCTGTAATGCTCTCACTTAAATTAGGTAACACAATTGTGTGTGTGCCAATTTCCTGTTGTCAAGATCTGTCATTCGGTGTGTTATTTAACAGGAACTCAATAATAGAAGTAGGTATATATTGGACTAAGAAAGTAATATTGTTTCTACTTACTAAAATTTGAAATGTGAGTGAAAATAACCAAAATTAATAAAAATATATTAAACTTAAAATGTTGCTTATTTACCATTTGTTCATTAGGTAGTATAAAATTGATTATTTTTAATAAATAATAAATAAAATTGTGCTTTAACTAAACATTAACATTATAGGTACTTGTAGTTTTTGTTTTTGTAGGAAGAAGGTCATCAATTTGAAGAAAACCAGTTTCTTAATTAGTCGACACATCCTCAGGACTCTGAAGACAACATAAATTGCATTTTACATAATAAAATAATATATAAATAAATATAAATAATATTATAAACATATACAACAACCATATACATTTAAAACAAGGAGATATCTGAAAACAAGATTAAAAGAACATACAAGGGATTGCGTAAACATCTACAAGCAAATTAAAAATATAAAAAATCCCACTAGTCTGGCACTACACTCAAAAGAAAAGTTACATATGTTCAGTTTTGATCAGACAACCATTTTAGGCACATACACAGTTTTAAAAAAGAGATTGATGAATGAGATGATAAAAATTAAAAAACATAGTAACAAAAGTGTCAATAAAAGATCAGACATAGAAAATGTAAACAATATAATAAATAATACAAAAACAGATATCTGATAAGGAGTTTTTACGTTCAAGTATGTTTTCTACCTATAGCTCAAATAATTATAGTCAATACTGTTTATTTGTTCACTGCTTGTCCCAAATTATGTAAGTTTATGTTTAATTACTACCTTTTAAGTTTCACAAGGAAAACCATAATTAAAGGTGAGTATCTTTAGTACGTTGGGTAATTTTTGATAAATCATAAACTTGAAGTAATTGTTGTATATGGTTGTTGTATATGTTTAGAAAATTAGTTATATTTATATATTATTTTATTGTGTAAAATGTAATTTATGTTGTCTCCAGAGTTCTGAGGATGTGTTCAAATAAGCATGAAACGTCGACTAATTAAGATACTGGCTTTCTTCAAATTCATGACTTTCTTACCACCAAATCAAAAAAGTTAAATATAAGGGCCACTAAACCAATTCAATAAATTATAGGTACTCTTGAAATAAAGGTATTTTTAGGCATATTTATTATACTTGTAAAACTGAATGATATTGATGCGTTATTCATTTATTTAAATTAATTTTTATTATGCAAATTAATAGATAAAAATTTTATAAAACTCAGAAAAAAACAGGTAAATTGTAAAAGTAAATAGCCACCAAAAATACAAACGGTCTCGGGCCAATTCTTTAATAGTATTCATATGGAGAATCAAAATTTCCTGTCCGATTTGTTAATTGTATCCAATCAAAGTAAATTATAAGCAATTTGTTTAAGAAAATATTTCAGAAATTCGTGATAACATAAAAGTACAAAAAATATTTTAAAAATGTTGATATTATCTACTTTCCTAGATACATGACTAATTATTATGCTCATTATTATTTTTAACTTACCTTCTTCAACCAATCATCATTAGAGAAAATATCAATGCAATATTGCAAGCCTTAAAATAATATAGTCACTCACAAATTAATATACACTTCAGAAAAATAGTTTTCCCATTGAACTTAAAAAGTATAAATTATTTTCAGTAAAGATTTAAATAAAACATGTTATTTTATTGAACTACCTTTATTTATCCTTTACAACTTTGTCAAAAGAACATTATTTTGGCACATAATATCTACAATAAAAATTATTTGGTCTCACAGCATCACCTTAAATCTAAATATATACAAAATCAAATACTGATCATGGTAAAACGTTTACCCAGCTACAATTATCGTTTAAAAAACTAATTAACAAATTTATATATACAAGCATATATTACTCGTTTATGTACAAGCTGTTCTACTCTATAAAACGTAATACTGATGGCTTATTTAATTAAAAATCTAGATAACATAACACTTTGGCTTTAAAAATGGCAAATAAATAACTACGTCTTTCACTGAACTGACTCACGTTGGTCCAGAAGGTCGTACAGCGCTGTGATGTATGTTTGTGCCATCTGCAAAGTCTCGTACTTGGATAACTGCCTGTCTTGTCCTAGCTGCGGAAGGAAGGTCCTCAGCCTGTCGAAAGCTTGGTTTAAATTCTGCATGCGTCGCCTTTCTCTGGCGTTCGCCGCCAGGCGCCTCTTTCTCAGCACCAGGGGTGTCACGCGGCTCTTGCTCCTTCCCAAGGCGTCAGGACTCGGCGTTTTGTAGTTCTCCTCATAGCTGTCATAACTGGACGTAGAAGACGACCCCCAGTCGTTGGACACTGCCTGCTGAGGACCCGCCAACATATACATGTAACCGTAAGATTCGGGATAAGTTTCCATTTTAAACACGACAAGTCGAAGACGATATAAAAACAACTGACACCACCGAACGATGAGTTGGATCTGATGTTTTACAACTACCTGTTGTCTTTATATATAGTGGATGGCTACCCCTCGGCTCACTGTAAGGCCCTTTGTGTTAAGTACCGCCCTAGTAGCGCGTGCCGATCGGCCAATGGGAGTTTTTGATGCGGTGAAGAGTTTGGGTATAGTCTGGCGAGAAAGTATTTCATTAAATGGGAATTTCATCAAAAATGCAATTCTATCAAAGGGCATTTGATTTCAAATAGCTTGAAACATGTTTATATAGTTATAGAAAGTCTTGACTGCATGCGAGAAAATATATAGTATAGTATTTCCTGAAAGTTATTTGTGGCATTCTACGAATATTCTTTCCTTTTATCTGGTTTTCTACCACATGTAATATCCTCTTCAAAAACGAATCAGCGAATCTACAAAATAATAGAATTATTGGAAAAAAGCCTCTGTTATTTCCATATATACTACTTACACAGAACTGATGATATTTTCTTTTAGATAATGTTGAGTTTGTTAAGTTCTTCTTTTAACATTGGTAGTCAGGTTGTACAAATATCTACAGAACAATTCGATACGCACTTATCGTCATTAAATAAGATTATTGCCGATTCTTTAATTTTTCTTTTTTGTTATCTGCCTCTTTTGTTAAAATCTTTGCCGAGTCCCAGTTTTTCCCAATCTTTGATTTCTGAATTTCATTTTTTCTAATATAATTCTTGTGCTCATCCAACCTCACACTGGTGTTGAAAATAGGAACAATCAGGTACGACAAATACCTGAACGTCATTATACAGCCATAATTCCTTATGTATACGGACTATCGGAGAAGCTACGCCATATAGGTGACAAATTTGATGTTAGGGCGGTATTTCAAACGGGGAACACTTTGGGATCTACTTTAACAAAAACAAAACCGATAAACAGGGATCAGAATTCAAAAAAGTGTATTTACAATATCCAGTACGAATGTGATAAATTTTATGTAGGTGAGTCACCCAGACCTCTCAGTGTGAGGTTGGATGAGCACAAGAATTACATTAGAAAGAATGAAATTCAGAAATTAAAAATTTGTGAACATGCTTGGGAAAACGGACATAGAATAAACTGGGACTCGGCAAAAATTTTAACAAAAGAGGCAGATAACAAAAAAGTAAAATTAAAGAATCAGCAATAATCTTATTGAATGAAGATAAATGCGTATCGAATTGTTCTGTAGATATTTGTACAATCTGGCTACCAACGTTAAAAGTAGAACTTAACAAACTCAACATTATCTAAAATGACATAAACAGAATCTTAATGCTGTGTATTTGACATACACAGCAAATAAGAGTTCTTCGAAAAAAGCTTTGAAAACGGAAAGAGACTACTTTCCGAAACGTCAGCAAAATACATTATTTCTGTGTTTATTCCGATTTATATTATTTGCAAAAATAACCTCTGACTGTTCCTTTGACGTAAACGTCACAGACGCAGAGGCTTTTTTCCAATAATTCTATTATTTTGTAGATTCGGTGATTTGTTTTTGAAGAGGATAATACAAGTGGTAGAAAACCCAAATAAAAGGAGAGAATATAGTATAGTAACTCCTTTTAATACAACATTTTTCAAAGCTATTTTCTAATGATATGATATGATGTGATGTGATGTGATGTGATGTGATGTGATGTGATGTGATGTGATGTGATGTGATGTGATGTGATGTGATGTGATGTGATGTGATGTGATGTGATGTGATGTGATGTGATATGATATGATATGATATGATATGATATGATATGATATGATATGATATGATGATAATATACGTTTATTTACGAAGAAAAAAATAATAATAACAATAATTTACAATGGTAATGTATTGGTACAATAATTGTAAATAAACATTATTTCCCAATAAGTGACTTAACACTTGTTTTGGTGAGATGGGTAATGAAGTGCAATTTTTAGTTGAATTGAATAGATTGAAAGATGCGGGATATAAACTTTTCGGAATTACTTATCGAATACTAGCTTATCGTGCATGCCTTAATTTTATAGGAATACTAAACTAAAATACTAAGC
This sequence comes from Leptura quadrifasciata, assembly GCA_963675555.1. Taxonomy (NCBI): domain Eukaryota; kingdom Metazoa; phylum Arthropoda; class Insecta; order Coleoptera; family Cerambycidae; genus Leptura; species Leptura quadrifasciata. The sequence continues at coordinate 13,488,371 of OY776681.1, read as the reverse complement.
TAAAATATTTAAACAATTATTTTGATATAAAAACTAGTGTTAAATGGGAACAGACAAGGGCAGAGAAAACTTGGACTGCTGATAGCTGCTAGGAATATATATAAGTAGTCAGCGAATCTGTTGGATGGGATGACTTCTATCTTTGTTGTACTACAACGTAGGGCTGGTTCTCCTCGGCGATCCAACCAGCAAAGCCATGAGTTCTAATTATTCTTTAAGTTGATGACGTCGTTGGCTAAGTTTCTACGATTTTCCAATATACGCTTTTTTAGTAGCTTCTTGAACTGATGTGTTTTTGCTACTCTTTGTAAGTCCTTGGGTAAGGTGTTGTAAGCTCTTGGGGGCTTAGAAGGTATAAGACCTTTGTCCGAATATCTTTGTCATAAATGATATAATGGATTGGCTTCTCTATCTTGTACTCGTGTGTAGATAATGATTTTATATTTTTTGTACTCTGATATTTTATATTTATGTTGTAGTAGTATAATTGCCTGATATGAAATAGTTTTGCCTCTGCGCACAGCAAGTCTGTGGGGTATCTTGAGTCCTTGGACAACATTATTTTTATAAATCTTTTTTTATGGTTTCCAGAGAAATTAGGTGAGTTTCTAAATCTGTATATAATGGGTTGCAGTTTTTTATCAGATAGTTCACGTGAATATCTCATCTTAAATGAGAGTCTATAAATATGCCTAAATATTTTATGTTTTTTACAGGAATAAGGCAGTAACTTTCTTTCATTAATTATTTGACCTCATAAGCGCTTCATCTTTTATTTTGTATTTGCCAGGTGGAAATAGAGCAGTACACATAGGGCCCCTCATACTGACTGCTCTCGTTTGAGGCTCAAAATATGGCACATGAAGTATGAAAGTACAAATGGGTGTACTGTACTTTCCTACCTTGATTAGTTTTGCTCAGCTCTAAGATATATTCGCTAAGCTATGCTACGCTGATGAGGAGCAATAACTCCGAAACACGTGTCCGTAGCTGCATTGTTGTTTTTTTTTTTTTGAGGAATAAGGTACTAACTTTCTTTCTTTAATTATTGAAATATCACTTATCAAACAAAAGTTGTCATTTTCATAGCTCACTTTTTTTTCTATAGGCAATAATAGCGATGATAGGGGGTGGGTATTTTATAATGAATAACCAACCCTATACAAACCATCGAAATGTCGAGCTTTTTATCTGGCAATTCAATACTGCCACAAACCTACACCTATTAGTAATAATAAAAAATGTACCTCAACTAGGTTAATAGTTGTTATGTATCTAGTGACTGAGACTTTCTTCCTCAATGCTTCTGACTATAAAAACATAATGACCGTTTTCATTAGCATAAAACTCTTAACAACTCCTAATTACCTTCTAAGTTACATAACAAAAAATATAACTCGTGCTGTGTCCGAGGTAATTTACGTCAATCCGAATTATTACTATTACTACGCTACCACCACAAGAGGGTCTCACTATTTTTTGTATTGCCCTGTCATGTGGTATAAGGTAATTCGAGTAAACAAATTGGATACAGGTTCTGGTACACTCGGGAGTAGAAGTAGACCCTCGCCACTCGTTCGGTTTGTGTGTCATTTGTGTGAATGGTTTAATTCGACGGTGCCTGAAAATCCTAAAATAAAGATGCAAAATTGAGGTAGTTTGTTTAGACATTGAGTCATATCCCTTTTCATTTATAATTATTTAGGTAAAATAAAAGTTATGCGCTGTACGTGTTGTGTATAAATCACGGAGAACATACAATTTCCGAAAGTGTCAGGGATACCCGAAATTATAAGTAGTAGTAGTACAACAGAGCCATAGGCAAACGTAAAAGGTTATTAACAAAATCAAAACAAAATATATTATAAAATTCCAGACATAAGAGAACTGTCAGAAAATCATACGGCTGTTAAACAATGAAACAACCAATGTTACAATAAAAAGTAAACAAGTTAATATTTGGTAATATTTGAGGTCCTAAATTTTTTTATTTTTAGTTCAATTTTCTTAAATTTTTGACAAACTCTAGATGAAAGGACTAATTTCAACTTGCATATCCAGTCTATTGTTAAATGCTGGCGTATTAGTCATTATACAGGGTTAATTAATAGTTCGTTTTATAACCCTAATTTTAAAACACCCTGTGGAATAATTTCATAGTCAAATTCTTTCAAAATACCAATTTTTGTTAAGAGCTGTTTCTTTTCTACACTTTGTTTTTTGGTTTATGTCTTTAGGTGCACTGGTTCATTTTTAAGAACGAAATGAACTTGTCAACAACAGTTTATTTATGACGAGACGGCTTTGCTCGTTCTTGCTCTAACGTCAGTTTGACAGCTTAGTTTATGAGTCTAGTAATGAAATGGCAACAATATATTGTTTAGTTATTACAACTTACATAAAAAGAAAGAAAAATAAGAAAATTTATTTATGCAAACAATTCAACTTCAAAATCAAAACAATTCAACTGTAACTTAATTAACCTAAAGAAACCTACTTTTTACAACAAATTTAACTTAATATTTTGTATTATCACCTCTAGCCCTTATAACTGCCTGAATACGTCGGTTCATACTGTCAATAAGGTTACGAATAGTATCTTGAGGCATATTTTGCCATTCCTCCTGAAGGGCTAAACGAAGCTCATTTACCGTAGCCGAAGCTACTTCGCGATCTCTGATCCGCCTACCAAGCATGTCCCACACATGCTCTATGGGGTTAAGATCGGGCGAACATGCTGGCCAGTTCATTTTGTTAATACCAACTTCCGCGAGGTATTGTGTAACAAGCAATGCTGAATATGGCCGCGCATTATCTTGCATTAGGATAAAGCCATCGCCGATAAATCCACTAAAAGGTACAACGTAATTGCTTAATATCTCCTCAATATATCGGTGGGCCGTCAAGGATCCATCGATGACCACCAAATCGGTGCAGGCCTCCTGGGTTATTCCTGCCCACACCATTACCGAACCTCCTCCATAGCTTAGACGGGGACTGAACGTGCACTTTGCAAATCTTTCTCCGGCCCTTCTCCATACTCTTTTCCGTCCATCTGGAGAATGTAAGCAGAATCTGGATTCGTCAGTAAAAAGAACATTGTTCCATTGCCTTAAGTTCCAAGGTAAATGTTCAGTGGCAAATTGCAGTCTAGCTACTCGGTGACGAGGAAGCATTTTAGGTCCAGTTGCTGGTCTGCAAGCATTCAAACCAAACTCCTTCAATCTTCGGCGAACTGTCCACACACTAACATTAGTACCTCGGACCTCTTGGAGTTGATTTCTTGTCTGCACTGATGTTAACTTGCCCTACGTTTATTTCTGCCAGTTTGTCTAAAACGTTCGACTACTCTTTTGATGGTAGAGCGATGAACATGAAGGGTTCTTGCAACATATTCATAATTACGTCCATCTTCAACAAGAGCAACAGCTTTTGCGCAATTTTCCGCACTTAAAACCATAGTAGCAGTATAATAGGTCTTGCGTAACAAAAATTACTGTCAATGTGACATTAGAGCAACAACGAGCAAAGCCGGCTCGTCAAAAAATAACATTTCTCAAAGTAAACTGTTGGTGGCAAGTTCATTTCGCTTTTAAAAATGAACCAGTGCACCTATTGACATGAACCAAAAAACGAAATGTAGGAAAGGAATGGTTCTTATCAAAAATCGGTATTTTGTAAGAATTTGGCAATGAAATTATTCCATAGGGTGTTTTAAATTTAGGGTTATACAACGAACTTTTAATTAACCCTGTATAATGACTAATACACCAGCATTTAACAAAAGACTGGATATGCAAGTTGAAATTAGTCATTTTATCTACAGTTTGCTAAAAATTTATCAAAATTGAACTAAAAATAAAAAAATTATAAGACCTCAAATTTTACCAAATATTAACTTGTTGCGTTTTTTTTTGCATGTGAGTGTATATGTATATATATATATATATAGGACAAACAAGGATATATCTGAAAACAAGATTAACAGAACATACAAGGAATTGCGTTAACATCCACAATCCTATTAAAAATATAAAACATCCCATTAGTCTGGCACTACACTCAAAAGAAAAATTACAAACGTTCAATTTTGATCAGAGAAAAATTTCAGGCACACAAACAGTTTTAAAAAAGATATTGATGAATAAGATGATAGAAATTAAAATCCATAGTAACAAAGTGTCAATAAAAGATCAGACATAGAAAAACTAAACACCTCATATTTCAATATAATAAATAATATAAAAACAGATATCTGATAAGGAGTTTTTACATTCAAATATGTTTTTTACCTATAGCTCAAATAATTATAGTCAATACTGATTAGTTGTTCATTGTTTGTCCCAAATCGTGTCGTATTTATCATTACTGTATAAGTTTATGTTTAATTACTACCTTTTAAGTTTCACAAAGCAACGACAGGCGCGGTTAGTACTTGGATTGGTGACCATTCCAACGGAAACCGCGTTCTCGCCTCACACATCTTCCAGCGGCTTGTATATCAGTGTATGCGCGGAAGCTATACAACCTTAGGCGAGGGTTGTATAGGAGATATACCATCCTTCGGAGGGGATGTAAAGCCGTCGGTCCCTTGTCTATTAAATGTTAGGCAAGTAAAAGATCCCTACTCTTCTTAAGGGAAGAGGTTCGGCAAAATTCCTGGTTGGGGGTAGCTCGTCTACAGGCGTTGGTGTTAGGCCTCAGTAGCGGAAATAGGCCGACGTTAAATAAATGTATTAAAAAAAAAAAGTTTCACAAGGTCGGCTTGGTGGTGTGATGGACAGTGGCGCATCCTTCCACACAGACGGCCCGGGTTTAAAACCGGGTCACAGCAAGTCAATGAGATATAGTGGATGAGCGGAACTGCTCGCGCCACCATCTTTCGAAAGAGATGTAAAACTGTGGGTTCCGTGTATCTACGATGTGAGCACGTTAAAGATCCCTACCCCACGACAAACTGTGGGGTTCGGCAAAATTTACAGATTAGGGATCCCAGTGCCTATACAGACACTGCTGCGCTTATCCCCTGGTGTCGGTGATTGACCTTGGTAGCGGAAATAGGCCGACGTTAAATAAATAATTTAAAAAATTATAAAAAAAAAATTACAAGGGAAACCATATTTAAATGTGAGTATCTCTAGCACGTTATACAAGTTATGATAAGTCATAAAAATAATATAATAATAAATAAACACCACAGAAATTAGCAACCCCCAATTCCAGGGGGTTACACATTGAAAAAACGCGGACACACAACCATTTCCGCCGCCAGGATTTAAACCCGGTGGCGCGACACCCGTGTGATTAATCGCGATCGCCACCTAGCGCCTTAACCCACGCGGCTATTGACCAGAAAATAAGCTTTAAGTAATTTAGTTGAACATGTTTTTAGATCTATATGGTTGTTGTATATGTTTATAAAATTATTTATATTTATTTATATATTATTTTATTGTGTAAAATATAATTTATGTTGTCTTCAGAGTCCTGCGGATGTGTTCAAATAAACACGAAACGTCGACTAATTAAGAAACCGGTTTTTTTTTCAAATTGATGGACTTCTTCCCACAAAATCAAAAACTACAAGTTAAATATAAGGGTCACTAAACCAATTCTATAAGTTATTAGCAAAGTTGAAAAAAATCATAAAGCAAATTATCAATAAAAGACTAAGTGATGTAAAATAAACTGTACACAGCAAATAAGTACACACATCTATACATAAAATTGTTATTTAAGATATTAAATATTAAAATATATTGACATGATATTGCTTGTAAATAAGCTTTAGAACACATTCGGAACAATTCGAGTTGTGTACTGCGAATAAAAATGCATTTTATTTTGTCTGAAGTGAGTTGCATGCATATTTTTTGTTTTCTGTTTTCGTTCATTTGTTCTGTTTGATAAAATATCAAAGTATTTTATAGAAGACAGATATTTTTATTAATACATGCAATTTTTATATTTCAGCCGAAAAATACAGTTAGAGGCAATTATAACAAAATTTAATGGTAATTAGAATCAGTTATGTTATTTTAATTCACTTAGTTATTGTTCTACTAATTATCAAAATGTTTATAACATTTCGAGCTGTTTACGCATTTATTATGTTCATGAAGATATAAGATTTTTAATTTAATTTGTGCGGGAAAGTGATAAAACTGGAAAAAAGCACGTGATACCACGTGACGAGAGCCAATTAGTTTTATCAAGTTGATGTCAAGAAAGATTCAAGTTGGTATCGGCGATTTTATTATTTGCGGAAAATATAAGGGAGAGTGTGGAAAATTAGAAGTTGCTAGGAGAGGAAAAAAAAAATAACAAGAAAATTACTGAAAATTGCAGGGGTTGACAATTTTAGAGAAAGTAAATATTAAAAGATAAGAGAGAAAATACACTGTTGTTGATGAAAGTAAAGTATAGTAAGAAGAAGGAAGACAACCAGTTAACAAATTTGAGTCAAAGAAAAGAAAAATTATTTTTTTTAAAATTCTGACAAGTTGGAGAGAGAAGATAATTATAATTCATTTTAAGGTGCAGAATTCGATTCCTAGTGGAACCGAGATATCACTTGAATTATGTAGGAGTTTGGCAGATTGCAGGTGAACATCGAATTAAGTTTTACAGTGCGCTTGGAGGTTTTATTTGAGCTAGGCGGACTAAAAGGTTGTAATAAACTTCACATAAATTTCTTGTATATTTTTTAATAGTTTGGAAAATAATTGAGTATATTTTAATTTGAAAATTTCCATCATTAATTCTATTTTTTATTAGTTAATTTGATTTTAAACAATAATTATCCAAATTATTTTATTTTTAGTATCGTATTTTATCGTTCTCACAATACACTGTTCCATTTGATTTGAATTTGTTTTATTGCTGTGTGTTTTCTAGAATTGTGTTTAATTTGAATGGTCCGAACTTACGACTTTGTTATCTAAATTAGAAATTATTTACTGTGATATATTTTAACGCCATCAGCGGATATCATAGCAATATATATTTTTTTAAATATTGGGCTGGTAAATTTTTAATTTTGCTCTAAAAGAAATGTCAATATTCCTTATATAACTGTAACAAAATAAAATAAATGTATTATGTGAAAATACAAAAAGCACCTTCATATTTCTTGGCAAGCGAAATGTTATTTTTTACTGAATATCATCTAAAGCACATAAAATTTCACCGTACAACCCCGATTTAATCCAATAACTTAACCCAGCATAAAAAATTTGGCAAGTCACCTAATGTAGTTAAAAATTTGAAAGTATTAATTCTATACGAGCGGAAATCAAGACTAGCTTTTTGCTACCCCTAATTTTGTGGTGGATTTTGTATAACAAGGTTTAATGTGAAAGCGCAAACCCGATTATCTGATCTGCCCTTTAAGGCATTCTGGGGCGGCATATGGCCTTTATGTGGGCTGACGGTCACTCCCTACTATCTAAAATCGTCTTTATGTAAGAAAATTATGGTAACTGTATTTAGAAAGTTGATGAATTGTTTTTTATAGCTTAAATTTGAAGCAAATATTGAATTAACATTTATTTTCTCGGTAAGAAATGTGGCAAATATACAGGGTGTCCCAATTGTGCGTCAAAGTTCAATATCGGCCATATTAAAAGACTTTGAAAAATTATTTTTAATGAAAGTGGTATAGTGTCAAAAGGCCGCACATTTTAAAAATATTTTGAAATATACAGGGTGCCTCGCTACACCGGAGCATCTTCGAGGTAATTTTCTTTTAATATAACACCCTATATATTTCTACACTTATGAATTCAGCGTAAAATTACCTTTCCAACGACCTTCAGATTTTTGGTGTTTGATGGCGTTGTCGATTTTTTTTTTTTATACATTTGTTTAACGTCGGCCTATTTCCGCTACTGAGGCCTACCACCGACGCCTGTAGACGAGCTACCCCCAACCAGGAATTTTGCCGAAGCTCTTCCCTTAAGAAGGGTAGGGATCTTTTACTTGCTTAACATTTACTAGACAAGGGACCGACGGCTTTACATCCCCTCCGAAGGATGGTATATCTCCTATACAACCCTCGCCTAAGGTTGTATAGCTTCCGCGCATACACTGATATACAAGCCGCTGGAAGACGTGTGAGGCGTGGACGCGGTTTCCGTTGGAATGGTCACCCATCCAACTACTAACTGCGCCTGTCGTTGCTTTACATCGCATACCGAAGTATGTACATAGTAAAGACGCACCTACGCTCGCCCCGCGTTGTCGAGTTATTCGAAAAAATATGAAAATTTTGGTCGGGGCTTCGCTGTGTGTGTGTGTATTACTCTTAATTAAGAAGATTTATTTTGCAATTATGTATACAAGAGATGTATTATAACGACACAACCACCAAATATTGATTATAATTATACAGGGTGTATTTTATACTAACGCTAATTCACGACATTTCAAAGTGAATTTTTTCAATTTTTTCAAATGGAACACTATACAGGGTGTCCCACGACGAACTGCGGCGATCGATATCTCGAAAAGTAGATATCGAAAAATTTTGAAAATTTGGTGGTAAACTAATGTCGATGGGGGCAACTCGGCTAAAATATTTTCAAGATGGTAGCACTTCCGGTTATACCGGAAGTAGATGTCAACTTGCTTATTTTAAATGGGGCACCCTATATATTATTACGTTTTTGGATTGTACGCAAAATTCTAGGTCGATTTTATGTATCATGTCCTACACCTAGGTCTCTCCGTTTTTGAGATATTTCAATTTTTATGTCAAAAATGACGTTTGCGGGCCCTAAAAGAATTATCAATTTTTCCTATGAGAAAGCCTTTATTATCTAATTTGGGTTCGATTCTTTGTTGAAAAAGACCTACTTTAATAGAGTTTTTATAATATTTTGATAAGTATTAATACAGAGTGTTTAAAAAATAAGAATAAAGATGAAATTGAGAAAACTGCCAGAAATCAATTTTTTCAAATGGAAACCCCCAATTTTTATAATCTTATCTTATTCGCCATTAAAAATAAGGATAAGTTTATATATGAATGTCTATTCCGATTGTTTATAATCTATGGAGAATGTTACAAAGTTTTATCAAAAACATGTGAAATATTTGCTAATAGATATCCAGAGAAACAAAAACCGTCTCCGAACAGTATTTAATGAATAATGGAGAATTTCAAAAAATTGGCACTGCAACAGTTCATAAAATAATTAAACAAATGTAACTTAGATACAAAAGGTTCTTACATAAAATACTAACAGTATAACTACTTATACTCAGGAAAATATTTATTTTAATAAGTGTTCAAAGTGTCCACCCTGAACTTCCAAACAATTTTCGCACCTCTTCATTAGTTCGTCATGGGTGGCCGCGCTAATAAAACCTGGAGATAATCTTTCAAAAGCATTCCTTACTCTTGCCTGACAATCTTCCATTGTGATTGGATTAAAATAAACCATATCTTTTATTGTTCCCCATATAAAATAGTCTAAGACAGACAGATCAGGAGAACGGGGAGGCCACAGAAAAGGTCCATTGTTAGCAATCCACTTATCGTAAAAAGTTTCTTCCAAGAAGTTGTTAACTATGAAGCTGCTGTGTGGTGGCGCGCCATCGTGTTGGTAAAATATTTGCCTATGTTCAGCTAGCGGTAAATTGTTCAAATATTCATTATCTAAATCTTGTAATATATTCAAATATCTTTCACCTAAAAAAAAGTTGATACGTAATTTGAAAAACAGAAACTATTTAAGTATTAATTCATTACCATTTAAGTTTTTTTCATAAAAATTAAGTTTTACGACTCCATCATTTCTCACAGCACAGTACACATTAAATTGCCAGGTTTCTTGATAATTTCGCAGTCTCACGGCATGGGGATTTGAATCACACCAAAAGTGGGAATTATGTCTGTTGAAAAGTCCATTTTTCGTAAATGTTTCCTCGTCAGTCCAAATTATGTTGTCCAAAAATCGAAAGTCGCCTTGTAACATTGTTAAAATATAAATAAAATAAAAAATAAATACACCACAGGTAATGACGACCCCCTTTATCCCGGAAGGCTCTAGAAGAGCCTTATGTGGGAGGGGGCTACACATTTAGAGACAAGGGACACACACCCAATATTCGTGTATAGTGAAAAAATCCCTCTCACAGTATTTTCCACTGCCACGACCGGGGATCGAACCCGGAACTTTTGGGTGAGAGGCAAGTGTGCTCACCTCTCGACCATCAGTCATACACTGCGGGGGTTAAAATAAATTCGCAAAAGTGAACTTTTCTGGCCAAATCGGTGTCCTTTCCATAGAAATGGAATAGGGATGGAATTTGTGTTTCAAAAGAATTCTATGAATAGAGTTCTTGGAGATTCCTATTTGTAAGGCCACTTGTCTTAAGGATGTCATAGGATATGCCGCAAAATATCCCAAAATAGCAATTTCGATATTTTCATCATCGACAATTGGTTTTATTTTATGAACTGTTGCCTTAACGGTGCCAAAATTCCATTATTCGTTTAATACTATTCGGAGACGGTTTTTGTTTATCTGGATATCTATTAGTAAATATTTCACACGTTCTTGATAAAACTTTGTTACATTCTCCATAGATTATGATTATAAACAAATTTAAGTAATCCTCGTGCGTATAATTTAAGCGCCCCGGGATGATAATTGATACTTGTCAAATGGTAAGTGACAGCTACATACATTTGTTTAGCACTCAACGCCGTCATAGCCAACTAAGTGTAATTTAACTTAATATCTATAACAAAATACCCATATAGAAATATTGAATTGGGAATATCTCGAAAACTAAAAATTTTCGGAATAGACATCCATATACAAACGTACCCTTATTTTTAATGGCGAATAAGATAAGATTATAAAAATTGGGGGTTTCCATTTGAAAAAATAGATTTTTGACAGTTTTCTCAATTTCATTTTTATTCTTATTTTTTGAACATTCTGTATTAATACTTATCAAAATATTATAAAAACTCTAGATCTTTTTCAACAAAAAATCGAACCCAAATTATTCCTTATAGGAAAAATTGGTAACTCTTTTAGGGCCCGCAAGCGTCATTTTTGACATAAAAATTGAAATATCTCAAAAACGGAGAGACCTAAGTATAGGACATGATACACAAAATCGGACTAGAATTTTGCGTACAATCCAAAAATGTAATAATATATAGGATGTCCCATTTAAAATAAGCAAGTTGATATCTATTTCCGGTATAACCGGAAGTGCCACCATCTTGAAAATATTTTAGCCGAGTTGTCCCCGTCGACATTAGTTTACCACCAAATTTTCAAAATTTTCCGATGTCTACTTTTCGAGATATCGATCGCCGCAGTTCGTCGTGGGACACCCTGTATATTATTGTATTTTTGAATTGGCACGTTAATCTCTACGATTTTTGTGAATAATATCCTATACCCAATATCGATATTTCCGGAAATATTTTTACTTTTTCATTAAAAACCGTTAAATTATAATACTTTTCATTTCGAGCTGATCTAGTAGCCATGATTTTGACATAAAGTGAGGAATAATTGAAAGTTATCTTATTGACGTTTAATTATTAATTATTGTAACAAAGTTATTTTAAGTTATAAATTAGTTTAAAATTCGCACTTCCAAAAAAGAATTTCTCGAGAGAAGAAATCGTCGATATGGTTTATGTTCTGGGTGCGAGTGAAAAAAATTGTTTGCTATCAACTCGAATTTATAAGAAACGATATCCGGAAAGAAGACAGCTCTCTAAAAAATCATTTGAGAGGTTATTGGACCGATTTGATAATACGTCAAAAGTCATGGAAGAGTTTGAAGTGTGGTGTAACAAAAACTCGTTAATAATTAACACGAAAAAACGGTTTTAGCTAATGACGGTAACATGTATTTACATATTTAAAGTCTCGTGTTTCATATATAAAAATCTTGATAAATTAAATGCGAATAACAACATTCATAATTACAATCACCCTACTAGAAGAGCGCAAGAACTACATATTAAAAGTTGTAATTTAAGTAAGTACAAAAAATCTCCATATTACGCCGGCAGTTATATATTCAATAAACATATAGTTGGTCATATGCCCATATTATTAGTATACTATTTTTAAGCACTTTGTTATCTGTATGTTTGTTATATACCTTTCTTATTTATCATCTTTACTCATTTCTGTTTCGTTTTATACACTCTTTTATATTAGTTTACTATACAGGAATATAATCCCGCCGATATTTTAACATTATCAAAAGCAATATCACCGTAAAGTGGAATGAAAACTGGAAAGAATATGGATCACGAAGCAAGACGATGTACTTTAAAATACATAACGACATCCCAAAAAACGCATGGTATGAAGATAGTCAAGCAAATAGGAACATGATAATTACAATCGCGAGACTTAAATCCAATCATGGAACATTTCCTGCTCATTTATTCAAAATAGGTATTCTGCAATGTGCTAATTGCACGTGCGGCGAAATTGGGGATTTAAATCACTTTTTTTCAATTGTTGAAACAACCAAACACAAATTGAGTGGCTATCTAAGGAACTAAGAAAAAAAAAAGGAATAAAAGACCCAATGTGGCTACCATCTATATTAATTACAAACAACTATGTTATATATAAATTGATCACAGATTTCTTAAACAAAATTAATTTAAAAATATAATTAATTTAACAATAATTGTAATAGCCTATAGCTTAGCTTCGTTTCTCCTAATGTCTAACCTATGTTTAATAAAAACCAAATTAACCCCGTGGTATACCTGTGCATGTCAAAAACGCCCTGAACGACCCCTGTGCAAGAAGAAAGTATTCCTCGTTGTGAATCCTTTTGTTACTCTGGTCGCTATAGTTTCAATTCCTGTGTGGTTAGGGAAATAGGTATCGTAGCCTTATATGAAAATTAAAATTTATAAAATTTACTCGGCTAAAGGACTAGTTTCCAAGGCCAAAAATCTAGAGGAAAAAAAAATTAGTTTACTGTTTAGTTTTTGTTTTTGATATGACAAAACCGATATTGTTCTTGTAACAATGATTTATGGTTAATAAAATTTATTCTATTCTATTCTATTCTATTCTATCCTATTCTGTTCTAGTCTATTATGCAGGGAAAGTGGAATTCATCCCTACCAGGTTCAACTAATGCAGGTACTGATTGATAGGGATTATGAAAACCGACTACAATTTTGTCAATGGGCAAGACAAAAAATAGGACAACAAAGAAATTTTTTTGTCTTTGTTTTGTTTGCCGATGAAGCAACTTTTCATAAAAATGGACATATTAATCGTCATAATTTTCATTATTACGATACAACCAGTCCTTACATCTCACGAACAAATAGCCAAACAAGATGATCGTTGAATATTTGGAGAGGAATTGTTGGGAATTATTTGATAGGACCGCATTTTTTTGATGGACTTGTGAATGGTAAAATTTATTTGAAATTTTTGCAAGACATCTTGGAAAAGTTACTAGAGGATGTATCCAGGGGTATTAGAGAGATAATGTGGTACCTCCATGATGGAGCACCTGTGTACTATTTACGAACATTGGATAGGAAGAGGAGGACCCCATAGTTGGCCTGCCAGAAGCCCTGATTTGACCAAAATAGACTTTTTTGTGGGGCTATGTTAAGGATCAAGTGTACAAAGCTCCTAAAACTACAAGAAATAATTAACAAATTTTCTCAGTTCACAGGCTTTGTGTTTTTTGACTTTTTACGTATTTAATTGCAGTTTAAATAATGTTTTCGGGACTTTGAAAGCCGAGAATAGTTAGGTATATGTACATTACTTGTATAACATAGTATTGTATGAGAATTAACGCTTTTTATGAATGTAAACGTTTATTTACAATAAAGAAAAAGAAATTCATGATTTTCACCGAAAACTCGGTTTTTAAAAAGTAGTTTTTCAGTTTTTCGATTTTTTAACGATATTTTTGTATATAAATAATATTATATTTTAATTCTATATTAAAGTTGAGATTTCAACGAAAAAATGAGCATTAGTAAAGTTCATTAATCGAAAATTTGCTAACCAAATTTTTCGATTGAAAATTAGGTCTTTTTTTTATTTTCTTCATAAAACATCGAAAATTAAATATTTCGCTTTGAAAAAATTTGGGCTTGTTTGAAACAGAAAATAGAACATTTTCACCAATTTTCATGAAAATATAAACATTTTTGCGATAGTTATAAATTAAAAACCGAAAAAACGGTTTTTTGCATTTTTCTCGATAATTTTGAGGTTATGGTCAATAATGATCAATTAGAAAGTTTTAGATTTCTTCATTATCTACAACTTTTACTTTCAACATTTTTCGATAGGATGCATAGTTTAGCCGCAAATCGCAAGAAACGAGTACCAACCCCTAAAAATGTATATATTACCACCCCAACCCCCCTTCCCCAACTTTTACTCAGTCTGGACGACTTTTCCTTAATTATTTACACCATTAACTACATTTTCCGACCATTCGTATACTGAATTTATCGTCTATTACGATATTTTAAGCGGTTTGGCCCTGGTCTATTTTCTGTCTTCATATTTTTTCGGATATAGCTTTGTTGTTGTTGCTTAGGATATTGCCAAAAAACTAAAGAAAGTCCGTTTTCCCCGCTTTCGGGGATTATTTAGGAGTGACAGGTACTGCGGATTATCGGTGGGGTTTGTTGGTATTTTAAGGACCCCAATACCCCAGCTTGTCTCTAATTTGTTCATGGTATCTTATATAAAGACCCTGGGCTATTATGCGTAAAAGAATTTATTAATGAAATGTAAATGCATGTTGTTTTTTAAACATAAATTACTCGAGAACGGCTTGGTTCATTTCCCTTTCCATATCTTTGTTTTTTTTTACCAAATTTGGATAATATTGGTAAAGAGAATGGAGAATTATTATTGCAAGAAAATTTTTAAAAAATCACTTTACCGTCCTGTATTTTTCTCCAAAGCAACAATTTCCTAACGCATTTTTTGGCCATATCTTCATATTTTGATCCAGATTTCTGAGCTATGTCCCACTATTAATCGTACACCCCCTATACAATCTTCAATTAACCGGCAAAGTGTACAGAGTTCTTTTCTCGTTTAATTTGTAATTCTCTAAATAGCAAACTAAGGTCTGAGTGATATTGAACAATGACGATGACAAACTAGTAACAAGGGATCTCTCTGTTATTATTAGTGTCAGAGTCCGCCTAATATTTAAATCAGAATAAAGCATATAATGACAGTCAGATTATATTCACACCTCATTCAGATCTGCTCAAAACTACACATTGTTACAACCCAGAGTCGTTAAGATTTTTCAGACAAAAACGCCAATCTAGTTTTTTTCCAGAAAGGCGGAAATATACAAAGGAGTAGGCACGCACACATAACACCTTACTATGTGTATCACTGTCATTTGATTCTACTTAGTCCTTTTTAGCTTGTTACCGAACAGCATCATGTCATTTTTTAAGCATTAAAGGGTTGTCCATTTGTGTAGAGAATTTTTTCTCATGGTTAACGGTAGCGAGCTGAACGGTCAAGATTTTTTTGTAATTTGTAAAGTATAATTTTCGAATTGTTACGCAACAATTGAATTTAGGTAGAGAAGGGACGCAGAGTTTACCTGCTTCCACAAAAGGATTCCTTCGAGATTTAGGTAAAATAATAAATATAACTCGACCATTCGGGTAGACTGATTAGATTTCGCCTTATAAAAAATTATATACTAACTATTCTTAGAGGAAAAAATAAACAATTCATTGGTTATTAAATAGCTGGGGAGCAATCATTATATTCATAATAGGTTACATTCTAAGACAACTTTTGTGTTGCCGACTATTATACAGAATTAGAGATTTTAATTGTCATAATACTCTTAACTTTTTTTTTTGATAATTTATTAGTAGAGAGAAACTATTCTACTTGCCATTATATAGTAATGAAGTAATCATTGTATAACTTTATCCAATGTCAGTTTAAAACGATCTTTTCAAGGCAATACATGCCCTACAATATTTTAAAAATAGTTTATTACATACATAACACTGTTTTGTAGACTTATTAATTATTAAATTGTGAGAAATGATGGAGTCGTAAAACTACATTTTTATGAACAAAACTTAAATGGTAATTAATGCTTTCATATTTTCTTTTTTTCAAATTACGTATCAACTTTTTTTAGGAGAAGGATATTTAAATATATTACAAGATATAGATAATGAATATTTGAACAATTTACCGCTAGCTGAACATGGGCGAATATTTTATCAACACGATGGCGCCCCACCACACAACAACTTCCTAGTTAACATCTTCTTGCAAGATACTTTTTACGATAAGTGGATTGCTAACAATGGACCTTTTCTGTGGCCTCTTCGTTCTCCTGATCTGTCTGTGCTAGACTATTTTATATGGGGAACAATAAAAGATATGCAGTCTGGTTACTTTCCTTATAGTAAAATAAGGATTTATAGAGGAGTTTGCGACTAAAAATATTATGTTTAATATTCCGCCCTCTAAAGGCACATTTGAACTATGCTAAGCCAAGTCAGGCTATTTATTTTTCGATTGCAACAGACACTGGACCGCTAGATGGCGCCTGCTGGCTGTTTTACATGTCGCTATTGTGATAATACCGGGATGTACTATAGTCAAAGGATTCTCATATCGGTTGTCGCATACCTACCTTGCACTGACGAGCGCCAACAGCTCGAAACTGCAGTCTGCAAGTGGTGTGTGACGACTGGCAAGGGAGCTCCTTTGTAGGATCAGTCTTTCGGCTGGTGTTTGTTGCAATCGAAGCATTAGCGTTATGGTAATATGCAATTATTACACTTAACGCGCCAGATTTGTAACTTTGGTTGCAGTCTGGTTACTTTCCTTATAGTAAAATAAGGATTTATAGAGGAGTTTGCGACTAAAAATATTATGTTTAATAAAAGATATGGTTTATTTTAATTCAATCACAACAATTGGAGATTGTCAGGCAAGAGTAAAGAATGCTTTAGAAAGGTTATCTCCAGGTATCTATTTAAATATGGAGCACTTTTTTGAGGAATTGCTTAACTATTTCTATACAGCAAAGAAAGTATAGTAGCTGGATAAGAAAGTTTTTATTTTTAAAAATTGTAAATGAAGAACCCACCTTCATTTTCGGTAAGCAATTGGTAGTTAAATTTTTTAATCGTTATTGCGAGACACCCTGTATGTATCTGTATCTTTCTTTACATTTCTTTAGTTGTTCGAATTGAATTTAAGATTTAATACATAAGTTATGAACACTGAAAATAAGAAAGAAAAACGAACTAGAGGTCTATGAACAAGTTTTATAAACATATTTCTGCACAAAATTGATTGTCCGAAAAATTGAATTTTTAGGGTGGATTTCTGAATCGTTGCAGGTTTGCGAAATCCGAAAAGTCTGAGAAACCTGAGAATACTAAATATGTTGTCATTCTGCTGTTTATGGAAATTAAGAAAAGATATTTGGTACCAACATAAACAAAACAATAATCTAGATTTCCATAAAGTTATTTTTTTATTTTTTTATTTGTACTGTCGTGAGCAGAAAAAAATAGGACAACTTTTTTTCTAATGTAAATCTATCTCTATTTGAATGTGTAAGATATCACTTTTAATTTATTTTTTATTTTAATGCTGTAGTTAATGCTATAGTAAATGATGGATGGTTAATGAGACAAATTGCACTGCGTTATAACATTAACAAAAATTTGGTATGTAAAATTTTAAGAAAGTGGAGAATAAACGGTACGATTAGTAGAAATCCTGGATCAAAGAATATCCTACTTAACAAGAAACTAACTATTAACATGTCGTTATTGCACCATTTCTATTTATAACTTCTATAGGCATATAATTAAATAATCTTATACAATAATCATTAGTAATAATATTTTCCCATGCATTTTTTACTATTTCCGGTAATTCTTCGGCATTCCGTGGTCGCACATTTCGTTTTTGGATACTTCTTACGAGTAGTCCCCATACTTCTTCCACAGGGTTAAGATCTGGACTATGACTGGGCCAGTTAAGAACATTGATGTTGTTATCTTGAAACCAGTTAGTTACGGTATGAGCAGTATGAACGGAACAATTGTCTTATTGAAATATGAACTCATTATTAGGAAATAATTGTCACACAGAAGGGAGCATAATATTATCTAAAATCCTAATATAAGTTTCACTATTAATCGTTCCTCAATATGCCACAAAACACAAGGACTACGTGTGCCGATATCCAAGCCCACATATTGATGGAAAATCTACCACTTTTATCATTGTTAGATATATATTTTTCATCGAATCGAGTATTCGGAAGGCGGTAAACACGAATACGACCGCTGTGTGTTGACTGGAAAGTTTTTTCGTCGCCCTGATCCAGTATTTCTACTAATCGTACCGTTTATTCTCCACTTTCTTAAAATGTTACACACCGAATTTTTGTCAATATTATAACGCAGTGCAATTTGTCTCATTGACCATCCATCTTCTGCTTGAGCAATAACTCTAGATTTAACTAAATCGCTTATATAAGGCATATTAGTTTTTTGCACACTTGCAATAAATTATGACAACTAACTGACAATGTCACAAAAATTGAAGTTAGATGTACACAATTAGATTTTAGCAAAATACCGTTATAAGACGTCCTATTTTTTGCTCACGGCCGTACAATTGACAGTTAAGTTTGTGCCGGCTGTCAAATTCTTAAAAATGTTCCGAAGCACTTGCATTTCAAAATTTTTGATAGTAATCTTACAACTGTTCTTGTTCATTCAAAATATAAATAAAAGTTTAAATAAAATTACAGGTCATCTGTGAATTCCAAAAAACACATTTGACACAGCAAATTATTTAGATCATTTTCTCGTTTAATAATATAAATAAACTTTTTTGTATTGTCATACAATTTTGCGGATTTTATGTCATAAATATCATCTGACACAATTTTCGTGATATGGATCTTTTTTGTGACGAAATTAACGATTAAAGATGTCTTCATTATTCACTGATTTATTAGGGAAGCAATTTCGTTTAGAATACATTTCTATAAAAGCCTATTAAATGTTTCATTTTAGCGAAATGAGAAATATAAATTTTTCACAGTGATTTTCAAATAATTTCAAGTTCTTTTACACTTTTAATAATTCTTTGCCCATCACACGATGTCACCTCATGATTTATGGAAATAAACTTGTCATATTATTTTGTGTAAAAATAACAAATCATAATTAGTAGTTTCATCGGAATATTCAAAATTCCTATGCACCACAAATTTACTTGCAGGTAAATTATTCATGAAGAGAAGGCATGTACTAAAACATTTGAGTAAATTTTGCGAAATTACGCATAATACTTAAAGTCAGATGGCGAGCAATTTTCCCCAATTTAGAACAAAAAATAATTGTTTAGCTAAAAAAATCGTATCACCCCACGTGTCCGAAGTTTACATGCGACTAAAAATTCTTTGCGTATGGAACACACAATGGCATTAATATCGCCCAAGGCCCAAGGTGTAGATATTTTAAACAAAACTTCAAAAATTGATGTCTCTGCACGGGCTATATCTCCTACGGGTGAGCATCGCGTGTCAACCGTGAAAAGCAAGCCAGCGACTGCCACAAAATACACTATTTAAGAATTGAACGCTGCTTAGCAAAATTGCCATTATTACATTACCAGCAATAGTTGATGTACTATTGTTTGGCCGAGTCCACGTTTTCGCTCTTAAAAAATTCTTTAAATTTTATAATACTTCTCCGGACTTGCCTATAAGGCTTAACATGTCCAGTTGAAGCTTTCTTATTTTATTATCTGTTCAGAAAGAATCGTAAAAACACTTAACTGCAGATGATGGCAGTGAAAATATTTAGCCGAACACGTCTTACTGAAGCGCTGATAGGTAAAAAGATCAAGATTCGATCTTATAATATCCTACCCCAAGTAACCCCCACATATTAGTCTATAGAATATTTAATGGTTGAATATTCTTTGCTAATAGAATTATTGGAAAAAAACCTCTGCGCCCGTGACGTTTACGCCAAAGGAATAGTCAGAGGTTATGTTCTGCAAATAATATAAATCGGAATAAACACAGAAATAATGTATTTTGCTGACGTTTCGGAAAGTAATCTCTTTCCGTTTTCAAAGCTTTTTTGGAAGAACTCTTATTTTGCTGTGTATGTCAAATACACAGCTTTAAGATTCTGTTTATGTTATTTCCATAGATACTTACTACTTACACAGAACATAGAACTGATGATATTTTCTTTTAGATAAGTTGTTTGTTAAGTTCTTCATTAAAAAAAAACGTCAGCAAAATACATTATTTCTGTGTTTATTCCGATTTATATTATTTGCAAAACATAACCTCTGACTATTCCTTTGGCGTAAACGTCACGGGCGCAGAGGCTTTTTTCCAATAATTCTATTACTTTGTAGATTCGGTGATTTGTTTTGAAGAGGATACTAATACATGTGGTAGAAGACCCAAATAATAGGAAAGAATATTCGTAGAATGCCACAAATAACTTTCAGACAATATTTAATGGTCGAAGTTAAATTTGGCAAAATAAAAATTTTAGTTTGTGTTGTATATAGAGCTCCATCAAATAACATTCAGAATACCGTTGAACATATGGAAAATTTGCTATCTTTTATAACGCCTCAGTATGACAATATTTTAATACTGGGGGATATAAATGTTGATCAAACTTACGACAACATTTTTGCGCAATATCTCGACTCATGATTTCCAACAATTAATAAATGAGCCAACACTCATTACTAGTACGTCTCATAAAATAATTGATGTTATATTTGCAAATTGCCCTGACTTCACATTAAATTCTGGCACCTTAAACACCGACCTTATTTCAGACCACAGAGGAATCTTTTGTGAAATTGATATTTCAGTTTCCCGTACCGCTCCCAAACTGTTCACATATAGGGATTTTAAAAACTTCTTATATAATAACTTCCTTAGAGAGTTGCAATCTATCCCTTGGGATGATATATTCGACTTAAATAATATAGCAGACAAAATAAATTTTGTGACAGATAATATAATAGATTTATTTAATAAGCATGCGCCGTATGTTACGAGGGTTTCCAAACCTCTCTCGCACCATGGCTTACTCCTGCCATAAAAAAACCTGCCCTATCTGCCATAAATGGCAGATATGGACAAAGCTCTCTCCAAATACAAAAAATCTAAAAGTATTTTAGATTAGATTAACTACAAACAGTTGCAAAATCGTACTGTAGCTACTATTAGACATGAAAAAGCAGCATATTTAGCTTATAATCAAAATATCTCATCTAAAGAACTCTGGAAGGCTATAAATAAGTTGAATATTAAGCAAAAACAAAATACTGAGGTTCCACCCCAAATTATGTGACACAAACGAAATTAACAGCTATTTCTCATCTGTTTTTAGTCCAACTAATAACTGCCCAGTTACTGTTAATGATTATAATTCAAACAAATTTAATAATAACTTATCGTTCCATTTTAAGCTTGCAATCATCACTGAGGTGAAAAAAGCAATTGGTGAATTAAAATCTAATGCTCGAGGTTGTGATGATATTTCTGCCTTAATGATAAAATATTGCGCATCTGTAATTTCTCAACATATAACGCATATTGTTAACTGCTATTTAGAGCTAATTTGCTTTCCTAATGAATGGAAATTGTCAATAATTAAACCTCCGCCTAAGATAAGAAATCCGTTAGATTTTTCGGACCTACGACCTCTAACGATTATCCCAGCTTTATCAAAAATTCTTGAAAAAATACTGAAAACACAAATATATGACTATGTGGTCGAAAATAATATTATTTCAAATTTGCAGTCTGGTTTTCGAAAAGGCTATAGTACCACTACTGTTCTTGCTAATGTTACAGACAATATTTTCAGGTCCCTTGATAAAGGTGACGCTATCGCTCTAGTACTCTTAGACTTCTCGAAGGCTTTTGACACTAATGACCACGCCTTATTATGCGCAAAACTTTCTTACTATGGATTGGATGATAACGCAGTAAATTTTTTTAGGTCATATCTTAGTCATCGAAAGCAAACAGTTATATTGCATGAAAATATGTCAGAATATCGGCCAATTACATCAGGGGCGTCACAGTGTTCGGTTTTGGGGCCAATTCTGTTCTTAATTTACACTGCTGACCTATGCAACTGTGTAGAGCACTCAAATATTCAGTCATATGCTGACGACACTCAACTATCGTATACATTTCATCCCAATGACTTGTGATAATATAAATAACGATTTAAAATCTATACTAAATTATTCAAACAACAGTAACCTTAAGCTTAATCCTAGTAAATGTGTTGTAATTTGTTTGGCTAGTAGAAGAGTACATGAGACTATTAAAGATAATATCAGATTAATCTTAGATGATGAACCTCTTAGAAGAGTAAAGCAAGTAAGAAATCTTGGGTTAGTCTTTGAAGAGAACATGCGTTTTAAGGAACATGTCTCTATACTAGTTCAAATGTCCTTTTAGAGGACGCAATATTAAAACATAATATTTTTAGTCGCAAACTCCTCTATAAAATCCTTATTTTACTATAAGGATCGTAACCAGACTGCAACCAACAGCTACTCTCCGGGCTATGTTACAAGTCTGGCGCGTTAAGTGTAATAATTGCATATTACCATCAAAACGCTAATGCTTCGATTGCAACAAACACCAGCCGAAAGACTGATCCTACTTAAAGGAGCTCTTTTGCCAGCCGTCACACACCACTTGCAGACTGCAGTTTCGAGCTGTTGGCTCTCGTCAGTGCAAGGTAGGCATGTGACAACCGGCACGAGGATCCTTTGACCATTTGGTACATCCCGGTATTTTTACAATAGCGACATATAAAATAGTCAGCACTGACGAGAGCCAACGGCTCGAAACTGGGTAGGATATCAACTGATGTCCTACGTACCGGCAGTCAGTCCCAGCCAAAACTTCCTAAACCCAACTCGACCGATGACTACCCCCGGGGGTGACAAGCTGGCGAAGAAAGAAAATATCAAGACAAGAAGAGCGCCAGAAGAGACCTCAGCCAGCGAGGTTCAACAGCCAGGACCAGGGGAGGTCCGCAGAAAATACCACGACACATCTCGCATTTGCGAGCTGGGTCTGGTAGAAGTAAGCGGGCCCACCTATCACGAATAGGCCGGTCCAGGTCTACAGAGATAGTCTAGGAGCAAAGAGTAGTAGTCCTACTCGGCCCTAGTTATCGAGACCGACATCCAGCCAATGGATATTGGCGCGCAGTCTGCAAGTGGTGTGTGTACTCGAAGTTTTAAGAGAGAGAATTTTTAATGCTGCCAATGAAGTTCGAAACTCTCCACATGTTTTAAATAGCTTGAATGGCAATTTTAGGAAACGGTTGCAAACGTGTATTCAAGTTGGAGGTTGTCATTTTGAACAAATGCTTTAATACCTAAAAACAACATTCGTTGTCTTCGTGTTTAATTTTTTTACTGTTTAAATTCTTCTTTTGTGTATTTTGTGTTAGTTTTTTTTTAGTTTACTAATAAGGTTGCTATTTAATACTTTCGTCTTTAATTTGTAATGTCTCGTGCAATTTATAAGCACCTAATGATCATAACAGTACGTAATATTGTCAAATTGTAATTTGACACCAGCATACTTTTAGTATTTTACACTGACACACAACACGCAATATTTTTTTAGAGGTAAAAAAGTTTGTAAATGAATCATAACGTTTAGTTATTTTTTTAAATGAAAAAAAAAATAGCAGGCAAAGAGATATTTACAAAATTTCAAGAAGAATAATTAATATCACTCCTTTGTGTACATGCTAGGTGGTTAAAATGATTTCGTTAGATGCCTTTTGATGAGTAATCGAGATGTGCCAAATTTCGTATTTTTCAGTTTACGTTATTTTGAGATAGAAATTAAAAACCATTTTTTTGACGTAGCTAGCCCCCTTTTAAGAACACCAGCTTATTTTTCTGAATTTAAATACTTTTTCATGGAGTTTTTAAGATTCTGACTTATTTTGTCATCTTACTAAAGTAAAACTATTAGTGGTCCTTGTATCTTTCGTACGAACAAGAAGTGTGTTATGAATGTTATGATTGGACGTAATTCAATTTTGAATTTCTTTGTAGTTTGTGCTTTTCGAATAACAGATCTACGTACAGTCGCATTCTATCTTTTAAGTACCTACTGTATTTCCAAATAATTAAGTACCCAGGACACCAGTTTGTAGATATAAAAAATAAATATTCTGAGAAATTTATGCAACCTTAATTGAATATCGTAATTGGGAACATCTGACATCTAACGGGAAACTGCGGAACTACAATATTAAATTGTTACAATTGCAGCACAATGGTGCCTCAGACGGATTTTTAAGAACTTACCTTGAATACAGTAACCGACACGAAACATCTGTTGAGCAGCATTGGAACCACAGTCTTCAATATAACGCTGTAGGAACTTAACAGTTTGTCGTCAGATGGCGCCATTAATCTTTAAACCTTGAGATCAAGAGGTGTAAAACATATTTTCCTAGTATTATGAGAAATTTATGTAACCTTACTTGAATATTGTATTTAGGAGCATTTCATATCTAACGAGATATATTAAATTGTTAGTATAGAAGCACAGTGGTGCCAAGGTTTTAAGAACTTGCCTTGAATATAATAGTAATCGACAAAAACAAGAGACATCCATTAAGCGTCATTGGAACCACAATCTCACAGTCTACATTATCATTATAGCCCTACGCATCCACTGCGTTTTGAGGAACTTAATAGCTTGCCGTCAGATAGCGCCAACAATTTTTAAATCTTGAAATCAAGTAAGAGGGTCGGAGGGAAGGGTGGTAATAGCTATTTGTGTACAGTGACAGCGTACATATAAAGACAAGTAGGGACAAAGTGCTGAATTAGTGAGTAAGCATGCACGAGTTTGGCGTGGCGTTTATAAGTTCCTGTATTATCTACATCGTCGTGACTAGTGGGTAACTCTACTTTAGGATAGATATCGCGGCTATATTCTCTGTTTCTGTTAGCTGATTTTCAAACGTCTGATATCTGACATCTGTTTTGTATTCTATTTTGTTATGTACAGTTGCTATTATTGTTTGATTTATTGTGTAATAGTAAAATAGTTGTGTAAGTTACGAACGCTTTTAGTTATTGCAATTTTCTTGGTGCGACATCTGTTGACGAGTGATTGAACAACCCGCCAAAATCGAACGGCGGACATTTCTGGGTCATTTGCCACTTAATAATTGAGAACAAAGGAATTTAAAACTTTGTCCCTACTTGTCTTTATATGTACGCTGAGAGTGAACTCTAGAGTTCACTGTTTGTGTATTAAGAACGTAAAGTGATATATTATTGTTGCTCTGAGCATGGTGTAATCCTTGGGTGTAATATACTACCACGGTTATATACTACACCGTGGCTCTGACGCCCGTAATTTTCTGGCTCTGACGCCCGTAATTTTCTGCTCCCGATAGTTGCTCCACTCAGAAATAGATGTCACTTTGGATGTCACAATCTTGCTTGCAGAAATATACTTCTCTATGATTGACATTCTTTCATCTTATCTTCCCTATTTTTTTAGTAGTAACGTTTACGAAAACTAAATAGCTCAAATAAATAGCCCCAAAAACCTGCCGTTTTCGGCAGGCGCAGCACGAGGCAGTCATTCTAGGATCGCATCACCTACTGAAGGTACACGATTCTGCTACTAATCCTATAAAATATAAAATCTGGTATTGGTTATATGTAGAATGTAGATAATTTGCCATTATTACCCAATTGAGGAATTGGAGGCTAACGAAGGGCTATTCTGACAGCGGAAAATTGAACAAAAATATATGGAGGAAATATCGAGATGACAAGTATGAGTCATACCCAAACTGTTCGGTTAAAAAGCACCCATCTTGTTTATGTTGTTCTAAAGATCAACGAGGGGATGGCATGATGGCAAGCCAAATTCTAAGGTCGCTTTATTTATTTCTCTGTCCAAAGGTCACTACCCACCCAACTACAGGACAAGAGGTATAACAAGAAGTCTTGTAGCCATCTATTAGACAGATTTGAAACCATGAAATGCCATGTCCAAAGAATTATATAAATTCTTTGGCCATGTCGAGTCCTGTTTGACAGATAGGAATGTGAATAGGGATAATAAACCATGAGAGAGAGGGAGCCTAATATCGTAAAGTTTCATGTTTCATAAGAATCACAGATTAGATCATAGAATGGTCAAGTCTGTCAAACGCTTTGGAAAAACTCGTATAAATACTATCAGTTTGATGTTTGATTTGAGTTTGATCATCTATTGATTCTGATACATATCGAGTAACACAAAGCAGATTTGTTGTAGGACGCCCCCGCATAAAACCAAGCTGGTGAATTGAAATTTGGTTATGTACTTAAGAGTGAAGACTTCATGCGATGGAATCTCAAGGACCTTGGCAAAGATGCATATTACAGATATAGCTCGAAAGCTGGAAATATCAGATTTGTTGCGCTTCTTAAAAATTGGACTCACCCTAGAACGTTTCCATACATCTGGACAGCTGCTATATTTCAGAAGTAAATTAAAAATCATTGTCAATGATGAAGCAAAAATACAGGCCCAATATTTTAGTACAAATGCGGGGACGCCGTCTGGATTGGTTGTCATTTTATTATTTATTTTTATAAAAGCTTTTAGTACATCATTCTCTTTAAATTCTGAAATAGTTTGTCGCATTATTGTTGAAATTGTTATGTTTAACTAAATTATCAGGGACATGACTACTAGGTGCGAAAGTGTTACTAAAAAAAATCAGAAAGTGCATGCATGACATTCGAAATATTTGTCGGACCCCTTTTGGTATTTAAAAAATCTCCCGAATTTAGTAAGATTATTTTATTCTTTATATTATTTTCAGCAGCTGTAACATAGTTTCTATAGATGTCAATATTTTTTTTTGATTTTCTTTCTAAGATCTAGAATCATTATAACAAGTTACATCATCCTTATTTTTATACTCTTTCGGTATTCTTGCTTTTAACTTGATATTTTTAATAACAGTAAAAGTAAACCACGGAGGATACCTCTTGGATTTGTTAGGACTGAATTTCGGTACACAAGCTTCAAAAATATCATACAATATTTTATAAAAACGTTCGCAAGTGTCTTCAACATAATTTCCATTATTAAGAACAGACCAGTCGACATTAAGAAACGTCATAGGCAGCGGAAAATTTGCTTTCCGAAAATTCAAACAGCTTTGAAAGTCCAACGTATATTTATTTTTGAGATTGGCGCTTAGATTCATTTTAATCAGAATGTCTAAAGCTGGTTGGTGTTTATCCTCAGATACCTACAGATCTACAGACATTTCCACTAATCACATTTTGCTATGAATCACTAGGTCTAGAATTCTGTTGTAAATATTAAAAATACGGTTATTATCCGAAAGATTTTAGATATCTATAAAATTATTTAGAGCCAAAACTTTATTGTTCCTGTAGAGTTTAGAAGATCACATGTGGGGTGTTGGGCATTAGAGAATTGCAAAAAAATACTAATAATCTATGTTTTGTGTTATTTACAGGCTCCACCGCAATAAAAATATGGTAATTTCCTTCCTTTTATGGTAACCAAAATCTGTTTTTTATTAAAAGATCTCTTAAACCTCAATTTTAGTAACTCTAATTTTATTTTTAATGTAGCTTGATTATAGAATACTACAAGTAACACACGAAGACAGCTCTTCTAAAAAATTATTTTTATTGCTATAAATCATATCAACATTATTTACACTAAGGCTTGCAGGATTTGTGTCCTCTCGTTTTGAATAAAATTAATCAACAACTCATCTAACCTTTCGTTACTTCTAGCAATCTGTCTGCGAATCGCTTGTTTTATTTCTTCTTTTACACCCTTGTCTGCACCTCTCGTCCCTATCCGCCGTTGGCTAAAAAGATATAAAAAAATTGAAATTAAGGTGACTTAATTTTTTTTAAATATTTACCCTAAATGAGGTAATATGTCTAACTGGATTTGGCCCCCTTGGCTTGTCCACAGGTACGTTATTTCCTCTAGAATATCTACGTTTATTATATAGTTCTAAAAAAAGAAGAAATCGAAATAATATTTATATCATTTTTCCCAAACAGCATTCAAAGATACATTCTAGATTATGTATTAACATTGCAGGGAAATATATATTTGGAGTCCACATTATGTAGGATAATGCTCAAAGTGGTGAAGAAAATGTATATTAACATGATTTCAAAATGCTTCCCAATATCTTTAAAATATCGCTAATTGTTCTCACTATATTATTCTAATGAGTAGTCACATAACTGGCACATAAATTTAAATTATGCTAAGAATTACTGTTTAGAGCCTAAAATATTTGGAAAAACACTCTAAGCAAACACAATATATTTGTTCTCTAGACATATGAATGAAGATTCTAGTAAGGTAGACCATAACTGTATGTAGGCTTATGAAACTATGAATCAGAGCTGTAATGAAAATCACTCGGTATAGTGCGGGAAAGATGAAATTGAGAGGGGGGTGCGAGGTGAGACGCTAAGAAGGCAGGCCCGGACTTAACTATATTGTGTACCTATGTCTGTTTACGCTTTTAAAGGACCACGCAATTTTCTTATGGAAAAGTGACTTGCGTTAAATTGGTTGAAATTTTGATATGTTGTGTATCCCATCTCTCTGATCAAATGTCTCAATTGGCACAAATTGACAAACTTTCAGAGTCTTGAGGTAAAGCTTGCTAAAGTAAGAATTATCGTTTATTTGAGGTGTATGGGTCTGGGTTAAATCAGTACTCTTTTTTTTGCTTCTAGGGTCTCACAGTGGTTTGAAAACACCTCATAACTGTCATGGTTTATTTATTGAAATATTACATCATATAATCTCAAACGTCGTCACGTCATATGACGTCATAGCATGTAATATCGTGTCATAGAACATCATGATTTAAATAACATTCTTTTCTCTTACTTCTAGGTGCTCAGATCACAATAAAATTCAAAGTGACCACTATGAGGTTCTGTGACACGGCGAACTTTTTAATCTCCTCTAGATATGAATGTCGCCAATCCACTATTCGTCTGCTTTCCATAATCGCAACGCGTTTATTAATTGTTTTAAATTTAAATCCAATTTTTTTCAGCCAGTTCCTTAAAGTTCTTGTCATATATTTCAAAGGACAATCCATTTCCTTTAGTTTTCTGTCTACCACGTCAACAGTCGGGATTTCATTTTTCTGATATGCATCATAAATTACATTTTTTTAAAGTTTTGCTATTGATGGATCTAAAATTTTTGATATACCAGCGTTGCAATGTTGCTTTCTTTCGGTAACACCTGTTTTCACTAGTTTGTACAATGTGGAATAGGGAACGTGGGTTAAAGATTCTGTTTCCCTTAATATATCTAAATCACGCAAGTTAAAGTCATTAGTTTGTCGCTGTAAAAGAGTATTATACACATTTATACAAATTTGTTTCCCGTCACTGCTTAAATGCCGTTTTTTTTTTCCTTGAAACTCATTTGGAATTTTATTTTATTTATCACTGAAATCACTATAACTGTCACTTTCACACTCACAATCACTCGATCGATTCATGTTTGTAATAAATAAGTTACATACCAGCAAAAAGACAAATATAAACTAATGTATTAATTGCACTTACACCCGTACACCTTACTCCGCCGTATATGAAAGTAAACTAAGTCCGCCTCTGAAGTACCATATCTCACATGTCGTTCGTGCTAGTTGGCAAACAACACAAGCCTGACCTTCTCTCTCATTCTAATGCACGCGACATAAGAGACGTAAAACGTGATGTGATAGAAACAGCTATGCGTTATGCATCGCCACTATCCTCTCTATTCCCCGTTTTCCTCTACAATACTAGATCATGCTTGTCCTGTATATCAGCAAAAAAGTCTATTAGAAAAACAAGAAATTTGTGAGAATGGCAATTAAATAAAAAAGAAAATTGAATTTTGAAAGTAGGTCTACTGTGTGAGGTTAACGAGGTGCTAGCTTATGTAGAGTATGCACTGAAAGGGGTAGAGAATTTGACCTTTGATTATTGTAAAGAGGTCATCAGTGAGTGTAAAAAAGTATGTTGTTGCCCTCGAGGGTGGTCAACAAACTGGGGGAGCTTATTACTTATCGTAGAGCAAAATATACACATATATACAAATTTATATACATGTATACACAAGAATACATACATATACACACATAAATACTACGAATAGAACATTTTAGGAAAGAAAGACTTGCAGACATGAATATTCAATGTACCATATGTTTAAAATACTTAGGTTAAAAAAATAACTAATAAAGTTGATGATTTCGATACTGATCATGAGGCGTAAGATCTTTTATATACTTATTAGAAAAAAAAACGTGTGATGGAACATTTTTTACAAGATTTGAGCAAATGAGTTATAATTATGTACAACATACAGTTTACAGACACTCCTGTTTTTTGTTTTATATTGTTCATTATTTTGATATTTAATGGAAGTAGATTTAGATTCAAAGTAATTCATGAACTTTTTGTTGATGTTCTTTCTATTTGTTGGTATGACTATGTGTTGATTTATTCCATCTCAAGTGTCATAGCAATGATCAATATAGAGTTTAACTTGTGTGCTTGTGTACAACAAGTTGAAATTTGAAATTCTCTCCGTGTAAAGTAAACTTTTTTTCCCTTAAAATAATTCTCTGAATTATATTTTGTGCTACCAATAATGGTTTTAAAGTGTTATTATATAGATCACCCCATACTATTATGCCATAGCGAATAAGAGAGATTCAACCAATGCTTGATACACTGTTAATAATAGGTTTTGGCTTAAAAGATAAAATTTGTGTATCAAGCATCTAATTTCCTAATTTCTTTTGTTAAATATGTAACATGACAGTCCCATTTTAGGTGCAATACCTAAGTACTTAGTATACTTGTGGTTCCCTTTATGTTGTTATAATCCGGACAATCATCTGCATATGCAGTGACTTTTCTATTAATGTTTATATTGGTTAAGTAATTAATATATTCATCAAAAAGTATTGGTCCTAATCCTGTACCCTGCGGCACACCAATCTGTAAATTTTTGGATACGTTTCTAATTTTAACACACAGTTCTATATGTTAAGTAGGATTTAAAGACTTTCAGCATGATACTCCTAACTACATATAGTGTTCAAGAACCTTAGCTAAATCTAAAACAACCGCTATACATCATTTATTCCTATCGAGGTTATCTGTTACCTCCTTTATTACTCCATACCTCATGTCGTCAGTGCTTACTTAATCCCTCTGTAAATCCAAATCAGTGGGGAGCGAGTAGTTTATTGTTCTTTAGGAAGTTAGTTAGCCATTCCTTAACGCACTTTTCAAATACTTTGGCAATATTTTTAATTAGTCTTACTGACCCATAATGACTAATTATTTTAGGATCGCCAGATTTAAAATATGATTTAATTGGATGAATATAGAGAATTTTCTTAAGTATAGTGTTTTGATCATCCTACATAAAATCAAAAACACCTTGTTACCTCAGACCAGATTATTTAAAAAGTATTTTAACAAAATTATGAGATGTGCAGGTTACAATACATGGACAAAAGATAAATATGTAATTAAACAAGCTAATAATGAATCTTGACGATTTTTATTTGAGCGACAGGAAAACACAAATAGACAAAATGTGATAAAGCCAATGTATGGCAATGGTAAAAGATGTAGTGGAAGAGGATAGTTCGTCAATAAAGTAGCCAATGCCAACAATGAAAGTGATCACATGTAGTGACCTTGTTTTGCTTCTCTACTATGAAATTTTATGGGAAACTTTTTTTATCTCACCTGGAAGTGATGATACTGGAAAGATCTGTGTTGCTGAATCTGCTCCAAAAGGGGAGGTATACATTCTTCTTCTTGTGGCCAGTCAAGCTGGGCTAAAGTAAATATATGACCTATGGATAGCTCACTGTAACTGTGTTTTACCATATTATCCTAAAAATTGCCAGATAACTGCTAAAAGTCGGCTTATTTGATGTACATAAGGTATATTTTGACCCCCTTTATTAGAAATAATTAAAACTAAAATATTTTACTTACTTTAATGCACCTCAGTAGTATCTTGACCAAATACTGCAAAATTGCTAGCCTAGTAAGCGGTAAATAGTGCAAATGCTTTTGGCTTCCACCGACGATTAAATTGTTGCTCAACGTGCCTAAATTATTTGTTGGTAAAAGGGGAATTGCCAGCAGTAACGGCTCCAAACAAGACTGAAAAATAAAGATATGAAGATTACTGCATTTGTTGTTTCAAATGCTCTTATAGGCACTTACACTATAGTTTTTCTTAATATATAAAATGCTAGTGATCCTCAAATGCCTGTACAACAATAGGGAGGTATCGGTAATTTTTTGTAGAAACATCAAGGCCTCATCATACAATCCTTTATACAGAGCATAGTCGATAACAAATCCTGACAACCATGGATCCAATTTTAAGTGGGCATTCAACTTGATGAATTCTAAAGAAAAGACTAAAAGTTATACATTTATCAAAGCCACAAACATCAAAGGATAAAGGGACGCATCATGTTTTGGTGTTTATGAACCTATTCATAACAACCCCTTGCAGCAGAAAGCAAAACTAGAAAAAAATGTTACCACATTATCCTACTATTATAGGGTTCGTCTCTTTTTGATTGAAATTTCTTGTATAAGGAAACTATGTCCTAATTTTCTTACCTCTTTGAAGACTCTCCGAGGAATTTAACAAATCCCAACAGTTCACGCAAACCAAAAAATTGCTGTGAATATGTTTTAAATCCGGTCTTTCCACAGAAATGTATGGTACTGTCGAATGCACAACATCTCCATCACTTTTTCTCTTTTTACTTTTCGGTTCTGCCACAGGACTCGGAAGAGACGGATCTGAGGAAGCACAATTTTAATATTGACAACAATCATAACAAATCAAAGGATATTGGCAAGCAACATTTGTACAGGCATTTTCCAAAAGGAAGTGTATGCTGCCTTTCAACACTTCCTGTGTACAGAAATATATACATACAGTGTGCCCTCGGATTAGGGATGTAAGATTTCACAAAATATATTTTTTTGAAATATTTCATGAAATATTTCACACTACGTGAAATATTCCCAATATGGCTTTCTCTCGTCAAATTCGATGTTTATTGCACTGTTTTCATGTTTTCTATGAAACTAACTCAAAATATAAGTATGTCAAAAAACTCCAATAATCCAGGATCCAGGTGATATTAATTACGTTGGACATTATATTATATTTATTGAAATTTAAAAACAGTAGGTATTAATAAATAATTATTAATTGTAGTTAAACTAGTGTAAGTTTAGGGGAGGCCATCTTCTAATCTGAGCTGCTGCTATCACTGAAGCCTCATTTTCATCATCCCCATATTCCCCATCATTCTCATCGCTTGATTCGCTTGTATCAGTTTCGTCATTTTCAGGTTCACTGTCGTCAATATCGATATCGTTATTTGTATCATCATCTACAGGTAATTGAGAGTGAGACTGGGAAGACTGTAGTTGTTCTGTAAATAAAACTGTAATTAGATTTTTACGTTTGATTCATTTTGTTAAATAGTACCTAATATTTCATCAGTATTTGGTTGAATGGTGTTTTTTTCTCTGGTGAGTTGTGAGGTATTATGGTCGTCTTCTAGTTCTTCTAAATCATCAACTTCAGATATTTGAACATCTCTTTCTTCTCCTTCACTACTTGAAATTGTAGACGAATTTTTTTCTATGAAAGCAGGGTTTGTTTTTCTTTTCGGTTTTATCAACTCTAAATTATACTTTATATATGCCAGTTTGTTGGCCCTTTTAGTTGTTAGCCTGTTTCTGCTCTTGGTATGAACATTTGAATGAATACTAAACGATCTTTCTACAGCTGCTGAAGTAGGTGGTAGATCAAGTACTCTAACTGCCACTTTAAATAACTCATTATCGGGATAGTACCGATTTCCACCAAACCAATGGCTGTAAAACATTTGCAGTATCCCAGATTTCTTCATTCCCAAAGTAATCCGATTTCGTTCTGTAGTTCAAAAGCTCGATCATAAACTGAGTTTTATTTACATCAGGTAAAATCCTAGCGAAAAAAAATAAATATTTGACATCATTTTGATACTGTACTATACTTAGGCTTTCTCCTCTTTTTGAAGGATCCAATATATTAGCAATTTTGTGCACCTCGTTGTCCTCAAGTCAAGGTTAAACATAACACCAAGCGGAATTTTATGTATTGAAAAATATATTTTTCAAAATGAAATATTTCGGAGCAATATTACTGAAATATTTCGAGATTTAAATATGTTTCCATATTCAATATTTCGAAATATAATCGAAAAAGTGAAATATTTCAGTAACATTTCGAAATTTAAATAAATTTCAAAATGAAATATTTCCATTTACATCCCTACAACGGATGGGGTAAACTCTTGTAAACTTAATTTGCCGAGAAAACGTCATTCTTTGTAAATGTAGACAGTACATGATATAATCTCATTTGTGTATGAAGCTTGATATCCGGCTCGAAGGACCATGAGAAATGTTTTATGCTTGCCTTCACTTTATACTTGTGGATGAGCAATTTGTTTAATTTCTTGCTGTTCCTGCTGCTCCATGCAAAAGGATATGTTTACCCATTCTCCATATACTTCTAATATCGCCCTACATGAATTAAGAGAGGGCAAAACCGGTCTATAAAAAGTGCTTTCAATTCCAAAATGTTCACATTTACAAGCAAATTGTTCATTGTCCTAGGGGGATATCATTACATATAATCAAATATGGAAAGTTTATAAGGGTAAAAGTTAGGAAAAGGCATTTAATTGTAGTCCCCGTTATTTACATAGTTTTTCAGTTCACTGGATATAAATTCCCTGTAGTATCATCTTCACATTTCAGAGTGTAAAATTTTAAATTAACTTGGATGATTTCTGACGGTAGCTCTTTAAAATGAAAATAAACAATTAAGTACCTACCAGTAAATGCCTCAACTAATAGATAAGTAGTGGCGGTTTGCCCAGGACTCGACTCAGGTGTCAGACTGGCATTATATTCATACAAACAGTGTAAGAAAAAGATTGACAAACAGAACAACAACTGCTTATCTTCCAGTGGGTACGATTTGGACTTGGACTGGCAAAATGAGATGATTTTTTGCCAATAACTCTCCTTTGACCTAGAAAATGCAGTTAGGTACTCGAATTTCTTATTACATGACGCAAACTTACCAGTTTGTTGTAAAATTTGTCAAATACGGTTCCCAGTTCAGTTGTTTTCCTATGAATTCCATAACACCGAATAATTTCGTCCATGGGTCTTCGATTTTCGGCTCAGTATCCTAAGAAACAAACTGTAGGTATACTGTTATGAAATAATTAAATAATAGTAATAATTTATTCATCCAAAAAATCATTTATAGGATATGGGATAAGTTATTGTAAGTAATATTTAACAAAATAAAAAATTAACATCACATTAAATAAATATATTGTTAAAACTTGATAGTCATTAAAATTTCAACTAAAATTTTGATTTGATTTTGCTATTGAAACTACTGTATACCCTTCTCCTTTCAGGGGAAGTGATTATTTCATTATTTATTGTTAAGGTGTGTGATTTATTATTACTAGAAGTATTTTTGTTAGGTTCAATGATTTTCCAAAGCATCTTGTCAGAGAATTCTTTTATAATGCCGCCTTCTCTTGAGTAAATTTTATTCAAGAACTACTTCGATGGGTTTAGTACCATCGATATGCAAATTTTTCCTTACCTGAATGACTGCAGTGCTTAGACCAAGATAGCACAAGTAAAATTCTATAGCCTTGTGCAGTAATTTATACAGTAATTTTGAGGACAAATCAACTTTAATACTCTCGTTTGCCAAAAGCGGCAACAAATCACAGACGAGTAATTTCCTATATGAGTTTACAGGAAAATGACCATCGACGCTGTGCTTTTCAGCACTAATTAATGTATCCACAAGACGAGGCTACAAAGTGAAAAATTAAGTGGGTGAAGGGAAGCACTAAATTTTGAAAAACATACCCCATAGCTTGAAATCGCTGTTGGGAACCTCTGCAGAAGTAAAAGTAGCAGTCTACAATGTTCCATGGTGTCCTCACAATGATCAGCAGTAAATAAAAGTAGTTTATGCTGTACTTCTAAATAAAATAACAAATATTAGTTACTTCAACAATAAGTATAATAACCAAAGAAAGATGTTCTATTTTGAAATCAAGATTCACTTATGTATGTACCTGATGAAATATGCCTGAACATTTCACATAAGAATTGTTTTTCAGCATCATTAGTATCGAATTCCGCCCTTAAAGCTATTGTCACCTTTTCGATTTCTTTCCATAGTTCTGGCTGTTGTTGGAACTTTCCAATTCTGAAAACAGAACATTGCAATTGCTTAACCGCATTCGATAACACTGCGTTTATAACACCGTGCCTATACAAACTCAACTTACAGATCACTAAAACACTTTGCCGCCTCCTTCACATGACCAGCATTTTTTTCTATTAAATAAGCTTCAAACTAAAACAAATTAATGCTATTTAAATAAAACTTTTAAACATCACCATAACCTCACTTTACCTGCACACCAAAATTGTTCGGATACAAAGTCTTAGCTGTTAACATCCACGCCTTGGCCGACACCGGGTTGACTTTTAAGGCCTCTTTAGCTCTTTCTATAACATAATCTTCGTCGGATAGTTCTAAATCGTTTTCCATAATTAGCTATAAAGCAACCTGCACTTTTCAGACTGACAATTATTTTTTTGTATTCCCAGTTGTCAGTTTATCAAAACAAATATGCATAGGCAACATACAATACATATACTGTAGGCAACACGCAGTGCCCTTTCTACAATTTTACGGTTGTCTATTTTTAATATATCGTACAATGAGGTTATAGTTCATTGCAGACATACAAGACCACCACTAAATTGGTAACGAGGAGTAAAATCAATGACTTCTGAAGTCATGGTATCTAACAATGAGAAAAGTGGTAGATTTTCCGTCAATATGTGGGCTTGGATATCGGCACGTGGTCCTGGTGTTTTGTGGCATATTGAGGAACTATTTAATAGTGACACGTATATTAGGATTTTAGACAATATTATGCTCCCTTCTGTGTTACAATTATTTCCTAATAATGAGTTCATATTTCAATAAGACAATTGTTCCGTTCATACTCCTCATACCGTAACTAACTGGTTTCACGATAACATCAATGTTCTTAACTGGCCCAGTCATAGTCCAGATCTTAACCCTGTGGAAGAAGTATGTGGACTACTCGTAAGATGTATCCAAAAACGAAATGAGAGACCATGGAATGCCGAAGAAGAAATAGTAAATAATGCATGGGAAAATATTATTACGGATGATTATTGTATAAGGTTATTTAATTCTATGCTAAACAGGACTGATAGAAGTTATAAATAGAAATGGTGCAATAACGAAATATTAATAGTTAGCTTCTTGTTAAGTAGGATATCCTTTGTCCTTTGATCCAGAATTTCTACTAATCGTACCATTTATTCTCCA
Organism: Leptura quadrifasciata; assembly: GCA_963675555.1. Taxonomy (NCBI): domain Eukaryota; kingdom Metazoa; phylum Arthropoda; class Insecta; order Coleoptera; family Cerambycidae; genus Leptura; species Leptura quadrifasciata. Next base: position 13,450,676 of record OY776681.1, on the reverse strand, counting down.
CTTCCTTAAAATGTTACACACAAAATTTTTGTTAATGTTATAACGCATTGCAATTTGTCTCATTAACAATCCATCATTTACTACAGCAATAACTACAGCATTAAAATAAAAAATAAATTAAAAGTGATATCTATTTTATTTCGGCTACTCATTACATATTCAAATAGAGACAGATTTACATTAGAGAAAAAAAAGTTGTCCTATTTTTTCTGCTCACGACAGTACAAAATTTTATATATTATGTTTCGTATAAATACTAGTTAGCCAATTGAAACAAAGAAATAATTGACCCTGGACTTTTATGTATCTTAATAAAGTCCCTGTGCTCAACAGAAATTTGACAAGATAAAGATGATGCTGAAGTCTGAATTGAAGAGAGTATTAAGTACAGGGCCACATTTACCATATAAGCGTACTAGGCACGGCCTAGCGGCCCCCCACCATGAAAGGTTTTAGAAAATATCCATATTAGAGGCATGTTGTTTCAAAACAATGGAGCCCCACCACATTTTAACATTCAAGTAAGAGACCACTTAAATAATGAGTATCATAATGGCTAGATTGGTCGTGTCGTGGGTCACATGAACGGCCAGCAAGGTCTCCTTATTGCAAGCCCATTTACTTATTGGCTTGTTTATTGTTATTTAGTTCGGTTTCAGTTTGTCCTACTTTCCAATTTTTATTAATAAGTGTGAAATATTGTTGATTTTCTTGATTAAAGTAACTTGTTGCTTAGGCCTAAATAGTTTTATTATCTGTCACTTTGGAGAAGCAAAAATATTTTGTTAATTTATATCCAATTGCCTATTAGGGCTATCCTTTTGACCAAAAATTGATATTTAAAAAGTGTTGGAATTAGGATTCATCCAGACCACCTAGCATCAATAGAATTTTTGCAAATTTTAGTTACAAAATTATTTATTTCACGTGAATTTTATTCAATATCGTTCTGGAATCCATATTCTTATGCATTTAATACCATATAAATAACCACAATGGTCTAACAAAAAAATGAAATGCCATTTTGCCTATTTTTTGTATTTTTTCGAATATCGTATAGAAATTTCGAAAAAAGAAATATACAGGTTCATGTTTTTTAGAGGTAGAGAAGAAACATAGATTTTTAGTGACTCCGGATCTGGATTTTTTTCCATGTGCTTCTGAAGGATCGTTACTGTACTAGGTGTGCCAAATATGATTCCATTATTTCATTCCTTGTCAAAGTTTTGACTATAAAAGCAGTTTTTGCAAAAAAATATAAAACACCCTATAAATTCCTAGGGAAGGACCAATGGGAAATTTCTATGGGAGGTTCTGATTATCAGTAATGTTCTATACCTCCTATTAAGGTATGTCCCTCTCTTCTTTTTGTTTTAAAGCTATTTGCGATTAAATTTGAATATTGTCATTTACAATTTTTTTAACTTCTTTAATTATAACTCTCCCTCAATGGAGAGTGTCGTTAACAGTGGTTTCCTATGTAAAAAAAACCTGCTGAATACAATGGAATAGGTGTCATTTAAATTGTATAGTCGAGGCAAGAATTCAGGCGATGCACGTCACGGATCGATTCTATAAATAAGACAATACTGCTAAGAATCATGAAGCCCCATTAAACTGTACCTATTTCTGAAAAAAGCTTAATAACCGGGTGTCAAGAATTACTCTTTTTAACGTAATTAATGATTAAGAATTATGTTAGTATTATCATTTCTTTATATGCTTAACATATGCTTTATATTATTATTTTTGTACCTGATGAGTGTAAATATTATTGTATTGTCCCACACAATAAATAAATTACGGCCACTACATTGCTCCATTCAGTTTCTATATTTCTTTTATCTCTGCAATGGACTATAAGACATATTTTTCTTGAAGTAGAAACTGCAGTGGCACTTGGCGAGGTTCGACTCGAAATTATAGGTTTGGTATTCTGTTATGCAATTTCTGCTCTTGCCATTGGAGAAATTACTTGTAGATTTCTACTATAGTCAGTAGTCACCTCAGACAAACACTTTGTTTATCTGAGGTAGTCACCACGGTGTAGTATATTAGGTGATGTTTAGTTGTGTATAATGCAATAGATGGCAGGACAAATAAAGTCTCGTCGTTACTTACGTATAGAAATATTAGAAATACAGTTTTACAGGTTCTGTGTAGTTAATACTCTGTAGATTTGTTTTATTTATATTTAAAGAGCATTTTAGTTCGTTCTTTTTGTCTTAGTTTTGCCGTTTAGTCGTGTATATATGCAACACTACATGCATCAAAGGAAATCCGTCTATCTATGCCTCAGTGAATATGCCTAGGTAATTGCAGGGGTATATTCCTGACACCGCATACTGAATTAAATAGAAACCAAGCACTTATGAAGCCGTCGATTAACATGGCAAGTGCCGTGCGTCGGACCACCTAATATACTACACCATTAGTCACAAAGCGATAGAAATAAATTTTGAACCGAGTGGTTATATAGATGTGGTTAGAAACACCCTGCCACAGATATAGTTTACGCTCCTTGGGTGTCCTTGGCCACAGATTACATACGGACGTCCATCTCTCAGGATTTTAATGTATTAGGTTTTATTTTTTATATATCGCGCATAAGTTGTTTACTATACCTCGCCACAGATTTTGGATTGACCAACATAGGCGTAGGCCAAGTAGTTTACCATCCTTGGGGGTAGGCACCGAATACCCTGAAGTGTAACTTTCGTAAAATAACACTAGAACAATGCACCGCACAAAATGGCGATTTCACGTGCGCCAACTTGGATGCGTCAACTCTTCCCGCCAATGACAGTTACACTTCAGGGTATTCGGTGGCGTAGGCGTATCAAAACTGAGACTACGTCATACCATTAAATTATCTACATATAACTCTTTAATAATCTATGCATTAAATAAAGACAAAATATCCGTAGAAATAACTTAAGGACGTCTGCGTATATAGTTTGTGCCCCTGCATGTACTCTTGTCTATAGCATATAGCAATGTTATTATTAATGCCAAGAAATGTAATAATGAGAACCTAATAAAAAATTCTCAAAATTCGATAAAAACCATATGTGGCAAATTATAAATAAAAATAAGAAATAATACGCATTCACAGATACAGAACGATAGTAATTTAACTCCAAATCAGTTTAGCACTTTTTTTAGTGAAGTTGTCGGTAACCTTCTGGAAGAGTTGAGAGTTGGGTGATAGTGAGATCAGTCCTATAAATATAATGCATAATGCTTAATTATCCCATACAAACTTATTTCATTTTAAACTTATAACTCATAATAATGTGAGAGACGCTATTGATTCATTAAAAAATAAACACAGCAAAGACATTTTTGTCTTAATATATTTCTGGTAAAATCTATTAAAAATTTGATAATATCGCCATTATGCAAACTGATAAACTTGTGTATTAAAGAAGCTTGCTTTCCAGACTGCCTCAAAGAGGCTTGTAATACCTATTTATAAAAAGGGAGACGCAAATGATGCAAGTAACTATAGGCCTGAGTCATTACTTCCCATCTTTTCAAAGATAGTTGAAAAATGCTTGGCAGAACAAATAGCGAACTACTTTGAAAATAATAACATCTTTTATAACAAACAATTTGGTTTTAGAAAATCAAAAAATACCACCTCTGCAATTCTAGATCTGCTAGAACAGATTGTGGAGGCTTTTGAGGGTCGGGAATATGTGTGCACTATATTTTGCGACCTAAGTAAAGCATTTGACTGCGTCTCACATAAAATACTGCTAGAAAAGTTAAATAGATATAAGTTTTGCCATAACAGTGTTACACTAATTAAGATCATATTTAACCAATAGATATCAAACCGTTAAAATAAATAATGAATATTCAAATAAAACAAAAATAATACATGGGGTGCCCCAAGGTTCAGTACTTGGGCCTCTTCTCTTTTTAATATATGTAAATGATTTCCCAAATTCAAATGAACACTCTAGTGACATACTTTTTGCAGATGACACAACTATTTCGGTTCAAAGTAATAGCATTGAACAACTTTCAGCAGTGACATGTGAGGTAGAGTCAAGGGCAGAGCTTTGGTTCAAAGCAAATAAACTCACATTAAATCGAGATAAAACAGTGCACATGACCTTCTCACTGCGTGATAAAATAGGACACAGTGTTCCTGATCCTCGGGAATCAATAAAGTTCTTGGGAGTTTATGTTGATAATAAATTGACCTGGCATGTGCATATAGGAAATTTATCAAAAAAATTGTCAAAAAATACATTTATTTTGAGAAATCTAGCTAATGAAGTAGGTAAAGAGGCTCTAAAAAATGCATACTTTCCATTATGCCACTCTTTGCTTTCCTACGTCGTTCTAGTAGTACAAAGACGAGCAATACGTATAGTAGCCAATTTAAATTATAGGGCTGATTGTACAGAACAGTTTCGTGAGTTAAATATACTTACATTTTCATCAATATATATATATATATATATATATATATATATATTTATGAGTTGCTTTTGCATGCTAGAAAGAAATTTATATACTCAGGATTTAAACAGAGAAGAACGTGTCTATCATTATGATACAAGACACAAAGATATGTTAACAATACCTTACGTAAGACTAACAAAAAGTCAAAAGGGAATTCAAATTTTAGCACCCAAATTTCTCAATAAACTACCAGCCGATATAAAATGCTTACCAGATCCGAGTTTCAAGAAAAAAATAAGGTCCATCTTGCTCGAAAAAGCTTTTTACTCGTATGATGAATTTCTATCATATAAGTTCAATGATGATTTAAAATGATTAAAAATGTTTATCTAAATCTAAAGTTTGTTCTATATTTCTATGTTTTATTGTGGTATATATGATATCTGTATATATTTTTATATATTTTTTTCTCTTATTGTAAATATTGACTTGTGCAAATACTACTTTTGTATATAGCATAAATAAATAAAGTGAAAGAACATGGCAGTGGCTTTGACTAAGTTATAAAATTTTTCGCTTGTCTCTGGCCTGGAGTATTCCTCCAGTAGGACTTTTTCTGATTTTTTTCCCATTACTGGAACTTTTTCGGACTCTTCCTATTTCTGGATCCCCTCCCCATAAAAACAGTTCGGGTCCGCAATGAATCGTGCTTTAGCTCCTTTTTTTGCAAGGCTGTCAGCAAGTTCATTACCTTGTACTCCCTCATGCCCTATACCCCAACCTTGTTGTTATTGGCCAGTTGCTTCAGGGATTGTCTACATTCCCAGGCAATTGCAGACTCGAAGGTATCGGACCTTAGAGCTTTTAATGCTTCCCGGCTATCTGATAGTATATAGATCTTTGCCCTTCGAATGCCTTCATTTAGGCATTCCTGGGCACACAGATCTATAGCATGAATTTCTGCTTCAAAGATGGTAGGGGTGTTACCGAGGGCTTTGGATAGCCCTTTGAACACTATACTCGGGGCTTGTTTCGCCAACTCTGTTGGCATTATCATTAAAGGTCAGTTTTTAAGTTTTAATGATCACCAGATGATGCCAATATGATAGACGGGACCCGCATCGATTGCCATTCAACCGTTTGTCTGAACTATTTCGCCAACTCACCATAAGTACCAACCCCTTCCCAGATTTGAATGAAATAAAAACGTGATAATAAAAAAAAGACGATCAACTAAATTTTAGTAATTTTATTGAAAAATTACATGGAAAACAAAGTCAAATACAAGCGTACAATCTAACAAATGAGACAAAAAAGTAATCTGTAAAAAATTGTATGTATACGATTCAGTCGTACACCTGTATTTGACAAAAAAAATAAATAAATTTACCTAAAGGCATAAGGTAAAACAATTTGTATATAAAATCCTAAATAATACAATTCAATGTACGGAAAAGACAGTCGCCGAGAACTTTTAAAATTAAATACCTAGTTTTATTTAAAACACACACGCGCGGCATTCACACAGTTTTTTTCAGTCTTTTTACAGGTCCCCTCACAATTCGTCTTTCAAGTCTTCATCGTCGTCCCCGCCGCTAGGTGGGGGAGCTCCGCCCGCTCCTTGGTACAGCTTCGCAATGATTGGCTGTACAACATCCTCGAGCTCCTTCTTTTGTTTCTTATAGTCCTCAGCCTCGGTGTCTTGATTATCCTCCAGCCACTTGATTTTCTCTTCGATCGCCTCCTCCATCTTGGATTTTTCATCGTCAGAGAGCTTGGCACCCAGTTTGTCCTTGTCACTGAGTTGATTTTTGAGGGAGTAGGCGTAGCTTTCCAGCTCATTCCTGGCCTCCACGCGTTCCTTCAGCTTCTTGTCTTCGTCGGCGAACTTCTCCGCATCCTGGATCATCCTGTCGATATCATCGCGAGTCAACCTGTTCTGATCGTTGGTGATGACGATTTTCTCCCTGTTTCCTGTTCCCTTGTCTTCGGCAGACACTTGCAAGATACCGTTGGCGTCGATCTCGAACGTGACCTCTATCTGAGGCACGCCTCTAGGCGCTGGAGGGATGCCGGTCAAGTCGAATTTTCCCAACAAGTGGTTGTCTTTTGTCATCGGTCGCTCGCCTTCATACACTTGGATGGTGACAGTGTGCTGGTTATCTGAGGCGGTGGAGAAGATCTGGGACTTCTTCGTTGGGATGACAGTGTTACGTGGGATAAGCTTGGTCATTACGCCTCCTACAGTCTCGATACCCATAGTCAAGGGGTTGACGTCAAGCAAGACGATGGCATCGGTGTCTTGTTCTCCGGAGAGGACACCGGCTTGGACAGCAGCTCCATAGGCGACGGCTTCATCAGGGTTGATGCCCCGAGACGGTTCTTTACCACCAAAGAATTCCTTGACGAGCTGTTGGACCTTGGGGATACGGGTGGAACCTCCTACGAGCACAATCTCGTCGACATCTTTCTTGTTCATGTCGGCATCTTCAAGTACTTTCTGGACTGGTTTCATGGTTGAACGGAAGAGATCCTACAAAAAACAGCATTGCGTTAGCCGAAACCAAAATAAAACAATCCTAGGGGGTCATTTTATCTACTTCTGTATATACGCGTCGAATTAGCATTTTGACAAAAAATAAATTTTTCTAGATACAATCCGAATCTTTAACGCTTATTTCTCAGCGATATGGCGGTTCTACAGCAATCTGAGGATGCGCAAATTAAAGTTCATGATTTATACTATCAATATCAAAAAATAATTGAAAAAACAGCCATTTTTGCATGTTCTTCTGCAGTGACTCATAAACAAATTAACCGATTTTGATGTTTGTAGGTTTTTTCAAGGTGCACGACTTTTAAGAAACACTTTTTTTTTTCTAAAAATACAAAAAACCATTTTCTCCTGGTGATGCAAACACGGTTGGCGAAACTCGCGTCGAACAGGGTATTCGAGAGTAGTGTGCCAAAAAATGTTCTGGTATTTGTTAAATCTATATCAGAGGCAGACACAAAATAAAAATAACTTACCATGTTCAATTCCTCGAACTTGGCTCTGGTGAGGGTCTCGGAGAAGTCATCACCTTCATAGAAGGACTCGATCTCGATCCTGACCTGGTGACTGGACGACAGAGCTCTCTTCGCCTTCTCAACTTCACGCCTCAACTTCTGCACCGCCCTGTTGTCCTTTCTGATGTCCTTGCCCTTCTTCTTCTTGTATAACTTGATGAAGTGGTCCATGACTCTCTGATCGAAATCTTCACCACCCAAGTGAGTGTCGCCGTTGGTGGCTACGACTTCGAATACGCCATTGTCGATGGTCAGAAGAGATACGTCGAAGGTACCACCGCCCAAGTCAAAGACTAGCACGTTCTTCTCACCGTCCTTCTTATCCAAACCGTACGCGATTGCGGCGGCTGTGGGTTCGTTGATAATTCTCATGACGTTAAGACCGGCGATGGTACCGGCATCCTTGGTCGCCTGTCTTTGAGCATCGTTGAAGTAAGCGGGCACTGTAACTACAGCGTGGGTAACCTTCTTACCCAAGTACGCCTCAGCGGTTTCCTTCATTTTACCCAACACCATAGCGGAGATCTCTTCCGGGGCAAAAACTTTGACACCTTGACTCGTCTCCACTTGGATGTGTGGCTTTTGGTTCTTCTCAATCACTTTGAAAGGGAACAATTTGAGATCGTGCTGTACAGTTGGGTCGGAGAAATCACGGCCAATAAGACGCTTAGCATCGAAAACGGTGTTTTCTGGATTGGTAGTAAGTTGATTCTTTGCAGCATCTCCAATAAGACGCTCTCCATCAGCCGTGAAGGCCACATAGGAGGGAGTGATACGGTTACCCTGATCGTTGGCAATGATTTCTACACGGCCATTTCTGTAAACGCCCACACTGCAAGAGAAATAAAACTTTTAGGCAAAGTACTAGGAGCAATTCGACACCTATGAAGTGAAACCCACATTATGTTGCCCAATAACTACCGCGGAGGCTTTCACACAAAATTTAACACATTTATTTAAAATTCTTGACAAAACCACATATAATTTTTAGCAGGCATCCTTCCCTCTAGAGTACTATTACCAAATTTATTCGGTCAAACACGCCTACGCTAATGGACAACATATGGGCATAACATATTGAATGAACAGCAAATTTACCAAGTTAACTGTTACTTACCACGAATATGTCGTTCCCAAATCAATACCGATAACTGTCCCAACTTCATCCTTTTCCTTTTTGTCATCCTTGGCCAGGACTGTGGCCAAAAGGCAGAGAACCCCTAACGCCAGGTACAACCTCATTTTAGTGGTTTTGACACTTATCTGCAAATAATAATACAGTCTTACTTAAAACGTATTGTTACACATTCAACATAACGGTAAGTATATACGAATTAAGATCATGGAATTATTTCGATGGGATAACTGTAAAATGACACGTCACGAATTTTTTTTATCAAGTCAATTTATCCAATTTTTAGAACAAAGTTAATTTATTCAACTATATTAAGATTAAGAAACCCACTAAAATTTATTTGAAAACAATAAAAGGCTTCTAGAAAGACCGAGAAGCCGGCTACAGTACCCTCGATTCACCGACAAATTTTGACACAAATTAAACTAATCAATGTCTCATCCAAAACTAGTTTTAATCCAAGTTAATCACTAATGAGATACAGAAATCCATTTACTTACAGTTATGATTATATAAAAACGTCGACAATTAACACGTTACTTTAATTCACTTTTATTCTCAACTTATTTACTCTTACAGATTCTTTGACAAACTGACTAAATTTTTCTCCGCCACCAAATATATGTATAGAAATACCCGTGTTGGAAGCTTATTTGCTGGGCTTCGAACGAGGCGAGTTTTAATTGGTGGATAACTCACTCGCTGGCCTGTTTTCATTGGCCCACGTCAAAAAAGTCTAGAATGAAAGCGTTCTAGATGGTGCCTTTCAGTGAGCATACGTGTTCTTTACACGAAAATACAATGAGGAGTGATGCAACGTACGCTTTGATTTGATTCATGTTCTGACGGACTCTGGCGCGTATGTTTAAATTTGAAAATAATATGACTAAGTAGATGAACTTCTGTTTATTGAATATATTATTATCTTTCTGGCATGTAGATTATGGTAATGTGCAATTTTGCAATAAAATGTTAAAATTGTATGGAATGTTTTTCTTTAATACACTACAAAAAGTTCCCAATATGAATTGGAAAATATGAATTTTAAGGTGCAGAAATAATTGCGAATTTATTATGGTGAAGTTATTTCGATGAGTAAATTATATTTAAGTGCTTTCTTACTTTCTAAACAAAGAAAAAATGATTTGCTCCATTGCACAAGCACAAGTAAGCATTATCCAAAACTATGATATTTCAAAGGTGCTATACTGTGAAATATTGCTAATGAGATACTTATTTTTTTAAAATTTGGTTGAGTAGGTTTTAGACTTACTATTATTTATTACTTTATATTAAGTTCATACGTTATTTTAAATACCCCTGTAATGAAATATACATCAAATAAGTTTTACGTATCCAACCGAAATAGAGAAAATAACGTTTTCTGAAAAACCTACTGGAGGCAGCACTTTTTTATGTAAAGGTGTAGGGTGTAGGGTTCGATGTGCTGAGCATGGTGTTATATGGCGGCAAAATTTTAGTCGGAGGAAGTTGGTTAAATATATGTGTGTATGTTTTTTTTTCGATAATTTTAGCCAAAAATCAAGAATATTTCGAAACGTGCATGTACGCTCTATCAAGAAAAAACTAATAGGAATTCAAATCTTCGTAATTATATTTTCTACAAATTTGTCTTGGAGAAATTTTGATTTCTCCAACTACCAACTGCTTTTCCGCAATAAATGAAAAACAAATTTATATGTACAAAAATTGTATTCAGGGAACAAAAAGTATCCAGATTGATGTTTTCCACAATAAAACATCGGAAAAGCCCTGGACATTCAATCATCAGGGCCTTATTAGAAAACTTTAGAAAATTACTATTTTATGAAAGTGGCATAGTGTCAAGACGCTCATTTTAAAAATATTTTGAAATATACAAGGTGACTCGCTACAGCGAAGCATCTTTGAAGTCATTTTTTTTAAATGCAACACTGTATATTTTTACATGTATGAATTTAGCGTAAAATTACCTTTCCACAAAACCACCAACTATTGATTACAATTATACAGGGTGTATTTTATACTAACGCTAATTCAGAACATTTCAAAGCGAATTTTCTCTATTTTTTTCAAATGGAACACTCTGTATATTATTGTATTTTTGAATTGGCATGTTAATTCTCCACGATTTTTGTGAATAATATCCTATACCTACAATCGATATTTCCAGAGATATTTTTAGTTGGGGTAGGTGTTTATATATTGCTTTTTAAAATGAATATGAATTACTTTTTAAAGAAATTATGAAACACATTGTAAAAAATTTAAACAATAGGTAACAACATTGAATGTGGCCGTTTAATTAGGTTGTAATAATATAATTATTTATTATTTAGCGTAAATTCTCTCTTGCTCGTCATATTATCCTCTTTTTAATTCCATGTTTTGCTGACCAAGAAGTTCTATTAAATAATATTTGTATAAAACGAGTTAGGAGTGTAAATAATTGCGTTAATGAAAATAACACATACAAACTATTTATTTGAAACTACATTTTAAACCAATACTGTTATTTATACTTGTGTTGATGACAGGTATCTCGTTGTGACTAATTTTCTCATTTTTTATTTATGAGTAATTAGTGGAGTAATCAGAAAAACGCATAATTGCATAGCCCTGTTCTCGGTACTTTACTAAAAATTTTTAGTAAAATTTGAAAATTCAAATGTGGACCTGATGATGACTACTGAATAGACGAAGTGAATTAGTTTCTTGAAAACGGCAGTATTTCAATTTCACCACATCCTATGATAGGTGTTAAATTTCCCGTAGATATACAAGGCATCGACAGTGATCATGAATGAATATTTATGGTCAATTTTTTAAATTAATTTCTTTTACTGTATTATCAACTTATACAGGATGTTTTTAAAAAGTACGTCAATCGCTCAGAATATCAAAAAGAGTTGATTCAACCTAATTTACCTGTATCCAAAATCAGACCTCTATGAAGACACAGCCCTTTAAAGTTGGAATTAAAAATATTAATTTTTTTAATATTGCGCAAATGGCTGTACATATTTTTTCAATTCTAGTACAGCGAAATGTATGTCAAAAGGTAATAGTTTAAAGTAAAAGCTTTTTAAAATTAAATCTTCTAAAGGGCTGATTTGGGTGTAAGCAACCCTTCCTTCCTCGTTTTTTAATGGTACGCCTATGGCTTTTTTGGTATATTGTATTTTACATAAAATTTAATAGGGTTTTTGCTGAAATACTTAACTCACGTAAAAAAATGATTTATGGCATATTTATTATCTTATTAATTTTACTAATAGTAACAAAAAAAAAACTTGAAGTTTGAAAAATATTGGGTTCATTTTAAACAGCCATAAATTGGCGCGTTGTGACGTCAACACCCTGAAATCCAATCACAGAATTAACATCACAGAGGTTGTCTCTGTTCAAGATTGTTTATTAATCTTGGTCTCTGTTAACATAACATAACCTCTATTTATTGACAGCACTCAGCACTTTTCTACTTTAGATTAATTATCAGCGGCACCTTTAACATATCCCTCTTCCACTTGATTCCATTTTGATTGTAGAATTAATAAAACATAAACCAGAAACTGATAAAATAATATTTTCACTCCAAACAATACAAACATAAAAATATAAATTGAAAGTTTTAGGTTAGTCATCTGATGTGTAATGTCGGTGAAGGTTAAACCTAAACTACAATACAAAATATTAACGTCCGACGCTTTCACGAATAACTTGTGCGGCATTTATCTGGATTCTGATTGGCCAATATTTATACGTACACTGCTTTAGAACAATCACAGTACAGGCATTACAAATTGAAATTCTGAGAAGTTTTAAAGGAAAGCTTTCTTTAACACACAGTTAGAATCTGTTACAAACTAATTATTTCCATAATCTCATTGGTTTTCCGGGTAGATACGTAATTCTGGCGCGTAAAAATGCCCGTTTTAAAAAGCAGTGAAATTATCAGCAAGTTGTTTTAACGATATTTTCTTAGAAATAATTCTTATTAGAAAAATAAATTGTTGTAAATTAATAAAATGTTTTATTATAGCATTTTCACGACACAAATTGTTAAAATAAAATTAGTGGGAAAACCCTATTGTACAGTTTTTTATCTTGTTCTCTTTTCGTTTGAGGAACTGTTTTCAAATGATACTGAAAATACTAAACCATTACCTGTTAATTGAAAAGTGAAATAATGGAAATCGAGTGAAATCATTAATTTTATCAGTTACTTTTTAATTTCAGTTCTACATAAACCAGGAGTACACTGTGCTTAGGTTTATACCATGGTGTACACTGTGGTTTATACTCTCTTATCAAAATACAATAATTTTGGATATGTGTAAGGAAATATGATTTATTTCATTTGAAAAATCGTATTGAAATAAAACTGAAAAGAGACCATATGAGATAAGAAAGTACTTTTTTGTAATTTTGACGTTTGAAGTAATTGGTTAAGGCATTATAAAAGGTATTATTGTAAAATTAAAAAAATATTGAAACGGATTTTTTTAAATAACATACTTTAACGATCATAACAACTAAAGTAGTCTATAAAGCAACAAAGTAAATTAAAATAATATTGGAAGCAAAACAACAAATAATGAAACAAATTGAAAACAAAATTATAAGATATCGAATGTATTAAAATTTTATTTCAGAATGTGCTCAAAATGATTTCCATTTTCTCGTACACAATATATCGCCCTTTTTAGAAGTGAAAATCTCACATTATGAAAAACGGCAGGAATGTTTCTAAATTTCTCGGCTGATTGCTAAATTCTTTGTCGCAGATGTTCAACGCTCTCTATTTGAACCGAGTAAACTTTGTCAATTATCTACTGAATTTTCACAGATGCCTTTGATATTAAGAAGGACCATAATATGAATTATTTCACTCAATTTCCATCATTTCACTTTCCAATTAACAGGCATGACAATGGTTTAATATTTTCAGTATCATTTGAAAACAGTTACTCAAACGGAAAACGAACAAGGTAAAAAAAATTGTACAATTAAATTTTATGTAAAATACAATATACCAAAAAAGCCAGAGGCGTATCACAAAAAAGGGGGTAGGAAGGAATGTTTGTTTACCCCCAAATCAGCCCTTTAAAAAACTTAATTTTAAAAACTTTTTACTTTAAACTATTACACTTTGACATACATTTCACTGTACCAAAATTGAAAAAAATATCTACAATCATTTGCATAACATTAAAAAAATAAATATTTTTAATTCCAACTTTAGAGGACTGTATCTTCATAGGGGTGTGATTTTGGATAGAGGTAAATTAGGTTCAATAAACTTTTTTTTATATTCTGAGCTCGTGGTTAAGCGATTGACATGCTTTTTAAAAACACTCTGTATAGTACATATTCTAAGTCTAAGTATTTTCAAAATTCATGTATCTTCCTCACTGCAGGATTGACTCAGGTGTGATGCTGCAAATCAGAAAGGCCCTAAAGCTATTCACCGTTTTAACCCCTTTTCCCTACGATAAAGATAGTTATGTAGTTGCAACTAAAACTGAAACAATATTTTATTTTATTATATTTCTAACTGGTCCTTACTTAAAACAAACGCGCTTGCAATACATTTTTATTCTCTATAGTCCATACACTTAAAATTAGTTTTAAATAGATATTCATCAATCATTACATTAATCAAATAAAAGAAGTAAACACTCAAATCGAGATAAATAAATTTTAAACTTCGATCATTTACACCTTTCTACATCAAAATAAATATACGGGCTGGTTTTTATTAAGAAAGAGAATCCCCTTTACATTCACATCTTGATAAATTTTTAAGTTGTCTGCAAGATACATTTTCAAATATAGAATTTCCTACTTGTTTACAGTTTTATCAACTGTTTCTATAATAGATACATTTGCCACTAAAATTACCTTCGCAAATGATCGAAATATATTTTTAATAAATGTGGTTAATCAGGATTCATAAATAAATTTTCCTATTACAGTCCAAATTCTATTTCAATATTGGGCATAACCCAGACATGAACAGCGCCAAGATTTTTTTCAAATGTATGTTACTCATTACGTATAGTAATCTGTTAGAACATCTCAAAAAATTTTGTATGCTAACTTCGCCATATTAAAAGAATATCGGCGGTGTAAAATTTGTTATTTTATTTGAATTATGTATATCTCGCCTATTTTGTACGTCTAAAAAATATATATGATGGTTATAAGAAGCGAATAACTGAAATAAAGATGTTTTAATATACCGTTAATTTTAGGATATTATTTGATTTTTTAGGCAACACATGTTTCTATAAAAATCACTGAGCATTTAATTTCAAACAGTATGACTTTTGTGTTGTTGAAAAAATGTTGAAGAATAATCAAGAACATCTATGTTTAATACAGAAATGCTTAAAGCTCGCGTAATGTAAATAAATTCACACAAGTTGTAATTTTAATTATTGCAAAGAGACAAGCTGTAGTATATGCCAGTGATTGTAATTAAAAAACAAACATAGAACCTTTAAAGCCTCTAATGCTTTTACAAATACGACAATTTCGCGAAATTGTGGGAATTTTGTAAATATTTTAGTTGACTAAATATTTTGAAAACATCGGCGCATGCACCATTTTCTTTAAAAAATTGTGTGACTAAAGCACATACAATTTTGATATTGCATTCGTCAAGTGTTACATGATCCTAAAAAATACTATAAATATCTATGTCTATATTGAATTTCGTAGCGTTAGAAACTTTATTATTGAATCAGTTATAATCACCATGCCCGTTTAAAAAGGGTTACAATGACTAAAAACGTAGAAGTTTCCATAGACAATATACTGTGTTTTATTTAATGTGTTGCCTAATGTCGTCCAATCACTAGAATTTTCACCTTGCAAAACAGTAATGAAACTTTTCCTGCTACCCAATGCTTTCTATAATTTTAACGAATTCGTGTTATCTGATTTTTCCCGAATAGTTTAGCATATTTGTTTATTGTTTTTATTTTTGCTTATTTATTTTTTATTGTATGTTTTATTTCTGTTTTTTTGTTAGTCTTTTACACTTAAGTGTTGTTCGATTTTAATTGATAATAATGGTAATTTTTATTTTATTTTCATCATTGACGTGTCAAAAGTGTATTATGACAAATAAATATCTATCTATAAGATGCTTTTTACAGTTGATCTAAAACTTTTGAACTTATAATCGTTATCAAATTGTGACAATCATTATACTTTTATTGGTTGGAATTTTCTTCAGCACGTGCTTTAAAACAATGAAGTTTAATGTACCATAGAACTCACAAACTGGTGCACTGACATCCGTACGTAGTGTTAAAGCCATCTAATCAACCAAAGGCTGCTTTGTTCTTTTAAAAAATCGCTGCCTACGGAATCACTACTTCCACATCTAGATTTTGTATCCAAGTCTTATAGACACTAAATCCCAATGTAATATTTTACTTTCTTCAATAATAGGGTGGGGGTGGCAATGGAGGTGGTAGAGGGGGTGGTTAATATAAAAAAAAATTTAGAGGACCTTGGTTCTCATATACACACTAAATCCCAATTTAATTTCTCATTCCCTTTGGCTAACTCCAAAAATTTTTTTGGGGCGTTTCGTTCTTGTATGCACACTAAATCACGTTTTAATTTTTTTACTCCCTTTTATAATAGTGTGGGGGTGGTATTGGAGGTGATAATGGGGGGGGGGGGGGGCAGATGCCAAAAAAAATGTTGCGACCTTGACTTTTCATACAAGCCCTAAATGGCCTAAATTGAAATTTTATGGACTCTTACCTGCTTGCTTTGCCTATTTACCCTTATTTACCCCATTTACCTCCGAACTCTCCAACGGAATTAGATCAAAATATAATCTAATTTATTATAGGTCTGTTGCAATCGAAAGATAAATAACCTGATTGGGTTTAGCATAATTCAAATGTGCTTTTATATTTCAGTCGCGAAACTCCTCTATAAAATCTTTATATTACTATAAGGAACGTAACCAGACTGCAACCAACAGCTACTCTCCGGGATATGTTCCCCGCCGAGCGCTGAATTACAAGCCTGACGCGTTAAGTGTAATAACTGCGTATTAAAAACAAAACGCTATGCTTCGATTGCAACAAACACCATAGTCGAAGAAATGAAGCACTGAGCAAGCTCAAATTGGCGCAGTAAGATGGATCGCAATGGGATTTTTTGCATTCGATTCGTAATGCCGTCCCGAAACTTTGTGAAGATAGTTATTGAATGCATTTTAAATAAATAAATTATTCCAATAAAAATACTGATTTTAGAAAAGCAACGCTAAGAAGCATTAAATAACTATTTTACAACTCGGTCAATTATTATAGAAATAAGTCCAATTTTGTTACTCGGCTGTTTTGGGGGCCGCTGAGTACGATTATGTACTCGGCGACGGCGTCCGATATACCTGGGGCCCAGGGTGGGCGTCAAACACGTCGTCTTCTGGAGTTTTGCCTCCAATTTATAAAACACGGAGCCAAAATACTTACTCGGGGGTTTTGGGGGTCGCTGAGCACGATTATGCAGTCGGCGACGGCGTCCGAGGCACCTGGGGCCCAGGGTGAACGTCAAGCACGTCGTCTTCTGGAGTTTTGCCTCTAATTTATAAAATACCAAACCAAAATACTTACTCGAGGGTTTTTAGGGTCGCTGAATACATATAAAAATATGGTTTTAAATTGTTTATGTTAAAAAATTTAAAGATTTATTTAAAAAAAAATTACATCACAAAAACAATGTATTTTTGGGTTCTTCATCGCTTTCAGCATCACATTCTGTACTTGCAAATTTATTTACATTCGTGCAATTAGCACCTGCACAATTTTTGCACGCTACACTACAAATCAAACCATGTTTACGGCATCCACATGAAGTACCGCAGTCCTTTTTGCAAGCGCAAAAAATTATTTGTAAAATACTGGATGGACCAAATTTAAAAGCGGACAGGGCTCGAAGCTACGTATGGATGGCCACCCTGGGCCCCAGGTGCCTCGGACGCCGTCGCCGACTGCATAATCGTGCTCAGAGACCCCCAAAAGCCCCGAGTAAGTATTTTGGCTCCGTGTTTTATAAACTGGAGGCAAAACTCCAGAAGACGACGTGTTTGACGCCCACCCTGGGCCCCAGGTGCATCGGACACCGTCGCCGACTACATAATCGTACTCAGCGACCCCCAAAGCCCCCGAGTAAGTATTTTGGCTCCGTGTTTTTTAAATTGGAGGCAAAACTCCAGAAGACGACGTGTTTGACGCCTACCCTGGACCCCAGGTGCATCGGAGGCCGTCGCCGACTGCATAATCGTACTCAGCGACCCCCAAAACCCCCGAGTAACAAAATTGGACTTATTTCTATAATAATTGACCGAGTTGTAAATGCTTCTTAGCGTTGCTTTTCTAAAATCAGTATTTTTATTGCAATAATTTATTTATTCAAAATGCATTCAATAACTATCTTCACAAAGTTTCGGGACGGCATTACGAATCGAATGCAAAAAATCCCATCGCGATCCATCTTACTGCGCCAATTTGAGATTGTTTGGCCTGATTTTGTGCTTTATTTCTTCGACTACCAGCCGAAAGACTGATCCTCCTTAAAAGACACACAGGACCGCTTGATGGCGCCTGCTGACTATTTTGCATGTCGCTATCCTAACCATACCGAGATGTACCAAATAGTCAAAGGATCCTCGTGTCGTTCGTCACATACCTACCTTGCACTGACGAGAGCCAACAGCTCTAAACTGCAATCTGCAAGTGGTGTGGGGCGACTGGCACGAGAACTTCTGTAAGTAGGATCAGTCTTTCGGCTAGTGTTTATTACAATCGAAGCATAACGTTTTGCTGGTAATACACAGTTATTACACTTAACGCGCCAGGCCTGTAACTTGTAATTCAGCGCTCGGCGGGGCACATAGCCTGGAGAGTAGCTGTTGGTTGCAGTCTGGTTACGTTCCTTATAGTAAAATAAGGATTTTATAGAGGAGATTTGCGAAATATTATGTTTTAATATGGGGTAGTGCCTATGATAATGGCCTAAATCTGATTAAAAAAGTGATACAAGAAACAATTTTAAAAAGTAATGCTAAAACAAGACCCTACCTTCTCTAGTGATCAGTTTTTCAGAGAATCTAAATTTATAACAGTTATATATTTTAAAATGTTCTATGTTTATAAAAAAATATATATCCAAACTTAGTTTGCTTACGCATTTACATAACACTAGATCTATGGTGAATAAAAATCATAATTTCAAATTGTAATGAAACTGAACAATAAAACTTAGAAATAGGAATAAACTCAGGAAAAGTTTAAAAACTTATAAATAATACACATATCATCTTTAACAGTTTGTGTCCTCCCGACATATTCCTCCTTGCAAATTCGTGTATTTACATATATTAATAATTACAATATCTTATAACTATCATATGGACATGCTGTCATTAATTTATATGTTCATCTTTGTTTTCTTAATATTAAGTTAATATAATGTTAATTTAATATAATATTATGTGTGTTCGCACAAAATACCCATTTAGGGATAGGCGCAATTTGTTCAATTATATACAATTCTAGAAATAAACAATAAACAATAAAAACAGTGGAAGCGAATTTGTTTTGTAAGGTTAATATTTTACAATCCAGTAACTATAAAGTCAAAGCACTATCAAAACTATACCCAAGCCCTGAATTGTTTTCTAGGTCATTACATTATTCAAAATTCTATTCACGCAAAATACTATAACTGTATTATCATTCTCGATGTTACTTATTTCCGTTTTACTACCCAGAAAATATATTTCACTGTGTACTTTTTATATTACCTTAGTTTCAAACAGCATCCCGAGCGCTACATCCATAGTATAGGCGCCGCGGCGCCTGGCGTCCTATTGGCGTCTTATCTACAAACTAGTCATTTCGCATGTTCCTAGTTATAGGATGAAAGTGACGGAAATTTCGATAAATAAATGTGACTAGCTAAAGATGAAATTTTAAATCCATTAAATGTGATATTGATACTGTTTAAAATAATGTTGTAGTGTTATTAAAAAGTCTAGTGAATGATGAATGTAAAACAGAATAATATTAAATTGGGATGGTTCATAGTGATGTTTCTTAATTTTGTAAGTAATATCGTAAATTAGAAAAATATGTGCTTCTTTTAATTAAAGAGTAGGGTAATTAAAGGCTCAGGGTGACTTACCTGCTACAATTACTCCTGTTTAGATTATTGAGTGTTTAGAACGCCATTCTGTCTTTAAAAAACCGCTGCCGAAGGAATGACTACTTCCACATCCAGATTTTGTATCCAAGTCTTATACACACTAAATCCGAGTGTAATATTTTACACCCTTTAATAAATATTAGAAGAGGTAGCTGACGCAAAAACAATTTCTTCAGACGTTTCGTTCTTGTATACACACTAAATCATAAAATCATATGTTAATTTTTCTACTCACTTTCATGATAGTATGGGGGTAATAGTGGGGGGGGGTGGCTGATGCCAAACAAATTTTGAGCCCTCGTCTTTTCGTACATGCCCTTAATTGCAATGTTATGGTCTTTTACCTGCTTGCTTTGCCTATTTACCCCATTTACCCCCGAACCCTTCAATGGAATTAGATCAAAATATAATTTAGTTCTAGATCTCGTTATAATCCATAAGTATACCAAATTTCAAGTCAATATCATAAACGGTTCCAGCGTAAACGTGAGCACAAAAAACAGACAGACCGACAGACAGGAATTTTCTCTCCCAAATTTAAAATCTCGACGTTTCATGAGATTTTAAGCCTATTTCAAGAAAAAAAATTTTTTTGCATTACTATACTTCCACTGGACGTCCATTGGAACATGTTCTGTTGGGTAGTGTATAATAAAATAAAAAAATAAAATAAATAAATAAATAAATGAATGATAACTCATACAAGATGTCCTTTTATAGTTCAATGGTGTAACATTTAGGTATTCATTTATGCAACTTCAACTGCATCATTTGAAATATATGTTGCATAAGTTGAGAATAGTATAATAACAGCAATACAACGGTAAACAGAGTGCGTCAAAATTCTTGAATTTAGCCGATTATAGCTAAATTTGAAAAAAAAATTCCGTACACTATTTTCTTAATTTTCAATTTTACATAACCCAAGAATATGTAAAATTATACAGAATGTGCTGTTGTGTTGAGCATACTACGAGCTAATGTTTTTAATAAAATAAATAGTTTTGAATAAATAATTTAAATATAATGATTATTGCAAAAATGTATATATACAAAGCTATATAAATTAACAGTGCCAGTTTTACAGCTTCGATAAAGTAGGCGTATTGTAACTATATTTAAACTATTTTTCTTAGGGCATGTTTTTCACTGATTTATTAAAAATATCTCAAGATCTACAAGTTCTACGGGCGGGCGAGCGTAGGTGCGTCTTTACTATGTACATACTTCGGTATGCGATGTAAAGCAACGACAGGCGCAGTTAGTACTTGGATGGGTGACCATTCCAACGGAAACCGCGTCCTCGCCTCACACATCTTCCAGCGGCTTATATATCAGTGTATGCGCGGAAGCTATACAACCTTAGGCGAGGGTTGTATAGGAGATATACCATCCTTCGGAGGGGATGTAAAGCCGTCGGTCCCTTGTCTATTAAATGTTAGGCAAGTAAAATATCCCTACTCTTCTTAAGGGAAGAGGTTCGGCAAAATTCCTGGTTGGGTGTAGCTCGTCTACAGGCGTCGGTGTTAGGCCTCAGTAGCGGAAATAGGCCGACGTTAAATAAATGTATAAAAAAAAAAAAAGTTCTACGGGAACTAAGAGTAAAGCTAAGGATACACGTAGACACTTAAATGTCGATACTTGTGTCTAGATTACTCTACACTATGTTCACATTGCGAGACTAATTTTTACATAGAGATATGTCTAGACTAGTCTAGAGTAACTCAGTACTCTAGAGTTCCTAGACTTCTCTACGATTGTATCCTCACGATATTGATTTTTCAGCTTACATTGGATATTTTACATCACAGTTTTTAAATATGTCAAGAAGGAGACATCATTTTGCTACAGCACTGATTACCGAACCGTGAACATGCTGGGTTAAAGAGTGGGTTGCAAATAGAAATAAGTTAAGTGAATAGATGCAGAATGTTATAAAAATTTTCTTCGAATGTGTGCTTTTCATTTCGAATTCTTCTTTTGTCCAGTGAGACGACTGGGCCATTTTACTTTTAATATTATTTCATCTTCTTTTATACTTAATAAAGTAAATTATAGAAAAACACGTTGACTTATAATACCCCAACTGTATTTCTCTACCGTTACTGTAGCAATAAATTTCCAGCCTGCCGGTACACCTAGATCGTGTCTCGACACGCCGAAATAAATGTGTTCGGACTACATATAAATTTAGCGACACTGCTCTAGATGCTGTATAGTGTTATAGTAGTTTCCCCCAACGGGAGCTAAAAAAACGGCAAAATTTGCAAAATTTATAAAAAATTCAATCATTCAACTTAAACTTGTCAAACTATGATGGAAAAGTCACTAAGATTTTCAAATTAACAAAAAACCACAATTCTTTCGGTAAAATTCTAAAAAAATTCACATAGTCTCGATAGTTCAGAAATAACCTATCTTAAAGTTGAAAAAAAAAAGCCACTAAAAATACAGTGCCCTCACTAACTCGATCTATATCATATTGACTTTTCATACCTCGAACCACAACTTTGTATTTCAATTCTATCAAATTTTATAAGATATTTTTCCCTTCATTTTAAAGTTTCATTCAAGTTTCATTCGTACCTCAAACCACTTTTCAGTCATTCTCCAAAACGCTAGTTAGTCACTCATTCAACTTTCTTTCCATTTTACATATTCTCGTGAACGATAAAATTAACCCCATTTATTATTATCTACACACAATCAGTCCCCTTTCAAAATGCTAAAATAAAGTATAGTTACTCTTTTCCCCATCAATATCAAAACTCCAGAATCATACGATATTTATCACATCCATTCCCTTCACCGAACGCGTATCGGCACACTTTCATATCAATTCAACTTTCCAATGCACGGACCTTTGGGAGCCCTTTACGGGGCCATTTCAATTTTCATATAAGATTGTCCTTAATAACTCCTAAACCCGAAGTGATTCAGATTTCATTCAAACATCAAAAAATTTCCCCTTTTAAAGCCGATACGGTGATATAATATTCATTTCCAAATTCCAAGTTTTTCCTTTCTGATGCAATATTGCGCAATCGATGAGTCATCATCGCCCGCACGGAATGTGTGGGGATGCACACAGCCTTCTCCGGACCTTTTCAGCTCTCTGCTCGTCGTGTCCCCGACGAGAGTATAAATAACCGAGCACGGCGAGTTCGGGCCAAGTCAGTTTCTTCAATGTTACTCGCGATAGACGAATCCAGTGCCCGTGCTACTTCCAAGGCCGAAACCTTATAAATAAGAGTTTTATTTTAAATAATCGTAATCCTAATCTGCCCTAGTGCAACAAAATAAACAAAGTGAATTTTTCAAGTCTTATAAACAGAACCTTCGCGTTATTAAATTTTTTTTTTTAATTAAACGGAATTTCAGTGTTGAAAATATATACAGGGTGTAGCATTTGACCCTATCTAATGTTTTACGTGTGATCCACCCACTCTATATTTGAAAATACAGCCATTAAAATCAAGAAGTGTACGCGATAGGTCAAATTGTAGCATTTTAAAAAATACTTGTCATAGATAAAATAATTTTAACAAACAAAGAGACCTAAAATAATAAATGTTTTTACATACGTTAAAAGTTCATAAAAACAATTAATTAAAAAAAATTTTATGGTGTATATTTGCCGAGATATTTCAACTTTCGTATTTTAGCATTTTGATAAGAAACAAATTAATCTGTTGGCATTAAAATGAAGTCTTTAAATGTTCATATTTTTAAAACTATTAAAATGCTAAGTACTTAAAGTTAAAAAGCCTTGTTATGATATATACAGAGTGTCTGCATATTTCTGCGGCTAATACTGTTAGTCGGTACTTGCAAGAAATATTAAAAAAGTTTTTGTAGACATGTGTGCGGAGCGAATGAAAATAATAATTATTGTTGTCAGCTTGTGCAATAATACAATTGCAGGTCGCACAGCAGCATCTCAGTTAGTGAGTAAAATTATGTAGCGGGTTAATTAAATAAAAATAGATCAGATAAAAGAAAAATAATTTTCTCCCCTGGAACAATTTCTGGCTAGACCGATTCGAATTAAATACTTGTCAATTACCTAGCTATGTATTTTACTCACATATATTCACATATTCTTTCTAATAGTTATTTTTATAGGTTTTTGGAGTGTCTGGAGTGATCATATGCACTCTAAAACTAAAATACGTGGATGATGAAGATATCAGAGAGGGATTTTTCAAACTGTCGATGCTCTTTGCTGTTACCAATTTATTGCTCAGTGTACTATTATTGGTTTCAGTCTTAAAGGTGAGCCATATACTTTTATCTGCATTTTGAGGTATTAATTCGGATAAAATTTTAGAAGGATCAAAAATGCGCCTTCCTCTATGCCTTGCTAATTTTTCTAAGTCTGTTCGCTGCAACTATACACATTGAGGGCCATACCAGCAAGAACTTATCATTTATCATCATATTCTCAGTATTTGGTAAGTCAAGTGAATAGGTTAAACCAACTAATAACTTTCGCACAGTTGTTCTGACTCTGTTATGGATGGAGTTGACACTATTTTTTCTAGTCATAGAAAGGTAAAGTTATTTTTAAATATATTACAAAAATATTTTTTAGTAATTAATTTTCCACTTCATAAGCGCAATTTAAACTTTAAATTAAATACCAAATCCAAAAGAGTAATTTCTCAATTGATTTTCTTAAGAAATCAATTAAAATTGTCACAAGATGAGCGAAATTTTTATTGTAAGAAATTACATGAGTCGGAGGCCAACTATTAGAACCTCTCTAACCTATTAAGTAACCCAAATTTTGATTTTTTGGGAAGGATTTCATTTTCGAATGTCTAGGTTCACAAATTAGGGATTATTTAACCCACAAAATACAAGATATTGGTCACAAGAAAATAAAAATTTATTAAGAGGGGGTATAATTATCAAGATTTAATTTGGTTTTAATGTTTGCCTTGGAATAATAGCCTAATATCAATGATGAAAAAAAATAAAACATGATCAACATTTGGATATTTATTTTCTTCATCACTGACAAAAATTATTCGCTATGTAAATTGTTACACTATTTATTCTTCTTTATATTTCAGCTACTCTGTGCTTTATGTGGTTTTGTGTCTATGGCGCATACCAGTATTGGCTTAAAGAGAATGAAGCATATGAAGGAACGATCACAGAAGTCTGACTTTAATTGTAACCCCATTTCTTGCCTTCTTTCAAAATATACCCCTTGTAAGTGAAAGTTTTTTTATTATGCAATAATAAATGTATAACAAGATGTCACGTTTATACCTAAAATAATAATAATAATAAACATTTGTAATTATAACATTGTTCTTCTTATCGACTAAGCAATATTGAACTAAAGTTCTATGTCTTTGATCTTGAAGAAACCAATGGATTTGTCTGTTACTTTGTGATATTCCATTATAATAAATAACGAATACAAAATGTCTTTGATACATATCACTGCATTTTTTATTTTATTTTAAAGTTTGGGACTGCAGTTTCATAGAATCTAGTCTACCTTTTCAAGCACAGTGAATTACAAATTAAATTGTGAGGGTATCTACACATTACAAAGAGGATTATATATAAACTGTTATTAAACATTGCCGGTATGCCATTTTTACAACAGGGCGGCGAACAAAGTGGAATTCCCAATTTCTAGCAGGGTAATGCTTGGATTGTTTCTATGCTTATAAATTTCAATAGATTCTAATATATTTAATTTCCTAGATTTTGTTGCATAATGTAGAACTTTTAGCTTTTCTATGGACGGAAAATTGTGGCTGGTTTCTAAAAAATGATTTGCAAAATTTGAGTTGCTTCTCGTTTTTCGAATGATATTAAATGTTCCGAGTATCTTATGTTAAATGACCTTCCTGTTTGGCCTATGTAGCAGCTATTGCATTCTTCACATGTGAGCTTAGTATATAAGCCGGATTTTTTACTTTTTGTGTTTTCTGTTTGCCATTATAGAGATTAAAGAAAAATCGCCAAAAAACTTTGTATCTCTAATATATTTTGACCCCTTGTCAGAAAGAATCTCGTATGTATTATCAAACTACAACCTTCAGGTAGCATTCAAACATAGCCAAAAAAATGTCAGATATTCTCTATAGTGCCAAACACAAAGCACAAGAAAGTAAGAAATTGCGAGTTTATAAGCTATCGTGTGAAGAATGCAATAGCTGCTATATAGGGCAAACAGGAAGGTCATTTGATATTCGAAACATTTAATATCATTTGAAGAAAGGAAAAGCAACTCTAATTTTGCAAATCATTTTTAGAAACTAGCCACAATTTTCTGTCCATAGCAAAACTAGAAGTTCTATATTAAGCAACAAAATCAAGGAAATTAAATATATTAGGATCTAATGAAATTTATAAACATAGAAATAATCCAAGCATTACCCTGCTTAATAATCAGCTAGAAATTGGGAATTCCACTTTGTTTGCCGCCCTGTTGTAAAAGAGGCTTGCCGGCAATGTTTAATTATAGCCAAAATAACATGATCCCCTTTGTAATATATAAATGCCCCCACAATTTAATTTGTAATTCACAATGCTTGGAAATTTAGATTAGATTCTACAAAACTACAGTCGCAAACTTTAAAATAAAATAAAAAAATATAGTGATATGTAACAAAGAAATCTTGTGTTCGTTATTTCTTCTTTGATCTTGTACTTTTGAGTAAGTAAAAAGCAAATAGTTTAAAATTCCATTAGATAGGTACCTGTTTATTCAGCCAGCTTCCTCTATATTCGAGCCGTTCCCACTAGAGAACAAATTTGGTTCAACAGCGAGATATTGGTAATTGAGATAAGATAACTGTGTCGACATACATGTTAGAAGCGTTAAAAGTTTCAAGGTTTATCAACCACAAACTAGATGGCAATTTGTTACGATGAACACAGATACATTTTGAACTACACTTCATGAAAAATTGGAGTAAATGTCAAGTCCATGGGAACTAGGAAATTAAATTGCTTGTTTTTACATTTACGTTGATGTGATGCTGAATGAAGTCACAGTAATAATAACAAGAAAATAAATTTAGGAATTCTTGTTGACGATAAATGAGAGGGTACCAAAAAGAAACTAATTAAATAGATAAATACAGTGTCTCTCTCTCTCTCTCTGTGGTGTTTATTTATTTATTATCATTTAACCGTGGTGTAGTGGTGTTTATTTATTATTATTTATTTATTATTATTGTTTAAATCTTAGATATGATTTTTTTGTAAAGGAACGAATATTTTTTAACGAAGTTTTGTATACAGGGGTTTTAGATCATTCTGAACAAGATTTTGTAAAAACAAAAACCCTATCTCAATCACTAATGTTAATTCCTAATTTTTCGCAATTTCTTTTGATCTAGTAGGTGGATTTAATTTCGAAAAAGAAAATTAAACAACCTTTTAATCATAATCTGAAACACAAGAAGATATTGGAGTGTAGTGAGGAAAGTGGGACACACTGTAGATATAAATAGTTCATGAAAAATTGTTCAAATCACAAGTCGGTATTTGTGCTCTGTAGGTTTTTACTGGGTTAAAGAACCTTGGATAGGCCTTTTTACAAACCTAGCGAAGGTTTTTTTACAGTCGAATATTGCAAAAACTTTGTGATCTAGAGGACAAGTATATTCCTAAAAAGTTTTCTAACCATATGATTGCAAAGTTAAGACTGGGTAAGACTAAAAGTGGGGCTAGAATCGTCACTTGTAGATCGCCGCAAGAGAGGATTCTACTACCTATAATACATTTAAATGATCTACCTGCATTATCCACCGATGGTACTACACATGTTCAATGGGATTCAAATCAGGACAACGCGGTGGAAGAATGTCGTAATCAGTTCCGTGAGTTTCTAGGACGTTGAGGCCGAATTTGTACGCGCAATCGTCAAAATTTAGTGACGTAGTGTTTTATTGATATTTAGAACTTTTCGTGTAAAGGTTTAAGTGAACTTATTGTGAAGATTCAGGTGTCACTAATTACAAATCATTATTATCTTCGCCGTTAAAAATAATTTGAAGTATATGAAAGCCTAATTTTTAATTAACCATATAAATTAAGTTAACTACCCATAATCTATTTAAGTAGGCAGTCTTCATTTCCTAATTATCCAAATATACATAAAGTGTTGAGATATTAAGGGCATTCTACATATTTATCGTAAGAGTAGCGTATATTTTTTTGAATAATTTTGCATTACAATCGGTGAGTTGGTATTTACACGTTTAATTTCGCTTCTTCCTTTGCAAGAAACACACATGAAAATATAAAGTATTTTTCTTTCAATTAGTACTTGAAGACAATGAGAAGATTAGCTTTGCTATTGGTATTAATGGATATGTTTTTTCTAATAAAAGGAGAGGTAAGTGTTTAATTTTAGAGAATGTGTGACATGTGACAGATTTGTTTATTCTCTTGCTTGTATCACACCCACATAAATGAGATATCCCTTTTTTAAAATATCGAAGCTATAACTAACTTTAAAAAAACAAGGCTTTTATGTATCTATTTTATTGGGGTCAGTGTATACAGTGTGAAACAGCCAAATGGAATAGACTCAATTCAGTATTTCAATTTTTAAATAGGAAGTAGGGGCTTGTTATACCTCAAGGTATTTTCATCCTCTATTCAAAAATGCAATGGCTTTAATATTTATTGCAAAAACTAACGATAAAAAAATTATTCATTTGCTTAACGTAATTCATAACAGCAAACTAAAAGAAAATATATTTTCAATGTAGTAAATGATCAAAATGATTTCCTTGAACGTCTTGGTAGCATCCTAATCATAAATAAAAATGTCTTCTAACGTTTTCCAACATGTGAGGTGCGACCGACCTAACCACATCGGTTATTCTTCTTCTTAAGTCAGCTATATCACATAGCTTAGTTTTGTATATTATACAGTTCATATATCCTCATAGAAAGAAATCTAAGGATGTAAAATCGGGAGAACGTGCTGGCCATTCTAGCGATCCTTACCTCCTTATCCACCGATTTGGAAATGTTAAGTCGAGGTATTGCCGGACATCGATTCAGTAATGTGGTGGTGCTCCATCCTGCTGGAACCACATTACATCCGCTGGAACTCGTGGGTTTGCTTGAGCAGGATATAAGTTCGCCAGATTTGGCATGACATTATTTTGGAGCAGAGCTAAATAATAATCTCCATTCAAATTGCAATCAATGAAAAAGGGACCAATGACATTGTTTCCAATCATCCCTGCCCGAACATTAACCTTCTTAGCATTTTGCGTATGTAATTCTCTCATCCAGTGAGGAATTTTATTAGCCCTGTAGCTACAATTTTGATGATTAACCTGACCATGAAGAGGAAAAGTGGACTCACCCGAAAACAAAACATTTTCCAGTTGGATGCTATTGTTATCTAACCTTTGCATCATTTGTTCACAAAAATAAGTTCTTCTATCAAAATCGTCTTCACTAAGCTCCCGAGTTGGGGTCAGTTTACAGGGATGCATTTTATTTTCTTTTTAGGCCAGAGAGTTGGAATAAAATAGAGTAATAAAGTGTGCATGACAACTGGCCTCGAGACAAATTTGTTTACCCACTTACGAAAATGGCAAAAATATGAAACAACCGCATCGATAGTATCCGACAAAAAGTGGGAATATAGTCTCGCCGTCGCCCCGCAATTTCATACACCAAACAATTCAAGTAGCAGCATATACCGATTATATCTCTAGTCTATTCCAACTCTCTGGTTTAGGCCATATACAGACGGCGCGACCCAATTGTAACAGAACTGCGACTCGAGTGACTTTTGAATTTCAGACACATGTATATAGATGGAGTGCCGCAGACGGTGCAACCGATTTTCAACGCATTTTTAACCCGCAATCAGTAGCACTGGATCCGCTGTGCAGGTTTCATATGCGACTACTTTAAAACTTTTGGCGAAAATATTGATACTAATTAATACTATTAATTTTATGTATTACAGGCTTTACCAAATCCACAAGTTCTAAATATGTATCTTTAGTCATGCGGAAAAATGCTAGAAACTTCTCATCAGTTTCTTCTAATTCTTTAGCAGCTACAAGTGCTCCACAATTTATATTCTTTTCAAGATATGGATGTATCCAGATACTTCTTTTTTTACGTATTCGTCTTTAGCGAAGGTAAAAGTACAAAGCAATATCCTCCTCGTCACTCGAGGTCGACATTTTTACATCAAGTACAAGGCACACGACTAAATGGCAAATTAGTTACAATCGCATTACACCGTGTGTGTTGCACGTTACTCATTGCATTGGAAGCTTCTTTTTTATCTGCAAGAACAAAACGTCGTTTATCGTAGCTAATTTCGTCAAGCAGAACGTTAATTTTTGCAATAAATATTAAAACCATAACATTTTTGAATGAAGAAAGAAAATACCTTTCGAAAGAGGTATCACGCCCCCCCACTTCCTATTTAAAAATTTAAGGGTTGCAACTGCCACTCGAAGGGGATTGAAGTCGACAGGTCTCGAGATTTTTTATAAATATGCACAATAACTGAAATACTCAAATTTAAATACTTACTGAATTTACCATTTGGCTATTTCACACTATATTTAGGTGCTTCATAAACTGAAGTTCTCTTTTGATATGTTTAGCAACATAAGAAGTATTAGATATACGATCTACTGAAGCTGTTGAACTTCATGTGTGTTATAAGATACAATTATTTTAGGATCACAATGAAAATGATTTATTAGTAAAAATTAGTAGCGGTTTTATAATGGGTAGAAGAGCTATGACTGCAGATTCGCAAATGATATATTTTGCCTATGAAGGTATCCCTTATGCAAAACCGCCAACAGGAGATTTACGTTTTCGGGTAAGTAATATGCAGGGTGTTCTATGGTGCGCTATATTTTGACCTCCCCTTTTCTTATGGTATTATTGGAGAAAAAGAGATCCATATAAAAGTTGTAAGGTTGTATTTTATACATATTCTTAAGATGCAATTAAAAAACAATAGCATAGGTCACGTGAAGCTCTCTTTCCCTGCTCTTGTATTCTGTATAAATGATAGGGGTAAAGTCCTTGCCTTTTCAAAATCCTCCATTACTGATGTTCTTGTTATATGGAATTGAAGAGCAACCTGTCTAATACTACATTCAGGATGTTCACCAAAATAATGTGCCTCAATTACATCTCCTCTTTGTCTCCGACGATCACAATCATGACTTCTTTTTTAAAATACCCCCCTTTCTCTTAACCTCAAGTGAATATTAGAAAAAGTACGAACATTTGACACAGTACAAGTAGGGAATTTACGACGATATCGTTCTTTTGCCGCTGAAGCTTCCTTTACATTCATCATCAATTAAATGTATGTCTGCATATTCCTCATTACTAAAATAGTGCATTTTTAAATCTGGTTAGAGTATTAAGTAGTATAAGTAGTAAGGAATGATTATCTTATTATTTCAAAGGCAAGAAACAACGTAAGATTGTCAAATTATAATTTGACACCATGTTACCTCCTTTCCCTTGTTATTTATTTATGAGAAAGAATTGAGGCAACATATGCGGACGACTAGCTGGTTTAAGTCGGAGCAGAGAGCCGTGGATCCAGAGTATTCGTAAGAGTGGAGAAACTTACCCTTCTTGATATGTACAGCATAAGCGACAGACTTCTGTTTATTTCGAGAAATGGAGACAAAAATAAATTGATGTTAAATTGGGCACCATCTATAGTGAAAATAAGTAGAATTGTCTCTTTTTCTCGAATAACCAGTCTACTATAAATCAGATTGAAATTGTTGGTAAGAGAAATAAAAAGATTGTTTAAAATGAATGTTAAAATATATCACATGAATAATAGACAAATCGGTTTGTAAAGACTAATTGAAATTAAAAAAAAAAAAATATATATATATATATATATAACAAATTTATACCAGGATCCTAGATTGACTATTGTTGAGGTGACTGGTTCTGGAACAGCAATACAGGCCCACAATTGTGTCTTGTTGCGAGAATGGATTCTAAAGTTTCCTTGGCAATTTGCGTCTCTTAATGGAATGGAGTGAAAATTGTAGGAAAATTAACCAACTAGGTGGTTTATGAAAAATTAACGAAATCTTATCTATATGAAAGATAAGCTGTGCAAAAGCCATGCAGGAATGAAGAAGCTCTGCAGATACGTAGACAGAAATGTATGAGTATATATATGCATAAACATATAAGTACATAAGTACATATATAGAAATATATAAATATATAAAAGCATATACATAGAATATCTAAGAATTTAAGTATTTAAATATATAACAATTTAAATATCTTAGTATATACAAAAGCTGATTTCTTAGACTATAAAAATTGCCAAAAAAAAAAGAAAGGAAATAACATTTTTAAAAAACCATGTGGTACATATAGTATTTTAACCACTTATTAAATTAAAAGACCTTGAATTTAAATTTGTTTTTAAAAAATAATTGAAATTACATCAAAGACAAAAATTGAAGATTAATTAAATTAAAATTTAATTTCATTTTAAATGAGTAATAAATGAAATTACCTGTATGTTATTTTTAACGCGGATGTAAAAAATGTAATTTCAATTGCTGAAGTCCACAGTTAAAATTTATATACGTTCGAATCAGTACAAAGGCTGCAAGAAAATGATTTCCTGGTGAGTTTTACTGATAAGGTAAACTTTTTTTGTCCTATTTACTGCAAAATAATGCTACCGAATAAACTTGAGAAATCTGGCCATCTGTCAACTGTTGAGTTAAGCGCAACAACCTGTCTGATGTAGATTCTCGTACCCACAACTAAAATAGTGGCATATGATCGATAAAAGGAATCTATAATAAAAGTTTTTATTACTTCCATCCCACAGCTAATTTGCCTTTGCCTCAGTTTGTAATTTCTATTTTGTACATAACCAACAATATGAACAGCTATAAATAAATAGTAAAAAGTATTGTGAGAACTCAGTAAATATATTACATCTTATAGAATATACTATATATACCTAGTAATGAGAAAAGGTAAGGAAAATAAACATATGTACTTCATAGTAAACAAAAATATAAAAATTGAAATATAGGTACCTGATATAAATAAATGTTTTTTAGACAAATTGTTAATTGTTTCCTGGAATGCTGTATAGAACGGAAATACATAATAGTTTAGAAAAACATGACTGAGTTCCTAAGATATAAAAATATGTACATAAAACAGTGTGAAATGGTTTAGCAGTTATACAAGTAAAATTCTGTTAGTTGAGAACAGTTTCACTTACAAAAACTGAATCAAAAATGCTATACAGATCGTGCTAAATATAACACTAGTTTTTATATAAAACTGTTAAATGGACATAGGCCATGTAACAACCAGTCTACTTTTAGTATTTTACACTAATATAATTATTGTGCGCATCACTTAGGCAGATATAATTTAATTTTTTTTTCAAAAATATTCGATTTTGGAAAATGTTTTCAAGAGATAAAAAGTTTCTAAATGAATCATAATGTTTAGTTATTTTTTTTTATTGAAAAAAAATAAGCAGAAGGATACTTATAAAATTTCAAGAAGGTTAGTTAATTTCATCCCTTTGTATACCGTCGTGAGCAGAAAAAAATAGGACAGTTTTTTTTTCTAATGTAAATCTTTCTCTATTTGAATATGTAATGAGTAGCCGAAATAAAACAGATATCGATTTTTTATTTTAATGCTGTAGTTATTGCTATAGTAAATGATGGATTGTTAATGAGACAAATTGCACTGCGTTATAATATTAACAAAAATTTGGTGTGTAATATTTTAAGAACGGTACGATTAGTAGAAATCCTGGATCAAAGGACAAAGACATCCTACTTAACAAGAAACAATTGCACCATTTCTATTTATAACTTCTATAAGTCCGTTTGGCATAGAACTAAACAACCTTATACAATAATCATTAGTAATGATATTTTCCCATGCATTATTTACTATTTCCAGTAATTCTTCGGCATTCCGTGGTCCCACATTTCGTTTTTGGATACTTCTTACGAGTAGTCCCCATACTTCTTCCACAGCATCAAGATCTGGACTATGACTGGGAGAGTTAAGAACATTGATGTTGTTATCTTGAAACCAGTTAGTTACGGTATGAGCAGTATGAACGGAACAATTGTCTTGTTGAAATATGAACTCATTATTAGGAAATAATTGTGACACAGAAGGGAACATAATATTGTCTAAAATCCTAATATACGTTTCACTATTAAATCGTTCCTCAATATGCCACAAAACACCAGGACCACGTGCCGATATCCAAGCCCACATATTGACGGAAAATCTACCACTTTTGTCATTGTTAGATATATATTTCTCATCGAATCGAGTATTCTGTAAAGATTACATTGTTCCAAAAATTTACGTCATGCGCTAAAAATTCAAGCGCAAATCCTACTCGAGCTTCTTTATGTTCAGCTTTAAGTAAGTATTTCTGTGCTGCTGCATGACAGCGTAGCTCCGATTCTCTTACTCGCCGGCGACCAGTACTAATCGATCCAGGAATATTCGTTTCTTTAGCAGCCTGAATAACTGAGTAAAATGGATCTTCTACTACAGCATTTACCAATTGCAAATCTTGTTGTTGAGTTGATATCCTTCGTCGCCCTGATCCAGGATTTCTACTAATCGTACCGTTTATTCTCCACTTTAATGTTATAGACCGAATTTTTGTCAATATTATAACGCAGTGTAATTTGTCTCATTGACCATCCATCTTCTGCTTTAGCAATAACTCCAGATTTAACTAAATCGTTTATATGAGGCACATTAGTTTTTTTGCACACTTGCAATAAATTATGACAACTATCTGACAATGTCACAAAAATTAAAGTTAGATGTACACAACTAGATTTTATCAAAATACCGTTATAAGACTTGTCCTATTTTTTTTTGCTCACGACCGTACATGCTAGGTGGATAATATGATCTCGTCTTATCTCGATTACGTTATTTTGCGATAGAAATTAAAAACCGTTTTTTGGCACACCCCATTAAGGGGGTATAGCTGAACAGGAAAGGATTATTTTGAAAAATTTTATACGAAGAACTCGTCTTAATCTTCGACAGGGAATCTGCAGTTAAATTTTTTGCACGTTATTACTGGACACCCTGTAGATACTTTAGGATTGCTGATGGAAGCGCAGTAATTGATTATTACACAGTAGGCTGTGACTGATGATAAACGTGACAACATTGTAATTGTTCTGTGTTATGATTTCATCAAAATGGGTTACCCAGAAGCAGAAAACTTGGTATATCTATACTATGTATTTCAATACGTCACACACGGTAAGTGTAATCTACCGCAATTACTGTCTACTGCAATTAATTTTAAAAAAAAGTCATATCGATATACAACAGACACAGGCATCATTAGTAATATAGATAAAATTGAAAGTAAAATGGCGGAATAGATTGTTATTGTACAGTTTTGTGTACAATTTGTGAACTAATGTATGAATAATAATATAATTAATAATACTTAAAAGTAAATAATCGTCAGTAATACTTCGACAGAAACATACAAGTAGTATTTGACGATTTAAAACAGTGCGTAAAAATATAAGCACGCCGTCTTTTCAAGAATAGTTTGGCAGCTTCCAGACTAGAAAAACTAGAAACTAGAGTAAGTAGAAGCAGAAAATTTAATGGTAGGATGGCCAATGGACATATTGGATAATCAGTTGGATGATAGTGGAAAACTAAAAACAGGAATATTTTGTTAAATGTTCCGAGAAGCTTCTCGGGTTGAACCGCGTCTGGGATTATTGATGTTTCGACGTTTTGGAGCTATTTTCAAGAGAAAAAGGGGTTTTATTCGCCTCTACGAGGAAGAAATTCATTCTCTGACTGGAGAGTAGGCAAATTGAGCCCCCAGCATCGAATCAGTCTTACGAACTCCTATTTCCTTTAACAATTTTTTCTTTACCCTCTTTTTCTCTTGAATATGGCTCCAAAACGGAAGCCGAAACGTCGAGACATCAATAATCTCAGGCGCGGTTCAACCCGAGAACCTAGTATTTTTCATATACATATATACAACCCTACAACTTTTATACGAAACATTCTTTAACTCCAACAATAACAGAACTAAAAGGGAGCTCAATATATAGTGATTAACTCTCTTCCTACTCCTAGCAGCTATTTAGGAAGTTCAGAGTTTCTATTGATTGAAATACTTAATACTGTAATATTAAGGTCTGACAGAGTTCTAAATTTGTTTCCGCTGCAATTGCATTTCAATGCGACGTAATTTTCCAGGAGCCGGTACCTCCAGAAAATTGGTCTGGAGTACTAAATGCAACTGAAGATAGAGGTGAATGTACACAAAATATTGGTCAGGGATCAGAAGACTGCCTGTTTCTTAATGTGTATACAACACAAGTGAGTAAATTAGTAACAATATTTTCTACCCATTAGGCTATGTTGTATAAGAAGATGGCTTAGATTACTTGTTAATACATACGCATATTACGAGAAATAAACGAATATTATAGACAGTTATTAAACAAATTATTATTTTCTTCTGTTGCATCTACGTTCGCAAGGGCATAGATATAATGTATTAATTATGTCGGCATATAACTAATGTATTATGTTTGAGAGGTTCAAACATTGAACCCTGGTGTATACTTATACAGGGTGTCTCACCGGGAACTGAATCGATCGATATGGAGAAAAGCACGGATCAGAGAATTTTGAAAATTTAGATAATTACTAATGTCGGTGTGGCCAATCCAACTAAAATAATTACATGCAGCCTGGCACTTCCGCTTACACCGAAGTCTATACCAACTTGCTTATTTCAAATGAAACACCCTATATATTTTAGGGTTTTCCAAAAGAGCATAATATTCTGAGTCGAAAATATGTAGCATATCCTATACCCAAACCTAGCCGTTTCAGAGATATTTGACATTTTATAGAAAATTTGACAGGTGCAACGGTTTGCAAGAACCGTTATAACTTTCTTCGTGTAAAAGATCCTCATTTGCTTCTTGTCACATAAAAAGAACACAAGGAGAACTACGTTCTACAACTGAAATAAATACCAAGTGTTCCGTTTTTTGTGTTACATTTTGTCAACTTCAAACCGCGAAAACTTGTTTAGGTCAAATGGAACACCCTGTATTTCTTTACGTCAAGTTGTGTAAAATTTAATTCCCTTTTTTCTGATATTAGCATTGTGGGGGTTAAAGTTACAACTTTTTGAAATATTTGCGATTTTATTAGAAATTCATGAATTGTTGTAATCATTTCATCAAAATAGCCATGATTACAAACAATCTGTCATTATCTTATGTCAAAAAATGCCAGCACGTTTAAATTATAGCAACTTATACTTTTTAAATTTGTTTATTATTTATGGAGAATGTGATATAGTAATATCAAGAACTTGCAGCACATTTGCTACTCGGTATCCAGAAAAACGGAAACCGTCACCAAACATTGTAAAACGCGTACTGGAAAATTTTAAAAATTATGGCTCTGTGAGACACCCTCATTGTTGATTGTACGTATCATCCGAATTTTATCAATCGATAGAAATAAAAGTAACTGAAATGATCCAGAAATACAATTAAAAGAATCTAGAACTCAGTTATACAAACAGTGCATAGTGAATAAATCTGGCACAAATCTTTGTTAATGTTAACAAATTTAGTACTGTTGATAATAAAAAATATTTATTCTAGCACAATTTTAACAGGTTTGCACTATACGTTATTGACGTGGGCAATTGTAAATTTTATAGATAAACCCCTCCAACTTACTACCTGTAATGGTTTGGATCCATGGCGGCTACTTTTTGGAAGGAGACTCAAATTATACCGAGTTTGGGCCAGATTACTTTTTAGATGAAGATGTTCTCGTTGTAACTTTGAACTACAGGTTATCCGTTTTTGGTAATATAAATAAGTTCACTATTAATTTTTGTTGTAACTATTCTAATTACGTTATTATTAAATACAAATGTTTAATCAATTTCTCCTAGAAAAAAATTCTAGTAACCAAGAAACAAAATTACTTAAAATGTATATGCTGCCACCAGAATCCACCATATGATATGATATTTCATATCAACAAAGGATTATTACAGGTCAGCAGTATATTATCGACGCTACTTACGATACGTCAAACCTTATAGTGGCTTTAAGTCTCAGGGTGAACGATAATATTCTTACATGCTCTACTTTGTCAATGTTTAGGCCACAATAGTATTTTAAATAGCGTCAAAATTAAGATTTTGCCCTATCTGTTATTGAAAAACTGAGCCGCAAGAAGCTTTTAACATTTTCTACAGGATTTCTTAGTACACAAGACATGGCAGCAACTGGAAACTGGGGATTGAAAGATCAAATTTTAGCACTAAAATGGGTTCAAGAAAATATTGGAGCTTTTGGAGGTAATTCAAGTAGAGTAACAATTTTTGGGGAAAGCGCTGGAAGCGCTTCGGTATCTTATCTAACTCAAACTCATTTAACCGAAGGTAAGATTTAAGGTACGACTTCAACTAAAGTACATTTTCATAAATTACTTCATTCTATTCCAGGTCTTTTTCATCAAGCCATTATGGAAAGTGGAACCTCTCTGGACTTGTGGGCCTTAACCAGAGCGCCTAGACCTACAGCTTTTAATCTAGGAGCGGCTCTCGGTATTATTACTTCTAATTCAACCTATTTAGTCCAAAGGCTGAGAGAAATTGATTACAGAAAACTACAAATTGCTTCTTCGGCCTTGGATGTGGGAGTAAGTTAGATTGTGTTTTATACCTACTGAGTAATTTATGTTTCATGTATCATCTGCGATAAAATTAGTAATACGTTTTTTCCATAGAATTGTTGAGTTTAAAACTTGGAAGATGGCTTAGGTTGTTTCCAAAGGCCTGTAAAAAAATCATCACTAGCTTTCAAACCTTGCAATCATCCTTTTGATGAAATAATGCATTTGTTTATGAACGGGATCAATTTTAATATAGAAGTATACAAGTTAACTTAAATACAATATTTCTTATCCCTATCTAGGAAACTACGTTGACAAACCCACGAAATGGCTTGATATTTGCACCCTGCATCGAACCCATCCACGAAAATGCTGTAGTTTTAGGAAAAAGCCATGAAAATTTAGTAAAAGGTCTTTTCAATAAAGTACCAATGATTATAGGCTTCAACTCAGAGGAGGGTATACCATTTGTAAACAGTAAGTAGATAAAACACAACAATTTTATGGTTTGCTTAATACCATTTGTGCAAAAATATATTTAATATTTTTTACAAAAATTTCATTACTTTTCAATTGCCAGAAAATTATTTAAAATGCCAGTTCATTAAATAAGCTTATGGTAAAGATTAGAAAAGTAAGGATCCTAATAACGTTACTACCATAAATACCGTATAGATGATTTATTGGTAAATTAGAATATAAGATTTCTGATTGCAAGTGTTCTTAATACTTATATTATCAGTTCATTCTTACAGGTTGCAATGCTGAGAATCCGCTCTATTGAAGCTTAAGTTTGATATATCGAAGTAGAGAATATAAGACGTTTTAAGAACGTCATCCCTCACTACTTTCGTGATGTCATCATGGGCGTGACCAAGTAACATATGGGGAAGGATGCAGGCTTATGACGTCACTTGACCACGCCCGTGATGACATCACGAAAATAGTAGGGATGATATTCTTAAAACGTTCTATAGCCTCTACTTGCATTTTAAATTTTAGTGGGCAGAAAATAAAATGAACTTAACCATATTAAACTTATGTTTTGCCAATGCTCTTTAAGTTTTTCCATTATTTGTATATACCTACATATGACAATAATATGACATATGATGTTGATGAAGTTCGGTTTTATATGTTTCAGTTCTGGAAAAAGTAAAGATATATTTGCTGACATATGATATTTCTCCAAGCAGGCTTATACCAGTAGACATGAACATAAATCCAATAAATTCTGTTATCGTAGCTCTGTCAATAAAAACTCATTACTTTGGTCTGGGACTTGTGGCATTAAGTCCTGATAATTTGGTACAGGTTCGTGACTTTTTTAAAGTGAAAATAATTATTGTCAAGTTATCAATTTGACAGTTATCAAACATCTATCTATTTTACGTAGAAATGCAAATTATATTCTGGCTGATTTTAATGGTTAATTATTATATTTGTGTTTGTTTTAGTATGTTACCGATGATCAGTTTGTTCGGCCAATAACTGAGGCAGTTCGTCTAATATCCAAATATGTCCCAGTCTATTTTTACAGGTTTTCATACGTAGGGAGCTTGGGACTTAATGTGGGATCAGTTGGAAGGCAATTTTCAGGTAATTTTGCACTATAAAACACACATTAATTAGAAATATAGATAGGGGCGAGCGTGGGTGCGTCTTTACTATGTACATACTTCGATATGCGATGTAAAGCAACGTAAGGTGCGGTTAGTAGTTGGATGGGTGACCGTTCCAACGAAGACCGCGTCCTCGATTCACACATCTCCCAGCGGCTTGTATATCAGTGGAAGCTATACAACTTTAGGCGAGGGTTGTATAGGGGATATACCATCCTTCGGAGGGGATGTAAAGCCGTCGGTCCCTTGTCTATTAAATGTTAGGCAAGTAAAAGATCGTAGGGATCTTTTACTTGCCTAACATTTCTTCTTCTTCTTAAGGGAAGAGGTTCAGCAAAATTCCTGGTTGGGGGTAGCTCGTCTATAGGCGTCGGTGTTAGGCCTGAGTAGCGGAAATAGGCCGATGTTAAATAAATGTACAGAAAAAAAAGAAATACAGCTGCTTTTTCTTAATACCAAATAATACACCAAATAACATCAACGAATTAAGTATTGAACCATACTGGAAAGAGTATTTTGAAATAAAAAAGTCCATATTGAGATATGAGATAACTAATCATTTGATATACATTTTGTAGAATTGATTAGGGTTTCAGTGGTACGGGAACTATAGCTGCAAATTTTAATTTCTCATCTAAGGTTAGATGAAAAATAATGAGTGACAGAGAGTTCAAAATGGAACCATGCGGTACCCCGCAATTTATGTACCAGTAAATATATATTGGGCTCATTAGAATACACTGCACTAATCTCCAACAACGTTCAATATATTACAAATGTTTTTCAGACATTCTTGATACTTAAAAAATATTACAAACGGGTTTTGCTTCAATTTCAATAAACTTTGGCTGATTTGCTGTGATATTTCCCTCACGGTCTAGATCTAAAAAAGTAATTTTAATAATTAATAATAAAAATATGCATCGAAAGCTTTACCATAAGAAGTGAAATCAAATAAATCTAAGTCAATATAGAATTAAAGCTGTATCAATGAATCATGTTGTTTCTTTTCTCTTTTAACAAGGAGTGGGGCATGGTGAAGATGTGAATTATCTGTGGAGAATTTCTTCAAATATCCCGAATCCAACAAGGACTGATATTTTGACCAGAAGGCGTTTGGTAAAAATGTGGACTAACTTTGCGAAAACCGCGTAAGTTTCAAAACAACAGTTAATTGGTTTGGTTTTAATCATGATGTATTTTGTTTATTAGAAATCCAACACCAGTATCAGATCCTCTTCTACAAAATCGTACATGGATTCCAGCAACTCCAGAGGTTCAGAATTATCTTGATATAGGATTGAACTTAAGCCTAAACAACAGCCTAGATACTTATAGCATACCGTGGTGGAGAGAATTATATGACAAATACGGAAACCCTCCGTACGACACTTATTAATATAAAATAATGTAGGAAACAATAAATATTTTTCATTTCCATGCATATTTTTTAATGATTTTCATCTGATCCATCAATAATTGCTTACTTGAAAAAACTAACACATAAAGCTACATTTCAGCAGTTCTAGCCCAACTTGTAGCGTCAACCATCAATTTTGACGGTGAGAAGTTCAAAATGATTTTTTTTGACGTTAGGTGGAAAATATTTTCAACCTTCTTGAAGGAGGTTTAATTCTTCATTATTCATAAAATGAAGTGTCTCAAGCATTATATTTATTGGTGTGTATCTGTAACATTTCAAAATTATTCTCATGACTTTGCTTTGTGTAATTTGATGTTTATGTATTTCATTTTGGTCAAATGTAAAGTGTGGTAGGATTAAATAGTTATATACGGCCATTTTACTTCCAACTGATAAACACTGACTGACTCTTCTGAAGAAGTCAATTTTTTACCTATTTTCTTCAACACATAGTCAATGTGTCCATTCAGTTTTAGTTCTCTATCAATATTATTATTATTAGCCTTTACTCGAGTTACAGTCGATAGATTGTGTGTGATGAAAAACAAGTAAAAGGTGTAGTCTCTTGTAATTCCCATTCATCTACGGTGCACACGACTATCGCTATAGAGGCCAATTCGGGAGAGCACATGTCGACCGCAGTCAGGACAAACATAGACCTGGTTAGGTATTGGATTCGGCCTTCTTGCAGCAACATTTCCTTGATAGCTGGCCACAATCCCTCGCCATTCGGTTCTGTCCGCTGCAAGTTGTTCCCATTGCTCGTCTGGATTACCGCAAGATTTTAGATTTTCATGGAGAACGTCTTTGAACCTCTTTCGTTGACCGCCACGCCTTCTTCTACCGCTTAGCAATTCACCATAAAGTGTACATTTAGGAAGGCGGTTATCATGCATACGATGAACGTGACCTGCCCATCTTAGGCGTGCTCTTGAAATAAGCACCTCAATTGGAAGGCTCTTTGCTCTCCTGAGTACTTCCACGTTTGATATATCATGGAACCAACGGATTTTCATCATACTTCTGAGGTGTCTTTGCTGAAAACGTTCTAATTCTTTCACATGACGACGGTAAGTGACCCAGCTGTCCCATCCATATAGCAGTGTTGGAATGACAACTGCTCTGTAGACAGCCATTTTCGTTGACAAAGCAAGGTCGTGGTTGCCAAATACTCTCTCTCTAAGTCCCCAGAGCGCTCTAGATGCAGCGTTAATTCTATTGCGAATCTCGCTGTCCATGTTTGCTTTGTCATTAACAACGTTGCCTAAGTAATTGAACTGATCCACATTTATCAATAACAAATCCTAAGTATTTCATATTTTGTACATGTTGCACATTTTCATTATTTAAAATGACATTTATGTTTCGTTTTTTAAAAGAGTTGTATAAACAATTTGAACCATTAAACGTCCATTTTGATTTCATTTCATTTACTTTAACTTATTTTCTTTGAATTTATTTGAGACTTCCAGGTTTACTGTCTCCACCAACTGATTGAAATATTTATCAGCATAATATACCAACGTATCATCTGCAAAAAAGTGGATTTTACATTTTCCCAAAACATTCCTAAGGTCACTGATTTACAGTATAACGAACAGTGGCCCAAGGACGCTTCCTTGGGGCACCCCAAAGTTATTTACAATAGATCCGGATTTATTATTACTTATTTTAATTAATTGTTTACGAATTGAAAGATAACTCTCAAATCAATGCAACACCTATTTGAAAGCCATATGCTTTTAATTTTACTAATAGTATTTACCTATCAATCGTTACCTTTCAAGATCTATAAATACCGCACATATTCCTGTTCCCGGTATAATTGTTGTTCCAATCAGATATAATGAACTGTAAAGCTGTGCCACAGGAATGTTTACCTCAAAAACCCAATTGACAAATACGCAATTTCAAATATGCTTTTAGAGGGCGGAATATTAAAACATAATATTTTTAGTCGCAAACTCCTCTATAAAATCTTTATTTTACTATAAGGAAAGTAACCAGACTGCAACCAACAGCTACTCTCCGGGCTGTATGCCCCGCCGAGCGCTGAATTACAAGTTACAAGCCTGGCGCGTTAAGTGTAATAATTACATATTACTATCAAAACGCTAATGTTTCGATTGCAACCAACACCAGCTGAAAGACTGATCCTACTTAAAGGAGCTCTCGTTCCAGTCGTCACACACCACTTGCAAACTGCAGTTTCGAGTTGTTGGCTCTCGTCAGTGCAAGGTAGGCATGT
Organism: Leptura quadrifasciata; assembly: GCA_963675555.1. Taxonomy (NCBI): domain Eukaryota; kingdom Metazoa; phylum Arthropoda; class Insecta; order Coleoptera; family Cerambycidae; genus Leptura; species Leptura quadrifasciata. Next base: position 13,406,763 of record OY776681.1, on the reverse strand, counting down.
TACGACCGGCACGAGAATCACTTGACTATTTAGTACATTTCGGTATCTTTGGGATAGCGACATGTAAAATAGTCAGAAGGCGCCATCTAGCGGTTCAGTGTCTATTATGTTATTTGAATTTATATATTGGATTACTTGATTGAACACTACTAATTCAAGTAACGAGGTTGGACTTTATTATCACCTATTAATTCCTTTAAATTTCTCCACATTTGTCTTGGATTCTTCTTGTGTTATCAATGCTTTTTTCATATAACAATAAACAAGTAATAAGATTCAACTGGGGTTAAATGAAACCAACTTAAAATATTCATTTTATTTTATTTGTTCTATACAAGACTATAATGTTTCCTTTATCACACTTCTTTAATGGACATATCGAGGTTAATGTTTGAACTCGCTGACTTTTCCGAAGAATGTTACAACTCCGTCGTAAGTGATGTAGTATATAAATGGTCGGTTAGCTTTGAAACTTATAGGTTTTGCAGGAGGGTCAAAGCTCAATCCTACTACTGACACTGCAATTCAAAAAGTATATAATTATTTTTACTACAACAAACAAGAAAAATTTGTCGTACTGAGCACGTTATTGTTTTAATCTTATTATTATTTTAGTTGCTTGATCTGTTACGTGTTCATCAGGTCTATAGTTCTAGGCGAGCAAGATTGGACAATAAGATTAGCAAGACCATGCAAAGTCCGTCTCACCTCGAGCTGATAATAATTTTGATTATTAATGATATTAATTTATGATTGTTGCCCAGTCACGATCCAAACAAAATTAAAAGTGATTTACTTTTTTTACCGATTACGTAAAATTGCTCTGGATGTTGTTAGTGTTGTCAATATATCTGACAACTATTGTTGCGAAAGGAAATTGAAATACTTTAAAGCACAAATTGCACAATTCACTGGAGAAGACGATATCCTTATAGTTTTGCTTCTGCAAGGAATCGAAGAGATATTACTCACTCTCATTATTTTCAAATTTCAGAACTAGCTATACTCTGGGGTATATTCCTCAATAACCCTCAGGCTTGAAGGAAAACATGTTTATCCCGAATCCAGACAAGCTACTCAGTAAGTTATTGCTCTGTTCGGATGGCCTTCTCTCTCTTAACACACTGGAATAACTAGATCGGAAAGCACCACTTCATAAAAACGACTTTGTCTAAACCTAGACTAACTAGAAAAGAAAGAAAGTTATTCCTAACATAACGTTGTTAAATAGGATTGAAAATAATTTTGTTGTTCCGGTTTTCATCTAATTATTCTAAACAAAACCGGTTGAATCAATGTCAAATTCCACAAAGTAAGTTAGGTCTGATTTGAGCAGACGTTTGATGTATTTTTTAACTATCAGGTACATTGTGGAGAAGCCCAAAGGATAGAACTGTTTTGTGGGATACCGAAATATCATAAGATGCAGAGGATAAGATAATGAGAACTAAGGCCTTTCCACATTTGGGACAGGTAGTTTAACACCTTCAAAAATGAGAAAGATACCCCCTATTTTTCAAAAAATAAACCTAAAATGTTTTGAAGTTCTGCGGAAAAAGTCAAGTAATAAGGTTCAAGGCTCAAATGAAATCAATTTAAAACTTTCATTTTCTTTTATTTATTCGGTACCAATACAAGATATCTTCCATTACCACACATCGTTAATGGACAGGATTAGTGTTTGAACTCGCTGACTCTTCCGAAGAATGTTACAACTCCGTCGTAAGTGATATAGTAAATGAATGGTCGGTTAGCCTTGAAACTTATGGGTTCTGAAGGGTCAAAGCTGCTTCCGACTACCGATACTGCAATAAAAAAAAATTATAATTACGGTTTACTACAACAAATATAAAAAAATGTTGCACTGAACACTGTATTGTTTTAATTTTATTATTATGGTTACCTAATCTAGTTACATGGGAGTGGTGTGGTTGAGTTCAGGTATCCTTATTATTGAACTGGTACAAAGTAACAGTATAAAAATATAATTGTCTTAAATCTAGAATTTTGGCATCTTTGAAGAGATCATCAGAAGAGTAAATATTCGGTTTATTGAGTATAATTTGTATCTTCTGTGTTATTTCCAATTTCTTCAAGTGATCTTTAACAGCACTTCCCCACGCAATAATTCTGTGACGTATTCATCAAGTTTATTCATAATTTTATGCGAGGAAGATTGGAGATACTAGCAAGACTAGTAAATACAGGGAAAATCCTACTCACCTCAGATTGCATCACTAATGATGATAATTTATGTTTGTTGCCCAGCCGCGATTCAGTCAAAATTAGAAGTAATTTATTTCTGTTTGACTGATTGCTTTAAATTGCATTTGAAGTAATTGTCAGTGTTGTCAAGTATTTTTTGCAAATTTGCATATATCTGACAATTACTGTTGTGAAAAGTAGATATAAAATAGTGCATAGTAAATCTTTAAACTTTCAGACTCGAATATTTTAGAAGGGAGATATTAAAAACTGGGTTGACGTAGACGTACGTCGCTGTATGAACAAGTCTTGATTTGAAATACTTTTAGGCTCAAATCACACAATTCACTGGAGAAGGCAATATCCTTATAGTTCTGCTTCTGCAAGAAATTGAAGAGATTGAGAGCCCTCACTATTTTCAAGTTTCAGAAGCAGCTGTACTCTGTGATATATTCCTCAATATACCTCAGACTTGGAGGAAACCGTGTTTATTCCGAAGCCACATAAGCTACTCAGTAACCAGTTCAAATGTGCTTTTAGAGGGCGGAATATTAAACATAATATTTTTAGTCGCAAACTCCTCTATAAATCCTTATTTTACTATAAGGAAAGTAACCAGACTGCAACCAAAGTTACAAGTCTGGCGCGTTAAGTGTAATAATTGCATATTACCATCAAAACGCTAATGCTTCGATTGCAACAAACACCAGCCGAAAGACTGATCCCACTTAAAGGAGCTCTCTTGCCAGTCGTCACACACCACTCGCAGACTGCAGTTTCGAGCTGTTGGCTCTCGTCCTTTGGCTCCTTTAAGTAGGATCAGTCTTTCGGCTGGTGTTTGTTGCAATCGAAGCATTAGCGTTTTGATGGTAATATGCAATTATTACACTTAACGCACCAGACTTGTAACTTTGGTTGCAGTCTGGTTACTTTCCTTATAGTAAAATAAGGATTTATAGAGGAGTTTGCGACTAAAAATATTATGTTTAATACTCAGTAATCAGTTTAAATATTATCACTCTGTTTAACTCTGAATAGCTAATCGGAGAGCACCACAGCATAAAATTACTTAATTAATAATATGTCATTAATACGTCGTAATAAAAATAAATCAACAAAAATTTGTGGAATGCAATTAATAAAACAATCAATAAAAATAAAACAATTAATACACAAAATTAAAGGAAATGGTGAACAAATAACAAATCCCTTTGAAATTTGCCAGACATTTAATCATAAATACTCAGAAATTGATGCCAAATTAGCTTCGAATATTGAAAGAAGCGAAAAATATAAAGAGAGGCTAAAAACAAACCCTAGGTCTATGTTTCTGAGTTCAACCTGCCCAGAAGAAGTAATAAAATCCATCCTTCAACTTAAAACTAAAAAATCTGTAGGCTCTGACTCAATAAGTTCGGTAACTTTAAAACAGATTGCAATAGAAATATCTGAACTGAACTTTGTTACCTATCAAACCGGAAATAATGCGTCAAGATCAGTAACAACTGCAGCGATTTTAATAGTATTAAATGTGGTGTGCCGCAGGGAATAATATTTACATTTTATTTTATATCTTAATAATTTATTCGATATCGAAACATGTGGATCCATTTTTAGCTTCGCAATCGACACAGCCGTATTCTATTCTGCTGAAAACTGGGCACAGCTAAGGATCAACGCTGAAAATGACCTAGGAAATATAAAAGAATGGTTCGATCATAAATTATTAACCATCAACTATGAGAAAACTTATTTTGTTCCTTTCTGTTCCTATCAAACATTCTTGCGAAAATTTAAACATCTGAAAATAGGTGAGACAAACAAGATTGCGATATCTTGCGATCGATTTTATACCTATTTAAGCAATTAACGCAATACCTAGGCCAAAAGAACTTAAAAATAGCTTATCACGCACTTGTAGAGTCGCACATATCTTATAGCACTATTGGTCGGAGAAGAATTCTAAATGACCATTTGAATAAACTAGATATAATACAAAATAGATTCCTCAAACTCATGTTAAATAAAGAAACTACTTTCTTTTCGGACCTGCTGTTTATAGAAGCATCTCTATTCGATGCTAGACAACTATATTTCTTGGTACTGTGTACACATGAATTCTAAAATAAAAAAAATATACTACAACATGAAATTAAGGCACGCAACCAAAATGAATCAAAAACCTCTAAAATGCAAAAGACGATCAGACAGAGGTCTCATTTATAGATAAAAGCAAAGGCCTACAACAAACTTCCAAAGGACGTTAGAGACACCATGTTCATTTACTCAAGTCAAAGTGTAATCTATTTATGCGCCATACACCGAGAGTAGAAATATATAAAATAATTGGTTAGGTTTCCGGGTTCACTTCCGCGTTGTTAGTTTTGAATAATTGACGTTTCGACCATCTTGTCGTGTCTTCTTCTGAAGCGAGGTTTTTGTGTATTTCTATGGCTTCTCTGTATCTTCTGGGCCAGTAGTATCTCGTGCTTGCCAATCTTTTGGTTCCGCAACTGCAGACTTAGTGACGTTTTCCTTCTTTGTGTGGCTGATATGTTCTTTAAGCCTGGTATTAATATGTCTCTTGGTCTCTCATATTTAAACTTCTACACAGAACATGGAATGCTATAAACTCCTGGTGTTTCGAGCTGTTTTGGTGGCTCATATTTAGGAAAATATTCTCCGATTTTTGATTTTGCGTTATAGATCACTTTGATGTTCTTATACCTTATTAACTATCTATCTATAAAACCGGCAAGCTTTTTAGTACAACTTGACATTCAAGAACTAAGTATGTGTGTGTGTATGGTGAAATGTGTTTGTTAGACCAGTTGTCACTATGCATCGCTGATGTGGCGGATAAAAATAAAAAGTAAATTGGTCCAAAACAAGCAGCAAATTGCAACATTTAGCGAGCCTGAAATGACAGACGTAACAGTAGCTTCATAACTTGCTTTCTTTTATATTTATGTAAATAGCAACCCTCGGAGGTTACAGATTGCATCCTAGTAAAAAATGAAGACCTGGTTTTCATCTGTTCTAAACAAAATTTGATATAATATTCTTTAGCCGTCAGACACGAAGTTGTTGAGGAGCGCAACTGAAAACAGTGAAAACTGGGTAGAGAGAGGGATCAGGGGGAATAAATCCCCGGGGTCACGAAGGGGACCCGCAAAACCAGTATTAAATTATTTTTGCTAGACTCGCATTCAAAACAGGTAGTTTGACACTTGCAGAAATGAAAAAGATGTCCCCTAGGGCATTAATAAGATTATTTAAATCCCTAGGATTGGCTGAGTACATACAAATCCAAATTCACAAAGATCTTTTTATGTCTAGACGAAGATAAGACCCTCAGACTGTATAACGAGGGGACTCTGATGCCTCTATTCCAATTTCTACCTAATTTGCTAGAGATAAGTTGATACTGACCTACAGTTGCAGCTGAGGCTTCGGTTCCTTTTTCGTTAACGCTGATATAAACTTTTTGAAGTACGTCGCTGATGGTCAAATCTTTGTGGGTTGAGGAAAGGCCTGAGAAATCAGCGCCTTGCGTGAAGGCCTTTTTAATGCCCATCTGAAACAGAAATACTTATTTTAGACGTCTAGTCCTAGGCCAGTAATGAAACAGACAAATTTATTGCCCAAAGCCGGCGGGATTCGAACCCGGTGACGCGACACCCGTATGACTAATCTTGATTGCCACCTCGCGCCTTAACGAACGCAGCTATCTGTCAGAAGAAGAAATGCTTTTGCAGGGAAAAAAGTTAGTATTTTAAATATTCAGTCCTTTTGTGTTTCCATGGCTGATATCTCAAAAACAATATTATATGCACCGAAGAGTAGAAGACGTTTTACAGACTATTAAGTTTCCTGTGTATTAGGTAATATCCGCCATATTATAAGAGTAATAATTTTTTCAGCTGGAACAATATTCAACATAGATGTACTAATAAAATGTATTGTGTATCGTTAAAGAACGGTGTCTTTTAGAAAATGGAATGAAGAAATACGAGCTTTGCTTTAATTTACTAAGAAATTTAAATGCTATTACCATTTTCACGATAACACTGGGCGCAAGTAAGAACGTTTTTTCTCATTATATTAAGCTAGTAAGTTCATTAGATACTTAATACATTGATTTACAAATTTGAACGCCCAAAATATGTTGCTTTCTAATAAATGGTGGAGGATCCGGTGTTATAAATAACTTTTGAAAAGACGCACAAACGCAACCAAATTGAGCACCTCCTTGAAGTAGCTTATAAATATATATGCAGGTTATTACCTAAAGAACAAAAATTGAGAAATAAGGTCATTCGCAATAAATTATCATCTGTAATACTGTAATACACCTAGAAAATTGATAATACCGAGATAAGTTCGTCACAGTAGAGCTTTCAATATCTTCTGTTTTCCTTTATTATTATAAATCGACAAGAGACCTAAATTATTGTTATTCGATGATATTGCATTAATGCCTAGTTTATTTAATCTATTACATACTGGGTTACTAATCTTATTTACATAATTTATACTATGCCATTTTCTTTTCTATATTTGGTACGTTATAAGAATGTTTCTGTAATAGTTTTTCGTTTATTTTTTATTAATTTGTCAATAAGTGATTCATTATAGCCATTGTTTTTTGCTAGTGTTTTAAGATTTCTAACTTCTTTTTCGAAGTTCACCCTATTTGAATTCAGAGGCAATAGTTTGTGAACATGGCTATGAGACGGTAACATTCTTATCTTCCAAGATTGATTACAATTTGTATGTATAAGAGTATCAGTAGAAGTTGGCTTTCTAAATATCGAGTTCTAAACCATGTTCTTTACGTCTCAGTGTAATATCTAAAAAAAATATTGATTTATTCTTTTTCTGTTTCAACTGTAAACTGAATTTTGTTGTTTAGGGAATTAATAGAATGGTTAAAATGTGACAATTGTCTTTCAGTATCGAGCCACGTCAACATAACTTACCCAAAAATGCATGTATTTAAGAATATTGGGTATTGTTTGTGGTAAAAAGATTGTTTCCAAAATTTGCCATGAATATTTCAGCTAATAATGGGCTTAATGGATTACCCATTAACAATAAGCCATTTACTTGTGTGTACATTTTATTATTGAATTTAAAATAATTTTGTTTAATACACATATTGACACATGTTTGTAAATCTTTTTGTTCATTTTGATTTAGAGATTCGTAAATGAATAATTATAAAGCACGACTTTCTACAGTTACATCTTACTTTCGAAATTAACTATTATTACTTTGAGGTTGATGTATTCGGGCATATTTCTAATCTTAGCAAACCATTTCGAACTATATTAATTAAATCTATCTACTTTTTTGGTCTTTGAGAAACCACCGATAAAAATTTGTTATATATGTCCTATACTTACATTTTCCAAAATAGGGACAAACTTAACTTCAGTTTCAGTTGTAAATTTAGGCATTTCAACATCAACTTTGTGCATTTTGAATGGTTGTGGCTCGAACAATTGATCCATATGTTCCTCCAGAGTTGAAATTTCATGTCCTTCGTGAGGTAAAACGATGACCACGCTGACGTTACCACCTTAAAGAATAATTAAATAAGAAAAAATTTTCTTTATTTCACATTCGCATTAACTAAAAAATATCAAGCAACGTACTTGCGTAAGGAAGTTCCAAGAATTGGGCCTTGAGCTCTGGATGATCATAATAGTTGAAATGGTTAACTTGACTCATGGTTGGAACTTCAACGCCAACGTCTGGTGATGAGTAGAACACCTTTGCCTTTGTTTGGTCTTCCATAAACTGGTGAACCCATTGTCCCATAAAGTAGATTGTGTTAACCAAAACCATCTTGGTATCTTGGCTGAGGCTCATAGGGTTGACTAAGTTATGGATTTTGTTGTTGGTGTGCTCCTCCACCCACTTGTTAATGGCATCGGCCGCTTGGTGATTCTTCGAGAAATCGATATTAGCGACATCTGAAAATGGTCAAAGAATTTCAATATCGACTTGTTTGTAATTAAATGAATTTACGTCTATATTTTCTAGTAAATTGTTAATAATATAAAATCTGATTTACCAGAAGTCTGTTTATTAACCACAAACTAAGAAATATCAAGGAAGCACTGCTAAATAGCCAAATAAAATTGGACGTTTTTCGATTTGGAAGAAATAATTCAGAGCGGGTTGAAATTTTGGGAACAGGCTTATTTTGTGGTGCCCATAGACGCCGATAAAAATTTGGTAATAGCTAAACAAAACATTGCTACTTTAAGAAGTAAGAAAAAGATCAAGTAACGAATCTTATGGTAGACTAAAATTTTAGGTCCATCCTATCCATCATCGCAAAGAGCCCTAAAGGTTCTCGACAAATGGTGTTGCAAGGAAGGACTTTCTATAAATCCTTACAAAACCACAGTCATCAATTTTACATGGAGAAGAGCACTGCAAGGCCTAAAGCCCCTAAGACTCAACGGAGTGGAAATTCCATTTGACTGTGAGGCAAAATATTTAATAATCATTTTTGACCAAAAATTAGCATGGAACTCTCACATCCAAAAAGTCACACAGAAAGCCACAATCGCCCTGGGAAGGTGTAGGCAAATGTGTGGAAAAAATTGAGGGTTAAATCCCAAAATGAACCTGTGGTTATACACCAGGGTAGTGAGACCCATGATAATCTATGGATCAGTAGTATGGTGGACTAAGACGGTGCAGTCGGGAGCAATAAGGCTGTTAATTGGCGTACAAAGGCTTGCTTGCCTGTGCGCCACGAGGGCTATAAAAACTGCTCTTACGGCTACACTTGAGGTCCTCTTGGACCTGCCACTCTTACACGTATTCATACAAGGCGAAGCTCGGTCAGTGGTGCACAGGTTAATGCAAGGCCAAACACCAATTAGCCAGCAACACGGGACGGAGTACCAGAAGTTATACTCGGAGATGAGGGTAGATCCCATTCTAGGCATACCCACGGATGTAATGGTTCCAAGGTATAACTTCAACAAGAACTTTCAGACTGTTATACCAGACAGGGAGGATTAGAAAAACGGTCCTCCCATAACAGCACAAACAGCAGTCTGGTACACTGACGGTCCATGACAGAACAAGGAGTCGGAGCCGGGATTTACGGGACAAGATCAAAGACCAGTATCTCGATATGTCTAGGGAAATACGCAACGGTGTTTCAGGCTGAAGTGATCGCCATACACTATTGCGCAAGGGAGATAATAGAAAAAGGCACTGTTAACCAGTCGATTGCCATTTTCTCTGATAGCCAAGCGGCAATAAAAGCAATCAGTTCCATGCAAATCAACTCAAGATCGGTGTGGGACTGCTTGACGGCCCTTACAGAGCTGGGAAGTCAGAACAGAGTGACTCTAGCATGGGTACCAGGACACGAGAGACACAGAGGAAACGAAAAGGCTGACCAACTGGCCAAGGAAGGCGCACTTGAAGCCCCAATAGGAGCCGAGCCCTTTTGTGGCGTGGCAAAGCCATGCATACGAGCAGCCATTAAGGAATGGGTGCAAAATAAATCTTTGGAATGGTGGAGGAATCTCCCAAGACAGAGACCAAAGAGTTCATTAAAGAACGTTCGGCCAAATTTACGGAAGATCTACTAAGCCAGAATAGGAAGGCCATCAGAGTAATAGCAGACCATCTAACTGGCCACTGCCCGCTCAATAGACACATGAGTCTAATGGGCCTGGCAGAGGAAGCAACATACAGATTCTGTCAAGGGGAAAAGGAAACCTCAGTTCACGTATTGTGCCACTGTGAAGGCCTGGCGAGGCTGAGATTCCAAGTACTTGGAGAAGAAAACCAAGGGTGGACAGCTATACAAAAGGGCCTTTATCAAAGCTGTGGAGTCTAGCACAAAGGACAAAGCTGGCTCAGGTACTATAAGGAAGATATTCTGGGAGCATCACAATAGACCTGAAAAGGTCGCGGTGGTAAAGGCTAAATAACCAGCTCCTTTGTTAATCTAATCTAATCTATTTCCATCCTCTCTACAATTATTTCCCTTTTAGTAATACCCTACAAAACATTTACCTGCATAATATACACTTCTGGCAACGTCCCCGAACGTATCCTCAAGTTCTACGTGCTTTCCTGCGTAGATTTTATTGGCGCTATAGAACTTAAGGTTATCATCAGATCTCTGCAAATTTGGTAAGAAGGATTTAAAAGCATATTGAGTCTTCTGAACGGTATTCGGAAGGTAGAGACCTGCTACAAACTCAGCGGCAGTTTCATCTCTTGCACCTTCATGTACCAAAGAGAGGACCGTCTCTGCGGAAATGGGGCAGGCTACGAAACTTCCTCTCTCATATTTGTTCATTTCCTTGAATTAAAAGTAAGTATATTATGCAAATATCTCGATAGCATCTTCTTCTCACAAGTATTGAATTAAATTAACAGTTCAAATTAATGAAATTGGTAATAAAAATAAACCAAAGATTACTGTTTGGTTTTATAAATTATATCTATCATGATACAGACAAAAAAGAAAGAATAAGAAAAGTTTAATACTAAATTGAACACTATTCTGCATGTAGATTTCCTAGCTGTACACATTTTTCTAATATTTTTCTGAATCCCTCATATACAGCGTAGGAAAATGTATATTATCAGGAGAAGTAGAATAGTCTTCAACTTAATTGAACAAAATGCTATTTTTATTGAAAGAGATTTTTGAATTGAGCTTTTTGCTGCAATTAACTTCACCTGGTTTCTAGCTTGTTAAACAAGGCTGGTCTTAACAACCCGTACTCATTTCCTTATAATAATTTTAGAAATATTACTAAATTTTAGGTTACTTATTTTAACTTATGCAGTTAATAATTACCATATAAACGCCGGCGCTAAACTTGTGGTTTCCCCATATGAATTCTTTTTTAGCATCATCTTCTACTGGAGCTGACAGTACTCCACAGGTAAAAGCAAGCAGTAGTATAGCGTACTTCATTTTAAAGTTGAACCTATAGGAAATAAAAATCACATCTGAAATGTTGTATGTAATCTTTTACGTTCTTATAAATTATAATAGCATTTATGAAATTAATACACAACATAATTATAAAATTAGAACCATCCACAAATAATGCAGCAACGGGAAGTGGGGATAATGTACGTAAGTGTAAACATATTGTATATCTATGCTCTTTTCAAGAACTAAATGCAGTCATTGACAAAGAACTTTCTAGTCTAGATTTATTTTCTAAAACAGATGTTACAAAATGACTTTTTAAATGTCATTTCAATTTTTTATTTATTGTAAATATTTGTAGCTCAGTGTCTTAGTTTTATTTTATAAAATGGTCTTGTAAATTTTCGAGTAAGCTATGATTAATAGCTAAAATGAAATAATTAGAAATAAATAAATAATAACATGACAAACAAGTTAAATGCCAAAGTAATGATAAATATACCTAAATTAAATGATAAAATTTTATTCTGGACACGTGACGCATTGTTAGAAAACAGTCTTGTGTGCCTAGTGCTATGAAATACTCATTGCTGTTCATAATAGCTATCAATATAAAAGGCGAATATTTGTCTAACAAGTTTTACACAAAATTTTTTCGAATTATGACTATTTATTTTTCAGTTCAAGTTTTAAAAAACACGTCAATAAAAATCAAGAAGGAATGCGTACAAATATCACTGTTTGGCACAAACTTCTAATCTAGCAGCTTGCTTTACTTGGTGTATAATTGGTTGCTAAGGCTAAGGTTTGTTTATTAGAAGCGTCTTTAGCAACAGCAAAACTATTGAAATGTCAACTCATTTTCAGTTGAAATTCCTTCGACTGGACAAAAAAAATCAATTTTTTTTCATATTTGGGGTTCACCCTTGCTTATCTCAGGCAATTTGTTTTTTAAAATCACGTAGGCCATGATAGCTTAGCAAAAATGAATTTTTTGTTAAGCAAAGTATCTTTTCTGTAAAAGATACAGCAACATGTCATAAACGAAAGTTATTCAGATTAAAAAGTTTTAGTCAGTCCTATGCAACATTTTAAGAACATACACAACTTTCATGATTTTGATTTTTTAGACATAATTGCCTATTACAAAAAAAAAATTGTATGCCGGTTTACTAAAGTGTTTACCCTATTATTTACTCGAAAGGAAATTATTTACTTATTTACGTGTATTTTTATTCTATGCGTTATGATATATTTCCTTATACTTTACACAACTACGATTTTGATTTACTTTGACATAACTTTATCCTTTGAGACAAATAAAGTACATTTGTAAAGGAATAGTCAATTATTTTAAGTAGTACCCACAACCTAACTTACTCTATCTTAAAAAAATTCACATAAATTATAAAAAGATTTACCCAGAAGGTAACTATTTAATTGACGTTGAACAATTACTAAGCTTGGGGAAAGCTTAATTTCAGTCGGTAACCTATTACAAACATTTAAACCTAGATAGGTAGGAGAGTTTGCAGACACCTTATATTTACAAAATGGTACGCGGAAATGACTATTTTGTCTAATATCTATACAGGGTGTCTCACCGGGAATTGAATCGATCGATATAGAGAAAAGTACGCATCAGAAAATTTTGAAAATTTAGATAATTACTAATATCGGTGTGCCCAATCCAACTAAAATAATTACAAGCAGCTGGTACTTCGGCTTATACCGGAAGTCGATACCAACTTGCTTATTTCAAATGAAACACCCTATATATTTTAGGGTTCTCGAAAAGAGCATAAAATTCTGAGTCGAAAATTTATAGCATATCCTATACCTAAACCTAGCCGTTTAAGAGATATTTAACATTTTATAGATAATTTGACAGGTGCAACGGTTTGCAAGAACCGTTATAAATTTCTTCATGTAAAAGATCTTCAATTGTTTCTTGTCACGTAAAAAGAACGCAAGGAGAACTATGTTCTACAACTAAAATAAATTCTATAATATCATACCAAGTGTTCCGTTTTTCGCATTACATTTTGCCAATTTCAAACCGCGAAAACTTGTTTAGGTCAAATGGAACACCCTGTATTTTTTACGTCAAGTTATGTATAAATACAGAATGTTCCATTTGACCTAAACAAGTTTTCCCGGTTTGAAGATGACAAAATGTAACGCGAAAAACGGAACACTTCGTATGATACTATTGAATTTATTTCAGTTGTAGAACGCAGTTCTCCTTGTGTTCTTTTTACGTGACAAGAAGCAAACGAGGATCTTTTACACGAAGAAAGTTATAATGGTTCGTGCAAATCGTTGCACCTCTCAAATTTTTTATAAAATGTCAAATATCTATGAAATGGCTAGGTTTAGGTATAGGATATGCTACATATTTTCGACTCAGAATTTTATGCTCTTTTCGAAAATCCTAAAATATATAGGGTGTTCCATTTGAAATAAGTAAGGTATTGACTTCCGGTATAAGCGGAAGTGCCAACTGCTTGTAATTATTTTAGTTGGATTGGGCACATCAACATTAGTAATTATCTAGATTTTCAACATTTTCTGATGCGTACTTTTCTCTACATCGATCGATTCAGTTCCCGGTGAGACACCCTGTATTGTGTATACCGTTATTTAAAATGTAATTTCCTTTATTTCTATAAATAAAACCACATAGCTCAAAAATGAACATACACACAAAAGTTACAAGAATGCTGACTAGATACCTCAGCGATAATTCTAATAGTGCGTTTTTGACATCCACCGATTGGGTGGAACCACCCCAGACACACACGCCATATCTCAGTCTAGAGGAGACTTGTGCATGATACACCATAATAAGTTGTTTATTTGCCAAAACTATTTTTAGATTTCTCATCAAATAACACATTGAATTTAGTTTTTAAACTAACTGGGAGATCAAAAACTTTAGTAAACAGGCATACAATTTTTAATTTTTTAGTAAAATGCAATTATTATATAAAAAAAAAATCAAAATCATCAAAGTAGGCGCATGTTCTTAAAATTTTGCATAGGACTATATCTTTTTAATCTGAATAATTTTCCCCAATGACAACTTGCTGTATCTTTTACATAAAAGGTACTTTATCTAACAAGAAATTCGTTTTTGCTTGACCGTCATGGCCTACGTGATTTAAAAACATAAACAAAAGTACACCCAAAATTAATTTTTAGATAAGCATGGGTGATTTTTTTGTCCATTTCACCTATAGAGAACACAGGGAGGACACCCTGTATATTACATATCTTAATGTATTCTATGCCATTTATACTTAGTGTTAACTAAGAAGTTAAACAAAAGAAAATCATGTTTTTGTATAAAGGTTCAAAATTTAATTCCGCAATATGTATTTTTAAAGAAATATTGTAACTAATGTCTAATATCTAATGATTGATATATCTATAATTTAAGTTTCAAAAATAGTGATATACACAAAATAATTACAGTTCAAACACACTTTAAACATTTTATGTGAAAATATATTTAAATAAGTTCTTACATTGGTAACAGGTTTTATACAAGATACATAAAGTTAATTTTTGTTTTTTACAGTCATTTAGATTATGGTAAAAATACAGACAATTTACTAACCTTGTTATTTAGCCACCGCGAACTGTAGAAGATAAAGACTCAATACTGTTGAAGGAAGAGCGCTGTTTAATAAATATGTTTTTTTTTTGCCCCCACTGTTAAATATGTTAGGGCCTTAGTGGCTTTATTATAATATAACAGCTAGACTTGTATCGGTAATTATGTGTCGATATAATGGCTGATGAAAATAGCTTATTTTAAGATAGTCCTATTTAAAAATCATTACCTCTATATTAATAACGTATTAGTAATTTTAGTTTTAGTGTTAAGTCCCTGTTTCATTATTATTCAATTATATATCTATAAGTCATTAATCACATTTCAAAAGAGAGCATATTCGACGATTAGAAGAAATTTAGTTTTTAAAATATTCATTGCACTTAGAAAAATATGTTAAATATTTAAAATAACGAGGTACCCAACAATTTTTGGTTTATAAATTTTCTAAATAATCTAGGTAGTGAAACTGTAAATTTGTAAATTAGAGTTTTAATTGTGAACTAAGCAGCATGTCATAACATTTGTTCGATTTTTGCGAGTTTTCCGAAAAACAAAATAACGACATTTGCCAATTTGGGAATAATCACATCTATTTTTTATGATAATTAACATGAGATACAGTGCTTCGTTGCTTTGGCCTTTTTTATTCTTTTAAATGAAGTGAAATGGAATTTTTAAAAATTACTCAAAACAACGTATCCTACATCGAAACTGTAAATACCCTACAGGGTGTTTCACCGGGAATTGAATCGATCGATGTAGAGAAAAGTACGCATCAGAAAATTTTGAAAATTTAGATAATTACTAATGTCGGTGTGGCTGTTAAAGAACACGGTAAAACCCTCGGTATACTTTTCGACGTTGTAACAAAATCCGACTTAGGAAATAGCGATTTTTATGCAAACATTTCCATAACTCCTCAAGGAGCGTCATTTTAGAAGGTGAAGTAAATGTCGCTGCACAGGGACGTAATATCGCCCCGACCACCTAATTTAGAAACTATAACAAAATTTGACTTCAATTTCGGAAATTTCAGAATTAAAAACCCTTTTACGAATCCATGTTGTTAAGCAATGCAACTCATACGAGGTCTTAAATATGAGGACAAGTTAATTCAGCTTCTATCCAAAGTATATCGTGAGTTTTAGCGAAAATAGCCCTTAGCGACATGGGACTCCCATCATTTCCTAGCAGTCCAGTTTGGCGGGGAAATGATGAGTTTTAACGGGATTTGCCCTAAACCGGTTCCTCAGTGATTCGGTGTCAGAAAAGTATCTTTACCATGTACTCATATGTGCATGGGACCGCCTTGCCTGAACGTATAAAATTGTAATTGCAGAATACAATTCGAAGTAGTAGCGCTTCAAGCATTTTCAAGCTCTGAGGAGCGACCAAAATTGATATTGAAATAAAAATAGTATAAGACAGGCAAGCAAAAGCCCACCAAATTTCAGAAACATTGAACTTTTCTTGAATCTTTTTGTGTAATCGTTAGCTCACAAAACTGCATTTTGGATGGTAGTTGGTACATTATGAATCGTTCCGTTCCTCACCGTGTTGCACACGGGCCAGACTAGTGTTTGTTAAACATATTTCTTAAAAGTTGTTGTAAAAACATAAAATTTTTTGAAGATTCAATATATATTTTTGAACTTTATATTGTCTTTTAATTGTGTTTTCTAACAAAATTCCCTTTCAGGTATAATTTTAGGAAAGTGTGGTACATCCAGTGTTAGGTTTATAGTGTTACGACGTCCAATAGATACCATTAGAGCAGCAGTTAAGCAAAAACGAACAGTAAGTATAAATTTTCATATTATTCTCCGTCTGAAACAGTCATCTTGAACCCTAATTTTGTGGACGTTAACATTCACTTTTGGAATATATTAAAAGTCCTTCAGGCTTCAAAAGGTGAATCGTTCACATGGCCAACCCAACTGAAATAATTACAAGCAGCTGGCACTTCCGCTTATACCGGAAGTCGATACCAACTTGCTTATTTCAAATGGAACACGCTATATATTTTAGGGTTCTTGGAAAGAGCCATAATATTCTGAGTCGAAAAAATGTAGCACATCCTGTACCTAATCCTAGCCGTTTCAGAGATATTTGACATTTTACAGAAAATTTGACAGGTGCAACGGTTTGCAAGAACCGTTATAATTTTCTTCGTGTAAAATATCCTCATTTGATTCTTGTCACATAAAAGGAACAGAAGGAGAACTACGTTCTACAACTGAAATAAATTCAATAATATCATACCAAGTGTTCAGTTTTTCGCGTTACATTTCGTCAACTTCAAACCGCGAAGACTTGTTTAGGTCAAATGGAACACCCTGCATTTTTTTACATTAAGTTGTGTAAAATTCAATTCCCTTTTCTCTGATATTAGCATTGTGGGGGTTAATGTTACAACTTTTTGAAATATTTGCGATTTTATTAGAAATTCATGAATTGTTGTAATCATTTCATCAAAATAGCCATGATTAGAAATAATCGGTCATTATCTTATGTCAAAAAATGCCAGCACATTTAAATTACACCCACGAAGATTTTTTAAATTTGTTTATTATTTATGGAGAATGTGATAAAGTAATATCAAGAACTTGCAGCACATCTGCTACTCGATATCCAGAAAAACGGAAACCGTCACCAAACACTGTAAAACGCATACTGGAAAATTTTAAAAATTATGGCTCTGTCAAGGCAAAAATGCAAAGAGGAAAGCCTTTTGTTGATGACGAAAATATTGAAATAGTCATTCTGGGATATTTTCATGCATTTCCAAAGATGTCATTAAGACAAGCTGCTCTGGAAAGTATTGACATTTGTATAGAAACGGAATTTCCTACGTTACGCCAAAGAAGAACGAAAAGAATGCCAGGAGAGAAATGTGCTGACGAAACTAATATTATTAATGATCAGAGACCACTAAAAAGATTTAAAATGGAATCATATAAAGATAGATCATATAGATAGAATCATATAAAGTAATGATTAATCAAATCACATAAAGTTTAACAAGCAGATTTACTGATCACGAAGAGACTTGTAAAGATTTCTTTTATTTTGATCCGAGGATCTTTAAATACTTATGTAATGGAAATAACAAAAATATACCACGAAACTCCTTTGGAGAGATTTCAAAATTAACGGGTATACAATATGCTACAATAAAAAATGTATTAATTAGTTTTGCAAAAATTTTTCATGACACTAAAGGAGCCCCATTACACAATTTTAACAAAATATCAAATAACAGTAATGATGACGATGAGGGAGGCTCATCAGATACAGATAAAGATGACGATAAAACTAAAATCAAAGTATATTTGGATGATTCAACTTGTACTGGCTGTTTAATACGCTGTTTTAACTTTATTCACAATCATAATCTCTATTCAATGACCTACAGCAATTTTTATATTGCATATAAATATTTAATCACTCTATCTTGTACGCTGGTTTCTTGTTAAAGGGCATTTTCCAAGTTGGAAATTGTTTTAAATCGTTTACGGTTATTAGGACAGGAAAAGTTAGACGCACTTATATTGTTAAGTGTAGAGGCAGATTTATTAAACGATCTTAATTATGATTTGATTGTTAACACTTTAGCATCTATATAACTTTTATTTTAAAAAAACTTGATTTAACTTTTCCTGATAATCATCTTAGAATCTAGATTTATGTTTTTATTATCCACTTTAAATTAATAATTCATACTTTTTATCTAATTTATTATTGAATATATTTTATTTTGATCATGTCAATGTACCCAATAGAAATTTATGTATTTATTTTTAAATAAATAAAAAAACTATCTATTTTTCCTCTAAGGGAAGGGGAAAACTTAAAAGGAGTACTTAGGAGATGGTGATGGGTAGGAAAAAAGATATTGAAATATTTGATATATGCCCCCTCAATGCAATTTGCCCGGTAAGCCCTCTTGGCCCCAGTCCGAAGCTGGCTGAGGACTTCGCTGTTTTTGGCTTGGGTGCTTTTGGTTTTTTCGTTGGCCGGTCATGTTCGATTTTTTGGCTTTCGAAGGAGATTTCGGCTAATGCGGCAGACACAACAAACTATAGAGGTATCTCAATCCTACCTAACTTTGCTAAGGTTTTTGAATCCTCAATATATACTATAATCACGGTTTTAAGGAGAAACGTTTCTAGCTCGTTTAACTCAGATTGTTTCAGAATCATTGGACAATATCAGGCCGATGTAGTGTACACTGATTTGTCAAAAGCCTTTGACCGTATAGAACACAAGTTATTAATTAAAAAATTAAACTATATTGATTTCAATAATATACTAGTATTTTTTTATATGATACCTGAAAGATCGGTTACAATACGTTCAATATAACAGTTTTAAGTCAAATACTTACCTTGCAACATTAGGGGTGCCCCAAGGTTTAATAATGGCATATCAGATTGCGACAAACTTTTTTGCAGACAATTTAAAAATATTCAGTGAAATAAACAACATCAAGGACTATCTAACTTTACAACAACAAATACACAAGATAGAGTTTTGGTGTGAGTCAAACAAATAAGATTTGAATGTATCGAAATGTAAAGTAGATAAGTTCTCTAGATTTTTGTAACCTTCTGTAACACGGAGTTGTCGAGAGCCCAATCAATAAAGGATTTAGGAGTATTATTCGACTCTAGATTGGAATTTGCGAAACATATCCATCCACAAATTTAGCAATAAAATTGCTAGGCTTTATAATAAGAAATTGTAAACGATTTTCCAATGTAGATGCACTTAATATAATAATAATAATAAATAAACACCACATAAATTAGACAACCCCCAATTCCAGAAGCCAGGGGCTTGTACGGAAGGGGGTTACACATTGAAAAAACGCGGACATACAACCATTTCCTCCGACAGTGCTGGAACCAGGATTCGAACCCGGTGGTGCGATGCCTGCGTCATTAATTGCGATTGATTTTTGGATTATTAGTGTACAGCAGCTGAGGTGGAAAAAGCTATAAATGTTGTTTTTCTGATATTAAAAGTTAATTAAAATCTAGCCCAACTTTGTATAAAATAGAGGAGCATTTTGAAAATAGACTATACCGGTTTTATATATATATTTTTTTAAGTTGGAACAACTATTTCTTGTAGAAAATATCTTCCAACCATAAGTAGTTTCATGATTTTCTCGAAAAATTAACTATTTTTTACTTTTTATGTACGATTCTAATATAGAGCTGCCGCTCAGATGAACTGTCAGATACATGACAGTTAAATTTACGAAATTTGTCACAAAAATCATGTTTTTTGATGTTTGAAGAACACATTTTTCTATATATTTAAAGCATTAATGCCATTAATGTTTCGACCTATTAAATGAAACCAAGATAAAATGTTGTTTTTTTATTTTTCCTGTAATAGTATGAGACATTTTCTTTATTAACTTCATTAACAAACAAATCATTGAGCGAACTCGCTGACACGTCCCAAGAATGTTACAACTCCATTGTAAGTGATGTAGTACAGGAATGGTCGGTTAACCTTGAAACTTGTAGGTTCTGAAGGGTCAAGGCTGGATGTTGCGCTTGCTGAAATTAAGAAAAAATCTATTATTTATTTATAATAAATTATTTATTACAAGCAACACTACACTAGAACTAAGCATAGCATTATTTTAATCTTATTGTCGCTACATAATTTATTGGATCTCTCAAGACTACAATTTTGCCAGCTTTCAGTAATATCCTAGTACAGTATGCAAGTAATTGAACGAGTTTCTTGTGGCGTCATAATTTTTATTTTAAGAAAATATGTATCCGCCAGATTTTTCGTGGAAAAGAAAACTACATTCCTCCCAGTCCTGACACAGAGATTTGAAACATGGACGATGGCAAAACTAATGAGTGTCTGTTGCTCACCTCTAAAGAAAAGTTCTCAGAAAGATGTTTGTTGCTGTGAGGTGATCTTTAAATTACATATAGAATCAAGAAGCGGAGGGCAGTGTCGAAGTAACTCATATTAAGATTGGACGTATAGAATGTGCAACAATCCAACGAGAACTGTACGCCAAAGGGCTCTGGAAGCACTACAAATACGTTCTAAAAAGGTCAGAAACTGCCTGACGTCTCCAGCCAAAATGGTTAAACACAAGAGTTTAAAACTGGAGCTGGCTAGAGACGGTACAAAAACAGTTTTGATGAAACCTGAGTCAATCTGTGGCATATCTTATAAAAAAAGTCGATGAAAGAACTACCAAGTTATAGACATAACTGGATTGGCAACAGGAGTGAGACTACAAACAACCAAATTAAAAACCAACACATTGTGAAAGCTGAGCACAAAGTACTGCATACTAAATAAGTAACTCTCATAATAAATCTAGATATATTAATTATTTTAAATGGATATGTGAATGTTCATCACCATAAAAGATTAATCGAATTGTCAATAATGAACGGATGTCTGAAAAATTGGCGATGCAGGGAAAAAAATCTTTCTTATCATTTTATGTGAATGTCCAGACTTTGCGTATCTAGATCTGGTCGGATGGAACAATGATACTTTGGAGCACTTCACCATCTCAATCCCTAAGGGCAAAAGAGAAAAAATACGCTATTTTGGTCAGTGTATGGTAGGTGTAGATGAAAAGGCAACCTAAATGGTCCTGCTAAGGCAGAGATTACCAAGAGACCTTGATTGAAGGTGAAATAGACTATAGAAAGCCGTAGCCATCTATATTAACGATAATTCTTATGCTTGATCTCTAAATTCGACATTGAATGCGATATCTTTGTCAGACTAACTGCATGTTTAAATTTCGTTTGAAATATCTCTACCCACTTTGTCAAGCCATGGTAAGGGTAGAATACATTTTGTTTCATGGTCAATACTCAACAATTATCAATACTGACCTGCTGTGGCAGCTGCAGCTTCAGTTCCTTTTTCATCAACACTGATGTAAACTTTTTGAAGTACGTCACTTATGACGATGTCTTTGTCGCTTGAGGAAATACCCGAGAAGTCAGCACCTAGTTTGAAGGCGTTCTTAATGCCCATCTGAAATAGAAACGCTTATGTTACACCTAAGTCAAGTTACATATGAAATGGAATTCGTTTCTTTTAAAGTAAACGCACTAACTAGTTTTAAAATAAGCTTACATTTTCTAAGATGGGAACAAACTTAATATCAGTTTCGGTTTTAAATTTGGGCAGCTCAAGGTCAATTTTGTGGATTTTGAATGGTTGTGGTTGCACGAACTGATGCCAATACTCTCCTAGTTTAGAAATATCTTGTCCTTCGTGAGGTAAAACGATAACCATGCTGATATTTCCACCTTGAAAATAAATAAATATCAAAGAATATATTTTTGTTTAACATTGATATTAAATCAAACACACCAGCGTAAGGCAGTTCCAAAAGTTGGGCTTTGAGCTCTGGATGATCGTAATAATTGAAATGCCCAACTTGCTTCATGGTTGGTACTTCAACACCAACTTCGGGAGCTTGGTAGAACAACTTTGACGCTGTGTGATCATCTCTGAATGGATGAAGCCATTGCGCATTAAAGTAGATTGTGTTAACCAAAACGAGCTTGGTGTCTTGATTAAGGCTCATGGGGTTCACTAAGTTGCGAATTTTGTTGTTGGTGTGTTCCTCCACCCACTTGTTAATGGAATCAGCTGCCTGGTGGCTTTTCGAAAAATCGATGTTAACGACATCTGAAAAGAATCAATCTTTATCAATAACGGATCGTTCGTTATAAAATAAATTTAGTTAGGCACTTTTATAATATCTTCTGGTAATATGTTGGCAATGTAAGACTAAATGTTCTACAACTAGCCTCTTAATTGCAAAGTAAAAGGTACTTATAAATGCGAAAATGCCGAAGCATAGAATATCTATTCCAACTTTAATAATTAATAATAACCTACCTGAATAGTAAACACTTTTAGCGACATCTGCGAAACTGTCTTCAAGTTCAACGTGCTCTCCCGCGTAGATTTTGTTGGCACTGTAGAACTTGAGGTTGTCTTCAGACCTGTGCAGATTTGGCAAGAAGGATTTGAAAGCATATTGAGTCTTCTGGACTGTGTTAGGAAGGTGCAAACCAGCTGCTAACTCTGCGGCAGTTTCACCTCTGGCGCCTTCATGTGTGAGAGACAGGATGGTCTCAGCAGAAATGGGACAAACGGCAAAACTTCCTCTTTCGTATTTGCTCATTTCCTAAAAATTAAAAATACTCATTAGACTTCTAGATCACACCATTATCGTTGTCTTGGTAATAAAGTCTTGATATAAAGAAAGCGTTACATTAAACCAAAAGGTCAAATGAGAGGAATTGTAGAAAAGAAGGAATAGATGTTTCAATATTACTGTTCCTCATTGGCTCAACACGGTTTCATAAATGGAATCTGAAATGATGCAGATGGAGAGGAGCCAACGGTATAGTAAAAAACACTAGTTGATTTAGAATCAGCTAAAAAGCTTATATTGACTATTAACCATATCTATAGCATATGATTAAACATTAAAGCTGAAAAGTAAAACCTACAAACAAATGATATTAAATGTTGTATAGGCCATGAGTATAAAAATACTTGAAGAACTGTTTGATGAGGTGGATAATAGAAATAACTATTTATTTATAGGAGATATTAATATAGATGTAAATCTAGAATTGGACTAGTATTCAAACAAATTAAAAGAATGCATTTAATTGTATGGACTAAAGCATTGGGGAGATCAAAATACAAAAACTACTCAAACAAGCAATTTAGCAATAACAAATTTTGACATTAATATTGATGTTCTCGATTCCCCTAATATAACAGACCATAGTATAGTCAAGGTAGCACATAAAAATAATTCGAATGAAAATAATATGCATACAGAAATAAAGTACGTAAGAACTATAACAAAAACAACATTAAACAAGCCCTAGAAAATTTAACAGAAAAATCAGCATACCACAATACTGACTTGTAAAGAATATTGTACAAGCTCGAGACCAAGTGGCGTCATGGACAATCATTTAATTACCAAATAAATCTGCACATAATAAATGGTATCATGAAAATATAAAAAATGTGACAAAACATAGAGCTAATTTGTATAGGAAAACTAAAATTACAAATAGAAATGATGACTGGCAGATATACAAAAATAAAAGAAATGAATCTACAAATCTAATAAGGACAACAAAAAGGCAATATCATGAAATGGAAGCTGATGGAAACAGGAACGATCCCAAAGGCATGTAGAAGACATTAAAATCATTAATAAATCTAAAAACTGATACTCGGCAAAGATATATAAAATTTAACGAGAAGAAATAGGAGATGACATGATAATTGCAAATAAATTTAACACCTATTTTGTGACTAGTATAAACAATATTGTAGATAGTATTGATACAACAGTAATTATGGATAATTTTATAAATCATGAAATAATCATTAATAAATGGACACAGTACAGTAATAGATAATAAACAGTTGCGAAAAATTGTAGAAAACTTATCACCAAAAGCGGGAACAGAAGAGGGCATTAGTGTAGATATCTTAAAATGTGCTTTTTAAAGAAATAGGACATATCTTTTCTAATATTATAAATTTGTCATTGAAAACTGGATATTACCATCAAAATTATTACACTTAACGCGCCAGGCTTGTAACTTGTAATTCAGCGCTCGACGGGGCACATAGCCCAAAGAGTAGCTGTTGGTTGCAGTCTGGTTACGTTCCTTATAGTAAAATAAGGATTTTATAGAGGAGTTTGTGACTAAAAATATTCTGTTTTAATATTCCGACCTCTAAAAGCACATTTGAACTACAAGAAATACTTGAAATAAAAGTGTGTATTACCTTAGTACAAATTATAAACAAATACATAATTACCCTGTATACACCGGAGCTGAAGTGGTGGTTTCCCTGTATGAATTCCTGTACAGCCTCATCTTCTACTGGGGCGGACAGTGCCCCGCAGGTGAGGGCAAGCAGGAACACAGCACACTTCATTCTAAACTTGAAACTATAAAAAATAAAAAGAATCACATATGGAATTATAGCTAAACACGAAATCGTTAGTAGTATAATTCAAAGTTGTGATATTCCTATTCTACTAGAAAGCAATAATATTTCCTATTTGAAATGTACCTCTTCTATATTACATATTATGCATATTTGACATACATTATTTAACTGAAGTTAAATTAAATATCTTAGGTTAAAACTGGATACAAAGGAAATTGGAAATATTTTGTAATAGATTTATATACAGACTGTCCATTTTATCAGGGCCCTCGAGAATATCTCACTTAATATCGGTCGTACAAAAAATATTATTTTTACGAAAATTGTGTCGATTTTTATAACCTACAAAAGGTTTAAAGAAATTTGAAATCCATGGAATACTTTAAGAGTAATGGCGGAAAACATCGAAAAAGCGGAAAACGTCTAGGCCAACTATCCTCGCTGTATTTTGAGATTTACTCTTCAGGTTGTTAAAAAAATTATTTTGAAACGGGCGGGAAATGGCCCCATTAAATAGAGTATTTTCCTCCTATTTCAACGATATATCACATGCCATATTTATTCATTGGTACTACCTTAGTAATTATAAAAACTTTTTTTTTAAACCAATAAATTTAATTTAATGGCGCCATTTCCCGTTTCAAAATAATTTTTTAACAGCCTAAAGAGTAAATCTCAAAACACAGCGGTTTTGAAAAAAATTAGATAAAACCTCGTTGAAACACTGTTTTGCAAAAAAATTTCGCCTTAGAATTTTTCTCGTATCTCCTCAAATAATGGAGATATTTGGCCTAGACGTTTTCCGCATTTTCGATATCTTCCGCAATAACTCTTAAAATAGGCCATGGATTTCAAATGTCTTTAAACCATTTTGTAGGTTATATAAATCGGCACAATTTTCGTAAAAATATTTTTTTTTGTACGACCGATATTAAGCGATATATTCTCGAGTGCCTTGAGAAAATAGACAGCCTGTAATAATATCTAGAGCGTCTTCGAACACTTTCAACGTCAATTTAATTTCCAAAAATAATGGGACACAGTGTGGATTAGTAATAAAACTTATATATTATTCTATATAACGCATTTAATGAAGTTCTTATATTAATAACAGGTTTTGTACTAGTTGCATAAAATTGAATTTTACTTTTTACATTCTTTAAAGTGATGATAAAAATACAAAAAATTTACTGACCTTGTTATTATAATCAGAAATACTGACACTACGAGCTGCAGAAGTTGAGGAATCAATACTATTCGAGGAATATCACCGCTCGATAAATATATTTTCTTTGCCTCCCACTTTTGAAGATATAACAGGAGTAGTTTCATCAAAAATTAAAATTTAGATTTTTATCTTTAAAATATGTCGTTATTATGTCTATTATCTGGCCAATATAGGTCATATTAAGGCAGTTCCATTTAAAAACGATTAGGTACCTGTTATATTAATAATATGTTTATAATTTTTTATTCAAGACTGGGTCTGCGTTTCATTATTAGCCGATTAAATATCTGTAATTCGTTAATTACATTTAAACAACTGACAAAATGACGATTATAAAGTAGTATTTTTTGAAAAAATATACTGCTAAATTTAAACAATAACAAATATTATATATGTATCTACAGAGTATCTAACGGATGTAGAAATACATTTTTAATATGATATCTGTTATTCAAAAATGACATATTTTATTTCTGCTGTAACAATTGTCAGATATTGAATGTATGAAAGCTTCACTATAAGTTTATTAACTTCTCGTATAGGCTATTGATTATCTTATAAAAAACACGGAAATAAGGAACCAAGACATTCAAAGGTTTTTATTGCATAAATCCTTCAATTGGTCATTTAAGATGACCGAAGGTGCGAAAAATGTGTCGAGGTTCGAGGGCGGAATTTTGAGCAATTATCAAATTAAAATGAAATCATATTTTAAATTGATCTTATCTCTGCTATTTTAGTTGATGCCATATCTTCAATTCGATTAATACGCATGTTACAGTGTTAGTGTAATTTTGCATTTTAGTGGATACCGAGTAGCAAATGTGCTGCAAGTTCTTGATATTACTTTATCACATTCTCCATAAATAATGAACAAATTTAAAAAGTCTTCGTGGGTGTAATTTAAACGTGCTGGCATTTTTTGACATAAGATAATGACTGATTGCTTCTAATCATGGCTATTTTGATGAAATGATTACAACAATTGATGAATTTCTAATAAAATCGCAAATATTTCAAAAAGTTGTAACTTTAACCCCCACAATGCTAAATCAGAAAAAGGCAATTCAGTTTTACACAATTTGACCTAAAAAAATACAGGGTGTTCCATTTGACCTAAACAACGCGAAAAACGGAACACTTGGTATGATATTATTGAATTTATTTCAGTTGTAGAACGTAGTTCTTCTTCTGTTCTTTTTATGTGACAAGAAGCACATGAGGATCTTTTACACGAAGAAAGTTATAACGGTTCTTGCAAACCGTTGCACCTGTCAAATTTTCTATGAAATGTCAAATATCTCTGAAACGGCTAGGTTTAGGTATAGGATATGCTACATATTTTCGACTCAGAATTTTATGCTCTTTTCAAAAACCCTAAAATATGTAGGGTATTCCATTTGAAATAAGCAAGTTGGTATCGACTACCGGTATAAGCGGAAGTGCCAGCTGCTTGTAATTATTTTAGTTATTGGCCACATCGAGATTAGTAATTATCTAAATTTTCAAAATTTTCTGATGCGTACTTTTCTCTATATCGATCGATTCAGTTCTCGGTGAGACACCCTGTATATTGCAGCTTCTTTATATAGGACAAAGTTGAATAAGACCCTTAGTAACTGTTGTTCCAAGTTTTTTGCAAATTATCAAAAAGTGCAAAATTTTCTCTGGCCCAATTACCAGAAAAGTGTGATGCCGGCTTAAGAACATATTTTCAAATACAGCAGTGGAACGGTAAGCATTTAAACCCTCTTCACTGGGGTTGGAAAAACTCAAAATATGGATTGATAGCTAATTTTACTAATGAACCTCTTGCACCAGAGATTTTGCTAAAAAAAAATTTCTTGCGGATGTATCACGGATTGTCACGGAAGCTGTGGTTGCAGGAAACTAGAACTAACTTGTTCTATGTTTTGCAGAGAAGGTTTGGGTGTCAATTGCAACAATATACAAGAAGCGGAGATTGCAGACGAGGATGTCCTTGAAGACGTGGATGAAGATATTGAAATTCAATTTGAAAATGTTATTGAAGAGATGGAATTAAATGTTTATAATTTGCAAATAGTTTAATAAAATATTCTTACCAGAATAAGCTTTATTGAATAAAATCCACAAATTTATTAAAATTTTAATGTTTTTATTGGAAAAAAAAGACAAATTTCTATATATTAGATAGATAAAAAATCAATATTTTAATATAATTAATTGTCACATTGTTTAATAAACCATCACAGTTTTATACATTTTTGAAAATAATTATTCATTATTAATAAAAAATAAAGATAAATAAGATTTAAAACAATATCAAGGTAAACGCGATAAAAATAGAAAAAAATGGCTAAGTTTGAGCGACTATATCTCAGTCAATTTTCATCGATAAAACTTTTTGAGACTACCATTCTAAAGGAAATTTCATCAATTTTTTTTTTCTATCTCTGCTCCAAAAGAAATTGGATTTTTTGTATTTTTTAATTGCTTTTTGGATACTTTTCGCACAAAAAATTGTTTTTTATTTTTTTTTAATGTACGTATCTGTGTTGACACGTGAGGTCAAATGCGGAATTCGATAATACACCATAGGTTTTAGTTGCTACCACTCGCACCTGGCTATGTTGACCAATGCGAGTGTGGGCATGTGCGGCGGCAGACCTTTAGAATTTGTCTCGATTCGCGTGAGTTGATTTGAAATATTTCTGGGGAGTATTTTTCATTGCATACTTTCGAAGAAATTACTTCAATATTGGGCAATGCAGATTATTTCAGCACATTAGACGCCATGTCAGAATTTTCTCAAATTATGTAACAACAATTCCGATTTATGTACTTTTGCAACTCCCTTTGGGAGATATACATTTTTAAGATTGTCATATGGACTAAATTGTGGTCCTGAAGTTTTCCATAAAAGACTTAAAGATATGTTCAAGATACAGGGGGTTGAAATTTACATAGACGATATTTTGATTTGGGGTAAAAAAGACACGACGAGAGACTAGAGCAGGTACTAAAAATTGCACAACAGAATAACATAAAACTTAACGAAAATAAGTGTAAATTTGCTATGAGAGAAATTGATTATATAGAACATAAAACATTACAGAACGGGTTTAGCCCAGAATTAAAACACGAAAACAATTTGTATATAAAACAATCACTTATATCTTCCGAACAAACAATAAATGGTTAATGAAATGTGTCCCGAAAGAATTCATTTAGTGAGTAGTAAAGCTCTGCTAACCAAGAATTTCTTGAGCTCTTTTCTAAATTTATTTTCATTTGCAATTTGTCTCAAATTAACAGGAAGACGATTAAACATTTTTTTAATATTACGTACAATTAAGTTCTTTTAGTACTTTAATACTTTCAAGGATCAAATTTTGGGTGAGTTTTATTGCTTAATTTTTTTGTTACAGAATAATACAAATTATTAACTTCATCAGCGCTCAGTTTGCTATTCTTAGTGGAGTTATTATTTTTTCCTTGAAGGTCATTCACAATTCTCCACGTATTTTTTGCTTGTTAGATGACCGCGAAATTATGTTTCAATAATAAAGATTTTTATAGGTATCTATTAAAGATTAAAGTAAACAATGAACTCAAGATTATCCACTCCATGTTTTCTGATTGAATGCAGGGATCCTAGATGAAACTTTTATGCCCTTGGTGAACCAAGTTTTTTTTTTTATTTCTTGGCTAATGGTTCTGTTCGGAAATGCCATACTGAAAATGTTTGTGAGTATTGAGTGAAATAGTTCTAAAGTATTATCAGTTTAATAACGTCTCTCTGTTAATCATTCCCATGGAAGCGTAAATTTTGTTATAAAGATCAGCCATATCTTCAATGGGTTCTTCGTAAACAGTACTTTTCAAATAACGCTATCAACCAACACCATTAGTATCAATCCATCTTTTTCTAAATGTACGATGTAAATATTTGTAACAATTTGGGTATTGTGCGCAGGGACGGATTAATATGGATGGGGGCCTGTAGGCAAAATTGTGGTGGAGGTTATGTAGTGTAAATCGTGAGGACCTTTTTCTTAAATACCGATAATAATTCTGAATTCTGAGCACGTTTCACTTGGTAGGGGCCCCGAGGCAATGCCTCACTGCCTTGGAGTTAATTCGGCACTGATTATTGATTATGCGGCGGCACACCATCTTGTTGAAACCAAACATTACGTAACTCAATTGAAACGTTATTTACTAAACGAGGTAAATCATTTTCTAAAAAATCGTGTCATGAAAAAGATGTGGTCCTATTAAGTACCCATTGATGATGTCATACCAAATATTCGCTCCAAAGCTGGTTTGGTTTCTTGTTTGTCTCAACCTACGAAAATTTTCCCGTGACTAATATCTACAGTTATGTTTGAATACTGCACCATTATTATGGAACCCGCTCCACATAATTCTATTTAACGGATT
The DNA here is from genome assembly GCA_963675555.1 of Leptura quadrifasciata. NCBI lineage: Eukaryota > Metazoa > Arthropoda > Insecta > Coleoptera > Cerambycidae > Leptura > Leptura quadrifasciata. Next base: position 13,376,331 of record OY776681.1, on the reverse strand, counting down.
GTCCTCCTCCTCCTCTGCATACATATACAGCGTCGCGGAAATTGAGAGAATGAAAATATCACAAAGCAAAATTCTTAACTCAGTATTTGAAGTATGACGAACATCATACAATATTTTCAACTTTGTCATAGCTCTTTTAGTACAACATGAGATATGATGAATCAATGATTAAGCCTAGATCTTTTGCTTCATCTTTAAGTGGTAATTGAGTATTATTAATTGATAACTGTATATTTGCAGACGATTCTCCTCCTCTATGTATTTCATTTCAATTCCATAATTACCCCGTTCAATCATCTGCACAAAAGATAACTGCATTCCATATTTACGTGTGTGTGTAAATACGATACTACGAGGACGAATCAATATATTCAACTTCTTTTTTTGTTCCATAACTCCTAAACTAAAACCGATTCAAGCTTCATTCAAATACCAAACGACATCTTATTTTATTGCCTTAACAATCATGTAATTTTCACTTTCAATTCTTAACATTTTACAAAAATGATGTAATATTGAGTTGCGCAACCCTCCCCCGCACTGAATGGCTGAGGAAAACTTTGTGTAAAAACAATCGTGCGAGACTCGCAGTGCACGAAAAACGAAATAGTAGCAAAAAGCATAAAAGACGAAGCTCGACACGCTTTAGGCAAGTTCCTTCCGGTGTGCTATACGTTATCGACCAACTCCAAGTTAGTTCCGGCACGCGTAACGCTATAAGTTCGACCCGCGAAAATTTCCTTGGCCGAAACCAAGTAAAAAAGATTTTTCAATTTTAATCTTTAATCAATTAATCTAATCTGCCACCGCGTAACTAGTTTTACGTGAATTTTATCAGATATTCTAGATAAACCTTTAAATCTGCCACGCGCACCTAATTCTAAGTGAATTTTTGACATTCTAATTTAACTTAAATCGAATGAAATCTCCCAAGCCGAAATTTTTTCGCTGTCAAAAAGTTACTGTTTAGTAACTGTACTTAAAGAATAAAATTTTAATTTAACTTTAATCAATCGAATTTTGTTACGTTCTAATAATAAATATTATAATACCGTTTAAACCGAGTGTTTTAATCTACAAAGACTACATACAAGGTGTTCCAAAGTACCTGAACATTTTAGATAATTTTTTTTTAATTTAAATCAAAGTGCTTCGATAAAAATCCTACATTCAAAAGGAGTTGTACTTCAAGAAGTATACACAGAGTGTTGAGAAATCATCTGACAAAAGGAGCAAATTTAATTTAACTTTTTGAACTCAAACCAAGTACATTCAAAGCATCAATAATTAATTCAAAAACCAAAAGTGCTACTGAATTTAAAGTTGTGACCACTTGTGTACTCATCCTGTATAATATTTCCATTTAAAATAACAAAGTTGACATCTACTTCCGGTATAAGCGAAAGTAACAGAACTGTTAAAATATTTTAGCTGGATAGATTATACACTATGCAAAACTGTTTACTATGCATACGTAATTTCACATAAATTCGTTCAGAAGTTTCCGAGATATTTGTCATGTAAGCTCCTGGCTGGACACACTGTATATTTTGCCTATTTAATCTCTTTTTTTGTTTCTCTAATACTCTATTCAGCTTTATCCATATACTGACTACATTAATATTATCGGAAATATTACCATTATGATGTATGTTGTGACGTGCCGCCATCTTCCGCCGGTGTCCGCAAGATCATAAGTACATAAATTCATCAAAATTACCTATAGTAGAAATTACCTTTAGCGATAAATGTCACCACGCTAAATATTGGGTGCAAATTACCACTTAAGCTTTTCTCCAACAGATGGCTCTCCGTAGAGAATATATAAATTTATTAGATAATGGTATATTATTGTGTATATTTTAGGAGAATTTACAATATAGATTATTGCAATAATTAGCGTATAAAAGTTGTTTACAAAGTAATAGAGTAAAGATGGTTAATGATCAAAAGTCCATAAAAATCGATTCAGTTTTTTTACATTTCACAAGTTGGTACCCTGACTGTCGAACTGTCAGCTGTTGTCATTTCCTTTTGTTTTTGTGAGGGACCAAATGTTATAAATCTCTAAAATTGCCTAAAACTTCCTCTTTTTAAATCAAGAATTTGAACTGAAAACTTCGCTAAGGATTTATTTAGTTAAAAGGCACGTGATTGCTAATCGGTTTAATACCGGATTAATAACTAGATTTAACCTAATATTTCAATTTATATTTTGGTTTGATAAATTGAATTTTCGAATTATTCGGATAAATAAGCAAGTTATCGTCTAGAAGTAATATTCTAGACGATTTGGGATAGGCCAGATTTTGACCACAGAACTTGCCTACTGTTCTGTTATTTTCGGTTTGTTAGATTTTTGGACTTTGGATCATTGCTATTCTTTGGTACACGTATTTTGGTAACCGATTTGGCCCTGCATTTTAATTCATACATTTCGATTAAGAGAAACTTATCTAACCATTGTGAAGATTTTATGAAACCTATCAAATTGTGTTGTGAAGACTTCTTCTCGACCAACCTTCAAGTCTGGAACGCCAGGAAACTCTCCAATTTTCTGTGTAAAAGTTAAGTAACCATTATATCTCATTCTTATTGTCAATTGTTTCAATTTATTAATCATTTTTTTCCATAGCGTTAACCTTAAACCCTAGACTTGTTTGTATTATTTTATCGTAATATTTTATTGTTAAATTTTGTGTACTGTTACTGATTTTTTTTTATAAAATAAATTGTATTTGTTTTTAATTGTTTTTTTATTTTATCGCTCTCACTACAAGGATTAGTAAGATCTGGGACCTCGTATACTTATCCCGCCTATAGGTCGTAATAATGTATATGTATTTTTAGAGAAATAAATTTTATTTTATTATTTTCTATTCATTCATTTAGATGTAGTGCTAGTTAAAAGGTAAATCTAAAGTTTATAATTTAACTTAGATAATGATACTGTTTTACTAACCTTGTAAATATTGGCACAAACATTTGTCGAATGTAAAAATAAGGGTTAAATGTATGTTATATAAATATTACGTTTTGGTTTCCCCACTCTAAAAGATGAATTTGGTATCTCAGTGATTCATCATGAGTACCGTTTTCTTATCGTTATTTTGAAGCCTTACATTTTGACCGACTGTAATAGATTTGTAATATTCTATTAATGTTAGTTTTCCGCTTCATCAATATGCAATTACTTACAAATGTGTATATTAAGTTCAACATTTTAATAACTTTAGTTATTCTAAATCGCTAAAAATTTTTACAAAATCTATTCAAGCATTATGTGAAGGATGCATAGATTTGGTGTTCGATTGCGTGTGACAAACATCTGATGTCTTGAGTAATGAGTATTGAATATAATTTTGAAAAATTGATATTTTATAAGACTTTACACTCTTTTTTATACATTTTCCTAAGCTACCAAGAGAAATATAAACTTATCCTAGAAAGGACACAATCAAAAAAACGGTAATTCAATTTTTTGCGACTTTGTGAAAGAGCGCATGAGTGTCATGCACATGTTTTGGTGAATAATAATAATAATAATAATAAATCGACTTTATTGTGCAAAGAAAAATTTACAAATATATAAAACAGAAAAGAAATTATTTTATTACAACAAAAAAAGAAAAGGGAGAATTAATAGAGAAAATTAATTATTATACCAGAAAATGGCGAAATCTAGCTGAAAGCTACTCATATTCAACCATGATGAGGCACATTAACAATTCCTTAAATTAAAGATGGATGAAAGTTACAGAGAACCTGACGAATATTAAATAAAAATGTATATATAAATAAATAAGTAAACAGCGCTTGCATAATAATAGCTAAAAATATTTACTCGAGCACGGAGCAAGTAAAAACAAAATAAAAACAAAAATATCATTGTTGCTTGCTTAATAGATAACTTTTTTATATTTCAATTTATTAATATTAAAAACTTTAAAATCTTCAAGAATTATAATGTAAATATTCCTTCCTATTATTTGGGTTTTCTACCACATGTATTATTATCTTCTTCAAAAACAAATCACCAAATCTACAAAATAATAGAATTATTGGAAAAAAGCCTCTGCACCCGTGATGTTTACGCCAAAGGAATAGTCAGAGGTTATATTTTGCAAATAATATAAATTGGAATAAACACAGAAATAATGTATTTTACTGACGTTTCGGAAAGTAATCTGTTTCCGTTTTCAAAGCTTTTTTTGGAAGAACTCTTATTTTGCTGTTTATGTCAAATACACAGCTTTAAGATTCTGTTTATGTTATTTCCATAGATACTTACTACTTACACAGAACATAGAACTGATGATATTTTCTTTTTGATAATGTTGAGATTGTTAAGTTCTTCTTTATATTATTTACAAAACATAACCTTTGACTATTCCTTTGGCGTAAACGTCACGGGCTTTTTTCCAATAATTCTATTATTTTGTAGATTCGGTGATTTGTTTTTGAAGAGGATAATAATACATGTGGTAGAAAACCCAAATAATAGGAAAGAATATTCGTAGAATGCCACAAATAACTTTCAGACAATAATTATAATGTAAGTTGATATGTCATTAAAAATAAAGCTTCTTCTATACATGACCGTCTGGTGATGAGGCATTGTAAACTTGCTTGTAACCTTACATTTTTTGTATGTACAAAGGACAGTCCAAAGGAGGAGTTGGGAGATATTAATGTTCTATGTACAAAATTACTTAAATGATGAATTCCCCGATTAATCTTATGAGAGACATGATCAGATTTTCTTAATCCACATATAGTGCGACAACATGAATTTTGAACTTTATTAATGTGATTCTTCTCAGATTAATCAAGACAAAAGCCAAATACAAAATCACAATGTTAAAATGAGACAACAATCTCATCTGACTCATCCGTCTACAACCTGTGTAGATCTGATTGTCTTGCGCGAAGTTTACCTACGGACAATTTCTTTTGCAACTATGGTTATGCCAATCAGTTCACTCTGTACTGCGCTGGCTCGAACATCCATAGCCTGTTTATATTGGATTTCCAGACTTCTTGAGTATATACCATATCCTGCTCCATCCTTCTTTTTTGATCCGTCTGTGAAGATGTTGATTACACGTTCGCCAGCAGTCTCGTTCTCACTATTCGTCTGTATTATGTAGGGTCTGTCGAAGACAAACCGGAGAGAAATGCCATCTATGCACGCCTGTAGAAGAGGCATCTTCCTGACAGCATATGCCTGACATATCGTCCGATCCAAAGAATCTTTGGTCTTTTATACAATCGAAGGAGCAACAAACAAGACTACCCGGTAAAATGTTATATGAGGATAGAGAGCATGAGAATCCACAAGAGATAGTAGATGTATTTGCAAAGTTTTTTAGCTCTGTTTATACTGCCTTTAACGCTAAACAATTATGCCGTCGTGCAAAACAATTTTGAAATTATCAACATCGAGAATATTTCTATGTCCGAAATGCATGATGCCACAAAAAACTGAAAAACAAAATGACGTCAGGTCCAGACCTAATACCTTCCTTTCTGGTAAGAGATTGCGCCCAAACACTCTCAATACCACTCTGTATCTTATTTAACCTCTCACTAAAAACGGCAGTCTTTCCTAATAAATGGAAGGTGGCAAAGGCGTCTCCGATTTTCAAAGCAGGAGATATATCAATTATAAGCAATTATCGGCAAATTTCCCTCTTATGTAACTTCGCGAAAATTCTTGAGATTATCCTGTACAATCGCATATATCTATCAACAAAAAACATACTATCACCATACCAGCATGGCTTCATGTCCAATAGATCAACTATTACAAATTTAGTATCATTTAGTCAAACAGTATCTGATGCTCTAGATAAACGTGGACAGATAGACGTTTTGTATACTGATTTCACAAAGGCTTTCGACCGTATTGATCATCAGTTGCTGTTGCAAAAATTGGCGAAGTATGGATTCAGTCTAAAATTATTAGATTTTTTCAAATTTTACCTAACCGACAGGCTGCAATTTGTGTTCTACAATGGATACGAGTCAACAGCATACTCAGCAACATCAGGAGTTCCTCAAGGCTCAAATCTTGGGCCTTTGCTATTTCTACTATTCATTGATGACTTGTCCAGCGAAATACAGTGCGAGGGACTAATCTTTACAGATGATCTAAAGATTTTCAAAAATATATATTCAGATAAAGACTGTATCGCTCTCCAAAATAATCTGGATATGGTCAGTACTTGGTGTACTCTCAATAAAGTAGACATTAATGCCTCCAAATGTAAAGCCGTATCGTACACAAAAAAGAAACATTTTATTGAGCACAACTACATAATTAATGGAGCCATTTTAGAACGATTAACTATAATCAAAGACCTTGGTGTATATTTTGACTTCGAGCTCTGTTTTGTTGACCATATAAATATTAAAGCTAAAGCGGCTATCAAAATGTTGGGATTTATTATAAGAAACTGCAATTCATTTATTAACATAAAGTGTCTCAAAATATTATACTGCGCTTACGTAAGATCGAAACTGGAGTACGGATCTATTGTTTGGAATCCCTGTTATATGGCCCATAAAAATAAGGTGGAGCAAGTCCAAAGAAAATTTCTAAAATTTTTATCATTCAAAACTATAGGAATGTATCCCGAGAGAGGAGTAGACAATAATCTTCTCCTAAGTACATTTCAGTTTGAGAGTCTAGAATTTCGACGAATCTGCTCCATGTTAATTCTTCTTTATAAATTGCTGCATAATGATATTGATAGCCCGCAATTACTCTCACAACTTAATTTCTATACTCCAAGAGAGCATTCTCGGCAAAATCCAACAATTTATTGTACTCGCGCCAATATTAACGTCATATTAAAATCACCATTACACTGTATGTGTTATAATTTCAACAAATTAAGTCAGCACTGTGATATGAATTCATGCTCACCAAGTGACTTGCTAAATTGTGCTAGGCGCATGTTTAATCCGTAGAATTCTTTATTGTTCATTTATTATTTGTTATTATTGTCGATTATCTATTATTTGTCATTTTATTACTGTATTTATTATATTTATTGTATCTGTTACATTGTATTGTATTATATTTATTATATTCATTATATTTGTTATCCTTAATATGTCATATATATTATACTATAGTATTTGATATAATTTTTTATATAACTTGTATACATAATGTTTTCCAATTTCATTTAATTCTTTGTCCTATAATTGGGTGTAACCTGTTGGGCAAATAAAGCTATTATTATTATTATTATTCCACAGGTAACTTCTGGCCTCTCTACAGCTATGTAATATTTGGTTGTATGCCAACGGATTTGAGTCGAACCATTTCTGTCGGAGCCACATCTAATTATATATAGTCATGGCAGACACAGCATTACCTCCATACCTCCATAGCTCTCGTTGGCGTTGTTCGCATAGCTCCGGTTATTTGTAATAAAAATAACATTATCCCAGCATATTCCAGCATAAATCACTGAATTATAATTTTTATTTTTATTAATTAGGTTATTTAATTGGACCGTAAACATCGTTGACGGATGTTTTAACTATTAACAATATCCAGACATTTAATATTGATAAAATAAAGTTATCGTGCTATTAAGTGGAGAGTATTTCAAATAGTTTGTAGCTAACATATATTTTGTCGTGAATCAACTTATATCTTGTTTTTAAAACTAGTAGAGAAATACTATCATCAAACAGATTATTTACAGAATGACACAATTGCACTTAATTTCTTCGTTGTTCCAGTTTGGTAACCTTTCAATACTTAAAAATAAACTATAATGATATTTGTTTACTTTCTTATGTAATAGTTATCTTTATCTTTATTGAAATTTTGATTTATGTTTTCTGAATCTAAATTATATTTTACATTGAAGTAATTCTATGCAACACATCATCAAAATTTTTAGATAACGAAAAAGTGCTCATAGTTTTAACTGGTGTTAATTTTGAAACTCAATAAAATATAATTATATTATTAGTTGTACTTACATAAGTATATTGCTTTAATGAAATGACATACCGATCGGGGACAGCGACTTAGAGAAATCCTATACGCTTATGTATATGTGCAATATGGGTGAGAATGTCATTTTAATGGAATGCGATTGGGGTATTGCGATCCAATGCATTGTACGCTGACGTTGCTGTGATTGTCGATGGTATGGATTTATTCATTATTTACTAGAATCCCAACGGATTCTAGTAAATAATAAATAAATCCACCTAGAGTGGACTCTTTATTGTCCAAGGATCTCTCAATCAGACTCGCGATTACATGGAGGGCGGTGTCGGTGGATCTTCCCAGGGTGTATGCGTGCTGGTTAGAATCTAAAGGGTTGTCGTTCACATAGCTCCTCCATCGTTTTGAGTGGGAACGAGGTTAAGCTAATAGGTCTATACTCTTTGGGGGTGGTATAGTCCATCCGCCCTGCCTTTGAGATGAACACAACTTTCACTGCTCTCCATATTCGCAGAATATAAAGGTGTACGCTCTAAATACTCCAACCACGTGTGGTAGTAATTCATCCAGTCCTCATTGCAGTAGGGCGGGATAAATACCGTCAATGCCTGGAGACTTAAAAGGAGAGATACTCTGTTTTGCCCATCATATTCTGACCTCACTCACTATTTGGTTGGCCATTTGCCAATCCAAAACCGAGGGTTGGGTGTCGATTTCGTTTGGCCACTTCTTCCGTTCTGTTATCACAGATCCCGGAAAGTGAGTCTCCATGAGTAACTCTTGGCTTTCACGAAAGTCGGTGGTTCTTGTACTATCACTCTTTTTAATAGGCAGAGGTCATGGTCTTTATCGTTGGCGAGGATTTTGCATAACCTAGCCCACGCATCTCTTTGTCTCTGTCTGACTAGTTTCTTAAACTCTTTCAGATTGGTGTTGTATGATTCACAATTGAATTCCTATTTTATTAGTTTTACTTTGTTGAACGAAGTCCTAGTCTTCTTTTTGAAGTCAGTCAGCCCTTGGTGGCCTCATTGGCCTGTTGCGAGGACCTCAAGAGGCAGGATGTTTCAAAAGCTTGTCTCGTGGCTGGTTGCAAGATTTTAACATATTGCTCTATTTCACCACTCCTTCTGGGCGCTCTCTTATTAACTCCTTCCAAGCTCTCCCTCAGTTGACATCGATATTTATCTCTATCAGTCCTCCGGGGATCTCGGAATGGATTTTTGGGTGCCTTGATAAGATTAATTTCAAATTTAGTGATCACGCCAACTGTTTGACGAGTTTGATGGATGTTGGGATCAAGGTTTTGTCAAAAAACACAATTTTTAATTTGTCGACGTTTCGTTTAATATTATAAACATCCTCAGGACAACTTAATTTGTGTTTTGACGTCGTATAAAATACATAAATTCTGGGACATTACTAGATAACAGTTCTTAAGAACATTCAATATTGTAGAGAAACGAAAGGTATAACAATAGTCATATACATACAAGTTTAAATTAAATACTGAATGTCATTGGTGGTCTGATAGTGTTACACAGTCAGAAACATGCCAATTATCGAAATACAAGAATACCTTTTTTAATTCTAATATTTGAAAATTAGTTTTTTATAAAAAAATTTTAGAAATATGAAAAAATTATGAGGAAAATATTGACGACCCCCTAAACCTACCCCATAATCACAAGAGAGGGTTTGACTGAATTAGATGCCACGTCGTAAACTAGCAGTAGTAGTAGTAGTGGGATTGCCTATGACCAAGTTTTTGATATTTTAAGGAGTCGGAAGATATTGAAAAAACTGAAATTTATTATCCCCTTTCAAGGTGTATATCTCCCTTATTATTCATTTCCTGAAATAAGTTTATGTTATAGACTACTATTATCCTTGGATGTACTATGAGCCGCAAAAATAACGGTAGACGCTTTTGGACAAACTCGTATGATAATTATTATATTCAAATGTCAGTTTTGAATGACTGCAAGTTTATAATGATTTTTATTGAATGTTTTTGTTAAGATATCAAAGCAAACTTCGAAAACAAAATTCCTAATCAAGAATATTTTAATTGTATACAAGTTAAACACATTATTTAACGCTTTAAGAATAATTACAACTATAAACAATTAAGATAAACCAATACTAAGTATGCAAATAAGCTTCTGTAGTAAATAAGAAAGTACAAATACAAAAATTAAATTTAATAGGCACTGATAGTGCCTTCCAAAGAACTGCCTAGTTACAGCCTATTGACCACTGCACGTTGGCGATAAAAGAAAATCTTGTTATTATATGATAAACCCGCTGGAGATACACCAAAGTCATCCTTCAGAGTGGGGGCGACAAAAAAATTATATATTTATTTACCAGTTCTTCAATTATACGCCGGCAAAGTAGAATTAATGCTCGTTGTGTGTATATCTGCATAAAGAACTTGATTCAGGGATTTCTGGTTGGAAGAACAAGGTTAGTAAATTATTTTTAGTCTTTATAACAATACACTCGTTTAAATTGTTGTAAACAAGGAGCGTCATTTTTTAACGACTGATGCTGTCATAAAAAGTTGAATATCCATCGATTCCTTATATTCGTATAAGGCCCGAACACCCACTAATTTTTTTTTTTCAAGAAAGCGTTTGATATTCTTTTACAAGCTGTTCCAGTACTTTGTTTTTACATACAGGGTGTCCTCTAATAACGTGCAAAAAATTTAACTGTAGATTCCCTGTCGCTGTTCTTCGTATAAAATTTTTCAAAATAACCTAGCATGTACACAAAGGGGTGAAATTAACTACCCTCCTTGAAATTTTGTAAATATCTTTCTGCCTGCTATTTTTTTTCAATTAAAAAAAATAACTAAACATTATGATTCATTTAGAAACTTTTTATCTCTTTAAAAAATTTCGTAAACTCGACCATTTTTGAGAAAAAAATTAAATTACATCTGTCTAAGTGATCAATCAAAAGCGATGAGGACAATTATATTAGTGAAAAATACTAAAAGTCGGCTGGTGTCATAATTTCACAATATTACGTACTGATATGATCATTTGGTGCTTATAAATTGCACGAGACATTACAAATTAAAGACGAAAGTATTGAAAAGTAAATTTATTAGTAAACTAAAAAAAACTAGCACAAAAGATGAATTTAAACAGTAAACAAATTTAAACACGAAGACAAAGATTGTTGTTTTTAGATATTAAAACATTTGTTCAAAATGACGACCTCCAACTCGAATACACGTTTGCAACTGTTTCCTAAAATTACCATACAAGCTATTTAAAACATGTGAAGAGTTTCGAACTTCATTGGAAGCATTAAAAATTATCTCTATTAAAACTTCGACGTTAGAGAAGGTGTCAAGTAAACGACATTTTTCAAGTGGCCCCAAAAGTAAAAATCCAATGGATTCATATCCGGGGACCGAGGGGGGGCCATTTAATTGTGGCTTCTTGCCCCCTTTCAATCTATAAATTCCTAGATATTGAGCGTAGCATTTTAGAACCTCTAAAGAATAATAAGGTAGCGCGCCATCCTGCATAAACTACATTGTTGATGTAATGCAAGAAGTAAATCGTCTATAAGTTGATACAAGGTCATTTTGTAAAAAGTTTAAATAAGCTGGACCATTTAATCTGTTTTGTAACTCAAAACGCCCTATTAATTTATTGCCTAGAATACCGGCCCAAATATGTATTGAAAAGTTGTATTGGTATCTTCCATTTACAACAGCGTGAGGATTATTGTCGCTGCATAAATGCTGGTGGTTAAGAAAATTTAAAACTCCATGTCGAGTAAAAGCAGCATTCATCTGTGAATAATACTTTTCTTGTAAAATCTTTCTGGAAAGTCACCTCCACATTTGAAACTTCTCTCGATATAATTAATCTGTAGTTGAAAACCTATCTACAATTACTTGTCGTTAACTTTAGGTGATGATTGTATTTGCAGATGGAAATAGTTACTGTAGATATGTATCTGGAAATACTCCCAAGGGAGTTATATCCTTTGAAGTTGATGCCATAGAGTAGGTTATTATTCAATAGTTCGGAAATCTTTTGTTTTATACCGAAAAGATTTGGTACCTTCAATTATTTCATAGCCTTTCCAAAATTCAGCCAATAGCATAGTTAGATCAATTTGAAAAGAATTCATTTTATCAAATAAACTTTTTCTGTAAGTAAACAAGATTAGGAATCCTAAAGAAAGTATTTTAGAGAGTTAATCAAGCCAAATTTGACCTCTGCCTTATCAGAAAATCAATGATTGCTCCCCCGGTCAGACACAATTTGATTAATAGATAATTCACAGTACTTCGGAAGAAAGAGATAATAAAAAAGATTCGTCTAGATTATTCGTAATGAACACTTTCCGAGTCGGCATAATTTGTTAATAAAATAATAATTTTTGGATAGGTTCTTATTAAAAGCAAATGGAGGAGAGTATTTGTTTGTTAGATGTTTTTCGTTTGCTATTACAAGTAAACAGTTACATGAGGTTAACAAGAAGTCATTTTGTAGTATAAACATTCTTTACAACAACATGATTGACCAAAATATAATTTGGGTGGAGCGCCGTACGTAGTTTTCGCATGGCATACTTTTATTTATGTAAAAATAAATAATTTAATTTGCAAATTGGATAATAATTTGCATGAATATATTTTTTAAATAAGCCTTTAACTGAAATTCTACATTCCTGCATAGAAGGAACTTCCAAACAAATATACATTTGACAGAGTATTATCAGTCCATATAAACAATGTTAATTACAATTTTTTGCATAAGTTTATCCAATAATTAATGAAAAGGATATTTAGACAACAATTACATAGATGAGTAATTGTTAAATGGATAGCTTCTCAGGTGCGTAAAAGATGAAAATTCGCTTGGGATTTTTTGAATTGGATAAGTGAATTAAATTGGAATATAATAAATAAATAAATAATAAATAAACATCACAGAAATTAGACAACCCCCAATTCCAGAAGCTACGAGTTTGTGCGGAAGGGGGTTACACATTGAAAAAACGCGGACAAACAACCATTTCCTCCGACAGTGCCAGTGCCAGGATTCGAACCCGGTAGTGCGATGCTCGCGCCTTCACCCACGCGGCTATCGACCAGATATTCATTTAATATCTGGAGACCTAATGAAAATGCGCCTATAAACAATCTAGAATGTGTTCAAAAACGATTTTTGAAACAAGTATACTTCATGGAACTTAGTACTTACCATACTATTGGGTATCCCTAACCAATACACTATTTCTAGTTATGAATAATTCTCATATCCCTAGATTAATCCAAGATGAATACTATTACTTCATATGTTTCATATTTGAGAAATAATAGTTTACAATGATCCCGACAATTAGCACCAGCTATTCTAATTGATCGCTTTTGCAAGATAAATGTTTTATTAGGAGGAGTGGAATGTCCCTAAAGTACAATGCCATAAGTAATATGTGATTATATTAAAGCATAATATGCAGATAGCAATGTTCTAACATTTATATAATTTTTCAATTGACGTAGTAGAAAAATGTAACTAGAGATTTTACTACTTAACTACGCTATTAGCACTTCCAAGGCAATACCTAGTAGCTTAACACTGTCGTCTTTAATAATTGCGTTGTTGGTCGACAAAATCATTTTTTGGGTTTTATCTCTGTTTAACTTTAACATATTGTTAACATACCAGAACGCTGAGATTCATATATAGATGCTTGTAGAGCTATTAAATTATCATTTGTATTTATTACTGTTGCATCATCTGTATACATAACAGTTTTGTTTGGAAAGAGATAAAAACGAGATCGTTAACAAAAATTGTAAATAATAGAGGGCCCAATACAGAACTTTGGGGTACTCCGTATTTCATTATCCTAAACTTCGACATTTGATGATCGTCTTTACACATTGTTTACGATTATGAAGATATTATTCTAATAATGTTAGTGGAAGTCCCCTAACACCATAGTAGCTAAGCTTTTTCACGAGAAGGTTGTGAGAGACACAGTCGAAGACCATGCTAAGTTCTACGAGCGTAATCGCCGCATATTTCCCTTCCTCGAAACAATGTCACCCACAACTCTACATACTGCATCTACTGTAGAACAAATTTTCCTAAAACCAAATTGGTACGACAAAAAAGATTCATTTGACATCTTCCAAGGGCATGAGGGTATGATCATCGGTTTAAACTGAAGAATTTATTCAAAAGTAATCGCTAATTTATCGCTTTTATTAAAATAATTACCTTAACAGAAAAAAAAATCAGTAATGTCTGGCTTTATCTTAAGCCGTTCAATCTGTATAAGCCACTCGCAAACCATGAGGGGGAAGGGAGGCCGTAGTGGTAATAACTTTTTTAAAAGATTAATAGTGACGTCCCCTAACACTGCTTGTCACATGTAGTCATAACATGTGACAAATGGGTATGGGGGACATCATTGTCAATCTTTTAAAAATATTACGCAATAATTAACTAATATTTTCGTGAATTATAATCATATGTAGAAAACACAAAATAGGCTAGAGATATATTTTACATAAAAAAAAAAATTATCAAAAATTAAGGGAAGTATCTTGGTAAGCGTGACGTGGAGGGGGGGGTCATATCTGGCTGAGCTGTATAATAGATAACTCGAGGTATATGAGAGTTACTTAAAGTCTAGGATTAAATTTATTTATATTATATTTTTTAATATGATGCGTTTAATGATCTCATAGGTCCTATCAATATTAATTTATGAATATTTGTGTCCTGAATATAAAGAGGTACACATAACTGTGAAAATTCGTTAGGATAAATCAAACATCACACTGTGTTAAACTCTAGTGAAAAACCATAAATTTACTGGCCACCTTTAACTTTTGTAAGGTCTCTGAAATCATCTGGCACATAAATAAAACCGGATTCGATTCGAGGGGTAGCCGAAATCGACTTTACCTTAATTGTGCCGTACAGGTAGAAAGATGTGAGTTGTCAGATAATTTTACGATTTAATTTGCTAACCTTGGACAAGTTTCGTCGTTAGCCTTGAGGCACGACACATTCGCCTTTCGTTGGTATGCTGTTATTTTAACATTGAAACAATTTTCAATGTAATTTCAATTATTGATCATACCTTTAATTGGTTGGAGGGTCAAAGGTACAGCAGCAGCAAATCAACTACAAGGTATTTCCAAAAGCGACAAGCTACTGTACTAGATTAACCTGTAAATTCACCAGATCTGAATCCCATGGAAAACTCGTGGGCCGTCACCAATGTTCGTCTACGAAAAAAAAGTGTGTAACAATGAAAGAGTTGATTTTGGTGATAATTAACTTGTGATGTAATTTTGAATGAATACTTATATAGAATTTCTCTAAGTAGGAGTTAAGCTAAAGGCAAATATAGTTTCTATTATTGATAAACACCCAATATGTTTATACCCAGCCCTCGGTATCTGAATATTTCAATAATAATTTTTTTTTTATAATTAAAAAGGATATGCTTAACTATTTCCTGATTAAAAATTCTAGTTGCATTAACAGAACATTGCTGTAACCCCTTCCAACGTACCACCACTGCTTCGTATATAAATATTAGGATTTCCCATATATATATATCAATTTCCCCGCATGGGTTTTTTACTGCATTAAATTTTATTATAATGTTTATGCATGTTATTTAACTAATAGCAATGGATATGTTGTAATTCATGTAATTCAAACTATAATCAGAATATTTTTCCCTACGTGACGTTTTTGGTACAAACTTATAATGATTTATAGTTTTAATTTGCATAAAGTACTATCGCTTTTTGCATTACAAGGATACAATTATTCTGACATGAGTCAGAAAAATCGGCCCAACACAACTCGGGCAAAGTTTCCCATTTAGGCATGGATCAGACTAATACAGAGTGACCTATTTAAAATCTGGGCGCTTCTCTAAAATTTTTATTCGTTGGCCAATTGAAACGTTTTTTTTTATAATAGAGCTTCAGTAACTCTACTGAAAAGGCTGACCAACTGGTCAAGGAAGGCGCACTTGAAGCCCCAATAGGACCCGAGCCCTTTTGTGGCGTAGCAAAGTCATGCATACGAGCATACATACATTAAGGAATGGGTGCAAAATGAATCTTTAGAATGGTGGAGGAATCTTCCAAGACAGAGACAGGCCAAAGAGTTCATTAAAGAACGTTCGGCCAATTTTACGGAAGATCTACTAAGCCAGAATAGGAAGGCCATCAGAGTAATAGTAGGCCTTCTAACTGGGCACTGCCGGCTCAATAGACACATGAGTCTAATGGGCCTGGCAGAGGACGCAACATGCAGATTCTGCCAAGAGGAAGAGGAAACTTCAGTACAAGTATTGTGCCACTGTGAAGGCCTGGCGAGACTGAGATTCCAAGTACTCGGAGAAGAAAAGCCAAGGGCGGACAGCTATACAAAAGGGCCTTTATCAAAGCTGTGGAGTCTAGTACAAGGGACAAAGCTGGATGAGGTACTATAAGGAAGCTATTCTAGGAGCATCACAATAGACCTGAAAACGTCGCGGTGGTAAAGGCTAAATAACCAGCTCCTTTGCTAATCTAATCTAACTCTACTGTGGTGAAAAATTTCAAGGCCCATTTCGATTTTATAATAACTGCAATATTTGTTTTCTTTAAACATACCCCTTGCAACATATCCCCTAAAATTTCTAGAAGCAAATGATCATTCCATCTTATACTGGATATTAAGTAACTATCCATGTGTCAAATTTTATCACAATCGTTACTCCCCACAGACTCCGTCTTTTTTTCAGTACTTCATCATCATTTTCTGTAACTTGCTTTTTGTTAACTTTTGATTCGTGATTAATATTGCTTCTAGGTAGTTTTTCTCGTCGTTTCGGTTAATTGATGATGCTTTTTATCCATCCATAAGTACCACTAAATCGATTAGGTATTGCTGAGCTCCATAATTTTAATATTAATTATCACATCAACATTATTCTGCTCCAAACTTGAAGCTGCTCTTGCTCTAGCCGAATGGTGGGTAACTTACAGGCCTTTTGAATATATATTTTCATCTCGAATCTTAACATTTTTTCCGCATTCATCGCCAGTTAATGTCAAAGCACTCAGTTTTCTTTTTGTGAGACCGATTTGCAATTTTTGTAACTTAGCTTCTGGAATAAATGGTGAGGTAGCAAACTCAGCATTCCAAAAAGGATTGGCGTAATTTTGTACTTATTATAAGACATTTTCTGTAGCTGCTTGACCGTAGAATTTCAAATTACCTTCACCACAAATCTACCTAAATATTTGCCAATTGTTCATCAGTAACAGTCGTCTCACCATCTGTACATGACCTTTCATCTCTAAAAATTGGTTGTAGACACTCGAATCAGCTTTTCTCGTGTTGCCGGGAATTCAATCTTGGACTTTTATCGAATATTTTTTTATTTTCGTTTCCAAAACAAAACACTATAATATAAAAAAGCAAAAACACAACCAAAATGCCAAACTCTACACAACTACAAGTACAGCATCACACTCATATATTTACTATTACCACACCATTAATACCGTTTATTTTTTCTTTTTCCAACGATATAAAACATGTCACAAAAATTTCGACTGATAGTATCAATATTTAATATTTTACGAAAACTACAATTCATATCATTGACTCGTAAAAATCAGTTACACGCTGTACATATATTAGTCAAGTAGTTGTAATAGATAATAAACAGAACTGCTACACATTCTATGAAACGAAAAGTAAACAAAAATCATTTATTTTCCATGGTACTTACACTGTGCGCAGGTGTGAAAGTGTTTGCAATTTCTATAGCTTAGCAAAAAGAATTATAATGTATAATACGGTTTCCACTTAAAGTCAAGGTCAGGTTATTGATATAATTCCATATTATCATTACATAAATATCTTGGAGCAACAACAATAAATTTTTATTGCCAAGACACACTGGGAGATTGCTTTCAAATGAAGATATTTATAAACAAAATAAACGAGATATTGAATATATTACAGCTTAGCAAACATCTGTTAATAGTTGTTGTTTGACGTTATAAGTTAGAATTTGGAATTTTAAGCAGATTGTGAGATTGTAGATGATCCAAGGACGAATGTGTTAACCAAAACAAGACTAAATTCAAATTAATTATTTCACCATCGTTATATTTCATTATTTCTTAACGTAAAAAATTTCTTAACTGCATTGTGCTGCATTTTGTTCCCACTGCAGAATCAACTCGCAACTTATTAGCCCTTCATTTTTACCTAATTTGTGTTCTAATCTAACAGAACAATTTTATCATTAACCATGTACTAGCACACCGAAAATTTGTCTATTGCAATTTGAAAGCAATCAGTTTTTAGAGAGCAGCTTTCAATTTCAATTTACTCAGTGGAATTAATTCAAACCATAATTTTAAAGCAAAAATCCCATACAGTTGGATGTGAAGAGATTTATGAAGAAATGCTTCAATTTAGCGTACCATGTGTAGCGGAACGTTTATAATATATTTTTCTTCCGAGTGCCTCTAATTTGGAAACAGGTATTAGTCAAATCAATTCCAAAAAGAGCAAGATATCCACAATCTCGAAACCTAGACCCATTAACTTACTCTTGGTACCCTCAAAAATAGCTGAGGAAGTCACCAAGTCACTCATGTACAATTGTCATCTTATATGATAAATAAAAATATCGTACCTAATATACAATCTATCATAAGCAACATCTCTTGACTTTATTAGATATGGCAAAACCATTTGACTCGTTGAATCAAGCAGTTAAAATTTTTTTTGGGATAACGGATAACATTTTAAGCTGGCGTACGTTCTTCATCGTTCCCAATATCCCTGACTTAACGCATCAATGGAAAATAGTGTCTAATAGACGTGAGCTACTTTCTGGAGTGTCCCA
This sequence comes from Leptura quadrifasciata, assembly GCA_963675555.1. NCBI lineage: Eukaryota > Metazoa > Arthropoda > Insecta > Coleoptera > Cerambycidae > Leptura > Leptura quadrifasciata. Next base: position 13,357,421 of record OY776681.1, on the reverse strand, counting down.
GGGATCCCTCTTGGGGCCTCTACAGTTCAATATTTATATCGCGAACTTACGCCATGTCATGTATTACTAAATGCATATGTACGCTGATGTTCAGCTTTATCTTCGACGTTTATTCCACAAAAACGATAAGATCTTTAAATTAAATACTTATTATGTAAGTCAGATTTTACAGATATTTGTATGTGCATAAACAATTTCGGGTTACTTCGCTACATGACATACTTGATTGAATACATACAAATACATTTTCAAATTTCAAAATTTAATTTTCTTGATAAATGTTTTCTATTTCTATTTCTAGTTCTTTATAGCTCACCCCTTTATTTGCAAGTATTAAATAATAATATACGGTCCTCTATTATTTTTTCCAAAGGATATTCCATTTTTAGAATTGTAAATATTTCTTCTATATTCAAAGAGATTTGCTCTCAATTACAATAATTCTGCATTTCCTGATTAAAATAGAATCTGTTTTTTATTGACCCAACCAACGCTAAGTAAAAAAACATTTACTAGTAATTCCCGCACTTGACACATTTCTTGAGTAATGTAACATACCAGGAAGTAACAAGATGATAAAAAAAATATTTATTTTCATAACTGTACTGGTATTCCCCATACGCTTCTGAGAAAAATCACGAACAAGTGATTTATACCGAGTTAATATACACAATAATAATTGTAAACAATTCCTGATGAAAGTAAAACCATTTGGCCGATAATAATTGTTTGTAAATGTGTTGAATGTCGTCGACTGGTTGTTATGTATATTAGATGGCGCCATTAAAAAGATTAATCTTCCAGTAAATGAATTTACTAAAATGGTGCTTTGTAACTATAACTAAGTGCACAATATACTGTAATTATATATTGTATATTAACACACTGACTGATATGTTGAAGGTCTATGACGTTCGAGTAATTAAGTCGTCTACTAAGAAGAAACGACAGAAAGTTGCAGTCGGACCTTATCGAATGTTTCACATGGATTTTTTAATTTTAAATTGTTTAAAATAGTAGTTTATGCAACAAGAGTGGATATGATAGCCATTTCGCACGAGAAAGAAGATTGAGCTCGACGCTTTAGGCGGAGGGCCTCAATCTTTCGAATGCGATATGGAAAATCCACTCAAGTTTTACAGTATACTTTTTCTACGACCGGATTAAGAAGAAACTATAAATTAGTAGTTTTAATCAAGTTTTAATATACAAACTTAGAGTACGCTTAATCTTATACTCTAGGTGAAAACATTTTATAAAGGCGGCAGTAGCCTAGCGGTTGCATGTACGCAGAATCCAGAAGAATAAATGAAATGATTGACATGAATGTCATGCTACAGAGGCTAAGATTATTAGCTAATCAACTTTCTGAATGTATCAGTGAGAGTGAAAAATTTCAAGTCTTTTATAATCTCATGACAACAATGCCATCTAAATTTAAACAGCCAGTAACAAAATTCCCTTTCTTATTAATTATCTTACGAGGCATAAAATTGACATTATGCTCCTAAATGAACCTAAATTGACTCAACGAGACAAGCTGAGCATTCGAGGGTAGTTGGTGGGGTTGTGGCCGTGCTCATAAAGTCAAACATAGCGCATACCCATCGTACTCTGCGGAACACATCCGTGGAGAAAGTGTGTGTGACGTTAGAAGACGGCATGAACATCGTAGCTGTGTATAATAGTCCTGCAAACGATTTCACAGCGGGTTGTCTGGAAAACTTGATGAATGCTGGCCCGCGCTATCTGGTGATAGGCGACCTTAATGCCAGACATAATGCATGGAACTGCCATCGCAACAACACGAACGGCAACGCACTGTTCTAATATGTAAACAATGATAATGTCATCTTACAGTATCCGAATCAACCGACTCACTTCCCAAATAACGGCGGTACACCAACAACAATTGAAATAGTGGTAAATAAGGATGTGATCGACTCTACGCTGCTTGTTGCGCTGCTGTGGAGCTGGAGGAGCTCACGTCTGTCCACAACCCAATTCAGATTGAAGTAAAAAATATGTCAAGGGAAGACGTTACACGGAATTCACTTCTTATAGAGACGCCGAGTGAATGTTAAGGCTCTTGTACACGTGCGGCCAAAGTTGGGCCAAAAATCACTTTTACATGTTGACGTTGCTCATTCTCCATTGGCCATTTGACGAGGATGTATGTGGAAACTATCTCAGCAACACTACCCTGTCCGCTTTAACGGCAACTACGAACTGAAGACGAGGCCAACGTGTGAACGCTGTTGACGGATTGCGCCAAGATCTTTTGATGTGTGCACGAAAAACCGACAACATTCGGCTGGCCGGCCAACGATCAAGTTACGCCAAGTGGTCTTGTACTGCAGCATGCCAAACAGTATGTTGCAACAACAATACCTACAGATCTTTACAAAGACCAACTCGACGAGCCGGTCAAACAAGGCATTAGGGAAAAGGACAGATTAAGACGACGTTGGCAGCAAAATCGTGATGTCGACATTAAGATGGAGATGATCCAATTGCAACGGTGGATTCGAGCTGCCATAACTACCTAGAGAAACAGGAAATGGAGTGAGAAGCTAGAAGCATTAAGTCCTCAAGACAACTCACTGTGGAAATTAACCAGGTAATTGAAAACTACACGGGTAGCCATACCCGCGTTGATCAAACAATTGTAACGGACTTACAAAAAGCAAACGAACTAGCTGACAACTTTGAAAGAATACATAACGTTAATGCACCAAACAATCCAGATCATGACAGCATTGAAATTGACGTTAATGATGTTATTAGCCATGACATCCAATTGACCAGACGAGAATTTTTAAACGTCATCCTCAAATCCTCGGAATTAGCAAAGCTTATCAAGACGCTACCCAGTAATAAAGTTCCGGGCGCGTATGATATCGAATATGAGCTGCTCAAATATCTACCGAGAAAGGGTATTGTACAACTTACCTATATCATTAACGCTATTCTAAGACTAGAGCACTAGTCCAGGCAGTGAAAGTGTGTTGTAGTTGTTCCCATTCTCAAGACGGATAAGAATTCCAAGATAGTAGGTAGTTATCGACCAATCTCGCTACTGTCAGCGATCTCAAAATTAGTGGAGAAGGTCATCCTGGACAGGTTAAACTCTGTTTAGGAGAGACTTAACATTAACGATGCGTTCGACTTCAGAGCGGGAAGAAGTACAGTGCAGCAAGTCATTAGAATCGTGAATGACGTGACAGTGCAATATAACTACACAATCTACACAACGGGTCAGTCGCGCTGGAGTTCCGCAAGGGTCGGTCCTTGCTCCCAAACTGAACACCTATACATTTCCGACTTCCCTACGTTCCCAAATATTAAACTGGCCAAGTACGCCGATGATACTGCCATGTATGCACATAGTCACAATGCTCAAGCAATAAATATGCTACTAAAGTTCCACATGGTCCATACCATGACGTACTATGACCGGTGGTTACTTCCTTGTAAAAGGAAATTGTAAATTTAGTTTACGATTGAGGTCAATAACACAGGCCCACAAAAAAATGTCTTGGATGCAGTATCCCGCTAGTGTATTCCTGTGTATTATCACCCCCTCAATCCGTATATGAAGTCAGAATTTGCCAATTGCCTAATAATTTTATAAATAGCTAAAATTTCGGATAACAGTTCTTATTGTGTATTTCTCAGAATAAGGCAATAAAAAGTATTTTTGATCATCTGTTCTTTTACCAACTAAATTTACATTTGCCTCCAGAATTGACTATGTAAATTTCAGGTCATCCATAAACTCAAAAAATTTTTCAAAATCCCCCAAAAATGATTTGTGGATCAAAATCGATTTTTTCTCAAGTATAGCAGCACATTGCACTAAAAATAACCATTTTATAGACACATGTAACATTAATTTACACCTCACATGAAAAGCATCGTCAGGAGATTCTTCACAGAAAACCAGTCTATCCGTTTCCAGATGATGTTGACATGGTTAGCGAAACGTGCGTCGAGTAGCATATTTTTGGGTATAATGCTCAAATATTTTGGCGTCTTGTATATCGATTTGTAAAAATAGTCCCATACGAAAACGCCCCCACCGCCACAGCTTGAATCCAGCGTAAGGTTGTCACCATAAACAGGACTGTGTACCGTTAAAGTTGAAGGTGGTTCTAATGCTCATTAAAAAAATCGGTAGCTCTAGGCATGTTAAAAAAGAAATAGTGGTTTAGGAACAAAAATTGCTTTCTTGCTTTTTAAAAAAGTGTAGATGGAAGCACAAAATTAACAATAAGCGATGTAGTAATTCTATTACAGAGAATTTTTACAAAAGCACTTCTTGTTTGTAATGTAAATGCAGTTATTAGTGCAGATAAACCTTGACATTTTAATTAAATTAACATATCTGTATTTTTCGGTTCTGTTCGGTTGATGATAAATGTTTAATTATTGTATATGAAACAATAGGTGAAGCAAGGCCTTCAACTTACGCTAGTGAATAATCATTTTATCTCACAGTACCAATGGAAATCAAAACAGAGAACATTTTATTTTCACGAACTCACAAGGGAAATTAATAATAAAAAAAAGATACAGAAGATGTTTCTTTAATTAATTCTTGCTGTGTTTTCACAAAGGCAACTAACATGCTATACTTGAGCCTGAATCTAGTACTAGAAACAGCCATTGTAAGGTACAATGTTTTCAACAAAAACTCTTGGACCAAATAATAAAATTGCAGGTAGATAATGTTGTGTGGTTGACAGAAATCACTTATTTATATCTGACAATCCAGTAAAGGCAAATGTAAACTTTTTTATACAAATATAGTCATTTAATCCAGTCGCTAGGTATAAAAAATATATTTTCTCAAACTCGATTATGTTTTGAAATATGCAAAATACTTTTTCTCTTACTATGTATAATATATAAACTATATAAGTACGATTAAATGACAAGAGATCTTTCTTGTAGAAAATCTAATCAAATCAATGTTTTCGCGTCAATGACGATATTTGTTGTTGTTATAAGGCAAATTTATTCATCATTTAATCCTGTGACAAAATAAACAGTGTTATAGACACAATCAGCTGACTATATATGACCATCAGTAGCAGCCTTACGTCTTCGGTGATATTCAAAAGTCCTTCATGAGCAGAATCTTAAAAGAGTCAGGTCAGGGCAGTCTATCTAGATTGTCTCGTACATTTAACTGTATAATAAAGTATCACACCGAATATTTATTAATCCATGTGTAACTGTATATGACTTCATTAAAAAACTGTTAATATATGTTCAATATTCGTTTTAGGTACAACATCAATATGAGGTGCGCCATCGTTTTGCTGGCCTTAACCTGCGGGGCACTGGCCGTTCCAGTTGAAGATGAAGCTCTGCAAGAATTCGTGGCCGGCAATCACAGATTCACTGCTTCAGTTTACAAGGTGAGAATGCAAATTATTGTTTATAACTGTAGAAGATTGATTAGGCTCAGAGCCAACTATGCCTGTTTTGAGTATATTAAAGTTAAGGGTTTCATTGAATTTTTAGCAAATGAGACAAGGTCTGAAATGCAATAATAATAAAGAAATAAGTTTAGATATTTAGAATAGTACAAATTACATATTCAGTAGAAGTATTATTTTTGTTATTTTTATTATATTAAAGATGCAACAATGTTAAGTATAGATTAATGAGATTCGAGACTGTAAATACTGCTCGACACAATATGGAATCTTTTTACTTGTTTACTTAATTCTATTGCAGTAAAAAATAAGTAAATAAAAATAATAAATAAAAGTGATCAAATCGTTCGCCATTTACTGAAAGAATATTCTGTTCTATTCTAAATAACAATTCATTTAAAACTCTATTTACTGTTGCCGGTTGCATCAACTGAATTTCTAGTCTAATTCTTGCTTCTAGTTCTTCAATGGTATCTGATTTTCTGATATAAACTTTAATTTTCAAGTAACTCCATAGAAATCTAGCGGAGTCTAATCTGGTGATCTTGCCGATCATTCTATTGCTCCCCGCCTTCCAATCCATCTAATTGGAAACATAATGTCCAAGTAATCACGTACCCGAAGATAATGTGGTGATGCTACGTCTTGTTGTTCCCAAACCGACTGGTCTGTAAGACTGGAATTGTCTTCATTTGACAATATAATAGCCAATTGTTGCAGCAGTTCTACTTGTAAATATTACAAAAAATGTCTTCGAAAAGTAGGGTCAATAATTCGATTGCCAACAATATCTAGCCATTTTATTTAGGCTTTTATTTATAGTGCCATTGAGACAAAATGTAGCCTCATATAAAAAAATTATTTTTACTAAAAAATTAGGATCTCGATTGTGCATTGCTAGCATATCTTCTGCGATCAAGATCATCACTTATTTCCTGGTGCGCTAAGGTTACCCTGAAAGAATGCAATTTCTCTTTTTAAAAGCTTTTATTTAACTTGCAATGTTTAATGCAACAAAAATAAGATGTGAAGTGGAACCTTTTCCATAAGCAATTTTATGATTGGATCTTGTTGGGTAGAGTACCCAAAATATTTTTGTACTTCAAAGATCTTGTGCTTCAATTGTTATTAACAATTTAATTTTTTTAACTGCGTTTTTCAACCTAAAAATGTAAATAACTCGAGATATATAGGTCCGATCGGGACAACATAAAAGAAACAAAATCTTTGTAATTAAATTTTTTTTAAATCTAGGTTTAGTGTAAATCTAGGATCGCAACTATAACCTACTTATACCGGGTGGGCACGAGTCAATGTACGCCCCCAAGAACGATATTTATAAGAACGATAGCCGTGTTTCCTTATATGATTTTTGTGTCATATAAGTATCTTTATCTATAATGATTGTGGTAATACCTTTGTCTGCTGGCAATATTTTTATACCCCGAAGCCTTTTCGATAGAGTTTTCACAAATGTTGAAAATAGGGACAGTCAGGTACGACAAAAACCTGAACATCATTATACAGCAACAATTCCTTATGTATACGGACTATCGGAGAAGCTACACTGTATAGGTGACAAATTTGATGTTAGGACGGTATTTCAAACGGGGAACACTTTGAGATATATTTTAACAAAAGCAAAAACGATAATCCGGAAGCAGGATTCAAAAAACTGTATTTACAACATCCCGTGCGAATGTGATGAATGTGACTCATCGAGACCTTTCAGTGTGAGGTTGGATGAGCACAAGAATTACATTAGAAAGAATGAAATTCAGAAATTGAAGATTTGTGAACATGCTTTGAAAACGGATATAGAATAAACTGGGACTCGGCAAAAATTTTAATAAAAGAGGCAGATAACAAAAAAGAAAAATTAAAGAATCAGCAATAATATTATTAAACGAAGATAAATGCTTATCGAATTGTTCTGTAGATATTTGTACAACCTGAATATCAATTTTAAAAGAAAAACTTAACAAACTCAACATTATCTAAAAGAATATATCATCAGTTATGTTTAAGTAGTAAGTATCTATGAAAATAACATAAACAGAATTTTAAAGCTGTGCATTTATCATACACAACAAATAAGACTTCTTCGAAAATAGTTTTGAAAACGGAAAGAGCTATTTTCCGAAACGTCAGGAAAATACATTATTTATGTGTTTATTCCGATTTACATTATTTGTAAAAAATTACCTCTGACTGTACCTTTGTCGTAAACGACATAGGCGCAGAGGCTTTTTTCCAATAATTCCATTATTTTGTAAATTCGGTGATTTGTTTTTGAAGAGGATAATACATGTGGTGGAAAACCCAAATAAGGGAAAAGAATATTCGTAGAATGCCACAAATAACTTACAGACAATATATTTGCGTATAGTAATTCGATCTCATTGTGAACACAGAAGAATTAAAACGCATACCTTTGTAGGCTGTATAAATATTTATGCAACCAGTTATCATATTCATATATTATTTTAAAGTAACTGGTTTTTTTTCCTACAAGTATACTTAATGAACAACATACTGTTGATTAAAATGCAAATGAGAGGATCTAATATAAAATAAAATAGTAACAGGTTTTTGCAGCATCTTCCAACGGCCAAGCGACCAAAGATATATTTCGCGTAAGTCGTATAACTTGTTTTAAAGTTTTAAAAAAACGTAAATGTATTACATGGAACTTTCTTTGGTAGATGCTTCAGATAAATGTCTAAACAATTTTTTTTAAACATATCTTTATTTACAATAATTATATTTTATACCAAAAGTTGTCTAGATTTCCACTGTTGTACGTGAACAAGTAACCGTTCGTGTCACAAGGAGTGTCTGCGATCAAATACTTGATAGGGGCGAAGAATATTCTAAAATTAATTTCTCCGTAGTCCAAATTAGAAATTAAAAAATTGGACATTTTGTCTGACATCACCCACAGATTCTTGTTGGCATCTACTTTAACGTCAGAAGGGAAAATTAGCTTCACATCGTCTTTGTCGACTAATCCCAAATTTTCGGGATGATAAAGATTCTTCGAGTTCCAGCATCCCACAGCATTTTGATCAATTAAATTGAAAAACTGTACTCCGTTTTCATCCATTACTCTAGCGGTTGTGTGAGAATATGGGCCTCTTTCCTCCAGTGGGTAAAACTCCTTGTAACTGTCTTCTACTTTGGAGCTGTTTTGAAGTGTCCTTGTCGCTACAACAAATTCTCTGTAAGATGCCAGTGGACTGAAGAACAGCAATCGGTATCCATCTTTTTGGATTGGTGAGAGACTCATTCCAAAAATTCCCTCTTCGCCCCATTGGAAGTTAAGTTTATCTATGGTGAAGTCGCCCCGCAAAGGATCAGGCATGAAGTAGCTATGGGTAAACCTCCAAGACCTATTTTCTTTAAAGGAATACACAATAAGGCCATATCCTAGTTCGTCACTCAAGTAAGCAAACGCATCCTCACAATCATTCGCTATATCCACCGCAATATTTGCTATAAACGTGTTGGGATTCGTATCTTCCCTTCTTAGCTCATACCTTCTTATTCTCTGGTTTGTTTGTAAGTCAATGATATTTAAGGCGTAAGGACAAAGATTTCTGGTGGTATTTGTTATACCGAAAGTGCCAGTGTCCAGCACCCACAACCTGTCGCACTTGTCTGCATGTATCCTATATACTGTACTTAGGCCTCCTAGACAGTTGCCCAGCTCGTTAGATTGCCAATCTGGATATGGAATTAAGCGAGGGTTCTTCACCGGTGACGTCAATGAGATGTAATTCAGAGTTGATGGTATACCTGAAAATCACATAAGATTAGATAGGATTCCATGATTTCAAGGTAACGTTTCAAGTTTGATCGATTTCGAAAACAAGTTTGTACGGTCGTGAGCAAAAAAAAAGGACGTCTTATAACGGTATTTTGCTAAAATCTAGTTGTGTACATCTAACTTTAATTTTTGTGACATTGTCAGTTAGTTGTCATAATTTATTGCAAGTGTGCAAAAAATTAATATGCCTCATATAAGCGATTTAGTTAAATCTGGAGTTATTGCTAAAGCAGAAGATGGATGGTCAATGAGACAAATTGCACTGCGTTATAATATTTACAAAAATCCGGTGTGTAACATTTTAACAAAGCCGAGAATAAACGGTACGATTAATAGAAATCCTGGATCAGGGCGACAAAGGATATCAACTCAACAACAAGATTTGCAATTGGTAAATGCTTTAGTAAAAAATCCATTTTACTCAGTTATTCAGGCTGCTGAAGAAACGAATTTTCCTGGATGGAGTAGTTACTGGTCGCCGGCGAGTAAGAGACTCGGAGCTACGCTGTCATGCAGCAGCACAGAAATACTTACTTAAAGCTGAACATAAAGAAGCTCGAGTAGGATTTGCGCTTGAATTTTTAGCGCATGATGTAAATTTTTGGAACAATGTAATCTTTACAGACGAAAAAACTTTCCAGTCAACACACAGCGGTCGTATTCGTGTTTACCGCCCTCCGAATATTCGATTCGATGAGAAATATATATCTAACGATGATAAAAGTGGTAGATTTTCACGTGGTCCTGGTGTTTTGTGGCATATTGAGGAACGATTTAATAATGAAACGTTTATTAGGATTTTAGACAATATTATGCTCCTTTCTGTGTCACAATTATTTCCTAATAATGAGTTCATATTTCAACAAGACAATTGTTCCGTTCATACTGCTCATACCGTAACTAACTGGTTTCAAGATAACAACATCAATGTTCTTAACTGGCCCAGTCATAGTCCAGATCTTAACCCTGCGGAAGCAGTATGGGGACTACTCGTAAGAAGTATCCAAAAACGAAATATGAGACCACGGAATGCCGAAGAATTACTGGAAATAGTAAATAATGGATGGGAAAATATTATTACTGATGATTATTGTATAAGGTTATTTAATTCTGTGCCAAACAGACTTATAGAAGTTATAAATAGAAATGGTGCAATAACGAAATCTTAATAGTTAGTTTCTTGTTAATTAGGAAATCCTTTGTCTTTTGATCCAGGATTTCTACTAATCGTACCGTTTATTCTCCATTTTCTTCAAATGTTACACACCAAATTTTTGTTAATGTTATAACGCAGTGCAATTTGTCTCATTAACCATCCATCATTTACTATAGCAGTAACTACTGCATTAAAATAAAAAATTCTCTCATCTCATACATATTCAAATAGAGACATATTTACATTAGAAAAAAAAGTTGTCCTATTTTTTTCTGCTCACGACTACGTATTTATTGCAAGTTTTTTTAGCTGATTTATGCTGATCTTGTGGTGATATTTTTTTACACCTACGTATCCAATTTGTCAAAAATAAAGGTATTACATACAGGTTTATATTGTACAAATTTTATTACCTACATTTATTTTATACTGGCTGGATTTGGGTATTAATAGTGTTGTGAACAATATAGATAATAGTCAATTCAGTCTGAATGTTTATTTCTCGCTTCTTGTTTCTTATGGATCTCTTAATTTGAAGAATTAAAAAAAATCTTTAGTAGAATTATGTAAAAATATTGTCTAAACATTCACCTTGCTGTTTTGTCCATATCATTTCCGTCTTTTAAAATTATTTTTATTATTAAGAAAATGGTTATCAACCTTTATTACATTTTGTTTAGATGCTATAAACGAAAATAATGTTTTGTGTACGCCCACGCCCTCTTACGAAGAGAGGTTTACTAGTAGCAGAGTAAAAGGAAGCCTTCGTAATTAGTTACTAGTAAAACGGTAGTTCGCCAATAGGTCCAAAGATGGCGTTATTACCACGGATAAATTAGAAAGCAATGGAATCATCCCGAATGACAGGACCGAAACCGGAGGTGGAAAAAATGACAGTTATGCCACAAAGTGTCTTCTTGATCATATAATATATCTACCAAGTTTCATTCCGATATTCTTAAAAATAAGGAAAAAAGGGGGATCTACCATGATCCATTGACACCCGGTATAAGAAGCGGAAGCTGCATATCGGACAGTTGTTAGTTCAGTACAGTTCTGATATGAGCCAAGTGATCAGATAAGATAAAGAACAGTGACAAGTTCTGAATTATAGTAGATAAAAGTTATAATTAGTGTGTTATTATAAGAACTAATTATTGGTTAGTTAATTATTAATTAATTATTAGGTTAGTGACAATTTGTGTTGCAATTATTGGATTTACATTCGGAGTGTTTACTACAGGGTGTAAAGACGTAACAATTGGCGTCAGAAGCGGAATTGCAACAGGATTTCTGGAGAATTGGATGAAGTTCCAGAGTGTTCTGTTTAGAAACTAGGCAGTTAGCTTAATTCTATTTCAACTGGAAAGTAGTGTGGATACTAAATAAGACTTATTTGTGACATTTTGAGAAAGTTTCTAGAACATTATATTAGGGACTTCGTGGAAATGTTTGACTTGTACCTAATATAGATTTTAAATAAGACTCATTAGTGCTGCTTCGGGAACTTCTTGATACAAACAAGAAGCATGGCTGTTGAAAACGAATACAAGACATTAAGAAAAATTATGCTAGACCGGGAGAGGAGACAACATGAACAAGAAAGACGACGTCAAGAAGAAAAAGAAGAACAAGAAAAGAAACGTCTAGAAGAGTGTAAAGAATTAAAGAAAATTACGGAGAACCTGGAAATAAGATTTAGCGAAGAGAAACAAGAAGAAATGACATGCCACTACGATAGGAAGAGTTAAGGAAAGTTATAGAGATGCAACAGAGCGCTATGCTCTGAGCCACTGAAGAAATTTAAAAAGAAATCAAGGATGATATAGGAATTGTAAATGCTGAAGTTAATGACGTGGAAGAAAAAATTAGTGGTATTGAAGGAAAATTTCGGGTAGTTGAAGAAGAAGTAGAACGACTTAAGCAACAATTGATGAGAAAAAGCTGACCTCCTTCTTCCGTTCAACTGTATCATCAGGCCCTCGGTTACAACCGCGACGACCAATCTTCATGGACGACATATAAGAGACAATTTGAGGCAGCTGCGTGTGCCAAAAACTAGATCAACGAAGGAAAGGCTATTGCATTAAATTTAGTATAAAGGGACCAAGCATTAAAAATGATTCAGAAGATTCCAGTGACTCAGCCACAGGATTTTAAAGTTATATAAACCGCATTCGACTTAAGATATGGTAATCAACACCTTGCTTAATTGTATAAGACTGAAAGCTGAAATCACGTACGAAAAAAGGTGGGAGAAGCTTACAAGAATTGGAAAGACGAGGAGATCAGGCGGGTCCTTAGACTATCTCGGCATAAAACTAGTAGCGATATATTATCGGACCTACGTTTGGCGTATTTACTCCAGGTGTAAACAAGTAACAATAAACAAGCAACATGTTTTTAGTTTAGTTTTCAAGGCTCTTTGATTTTGTCCAAGAGACTGAAACTTAAGTCAGATATATCCGAATGAATTCTGTGAGACAAAAACTAACAATTTATCTTCCGTAATTTTGTTACTGGACCTTGTATTGGAATATAATACAATGACAAGATGCTTGATTTAATGATGATTAAGAAATGTGAAGTACTGTCCTGAGCAGAAAAAAATAGGACAACTTTTTTTTCTAATGTAAATCTGTCTCTATTTGAATATATAATGAGTAGCCGAAATAAAACAGATATCACTTTTAACTTATTTTTTATTTTAATGCTGTAGTTATTGCTATAGTAAATGATGGATAGTTAATGAGACAAATTGCACTGTATTATAATATTAACAAAAATTTGATATGTAACATTTTAAGAAAGTGAGAATAAACGGTACGATCAGTAGAATTCCTGGATCAAAGGACAAAGCATATACTACTTAACAAGAAACTAACTATTAATATTTTGTTATTGCACCAATTCTATTTATAACTTCTATAAGTCTGTTTGGCATAGAATTAAATAACCTTATACAATAATCATTAGTAATAATATCTTCCCATGCATTATTTACTATTTCCAGTAATTTTTCGGAATTCCGTGGTCTCACATTTCGTTTTTGGATACTTCTTACGAGTAGTCCCCATACTTCTTCCACAGGGTTAAGATCTGGACTATGACTGGGCCAGTTAAGAACATTGATGTTGTTATCTTGAAACCAGTTAGTTATGGTATGAGCAGTATGAACGGAGCAATTGTCTCATTGAAATATGAACTCATTATTAGGAAATAATTGTGACACAGAAGGGAGCATAATATTGTCTAAAATCCTAATATACGTTTCACTATTAAATTGTTCCTCAATATGCCACAAAACACCAGAACGACGTGCCGATATCCAAGCCTACATATTGACGGAAAATCTACCACTTTTATCATTGTTAGATATATATTTCTCATCAAATCGAGTATTCGGAGGGCGGTAAACACGAATACGACCGCTGTGTGTTGACTGGAAAGTTTTTCGTCTGTAAAGATTACATTGTTCCAAAAATTTACATCATGCGCTAAATATTCAAGTGCAAATCCTACTCGAGCTTCTATATGTTCAGCTTTAAGTAAGTATTTCTGTGCTGCTGCATGACAGCGTAGCTCCGATTCTCTGACTCGCCGGCGACCAGTACTACTCGATCCAGGAAAATTCGTTTCTTCAGCAGCCTGAATTACTGAGTAAAATGGATTTTCTACTAAAGCATTTACCAATTGCAAATCTTGTTAAGTTGATATCCTTCGTCGCCCTGATCCAGGATTTCTACTAATCGTACCGTTTATTCTCCACTTTATTAAAATGTTACACACCGAATTTTTGTCAATATTATAACGCAGCCCAATTTGTCTCATTGACCATCCATTTCTGCTAGAGCAATAACTCCAGATTTAACTAAATCGCTTATATGAGGCATATTAGTTTTTTGCACACTTGCAATAAATTATGACAACTAACTGACAATGTCACAAAAATTAAAGTTCGATGTACACAACTAGATTCTAGCAAAATACCGTTATAAGACTTGTCCTATTTTTTTTGCTCACGACCGTACCTACAAAGTCGTGCTTAGAGTGTAATATTTGAATATACTGTTCAATGTTTGACAGTAATAAACCGTAACAGGACGAATTCTTATTTTATATGTGATGCTTTGCACATTATCCCGATGTAAAATCCGAGAAAGCACTTTATTTAACAATCGACATGAAATTCTAAGCAAATAAAGAGATTGCGACGGAAAGCATGCATCAACAGAATAAATGTTATTGACGCCACAAGATTTTTTTCTATATATCGACACCTCCATCATAAGAAAAATGCAATAACACCTCTGTACACTTTTTTGCTAAGTACAAATGGCTTTTCATTATTATGGTTCTTTCTGGCATCAAGTTTACCATTTGCCTGTTAGATGCACGATCTTAATTAGTGAAGAAAAATTGACTTGACTTTAGTAATCATTATTAGTTAATTTGTTGTGAAATATTTTGCGACCTAGGTCAACATATGATAAAATACTTTACTTAATTTTTCCATATCTTTGCTCTAGTTTGAAATAAAGTTGATAACATATCCATAATTTAATTTGCTTTATATGTTTTCGATAACAACTTTTCTAGAATAATAATATCAAAAATTCAAGTAATTTTATCAAATGACATAAAGGTGATTAAAGTGAATAGGAAGTGAAGCAGAAATAGTAAATTTTATTTCAGTTAACGATTCTCCATTAAAAAATAATGCAATACACGTGCACAAATATATTTATATACGTGAAACTATAGAGAAAAATATTAAAATTGGCCTATACAACAGAGTTTTGTCACGGGCTTTGTACGGATTCCATGGAATTTACACATTAGTTTACTTTTTTATTCTCTATTTAAATATTACCTTCTCTCCATCTGGGCACTGTCACAAAAACTTTATCTCTCCAAATTTCAATTCCTACTGGAAGGCAATTTTCAGGCCTGAATCTCCCGGTCGCTAATTCCTGGTTTCTGGTGTTTTCATCTGGATATTCGTAATCCAAAATGCTCCATTGAAAAAATTCGTGTAATTTATAAGTGCATATGACTGGATTATAAGTTACACTTAAGAATAAGAGAAGACTCACAGCTCCTTTCATTTGATGCATTATACCTGAAAATCAAAAAAATTGATATTGAATTGATTGGCTGAGTATAAATATATACTCGCATAAATGTATAATAAATTTTTATTATTTTCTACCAAACATATAAAACAATTATCTAACTCAGTTACTTACACATAAAATTTAAAAACTAAAATGAAATTGATTATACGCTTGTACATATCCTTATATCTGTTTTTATGTTGTGATCATAAATGGGAAGATAGTTTTTGCTCAATTATGTTGCATTACATCTAATTACTGATTAATTCCCATAAGTGTCTCGTAAACTTGTAACAGAAGAAAGTAGTGATATGTGCATTTGCACTAACTGGCTCTTCATGACTGTTTAGGGAAATGAAATGCGAGCAATTTTACTGTCACTTTTAACTCTCATTATATCGATGTTGATTTGTTAAGATTCTAGAATTACACATTCTCGTTTCCAAATAGGTATCATGAGAACATTTTCCGTCAATGATAAAATACTGATTTGAAATTTTACAACAGAAAAGATTTGATCAGGTCAGGGTTTCTCTAATATGCTTCACACTATTAACTAGAGCTATTAGTAGGTACAGTCCATGATACTAAGATCTTTATTTCTTTGTTGTTGTATTTTTTGTTTTGCCATTTGCCCATTATAATATAAAAGTGAAAATGAATATTATAAATAATATTATATTTGGCGTACTAAACTTATAAACAAGTAATGAACTGATGGTAATTAAAGTAAATATAATCCTTACATAGTTTTGTAAATTGCCGAACAGTTTTTATAAATCTAATATATTTTGGTAATGGATTATAAAATTTTGGACCTAAATATGATCTCTTTGTTTAAAATTTTAATTTTCCTAGTAGGAATTTTTATGTGCCCTTCATTTGCACTTCTGGTCTTATATTGATCATCAACATGTACTTTTTCATCTTTTTATATATATATTGTTATTATACATGATTTGCAGGAAACAACTACTCAACGGGCAAATACCCCGACCTGCATTGAATTATGCCTTACAAATCATGAAAAATTGGTAGCCAATGTCATTTATCAATTCCCTGACCAGACATAGACCGGTTTCGAACTTATTAGCTCTCATCAGTATGCCATAGGTCATGGAACAGACAAATGACAGTGGCCAACCTGCTAGTCTTATACAGACTAATGTAAATGGTGTAGGGGTGAGAGGTAAGTGGATCCTCTCATGTGGTCTAATGCTACTATACACCAGACATCATAGATGTCTCCATGGTATATAGCGATATATATATATATATATATATATATATATATATGTTCCGAGAAGCTAAGCTTCCGCGGTCGTTGAATACTAGGTTCTTGGGTTGAATCGCGTCCGAGATTGTTAATGTCTCGACGTTTCGGCTCCCGTTTTGGAGCCATTTTCAAGAGAAAAAAGGGGGTCAAGAAATAAAAAAATTGTTAAAGAAAATAATGCTAGGAGTTCATAGAACTGGTTTGATTCCGGGGTTTCAATCTGCCTGGGAGATCTGGGGAGTAGGTAAATTGACACCCCGAATCGAATCAGTTCTACGAACTCTTAGCATTATGTTCTTTAACATTTTTTTTTTCTTGACCCCCTTTTTTCTCTTGAAAATGGTTCCAAAACGGGAGCCGAAACGTCGAGACATTAACAATCTCGCGGTTCAACCCGAGAACCTAGTATTTTTCATATATATAAATATGCAAACATTGTGGATATATAAGGATCGAATATTAATAACTTCACTGTTATTATAAAGTAATTTTGTTGGATAACCTTTTTCTATTATAAATAATTTTTAAAATAGTATTTTGGATGACATTTATATTTTGTAAATATGTTGTATATAGACCACCCCAAACCAGTATACCATATCGAAAAAGTGACTACATACAAATGCCTTATAGATCATTATCATAATATTTTTATTTAAAATATCTCTAAGCTGATAGAACTTATATATAAGCTTTCTTACCCTATTTGTTAAGTAGTTAATATGCTGTGTCCATTTTAAGTGTTTGTCTACAATAATGCCTAAATATTTTATTTCTGCAATTTTTTTAATTGCCTGCGGCAGATTATTTACCTGTATTGAGTTGTACTCAGGTCTATTAAGATTGGTTAATGAAAATGCAATGTACTTGGTTTTTCAGTATTTAAAAAAAGTTGATATTTGTCAAGCTATTTTTTTATAGTTTGTATACCCCCCGATTACATTTTCTCTCGTATATTCCCAAGTATTTCCATTAAACAAGCAACTGTATCATCTGCATATGAGACAATTTTAGCATGTATATTTAGTCCCAACAAAGAGTTTATATAGGCAATGAATAGGATTGGTCCCAGATCTGTCCCTTGTGGTATTCCCATTTTTATAATTTTTGGGTCGCTTAGGTTATTCATAATTCTAACATGTGGTAGACGATCGGTTAAGCAATTTCTAAAGACCTTTAACACGATGCCACGAATCCCGTAATGTGCAAACACGTCAAGAAGCTTTTCTTGGTTCACCGTATCAAATGCCTTTGCTAAGTCTAAAAATACTCCAATAGATTTTTTGTTCTCGTCTAGATTGTCTGGGATTTCTTTTATTACCTCATACATTACATCTGCAGTTCCCATATCCTTAACAAAACCAAATTGATTATATGTAATATACTATTAGTTTTAAAATAGTCGGTAAGGTGCTCTCTTAAACATTTTTCCAATATCTTGGCGAAGTTATTTATTAGGCTAATAGGTCGATAGTTAGATATCAAAGTTTTGACTCCTGTTTTTTTTAAATTGGGATGGGATACGACCAGTTTCAAGAGTTAGGTTAATAATATGTACAATAGGCTTTAGTATCTAAGAATGATCTAATTTAATTATTTCTGCCGTAACTCCAGGTGCAGTTTTGTTCTTTAAACTATGTATATATTTTATTACTTACAACACGCCAAAGTGTGCAAAAACAAATTGTTGTTATTTCGTACAATGTTGATCGTACATTAAAATGTCAGCAGTCTTATAGAGCACATCTACATTATAAGAATTTCTCTCATACAGTATTATAAAGAATGGCTATCAGCTCAACACAATGTATGTCGTAGAGTTCTCGGCTTCAGAGAAGATCAATATTGTCTTGAAACAGGAAGAAAAATGGATGAAATATCAAGATTTTTCTCCTCCGAATCCTCAGATTGTGTCACTGTTAAGTTGGAGTAATTAGGAGCCCCCAGCGAAGCCAGACATACTTTGATTTAGGAACTGAACATCATACCACAAAACACCAATTATGCCTTATTGTTATAGTTTTTTTTAAGAGGCTTAGCAGCTCTGGAACAAAAACATGCGGGCCTACTGGGAGCAGCAAATTCGAAAATTTTCAAGACTGTTAACTTTACAGAACATAAGTATTATTAGACTCGTCTAGTTCATATAACAGGTCTTAGGAAACTATCGCGGAAAAGACCGAAAATCAACATGCATATAGCTGTTAATGAGAGAACTTAATTTGAATATTTGAATAATGTGCATATTATTAATTAAAATTATTGTTAATTGAATTTCATTTTATTTTTTATAGCTTTCACCAATTATTGTGTCACTTATATTTGATTTTATACACATATAGATAGATAATCACCAGTAATCAAACGGCTCAGTGACTCTAAGCTTACGTGTTAGGCTTGCCACTAAAGAGTTAGACTTATTTGATTTTTTTTTTAATAATTCCAGTTTAATTGTTGATATTATTCAAACATAGGTGATTACACGTGCTCTAAATTAGCAGACGTAGTTTTGACTTTGGGAGAATGTTTTGGACCATCTTGTATACAAATTTCAGTATTGGATCCATAACATATCTGACACTATCGACGTGAAATTTGTAATTGCCCATCTCTAAAACTCCTACATACAATTTGTCATCAAATTTTGACATTATTTTTGCATTTTGGACGGCTATATTGGATCTGACATTTTTCTTTTTGACACTTTTGACGCCAAATTTATAATCAGCGACCCTAAAGACCTCTGAATACAATGTTCTACATAAAAGGCCAATTTGGGGTTTCGTCAAAAATTTTTGAGGCGAGTTTGTTTATGGTACTTTTTTAAAACAGTTTTAAAGGGCTCTTAATTGATACCACAGAGGCAACGAAATGTCAGAGATTGTTCGTGCTATTTATCTTACTCTGACACACGATGATATCATTTAAAAAGACCTGCTACCGTCTCCATAGCTATAAAACATGAATCTGTTGTAGCCCAATTGAAAACGTCATCATAGTTTAGATAGTTTAGGTAACCGAAGATATACAGTCAAAGTATGATTCAGTCCCACACAATAAAACTATTTTAAAGTAAATATACTGATGTGGTTTTTACTCGTTACTTAAGCTAAAGAACACATTCGGGTCAAATTGAGTTATGTATTGTGAATAAAATACAACTTATTTTATTCTGAGTAGAGTGTTGCATGCATGTTTTCTGTTTTCTTTAATTTGCTGTGTTTGATATAATACCAAGGTATTTTCCAGAAGACATATATTTTCTATAAGTACATGCATTTTTTATATTTCAGCTACTAAAAAACAGATAGAGATGTTTATAACATAATTTAATGGTAATTAGAATCAGTTATTTTATTTAAATGTACTTAATTTTTGTTATACTAATTATTAAAATGTTAATAACATCTCGAACTGTTAACGCATTTAATATGTTCAAGTAGATGTAAGATTTTAATTTAATTTGCGCGAGAAAGTGATAAAACTGAAAAAGGGCTCAATATCACATGATAACAACCAATTCGTTTTGATAAGTTGATATCATGAAAGATTCAAGTTGGCATCTGCGATTTTATTATTTTTTGAAGAGAATAGGATATTGTGGAAAATTTGAAAATTGGAGGTTGCTAGGAGATATTAGAGGATAACAAGAAAATTGTGAAAATTGAAGGGGTGAAACATTTTGGAGAAAGTAAAATACTGGAGTAAAATAAAGAAAATAGACTGTAGTTGGTTGAATTGAAGACAAGTAAAACGAAGGAAGACAACTAGTTTAAGAATTTGGAAGAAAGAACTAGAAAATCGAGTTCAAGATTTTTACAAGTAGGAGAAAGGAGTATAAGTATAATTTATTTTAAGGTTCAAAAAACGATTCCTGGTGGAAACGATATACCATTTGAAAGGTAAAAGAGCTTTGGAGATAGCAGCTGAACGTCGCAAATAATTAGTACTGTGCGGCTGGAGGTTATATTGAGCTACGCGGACTAAAAGTTTGTAATAAACTTTATATAAATTTCATGTTCACCATTTAATTTTTGGAAATAATTAAGAATATCTTAAATTACAACTAATTTTAATTTAAACAATCATTTCCAAATTATTTTATTCTAGTATATTTATTTTATTTAGCTAGATAGGGAATTTTATCTTTTATTTGTATCGAATATTGTGTTCGCAATACATTGTTCAGTTTGATTTGAACTTGTTTTATTGTTTGTGTTTCTAGAATTGTATTTCGTTTAATGACTACGAACTTTCGACTTTGAGATAAATATTAGAAATAACTTTCTGTGATATTTTATCGTCCTTCAGGTGGATATCATAGCAATACATATATTAATAACTTTAGGCGATTTTAGTATTTACAAAGTTCCTATAAAAATGTGCTCACAAATGTTCTCTATGGGAGCTTCGGCCTTTTGAAAGTGATGCCCTCGAGTATAGGTTGTTATTTGATATTTACATTTTGCTTGAAAATGAATTTTCGTAAATTTTGGTATGGATATTCCCTTATTTTACTTCACTGCTTCTTTTTTGGGCCAAATCTAAAATTCGATTGTCTCAGAGACAAAAATGCATTCTGGTTTTTTATCGTTATTATAAAAACGCAAACAAATATTTCATATTAGGTACTCCCAGAGACATCTAATAGGAATGGAAACATATTTCTTTGTTATTAAAATATCAAATATT
Organism: Leptura quadrifasciata; assembly: GCA_963675555.1. Classification (NCBI taxonomy): domain Eukaryota; kingdom Metazoa; phylum Arthropoda; class Insecta; order Coleoptera; family Cerambycidae; genus Leptura; species Leptura quadrifasciata. Next base: position 13,335,904 of record OY776681.1, on the reverse strand, counting down.
TATATATGTATTCTGTATTTTAGTGTTGAGTATATTTTTTAATTATTTCTAAACTTATTTTTGTCAAGTTGCAATAACGTTATGTTCTCATGATAATTTAACATTGACTGTACTTCAGTTTCCACGGAATTATTTTCTTTATGTCACCTTGATTCGATGTGTTATTAGTTTTTATTACATTCGTATTAACATTTCAAAATAAAACAAAAATAGATACAAGACATCAAATAAAAATGAAAATTGTATTTTTGCTCGGAATATTAAATTTATTAGCACTGTAAAATTGAAATTGTATTGAAAATAGGTGTAAAAGTTAGCTTAACATGACATACTATAACACTTTTAATTTTTATGAGAAACGAAAAATGCACGTTCTTGAATTGAACGCCCCAGTAAAAATCAAATAACTCACAAACAACTCGTTCTATAGTATAATTATAGATAAAAATATATTTTTTGTTAATTTCTGTTAAAAAACCGAAAATAAAAAGTGGTAACCTACATCCAACAAAGGTCTAAAAAATGAGAAACTGTTCTACAATGCACAGCCAAAAATTAGTCATGCTTCTCTTTATTGCTATCTAAAATAACAAATTAATATTTATAATCGTTAAAAAACTACTTACTTAATGACCCTAATGGTACTATAGTCTAAATAAAAAAACTACACTTCTTATTGCCTAACCCTAAACTGTTACCACTTATATAGGAACCACCCTGTATATTAGCCCTTTATAAGTGTAATCTGGTTTTACCTCTACAATTAAAAGAATCAACCACCAATAATTAAGCACTAACCACCAAAAGAGCACTGTTTTAATTTTTTCTAAGGTAGTACGTAAATAAATGTACTCACCTTTGAAAATATCAATTATAACGAAACAGGCTTCAGTTTTTTATAGTGCTTTTATATATATTTTCCTTCCCGTATGAATATTTACACGGTCCAATCAAGCGATAGAAAGTATCAGCTAATGCTTTGTCGATTTACCGAAATGTTCTTCCAGTTATTGGGCAGTAGCTACAATTTTTGCTAAAAATGGCACTTTACTATAAAGTTAATAGCTTACGTCTGGTCAGACTTGTCGAGAGATTTCTTGTCTTTAAACGATTGTAAAAGCGCCAGGTTCGTCAAACCTAGTTTAGTTTCATTAATATTTTTATTTTAAGCATTCCCTCTGAATAAGTTCTTCAATTTTTATATATTTTTAAACTAATTTTAGCCAGTTTTATAATCACAGCCCAGTAATAGTATATTTTTTGTTTCAAATAACCAACGAAAGTAAAGTTTATCCAATTTCAGTTTAAAACGATATAAAAAACCGATCTTGAACGCGTGCCATCCATAGGCGTGCGTAACTTACTTTTCAAGGCAACACATGTCTCATAATATTTTAAAAATCGTTTATTATACACGTCTGTCAATGTTCTAGTTAACATTGTGACCGTTTTTCGAAGCAATATTTAGCTTCCAGCTAGCTAACTTTTGGCTAGCGAATTTATTACAGCGATTGGCAATCCTGACAGCTGGAAAAACAAACTTACGCATGCGCTCATAGCTTAGTGTCAACACTTACGTTGGTAAGTGTTGACACTCAGCCCTATTCTATAACCTACAAATACTGGCACGTTTTGACGGGTGACAGACAGTGACAGTGTTTTTTATGTAAATAAAAGATATTAATTGTTTTTATATAGTCGTGTTTTTAGCAAAATATAAGTTGAGTAAAATATAACATAAAATAGGTATCAGTTCCAAATAAATAACAAAATGTTCCTCTTTGTTGGGTAATTAGATAATACAGTATTTATATCCATAACACAAGAGATAATACAGGTCTGTGAATCTGTGATGGTCTTAATTGTATGTTTTATCTTTGTCTCTTTTCTCAAACGAAATCTCATCTCTCATCCACATCATCAAATTCCTCAAAGAAATTGTTTCGTTCCCTTATGACATAGAATAGAATAGAATAGAATAGAATAGAATAGAATAGAATAGAATAGAATAGAATAGAATAGAATAGAATAGAATAGAATAGAATAGAATAGAATAGAATAGAATAGAATAGAATAGAATAGAATAGAATAGAATAGAATAGAATAGAATAGAATAGAATAGAATAGAATAGAATAGAATAGAATAGAATAGAATAGAATAGAATAGAATAGAATAGAATAGAATAGAATAGAATAGAATAGAATAGAATAGAATAGAATAGAATAGAATAGAATAGAATAGAATAGAATAGAATAGAATAGAATAGAATAGAATAGAATAGAATAGAATAGAATAGAATAGAATAGAATAGAATAGAATAGAATAGAATAGAATAGAATAGAATAGAATAGAATAGAATGGAATAGAATAGAATATATTTATTAACCTTTTCTTCTGGTATGTGGGTAGGTTGGAGTAGGTTTTTCTTTTTTGTGTTCTAGTGCTTTAAATAAGTACGTGGCTGGCTGAATGGCTTCGGCCTTAATGCCAAAAAAAAAAATGTATTAACTTTTTGCCATACAAAATATGAATAAGGTAAGTCAGTGTTAATTATCTAAAATACATAAATATAAAATCCTAAAAATTAGACATGGTAAAAACTAGCCAATTCGATTTACAGATAATAAAAACATTTGATAAAAACACCTGTAAGCATAAAGTGTACACTTATTATACACAGGTTTCATGCAAAAATGAAGGTACCTGGGAGACAATACGTTTATACAATCTATGCCATGTTACAACACTCAGTAATAAACTCTTCCGAAGTATAAAAACAACCTTCGATTAAAAATTATTTTAAATTTCTTTTAAACTCAGCAAAACAGCGTGACAATTTAATTGCATTAGGTAAAATGTTAAAGAGACTACAACCTGCGTAGACTGGCGACTTTTTATATTTCTCGTGCAAGCATTTACCAAGACAGAACTTTTCTTTATTTCTTGTTGGGTAATCATGAACGTCTATATTTTTTTTAAATTTGGTTTGATTTAGATATACAAAACATAATATTTTGAGTATATAGATTGATGTAAAAGTTGATATGCATCTACACTTAAAAGATTCACGGCAGACTCCCTGTATCTAAGTTAAACATTAGTCTCAATATACGCTTTTGTATTATAAAAACGTGAGTAGATTATGTAGATTGACCCCAGACCGTAATATTATAGCTTATTGCTGAGTATACTTGGGCATAATATAATGGCAATAAGACAGTCTCATTTAAGTCATTTTTTAAAGAAAACAGCGCAAAGAAAGACTTCTTCAACTTAGAGCATACCTGGTTAACATGTTCAGAAAAATTAAGATTTTCATCTACCTGAATACCTAAAAGTTTTGTTACATTTGTAATTTTAATTTGAATATTATCTAGAGAGAAGTTTATGTCTGGTACAGCGCGGTTCCCATAAGAAAATTTTACACATTCAGTCTTATTTAAATTTATAATTTATTTATTTCTGTTGCACCAGATCTTAAATTCCTCTAATATGATATTGACTCTGTCGATAGCACCTAAGACGTCAACCGCTGATACTACAATTGTGGTGTCATCAGCGTACATAAATAACCCTCCGTGTTGTAATATGTAGTCTGGTAAATCGTTTACAAACAAGAGAAATAGTAAGGGGCCCAATATACTTCCTTGTGGCGTACCAAGGTCTGTATTATGTAATTGGGAGTCCACCTCTCCTACTCTAACAACCAGAGACCTGTCCGTCAAATAAGATTTTACCCAATTACTAATCGATCGTACGATGCCTATTGCTGCTAATTTATTTGACAAAAAAATCGAGTTTATAGTGTCAAAAGCCCGGGAGAGATCAAAAAACACACCAAACACATACTCGCTGGAGTCTATCTTATCATGAACGTACTGCACAAAGTCAATCGTGGCTGTTTCAGTTGAGCGACCAACTCTAAAACCATGCTGGCAAGTTGTTAATAATTTGTTTATATTTAGAAAAGAATATATTCTATTGCAAACAGCCCTCTCGATTAACGTTGAGAAATTACTTGAATTGGAATGGCCCTGTAATTTGACATTTCAAGACAGTCGCCTTTTTTAAACACAGGCACAACTTTAGCTGTTTTAAGTAAACTAGGGAACTGACCAAGATAGACAGAATTATTTATTAGAATGGTTAAATAATGTGCAAACTCGTAACAACACATTTTAAGTAATTTTGTATGTACTTCATCAATCCCAGTAGATTTTTTGTTAGACAATTAATTTATAAGCTCAACTACCGAATCCTCCAATACTGGCAAAAAATACATAGAGTTGGCGCTTGGATTTTTAGATATTGTACAGTTACTGTTTTGAGGTGCAGAGTTTTGATCCGTAGGAGTTGTTACTGGGTTTGAAAAATATTCCCCAAAAGCATTTGAAATCTGCAAAGGATTGTTTAATGTTTTACCACTTGACATTATAATTTTAGGGATGGTTTGCTTACCGGCATTTCCCAAATTGTTGTTAATTATTTTCCACATAGTTCTGCTTTTATTAGATGAGTAATTTATAATTTGAGAAAAATGATTTTTCTTTTCATTTTGAACCGCTTTATTTACATTTCTTTTTAAATGTCTATACTGAATATCAATATGTGGGTCATTAATATTTTTTCTTAACCAGTTTAGTGATTTGAGATTATCTGCCCTCTTTTTTAATTTAGATGAAAATGTAATTTTTCTATTATTAATATTTTTATTATTGAGCAGAACCTTTTTTTTGAAAATGCTGCATTAAAGCATAATTCAAAATGATCCCAGAAACACCCAAATGCTTCCTCGTCTATATATTATAATGGGAAATATCAATGTATGCTGAGTTGAATAAGATCTTAAATTCGGATATTGCAACGTCGGTAAAACATCTCTTTAAATTATGAGAAGGTATTTCAATACCAGAACAAGGGGGCATTTTCCAGGTTATAATCTGAGCAGTATGATCCGATACAAACATAACGGCCCTCTCTCATATTCTGTAAATTCTATAAATTCTAGTTCATCATCGCTTACTAAATCAAATGCCTCCATATTATCACCGTTTACTATTTGCTTCGAATAAAACTTAAAAATAAATATGTTAGGTTAAAATCAAAAAAGGTAAACAAATTAACCTCTCATTTTAATAAAAATAAAAGCATTACCGCGACGTCACGCAAGTATCAGTTAGATAAGCAAACAGACACATTCAAGTGTCAGCTAATTTAGCCGAGAATTTGACTGGTGGTTAGGTGAAACTTTGACCTGAAAAAACGGTTTAACTGGCAGTTAAGAGTTAGGTGTTGGTTAGAATAGCTTAACTGAGCATTGAAAAACCGGCCCTAGATGTAGGGGACTATAAATACCTGATTGAAACAAAACTTCCATTAACTTAAGCAAATAATAATAATAAAAAATGCTCATAGTTTCGAGGAAAAATTGGTCACATGGTAACGGAGTCATCAGTAAGCTTACTAATGGAATCATTCTCTACCTGAATAACAATAAGCTCTACGGGCGGCAAAATGAGATACTCTTTTTTTGTTTATAACGTGATTCACAGAAGCTATACCATGTGATTAATATATTGTACATTTTATGTGATTAAAGATAACGTTTCCTTTAGAGGCATTACAAGAACGATTTAGGAGCCACATTTCTAACACCATAATAATTGTTAGCTGCAAAATGTGACAATGTAGTGGCTTCATACAAAATAACATCTTTTAGAACCACGTCTTTCGTAATGGAGTTGCATAACTCGTTAAAATTCGCATCACTGTGATGTTATTCCATCATTTGTTTTTTGTTTTTAATTATCTATTAGTCCAAATTGTTTTATGTCCACTATAGATGACAATGTAATTGCTTATATCTACTAAGAACTTCAAGTTTACAAGTAAATTAATAGGAACTCAGGAAAGTTGAAAAATCAAAATGGCGCTTCAAATACGGCGGGTTAAAGTCGGGTCAACTAATAATACTAGCATTTGCAAATGCGAAAAATCTATCATATCACCATCAGCATGGTCGTGTATAGGTTAGTAGTTTGTTTTTCAAAAATTCACTAAATATTTGTGAGGTGGACGTTATCCATTATAGTTGGTTGGCCAAGTAGCAAATCACGGGTACTTTGCAAGTTAGAAATAAATGAAAAACTATTTAATAAATATATATATTTTTTATTTCAGGAACTTCTCAAAAAAGAAAAAGGAAACTTTATCGTCAGCCCTTTGTCCGCCGAAACCGTTTTAGCTCTTACCAACGAAGGCGCAAAAGGTGACACCGAAGCGCAATTAGTCAGAGGCCTATCACTACCCAGCACCAAAGAAAAAACACAGAAGGCCTTCAAATCTTTCTTGCCAAAATTGAAGAGATCTGAGGATGATTTGAAGTTACTCAGCGCCAACAAAATTTACGTTGGAGCGGGCCTCAAACTCGAAGACAACTTCAAGAGTATTGCCACGAGCATTTACGATTCAGGTAATAATAATCATTAATTAATGATTTATATTATTTATTATTGTCTGGTCGATAGTCAATTAATTAAACCGATTAAATGGTTGTATGTCCGCGTTTTTTCAATGTGTAACCCCCTTCTGCACAAGCCTGGCTTCTGGAATGGGGGTTATCTAATTTCAGTGGTGTTTATTTTTAATATGCTCTGCGAAGTGCTTTCTGTATTGCAATGTATCTTTGCCAGGCGAGTAGGAAGAACTTCTATATCATTTTGGCTAGCATGTCTACCGTGTCAGGGTTTTCTATTTTTCTAATATAGTATAGTGGCTTGTAGCGCGAAAATGACTCAATACACAGTTCTACTTTTGAGTAACAATTTATTATACGCATATTTTCAACCGCGTCCTTAAAACATAATTAAATCTATACCTATTAATTAATGTTGATATTAATAAGTTATTTGCGACCAGTATTAACCTCATTATTTATTTGTTTACTTGTTTATAATAATAATTAATAACGTAAAATCAAAAATATGTTGAAATATCTGTTAAGTGCTCTGCTGTCTCCAATTCTGTGTATACAGGGAGACTGGATTGTGCAGTTTTAACACTCAATATCTTGAAGACCTTTCGAGATAACCAGTTTTTTTACCTGTCTACTATTAATAAAGAAGTATATACTTTATATCTTAATTAGGTTATAAGTCATCCTTTTGAAGGCCACATTTAATACTTAGCAAGCCTTTTTTGTATCTTTTTCGTTAAATATATGAAAAATTTACGTATAATCGAGTACAGTTTTGATGGGCAGTCAAAAAACGCAACAAAAACTTTACGACCTCATTATTAATGCCATTAGATCATGCGGTATGATGTCATCAAACAAGCCGACGCACATTAAAAACCCATTAAGATGCCCCCTAACCAGTAACCTGCAGAAAACGGAGATGGAAAAGACAAACAAATATCAGAATTTGGCTATAGAACTTAAACACGTGTGGAGATTAGAGAATGTTCGAATTATCCCGGTCATAATGTCGGCTACTTTACTATGTACATACTTCGGTATGCGATGTAAAGCAACGACAGGCGCAGTTAGTACTTGGATGGGTGACCATTCCAACGGAAACCGCGTCCTCGCCTCACACATCTTCCAGCGGCTTGTATATCAGTGTATGCGCGGAAGCTATATAACCTTAGGCGAGGGTTGTATAGGAGATATACTATCCTTCGGAGGGGATGTAAAGCCGTCGGTCCCTTGTCTATTAAATGTTAGGCAAGTAAAAGATCCCTACTCTTCTTAAGGGAAGAAGTTCGGCAAAATTCCTGGTTGGGGGTAGCTCGTCTACAGGCGTCGGTGTTAGGCCTCAGTAGCGGAAATAGGCCTACGTTACATAAATGTATAAAAAAAAAATTTTAAAAAAATGTCGGCTACAGGCGTGGTGACGAAGCAGTTCTTGAATTATTTGGAGTAACTTAATCTACCTAGGGGCCTCGTAAAGATTATCCAGAGGACGGTGATTCACATGCCATATTACTAGGAACTTTCTAAACGACGAAGGATAGACCATCGAAAAGTCCAGCGGACTAATGGGACATGATGAACTTCATCCCCATTAACCGAGCTGAACCCCAACAACAATGGGCCCGGGCCCCCACAGGGCCGAACACCAACGGCGTGCACGAGGGTTCGGTGAATTTTTTCCAGCTTCGGCCGAGAAAGTGCACGGCTTAAGTCCATCAAATAATATATACTTATATATAAAAATAATGTTATATTGCATTTATGATAACACGATAAATTCACATTGTACACTAAATCGCATAACTTTTTATTCGAAGCATTCATTTCTACTCACTAAACACTTGACTACCACCATCTGAATCGGCATCTGTATCTACATATATTATTAAACGCTTTTGATTAGGGCTGATGTTTTTTCCTGAGTCTATGTATTCATTTTTAGTTTTAATCATATACTGAATACATTTTTGCCAATAACCTGGTATTATTTCTCTCACTTCAGCTTTAATGAAATCGATTACTTTGACATCAAATTTGGGAAAGATGTTATTTTTTCGAGTGCTCTTTTCAGCTGACTCCATATTAGTTCGATCGGGTTGAAAATACAAAAATATGGGTGCAACCGTAAAACTGTATGTCCTTGAGCTTCGGCCATTTTATTAGTTACATATTGTATTGAAAAATTTTGCTTCTTAACAATTATCCATAAGATTTTTCTTTTTAAATTTTTCTTGAAATGTCACACTGTACTTTCGAGAGAAATATTGAATGTCTTTTTTCTTTGTTCCAGTATCTAGTCGCGATTGATATGAAGCATTGTCTAAAATAATTATGCTGTTTTTTTCTATATTTGGTAGCAATGAAATCTCAAACCATTATTCAAAAATATCCGCAGTCATATTTTGGTAGTAGTCAGCGTTTGAATTTTTCATTATATCATAACTATCATGCCAAGTTTCGTCTAAATAATACATTGATCGTTATTCGTTTAGAAATTTTTAATAGCTTCCAAATATTCCATACGTCACCGTACAATTCTGTTGCTTTCCATAAGACTTGCTTGTTTATTAAATAATTTTGAACTTTAATTCAATCTTCAATAGCCACCGCCGAAGTATTTTTTCATTAACTAACATTAGATCTTCTCTTCTCAGTTCCATATGTATTGATTGTACAGTTGGTATCGAATTTTCTTTATACTTGCTATAAATTGCATCTCTTAACAATTTCGCCATAGACGAATCTAATGTTAGTGATGTTCCTTTGTCCGATTTAACTTTTCATTTCTGTACCCCGTCTTTAATTTATTTATAAACAGTTCTTTCTGGAACTTCCGTTAAGTAGACCGTTTTTTCCACGGCTCCTTTTTCCCCTTCACTTTTTTTATATTTTTATACACATTTAAAACCATTTCTTGAGTATGTGGATGTAAATATTGTGCGGAAACTTTCTTCATCATTTGTACCATCCACCACATCTCCCTGACATACTCTACTTGTGCTTGGTGGTTTTCCCAAGGCCTAAACATTTTCACAATATTATTTTACCACACCCACTTGTGAACAAAAACCTCCGAATATTCACTACCTGCCAATATACTTATAAAAACACAACTGTATAAAATACGTTTAAACACAGTAAAATTTCACATACCTGTAAAAGTGCTGTATATAACTTCACTGAATGAAATAAAATGTAAACAAGGACACAGACCGTAATGCGCTGTTAAAATTGAACGATCGAGTTACTGATCTAAATATTTCAAGTGCGTATCTTTACGCAATTAATTTTATGACTAATTTAACGGTATTTTAATGAGGTCGTAAAATTTTTTTTGCATTTTTGAGCGCCTAGAATTGCCGATCTTGACAATACACTCAGTTAGTGTGGGAATATATAGTGCAAAGAGGCATGCCTTTATGAAATTCAAAGGTGTATAAGGTGAGCCACAGGGCTTCTAGAATAAATTCTTGCAGTACACCGCACTTAGATTTATGCACGCCAAATGATTTAACAAAATAAAATCATTTTACAGGTGTTGATAATGTCGACTTTAGCAAAAAGATTCAAGCAGCTGACACCATAAACGGTTGGGTGGAAGAAAATACTAATCACAAAATTCGTAACTTAATCAGTCCTGACTCGATTGGTGAAGATACCAGGTTGGTTTTGGTTAACGCTCTTTACTTCAGCGGCAAATGGGTCTCCAGATTCGAGGATTACGAAACAAGGAAAAAGAAGTTCTTCAAGACCAAGGACGATACCGTTGAAGTTGACACCATGCACCAGGTCGAATATCTGAACTACTATGAAAATCCAACTCTCAACGCCAAGTTTTTGGAACTTCCATACCAAGGTATTTACCATTATATATAATAGGACTATCAGCTGAATAAAACTGTAGGTATTTAAAACTATTACGATTTTAGGTGGTGATATCAGTATGGTTATTGTTTTGCCTAACGAAAAGGAAGGTCTCGCCACTCTGGAACAAAACATCGATCAGTTGTTGCAGCCCCAGCCATTCACCAGGGAAAGAGTCGACGTTGATTTGCCCAAATTCACCATAGAAACTGAAATCCCATTTATACCTATTTTAAAAACTGTAAGTATTGAACATAGTTGCTAATTATTTCTTCTATAAGTGATCCATAAATGCATTAATTCTAACGCATTAGATAATTAAGAAAAGTAATAGAATACAACTTAGTCATTACTCAGATCACATGTGCTAGATATAACTTTTATAGTTTTCCTTCCATGCGTAAGTGGCTTTAGATGTACACCATTTTTTGCGTTTTACAATATGTACTTAATTAATTTTTGAATCAGTACATCGTGAAATGCACAGTCAAATGATTAACTGAGGGCTGAAAGAGACAGAATAGAACTCTTTTTCAAAATATTTCAAATATTTTCTTTTAAAAGAACAGTGTTAGATATAAACCAAAAAAATCTTCACCAAAGGAGAGATTTAAAGCGAAATTAGGTTTCTTATTAAATTTATATCTGTCCAAATATGAATATACAGGGTTGCTTATATGTATGGAAACGCTCAATTGTCTCCTAGAGTAATGTAGCTAGAGAAAAATGTTAAAACACAAAAGTTTTAGGATTTTCAAAATCTATTACAATAAAGAAAAATTAAATATGCATGATCAGTCAAAAGGTTATGGAGAAATAAAGTTGTTTTTTCTTTCATTGAACACCCTGTATATTATTCCATATTTCAATTCTTTTCGAAATTCTAAATAAAATTCACATAGCACATCATTTACCTAAATTTAATCGAGATACAGAATTCTGAAAATAACATTTCACTACTCTGAAAATTAAAGGAAAAGCCCGAAATGATGGATATTTCTTTTAATCTGAAAATTACACAACGTGGAGGATACGGACATGATTAAATTTTAATATTATTTTTTTACAGAAAATAAAAAGCATAATTTTTAAGGGTTGATAAAATTGCATGAGACGAAAAAAATTATTTTTTAATGAATGCCCTGGATATTTTAAATTTGTTGAAAACGATAGTTATGCCAGAAGAAAAAGAGAGAAAAGAAGTTTTAAAACAACAAATATTTTCTTTGGAATTCTATTTTACAAGGTGTTCAAAATGTTCACCATTTACCTTCTGACAGTAATAAATTCGCTGTACAAAACTTTGTAGTGAATCTAAAAGGGGAATAGGGGAAATTTTATGCCTTATCCCTTCTTGCAACTCGTCGATATTTGGTGGACTATTTTTGTAGATTTTATTTTTTATGTGGCCCCCACAGAAAACAGTCAAGCGGGGTCATATCGGGAGACCTAGTTGGCCATTCAATTGCCCCCCTGTCTCCAATCCGTTTATCAGGATTGCAACTTTTCAATTTTTCTTTCCCTGAAAACCTTCTTCAAACTATTAAGAACATTTAACAAAAATTGGCCAAATCGATCCGGCCGTTCTCAAGTAATGCGATTACCAACGAACAGCATTTCATTATTATTTATTATATTACTCCAGTGAATTGCGGGGTTGATTGTATTATCAGTTACCGGAACAAAATATATTATAAACCAAGTCATTTTGGTTCCTGATTACGATCCAAAAGTTTCGCTCGGTGGAAATTCCGGAAACACCCCTTTTGGGGCAAAAAACACCCCTTTTTGGGGGTTTTCCAATATTCTGAGTGTAATTTTTAAATTATCTTATAAAATGAATTTTTTCTGGTACCCCATATGTCTTTTGAGTCGCTAATCACGAATTTTGGGGTCCCATACCCATAAAATGGGTCAAACACCCTTAAATGGGCAAGAACACCCTTTACAAGGGAGTTGTTTCGCAGTATTCTTAGAACAAATATGAAATTATCAAAGAAAATGTTTTTTTTGTACTTGTAATTGAAAAACTTATTAGGTGTTGTTATAATTAAAAAAAAAATTAATACTAAGGTTAACTAGAGGGGGTTGAAACTACCCCAAAATAAAAAAAATAAAGATAATACGATAAAAAAAATTTAATTATGATTTTGTTTTCCAACTTTTTAACTCATGATATTTACAATGAAAAAATCCGTTCCAACCCCGAATAGGGGTGTAAACTACCCTTGAATAAGAATAAACTGAAAAAATAATTTTAGAACGTTATATATTATGATTATAGAGGAGACGGTATAAATTGTAAACTTTTATACCAAATTTTCACTCAAGGAATAGTTGAAAAGGCCCTTATATTAAAGAAAAAAAAATGTCTGCACAAAACTTACTTTTTTAAAACATTGTCCTGTAAAATAAATATAATATATGGATAAATGTGTATATAAATTAAATAAATTGAATATGATTTTCTGGTAACTATTTTTATTCAGAATTATAATGGAAGCTTGTTTATTTTATTTTTCAATATACAAAAACAATTTTCATATTTCAAATGTGCTTTTAGAGGGGGGAATATTAAACATAATATTTTTAGTCGCAAACTCCTCTATAAAATCCTTATTTTACTATAAGGAACGTAACCAGACTGCAACCAACAGCTACTCTCCGGGCTATGTGCCCCGCCGAGCGCTGAATTGCAAGTTACAAGTCTGGCGCGTTAAGTGTAATAATTGCATATTACCATCAAAACGCTAATGCTTCGATTGCAACAAACACCAGCTGAAAGACTGATCCTACTTAAAGGAGCTCTCTTGCCAGCCGACACACACTATTTGCAGACTGCAGTTTCGAGCTGTTGGCTCTTGTCAGTGCAAGGTAGGCATGTGACGACCGGCACGAGGATCCTTTGACTATTTGGCACATCCCGGTATTTTTACAATAGCGACATGTAAAATAGTCAGCAGGCGCAGCAGATCCTTTAAGTAGGATCAGTCTTTCAGCTGGTGTTTGTTGCAATCGAAGCATTAGCGTTTGACTTGTAACTTGTAATTCAGCGCTCGGCGGGGCACATAGCCCGGAGAGTAGCTGTTGGTTGCAGTCTGGTTACGTTCCGTATAGTGAAATAAGGATTTTATAGAGGAGTTTGCGACTAAAAATATTATGTTTAATTTTCATATTAGAAAAATAATACTTTTTTATTTATAGTTTATGATAATTTGTACACTGAAGGTCATTAGTCTTTTTCTATATTTACAGAAATATAGAAGACGACTAATGCCTAATGAAAGGGGTGTTTTTTGCCCCAAAAGGGGTGTTTCCGGAATTTCCACCGAGCGAAATTTTTGGATCATAATTAGGGGCCAAAAAGACTTTTTTTTTAAATATATTTTGTTCCGGTAACTGATAATACAAACCCCATCCGCAATTCAACTGGAGTGTATGTGGAAATAATAATTCATAGGAAAATGATTTTCAAAGTTTAATATCTCGAAAACGGTTAAGTTTAGGTATATCAAGTGCTATAGGAATGTTGTTCAGAACTTCGAGAAGAAAACTTAAAAATGAAAAAAGAGAAATGCAAAAAAAATATTGTAAACTTAAAATTAATACACACATAAAATAATTAATATTTTTTTACAGTTGGGCATTACAAAAGCATTTTCTGGTGGTGCTGATTTCTCAGGTCTTTCTTCAACCGACAAGAATCTGGCTATCAGTGAAGTCATTCAAAAAGCCTTTATTAATGTGACCGAGACAGGAACTGAAGCTGCAGCCGCTACAGCAGGTGAGTGCATGGCTTCGTTGCTAACTTAAACAGAACCAAATGAAAAGAGGGATAGATGACTGATCGTATGAAAGTAATAACATAACCCGGTCGAAATCAGAAGATATAACATAAAACGTCACAGAAAGGTATACATTACATCTTTGACTTTTAAGAGTTGTTCCAACCAAAGCAAAATTTAAGAAAACATAGAGTATTGCATAGAGTTGATTATTTTGTCGACAGACATTATAATAGATAGATAGATATTTATTGGTGCTTTGTATATTGGAGTATTTACACAAGTTCGTAAAAAGATAGAATATAAAAAACAATGACAAATATATAAAGGCAGTTAAATAAAATAGCAAATAAATGTAAAGAACGATGTCAAATAGTTATACAAGACAAGTTAGATAATAAATAAGATCATAAAATAATCAAGCAAATATTTAGTTACTCTATTAAATTTTGACAATGAGTAAAACTTTTCACTTGGTTCTGTTATATTTGGGATATTGGCCTTATGGACACAGCTTTCCTCTCTCTGTTTCTGTCTCTTTTCAGCTGTATATTTGAACTTGCTTTTTAGTATCTTAATCTGTATAGAGGTTCCAAAATGGTGTAAACTGTAGCATATAAAAAAACGCCGCTTTAGAATTAGCGAAAATGGTGGTGGTTAAAAACTTACCTACCAATAACAGCGTACTTGACTAATGAAAAAGAACTTCAATAAATGGCTTGATTTGATATAATATGAGTTAACGTTTGATAAAAGCAACTATCTACAAATAGCGATGTAAAAAACAAATGAATAAATAAGTCAACAGTGAAAATTGCTATGTTGAAAAAATATATTGGTCGGTAAAATCATAATGTATGATTATATGATAAACATATTTTCTAATTTATAATAGTTAGAAACTAAATTAAAGATACAGAATAAATATAAATAATCTTTAAAAAGTAAATCTTTCGTACTATTTTTTATTATCAAATTCACTGTTTAAGAAGAATAATTTTTAAAATATACTCAGATGATATTGTAAGACAAGGAAACTAGTTTTAGAAAAATATCAAGTGTTCATCCCTGTAATTAATATAAGGTGTACATGTACAGGGATATTCACTATATATTGACTCACCCTTTATTTCTGTTATCATTGGAAATAGAAAAAAAGTTTCGTGTAAAAATTGTAGGATCTTATCTATATTTTATTGAAACGTGAAAAAAGAACAATATCATGTATAGTTCAAATGTGCTTTTAGAGGGCGGAATATTAAACATAATATTTTTAGTCGCAAACTCCTCTATAAAATCCTTATTTTACTATAAGGAGCGTAACCAGATTGCAACCAACAGCTACTCTCCGGGCTATGTGCCCCGCCGAGCGCTGAATTATAAGTTACAAGCCTGGCGCGTTAAGTGTAATAATTGCATATTACCATCAAAACGCTAATGCTTCGATTGCAACAAACACCAGCCGAAAGACTGATCCTACTTAAAGGAGCTCTCTTGCCAGCCGTCACACACCACTTACAGACTACAGTTTCGAGCTGTTGGCTCTCGTCAGTACAAGGTAAGCATGTGACGACCGGCACGAGGATCCTTTGACTATTTGGTACATCCCGGTATGTTTACAATAGCGACATTTAAAATAGTCAGCAAGCGCCATCTAGCGGTCCAGTGTATGTTGCAATCGAAAAATAAATAGCCTGACTGGGTTTAGCATAGTTCAAATGTGCTTTTAGAGGGCAGAATATTAAACATAATATTTTTAGTCGCAAACTCCTCTATAAAATCCTTATTTTACTATAAGCCCAGTCAGGCTATTTATTTTTCGATTGCAACGGACACTGGACCGCTAGATGGCGCCTGCTGGCTATTTTACATGTCGCTATTGTAAACATATTGGGATGTACCAAATAGTCAAAGGATCCTCGTGCCGGTCGTCACATGCCTACCTTGCACTGACGAGAGCCAACAGCTCGAAACTGCAGTCTGCGAGTGGTGTGTGACGGCTGGCAAGGGAGTTCCTTTTAGTAGAATCAGTCTTTCGGCTGGTGTTTGTTGCAATCGAAGCATTAGCGTTTTGATGGTAATATGCAATTATTACACTTAACGCGCCAGACTTGTAACTTGTAATTCACCGCTCGGCGGGGCACATAGCCCGGAGAGTAGCTGTTGGTTGCAGTCTGGTTACGTTCCTTATAATAAAATAAGGATTTTATAGAGGAGTTTGCGACTAAAAATATTATGTTTAATATCATGTATGGGTCACGTGATACGAAATAAATATATGTTTTTTTTTTAAATGGAACACCCTATATATTATTGCATTTTCCCGAAGCCCTTTTGCTCCTGATTTCAAATATATAATATTGTATAAGTCTATTTTGAATACTTCTTGACATATTTGACATTCAAAAAGCAAATGAGCTGTTTTCTTGCAAGAAGAGTGAGCCATGTGTCTCAAAACAAAATTGAAACAAAAATAACAAGGTAGGCCACGAAAATAATTATTGTATTGTTTATTCTATTTTTACATTTCAAACCATCATTATTAACTCCATAGCAACAACCGTAAATAGTTGTTTATTCACTAGTAAAATAAAAAGTTTTTTCTTCGACTGCTTTGAAAAGTGCTACTAACTACGCACTACTAATTACGCTTGAAAATTATTGATTTCACATAGCGTGTGAGAAATCTTTAACGCACGCCAACAGTATGTGAAAACGTTTTCACGTATGAAAAGTGCTATTTTCAACATGTGAATTATACATGACCTAACTATAATCACGTGTAAATGATTAATATGATATTATAATTAACTTCATATTTAATTTATTAAAAGACAGATTTAACAAAGCAAGAGAAAACTCTTTATAATAAAATAATACTACATAAGTAATCAATTAAAGAAATTGTTCAAAGTGGCCACCATTATTTTCAATGCAAAGCTCATAGCCTCTTCTTAAGTTTAGAAAAATATTGCAAATAGTGTTAAGTAGTTATAGTAACCCGTTTCTGGATCACTTTCAAGGTCAATCGCTCCGGTTACAATGACGTCATGAACTGAATGGCATGTGTCCATCAGGAGTCATTGTGAGTTAAGACCTGTTTTTATCTGTTTAAAACCTGTTCAGAGATTTATTTTTATAATAAGTTATTTTTTAAAAGCTTTTATTTAACTTGCAATGTTTGTTAGTTTGTTTGTTTATCAAATCTTGCAATAAAAATTTCGATTAGTTCTAATTAAGCTAGAGCTTTGAAATTTTGCACATGTGTATACGTCCGGTGACAATACACTTTAACATTTTCATATAAGAGAAAAAAAATATGGCGGCTTCAATATGGCGGTGACTTTGACGTTTATAATCCGAGTTAACTCAAAATCGATATCTGGGGTTTTCAAGATCGCCAATTATGGATTCTTGGTCAAAATTTAGAAATTCAAAATTACGGCACAAATATGGCGGACGACTTTTGTCATTTATGGTCCGAATCGACTCAAAATCGATATCTGGGGGTTTTCGGGTTCGCGGATTACGAATTTCTAGTCAAAAATTTAGTTCAAGATGACGGACGACTTTATCCGATTCGTCTCAAAATCCATATCTTGGGATTACAGCATATCAAACGGCTAAAAAGTAAAAAATAAAATTAGATTTTTTTAAAAAGCTTTTATTTAATTGTGCTAAAAAGTAGAAAATAAACTTTGAAGTAAATCAAACCCATCCTTTTGTTACATTATATAATTTTTTTATGATATATTCGTTACACAGGAAAATCTCACGACAAGCTTTTATATCATAAAAATATTATATAAAGTAACAAAATGGTGGGTTTGATTTATTTCAAAGTTTATTTTCTACGTTTTAGAGCATTTAAATACAAGCTTTTTTTAGAAGTATTTTTTTATATGATTTTTTTACCTTAAAAATATAACAATATATCTAGACCTTCCTCGTTTGCTGTAACGTTACGTCGATTTTTTGAAAAACTATGGGTCCTATTTACAAGACGATAAACATTCATAAACGTGTTTACACTCGGAATCGCTCGATTCGGATACAACGTCATGTATTCTCTTCTTGCGGTACACTTATTTTTAATATTTTTCACATATAGCGAAAATGTTTCGACCTTTACAGCCGCACTATAACTCATTTTGATTAAATACATGTTAATAATGACGGCCTCAAATATCAAAATTGAATAAACAATAAAATAATTATTTTCGTAGCCTGCCTTGTTATTTTTGTTTCACTTGTGTTTTGACAAGCATGGCTCACTCTTCCTGCATGACAGTGTAGCTCCGATTCTCGCCGGCGACCAGTACTACTCGATTCAGGAAAATTCGTTTCTTCGGCAGCCTGAATAACTGAGTAAAATGGATTTTCTACTAAAGCATTTACCAATTGCAAATCTTGTTGTTGAGTTGATATCCTTCGTCGCTCTGATCCAGGATTTCTACTAATCGTACCGTTTATTCTCCACTTTCTTAAAATGTTCCACACCGAATTTTTGTCAATATTATAACGCAGTGCAATTTGTCTCATTGACCATCCATCTTCTGCTTTAGCAATAACTCCAGATTTAACTAAATCGCTTATATGAGGCATATTAGTTTTTTGCACACTTGCAATAAATTATGACAACTGACACTGTCACAGAAATTAAAGTTAAATGTACACAACTAGATTTTAGCTAAACACCGTTATAAGACTTGTCCTATTTTTTTTGCTCATGACCGTACACTTCCATTATTTACTCAATTGTATGTTGGAAGCAAATCGAAAATTTTATAACTATAATTCGCGTGGGTATGCTCTTGTGTTAGAAGTATTTAAAATACCAAAGTTGTGATCTATCTCAACCTGTAAACAGCCGGAATTATAATTGTTATTACATATTTCAACACTACGATAATGCGGAATTTGCATTTGTTTATTTAAACAAGAATTTATACCGATAAAGACTTTGTTATGTCAAATATCTTTCGAACATAGCAGTAGTAGGTAGACTAACTAGAAAATAAACATAAATGACATCAAGTTTCTAACATATGACGTAGTAATTAGTTTGTTGTATTCCTAGAATTACACCAAAAAAATTCTCTTATAAACTCAGTCTATTCCATAAAAAAAAGTTAGAAACATATTCATAATAATGTTATTTATTCTTTATTTCATTGATATATACTTAATAGAATCATAATTTACATTAATTTACATTCCTTATCGCAGTGTATGCAGACGACTTTCGATCGCTATAATTTTATTATGCAATGCTAGTTTACAAACTGCCTCAACAAATATAAATGGAACATACGGATACATAGTCCTTTAAAAGCAAGTTTTACTTAACGACCTCCGAGATGATTTTTATTAAATAACTAGAAAGTGGTAGCAGCAATTAATAAATATGCCGTGTTGGTATCTTACATTTTTCTTAACTATAAGCCACCAGCCACCTATCAAATATGCACGCATGCTTTAGCCAGTGTGTGGCACCCACACGAAATTACGTTTATTAAGCCATTGCTTAATAAACTTCTGTGATTGATTTTAAATTATACAAAGTTATGCGATTAGATCACGAATTTAGACATTTGTAAAAAAGCGTAATTAATTGCGTTTCCAATTCGCTAATTGCATACGTACAAACTAAGCTATGTTTACATATGTGTATACAGGGTGGGCCACAGACTAGTTTCTTGAAAAAACAATCGGACAGGTCGATTCTTGATTTTTGTGGGACAACTTTTGATGTCAAACTTGACATTGACACATCAACCCCCTAGCGCCAGCAACCCCTAATTCAAGAATTTAAATAGGGAAAGGGGTCGAGCGACCCCTCATTTGAAGTGTATTTTAATTCTCTATGCAACAGCATGGTCGAAATTAGTATTTTTCAATTTTTTTTCGCCCTTATGAAAACCATCCTATAGATTAATTAATGTGGGGGTGTTGTTTGAAAAAAATCCTAAAACACGTCACCTTTTATCTTTTATATTATGTCAAATTTGACTCTGACAGGCCAACCTCCTAGCCCCAACAACCCCCAACGGAAACAAAAATTATTATTATTATTATTATTAGCCGTTACTCGAGTCCGAGTATAGAAATGTTACAGTCGATAAATTGCGTACAATCAAAAACAAGTAAAAGGTGTAGTCTATTGTAATTCCCATTCATCTACGGTGCACACGACTATGGCTATAGAGGCCAATTCGAGAGAGCACATGTCGACCGCAATCAGGACAAACATAGACCTGGTTAGGTCTTGGATTCAGCCTTCTTGCAGCAACATTTCCTTGATAGCTGGCCACAACCCCTCGCCATTCGGTTCTGTCCGCTGCAAGTTGTTCCCATTGCTCGTCTGCAATACCGCAGGATTTTAGATTTTCATGGAGAGCGTCTTTGAACCTCTTTCGTTGACCGCCACGCTTTCTTCTACCGCTTAGCAATTCACCATAAAGTGTACATTTAGGAAGGCGGTTATTATGCATACGATGAACGTGACCTGCCCATCTTAGGCGTGCTCTTGAAATAAGCACCTCAATTGGAAGGCTGTTTGCTCTCCTGAGAGTACTTCCACGTTTGATATGTGATGGAACCAACGGATTTTCATCATACTTCTGAGGTGTCTTTGCTAAAAACGTTCTAATTCTTTCACATGACGACGGTAAGTGACCCAGCTTTCACATCCATATAGCAGTGTTGGAATGACAACTGCTCTGTAGACAGCCATTTTCGTTGACAAAGCAAGGTCGTGGTTGTCAAATACTCTCTCTCTAAGTCCCCAGAATGCTCTAGATGCAGCGTTAATTCTATTGCGAATCTCGCTGTCCATGTTTGCTTTGTCATTAACAACGTTGCCTAAATAATTGAACTGATCCACCACTTCAAGAGAATTTCCGTTAAGTGTAATGTCTATTTGGTTCACTTGATGAGGAGTTGACATAATCTTAGTCTTTCCAAAGTTGATTTTAAGTCCCAAAGAATCATAGCTTTGGGCATACACATCTAAAAGTTCTTGAAGCTTTTCCGGCGTAGAGGCTAAAAGTGCACAGTCATCCGCATACTGGAGATCACAAATGAATCGTGTGCGTGTCTTCGTGAAAGCTCTAAAGCGCCCTATGTTAAAGAGACCGCCATCAAAACGGTATCTGAGACCTATTCCTCTGACTGTCAGTTTGTTGTCAACAATAATTGTTAGAGCAGTGGTAAACAAATTAAAGAGTAGGGGTGCCAGGACACATCCCTGCCTAACTCCAGTGAGAGTTTGGAAAGGTTCGGTTGCCTCATTATTATACATAACCTGGGCGTTGTTGTTTGTATGTAGACTGCGGCATACTTCCACAAATTTTCTGGGGATACCTAAAAAACAAAAACAAGGAAACAAAAATTACGGTAAGGTGGTCAAGTGACCCCTCATTTTATAGGTTTTGCATGATTTTTTAGGTTTGCTCGTGTTTTATTTTAAACGACTGATAATATGCTTATTAATTTAAATTTTCAAAAGTATGCAATACATTTTTATTTACTTTCCGAGATTCAGATTCAGTGATTTTTAAGCCCTTTCTGCCCTGAATACTAAACGGTTAATAACATTCTTCAAATTTATCGATTTGTCTTCGGAATTATTTAATTTGCAAATTATGAACTCGTTCTTCGTTTGTCGTTAAAAGGAAATCCAATTGTTCATTTTGCCGTTACAAAAATGGGAAAAGCGTGGAAAAAATATTGAAACATCAAAATTTAACGTCAGAGGAAAATTTTATTAGTTCAATAAATGCTCAAATTGTTTCTTTTTAAGAAGCCTGACACATGTTTTTCTTAAGAAGTAGGTTTCGTTCTGTTATCGGAATACGCAGATAATTTTTTATTCTACTTTTTATTAGCTTCCTATACCACCTGACATATCTCATTTGTTTTCAGTTTAAGCTGGTTTGTGAATTGTCATTGTCATTGTGATTCAAAATAAACATTGGTTGTGCAAAAATGGTTTACTCTATTGCGGAGATTGTCGAAATGATCGCTATGTTTTTAAAAAATTATGAGTGCGGCAAATGTGCTGCAGATTTATTTCATCAAGATCATCCCGATAAACACGTAGAAAGAAAATACGTGTTGGAATTGGTCACGAAGTTTAAAGAAACAGGTTCAGTAGCCAATAAAAAATGAGACCCTCAACGTGAACTCCCGGTGACAAATGAGGCTACTGTGGTTGGACTTTTGGGACAAGTGGCTGTAGACCCAACTCTAAGTACGAGGAAATTGGCCACTGTAACCAACATCAATAGAACTACTATTCCACGAATCCTGAAGCAGCATAAATTTCATCCGTACAAAATTCATTTAGTACATGAGTTGAATGAGGATGATTTCGATAGACGACAGCGGTTTTGCGACGTTATGACAGAGAGAATTGCGGATGCGAATTTTCCTTTCAACATTTGTTTTTCTGACGTGTGAACATTTTTCTTAAACTCTACTGTAAATCCACATAACTGTCGGTTTTGGTCTGGCGTGAATCCAATAATTTTTCACGTGCATACTCAACATCAACTAAAACTAAATGTTTGGGGTATTTCTTGGGACCGCATGATTGGTCCCATTTTTCTTGATGGGAATCTGACGGGCGAACGTTACTTCGAAGTGTTGGAAGATCTTGTCCAACCTTGCTTTTAGAATCGTTGAAAATGATGAGCGTTATCTAGAAGACCATTTGACTTTCCAACAAGATGGAGCTCCACCTCATTATGCGCTTGCTGTTCGGGAGTATCTGGACAGAGTGTTCCCGGGACATTGGATTGGACGAAGAGGTGATCTGGAATGGCCGGCCTGCTCACCAGATTTAAGTCATATGGACTTTTTCTTGTGGGGTCACTGAAAAGTAAAATTTACGCAACGGAATGAGGGTCTCTGGAAGAAATGCGTCGACGCATTGTTGAAGAATGCACCGAACGTTTCGAACAGAATTTGTATTATTGTATGGAAGTTAGTGGCGCACAATTTGAGCATTTGTTGAACTAATAAAAATTTCCTCTGACGTTTTTATAAACCTAAAAAGAATCATGCACTCGCATAGATAATCAAAAGACCTTTAAAATTAGGGGCCACTAGATCATTTCCCTTATTAAATTCTTGAGTTACAGGTTGCTGGTGTTAGGGGATTGATGTATCAATGTCAAGTTTGACATCTAAAGTTGTCGACCTATTCGATTGTTTTTTCAAGAAACTAGTCAAAGTGTCAAAAAACAGGTGTGTTTGGTTTTCAATGGCCCACCCTCTGTGCAAATTTTTGACGTTGTATTAATGCGCATAATATGATTTTTGGGCTCTTGAGGAGGGTCAAGAATAACTTGGGGCAACATTAGACTTATAAAAAATGCATCAAGAAGCGTTACATTAGCAGTTAATTTGACTTCATTCGTCAGGAAAAAATTCTTCAAAGTCTTTCAAATGTATCAAAAGAAATTTTTCAATCAACGTTGGTGAAGTTAGAGTATAGTGATGATACATGTGACAGTGAGTGGATTACTTAGAACAGTAGTGATTTAGTGCTTAAATAACGCACTGATATCTTTAGACGTATGTATTTGGAATGAATATAAATGAAGGTAAGGCTATAAATAATATATAAATAGATAAAGCATGACCGTTTAATGCAATATATAAGAAATGTATGCAGAGTGTCCGAAATCTAAACACGCATAGTTAAATGAGATACAACACACTTTGCGGAGTTGAAAACATCCCACACTTACCTTTGAAAGTGAATGGTTCTTGAGATACGGTGGTGAGGTTGGAGTTACTTATGAAAATTGTATTAATGAAGTATAAGTGTAAGTGACGATTCCTCGTCGATCCTTTGTTCATTGAACAAATAAGATAAGTACCTGATAAAATGTCGCACGAAAATATATTTTCAACCTCTGGATATTGATAACGCATTTGGGAACTTCTTTGCTGGTGTTTCTGGTATGTCTAATAAGAGTTTACTCCAACTGAAAGTAATTTTAGTATCCACAACATTCATTTGAATCAATTACGGAGCAAGAAATACTCGATGCTGCCATTAAGCTTAAAAACAAACTTAGTTCTGGACCAGATAACATATCTCCGTTTATTGTAAAAGATTATGCACATGTATTTTTTATTTAACTTGTGCTGTAAAATGTGAAACTTTTCCGTATGGAAAACTGCTAGAGTTTGCTCAATATTTAAAAACGGTGATAAAACCTTAATTATGTGTCCTTTCGAATTTTGCGAAATGGTTAGAAATCGTTTTATATAACTGTATATACTTGACCGTACGGGATCATATATCACCATTCTAGCACGGTTTTTTACATAATAGATCAGCTATGGCCAATTTAACAACATTCACTCAATTTATATGAGAAGTCCTAGATATTCAGGGGCAGGTGGATATAATATACACTGACTTCGCAAAAACGCTTTGATTTTACTATTTCATCGCAAATTTTTCTTATTTCTTACTTAAATTAGAAAAAGCTATATGTCTCCTATAATGGCTACAAGTCTTCCACATATATAGCAACACCTGGAGTACCGCAAGGGTCTAATCTTGGACTACGCCTCGCACTCTGTGCGATGAGGAATCCATATAGGCGGCCTCTACCTCAAGTGCATGGATCAATGCTTTGCTACCAGTTTTATCCCGAGGCAATCTAACGACTCGTTTGATCTCATCATCCTTTATCCCATCGATGAAGGTACCAACGTCAATTGCTCTTGGAATTCCTTGGGTGCGTCCGGTTAAGCCAAGTATGTCAGTCGCTCAACAGCGGCCTCGAAATCTTGTAAAGTTTCCCCAGCCTTCTGTGTACGCGATTTGAGCTGAATTCGATATACTTGGGCGAGGTGTTGGCCATATCTTTGATCTAATGCAGTTTCTGAAACTTTAAAATCTTGTTGCTGTGTCACTGGAATCGTCTGAATCACTTCTGATGCCTGGCCCCTTAACGCTAAAAGTAATGCCATAGTCTTTTCCTCATTACTCTAGTTGTTCGCACATGCAGCTGCCTCAAACTGTCTCTTATATGTCGTCCATGAAGTTTAACCGCTAATTGTAACTGAGGGCCTGATTGTGTTAGTAGCTGGCCTCCTCTGTCTCTCATCTGCCGTTTAAGTCACTCTACTTCCTCCTCGACCTATTTACCTTCCCATTGACTTCACTCACTTCTCCCTTAATGTCACTAACTTTTCTTTCGACGTTACATACTTTTTCTTCAATTTTATGTACTTTTTCCTTGACCTCAATAGTGGCTGACACGATAGCACCTTGTTGCGCCTGTATAATTTTTCTCAATTCTTCCTTTTCTTCTTGACCTTTTCCTTCTTTTTCCTCTACACGTCTTTCTTGTTCTTCTATTTCTTTTTAACGTCGTCTTTCTTGTTTCTCCTCGAGTTCTTTTTCTTCTTGACGTTTTCTTTCTTGGTCTTCCTTCTCTTCTTTTTCTCCTTGACGCCGTTTTTCTTGTTCTTCTTTGTCTTCTTGACGTCTCTTTTCTTGTTCTTTTTGTCTTCTTGGCGTTGGTCTATCATCAGCATTTGTTTTTCGGCAGCCATGCTTCTTGTTTCCATCAAACAGCAATAACAAATCTTATTTAAAGTCTATATCAGCTTGAAGTCCAGTATTTCCTCAAAATCCGGAGTAAAATGTTCTAGAAATTTTCTCAAAAAGTCACCAATAGGTCTTATTTAATATGTGTGTTGGCAGAACTTGGCTAATTGCACTAGTTTCCAAATAGAAGGTTCTGGAAATCTTTTCAGAATGTCACAAATAGGTCTTAATTGACGCCTATATCACTTTCCAGTTGACAGAATTTAACTAACTGCATTAGTTTTCAAATAGAAATTTCTGGATATTTCCACACACCGGCACAAATAAGTCTAATGTCTATATCACTTTGCAGTTCAAAGCATTTCAATATCTGTAGTGGTTTCCAAATAGAACATTCTCGAACTTCAATAAATTGCAACAAGAACTTTCATAAACCACTGATTTATTAAGCACTTAATTACAATAACTACTTCTTACAATTACACATTATTACACACTAATATCAAGTTTAATCTACTATAGTCTCACTGATATAATTCACAACTAGTTACTGTTCTCCATCTTATCTTATCACTTCCTCATCTAATACATAACTGAACTCCGTGCGCCGATCCACTCCCTATATATATACCCACGACGATTATTCTAGAATGTTCCAGCTTATCATTCGAGATCTTTCCAGTCCTTCTAGTATATTCTAAGAAGTAGTGGCATAGACGTGCTCATAACAATATTTACTTCGTAATTATAAAAAAAATTATATTCCTCAGTATCTTATATTTGCAGTAGACAGGTTACTAATGAAGCTTCAGCTATCAGCCGCAGTTACATAGCATCGGAAAAAGTCGGTACACGAATAAGACTGGTTTTCAGTTTTAATCTCCCGATGATGCAAACATGGTTACCGAAACGCGCGTCGGGTAGTGTATTAGAGTGTTAAAATGTTGTGGCGTTTTGTAAACGTGGTTTTTAAACATCAATGATAGTGCTTTGTGGAAATAACCCTCATTCGAAAACGGCACCTCCAGGACCTGGACTCAGCGTAGGGTTGTCTTTTTAAACAACACTACGCACCATAAAAGTTGAAGAAGGTTCTCAGACGCTCATTGAAAAATTCGGTAGTTCTTGTTTCACAAGAGTGGAGTGATATATATTAGTGATTTTACAATAGGCTGAAAGGAGCATATTTACCTTTTACCTGACATTATAAAGTCTAATGATATCTAATAATTGGCTACTAATATAAATTTAACTTTTAATTAACAAAGTAACTGCATTTATGATAAGCGTACTATTCACTCGCTGTTTACTTTGGCTAATTATTTTATTACCTATCTACCTACTAGATGTTTTCTGTCTAATTAATTTTGGCTGATTCACTCAAAACATATAATATATAATTTTCTATCCAAGATACAAATGGCTTGTAGTCGTAAATATTCAGTTACCTTTGGATTTTTCTCATGTTTTTCATTTAAAGACACAATCCTCCGAATAGTTCAAATAAATTCGTTGTTAGAGTTTTACCCTGACCTCGATTTTTGAAACAATTGTTTTGGAAAATAATAGGTAGACAAACAACCGCAGCTGTTCAATTTATTAGCCATTGAATATAGAAAATACTCAGAGTGGAGTAACTAGAAGTCTAGATATGTTTCAAAGCAATAGACGGTGACTAGAAATCGCCATCGGTTAACCTGATCATCTCCAGAGTACAATAAATTCAGCCTAAATCATTTTATGGCCGCGCGATCCTAAGCACCATATTATGGAGAAACTAAGGAAGATAGTTCAGAAGAAATCGCGTACGGATCTCTTCTAGAAATAGAATCACTCGTAGATTAAGAATAGGCCTACAAAAGTTCTATAAATGTCCATTTAGAAATCATATTTTACATACTTGTCACAGGGAACATACTTTATTTCGCACTGCAGTTTAAAAGATCAATGTCAGGGAACTCAATACTAGTCAATACGTCACAATGAATTGATGTAGCATTCAAAGTTACCAAAGAACTATTCCAACTTACATTTGGTTGTATGCCAACGGATTTGAGGCGTACCATTGTTGTCAGAACCACTTCTCCTAGATATATATCTAGCGGTGAAAGACACAGCATTACCCCCCATAGCTCTCGTTAGCGTTGTACGCATAGCTCCGGTTATGCTTAGTCAGGCAACTCTCTGCACTTGGCTTAGAGCGGCTTCAGCTGTAGTTCGTTTGCTCTTAGTCCGCCAGGCCACAGCTCCATAGGTTATTTTCCTCCATCATTATCTTATTTTTGTCTCATGCCTTTTGCATTTTCCTGTTTAAAGTTGACGTTAGGAAGAACATATTTCAAATTATTTTCAAATCTTTATATTCATTGAATATATGTAAACTAAAATTAATTTTCAGTTCAGGATTCCGCGCTGTTATTTACAAAGTAACAAATTCATTCAATCTTTACCAGAAGAATTCATAAATTTAAAACTTTGCAGGTATAGCAGTAACAAATTATTTCAAACGTAGGCAATAATTAACGAGATCATTAATGTTTGGTACTATTTGAGTCTTGGATAGAAAAACTAACCCATTTAAAAGATTAAAGTTTTGTAAATTTTTCTTATTGTTCCAGCAAGCCGACGAATATATTGGGTTAGAAAAATTATATACAAATTTCGCGCAAGGCACCCGTTTCTGTTCTATCTGAAATGGAGAAATGTGATTCTCTCCGTCGGACGAGTTAAGACGTTTTAAGACTAGTTTATGTTCCAATGGAAAATATCCAATATTTTAATACAGTGCAAAGCTAACGAGTGTTTCTGCCTATAGACACTTTCTGTAAATGTTTATATTATTTATTTAATATATTTTAGTTATTGCTGTTTTTATTTCATTTTGATTGTTTCTTCTGAGCAAATCTAAATTTCCGTCTTGCCTTTAACATGAAAGTATGTCTCTAACTGTCAGACCAAAGGTCTAATTTTAGTTTTTATATTATAGTTATCGAAGATTAACTTTATGTGAAATGTTTAATAACGCACACTCGCATATTGTTAATTTTCGTGTCTACTACGTTAAGTGACTATAAATATTTTCTTGGGAGGCTGTGGAGTAAAGATATTATTTATTGTAACCAAATACTTATTATTATCTCCAACACATTTATATAAAAATATATTTATACCCTCTGCATTTGGCATGTTCTTCCTCCTATTCTTATATTTGGGCACTATAGTGTATTCTCTGTATGTAGATAAATATAGTTTTACCTCATATTTAACTTGGACTGCTGTACTGCTGTAAATATTATATTTGTCTTACAGATCTTCAATGTAACCTTATGTACATTTTTGTGGAGCGGTATTTCCAAAATTATTCTCAAATTGTTGCTCTCCTCAGGTGGATGGTATCTATTAGTTCCTCTTTATATAGTGTAGTCATTTAGACATTGATATTAAATCTAATAGCTAAATTTATTCGACGTGAAAATATTATATGAATATAATAATTGTATCCTTTGGAATTTGAAATATCTTCAAAGAATATCAGAAACAATACAGTTGTTTGCATAGATTTTTCAAATCAAAAACAATTATTTTAAATCACTTTGAACAAATGAACTGCGGGTTTAGTAAATAATTTAATTTAACAACTAAATTTTTAATTTAATATTAAACAAGATGATTTTGAACCGCATCTTTTAATGTTTACTGTTGATCTATTTCTGATTATTCCACAATATTTTAATTGATTTAGATTTTGAATGTACTAGGTGATCAGAATTAGATCGACAGTTTATATAGAGGTTTCATATTGGATTTTGAATGAATGATAGTTATTTGGTAGAAACCAAAAAAAAAAGAATTTTTCAATCATTGTTGCAAAAGAAATAAAAGACGTCATTTTTGACTGATTGATTTCAATACATTTTCATGTTGTTGTTTTTAAGCTTCATAAAAAAGCAATTTCTGTTAGCCTATCGAATCAAATTTTCTGGACAAAATGTATCTATCATAAAAATTTCGCACATTCAAGGCAACTGCTTAATATTTTTCAAAATCATCTGGTATTAGTACTGTAGATACTGTTAAAAAAATCTTCTTCGCTAAAATTCGTCTTTAAATTTGATTCTATTTGAATTCGGCGAGTTGTTAAGGACAATTAAAATATTTAAAAAAATACCTTTTCGCCATTTCCCCCACCCTCAATTTACTGTGACCTCTATTCTAAAAAAATGGCGGCCAAGAACAGCATTTCCTTTTCTCTCTTATAAATACCTTATTTTATCAAAAGAAGTATGTAAAACCGATTTTAAATTTTTGTCGAACCTTTTTTATATAATCGAGGTTAAAGGCAAACAAAATCTAACAACTTCCGAGAAACCAATCAATATCCTCAGCAAAACTGTCATTCCTCCTAAGTTTTATGTTTTTTTTTTTTAATACTATTATAACTTAAACAAATTTAATAAACAAAAAACAGTTGTTCATTTCAAATCTTCTCAAGAATATCAAAAATATTTAAAATATATAAAGATATTTCAAACCAAGTGGATATAGATGGTATTATTTTCAGTTTATGAACGTTTTTTTTCCAGCAGAGTTGTGTGCCAGATCTTGTCCACCTGAGGATCCTATTGCAGATTTCGAATTCCACGCCGACCAACCGTTTCTTTTTTATATAAAACTAAGGACTATTCCTTTATTTATTGGAAAAATAAATAACCTGTCTTAACGTTTATTTAAATTAATAACATTTACCATCGTATTTATTATAGCTTTAAATAAATATAGATTTTCTTAGAGAATCCAGTGCCAAATTAAGTTTAAATTTTATTACACACATAACTTTCCCATTTCCTTCAGTGAGTAGATATGCCAGTCCAATTAGCAAATAAAAGTCTTTGGGGTTCATAAAACTGATACATGAAGAAGCAAAATAATACATTTTTCTGATTTATGGAAATATTCTTCATTATAAAAGAAGAATAATTCATTGTACCAAATTTGCACACCTGAAGGCATCTTAAGGTTCATAATTTTTGCATAATTTTAACGGGAGTCAATGTTTACGTTATTTTTTGAGTTTTATTTATGTCAACGCCCTAAGGGGGTTTAGCCACAGCTATTACGCCATTCAACCAGTTCAGGCGCACAAGCAGACAATCACACAACAACCATTTCATGCATCATCGTCATCTGCTGCGGCTGATACTCGAACTTAGCAGAAGACAGCGACTGACCGTGTTGTATTTCATATAACCGCGGATTAACCCTCTGCTACCGTGTCAGCAATATATGAAAGTATTCGAAGTCACTAAATATCCATACCGTAATCATAATTCGAACTTGGGACTTCTTGGTCTCAGACCTAACATGTAAACACTGAGTAGGCTTTTTCTGACTATTAAAATTCTACTCAAATTTTTGCTTACAACTATCAGCAGTTATCCTGGGGTCCCTTCGTCTACTTAGGGCACACGGTTTGGGAATTTACAGGCACTGACCGCACAGGGAGCGGAGAGTGGCGCGATTGCTCTGTGGCAACTGAATAAATAAAAAAGCAAAGTTAGGTTTAGGTACAGGATATGGCTACATATTTTCGACTCAGAATTTTATGCTATTTTCGAAAACCCTAAAATATATAGGGTGTTCCATTTGAAATAAGCAAGTTGGTATCGACTTCCGGTATAAGCGGAAGTGCCAGCTGCTTGTAGTTAGTTTAGTTGGATTGGCCACTCCGACATTAGTAATTATCTAAATTATATGCTATAAACATAGCAGAACTGTAGGATAGCTTGTCACAGCCATAATTAAACTGATTAAATGTAAGTGGGAGGATCTACTTATAAAATTAGGGCTCCAAAATGGACAATGTTAGGATTTTGAGAAAATAGAAATAAGCTTTTAATAAAAAAAAGTAAATAAAGTTAGGATAAACATCCAAATTTAACTTGGAACTTAAAAAAGACTAGAAAAGCAAAGGGATTCAATTCAGTGCTACAAGTGAAAGAGGAACGTAGAGACAAATCAGTTATAGGAAAAGATTCAGCAAAAAATAATGAACAAGAAAAGTAAAGAACAGGGCAAGCGTGTACAAGATATAAGCAGAAATAAAAATAAAAGGTTTTGATACAAGAAAGGAAATGACGGAAAAGCATATCCGGGTCAAAAACTATATAAGAAAAGTCAAAATATTATTAACTGGTCACCACTAACAACCAGTATTTAAAAAATATAACCTTAAAATGATTTATTGACAAGTTTGATAATCAGTTAGCAAAAACTCAATTCCACTTATCAAGTTATAAATTAGAAGATAAAAAAGTAATAAACTTACCTTATTAGTATACAAAGCATTGTATAATATTTAGAAAGGATTTTTAAACAATAAAATCATCACTTTCGAGGATATCAATCAAATCAGGCTAAGTACCGACAAAACAGTTGAAGCTGAGATACATCGTGGGACACGCGCTTCTTCATGGATATAGCCACAGGTTAAAATGATATTTTTAATAATTATATTATGCCATTTGTTTAATTTTTAACTGAATTATTTATTAAGTAACTTTGAGGCCACCTTTATTTTTAATATTAATCAGTCATGCGTAGAAATTAAAATAACTAGTAAATATCATTGCTAACATAAATTTAAAATCCAGAATACTTCAAATAAAGTTATTTATCTATCGCAGGTAGGGTGTAGCTTTAAGGTTTTTGTACGTAGATGCACATTGTGATTTAAGCAACAAGTCATTTTGATAAAATAAAATTTATATCCACAACTATTTATTATTTGACCGGTTGAATATAATGATTATATGCAACCAATTAAACATGCATAGGCAAAATTGCAAATAACATTTGTAGTTTTCATTCCAAGGAATTTTCGATACCCTGGGAACCATTTTCAAATAACTATATCAAGATAAAATTAACTTTCAAAATTAAAAATATATTACTCAATATCATTATATTAAGACATTAAATTCCATCTTATTTGGCGCCCAATGTGGGGCCATATCTTACCTACTCCTAATTAACATTAAACGAAATTGGATTATATAATACGATTCATAGCATTTTGAAGCATAATTTAGAATGAAAATTCAAAGAACCTACTGCAAAACTCTCACACTCAAGTTAAAAGTTAAATCATCAACAACGAAATTAAAACTAACCCTTAGATCCCAACTGGGAGCTTTCACTCTTTTTGGAGATCCTCAGAAGGCTGTACGATTTATGTTTAATCTACTTTTGTTTAATTCTCTATATTGGAGAGCTTTTTTGACAAAATTTGCCTAGACTAAGAGGAAGAACAATTTCAATATTATATCAACAATTACAAGAAACTCCGTCTTTATTTATAGGACCAAAAATAAAATCGTTTAGCATCTAGAATTTAAACTACCTTTTAATAATAAAAGTCATCAGTAACATACACTACACCTTTCCTTCCTTCTGCTTTATTATGCACCTATAGAGTTTGTTTAATCCCTTGCTTGCATTGATGTACCTTTACTTTTAGCACAATTTATATCTAGATTAAGAATACATTTCTTTTGTAGTTGGTGTTGCTCTTCTAAGTGCCCCATTGATCCCAAGAACAAATCTTAAATTCCATGCAGACCATCCATTTTTTTATTATATCACGGACACTCGGTCTGGAGTAATTCTGTTCCTTGGACGTTATAGTCGTTAATTCACGGTAAGAATGTTGAAAATGGGAAAACATATTTACGTTTGAAATGAGAGTAAAGTGTGGGGGAATTATTTTTATTAATATCTACACCAGTGTCGGTTGCACAGAATAATTCTGACACAGAATTGTATCAACAAGTCAGGTCAAATATGTGAGTGTGTGGTACCATATATGAGGATGATAACTTGTTCTTTTCTAAGAGTATAAAGGGTGGTCACGAGTCAATGAACGCCACCAATTTTTTAACTCGGAGAAAATTTGCGCTTAACATTGTACGCTTAATAAAGAAACATAAAAAATAATAATACTCCTTTATTTCAAGGAATGTTTTACAATTTATATTTACAATAAAAGGTAGATACATAAAATGAAATGACGTCGTCACATCTAATAGGGTTTTCCCACTAATTTTATTTTAACAATTTGTGTCGTGAAAATGATATAATAAAACATTTTATTAATTTACAACAATTTACTTTTCTAATAAGAATTATTTCTAAGAAAATATCGCTAAAACAACTTGCTGATAATTTCACTGCTTTTTAAAACGGGCATTTTTACACGCCAGAATTACATATCTACCCGGAAAACCAATGAGATTATGGATATAATTAGTTTGTAATAGATTCTAACTGTGTGTTAAAGAAAGCTTTCCTCTAAAATGTATCAGAATTTCAATTTGTAATGCTTATACTGTGATTGGTTTAAAGCAGTGGACGTGTAAATATTGGCCAATCAGAATCCAGATAAATACCGCACAAGTTATTCGTGAAAGCGTCGGACGTTAATATTTTGTACTGTAGTTTAGGTTTAACCTTCACCGACATTACACATCAGATGACTAACCTAAAGCGTTAAATTTATATTTTTATGTTTGTACTGTTTGGAGCGAAAATATTATTTTTAAACGTCGGGATTTTAAATTTGAGCGAAAAAAAATTTCTGTCGATCTGTAACTTTCTTTTGCGCACGTGTACTCTGGAACCTTTTATGATATTGACTTGAAATTTGGTACACTTATGTATTATAACGAGATCTGGAACTAGATTATTTTGATCTAATTCCGTTGAAGGGTTTGGGGGTAAATGGGGTGAATAAGTGTAAATAGGCAAAGCAAGCAGGTAAGAGTCCATAAAATTTCAATTTAGGCCATTTAGGACATGTATGAAAAGTCAAAGTCTCAACATTTTTTTAGCATCTGTCTCTCCCTCCATTATCACCTCCAATACCACCCCCACACTATTATAAAAGGGAGTAAGAAAAATTAAAATGTGATTTAGTGTGAATACAAAAACGAAACGCCCCAAAAAAAATTTGGCGTTAGCCACCCCCTCTACTACCCCCATTGCCACCCCCACCCCATTATTAAAGGGAGTAAGAAATTAAATTGTGATTTAGTGTGTATACGAGAACCAAGGGCCTCTAAAATTTTTGGTATTAGCCACCCCCTCCATAGTCCATAAAATTTCAATTTAGGACATGTACGAAATGTCAAGGTCTCAAAATTTTTTTGAAATCAACCACCCCATACTATCACCACTAATACCACCGCCGCACTGTTATGAAAGGGAGTAAAAAATTAAAATGTCATTTAATGTGCATACAAGAACGAAACGTCTCAAAAAAATTTTTAGGCTTAGCTACCCTATCTACCACCCTTATTGCCACCTTATTATTAAAGGGAATACAAAATTAAATTAGGATTTAGTGTGTATACGAGAACCAAGGAACTCTAAAATTCTTTTGGCATTAGTCACCCGCTCTACCACCACCATTGCCATCCCCGTTCTATTATTGAAGGGAGTAAAAAATTTAATTAAGATTGGGTGTGTATAAGAGAACCAATGGCCTCTAAAAAAAATTTGTCATTAGTCACCCCATTTACTACCCTCACTGATACCCCTACCCTATTATTAAAGGGAATAAAATATTACATTGAGATTTAGTGTGTATAAGACTTGGATACAAAATCTGTATGTGGAAGTAGTGATTCCTTGGGCAGCGGTTTTTAATTCTAAACGCAATATTTAGAGTTTAAGATTGAAGTTGTTTTCTTCTGAATAGAACAATATTTGTTTTTTCTACATTCAATAAAAAAATGTTTTTAGAATATCATATCCTTGCTTCTGAAAATAAGATGTTACTTTCGTTTATGAGCTGAGGAAAATCTTCAGCTACAATTAATAAATAAGAATCATCAGCATAGTTGGTAGTATGATGATTGCTGACCTTTATAATATCACTTAAATCATGCGTATATATTAAAAACAAAATAGGTCCGGTAATACTACCTTGCGGAATGCCTGGAAGTTTGATTTTATCTCAGATTTGTATTTCTTACAATCTTTTTCTATTACAATTCCCTATGATGCCATACATTTCTAGCTTGATTAATAAATTGTCATAATTTAATTTAAGTCAGTCATAAGCTTTTGGTAAAATATTCCAAGGGAGTGTGAGGAGGTTTTTTTTTCAAGAGAATCTAATATATAATAATAATAATAATAATAGCGTCTTTATTTTCCACTTAAAAAGATTTACTTACAATTTCCTCTTATATACACATTTGAATGGAATAATAGGCGAAGTTCAGCAATGGATTTACAATATTGACAATTAAAACAAAAAGATATTCTTAAAGACTAGCTGCTCTTCCACTTAACCTAATCCGCGCACTACATTCAGTGAGAATACACAGAAAATAATTATACTTAATTGTAAATGTAAACAATAAGAAAAAAAATTTTTTTTTTACTATGGTTAATATCAAAAAGAAAACATTAAACTAAAATTTTAAATTAAACTAGGGGGTTACTAGTATTAATTATGCCGATTATAAATTAATATTTTTAAATTTTTTTTGAAACAATTTAATTTCATTTCTTTCAAGTTTTCAGGTAGAGGGTTATAAACTTTGCAGATCTGATACCTAAAACAACGCTTAAATTGTTCTGTTCGGTGGATAGGTGGAGTTAAAAGACCTTTGAAACGTAAATTGAGGTTATGTACATCGGTTCTAAATTTCATTTTATTGTATAAATATTCGGGAGATCTTTTAACTAATATTTTATGATATAAACATGCCGAATGAAACAATCTGCGACTCTCCATATTCAACCAACCCGCGTCCTTTAGCATATATGATATTCTCTCACGTCTGCGAATACCGTAAATTAGCCTAAGGCATGAATTCTGAATTTTTTGAATCTTATTCTTGTTTAGAGTAGTTAAATTGGGGCCATATAAACAGTCGGCAAAATCTAATAAAGACAACACCAGGCTTTCACATAACATCACTTTCACTTTTTGAGGTAAATAATGCCTATTTCCATAAATTAATTTAATAGAATTATATGCTTTTTATGCAAGTTTATTTATGTGTTTTTCAAACCGAAGCTCACCGTCAATAATAACACCCAGGTTTTTTGAATGTTCAACTAATTCAAGGTTTTCTTGATCTACACTTATATGAATGTGATTTTTAATAATTTGACGAGAGTTTTTTGGACCAAAAAGTAGAGCGTTCGACTTGCTGGCATTAATGATAAGGCAGTGTTCTTTTGTTACTTTTAAAAAAGATTTTAAATCCTCATTGATGTGTAAACATGCACCATCAACCTCAGAAGCATTAAATAAGTAATAAAGCTGTGTATCGTCAGCATATAAATGAATTTGGCAGTATTTTAAACATGAAATAAACTGACTGGTATACAGTGTGAAAAGTAGTGGCCCCAGAATAGAACCTTGAGGTACACCTGATCTTAATAATAAGTGTTCTGAGGAATCGTGCTCAATACAGACTTTTTGTTGCCTATTTTTTAAATAGTTTTTAAATAAATTAACTGCTTCCTTCGTAAGACCTATATGTAACAAAATTGATAAGAGTATTTCATGATTAGGCGTATCAAACGCCCGACTAAAATCTAATAAGATTAAAATTGTACATAAACCCTCATCTGATGCTCCTATTATGTCATCAACCACTTGCAAAAGTGCCGTAGTACAACTGTGTCCAGCTCTAAAACCCGATTGTGTTTTAGGTAGTATTTTCTTATCCGATACATATTGCCTAAATTGACTTTCCATGATTTTTTCAAGTATTTTAGAAAATGTAGGCAAAACACTGATAGCACGTAAGTCTTTAAAATCTTCAGAGTTACTCTTCTTCGGTAATACAGTGATCACGGCACTTTTCCATATGGATGGGAAAACATTTTCTTGTAAACAACAATTTATTATATGCGTCAGATAAGGAATAATATGGGGACAACATAACTTAATCATTTTTATATTTACCTTATCACACCCCGTAGCATTCGTGTGTATCTGTAGAATTGTTTTTAAAACTGTCATTTCATCAACAAGTGCAAAATTAAAAATTGAATCAAATAATAAATTATTTTTATAATGGTTAAGAATACCATCAGAGGCATCTGCAAACGGTAAAGAATTTACAAAAAAATTATTTATATCATTTACGTTTTTTAAATTTTCAGGAATGTTTTTAATTTTGTTTTGAAAAATTGAGTTATTTTTAAGAATCTTCCAACATTCATGAGCACTAGAGTTATTTAACTGATGAGTTAAAAATGCCTTTTTTTCTCTTTTAACAGCCTGGGATGTAAAGTTACGCATCTGTTTGTAATATATAAAATCGTTGTGATTGTTTGGTTTTTTAAATTTGGTAAGTGCCCTATCTCTAATTTTTATCATGGTCTTTATTACGTCAGTTAGCCAGGGTGCAGGAGGTTTAGTAAATCTTTTTGTTACATAAGGTGCATGAAGATCAAATAAGCTAATTAAGTTGTCAACGAGAAATTATACCTTATCATCAATATTGTTAAGATCAAAAATATTATAAAATGGTATAGCATATAAATCCTGCTCAAAAGAAGTGTAATTAAAATTTTTGTATTCTCGATATGTTACCATTCTGGATATTGCATACATTGAAAAACTTCTGTTTCTATTCATCTACCTTTTATATAACCATGTCGGTTTTGGTTTATGAGCTGACAGGTTGTTAAAAAACTTACTACTCTGTCACACATGGATATTTCAAATAATTTTGAGAAAGATGGTAATATACTTATTGGTTTGTGGTGGTGTGGTTTTCTAAAAGTTCTGGATCGCATTTTTTATATAATGGTTTAATTAGGTCCAATTTGAGTTGATCAGGAAATATACCATATTTAAATGAATTATTAATAACAATCTATATATATTGAGATTGGACTTTAATTTTGTTCGTGTGATTTTTGCCAGTTATTTCATCATGAATATTCCACTGCATTTGTTTTTGTTGTCAGACATTTTAATTCTATTTTCATACATTTGTTATCTACCTATATTCGTTCCATTTTAAAAAAAGTTAATATCACTTCCGGGCCAACCGGAAGTGAGATTTTCGTTTCTGTTAGTCCAAAATTAACCTACTTTTATCTAATTTATATGACAATTTTTAAATTCAAAAAGAACAAGAACCAAAAAATTGACGGCCTACGCCTACATTGACCTGTGGCCATTCTTGTCAAGAGTTGTGCATTTAACTTTCAAAATATTACACTTAAACTAAGTTTGTGTGTTCCTCATAATCCACTCACTCATGTAGGGTTAGATTGTAGGAAGAAACTCTTATAGTACATAATACTGGAATACCTTCTGAAGCATTTTGAGAAATACGACTGGTATAATTCTGGCCGCCTGTCATTTCGATTTAACTACTTCGTTTCGGCATCCCTCGGGGCAGTTCCTATGCTGTTTTAAAAAGGACAGTATTTTGAGACGAATCATTAGGACAGTCCATTTTCTCTACACGTAAACTGGTCCACTTTTCCACATTAATTCTATAAAGGTCCAGAAAATTGTTTACAATATAGTTGTAATATCTCCACGAATTTTTAAATTTAAAAAGAACCAAAAAATTGGCGGCGTATATTAACTTGTGGCCATTCTTGTCAAGAATTGTGCATTTAAGTTTCAAAATATTACACTTAAACTAAGTTTTTGTGTTCTTCATAATCCACTCATTCATATAGGGTTGGATTGTAGGAAGAAACTCTTATGGTACATAATACCGGAATACCTTCTGAAGCATTTTGAGAAATGCGACTGGTATAATTCTGGCCTCCTGTCATTTCGATTTAACTACTTCGTTTCGGCATCCCTCTGGGCAGTTCCTATGCTGTTTTAAAAAGGACAGTATTTTGAGACAAATCATTCGGATAGCCCATTTTTTCTACACGGAAACTGATCCACTTTTCCACATTAATTTTATAAAGGTCCAGAAAATTGTTTACAATATAGTAATAATATCTCCACGAATTTATATGGCATCTCACATCTATGTTGATCATTTGCATCTAGATGTAAGATAGATCTAAATATAGACCAATTTTTTCCTAAATAATCACCTGAATATAAAAGCCTGGCACGATTCTTCCTGTTGGCGATCGACAGTAATTAAATGCCCCCGCTTTCTTGCAAAAATATTAGCTCTACTTGTCATAAGCATGGTTGGGTAATGGTTCCGAAGACTTTTAAATATATATAATATTCATTCTTATGTTTTAAATTAATTATTAATCAATACTCTTCATTTCAGTCTCGCTCAACAAGGCTGGAATAGTCAAACTTTTACCAGGACCTATCACTTTCTATGCGGATCACCCCTTTTTTTATTTAATTAAAGAAAACGAAATTCTACTTTTTGCAGGCCGAATGACAGTTCCATCGAATCCCTAAATTGTAAATCCAACGCAATGTATCTTATTGTGTCCTTGCTTTAATCAAATAGAATATAAAATGATCAAAATTCATGCCTGCGTTTATCATACTACTTGTTTTACATAGATTACTGTGTTATTTTTCAATTTTAATGTAAGCAAGTTTATTATTAATTATATAATTTTTTAATTCTTATATTGGTTTTATTTTTATATACTTTCCATCAAATCACCGGTATTTATTATTTAAAGTTTTCTATTGGTACTCCACAGGGATCCATCTTGGGGCCTCTTTTGTATTCGATGAATAATTATTTATGAGTTAACAGTCACATTTCTACTCATACGATATCTATTTTTAATTGCCTCTTTTGAAGGAGGTTCAGTTTCCATACAAACAAATTAAGAGAATTTGAACTGTTGACATAAAAAGAAACTTTGACTTGACCTACACTTACTATCTATGAGAGCGTAAGACATATTATTGAAATTAGAAATGAGATTTCTATATTTTGTCGTTAATATTTTGACTTTTGTAAGTATCAAGTACAAGGTATTTGGAGTGTCCGTTGGCATAGAAGATTTAAGTCATTATTGATATAAAATTCTGCATTTGATATTCGGAAGAAGGAAAACTATATATTAGCTGAATATCGTCAGCGTATAAATGTATTTTTGAAAATAGTAGTAGGCTTGAGATATCTACAATACGTATATTAAAAAGGAGTGGTCCAGGAATAGATCCTTGCGGAACACCGGATTCAACTGACTTATTTTGTGATGTAAGTATCCAGTTTCCTGTATTAAACTAGTATACTGTTATCTGTCATTGAGATAATTTTGAAACAAAGAGGTACTTCCAGATGTGCCATAATGTAATTTTGCAATTAGGCAAGTAATATTTAAAGACTTAAAAGCTTTAGTATGAGATATTTCGATATATTCATATACAAATTAGCGAAATATTTATACAGAAGATTGTTATTTAATAAATTAGGCTCACAATTTGTAGTTTTCTTTTTTCGTAAGGCGATGGCCAATCATTATTTGTTGTACAACTGAAAATAATAATTATATAATAATAATAAACGACTTTATTGAGAAAATGTGCATTTATAGGCACATTACTCAGAGTGACTTAAAGGCGAAGTAGCCACATGGCTATTCTTACACTTAACCTTTTAAAAATCACAGAGTTACATAAATAAAAAAATTATAGTTGAAAAAACTAAAAAACACGCTTCAATAGCAAAACGAATTAAAAAGTAAAAAATAATGTTTACATATTTTAAATATTTTATTGTAAAAAGCGTAGGATGCTTTTTACTATATTTTTATTGCACCCCACGCTTTTTACAATAAAATGTTTAAAATATGTAAACATTATTTTTTACTTTTTAGTTCGGTTTGCTATTAAAGCGTGTTATTTAGTTTTTTTAAACTATAATTTTTTTTTAGTCACCCTCTTGCCATTCATCCTTCTTTTTGAAATCGCTGAGTATCCGCTAGTAGTACATAATTAACATTGCATCATAATGTATGTATTAAAGTTGGAACTAGCGTTTAACAAGGGCTCATACAACGGCAAATACGTTATATTATTAACTGTGGCGCCTCCGGCAAAATGTCGACACTAAATTAGTCATTTTTCAAATTTTATTTTATCCTGATAATCCTGGTGAGAATATTAGGACAAAGTTGTCAAATTATTGTATTATCATCGGTCCTTGATAAGTGTGCAAAGTTTCAGTTTAATCTGACGTTTGCATAACTTGTAGCCGATTTTTGGTCACTTGATCCAAGCAGAAGAAATACATAAAACTGCAATAATAATAATAATAATAAGCATTTTTATGTGTTGCACGAAACGCAATTATTGTCTATTATTACCCCTAGATTTTTGCAAATGTTGAAAACAATAGATTTTCTTAATTAATTTTCAATTGTCTTTAAGTGACGTCGATTATTTTCTGAGCAAAATAGGATAACAACCGATTTGGTTGGTTAATCTTAAGAATATGTTGTTATAAATATTAATAGATGTTGTCTAAGTCCTGGTTGATCAAATTATTGGCAATGTCTGCTTTAGATGGGTCAAAACAGTGAAGAAGTTGAGTGTCGTCAGCGTAGGCTTGCAGGTGCGAACTGGTTACTACCTTAAATATACCTGATGTGCATATATGAAACAGAAGAGGACCAAGGATGGACCTCTGGGGGATGCCTGGCGTTACTGTTTGAAAATCAGATAGTTTTTCCGCAATTGATGTACATTGACGACGATCACTCAAATCTGAATCAAAAAACTGCAGAGATATTATATCAAAGCCATAGTAATTTAGCTTTGCACAGAGAAGCGTATTATTAATGGTATCAAATGCCTTGGAGTAGTCTAGCGAGACAAGAATGGCTGCCAAGCGTTTATCTGGTTCAATAGAGCAGTAGTACTCGTGCTGTGTGCTTTACGAAATTCCGATTGATGTAACGGATATAAGTTATGTGATGATAGATAGACAGCTATTTGGTAATGAACTGTTCTTTCTAGAATTTTCGAGAGAACCAGTAATAAGCTAATATTAAATATTAACGCTGACCCTTCCAAGTTTTGGTCATTTGTACAAACCAAAAAGAATAAATCTAGAAATCCGGGCTCTGTACATTATAACAACATTACCTTCGAAACGCCTCAATCTGTGGTCGATGGCTTCGCCAGCTTTTTCTCGGACGTATACCTTCAATCCGACCCCTCTCACAAAGTTCCACTTATTTCTCTTAATAATATACACGTGCACATTAAACCAATCACGGTAAACTAACCTCCGGTGTTGACAGCGTACCGAGTTTCATTGTTAAAGTTGTTAAAGACTGTATCAATACTTTTGTAGCACCTCTGCGTTTTTTATTTAATCTTATTTTAGTAACAGGTACCTATCCAGTTATATGGAAAACAACTAAACTATGTCCTATCCTCAAAACAGGAGATCCCTCCCTAGTAACAAACTGCAGACTTATAGCTATCCTTTGCAATTTTCCTAGAGATTATCATTTACGAAAATATATATTGTGAAATCAAAAGTCATATATCTCCGTATCAGCATTGTTTTATGGAAAAAGATCGACCACCTCGAACATGACCTGTATTACACAGTATATCTCGGACATATTGGACACACAAGTCCATGTTATTTATACTGACATTCAAAAAGCTTTCTACAAAAGCGATCATTTTCTACTCCTTTCTAAACTCAATGCAATTGGAGTGTCAGATATCTTGCTATCCCTAACTGAATCCTATTTATTTAATAGAACACAGTTCGTGGAATACGGTGGATATAATACTCGCAACTTTTTTTGCAATATCCGGAGTCCCTCAAAGATTCAACCCAGGGCCACTTTTATTCTTAGTATTTATTAATGACTTGCAAATAGCGTTAAACTCGATTAACGAATGGTGCGAGAATAACTACTTAAAACTAAATACGTCTAAATGTAAGATAATGTCCTTCTACAATAACAAAAGGCCAGTTTTATTCATATATACGATTAATGATACCGTTCTTAACCGATGTACAAATTTTAAGGATCTTGGAGTAACATTCGATTCCAAGTTCAGTTTTTCTACTCATATAAGCACAATTGTTACTTCGGCTTCTAAAGTACTCGGATATTGGATAAGGAACTGAGGCAGCTTTACGGATATCAACACTCTGAAATTAATATACGAAGCAAACTTGAATATGCTTCTGTCATCTGGTCACCTGTTTATCAAAACTCTAAAATGCAAGTTGAGTCCATACAAAGACGATTTCTTAAATATATATATTTCAAATCCAATGGGTCCTATCCTGTTAGGGGCTTTGATCACAATACACAACTAAATTCATTCAATTTTGACTCGCTTGAACTTAGAAGAAATTGCACAGCGCTTCAATTGTTATATAAAATACTGCATAACCAATTAGATTGTATTCACTTAGTAAATAAAATTAACTTTCATGTACCAAGGCAGAACGGTCGTCTGCACAATGCATTTTACGTCAATACCAGCAGAACTAACATTCAGGTTAAGTCTCCAATATTCAACATGTGCAAGATATTTAACTAAGTCGCTCATATGTGCGACCTCAACTATGATACTCTAAACCACATTATTCATATGTACAAAGATTCATTTAATTGATTAAGTCTAATTATAACAATCTAATCTATAATATCGATCTAATCTTTTTATAATTAATGAATAATAAATTAATGTAATTATGTAATGTAATGTATGTATGTATTTTGTATGTATGCATGTATGTATTATGTAATGTAATGTAAATTAATGTAATTTTGTAATTTAATCATTATTATTATTTTTTTAATAGTTTGTTCATTATTTTCTGTAATTGGGTGTCAACCTGTTGAAAATAAACGTATTATTATAATAGGCCGCAAGTCCTCCACAAATGCAGAATTTGCTATTTTTGGTACCGGGCAGATAATTGCATCTTTCCATTGAATAGGAAAGTAACACTAGTTTATAATGTGGGTGATATGATTCAAAATTGTTGGCATACACAGTTTTAATATGGTCTTGGTCAGTGTTACTTTGTCTTTTCCGGCAGCATTGGACTTTATACTTCTAATTGTATCATAAACAGTATCGGCATCTTCAACAACAGGCATAACACTCTAAATCTACAGGTCTAACATTAGCAGTAGCGTTACTAGCTAATTGGATATTAAAATCGATAGAATAAATAATCTAAAAACACAATTA
Organism: Leptura quadrifasciata; assembly: GCA_963675555.1. Lineage (NCBI taxonomy): Eukaryota > Metazoa > Arthropoda > Insecta > Coleoptera > Cerambycidae > Leptura > Leptura quadrifasciata. The sequence continues at coordinate 13,291,021 of OY776681.1, read as the reverse complement.
CACCAATGAAATGATATTAAATGTGACTTTAGATATTGCATTACAGTGTATGTTTGTAAATCGTAACAATGTATTGTTCTGTTTATAATATAAATTAAATAATACGCGACAAAATCAAATCTATTAAGCTCGATTAAACGTTGACAATAATTGAGACAATATTTCTGACGAGATTTATAATTTTTAAAGTATTTCAACCCCCATCTCACCCTACAACTAAAGCAATTTAAATTTTGCTTTTATATGTGAATATAAATGCGATTTGCTAAGCAGGTAGTTATTATTAATATACTAATGAGATTTTACCATATTATTAAAATATTGTCATTAAAACTAAGTATAAAATACCTGAAAATATTATTCCGAATGTGTTATTCACTTGGAATTATAAATTTAAACATTTCATTAGATATTGAATTAATAACGTTTAATTGCTGTCTTGTTTGAATTTGCCTTGTGGAGATGGTGATTTATAGAAAACTAACTTAGAAACAAGGATTCGATTGCTTAACTCCATTCCTTTTATGTGTAAAACATTCTAGAACCAATTATCCTAAAGCATTGTAGATCACTGGGTGGTTGGGAGGAAGCTTGCTAAACACAATAAACTTTAATATAAACAAATTTTATCTATATAATCATTGTTCTAGTGACGATAGTACTTGAATCAGCTGTTCTGCAACCTCCTCCAATAGCGGCATTTTTCGAAGCAGATCATCCATTCTTGTACTACATAAAAAGTGAGGGAGTCGTAATTTTCACTGGACGCATTGTAGAACCAACAAAATAATGTTATACGTGTACCAGCAGTCATAAAATACACAATATTGTTTTATTCCATGTAGGTTTGAATATAATTTATTCATAGTGGATTATAATTATATTTAATTTTCTAAGAATATACCCCGTACATTATAGTGTTGCATTTTTACTTTTACTTTTATATATGAACATCACTCTGGATTTTTAAATAGTTCTTGGTGGTATAATAAGAGGGAAAAGTATTATTCATTTAAAAGTATAAAAACAATATATTTAACATTGGAATCGTTTAATAGCTGATATAAAATAACTGTCTTGTTACCCCTTTAGCATTTCCTACTACAGGAGCTGGGGTTAATTTATAACTTAAAATAAGTATAAATACTTTGTCATATTAGTTAATAATTAAACGAGAATAAGATAACTTTATGTCAAAATCATAGATACTAGATCAGTTCGAAATAAAAAGTATTATAATTTAACAGTTTGTAATGAAATATCTCTAGAAATATCTATTTTAGGTATAGGATATTATTCACAGAAATCGTGGGGAATTAACGTGCCAATTCAAAAATACAACAATATACAGAGTGTTCATTTGAAAAAATTGAGAAAATTCACTTTGCGCCAGTATAAAATACACCCTGTATAATTATAATCAATATTTGGTGGTTGTGTCGTTGCATACATCCCTTGTCTACATAATTGCAAAATAAATCTTCTTAATTAATCAATCAATCAATCAATAAAACTTTATTTCTTATTTTAATATAAAATAGTACCTTCCCAGAACCCACACTGGGTCCGACCGTGCAACCACCGCGCTAATGTGGTGGCGGATTGCATGGCCGGGTGAAATGGGACTGGTTCGGCTAATAAGAAAATTAAAACAACTAAACCTAGGCTCCTTCCGTCGCAAACGGATTATAAAAGGTGTTAAAATTAGGAACATATTCAAAGAGCAAACATAACAAAACTGAATAAAAACTACATATTAAATTGAAACACTTGCGCACTAATCACTTTTAATTTCGTATCTGACGCTAGCACCTCAATTTGAACGAGGCGCTTTCCGCGAGATAAGTCAATGCTGGGCTGCGCATGGTTGGCCTAAACTTTGATTTAAAAAAATTTAGGTTGTATATGTTTTGATTTTCTAAAAAATTGTGAAGCGAAATGAATTTAGAGACAAAAAGAAAACAAGAAAAACAAACGCGACAAACGCGACAAAAAGGTTACAAACAGAAAGGAAGAGGGGGACAGGAAAGATTTAAAGGTACAAAAGGTATGAAATGTCAGTAAAGGTGGATAGGGTAAGCGGAAGTTAGAGTTGTTGAAGTTTGGCTACAGGGGTTGCCGGAAAATCGGTAACGTCTGGTACAGTAAAGGGTGTTTAATCCGAAATGGGGCATTATGCTGTCTAATTTGTGTTATGTGTCTTGTTAGCGGACTATCGCCCAGCTTGAAGGAGTAGAAATTTTGGGAGATCTGCTGGACGTAATCCGCTATCAGGGTTATGTCGTTGCAACGTGCGTATAAGTCTCTGAGGGAGGTGTACCTTTCAGAATTAGAAATGAGGCGCATAAATTTGTGCTCGAGCACTTTTAGTTTTTTTATTGTCGTGGCCAGTATGCTGCACCACACCGGCGCCGCGTATGTGATGGACGGCCTGATCACCATTGTGTACAACAATTTTTTATTTTGTCTGTTGAGTCTGCTACCCCTAACCATAAGCGGATACAGACTCCTGGACAGGGAATTGACCGTCCGTACAGACTCATTTAGTGGGTGTTAAACGTCAGTCGTTGATCCAGTCTAACCCCCAAGTACTTCACACATCTCTTAGTTGAAATTTTGTTTCCCCTGATCGAAATGGGTGTTATGATTTTATTCTCTGTAAATCGACGCGTGAAGACTATCGCCTCAGCGTTCACCCGAATCTTCCACAGGTCGTAATAAGCACGAGCCATGTGCGCCTTCAGCAGCATATTCGCTGCTTGGGCGTTGTATGAATGCGCATACATGGCTGTGTCATCGGCGTACTTGGCCAGCTTCGTATTCGGGAACTCTGGAAACCTCTCTTAATTAATAGTAATACACACACAGCGAATTAATTTGCTAAACCTTGTTCCGATCAAAATTTTCATATTTTTTCGAATAACTCGACAACGCCACATCAAAAACCAAAAATCTGGGGGTCGTTAGAAAGGAAGTTTTGTGCTGAATTCATAAATGTAAAAATATATAGGGCGTTCCACTTTAAAAAAATAACCTCGAAGATACGCCGCTGTAGCAAGTCACCTTGTTCAAAATATTTTTAAAATGTGCACCTTTTGACACTACAGGCACCACTTATACGCCAGACCGGCTACGTTTACGCTGAGTTGGACTGAGTTCAAGGTTGTTGCTAGCGGCGAGAGCCGCATAACATATGGTTTTTGAGTGGTAGATAGTGTAGGTGATTGCGAAATGCGTTGAAGAAATTGCTTTGCTAACAATGCAAATATGTGACACCAGTGCAACAGTACAGTTACATCGCATCGTATTCCACAAAAAGAATAGATGTGATAAAAAAAAATTGCCTTCGAAGACGACAAAAAGAATTGAGAGGAATGATAATAAAAAAGCCCAATTAAGAAATTAATTATGGAAATGTTCACAAACGTTAAATATGAGCGCTTCATCAATCAAGTTAGCATTATCTAGGGATGGCTTAAACTAAACTTAACCATAGCAAATTCTTTAAGAAAAGCTCTCTAACACTAATTATTCTATTTTTACATTTGCTAAATCTTCAAGCCTTCATTTCTACTTAACCCAAATCAATAACACATCTACTGTGATCGCTCTTATAAACATTCCACAGCTAGTCCTGATCATCCATATGCTTCTTAAATCTGGTTAAAAATGAACATACGGTTTATCCCACATAACAAAAGACTAAAATTCTCATTACTGATTCCGTAAATTCCGAACAAGTACGTACACGATGTAGTTGCTTATGTCAAAGTTAATTTTGATTTTACCTCGTAAAATTACATTGTACCTTAACGCGCACGATAAACTTAAAAAATTGTATGTTCTTTTGCCCTATCTCGTATGCTCGTATAGCAATAATTAAACTAATACCAACCTAATTATTTTTAGTAATAGCAGTTCCTATATCTTTACCACCTCCTCCAACAGCAGAATTTCAAGCAAATCATCCATTTTTGTACTATATTAAGGGAAATGACGTCATATTTTTCGCCGGACGAATCACAAACCTCCCAAAATAAACCCGTGCATTACATACAACGAATGTATTTTGTTGGATCTATATAATTTATGCATATAGCAAAGATATTTATAGGTGTATAAGTATTATAAATATGTTCATATTAGAATTTTACCACTTCTTCCTAAGGTATTATTATTATTATTATCTTTGTCACTGAACTATTGTCGTAATAAAAAAATATCTAAACGTTTCCGCATTTTTTACTTACCTCAAGAGCATGTTGATTAGACTCTGTTGATACTTCTGTGATGGACTATTACTTAATATATTTTTTCTACTCCTTTATGCTTTGCTATTTTCCATACAGCCTATAGAATGGATAAGTGAACCACTCCAGTTAACTGAACGGATTTATATTTCATATATGTTCTAGGATGCATATGAAATTGACTAATCACAGTCCGTGTATTAAGTACATAGTACCATATTTCAAAAAAAATTCCTAATTTGCCAGCAGTTTCGCGAAAATGGACATGTACGGCAGATAGAAAAAGAAAAGAAGCTTCCAATGCAATGAGTAACGATGTAAATTAGATACTTATATTGCTTGAGTTTGAAGAAAATCCACATAATTCAAGTCGACTGGCAGCTTTAGCATTGAATGTTTCCCGTTCGTTATTTATTGGCGTATTAAATATACATGTATATAGTACATATATTATTATATACAGGCTGTCCATTTTATTGTCGTACAAGAACAATTATTTTTACGAAAATTGTGCCAATTTATAGAACCTACAAAATGATTTAAAGACATTTGAAATCCATGGCCTAATTTAAGAGTTATGGCGGAAAATATCGAAAATGCGAAAAACGTCTAGGCCAAATATCTCCTATTGAATTATTTTATCGTTTTATTTAATCATACTTTTCCACGGCAAGTATAATGCTTGTTAAAAAAAATTTATTGGTTTTAAAAAAATGTTTCTACAATTACTAACGTAGTACCAATGAATAAATATGGCATGTGATATATTGTTGAAAAGGGAGGAAAATACTCTATTTAATGGCACCATTTCCCGCCCGTTTCAAAATAATTTTTTTAACAGCCTGAAGAGTAAATCTCAAAATACACCGGTTTTGAAGAAAATTAGATAAAACTTCGTTAGAACACTCTGTTTTAAGAAAAATTTCGTCTTAGAATTTTTCTCGTATCTCTTCAAATAACGGAGATATTTGGCCTAGACGTTTTCCGCATTTTCGATATTTTCCGCCATAACTCTTTTAGGTTATATAAATCGGCACAATTTTCGTAAAAATAATTTTTTTCGTATGACAGTTATTAAGTGAGATATTCTCGAGGGCCCTGATAAAATGAACAGCCTGTATATCACATAAAATGTATCCCTATAAACTGACCCTAACTCAGAAACTTAGTGAAGATGATTTTGATAGAAGAACGTATTTTTGTGAACAAATGATGCAAATATTAGATAACAATATTATCAAACTGGAAAATATTTTTTTTCGGATGAGTCCACTTTTACTCTTCATGGCCATGTTAATCGTCAAAACTGTCGCTACTGGGCTAATGAAAATTCTCACTGGATGAGAGAATTACATACGCAAATCCTAAAATTAATGTTTGGGCGGGGATAATTGGAAACTATGTCATTGATCCCTTTTTCATTGATGGAATGGAATTATCTCCATTCCATCTGCTCCAAGATAATGTCTTGCCAACTTTGGCAAACTTATATCCTACTCAAGCAAACCCACAAGTTCCAGCGGATGTAATATTGTTCCAGCAAGATGGAGCACCACCGCATTACCGAATCGATGTCCGGCAATACCTCGACGATTTCCAAGTCGGTGGATCGAGAGGCGAGGATTGTTAGAATGGCCAGCGAGTTCTCCTGATCTTACATCCTTAGATTTTTTCTATGGGGATATGTGAAAAGTATGATATACAAAACTAAGCTACGCGATATAGCTGACTCAAGAAGAAGAATAACGGATGTGGTTAGGTCGGTCACGCCTCAGATGTTGTAAAATGTTAAAAGACATTTTTACTTATGATTTGGATGCTGCAAAGACGTTCAAGGAACTCATTTTGAACATTTACTACATTTATATTAAGTTTCGTTTAGTTTGCTGTTGTGAATTACGTCAGGAACTTGAATTTTTTTTTTACCGTTATGAAGAACACTTTGGCGTGAAATGTGTGTCCCTGTCCGATGATCCCTGAGCTGTAATGTCTTGCCGAGTAATTTGAATCTATTTTGCTAGGATAGTAGTAGATTGGTTTCCTAAAGTTAGTGGCTTTGCTTACAGACTATTTCATAGTAGGCTTGATTAACATTTGTCATTTACTTAGACTAACACTGAATATCTGACATAAAATATATTGGTTGAAAGAAGATATTTGAAACCAGTAAAATAGAAAAACTAACTGAAGCACTGTAGCAAAGATTATTAAATTATTGCAATTTACTTTATATAAAAATTTAATTTAAATATTCACATATCTCTAAACGGAACATTCCATAATAGACAGACATTTAAGTGTGCAATCTGTAAAAATTGGCAATAAAGTTACGGTTTCTCCAGTGGAGAAACCTCCACTGGACAAGCACACAAAGTATTGTATTGACTAGATTATATGACAAAGAAGAATTATGTAAATAAATATTTGTAAATTACAATTTTATGATGAGAAATATATTGTCTGTTACAGTGATAGTTGTTCCTGCGTCTCTTCCAGTGATTTATCCGCCACCTAAGATTTACCAGTTCAATGCAGATCATCCATTTTTATATTTAATTAAGCATAGTGAAGTCGTCATTTTCGCAGGACGTTATGTAAATCCCAAATTGTAAATACGATACTTCTTCATTTTATCTTAATGGTTGTAGATGTAGAGAAGAAATAAACTTTCATTTATAAATAAAGTTTCGTTTTTCCTCTTCGTTGCATTGAACATCGCATTTTTTCAAATCCTCCATTTTCTTTATTCATATCCCACCTCCGACAAGTATATTTAACATTAAGACTAATTTATATCGTATACACGTTATTTAAATTAATAATACTTTCCATAAAATTATTAAATATAGTCCAATAAAGGGGACTTTTAAATGTCCATTCGTACTCCATGGCTGAATTTTTTACCAGAAATTAGTTTTAAGATGTACATCAAGCGTCTGTAGTCAAAAAGTAGAAATTGATGGGCAGGGGTTGTAAAAAAATATTTAAGGGTTGAAATCGCGATATGTCAAAAACGGAAAAATTTTCGAAAAAAAGTTTTAGACAAAAGTTGTAGAGAAAAAAATTCTGGGTAAAAAAGCTACTTAACTTTTTTTTTCTATATATGACCGGCGAGCCGTGAAATTCGATTAAAGTTTTTGAACGATTTACACAGTCAAATACACAGCTGGCGCGTATGCCCTGTACTCGCCGTCGCTTTTTTGACAGAACACAATGACATATCGTCTGCGGACCTCTCAAATTGAAGTACTAGACAGGGTGATATTTTGAAAAGTGACACGAAATATTGCTGCAGTAAGGCATTTTAATGAAATTTTTCTTATAACTCCGGAACGGATAGAGATATCGAGATCATATTTGGCACGTAGGTTGTAATATAGATCTGGGATGGAATTCGAATGAATCTGCTGATGGAAGATGGATATAAGTCCCACATATGTTATCACAAACATGAAAAATCCTTATAACTCACAAACGGGTAGACATATCGCGTTCATATTTGAGACGTAGGTGTTACTATTGAAGAGAGACATAACCCAAATGATCCTGCTGAGTGATTGGATTCATATCGGGTCAGTTTGGGTTCCACTGTTTCTTACGGTGTTTCCAAGACTTTTTTAAAGTATGGTGATTTCAGATATTCTGATCGTTTTCATGGGAAAACTGCGGAAAATAAACGGGTTTAAGGAAAAGTGGAATTTAGGGGTAGTTTTTGGCCAATTTGAGGGGGTTGCCGAGGTGTAAAAATTGGTTTGACCACGGGAATCGATTCAGCACCCTCGAAAACGTAGGGGGGACATTGTCTAGTCCAAGGCGCAAACATTCGGTAATTTCGTCATAAATCCCGACTCTTTAAATGGACGACTATTAGTCGAAACTCATAATTGTATTGGAAAATAAAAACATTTTAAATGTTAAAATCGCAAACAAAACATAAAACATCATTCGCCTCATGACGTTTGTCGTTCTCACTCTGTTACGCTTCTCTCTGGCGGTGAGTAGAGGACATACGCGCCAGCTGTGTATTTGACTGTGTAAATCGTTCAAAAACTTTAATCGAATTTCACGGCTCGCCGGTCACTTATAGAAAAAAAAAGTTAAGTAGCTTTTTTACCCACAATTTTTTTCTCTACAACTTTTGTCTAAAACTTTTTTTCGAAAATTTTTCCGTTTTTGACATATCGCGATTTCAACCCTTAAATATTTTTTTTACAACCCCTGCCCATCAATTTCTACTTTTTGACTACAGACGCTTGATGTACATCTTAAAACTAATTTCTGGTAAAAAATTCAGCCATGGAGTACGAATGGACATTTAAAAGTCCCCTTTATTGGACTAATAGGACATTAATAAAGATGCATATACAACTGAACTTGAAACTTGGTACACAGCCATAATCGATCATGCCCGTTCTACTTAAAATATTTTCAGTCTTCCACCTATACAGTGTGTGCCAAAAATCGGTACCAACTGTCTTATTTTAAATGGAAACCTACATTTTTTACGATCAAATTTGTGTAACACTAAACTGTTTAAAATTATAAAACCAAATTGACGAAGCAGGTAGCTGGAAGTCCAGGCTAACACCTTATGTCCCATCGATAGCTCCATCGTACCGTATGGGCGCAGGCGATTTTCAAATGTCGTAATGAAAAATCGTCAAATAGTCGATTTTTTTAAATGGAACCTACTGGTTTTTTTTGACATCATTCGAAAGAAAATTGAATTTTAGGGTAGGTTTCTAGCATACCTCATACCTAACTTCACCCCCAATCGAGTTATTCAATAAAAATCAAGAAATACCTTATCTTGTCACTTGGTTTTTCAACTATACCGTGGGAACAAATAACAATTCTAACAATTTACTTAAAATATGTTTGTATCTCGAGTTATTGACATTTTTTGAAAGAAATATATATAGAATAATTATAAATATTCAAAAGAATAGTTACAATACGCACTTGGTTTATTGTTTCATTAGTTTTGTTCAGATTTCTCTGACATATGTTTCGGCCTTGCGACCATTATCAAAGACTCTTAATAACTCAGACGCAGATTCCATCCAAGAAATATTGTTTTTCCTCAAGGGTAGTAGGCTTTGGAAATAATCGTTTCAATTGAAATTTTATTCAAAAATCCTATGGCAATAACAAATAATAACAACAAAATAATAACAAATGAAGTGATTAACAAAATAATTTATTTCAATGCAAATTCTCAATGTGTGCACCATGTACATTATATTTACATAATTTTTTGTCCCGACGCCATACATAAAAATCGAAAGTAGTAAAATCCGGAGATTTGGCGGATCAAAGTGATGGAGCTCCATCCATTTAATACCAACGATTGATAAGCCGATTGAGCGACATATCATCCAGATAGTTTTCCACAACTTCTCTTAAGACTCTCAAATTCTCCCATTCTTATTCTCCCGAAGTGTTATTGCACGAGGATAATAACCATCCAGCTTTGTTTGTCGAAATAGGTGGTCTATTCAGTAGAGAAAATGAGGAATTTCCTCTGGGTAACTCGGAGAGTGACCTACCAGATTTTAATTTTAAAAAAGCTAATTTTCAAACTTTATACCAAGAGTTATCGTCAACGGACTGGTCCTGTTTAGCCTCCTTCACAGATGCAAACAGTGCAGTAGATGTATTCTATAATATGCTAAGAAACATATTTAAAAAACATATACCAGTAAAGCATAAAATGAAATATAGTAGGCAATTTCCAAAATGGTTTTCGAAACCGCTCATTGATCAGTGGAAAGCAATAGAAAAAGCTAGAAGAAAATATAATTCCTCCAAGAGTAGCGATGATTATAACGAATTTAAACGTCTTAGAGTTTCACTTAAAACTAATATTGCGGTAGCATATAGCAGGTTTGTGAGCAATGCCGAGGACTCAGTAAAAAATAACCCTAATAACTTTTGGATTTTTATCAATTCTAAAAAAAATACTACAGCTATTCCTTCAACTATGAATCATAATGGTCAAGATGTCGATGACCCTCAGTTGATAGTAAATACTTTCGCCCATTCTTTCTCAGAGGCTTTTGTTACCTCACAGGACTTTACAGACGACATAAATATCTTCAGCAACTACAATGCCCTAAATATAGTGAAAATAACTGAATCCGACATTTCAGCGGCAATAAAAAAGATTAAAAATAATATGTGCATGGGCCCGGACTTAGTGTCAGCATTCCTGGTTAGAGACTGTGCGATAATATTTTGTAAACCATTGCTCATCTTATATAATTTGATATTATCCTCTGGGGTTTTTCCTAATGTCTGGCAACTATCTAGAATTACGCCTGTTCACAAAAAAGATGCTAAGAACAACTTCACCAATTACAGACCCATAGCCATTTTATGCAATTTCTGTAAGGTATTTGAGATTATCCTGCACAGCTTTATATCGCCTCATGTTTCCAATATAATTATGCCAGAGCAACACGGTTTCATACAGGGTCGTTCTACAGTATCCAATCTTTTGTGTGTGACTCAATTTATATCTGAAGTTGTTGATGAGGGAGGTCAGGTAGACGTCATCTACACTGACTTCTCCAAAGCATTTGATAGACTTGATCATGCTCTACTTTTAAACAATCTCATCAGAGTTGGACTTTGCACAGGCCTAGTAAGTCTTTTCCAGTTATACCTTACGGAACGCTTTCAATTTGTGCAATATCGAGGGTTTCGGTCTAACCATTTCCCTCAAACTTCAGGCGTTCCCCAAGGATCAATTTTGGGTCCCCTCTTCTTTATAATATTTATTAACCATATTGCCAAAGATATCAATGTTCACTATTTGCTATACGCCGATGACCTCAAATTATATTGTAGAATTTCTTCCGTCTCTGAGTGTGAGAACCTTCAAAATAATATCACTACACTTGATAATTGGTGCCTTAAGAACAAATTGCCACTAAATCCTAGCAAGTGCAATGTTATGTCCTTTTTTCGTAAAAAGGCACCGCTTTTATTTGATTATGAACTTGACAGTCAAATTCTCGAGAGGCCTGACTATATTAAAGATTTAGGAATCTTCTTTGACTCTGACCTCAGTTTTTCCCATCACATAGATGTGTGTTTGGCTGGTGCATACAAAAGTCTTGGTTTTGTTTTACGCAACTCTAAGGATTTTAAAAACATTTCTACTCTGCGCTTGCTATTTATTACTTTCGTAAGATCCAGGCTTGAGTATGCTTCAGTAATATGGTGTCCAATATACACAACGTACATAACATTAATTGAAAGAGTTCAACGAAGATTCTTCAAATCAGCTGTTTTTCTTCTAGATGGTGTCTATCCTGCCAGAGGGACACCTCATAATCAGTTTCTCGAGCGATTTGACATGCAAAGTCTTGTCATTAGACACACACTGCATTCTGTTATTTTCCTGTTTAAATTAATTCATTATAGGATAAAATGTGAGTTAATTATTGCAAAGGTTATTTATCGAGTCCCTAGAATCAATAGTAGACATAACAGCTTATTTTTGCTCCCCCAGGCGCGCACTAACCTTCTCTTAAAGTCGCCTTTATATCAAATATTAAATAATTACTCAAATATTGAATATAATTTGGATATCTTATTTTGTAGTCTTAATGATGTCAAAAAATGTTTTATGTAACGTGTTATTTATGTAATAGCCCCGTTTTTATTTTCATGTATTTTTTAATATATCATTTTACAATGCTTAATGTATATACTATACCTATACTGTAATTGGGCACTTGCCCGTTGGATATTTTATAGTAATAAATAAATAAATAAATAAATAAATAAATAAATAACCCTCGCCATTCAAGTTTTCATCGTAAATGAAATATCGCACCTCACTGTCCATTAACAGATAGAAAACATTAATACGAAATTGAATTCGATTACAATACGAGGATTTCCATGAGCCATAAAATTTCGATTTTTTTGGATTAAATACCCCTCGTTACAAAATTTGGTCTGTCTAGATGATATTTTGTAAAAAATGACGATCATAAATCCTTATTCTTCGCAAAAGTTTATCCTGCGTACGTAATCCCCGGGATGTAGTTTTTGTAGCCTTATAAATGATGTGTTTGAAGCACGTGGACATGCTTGAAAATATCCCAGGGCATTAATTTCAATACCTTCATTTCCTGTTATAGGTTTAGTTCTCACGAGAGTTTTAACTACCTTCCCATGATTAAAAAAAATATTTTTAACCTTAAAAAATGTATCTAATGTCATTTACGATAGATGTGGATACTTGAAATTGAACGCGCTGCATGTTTTGTCAACTATTCTGTTATTTTCACCACAAATTACAAACAAATCAAAGACAACATCATTCGGATAATTTTCCATGACTAAAATTGCAAGAATTAATGGGGAACAATCCAAGCCAGTTCCTAATATATCCAATAGATGATGCCAAGCGTACTCGGTTTAATGTAATTCTCAATTTATCGCATATGATACAAATTGAAAATGACATTAAACAACAATTTAAAAGTTATTTATAACTTTTAAATTGTTTAAATTTCCCTATTTCTGAGAGTTTCCCAATCTCTTATTCGTAGAAATGAGTCAAATTGATAAAAAAAATGAGGAACAATCCAAGGCAGTTCCTAATATATCCAATAGATGACACCATGCGTACTCGGTTTTGTCATTCTCAACTTGTATCATATATAACCTTTAAATAGTTTGTTGGATACGGTCATTTTTAGGAAATAAATGTCCTACTGTGTTAGAGCACTTTGGTACACAGCAACAACACATCAACATCCTAATTATTAACTTTGTTTGTACAAAGACATATTTTTTCGCATTGACATTGACGGACAAACAACCGAGTACAGCTGGTGCACTCTGCAGAATAAAATCAAAGAGAATGTTCCCCATTGAAACAATAAGAAAACAATAGCACAATAGTGGCTAGGTTTGACAATTGGCATTTTTTCCAAAGCCTACTACAAAAAATGCCAATAATTCAAGACATACATACAAATTGTTAGAATGAGGTAGTATCAGTGACGTCATCATTTGACAGCCTGAAAACGGTTAAGTGGATTGTTGAAGAATTTGACATAAGAGCAAGTCTTAGTTTGTGATCAATTCTAAAATTAGTGGTGCATAATTTTAATAACAAATTTGTGTGGAGACATTTATTAAGGTTTTTTTAAAAGCCTAGTGTGAAAGAAATTTCGATACATATCGTATCAGTGCTATTATTGGAAAAGAAAAATTTGTTGTCAGGTATGTTAACATCCCTGTTAAATCGTAAATTGTAAATATAAGCATTAATAACGCTAATAATTTAGTTTTTCGGTTTTTTTTGTTAAGTAGGTATATTGTATGACTTATTTGCTTAAATATTCATTTAATGTATGTATTCATAGATTTGGTATAAGCCAATATTGACATAGGATATAATAGGTTAGGTAGTAGTAATTTCTATTTACTAATATTGATGGTTTTATAAAAGATTAATATCCATTGCTGTGAAATTTATATTTTCTGACAATATTATTAATTCCCTGCCAAAAATGGCATATAGAAATATCTCCAAAGTAATTTAAAACATATACTTTTCTATAAGCATGGAGAGGATCTATGTAGATGATGAAACAGTTTTACATATGAGTTTCTATGCCATTCTATTGCACAACGACTTCCCGTCATACTGAGGAAGAATATCTCTTGGGATTTTTATGGTTATTAATATGACTGTATGTGAAATCGACTAATTTCGTTCAAAAAATGTTATTGGTCTCATAGAACATTATAGCTTTATTTTTATCTGTTTCTATGAGCATTTTTGGCAGGGTTGTACTTCAAGCTCAAAAGTTTCTAATGAGTTTGAATTTGTTACCATTTTAGAAACAGAATGTCGACGACGGCTGTTGTTGTGTGCACTAATCGATGGAATCAAAAAAGAACAGTTAGATTTTTGGGATTTCCATCTGCTCAAACCAGACGACAAGTAGAGCTTGCAAGAATAGAAATACGTACTCAGCCCAGCAGCATTCTGTAAAGATGATTTTCTCGAATCGAAAATAAAAAATGCAAGAATATGTTCCAAACATTTTGTCATGGGTACCTATACGATAGTTTTTACATCATTTATAAGATATTGCAATGTTGACAGTGAATTTGCCTATTTAGTCAAAATAGGATGCATAAATGTTCTTAAGATTTCACTTAAAGTGTAGATTGTTCTTAAGGTGATATGTAACGTTTTTTTTAGTATGCTTTACACATTATTTTAACATGTATTCTATTATATTGACTTGTGTAAAAAAGTATTGTTAATAATACAAATAAAACTGATTGAATATGTAGTTATATGGTTATTAATTACATCCTCCTCCAGTAACGTGCGAATAGACATAGTTTTGGGTTGATAAATGAAGGTGGGTTTTAAGATCAAATCAGATTTTGAACTGAGTGTACTAAACAATGCAAAATACATGGAAGAATGAAAAATAAAACCCTAACTTTTTGAAAAACTTCGTTGGATTTTCAATGTATCTGAACATTTTTCAATTCAGGAAGAAAAAACGATGAATATATTAAATGTTGATAGAGCAGCATAGAGCAAAATACTTTACTTTGTAGCAATACATTGTGGTTTTGTTGTTTTTATTAACATATTCTACATGTAAACTTAGGAAACATACATCTATATATACATTATATAAAGCCATTAACTTTTTAAATATCATGACTGCATAATTTACAAATGTATAGATTACATAAAAATCTTTGTGAAATGCCAAAGCGCACTGCATACTCTAAGTATCTGGCCTTGTTTTTTAATACTACAGCCATATCAATGTTCTTGTTACTGAGTTCTATTCAATAAGCCAATACATCCGTCACAGACCTATCCTCATACAACAATCCAAGGTTTAAATGTTGCTTCTAACACTCTCTGAGAATGCCGAACCTAAAACAAAAATTATATTCATCCTTAACCCATTTTAATAATATTCTAATGCTTAAAAAACAGTAATTTGTGATTAAACATTGCAGACAAAAGTAATATACTGTGATAATAAACGTTAAATTTCATACAGATCTACACTTATATCGTTTGCTAAATTTTTTTGCCCCCAGAGATTGTATCCATTTACAGGCAAGCTGGGCAAAGGCATCTAAACTTTTACATGCTCTAATTTCATCATTGGTCATAGAGCTCGTTCGAAATAATAAATAATCCATCACCACACTTTTAGAAATCTTTGGGATATCATCTAAAGATGCTGTTAAATCTGCCACTTTTAAACTATATGGATCAACGCCATTAATATACTCTAACTTAAAAATATAATTTGGTGACTCCTGAAATGAAGTGTATAGATCAAATTTCAATGAATTTAACAATCCTAATTGCTAAAATTAACTCACCATTTCGAAAATAAAAACCTGTTGACAGTACGGAAAAAAAAAGTCGGTTAAAAAACACAAATAAAATACAAAATTAAAGTCAGTTCAACAACTCACCAAACGTATTAGTAAAAGGAAACACTAACTGTTAATTTTACACAAAAAAAGCTTTTAAAAAAGCTCTGAAATTATTTAAAATTTGGGATAACTAAATGACCGTAAATGTCGCAAAAACTTATCTATCCACTGAACTGAAGTTGCAGCTCGGTTGTGACGTCAGCTGATACTACCTCATTGTCACTTGTTCTCATGGTATACTTGAAATACCAAGCAATATCTCGGCAAGATAAGATATTACTTGATTTTTATTGAAAACTCGATTTAGAGTGAAGTTAGATATAGGGAATGCTTAAGTAACTCACCCTAAAATTCAGTTTTCTCTCAAATGATGTCAAAAAAACAGTAGGTGCCATTTGAAAAAATCGACTTTAGACGATTTTTCATTATGACATTTGTATACAAATTTGTCCGTAAACTACAGCAGCGGCAATTTTTTTCAAAAAAATTGACATATCAGAACCTGTAACACATAAGTTAGCATACCTCAAGTTATCTAAACTCAGAATTAGAAGGCCAATCGAACCATGTAAAAAAATGTAGGTTTCCATTTAAAATAAGAAAGCTGGTAACGGCATATACCACACCCTGTATAGTTAGAGGACTATTAATATTTTAGCTAGACCGGGGTATGGCTGCATACCAAATTTCAATTTTGTAATCCAACTGCAAGTTGAAAAATTTCTAACGAACAGCCTACGTGAATCACCCTGTATACTGAGAATTAAAAATAATAAGTTCAATATCTATTTTCTAAATTCCAAGTATTGGTCATTTAAGGCATTTTACAATCTATTAGTATCTATTTTTGCAATATTCATTCCCAAGTAATATTCTAAACCATTTTTTTTTAATTTCCAGTGAAGATCGTTCCTTATTCCGATGTGGAATTTTATCCACCACCTAAAATCTATGAATTCTACGCAAATCATCCATTCTTATATATAATTAAGGCACATGGAGTTATTATTTTTGCTGGACGTCACGTAACCCCTAAACAGTAATTGGTGGTGACAATATAAAACTATGTATTATGTAGTGTTGCAGAAATAAAGTTGTTTATTTTATATTTGTTTTTCTATTTCTGTTTTTAAGCTGAATTTCCTGATTAATCTTTCTTTTTCATTCTTTCTTTTTCTGTATCTCGGTTACGTCGATAGACTCTTATTTGATTAATTTTTGCGCCACTTATAAAAAGCTTTATTTTCTGTGTTGCTTTGGACTGCCACAATGACAGAATTCAGACCAAATATCAGTACAGAGTGACGAATGGCAGCATTTGGTGTTGCTCTAATCAACGATTTCTCCAAATTATTTTCAGAGGTAATGTATTGAGCAGTGGCCCCGATATATACCGTGTGTCTGTTTTACGAGGGCCAGACCAAATATAATATATATTTGAAATCCATAGCCTACTTTGTGAGATATATTACAAAGACCTGAACAATGGGAAAACAACAAGCGGTCATAGCTTAATTATTTGAGGAGATACGAAAAAGTTAAAGAGATGAAAGTTGACGGTAAAGACAATAAGAATAATAATGTGTATCAAAAAATTCGAAAGACGCAGTTGGTTTTGACATACTGTTGTGCAAAAATGAAAAGAACAACTCTCAGAGTAGACCATGACACCATTAATTCCGTTTACTTTTTCTCTTTCCAGCGTTATAAAACATATCACAGAAATTTTAACTGTTAGTGTCAATATTTACTATTTTACGAAAACCATAATTCATATCATTGAATCGTAAAAATCCGCTATGCCATAATACAGTAATTATTTATTACAATTTATTACAAACAAACAAATATCTCATAAATAAAAATACAGGTGCAAAATAAACATCCAAAAAAACGAAAAACTATGTATAACTGTGACGCTCTTTTCCTCGTACAGTGCGAGAACTAAGGCTGTCACTTTGACACTCAAGCTTTATTCAGTACTCGGGCGCCAGTTCAAGTTTAAAATGTTTGAACAACACTACCCACAAGTCGAATGAGCGAGACTAAGCAGCTCAGTGAAGAATCAGTTAATTCCAGTGGGTTAATAAGGGAAAATAGACTTTCACAAACACAACAGTAAAACGCAGAAGTTCCAATAATATTTAAGTATATATTACAGTAAACCTGTGGTTACAGTCCTAAATAAACAGAAAAATCACAATTAACACAAATTTATACACGTAGGCTTAAGCAGTAGAGGGAAAGTAGCAAGCAATAAAACAATATTAGCGGCAAAAGCGTGTAAGCGGTGAATTTAGCGAGTTTATAAAAAAAAACGGTTGTTAAACAGACAGTCAGTATACGGATACCAGAAAATGCGAAGCAAACAGAATACAGTATTTCAACAGGTTATCAAACAGACCGGAAATTTGGCTAGTGCTTGGTATCGGAAAATAAACAGTGAAATTTAATATGCTAAGTATCAAAACGGCAATCAGTAAATATGAAATAAATAGTAGAGTATTTAAGCAGCGTAAAAATTTCAATCAGAATATAAGCAATAAAATCCCGGTGACTAAGTTTTACAATGAAATAAATACCAAGAATATTTAAACCGCGTAAAAATTTCAATCAGAAAATATGCATAAAATTCCGGTGACAAAGTTAAAAATTATCAGTCAGTAAATATGAAATAAATACCAAAAATATTCAAACAGGATAAAAATTTCAATCAGAATAAATACGGAATAATACATGCACTAGCCAAATATATATAAGTTTTCTTACTCTTTACAATCGCAGCGGTGGACCCTGGGCACTAGTAGACGTCTGGTTACTTCGAGAATTGGAACACATTCTGATTTTACAGGTCTTTTCAGTCAGTTTTATAGCCAGATTCCCACTCGGGGTAGCGCGAGGAGTCCCACGTGCTCTAGTATTGCGCATGGCCCACTGTATTGAATACAAGCCAGCGAGGACGGCTATATTAAGTTGTTAAACTACTGGTAAATTATTATTACGTGCGTTGGTTAGTATAAATAAAGTATTCTGACTTTTGTAATGTATAGAATCGGTTTCAAATAATTATTCTAACCAACTACGAAAAAGAAACTGATTTAATCGGCCACAGATAACTAATTACTTTAAATAACAAACAATAATTCCGTTTACAAATATTTGCTGCTTTAAATAAATACTCAGGTATTCAAATATTTTCGAATAATATACAGTAAGTCGCTTAAAGCGGTACCGAAAACAAGAAACATAATTATATAAAGTACAATTAACCATAAATTTTATGCAGATTTCCGTTACATAACACTACCACCTACTACCATACAAAAAAAAATGTGTGTATTTATTTTTCTAACTACAAATGCTGAAATTGTGCATCATGCATTCTAATACACAAACGTGCTCTACGATACACCTCACGTATTAGTTTTTGGGGCATTTTCAGAGGCGGTTTGAAATACCTTGTCTTAATGTAATCCCAGACGAAAAAGTCCAAGAGAGTAATATCTGGCGATCGAGCTGGCCGCAGAATGGGTCCATAGGTGAATATACAGCTATCTGGCATAACTTGATTTAAATAATTTGTACATATTACAGCAGTGTGAGGTGGAGCCCCATTTTGTTGAAATTATGAATAATTTAATCTTTCTGCCATTGTTCATTCATAAAGAAAATCTTGAAATTCGTTTTGCCGGAAATTAAGGTATCTACGAGCGGTTAATTTGCCATCATAAAAATAAGGTCCAATTATTTTAATCCCTAAGAGACACACCCAAACATCCGCGGAAAATCTTTCTTGGAACGCAGTCTCTCTGCACCAATGTGTCCAACTTATAAGGCATATTTCTTTTGAAAAATCCATTATTAGAAAAATTTCTTCGTCCAACCAAAGAATTTTGCTATATATCAGCCGGTCATTCCATTTTTTATTTAACAACCGTCTACAAAATCTTGCTCTTCTCGGTTTATCTTCCAACTTTCCTCATTTTGTAGCATCGAAATCCGTTTTTTTTTAGTAATTTTTCTTGCACCGTCTTTTTTTAAGCGACGGTTTCTCTGAATTTGTCGCAAAGATATTTCCTGGTTAACATAATTCAATACTCTATTGACTTTTCTTACATTATCCGGAACACGCCCTCACCTTTGAACTAACTTCCTAAACATAGTTCGATTTGGCTGCGGAGCATCTTGAAATCTATCTCCGTAAACCATGACTGCCATCTCAGCATCAAAATTGCATTGACAATAAATGCTAATTACATAATAATGGGTCTTTATTTTCCACTAAGCAAGTAAAGGTAAATTACGAATAACATGCAAATAACATTTAAAACGACCTAATGGAAAAATGCCGATGATCAGATGGTAATGTGTGACACTACCCCTGTTTTTTATCTTAAACATATTGCACACTAAAACATTAACTATATCATACACAACCCATAATAACAATAACAACTTATAAACAAATAAACAATGATACATACAAACATAACCAACAACTAAATAACAATATAATGCAGGAAAGCTAGAATAGAGAATATGCCATTTTCCCCCCTTTTCCTTTTTCCTTTGTATTTCTTTTTCCTTTCTTTTCTATTTTCTTCTTTTCTCCTTTTTCTTTGTCCCATTATCCTCGAGTATATTTACATAAAGAGATACATTTTAACATAATGTTTAAATGTCGGTAATGATTTGTTATAAAATTAGATGGTACGGAATTGTAAATTTTAGAAGTAAATGAACGTTTGAATAATTCAGTGCGGTACGTGTGGGAGGTGTTAGGGTTCTTTTAAATCTAATGTTGAAGTTGTGAACATCTGACCTACAAGATATTTTTTTATGTAGATAATTTTATGATGTCGAATTTGTTATAATTGGTGTACACCATAATTACTGATATAAAACTTGTCTTAGAACTCGACAACGCAACATACAACAGTGACTATCTGTCAAATTTGTTGAATTGTGGTTTTCGTAAAATATTAAATATTGACACAATCAGTTAAAATTTTTGTGACATGTTTTATATCGGTGGAAAGAGAAAAAATATATGGAATTAAAAGTGTCATGGCCTACTTTGAGATTTGTTCTTTTCATTTTTGCATAAGAGCGTATGTCAAAGCCAACTGAGTTTTTCGAATTTTTTGATACACATCATTTTTTTTTATTGTCTTTGCCGTCAACTTTACTTTAACTTTTTTCGTATCTCCTTAAATAAGGAACTATCTGTGGTTTCAATATTTTTCAGGTTTTTGTAATATATCTCACAAAGTAGGCTATGGATTTCAAATTAATAAGCGCTTATCTGACTAAAATAAAGCAAGCAATTCCTTCGGTCACTGCTATTGTTCGGATTGACTTTTTTCAACCACAGTTCTAATGTTATTATTAGGTAAAAATCTTTATTTTGCACTACTTTTAATGTTATTAATTTTTTTGTGGACAGACCTATTCATTATACTGGAATTTCAAAAAAATAGTTTTATTGTTTTATTATAGCGTGCGTTTTTTTACCTTTCTGTTCGAAGAGTAAACTCATTCGAATCATTTTCCTTATTTAAAATGCTGTTAGACCACAAGCCTACTAACTTTTCCCTCTTCTTCTTGCCTTTGATTTCATCTAGAGACTTTTTAAGAAATAACAATTTTAACCCTTCCGCAAAAAAATATTGTTGCTATACTTCTTTTAAATTAAATAAAAATTTTTTTATTTTCAGTTATTTTCGACAGATCAGCACATAGCGTCAAATTTGACACTTTCCTCTTCCATGCAGATCACCCATTTTTCTATTTGATTAAATTAAACGATATCATCGTATTTGCTGGTCACTATAAACACTAATAAATACTTTGAAAAATATGAAATATAATGGTATGTATTATAACTTTATAATAAAAAGAGTCTTAATTTATCATACTGATAGATAAATTTATTTAAATGTTAATAATTCTTACTTACCCATTTACTTAACCTCAGAATCAAAGGCGGTTTTTTTGAGGGATGGGAATGTGAGTGGAATTTCTTAGCATTGAGAATACTTCTTTGCGCATATATGGGGATCGTTTGCGTACAAACGGGGTGACATGCAACAGATTTGTCTATTGGCGTTTGTACCAGAAAAAATAGCAGACCCGCTTTTATGTCCTGCAACAGCAAAAAGTGCTGTACAGTTTCGTGTACTTGCAGAAACCAGACCTTTAGTGTTCTTCATAGTGCGGTGAACGCCAAGGAGTATTCTGTTTGAACACTGTTCAACCTGAGTCTGAAGGTGAAGACAAAAGTTCATAAATCTTGTATGATGAAGGAAAGAAATGATTTAAGTTTAAACAAATGTTATTTTTGTTTAATTTTTCAGTTGATTTACTTAGTTTTTTTTATTATATAATACACAGCACTTCATGACGTTTCGTAACAACTTTTTATGAGAGGGCATAAAATGAATGAAAAATAAATGTCTTATTTTGGATCTGGATTTTAATTAATATTAACATTGAACCCTGGAATAATCTCCAAACCAGCTACCCGAGCAAAACAAGCATCACAATTTGCTTTGTTTTTAATTTTTTTCACGGAAACCAAATCGAAAGGGTGGAAGTGTGATATATCGTTGAAATCAGAATTTTAACTGGTTTTCAATGGTTTGATTGCAAATTGAAAGTAATTATAAAATAAACAACTTGTTGCGTCAAAATGGCACTAAACGTAATCCGATCTCAACCAAATCTTCTGGGGCACTAAAGAAACGCACACGCAAAGTTTTATTGAAATCCGTTCAGTAATTTCGGCGCTATTGTGCTAACACACATACACACACACAGACATTTTTCAAAAACCACTTTTTTGGGTTCCTAGAATCTCAAAACGTAAAGATTTGTTATTATCTCAATTTTCGTTTTTGAACCAATTTTAGTAACCTCTCAATTTTATTGTGGAGAGGTTAAAATGCAGAAGTAATTTGATATTGTCCGACAATGAGTTCGTTTATTACTCCTTCGTCAATTCCTGAATAGATTATACGCCGTGTTATAATTTTCCTTGGATATTTCTGGTATCAAATTGAGGCAGATATTATTCACAGCTTCTAAAATAGTGTCTACAACCTACAACAGATTTACTAATCAATAAAGCCTTAATGAGTAACAGATCGTATGACATTCGAGTAGCTCGAAAATTGGACTTCTTTCAGGTAGAAAACAAATGAGGTTTACTAGAAAATGTTGCTTTTTACTTATGACGTTAAAATTAATTTTAGCACCGAATACTATCCCTTTCATATGTCCTTTGTGGTCGATGAACCCTTATCAAACTGATTTTTGCATCACTTGCAACATGCAGGCTTTGGCTGTATTGTTTTGAACAGCTGGAATGGCAGAATTAATGAAACGTCGGTATTCTGCGACGAATTATAGCATTTGGTGTAGTCTATTGCTCTAATAACGAAACCATATTTTTCGAAACTAGCTTCTCACAATCATACATTGAAGAAGTTTATCTCATGATCAGTTCAGGCAAAAGAATGCCCAAATCCGTGAGACATTTAAGAAAAATTACAAGTGCTTTGCAATGATACTGATAAGGATTTATTATTTTTAATTATTTATTATAAAAAAATAAGAGTAGGGGAAATGTACCCATTATGCTCAACAACAAAAGACATGTATTCCTTTGTACGTAATGATAAGGTCGCTCCGACGTCTTCTGGTCCAAATGGTATCGGTATTATGCTGCGTTCAACATTCTCTAATAGGTTTGAATCACATATTAAGGTAGGAAACCATACACTGTTTGCGAATTCGAGTACTGGACGAACATACGTTTTATATAGTTTGGATAAGGTGGTGTGATTCAAGTGGACGCAAGTTTTATTCAGAAGATATATTTTGGTGTCGGCTTTTTTAACTTATCGGGCAATATGGTTGGACCCGGAAAGATTCTGTAATGATGACTCCTAGATCGTCGTGACAGTCAGATGAAACCAGTTGTTTGAAGTTAATATTGTACCACAAGCGTGAATTGTATTTTCCTAAATGGAGTACTGCACACTTATCGACGATTAAATTAACGGAAGTAACCATGATTCGCTTCACTTCTGACTAAGATCTATATCTCTTTGCAACCGTACGTGATCTGTTAGTGAGTTGCAGTAAAAGTTTATGTCGTCTGCGTAGAAAGAACATCGGGATTTGATACAATGCCGCAGGTCAGATATATATGCGATAAACAGCAGGGGTCCTGAGATATATCTTCAGGGTACCCCACTGAGTATATTTCTGCTGTCACTCACTGCAGTACCAACTTCAACAAAAAACATTCGAGGATCAAGAACTACTGTGTTGTAATTCTTTTAGTATTTGTATATTTAGAATTCATTATAGTAAATAATTTTCCTTTAGCCTGAAAACCCATTTCACTTTATTAATTTTCTTTTCTTAAATCGCATGCTTACTAACGAATCTTCGTGATTTTGGTTTCACTTATACACTCTTTACCAAATAACAATTGTCACTTTTCTCAGAAAAAATATATTTTTCTAAATTACATTTTCTTATTTTCAGTTATTCATTTCTACAGATCAGCACATAGTGTAAAATTTGACACGAAATCATTCCATGCAGATCATCCTTTTTTGTACCTCATTAAATTAAACGATATCATGGTATTTGCTGGTCGTTATAAACAGTAAAAAAGCCATATATTATGAAATGAAATGGTATGTATTATTACTTTATAGTATAGTGAAATTAATAAATTTGAATTTTTTTGCACAGTCCACTTACAGTTCAACTTCTGTGAATTTGGACAGAAGCTTCGGCTATTTCCTAAAGATTGTTCACCTCTCATGGCGTAAATTATTTTTTGGTGGTGATCCATATCCATCTGAAGGTATGACTTTATGGACTGGGGATTTCTGTGACCAGTATAATGATTTGTTGTTCCTGAACACCATTTTTTGACAAGTTTGACACTGCCGTGGCTCTCGCAGAGTCATTTATTACTTTGATTTTTTAACATCAATTCTTATTTTGGATGCAGATTCTTTTAACCAAAAAGCAATCGTGTTTTTACTGACAGGACTATTCTTATACCATCCGTTCGAAAAAATTTCATTCCAGTTCCAATCTATCCACTGTTAGATCTCTACGTTTTTCCATACATTTTTCAAATAATGGGACATTCATCGAGATTTCTTATATTTCTTACCAACCACTTACTATCGGGTAATTTTCTCGATCTGCATTGGGTTGTTTTAGTAAACACAGGGTTATATTGTCACGCCCAACCCTCTTAAAGGTCCTCAGTATTTGTGTGTATTGGGTTGGAGAACATAGCGGGCGCGACACTGACTCGCTTGGTGCAGCAATAAATTAAATGCGCAGTTTGCAAGAAATACAACAATTTAATTTCATGTAAAGTGGACTACTTACATTATATTATCTCTTCGTCTAAAATTTTCTTACCGAATCTCCCTCGTTCTTGAATTAAAAAATCTGGAAATTTTTTCTCGCTCACGAATTTTTAAATAAAATTTAAGATTTAATATAAGATTTTTTTTAAAATTCGGACCTCAAAAAAGTGTCCAGAAATAATTGAAGAACTAGGGAGATTACAAGTGATAATCTCCCTTAGATAATAATAATCACGGATAATCAGGTACAGTTTTGCTGGGCAACAAAAACTTTACGACCTCTTTAAAATACCGTCACCCTCTGTACTATCTCGCCTGTAAATTTAATCACTTATCTTTATAGGTTTTTAATGTACGTCAGCAATTATCTCGTGAAGTTTTTGTTGCATTTTTTGACTGCCCAGCAAAACTGTACCTGTCTATATGCCATCCAGTTAAACAGTTTAATAATTTAAACTCAACTCAATAAGACTAAGAATAAGAATCAATATATCATTACTTTACTTAACTGGTTTATCTACTAAGGAACTATCAGGGAAATCTCTTAATTATTCATACACCATTACCATCTCTTAAGTATTCATGCAACTTCTCGAAAACCATTTATGAAACTTTCTCAGCTTCATAACTATAATTCAATGCAAAATGCATTAAATTTTTTTTATTGCTAGCTGAATAATGCATTTATTTTATCAATTTTGATTCAATTAAGACTGTCAATTATCAATATTTCATCACATATCATTCTTTGGATAGTCAGGCTCGGGCATATAAAGAAAAAGTTCAATCATTTGAGATAAAAGGACAATCTTGTATAGAAAAGTTGTGGTTATGTGTTCATGATTTGTTTTATTTTCAGTGGAGTTCTCCAGAACGGCACATTCACTGGAATCAAGATTATTCCATGCAGATCATCCGTTTTTGTACTTGATTAATATTAACCAAATCATTATTTTTGCTGGACGTTATATTCTGTAAATGGTATATGAATGATGTATAAATTTAAGTATGTATGTATGCTTAATTGACATGTATAATAATTAAAGACAAATTAAATATTAACAAGAACCAAATGCATTTTTAATAAATAAATTTATTAATATATTAATATTCAGCATTTTTTTCAATGGAACTCGTTAATCCTGAAATGCTAATTGTTCTCATTCAAACTATATTTATATTTTTACAACATATAACTACTCGTTCATTCGCCAACAGGCGATAAAAATAAGTGAGAAATAATTTATCTCAAACTATTTTTTTACCAGATTAACTGTAGCCCCACGTTAGGCGCTAATTTTGGACATTAACGTAGTCTACTTAGTTTAGGTCATCTATTGTTTTACTCACAAATACAAGCCGATAAGAATAAAAAACGCAACTAACAATCATCAAAATGTATTTGTAAATAATTTGGAACTATTAATAAGTTTCTTTTTCAGTCCTAATCGAAAAGACATCGCAGCTTATTCGTTTATCTGACCCAGTTCATTTCCATGCAGATCGTCCGTTTTTGTACGTGATCAAAATTAATGGAGTCATCGGTTTTGCTGGTCGTTACTCACATCCATAGACGGGACATTTAAAAAAAATTATATTACGTTTTGTAACCTTACCGTTAAGAATCAAAATAAATTCTACTTTTTAACAAACTGCCTTTTCGTATTATAAAAACTTAGACTTAAATTAAGCACAAACAAAAGTCTTGCCAGAGTTAAGGCTCTTTCTCCTCCTTCAATAACTCTACGAATAATCAAAGAAGAGAAAATACAATATTTTACTATACAATTTAATTTATCATTTCAAGGCCTCTTTAAAAAGTGGCTCTTCATAAAAGAAGAAATAATTTAATGCAAATTAATTAATTAAATTATGTAATATATATTCCACCAAATCGTGCTTTATATTTCAAGGCCCCTTTAAAAAACTTCCCCTTCATAAAAAAGAAATAATTTATAGCAAATTAGTTAATTAAATTAAATAAAAATATTTCAATATATATTCTACCAAATTGGACTTCATAAGGAATAAATCAGGGCCCCACATTAGGCGCCAAGTACATTTAGGTTTTATACATAATTTTATAAAATATTAGTATTTTTTGTTGGTTCAAGACTTCTTTAAAAAAGTTAAAGGGAAGAGAGAATTAAGTAGAAATTAATTAATGGAAATAGATAAAAATATTGTAATGTATTTAATGTTCCGTCAAATGGGGCTTTGTAAGAAATAAGCCAAGCAGATCATATCTGTCATATCTAATTTTTCTATTATCTGCTGAAGTACAACAGGCGACAAAAATAAGTGGGAAACAATTGAATTATCTCAAACTAATTTTTTACCAGGTGAACTGTAGCCCCACGTTGAACGCCAATTTCAGACATTAACGTGGTCTACTTAGCATAGGTCTTCTATTATTTTGCTCACACAAATACAAGCCGATAAGAATATAGAATGCAACTAATCATCAAAATATATTAACATTTGTAAATAATTTGGAACTATTAATAAATTTCTTTTTCAGCCCTAATCCAAAAGAAGTTGAAGCTTATTAGATTATCTGACCCAGTTCATTTCCATGCAGATCATCCGTTTCTGTACGTGATCAAAATTAATGGAGTCATCGGTTTTGCTGGACGTTACTCACATCAGTAGACGCTACATTAAAAAAAATGTATTACATTTTGAAACCTTGTCGTTAAGAATCGAAATAAATTCTACTTTTTAACAAACTGCTTTTTCGTATTATAAAAAACGT
Source organism: Leptura quadrifasciata (assembly GCA_963675555.1). Lineage (NCBI taxonomy): Eukaryota > Metazoa > Arthropoda > Insecta > Coleoptera > Cerambycidae > Leptura > Leptura quadrifasciata. The sequence continues at coordinate 13,263,149 of OY776681.1, read as the reverse complement.
AGATTTAAATTAAGCACAAAAGAAGTTTTGTCAGAATTAACTTTTTTCTCTCCCATCAATAACTATGAATAATCAAAGAGCAGAAAATACAATACAAACTAATTTAATTGAAATGGGCAAAAATATTCCGACATATATATATATATATATATATATATATATATATATATATATATATATAATATTTCACCAAATTAGGATTCATAAAGAATAAACCAAGGCCCCACATTAGGCGCCAAGTAAATTTAAATTTTATGTATAAGACAATTTTGTCAAATAATTGTATTCATCGTTATTTCAAGGCTTCTTTAAAAAGATGCTCTTCATAAAAGAAAAAATAATTTAACGCAAGTTAATTAATTAAATTAGTCAATATGTATTCCAGAAAATCGAGTTTTATAATGAAAAATATAAGGCCCCACACTAGGCGCCAAGTACGTTTAGATTTCATGTATAAGACAAGTTTATAAAACATTAGTATTTATCGTTATTTCAAGGTCCCTTTAAAAACTTCCCCGTCATAAGAAAGAAATAATTTAACCCAAATTAATTCATCTAAATTGGACTTCATCAAGGAATAAACCAAGGCCCCACATTCGGCGCCAAGTACAAAACTTCATTTTTTTAGAATTCAACTAAACTTCGGATTCAGGATTTTTGTAGGATTTTGAACAAGTTTTGTTAATGAAAGTTTTTTATTAAAAAATGCCTACTATGATTTTTTTGACTTTTTTTTCATATAATTTAGCATTGTAGATAGCCTTGCATTTAAAGATGGAAAGTGATTTTGTTGTCTTAAATAGATCTTGGTGACTTCTATCTTTTGAGATCAGTTTGATGTAAATCGGACAAAAAACAAAAGAATTATTACGCTGTTACACTCTTATGTGAGAGACACTGTATGTCTGGTGGTCAATCCTTGAGCAGGAAATAAAAATAATCTGACAGCTATTTGCTTTTTTGTTACTAGATGAAGTATAGCCCTAGCCCTCTATTTTTTTACTAACACAAATACAAGTTGACAAAAATGATTAACGTAACCAACAATCATTATAACATATTTTTAAGATTTGAAAATAATTTGAAGCTATGGTGTCATTATTTTTTTTTTATTTCAGTAATAATACATGAGAAATCAAGCCATATCTTTTTATTTGACCCAGTTCGCTTCCATGCAGATCACCCATTTTTGTATGTGATTAAAATTTATGGAGTTATTAGTTTTGTTGGACGTTACTCACATCCCTAGAAATTAATTTGTATTGAAATTTGTTATCTTAGCATTATTAACTGAAATAAATTATATTTTTTTACGATTTGATTTTTATTTAAAAGAAAGGACAAAAATTATGCACAAACAAATATTTTGGTAGAAATAATGTTTTCTTTCTATCAATAACTGTGTGAACAAATTGTTTTCTAAAATTTCCCATTAGAAATGATTCTATTGCTTCGCTTAACAGAGCACCCTCATATATTTCCACCGGCGAATGTTAACAGCACGCAACGCTAGATGCACCACTCTTCGGTATTCATGTAAAGTCATAAAGCAAATATTCAATATATATACTTTCTTTTTCAGGCCTGACAACATTTGGAAGATCCCCGCCCAGTATTAAACGAATTATAGCTGACCACCCATTTCTATATTTGATTAAAACCCATGAAGTAATTCTTTTCCTGGGGCGTTACGCACATCCATAATTAATAAATGTATTAATACAATATATCTGTAGCAGATATTGTGTAGTTATGGTGGTGGGAATAATAATGAAATATACTTTTTAGTTTTTGTTTTCTTATTTCGCAAACAGTGGCCCTCCTCGGCATCGCTTACTTCAAAAGAAGAACTCAATGCAAGATGGTTGAAAGGTAACAATTCATAAATTCACCTTGAATTTGACTCGTGAGATGTTCAGTTTTTCGATGTTTATAAAAATTAATTCGGTTACAAGAAAACTATGAAATACTAACAGACAAGTTTATTGTTGTTCGTGGCTATGTACAAAAACAAATGTAACGATTAAATTATAGCTGGTATCACATCGGTAATAGTATAAAAGGTTAGTGACGCAGTTATTAACAATGATCAAGTCCTTAAATTTTTAATACTTGGAATGGCTTCCTCCTCCAAACGAGATACTAGAATAACTAGTTGATCCGCCTCCCCCATAACCACCTCCGAGGGAGGAGCTACTTCCGTGACTTCCTCCGTATCCTTCTCCTATGGAAATTGAACTACCTCCATATCCTCCTCCAAGAGAAGAGGAACTACTTCCATGACCTCCGTATCCTCCCCCAAGAGAAATAGTGCTACCATGGCTTCCTCCTAGGGAAGAATAACTAGTGGATCCGCTTCCCCCGTAACCACCTCCAAGAGAGGAGCTACCTCCGTGACTTCCTCCGTATCCTTCTCCTAGAGAAATTGAACTACCGCCATGTCCTCCTCCAAGAGAAGAGGAACTAATTTCGTGGCCTCCGTATCCTCCCCCAAGAGAAATAGAGCTACCATGACTCCCTCCTAAAGAACTGCCGTGCGCGATAGAAATTGAACTGGAGTAACCCCCTTCAGATCCGCCTCCATATCCACCTTCAAATCCGCCGCCGATTCCACCGCCAAGACCACCCCCTAGTCCACCCCCAGCACCCCCACCGCCTCCTCCGACGTAAACTGGTTGAGCCACGGGTACAACAATCGTTTGTGGTACTCTGACTGGGTAAGGTTGTGCAACAGTTACGGGGTAGGGTTGGGGTACTGATACACCAACAGGTTGTGCGACTGGTACTCGAACTGGAGTTGGCACGGCAACAGGGACTGGGCGTCTCACGATCACTGGGTAAGGTCTTGGCACTTCCACGGGTTGGGCCACTGGTACGGATACCTGAAATTTCATGATGTTAATCGTCAAGTATTTAGAAATTTCGTGGGAAAGTGAGCACTTGAAAGTTTTTCTTTTAAATTAACTCACCTGAACAGGTCTGGGTACCGGTACGGCTACTGGTTGGGCAACCGGAACAGGCACGCGTCTGGTTACTGTAACCGGGTAAGGCTGTGGTACAGGGACTGGAACTGCTTGGTTTATTGTTGTTACTGTGGCGCCACCGCCCCCGCCTCCTGCACCGCCCCCAAACCCACCTCCAAATCCGCCTCCGGCGCCGCCTCCATAGCCGCCCCCGAAGCCTCCTTCTAATCCGCTTCCGTATCCTCCGCCTCCAGAAGAACCTCCATATCCACCACTTCCAGAGTAGCCACCTCCATAGGAGATGCTGCTTTCGTGACCGCCTAAGGAGATGCTACCTCCGTAGCCACCGTGTGAGCTGCCAATGTCACTTTCAAAAATACCACGTTTGTCATTTTTGTTTGATTTTTTTGGAGCCTCGCTGCTCTGACCATAACAGACGACTGCTAATACCAATATTGCTACCTAAAATGAAACGACGCATGTAATATCTTAATACTAAAATAGTATAGTCGAGATCATCTGTTCTCGGCACTCAAAAAACGCAACAAAAACTTTACGACCTCATTAAATACCGGTACGCTATGTACTATTTCGTTCGCAAATTCGCTTACATTTATAGGTTTTTAATGTGCGTCGGCAACATGCCGCTTGACCCAACGACGATAATAATTATGCCGTAAAGTTTTTGTGCCGAGGACAGATGAACTCGACTCTACATGCTACTATGAGTAGCCGGTAAATCAGTTTAAGGATTTGTTAAGAATTAGACAAATATATTTTCAATCAAGAGTGGACCATCAGCTAAATGCTAACGCATGTATTTCGGTAGACCAATAAGGTGTATTTATGTCGACTGCTCTACACTCTGCTACACTCTGTGTTTGCCTTTAATGATCTCTTTATCTTTTATAAAGATTTATATGTAATAAATTTATGAAGCTGAACAATATTGTGCATTGTGGGTGTAATCGAATTCTATTTGATTCATAAAATTAATTACTATTTTAATGAAGCCATGTATAATTAATTAACTCACCTGAAACACTCTCATGTTGATGTATGATGGCAGAAAACTGAGAATGATGACCACATCTTGGGGTGGTGCGCTTATATACCTGGTGCATATGGAGAGGGTTTTTTCCAAAACATAAACTTGGCATGACAAAAATTCGCGACTTTCACCGGCAGAATCACTAATAATTCATCGTTTTAAACAGGGATGCTTCGCTGAACACCTATAATTAGCGTGTGCAATTAAGTTAAAAAATTAACATTCTTAACAAAGCAAATTTTAAATATTTTCGTGAAGAAATGCGGAATCTTGTTAATATGCATGGGATTGGTCTGTGAAGCCTAAAAATATAATGTTTGCTAAAGTTAACAATAAAAAATAAGTTGACGGAAGGTTTTTACATATACAGAACGATAAGAAGAAAATTCTAATTTTTCAACCCATTTTGTTTGCTTAAAAACAATACTGCATGGTTTGGTTCTGCATTCTATGAATTTTGACGCTGGCGCTCTTTCTAAATATTGCTTACAAAACTCACCACAATAGAAAAATTCATTAACATAAATGTTTTCTTTTAAGTGTTTGTTGCTCTCGGATCAGCCCCAGTATTTGAAGAACCGAAAATTTTTGAAGCAGATCATCCATTCCTTTATTATATAAAACATTCTGCTGCTGTTGTTTTTGTTGGGCGCTATGCCAATAATTAATGTAGGTAGGAATGTTTGGATATATATTTTTTTTTGTATTCCCAATTCATGATAGCATTTTCCAAAAATTTCTTGATCTGTAACTGATCATGTATTTTATTTGTTACTAGTTTTATGTAAATTTTCTACAGATTTCAACAATAATTTCAAATGCGATCAAAGTTGTTAGAAAAGCTCTCGGAAAAGCTCATATTGAAACCGATTTATAAATCTTGTTACTCTTTAATATTTTTGATATTCATTAAAATATGTGACTTTTTTCAGAACTTCTTCAGGACTCAGATATAATGTATACAGGATCAAGATCTATCCGTTTCAACGCAGACCATCCATTTGTGTACGTTATTATATACAAGAAGACTATACTTTTTGCTGGACGTTTTACAGGATAGTTTAGTTTTAATAATTAAAAAAAACGGGTATTTACAAATGTTATATTATAGTTTATACATAAATAAAGAATAAGCAATAAATGTTTTTTTTTTTAACATTTATTTAACGTCGACCTATTTCCGCTACTGAGGCTTAACACCGACGCCTGTAGACGAGCTACCCCCAACCAGGAAATTTGCCGAACCTCTTCCCTTAAGAAGAGTAGGGATCTTTTACTTGCCTAACATTTAATAGACAAGGGACCGACGGCTTTACATCCCCTCCGAAGGATGGTATATCTCCTATACAACCCTCGCCTAAGGTTGTATAGCTTCCGCGCATACACTGATATACAAGCCGCTGGAAGATGTGTGAGGCGAGAATGCGGTTTCCGTTGGAATGGTCACCCATCCAAGTACTAACTGCGCCTGTTGTTGCTTTACATCGCATACCGAAGTATGCACATAGTAAAGACGCACCTACGCTCGCCCCCAAAAATGTTTGTTTTCTTTTGTAAGGTTGAGGGACTACATACAGTGCGTTTCATTGAAAACTCTCCCCTTTAATATTTGGATATATTAATTTTTGCAATAAAACACGTCAAAAAAAAAAATAATCCGTGGAAAACCTTTCTTACGAATATACCTAGAATTAGCTCCTACTTCTCACTCCCAGAGTCGCCCGTACATTTTTTTAACGGAACATTTCATAGTCCCAAATGCCTGTGTAACGTTACTAAGAACACTTGTGGGGTTGTGTTGAAATTCTTGAACAGTTCTTTGTCTAACATCATTTAGCGACTCTGATTGAATTGCATATACTTTCGTCTTTAAATACCGTCACAAAAAAGTCTAAGGGAGTCAGATCTGGTCATCGAGGTGATCACTCCATCATCGAATGTATCATTATCTCTAGAGGGCGCTGAAGATCTCATCTTTATGTTTAAAATAATGTAATTCTTGCATAATAAACGATGACTAAGTACCTTCTGAGTTTAAAACGATGTAAGATATTTAGTTGGCGGATCATTATTATAACTTTTTGTTATTTTGTTGTGGTCAGTCTAGTATGTTTCATTTGTTATATTTATGGAGGACTAACATTAAGCCATTTTAAAAAAATGGATGTAGCTGATAGAAGCGATATTTTTTATACTCATTAGTCGGGCCCCATGGGTTAAGAAAATGCTATTCATTGTGATCGGAAGTCAAACAATAGATGGATAATCAAAAATTGCATCAAAGTCGGTGTACTAGAACCCGAGTAATAGAAGAAAATTGAAAAATGACTCGATAGCGCACGTTTGTTGTTTTTTTGAGGTTATGTTAAACTTTTGAGCTCTCCTTAATTATTTTGAGATCTTACCCTCTCTGATAGGACCAATAGAACAGCAAATATTTAAAAGGAAAATTCAAAAAACCAGGCACGGAGGCCGTTTTGTATAAAAATGGTCCTAGGGGATTTAGGACTACTTATAGGACAATACAGATTAAGTAATTATCGTATCCTAACCTTTTTAACCGATAAGAATTTTTATAAGACAATAAATTTCAAAAGTTTCAATTCCCAGATAGATCCTCATACACACTATTTTGGAATCACATTAAGCCTTATATATTCCATTGTGATTTCACGTACATTCTTACAGTGTTTTATATATATATATTCATAAAGGGAACTTGTACAATTGCATAGATATAGATCATTCAGGTTTCAATTCCCAGATAGATTCTCATACGTATCATTTTGAAACCACATCAAGCCTCATATATTTGATTGAGGTTTCACGTATATTCTTACAGTATCTTATATATACTTATAAAAGGAACTTTTACAATTGCATAGATATAGATCATTTAGGTTCAATTGCCACATAGATCTTCATATATACCATTTTCCAACTACATCAAACCTCAGTATTAAATAAATAAATAAATAAATAAACACCACAGAAATTAGACATTCCATTGCGGTTTCATATATATACCTACTTATACAATTGCATAGATATAGATCATTCAGGTTTCAATATCCATCATTTTGGAACCACATCAAGCTCATATATTCCATTGACGTTTCACGTACATTCTTACTGTATCTTATATATACTCATAAAGGGAACTTATCTAATTGCATAGATACAGACCATTCAGGTTTCAATTCCCAGATAGATCCTCATACACACCATTTTGGAACCTTATCGAGTCTCATATATTCCATTGTGGTTTCACTACATTCTTATAGTATCTTATATGTACTTATAGAGGGAACTTATACAATTACATAGCTAGAGATCATCATCATGCTAAACCTAGTCTGATTGCAATAAGTTGCAGTAGGTGGCTAGGTGGTTTGCAAACGGAAGTATATGGATAAAGGATAAATGTAATATATTACCATTTGCTTATAATATTTCAGTTTGCTTTTTAGAATTTGTAGGCCGCTTCAATTGTAAAAAATATACTCATCATTTAAAAGCAGCCTTGTGGGTATTACAATAATCTATATCGAGAGAAAAGAGTTAATACAATGTCTTATGATTTTTTTTTCTAATATAATTAAATATGTTTGCAGTTAGGATAGTTGGATATGCTTTGCATCGAACTCCACCACCACCTCCACCTAAGTACTTCAAGGCAAACCACCCCTTCTTATACTACATCCAGTATAACGAAGTCATTCTTTTCACTGGACGTGTTGCATTTAAAAAATAAATAAGGCTTACCTACTTGACGATGTTTTGTACCACTTAACATAATGTTAAATATTACGTTGTTTCATTAGTTCTATTTATTTAAGTGTTATAATTTAAAAAACAAAAAAAATGTAATGACCAATAATAGTGAATAAAGTTTATTATTATTATTATTTTCCATTTATTGCATACGCGGTACATATTCTCATGCACAACCGCATGATTATTACTAAACAAATATATTCTCATACCCTTAAAATTTGATTTGAACTCAAAAATCTATCTGGTTATTGCGTATTAGCTACCCGTAGCTGCTCATTCCTAGTATGTGTCAGGGTTGAACATATCCATGTATGTATTTTATTTCAATAATTTTGTTGACATATTGTAACAATAACAACGACTTTTCAGGTAAGTAAGTTTATTAAAGAATACAAAACTTCTATATAGGTTCATCCTATATTAAAGTCTACAGTAATATATGTACAAATCATAAGTATCATGTAACAAAAGAACAATTAAATTCAATTTTATTATACAATCTTTTTTATATAAGTATGCAGATGATCAGCGCCAAGCTCACATGAAAACACCTAAGCATAGAATGCTTGTATTGTGAATTTCATGCTAACTTGATTACTGAGTTGATTGACATTTTTTAATTATAGCGTTTACTAATTGAAAGGAATGACCAAATTATTACAGATAAGAAGACAAACAATAATATAATAAATGGAACAACCAGTGAAACAGTAAGGTTTTATACAATAACCAACAGCAGTACATAAATACAAAATGTCAACTGCTTGAGTAAGTGAGAAATTAGATGATATTTTTAACATAATACATTGATTGTAAGTAAAGGCAGTAAATCTAAATAAACTATCCATATTGATGTCTGATTTTTGCTGCTTTATTATTTTATGTTTTTATATAATAATAATAATAATAATGTTTATTAGATATAAATAATATAGCAAATACAAGTACAATTAGTATACAAAACAGTGAATATAAAAAGTCCAATAAACAGGATATGATCACAAAGTACAAGTACCGTGCGTGAGAGACATTTGAAATAAAATAAAATATTCTATATATAATATGTAGTTAAGTATTTGTATTCATGTAAAGCTATACAATATAAAGATATAAAACGTCAATAAGATAGTACAATAATACAATGGTAATAAGAGTTTAGCAGTTACAGTTACACAAATAAATATGTGGAAAACCCACAAGGAAAATTCCGTGCGTGGGTGAAATATTCACTGTAACAATACATAATGAAAGTTATATTTCGTTATATACCGGGTGTTAGAAAAGTATGGGAACGGTGGAAAATCACGAACAGTTTGCATCAAATCGAAAAATAACAAAATACGTATCAAAATTTTTTCAAAAAGCTATCTACTGATACCAAAATGACCTCCCCACCCACCACCCTGTGGGTGGTACGAGGGGCAACTTTAAAATTTCAAAGGGAAACCCCTATTTTTTATTGCGGAATCGGATTCTACAGCAAAAAATACGCAAATTTTATTCCGGACATTTTTTTTTATTCTTGCATGGTGTCGCTGTAATCGCAAAAATGAAAAGAAAACATTACTGTTTCAAGAGTAGCGTCTTGTGCCCATAAAAAAACGTCCAATTCAAAAACTGAAAAATACGTATTTGTTATTTTTACGAAATCTATCCAATGACATTGGATTCGACTCTCCCACCCCTAACCCATTGGGTGGGGCGGGGGCAACTTTGAAATTTGTAATGAAAATCCCTATTTTTTATAGCGGGTTCGGATTCTACGGCCAAAAATATGTGAATTTTATATCGGGCATTTTCTTAGATTCTCGCAAAAAATTGAGTGGAAACATGAAAGTTTTGAACGCATACTTAAAAAAATACGAAAAGTAAAACTACTGATCTCAGAGTGAATGATTTCCCGAGTTGTTTTGAGAACAGTGATTTTACACGGTCGTGCGGAAATTACAACAACTATTAATATTCTGTAAATTTATTAGCAGCTAGTAATTTTCAATTTACATTTTTTACAGGGAATAAAAAACTCAATTTAAAAAAACTAGCAGTGGTTTTACCTCTTAATTCAGCCACTTCAGACAAGTTCTTGATCCCAGCCAGTGAAGCAAGGAGGTAACTCAGCCTTCGGTCAGTTCAGGCAATTAGTTTACAGCTTAACTGCTACACTAGCAGGTTTTAATTTCAAGATTATAGCAGGTGTTCAAAATGGTGCCCATTGACTTTTTGGCATTGTCCGAGACGAACGTAAAAATTTTCAATAGCACTTCTTATCATTTGAGGTGGTATTTCTGCAAAAATGTTTATTATGCGTTGCCTCGGCTCTTCCAAATCACGAGGTTTAGTGAAATAAACCTTACGCTTCACATATCCTTAAACAAAATAATCAAGTGGTGCGAGGTCGGGAGATCTTGCTGGGGATTCAATAGTTCCTCTTCGACCTATCCATCGATTTTAGAATGTACCATCAAATAATCCCTAACAATATCCCGATAATGTGGAGGAGCCCCATCTTGCTGGAACCAAACATTATCGAACTCATCACCAGCAATCTCTTGCATTGCGGGAACTATTTGATTTGTCAACATTTCCAGGTATTTTTCTCCATTCAAATTTCCATCTATGAAAAACGGTCCTATGATTCGATCCCTGAAAACTCCTGCCCAAACATTTAATTTTTGTGGATACTGCGTGTGTGTTTCAAGCATCCAGTAAGGGTTTTCTTCACTCCAATATTATGGCGATTAACTTTTCCACTGAGTTCAAAAGTTGCTTCATCTGAGAAGACAAGTAGAGATGACAACAAATTTGGGCTTTGGTTACTCCTTTCCATCATTAATTCACTAAATTCAAGTCGCCGATCAAAATCATCTTCATTTAACTCTTGGTGAAGGTGAATTTTGTAAGGATAAAATTTCAAAAGTCTCAAATTCTTATGAACTGAAAATGCACTCATATCAAGCTGTTGACTGGCTTTTCTGATTGATAACCTTCGATTTTCAACAAATGCCTGGGCCACTTCCATTTGTCGAGCTTCCGATATTTCAGATTTTGGTCTTCCAGATTTTGGGCGATTTTTATTTGTCCTTGTGTCTAGGAATCGTTTGATGGTACGGGACACAGTAGATTTCGAAATTCCCACTTGATCTACACGGAATGTTTCGTTGAATAAAATCACAACTTCATCATAGGACCTTTCTTTATCGCCCCACCCTCGCATCATTAAAAGAGAAACTCTCTCTTCCTATGTTAAAGTAGCCATTATGCAGAAAATAACACGGGAACTAATGAAAAATGAAATAACTTTTTCCGTACAAAAGTGCGCTCCTGCCTCTACAAAAGTTGGAAGAAACTGAACGTTCTCGTAGAACCTTCACAAAACAAATACTGTTATTAAGAACACTTAAAAAAAAACATTCATAAAAACCAAGATATCACAGATATTGTCTACACGAGTAACTAAAGTTTGTATATTTACAAACTTATGGACGCTTAAGGTTTGTTTCAATTTTGTGCGATTGCAGCGACACCTTGCGAGAATCGAAAAAAATGCCCGATATAAAATTCACGTATTTTTAAAGTTACCACCCCCCGCCCCACCCACTGGGTTAAGGGTGGGAGAGTCGAATCCAATGTCATTGGATAGATTTCGTAAAAATAACAAATACGTGTTTTTCAGTTTTTGAATTGGAAGTTTTTTTATGGGCACAAGACGCTACTCTTGAAACAGTAATGTTTTCTTTTCATTTTTTGCGATTACAGCGACACCATGAAAGAATCGAAAAAAATGTCCGGAATAAAATTTACGTATTTTTTGCCGTAGAATCCGATTCCGCAATAAAAAATAGGGGTTTCCATTTCAAATATTAAAGTTTCCCCTCGCCCCACCCACAGGGTGGTGAGTGGGGAGATCATTTTGATATCAGTAGATAGTTTTTTTGAAAAATTTTTGACACGTATTTTTTTATTTTTCGATTTGATGCAAATTGTTCGAGATTTTCCACCGTTCCCATACTTTTCTAACACCCGGTATATTTCGAAATTAATTAAACAGGTACGGAATAAACGAGAATATTCTTTATACAACCTTGACTTTGAGTAATAAATTTTCTTATTAAAGTAAGTTTGTGTTTATTACATTCTCCTATTTTTACTTCCACGTCCAGTGGAAGTATAGTAACGCAAAAAAAAAATTTTTTGTTGAAATAGGCTTAAAATGTAATGAAACGTCGAGATTTTAAATTTGAGCGAAAAAAAAAATTTCCTGTCTGTCGGTCTGTCGATCTGTCTGTATGTAACTTTTTTTGTGCGCACGTTTACCCTGGAACTGTTTATGATATTGACTTGAAATTTGGTACACTTATGTATTGTAACGAGATCTGGAACTAGATTATATTGTAATCTAATTCCGTTGAAGAGTTGGGGGATAAATGGAGTAAATAACGGTAAATAGGCATAGCAGGCAGGTAAGAGTCCATAAAATTGCAATTTAGGGCATGTACGAAATGTCGAGGTCTCAAAATTTTTTTTGGGATCAGCTAACCCCTCCTACTACATCACCCCCAATACCATCCCACACAATAAAAGGGAGTGAAAAAAATTAAAATGTGATTTAGTATGTATACAAGAACGAAACGTCTCAAAAAATTTTTTTGGACCCCTCTACCACCCCCACCCTATTATTAAAGGGAGTAAAAATTAAATTTGGATTTAGTGTGTATACGAGACCCAAAGGCTTTTACATTATTTTTACATTTGCCACGCCCTCTACCACCCCCACTCTCTTATTAAAGGAAATAAAATATTATATTGGGATTTAGTGTGTATAGGACTTGGATACAAAATCTGGATGTGGAAGTAGTGATTCCTTGGGCAGCGGTTTTTCTTATGTGAAGTGGTAAAATGCTATATAGTTTTTTGCGACAATAAAAGGAAGATCTTTGTGTATGGCTTTTACTAAATAATGGTAAAGCTACAGACATATTCTCAGTAAATCTAGTTATATAACTAGGATGGGTATGTGGAGTCTTTTTGTCAAACATCTATTAACCAATGGTAAGCAAAACGATTTCTTATATTAAACATATCTGCCTCTATATTCTTTAAAATTATCTTCAGAATAGAATTTTGAATAATTTGTAGAATTTATAGTACATTATTATTATTAAATCAGTACATAATTATTATAAAGTCCTCCCCAGATAATAATATAGTACCTATAATTATAGACTCAATTAGGGATTTATGGTCATTAAATTTCCTATTTAATATGTCCCTTAAAATACAGTATTTATATGTAATTTGCCTAATTTTCTTAGTAATATAAGATACATGCTCATTTACTCATTCCATCTTAGGTGATGGTCAAGCATAACCCCTAAGTACTTTATTTTATTAGCTTTTTCGATAATACAACACCCACAATTTGTTGTTGTGAACATACATTATTATGTATTTATAGTATTTTTTAGAAGGTCGATCATTAAGTTGTATATATTAAGTTATAAAATTGCTTTCTTGTATGTTTAAGCTTAAGGAACTAAAGTTTAACAACTTGAAAATTCCATTCCATCTTAGGTGATGGTCAAGCATAACTCCTAAGTACTTTATTTTATTAGCTTTTTCGGTAGTAGAACACCCACAATTTGTTGTTGTGAACATACATTTTTATGTATATATAGTATTTTTTAGAAGTTCGATCATTAAGTTATATATTGTCATATTTTCAATTTGTAAAGTTATCAGATGAATCAAATTTTCTTAATAAAATAAAGTTAATATTGGGCCAAAATAACTATGTATTAAAAAATTTAAAAAATTTAGTTTTTCAAGCGATTATCAAAATTGCATGTTTGTTGTCATTTGCTTGTTTGTTTTTTTTTAGATGGTTTCAAAATTTGTTTAAATTATCTAAAGATCCGAAAGGTTAAAATGTTAAAAAAATTTAAGTTTTGTGAAATTAAAATTTATAATGTTAGTATTTGTTGAAAATAGTTTTTAATGAGGTTATCAAGAAGATTTTAATTTCTGATATCCAAGTTAGTAAATTTTAATTTTAGAGTTACAATGTTTTATGACAATAAAGTCATCATGACATTTTAAATTAGTAATTTTAATTTTTAAAGTTATAATGTTTGCTCAAAATAAAGACAAGGAGGTTTAAGTTTTAGGTTATGTTAACAGATCAAAATTTGATGGGTATCTATTTTGTTTGTAAATTTTTGATATTTGGGGTTATGATATGATAACAACCACAAATGATAGAGGCGGTTAAAAATAAAAGTGAAAACAAAAGATGGAATTTGGTTGGGAAGGAACGGAAAAAAAAACGAGAGAGAGGGGATGGAGAATTTTTTAAAAAAACTGAGAAGGAAAAAAGTCATATTGAAGAAGAGAGGTTGAAATCGAATGATAAAATTGGAATTGAGAAGAAAGAAGTGGCCATAATATATAAAAAAAACAAAAAAGTAAGGAAGATAGTAATAGTAGTAGTAATCCAGAAGAGAAGAAATTATATCTGAAAAGGGAAAACGTCATTTTGTGGACAGATGCTGGAAGAAGCCTGTAGCTACGAAGAGAGAAGTTGGTATATTTGTATTAAGGTTGTATCAAAATTTATAGTTATAAAAGACTTTCATTAAAAATAGTTATTATATTCAATTATAAATATCAAAAAGGGAAAATAAATAGATTATATTATTATTAGATTCAAAATTTTTGAAAAAACAGATAACTTAAACCTGAACCTGCTCCTGAGAAAAAGAGTAAAGTATTTGGCATAAATTTATAGAATTGACACTTTTGGATCTAAGGTAAGAAATTTAATTTGATCATAATTTTTGAATTTTGAGTTTTGTCTATGGAGAATAAACAGGTTAACTTAATTTAATAAGTTTGATTAGTATAAAAATAACATAGCAATATATTAAGTTATAACATTGCTTTCTTGTATGTTTAAGCTTAATGAACTAAAGTTTAGCAACTTGAAAATGAATGCTAAACTTTCTTCTGCATTTCTATGTAGCTTTTAAATTGTTTTAAATTTGTAATACTGTTAATATACACAAAGAACAAAATTGGACCCAATACAAAACTAACTTTTTATGCGTCTTTTACAAACGAAGTATACGCTTTTATTTAAATTTCTTTAAAAAAATATAGTTTTGAATCCAAAAAGATATTTTTTTAGTTTTTCTCCAAATCCTAACAGAATTTCCGATATGGCGTAATAACATAAATTAAAGCTAATTAAAGCCTTTATCAAGCAACTATAACAAAATTCATACAGCGCAAGGTAGGTAGGTGTGTATAATTAAAGAATTTAAAAATACCTACAATTTGATTTGTGGACATGGCTGCCTCTTAAAAAATAAAAAAGTTACAGGTCTGGAGAATTCAGTGTCGGAATATGTGTAGCCCTTCAATGTTTTTTATTAAGTTTTAAGTAAACCACGTAGTTGTTATATTGTGCACTTACTTACACCCTGTATACAATTTAAATTTACTATATTAAGGTATATCAGTGACTAATCAAAAACAAGTAGTAACAATAATGGGCTATTAAATTTTCATTGTCATTGAAATGATGGATTTTAAATGGGGCGACTAGATAAACTACATACAATTTAGGTACGATATCGATCGATATTACGTAAAGGAAAAGCAAAATATTGTTTTTGGGCAGCTAGATTCGAAGGTGGGGAAGCAAAATATATTTATATATGGCTAAAAGGAAATCACATGTATTAACTTCAGGTGTCCCGTGAGTGGATGCCTATACAAAAAGAAGAGTTCTGGGTAGCTGATAAGGTAAGTAAATTGTTTGTATTCTAAATTGTTTGTCTAAATTATTGTTAATACAAAACGAAATTTTTTATCTCTGATTTGTTGATGGAATATTATCAGGTGACCCAGAAAATACCTACCCCTTCACTTTTCTGTACAGTTTTAAAAATAAAATTCTGAAATTTGGGGAATCAAATATGGGTATCAATGGCCATCCTTTGACCATTCGGTGGTGAAAAAATCACTTCCGGTATGGCGGAAATTGCCACAACTTTCTTATTTTAAATAGCACACTTATATTTAAGTCACTTTTCTCATAAAGCTGTAATTTCTCTTTACAACGCTTTTTTCACATTTAAAATCGGATGAAAAATAACCTTGGAAATGGCATTTACTTGCTATTTCTAGTTGGCTTTGGAATTCAGGAACAAATTTTAAAAATTTCGAAGCAATCTTTGAATTTGAATAAAAGAGTATGTTTTATTTTTTTATCAGATAGAGTGGTAAATTTGCTTTACCCTGGTTTTTCTCCATTAAAAATTGAATATACATTAATATAAATATTAACCTTTTTGTAGAAGCGTTTAGAATTGTGTCCATATCTTGCAGTAAGCCATGAAAAACAGATGAGAAATTGCTCACAGCATCTGTAAAAACGTTATTGTTCAGTGAAATCGAGGCGTGTTTATTATTTGTAAATTTATAATTAAATGCTTTATTTAAAATAAGATACGATTTACGTTGCAATATACACGAAATGAAAAGGTAGACTTAGGTACTTTTAATTTATGGTGAATGTCAGAAAAATGCCCATGCGGCCGCACGTCCATATTATCAAAGACATCCCGATCGTCATCACCCATACAGGCAGTATTTTAAAATTCTAGAAGAGTCATTCCGAAATACAGAAAATATAGAGGTGGCAGAGGACAGATTTATAGTAAGCGAAGAAATTGAGATAAATGTATTGGCTTGCGCACATGTGTTCCCAAATGGTTCTACAAGGGAGCTGGCAAAAGAGATAGATATTGGTCGTGAGACAGTAAGACGCATATTAAAAAAACGTGGTTTTTAAATGCTACAAATACCAATTGCATCAAGAATTATATGGAAATGACGGAAACAGGAGACTGATCTTTTGTAATTGGTTTATTCAAGACGTAATACTTAAACTATGGAATTTTATTTAGTGATAAATCTCGTTTTATGAATAATGACATATACAGTAGATATAATTTACATTATTGGTCTAAAAAAATTTACACAAAATGTTTGAAGGTAACCTGGTCGATAGCCGAGTGGGTTAAGGCGCGAGGTGGCAATCGCGATTAATCACATGAACATCGCACCACCGGGTTCGAGTTCTGGCTCCGGCACTGTCGGAGGAAATGGTTGTATGTCTGCGTTTTTTCAATGTGTAACCCCCTTCCGCACAAGCCCCTGGCTTCTACAATTGGGGGTTGTCTAATTTCTGTGGTGTTTATTTACTTATTATTAACCATCAGGAAAGATTTGGAGTGAATATGTGGGCTGGAATATTCGGTACAAAAATTATTGGTCCCACTATTTCAAGGACCACTAACCGGCGCGCGTTACTTAAGCTTTTTGCAAAATGAAATAGAAAACGAACTGGATGAACTTTCCTTGAAAGATTTCAGAAATATGTACAAGATGGAGCACCGCCGCATAATGCTGGTTTTATGGGAAATTACGTTAGTGCAAAGTTTGACAACCGAGTAATATCTACTAATGGAACTATTAGGTGGCCTGCTAGGTCACCAGACCTAACTCCAATTGATTTTTTGGGGATTATCTGAAGGACAAAATATACTCAACGCTGCGCCATCTGTAATATTAGAAGAACTCCAAAATAAAATTTTAAATGCCTTTGAATCGATAACTCCAGTCATGTTACAAAGTGTTAAGAGAGAAATTATTTGAAGAGTGAACAAGTGTTTTGCATTGGGTGGGCGCCATTGTGAGCACCTGTTATATGTTTGATATTTAGTTGTGTTGTATTGTTCTAATTAAAATATTTATAAATTTAGTAAGTTGCTGTCCAGGTAGGTATCATAACTTATAATTAGTTTTGATTGTGAATTCTTGTTTTTTTGCTAACGATTCATCAAAATGTTTGTTATATTTATCAAAATAATCAATGAATAGTCAAATAACTCATTTGTATTTCATAACTTACTGCAAGATATGGACACATAATTCGAAACGCTTCTACAAAAAGCTTAATATTTATTTTAATTTGTATTCAATTTTTGATCGGAAAAGCCAGTCTAAAGCAAACTTACCACTGTATCTGATAAAAAAAATAAAACATACAGGGTACTATTTGATAAATTGGAGTTATGACAAATTGAATTTCCGTGAACTGGAAAAATGGGAAAAAATTTCTAAATCTAAGCAAATAAACAAAATAGGCCTATTTTACATTTAATTTGTTGATAAATGCTCTTTTATTCAAATTCAGAGTCTACTTCGAGATTTTTATTTGTTCCTGAATTCCAAAGCCAACTAGAAATAGCAAATAAATGCCATTTTTCATGCGATTTTAAATTAAAAGTTGAAGTTGGTTGAAGGAAACTTGAAGGAGGAGGTATAAAATTATGCTCAAAAAATGCCATTTTACAATTAAAAATTGAGATTTTACTCATAAATCGTTAATTACGTTTATCGGTTACTTTTGGATCTCACTGTATATAAGTTCTTAGAAAACACATATTTCAACAAAATATATACCCACAAAGAATAAAAAATGAACACACATAGCTACAATCGATAAAATAATTTGAAACAAAAAGTCTCAACAAAAACTATAAGTATTCGTATGAGATACCGTGTAGATACATCGAAGAAATAAAATTAAAAGCTGCTAGTAAAATCCACAAGAGGTACATTTAAATACTTATGTTAATGATTGTTTTAACATTTTCCTTCTAGATTCAATATCAAAATGAAATGTGCCATAGTTTTATTTGCCCTAGTTTGTGGGGCACTATCTGTCCCAGTAGAAGATGACACTTTGCACGAATTTATAAGAAGCAACCACAAATTTAGCTCCGACGTATACAGGGTGAGTAAAATATTTGTTCCATAATTATTAGCCATTTGTTAACGTATGTTAATTATAGTTTGCAACCACTTTGTTTGTGGTAATAAACCCTTTAGTAAAGGAAATAACTATTTGGTAAACGACGTTTCGACATTTTTATGCACTATCTTAGAGGTCTTTAAAAAAATGCATTATGAT
Source organism: Leptura quadrifasciata (assembly GCA_963675555.1). Lineage (NCBI taxonomy): Eukaryota > Metazoa > Arthropoda > Insecta > Coleoptera > Cerambycidae > Leptura > Leptura quadrifasciata. The sequence continues at coordinate 13,244,317 of OY776681.1, read as the reverse complement.
ATCCAGGATGTTTCGTGAGTGACTCGCCAGACGCTAGTGAGCACAGAACCCTGAGGCAATTCTAGAATAATCTTTATTGAAAAGACACTAACTTTTTAAAGTGTATTCTAAAATTTATACTTGTTGCTTAATAAATCGAAAATGGTTACAAATAACATGCAGAAAATGTTCGTTTATTTCTACATCACATATCGTCGAAAAATATTCAGGGTATTCAATTTGAGAAATTTGAATTCAAAAGATTCTAAATTGAAAAATCATCCAACCTGTCTGTATATTTTTAGAAAGTGAAAATGATTCAAAAACATTGTGTGGTGTTTTTGAATCATCATCAATTTTATGTTTAAAATTAAGCGGGATCGTGTTAGTGTCGGTTTAACCGGAAGTAGAGCATGTCAAAAGTGCGAAATTAACCAACATTGAACATTCTAGAATTATTAGTAAAAAAGTTACAGGGTTAATAAAAATTTACATGTACTGAAAGAACTAAGAAATTCATGTATCTCCAAAACAGTTGTTTGTAACAAAACTTTCTAAACAGGGTGTCTCACCGGGAACTGAATCGATCGATATAGAGAAAAGTACGCATCAGATAATTACTAAGGTCGGTATGGCCAATCCAACTAAAATAATTACAAGCAGCTGGTACTTCCGGAGATTGATACCAACTTGCTTATTTCAAATGGAACACCCTATATATTTTAGAGTTTTCAGAAAGAGCATAAAATTCTGCCACCCTAGCCATTTCAGAGATATTTGACATTTTATAGAAAATTTGACAGGTGCAACGGTTTGCAAGAACCGTTGTAACTTTCTTCATGTAAAAGATCCTCATTTGCTTCTTGTCACGTAAAAAGAGCACAAGGAGAACTACGTTCTACAACTGAAATAAATTCAACAATATCATACAAAGTGTTCCGTTTTTCGCGTTACATTTTGTCAACTTCAAACCGCGAAAACTTATTTAGGTCAAATGGAACACCCTGTATTTTTTTACGTCAAGTTGTGTAAAATTGAATTCACTTTTTTCTGATATTAGCATTGTGGGGGTTAAAGTTACAACTTTTTGAAATATTTGCGATTTTATTAGAAATTCATGAATTGTTGTAATCATTTCGTCAAAATAGCCATGATTAGAAACAATCAGTTATTATCTTATGCCAAAAAATGCCAGCACGTTTAAATTACACCCACGAAGACTACTTAAATTTGTTTATTATTTATGGAGAATGTGATATAGTAATATCAAGAACTTGCAGCACATTTGCTACTCGACATCCAGAAAAACGGAAACCGTCACCAAACACTGCATACTGGAAAATTTTAAAAATTATTAGGATGTCATTAAGACAAGCTGCTCTGGAATCGGGACTATGCAAGGATTCAATTCACAGAATCTTATTAAAACATAAGTTTCACCGGTTTTCATTCCATATGGTTCAAGGATTAAAAGAAACAGATTTCCTAAGAGGACAGAATTTCTGTGAGTTTATTCTAATAAGGTCTGAGGGTCACGATTCTTATTTGGGAAATCCTATATGGACAGATGAAGCAAAATTTACTAAAAATTGGCTTCTTAATAGACACAATTCGCATTATTGGAGTAACTCACATCCTCATATGTTAAGAGAGCGAAACTTTCAGGAAAGTTGGCAGTTCAATGTTTGCTGTGCCATAAGAAACGATAGAGTGGTGGCATTACAATTTTATCAGGAAAATTTAAACGATAAATTAAATTTTTTATTCTGTTAATATGGTAATATGGTAAATTTTTTTTTTTTTTTAGGTGAAAGATATCTGAATATCTTACAAAATTTGAATAATAACTATTTAGAAAATTTACCTCTCGCCGAACATAGAAACATTTTTCATCAGCACGACGGTGTTCCTCCACATAACGCATATTTAATTAATAATTATTTACATGAAACTTTTTATGATCAATGAATTGCCAATAATGGACCTTTCTTATGGCCTCCTCGCTCGCCCGATTTATCAGTTCTGGATTATTTCATTTGGGGAACTATTAAAAATAAAATTTATGAGAGTCCATTAACAACCATTGAAGATTGTATGCAAAGAGTAAGAAATGCATTTCAAAACATATCACAGGATTCAATTAGAAGAGCTACCATGAAGAACTAATCCGAAAGTGCGAAAAATGTGTCGAGATTCGAGGGCGGAATTTTGAGCAATTATTAAATTAAAATGAAATCATATTTTAAATTGATCTTATATCTGCTATTTTAGTTCATGACATATCTTCAATTCGATTAATACGCATGTTACAGTGTTAGTGTTATTTTGCGTTTTTGTGGATATCGATTATCGAGTAGCAAATGTGCTGCAAGTTCTTGATGTTACTTTATCACATTCTCCATAAATAATAAACAAATTTAAAAAGTTTTCGTTGGTATAATTTAAACGTTGGCATTTTTTGACATAAGATAATGACTGATTGTTTCTAATCATGGCTATTTTGATGAAATGATTACAACAATTCATAAATTTCTAATAAAATCACAAATATTTCAAAAAGTTGTAACTTTAACCCCCACAATGCTAATATCAGGAAATAGGGGAATTCAATTTTACACAACTTGACGTAAAAAAATACAGGGTGTTCTATTTGACCTAAACAAGTTTTCGCGGTTTGAAGTTGACAAAATATAACGCGAAAAACGGAACACTTGGTATGATATTATTGAATTTATTTCAGTTGTAGAACGTAGTTCTCCTTGCGTTCTTTTACGTGATAAGAAGCAAATGAGTATCTTTTACACGAAGAAAGTTATAACGGTTCTTGCAAACCGTTGCACCTGTCAAATTTTCTATAAAATGTCAAATATCTCTGAAACGGCTAGGTTAGGTATAGGATATGCTACATATTCTCGACTCAGAATGTTATACTCTTCTCGAAAACCCTAAAATATATAGGGTTTTCAATTTGAAATAAGCAAGTTGGTATCAACTTCCGGTATAAGCGGAAGCTCCAGCTGCTTGTAATTATTTTAGTTGGATTGGCCACACCGATGTTAGTAATTATCTAAATTTTGAAAATTTTCTGATGCGTACTTTTCTCTATATCGGTCGATTCAGTTCCCGGTGAGACACCCTGTATAATCAAAATTATTTATAAATTATCCCTTAATCATATGGATCGAATTTCAAGATTCCAGCCATCGGTAAATAATTTTGTGTGTGCACTGTAATGAAAAATTCTAACTACAGTTACTTGAAATCTTTTTTGGTATCGATCATCCTCCATTTATAAAAGTCAATAGTCTTTATTATTTTTCGAGATAATAGCCTGGGGACTATTAACTAAAACACCCTGTATATTATTTAATATTCTGCCACTGAACAAAATATTGCAACAGCAGGGGGATATAATTTAACTTATAGACTTAACATAAACAGTCAACATTAAATTCACGTGATATGTTTGCTTCTTCACATGTAAACAAAACTAATACGTTTTCTTTGTACCCTGTAAAATTTTATTTTTGTGGATACGCCCTAGTAGAAATAATGTAACTATTTATAGGAATGGTAACTGCATTATTTTAAAGAATTTCATAATTCCTATTTTCAATTCAAGGAAATCGTCAAAAATGAAAAAGGAAGCTTCATCGCTAGCCCCTTTTCTGCAGAGACCATCCTAGCTCTTACCAATGAGGGTGCGAGAGGCGAGACTGCAGCGGAATTCGTCGCTGGTCTCGCCTTACCTAGCAGCCAGGAAGATACCCATGCAGCGTTTAAAACTTTATTGCCAAAACTCACAAGATCTGACGACGACATGAAACTATTAAGTGCTAACAAAATTTACGTAGGAGAAGGTGTCGAACTAGAGGATAACTTTAAGGATGTCGCTACCAGTGTCTACCACACAGGTAAAGTAATATTGTTATATAATATATTACCTATTGCACCGTGAAGAGGCGGGCAATGTGTTTGACAAAATATATATGTGGGTTACTAAATGTAAATGTATCATTCGAAGAAAGTAAAAGTTATATAAAAATATTGTAAAACGAAACGTCACAAAAAAATACTAGCGAATTATTTTTTCTTTAATAAAAGCTACTACTTTACACCGGGATGTTTATAACATGTTAAAAAAAATTAGCCTGGCCCTAAAAATTTTCCTTATTAGTTATAAAAATCTAGTAGATTTATAGTCCAGTGCCGATAATGTTTTTAAAAAAAAATGACCATGATTTTAGTAGGATCTTCAACTAATTCAATAGCCGTATTAATAATTAGGGCATTGGCATCTTCTTCTGCTTATTTACATACAAATCGTTCTTATTGAAATTTTTCTGTCAATGTTTGTATCAATTTTTTCTTATTGTGTTCATTTGACAAACATTTCTCTGGAGTAAATGGAATTTTTGTATGACTCTGAAAATCAAATGTAGGGACACTTGCTGAGGTTTTTCTTCGTAAATGTTCGGCTTTTTTGTGCCCATTGAACTTGTTGATGCAGTTGATGTTGATGCTGTCTTTGTGGTAATCATATCAGCTTCGGAATACCCATCAAATACAACGTAGCTGTCTGCTGTGTAGTGGCTCTGTACGTAATTCAAATATTTATTAATGATTTCATGAATAGGGGCGAGCGTGGATGCGTCTTTACTATGTACATACTTCGATATGCGATGTAAGGCAACGTAAGGCGCGGTTAGTAGTTGGATGGGTGACCGTTCCAACTGTTGTAGGGTATGTCCCCTACAAGTCCTAAACAAAAACAAAAAATTCAACCAGACGCTATTCACATAAAAAAATCACAGTCAAACTCAAATAAATCTGAGAAAATACGCAAGCACTCGATAATTCAGAGGTAACGCAAATTCACTAATATCCAACTTCAAACATTCATTCAAGTTCATTCCTAACCGATTCACTACGAAAAAGTCACTTAAAAAATACAGCCCCCGTATATTCATCAACCTGACCCAAATCACTATCTAAACCAAAATTTTCAACGTCTTACTTCAATCCATAAATTTTCTATAAACAATTTCATTTTCAAAATTTTAATACTTCTTGACCACCCCTCGTATACGTAACTACGTTAAAACATAACATTCAAACTTATCTCATAACTTTCTTGCAACCACTTCGCATTTTATTCTTCTTACGTTTTGATTACCCCCTGTATACTTCAAACCACGTTCCGTGCCTCGAGTCTTAAAGTTCAAACTTAATTTCATCAATTTCTCGCAACCCGATTGCTATTTTAAATTTCACCATTTTTGATCATTCCTCGTACTATAGCATACAATATCTCAGTTCAACTTGACTCGTACCCGTTAGAAACATTTTATTATCTTATTTCTAGACACTACGCGCCCATCGGGAACATTATCATTTCATTTCAACTTTTAAACATTGGACCTCCGTTAATACTGTACGGGGTCGTGTCAGATTTTACAAATTAAACGCTAATAGCTTCTAAACCAAAATAGATCCAAATTTCATTCTTTTTCAATAAATTCCTCTTTTCATTGCCGATTTTTCTATGTAATTTTCATTTCTAAACTCTAAAATTTCCAGTATTGCGCAATATGTTGCAATCAATGACTCATCCTCGTCCGCGCGGAGCGACTTCAAGCCTTTTCAGACAGTTAAAACGGGATGCGAGACTCGATGGGGCGCGATAAACGAAACTTACACAAATAGTATAAATACCGGTGTGCGGCAAGCCGAAGTTAAGTTCAGTTTTGGCAGTTTTGGAGTGGAAAAAGTTATTTAAAAGTGATTTTAAGTGTAAAAAGCTCATTTGCTAGTGCTTCCGGTCGGGTTACTATTTAACTTAAGTTGTAGATACCCACCGTCTAGTTAGGCTTTCTTAACCCCTGTCCTAGCATACTTCTCGTGACTAGCTGTCCCGAACTAGCTTCCCAGGCCGAAACCTGGTTAATAAGAGTAGTTTTAAGTAATCTCCTTGAGTTTAAATATTTATCTTTCGTCTTAAGTGACCCCATTTTCATTTCGTCTTAAGTGACCCCAATCTCAAACCCAAAGCGAATTCTTTCAGATGAAATCTAATTAAATATTTCAATAAATAATTTTTGCTAAATTCTACAGTCCGAATTTATGCTGTCGGATAGTTTCATCCTACAAAAAGAAACTCTGTTAAATAAAAAAATTTACACCATATTTTTCCAAACTCTGTTCAAAGAAAAGCTTAAATAAATAATTGTTCGTTCCGTTTTAAAAATAAGTGTTATTTTTTCAAGAACACCATATACAGGGTGTAGCCGTTGACCCTGTCAAAACTCAAAGAATATACAGTGTTAAAAAACAATAAAATTGAAACCACAGTGCTTCAACAGAATCCAGGCTACTATATACAGGGTGTAGTATTTGACCCGAACTAGCTCAACGGAAATCAAACCAAAAAGGCTTCTCAAATCAAAATTAAGTGCACGAACGCAATCTAGGGTCTCAGCTCTAAACCTCCACAGCTCCAGATTTTTTATTTTCACCAACTGAGGGCTTTTTTGTGTTCACAACAAAGACCGCGTCCTCGCCTCCCACATCTTCCAGCGGCTTGTATATCAGTGTATGCGCGGAAGCTATACAACCTTAGGCGAGGGTTGTATAGGGGATATACCATCCTTTGGAGGGGATGTAAAGCCGTCGGTCCCTTGTCTATTAAATGTTAGGCAAGTAAAAGATTAAGGGAAGAGGTTCGGCAAAATTCCTGGTTGGAGGTAGCTCGTCTACAGGCGGCGGTGCTAGGCCTCAGTAGCGGAAATAGGCAGGCGTTAAATAAATGTATATAAAAAAAATTTAAAAAAATTCATGAATCTTATCATTTTTCTGCCCAATTACTTTGTGTTACAGAAATCCACCATCAACAACGTGTACAATAATGTTGGAGTTGGAGATTGGCAATGCATCAATACTCGTAAATTCATCGTACAGATGCGATTAATCAATTTGTTTTTCAACAGCCCGAACATTAAACGGTTAATCAAAGTTCCCTTATTTGATATTACATTGAAATTACCATTTTGCATCACTGTCAACACTTCATTTCAATAAACAATGAAGAATTCGTGACATTACGGAAAAATTGATCTTAAAAAATCTTTATTTTGGTTTTTCCCATTTTTGACAATGTTTTTTTACACCATCTTAAAGTAGAGGTTTCAACTAAAAAAATTTCGTCCTGGAATTTTCAAACATCAAAATTAGGCCCTTTTTCAAATTAAATTCGCATACAATCACAAAATTAATATTTCGCTTCAAAAAAATTACAGCTTATTTGAGACATTCACCGCCAAATTTCATTAATATCGAATAATTTTGTGGGAGATTAAAATAAAAAATCAAGAAATTGGTTTTTGGCATTTTTCTCAATAGTTTTGAGGTTCTGTTGAAAAATGGTTGAAAAAAAAAGTTGTAGATCTTTGAAATATCTACAACTTTTGCATTTGACTTTTTTCGATAGGATGTTTAATTTTGCCGGCAATCGGAAAAAACCACGTTTCACCCCGAACAACACGCCTTTTTTCCACCCCAACCCTACTTCTGGTTACTTGCTGGGGGTCCATTTCCCCCCATTTATATACCATTAATCCTAAATTTTCCTACCATCCTTATACTGCTAAGAATTGTGTTGATTTTTGGCCTCTGAAAACCGGTTCGGCAGTGGACTATTACTCCAGTGGCTGGTTACACAGACACGTGTTTCGACATCTTTGTCCTTCAGTGCGTCTCTCCTTTATAGCTCAGATTAAATTTTCTTAACATTTGCTTACTTAGGTCTCTCTCTATAAGCCACTAATTATTTATAATAGCATTTATTCATACTGAATTTAAAAAATATACAATTAGTTGATGTAAAATTACACTGGCGACTCCGTCACATATTTAAAAAATAGGCAAACTTTCAATTAAACAGGAATATGATTTATCGTTCGAATATAACAACAGTAACAACAATAATAACAATTACTTCTCAAGTATTGTCGTGAGCAGAAAAAAATAGGACAACTTTTTTTCTAATGTAAATCTGTTTCTATTTGAATATATAATGAGTAGCCGAAATAAAACAGATATCACTTTTAATTTATTTTTTATTTTAATGCTGTAGTTATTGCTATAGTAAATGATGGATGGTTAATGAGACAAATTGCACTGCGTTATAACATTAACAGAAATTTAGCGTGTAACATTTTAAGAAAGTGGAGAATAAACGATACGGTTAGTAGAAAGCCTGGATCAAAGGACAAAGGATATCCTACTTAACAAGACACTAACTATTCACATTTCGTTAATGACCATTTCTATTTATAACCGCTATAAGTATGTTTGGCATAGAATTAAATAACCTTATACAATAATCATTAGTAATAATATTTTCCCATGCTTTATTTACTATTTCCAGTAATTCTTCGGCATTCTGTGGTCTCACATTTCGTTTTTGGATACTTCTTACGGGTAGTCCCCATACTTCTTCCACGGGGTTAAGATCTGGACTATGACTGGGCCAGTTATGAACATTGATGTTGTTATCTTGAAACCAGTTAGTTACGGTATGAGCAGTATGAAAGGAACAATTGTCTTGTTGAAATATGAACTCATTATTAGGAAATAATTGTGACACAGAAGGGAACATAATATTTTCTAAAATCCTAATATACGTTTCACTATTAAATTGTTCCTCAATATGCCATAAAACACCAGGACCACGTTCCGATATCCAAGCCCACATATTGACGGAAAATCTACCACTTCTATCATTGTTAGATATTATTTCTCATCGAATCGAGTACTCGGAGGGCGGTAAACACGAATACGACCGTTGTGTGTTGATTGGAAAGTTTTTTCGTCTGTAAAGATTACATTGTTCCAAAAATTTACATCATAAGCTAAAAATTCAAGCGCAAGTCCTACTCGAGCTTCTTTATGTTCAGCTTTAAGTAAGTATTTCTGTGCTGCTGCATGACAGCGTAGCTCCGATTCTCTTACTCGCCGGCGACCAGTACTACTCGATCCAGGAAAATTCGTTTCTTCAGCAGCCTGAATAACTGACTAAAATTGATCTTCTACTAAAGCATTTACCAATTGCAAATCTTGTTGTCGAGTTGATATCCTTCATCGCCCTGATCCAGGATTTCTACTAGTCGTACCGTTTATTCTCCACTTTCTTAAAATGTTACACACCAAATTTTTGTCAATATTATAACGCAGTGCAATTTGTCTCATTAACCATCCATCTTCTGCTTTAGCAATAACTCCAGATTTAACTAAATCGCTTATATGAGGCATATTAGTTTTTTGCACACTTGCAATAAATTATGACAACTAACTGACAATGTAACAAAAATTAAAGTTAGATGTACAAACTAGATTTTAGCAAAATACCGTTATAAAAACTTGTCCTATTTTTTTTTTGGCTCACGACCGTACCACTTCTAGTATCAAACTGATTGTCTTTTACAGGTGTTGACAATGTCGATTTCGCCAAAAACGTAGAAGCCGCTAAAAAAATTAACGACTGGGTAGAAGACAACACTAACCACAAAATTCACGACCTACTTAATTCCGATAACATCGACGCAAACACCAAAATGGTCCTGATCAACACACTCTACTTCAGTGGAAAATGGCAGTTTAAGTTCGACGTTAACGATACAAAGAAGAGGAATTTCTACAGGTCTGAAAAAGACTTTGATGAGGTTGACACCATGGCACAAGTCGCGTTCATGAACTATTGCGAAAACTCAGAACTTGGAGCGAAATTTTTGGAACTTCCATACAAAAGTAATATTTCTTTGTAACTATATGTAATTGTTATTTAACGAACAAGTGTATTAATAACGACGTTTAATAATCGAGATATTTTAACCGAGCTTAGCGAGCGCATTAATGGTCGAGATTATTAATCGCCTTTTAATATACGAGTTAGTTACAAAATATTTCCGTCGACTGTATTTTTGACAGAATGGAGAAAATCTGATTTTAAATTTTTATTCATTTACAAATTCAATTATCCATTAAATTGACAGTGACAAATATTGATGACATGGCGTCTTGATTTGGATATTTCATTTTATGTATTTTTGGGCGTTTATTCTAAAATCGTTATTAACAGTGAAATCATTCATTGATTTAAAATTTTCATTTGATTAAACCAAATAAAATTCAATTATTCATTAATTAGTATTATCTGACTTGTGTTTGTAAATATTTATATTATAACACAGATTTCGAAAATTATAAGCTTGACAGTGACAGATATATTGATGACATGACGTCTTAATTTGGATACTTGATTTTATGTATGTTTATACAAAAATCGTTTATTAATAGTAAAATCATGCATTAATAGGGGTCATTAATAAACGATTTTGCATACATTAACCAAACTCGTTAATACACGGTCGGTGCAAAAGATATTAAATGATCGTTGTACTTGTTTTGTTTAAGAATCTGATATCAGCATGGTAATTGTTTTGCCTAAAGAAAGAGAGGGTCTCGCTGGCCTGGAGGAACATGTACATGAATTGTTCGAGCCCCAAACATATTCCCACGAAAGAGTTGACATTCAACTGCCTAAATTTAAAATTGAGACAGAAATTAAGTTCATTCCAATTTTGCAGAATGTGAGTATTTTAATTACATGCCGTTAAAGGGATTTCTACAGTGAGGTCTATAAGTAAAGGACAAATTAATTATCTGCGTAATCAACAACAATATATGAGTAAAATCCTAACACATCAATTTTTTATTCTAAAATGATATCTTTTGGAGTGACAGCTACATCTTTAAAATTTTTAAATTGAATGAGGGTGCGTGTGGAAGCTCATTTGAAAGGGTTTTTAATACTCTATCCAGCAATATAAGGTTTTTTGAATTTTGTATATTCCTCATCAAGAAAATTAAATTTGAAATGTATTTGAAATATATATAATTCCTAAACCTTTTATGTACCAAATATCTGTCAAATCTGACTTTTCTAATTAATTTTATGCCATAACGTTCAATTTAAATATATCGTTTTTTCTGATACGCAGGTGGCAAAATACCCAACAAAAAGAAAGAAGTAAAAAGAGTTTCTTTTTACATATTAGAAAAATTTATAATTTCTTTATTTGTTACATCTGTGCAAACTTATGATTCTAATTATTTGGCGCTGATTGTCAAGTTGATCATTATTTTAACAATGAGTCTTTCGGTTATCCAACGAATTGAACATTTGATATTATTAGGATGTGGCGATAAAACAAGAACGCAACAGCAGGTATGCGAAATCTTGTTCCATTCCAATCCTGACCGTCGCATTTCTAGCCCAATAAAATGAGACGAAATTTGTCAATTTGGATGAAATAATTTATCGATCAAGTTTTTTCCAATAGGTGGATCGGTAAACGCGTTGAAATTCAGTGGCGTGCCCGGTCTCCCGATTTGACCCCGCTTGACTATTTTTATGGGGCGACTTAAAATCGAAAGTCTACTTCAACAGACCAAATTGATTTAAAGACTAGCGCAAGAAATTAATCAAATCACCCCGGAAAAGATATAAAATGTTTTGGAATAACTTCAGCAAAGGTTCAAAGGTTCAAAGGTCAAGATGCTACGGACGCCTAGTTTGAACATTTGACGTAAACTGTTTCATGACCTTTTGTTTACTTAGTAACATTAAAAATCGGCAGCTACTGGAAGCGGCTGGAACCTTCCCACTTGGTGGATCTTTGAAGCCGAAAAGAGCATTAAATTGTGTGACCAAACAGCACTAAACGTAATGCGATCTCATCCAAAACCTTTTCAGATCTTCTGGGGCACTAAAAAACCCTCAACTTAATGAATTTACAACACTCGCCTGCGGCTCGTGCTGCAAATTTCATATATGCGAGTTATTACCTACATTATCGCTCGTTGAATAATATACTATTAGGATATTAACAACTTTAACATCACTTGAACGACTAAGAAAAACTAGTTATCCTAAATACTACAGATTTGTAAAGCAACAAACTGAAAATTGGTAAAGTGATAATCTATACTAAATTCACCAACGAAGGTACAGAAAGCATATGATATTGATATTGTTACATCTACCTTTAAAGTTTGTGACAATCCACTGGTGCAGTCACTAAAAGTTACAAATATGCCGAAATCTTATTAACATAACATGACACCAACGTTATCGGATGACAAACGATGACAATGACAATCGTCAAAATTTGCTCATTGCAATCCGATCGCTCGCAGCTGTCTTTGTTAAATGAAACATTAGCATTTCAGTAATTTTACTAGATTTTAGGGGAATATTTGTAGTTTAATTATTCGATTTGTCTGTATATATATCTAAAAACGGCACTAAACGTAATCCGCTCTAGTTCCAGAGCAGTGAAGAAACTCTCACACATGAATTGACACGTGATGTGATGAGTTTCATGACGTAACGGCTACGCGCATCGATCATGTCACTCGAAATGCGATCTATGCTTCATATTTGCTTTGTTTTTAATTTTTTTCACGGAAACCAAATCGAAAGGGTGGAAGTATGATATATCGTTGAAATCAGAATTTTAACTGCTTTCAATGGTTCCATTGCAAATTGAAAGTAATTTAGAATAAACAACTTGTTGCGTCAAAATTTCACTAAACGTAATCCGACCTCAACCAAAACCTTTTCAGGTCTTTTGGGGCACTAAAGAAACGCACATGCAAAGTTTCATTCAAATCCGTTCAGTAGTTTCGGCGCTATCGTGCTACACACACACACACACACACACACACACACACACACACACACACACACACACACACGCACACACACACACACACACACATTTTTCAAAAACCACTTTTTTAGGTTCCTAGGACCTCAAAACGTAAAGATTTGATGTTATCTCAATTTTAGTTTTTGAACCAATTTTATAGTAACCTCTCACAATTTTATTGTGGTGAGGTTAAAATGTAATATTGTATGTAGTATTTTAAGATTTCACTCATAAATCATTAATTACGTAGATAATGAATTTATCCGTTATTTATGGACCTCACTGTATATATTTCAATAAAATAAATTATTGTTAATTTTTTAAAGATTGCTTCTTATCGTAAGTTCTGTAAAAATATCAACTTATTTGCTTCCAGTTGGGTATTAAACACGCTTTCCAAGGGAGTGCCGATTTCTCGGGTATATCATCCACTGACAAAAATTTGTACATCAGTGACGTACTTCAAAAGGCATTCATTGACGTTACCGAATCAGGAACCGAAGCCGCCGCCGCTACGTCAGGTGAGTCTATCGTGTTATATTTATTACAACTATGGATGTAGATATGTATAATCTAGGCATATCTAGCATGTTAGGGTCTTTTTAGTATTGAAAATACTTCTGGGCGTGATGTGTATATGGGAGCTATCTTTAAAAAACGTTGCGAGTGTTTTGTGACATATGCGACATGCTCTGGATTTGCATATGTTGCAAGGTCTGTGAAGGCCCGTCGGCCGGCAAGGTCACGGAATAAGGAGGATAATTTAAACAATTAGTAAAAAAGCTGACTGAAATAAAATAAAAATTAGGGGCGTATTTAACAATATTCGCTACTTTTATAAGTTTCTTAGTACACAAAAATTCCCTAAGTACAAAGGCCATAACGCTCAATTTCTATCTGTCTACCACATCCATTATCAGTGTTATAGTACCTGAAATGCACATACATATTACGTAAAAATAAATAAATTCAGCAAGTCATTGGTATAACGAAAAAATAGAAATAGGATCCAAAATTGGTCCTTGTGGCACTCTTATGCAGGGGTCCCCAAATTTGAGAATGTATATGTCGAAATTATTTCCTATGGCGTTCGTGCGAATTAGTGACTATTTTGATTGATTTGTATTATTTTTACTTTCAGTGACAACAAACAGGGCGGCACATGCGAAACTCTTACCGGGAGAAATCACTTTCTATGCAGATCATCCATTCTTCTACTATTTAAAGCAAGGAGACGTAGTGCTTTTTGCAGGGCGTTATTCTTAAGAGTTTTTCAGTCTTTGAGTATTAACTGCTTACGGATCAATTGTATACATGTTTACCTTATATTTTATATGTTGACGTAATTAAAAAAATTGGTTTGACACGTTGTTTTATTTGGTCAAAATATAAATATTTACTCCTAAATTTTTAATACCATACCATCATCACAACTAACCTTCTCTGTGCATTTGTGTTTACATGAAACAATCCATCATGCTACTGGATAAACTTAGTGGTATGGTATTACAGATCCGCCTCCTCTAACCTGGTTAAACACTTACTTGATAGGTCGACATCAAAAAGTAAATGTTATTAATCATAATGGAAAGAACTATATTTCTAGCCCTAGACCACTGGAGTTCCTCAAGGGAGTGTGTTCGGCCCATTATTCTTTATTGTATTTTTTAATGACGTTGCCCCTTTATGCACAATACTTTTATTTCTTTTTTTGCATATGACACAGTTACAGTTGACTGTGACAGTAATTTCGATCAATTATCTTCAAAAGCAAATAACACTGTTTCTCTGATGTAGAATTATTGCTCAATTAATGATTTAGCTTTAAATAATTTAAAAACTAATCTGATGGTATTCTCCACAAAGCAGTTACTAGTGAGAGCAAGTAATAAAAGCATCATACAAGGCAAAGAAAAGGAAGCTGGATAACTTAAAACCGCCTTCCTTACTAGGTGAAGCCATTCCATTTTCGGAGGAGGTGAAATATTTAGGCATAACGCTAGATAGATCACTCAATTGGAATTCCCACCTTGAAAAGTATCCACAAAGCAAGGCTGTCCCTGTGGACATGCCGTAGAATTTGTGGAAAAACCAGCTGTCAGCTGCTTTGGAAATTCTCCTAGACTTACCACCTCTCCATATTTACTTGGAGAGAGAAGCTAGGAGACAACATATAGACTCCAACCATCGACAATCAATATGCCGTAGGCTATCATCATGGAACGCAATGGATTGATTGATGACCTAAACAGTCACAGCATCCTAGGTATGCCTTCTGATGTGATGCCTACCAGAACCAACGAACCATCAGCTGCCTTTTAACATCCTATTTCCTGAAAGAGATGAGTGGGATCGGAATAAAACCGACCTACAGAAGGCAGACAGCTGTTGGTATACAGATGGTTCCAAAACTCCTGAAGGAACAGGAGCTGGAGTTTATAGTCGCTGTCCAAACGTAAGAATAACCTCGAGCCTGGGTGATACCGCGACAATTTTTCAGGCTGAAATATATGCCATTGAACTGTGTGTAAGGAGGCTGGAATCAACGCACCCTAGACACAGATCAATAAAGATTTTCTCAGACAGCCAAGCAGCCCTTAAAGCTCTTGGATCCTAACACTGTAATTCTAAAACAGTGTGGAACTGCCAAAAAGCTCTAATCCAATTGGGTAGGAACAACAAACTGACCCTGGTCTGGGTGCCTGGCCACTCTGGGCTGGAGGGCAATGAAATTGCTGATTGCCTAGCTAGAGAGGGTGCGGCATCAAAATTTATAAGACCAGAACCAGTTCTTGGCATATCTTCAAGCACTGCCAAAACAAATATCCTAGACTGGGCCGAGAGCAAGACTCTCTACCAGGATTAGCTCATTCGAAGGAATTCATTACACATCCTTTGAAATCAAGAGCTAAAAAGCTGCTAAAGTTGAATAGGTTACACCATAGCACTCTAAACGGCCTATACACTGGGCACTACAGATTAAATCATCACCTACACAGACTTGGACTGGTGGAAAACACCGTCTGTGTCTAGAGGAAGATGAAACAGCAAGGCATGAATTGTGCACTTGTCCCGCTGCAGAAAGAACCCGGTTCTCATTATTTGGCAAAGCTGAGCTTTTGCCTGAGGACTTGGACAATCTCTCACCCAACAAGGTTATCAGCTTTATTAAAAAGCTGAACCTATTGGGTGAAATATAAATTAGAAGTGACCTACAATAGACCGATTGGTCAGCGTGTAGGGTCTGTTATAGACCCACTCACATTTCAACCTAACCTAACCTATGTTAAGTCTCATTACAATAATTATATTATATTCCCAGGGATAATTTTACTGACCATAACTTAAGGATCCAGCATAATCGAACTGACCCTCAACACAAATTATCAATAGTAGCTAATGGTCCTAATGTCATGTCAATCAAGATTTATAATAAACTCCCGATAAATATAAAAAAACATTAATAATATTCACCTCTTTAAACGCACTATTCGAGCCACTTTAATTGCACATAGTTTCTATTCTTTGAATGAATATTTTAGTTGCACCAGCTTTCATGTTTGTAGTTATAGTCTACATTTTTCGTTATTTTATTGTACTGTATTTTGTTTACGTATTATTTTACATGTATACTTATTGAGATCATTGTTTTATTAGTTGAGCAAATTTTGACTATATTTCTATACCTGTAACAAGGTTTTATGAAAATAAAGACTTATTATTATTATTATAAATGACGAACTATTTAGTCTAGCCTCAAAGTCGAATAAAAACCAGATCAGAATCCATATTCTTTTTCGTTTTAAAATATTTAAATAAATCTACAATTGTTTTTATAAACTGTAGATTTTACTTGGTCCATCGTCAGCCCGTTAAAAAAAATTTGTAGAAATTAAAGATTATTTTATTGATTCATATTGCTTTATTTTTCAGTGACAGTCGTCGACAGGGGAATAGACGGAAAACTGTTACCAGGAGAAATCACTTTCTATGCAGACCATCCATTTTTCTATTATATAAAGCAAGGAGACCTTGTGCTCTTTGCAGGACATCATTCTTAATAGTTGTTCAAGCCCATAAATACTGTTAACCAATGTTATACTTTATTAATATATGTTCTCTGGATAAATAAAAATTACTTTATTTTACATGTGACTTGTCAACAAACAACCGTCGCAACAGCTATGATTGTTTCATGCATTTACCCACGTAGCCCTAGACACTACCGCAAGACGTATTCTACGCAAATAACAACACTTTTGTCTCCAACACAGCCTACCCCCAGCTTTTTCTTTAATCAACGAATACAACTCTCATGGAGTTTCATGAAGTACATCACCCTGTGTATTTAAAATGATAGTCAGTTGTTTATCGAACAATTTATTAAAACCTTATGGCAGTGAATTCTTAATTCTTATTCTTAGAGAAATAGTTAACAAAAACATGAAAATGAAAAACAATGATGGTTTTATGAAACC
Organism: Leptura quadrifasciata; assembly: GCA_963675555.1. Lineage (NCBI taxonomy): Eukaryota > Metazoa > Arthropoda > Insecta > Coleoptera > Cerambycidae > Leptura > Leptura quadrifasciata. The sequence continues at coordinate 13,227,090 of OY776681.1, read as the reverse complement.
TACAAACTAATTTAATTAGAAAAAAAAACTAAAAATAAAATAAATACTTTGAAATATTTCAAATAGTCATACAAACAAAAACGAGTAAACTATATACGTATAAAAATCTTACAGTATGGAGGTTTAGATTTTTAAAATTTCAACCTCTCGTATATTACAACATACTTTCCCACTCTGCTTGACGTCGGCAGGCTGGTATGGTAAATTTGATGGGTCTGTTTATACCTTAAAAATCACAATAAAAGATTATATAGACAAGAAGATATCAACGGATAATTTACCTGCTCAATATATCAGTTATAGAAGGTACCAGACTGTCAAAGCTTATTATGTGAGAGGGTAGGGTCCCATTTGGAGGGTAGTTTTGTCTCAGCCATCGATTGGGGTCTTTGTAAAACAAGTCTGCTTCATCTACGTAATTATCAACTTTCCCTAAATTTGGCAGGCAGGTCAAAAATCTAGCTGTTACATTTACATGTAAATGACTGAAAAAAAAATTGACTGCAATCTTAAAAACATTTACACAAAAAGTCAGATTTTAAACGCGAGGGCAAGATTTTCAATAGAATTATCGAAATATGGCTCTGGTCGGTAGAAGTTGTGGAAAAACATTTTGGATATACTAGAGTTAAGATATGAATGCAAATTGTCTGGTCGGGTAAAAAAATCCAGGGGAGTCAAATCGGGTTACCTTGGAGGCCACTTGACAGAATGATTCGTCGAAATGACGTTTTTTCGAATCTGTAATAACAAAAGTCACTCAGAATTGGGTGTTGATTCTAAAAAAAATATAGAAAAATATACAGGGTGTTCCATTTAAAATAACGAAGGTGTTGCCAGTTTTACCTACATTTGGCAACTCCATGCTATCAATAATATTTTCACTTCGACGAAAAATGTGTTTCAAAAATGTAAAAAAACATGTTCCGCAAGGTCAGCATCATCAAAAATATTTTTCTATTACTTCTACAAGCCGAACTATCATTTCATAATAAAATCCGTCTTTGTAGACAATGTCATACATGCTAAAAATTCAGACAGGTTGCCTCTATTTACCTGTAAAAAGGCGTTGAATGGCAAGGCATCAGAAACAACAAACTGGTGTCCTCAGGATTCTTCAGCGATATTTCCCGCAGTGGTTGCATAACATCCAAGGTTCCCCTTTGATGTACTACTCCTAAATACCACACGGGCACCGCATTTCCAATAAATATAATAGCAGCAACAACCCATAGGTGGAACCTACAAGAAGCGGCTGATTAAAAATTTCCTTTGCAAAAAGCAACTTACTTCTTAGCTTTTCTACTCCAGGCTGACAAAAACCTCGACGAAATGTATAGAATCAGCGGCACCAGAGGCAGTATGAATCGGAATTCTTTATGCGGCAAGAAACTGAAAAGTTACATATTAAAAATCTTTCTAGATAAGCATTTCTACAAAATCACCTATAAACTGTTATGGCAAACATAAGAGTTACTAGCATTGCCAACTCGTTGGGATGTACGTGGCTATTTTTAAGCACAACCATAGAAGACACTGTAAAAGGTATGAATTGGATTCCCAAAATCGCTGGGAGACCTATGGAAAGGTACCAGTGCCATGGCAGCACTCCATAGAAAGAGGCGATGTCTTGAAATAGGTTAAATTTGATGAATTCGTATACTGTTACCACAAAAGATCCGTGAGCTAAACTATCTAACAATATTGATAAGGATAATACCAATAACCTGGAAAACGATGCAGAGTTAAAATAATATTAACATCAAGTGGCCTATAACATATTATATAGTTTATTAAACATCTGCCAAAGGCTCGCCAATATCCACAGCATTGTCTAGATTTGGAGCGGCTGAGGGTTAATTGAGTTTATTTGAGATTTATTTAACAGACAATTTAATGATATAAGTATACAAATAACAAACTTACCCAATTGGTACATATCGACTTATTATCACATTTAAAGCAGACTTTTTGGTAATCATTAAATGATACATACAAAGAGGAAACCATATTGTGGCACAAGTTGGCCGTATTACGAAAAGTAAGGATGCAATCCATAAAAACTTCGAATCGTCCTCTGAAAACAAAATTATTAAGTTAAAAATTACGATGCATGTATTCAGTTAGATTTAACTTTTGCAAAAGTTTACACAAATGTTTCTATGTTACTGTACTATTATTAACAGTAACCACATATTTTCTTTTACCTCAAATCACATAAATATTGCATACAGGGTGACCCAGAAAGGCATTTAAAACTTTATTTAGGAGTTCTTCTAATGTTGCAGACGGTGTTGAGTATACTTTTTCCTTCATATAACCTCAAAGAAAAAAATCAAGTGGAGTTAGGTCTGGTGACCTGGCAGGCCACCTAATAGTTCCATTAGTAGATATAACCCAGTTGTCAAACTTTGCACTAAGGTAATTTCCCACAAAACCAACATTATGTGGTGGTGCTCCATCTTGTTGGAAGTACATATTTCTAAAATCTTCCAAGGAAAGCTCACCCAGTTCGTTTTCTATTTCATTTTGCAAAAAGTTTAAGTAACGCGCGCCCGTTAGTGGTCCTTGAAATAGTATGGGACCAATAATTTTCGTACCGAATATACCAGCCCACATATTCACTCAAAATCTATCCTGAAGGTTACATTTGGGTACAATTTCTTCGCTTACTATAAATCTGTCATCTGCCACCTCAATATTTTCTGTATTTCGGAATGACTCTTCTAGAATTTTAAAATGCTGCCGGGATGGCTGATGACCGGGATATCTTTCATAAAATAGATGTACGGCCGCATGGGCATTTTTCTGACATTCGCCATAAATTAAAAGTAAATCTACCTTTTCATTTTGTGTATATTGCATCGTCTCTAATTTTGAATAAAGCACCTAATTATAGATTTACAAATAATAAATACACCTCCATTTTACTCAACAATAATGTTTTGACAGATGCTGTGTACAATTTTTCATCTGTTTTTCATGGCTTACTGCAAGATATGGACACAATTCGAAACACTTCTACAAAAAGTTTAATATTTATTTTAATTTATATTCAATTTTTAATTGGGGAAAATCAATCTAAAGCAAATTTAACACTCTATCTAATAAGACATATAGGGTACTATTTGAAAAATTGGAGTTATGATAAATTGAATTTCCATGAAATGAAAAAATAGGAAAAACATTTCTAAATCCGAACAAATGAACAAAATACGCTAATGTTACATTTAGTTTATTGAGAAATTCAAGTCTACTTCGAAATTTTTTAAATTTGTTCCTAAATTCCAAAGCCAACTAGAAATAGCATATAAATGCCATTTCCAAAGTTATTTTTCATCCCATTTTAAATCTGAAAAAAGCGTTAGAAAGAGAAATTACAGCTTTATGAGAAAAGTGACTTAAATAAATAAGCAAGTTGTGGTAATTTCCTACCATAACGGAAGTGATTTTTTTACCATCGACTGGTCAAAATGTGGCCATTGATACCCTATATTTGATTTCTCAAATTTCAAAATTTTATTTTTAAAATTGTAGAAAAAAGTGGGGAGGAGTAGGTACGTTCTGGGTCACCCGTTACGCTAAAAATTATTTCGTAATGTCAGCTTTAATTCAACGAATATCCCTTACCGATTCCTTTTCCAGGCCATGGAAACTTTGAGAGAGCTATTGTCGTTAAAGCACATTCCAAACTATTTATCAATGTCCTTGACCCAGTATAAAACCAGAACCATGAGCTAGCCAGACAAAAAACCGCCCATTTCCTAGTCCCTGACCATTCGTAAAAGCAGACGTCTGAATATGCACTCAACAAGGCTTGCAAGAACCGTGGTCCATATATCTAAACATTAGACATCGCTATAGATAACTAAAAACTTATAGGTATATTTGTATTGTACTTCTACATTGAAGCCAAAATACTTTAATATAACTTACTAGATTTGTAGCGGTGTCCAATCCAACAATTTGTAAAATTTTATATAGTGCAGCGATTACTAAGGGAGGAATGTAGCTTCGTATACCTCTTGTCCACTCCCAAGTCAAATAACCATATTTAAAAACTAGATTGTGGGCAACCTCTAAAGATTGCCAATATTCGTCAGGTACAAAAAAAGTTTGTACTAAAAATACCGAGGCTATTCTTACTAATAAAAATGTTAAAAATACATCCAAATTCTTCATTCTGCTAACTTTGATTTTGCACTAATTTTTTACTAAAAATAACGCAGAGTTTTGTTTTAAAACGGCAACGGACATGGAAAAACACAATCGAGACAGCTATAATTATTTTTAAAAACTAGACAATTATTAATAGCACAAAAATTCACCTCATGCTGAGAAGGTTATGTTTACTAGATTGCTAGATAGTAATTTTTTACTTTTTTAAATTTGAACGGGAACGTTATGTCACTGGATAGTATTAATCATTGAGAATAGATGGAAGCAGTATAAGCACTCTGTATATTCATAAACACATAGAAAGGCTTAAAACTATGTTCGTAAACATTCGGGAAGATGGCGCTGTTGTCAGAGAGGACCACGATCGTCGGAAAATCATATCACACGCAACATGAGGGGACACAGAAGGAAATATGGGAAATTTCGAGGAATCTGGAGAATTTTTGAGGCGCTCGCAACATCTCCAAGGAACTCTTCTAAAAATTACGACACTGACGTTACCGGCATGCGTTTCGCCGCTCAACTTGGCATCATCAGCTATAATCTATATTCTATAAATTAAACAGTTTTCGAATTATCACATTCCAATTGGTGCTAAATCAGGAGGTTAGTTCATCACCGAAGAACCTCAAGAATTGCATTTCTCGGATATACTCCAGCGATTTCTATTGCGTAGTTGGACTCTATCTTACTGAAAAATGGTACTTTCTACCCTTTCCAATAATTATACTACATATGAAGGGTGCGTTACCAAGGTCAAATAGTGCGTTAAATACAGTGCCACCAAAATGGGGCCTCTACCAAGTTGCCTGGAAAATCTCGTTTTGAAAGAAATGAAAGCTTACTGTGCTCACAATTATTGTGGATATTAAAAAAAAAATGTTTTAAATGAAAGAAAAAAGGTCCTCATGATTTACATTGCAGAGGCCTCCACCACAATTTTGCCTACAGACCCCCGCCCATGTTAATCCGGCCTTGGTTAAATATCCTCATAGTTATTTTACACAATCCTTATAAAAACGAGCCAACAGAATTCATTGATACAAGCGAACCTATTATATTTTTTATTGTAATCCTAGGTAAAATTAAGTTTCCAAAATTTTCTCCTCCTTATGATTATTCAACGCGATTCGTCCCAAATCGCGATAAATTTTTTTATATTCTACAACGGAACTTAAATATTCGAATTAAATATAATACAATGTAGTATATAATAACATGAAAAAAGTTAAAAGTCTGCATATTTGCTCCTATTAAAGTTTAATGTCGAATACGAATTTGTTAAATTTCGTATAAAATAGATGGGCGTCTTGAGAGGCAGTATCATAGCGACGACATTCAGATGACATTGCTAGATGTGTGTCAAAGCAGGGTCGGGTTCATTATTTTTCATTTTGAGTGTTTGAAATAGTGCTTAAAATTTGGTTTAATTATTTGCTCATATTAATGTAATGTTAGAAAAGACATTGTCATTAAAGTATTGTTGATTATATATTTTTGGGATTAATTACTTTTTATTTATTAAGATTGGCAGTACTTATTTGATCTCTACCATAATACGAAAAAATCTCTCCAAATGAAGTAACGGCTATTTATATCTCCTTTTTATTTTTTTCCTGTTTCTCTGAAGAAAAGTAGGTATAGTTACTTGTTTTTTTTATGATCAAAACATTTTACAGTAAAAAAATTGCAAATGATGCGCCACTTGTATTCAATATATTAAAACACTTACTGCACAATTCCCAAATTAATATATTGTTGCGTGTTTACAGTCTTCAATAAACACTCTGTGGGTTCAAATAACTTGCAACAAGAATCTTCACTAACCACTATTTTATTAATCACTAAAATTACACTAGTAAATACTTAAAAATCACACAACTAATAATAACTTAATCTGATATAAATTCTCTACTTTTAAAATACTATGTACTTTACTTTTCTTCTTAAACTTGTCAACTCTTGTGTAACCTAAAAACTCTCTCTGTATACTACTGAACTGTTCTGTTTACTTCACTGAACTGGACTCCTCCATCAGCTGGATTCACCTCTTTATATACACACTTGGAATGTACCAGAATCCTATTTCATAACATTCTAGAATCCTCCACAGTTTTCCACTATGTGCTAGATGACTGTTCGTCAATTGGCTCATAGACGGCGCCACCCTACTAGCCAGGGAGTAACAGAGTAACAGGTTTCCCTTCTCTTTGACCAGGAACTTAATCACATCTCTCTCCGTTAGAGGGCAGCACATAACAATATGAATAACATATTAAATCTGCTTGGAAGGAATTAAGGTTGTAAATTATGTACGATTGTCGATTTTATAAAACTGATGTCTGCAAAATAGTTCTAATTTATTTTTGTTGACACATTGTCAATAACTATCTGTTGGTGGCACTGCTATTAAATATCTCTTATAAATAAACGGTTTATTAGAAAATAGCATTACTATACATAGTGTACTCTAATTCTACCAAGGAACTAAGTGTATTTTTTATCACCGAGTGTGAAGATCAATTACAGGACGAATTAAAAAACATTTTCGCTTTGTGGTATATTGGTACAAACTGTTTAATTTTTTGCATTCCACAGTCTAACAGTGCGCTATTGCTGTTGTAATAATCATTTTTAAGAAGTAAAGTACAGATCTCTTTTACTCCTCAAGGGACAGAACCCACTTTCTACACTTTAGTCCTCGAAAATGACAATTAAAATAGCACTCTTATTACATCACAGAATACTAAAACATTGTTCTTGAGATGGGAAATGCTCAAAGGTAATTTATTTATTTTCCATTGTGGTACAGATTCTTATTAAGGATGTACAGAAAAGTTTCTACATGGCTCACTAATTTGCTCTTTATTAAATAACGTAAGTATTACACACAAACATGAATAAAGTCGGTACATTTCCTGGTGTTCTAAATACCTACGTATTTATTATTCAAACTATACTCATATCAAATTACACCACAGCACTTGTGTTCCTGATAGCTAAATTCGATGATTTACCAACATTTCCTCTTTTATGCCAACTAAATACACGCAACCCACAATACTTTAAGATGTTCTGTGTGTCATCGAGATTTTGTTTGTAACTGGTACATATAAACATAAAATCCCATCGTGATTGCAGTTCGTACGGTCCTGTACACCACCTAGACTAATGTGGCTTCTGTGTTATCAACAGGATGATATAATTCGATTACTTACAAATTTACTCGCGATTGACTAGTGCGTGCAAACTCACTCTTAACCTCTACCTTCATATCAAATTGTATCCTATACTTTTCTGCTACATGCGGTGTTATAGTCATTTAAATTGGCACTTTCAATTGTTTATTCCCATCATACCAAATGTTACCCACCACAAAAATACTAACAATTGTCACTGAAGATATTATTTCATATATTTGCGGGGACAGTAGCTCAATGGATAGAGTGCATCTAGTTTTCTCTCTAGGCATATATATTGAAGTGGTTCGAATCCCACTATAAGCTGTAAGGCCCCCGTCTCCTTTACTCGGACATGATATGGACACTGAAAAACTAACGATGTTGTATGGCCCTTCAGTTTCAGACCATTCCTTTCAACAGTGATGATAATTTTACCGATGCATCATATATTTGTGTAACATTAAACTCCCTACAACGAGACATCCAAACGGTACATGTTTCATTCACATTGACGATGACATCACAATAAATGTGAGCTTGTTTTCGGTACCACATCAAATGTGTGTAAGTTAAATAAAATAGTCCAAATTTTGTTATAAAAAATTTAAAAATATTTAATGCCATCATAAACACTTATGCTAGTATGTACAATTTGTTCAAAAAATATAAGAAATTAAAATTACTTAATTAAAAATAATTGGAAGTAAATAAATATCTGAGAATCAAAATCCCTGCAATTCTAAAATAAATTCTGGTAATTTTAAAATAATTAATCATATTAACACATTGTCGGCTGAGCAGAAAAAATTAGAACACTTCCTACTTAATTCGGGGCCAATTCTCCTAACTGAGGTACATGGACCTAGAGCCCTACGAATAGGCAAATCCTGTAGCATTTCCTCTTTTTTCCATTGGCAGCCATCGTATGCCTATAAAAATAAAACATTTATCAAAACAATGATGTCACTTCACCATCATTTAATGTTATGAGCAGGAATAGAGCTCATTGCCAGGGAATTATTAGTCTTATGAGCTGGGGGGAAATCTGTTATTAGACAGTTCTTTTTATATTTTAATGCCTTGTTTATATTTACGTCCTGGCGGAGTTTAGCTACAGCTACTCTTCCACTCAACCAGGACGGCAAAATGAGATGCCATTCACCCATCCAAGTGACGGCCTCAACAAACGCTGCTTAACTGCGCTGATTGAGGTCTCAGCGCTTAAACCGCCGATGATGGTACCTCACTTCACAATAAAATATCATTAGTGGAATATGGTAATTGAAGTGTTATACAATTTTTTGTGGGTAAATGTTAGTTATCTTAAAAATAAGATATTCCCAGAATATCTACCTTCTGCGAGTGTCGAAACGTTGTTTTAAACTCGAAAAAGGGGTCTTTTGGGGCAATTTTCGATTTTAAATTTGTTTTTGGACCCCTTAAACTATAAATTAAGCAACGAAAATGTGATCATTTTATTGTCAATGTTCAAGAAATCTCCACTTAAATTTTCGTGATGTTACGTAATTTCGTCAAGACGTTTGTCTGTAGTTTTTGGCATCAGTCCATTTTTCATTTTACAGCAGCCGAAATCAATTGCATTACCATCGATGAATTTGATAAAATGTTCTTAAGCTGTGATAATCAGTCGCATCCTTGGTTGGTAGTGTAGAGAGGACAGCTTGACATCAATTGCAACATTTTTTTTGCTCAATTTTCCGAAACATTCGTACCTTAGTAAACCTAATGTTTTCTTATCTTTGAGGGAACAACCATAACGAGCTATTCTCTGCCCACAAGATTTTATACTCTCATTATAGAGATTATGAAGGAGGTCCTGGATCAGCTCTGGACTCTGACTTGACTTGACAAATATGTTTATTAATTTGGATTTCCCCATCCGGGAGAACGCAGAAGTTGTGTCGCACCCAGAAAATGCATGGAGAAATCCAATTATACACGCAAGATCAGCGGATAAGACTTTTGAGTGAATCGTTTTTTACACGTTTTGCCACATGCTGGTTTTTCAAAATAATTTTTTTGTGCGAGTGTGTCTTTCAAATCCGCACACTTTTGAGTTAAAATAACCAGAAGATCGATATCTTCTCCAACGATTACGATGTCTCTATCTTCTCTGCTCTCTTTTCTTTTAGTTAAAACTGAACAGTACTGAGAAAAATAAAATAATAATAATAATAATAATAATAAAAGATCTTTATTGGTCATACACATATAACATATAATCATATAACCAAAAGGCCATCGACCGAGGTCCTTCAGCCTGTCTGTCACATTATTTTATAAAAATTAAGTTTTATTGAAAAAGTGATAAATCGGATTTAAGTATACGTAAAAAAAAAACTTGATTAATACGTACTACGTATTAGCATTTTACAAATTAGGATGAAGAATTAATTAACGTCCTGCAGGGAGTTCAGTATTTCTTGAATGGTTCTTTCGGGAAATCGACATCTGGGCTTCTGTATTGTTCTCGTTCTCAGTAGGGCATTCATGATGAGGAAATTATGAGGTCGTTGTGTAAACTTTTTAGAAAGAATATTGAGTCTCTCCTGAATTGGACTGACTTTGGAAATGTCATAGAGATAATTGTTAGAAGGCTTGTGGAGTGGTTTCCTCGGATGGCGCATCTTCGTAATTATCCTCAAAGCTGAAGTTTCGGAAACTTGAATATTTTTTATAATAGATTTCCGGTAATTTAGGTACCGGGTATGTCTAAACTCTAACAGTGGACGGCATATGGACTTGTAGATTTTGGCAGCAGATTGTGTTGAAATTCCCCCTTTTTTATATGTTAGAGAACGAAAAAGATTTGCTCGTGTTGTAATTCTTCATTTCAGCAGCTTAGTATGTTGTTTTAGGTTGCATTTGTAATCCAGTTCGATTCCTAGGTACTTTGTAGATAAAGAGGGTTCTATTCTTGAATTTATGGACAGTCTACGATTGAAAATTATAAAACGAGCTTTAGCGGGATTTAATTGTAGTCTCCATGTTTTAAACCATTTTTCAGTGTCATTAATCATCGCTTGTAAATTATCGATGGCCTTGGTCAGAGTTTTGTCGTGAGAAATTAATGTGGTATCATCTGCGTATTGCAGAAGATAAGGTTTTGGATCAATTTCGGAAGAAAAAATATCATGGCAGTAAATATTATATAGCACTGGTGATAATGCAGATCCTTGTGGCAATCCTTGCTCAGCAACAAAACCATCTGAAAAGGAGTTGTTTACTTTGACAAGAAAAATAAAATAAAGTATGAATGAGATTTTGGATCATATTTTTATAACAATGCATATCTTTTTTTTAAAGGCCACTTTGGATGTTTTATAGGGCACACGAGTTATATTTACGTATACAAATAGTTATATGTACCTTGTGTAACGGAAAATCACTGCGTGCAAATACATACCGTAAATGGCCGAAAATGAATCGAATTTTTATATTAAAAATGTTTTAGGTCATATCACCCAAAAGCACATAAAAAAACCTACATTTTGACGGGAAGAAAATTGTCGTACGATAAATGGCCAAAAAGTTACAGCGTTTTAAAAATTTCGTAAAATTTTCGAAAAAATGACATTATAGCCAAACTAATGGAGCTTTTGTCTTGAAATGTGGCAGGCTATTTGTAGGTATTATGAGCCACCTTCAACCAAAATTTCCCAAAATCCCAAAATCAATTTTTGGTAAAAAGAACAACGTACATATATATGAATTATAGAAGAGGGGGTGAACGTAACATCACGAAAATTTAAGTGGAGGTTCCTTGAACATTGACAATAAAAGGACCACATTTTCGTTGCTTAATTTACAGTTTAAGGGGCCAAAAAAAATTTTAAATTCTAGGAATATCTTATTTTTAAGACCACTAACAACTACCCAAAATTTGGAATCTCTACGAAAAATTCTATTAATCTCCGCTATTCTCAGTTTACCATACTCCACTACATAGTTTGGAACCATTTTGTTCCAGAGTTATTAATTTTGGGCTCCAGAATTTTATGAATTGCATGGCCACACTACCGAGTCATATTCAAATACATTAAGAGAACGCAAAAGCAAGGCACAATCGTGTATTTTATTGACACTCACCTTAAACAAGGAATCAGGTGTTGGATATACTGCAGTAATGGCCTCAGCGGTTTCTAAACGTGCTAGAGGAAACATAGTTAACATCTGTTGCCAAAGGCGACCCAGGCCATTGCCATTTTTGTCTACCCTGACGGTGTCCTTATTGGAATCGTTAAAGTACTCTGTTTGAAGTTTATATTTTTCTTCTTTTTTTGCTCTGAAAGGGTTAATTACAAGACAATTGAACAAAATAATATAAAAGATAGCTTCAGCCAGGGTTGGCATATAAATCCAGATTTATTTTATTAGTCTTTGTTGGTTAAAATCGAAAAAGAAAAACATTAAAAAACCTACCGGTTTTTGGATACTTATACAACTGGGAAAATTATGCCTACTCTAGGTTGATAATGCAAAAATATATAAATAAACTTCTTGAGTTGTCATAAAATATCTACAAAAACATATATTACAAGTGCAACATTTTTTTTCTCTCTCTTTTTTTCTTCTGTAAGAAAATAATAGATAAAAGAGTATAGCAACTAAAGACATACAGGGGAGAGGGCATAATACCTATATATGAACTAGAATATGAAAATGAACGAGGCTTCTCGAAAGACTATAATTGCTGGTGTCTAACATCTCATATTAAAGTTAATAGCAGAACCTACAGTCTCACTGGAATATATTAGTCACCTAATGGAAACACTAGCGAGTTTCTTGAATTCTATGAGCACTTTGTAAATGACATGGTAGTGCATGAAAGAAATATTATAGTCTTTGGAGACCTTAATATAGACTGGAAAGAAGATAATAGGTACCCAAGAACATTGAAAAGTATTACATGGGATGCAGGGCTCAGGCAGATGGTAAGGGACTACACAAGGATTACTAATAATAGCGCATCACTGATTTGGTATTCACAAACATAGGAAACTTAAAGTGCAATATTAAAAGGACACCAAAAAGTGAAGTACGTACTGCTACTATAAGAGAGAACAAGGAATGATTTAATGGTGACGTTTACAGAGCAACAGAGAATAAAACAAAGGCATATGATAAGTATGTAAGTACTAAACTAGATGAGGACTGGGCTCAGTATAAAAGAGAACGAAACATATGTACAGATGTTATAAGAACTACGAAGGAAAAATATATAAATTAGCAAATAGAAGAAAACAAAAATGACTTAAAAAAAAACTTTTATAAATGATGAAAAATGTGAAGATGTAAGGGAAACACATTTTGAAGACAATACTTTTAATCTAACCGAAATCATTGCGGGGAAACTTAATTATTATTATATGTATCTAGTATTAACAAGATAATGGAGTCAATAGCAGATAAAAGTGGAACAGAAGATTAACTGTGATGCATCGTGGCAGTCATTTGAAAAAGTCACATTGAACCAAGTAAAGAAAACTATGATGGAAATGAAAAAAAAACTTAGATATATTAAAGGTAAGGTATTGGGTACCCTCTACTAAATCTGATTAATACTTCACAAAATCTGGAAAAATTCCTAGTGATCAAAAAACATCTACAATAGTACCAATATCAAAAGTTAAGAATACAAAAGATTGCAGCGAGATGAGACCCCTAAATTTATTGCCAGATTTGGAGAATAATATCGAGAAACTCTTTTATAATTATACAACGCAATATGTTAAAGATAATAACATACTAAGCAATGTACAATTGGAATTCAGAGAAAAACACTCCACTGATGATGTGGTGCAACTGGTTATAAAAGAATGGAAACGAAACAGGGACAAGAATGTAAATACCATCCTGGTCTACCTAGATTTGAATGCACATTTGAAACAGTGGATATGAGTATACTCATACTCCTAAAGAAACTAACTGCATATGGCTTCTCAGACAAAGTAATTGAATGGTCCAAAAGTTACTTAGATGACAGAAGTCAGATGATTAAGTGGCAAGGAGTGTTGTCTAATAAAGATAACATTATACATGGTGTTCCTCAAGGCAGTTTATTGGGACCACTACTTTTTTTCCTGTATATCAATGACCTACTTGGAATTTTAAAATACACAGAAATTAGGCTCTTTGAGGAAGATGCATTGGTGTTTACAGCTGGAAAGGATATTAATGAACTGATAACTAATATGAATGAAAAATTACGAAATATCTCCAGTTGGTTAAACTGTAATAAGTAAGTTGAAGCTGAATATTAAAAAATCAAAAAAGCAATGGTGATATTTTCAGACAGATAATATACAGAATTAAAAGGTGAAAATAAACGAATTGTAATTGATGGTAAGCAATTAGAGTAGGTTGAAGAATATTAGTATTGACAGGAAGCTAAAATTTAAGGAACATATTAATTGTGTGATTAGGAAAATTGAAAGTAAAATAGGCGTTGTGGCCCAAGCTACTAACAGTAGTATATAGCCAATAGCGCCGAGCTAGACAGACTGAAAATTTGCAGAATCGAGGAATAAGTTATTTTAAGGTTCTTATACACTGAATATACACTTATATGCTGAATACGCTGAAATGGTACAAGCTGGAAATTTGGTTGTCTTCAGAAGAAGCTAAAAGAATACTTGGCAGGCAAAAAGTGTAGATTTATTTAGTAGTTTAATAGTTAGTTAAGAGTTTAATATATCTACCAATGTTAGTGTTGGTTTATTAATATTGCCTTCCAGGATAAACAATGTTTACTATATGTTACCGACATTGTATTAGTTTTTTTTGCTAAATAAAGTTGCTACTAATGTAGTCATTTGTCAAATTTATGTACTACAGAAGGCTCACCTGCAAATTTATTCGTTTTCCTATTTGCGTCAAGCAAATGTGTGCTTAAGAACAATAATTAAAGCTTAAAACTACTAAATGATGCATGGACTGAATTTAAATTTTGAGTAGAAAAACCTTAATACAACAGCTTGATACTAGTAGGAGTCGCATGACCACTCTGCACTCATTTTGTTAGCTATGAGAGAAAACATTTGTTTATATTATTTGACATTGAGCTGTCCATCTGTGCTAGAGAAGTAAATGCAGATTAATTGAGAAGACTGAGAAAAGGGATTCCGTTAAGGTAAACAAACTGTCTCTAGAAATGAGAGGTGTTAGTAGAGATGTCGCCTTCTTGTTATGATAGAAAACCAAGGTAGTAAATTTTTCAATATTTTATTTAATGATTCTTGTGAAGGCCCGTATGTTTCACCGAACTGTCTTTTTCGTGTTTAGAATAAAACTGTCTGTGCAAGTAAATTTTGGGTCTCTGATCAGTGTTAAATTGTGCCCATGCAGCACGCAAATACTATACGAAATTGTTTAACACAACCTTAAACATGTCTTTTCTATACACTTCAGTACAATTACACTGCATAGTGGGAAAAGCTCCATATTTCACACGTAAACAACTCTCATTCAAAACCACATCAGACAATTACCTAATGTTAAGTGCTTAAAAACATACTTACTTATGAGGGATTTGAGCGATGGCCTTTGTCATCTCCATAACTAGTGACACCAAGTCGTCATTCTTTTGTAAATACCGGAAATAACATTTAAACCACAACTGAATCTCGGTAACAGCAAGGTCCTGATCTGCCGTCAGCTTACTTTGGCCCAGAACGGCTATGGCTAACATTTTAAATGATGTTAAATTCCAAATTGTTTCTATATGATCCTTTAACAAATTTTTCCGAATTTTTTGCAAAAAGTCCGATTTGTCCATTATTAAAAGGAAATGTTTTTCATTGACCTCGGTATTTTTCAAATCCTACAAAACACGTTTTTTAACTGTATCTCCTATTAATACTAATTTATATCTACAGTATTTTTACCATGTTTTCTATCGATTGAACCTTTCTGCACCAGGACACAAGATTTGGTAATGCTTGAGGCATAGTTCTAACAGATATATTACTGCTTTGTAAAGTCGCCTTCAAAAGTTCACTGTAGTCTTTCTGTGAAATTTCAGGGGCCAGTTCTACAGTCATATGCTAAAACGAACGTCCATTATCAATAATTGTTTTAAATAATTCAATAAATAGATTGATTTTTTTTTTTTTATACTTCAGATACAATGACAATAATAACTGTATTAAATCTCCAAAATATGTTGCCACATATAGAGTCCAGCGAGGATCTATTCTAGGGCCTGTTAATTGAACATCTTTATTAATAACTGTTTTTTTTTTATACATATTTGTTGAATGTCGACCTATTTCAGCTACTGAAACCTACCAACGACGCCTGTAGACAAGCTATCCCCAACCAGGAATTTTACCAAACCTCTTCTCTTTTGAAGAGTACGGATCTTTTATTTGCCTAACATTTAATAAACAAGAGACTGACAACTTTACATCCTCTCTGAAGGATGGTATATCAACTACGCAATTTGTCACTGCGATGCACAAATTCATTATATTTCTATGAAGCATAAAGAGATGAACTTCTTGGTGTAATCAAGAATAAGAAATCAGTAGGACTGGATGGCTTAATAGCACAAGTCATTAAAAATATCTCGAAGAATATCATTGACATCTTATTATACTTATAAAATAAATATAAATAAACAAACACCACAGAAATTAGACAACCCCCAATTCCAGAAGCCAGGGCTTGTGCGGAAGGGGGTTACACATTTAAAAAACGCGGACATACAACCATTTCCTGCGACACTGCCAGTGCCGGAGCCAGGATTCGAACCCGGTGGTGCGATGTCCTTGTGTAATTAATCGCGATTGCAATCTCGCGCCTTAACCCACTCGGCTATCGACCAGACTTAGTTAATAAAATAGCCATAGAAGGTTATTTCCTTGAGGAACTTGAAATTGCCATAGTAATACCTATTCATGAAAGAGGCCAGGAAGATGACATTGAAAATTACAGACAGATATTACTGCTTAGTGTTATTTCTAAAATTATAGAAAAAATTAGTTGGAACAGGATCACAGATTATTTAGAATGAGACAATATATTAACAGATAGCTAACATGGTTTTAGAAGTGGAAGATCAGTAGAAAGTGCATCTACTAAGTTATTTGATTATATTTACAGTGAAGTGGATAAAAGAAAATATATTGCGTCTATCTTATTTGATCTATCTTAAAGCCTTTGATTCTGTAAACGGTCTTGTCTTATTTAGTAAATAGGAAAATATAGGGTATAAGAGGCAATATTCTCAATCTAATAAAGTCTTTTATGGATAACAGAACCCTAACGGTTAAATATAATGAAGCTTACTCTGTTACACAAGCTATTACTCTGAGAGTACCTCAGGGATCTATCCTGGGGCCTCTATTATCTTTCATTTACATCAATGATCTACCGTCGCACATTAGTAAGGGACTCACAATTATGTATGCAGATGATACTACTCTGCATCTAGTACTGATGAGCTTTGTTCCGTCATTAATACAACTGTAGATGAAAGAAAGAAAGAAATAAGTTAATATTAAATAGGGATGAAACAGTATTCGTAGATTTTAAACTTAGAAGAAATATATCGCTTTGTGGTATCCTCTTAAGTGAAAGCACAAAACTGTTGGGCACATGTATCGACAGCACATTATCATGGGAACAGCATATCGATCATGTTTGCAATAAATTAAACAAATTTTATTTCGCAATTTATCAATTAAAAACCATGCTCAGTGAAAACGGTTTAATGAATGTAATAATTATGCTTTGGCTTATTCGCATATAACTCAAATACACATCTTTGGGGAAAATCCAGTGGAGTATACAGAATATTTGTGTTATAAAAATGATTAATAAGATTGATATATAAACTTAAGTATAGAGAAAGCTATAGAAACATTTTCGTTTCCAGGAAAATATTAACTGTACCATGTGTGTCTATATATACAAGTATCTGATTCACGTAATATGCAATTTGCATGATCCTCATGTGGTCTATGAAAATCACAGATATAATACAAGACATGGGAACTTATTATCTATTCCTGCTATTCCTAATAGCATGATCAATCAAAATGATGGAATACTTATATTTATTAGAGACTATAGTAACTATAAGATAAATCATACTGTTCTACCCTTAACCAATGTAAACGATAACTGATATCACCTTCAAAAAATTTAACATAGAATTTTCAATCATGCCTTGTTATAGATCTCCCTCCATAAATGATCACTTGTTCTTGACCGATCTAGAAGCCTATTTCACCAAATTAAAAAGTAATAGAATAGATATATTCATAGGAGACATAAATTTTGATATACTTAACCCCACACAGGCTTCAATTAATAGTTACTTGTCTATGTTGAGTTTTTTTTGTTTCAAGCCATACATAAATTCATATACTAGAGTAACTCCGGACAGTAGCTCTTGTATTGATCATATTTTCATTTAGAAAGAATGTTGAAATGAGCAATTTATTACTCGATGCATTGGTTATAGATACAGATATTACTGACCACTTCCCGATCTACTTAAATGTTAGTCTTGATGAAAATAGTAATGAGAAAAAAGGTATTGAACAAAAAACCATTACCAAATTTGATGATAAAAAATTTGAAAATATGATTAGTTCACTACGATGGGATAATATTATTTCATTAAGTGATCCTGAATTGGCCTATCAAAAATTTATTGATATTTTTATGTCCTTACATGAAGTTTGTACCACCACCAAATCAGTACAGACTCAATGGAATCATACAAAAGGCAAAAAACAGCTATTACACTAACCAAATTAATGAAAACCTTAAGAATATAAAAAAAATCTGAGATAATCTCTGACGCTGCCAATGAAACTAAAAATAAAACTAACAACAATTTAACCATTCTTGATAATAATAACACACAATTCCCAAATGATCCTGAAATGGCAAATTTTTGCAATAATTATTTTGTAAATATAGGCGTGAACATGGCTTCAGTGATAAAGGAACCTATTTCTAAAGTTAATATAGTTTATCCTAACTTAATGAATTCTATGGCCTTAAATCCGGTATCGAGTAATGAATTAATTATGCATATCAACGCTTTAAAAAATAATAGTGCACCAGGCATAGATGGCATAACATCAAAACTTATTAAAAAGTTCCATATATACATTCTTGATCCTCTAGTTCATATTATAAATCTTATTTTTGTAACAGGCAAAGTTCTCTCTTCATTTAAGATGTCGATTGTAACACCAATATTTAAAAAGAGCTGCAAAACTAATATTACAAACTATCGTCCAATCAGTGTTATTTCTACATTTGCAAAAATATTTGAAAAGTGCCTAAAAAAAAGGTTACTTGATTATCTTACTTCAACCAATTTATTAAATGATAACCAATTCGGGTTTATGAAAGGGATCAGTACAAATGATGCTATGTTCAAACTCATAAATAATATAAAAAATTGCCTCGATAATAACCAAAAGGGCATTGCAGTCTTTCTAGATCTAGCAAAGGCCTTCTACACTGTACCCCATACAATGCTCATTGATACTCTTAAGCATAATGGTATCAGGGGTACGGAAGGTGTTGGAAGTCTTCAAGAATTATTTAGCTGATAGGAAACAAATGGTTAAAATTAGAGACATATTTAGTGACCCTCTGGATATTAAGATTGGTATACCACAAGGGACGGTACTCGGTCCAATTCTTTTTATTACTTATATAAATTCACTGCTGAATTTAAATATAAATGGCACCTCAATTTCATATGCAGATGATACTGTTTTATTCTTTGAGGATAAAACATGGGAAAATGTGAAAAATAAGGTGATAAAAGGATTAGAAAGAGTCAAATGTTGGCTTGACCAAAATAAATTAACTTTAAATTTTGATAAAATATTCTATACTGATGCAAATAGACCGAATTTTAATTACATTAAATTAAACGAATCTGACCTTACTATTAAAGAAACTAACTCTATAAAATATCTAAGCATCACAATTGACAAGAATTTAAAACGGACCGACCATATACATGATTTAACCAACAAAATTAGGCGTTTAATTCATAAGTTCTACTTAATACGTAATATTTTAACTAAAAAATTGTTAATTCAAATATACAAGTCTTTAGTGGAAGCACTACTTAGATATGGTATCATTGTTTGGGGGGGGCTCTATAACAATGCTTTAAAACAATTGAATGTGGTCCAAAACTATATTTTGCGAATTATCTTCTTCAAAGATAGACTGTACTCAAGTAACCTTCTATATAATGAATCAATACTAAATGTCCGATGTTTATATTATCTCAATATTTGTATATTTTACTTTAAATTGATAAACAAAAATTTAGTGAACCACTGTTATCAAACCAGACAAAATGTTAACAATATGATGGTTATACCATTTAGAAAATACGATGCCAACCAACGCTTTGCTTCAATCTTAGCACCAAAAATTTATAACATCTTGCCTCATGAAATAAGAACAATGACTAAATACAATTTTTTTGTTAAAAAATGTAAAACTTTAATATATTAAAATAGGGACTACATTAATAACCTCTTATAAAAATTTGTAACTATTTCTTACACTATTTTACTCTCTTCATCTTCAACTCCTCTATTATTTTCTCCTATTCCTGCTTACTTTAATAATCTGAATAATAATGTAATTGGATATACGATATTCTGTCTATTGCACATACAGGTGTTTACTCACCTAAGTGCACCTTAAATTTTTATTTTTTTTAATTCTATTATTTTGTATTGTAATTTGCAAATTGTAATTTGTAATTGTAATTGTAATTCCTCAGCCTATAGGACTTCGACATTTAAAGAATCTCTTTATTATAATGGGATAATACTATATAATAGCCTACCTGAAAGTATTAGAGGTCTACATTTACTAAGATATAAAACAAAATTAAGATCTTACTAACGAATAGTGGTTACTACAGTGCAAATGAATTCTTAGATAGATCTAGAGATACATAGTCTCTAGTTTTTTATTTGTTCTTGCATTAGCTTGTAAGTATATCAAGTATACATCTGCATGCCTTTGTATCTGTCCATTATTTTATTATTTTAATATAGTTTTTAATTTAGATGCTGACATTATCATTATAATCCTCGCCTAAGATTATATAGCTTTTGCGCATACACTGATATACAAGTTGCCAGAGGATGCGAGGCAAAGACACGTGTTCCCTTGAAATTGTCACCCATTCAAGTATTAAATGCGCCTCATGTGCATTACTTTACATATCGACAGATACATACAGCACAGACGCACCTACACATGCCCCTAATAACTGTTTGTTTTCAAATAAACTAAATTACATTGTTATTTCTATTAATGATAATGTAAAGATGTGAACTTTTTTTAATGGCATAATATTTAATTACAGATTTTTAATTCATATGTAACAACTTAATGTATAATTTCTACTGCAAAACAATAGATTAACTCGAACATAGAACTATTTAAAGTATAAACAAGAGAAATATACCCTATCACATTTTCAAGTTGTTTATTTTACTTACTTTTATACATTCATCAGGCTTTGTGCTTTGTTCTACAGTTTTTAAAGCATTCTTCATTGCCTTTTGCCTCTCCGCCTCCTCCTTTTTCTTTTCTTTCTCCATATTTTTCAAGGCTCTCTTCTTTTCGGCTTCCTCCTTCTTCCTTTCCTTTTCCCTCGCTGTATCCCTTTTCTTCTTCTCCAATTCTCTCTGTCTTTTCGATTTAGCTGTTGCTCTTGGTGAAAGCTCATCTGATTCTGTTCCAGCATCATCTGCTGATGAATTCCTTTTTCTTCTTTTAGTTCTTCTTTTTTTTGACTTTCTATTTTCTGTAAATCCTTCTATGACATTGCGAGTCAATGTATTGACGCGCCGAGAAAAGCCATCATGATACGGTTCATTTGTATTTGAATCATCAGACAAAACAACTAAGTCCGTTTCTTGACAATGGCCCTTACTGGTTGATGGAGGGTACTCATTATCCAATTCTCTAAACATTTCCTCGCTGTTCATGTCTAAATATTCAGTACTCATATTTTTATTCCCCAAAACTAAAGTGAAACAAAATGTACATTAGAAACAGTTCTATACTTGCAATATAAAAAATTATATATACAGGGTGATTTACCTAAACATGCGGAAAATTATTCGGTGGGTTTGTTAAAGAACACGATAAAACCCTCGGTGTATTTTTCGAAACTGTAACAAAATCCGTATTTCGTATGAAAAGCGTGCTTCACGTAAAAATATCGTGGAAGAGGTTTTTAATATTCTTAAACATATTTTCGTTCATATATTTTCGATTTTTATGCAAAAATTCCAATAACTCCTCAAGGAGCGTAATTTTAGAAAGTGTAATAAATGTCGCTGCACAGGGACGTAATGTCGCCCCGACCACCAAAATTTAGAAAGTATAACAAAATTTGACTTTAATTTCGGAAATTTCAAAATTAAAAACCCTTTTACGAATCCACCTTGTTAAGCACTGTAACTCATACGTAGTATTAAATATGAGGACAAGTTAATCCAGCTTCTATTCAAAGTATATCGTGAGTTTTAACGAAAATAGCCTTTAGCGACATGGGACCCCCATCATTTCCTAGCAGTCGATTTTGACGGGAAAATGATGAGTTTTAATGGGATTTGCCCTAAACCGGTTCCTAAGTGATTCGGTATCAGAAAAGTATCTTTACCATGTGCTCATATGTGCATGGGACCGCCTTGCCTGAACGTATGAAATTGTAATTGCCCAAATATAATTCAAAGTCGTTGCGATTCAAGCATTTTAAAGCTCCGAGGAGTGACCAAAATTGATATTGAAATAAAAATATGTGAATAGACAGGCAAGCAAAAGCCCACCAAAATTTTATAAACATTAAACTTTTCTTGAATCTTTTTGTGTAATCGATAGCTCAAAAACCGCATATTGGATGGTAGTGGGTACATTATAAATCGTTCCGTTCCTCACCATGTGTTGTACACGGGCCAGACTATTGTTTGTCAAAACATATTTCTTGAAGTTGTTGTAAAACATAAATTTTTGAAGAGATTTAATATATATTTTTGAACTTTATATTGTCTTTTACTTGTGTTTTCAAAATTCCCTTTCAGGTATAATTTTAAGAAAGTGTTAGTACCTATAGTGTTAGATTTATAGTGTTACAACGTCCAATAGATACCATCAGAGCAGCAGTTAAGCAAAAACGAACAGTAAGTATAAATTTTATATTGTTCCCCGTCTGAAACAGTCGTTTTGAACCCTTATTTTATGAACGTTAACATTCATTTTTGATAAATATAGAGAAAATCCTTCAGACTCCAAAATATGGATCGTTCACATCCCCACCAAAAGGAGTTAAAAAAATTAAGAAATAAAAAAATGTGGAAAAAATTTATCTTATTTTTTTTGTAGAAGTGCGCCGCCTATAAGTAACCAATCTGACGTAATACAGTGCAATAAAATCACTTCTTTTCTTATGCGGTATGGATAAAAACGATTCTCGTGTATAATACACCACACCATAGTCTGAGTTAACCCCAACCGATAATTAGTAACATGAGTACTTATTGAAAGGTTTTGTTCTAATAATTCCAGAACTTCTTCATCTACTTCAACAGGACGATTTACTGCACGTTTTCTGTGGCCTGGTAAACAAAACCCGGTGTCACGAACTTGTTGCACTGCACTTATGATTGTTCTCTTATTAGGTTTGCGCCTATGGGGAAATTTTACGACATGAACTCTGACATAATCAATATTTGCGAATACAGTTTAAAATTTAACAAAAATGGGAAATGCTCTAAATGGATGTCGGAGAGTCACTGAACTGAACCCGTGCAGCATTGACCATAGACAACTAAACAGCTGATGACTACCTGCAAAACAAACAAGCGGCAGGTGTGTCAATATTTAACAGTGTCGAGATAGCAGAAGTCCGCCGTTCAGTAATGTATCTTTGCAAGTTTTAATGCAAAAAAATATAATAAATTATCTCGGATCGCTTTCAAATTTTGCAGAGGCTTTCCCACATAAAAGACTAGTATACCATTTTATTTCCGCATGTTTACATAAATCACCCTGTATATACCCATCGCAGATGTATCAATGAATATTTTCAATAAAAATATATTAGTTTCAAACAAAGCATCAAAGTTTTTCATAAGATTCTTTTCTTTTCTCTGCACCTAATGGAGTATTATTTAGTGTACATACCCTTTTCTATATTATCATCAGAGTCATCTAAATAATCTTCCAAACAGTACTTGCTTTGACTGGTTTCCTTTGTAGATGTTTCTATATTATCTTCATCTTTCTTTACCCTTTTCAAAAGAGGAACATCAGATTCACCTACAATTTAAATGTCATCAAATTATTGGAACAAACACCCCACCCTATTGACAAACCACAAATTCAGTAGCAGGGTTAATGGGGATAGGGAATCGTTTGCAAAACAGAAACACACAACAAAATATAATCAATGATGATTATTCTTGTTTACTACAAAAGCTACTTCTACTAACTGTCCTACCACAGCTGATTATCTGACTAGATTTTCATGTAGTTCTCACCATAATCCCCCCTCAGATTCTTATGCAACGAAGTGTCTGTAAATTCTTCAATAGGCTTCTCTGTACTATAGAGATTACTGGTACTGGTAGTCGAGGTACTTGAATACTTCTTCAATATATTCTCGATCTCTGAGTCGCTTGGTTCTTCGACACCATTTAAAGGCATTATAACAGTATCATTGGAACTGCTCGAGGTATCAATCTCCATCTTATATATCAATGAATATGTGACACGAGATTTAATTTTTTTCCAGCTTTGCTAAAATGAATTTACTATTTAGTTACCTTACCTTTACAAAACAAAGCTCTATAGTCTATGGAAGTGATTTTCTGTTAATCATTTCGAATACAAAACTATAAATATGATCTTGATCACGATGTACGTTACACTGCTACTACGGTCTATACCTACCTCTCCCAAAGATTTTTATATTAAATCAAGGCTGGTAATAAATTAATTCGACAGTTTCAAAATTTTCATCTTTTTTCTCTAGGAATATAACCTATAATGTATTTTGAAAACATATTGTAAATCGGCACCACAAGATTTAGGGCTTTCTTCTTTTATGCCTGGTTCTTCTCTATCTATATAAGTTAAAATAGTGCCATAGACAACCAATATTTTATTATTTTATGCTAAAGTAAAATCAAAATGTATCTTAAAACTTTGAGGTTATAATTACTGGTTATGCGCGGACCACAGGGACCGGTCTCGCGCTTTCTTTTCAAGTGCTTGGAGCCCTGGAAGCTTCAAAATTGGTACTGTGATTGGTGCATAATTTACAATTGTCAGTTTCCAACTTTCATCAGCCAATCAGCATTCTTGTTTTAAAAAACTCAGGGCTCCAAGAACTTGAAAAGAAAGCGGTCAGACTCAGAGATCAATTGCGAACGGCTCAACCATGAACCATACAGACCAGTATACCGAACGATTATCGAAAAATTCGGTGACTTAAGAAATCCCACAGATGGCGCAGAGTACCTAGGAAGTGTTTCAACATTATCTTTACATTTCGTCTACGTCATCCTTCTCATCACATCATCCTTGCTTGCATAACCTCTTTTTTATTTAAATGTCAACAAGTATAAGGTGCTTCCCTTTTGCACAAAACTGAGTCTGAGTCAAATGTGAAGTGAGTATACCAATCTCAGTGAATATGTTACTACTCAATTGTACAAAAGAAACAATTATTTATCAAAGGTGATAATATTTTGTAACTGCGTTGTTACATGTAACGGATGATATCTTTAGAGCGCGGCAATCTGAGCTATCATACCGGCAGTCGCGGCAGTACTGACCAGGCTATGCCAAAGAGGATTTTGGGCTATGCTAACAGAGACAACCCTCTGATGCTAACACGTTTTGGTTCATACTATGACTCCAAGCAGCGCTACCATTGAAGTACAACCACTGAACTCTATTAATAGAGTTCAATAACTCTATTATAATAGAGTTCAGTGAGTACGTGTCATGAGTCAAACTGTCAAATGTGTTGATGATTATATTTAAGTACATGATTTCAAGTGTGGCTAAAATTTACTTTGGAGTTGAATTTGCTGTTTTTGTTATTATCGGCAAGAGCCAGGAACTACTATGTTGCTTGTTTTTTGTGTGCCTAATTACTGTGCTATTCGAAAATAGATGTAGATTTTATATTTTACTGTACATAAGATACAGTCATAAAATCTTGGAGGACAGAAACAAAGGACATCCGTCATCTAACAAATTAAAGACCTGTTGTTAAATATACAAAGTTAGGAACAAAGAAGTTAGAAAAATTGAGAGTGTAGTATAATATAACTAGTTTTCTTGTAATTCAGCCATATTTTATGTATATGTTATAGACTATACTTTAGTATGAAATTTCAAGCTTATATTTTAAAATGTATTTTGTCATTCGATATTTCTTATTTTATTTGAACTATGCACTAGATCTGGCTTCACCCAAATCTCAAAAATGAATTTAAACCGTACCGCCGACCGAGTAAACGTACTGGTGTCGCCGTAGGTGTTCATAGTAAGAACCCAAACAAGTATTGGTGGATAGTAAAGGAGTTTCCCATCTATATTAATCTATGGTACTAGCAAATTTATACTAGCGTCTAGGGGCCAAGTATTTTCGTGGCTCCTAAGACCTGCGCAGATTGTTTTGTCACAATGCTGCGTTGTGTGTTGCCTATTAACCTCTTGTCAAATAATTATTATGAAGTTATGATGTCTCATTTTAGTAAATGGAATAATACGCAGCGATTTAGTAGAAAAATAATATTTTGGTTTCCATTATTTGACTACCTTGGATGAGAAAATGTATTGCAAAATTTGTACACATCAATTTTCAAAATTTAAACATCAACTTTGTCAATTTGTAAGAAACTAGTTATTGCATATCCATTTATGACTCATTTATTTTGTCCACTTTTGTATCAATTTTCCAATTCCCCATGCAGTCTTATACTATTTTATTTATTTTTTGCACTTTTATATGCTTGTGTAGGACTACTTTTGTCATGTTTTCTTACACTTTTTGTTTTAATATAGCAATATGGGTTCGCCCGTAGGTATATGTAAATAAATAAGTAAATTAGGTACATAAACACAGAATATATATGTTTGTTTTTAATTAATACTGAATATATATTATTTTTATTTCAAAGAATATAGTTTCGCAAAAGAAGGAAATTACAATTTTATAAATAGGTACGTATTTAATGGATATTAATCTGAAAAACTATTTTATCAATTTCTCATTTAGAGCAAATAATAAAATATAAAATAGGTAGGTAACTAGAAATTTTAAATTCGTATGTATATATAATAATAAACAACCAAATTTTAATATTGATAAAATATGCTGATTATTAAATCCGAGATCATATATATTCATGACAAGGGGCTAATAGGCAACACACACCGCAGCCAAGATTAGTAAACATCGCATTGTAATAATAGTACAATCTGCACAAAGGAGCCAAAAATAGATAGTCATACTTGGCCCTTGGACGCAAGTGAACAATATAGGGCATATAGGCAGAGGGTGTTCTGTGATAGGCAGTCGTCTCGGCAACTTGGGATGATGCCTTAGGAAAGAAGACCTAGGTATTATTTTAGATCCTGCTTTATCATTTATTCCTCATTAGCTAGGATTTATAATTCGAAATACACAAAACAATTTACAAGTGTTGAATGCCTAAAAATGTTATATTTTGCGTATGTCAGAAGCCGTTTGGAGTACTGTAGTGCTGCTTGGTCCCCGTACTATAATGTACATTATTAAGATGCTCGAGCGTATACAATGTACATATTGCAAATATCTGTATTTGATAAGGCATAAGAGATACCCCAAGCAGAATTATAGTTATAGTGACCTGCTAAATGAGTTTGATATTGAGCCGTTATTCGTACGGCATAGTGAAGTGAATATCACATATTTCTATAAAATTATTCATGATCATGTTGACAATCCTCAACTCTTAGAACAGATGCAATGGAATATACGCAGATTTGGTGCTAGGCAGTCAACATTTAAATACGATACACCCCACAACATTCAGCACATGAATTCGCCTTTACTCACTACGTCTAGACAATACAATTAATTGCAGCACTTTGTTGATATATTCTGTGATAATTTTGCTAGTTTTTCTCGTTCGTTTAAAGAGGCTGTCTTAACTAATTCCATATTTTAATGTGTTCCATTTTTTTGCTCTTTTAGATTTGACTTATTTACGTGCAGTGCAATATATATATCTTGCATTCTTACTTAAAATATTACACTATTTTGTTTTAAAATGTACTGCTTGTTTTGCAGAATTATAGGAGGTTACGTGGAAGAGCAACCTAGTTCACCCCCTTTCACCCCCTTTATAAAAAATTCTTGTAAATAACATAAATCAACAAAAAATAAAGCCATATTATTTTTATTATTATTACATTTGATTAGGTGCACTACTCGATGCATGTTTCGCTAAACATGTCACCATCATCAACAAACGTGGAGTATAGTAAATGAGATAATTATTTTATTTTATTGCCTCATTTATATGACTTAACGATCATAAGAAAAGTTTCGACTTTTTTCGGTGAACAAATTTTGCAAAAACTAACATTCCGTTATCTGATGTGTGTGTTGCCGACAATTCGTGCAAATTTAGTTACTAATCCTCAATTATTTATTATTTAATAATTGCGACTGACTTTGTTTATAATCGAGGTCCATGCTGCTGACCAAATCATTTATTTATGCCAATATAATATATACTTATATTTATATTACAAAAAATAGACATGATATCGCAGGTATTGAGATATATTTTAAACACGTGCTGTCTTAGCTTCCCTTAGTATGTTCTTCCCAGTCTAACCATCCTCCAGAATAGTTTATAGCACTAAAAAAAATCGTGTTTAATGTTTTCTTTTTCAAACAAAAATACCTTCACTCACTTTTTATATCCCAAAGCAATAACGTTCTCTTGAGCAATCGCACTACGCCTGCCAGATCTGCATGAAAATATGATATTGGAATTTTTGTCAGGTTTGTCTCTGCCATAAATTTCTTTAAATTTATCAGTAGATAGGCCTGTTAGTACCTCTTGTACGTCGTTCACTAAAAATCCAGATTCCCTTAAATCTTACTTTAACATATCGTATTTTAAAAACAAAAAATGTGCCCTATTTGTGATATATGATTGTAATGTATTAGAAAACAGAAAGGAAACATTACATGGAATATTAATCGAGCCAGGGATAGAACCATCTTCCGTCAGTTCAGAAGGTTCGCGAACATCTATTAGAAGATAGTTTGGATCATCTTTCAACTTGACTAATTCTTCATAATTAACAGAAGCATATTTCTCAGTTGTTGAGTATGCAGAAAAGCATATAGTGTTTTGATTCATTCTGGAAGTTATTGATGTATGTAACAAACAGTTATCAATTGCTAATTGACTTATAAAGATACAGTATAAACTAGAGCACTACTTACACATAAATAAAAGTGATAAGAAGTTTCAAAGAAATATTTACGAAAGTTCCCATTTTAAAGACTTGAACTTATTGGTGTCACGAGTCAGACTGGTATCACTAAATCAACTTTACTATAAAAAAAAGTTGACTACGTGTATTTATAATGATTGATAGCAACATATGATTGATAAGTGTAAGCATGTAAGTATATAAGTCAAATTTTTAGGATAAAATTATTAACAGTTGAACAGCTTCATGGAATGTGGAATGGCTCATAGTTTGCAACCAGGTTAATAAATTATTGATTTGCTGGTTGCCTACATTGCTCCTTAAAGTGAACAGATACAAACATCAAGTGAAAACTTATTTTTCCAATAATTAAATGCTTCAATATTTTATGAAGTGCGTGGATGATAAAGAAATAGGAAGTAGGGATTAGAAAAACACATCCTTCTTTTGACATATTTATTGATATATAACAATTTTTAACAAGTAGGAATGCACAACTTACTTATTTTGAATCCTCTCCTCCCAGTCCATCCAGCCGCCCAAATAATTCTTTACACTGAAAATTACATTACAATTTATGGAAATATCTATTTATAGTGTCTTACTTTCGGTAGCCTAATTGTTGGGATATAGCTTGTGCAAAGGCACTTCGTTTGCCTGATTTGCAAGAAAATACAATTGGGGATACTTTATTTGGCTTTTCCCTGCCATATTTATTTAAGAATTCTTTATTCGGCATATCTTTCAAAACATATTCTAGATCTCCCACTAAAATTATAATTATTCAAGCAAACTATTACTCATTTATGCAACTGTTTACAAGGAATGTTAATGCTCCCTGGTAAAACACCGGTTTCTACAAGTTCATCTGGTTCCCTGACGTCTATTAACAAAATATCTTTATTTTTATCAGTACCGACTTCTTTGACTTCTTCATAGGTAGCTATAACACTCTGATCAGTAGAGAATCTAACGCCTTTACTAGAAGGGCAAATTATACCATTAGCAATAGGAACACCTAAAAAGCAATATAATTAAATCACAATTATAAAAGTTATGCAATTTATGCTAGAAAAAACATTATTTACAATTATGAATAGTCCTGTGAGTATTGGTAGTTATTAATTTAAACGAATGAGTTTTTAATGCGATATGGACCATTGAAAATAACTTCCTATTCATATTTTAAATCACAGAATACCAGTTACAGTTTTAAATATCTCTTGTCAGACTTAACCTCGAAATCTTCTTTCGACAAATGTCATGACTTCTGACTTTGACCGTGACCAACACGGAAAAACTTAAAAATGAATTTCCCTACTTGTACTGTACTACTGTATTCTGCTGAGACAAAAGGAAACAAAGGATGATAATAAGGCCCGTTTGTTCAGATCTTTGATTTTTTTTTAACTTCCACCTACTTAAATTGAAAGTAATCCTATATTTTTGTCGATTTCATTACTTTTTGCTGCTCTAAATAGAAGGGGATCCTTCTGAATGACAAATCGATTACGTCATCAGTGGATGAAAAATGGTGTTGTGGTTGTCGGGCGTTGTAAAATAAATATTTCTTAAAAGCCGGACTGTTTTGTACCCAGTAATCCCTTCCTCTTTAATAAGTGCAATATTTATAAGTTTACCCTGTACACGTAACACTAAGAAGGTAAGTTGCATTTTTGAACGAACCGAGGGAATAACGGTATGTGGTATTCCTTTAAATTTGGCATTTTTCCCTTGAATTAAAAAAAAAAATCAGTTTTGTATTACGTGAGTGTACCCGTGGAAATGTGGTGTGCTTGATGATATTTCGCCGTTCTCACGCAGATCTAATCTCATCCCAAACTCTGCCACACTAGGGGTTAAAAATCAACTCCAGACCATTGATTTTTCCCTGCCCCCGCAAAACGCATGTCTAGTATTAAATTTGTTTTCTTTTTACGTGTGATTCATGTAGAATCTCGCTAAAGTGCATTGAAAATCATGGATATAATTTTAGATAAACCGAAACCAAGTATGTCAGATAGAAGGGCAGAATTAGAGCGTAAGAAAGCAAAGTTACAAGCTTTACGCGAAGAAAAGGACCGTCGACGGCGTGAAAAAGAGCTCAAGGATGTTGAGGAGGCCACCAACCGTACCATCTTGGGTGGAGGTGGGGACAGGAAAGAGCTTGACGAATTGCTCCGGGAAGTTGGGGTAGCCCCCATGTCCGATGTGCTTTCTAGTATATCTAGTGCTAATTCTCTCACCCCTGAGCAAAGCAGGAACCATACGCCCGACACCTCACTTCAACCTAATAGTTTACCCAACAAGTAAGTCATTTTATTTAAGCCTGTCGCTCGTGAGGCGTTACATACTTTCATGTGAAGTAAAGAGATACAACCAAGTGTTGTTTTTAGTGTCATTGCTGTTAGGAAGAAAGTACCACAGTTGAGTGTTGTAGCCGTCCAGTCTACCAACATTCCTCCGAAAGAAGTCGTCGTGTACACCAAGCAGACGCAAACAACAAACACGGGACATGATGTCAGGGACGGTAAGTTACTTTTTGTGGCACAATTAATGTAGAATTAAAATTGAAAAAAGGGAAACGGAAGGATTGATTTTGTATCAAATTAAATCGACTGTTTCTCTTTTTTTTTCTATAGGGTGTTGTTTGAAAATAGAGCTGTTAGAATCACTTTTTGCTTTGCAGAAAGACAGGTATACAGTTTTCTTCGTCTTGATAAATTGATAATGGAATAGAATCGTATTTTTTTTGTTCCGAGATAGGGTTAAGAGAGGAGGTAATCGCTCCTTCGAAAGGTGGTCAGCATACAAGGTACATATTATTTCATGCATACTTCACGATACTTCATCATCGTACTACAATGATACTTCATACATATTTCACGATACTTCATTATACATTTTTATATAAAAAAAAGTAGGTACCTATTACAGATCATGAATCATATTAGATAAGTGATTTTAAGATATATTTTATGCTATTACATTAATTATTATTTTAACATACATATAATTATTTTAAAAAACAAATTTAACTGCATTTTAATTCTATGTAAAAATGATTAATAATAATTATATCACTCTTAATTCTCATTCACAAGAAATATAAAATAAATATTTGGTGTATTGAAAAAAGAACTATTGTATTTTTAAATAAAAGAAATTCTGTTTTAATTACTTCAAAAAAGTTTATATTAAACTCTACACAAGCTTAAATAATAATTATAATTAATATAGTCAGTAGTCCTAATAAAATAACTAACATAATTAACGTACTCGTTTCTTCGCAAGTTGTACAATTTACATAAGAACGTTCTATTACATTGAAAAGTAGTACTGGTAAGAATTTTATACTACATAAATAACTCGTCGATGACACACACGACATTCATCATACCATATAATTCTACATCGGGACTCTATTGCCATACATATCACATAATACTACACTGGCATTACATAATAATTCATGTTACTACTGAATACTACACAATATTTCACACAAGGGTGGTAAATATACTTCACGAGTTATTACCCTCCCCGGGATTAAGGCTAATAAAATAATTTAAAGCTGTCAAGATGGAGTTTCACTTTTTGTCAACTTCCATGTTCTATTTTAAAGTTAACACCCTATATAAATTATATGGAACAACTACAAAATTTCATGTACAACTATTTCCCCAGCGATTTTATAGCTAGCATGCCTTAAAATTTGAAAACTAAAATTTTTCAAAATTGTTTTTGCTTTTATTTGGTTTGCCTCATATTTTGAAAGGAAACTCACACAATTAATTACATACAAATTTATTTTGTCCTGATTAGAAAAACTATTTAATTGTCTTAAATTGGTGGCTCAAATTTTCCTTTTATTTGCATTGACTTTCTGTTTTTAATTACGAAAGCAATTTTTTTTTTGTGTTTGGGTTTGGAAGTAGTTTTGGCTTTTTTCTTGTCGCTTTTCTGTTCCCACGCTTGATAAATGTTTTAAAAACTGATATGTTCAATGTTTTTCTTTGTATTATTTAACGCTGCTAAAGATTATTTTGGGTATTGGAAAAAGTCCTGTGAGTATTTCGTAGACAGTTTTTATTTCATTTCTCAAGCCTTTTTTTTAGATTTTGTAGTTTGTCCCGATTGCATTTTTGCTTTTAGTTTTACTAGTTTAGAGTTTCTCTTTCTCATTAACAATTAACAATTGTTGTTGAACGCACAAAGTATGATATTTTTTACATAGGAATGAGGATATGTGTGGGGGTGTTTAAAAAATAATGACACATTCTAAATGGTGAAATTTAAAAAAGGTTAAAAAATGGAAAATCCAAAAACATTTGAATGTTTGTTTACAAAATTTCAGTTTAAAAATTACAGCATTGGCAGGTGAATCGATGAATATGTAAGATAGAGGAGAAGGAAAGCAGCCAAATGCTGAAAAGAAGCAGATTTAACCTACGCTGTTGCTATTTTTCTCTTTAGCAAGCGAAACTCTAACATCCTTGCTGAAATGCTGGCATCAATGTTAATATATTGCTGTCTTTCATGTACATTATTTTGCCACTTATATTTTCTTCTATCTTATAGGGATCGATTCAAATTTTGTATCTGCCAGTACTCTGCATGGAAAGAGATTATTAAGGGCCGGTTTATCAATACAAGGTTAACACTTAACTATAGGATAAATGTCAAACGGAACAATGGGTATCTATTGTTTTGTTTGACAGTTATCTTTTGGTTATGAGTTAACCTTGCAGTGATAAACTGGCCCTAAGAAAATTAAAGACATGGTTAACTGACATATCGGCACCAGAACAAAACCAATTCACACTTTTACTTAAAAAGCCTTATCATTAGATCTTGGACACTAAGAGGTGGGGATATACAGTGTGTCTCACTTTTCACACTACATCCCAATATCTCGGCCATTTGTTGATCGATTTAGATCAAATTTGGTATATTTCTTGTGTTTCAGATTATTAAACATTTTTTTTTTTTTTTTGAAATTACCTCGGAAATTACATACGCCTACATGATCAAAAGAAATTGGCAAAAATTAGGAATTTATATTAGCGATTGTATTTTTGTTTTTACAGAATCTTGTTTGGCATGACCTAAAACCCCTTTATACCAAATTTCATTAAAAAACATGACTGTGTGAACCACGATAAACTTCTTAATAAATTGTTAAGCTATGGCATCAGGGGCGTCGCCCTTGACCGGGTTAGTTCGTTTCTGAATAATAGGAGCCAATACATTAGTGTGACATTCCGTAAGGAAGGTTCAACTCAGAGCCTGGTGAAATTAATATCGGGGTTCCGCAGGGTTCTATCTTAGGCCCTGTACTATTCTTGTTATACTCTAGTGACCTTGATACCTTAACCTCAGAGGCATCTCTTACTATGTATGCAGATGACAACTCGTTCATCTTGTCAGATAATTCTGACATTCGATTGCAAGAAGTTAGCAGGAATGTATTAAATTATTTAAGTAACTGGTATTCGTCTAACGAATTACATTTAAATATAGAAAAAACACACGTTATGAGGTTTCACAATAGACAGAAATCATGTGCAAACTTAAATCTATTTATTAACGGGACACGTTTGAATCAGGTTGACAGTGTACGTTTTTTGGGCATCCATTTAGATAAATGTCTAAATTGGAAAGAGCATTGCAACTACCTAATAGCCAAATTACATTCAATATTTTATTTATTTAGAAATTTGAAACCAGTTCTGAGCAAGGAGCAACTAATAAATCTATATCACGCTCAAGTTGGATCTAGATTGAGCTACAGTGTTTGTTTCTGGGGTAATTCTACCTTATCACCAGATGTATTTATAGCACAAAAGCGAATTATAAGATGCATAGAGGGAGTCTCTAATACCTATTCTTGTAGAGAATATTTTAAGAAACATAAGATATTAACACTATTTGGTTTATTTATTTATGAATTATGTGTATTCGTGTATGTCAACAGATCTCATTTTAACACAACCGATAAGGTTCACTCTATCAACGTAAGGAATAAGAAACATTTTTATGTACCAATTTTGTAAATATAAAATATTCTCAAATTGCCCAGACTATATCGGACTTAAATTATTTAACCGTCTACCAGATGAGTTAAAGCAGATTAAACCTTTACATAGTTTTAGATCTGAACTTAATAAATATCTCTATTCTATCAGTGAATACTTAGATTAGATTTAAGTAAACAATTGTGACGATTCCTATACAACTTGTATTGTCTAAAAGGAAAATAAATGTATTATTATTATTATTATTATTATTATTATTATTATTATTATTATTCCTTTACAAAAAAAATCATATCTAAGATTTCAATAATAATCACCATACTATTCGAATTATTTATTGTCGGATATTTACATAACATGGTAGTCCTGTAATAATGACGCTAATTAAGCATTAGAACACATTTTTTCTTTAAAGAAAACATCAAATAACTAATCTTTTATTTTTGTATAAAGTCATTGTAACTTAAACAACACTTAAAATTATTTCTTAAACAAAAATATAATTTTAAAAAGTAAATATTACATAAAATATTTCTCCTCCAGTCCTCTATCAATTCTGATACATTTTTCTATTCTCTTTTCTTATTATTTTTTAAAAAAATTCTGAATTCTTCAACTGTTACTTCATTACATGCTTTTCTAATTCTGTCACATAGTTCTACTTACTCTATTTCGTGGTCTATTTTTATAGATTTTATTTTTTATGGTATGCCAAAAATAAAAATCCATAGGGGTGACGTCTGGTGATCTAGGTGGCCACGCAATTAAAGAACTAATTTTTAACTATTATTACTAGGGATGGGACGGATGTGCTTTTGCCCGGATAACCGGATACAATAGATCTGGCTAGTTCAAAATCCGGTCCTGCCAATCTTGCACATTGCTGCAATTAATTGTAATTACACGAAATGCGCATGGTACACGAGAATAGAACTAATAATAATTAATAATAAGTATTTATATGTACCTACTGGTCTAGTAGGACCAAAACATTTTATTTTAATTTTAATATTATTTATTATATATTAAGAATTTATGTTGTGTTTTGATTTTTTGATCTTTAGTTTTCAATGTTATTTAATATATTATATCCCATATTATTGAAGAATTTAAGACTTATTTTTACTTCCGCGTCCAGTGGAAGTATAGTATAGTAGTATTTTTTTGTTGAAATAGGCTTAAAATGTCATGAAACGTCGAGCTTTTAAATTTGAGCGAAATTTTTTTTTATGTCTGTCGGCAAAGCAAGCACGAGTCTAAAAGCACTGCCCAAGGAATCTCTACTTCCACATCCAGATTGTGTATCCAAGTCTTATAAAGTCGGGGCAAGAATTCAAGCGATGCACGTCACGAGTGATCTCATTAAAGAAATTTTAATACTAACATAATTTTTAATCATTAATTACGTTAAAAAGGGTAATTCTTGACACCCAGTTATTAAGCTTTTTTCAGAAATAGGTACAGTTTAATGGGGCTTCATGATTCTTAGCAGTATTGTCTTATTTATAGAATCGATCTGTGACGTGCATCGCTTGAATTCTTGCCTCGACTATACACATTAAATCGCATTGTAATATTTTACTCCATTTAATAATAGGGTGGTAGAGGGTGTAGCTAATGCAAAAAATTTTTTAGAGACGTTTCTTTCTTGTATACACACTAAATCACATTTTAAGTTGTTTTACTCCCTTTCATAATAGTGTGGGGGTGGCTGATGCCAAAAAATTTTTGAGATCTTGGTTTTTCGTACATGCCCTAAATTGAAATTTTATGGACTCTTGCTTTGCCTATTTACCCCCGAACCCTATAACAGAATTAGATAAAAATATAATCTAGTTCCAGATCTCGTTATAATACATAAGTGTACGGTTCCAGAGTAAACCAAAAAAGCACAAAAAAAGTTACAGACCGACAGACAGAAATTTAAAATCTCGACATTACATGACATTTAAGCCTATTTCAACAAAAAAAAATTAATTTTTTTTGCGTTACTATACTTCCACTGTATGTGGAAGTAAAAATTTGGACGTGGAAGTAGCGATTCCTTGGGCAGCGGTTTTTTATATTTGCTTTTTATTTTGTTTATAGTTTCTAGTTCATTGTTAATTTTATAAATGTTTTGATATATATACTTTGTATGGGCAAAATTGAAACTGGTCAGTGTTAATAAAGCACAGGACCGTGCGCACTGAACTTGATATTTTGTCTTATATATTTAGCAATGGTAGCGAGATTTGAACGATAGTTGAAACTGTGCAAGCGAGTCCGAGACTGGCAATGTAATCAGCCTGAATAAACTATCTACGACTGCACTGGTTTAAAGATAATAAAACGGGCAGGCCTACTAGCATAAAAAACTCGTAAATCATTTCTCAGAAGTCGATGAGGTGTGCTGTCAATGTGCCAGTGCAGTGCATAAATACCTATTATAATATCAAGCGTAGGAGTTTAGTTATTGTTCATATTTATAAATATTTACTACTGTATAAAAGGTGAAATATTTTAATTATTTACTACACTTTAACTGACAATTAATAAATAACATTTAAGTTTCTTGCATTTTAGACACGACTACAAAGTTATGTAAATATCCGACAATGAATAACTCGAATAGTAGGGTGATTATTAATGAAATCTTAGATATGATTTTTCTTGTAAAGAATGAATATTTTTTAACAAAATTTGATATACGAGGGTTTTAGGTCATGCAGAACAAGATTCTGTAAAAACAAAATCCTTATCTCAATCGCTAATATAAAAAGTGAGACACACTGTAAATACTTTGGATCAAAGTTGGTCATCTTTATAGCCAAAGAGGTATTTTGAGGTATTGAAACTGGAAAAAATATATGGTAGTTTATAAATTAGAAAACTATAGCACCAACAAACAGGCAGATTTTTCATAATCCGCGTTGTCTTTTTGTGCTTTGGGGAAATCTTAGAAAATGATTTTTTTTCATGATTATAAACCCTCAGGTCGATAAATGAGAGAGCAAAAAATAAATTAAAAAATTCACCAACTCTTTGGCTACATAGTGGCGATCGACTTTGATTCATTTGATACCCAGGGTGGAGCAATAACTGCATCCGACTTTGATAGCTCGAATTCTACAACAGCTAGAAATTTAAAAACATATATTGGTAAACTACATTGGAAATTATTTTCGAATACACAGAGTAAACCAAGACGATTGTACAAGACCAGCCATTTTTTAAAATAGATTGCTATAAATATCAGTACATTTTTAGAAGCCTCTTTCAAGATTCCTTTCACTCCTGTATCATTATAGACTATCTCCCAACTATTTGAATATAGTGATTTTCTTTAAAATAATGCCATCTGCAGATGCATTTTGAAAAAATCACTACAGTGTCACCGTTATAGAAAAATTGGTAAGTACGAGTTATGAGACATCTATGTGATGTTTTTGAATCATTTTCACTTCCTAAAATATACAGACAGGGTGGCCAAAAATGATAGATTCAATTTAGAACTTTTTGAATTGAATTTTCTCAAGTTTTTCAAATGGAACACCCTGTATAGTTTTCGACCTCATGATGTAGGCATGAAGAACCAACATTTTTTGTATGTACAGGGTTAGCCATTATATTTAGGCCACCCTTTATCATCGTTATTATTGGAGATTAAAAAAAAATTGAATAAAAGTCGTAGGGCTGTAACTGAACTCTCTTAATAAGTTAATGGAAGCACGGTGGCGTGCAGAAATTGAGGGGTACAAGAACCAATAATATTTTTTTAAATGCAACGCCCTGTATATTGTTGAATTTTTGAATTACTCTTTTTTTTCTGATTTCAAAAATATGACATATGACAGTCAATCTAATCGTAGTCGGTCGTATGTACTGGATGGTCATGGGGATGTCATGACCTCTTTGAAAGCTGTATAGACCTGTTTAATATTCGTACCGATCTGTTTGGAAACCGTACAGACCTATTTATTTTTCAAACAGGCCTGTACAGTTTTCAAACAAACCTCCACAGCCTTCAAACAGATCTGTACGAATATTAAACAGGTCTATACAACTTTCAAACAGGTTATGACATCCCCATGAATCATTCCATGAACTATGCATAACACCCCCGGTGCATACGACTACAATAGGTTAGGTTCGTTAGGTAGGAACGGTAGAGGTGGGGGCCGCAACGTTTGAATTTCCCACCCTGCGATCGCAAGTTGTGAAGTTAGCTACAGGTGGGTGGAGCCTGGTGAAAAGTTACCTTGAAAACCAGAATGAACCTCTATAAGAAATAACATTGGATTTTGGCACAGAATGCTCATAGATTATCTACTTAAATAGCGTAAATATAATTTTCAATGTTTAATAACTCGAAAACGGTTAAAGATAGGATTGTCATATGCCATATTTTTGAAATCAGAAAAAAAAGAATAATTAGAAAATTCAACAATACACAGGGCATTTCGTTTAAAAATATATTACTTCTTATACCCCTCAATTTCTGCACTCCACTGTGCTTCCATTAACTTATTAATTAGTTCAGTTATAACCCTACAACTTTTATTTGAAACAACTTTTTTTTCTATCTCCAATAATAACGATAATAAAGGGTGGCCCAAAAGTACAAAATTTAAGAATAAACTTAAAAATTAGAGGTTTTTCAACTAATTGAACAGGAGAAGTTATAATAAGTGCTCTACATGTTGCCCATTTTGATTGACACACGTCTTTATGCATCTTTGAAATGAAGTTTCTACTGTTTTTAAAAATACCGCTGTGATCAATCAAAAAGCAGTTATTATTCTTTCTTTCATATTTTGGATTGTAAGGATTTTTTCAGAATGCATCTGCAGATGGCATTATTTCAGTAAAAGAAATCATTATATCCAAATGGTTGGGAGATTGTCAAAAATAATGTAGGAATGAAAGGTGTGTAGAAAGATGTTTCTAAAAATGTACTGATAGTTATAATAACATTTCATTAAAAAAAGTAGCACTTGGTCCTGTACAATTATCTTGGTTCACCCTGTAGTTTACCTGCATTTTTTTTTCAATTTTTAGCTATCGTAGAAGTCGAACTATCGATGTCGGATGCACAATTGTCTCACCTTGTATATTAAAAATAATCTTAAAAAAAAAAAGAGAGAAACAAATAGTTTATAGACATTTAATAAGTGATTATGAAAAAGGGTATTATTTCAATGACTTTGTGCCAACGCTGTTTATAAAATTGCCTTGTTTAATTTTTGAAAATATGTACTTTGATGGTGTACTCCTTTCAAGATTTTTTTTTGTATTAGAGCTGCCTATGGATAACCAATACATTTTATTCAGAGGCTCATGAACATGAGGAAACTTGAAGTTGTGCGATCATTGTCTAGTAAGATAATTTTTATGATGACTTTGGAGAAGTAGATAGATTATTTTGCAAAGATATGTGCAGATTTATCAGGAAACACTCTCATAATAATTATTTTGATCTGCAATCTACTCAAAGACCGTGTAAGGTTAGGATTTGCAACAAAATGCATTACTGTTAGATTATCCGCATATAAGACATAAGTTTATTTTGGGAATGATATAACCTTCGAGTTAAATTGCGTTTGGGCTGTCTGAAAAATGTCACGGCTAGCTTTGATACAAGAATATTCAAAAATGGAGTACCTATATAATTGCTATAAAAAGTTAGATAAAAGATATCTCCAGAAGACGTTTTGTTCGGTATGGCCACAAAAATATATTTATTTCATATATCTACAGGGTGATTCACATAAAACTCTCCAGGCAGTTTCTGTGGTAATGAAAAGATATATAGAAATTCTGTCAAAGCCAGTCGTTAGATATTCTTGGTGACGTTATTCTGTTTTTCAAATGTTGCCAGTGGCGTGGTGTCTGCGGTCTCTATATTATTAAACCTATAAAGGTAAGTGATTCAATCTGCGAGCGGAATAGTATAGAGTGTAACGGTATTTTAATGAGGTCATAAAGTTTTTGTTGCTGTTTTTATTTGCACGGTAAAATTGCGATTATACATACTTTGCCATTAAAACCGGTGGTTTTCGAAATGAAGCAAACAACATAGATTTCCCAGTCGAAAAGTTGGTAAGTGGCAAAGAAATTAAAATTCATTAAATGGTTGCAACTAAATACAATAGGTACCTTTGACTTCAAGTGATTCGCAACTTTTCAACTGGCTGTGCAAAGATGGCACTGAGGTGCAAAATTATTTTTCGATAGCTGGAACGTTCAAGCATGGCATACGCGATAAGGTACCAAATGGCATGTAGAGCTGTTTGCCACCAATTAAATACTGATGTCAGTGGTTTTTTTGGCGTCAATAACTGTGACGTCATCCGTCATCATTTGCGTGGTTTACTAAATCAATCTGCTAGTCCACGTAAATTAGACATTTTAGAACAAATAATTTATAAAGAAATATTTGAGATGTGTACTCACTCTCAATATGGTTAGAAAGAGATATCCGAGAAGTTCCCATCCCATTCGGGAACGCAGTCTCTTTTTTTGAAAAAACTTTAATATAATTGTAAATATAGTGCATAAGAGATATATTATGACATATTAGATCATAATCATTCATTACAACTGTCTACATACCTACAAGTCGCCACATAATTTCAATAATTTTTCTGTTAATACCAATACAATTAATGCATTAACTATCGAAAAATAACTTTGCACTTTAGCCATTTCAAAAATTATGAATCATTTAAAGTTAAACCTACCTATTGTATCTAATGATCACCTTTTAGCAAATTGAAAGACAAAATAAAGTCACCAAGAATATCTAACGACTGGCTATTTCAGAATTTGAATAAGGATTTCCCTATATACCTAATAGCGATCCCCGTACTGTATATATATAATATTTTACAGAGGAACGTTTTTAAGACTTAATTAATTTACTATCATAACTTTTAGTTAAAGTTCGCCCATTTACGCTTTCATTTAATAAAGTCACTTGTTTTTATTAATATATTTGTAAAATTATTTGATGATAACTTTTAAGGTCTAAGGTCTATATATCATTATCTAGCTATCCGCTACGCATTTTGACAGCGAAAATCGTCTGGTTTATTTACTGTGGAATTGAACTGCTTATTAATTATTAAAATTTTCTGTCTTACGTATCCACCTCCCCTTATCAGTTAAATTAATATTTGTATATAGAAATTGATTATTTTTGTCTGTCCTTGTGTCCTACCGAATAAAATGTTTAAGTAATACAGCCCTAGTAACAATTGTGTGTATATTAAGTAATATTAATTAATAACTTTGTGTTAATTTTTACCGCTAATCCCCAAAAAGTATTTAAAACAGGCATTTTTGTATACATATATTGAGTTTATGGAGACAGTGTCCATTTTTATTATTATTGAATAAGTAAATGGCAGTTTTTTAGATGATTGTTTTTGCATTTATAATCATTATCTAGGCCAGCTGTACAAAACACGCTTGAATGAATTGTTGAAAGATGAATGTACTCATTAATATTAGATATGATCTTGAATTTTTAAATAACAAATTAAATGCAAATTATGTTACTTTTGCAATTTAAATTAGTAGCAAGGAAAGTTAAATAACTTAGGAAGCATTTTGCATATCAACAGAAGAAAACAATAATTGTAATTATAATTTGTAGCTGTGTGTGTTGAGAATACCTGTTTGTACAGAGTGATTTTAAAAATCATTCTTTGCTATTAAAAATAATGCTTCTTTTGAAGTTTCTTTTCACCTACTCAAATAACAAGACTGCGTTCTTCAATCAAATTCTGAGGGATGCTTAAAGTTAGAAAATCATTCATAACATGGACAATGAAAAATTAAAAAATGTCTAATAATTAATAATGATTATGGTCTGACATTGCACTTTGTGATAAAAGCAAAACACGCTATGATCAGGAATAATAATGAATTTCGAACCCTAAAATATCTCCTTCTGAATCAAGATGGCAGTGAAAACTGGGGGTCGGAACTTGATTTTCACTTGTATCG
Organism: Leptura quadrifasciata; assembly: GCA_963675555.1. Classification (NCBI taxonomy): domain Eukaryota; kingdom Metazoa; phylum Arthropoda; class Insecta; order Coleoptera; family Cerambycidae; genus Leptura; species Leptura quadrifasciata. The sequence goes on along the minus strand of OY776681.1, from coordinate 13,184,147 downwards.
TTAGTAAAAAAAACAATACTTCCTTTTAGTTCAAGAGCTGGCGTCCAAAATGTGCAAAAGTTTTTTCAAAGCAAATTTTTTGGGGACGCCCGCAAAGGTGTAATATTAATTAACGTGTCTAAACTGTTTTCTAAAAGCTCAAATTTATAGAAAACGAGCAAATATAATATGAAACAGGAATCCAACAGTCAGACAGTAAAATATAGGGACACGTGTCGTCAGCGCTACTTCATACCTGTCAAAAAAATGACGTGTGCCAAAGTGATTTCTCAAGGCTGAAATTCTCCAAAACATTAATTAAAACTATAAAGTTAATCAAGGAGACAGTCAGACTCATTTATGATAGGACCACGTCAGTCAGCAGTCGATAGATGTGAGAACGGTAACTACGCGCATTAGTACGTCTTTTCTCAATACATATAATTTATTTTAAAACTCAATGGAATGTGGGTTGATGTAGGCCTATATAGTTGAGTCGCCTTGAATTGGCTTCAAGTTTAAATTCGAACGACATAACCTTAAAATTACCTAAAACGCAAATAACCTAAATTTTTATCTATAACTCTTCAGGGAACGAACCAATTTTGTTGAAGTTTCGGGAAATAATATAGCTTGTGGTTGTGAAAACGTGTGCCATATTTCACGATGGTAAACGATACATAACCTAGAATTGCTAATAAACGCTGTTTACTTATAAAATTAGGAGCGTTGTACTGTTCAGGCAAATCATCGTATGCATTTTTTTAAATACAGGGTTTTTTTACGTACTTTTTGAAGGTAGAAACTGTTTTTTACATAACCTCAAAAAATGTCAAAAATTTTGGTTTTTCGATTTTTTCATGAAAATTTTTATTTTTTGTTTCTAATTCTTTAGATTTTTTTTCATGGTTCATTATATTATTTAATTTTAAAACTTACCGTCCTCGAAAATCGTCGTTTAGTGGGGGAAAGGGCCTCCTTTCGATTTCGAGCGGTTCCGGTTGATACGTGGATATTTGTTGTGAATGCTCGTTTCCGTTTTGGGCGGAGCTGATCGTGACGTCACGGTGGGTAAACGGCGTCATTGGTGAGCGAGTTCGATCCTTTATTATCCTGGGAGTAGCTGGTCTGGGGGTATCATGTGGCTTAACGGCAATCCTAAGCGTCAGATTCCTGGCTGCATTGGACACTCTTCTTGCTGTCTCGGCCATTGACTGGATGATGACTGCTCCTGCGTCGGCATCTGATGAGGGGAAGACGCCTGGCGTCGATTATGGGCGTCGTGGCGGTGCGTCGACGTCGGAGAAGTTGATGGCTGGATGGTGGGGTGCGCTGACCCTACTTCCTGTTGATGAGACGGGTGGTACTGGATTGGGCTGACGACTTGGGTCTGGTAGAGGGGGCGGAGCGTCGTCCTGGGCTCGTCGTGCTGGCCATGCTTGCTTTTATCCGGGTCTGGCTTCGAAGTCCCATGCGTCTGTGGTTCGAATTCTCCTAAAGACGGACTATATGTATAGTCCAACGGTCGCCGGGAGATCAGTGGTTTATTTTGGTTCGATTTTCTAAAAAAAAAAAAAAGATTCGATTGAAATCTATTGGGCCGTTCGGAGACCAACGATTTACACAGGTTCTGCTACACTGCGACGTCGTGGATAAGTAGTTGAAATAAAATAAGATTTTTCAAGTTAGTCACTATTGCAGAGAAGTGTCTTGGTACTACTGATATGTTTACTACTCGAAGTCAAGCGATGAACTGATATGCTGTTAAGCGTTAAGCTGAAGGCGGACGATGAACTGATGTTTACTGGTAGAGCGCGATCGGCGAACTAATCCAAGTGCTCCGCGTGCGCGCTTTTATAGTTTAGCGCATGACACGTCGACTGAATGGCGAGCTCGTGGTCTCTGCGCTCGTCGCCGGGCCCCTCTAGGTCGCGAATTTGTACTTGAATCGAGGCTTTATTAATTAATTATATTAAAACTACACATCATATCAAAATGTATGATATCTCAGAAGAAAGGTCTCTTTGCGTTCTATCGAATGGTATATTCATATGGGCATAAATTCCTATATGAATTTATGCCCATACGAATATACCATCCGATATTTGAAGAATAACAGGAAAATTTTGGAAAAAAATAAGTCATCACCTGCGTGCTGCGGCTCCGTGTCGTAAACTTCACCCTCGTGAATAATAGCCATCATTATATACTCGTTGAATAACATACTATTAGGGTGTAATTCATAGCTTCCCTGCACATAAAAAAACGAAATAAAAACTTTACGAGCACATTATTAACGCAGTTAAATCTTTCGGTATGGTGTCATCAAAGAAGCCGACCGACATACAAAAACCTATAAAGGTAAGCGACTCAATTTGCGTACGAAATAGTACAGAACCGAACTTAAAATTCGTATGTATTAGAATGTACATATTAATAATACTAGACCGTAACGTGTTACTAAAATTGAACGACTGAGTTGCTGATCTAAATATTTCAATTGCGTTCCTGCGCTCAATTACTTTTGCGACTATTTTAACTGTATTTTAATGAGGTCGTAAAATTTTTGTTTTTTTATCTGTACGGTAAGTCTGCAGCTTACTATACGTTCTGTAACTCGGTAACGTCTCACTGACAACTTCTAGATGACAAGTAATAATTATGGATTTTGTAGATTACGATATAAAGAAATATGGTTTATATTAATCTATTTTTAATAAGATACAAACAAAAAACAGTTTTGGCCGCCAGCTTGAATTAGAGGGAGAATAGTGAGGTGTTTCTATATTAATTTCTACTGCCATCTCCAGTACATTTGCTACTTCTATCATCCCAAAGAGCCAGGTTCATTAACGCTCCCACTATAAAGGATATCAGGGAATATTTTCATACTTTGGAAGAAAACATTTCTCAAAATGGAAAATTTGTATATTCAATAAGTGAGAAACGAGAATACAAGCACAAACATGTACATACATACACAGTTGGACGATCAAAGTTGTTACTATAAAATTTAGCCCCATTTAAGAAAACTGCCATTTATTTCTCGAACTCATGTACCTAGTTGATTAAATGTTAGACATAAGTGACAAATTATTGTATTGTGAATGCTAACAAGGATCTTCGTGTTCTTCTTCCCCGCTTAAAGGCTACATGGAGGACTGGTGGAGGCCCAGAAAAGGTACAGTGTGCACGAATACATTTCTTTTATATGCTATGTCGATGTTGTAATACACCGTACACAAGCACCGTAGTAACGGAACGGCACCTTATTAATTTTTGCAAGTTACAACTAAGGCACTAAATTCTTAATACGTTATAGGATTTATCATAATTAATCTTGGGGAAATTAATTGAACTAATCTGCTGATAACATACTGACAGCGGACAGTGTCTACCAAAATAATAACAATCACTTGGTACTTCAGTAGGTAAGCTATGGGCGTTCTGGATCAAAATTCCATGTTATTTCTTATGGAGGTTCATTCTGGTTTTCGAGGTCACCTTTTGCCGGGCTCCGCCCACCCACGACTTGCGTGTGCAGGTCACGAATTGGCGGGAAATTCAAATGTTGCGCCACCGTCTCCTACCCTCGGTCTCCCATTCTTAGGGCTCATAATTCTCAGGGGAATGTGAGGTATTAATTTTTATTTAAGCCGACCAAAATTTTCATCATAATGCTATTTTTTATGAACTTAACATTGTTCAATCACCGATAACTGTCTTGAGCAGCCTATTAATGTTATGCATAGAGTGTCATGGGTGGTTCACGGGGTATCATGGGTGGTTCATGGGGTGTCATGAGCTGTACTGACTAATACGATAGGTTAGGTTAGCAAACAGGCCTGTACAGCTTTCAAACAGGTCATGACACCCCCATGAATGATTGAACTGTGATTCTGTGAACCTTTGTGAGCCTTAGGAATGGGGGCTCGAGGGTGGGGGACGGTGAAAACCCGGACGCAACGTTTGAATTTTCCGTCAATTCGTGATCTGCACGCGCAAGTCGTGGATGGGCGGAGCCTAGCAAAAAATGACCTTGAAAACCGGAATAAACTTCTATAAGAAATAACATGGAATTTTGATCCAGAACGCCCATAGCTTATCTACTTAAGTACACGATTCTAGCATCTATAGTCACTAAGGCGTCGGATGAAGGTACTGACTGTAGTTATGGTGCTGCAGCTGGAGCTCACCGTACAACTTTCCGGGGTACTGAAAAGAAGGCACCTGACATTTGGTGTCCAGCACTTATATTTTCAACTATTGAGGAAAGCTATACTGTCGCTGTATAAAAATTACTGCATTGTTTACCTAGACTGAAAACATTTTTTACTTTGAAATAAACAATATCATATTCGTAGTAAGTAGATAAACTAAGACAGTTCTGAAACTATTTTCTATGTATATTCTTATAGAGGTTGCTTTTTGTAGAATTTTGATTCGGTCGTGATCATTTATCGCAAGGTATAATGAGGTTCATGCAAGGGGGACAAATATTACTATAAATGTCTTTAAAGTGGAGCCAAAAAGAGTGTATAGTAGAGCAAAAATTCTGCGGCATTCTCATCAAAGGATTTAGCTGTTATTTAATATTGAAGCGGTACCTCGTTCTACCATAGAAATATATTAAATTTTATCCATTTTTACTTCCTACCAGAAATGAAAACCACGACTAGGACATTCGGTGTAATTGCCATAGTCGACCAAATGGTTGAATCTGTGAACGTGCCGCATTCGTACCTAATAATTTGTTAACTACTGTGAAATAGGCGGAGCTTTTATAGAGGAAGATCAAAACTTCGAGTAGCTTGTCATCCAGTGACGCCACACATATATTTATATAGGTATATATAAAATAATAAAATCGTTCATATTTTAGAAAATAAAACAAAAGATGAATATAATTAAATTTTAATTTAAGACATGGTAAGCTCATGCATAATGAACATAAACCGAAGGATTTAATTTTTTCGAAATATGGAATTTACGAAATTCGTAAGTTCGCACGCCCCTGGCTGTACTATTTACTCTTTTCGGCCAGACTATAAGGGAAGAGGACGTGACCTTGAAAAATAGCAGTTTGGGTAAGCGTTCATAGAAGAGAGCAGAACAGTCATAACTTATCCACTAATAACAATGACACATTTTTGACTTATAAATGTGGATTAAATGGCATTTTAATGTTTATGTACCCAAGTTAATGTGTTGTACGAATTGTATTGTATTATTAAATTGATCTTCACTGTATTCAATATGTGAAGTCCCTAAAGTTTATATTTAATATTTGTTATTCAAGTTGGATATTTCGACTTCATTTTAATTATCAATAGCTTTATTGTAATGTCATTTATACAAGTGTGTCTTGTTTCATTTTTACTTTCTTGGTTTTTATCGTCCAGTGTGTTATAAACCCAATTTTTCAATGACAAAGTAAGCAGAGCTTTTTATAAATCCAAAATTCTATCAGCAACCTTGAATACACTGAATATTTTATTTCATTAAAGTTACTATATAACTAAAATAAATCATTTATTGGAAATGAAATTAAAAGTACCCGTTTGAATAATCATTCTCAGGAAAGAGCAGAACTCTCATAGCTCATCTACTGATAGTAACAAAACTTTTGACATGTCTAATCTTGGATGAGATGACATTATCTGATCATCTCTAATTTGCTTTTTATTATTTAACTGACCCTCATTTTGTTGAATGTGAAACAATTTTTAATAAAGTAAACCAAATTAGTTTAATTTAATAGATCCAATATTTATAATTTTAGACCGCAATGTTGTCATTAATGAAACACTTCAATATGGTGTAAAATTTTTGGTAGTCACTGTATGTCAACTAATATGACCTATTTAATATATGCTTTAATTTTTTTTAACAAAGAACGTATCAATTTGGCGCCTTTACTAGTTCTTTTAACATATCAATTTATTACTACAGTCTAAAATCATTCGAACCGCTTCCTTTGATTCTATATTAAAAAAACAATTGGTTTAAGTTTTGGTGGCCGAAGTGGCTAATCTACAGAACCTCCCTCAAATGGAAAAGTTCTTGTTAAATTTGCCAAAACGTGCAAGTGATCTGTATATCTATCTGTTTTTATTTCTTGACGTTCAGTTTCCCAATATTAATTACTATAAATTAAATTAATGTACCAATATAAAAGTAAATCACGCTAATTTAAGTATGTAAATAAAAAACGTGCACCGATTCTATGAGCCTCTCTCAGTATTTCTTGCTTTCACCGCCAGCAAATCACTCCCTACCTTTTTCTTCAAAAAAATCCTCCCAGTAAAACAGCTTGCTAGAAAATGTCCTTCCTTTAGTGGTTGCCTTGTTATTGAATGGAAACCAGAATTCCTTTTGTTTTTAATATCTCTTGTAGGTTTGGGTAAAATAAATTGTTTTGTGTAGTTTCCTTTCGTTTTTTTATGCAGCGCATTTAGGATTTATTTTGCAAATGCAACATTGTCGCAGTAATTATGAATGTACAGTGTAAAATTTATGTAATAATATTGCAAGTATGGTCCGTTTCAGCAAATAATAATCAATCAACATTTCCAGGCCTTTGCAATGTTTTTACAAATGTTGCGCACTTAGAAAATGCATGAGCCGATTCATTGTTTATTTGTTACTGCTCGTACGTCTTTAATAAGTTTTTAAAGTATCCAGGCATTAGAGCCTCGATTTTTTATAAAATTTAATCCCGATGTAACGTAAAGACTACGATCTAGTAGGTTTAATTATATTATATTGCGTCGATCGAATTTGCTGAATTAGGGACATCAGTCAAAATTACATTTACTGAAGCAAAATATTTACTTTATTTCTTTTGTTCTTGATCCAGTGCCGAACCGGTTTTCAGAGGCCAAAAATCGACAAAATTCTTAGCACGATATGGATTGTCGGAAAATTTACGATTAATGGCATGTAAATGAGGAAAAATCGATTCGATCCCAACAAATAACCAGAAATAGGGTGGGGGTGGAAGTAGAGGTGTTGTTAGGGGTGAAACGTGTTTTTTTACGATTTTCTGCAAAACTAGACCTCCTATCGATGAAAGTAAAATGCAAAAGTTGTAGATGAAAGATCTACAACTTTTATTTCAACCAATTTTTTGATTCTCCCACGAAAATGATTCGATTTTGATGAAATTTGGTAAAAATGCACATTTTTATGTCTCAAATAAGCTGTAATTTTTTAAATGCGAAATATTTATTTTTTGATTTTATGCGAATTTAATTTGAAAAAAGGCCGAATTTTCTATCAAAAAAGTTGATTAACAAAAATTTTGATATTTGAAAATTTCAGGACGGAATTTTCTTCGTTCAAATCTCTACTTTAAGATGCTATAAAAAAAAATCATACTATTACTGTGGAAAAACGTTGTCGAAAATGGGAAAACCAAAACAAAGATTTTTCAAGATCGATTTTTCCGTAAATGTCACGAATTCTTCATTGTTTATCGAATTGAAGTGTTGAGTGTGATGCAAAATGGTAATTTCACTGTATTATCAGATAAGGGAACTTTGATTAGCCGTTTAAAGTTCGGGCTGTTCATAAACAAATTGTTCAAACAATAATTTTACATAAAAAAATGGCTAAAATGACCGTTTTTGTGCAAGATTTTTGTTTATGCCTCTTGGATAAAAATAAATTGAAAATAATGTCGTTAAAATAAATATTTTAAATTATTGAAATTGAAAAAATTTAATTGTGCTACGCGGCGTCGAGCGCGCGCACAGCTCTTCTTTGTTCGTTTCTAATAGCTCGCATGCAACCCGCTTTGATTGATTGATTGATTGCGCGCCCAAAACAGGCACGTGCTTTGTTTACATCGTTGTTAATCGTAATTTTCAATATTAAGGGCACGAACGAAACGTAATTGAGCAGGTATCCAACATAAAACTGCAAATCGCTCTAAGAAAATGTAAGATACAGTAGAAAAAAAGTTACAAGTCAAACGTTCGTTCATTTTCTTTTTATGTACGAAATACAATTTTAGTGATTTTTATTTTAGTGTTTTTAACGAAAATTGTATTTTGTACATAAAAAGAAAATGGACTAACTTTTTTCTACTATATCTGCATTTTATTTAAAATACTCTGATTGTTTTCGTTTTCGATTATAAACGACATAAATTTTTTTAGAGCGATTTACAGTTTTATGTTGGATACCTGCTCAATTGACGTTTCGTTCGTGCCCTTAAGTTAGTATGTTTCTCATCACATATAATTGTCAGCGGTCCGAAAAATATGTTGAATCTGTCGAATCCGATGATGTAGTACAGCTTTAAAAAAAAATGAGATTAAATTAGAATTTTGATTGTATATTCCCACTTTTTAAATGGAAATAATTTTAAATATTTTGTTTTAATAAATTTATTTTCAATTTATTTTTGCTCATGAAGCATGAAACAAATTTTCTTGCACAAAAACGGCCATTTTAGCAATTTTTTGTATGTAAAGTTATTGTTAAAAGCAATTTGTTTTTCAACAGCTCGAACCTTAAACGGTTAATCAAAGTTCCCTTATTTGATATTATATTGAAATTGCCATTTTGCATCACTCTCAAGTCTCAACACTTCATTTTAATAAACAATGAAAAATTCGTGACATTTACGGAAAAATCGATCTTGAAAAATCTTTGTTTTCGTTTTTCTCATTTTTGACAATGTTTTTCCACAGTAACAGTATGATTTTTTTTCACCATCATAAAGTAGAGGTTTGAACGAAAAAAATTCCGTCCTGAATTTTCAAAAGTCAAAATTTTGTTAATCAACTTTTTTTCAAATTAAATTCGCATAAAATCAAAAAAATAAATATTTCGCTTCAAAAGGATTACAGCTTATTTGAAACATAAAAATGTACATTTTCAGCAAATTTTATTAAAATCGAATCGTGTTTGTGGAAGATAAAAATAAAAAATCAAATAATTGGTTTTTGGCGTTTTTCTCAATAGTTTTGAGGTTATGTTGAAAAATGGTTGAAATAAAAGTTGTAGATCTTTCAGTTATCTACAACTTTTGCGTTTTACTTTTTTGATAGAGGGTCTAGTTTTGCCGGAAATAGTAAAAATCACGTTTCACCTCCAACAACACCCTTATTTCCACCCCCACTCCATTTCTGGTTATTTGTTGGGGTTCAATCGATACTTCCCCATTTATGTAGCATTAATCCTAAATTTTTCAAGTGTCAGTATATTGCTAAGAATTTTGCCGATTTTTGGCCTCCGAAAACCAGTTCGGCACTGGACTATTAGGGATAACATCAGTCAAGGTTACATTTTTTTAAGCAAAATATTTACTTTATTTCTTTCGTTTCCACGTGTTATATATGAAATTTTGCTATTTATAATTGTTGAAAACTATTTATCCTCAAGTTTTTCGACGATTGTCCATGGAAAAGTTACACGAATTTGCATAATTTGTTTCTTAAAAAGTAACCTTACACGTGTATCTCTACTTCATTTTTGTCTTTATTTTAAAGGAAGACCTAAAGAAATTGGTTATACTAGACTAGAAGTACCTATGTAGCACTTAAATTTGTTGTGTATTTTAAATAGTAATGAAATATTGATCGGTTGCGTCAGTGTCAAATTCATTCAAACGCCAAAAATTTTTTTCTACGTTTCTAGTAAACCAGTGTCCTGCGGTTTTGACCAAATTTCATTTGTGAGTAGTTTTTAATACCGTAAATTAAATATGGAAAAGCTTGAACGGTTGGAACATCTCTTGTACAGATAATTCCGAAATTAGAAAGGATATTCGTACAATATTTATCAAACCAAATTGTAATGAATGGAAATTGAAAAATTGATAGTAGGTTTTACTTAATTCGACGATTTTGTTGCAAAGTACAGTTATAGTACACTAAAATTAATCTATCGTTTGGATTTAATTTCTCAGAGGATAATTTTATGATCAATCGATGAGGGAAAATGTCAGGAATAACATATTAAAATGTTTAAGACTTGGGTGTTGTAGCAATTTTATACTCTACTTTAACACGGTACGACGGCCATAAAATGCATCTAATAATAAAACAAATATATCATGTTGTAGAGCAAGTAATTCTCTACAATTTTGATACCCCTCTACGATGCTTAATTTTTTTGTAATCAATTTTTTAAGATTTTTTGCCAAGTGCAGCATGCGCCGTTCCGCCATGTCGCCGTGGCGACAAAGGTCAGCTGACCAAACGAAAACAACTTGGCAAAAAAAATCTTAAAATATTGATTTAAAAAAAATTAAGCATTGATGATAAAATTATGCCCTGAGAAATTAAATCCAAAAGATGTGAAAAATTGGTCTAGATTTATTGTACTGTTAAGAATTTGCGGCTCTAGGCAGCGAGTGAAGCAGGTTTGCCCGCACATTCATATACAAAAAACTTCATAACATACAGTAAGGTCCATAAACGCATTTTAGACGATAAAAAGAAATTGGATATATTGTTAGATATTCAAGATAATCCACATAATCCTACAAGACAAGTTGCCGCCGATAATGATGTTAGTAAAACGTCCATATTGGGTCTTCTAAAAAATTAAAAATACCACCCATATAAAATTCATTTGGTTCAAAAACTTAACGACTTTGATCCTGATCGCCCATTGGAATTTTGCTAAATCATGGCAAATAGATGCAAAATGATCCCTTATTTATTAAAAACATTATTTTTTCTGATAAAGCAACATTCATAAATGGAACATTTAACCATAACTGTAGATATTAGAGTGCAAAAAAATCCACATTGGATGATGGAGGCCAATACTCAATATCCTGAGAAGGTGAACGTGCTGGAATTATAAATTCTCAAATTATCGGACTATATTTCTTTGATAGCACATTAACGGGCGTGCGTTACGTGGATTTCTTGCAAAATTTCTTAGTTCCATAGTTAAGAATACTTTCTCAGACAATCCTAATTAAATTGGTAGAAATATTTGGTATCAGCAGGATAGAGCTACACCGCATTTTGCATTGAAAGTAAGAGCCTATCTCAATCAAGTTTTTCCCAGTAGGTGGATCGGAGGTCGCGGTGAAATTGAGTGGCCTGCTTGTTCTCCCGATTTTACCCCACTTGATTATTTTTTATGGGGTTACTAAAAATCGAAAGTCTTTCGACAGATCAAATAACATCGATTATTTAAAATACAGAATAAGGCAAGAAATTAATCAAATCGCCCCGAAAACTATACAAAATGTTTTCGAAGAATTTCAGCAACGCCTCCATTATTGTCAAGAAGCTACGGGCGCCCAGTTTGAACATATAATTTAAACTGTTTCATGTTCTTTTGTTTATTTAGTAACAATAAAAATGTAATATTTTTCAATAAAAAAATTCGAGAAATTCAAAAATCCTATATTTCTGAATATAGAATTAAAAACCCTTTCAAATGAGCTATCACACGCACTCTCATTTCATTTATAAATTTTAAAGGGGTGCTGTCACTCCAAAGGGGTTGAAGGGGAGGTATATTAAGAATTAAAAATTGATATGTTTTAGGATTTACTCATAAATTGTTAATTACGTAGATAATGAATTTATCCTTTACTTATGGACCTTCCTGTATATGAAAATTATTCTAAAGATACAAACATGTCTAATAGAAATTTTCGTTTTCCATTTCTATAATTTCAAATATTAGATATCTTTTAAATATCATATTTTGAATGTGCGGAAGTTATCTGCTAAAGACCAAAATAAAATTTTTCAATAATAATTATTAAAGCAGATGTCACATATTGTTTTGTTTTAAGTGAAGCATATTTTCAATTGTTATTTTCCAAATTGTAAGAATAACAAGAAAAACTGTAAACTAATTCACGCAACTCAAAACAGAAGTCTTTTTTAAAACGTGTTTTGTGTACTATAATTTTCGTATGAGTTTAGAAACTTTTTGTGTATGAAGGTGCATTCCTTTTAAATTCAACTGTACATGCAAACCTGGCATCTACGAAAAATTAAGTGTAAATCTTTTATTTGCAGAATTTCCCGTTCGTTAAATTTGGTCCGTTGAGAATTTTGATTTTTTGTGTTTACGAATTTATTTGCAAAAACTGAACACTTTGAACTTAAACCTTATTTTGAAAGGTCAAGCAGGTTCCACACTCATGCAAACTTTTTTTTGAATTTTGTTTAAGGTATTAAATGCTATTCGCACTTAAAATTCCGTATTCAATTCTACCTTGAACACTGTGGTATAGGCTTATCTACAGGTTTAATCAGCTAAAATATGACAATTTAATACTGTAGTGTGTTAATAATAGCCAGACAACGAAATCCCAGATCATTTCAAACTTAAAATGTAGTACATTCTTTAAAATAGGTTACGATATACCATTTTTAGTTGTTTTATCACAGTAGAACATATACAAGATGTTTCAATATGAAGGCAGTTGAATAATTTATTTTCTTAACAGCAGTTTCATTCACTTCTACTTTGAGATGCATATCTCATAACAATTAATTTTATATAGAAATATATGTTATAAAATTCATTAATAGACCTATCTGGCTCGTTTTACTTTTTGATTTTCAGTGTTTATAATTGACGTAGTATATTTTTTAACATTAAAAAAGAAGAAAATGTAAATGTATGAATACATATTTTATTGCATTGTTTATCTTTGTACCAAATATTTTTTCTTAATTTTCATTAACAGCGGGGTAAGAGAAGATAGTAGATAAGCAAAGCCGCTTCTGGGCGACTGAGTAGAGGAACACTGGGGGTTCTTAATAACGCCATGAACTGGATGTTATGTGCCCATCAGGATAAAAAACAGATTTTAAACAAATATAAACAGGTCTTAAATCACAAAGACTCCTGCTGGTCATGTGCCATCCAGTTAATGACGTCATTGAGAACCCTGAGTGTTCCTCTACTCAGTGACCCAGAAACGATTTTTCTTTCCTACTGAGGATATGCTAAGATTTCGAACACTACCGGTACTTAATGACGCCATAAAGTGGTCCAGGACCCGCATAGACTTACTACTGACTAAGTTAGGATCTTATTCTTGTAATTTTTTGTGACTTTACCGTGTACGGGAGCAACATCAACCACAAATTATAATTAGTGCTTAGATTAGCAGCATTAGTCATTAAAACCTGACGGCTACGATTCAACGGATATGCCACCACCATAATACACCTGTTATGTCAGTCTAGCTGAAGCTGAAGATATTGAACTGTCATATTTTATCTGAATAGTAGTAATGCTAACCCGATACGGGGCCACCAAGTAGAGAACCACTGGGGGTTTCTCAATGACGTCATGAACTGAATGGCATGTGTCCTTCAGGATATAAAACAGGTCTCAAACAGCTCTAAACAGGTCTATACGAGTATTAAACAGCTATAAACAGGTCTTAAATCACAAAGACTCCTGATGGGCACATGCCATACAGTTCATGACGTCATTGAGAAGCCCCAGTGTTCCTCTACTTAGTGACCCCGTACCAGCTTAGCATTACTACTTATAAATTATATCGGACATTTCTAAGGAACTGGAAGAAGTTTTATTTTTCATGATACTCAAAACAACAGTTTCAAAATTCTCTCAAAATTCACAATTTATTGTTGATAAAATTTTCTTGACCTAGTTTTATTTCCAATCGATTTAACTCACGATTTTTTTTGTCCTCCTTTCCCAGCACACGCAACTGATTATTACGGTAAGTTAAACATTTAATTTTTATTTGCTTCCAGCAACATTCCCCATCCACATCTCCTTCACATTGTTTGTTACGAGTATTCTCCCTCTGTTTCGACTCTTATCAGTGCTATGATTTCATTTACTTCCTCGAGTTGGGAAAAAGTTATCGATCACACTATGTATAGAGCTTTTGGACACATTTTTTGTTTGTTTCTGGGAAAAAGGCGCACGTGTACTAACCGCTTCATGTAAAAATGCTTTTTTTGTTGTTGAACGTAAAGTGAAACCAGGTTATCGTTGTTTTGTGTTTTTTAGGGTAGATTTGTTGTTTGCAAGTGGTTTTACTTAATGTGACTAAGCAACTACTAAACAGTAACCGCAAACTAACAGCATGGTAATTAATTCACTAACCCGAACCGACACTGGTCGAAAAATCTGTTGATAATTTTTTGATATTACTCCAGGCAAATTAGACGTACAACTGGTAAATCTAGAAAAAATTAAATCATTTCTGGATTTTTGAGTGGATAAGTGTTGGAGCATTACAAATGTACGAGGTTCGCTTTCGCTAGAAACCGTGTTTTTTTTTGTAAATAGCTCGTAAAGTGTGGCATTTACGTATAAAAAGTTAAATCATAAATTGATTATACTGCGAAAAAGAGAAGCCTGCAGAAGCCTTTTATAATTCACTGATTGCCATGCCAGTACCATGCAACAGAGTATCCCAACACAACGGTTCCCCGTTTTGTAATTCTCAGTTGATTTCTTGTAGTGCACGGTAGTACAGATAAAGAAAAAGTAACTCATTTCAGATACTACATACATACCTATTATATATGCTATTTAAATGAAAAAATATTTCATTTATGAATTTTTGTTATTGTAGAAGATCTAAACCTTTAATTAATGAAAATTAAAAACCAAAGTGGACTTAGGCGGGTCTCTTGAGGAACACCAGAAGTCGGACAAAATCGCTTGAATGCGCGCGAATGTAGTCACTATGATAGAGAAAGAGCTTGTAAGCATCGTATGAGGATGTAAAATGTTCCGCCCCTACTTTTTTGGACGAAAATTTTACATTTATACTGATTACGGAATTACAGACCATTAGGTTATTTAATCTCAAAGTACCCAATTCAAACTTAATCAGATGACGCCTCAAACTCGAAGAACACAACTACGATATCATGTATAAAAGATCTTACTCAGTATTTAAGAAAGCATTCTCGTGGGGTAAAATAATGAGACTAAATCAATCGTTTTTATAATATCCGTGCACACTGAGTCTAGTTGCATTATTTCTTCAATAACCTCGGTAATGTGATTAATGTAGATATCTATATTTGACCAACTTGATTTCGCACCGAGATAACCACATTGTTCTATCATTTTGCAAAAGGCAATCTTTATTTTTCGAACGACATTTAAATGTAGTGAAGTGTTTTTTTAAATAGATTTCACATGAAAAATATTTTAGTTCATATTTTTTTTATTATTACCTTATTTTTCTTAATTAATGCATTAGTTTTGAGATATTTCCAAAATATCTTTTGATAATTGCACGCTCGATGGAATTGGGAAACTTCACAAGCTTATTCACATTACCTAACCTCTTAAAAATCCAGAACGTGTAATTTTTTTTTAGAAAAACGCTTGTCTGCCTGGACTTTATGACATAAAGGCAAACATTTTGCACGTTTGCAATGGTTTTAATTCCATTTCGTTGCTTTTTACATCAACGAGAATGTCATGTATATTTTAAAATGTTTGTAAAAATCTAATGAAATATACGGGGGTAAGAATGAATAAAAATTCTTACTTTCTTTAAAATATCGCCTATATTAAAAACTAACCTGAATGGGAATCCTGTGTGACCTTGGCGTTTTCAAGTTTTAGTTTTGCTGCTGTGACATGTATTTTTAATAGCAACATTTATTTTTGGTCATAATTGTTAACTGGAATTGTAGCGAATATTTTTGTGAAACATCTGTTCTAAAATTTACAAACTGAAATTTTGCATGAGATATTCAATAAAATTATGCATTCTTCTACAAGTATGATCATTTACATAATTATAAATGCTTCGTTTACAAATCGTATAAGGTGTTTTCTCTATCACGGCCCTAGGGCATCAAATACCTACAATTTTCAGGCGTCTTCGTTTACAACGAATTTTTGAGATATGCATAAAAAATGATTGGCATTAGATCGGGAGATCTAACGGGCCATACCGATCTATCTATCAAGCAACACTTAATTTGAAAGAGATGTGGGTATACCTCTATTAAAAACAGATCAAAGATTTGACGCCGAATAACAGCTCGTCAAGAATGTGACTTCTGCAGATGCTGCTTGTATACCCATGCGCCCAATGTGGACCATTGCTCGATACTTTATTATTAATACCGCATAATTGTACAAATCCAGATGCCAGAATGACATGAGTTTGACGAAACAAAAATAAAGAAAATGTCAACGCAGCAAAATCAATGCGTGTAGAAAATCAAGGTCGCATAAATCTGCGCTGTAAATAGTTTTAACTTTAATTCAGGTAATTTTTTGATGTAGACAATATTCACGCGCTGAATATTCTAAATCTTATGATTTTTCGTAATTAACATCGCATAAACATTTTCATATATTTTTGACCAGTTGTTACCTAAAATTGCAATATTTTTTTACGTAAAATTCTACTTAGTTGCTCTCACAAAGCAACAGTTATTTTTTTTGAATTTTTTGGTAGAATAAAATTAGCCAGAAAAATTTAAGCCATCAAAAATGTAGAATTTTTAAATGTTATCTAATATCTATCCCTAATATTTGATTGTTCTTTCCCTTACAAGACGAGTACAATCTTAACCCTGGTTTAGAATGGGAGGATGAGTTCACAGGTAGGTTGCGCTTCAGGCTATTTTTTATATCGTCAATTTTTAATAAATTCATAACCATTGCACTTGATATTTTTTGCGACGCTGGCTTTTTTACCGTTGATTTTTAACTTTAGTTGAGCTGTATGACGTGTGTATCTTTTTATTTATTAATGTGTCCAGATTACAGTGAGTTCGTTTAAATAGTAACGTGCAAATCAAGTTTGATTTTTTTTGAAAAGTTCCAGTCTAAAATTGATTAACGAAAGAAATTCTTTAAAAAAATAACTAATTGAATAGAACAAAGGAAACAATTGGAAATAAACACAAATTTTTTGACCTTTGATCTTTGATGAAGGCAAATTTTTTTTTAAAAATACTAGAAATATTTGAATTCTGTAAACGTTTCTCACGTATTAAATGAGAAAGTTGGATTTGCCTCTATACTGCACTATTGGAAATAAATTATGAAAAAAATTTGAACGTATACACCCAAAAACATAGTTATATTGCCATATGACAGTAGTAATGCAAAGC
Source organism: Leptura quadrifasciata (assembly GCA_963675555.1). Classification (NCBI taxonomy): domain Eukaryota; kingdom Metazoa; phylum Arthropoda; class Insecta; order Coleoptera; family Cerambycidae; genus Leptura; species Leptura quadrifasciata. The sequence goes on along the minus strand of OY776681.1, from coordinate 13,167,090 downwards.
CGTTTCTAGCTCACTCAGTAGAGGAACACTGGGGGTTCTTAATGAAGTCATGAACTGGGTGGTATGTGTCCATCAGGATATAAAATAGATTTTAAACAGCTATAAATGGGTCTATACGACTTTCAAACAGATCTGTATAGATATTAAACAGGTCTTGAATCGCAGACTCCTGATGGACACATGCCATCTACTTCATGCCGTCATTAAGAACCCCCAGTGTTCCTCTACTGACTGAGCCAGAAACGGCTTTGCATTACTACTTATGACGTCTTATAACTAATAGAACTGTTCAAGTTCGTGTCAAGTAAATACGTATTTGTAAATTTATGAGTACGGGATATGTCCAAGTAGGTGGCCGATTTCATCAAATTTTTCTGCATTTATTCATAAAATAATCTGAGTATCCGTACTACCGTGGAGATTTTTTAATATCTCAGTGAATATACACTTCTGTTCTCCTCCAAAGTAATTATTTGTTTGCCATGGTTTACTTCATTTTCTCCCAAAGATTAACTGAATAAAAGCTCTATGTAGGAAATGACAAGTCTGAATTTGCGAACAAAGTCGATTTGTCGTTCATATTCGAGACTTAAAATAGTAAATTTGTTAAATAATCTAGTTAATGATCTAACTTAACAAAAAAATATTGTGATTTAATCGCGGTACAAGAATCCAATTGTAGTAATAGAGCATTTTCATTTGTTTTAATGATTTTCAAATGATAAATAATAGGATTGACAGCTAAAGACCTTTTCTAGTTCGTCGTTTCCAGCTGTCTTAGTGTAGTATTGGAATTTCCTAGTGTTTACTAAACACTTCCAAACGTAGGTTCAATAATTGCAACACGAATTGTTGCTAACCACTGATTTATTTATTACCAAATTACAATAATTAATTCTTATAGTAACACACTAATTGTAATTTTTATCTACTATAGACTCGCTGCTATAATTCACAACTTACTGTTACTGATCTTTATTTTATCTGATCACTTGGCTCATCTCCGAACTGTACTGAATGTCCGATGTGCTGGTCCCGCTTCTTATATATCCGTGGCACTTATTCTCGATTCATTTATTTCACTCTAGACTTCTCCCTTCTAGTATATTTCTATGAGGAGCGCCACCTCTGAGCCGACTGGTGAACTATTATCCTATGGTAGCTAATTAGGAAGGCTTCCTTTTACTCTGCTTCTAGGGGTTAAACCGCTTTCCTGACTAGAGTATGCATTTTAAATGTCCTACCGAGTTGGTAGCAGTGAAATAGACGGGGTTGTGTGAAAGGCAACACGGCTAGTCATTACACTACCTCTAGGTTTGAGTCTCAGCTGCGGCAGATTGCATGGTCGTAGGGAATGTTCGTTGTTAGTTGTATATGTGCATGTGTCCTGGTTGAGTGATGGAATCGCTAAAGTTAAACTCCTCCAGGACAAAAAAGCTGCCCATATTTTTGTTGATTGAAAAGCGCCTAGAAAAGTATATCTGCTAAAATTTGCCACCCTGAAATTTTGCAAATGTACTGAATCTATTTACACATTTTTAAATTTGCGACATTTGGTGAGGCCCCTTTCTTTTTCGTGCCTATATTATATGCTCCCTATGTAGTGCAGTGAAATATAGTGTAGGTATGTTAAACAGTTTTAATTTTCAATGACATTTCGCTATATTTAAATATTCCGAAAATCCAGCTTCATTTAAACTTAAATATTTCGAAAACGGTTGAGTTTTCGATGTTCTACATATAACAGAATTTAATTCAACTTCTTTGACCTACAGAAACTTTAAATAAGTTCCTGTCATCGCAATATTTCTTTTGTAGCACGCCATTTACATCTTCACATATTAAGACTATTGTTTACAAAATTGGAGCCATTTATCTATTCCATCAATTGCCTTTTATAGAATTCAAATACGTCTATTTTTCAAAATATCGCTTGAGTATTTTTACCGTTACATCAATATTTTTTACATAGTTAAGAAAAATTTGTGGAAAAACCTGTACACTACGGTCTTGGTAGGAAAGAGGGAAACCAAGTCGAATTGTCATTAAACAATTATTTAGAGAAGGCCAGATTTGATTTTTTTCATATCTGTCTGTACCAAATATCATCTGTCATATTAATTGTGACCTTATCTGGATTAAATTGATTTTATCTCTATTTATGATGACATTTTTGGATAATGTTAGGTCATCTGATTTTGTTGTCCCCTGGAGCTTAGACATTTAAAATATTATCAGTATTAGTTAACTGAACCCATGTGTGGGATTTATCTCACGTAGACGGATCGAAAAGATTAAAAATCAATTGTTTACGTACAAAACTTTGGAAAAGCTACATAAATTATGATATTAAACCTTTCGTTAGCATAATTGCTATTCATTGCTATTTGTCTAGTCATTGGAAGGAAATCCCTCGATTTATGGATTTGCACCTATCGGACTCGATTGGTGTGACGTCACGTATAGGCAACCCAACATACTACTGTTATAACGCTAACGGCGCGAAATGAAAGCGCTGGAACTTGACTCTTATTGTTCCAGTTAATAAAGACTATTATCAAGAAGGTTAAAACATCGCATAGAATTTCATTTTATTTCTACCTCGCAGAAAACATTTAAGAGCTTTCAATAACTAATTTACATTCACAAAGTATGTAAAATTATATATATGTAAAATACACTAGAAGAAATAAACTTTTAATTAAATAAATTGATATTACGTATGAATTATGGTATCCTCCAATAGGAACGTAGAATAGAAAAATTGTCATTTTGTTTGCTGCTAACTTCAAATATGTTTACATTTTGCTGTCAGTTCTTTAAAAAGTTTATAACCTCGTACTGCTAACAGTATACCTGTTAGCAGTAGTAAACATTTCTTCAACGTTCAGTTTGAATATCGCTGGTAATGTATTTCTGTCACTATCTTTAAAGTGGCAAGAACACATCAATGAAAACTTATTAGATTTCCTATCGCCTCTTCTGAAAATAGACCAAATGAAATTAACTAGGTACACAGTTTATATGAAATCTTGTAGAGAATTAATGTAAGTAGTAAAAAACGTATTTTTTATGAAAATCGGCACCGGAATAACATTTTACTATTAGAAAACTGTAATAAAGTAAAATATAAATAACCCTAACCTATCTAATAAGTAGCTCCCACTTTTCTTTTAACTTTGCATCTTTTGAAAAATTGTACATTTTACATTATTTTACTTTTATTAGTATGATCACATTCAGGAACAAAACATGAACCCGTAGTTCAAACAATTTAAAAAGATTACAACATTTTATTAGAGAAAGAAAGATTAGGTTATGAACGGTAAATGTGAAGAGTATTGAAGTTAGCTGCAATTGCATTGCTTTCCGACCACATAATTTAAATTTTTGCAGTCTTCATTCCCATTGGAGGAAACTGTTCTTGTTTTCTATTGGGCGTTTTTAAAATAAAATTAAACGTTTGTTAAACCTTATATAAATACATATATTTTAACATATCTTGTGTATATGAGATTGGCACTGGAAGTCTTAAATATTTCTTTCAACCGAGAAATTCAATGTTTTAGCATAATATTGTATAATCTTTGTGAACAAGGTAATAAGGCTCAAATTCCAATGTTATTCGACGCGATTAAAATTTCTACGACAGTAGTATATTTGGTTGCATAAGTTGTGACGTCACAGCTAATTGTATCCATTTCTTGCCAAAACATTTGACATTGTAAGTCAGCCAGATATGTTACATATATCGGGAAATGTCGGTTTTCGAAATACTTGCTAGAGTCTACATATAGACCGTGAATTCGCTACAAAAAATGTTGTTGACTATTTGTCAACAGGTGCAGGGAGAGGAGGAAGAAGGGGTTTTACCCGGGGCGATCGAAGCGGTCATGTTTCTTATGAAATTCGAATTGAGATTTAACATCGGATTAACTAAAACTTAAAATGTTAACAACCATACAAACATTTTTGGAGGAAAAAATTATTGAGACCATTAGTTCTGACACTACACCTTCTGCAAAAAACGCCTTATTTTTGACGACCTAGGAAAACACATTTTTGCGACACAAATATGGGTCACATGAACAGCAAAAAAGCCCTTTAAAAAACCAATGTCAAATTCGAATTTAATAAGAAACATTACCGCCCTGTTGGCTCCGGGCTGTGACCCCTACTTTCCCCCCTCCCTTTTCACCTATTGATTAAAAAAGCAAAGGAGCTAGTGACAGACATTTTTGCAGGTTATCACGGTCTATCTACTTCATAGTGATTGGTCTATGTCGATAAGTGGTAAAGCTCATTTCTTAGAAGATTTTCGGTATCGTTTGTCATAGAAGCACGTAATGTGTATTAAATTGCCACTTTTTATAATAAGGTATAGTTGTAGGATATAAAAATGATACATTTTGAAGCCTTGTATAAACGATACTATGCAGGCGTAGAAAGGCCACGGTGTATTTTATTTTATAATTTACACTTATAAATTGGGAATTAGGTTAATTTACACTTACAAACTGGAAATTATGCTAATTTACACTTTTTTAAAATCATTTATTTAACGTCGGCCTATTTCCGCTCCCAAGGCCAATCACCGATGCCAGGGGATAAGCTCATCAGTAATTTGCACTTTGAATCTAGGAATGATGCTAATTTACAGTTACAAACTGGGAATTATGCTAATTTACACTTGAAAGCTGGGAATTGTGCTAATTTACACTTAGAAGCTGGAAATTATGCTAATTTACAGTTACAAAGTGGAAGTTATGCTAATTTACACTTACAAATTGAAAATTATGCTAATTTACACTTAGAAGCTGGGAATCGTGCTAATTTACACTTAGAAATTGGAAATTATGCTAATTTACACTTACAAACTGGAAATTATGCTAATTTACATTTAGAAGCTGGAAATGGTGCTAATTTACGCTTAGAATTATGATAATTTACAGTTAGAAACTGGAAAATTATGCCAATTTACACTTACAAACCGGGAATTATGCTAATTTACACTTAGAAGCAGGGAATTGTGCTAATTTACACTTAGCAACTGGGAATTATGTGTAAATTAGCATAATTCCCACTTTGTGACCGTAAATTAGCCTAATTCCCTGTTTATAAAAGTGTAAATTATAAAATAAAATAATCGGTGGCCTTTCTTCGCTTTCGTACGACACTAATTTCTATAACGCATATTTATGGCTAAAACAGGATATTTTCATAAAGTCGAATGGACACTAATATTTTAGACACTCACTTTAATTTGGACGTTTTAAATCTTGGCTTACATATATATTTTTTAATTATATGCATGTTTCGTATGCACCAAACCTAAGACAATTTTCCTAATAAGAGAATGCGGAAAGTGGAAAATGTAAATATTTTCTCTAGTTTTTTAACCATAGCATGGGTATCATTGGTATAACATGTCTTGATTATTCTGGCACTGGGTTTCCTTAATTTTCCTTTTAGCTAGATATCTTTTTATTATATTAATTTATAACTGGTCTTGAAGATTTTCCATTGTTTTTTCCTTTTAAAACCTTATCTGTCATTCCGTCTATGCTTCACATGCAGTAATTATAGCTAATAATGATTTTTTTATATCATTAAACATGTATGTCACTGTATAGTTGTAGCATAAGGTGAATTAAGACTTGCAAAAAAGTAGTCAAGAGAGAAAGACAAAACTCGCGTAGACTAGGCTGTGTTGAAATTACCATAAATTTTGAAACTATGGTCAAAATTCATGTGTCCCATTTTAAAGTCCTGTACATACCCCTAATTTGTTATACGCTGTATGTTATCCAGGGACAAGGCATATAAATATATAATTAGTGAACAAAGAAAAATTGTGATTAAGTTGTGGCTTATTTCACAAAACCTTCATAAATTCGTGTGCATACATTTGGATATATATATGTCGGCGGTCTGTGTAACTCAAGTGGAAGTTAATACTTAGATATTCATCTTGTTTAGCCACCGTAATTCTGTTGTGTATGATAATTGATAAATCTGACATTTTATACGTGAAATACAGATGTAATATAATCCGTTTTTTTCACATCTAAAAATTTATACGCAATTGTCTACTATTGTTAAGTGTGATAAAAAATTACTATTTATAATCAGCCCCCCAGAAGTTTTAAACGTAGATATATCGGGTGGCTCAGCCGATAGGGACACTCTTGTAACATTTGAATGGGCGAATGGATCTTTTTCAAATTTGGTAGTGATACAGGACAAAATTTCCAATTATCTGATGTAATTGTAAAGTACTACTTCCGGTTTCTATGCAATGGGCTAGTAGACAATAACGAAAATGACAAAAGTACTAATATAGCATTATAGTATGACTCTTCAATATGTTATGATTATAATTTCAAGGTAATTTTACCGACTATTATTGGTTCTATTGTAAAATGAATATGCTTAAGATGAGAGTGGATTTAAAATAAGGCAGTTTGCCGGTTATCTCGTGATGTAATAGCGTAATATGCGCGCGCATTCAATATAACTCCGACATACGTTTTGCACAGCTTTGTTGGCTCCGCCCTTCCACTAGCGGTCGTTTCTCTGCTGATTACGCTATTACGTCATAGCCACTAGAATAGCCCGAACATTTGCGGCAATATCTAACCGTTTAAACTAGTTTAATGATTTTTTTACTATAAGGCATTATTAAAAAAATAATAAAAAAAATTGTCTACTTGCCCATTTACATGAAAATTGAATTTTTAAATAGGACAACTTGTATATTTTTGCATATTTGAATTTTGAAGTTTAGTGTTGGTGCACCTCCTGGATAATTTATAAAGTGGGCGACGCAATGACGTCGCCATATTGAAAGAATGGCGCCGCAATACAGTGTCATTTTTATAAAAGCAGTTGGTGCTACAATGTTCAACAACTAGTTATATCATAAATTCATATCTCTTAATGCCTTTATTACAATATTTTCTTCTCTTAACAATTATACGCATTCAGGATTGACTTGACTACTTTTTGTAAGATTTTGACACAATCTGTTTTTTACAATCCTTTTCGTAATCGATCATCTAAGGAAATTATAAAGATATATTTTGCGATCGAAGAATATTTTTTTCAACAATATTAAAGTTACAATTTTAAGAGTACCTTCATACATCAAGTTTTTTTATAAGCATAATAACTGAAGAGCAGAAAGTTCGGTCATACTAGCATTTTAATAGCATTTAGAACAGTAATATAATGATGTATAGTATACTGACGAACGTTTCGGCATTTCAGGAGACGATTAAAACAGTCATATGTACGAAGTTACAATTGTAGGTTGAAGCTACACTTGTTTAGTTAAAATTGCAACAATCAAAGTGAATTTTGGTTGAAACTTGTGAAAATTATCATTGGCCCCTCTACACCTTCGTCTTCGTACATATGACACTTACCTTCGCCAATTATTGTATAAGAACAGAATTGCTTATGTTTCTGGTATACAGGGTGATTGTTTTAAAGCGGCTATTAGAATATTTTCCACTTGTAGATGAGATAGACATTTGGGATTTGGTACCCTACAATAGTCGACCATTGCGAGTCCGAAAGTAATAATTTCAAAATGGCGACACTTCCGCAAATACCGGAAGTCGATACCAACTTGCTTATTTTAAATGGAATACCCTACATATTTTCGACTTTCCGAAATGACCATAAAATTCTGAGTCTAAACATGTAGCACGTAGACGAGCAGTTTCGGAGGTATTTGACATTTTATAGAACATTTGACAGGTGCTACGGTTTACAAGAACCGATATAACTTTCTTCATGTAGCACATCCTAATTTGCTCTTTGGCACATAGAAAGAACAAAAGATGAGCTACTATCTACAATATCTACAATAAAAATAAATTCTATATTAGTATGCCAAGTGTTTTCTTCACGTTACATTTTGTCAAATTCAAACCTCAAAAACTTTTTTATTTCAAATGGAACACCCTGTATTTTTTTACATCAAATTATGTAAAATTAAGTTTCCTTTTTTCTAGTACAAGCATTGTGGAGGTTAAAGTTACAACTTTTCTAAATATTGGCGATTTTCTTAAATGTCCAAGAATTTTTTGTAAAAATTGCCATCAACTTACCCATAATTAAAAACAATCATTAATGTCAGCCGTCCTCTTATGTTAAAAAATGCCAGGACGTTTAAATTATACCCACCAAAACTTTTAGATCTTTTAATTATTGTTATGTGTTTACAGTCTTCAGTAAACACTCTGTGGGTTCAAATAACTTGCAACAAGAATCTTCACTAACCACTATTTTATTAATCACTAAAATTACACTAGTAAATACTTAAAAATCACACAACTAATAATAACTTAATCTAATATAAATTCACTACTTTTAAAACACTATATACTTTACTTTTCTTCTTAAACTCTTCAACTCAACTCAACTTCAACTCAACTTCAAACGTCAACTCTTGTCTAACCTAAAAACTTTCTCTGTATACTAGAACTGTACTGTATACTTCACTGAACTGAACTATTCCCCCATCTGCTGGATTCACCTCTTGATATACACCCATAGAATGTACCAGAATCCTATTCCATAACATTCTAGAATCCTCCAAAGTTTTCTATTATGTGCTAGGTGACTGTTCGTCAATTGGCTCATAGATGGCGCCACCCTACTAGCCAGGGAGTAATTACACTCTCCTCTCTGTTAGAGGGCAGCACATAACATTATTTATGGAGAATGTGATAAAGTAATACCAAGAACATGTAACACATTTGCTTTGTTTCTACGTGCCAGAGAGCAAATGAGGATGTCCTACAGGCTACACGAAGAAAGTTATAACAGTTCTTGCAAACCGTTGCACCTGTCAAATATCTCTGAAACTGCTCGTTTTAGGTATGGGTTGTGCTACATGCCTCGACTCAGAATTTTATGGACATTTCGAAAAGTTGAAAATATGCTAGGGTGTTCCATTTAAAATAAGCAAGTTGGTATCGACTTTCGGAAGTGCCGCCATTTTTAACTTATTATTTTCGAACTTGCAATGGTCGACTATTGTAGGGTACCAAATCTCAAATGTCTATCTCATCTATAAGTGGAACATATTCTAATGGCCGCCTTAAAGGAATCACCGTGTATAAGCTCTGAGCTTTCTAGAATTTTCTTAGGTATAATTTTCGCTGCAATATATTAATTTGTTTATTTTTAATCTCACTTCATGTCACTATATACAAAAAAAAAAAATAGTTTTGAAAACATTTCGTGATTTGGATCCATAGAAACGGATTGTGTCAACCTTAATTCAAATTTATCGTATCTATATTGTTGCGGATGCTTGTTTGTGTGTGCGCGTGTGGTTGAGCGAATGATGCGTAGAGCGTACCCCTTATTCACCACAGTTTTGACGTATGACGATGGACAAGGTGAGGATGAAGAGGGAAGTCTTCCGCATCTCGGTGGATATGGAAGCAAGCTGCCCCCTGGCATCTTACCCCACGGTCTACCGCAAGTGAAAGAGGTTCAACCGGCCATAACTGCTGTGGAGCAGGAACAGAAGAAGGAGGAAGTGAAAGAGGGTGAGTTCCAATCCAAACAACCCGTGTAAACGTATTTGTGAATAAGTGGAGCTCTTTACGTCAAGGAAGGAGATCAAAAAGTAACACACAGCGCTGTTTCGGAATTACTGTTCCTCATCGGTTGTTTTCTCATTCTTGTTCCAGATTTATTCTTTCCAGGGCGCTGATGATGAACAGTGAGTCTGAAATAGCAGTAACGCTGGCTACTTTTTTGTGTGCCTTTTTTGAAGTGAAGGGCGTCATGTCCTATCACCAGCTATCACTTAATTGAATTGCATTTATTTCAATTAGTAAGGGAACTAAGCGAAGAAGAAAAACAAATGATAATACTTTCGGAAGACTTTCAACACTTTATGGATAGAGCTGGAAGAGTTATGGAAAGGGCTCTGTGCGAAAGTGTGGATATTTATACGGATTACACTGGGTGCCTAGGAGAAGAAGGACTGTGAGTATATAAAACTCACTTGAGTCGTCTCTTCTGACTCAAGAAAATTAATAATTTGGTCCCGAACTATTTTTGTAGTAACCACAAGAGGAACATTTTTTTGGTTTTAGGGATGAGAAATCTCATCAGCGCATCTCTCTAAACCGACATTTCTTTGATGAGCGGTGGTCAAGAAACCGTACCGTTACTTCGTTAGACTGGTCACCACAATTTCCTGAGTTGTTGTTAGCCTCCTACAACAATAACGAGGAATCACCCAACGATCCGGACGGCGTCGTGTTGGTTTGGAACACGAAATTTAAAAAAACCACCCCCGAGTATATTTTCCATTGTCAAAGTGCTGTGTTATCGACTACGTTCGCTAGGTTTCATCCCAATTTGATACTGGGCGGGACATATTCTGGACAAATAGTGTTGTGGGATAACCGTGTCCAAAAGAGGACGCCCATACAACGAACACCATTATCAGCTTCAGCACATACAGTAAGATCTCTAATTCTATCACATCAGTTTCATTTCTTTATATTTCCTTACAGCACCCCGTATACTGCATGAGTGTGGTGGGTACGCAAAACGCACATAACCTTATAAGCATATCCACTGATGGCCGTCTCTGCTCCTGGTCGCTGGACATGCTGGGACAGCCCCAAGAAATCCTAGACCTGCATCGCATGCAGTCGAAACCAGTCGCGACAACGTGCTTAGATTTTCCACATTCCGATGTCAACAATTTCGTTGTTGGCAGTGAGGAGGGGGCTGCGTATTCAGCCTGTAGGCACGGTGCGAAAGCTGGCATCACCGATACTTACGATGGGCATCAGGGTCCAGTGACAGGTATCAGCGTGAACGGCGTACAAGGCGGAATTGACTTTTCGCATATGTTTTTAACTTCATCGATCGATTGGACTATAAAATTGTGGAGTTTGAAGGTAAATGTGGGGTTTCATAATGGGGTCTTTTAATGCTTTTATTTCTTTAAGGATGCCAAACCTATATACTCATTCGAAGACAATGGGGACTATGTCTTGGATGTTAAATGGTCTCCCACTCATCCTGCTCTGTTCGCGGCTGTTGACGGAAGTGGCAGGCTAGATTTATGGAACTTAAATCAAGATACTGAAGTGCCAGCCGCTAGTATAACTGTAGAGGGCAACCCGGCTTTGAATAAAGTCTCTTGGACCCCGTCAGGACTTCATGTAACCGTAGGAGACAATCAAGGCAAAATTTGGGTATACGATGTTGCAGAAGTAAGTAATATAGTAACAGTAGTTCAAATGACCAGTAGGTTCGGTACAAAAATGCTGTATTTGAATGTATTTTCTATCTTTTTTCTTGTTTCTTGTAGAGTTTTGCCCATCCAAGGCACGATGATTGGAATAAATTTTTATATACGACCCAAGAGCTGCGAAATAACCAAGTAGACGAGGAATTAGAAAAATTGAATTACTCTGTGTCGAGTACGTCTCTTACTAGCATGACTTCTTTAACTTCAACACCGCTGCGATAAATAAATTTTAATCTAGCTAATAATAGTAATATTTATAATTAAAATAAAGTAATTTATTACAGCTGAAAAATTTGAAACTGTGTCATAAAATGTAATCAGTAAAAATTAAAAAGGCGAGGGATCATCTTTCTGGGGCAACTAAACATGTCTGCAGCTCTACTAATAACGAAAGAAGTGAAATAACAAGAACTGTTGAATAAAATGTTATGAAAATATTATGGACTGTAAAAAAAAGTTGATAAAGACGTACAGAGACTATTTTTGATCATTTTATCGATATTAATGTATGTGCTTTAAGAGTTAAAAATAAATTATTATAACCCATCAAAAAAGAATTTTGTAATCCCAGGTACCATTACATATATATCCGTTGGTTACTTAATTTCTACTTGTTTTTGTTTATTGTGCCTGTATATAGCTATTTATTTTTTGTAATAACAAAATATTTTAGTAATTTTTTTTATATACTTAATTGTTATATCTGTACTATAATGTGCCCGAGTGTACATATTTATTATTTGAATAAATTCGCATTTATTAAATTTTTTCTTAAATGGGTTTTTTTATTTATAATTGGCTAAATATTAGAGTAGTTGCCGATGTAGACCATTTCTCCTTTTTTTATTATTTTTTCTTTATTACTATGCTAAGTTCCTTTAATTGACATTTCAGCAAACCACACATTAGATTAGAGGAAATGCTGTTTTTAGCATACAGGGTATCGTCAAAGTCCAATATCCTTATTAGAAGACTTTGGAAAATTGTTTTTTTATAGTAGCGGTATAGTGCCAAAAGGCGAACATTTTAAAAAATTTTGATATATACAGGGTGACTCGCTACAGCGGAGCATCTTCGAGGTAATTTGTTCTTAATGGAACGCCCTATACATTTTTACATTTATGAATTCAGCTTAAAATTACCTTTCCAACGATCTCCAGATTCTTGGTTTTTGCCGTGGCGTTGCCGAGTTATTCTAAATAATATGAAAATTTTGGTAGATTATTATTAATTAAGATTTATTTTGCAATTATGTAAACAAGGGATGTACTACAACGACACAACCACCAAATATTGATTAATTATACAGGGTGTATTTTATACTAGCACTAATTCAGGACATTTCAAAGTGAAGTTTTTCAAATGGAACACTGTATATTAATGTATATTTGAATTGGCACGTTAATTTTCTACGATTTTGAATAATATCCTATACCTAAAATCGATATTTCCAGAGTATAGAATGCAGATCATTATCATATTGCATTTTTAAACATATCCTGAAGCTACAGAATTTTATTCTCTTTCCCTATGATTTTAGAGATTCTTTGTAGAAGTCAAATATTGCAATCATACTTCCATCAACTGTTTTTTTTGATATTTTAATTAGGTATACTTACATATACCAAAATACTTATCCATAAAATACTAAATTAGAAATCAAAACGTTTTGAGAGATATAACTGTTAACTGTACGAGATTATAATATAAACTTTTTAGAGGACTGACAGCCCAGGCCCAGAGCAAAATGTAAACTAACTTGTAGTTAGCAGCAAACTAAATGGCACTAGCTGCAACTTCAGATCCGTAGGCGTCAACAGTTTTTGTAGTAATCTATGGTTTTTGTGGCACTTATGGTCAGTCATTTAATTATCCCAAGTTTTAAGGAATTTTAGATCTTTTCCAAAACTTTTTTTTTGTGTAAAATTAATTATTAATGTTCCCTTTTACTAATACGTTTGGTGACTTGTTGAGCTGACTTTAATTTTGTGTTTTATTTGAGTTTTTTAACCGACGTTTTTTTGCGTACTGTCGAAAGTTGTTTATTTTCGATATGGTGGAGTTAATTTTAGCAATTAGGATTGTTAATTTCGTTGAAATTTGATCTATACACTTCATTTTAGGAGTCACCAAATTATATTTCTAAGTTAGAGTATGTTAATGGTTTGAAAGTGGAAGATTTAACTGCATCGTTAGATGATATTCCAAGGATTTTTAAAAATGTGGCGATGGATTATTTATTATTTCTAAGGGAGCCCTATTACCAATGATGAAATTAGAGCATGTAAAAGTTTATATATCTTTGCTCAGCTTGCCTGTAAATGGATACAATCTCTGGGTGCAAAAAAATTAGCGAGAAATATCTCATTGTTGGAGGGTTGGCATGTTTTAAACAACTATTTAAAACGTAGTGCAATATCTTTAACAAATGTATTATTTTAGAGTTCGTGGAAAAGTGCCGATGATGGTCTCACAATGGTATACCATCTCGTTTAAGAACGCCATCTGTCATCAAGTAATAGTAGCAGATACAGCAACTTGCTATCACTTAATTTTAGTTGAAGAGAGTTTTAAAGGTTTTAAACATACGATTTAAAGTATTGAAAAAAAAAGTTTTTGTTTAACATGAAAAAAACTGTTTTTTGCAACCCTGGTTCACATGTTACTATAGGAAGTAATTAATAACCATATAACTACATATTCAATCAATTTTATTTGTGTTATTAACTTACATATTATTTTACACAAGTCAATATATAATAAACACTATAATTAAAATCTATTTAGGTGAGAACATAGTTATACTAATTAAGAAACATAATATATGAAGAAAGGGTACTAAAAAAGAAACATGTTACATATCACCTTACGAACCATCTACGTTTTAAGTAAAATTTTAAGAACATTTAATACCCTATTTTGACTAAGTTTTTTCACAGTCAAGGTTGCAATATAATATAATATAATATGTAAAAACCATCCTGTAGGCAACCATAAAAAAAATGTATTTTCGATTTGAGAAAATCATCTCTACAGAGTGCTGCTGAACTGGGCACGTATTTTTATTCTTGTTTACTGTTCCTAAAATGGAAACAAATTAGTTATTAGAAACTTTTAAGCTTGAAGTAAAACACCCTGCCAAAAACTGCTCATAGAAACATATAAAGATATGAGTGTTCTGTGAGATTGATATCGGTTTTTGGAAAGAATTAGTTGCTTCCACATACAGTCAGATCAATAATCATAAATATTCCTCCTCAATGTGATGAAAAGTGGTTGTGCATGTAGTTGGCTGCAATAGAAACTCATAGGTAAAACTGTTATCATCATCTAAATAGACCCTCGTCATGCTCTAGAAAAGTATACATTCTAAATTACTTTGGAGATGTTTTTATGTGCCATTTTTACCTCTATAAATCCTTATTTTGCTATAAGGAAAGTAACCAGACTGCAACCAAAGTTACATCAAGTCTGGCGTGTTAAGTGTAATAATTGCATATTACCATCAAAAGAGTGCAACAAACACCAGCCGAAAGACTGATCCTACTTAAAGGAGCTCAGTCGTCACACACCAATTGCAGACTGCAGTTTCGAGCTGTTGGCTCTCGTCAGTGCAAGGTAGGCATGCGACGACCGCACGAGGATCCTTTGACCATATCCTTATAGCAAAATAAGGATTTGTAGAAGTGTTTGCAACTAAAAATATTATGTTTAATATTCCGCCCTCTAAAAGCACATTTGAACTATGCTAAGCCCGGTCAGGCTATTTATTTTTCGATTGCAACAGACACTGGACCTGCTGACTATTATACATGTCGCTATTGTAAAAATACCGGGATGTACCAAATGGTCAAAGGATCCTCGTGCCGGTCGTAGTCTGTTGTATCTATGCCGGTCGTCGCATGCCTACTTTGCACTGACGAGAGCCAACAGCTCGAAACTGCAGTCTGTAAGTGGTGTGTGACGACTGGCAAGAGAGCT
This sequence comes from Leptura quadrifasciata, assembly GCA_963675555.1. NCBI lineage: Eukaryota > Metazoa > Arthropoda > Insecta > Coleoptera > Cerambycidae > Leptura > Leptura quadrifasciata. The sequence goes on along the minus strand of OY776681.1, from coordinate 13,151,810 downwards.
CCTTTGAGTAGAGTCAGTCTTTCGTCGTCTTATGTCAAATTGTTCAAAATCCGTACTTACTACCGCTACGGGACCGTTTTCAGGCTGTCAAATGCTAGGACTCCATTCCTATTGGATGGTACAATAATAATTCAGATGTAATATCAATTTATTTGGTTAAAAGTTAATTTCTTCTAACGTATTTCACTTAAGTATATATAATTTCACATACTTTGTAAATGTAATTAGTTACCTACTGAAAGTTCTTAAATATTTTCCGTGAGGTAGAAATAAAATGAATGAAATCCTAAGGTATGTACACAGTAGAGAATAGGCCAGTAATTTCGCTCCTCGGCGGTCCCCTTGATGTTTGTTGTACTCGATTTTATTTTTTTTATTCCACTGCGCATCCACTATTTCCATCCCACGCGCATTTGCATGTACACTAGTCGCGTAAACAATAAACATCAACCCAATAACATCACTGCTGTCCACTGCGCATCAGATAATTAAAGCCCAGGAGCATGCTTGCGCACTGAAAATCTTATCCCACTATTCCGGCCGAGTGGGAGTACTGGTCTATTCTCTACTGTGGTATGTATGTGTTAACCCTCTTGATAAGAGTCTTTATTAACTAGAAAATTAAGAGTCAAGTTCCAGTGTATTCATTTCGCGCCATTAACGTTATGATAATAGTACGTTGGGTATAACCGTAAATAATTTCATGGCACTGTAAGCCAACACCACCCAAGGACCTTCTCTCATACTCTATAGATGGCGCGGAGGAGATTTAAAAACTCAAATGAAATCCGCATGGACCGCATGAAACACAAAGAGTTCTTTTTTGAAGTACAAGCTAAGTGAATAAATTTGCCGCTTCATCTGGCTGTTTGTATTTAATCTACTACAGGTCAATTTTAATATGATATTAACAAAATTTATCCACCCGCTAACGGTCGCTTTAACAGCTTAAAAGGCAAATAGAATACTCAAGAGGAAACCGAATTAAAGAATGTGAACAAACTTTTACTTGAAGGCGGTTATAACAATAGGAAAAAAATCAAAATGTCCAAAAAAACGCAACTAAATAAAACACACATACATTTGCATTAGTATTGATTTATAGTGGGGTCGATCTGGATTTGCAAACTGACTGGTTTTCGATTTTTTTTTGTGATGTTATGAAGTTGGATCCCTTCTCTATCATCCGGAAAATTTTCCGGTCTAACTTTTCATGAGGAGGAGGGGGATTTACATGTAAAAAAAGAGTGCGGCAATTCAGCATCCGTGCAGCGAGATGCCGGGGGAGGAGCCTAGCGCTCACAATTCTCTCCCTCTTCTCTCACAAATACTCGTCCCACTCCGCTCGTCCGTTTTTATAAATGTATCACGCGCGCATGCAGGCCCTAATGAAGTTGATTGCTCTTGAAAATGAGCCCGGCCTGAAGTCCCTAACACTTTCTCTTGCCGTTCTACAGGGCAAAAACTTTGCGGGCCCCCCTCTCCCTTCCTAATCATCCGATCGCAATCTGGTATCGGACTTAAATGAAAGAGAAAAAAATCCCACATTCGATGGCGAAAGAAAATCTCCCTCACCCCTTTCCTTCCTGGCGAAAAATGACTTTTTCTAAGAATAATAACAACAATAAATTGCTTATTTCGCAACAATTTGTTTATTTATGGCGAAAATTGAAAATACATGGGCGGAACTCAAAGTAGGCACATTACTACACAATGTCACGATTGCTGCTCGATTTGCGGAAAAAATTGCGAAATTTTTAATTTCATTTACGTTTACCCTTCCCCCTCCCCCCTAATCAACCTAGCGACTTGAAATTTGGATACGCAGTACCCACTGAACTCTATTTTATTGTAATAGAGTTCAGTGGCAGTACCACATACTTAGATCCTGAGTGTCTATCGGGGGAAGAAAAAAAAGTCGCCAAGTCACTTTCATCCTCTAAAAAAAAACGCGAAAACGGCTCACGCCGCAACGAAAAATCCGTACTTTCAAATCGCAATATCTCGGAAACCGCTGCACCCATTTCGACGAGTCAAAATTCAGTTTACGCACATACTTGAGCCCTTCCATTTTATCCCTATACACTTTTTCGATCTGAATCAAACTAAACGAGTATGTCCGAAAAACTGATTTTCCCTATTTTTATATGTAACTCCCCCCCCCCCCTCGACCGGAAAATTTTCCGGATGATAGAGGGGCTCGACTTCATAACATCAGAAAAAAAAATCGAAAAAAGCGAGTCCGTTTTAAGCCATTTCGACCCCACTATTATAGATGGAGTGGATTAGGAAAAATAGAAATGAAATACAATTAAAGAGTTCTATATCTTGCTCTGATTTTGACTCTTAGCTTAGAGATGGCGTAACTAGAAACAGACCAAAATAAAGTAAGTATAAACAAACCTTCGACCATATATGGTCGAAGGTATAAACATCAAACATCTGTGAATAAACAAATCAATTTAAGGCTAGTTTGTTCTTTGTTTATCATTTAGAAAATGACTAATAACATAGTAACTTTTGATGAAATGAAAAAATTCGAAAATAAAGGTGACATTCTAATTATCGATGTAAGAGAACCCAAAGAAATAGCCGAAACAGGAATAATTGGAGGAAGCATCAATATACCTTGTGAGTTAATTGCAATTATTATTATATTTAGAACAACAAAAAAATAGATTAAATATCTACAAAGTTTAAGAAATATGTTTAATTGATTTTTTTAATTTAGTGGCTCAATTGGAGAACGACTTAAAGATATTGAGCAACGACGAGTTTAACAAGAAATATGGTAAACCTAAACCAGCACAAGATTTTCCCCTGATTTTCTCTTGTAAATTGGGTGGTAGAGCCTGCAAAGCCGCGGATGTAGCAACACAATTAGGGTTCAAAAAGTACGTAAATCTATACCTAGATGTTTCAATAAATATAAACACTGTATTTTTTTTAGTGCAAAATATTATAAGGGTAGCTGGGCTGAATGGCAAGAAAAGACACAAGTATAATATAAATAAGTAATATGATATAATATACGTAAATTCTTACATACTTCTTTGTAGCAATAAGCAATACACTGATAAAGAAATATAAACTTTAATTTGATTTTTGAAAATTTTTTTGTTTGATTTTTAAAATTCCAGAAGAATAATATGTTAATAAATCACACATTCGGCAAAATAAATAATTATAGGTTTAAAAATTGCTTAATCATGCAAAGATTGGTATTTTGCCAAAAAAAAGCGTAAAACGATATGCAAGGTCAAGGTTACGAAACGCATTTTGCCATACCATGCCTATATAACCTATATTTTTATGTTAATCCTAAAAAGATGCGACTTCTAAATAAAATTGTTTAGCAGTCTTCATATAATTAATTATGTAAAATACGCGTCATTACTCATCGGTTTATCTAAAGAAAAATAAATAAAGGATATTATTAATTTAATTAGAGGTTATGTTGATATGCTCCTACTGCCCCATGATTTCTACACTTTCACTAATTTTTAAAAGAACTTCATCGCGCGTTGCTACAGTGTTAAGACACGCAATGGTTCCCAAGCAGAAAAGAACTTATGAGGTAAATTGTGTATTCACATCATTATAATCCTTTTATTTTTTAAATTTTATCAGGATGCTATAGAAGCTTTAAACAGTTTGCAAACCAACGCGCAGTTTATAAAAAATGCGGTTATTAAATCAAAGGCAGAAACTAACATACCAGAAGTAATAAAGTTTCTAATGAGGTAAAATTGTTTAATATTTTTGTACATTTTTGTCAGCTATCAGTAATGTGTTGTAGGGCAGATTTACCTTTAGAAAAACTGGACAAGTTATCTGTTATCCATGTGGCTGGTACTAACGGAAAGGGCACCACCTGTGCCTACTGTGAAAGTATTCTGCGAAATCATGGTTACAAAACTGGCTTTTATTCATCCCCACATTTGTTAGATGTTAGAGAAAGAATACGAATTGATGGGAAACCAATCTCAAAAACTGAATTTGCTTTGCATTTTTGGACAGTATATGATTTGTTGGACAAGGAGAAGGTAATATAAAACATTGCATTTATACAGGGTGTACTGTAAAGATTGATACCGATTTTGAGAGGAGAGGGGTATAAATAGATTTTTCTTGTACGGGGAGTAATATAGAAAATTAAAAAGATAGTTTTTTTATGTTTTTAATAGAAATACTGTATCATATCATTTGTATCGAATAAAATAACAATTAATTAGGAATTATTAACCATTAAAACTGAAAAATTACAAGTATATGCAGATGCCACTAAGTCTCACCTGACCCACCTGGGGGGGGGGGGGGGTAATTACCACCTCTACCCCCCCTTATCTACGCCCTTGAGTCCTGGTGAAAATTGACTTTGACTTGACTTTCAATGGAAAAAGTTGTTTTGGACTTATAGGACTTGCGACATATTAGATCGACATGTTTTGTGAATTTAAGTTAACAATCAAAAACAACTCCTAAATTTCGTACATCTTCTGCTGTTGGAATAGGTTCGCTACCAATTTTAATCCAAAAGCCTCTTAGTTTATTTATGTCTTGGTTTGAACCGAATAGAATATGCTCACATTTACTGGTATTTAGTTGGAGAGTATTGTGATAAGTCCATTGCTTTATTTTATTCAAATCAAAGTTGATTTCATTAACTGCATTTAGTTCATTATCAGGTGAAAAACTATAGCTGAGCGAAATGTCATCAGCAAACATATAAATATTACAATATTCGACAACATGTTGCAAGTCAGAAATAAAAATGTAGAACAGTAAAGGACCCAAAACAGGCCCTTGAGGTACACCAGTATTAATAGTTAGAGTAGCTGACATCAATAATTTCTGAAGTTGGAACAACGGTATATTGATTTCTGTTGAATAAATAACTATCTAACCATTGTAAGGAGTTATTTCTAATACCATAATAAGGAAGTTTAGCTAAGAGCCAGTTTAAATCAACTGAATCGAAAGCTTTAGTCATATCCAGAAGAGTTAAAGAATTAAGTTTATGATTATCAATAGCCGTAATGAAGTCATTAGTCCATGAACAAAGAGCGGTCACTGTACTAAATCCTTTTCTGTATCCTGACTGTGTTGGTGGTAAAATATTCAATGTTTCAACATATTCAGATAATTCAGATACTTGAAAATGAAGAGAAGCTTCAGCAATTTTAAGAGGTACGGGCAATAAGCTAATAGGTCGTAAATTAGACAAGTTTTCAATTACAGAATTAGGTTTTTTAGGGATTTCGAATGAATAATTAATAATATGAGTAAGAGGCATGACAACCCAAGTAATAGCTAACTGCAACATTCTTGCAGAAATCATATCACATCCCATCGTACAAAGTTTTTGATTTAAAATTAATACTTTAATAAAATCAGGTCCTACAGGAATATATTCAAATTCATACTCAGAAAATTTCTCATTATAAAATATGTTTAAATACTCAGGTTGGATGGATAAATTATCCCGTATCAATTAGGTATTGAATCACGAAAGAAATAATTAATATCATTAGAATTTCGAAGATTTGGTGGTAAGGAAAGAGATTTATTTTTATTACAATTATATATATTCCACATTTTTAGATCAGACCATAATAATTTACTGTCAAAATGGTGTAAATGTAAAGTTTGTGTGAAATACCTTCTTTTCTCCATTTTTAATGAGTAATTATAATGATTCCGGAGAAGGAAATAATGATTTCTGTTCTCAGTATGTCTGTTCCTTTTATATTTCAACCAGGATTGCCTTAGGCATCTTCTTAATTTAAGTAGTGTGTCATTAAACCAAGGCTGAGAAGACATTACTATTATTATTATTAGCCTTTACTCGAATCCGAGTATAAAAAAATGTTACAGTCGATAGATTGTGTGTAATAAAAAACAAGTAAAAGGTTAGTCTATTGTAATTCCCATTCATCTACGGTGCACACGACTATGGCTATAGAGGCTAATTCGGGAGAGCACATGTCGACCGCAGTCAGGACAAACATAGACCTGATTAGGTCTTGGATTCGGCCTTCTTGCATTTCCTTGATAGCTGGCCACAACCCCTCGCCATTCGGTTCTGTCCACTGCAAGTTGTTCCCATTGCTCGTCTGGAATACCGCAGGATTTTAGATTTTCATGGAGAACGTCTTTGAACCTCTTTCGTTGACCGCCACTCCTTCTTCTACCGCTTAGCAATTCACCATAAAGTGTACATTTAGGAAGGCGGTTATCATGCATACGATGAACGTGACCTGCCCATCTTAGGCGTGCTCTTGAAATAAGCACCTCAATTGGAAGGCTGTTTGCTCTCCTGAGTACTTCCACATTTAATATGTGATGGAACCAACGGATTTTCATCATACTTCTGAGGCGTCTTTGCTGAAAACGTTCTAATTCTTTCACATGACGACGGTAAGTGACCCAGCTTTCACATCCATATAGCAGTGTTGGAATGACAACTGCTCTGTAGACAGCCATTTTCGTTGACAAAGCAAGGTCGTGGTTGTCAAATACTCTCTCTAAGTCCCCAGAGTGCTCTAGATGCAGTGTTAATTCTATTCAGAGTCTCGCTGTCCATGTTTGCTTTGTCATTAACAACGTTGCCTAAGTAATTGAACTGATCCACCACTTCAAGAGAATTTCCGTTAAGTGTAATGTCTATTTGGTTCACTTGATGAGGAGTTGACATAATCTTAGTCTTTCCAATGTTGATTTTAAGTCCCAAGGAATCATAGCTCTGGGCATACACATCTAAAAGTTCTTGAAGACATTACTACATGCTATATATTTAACGGGAGCATGAACATCGAACAGTTCTAGTAGACAAGAATTGAAATATTTTACTTTTTCATTTAAATCAGGTATGAGATACATATGACTCCAATCAACTAATTTTTTAATAAGATCAAGATTTCAACATGATGCTAATTCATCATATCAAAATCCTTGAAGCATCTAATTTGTTTTTTCAATGATTTTGGTGTATTATGTAGATGTGTCAATGTACATTCAATCAAATTATCGACTCTACTCGTGTATGGATTATGTGGACTTTTAGGACTTTTCTGTGTGAAAGAGAATATTGTTAATTTAAAAACTTACGTATTTCTTTTGGCTTATGGGAAATTTCAAATAGTAAGATTCAAGTAACGGTAGTGAAGGATAATTTTTATTTATATTGCTTTAAAAAGTTCAAAGAGAGATAAGTAATAACTGGATTGCGTTTGTTTGATGTCTCTAAATGCCCTTGAGCTCCAGTGATAACTAGTGGTGATTATGAATTATCATGTCCGTATCGCATAAATATAAGTAATTGGGGAATTCGAGCTCATTAAATGTTTATAAATAAAGTAGATATATTTATGGGGAAAACCCTATTACACCATTTATTTATAAAACAAATTCCATATAGTTTTTTACTTTATTTTGTTTATATGTAAATAATAAAGTATTCTATTTAACGATGTTTTGGTCTACTATGGAGTTCATTGTGCCTAGGAGATGTGTCAGTATGTCCGCTTGCAACTATCCATTATGACACAAAAAGTCAAATGGAATGAGACAAATCCATATAGAAGAAATTTTATTTATACTCTTTTGTAGACGGATCCTGCGGACATGCCATTATACTTTCGGTATTTAACAATTCTTGCGTTCCACATATTTATCGAACGTTCAGTTGACGTCGCCATAGTGGAGGTTGGAATTGGTGGAGAGTACGATTGCACCAACGTCATAAGGTGGCGGTTTAACTTGTCTATGTTATATGCTTATTAAATTAGCAATTATATTTCTAGGAATACCGTGGTAGCTGGTATCACTCCCTTGGATTTAGATCACACTCCTTTGCTAGGCCATTCCATCGAATCCATAGCATGGAACAAAGGTGGCATTATGAAAGAAGGGAGTGTTGCTTTTACCGCAGAACAACCAGATAGGGCTATGAAAATTCTCTTAGAGCGCAGTGTAGAAAAACATGTAAGTTAGGAACAATATTGAAAGGTTAAGTCGATTTGACATCTGTCTGTTCTTTCAGTGTGAATTGAATGTTGTAGAAAACAATCATTACACGGCAAAAAATAACTCCAGGATCCCTTTACATGTTCAAAGAACTAACGCAAGTCTCGCATTAGCTATAACCGAAACCTTCATTAAAAAAGGTAGGTGTTGGCAAAATATATGAGAATTAATTTAATTAATTCCCGGATCCCAACCCGAAATTTCGAAAATCCTGTTGCTGGAATACTACAAATAATTCCAAAATTTCCAGATTCCAGTCTCAAAATTTGTATTCTTTCAATCTATTAATTTTAAGGATAATCAAATTAATTAGAAAAGAAAGAGTGAATGTTATAAAATTCAATTCAAAGAAGCTATCACATTATAAAAAAGGTATGGGAGCTAATAAAAGAATCAACAAATGAAAACATAAAACAAAATAGAACAATAATAAACCAAATTCAAACAGAAAATAATGTATTAACAGAATCCAAGGAGATTGCTTGCGAATTTAATACCTATTTTTCTGAAACTGAACACAAAATGGCTCAAGATATAATAAAAAATAATCAGAATAAAATTTTTAACTGAAAATTTGTAAATAAAAACTCAATATTTTTGTATCCAGTCTCAGAAAATGAAACCATAAATAGTATAAATATTCTCTCCTTTTATTTGGGTTTTCTACCACATGTATTATTCTCTTCAAAAACAAATCACCGAATCTACAAAATAATGGAATTATTGGAAAAAAACCTCTGCACAGAAGTTATTTTTTACAAATAATTTAAATCAGAATAAATACAGAAATAATGTATTTTGCTGACGTTTCGAAAAGTAGTCTCTTTCCATTTTCAAAGCTTTTTTAGAAGAACTCTTATTTGCTGTGTATGTCAAATACACAGCTTTAAGATTCTGTTTATGTTATTTCCATAGATACTTACTACTTACACAGAACTGATGATATTTTCTCTTAGATAATGCTGAGTTTGTCAAGTTCTTCTTTTAACATTAGTAGCCAGGTTGTACAAATATCTACAGAACAATTCGATACAGATTTATCTTTATTTAATAAAATTGTTGCTGATTCTTTAATTTTTCTTTTTTTGTTATCTGCCTATTTTGTTAAAATTTTTGCCGAGTCCCAGTTTATTCTATGTCCGTTTTCCCAAGCATGTTCACAAATCTTTGATTTCTGAATTTTATTCTTTTTAATGTAATTCTTGTGCTCATCCAACCTCACACTGAAAGGTCTGGATGACTCACCCACATAACATTTATCACATTCGCATGGGATATTGTAAATAGAGTTTTTTGAATTCTGCTTTGGTATGGCAATGGGGTCTCCATTATCACCATTTTTAAGCAACATATTTATGGAGAATTTTGAGAACACACATGTCCAAAATTGTATAAACAAACCGGTTGTCTGGTGGAGATATGTTGACGACATCTTTTCAATTTGGCTTCATGGTATTGATTTTTGATAGTTTTTTAGAAAATATAAATAGTAAGGAACTATTAAATTCACATTACAAGTAGAAAGTAGGAATGAGCTACCGTTTTTAGACGTTTTAATTAAAAGTGTAAATAATACAATTGAAACAAGCATTTATAGAAAACCAACACATACTAATAGATATATAAATTTTAACTTAAATCAGTCAATAAATGTTAAAAGGGGTGTTGTAAAATGTTTATACGATAGGGCCAAAATAATTTCATCTAATAATGAAATATTAAATAACGAGAAAAAATTTATCAAGGAGGATCTAGTACAAAATCAATAACCCTGAAGCATTAGTGGATTTTGTGAGTCGGAAAAAAACCCAAAAAACGTAAGTATTTTCTGACGCGACCAGACCACCACCCCACCCCCTCTCCCGTTTTCGAGGATGCTGAAAACGATGGTGGTGGACAAAATTCTTTTTAAGCATGTACAACCCCTCAAACGGCCAAAAAACACTCCAAATTGGGGTGAAACGCAAAGCAGCGCCCTTCCGTCAGACAAACACGTTTATCCCCGTTTTCGAGGATGATATTCAAGGCCGGCGTCGGTCTCAGCATCCTCGAAAATGGGGGTAAACCTATGTTTGTGGGACAGAAGCCCGCTCCTTCACGTTTCACCCCCTTTTCCGGGGTGTTTTTGGCTGTTTGGCGAGGTGGGTTTACATCGGGGATGATTTTCAAGGCTGGCGTCGATCTCAGCATCCTCAGAAATAGGGATTAACCAATGTTTGTTGAATGGAAGTCTGCTCCTTCGCGTTTCACCCCCCTTTTCCGGGGCGTTTTTGGCTGTTTGGGGGGGGGGTTATATCGGGGATGATTTTCAAGGCTGGCATCGGTCACAGCATCCTCGAAAACGGGGATGAGTCGGTGTTTGTCCGGCAGAAGCGCGCTCCTTTGCGTTTCACCTCAATTTGGGGGTGTTTTTTGTCCGTTTGGGGGGTTGTGCATGCTTAAAAAGAATTTTACCCACTACCATCGTTTTCAACATCCTCGAAAACGAGGAGAGGAGGTGGTCTGGTCGTGTCAGAAAATACTTACATGTCCGTCCCGACTCACAAAATTCACTACATTTGTTGATAAGAGTTTTCATAAATGTTGAAAATAGGGAAAATCAGGTACGACAAAAACCTAAACATCATTATACAGCAACAATTCCTTATGGACTATTGGAGTAGCTACATTGTATATGTGACAAATTTGATGTTAGGACAATATTTCAAATGAGGAACACTTTGAGATCTATTTTAACAAAAAAGTATATCGATTATTATTATTAGGATCAAGAAATTAAAATTCTGAGATCAGCATAATCTAATACTGGGATTGATCTTAATTATTCTTGAACATGGACCATAAAAGCCATACTACTTTGGTGACTATTATAGTAACATATTTTGGAATTAATCCCAGAATCCCAAAAACCTGGGATTGTATTTTCTAACCTTGAAGTCCTAAGTCTAGTACCTAATTGTTGAATTGAATTTCTTTTTGAAAAAGCTATCAATCACAGTATAGTTGGATAGTGTGTGTATGTGGTGTCTGTAGTCAGATTTTATGTGTGTTTAATGTAGTTATTGAATTAGTTGATTAGAAATCCGTAATCCGTTGTTTGTACTAAAATCAGATCTACACTAGAAGTTAATATACAGTTAGTGAAAGAATCCTTTTGCCTGGGTTTTTTACAAATAAAATATTTTTGTTCATTTGTTTCAACTCTTCATTATTTTAGTTTTGATCAAGCTTTTTAAACATTTGTTATTATTTGGTAATGAAATTCAGAATTAATCCCATGATCCTCAAATCAAGTATAAAATATGTTAGATTCCATGTATGTATAATAAGTGTAGGTGTATATTACAGATGCTGCCAATGGCAATAAGACATTGAAAAAAGAATTTTCTCACGAATTAGCGAAAAAATCAATAGAAGAAACAAATTGGCCAGGAAGATATGAAGTCAAACAGTTAAACCGATTACAGTAACTTATAATAATATCAGAAAACATTCTTTTGTAATTAAATTTTGTTTTTAAGGTTTTTCTTAGATGGGGCACACACTATCGAGAGTATGATCGTATGCGCCAACTGGTTTAGAGAGAAAACTGCCCCTTCTGATAAGAAAAAGGCCTTAATATTTAACCTCACTGGAGATAGGAATCCAGATAAATTTTTTAAGGAATTACATAAACTTAAGTTTGACGTTATCATTTTTACGCCTAACGTTGGCAGCGATAAAGATCCAGCAGGTTGGTTATTATTTTCTACACTTTCAAATTGACAGTTATAATTATTTAAGTAGATAAGCTATGTTTGTTCTGGCTCAATCCCAATCCCATGTATTTTCTTATGGAAGTTCATTCTGGTTTTCATCATTCTTGTAAAGAGCCGGCTGAAGTTAGCTGCGGATGGTAGGGTGACGTCACCCTATCTCTATCTATCTTAGACAGCTATAAACAAGTCTCAAACAGCCCTAAACAGGTCTTAAACAGATTTTCACCTACCTGTTCAAGGGGATACATATGGATAGGGCGACGCCACCCTATCATCTACAGCTAACTTCAGCCGGCTCTTTACAAGAATGACCTTGAAAACAAGATTGAATCTCCATAAGAAAATACATGGGATTTGGAGTCAGAACATACATAGCTTATCTACTTATTTACATATTGTGAATACCTTTCAGATACAACTGATTTTGTACAAAATGTGGACACTCAGTTGAAAAATTGTGAGGAATATAAGAAGAAATGGCTAGGGATAGATGCTGGCACAAAAACAGATGTAATACAGATATTCTCCTCGGTTTCTCAAGCTGTAAACTTCCTCGATAATGGAAGCGAATGCGATGTATTAATCACAGGTTCTATACATTTAATTGGCGCTGCCCTCAGTGTACTTGACCCTACCCTTAACGGGGCATTGAGTGAGTAGAAGTCAATATCAAACGGTATATCCAGTGGCCACCCACTTCCTCACGCTCATCTACAGAGACAAATTTTCAGCATTACCTCTTTAGTGACCAAGGTGGTCCATGATATCGTAATTGTTATTTTTAGGGAGAAAAACTTATACTGAGCCCATTATCCCGAAAGTGGTTTTAGAAAAATGGGGATATTTCACAGCAACATGTATTGATAGTACTTTCCATATAGAAACAACACCTACAATATCACAAATCAGTCTTCTCTCACAAGAGAAGTAGCCTACAACTCTTATGCTGCAACCATATACTCATTAGAACCAATACCTACTTCCTATATCTCCCATGCAGTAAAATTACAGACGTACTCTGCTGTCCGCATCTGTCAGAGAATCAGTACATGCGCATAAGTTATCGAGTACGCTGTGTCTTGGCTTAACAAGATATTATAAGCCAGCAGTATTGGCCTAATAAGTATATGGCTGCAGCCTGGTCTCTATAAACTAAACATGAGTCATGTTTTACATATGCTTTATTATGTAAGCAACTTATATATACTGATTTTTACTTTCTGCCATGCTTGTGACATCTAGGGGAAAATTTTCGAACCTATAACTATACCTTATTATCTCTAGATGGAGTTAAATATAAGTAACAGGATGAGGATTAAATAAGTGAGTAGCAGCTTGATGGAGTGACAGCAGAAACGGGTTGATCCTTTATTTTAAATTCAAGACACCAAACCATGGTTATAAAGTTGATTTTATCAGCTTTATTAAAGTGTGATGGCCAATGGCAGCTGGTGATTCTTAATTGTTCTCTGGAGTTCAGAAACTGTCAGTCCGACTTAGGAAATCAGGTTTAATTCATCCTTTGTTGTTTCAATTAAAAATGAAATGCTTATTAATCTTGATATAATCAAGAAAAACTTTTGAGTCTCAAAATTATATACCCTTAATATATTTATACTTTCCACTGTGTTGTATACCGTTAAACATATTTGTAATTAACATAGCTTTAAAAATACTATATATTTTTAAGGATGAAAATGTCTATTTTACCTAGTTAAGTAATTTGTCTTTTATACTCTGCCCTAAATACAATTTTATCAGGTAATAATGCAACCACAGCTTGTATTTCGAACATTCTCATCGATTTGTTGCCATACCGTAGACAACTAACCACACTGCTTTCTTAAAGAACATTAGTCACACTAGAAGGAAAGTGCCATTGAACCATCAATCTAGGTTGACAGATCCAGTTAGTGTTTTTAAAGAGCCTGCAAGTAGTTACATAAGGCATGGATGAATGAATCCTTTGCGTCAGTAGAATAATAATGAGGGTTCTAGATCTAAAAATCCCGGTTCTCTTCCCCAATCCGAAAAACCCGCATTGCTTACTGATGCAAATGATTTCATTCTCGTCTTATATAAGGCGGGAATGAAATCATTTGCGTCAGCAGAGTAACAATGCGGGTTCTTAGTGACATCATCATTACCCCACCACTTTGAGTGCGACAAGGGCAGTTCTAGGTGCTAGGTCCGAGAATCCTAGTTCCCACTCCCATTCCTCCAATATGAAGACCTAGAACTGCCCCCATGGCTCTCAATGTAGTGGGGGTAATGATGACATCACCAAGAACCCACATCGCTACTTTACTGATACTTAAGATTTTTATTTTTATACAAATTTTATTGTAGTATATTAAGTATTGCTAATAAAACCAACAGTACGATTTAATTGTTTTACTTATACAAAAAATATATACAGAGATCTTTTCCTTTTTTTGGTAAAATCGAATACAAAATGACTAAGTATTATGACTTATGTTTTAGACATAATTGCTAGGAATTCCACCACAAACTTGGTAATAAAAAAAAATGGGAAAAGGCATAATATAAGTTAATTTAAATAAAGGGCAAATACTACATGATCAGACATTCACTAATGATTAGCTTTCTTCTCGAATTTACTTTGATTAATATCGAAATCGACGTCGGATTCTATTTCATTTTCTGATAGGGATAACGATCCACCAGCTCTTCTAACGTGCATCTGTTTTTTGTCCTGTAAAAATGTTTTATATTAGGCCAATATCACGTACCACCCTCTGAGATCTGGCAGAAATGTACCAGCGAATTTATTCCAAAAAGAGGAAAAGAACATTTTAATTGCTAAAACCGCTACCGCTAAAGTCGTCCCTGCTATGAGTATTATTTCCAAGATTCTCAAAGTGATAAAATTTCACTTCAATAATTAGTGTACACTGTGATTTCTGCGTAATATATACAGGGTGATACTGTGCTATGACATGTATTCATGAAGAATAATGTAACATGTAGCTCAAAGTCCTTATAGAATGTACCAATCTTAGAATTATCAATATAAGGTGTTTAATAATCAGGTAACAGATTTTTCTCCACCATAAATGATATATATCATACCAAATCTCAGAAAGTGGTATATTAAAATACATTAAACAATACAAAAGCATGGAAAATAAACAAATCTTTGACTGCGTAAACAAAAACAAAAAAGCCGTTAATATTGCACTGAAAAATAAGAAAAACTTTCGTCAACATGGATAACGAACTTAGTCTAAAACAAGTTATAGTAACATCATAAGGTTTGTATTTATGAAAATTGCAAAAGTGGAAAAAAAAATTTGAAAGTACATATGTAGCTAAAAAAATTACAATTTTATGAATATAGTAAAAATAATAACAGAAGAACTGATGAGCTGTCGAAGAAAGATGGGCTAGAAGTGAGATTCGTCACCAAAAAATAAAATGATTACAAGTGTTGTATGAACGAATCATTCCAAATGGCTTCGGTGTTAATCAGATTCTTAGGGCCTATTCAGTTGTTCTTCCAATACATCATCTAAACCATTAATTTTGATGGGTCTTGCAACAAGTGACATATAACGATAAAAGAAATATTATAACCTACTTAATCTCGCATCAATATCTCTTGAAAGAAGCACAAATAATTATAAAACAGGCAGTAATTTTTTATATAAAGAAAATTCATGCCAATACCTAGCACTCACAAAATTTGTTGATTGGGAGCTCAAGACATAATATGCAAAATAGTTTTCCGTATTCACAAAGGCAATCTTATTATCAGTGCAGCTTTAACTCTATAAGGCAACCTATAAATTAAATAAAATTTACCAAAATAAAATTAAGATTAGTAATTAAGGTGTCGGTAAATTCTCGTAACCATGCCAGCTGACTTGTCTTGAATACTATGCAAATAAAAAAAAATCAATGAAACGAAATTACACAATATAAAAACGATTAAAGTGATCTACTCACATCTGACAAACCTACAGTTGGTTCTGACGCATAACCACCTCTACCATCATCGTCGTCATCATCTGAACTACTCGATGTAGATTCTTCTTCTTCGTAAGGCCTGCGCAAACAAAACACAATAGGATGAGATTCTTGTGTAATGTTTATTACCATGTGTATTTTTGCAAATAAGCCGATTATTGTCATTATAAATAGTCAACTACTTTAAGATTCTCAAAAAAATTAAAATGAGGTAAAAGAATAAACCCTACACTTACCTAGAAACCTTGCAGACCATTTGGGCTAGATCGGTAAAGGTGTACCCTCCCAAAGTGTGAACATTGGACGCACTCTTATGGATCTCCGACGGGCTTTTGAAGTACGGCAGAGTCCCAGCTCTCCTCTGACCCTCAAAGTAGGCCTTGCCGTGCTGATAACCCACCTCTCTGATCTCATCAAAGCTGCCGAATTGCAGGGTTTTGTACTTGTCTATTGGTGGACGGATGTACTCACAGTAATCACTATTCTTAACTTCCTAAACAAACAATTGAATTGGGTAGTATTTTATAGATATTATTGCTAAGAAAATTTTCTATTGTGGCAGGTTTGTGCCAAGGATAATAAACAAATAAAAATGATAGCTTATTCCTTATAATACAACGTTAGCCGCGAGCCGAAGATGATAGATCGATTAGTGACGTCACCACTGGTGCTTTGGACCGTGTATATTCTTGAGCTTTGAGCTTCTAGTTTGTTGTGTTTTAAATGTTTTTTGTGGATTTTAAACACTGTGCTATGTGAAGTAGGATTTTGTAAACTGGAAAACTCAGTATTTTTGTTATTAAAAGTTTAGTGCTGTTTACGTTTTAAATTTTAATAGACTGTTCTTCCCAACCTAACTTCTGTTTTGGCGCTTTTTTGACTATCGTGCTGGATTCTTTTGCATTTTAGCTTTTTTCTGATAGGAATTTTTGTAAGTGGTTTTCACAAAAACTATAATAATTATCATTTTAAGGCCCTTCACTGGTTTTTTAGACCACAATGCCTGGATTTATTTGCGCTACTATTGGTCCTTGTAAAAGCAGTCAACTTGCACTCAAGAAGAAGGGCTTGAATGTAGTATTTAATTTTTTCCGAAGTGCAAGGAGGCAAGTGCGCTATTTTTTTATCATATTTTTACTGATTTTTTGCATTTTATTATTAAAATTTATTACGGAAGGTTCCCAAATGCTCAATTATACATGATTAGAAATACATATTAATTTAATTGTTATCTGTTAATTGTTAATGAATTAATTTTCTTTTAATAAATATCAAAATATATATACGTCTTGGTTTATTCTTTGGCCTGTTTTATCAAAAATCAGGTAATCAGGTCGGCCTTGAAGCTAACAGATTTGCCCATGTAGGCAATCCTTTTCTGTTTATAATCCATTTGGGTTTTTTCAACTTAATACTCCTTCTCTGTATAGATAACGTGAAATAGGCATTTTGTTTTTTGAGAAAGGGCAACTACAAATACACATTAAGAAAATAATAGGTGGCTTTTAATTTTCCGTAATGTTTTCTGCTACATATGATTAATCATTCATTGACAGCATCAAATATTGTGAGGTTAGGTAATTGTGACATCACATTATGGCTGCCTGAACAACTGATTCATAGGCATTATGGATGTTTTTCTCATAAGAATATATGATATATGCCAGTTTATGATCAATTCAAATAGTAGAGCAGTGCAATTTTAGTACCAGATTTGTGTGGTGGCATTGTTTTTAAACACCTAGTTTAAATTTTTTTTACATCCCTATATATATTCTTATATGCTGTTCTTTTGGACAAAGAAAATTTGTTGTCATGTACGTTCATTTTTGTTTTTTGTTTTTTTTTTTGGGAGTAGCTATATAATATGACGTATTTCCTTAAAACAAAAACAGGAGAATGCAAAATAAGAATGCTTTGTATGCTAAACCTATGTCACTTACCTCTAATTGTCTAACACAGCTAACGTAGGCTAAACGAGACTGTATATCTGGCAAATTAGGAACTTTGACAGCCTCCGTAAAGGGGTTCCACCTCTTCCAGAGCAACCACCAGCCAGACAAATCGTCTCCATAATTCGTCAAATTTTGGTCATCTGCAGAACCCACATCGATAGCGAAGATGTGATTCGCCCCCAGACTGCGCATTACGTCAGCTAAACAAATATTTTGGATCAGTTATTGATTAGAATACACATTGCTTTCTTATTAAATAAATAAATGTGTATCTGCACATGTTTATATTCACTATGGCAGTTGAGGTGAAATTGTTTTAACGTTAGCACGTCTATTTTTTTTAATTTTGGAAAAAATATTTGACTGCTATTTAGATTACTACCCATCCTTACTAAAAAATGAGAACCAAAGGGTGGCTTTTTGTAACGTCACTTACAATGGCAAAGATAACTGTGTGCTGGCCAAATCTGCCGAAACTGTCGGTGTCACTATGTAAACTAGCCATTTATTGTCAAAAAATTGACACCGATCTCTTCAGAACCGATCAAGTAAATACAAAAATGTGCATGGTGTATAATGTACCTACTTTAAAAAAAATAATAGGTGGCTCTTTTTCGTAATTTTTCACTATATACAACTATTGACAAGTCATTGACAGCATCAAATATTGTAAGGTTAAGTAACTGTGTCAAATTCAAATTGCCGTATTGTGGAACTAAATAATTTATGCCATATTTAAAAGTATATACATATCAAATGTCTAATGTGATATCGATTACACATTTCCTCAAAGAATAAATATTACTTATATCGAATTTGACACAATTTCCTAACCTTACAATATTTAATACTGTCGATTTGTTGTCGATATTCGTATGTGAGACATTACAAAAATCAAAGTAATATTAATTAGATCCATACTAATACCATTATTTTTCTCTTAATTAATGAATTTAAACCAAGATCTTCGTTCGACGGCTATACAACCTATAGTGCGGGTTTCGGATTTTCAATAAATTTTTTCCGTTCAGCATTTTAATGCTTTTTGAACCAAAATCAGGTTGATTAAATATCAGTGTGGAGAAATTGCGTTTAAAACACTTGGTAATTTACGAGTTAAATAGTCAGTTAAAATGTAAATAGGGGATCTGCAAGTTGCGTCACATTTTTTAACATCATTGCTTGAAGGAAAAACTAATAAGACATAACCTCAGTTTAGTTCCTTTGAAAATCACAACTAAACGTTTTGAGCTTAGGATTCTTGATTTGTTTGAGCCGCAAGCACTAAAGTGAGGTTATGTGTTAGTTGTTTTCCCTCCAAACAGTGACCTCGGAACACGTGCAAATGCCCTGTATATTGCCAAGTAAATAGTAATTATTATTGTGTACGCTATTTCATTGAGTGACAGTATTACAAATATGAGCAGATGGAAAATAAAAAAAATAATGGTTTTAGAAGACACTTATTTAAATTAAACCGGAAAAATCAAATAATAGTGATTTTATTCAGCTTAAATCGTATATTATGCAATCATAATAGTGACATATTACGATTTTTAACATAAAAGGTATAAAACTGTGCATCGGATTTAAAATTGTGTATAATTTCAAATACTGGATAAAAATATGGATATTCATTACTTGCTTCCAATTTCAATAATAAATTTGAGTCAGCAATATCTCAAGTTTTTCAGTTGAATTTACTCCTATTATATGAAAAAAATATAATAAATTGATTAAAAACTTTCATTTCTATTGTATCTAGTTTTCGTTATTAATTTCACTGTTTTAATGAAACTATATACAAGACATTGACCTTCATCGCAATGAAGCCAGGTTCAGACGCACACCCTGGAATTATGGTTTAACACATTGTTTCAATTATTATTCATTGGCAGGGATCAGAGGTAATATTTTGTCTTGGTTAATCTCACTCCTTACTGAAACTAAATTTCTAGTCCAAATTCAAAACTACAAATCGGAGATATTTGATATAAAAGTAGGTGCACCACAAGGGTCATATCTAGATTCATGGTTTGGTCACATCAAATCAACTACATCTGTGGAAAACTTAGCACAGCACTACTTAGACTATGTTATAACGTAGATCTTTTGACTTTTATTACTTCATACTATGCCTTTGTCTAGCCCCATTTAAGCTACAATACAATATTATGGAGTAAAGCATTCAAAGCAAACAGGGTATTTATAAGTCCGAAAAGAATTATTAAGCTTAATTGCAGTATAAAAAAAATAAACTTGTGCAACTGAAATACGCAAACTTTTGTTTACAAAAATTTTGATTTGTTTAAAAAATTCTCTGCTAATCACAGCTATAGAAGTAGAGGTGTAATGTAGCTAAATTTTGAAGATTTGTCAATCGTTATTGTGAACTATTATTTATTTGGATCAAAAATCATCTCATATTAGAATTATTTAAGTTATTTTCAGTGCAAACGGACATCGTTAAACCACTAAAGATGTTACAATTTTCTAATACATACATATTACAATTTTATAGGAGAATTGTTAGCCTCGTGTAGCTCAGTATGTAAGATACTCGATTAGCAATGGAACTAGGCTTAAGTTAATATTTTTATATCACCAAACCAGATCCGCACTGCCTGTCTCTGCAATGGTTGCAGCACCGGCCTCAGGGTGGATTCTTGGGAGGAATTTTAATGCGTTTCAAATGTAATAAAGTCTTGTTCAATTCAGTTCATTTGTAATGGAATACGCGCAAAAAAATATTCCGACAATTTTGCCCAGTATTGTCTACACATAATTTCTGACTTCACTAATTTCAGCGAATTTGAAAATAACAATTCTTATTTGAGTTTATGTAGAAAAACAATAATTATAATAAACTATTTTATAATTTTTATACTTACCATGCTAGTCTCAGATCGACTAATTTCTGAAATAAAACTTTATAACTAATCAATTAAAAGCTATTACCTGGCACGTTATTAACATAACAACCGTCCGCAAGCAAGTGGCCATCTACAGGGTCACAGATGGGAGGGAAGATGCCCACGATTGACATACTTGCCCTTACATACCTCCACAACTGACCTGTTGATTAACTTAATCTAATATAAAAGATAAAACATCGTTTCATTGTAATGGTTATATGCATGTTATTTTGAGGTTATGTGTAACAGACTTCTTTCGAAAACCTTCACTTTTAGTTTTATTAGGTTATATAACTCATTAAAAGCAATTAGTTAAGTATAAGAGTAACCAGCTAAACTTCATAGACAAAGAGATATTGAAATTTTTAACGGCACTACCAATTATTTTCATTGTACAATAATCATGCAAAGAAACAAAAACTTTTATTATTATTATTTTTATTTAGGGACTGTGGCGCTTTCAGGTGGACAGGGTATGAAATTTTTGGTGGAGGGTGCTTCGCTTCTGAAAGAGAATATGGTCTCTTTGACCGGAAAGACATCTTAATCATCATTAGAGGGTTGAGGTGGTTTATAGAGGGGGAAGGTGGTGCTGTGATTAAGAATATGGCAGGGGAAACAGGAAGGATTATTTTTTTCCTACAGAATATTACATATTCGTTGCATCATTGATTACTTTGCGTAAGAGCACTTTATGATATGTACTCCCTGGCAAATGAACGTCTAAATATATCTACCTCAAAGACTTGATTAAACCATTACAATTAAAGGCGCCTTAACAAGCAAAAACCAAGGAGAACATCAGTTCTCGATAATAAACTGTTTAAAATGAACATAATAATCTCCTTCTCCTCCCACACACCACCATAAAATTGTGATTGGTTACCTTTCCTGTCTCCGACAGCCCATCGTCACCATGTCCTTACTTACCGCTATATGCCGTCCAAAAAATGACATCACATGCACTAAGGATAGAGAGAGAGACAGAGAGAGAGACTGGAGTGGGTTAAATACATACGAAAATCGAGTTACCTGGCAGGTTGTTAGTGTAACCTCCGTCCAAAAGAAGATGTCCATCTGCGGGATCGCACAGCGGAGGCATGTACCCAGACAGTGACATCGACGCACGTATGTAACGCCATAGAGAGCCTACGGAATAGCTAGGCTAAACTACATGCTCTTATTTACAGACTTCTTTGGGAACCGAGGCAGTTTACATAACCTCAATTTGATGGTGTATTAAGTCACACGTTGTTAATGAATGATAAGGGAAAGGATGTTATAAACTCACATACACCCAATGTACAAACGTACAAAATATAAGTTGTTTTTTAGTAACTACTTGTGCTTGGTCTAGGCAAGGTTGAAACATAAGCGTGAGATATCTCTATATATGTATTTCTTTTGTAATTAGACTGGTGATGGAAGCATTACCTCTGGAAATGGGATCATGAGACAAATGTGTTTGGATAATGCTCTAAGATGCTCCATTTGAGGTTATGATAACTTACCGTCCGATTAGTTGTAAGATATTTAGGCTTTTACTGGGTATTTCCTATTACACTACATTTAAGTTGGCAATAAGACCGGCAATGTGACAAACGGTCTGAATATTACCCCGATGCATACAATCTGCACAGCTAAATTGTAAGTCTTGATTTCATGGCTAAACTTTTACAGATTGGCGCTATTGTCGCGCATTTTCAAGATATGTGGACTACGGAATGTGCAGTTATTGAATTTTCACTTATCATACCACTAACGAAGGCTTCAGAAACGAAATACGTCCAGTAAAAGTTCAAATATCTTGCCTTTATTCTAACAATGACATAACTCATGACATTTATGCAACATTTAAAGCATTCACGATTTTTATCACAAATTAAGTCATCACGTGCTGTGTTAATGTTAGGTTAGCTTGGGGTCTTCTAATATATTTAGTATGCGGATATGTACATACAACCTACAATTTTTAAAATTCGATTTATTTCATTTTTTAAAAATTTGTGGTAAAATATAAACATCTACATTAAACTTGAACGACTTATTTAAAAAAAATTGTAAGTTTCAAAATATTAGGTCATAGCAAAACAGTATTAGAAATGAACATTACGTAGCTTGGATTGTTTAAGGTATCCTCTCAGTGTGTTTGTGTAAAATCTATATACAGGGTGTTAGAGGTATGATGGTCATAATTTTAACAAAATATATTGGTTAAATCTGAACCAGAATTCGTTTTGCCAAGCTCAAAATTTCTTCTTCGCCAACTAAAGTAATCACATGTTGTTGTGATTGCAGACTGTTTGTTTACTTGTGAAATTAGAATTTAAGCAAGCTATAAAACCTTTTACTTTACAACTTGAAAGTACAGAGATATAAAAAGTATACACTAAAAAACAATTACATGACAAATGGCACACACTAAATAGAACAACTCCGCATTTATCACTTAAGCTGTTGGTAGCCATATTTATACAACATTGCCAGATGCCCATCTTTAAATATTAATGAAGAAATATTAAGAAAGCCCATTTTCTTTCACACAAATCATTTGTCAAACAAAAGAACTCATTTCTTTGTCTTTTCTACGCGTCTTGCAGTTTTGCAATATATCACGCCTGTTAAAATTATGACAACACACATCCAACAGCCTGTATATATTATTTGTATCGTATGGAGTTCTCTAAATCTACATACATACCCCGAAACCCTTCCCTAAAGAATACCTAAGTTTTCCTTTAAATTTTTTGAACTTCATACTGTAGCTGCTTTATATAATCTATAATTAATGCTACAGAATTCGTACTTCAATTTTTTTTTTACTTGAGGCATCAAATTTTTTTTTTTTTGTTTTGTTAACTGTCTTCAGTACGAATCCTCTATTAACATCTTCAGTGCAAACACATAGGTTAACCAATCACAATCGACACATTCATCAAAAACACATACAGGCAAATTAATAATTAAGCTAAAAAATAAAAATACTATCACAAAGAAAGTGCCTATTATTACTCAACGGCAAACTGAAAACCAAAAGCTAACTGAAAATGGCAAGCACATTGAAAGACGCTTATTTAAAACTATATTTCTCTCATA
Source organism: Leptura quadrifasciata (assembly GCA_963675555.1). Taxonomy (NCBI): domain Eukaryota; kingdom Metazoa; phylum Arthropoda; class Insecta; order Coleoptera; family Cerambycidae; genus Leptura; species Leptura quadrifasciata. Next base: position 13,128,068 of record OY776681.1, on the reverse strand, counting down.
GTGTCTAAATCACTCATTTATATTTAAATGTTTAATAGCTACTATATGGGCCAGACTGGAAGAAATTTTGAAACTAGATTTAATGAACACTTCATCACAAGACAAACTTAACTTTGCTAGTCATTTTTTACAACCAGAACACATATTTCCACATAATAACTATATGGAATTAGAACGTATATAACAATATACTTAATAAGGTCAGTCAGAACTAGGGTTTTCTGTATACCCTGTATTTATATATTATAATTGTCTGGTCAATAGCCGTGTGGGTTAAGGTGGGAGGTGGCAATCACAACACAGGCATCTCACCACCGGGTTCGAATCCTGGCTCTGGCACTGTCGGAGGAAATGGTTGTATGTCCACGTTTTTTTTCGATGTGTAACCCCCTTTCGCATAAGCCCCTGGCTTCTGGAATTGGGGGTTGTCTAATTTCTGTGGTGTTTATTTATATTTATTTATTTAATTGTAGTTTCAGTCTATCATGTGTTAATGTAGTGAGCTGTTCTTTTCTGCCAGATATATCAATAAAATACTTTCGTTATTGGTACTAAAAAATAGCAAGTTGACAAGAAAACTTTGGATTTTCAATAAGAAAAAACACGCTTTAACAAGTATATCCCAGTGCAAAATTGACTTGATAAGTAAAGTTTTTCCACTATGAGAGATTTTTTACATCCTAATTTTAATTAAAAAAATAAAAGATATCTAACTTACCATGAGAATGTATTCTCATACACGATGAGGTAATGTCGGTAGTGATAGTAAAATAAGGTAGCCATAGGTCTTCGATGTAAGTATCCCCGACAGTATTACGGAGAGTTTGATTAAAATCACGCCCACTAAACATGGACGTCATTGGGTACGTTAAATCTAATATTTGCCGCCACCACTGGGTCATTTTCTGCAAAAATTGTTATTTTCATAAAAAAGAATAGCGACTACGGAACAGTCGGATTGTGTGTGACAACAGTTTTAACAATAAGTGAAAATACTATGAGTATTCATGTAAAAATACAGAAATACATTTACCTTTGCCCATTCTCTAGCTTTCTGCGTGACAGTCGTAATATTCCTTTCCTGGCACCAAAGTGCCCCCATAAGAGCACCTATGCTGACCCCAGCCAACATGTCTATGGGAATGCCAGCTTCCTACGAGTAAAACTATCATCGTCATTTATGCCGATTCCAAAAATAATTGCAAAGTCTTGTTTAAATGCCCAGATTCAAATATGACTAATTTCAATTACTGCCCAAAGAGTGTATTGCATTGGAGAATCATTTTTAAAATGTGAAGATGGAAGAACTTAGTACAATTATTAGTCTACCATATTCAGTTTGTAAACATCGGATGTTTAGTTAAGGCACATTATTTTGGTCCTTCGAGCCGGATTAAATGTTTACAACAAAAAATGTACGTAATATACCTTAATGATCATTATTAGCACCAAAGTTTCTATATACACCTGACATTTAACCATAATGAAAATGTAATACTGATTTATTTCTTAAATAGACTTATGTTTTTGGGTAGCCAATTATGAATCTGACCAAAATTTAAAAATGGCGGATGGAAACGAGGAGAAATTTTTGTCTAAAGGCAAATTTAAGTATCAAAGTAGAAATATACAGATACTAAAGAAAAAATATTCAATTTAACTGAATTATTACTGATCTTTCCACCACTTCTGATAGGATCTGCCATAGAACACATGAATAAATATAAACAATTGAAATCATTACCTGAATGGCCTTGATCATTCCTATATGGGCTGAGCCTCTCGCACCACCGCCTCCTAAAACTAATCCCACTGATTTACCCATCAGCCATCTGGCCATCCGCGAAAAATCAGAATGTATATTTGGTTCCGTCGAACACACTTTGGAATATAATTCATTCTAAAAACACCACTCTTACAATTCTACTTATTCGCAATAAACATAACTACTTACTATCCTATAGAGCGATTTCCTAGAAAACAACCTGTTAGGGCATAATATATGATGGTGGGAAGACACCCACGTTCTCATATTTAACCAGGCAATGGTATTCTGGGGCTTCTCGTTTTCCTTATGTAACAGTACTAACTCCTTTTGTGTCCTTATGGCCAAACGTTCAATTTCTTTTTCTACTTTTCCCAGCGATGGAGGGTTGCCGCCCAAACCGACGATTAGAATACAATCGGCTTGTCTAATGCAGCGTTGAGTCCAGGTACTAACCGTTAAATCGCACTGATATAAGGAAATTTTGTGCTGGTCTTCCTGTTGAGCCAGCCATGAAGAGAGTCGGTATTCGTTATTCGGGTCCATTATGGTAGCCCCGAGGGTTTTCCGGACTACGTCAGAGGTCAGTCTTAAGGTTGATCCTAAAACGGACAACGTAAAGCATCCTAGACGTAGCAGAATTCGGTTTGCTTCACTTACCAATGGCACTTAAACAATGGTACAGTTCGTAAGTAAACGCAGTCAGCGGCACATCATCTGAAGCGGCAACAATAGCCACTGTTGAAAAATTGATCTGCGAAGGCCTGCTATCCACGGCAGAAGTACTAGGTGTGTGGACATTTATCGCAGATTTCTTCCAAGTACCTAATATCCTGTGTCCTAATAAATTAATTAGTCTAGTTACAACTATGGGAAACCTTAGCTTAATTGCATTGAATAGGCCCTCGGGCAGCTTGGCCAGCTCTGAGTCACGTACGGCTATGACTGTCGTGCTGCGTTTGGTTTGTGTCACCATCTCCACCTAGAACGCATCGACAAACGTCTTCATTTTGTCTACGTTGTGTCTTTGGATTACTGGATTGTAAAGGAAAAACTTTTTTGTTTTGAATTTGTGCAAGAATTTAGCTCGATGTTTTTCTGGTGGTAAAAAAAAGTTTTTCCTCTTCAATTAGTGATTCAAATAAATTATGTGCCACCTACCACTCCAATTAAATCGCCTTTACCATATTCACCAACAAGTTCCTTCTTACCATCCTTATGCGTTATTACAGAACGAAGACGACCAGACAGGACAATGTATGTAGAATCGCTTTCGTCGTCTTGCCTATAAACTGCCCGTCCTGACTCTAAAAAGAGCCAATCTAAAGCAAAATCGACCTGCCGCACAAACGGTGACAGTCTCCTCACCACTATGTGTGCTATGTATAATACTACCTTTGGTTCCTCCTTCATTATACTAAAAGAAATTATTAAAGTTTTAGTCAATGGTGTGAACATGGTTGGTGAAACAAATTCGAATAGTAGTAGGTTCTAACATAGCAAATTGAAATAAGATTTTTGTGTATCCAAATCAATGTAATGTAATCAAGTAATGAGCACATAAAGCTTAGTAGGTGAAACACTAATTTTATCATATTATGGACTTAATTAATTGTTGTATTATCAATGGTATTTTTCCAGAAGCTCTAAAGATTTCACTAATAACTCCCTTCTATAAGAAAGGTGACTATAATGAACCGTTTAATTTCTGATCAATTTCAATCATACCGGTTATTGGAAAAACAGTTCTTAAAAATAGATTATTAGGTTATTTTGAAAAGAATAAATATATTAGCAAGTCTCAATTTGGCTGTAGATCTGGCAAATCAACAGTACTGGTACTTTGTGCAATTATTGAAAATGTTTTTGAAGCTTTCGAGAAGAAAGAATTTTGTACAGCAAAATTCTATGACTTGTCAAAGGCCTTTGATACTGTTGACCATAATATTCTATTGACTAAACTTGAGTACTATGGTGTAACAGATCTCAGCTTGTTAAATGGAATAATGCAGTATTTAACCAGAAATGTATTAAATTTGGTGTTCCTCAAGGATCGGTTTTAGGACCTGTTATTCTTATTATTTATATCAACGATCTCCACAAATATTGATGACATTGTTTTTTTAAAAAAATTGCTTATTCAGTGATCATTGTTTTTTATGAAAACTTAGTAAGTTTGTATGTTACAGATTCACTTATTTTTGTTTTGTTCTTTTGACGACTGTATACACATTGCGTGAAAATAAGAAATATATTTCATTGTATTGAAAGTTTGGTTAGATTGTGTGGGTTAATTTCACTATATACATGAATTAATGAATGAAATAGGTAACTTCATAATTCTTAGGTAATGTTGGTCGTCTACACAATTTCAAACTAAAGATAGGAGTTGTATAAAGCCTTCTAAGGTGTTTTTTTTTAATTTCACGTTGTGAACTGACTTTACTAAAATTTGGCGCCAAACGTGGGGCTACTGAAATTATGTAACCCAATTTACAACGAAATTAAAAGAAATTTCTACTTTTACTGCAAAAATCATTCTTTCGCTTTGAATGATTTGTGTGAAGAGAAGCGATAACGTCGAAAATTAGCAAGTCATTTCGTTTTACAGTTTCTTTCTATTCGCTACAAACTAATTTTATGGCGGTGTACATCAATATACCCCACACAGTACTTCGTGCATTTTTTTTTATAAGGTATATGGTTATAACTTACCTATAAAACGTGTTTTTCGAAATCAAAGCGATCCTCGTGAAGTGCTTCGCGCGTATAGTAAAAAAACTAGGCTCTCCCGTTAGCACTGCTAAGCCCCCCACGATTTCTCCAGAATAGGCTGTGAACATATGAGCCTCCTCTTCCCCTTCGGTAAGTTTCTGGGACACTATTAAAGCCCCAGATACCACATACACAAGCGCAACATCCTGAAAAATAATCTTTTGTTAGTTTTATTGGTGCATTTCGTAAGGTGTACTTTTTTGCCTGTTCTGTAATGCTAACCCTTTTCACTTTACCAACGACGATGACTTTTTCCATCTCTTTTTTATCCTAACAAAAATAAAAAAGGTCACAAAGATTACTGCTATTTAAGTAATATTTCCTCGGTTTGAATTTGTAGCCTATAGTAATTACTGACCATACAGAGTTCATTAATAAACGTTAAAGAGAGTTGAGTATAATTTACCACAGCAATTTAGCAGGTATAAAAAAATTACGAAGAAATGATATGAGTATTGTTAACCAGGAAACATTAAGGTTAAACGCAGCCCTGTCCCTCCTTCCATATCTCTAACTGACTAGTGGACGCGGCACCATTGAAGATTCTTTGCGTGATTTGGTTTATACCGACTGAACTGCTGTGGCAAACTGTACAATCTCTTACCTAATTAACAGACCATATTATTTCAACAAATACAGTACAGTAAAACTTTTTCTAATTAGTTACAAAACTAATAGTGCCGCCTAATTTAAAATGAAATTTACAAAAACCACAAAATAATGCAACACAAATAACTTATAGGTACATATTTTTAATGACAGCATCTATTCTAATTGATTAAAATGATTAAAAGTTGTTCTCTGACAATAGCTACCGAATTACCAGCAATAGCACGATTTCCAGTACATGCCACACATGCTCAAGAGGGTTGAAGCGTGGTGAACAAGGCGGCCATATTTTGAAATTCCATTGACCTGAATAGAGTTGTCAACAATAATTCATTGCTGATTTTCAAAATGGAAAATTAACTTGAAAACATTATTAAAATGCTATTTTATAAAAAATAGGATGTAATAATCAAAATTGAAACTTGGTTCAGAATCACAAATGTTTGTTTCCAGTATTTCAAAGCTGCTCTAATTGAAAAACATCAAAAATCAGGCACAATCATGAGGGACTTTACTAATACACCATATTTCAATTAACATATTGTTATGTGCTGCCCTCTAACGAGGAAAGATGTGATTAAGGGAAACCTGTATTGTGTTCATTGCCAGTAGGTGGGGTGGCGCCATCTATGAGCCAATTGACGAACAGTCATCTATCACATAGTAGAAAACTCTGTAAGGTTCTAGAAAATTATGGAATACAGTTCTGGTACATTTCTATGGGTGTATATAAAGAGGTGAATCCAGCAGATGGGGGAACAGTACAGTTTAGTGAAGTATAAAGAACAGTTCAGTTTAGTATCCAGTACAGCTCTGGTTACAGAGACAGTTTGTCGAAGAAGAGTTCAGTTCAGTGAAGTAAACAGACAGAGAGTTTTTAGGTTAGACAAAAGTTGACAAGTTTAGGAAGAAAAGTACATAGTGTTTTAAAAGTAGTGAATTCATATTAGATTAAGTTATTATTAGTTGTGTGATTTTTAAGTATTTACTAGTGTAATTTTATTGATTAAATAAATCAGTGGTTTGTGAAGATTCTTGTTGCAAGTTATTTGAATCCACAAAGTGTTTACTGAAAACTGTAAGCACGTAACAATATTTTGCACACTCTGTACGTTCAGTAACCGAGATTGTAAAATAATATTTCTAAAAATATTAATCGCATCTCTTTTATGGTCTTATATCCTTATAAATATTTGCATATAATCTGTTCCTTCTCTCAGTAGAAACCTGTATAGTTAATGCATACTGTTAGACTAGTGATTCGACAACCAGCTATTGGTTCCTAGGATACTAAAATGATGGTTTTAAAGTGAAGAAGTTTGCAAAAAGATCAAGTATTTTCTGGAATTGAATGCCTGCTAAAAGGTACAGAAGTCAATACGAGAGCTAATATTAAAGTTCTAGTAACAGGGTGGCCACTTTTCTGAAAAAACGGGAAAAGTCAGGGAACTTTAAGAATTTTAAAATAGTCAGGAAAAAACGCATTTATTTTAATATATTTTTATTCTTGCTTTCAGCCAGAAATTTTTTATTTATTGCGACTTTTATGCGACTCAATTGAAGTTATTTTCACCGAAAAATTGCACAACTAGGCAACACATTGGCTTATTCTCCATGATAAATTGCATCATCCGGCAATAGTAGTTGGTTGAGCACCCAGTCAGTCAAATTGTTGTGTTATGCGCATTCAGTGTAAAGCAAACAAATCTGACCTTTATTAATTGTGATCTACAAAACTGCGCGATTTCATTTCATTCCACTAAATACCTACTATTCCAATTCGTTAGTGTTTCAATTCAAATATCTGTTTTTAAACAACTGAGTCTACTGGTCCTGTGTGTTCTTTGTACGGTCGTGAGCAAAAAAAAATAGGACAAGTCTTATAATGGTATTTTGCTAAAATTTAGTTGTGTACATCTAACTTTAATTTTTGTGACATTGTCAGTTAGTTGTCATAATTTATTGCAAGTGTGCAAAAAACTAATATGCCTCATATAAGCGATTTAGTTAAATCTGGAGTTATTGCTAAAGCAGAAGATGCAGAAGCAACAAGATTTGCCATTGGTAAATGCTTTAGTAGAAAATCCATTTTACTCAGTTACGAAGAAACGAATTTTCCTGGATCGAGTAGTACTGGTCGCCGGCGAGTAAAAGAATCAGAGCTACACTGTCATGCAGCAGCACAGAAATACCTACTTAAAGCTGAACATAAAGAAGCTCGAGTAGGATTTGCGCTTGAATTTTTAGCGCATGATGTAAATTTTTGGAACAATGTAATCTTTACAGACGAAAAAACTTTCCAGTCAACACACAGCGGTCGTATTCGTGTTTACCGCCCTCCGAATACTCGATTCGATGAGAAATAAATATCTAACAATGATAAAAGTGGTAGATTTTCCGTCAATATGTGGGCTTGGATATCGGCATGTGGTCTTGGTGTTTTGTGGCATATTGAGGAACGATTTAATAGTGAAATGTATATTAGAACTTTAGACAATATTATGCTCCCTTCTGTGTCACAATTGTTTCCTAATAGTGAGTTCACATTTCAACAAGACAATTATTCCGTTCATACTGCTCATACCGTAACTAACAGGTTTCAAGATAACAACATCAATGTTCTTAACTGGCCCAGTCATAGTCCAGATCTTAACCGTGTGGAAGAAGTATGGGGACTACTCGTAAGAAGTATACAAAAACGAAATTTGAGACCACGGAATGCCGAAGAATTACTGGAAACAGTAAATAATGCATGGGAAAATATTATTACTAATGATTATTGTATAAGGTTATTTAATTCTATGCCAAACAGAAGTTATAAATAGAAATGGTGCAATAACGAAATATTAATAGTTAAGTAGGATATCCTTTGTCCTTTGATCCAGGATTTCTATTAATCGTACCGTTTATTCTCTACTTTCTTAAAATTTACACATCCATTTTTGTTAGTTAAAATAAAAAATAAATTAAAAGTGATATGTTTTATTTCGGTTACTCATTACATATTCAAATAGAGAGAGATTTACATTAGAAAAAAAAAGTTGTCCTATTTTTTTCTGCTCACGACAGTACCTATCTACATTTGGAAAAGAAAACTGCTTTTAACAATTTCGCTTTAGAACATACCATTGCATTTTTACACCTCTCATTTCAAAACTTACAAATTGGCAATTTGTATTAAAATACTCCTCACCATAATTAAATCTACCATTGGTAGATTAGACGAATTTGCTTTTAAATAGCAACGTTCGCATATTGTGAATTTTAAAAGTAATATGAGCTAACAAACCCTTGCATGGGTTTGAAGCGCACAAGTTACGGGACGTAATGGCGTCACTGCCTCGCGATCTGGGCGAGCGTTTAATTCGATTTTGACCTCATATTTCAAGAACTACTTACCAGGTCAACTTAAAATTTTCAGGGTTGACCATACACCATAAAAATTAGGTAAATAGTGTAATTTGAGGTTTGACCAAATGACCCTATTGACTTTGGGTTGTAAACAGACCCGCCAAGAGGGAGAGGTAAGGAGATGATTCCCCGGAAAGGGCTCGTTTAAGGAGTCCAGTGTATACATTTTTCCCCCTTCGCTCGTCAAAAAATGTTCCATGGCCCTGGTTATAAAAATTAAGTCAGGGAAAACTGAAGTCTCTCAGTCAGAGAAATCGGGAAAATCAGGGAATTTGGGGAGCAATATTAAGTGGCCACCCTGAGTAAGCTTGCAGTTTGAATTTGATTGGTTATGTTCAAAAATATGATGGGCAGGGAAGACCTTTGTAATTTTTTTATCGTTTACTCTTGGGCTCACCGGGAATCCCCAAGGATGTAAATACATAACGATATTATAGTAACTCTTTTATATTATTCCAAAGAATACTGGACTAATTTCTTATGACCTATATAGGCGGTATTTCTTACACCATCTGTTTTGTTATCAGTTACGCATTATCAAGTACAGTTAAAAAAATAAAAGACAACATAAGGAAAATCATGCCAAAAATAAACGATATTATTCAACTAACCTTATTGGAATCTTCCTTCATTAGATATGTCCCGGCACTTACTTCCCGAATTTCAACTTTCCCCTGTAAGAATGAGGAACTTGAGAGGCCCAACTCTTTGACAAACGCTTGAGTCGCTATTTCTATTAAATCATCTTCATTTATATTTTCCGGATTGGACGTTCTCTTCTTCTGGAGGAGGGTCAAATCAGGTGTCTATAAATTGAAAGTTACACAAAAAGTAAATCTAAATAGTCTATTTAAAAGTGGCAATTTTTACAGTAACACTGAAAAGCTTCTTGCTTTTTGAGATAGGACATCTCATCTATTTGACTTACATTTTGACCCATACTTATTTCGGCATCGGCCACCATATCAGGAGTGGGATAATTGGGAGAGAATGACTTCGAATCATGCGAAGATTTACTCCTTCTGTGTCCAGGGACAGGTATGGGCTGTGACGATGCACAGCAGTTATCCGCTCCGGTGTATCCTTCGTCTTTCTTCTTTTTCATGGGGGAGCACGAAATATTCTTCTGTTTTGGAGCCTGTAAAATAAAAACACATATCTGGGTATAATATAGAAAATAAATAGGTCGCAACATAAGATTAACATTAGATTTTTTTCAAGTCAAGATATAAATTCTTCTGCGCCTAATCATGTTTCTAGAAAGTTAAGGAAATGCCGACTTACCTGTTGAACCAGCTCAGCACTAAGCCCCAAATATTGATGCAATGCTGTAAAAGTGACCCTCTGTAATCTAACCATGATAACTTGCATAACTCTTATGAAAATATCGGGGTACTCTTCAAATACTTCCTGAAAAGCGGCCATAGGTAATTTTACCACGGTAGAATCTTCTATTGCCTTGGCTGAGACAGTTTTATAAGGTTTTGGGTGTCCCTAAAAATATATTTTATGTTGTAATTGTCTTAAAATATAATAACGATTGGCTTACTGTTAAAACATCCGTGAAACTAAGTAGAGACGTTACAGATTCTCCGGGTTTAACTATTTTTAACGTGTTGGTGCCATCATTTCCTGTGATGAACACATTTAATTTGCCACTTTGAACAATATAAACATGTTCATCTGGATCACCTAAGGAATTAAATTAAATTATTAATAGCTATTCAGATAATTATTCAAAGAACTCAGATAATCTCAGGATAGTAACAAAGTTTACCAACCTATTCTGAATAAATAACACCCAGCGCTTATGTTTAGCATTTCTGTATGTTTGCAGAGTTTTAGGAAAACTGGTTTTTCAAAATGGCCAAAAACTCTGATACTTTGGAGCATGTACAAAGCATCGGGAGGCATGCGTTCATCGCTTAACATATCTTCTTGAAGATACTCAGCTGGCGGCTCCAAAACCTATTAAATACAAAACGTAGTTTCCTTAAATGAAACATTAACGTCTTTTACCTTCAGTTGTTCTTGGTCAGTATCCTTTTTCAATTGCAAAATTCTCCTGGCAAACTTCATAACCATTTTGCGTTTTTTACCTTGGCCGGAGTTTCTTACTTGACCCGAAATATTCTTCACTTTACGTATCATTTTCCTGCCATAGAAAAGCGCTTTGTCTCTTTTTCTGAATCGGGTCGATCCTTCCTGAGCAAATGACTCTCTGGGAGAAAAAACTGAAGAATATTGTTATTTAAAATTCGCTAACAAGCATCAAATTAGTTTTTATACCTTTTCGTGTACATCTCTTTATGCATATCACTATCACAGTAGACAATACAATTACAATACCTATAATTAATAAATAGAACACCTGGAACAGATAGAACAATCAGAGCACAGACTTAATTACGATTAATTGCCTACCACGAGCAAAAATCAATTTAACCAAACAATAGATGAACTAGAACTTCTTTTACCTTGTATGTTTCCTGAACTTGTATAGATAAATTTCCTAACCATGTCGATTTGCTTATTATTCCAAAATCAGAGTTAAAATTTTTAATTGCATTTAAAACATCCATTTCATCTGGTTCATTATTGTTCAAAATTCATGAAATCATCAAATAATCGAAGAAAACCACTCAACGGACAGCTTGTCATTTATAAAATAAATAAAACTGACAATGACAAGTGACTGGACTTTGACATTTACCGCATACGGCAGGGGAACCAATGACTTAACATTATTCTATGACTGGAATTTCGATTCTCGATATCGAGGCCTTGTTAATATCCTTTATAGTCTAGAACGTTTCTTTATTGATGAAATAATTACGCAACTTATTTACACATTAATTATATAGGTATAGACTATCTAACAATAATGTAATGTAGAAATATTTTTAAAATTTATCTTCGCTTTGTTGGCAGCCCGAGTGTCAGAGTGACGTTAACCATAACCTTGAAACCTTGAAAATTCAATCAAGGAAAAATAAATATGTCACATGGTAGGTTTATTTTTATTTCAAATTGTTATTTTTATTACCAATTGAAAATAAAATCTGTTTTATAAGATAATGTGTTTTGTTAGCAATAAAACTCATCAAAAACAAATTTATTTTATAGCTCATACAGCACCTGGATGTTTATTTAGTGTTTCAGCAATTAGAAACACACAATGAAATGATACAGCCTTTGAAAAAAAAATACTGTATTATATCATCTTAATGTATTGTATGTTGAATGGAATTATATAAAAACGAAATCAATTAAGAGTAAGGAATAGGTGATTAACTTGTTTGTAATTTATTTTAGCTGGTAAGTGGGTATTTAAAATTAGAAAATACCTACCTACCTAATTATATCAGTTAACTAATGTTTTGGATGTTACATCCAAAGAAATAGTTGTGAACTATTTTCGACTACAAGCTATAAATAAGGCCCGAAAAAACACATTATTTTAAAAATAACAAGAAAAGGTCTTACATGATTTTGTTATTCATCCTGAACACTTCGACCAGTACACCTGTTTTCTTTTCTAGACCAAAAAATGCTTATCAAAAAGCAGCCAATACCTCAGGGAAGCATTATCATACAAGAAAAGCCTTTTGTGTATAACTTGTCATCAAAATTTAGAACAGAAAGGTGTGATTTTTGCTTTAAAAAGTGAGTACTTATATACATTTTCTAAATGTTTTTCTACACGTGCTGCTTTGAAATAGTAGCTTCATATAAGTGTAGATAAGTATAGGCTTAGATGTCTATATAATCATATAAAAATTTTCTTAAGCAGATATTATGTGTTTGTTACAAAGTACAAATAGATGTAAATATATTCTAACTTATTTAGTAGGAAGTAAACTATATTATGATAGAGAATTTTGAAACATAGGTAACTAATTTAATTGATTTTAATTTATTTCTTGGCATTGCACAATTGCTTGAGTTTTGATTTAATTTCAGTGTTAGTAATTTTATAGTAGCCAAGAGCATAATGTGAACTATAGAGCATGTTTTGTTATGTAACTATATTACTTATAAAAATAATGCTATAATAAATTAAACGTGAATAATTTATATGCATGAGTTTACACTTTACTAAAGTTATAACGGTCAAAAAAACTGTTTTGTTTATTTTTAAATCAATTTTTTTTTTCATGTTTAAGACTTGGCATAAGTTATACTATATCCTCAATCGTTATCTTGTTTATCTAACTTTTACATGGCAAAACTACGTTACTGTTGTTCGAATATTAATTGTTTACATTTTGATTTTATCCCTTAGGTTTTAAAATCTGTTTATAATATTGATAAAATGATTAGGTTCACAATTTGGCTATTTATTGCATCTACAGGGCGATTCATAAGTAATGGTACAGCACTTAACTGCAGAGTGGGAGTCAAAATATTAAGATCTAGCCAATATAATGACTTAATGAAATGTTTATAGGTAAAAAGATAGAGTTAAAATTATTTTTTTTCCTTTGTAATTTAATGATTTTTTAACATTTTATTATGAAATTGGTGGGTGGGGGTTATTTGTGGTGGAAAATCATAACATACCTTCAACTTTCGTCTACCTCCTAGAGGGCGCTATGTACGCTATGTTTAATGTGTTAAAAGGGCCGTAACTTTTTCACCCGCACTTTCATCGCAGATTTCGCATAAAGTTTGTATTCATTCCTCTATCTATTATTAAGAAATAAAAAAGGTATACTTGTTTCATGTCTCTAAGTACAATAATAGGTTCTGAGAAAAGTACAAACCAAGAGTCGCATGTACATTTTTTTAAAGCATTTTCAAATAGGTGATAATTTTTAAAAGTAGGCGTTGCTACACAGCATTATCACAGTAATCAAGAAGCATATTTATCAAGTAAGCATAAAGACAAAAGTACCTGTCAAAAAAATTATCTTTCAAACAATAATTAGTTGTTGCAGAGAGTTTTATTTAAGTGTTGTGTTTTTTTATTTATTTCTAATATCGTTTTATAAAAAATGCCTCGCCGTATATTTTTTTCTACTTCTGGTACTTAGAACTGTATTGAAACAGAAGGCAGGCTGATCATAGGCTATTTAAAAACCCTCCTGATCGTTTGGGAGAAACAGGTGCACTCCGTCCAAAACGTGATATTGTTGGTCCTCCAAAAAGAATATCTTTGCATCAAGAAGGAGACGTTTTAGTTCGTGTGGCAGAATATCCGCAAGTACGCGGCGGTTATGGGCAGCAACTGGTTTAAGTCGGTCATGAATTCATAGATTATTAAAGAAAGAAAAACTTAAACCATATCACTTCTTTACTCCAGTGCTAAATTTGTTTCCTCGTGATCTTCCACAAAGTCGCAGTTTTCATTATTTTTGCGTGACAAACAACATATTAATGACCCTATGTTTATGAAACGAATATTGTTTACAGATGAGGCCACTTTTACCAGGCGTAGGGTATTTATTTGGAGAAATAATCATTCGTGGGAACATGAGAATCCCTATTTATCCAAGGAAAAACACTTCCAGCACGAATTTAAAATAAATGTATGGTGTACTATCATTGGGGACTGCATACTAGGGCCGATTGAGTTACCACCAAATTTAAATGGTGGACTTTTTAGAAAACATTCTTCCCGACACCTTATATGATGTTCTGATAAATTTAAGAAACAATATGTGGTACATGCAGGATGGGGCCCCCGCACATTATTCGGTAGAATCCACATCACTGGTTCGGTCGAGAAAGTGAATTTTCTTGGCCACCTCATAGTCCTGACCTCAATCCTTTGGATTTTTACTTTTGGAGCTACTGTAAGTATTTGGTATACATGATAACATAAATACTCTGGAAGAATGATAGGAAAAAAATTGTGAAGCTGTGGAAACTATTAGAGATAACAGAGAATCGTTATTTAAAGTTAGACAGTCAGTATTGAGGTTATAATGGTGGTCATGTTGGATTGTAGTAGGTATTATACATTTTAAAGTTGGTCTTATTATTGTTCTAGTTCTTATTATTTGTGATACATTGTTAAACTTTTATGCCTATTAGTTAAAGGTGTATCATTATTTGTTCTCTTTTAATGTCGGAAATTTTGATGTTGTTAAATGCCATAAAAATAATTACCACATAAGTGGTATTAGCTACACAGAAAAAATATTTAGAACTAGAGAGTGTCGTATTTTGCCGCCAAAATAATTTTTCAAATTGTATAATGAATTTGCATGCAACTTTTCATTTGCACTTTTCTCAAAACCTATTGTACTTAGAGACTTGAAACAAGTACACCTTTTTTATTGAGAAATAATAGAGGAATATAAACTTTATGCGATATTTGCGATAAAGGTGCGGGTGGAAAAGTTACGGCCCTTTTAACACATTAAACATAGCCTACATAGCGCCCTCTACGAGCTAGACGAAAGTTGAATGTGTGTTATGTTTTCCCAACACAAATAAGCCCCACCCACCAATTTTCATGATAAAATGTTAAAAATATCATTAAGTTGCAAAGGAAAATAAAAAAGTCATTGTCTTTGGAAAATATTGGTTTTTAATTATCTAATTAAGGCTGAAATATATACTAATTATTTGTTTATAATATTTCTTGTCCTTTTTTTGAGCAGTAAACACATATCTCTATAAAATATTAATATCAAAACATCCGTTCCTCACCTAAAAATAAAACTAGTAAATAAGTTTTTAAAACTAAATTTAAAAGTTGTTGACATCCTTTGATTTAATTTTATCTTTCTCAGATATTGACTGCTATCACTTCAAACCGTATATATCCTGACCTGATAATAATCGACACGTTTTCTCAAAACATTTTCGATAGGAAATAAATAAAACTCCTCTTACCACAAATAGTAATTACCTACCTCTGTACCTTATTTTAGGGGTAAATTGTCGAAATGCTCAGTGTGCCGATATGTGTACTACTGTGGCCGTCCTTGCCAGAAAGAAGGTTGGACGATACATAAAACAGAATGCCAGCATTTAAAACGAATCTCCCCTAGGACATTACCCGATGCTGCAAGGCTACTAGCGAGGCTTATAAAAACTTTGGAGAGAGGTGGTGACTTGACTAAATCATACTATACCGAACGGGATTATAGAACCTTTAAGGACTTAATGTCACGTAAGAACAAACCCTTCTCCCTCTCCCCGTATTAATTTTTACTCTTTAACAATGCAGACTACCCAGACTTAAAAAACGACCAAGGTAGGATGGAGCACTTATCTTCATTATATGGGGTGTTGTTCGAGTTCTTCGGAGGCGAATTACTCCCGAATTCTGCGGAACTGATGGGCATGTACGGAAGGGTAAGTTTAGGCACCTCCCAGAATAGTACCCGGTATATGATTTTTTTTAGATGTGCGTAAACTGCTTCAGTATTTGCAATCAGGAATTTCAAAGCGTTGGCAGTGGAATTTATCTGGGGGCATCTGTTGTGGATCATTCTTGCAAACCGAACGCCGTTGTTACCTTCGAGGGTACAACGTTGATAATGAGAGCTTTGCAAACACTGCCAAACTTCGATTGGTCAAAGGTAAATTAATTGGAAATATTTTTCTAGCATTTAGGGTCCTAAATATATGTTGTAGATTTTTATTAGCTATATAGATGTAATGGCTTTGAGGAAAGAAAGACAAAAAGAGTTGGAGAGCACATATTACTTCCTATGTCAGTGCGTTAAGTGCGTGGAACCAGAACCAGTAATAGAAATGACGGGGGCAGCTTGCCCCAACAAAAATTGTGATAATTGTATAGATATTAACAGTATTAAAGCTGGCCACAGGTGCTCCAAATGCAGTGCCTTGGTCAGCGAAAACTTTATAAGAGAGTACCAAGATGTTATGGATGTGACTAGTATGCACATAGAGAGTATGAGCGAAACTACTTGTATCCTTTTCAAAAATTCGTCTACTCCATCAGCTCTGTCAGCTATACTCTTTTCTTCATGCTTCATTTGTAAAGTGCTACCATGTCGACACAAATTTTATTGATTTTATACCTTTCCATATTCATATCTAGAAAGTAATTCTAATTTAACATTCAAACATTTTAGTAATGTTATTACTTTGACTTGTGCTTTCCTTTGACATGCTTTGTAAATTTGTGATCAAAAGAAATTGGCAAAAATTAGGAATTTATATTAGCGATTGAGATAGGGTTTTCGCTTTTACAGAATCTTGTTCGGCAAAACCTCTGTATACCAAATTTCGTTAAAAAATATTAATTCCTCCGCAAAAAAAATGTTTCACACTATGGAATAAGGGGATGTAGAGAGGAGATTGAAATATTGCTTCTAGGCACAAGGTTTGTTTTTAAATTCTGTAAAAATAAAAACCCTATCTCAATCACTAATATAAATTCCTAATTAATATCTTTAAAAAGAATATAGTTGATCACAGTTATGAAACAAGATTTAAACATAACTTTAATCCAGATCAACACCACGGCGGGATATCAAAAAGGCCTTTATTTTAATAGTTGCAAAATATGGAATGTTCTTCCCTCTGATGTAAAAGAATCCAAAAGCATCCAGATTTTTAAAACAAGATTCAAGACTTTTATTTTTATCGAGAAAACCTGTTATTCACTCGCTGATTTCTTTTTATGATTAATTTTACTGCAATGTGTAAAGACTTTTATACTTTTTATCTTTTATATATTGTTACTTATTTTTAATTGTTAGTTTTTTAGTACTTTGACGCTCTCTACAATTACATGTATATACAAATAATTGAGAAATAAAGTATATTATTATTATCGATATAAAACCTTAAATCAATTTAGATTTGGATGTTTGCAAGGTATGCCTGAGGAAACATGAAGGAATTTTGTACAAGTACAATGTAAAGCACGTAAAAATCCTGGATTTGGCTTTCGACTCTAGCATCGAATTTGGAAAGTTTGAGGAGGCAACAGAATATGGATTGGAGCTAATAAAAAGCTTCTAGTAAGTATATTCGCAAAAATCGTATTGTGTAAATTTTCAAATCCACATTTCGAAAACTATGAATTGCAATCATAGAAATTTTGAAACATATAAACCTTGTTGATATTAATAACTTATTTTTCTAATGGGCTAATGTTTAAACCATCATTTTAGCGAATATTACGGCAAGATACACCCAATGACGGGACTTCTACACTTAAAATTAGGCAAGTTGCTGCTGTACCAAAATGATACCTCCTCCGCATTGGACCATTTGAAGAAAGCGAAAGAGATTTTAGAAATCACTCATGGAATTACAAGTTCCCTCTGCAAAGAGCACTTGATACCACTGTACCAACAAGCAATGATGGAAAGCGAAAGATAATGCACATATAATATAGTAGGTACCATACATAATACAGTGATATAAAAAAGCTCGCAGAAAACGTAAAGGTGACTGAACGCATATCAGTTTCAGTTTAGTTATAAATGAGCATAAAGTAGGTGTTTGGCCTTTAAATCATCACAAAAAATGGTCATACATATTTTTTAACAAGTTGAGGACGTAGGCCTATCCCACTCCTATGTAATTGTTTGAAATTTGTGCTACCGAATTGATGATTCGTCGAATGAACTTACCTAGCCAACGTGGACTTCCAATGGTGGACTGTTTCTTTGCCGTGAAAGTTTAATGAAAAATATTATTGAATTTTTACATTATTGTTGAAATAAAACTAGTTTACCTTGAAATTGAACAGTAAATCTAACGTTTACAAGAAAATCAATTTTTAAAAATCGATCTGACACAATATGAACAAGCTTTTCCATTTAGGAGTAAGAACAGTGTTGGAGAAAATCATTTTTGAACTCTATAAATCCTACCGCCCTCCACATTACGACTCCATCTAAAGTGTTATGACCAGAAAAAATTGCTTGTAATGGACCAGTGTAATGTCAGCAAAATCGAATCGAGCATAAAAATTTGAGAATGAATGTGTATTTTGTGGCCCATCAAATTTGGCCTGAACAGTTTTTTTACCAAAACTAAATTTTTTCAAATGGAACCATAACGGTAGAGTACTGTCGTGAGCAGAAAAAAATAGGACAACTTTTTTTTCTAATGTAAATCTGTCTCTATCTGAATATGTAGTGAGTAGCCGACATAAAACAGATATCACTTTTAATTTATTTTTTATTTTAATGCTGTAGTTATTGCTACAGTAAATAATGGATGGTTAATGAGACAAATTGCACTGCGTTATAACATTAACAAAAATTTGGTGTGTAACATTTTAAGAAAGTGGAGAATAAAAACGGTACGATTAGTAGAAATCCTGGATCAAAGGACAAATGATATCCTACTTATTAATAGTATTTCGTTATTGCACCATTTCTATTTATAACTTCTATAAGTCTGTTTGGTATAGAATTAAATACTTAACCTTATACAATAATCATTAGTAATAATATTTTCCCATGCATTATTTCCAGTAATTCTTCGGCATACCGTGGTCTCACATTTCGTTTTTGGATACTTCTTACGAGTAGTCCCCATACTTCTTCCACAGGGTTAAGATCTGGACTATGACTGGGCCAGTTAAAAACATTGATGTTGTTATCTTGAAACCAGTTAGTTACGGTATGAGCAGTATGAACGGAACAATGGGCCTTTCCCGCTATATTTTTTTTATTGTGGAAAGATCCTATCAAAATATTACTAAAAATGAATTTAATTTGTTTTCTGAATGCATAAAATACTACAGAAAATATTCAAATGTTCCCTAAATCAACAGCAGATTTAAACGATAGCATTAGGGAGACAATGTGACGTCATCATAAACTACACCAATCAATATGACCTTAAACCCAAACAACGTTTAATTGAGAACGTCCGTTTATGATCCCGATTGACATTGCGTAAAAGTAAATGTGATCTAGTTGTTTTTGTATAGTGTATTCTATTAAAAACACGAATCTTCTGCAATATAAAGAGACAAATAAAGTTTAAAATCAAGCCCAGTAAAAGGAAGTTAATAACAATATACACATACATTAAAATGATCTTCACAACAGAAAAATCCAGAAGCAGTATAAACAAGGGAGCAAAAGTATTAGTGCTGCGGCTATGGTTAAGTTGATTTGAGCATTTCAGTACTTGCCAGATGACACTGATATTATACCATATGTGAACCAAAACGATCAAAACTAGAGAATATAAACAGGATATATTGATTTTAGACTCAGACAGTGACAAGTTGATAGAATTTTTGCTTTTCTTAATATCAGGTTAGCGAAGAGTACGTTGTAATGAAAAAAATGTACTATTCAAAGTACACAGTTGATATCGGAAACACGATGTTCACATAAAAAGCCATACACCTGGCAATAGACAACTCCCTTTAAAAATACGACTTTTTATTGGTCTAATCAGACTGATATTGCAAGCATAATGCCTTAGAGCTCGTTTCAAATTAAGTGAAATAAAACTGATTTTGTAAATATTTGGTAGAACATAGAAAATTAATATAAAATTATATTACAGTTTATTATATGATTCGGTCATGGATTATTAGGAAATAATTGTGACACAGAAGGGAGCATAATATTGTCTAAAATCCTAAGATACCTTTCACTATTAAATCGTTTCTCAATATGCCACAAAACACCAGGACCACGTGCCGATATCCAAACCCACATATTGATGGAAAATCTACAACTTTTATCATTATTAGATATATATTTCTCATCGAATCGAGTATTCGGAGGGCAGCAAATACAGATAAGACTGCTGTGTGTTGACTGGAAAGTTTTTTCTTCTGTAAAGATTACATTGTTCCAAAAATTTACGTTAAGCGCTAAAAATTCAAGCACAGATCCTACTCGAGCTTCTTTATGTTCAGCTTTAAGTAAGTATTTCTGTGCTGCTGCATGACAGTGTAGCTCCGATTCTCTTATTCGCCGGCAACCAGTACTACTCAATCCAGAAAAATTCGATTTTCTACTAAAGCATTTACCAATTGCAAAACTTGTTGTTGAGCTGATATCCTTCGTCGCCCTGATCCAGGATTTCTACTAATCATACCGTTTAATAATAATAATAATAATAATAATTTATTTGTCACGTTAGCTGTTACATAAGAACAGATGCGAAAAGTCATAGTAGAAATTACATAAATAATGGTAAATTAAATAAAAACAGTACACAAAAATATATAGTAATGAATACACAAAATTATATAACAACATACAATAATATTAGACAAACTCATTAATATTATACACACATTTCTCAATTAGGAATTGTTTTAGCAATTTTTTAAAGCAGTCGGAACTATTAGCATTTTTTATATACATAGGTAACTTGTTGTAAATTTTAATGCCTGAGAAACAAGGCGAACGCTCATATAGTGACAAATTATGTATGGGAATAGTTAGAGAATCTCCATGTCTAGTGGTATAAAGATGGAAGCTACCGTTATTTCTAAACAGATGTAGGTTCTTTCTTACATATTTAGAGATATTATATATATAGATTGATGGGAACGTTAGTATTTTATTGTTTATGAAATATGTTCTACAAGATTCCATGATTTTTAAGTTAAATATTTGTCTAATGATTCTTTTTTGCCGGATAAATATTCTACTAGCCGCAGGCGCTCTACCCCACACCACAATATTATATGACAAATGAGGGTATACCATGGCATAATAAACATTGAGCAAGTATTTCTTAGGCAAGCACTGTTTTAGTGACGAGATAGCATACAACGAACTGTTAAGTTTCTTTGCTACGTGGTCTACCTGGTCTTCCCAGGTGAGTTGTGAGTCAACAAAAGTGCCAAGAAACTTGACAGAACTAGAGAATGTAATATTTGTGTTGTCTAAAATATTATTAGGAATTGTTGTCTTTCTAGGAGAGAAATATACACAATCAGTCTTTGCAATATTTAGAATTAGACAGTTTTTAGAGCACCATACATCGAAACTATGTATTACTTCATTTACAAGGACCTGTAATTCCAAAGGGTCTGGTGCTGATACCATGATAGATGTATCATCTGCATACATGGTGATTTTTCCTCTTATATGCAGAGGAAGTTCATTTACATATAATGAAAAAAGTAGTGGTCCCAACACAGAACCCTGTGGAACACCTAAGTTAATATAATGATCACTTGAAATGGAGTTTTGTACCTTGACTCTTACTTGTCTATTAGAGAGATAAGATTTAATCCAGTTTAGGAAGGTACCCCTAAAGCCCAGCCCGAATAGCTTTTCATTTAAGAACTCAATATCAACTGTATCGAAAGCACGGCTGAGATCAAAGAATAATCTTATGACATAGTGACTTTTATCCAGTTCTTCATAAATATATTGCAAAAACTGATTAGTGGCAGTCGCAGTAGATCTATTTTCTCGGAAACCGTGTTGTGAGTTAGTTATTATGGAATATTTTTGTAAAAACGCGTTCATTTTATTGTATACAGCCTTTTCAATTATTTTGGAGAATATGCTAAGTATTGATATAGGCCTATAATTATCCTTCTCAAGTTCGTCACCTTTTTTAAAGATTGGCACCACCAATGCTACTTTTAAATAAGATGGAAATGTCCCTTTTTTCAGAGACATATTGGCTAAATAAGCTAATGGTTCTGCTATTATATTCTTGACTGTTTGTATGGCTTTCAATGACACTCCATCTATACCAGAGGAATTGGTTTGTTTAAGATTATTTATAATGCTTATTATGTCGGCAGGTAGTATAGGATCATAGAAAAAACTGTTTGGTAACATTTCACTATGGGTGCACTCATGAGATATTCCACCTGGGAAATGTTCAGCTAGCTTAGATGATGCTATAGAGGCAAAGTAAGATGCAAAGGATTCTGCTATTTTACTCTCCACTTTCTTCAAATGTTACACACCGAATTTTTGTCAATATTATAACGCAGTGCAATTTGTCTCATTGACCATCCATCTTCTGCTTTAGCAATAACTCCAGATTTAACTAAATCGCTTATATGAAGCATATTAGTTTATTGCACACTTGCAATAAATTATGACAACTAACTGACAATGTCACAAAAATTAAAGCTAGATACTAGATTTTAGCAAAATACCGTTATAAGACTTGTCCTATTTTTTTTTGCTCATAAAATCGGTGGATGTGCCCAAAAGCAATTTTAATTTTTTTTTTTAATTTTAAGTCAAATTTTTCTCATGTCACTTATAGGGCATCACCGTACTCAGAATTTTTCAAGGATTCCAAGAAATATAATAATATACAGGATGTTCCAATTAAAAATCAAAAGTCGGGGTCATTTCCGGTAAAACCGGGTGGGAGAAAAACGACAGTTACGCCAAAAATCATTTCGATATTCTTAAAAATAAAGAAAAAAAGGGGGTCTATTATGATCCGTTGACACCCGATTTGGGAAAGTAAAAAGACCATCTTAATAAAATGAAAATATATTTTGAGTCCGGTCCTGTGAATTGCTACCACATAATGCCGGTGGTATAATAATCACGGCGGTCAGCTCCTTGTTTTCTTGCGAGCTTTCTCATATCGCTGAATTACATATGGGACAAACTATACCAGTACAATATTTTTTATGTTTTTAATGTAAATAGGCTCTATATAAATAAAAAGAAATTTGATCAAATTTTAAGGGTTTTATATAGACAGTGTGGATGTGTTGGCCACATGTTAATATTTGCATAAATGAAATGGTTGTCATTAGTTGTTTTCGAAACTACTTGATGTGAATGCTGCCATAGCCAATGAAATGTCAGGTTTCCGAAACAATAATCACAGTCAACCCGAAGGCTCTGTCCTGAGGCCACTGTTATTTTTAGTTAATTACAGGCAAAAAAATGGCTACACTTAATCAAGAGAAACCCCCCCCCCCCCCCTTAAGGAAATAATAAAAAATATATCTTCCATCAATATATATTGTCATTAGACATATTAATGAACCCATCCTGTTAGATTTCAAGACAGAAATTATGGATTTAGACCTATGTTTGGCCATTTTGGATTTGAGCACTCAAATTTGGCAAGTGTTTCATGCGAGTAACATAAGAATGGCTGCATAGAATTGTCTGCCACGTTGTTTTTGTAAAAGCTCTTGTCAGCTCTTAGAATATTAAGCCTCATCTAGAAAATACAAGGTTGGTTTTTTCTAAACGTATGGCAGCTATCTAAAAGACTTGCGATAAAAACAAAAATTCTTATTTAAAAATAGCTTTAATTACAGATAACAATCTTAAAACAAATACACTTTAAAAACAACAAAGCTATAATAAACAAAATTATTTGGTAATATTCATTCCATTTTTGAGACTTTCGGGGGAATGTAATCAGGATCGTCTTCTGTTATATCTATAATCGGCGAGGACCTCTTAAGAGTTCCGCTCTCCTGAGGAAACTCGAAATTGTCGCCAGAATTCTTTGGAATAATTGTTATATTCTTGACGTCAGAAGTTGCTAAATTTGGCTTAGGCACTGCTGTAGCTTCTATTTCATTTTCTAAATCTATCAGCTCCACCAAAGGGGAATTACGAGCTTTTTCTGGCAAGCTCTCTGAACTTGGAACTTTCTTCACCGTTATCTCCGGCGATAAATTCTGAAGTCTAGCATTGGTTTTCAATTCTTCTATGTTACTCTTTTTCGAAGAAAGGATGATTTTTGTGTACTTAGGAGGGTGCTTGCCAAAAGTAATAGGATTTGCCTTCTTCATGTTGGTTGGTGTGATAATAAAATTACCGGGGCTAGAGGTTTGCTTATTTACCAGCATAAATTTGCCTGGCCCATGAGAAGTGATTATTTTGGGAGTCGTAGGCGTCGACAAACTAGCTGAGCTCGTGGATAGCTCGCTTGGCAGATTGGAATCTAAAATCTGATTATCGTCGGCAAATATGATTGGCAAATCCATTATATCCTGAGTAGTCAGGTTGGTAGGAGGAGGCAGCGCCGGTTGCATACTCGAAGTCGGCATGTATATAGGTTTTTTTATCGGACGGGGCGGCTTGGTCCCTAGAAGTTGTCTCTTTGCTGTTATATACTTTCCTCCTGTTGAAAAGTAGGAAATTGAGTCATTCTGAAGTTGTCTAAGGATTAGTCATGCTCTAATAATTTTTTTTATAATGTGGTGGGTCGAGTCCAAGCAAATGTACCTACATAAATAGTTGATGAAGTGTGTTTAAAGATCCAACTCAATTGTTGTAAATATGAAGAATTCACAACCCAAAATAAACTTTTTTCGCTACTTATAGTAACAATTAGTTATATAGGGTGGATCAATAGCGCATCCGACTTCAATAGCTCGAGTTCTATACAAGTAAACTTCATAAAAAACTCTATAAATGGAAATTATTTTCGAATAATATACAGGGTAAACCGAGACAATTGTAAGTAATGGACCAAATGCAATTTTTAACCCTTTGACGGCGGCGGCTATCCATAAACTGGAGTACTCCACCAGTGCGGCTATACATATACGTTTCCCGCAGCGTGAGGATATGGGTATTGGTTATATTACGGAATGGTGTCAAATAATCTTCAAAGTTTATTTTGTTGTCAATCCTGGTGTTGTTATACTTTGTTTAGTCTAATTTTCAACCATTTCTATTGACTAATTGGATTGAAGTTGGTTACAAACTATACCAGAATCATTACCGGCAATGAGTAAAAATCGGGTAATATTTTTTAAAAAATCTAGATGATTCATTTGATACCTTACATCGTATGTTTCAGACGACCGGAACTTGAAACCGGAAGTTGTTATTTTATAGCGGATTCCGACATGTTTCGAACCCAGGAACAAGATTTTATACTTCTAAGCGCCATTTTTAAGCTTAAAACGAAAATACAATAAAATTCCTATTTTAAACGTCGAGACGATTCATTTGATACCTCACATTGCATGTTTTGGACGACCAGAAGTTGTTAT
Organism: Leptura quadrifasciata; assembly: GCA_963675555.1. Taxonomy (NCBI): domain Eukaryota; kingdom Metazoa; phylum Arthropoda; class Insecta; order Coleoptera; family Cerambycidae; genus Leptura; species Leptura quadrifasciata. The sequence goes on along the minus strand of OY776681.1, from coordinate 13,102,626 downwards.
TTTTTATGTATCAATAAGGCCGATTATTATGATTATTATTACTATTACATCTTCAATCGCTCTGGAATTATACCATTTTGTTTTTGTGAGGTTAGGATCACTTGTGGGGCCCTGGGGCAAAGACATACTGCCACATTTGCCAGATCATCATCCGATCTATCGTCAATATCAAAACTTTCTATAAAAAATTCATCTTCACTATCGCTACGTGCTAGAAGTTCTTCCAATTCTCCAACAGAATAAAAAGAACCCGTTTTTGGTGACGGCAGCCATTTTCTAATACGCCGCGATTTATTTACAAATGGTGACCACGTCCGGCGCACACTCAATCTACTCAGTAAATGCTAGCTGCTATGTAGCCATAGACATGTAGCTCTATGAGTGTGTATTCAGGATCTCTATTACAAAACATTTCTTTTTGTTTGACGCAGTTGACGACTGAATAGCAAAACATACAATTCTGTCAGTAGCAACAGTGGCACGATTTCTCAAAACATATATATATAGATCAAGTGTGCTTCTAGAGGGCAGAAATATTAAAACATAATATGTCAGTCGCAAGCTCCTTTATAAAATCCTTATTTTACTATAAGGAATTTAACCAGACTGCAACCAACAGCTACTCTCCGGGCTATGTGAACCGCCGAGTACTGACTTACAAGTCTGGCGCGTTAAGTGTAATAATCGCATATCACCAACAAAATGCTAATGCTTCGATTGCAACAAACACCAGCTGAAAGACTGATCCTACTTAAAAGAGCTCTTGTGTCAGTCGTCCCATACCACTTGCAGACTACAGTTTCGAGCTGTTGGCACTCGTCAGTGCAAGGTAGGCATGTGACGAACAACACGAGGATCCCTTGACTATTTGGTACATCGCTCAATATTCTTATGATAGCGAGATGTAAAATAGTAAGCAGGGCCATCCAGCGGTCCAGTGTCTGTTGCAATCGAAAAATAAATAGTCTGACTCTAGCCTCTCTGTATAATGTTAATCATGATTTATTACTTGCAAAACTGTTTAGATATGGTATTGGAAACGTTACTTTACAGTTACCACAGAAACACCACCACATAAATTAGACAACCCCCAATTCCAGAAGCCAGGGCTTGTGTGGAAGGGGGTTACACATTGAAAGAATGCGGACATACAACCATTTCCTCCGACAGTGCCGGAGTCAGGATTCGAACCTGGTGGTGCGATGTCAAGAGACAAGGGACACACACCCAATATATATATATATATAAAAAAATTTTGTTAGAGAAATCTTGTTACACATTGAATGTATTCTTTTTTTTCTGATAGTAGTTTTGGCTTTGTTATCCATTTCGTATTCACTTTTGTTTTGGATTTTTAAAAAAATTCCGTATTGACGTATTTCTTCAAATATATATGTGTGTTCTTCTTCTGACGTATATATGTATGAGTTGAAATAAAGCTATCTATCTATCATTTATAATACACGTAATAATAGCATATTGCACATACCTTACCTTAGAACTTCTCTATATGAATGATGTCCTAAATATCTAGCAATTAAAGCCTTTAATAAATTGCCTGACAATATAAACCTCTTAATGAATTACAATTTAAGAAAGAGATAAAAAAATAACTACAAGATAAATATTATTACTCCTTTAATGAGTATTTAGAGGATAGATTATGATTCACCTTCTGTTTGCCTTATCTTTTTTACAATATTTTAACTTTTTGACATATTTTGTTGGATGTATTATTTTATTGGTTTGTTCAGTACTTGATTGTCGCTCCTTTTTAAAATAGTTTACTTTAAGTCTTCTAGTTATTGATAATGTTTGGCCACCTACCTTCTCGTAGTTTTTAAAATTTATTTATGTACTGTTGATATATTGTTTTTATTATTGTATTGTTTTATAATTTTATTTTTGTATTGACTGACTGACTTTTTCTATATTGTGTAACACAATCTACAGAATTAATAAAATTATTATATTATTATTTGAAAAAAATCAAGAATATTCAATTCAAAAAGTTTTAAATTAAAAAATAATTTTTGGCCGCCCTGTATATTTTTAGGAAGTGCAAATGATTGAGAAACATCACACAGATATCTCGTAACTGGTATTTACAAAATATTTTCTTAAAATTCAATATGGTGTGTAGCCATTTTTTCAAAATGCATTTGCGGATGGCACTATTTCAACAAAAAAAATCATTACGTTTCAGTTCAAAGAAACAGCAATTGGTCCAGTACACTCACCCTGGTTCACCCTATATATACGAAAATAATTTCCAGTTAAAATTTTTTTATATAGATTACCTGTATTTTTTAAAATTCTATTTACCGTAGAGCCCGACTATTTCCCCATCCTGTATAAAGAATATATAAACATAATGAAGGTATTATGAAAGTTACCAAGATTTATTATGGTTTTATAAATTACTGTAAGTTCCAGGTATATAATGAAGTGATATAAACATCTCCATCCCTACTTTATAAAACCTACAGTAACCGTTACCACAATACACATATAAATGTTACGAAAATATGACGGTATAAACAATTGCTCACGAACCATAAAACCATTCATTATCAGTACATTCTACATGTGTTCATGGATTTTATTTTTGCAAAAGACAAGTCCCCCAGTGACAAATCTGGTGCCTACGAAGGTTGCTTTCGACATGATGCCACACAGTAATCGTTATTTATTTTAACATTCATTTGAAACACCCAGTATGTTACTTTACTCTCAGTAAAATTTTTAAATAGTCATACCTCATACAAGCATTAACATGCACATATAAACCACAAACTCACTGGTAGATTTCACTACACCTCTCTGGGGGCTCAGCGGCAGCAATATCGGCGTTCCGCCATTCCCTTTAATAGAACTATGAACGGTCTTCAACTTTCCATCTGGCAAAAGCAGAACATTGCCGACGGCAGTATTGCCACCCTTCACCGAATTGATGACGGTTATTTTCGACAGATCAATCGTCCTCCCACTGTTTGAAATAAGTTTGGCTGTAGTACTATTATTTAAGGTGACATTTTCCAGAACTGAAAACAATATAAGCGAATTAATTTGCATTCAGCAAACTTTACGACCAAATCAACTACCTTTGATTCCCGATGTTGACGGTTTTGGCTGTGATGGGGGGATCGTTTTAATACCTCCCTGTAATAGAGTGGATATGTTGGAACCCTGCATCACAGACCTATTAAATCCATATGCTTGCATCCGCGCTGAAAAAAAATCTTGTTAGACTTAATAATAATAAACTTATGTGGTAATAAATTACGAAACTATTCATATCGTCTGTTAAAAATTCACTTAGTTTCTACAAAACGAAATAAGTATTTTGGCACGAACGCGCCAGACACCCAAATGAACAATTTCTAAAACTTTTGAACAAGCACAATATGATTAAAATTTCTTAAAACGGCGTAATCAACTAAGAAACCCACCTGGAAATGTGTTCTTCACTGGTGAAGACGAAGGTGTAGTAGGTTTTGTACTTTTATCCAAGGTTATTATGGGCTTTAGGGTCTTAATTTTTTTGATAGGCGTTTCAGTGTTAGGAATGGTTCTGGGTGGTGGTAATTGTTTGTCGGGTAGAGAACTATCGTTGGATGAGGTGTCTGATGTGTTTATAGTAGGATAATGAGGTGGTGGGCTAGAACTAGGTGAGGAAGGAGTGGCGGTACCTTGAGCTATCTGCTGGGCCCACTTCGTCTCCAATCTCGACTTGGATTTTGAACCAGGAGGTCGGCCGACTGTTAAAATAGAAACATGATTTTAGTATACACAATGCATGGTTGTACACAGGCTAGAAATAAGTACACATACTCCAGTCGAGTTGCGGGGTTGATTGTATTATGTTACCGGAACAAAATATATTTTAAACCAAGTCTTTTTGGTCCCTGATTACGATTCAAAAGTTTTGCTCGGTGGAAATTCCGGAAACCACCCCTTTTGGGGCAAAAAACACCCCTTTTTGGGTTTTTTTTCGCAATATTCTGAGTGTAATTTTTAAATTATCTTATAAAGTGCACTTTTTCTGGTACCCTAAATGTTTTTTGGGTCGCTGATCACGAATTTTGGGGTCCCATACCCATAAAATGGGTCAAATATCCTTAAATGGGCAAAAACACCCTTTACGAGGGAGTTGTTTCGCAGTATTCTCAGAACAAATATGAAATTATCAAAAAAAATGTTTTTTTTGTACATGTAATTGAAAACTTATTAGGCGTTGTTATAATTAAAAAAAAATATAAAAATAATACGATAAAAAAAAAATTTTAATTATGATTTTGTTTTCCAACTTTGTAACTCATGATATTTACAATGAAAAAATCCATTCCAACTCCGAATAGGGGTGTAAACTACCCTTGAGTAAGAATAAACTGGAAAAATAATTTACGAATGTTATGTATAGTATTTATTATATTATGATTATAGAGGAAGCGGTATAAATTGTAAACTTTTATATCAAATTTTCACTCATGGAAGAGTAGAAACGACCCTTATATTAAAGAAAAAAAATGTCTGCACAAAACTTACTTTTTAAAACATTGTCCTGTAAAATAAATAATATATGGATAAATATGCATATAAATTAAATAAATTGAATACGATTTTTTGATAACTATTTTTATTTAGAATTATAATGGAAGCTTGTTTATTTTATTTTTCAATATACAAATATTATTTCAGGGGCGAGCGTGGGTGCGTCTTTACTATGTACATACTTCGATGTGCGATGTAAAGCAACATAAGGCGCGGTTAGTAGTTGGATGGGTGACCATTCCATCGAAGACTGCGTCCTCGCCTCAAACATCTTCCAGCGGCTTGTATATCAGTGTATGCGCGGAAGCTATACAACCTTAGGCGAGGGTTGTATAGGGGATATACCATCCTTCAGAAGGGATGTAAAGCCGTCGGTCCCTTGTCTATTAAATGTTAGGCAAGTAAAAGATCCCTACTCTTCTTAAGGAAAGATAAATAAATAACACTACAGGTAATTATGACCCCCTTTATCCCGGAAGGCTCTAGAAGAGCCTTGTGTGGGAGGGGGCTACACATTTAGAGACAAGGGACACACACCCAATATCCGTGTATAGTGGAAAAATCCCTCTCACAGTATTTTCCACTGCCACGACCGGAGATCGAACCCAGAACTTTTGGGTGAGAGGCAAGAGCGCTCACCTCTCGACCACCAGTTATACAAAGAGGTTCGGTAAAATTCCTTGTTGGGAGTAACTCGTCTACAGGCGTCGGTGTTAGACCTCAGTAGCGGAAATAGGCTGACATTAAATAAATGTATAAAATAATAATAATAATAATTTTTATATTACAAAAATAATACTTTTTTATTTATAGTTTATGATAGTTTGTACACTGAAGGTCATTAGTCTTCTTTTATATTTACAGGAATATAGAAGAAGACTAATGACTAATGAAGGAGTATTTTTTGTCCCAAAAGGGATGTTTCCGAAATTTCCACCAAGCGAAATTTTTGGATCGTAATCAGGGACCAAAAAGACTTTTGTTCCGGTAACCGATAATACAACCCCCCCCTCCCCGCAATTCGACTGGAGTAATAATAAACTACTGCAAGCTCCGAAACAATGTTATTATAGCTAAAGATATAGTAAATTTTTTTGTGGAAAATTATTATGTGGCTGAAACTTTGCCGATTATTAGTTCGTAGGGTGACAGACATTTTTTTATGATAAATTTTTCTCGAGTGGTTGTTTATTATACAACTTAAAACAAATATTAATTTATGTAACTGAACTTCAACCTGAATTATTGCTATTAACAATAGTCAATTCTTATTTTAGTGATATCTGTGGTATAATTTGTCAGCTTGACGGTAGCTATTGAAAAACTTGCATGGCTGCGATATGGTTCTAATAAGAAGCACCATAATATGTACTATATAAGATAGCATAATAAAAAAAACTTTTACTTCATAAATATTCGATGAATGAAATGAAAAATTAAATTGTTCGTAATCGAATTCTCTACAACATTCATTTGGAACATTTTGCGGTCCGAATGGCCATTTTCGAAATTTTAGCGAAAAACGCGCGTTTCCGTTGCGTCGCAAAACTGTCAACATTTCAAAAACATCTATCTCGGCTCCACTAGGTCGTACAAAGTTAAAATAAAAACGAAATTGTGTGGATTTTTATTGCCTATAATTTCCATGTGTACATATGTTACAGTAAAATTGATACTTTCCGAGTTTTTTGCGAAAAACCGATTTATTTGACCTATTCTCTCCCCCCCGTCTCCCCACCTCCAGCGTCTACAGGTGGGGACTTTTGATACGTTAAAAGTACCACAAAATAAGCCTGTTCTCTAAATTTCAGCCGGCTTCGAATTATTTAATCCAAATTTTTCCATTTTACTGGTAATTCTTGATATTGAAACCACTGTGCACAAAAGTTATACAAATCTATTTGTTCATTGACCTTGGACTCATTTGCAAGAAGGTACCTGAATGGCAGTTGCCATCCGGCCGCCAGGACCAGTGCGCCGCTATTCAAAATCCCACATTTTTTTGCAACTACACATTACCAAAAGCAAAAGACAAAACAAAGCCTAAGATACTCAACAACTACTGTTTTTACCTCTGAAGTTTTATATTACTGCTGATGGTACAAAAATTAAGCGGAAGCAAAAGCAAACTTACAATTAATTGGTGAATTATTTAAACCTGGTCGTGAAATCCTTTGCGTCGGAGATGGTGGTTCGCTGTCCAGCGAGCTCGTGTTTGAATTGTAACGTTTTCGTTCTATCTTCCCCTTCTTCATGGCTGCCTCGGGGGTGATGTGAGTTGGGGATTGTCGTAATTGCGGAGGATACGGAGATAGAATTATGCCGCTGATAAATTCTCCGATTTCGTCCTACAAAAAAAAATTGCATTAATAAAAACTAATAAAAAGCTGCATCTAACAAAAATATGCAAAATCCTACCACAACACATCGATCGACGATACTCTGAGTGATCCCTTCGGCCTTCTTCTTCTTTTTGTTCACCCTTAAAAAGTCATCTGCCGATCCGACAACTATAAGCCCAGTTTCGACTCTCATCCTTTCCCTCAAATCTTCGACATCTTCCTGCCTAAAATACCAACAATCGTGTGAAAAAAAAAAACCACAGGAATTTGAAATAACATACAAAGACGTATTTGAGCACTGTCCAATAACAAATAGAATCGGACACTGAAGTTCTAATAAATTGTCATCGGGTTCGCCTCTTCTTCCTTCGGCTGTCAAAAGAGAAAATCCTAAGCTTATAACGCACAGAACGGGCTCCACCTGTGCCACCTGCAAAGCTAAGGTTCCCCCGGCATTAAAGCCTAGCAAAACAATGTGCCTGCCAGGATAATCCGCCCTTATGTCCTGTATTTTCCCCCTCGTCATGGAAAACATTTGATCGACGCAGTTTGTCATGGTCATCCTGTGAGCCGCAGAACCTACGGTAACAAATTATTTCTTTAGATGGTGAAATCTGCCGTATCTTTCCATCCTAACAAAAAGATTATCAGAAAATGTTTTGAGATACATCGAAAATATCTTACATTGAAAATTTAAATTAAGTAAACACTGACCAAAATTTGTAGGTATAGTAACGACGGTGGCCAAATGTGATAAAAGTTTTATCCACTTGTTGATTCTTTTTGACATGATAGGTGCTGTTGGTACCAGAATTATTATCGGGTTACCGGGAAGCTTTTTCGGCTTATCTTGAAGCAGACTAGATGCCACAGGATCCCAGGGCCGCTCTAATAGAGGATATATGTTAGCGGCATTTAAAGGACTCATTCTTAGAGAGGAATTTGGGGAGTACATCATTTTATCGACAAACGTAGGCAGTTTAGATTTTAATGTCTGAAAATAATATTTAACAATAATAAAGACAGAATGCACTATTTAGTTAATTTAATTATAGAATAGTAATTGTTAGACAGAAAAAATGTTTGCTAGCAACTAATTTTGAAAAGTTAATACCAAATGAATATATATAATCTCTCTAGTCCAATTTGTGTTCATATATCAGCCATTTATTCACCTATTGGTTTAATTTAAGACATGGTCATTCGAGCCGGATGTTCGTTTTTAAATTCACAATTCAAGTTAAACGTTTAAACAGATTTATCGCTATATTCATTTATTTCCAAGTATTAAATACTTTGGCCATATATAATCATTACTACCTTGCATGAAACAACGTACCTGCAAAATGTCTATATAAATACCCAAATATTGCGAACTGAGGTTATCGATTAAAATCTGGTGAAGCCACTGCGTCAGTTTTGTGTCCCATGAAACCGTGGCTAGCAATCGCCGTACTCTTTGAACGGCTTTATCTATAATCGTTCTCCTTAACAAAGGTTCATTATGCACACCCGTCTGAGCCAGTTTAGCCAAGTTAAACGTGTTTAATATAGTGACCATGCCGTTAAATATCCTGTTTTGTGTTGGGGTCCAATTAATTCTAAAACAGAAAAACAACAGTATTGCTTAACACTTTAAATGTAGCAAAAACCCACTTTGAAACTTTTTCTTCCCAGTCCTCATCGTTTTGATCTACTCTAGCTGTAGCAGCATGCTTTTCACATTCCTCCATTAAATATTTAGCTTTGTTGTTGTCATAAATAGGTGTAGGCGTCTCAAGTTCTGTTTCTATGTCCACAACGTCTTCACCTTCTTGCAAAGGAGCCAAGGGATTGCCAGATTTACGTCTACCAGCAAGTGGTTTCGGCACAAACAATGTTTTCGTTGGTCGCAAGAAACTAGTTTCCGGCCTCCAGTTCCAGGGCCTTGCATAACAGTGGTCAGTTGATATTGTCCAGTTTTCTCTCTCGTATGGGTTGGTCATTTGAGTTGGATAAGTGTACTTTGGCATATCGTCTACGACCATGTTCTTGCTATTGACACTTCTAGCCGGTAATGCAAAGTCAAAATCCTCTACACTCCTTGTGGATGTTGTATGATTATTTTTAGTTGTAGGCTAAAATTCGATTGTAAATTTTATAGGCAATTTAGTACATATAAATAAAACAAACATAACCTAACACGTACCTCAAGAAGGGAATTTTGAGTTTGCTCGTTAGGTTCCAATGGTTTTATATCGTTTTCAACATCTATGATCTCCTCAGACATCTTCATGAATGAACATAAACATCTGTTATTTACTTAATTATACATTCATTATTTGTTTTTTTGGTCATTCTTTTAATAAATTATCAATTAACCAGTTAGTTGCTGAGTTATTGCCATCTTTATTTCTATAATGAAACTAAAGGATAAATAAATTGAGTTACAATTACAAGGAAGTATATTATGTTGCATAACTACATCTTACTTGTAAAGCTGAAATAGAAAATTTTTAAGTACGTCTCAATAGCCGTGATCGTCTAGTGGTTAGGACCCTACGTTGTGGCCGTAGTAACCCAGGTTCGAATCCTGGTCACGGCAATGTGCGAACATTGTCACGGTGAGACTTTTTTTAATTCAATATTGTTTATACATTTATATTTATTTACCTTACTCGGCCTTATTGTACTTTCTTATTTACATTATGTTGTCTGTGTCAAATTCTGCGATAGACTTTTTACCCACTTCGTATGGCCGTGAACCTTGAAATTTGACATGGTGACGTACCTCAATGACAATGCAAAAACGAAATTATTCATCATTTTTCATCAACCTAGCCACTTACAGGAAATTGTAATGGATTTTGTATTAACTAGTTGTTGCCAGATGGCAGTGTTCATGCTAACTACTTCAATATTTTGAATAGATCTAAGGGAACTGTAGTAAAATCTGCGCTTATAGTATGTTATTGCGTATCACAGATGGCACCGCCATCAATAACACAACGAATCTTTTAAAAAATGCACGAGTACAAAATAGGTAATTCTTTCAGTTATCACAATATTTTTATCTCTGTATAGCTATGACTAAAAATTTACGCATACCGCGTTCATGAAGAGAGATAATCTTAATATTCTTCAAATATTTTGTATATTTCTCATAATTAATGAATTTTAAAAACTGCAAAATTTCTCTCATTAACATCAAGAAATGTTTTACAGACTTGCCATTTTTTTGGCTAAACGTACATTATTTGTTGTTTTACGTTTTATTTTTTATGCGTACATCTTATTACAAGAAGAAGCAATAGTTTAAGAACTACACATTGTCTTAATAAAAATTCTCTTTGATGTACAGTGTCGGACTGGCCTCATTTGACCCCATCGGAATATTAAACATAATATTTTTAGTCGCAAACTCCTCTACAAAATCCTTATTTTACTATAAGGAACGTATCCAGAGGACTTTGCGACTAAAAATATTCCGCTCTCTAAAAGCACATTTGAACTATGCTAAGTCCAGTCAGGCTATTGATTTTTCGATTGCAACAGACACTGGACCGCAAGATGGTGCCTGCTAACTATTTTACATGTCGCTATTATAAAAATACCGGGATGTACCAAATAGTCAAAAGATCCTCGTGCCGGTCGTCACATGCCTACCTTGCACTGACGAGAGCCAACAGCTCGAAACTGCAGTCTGCAAGTGGTGTGTGACGGCTGGCAAGAGAACTCCTTTAAGTAGGATCAGTCTTTCGGCTGGTGTTTGTTGGAATCGAAGCATTAGCGTTTTGATGGTAATATGCAATTATTACACTTAACGCGCCAGGCTTGTAACTTGAAATTCAGCGCTCGGCGGGACACATAGCCCGGAGAGTAGCTGTTGGTTGCAGTCTGGTTACGTTCCTTATAGTAAAATAAGGATTTTGTAGAGGAGTTTGCGACTAAAAATATTATGTTTAAGTCAATTGTATGTCAAAAAGTGCCGCTTATTATGTATGTAGTATATCCTAAATTTCAATCAATTATCTTCAAAACTAAAGGGGAAAAGGGGGTATACCATGATCATGTTACTCCCGGTATACGCAGAAGCTATGCAATCTCAGGCAAGGATTGCGTACGGAAATAGGCCGACATTAAATAAGTGTTAATACACTCAAGATAGTGTTATCTTTAGATTTGGGGGTTGTTTATTATATCTAGTGTATATATATTTCTCATATTTAAAGAGAAAATCGCACGTAAATCAAATTTATTTTTTTTGTGTCTCCCAAGAAACAATAAAAACGCAAGGATTTTAAAATTTTGTAGAGAAAAATGTTGCACCGAGCTACTTTTCGTATGTCTAGAAATATTATCTATGCTATATGAACAATATTGTAGTAGAAAGTTGAAATTTAATTTTGGTGAAAGAATTCTTATAATACTATATTCTGGTAATAGATACAGGGCAGGATCAAGGTGAATTTTGTTTGCAGACAAAAACATTTTTGGTGTGGTGTTACATATATACCTCCTAAAAATATACCATGTTATGAAACATATATGTACTATGTAATATAAACCGATTTTCAATAAATTTTATTATTATTATTATTTGAGTTTATGCAAAGTATCTCCAATCCAATTAATAGGCGTGTTGTAGGGATCAGTGTTATTTTCCGTTTTTGTGGATATCTAGTAGCAAAGTGCTACAAGTTCTTGGTATTATTTTATCACATTCTCCATAAATAATTTTCAAAAAGTTTTCATGGGTGTACTTTAAACGTTTTTTTGACATAAGAGAATGACTGACATTGCAAACTCGCGTATATTTCAAACAGTTGTAACTTAAATTCCCACAATGCTGACATCAGAAAAAAATAAATTTAATTTTACGTAACTTGATGGAAAAAAATATAGGGTGTCCCATTTGACCTAAACAAGTTTCACGATTTGAAGTTTACAAAATGTAACGTCAAAAATGGAACACTTTGGTATACTGTTATTGAATGTAATTTAATTATAGAGTGCAGCTCTCCTGGTGTTCTTTTTACATGCCAATAAGCAAATGAGTATCTTTTAGACGAAGAAAGTTATAAAGGTTATTGCAAACCATTAAAAATGTAATTTTTTTTTAATGTCAAATATCTCTGAAACGGCTGGGTTTAGGCTTAGGGTATGCAACATGTTTTTGACTCAGAACTTAATGCTATTTTCGAAAATATATAGGCTATTCCATTTAAAGTAAGCAAGTTGGTATTGATTGTAATTATTTTAATTTTATTGGCCACATGCCATTTGTAGCTCCCTAAATTCTTTACTTTTCCCCATATAGATCGATGCATTTCTTGGTGAAACATCCTGTATAAATAAATCTCTCGGTTCATCCCAATACAACAATAAAATTATTTTATTCAAAGTAATGTTTTACACAACAGAAAAATTATGTTTTAAAATAGCTGAATATGCCTGAATAACTTGACCGTTTATCTATAAATCTGTCTTGTAAAAACTAAATAAAAACGAAAAGAATGCAGGAAAAAAGAACTTGCCAACAATAAAAACAACTAACTGATAAACTGGAGTGTGGTCGCCACGGTACGATACACATATTTTTACAATCTAAATGATTCCCCAACATTAAATGATTTTCTGTTATTAAACTGGAAAATAATCTTTTTGACAACAAGCAGGTATCAGCACTAGCTGAATATATTATGTATGAATACTCTAGCAGAATTTTTACACTGCTAAGAAATTACCTAGTTTTCATTTATATCGACGTACTTTTATCTGAACATGACTATAAGAGTACTAAGTTAAAAATCATTACTAACAAACACAAACTAATAAAATTATCCAGCTTTTCTGAAAAATATGGAAAACCTGGAAAAGTCAGGGAATTAGAAGACACAGTCAGGGAATAGCCAGGAAATCGCAAATACTCAGCAAATGTCAGGGAATTTTTACTAAAATCCTGGAAAAGAAATAAAATAAATGAAATTTTTCATTTTTGCTTGACCTTTTTTTTTATAGTTTAAAAAAATCGATTTTTACTTTATAAATTCACAACTTATTCAAAAACAATGACTCCTAAATCAAATATATTATATAAAGTTATACAGTTACCTAAAACTTGAGCCCGTTACATCCCTTTTCGATATAAATATACCGAGATATGGGTAAAACCTTCCAAAAAAATGCATAATCATAAAAATTCAATGTTAATGTTGTTAATGTACTCGTTTTTAATGAATCCATTCCCAATCTATTTGGAAATAGAAAATTGGTATGAAACATATATTACAGAAAGAATACCTGTAGAACACCACATCGATGAAGCCGATTACTTTGACATATTAAATCAGGGAAAAAGTACTGCTCCAGGTTATGACATGATTTCAAAAAACATCCTCAAACAACTAGACCTACAAATACATCTACACATCATAAAAATATATGAATTTTGCCTCTTAAAACAATATATACCGGATGAATGGAAACTTGGAACCAGTCACAATACCAAAACCCAATACGGATCATGCTAAGGCAACGAATTTTAGACCTATAACACTTCTCCCAGTCATTGGTAAAAACTTTGAAAAGATATTAAAAAAGAAAATAGAAGAAAGTGTAGGACAACGTATACCGAACTATCAATTCGGATTCAAACCTAAATGCTCCACGCTCCACCCACTGGTTACATTAATTAACAACATTGAAACCACCAAATTGAATGGAGGAAAACCACAGCTCTATTTATTGATATTGAAAAAGCATTTGACAGCATTTGGCACAAGGGCATAATTTACAAACTTTACAAACTAGGCTGTCCGAAGAACATAATATTACTAGTTGACTGTTTTTTGAAAAATCGCCGTCTAAAAGTCACAGTTTTAAGTTCGTTTTCATATGAATTCACACCTGAACAAGGCCTCCCTCAAGGTTCACCACTTTCCCCGCTATTATATAACATCTTGGGATAGGATGACAGATTTTTGACTTAATCGTTTCTAAAAGTCATAAAAATAATAATTTCACTATGCGCTAGTTTGGAAACGCGGGCTTAACTTTTTATTAAACAAAATGTGAAAATATTTCTAAATATTCCGTTTTTTTCTTCCTATTTTTTCATATATCTCAGTAACTATCGGTTTTAGAGAAAAGTTATACGAGTGAAAAAGTTTTGTAATTAAATTTTCAATAGAATGCAGTTGGTTGCGCACCTCAAAAATCATTTTTACTATTGCAAAAATAGTGATATCGCAAAAAAAAAAAATTAAAATAGCAAGTTATTTGTGGAATTTTTTTCAAATAATTATATTATACGTAGGACCTTCATACTTGGCTAAAGAAAACTTTTTAATATAATAAATCTTCCCAGCAAATTTCATCAAGATCGGATTCTAGTTTTTGCATAATAATTTTGAAATTTAAACTTCGCAAAAAAATTTGCAAATTTTCAAAATGTTGCCGAGGCTAAATTAAAGCATTTAGAAAGTTGAACATTTTTGGACATATAAAAGAGCACTCAAATTTTCAAATCCATTTTGAGATATTAAAATCCGTTACTTAGAAGATAATAATAATAATAATAATAACAATCTTTATTTAGCACAAGCAGCTAATACAGCAGTGTAACATACATGTGTAGTACAGTACATTTAGCTAATTTGAACAATACTAATAATTTATACAACATACCTATAATAAGCCTAATGAGTAAAATAGAACGTTAAGGTGCCCGTCGGGAAAAATTTTGCTGATACATACTCTCTCCAAACTTCGTGTATGGCTTCATTGGATCTAGTCTGACAGCATTTTCCTCTATCATTTTTTTTGTTTTTGGGGCGATTTCCCGCTAGATTTTCCGAAACATGTCATTTTGACGGCATATAAAAATGTATAGATACTGTTATTTTTCCAAGTAGAACGTGAATTGAAACGTGAATAAATAATTGTCTGACAATAAATGTGGGTCATTGGGCGTGTCCGCTATCTCGAACATGTCGGAAAAACGACTATAAGAAAATTTATTAATAACCAACTGTATTAATTTATTAAAACATACAAAAATAAGTTTTCGTATTGTCTGACGAAAATTATTTTCCGATTTCCCAGTCTGACGCGTCAAAGTTGTCGGTAAAATGTATTCATAACATTTTTCTAAAAATTTTTTTGATTTTTAAATAGAATTTATAATATGATTAAAAAATTGTCTGACGGTGAAATAAAGCCTTTTAGCTGGAAATGTTAAATAAAAGGTTTTTCTATGTGGTTGTCAAGCTACGCTTGGATGTCACATTCATATGTATATATTGAGGCTATATTTATAAATAACAAGCTGATTTTTTCAATATAGCTTAATAAAAATAAATCAAATCCAATTTTTTAACTGTCTGACAAAAGGTGTTTTCGAGTTTTTCAGACTGACGCCTGGAAAATACAATATTTTAATGTTGTAATTTTCTTCAAATTGTCATGATTATCTCATACTAATCATTGAAAAATCATTTTTACAGTGTCAATAAGAATAAGAAAATAATTTTTTATTATAATTATTTTATAATAATTGTTTTATAGTACTTTAAATTATTTTATTTTATACCTTTTTTAAAAGTTTTTTACAATAAAATAAATCGTATAATTTAATAAAGTGCGGACTGAACAAAATTTTTAGGGCGATGCCAGGAAAATTAGTTTTTCAATTTTAGAAATATGTCGTTTTTCTGCTGCAGAAATTCGTTTTTCATGTAATAGGATAATTTTTAGCATCGAACTAAAAATTTTGTTGGTGCATAATGTTTATTTTTTTTATTCCCTGCATACTTCATATATTTTTTATGCAAAATTGCACACTTAAATTGAATTCATATATTTACCGAAAATGGATTAATTGGTTTTTCATTTATAAAAGATACTTTGTTATAACTAATATTGTAAAGTGTTATCTTATAGCTTGTTTCAAGACCTTTAATTTGGGCCCTGGATGAAAATTTTCGGACTAGTAGTACCGGAGATATAGCGATTTTAAACGTGCTAAAAGACTATTTTTCGCCACTTTTTTCTACAAAAAGTTTTACGTATTTTTCAATATTATCGAACATAAAACTTGGGTAAGTCGAATTCAGATAGTCTAAAAGAGTTCAAAAAATTCAAAATAAAGATTATAAAATAAGTAAGTTGAAATACCGTATCTTTTTTAACCGTCTCCTCGACTAAACGAAATTTCTTTTTTTATCTCCCTAACTTCGACGGCTGCTATTGGAAAATTATGTTTTTTCGTCAGACCCTCGTTATGCCCTACTGTATTTGTCAGACACTTATACCACAAATTAAATACCTATTTTCTGCATATAATTTTCCAATGTCTGAAGGTTATGAATAAAGTTTTTGCTGTCAGGAAACCGACAACTTTGACGCGTCAGACTGGGAAATCGGAAAATAATTTTCGTCAGACAATACGAAAACTTGTTTTTGTATGTTTTAATAAATTAATACAGCGAAAATCAGCTGGTTATTAATAAATTTTCTTATAGTCGTTTTTCCGACATGTTCGACATAGCGGACACGCCCAATGACCCACATTTATTGTCAGACAATTATTTATTCTCGTTTCAATTCACGTTGGAAATATAACAGTATCTATACATCTTTTATATGCCGTCAAACTGACATGTTTCGGAAAATCTAGCGGGAAAACGCCCCAAAAACAAAAAAAAAATGATAGAGGAAAATGCTGTCAGACTAGGTCCAATGAAGCCATACACGAAGTTTGGAGAGAGTATGTATCAGCAAAATTTTTTCCGACGGGCCCCTTAACTATTATATAAATATTTTTTAAACAGAAAGACATTCTTAGCTTGCTTTATAAATTCTGGTAATTTGTTAAATTCGGTCGTTCCCTTGTCGTATATGGAGAACTTTGTTTTCATTAAATTTGAGTAATTAATATTTATATGATTTCTTTGCCGCGTATTGTAATTATGAATATCCTTACGATGTTGTACATTTGTTGACAAATATGTTGGTAGTAAGTTATTGTGAAGTTTGTATAAGAATATTAATGTCCTGTATTTTACATTGTCTTTTACTGAAAACCATTTAAGTGTACATTGCATTATATTTATATTAGCATAATTTTAAAATAAAACGCGTACATCTATTTTGAAGTAGCTGCAGTTTAGATATATTGGTGTCATTATACATATATAATATACTTGAGCAGTACTCGAAGTGTGGTTTCATTATTGTGTTATAAATAGTTTTCCTTGTATTTGAAGTTAAATGTTTACTAACACGATAGGCGAATCCCAGTTTTTTTTATATCTTTTTACACATGAAATTTATATGGTCGTTAAATGTTAGTTTGTTATCTATGATTATCCCTAAATATCTCATAGTTATGACCTTTGCAAGATGCTCTCCGTTGTACTTTACACACATATTATCAATGTTTTGATTTAAATATTTGTTGGAACCTATTATCATATATTTGGATATTTTGGCGTTTACCATTAATCCGTTCGTTGTAAACCATTCATTAATTAATTCCAGTGTCATGTTAATTTTTTGGATAACTTGCTTCACATTAGTTCCAGATAAAAATATTATAGTGTCGTCTGCAAAGAGATGTATTTTGCACTCCTCTGAGTTGATTAGAAGTAAATCATTAATAAATAGCGTGAAAAGCATAGGTCCTAGTACACTACCTTGTGGAACTCCATTGTTATTAAAAAGTTTTTCAGATTTAATTTTATTTATTTTGGTTTGCTGACTCCTTCCCTATAGATACGACTTAAACCATTCGTACGCCGTGTCAATAATCCCAAAATATTGGCATAGTTTTTTAAATAAAAGCTCTCTGTTGACAACTTTGAATGCTCTTTTTAAATCGAGGAAGACGGTTATCACAACTTCACCTTTATCTATGGAATATTTGAAATCATTGATTATTTTTTGTAAAGTCGTTTCACACATATGTATGTATGTATGATTTTCTATAAATCCTGATTGGTTCTCATGTAATAATTTGTTATTGCCTATAAATTCAGTGAATTGATCATAAATTACTACTTCTAAAAATGTTTCCAGTGATTTTTGGGCCTAAACTCTGAGAAGAGCCTAGGGAATTGTTTAAAAATTTGTCCATTTTTTTGCTTATAAACAATTGCAAAGCCGCTTCTTTAAAAAAAGCACGATGATTCGTATATTAGAACCGGTGTTATATCAGACCAAAGTTGAACTCAATTTATTTCGTCCTATATTGTTTTGTACTGTTTTAGGTCTCTAAAATATTTTTTAAATTTTTTCTATGAGTTTTAGCAAAAAATGTTTTAGACAAAAGTTGTAGGTCTAGATGAGTACTATCCAACGATGTATCGCATGTACATCTTTGATTCGAAATAAAATTCGAGGAAATATTTCCGGACATTAATTTTAGCTCGTGGGATATTCGGTAAGAAAATTTCACACCATTATTTTATAAATATTATGGCAAAATTGAACATTTTTATTATGAATGACAAAAATTCATTCATCATATAGTGAGCCATGGAATAACAAAAAAATTCTACGGCTGTCAAGTACCTTGGTCAAGTTCCACCACCTGTCATCGAGTCTGTGCGTTTGTGCAATTCACTAATTTATTAGATTGTGTTTTTGAAAATGCCCCGTTTTGGAAAGGAAAGTCAAGGTATTATTAGGGAAGAAGTTCAATACTTAATTCCAGATAATGCTAAAAAATCCAAACTAAGTGTTTGGAAACAGTTCAAAGAATATTGTAGAGAACAATCCTCTGACACTGATGATAAAACTATTTTTTTTGTGTACTTATAATATCTTCGTGAATATCCTCCTTTGCATCGCCAAATAAATGTAATTCTCAAATCACTCCAACTTCCGCGTCTTTATTTTGACATTTTAAATGACAGAAAAATTTCATTAATTAATTTCACATAATGTTAAAAACTTCCGGATTTTTTTTGGGTTGCTATGGTAACTTAACAGAAAACAAGCCTCTGATTGGTTAAAAAATGGTGGTGTGAAAATTTCAGTAAAATTTTCCTTCGAACGCTCATCGTTTTTAAATGCAGGCACAACAAAGGTCTTAAACATAATATTTTTAGTCGCAAACTCCTCTATAAAATCCTTATTTTACTATAAAGAACGTAACCAGACTGCAACTAACAGCTACTCTCCGGGATATGTGCCCCACCGAGCGCTGAATTACAAGTTACAAGTCTGGCGCGTTAAGTGTAATAATTGCATATTACCATCAAAACGCTAATGCTTCGATTGCAACATAGCCCGGAGAGTAGCTGTTGATTGCAGTCTGGTTACGTTCCTTATAGTAAAATAAGGATTTTATAGAGGAGTCTGCGACTAAAAATATTATGTTTAATATTCCGCCCTCTAAAAGCACATTTGAACGATGCTAAGCCCAGTCAGGCTATTTATTTTTCGATTGCAACAGACACTGGACCGCTAGATGGCGCCTGCTGACTATTTTACATGTCGCTATTGTAAAAATACCGGGATGTACCAAATAGTCAAAGGATCCTCGTGCCGGTCGCCACATGCCTACCTTGCACTGACGAGAGCCAACAGCTCGAAACTGCAGTCTGCAAGTGATGTGTGACGGCCGGCAAGAGAGCTCCTTTAAGTAGGATCAGTCTTTCGGCTGGTGTTTGTTGCATCGAAGCATTAGCGCTTTGATGGTAATATGCAATAATTACACTTAACGCGCCAGGCTTGTAACTTGTAATTCAGCGCTCGGCGGAGCACATAGCCCGGAGAGTAGCTGTTGGTTGCAGTTTAGTTACGTTCCTTATAGTAAAATAAGGATTTTATAGAGGAGTTTGCGACTAAAAATATTATGTTTTAATATTCCGCCCTTTAAAAGAACATTTGAACCATTGTAAGTATTATTTTTTAGAAAATTCTAAATGTAGTATAAATAATGCAGTCGATCAATTAGGTAAAAGTTATTCCAAAATCCAAGGTACGTTAAAAAATAATAACTAAGACCATATAAAATTTTACCATTGATCCATTATCTGGAAATACCGATTCATACATTAAAAATAGTAAACATTTTATAGAAAAAATTTATGAAAATGATATTCATGAATCACACCTGATGGTTAGTTTTGATGTAATTAGTCTTTTTACCAATGTTACGGTAGATGAAATCTTAAAATTAGTTAAAGACTGGTTGCTAAATGATAATAATTTTGAAACTAGGACTAAATTAAGTGTAAATAGCATAATGGAACTCTTAACAATGTGTATAAAAACAACCTATTTCCAATTGGACAATGAGTTCTATCAGCAGGATTTTGGTATGGCTATGGGATCTGCATTATCACCAATTTTAAGCAACATATTTATGGAGAACTTTGAGAACACACATGTTCAAAATTGTATAAACAAACCGGTTGTCTGGTGGAGATATGTTGACGACATCTTTGCAATTTGGCCTCATGGTGTCGATTTACTAGATAGTTTTTTGGAAAATATAAATAGTAAGGAACCGTCTATTAAATTCACATTAGAAGTAGAAAGTAGGAATGAACTACCGTTTTTAGATGTTTTAATTAGAAGGGTAAATAATACAATTGAAACAAACGTTTATAGAAAACCAACACATACTAATAGATATCTAAATTTTAACTCAAATCAGTCAATAAATGTTAAAAGGGGTGTTGTAAAATGTTTATACGATAGGGCCAAAATAATTTCATCTAATAATGAAATATTAAATAACGAGAAAAAATTTCTCAAAGGGGTTCTAGTACAAAATCAGTACCCTGAAGCCTTTGTTGATAGAGTTTTCATAAATGTTGAAAATAGGGACAATCATGTACGACAAAAAGCTGAACGTCATTATGCAGCAATAATTCCTTATGTATACGGACTATCGGAGAAGCTACGCCGTATAGGTGACAAACTAGATGTTATGATGATATTTCAAACGGGGAACACTTTAAGACCTATTTTAACAAAAACAAAATCGATAAACAGGGAGCAGAATTCAAAAAACTGTATTTACAATATCCCGTGCGAATGTGATAAATGTTATGTGGGTGAGTCATCCAGACCTTTCAGTGTGAGATTGGATGAGCACAAGAGTTAGATTAGAAATAATGAAATTCAGAAATCAAAGATTTGTGAACGTGCTTGGGAAAACGGACATAGAATAAATTGGGACTCGGCAAAAATTTTAGCCGATACCAAAAAAAGAAAAATTAAAGAATCAGCAATAATCTTAGATATTTGTACAATCTGGCTACCAATGTTAAAAGAAGAACTTAACAAACTCAACATTATCTAAAAGAAAATATCATCAGTTCTGTGTTCTGTATAAGTAGTAAGTATCTATGGAAATAACATAAACAGAATCTTAAAGCTGTATATTTGACATACACAGCAAAATAAGAGTTCTTCCAGAAAAAGCTTTGGAAACGGAAAGAGACTACTTTCCGAAACGTCAACAAAATACATTATTTCTGTGTTTATTCCGATTTATATTATTTGCAAAACGTAACCTCTGACTATTCCTTTGACCTAAACGTCACGGGCGCAGAGGCTTTTTTCCAATAATTCTATTATTTTGTAGATTCGGTGATTTGTTTTTGAAGAGGATAATAATAAACGTGGTAGAAAACCCAAATAATAGGAAAAAATATTTACCAGTACAAGTTTAAACATATGTTCAAATAGGAAAAGGCTGAACTTTGGACATTTGCCGCCAGATGATTCAAAAGTTGGATGAAGATCCCGATTTTTTTGCCGAAATATTATGGACTGATGAATCATCCTTTTCCGGCAGAAGTTTTTAATAGGAAAAATCGAAGGCCGTGGGAAAACAATCACAACAGAAAAATATTGGTAAAACAAATTATAAAATCGTTAGCATTATTATTTCATTAAAGAAATATCACTTATTAAACACAATAGTTGTCATTCTCATAGTTCAGTAATGTTAACTTTTCCATATTTACAGTGCAACAATGGCATATTTCCATTGGACTGGAAAATTACTTTTTAGCAGGCATTGATTTATAATATATTTTATTAAAAAAGGTAATCATAATTTCAACATTTTTAATGAAATACCATCCCAGATTTTATTTTTAATATTAATTTGCAAAACTGCTTCTTTGGACACCTCAGAGAATGAAAATTGTCTGCTGTTATCAATTTATTGGCAATGGAGTACAAAAAAGTATTGTTACTAATAGGATTTATATTTATAGAAATTATAATAAAGCTCATCAGTTGTAAATATATTCAATATTGGCCTGGCCGTAAGTTTCTTTCTTGTTTTTTTTATTGGTTATTTTCATATCGTTCAACGCATTCCATATTTCTTTAGAGTTTTTTTGTTCTATTTACACACTCCAGATATCCTCCTTTTTAATTTATTGATACAGTTGTAGTTAAATTTCTTAGTAACATAATATTTCTAATGTATTTCGTTCTTTTAAATTTAACTAATGCATTGTCCGGCATTCTGCATAATGTTTTGAAATTACGACTACTTCATGGATATAATTTCAGTATACATATAATTATTTGGAAAAGTAAATTCCATTTTAACATTAAAGTATGCCTACCTGAGTCAATTTGAACTAAAGTAACATACATTTTACGAAATAGATTTGAAGGGTATAATAGTCCAGTCGGGGGGCATTAGCAGTCTATCTCACGATATTCTACACGATGTTACAGATACTGTGGTTACAGAATACAACAGAGTTGGCGGTGACACACACCAATCGAAGTTCAGTATTTTTTTCCCTATTCTCTACGTGATACAATCTGCAGATAGGCATGCCGAGGTTTCGAAAAGTTCGGTTGGGCGGGGGATTTCGTCGCTATATTGGAAAGTGTGTCGGCGGTTTTATGGAATAACTCGGCAACCGTTCAAGCTAGGAAGTTTGAAAAATCATTTTAACGGTTTTCAAAAGTACTACAACTTTGTTTATGGTCACTTCCAAGGAGCAGGGCACAATATATTATGTGTCTGCGCTGTGTCGACACAAAGCTAATAATTTTGAGTCAGGATGGACACTGTGTCCAAATGGTAATATTTTATGGTCATGTGTCGACACATTAATGAATAATTGTGTCAAAAGAGGCACTGCTTCCAAATTGAAACATTTTGGTTTCTTGTGCCCAAAATGTTCTTATGTTGAGCCTGTTTGGAAACATTACACACAATTTTAATACATCGTGTCGACACCCCTTGGTTAAAATGTATTTAAAATGTATCTAAAAATCTTGTACTCATCGTGTTGCTGAAATTTGGCCAGGAGGATACACCATGAAAATGTAGAGGTAGCAGCTTTTCTCTTTAAGGCAGCGCGGAGAGCAGCCGATGAACTTGGTC
Organism: Leptura quadrifasciata; assembly: GCA_963675555.1. Lineage (NCBI taxonomy): Eukaryota > Metazoa > Arthropoda > Insecta > Coleoptera > Cerambycidae > Leptura > Leptura quadrifasciata. The sequence continues at coordinate 13,079,370 of OY776681.1, read as the reverse complement.
TCATCTTCGACGTCGAATGGGTAAACCCCGACTCTGTCACCGAGTTGGAACCCGTTCGACTAAAAACCCACATTAGAGCTGCAGAACACAACATCCTTCTGCAGCTACATAAAGATAAGCTATTGCACGGAGTCTTCTATTAAAATATAGAAGACCTCGGCTTATCCGAAAGGCTGACCTTCGCCTTTTTAAGGTCATCCGGGCTGAAGTCCGAGACCGAAGGATTCATAATGGCTTGCCAGGATGCTGTATTTAACACCCTCGTCTATCGACGTCGTGTCATGGGTATGGAGGTCCCTGATGTCAGCTGCATTGCCTACCGCAGGGCGCTAGGTAATGCACTTACTGTCGGCTTGCCCGACATACGCAGTCTCGGCCTATATTCACAGACACGACGCAGCATTACGAGTGCTTTACTACCATCTAAGGCACTCGTATTGGTAGACGAAACCCCACTGCTGCCTTACGCTCCGGGGGATATAGAGTCCGTTGTGGGGAATGAGAAGTACCTAATTTATTGGAACTACTCGTTTCCCACCGTCAGGCAAATACAAGCTAACAAGCCTGACATAGTACTCCTCGACCACCAACTAAAGACAATGTATGTCGTGGTATTCTCAGCTCCCGCTGAGAGCAACATTGTCTTGAAACAGGAGGAAAAACGGACAAAATATCGAGATTTGCTCTTCGAACTCCGCAGGCATTATCCAGGCCATTCTGTTAAAATAGTGGTACTGATTATAGGAGCCCTCGGTGGAATGAGACAGACGCTGCTTTCGTAACTAAAGATCATATCGGCATGCCTAGAGAAAACAAATGTATTTTTTTCTAAATTAAACACAGTAAACAGACATAAAAACAGTAGGCTTGTACAGAAACACATAAAAACATTGTCTTTTACTAATCAGTTACTGGTTGAAATTTCTACCACTAATTATTTTTTGTCTAGGTGATTTTAATATAGACCTTCTTGATTACAATAGTAAGTCCACCAATTACGCATTTAATTTATTTGAAGGCCTTGGATTAAAACAAATTATTAATCAACCAACGAGAATAACTAATAAATCCGCTAGTCTCATCGATTACATCTTAACAAATGTGGGAGAGGAGTTTATATTGGACACTGGTACTCAACATGTACCAGAAGTAAGCGATCATGAATTAATTTTTTGTAAGATTAACTATAAAACTAAAACTTCAAAAACTAAATATAAAACGGTGAGAGACTTTAAACATTTAAATTTCAATTAATTCGACTCAGATCTCAAATCACTACCTTGGAATATAATATTTGAACTCGATGATATTGATAGTAAAGTAACTTTTTTAACTGATAACATTAAATCTTTATTAAATATTCATGCACCTTTACGCACGTATAGAATTACAAAATCGTATGCGCCTTGGCTTACAGATACACTTAAAGCAATGATGAGTGATAGGGAGAAGGCCTTAAAAAAATACACTAGAACGAAAAATCCTGCTGATTGGCTTACCTACAAGCAAATTCGTAATATGGTAACTCTGGCAGTTAGAAGAGAAAAAAAAGCATATTATGCTAATAAGCTGAATAATAAAACTTCAAAAGATATTTGGGCTATTATGAAACCTTTATTAAATCTTGACAAAAATAAAATTGATTTACCAAATAATCTCTCCGACGTTAATGCTATTAATAATCATTTTATTAATTCAATACCTGACTTTACACCTAATGACACTGAAATTTCTTTTTATAAAAATAATTTAAAAAATTCCGTACAGAATCTACTTAGTTTTCAGCCCATCACGGAGATGGATATAATGAATATCATACTAAATATTAGGAGTAAAGCAGTTGGTACTGATGAGATTAGTATTTTAACTATACGACTTTGTATTCCGTTTCTATTACCGCATATCACACATTTAATTAATTTTTGTTTAAGCCGTAGTGTAGTCCCTACCAGCTGGAAAAAAGCTCAAGTGTTGCCTCTACCTAAGGTCTCCAATCCTTCGAGTCTAAATGATATAAGGTTAATCAGTATTCTTCCTGCATTGTCCAAAATTTTAGAAAAAGCCATTGAAATGCAATTACAAAAACATGTGTATAAAAATAATATCATCCAGACTACTCAATCAGGCTTCAGATCAGGTCACAGCTGTACAACGGCTCTTTTAAAAGTCACAGACGATATTTTCGAGGCTACGGATAAAGGTAAATTAACTATACTTGTATTACTTGATTACTCGAAGGCCTTCGATACTTTAAATCATCAAATGTTGCTGTCAATTCTCAATTATATAGGTCTTACTGAATCAGCATCAAACTTGCTATCACATTATTTAACCGCAAGGTCTCAAGCAGTGGTTTATAACGGTAATATCTCTAATTTCTTAAATATCTCCAAGGGGGTTCCACAAGGGTCGATCTTGGGCCCACTGCTATTCAGCATATATACCTCAAATTTTCCATCTATTTTTGTATCTTGTTCACAACATTATTATGCTGATGATACACAACTATATATGTCATTCAATTTGAATGAAAGTGTGAATGCAATAACTGCATTAAATTACGATCTCTATAATCTAAACATCTTTTCTAAGAATCACTGTTTAAAATTAAATGCTGGTAAGACAATGGCCATGTTATTTGGTAGAAAGAGAGATAGAGACAATTTCTTGCAAAGTTACTCACAGTGCATTCGAGTTGATGATAATATAATTAAATTTCAAGATAAGGTAAAGAATTTAGGTCTCTATATGGATACAGATTTGAGATTTTCTAGTCATATTAGCGTCTGTCTTCGGAAGGCATACGCTAGTCTGAAATGTATATATCAAAACAGGCATATCTTAGATATAGGCATTAAATCGTTGTTGTGTGATTCTTTGGTCTTATCACAAATGAATTATTGTGATGTTTTGTATAACCCTTGTTTAAGTAGCTATGATATTAATCGTATTCAAAAACTCCAAAATTGCTGCTTACGATTGATATTTGGCATAAGAAAATTTGAACATATTAGTCATACTTTCAAAGTAAATAACTGGATAAATATGCGCAACCGAAGACATTTTCACTCTGTATGTTTCTTTAATAAAATTTTGCAATATAAATCTCCGCCTTACCTATACAATAAGATAACATTTCGAACTGATGTACTTAATATTAACATAAGGCACAAACATACTATAACACCTCCAATTCACTCAACCCAGCTTTTCAAACGGTCGTTTTCTTACAATATAGGCAAATGTATTAATGAATTACCCTTAGATTTGAAAACTAAAATGTCGCTTAAGAGGTTTAAGAATCATATTCTTGAGGTCATTAAGGCTAAGCAACAATAAAGTAATTGTATGCATTGTAACGATTCATTATTGTATATGCGCTTAATAATAGCTAGTGAACTTTTTGCCTGTGTAATATTTCATTTATAGGATAATGTTATATTTTGTGGTAATATTTTTGCGCTTTCTATGGGCTGTTTGGGGTTAGGTGGAAGAACAGGGGTATTCTACTTGTTAGGCTGCCCGCTGAATCTCGCCCTAATTAATTGTTTATTTTTTATGTTTTTTGTAATTCATAACTTTGGTTAATAAAAGGCCTTTATTATTATTATTATTATTATTATTAATTATGCAGTGTCAAGATTACTGATTAGACCGCTGCCTCTTTCGGAAATATTTTATTCTTTACCGGTTTAAATATCGACCAATATCCGTTAAAGGATTTTAAATAGCAAGAATGTACGTATTAACATATTTTTTGTTATAGAGTTAGAAGAATATCATTAGCAAAAAGTAAGATACAAGAAGCAAATGTACCCAATTGAAATTTGTATTTTTTGCTATAAATCTAAAAAAGAAAAGTGAACTTAAATGATAAAAAGTATATGTAAATTAGTTAAACTGAAAACAATTCAACATTATATTATGTTCTTAATTAACGATAACACAGGATATATTTATATACTTAATAACAGTTACAAGTGTAGTATATTATATAGGTTTAAAAGACATTAAGGTTCATAGTTATCATTAGGGGAAAACGTTTCAAAAATATTTAACTTCTTTTTCTTGTCGTTCTCCATGCAGAAAATATTTTCACCTACAGTCCAAACATTCTTTGCGCCAAATTTTTTCTTAGAGGTGGACAGAAGATCATATCGTGCTTTAGTGAGGTCTTCAAATATATAATGGCCCGTGTCTTTGAGTTTAACTTTATTTTCTAAAATGTGTTGCCTTCTACTGTAGGACGAGAAGTTGCTTGAGGCTTCTCTCTTCTTCCCAACTCGATATGACCATTCAATATCTTCTTTCTGTATTTGGATACCCATTTGCTTATTAATTAAATCCAGTGACTGAACTATAAGCTGTATTATTTCAGTAGCAACGGCGGTGAGTGTAGTTCAAAAAAATTGTAGGTCGCCAAAGATCGTGTTAGTACACGATCTTTAGCGATCGTCTCAATGCTGATAACTCTACTCCGATCTCCGATCAGTATTTTGTCGGTAGTCACCATGGACGAATTCGACATCAAAAGAAAGTTACCCGCAAGTATGGTGCCACCCAAGACCACCTTATACCAGCGTTATTCGAGAGGCATCAAATCGGGATTAGTTGGTGTCTCTAGATATGACTTGAAACTCAACAACATGATGTTTAAGTTGTACAGTGGCTCACTACATTATTTTCGAGTACCAAGACTTAACTGGAGAAACATGTTACGAAAAATGAGGGCGGCAGGCTTGAATACCATCGAGACGTGCGTGCCCTGGAATCTGCACGAACCTCAAGATGGCATCTACGATTTTGGTAAGGGCATGACCGACTTCGAGCAGTTTTTAGACATTGTGGAATTTATCGAAATTGCGAAGGAGGAAGACTTGTTTATAATTTTGCGGCCAGGACCTTACATATCCGCGGAATGGGAATTTGGAGGTTTACCCAGCTGGCTGTTGCGATATGAGGGCATGAAAATAAGAACTAGCGACAGAAGATTCATTGGGTTAGTCGAAAGGTATTTTAAGCGTCTCTTGCCTTTGGTGGACCCTCTTCAGTTTCAGAAAGGAGGGCCTATAATTGCTTTCCAAATTGAACACGACTACGGCAAATGCCAGGATGGTGAAAATCCTCTCGACATACATTATTTAGAAAAATTAAAGGAAATATTGACAAGTAATGGCATAATAGAATTGCTCTGTACATGCCACACTCCTTCCGAAGGGTTTGCTGGAGTGTTAGAAGGTGTCCTGGTGACTGCAAACTTCCACAATAACCCTTTAGTTGAATTAGAGCTTCTGAACCAGTTCCAACCAAATAAGCCACAGATTGTTATGGAATATTGGACGGCGATGCATGATTATTGGGGTAAAGAACACCGTAAATGGCCAGCTTTAACTTTTAGGGATAATTTAAGAGACATTAATGCTCACGCTGGGCATTTTAACTTGTATATGTTCCACGGCGGGACAAATTGGGGTTTCATGAATGGTGCAACTTATGAAGGTCTCGCCACGGATAACGAAGGTAAATTTTAAAATTAATACCTACATCGTTTATTCTATCTAAAGTTTGAACCTAAAAGACTATATTACTCCAGTCGAAATAGCATTTTAACAAAAAAAATGTTTGTGTAGGGTTTCTTAGGCTTCAATTATTTTGCGTGGCAAAAGTATTTATTAAACAATTAATGCGTGAAAAAATGTTTTTTTCGAGTTTTAGAAAAAACTATTGATTATAGAAAAAATGTGTTTCATAAAAGTTGTACGCCTTGAAAAACCTACAAAATGAGATCTAATTAAACATAATATTTTTAGTCGCAAACTCCTCTATAAATCCTTATTTTACTATAAGGAACCTAACCAGACTGCAACCAACAGCTACTCTCCGGGCTATGTGCCCCGCCGAGCGCTGAATTACAAGTTACAAGCCTGGCGCGTTAAGTGTAATAATTGCATATTACCATCAAAACGCTAATGCTTCGATTGCAACAAACACCAGCCGAAAGACTGATCCTACTTAAAGGAGCTCCCTTGCCAGTCGTCACACACCACTTGCAGACTGCAGTTTCGAGCTGTTGGCTCTCGTCAGTGCAAGGTAGGTATGCGACGACCGACATGAGAATCCTTTGACTATAGTACATCCCGGTATTTTTACAATAGCGACATGTAAAACAGCCAGCAGGCGCCATCCAGCGGTCCAGTGTCTGTTGCAATCGAAAAAATAAATAGCCTGACTTGGCTTAGCATAGTTCAAATGTGCTTTTAGAGGGCGGAATATTAAACATAATATTTTTAGTCACAAACTCCTCTATAAATCCTTATTTTACTATAAGGAACCTAACCAGACTGCAACCAACAGCTACTCTCCGGGCTATGTGCCCCGCCGAGCGCTGAATTACAAGTTACAAGCCTGGCAAGTGTAATAATTGCATATTACCATCAAAACGCTAATGCTTCGATTGCAACAATATTGATTGATGGTAATATGCAATTATTATACTTAACGCGCCAGGCTTGTAACTTGTAATTCAGCGCTCGGCGGGGCACATAGCCCGGAGAGTAGCTGTTGGTTGCAGTCTGGTTAGGTTCCTTATAGTAAAATAAGGATTTATAGAGGAGTTTGCGACTAAAAATATTATGTTTAATATTCCGCCCTCTAAAAGCACATTTGAAAAAATGAGATCTATTTCATCAAAATCGGTTAATTTGTTTATGAGTTATTGCAAATAAACAAGCTAAAATGGCTGTTCTTTCAATTGTTAATAAACAATAGAAAAACATGCTTCATATACTTCTAGTGCAGTCAAAGTAGGTTTTCACTTCGGAAAAATTCCAGGAAGTCATTCGTGAGTATGTTACGAACAATATATAAAAAGTTGTCAACCAAAGTGTGCCTGCTTAATTTTTTATTTAATAAATTAGTTGCAAATTACCAATATTTTTTTTTTTAATTCTTAAAATACAAATTTTTATAAAAAAACTATTATCGCCATTCGAAAGAACGGAAAATTTTGCATAAAAGTGATATCGAAAGTATTATTGTAAAATCGAAGCTGTAGGCTGTAGAATTTTTTTTTAACGTCCGAACATATACCACGGAGGCATATGTAAATATAATAAATTTGCTATAACTTTTTAACTAATCCATGGAATTGTACAATCCAAAATTTAAATGAAAGTAGAGCATATTTGGTATTGGATTCTGATATCTAAACTTGAAATACATAGTTTCAATAGGTCTGGTATGTATATGAAGTTTAACCATAATGAGTTTTTCTACAAAATCTGTCAAAGCTATGCCATTTCTAAAACTTTTAAGATAAAGATTTGAAAATTTCACAGTTTACTCTTGGAGTAATAAGAAAAAAGACGTATGATGTGAAAAAAAATTTAAAAATTTATTTTTTAATATACAGGACTTGGGAAAAATTTAAAAATTTGAAAAAGTGCCAAATTTTAATTCTTATGACTAATTTCAACGATCTCTTACTTCAGTTTAAAATATGCTATTAAAACTTTAAAGGTGCGTTTTATTAAGCTTGAAATGTGTTCTTTAAAATGCTTTGAGTCGTTACTTCTTAAAAATTAAATTTAGGCTCTCTTTTATAAATGTACAAAATAAAAAATAATATTGCTCCAAAATTAATGAAAATTGAGTTTAATTGAGTATCTTTATAATTTCTATAAAAAAATTGGCATATATTTATAGAAGAACCTCGAAAGAAGTAAATTCCGTGTAGAAATATTTTTTTTGATATATATAAGCACATACTTTTCACGAAAAATCGAAAAAATTACGTTTTTACAATAAATTGACGCAATTTTTATGTTTTTAAGGTAGTTCTCCTGTTTTAAATAGTAAGGACACAGTCAAAATATTGTCTCGGTGTATTATCATCACTCGATAAATATATCTGAGAGATATATTATTATAAAAGAACGTCTGTCCGTCTGTAGGCCTGCCTAATGTTGCTGTGTGCGTGTGTATGTCGTAATCACATAGTGAACAACGGCTTTTCAGGAAAAGCCTAGGCTGTTCATGTAATGCCGGCAGATAGTGTGAAACACCTCATGTTACATCATGTGACTAGGCTTTTCATGAAGTGCCTTAAAATTTTAGTATTTTGGTGTAATAAGAAGTTTACAGGATCGGCATTTCATGAAATGACGTGATCTAGTCGTATTGTAAAATAAAGTAATTATTAAAATACAAAAGTAAGAGTTAAAACATAATATTTTTAGTCGCAAACTCCTCTATAAAATCCTTATTTTGCTATAAGGAACGTAACCAGACTGCAACCAACAGCTACTCTCCGGGCTATGTGTCCCGCCGAGCACTGAATTACAAGTTACAAGCCTGGCGCGTTAATTGCAATAATTGCATATTACCATCAAAACGCTAATGCTTCGATTGCAACAACCACCAGCCGAAAGACTGATCCTACTTAAAGGAGCTCTCATGCCAGTCGTCACACACCACTTGCAGACTGCAGTTTCGAGCTGTTGGCTCTCGTCAGCGTAAGGTAGGTAGGTTTGTATGTTTATGAGAGCTCCTTTAAGTAGGATCAGTCTTTCGGCTGGTGTTTGTTGCAATCGAAGCATTAGCGTTTTGATGGTAATATGCAATTATTGCACTTAACACGCCAGGCTTGTAACTTGTAATTTAGCGCTCGGCGGGGCACGTAGCCCGGAGAGTAGCTGTTGGTTGCAGTCTGGTTACGTTCCTTATAGTAAAATAAAGATTTTATAGAGGAGTTTACGACTAAAAATATTATATTTTAATATTCCGCCCTCTAAAAGCACATTTGAAAAGTAAGAGTTGTTTTTATTTATTTTATTTAACAATATGCGAAAACTGGACTATTAACCTAAAATATATCTGTAAATAAATACCTAACACCTAACCTCTTTATCTATCACCTAACCTCAATTTAATATTAAATGAATAATCTTACATAATTTAAATGTTTTTTGTTCCATAGACGTTTATTAGGCTTCTCCTCGTAATATGTTTTATAGTGTTCATTATAATTTAGTTAAATTGGAAAAAAAGAATAGTAACGGTACAATTCCAAACTGTTTATATGTTTATTTTTGACATTACACAATGAGCTTAGCGATGAAGCCGGCAGATCATGTAAAACACAAATCATAATATTAAATGAAGAAATAAATCAGGCTCTTCATGAACAGCCTAGGCAAATCGTGTAGCATATAGATTTTACACTATCTGCCGGCATTACATGAACTGCCTAGGCTTTTCCTGAAAAGCCGTATTTCACTATGTGACTACGGCATGTATACAGATATGGGATAATTGTTAAAAAGTAGCGGGCCACGTTTGATAGATTACCTTGTACTGATCTTTACTTTTTGTTTCGTTTTTATTTTAATATTACTACTTTACGGTACATATAAATATTTTCTCCGCAATTAAGGTCTAAAATATTTATTTATTTTCGTTGTTGGTATATATTTTTTTACAATTATTATGAAATTATGTTAAAATAATTTTATTTTCAATTTTTACGGTTTACAGATAAAACTATATTTATACATACAGTTGCGAAAAATCTTATTCTTAGAACATTATTGGAAATTTTAAAATGTAAATATCTGTATTCTAAAATGTAAATAACTGTTACTATTATTAATAACAGTTATTTACAGTTTTTAATAATTTTTAGCAATTTGTCGCAAAGCACATTTACACGAGGGATACGAAAATTGTTTATGCCAAGAAACATTATAAAAATAACTGAATTTAATCGATAAAAGTTGTAAATAACTAGAAAAAACTGCAAAGTACAGAAATAAATGTTTATTTTAATTAGTACTTGATATATGAGAATACCGTAAACAACTAAAAAACGTAAAAAACTTTTTAATCAACTACAGTGATTTATTTTCAATGTCGAAAATGGACAAATTTTATTAGCAATTTTTTTATTGAAATTTTAACTACACCACTGGATTCAGTAACCTCTCAAATGGGTAAATCCCAAGTTCCATGTGTATATGTATTATAAGAACAGATAATATACATAGAAGAACCAGGTACAAGCAGACAGTTTTAAATTACTTTAACAACAATCCAAACGCCAGTATAAGAGTAGCTAGCTTAGATTTGAATTTACCTAGAGAAAATATTCGCCGATGCCTTAAGAAGAATTTGGTAAAACCATTCAAACCCAAATTTTTACACACGTTGGAACCTGATGATGATAACAGACGGATGGAATTTTCCTTGTGGGCTCAAGGAGAGTATCTTAAAAACATAAATTTTAATAAAAATATTTTATTCAGCGATCAAGCAACTTTTACAACAAACGGGGTAGTATCGTCTAGGTTTTGGGCTATAGAAAACCCACAGTTTGTCATTAATTGTAAAAGACAATATTCCCAAAAAGTTGATGTTTGGTGTGGGTTGCACAATGAAACAATCATTGGCCCTTTCTTGTTTGAAGATAATATGAATAGCATGCAGTTTTTACAGCTCCTAAGAAATGAATTTTGGAATATTCTACATGAACTTCCAATACAAGAAAGAGTAAATCTACATTTTCAATTAGATGGAAGCCCTGTTCATAATGCCAGAGTGGTTACCAGATGACTGAATGCTAACTTTACTAATCGATGGATAGGTCGTAGTAGTCCGTTAATTGAATGGGGTTTAATAAAATCTAAAGTTTACAGGTCACGCCCGAGTAATAGAGAAGATTTGTGTGCAAGAATATGACAAGCTTGTGCAGAAGTTATCCGGCAACAATTACAGAATGTCGTAAAAAATATTAAAAAACGATTTGACAAGTGCATCGAAATAAACGGCGGCCTTGTAGAGGCTACAAAAATTTAAGAAGTTTTAGTGTAATGTTGTACAATGTGTTATTTTTTTTATTTAATATCTATCTAATTATTATTACTTTTAATTATTCATACTTATGTTTTTAAGTCCAATATGATTAAGTTTGTTTAAATGACAAAATTTTTTATTAAAACTATTCACTTAATTTATCTTTCTTTTGTTTATTTTTCATGGGCTACTTCGATTTTTAGAAAAAAATCAAGTAAAAATTACTATGAGCCTACATTAATTTTATCATAAATCTGTCATTTTTCAATATTTTTTCATGAAACCTGGGATTTGCCCATTTGAGAGGTTACTTCAATAAGAAAATCGCTAATGAAATTTATCCATTTTCGACATTAAAAATAAATCATAGAAGGCTTTGAAAATTGAAATTTATCTCTAAATTTTTGTCATAAAGTGGAGTTTTCGATGGTTCATCATTAAAAAAAAAAGCGTTAACATAGGATTATAAATACATTTTTTACAGAGAGGTTTCCATTTGAAATGGGTCACACTGTATATGTTCAATCAAACCACATTTATTTATAATTTATTTTTTATGAAATATTGTACTAATAAGTCGGCCATATTGAATCAGCCATTTTGATTTTCTAATTTTCATAATCATATTCTTTTTCAGCGACCTCAAAATCAACTTTGATATTAATTTAAGCGAAATTTATTTGAAATTCTTCGAGTTAGGTATGTCATTTTTTAGGAAATATTTTACATACAGTCGGCCATATTGGATCAGCCATTTTAAGTTTTTATTTCTTTGCATTATATTCTTTTTCAGTGATCTCAAAAACTCCTAGAATATCAATTTGAATATAATTACTTTGAAATTTATTGTGTTATTACAATTTTACATAAAAAACGTTTATCTTTTGTTTAAACAATTAATAAACAATTAGCGGGCAAATATAACAGTATAACTTTTTAATATAAATTATTTCAAGTGTCTATCAAACAGTCTCACGGAAATCCAAGCTTCCCGTAATTATTCCGGAACATGGTGCTAGTTTGACTCCACTATTCTTACATCAGGAAAAGAAGGCTCTTGTAGCATAGAAAAGGCACGCGAAATCGGGAGCCATATGGTCCAATAGTTTTTGCACAATCAATTTGTTAATAACTTTTAGATTTTTTGAAATTAAAGTTCATGGTTTGTACTATCAATATCTATCTGCTATATAAAATTCACTGAGTATATTATTATTAAAAGTATCGTTCCATTGCTTAATTATTTATTATTTACAAAATATACGAAAATGTGAATGTGTAAAAATATTTTTTTAAAGAAAATATACATTCCACTATTAATATTTCGTCGAGATACCCCAATTTAAAAAACAAATGAAGGTTCTAGGTTCAATATCTGCCGAGAAAATACACATTTTTCTAGCGAAACGAATTTGAAGCGCCCGAGACTCGTTTTCGACCATGCGTGGTTGACTTCCCCCACCATCACTCCCACACTGACTTCGGAGCAATGGCAAAAACAATTACCACATCAACAATTTTTCAATAATCGAGTCGAAAACTTTTGCATTTGATTCCTTAATGTTAACGAACAACGCCACAGCGATAAAAAAAATTATCTCAGCTTCTATTGGTCATAAAGATTTTTTTTTTTGAATTCGTGAAAAAATGTCGGCTATTAGATGCTTTTGTCAGCATTTCGATACCATCCATCGCCGAAGACATATGGTATATGTTTATAACGAAAAAATTAGTGCTAACTTTGAAAATTGTTTTCAACAATTTAAAACCAATACTTCATTTGGTTCTTTTTTGATATTGATAATATGAATCATAAATTTTAATTTGCGCACCCTCAGATTGCTGCAGAACCGCCATATCGTTGAGAAATAAGCGTTAAAAAAAATCAAAAAGTTATTAACAAATTGATTGTGCAAAAACTATTCGACCACATGGCTCCCGATTTAGCATGCCTCTTCTATGCTACTCTTGTGGTAAGGAGTATATGAAACATGTTTTTCTATTGTTTATTAACAATTGAAATAACAGCCATTTTAGCAAGTTTTTTTGCAATTACTCATAAACAAATTAACCGATTATTATGAAATAGGTCTCATTTTATATGTTTTTTTCCAGGCGCATAACTTTTCAGAAACACTTTTTTTCTAAAACCAATAGTTTTTTCTAAAACTTAATTTTTCAATAAAAAAATTTGCCATGCAAAAAAATTTAAGCCTAAGAAACCATATACAGGGTGTTCGTTTTCAACCTACCCCCTAGACGTATCTCCGAATTGAATTGGAATATCGTTTTGAAATTTTGGTCGAATGGATTTTCGAAAAAGACCTATAATTCTAAAATGTTTTAGAATTTCTGTCACTTCCGGTTATACCGGAAGTTAACGCTAACTTCGTTATTTTAAACAGAACCCCTATTTTTTTTTTAATTCCTGGATTCCTCATCAAAATTAAGGGTAAGTTTGATAGTGTCTCCCTTTATTGTGGTTATCTTTAAAACTAATTGATAGTAAATAATGATATTTTGACATCTTAATATTGTAATGTGATATCGAGCCGCCCAAAAAAATTTTGAAAAAAAATTAAAAACGTAGTTAAAACATATCTTGAATATCATCAATTTAAAATCGAAAAAACTACATTTTTTTAAATAGCACCTCATATTTTTTTTATACCGTTAGATCAACCGCTCAATTTTTGGAATAACTCAAAAACTGTTGAGAATCAAGGTAGAGTTGTATTATCAAACTTACCCTTAATTTTGATGAGGAATCCATAAATTTAAGAAAAATTGGGGGGTCCTATTTGAAATAACGAAGTTGGAGTTAACTTCCGGTATAACCGAAAGTGACAGAAACTCTAAAATATTTTAGAATTGCAGGTCTTTTTCGAAAACCCATTCGACAAAAATTTCAAAACGAATTCCAATTCAGTCCGGAGATACGTCTAGGGGGTAGGTTGAAAACGAACACCCTGTAATCCTACCATCATTCTGAACATCCTGGATTCGGCCTATACCCAGAAACATAACGGTTACCGTTATAACATGAAATAAACTTTTTCCCACCTTGTATGTTTTATTTAACTACAGTTAATATACTGGGTGACCCAGAAACCTACCCCCCACTTTTTTCTACAGTTTTAAAAATAAAATTCTGAAATTTGGGAAATCAAGTATAGGTATCATTGGCCAAATTTTGACCATTCGGTGGCAAGAAAATCATTTCTGGTATGGTCGGCAATTGCCACAACTTTCTTATTTTAAATATCACCCTGTATATTGAAGTCACTTTTCTCATAAAGCTATAATTTCTCTTTCCAACGCTTTTTTCAAGTTTAAAATCGGATGAAAAATAATCTTGGCAATGACATTTATTTGCTATTTCTAGTTGGCTTTGGAATTAAGGAACAAATTTAAAAAATTTCGAAATAGACTTTGAATTTTAATAAAAGGACATTTCTCAACAAATTAAATGTAAAATTGGCTTATTCTGTTCATTTGCTTAGATTTAGAAATGTTTTTCCTATTTTTCCATTATGAGTTAGTAATTAATTAACAAATATAACTTGATAATATGTTTGCAAATTTATAATAGTGGCATTAAAAAGCGATTCAATTATTATTATACATAACCTGTTTCATTTTCCATTCAATTTGTCGTAACTCCAATTTCTCAAATAGTGCCCTCCATGTTTTATTTTTTTATCAGATAGAGTGGTAAATTTGCTTTAGATTGGTTTTTCCTGATTAAAAATTGAATATAAATTTAAATAAATATTAAGCTTTTTGTGCAATTTTTCATCTGTTTTTCATGGTTTATTGCAAGATATGGACGCATAATTCGAAACGATTCTACAAAAAGCATAATATTTATTTTAATTTATTTCAATTTTTAATCGAGAAAACCTGTTTAAAGCAAATTAGCACTCTACCTGATAAAAAAATAAAACGTGCAGGTACTATTTGAAAAATTGCAGCTACGACAAATTGAATTGCCATGAAATGGAAAAATGGGAAAAACATTTCTAAATCCAAGCAAATGAACAAAATAGGCCAATTTTACATTTAATTTGTTGAAAAATACCCTTTTATTCGAATTCAAAGTCTATTTCGACATTTTTTAAATTTGTTGCTGAATTTCAAAGCCAACTAGAAATAGTAAATAAAGAGGCGCGCTTTTAAGGGCTTTAAGGGTCCGATGCAAACTCGAACACAGAGGCCCGCGGTAACGCACATATTATTTTAGGGGGAGAGAGCTTTACTAGCTGTTTTTTGGAAGACATGAGAGCATTTTACTGATTATAAATACTTATTTATAAGCTAAAAGCAGCGTAAACAATAATGTATTCATATATATATTTTTTTCAAAATGGAAGTCCTTTGTATTTTGGCTGCCAAATACGTTTGTTTTGTTGTTTTTATCATTATCACACTTTTTAAGATGTACTACTAAACTTAAATAATCAAATAACTGCGTAACTTCTTGTAGACCCTCAATTCGGTCTGTTATTTCATTCACCATTGGATCGAGAATAAAGTTAATAATAGAAGCCATTGTTATAAGATCGTCCTTAGCTTTTTCATCAAAAAATTTCTTTTTTTTTCGGCATCGTCGCACTCGGAATGTTTTCTTCATCCATACCACTCTGCATCCATATAGCTTCCTTAGTTTTAAGAAGATTGTCGAACTATGAGTTATTTATTAATGCTGTTAGTTTTTCTTTCGACATTTTCATGAAAGATACTACTTGAAAAAGATCAATTTCTTTTTTCTGTAATAATTGAGAAGTAACATCGATTATCTGTAAAACGTCGTTCCAAAAAAATAAATCTACTAAGAACTCAAAGTCAAAATTATGTAATAGCCCTGTGGCTATTGTGACTTCTTCACTGTCATGTTTTAAATCCATAAATGTTTCCAAACAATCAATGACTGCTTCAAAATTTGTTAGTAAAGCACGTGCAATTTTCGCACTGGCAGATCATCTGGTTCTGGATAAGCTTTTTAAAGTGAGACCTTTTTCTTTCTTGATTTGAATTGGTTCAATTTCAAGAAAGTCACGAGCGTCTCTGCATTTTGCCTTCAACAAAGCCCATCGCCTTTGCGGAGAATCCGAGAAAAAACTGTAGCACTTTTGAACGTTTCTAAAAAAGTTTAAAATTTGCACAGAAACACATTTCTCTGCTGCATGCTTCAATACCAAATTAAGCTAAAGAGGGGGACAAGGACATATGGAGCGAAAGCTGGTTTTCAATTTTGATAAAATATTTTTGAGAAAAGAAAGACATAGTATAAAATCAAAATTCCAAATTGTCTTGTAAATCCCTAGTGCCTTGGTCCTTATGGAAGTATCAACAAATATTTAAAATTTTACATGCATGTTTTTCCTTCCTTTTTATAGTCAATGAAACTTATGCAAACGTAAGCCATTCTAAATTATTTTTAAAAATACGTTTTTCAGCCATAACTTTTATTATTGTCTATTTTTCTTAAAAATTACAGACAATATCAAGTGCAACACAAAAACTGGGACACACTGTATATTTGTTTACTGCTTGGCGTGTATTGTCAGCAAAATATAATGTCGGATTTTTATATCTATCTCCTAAATTTACTAGGTAGGTTCTATAAAAGTTTAACTTACCAAGCAAGTTAATAACCCTCCTTTCTTTGTAAAAAATCAAAAAGCTCTATTTACCACTCATTTTTAATTAAACTACCCCCATTTATGTAAGCCGCAGATCTATTATCCACATTATCAATTAAAAATTATGAATACTTTACCAAGTACACTTTTGAGAAAAACTCTTAAAAAGACACTTTCGAATTGCGTTTATTCAAAAACTAAAAAGAAATTGGGGTTTTGTTTGCATTTATACTATCATAAGATTTGTTATTGGTTTTTACAACTATGCGCGAAAAAAAAAATCATATATTATTTTCGGCCTAGCTAGAGTCCCTCGAGATAAATTGGAGTCACTATAAATCTAACACAGTAACTGGAAGTACTAACACTTTCTTAAAATTAAACCTGAAAGAGAATTTTGAAAATACAAGAAAAAGACAATATAAAGTTCAAAAAATGTATATTAAATCTCTTTTAAAAAATCATGTTTTACAAAATCTTCAAGAAAAATGTTTTGACAAACTATAGTCTGGCCCATATGGTGAGGAACGGACGACTTATAATGTACCAACTACCATCCAATATGCGGTTTATAGCTAACGATTGCACAAAAAGATTCAAGAAATGTTCAATGTTTAAACATTTTTGGTGGGCTTTTGCTTGCCTGTCTGTTTGCGTATTATTAGTTCAATTATAATTTGGTTCGCTCCTCACAGCTTAAAAATGCTTGAATCGCAACGACTTTGAATTATACTATAGCAGTTATAAATTCATACGTTCAGGCAAGGCGGTCCCATGCACATATGAGTACATGATAACTATACTTTTCTTACACCGAATCACTAAGGAACCGGTTTAGGGCAAATCCCGTAAAACCCATCATTTTCCCGTCAAAATCGACTACTAGGAAATGATAGGGGACCCTTGTCGCTAAAGGCTATTTTTGCTAAAACTCTCGATATACTTTGAGGAACTTGCAAATAAAATTGATAATAATGCCCAGGATTTAAACTCTAAGCTAATTGCAGCAAATACGCAAATTAGTGAACTACAAAAGGAAAATTGCATCTTAAAAGAAACAGTTGAGGTAAAGTAATAAAAATGATCATTTTTTAAGCACATGTTTGCTGATAGCATCGAAATTTAAAATATTCTTATATGTATCAATACATCAAACAAATAGTAAACAAAAAAAAACTCTCACTGTGCACTTATAAAGCCATAGAATGTAAACTTTATGGCATTACCATGTATCCTGCAAATATTCACAGACTATAAACCATTTTATTCCATAATTAGGGACAATATATATAAGACTAGTTGTAAGTTCCAATCCCTGATGTCGGGTTTAATAAGCTATAAAATAAGCAGTCGAATATTTTTTAAATGTTGGGCCCATAAGGATGACATCCCAATCACTTGAACACATGCTGATGCACCAGGTAGCTGTCTAACGTTTTAACGTTTTATCCCAGCACTTTCTTTAATACTTTCATTTACAAAATCGGACGTAAGTACTCTTTTTTCTGTAGTTTTTTAAGGAGGTGGAGATTATGCAATTCGCCTAAAAATTTTTATGTATTTAAAATCCCATATTTTTTCCAAGGATATGGTCCAAATTTTACAAAGCTTCAATTTCCCAACTCGATCACGATTGGGGGAGCCCAAGCAACATAAAAATAATTCCGTTTAATAATAATAACAAAATTCATATGTAAAACTACTGGTAAATGTGCAAATATCTAAAACAAGGCACCGAGTCTAGGCAGACCACAGTACGTGGCGTTGAATTACGCATTAATTGGTCAAAAATCAAGTCGCTATTGAATTCAAGGGGGAATGGTAGCTCAGTGTGTTAAAGCGACTGGATAGCAAACTGAGTTGCCTAGCGAAGTGGGTTCGATTCCCGCAATGCGAAACATTTTTTCATTAAAAAAATTGCCCCAAGAGTGGTTCGGAGTCCACATTAAACTGTAGGGCCTCGTCTCTCTTTGCCTAGCACAAGATCCTTGAGATCTTCCAAGGGGTCTTCGGTAACTTGAGAGGTGGTTAAGAAAACATTTCGCAGTGGTGAGGCGTTGCAAATTATTATTACAATTTTCTGTAATAATTATTGTCCTTTTGCGTTATTCTTTGCATTAAATATTATTATTATTATTATTATTTAAGTATATTATGTATAGATTTTAGAAACTCAGACTTCTTATGAAAAAAGCGTTGGAAAGAGAAATTACAGCTTTATAAGAAAAGCGACTTAAATATACAGGGTGCTATTTAAAATAAAAAAAGTTGTGGCCATACCGGAAGAGATTTCTTTACCTCTGAATGGTCAAAATGTGGCCATTGATACCTATATTTGATTTTCCAAATTTCAGAATTTTATTTTTAAAACTGTAGAAAAAGTGGGGGGGGGGGGAGTTGGTACTTTCTGGGCCACACAGTATGGTTAGATATACAATTAATATACCTTGCGAAGAAGAAATTGAAGTAATTGAAAATAATTAAAAGCATCTGGCACTTCCGGTGATACCGGAAGTCGATGCTAACTTGCTTATTTTAAACGGAACACCCTATATATTTTAGGGTTTTCGAAAACAGTAGTAGGAGTCAAAAACATGTAGGATACCCTATAATAAGCAAGTTGGTATCAACTTCCGGTATAAGTGTCAGATACTTGTAATTATTTTAGTTGAATTGGTCACACTACCGTTAGTGGTTCTCTAAATTTTCAAAATTTTCCCTATACTGTTCGATGTAGTTCCTGGTAAGACACCCTGTATATATCAAGAAATTCGCATTTAAAAATAATAATCGACCTGTCCGTGGATTTTTCTTACGCCTTATTCCTATGGAATAATGAACTTTATTCCATACATTTCCACTACTGTATACCCTCGTGTAATAGGATCATGGTATACCCCCCTTTCTGCTTTGGTTTTAAAGATAATTGATTGATATTTAGGATATACTATATAAATAATAAGCGGCACTTTTTGAAATACAATTGATTTTTTTTCACTTCCGGTTTCGCCGGAAGTGACACTAACTATCGATTTTTAAATGGAATACCCTGTATATTATTGCATTTTTGAATTCTGCATAATTTTCTGAATCCAACGATGCCAAATAAATGACGTTTCATATATCAATTTGTTTGTAATATAATTTTTAGTTTTCCATTTAAGTGTGCTATGACGGTTCCGATTTATTCTAAATGACCCGCGTAATGTTACAAAAGTCGAAATCCCGTTAAAAACACGAAATTACGTGATTTATGAACAAATAAAATTCACCAAAATTGTTCTTGGGGCAAAACTCAATTGTTTCAAATGGAACCATATCGGTACCGTGGTACCATTTATTAGTACTATTAATAAGGAATTTGATTCATATGTCATATTAAAATGTGCGATAAATACAAACAAAATTATTTTTATTAGCCGTTACTCGAGTCCGAGTATAAAAATGTTACAGTCGATAGATTGTGTACAATAAAAAACAAGTAAAGGGTGTAGTCTATTGTAATTCCCATTCATCTACGGTGCACACGACTATGGCTATAGAGGCCAATTCGGGAGAGCACATGTCGACCGCAGTCAGGACAAACACAGACCTGGTTAGGTCTTGGATTCGGCCTTCTTGCAGCAGCATTTCCTTGATAGCTGGCCACAACCCCTCGCCATTCGGTTCTGTCCGCTGCAAGTTGTTCCCATTGCTCGTCTGCAATACCGCAGGATTTTAGATTTTCATGGAGAGCGTCTTTGAACCTCTTTCGTTGACCTCCACGCTTTCTTCTACCGCTTAGCAATTCACCATAAAGTGTACATTTAGGAAGGCGGTTATCTTGCATACGATGAACGTGACCTGCCCATCTTAGGCGTGCTCTTGAAATAAGCACCTCAATTGAAAGGCTGTTTGCTCTCCTGGGTACTTCCACGTTTGATATGTGATGGAACCAACGGATTTTCATCATACTTCTGAGGTGTCTTTGCTGAAAACGTTCCAATTCTTTCACATGACGACGGTAAATGACCCAGCTTTCACATCCATATAGCAGTGTTGGAAAACAAAATTACAGCTAAAAGAAAATAAGAAAATACAATTTTATTCTAATTACCTTGTTACACATAAGGTGGTTTTGGAATACAAAACATTAACACAAAACTACAACAGTTAGGCTGTCCCACGACATAACACAGTATGTGATAAATGTTACATTTTGAGTTATTCACCGTTAATGTTTTTTATTTTGCCGTGCTATGTTATTCGGTAAATTTATTTTTTAAATTTTATTGTAGGTGTAAAAATACTTGCTTTTACATATTTCTAATATGCTAAGTGTCAAATATCAAACAGATAAATTCTAACTCACAAACTTGGTTTTAGTTAAAAGCTTCTGGATTGACCTATAGCATCAATACCACACAAAACACAGTACAACTGAAATAAAAAAAAATATTTCCATTCAAAACACAGTAACTACAAAAATAAACAATGTTTCTCATTCAAAATACAGTAACTTTAATTAGTATGGTTTTATTATAAAAATATTGAACACAAAACATATTTGTTATAAAAATGAACAGAATAATTTTTTTTTCAAGAACAAAAGAAATAAACATATGTAATAAATATAGATATAAGCGGTATCATTCATTTTCATCAAACTCATGAACCAAATCTCCTATGAAATCGCTCTCTGGTAGATTCTTCCAAAACTGCTGTCTGTTAGCCCGGCATTTAGTTTGGCTAAAATTTTGTACTTTTTTTATTTTTAAATACCACGTTATTGGTCTTGATTAAAGTCGGTTTTATATTTAAGTTTTCAGGAATTTCGTTCAAACAGAACTTCTACGACATCACTGAGGAGAACATTGAATAATGGATGATCATCTTTCTTCTTGGTTTGTCTTTTCTTTTTCTCCCATTTTCTAAACACCTGAACATCAAGTACTTCTAGATGTTTTCTTCATTTTCTTATGTTGTTTTTAAGATCATCATAATCATAGATATATCCAACTTTTGACAAATATTTCTCAATATTACCATGTACGGAATCGGCGGTCATGTGTGTATGCCCTTTGGTAAAATATTTAAAATGTATACGGAGTATGAATATTATAGGTTATGTTTTTATTTACCAACCAAAACACAGCAACTTCCTACCACTGGATGCATATTCTGCGTTTTAACCAGCGACAAAATAGTTACTGTGTTTTGTAACGGTACTGCGATCAAAATTTGCATTTATTGTGTTTTCACGAGGGTCTTTTCTTACAGTTGAAGCCAGATATCTCAGTCGGATATAAGTCTATCTTATAGGTTCTTACACAGTAAGTGCAGATATGATCCTAACCCGTTTTTCATGAAAATGTTAGATACTGTGTTTTCTCATGGGATAGCCGAGTTGTTCAAAATGTTGTCCATTAACGTCAATGCACTTCTGAACTCGCATAGCTGTTTCTCGAAGAACGTTCGCCAATTGCTGGGCCGTTATGCTATTAATTGCTCGTCTTAGTCGTAGCTCCAGGTCTTCACGGGTTGTAACGGCGGTTGCATAGACAATGCCACCTATTTGGCATCGTTGGATTCAGAAAATTATGCAGAATTCAAAAATACAATAATATACAGGGTGTTACATTTAAAAATCGAAAGATACTGTCACTTCCGGCGAAACCGGAATTACAAAAAATGAATTGCATGTCAAAAAGTGCCGCTTATTATGTATGTAGTATATCCTAAATTTCAATAAATTATCTTCAAAACTAAAGGGGGGTATACCATAATGCTGTTATACCCGGTATAGCGTGTTTCATGAGGAACTGTACATACTTCCAGGGGCGGAAGATGACCACTTGGGTATTCAGGAACGGCCGTTGTAATTCTCCTGTCGCTCTTAATTTCTGAGATACAAGATGATAAACTGATTTTGGTCTAAATTTATTTTGGCCAGAACGCCCTTACTATTGATCTGATTTTGTGTAAATTTTAGACACTTTATACACTTATCACAGTTGATAGATTGCTATTATATATTTTTTTAAATTCCAGGGCCGGACTTTTTTCATTTATTTGTTTCGATTCCTGTAAAAAAGATCACCCTGTATATATATTTTTTAACATTCAGTTGCCAATTATAAAAGCCCAGAGATCACTAAATAAAACCATGTAATTAAATTTTTTGTCGCACTTTTATTTATGTTTTTACAAGCGATTAAATTTGGCAAAATGGGGAATTTGAGGAGAAACAGCTTCATTTGCTGACGTTAATTATTGTCCAAATAAATAAAACTGGTCAAATAAATATTTACAAAAGAATATTTAAAAATATTACAAACACTTTTAAATGGGAACCTCCAACTCCCATACATTTTGTCGGCGTTTATTTAAATTGCCAATAGATTTTTTAATTTGCGGAAGATTGTTTCTAATTTGATCACTACAGCAGATAATTCACTGAAGTAACTGCCCTCTACTATTTATTTTGGGACACTGTAGACTTCAGTTTTGAGATATCCTCATAGAAAATAATCGACGGGGTTGAAATCTGGTGATCTAGCCGACCAAGGATGAGGTCCAATCCATCTGTTTGGATACTCATTATCAAAATGCCTTCTAACCTCAAAATCAAACCGAGGAGGAGCTCCATCTTGTTGGAAGTATTGTCCTCGTATATTAATACCTTGCATTAAACCAGGTAAAATATTTTATAAGAAATTTAAATACACCTCTGTACTTAGCCTTGCCGGAAAAATATGTGGGCAAATTAGGTTGCTGTTAATTATACCACACCAAAGATTTACTGAGAACTTATGTTGAGAGTGGGCTTCGAGAATAGTCAGGTTTGACATTTTTCGTAATTTTTTTTATTTGAACTGAAATCGACAGATTTTATGATTAAAAAATGATAATAAAAAATTTGAGCGCGAAATTTTAAGATTTGCGTTCACTGTAAGCATTTTAAAACCAAGGACTCAAGCTCCGCCGTCGCAGGGAGAGTATACGGATTCACGTAAACGTGTCTGGCTACTGACGTCACGCGGTCTAGTCTCGCGCACAAGTACGTTTTCTAGCCTCGAGCCGATGTTTGGTTTTAAAATGCTTACAGCGAACGTACATCTTAAAATTTTGAACCCATATTTTTTGTTATCATTCTTTAATCATAAAAATCTCTTGATTTCAGTTAAAATAAAGAAATGTCGAACCTGCCTATTGTTTTCGGCCTAGTTATGCCAGTTTCTTAAATTAAATAAGTTATTCCGTGAAATTGGGCCTCGTCTGTGAATAAAGTCGGATATGTAGTCGGTTTGTGATCAATAATCCACTGGCAAAATTCTAACCTATTTATATTGTCACCATGTTGAAGCTTTTGCGCTTGCTGAATATGATATGGATATAATCTTTCTTTATTTAGAGTCCTCCAAACCCGCACATGAGGAACTCCTACTTGGGCACTTATTCGTCGGGTACTTACTTACAATATAAATGATATTTTCTTGCTCCTCAACGTTTTTCGTTCCACTTTTGATGATGGAAACCTACCGTGCTCCTTTGCCTAGCGATACACATTTGAAAATGTCTGATGATTTGGTGTTCTTCTGTTAGGTAAACGAATACTTCTCTGCTGCTTGTCTACCATTACCATCACACATATATAATATCGGCATATTTGTAAAATTATAAGGCACGATTATTTGCAGACTAAGTTAACCATTCAAAGTACACTAGGTCTAATGTTTATGGCAACAAACGTAGAAATGATAGACTATCTAGGCCTACTATAATTATAATAAAACGAAAACTGCTTAATGATTTCTATTTTAAAATGTACCTACTTATTTATACGCTACACTTTATTTGGAATTAAAAAAACTTTGGTTTAAACTTTTTTCCATATTTAACATTATTTACCAAGTTTAAATTGACCATTTTTGTTTATTTGGACAATTATTAATGTAAGCAACTGAAGCTTCTTCAAATTTCCCATTTCGCCGCTTGTAAAAAAATATCGGCAGCTACTGGAAGCGGCAGGAACCTCCCCACATGGTGAATCTTTCAAGCCGAAAAGAGCATTAAATTGTGTGCCAAAACGGCACTAAACGTAATCCGGTCTCAACCAAAACCTTTTCAGATCATCTGGAGCACTAAAGAAACTCCCATGCAAAGTCCCATTCAAATCATACACCCATACATACATACACACGCACAGATATTTTCCAAAAACCACTTTTTTGGGTTTCTGGGACCTCAAAACGTAAATATTTGATGTTTTCTCAATTTCCGTTTTTGGACCAATTTTAGTAACCTCTCACAATTTTATTGTGGTGAGGTTAAAATCAATAAAAGTGCGACAAAAAATCTAATGACATGGTTTTGTTTTGTGATGTATAAGCTTTTATAATTGGCAACTGAATGTTAAAAAATATAGATACAGGGTGATCTTTTTTACAGAAATCGGAAAAAAGGCCGGCCCTGGAATTATAAAAAAATTTATCAACTGTGATAAGTGTATAAAGTGTCTAAAATTTAAACGAAATCTGGTCAATAGTAAGGACGTTCTGGCCAAAATAAATTTAGACCAAAATCAGTTTACCACCCTAAACCTAATATTTTTAGTCGCAAACTCCTCTATAAATCCTTATTTTACTATAAGGAAAGTAACCAGACTGCAATCAAAGTTACAAATCTGGCGCGTTAAGTGTAATTATTACACTTAACGCTGGTAAGCATTAGCGTTTTGATGGTAATATGCAATTATTACACTTAACGCGCCAGATTTGTAACTTTGGTTGCAGTCTGGTTACTTTCCTTATAGTAAAATAAGAATTTATAGAGGAGTTTGCGACTAAAAATATTATGTTTAATATTCCGCCCTCTAAAAGCACATTTGAACTATGCTAAGCCAAGTCAGGCTATTTATTTTTCGATTGCAACAGACACCGCTGGATGGCGCCTGCTGGCTGTTTTACATGTCGCTATTGTAAAAATACCGGGATGTACTATAGTCAGAGAATTCTCATGTCGGTCGTTGCATACCTACCTTGCACTGACGAGAGCCAACAGCTCGAAACTGCAGTCTGCAAGTGGTGTGTGACGACTGGCAAGGGAGCTCCTTTAAGTAGGATCAGTCTTTCGGCTGGTGTTTGTTGCAATCGAAGCATTAGCGTTTTGATGGTAATATGCAATTATTACACTTAACGCGCCAGATTTGTAACTTTGGTTGCAGTCTGGTTACTTTCCTTACTATTATGTTTAATATTCCGCCCTCTAAAAGCACATTTGAACTAGTTTACCACCCTGTTTCTCAGAAATTGAGAGCGACAGGAAAATTTCAACGACCGTTCCTGAATACCCAAGTGGTCCCCTGGTCCCCTGAAAGCATGTACAGTTCCTCATGAAACACCCTGTATATGTGTAAATTTATTTTCCACAGTTATAATGTGTACTATTTGTTTGTTTAGGTTACCAACCCGTTGTGACAAGTTACTACTACGATGCACCTTTATCAGAATCCGGCAAATACACAGATAAATATCACAAAGTTAGAAACCTCTTAGAGGACAGGGGTATAATATCAGTTCAGCGTCCTAGAATGCCTGTAATTACTGATCACCCGTTGCCATATGAACCACTTGATATAATATCTGAACTAGCTGTATCGGACCTAGTAAAGCAAAGCACAGCTATAGAAAGCGAAAAATTGCTGCCTATGGAACTATTGGATATAAACAACAACTCAGGACAAAGTTATGGATACATAGTGTACAAGAAGACTAAGATTGATATCCCGAAAAACTCAGTAATAAAGATAGAAGGCAGAGTTTGTGATACAGTCATGGTACTAATAAACGGAGTGTTGAAATCCAAACCTTTAAAAAAAGTAGAAGATTTAGATGGTTTCGGTTATTGGAGAATGAAAGACTCCACATTGGACCTGGGTATAGATGAATACAAATCGGCAACTTTAGAGTTGGTCGTAGAAAACTGGGGGAGAGTCAGTGTTGGCAAATTAAATCAGTTCAAGCAGCACAAGGGTCTGTGGCAAGGGAACGTTCTGTTAAATAACGATATTTTATTAAACTGGCAGATTATACCATTGGAGTTTAAAAGATCGTGGTTAACTCGCCTGAAAATATGGAAGAGACCTAGCAACAGCGTAGGCCCTAAATTGTATAGGGCACTTTTGCATTCGGACGTCGAGAATGTTAACACTTTTATAGACATGAGAGATTGGGTCAAGGGATTTGTTGTGGTAAACGGAATTAATCTTGGCAGGTATTCAATACTAGGTCCGCAACAGATGATTTATCTACCTGGGGCCTTCATAAACAAGGGACTAAACGAAATATTGATCTTTGAGCATTTTTGTGTGCCTAAACCTATAAAATTTTCTATGAATCTAACTTATATGGATCCTGATTTGATGATGTAATTTTTTATTTATACTCAAATATTTAAAATATTCTTTTATTATATTCAAATATTATTATACTCAAATATTATTATACTCAAATATTATACTTAATTATTTAAAATATACTGTTATATATGCTGTTGTTTTTTATTAATGAGAAAATCGCATTTATGTTGTACAGGGTTATCCGTTATAAGTTATCCAGCCCTTATCATCGTCACTATTGATTATAGAAAAAAAGTTTTAAATAAAAGTTTTGTGAAAAAATAATATATTTTTGAAATGGGATATCCTGTATATTATTAAATTTTTGGAATGATCCTTTTGTCCTGATTTCAAAAAGATGGAAAAGTTAACATTATTAAAGTGAGCTATGAAAATGACAACTATTATGCTTGGTAAGTAACATTTCCTTAACGAATGACATTCGCTAGATATGATTTAAAAAAGGAAACCGATAGCTCAGAAAGACCATAGTGCTGCAGTTTTGCACACAAGAGACAATGACTGATAGTGTCGAATGCTTTCGAAAAGTAGGGGCGAGCGGAGCTGCGTCTTTTCATCACACAGACTATCAGCAAGACCTACGCGACGCTAAGCAATCTGTACCGTCTTGTAAACCGACGAAGCAAACTTACGGCAGACAATAAGATAACCTTGTATAAGGTTATCTGAAGACCGATTATGACATATGCCTGCGCGTCCTGGAACCTCATCTCGGACGCGCAGTGCAAAAGACTTCAGATACTCCAGAACAAATTACTCAGACTACTTATGAATGCGGACAGGTACACTCCGGTTGCTGTGTTACACGAAACTGCCAAAATTAAGTTAATCAGAGACTTCATCAATGAAACGGCGCAAAAGTTTTTTGCAACCAGAACACAGCAATCGGAAATGACACAGGATATTACAGATAGACGACGGCACAACGACCCACATCACGCACATATATTGTTACATTAAAATTTACCTATCTACAGAGCGCGACGGTGACGATAAATTACCACACAAAACAGTTGACCCACAGAAACTGACAAAACACATAACATAGATGACTCTCCCTCTCCTCCTTCCCCTTCCCTTCCTTGTCCACCACCCTTTCACCTCCTGCACACAGTACAACATATACCCCATGCCGACAGTTAAATCTTAAAACAAATAAATTTTACACAGAATAAAAATCATTTCATTTTATATATTTGACATTTTAAATAGGGTTTTCTCTTTCATTTTCCTATAAAAATAACTGAACAAACATTAATAAGTATAATTGTCTAATGAGGATCGTCTGCATAACCAACTTGCTATACTATAACAAAAGAAAACGCGCTTTTAAATTATTAGGAGAGCAGCAATATTAGTGGATTAAGGTAGAATCGGACATCTTCGGCATTGAATTGGCATTTCAACAGCCGGCCGGCTCGTTTCGTATTTATTTCAAATATTTGTAACGGGTCGGTGTCTTTC
This sequence comes from Leptura quadrifasciata, assembly GCA_963675555.1. Classification (NCBI taxonomy): domain Eukaryota; kingdom Metazoa; phylum Arthropoda; class Insecta; order Coleoptera; family Cerambycidae; genus Leptura; species Leptura quadrifasciata. Next base: position 13,051,014 of record OY776681.1, on the reverse strand, counting down.
ATTCAAATGTAAACCAAGAATGATATAAATGAAATATCCTTTTAAACTTTATTACTCAAAAAAAAAGAGTAAAGCTATTTTAGTAGTAGTATGTACATATTTCGATATGCGATGTAAAGCAACGTAAGGCGCGGTTAGTAGTTGGATGGGTGACCGTTCCAACGAAGACCGCGTCCTCGCCTCAAACATCTTCCAGCGGCTTGTATATCAGTGTATGCGCGGAAGCTATACAACCTTAGGCGTGCGTTGTATAGGGGATATACCATCCTTCGGAGGGGATGTAAAGCCGTCGGTCCCTTGTCTATTAAATATTAGGCAAGTAAAAGATCCCTACTCTTCTTAAGGGAATAGGTTCGGCAAAATTTCTGGTTGGGGGTAGCTCGTCTACAAGCGTCGGTGTTAGGCTTCAGTAGCGGAAATAGGCCGACGTTAAATAAATGTATTAAAAAAAAAAATTAGCTTTCGAAAAGTCGAACATAACGACAGCAGTTATTTTTTTATTGTCTTGTCTATGTCACTCTTGTCAATGCAGTGGCAGCGCTGTGTCCCTTTCTAAATTCAGACTGGTATTGGTCAATTATGTTGAAATCACATACATATTTATATAGCTGCTGGTACACTACTTTCTCCAAAATTTTTTACGTAATAGGAAGGATGTTAATTGGTCGCAAGTCAGACACAGACTGTACATTATTGGTTTTAGGCAACGATATGATACGAGCTTCTTTCCATGAATCAGGGAAGTAACCCTTCTCCAGACAACAATTAATAATGTGAGTTATAAATACATCAATATATGGACTACAATATTTAACCATATTGACGGACCTACCATCTGATCCTGTTGCATTGGATTTTAATTCATTAAGAAAATTATTGACGCTTACAACATCAGTAAATTGAAAAGGCAAATTACGATCAGTGAAATGGTTATCTGCATAATATTGAATTTTATTAAGATTATCATTATTTTCAAATGTTGAGACAGAAAAGGTATTCATCTCGGAAGGTGTAGACAAACCATTAGGTATTACATTAATTTTGGTTTTACTTATATTAATATTTTTCAAAACTGCCCATGTATTTTTAACATTACCCTGGTCACAAATAATATTAATGTATTTTTTCTTTTCCCTACGGGTGGCAGTGAGAGTACGATTTCTAAGATTTTTATGCGTGAAAAGGTCTGTAGGATTATTGTATTGTATTGTATTTGTATCATTATATATGTGTTTTGGTGACCGCTTTTTTGAATTTGAATAGCAGAAAACAATATATCAATTATCTATTTTTTTAATAATTTGTAATTCAATGCATAAGGCAGGATGATGCAAGTCTTCTAGTAGCAATAGCGTATCGGCTTTCTTAACGTTACATACCATATTGTATAGAACTAAATCCAAGATTCTATCTTTATTATTCACTATATGATTGTGCTGTTCGAGGTTATAAAAATCATACATTGCTGCAAAGCATTGTTAGTTTTTGAAGCATTTTTGGAGTAATTGCCTCACATGCTTTTCTAATTCTGGTTTCGAGGTCCTCTATATTTTCAGGGGCAGTTTGAAATACCTTGTCTTTAATGTAACCCCAGATATAAAAATCCAAGGGAGTAATATCTGGCGATCGAGCTGGCCATAGAATGGGTCTATAGGTGCCTATCCAGCTATCTGCCATAAGTTGATTTAAATAATTTGTACATATTATAGCAGTGTAAGGTGGAGCCCCATCTTGTTGAAAATATGAATAATTCAATCTTTCTGCCACTCAGTATGATAGTAGGATTTATTGGGATTTGTAGTAATAACAGAGTCGTTAGAAAATGCTCCTCAGGGAATATTAAAGATTCCATTCAGTATAGAATAATGAAAACTTCATATAATGATAACAGTTCCTTGGAGCAACTTTGGGTCAGTATTCCTGATTTTGATTTCGTCATATTTGGTGGTGATTTTAATGTTAATTTTTTAAATAAAACTAGTCCTAGTTATATACTTTTAAATAATTTTTTACAGAGATATGGTCTTGAGCAGATCATTTCTGAACCTACTCGTGTTACTGATGCTTCTCATACTCTCATCGATATTATCGTCACGTCCTGTAGTCACATATGTTCGAATATTAATGTAATCAAAATGGATGATATTTCAGATCATTGTCTTGTTTCTTGTAATTTAAAAATTAAGAGAGAACGTCAGCCTGTTTTGTTTAAATCTTATAGAGACTTTTCTACTTTCGATTATGACTTATTTTTAAATGATCTTTGTTCCATAGATTGGGATTACATATATAGTTTGGACGACATTGATCAAATAGTTGAATTTCTCAATACAAATATTACTTACATTTTTGATATTCACGCACCAGTTAAAACGGCTAGGATTTCTAAACCTCCTGCACCGTGGTTGACTGGCAATTTAAAATTGTTGATGAAACTTAGAAATAATTTATAATCTAAATATTAACAAACAAAAGCAAATCTTGCTTGCAAAGAATACAAAAAATTAAGAAACTTTGTCAATATATGCGTTAAATCTGAAAAAAAGCTTTTTTACAACACAAATTTAAAACCGATCCCAAAAGTTTCTGGAAACTCTTGAAGGCTCTGAACATTAATAATGATAAAAATCCCTTTAATAAACATTTTGCTACTCCCGATGACTTCCTTAATTCTTTTACGAGTTCTCCAAATTTAGTTAACCTTAATAATAACAATGTAATTTTAAACAAATATATAAATAATAAATTCGCAATTAATTTGGAGGAATTTACTTTTACGGAGATTACTTCTGAAAGGAAGGATCTGATGGTAACGACCTAAAGATGATTTTACTGGTTACTCCTTTTTTAAGTAGTCACTTAGCTTCATCATTAATAAATGTTTGATTAATGGATCTTTTTCTGCAGCATGGAAAGATGCTAATGTTATGCCTGTCCCAAAAGTTCCTTACCCTTCTCTTGTTAGTAATTTTCGTCCTATCAGTATTCTGCCAACGCTTTCAAAAATTTTAGAGAAAATAGTAGCTGAACAGGTAATTACGTATCTTAATAGTTTTAATATTTTACCTTCCACACAATCTGGTTTCCGGGCTCAATTCAGTACTAGCACTGCACTTCTAAAAGTTACAGATGATATTTTTAAAGAAACTGACGTCAACAATCAGGTTTGTTTAATTCTCTTAGATTAGAGTAAGGCTTTTGATTTGTTAAATCATGCTACCCTTTGTGTAAAATTAAAATATTTTGGTTTTTCTGATACGGCTATTTCTTTTTTTAATAATTATCTTACTGCACGACGCCAACGTGTTATTTTAAATAATGAGTCTTCAGACTTTGTTAATACTACTAGAGGAGTCCCGCAGGGTAGTATTCTGGGCCCCCTACTATTTTCTATTTATACGGCTGACTTCAGTGAGTATCTTCAAAACTGTGCGTGCCACCAATATGCTGACAATACTCAGATATATTTCTCTATTAATTTTCTAAACCTTTTAACTGCTGTATCTAGAATTAATGACGAATTACAAGTAATTTCTGACGTTTCGTCGGCTCATAGTCTTGTTTTGAATGAGTCAAAAACTGTAATGCTGGTATTTGGTAATAAAAAAGAAATGATTTTAAGTAGTCCCGAATTTAATATTATGCTGAATGGAAAATTTTTATCTAGTAGTGAGAATTGTAAAAATTTGGGAATTTGGATTGATGTTAATCTCAGATTCTCAAAACATGTAAACTATCTTGTGCAAAAATCATATGGCAAGTTGAAACTCTTATACGCTCATAAAGAAATTTTAAGTTCAGATGTTAAGTTAAAGTTATGTGACTCTCTTATCCTATCATCTTTGTCTTACTGTGACATTGTGTACTGGCCTGCTTTACTTTGTAAAAATAAAGAAAGTCTGAAAAAGTTCAGAACGCATGTTTGAGGTTGAGCGTAGAATGCCACAAATAACTTTCAGACAATATTCAGTTATAATGTGCGCAAGTTTGATCATATTTCGGCTAGTTTTCTGGAATCTAAATGGCTTAGCCTCGCAGAAAGGTGTAATTTACACCTATCGTGTTTAATATATAAACTCTTGAAATATGGCAAACCTGATTATTTGGCAGGTAAGTTAGTTAAAAATAGTGATCTGCACTCGTGTCCTACTCGGCAACGTGATTTATTTAGTGTTCCCAAGCATAGAACAGCTCAGTTTAAGCGTTCCTTTAGCTATAATGCTGTGAAAATATTTAATGCCTTACCCAATGATGTCAAGTCGCTCTCCTCAATTCATTCTTTTAAAAAACACACAAAAGATCTGATATTCAGTTTGAGAAATTAGTATATGGAGTATGTTCTATATTATACTCCATTATTTCATTTTTTTCTATTGTTTACGATAGTTTTTGTTAGGTATTTATACTGTTAATTTTAATTGTATTATAATTGTGCATGATCAGCTTGGTATTATCTGAAGTATAGTTCGAAATTATTAATTTTATTTTAATATTTTTCTGTACGCGGATGGTTGTATGGAAGAGCATATTGTATATGAATACCGCCATCCTTTTGCATTTTGTATTTTTTATACGTATTTTTCTGTGTAATAAAGGCATATTATTATTATTATTATTATTTAAATTTGAATTATTTCGTAAATAAATTTATGTTATTGAAAACCACGCGCAAACCTCGCGAGCTGAGTCGGTCTCTGTCTCCTTAATAATATCCATCGAAGATAATATAAATTATTTTATTATTACTATTTATTTACTATTACTTATATTATTAATTTCAAATTATAGTTGTTTAAATAGCTCATATCTATTTACTTATAACTACTATTTTATTCTAAGCACATACAAAAGTGTTTTTAAAATTATTTGTGTCTGATGGATTAAGCTGAATTATTTCTGCAGTAACGATGGCAGCGAGCGTAGCTCAAAAAAATTGTAGGCAAACTGTACCGCTGACACGATCTTTGGCGATCATTTCAATGCCACAACTCTACTCCGATCTCCGATTATTATTATGTCGGTTGTTGCCATGGCGAGTTCCTCTGAAGTTCTACCTACCCTCTACGAGTATTACACAGCAGGTGGCATCAAATCGGGGTTAGATGACAATCAAGCATACTTCAAACTCAACAACAAGAAAATAACGATACTCAGTGGCGCACTACATTATTTTCGAGTACCGCGAGTTTACTGGAGAGACAGGTTACGAAAACTGAGAGCGGCAGGTTTAAATACCGTCGAGACGTACGTTCCCTGGAATCTGCACGAACCTGAAGAAGGCGTCTACGATTTTGGTAATGGCGAGAGTGATTTTGAGCAAATATTAGACATTGTGACATTCATCAAAATCGCGAAAGAGGTAGATTTGTTTGTACTTTTGCGGCCAGGGCCTTACATATGCGCGGAATGGGAATTTGGAGGTTTACCCAGCTGGCTATTGCGATATGAGGGCATGAAAGTTAGAACTAGCGATAGTAAGTACATCGGGTTCGTCGAAAGGTATTTTGAAAACCTCTTGTATTTGGTAGAGCCTCTTCAGTTTCAGAAAGGAGGGGCTATAATTGGTGTCCAAATTGAAAACGAATATGGAAATACACAGGATGGTGACCATCCTGTCGACACAGTGTATTTAGAAACATTAAAGGAAATATTGATAAGTAATTGTATAATAGAACTGCTCTATACGTCCGACACTCCTTCCAGTGGGTTTGCTGGAACGTTACCAGACGTCCTGGCGACTGCTAATTTCCAGGATAAACCTATTTTTGAGTTGGGTATTCTAAAGGAGTTCCAACCAAATAAGCCACTGATGGCTATGGAATATTGGACTGGTTGGTTTGACCATTGGACTGAAAAGCATCACACAAGGTCAGCCTCAGCTTTTCAGCAAACCTTAGAGGAAATTCTTGTTTTTAATGGATCTGTTAACATGTATATGTTCCACGGCGGGACCAACTGGGGCTTCATGAATGGTGCGAATATTAAAGGTCTCTACTTGGATAATGAAGGTAACTTTTAAAATTAATACCTACCATTTAATCTATCTAAAGTTTCAATCCAAGAGACTATACAGGGTGTCCAGTTCCTCGGAAGATTGTGCAAAAACGGCTAACTTTATGAAAAACTTTCAATATTTCATCTTTACGACAACGTAAAATTATACAAGGTGTCACAAAAACGAGTTAAACAAGAAAGTATAGTTTTTTAAATAGGACACCCTGTATTTTTTGGCGCCGGTTAAGCCTCCAAGAATCCTCTATTAAACCCTAAAATGTTTCGCCGCGTTGCCAAGTTGTGATTTTTTTTCCTGTTTTTTTTTTTGGCAATTTACAAACATTCTTCTGACTGCTATATCTCCGCGATTTATTAACTATTTTTTCTAAAAATGCAGAAAGTTACTTCATAATAATGTATTTGGTGAAAAATATTTTTAAAATAAATTATTATTAATACCGGTAGTCCAAAATATTTGTTTATATTTCTTGATATTTAATTAATATTTTTCTCAATTTTTTAAAATGGAAGGCCTATATTTTTTTACAAGCTTTTATTTAACTGGCAATGTTTGTTAATTTGTTTAGGTATTATGTATGTTTTCAAAATGGCCGCTCCCACAAGATGGCGGATGATGTATATTTTGTCAACCTCCTTAATATAGGTATCAAATTAATATGGGTATCAAATGAAAGGGATTGAAGAGTAGAAAACGATAAAGTGAGTGACATCACAATAAATTCAATATGGCCGCCGTTCCAAGATGGCGGATAAACTAAAAACTAATAAATAAATTAATAGTAAAAAAACATTTTTAAAAACAAGCTTTTATTTAAATGCTGTAAAAAGAAGAAAATAAACTTTGAAGGAAATCAAACCCATCATTTTGTTACATTATACATTTTTTTTATGATATAAAAGCTTGTCGCGGGAATATATCTTGGCACAAGTAATTAAAAGAAAGAAGATTGTCCAAAATAAATCCGCTATAATACAATTTCCTTAATTACTTATATTCTATTTAAAAGTAGATGAAATCGCAATATCTTTAAATTAATAGTATTATAAAAAAAGTAGAATGTCCAAAAGAAAGCTAAGTTATCAGTTTTATTAAAAAATGTTAGGTACTTTGTTCATAAAATTAACCAAATCAGGTGATTTGAAAAAAGAAAAATTCGTAGCTGCCGCGATAGATCTAAATAATTGCTATGTGGTTTCTTTTACCATTCATGTAACTATTATCGTATTTCCTAAATGGACAAATGAAAAAATTGGGGGGGCCTTTCCTCCATACGAATTTAGGCAATCTTTTTACGCAGGAAAATCTCGCGACAAGCTTTTATATCATAAAAAAAATTATATAATGTAACAAAATGATGGATTTGATTCACTTTAAAATTTATTTTCTTCTTTTTAGAGCATTTAAATAAAAGCTTGTTTTAAAAATGTTTCTTTACTATTAATTTATTTATTAATTTTCTAGTTTATCCGCCATCTTGTAGCGGCGATCATATTGAATTTAGTGTGATGTCACTCAATTTATTTACACGGACGAATAAAGCACACAATTCTGCGCATTTTAATATCACACACTTTTTTTGAGTTATGATTATTTCAAATAATTTTTGCGTAAATTAAGGTGCTCTTTATTTTAGCATTAAATGTCTTTTCAAATGTGATTTTAGAGGGCGGAATATTAAAACATAATATTTTTAGTCGCAAACTCCTCTATAAAATCCTTATTTTACTATAAGGAACGTAACCAGACGGCAACCAACAGCTACTCTCCGGGCTATGTGCCCCGCCGAGCGCTGAATTTGTTGTAATCGAAGCATTAGCGTTTTGATGGTAATATACAATTATTACACTTAACGCTCGGCGGGGTACATAGCCCGGAGAGTAGCTGTTGGTTGCCGTCTGGTTACGTTCCTTATAGTAAAATAAGGATTTTATGGAGGAGTTTGCGACTAAAAATATTATGTTTTAATATTCCGCCCTCTAAAAGCACATTTGAACTATGCTAAGCCCAGTCAGGCTATTTATTTTTCGATGGCAATTGACACTGGACCGCTAGATGGCGCTTGCTGACTATTTTACATGTCGCTATCCTAAAGATACCGAAATGTACTAAATAGTCAAGTGATCCTCGTGTCGGTCGTCACATGCCTACCTTGCACTGACGAGAGCCAACAGCTCGAAACTGCAGTCTGCAAGTGGTGTGTGACGACTGGCAAAAAAGCTCCTTTAAGTAGGATCAGTCTTTCGGCTGGTGTTTGTTGCAATCGAAGCATTAGCGTCTTGATGGTAATATGCAATTATTACACTTAACGCGGCAGACTTGTAATTTGTAATTCAGCGCTCGGCGGGGCACATAGCCCGGAGAGTAGCTGTTGGTTGCAATCTGGTTACGTTCCTTATAGTAAAATAAGGATTTTATAGAGGAGTTTGCGGCTAAAAATATTATGTTTTAATGAAAGTTTGGTTAAGAAAGTTTTTTCCGAAGGAAAATTAACTGGACACCCTCTATTTATATTGTTTCGATGTTTTATAGTTATATCCTTAACAGAATAAGTACGTCTTACTGGACGTCCAATCATGCCTAAATGCATGATAGAGTCTAGTATACTTTAACTTGGCGTGTGTATGTATGAGTTAATATTTCCGTACGATTTTATTTTCTCCCATATTGCACACAAAGTTAAAGCAATAGTCCAGAAACATTGTCTACGTGGACAATATTTCTGGATATTTGTGTACAAGAGAAAATGAAATCATATGGAAATATTAACTCATACATACACACGCCAAGTTAAAGTATACTCTATAGAGACGTCCATCGTCGAAATTTAGTTTCCACCAACCTGAAAATCCCGAGAATGTGCATTGTAGGGCCTATATAAACCCAATTATTGACTCCATGTATATCCATATACGTAAGAAACATGGGAAGCTTCTAGTACATACATCTACGGAAAATAAATCATTGGTGATTTGAATAAATTTTCCGTAGCTGTAAATTATACAGGGTTACTGGTAATTCGATACATTCCTTTGGAGATGTGATGGGGCATGAGTTAAGGAGTAAATACCCTAACATACATTATGCAAAACTCAATAGTTTTTGAGATATTTCAATTTTTTTGTTTTTTTCAAAAAAGTAGATCTTAATGTCTTAAAAGTTAATTTCCGAAAAATCTACTTGACATTTTTATTTTTTTTTACTGGATTACTTGTCCAATATTATAGATATCCGTTTGAAATGAAAAATATCCTGAAACATTTCGATCATGTGAACATTTAAAATAAAAACTTGTAAATTTTTTTTTTTAAATCAGTTATGAAATTTACCTATTAGGTTTTTTCAAAAAAATATTAATGTAGCACGCGTACAAATTATTATAAAAACTTCCTTATTTCAATAACTATCTAACTAGGTAGAAATGTTTAATGTACCCTTGATAGTTCTAATAAAAAATTAGTAAAGATAATGCTGGTGGCGGAATTTATTAAACGACTAATTGTTCGTTTTCATTTAAGTCAGTCAGTCCTTGACTTTGACGTTTGTGCATATATGTCATTAACTGACATTCTTATCTCCGTGTCCCTTAAGTTTGTCGGTCTTGTTAAATTAGTTATCGAAGATTTTGATTTTGCTCGTAGTTATTAGTTGTTGTTATTGTATTGTCTGTGCCATGGCCGCGTATGCCAACGCAGAATACGCTGATATCTTGTTTGTCTATGGATACTGTGGCGGCAACGCTGCTGAAGCTCGCCGAGAATATGGCCTTTGGCACCCTAACCGCCGCTTACCAAATGCACGTGTATTCAGTACGGCATATCGAAATATCGCTGAAACTGGCTCAGTAAAATGTAGAAGAAGTGACGCTGGTGCTCCTCCCGTTTATGAACCAGATGATGAGGAAGAAATATTGAGGTATTTTGAGGAAGACCCAACTATTTCAACTAATAAAATCGCAAGACTAACCGGAGCGTCACAATGGAAAGTTTGGTCTACGATACGTAGAGTTGGATGTCATCCTTACCACTATACCCCTGTCCAAGGCTTGGAGGAAGATGATCCTGGAAGGAGAGTGGAATTCTGCCGCTTTATGTTAAATTCAGATGCAGAAAGTGGAAATTTTTTAACAAGTATTTTATGGACGGACGAGTCGAAATTTAATCGCGAGGGTATAACAAATTTCCACAACCTACATTATTGGGCAGAGGAAAATCCCAAGTTAACACGTGAAACTAGTTTCCAAATGAAGTTTTATATTAATGTGTGGATGAGAGTCATTGGCCACTATTTAATAGGGCCACACTTTCTTCCTCAAAATTTAAACGGGGAAATCTATGAAATTTTTTAAGAAATGATCTGGTGGTGATTTTAGAAGATGTTCCTCTCGCCGTCAGACAGCGAATGATGTTTCAGAACGACGGTTGTCCAGCACATTATCGGCTGACAGTACGACAGTTACTTGATCAACGTTGGATTGGAAGAGCGGGCCCAATACCTTGGCCAGCGCGAAGCCCTGACTTAACACCCCTTGATTATTACGTATGGGGTCATATGAAGGAGATGGTCTATGCCACACCAGTCAATACTATAGAAAACCTTAGACAAAGGATAGTCGATGCTGCCCAACACATAAGGCATAATCTGACAACCAGAGTAACAAGGACGGAAATAAGAAGACGCTGCCGTGTCTGTATACGGAATAAGGGCTCCCATTTTGAGCAAGACATATAAAAAATAAAGTAGAACTTTGAAATTAATGAAGAATTAAACTCTACTTTTAACTGTTTATCCAAAAATAAAATTCGTACTACTTGTGTTATTTTTACTAGTATTTTCTTAGAACTATTAAGGGTACATTGAACATTTGTACCTTGTTAGATAGCTATTGAAATAAGGCAGTTTTTATAATAATTTATACGCGTTACGTTAATATTTTTTTGGAAAAACCTAATAGATAAATTTCATAGCTGATTTAAAAAAAATTTTTTTAAAGTTTTTATTTCAGATGTTCACATGATCGAAATGTTTCCAGATATTTTTCATTCCAAACGGATATCTATAATATTGGACAAGTAATCCAGTAAAAAAAATTTAAAAATGTCAAATAGATTTTTCGAAAATTAACTTTTAGGACATTAAGATCTACTTTTTGAGAAAAACAAAAAAAATTAAATATCTCAAAAACTATTGAGTTTTGCATAATATATGTTAGGGTTAATTTACTTCTTAGATCATGCCCCATCACATCTCCAAAGGAATGTATCGAATTACCAGTAACCCTGTAGATAGAAAAGGGCTGAAATGCACTTGGAGGTCTCGAATTGATTCAGATTATTTTTAAGTGAGAACAATATAAATATTAAAATGTAAAATTATATGATTATAGTTTATAAGCTTTAATAATATTTATATATATATATCTACAGATAGGATGTTTTTTAATAAAGTAGCATTTAAATTCAAAGAATATTTCATTTCAAGAAAATAATGAGACAATCAAAACAATTACATCTACTTCTACATACTTTAAATAGCATTAAATATTATCTATGTCTAAATACATGTGTACTTTAATCGCTATAGTTATTGCAAATATATATGTTTCTGAATTTATTTTCTACAGTTACAACGTGTATTATTTGTTTAGGTTATCAACCCGATGTGACAAGCTACGATTACGACGCACCTTTATCAGAAGCTGGCGATTACACAGATAAATACTTCAGAACTAAAGAAGTTATAGAGAGATATAGTTCAATAAAATTTAGGCAACCTACGATGCCCGGACTTATCCAACGGGTTGCATATCCCCCAGTTAAGATAATAGGTGAATTACCTTTGTCTGAGCTAGTAAAACAAAGTGTAGTTATAGAAAGCGAAAAATTGCTACCTATGGAGCTATTGGACATAAACAACAACTCGGGACAAAGTTATGGATATATAGTGTACAAGAAGTCCGACATTGACATCCCGAAGAACTCAGTATTAAAGATAGAAGGTAGAGTCTGTGATACTGTCATGGTATTGGTAAACGGAGAGCTTAAATCCAAAGTATTAGAAACTGAAGAAGATTTAAACGGTTTCGGTTATTGGAGATTGAAAGACTCCACATTGAACCTAGGTCCAGATGAATACAAATCGGCCACATTGGAGTTGGTCGTGGAGAACTGGGGGAGAGTCAATTATGGGAAGTTATATCAGTTCAAGCAGCACAAGGGTCTGTGGCAAGGTAACGTTCTGTTAAATGACGACATTTTATCAAACTGGCAGATTATACCATTGGAGTTTAAAAGAAAGTGGTTAAGAAGCCTGACATCCTGGCAGGTACCTACCAAGAGCATAGGTCCTAAATTGTATAAAGCACAATTAAGTGTATACTACAGTTTAGGAGACAGTTATATAGATCTGAGAGATTGGATCAAGGGATTTGTTGTGATAAACGGTTTTATTCTTGCTAGGTATTTAATACTAGGTCCTCAGCAGATGGCTTATCTACCCGCGCCCTTAATAAAAGACGGAAAAAATGAAATATTGATCTTTGAGCATTTTTGTCCATCAGATACTGTTAAGTTTGCTACAGACCCAACTTATGTTAATCCTCCTTAATTTTTTATATATACTCAAATGTTTAAAATATACAATTATATATGTTGTTGATGTTTTTTATTAATAAATAATTGTGAAGTAATGAGAAAATCGCATTTATGTTGTAGGTATAAATAAATTCAATATCTCAATTATTGTGCATTTTATAAAAAATTCTGAGCCACGTCGATTTTGGATTCTGAAATGACATCCTGCAACGTACAAATTTCATCCATAATTCAACCCCCTTCGAGTGCAGTTGCAACCCTTAAATTTTTTAGTGGGAAGTACGGGCTTGTGATATTTCATTTGAAAGGTATTTTCATTCACTATTCAAAAATGTTATGGTTTTAATATTTATTGCAGACATTAATGGCCTGCTTGATGAAATTTACTACAACAAATGAAAAACATAAAACTTACAACGTTTTGTTCTTGCAGGCTAGCAGAAACAATTTCAGTGTTCTTTTTTTTTTTTTTTTTCCTCGCTTGTTGGCTTTGGATGACCCATCAGCCATTACCCCTTGTTTTATAAAATAAAAAATAACGTTTGCAAACAAAACTAGTTTAGTGTTATCTAAACCCATCCTATTTATGCTGTTATTATCAACCTAACCTAAACGAAGCTATTTACATGTATACGTACACACATATCCTCTCTAACGCCAGGATGAACACAGGGACACTCACTTCACGTCAAGGGGTCTATCTTGATGACTTTAATAATACGTAGACATAGGTAATGGACCACGGTAAAATATGGGTTTTGTATCGACACAGGCATGGATACAATAGGATACAAACAACTCTACAAATATGTATACATACACATATATACTTACATATATGCGCACATACACATTTATTTATTCCTTATGCTATAAACTTAAATTTATTGATTTAAAGAAATTAAATAATGCTTCAAAGACATCCAGATTTTCAGATGCGAGAATATTATTAATACTAAATGGAGGATGGAAATTAATTTCTATAAGTTTATCCGTTAAAAAATTAGTTTGATCGTGGTTAAGCGGACACCCAAAGACTATATGGATTAAATCGGCAACTTGTCCACATGTGCAAAGATTGTCAGTATGAATTTTTATTTTAAATAGATGTGACGCAAATCGGCCATGATTGAATTTGAGTCTTGCAATCGTTGTGTAAAAATGTCTAGATATATGCAAATTATTGTACCAGTGTTTATTGGGAAGTTTAGGATACAGGAGAAAATAATTTGTAGGTTTGCCAGCGTAGGTTTTTTTATATATTTGCTCCCATTCCTTTCTCGCCTTCAGTTTGTATACTGGGATTATGTCGCTATAGGGAATTTCACCAATTTCTCTTGTGCTATTCATAATAGATTCCTTAGCCAGATGATCCACGTGTTCGTTATTTGCCAAACCACAGTGAGCCTTTACCCACATAATTTTTATATTAAGGTGTGAGTTTAGTGTCTGCTGACATCTGTTAAGAATTTCAATAATAATGGGTGATTTGATGTTGTGCAGATTATTTAAAGCTTCTACGACGGATTTTGAGTCTGTTAGAATTAGTGCTTTATTTACGTTGTTATTTAACACATACTTCATGGCTTCTAATATAGCATAAGCCTCGGTAGAGAAAATTGAGGCGTTTTTGTCAAGTTTAATTTTTTCATCATAATTTAATAAGGGAATGAAGAAAGCGCAGCCGCTTCCCTGAGGACTTTTTGACCCATCGGTATAGATATTAAGGTAATCCTCGAAATTATCTAAATTTTCTAAGAGTATACTTTTGTTAATAATGCTATTTTCAGAGAAAGAAGGTATAATGGTTGGGATTTGTTGGAGAAAAACTTTTATATCTAATTGTTTTTGTAACTTTGAGCTGTTAATTATTATTTCTCTGTCTTTTGCCGTATCAACAAATGCCTTTGTCAGTAAAGGGGAAGGCTTAAGTCTCCAGAATTTGGTAGTCAAATCGTGTATTGCCAAAGAGTAGATAGCATGACAAAGTGGATTTTGATTATGATCAAATAACTTTATGACAAATTTTTCAGCTAAGAACTGCCTTCTCAAATGTAAAGGGTATTCTAGTGCTTCGGCCCTAAGAGCTTCAATCGGTGTCGAATTCATAGCTCCCACACATAGCCGTAGACATTTGTTCTGTAGTATGTTCAGCCTATTTAATAAAGTATTGCTAGCGGTTCCATAAAAAATACACCCGTAATCGATAATTGCCCGCACTGTAGCTCTATAAATGATCATGGCTGTTTTAATATCGGCTCCCCAGGATATTCTGCAGACGACCCTCAGAATATTTACATATTTTTCACTTTTTGTGAGAAGGTTGTTAATATGACTTTTCCACGATAGTTTCTGGTCCAAGATGAAACCCAGATATCTAGTTTCTTTCTTATAATTTAATGTTATATTTGCCACATTAATATGGTCAAAATTTGGAATATTATGTCGTGAGAAAATTGAAATATTAGATTTAGCTGATGACATCTCAGAATTTTTATTATCTAACCAGGATTTCATATTAACCATTTCATCACTGAGAGCTTCTATGGTCCCGTCCAACCTCCTAGATTCATTGTAAAGGACAATGTCATCTGCATACTGGATAACTTTGTTTCTACACACACGATTTAGATGGGATGTGTAGATGTTGAATAAAATGGGACTTAAAACGGATCCTTGAGGTAAGCCTTGAGAAACATACCTAGGGCCTATCATAAAATTATTTTGATGTCGAATAAATACTTTACGATTACGAAAAAGATTTACTATATTTCTACAAAGTTTTTTTGGAATATAAAACTGATTAAGCATATCTTCGAGAATGCTCAAATTCACATTGTTATATGCCCCTTCGATGTCCAGAAACACAGCCCCCAAAAAATTGTTTCTTGCATAGCACCTCTGAATATCTGTAATTAGCTTCCCTGCTGCATGTTGAGTACTAAGATTTTTCTTGAATCCATACTGACAGACAGATTCCAGATTATTGTCATTTATCCACCACTCTATCCTAAATTTAATAATTCTCTCGAGAGTTTTTAAAATGCACGACATTAGAGATATAGGACGATAGGAAGAGCTAATATTGGCAGGTTTACCTGGTTTTAAAATTAGAACAATTTTTACTGCTTTTAAGTCATCTACGCGTTCCCCTTCAAAAAATAATTTAGAGTATAAAAGCAGTAACATTTTTTTACCACTGTTCGGAAGATTGCTGATCATATCGTAAGTGATATCGTCGGTACCTGGAGCAGTGTTAGCTTTTTTTTTTAAGGCATACTCTAATTCAAACAGAGTAAAAGGTTGGAATAAAGGATGTTCAAAGTTATCGTTTACGTTAATTTTTTTATTTTCTTCATAAACGCTATCCGGAGTTAAATTAAATAATATTTCTTGCGCACATTGTGGACTACAGGTTTTTGGGGTAGAACTTTGTCCTTTCAAGTGTTCTTTTTCAACATTATCAAAGACATAAAAACATCAAAATTCTTCATAGCCGGCATTGTCCGTTTTATTAAAAACGCTGTAGCGATTGACAACAATAAATAGTTGTCGTATTTGTCAATAAATAGTTGTCAGTGTTTTGCATATAATAATAATAATAATAATAAACGTCGTTATTAATTATAAGAAAAATCTTACAAAATTATAAGAAAAATCTTACAAAAATTGGGAGAAGTTTAGCCTAAGGCTACTCTTACACTTAACCCTTAACAGTACTTAGAAGAAAGAGACAAATGTTTTCTAAGATTATAAAATAAAAAATAACAAACAATAATAATAATAAAAACAAAGAAGTTACAATACTCTCGCTGATAAACTAGAATTTTAAGCCCATGACCTATTAAACAATTGAAAGTAAAATTATTGATTTAATAAAAGCTGTGATTTAATATATTTTTTAAAAGCAATCATTTTATATGTCTTGAATTGTACATCAATTGAATTATAGTGGTGAATCGCATGATAAAAAGATCTTTCGAAAAGTGAAGTAGAATGTTGAGGCATGGTTAATGTGTAATGATGTCTTATGTTGCGACTGTGAATTTGGTTCCTTGCAATCAATTTATTTCTCAGATATACCGGGGTGCATGTGAGGAGAAGACGATGCACAAAGGTTACTATATGATATTTAACAGTATTTTCCATATTCAACTACTTTAGCTGCTGGAAATGTTGAGTAATATGGTCATATTTGCGTAGGTTATTGACAAAACGACAACACGTATTTTGCGTAATTTGAATTCGTTTCTTCGTAGCGACATCTAAACAAGGATAATACAGAATATCACAGTAATGAAGAATCGGCAATACCAAGGACTCACACAACTTTTTTCTTACCTTGCAATTGAGTATGCTGCTGTTAGCGTATAATAGTTTTAAAAGTACGTATATTCTCTGAAGTAATACTTTAACGTGTTCTTTAAATCTTAAATTTTTATCAAAAATTACCCCTAAATATTTTACATTTTCTGCAAATGATAATCTTTCGTTGTTTATCACAATGTTCATATTATTTTGTATATAGGTATTCATTTTCTGATGCAGGACAGAAAAGTATCATGCCAGTTTTTTTTTTTGTATTAAGTTTTAAACAATGATTTTTGCAGTATTAGCGTTATTAGATTTAAATAATTACATAAATTAATTACATAAATTAATACTTGTATATTGGAAGCATGTTAATAGCAGATTACAATTCCATTTTGAACCGAGTGCGACTTCTGGAAATTTAAAAAGGATCCATTTTATCCGCTAATTTGTTTTTCTTTGACTGCTCATTCACTCACTATTACACAGAATTAACTAAGCAGTTTCTCTTAAATCTTTTACAAGCTGTAGTGTATGGCATGGCGGTGGATTCATTTCGGTTTCGTTAAGATACGTCTAATATAAGGTGAGTAAAATTTGGGGGAAAAAAAATAATTGTTTACATTCGAAGATTTGGTGGATGCGCCAGTGCAAATGTGAACGATCCATCTTTTCGCGTCTGAAGGACTTCTATTATATTTTCCAAAAATGTATATTAAACGTTCACAAAAAAAGGGTTCAAAAGGACTGTTTCAGACGAAGAATAATACACAATTTATACTAACTGTTCGTTAATGCTTAACTGCTTCACTGATGGTACCAATTGGACGTCGTAACACTATAAATCTAACACAGTAAGTACTAGCACTTTCTTAAAATTAAACCTGATAGGGAATTTTGAAAACACAAGAAAAAGACAATATAAAGTTAAAAAAATGTGTATTAAATCTCTTTTAAAAAATCATGTTTTACAAAAACTTCAAGAAAAATGTATTGACAAACTATAGTTTGGCCTGTGGAACGGAACTACTTATAATGTACCAACTACCATCCAATACGCGGTTTATAGCTAACGATTATGCAAAAAGATTCAAGAAAATTTCAATGTTTAAAAATTTTTGGTGGACTTTTGCTTGCCTGTCCATTTAGTATTATCAGTTCAATTATAATTTGGTTCGCTCCTCAGAACTTAAAAATGCTTGAATTGCAACGACTTTCAATTATATTGTAGCAATTATAAACTCATACGTTCAGGCAAGGCGGTCCCATGCACATATGAGTACACGGTAACTTTTCTGACACTGAATCACTGAGGAACCGGTTTAGGGCAAATACCGTTAAAAACCCATCATTTTCCCGTCAAAATCGACTGTTAGAAAATGATTGGTCACCCTTGTCGCTAAAGGCTATTTTTGCTAAAACTCTCGATATGCTTTGACTAGAGGCTGGATTAACTTGTCCTCATATTTAACACAACGCATGAGTTGCAGTGTGGCACAACGTGGATTCGTAAAAGGGTTTTTAATTTTGCAATTTCGATTTTAGTTACATTTTCTAAATTTTGGTGGTCGGAGCGACATTACGTCCCCATGCAGCGACATTTATACACTTTCTAAAATTACAGTCCTTGATGAGTTTCTGAAATTTTTGCATAAAAAACGCTCCGTGGAGCGAAAATATGATTCGGATTTTGTTACAGTTTCTAAAAGTTTATCGAGGGTTTTGGCGTGTTCTTTAACACATACTGCGATTTTGTAGATAACAGAATTTGTGGATTCTCTTGAAAGTCTGTCACGCCAACATAACAATATCTTATTTCATTACAAGGCACATAGGAGACTGTAAAAAGGGGCAAAAGAAATGGAAAGCTTACAAAAAAGTTTAATTTGAAATTTTGAATGATGCCACAGTCAATCTGTCGTAATAAAAGAGGGCAGATCGAAAAAATTGCTGGTAGGCCGAATTTTTGATATGTTGATACTGGTGGACAGAGACGTAAAATCTCAAGCTGACGTATCGCCATTTGTTTCGGAATTGCCGCCTTCTTGAAAAAAATTTCGAAATCGAAATGAACTGTATAATATATCAGATCATTCTCTAGTATTTTACTCCTTCAGTGTCTGTTTACCTAAATACAGTCAGCAAAGTTTTAGATATATATTTAATAGGCGTTCCTCGTTTAACGAATTTTTGATTTGCAAAATAGCGTGTAATATTGTCTGGTACTGGTTTTTGAATACAAAAACTTATAAAAACCTACTGATTTTTACGATTCAATGATATGAATTGTGGTTTTGGTAAAATATTAAATATTGACACCATCAGTTTGTGACATGTTTTATACCGTTGGAAAAAGAAGGAATAAACAGAATTACTGGTGTCATGGCCTATTTTGAAATTTGTTCTTTTCACTTTTGTACAAGAGCGTATGTCAAAGCCTGCGTTTTTCGAATTTTTTAATACACATTGTTATTCTTGTCTTTGCCGTCAACTTTCATCCCTTTAACTTTTTTCGTATCTCCTCAAATAAGGCAGCTATAACCGTTTGTGGTTTCATATTTTTCAGATTTTTGTAATATATCTTACAAAGTAAGCTGTGGATTTCAAATTTTTTTTTACTGAAATATAGCTCATAAGAAATGCGATAACTGCTTCCAAAGCTTTATTGTTCTACAGTAGAACAGTAGATATTAAGAAATATATTTGGCGTGGCCCTCGTAAAATGGACAGACGGTATACATAATTATATTAGTTGTCAATTTTATTAGTGCCAAGTCGTATTTATTTTAAAACATGTCTTTATTCATACACAGCATTGTGGTATTGAGAGAGGAGGGGATTAAGCAGATCAAAATATCTATTACAGTCAATATCTCATTTATTTGAAAATATGAAAAGATCCCCTATTTTTTTACTCAAAGTGATTCAATACATTGCGAAAAGATACATAGTTAGCCTTAGTAGTCAATAAAAAAATATAACCTCGCTTAAATTTGGTCTTCAGTTTCGCGGCTATAAAATTATTTGTATTATTATAGCCTCGAATTAGCTGTTAAAATATATTTTTATTAAGTAGAGAGTTTTACGTCCTGTATTAAGTTCGACTACTATGTATTAACATAGCACATTCATAAGTAATACCAATACAACGAGAACATCGGCAACATTAAACTTAATCCTACTCCCTTGGCTTGATATTTGATTTATCTGATTGGTCCAAATGGGTTCAGTGGAAAATTCAACCATATCAGCAGCACTGAAATGCTCAAAAACAATAATGTCGTTAGTTCCTTTCACTAGTAGAGATCCAGGTAAGTACAAAGATAGTTGCGGCCCCAAAAATATGTGCCTACCCAAAACAAATCCATTCACAATGACGATGCCTTGGTTCCAGTGTTTCATATTTATGTAAGTGTCTTGAGGAGTTTCCGAAACAGTAAATGATACTTTGTACAAGGCTGGGGTGGAGGTATTACTGTTGATGCTGTGCCACCCAACTAGCTCATTGTTCCAAGATTTTTTAAACTCAAGCGGAACTATTTTCCAGTTTTCTATTGGTTCGTTGTTTAAATACACTTGATTCCGTAACCCTTTCCACTGATAGAACTGGGATAAATCACCCACGTTAACTCTACCCATATTTTCAACAACTAAATCCAAGGTAGCGTTATGTAGTTCTTTATCGGTGAGTATAATGGCGGAGTTCCTGAGCCTCCAGTAACCAAAGTCGTTTAAATCGTCACTGCTACTCAACGGCTTATTAAGAAGGGCTCCATTGAGCAGAACCAAAACGACATCTCGTACGTAGTCTTCTATAATTAGCTTAGCGTTGGGCGGGATGTCTAAATTAGTTTTTCTATAAACTATGTACCCATAGCTTTGACCGCTGTTATCGTTAATTGGTAGAGTTTCCATAGGCACGATATATTTGCTATCTATCTTGTTTTGAAAACTGTTTATTATCTCTGATAGCAACAGCTGCTTTTCAACTACTAACGATGGGTAAGCTACTCGATTTTTGAGAGGTGGAGGGCTGGGAGTTTTAGTTTGTACTTTGCTATGCTTCATAACCAACGTCCTTATTAGATCCCATTTTTCAGTATAGTCACCTGGAAAAAATTAAGATTGATAATAGCAGATTATATTTATTCATTACTGTAATGTCTAGTCTCGGAAACTTACCGTTCTCAGCCAAAGGAGCATCACAATCATAACTAGTGATGTCTGGTTGGAAACCAGAATTATTTACTCCAGCATAAAGACTGTTAGCTCCATTTAAGAATCCATAGTTAGTCCCTCCAACAAACATGTATATATTAAAAGATGCTGGGTAGTTTAGAATAACATCTAGATGTTCTTTAAATAATGTGTCGTTCTTCAAATGGTGATCTTCAGTCACATGATCGTACCAGCCCGTCCAATACTGCATCACCATCGTAGGCTTGTTTGACTGAGCTTTTTTTAGATTATCAAGTTGCGATTTTGAGTCCGTGTCGAAACTGACGGTTTGTAAAACACCTGGCAAAGACTCTACAACTCCCTTGTTAAAAGAATCTAAGGTATAGAGCATTACTTCAATAGTGTTTTCCTCAAAAATATTTTTTAATGCTTGGAGATAATTTATGTCGTTTTCTCCAGTATTTCCGTATTCATTTTCGATTTGCATGGCTATTATCGAGCCTCCTTTTGTGAATTGTAAATTTGCTAACTTAGGTAAAAGATTTCCAAAGTATCTTTTAACAAAATTCAAGAAGTTATCATCTTTTGAAGATCTTACTTTAGTAGTGCTTTTCAAGATCCAGCTTGGTAAGCCGCCGAACTCCCATTCCGCGCCTATGTAAGGACCAGGACGCACTAGGGCGAAGAGGTCTTCGGCTTGTACTAATTTCAAGAATTCCTCCAGATGAAGAAAATCTTCCATGTCAGTTGCTCCATCTCCAAAGTCATAGACACCTAAAATAATGAGTAGGAAGTACATAAGACACTATTATTTATTATTTATTAGTAGATTAATGCATACTGCTGTAGTAAACAAATACAAATCATATTGTAATTGTAGGAATGATCTTTTGGTGATGAACCAGGCTGTGAACAGAAGCCCTTTTTATTTTTTTAAGAATAAATTTAATAGTGAAAGCATTGTTTTAAGCAGCAGAGACATATACACGAAAAACTGGTTTAAAGCTAAGGTAAACCAATACGTACCAGGCTGTGGCTCGTGGAGATTCCATGGTATGTAAGTTTCTACAGTGTTGAGACCAGCAGATCTCATTTTTGTCAATCTATCTCTCCAGTAGGCTCTCGGAACTCGGAAATAGTGAAAAGAGCCACTGTAGATCGTTATATTTCTTCCATTCAACGTAAAAAAATCCTTACTATCGGATAATCCCTCAGTTATTCCACCTTTTGTGTAGTAGTCATATAAAGTAGGTAATGAGTTATCTTCTAAGTTTGAATCAACATTCCTCAAAACTAGAAGTAACGTAACGCTGAAATATAATTTGCAAAACTGGTTCATATTAACTGTTTTTATTACACTTGTAACAAATGACGACGCGGATACTATTTATAGTCAAGTGATTTCAAAAGTACAAGAAAATGTTCAACTAGAAAACTACCGAGATAGTAATATCAAGATCTTTTGTTTGCATTGGTTCTTTACTACATGCCGAAAAGTATTTACATTTTATAATATAAAGTTGTAGTCTAGATTATAACAGATAATAAATTAACTAAATATTGATTACATCAGATTATGTTAGAAAAATTACGATTTGTAAAATACTAACATGCAAAAATACCTACATCTAGATGTTTAATCAGTTATTATATTGGAGCTATTTTTCTTCTGCTTTTTAGATAAAAGAGGCAATCTGTCTAAGTAATTGTCGTATATTGAAAAATAAATTTTAAAACGGAATAAATAGTTCTAATAGATGAAAAAATATTTTGGACTCTTATAATTGAAAATCTATCTCATACAGATGGACTCACAGTAGAGATATTTTGGTCTAATATAAGGAACATTTATAGATAGATTGGCTTGTGACAAACCTTTATTTTTGGCTCTTATAAAGATGAAAATCTATCTCCTATATATGGATTTTACAGTAGAGGTATTTTGGTTTAATATAAGAAACACTTACAGATTGACTGGCTTGTGACAAGCCTTCATTTTTGGCTCTTATAAAGTTGAAAATCTATCTGCTATATATGAATTCACAGTAGAGGTATTTTGGTTTAATATAAGAAACACTTACAGATTGACTGGCTTGTGGCAAGCCTTCATTTTTGGCTCTTATAAAGTTGATAATATATCTCCTATATATGAATTTCACAGTAGAGGTATTTTGGTTTAATATAAGAAACACTTACAGATTGACTGGCTTGTGACAAGCCTTCATTTTTGGCTCTTATAAATTTGAGAATCTATCTGCTCTATATGAATTTCACAGTAGAGATATTTTGGTTTAATATAAGGAACATTTATTGATTGACTGGCTTGTGACAAGCCTTTATTATTGCCTCATAAAGTTGAAAATCTATTTCCCATATATGAATTTCGACGTAGAGATATTTTGGTTTAATATAAGAGACACTTACAGATTGATTGGCTTGTGCCAAGCCTTTATTTTTGGCTCTTATAAAGTTGAAAATCTGTCTCCTGTGTATGATTTTCACAGTATAGATGTGTTGGTTTAATATAATGTACATTTATAGATTGACTGGCTTGTGACAAGCCTTTATCATTGGCTCTGATAAAGTTGAAAATCTATCTCCTACAGATGAATTTCGCAATAGAGATATTTTGGTTTAATATAAGAGACACTTACAGATTGATTCGCTTGTGACAAGCCTTTATTTTTGGCTCTTATAAAGTTAAAATCTCCTATATATGAATTTCACAGTAGATATATTTTGGTTTAATATAAGAAACACTTACAAATTGATTGGCTTGTGACAAGCATTTATTATTGGCTCTTATAAAGTTGAAAATCTATATCCTATAGATGGATTTTACAGTAGAGATATTTTAATTTAATATAAGGAACATTTATGGATTGGCTTGTGACAAGCCTCTATTTTTTCTTGATATGACAAATACAACCGAAATATTCGATAAAAAAACGTGTTTCAAAAGCAGATCCTCGACAGAGTGGGCTTCGTTCTAAACATTTTTCCACATACTTTACTGTACTTTGTGCCAAGAGGCTCTCCTGCTGCAAACAAGCACGGCCTCAGCCCAACCCAGTGTAGACATAGCCGGCCTAGCGGTGTGTTTTTGGGGAGTGGCAGCAATACCTATGGTAAGCTGGTAAATCAAAATAAAATTTCTACCTACTCAAAAAATACAGTTCATTAAGACTGAATAATCTCTAAAATGAAAATGTATTCTCAAATCCGAATCTCCTATGTTCAGGATTCCGACAGTGATTTAAAATCTTGAAATAAGATCGATCCCAATCATGCTTGAAGATGTAGCTAAGGAAATTGTTGATAAAAGCTTATTTGGAGATAAGGGTGAAAATGCAACCCTTTCAATTTTTTAAATATAACTCGAAAACGAAGCAAACTTCAGGTACAGTTAATAAGAAACTTTTTGTAGATAATCAAATTTTCCATCAAAATGGCTTATTTAAAAAAAATAAAAACTTTTTTCGTTCCAAAAGTATCCAAAAAAACAATTAAATAAAAAGCAAAAAATCCAATTTTTGAGCATAAAATTCGAGCCGAAAATATGTAGCATATCCTCTACACCTAGCCGATTCAGAGATATTTGACATTTTATAGAAAATTTGACAGGTGCAACGGTTTGCAAGAACTGTTATAACTTTCTTCGTGTAAAAGATCCTCATTTGATTCTTGTCAAATAAAAAGAACACAAGGAGAACTACGTTCTACAACTGAAATAAATTCAATAATATCATACCAAGTGTTCCGTTTTTCGCGTTACATTTTGTCAACTTCAAACCGTGAAAACTTGTTTAGGTCAAATGGAACACCCTGCATTTTTTTACGTCAAGTTGTGTAAAATTGAATTCCCTTTTTTCTGATATTAGCATTGTGGGGGTTAAAGTTACAACTTTTTGAAATATTTGCGACTTTATTAGAAATTCATGAATTATTCATTGAATCATTTCATCAAAATAGCCATGATTAAAAAGAATCAGTCATTATCTTAAATTACATCCACGAAGACTTTTTAAATTTGTTTATTATTTATGGAGAATGTGATAAAGTAATATCAAGAACTTGCAGCACATTTGCTACTCGATATCCAGAAAAACGGACACCGTCACCAAACACTGTAAAACGCATACTGGAAAATTTTAAAAATTATGGCTCTGTCAAGGCAAAAATGCAAAGAAGAAAGCCTATTGTTAATGACGAAAACATTGAAATAGTCATTCTGGGATAATTCCAAGGATGTCATTAAGACAAGCTGCTCTGGAATCGGGACTATGCAAGGATTCAATTCGCAGAATCTTATTAAAACATAAGTTTCACCCGTTTTCATTCCATATGGTTCAAGGATTAAAAGAAACAGATTTCCTAAGAAGACAGAATTCTTGTGAGTTTATTCTAATAAGGTCTGAGGGTCACGATTCTTATTTGGGAAATATCATATGGACAGATGAAGCAGAATTTACCAAAAATGGACTTTTTAATAGACACAATTTGCATTATTGGGGTGACTCAAATCCTCATATATTCAGACAGCGAAGCTTTCAGGAGAGTTGGCAGTTCAATGTTTACTGTGCCATAAGAAACGATAGAGTGATGGCATTACAATTTAATCAGAAAAATTTAAATGATAAATGAAATTTTCTCTTCTGCTAATATGTATAGGTAATTTTTTTTTTTTTTTTTTTTAGGTGAAAGATATCTGAATATCTTACAAAATTTGAATAATAACTATTTAGAAAATTTACCTCTCGCCGAACATAGAAATATGTTTTATCAGCACGTCGGTGCTCCCCCACATAACGCATATTTAATTAATAATTATTTACAAGAAACTTTTTATGATCCATGGATTGCCAATAATGGACCTTTCTTATGGCTTCCTCGCTCGCCCGATTTATCAGTTCTGGATAATTTCATTTGTGGAACTATTAAAAATAAAGTTTATGAGAGCTCATTAACAACCATTGAAGATTATATGCAAAGACTAAGAAATGCATTTCAAAACATATCACAGGATTCTATTAGAAGAGCTACCCATGAGGAACTAATCCGAATGTGCGAAAAATGTGTCGAGGTTCGAGGGCGGAATTTTGAGCAATTATTAAATTAAAATGAAATCATATTTTAAATTGATCTTATCTCTGCTATTTTAGTTCGTGCCATATCTTCAATTCGATTAATACGCATGTTATAGTGTTAGTGTTATTTTGCGTTTTTGTGAATATCGAGTAGCAAATGTGCTGCAAGTTCTTGATATTACTTTGTCACATTCTCCATAAATAATAAACAAATTTAAAAAGTCTTCGTAGGTGTAATTTAAACATGCTGGCATTTTTTGATATAAGATAATGACTGATTGTTTCTAATCATGGCTATTTTGATGAAATGATTACAACAATTCATGAATTTCTAATAAAATCGCAAATATTTCAAAAAGTTGTAACTTTAACCCCCACAATGCTAATATCAGAAAAAAGGGAATTCAATTTTACACAACTTGATGTAAAAAAATATAGGGTGTTCCATTTGACCTAAACAAGATTTCTCTGTTTGAAGTTGACAAAATGTAACGCGAAAAACGGAACACTTGGTATGATATTATTGAATTTATTTCAATTGTAAAACGTAGTTCTCCTTGTGTTCCTCTTATGTGACTGGAAGAAAATGGGGATCTTATACACGAAGAAAGTTATAACAGTTCTTGCAAACCGTTGCACCTGTCAAATTTTCTATAAAATCAAATGTCTCTGAAACGGTTAGGTTTAGTTATAGGATATTCTACATATTTTCGACTCAGAATTTTATGCTCTTTTCGAAAACTCTAAAATATATAGGGTGTTCCATTTGAAATAAGCAAGTTGGTATCGACTTCCGGTATAAACGGAAGTGCCAGCCGCTTCTAATTATTTTAGTTAGATTGGCCACACAGCCATTAATAGCTCAATGCAGTTGCTGTTAAGACCTGTAAACAGTAGTACAATATAAAAATTAACATGCCTTTTTATTAATACATCCTTCACAAACAGAGAATACAGACACTACAGTTTTATAAATAATTAATGTGAAGGTCCTGCAAAAATAGACTTTTCAGAAAATTTAATGCTGGTTGGAGCAGTATAATGTTCAAATATGATAATATCATTGCTTCCGTTCACCAAGAAGGGTGCTGGTATGTACAAAGAGTGTTGTGGCCCTAAAAAGAAGTATCTACCTATGACAAAACCATTTACAATCACAATTCCCTTAGTCCATTCCCGCATATCGATGAAAGTGTCTTGAGGATCCCCTGAAATATTCAAAGTTGATCTATAAAGGACTGGGTTATCAGTTCTGGTTCTAATGTCGGTTTGCCATCCCTTTAAATTAACATTCTGAGACCTTTTGAATTCGAGTGGTATTATTTCCCAGTCGCTCAGTCGTTCGTAATTTAGGAAAACTGGTTCGGTTAGGCCTTTGAATTGCAGGAATTGGGGTAAATTTCCATAATTATTTCTTCCAAAATTCTCAACAACTAAATCAAGAGTAGCATTTCTAACAAAGGCGTAAGTTAAAGTTAAAGTTGAATTCTGAACCCGCCAAAAACCAAAACGGTTTAGATCTGATTTAACTTTCGGCGTGTCAGAAACCAAAATACCGTTTATCATTACTAAAACCGTGTCTCTAACATATCCAGAAATTCTTAACACAGCGCCTGCTGGGATGTCCAAATTAGTTTGGCGATAGACTATGTATCCATAACTTTGTCCAGAATTATTGTTAATCGGTAAAAGTTCCATGGGAACCACATCTCTACGTGTAAATTTCACTTCAGAATTATCAATCAACGCTTTTAGTTCCAGATGACTTTGTGCCTCTAGTGTTGGGTAAGCAATTGCTAAATTTTCTTCAGGAACAGAAGGCGTCCACCATTCCCTTGTGGCCCGAGCTGCAATCAGCTCTTTTACTGTGAAATATTTATCGGTGTAGTTACCAGATTCGGTTAACGGAGCGTCGTAGTCGTAGCTGCTTGTCGTGGGTTGGAGTCCAGAATTATCCAGGCCGCTGTTTAGGCTGTTAGCGCCGTTGAGGAAACCAAAATTCGTGCTACCTGTAATAATACAGACATATTTATACCGGCAACAGCAGTATTAGGCTAGTGTCAATACCTTTTTGAAAAAAAATATTATTAACACATTATTAAAATTAAACACGAGATAAACTGAAATTCTGCTGTTTAGGGGTTGAAAGTGGTTTTTGTGATTTTCAGCGAAACGTGACCTCCTAGTGGAAAATGTTCTTTACGAAAGTTGTAGACAATAAAAAATTATAAAACTTTTAAATCAAGCATTTTTCAACATAACCTCAAATTTTCTGAGAAAACGATTTTTCGGTTTTTTATTTCTTTCTCTCGTCAAAGTAATTCAATTTACATGAAATTATGTGAGAGCAAATCTTTGTTTGCATTGAATAAGCATGATTTTTTTTGAATCTGGAAAGCTTTATTGGTGTTTTTTTAAAAAATTAAATATTCTATCCAGGCTCATTTTAACCGTTGAAATGTCTACTTTAAAGCCTATGTATGTTATGGTTTATTTTTCAAGAAACCGCTTAAAATTGAGAAAAATAAAAAAAATGACTTGGAATCTCAAATTTTTCAATATTATTTATTATTTTCAGTTTTGTTTTATTATTTTTGTAAATAATGAATTAAATTTCAATGACAAAATTTACTTCAATGTAATATCACTAAATTTGAATGAATTTAAATGAAAAAAGTGGGGGAAAGTTTTTCATGGCAATGCACCGTACCGTACTAAAAGTCGTAAGCTGAAGTTAAGACTCACTGGCCCAATGTGCATTTTTCTTAATGCAAAACAATCAATTTATTGATATTTTTTTAACAATTTTTGACTCGCTTCATCTTCAGAAAAACATTGTATTGTCATTTTTCTCTAAAAATAAAAAAATTAAAAGATTCTAATGAATTTTAGATCTTTTGCATTGTAGCTGTTCATCAATATTGAAACATCCCGTATATACCCAATATACAAATTTAATTTTGTCTTAGTTATTTTCCAAATTTAAGTAATTGATGCATTTAATTCATTTCATTTCATTTTTTTTTTCATTTATGTAGTCATTAAATATTGCACATTTAAATTTGCCAGAAATGCCTTTTAAAATTATATTTTTAAAGCAAAGTTAAACGCTATAATTTTGAGACAGAATTTACATAAAATCTAGTCGAGTTGCAGGGTTTGTTTATCGTATATTCAGATAAATGTCAAATACTTCGTGTATTCCCATAGTATGCAATCGCCTACATGTTTCTAGCTTAACCATAGAAAAAGATAGAAAGTTGAGCGTCACTCTAAAGTGCTGCACAGGGCTACGTCGTGTCGAATATTATAATAGCGTTAAAATGAACATATTCCCACAAGAAACAAGCGGAGATGCATAATCCGGGTAGAAGGGTGACATCAAGAACCATATAAAAGAAGACCAGCTTGTTTACCGAAGGAGATGCCACTTCTATCACTCCCGAGTTGCATCGTCGAATGCTATCATTCGCTGTGCTCCTGAGTAATTGCATTTCAATATACCCAAGTTACATTGCTGACCCTCCGGGCTCGCTGTTCTTATTGTATTATTGTGTGGATATTGTACCTAAGTCACATCGCTGACCCTCTGGGCTAGCTGTTCTTATGACAACTATTCTTTGGCGTACTATTTATGAAGTGCCATTTTAACCTCTCTGTTATGCTCAACGGTAAGTTAAACATGAAGAAGCTGGAGAAGAGCATTCACGGACAATATAACGCTAGACAGGACGCACGGAAATTCTGCAGGCACAAATTTCTAAAAAGTGATCGCTTGCTTATTTCGAGACTCTATTTTTTTGGCAATTGCATTTATACTCTGGTTTCGTAGGGGTGTAATGGGGAAAATTGGAACATTTGTAATACTAAAAGAATATTAGATTTTTTTAAAATGAAATATTAGCTTTGATTTTTAACTATCATAATATTATATTACCAGTTATTCAGTTATGATTTTATTCACGATTTTAATTCATAAAATTTCATTTTCTGAATGTCTTACTAGGGAAGTTTGCGTTTGCAAAATAACAAGTTTATATTCAAGAACTATATATTTAGAGTTATGCAATAACAAGATACTTTTCATAGACTCGTCAAACTTCATGTCAACACCACTTTCTTACCTTCGCGGATTCGCGGCTTCGTATGTTTGACAATCATAGGCAATCTTCTAGTTGCTTTTCTATTTAATTACTATAGGGAGATTTCCCCAGCAGCATTCTAAAAGATTTTACGTGGATGTAAATTCTCACCTCAGCAAGATTAATATGATTATCTGAACGATTGTTCCTACTCTAATTTCAATCAATAAACAATGTATAATTAAAGGATATTTCCTCAATACCCTATGATATTTTACATCAGTATTTAATGCTCATTTCTCAACTTAATTTTGATAATGTATAAACATGACATGATTCTTGTCCTTTGTTTTGCATTCGATTCATTATTTGGCTATTGTTAACAACTTTAATTATAAATCATTATTATCTAGCAATTCCTAACAACTTTATTTAATTATAAACTATTACCTAGCAATTTCTAACAGCTCTAATTATAGATTATCATTATCCGGCCATTGCCACAACTCTAACTACTATTAAAATAACACAGCATACTTTTGTACCTCAGTTCTTGTTATTGCATCAAAACACTCAGTACATCTATAGTATAGTCTTCATAGATGTGTACGCCTACGCCCCTGCCTCATGGAACGTGCAAGAGGCGTAGGTGCCGCGCACAATGGCCTGGGTGATTCTAGAAGGAACGAGTACATTCGACGCGGGTAAATATGTAGTGGATCCAAGCACAGTGGGGGACAGTTTTGATATGAGAAGAACAAGTGAACAGATGGAATACGAATAGTAATGCGTTGTGAATTATAGTAACGAGACTATAATCGATGTAACTTGTAATTAGTGTGTACTATTGTGTATAAGGACTTAATTGTTGTGGTTTATGAAAGTTCTTGTTGCAATTTATTGAACCTACATACGGGGTGTTTACTAGATATTGTAAACACGTAACAATAATCTCTTCCGACTCACTTAAATCTTCAAACATTTCTTTATATTCATTCGAGCAGTTTTCATGACAATTACTGCATAAATTAGTACATTTTCAACCATGTTTTCGGCAGCCGCATCTTTGTTTATTATAATCACTTTCACAGCTGCAGCTAATACTTTTTAATAATTTATCGAGAATTAAGTCTGAACTGTCTATGATAAATTTGGGCACAAGTCTACCTAGATGATTTTTTTATACATTTGTTTAACGTCGGCCTATTTCCGCTACTGAGGCTAATACCGACGCCTGTAGACGAGCTACCCCCAACCAGGAATTTTGCCGAACTTCTTCTTCTTTTACTTGCCTGACATTTAATAGACAAGGGACCGACGGCTTTACATCCCCTCCGAAGGATGGTATATCCTCTATACAACCCTCGCCTAAAGTTGTATAGCTTCCGCGCATACACTGATAACAAGCCACTGGAAGATTTGTGAGGCGAGGACGCGGTCTTCGTTGCAACGGTCATCCATCCAACTACTAACCGCGCCTTACGTTGCTTTACATCGCATATCGAAGTATGTACATAGTAAAGACGCACCCACGCTCACCCCTACCTAGATGTTCATTCCAGCCCCATTGCTTGGTTTTTTGTTATCGGGCCCATTGCCCAAATAACCAAGCCAAGTTTGCAATTGGTAATAAACTCTATAGGAGTGTTGTGTAGCTGCTCCTTCAGTTGGGGAAAGTTCTCCTATTTAAAAGTAGATTTGTTAGTTGCCAGTTGGTAATGCTCAAATTTTGATATAATGACATATCTATTTGTAAATACCAGCTATAAGTTGAGATTCATTTGTTGCCATGGTTATTTGGTCTGCATCTTTAACAAAATACTAGCTAGGCTCGATACATTTTTGATGATCAATAATGCATAACTTAATAATTTTTTATTAATTTGTTATTTATTTAAAAAGTTCGGGATGGTTTCCTCCACTTCCTTCAAATAAATTCATTCAACTTCAGTAATATTACATTGAAGTAAATTCTGTCATTGAAATGTAATCCAT
This sequence comes from Leptura quadrifasciata, assembly GCA_963675555.1. NCBI lineage: Eukaryota > Metazoa > Arthropoda > Insecta > Coleoptera > Cerambycidae > Leptura > Leptura quadrifasciata. The sequence continues at coordinate 13,018,754 of OY776681.1, read as the reverse complement.
TATTTACATAATTAATAAAATAAAATGAAAATAATAAAAAATATTGACTTTTTTGCTGAGTGAGGTAATGTCCGCCAGAGCTCCATTTTGACAGCCCCCCATTCACAGCACGGGGGGGGGGCATTTTTTGACAGCACGGTGGCCAGTGGCGGAGTCCTAACGCGGGGGCCTGGAATCCTAAGGGGGTCCATTCTGGGGGCGGAGCTCCGGCTCAACTGGGGCCATTTCTTAACGGGTTTTAATATTTCAAAGTAAATTTGAAAAATAAATGTGAGTGCTCTTTTATATGTCAAAACATTTTCAACTTTCTAAATGCTTTATAGTCTCAGCAACATTTTGAAAATTTACAAATTTTTTGCGAAGTTTAGATTGTAATATTATTATGCAAAAACTAAAAGTCCGATCTCGGTGAAATTTGGTGGGAAGATTTATTATATTAAAATGTTTTCTTTAGCCAAGTATGAAGGTCCTATGTATAACATAAGTATTTGAAAAAAATTCCACAAAGAACTTGCTATAACAAATTTTCGAAATTTTTTCGATTTTTACTACTTTTGCATTAGTAAAAGTGAATTTTTGGATTCGCAGCTAACTGCATCTTATGCAAAATTTAATTATAAAACTTTTTCGTTTATATAACTTTTCTTTAAAAGCAACAGTTACTGAGATATATGAAAAATAGGAAGAAAACACGGAATTTTTTGAAATTTTTTACAGTTTGTTTAATAAAAAATTGCGCCCACGTTTTCAAACTAGCGCATGAGTTCTAGGAGAGATTAAGCCAAAAATCTGCCATACTACTCGATTCACCCAACCAAAAACAAATACCGCCTGGCCTATTTTGATTCTTAACATTTTTACCAATTTTCAAAACTTTCTGAATTTTAGCAGATATATCATAATTTTAACTTTTTTACTGCATTATTACTTACCAACAAATGTGTACATGTTGACAGATGACGGGTAATCGAGTATTGCCACTAAGTTATTCGAGAAACTCCTCGTAGACACGGTATGATGGTCTTCCAGCCAATGATCAAACCACCCCGTCCAGTACTCCATGGTCATGGTAGGCTTATTAGATTGAAGAGAATTCAACTTGTCCAGTTGCCCCTTAGGATTATCATTAAAATTAGCAGTTTGTAAAACGCCTGGTATAGCTCCTCTCCCATTAGCCCCAGGTGGATCAGAAGTGTACAGAAGTTCTATGATGCCGTTACCTAAATACATTTGCCTAAGTTCCTGAAGGTACTTTAAGTCGTTTACACCAGTGTTTCCGTATTCATTTTCAATTTGCAAGCCGATTATGGGACCGCCTTTTTGAAATTGAAGCGCTGCTAAAATCGGTAAAAGTATGCTGAAGTATCTACGGACGAAAGAGAGGTAATTGCTGTCGTTGGAGTTTCTTACGGAAGTTGTGTTTCTGAGAATCCAGCTTGGAAGGCCGCCGAACTCCCATTCGGCGCAAATATAAGGACCGGGGCGGACTAAAGCGAAGAGGTCCTCTTCTTGGGCTGTTTTAAGGAATTCCTCTATGTGGAGGAAGTCCTCCATGTCAGATCCTCCATTTCCAAAATCATACACTCCTAAAGTGAAAGAAAGTATAAATAGTCCAGTGGAATTAGCATTTTGTCAGTACCGAAATCTGAGTGGATAATGAAGTGATTCATGAACACGGAGTATCAAAGGTGATATGGACATACTTTTTGATTTTTCGATTGTTATTATTTAATAGAAAAATACACAATTTGAAACTATTTGAAAGTTTACTCTGTGCTGTGCTTAAAGTACGGTTCAAATTTGATTTAAAAATATTCCTCAGTTTCCGAGATAATTTAATTTGCTTATAGAATTACGATGACTTAACGTACAATAACAGTCAATTTTTCAATCACACGATTATAAAAATAGGCTAATTTGAAAGATAAAGGTTGCTGCTACTTCTTAATGCAATTATTACCCAGTCAAATAACTTTTTTGAGTGTTTATAATGGCTTTCAAAATAGCGTTATATTTTCCGCATAAACAAATTGAATTACTCGCTGAATTTTTAACGCAACGTATTGTCAAACGAATCAAATTAAAACTAACGTCTTTAACTTTATATTGCGCCGAACTAGAATTTTCCAAATTGTTTTGGAGCAAAGATATATTGTTTTTTCAAAAAATCATAGCTCCCATGTTTATTTATATGAAGCTATGAAATTTGATCTGTATGTAGAGGTTTAGTTGAATTATACTTGGACAGTATTTTCAATTTCTCTCGAATAAATATATTACTAATAATGCAAGGGAAAGTATAGCTTGATGCGCGTCACTGAAGAGGGGGTAGGAGAGAGGATAGACGAGCTCCTGGGCTCGCGCTCACTCAAAATTTGCTCCAACTGCTTCTCGCTGAATGAATCATCGATATCTCGGCTTCTGATCATCCGATTTCTTTGATTTTTTTTGATTTGCACTAGCTCGACGAGCCCATTCCAAATTTATCAAAAAGAAATGACAAAATTCACTGCAAAATGGAGAAAATATAGTATTTGGATTCAATTTTATTTCATATTTTATTAAACAATACATAAATACATTATAATTTACGCCTTTTTATTGTATTTACATATCATTCTAATCATCGTCAGACTCATCACACTTATCACGCTCATCACCGACAGGTTATTATTTTAAAAATATTTTATGGTACAAGAGGCTCTTCACGCCATACTGGCTCTTCTCCCAACCTCATTGTTTCGGATCTATTTCATTTCCTAACCACTTCTGAATTTGTTGATATGCGTGAAATGAATGTTGGATCGTTGCTCCTTCTGTTGGAGGAAGTAATTCCAATTTAAAAGCCGACCTAGTTGTAGACTTTTCGTAATTAATGAAACGAATTTCATGCAAAGATCCTTTGTCTTTTTTGTACTGTACATACGCGCGACTATTTCACAACCATTCTCGCCAATCCTCTTTCTATCAATTACACCAGCGCGAGTCCAGGAGAGCGTCTACCCCCTCTCCTGCCCCCTCTCTAGTGACGCGCATCAACGCTATACTTTCGCTTTCATTATTATTAATATATTTATTCAAGGGAAGTTGAAAATACTGTCCAAGAATAATTCAACTAAACCTCTACATACGGGTCAAATTTCATAGTTTCATACAAATAAACATGGGAGATATGATTAAAAAAAAAAAAGTATCTTTGTTCCAAATTAATTTGGAAAATTCTAGTTCGGCGCAACATACTCACCAGTATGCTTACCAGCCAGGCAAATTAACAGAACTAGCACTTAATAACCTAGTCGGGAAAATCACTCAATCCTTTCAAGAAAAAGAGATTGCAGTGCCTGCTTTTCTCGACATTATGCACTACCCGATTCCTTATACACAGCGGCAGCTGCTAGAGGAATCGAGCTAACCATAACTGACTGGATCCGAGCTATGCTGGAAAACAGAATCATAACGACAACTTTACAGGAGAAACGGTCAGCTTCAGGGCCGCGAGAGGGTGCCCACAAGGCGGAGTTCTGTCCCCCCTTCTGTGGTCACTACTTGTGGATGATCTGCTGGCCATTTTATCTCTGTGGGAAGCCGAGATTCTGGCATATGCAGACGACCTAGTCGTCATGGTTAAAGGTAAATCTGAAGAGGACCTCTCTCATACCCTTCAAGAGGTACTAGATACAGTGCACATCTGGTGTGAGAGGGAACAGATGTCTGTCAATCCCCGCAAAACTGTAATAGTACCCTTCACCAGGAAAAGGAAGCTGGATAACTTAGAACCGCCTTCCTTACTAGGTGAAATCATTCCATTTTCGGATGAGGTGAAATATCTAGGCATTACGCTGGATAGATCACTCAACTGGAATTTCCACCTGGAAAAGGTAATGTACAAAGCAAGGCTGTCCCTGTGGACGTGCCGTAGAATTTGTGGAAAATCCTGGGGTATGGGTCCCCAACAAATATACTGGATATACGTTACGGTTATTAGACCAATGATAGCGTATGGCTCCATAGTTTAGTGGTCGAAAGGGCTACAACTGTCGGCCAAAGCCAAACTCTTTGGTTTACAGAGACAAGCATGCCTGGCAATAACTGGTGCTTTATAGCACCACACCGTCAGCTGCTTTGGAAATCCTCCTAGACTTCCCACCTCTCCATATTTACTTGGAGAGAGAAGCTAGGTGGGCAACATATAGACTCCAACAATCGGCAATCAATATGCTGCAGGCTATCATCATGGAACGCAATGGATTGATTGATGACCTAAACAGTCACAGCATCCTAGGTATGCCTTCTGATGTGGTGCCTACCAGAACCAACCATGAGCTGCCTTTCAACATCCTATTTCCTGAAAGAGATGAGTGGAATCGGAATAAAACCGACCTACCGAAGGCAGACGGCTGTTGGTATACAGATGGTTCCAATACTCCTGAAGGAACAGGAGCTGGAGTTTACAGTCGCTGCCCAAAGGTAAGAATAACTTCGAGCCTGGGTGATACCGCGACAATTTTTCAGGCTGAAATGTATGCCATTGTGTATGGAGGCTGGAATCAACCCATCCTAAATACAGATCAATAAAAATCTTCACAGATATCCAAGCAGCCCTTAAAGATCCTGGATCCTATCGCTGTAATTGTAAAACAGTGTGGAACTGCCAAAAAGCTCTAATCCAATTGGGTAAGAACAACAAACTGACTCTGGTCTGGGTGCCTGGCCACTCTGGGCTGGAGGGCAATGAAATTGCCGATTGCCTAGCTAGAGAAGGTGCGGCATCAAAATTTATAGGACCAGAACCAGTTCTTGGCATATCTTCAAGCACTGCCAAAACAAATATCCCAGACTGGGCCGAGAGCAAGACTCTCTACCACTGGCACGAACTACCAGGATTAGCTCATTCGAAGGAATTCATTACAAATCCTTTGAAATCAAGAGCTAAAAAACTGCTAGAGCTGAATAGGTTACACCTAAGCTCTCTAATCGGCCTATAGACTGGGCACTGTAGATTACATCATCACTTACACAGACTTGGACTGGTGGAAAACACCGAATGCCGTCTGTGTCTAGAGGACGATGAAACGGCAAGGCATCTCCTGTGCACTTGTCCCGCTGCAGAAAGAACCCGGTTCTCATTATTTGGCAAAGGACAGCTTTTGCCTGAGGACTTGGACAATCTCTCATCCAACAATGTTATCAGCTTTATTAAAAGGCTGAACCTATTGGGTGAAATATAAATTAGGAGTGAGCCACAATAGACCGATTGTTCGCGGTGGGGGGTCTGGTATAGACCCACTCACATTTCAACCTAACCTAACCTAACCTAACTTAACATAAAGTTCAAGGCCTTAGTTTTAATTTGATGCGTTTGACAATTCGTTGCGTTAAAAATTCAATGAGCAATTCAATTTGTTTATGCGGAAAATATAACGCTACTTTTAAAGCTATTAAACACTCAAAAAAGTTATTATTTGACTGGGTAACAATTAAATTGCAAAGCAACCTTTATCTTTCAAATGAGCCCATTTTTATAATCGTATGATTGAAAAATTGAACGTGATTTTATGTTAAAGTCATCGCCGAGCGCTACGATCAAAGTTATTAAGAAAAAATTGTTTATTACAACATTTTCAAGGTGCTGTTATAAACAAACGCCACCCAATTTTCATCCAGAAAGTATGTACATATCACCTTTGACACTCCCTGTTCATGAATCACTTCACAATTATCCACTCAGATTTAGGTACTGATTTGGGTACTTTCGGGGCTAATTCCACTGGACTAAAAGATTTTGAAATCGAGATGTGAATGTGAGAAAAGTGTGTGTATTCTTTGTTAATAAGAACGTAACATACCTGACTGGGGTTCGTGCAAGTTCCATGGCACGTAAGTTTCCACAGTGTTGAGACCAGCAGCCCTTATTTTTCTCAATCTGTCTCTCCAGTAAGCCCTCGGAACTCGAAAATAATGGAAAGCTTAACTGTATATGGTAATATTCTGCTGATTTAGGGTGAAATATTTCTGACTGTCTGACAGACCCTCTGAGATTCTATCCCCAGCGTAAACCTCGTAAAATGTTGGCAAAGCCTGTGCAGCGAGTGCCATGATGAATTTATTCAATATACAATCCCAGAAATTCAGCTCACACGTACATGTGAAACTGAAAATTTTTATCAAAACCCTTCACATATTTATAAGTTTAGTGATTATGAATATATTTTTAACAAGATAAGATAATCGATGATAATGTAAAAATAAATATCTACCTTAAGTATAAGGAATGCAATTCATAAATTGAATAAGTGTTTACCTATTATATTGATGTAAACACTTTTATAAACGTGAGAAGTTAAAATTACTAACCTCTCTATTAAATAATTTTAATTTCGAAATTTTATCGGGGTATTAATTCTGTATATTTGATATAATATTTTAATTTTTTCACTCTGAATTTTTAATAATATACAGGCTGTCCATTTTATCAGGGCCCTCGAAAATATCTCACTTAATATCGGTCGTACAAAATAAAAATATTTTTACGAAACTTGTGCCGATTTTATAACCTACAAAATGGTTTAAAGACATTTGAAATCCACGGCCTACTTTAAGAGTTATGGCGGAAAATATCGAAAATGCGGAAAACGTCTAGGCCAAATATCTCCGTTATTTGAAGAGATACGAGAAAAACTCTAAGGCAATAATTTTTTGCAAAAGAGAGTGTTTCAACGAGGCTTTATCTAATTTTTTTCAAAACCGCTGTATTTTGAGATTTACTCTTCAGGCTGTTAAATAAATTATTTTGAAACGGATGGGAAATGGCGCCATTAAATAGAGTATTTTCTTCCCTTTTCAACGATATATCACATGCCATATTTATTCATTGGTACTACGTTAGTAATTATAAAAACATATTTTTAAAATCAATAAATTTTACCCCCGTCGGGGGTAAAAGGGGTAAATAAGGGTAAATAGGCAAGGCTAGCAGGTAAGAGTCCATAAAACGACAGTGAAGGTCTCAAAATTTTTTTTTGGCAACAGCCACCCTCTCACTGTCACCCCCAATACTACCCCCATACTATTATAGAAAGGAGTAAAAAATTAAATTGGAATTTAGTGTGTGTACGAGAACCAAAGGCCTCTAAAATTTATACTGGCGTTAGCCATCCCCTCTACCACCCCCACCCTATTATCAAAGGAAGTAAAATATTACATTGGGATTTATTGTGTATAAGAATTGGATACAAAATCTGGATGTGGAAGTGATGATTCCTTGGGCAGCGGTATTTTTAATTTACATATGACTAGCGAGTGGTCTGAAATGTCATCCATTTTCAGACCATTTGACCCAACTACTATGATATTAGCAGATATAATAATTACATTAATCAAAGTACTTGAAATGTCTGTAACTCGAGTAAAAAGTTCAATTTTATGATTCATTTATCAATCTGTATAAAAGGTGTTACAAGAAACCTGCAGCTGTCCATTATCTCTGAATAGACAATCAGTACCTTGACTCGTACTGTAGTTATCTGCGCAATCTGTGCCTACCATACCGTACCCTGCAGTCTCTATCTGTGAATTATTTTTTTTTATAAATCTCTAAAGCTTAGCAAAAATAAAATGGTTTTTGTAAAATAAATAAATAAATTCATTTTATTACTAAAATAACTTTATTATATTCTACAATACTGACTGATATTTACAACACACATTGAGACCATACTTACACGTACTTTATCCTGGAAAGATATTAAAATAACACTTGACAAAACAACAAATAAAAAAATAAATATAATCTTAGAGACCTACATATAACACATCCACAAAATATATCAATGCCTTACAAACAACATTTAGTCTAATCTAATATATATACAGTGTACAGTGATTTAAAAATAAATTTGGTAAATTTTATATATATGATACAACAAAATACAAATATAGCACGATTCAAATAATACTATGTGGTAACAAAACAACGACTATTACTATTGAATGCTTCGATATTACTATGTTAATAAATAAAATTAATCTCTGTGGTAAGGCAATTTTGATTATTAAGTCTATTTCTTATAAAAAATATGAGGGTTTAGATTCACTTGGTCCTGGATAAGTCCGGATCCTTGTACGTCTTTCCATAGCGACAGATCAACTACAGGCAAGGCTTCGCAAGGCAGGATTGCATTTCTAGAATGGAAATACGAGTTTAAGCAATTTGACAGGCATATAATAATATAATATAATAAAGTTTATTACAGTAATATACAGGGTTACTGGTAATTCGATACATTCCTTTGGAGATGTGATGGGGCATGATCTAAGAAGTAAATTTAGCCCTAACATATATTATGCAAAACTCAATAGTTTTAGAGATATTTCAATTTATTTATTTTTCTCAAAAAAGTAAATCTTAATGTCTTAAAAGTTAATTTCCGAAAAATCTACTTGACATTTTTAATTTTTTTTTACTGGATTACTTGTCCAATATTATAGATATCCGTTTGGAATGAAAAATATCCGGAAACATTTCGATCATGTGAACATTTAAAATAAAAATTTGTAAAACTTTTTTTTTTAAATCAGTTATGAAATTTACCTATTAGGTTTTTTGTTTTTTCAAAAAAATATTAATGTAACACGTGTACAAATTATTATAAAAACTTCCTTATTTCAATAGCTATCTAACTAGGTAGAAATGTTTAATGTACCCTTGATAGTTCTGATAAAAAATTAGTAAAGATAATGCTGGTGGCGGAATTTATTAAACGACTAATCGTTCATTTGCATGAAATGAAGTTTTCTATTAATGTGTGGATGGGAGTCATTGGCCACTATTTAATAGGGCCACACTTTCTTCCTCAAAATTTAAACGGGGAAATCTATGAAAATTTTTTAAGAAATGATCTGGCGGTGATTTTAGAAAATGTTCCTCTCGCCGTCAGACAGCGAATGATGTTTCAGAACGACGGTTGTCCAGCACATTATCGGCTGACAGTACGACAGTTACTTGAACAACGTTTCCCTAACCGTTGGATTGGAAGAGCGGGCCCAATACCTTGGCCAGCGCGAAGCCCTGACTTAACACCCCTTGATTATTACGTATGGGGTCATATGAAGGAGATGGTCTATGCCACACCAGTCAATACTATAGAAAACCTTAGACAAAGGATAGTCGATGCCGCACACACAACATATAAGGCATAATCTGACAACCAGAGTAACAAGGACGGAAATAAGAAGACGCTGCCGGGTCTGTATATGGAATAGGGGCTCCCACTTTGAGCAAGACATATAAAAAATAAAGTACAACTTTGAAATTAATGAAGAATTAAACTCTACTTTTAAAATGTTTTTTACTGTTTATCTAAAAATAAAATTCGTACTACTTGTGTTATTTTTACTAGTATTTTCTTAGAACTATTAAGGGTACATTGAACATTTGTACCTTGTTAGATAGCTATTGAAATAAGGAAGTTTTTATAATAATTTGTACGCGTGCTACATTAATATTTTTTTGAAAAAACCTAATAGGTAAATTTCATAACTGATTTTAAAAAAAAAAATTTTACAAGTTTTTATTTTAAATGTTCACATGATCGAAATGTTTCTGGATATTTTTCATTCCAAACGGATATCTATAATATTGGACAAGTAATCCAGTAAAAAAAAAATTTTAAAATGTCAAATAGATTTTTCGAAAATTAACTTTTAGGACATTAAGATCTACTTTTTGAGAAAACAAAAAAAATTAAATATCTCAAAAACTATTGAGTTTTGCATAATGTATGTTAGGGCTAAATTTACTTCTTAGATCATGCCCCATCACATCTCCAAAGGAATGTATCGAATTACCAGTAACCCTGTATAATATTTGCAATATAACAATATAATAACAGCAAAACAAAATATGTAAATAAATATGAGTATCACTGTAAGAAGTAATGTACTATTGTGTATGAATTAAATTAAATTAAAAAGTAAAGTATATTCATTATTTTCATAGCGAGGTGTATAAAACCAACTATAGACGATATAATTTTACTTTTTTTCTTGTCAAAATAACAGTTATCAGATCAGATAATCAGATATCAATTCTTTAACGCATTAACAAATCCTTTGGTTGATTATATTATGAAATATATTTCTTGAGGTCAGAGGCGGATCAAGGGTATATTGCGCCCCAAGCTGAATCAAAATTTGCGCCCCCTTACCTTATTTGTCTTTTTTTAACATGAACATGAAATGAAAAAAAAAACAATTAAACGAACGAACGAAATTCAAATAATCAAACAAAATGAATACATTCAAAATTTGACTTTAGTCTAAAAGACGTTAGTTTTTTTTGTTGTTGACTTCCTTTTACCTTGCAACCTTTTTTTGAGATTTTTTCTATTTCATGAAATATGATCAAATAATTTAAAACCAAATAATTAAAAAAACAATTGCAGGACATTTTGCGCCTCCTAAATTTAGGCGTCTAAAACACTAGCTTCCTTTGCTTGCTGGTTAATTCGCCCCTACTTGGGGTGTCTAGGGGCCACGTTTTAATGTTAGATTTAACTAAGCTTAGATTATTGATAGTTCAAATGTGCCTCAAAAGGGCAGAATATTAAAATATAATATTTCAGCCGCAAACTCCTCTATAAAATCCTTATTTTACTATAAGGAGTAACCAGACTGCAACCAACAGCTACTCTCCGGGCTGTGTGCCCCGCCGAGCGCTGAATTACAAGTTACAAGCCTGGCGCGTTAAGTGTAATAATTGCATATTACCAACAAAACGCTAGTGCTTCGATTGCAACAGCCAGAACAATAATTTTAATTCTTTTAAATTTTACTCTATCCATCATCTGGAAATACTGATTCATATATTAAAAATAGTGAACATTTTATAGAAAAAAAATTATGAAAAAGATATTTATGAATCACACCTGGTGGTTAATTTTGATGTAGTTAGTCTTTTTACCAATGTTCCGGTAGATGAAACTTTAAAAATAGTTAAAGATATGTTGCTGAATGATAATAATTTGGAAACTAGAACTAAATTAAGTGTAAATAGCATAATGGAACTATTAACAATGTGTATAAAAACAACCTATTTTGAATTGAAAGTGAGTTTTATCAGCAGGATTTTGGTATAGCAATGGGGTCTCCATTATCACCAATTTTAACATATCTATGGAGAACTTTGAGAACACACGTGTTCAAAATTGTATAAACAAACCGGTTGTCTGGTGAAGATATGTTGACGACATCTTTGCAATTTGGCCTCATGCTATTGATTTACTAGATAATTTTTTAGAAAATATAAATAATAAGGAACCGTCTATTAAATTCACATTAGAAGTAGAAAGTAGGAATGAACTGCCGTTTTTAGATGTTTTAATTAAAAGGGTAAATAATACAATTGAAATAAGCGTTTTTAGAAAAATAACAAGGAAAAAAATTAATATCCTGAAGCATTTATTGATTTTTCGTAAATGTTGAAAATAAGGAATCAAGTACGACAAAAAGCTGAACGTTATTATACAACAACAATTCCTTATGTATACAGACTATCGGAGAAGTTACGCCGCATAAGTGACAAATTTGATGTTAGGACGATATTCAAGCGGGGAAGATTTTGAGATCTATTTTAACAAAAACAAAATCGATAAACTGGAAACAGAATTCAAAAAACTGTATTTACAATATCCCGTATAAATGTGATAAATGTTATGTTTGTGAGTCATCCGGACCTTTCAGTGTGAGGCTGGATGAGTACAAGAATTACATTAGAAAAATGAAATTCAGAAATCAAAGATTTGCGAACATGCTTGGGAAAACGGGCATAGAATAAACTAGGCCTCGGCAAATATTTTAACAAACGAGGCAGATAATAAAAAAATAAAAATTAAAGAATCAACAATAATCTTAATAAATGCACATATTTGTACAACCTGGCTACCAATGTTAAAAGAAGAACTTAACAAACTCAACATTATCTAAAAGAAAATATCATCAGTTCTGTGTAAGTAATAAATACCTATGAAAATAACATAAACAGAATCTTAAAGCTGTATATTTAACATACACAACAAATAAGAGTTCTTCGAAAAAAGCTTTGAAAACGGAAAGAGACTACTTTCCGAAACGTCAACAAAATACATTATTTCTGTGTTTATTCCGATTTATATAATTTGTAAAAAAAATAACTTTTGACGTCAACATCACAGGCGCAGAGGCTTTTTCCATTAATTCTATTATTTTGTAGACTTGGTGATTTATTTTTGAAGAGGATACTGCATGTGGTAGAAAACCCAAATAAAAGGAAAGAATAACAAATAACTTTCAGACAATATTGAGCAATGCCTTTGACTGCATATCCCATAAGCTACTTACCCGATATGGTTTTGAAAAAAAACGCATTGAATTGATAAATACCTATTTAATAGACAGGCAGTAAAATTGCTACTATAATCAAACAGACTCTGCGAGACAAATTGTAAAACAAGGTGTTCCGCAAGGTTCAGTTCTGGGACCCATAATTTTCCTTATCTATAGAAATGATCTTCCTATTGAAATTCCCAGTACCGAGTTTATGCTTTTTGCAGATGACACGACCACCACAAATGTAACTAATAATTTAAAATCTCTCCTTACTGATATGACTGAAAATAGACGTTTTGTAATTCAGCGGCTTTCCGTAAATTAACTACTATTAAATGTTGCAAAGACCAACATAATGTTATTCACTAATAGAGATCTACTTCTTATTACCCCTCAATGCAATGACAACACGCTATTTTTCTGTTTTCCATTCAGTACTAAAACATTGTATATTATGCTGGGGACATTCACCTCACAGTCATAGAATCATTCAAAGACAAGCAATTAGGGCACTAACCCAGTCATTTTATACAAAAAAAGACAAACCTCTAAAAAAATCCAACCGAAGATTTTCAACCGGGATTCTCTTTATTTTGGCGTCACAAATACTTTGTCAAAAGTCCATAAAGCCAACTGGCAAAGGTCACGAATATCAGTTTTTCTCAAATATCTCGTAAATTATCGGTTTCACGTTAATTTTTGTTGTTATAAAATTTTTTCGTGCGATAAATCTGCATAAAAGAGATCCTATACAAAATTTACGTAAATAATTTATTGCATTATTAAAACCTTTAATAATTTTTTCTAAGTGTTCCCTTACCTGACTGATATTCTTTCAAAGCCTCGAGGCTGCATAGCTTTGATGTTTTTACCGTTGTCGCACAACAATCTAGAAATACTAGCTTTGCGAATTTCATTCAGTTGATCCAAAGTGAAACCTGTCTTGTCGCCATTTTCGAACCAAAATCTATCCCCGACTCTAGTTCGGTAGAATTGTTCGGTGAGTATGCAGAGGAATGTTGGGCCGGCTAGAGTACCCGGCACGTGGGCCTCTAAGGAACCACCAACAGTCAAATCGACATCATCTGGGCTCTCGTATAGACTAGCAAGTTTATCTACACTCTAAAAAAACAAAGCAATTAAGTTTCTTTAATATAAATTGTATACTGGACTGAATTTGTGGTGGGTTCCTTGTGAAACATCTTGACACTAATTGTTTTTAAGTAAACACTGATTTTAGATGCATCAAATTGCTATATTTAAAATCCTCTACAAATGTTTGTTTTATCTAGTATAGGAGTATTTGAGAAATTTTGCTGGCCATTCATGGTACGGTCGTGAGCAGAAAAAAATAGAACAGTTTTTTTTTCTAATGTAAATCTGTCTCTATTTGAATATGTAATGAGTAGCAGAAATAAAACAGATATCACTTTTAATTTATTTTTTATTTTAATGCTGTAGTTATTGCTATAGTAAATGATGGATGCTTAAGAGACAAATTGTACTGCGTTATAACATTAACAAAAACTTTGTGTGTAACATTTTAAGAAAGTGGAGTACAAACGATACGATTAGTAGAAATCCTGTATAAATGGACAAGGATATCCTACTTAACAAGAAACTAAGTATTAATATTTCGTTATTGCACAATTTCTATTTATAACTTCTATAAGTCTGTTTGGCATAGAATTAAATAACCTTATTCAATAATCATTAATAATAATATTTTCCCGTGCAGTATTTACTATTTTCAGTAATTCTTCGGCATTCCGTGGTCTCACATTTCGTTTTTAGATACTTCTTATGAGTAGTGCCCATACTTCTTCCACAGGGTTAAGATCTGGACTATTACTGCGCCAGTTAAGAACATTGATGATATTATCTTGAAACCAGTTAGTTACGGTATGAGCAGTATGAACGGAACAATTGTCTTGTTGAAATGTGAACTCATTATTAGGAAATAATTGTGACGCATAAGGAAGCATAATATTGTCTAAAATCCTAATATACGTTTCACTATTAAATCGTTCCTCAATATGCCACAAAACACCAGGACCACGTGCTGATATCCAAGTCCACATATTGACGGAAAATCTACCACTTTTATCATTGTTAGATATATATTTCTCATCGAATCGAGTATTCGGAGGGCGGTAAACACGAATACGACCGCTGTGTGTTGACTGGAAAGTTTTTTCGTCTGTAAAGATTACACTGTTCCAAAAATTTACATCATGCGCTAAAAGTTCAAGTGCAAATCCTACTCGAGTTTCTTTATGTTCAGCTTTAAGTAAGTATTCCTGTGCTATTGCATGAAGCGTAGCTCCGATTCTCTTACTCGCCGGCGACCAGTACTACTCGATCCAAGAAAATTCGTTTCTTCAGCAGCCTGAATAACTGAATAAAATGGATTTTCTACTAAAGCATTTACCAATTGCAAATCTTGTTGTTGAGTTGATATCCTTCGTCGCCCTGATCCAGGATTTCTACTAATCGTACAGTTTATTCTCCATTTTCTTAAAATGTTACACACCGAATTTTTGTTAATATTATAACGCAGTGCAATTTGTCTCATTGACCATACATATTTTGCTTAGAAATAACTCCAGTTTTAACTAAATCGCTTATATGAGGCATATTAGTTTTTTGCACACTTGCAATAAATTATGACAACTAACTGGCAATGTCACAAAAATTAAAGTTAGATGTACACAACTAGATTTTGTTCTATTTCTTTCTCACGGCCGTACTATTAATTTTTTTGAATTTTTCTATAAATTCGAAAGAGTCTTTTATAGAATATTTAGATTTAAAATTGGTTAATTTTGGTCAAATGTAATTTAGTTTTTTACACAACTTATAAGACGGAGCATTAATATAGGATACTACGGGATGTATAGGGTTATTTTCGGAAGGCCATAAAGAATGGGAGCTGGGTTGTACTCTTGATAAAGGCCTAAAAAAATTCGAAACATTTGGAGAGTATTTTGAATACAGTAATTTGATACATCTAAAAGCAGTGTTTACTTAAAGACAACTATAACTTGTACTTCATGTGACTTACATCTTTTCTCATAACGTCTAAGAAGTCTTGGAAGCTAGTGGCCGTTGGCAAGCCGCAGAATGCTCGATAATCATTGTAAGAAGCTAAACCGTGGTCCCTGTTCCTTTGGACATCAAAAGCTTTAAGGTCGCTGCCGAATTGTTGATTGCCTCTGAACAAGTACTGGGTAATCTGAAAATGAAATACAAACGTGCTCGGTGAAGCAACACAAAATGTACAACGTAAAAGTATTCAAACATGTTTCACTCACCTCACTAGTGTGGAACGCATCAGCCCCCAATTGAGGTTGAGTATTCAGACCTCTAGTTAATTCGTCAAAATTGTCACCTTCTTCGAGAATTTGAGGACGATTAAACCAATCACTAAGACGTAAGCTTCCAAAATTGTTTCTTGATTCAGTCACCAAACTAAAAAAGAGAAATTTTAACATAAATTATTTTAGGTGAGAAGCTGATGATGAAAAATATCTATTATCAAAAGTAATACAGGTTGTTCAGTTAATGTTCCTCGGAAGATTGTACAAAAACATTTTCTTAACAAAACTTTCAATGTTTCATCTTTACTATAACGTAAAATTATTTTCAATTATACAAGGTGTCACGAAAACGAGTTATGCAAGAAGTTATATTTTTTTAAATGGAATACCCTGTTTTTTTTTGGTGTCAGTTAAGCCTCCAAGTGTCCTCTATTAGACCTTAAAATACATCGGCAATCGGATGCCGCGTTGCCAATTTATGTTCTCTTGCTGGCTTTTTTGGCAATTTACAAACATTCATTTGACTGCGTAATACAGAACCCCTGGAGGCTTAACTGGCGCCAAAAAATACAGGGTGTTCTATTTAAAGAAATTATACTTTCTTGTGTAACTCGTTTTTGTGACACCTTGTATAACTGAAAATAATTTTACGTTGTTACGGTTTTCTAAATTTTCCATTAATTTTGATAATTATGTGTATTTCATTATTATATGTTCTAATTGCATTGATTGATGTTTGCCGAAGCGAAGGGCCCACATACCGTACTGCCTGGTACGAAAATAATACCTTCATTTTATGTTAACAGGTAAAATCTGTCTCCCTTTTGTTAAACAATTTTATGTTTACTTACTCTAAGCTTCCGGCGATCAGGGAATGGAAATATCTAAAAGCGGCCGTGGCATGTTCGTTCAAAACCGTTGGGTTTACACTTTCATCATAATCGTTAACAAATCCCTTAGTCTGATATAATATCTTGTTCTTAAATGAATTTTCAAGCCCAATGAAAATTGGCAGCCACTCATAATAGCTGATCTGTTGATGTTCAGCTATATTTATCTTCCTTGATTCCTGGAAAATTGTTTCGTCGTTCCAGTGAGGATTTAGTTTGGCCAACGTGTCGGCGATTCTGTTGTGTTCCCTCAGAAGGATGATTTGAAGAATTGTAAGTTGGGGGTTTTGGTTAGCCCTAGCATCACCTACGATAAATAAAGCAATAGTTTTAATGTGAATGATGAAACTATGAAATGTGATAAACTTGGATACAGGCGTAATTAACTAACCTGCTAAATAACAAGCCTCCTGTGGATTTTGGATACTACACACGCCAGATGCGTTCAAGGAACGCGGTGGCCATTGTTGTCCTCCTCTGATATCTACACGGAGGCGGCCTCCTTGGAATTGCCTTACTTGTTGATTCACTTGGTCATTGTTGCCGTAAACGATGGAAAGATCCAGATAATGGTTTACAGCTGTCAACTGAAACATATGCCAGTTAGATTTTACAGGTATTGGGCTTAGAAAAGTGAAAATACGTATAGGATGTCCCAAACTCTTTTCCTCTTCCACAGAGATGAAAGAACGAGCAAAGCGTACTACCCGAAAATCAAACAATATTGTGCCAGGCTTGTAATTTTTATGTTTTCAGATTTCCGAATAAAAGTGACGGTTGGGTTTTTGACCCGTATTTCCAATTTTCAACATAGAATGGGTTACTCTTTTACAACTATATTTTACTTCTATATGAAACACAACACCCAGTTACGCTGTGACTTCATTAACAATTGGTTGTTTTCTCTCTGCTCTCGTAATTTTGTTAGTGATTTACTGTGATTATTTGATTCAGTAAAACGCTAAAATATCACAAACAAATGAACCCGATATAAAACTATTAAAATACACAAGACAATTAAATCATGGATCACAAATGCACTAATAACATCAATTAAAAACAGGGACAAAATGAATACAACAATGTTTGAGATACAAAAATAATGAACAGTTGTGGACCCGGTACAAAGAGTACAGAAACTCGTTAACTAAATTATTACAAAAGTCAAGAAAAGGCTATTACACAAAAAAAACTAAACGAAGCAAACAAAAACACAAATAAATTCTGGCAGGCAATAAAAAATTCAGTGACAGAAAATAATAACAATAGTAATTACCCAATATATGATCAAAATAATAAAGTTGAAACAAATGAAAAACTAGTATCTGAAATTCGTATAAATATTTTTCTAATGCTGGTGAAAATTTAACTAACAAAATAAAATCAAGGTCACTGTGTGAAACATAAATATATCATCCAAAATCGCAAATATTGAAAATTCTATATTTCTAAAACCGGTCACTACAAATGAAATAGCAACAATAATTGACAATTTGAAATTAAACTCATCTCCCGGAGTAAATCAAATAACTACAAAAACACTTAAAAAATTAAACCTAGTATTCTTAATATCCTAGTACATTTGATTAACTTCTTTTTCCAAAAATGGACAATTTCCAGACTCACTAAAACAAGCTATTATTACACCTATATTTAAAAGTGGTGATAAATTTGTTACAAATAACTATAGACCAATATCAGTAGTTAATAACATAGCCAAAATATTTGAAAAATGCAGGGCCTCTCGACTTCACAGCCACTCACTGTTTCACAACATAACATCGCCAAAACAATTCGGATTTAGACAGAATCTCTCCACGGAAAACGCCTGATTTCATTTTGAAAGCAAAATAATATAATAATAAAATGAATAAACCATTGCCATATTTTTAGATCTGGCTAAAGCTTTCAATAGTATATCACACTAATAATTGTTGGAAAAAATAAAAACTAAAAAGCTATTTATCAAAAAGAAAAGAGCTTTAGTAAAAATTGATAAAACATTAAGTGGTTCAGAAAATGTGACATATGGTGTTCCACAAGGGACAGTTTTAGGCTCGCAATTATTCCTTTTCTACATAAATGACATGCTGGGACTAGATATAAATGGGGATATCATCCCAAATGTTGATGATACTGCTCTAACATTCCACGGTACAGCTTGGTCTGAGGTCACAAAAAAAGCGAAAAGGTACTGTATAAAATTAAATGCTAGATGGACAATAATCTGTTAAGTTAAAATCATTCAGAAACAAAGTTCATTACTTTCAGCAATAAATAGCTCAAGACTACAATCGAAAATTGACAATTTAAAATTTCATGAAAAATGTGACTTAATAAATTGCACCTGCGAAGATGTAATTGAGAACGCCACAAACATTAAATACCTGGGTCTTATAATAAATGAGCCAATGAGATGGAATGACCATGCCGAAAATTTTAATACAAAACTAAGAAAACTTGTCCAGATATTCTATAAACTCCGCAACATTACTCCAATTAATATATTTAAAATGACATATAAATTTTTGGTAGAATCCATGCTTACCTACCGCATTATAATATTGGGTGGGGCATATAACAGCCAATTGAAAAATATAAAAATAACTCAAAAATTGATACTTAAAGTAATGCTGTGGAAAAATCGAAGATGTTCTACAGAACAACATTTTCTAGACAGTAATGTCTTCAATTGAAATGGATTTATATATCCTTAATCTAGCCAAATTTATCTACAGAATAGGGAACTAAGAATACCAACAAACCACATACACAATACAAGGCAAAATGAACGCAAATAAAGTTATAATTATTATGTGTCAAATCGAAATTGTTAACAAAACCTAATGCTTGAAATTCCTTAGAAACGAAAAATGTCAGTGGTTATTTGAACTCTACATAGCAAAGATATTTATATATCTCCAATTATTATGTCATCCAAGAAATAATCTAGGGTAATATAACAGTAGCTTAATAAATAGTTGACTATTATTAGTGATTCACGAGTAAAGAGAGATGCTAAAGACATTAATGATCCTTTCCCTGGGATTGAAAAATCATATCAATTGCCAGTGGAGTCGTCGGTGATAATAAAATTAATTGTCATAAAGCTCGTGAAGTTGGGATTGCTTCGATGTCTAAAATAACAGGACAAACATTCAATACTATTAAATCAAAACGTGCTGATAAAGTACTCCCTCTTTTAACCATGAGTAGCACCATTGTTTCAACGCTTGAGTATTACTAAGACATTTGAGGATGAAATTGAAAAATTCTCAAATATAAATTAGCCTCTTACCCATTATCACTCTTCGATGCCATTAGAATGCGTAAAAGACAGGAGTCAGCCAGTTACGATTGCTTTCAATCAGTGAACATTGAAATTGACAACACAATGCTACTTACATCATCTATGAGGATATCTATTACACCGCGTTGTGTAGGATCGAGAAGAAACATTTAACGTTATTTTTAATAAATACGTTCAGTATGTACATAAGACATTTTGATCATAGAGTGACTATAATATTTGATGGTTATACTGAATATAAGAAAAACATTAAAACTGCAGAACAAAGTCGTCGAACTACAAAAACATCTTCATCTTCTAATATCGTTCTTGATCAATTTTTGACAGTTCCAACAAACCAACATTAATTTCTTGCAAATACTCACAAGCCTCGCTTCATTACAACGTTATGTGAAAAATTTACAACGGCGAACATTTTAGTGAAACAGGCTGACAATGACGCTGATGTGCTCATCATTGAAACAGCAGTAGAACAATTCAATGCAACAAATACAACTATCATTGTTGGTGAAGATGTTGATTTGTTAATCCTACTGACTGCTCGAACCCCAATTGATAACATTATTTACTTTTTAAAACTTGAGAAGGCTCAACAACAAACAAAAATATATTCATCGAAAAGTTTATCTGCTTATCCAAAATGTCAAAATCATATCTTATTTTTACATGCAATAACTGGCTACGATACTACATCAGCAATTTTCAAAAGGGGTAAAACAGCAGTATTTAAAATGTTTGAAAAACTTGATTTAATTGATTGCGCAGAAGTATTTAAAAAGATTGATTCTTCGTCATAAGTCATCACAAACGGGATTCGCTTTCTTCTTGCTATATATGGAGCTCAAAAAAAAATTTGACTGTATAGACAAGTATAGATATTTAAGTTTTGTAAAAAATACACGGAACAACAAAAGAGTGGAACTATCTTTTCTTCCTCCAACGTCTGCTTCTGCTTATCAACACTTAACGAGTGTACTATCAAGTTCAAGTGTGGCTAGGCAATCAACTGGACCCAGAAGACCGGGGTTGGAAATTAATAGATAATACTTTGGAGCCAATTTAAACTTTACTCCCACCTGCTCCAGAAAAACCTCTAACACAATTTTTTGCAATTGCAAACTTTATAGTGCAAACTATGGCTGTAAAAAAGATGGATTATTTTGTTCATCAGCATGTACCAATTGTCAAGGCCAGTCTTGCTCCAACGTTGAATCAAATACAACAGATGAGGATTTTTATGATATCCATGAGGAGACAATTGAAGCCTCTTTCTTAGAACAATTTAGAAGAAGAAGAAAGTGAAGAATACGTTACTGTTGAAGTAGCATTTGAAGATTATCAGTCAGACTAAAATTTTCCCGAAATCAACAATAGTTCGTGCAACTTTAACGATTTCCAAAAGTATAATTTTTCAGTAAACAGAATATTATTTAATAAAACTCACAAATAAATAATATAATAAAAAATCACAATATGTCGTGGAGTATGCATTTAACCATGTTAAAAATGATGCGCCAAGTACACTACCTTACAGGTGGTGCGGAAATGTCTGCTGCATATTATGTAGAAATACGACTTCTTCAACTTTTGGAATCGCAGTATCTCAGGAATTGTGATTCGTAAGTAAAAAAGTACCAGAACAATTTTTATAGAAAATTGCATGATTTTGTGATAACAGCGTTTACGAGAAAAATGCAAAAAAATCGATCTTTTTTACTTTTGACCTTGAATAATTTTCTTCAGCAGACGTAGGATCGGTGGGGATTTTTGATATTTTATTTGCAATAATACCAATATTCTATGGGAATTATAGTAAATTAGAATGTCTACTTTAACCGGATTATACAGGGTGTCTCACCGGGAAATGAATCGATCGATATAGAGAAAAGTACTCATCAGAAAATTTTGAAAATTTAGATAATTACTAATGTCGGTGTGGTCAATCCAACTAAAATAATTACAAGCAGCTGGCACTTCCGCTTATCGGAAGTCGATACCAACTTGCTTATTTCAAATAGAACACCCTATATATTTTAGAGTTTTCGAAAAGAGCATAAAATTCTGAATCGGAAATATGTAGCATATCCTATACCTAAACCCAGCCGTTTCAGAGATATTTGACATTTTATAGAAAATTTGACGGGTACAACGGTTTGCAAGAACCGTTATAACTTTCTTCGTGTGAAAGATCCTCATTTGCTTTTTGTCACATAAAAAGAGCACAAGGAAAACTACGTTCTGCAACTGAAATAAATTCAATAATGTCATACCAACTGTTCCGTTTTTCGCGTTACATTTTGTCAACTTCAAACCGCGAAAACTTGTTTAGGTCAAATGGAACACCCTGTATTTTTTTACGTCAAGTTGTGTAAAATTGAATTCCCTTTTTTCTGATATTAACATTGTGTGGGTTAAAGTTTGACTTTTTGAAATATTTGCGATTTTATTAGAAATTCATGAATTGTTGTAATCATTTCATCAAAATAGGCATGATTAGAAACAATCAGTCATTATCTTATGTCAAAAAATGCCAGCACGTTTAAATTACACCCACGAAGACTTTTTAAATTTGTTTATTATTCATGGAGAATGTGATAAAGTAATATCAAGAACTTGCAGCACATTTGCTACTCGATATCCAGAAAAACGGAAACCGTCACCAAACACTGTAAAACGCATACTGGAAAATTTTAAAAATTATGGCTCTGTCAAGGCAAAAATGTAAAGCAGAAAGCCTATTGTTGATGACGAAAACATTGAAATAGTAATTCTGGGATATTTCATGCATTTCCAAGGATGTCATTAAGTCAAGCTGCTTTGGAATCGGGACTATGCTTAAGGATTCAATTCACAGAATCTTATTAAAACATAAGTTTCACCCGTTTTCATTCCATGGGGTTCAAGGATTAAAAGAAACTGAATTTTTGTGAGTTTATTCTGATAAGGTCTGAGGGTCACGATTCTTATTTGGGAAATATTATATGGACAGATGAAGCAAAATTTACTAAAAATAGACTTTTTAATAGACACAATTCGCATTATTGGAGTGACTCAAATCCTCATATGTTCAGAGAGCGAAACTTTCAGGAAAGTTGGCAGGTCTTTTTTTTTAGGTGAAAGATATCTGAATATCTTACAAAATTTGAATAATAACTATTTAGAAAATTTGCCTCTCACCGAACATAGAAACATTTTTTATCAGCATGATGGTGCTCCCCCACATAACGCATATTTAATTAATAATTATTTACAAGAAACTTTTTATGATCAATGGATTGCCAATAATGGACCTTTCTTATGGCCTCCTCGTTCGCCCGATTTATCAGTTCTGGATTATTTCATTTGGGGAACTATTAAAAATAAAGTTTATGAGAGCCCATTAACAACCATTAAAGATGCCAGCTGCTTGTAATTATTTTAGTTGGATTGACCACACCGACATTAGTAATTATCTAAATTTTCAAAATTTTCTGATGAGTACTTTTCTCTATATCAATTGATTCAGTTCCCGGTGAGACACCCTGTATATTATCATCAATTTTTCTAGAGTGCGAGACCATATTTGGCTTGAGAGCTTTAGCTCGAGGGCTTTAGTCTTATGGTCTCGTCAATTCACGCCATCGCAGTAGTAACAACAACAACAATTTTAGCTAAACCAAGTTGAGTAAGGCAGAGTTGGCGTAGGTAATAGGTGCTTTATTAAAAGTTAATCGGTATCTTATATAGCTCACCGATTAAACCGTATACATATCTGGATCATTTCCATTTTTATAACTAAGGTATTTTTCATCAACCTTGCTTCATAATTTGCATTTTAAAGATATATAATCAATGATATATCGAATAATTGCATTGATCTATATAAATTATAAATTGCATATTTGAATATAACTACCATTTGTCAAATACTTTGTTATTTACATACAGAGTGCCTCATACTATGTAATGAAAATTTTGCGTTGTGTTCTGGGATCTAATAAATCTACAGGGAGGTATATAAAAATAGATGTCCTCCGTTAATGTTTAACACTTGTGTGGACTTTCAGACGCGTTAGTAAGTTCACATTCCCTGACTTTACAAAAATTGTTAAAATTCCTTGAAACATAAATAGTAAAATCCGGTTTAACAGAAGTTTGTTTGAGTTTGGTATACATGTGAAAGATATCAGATATCTATAGCCCACAGTTAAGGAATTGAATGGTTTAAATTGCGAATAGCTTGCGCTTTAGTTATGTACTCTTCGATACTGCCTCATTAAATTTATCAGTACCCTGTGGTACAATTTATTTAGTTTTTCATTTGTCTCAATTATTCGTGTTCGAATATATAAAATTCTCCATATACGACACTTAGGCCTTCCGCCGACGTGCTAAAAAGTAACCGTTTCTTTCCTTCTTCAGCTTCGCGCTTCCAACCACTCTGTTTGGGCATACATTTTTATACAAATTCTTAACACTCACCTGTTCAGCCGGCTGTGATCCACCGACACAATTACGGTCACGATCGGTGATAGTCCTGACAAAGTTCATGCATTTGGCATTCACCTGGGAGTGTGCCGGATCGTTATCAGGCAATAAAATAGGAAAACAATGCTCTGGTATGTTGGCTAATTCTAGAAGCTGGCCCGTCGGGGAACAACACATCGTTTGATGGGGCTCTACGAAGCAGAAACATTTGTACGTTAAAAGTCACTTTACAAAAGTAATAAGAAGTTTTGCAATTCTAAGTATATTGGGCAGGCGCGATATTTAATCGTGAGAAGATTTAAGGATCATACATATATTAATTTGTTAGTGTACTTACGAGCCTGTGTGCTTCCCAGAATCATACTCATGTCATGAGTGATAATTTGTCCATACTGCATTGCGTTAAGGGTCCATATAGGATCTTCTACTGGGACATCTGGATAAATAACCAAGCTGACGGTACGAGATCCAGGAAGCGGGTTACCACTCTTGGCAATGGTTGGATTGCTAATGCCTACAAAAGACATAGTTTAAACGGGTTGATTTCTGTCGGAATCGCTAAGATATTTATTTCAATTGACTTTTATTGGATACTTTCGGTTTTTAAAATGATTGAAGTTATGTATCTGATAAAAATGATAACTCCCTGTGGCGAATCTACTACTATTACTAATTATTTGTTTATTGTTATTATTTTTATATTAAGATGGGTTCAACCACAATAAAAAAAATATTCATGCGAATAATATAATGTAGTAATAATATTGAAATATTATTCTTCTACCATAGATACCATTAGCAGAGGACGTAGATGCCAAAATTATCTTCCTCAATATAAAAATAATAATAATAAATAACTAGTTTTAGTAGTACATACGCCACAATATTTCTCCTCTTAAAAAGAAGCAGTCAAACATACAGTCAATGGCGAATCTAACTCTTTTTTTAGAAATTGAATTACTCACGTCTGGGTTGACAACATTTAAAAGATACGCAGGTTTTACTCTGTCTATACTAATTGTAGACCCTGCTCCATGTTTATTATAAAAATAACTTTATCGGTATGAGATACCACCTTAAAAGGTCCTTCGTACATCAGTGATAAAGAAGGTTTTAATGTCTCATTCCTAATAAAAATATAATCACATGTTTGTACGTCAGGGTTGACGAATGATTTTTCTAAAATATGATGTTTCCAAATCAAATAAACTAGTTTCTATAAATAATGTCTCAGTACAATAAAATTTTGATTTGTTGAAAATGTATAATATTTTTGTATAACTTTTATATGATATAAGGCAGATTCATATGCCTCGCCCCATATCACCACTCCATAATTCAAAATAGATTTTTGTTAAAATAGATCTTAAAGTGTTCCCAGTTTGAAATATTTTCCTAACATCAAATTTGTCACCTATACGGCCTAGCTTTTTCGATAGTCCGTATACATAAGGAATTATTGCTGTATAATGACGTTCAGGTTTTTGTCGTACCTGATTGTCGCTATTTTCAACATTTATGAAAACTTTATCAACAGAAAACCGATAAGCAGGGAGCAGAATTCAAAAAACTGTATTTACAATATCCCGTGCGAATGTGATAAATGTTATGTGGGTGAGTCATCCAGACCTTTCAGTGTGAGGTTGTATGAGCACAAGAATTACATTAGAAAGAATGAAATTCAGAAATCAAGGATTTGTGAACATGCTTGGGAAAACGGACATATAAAAACTGGGAATCGGCAAAAATTTTAACAAAAGAAGCAGATACCAAAAAAAAGAAAAATTAAAGAATCAGCAATAATCTTATTAAATGAAGATAAGTGCATATCAAATTGTTTTGTAGATATTTGTACAACTTGGCTACAAATGTTAAAAGAAAAACTTAACAAACTCAACATTGTCTAAAAGAAAATATCATCAGTTCTATGTTCTGTGTAAGTAGTAAGTATCTATGGAAATAACATAAACAGAATATTAAAGCTATGTATTTGACATACACAGCAAAATAAGAGTTCTTCCAAAAAAAGGTTTGAAAACGGAAAGAGATTACTTTCCGAAACGTCAGCAAAATACATTATTTCTGTGTTTATTCCGATTTATTTTATTTGCAAAACATAACCTCTGACTATTCCTTTGGCGTAAACGTCGCGGGCGCAGAGGCTTTTTTCCAATAATTCTATTATTTTGTAGATTCGGTGATTTGTTTTTGAAGAGGATAATAATACATGTGGTAGAAAACCCAAATAATAGGAATGAATATTCGTAGAATGCCACAAATAACTTTCAGACAATATTCCTTAATTAACCTCCATACTTGTTTTATGTCACTTTTAGCGTCAGAGAATTGTTTTTTTGTAGTAATAATTTTTTAGTTTTAATGCATTATTAATGCCTACCCGCATGTCAGAGTTGTGTTGTTTATTTATTAAGTAATTATAATGGGTATTATGATCATGTATGTAAATAACTTATAATTAAATTATTCATTGTCAATTACATTTATTATTTATTAGATTAATACTTTCTTTTTACGATAATCTTACAACCATAACATATAGGATGTTCTAAAATGCCTTTACGCTTAGTCGTTGAGATTTTCAGATGATTCAATTAAAGGAATTAACTTAATTAAAGAGTATTACACTTCGTTAAACTAGGCAATTAACACCTGTGTAATTAAATTTTAATAACAATTGTTTTGAAACAATCTAGGTAATTATGTTTTTACAATTTGTTGCAAAATATTACATTACAATTTTTAATAAATGCATGTGATGTGGTTAACAAGAATTTAGTAACACACACATCAGAATGGTGTAATATAAAAAGAAAATCACTTGCTGTGAACCACTTCTTGGGCACTATTCAAAAAAGACTGAAATTAAATTGAGTTGAGTTGAGTAAGTTTATTTAATGTACGACTTAGATAATTCTTTTTTTTAAATATAGATTTTTGAAAAGCGCATGTTTGTATTATATTAAAATTTACAAATCATAATAGTGTGGTCTACTATGATTTTTTTTTCGGGCCAGAAAATGGTGAAATCTTATTAGCGATTTTTTAATTTCAAATCTGAGTGCGTCACTGGATTCAGCAACCCCCTAAATGTGTTTGTACCAAATTTCATTGAAATAGTCTTATTTTTGGATTTTTTCGGAAAGAAATAAAAATTCAGAATTCGCTTTTATTCATAAACTAAAAAGAAATTGGGGTTTTGTTTGCATTTATGTTATTATAAGGTTTTTAATTAATAATTAATAAAGCCATAGAATGTAATGGAAAACTACTGTGAAGTTTATGGCATTACAGTGCACCCTGCAACTATTCACAGATTATAAACCATTTGATTCCGTTATTAGGAACAATGAATATAAGACTAATTATAAATTCCAACCCCGATAACAAAGTTTCAAATTAAAAATTTCTTTTTAAGTTATAGTATAGAGAAAATTTCACAAATTGAAAAATTTGTTCACTTACCATCAGCGTAGTTGGGGGGCAACAGCCTTGTGTATGGGGTGTTAGGTGTTCCTAATATAGGGTTTCTTAAATTGTTACATGAGCCATCGTAAGACCTATATCTCGTATTCGGACAACTGGCCGGGGGTGTGCCGCATCCCAGAGTAGCTGGATCTTGCGTAGGAGGGGGTACGGGTGGTTGCTGTGGCCTCGGGGCAAACCCGCCGCCAAAACCGTTACTGTATAGGTTGTTGCTAAAATAAAGTGTGTTTTCAAAAACGGCGAAAGCGTGTTTAATGTATTTTTTCTTCCTATTGAGGCACTATATTTTATTTAAAAAAGACAGAGAACAATAAAAATACATTATAGATGCTTTTAATTCAATGTCTCTAACAAAATCAGAAAATGCATCGTGTAAGATATGTTCTTACCCTCCATTGAAATCGATGCCAGAGTGTGGATATACTCCAGAATATTGATGAAAATCGTCATCATAATATGACCCCGCCCCAAATTCAGCACCGTGGGGTTGTAAGAATATGTTGTAGGCTGAGTGGGGACCACCAGCAGTCGTGAAGAAAACTTGAAGAAGAAATATTCCTGAATGGTATACCAACTTCCCCATTTTAAAGCGAGAGTTTGTCCTGAAACAAAGAAAAACGATATAAATTACGAATAAATTTTGTATATGGAATAACTGGTTTTAATTTAATATAGATCTTACAGAAACCGCAATTCTTAAATAAGTAATATTTTCAATATCTAACAGTCAAAGTTAAGAGGTTACATTATTGAGCATTTTAGGTGAATTAAATTTAATAAAGCATGTTCTCACGTGATTATAATATTGTATTGTACTGTATCGTATTGTATATAGATTGAGTGGGGTACATGCCACAACTATCAGTCAGTCACACACTTCAAATTCTCCTTTTCCCTGTATAGCTCTTTAAATGTCTAGCAATATACTTCTCTTATTAAAGAACCTCTAAAGCATTTGAAATTTTGACTGCTCCAATCTTTTCCTGCCCTTAAAAACATTTCAGTACAGTGATCACCCAAATATTAAATCTCCCTTAGGTGAACAGTGTGTAAAGTATATACGACTGGAATTGAAACCGTATAAAAACTAAAAGCCAGCAAAAACAGTCGGTATCTCTTTATTCTACATGGGCGGAGGTAAATGGAAATGATTGTCACAATAAAATGTTAAAATTGTATTCATTTTTATTATTTTTTGTTTATTAGGTTCATTTCGCCAATAACATATTTTTGAGGTATTATATCAGTTTTAGATATAAAGTCTAAATATTTAAATTTATTGGTTTCAGTTTTAAAGTTAACCCATACTACATTGAAATATGTTATTGCTCAGCAAGGACCAACGAGAAGGTATGAATATATCTTGCCAGGAGGGGATGGGACAGGTTAGATTAACGAGGGGCAACGATTTTAGTCAAAAATAAAATAAAAATTTAAATTTCTTCTAAAATAAAAACGTAAGTTTCTTGAACAAAGCAAAGAATTATTATATGAAAACAAAAATAAATATTTGTATATTTATATAAAACATAAATAAAAACAAAATTAAAATATTTCTCTAGAATGAAGTAACTTAAATTAAAATTTCTTGTCAACTAAACAAAATATATTCCACGAAATGTAACAATAAAAAAGTGAATGAAAAAATGAAGAAAAGTTAAATGTTAATTGACGCGTCCGAATCTTCACTTTCTGACGAGGAATCATTATCAGTTGAATTAAAATCGGCGCACTAGGGGGTAGCGTTGGATATCGATTTTCTTCTCCAATTACATGCCTAACGCAATTTTTCCAGAAATCAGTATTATTGTCAATGTCATTTATTACTTCTTTTATATGATCAACTACTATCGTGCTTAACGTTGGAGAGTTATTACATTTTCGTAAACGTACCGTTAGTGTTCCCCAAACCATCTCGATAGGATTAAATATGCAATAGTATGGAGGTAACCGCAAAAGTGTATGACCGTGTATATTGGATAAATTATCAATAACATATTCCTTTTTGAAATTCTGTTCTTTTATTCTTTTCAGCAATTCGTGTTTTATTGGAATTTTTACAGGAATTTCCATTTTTTTTTCTCATGAATTTTAAAATGTCCTCCTTTTTTGTGCTGTTATTTGGTATTTTATTTAATATACGCGAGTGATAAGAAGCAGTATCTAATACAATTACCGAATTTGGCGGAATATTTGGTAGAAGTTGTTGAGAAAACTATTTTTCGAATAGATCGACTGTCATGTCTTCGTGATAGTCTGCAGAAGACTGCGATATTTTTTGGCCGACAAGAGCAACGCATTGGGTACAAACCCATTTTCACTTCCCGCATGAAGTATTATAACGCGTTTTCCTCTAGAACACGGAGTATTTAAAACACAATTGTGCGAACTATCTACCCAACCATACTGAACAACATCATGCGTGTCAAACCACGTCTCGTCTTGATATACTATATGCCTGTTTAGTTTACGATATTCTCTAATTTTTTCCAAATAATCTACTCGAAGTGAAACTATACGTTTTTTATGTTTAAAACCGCATTCTAATAAGACATTTCGTAGTGTATCTAAGGACCTATAATTATAATCAGGATAATCGCTCAATTTTTCTTGAATCATTTTTAACGTAGGAACTATATTTTCTTCATACATATTATAAATTATACGCCGTATTACATCTCTAGTGGCATCATCAATATTTTTTAATTTCGTATTTTTCCGTTTCCTCTTTGCGCTGTGATCTATAACATCGCCTTCTTGAATTACGCGATAAATTGTTGATTTTGATATTTTAGTTAATTCGTTAATACGTCGTATTATTTATTTCTCACATTGTTCAGGATTTTCGCTTTTCAAACATTCATGTATATTTAAAATAATACTTTGATTTTGTACGTGTAAATCTTGGTTTTTAAACTCTAAATTTATTTCGGCTTTTTCGACAATAATCGGTTCAACTATTCCGGGATTTTCGGGCGTTATTATATTATCCTCTGTTTCAAATGGTCTCCAGAAAGCCATGGTAAATTAGTAAATAATTAAAATATTTTACCTTTTATACAGTAGTAAATATTTATAAATATGAACAGTAACTAACTAAACTCCTACGCTTGATATTATAATAGGTATTTATGCACTGCACTGGCACATAGACAGCACGTTGTTAGACTTCCACGTTCCAAGATAAAGAAACGATTTACGAGTTCTTTTGTGCTAGTAGGCCTGTCCGTTTTATTACCTTTAAACCAGTGCAGTCGTAGATGGTTCATTCAGGCTGATTACATTGCCAGTCTCGGACTCGCCTGCACAGTTTCAACTACCGTTCGAATCTCGATACCATTGCCAAATATATAGGACAAAATATCAAGTTCAGTGCGCACGGTCCTGTGCTTTAAAATTGACCAGTTTCAATTTTGGCCGTATTTACTATACTATATTTCTCCCAACGCTGTACTATTTTTTAACTTTCAGATTCTAAAAGAATAATTAGGATTAAGGTGAAAAATGAAATAGAAAAGGAATACCATAACGATATTATAATAAAGTTGTAATTGATAGGTGATTACAATTAGGCGTGAATTAAATTTGTCATTAATGTAGCAATACATGTTATGTTTCTCAATTATTTATGTTGTATTTCAGGTCAGTAATATGATATAATTCGTTTATTAATATTTTATTATGGCACCGTTCAAAAATTCACAAACCAAAGCGTGACGGTAGTTTGCAAGAATAATTGACCTTGTTAAGTAATAGCATTTAATAATAAAAAACCTGCCAAGCGATCTATGCTGGTTATTTAATTAGGCGTAAAAACAATAATAAAACAATATTAGGAGTTCTTTCCGATCATCTTAAAGTATAACTATGTTTTACCGTGATTCAAAAATGATTTATAGGATATTTGAAAAATACTTTTCAGTATTTGGTGATTGCTCTTTGCAAATACATGAAAGTAGTTTATTTTACTGCCTCTTATTTAAAATGAGAATATTATGAAAACCTCGATTATCCACTAATACTTTACTTAAGCCGTGCTTTCTAACGAGTTGAAGACGTTTTTTGTTTTTATTGCGTGCCGTCAAGACTCTGTAAATAAACTGCTTCTCAAAAGTTGAGGAGTTACGAATACATAAATAACGTCGACATTGTATTTAATGCTCTAGTAAATATAGACTATTGTTAAGAGAGTTTGCTACCGGGTTTTTTCCCCTCTACTGAAAGGCGATAGGAGTTGCAAGATAATACTAAAAACACTTGAGCTGCTGTGAGTAGCAGATCGCAGACACTACCTAGCCCGGATAAGTGATGTAACGTGCCCATGACAAAACTTCACTAGCTCAGAAATCTCAGGGAGTCAAGCCCAAGTTTAACATAAACTATTAGAAGTTTGTTGCTTATTTAAGATCACTGAGGGTTCCATTCGTAGTGGTCGCAGACGAAATAATGACACTCTCTTTCAACATGAAATGTACTATATTATAGTATTTACAATTTATGGTTCTCTAATATGACTAAAATAAATTTGGCCGCAATAGGTTCAATTAGAAAACTAACTTAATCAATATGAGTGAATAAAATCTTTGTTTAAATATGTACAACGTAAGTTAAAAGAAAACAAATATCATCACACAGAACCACTGAAGGTGGTTTTTTGGTAGAAGACATAATAACATTTATCAAAGAATTGGTACGATCCAGACGTCAACAACTGATGAGACTGCAGCCCTACGGTGGTGACTTCGGGACAGACGATGGTGGTGGGTTTATAGCCTCCCTAAATCGTGGAACGCTCAGCCTAGTCTGTGGGACTTTCTAACCTAGTCCGTGGAACGTCCTAACCCAGTCCGTGAACCCTAAGATATACCTATTTAATTTGTAAGTGGGAAATGCACGTGCATAATGAGAGCGATTGAAAACAGATATAATCCACAAAATAAATAATTTACCTCTGACTTGTTGAGGGATATCCCAAGGGAAAGTGGTCAAGCAGCTTATAAATATTTGAAATACGTGGGTAAGGTCGAAAAAGATAGCGATGTTAAGGTTACTCGCGTGTGCACAAATAAATCCCGAACAGATGCGGATTAAACTCCCGCCGTAGCAACGAAATATTCTGATGAACAGCAATAACTTAAAACGAAGAAAATTTTACCGTTGCCGATAATCCAAAGTTCATTAAGATGGGTCAAATAAACAAGCTTTTAGAACTCTAGCGCACACACACAGGAGCTAACGTTTACCTTTTACACCAGACGGAAGCCACGTCACCGTTCTTCCCAGCTGGGAAGAAGGAGTGAAGAGGAGCAAAATCTCCAAGGGCTCGCGACTATTGACGATATGTGGCCCGCGAAACACAAATATGTGGTGCGGGTCGCATATGCACCAGGCCAGCAACAGGTTAAAACAGAACAGCTCAGAATTTCATTTTATTTCTACTTCATAGAAAATATTTAAGAATTTTCAGTAACTAATTTACATTCACAAAGTACGTGAAATTATATATATGTAAAATACATTAGAAGAATAACTAAATAAATTGATATTACATATTAATGATTGCAACCCTCCAATAGGAATTGAGAATTCAAAAATTGCCATTTAGTTTGCTGTTAACTTCAAGTTAGTTTACATTTTGCTCTGTCAGTTCTTTAAAAAGTTTACAACTTCGTACAGCTAACAGGTACATCTCTCAAAACTTTTTTATTTCTAATTTAATATTTTATGAATAAGTATTTTGGTTTATGTAAATATACCTCATGCGTCTAAAGAAACAGTTGTAAGTTTAAATGCAATATTTGACTTCTGTAAAGAAACTAACATTGTACGGAAAGGAGAAAATTCTGTAGCTTCAGGATATGTTAAAAAAATACAGTATGATAATTAGCTGCATACTATATGTGGAGAAGTTCAAGCAAGTATGAAAGACAAAATGTAAGTTGAGGTTGAGGGAGTTGAGGCATAGGAGAATTCGTGTTTCTGGAGGTGAATATGTAAACATTTTTGCAACATTTAAATAGTATACCATGACTAGCACCTGAGTCAGGTATTTTCATTACGTCTACAATATTTGCATAAGATGCAAGATCTATGATTTTTCTATATTATTTTGATATAGATTTTAATTGTTTTTTATTGCATTGCAAATTTTACAGTACCATACGCATCCAGGAATTGTTTTCAATTTCAATGTGTCCTGGGAAATGTCTAAGCACTGTAAATAGTAGTGGCTGTCATAATATTTTAAAAAATCTTCCATCCGTACAAAAGTTGACAAAAATAACATACACACGTTAAAAAAAGTTTATATCTCATTACCATCCTATACTTTGAGCAGCAGTTTAACAGAGATATACGTTGCCTCCTGGCGAAAATAGACACATCAATATAATTTTGCAACAGAATCAGTACAAAAATAATCGCATGTAACATGTAAGCATTCAGCTACAGTGAAAGGTGGTCTAGGGACTACACGTATAGGAAACTGTTGCACTAGTTGCATATGTGACCATTTTAATGATCGCAAAAGATTTACGACGAGCATATGCAGGTGTGGAAACCAATACGCATGCAAGGAAATTTTTTAGGGAGAGTAAAAAATCACTTTTACTTGGCGGGCATACATAAGAAAATAACTTCGGTCCACTTTACGACTGTGTTGACATTCGTTATGTACAAATGGAATTTCGTTGTAGAGATTAGATGTTATAAATAAAACAACACATGTTTTAGTTTTTTCAAGCGAAAGTAGAGTATACCGCAGTGGTGTAAAGATTTCTGTAAGTGATAGGAACAGGTAGCTTACAGAGAATTAGTAAGCGAGTATTATTGGATCCAATGATTTAGATTATGAGAAGTTTTGAGGCAAATTGTACGTAGAGGACAGGATTTTATTATTCATTCATTTAATCCTCTATGTATCAATATAAGACTTTTTGAATGCCTCTAACTTTTTGTATTGAAAAATATTACATTTTTAATGTTTCTAAGTAAACAAAAGAACATGAAACAGTTTAAATGTTGAAACTAGGCGCCCATATCGTTTCCGGGGTGATTTGATTCATTTCTTGTCTTATTGTCGCTTAAATCATCGACGTTATTTGGACTGTTGAAGTAGGCTTTCGATTTTAAATAACTCCATAAAAAATAGTCAAGCGGGGTCGAATCGCGATCAGGCCATTCAATTTCATCACGTCTACCGATCCACCTATTGGGAAAAACTTTATTAAGATAGGCTCTTACTTTCAATGCAAATTGTAGTATAGCCAAATATTTCTATCAATTTCATTAGGCTAATCATCATCTGGGAAAAGTATTCTTAGCTCTGGAACTAAGAAATATTGCAAGAAATAGAGATAAAATTTAAATTGTCTGATAGAGTCAAAGGTCTTCCTAGAAGTGGAAGAAGAGAAATCTCTGAAGATAAAAAACTTGACTTTTACTTAAATTTCAGGAGAATCCTCTCACAAGCTCAAGGGAAGTAGGTTTCGACAATAACATGGTTTTAAAAATGTTTAAAAAAGAAAAGTGGCATCCACACAAAATGTTCAAAAACTTCTAGAGGTTGATTTTGATCGTAGAGTCGTGTTTTCTGAAAATATAATAGACAAATGTAATAGGGACCCTATTATTTTCAGACGAAGCCACATTTAATATATATGGGCGTGTAAATAATCAGACCTGTCGATATTGGACAAGTGAAAATCCCCACTGGAAGCAAGAACATCACACCCAGTACTCCCAAAAGGTCAATGCTTGGACTGGAATTGTCGGAAGCAGAATTATAGAACCATACATTTTTGACGAAGGCTTATCGCTTAAATCAATAATAAATAGGAGAAAAAGAAGGGGATCAAGAATAGACCCTAGAGGGATACATTTTTCCATAAAAAAGATTTTAAAAATTCTATAGCCTAAGGTGGAAACATGATTTTGTCTAAGGCCTTAATTTAATCATATTACAAAATAGGTGAAGCGACACCGAAATTAGAAAAATAAAGGTACTTTATCTCACAAAGTCTATAACACAGGCAATGAAGACCAAAGAAGGCCAAATAGCGGAAAAATTCATGTAGAATAGGGCAGGGTGTCATTAACAACATTCAACAACAACAATGTACTGATGGTTGGGAGGGAAGCTAAGGGGAGGGGGCGGTCTCTAAAGGTCCCTTGTTGCAGTTTTTCGTTAATAACTCGAAAACTACTATCCCTAGCGAAAAAATGTTCATATACTAGTAGTGGAGCAGATCTGGGGCCGTATTTTCGAGTTTGATCGAGGAGATGTCGTGCACGAAAATGTGAGATTGTCGCATGAAAATATACGTTTCGTATTTTCGAGCATTATGAATTCGTATGAGAACTTTACGCATGCGACTGATTTCGGGCGAGATACAACAGATGGGGGTTTAATACACGATAAAGCGATTTCGTGTACGAAAATATAGCCTCTATGTCTCAAGTTAAGTTTTTAGGTTTATACCGTGGTTTGTTTATTATTTAAGGACTTTAAATTAGACTTATTTAAACAAATTTTGGTGAGTGAAAATGGACAATGGCATAGCAACAGCAATAGTTGGGGAGGATGTAGACTTGATAGTTCTCCTCATTGGATTGGCATCACCATCTATCAACATGTACTTCATGAAGCCAGGCCGTGGGAAGCTGGAGACCAAATTGTTTTCGGTGCGAAAACTTCAACAGCTTCCATTCGCCAAGACGATCCTTCTTCTCTATAGCTTATCTGGAGGCGACACCACCTCGGCGATACGTGGAAAGAGCAAAGTGGAAATTGCGAAGCTCTTCACAGCAAATCCTGGCCTCACCCAGGACATCTCAGCAATATTCACAGATCCCTCAACATCATCTGAGGATATTGAACAGGCTTGTGAGAAGCTTTTTCTGGCTGTATACCAAGCACCTGCACATCAAGACAACCTGAACAAACATCGGTACAAGGCATTTTTGAAAGTGTCGACGAAGCCCAAATCAGCTATGGCCACTCTTAATCCCACCAGAGGAGCTTCAAAACAACACTCGCTCAGAGTATCTACAGGTAAATCCATTTACATATAGTTGTTAAATACTGATTTCTTTCAATTACAAATATCAATTTGAGTTAAATGCTTACGTTGGTCTGATTACTTTCTTACAAATACAGCAGTGGCTTGGCTTTGAACATGACCTTTTGCCGATGCACGCTGGGGTTGCCGCAAAGCAGGGATTATCTGCTCCAGTACCTGCGACGTGTGCCTCGGCTCTTGTACGAACGAAGCCCCCGTCGAAGACAGCATCGATGATGAAGAGATTTTAGATTTTGACGAAATTTAATGTTCAAGATACATCCTTGCACATTAATTACTTTATTTTTAACAATAACCATTTCATTTTTAACAATAAAAACAGTATTTTCTAAATTTTGTATTTCTCCCTCCATATCTCTTTAAGTATTGGTCCTAACGGAAAAGTGTATAGGATCTTTGCTGTAGAGAATGTTATATAGATTAATCTAGTATATGAACATTTTTTCGCTAGAGGCAGTAGTTTTCGAATTATTAACAAAAAACTGCAGCAAAGGACATTTAGAGACCCCCCTCCCCCTTAGCTTCACTCCCAACCATCACTACTTTTAGTAAGGACACCTTCCCCTACAACTGTGCGAAAATTGACTTCTACATGAATTTTTTCCGCTATTTTTTCTTGGTTGCTTGGACTACTATGCCTATTATAGAGTTTGTGAGATAAAGGACCTTTATTTTTCCAAACTCCAACCTATTATATTACAAAATATTAATTTGTTTACAGTTGTATTGGGAATAAATTTAGAATTTAGTGAGTAGTTCGACAGACGCCGTGTATAAACAGTTATTATAGTTACACTATGTACAACTGTCATCTTCATAGAACATCATCTATGCATGAACTGGAGCATATCACGTATATCATAAAATGTACCTAGTATGTACAGTCAAGAAAAAAATATGTGGCCCGAAATATGCTACGCAAATACATAGATATCATATCTGCAGTGTACTTTTAGTAAACCCCAATAATTTACCTATCATTAATAAACTGTTACTTGTTTTCACTTTGCCAGTAGTTCATAGACTTAAAATATGCTGTTTTAGTACAACTTACATAACATAGCCCCAAAAACCAAAGGGGCCTCGCCGATAATTAAATTTCTATTAAAGGTGGGTAATTACATCAAAATAATTTTATTTCTCAAAGTTTTAAGATAGTAGGGTTATTAACAGCAACTATTAGTAATACTTAATGTCAGATAACAGGGTTCAAAGTAATACCTTCAGATTTAATGCACTGTCATTATTTTTCCATCGCTCTTGAATACAAACCACTAGTTCCGTTTGCATTAATAATTCAATAAAACTGATACGAATCATTAACAAATGTTAATAACCTTCTGGGAAAGTTGGTATATTTTCTTGATTTGCCTCCTGACGTTAATAGTAACTCGCCTTTAATAAGCTATAATTTATTTAATTTAATACTTCGTCGTAAATGTTAATAATTTGTTCATACTTTGTCAAAACATGTGTATTTCAATGAAAACTATCCATAGTAAATACACTTTAAAAACTGTAGGGGCTGTTCTGGGGGTGAGGGGGTGGAGTTAATCCTTCTTGACATGTTATTGTATTTTTCCAAATTTATTCGGGGCGAATAACTTTCAAATAATGCATTGTATGTTTGTGTGTAACATTTCAGTGATATAAAATACATAAGATGAAAAAAAAAATCAATACCATTTAGTTAGAACAGTAATATATGAATGTATGAAACTTTTATATGGAAGTGATTATTTTCAATACAAATGATTTACGTAATCGAGATAAGTCGATTAATAGTGGCCCAAAAACATATGACCATATCCCAAGAATTTATTTTTTTGGCCAAATAACGTAATAATAATATATAACGACGAAAACGTATTTAGAACGGATACAAGTAAAATAAGTTACGAAGAAAAGTGTTTTTCAAATATTTAAACACAAAGCTGTACCCTGTTCCTTTGCAACTCTTCTCACATGTACAATTTTACTTCCACGTCCAGTGGAAGTATAGTAAGGCAAAAAATATTATTCGTTTTTTGTTGAAATATGCTTAAAATTTTATGAAACGTCGAGATTTTAAATTTAAGCGAAAAAATTCTGTCTGTCGGTCGGTAATTTTTTGTGCACATGTTTACTCTGGAACCGTTTATGATATTGACTTGAAATTTGGTACACTTATGTATTAAAACGAGATTTGAAACTAGGTTATATTTTGATCTAATTCCGTTGAGAGGTTCGGGGGTGAATGGGGCAAATAAGGGTAAATAGGCAAAGCAAGCAGTCCATAAAATTGCAATTTAGGGCATGTACGAAAAGTTAAGGTCTCAAAATTTTTTTGGCATTAGCCCCCCCCCCCACTATTATGAAATGGAGTAAAAAAAATGAAAAGCGTTAGCTATCCCCTCTACCACCCCCATTGCCACCCCTACCCTGTTATTAAAAGGAGTAAACAATTAAATCGGGATTTAGCGTGCATACGAGAACCATCATTGTTATTATTAGCCGTTACTCGAGTCCGAGTATAAAAATGTTACAGTCGATTAATTGTGTACAATAAAAAACAAGTAAAAGGTGTAGTCTATTGTAATTCCCATTCATCTACGGTGCACACGACTATGGCTATAGAGGCCAATTCGGGAGAGCACATGTCGACCGCAGCCAGGACAGACATAGACCTGGTTAGGTCTTGGACTCGGCCTTCTTGCAGCAACATTTCCTTGATAGCTGGCCACAACTCCTCGCCATTCGGTTCTGTCCGCTGCAAGTTGTTCCCATTGCTCGTCTGCAATACCGCAGGATTTTAGATTTTCATGGAGGGCGTCTTTGAACCTCTTTCGTTGACCGCCACGCCTTCTTCTACCGCTTAGCAATTCACCATAAAGTGTACATTTAGGAAGGCGGTTATCATGCATACGATGAACGTGACCTGCCCATCTTAGGCGTGCTCTTGAAATAAGCACCTCAATTGGAAAGCTGTTTGCTCTCCTGAGTACTTCCACGTTTGATATGTGATGGAACCAACGGATTTTCATCATACTTCTGAGGTGTCTTTGCTGAAAACGTTCTAATTCTTTCACATGACGACGGTAAGTGACCCAGCTTTCACATCCATATAGCAGTGTTGGAATGACAACTGCTCTGTAGACAGCCATTTTCGTTGACAAAGCAAGGTCGTGGTTGTCAAATACTCTCTCTCTAAGTCCCCAGAGCGCTCTAGATGCAGCGTTAATTCTATTGCGAATCTCGCTGTCCATGTTTGCTTTGTCATTAACAACGTTGCCTAAGTAATTAAACTGATCCACCACTTCAAGAGAATTTCCGTTAAGTGTAATGTCTATTTGGTTCACTTGATGAGGAGTTGACATAATCTTAGTCTTTCCAATGTTGATTTTAAGTCCCAAGGAATCATAGCTCTGGGCATACACATCTAAAAGTTCTTGAAGCTCTCCCGGCGTAGAGGCTAAAAGTGCACAGTCATCCGCATACTGGAGATCACAAATGAATCGTGTGCGTGTCTTCGTGAAAGCTCTAAAGCGCCCTATGTTAAAGAGACCGCCATCAAAACGGTATCTGAGACCTATTCCTCTGACTGTCAGTTTGTTGTCAACAATAATTGTTAGAGCAGTGGTAAACAAATTAAAGAGTAGGGGTGCCAGGACACATCCCTGCCTAACTCCAGTGAGGGTTTGGAAAGGTTCGGTTGCCTCATTATTATACATAACCTGGGCGTTGTTGTTTGTATGTAGACTGCGACATACTTCCACAAATTTTCTAGGGATACCTAAGCGGAGCATAATTTTCCAGAGCACTTCCCTGTCCACCGAGTCAAACGCCTTGGTTAAATCAATGAAGGCCATGTGAATTTCTCCTTGATGTTCGAGTGCTTTTTCTTGAAGCTGTTTAAGTGTGAAGATTAGGTCCGATGTGCCTCGGTTTGGTCTAAAGCCACTCTGTGTTTCAGGAAGTAACTTTTCCATAACAGGTGTTAGCCTATTTGCCATCGCTTTAGTGAGTATCTTCCCTCCGACAGCCAGAAGAGCTATACCCCTGTAATTTCCACAGTCCGCAGCGCTCCCTTTGTTTTTGAAGAGGTTGATTAAAAGTGTATCACGAAACTCCTGCGGAGCTTGACCACTTTCCCACACGACATCAAACAGTTTTTTGAGGTAGGGTATGAGCTCTGACGACACAGCTTTAAAGATCTCAGCTGGGAGTGAGTCGGCGCCGGGAGATTTGTTATTTTTTAGCTGCCCAATGGCGGTTAAGATCTCTTCCGTTGTTAGTGGTTTATCTAAGTCTTTGAAGGTGTCATATTGAGGGATAAGATTTATAATATCGTGATCGGCTTGACTTTGCTGGTTAAGAATGTTAGAGTAGTGTTCTTTCCATCGGGCTCTTATTTCCTGGTCTTCTTTGAGGAGATTTCCATTTAAATCTTTAATAGGGCACATATTTTTCCGACTGGGGCCGTACACTGCTTTTACTCCTTGAAAGAAATTCCTGTAGTCGTGTGAATCGGCGTACCTTTGAATTTCTCTGGCCTTGCTTGCCCACCACTCGTTCTTTATTCTTCTGATTTCGCGTTGCGTTTCATACTTAGATTGGGTAAAAGCCTCTGCTTTTGATGAGTCGTTGGGGTGGTTGATAGCGTTTTGGAAGGCAATATGTTTGCGGTCAAGAAGTTCTTGTATAAAAGCTTCATTATCATTGAACCAGTCCTCCTGTTTTTTACTTGCTGCAGTGCCAAGAATTTCCTCACTCGCACTTTTTAAACTGTCTTTAATTTGTGTCCAGGTAGCAGCGACATCTACAGAATTGGTTGCACTCAAATTCTCTTGAACTTTTTGCTTTAGCTGTTCGACGGTTTGTTGGTCACGCAATTTACTAATACAGAGACGGAGTCTACGTTTTACTTGAGTTCTTCGGTGTTTGGGTCTCATAACAATTTTCATTTTAGAGACAACAGGACGATGATCGGTCCAACATTCGCTATCAATGCGCGCCTTTGTAATTTGGACGTCCTTGAGATGCTTCCTACGTACGATAACATAGTCCAGTAGATGCCAGTGACCTGATCTGGGGTGACGCCAGGTGCCTTTAAATTTATCCTTTTGTCGGAAAATGGTGTTTGTTATAACTAGATCATGTTCGGCGCATTTAGTTAGGAGTAGTTGACCGTTAGCGTTCATGTTGCCTAAACCGTTCTTGCCTATGATGCCTGGCCAGGTGTCTGCATCTCTCCCTACTCTAGCGTTAAAATCGCCAAGAATAACGAGTCGTTCCGTTTTAGGTATTCTACAGAGGGTTTCTTCCAGCTGTTGATAGAAGCTTTCCTTGGTTTCGTGACTTGCATCCAGAGTGGGAGCGTAGGCGCTTATTAGATTTACCGCGTTGCCATCTGATAGCTCATAGCGTAGCAGCATTAGACGCTCGGATAGGCCTTGTGGTACTTGTGTTAAGTTGGATACAAGTTGATTCCGAACGGCAAATCCTACTCCATGTTGTCTTCTTGAATTGGTGGGAAGACCTTTCCAATAGAAGGTGTAGTACTTTTCTGTAAGAGAACCTTCCTCCAAAAATCGAGTTTCGCTGAGAGCTGCAACGTCAACATTGAGTCGGTGCAGTTCTCTATCTATTAGAGCAGTTCTTCTTTCAGGCCGATCGGTGCGAGTGCTGTCGTTCAAAGTACGA
The DNA here is from genome assembly GCA_963675555.1 of Leptura quadrifasciata. Taxonomy (NCBI): domain Eukaryota; kingdom Metazoa; phylum Arthropoda; class Insecta; order Coleoptera; family Cerambycidae; genus Leptura; species Leptura quadrifasciata. The sequence goes on along the minus strand of OY776681.1, from coordinate 12,976,138 downwards.
ACATTCCAAGCGCCGTAGATGAAAGAATTAGTTTTGTTGGATTTAACTTGTCGGTGTTTTTTCGACATTCGATGAGGTGTCCCTGTGGGCACCCTCCCCCGGAGATCCGATTGGGAGGGTATTTTACCTCCGGATGATTTTGTCCCACTTGAACGCTCCATTATTTTTTAAAGCCTTAATCGACTGAAAACGAAGCTGCATTTGAAGTTTTAGCTGGAGCAGGTATGCAACTGACCAGCTCGGTTGCGGAAGGCGAGTGGTGTGGTCCCATGGCACAGAAGGAGACTGCGACGATGGGGTAACCAAACGATACCAAAAGCAACCTTTGTGTGCGGTGGGTTATTTTTACCGCACTCTTCGTGAGAAGGTGGATGTGCTCACGGCAAAAGGTAAGGGTTATTCCGCCCTTACTCGGTCGTTAGAGCCTCGTTAGTGAAAACAGGGTGCACCAAGTTCAAATTGAACTCATCGCGAAGGTGAGGTTAACAATTGAGTAGGAGAGGCTATAACTTGCGCTGAACTGAAAAATAACGAAAGTAATATAAACTAATACAACTAACATAAGAAAATAGAGCAAGCATTTTAAATACCGTGACTTTGAATATTTAAACGTACCTTAGTTTAACACAATGGAAATATTTTTTTTTATATAGAAACCACAACGTTCAGGAAGTTCTGCGTGTACCATTATGAAGTTAATTATTAGTTACAAGTTTTAACGTATTTATAAAACAAGTTTATTTATAACATATTCCAGAGTTAATCATAAACAAAAACAGCAACGCAGTGGCGTTACTACCACCTAACCAATATCGTTACTTCTGCTACCAATTCTATATAAAATGTTAGCGGCGGTGGATGAAAAGAATATTTACCTCAATTTAAACGAAGTACTTTGAACAAATTGATCAAAGAAATTGGCTTTCGGTAAGTAAAAATAAATTTTATTTCTACTTAATATAATTGTGTTTTAGTATTATAGTTTCTCAAAAAGATCATGCAACAGCGTCCTTAGAAGAAACAACGAGATCATCCCCTGGAGGGGACGTTTCCTGCGAGAGATCCGAAAATATCGCGAAGAAAGCAAGAAATTGCACTTCTTAGATGAGACTTGGGTAAACTCTGGCTATACCGTAATTAAAGTATGGAAGGATACAACAATCTTGAATCAAACAGTCTCTCATTGTACAAAGATATGTGGTAGATAAAATAGTAAAAGAACAAGGTCACAGAGTTTTGAAATTGCCTCCGCATCATTGAACTAATATGGGGCCAAATAAAGGGAGAAGCCGCCAGGAAGCATATCACGTTGAAAATGAAAGACCTACACCCATTACTTCAGCAAGCTATTGGAAGTGTTTCTGATGAAAATAGGAAAATTCGACGTGCGCAAAATGAAGAGAAAAAATGTGGCAGGTTGACATTAAAATGAACATTGTAGTAGAGCCACTGATAAGTCATGTGGGAAGTGACTTTTCTTCTTTTTCTTAATCAGACATGGACTAACAGCTGTATGACATGGTATAATGCTAAATATGACGATCATTGTAAACCGCTCTTCATAAGTCTCCATATTTTAACTCTACCGTCATGTTTCATATAGAAATATTTGTGGCATATTAGAAAATAAAAAGTGTTGACAAAGTTATCAAGCAGAGGGACATACACTACCATAATGCTAGAATGAAAACAAATTTAAGATTACCAAAATATATACTAAGCAAGTCGCAAAACTCTTTCTTATACCAATCGTTTAAATTTTTCAACGTGTTACCTAATGACTTAAAAAATGTCGATATGAGTGTAAACATGTTTAAACAAAAAGTTAAAAATATTCTTTTGCAAAATGCGTTTTATACATATGGCGAGTATTTTGATTAGTTTCACTCCTTACCTGATTTATCGTCTGTCTAATAACTTGTATATTGTGGCTTTCTGCATTAACTGTTATTTTATGTATATGTATGTGTATTTATATGTATACATGTGTATATATATTTGTATATGTATTGTGTATATATGTATATTATTTCTCTATACTCGATGTACTGTTTTTTTGATTGTGTATTTATTCATTTTTTAACTACACATATTTTAGTTTAGCGTGTCTTTTACATTGTTTTTAATTTTTATGTTTTTGTATTTACATTTTATATTTTATACTACCTTTATTATATATGACGTGTGCAAAAATTGTTAATATATGTATAGCATGAATAAAATTCTATTCTATTCTATAAACTATCTCGCTTCGCTACATTATGTATAGAGGGGGAGGTACGTGTCCTCAGTGCACCCAAGTTACACTATGGACATACTAAATTTTAGGCTTTATCTTGTAAATGAGAATTCTCGATTAATCACGCATCGCATTGTGAAATAGTTTGAAGTACCTATTAAGCCCAATTATAGAAATATTTCGAGTGGAGAAAAGTACGAAATGGAGAGGAAATTGCATAAACAGTAAAAGGAGACCACCAGCTTCTGTATACAACTCACACTGGTCCAATTAAACATTTTATTATATTATAATTTATCGGACCGAACCTGCCTTAATCCTAATTTACATAAAAAATGGAAAGTAAATTGCAAATTAATTTACAGAAGAATTGTGTACACACAAAAAAAAATTATATAAATGGACGCGGACTTTATTATTTAATTAACCAAATAATTCATTCCCGTTCTAAATTAATTTTATCTGATGCATTTCGTAATGCTTAACATTGAAATTGAAAGTTAACTACCAGCTAATATGGTAACACAGAGCGCGATTTCAAGAACTTCATGCATAGCTGGTTTAATGGTTCTGCAGTATTTTTTAATCTAAATATGTAATAATGCTGATAAACAACGTATATGTTGAAATTCGTTGTGCGTATGAAAATTCAACCCAATTAAAGAAAATTATAACAACATATGATTAAAATTTGTGAAAATTTAATTATCACTAATGAAGACGATATATTTTAATGACGCGTAGTCTTCGATAACAGTTATGATGTCCATAGTTAGCCTGAAGTAATTACAATACTTTGTGTAACAGTGTAAATTATACAGTAAATATTTATATTTCGTACTTATTTTTGTTTATAAAATACATAGATAACAATAATGGTTTCATTGTCTTGGTGCATAATAATAATAAATTTCGGCTCTTCAAGGGTGCCTTTTTGTATAGTTTTATCAAAATATTTGCAAAAAATATCATTTTATTTTGGCATTAATAAACAAATATTATACTATATTAATATAAATATAAATCGTAAGAATTACTCCTGTTTTTAAAAGTGGAGAAAAGTTATAAATTATCGTCCCATTGCTATTGTCAAATTTATCCAAGATATTCAGGATCTTTATATATCGCTACCTCGATAAGCAGGTTAACAATAAAATATCAAATATTCAGGATAGGTTCCAGAATAAAAGGTCAGTAAATGGAAATCTAATGAATTTTGTGAACTCTGTGACGGATGCTTTGGCAAATAATAATCAAATAGATGTGATTTATACTGACTTTGCCAAAGCATTTGATAAAATTGATTACTGCATATTGTTAAATAAGCTAGAAATTTCTCCATTTCTATTGATTTAATAACATTTATATCTTTTTTTATTATTTTATTAGCCGTTACTCGAGTCCGAGTATAAAAATGTTACAGTCGATAAATTGTGTACAATAAAAAAACAAGTAACAGGTGTAGTTTATTGTAATTCCCATTCATCTACGGTGCACACGACTATGGCTATAGAGGCCAATTCGGGAGAGCACATGTCGACCGCAGTCAGGACAAACATAGACCTGGTTAGGTCTTGGATTCAGCCTTCTTGCAGCAACATTTCCTTGATAGCTGGCCACAACCTCTCGCCATTCGGTTCTGTCCGCTGCAAGTTGTTCCCATTGCTCGTCTGCAATACCGCAGGATTTTAGATTTTCATGGAGAACGTCTTTGAACCTCTTTCGTTGACCGCCCCGCCTTCTTCTACCGCTTAGCAATTCACCATAAAGTGTACATTTAGGAAGGCGGTTATCATGCATACGATGAACGTGACCTGCCCATCTTAGGCGTGCTCTTGAAATAAGCACCTCAATTGGAAGGCTTTTTGCTCTCCTGAGTACTTCCACGTTTGATATGTGATGGAACCAACGGATTTTCATCATACTTCTGAGGTGTCTTTGCTGAAAACGTTCTAATTCTTTCACATGACGACGGTAAGTGACCCAGCTTTCACATCCATATAGCAGTGTTGGAATGACAACTGCTCTGTAGACAGCCATTTTCGTTGACAAAGCAAGGTCGTGGTTGTCAAATACTCTCTCTCTAAAACCCCAGAGTGCTCTAGATGCAGCGTTAATTCTATTGCGAATCTCGCTGTCCATGTTTGCTTTGTTATTAACAACGTTGCCTAAGTAATTGAACTGATCCACCACTTCAAGAGAATTTCCGTTAAGTGTAATGTCTATTTGGTTCACTTGATGAGGAGTTGACATAATCTTAGTCTTTCCAATGTTGATTTTAAGTCCCAAGGAATCATAGCTCTGGGCATACACATCTAAACTGAAAACGAAGCTGCATTTGAAGTTTTAGCTGGAGCAGGTATGCAACTGACCAGCTCGGTTGCGGAAGGCGAGTGGTGTGGCCCCATGGCACAGAAGGAGACTGCGACGATGGGGTAACCAAACGATTCCAAAAGCAACCTTTGTGTGCGGTGGGTTATTTTTACCGCACTCTTCGTGAGAAGGTGGATGTGCTCACGGCAAAAGGTAAGGGTTATTCCGCCCTTACTCGGTCGTTAGAGCCTCGTTAGTGAAAACAGGGTGCACCAAGTTTAAATTGAACTCATCGCGAATGTGAGGTTAACAATTGAGTAGGAGAGGCTATTACTTGCGCTTCACTACCCCATTACACCCCATTATATCTACCTACCTGATAAATCGGCAACAATATGTAATGATAAATAATTTCGAGACGCATTACTACACATCAGATTCAGGGGCTCCCCAGGGTTCAAACCTAGGCCCGCTTTTGTTTCTAATATTTATAAATATAGTAGATATCATAAAAGATAGATATCGTAAAATATTCATCAATTAGCCTATTTCCCGATGATATGCATTTTTTTTATACATTAATTTAACGTCGGCCTCTTTCCGCTACTGAGGCCTAACGACGCCTGTAGACAAGCTAGCCCCAACCAGGAATTTTGCCGAACCTCTTCCCGTAAGAAGAGTAGGGATCTTTTACTCGCCTAACATTTAATAGACAAGGGACCGACGGCTTTACATCCCCTCCGAAGGATGGTATATCTCCTATATAACCCTCGCCTAAGGTTGTATAGCTTCCGCGCATACACTGATATACACGCCACTGGAAGATGTGTGAGGCGATGGTCACCCATCCAACTACTATGATATGAAAATATTTAAGCAAATAGAAAATTACAAAGACTGCTTACAAGTTACAAGATGACATCAAAGAAATATTTAATTGGTCTGTATAAAATCAATTGCCCTTTAATATTGATAAATGCAAGGTAACGACTTTTACGTTGCATAAAGGTATGATTGATTATAAATGTGAAATCGGAAACAAACATTTAGAGAGGGTTTATACAAAACCTGATTTGGGTGTGGTATTCGACTCCAAATTAACATTTAATGATTATGAAATTAGTATTTCAAATAAATTCAAAAATCAACAAAATAACAAATATATGAATGTCATATGTTTATTAATTTGTTTCCCAATAATAATCAAATAATTTCAACAGCATGGCGCACCACCGCATTATCCAGTAATAGTGCATAATTTTTCCACAGAGATGGATTGGTAGACGCGGAACAGCAGAATGGCTAGGTAGATCTCCGGACCTAACCCCATTGAATATTTTTTATGGAGTTACCTTAAATCTCTCTTTTCGATAATTTCATCATGCAATGTGCCATGGAATGTCGTACTATATGCAGAAATAACTCTAATACATATATTGGTATAAAAGAATAAGACTACCTAAGTAGAGCTATGATAGGTGTAGTGATATGAATTTTCACTCAATAATTTCAGTTGTTTGCAAAATTAGTTAATCTAAGTTAATAAATAGTGCCAATCTTCATATCTTGTAATTTTAAATTAACTAATTTTACAAACAACTGAAATTATTGAGTGAAAATTCATATCACTACACCTGCCATAGTTCTACTTAGGTAGTCATACTTCTTTTAGCAATATATGTATTAGAAAAAAAATTATGGCCAAATATAATAAATATTTCCTTATCGGATCTCTCTCTTTTGGATATGCCCCACCTTAAATCATGTTACTGATTCAAGTTTTGAGATCTACTATACGTTTGCCCTGTAATTATTTTTATGTTATGGACAGATAAAGTAACTTTCACAATTAATCAGTGTATTGTGATGAAACTACAGCACAGTTTTACAGCTTTAGTATATATTTTAAAACAGAAGATACTGTTAGATATATAAAAATTGATATATATGACAAATGACATCAATGTAAAGCCGGCAATATAAAATAGCGTTAAAAATATATACCTTAAATCATCATCATCAATAGCTCTGACGAGCAACAAAATTCCAATCGTTACCTATGACAGTTTTTAACCACCTACACCATAATGGGGGAAATCCAACATTTGTTAATCACTATGCAATGTATAGTTTTATTTTTAATGAAGTCTATTTATCAAACTTGTTTCAGAAGATAAATATATACAGATATACGGTAACCCAAAATTATTTCTGTGACTATTAGTACATTCAAAAATAAATGTACTATTTTACACTGGGAGATTTATAAGTGATGGTACAATAATTAGCCGAGGACATTAGGAATCAAAATATTTAAGATTTTGCCAATCAGATGTTAATCGGTAATAAAATTATATAAAAAAATATTTATAGAAAAAGCTTTTATTTAAATGCTCTAAAAAGTAAAAAATAAACTTTGAAGTAAATCAAACCCATTATTTTGTTACAGTATATATATTTTTTTATTATATAAAAGCTTGTCGCGAGCAATCTCCTTTACACAGGAAAATGAACAGAAATTACACAGGATTTTGAGACGAATCAGATCATAAACGTAAAGTCGCCCGCCATCATGAACTAAATTTTTGACTAGAAATTCGTAATCGGCGAACCCGAAAACCCCCAGATATCAATTTTGATCGATTTGGACTATAAATGACAAAAGTCGTCCGCCATATTGGCGCCACCATTTTGAATTTTTAAATTTTTGATAAAAAATTCATAATTGATGATCTCGAAAACTCCCAGATATCGATTTTGAGTCGAATCGGATCATAAACGGTAAAGTCATCCGCCATCTTGAAGCCGCCATCTTGTTTTTTCTTATATGAAAATGTTAAAGTGTATTACGGACTTATACATGTGTGCAAAATTTGAAAGTTCTAGCTTAATTAGAACTAATCGAAATTTTGATTGCAAGATTTGACCTAAACAAAACAAAATTAACTAACACTGCAAGTTTAATCAAAGCTTTTAAAAAGATTCAGGGTGCCAGAAAGTTTAATTACTTTCACGTCCGTAAGGCAAAAAAAACTATATTCTTTTTTGTTGAAATAGGCTTAAAATGTCATGAAACGTCGAGATTTTAAATTTGAGAGAAAAAAACTTCCTGTCTGTCGGTCTGTCTGTCTGTAACTTTTTTGTGCGCACGTTTACTCTGGAACCGCTTATGATATTGACTTGAAATTTGGTACACTTATGTATTGCAACGAAATCTAGAACTAGATTATATTTTGATGTAATTCTGTTGAAGGGTTCTGGGGTAAATGGGGAAATAAGAGTAAATAGGCAAAACAAGCAGGTAAGAGTTCATAAAATTGCAATTCAGGGCATGTACGAAAAGTAAGGTCTCAAAATATTTTTTGGCATCAGCCACCCCCGATCCACACTATCACCCTCAATACCACCCCCACACTATTATGAAAGGAAGTAAAAAAAAATAAAATGTGATTTAGTGTGTATACAAGAACGAAACGTCTCAAAAAATTTTTTTAGCTTTAGCTAACTTGGGCAGCGGTTTTTTAAATTTTAAGTCAAACTGATTTATAGGTTATTAAATAATGAAAGACTTGAACCATATTAGCTTAACATAGTGCAAAATTTGTTACATCGTGATCTTCCACAAAGATCGCAGTTTACATTATTTTTACCTAACTAACAAAATGGTGGCGCGATGTTTATGAAACGAATATTGTTTACAGATGAGGTTGGTTTTACAAGATGTGGAGTGTTTAACTGGAGAAATAGTCTTTCGTAGGAACTTAAGAAAACAATAATTATCAAACAAAAAAACTCATCCAACATGAATTTAAAATACGTGTGTGATGCGTTATCATTGGAGATTGCATATTAAGGCTGATTAACCAAATTTAAATGCTGAACATTATTTGGACTTTACAGAAAACATTATTTCTGGAATCTTGATGTTCCGATAAATTAAAGAAACAATCAGCATGTTATGGTTCAACATAGCAACTTCCCGTCGTGGCTGTTTGACTGGTTCCGGACCTACTTTGAGGAAGACCTTGTTGCACTGTTTATTGGTAACAAAGTTGTTTTGAATTGATTTGTTGAGCATAGCCAGATGAAAGAAATATTACGCTTTGCTCTTTAATAATATTGAATGCTTTTGCCCAAACAATTTTCAATGAGTCCAATTTACTACGACTTATAACTACCAACGGTATTAAAAACGAAATAAACAATATATAAATAGCTCTAGACTCATTCACTAGACAACTGTTGAAGATTTTTTGACAAATGATTTGATATAATAGTTGCTTATATAATGCAGAATCATGTCGATTTAAAAAAAATAACATTCGATACAGTGGGATATCCCCATTCCCATGGTAAAGTCACGGAGATACTTTTTATGTTTTATTGCTACACATTTATTTTATATTTATTAATAATAGCTATTATTAATCTAATAAATAATAGTACATACGAGTATTTGTCTCGTTAATAATTTCCCATGATTCTTTTTTAATTAATTATATAACGTTATAGAAATTATTAATTGCAACATGAGACAATTGTTTATCTATCGCATAAAATCGACACAATAATTGTACAATTTGATATTGCCAAGATGCTTAGGAAGAACCATATTAAAGCCGTATAGATTTCACTACTGAGTTGCCTATATCCAATTGTCTTTTATTCTTCAATTTTTTTGTATAGAAATACATGCGACCCACAAATCAACATCTGACCTCAGGGTTGTCTACAATATGCAGCAAGTTTCAATTATAAAAGCTGTGGTTACATACCTATCACATTTATACAGCAAATAAACCGAAGTGCTCTATAATAGTAGTTTCAGTTTCATCAATAATTGCGATATGTTTAACCTACTTAATAATACTAAAGTTGCAATAAATTTACTATTCTTAACGACTAGAGGAAACATAATTTTGTGAAATTAGTCGGGGCAAATATACTTTAAAGTTATTATTACATATTATAATAATTGCAACATTTCGTGTTTCATTCAAATTACTTATACAGTCAATAATAATGTACACGTAATTTTTCTCATCGTTTGAGATATTATATTATATTCCTAAATTTATATAGTACACGTTAAAGTGTATACGACGGGAATTGAAACCGTATAAAAACTAAAAGCCGGCAAAAACAGTCGGTATCTCTTTATTGTACATGAGCGGAGGTAAATAGAAATGATTGTCATAATAAAATGTTAAAATTGTATTCATTTTTATTATTTTTTGTTTATTAGGTTCATTTCGCCAATAACATATTTTTGAGGTATTATATCAGTTTTAGATATAAAGTCTAAATATTTAAATTTATTGGTTTTAGTTTTAAAGTTAACCCATATTATATTGAAATATGTTATTGCTCAGCAAGGACCAACGAGAAGGTATGAACATATCTTGCCAGGAGGGGATGGGAGAGGTTAGATTAACGAGGGGCAAGGATTTTAGTCAAAAATAAAATAAAAATTTAAGTTTCTTTTAAAATAAAAACGTAAGTTTCTTGAACAAAGCAAAGAATTATTATATGAAAACAAAAATAAATATTTGTAAAAACATAAATAAAAACAAAATTAAAATATTTCTCTAGAATGAAGTAACTTAAATTCAAATTTCTTGTCAACTAAATAAAATATATTCCACGAAATGTAACAATAAAAAAGTTAATGAAAAAAGAAAAAATGAAGAAAAGTTAAATGTTAATTGACTCGTCCGAATCTTCACTTTCTGAGGAGGAATCATTATCCAGTTGAATTAAAATCGGCGCACTAGGAGGTAGCGTTGGATATCGATTTTCTTCTCCAATTACATGCCTAAAGCAATTTTTCCATAAATCAGTATTACTGTCAATGTCATTTATTACTTCTCTTATATGATCAACTACTATCGCGATTAACGTTGGAGAGTTCTTACATTTTCGTAAACGTACTTTTAGTGTTCCCCAAACTATCTCGATAGGATTAAATATGCAATAGTATGGAGGTAACCGCAAAAGTGTATGACCGTGTATATTGGATAAGTTATCAATAACATATTCCTTTTTGAAATTCTGTTCTTTTATTCTTTTCAGTAATTCGCGTTTTATTGGAACTTTTACAGGAATTTCCATTTTTTTTTCTTATGAATTTTAAAATGTCTTCCTTTTTTGTGCTGTTATTTGGTATTTCATTTAATATATGCGAGTGATAAGAAGCATTATCTAATACAATTACTGAATTTGGCGGAATATTCGGTAGAAGCTGTTGAGAAAACCATTTTTCGAATAGATCGGCTGTCATGTCTTCGTGATGGTCTGTAGAAGACTGCGATATTTTTTTGGCCGACAAGAGCAACGCATTGGGTACAAACCCATTTCCACTTCCCCGCATGAAGTATGATAACGCGTTTTCCTCTAGAACACGGAGTATTTAAAACACAATTGTGCGAACTATCTACCCAACCATACTGAACAACATCATGCGTGTCAAACCAAGTCTCGTCTAGATACACTATATGCCTGTTTAGTTTACGATATTCTCTAATTTTTTCCAAATAATCTACTCGAAGTGAAACTATACGTTGCAATTCCATAATTACCACACGAAGTTTTTTATGTTTAAAATCACATTCTAATAAGACATTCCGTAGTGTATCTAAAGACCTATAATTATAATCACGATAATCGCTCAATTTTTCTTGAATCATTTTTAACGTAGGAACTATAATTTCTTCATACATATTATAAGTTGTACGCCGTATTACATCTCTAGTGGCATCATCAATATTTTTTAATTTCGTATTTTTCCGTTTCCTCTTTGCGCTGTGATCTATAACATCGCCTTCTTGAATTACGTGATAAATTGTTGATTTTGATATTTTAATTAATTCGTTAATACGTCGTATTATTTCTTTCTCACATTGTTCAGGATTTTCGCTTTTCAAACATTCATGTATATTTAAAATAATACGTTGACTTTGTACGTGTAAATCTTGGTTTTTAAACTCTAAATTTATTTCGGCTTTTTCGACAATAATCGGTTCAACTATTTCGGGATGTTCGGGCGATATTATATTATTCTCTGTTTCAAATGGACTCCAGAAAGCCATGGTAAATTAGTAAATAATTAAAATATTTTACCTTTTATACAGTAGTAAATATTTATAAATATGAACAGTAACTAACTAAACTCCTACGCTTGATATTATAATAGGTATTTATACACTGCACTGGCACATAGACAGCACGTTGTTAGACTTCCACGTTGACTGATAAGAAACGATTTACGAGTTTTTTTGTGCTAGTAGGCCTGTCCGTTTTATTACCTTTAAACCAGTGCAGTCGTAGATGGTTCATTCAGGCTGATTACATTGCCAGTCTCGGACGCGCCTGCACAGTTTCAACTACCGTTCGAATCTCGATACCATTGCCAAATATATAGGGCAAAACATCAAGTTCAGTGCGCACGGTCCTGTGGTTTAAAACTGACCAGTTTCAATTTTGGCCGTATTTACTATACTAATTTAGCGATCTAAAATAAAATAGAGCTAGAACAATTAAACAAAATTTTCAGTACAACAAATTTGCTATACAGTACATTGGCTAGTATTATTTAAGATGACGTTTGTGAGATTTCTTAACCTTTTAAGGTCTAGGATAATTTCGGGTCATAAATTTCTTGTCTAGGCTCTTGATTGAGGGGATCCCCAAGAGCTGGAGGTCGCCGCATTGTCGGCCCTGCGGGCACGTCCGCTATGCTTTTGTCATGGATACCAAATGAACCAATTATTAATATACCGTCTGTCTATATTACGAGGGCCTCACCAAATATCTCGTTTAATATGTACTGTAGAAGAAATTTGAAATCCATAGCCTACTTTGTGAGATATATTACAAAAGCCTGAAACCACAAACGGTTATAGCTTCCTAAATAAAGTTAACCGAAATGAAGGAACCTCTTTGAGACAAATTCAGAGAAACTGTCGCATAAAAAAAGACAGTCCAAGAAAAATATTAAAAAAGAAGATATCGATGCTACAAAATGAGGAAAGTTCAACATTTAAATGAGGGAGATAAGCCGAGGAGAGTAAAATTTTGTAGATGGTTATTAAATAAAAAAAGGAATGAATCAAGTTTTTTTAACGATGGATTTTTCAATAGAAATATACATTATAAGCGTACATGAGAAAATACACATTGGTACAGAAAGACTGCTTTCCAAGAAAGATCTTTGGGTGGATCTTTTAGGGACTAAAGAAATTGGACCTTATTATTTTGATGGCAAATTTCCGGGCGCTTGTGTTCGCCCTCAAATTGGCCTCATAGAGCCGGTCTAGCGGGTAGAATTGCTCACCTCTGGGTGGAGGGATATTCATATAAGCCGTGTCCTTTAAGCCTTCTTGAAGATACACTTCCGCAATTAAAGAAAAACCATTTGAAATACATATATTTTGCTCCGTACTGTTTATCTCTTCCTTATTTATCAGTGCGTAACTAAAGAAAAGCTTGTGTACACTCCCTCTGTGCCGCGGAATTATTCCTAACCCCCGATGACTGTCTATCCCTCCAGCAATTATCACATGATCTTCGTCTTTATCTTTACATCGTTAACTGCATCCACCTTAATTTCCTGCAAAACGAATTTCAAGATTTTCTTTATGAATTAACAGTGGCAGAAAGATTAAATCATTTATATTTTCAACAAGATGGGGCTCCACCTCACATTGCTGTAATATATACAAATTATTTAAATCAAGTTATGCCAGATAGCTCGGTAGGCACCTATCGACCCATTCTATTGCCATCTCGATCACCTGATATTACCCCTTGGATTTTTTCGTCTGAGGTTACATTAAAGACAAGGTATTTCAAACTGCCCCTGAAAATATTGAGGACATCAGAACCAGAATTAGAAACGCATGTCAGGCAATTACTCCTCAAATGCTCCAAAATGTAATGTATGAGATGTCTCGTAGAGCACGTTCGTGTATTAGAATGCATAGTGCACAATTTGAGCATTTGTAGTTAGAAAAATAAATACACACATTTTCTTTTCAATATGGTAGTAGGTAGTACTATAGTTTTTCGTTTTTTTTGGATGTTCATTTTGCACTTGTATTTTTGTCCAGTGGAAGTATAGTAACGCAAAAAACATTATTATTATTTATTTGTTGAAATAAGCTTAAAAATGTCATGAAACGTTGAGATTTTAAATTTGAGCGAAAAAAATTTCCTGTCTGTCCGTCTGTCTGTAACTTCTTGTGCACACGTTTACTCTGGAACTGTTTATCATATTGACTTGAAATTTGGTACACTTATGTATTGTAACGAGATCTAGAACTTGATTATATTTTGATCTAATTCCGTTGAAAGGTTCGGAGGTAAATGGGGTAAATAAGGGTAAATAGGCAAGACAAGCAAGTAAGAGTCCATAAAATTGCAATTTAGGGCATGCACGAAAAGTTAAGGTCTCAAATTTTTTTTGGCATCAGCCCCCCCCCTCCACTATCACCTCCAATACTATCCCCACACTATTATGAAAGGGAGCAAAAAAATAAAATGTGATTTAGTGTATATACAAAAACGAAAGATTTTTTGGCGTTAACTACCACCTCTACCACCCCATTGCCACCCCCACCCTATTATTAAATGGGGTAAAAAAAATTAAAATGTGATTTTAGTGTGTATACATGAACGAATCGTCTGAAAAAAAATTTCAGGCGTTAGCTACTCCCTCTACCACCCCCATTTGCACCTCCACATTATTATTAAAGGGAGTAAAAAATTAAATTGGGATTTGAACCAAGGGCCTCTAAAATTTGTTTTGGCATTAGTTACCCCCTCTACCACCCCCATGTCCACCCCCCACCGTATTGTTTAAGGGAATAAAAAATTAAATTGGGGTTTAGTGTGTATACGAGAACCAAGAACTTCTAAGTTTTTTTTTCCATTAGCCACCCTACTCTACCACCCTCACTCTATTGTGTCTCTGTTTGTGGTTTTCCTATTTTTTAGGTTTTTGTAATATATCTCACAAAGTAGGCTATGGATTTCAAATTTCTTTTTACTGAAGTATATGTCACAAAAAATGGGATAACAGTGTGGCCCTCGTAAAATAGACAGACAGTATATAATGTCCCACAGAGTGGTATAAATGTACATATTGGTTATGTCTATAAGGTATACTCAACGCTATCTATGTACATCCCTAAGATATCCATGTATATGTATAGGATACGCTTGTGTTACGCGGGTAATAACTGTTATCTAATTATAATGGATAAAAGAGTTTAAATATATATTATTATTAGCCTTTACTCGAGTCCGAGTATAAAAAAATGTTACAGTCGATAGATTGTGTGTAATAAAACAAGTAAAATGTGTAGTCTATTGTAATTCCCATTCACCTACGGTGCACACGACGATGGCTATAGAGGCCACTTCGGGAGAGCACATGTCGACTGCAGTCAGGACAAACATAGACCTGGTTAGGTCTTGGATTCGGCCTTCTTGCAGCAACATTTCCTTGATAGCTGGCCACAACCCCTCGCCATTCGGTTCTGTCCGCTGCAAGTTGTTCCCATTGCTCGTCTGGAATACCGCAGGATTTTAGATTTTCATGGAGAACGTCTTTGAACCTCTTTCGTTGACCGCCACGCCTTCTTCTACCGCTTAGCAATTCACCATAAAGTGTACATTTAGGAAGGCGGTTATCATGCATACGATGAACGTGATCTGCCCAGCTTAAGCGTGCTCTTGAAATAATCACCTCAATTGGAAGGCTGTTTGCTCTCCTGAGTACTTCCACGTTTGGTATGTGATGGAACCAACGGATTTTCATCCTACTTCTGAGGTGTCTTTGCTGAAAACGTTCTAAGTCTTTCACATGACGACGGTAAGTGACCCAGCTTTCACATCCATATAGCAGTGTTGGAATGACAACTGCTCTGTAGACAGCCATTTTCGTTGACAAAGCAAGGTCGTGGTTGTCAAATACTCTCTCTCTAAGTCCCCAGAGTGCTCTAGATACAGCGTTAATTCTATTGCGAATCTCGCTGTCCATGTTTGCTTTGTCATTAACAACGCTGCCTAAGTAATTGAACTGATCTACTGAACTGAAATATATACACATATATGTGTAACGATCGGAAATTGCAATAAATTCTTGTAAAACGACTTTTGGAATATCACATTCTGACATAATCTAATTATAACCGTTGAGTCACCAGCAGTTCCGGAGCAATAATTAAAATTTCGAAACAGCACTTCGTTTATTTAAAAATTTTTTGTCTATATTTTTTAATCATACCCAATAAATCACGCTATAATTGCATACTGCTCACTATTGTATTACTAATTAGTTACAAATTGTCAAAAGAATCTTAATTGGCCTACAATAAAAGTCGTGAAATTCGACTTCTATTATACTTTCTTGAAAACTGGAGACATGCCTTAGTTGATGAAATTGATTGTGCAGTACGTTTTCTATAGGTATACATAATATTATAAACAATTGTTTTAAGTTTTTCTTTATGTTCGGCAAGGTTATTACGTGTTCTAATTAAAAATAAATTGACACATTCGTGAGTTTCCGGTTAGGCTAGGAAGTTGTGTAGACTATTATGTATTTTGCGACCTAGAGATTATACAATTAATTATTAATTTTTTATATATTATGTAGAAGGCATTATTCGAGTTCTTGTTGTTTTATAAAAAGTAAAGAATATGCAGAAATATCACAAAAATTTTACCAAGAAGAATATGTTGAGTACTAAAATCATTGTTGTAGTAAATACAAGAATAAATGAACCAATATGAATAGTTTGTTGATATACTAATGACTGCAACATTTCCGTCTTAACTACGATAACGACTGTAAGTTTTTTAGTTATTAATTATGAATAAAAATGTTATCTGATGAAATGATTATGAGATGAGAGTAAATTGTTGTTAGAAAATGGTAACAGACAATTCATTCAAGAGGTAATTTGTGCTGTAAGATGTTTGTACCATTATGAAATACCGACAAAACTTGAGATTCAAGGTGCAGGTGTGTAATAAGATGGTCTTTAAGTTAACTAGGTCAGGTATTAATGAATTGTTGAAGTTGCTTTCTTTGGGTGAGCAAGCAAAAACGTATAGGCCCATTTATTTGGGTGCATGATGCATTTGGAAGATTTATAAGTAGTGTGAAAGGAATTTTTAAATGCGTACTACAACAAAAGGCATTATATATTGCAGATTGAAGATTAATTGGAAAATAAATCTAGACAATAACAGTATTAATATAAAATCTTAAGCCTTTTACTCGTAATATAAATGCGTCTTTGAATTAAAATGCATACATTGCCAAAGCTATGTGGATTTTGTATTTTGCATCTACATTTTAAGGTCTCATCGTATCGACTAGGTTTTGTGTTATCATTTTAACCAATGAGCTACATGAGAATGCTCTATTCTATGGTACTGTTAATGATTAAAATAATGAGTAATCGGTAAAATGGATTATAGATACACTGAGTATTTTATTTTAATACGTTATTGAATCATTTACAAAAAATACTACAAAGGAGAGGGCCCAAAACAGATTCGTGGGAAGGTCCACAAATACTGCATTGGCTACATTATAATTTAGTTTAATGGATTTTGTGTTTACGTTTGGGTATGAAGAAAAGATTTATTAAACAGTATTTCATGGTCAACAGGACCAACTGTATGGGGAAAATCAACAAACTTTATGTTATTTAGTCTCAAATACATCGAGTGAGGACATTTTGGTAGCACGAGTTCTTGTCAAATTATTCGTTGCGATCGGTTATATAAAAATGTAGTGAAATGTTTAATTTTGTTTTTACATATATCTTAACGTGAATGTCTTGCTATTTCCTGTACCCTTCGATTCCAAAAGAATTTTAATGAAACAACGATTCGATTAACATTTCTAACCGTGAAGGATATTAGTCGGCGATAATTTTATGCAAGTAGGTAGTTTAAGTAGTAAAATAAATAATAAGTCATTTAAACTACATATCTAAATTTGTCTCACAAAAAATATTGGTGTAGAGGAAGTTAAGATAGAAGAAAATAGAAAATTTGATCGATTATGTTCAAGAATATCCTTGGTTTTTTATATTGTCTACATTTTTAAAAATTATAAGAACATTTTTAATGTGGATTTAAGCTGATTATGTTTAATAAATTTGAGAATCTTATAGGCCAATTTTTAAAAAGTTATAAATCTCTATCGTCATCTGACATATATATTTATGAACGTAGTTATAAGGAATACCAAAATGACCCTTATTTTGCAAAATAAGAAATGCCTCTGATATAGAAAAAATCAAAAATATCCACGTTTCCTCAAAGACCTCAGGACTTTGGCATCAGCAGTGTGTGAATGCAAGTAAGTTCAAAGTTTACTGATACTGAACAAGTTTACACTGTTACATTACATGTTTATAAATATAAACATATCTCAATATCGCATCCAACACGATATTTTTAAGGTTCCCACCCCTCAGCAACTACCCCTAAACTTAAAAAACCACCCCTATTTCGTATTTCTTCCATCGTTGACATGCGAATCAGTTTTGTGATCAGGATTCGGATAGGCCGTATGAAATTTAACCATACAACATTTGGGTTAAAACTGCCACTTCCCCTAATTCTAAAATATTCCCAAAAAAATCAAAATGCACGAAAATTTGTTTATCCCCGTTTTTGAGGGTGCTCAACGCGATAGTAAAATTCATTTCTACCCCACCCTCCATCTACCATCCCTAAGACCAACCCCTTTTCATATTTATTGATAGTGAGCATGTGGGGACTTGTTGGATCGGAGTTTTTAAGGGATTTCAACACTGTAGTTAAATCACGAGACATACAATCAACCCCGAAGTTGAAACTACCACCACCCCTAACATAGAAATCACCGAAAAATACAAAATAATGGAAAAGTAATTTTCTCCCCGTTTTCGGGGGCGCTAAACACGATGTCAATACTATTTAGTCCCCCACTCTTCATCAGCCACCCCAAAATTAGAGGTGGTTGGCGGAGGGTGGAGGAGCAATGAATATTACCATCATGTTGAGCACCCTCAAAAAAGGGGGATAAACTAATTTTCATGCATTTTGATCGTTTTGGGGATATTTTAGTATTAGGGGAGAGGGTAGTTTTAACCCCGGGGGTGAATAAGATGTGGTATGAATTTCATACGGCTTACCCGAATCCTGCCTAAAAACCGATCCGCATGCCTACGATTGAAAAAACGCGAAATAGGGCTGATTTTTCGAGTTTAGGGGTGGAAATTTTAAAACTTTCACCATCGTGTTCAACGCCCTCGAAAACGGGGCTGTGCCCATATTTCACCCCTCTCATAGAACTTTCGTTTTTTTTTTTCAACTTTTTCATGGACTACTGTTAGAGCATTGCCTAGGTACCACGCTTTTACGTGGTCTTCTTTCATAACTACATTTGCAAAATGGGGAATAAACCCTTTGCAATTTGGAAAAGAATGCTGTTAGCTAAACGAATCATTAACACCCAACATCTAGTATTATTTACCTTTAATGAAACTGACCCAACATTGCTGCCTCTATGTAAGTTTACTTTGAATACAAATTTGGAAAAAAATGGCAGTATTCTCCTCGTTAATATATTATTGCAACAACGTAAGCAAGCAATGATAAAATTCCGTATTTCAGTGTCAGTGAACATTAAAATTGCTTGCACTTATAAACTGCTGATCCACCCCATACCTTAAACATTTAAACAGTGAGATGAGTGAGTATGGTCAGTGTCTATTCGGGCGCCGAAAAGACGATCGCACAGTTTCTGACTGTGAAGGAAGAAGCATCTCCATGACCACTATTAGAGTTGAAGCCATATTGATGACGTCACCACATAACTCTCCACCACTGAAATTTGCTAAGACTCACTTTTGTGTGGCCCCTACGATATGCATAAACTAAACATAATTCAAGACCATTTCCACTCTTCGGGTCTGGCTATTGCTCTAAATGGAAATATGTTCATTATAATCAAAACTTTTTGCATCAGTACAAAGTTCAATGACAGACCAATAAACATCAGATGATTAATTCTTTACAGTAATCCATCGTAAATGTGTCAGATCAGTTACTGAACCCATTATAAAACTTGTATCTTGACATTCGTGACTAAGAAGTGGTTAATCTTATATTGCAATTGACCGCCGGTAGTGTCTCGGTACTCAATTTTCATATAGTCTTGTACAAATAAATGCTACTGTAAGGTACTTTTTAATTATAACAATTATGTAGTGGATATTCTTATTGCATATTTTATAATATTTAAAACATAATGTATTTAATTGAGCTTAATAATTGTTTATATTATTAAAACAGTATTTCTCATATTTATTACAACAGTATCTCACATGTCCGAAGTTTTCTTACTCGATACAAGTCAAGCTTTAAGGTAACGAAATTTATCTTAAATCTTTGTACTAAAGCAAGTTAATGCAATCTATAATACAAGTGTGCTCTTGAAACTGCACTTTACCTATACTTATAAAAAGTATATTATTATTTAGAACACGCGGTCTTGTGTATAAAAATGTAATAATTAATGTGTATGTTTTTAAATAATTCTACAATCTTAAACTATTTATTTAAAGGACCCCGCAGCAAATACACGCAAAAACGGTTTCGGTGGAATTCCCTAAAATTTTTGAGAATTGTAAGATCTAGTCCTACTAATTAATTTGCCCATTAGCAAAACCCACCTTCCAGGATTACTTTCGGATTTATAGTCATACAAAATTTTAGATCTTACTTGGCTGCAGCCTTACAATATTTCCTAAAAAATATTTTATAGCACGAATCAAGAATAATAAAAAAAATTTATAATGGGGTATAAACTTTTTTTTACTAAATATTACTTTAATACCTACAGAACCTACAGGGTGTACAAGAAAATATTTTTATTTAAAAAATCGTCAACAAATATTACTGATGATGCTATTTACATCTTTTATGTCGATTTAGTCTCTCAATTCTTGAAGTATAACCACCAATTACGGTATCTATGCTGATCAAGTAGGTTATGTCTAAAACAATTTAAATCTAGTTCAAATGTGCTTTTAGAGGGCGGAATATTAAAACATAATATTTTAGTCGCAAACTCCTTTATAAAATCCTTATTTTGCCATAAGGAACGTAACCAAACTGCAACCAACAGCTACTCTCCGGGCTATGTGCCCCGCCGAGCGCTGATTTACAAGTTACAAGCCTGGCGCGTTAAGTGTAATAATTGCATATTACCATCAAAACGCTAATGCTTCGGTTGCAACAAACACCAGCCGAAAGACTGATCCTACTTAAAGGAGCTCTCGTGCCAGTCGTCACACACCACTTGCAGACTGTAGTTTCGAGCTGTTGGCTCTCGTTAGTGCAAGGTAGGCATCTGATGACCGACACGAGGATCACTTGACTATTTAGTGCATTTCGCTATCTTTGGGAGAGCGACATGTAAAATAGTCAGCAGGTGCCATCTAGCGGTCCAGTGTCTGTTGCAATCGAAAAATGAATAGACTGGGACTGACTGGGCTTAGCATAGTTCAAATGTGCTTTTAGAGGGCGGAATATTAAAACATAATATTTTTAGTCGCAAACTCCTCTATAAAATCCTTGTTTTACTATAAGAAACGCAACCAGACTGCAACCAACAGTTTGTTGCAATCGAGGCATTCGCGTTTTGATGGTAATATGCAATTATTACACTTAACGCGCCAGGCTTGTAACTTGTAATTCAGCGCTCGGCGGGGCACATAGCCCGGAGAGTAGCTGTTGGTGGCAGTCTGGTTATACGTTCCTTATAGTAAAATGAGGATTTTATAGAGGAGTTTGCCCTACAAAAGCACATTTGAACTATTCTAAGCCCAGTCAGGCTATTTATTTTTCGATTGCAACAAACACTGGACCGCTAGATGGCGCCTGTTGACTATTTTAAATGTCGCTATCCCAAAGATACCGAAATATACCAAATAGTCGAAGGATCCTCGTGTCGGTCGTCACATGCCTACCTTGCACTGACGAGAGCCAACAGCTGGAAACTGCAGTCTGCAAGTGGTGTGGGAAGACTGGCACGAGAGCTCCTTTAAGTAGGAGCAGTCTTTCGGCTGGTGTTCGTTGCAATCGAAGCATTAGCGGTTTGATGGTAATATGCAATTATTACACTTAACGGGCCAGGCTTATAACTTGTAATTCAGCGCTCGGCGGGGCACATAGCCCGGAGAGTAGCTGTTGGTTGCAGGTTGGTTACGTTCCTTATAGCAAAATAAGGATTTTATAGAGGAGTTTGCGACTAAAATATTATGTTTTAATATTCCGCCCTCTAAAAGCACATTTGAACTAAATTTAAATTGTTTTAGACATAGATCAGCATAGATACCGTAATTGGTGGTTATACTTCAAGAATTGAGAGACTAAATCGACATAAAAGATGTAAATAGCATCATCAGTAATATTTGTTGACGATTTTCTAAATAAAAATATTTTCTTGTACACCCTGCAGGTTTTGTAGGTATTAAAGTAATATTTAGTAAAAAAAAGTAGCTGTTGGTTGCAGTCTGGTTACGTTCTTTATAGTAAAATAAGGATTTTATAGAGGAGTTTGCGACTAAAAATATTATGTTTTAATATATAATTTTATTGCTGAAATAATCTTATTTAGGATAAAAGTAAAGTAAGAACTCAAAGCAATTTCAGCTGTGTTGTTAAAATTTTAATTAGTGTCAAAAATCAATTGTTAGTATTATTGATAAAAAAAAACTTGACCTTAATACAATTATTATTATATCTTGTTCCATATTTTTTTCGTTTCGTAATCAAATATCTTTATAATATATATATATATATATATAACTTTTTAGACAAACTACAGAATTAGATATCAGCTAAACAAACTAATTAAGAGAAAGGCAATGCGTTGACCATTGAAACGCAAAAACTATCAACAAATAATTTTAATAATTTGTGTATATATAAACTGCACCTCTGAAGAATTTTTTACAAAGGGATTTGTTTTATATAAAAACACCACATAAAAATAAGGTTTACTTCAACGGTAATGAGTCGGCAATTTAAACCACTAAATTATGTAATATTAGTACATAATTTGGAGTTTAAGATCGTGAATACCAGATCCATTAAAATAATTTTATAAATCTGTGTTTTAGCTGAAATCGTGTGGCTTATGCTAGAACTTCCGTAAGTGAAATAAATTTTAGTTCATGAATAATGAGGTACAATTATTAGAATAGCATATCTTTAAAGCTATATATTATTTTCTAACAAAGAACGTAATTGAAAAATTCTTTTTTGTTTCTAGCGGAAAACAGAAAACTGCCATTAATTCAAAATCTAATATAAAAACTCTCTACATATATGTGCTGTGATCCAATTCTGATCAGCTCTAGCTCTAAAAAAGAGCTATATACAATGTGGGTATTTCATTTTGAGTAGGTGTATTTGTTGCCGATATCAAAAGAAATTATTCGCCAGCAGTTTTCCTTATTGAAGAAGGAGATTGGGCAGAACATAATTGGGTCCGGAGGAGAACAGTGTGTAGTAATTTTGTTTTACTGATGATACTGATACTGATTCCCATAAACAATAGGGTGGGGTGGCAATGTGGGTGGTAGAGGGGGTAACTAATGCCAAAATATATTTTAGAGGCCCTTGGTTCTCGTACACAGACTAAATCCAAATGGAATTTTTTACTTCCTTTAATAATAGGGTGGGGTGGCAATGGGGGTGGAAGAGGAGGTGGCTAATGCCAAAAAATTTTTAGAGTCCCTTGGTTCTCGTATATACACTAAATCCCAATTTAATTTTTTACTCCCTTTAATAATAGAGTGGGGGTGGCAATGGGGATGGTAGAGGAGGTAGCTAACGCCAAAAAAATTGTTTGAGACGTATCGTTCTTGTATACACACTAAATCATATTTTAATTTTTTTTACTCCCTTTCATAATAGTGTGGGGGTGGTATTGGGGGTGATAGTGGGGGGGTGGGGTGTGTGGCTGATGTCAAGAAAAATTTCAAGATCTTGACTTTTCGTACATGCCCTAAATTGCAATTTTATGGACTCTTATTTGCTTGTTTTGCTTATTTATCCCATTTACCCCCGAACCCTTCAACGGAATTAGATCAAAATATAGTCTAGCTCCAGATGTCGTTACAATACATAAGTGTACCAAATTTCAAGTCAGTATGATAAACACTTCCAGAGTAAACGTGCGCACAAGAAAAAATTACAGACAGACCGACAGACAGACCGACGGGTTTCTGTCTTTGTTCTGTTTTGTCTTTTTAAAACCTCAGTAGCCTTGCTCTATTTAACTAGTTTGTACATTGGTCTCTGATAGAAACAATAACTCAAAAATTACATTCTGAGAAATTGAAAATGTATGAAGAGATAATGAAAGAGGTTAAGATATTAATTTTTCACATTTTCACGTTGTTCTCTGTTGTGAATATTGAAAAAATATGTAAATGTGATTTTATCACGAGAGTTACAAGCTACTGTTTTCTTATACATAGTTTCAGTTCTTGCGGTTTTGAAAAGATGATGTAAATTTAGAATCTGATTAACAATCTTAAACCTGCCAAGTCACTGTTGTGGTATATAATACGAAGTAAATATTTAAAAAAACTTATGAACGCTTTTAACAGAATTAAGCACTTATTAAATAAAAAATGATTATTTATGTACCCTTTTGAGAAGGGCAGAACATATCTGTTCAGTTTTTCTTTACATAATATATGAGACATTTATGAAGGCACAATCCCTTACGTAGAATTTGTGGTAAATCTGTAACACGACTTTTAACCTGGAAAGCAAATTATGTCATAATAAGAAAGTATGTCATATAAAAAAGTTATATATATTTTAGAGGCGATTACATTTTTTCTTTGTATCGTTGGCTAACCTAAAAAGATTGTGTAATTTTATAGAACCATATTCACATAATATAAAAAGCTGCTGCTTGTACCATCATTATTACTTTTTGAATATGTAATTAATAAAAAATATTAAGAAATATTGATTCAGTAAGACAATATTACAAGCTCCTGATTTTGAATGGGGTTATAAAAAACAGCGGAAAGAAGTTGCAGTCAGACGCTGACGATTTGAATACCTGTTGTATATTTAAATTTTTGTCAAGGCTATGCTGCCTTGCCTCTTCCTTCGGAAGGAAACCCTAAAGACAACGATTCATGTTGAAGAATTGCCTATATCTATTTTATTCTTAAAGCAGTATGTATAAATTCTTTGTATCACACGTATGTTGATGTCAGATCAAGTGGGGATCTAACTAGTTTAGATAGTTTGATTGAAGATGGCTATAAATATTTTGAAACGTTGGATGATCAATTTATACAATAGGGTTTTCCCAGAAAAAAAAATTATTGCTGAAATACTTAACTCACGTAAAAAAATGATTTATGGCATATTTATTATCTTATTAATTTTACTAATAGTAACAAAAAAAAACTTGAAGTTTGAAAAATATTGGGTTCATTTTAAACAGCCATAAATTGGCGCGTTGTGACGTCAACACCCTGAAATCCAATCACAGAGGTTGTCTCTGTTCAAGATTGTTTATTAATCTTGGTCTCTGTTAACATAACATAACCTCTATTTATTGACAGCACTCAGCACTTTTCTACTTTAGGTAAAATATCAGCGGCACCTTTAACATATCCCTCTTCTACTTGATTCCATTTTGATTGTAGAATTAATAAAACATAAACCAGAAACTGATAAAATAATAGTTTGACTCCAAACAATACAAACATAAAAATATAAATTTGACGTTTTTGGTTAGTCATCTGATGTGTAATGTCGGTGAAGGTTAAACCTAAACTACAGTACAAAATATTAACGTCCGACGCTTTCACGAATAACTTGTGCGGCATTTATCTGGATTCTGATTGGCCAATATTTACACGTCCACTGCTTTAGACCAATCACAGTACAAGCATTACAAATTGAAATTCTGAGAAGTTTTAGAGGAAAGCTTTCTTTAACACACAGTTAGTATCTATTACAAACTAATTATATCCATAATCTCATTGGTTTTCCGGGTAGATACGTAATTCTGGCGCGTAAAAATGCCCGTTTTAAAAAGCACTGAAATTATCAGCAAGTTGTTTTAACGATATTTTCTTAGAAATAATTCTTATTAAAAAAGTAAATTGTTGTAAATTAATATGTAATGTTTTATTATATCATTTTCACGACACAAATTGTTAAAATAAAATTAGTGGGAAAACCCTATTTGTAATACTGTTGTAACGAATGAAAATCTCTTAAGTATTCACTTTATTGTAGAATGGGAGAAAATGGTGTTATCAAAATTTGTGTGTAATTCTAACACGGAAGTGCTATTATCGGCATATCCGAAACTTATTCTAGGCATCTGAGCGAATTTTTGGCACTTGATTTGTAACGATATTAATAATACAGTCATTTGGTGCTCAAAAAAGAGGTTACCTGGAAAGTGTTCCGGGAGTTTTCAAAATTGGTGATTTTATAGATTTCGATGTGCTCTTTCCGAATTTCCACTTTGCCACCATCTTTGCCGTTCATGCCGCCATATTGGAAAAGTGGCGCCTTAAAACAGTTTCTTGACAATATCCCCTTTCCGACTCATTTTACGATAAAAATAGTTATATAATAAATTAAACTAGAGAGAATTTCCCATAATTTATGTAATAACTTTTTTTTTTTGTAAAATGAATAGTTTTAGCATAGCAGCGCCGCAAAGTCTCCTCCAACACGTGTTTTGGCCAAAAAACTCATTTTCATACCACCATGAGGTAGTATGTGGCGTGTTTTTTTTATGAAAATGAATAGTTTCAGAGTACGAGTGCCACCAACCATTATACATGTACACCAACACGCGTTTGATTTAAGATAATTCTTAACATTTCGAATCAAATATGTACATGCGATACATCGTTGGATAGTTCTCAGCTAGCCCTACAACTTGTGTCCAAAATATTTTTTGCCAAAATGCATAGGAAAAATTTAAAAAATGGCGGCAGTTCAAAGTGTTAAAAAAATCCTCAAAATTTTATTTCGAATCAAATATATACATGCGATACATCGTTGGATAGTGCTCATCTAGTCCAACAACTTTTGTCTAAAACATTCTTTGCTAAAACGCGTAGAAAATTTTTTTAGAAAATCGTGGCGGTTCAAAATTTTTTAAAAGTTCTCAAATTTTTTTTCGACTTAAATATGTACATGCGATACATCGTTGGATAGTACTCATCTAGACGTATAACTTTTGTCTAAAACATTTTCTGCTAAAACACATAAGAAAATTTTTTAAAAAATGGCGGTTCAGTCTTCAAAAAATCCTGAAATTTTTTTTCAAATCAAATATATACATAATAAGGACGAAATCTACCTTTTTTTAAATTTTGTTGCGTTTTACAATATCTGAGAACACAGATGGCCTTGAAACAATTATAAAATTTATAAATGAATAAATGTATTCTACTATTGCAAACTATTTTCAAAAATGCTACCATTTCTATTCAGGCAAGCCTCTACCCTTTGTAAAACCTAAATATCATTTCTTCTGGAATAGTTTGTAGTGTCTATAGCACCCGGTTTTCATTATTTCCTTATTTTCCCATTCGTTGCTATAAATTTGATTTGTAATGTAGCCCTGTAGAAAAAATCCAGAGGATTTAAGTCGGGGGACCGTGCCGGCCATTTGAATGGTCCATTATTTCCAATCCATCTGTCGTCGTAAGTATTGGTTAAATACTGGCAAACCGTAGCGGAGTTATGAGGCGGAGCACCATCGTTGTGAAAAAAGATTTGTCTTCTCCTCGCTAGAGGAAGGTTATTCAAGAAGTCATGTTCCATTTGACGGAGAATATTTACATACTTATCACCATTGGATTATCGTCATAAAAATATGGACCGACAATATTATAATTTAATAAACCAACCTATACATTAAATGTCCAAGATTTCTGAAAATACTAGTACTGATTTTTCGTGGCCCAGTGATGATGGTTATGTCGATTAAATACGCCATTATTGGTCATCGCGCAGCAAAATATTTTTTTAAAATCCATTATTCTCTTGGGCTCTAACAAGAAACCATTCACAAAATTTAATTTTTCTTTCGGGATCACCAACTTCCAAGTGTTGATGAAGTCCGTATTTGTAGGAATGATATTTATTTTTCAGTAAAGTTTTGCGTATGCTTGAATAAGAAATTTGATGTAAGTTAGACAATTGTCGTGTTTTCTGTCGTTGATAACAGTATCTCAAATGCAAGTTCTACCAGTATTACGTCTTGTTTTTGTTACCTTAAATTGTCCACTATTTTTTAAATTCTCACACAGATTTGAGAGATTTATAATAAAGTTTTTTTGTTCGCATACCTTAAATTGAACTGCCTACATATTTTTCTGTACTTTTTATTACACTCGTCGAATATAACTATTATTTTAAACATATCTTCATTGCTGTGGTTTTCCTGAATTTCTTCCATTCTTTGAATTAATAAACAATATTCCACTAGCAATAAGAATAACTATAATTTATATTGTCGTTTAATGCTTTGGGGGACTGTAAAAAAGTTAAAATCTCACATGAATATAAATTATTATTAAATAATAAGTTATTTATAACAAAATTGTTTCTAAAAATAATTGGATTTTTTTATATTCGGTTCATAAATTGGAAATAATTTTCTGTAAAATCCTTGTGCATTGAGTAATATTTATAATATGATTTAGGTAATAAAACATTTTTGTGTATTTAATTGAGCAAAATAAAATTCAAGAAAATGCTCCTTTTACCTAAATAAAATAAAATTATCCTCACCTTTTTAAATAAAAAATACACACACTTCACTAAACCACAAGATAATCCTCAAAGTGCCAGAGAACCTCCACAAAACAAAAACACAACTGACCAACCTTGTCAAATGCCACCCCAACTTATAAGTTTAATAAATGAAAGAGAAAGTATTAATATCAGTAGGCACTTGAACCATTTGAATAACAGGGCGTTCTTCAGAGATCTGCGACCACTGGACACAACCCGACTGCCACCACTCTCGTCTTTTCTTATTCATCAGGCAAACTGGAAAATCGGTAATTGAATTGTCTTCTAATTAGCATTGTTGTTTTGTTTCGCATTGTGGGAATTTGTAAGGTAAACGATGGATGCAAGGAATAATATCGAAGGCAGCGTCGCAATTGAGGAAGTGCTCTTTTCGAAAAATAGGGGACTTACAGGGTTTAAAGTTTGTTAATATTCTCATTTACAGCGTGTTGCAAGTTTCACGGAGCCACTCTCATATCTCAGAAACTGCTTGTACGATTTATTTGAAATTTGGGTGGTTGATCACTGCCCCCAATTAGAACTTAATGACGTAGTAAAATTTGAGAATCATCATTGGCGTACATTTACATAGGCTAACGTAAGGGTGAATTTTCTGAAAATGTATATTAGCGATTTTTTTAGAAAAAAATCCAGACAGATATTCTTAATCAGCACCTTTGAAAACCCCTTTGTACAAAATTTCGTTATAATGGGTTCAAAGGTGGTTGAGATATAGGCCACAAAAAATTTTTTTCAACGAAAAAAAAAATGTATTTGCATAACGGTTATCCAAATTGAAAAAAATTCTTCATTTCTTGTCAGAACAATGTATTTTACTAGTGTGATTTGGATTTCAAATATAATTCTTAATTTTTAATAATGCCGTTATGACATGTGTCAATTTATTATTGAAAGTACAAAAATTTGTAAATGCACTACGTACTGTCGTGAGCAGGAAAAAATAGGACAACTTTTTTTTCTAATGTAAATCTGTCTCTATTTGAATATGTAATGAGTAGCCGAAATAAAACAGATATCACTTTTTAATTTATTTTTATTTTAATGCTGTAGTTATTGCTATAGTAAATGATGGATGGTTAATGAGACAAATTGCACTGCGTTATAACACTAACAAAAATTTGGTGTGTAACATTTTAAGAAAGTGGAGAATAAACGGTACGATTAGTAGAAGTCCTGGATCAAAGGACAAAGGATATCCTACTTAACAAGAAACTAAGTATTAATATTTCGTTATTGCACTATTTATAAATTCTATAAGTGTTTGGCATAGAATTAATAACCTTATACAATAATCATTAGTAATAATATTTTCCCATACATTATTTACTATTTCCAGTAATTCTTCGGCATTCCGTGGTCTCACATTTCGTTTTTGGATACTTCTTAGGAGTAGTCCCCATAATTCTTCCACAGGGTTAAGATCTGCACTATGACTGGGCCAATTAAGAACATTGATGTTGTTATCTTGAAACCAGTTAGTTACAGTATGAGCAGTATGAACGGAACAATTTTCTTGTTGAAATATGAACTCATTATTAGTAAATAATTGTGACACAGAAGGGAGCATAATATTGTCTAAAATCATAATATACGTTTCACTATTAAATCGTTCCTCAATATGCCACAAAACACCAGGACCATGTGCCGATATCCAAGCCCACATATTGACGGAAAATCTACCACTTTTATCATTGTTAGATATATATTTCTCATCGAATCGAGTTTTCGGAGGGCGGTAAACACGAATACGACCGCTGTGTGTTGACTGGAAATTTTTTTCGTCTGTAAAGATTACATTGTTCTAAAAATTTACATCATGCGCTAAAAATTCAAGCGCAAATCCTACTCGAGCTTCTTTATGTTCAGCTTTAAGTAAGTATTTCTGTGCTGCTGCATGACAGCGTAGCTCCAATTCTCTTACTCGCCGGCGATTAGTACTACTCGATCCAGGAAAATTCGTTTCCTCAGCAGTCTGAATAACTGAGTAAAATGGATTTTCTACTAAAGCATTTACCAATTGCAAATCTTGTTATTGAGTTGATCCTTCGTCGCCCTGATCCAGGATTCCTGCTAATCGTACCGTTTATTATCCACTTTCTTAAAATGTTACACACCGAACTTTTGTCAATATTATAACGCAGTGCAATTTGTCTCATTGACCATCCATCTTCTGCTTTAGCAATAACTCCAGATTTAATTAAATCGCTTATATGAGGCATATTAGTTTTTTGCACACTTGCAATAAATTATGACAACTAACTGACAATGTCACAAAAATTAAAGTTATATGTACACAACTAGATTTTATTAAAATACCGTTATAAAACTTGCCCTATTTTTTTTTTGCTCACGACCGTATGTACATGACTGTATTTCAAATAAGTACCTAAATAGAGTAAATTTGTGTATTATAAAAAATATGGTGCGCCGTTTAACGATCGAGGAAAAAAATGTGTTGGTTCTATTGTCTGGTCGATAGCCGAGTGGGTTAAGGCGCGAGGTCGCAATCGCGATTAATCACATGGACATCGCACCCGGGTTCGAATCCTGGCTCCGGCACTGGCACTGTCGGAGGAAATGGTTGTCTGTCCGCGTTTTTTCAATGTGTAACCCCCTTCCGCACAGCCCTGGCTTCTGGAATTGGGGGTTGTCTAATTTCTGTGGTGTTTATTTATTTATTATTGGTTGGAAATAATGGCATATCCTATAGAGAAGCTGCTGCTGAATTTAACGCACGGCATCCTGAGCGGTCCTTTTCTGTTCAACATAAATTGGTGGCAAATATCATGAATGATTTTAAAAACACAGGAAACGTACGTAAATTAAGACAAAAAAAATGGTTTATAAAATAGACAATATCCAGACGAAGAACGTATTTTGCAACATTTTAGACAAAACCCAAAATCTAGTGAAGCAGCGGTAAATCTTAACTAAGTAAGGACCGAGTTTGGCATTTGGAGTTTTCAAACCAAAAATATTGCATATTTTAGAGGATGGGGATAGAGAGAGACTTGTCCAAGGCATTTGATTGTGTTGATCATCAAATATTACTTAAAAAAATAGAATATTATGGCATACAAAATAGTGAAAACAACTGGTTCAAAACATATTTACACGAACGACAGATGTGCGTTGCAATAACCAAGACGTATAATAACGTAACAAAAACAAATTATTCTGATTTTGCTGCAGTTGGGAGTGGAGTTCCACAAGGGTCTATTCTCGGTCCAACATTATTCTTGATATACATCAATGACATAGTAGCAAATTTCCCAGAAGTAAAATTTTCCATATTTGCAGATGATACTAGCATAGTAATACATGACAAAGAAAAAATAATTTAATAAATAAAGCACAAACTTTATTAAAGTCAATATCACTTTGGTTATTAATTTTTTTATATTTAATACCGCACCTCTTAAAGTTTCCAAAGATTGATAATTAGAATAAGAGTTTTCGCGCAATTTATTCAAAATCATATCCAAAGTAGGGACTTTATTTTCTTGATAAAAATTAAAAACTGTTATTCGGATAACTTCTTAACGATGCTTCGTCAATTTTTCTAAATTTTTGATTTTAGCTTTATTTTATCACAATGTTAACGAGCAGTAGAAAATTTCTGTCCTTTCTACATCATAATTTTGTATGGTCTTTCGGGCAATGAAATTTATTAACATTTAGATTGACCTTACAATAATGTGAAAAATAGTTATTTTCTATTAGTACACATCAGAATGCATGAAATGTCATCTGTTTGAAAGTTTATAAAATATATCTTTGGCCATGTTGAGTTACAGATAACGGTAAGTGACTGTTAACGAAATCGCATGCATATCGTACGAATTTCTGTTAATTTAATTTGTAAAATTAAATTGCAAAATAATTTAATGTGCCAAACTATTTATGTGTATTTAAAAAAGTTATAGCTTTCGTAATATATAAGACAGTCAACAAAGAGAAGAAATTAGTACTATGCAAAAGGAGAACAAGCTCAACCAAATGTAACATATTTTTGGTAATAAATGAATACATTTTAAAACTGTTGCTAATAAATGGTTGATTAATAAGTAATGAAATACATATGACACAAATATGGATTAAAAACGTGCATTTATTCGGTGTCACTGATAATGAAATTAAGGTAAGAAACATACGAGTATAAAAATGAAACTTACATAATTCGAACAATATATTTGGACAGATTTTCTTCTTGCACAAGTTGCTAGAAACATTATACAGCGAGGTCCATACGTACCTACATAATCAACAATTTATAACTAAAATCCTAAAACTCGTCAATTTTTAATTCTGAAATGACATTTCTTGAGCATAATTTTATACTCTTTCCTTTTTATTTGGGTTTTCTACGTTTACGTCAAAGGAATAGACAGAGGCTTTTTTCCAATAATTCTATTATTTTGTAGACTCGGTGATTTGCTTTTGGAGAGAACAATACATGTAACAGAAAACCCAAATAAAAAGGAAATAATATTCGTAGAATACCACAAATAACTTTCAGACAATATAATTTTATACCTCCTCCTTCAACACTCTTGGAGTAACAGCCACCCCATTTTTAAACGGAACGAGAGTGTCTGATAGCTCACTTAAAAGGGTTTTTAATTCTTTATCCAGCAACATAAGGTTTTTTGTATTTTGTATATTCTTCATCAAGAAAATTAAATTTGAAAATTTTTAAATGTATACAAATTCAAATTAAAAATTCTTTACTCTTAAAGACAAAAAACATTTGTATAAGAAAAGTCACAAGTAAACTTACTGCTAAGATAAAAAAAAAGATAAAAAAGAAACAGGAAAGTATACAAAACAAGTTCATTGCATATATATACACATATGTGAATAATATAAGTCACAGATACTTTATACCAGACAACAGGAAGCTAGTGGAGAGTTATATTAATTAAAATACTCTACGGTACGGTATAGACATTTGTCAAGCAAAAATAACTTAAGTTTTTTTTAATCGATTTTCCTTATTTATACATTTTATGTCTTTTGGGAGGTGGTTAAATATTTTAAATAATAATATCCATGAAAATCTAAAATCCTGCGGTATTGCAGACGAGCAATGGGAACAACTTGCAGCGGACAGAACCGAATGGCGAGGGGTTGTGGCCAGCTATCAAGGAAATGTTGCTGCAAAAAGGCCGAATCCAAGACCTAACCAGGTCTATGTTTGTCCTGACTGCGGTCGACATGTGCTCTCCCGAATTGGCCTCTATAGCCATAGTCTTGTGCACCGTAGATGAATGGGAATTACAATAGACTACACCTTTTTTTATATTTATTAGCCTGGTGATATTTATTGTTAATCAAAAATTTATCTTTATTGTTGAAGACGAATAAACAAGTTTCAAAAATGTACAGACTATATAAAGGAAGTATTTTAAGGTTTTTGAAGATATCTTTACATGTGTGAGTACTGGGTATACCAGCAATGCACCGTATGATTCGTTTTTGAGCGACAAATACGTCGTGTGATAGGGTTGAGTCTCCCCAAAGGCATATACCATATCTCAGCCTGCTTTCTACCTGAGCATAGTATAATGTAATTAGTTGGTCCTTCGTAAAAACAGTTTTTAGATTTATAAATAAAAAATAAATGGAAGACAATTTTGAACATAGAAATTTACATTGTGTTTTCAGTTTAAGCAGGGTTCAATATGTAGCCCTAGGAATTTAACGTTATTGTTTTCGTTGGCTTGAATACAAAATGTGCCTATATTGTTGATAGATAAATTTATGTTTAATGTCTGGTTTTGGTATGGATGGAACCTGCACAGGTGAGTTTTGTCCTTATTGAAATATAAAAAAATACTGTTGAACCGGTTTATTAAGCGTTCAAAAGTTTTTCGCATTTATTTTTTAAGATAATGTCACATTTGTCTGATATTATGATGGAGGTATCATCTGCATATAAAGTGAATTGTGTATCGTTTGAAAGTGCAATTATTTCATTAACATATAAAATAAAGAGAATTGGACCTATTACGGACCCCTGAACTACACCCATCTTTAATTGTCTTAGATCAGAACAGTAATTACGTATTTCATTTTGACTTACGTAGTTTATTGTTACATATTGTTGGCGTGAATTTAGGAATGATGACACCCAATTCAATGGGGTTCCTCTTATTCCGTACATGTCCAGTTTACTTATAAGGATGTCGTGGTCGACGCAGTCAAATGCCCTACTGAAATCGCAAAAGATACCAGCAGGGCATTCACCAGCATCGATATATTTTATCAGTCTCGTAGAAACTATGAATGGCCGTAGTTGTGGATTTTCCTCGTCGAAATCCGTGTTGATATTCCGTAAGAATATTAAATTTATTGATAAAAGAGAGTAGTCGGTCTAGAAAGGAGTATTCCAAAATTTTGGAAAACCCGCTAGGGACTGTTATCGGTCTATAATTATTTAACAAATGCGGGTCATTTTTTTTAAATATCGGTGTAACTTTTCCTGTTTTAGACAAGACGGAAATATACCCGATAAAAAAGAAAGATTTACCAAATATGTTAATGGATTGAGTAACAGTGGTAAATTGTTTTTAATAATAAACATGGGGATGTCATCAGGTCCTGAAAATTTTTTATATTTTAGTTTGGTAACTAAAAGATTATACAATTCAGTAGGAGAAAATGGATTTAAAAATAAAGTATTCACATTGTATCTGGTACTAACATCGATTGGGATTTTTTGTGGTGGGATTTGATTTTTTATCTCTAATGGAGTATTTATAAAAAAATAATTGAAAATAGATGCAAGTTTATCCGGATTTTCAATCTTCTCTGCATTGTGTATGATTGTTATATTATTTTTACAATTTTTATTTGAGTTTGTTAATTCTGATAAAATATTCCATAAAGTTTTTGTCGGATTGTCCGATTTGGTGATTTTATTTTGGTAATATTGTTTCTTTTTATTTTTTATCAATAAAAAAATGATTCTGTTTTGCACGTTTATATAAAATTTCAAGTTTTGGGTATGAATTTTTTAAAATGTATAGGTCTTTTAAGTTTCTACTGGATAGGTTACATCAGTATCTACCCTATTTTTCTGATTATTTTTTATATTATGGCGTTGCAGTGGAAAACAGATATTAAAGTGAAATAAAAATTGTGTAATAAAGTGTTCAAATGCTTCATCAATATTTTTAATCGAGAATAACTCCTCCCAGTTTTCTTCCTGGAGTACCGATGCAAAATTGTTCATAGAATTTTCACCATAACTACGTTTACAAGAATATATATTATTTTGGTCTGGATTTTTGGAAAGATGTAGTTCAATGAGAACATACCGGTGATCTGAGATAACGTTATCAAAAACGCCTATTTGTCCCACATTGTCGAAATTGTTGAAAATATTATCAATTGTTAATAAGGAAGCCCCTTGCGTACGGGTGGACCACCCTACCACATGATCCATATTAAAACAAGAAAATATGTTGGCAAGTTTGCTAAATACAATCAAATGTATCTTAAATAATTTTATGTATCAAATATCTGTCAAATCTGACTTTTCTAATGAATTTTGTGTCAATATTCAATTTAAATGTATCGTTTCTTCTGATGCGCAGGTGGCAAAATACCCAACAAAAAGAAATAAGTAAAAAAGAGTTGTCAGAAAAAATTGTAATTTCTATATGTGTTATATCTGTGCAAAGTTATGATGCTAGTTATTTATCCCTGATTGTCAAATTGATAATTATTTTAACAATGAGTTTGACCATCGCGTTTCTCAGTCCACAGGTAGTAGAGTAGAAAACAAATTTCGTGAATTTGGAAATGTCGCAAATATTCCTAAATCTGGTAGGAAACGCATTTTAGACGATGAAAGAAAATTAGATATATTGATAAACGTACAAGACTTGCCGCCAATAATGATATTAGTAAAACGTCCATATTAAGTCTTTTAAAAAATGAAAAATACCATCCATATAAAATTCAATTGGTTCAAGCACTTAATGACGATGACCCTGATCTCCCATTGGGATTTTGCGAAATCATGGCAAATAGATGCCAAGATGATCTGTTATTTATAAAAAAAAAACATTATTTTTTCTGATGAAGAAACATTCGTCTTAAACGGAACAGTCAACAAACAGAACAGATACTGGAGTATAGAAAATCCACATTGAATGATGGAGGCCAATATTCAATATCCTAAGAAAGTGAACGTTTGGGCACTTCACTGTATAAACAACTTTCTAAATATGTCTTGCCGAACTCAATAATTCCTTCTAATCAGTCCGGATTTCGAAAAGTTGTCAGTACTTCTACAGTACTAAGTACTATAACTGAGGAAATTTTGCGACCCATCGTCAACATGAAAAATCACCTCTCTTAACATTACTTGTTGTGACCAAAGCTTTATATCAAAACTCGATACATACATCAAAGAAATGTTAGTTGTTAATTGGATGGAATCTGCGGTAGGTTCTTGATGAAACATATTATAATAAATAAATAAATACACCACAGGTAATGACGACCCCCTGTATCCCGGAAGGCTTTAGAAGAGCCTTGTGTGGGAGAGGGTTACACATTTAGAGAGACACACACCCAATATCCGTGTATAGTGGAAAAATTCCTCTCACAGTATTTTCCACTGTCACGACCGGGGATCGAACCCGGAACTTTTGGGTGAGAGGTAAGTGCGCTCACCTCTCGACCATCAGTCATACATTCAATAGAATAATTGTAAATATTCAAAAGAATAGTTACAATACGCACTTGGTTTATTGTTTCATTAGTTTTAAGACTCTTTGATAATGGTTGCAAGGCCGAAACATATGTCAGAGAAATCTGAACAAAACTAATGAAATAATAAACCAAGTGTGTATTGTAACTATTCTTTTGAATATTTATAATTATTCTAATGTCAGTTGTGTCTGGTTTTCTGCAAGGGTCTATTCATGGACCACTTCTTTTTTAAATTTTAATTATAGATATCACGAGACTTCCAATATATTCAAAACTATACATGTACGATGCTAATATTTAAGCGAATTTCAAGTGGCAGAATTTTACATCATAATAATTAAGAGCAATGTACCAGTCGACAATCCCAAACACTTTTGTATTGAATGCTAACAAAAGTCAATGTATTATTTTGGAACTTCTCAGTAGTCACCCAATCTCGCAGAACTGAAAATTCAACTGAATGGTTTGATCATTATTTTAACCAATAGTGCAACAAATCTTGGTATTAACTATGAATCTTTACTAATGATGATTATAAATAAATACAGGTGTTCGAACCCCGTAGTCAGTATAACAAGAGAATGAGCTGTTATTGGCAAATTGTCAATTAGACCATCATAATTAACCAAATTTCTATTAAAACTATGTAAATGAATTAAAATTGTATTGAGTAATTTACCAGCTATCATAAATTGCTAAAAAGTTGAGCAGAAATAAACAGAAACGTATGGCAATAAAATAATTCTTTAGTTAATCCTGGCCGAAAATGTCATGAACTGACATAAGCAATTAATTCGATATCAACGGTCAAGAAAAAACCTCTACGTAAAACGTTCTGAAATTAATGAGTTCTTTCTTATAACGTATTTCTTTATAATAATGTCGATAATCATCAAGAAATCCCAGTAGCTACTCCTCGCAGTATTTATCTTATTCTGGGAAATTTTATTACAGTGTCGCATGCATAATCATAGCATTAATAGTCAAAAACATGGAAGTCAGTAACCTGTGTAAGAGATATTACCGTCAACAAATTGACGTCTATAGTAAGTTGGACCGTGTGATTTATCTGGGAAAATGGCATTACTACGAATAGTATCACTTCCAAGCTTTGACTTTATTGTTTCTTCAATCTTCTTCCATTATTCAAACGTTTTCCAAAAAAGTGAACGTAATAATAATCCCAGTCTCAATTCACAAAAATTCGATTTCGATGTTGGGTTTTTCATAATCGTATTTTTCAATTTCGTTTCGGAAAAATCTCACGAAGCAAAACATTTTTAAATAATCCTTTATTACTTGAAAGATTATTTTATGTATATTACCTTGAAAGTCAATGAAATACAAATTTTGCAGGGCGTGAAAATTTCGTACTCGTTGAGTGTTATAATTATTAATAAGCCAGTTTGTTACTTGAATAATACGAAGTTATATCATTTTTTAAACATACGGATACATATAGTGTATATTAATATAGCCTAACAAAAAATTGGATAGAGTTTTTAAATATACCATGAATCAAATTTTGGAACATATGTCAACGAAATAAAAACATTAATATTACAAATTTAATCAAAATAAGAACAAAAATAGTGTATGATTATCGCTGTTGAAACAATTTATTTGTTGGCTTGAGGTCATGGTTATCTAGATTAATTTGTAAATCTAGATTGTACATATACATAACTATGAAATTTACTTTCATTTCTAAACATAAGGTAAATTAATTGTTTTTACTCAAGACTAGTTATTTTTAAAATTTCGACACAAATTGTAGATGTATTCAAACCGACTTGATCATTCCTTTAAACTGAAATGAAAACGAAACTGGAATTTAGTTTTCAATGTCCAGACAAATATTAATATTAAATATGAATGTAAAAAATGTCCAGCGTAATATGAAAATTAAAATCCATGATTTCTTTCAATTAATCATTATTAGGTCAACTTTCAAATAAAAAAGGAGGAATACAAATTTCAATGCATTTTGAGTCCAACCAGAGCTAATATACCGAAGTAATTGAAATTTGAAAGTCCAAATATATTTGGCTGAAACCTTTATGTAGTTGTGCTTTAATGTCAAAATTACGTGGTTAATTGATGCTGACTTAATTACATTAAATTGCATTAAGTACTGCAATATCTGCAAAAATAAAAAATGTATTCGATATTGTATTAATCGTTTAACTGCTTGAATCGCAAATTTACTTTTAGTTGAACTAGTGTATGAGGTAGCAACAGGGCACACTAATTCTCAAATCAAATTATTAACTATAGACTTTTGTTCAGTTCTCCGATTTAGACGTTCATCTTTTTAAGTTTCACAAAATTCGCTTCAACGTGATACATTTTTATAAAATTCGTTTATACTTGATAAATGTCATGTATATCAAATAAAAGTAGACGCCTTATATATCTAAATTCAATCAATGCAATTTTTTATTCAGTGAAATTTATAGTCCTGTTTCATTCTCTGCCAACTTAAACGAGGGCTTTAATATTCTATTCTACCATAACTTTGTTTTATTTTCTTCATACTCACCAGTTTTGTTAATTATGTAATTTAATTGTAAAATAAGTGAAAAATTGTTTAAAAAATGGTGAAAAAGTTTGATAGCAATTTGTACACTGTGTTCCTTGGGTTAAATACAAATGAAGAGGATCTTTTTAGTTGTTACACACATTGTCAATTCAATTAGTCGCTTTGAAAAAATTCATCAAAGCCTAACAGAACATTTAAAGTTTAAAATTATAAAATGTCTTTCAGTACATCGATTGTTGCTTTAGAAATAGCGTTGTCAAACTTAAATCAGACAAAGTTTTATGTCTAAATTAACTTGGATGTTCGAATATCTTAGCAGTAGTGGAAGACTTATATCTCTTCAAAATAATGTTAAGTTCTCGAAAATGATCGTAAGTTTTTTTATGACTGAGGTTTTCTTGGGGGCATTTTAAACGTTCTCTGAAAACGAGTTAGTCATTTTCTAAAATTTTCGTGTATTATTATATTTGATATTTTTATTAACAAGTAACTTTAAAGTAATGTTAACATAGTCTCGCCACAAACAAATTTCAGGTATTGTAATTATACTATCAAGCTCCTCTTCAGTCTTTATTACTTCTATATTGTGCTTTTTCTTGGGCCTTGATGCGCCAATTATAGAAATCAATTTTTATTTTCATCAACACTCCTCCTGTATTATATTTTTAACAAAATAAACACTGTATTAATTATATACATCTTAAACATATACAATTATCTGGCAGAGTATTTTGTGAAATCCGTCTATTTACTCACTGAAGCTTGTCGACAAAATAGAAGAGATTTCATAGCGCCTGTTATGTTCGTCATAGCAGAATGATTACCAATTAACCCGCGTCAAAGATCAGAAATTGTTCTTGGCCTCAAGTCGAATAATATTTAATTACCTATTTAAATTGCTTTTTGTTTGAGTGCCGTTCTTCCTGCGAAGCAACAAGCACAAGAAAGTGTACAATATCATTTTTACTTTCCTTTGCTTAAATAAGAAGATATAGTATAGTAATATTTTTTGATAAATGGAAATTTTAGCAGATATATATTTTTATCTCCTCTGGATTAGTTGAGATGGTTCTTTGTGTTTTGTTTTGTGGAATTTTCTGAAATGAAATTGAAAAATATACATGTCTTAAAAACCCATAATCGAAACCGAATTATTGTGAATTGGGACTGGAATTATTATTACGTTCACATTTTTGGAAAACGTTTGAATAATGCAAGAAGATAGAAAAAACAATGAAATTTAAGTTTGGAAAAGACACTGTCCGTAGTAATGCCATTTTCCCAGATAAATCACATGGTCACCAGCTTGCCATAGACGTAAATTTGTTGATGATAATATTTCATATACAGGTTACTGACTTCCATATTCTTGGCCATTAATGCTATGATTATGCATGCGATACTGTAATAAAATTTCCCAGAATACGATAAATACTGCGAGGAGTACTTACTGGGATTTCTTGATGATTATCGACATTATTATAAAGAAATACATTTTAAGAAAGAACACATTAGTCTCAGAATTTTTTACGTATGTGTTTTTTCTTGACCGTTGATATCGAATTAATTGGTTATGTGAGTTCAAGACATTTTCGACCAGTTTAACTAAATAATTATTTTATTGCCTAAGATTTAGATTTACTTCTTTTTACCTTTTTAGTGATTTACGATAGGTGGTAAATGTCTCAATACAATTTTAATTCATTTACAAACTTTAATAGAAATTTGGTTAATTATGATGGTCGAATAATATTGGTCTAATTGACAATTTACCAATAACAGCTTATTTTCTTGTTATAATGATTACGGGTCTCTAACACCTGTATCTATATATAATCATCATTAGTAAAGATTCAAAGTTAATACCAAGATTTATTGCGCTATTGGCTATGAAAAGATCAAGCCATTTAGTTGAGTATTCATTCAGGATTAGGTAATTACTAAGACGTTCCAAAATAATACGTTGACTTTTGTTAGCATTCAATACAAGAGTGGTTACGATTGTCGATTGGTACATAGCTTTTAATCATCATTGACGTAATATTCTGCCATTTTAAATTTGGGTAATTATTGCCAGCGTACATGTATAGTTTTGAACATAGCGGACGTCTCCAGATATCTGTATTGGATACGTCAAAAAGAAGTGGTCCAGGAATAGACCCTTGCGGAATCCGGACAAAACTGATATTTCTTTGATCTATGTATCGAGTTGAAATAATTTTGAAGTCAGGAAAAAGTACTTCCTGATATGCCACAATTTTCCAATTGGGAAATTAAAATCTACGGACATAAAGCTTTGGTCATAATAAGTATAAGAGATGATTTTCATGTTAGACACTTGCTGCAACCCGATATGCAGCAAGTTAGGTGCTTTCTACGGAAAAGCAAAATAACGACCTGTAACTGTGTTGTACACCAGGTTCTTATACTGAATCAGCTTCCACAAATCGATTCCAGAGCCTACAATTGATATTTTTGTTTATATCAAATTTTGCAGCAACATTGACCCGAAGAGGAGAAGAACAAGAATATGATGAAGAAGAAGCGTAACTTGTCTATTCTGTACAGCTAGAAACATTGACTCTAGAACACATTACATTCCTTTGCTTTGCGCTGTGGGGTAAAAATGAACCTTCGCTTATTTATATAAGTTTCAACTGATTGGAGATAGAAAAAACAATAACAATAGTCATGTCTGTATGTTGAAATACATTGTTAAAAATTACGTAACCTTGCACATATATGAGAATCAGACTTAGCAAAAAGAGCTATTTTTGTTAATTACCTTGAAATGGCTACTTATTATTCAAATTATATAAAACTATTTATCTACATATAGATTATATTAGAATGCAGTTTTTACTAAATTCATTACAGTTAATTACAGTTATTTAGATTACTCATTCGTGGAAATATATATTTAACATAATATTAGTACACGGGTACATATTAATATAAAATGATGATTACTAGGTATATCCGTACGTTCCAGTCTAGAGTTTGGTGGGCAGAGATGACTAGCCAGAAAGTGAAATTCACATGCATACTCCTACGATATGTGGATAGGGAACTAACGTTATTGATGGGAAGTTGGTTGAGCGAGAAAATGGGTGCGCTATGAGTTGACTGGTATAGTAAACCTGACAGGTTCTATGTTACCATGAAGGCGGGGTAATGGCAATTATTGTTCATGGACCGTAAAGTTCATGATTTACATACCTTGCTACTACTGTTACATTTAAAAAAGATCGTAACACGTAAGGAAACAAAACGTTTTGTTACTCATGTGGTGATAGAACTTCCACATCTCGCTCTGCATTCATTTGCTTAATAGCTATTGTAGAACTTATATTTTAAGTGATTGGTCCTACAATTCT
This sequence comes from Leptura quadrifasciata, assembly GCA_963675555.1. Lineage (NCBI taxonomy): Eukaryota > Metazoa > Arthropoda > Insecta > Coleoptera > Cerambycidae > Leptura > Leptura quadrifasciata. The sequence continues at coordinate 12,933,036 of OY776681.1, read as the reverse complement.
TACATAAACATTTCTTTACATTCCACCGTAACATGCCAATTATTATTGACATACGCTTAAATTGGGCATGATAAACCTATTAATTATAAATTAACTAATCAAAATATATATGTCACTATTAAGTACCTTTTATCAGTCTACTAAAGATATTAACCTTCTGGAAAAAAAATGTTTGCAAAGTGATTGTCTGTATTTGTTTGGCAATACTGACTAACACATAATTACTAAAGATTGGTGTTGTAAAATGCGACCTCATTTTTAATTTTTAATTGATACGAACGATATATTGTTTATTATATCATAACGCACGTAATTACAATAATAGCAACATTATTATCACTTTAAATAAGGCATTAATCACACGCTTTGCACAAGGGTGTATTCATCGCTTTATTCATTCGATTTGGAAAGGTCACAAATAGTAATAAAACATAATAATTTATAGTGCGTAATATATGGTTGACGGTTAAGCATATATGCAATATTTAAGTTAAGCAAAAAAATGTACCTAAGGAGTATACAGGCTGTCCATTTTATCAGGGCCCTCGAGAATATCTCACTTAATATTGGTCGTATAAAAAAATTACTTTTACGAAAATTATGCCGATTTATATAACCTACAAAATGGTTTAAAGACATTTGAAACCCATGGCCTACTTTAAGAGTTATGGTGGCAAATATCGAAAATACGGAAGACGTCTAGGCCAAATATCTTCGTTATTTGAAGAGATACAAGAAGAATTCTAAGGCAAAAATTTTTTGCAAAACAGAGTGTTTCTTCAACGAGGTTTTATCTAATTTTTTTCAAAACCGTTGTATTTTGAGATTTATTCTTCAGGCTGTTAAAAAAATTATTTTGAAACGGGCGGAAAATGGCGCCATTAAATAGAGTATTTTCCTCCCTTTTCAACGATATATCACATGCCATATTTATTTATTGGTACTACGTTAGTAATTATAAAAACATTTTTTTAAAACCAATAATTTTTTTTAACAAGCATTATACTTGCCGTAGAGAAGTATGATTAAATAAAACGATAAAATAATTCAACAAGTTGTTAAAATCTTTGCTATAATAAAACATTAACACAATTAAGAAGAATAAAGTAAATTCAGGTAACAAAAACAAATTAATAATAAAAAGAATATAGCACACAGAACATTAATATTTATCTAATTCTCAAAATAATTTTTAAGATATCATATCAAGTGTTCAAAGTGCCCATCGCGATTTCTTATGCACAATCGAGCGCGGCGAGGCACTGCATTTAAAACATTACTCAGCATTTCGGGGGTAACTGTAATACATGCCTGTTGAATTCGAGCTTTAAGGTCCTCTACATTTTGCGATATCGTCGAAAACACCTTATCTTTAATATACCCCCCATAGAAAAAAATCCATTGGGGTTATATCTGGATAACGAGGGGGCCATCGAATAAATCCATTGGTACCTATCCAATGTTGAGGCAAAATTTCATCTAAATAATCTAGGCAAATCTGGGAATTGTGGGGAGGAGCTCCATCTTGTTGAATATATTGAAAGTTGTGTCGATTCTCTAAAGGTAGGTCATCTAAGAATTCATTGAATTCATTTCGCAAAAAGTTTAGGTACCTTTGACCACTGAGGTGACCATCATAAAAATAAGGACCTATTAAATTGGTGCCTAAAATACCTATTCACATATTTATTGAAAAACGATTTTGAAGCCCAGTCGGTCTATGCCAGTGTGTATTTTCAGAAGTCCATTTGTAATGAATATTGCGATTAAAAAATCTGTTATTGGAAAAATTTGCCTCGTCGGACCAAAGTATTTTACTATATATTAATGGATCGGCACGCTTCTTTGGTCCTCCTTGGTTTGTCCCCCGCTTGTAAATTGTGAACTTTTTTGGCTTTATAACACCGGTAACCGTTTTTTTTTAAATTTTTTCTAGCACTTGTTTTATTTATATGACAAGCAATTTGAAAATCTCTTAATGATGTTTCCAAATTTTCTGTATTTTTATTTCTTACATAATTAATAACTCGATTTACCTTATTTATATTATCAGTAACACTGTTCGCCCTTGTCTTCTTCTTTAAAAGTGAACCAGTATTTTTCAGTTTCGTAGCTAATTTTCTGAATAGAGTTTTATTCAGCTGTAGTGCTTGTGGAAATCTGTTTCTATATTCTACTTGAGCTAATCCAGAGTTAAAATTGCATTGGCAATATGTAACGAACATATAACGATCAATGTGAGTGAAAATCATTTTTGAAAATTCTAAATTCTTAAACGAGTGTAATTAGTGAGAGTTTAAGTATTAACTGAGATGATCTTTCAAAAAATTAAATTGTCAAGTTTGTTCATAGCCAACTATTTTAAAATAATTGAAATAAAAGTGAAATCATCAAATACAAACAAATGGATATTATACTTAAATTAATTGGTAAAGACATTTTAACTTTTTGAGCGAGGAGTGACGCTTTTATGGAGAACCTCTATACATTGGCATAACTGCGAACACTCTTTCCATAATTGCTCCATGTTGCTTTCTAGATTATTATTTTATTTTTGTTACCTGAAATTTACTTTATTCTTCTTAATTGTGTTAATTTTTTATTATAGCAAAGATTTGAGCAACTTATTGAATTATTTTAATATTTTATTTAATCATACTTCTCCACGGCAAGTATAATGCTTGTTAAAAAAAATTATTAGATTTAAAAAAATGTTTTTATAATTACTAACGTAGTACCAATGACTAAATATGGCATGTGATATATCGTTGATAAGGGAGGAAATATTCTATTTAATGGCGCAATTTCCCGTCAGTTTCAAAATAATTTTTTTAACAGCCTGAAGAGTAAATCTCAAAATACAGCGGTTTTGAAAAAAATTAGATAAAACCTCGTTAAAACACTCTTGTTTTGCAAAAAATGTTCGCCTTAGAAATTTTCTCGTATTTCTTCAAATAACGGAGATATTTTGCCTAGACGTTTTCCGCATTTTCGATATTTTCCGCCATAACTCTTAAAGTAGGCCATGGATTTCAAATGTCTTTAAACCATTTTGTAGGTTATATAAATCGGCACAATTTTCATAAAAATAATTTTTTTTGTACGACTGATATTAATTGAGATATTCTCGAGTGCCCTGATAAAATGGACAGCCTGTATATAGAAATAACCATCTGCACTCCGAGGCCTTCTCTTCAGGAACAGTTGATAATATTGTTATCTGCATCCTCCCTTACGGACAGAGGTTTAGTCAATCTAAGGGCCCGTTTATCAATTCAGGGTTAACATATATAAATAATAATACCATAATATACAACTAACCATAAAATTCCAGGCCTGACACCTTTTAATTATTTGTCGGGAATTAAAAAATTCTTCTTTCTAGCTTATATGTAAGATTTCTCAACAAATTTTTCTTGAAGGAAAGAGAAAAACACTTTTCACTGGTTGCTCAACATATTTTTATAAAATAGCCCTTGTTTCCGTTATTTGAAATATATACTTTTAAGAAAGTGTTTTCATAATATTTCACATTTTACATTGCACACAAGATAAGCCAATAAAAATAATATGCGCTCGCTTTACACCTGTTGTTTAACATGAGGCTAGATAAAAATCTCAGTGGCGTAGATGATATCAAGTATAGAGAAAGGTTTTCTTGTTAGAATTAGCTTTATCACAATTTTATGCAAACTTATACTAGCAGCCGAAAATGGTGTTGAGTTAACCTGGTTGAGAAATAATCTAATGTTAATAAAACTGGTAAAATTCTGCATTCTAAATTCTAAAACCTTTACTTTAAAAAAATCGTAACTCTAATGTGGACATCCGATTATGAATATTTCTTAGTAACTGGCTAATGAAACGTCTGTTACTGTATATAATATAATAATAGAAGATTTACCTGTAAATTTATTAGGATATGATTTATATCAGTGATGGTAGATGTCTTATTGTTCAAGTGTGCTTCTAGAGGGCAGAATATTAAAGTATAATATTTCAGTCGCAAACTTCTCCATAAAATCTTTATTTTACTATAAAAAACGTGACCAGACTGCAACCGACAGCTACTCTCCAGGCTAAGTGCCCCGCCGAGCGCTGAATTTAAAGTTACAAGCCTGGCGCGTTAAGTGTAATAATTACACATTACCAACAGAACGCTAATGTTTCAATTGCAACAAACACCAGCCGAAAGACTGATCCTACTTAAAGGAGGTCTCATGCCAGTCGTCCCACACCACTTGCAGACTGCAGTTTCGAGCTGTTGGCTCTCGTCAGTGCAAGGTAGGCATGTGACGACCGATACGAGGATCCTTTAACTATTTGGTACATCTCGGTATTTTTAAGTCAGCGACATGGAAAAGAGTCAGTAGGTGCCATCTAGCGGCCCAGCTGTTGCAATCGAAAAATAAATAGCCTGACTGAGCTTAGCCTAGTTCAAATGTTCATTTGTTGTTCATTTACACAGACTTTTTCATGACATTCGATTGCCTGGATCATGGTATTCTATTAGAGAAATTGAGTAAATTTGAGTTATCATTGTCGCAATTAGATTTTTTTCTCTTCATATCTAGAGAATAGGCATCAATAAGTAGAATACCGTGATTTCAGATCACTTGACGACCTGGCCACTTCTGGCATTCCACAGGGATTTGTACTAGGCCCGCTTATGTTTGTTATTTTTATAAATGATATAGTAGTTGTTCTCAATGTATAGAGCCTACTATATGCTGATGACTTGAAAATATATTGTATAATAGAAAGCGAGCAATCTTCAGAACAACTTGAACATGGTTAATAACTGGTGCCTGTCTAATAACTTACAACTCAATATATCTAAATGTAATACATTCACCTTTTCTAAAATGCGTAACACTATCAAGTACGATTATATAAACGGTCAAATATTGCAGTGGCCAGACATAGTAAAAGATCTTGGAATTATCTTTGATAAGTGTCTGAGTTTCAAAGAGCATACTACTTTTACTATTGCCTAAGCGATGAAAAGCTTAGGCTTTGTAATAAGGAACTGCAAAGTGTTCAGCAATACTGAAATTATGAAACTGTTGTACTACTCATTTGTACGATCAAAATTAGAATACTACTCGCTAATATGGTCCCCAAAATATGCTCTAAACAATGTTGAGAAAATCCAGCGCCATTTTGTTAAGTATTTATGTTTTATTGAAGATGGTATTTATCCTATAACTGGGTCTTCGTAAAATCTTATGTTGAAAAGATTTCGCATATCAAGTATGGAAAATAGAAGGATGGTACACTCAATAATTTTTCCCTATAAAATTACGTTTAACATGTTTGATTGTCTTCTTCTTTTGGGGCAACTGAATTTTCATACACCTCGTATAGCAAGCTGGAACTCTGAAACATTTTACCTTCTTAGTCCTCGAACTAATGTATTAAAGTATTCTCTTTTATCTACTACAGGATAGGATGTGTTACTGTCACCCCAATACATACATACCTATTGTTTGTTTAAAATGTACTTTCTGTTCTTGAGTTATTTGTACGACTTTGTAAATTGAAATTTTACGTATGCCTTATCATATTACTTTTGAGTCAATTTATTTTCATCATACTACTAGTAGCATATGTACCGTAGGATGAATGTCTTATTATCGACCTGCCAACCACTAGACTAACCTTTGACAGGCCGGTATGACTCTCAATACTAGCAGCAATGGTGGTCTTATACTTCTGATTAGTCCGACGATCTTGTACCTTGTGCTACAGATATCAGTAGTAAGTCCACATTTCTTCCTAATTCAAGTTGATGTTTGTCTCGACAGGTGCTAAGAATTTGATGACACACATTACCTTGCTCTGTTCGTCGATTTTGTTCTGAATAAGTGATGATTTGTAAGAATGAGGAAGTTGCACGTTCTTTTTTTATATCACAGATTGAGAGACGACAGAAAAATATGCTTCCTGGTATTTTTCCTCTTTTTTTTTGTTAAAATTGGGGACTAAAAAAAATTATTTATTTTGGGCGAATATAAAACCATTGAAACGATCTCTCCGTGCCAAGTGACGTCGTATGCGCCAGATGACGTCAAGTTGTTATTATGGAAATGTTGAAACATCTATAAGAAATGCTGTGGCTATAGATTAATACGCTAAGCATCTTATGAAATCATTATCCGTCATATTAATCAATAGTTAATAACAAGATTAAGGATAACAACGTGAATTCGCAAACTGAGAGCAAATTAGTGACGTCAAAATGACGTCAAGGCAATATCATAGCGTTTTCAGTCACGTGGTTTCGTTTACATAAAAACTCAAATTTTAATGTCGAATATTTACGAAATGAAATTTTTCTATGAGTTTATTTCATTATATTATCAACTTATATAACGTTATTATGGAAAAATAATAAATTTATGCATTTTCAAAATGCATGCATCTTCCTCATTATTACTATTTAAGGTAACAAAGGATTCAGGTTATGTAACAATATTAGTTACTAGTCATATGAAATTTGATATTATAACAATTAAAGTATTACTTAAAGTTCTTGACAAGGTCATTTTTTATAGTCATGTGCTGTAAAATCACAGCTAGGTCTAATCGAGTAGAACCTGTGGTTACTACAGATTTTAACTGCAATTCGTTGCTCCTCGTTCCGTCCATTGCTTGAAATTCGTAGTATAACAATGAAAACCGTTTCTTACTTTTTTACTTTTTGTATTCTCGGAAAATTATAATGATATTTATCAATTTATCCATGGATGGATCATCAAAAGCAAAGGAAGGGATTTTATGAAGACATTTTTTAAGTAAATTTTAAACCAAGTTAGTTATTGAGAAATATTAAGCAGACTCTAATATTATGGGAGGACAGCCAATAACAAAGACAAAATTTTGTTCAGATGCCGGTCACTTTTTTAATAAAATTTTAGCCAAGGAGAATAATTAAAAAGTACATACCGGAAGTAATTTAAAACACAAAAACAATATAAATTTTACAACATCGAGGTGAACAATCAACATAAATAATATTCTATAATTTCCTAATATTAAGTTTTATTTTATGTAAATTATTTAAAATAAACTGAAGGTGGAAGTATTATTAAATATTAATCATTTTTATTTAACACTGATTTTAGATCCTTTAAACAATATATGTAGATAACTTTACATATGTTTTGGTTAGATAGGCATTTCCCAAGATAAAAGATTAATAAAATTAATTTATGCTGAGGCGAGCGTAGGTACGTCTTTACTATATACAGGGTGGACAACTGTGAATGAAGGCCTGCCATATCCTGCCATAAAATGGGCGCTAGGGGGCGTAACAACCATGACCGAATAGAAAATTAAGTTTTCGCCGTATTTTGATCAATTAATTGGTATTGAAAAATGACAATAAATTTAATGCTAATAACAATAAACAATGTAACAAATCAAACGATCAAAGAAGTAAACGCAAAAATATTAAAAAATTTAGAATGTAATTAGTACATCTCATCCATCATTTTCAATGAAAGAATTCATTCTCTAACGGGAGGATTGAAATCTCTATCTCTGCCATCGAAATACTTGGAATGACATATCTTATTATTTCTATCATGCCGTCTCTTGTAGTGGATCTGGTGGTAAAAACGAGATCTTTTATTCTCCCCCACAAATAAAAATCTAGGCAAGTCAGATCTGGAAACCTGGCTGACCAATGAAATAGACTTCCACGTTCCATCACCTGTCAGGATGAAATACATATCACGACCAACTGCTAGAGGTACGTCTTCTAAAATAAGTGGCAATTCATTTCAAGAGTTTCATTGAAAATAAAAGGCTGAATTATTTACCCACCTAAAATTCCCCATCACACATTTTAGACCAACGACCCTGAGATTGGACCCCTCACATCCAGCGCGGATTCGTCTCAGACCAATAATGCATATTATGACGATTTACAGTACCATCACTCTTAAATGAAGCCTTATCTGACCACAAAATGCGTGAAAGTAATCAAGGATCTTCCTAATCACTTGCAACAACTAGTTACAATAATCTAAAAAAAAATTTGGCATTTCCCCACCACTTTATTTTTGAAGATACAAAAAAATGGAAAACTAACGAGATCGTCTCAGGGTTACGATGCATATATTTTCAATATCACTTAATTGATCAAAATTCGGAGAAAACCCTAACTTTCTATTCGGCCTTGACTGTTACGCCCCCTAGCGGAGATTTTAGAAACACAAAAACATTTTTCAGTGATTTTTCAGGGTCACCTGGTAACTTTTTCCTTAAATTTGTGATGGTTTCTGAGATATGGCCGGCCTCCATTCCTGTACATATTTCGATATGCGATGTAACTTCAGACGCGATTAGCACTTAGATGGATGACCCTTACAAGGGAGATCGTGCCCGCGCCCCACATTTTTCAGCAGCTAATATTTCAGTGTATGCGCGGAAACTAAGCAATCTTAGGCGAGAATTGTGTAGTGGAATACCATCCTTCGGAGAGAACGTAAACGCCTTTACCTATTAAACGTTAGGCAAGCAAAGGATATTTACTCTTCAAAAGAGAAGAGGTTCAGCAAAAATTCCTGGTTGGCGGTAACTCGTCTACAGGCGTCGATGGTAGGCCTCAGTAGCGGAAATAGACAGGGAAGTTAAATTAATGTTAAAAACAAAAAAAAGTGTAATGCTGGACAAATTAAAAACTTGCTAACTAATAAATACAGACATATAACTGGTGGACAAATAGATAAACAGATATGTAGATATAATTTGTTTTCAATAATAGTGAACTAGTGAACTTTTGTATGTTATAGAACTAATGACTTGAAGTTTTTTTCTATGGTGATTATTTAACATTCTATTATTATGGTATCTATTTATTTATAACCAATAAATAAGTGTAATCTTTAACAGATGTTATTTTACAGAAAAAAATTAGATATTCGTTACGTTCCTACATGGATTCTAATAGATATTTGGTAAAAAATCTGAAACTCTCTAAGAACTGGCATATTTACGATTAAATTATGCAAACCATCACTTCCTGATTACACACTAATACTAATACGAAATTGCTTCATCCAATTTTTTATTTGGTTAGATCTCATATTCTGATTATGCGGGCACAGAGAAATGCTTTTACTGCAATGTATTTTTTTTTTTTGTAAACCACTACAACAACCTTCACTTGTGCAATGTAATTGTTGCGGCAGATATATTTGTTTTTGTCCACTTTCTTAAGTATTATCAGGTTTATTGGTATATTATAAATATGTATTAATAACTTACTGAATTGTAGATTTTAAGGTCGCTATTCAGTCTTGTACGTGGTGGGTCAATATGAGATCTAATATAAATTAATTTTCTAGAGAGATATCTTAAAGTGTACATGTGATTGAATAATAGCAAACAGATTGGATAGATGAGACAAGTACATGGCACTAGGTTTTTTCTCTGGCAGAAGTTTCGCTTGTCTGTTTTGAGTGGTTACCTTGTCACGGTATTGGGGAGGTATTCGTTGTAGTTTAATATTAATAAAGTTGTTTTGAATTGCATTGAATTGGTCATAATAAGACTAGTGACCATCAAAATGAATTTGCAATGTCAATCAATAGGTAGTTACATTCTGTACTAACCTATACTTTGGTTGTTAAACAAGCGCATTTAGAGCATACCCCAGGGTCCTACGTTAGGCCCACTATTCTTCAAAATGCTTAGTGATATTACAATTGAACTCGGTGTTAATTGTTAAGGTCTGTGTTTTATTATCAGGCAATATGTAGTTGTACAATAAAGTAAATGATATAAATTAGGAAAATGCAAAATTTCCTAATTAAATTTTGTTTTGTTCTTTGTATATTTCAATTGATTTCACATTTTCGTTTCTATATTTCTTTGCAATATATTTGTCAGTACTTATCATCTGCTGTTCAGAATTTAATTCTTTGGTAGGATACTGTATTGTTTGATAAATAAATAATACAGGAAACTTTGAGGTGTTTCTCCAGCTGAGAAAATGTGTTAGAAATATTTGTATCTATTCGCAAAAATAACGAAATCTACTGTTTTTTTAATGGCATTAAGGCTCAAAACCATACAGTCAAACTAAAAATCACATATATATTAACCTATCCAATAAATATCTAATGTAAATAATTATACAAAACGAAGGATGCAAGGATGCTTCTTATCCAGGAGTCCTTCAGGACATTTTTCAGAACATACACACGGATTACGGTAAGAAGGTATATATAATACATAGGTATAAGACATAAGGAAACAAAACTAACCATATCTTGATTTTCATTTCTTCTAAGAACCCAGTTAAATAATCCAAAATGTTCTTTTTATTTACAGATAATAGATGAAGTACATTGAAGGGTGTTGAAATGTTGCCATAATTTATTAAATAATTATATAGTTTATCAATGGTTTCTGTGTGACTTTTACATTAAAAAAATATATGATCAAAATCTCCAGTAATATTGCAATGTTCGTCATTACCTGTAAGTGTCAATAAATGTGCAATGTCTAAATTTTAATCGAGAAATTGTTGTAATATACTTACATGGACAATTATAGTTAGTGATCACATGGTAATTCGAAGTGAATTAATGAATACCTCGTAGGACGTATTGCTGTTGATTATTTCCACATATACAACCATTTGTTCCTTAATTTAGATTTTAATATATTTGTTACGTCTGTTAAGCATAATTTATAGTTGGGATTGAGCCCTGAATTGATACGTTCTGTGGCTAAATTATCTGCGTATTCATCATATTTTAAACCTATGTGCGCCTTTATCTATATGAAATATACTTCTCTGTCTTCATCAAATAAGTTCTGTACCCTGTACAATTCATTTTACAAAAATGTACATTCTTGACTGGATTGTTATAAACATGGTTCACCAGCAAGGATGTAGATTATTATTAACTGATCTACATAACACAATAATAAGGTTGTTTATAAACATGTGCATATATATTACACATATTATGAAATATATATTTCGAAAATCTGCTAGATATATGCACAAGTGTAATAATTAACTTTAATTAGATTTCGAAGGTGATAAAAATGTATATAGATAACAAAAATGACAACATTTAAAATCAATAACATACATGCACTCAATTTGTTGCATATGCGAATCTATAAAAACGCTGTGACGGGGCCGATTTCTCATTCACTTATTTAACATATGACTTAATCAAAATTTTCTTTGATCATTATGTAATGTATAACACGTTATCCTATTTCAGTTTTTATACAACATTTGATTTAATTTCAGTAACATAAAGTATTCAGTGAGCTAAATAGAAAATATTTTAAGATATGTGGACTTCTTAATTGTCCAGTTTTGGGGATATTCCATATTTCTTTGTACTATCCCAAGGATACACTTTAGGAGCTACGAGAAGAGTACCGAAGCTAATATTGGTTTAATAAAAAAAGTCACAATTTTTGACAAACGGTGGCATAAATAGGTAAATTTTGCTAGTTGTTTGGAGAAAGAATTTGGATAATTTTTTCTTCCAAGCATAACCCATTTATTTAACGTAGTATACCAAGAAGTAACCCAGAGTGCTAACCATTTGAAAATAAAATGATCGTTTATTTACAGCTTTACTGAATTTCATCATGTTCACCAGATTTCTAACACCATTAAGAAAAACATTATAGTATACTAAAAGCTATTAGTTACTTTTTACATTCGTACAAAGAATTAGTAAAAATATGTAATAATGCTTTAAAAAACGTAATGCCTTGAATGAGTTTTAAACGGTTAACTATGGAGACTTTAACGATAGGTCACGAAATAAGCCTCTATGTTTTGTTTCTCTTTACAAAATTATGCAACCTAGTCCTGCTTTATTTCGTTTAGATTCATTGTTGATGCTAGGAAGTACACCTTGTGTAAACTTTGATCACAGAATGCTTCTTGAACCTCAGATTTGTCATATCACAGACGAACTAAACTCACAGTTTTACTCATTTGGGGAGATAATATATATAATTCATCTGTTTGGTCCTTGAAACATATACCACTACTTGTCAAAAATAGCTGCTGCTGAACTTGGTAAATTTTGATTGAAAATTTACGTTATAAGATTATGACTGAATTAACAAAAATTTTACAAAATAAAATAGATTTCTTGACACTTCTTACTATTCTTTCTCGATGAAATATGATAGAAAAATATGTTAACTGATCATATGTACGTATTTATTCTAGAAGAAATAGTTTCTACATTGCATCGGTGTACTCTGAAAAAAAATTAAATCTGAGACGGCTGTGGATCATTTAAACAAGATATTTTCTACCATAATTTTCTGCGCAAATAATTCGAGGAAGGAAATATGTATATGAATGTCCATTAACAGATTAAAGGTAAATATGGGTGCAAATATCCACTATATACATAGAAGCCTTAATCTACTTAAAAAATACATTAATTTTACTATTATAAATTTCGTCTTTACAGGAAATGTAGCTCGTATTTCATAACTGATTCATTTCCTGTTATAAACATGGCACTAAATTTTATATTACTTGTAATTTGAGATAACAGTAATTCTTTAAAGCGTCTAATTGATCATAAATAGTTAAGTTTATAGTTTAACTATACACATACTTTGTCGAAATGTTTGCTGTTAATTTGCTCGGTAAAATAAGACTTACTTTCCACTTTCAATAATTTTCGTTTCATTTACCTCATCAGAATTGTATGTAGTTCAATCATATAACCCATTCACTCTATATTTGCTACTACAAATAGACTAAATATAAAACATTCTTGTCTTAGGCTCGAGTGTCCTTATTGTGAAACAAGGAACTATAGTTTCTTGGCCGTCGTTAGTGCAGATGGAGTAAGTATCGCTACATAAGAATATTTTTTACTTTTCGGTATTAAATGATTTTACTGAAATATTCTAGAAGCTATAAGCTAGAACTTTTCTAGTTCATACCTTCTAGCACAATCTCTAAATGACTACTTCAACCCCTATGTCTTCCTTCCTTTCATTAGCGAAAGTCAGAGTCGTTACTAAAGAAATTGTTACATCATTTCACATTATATTATTCTCAATCGATATACTACACCCACTGTCTAGCCTTGTATTTGATAAGGAGTAAAGACTATGCCAGACGTTAAGGATATATTTGAAATGAACCTATTCCATGATATGCAGGGTGTCTCACCGGGAACTGAATCGATCGATATAGAGAAAAGTACGCATCAGAAAATTTTGAAAATTTAGATAATTACTAATGTCGGTGTGGCCAATCCAACTAAAATAATTATAAGCAGCTGGCATTTCCTCTTATACCGGAAGTCGATGCCAACTTGCTTATTTCAAATGGAACACCCTATATATTTTAGGGTTTTCGAAACGAGCATAAAATTCTGAGTCGAAAATATGTGTTTGGTGACTGTTTCCGTTTTTCTGGATATCGAGTAGCAAATGTTCTGCAAGTTCTTTATATTACTTTATCACATTCTCCATAAATAATAAACAAATTTAAACAGTCTTCGTGGGTGTAATTTAAACGTGCTAGCATTTTTTGACATAAGATAATGACTGATTGTTTCTAATCATGGTTATTTTGATGAAATGATAACAACAATTCATGAATTTCTAATAAAATCGCAAATATTTCAAAAAGTTGTAACTTTAACCCCCACAATGCTAATATCAGAAAAAAGAGAATTCAATTTTACACAACTTGACGTAAAAAAATACAGGGCGTTCCATTTGACCTAAACAAGTTTTCGCGGTTTGAAGTTGACAGAATGTAACGGGAAAAAGGAACACTTGGTACGATATTATTGAATTTATTTCAGTTGTAGAACGTAGTTCTCCTTGTGTTCTTTTTATTTGACAAGAAGCAAATGAGGATCTTTTACACGAAGAAAGTTATAACGGTTCTTGCAAACCGTTGCACCTGTCAAATTTTCTATAAAATGGCAAATATCTCTGAAACGGCTAGGTTTAGGTATAGGATATGCTACATATTTTCGACTCAGAATTTTATGCTCTTTTCGAAAACCCTAAAATATATAGGGTGTTCTATTTGAAATAAGCTAGTTGGTATCGACTTCCGGTATAAGCGGAAGAGCCAGCTGCTTGTAATTATTTTAGTTGGATTGGCTGCACAGACATTAGTACTTATCTAAATTTTCAAAATTTTCTGATGCGTACTTTTCTCCATATCGATCGATTCAGTTCCCTGTGTGTGAGACACCCTGTATATATATATATATATATATATATATATATATATATATAGAATTAAAAACTTTGTTTAAACAATTCCTGACCACATTTCCATCTGGCAAACTGTACATTCTTATAAACGAGCACATTTTGAACAAGATGGCACAAAAATATTCCATCCGAATAAATTTTCCCCGTCGATGATTGATTTCGTCCGGACTGCTAGGCTTTCCTCAGATGACGCACCGCAAGACTGGTGGGTGAGTTAGAAGACGATTTTTATAAATGGTGGTAAACTAATTTCCTGCAGCTCATCTTTTAGTCAATTACAGAATAAGCTAACAATACTTGCATTCTTCCTCATCAAAATATCTCAAGATAATTTTTCTTAGTAGAAAATCATTGACATGAACTTGCATTGAACTGTTCTAAAACTGATTACCTTGATACAATCTAGTTATTCTGAAATTTTACTGAATTTCATTCTCCCATTTCAGGCGTGGCATTTCTTTTGCAACTTCTCGCCAAATCAAATAAATGGCATACTGACACAGTCTACATAGACTCGCTCCCAAATGAATAATGAAAGAATTTTCACATTCACGCCGATCGTTAAATGTAATCCTTATAAACCAGACAGCTGTCTCGAAAAGGCGAAAATCCATAACCATTCACTTAACATTTTAATTAAGATAAATTTATTCGCTACAAATAGATAAAGGAAATGGAATGTTCAGTTCATGAGCTGCAAACACGAAGTTGCGATTGAGATAGTTTTTTCTATAGCATACAATGGTGTCATTATTTTTATTGTGATATATAGCATTGTATCTACTTTAGCACCGTTGAATTATTAACTGATTAGTTTATAATTTGGAGAATCTTGTTACGGAATCGGTAACAAGCCAGTGACGGCGCCAGCCGCTGTAGAATAAATAAATAAATAAATAGAATATACAGCGTGTTTCATGGGGGAATGTACATACTTTCAGGGGCGATAGAGGACCACTTGTATATTCAGGAACGGCCATTGTAATGTTCATGTCGCTCTTAATTTCTGAGATACAGGGTGATAATCTGTTTTGGGTCTAAATTTGCTTTGGCCCGAACGTCCTTACTGTCGATAAGGTTTTATTCAAATTTTAGACACTTTATATACTTGTCACAGTTGATAGATTGCTATTACAATTTTTTTTTAGTTCCAGGGTCGGACTTTTTTAATTGGTTTTTCCGATTCCTGTAAAAAAACACCCTGTAATGTGTAATTAGAATTTTTTGTCACATCTTATTGATTTTTTACAAGCGATTGAATTTGGCAAAACGGGTAATTTGAAGAAAAACAGCTTCATTTGCTTACATTAATTGTCCAAATAAATAAAAATTGTCAAATAAATATTTAAATAAACCCCACAGAAATTCCAGAAGCCAGGACTTGTGCGGAAAGGGGTTACACATTGAAAAAACGCGGACATACAACCTTTTCCTCCTACAGTGCCAGTGCCGGAGCCAGAATTCGAACCGTGCGGTATCCGTATGATTAATCGCGATTGCCGCCTCGCGCCTTAACTCACTCGGCTATCGACTAGGACATTTACAAAAGTATATTTAAGAATATTACAACTACTTAGAGCATATTTTCAAAATGAGAACCTCCAGCTTCCATACATTTTTGTTGGCGTTTATTTAAATTGCCAATAGATTTTCTAATTTGCACTGGATTGTTTCGAATTAGGTCACTACAGCGGATAATTCGCTAAAGTAGGTAACTGTTCTCTACTATTTATTGGGGCACTGTAGACTTCCGCTTTGAGATATCCCCATAGATTAGATTAGATTTTTAGATTAGATTAGATTAGATTTATTTCCCAAAAATTAAAGTTACATAACAATAATAATGCAATATGCTCATATAAGTACATACATGACATGGTGCGCCTTAATCAAGACATAAGGGAAAGAGCATTTACTTAAATAGGTTCAATCTTAATAAAAATACAATGCACATACTTAAATAAATTCAGACATTATAAATATGCAATAATACAATGCTTTAGAAGTAAACCCTTTGAAAACCTTTCATGGATTAAATATTGTAGTGAAGTATTCTTCTAAGGTATAGTACACATAATTATTTAAAACTTTCTTTAGCCTAATTTTGAATAAGTTTTCGCTGTTTATGCAAGTAATAGAATTTGGTAGGTGATTATAAATTTTTACTCCGGAGTATAAAGGGCCTTTCCTATTTGTGACATATCTATAGTTTGGTGCAATTAGTTTTGTATTAGATCTGGTATTGTAATCATGGATATCAGCGGATGTCGATGTTGTGTTTCGTTTTCTGTAAATTGTTATAGATAATTTATATATATAAAGATTAACTACAGTTGGTATATGTAAGTTTTTAAACGCCGTTCTACAGGATTCTCTCGGATGGATACCACAAATTGTTCGCACAGCACGTTTCTGTGTCACTAAAATTTTTTGAAGACAAGTTGCGTTTCCCCAAAATTCTACACCATATTGCAGTATGCTTTGAAAATATGCAAAATACACAGATAGTGCCGCTGCAATGTTGATATTTTCTTTGATGTTCTTTATTGCATAAATTGCACGCCCAAGTCTTTTATTTAAATCAGAAATATGCGTCGACCAATTTGACGATTTATCAATATATATTCCTAAAAATTTAGTATCAGTTACTGATATTATTTGTTCTAGATCAGTTTGAATATTTATATCTAAGGCTGGTGTGTGGGATTTTTCAAATGTTATATTCATTGTTTTTTCAACATTTAAGAGCAGTTTATTAGCATGAAACCAGTTTGTAATGCCATTCATTGCCTCTTCACTTTTAACTTTAAGATCGTCCAAATTATCATCATTCACTATGATACTGGTATCATCAGCGAACAATGAAAATTGTAACGAAGGAAAATTATCAACAAGATCATTTATGTATATTAAAAATAATACTGGACCTAATATGGACCCCTGTGGAACTCCAAATGTGATATCTTTTGCTTCCGTGATAACAGTTTTTCCAATTTCCTGAGATTCGTCATAAAGTCTGACATGTGCAGATCTATGTTTTAAATATGAAGTAAACCACAGAAGTGGTGTACCGCGTATTCCATAGTTATTGAGCTTCATTAGTAAAATATTATGATCTACATTGTCAAAAGCCTTAGACAAATCGCAGAATATACCCATAGGAATATGTTTATTTTCTAGGATATTATTAATATAATTTATTAGTTTAAATGCAGTGTCAGATGTGCTACAATCTTTTTTGAATCCAAACTGAAATGGTGTTAAGATTATAAATTTCTCTAAATAGTTTACTAGCTGTTTTTTTACCACTGCTTCTAATATTTTAGAAATTGTAGGCAAAAGGGAAATAGGTCTATAATTCGAAATATTATATTTGTCGCCTTTTTTAAAAAGCGGCTTAATGGTTGCTATTTTAAATTTATCTGGAAATATCCCCTGGCAAAGTGATAAGTTTACAATATGTGTTAAGGGTTTCTTTAAAACTGAAATGTTTTCTTTTATTAATGTAATTGGAATTTCATCCCATCCAAATGATTCTTTAGGTTTTAAGTGCTTAACAATTTCAATTACCTCATTTTCCGTAACCGGCATAAAGTACAGAGAGTCCAGGGTATTTTTGTTTATTTTTTTAATATAGTATTCGGCAGAGTGTATGCTTTGTAAATCAGATGTTAGTGTTTCGGCAATGTCCACAAAAAAGTCAATAAATTTAGTGGCTACTTGACATGGATCTTTTATTATTATATCATTCTCAGACAGCACAATATGTTCTTGCCTGTTAGAATTTTTTCCCTGAAGGTCGTTTATCATATCCCAAGTAGTTTTTATTTTATTACTAGAGTGTAGAATTTTATTACTAAAATATAATTTTTTTGCAGCGTGAATAACTTTTTTTAAAATCGTGCAATATAATTTAATGTAGTTTATAAAACCACGACCTTTACATACTTTATTTTGTTTTAGATAAATTAAATCGCGCTTATGCTTGCACGAAATTCGAATACCTGTAGTTAGCCAGCTATTATTAGTTTGTTTTGAAATGTTAATTTTTTCCATGGGAAATGCTTCATGAAAACAATCCAGAAAAAGAGAAGAATAGAGAAAGAAAATAATAGACAGGGTTGAAATCTGGTGATCTAGCCGAACAAGGATGAAGTCCTCCACGTTCAATGCATCTGTTTGGATACTCATTATCCAAATGTCTTCTAACCTCATACCAAAACGAAGAGGAGCTCCGTCATGCTGGAAGTATTGTCGTCTTATATTAATACCTTGCATTAAACCAGTTAAAATATTTTGTAAGAAATCTACATACACCTCTGTAGTTAGCCTTGCCGGAAAAATATGTGGGCCAATTATACTCATACTCATACCACACCAATATGTTGAGAATGGGATAGCATGAGAATTGTCTTCAGTCCAGTTATGCGAATTTCTTGAATTAAATACGCCATTCTGTGTAAATTGGGCCTTGTTTGTGAATAAAGTTCGACATGTAGTCGGTTTGTGATTAATAATCTACTAGCAAAGTTCTAATCTATTCACATTGTCACCCCGTTGAAGCCTTTGCGCTTGTTGAATATGATATGGATGTAATTTCTCTTTATTTAGAGTCCTCCAAACCCGCACATGAAGGACCCCTAATTGGCCACTTATTCGTCGGATACTTACTTCAGGGTGTCCTAGAACAATATTAATGATATTTTCTTGCTTCTCACCGTTTTGAACAATATTTCGTTCCACTTTGATGATGCAAACCTGCCGTGCTCCCTTGCATAGCGATACACACTATACACAGTTGAAAATGTCTGATGATTTGGTGTTCTCTGTTAGGAAAACGAAGATGGTATTCCTCTGCGGCTTGTCTACCAATACCATCACACAATCCATAAACAATAATATCGGCACATTCCTCATTTGTAAAATTATGATTATTTGCAGACTAAGTTAACCATTAAAAGTACACTTTTTTATTTCAAGATTTTTTAAATCTTGTATAACCTGTAGACAACGGCAAAGTGTTTTCGTTTCATTTAATTTCTGTGGCAAATGAAAGGCAAAGTAACACACCATTTTCACGGAACTTACACTATAACTAGCGAAGCTAGAGATATACTCTATCTAATTTTTCGTTATAAATTATAATATATGAGAAGTGGTTCAGATTCCACTGTGAATTGTAGTGCCCTTATCTTTTATTCAGACAAATCTAACTCACCCCGATTTCGTTGAGTTAGTAATGCGACTTGGAGGGGGGGGGGGGGCGTAACTTTATCAGCGTTAATGTGAACGATTCATCTTTTGGAGTCTGAAGGACTTTTAATATTTTTCAAAAATGAATGTTAACGTTCACAAAATAAGGGTTCGAAACGACTGTTTCAGACGGAGAATAATATAAAATTTATACTTACTGTTCGTTTTTGCTTAACTGCTGCTCTGACGGTATCTATTGGACGTCGTAACACTATAAACCTAACACTGGAAGTACTAACACTTTCTTAAAATTATACCTGAAAGGGAATTTTGCAAACACAAATAAAAGACAATATAAAGTTCAAAAATATATATTAAATCTTCAAAAAATTTATGTTTTACAACAACTTCAAGAAGTATGTTTGACAAACAATAGTCTGGCCCGTGTACAACACATGGTGAGGAACGGAACGATTTATAATGTACCAACTACCATAGAATATGCAGTTTTTGAGCTAACGATTACACAAAAAGTTTCAAAGAAAAGTTCAATGTTTATAAAATTTGGTGGGCTTTTGCTTGCCTGTCTATTCACGTATTTTTATTTCAATATCAATTTTGGTCGCTCCTAGGAGCTTTAAAATGCTTGAATCGCAACGACTTTGAATTATATTTGGGCAATTACAATTTCATACGTTCAGGCAAGGCGGTCCCATGCACATATTAGTACATGGTAAAGATACTTTTCTGACACCGAATCACTGAGGAACCGGTTTAGGGCAAATCCCGTTAAAACTGATCATTTTCCCGTCCAAATCGACTGCTAGGATATGATGGGGGTCCCATGTCGCTAAGGGCTATTTTCGCTAAAACTCACGATATACTTTGAATAGAAGCTGGATTAACTTGTCCTCATATTTAAGACCTCGCATGAGTCGCAGTGCTTAACAACGTGGATTCGTAAAAGGGTTTTTAGTCAAATTTTGTTATACTTTCTAAATTTTGGTGGTCGGGGCGACATTACGTCCCTGTGCAGCGACATTTACTACACTTTCTAAAATGACGCTCCTTGAGGAGTTATTGGAATTTTTGCATAAAAATCGCTCCGTATAGCGAAAATATGATTAAGAATATTAAAAACCTCTTCCACGATATTTTTACGTGAAGCACGTTTTTCATGCGAAATATTTCCTAAGTAGGATTTTGTTACAGTTTCGAAAAGTACACCGAGGGTTTTATCGTGTTCTTTAACATTAACTCTGATTTTACGATCGCTTCTATTTGAAATTATCATTTTAATTTTTGTCTAATACCT
Source organism: Leptura quadrifasciata (assembly GCA_963675555.1). Lineage (NCBI taxonomy): Eukaryota > Metazoa > Arthropoda > Insecta > Coleoptera > Cerambycidae > Leptura > Leptura quadrifasciata. The sequence goes on along the minus strand of OY776681.1, from coordinate 12,912,266 downwards.
ATACAGTAAAAACAGGTTGCGCCTCTTCGGACAAACAATGGAATATTTGAGCTCATCGATAATTTAAAAATGCATCCTCATTGATGCAGGAAATCTCTTCTTAAATTACCATGACCATTGACCGTGCCTCTTTTTCCATGCAGTATTGTGTTTTTGTAGCCAATTCTAAAATTAAAATCTCTAAAAACTAATTAAATATCAGTATTACAGATAATTCACAAAGCAATTTAAAAAACTGCTTAATCACAGATTTAAAATTAGATTTACAATGTAAATAGTATAATAAATTAATTAAAAAATATATAACACAAAAAATTATTTAGAAATAACCTTGTCAAAACAGGTACAAATAATAACAGGTGCATTATAATTGGGTATCTATAATTTTGTAAATGTTATGATCTGAGGCCCCGGGGAAAAAGTTGGATAACTCGCTGCTTTTTCTTTTTACAATAAATGAATTCATTTAATTCATTTTCTTAAATAACCAGGTTCCACTTAAAAAGAATATTTGCGTCTAATAATTTATTGTTCATCAGTTCGTGAAGATAATATTAATTTTCCACTAAAAATGTATACACAAATCTAAGGCAAAAAAGCTATTTAATTATGACTTTCAATTTAGTTCAGTAAATCATTTGTGATTCAAGTTATCAAACATTTGATGCGTGATGTAGAATTCAAGTAGATTCTACAGTCAACTGTAATATTTCGGGAGATAGATTAAAATAATGTTGTTGAAAAGCTTGTCTAGTCTTATTTTCAGCATTATAATTAGCACATTCGTCTTGGTCCTAGAATTCATGAAATCAGTATGGGAGTGCCAATACCAAGTCCTTGAAAGTACTACCGTTTGAATTAATTTAGTACATGCACATAACTATTTCATAATTACTTATTGTTGTGGAACTGAAGTTGAAATATCGTATTAGAGTTTATTTATACGACAATTTTAATCAATTTATATTATTGTTGTGACTTTCTGGCTTGATTCTAATCTTACTGTCCTCTGTGAATCATATAAAAAAAATACATGCTAAATTTATTGTCTAAGTCATAACGTAGTATGTTGTATTCAGTTAAAACCAAAAATAAAATTTTAATATTCAGACACGATATACGTAAGTATGAATCATTATGTAAATCGAATAATTAACGATAATATTGAACTTGCCATTGAAATCTTCATTGTCGTCATTAAAAGTTCCTCCAGATGATATCTGAATTGTAAATAAACGGTTATGAAACTTGAAATTATTCATGATGCTGGTGTCCTTACAAATTATAGTATCTTTGCTACGGGTACTGCTAAATTCGATATAGTTCCTAGTCAGTCTCACATATATTTTATATAACTCGTTTCAGTGGTTTGCGATAGTAACCCTTAATGACCTTTGCGGCAAGTTTAGAAAGATTTCTTCATTTTAATGTAGATTTGTCCCATAGAAAGTTCTTTCCCAACTTGATTTAGCCGTTATAAAAATATATAAATAAGGTGTCAGTAAAACAAAGCTATACATTTAAATTTTGATGTTCTTTCAAAACAAGTTTTAAGTTGTTTTATATTTTTATAAATCTGCCAATAATTAGCAAATATTTTGCTGTTGGTGTTAAAGAACACGATAAAACCCTCGATGTACTTTTCGAAACTGTAACAAAATCCGACTGCATGAAAAGCGTGCTTCACGAAAAAATATCGTTGGAAGAGATTTTTATATTTTTAATCATATTCTCGCTCTACGGAGTGTTTTTTATGCAAAAATTTCAATAACTCATCAAGGAGCGTAATTTTAGAAAGTGTAGTAAATATCGCTGCACGGGGACGTAATGTCGCCCTGACCACCAAAATTTAGAAACAGTAACAGAATTTGACTTTTTTCGGAAATTTCAAAATTAAAAACCCTTTTACGAATCCACGTTGTTAAACACTGCAACTCATGAGTTGTGTTAAATATGAGGACAAGTTAATCCAGTCTCTATTCAAAGTATATCGAGAGTTTTAGCGAAAATAGCCTTTAGCGACATGGGACCCCCATCATTTCCTAGCAGTCGATTTTGACGGGAAAATGATGGGTTTTAACGGGATTTGCCCTAAACTGATTCTCCAGTGTTTCGGTGTCAGAAAAGTATCTTTACCATGTACTCATATGTGCATGGGACCGCCTTGCCTGAACGTATGAATTTATAATTGCTATAAGTCGTTGCGATTCAAGCACTTTTAAGCTCCGAGGAGCGATTGATATTGAACTGTAAATACGTAAATAGACAGGCAAGCAAATGCCTACCAAAAATTTATAAACATTGAACTTTTCTTGAATCTTTTTGTGTAAACGTTAGCTCAAAAACCGCATATTGGATGGTAGTTGGTACATTATAAGTCGTTCTGTTCCTCACCATGTGTTGTACACGGGCCAGACTATAGTTTGTCAAAAACATTTTTTTTGAAGTTGTAAAACATGAATTTTTAAAGAGATTTAATAATATTTTTGAACTTTATATTGTCTTTTTCTTGTGTTTTAAAAATTCCCTTTCAGGTTTAATTTTAAGATAGTGTTAGTACTTACTGTGTTAGATTTATAGTGTTACGACGTCCAATTGATACCATCAGAGAAGCAGTTAAGCAAAAACGAACAGTAAGTATAAATTTTGTATTATTCTCCGTATGAAACAGTCGTTTTGAACCCTTATTTGTGTACGTTAATATTCATTTTTGGAAAATATATAAGAAGTCCTTCAGACTCAAAAGATGGATCGTTCACATTGGCAGTGACGTTATCAAATTTTTAGTTACAACTAAAAATACGTAGTTGAAGCCAAACTCATTGTCGGAAATAGTAAAAAGCTAACCTCGGCCCAGTTTAGTTAGGGAGCCTTATTGTTCGATTTTGACGTAAATTAAATGCAGCGCAACTATGGTAACTAATAAGACAATTAATCATTTGCCTTTTTAATTGTTCAGGCGCTTAACAATTGAAACAAATATAAATAGCTTAATTGTATTTGTTAAAGTAACAGGAAATCATTTACATGGTATATTATCCTTGAATGCTTAGAATAGCCTAAACATTTTCAAAAGAATAAAATCCTCACAATACAGATAAGTGACAACAGTGGCGAGCTATCGGCAATCTATGAGGTTATCTTAGATCTGATCAACATTAAATTTGCCCATTTATTAACGACGGAAGAAAACAAAATATTTTTTTATTAACTACATAGATCGATGATTTTCTCACGTAAATAATACCATGTAGCATTGTTAAAAATAGAATTTTGTACATTTTACCTGAAAAGTTAACAATCTAAAATCAAAATTTAAGGTCATTTCAATGTGACCGAAGGCTATAATTGCTGAACCATGAAACTGGAATAATCTCATACAACTGTAAATTCTTTTTCTTCATCGGAAGATGTAATGCACTTACTGTCGGCTTGCCCGACATACGCAGTCTCGGCCTATATTCATAGACACGACGCAGCATTACGAGTGCTTTACTATCATCTAAGGCACTCGTATGAGATAGACGAAACACCAGTGCTCCCTTACGCTCCGGGGGATATTGAATCCGTTGTGGGGTATGAGAGGTGTCTAATTTATTGGAACTACTCGTTTCCCACCGTCAGGCAAATACAAGTCAAACAATCCTGACATAGTACTCCTCGACCACCAACTCAAGACAATGTATGTCGTGAAATTCTCAGCTCTCGCTGAGAGCTATTAGCCGTTACTCGAGTCCGAGTATAAAAATGTTACAGTCGATAGATTGTGTACAATAAAAAACAAGTAAAAGGTGTAGTCTATTGTAATTCCCATTCATCTACGGTGCACACGACTATGGCTATAGAGGCCAATTCGGGAGAGCACATGTCGACCGCAGTCAGGACAAACATAGACCTGGTTAGGTCTTGGATTCGGCCTTCTTGCAGCAACATTTCCTTGATAGCTGGCCACAACCCCTCGCCATTCGGTTCTGTCCGCTGCAAGTTGTTCCCATTGCTCGTCTGCAATACCGCAGGATTTTAGATTTTCATGGAGAGCGTCTTTGAACCTCTTTCGTTGACCGCCACGCCTTCTTCTACCGCTTAGCAATTCACCATAAAGTGTACATTTAGGAAGGCGGTTATCATGCATACGATGAACGTGACCTGCCCATCTTAGGCGTGCTCTTGAAATAAGCACCTCAATTGGAAGGCTGTTTGCTCTCCTGAGTACTTCCACGTTTGATATGTGATGGAACCAACGGATTTTCATCATACTTCTGAGGTGTCTTTGCTGAAAACGTTCTAATTCTTTCACATGACGACGGTAAGTGACCCAGCTTTCACATCCATATAGCAGTGTTGGAATGACAACTGCTCTGTAGACAGCCATTTTCGTTGACAAAGCAAGGTCGTGGTTGTGAAATACTCTCTCTCTAAGTCCCCAGAGTGCTCTAGATGCAGCGTTAATTCTATTGCGAATCTCGCTGTCCATGTTTGCTTTGTCATTAACAACGTTGCCTAAGTAATTGAACTGATCCACCACTTCAAGGGAATTTCCGTTAAGTGTAATGTCTATTTGGTTCACTTGATGAGGAGTTGACATAATCTTAGTCTTTCCAATGTTGATTTTAAGTCCCAAGGAATCATAGCTCTGGGCATACACACCTAAAAGTTCTTGAAGCTCTTCCGGCGTAGAGGCTAAAAGTGCACAGTCATCCGCATACTGGAGATCACAAATGAACCGTGTGCGTGTCTTCGTGAAAGCTCTAAAGCGCCCTATGTTAAAGAGACCGCCATTAAAACGGTATCTGAGACCTATTCCTCTGATTGTCAGTTTGTTGTCAACAATAATTGTTAGAGCAGTGGTAAACAAATTAAAGAGTAGGGGTGCCAGGACACATCCCTGCCTAACCCCAGTGAGGGTTTGGAAAGGTACGGTTGCCTCATTATTATACATAACCTGGGCGTTGTTGTTTGTATGTAGACTGCGACATACTTCCACAAATTTTCTAGGGATACCTAAGCGGAACATAATTTTCCAGAGCACTTCCCTGTCCACCGAGTCAAACGCCTTGGTTAAATCAATGAAGGCCATGTGAATTTCTCCTTGATGTTCGAGTGCTTTTTCTTGAAGCTGTTTAAGTGTGAAGATTAAATCCGATGTGCCTCGGTTTGGTCTAAAGCCACTCTGTGTTTCAGGAAGTAATTTTTCCATAACAGGTGTTAGCCTATTTGCCATCGCTTTAGTGAGTATCTTCCCTCCAACAGCCAGGAGAGCTATACCCCTGTAATTTCCACAGTCCGCAGCGCTTCCTTTGTTTTTGAAGAGGTTGATTAAAAGTATATCACGAAACTCCTGCGGAGCTTGACCACTTTCCCACACGACATCAAACAGTTTTTTGAGGTAGGGTATGAGCTCTGACGACACAACTTTAAAGATCTCAGCTGGGAGCGAGTCGGCGCCGGGAGATTTGTTATTTTTTAGCTGCCCAATGGCGGTTAAGATCTCTTCCGTTGTTAGTGGTTTATCTAAGTCTTCGAAGGTATCATATTGAGGGATAAGATTTATAATATCGTGATCGGCTTGACTTTGCTGGTTAAGAATGTTAGAGTAGTGTCCTTTCCATCGGGCTCTTATTTCTTGGTCTTCTTTGAGGAGATTTCCATTTAAATCTTTAATACGGCACATATTTTTCCGACTGGGGCCGTACACTGCTTTTACTCCTTGAAAGAAATTCCTGTAGTCGTGTGAGTCGGCGTACCTTTGAATTTCTCTGGCCTTGCTTGCCCACCACTCGTTCTTTATTCTTCTGATTTCGCGTTGCGTTTCATACTTAGATTGGGTAAAAGCTTCTGCTTTTGATGAGTCGTTGGGGTGGTTGATAGCGTTTTGGAAGGCAATATGTTTGCGGTCAAGAAGTTCTTGTATAAAAGCTTCATTATCATTGAATCAGTCCTCCTGTTTTTTACTTGCTGCAGTGCCAAGAATTTCCTCACTCGCACTTTTTAAACTGTCTTTAATTTGTGTCCAGGTAGTAGCGACATCTACAGAATTGGTTTCTTCTAGTGCACTCAAATTCTCTTGAACTTTTTGCTTTAGCTGTTCGACGGTTTGTTGGTCACGCAATTTACTAATACAGAGACGGGGTCTACGTTTTACTTGAGTTCTTCGGTGTTTGGGTCTCATAACAATTTTCATTTTAGAGACAACAGGACGATGATCGGTCCAATACTCGCTATCAATGCGCGCCTTGATAATTTGGACGTCCTTGAGATGCTTCCTACGTACGATAACATAGTCCAGTAGATGCCAGTGACCTGATCTGGGGTGACGCCAGGTGCCTTTAAATTTATCCTTTTGTCGGAAAATGGTGTTTGTTATAAGGTCTATGGCCTGAGAAAATATGATCATATATCGCATAAATACAGTAATTTTAACCTATTGTACATGGAAAACCGCAGGAAGTTACATTCCCCAATAATTACTACTACTACATTCTCTTATTTATGTTCTCCCGCACTCCTCGCTATCTTTTTGACCGACTTAAGTATAGATCCTCTATTCATTCAAGAAATATTAGATTTTGTTATACAGGGTGTCTCACCGGGAACTGAATCGATCGATATAGAGAAAAGTACGCATCAGAAAATTTTGAAAATTTAGATACTTACTAACGTCGGTGTGGCCAATACAACTAAAATAATTACAAGCAGCTGGCACTTCCGTTTATACCGGAAGTCGATACCAACTTGCTTATTTCAAACGGAACACCCTATATATTTTAGGGTTTTCGAAAAGAACATAAAATTCTGAGTCGAAAATATGTAGCATATCCTATACCTAAACCTAGCCGTTTCAGAGATATTTGACAATTTATAGAAAATTTGACAGGTGCAACGGTTTGCAAGAACCGTTATAACCTTCTTCGTGTAAAAGATCGTCATTTGCTTCTTGTCACGTAAAAAGAACACAAGGAGAATTACGTTCTACAACTAAAATAAATTCAGTGATATCATACCAAGTGCTCCGTTTTTCGCGTTACATTTTGTCAACTTCAAACCGCGAAAACTTATTTAGGTCAAATGGAACACCCTGTATTTTTTTACGTCAAGTTGTGTAAAATTGAATTCCCTTATTTCTGATATTAGCATTATGGGAGTTAAAGTTACAACTTTTTGAAATATTTGCGATTTTATTAGAAATTCGTGAATTGTTGTAATCATTTCATCAAAATAGCCATGATTAGAAACAATCAGTCGTTATCTTATGTCAAAAAATGCCAGCACGTTTAAATTATCAAAACGAAAACTTTTTAAATTTGTTTATTATTTATGGAGAATGTGATAAAGTAATATCAAGAACTTGCAGCACATTTGCTACTCGATATCCACAAAAACGCAAAATAACACTAAACTGTAACATGCGTATCAATCGAATTGAAGATATGGCATGAACTAAAATAGCAGAGATAAGATCAATTTAAAATATGATTTCATTTTAATTTAATAATTGCTCGAAATTCCGCCCTCGAACCTCGACACATATTTCGCACCTTCGGATTAGTTCCTCATGGGTAGTTCTTCTAATTGAATCCTGTGATATGTTTTGAAATGCATTTCTTACTCTTTGCATACAATCTTCAATGATTTAATGGATAATTTTTTTTTTTGAAAGAAATAATATTTTGTAGGGGGCGTTTCTTTGAGGAAGGTGGTAGGTGACCAGGATTGTGTAACCAAAACCGGGGTTTATTTTCACCCTTCAAAGGGATGGAATTTTTTTTTTAAGATATTATTATTTTGTAGGTGTTTCTTTAAGGAAGATGGCAGGTGACTAGGGTTGTATAACCAACCCCGGGGGTTGTTTTGAAAAAATAATATTTTGTAGGAGGCGTTTCATTGAGGAAGGTGGTTCTCCTACTACTACTACTTCTGTCCCCTATATATCATATGATTAATAATTATTAAAATACTGAAGATGATTTAGATATTTTATTCTGCAATATTAGAAGCATTAAACTTTTATATCAATAAATATGTAATAAGATGTATCATAATGAAATCTGTGATGCTGATTGTAATCTAGTATTGAACATTTAAGTAATTTGTCTTATATTTAATAAGTAATATTCTTTCCTATTATTTGGGTTTTCTACCTCATGTATTATTATCCTCTTCAAAAGCACATCACCGAATCTACAAAATAATATAATTATTGGAAAAAAGCCTCTGCGCCCGTGACATTTACGCCAAAGGATGTTTTGCAAATAATATAAATCGGAATAAACACAGAAATAATGTATTTTGCTGACGTTTCGGAAAGTAATCTATTTCCGTTTTCAAAGCTTTTTTTGGAAGAACACTTATTTTGCTGTGTATGTCAAATACACAGCTTTAAGATTTTCAGCAAAATACATTATTTCTGTATTTATTCCGATTTATATTATTTGCAAAACATAACCTCTGACTATTCCTTTGGCGTAAACGTCACGGGCGCAGAGGCTTTTTCCAATAATTCTATTATTTTGTAGATTCGGTGATTTGTTTTTGAAGAGGATAATAATACATGTGGTAGAAAATCCAAATAATAGGAAAGAATATTCGTAGAATGCCTCAAATAACTTTCAGACAATATTTAATAAGTACTGTTATTGTGTTTTGTCCTTTTTGTTTTTTCTTAAATGCTTTTGTAATTTGTAAACTTATCCTCTAGTTGGATTCTGCCCGTTGGATGCTGTAAATAAATAAATAAATAAAATAAATCGTCCTATTTTGGCCTATGGAATATGTGTACAAAGCTTCTATAAATACCCTGTATACCTATATCGCAATCAATGTTAGTTTTTATACATTGTCTATCGGAATATATCATTCAAAAGGCCAATAAAGGTAATACCTTATTATATCACTCTCTATTTCTCTGCATTTCCCGCTTACCACGTCAATAGTAAACATTTAACAAGGTCGATCATGTTTCTTGCTACCGGAGTCCCCTTATCGCAAAATCTAGACTTCATTAAGTGTAATATTATTACAGCACAATTTTCATTAAATATCTTAGTGGGCAGCATTAGAAATTTGCACCGATTCTGTCAGTAAAGGCGTTCAAGGCAAAACATATTCTACGAAGGATATTATCTCTATTAAATTCTTTGGTGAATGTGAACTTTCAATTTTTCCTCAGTTGTTGCAAAATGTATTAATTTAAATACATACTAATGAATGGATGCGTCTTGGCACTTTCGTATACGTGCATATGCATATGCTATCCAAGGCTGTGTTGTTACAAATCTTCAGTTTTCAGCCAGTGTTTAGGATAAGATCGTCTAGTACCATGCCGGAATAGGATATTGCTTTTATTTGTAGCGAACGCAAATGACATTGAAAGTTAAAGGAATTCAGGAACAAATACATGGGTAATAAATTTATAATTTTTTTTTACTGTGTTAAAAAATTTAGTATAATGTGCATAATATTTTTAATGAGGTGTTGTCAAAAATAATATTTTGCAACGTAATTATTTTCTTTATAGTGTGCATTTAACTATGCAAGGCTACGTCGAGACCAATATGGTCAAAATTTAATTTTATAATACGAGATTTTAAAAAACGACGTCAGGTTTGCTACGCAAATGAAGGCGTAGTACTTAGACTACCACCTAATAAGCTGTTTTACTGTGTACATTTATTTTTAATAAAGATGCAATATTTTACATATAGAAATGGATGCGTCCTCATTAAAAATAGTGTAATTGGAGGAAATTTTCCAGTTTCCTTTATACTTTTTTTATAATTTAGGTGCGCATCTTTAGCCTATCACTACCTACATTTCACTTCACACTGTTTTATCTCACGGAAGAATTTAACAAAACGGTCACCGAGTATCGAAATGTATTGTAATAAAAATAATATTGGGAAATTCATTCTAAACTTCTAAACAGTTTTCTGGGAAATATTGCCAAAGATTGTTTATTGCGAAAGTGAGATTTGAGCTTAAGAAAACACTAATGCACATTCTAAACACGATGTTTACTAGTAACAATGATAATGGAAAAATATATATTATAGTAACTATAGAGATGACAAATGACAATGGAGAATACCGCGGCTTAAGAATCAGAAGTAGTGCGTTCCCTCATAAACATATTCATAAAGGCACTTGGACATCACCGGACGGCAGGACCGTCAACCAGATAGATCATGTATTAGCCGACAGCAGGGCGTACTCTAGTATAATAGATGTAAGAAGCCACATGGGAGCAGCATCTGGATCGGATCACTTCCTAGTAAAGGCCAAGTTACGAGAAAAAACAGGCGAAATAAGGAATCAGAAAGCGAGTAAGAGTGTCAAGTACAACGTGGACAAGTTGAAAGATGAAGAAATACGAAGAAGACACAAGGATAAAATCAAGGAACAACTAAAAGGCATGAACAGAAACGAGGAGGAATCTATAGGAACTCAGTGAGACGAAATAAGAGATACAATCAAAATAGCGGCAGAAGAAATATTAGGAATACATAAGGAACGCAAGTAAAACGAATGGTACGATAATGAATGCATACAAGCGGCAAACAAACGAAATGTCGCGAGATCACAAATGTTCCACAGATCTACCAGAAATAAAATGGAAGAGTACTTGAGACTAAGGAGAGAAGCAAAAGGAATCTATAAAAGAAAGAAAAGACAACATAGCAATAATAAGGTACAAGACATTCAAAGAGAATTTGACAAGAACGAAATGAGAGACTTCTATAAAAACGTGAAGAAAATGGATAGCAATTACCAACCTAGAGAAATAATTTATCGTGGTAAGGATGGAAGGATTCTTGTAAACCCGGAAGAAGTAGTAAACAGATAGAAAACGTACTTTTAAGAACTACTAAACCATAACGATAATGGGGTAGATATACCAGAAAACATACTGCTAAATGCGGCACAATCCATAATAGAAGCACCAACCCTAGAAGAAGTAAAAAATAGTATATTCAGAATTTAAAAAAATAAGTCACCGGGAATAGACAACATCCCATCGGAATTACTTCAACAAGGAGGAAAAACAAAATAATAGTAAAAAACAATATAAACTATGCCAAAGGAATGGGAAACTGCTATAATATGCCCAGTATACAAAAAAGTAGAGAGACTAAGAGGCGAGAATTATAGAGGCATATCATTTTTATGCACAGCATACAAGATATTTACAGACACCCTAAAACAAAGGATAACCCCCGTATGTTGAAGAACATATCGGAGAATATCAAGGGGGATTTCGAAGTGGCAGATCCAAAATCAATCAGCTAGTTACTGTCCGTCAAATACTGGAAAAAACGCGGGAATATGATATAGGACTATACCAAATATTTATTGATTTCAAGGAAGCATATGACAGCATACAGAGAAATTCCCTATATCAAGCAATAAAATTAAACCGCTGCCCAAGGAACCAAAAGCGAAGGTCAAAATTCAGCAGAAGCTATCGGAAATCTTTGATGTAACCAAGGGCTCCGGCAAGGGGATGGATTGCCCCAGTATTGTTCAATATTGCCCTGCACAAAGTTATAAGAGAAATGGCGATAGATGAGAATGGAACCATTACTAATAAGGAAAGCCAAGTAATTGCGTATGCGGACGACAGTAACATAATTGGAAGACCGAAAAGGGCAGCGAGAAAAAACTATGAGACATTGAAAAAAAGAGGAAAGAATAGGACTTCGCATAAATACAACAAAAACAAAAGCGATGGAAATCAAGACAGGGAGAAGGATCTCATACCTCGGAAGCATAATTAACAATAATAATGATAACAACTCTCGAGAAATACGGCACAGACTAATAAAATTAAACAAAGCAATTTATGCACTGAACAACATATTCGGGGCGAGCGTGGGTGCGTATTTACTATGTACATACTTCGATATGTGATGTAAAGCAACGTAAGGCGCGGTTAGTAGTTGGATGGGTGGCCGTTCCAATTGTTGCAGTATATTTCCCATATTACCAAAATGGCCGACCAAAAAAATAACCAAAATTTACCAAATAAATCGTTTGTCAAGGTCAACCTGGAAAACATCATAAAAAAAGTCCTTAAAACACCTACCATACCAAAAAACTACAGTTTGTAAATAAAAAATCTGAGAAATTTCAAGTATCCTCGATAATTCACCGGCATTCATATTCTATCATAAAATTAGCCGAAACACCCCATTCCGTCAAATTAACAACAAAATTTTACAAACGACACCCCTTAAAAATACAGCCCCCTTAACATCTCAAATCATTCTCAATTTACTCCCCAAACTTCAATCTATCAAAATTTATTTCACTTCCCAAATCATTCTACAAGCCCCCGTATTTTAATTTTCGCGTCAAATTCAATTTCCATAAAATATCTTTAAACATCGTTTAATTATCTCCCCGAGCCGCCCATAAAACAACCTTCTTAAAATCAAGACCAGTTTACGTGTTCCCATGAGTTGCTGTATACTCGCCATTATCTTCATTTAGCTATCCCACATTCAGCTTATTTTTCTTAATTAAAACTCTAAGTCCAATTTACTAGTTCCCTTTTGCATACTGGCAACTCGTCGCCAACTTCACTCCATTACCCTATATAAATTTATCATGACCAAACATAGCATCACATGTAACATTAAATGTAACATCAATATGGATTAAAGTCGAACCCTCAACGTTACTTCACGGGGCCATTTCCAGACATCGGTCATATCCGCAGTTATCTTAAATATTTCCAAAACTAAATTAGATTCCGACAGTTTTGTATCAAAATATTACATTTTTCATAGCCGATTTAGCAGTATAATTTTCAATTAGAAATTCAAAAAATTAAGCAACTATTGCATAACATTGCACCATAATAACCCAAATGAATGTCCGATACCTTTTTAATTCTCATCCAGCTCTCGGCTACGTCGTGCCCCGTCAATTGTATAAACAGAAGCGTGCCAAGCCCCCGGCAAGTTGTGTTCCCGGTGTATCTACGAATAAGTTCTTACTATCCGCGTTACCCTTTGGTCGCCACAGAGCCTAAATCCAAAGTTGTGTTTTCCGGCGTAGCTAACGAAACCGAAAGTGTACCCGCGTCCTCTTCCTAGGCAGCCCCTAGTAAAAAATCGGCTTTTATATTTTTGTTCAGCCCAAGTGCTACATTTTCTTTTTTATCGCCCACGCGGACCTAGTTTTTAGTGAAAAATAAATCGTCGACCTAACTTTTAAAGAAATTAAGTGCATCAGCGGCTTCTGGGAGTCTAAGACGAAGCTAGCCCGCCCCAACTTTTTATTTTTCCAACAACCAGAGGACCGTTCGTGTTCACAATGAAGACCGCGTCCTCGCCTCACACATCTTCCAGCGGCTTGTATATCAGTGTATGCGCGGAAGCTATACAACCTTAGGCGAGGGTTGTATAGGGGATATACCATCCTTCGGAGGGGATGTACGTACGTACAGAAGAAACATAAATTTTAGTGACTCCGGACTGGACTTTTTTTAATGACTTACATGTACTTCTAAAGGATCGTAACTGTATTAGCTGTACCAGATATAAGTGTCCATTATTCCATTCCCTGTCAATGTTATGACAAAAATCAGTTTTTGCCAATAATTATAAAACACCCTGTAACTTCGTAGTGAAGGCTCAATGAGAAATTTATATGGGAGGTTCTGATTACCACTGATGTTTTCTACCACCTATTAAAGTATGTCCCTCTCATTATGCAACGCCCTGTATACATGTTATTAATGAATTATTTATAGTATAAATAGAAAATAAACGAAATAGCGCCTAGAGTAAAATAATAATGCACTTTTATTGATAATGCACATTTATATGTATGCAGTTGCTACAAGACTGCAATGAAAAGAAACATTTAGGAATTCTATGTACACAATAGTTATATTGACTGATTTTCAATTAGATTTTATCGTGTGCCCTCATTGTCCGTGGCGCCTCTAGAATAAAATTTGTTCACTTTGAAAATTGTTTTTAAGTCGCTTCCATTATCACAAATATTTTTTGTTCAAAGATTTTTTTGATACACTTAACTATATTCAGATTTACTAATGTAGCCAGCAAATATCTAACTCCTAAGTGATATTGACTGTAAGATTAAAATGGTTTCTATCTAGTATCAAATTTATGTTGTTGACAGGTGAAGGTATTATGAAAAATTTCGCACGCAAAACCATAGTATGTAAGTGATATGTCCAATCCCCTAGGTTTGGTAAATTTTCTAAACAAAATTTAAACAACCGAATAATTTGATAAGTGTAGTATTTAAACTTGTTATCATTATATCATATAATATCATTACATTTTTTCATCATTGTTGTCTTTTCTGTGTTTTCCCATTTAATTATCATATTGTTGCAATATTTATTACTTTGCTTCTCACGAAATGAAACTATGGACAATTTAAATCGCAATTACTTAACTCGCATATTTTATGAATATTTCCTCATTTTAATTGCACTGGAGGCCTTGTTGCTACAGAGAAAATATTCAAAATGTAAATTTCAGAAGAAAATGAATACGTGAAACAGGTTAAACCACATACAAATATATGTATTTTTATCTTTTTTAAAGATATATAAGTACATCTGAGTCTACCGTTATGAAACTTCATCACGAAAATAACTTTCGTGCGTGTCATTTCTTAATGGTGAATGACTGGGTGTAGATTGAACAGAATTTATCAAATGTCCATGTTTAATAAAACATATTCCGTCTGCCTATTTTGCGAGGGCCATACCATATATCTCGCTTAATTGTAGAAGAATAAACTTCTAGAAACAGTTATCCCATTTTTTTGTGAGCTATATTACAAAAACTTGAAAAATAGGAAAACCAGAAACGGTTATAGCTTCCTTATTTGGGGAGATACGAAAAAAGTTAAAGGGAGGAAAGTTGACTATAAAGTCAATAAGAATAATAATTTGTATAAAAAAACTCGAAGAAAACAGTTGGCTTTGACATACGCTCTTGTGCAAAAATGTAAAGAACAAATCTCAAAGCAGGCCATGACACCATTAATTCCGTTTATTTTTTCTCTTTCCAACGATATAAAACATGTCATAAAAATTTACGAAAACCACAATTCATATCATTGAATGACACTATCAGTTAAAATTTATCATCACTAAAAGACTATACAGGCCGTCCGTTTTATCAGGGCGCTCGAGAATAACTCACTTAATATCGGTCGTACAAAAAAAATATTTTTATGAAAATTGTGCCGATTTATATAACCTACAAAATGGTTTAAAGACATTTGAAATCCATGGCCTACTTTAAGACTTATGGCGGAAAATGTCTAAACCAAATATCTCCGTTATTTGAAGAGATACGAAAAAATTCTAAGACGAAAATTTTTTGCAAAACAGTGTTTCAACGAAGTTTTATCTATTTTTTTTAAAACCGCTGTATTTTGAGATTTACTCTTCAGGTTGTTAAAAAATTATTTTGAAACAGGCGGGAAATGGCGACATTAAATAAAGTATTTTCCTCCCTTTTCAACGATATATCACATGCCATATTTATTCATTGGTACTACGTTAGTAATTATAAAAATATTTTTTTAAACCAATAAATTTTTTTAACAAGCATTATACTTTCCGTGGAGAAGTATGATTAAATAAAACGATAAAATAATTCAATAAGTTGTTCAAATCTTTGCTATAATAAAACACTAACATAATTAAGAAGAATAAAGTAAATTCAGATAACCAAAACAAAATAATAATCAAGAAAGCAACATGGAGCAATTATGGAAAGAGTATTCGCAGTTATGCCAATGTATAGAGGTACTCCATAAAAGCGTCACTCCTTACTCAGAAAGTTAAAATGTCTTTACCAATAGATTTAGATTAGAATGATCCATTTGTTCGTATTTCATGATTTCACTATTATTTCAATTATTTTAAAATAGTTGGCTATGGACAAACTTGACAATTTAATTTTTTGGCAGATCATCTCAGATAACACTTAAACTCTCACTCAATCACGCTCGTTTAAGAATTTAGAATTTTCAAAAATGTTTTTCACTCACATTGATCGTTATAATATGTTCGTTACATATTGCCAATGCAATTTTAACTCTGGATTACCTCAAGTAGAATATAGAAACAGATTTCCACAAGCATTACAGCCGAATAAAACTCTGTTTAGAGAATTACCTACGAAACTGAAAAATAATGGTTCATTTTTAAAGAAGAAGACAAGGTTGAACAGTGTTACTGATAATGTAAATAAGGTAAACCAAGTATTTAATTATGGAAGAAATAAAAATACAGAAAATTTGGAAACATCATTAAGAGAAATTCAAATTGCTTGTCATATAAATAAAACAAGTGCTAGAAAAACTTTAAAGAAAAATGGTTACCGGTGTTATAAAGCCAAAAAAGTTCACAATTTACAAGCTGGGGACAAACCAAGGAGGACGACTTTTTGTAAGTGGTTGTTGGAAAAGAAGCGTGCCGATCCATTAATATGTAGTAAAATACTTTGGTCCGACAATATTCATTACAAATGGACTTCTGAAAATACACACTGGCATAGACCGACTGGGTTTCAAAATCGTTTTTCAAAAATGTGTGGATAGGTATTTTAGGCACCAATTTAATAGGTCCTTATTTTTATGATAGTCACCTCAGTGGTCAAAGGTACCTAAACTTTTTGAGAAATGAATTTAATGAATTCTTAGATGGCCAACTTTTAGAAAATCG
Source organism: Leptura quadrifasciata (assembly GCA_963675555.1). Taxonomy (NCBI): domain Eukaryota; kingdom Metazoa; phylum Arthropoda; class Insecta; order Coleoptera; family Cerambycidae; genus Leptura; species Leptura quadrifasciata. The sequence continues at coordinate 12,895,546 of OY776681.1, read as the reverse complement.
ACACAACTTTCAATATTTTCAACAAGATGGAGCTCCTCCCCACAATTCTCAGATTTGCCTAGATTATTTAGACGAAATTTTGCCTCAACATTGAATAGGTACCAATGGATTTATTCGATGGCCCCCTCGTTCTCCAGATATAACCCCAAAAGATTCTTTTCTATGGGGGTATATTAAAGATAAGGTGTTTTCGACGACACCGCGAAATGTAGAGGACCTAAAAACTCGAATTCAACAGGCATGTATTACAGACACCCCCGAAATGCTGGAGTAATGTTTTAAATGCAGTGTCTCGCCACGCCCGATTGTGCATAAGAAATCGCGGTGGACACTTGATATGATATCTTAAAAATTATTTTGAGGATTAGATAAATATTAATATTCTGTATGCTATATTCTTTTTATTATTAATTTGTTTTTGTTACCTGAATTTACTTTATTCTTCTTAATTGTGTTAATGTTTTATTATAGCAAAGATTTGAACAATTTATTGAATTATTTTATCGTTTTATTTAATCATACTTCTCCACGGCAAGTATAATGCTTGTTAAAAAAATTTTTATTGGTTTTAAAAAAATGTTTTTATAATTACTAACGTAGTACCAATGAATAAATATGGCATGTGATATATCGTTGAAAAGGGAGGAAAATACACTATTTAATGGCGCCATTTCCCGCCCGTTTCAAAATAATTTCTTTAACAGTTCGAAGAGGAAATCTCAAAATACAGCGGTTTTGAAAAAAAAAAATTAGATAAAACCTCGTTGAAATACTCTGTTCTGCAAAAAATTTTCGCCTTAGAATTTTTTTCGTATCTCTTCAAATAACGGAGATATTTGGCCTAGACGTTTTCCGCATTTTCGATATTTTTCCGCCATAACTCTTAAAGTAGGCCATGGATTTCAAATGTCTTTAAACCATTTTGTAGGTTATATAAATCGGCACAATTTTCGTAAAAATAATTTTTTTTGTACGACCGGTATTAAGTGAAATATTCTCGAGGGCCCTGATAAAATCGACAGTCTATATATTCAAGATAGAACAGTATCCCTTGATCCCTCTAACAGACAGACAAAAATTATTATTCGCTCAAATTTAAAATCTCGACGTTTCATGACATTTTAAGCCTCTTTCAACAAAATAATGTTTTTGCGTTATTATACTTCCACTGGACGTGGAATTAAAATAAATAATAATAAAATACCATTACTCAAGTCAATGAGTGCTCAAAAGAAGGGGTGTAGAGTACATGGAATATGTGAGACTTTTTGACTTCAGGACTTTGTTAGTAGTTAGTAGGTAAATATACTAACAGTCCCCGTTCCTGGGAGGTGAGCTTATAGAGGGAGGGGGGGAAGGCCATATTTTTGGGTTTTTCGATTATATCTCGGAAACGGTGGACTCTAGAAAAAAATATGTTCTTAATAAAAATGAAAGCTAATTAAATGTCCGATAAAATTGTTTTTACACATATTTCTCGAATTTCCAACGGTTTTCGGGATATACGTTATCGAAAATCGATAATTTTCGAGCAAATCATTTTTAACTAACTCTTTTTGCCAAACATTTGCTTCTAGTACCTCCCACGAATTGTAGAACATTAAATTTCCTTCACTTTTGCTACTTTATCTTTAACAAATTTAAAGTTATAGAATTTCTATCATGTACGCTCTAAATTTCCTATACAATTGTCTTCATGCATATCTCTGAAATTCTCAACGATTTTCGAGGTAATGAAAATAGATAATTTTTGAAAACGTAAAGTTATTTATTATTAAATAATATTATTAAAACTTCTGTATAGTTATTTGCAAGTTTGTTCCCTCGTAACTTAATATATAACTTTAATAATTTATTTTTTTGCTGCTGAAGTATTTGCCAACGGTTCTTCTTCCCCTGACTCCATTGAGACAGCTGGGATCATGAGCACTCACTCATGGTATGGCGCTCCAGCTACAGAAAAATCCCTCAATGAGTTCCACTACAAATCATTTGTCAAAGCAGCTGCAAACAGGAAGCCTGACCTCTCAACTCTCCCTCCAACGGAAGAGGAGGAATGATCAACTAGTTCCGAAACTGTCAGAGTTGGATGCTGCTCCTGACGAAATCTTGAAAATGATTTTTTGCCGATGCACGAAAGGATGTGATAGTGGCAGGTGTGGTTGTAGACAAGCATCGTTAAACTGCTCTGTCGCATGCCCTAATTAAGGGCAGTTGGAACAACGGAACTGGAATATTAATTCAGGAAGAAGGCGACGACGGCATCGATACACTACCAATCTCTTTGGACAACGTCTCCACTGCTGACGAAGATGAATGATCATCGACTCTTCTGCCTCAGAAAAACCAAGATATCCTTGAATGCTTATTTTTTCATTTTCAGTCCATGTAAATACTTTCATTATATGATTCGTAATAATATAATAAAAGCTATAATTATAAAAAAAGTGTTGTGTGTCAATAGCAACTACCTAATTTCTATTGTTAAAATGTTCTTAATCATCACGGTAGCGTCAACAAACTCATTTCTAGAGGAACATCCAAATTGAGCGTACATGTTAGAAATTCTATAACTTTTGATTTATTGAAGATAAAGTAGCAAAAGTTATATCAAAGTGAAGAAAATTTAATGCTCCACAACTTCGTACAACAATTTTTCTGAGAAACGATCGTGGGAGACACTAGAAGCAAATGTTTGACAAGAATAGTTAGGTAAAAATGATTTTTTAGAAAGTTATTGATTTTCAATAACGTATATCTCGAAAACCGTTGAAAATTAGAGAAATATGTATAAAGACAATTTTATCGGAAATTTAACTAGCTTTCATTTTTATTTAGAGCATATTTTTTCTAGAGTCAACCGTTTCCCAGATATAATTGAAAAACACAAACATGGAATCTCCCACCTACCTCCCACCGTAAGCTCACCTCCCAGGGGCGGGGACTTTTAGTATGTTTACCTACTAACTACTCCTAACAAAGTACTGAAGTCAAAAAATCTCGCATATGCCATGCACTCTACAATAAATTCATTGACTGGACGTGGAAGCATAGTAACGCAAAAAAAAAATTTTTTTGTTGAAATAGGCTTAAAATGCCATGAAACGTCAAAATTTTAAATTTAAGCAAAAAAAATTTTTTGTCTGTTTGGCTGTAACTTTTTTGTGCACACGTTTACTCTGGACCTGTTTATGATACTGACTTGAAATTTGGTATACGTATGTATTATAACGAGATCTGGAACTAGATTATATTTTGATCTCATTCTGTTGAAAGGTTTGGGGGTAAATGGAGTAAATAAGGGTAAATAGGCAAAACAAGCAGTCCATAAAATTGCAATTTAGGGCATGTACGAAACGTCAAAGTCTCAACATCTTTTTTGGCATCAGCCACCCCCCCAATATTACCCCCAATACCACCCCCACACTATTATGAAAGGGAGTAAAAAAGTAAAATGTGATTTAGTGTGTTTACAAGAACGAAACGCCTCAAAAAAATTTTTTGGCGTTAGCTACTCCTCTACCATCAACATTGCCATTTTTAAAAGGAGTAAAAAATTAAATTGATATTTAGTGTGTATACGAGAACCAAGGGACTTTGAAATGTTTTTGGCATTAGCCACCCCCTCTACCACCCCCATTGCCACCTCCACCCTATCATTAAAGGGAGTAAAAAATTAAATTGGTATTTAGTGTGTATACGAGAACTAAGGGACTCTAAAAATTTTTTGACATTAGCCACCTCTTCTACCACCCCCATTGCTACCCCCACTCTATTATTAAAGCCAGTAAAATATTACGCTGGGATTTAGTAAGTGTAAGACTTGGATAAAATATCTGAATGTGGAAGTAGTGATTCCTTGGGCAGCTGTTTTTTATTATATCATCCAATTTCTTCTAGTATTAACCAGAATAAGGTAGTTGTTTTGATATACTCTGCAATGATTTATTGCGTTTAATAATACATTGATTCTTCCTTTCAGAGATTTTGTTAAAGATGTCAATATTTTTAAACGATTTGCAGAAAATATACTACATCATTAACAAAATGATATAATTTGAGAATAAATTTAAGTGGTTTAACTTAATCTTAATGATTTTGCTCTAAAACCTATTTAACCAAATTAGATAAATTTTTACAAAGATTTAGAAAGGTTCTTGTTTAAAATTCGCAGTAGAATTATTTTATGTAATTTATCATTTTTGAACCGGCTCCCAATCAGCTTTGGCCTGGATTTGCACATTTTTATTGTTATGTCAGGAGCTAAAATCGCATGTTGAAAGAGAGCAGTTTAACAAAAAATTATATAACTTATAAAATCAAGTTGATTTACATACGGAAGAATAATATACCAATTTATAAATATCACTAATTGACCTGCTAAAGTGTGAAGTAAGACCCCATGAAGACAATTTGAAAGAGAACTATTCACACCTTTAAATGTGATTAAAAAGTAACACGTAAATCGATCACGCCTAATTATGTTTTGCTACATATAAAACAGAATTTAAAAAATACTAGAGAAATAAAACCAGGCTCGTTAAAGACACTGATCTAGAAAATCAATTCGGAAGTTACGTTACGAAAGTTTGTATGGACTATAATTATGCCTCGAAAGCATTTGTATAAATTATGATAATTATTTATATTAGTCACATTAAAATTTCTGCAATTACTTGATTATGTCATTGGCGATTATCAGCTATCTAAAAAGTTTGGGAGTGTGCAATTACGCTTTAATAAAATGACTATAATTAATCTGTTAACGACGGATATAGTCAACACCAATCCTGATTCAGTAAATATAAGATTTATAGGTGAATTTAAGGATATTATTGCTACTTCCTGTCTGTAGAAGTCATAAAATCGAAGCATTAAAAGTACCTCGCAATCTTCATGTAAGTGAAGTGAAATGTTACAGAATAAGAATTAAAATGAAATCGATTGATCTGTCAACGTAGTAGGAGTGAGGTATACTCGAAATAAAGTGCATTTTATTTATTTATTCATTTATTTATTTAAAATATGGTATGGATAATGTACCATACATTATCCATAAAATTAGAATACAATATGTTTCTTTTCGAATAGTTATTCAGGACATCAAAATGGCATTAACATTTTTTAGAAATAAAGTCTTGTTATTTTTATTATCATGAGGCTTATATATTATATAATAATAACATAAAACAAAGATGGCTGAAGTAGCCTATGTATTATATGCGGATATACTAACTGTAGCCCCCCTGTAAAAGCAAAAATCAAACCACCAAAGCATCAATATTGAAATGAACTTTTTTAAAATCCATTTTGACAGGTAGGTCTATAACATTATTAATAATTCCATAGAGTAGACCCCAAGTCATACTGAGTAAAAACAAACAATGTCTTATCTCGCTAAATTCTTTAATTTCGTAATGGCGACCGGTTTCGTGAAGTATAACTTGCTTCACATCATCAGGCCACAAGAATTTCTATAAACATTTTTAAACAATGCTTTGGGATTGGAAGTTCATCGTACCAATGAACGGAATTAGCCTGACCAAGCAATGTAGTTTTTAAGGTTCTATGAAATCGTTCAACCATACCATTGCTCTAAGGGTGGTATATAGTTGTACGAATTCGATGGAAACCCAATAATTTTGAAAATTCATGAAATAGATTTGGTTTAAACTGAACTCCTTGATCAGTGGTGACATGATGTGATATGCTCAAATCGACCTCTGGGAATATCAAAATTACCTATTTCAGTTTTCGGGTGCTTATTAATTTTGGAAGTCTGACAACTTATGTAAGTCTTGGTTCATAAGGTGTAATCAGTGTTCATTGTGGGCCAGGAATATTTAGAAATTATGAGTTTTTTGGTACAAAAGAGAAAACGAAAAATCGTACCAAATTTCATCATTTGAATTAGTAATTTTAATTCTTTGTAAACAGTATTTGACTTTACAATTTGTGTAAGTTTGGTTTGCAAGTAACGAGGAAAATTCACAATTATCAGTGTCTTTCAATAACTGTAAATTGAAATTAATTGAGTCTACAGCCAAAATTGAGGAGATGATAAAATAGCTTTAATATGATGTATGACACTTGCAAATTGTGGAATGTATGCCGAGTGTCGTATTTAACCAGCAGTTTTTGCTTATCTTATGTTTTTATCAATGGCTTATAATCATCATAACAAGTAAATACACTATACTTATTTGAAAATCAAAATAAGAAATAAATATACGACCTTCTAAAATATGTTTCAAAAATTTAATTGATGTGTATAATACCAGCATTCCTTTTCAAAATCTTTTCTGAGTATCATTTAATTTGCCCATTTTTTGTTCTAATCTAATCTTTTGTTAGTAAAAAAATCGGGACCACACAAGTTTTATTTAAAACTTTTTTCTATTGACAAAAATAACGATGATAAGAGGTGGGTAAGTTATAATTAATAACCCTATACAATGCAATTTTATTAATCTAAGTACCTTAGGTGTAACATGCTAAACTTTCGGCAAATTCTATCAATGTCTAGGAATTCCCTTACATTTGTTCCTAGTCCTTTCTCTCCAACTTTTTTAAACTTCAAGAATTAATCCCAAAAATAAAATTGTTTCTCCAAGACATTTGTTTGTATGTAATTAGACCATATCTGACGTTACTATAAGAATACTTATAAATATTTACCTAACAATTTAACTTTTTGAATTCTCTGTCTAATATTATTAATACTTTCGCCACAGTTTTAGGCAACCAACTGTACGATCATCTAGTGGAAACTGACAATAGATGATTCTGCTGTTTACTTTTCAGGATTCTCTTACTGTAGTTAAATTTGATGATTTCCTTTATGTTAATTATTTTTGCAAAGTTTTCGGTTAAATGGAACATATGATGACTCCTTTTGGTAATGGTAATATGTACGTGCTAAGAAATTAATTCCTCCATAATTCACATTAGCATCTATTAAAATTCTGATTCTAAATTTGTAATTCTTAAAAACCAATGTATTCGCTTCTGTAAAAGTGGGGGATTTAATTTTCTGCAATCCTCTCTCAAAAGTATCAAAATTCATGACGTAATTCTATATCGTTGTCGTATTCTGTGACAGGAGAGGTAAAAAGCTATTTGTCCATAAAATTCCATCCGAAGGCCTCAAAATGTTTTGTTGTTAGCTCTATTTAGTAAAATAATCGTTTTGAATACCTTAAAATAGGCAAATAAGATAAGTATTCGATATTAATTTATTTATTCAATAAGGTTTAAGCACAAACATACGAATCTAGGTAAAAACGCTTATCAAATATCTACAAAAATGGGAGGACATGGAGATACCAAAAGTGTTAGATAATTATTAATTATCCAGATAAGTTATAAATATAAGTGTATGCATTCATAGAAAAACAAATTCGGTAGATCAAAATATACCTTATACCTTTTGAAAGTTGCATAGAAAACTTAAAATGGCACTAAGTTCTGCGGTTCAGTCACTAGTAATGCCAATCGCTGCATTACCAACCAATTATGAATATTATACATCTGGTGGTATTAAATCTGGACTGTCGGCCGACCAAACTTATTTTACACTAAACGAGAGGAATATTTCTATTTACAGTGGTGCCATGCACTATTTTAGGGTACCAAGAGCTTACTGGAGAGACAGATTACGAAAAATGAGGGCGGCTGGTCTCAATACAGTTGAGACTTACGTTCCGTGGAATTTACATGAGCCTCAGTCAGGTAAGACTTTTGTAACCTTATTTTATTCATAGTGATATCACTGAAACATATATTTGTATGAATGTCAGATAGCAAAGATAACACAATGGGGTAATTACCCAAAAGCTAAAGCTGTCCTAAATTGTATTAGGTAGATTTGACTTCGGCAACGGAGGCTCGGAGATGGAAGATTTCTTGCACATATCAGAATTTTTGAAAACTGCCCAAGAGGAAGACCTATTTGCCATTGTCAGATCGGGTCCTTACATATGCGCCGAATGGGAATTCGGGGGATTCCCAAGCTGGCTACTGAGAGAGGATGGCATTGAGGTTCGAACTTCCGATTCAAAGTACACGAAGTATGTTAACCGATTTTTTAACGTACTTATGCCTATTCTTGCCCTGCTCCAATTTACGAAAGGGGGGCCAATCATCGCTCTTCAAGTTGAAAATGAGTATGCTTCCCTTGGAAAAAGAGCCGACAGGGAATATTTGAGAAATCTTAGGCAATTGATGCTTAATAATGGTTAGTTAACACAGACAGTTGAACTTTATTTATATGTATATGTATGTATTATATTCTCTATCCTCAGGTATAGTAGAATTATTAGTAACATCGGACAATCCAAGCAGAGGTAAGACGGGAACTATTCCGGAACTATTTTTGATGACAGGCAATTTTGATAAAGACCCAGTAAATCAGTTGGATATGCTCAAGGCTCTTCAACCCGAAAAACCTCTAATGACTATGGAATTTTGGGCAGGATGGTTCGATTTCTGGGGCAAGGCTCACACCACTAAGACAAGTGGCACATATAGAGAAGTCTATGAGGCAATCCTAACTTACCCTTCTTCTGTTAATATATATATGTTCGAGGGAGGTACCAATTTCGGTTTTCTCAACGGCGCGCAAAATCCAAACTTTGATGACGCAAATTCAGGTAAGAATATGGCACATTGGCAACATATTTTACAATTTTCGAAAGGCAAGTTTCATAGGGTTGTACGACAGTTTAACTCATATAGATTGGAGCTTCTTAAATAATTCAGCTTCAAATATGTTAATTTATATCCACCAATTGGATTTCCGCATAAAGAATTACTGTCTAGACACTCGTTCAATGCTCTTGAAAATCGCCGTATTATTGCCCAACTAGTTTTCTTACGCAATCTAATAACGAATGACATTGACAGAGACGCAGCCAGTTGAATTTCTCAATTCCCCATGTGATCTTACGGCAATCTCCTACTTTCAATCTCCAAACACCCCATATTAATGTAATGAAATTCGGCTTCAATAAATTTGCAGCAATTATAACTCTATCCAAACCAAATCTGATCTGTTCAACTGCAATGTAGCCTTGATAAAATTATAGTGTGTATATAATAAACGTCATTTGAACTTCTAATAATTTAGCGCCACTTTGTTTTTAGTTCTTAGCATTTTTAGTATTTTCTTTTTTAGTACCTATTTCTTTTGTTACTGAATATTGAGTATTGTTAGTTAGTATTGTTATAAATATCACAACACTGTATTATACCCATTTAGTAATTGGTGTTATCTGTTGAAGGGTGTATGTTAAATAAAAAAATAAATATTGTGATGCCATCCTGTCTTGAAATTGCAAACCATTCTGTGTTAGAAAATCAACTATTTTTTTATTTTCAGGATACGAGTCGATTACCTCGAGCTACGACTATGATTCTCCTTTATCAGAAGGAGGGAAATATACAGAAAAATACTACATAACCAAGGAGCTCTTGTCTAAATACAACACTGTTCAAACCAAGATTCCCGATCCTCCCGAACTTATACCTAAAGTAGCTTACCCCAATATAACCATAAAAGAACAATTACTGTTGGAAGATGTTTTAACCTCCATACAGCCAGTGTACTCCCAGACATTGGTTTCTATGGAGAAGCTAGATATTAATAATAACTCTGGCCAGAGCTATGGGTATATAGTTTATCGTAAAGAGAATCTAAAGTTAGATGCAGGTTCTGTTTTACTTATAGAGGGAAGAGTGTGTGACACCGTAATGGTACTAGTCAATGGTGTTCTCATATCACCAAGTTTGGAAAAGTCGTCTGACTTAGACAAGTATGGAACGTGGAGGATGGCGAATTCCAACATCACCCTATCCACTAGGAATTTGAACGATGCTACTTTGGATTTAATTGTAGAAAATTGGGGAAGAATAAACGTACAACCATATAAGCAATTCAAGGGCCTTTACCAAGGGGCCGCCAAAGTAAATGGTATCGAAATCTCGAACTGGGAAATATTCCCGCTAGAATTTAAGAAGTCTTGGACTAACAGTTTGGTGAATTGGAAACCCGCCAATTTGGGCATTTCAGGTCCTTCATTATACAAAACTGTTTTACAAATCCAAGATGAACCACGGGATACATTTGTTCATATGGAGAACTGGACGAAAGGAATTGTAATAGTGAATGGTTTCGTCATTGGAAGATATGCCCATATGGGCCCCATCCAAACTTTGTACCTGCCAGCACCACTAATGAGGAAAGGCGACAACGATATTGTTGTCTTTGAACATTTCAAGCCAGGAAAGGACATTTCATTTTCAACCAGTAATAATTTTGCCAGACACTAATTGTAAAGGTACAGATACCAGGAAATTAAAAATTGAATTAACAGCTGTTTTGTTTTTACCTTGAGAAGTTTTATTTTTTTTATATGATTCCTTTTTCAAATCCTGCCTTATTGATATCCCTGTTTTGTTAATCACAAAAAGAACTTAAATGTAGTTTTTGACGCAGAGTTTTCAATGGCAATGGTTCATTAGGAATGTACGTACCATAGAGTACTACTGTCTTTACCATATTTCTTAATATTCTTGCTGTGTAATGGTCCAGATAGATTAAACCACTATACTACTTGCAGTAGACTTAGAATCTACATCCCGATAGTCGGTTATAAAGAAACTACATGACGAAAATTACAAATTTAATATTCATAACATCAATGGAGTTGTCTCTTATTTTGTGATATTCCATTATAATAAATAACGAACACAAAATTTCTTTGTTAAATATCATAATATTTTCTTGTTGCATTTTAAAGTTTGCGACTGTAGTTTCATACAATCTAGTCTACATTTCCAAGCACAGTAAATTACAAGTTAAATTGTGAATATTTATACACTACAAAGGGGATTATGTTAATTGGCTGTAATTAAACATTGCCGATAGGTTTCTTTTACAACAGGGCGGCAAACAAAGTTTCATTCCCAATTTCTAGCTGATCATTAATGCTTGGGTTATTTCTATGTTCCGAGTATCTTATGTTAAATGACCTTCCTGTTTGGCCTATGTAGCAGCTATTGCATTCTTCGCATGAGAGCTTATAAACCCCCGATTTTTTTTATTATTTTGTGTTTTCTGTTTTGCATTATAGATAATATTTGACATTTTTTGGATAGATTTGAATGCTACCTGAAGGTTATGGTTTGATAATACGAGATTATTTCTGACAAATGGCCAAAATATGTTAGAGATACGAAAGTTTTTTGGAAATTTTTCTATACTTAACTATTTTAAGCCATTTTAATGATCAAATCGTGAAAGATTTAGAGATATCGTTCGGGACTAAGGTAATTTGAAAAAAGGTGTAATATTTGAAAGAATAGTAACATTTGAAGTAGACACTGGGATACAGACAAACATAAACACGAAAACACTTGAACACTACAGTTGAATACTCTACCCGACACGTGTTTCGCCAACAATGTTGACATCATGTGTAAATAGTTCAAATAAATTTTAATTACATCTAAATTTAATAATTGAGAGTGAGTAACTATTGATATAAAGAAGACAGTGTGTTAACATTAATAAAAATGTGTCGCAATTTAAAATCTTAAGCAGGGGCGTTCCTCAAAGGTCTATCTTAGGACCACTACTATTTTCCATATACGTCACGTCCATTACGTCATCATGTTTAATGTATTAAAATAATATTGCTTATTGTATCAATATGCAGATGATTCGCAGATTTACTGTTCATATAATCCATCATAATTTAAAATGGCCGAAACCTTTATAAACTAGGATTTGAAAAATATATATACACATGCATGTAATCATAATCTGAAACTGAATGCCTCAAAATCTCAGTTAATTTTAAGAGGTACTTCTTTAAAGAGGAAAAAAATGATTTCAATTAACTTTAATTTTATAATAAAAGTTTCCCTATTGTTGATAATGCTAAAAACCTACAAATATATATTGATTCGGCATTAAAATTCGAAGGGCATACTGTTAATAAAGTTAAACTCTCAAATTTCCACCTAAAAAATTGTATAATTTAAAAATATTTTAACTTCAGAGAGTCAACTTAAATTTTGTAATACTTCGATTTTATCCCTGTTTGATTACGATGTCGTATATGGAAATGCTCTATATTTTCTAACATACCATATTGGCTACCATTCTTTCATGATTTGTAGGGCACAATTCAATGCAGGTCGGGATATTTACCCGCTGAGTAGCTGTTTCCTGCAAGTCATATATTATAACAGTAAGTTAAGTCCACTTAGGACTGAAAGGTCGCCGCTCTCAGGTAAAGTGTATACGAACTTAATTGAAACCGTATAAAAACAAAAATCTGGCAAAAACAATCGGCATCTCTTTATTGTACATGGGCGGAGGTAAATAGAAATGCTTGTCATAAGAAAATGATAAGATTTTCGGGGGTTATTATATTATCCTCTGTTTCAAATGGTCTCCAGCAAGGCATGGTAAATTAGTAAATAATTAAAATATTTTACCTTTTATATAGTAGTAAATATTTATAAATATGAACAATAACTAACTAAACTCCTACGCTTGATATTATAACAGGTATTTATGCACTGCACTGATACATTGACAGCACATCTCATAAGTCCACGTTGACTGCTGAGAAACGATTTACGAGTTCTTTTTTATGCTAGTAGGCCTGTCCGTTTTATTATCTTTAAACCAGTGCAGTCGTAGATGGTTCATTCAGGCTGATTACATGGCCAGTCTCGGACTCGCCTGCACAGTTTCACCTACCATTCGAATCTCGATACCATTGCTAAATATATAGGACAAAATATCAAGTTCAGTGCGCACGGTCCTGGGTTTTAACACTGACCAGTTTCAATTGTGTTCGTATAAAGATATCTCTCACCACTGCTCAATTTACTATAGTTTGTATAAAACTAGCAGGTTAGCCACTGTCGTTTGTCTGTTCCATGACCTATGGTATACTGATGAGAACTAATAAGTTCGAAACCGGTCTATATCTGGTCAGAGAATTGACAAATGATATTAGCTACCATTCTTTCATGATTTGTAAGATATAATTCAATGCAGGTCGGGGTATTTTCCCGCTGAGTAGTTGTTTCCTGCAAATCATATATTATAACAGTAGGTTAAGTTCACCTAGGATTGAAAGGTCGCCGCTCGCAGGTACTTGCAGAATCGTAATACACCATGGAGATATCTATGTGTTTAGTAGCAATTGATCATATGAGAGGATTCACTTACCTCTCAACATGTTGCTAGTGAGTAAATCCTCATTTGACTGCCTGACCTGTATCTTTAACGTTGGGTATACTGCGAGAGACTATATAGGTTTGGACATGAACACACTTTTTCTTTCTTTGTTTAAATATTTTTCTTTAAATTTATGTATATGATAGTTTACATTTCTAGTTTTAGTTCTATCAAGTGATATATATTTACTATATTTTTCTGTTTTTTTTTTTATGTATATTGGATATGTTACTGGGCAAATGCGCCGAATTTGTACCATTTCACTTTGTACTGTGAATTTGTACTGGTAAATAAATGAATAAATAAATAAATATCTGTTGAATGATTGATTTTCACAGCAACGATGTCAATCAAATAGCTTATCAAATTGAGGCGAGTTTAAATCTATGATACAAAAGGTGAAGGTATTATAGTTAAAGTCGAGGCAAGAATTCAAGCGATGCACGTCACGAGTGATCTCATTAAAGAAATTTTAATACTAACATAATTTTTAATCATTAATTACGTTAAAAAGAGTAATTCTTAACATCTAGTTATTAAGCTTTTTTCAGAAATAGGTAGGTACAGTTTAATGGGGCTTCATGGTTCTTAGCAGTATTGTCTTATTTATAGAATCGATCTGTGACGTGCATCGCTTGAATTCTTGCCTCGAGTATACTAAAATTCCCCCACATTTCTTACGATTACTATTTGAAAACTTTCCGGGAGAACGGCATATGTAGGGGTTTATTTGTTTAAATTTGTAATATCCAAACAGTAAATGAAATAAACAAGGCATGTTTCAAACATGAGCTTATCAGCATAGGTCGGTAGCAATATTTTTCGGACTCATATTGTTACTACAGGTACTTCAAACAGCACACTTGTACTGATGGACGTCACTAAATAGTTTACCAGATGTGTATCGCGTATAAATAATTATTTTGATAATAAATAAAATACAATTGCAAATAACTTTGCAGAATTAATGGATTATTAATTGACTACATTCATTACGGAAATATTAGAATATGTTAATCCAAAAAACAATTATCTGTCTTAACTGTAATCGCGCCTATTTTAAGAATCACCACTATTAAGGTACTGAATTTGTCCTGATTCTAACACTTGCTTCCACTACTCGTTTAAGAAATTTAAACACTTACATTGGTAATATATGTATATATCTGCCGATATGTAAAGTAATTCAACATCAGGCTTTGATGAGCGCCTCGCATCTTCTAGTGACTTGTATATCAGTATATGCGCAGAAGCTATGCAATCTTAGGCGTGGATTGCGTAGTGCATATACCATCCTTCGGAGGGGATGTAAAGCCATCGATCCCTTGTTTATTAAATGTTAGGTAAGCAAAAGATCCCTACTCTTCGAAAAAAAAGAAGTTTGGCAAAATTCCTGGTTGGGAAAGCTTTTATACAGGAGTCACAGTGACAGGTCTCAGTAGGGAAAATAAAATACATAATATGACTTATGTTAGAAATAGATATTCAACAGTTTACATATCCAATCGTACAATGTTTTGATTACTTTTAAAACACCAGATAAGAGAAGTGGTGGTTGAGTAGCTCGATAAGGTGATAAATTGATACTTAGGTACATGTAAATTCACGATTTGCTAGCACAAACACTTCCTTTTCATTGTTTTGAGGACCAAAATGGCTCTGCTTCAACCACCTGTGTTAGCGCCAACGTTACCAACAAATTATGAATACTATACCTCTGGGGGTGTCAATTCCGGGCTGTCTGCTGACCAACCCTATTTCACTCTAAACGACAGAAATATTTCGATATATAGCGGAGCCATGCACTATTTTAGAGTGCCAAGAGCTTACTGGAGAGACAGGTTACGTAAGTTAAGAGCTGCTGGACTTAACACGGTGGAAACTTACGTGCCATGGAATTTGCATGAACATCAAGCAGGTAGGATATTTAATATTTTGTTATTATATTGTGAAGCACAATTGTAAGACATGTATTTTAAGCACTGTTTATATTGAACAATTTTTTCTAAAAGAAATCAATTGTATATTAAAACGAATAAGTAATCAGAAACAAAAAAATTATAAGCATATGAGAAACAAATAATCTCGTATAAAAATATTAAGAGATATATTATTTACATTCCCATAAATAACTATGTACGTTAATTACCACTCATTGCAAGTAAAGATAACGTTCAGATGCATTAGTTTCTGCAATAATGCATACCTTGACATTTACCACTTTCCAATTTTAAATAATTTCTTCTAAATAATTCAAAAAACACAAATACGTATCATACTAATTTCTTAATAGAATATATATCCAGCAAACATAAATCATATTCTCTAACTGTTATATAATATACATATTTTTTGTAATGTAAATACAAATTGGATGTATGTTTGTTCTGAATATGTTTTTGACTGTCTTCCAGGCCACATGATTCACCAACTTAAGTCTAGGAGATCTAGGTTTATGCAGGAGGTGAGGTCCTACAGTTCACAGAGAGATCCGAACCACTTTTTGGGGATAATTTATAGTTTAAAAATTACTTCGTAATAGCAAGGATACGAATCAACCTCGCTAGGTGTACTCGGAGAAAAAACTAGATGCACTAACAACTTTAAAGAATTTATATTTAATTTAGGAATACTGCCTAAATAAGCATGTCTTTCTTCAGACATCCTCAAACAGGTTCGCAGCTGTGGGCTGTTGTCGACGTGAAGCAAGCTTCGAGGTATTGCCTACCGATGCGGATTTCCATTCATATGCATCAGTCGACAGCATTAAGTCAGCGACTTATAAGCAAATCCAGTTGTCAAACTCTATTTTAAGCTTAGATCGGTTCCGAAAAGGGTAAAAATCCTTAAAGAGTATTACATTTGTATATCAAAATCATTTACATATTAATGACATACCTCAGAAATATTTATAAAAGAACATGTACGTTTATCATTCATGTATAAGCATAATATATGCTTACTCAGCTTTATTTGATATCTGACAGACACATGCGCGTTTACTTAGAACTTCTGAATTCTCAACGCCTCCCCGTAGTATAAAAGATTATATCAGTCAAGTCATTAATACAGATGAGATCCCTATGGTACTCCACAAGTAATTTCAAAATAAGTAATTTTCAAGCAATTATATGCAATGGATTGAAAAGTGATATGTGAAAAGTGATGAATTTGAAGTTACTAAAGTTATTAAAAATAATATTGCTATTAATGTGGAAAAAATTTGGAAATATTGGTGGAGATTACAATTTCTGTACTCACTATCAATTATATCAAAGATATATTGTGAAAAGCTTATTAAAAAGTTACTCAATTTATAATGTGAATAAAGTAGATTGATATTTAGTAGAGAGCACGGCTGAGCCAAAATGTGTCACTCTGGTTTTATTTAATAGCTTATAATTAATTGCGTTTGTGTGTACAGTTGGACAAAAATTGGCCTGGGATTTATAATTTATCATAAAAACTTTTCGTTTTTGGCAGTATTCTCTATTTCAGATACATTTTTTAGAAATGCATCTGATACTGGTCTTTTGCTCTCTTACTGAATGCAACTGTCACCTGTCATATTACTTTCTAGCCGTGGTTATATTTTATCACAACTATTTCTGCTTAGGTCGATTTGATTTTGGGAATTGACTTATAATTTACCATAAAAACTTTTCGTTTTTGGCAGTATTCTCTATTTCAGATATATTTTTTAGAAATGCATTTGATACTGATCTTTTGCTCTCTTACTAAATGCAACTATCACCTGTCATATTACTTTCTAGCCGTGGTTATATTTTATCACAACTATCTCTGCTTAGGTCGATTTGATTTTGGGAATGGTGGCTCAGAGATGGAGGATTTTCTACACTTGACGGAATTTTTAAAGACTGCTCAAGAAGAGGATCTCTTTGCAATCGTTCGACCGGGGCCTTACATCTGCGCCGAGTGGGAATTCGGGGGATTCCCAAGTTGGCTACTGAGAGAAGTCGACCATTTAATGTTTAGGAATTCCAATTCAAAATACATGACTTTCGTCAGGAGATACTTCAGTGTACTGCTACCGATTCTTGCTCTGCTTCAATTCACCAAAGGTGGACCAATCATTGCCTTCCAAGTAGAAAACGAGTATGCTTCCGACTCCGCCGATCTGGAATACTTGAAGGTGCTTAGACAAATCATGCTCGATAATGGTAAGTAACTGATGAACTGGGAAATACATAAATAAGAATATTTACGAACTGTAACTCCTACATATCAATCAAAATTCGAAAATGTACTCTAACTAAAACTACTAAGACTAGACCAACAGATGCCCGAAACAACACAGGCGGCAGAAATTAAAAAGTACATCGCTGTTTCGTTTAAACATCACTTCTTTGTCCCTAAAAGAGTTGTATTTAAAAGATCAAAAACTTATGGCGCAGATTATTATCTTGAAAAGTTGAATTATTTTCAGGAATAGTGGAATTATTAGCAACGTCAGACAATCCAGATAAAGGCACGAAGGGCACTATACCGGAGCTGTTTCTAATGACGGGAAATTTTGACACAGATCCGGTCATGCAACTGGATATGTTGAAGGCCAATCAGCCTAACAAGCCAGTAATGACGATGGAGTACTGGCCGGGATGGTTTGATTATTGGGGTCTGGAACATAACGGCAAAACGCCAGAGGTTTTTAGGGAGGTTTATGAGGGGATTTTGTCCTATCCTTCATCGGTTAATATGTATATGTTTCATGGTGGCACAAATTGGAGGTTCCTCAATGGAGCTATGAATTTTAATTTTGATTTCGAAAATTCGGGTAAGCATTTCTTAATAACAATTAGTGGAGTAAAGATAGACTTTGAGTGTAAATTTTACATAAATCAACGCGACATAGAAAAATAAATTTGTTTTGGCGAAACTAAGAATAACCTCAGTTTTCTACATGGAGTAGATGGGAGAACCCTTTTTTTTACTGCAACCAACAGCTACTCTCCGGGCTATGTGCCCCCCGAGCGCTGAATTACAAGTTACCCAGAGAGTAGCTGTTGGTTGCAGTCTGGTTAAGTTCCTTATAGTAAAATACGGATTTTATAGAGGAGCTTGCGACAGAAAAATTATGTTTTAGTATACGTTGTGTCTCACAGGGAACTGAATCGATCGGTACAGAGAAAAGTACGCATCAGAAAATTTGGAAAATTTAGATAATTACTAATGTCGGTGTGGCCAATGCGACTAAAATAATTACAAGCAGCTGGCACTTCCGCTTATACCGATACCAACTTGCTTATTTCAAATGGAACAAACTATATATTTTAGGGATTTCGAAAAGAGCATAAAACTCTGAGTCGAAAATATGTAGCATATCCTATACCTAAACCTAGCCGCTTAAGAGATATTTGACATTTTATAGAAAATTTGACAGGTGCAATGGTTTGCAAGAACCGTTATAACTTTCTTCGTGTAAAAGATCCTCATTTGCTTCTTGTCACGTAAAAAGAACACAAGGAGAACTACATTCTAAAAATGAAATAAGTTCAATAATATCATACCAAGTGTTTCGTTTTTCGCGTTACATTTTGCCAACTTCCAACCGCAAAAACTTGTTTAGGTCAAATGGAACACCTCGTATTTTTTTACGTCAAGTTGTGTAAAATTGAAATTCCTTTTTTCTGATATTAGCATTGTGTGGGTTAAAGTTACAACTTCTTGAAATATTTGCGATTTTATTAGAAATTCATGAATTGTTGTAATCATTTCATCAAAACAGCCATGATTAGAAACAATCAGTCATTATCTTATGTCAAAAAATGCCAGCACGTTTAAATTATACCAACGAAAACTTTTTAAATTTGTTTATTATTTATGGAGAATGTGATAAAGTAATATCAAGAACTTGCAGCACATTTGCTACTCGATATCCACAAAAACGCAAAATAACACTAACACTGTAACATGCGTATTAATCGAATTGAAGATATGGCATGAACTAAAATAGCAGAGATAAGATCAATTTAAAATATGATTTCATTTTAATTTGATAATTGCTCAAAATTCCGCCCTCGAACCTCGACACATTTTTCGCACCTTCGGATTAGTTCCTCATGGGTCTTCCAATTGAATCCTATGATATGTTTTGAAATGCATTTCTTACTCTTTGCATACAATCTTCAATGGTTGTTAATGGGCTCTCATAAGCTTTATTTTTAATAGTTCCCCAAATGAAATAATCCAAAACTGATAAAACTGAACTGAAGCCATAAGACAGGTCCATTATTGGCAATCCATTGATTATAAAAAGTTTCTTGTAAATAATTATTAATTAAATATGCGTTATGTAAAGGTAAATTTTCTAAATAGTTATTATTCAAATTTTGTAAGATATTCAGATATCTTTCACCTAAAAAAAAAAAAAAATTACCTATACATATTAGCAGAAGAGAAAATTTAATTTACCGTTTCAATTTTCCTGATAAAATTGTAATTCCACCACTCTATCGTTTCTTATGGCACAGTAAACATTGAACTGCCAACTTTCCTGAAAATTTCGCTCTCTGAACATATAAGGATTTGAGTCACTCTAATAATGCGGATTGTGTCTATTAAAAAGTCCATTTTTAGTAAATTTTGCTTCATCTGTCCATATAATATTTCCCAAATAAGAATCGTGACCCTCGGACCTTATTAGAATAAACTCACAAAAATTCTGTCTTAGGAAATCTGTTTCTTTTAATCCTTGAATCATATGGAATGAAAACGGGTGAAACTTATGTTTTAATAAGATTCTATGAATTGAATCCTTGCATAGTCAGAGCAGCTTGTCTTAATGGCATCCTTGGAAATGCATGAAAATATCCCAAGAATGATTATTTCAATGTTTTCGTCATCAACAATAGGCTTTTTTCTTTGCATTTCTGCCTTGACAGAGCCATAATTTTTAAAATTTTCCAGTATGCGTTTTACAGTGTTTGGTGACGGTTTCCGCTTTTCTGGATATCGAGTAGCAAATGTGCTGCACGTTCTTGATATTACTTTATCACAGTCTCCATAAATAATAAACAAATTTAAAAAGTCTTCGTGGGTGTAATTTAAACGTGCTGGCACTCTTTGACATTAGATAATGACAGATTGTTTCTAATCATGGCTATTTTGACGAAATGATTACAACAATTCATGAATTTCTAATAAAATCGAAAATATTTCAAAAAGTTGTAACTTTAACCCCCACAGTGCTAATCAGAAAAAGGGAATTCAGTTTTACACAACTTGACGTAAAAAAATACAGTGTTCCATTTGACCTAAACAAGTTTTCGCGGTTTGAAGTTGACAAAATGTAACGCGAAAAACGGAACACTTGGTATGATATTATTGAATTTATTTCAGTTGTAGAACGTAGTTCTCTTTGTGTTCTTTTTACGTGACAAGATGCAAATGAGGATCTTTTACACGAAGGAAGTTATAACGGTTTTTGCAAACCGTTGCACCTGTCAAATTTTCTATAAAATGTCAAATATGTCTGAGACGGCTAGGTTTAGGTATGGGATATACTACATATTTCGACTCAGAATTTTATGCTTTTTCGAAAACCCTAAAATATATAGGGTGTTCCATTCGAATTAAGCAAGTTGGTATCGACTTCCGGTATAAGCGAAGTGCCAGCTGCTTGTAATTATTTTAGTTGGATTGGCCACACCGACATTAGTAATTATCTAAATTTTCAAAATTTTCTGAAGCTTACTTTTCTCTATATCGATCGATTCAGTTCCCGGTGAGACACCTTGTATACATACATATCATCATATCCATCGTCTTATTTTTGTCTATTTTTACTCCACTAAATCATAAACAGCTATTGACGGTTGGTTTTATTTATGCATAGATTTGTGGACACTTATTGTTAAGATTTCAAGGATTAACTAAAGTTTTTTTTTAGCTCTAGAATCAGTAACAAGTAGTTACGACTATGATGCCCCGTTATCAGAAGGTGGAGACTATACAGAAAAATATTTCATAGCACAGGAGCTTCTAGCTAAGTACAATCCAGTTAAAACCAGGCTTCCCGAGCTCCCAGCATTAGTTCCCAAAATTGCCTATCCTAGTATACCCATTAAAGAGCAACTATTGATTGAAGATGCTATTACCAACTTAGAACCGTTATTCTCGCCAAAATTAATTCCCATGGAACAACTAGACATCAATAACAACTCAGGTCAAAGTTACGGGTACATAGTTTACCGCAAGGAGAATCTTAAGCTAGAAGCAGGGTCTGTTCTACTCATAGAAGGACGTGTATGCGATACAATAATGGTGTTAGTAAATGGTGTTTTAATTTCACCAAGTTTGGACAGTTCTGACGACATCGGTAAGAAGTTCGGCACAGGGGCGATTGCAAATGCTACTATCGTGCTAACGGCTGGAAACTTAGAGGGTGCTACTTTAGATTTATTCGTGGAAAATTGGGGAAGGGTAAATTCTTGGCCCTACAATCAGTTCAAGGGCCTTTATCAAGGTGCAGCTAGGATTAACGGCGTCGAATTAACCGACTGGACAATCTTCCCGTTAGAGTTTAAGAAAGCTTGGACGACTGGATTGGTTGGATGGAAATCGACCAACTTAGATACTAGCGATCCGTCGTTATATAGAGCTGTTTTAGAAATTGAACAAGAACCACAGGATACTTTCCTGCATATGGAGAATTGGACCAAAGGGCTTGTAATAGTGAATGGTTTCGTGATTGGAAGATATGCACATATGGGCCCTATTCAAACTCTGTACTTGCCGGCACCTTTCTTGAAACAGGGTAGCAATGACATTGTTGTTTTTGAACAGTTCAAGCCTGGAAAGGAAATTCAGTTTTCTACTAAGCATGTATTCATCAGTCATTAATTTTTATTACTGTAAGTTCGAAAATAAAATAAGTCAGTATTTTCATTGTGCTTCCCTTATTATTTATTTTTGGGAAAGAATTGAAGCAACATATGCGGACGACTAGCTGGTTTAAGTCGGAGCAAAGAGCCGTGGGTTCAGAATATTCGTAAGAGTGAGAGACTTACCCTTTTTGAAATGCACAGCATAAACGACAGATTTCTGTTAAGTTCGAGAAAATTATGTTAATTTGGGCACCATCTATAATGAAAATAAGTAGAATTGTCTCTTTTTCTCGAATAACCAGTCTACTATAGATCAGATTGAAATTGTTGGTAAGAGAAATAAAAAGATAATTTAAAATGAATGATAAAATATATTACATGAATAATAGATAAATCGGTTAACAAAGACTAATTAAAATTGAAAAGAAAATATATAACAGGTTTATACCAGGATCCTAGATTCCGGGATTGAGTATTGTTGAGGTAACTGATTCTGGAACAGCAATCCAGGCCCACAATTGTCTCTTGCAAAGATGGAGTCTAAAGGTTTCCTTGGCAATTTAGTTTACGTCTCTTAATGGAATGGAGTTAGAAAATTGTAGGAAAATTAACCAACTATGTGGTTTTGAAGAGTTAATGCAATTTTATCTATATGCAGAAAGATAAGCTATGCATAAGCTGTGCAAAAGCTATGCAGAAATGTATACAGAATGTATAAATATATAAGTAGAAATATATAAGTATATAAGTGTATAAGTATATAAGTGCATATATAGAAACTATAAATTGCCAAAAAATGAAAAAGAAAGAAAAAATATTTTAAAACCATATGGCACATATGGTATTTTAACTATACTTATTAAATAAAAAAGAATTGACCTTGAATTTAAATTTATTTTAAAAATCATTGAAATTACATCAAAGATAAAAATTGAAGATTAATTAAATTTTAAATTAGTAATAAATGAAATTTACCTGGATGGTAAACACTTGTTTACGCGGATATAAAAATGTAATATCAATTACTGAAGTCCACAGTTAAGTTTATATATGTTCGAATCAGTACAAAGGCTGCAAGCAAATGATTTCCTGGTAAGTTTTACTAATAAGGTAAACTTTTTTTGTCTTATTTACTGCAAAATAATGCTACCAAATAAACTTGAGAAATCTATTTCCGCTAATTAAATTGAAAGCTATAAAATATAGAAATAGTACAGGTATGGCCATCTGTCAATTGTTGAGTTAAGCGCAACAACTCGCCTTATGTAGATTCTCGTACTCAAACAAATTGCAGAATCGATAAAAGAAATCTACAATACCACATCTGACTTAAATTGCAACAATTTGTAATTTCTATTTTATACATAACCAAAAATATGAAATGCCGTAATAAATAGTAAAACGTATTGTGAGAACTCAGTAAATATATTACATCTTATAGGATATACTATATATAGTAATGAGAAAGGTAAGGACAATAAGCATATGTACTTGCATAGTAAAGAAAAAGTAAATAAATGTTTTGTAAATATAGGTATATCGACAATCATTTCCTAAGATGCTATAATAGAACGGAAATACATAATAGTGTAAAGAAAACATAACTGAGTTCCTAAGATATAAAAATATGTACGACTGTGTGAAAACGGGTCCAGGTTCTGGGCACAAAAAGTTTCAATATTTTCAATTTTTGGACACTCTGATTCGTCTTTCTAGAGGTGAATATGTATATTTTTCCAACGTTTCGTTCAAATATCACTGGCAAATTAGTTAGGTCGCCATCTTTAAAGAGTCAAGAACAGATCAATGTAAACTTATTAGATTTTCTATCGCCTCTCTGAAAATAGCACAAATAAGATTAACTATGTACATATAATAAATCTTTCATAGAATTAATGTAAAAAATAGTAATAAACCATTGCCCAAGGAATCACTACTTGCACATCCAGATTTTGTATCCAAGTCTTTATACACACTAAATCCCAATGTAATATTTTACTCCCTTTAATTATAGGGTGGGGGTGGCAATGGGGGATGGTAGAGGGGGTGGCTAATGCCAAAATAAGTTTTAAAGGCCCTTGGTTCTCGTACACACACTAAATCCCAATTTAATTTTTTACTCTCATTAATAATTGGGTGGGAGTGACAATGGGGGTAGTAGAGGGGTGGCTAATGCCAAAAAAATTTTAGAGACTCTTAATTCTCTTATACACGCTAGATCCCAATTTAATTTTTTACTGCATTTAATAATAGGGCGGGGGTGACACTGGGGATGGTAGAAAGGGTGGCTAATGAAAAAAAAAATTACGGTCACTTGGTCCTCGTATACACACTAAATCCCAATTCAATTTTTTACTTCCTTTAATAATAGGCTGGGGCTGGCAATGGGGGTAGTAGGGCCAAAAAAATTTTTGAGACGTTTCTTTCTTGTATACACTAAATCACATTTTATTTTTTTTACTCCGTTTAATAATAGTAGGGGGTGGTAGTGGGGGGTGGCAGATGCCAAAAATTTTTTTGAAACATTGACTTTTCGTACATGCCTTAAATTCTCGTTATAATACATAAGTGTACCAAATTTCAAATTAATATCATAAACGGTTCCAGACTAAACGTTACACAAAAAAAACCACAAAAAAAAAAAAAGACTACAGACAGACCGACAGAGAGACAGAATTCTTTTTAGCTCTAATTTAAAATCTCTACGTTCCAAGTTTACCTTTAACATGGAGGATTGTTTAAATAACTTAACGAATAAAGTAAATTGGGGTCAGATCTGGAAGGAAAGCTGGAAATAGAATTTCTTCGTACGTTCCAATCTATTGTTATATAACGTGAGTGTACACAATGAAGCTACTATAGCCGCTCTCAAGTCATGCCGAATCAAACTTCTTTCTTAAAAAAAAACCGCTACGTTTTTCAATTTAAATACAGCTAAATATTATAAGGATAAAAATATTTGTTTATGTTGGAAAAATTAACGAACAAATCATTGGAAGATTACATGCATATACATAGGGTATATTCTTCATAAAAAACTATATATTAAAAACATTACGACAATTGAAAAGGTTGGTTTTAATTGAATTAAAGTAGATCTAAAACAACTTCAGATGCAAATAGTTTAAATAATTATTACAGCAGAAAGACCTTAAAACCTTTATTCCGAAAAATTTATTAGTTAGAAAAGGGGACATGAAATTCATTGATGCAAGATTTGAAAATAAAACAGCATATGTCCCTGGGAAAATTGTTGTATTGACTTTTGAGAGAAATCAGTTACCTAACGAGGTCTCATAAATAGTGCAGTTTGTCCTATGGAATAATATGTACAGCGAGGTCAGCTCTGGGGAAAGAACTGGCCATAGGATTTCTTCGTATGTTCCAATCCACTGTTCGTTGTAATTGTAATTCAACCTAATAATCATCTTGCATCTAGTGAATAAATGCCAACGCATGACGATCATTGTGGCGGTGAGGGTCGTGGATAGCACTTTAAACTTCTCTAATTTGGTAATTGTCTATAAAATTCAAACTAAGAAAAACACAATTTAGATCCATTCGTAATTCTGAACTATTTATAACTTTTTTGCTTTCTTTCGAGACTTGAAGACCATATTCATAAATGTATCTATAGTCTAGTATACTTTAACTTGGCGTGTGTATGTATGAGTCAATATTTCCGTACGATTTCATTTTCTCCCATATTGTACACAAAGTTAAAGCAATAGTCCAGAAACATTGTCTACATGGACAATATTTCTGGATTTTTGTGTACAAGAGAAAATGAAATCGTACGGAAATATTAACTCATACATACACACGCCAAGTTAAAGTATACTAGACTATACTTACATATCGCGTAAAGAATGAAATCATTATTACTATTATTATAAGTAATATAAATTGAACTGGGTCTAAAATTGTTCCTTGAGGCACACATAAATTATTCTTAGACCACTGTATCATAGACTCTTTGTTTTTTTCTAGACAACTGGTAAGTGATTTCTCGTGGCTAACTGTGTGAAATGATTTTTAAAGATCTACAAAGCTTTCAACATTTTAATTTGTTCTCCTACATATATATTCATAGACGACGTTTTTATTTTGTACTTCAGAAGTAGGCGTTCTCACTCTTCGCCTAAAATTAGAATTCATAAAGCAGATACGTATGATTTGTTTTGATTGATTTATATATTGATTATTTTGAAAAACAAAAATAACAAGATAAGGGGAGTGTTAGATAATTAATTTGATTATAGATATACTGAAACTCGGGTACATAAATCAGTTATTTACTGAAAAAAGTATTCCTTTTAGTAGTGAGAAACTTAAGATGGCCGTAAGTGCGACTCTGTTTCAGCCGCCTGTGTTAGCGCCTACGTTACCCACGAACTATGAGTACTATACTGCCGGAGGTGTCAAATCCGGGTTGTCTGCCAACCAGCCTTATTTTACTCTAAACGATAGAAATATTTCGATTTACAGCGGTTCCATGCACTACTTTAGGGTGCCGAGGGCTTATTGGAGAGACAGGATGCGTAAAATGAGAGCAGCGGGACTTAATACAGTTGAAACTTATGTACCGTGGAATTTACATGAACCCCAGTCAGGTAAGCAATTTTTCAACTGATAAAATTATCCAGCGTATGTCCGAGGGAATGTCAATTCTGGAATGTTGGGGGATTAGTTATTTTTGATTCTCAAATTGAATGCTCAGTTGTTAGGCTTGGGACCAAGGAGTCCCGGATTCGAATCCTGGGTAAGGTATGGATGTTTAATGTAGTTTTTAGAGACAACACGGCTAATGGTTGCACCATTCCTGAGTTCGAGTCTCAACTGCGACAGACAGCAATATAGAGGATGGTTATTGTGTAATTGTATGTGTCTCCTGGTCGAGTGATGTTGAGTGTTGAAAAGCAGCGTCGTTAATACACTTCCTCTTGAAAAAATTTGTAATTGTATTGATTAAGTTTGTACTGTATTGTAATAAAAAAAATTATTACGCAAATCACTTTTTAATTATAGTTTCGCTATGTAGTGTTAGCTATTAACTGAGCTCTATTTGATCATTTTTTTTAATCGGGCAGCGCGCTCCAAATCGACAGGATGTTGTGGTATTAAATCTTACACACTGTAATATGAATTTATAGTAACTCTTGGTACTTAGGTCGATATGACTTTGGAAATGGAGGCTCAGAGATGGAAGACTTCCTGCATTTGACGGAATTTTTTAAGACTGCTCAAGAAGAGGATCTCTTCGCTATCGTTAGACCAGGTCCTTACATCTGCGCCGAATTCGAATTCGGCGGGTTTCCAAGCTGGTTACTGAGAGACGTTGATCAATCGATGTTCAGAAAATCCAGTTCAAAATATATGACCTACGTCAAGAGATATTTCAATATACTTTTGCCTATCCTAACATTGCTTCAATTCACCAAGGGTGGGCCGATCATTGCGTTCCAAGTGGAAAATGAGTATGGTAATGACGCTGGTGATAAGGAGTATTTGAGAATGCTAAGACAAATCATGCTGGATAATGGTAAGCTTTGCTTGTTATTGTGAAAATAAATAGATATTGATATGATATTCTCACCTGCTAAAACTAGAATATCACACAATCCTGTTTGCTGTACGCTGACGATCTTAAAATATTTAATACAGTCTCATCTCTAGAGGACTGCGTCACACTGCAGGATAGTATAACACGCATATGCAACTGGTGTACTTGAAACAAATTATATCTAAACGTGTCAAAATGTAATGTTATGACCTACACAACTACTGCAAGGCCAGTTATTTTCGACTATAATGTAAATGGCGCAGTGCTTCAGACTTGATACCCTTGTAGACCTTGGCGTAAATCTTCGATAAAGAGCTTACATTTGTACCGCATGTAAACAATATTGTAGCCAAATCTTTTAAAACTCTGGGCTTTATAATCAGAATGAGCAGAGATTTCTCAAACATTTATACACTAAAGAACCTCTATTTTGTTTTTGTCCGGTCTAAACTAGATTATGCATCTTTCGTTTGGAATCCCCATTACAATATTCACATTGACGCCTTGGAGAGTATGCAGATGCTGTTGGTAGCCGCCGGCGCCGCTACTTTATCGGCGACACTCGGCGGCAGGCCTTTAAAGTTTATGTGCCAATTATGTAGATGTACAGCCAGCAAAGCATACAATAGAGTTGAACTTGAACTTGGTTGAACTTCTATTCTGGAATATTTTGCCTACCTCATTATTCCAGAAGTTCTTAACCAGTTTTATTAGCAATTAATTAATTTTTTTAACATTTTTTTTCTCCAAAACCATGGGATTTAGACCCTATGTTATATAACACTTTTTTGTTTGTCTGGTCCTTCCCCTTTACCAATTTCTTTAAAACTAATTACACCCTGTATACTAAAATGGTGGCCATAAAATTTTATATATAGTTTGTTACAACCTTAAACATAATATTTTTAGTCGCAAACTCCTCTATAAATCCTTATTTTACTATAAGGAAAGTAACTAGACTGCAACCAAAGTTACAAATCTGGCGCGTTAAGTGTAATAATTACATATTACCATCAAAACGCTAATGCTTCGATTGCAACAAACACCAGCCGAAAGGCTGATCCTACTTAAAGGAGCTCCCTTGCCAGTCGTCACACACCACTTGCAGACTGCAGTTTCGAGCTGTTGGCTCTCGTCAGTGCAAGGTAGGTATGCGACGACCGACATGAGAATCCTTTGACTATAGTACATCCCGGTATTTTCACAATAGCGACATGTAAAACAGCCAGCAGGCGCCATCTAGCGGTCCAGTGTCTGTTGTAATCGAAAAATAAATAGCCTGATTTGGCTTAGCATAGTTCAAATGTGCTTTTAGAGGGCGGAATATTAAACATTATATTTTTAGTTGCAAACTCCTCTATAAATCCTTATTTTACTATAAGGAAAGTAACTAGACTGCAACCAAAGTTACAAATCTGGCGCGTTAAGTGTAATAATTGCATATTACCATCAAAACGCTAATGCTTCGATTGCAACAAACACCAGCCGAAAGGCTGATCCTACTTAAAGGAGCTCCCTTGCCAGTCGTCACACACCACTTGCAGACTGCAGTTTCGAGCTGTTGGCTCTCGTCAGTGCAAGGTAGGTATGCGACGACCGACATGAGAATCCTTTGACTATAGTACATCCCGGTATTTTCACAATAGCGACATGTAAACCAGCCAGCAGGCGCCATCTAGCGGTCCAGTGTCTGTTGCAATCGGAAAATAAATAGCCTGACTTAGCATAGCATAGTTCAAATGTGCTTTTAGAGGGCGGAATATTAAACATAATATTTTTAGTCGCATTTGTAACTTTGGTTGCAGTCTGGTTACTTTCCTTATAGTAAAATAAGGATTTATAGAGGAGTTTGCGACTAAAAATATTATGTTTAATATTCCGCCCTCTAAAAGCACATTTGAACTTTGTTACAACCTTGTTAGCCCGCGTAGTGAAGTATTAGTTTCAGCCGCACAGTGTCACTTACTTATCTGCAACGTCCAGTTATTATCCCTTATGTGTTTCACCTTCCAAAGGATATACCGTTGTTCCGTTTTCTTGACCTTAAAATAAATTATTATTAAGTACTCTTCTTTCACCTTACTTGTCAAAATTGTAAATTTGATTTTTTCTATTTCTTTCTTCAAAATTCTTTGAATACTTTTCTTTATTCGTCTTACTTTTCTCCAATTAAACTAACCGCAATCTATCCTCTATTTTATTCTAATATTCTTTTTTCTCCAAAATTTTCTCTACCTTTCAATCCTTCAATTTCTTATTATTCCTCATATAAAATCGCAACTACCAACTTGAATCTTTCGTGTCATAAACTTAACAAACAAATCAGTTTCTTCTCTTTTCTTTCAATCATATATTAATTAATGATATATTGAGCCTTTTTCATTTTTATCAATTTCTGGTGCAATTTAATTTGAAATCTTTTATCTACTTGAACATATTAGATGCCTAAACCGTTCGAGATGTTTTAAACCTTTTAATAATTAGTATAATTAGTATGTTACTTATTTATGGTGAATTTGGAAAAATCATGAGCCGCAGAACAAAAGTATAGAGAAAGATTTTCTGTATACCATCTCGTCAGACATTTAAAAATGTGGAAAGAAAAATGCGTACTGGTTCTTTTCCAAGCCCCAGAGGAGTCTACCCGTCTAGCAAGACAAGAATAAAATGTCATTAATGTTCTTGCACTTATAGTAATCAATCCAAAATGCAAAAATATATAGGGCATTCCATTTGAAAAAACAAAGTTGCATAACCTGCCGTCTTTTTGAGGCACCTAGTACATTTGAAAATAAGATGGTTAAATGCATTTTTAAACAGAATAAATTTTCTATTAAACATTTCTTTATATGTCTAACCGTTTCCGAGGTAATGCTTGTCTAAATAGAGCGGGGACACCCTGTATATTATTAAAGTTTTACAATTTTTTGAGGTTAAAATGGTATTTCTAATTGTTATTTTCACAATTCTATAATAATTGTACTTGTTTTCATGTTAAGTGTGTTACTTATTATTATAATGGCGCAATTACTGTCATTCTCATGTCTATTTATTTTTAGGTATTGCAGAATTACTTGCAACGTCCGATAATCCGGATAAAGGCACGAAAGGCACTATACCGGACTTATTCTTAATGACAGGAAATTTTGATACAGATCCAGTCAAGCAACTGAATATGTTAAAGGCAAATCAGCCTAACAAGCCAATAATGACGATGGAGTACTGGCCTGGATGGTTCGATAGCTGGGGACATGCACACAATTCTAAGACCCCGCAGACGTTCAAAGAGGTTTATGAGGGTATTTTATCATATCCATCCTCAGTAAATATGTATATGTTCCATGGTGGAACAAATTTTAGATTCCTCAATGGTGGTATGAACATGAATTTTGATCTTCAAAACTCAGGTAAGATCTTTCAGCAATAAGATAGCGATAATTATAATTATTGTTGGTTATGATGAAAATGATGACATCGTGGTGATCTTGATAACGATATAACAGTAAATGAGACGCGAAAACAAATATTCTTACTCGAAAACTGAGGAATATTCGCAAAAGAGTTTATCCTAAATCTTCAACATACACCACTTAAGCATTTAGAGGTCAGTGACATTATAAGGAACTTTAAATCAAATGCCTGTGGAGTAGATGGCATATCACTGACATTGCTTAATTACTGCTGCCCACGTATTGAACCTTACTTACACACATAATAATTTGATGTCTTGAACTGGGATATTCTCCAGATTTCTGGAAGGAAGTTTTAATTATTCCTTTGCTTAAGACTAATGACGTAAATTATTTGACTGATTTAAGGTCTATAAGTATCTTGCCTATCTTATCGAAAATATTGGAAAAAATTGTGCATAAGCAGCTTTTTCAGTTTGTAAATGAAAATAATATCTTGCACGAAAATCAGTCAGGCTTTAGAAAAGGACACGGTACTTCAACGGCCCTCACTAAAATTATCAATGACATCGCAATAAGCACTGATAAAAAGAAGGTAGGTAACTGCTGTAGTACTGCTTGATTTTTCCCAAAGCTTTTGACACGACTAATCGTGAATTAATGTGCTCAAAACTTAAATATCTTGGTCTTGATCATAAGAGTCTTGGTTTCTTTAACTCATATTTAAACAATAGATCACAAAGGGTACTATTTAGTGATGCTATTTCTTCGGTCGGTCTTAGATCCGTTATTGTTTAGTACGTACACTTCTAACAAATATGTAATAACATTCAGTAGAAAATTGTAAAATACAATCATATGCCGATGACACTCAAGTATACAATAATTTTCATATTAGAGATTCAATAGTAGCTCAAAATAACATAAATAGCGACTTAAGTAAAATTAAACAAGAACACAATTTAAAATCGAATCCTAACAAATGCAAATTAATATTATTTGGGCCTAGCTTCTGTTTGTGAAAACCTTAGTTTAAATATTGATGGTGAGATCTTATCTCCCGAACGTGCAGCAAAAATCTGGGATTGAATTTAGGTCGGCATCTCAAGTTAGATGGGCATGTAAATACTATATATTGGATCTTTAAAGTTATTATACAGTGTCTCACCGGGAACTGAATCGATCGATATAGAGAAAAGTACGCATCAGAAAATTTTGAAAATTCAGATAATTACTAATGTCGGTGTGGCCAATCCAACTAAAATAATTACAAGCAGCTGGCACTTACGCTTATACCGGGAGTCCATACCAACTTGCTTATTTCAAATGGAACACCCTATATATTTTAGGGTTTTCGAAAAGAGCATAAAATTCTGAGTAAAAAATATGTAGCATATTCTATACCTAACCTAGCCGTTTCAGAGATATTTGACATTTTATAGGAAATTTGACAGGTGCAACGGTTTGCAAGAACCATTATAACTTTCTTCGTGTAAAAGATCCTCATTTGCTTCTTGTCACATAAAGATAACACAAGGAGAACTACGTTATACAACTGAAATAATTCAATAATATCATACCAAGTGTTCCGTTTTTCGCGTTACATTTTGTCAACTTCAAACCGCGAAAACTTGTTTAGGTCAAACGGAACACCCTCTATTTTTTTTACGTCAAGTTGTGTAAAATTGAATTACCTTTTTTCTGATATTAGCATTGGGGGGGTTAAAGTTACAACTTTTTTAAATATTTGCGATTTTATTAGAAATTCATGAATTGTAATCATTTCATCAAAATAGCCATAATTAGAAACAATCAGTCATTATCTTATGTCAAAAAATGCCAGCACGTTTAAATTACACCCACGAAGACTTTTTAAATTTGTTTATTATTTATGGAGAATGTGATAAAGTAATATCAAGAACTTGCAGTACATTTGCTACTCGATATCCACAAAAACGCAAAATAACACTAACACTGTAACATGCATATTAATCGAATTGAAGATATGGCATGAACTAAAATAGCAGAGATAAGATCAATTTAAAATATGATTTTATTTTAATTTAATAATTGCTCAAAATTCCCCCCTCGAACCTCGATACATTTTTCGCACCTTTGGATTAGTTCCTCATGGGTACCTCTTCTAATTGAATCCTGTGATATGTTTTGAAATGCATTTCTTACTCCTTGGATACAATCTTCAATGGTTGTTAATGGGCTCTCATAAACTTTATTTTTAATGGTTCCCCAAATGAAATAATCCAGAACTGATAAATCGGGAGCGAGGAGGCCATAAGAAAGGTTCATTATTGGCAATCCATTGATCATAAAAAGTTTCTTGTAAATAATTATTAATTAAATATGCGTTATGTGGGGGAGCACCGTCGTGCTGATAAAAAATGTTTCTATGTTCGGCTAGAGGTAAATTTTCTAAATAGTTATTATTCAAATTTTGGAAGATATTCAGATATCTTTCACCTCAAAAATTTACCTATACATATTAGCAGAAGAGAAAATTTAATTTACCGTTTAAATTTTCCTGATAAAATTGTAATGCCACTCTATCGTCTCTTATAGCACAGTAAACATTGAACTGCCAACTTTCCTGAAAGTTTTGCTCTCTGAACATATGAGGATTTGAATCACTTCAATAATGCGAATTGTGTCTATTAAAAAGTCCATTTTTAGTAAATTTTGCTTCATCTGTCCATATAATATTTCCCAAATAAGAATCGTGACCCTCAGACCTTATTAGAATAAACTCACAAAAATTATCTGTTCTTAGGAAATCTGTTTCTATTAATCCTTGAACCATATGGAATGAAAACGGGTGAAACTTATGTTTTAATAAGATTCTGTGAATTGAATCCTTGCATAGTCCCGATTCCAGAGCAGCTTGTCTTAATGACATCCTTGGAAATGCATGAAAATATCCCAGAATGACTATTTCAATGTTTTCGTCATCAACAATGGGCTTCTTTGCATTTTTGCCTTGACAGAGCCATAATTTTTTTAATTTTCCAGTATGCGTTTTACAGTTTGGTGACGGTTTCCGTTTTTCAGGTTATCGAGTAGCAAATGTGCTGCAAGTTCTTGATATTACTTTATCACATTCTCCATAAATAATAAACAAATTTAAAAAGTCTTCCTGGATGTAATTTAAACGTGCTGGCATTTTTTGACATAAGATAATGACTGATTGTTTCTAATCGTGGCTATTTTGATGAAATGATTACAACAATTCATGAATTTCTAATAAAATCGCAAATATTTCAAAAAGTTGTAACTTTAACCCCCACAATGCTAATATTAGAAGAAAGGGAATTCAATTTTACACAATTTGTAAAAAATACAGGGTGTTGCATTTGACCTAAACAATTTTTCGCGGTTTGAAGTTGACAAAATGTAACGCGAAAAACGGAACACTTGGTATGATACTATTGAATTTATTTCAGTTGTAGAACGTAGTTCTCCTTGTGTTTTTTTTATGTGACAAGAAGCAAATGAGGATCTTTTACACGAAGAAAGTTATAACGGTTCTTGCAAACCGTTGCACCTGTCAAATTTTCTATAAAATGTCAAATATCTCGACTCAGAATTTTATACCCTTTTCGAAAACCCTAAAATATATAGGGTATACCATTTGAAATAACCAAGTTGGTATCGACTTCCGGTATAAGCGGAAGTGCCAGCTGCTTGTAATTATTTTAGTTGGATTGGCCACACCGACATTAGTAATTATCTAAATTTTCAAAATATTCTGATACGTACTTTTTTCTATATCGATCGATTCAGTTCCCGGTGAGACGCCCTGTAGTAGATTTTTCATTAGTCACAATTTGAATTTGAAAATATTATGTGAATTACTGGTCCTATATCACTTTAACTGTTGCGATATAGTATACAATAATAATTTCCTCGATACCATAGATAAAGAAGAATACAAAGATTGCAAAATTCCTGTTGTCGTTTCATATTCACCTTAAGAAGATATGATCACATTCTTTTTCTGGTTTAAACTGGTTAACTATGATATGTCTTCATTCATAACGTTATATCAACAATATATATATTTAAAACAAACGTAATTTATTGTATTTTGAATTTCATCGTTAATTTTGATGGGGTCAAGTGGCAGTGATTAACTCTACCTGTTTTTTCAGCATTTGAGGCAGTAACAACTAGTTATGACTATGGCGCCCCATTGTCAGAAGGAGGGGATTATACAGAAAAGTACTACATAGCACAAGAGCTCTTGGCTAAGTATAATCCTGTCCAAACAAGGCTTCCAGATCCTCCAGCTCTAATACCTAAAATCGCTTACCCTAGTATAGCTGTAAAAGAGCAACTGCTGATTGAGGATGCCATAACCACCGTACAACCCGTCTACTCCCCGAAAGTTATTGCTATGGAAAAGCTAGATATCAATAGTAACTCGGGCCAAAGTTATGGTTACATAGTTTATCGGAAGGAAAATCTTGTCTTAGGTGCAAGCTCTGTCTTACTTATTGAAGGGAGAGTCTGTGATACGATAATGGTCTTAGTAAACGGAGTTTTGGTATCACCATGGTTGATGAATACCTCCGACTTGAAACGGTTTGGAACAGGGGCCATTGCAAACTCTACTGTTGTACTGAACACAGACTATTTAGGCAAAGCTACTGTCGACTTGATTGTAGAAAATTGGGGAAGGGTAAATGTGTACCCCTACAATCAATTTAAGGGTCTTCACCAGGGCACAGTCAGGATCAACGGCAACGAAATCACCGACTGGACCATATTTCCGTTAGAATTTAAAAAGTCTTGGACTAACAGTCTGGCTAACTGGAAACCTGCCAATTTGGACACGACCAATCCTTCCTTGTATAAAGCTACTTTGGAAATTAAACAGGAGCCGCAAGATACCTTCCTTCATATGGAGAGTTGGACCAAGGGGTTGGTCATAGTGAATGGATTCGTCATTGGTAGATACGCCCATATGGGCCCTATTCAAACCATGTACCTGCCGGCACCGTTTTTGAAGAAGGGCAGCAATGAAATTGTTATTTTCGAACAGTTTAAGCCCGCCAAGGAAATTCGGTTTACTACGGAGCATGTATATACCAGTCATTAATTTTTAATGTTGTAATAAAAAAATTTAAAAATAGGCATATGTTCAATCTTGGTCACGAGCCAATGTAGACTTAATTTCAAAAATAAGTAATACAACTCTTAGATAAGAAAATGGCCTCTTTTAGTTGCCTAAATTTTTCTTTTGACAGTAAATTATTTAAATTAACTAGAAGTTGTAATAAATAAGTTTATGCTGAGGAGTGATGTAAAAATGAAAAACGAGCATTTGTAGGTACTTCCCTATGGCTAATTGCAACCATTTTCGTTTTTTAAATGTGTCAAATTCAACAATAAACTTAAAAAAAACAGGTTCCCTCAAATAATTCGTTAGAAAAATTTATAATAGGTGTTCGACGTGTTGCTCATTTTGATTTACACGTCTTTATGCAATTTTGAAATGAGGCCATTTAGTGGAACCATTTCTTCCAATCCACTGAAACGAGTAAATAATATTTAACTGGTCCTTCACTGTAATGTTTCTTTGTACATTTTTTTGCTGTTTTCGTTATTCGACAAGCAATAAAACCTCAGTTTGATATAAATTGTCGTGTACAAAGGAGCATTTATCACACTTATCGGTCGTTACAATTTGTATTGAATTTAAAATATTTGGAATTTTACAATATGAATTTTAATAAAGTGGAACTTGTAGACATGACTTTTGTTTTGGGCGAGTCAGACAGAAATTGTTTACTTGCCAATAGAATTTATCACCAACGGTATCCTGAAAGAAGGATTCCTGATGTTAGCAGCTTCCTAAACCTTCTCGATAGATTTCTAGAAACTGGAAATGTCGAATATAAAAAAAGTGAAAGAATAAAATGTCTTGTGAATGAAGAAAACGAGTTTTCGGTGATGCTGGCAACGGTTGAGAATCCCCATGTTAGTCAAAGAGAGGTGAGCTCATTAGTAGGAATAAGTAGACGGTCTGTGGGTCGAATCTTAAAAACAAATAAGTTGCATGCATATCATATTCAAATGCACCAGGAGTTATCTAATGACGATTTTCAACAGCGCCTAAAATTTTGTTATTGGGCCAGAGGTGAAATGCAACAAGATGTCAACTTCTTCAATACTGTTTTATTCAGTGATGAGGCAACTTTTCATAAAAATCCTCACTTTCTTATGCAAGTTGATAACCAACACAGATGGTCTATAAACGTTTGGGGAGGAATTATTGGAGAATATGTAATAGGGCTACATTTCTGTGATACATACATGATACATTGACTGGAGATATTTATCTTCATTTTTTCGAAAATTATCTGCCACAATTATTGGTAAATCTCCCTGAAAGAACTCAAAACAGGATGTGGTTTCACCAAGATGGTGCTTCACCACAATATTTAAATGCAGTTAGAGACCACTTAAATAATACCTACCCTAATCAATGGATTGGAAGAAATGGACCCACTAAGCGGCCTGCTAGATCCCCAGATCTTACAAAAATGGATTTCTTTTTATGAGGATACGTGAAGGAAATTGTTTATAGAGACACACCAACAACAGTACAAAATATAAAGGAAAGAATAATAACTGCCTTTATATCTATCACACTGACAGTTTTAGGAACAGTGGGAACTTCATTTCAAAAGCACATAGAGATGTGTGTCAATCAAAATGGAGAACATGTGGAACATTTATTATAATTTTTTCTACTGAGTTATTTGAAGAAACCTTTTTTTTAAGTTTATTTTTGAATTTTGTAATTATTGTTCAATAAAACGAAATTGGTAGCGATTACCCCTAGGGAAATACTTACAAAAAATGTTCGTTTTTCATTTCTGCATCACATCGTCAAAAAATATACAGGGTGTTCCTTTTGAAAAAATTGAGAAAATTCAATTTAAATATTCTTAATTGAAAAACAATTTTTGGCCACCCTATACAGTTTTGGTAAATGAAAATGATTCTAAAACATTAATTAGATGTCTCGTAACTGGTATTCACATATGTTTTTCTTAAAACCCATAATTGTGATTGTGGTGATTTTTTTTAATATCCATCTTCAGATTGCATTATTTGAACAAAAAGTCATTACATCCAAGTGGTTGGAAGATATTCAATGCTAATATAGGAATGAATAGAGCCTAGAAAAAGGCTTCAAAAAATGTACTGATATACATATCATTCCATTTTAAAAAATGGCACTTGATCCTGTAATTTCGTGTTCGCTGGCCCTGTATGTTCGAAAATAATTTCCAGTTATAGACTTTTTACTAGTTTACTTCGAGGTCCACCCTGCATATTGACGGTGTCAAATGATGGGGACAAACCAAACATTAGTGACATTACATACTTTCCTTCATCAAGGTCATTTGTGAATGGAATCTAATAAATGCATAAGAAGCAGTTTCGATGGATTTCGAGTAGATATGAAGCCATGTTGGCATGGTGTACTAAATAATATTATGCATATTTAAAAATTCCACTATCGTGTTAGGAATAAGTCTTTCAATCAACTTTGAGAATACACCCAGAAGTGAGATCTGTAGATAATTTTCTGTATTGCATCGATCATCCTTTTTATAAAGTGGAATGTCACATGCTACTTTTAGTATATCCTGGACATATTCCAGATTCTAATGACTTATTAATTAAATGTTCTAGAGGGATGCTTATTATATCACTGATTAATTTTAACACTTTAGTGATAATTTTAAACCTGCCGATTTTTTATTGTTTAGTAAAACCTACTTACCTTAGAATCAAAAAGCACAAACAGTTACTTATCCTTGGAAGAGGTAGGGGAAAGAAAACCAGCAATTGAATTGTTCCAAATCTTATATTTTAAAGAATGTAAAAAGTAACAATTATATAAAAAAATCTCCACATTTCATGTTTTCTATTAATCTACAATGCTAACCTACCATTTTTGTACAACAGGAATTACAAGCTAACATAGCTCAAGACATAGTGAATTTTATGTCGTTATGGGGCATACAATTTTCCAAAACTGTTATTCGATAAAAATATCTTATATAGAAGATACTTCCATTTACATTGAGAATCAAAACCAATCCAACGAACTAGACTATTTATTTAACACTTTACTGGGAAAATTATTGGGTGCGTATATACAAATAATTGCAGAAACTCAAAAAAATACTATTAAATAAAAGTACGTGCATCAAAGGGGATTGGATAAACATACATACATAAATATATGCTTTACACAGAAAACTTACCAATAAAAAAACATAACATAAAACATATGACCGAGTAGGTACTCAAAGTTTAAGTCGTTCAGTACAACTTTTAGACTTCTCTTACCAAATTGTACATATAGAAAACTTTGGGAGTCTTGTACATAAAATTATAACCTAAAGTCTATAAAAACAGCCATAAAAATATCAGTCTTCAAATGTGAAGTTGCTCATTTAAGATTTGCATTATTATTGCAAAGTTTTATTGCACAATTAGGAATAGATCTCCCTGCTGTCTCTCCATGGGACAAGGCTCATTCGTGGAATGTCATCACAACTGACTAGACTATTGCTGAAAAAGAAGGTTTTCATTAATGAGATGAAATGTTAATTT
Organism: Leptura quadrifasciata; assembly: GCA_963675555.1. Lineage (NCBI taxonomy): Eukaryota > Metazoa > Arthropoda > Insecta > Coleoptera > Cerambycidae > Leptura > Leptura quadrifasciata. Next base: position 12,855,817 of record OY776681.1, on the reverse strand, counting down.
TATAAATGCATATTTTGAAAATTAAGTAAAACATAATGGTAATTTTGTGTGAATTGTGCCCTACAGTATGTACAATCGAAAAGATTTACTGAATCAGTGTATGTGTAATTATCGTTTTCTTATTAAACTAACCCATTATGAATCAATAAGTTTTAAAATGGAGCAATTAGGTTTACTGCTGCAAAAGCTTTAAATATTCTAGTCCTCTGTGAACATGCAAAGACCCTTAAAGCATCGGGAACCCGGCAAAAGACATCTTCACCCCCCTCCCACCATTTTAGGTGGATACATCCCAATTTAGCGCAAACCACCCCTTTATGCAAAAAACCTGGATCTGGGTGTGCGAGAGCTTGTCAGAACGGGATTTCTTTCTCATACGTTTAACATGTCGTTTCTCTCTCCCTCCCTTTGACATTCACTGAACAAATGTGTCGGAATGTTGGGGGGGACCCAACTCTATTAGCAAAAAAAAAAAAATCACAATCGGAGCCAGATCTGCTCCACTATTTAAATTGTGGGCTAGACGTGAAGCGTGAAAGGGGAACATCAAGACCTTATGAGTGTACAGTAGTGGAGGAAATATAGTATTTATCAGGTAGTATAGCACAACAACTCTGCCAGCGAGGAGTTTTTGGATTTAAGTACACCTCTATTTAGGGCATCAGTTTTTGATATTGCCATACACCAGCTTTTAGCATTTTGAGGTCCACAGATTCAATTTATAAATAACGGTGATTACCGCATTTGTCTATGCATTTATTGTATGTACATATGTACTTAATAAAAAATAGTAATTTTTTTCATTATTGAAAAATAGAAATTACACGAGGAATATCACGATCCGCAGGAAAATATACTTTCTGGTAAGCTCTATAAAGTAATGTAGTTAGTAAAAGAAATGGAGTGTGTTCATAAGAACTAAGCAATTTTTTAACAACTAGAAATTTACAAGTTCAAATACGCTGTCTATGAAATGGAATTCCATATTAAGATTTATCAGATCATTGCAGGAAACACGATTGTTTATACGATGTATAGGATAAATTTCAGGTAGGCGGTTTTCCGGATGTTTTTCAAGCACGGAAGTGGCTAGAAAATATTTAGTTTTAAAAATAATCTGAGCAAAATATTTATAGAAACTATAAATTATCTACAAACAAATCGTTACCTAACAGACTGACATGTTTGTTAGAACCCACTAGGAACTAAATATCGACTTACCTAGGACTAATTTTTTCAAATACATTAGGTTGCATCATCTTAATATCGTCTGCGTTATCGCAGAAGATTCTGGCCAAGGTAACCTTCTTGATTTCCCTCAACTGAGACGCAGCAAACGGTCTTGGCTGCTGTGCATTAGTGTAAAAGTAGCGATCACCTTTCTTGCTCCGCATGAACTGATCAGCTATTATGCAAGAGAACGTTGGACCCAATAAGGAACCTTCATCTGGCTTCTCCAATAAACCTCCGACCATCAGGTCCACATCGGCTGGGCTAGAGTAAACTTTGGATAATTCGATAATTTCCTGAAAAGAAATACATTAATTATTTGAATAGTCAAAAAATTGGTAAAGTTAAGTCGAAACTGCTTATTTTTGTAAACTGTTAAGGACCATCCTTAGTCAATAATGTAAATTGAAACATCAAACAAGAACTTACCTCTTCTGTCATAACATCCTTAAAGTCGGTAAATTTATTAGCCATTTCAAATCCGCAAAGGGCGCGGAATTTTGTATAATCTGGTAGGCCATGATCCCGGCCTCTTTGGATGTCCAAGCTCAGAACGTCATACCCGAAATGTTCGTCTGCATACAGTTTGTTGGTCAGCTGTAAAATATATCGATTATCCACAGTCCAGTTGAAATAAATGAAATAAGTTCGGTTGAGAATAAGATCCCAATGGGCACATTTACGTTTAATAAACGTTTTAAAACGTCATGGACGTTTATCAAACGTGTTTAAAACGTAGTGGACGTTTATCAAACGTTTTACGTTATATTTGGCTGAAAACTTCAAATTTTTAAACGTACAGAATTATACATGCATTATCAGAAAATGAGATCACGAAATACTGGCATAAAATGTTGTAATATAAACATTTTTCCACAAATAAATACAGGGTGTGCTGTCACGACCTTGAACTATCTGTATTTCCGAAACTACTACTACAGATATTTTCCATGTTGTTCTTTCCTTATAAAATGTTTATATTTTTCTGCCACTTCCGGTTATATCGGAAATTTCAGTCAACTTCGTTGTTTTAAAAGGAACTCCCTGTATATTTTTGAATTATTAGATTCTACGGTAAATTCTAATATTCTATAATATACAATGAAATAAACGGTTTAATAATAACTCTTTTAAACGTTCTTCTACTAATTTATATCAACGAATAAATTTTGTTGGATAATTTGATTTAAATAAAATGTACAAAGTATATCATACAGCGCGCATCTTCCATCAACAGTAGAAGGGGATATTGAAATAAAACGATTTAATTGGAACCCCTTTACATTCTACCCTTACTTTTGGGTTTATTAAAGTTCCAATGTAACAAATTTATTTGAATGTGTATGTATTATAAGGTTTAATTAAGATGTTTTCTTTCGTTCTATAAATGTTGAAAATAAATATTATACTTTTTTAAAATGTACAACGTTTAAAAGGTGTTTGCATTTGGTAGAAAATTGGAAGTATTACAAGCAGATTAAAAATTCTTCGCCAGTAGCTTGTAGAGATAAAAGACATAATGTAAATAATTTATATCATCAAAATAATTTGATGAATAGTCTTCAGCTTAAGCCGCAACAAACGCAACAAAAACTTTACGACTTCATTATTATCGCCTTTGGACCATGGGGCTTGTTGTCACCAAACAAGCCGATGCACGTTAAAAACCTATAAAGGAAAGCGAGTCAATTTGAAAACAAAATAGTACAGAGCCGAACTTAAAATTCGTATGTATTAGAATGTACATATTAATAACTTAGATAGTAACGCGTTAAAATTGAACGAATGAGTTGCTGATCTAAATATTTCAAGTGCGTGCCTGGGCGCAATTAATTTTGTGGCTAGTTTAACGGTATTTTAATGAGGTTGTAAAGATTTTGTTGCGTTTTTTGAGTGCCCAATAAATGCGTACTCGACTATAACAGGATTTTTTCTTTGTTACTTTCATACAATTGCTTTTTAGTTATTACTTATTGGGAAAACAATAAAGATGAGTTATTATTATTATTATTACTTACATCCTCCACATAGTGCATGCCTAGCCGTCGAGTGTTCTGTGTAGCAAGACCTCTGACGAGTGCATCTAAGGCGCCAGGTTTTTGAATTATGCTAGGTTTGTTGAAGTGATCTCGCAAACTGATGCTATCATTACGAACACGATCCTCCTCGAACAGTCTAACCAATGAAAAGAGCGGTAAAAATTGGACTTAACTAACAAAAAAACATACTCACTTTATTCTTCCATCATACAGAGATATCATGGCACGAATGGCAGCTGTAGCGAAACTATTGCTCACGCCCGAATCTTCGTCTTCATCATAGGTGCCGACGTTCTCTTCGTCTTCATCATAGGTGCTGACGTTTGAGATTCTATTTACTAATTTTCGAGCTGCAAAGAACAATTTAAATTACAAGTGAGGCAATTGTCGAAAGAAGAGAATCAAATAAAATCAGTTTGGAAAAATACAATGCAAAGAAGCTGGTAAATTTGGATAGAAATTGGCCGAGGTATGACTTTAACTGAATTCTATGGGCTCTACGTAAAATAAACTTATACAAAGGTAAAATGTTATTCAACTTCAACAAGTTATGGTCACTGTACGAAAAAAATATACGCTGGTTAATTATCATGCTGTTATTGCTCAGAACTTTGTCAAACTAACCTAGAATGCTATTAAGCCATCCTCTGTAGGTAATGTGTTGCATCTCAGCGATTACGATCCTCCTGGTTTCTTGGAACAACGTCTCGTCGTCCCATTGGCTATTCAGCGCTGCCAACTTATTGGCTATCCTGTTGTGCTCTCTGTACCAAATGGTATGCATTGCAGTCAGCTGTGGTTGAAAGTTGACGCGAGGATCACCCGATTTAAAACAGGACGTATTAGGAGAGCTCCATTGACAGTCTTCCGTGGGGATCTGCGATACGGGGAGGTAGTGCTTGCCATTCAATGAGGTAACCTCAAGTTTTCCTTGGTTGAAGGAACGAAGCGAGGAGGATCTACGGGCTGTGGAGCCATAGATTTGAGAACCGTCTAAGTAGTGTGTGGCTTGGTTCACCTTTCAATGAAATGTAAATTAATATCTAGCACTTAATAAGTAGTATAGTATACAAAAGTGCTAACGCTACATTATTACCGGTTTGGAATTTGAAGAATAGGAGCGTACTATGGTATTTCGGTTTAAGAATTTAACGATCTTCAAATACGACAAAGCACACCGCCTCTCTTGACCCAACTTTGTTTACTGTAGAGGTCATTTGGTGAATTTTTTATGAGTTCGGTTATCTTTCATTGAACTACAAAAGAAACCTACCTGATCCGTAGGCCCAAAACTGCAATCAGACCTCAAAGCAGGAAGAGATCTAACGTAGTTTATACAGTCTACGCCTTGATCGGAATAACGCTGGTCACCTTCTGGTACAGACACCGGAGCACAAAACGGATGAATATATCTCGGAGACAAATTGTTGCCTTCGGGACTACAACAGTCGATGCTCTTCTCAGTGTGAACTAAGAGTTGATTATTATTTTAAAAACGTGAAAAGAGGGGTTAAAAAAACTTACTCATAATAGCTGTCGCAGGTCTGCTTAAGTCATGTGCCACAAACTGGCCCCACTGCATCACCGCCAATGTCAAACGGTCGTTCAGCTTCTCAGTAGGTTTTACGAGCCGCGAACTTACAAACCTTGCATTTGGAAGCGCTTTCTTATTAACAGCTCTGCGGGGCTCGTAGATACCGTCCAAGTAGTCTGGATATATTAACCTAACAAATAAAAACAAATGTATAACTTCCACAAGTATCAACCGGTTAAATAGTACATTCGTTTTCGCGTTTTGTCCAGAAAGTTGACATCGCCTGGGGCAGATACAACTAGTTTTAATAATCGCCTGATGATGCCAACTTTGTTGCGGAAACGTATATAGCGTACAATTACTTCTATTTGTTCAACTTCATTGTCAAATTTATAAAGCAATCCACGTCTTACCTAGTGTAACCGGTAAAGGATTCTCCTAAGCGGCCACTTAGAACATGATTGCACGATCCATCCATGGAACGATAAGCAGACAGGTACTCCTCCGGTGAACATCGCTTTTTCAGTTGGGCGCAGGATGATTTTAGGGGCGTCTTGTTATACTTGAATGTTGTGAGGTACTTGGCACAATCCTGGGTCTTCAAATCGTGTCTGTAAATGAAAATACGTTTGAGCGATACCCAGATGATGCCAACATGGTTAGCGAAACGCAGTTCGTGTTAGCATTCTTGATTTCTCAAATTAATGTCATGGGTTATATTAATAGTCCGGGACGCAGTGAACATTTTGAAACACTTACTTTAGCATTCAGTGATTGTCGATATAGTGAGATCGATCTAGTACGGAAAACGCTCCGAAACAACAGTGTTTTTTCGAATTTTTCATTTGTGCGTATTATGTAGTCGGACTCCTCCTATCATCTGGTCATCTTTACGGGAGCGAGGGGGTCGGTGGAGGGAGCAAATTTGCATGTAATAGGGAAAATCACTTTTTTCGGACATAACTCGCTTAGTTTGATTCGGATCGAAAAAGTGTAAAATGGATAAAATGAAGGGCTCACGCAAGCGTGTAAAATGAATTTTGACTCGTTGAAATTGGTCCAGCGGTTCTCGAGATATTACGATTTGAAGGTACGGATTTTTCACTGCGGCGGGAACGTACCGAGAGCCGTTTTCGCGTTTTTTTTTTTTTTTTCGGGGAAGAAAGTGACTTGAAAGTTTCTTCCCCCGATAGACACTCAGGACCTAAGTACTGTGTCCAAATTTCAAGCTGCTAGGTTGATTAGGGGGGAGTGGGAAGGGTAAACGTAAATGAAATTAGAACTGCTGTAACTTCCGCATTTTTTTCCGAGCAAACATGAGATTGTATATTAATGTGCCTACTTTGAGTTCCGCTCATGTATGTTCAATTTTCGCCACAAATAAATAAATGGTTGCGAAATAACCAATTTATAGTTGTTATTGTTTTTAGAAAACGTCATTTTTTTACCAGGAAGGAAAGGGGTGGGAGATTTTTTTTTTCATCACCATCGAACGTGGAATTTTTTTCTCTTTGATTTGAGCCCAACCAGATTGCGATCGGGGCCCGCAAAATTTTTGCCCTGTAGAAGGGCAAGGGAAAGGCTTAGGAAATTTCGGGCTGGGCTCATTTTCAAGGATAATCAATTTTAACCCCGAAGCTCTAACTTCATTAGGGCCTGCACGCGCGCATGATACATTTATAAAAACGGGCGCTGTGCAGCGAGATGCTGAGGAAGGAGCCTAGTACTCCCACTTCTCTCCCTTCTCTCTCGCAAATACACGTCCCACTCCGCTCGTCCGTGCCCTATCTTTACATGTAAATTTTCCCCCTCCACCAACCCCCTCGCGCCCGCAAACATGACCAGATGATAGGGGAGTCCGACTACATAATATGCACAAAAAAATCGAAAAAAACACTGTCGTTTCGAAACCCAGATCGGCTCCACTAATAGGATTGGTTCATTAGTGCTGCCAATTAACAAATCATGAGTCTAGCTACGATATTTAGCTGGGTTCAAGGGGTAAAAAAACAAATGAGTTACACTTATCTTCGCAGTACTAGTACTGCTTGATAATTTCATAGAACGTGCTAAAAAGCAATCTGGCTGGTCTGGAGCTATGGAACGTAAGTCTGGCTAAGATTTTTTGACAAATCCGTCAATCGGAAAATCAGGTTGATTTTGGGATTGCATCGCACTTACTCTCGCATTGGTGAAACTGAGTATGCTAACTGATATGGCTATCAACCATAGTTAAAAATAATTCTGGCTGATTTGCGGAGTTGGTAAATCAGTCTGGCACAACCTCAAAATTTGGAAAAATAGAAAATCATGGACTTATTTTCGTAGTGCTCAAAATTTATCAGATGATAGTCTGTACCATAATCTACTGAAAAAACATAGTCTGGCTGTTTTTCACGATCATCAAAGCCTCGCCAGACACACCTAATACTTAATTAGTCAACGCTTCGCCTTTGTTTTCAACTTAATAGACATTTTTGATAAGAATTATCCACCTAAGTACGATAATTCAAGATGAATCTAAGTCAGAGAGTCCAAGATTCTTCTAAGTAGCAGTTGAGGTCACATTGATCCGCAGTTTCTTAATTATTTTGTGTACGTCTATGCAGATTGTGATGATATCAATGATGCCAATGCCTCTGAGCAGCAAGAAAATTCTGATGACGATAGTCATAGCGAAGAATATGACGATGATGATAATGATAATTATGTTTTTCTTCAAACGTCAGAAAATCATAAGATTTCTCGCTTATTTCATGACATTAAAGTTTGACATTCCAAGCGACTGTGCGCTGCCACTAACAACGAAAATAAAATAGTACATTATACACTAAGGGAGAGAAACGTCTTATTTTTCCTGAGGTGTAATTTGAGGCCCGAGGGCAACAAATACATTGAGGGAAAAATGGCGGTCTCTCCCGAGGTGTATATACTATTTTTTCCACGATCGGGAGTAGAAACATTTATTTCATAAATAAAGAATTATAACAAATTGGAGCGAAATTACAATATTTAGAAGCCTTTGGGATATTTCCATTCAACGTATCATGGCAACAGATATTCATCATAACAACATGGCAACAGATATAAAAACTCCCTTAGGGAAATTATTGTCTTATTTCGTCCCTAGGGAGTAAATGCTTTACTTCTGTCACAATTTTGATGCCATAGAAATCGATTTCTACTCCCGGTCGTGGAAAAATACTATTTTTCTGCTCGAGCGGACTTTTACTTCCGTTGCTAATGACAACACACAGTTATAGTATATTGTTTTATTAGGAATAAAAGTTATATTTTTGTAACGAGTCTGTAGGCGCAGCTACATTTTTTCTTCATTTTTTTTAGATAATCGACGTTTGAAGAAAAAATAACATGACTTATTCGGAGTAAAAGCCACTTCTGTGACTCGTCACAGAAATGTCACTTTTATTCCTAATAAAATAATATACTACTTGCTTCAAACGTCCAGTAAAACATGACATTTCTTAACATGACATTAAAGTTTGATATTTTAGACGGCTGACTGTGCGTTGCCATTACCAGCGGAGGTAAAAGTACTTTTTCTTCCGCTGTGAGCGGAAGAAAAAGTACTTTTACCTCCGCTTCCATAACAATGCGTATTTTGATTAATACGCCGGCCATGCGATATTATTACAGTGCGTTTTTGGTGGTGAAATTCGAAATTTTTTATCTTTATTTCGAAGAAAAAATAGCATGTTTAATTCGGCGTAAAAGCCACTTAAATCCTATCGAAGATAATTGAATGCCAAAATAAGTGTCTGAATATGTTCACTGCCCCCTGGACGAATGAGGTAAATATTTAGAGTTATTCTCTTTAGAAACAAACACTAACTTGTTGCAAAAACTGTTCAGGAGCTGAACGCTAGCTTTTAGGGCAACCAGAGCGTCTCTTGCTCCATCGACGGCCTCCCTTTCTGGAGAGAAGGATATGTACATTCCATGTGCAGGAGTTCCGTGTCTCACCGTGATATCCGACCATCCCAGATTCGTCTCTAACCTCTTCATGTAGTTGACAACGCCGTTTGCAAAAGTGACGGACCTGTTCAGGTCCTTTTCCGTTATCACTATACCCAAGTCGGGAACGGTATCACTTTTGATGGAATATCTGGATTTTCGGATCTGGACGAAATTCGAATCATCGAACCCTACAAAAATTGGTGTTAGACAAAAGATCGATTTTCTGGATATTTTGATTTAAATGGCTAAAAAGTGGCACAGTAATTGTAGATTTTATTTCAGATACGGCATTAATAATAGCATCTACAGCTGGGATTGGAACCCAGGTCCTCTCGATAATAACTTGTGAATGATTACTGTGAATAAAATAACATTAAATGCATTTAGGAGCTTGTAAAAAATGATCTACAATTAATATGCATTTGTTAACTGTATTCATCTCGTTTCTTGCTTACTTCAACAAATCAAGTCGACTGTATACAATAATATACTGGAAATATCAGCTTTATATCGACATAACCTCAAAGTTTGTGAGAAAATGACGAAAAACCTATTTTTCTGTTTTTATTTTTTTTTCTCGCGTGAAAATTATTTAATTTAAATGAAACTTTGTGAAAGTACGTAATTATTTACATATAATAAGCATGCATTTTTTCAATTATGGGAAATAAATATTTTTCGAGATTTTACCATTTTTCCGAAAAAACACAACTAACTTTATTGATTTTTTTTTGGATTTTCATGTTCTACTAGTGCTCACTTTTTTTCGTCGAGATGTCTACTTTCAAATGGTACGTCGATGTTAGTGATTTATTGTCATTAAGCAGCTTAAAATTAAGAAAAACCGAAAAAAAAATTTTCGAATCTCGAATTTGTCGATTTTTTTCATTATTTTAAATTTTTTTGCATATTTATGTTAATAATTCATAATATTTTAATGAAAAACCTTACTTTGGTATAAAATAACTAAAGTTGAATGAATTTAGTTATTGGAAACCACGCTAAAATTGAATACAAACAAAAAAAATACTGTTACGTATTCAAACAAAATTTTTTTTTACAAAATTTGAAATTTCTCAGCATACAGGTATTTGAAATGCCCGCCCAAAACGGCTGAAGGTTGGGGTAGAGAGGGGTAGGACAAAGTGAGCCTGCACAAGAGCAGCAGACCTCGTTCTGTTGTAAAAGTAAATCTCTATTCGTCTAGTTGTGTAAAAGTATTTTTTCAGTTTGTGATGCGTCCTTTGTAAACGCACGTAGTGATTAAGTTTTCGATTAAAATTAAACGAATTGTTAATTGACAATAGTTTACTGCCGTTGGATAATAACAAAGTAAGTTGAGTATTAATTTGTAGCCTTTAACATTGTCAGTAGCTTTTATAAATTTAATATATCAATAAATATCAATCCATAAATTTATAACTCATTAAATCAATTACGATTTGAGCTGTATCAGCAAGCTACAAACAAATCCAGTTTTAAATTGGAAAAACTCCCTCCAACTGAAGAAGCAGCTGCACAACACTCCTACAGAGTCTATTACCAATTGCAAACTTGGTTGGGTAATTTTGACAACGATCAGGACAACAAAAAAGCAAAGGACTGGGGCTGGAACGAAAATGTAGGAAGACTCGTGCCGAAATACATCTCTGACAGTTCCGACTTGATTCCCGGAAAGTTGTTAAAAAGCGTTCGCTGTACTTGTGAAAGTGGATGCAATAATCAAAGGTGTGGCTGCCGAAAACACGGCTTAAATGTACCAATCTATGCAATACATGCACTGAGAACTGTTCAAATAGAAACAGAGAAGTGTTTGTAGATTTAAGTGATTCTGAAGATATTGATGAAGAGCCAGCAAAGAATAATGACCTCGAAATTGAAGAGCCTGAAAATGCCAATGATTTTGAAGATAAAATAGAATTTGAGAGTTTGATCGATGAAGAAAACGAACCACAACAAAAAGGGCCTAAAATTGAATAGATTTTAACAATTATTTTATTGATTTTTCTTTTTATAAGCTATACACAACCAATATTAATAAAGTAAATATTTGTAAATAAAGTAAAGAATTCGTAGCCAATATAAATAAATTGTATGTTGTATTTTATCATATGTATTTAGAATAATTTAATATGCATATAAAGTTTTCGAAACTTAACTGTAGCTTATGAAAATTAATAAAGTACTATTGATTTCCATGTAAATGTTAAGTTTCATGAAGTTTTCCCTACCTTTCCGTGATGAAATTCATTCATCTTTATTTATTTTATACCAAAGTAAGTTTTTTCATTAAAATATTATGAATTATTAACATAAATATGCTAAAAAATTTAAAATAATGAAAAAAAATCGACAAATTCGAGATTCGAAAAATTTTCTTTTCGGTTTTGCTTAATTTTAAGCTGCTAAATGACAATAAACCACTAACATCGCGTACCATTTGAAAGTAGACATCTCGACGAAAAAAATGAGCACTAATAGAACATAAAAATCAAAAAAAAATCGACAAAGTTGTTCGCCGAAAATAGGGGTGTTTTTTCGGAAAAATGGTAAAATCTCGAAAAATATTTATTTCCCATAATTGAAAAAATTCATGCTTATTATATGCAAATAATTACGTACTTTCACAAAGTTTCATTTATATTAAATAATTTTCACGCGAGAAAAAAAAAATAAAAACAGAAAAATCAGTTTCTCGTCATTTTATCGCAAACTTTGAGGTTATGTCGAAAAATATATAGAATAAAGGTTTTAGATTTTTTTATTATCTACAACTTTTGTATGAAACACTTTTCTCTAGGAGGTCATGTTTCGCCACAAATCACGAAAAACGGTTTTCATCCCTTAAATAGCACCCCATTTCACTACTACCCTTCATCTCAAGTTCCAAAGTTTTTTTTTTCATATTTTATGACCTCAACTCTATATTCCAGCCGGCCGTTGCCTGCTATTAATTTTTTCATTTCAAAAAGGTAACGGCCCCAGCCTATTTCACATCGGAATTCTCAGAAGCAAGTCGGATTTACATGACTAAGTTCTTTCACAATACATAAAATGATCAGAAGCCTTCCGATGGGCGGACTCTAGTATTTACATTGTATAAATTAAAAGCATTTTCTTCAGTTCATGTCCTCGTTAGTGGTGTTCCATTTAGAGCTCTCTCGATTGGATAGAAACAATGTTAACTTAGTGTGGACTGAATTCTAATTTGATTGAAATGTAGTTTAGTATTTTAGTATGTTTATTGTCGGGTAAATCTCTCTCTCTCTAGTCTGCAGCTATGGCTCGTTTATGTGTAGGTATGGCTCACTTGTTTGCATCTATGGCTCGTTTGTGTGTAGGTATGGCTCTCTGGTCTGTAGCTATGGCTCGTTTTTGTGTAGCTATGGCTTTTTACGTGAGAAGATTGATATTTCAGGTCAACTTTCTAGAATATTTGTACAGCAGAAAAGGCTATCTTAAATCGCGATTACGGAGAAACCTGTCGTGATACATTTAAATAAACTATACTGATAGCAGTAACGCATATATAGTATGTGTTACAACTTTTGCCTACCTTTACAACAACAAATATAAATACATAAAAAATAGAAATCTCCACAATTATTTTTTCACGATAGAAAGGGATGACATATCTTTGTCAACAAAAAAATTACTTCTATAGGAAACGCTGATTGCAGTATCTATAATATTTTACCAGGAACTGTTATTTTTCAGTATATTAATAAGGAGTGATGGAATTAATACTTAACTGTCAGTATTGGTGATGAAAAATTAGGAGTAAATACGTTTCTTAGTTTTTATTACACTTTTAGCCTTATCACCCTATATAAATTTATACATAGTTGTAAACAGCTATATTTCCAAATGAGAGAGATAACAGTGATAACGTAAGCTTATGAAAGGAGATAAATATAATTTTATTTGAAGTATTAGCAGAGGTTGTGAAATAACTGTTAAAAAAATAACTTTATTATATTTTCACATACTTTATAATCACGTCATATGACTTGGACAAAAATAGTACAGTAAAGTAATTAGTTGACAAAATAAAGTTAAATATATAAAGTTATTCCACAATTTTTTTTTTTTTCGTTAAAAGTAAACACACTTAATGATATATGGTTGAGGTGACTTTGGAGTGATCAAGTAAATCCTTATGAGACAAAATACGATTAGAACGATAAATGTTGCGGTTCACTGCTTTGGTTACATATCTAACTTTGTTAATTCCTTTGTCAAGTTTAATAGGAGTTCTGGGGAGATATTTTTATAAACGTCAACAATTTGACCCCTCAGTTGGCCTGAAGTCGGCACCCCTTTATGAATTGCTGCATACACAGTCGCTTGTTCTTGACCAAAAAAATTACCAAGTGTCCAATCTGGCGGTCTAGGTGGCCATTTAATTGTGTTTTCCACTTAAGGTAGAAACAGGACAAGGTTGATGCCTTTCTCATGCTTAAGAGTATTTTTGAAGAGATACTGTTACAAAGAGTCATCATTTTGTCGTATATCATGAAAAATCAGTGGATGCTAAATCTGGTGATATAGGTAGCCACAATGGCGCCTTTTCCAGAAAAATATCGATTCCTTTCTCGTGTTTGGCAGTTTTTTGTAACGAACTCGAGGACTTATCACTAAATATAATATTTTCTTCCACGACCCCCACGACCTACTTTCTGAAGCTTGAAAAAATTAGAATTAGCCGCGCCTACTTTCCCCACTTGCCAGGGGGAGTAACTTCGCAGGTTTCTCAGCCACACTAGACCCTAATAAAATATTTTCTGCAGCTGTACATATGACTGAGCAAATCAATTGCAGCTATCGTCTTACATATCTAACTCAAAAACATACTGAAGTTCAAAAAATCATTAAATGCGTTTACTTTAACCGTTAAAACACAAACCACAACATAAAGTTACGGAAAATTATTGCACAAAAATACTCTATCCCAGCCACCAGTTAAAGAAAAAACTAGATTCTTTTTGTGCAAAAACCATCTTAATATATTTTTGATAACAGAAAGTGACGTCAACTTTTCTTACCTCTAATACAAGAGTTTTTGTCACGATAGAGTGCAATTTAACTTTAACACCTCTTTATAGAGAGATAATTGGCTATCCTTTTTTAAAAAATGCATACTGAGAACAATCTCAGTTGCAAATTTATATATCTATCTAGCTTATCTATCTATCTATCTGGTAGACGTTTTATACATCCTAAAAGAGAATGGTACAGTTTTCGTCACATTTATGGTTACAGGTGCTGTATTTTATAAGACGTTACCAGTTATTTTTCTGATGTTTTTTCTATGGTCTTTGATTTATTTATTAGGTGACAGTCCTCAATGTTATTGTGCATTTTTAACGCGTGTGATATGTGTTTATGTTTTGGCCTTTAGAAAACACGTTTCCTTTTTGACACATCTGTTAAAGGAGCTTTATCAAACTTGAAAGTTAGGACACTTTGGTCAAGATTTGTTCTGGAATGTCGTTAAATTAAATTTGAGCAATTAGGAGTTTATTTCATCTTTAGAGGACGTTGTTGGTGTATTTATTATTATTAAATTTTAACCACTTATAACCAAAATATTTTCAATCAATACTACGTCTGTTACGTTGCCAGAGACGGACATTTTTAAGAGCGCTCCGGATATAAGCCGGAAAGACTGTGCAAATTACTCTCATATAAATCATTATTTTAAAAAACGGCTTTCACTAAAATACATTAAAAACATGTTACAATGTGGGACGATGAGGGAAAAAAAAGTATATATAAAAAAATAATTTTTTTTCCTTCTATTATCGATTTGCAAAAATAATTTTTATCGTCCCGCATAGGTATCATTAAAATAAACATTTTCCCTTTTGTAGAACTAAAATAAAATTAGCCCTAATGTCCTCAAATGCACAGAGAAATTTAAAGATTATGTATAATAAATTTGTCCAATGTCAAATTCTACTACATCTCTATCTCTCGCCTTCCAAGCACACCGTACATTCAGCTGCGTCATTTTATTAACGTGAAGTCATTTACAATTAAAATTGGAAGCATGGATGACTAATACACTCCGACCAACTCTTAACTATCGTTGCCACCCCCTTAACCTAAACCCTCTTCAAACTTCTTTTTAATTAAGATCAGAATTTTTCTCTGGTCGAGGCTATTTGTCCTCTAGCGATAACCTTTTAAATAAAAGTAAATAGAGAATGCCAAAAAAAAATGAAGCACTATCAAGAAGAAAAATACAAATTCGTACAGTAACGCAGTAAAAAAGCAAAAAAAAATGAAGAGATACGTAGTCTAGATACAGCAAGATTATGATTTTATCCTATTTTGGGTATCAGCCGGAGCATATTCCTAAGTTTTGGACCTCAAAAAACCTTGTGCTACTGTTTTTTATCAATTAAAGTTGTTTTACCGCGTTTTTCGAGCTTAAAATGTGAATAACTCA
This sequence comes from Leptura quadrifasciata, assembly GCA_963675555.1. Classification (NCBI taxonomy): domain Eukaryota; kingdom Metazoa; phylum Arthropoda; class Insecta; order Coleoptera; family Cerambycidae; genus Leptura; species Leptura quadrifasciata. The sequence continues at coordinate 12,840,582 of OY776681.1, read as the reverse complement.
GGTCCTATAAGTCAAATCGGAGCAAACTAAAAACCAGTCTCTTCGCAATAAAATTGCCGATAAATCCTCGTTGGTTTCCAATCGTCAAGTACGTACATAATCCACAAAACTGAAAAAAAAACGAGAAAAGAATAGTATTTTTTTTCATTTTAGTGCCCAAGGCCGTCAACTAGACCAATTTGCATCAAACTTTCAAAAAATATACTTTTTGATGCAGTAAAACGATCCTGAAAAGTTGGTGTCAAAATATTGAATCCGTTGGCCAAAATTGCATTTGTTATCTAAAATTTGAAATGCTCGCCATTTTATGCCATGCCAAGTCCAAAATGAAAAATTATTTTTTTAAAATGTAGATCTCGACGCCAACTTAGTATTGTTAATTCAGCTAAAAAGTGATTTAGATGCAAAATACAATAACTTTCTTGTTTCTTAAAATTCGGATGACTTTTTTTAAACATGTTATTTTTCCCTAGCAATACGATGAGAAACTTAGTTTTTTTTTTATTTAAAATTTGTTATTATTTTTTTAATTCTTTCGTAGAGATTGTTGCAAAATACAATAACTTAATTGTTTTTTAACATACAGAGGAGGACTTTTAAAATATGTTATTTTTTCCCTCGCAATGCGATCATAAACTTTGTTTTTTGTTAATAATGAAGATAAGTATTTTTTATTTCCAAATTCATATGTATACATGTACCAACGATTGCTAACTGTAAACCTGTATAAAGAAAAAATATTTTTTTGTATTAATTTTCTATATAAATATGATTACTTAGATTAAATTTATATTGTCTTCTAAATATGTTTTAAGTTTTATTTAAAAAAGAAAATAGTAAATATTATAGTATAAATACTTGTTAGAAAAAATTTTAAAGACGAGGATTAATAATACGGTAAAAACATTTTATTATTTAAAAATAAACATTTTTATTCTGATAAATGCACAAAACCGTAATGGAATGGAACTGGTGGGGAATAAGAAAGAGAAAGAAAAGTAAAAATTTATCCTCATTTATAAGCAACTATTCGCTCCGTAGGTACATTCTATATGAGCACAATTGAAACCGTATATAAAATAAAAGCCGGCATCTCTTCATTGTAGATGGGCGGAAGTAGATAGAAATCCTTGTCATAAGAAAATGTTAAACTTTTTTTAAAATTGTATTCATTTTTATTATTTTTTGTTTATTAGATACCTATATTTGTTAATTTCGTCAATAACATATTTTTAAGCATTTTTAGATATAAAGTAAAGTATTTGAATTTATTATATATTGTAATAGGTATTTATGCACTGCACTGGAAAACCATTAAAACACACTGACAGCACATTTCACAAGTCCACGTTGACTGTTTAACAGTCGGCATCTCGTTATCTCTTAATATGTATGTCCTCTGTATGTTAAAAAACAAGAAAGTTATTGCATTTTGCAACTATGCTCTACGAAAAATTTATAAAATAATAACAAATTTTAAATAAAAAAAAACACAAAATTAAGTTTCTTATCGTATTGTTGGGGGAAAAAACAACATATTTTTAAAAAAATTCCTCCGAATTTTAAGAAACAACATTTAGCAACTAAATCACTTTTTAGCTCAATTAACAATAGTTACATTATAATGTTTGTAAATAAGTTTCTATAAAATTTAATTTTTTTTTGAATTTATCACATGAAATGAATAGGTCTCAAAATGATACAGTCCAAATTTTAACTCAAAATATGCATTTGTTAATTAACAATTGGCCAAAATGCAGAACTATATCTCGGGTTCACGTTAACAAAAATGAATTTTCTTTTTGTAAATTAAAGGTCCCAAAATTCTCTACCAGATCTGATAAAAAAAAATTCAATTTTTTTTTCAAAATGGCCGAAAATATGCAATTGTTGTTATTAGTTATAAAAAATGTAAAAAAGTAACCAAAATTACATTAAAAAAATTCTTTTTAATTGCATTCGGAAGCTGGAGTCGAGATCTACATTTTGAAAAAATAATTTTTCATTTTGAACTTAATGGCATAAAATGGCGGGCATTTCAAATTTTAGATAACAAATGCAATTTTGGCCAATGGGTTCAATATTTTCATACTAAATGTTCAGGGTCTTTTTATTACATAAAGAAGTATATTTTCTCAAAATTTGATGCAAATTGGTCTAGTTGACGGTCTTGGGCACTAAAATGAAGAAAATGCTGGTTTTCCCCGTTTTTTCAGTTTTGCAGGTTATGTACGTACTTCAGAGACTTGAAACTAACGACGATTTATTGGCAATTTTATTACGAAGAGATTGGTTTTTATTTTGGTCCGATCGGACTTATAGAACCGAAGTTAATCACATATTAATCTCGAAAAACGCGGCAAAAAAAAAAATATTTTTTATAAAAAAAATAGTACAAGGTTTTCGAAGTCCAAAACTTAGGAATATACTTCGAGTGATACCCAAAACAGGATGAAATCATAATCTTGCTGTATCCAGACTGTGCAAATTAAAATGCTTTTTTTACTGCACTACAAGTCAAAGTAAGTAAGTTGGGGAAAAAATATGCAAAAGTTAGTAAACAAGATCAGATCACATTAAATCTGTAACTAAAATTGTGAAATGATCAACAGGGTGAAATTATAGTACATTATGCATTAAGGGAGAGAAACGTCTTATTTTTCTTGAGGTGTAATTTGAGGCCCGAGGGCGAAGCCCGAGGGCAACAAATCCATCGAGGGAAAAATGGCGGTCTCTCCCGAAGTGTATATACTATTTTTTCCACGACCGGGAGTAGAAATCGATTTCTATGGCGTCAAAATGTGACAGAAGTAAAGCATTTACTCCCTAGGGATGAAATAAGACAATAATTTCCTTAGGGGAGTTTTTATTTCATGCCCAATAGTTAAACAAAATGTAATAAAAACTCCCCTAGGGAAATTATTGTCTTATTTCGTCCCTAGGGAGTAAATGCTTTACTTCTGTCACAATTTTGATGCCATAGAAATCGATTTCTACTCCCGGTCGTGGAAAAAATATATTATAAACGTGCGTATGGTGACTCATATTTCATAAATTAACTATAAAGTCTACCTCTGCCTCGACTGACATAAGCTGTCGGGAATATTTTTGACCAAATTAGTACATTGGGAAGCAGTCTCCAATTCAAATCTGTACAACACAACTAATTAATGTCATTTTAGTACACCTACAATTCGGACGTACACGAACGAACGTACTGGAACAAAAGAAACTCCCTTTTGCAAAATTCGCGATGAAACAGAAAAATTATCAAAACATAAACACATACGGGGGATTCTCGAAATGGGATCATACGGTATAAGTGCGGCTTGTACCTGATATCGGCGAAGAAACAAGGGTGGCGGTCGCAAAGGTACCTGCGTGTATGGACAATACCCACAGCAACACACCGAGGAGAGGCATAGCCAAACGCATTGCGAGCATTTTCATTTGTCCTGAAACAAAAAGAAACAATTATTAGCAAACTGTGTGTCTTAAGAGCGCTCCGGATATAAGCGGGAAAGACGGTGCAATTTACTCTCATATAAATCATTATTTAAAAAAACGGCTTTCACTAAAAGACATTAAAAATATGTTACAATGTGGGACGATGAGAGAAAAAAAAGTATATATAAAAAAATAATTTTTTTTCTTCTATTTTCGATTTGCAAAAATAATTCTTATCATCCCACATAGGTATTATTAAAATAAACATTTTCCCTTTCGTAGAACTAAAATAAAATTAGCCCTAATGTCCTCAAATGCACAGAGAAATTTAAAGATTAGGTATAATAAATTTGTCCAATGTTATATTCTATTACATCTCCATCACTCTCTTTCCAAGCACACCGTACATTTACAATTAAAATTGGAAGCACCGATGACTAATACACTCCGAACAACTCTTAATAGCGTAATCATTTTAGCCCAAAATTTCACAATCAGTTTAAAAAACTCTCACAAGCTAAAGATTTGGTATACATATAAACTGCTGGCCACTCGAACTTACACATAGAGAATTTTAGGCAAAATTTAAAGTTCAATATTTTCAACAGGAATGCAAATTTTTGAACGCGGCTTGCAAATTTTAAGAGCTAGTTTTTTTCGGATTAAGCTGCATGACGTATATTTATCGTAGGACCATAAGTTTATTATATACGGGGTGATCAATGAAGTCATGCAAAAAATCAAAAAGTTTGTATGAGTGAAATTTCCGCAAAAAATTTTTTTGGTCGTTGCAATATGGTTCGTTACTAAGGTAACATCAATATCTCTAGACGGTTTTGTTAGTTTTTGGATTAAGGCCCTTTGGCCTTGTACACACTACTCAACATAAAATTTGGATACCGAAATTTTTAAAATGCTATAACTTGACATTGGATTGACGGTTCTTGATGATTTTTGCGGATTTGGAATCCTTATTTCACGTAGATTTTCTGTGGTCTAAGCATTTTATTTGAGGGTTGACATTTGCACATTATACCGGGTCGATAATAAACAAAAACGTAGCGACAAGAACAAGTTTATTACATTATATTCTACAATGTACAAGATTGCTTAACAACGGCCAAAAGTCAATTCTTAAAAAATTTATAATTCTAATTCTGGTAATTTTTAATAATCAAAAAAAAAAATTTAACTAAAAAACTAAAAATGAATTTAATTTAAACTTAAATTAAAATTACCTAATTAAAATTAGGTACATTAATTAAAAAAAACAGAAGCTAATATTTTGTTGGTCCTCCTGCTCGTAATATTATTTCCCGACATCGATTTGGTAGAGTATCCACAAGATTATTTATAAAATCTTGTGGAATATTCTCCCATTCTTCACGAATGGCCTCACTGAGTGTTTCTAAGGTTTCAGGGGGTACATCAAGAGATCTTACTTTAAGTTTTAAATAAGACCAAACGTGTTCGATGACATTAACATCCGGAGACTTTGCAGGCCAGTCCACCCTATTGATGTTTTATGCCTGCAAAAACTCTGTGATCCTTCGCGCTCTGTGAGGTCGAGCGTTGTCATCCACCAATAGAAGTTCTGGGCCGTAATGTCGAGCAAAAGGAACAACAATAGGTTCCAAAATTTCCTCCTGATAAACAGTAGCATTAATGGTTTGGTTGGTAATGAATAGCTCGGTTTTACCATTTCTTATGATATCTCCCCACACTGTAACACCTCCGCCACCAAATGCTTCTTGAGGGTCCATATTTTCCTCCAAATATCGCTGATTTGGCCTTCTCCAAACTAAAATTCGGCCATCGGAGTGAAACAAATTAAATCTTGTTTCGTCAGTAAATAAACAATGGCTCCACTCTGCATTACCCCAATTCGCATGACGATTTGCCCATGCCCGCCTATTCGCTCTATGGTGTTGTAATAACCGCACACATTTTGCTCTGCGACGGGCTCTATAATTTAAAATGTTTGGCATTATGTTATGTTTAAAAAAAAAAAATCTCACCTCAAGTTGTTTTTATTTAATTTTCTTCTCACTGTTCTGTCCGAAATTCTCACCCCAGTTTGTTGTCTTAAAGAGTCATTTAGTTTTCTAGAGTTCTTTGTTCTATTCCGCATAGTTTCTCTCATTAAAATTCTTTCGGTTCTTTCGTTTATTTTTTTTGTATGTCCACCCCCATGCTCATAAACATGATCACCAGTAGTTTCGACGCGGCGGATCAAATTATAAATTGTCTTTCGGCTGACATTGTAAATGTGCGCAATTTGCTGTTTTGACATTCCTTCGTTGAGAAGTCGAATGCAATTTTCCCTTTCTGCCGTAGTTAAACGCCTCATATTAATTAAACTTTACAAAATTATAACATTGAAATGTGTCAGATTATTTCTAAAATAATGTAAACAGTTTTTAATTGCATAGCAACAAATTTGTTTTTCCAATGCCTACTTTGAAATTGACGCGTCGCGTAGAAATTACACCCGATCATAATTATGGGCTTGGGGGTGGACAAAGAACTCTGTAAAACTGAATGACTCTTTAAGACAACAAACTGGGGTGTGAGTTTCTGACAGAACAGTGAGAGGAATATTAAATAAAAACAACTTGAGGTGAGAATTTATTTTTACAAAAACTTAAATAATGCCAAACCTTAGAGCGCGTCGTACCCTACGTTTTTGTTTATTATCGACCCGGCATAATGTGTAAATTTCAACCCTCAAATAAAATTCTTAGACCACAGAAAATTTACGTGAAATAAGGATTCCAAATCCGCAAAAATCATCAAGAACCGTCAATCCAATGTCAAGTTATAGCATTTTAAAAATTTCGGTATCCAAATTTTATGTTGAGTAGTGTGTACAAGGCCTAAGGGCCTAAATCCAAAAACTGACAAAACCGTCTAGAGATATTGATGTTACCTTAGTAACGAACCATATTGCAATGACCAAAAAAATTTTTTGCGGAAATTTCACTCATACAAACTTTTTGATTTTTTGCATGACTTCATTGATCACCCCGTATATAATAAACTTATGTTCCTACGATAAATATACGTCATGCAGCTTAATCCGAAGAAAACTAGCTCTTAAAATTTGCAAGCCGCGTTCAAAAATTTGCATTCCTGTTGAAAATATTGAACTTTAAATTTTGCCTAAAATTCTCTATGTGTAAGTTCGAGTGGCCAGCAGTTTAGTATTTAGCTACCCGACTAGGGTACTAAAAATCCCCGAAAAATAAAGTTGTGCTACGGCCGCCATCTTGGAAAATGTCGGCCGAATACCGGTTTTTCACACTTATCTCGGAAACTATTCATGCTTATCTACACTTTTTGTTCTTAGCATTTTTTTACATAACTTGTCGTTTAGCCAGAAATTTAATTTTTGACTGTTGAAAAATAGGTAACATCACATGCGTCTTTCTTTATCTGTCTAAATATAATAAATGAGAGCTCCGACATAAAAAATGTAGAGGAGCAAAATGAAAGACCATAAACTTTTAAGCAACCATCAATCATCACTAGATTTTTTCGATTTTGAAACAATTACAAAAAATTAAAGACATTACATTCCAGAAATGAAATATTGCTGAAGGCTCATAATTTTAAAAGTAAAGCTTTTTATATAACTGCCCATAGATAAAAAAATTTCTTTAATTTTATATTTTCAAAGGTTTATAAAATTAATGTTTAAAGGAAGTTTATTTCTTTACAAAAGTTGAAAATCAATCTTAAAAAATCACATTCCATTGAATAAAACAATACTAAAATTATGCACAGGCACAAGACAAGTAAATTATCATATTCGTCATCAGACAGAATTTCAATACCTTCTTCAGAATTGATGTACGATAGTCCTTGACACTCTCGACACATTGTAGAACATTTTAATCTAGATCCCCTACATTTACATCTATTGGTACATTTAGATTTACAAGCGCATAAAATGAGTGTTAACAACTCTGGCGAAGTAGGGTTTCTGGTCATACACACTGGTGTTAAGGTGTCTCCCTTTCGTATCCATCCCCAGTCAGTAGGGTTAATCTCATTACCTTTCCATTGTTGAACTTGTAGGTAGACACGATGTGAATGCTGAGCTGCTGCCTCACTAGTTGGAGGCAAAGATGCAAGGTTAAACATTTTGCCGATTGTCTGTTTGGAAAAATCAGATGATTGTGTTTGCACCACCGTAAATCATCTAAGATAGTACTTCTTGATCGTCCTTTTAAGCGAAGTAAAAATTCTTGTCATGCAGCAGTTACCTCTTTCTTGGTTGAAGAAGGATTGTTAAACACTTTCATGCCTTCCCTCAGGGCACTATCTTTTAGTAGTAGCTTCAATGCGTTTAGTTTACCTTTGGTACATGGTAGGGGTGGTGTCACAGCGACTCACAGCACGTGCAAACAGAAGCAACTCCCTACTTTCTCCTAGCATGTTTTGCTGTCGAGGTATATCAAAGACGATTTCTTTTGTTTTAGCACCAGAAGCTGGGCGCAGGAATCGAACCTTGTCAGTTTCGGTAGCAAACGAAGTTAGCAGAACAAGCAAATCTGTGTCTTGGCCAACAACAACGACTGTCGTACCTCTATGTGCCTTCTCTAATGTTGTTAAAATCATTAGAGTATCAGCATCCGACTCGGCCAACCGCACCTATATGTTGATGACAAGCAGTACCTTGCAAGCAACTCTATAAAAGTTTTTTTGTTTTTACTGTTGCTCAAAAACTGGGCCTGCGTTGTTGCCGTTACAGTATTTTCTTGTAGCTGAATTGTAGTAGAGGTTCTTCTGGCAGCTATTTTGTGTTGTTCACAGCATTTGGTTGTAGAGTAATCAGGATATCCAATTTAGTTTTTTGCTAGCACTACGTGAAAGAGCGGGAATTTTTACAACAAAATAGTATATAATTTTTTTTAAATAAATTTTTCCTTTAGCATGAGAAATTATTATAGTTCGCTCAATATTTCTAGCGCGTCGCACAGGAAATGAAGCATTTCTCGACCGCCGCTACATAATAAAAACAATTTGTACCCATTAAAAACTAAAAAATTTAGCATTTTAAAGAGGAAGAATTCAGCTTTCCAATGGTATACTTTTAATTTTTATAATTTTTATTTCTTATAGATTGCACGTGGAAGTTAAGCTTTCTACCTTTCACTAAACCTATCCATCTTTCACTAGTATTTCATACCTTTCACTCATCTTTAAACCTTTCCTGTCCCCCTCTTCCTTACTATTTGTGTATTTTTTGTTGCGTTTGTTTTTTCCTCGTTTTTTCTTTTTGTACATGTTTGTTTCAAAATCCATTTCACGTCATTAACCTTTTAAAAAATCAAAATCTTTCAAAATCAAAGTTTAGGCCAGCCCTGCGCAGCCCTACATTGGAGTGTCTCGTGGAAGGCACCTTGTTTAATTTGTGGTGCCTACGTTCAGATACAAAAATTTAACAGTGTTTTTGTGCGCGAGTTTTATAAAAATTAGTATAGTTATAAGTTTCGTTAATTTTGTTTTTCAAGCATTTTTGTTAAAAGTTAATACCTATTTTTATTTTATTTTTGTAAAAATGAGTTTAGGTTAAGTTTAATGTATTGTTGTTTCCGCCCACCCAGGCCTGTTCCGCCCGATCCTGCAATCCGCCACCACGTCAGCACGGTGGTTGCACGATCGGTTCCGGAACAGGTCCTGGTGAGGCAACTGTTTGTAGTGTTAATATTAATAAAGACTATTTGAATTGAAATTGAATTGTACCTTGAAAACAATGATAATTCAAGGGTAACTGTGGGAGTGTTTTGAAGTATGCTCTATCCCTCATTAGTTTATGTCACTTTAAATGTGGAACACCCTGTATATTTTGTTAATAATTCAGATAGGAGTACATCTGTTTGGTATTTATAAATAACATTTTTGTCTGGTCAAAAAATGTGTTTAACATAAAAGATATCATTTATGCCTATAATATCGCTTTACCCTGGACACATTGTATATCATCATAATATATAAACGAAAGTATAATATTTTCACTGCAAGTTTAACAACTCTTATGTAGAGGCTGATACTTTAGAAGAGGTTTATTAAAACTAGTTCAACAGTTATAGTGTATTTTTAGTTACTAGCCCTTCCCATCCAAAAGGTTATGGACCCAGAGTACGTGGAACTGTAAGGATAACACTAAATTGGTTGTGTAATAAACAATTTATGACCCGCAGTCCTATTGAAGGAGGGCTACTTTACAGAAATCAATTTATATTTTTTCACAAAACACTAAAATACTTCACTACACTTTAATACACTACTCTATGCTGGCTAAGCCAGTTTACTGATGCAGTTTACTCTTGATCAGTTGAATTATATACAAAACAACCAGTAACTCTGTCTTTGAATTTTACTATGTTGAGAACAGATTTAACGGAAGGGATAACTTTACAAAGAGAAAACCTCGTGAAACAGGTGTAATATTTGTTATACTTCACGTTTTAAAGCTATTAAACATGTTTAGTAAGACAGAGCTGGAGATAATACTATTCCTATTTTAAAACTTGTTCTAACGCAAGAAACCCAAAACAATATAAATAACATCAATACAGCTGTTATTTTACCTTCAGGTTGACGTCACGCGACACTGATAATATTAAAGGTTAAACACACCTTATACTAATTATGTCAGTGTAATAATCAACACTGTTCACAGACCTCAAATTTTTAACAATACAACCACAACTTTTGCTTTATTATTTTTAACAAATTATATTCTGTATTTATACAACTACATCAGCTTATATACTTATGCATTATTCTAAATTGTGTTTACATTCGAGTTGGGCAAGGTCTAGCAAGTCTATAAATATCGTGCATTTGTTGTTTCTAATAAATAATTTAAATTCATCTGTTAAGGTAATGCATAATGTAAGTGTTGGTTTATGTAACGTATACGCTGAAAATAAATATGAAAATCAGATTTATTACTCCGGAAGCTCATAATCTGCCCATTGGTGTATAATGTTTAATAAATATTTGTATATGTAGATACTTTCCAAAACTACTACTACGTAATAAATGGATGGATATTTCTAATCAGAAATTGAAGTACCACATTGGCTGCGTATGTTATTTATATACAAACTATTTGACCTTTCAATGAAGCCAAGTTAAAAGTGCTGTAAACAAATTGATTTCCAATAAGATTGATTGGCAATTTACGTTAATACATTGTAGTACCTATTTATTTTTTCAGGATCTGCAGAAAACTTTAGTCTTTTAAAAGTAAATAACAGCAGTATCGAAAGTGGTGACTTGAACGATATTATGGTACAAAACGACAGAATTAAACCAGTTTTCCTCAATAAACTTAATATTTAAAAAATAAGACGACTCTTGATGAACATATAACAATAAAATTACTGACGGATGATTTTGACATGTGATCCATATATTTCCCTTACATATAACCTTAGCCCACTAAAATGGGACGAAATTTGTCGATTTGGATTTTGGATTTGCCGATTGATGATAACATTATGGGGACATGCTTATTTTGTGGTACTTTTTAACACATTAAAAGTCTACACTCGTAGACGCGGGGGAAAGGAGGGAGAAAATAGGTAAAAAAATGGTTTTTCGCAAGAAACTCGGAAAGTATTGAAACATCCCGTATATACCCCATATACAAATTTAATTTTTTTTCCAAATTTAAGTAATTGATGCATTTAATTCATTTTATTTAATTTTTTTTTCATTTATGTAGTCATTAAATATTGCACACGTTAAATTTACCAGAAATGCCTTTTAAAATTATATTTTTAAAGCAAAGTTAAACGTTACAATTTTGAGACAGAATTTACATAAAACCTAGTCGAGTCGCAGGGTTTGTTTATCGTATATTCAGGTAAACGTCAAGTACTTCGTGTATTCCCATAGTACACGTTTCTAGCTTAACCATAGAAAAAGATAGAAAGTTGAGCGTCACTCTAAAGTGCTGCACAGTGTCGAATATTATAATAGCGTTAAAATAAACATATTCCCACAAGAAACAAGCGGAGATGCATAATCCGGGTAGAAGGGTGACATCAGAAATACACCACAGGTAATGACGACCCCCTTTATCCCGGAAGGCTCTAGAAGAGCCTTGTGTGGGAGGGGGCTACACATTTAGAGACAAGGGACACACACCCAATATTCGTATATAGTGAAAAGATCCCTCTCACAGTATTTTCCACTGCCACGACCGGGGATCGAACCCGGAACTTTTGGGTGAGAGGCAAGTGCGCTCACCTCTCGACCATCAGTCATACCATATAAAAGAAGACCAGCTTGTTTACCAAAGGGGATGCCACTTCTATCACTCCCGAGTTACATCGTCGAATGCCATCATTCGCTGTGCTCCTGAGTAATTGCATTTTAATATACCTAAGTCACATTGCTGACCCTCCGGGCTCGCTGTTCCTATGGTATTATTGTGTGGATATTTTACCTAAGTCACATCGCTGACCCTCTGGGCTAGCTGTCCTTATGGTAGTATTGAGATTAATTATCTAAACTACAAGCCAAACGATCCAAGAAAATCCACATTTAATTTTGATAATCATCTCGTAGACTAACATCTTTGGCGTATTCTTTATGAAGTGCCATTTTAAACTCTCTGTTATGCTCAACGAGTACGTTAAACATGAAGAAGCTGAGGAAGAGCATTCACGGGAGATATAACGCTATACAATGCGCACGGAAGTTCTGCAGGCATAAATTTCTAAAAGGTGATCGTTTGCTTATTTCGAGACGCTATTTTATTATTGGCAATTGCATTTATATTCTGGTTTCGTCGGGGGTAATGGGGAAAATTGGCGCATTTGTGGAACTAAAAGAATATTAGATTTTAACTATCATAATATTATATTACCAGTTATTCAGTTATGATTTCATTCACAAATTTCAGTTAAATAAATAGTACTTAGTTTGACAAATTGCTATTTTTTTTATTGGCTTTAGGCAATAATGACACTAAAGGTTTTTTGAAGAGCTCCAAGTGACCTTCATATGATGTATGGTCCACGAGTTAGAGCTGTTTAAAAATATGAGCAAAAATGTATTTTTTTATTATAAATTAAGATTTTCCTGTAAGAACTGTGCGGGAGTAGCTGTCTCTCCAAGGGGGTTGAAGGGGGGGGTATAAAATTATGCTCATAAAATGTCATTTTCGAATTAAAAATTGATGTGTTTTAGGATTTTCTTCATAAATTTTTAATTACGGAGATAATAAATTTATCCCTTACTATGGATCTCACTGTATACAGTGTGTCCCAAATTCGATCCCCACCATTGGGATATCAGAAACTGTAAGAGATAGAGAGGCGGTTAAATTAGAAAAGTTGTGGCAATTTTAATGCTGATTTTGAATCCGTCGAGAAATCAGAGCTAATCGGGATCGTCTTCGAGTTATTTTTAAAAAGCTGAAATTTTGTATTTTAAGTTTTGTCAAAAATCTGAATAACGAGCAATCGCACGAAGATAAAACTTTAACCTTTTAAAGGCACTTTTTTATGAACTTTCAAGTAGTCATATTTTTTGTTTTATAATGTTTTCAAGAATTTCAAGAATTGTTCAATTTGATAAAGTTCACTCCCACCGTAAGTTGTGCGTCTTGTCACTGGTAGCCGAGAACTAATGTTACCTTCACCTACTATACCAGTGCGCATCAAACAGATGCAGTTGCAGCGCAATTTATCACGTTGTACATAGCCTACTTACCATGAAAACAAGGATGGTTGTTTGGTGTCCTAACTAAGAACATAAACCTTAGAGTTACACATCAGGAGAACGAGAATTTAATGTAGATTTTAAATTTGTAAAATCCAATACGGTGCCCATAAGAAAATTGAAAATTGTGGGTTGTATCTCCGAAACTAAACGCTTTACAAAAAAAATAACGACACTACTAGAGACTTTATAAGAAAGTGCCCTAAGACGGTTAAAGTTTTATCTTCGTATGATTGCTCGTTTCTCAGATTTTTTACAAAACTAAAATACAAAATTTCAGTTTCTTGAAAATAACTTGAAGGCGATCGCAGTTACCTCCGATTTCTTGACGGATTCAAAATCAGTATTAAAATTGCCACAACTTTTCTAATTTAACCGCCTCTCTATCTCTTATAGTTACCGTTACCCATATCCCAATGGAGAGGATCGAATTTAGGACACACCGTATATTAAATAATTTAACAACATAATGACATCAATATCTTAGTCAGGTAAAGTTAAAATCTGTAGAAAGTGCGCTGCAGGTCGTTGACACTATGATACAATCAGCTATTTACCTAATAGAAAAACAAACCGCTTGATACTCCCATATTTTCCAGACTGGCTGATAACCGAATCTTTAATTCAATCTTTAATACTAATGTATGTAAAGACGCTAGTCTGTACGGAAATATAAACAGTTCCAATTTCTAAATTTATTACAATTCAAACTGTAATGCGAGGAAATTCACACCTAAATATTATAAAAATTATGTCAGTGATTTTCAAATGATTCCAAGCGATAAATTCAAATCGAGGCTATTAAAACTGAGCTGAGAAGGTAGTACATGGCCTCCTCGGTCACCCGATCTGAACCATAGAGTTTTATTTTGTATGGGTACTTTTTATTGTATTATTACTGTCACAAGACGATCTGCTCTTCAGTTCTTTCGTAGTGGCATATATTTTCCCCCTCGTGTCAGTGGGAAAGTGTATGCTTTTTCATAATTAATCACAAAAATCATCTTTATACAACATGTCCACAATCTTTAATAGGCAATAAAGTATAATAAATCGCTCTCAAATGCTATCTACGGCATCTTTTATCTCAGAGTATGTAAAATTATATTCTTTCAACAGGTCTACAATAATAATTATCAAGCAAATTCCTTAAACTTTGGAAAATCACTCATGACTATTAAATTTCGCCAACGCACTCCTTTTATGTGATAATGATCAGATGATAATGATGGCATTGGAAAAATATCAGAACGTACAGTAATTTCGATCTGATATTCATAATTCTGATGAAATTTATGAGCAAACATTTCACCTCCATTAACAACAAAACACATCATTAAATCCACCGCATTGTTATCTCGGGATGTGGCTCCTAGCAAGTATATTAGATCCAATGCAAATAGTACATTGACGTCCAGGATTCATAAACTAAAAATAGCAAGGCTACAATCAAGAATAAAATTTGGAAGAATTAATCGACTATAAAGTGCGTAATAGACAGCAGAATTTTGACGTTTACCCTCGTTCGTGTTTCCGTATCCTTTAATAGTCCTTTCACTAAAGGATGCAAAATTCGGAATTTTGTAGATATATTTAACTATTCAATTGGTATAGTGGTGAGAGGTAAGTTAATCCTCTCATGTGGTCTAATGCTACTATACACCAGACATCATAGATGTCTCCATGGTATATAGCGACTTGCCATTTTGCAAGTACCGAGAGCGGTGACCTTCAGCCCTTGGTGGACTTAACTCATATACTGTTATTATTGGCTACCAATCTTTCATGATTTGTAAGGTATAATTCAATGCAGGTCGGGGTATTTGCCCGCTGAGTGGTTGTTTCCTGCAAATCATGTATAATAACAGTATATGGGTTAAGTCCACCAAGGGCTGAAGGTCACCGCTCTCGGTACTTGCAAAATGGCAAGTCGCTATACCATGGAGACATCTATGATGTCTGGTGTATAGAGCATTAGACCACATGAGCGGATTAACTTACCTCTCACCACTATACCATTTATATTAGTCTGTATAAGACTAGCAGGTTGGCCAATGTCATTTGTCTGTTCCACGACCTATGGCATACTGATGAGAACTAATAAGTTCGAAACCGGTCTATGTCTGGTCGGGGAATTGACAAATGACATTGGCTACCAATCTCTCATGATTTGTAAGGTGTAATTCAATGCAGGTCGGGGTATTTGCCCGCTGAGTAGTTGTTTCCTGCAAATCATGTATAATAACAACTATTCAATTATATATACATGCAACAAACTGCAATTAAGTTCGTTTTTTTCTATGTAATAGGTATCTTTTTATTTTCTTGCGGCATTTAAACATTTTTGACTTATTTAAATATGCAAAAACATGTATGTCTATTCTCTCAGGCCAAAGTTTTCTCAAACGATGGGCACATATACGTTTAATAAACGTTTTTAAAACGTCCTGATATTATACATGTTACATACATTTTATTACTTGCAAATATAAACTTTAAAAAATACCAACTTTCAATTTATAGGCCAGTCGTAAGGGAGTTGAGAATAAGATTTTACTGTTCGAACCAGTTCATTATAGGCCTCTTTTAGACATACTAATTTGTATAGTGCATTTGAAGTGTATCGGAAAGTGTCGATATACAGAGTGAATGCGAAACGGTGGTTAATAATATTAATACTACGTAAACATGTGTATAAACCATTTCGATAGAGAATTTACGTATCTTTAACTTTGATAACTATCTTTTTTTCTCGTAGGACCATTCAGAACCGAGATATTTGCAAAAAAAAAAAATTGTCCCAAAATTGGGGGTGTTCCGGGGGACGAGCGAGGGGCAAAAATTAGTATGTCTAAAAGAGGTCTATAATGAACTGGTTCCAACAGTAAAGTCTTTTGTCCAATTTGAAACGATGTTAATCTACCTGATGACTGGTCTATTACCTTTGATTGCAATAAGACTCCAGTAGAAGGAGCCACTTATAAGTCACTAACTTATAGCTTAGTCTACGTTGCCTTGAATAATTTTAAGGTACACCTCACAATGTCACTGATGGTCTTAACTATGCAATTTTCCAGTACTTGGCTACTGGATATGAGTACCTACTTTTAAAATTATGCGGCGGGCAGATAGAAATCACGAAAATGTTTGGAAAGTTAAGACTAATATTGATTTAACATTTAGCCTGCTTTAATAACATTGTATAATACTATACTAACTACTAGGCATCAGTTCGGCTAGCTTTCATTATTAACGCATTAATTAGTAGCACGACTTTATACGAATCCTCAATATTTATCGAAATTACAAAATAATGAGGCATTTGTTTACAAGCAACGGAATGACTAGAATTTATAAACGAATACCGCGATTCCTTACACGGGCTCCCATGAACTCGCCGCGTGATTGTAGCACATTTAAATAACCTGTAAATGTTAAGGTGCTTTCCCCGTAGTTAGATGACAATCAATTCAGTAAATTGTCTATAAATAATTTCCCTAGACAAAAAATTCTGTAGAACTTCTCAACATAGGCTAGGCTAATCAGTAGGTGTTTCAACTGTCCACTAATTGAACAACAATAATAATAATTATAATATCTCCATAGATCATACTACAATAAATGGTATCGAACTGTCAAATACAATTATTGGAATGGTAAAAGCACATGTATAAATGGAAACAACAACAAAAAAATACAAAAACAGTTATAAAATTATATATACAGAAAAATAAGGCCAAAGTGAGGTTACAAATACTAAAACTAATGAATCAAAATTGTATTTCTAAATATTCCCTTATATAAATTATATAGGAGCAATTTCTTAACCCCATATTTAAATGCTCTTATATTATTTAATTCTATTTTTTGTGGTAGTTTATTATACAGCTTAATACCTACATAGTTCAAATGTGCTTTTAGAGGGCGGAATATTAAAACATAACATTTTTAGTCGCAAACTCCTCTATAAAATCCTTATTTTACTATAAGGAACGTAACCAGACTGCAACCAACAGCTACTCTCCGGGCTATGCGCCCCGCCGAGCGCTGAATTACAAGTTACAAGACTGGCGCGTTAAGTGTAATAATTGCATATTACCATCAAAACACTAATGCTTCGATTGCAACAAACACCAGCCGAAAGACCGATCCTACTTAGAGGAGCTCTCGTCAGTACAAGGTAGAAGATAGGCATATGACGACCGACACGAGAATCCCTTGACTATTTGGTACATTTCGGTATCTTTAGGATAGCGACATGTAAAATAGTCAGCAGGCGCCATCTAGCGGTCCAGTGTCTATTGTAATAGAAAAATAAATAGCCTGACTGGGTTTAGCATAGTTCAAATGTGCTTTTAGAGGGTGGAATATTAAAATATAATATTTTTAGTCGCAAACTCCTCTATAAAATCCTTATTTTACTATAAGAAACATAACCAGACTGCAACCAACAGCTACTCTCCGTTGTTGCAATCGAAGCATTAGCGTTTTGTTGGTAATACGCAATTATTACACTTAACGCGCCAGGCTTGTAACTTGTAATTCAGCGCTCGGCGGGGCACATAGCCCGGAGAGTAGCTGTTGGTTGCAGTCTGGTTACGTTCCTTATAGTAAAATAAGGATTTTATAGAGGAGTTTGCGACTAAAAATATTATGTTTTAATACCTACATATCAAGGACTTCTTTCATAAATAGACAGCGTGTGAACTGATAACTCATTTTTGTTCCTAGTTTCATAGACATGATTATAATTGTTATCAAATCATGATCCGCCATATCAAATGCCTTGCTTAAGTCCATGAAAATTCATTCTTATTTGTGAAACCGTAAAACTTCTCTAGAAACTGCATGACAGCTCTTGGGCCTCTTTTCCCGAAATCCATGTTGAGCATCATACATTATATCGAACGTATTTAAAAAATGTGTCATTCGTGAATACACTACCCTCTCTAGCGTTGTTGAAATTTTCGACAATAAAGAAACTGGACGATAATTATCAATTAGTGTTGGGGAGTTATTAGGAAATACGCCTTCAACTAAAGACCTGTTCATTAGGAAAGCCAAAGGCTTCACAACATAACTGACAACTACCTACAACATTATTGACAGATGTTGCCCACTCCCGAAGAATTTGTTTGTTTTAAGTTCCATTATTACATTAGAAATTTCAGTTTCTGTGACAGTTCTAACAAACATTGTTGGATATTGAAGTTTTGTAGATAAAAGATCTATAGTTTGCATTTCCAAGTTTACTGGTAAGTTTGTGAAATATCGGTAAAATGAATCTATTTTATCTACATCACATTCTCTGTAATCGTCAACTTCAATTTCTTTAATAGAATCCTCTTTTCATTTATCCCCCGAATTTTCATTTATGACTGATCAAACCGCTTTCGATTTATTACTAGCCCAATTATAAAACTGATCATTACATAAACGTTTAGCTGCTGAGACTACTTTCTTATAAATTTGTTTATAAGTTTTATAATAGCTTGTTTTTTGGATTGGATGATACCGTTCTAAATGACAAAAATATGGAATAAATAAGTGAGACAAAAGTGATGAAAATAGCCACAAAATTCGGATTTTTGATGTTATCTAGTTGAATTTCCGGAAAATTGTACGCCATAAGCACATAGAATCCATAGTTTTGATGCCCTACGCCAGATGCATGCATTATATGCTCTGCAAGTTAATATATTATATAACAAATATAAACAAAAAATTGAGGAACTGTAATTTTTTTTGATTTTTGGGGATAAATTATACAATAAATAAGTACCTTGACTACTTCATAAGCAATACGAGAGTTCTCGGGTACAATGCACAGCATAAATCAGCAAGGTAGGTTTATTCGACACTTCTATTTCACGAAACTGCACTTCAAAATTCAAGGAAATTTTTTGACAAATGACAACTGGCAACTTGTTTATGATGGGGCCAACTCATTTCTATGTTACATCAAATGTCCTTATTTACTAATTCTGGCCCAATAAGAAAAATATACTAGCAATTTCGGACAAATAGACTACGCGTAGAGATCTTCTGGAAAGTAATGCACTTGAAAACAATAAGCGCAGTTATCTGCCCTGGTTTGATGCAAATATTATTAGGAATGTAAAAAATAAAGCTAGATTGTTTAAGAGCTATAAGATAATGACTACTTTCTACAAGAATATAGTGAACTACGATATTTCGTAAAGGAAAAAAATAAGTGCTGCATACAATAATTATAGTGACAATGTCCAGTCCTCAATTTCCAATGATCCCCAATATTTCTGGTCATATGCACATTCTAACAATGGAACCTCTAGAATTCCCGGTAAGATATCATATGGTAAAGCATTTTATGATAAACCTCAGGATATTGTGGATGACTTTGGAGAATTTTTTAAGAGTATCTACTTACCATCTGAAGCAAGTGATGAAAAACATATCAAATTGCCTAATAAGAAAATATTACTGTAGATCTGAAAATGATATCTTAAATACCAAAAAAATTAAAGAACAAGATGACGTCAGGTCCCAAAAATATACCATCCTCTATAATAAAAGATTGTATAAATGTTCTAGCTATCCCATTGCGCATACTACTCAATATTGCATTAAAAACAAAAACCTTTCCTAGTCGCTAGAAAGTGGCCAAAGTTTTTCTAGTGTTTAAAAGCGGTGATAGGTCACTGGTTGATAATTATAGGACTATTTCTATTCTATAAAATTTTCCGAAGGTCTTCGAAATTATTTTGTATGATCGCATCTACCTCTCTGTTTGTAACCAACGCCTGATCAACATGAGTTTATGAGTAATAGATCAACGACTACAAACTTAGCGCATTTAACCCAATATGTCTCAAATATGTTAGATATGCAGAGGCATCAGGTAAATGTCGATTATATAGATATTTCAAAGGCCTTCGACAGGACAGATCATGCCGTCTTAATTAGGAAGCTGACACAATTTGGATGGATTCCATCCCAGCGCTATAGAATTTCTTAGATCTTACTTATGGAAAAGATAACAGTACGTCGCATACAATGGTTTCAGTTCATCTTCTTATATTGTTACTTCAGGTGTCCCTCAAGGGTCTAATCTTGGTCCCCTTCCCTCTCTCTGTGTTATTTATTAATGATTTAAATGATGTAACAGATTGTTGTAAACTATTCTACGCTGATGACTTAAAAATATATTCAGTTATATCTTGTATTGATGACTGTAGGAAGTTACAATCTGATCTGAATTACATTCAGTCTTGGTGCCTAAGTAATAAATTAGGCCTCAATGTTTCCAAATGCAAGATTACTAGCTTCTCAAGAAAGGAAACAATATGCGAATTTGCATATCATATTGAGAGTGATGCATAATCTCGATGTAGTCATTTGCTAAATAATAAGAATAATGTCCAACAGCGTAAGGTCTGGTGATCTAGCTGGTCACTCAATAACACCTCTTCGTCCAATCCATCCACTGGAATTTTTTCTATGGAGATATCTCAAGAGTAAAATATATCCAAAAAAGCCAAATAATATCGATGATCCCAAAGAAAGAATACAAACAGAATGTTGTCAAATCTGAAATATGCAGAAAACTAAATGCCGAATTAGTTGAAGAAATTGAAGCGAAATGCCGCTAAAGCAAATAACAAATGTTTGTGGAAGATTAGTACAACATACATCACCTAGGTGGCACTGGATGTTGAGGCAATATACTGATGAGACGTCGCCATGTTTCTATTAGATTCTATTTTATTAGTGCTTCTAGTGAAGGCCCGTTTGTTTTTTCGAGGAATCCTGTGAATGTTTAAAAAACTGCCTGGACAAGCATAATTTTAGTATCATTGTAGATATAGTTTGTTTATACCTTAAACTTCAATCTAAGATTAATTTTTATGCTCTAAAGTATCCAGAGTAAAAAGTAACTTTTAAATCATTGGTAGGGGCGAGCGTAGGTGCGTCTTTACTATGTACATACATCGGTATGCGATGTACAGCAACATCAGGCGCAGTTAGTAGTTGGATGGGTGACTATTCCAACGGAAACCGCGTCCTCGCCTCACACATCTTCCAGCGGCTTTTATATCAGTGTATGCGCGGAAGCTATGCAACCTTAGGGGAGGGTTGTATAGGGGATATACCATCCTTCGGAGGGGATGTAAAGCCGTCGGTCCCTTGTCTATTAAATGTTAGGCAAGTAAAAGATCCCTACTCTTCTTATGGGAAGAGGTTCGGCAAAATTCCTGGTTGGGGGTAGCTCGTCTACAGGCGTCGGTGATAGGCCTCAGTAGCGGAAATAGACCGACGTTAAATAAATGTATTAACAAAAAAATCATTGGTATTTTTTCCATTTTTTAGGGTTAGGAGATTTACAAATTTCAAGTAAAAATGATGCCGCTTTCGCTAGACTTCTAAAGTGCTCGGGGGCTTTTTGGAGTGCTCGCGAGCATTAAAGTGCATTTCAAGTCTTTTTAAGTGTTCGCAAGCACTAAAGTACTCGTAAGCACTTTCAGAGTGCTCGCGAATACTTTATGAGATTATTAAGCACTAAGCACCGTTTTTAAAAAGTGGTTCTAAGTGCGGTGCTCCCGAGCACAACAGTGCTTAGAGTGTTTAGACGAGCACTAAGCACAGTGCTTAGAAACAGCTCTGCTTGAAATATAATCTGTTTTTTCAGCCATTTTTTCAAAATGTCGTCCTAAGACGACAAGCCACCGACCTTGCCATTTTGCACTTTTTGAAATATATCTCACGTATATTCAGTGCATTTACCTCTAACTAACACGCAAGTTTTTCAAAATTTATATGGTAGGCTAATTTTAGAGTATCCTATAAGCTAGAAGCTTCCAGTTACGAAATATCTGACAGAGAGATTTTAGAAATGTTTAAGAAATTCCTTTCGGTTTTCGTAACAATCCCAACTGTGCCTATTACGACACCGTCATTTAACAACTTGGGTAACCTATGTTGTCCTCATAAACATCTAATCTGACGGCTTATATGTAAACAAATAGTAATATAACATAAACATAGTAATAAAATTATTACTAAATAATATGTTGACAGATTTAGTTATACCTGTTAAAAGCAAAACAAAAATTTTGTACCTTTCGGGCGTTACATTATTCAGTGTAGCAACGTCTTATAATTTATTTTAGAACACAGAAACAGAACCATTGAGTAATTTTCAATGAGGTTGCGCTAATTTTAGACACATTCGGTCATTTGGGGTATATTTTTAGTCTTTCCCACAGAAATAACGTCAAATTCTTTAAATATGAGAGAACAGCGTAGCAGGTGTATGTTGTTTGTACATGAAACAATTACGTATTCCGTGATTTATTAACATTATTCGCAAAAACGTTATCAGTATTTATATTATACACAGTACTTTTAAAATGGCATCATAAAATGATTATCTGATGCATAATTTTCACATTTGATTTAGCTCATCTTATCAATAAGTTTTACAAGACTACTACTACAAGATTTTAAAGATATGGATAGAAACACCGCACACGCGTGATGTAATGCGACCAAAAGGACATTAAAATGAAGCTACTTTATACAGTGCGTTTCAATTTTTACCACTACACCCCAATATCTCGGATATTTGTTGATCGATTTAAATCAAATTTGGTATATTTCTTGTGTTTCAGATTGTGATTAAAAAGCTATTTAAAAATTTTGTTTTCGATATTAAATACGCCTACTATGATCAAAAGAAATTGGCAAAAATTAGAAATTTATATTAGCGGTTGAGACAGGGTTTTTGTTTAATAATCTTGTTCGGCATGACCTAAAACTCCTATGTACCAAATTTTGTTAAAAAATATTTATTCCTTTACAAAAAAAAATCACAAATCAACCAGGACATTTGTTTACGCCCTACTCCTCTCTTGCCTTCAATTTTTCCTTGTAGGATTAGTTGTGGTATTCTGTATTTCGGTCCTCTTAAGATGTGTCCGAGGTA
Organism: Leptura quadrifasciata; assembly: GCA_963675555.1. Taxonomy (NCBI): domain Eukaryota; kingdom Metazoa; phylum Arthropoda; class Insecta; order Coleoptera; family Cerambycidae; genus Leptura; species Leptura quadrifasciata. The sequence goes on along the minus strand of OY776681.1, from coordinate 12,817,421 downwards.
GTTTATCGTGCGTTTTTTAATTAAGTTAAAGAGCTGCCTCTCTACATTCGCTCTTTGCAGTACGTCGTCGTTACCAATTCTATCTACCCAGGATATGCGGAGCATTCTTCTCAGTAACCACATTTCAAAAGCTTCCAATTTATTAATTGATGTGACTTTATGTGTCCAGGTTTCCATGGCATAGAGTAAGATTGACCATAAAAGGACAGACTTTGGTTGCATAGGAAGGGCCTCAATTTAGTGAATGCCTGCTTCGCTTGCTGTATGCGGCATTTTATTTCATGTTGTGGATCCCATTTGTCATTTAATAAGGTACCCAGATATTTAAATGTATGTATTCGTTCTATGGGCGCGTTATCGATATTCATGGTGACATTTTGCAGGGGTAAGGGATCTCTGCTCACAATCATGAGTTTTGTTTTCTGAGCGTTAATTTTCAGGCCATTATCCCCACCCACTATGTTTATTTTATTTACCAGCCGCTGAAGATCTTCGTGGTTATCAGTGATAATTACTGTATCGTCGGCGTATCTTATATCTGATATCACTGTACCGTTTACTTTTATCCCGCCTGTTTCGCCTTTCAGAGCGCTAGAAAATATGTTTTCAACGTAAAGGTTAAATAGCATCGATGACAAAATGCACCCTTGACGGACACCCTTCCTCACTTCAAATTCGTCTGTGTTGATTGAATGATCCAATTTGACACGCGCCTGCTGATCCCAGTACAAATTCTGTATGATCCTGATGTCTTTTTGGTCGATGTTAGCGTTATGCAACAATTTCAGGAGGGTGTCGTACCTGACATTGTTGAAGGCCTCCTGGTAGTCAATGAATGCCATAAACACATCTTTTCGTTGATCTAGACAATTTTGGACTAAGGTGTTCACGCAGAATACCGCCTCTCGTGTTCCCATTCCACCCTTGAAGCCAAATTGCGTCTCTCCGCTTAGTTCTTCTAGCTTTTTGAACATTCTTGTATGTAGAATACGTAAAAATATTTTTAGTACTCATTAGACTGATCACTATTATGAAATGAATATTTGAAACTTGGTAGCTATTTTTTAAAATACTTAGAACTCGGCATATCAAATGTCAAATTAAACTTAACATGGCTACACAACAATTAAATATTGCTGATAGAATTGAAATAATAAGAATTATTGGTGACAGGGTGCACTCTTATTGAGATGCAGCCAGTATCTTCAATTTGAGACATCCAGAACGCCCATAGATTCACTACCACTAACCACGGTTGTTTAAATTAATAGGATATTTAATAGAACTGGAGATGTATCCAAACTTAGAGCCAAGAAATACAACGTTGTCGATAGTCCATTGGATCAAGTAATGCTAGATGCTGTTAATGCTGAACCACATGTTAAGTGTCAGAGATTTATCTCTAAACTTGAATGTAGATAGAAATTAAATTTGGAGGTGTCTTAAACGTCATAATTAAAAATCATATAAGCATAAGTTTTTACATACTGTGGGAGAAGAAGACGCAGAGAGGAGATTGGAATATTGATTCTGGGCACAGAATTTGTTTTTAAATTATACCATTGTTTAAAATTATTTTCAGTGATGAGGCAACTTTTACATGGTCTCATCGCAAAACTCAAGGTATTGGTCAACGGTAAACCCACATTTGGTTATAAATTGTAAACGGCAATCCGAAAAAGTAAATGTTTGGTGTGGAATTTCAAATATAAGACCTTGATTGGACCGTTTTTCTTTGATGACACTTTAAATAATATTCCTACATTCTTTAACACATGAATTTGGAGATGCCGTTCAAAATATACCTTTAGCTATACAACAAAACCTTATTTAGATGCGGCTTCCATTCATAATGCAGCGATAGTTAAAAATTCGGTGAATAACAACTTCCTATGCGCTGGATTGGAAGAAATAGTCCTTTAATTGCGTGGCCACCTAGATCACCAGACGTCACCCCTATGTATTTTTATTTTTGGGGTACCATAAAAAATAAAGTCTACAAAAATAGGCCACGAAATAGAGCGGAACTATGTGACAAAATTAGAGAAGCATGTAATGAAGTAACAGTTGAGGAATTAAGAAAAGTTGTTAAAACTGATAAGAAGAGAATTGAAAATGTATCAATTGTGGAGGACTAGTGAAGAGACTTTACTTTTTTAAATAATATTTTTGTTTAAGGAATAATTTTAAGTGCTGTTTAAGTTACAATGACTTTACAAAAATAAAAGTTTAGTTATATGATGTTTTCTTAAAAGAAAAAATGTGTTTTAATGCTTAATCAGCGTCGTTATTACACGACTACCAAGGTATGTAAATATCCGACAATAAATAAGTCGAATAGTAGGTTAATTATTATTGAAACCTTAGATGATTTTTTTGTAAAGGAATGAATATTTATTAACAAAGTTTGATATACAGGGGTTTTAGATCATGCCGAACAAGATTCTGTAAAAACAAAAACCGTATCTCAATCACTAATATAAATTCCATTTGCCAATTTCTTTTTATCATAGTAGGCGTATTTAATTTCGAAAAAGAGATTTTTTAAATAACTATTTAATCACAATATCAAACAAAAGAAGTAAGTACATCAAATTTAATCTACGAGATATTAGGGTGTATTGGTGAAAGTGAGACACACTGTAGATTAAGGGAAACTTAACAACTAAATATATTTTTTGAAGTTATTGGGAGAATTATAAAGAAACAGCAAAAACAAACTAGACGCGATGTCTCCTCGATTATAAAATAAATATACTAATGAATATTCAACACGCGGTTAAAAACATTTAAAACTTCAGAATAATAAAAATAGAACTTTAATATATGGGACGATTATCTAGTTTAGTACATTTGACAGACCTATTATTCACAATATAAACAACCGGTTTGGTTTTAATTCAAAAGTTGTGTAGATACGATAAACTACTAATACCACAACAATAGAAGAAAACTAAGTGTCACTTACACGCATCTATTAGCTAAACCGACAGAGAAGTAAGCTTGTATATACTCACGTGTTCTATGAAGACAAACAAAACACAAACCAAAACAATTCGGAATCACCAAGCGGTAACCGTGTTAAGTTACGTGGAAAGTAAATAAAGACTTTGTTTTGACGTTTGCAGAGCTTAAGACTCACTGAACCCGGTTGCTCAGCGTTTAGCTTAAATAAAAGCGGCTGAGTCACGTGGGACACGGCTCTTATCACAACCGCGTGGATTACTCAAAATCCGTTCATTCAGGGAATTCTTGCAGTTTACTTTTGTTTTAGGAGGGTATGTTTCTAGATTTTCTGTTAATCGTGGCAATTGGGAATTATTCGAAATTGTAATCACCATCGTTTCAACTCGAAGATAAAACTGTTTTTTTTACAGAAGGAAAAATGTATTACGTGCAATTTGCCATACAATTTGTTTATTTATAAAGTCATTTTTTTTCTATCAGCTGTAAATAAAGTAAAATGTGTGGTTTCATCCTTGCAAATCAGGGTTATGCTGACTTAAATCATGATCAAAATCATCGATGTTTATCAACCTACTTTGAATGTAAAAAATTATATAATTTTTCACTATTAAAGAAACTTACAAATGTTAATGGTGCAATTTTTGTCTGCCGCAACAATAAAGCAATGTTCTTAAGATATTTAAACTGAAAGATATAATAGAACGACATTAAAAAATGCAAATAATTTATCTATTATAAAATTTAGAAGATATTAATTTATGCGCATATTCTAGATCCATAAATGAGGCAGGTTTTCAGATTTTGTAACTTAACAGATATTCTAATGCAACAACGTCAAATATGTAAGGATATTTTATTAAAAAATGCAAATACGACTTTTAAAAAAACTAACAAATAATAAAAATATGATTACAGTCTGTCTACACAGGAGTTAAAACACAATAATTCAGATTCTCTTATAGGTTTACATAACAATTTAGAGCTTTCACGAAGACACGCACACGATTCATTTGTGATCTCCAGTATGCGGATGACTGTGCACTTTTAGCCTCTACGCCGGAAGAGCTTCAAGAACTTTTAGATGTGTATGCCCAGAGCTATGATTCCTTGGGACTTAAAATCAACATTGGAAAGACTAAGATTATGTCAACTCCTCATCAAGTGAACCAAATAGACATTACACTTAACGGAAATTCTCTTGAAGTGGTGGATCAATTCAATTACTTAGGCAACGTTGTTAATGACAAAGCAAACATGGACAGCGAGATTTGCAATAGAATTAACGCTGCATCTAGAGCACTCTGGGGACTTAGAGAGAGAGTATTTGACAACCACGACCTTGCTTTGTCAACGAAAATGGCTGTCTACAGAGCAGTTGTCATTCCAACACTGCTATATGGATGTGAAAGCTGGGTCACTTACCGTCGTCATGTGAAAGAATTAGAACGTTTTCAGCAAAGACACCTCAGAAGTATGATGAAAATCCGTTGGTTCCATCACATATCAAACGTTGAAGTACTCAGGAGAGCAAACAGCCTTCCAATTGAGGTGCTTATTTCAAGAGCACGCTTAAGATGGGCAGGTCACATTCATCGTATGCATGATAACCGCCTTCCTAAATGTACACTTTATGGTGAATTGCTAAGCGGTAGAAGAAGGCGTGGCGGTCAACGAAAGAGGTTCAAAGACGCTCTCCATGAAAATCTAAAATCCTGCGGTGTTGCAGACGAGCAATGGGAACAACTTGCAGCGGACAGAGCCGAATGGCGAGGGGTTGTCGCCAGCTATCAAGGAAATGTTGCTGCAAGAAGGCCCAATCCAAGACCTAACCAGGTCTATGTTTGTCCTGACTGCGGTCGACATGTGCTCTCCCGAATTGGCCTCTATAGCCATAGTCGTGTGCACCGTAGATGAATGGGAATTACAATAGACTACACCTTTTACTTGTTTTTTATTGCACAATTTATCGACTGTAACATTTTTATACTCGGACTCGAGTAACGGCTAATAATAATAACATAACAATTATCTTTGAATCTAACTGAAATTAGAAACAAAGATAGATTGGAAAATAAACAAAAATCAATGGGACTGATAAATACAGGTAAAAATACAAAAACGATTATCAGAGGAAAGTTTTAACGAAACCATCCGATTCAAATTTTTGAACAACTCTAGCTACAAAAAATGTTAACTTCATAAGAAATTATTCGGGATCGGGATCGATAAGCAATATTTACAGTAATTTTCTGTTTGGGAAAGGTCCCACATACTGAAGTTAGAGACGCCATTAATTAACTAAGAATTTAAAATTCTATCTACATATAAAACGTGTGTATAAGTATTGAAATAATATGACCGCAACTTTTAAAATATTGATTGTATAAAAAACCCTTGGACAGACGTATATAACGATAGCAAAACACTTTTAGCAAAATGAAAAAAAAAACATTGGACATTTTAAAACATAATATTTTTAGTCGCAAACTCCTCTATAAAATTCTTATTTTACAATAAGGAACGTAACCAGACTGCAACCAACAGCTACTCTCCGGGCTATGTGCCCCGCCGAGCGCTGAATTACAAGTTACAAATCTGGCGCGTTACCAATAACAATATATTTATTTACTGTTTATAATAATACAATGTATTGCCATGCCCCGGCCCAGAGCCAATCCGCCAACCGCGGTAGCGCCGCGGTAAATGACGGGCTGGATGGGGCGAAGCTGGTTCAACTTAAAACTGTGAACAAAAGTGCCTAAATCTAAACGTAAAATACCCTAATAGACTCAGACATTATCATAAACATCCATCACCTTTCACACCTAAATAATGAATAAAACGGTTGAATAACATTTAAAATTCCAAAAAGACGGATAAAAACAATTAAAATTTAAAACTAAAACTCGCGGACTTCATTGATTCGATTTTGATTGTTGAAACGGGTAGATACAGACAAACGACAAATACCCATTTGAAACAATGCAGGTGAGGGCAGCATCCCAGCCACTCAAAAGTGATTAAAAATGTTATGATTTTTTTTGAAATTTTTGATAATTTTAATGATTTTATGGGAGGGGGTTTGAAGAGAATTTAGAAAAAAACAACAAAAAATAAAAATAACAAACAGAAACAAAGAGAGGGATAGGAAAAGAATTAAACATTTAAAGTTGAGTGTAAAAGAAGCTAAGAGTGCAAAAAGAAGTTATGGGAAGAAAAAGGTTGGCTAAAGGGGATAGGCAACGCCTGGTATGGTAGATTGTGTTTGATTCGGAAAGGGGCATTATGCGTTCGGATTTGTGTAATGTTTCTAGTAAGCGGACTATCACCCAGTGCTATAAAATTTTTGTGAAATTTCTCTGACGTAGTCCGCTATTGGCATTATGTCGTTACAACGTGCATACAAATCTCTGAGGGAGGTGTACCTGTCAGAATTTGATATGAGGCGCATGAACTTATGTTCCAAGACTTTAAGTTTTTTCATTGTCGTCACCGACGTGCTGCACCACACCGGCGCTGCGTATGTCATGGCCGGCCTGACCACCATCTTGTACAACAATTTCTTGTTGTGTCTGTTCAGTCTGCTACCCCTGACCAGGAGTGGATACAGACTCCTGGACATGGAGTAGAGAGTCCGTATGGTCTCGTTTATGTGGGTATTGAACGTCAGTCTTTTGTCCAGTCTGACCCCCAAATATTTTACACAATTTTTGATTGGAATGGGATTCCCCCTGATCAAAATTGGCATTAATATCCTATTCTTAGTAACTTATAATTCAGCGCTCGGCGGGGCACATTGCCTGGAGGGTAGCTGTTGGTTGCAGTCTGGTTACGTTCCTTATAGTAAAACAAGGATTTTGTAGAGGAGTTTGCGACTAAATAATTATGTTTTAATATTCCGCCCTCTAAAAGCACATTTGAATTATTGGACATTTTGTTAATTTTTTCTTGCTATTTGGTATTACTAAAATTAATTTTGTACCGTGAACCACTTTCGAGAAAACTAAAAACTGCTAATGTTAATATAACGGTAGCTGTGACCGCGATATTTCAGTAGCTATTAAGACTAAAGTAAAAACTCAGGTGTCAGAATGCTTTCAGACGTTAATGATGTATTTTTGATTAGACCAGCTTTTAGTCAAAATTTTCCAGTAAATATTTAAAGAATCTTAAAGGTGTAATAATAAAACCACATTCAGCAAAATATAAAAGAAAACATTAGACCTATTGGTACTTTCTCGTTAATCTAACGTTAGCAGTAACCGCAATATCTCAGTAGCTGTTAAAACGCTAAAGTAAAAATTATACTGTCAAAATTTGTTACTTTCAAAGTGTTTTTAGATGCCAAGGGTGTACTATTGATTGAACCAGTTTTCAGCCAAAAATTTTCCGGTCGTTAGTAGTCTTGTTATTACACCTTTAAGGTTCTTACGAATATTGATTGGAAAATTTTTGACCGAAAACTGCTCTAATCAAAAATACACCCTTAGCATCTGAAAGAACTTTGGAAGTAACAAATTTTTACACTATGATTTTTACTTTAGCGTTAATAGCTACTGGATATCGCGATTATTGCTAACGTTAGATTAATGTTAGCAGTTTTTAGTTTTCCCGAAAATGGTTCGATTTACAAAATTAATTCTAGTGCTACAAAATAGAAACGTGAAAGTACCAACATGTCCAATTTTTTTTTTGTATTTTGCTGAATGTGATTTTATTATTTACACCTCTAAAGCTCTTTAAATATTGACTGGAAAATCTTTAGCCGAAAACTGCTCTAATCTTTTAATTGGTGTATTTCCGCTACTATAACGAAACTTACTCAAATAGTCTTGCTTTAATAAGTACTGGGCCCCAAACATTTCCTAATTTGGTAAACAACCTTCTCTGTCAATGACTGGTCTAAATTTTTGAGTTCAAGCTCAAATAATGAAACTTTGAACTTCAATACTCTTTCTGTACATCCTGAAGAAGCTACAACACATGCAATGAGGAAGATACATGATTTTTGAAAATGCTTAATTTTATTATTTTCCATCATAGGTACTATATAAGTTGATAATATAATAAAAGAAACTCATAGAAAAATTTCGCTTCGTAAATATGCCACATTAAAATTTGAAACTAAACCGCGTGACTGAAAACGCTATGATATTGCTTTGACGTCATTTTGACGTCACTAATTTGACCTGAATTCGCTAATTTACGTTGTTATTCTTAATCTTGTTATTAATTATTGGTTAATATGACTGATAATGACTTCATAACATCCCTAACGTATTAATCTATAACCCCAGCATTCTTTTTAGATGTTTCAATGTTTTAACAATAATGACGTGACGCTATCTGTTACGAATGACGTCATTCGTTAGGGATAGAGCGTTTTAATGATTTTAAATTCTCAGCCGAAATAAATATTTTTTTCTTCTTCAATTTTAACAAAAAAAAAAAAAAAAGGAAAAACACGAGGAAGCATATTTCACTGTCGTCTATCTATCTGTGATATAAAAAAAAAATCCTGCAACTTCCTCATTGATTTTATGACATTCAATACCTTGCTAATTTCTGGAATAACTTTTTGAGATCACTATTACATAGCATTTATATTCTCTAAAAGTGCTTTGGAAACCATTGTTTGATACAGGCTGACTTAGTTTCCAACTCAGTTATTTATTAAAAGTAAAAGTAATAATTCTGTGCCAGGATAATTTTTATTTTTATTTGGATACTGCAACTTTTTTCTTTACTAGTCTATTATGACCAAAAACTAATTATAAGTGTCTTTGTCAAATCGCCTTTTCCTTAAAAATAAAAAATAAATGCAAATTCATAATTTTGAAATTATTGGGCGCATTGTATTAAAATAATAAAATTACTTACAGCAAATCGTATGTTTTCAATAAGATATTTTTTATGAAGAGTAACTTCTTGTCCAGAAATTAAAATTTAGGTCCATGTGTGGTACAGGTAAGCCCATCCTGGGATACCCTGTATTGTGATACTGTCTGCGGTTTCGGTTACTTCGGGAGTTTTCTTCATCACTTTCACTCACTAATCTATATCAAACATCAAAATTCAACTAAAAACCTTGTGAAAAATATCAACAAGGAAAAGTGATTATCTGCTTCGAGTTGTCTATATCAAAGTCAAAATAATATTTACTAACTTATTAATTAACAGGTTATAGAAAGTTAGAAGAATATTTTGAAAATGTCAAACTGGTTTTTCAAAAAACAAAACAAAACAAAAACAAAAATACTGAAGAACTGAAAAATATATTTAGTTCAAAGTAATAAAATAAAAAATATAAAAGTTGGAGTTGCTTGGGGTAAAACTACTAGAAACACATATTATTGTTGTTTTGGCCGGCTGACCACATACGTACGGTATGCGATTGCGACAAGTTTTTGACACGTGCGTCGTCGCTCTTTTTTAGAACGACTTATTTTAAGCAGACACCAAACACACACGTCACAGGCTTTAAATTATCTGCATCAACATCAGAATGCATGCTATGTTTTCAAGCACTGTCGGATGCACCTAAAAAAAAATCTGTTGGATTTTCTTTATCTCTATTTTAGACAATCATAATAATCCAGATGTACGGGCTGCATGTATACATTATGGTATAGGAGGCACATACCTTGACCTTTTCTGTTATCATTTAAGTAACAGAACCCAACAAGTTTCATTAAAAAATGTACACAATGACCGTATGGGTGACAAAACCGTAAAAAATACTTTATCAGAAAAATTAATAATATCGCAAGAGGCGTCTCAAGGGTCTCTTTTGAGCCTCTTGTTGTTTTTACTATATGTAAATGATATGTCCCCTTCTGTCGATCTTGTTTCATTTTACCAGTTTGCAGACGATTGTATGGCAGTACTAAATAGTGTCACCACAAGAGAACTCTCGATTAAATGTAGTAATGCCATTCAAAGAATGCAGGGTTGTTCTAGGAATAACACCCAAGATAAAACTACCTTAGTGGTCTTCAGTCAAACTTTTAATAATACCGAATCTATTTATGTAGCCTAGATTGCAAATCTATACAAAATTCTCAGTCTACAAAATTTCTAGATTTAACAATGCAAAACACCATGTCGTGGCAGGTCCGCATTGATGGCTTGTTGCGGACCTCTAGCGTATACGACCCACCATACGCCTTAGCGTTTTGTGGGCCGCATAATAACAACCGCCACGTCTGTAGCAGAGTTTCGCTATTGTTCGCGGGAGGCGCGATATACTTCCAGCTGATGAAAAGCAGAGAGAGACATTTTTAATGGCGGTCTATGGTTGATAATCCCACAAAACTCGGTTTATCCAAGGCATCCTGGTGGATTTTAGGATTGTCAACACAGGAAAATTGTTGTTGTTCCGTTTGGCGGAATATTTTGTTGTTGTGAATAAATTTTAACTATGTCAGATTTAAATTGCTCTCATGAGGCACGCTTTAACTGTGCATTATAGAGCTATAAAAGTCTACAACAATCTCCCTCCCGAACTTTAGGCAATAACTAGTTACATTACATTTAAGAACAAAACCAAACAATTTTTTATAAGCAAATGTTTTTACTCACTCAACGAGTATATTAACCTATAAAACCGATATATAAAATCGTGATCCGTTAATATAACTTTGTAATATATTAGATATATATATAATCGACTACAATCTTATTGTGGAAATAAAAATCTCAACAAGAACTTTACGAGCTCATTATTAATGCCGGCGAACCAGTCGGTATGGTGTCATCAAATGAGCCTATAAAAGTAAGTAATTTAATTTGCGGTCGAGATAGCACAGAGAGTAATGGAATTTAAATGAGGTCGCAAAGTTATTGTTGCGTTTCTTATTTGCACAGTAAAATTGTACTCGACTATAAGTGTTTATTCTATTCTGTATCTTTTTTACTGTGACATGTATTCTATACGTTTTTTATGTATGTTGTTATACGTCACGGATTTTACTGCTTTTTATTGACAATGCCAATGTTCACTTCGAATTTATAGCAATAAAAATTTATTATTATTATGTGTTTAATTTTCTTTACCTTATTAAAGGCTGTTACTCAAGGTGTATGGTAAGCAATTCACAGAAGTATAAAGTCTAGAACCACTTTTGTTTTCATTGCATTGTTCAGTAGTAATATTGGATCAGTCGGTGGTAGAAAGCAAACCCAAGGCCAGTGGTTAATTTCAAAGTTATGGACGTTGCAGTTTTAGAGGATCAGCAGTCATTATTACAATTATCTAAAGAAAAAGGTGTTTCATGCAGCAGTGTTTCTAGAATTTTACACAAACGTAAATTTCATCCGTCCAAAATAACATTGGTACGAGAGTTACATGAGGATGTCGCCTCGAGTTTTGAGAAGGAATGAGTCAAGTTTAATTACCACTCTAAATTTTCTGTACAACATTTGTTTCTCCATTGAATGTACATTTATTCTGATATTGGGCTGAGACTGATCCATAATGCGAAAATTTCATACTTTGAATGTTTGGTGTGGTTTTATAGGAGATCATATTGTCATATCTCTGATCGTAGATATGTAGAAAAGATCCGACGATAGAGTAGCCACCTCGGCCACCAGATTTGACTCCTTTAGACTTTTATGCGGGTATTTGAAGACGGTAGTAAAGCTTACACAAAATATATTTGTCCTTTCTCCGGAATATTTCACTGAATTGTGAAATTTTAAAGTACTCTCTACATAATAAATTATCAATGATAAATAATGAATTCCCTCTCAAAATGTGATAGTAAAATAAGGCTATTTACAAGGTTCTTGAAAAATTATTTCCAAACATTTATCTTTGTTTATCCACATTATATGTTATATCAAATTATGTTCATTTATTGTACCAAATATAATTTTTTCCTGATTGTTCAATCACATAGCCATAAATTTAAGCGATGTGTAAAGATACAGTTTAAGCTTACATTAAAAATTAAATAATAAACCAAAAGTTTATTGTTTCGCGTGTTCATAACAACTTGGAAACTGTATCTCCGCCTTGTCACGTTTTATTTAATTTTGTTTATAAGCACACTTGATATCCCGTGATATGACAATATATGTTTGTTGAGGATACATGGAGATGAATTTATTTCTGGAACGTAGGTAGATACGATAAAAGACGCAGTCGAGAGTTGCTGATACGAATACATAATTGATTAACTTTTATTTCTCCATCTTTTTGGGATTAAGTACGCCAACCGTGTTCATATGACATTAGGTCAAGTTGAAGCTTAATCAACTCGCGTTCCATGCGGTTTTGGAAAATTGCCTGAAGATGATAAAATTATTTCCGAAACGTTTGGCGACCTACATTAAAGCTATCATTGTGTCTTTTCCTGGGTTATTTACGTATCCTATCTGTTTCCAACACAATATTTTGTTAACTTCACGTTATCAAAATAAAATTAATTACTAACCCCAGAGCAACAAATAACGATTCGTTTAACAAATCGTTTAATTCGAATAATAATAATTTACATATTGATAAATTTCCTACAAATGATGTATTTGCCTTGAAAAAGTTAAAACTCAAATTTGCAAAAGGACGTGATGACGTACCAGCTTTTATTGTTAGCGATTGTGCACATATTTCTGTAGAGCACCTCCGTATAATTTTTAATATGTCTTTGAAGTATGGCATATTTCCGCCTGGTGGGGACATTCATTAACCATGCAAATGGGCCACAAGGCCTGAATGCCGCGATTTATTATTGCGCCGCTATGAAGAAGAGGAGGAAGAAGAAGAAGAAGAAGAAGGAGAAGGAAAAGAAGGCATATTTTTGGACATATAGAAAAAATCTCGTATCTGCCCGGTCTACAAGAAGGGCGAAAAAATAATGTAGAAAACTATCGGCAAACTACTATAATTTTTAATTTTGTCAAAGTTTTTGAAGTAGCTCTACATCATGTGCTCTATCCTCATGTAGAGGGGCTAATTAGTGTGTATCAATGCGGCTTCGGTAAAAATAGATTCACGGTCTTCAACTTATTTTGTGTTATACAGTATGGATCTAAATGGCCAAGTAGATGCTATTTACACGGACTTCTCCAAAGCCTTCGATAGAATTGACCACAATATATTATTACATAAGCTACATCTCGCTAGACTTTCTATACTACTGTTAAATTTATTTAAATCTTATCTCAGCTAAAGAACACAGTATGTTGAATGTCGGGATGTAAAAATCATTCGAAATATCAGTTACATCATTCCCCAGGGCTCTGTTGTGGGACCTCTCGTTTTCATATTAATTATTAATTATATTTTAGATAATTTAGATGTATGCTCTTTGATAGATCCTCATTACCTTGCCTGAGGTATCGCAGAATTAATATCTCTGTATAAAATACTAAATAATAAAATACGCTTAAATGTATCAATAACCGAGGCTCGTAATAGCATTACCTTCTATCTTGCCAGACCGAGGACTAATTTGTTAAAGCATTCACCGCTTCATCTTTAGTGCGATAATTACAACAACCTGCAAGACAGATTTGACATATTTAATTGTAGTATAAATAAACTTAAGACACTGAACATTGTGCAATAGTTCTTTCTTTTTGCATTGTCTCTGGTTTTTTTCTCTACTCACGTCTGTTAAAATTATATTATGTACTCTATTTGTCTTACTAATTTGTAATTTGTGATATTTGTTCATAATCCTGTATTTTCTCATGTAGTAATTGACCTAGGCTATTGGATGGTGTATATAAATAAATAAATAAAGTTGGCAACCTTTTTTAATATTTACGTTTCAGTGTTTAATAACTGGCTTCAATTGTGCCTGTTAACACACAAGCCTTATTATTAACATTAATTTCTGTAATCTATGGCGAATTCCATCACGTCAGCTTGGCATTTGGAAAACTACTTAAATTTAAATGCAGCAAATGGAGGCACAATATTCTCTCAGTCAAGTCGTTCAAGGCGACCTTCCCTAGTAGCGAAACCTATTGGAATAAATTTGAGGTAGACAAAAATCATATTTCGTGTATCCTATCGGCTGCACCATTTATGTAACTGCTCTCGACTGGCTATATTAACCATGTGTTTCACACCTTATCACTAGCATAGTTTTTAGTTACCCTAAAGGTGGTTTCAAGCTCGCAAGCACCAGTGATGGAGCGAAACCCGTGAGGTAAATATAACAAGTAACCGAGGGTAAATACATATGTATGGCTGAAGTTTTGGACATCCCTAGAAACCGGTAGTGGAAATTGAAAAACATAAAAAAAGATTGATGGGTTAAGTATTTTGTATTCGGTTTAATTTTTTTCAATTTCTATTACAAATATTAAGGAATCTATATAGTACATTACATATTAATAAAAATAGATATATCTTTTCGTATTGACGTCTTGTTTGCGATATTTAAGAATAGCGTTATCGACAATTTTAATTTTATCCAGAATATTAATAAATAATGCCGTGACCATGAATCATTAATGTTTGCTTAATTATTATTAATTAGTTGTTTTTGGACAATAAATACGCCACCTAAGCAGCGTAGAGCATCCATAGTGGCATGCATTTTTGTAATAATTTGGATGTTGATTGATAGCAATTCGTTTATTTTTAATCCTTAATTAAACCTTCTTTTTTCTTTTATTTGCTATTTGCACGAGCATTGCTGATAGTGCCGGATAACTATGTATAAGTCAAAGTCAAAAATGATTGATAACTAAAAAATGTTATGACTAATGTGACAAATTTTATAACAATACAAATAAATGTTCGATAACCAGCATATTTGCCAAATGAGTGGAAGATTGTCAAATACATCTTTGTTATAATAATAAATTGAAATTTGAACGGCTTCCAAAAAAGTGAGAGCAGTTTTCACCCACGGAAAGTATGGTTATTTGTACTATTTGTCTCAACAGTCAACAAGTCTCTGCAACTGAAAAATATGTAATGTTAAAAAGCAGGACATAGGTCGATTCACTTTTATCTACAGTTTCTAAAATACTAGAAACAGTAATTTACAACAGAATGCAAAAATTTTGTTCTAAATATAATTATTTGTGATAAGATGCATGGGTTTGGTAAGGGCAGGTCACCTCAGTCAGCAATTCTTGCTTTCCTCAATGAACTTCATGAATATTTGAATAATAATAAAAAATGCTTAGGTGTCTTTATGGACTTAAGTAAGGCGTTTGATTTGGTTAATCACGCTCTGCTTAAAAAAAACTAGTGAAATATGGTTTTAGGGGTAAGTTGGAAGACTGGCTTGTGTCGTACCTGTCCAATCGCAAGCAGTTTGTGGAGATAGAGGGTGTAAGGTCAAGTGCATTGACTATTTCCTGTGGAATTTCCCAAGGCTCAATATTGGGGCCATTCTTATTTTTACTTTTTATAAATGACTTACCTGCTATTGTCAACGAGAGTTTACTAATTATATATAATTTAATAGAAATTACCCAGACCAAAATTAACGATTTTGTTATGTTTAGCAATGACAAGTTGCTGATGAATGAAAATAAAACTGTTTTTATATAATTCACACCGAGAATGTTAAACTATGATGAAAGCTATTTACTCAAAATAAATGGTAAGTCCTTGGAACAGGTGAAGACCACAAAATTCTTGAGTGTTCATTTAGACAATTCCCTTAATTGGGAATATCATATCGACAACTTGTGCAAAAATTGTCTTCTACATGCTTCGCGCTGTACAGATTAAGAAATATTATAAACAAGGAAGTTTTGCTGAGCTACTATTATTCACAGTTTTACTCTAGAGCTGTTTATAGTATAGAGTTTTGGGGCACTTCATGCCACTTTGAGCGAGTGTTCAAAATGCAAAAAAGGCAATAAGAAATATAATAGTAATTAATAAGACAATCTCATGTAGAACTTACTTCAAACAGTTGAAAATCTTGCCGCTTCCCTGTATATACATTTTGGTGATTGTTACTCTTACAAAATTAAATATTGAACAGCTTTTACGAAATAACTACAATCACAACTATAATACTGGGGGGCAATCTCATCCATTAATTCCTATACATTCCTTGTCCCTTTATGAGAAAAGCCCTAAAATACATGGGTATAAAACTATTCAGTATATTGCCTGATGACTTAAAACAAACTAACAATGTCAACCCAAACTAGACATATTATAGATCAAATGAAGGGTTAATGTTTTGGGCTTTGTTGGTAGTAGAAAAATATGGTAAAATTGAATAAAATTCAATTGCTTTTTGTTTTTTCGAAAATTTGTTTTTCAATTCAAAATACTAATAAAATAAACTTAAAATACAAACAAAAATTATTAACAACAGAAATATACAAGCACAAAATCACAAATAAATTGATACATTAAAAACTTATAACAGTATATAACATTACATAAGTTAACAAATCAGACAAACTGTGTTTTTTTTTAATTGAGTGGATAGAGCAAACAAATACATCAACGGCCCCAGAATGGAACCTTGTGGAATTCCTGATGATTGCCAAAACTTTTCAAATTTGAAACCACGATATTGAACAATCTGTGACCTGTCATTAAGATACGATCTAAAGAGATTAAGCAAGTTAACAGAAATACCGAACGTATCCAGTTTTGATATCAACAGCTCATGGTCGAGACGGTCAAAATCTTTAGAGAAATCAGTGTAGATAACATCTACCTGATCTCCCTCATCAAGTACCCACCTCAGAAATATGCTGAGTTATTTCAACAAGGTTCGAGGTAATAGAGCGCCCAGATATAAATCAATGCTGAGTGGGGATATCAAGTTTCTTGTGTGGAAATATACATGACATTGTACGATAATTTCAAAAATTTTGCAAAAATACAAATAATAGAAATTGGTTGGTAGTTGCTAATATCATTTCTAGAGCCTTTCGCCTTTCTTATGTATGCTTTCTTTCCACAATTGAAAGAACTCACATGTGTTATTATAAAATTAAACATCACTGCACAATCTCTTATTAAAATTATGGGTATTAAATCTGGACCCATAGTAAAATTTCTTTTAATTTTCTTGATGGCATTAATTATTCCATTCTCACTAATTTCAGATAAATATAGAGTATAGCTGTTTTGGTTGCCTAAAATTTGACTACCTGGAACATTGCTTTTGTTTTTTGTATTTAGGAAGACATCAGAGAAATAACTAGCGAAATTGTTGACAATTTCAGTCAGTTTGTTTAACTAAGTTCCATTATAATTCACACTGGGTGGCACAGTCGTAGAGTCAGACTTCGAGTTTACGTGAGACCAGAATTTGTTAGGATTTGCGCACTGTTCACAGTTAGTCTTCAACGGATTTCAAATAATTTTTATAGGCTGCTTTCATAAGAGATTTTACTTCAGATCTGATATTTTTAAAATTACTATAATCTTCACTGTTCGATTTTTTGTACTTATCTAACAATTTACCGTTTAAGTTGATTTTATTAATAATATTAATTCCAACTTTTACGTGCTAGCTGTATATTGAATAAATTCTGTGATAGCAGTCTCCGTGATGTGTCCATTAGTGGAGCTGATCTGGGTTTGGAAACGGCAATGTTTTTTTTTCATTTTTTTTTGTGTAAAATATGTAGTCGGACTCGACGACGAAGGGGTGGCGGAGGGGGGGAAATTTACATGTAAGAATAGGGAAAATCAGTTTTTCGGATATAACTCGCTTAGTTTGATTCGGATTAAAATCGTGTAAAATGGACCCGTAAAGTTTTTAAGCTGCAGAAGTGCAAGGAAAAGGGGTAGGGACTTCGGGCCGGGGTCATTTTCAAGGGCAATCTCTTTCAAGATTTTTTTTACCGAAGCTCTAACTTCATTAGGGCCTGCACGCACGCGTGATACATTTATAAAAACGAGCGCGGCAATCCAGCAGCCGTGCAGCGAGATGCCGGAGGAGGAGCCTAGCGCTACCACTTCTCTCCCTTCTCACTCACAAATACACGTCCCACTCTGCTCGTCAGCTAGCTAAATACTAATCCTAATACTTCCATAAGTTCCATACACACAATTTCTTCGCTAACCAAAACCTATTTTTAAAAAGAACATGACGCCATGATAAAGACTTTGTTCTCCTCATACGTTATAATTCTTGAAATAATTTGGCACGTTATAATTTTTAGATATACTATTCAATTACGAAAGGTCAGGATTTCATACTTTAATTTAATGTTCTATATCTTTCTTATGCGTGGATGTTATGTTATACGTAGATAAAGATATGGATTCACGTTTTAATTACTATAGCGGGTTGAGTTGAAATACAATGTCAGCGGGCAAATGTCAGTGTTGAAAGAAAAATACGATGGTAAATATC
Organism: Leptura quadrifasciata; assembly: GCA_963675555.1. Taxonomy (NCBI): domain Eukaryota; kingdom Metazoa; phylum Arthropoda; class Insecta; order Coleoptera; family Cerambycidae; genus Leptura; species Leptura quadrifasciata. The sequence continues at coordinate 12,799,143 of OY776681.1, read as the reverse complement.
ACGATTTCCGACAATGGACAATGTGTTTATTATAAATAAATATAGTATATATTATATTATTATGTCTGAAGTTATCTTTTCTGTTTATATCATTTTCTTATAAATAAATAAAGACTTTGCAATATTATTATAATTTGCAATTTTAGACAAGAGTGAAAATAATGATCCGTAAACGAATGAGGACGTCAATGTATCTTGTCGAAACGAAAGGTATCCAATATAGAGGATAAAAAAAATTATAGTTTAAAAAACTAAAAAATACGCTTTAACTAGCAAACCGAACTAAAAAGTAGGGGCGAGCGTGGGTGCGTCTTTACTATGTACATAATATGCGATGTAAAGCAACGCAGGGCGCGGTTAGTAGTTGGATGGGTGACCGTTCCAACTGTTACCGTACGTTCTCCATATTACCAAGATGGCCGACGAAAAAATCACTAAAATTTGACAAATAATTAAATCAGTATGGTCAACTTGGCAAAACATATAAAAAAAGTCACTAAAGCACCTAGGGAACTCAAAAACCCCAATTTTCATATAATTTTTCTGAGAAAATTCACGCCACATCCATAATTCCTGAATAATCTAAATATAACGTAAAAACCCCCAACATCAAAATTCATAAAATATAGCCAGAAACTTACAAAGGATCGTCCTAAAAAATACAGCCCCCTCATCATCTTAATTTACTTTCAAATGACTCCCCAAATCTTCAATTATATTAATTTATTTCGCTTCCCAAAAAATTCTACACGTCCCCTTCACTTCAATTCAAAGTCCAATTTCAATTTCCAATAATATCTGAAAACGTCTTTCATTTATCTCTTCAGTCAGCCCATAAAACGCTCATTTAAAAAATAAATCCAATTTATGTGTTCCTACAAATTGCTAGCAACTCGTCTCTATCTTCATTCATATTACCCTAAATCTGGATCCCGCTCTGCTCGATGCAGACAATCTCATACCCTCAATATGGCTTAATATAACATTAAATATGGATTAAAGTTAAGACTAGCAACGCTACTTCACGGGACTAATTCAAATGTTAACCAATTTTCAGACAGTTATAGCTCGTATTTCTTAAATCAAATTAGATTCCGCTGACATTTTATTATTAAATTATTTACTTTTCAACACCCGATTTAATGATATAAGTTTCGACCCCACTTTCCAAAATTTTAACAACTATTGCACAATATTTCATAATTTGAGCGCCATATGATGGTCTGGCTCCCTTTCCGGCTTTTCCAGCTCTCAGCGAGAGTTGTGCCCCATCACTAGTATAAACACGGGAGCGTGAAAAGGCCCCGGCAAGTTGTGTTTCCGGTGTATCTAACAAAATATAAAGTAGTGCCCGCGCCCTCTTCCTAGGCCAACCCTAGTAAAAAATAGTTTTTTAATATTATCATTTAGCCCCAGTGCTACATTTTAAATCGCCTTCGCGGCCCTAGTTTTAAGTGAAATAAAATCGCCTTCGCGGCCCTATTTTTAAGTGAATTTTCTCAAATAATAAATAATAAAATTTGATTAAATAATATACAACAAACCCGACTCAGGCAAATTTCAAGTGTCGATACGTTAAAAGAAATTTTTGTGAATAAAAATTTGATTTTACTATTTAAATACTCAATTGTATGTGTTAACCAAAATAAATCATTTGTTAATTTCGTTCTAAATTAAAGTGTTTAATTTAAAATCGAGCTACTATACTATACAGGGTGTAGCTTTCGACCCTACCAACTGAAATAAAATTCAGTAAGTGTTAATTAAATTGAATTACATTAAATTCGAGTACAAAACAAGCTGTGACAATATACAGGGCGAAGCAGTTGGCCCTTTCCAGCCTTTTCAAGTTTATCCACCCCGAAATCAAACCAAATAAAATTAAGTGCACAGAAGGCCTCCAGAGTCTCATATAAATCTCTCTTCCCAAACCTGAGGTACCGTTCGTGTTCACAACGAAGACCGCGTTCTCGCCTCACACATCTTCCAGCGGCTTGTATATCAGTGTATGCGCGGAAGCTATACAACCTTAGGCGAGGGTTGTATAGGAGATATACCATCCTTCGGAGGGGATGTAAAGCCGTCGGTCCCTTGTCTATTAAATGTTAGGCAAGTAAAAGATCCCTACTCTTCTTAAGGGAAGAGGTTCGGCAAAATTCCTGGTTGGGGGTAGCTCGTCTACAGGCGTCGGTGTTAGGCCTCAGTAGCGGAAATAGGCCGACGTTAAATAAATGTATAAAAAAAAAAGGCCTCCAGAGTCTCATATAAATCTCTCTAGCTGAAATAATTGTATTTTTCCCAAACCTGAGGTACCGTTCGTGTTCACAACGAAGACCGCGTCCGCGCCTCACACATCTTCCAGCGGTTTGTATATCAGTGTATGCGCGGAAGCTATACAACATTAGGCGAGGGTTGTATAGGGGATATACCATCCTTCGGAGGGGATGTAAAACCGTCGGTCCCTTGCCTATTAAATGTTAGGCAAGTAAAAGATCCCTACTCTTCTTAAGGGAAGAGGTTCGGCAAAATTTCTGGTTGGGGGTAGCTCGTCTACAGGCGTCGGTGTTAAGAATCAGTAGCGGAAATAGGTCGACGTTAAATAAATGTATATAAAAACTAAAAAGTAAAAAATAATGTTTAAATATTATTGACAAAAAAAATCATTTTATTGTAAAAAGTGTGGGGTGTTTGATATCAATTGTTATAAATACTTTATTGGTAGCTATTGATAAAAGTAGAATTATAAAAATATAGTAAAAAGCACCCCAAGCTTTTTACAATAAAATGGTTTTTCTTTTGTCAATAATATTTAAACATTATTTTTTACTTTTTGTTCGGTTTGCTATTTTTTAAAACTGTAATTTATAAAATATATAATATTAACAGCTGCACCTCCGGCAAAATGTCGACAGTAGATTAGTCATTTTTTTTAAATTTTATTTTATTCTGATGATCCTGGTGAGGACATTAGGACAGAGTTGTCAAATTATTGTATTATCATCGGTCCTTGAAAAGTGTGCAAAGTTTCAGTTTAACCTGGCGTTTTGAAGTGGGCGAGAATCACGTTCAAAGATACAGTTACATACAAACAAACAACCAAACATACAGGTGAAGCTAATAAAAGCGTGTTAAAAAAAGTACTCGCTACTACAGCTGAAAGAAGACCGTTATACCGATGATATTTATTTGTATGACTGATGGTCGAGAGGTACGCGCACTTTCCTCTCATCCAAAAGTTCCGAGTTCGATCCCGGTCGGGGTAGTGGAAAATACTGTGAGAGGGATTTTTTCACTATACACTGCTATTGGGTGTGTGGCCCTTTGTCTCTAAATGTGTAGCCCTCTCCCACACAACGCTCTTCTAGCCGTCCGGAATAAAGGGGGTCGTAATTACCTGTGGTGTTATTTACTAATATAGATTATGATATCCAGGATAAGATCATCCATACAAGAACCAAAATAAGGAAAATGCTAACATAGTGTTGGTTACAATTTGAACTTTGTTTTGGGGATTTATTCTAAAACTGCAAGAAAAATTTTGGAAAACATCCTCTTATCTATTAGTTTTGCATCAAAGAACTTGTATTCCAAAAGAGGTGGCCGGATAAAGGAGACTTTTGCGTATCCTCTGATTTAAAATAAAAAATTCTCATACCTTACACTTTCTATTGTGCTTTTATAAAGTTAAAGATATGCTCTATATTTCTGTAACATTTAATGCATAGCTATGTCAATGTAATATACAATGGCGTTGATTTTATATCCTACGAGATTTAACTGCATCGTTAAATCATATCCCAAAGATTTCTAAAAATGTGGTGATGGATTATTTGTTATTTCGAACTAGCCTTATGACCAATGATAGAATTAAAGCATGTAAAACTTTATGTGGTATGTTTTATGTTTTTTACACTTTCAATGTATATAATGTCTACTGACAAATTAATGTTTTTCAAGCATTAGAATATTATGGGTTAATGAATTTTTTGTTGAGATCTGTGTGAATCAAGTTTAACTTGTGGGAAATTATAGACCTTTAGCCTGAATCAAACAATAGATCTGGACAAAATATTTATTTTGAAACTTGAATATGTAAAACAATATATGACAGTACAGTAAATTGATACAAAACAAACAATATATCCACATAAGGTAATAGATCATCGATAAGGAGATGGCAGAATTTTCAACATTCCTCCTCGACATCTATTTGCTCGATTTGTCTCTCTCGGATCGTATCTTCTCTAACTATCTTCTACAATCCAGTTCCGCAATCCTACTGCCTCCCATTGAATCTTCTGCTTGATATTTCCCAATGACTTGTCAGCATATCTGCCAACATGTTTTCAGTAGGGCAGTATTCAAATTTGACTTCCCTTCTGTCCATGCAATCTCGGACAAAATGGAATCTTGTATCGATATGTTTTGTTCTGTTGCCCACTCCTGGATTTTCAAGTAACTTGAGACAACCCTGGATCATTTAATTAATAGTCGTCCTTCTGGTAAGTTTTCGAGCTCTCAGGTCTGATTCAATAAGTGACTGCATCTCTTCCTCCATTGCCAATTTCTAATAATAGACTTTGTCAGCCCTAGCCAATGCTTCTTGTACAGTCTTCGGCTCATAAGTATGCACTGCCAACTTCGCAAAGTCTCCATATCACTCTGGCTATCGACCTTTTGTTGAGCGAGCAGTAATCCTTTTTGTTGCTACTTTGGGCGTATCTGCGTGCCCATTTACAGTGTCCCCATCCTCGAAGTAGTCTTTTTCACCGCAAAATTTCATCTGCCCATTATTCGTAAAGCAATGACTCGTGGATGTATGCGGTTGATAGCGTAAATCGTCTCGACCTGTAAGCTTTAGATCCCTCTTCGTACCCGACAAAAATTAGTTTATTTGCCTTCGAATCCAATTTTCATCTTTGTTCTCCTGAAACGTGAGCATAAGCTTCACACCCAAACACGTGTAAGTGCTGCAGATCTGGCTTATTTTCCCATAACTTAAAAGAAGTTTCCCTGTTGACCTGGTAGGCAGTCTATTTTTGAATATAATTCAGTAAGTGTAATACCTGGCTCGATTTCGATTCGCATCTTACTGGAGAAGAAATTAATATCACCCTATACAGGAAATGAACAAAAAGTTCACTTCACAGTTCAGTTCACTTTTGACAGATTTAACAGCGTAATAAAATTTCAAGAAATTCTGTCGATGTATGAAAACCCCTAAGAGGCGTGAGATGTCCTTTGGATAAAGTTCCAAAGCAACCAACCAATGAACTATGTCACAATAATTTACGATAAGTATGCCAATACAGATAATATTGACTTTATAAAACAAAAGTTTAAAACTTAAAAGGTTTCTTTTAGAGTTTTAGACCATGCGAAAAATGGTGCTTATTCGGTCACCTAGCCGCAACTAGTTCCAAAGTTGGTAATGTAAAATTTTAGTTTTAAGTGAGTTTTCACTGGTCAAGCTGTAGACTGTATCTACTTGTTTCGCAATGTGTGATGCAATCAACGGAAACATATTTCCCAACGCCTTCATCCTTTTCGGAAATTAATTGCAGTATTCGTCATAGGTAACATTCTTCGTACAACTGTTACATATATTATTCAGTCATTTGTTTCATGATGATGAATAATCTGAGGTCCAAACACCATTAAACGACGTGATTTCTTAGAAAAATTATGTGACCATTGAATGTATCGGATACGACTTGCATTATTAATACCGATTTCAGCTAATCGAGAATTACTAATAAAACTATCAGTCGGAAAAATGAATGAACCAATCGATCATGGGCATCGATGGAATATTTGAGGTGACTATTTTAAGTATGGCATTTTACTGCTCTAAATATTCGTATTAAGAATTGGACAAAGAACAAAGCAAATTTGTTACATTCTTACAAACATAAACAATTTTTTTGATGTTATTCATGTTGTACGAAAACAAGCATGTGTCTTCTCGTTACGGGTAAACAACAACATTCATTGAAATCAATACTGATTTTAACTTTGTTATTTGTGCCCATAATTGACGTTTTTCTTCTGATTGTAATTATACAGAGTGTATTTTATACCAGCGCTAATTCAGAACATTTCAGAGTGAATTTTCTCAATTTTTTCAAATAACACTGTATATTATTGTATTCTTGAATTGGCACGTTAATTGTCTACGAATTTTGTGAACAATATCCTATACCTAAAATCGATATTTCCAGAGATATTTTTACTTTTTCATTAAAAACCGTTAAATTATAACACTTTTCATTTCGAAATTAATTTTGAATCTAATTTAATGGAATAAATAATACCTAGTGGTTACAGGAGCTGTTCAAAGTGGCCTCTCAGTACGTATATGCATTTCTGTAGACGATTTTCGGATGATCTACTGACATTTCTTAAAATGTCTACAGCAATTTCCTCAAAAACCTTATTCTTTCTTTCATATTTTCTTTTGTAGTTATAGAAGCTTTGTATACTTGCTCCTTAACATAGCCCCACGAAAAGAAGTCTATTTAGGTCAAATGAGGGCTTCTGGCAGGCCAACTATGGGGTCCTCCTCTTCCTCTCCAACCATTTGGAAGAGCGTCGTTTAATTGTTCATGAACAGCTGCAGTGTGGTGCACAGGTGCTCCATCAAGGAGGTATCACATTCTCTCCCTAATATCCCTGGGGACATCCTCCAGTAATTCTTCCAAGTTGGCTTGCAAAAATTCCAAATAAATTTGACCATTCACACGTCCATCAAAAAAATGCGGTCCTATCACAAAATCTCCAACAATTCCTCCCTAAACATTCAACGACCATCTCGTTTGGCTATTTGTTCGTGAGATGTCGTAATAATGAAAATTATGATACCATTTTTATTAAACTTTGATAGCAAACAATTTTTATCACTCGCACACAGAACATAAACCATATCGACCATTTCTACTCTCGAAAAATTCATTATTGAAAAATGCGAATTTTAAACTAATTTATAACTTAAAATAAATATAAATACTTTATTACAATAGTTAATAACTAAACGTCAATAAGAAAACTTTCAATTATTCTCACTTTATGTTACAATCATGGCTGTTCGCAAAATTACATAATTTACGATACTTTGTTTTTTGAAATTATAGCTTATACTCGTTAAATTGGTGAAAAAATTATTCTCCTTCCCTCTCATTGAAGGATTTAAAAATAAACAAACATATATATCACACAATACCACATGTATTGTTATGCTCTTCAAAACAAATCACCGAATCTACAATATAATAGAATTATTGGAAAAAAGCCTCTGCGCCCGTGACGTTTACGCCAAAGGAAAAGTCAGAGGTTATGTTTTGCAAATAATATAAATCGGGGAATAAACACAGAAATAATGAATTTTGCTGACGTTTCGGAAAGTAATCTCTTTCCGTTTTCAAAGCTTTTATACATACATTTGACATACACAGCAAAATAAGAGTTCTTCCAAAAAAAAAAGCTTTGAAAACGGAAAGAGATTACTTTCTGAAACGTTAGCAAAATACATTATTTCTGTGTTTATTCCGATTTATATTATTTGCAAAACATAACCTCTGGCTTTTCCTTTGGCGTAAACGTCACGGGCGCAGAGGCTTTTTTCCAATAATTCTATTATTTTGTAGATTCGGTGATTTGTTTTGAAGAGGATAACAATACATGTGGTAGAAAACCCAAATAATAGGAAAGAATATTCGTAGAATGCCACAAATTACTTTCAGACAATATATATCACACAATTTGATACGTTTTACAATATCTCAAAAATTAAGCAATGAAAACGATGATGAAGGTTTGTGGATACCCTGCAAGTGTAAGACAACCTGCACAAAAATGATTTAATTCGAATTGGATCTATCTTAAATTTTCTGGAGGCCTGTCTTATAAGTCACAACAATGTTATTTTATCTCAGTTGTGCTACATCCATTCGCGATAACATCTAAAAAATAAATTGAGCGGAATATTTTTAGTGAATCTTCATATCTGATAAAGAACTCAATTCATGGTTACATCACGTGATTTTATTTGATACAAAATCCTGTAAGAGATAAACCGACATAAATAATGACAAAGGCAATCATATAAATCTTTCTCATCATACATGAAAATGTAAATAAAAATGATATAATATACAGGGTGTGCAAAGCGAAAACTCTTATCTGCGTTATTTTTAAACCTGGTGCCAGACGTAAATTGGCTGCTCTTAATTTTTTGATTCATCCTCTAATAACTTTATATTTGTATAAACAGAGATTTGCAAAAGAGAAAGAATAAAGCTGAGAATAATGGATATATTGAAAAAAATAATTAGTGAATGTAGATTTTCTTAATCCCCCGAATCTTTCGATCTTTCAAACCAAACGGGATAATCCATATATCAATGCCATATGAACCTCAATTTACCAGTAGTCTAAATTGAATTTTAAGAAACTTAGATATGACACTTGCTCATTCATCGGCAAATAACTTACAACTTTTAGGCAACACAAATGATGAAACTAAATTTAAAAAAGCTCGAAATTTCTGATTAACTCTAAAGATTGTAATTCGGATTATGTTGGATAAACGAAACACCCATCCATAACTAGATTCAAGAAGCATACATCCTATTTCAAATATGGAGCAACTGAAAAATCTTGTGTTGCCCAACACTCCTTTTGATGACAAAGATAGACCTGGGGCCAACCAGTTCAGCCAAACCCGTTAACCCTGCTCGTACCTGGTTCAGTTCAACGAACCGTGACCTACCAACCCATATATTGGTTAATGGGTCACGGTTATATCCATAGAGAAACACATTGTTTCATATTAAACTGTAAAATAAAAATACGCGCTTTATTTTGATGGGGATTTTGTTTCAGCCATTTGTATTAATGTTGGCTGGTCCAGTGTACTGTTCTTTTAAAACATGAGGTCTCATGACATTTGTTTTCCCTGGAGAGGCTATTGAGTGGCCTGTAACGTCGCCTGAAATTGCTTAATACAAATAGATAAACAGACTAAGTTTTTGTAATCTGAAACGTAAAAATAAGAACGAAAGCAGTGAACGAATTGAAAAACAACGTTCTGCAATGAAATACTTAATGCATCTCTAATTAAGTACATATTGAAAGTCAACATAAACTGAACCATAAATTACCTATGATAATGATAAAATATATAGGCTTAGGTAAATTCGACAAACACTTATATTTAGAGCTCACACGTAATTTTATTATCACCCATAGATGTTCTGCCAGATGATGTTATAATTTAAATAAAAACGATATACTTCACATATTAACATAAAAAAGATATTTGCATTGACGCGCGTTACTTTTATTAGGTACTTACGTAGGCCTGATGTAGGATTATTTATTTCAGTAATAAAAATTCTATCGGAATCTGTTCACAGAAAGATAAATTTGGAAGAAGAACATACTACTTTGAAACAATAAAGATAACTCTGTTGAAAATGTGGTCAATGACCGGCAGAGCTCGCCAAATACAATCAAACTTAACGAAGAAAGAGAACTTAACAAACATGCAGGCTCCCAATATGTTTCATTTAACACAATCTGTCTAAAGGCGATAAACGCAATTGCGCGAAGAGTTGCAAGAATATTTCGTGAAGAATCAAAATTCGACGCGTATTAACAACTAGATATGCATTTTTAAACGCATATATTCCGTGTTCTTCAAGGATCTATCCTTGGACCACTTCTTATTAATATATTTAATAATTTAATGCAGATATCTCGAGACTTCCACCATATTCAAAACTATACATGTATATATATAGTTTTTCTCCTTCCGGATTTCAAATGGCAGAATTTTATATCAATAATGACTTAAGTCTTATATACCAATGGACACTCCAAAATATTCTTGTACTTAATTCTAGTAAAATTCAAAATATTGTTTTTGGAATAGGAGGCTGTTGGAAAAGAAGCGTGCCGATCCATTAATATATAGTAAAATACTTTGGTCCGACGAGGCAAATTTTTCCAATAATGGATTTTTTAATCGCAATATTCATTACAAATGGACACACTGGCATAGACCGACTGGGTTTCAAAATCGTTTTTCAATAAATCTGTGGATAGGTATTTTAGGCACCAATTTAATAGGTCCTTATTTTTATGATGCTCACCTCAGTGGTCAAAGGTTCCTAAACTTTTTGAGAAATGAAATTAATGAATTCTTTGATGACTTACCTTTAGAGAATCGACACAACTTTAAATATTTTCAATAAGATGGAGCTCCTCCCCACAATTCCCAGATTTGCCTAGATTATTTAGACGAAATTTTGCCTCAACATTGGATAGGTACCAATGGATTTATTCGATGGGCTCCTCGTTCTCCAGATAAAACCCCAATGGATTTTTTTCTATGGGGGTATATTAAAGATAAGGTGTTTTCGACGACACCGCAAAATGTAGAGGACCTAAAAGCTCAAATTCAACAGGCATGTATTACAGTTACCTCCGAAATGCTGAGTAATGTTTTAAATGCAGTGCCCCAATGCGCTCGATTGTGCATAAGAAATCGCGGTGGACACTTTGATCACTTGATATGATATTTTAAAAATTATTTTGAGGATTAGATAAATATTAATGTTCTGGGTGCTATATTCTTTTTATTATTAATTTGTTGGGGGCGAGCGTAGGTGCGTTTGTACTATGTACATACTTCGGTATGCGATGTAAAGCAACGACAGGCGCAGTTAGTACTTGGATGGGTGACCATTCCAACGGAAACCGCGTTCTCGCCTCACACATCTTCCAGCGGCTTGTATATCAGTGTATGCGCGGAAGCTATACAACCTTAGGCGAGGGTTGTATAGGAGATATACCATCCTTCGGAGGGGATGTAAAGCCGTCGGTCCCTTGTCTATTAAATGTTAGGCAAGTAAAAGATCCCTACTCTTCTTAAGGGAAGAGGTTCGGCAAAAATTCCTGGTTGGGGGTAGCTCGTCTACAGGCGTCGGTGTTAGGCCTCAGTAGCGGAAATAGGCCACGTTAAATAAATGTATAAAAAAAAAAATTATTAATTTGTGTGTGTGTTAATATGTGTGAAAGAAGATTCATACACGTAGTATGATTCGTTTTAAATATGTTCAGAACAGGCAAACCTAGTTATTTATTTCATAAAATACAAAGACGAACTGATATTCATAGTAGAGATTTGAGACATGTTAAAAATAAAGTTTGTATACCCCCCCATAAAACTTCACGTTTTCGATCGTCTTATTTTTTTCAATTAACGTATTGTATTGTATATTAATTCACATATTTTGGAAGCCTAAAATGTTCCGTTAGAACTATGCTGTAATATTAGCCACCTCCGCCACCTGACCTGAGCCCAATCGATTTATTTTTAGCTGCAAGAATATCTGAGACAGGTTTATCTTACAGAAATTTTTTGAGTAATACATTAAAAATAATTAATTTTGGTTTATAGAATCCAACGAGCGGCTGGAGAACGAATCTCTGGATATCCTGTATATGTATATTAAACAGATGTGACATTTTAATGGCAAATGTACCACCAAGGCATCCTAAATAAATTATCCAGTCGTCTGATCACTGATAACTCAATGAAGGAATAAACACCTGTTAGGACTGGATCGGACTGCTTCTAACGTCTTAAGTGTTAGATTGATATATAGTTAATATAATAGTAACTTTATAAGCTATATTATCAATGTTCTTGTACATAAACAATTTCTATGACGTCAATCTCTGACCTGATCAAAGTTTGATCTGTTAAAATTATGGCCGAGGTTGGAGATAAACTTATATACTGTGCAGTCAACTTAAAACTCCCCTATTTCATCTATTTTTCCTGAAGATATTTGGTGACATAATTTAAGAATTGTACAATAGCCGAAAGATAAACTACTCTCTGACCAGATATTATGTCTTAAAATTTGAACTGTGCATTCTAAGTATATCTTTGTACTAATTAAAATTTGTTTTGTCACTATCTTGTAGTTACTCCGATTTAGAATAGTAAAGAATATGCCGTGACATGAAGGCGACTTGCATATGGATCTTGATTCGTCATCCACATTTAAAAGGGGAAAATAAAAAGGAAGAAATTAACAGTTTATCTATAACCTTTGACAGTGATGACAGTGAAGCAAAATTCAATTATTTCTAAATATATCGGAAATTCCGCACAAAATTGTGTAGCAAAGTGATATATTCTTCTTTATTAATGAAATATGTCCACTTGATGTATTTTATCTTGTTTATGTTTTACAGTATGATCTTCGTGGCAACTCAAGTAACAATTTAAATACCTTCTAGATTTATTAGAGTTTTATCAGTGTTTATAACATGATAAACCAGTGATTTTCGCCACAGTTATAAAATTCTAAATCAACTTAGATAGTTTTATTTTAAAGAAAGTTTTAAAAAGGTTTTTTGTACTACCGTGCGTAAAGTACTCACTTTATCTATCTGATATTTTATTTGTCGTTATTTTTTGATCTTCTATTAAGATTAGATCATTATTTTAGATAATCTTTTATGTAAATAATCCATTAGTTCATAAGAAAGTGAGAAAGAGTTTACGCTGTTGTTACGATTTTGTTTTCCCTTACGTTTTGTACTTTTTTCAATAAATACACCTTGTTTCATTAAATTTGAATTTGTCTTTCAAAAAATCATTGAAATGTTTAACGGTACATTCCTCTAAAACGGTTGGAGTTATCAAGTTCTACCAAGTGTACCTTTTATACGTGGAAATGACGCTCTCATCAGATTTTCTTACCAGAAGTACCACAACGTTTCGTCAAAAAAATATATGAAAAAAATTCATTATCAGATACAGGTCCTGCGGCGCCCTCTATGATCTAACGTGATGTAATACATAAATTATTGTTTCTTAGAATAAAAAAAGTTCCTCTAGCAAATTTGGCGAAGATAAGTCAAGAGGCTGTTGAGTTATTGCAAAAAAAAAATTTGAACTTTGACACCCTGTATGTTTTTATTTTAAATGTTCACATGAGCGAAATGTTTCCGGATATTTTTCATTCCAAACGGATATCTATATTATTGGACAAGTAATCCAGTATAAAAAAATTTTAAAATGTCAAGTAGATTTTTCGGAAATTAACTTTTAAGACATTAAGATCTACTTTTTTGAGAAAAACAAAAAAATTGAAATATCTCAAAAACTATTGAGTTTTGCATAAGGTATGTTAGGGCTAGATTTACTCCTTAGCTCATGCCCCATCACATCTCCAAAGGAATGTATCGAATTACCAGTAACCCTGTATATTTAGTAAATTTATTTTTTCATTACGTGTTACAGCAATTAATTAAAATTAGAAGATCGCTGTTGTTTGCTGATAAATCACATTAAAATATATTTGCACATCATATCAACGTTATGAGAAAAGCGGAATTCATAGAGAAAAGATACATGTTAAATAAGTCAGTGAAATTTGCGGAAATGCAATTATCATGGATAACATAAAAATGTCATTACGAGGAACATGGCTAGATAGGGCAGGATAGGATATTGCACTATTTCTCTTAGTGAATAATCAAATTTTTTCGTCAATTTTATTAGTTGTAAAAAAAATAAAAATAAATTAGATTAATCCCATATTTTGCATTTAATGTTATAGTACATTATACACTAAGGGAGAGAAACGTCTTATTTTTCCTGAGGTGTAATTTGAGGCCCGAGGGCAACAAATAAATCGAGGGAAAAATGGCGGTCTCTCCCGAGGTGTATATACTATCTTTTCCACGATCGGGAGTAGAAACATTTATTTCATAAATAAAGAATTATAATAAATTGGAGCGAAATTACAATATTTAGAAGCCTTTGGGATATTTCCAATCAACGTATCATAGCAACAGATATTTGTTTACAATTACATTGAAATAAAATTAAATAAAAACTCCCCTAGGGAAATTATTGTCTTATTTCATCCCTAGGGAGTAAATACTTTACTTCTGTCACAATTTTGATGCCATAGAAATCGATTTCTACTCCCGGTCGTGGAAAAAATATATTATATCAGAGTTTTTAGAGAATATTTATATAAATAAGAAAATGCTTAATTGGGATTGTTAGTGGACCTATTCGAACTCTCCTAATTTTTGTGCCTTATAGAAAACTCCTTCCGGACGCATGAGAGCAATGTGACAAATTTTACAAGTTGCCTTATCAACAATATTGTTGGACTAAGTACTTAAATGTATTTTCGAGAAATCTAATGTATTGGATGAAATAAACGTAATTTTTAAAGTAGAATTTAAAAACGAGATAGGTACAGTTTAAAATTGAAGTTAAAAAATCAGGCAGTCAGGCGGCACTGGAGGCATTAACGAGCCACAAAGTGACGTCGAGATTGATCTGGAAGTGCCTAGAGAACTCAAGACACTGCCAGAACAGAATTCAGTAAAACCGATCTGGGTACCAGTGCACAGTGGGGTTTTAGGAAATAAAGCCGACGATCTTGCCAAACAAGGATCGGCCACAGAATGCCTTGGCCTAGAACCGGCCCTCGCAGTGCCCAAAATGTAGTGCATGTTGGTGCATAACAAACTGGGTCACTGAGTAGATTCATTTGGCCTAAATACTACCATATCTGAGTATATAAGAATTAGTAAAAATTCATCTACTTGCATTGACAAAATAATTACAAATTTCGATGAAGAGAATTATGAAGCCGGTGTGGTCGAACCATGCCTGTCAGATCATCGCGGATAATTCTTTAATCTCAAATCTATTATAAATACTAGTCAAAAAACCTAAACAAGCTCTGTAGCTCTTTAAAAGAAATAAACTGGAGTATATTTTATCAAAACGAAAGTATAAATACCAATTTAGTAGCAAACTTTTTATGTACTACTTACTCTAACCTTACAAAAACACATTTCCCTCTCAAAAAAATTAATAAAGATAACCAAAAAGCCCCAGTAAAATGGTTTAATAACTCCTTACATAATATGAGAGAGACTTTGTCGAGTGTGAAAACTATCTGCAATATTACTAAGAATGAGCCTGTTTACGAAATTTACAACGATCTCCGCAAAACCTACAAGTCGGCTCTTTTAGAGTCTAAAAAACTCTCGTATCAGGATTACATTTGTAATTCCGACAATAAAGTAAAAGCCAGTTGGAATATAATTAATTTTGAGAGGAACAAAGGGGTGAAACAGCAAACTGCACCAACGTTATCCGAAAATGACTTTAACTCATTTTTTACCAGCATTGCTGATAATATCAGTAGTTCACTTATACCTGCTGACAACATATCTATCGATGACACAATGACTAATATCCCCTCACCTTCATGCTCTTTCTTTCTGGAACCGGTCACTGAAGCCGAAGTACTCGAAGCTGTCATATCCCTAAAAAACTCTCCATGTACAGATGTTTTTGAACTTATTTCTAGGATTACCAAAGAAACAATCGATATAATACTTCCCTTATTGACTATTCTAATTAATGCTTGCTTTAGTCACGGTGTTTTTCCAGACTGCTTTAAGCTAGCAAAAGTTATGCCTCTATTTAAAAAAGGTGATCCAAATATGGCGGATAACTATCGACCCATTTCAATTATTCCAATTTTTGGTAAAACCATTGAAATAATATTGAAAAAAAGATTGTACAAATATCTTGAGTCAAATTCTATACTATGCAAATGTCAATTTGGCTTTAGGGTAGGTTGTTCTACAGCTGGGGCAGTTCATAAAATCGTACAGGAGGTAGTGGAGGGTTTTGAGGTGGGAGAACATACAGCTGTTGCTCTATGTGACCTTACAAAGGACTTTGACTGTGTTCCACACGACATATTATTAAGAAAATTAGAGCGCTATGGAATAAGAGGGTTACCACTACTCTTCTTCAAGCCTTATTTGGAAAATAGATCCCAGTATGTGATTATAAATAATAAAATGTCAGATCTTAAAAGAAGTACACATGGTGTCCCACAGGGATCAGTAATTGGACCAGTTCTGTTCTTGATGTTTATCAATGACATTAATTATTTTATATCCCCTAGTAAGTGTGTATTATTTGCAGACGACACCACACTTATCATACCTCATAAAAATTTTGCTGGATTGGATTTACTATTAGCCACACTCGAGGAAAAAGTTGAAAATTGGTTTGCTGTCAACAAACTTAAATTAAATAATAGTAAAACTCAGAAACTTTTTATTTCTTCTAATCACATTCATACCCAGGGGAATAATATGAAATTATTCGGTATAATTTTAGATGATAACCTAAATTGGTCTGGACATATAGAGTATCTACCGAAATCATTCCCAAGTACTATCTTTTTAATAAGAAAGCTAAATTCTGTAGTAGATAGAGATACCCTAATTACCACTTATTTCGCTTTGTTTCACTCACGTATAACGTATGCAGTATATTTATGGGGAAATTCTGCTCAAGCGTTTAAAGTATTTCGCTTACAAAAGAGAACTATTAGAGCGATTGCAAATATCGGTGGCAAAGAACATTGCCGACCCTTTTTTATTCATTTCGGTATCCTACCATTACCTTCGATTTATATTTATTCTACTGTATTTGAAATACATATGAAAATTAAAAATTGCCTTCAATCGGATATTCATACCCATAATACCAGATCAGTAAATATGGTTAGAACAGAACGATTTAAGCTTTCAAAGTCATAAATAAACTCTTTAAATGTGAATTTGTATAATAAAATACCACTTAGAATCAGACAATTAAATCAATACCGGTTTAAATCAGCAGTAAGAAAGCATTTGGCTAATAATTGTTTTTATTCGGTGCAAGATTATCTTAAAACACTCTTTGTATAAGTTGTCGCACAGTATTGTAATTTGTAATGTTTTTATGTTCTTTTATATCTCTCTTCTTTTTTTTTCTTATTGTACTTTGATTATGATACATTATTGTTATGTAGTATATATTATTGTTAGTTATCATTGTATTATAAGCTTATTAATTATTTATTTATTTATTGACTTGCCATAAACATGACTCTTGTAACATGGTTAAAAATAAACTATCTATCTATCTATCAGACATTGGCAGAATATGCCAGGTAAAACCCTCATGTCTAAAACTTGTACAAAACGAACTCAGCAATTGCTTATGTTAAGCAGAAATCAGCTGAGAATAGTAACAGAGTTACTTATAGAGCATGAACCTGTGAAGAAACACCTGCATAAAATGGGACTGTATCAGGGCAACATAAACTGCAGACTCTGCGGAGAGATGCCTGAGACAGTAAACCATATACTCTGTCAATACGAGGCACTCCTAAATCGCAAGAAGCAAAATATTTTTGGAGCTACAAAAGTTTACCCAAAATCATTGGAACATCTGCCAGTGATACAACTGCTTCGGTTAGTCAGCAATACAGGAATTACCGGCAGAATCTAAAAACAGGGAGAAAGCCAACTCTAGCTGCAGTGCCAACTAGAACCGATTCCGGTAAACAGCCATGAACACAATGAAAAAAAAAACCAGTGTAGTCTAACGTTGATCCCAGATCCTTCATCAAGAATTAGAATTTTTATCGAATCTTAAATAATATTCAACGAAAAATAGTGAAGCATTATCACAGCCAATTTACGATAATCTGTCATTATACCATAGGTCATTAAATTGCAAAACTATGCATAATCGATTAAATGAAACGAAATAATCTGGGAATTTAGAAGAAAACCACAGAAAAAAAAACTGGGAATGGGGAAATCCGAAGCAAAAACAAAAGTGTCAATATTCTCCCTCAGTGTGAATATATTTCAAGCTATTAAATAGCTATGAAAATAAGGTAAAGTACAATTTATCGATTCATATTAAAATTATTCTGATTATAGTGGGCGATTATTATAACGAGAAATACGCTTTAAACAAATTTAACGGCAAATAAAATTTTATTAGCTATTATTTATATTGTACTAGAAGGCGATTAACGTTTGTAATAAAAGAAATTACGCGGGCTAAGCTATAACCGTTAATTATTTATTGTTTTGAATGTTATTAAACACATATATTTCCTTTGGATCGTTGTGCAATTGTTTTTCCACAAAAACAATAAATGAATCACTTGTGGTCAGTTCACATCTAAGCATTTAGCTAATAAATTGACTATTTTGGAACGATATCGTAGCTATATTTGTTCTCTTTTACAATACCTACACTCGTATCTAAAATTATTTTTTTGTCAGTAAAAATTGCAACAATCCAAGATATACTCCGGAAATTTGATTGATTTTAGAGTCTCCTTATTTTATACTTAAGTATTGAAATATTGAATCAACACACATCACCTTACCTAAAAATGTTCCTCCAGAAAGTGGGCCATAATTTAGCAACGAATTATTGTACTGTCATGAGCAGAAAAAAATAAGACAACTTATTTTTTCTAATATAAATCTGTCTCTATTTGAATATGTAACGAGTAGCCGGAATAAAACAGATATCACTTTCAATTTATTTTTTATTTTAATGCTGCAGTTATTGCTATAGTAAATGATGGATGGTTAATGAGACAAATTGCACTGCGTTATAATATTAACAAAAATTTGGCGTGTAACATTTTAAGAAAATGGACAATAAACGGTACGATTAGTAGAAATCCTGGATCAAAGGACATCCTACTTAACAAGAAACTAACTATTAATATTTCGTTATTGCACCATTTCTATTTATAACTTCTATAAGTCTGTTTGGCATAGAATTAAATAACCTTATACAATAATCATTAGTAATAATATTTTCCCATGCATTATTTACTATTTCCAGTAATTCTTCGGCATTCCGTGGTCTCATATTTCATTTTTGGATACTTCTTACGAGTAGTCCTCATACTTCTTCCACAGGGTTAAGATCTGGACTATGACTGGGCCAGTTAAGAACATTGATGTTGTTATCTTGAAACCAGTTAGTTACGGTATGAGCAACGGAACAATTGTCTTGATTTTTGAAATATGAACTCATTATTAGGAAATAATTGTGACAGAAGGGAACATAATATTGTCTAAAATCCTACTATACGTTTCACTATTAAATCATTCCTCAATATGCCACAAAACACCAGGACCACGTGCCGATATCCAAGCCCACATATTGACGGAAAATCTACCACTTTTATAATTGTTAGATATATATTTCTCATTAAATCGAGTATTCGGAGGGCGGTAAACACGAATACGACCGCTGTGTGTTGACTGGAAAGTTTTTTCGTCTGTAAAGATTACATTGTTCCAAAAATTTACATCATGCGCTAATCCTACCCGAGCTTCTTTATGTTCAGCTTTTAAGTATTTCTATGCTGTTGCATGACAGCGTAGCTCCGATTCTACTACTCGCCGGCGACTAGTACTACTCGATCCAGGAAAATTTTCTTCAGCAGCCTGAATAACTGAGTAAAATGGATTTTCTACTAAAGCATTTACCAATTGCAAATCTTGTTGTTTAGTTGATATCCTTCGTCGCCCTGATCCAGGATTTCTACGAATCGTAACGTTTATTCTCCACTTTCTTAAAATGTTACACACCGAATTTTTGTCAATATTATAACGCAGTGCAACTTGTCTCATTGACCATCCATCTTCTGCTTTAGCAATAACTCCGGATTTAACTAAATCGCTTATATGAGGCATATTAGTTTTTTGCACACTTGCAATAAATTATGACAACCAACTGACAATGTCACAAAAATTAAAGTTAGATGTACACAACAAGATTTTAGCAAAATACCGTTAAAAGACTTGTCCTATTTTTTTTCGCTCACGACCATACACACATATTGAGCTTCTTTTTTAATCAAGAAACTTTTTAAAATTTTTCCTTAAAAATGTTGAGTATTTTTTCAAGTTCATAAAATTAAATATTGGAATTTGTTTAAATAAACCTCTTGAAGCAACATGTAATAACAATGTTATTGCATTAGATATCGGGATGAAATTTGGTATGGTGAAATTAGGTAAGATTGCCAACTTTTTGAGGCCTATCCGCCATATTTGTCACTTCCGGTTTCACCGAAAATGGTCCCAATAATCTTTTTTAAATTGGCCACCCTGTAAGTTTTTATATTTTTGCAATAAAGATCACATTTTGGATACATTTATACTATTTTGAACAATTTATACAGTGTTGCACGGAAAAATACTTCGAATTTTAGTTGTTAATCTAGACGGCTCCGAATATGTTACAATTATTTTTGTTCCAATGTAATTCATATAAACAATACGAAACCGTCAATATGTCCAATAATACATTATACAGGGTACTCTAAACTCAAATATTTTAAATTCAATACGAATTGTAACGGCCGATAAGTGTGATAAATGCTACTTTGTACATGACAATTTATACCAAACTGAGATTTTATTGCTTGTCGAATAACGAAAACAACAAAAAAAAATGTACAAAAAAACATTACAGTAAAGGACGGGTTAAATACTATTTACTCATTTCAATGGATTGGAAGAAATGGTCCCACTAAACAGCTTCATTTCAAAATTGCATAAAGACGAACACCTATTATAAATTTTTCTAATGAATTATTTGAGGGAATTTTTTTAAGTTTATTCTTGAATTTGACACTTATTTATTTATAAAACGAAAATGGTTGCAATTAGCCATAGGGAAATACTTACAAAAAATGTTTGTTTTTCATTTCTATATCACATCGTCGAAAAATATACAGGGTGTTCCATTTGAAAAAATTGAGAAAATTCAATTTAAAAAGTTCTTAATTGATAAATAATTTTTGACCACCCTGTATTTGTTTAGGAAATGAAAATGATTCGAAAACATTAATTAGATGTCTCGTAACTTGTATTCACATAAGTTTTTCTTAAAACCCATAATTGTGACTGTGGTGATTTTTTTTATATCCATTTGCAGATTGCATTATTTCAATAAAAAAATTCATTACATTCAAGTGGTTGGGAGATATTCAATGCCAATATAGGAATGAATAGAGCCTAGAAAGACGCTTCAAAAAATGTACTGATATGCATAGCATTCCATTTAAAAAAAGGCGCTTGGTCCTGTAATTTCGTCTTGGCTCGCCCTGTATGTTCGAAAATAATTTCCAGTTATAAACTTTTTTATCTAGTTTATTTGCAATTTTTTAAAAAATTTCTAGCTATCGTAGAACTCGAGATATCGAGGTCTAACGTACTATTGCCCCGCCCTGTATATAGCAGCACGGGGCGAGCGTAGGTGCATCTTTACTATGTACATACTTCGGTATGCGATGTAAAGCAACGACAGGCGCAGTTAGTACTTGGATGGGCGACCATTTCAAAGAAGACCGTGTCCTCGCCACACATATCTTCCAGCGGCTTGTATATCAGTGTATGCGCGGAAGCTATGCAACCTTAGGCGAGGGTTGTGTAGACGATATACCATCCTTCGGAGGGCATGTCCCTTGTCTATCAAATGTTAGGCAAGTAAAAGATCCCTACTCTTTTTAAGGGAAGAGGTTCGGCAAAATTCCTGGTTGTGGGTAGCTCGTCTACAGGCGTCGGTGTTAGGCCTCAGTAGGGGAAATAGGCCGACGTTAAATAAATGTATAAAAAAAAAATATAGCAGCACAGTCCTTACAATTTAACTTATACATGGCTGTATTATCTATTATCTAATTTTTCCACTTTGTTTTAATACATAACATTACTTACTAATTAATAATAAGTAAGTCTAACTTTGTTAACTGTTCTGGGAAATTTACAAAAATTGTGGGTGATTCCCCCTTAAGTTTTTTCCTAGAGTAAAGAACCTTTCGGTCGAAGTTAAAATGTTTGAAGCCAAAATATTTATTCCTGTAACATAAATAACAATCAGGATGTAGAGTTGTTAGCGGTAAATACCCAATTAGCATTGAATTTTCTCAATAATAGACACTTGTAAAAATAAGAAAACAGAATTAGTAGGCATAAGAGACATCAAAAACAAAATTAATGACAACAATTTCAGTAATTTCAAACTCAGTATTGTTTTCACTCCTGGAAAGGGCCTAAATTTAAAAAAATAATAGTGTCTTTATAAATGACAAAATTTTCTTAAATTTATACAAAAAATATGCTCCTTTATTAACATTCCTAATACACCCTGTATATATCGTACTGTTATAGTAGCAAGAAGTCCTATCTGACTAATTTATATCGTCTCTATCAATGTTTTGTTGACTGCGATGATAATTTAGTCACCTTAGAAATAGTTGTCTTTAAAAATATATTGGGGCGAGCGTACGTGCGTCTTTACTATGTACATACTTCGGTATGCGATGTAAAGCAACGACAGGCGCAGTTAGTACTTGGATGGGTGACCATTCCAACGGAAACCGCGTTCTCGTCTCACACATCTTCCAGCGGCTTGTATATCAGTGTATGCGCGGAAGCTATACAACCTTAGGCGAGGGTTGTATAGGAGATATACCATCCTTCGGAGGGGATGTAAAGCCGTCGGTCCCTTGTCTATTAAATGTTAGGCAAGTAAAAGATCCCTACTCTTCTTAAGGGAAGAGGTTCGGCAAAATTCCTGGTTGGGGGTAGGTCGTCTACAGGCATCGGTGTTAGGCCTCAGTAGCGGAAATAGGCCGACGTTAAATAAATCTATAATATATATATATATATATATATATATATATATATATATATATATATATATATATATATATATTATCTATTCGTTATAAACTGTTAGAAGTAATATTTTCCTCTGTTTACTCAACGTTTAATTGAACCGTAAAAATTACTTGGGTTTTAACAATTGGCAAATTGAATCATAAAAAAATTTAAACAAACTTTATCATCTATTTTAAAATTAATTACTTTTTCACGTACCGGGTGCGTGGTTGATATGCAACAGATAAAATTAACGTAATTGATCTAGCATTACTTATTACACAGTGATACAATAAATAATGGAATATCATTTCATAGACGTCACATTTATTTTCTGATAGACGTATTTATTAGATGAGAGCCAAGTGAGGCCTCCGAACACCCCTGATCTGAAGTACACTTTTGTAGGTCACGGTTCAGCACATACAACAAATGTTCCCATGAAACTGCCGTGCTATATTTATATATAAACTTATATCGAAAAAAGTATATATATATATATATACAGGGTGTCCCGGCACTTTTCGGAGATACCCTTTAAAGGTTACATAACCGACAAGGTTTTTTGCCTATTACTTCCAAACCGATTTTAATAAAATTTGGACTGTGTACCTACTAAATTGGTATCTTTATTCCAGAAATATGGCTTTCTTCGTAACTTGTCTAGGAAGCCAGGGGTGGAACACTTATAATGCTTTTTATCCCTAAATTTAGACATAGACAATTTTTTTAAATTAAGGTTACATTTTTAAATTCCTTAAACAATTTTCTAAAAGAAGATATTTTTGTTTGATTATTTTTTGAGAAAAAATGATTTTACTGATGTCTGGTCCATAGCCGAATGAGTTAAAGCACGAGGTGGCAATCGCGATTAATCACACGAACATCGCACCACCGGGTTCGAATCCTGGCTCCGGCACTGTCCGCGTTTCTTCAATGTGTACCCCCTTCCACACAAGCCCTGGCTTCTGGAATTGGGGGTTGTCTAATTTCTGTGGTGTTTATTTATTATTATAAGGTACTCAGGAATACTAGTAATATAAACAACCGCATGATACCTGTGAGAAAACAATTGAATAAATTTAAACGTCAAATATGAGTAGTAAGTAATAAGTAAGTTGTTCTTGATAGTACTTTATTGACTTGGCAAATTTTTCATCTGGTGACTATGCCTACATGCAACTTATGTACGGATTTGCCGCCGGTAATGGTTCGGAAGCCAGACGGCTTTATGGGGAACACTTTTCTAACAGAGTTATTCCAAACGGGAAAACTTTTGAACGGGTAAACCGTCGAGTACGAGAAACAGGTAGATATCCATCAAGAATAAATAACTATTTAAAAAAATAATCCTGTTAAGTTTTAGGGAGCGTTGAACCGAAATGAGGGGGTGAAGGTGGTCTTAGAACTGTTTGTACAGTTGTACTTGAAGAAGCTGTATTAGATGCTGTTGCTGTAAACTCATTAATAAGTGTTAGGAAGCCCTCAGCGCAATTTAACACTTCGAAGTAGGAGGTTCGCAGAATTTTAAAAGAACAGCTTCTCCATCCTTTCCACATGCAGAAAGTTCATGCAATGTCCCCGGACGACTACCCTGCTCGAGTTCAATATGCTTATCGGTTCCTGCAAAAGCAACAGGAAGGCCGCAAGTTTATTGATAGTGTTTTATTCACGGATGAAGGAGGATTTCGCAGGGATGGTGTAATAAATTCTCACGATCTACATAGTTGGAACGATGAATATCCTTATGCAATTATTCAAACTCATCGCCAACGACAATTCCAAATTAACGTCTGGGCAGGAATAATTGGAAACTATTTAATGGGGCCATTTGTTTTGGAAAATCGGTTAAATGGGGAAAATTACTCAAGGTTTCTACAAGAAAATCTAGATGGTCCAGTACCATGGCCTCCTCGTTCTCCTGATCTGAACCCATTAGATTTTTTCTTTTGGGGTCATCTCAAAAATTTAGTGTATAAAACACCGGTACAAACAAGGAAAGAGATGTTACAAAGAATCACTACCCAATGCGAAGCCATTCGGAACAACCTTGGAATGCTATTTCAGATTCAGCGATCCAACTTATCTCGCTTAAGAGAATGTACTCTTGTACAGGGCGCTCACATCGAACATTTATTTTAGTTATGTAGTTATGTGTGTATTATAGTTGTAGTATGTAGTTATGTGTTGACGAAATGTCAGTCTTTGTCCCTTATCAGTAAAATCATATTTTTTCAGAAACAGATCGCTTTATCGATGTCAAACAAGAATATGTTTTTCTAGAAAATTGTTAAAGGAATTTAAAAATGTCACCTTAATTTAAAAAAATTAATTTATGTAAAAATTTAGGGGTTAAAAGCATTAGGGGTGCTAGTTTCCTTATGTCTTCAGGCGTTAATTCCACCTGCTCTAGGAACTTTAGCCTAGTGCAGATTAATGCCATGCATTCACAAAGTATATGTTCCGCAGTTTCAGTTGCAGTGTCACAGTATCTGCATTTGTCGTCTACTGCCTTGCCCATGTTCTTAAGATGATATCTCAAAAGGCAGTGGCCAGTTAGAAGGCCTGTTATCAGCATTAATTCGGACTTTTCAAGTTCGAGAAGCTTTGTGGCATTCTTTGTCGAATAAGTTATAAACTTTTTTACTTGTCTTCGGCCTGGAGTATTCCTCCAGTAGGGCTTTTTTTGTTCCTTTTCCCATTTTTGGATCTCCTCCATTATGTATCCCTTGATCGGGCCACAAAACGGTTCAGGTCCAATGAATTGTGTTTCAGCTCCTTTTTTTTGCAAGGCTATCAGCAAGCTCATTACCTTATATACTCCCTCATGCCCTGGCACCCACATCAAGGTAACCTTGTTGTTGTTGGCCAGTTGCTTTAGGGATTGTTTACGTTCCCAGGCAATTTTAGACTCAAAGATATAAGACCTTATAGCTTTTAATGCTGCCTGACTATGTGATATATAGATCTTTGCTCTTCGAATGCCTTTATTTAGGCATTCCTGGGCACACAGATCTATAGCATGAATTTCTGCCTGGAAGGTGGTTGGGGTGTTACCAAGGTCTTTTGATAGCCTACATTTCGGCCCTGATACACCCACTCCTACCCCTTCAACCGTCTTAGATCCATCTGTATACCAGATGAGTGACCCATGTTCCAATCGCAGTGCCTTCATCTTGCTCGTCTGACGGCTTTCGATCGGCACGTCAAACGGGCAGTCAAAGTCCTGTTTGATTGGCATTGAGTCAGTAGGTTTGGTCATGGACTCAAAATGGATTAGCTCCAAAATCCTTAAGTGACCAACCAGATTGCCTGGTTTAAATTTGAGTGCCTGATACAGTCTTAAGGCATTAAGTGCTGCCTCCTTCCTCACATGTAAGTGCAAAGGAAGTAGGTCAAGCATTGCCTCCTTAGCTGCTGTGGGACACGAGTGTATATGTACAGATACATATATACATGCATATACATGTCTACATAGCATTGTGCACACAATTATTAATAAAAGATCAATAACGTAAATTGCTGATTTTTTTCAGCACATCAGTTCTAGCATTGGGTATGTAAAAAATATTATTTTGTCTATTTAGAATTGAATTATGAAAGTATATTATAGAGAAAGTCACACTATGGAGAATTCATCGAAACCTTAAAGATGTCAAACCGGAGTTAAAGCAATTCATTATTATAAAACCGCTGTCAGGATGTACACCATCATTTTTAAATGCTAAAAACTTTATACAGATTTCAAAACTATTGACTGTTTGACTGTTTATCATAAATTGGGTACTAAATTAGAGATCTATGTTCCAATTTGGACTGTCATATATACGAGAAATTATAAGACTTTAACTTCTTGACATAAGTGCAATGCATTCAATTTAAATCTCCCACGTCGATAAAACGATGTGCATTGCCAAGGCCATGTCTATTATTACCTGTGTTCCAGTGGCGGTTTCTCTGAGGAGGCAGAGGAGGCCGGGCCTCCCTACTTCTGATTTGCCTTTACAGTTATTTTACATATTTACATTATTATAAATATAAATATACTTTATGAAACGACAAATTTAAATTAACAGAAATATTCCCTAAATCTGCGAATTTAAACTATTATTGTTATAACCGGCAACGCTGCACAACTGTAACATTCTATCCATGGTGACTGGTGAGGCAGGCCTCCAAACGCTTCTAACATAGCTTTCGCGTTTAGAATGGTTCAATTTGAAACGTTTGAAGCTACCCATTAAAATCTGCTCTCAAAACTACGTGCCGGAGGCCAAGCTCCGGACCAATAGGAACAAAGATTAATAAACATCTGACTTTTATTTTCCCGCTTCCTGAGTCCAGACAGTCGTACCGTTTACCGTTTAGGTTAATTGAAAGTAAATGTGTCTGTGGTGGTTTTCATTTTATTAAGTGCGATAAATTCATTTAAAATTTTTGTTTAAATATTGATAAAACGTCAAAAATGGAATTAAACGTAAGTACAAGCAATAACAATGGTAATGTCAGTATCGGTGAAGTGTTTTAGTGTTTAAATCTGTAGATGATATTGTAAATTTCCTTTTGAAGAATGTTCATTTTAGTCAATTAACATATGATGACAAGATATTTATAATAAAAACTTTAAAAAGGCCCCAACCTACCATGCAAAATCTCATAGTAACTTCAAAACATAATCGTTCTTTTTGTGTACAATGGTATGATAAATGTGAGTGGTTAACTGGATGTCCAGTACAAAATAAATTATATTGCTGGTATTGTTTACTTTTTTCTAATGACCCAGAGAACACTGTTTGGTCAAAATTAGGATATAATGATTTAAAAAACTTACCCAGATCAATTGAAAGGCATGCTAGGTCAAAAGGACATTTAGCTGCTTCAATAAAATTCAAGTTATTTGGCAAACAGAATATTTTAAATTCTATTGATCAAGGGCACAAACAGTCAATTGTAGATCATAATGTAAAGGTTAAAGAAAATAGAGATATCTTAAATAGACTAATTGATACGGTAATTTTTTTATGTTGTCAAGAATTGGCTTTTAGGGGACATGATGAGAATGTGCATTCAGATAATAGAGGAAATTTTCAAGAGTTTATTTCTTTTCTGAGCAGATACGATGGCAAAATGGAACAATTTTTAAACGAAGCTACAGTTTTTTCGGGAACTTCTAAAGCTATTCAAAACGATTTAATTGAATCAATTAGTTGTGTTGTAGTACAAAAAATTGAAAGCGAATTAAATGAAGTACCTTTCTTTTCTTGGCAAGCTGATGAAACCACAGACATCAGCTGCTGTTCACAGTTATCGGTTGTTTTCAGATATGTTATTAAAGGGCAAGTGGTTGAATGATTTGCAGGTTTTTACAATGTTAGTTCAGGTCGAACCGCAAATGATTTATTTAATTTTTTAACAGAAAAATTTGGAAAATATGACTTAAAAAATAAACTTGTTGCTCAGACATATGATGGGGCATCAGTTATGGCTGGTCACTTAAATGGCTTACAGGCAAAAATTAAAACAATGGCCCCTCAGGCACTTTTACACATTGCTATGCGCATACGTTGAATTTAGTATTGAGTAAAGCCTGCACAGATAGCATCAAAGAATGTAAAATTTTTTTTGCCAACTTGTCTGGATTTTCATCATATTTTTCAAAATCAACTAAAAGAACAGAGGTACTTAATACCATAGGATCTGACCGTTTACCGTCAAATGGGGCAACAAGGTGGAATTTTACATCTAGAGCAGTTTTTACAGTATTCAAAAACAGGGATAAGTTAATAGAAGTTTTTGATTATATTTTGAAACATGATGATTTCAAACAAGATCAGCCAACTTTAAGAGAAGCTGTTGGCTTAAAAAGACATCTTAAAGATCCTCATTTTCTCTTTCTTTTACATACTTTTAAATTTATCTTTAAACACACCGATGTTGTATTTTCAATTTTACAAAATAAAAGCACAGACATTTCATACGCCAGAAAACGTTTGAATGCATTAACTATTACATTGCAAAATTTTAGAAATAATGAAATTCATTTTAATGATCTTTACCACCAACTGTCTGAAGATTTCCAAAGTGGTGAACCAGCGCCAAAGAAAAGGAAGACAACATTAAATCTTCAAGATTTGAGACTGAATTATAAACAGATTTTCAATGAAATTTTGGATACAATAATTAATCAACTACAGATAAGATTTTCCGATTTAGATAAATTAGAATTTTTCGATTTAATAAGAAAGATAATTTTCTCTCATATTCAAAAGAATTTCCAAATGATAAATTTGAATCATTATTAAAACAATATAACCTTTTTGATTCAATAGCACTAAAAAATGAATTAACAACTGTATACGCTGACAAAGAATTGTTTCAAAATTGTCAAACCCCTACCGAAATGATTTCATTTATTTATAATAATGACTTAATTTCTTGTCTAACAGAATTTTATAGATTACTTACTTTAGCTGTCACAATTCCTGTTACGTCTGCTTCAGTAGAAAGGAGTTTTTCCGCCCTCAAACGAATCAAATCATTTACTAGAAATACTATTGAGCAAGAAAGATTAAAAAATATTTCTATCATTTCTATCGAAAAACGGCTTGTTAAGGAACTAACACAGAATAATACATTTTATGACGAAGTAATAGATATTTTTGCCAAACAAAAAGATAGACGGATTTCATTAATTTACAAGAACATTTAGACATGTAGTTTTTTTGTTCAATTTCTTTTTTGTTTAAAATTTAAAAAACCACCACAGCAATTATTCTACTTCTGTAGATTGTAAGTATACTACCAAGTATATTTTTATTTGTGTTGTTTTTCAGTTTGTTATTATTTAACTATTTTTAATTTGAGAATATTTTTATTTATGTTATCGTTTCAGAGTTTATTATTTATTTCATATTACTATATAATTGTTTTGATTGCAGTAGCATTTGTGCCATATTATTATTACTATTATTATATTAATAATTAACTCCCTCACCTATTAAAAGCACCCTACCCC
The DNA here is from genome assembly GCA_963675555.1 of Leptura quadrifasciata. Classification (NCBI taxonomy): domain Eukaryota; kingdom Metazoa; phylum Arthropoda; class Insecta; order Coleoptera; family Cerambycidae; genus Leptura; species Leptura quadrifasciata. The sequence goes on along the minus strand of OY776681.1, from coordinate 12,769,517 downwards.
ACAATCCCTTCCTGGCAAGATATAATTCAGACCTCCACGTTGGTTCTTGCTGGGCGGTAGAATTTGTTTTTTACTTTATACTTTGATACTTATCATAAAACAAATTATACCGACTAACATGAAGAGAAAATTACTAATATTTGTGTAATGGTAAAGTTTAAAAGTTGACCTTGATATTCGCAAAATTTTCATCGCGGCGCACATGTGTATACCTCCCGCCCCTCGGAACCACCCAGGCCTATCTATCCCCTGCCTCCCCAGTTTAAAAACTGAGGAACCGCCACTGCTGTGTTCTCGATCGACTAATTTAAAAAACCAAACAGTTGAACAACAACGCTACCACCACGATTCAAGAATCTCGCCCAGCTAGCATGTGGTTTTCGCGTGATTGTTCGTGCGACTCGGTTTACAAAATAAACTAAAAATAAACAAACGTACCTACTGTAGACTGTAGAAGTGTACCACCAACAAAGAAGTAAGAATACGGGACAGTGTCGACAGTAGAAATAATCACTGCCATAGGACAGGGTTCACTGAAATTCAATATAAAAATTGATTTCCAATTTCAGCTTTGTTTCTCGACTTATTCAAAGAATTCTTTGAAGCTTAAAAAATTCTTCACCCGGATTTAACTCGTTAAGCGTTTATTTTATTAAATTGTGTTATCCGTACTTATTAAACTTCTTAACTCGTATTATTAATAGTTTGTTTATTGAATGACAGTTTTCTCCTGCATGGGAAGTTGCTCTAGTAATTCCCGTCCCAAAAAAAAAAAATGCTCCAGGTGCATTTTCAGACTTGATACCTGTTAGTATTCTCAAAGGATTGTCAAAGTTGGCAGAAAAAATAATTGAGATCCAGCTTAGGGAACACGTTAATACTTTTAACATACTGCCAGCAAACCAGTCAGGTTTTAGAGCTGATTATAGTTGCCTTAAAGCTTTAATGCATATAACGGATGATGTTGTTGAGGCCATCGATCAAGATAAATGTACTATTTTGATATTACTAGATTTTAGTAAGGCGTTCGACAGCGTTGCTCATGAACTGCTCTTAGGAATTTTAAAATCATATGGTCTTAATAGTGCAGGTTGTAAAATAATCAAGTCATATCTTGAGGGACGCTCACAAATGGTAAGAACATCCGATAAACTTTCCCAGTCAAGGGCGATCAATAAAGGTGTTCCACAAGGTCCTATCTTAGGCCCCCTGTAGCACAATTTACACAACTCAACTCAATTTGTAAATTTTGTTATATCCTGTTTGGCTCATATGTATGCAGACGATATCCAAATTTACTATTCTTTTTATGCTAAGGATTAAGCTGTTCTGCGACAAATCAACAATAACCTGAAAAGTTTACCGGATACTCGTTTTAAATTCATTAAAATAAGCTATGCTTTTATTCGGTAAGAATAATGTACTAATTTGAAAAATTTAATTAATATTGAAATAAATGGATGTCGTTTAGAATTTTCACAACATACCCGAAATTTTGGATTAATTTTAGATACAGTTTAAGATTTAGAGAACAGGTTTGTAAATTTATACAAAAAGCTTACTCCTCTTTAAGGCTGCTTTGAAAAGTAAAAGACTACCTAAGTAGTACTATGACAGATGTAGTGATGAATTTTCACTTAAGGATTTCAGTTATTTGCAAAACTATTATGCAACTATTTGTAACTAATTTAATTTTAAAAATTATGTCAATCTTCGTATTCCCTCAATGTATAACACTAGTCTCGCTATAGTTCTACTTAGTCTTATAGTTTGTTTGCAATATGAGTTTTAGAATAAGAAGTTATAGTCAAAAACAGTAAATATTTCCCTATCGGATCTTTCTCTTGGATACTACGACCTTAAAGCTACTTTGCTAGGTTAGTCAGAATAGCTTTATGTATTTATTTATTTTATTTACTTGTTTATTTATTACTTATGCATGTAATGTTTTAGTTTTTTCTATATTACATTACACTTATTGTAAATTTACTTTGTGCGTAATTTTTCATTTTTAATGTATATCGAGGGTTAAGTCGTACAGCACACTTGTTGTGAACTTCCCCTTGAGATTTCCTAAAATATATCTGACATATAAAACACATAAAAAATTTATAGTTTAAAAAAATTAAAAAAACACGCATTAATAGCAAACCGAACTAAAAAGTAAAAAATAATGTTTAAATATTAGGATTCATTTTATTGCAAAAGCGTGGGTGCTTGATATCAATTGTCATTAAAGTATGTTTTTTAAGTTTTTTTAAATCATTTAATTACGCTTTCTATTATTATTGTATTTTGAGTTAGTTAGAATATATATTAATAACAGCGGCCCCTCCGGCAAAATCTCGAAAGAGATTGGTCATTTTTTAAATTTTATTTTATCCTGATGATCCTGGTGAGGACTTTACGACAAAGTTGTCAAATTATTGTACTGTCATCGGGCCGTGATAAGTGTGCAAAGTTTCAGTTTAATCTGACTTTTTGAAGTGGGTGAGAATCACATTTAAAGATTAAATCACGAACAAACTAAGGAACTAAGAAACTAAGAAACTAAGAAACTAGGAAACTAAGAAGCTAAGAAGCTAAGAAGCTAAGAAACTAAGAAACTAAGAAACTAAGAAACTAAGAAACTAAGAAACTAAGAAACTAACAAACTTACAAACTAACAAACAAACATATGAAGCTAATAATAGCGTGTTAAAAAAGAAAACACAAGTATCAGCCATCCATTGTTTCGACATAATTTGTTCACCGTCTTCAAAGAAATTACGTAAAAACGTGCATTATCTACTTGTTAAATTTTAACGAAAATGGTACGTTTCAGCTCTATATTCTTAGCTCTCTGGAGAAAGGTGTCAGTTAGCTCCGGTGCAGTTTTTAAATTGACAGGTGTTAAATATTATGTAGCCGTGTCACTCACTGGGAGTTGCGACACCAAGCATGCACCCGTTTTATCGCTATAGAATGTGTGTGTGAACGCGTTATTATATTGAAAGGCAGTATTCATAAGAATGTTTTATAGACACTGGAACTATCGGTGGAACATATACTAATAATATCTTCATCAGGTTTTAAAAAATGATATCTTTTATTTCTGGTGCAACGATAATTGAACAATTCTTCTTTTGGGTTTCTAGCAACTATCGTTCATTCAAAATCTAATACGAAAACTTTCTACATACAGTGTGACACATTTCAAATCTTAACACCCTCATAAAAGTTGTATTTATTAATCGATTTTGACCAGGTTTTTAAAAGATACAACACCAAAAACTTTCACTAAAAGTAAATGTTTGGTGCGGGATACTCCATAATAAAATTATTGGTCCATTCTTCTTTGAAGGAAATTCAAATAGATTCCAATTTTTGGAATTTTTGAGGAATGAATTTTCTGAAGCACTAGACAGTTTACCCATTGGTGACCGAGTTAATTTAAAATTTCAGTTAGATGAGTGTCCTGTACATAATATAGTGATATTGAGACAGTGGTTAAATAATCATTTTCGAAAACAGTGGATAGGTCCCAAGAGCCCTCTAATTGAATTTCAACCTAGGTCACCGGATCTAACACCAATTGACTTTTTTCTTTGGGGTACTATTAAGGAAAAGGTATATAAATGGAGACCCCAGACAATTGAAGATCTCCGAGCTAGAATAAGGAACGCATGTCTAGAAATTACCCCTACACATTTAAGAAGAGTGTCAAATAATATTTAAAAAAATATATGAAAAATGTATTCCATGGAACGGTATGGTTTGGTGGAAGCTTCAAAAATTTAGTTGTTTCTTTACAATCTTCATTTATTACATTTATTGTTGTTAATAAATTTTTTTTAGTATTTCCTTGTTACAATTATTTCATGTCATTGTTATTGGTTCATGTTAATTTTGCGGCGTGATTAGCGTCATTATGTTTTCATTGTTTATTGGATTTAACGTTGTTGTCTGTTTTTGATGTTTATTCCATGAGTTGCTATATCTGCAATAATAAATGCGTATTTATACTAATATTTTCATTTTTAAATTTATCTGCAAAAATTTTATTAATTCGTATTTTTTATGAAATTTGGTACATACCCATTTAAGAGGAAGCTGAATACAGGGACGTATTCTGATTTTACGTAAAAAATCGCTAATACGATTTCTTAAATTTTAGCCCCCATAAAAATCGCGGTAGAGGCCATGATTTTAAACAATAAAATATGACGTTTTGTCCAAAAGTGCAGTTTCTGGTGTTGCATATTTAAAAAAAACCGGTCAAAACTTTTAATAAATACAACTTTTATGAGAGTGTTAAAGTTTGAAATGAGTCACACTAAATGTAAAACAATTTTTTTAAAGCATTTTATATATTATAATTTGTTATATATGTCTCAAGCATCACTAAGTATATTACTCCATATTTAGCAACCGTTTATTCAAATATTGTTTGCAATAAATACGCAACTAATTTCATTTTATTTCAGTCAGCGTTTAAAATTTCAGTCTCTCCGACCATAAGCCATAAATAGTTAGTCATACTATAAGTAACTTTATCTTCCGTATTCCGTGACCTTGCCGGCCGACCCGCCTCCACAAACCTTGCAACATATGCAAATCCCGAGTATGTCGCATGTTACGAAATTCTCGAAATACGTTTTTTAAAGACAAGTCCCATATACACATTACGCCCAGAAGTATTTTCAATACTAAAAATTGATAGAAATGATATGCGTCGTCTTTTCTGGAATCATTTTACTTTATCTTGGTTCAAATTAAAAAGAAATCTTATTCTAGGCAGAAAGAAAATATTAGTTTCTATTTATTACAGTTATATTACTATTTTTTTACTAGTATCAGCAAAGGAATCAGCACATTGCTTTGAAAATTTCGTAACTAATCAACAGAGGACGCGACTTATCTCTCTATCTTCCCACAGATGGAGCTATAATTACGTGTTGATTAAAGTTTTCTACAATCGGTCAACAGTCAACAACTCGCTACCTATTCATCCTTCTGATATAGATCATATTTTCCCTTTCTTTTAATAATTCAAAGTGTAGTACACACTCAATAATTGTTCAAGTTTATTACAAAAATCAAACATTTATCAACACATGGTTCTAACAGTTGTAAGAACTCTCCACGTATTTCAAGTTTCTGTCTTTATAAGTCCATATCGATTTAAACAAGGTGCAGAATCAGAGTCGCAAACAGAAATTGAAACATCTGAAAATATTTGAGTTGAGTTCATAATGAGGTACCTATTAAAAAAATTTCCACAGCGTACATATGAATAATATGCGGATGTGTTATCAAAATTAGAACACGACATGCTGATGATTTTGATATAAAGCGAACGCTTATTTTGGTTTATTGTGCGTGAGAGTAGACAGGCTTACGCTAGAAAATTACACCTTATTTAAAAACATTAACAAATGCAAATATTTCCACTAGACAATCGCATCGTTTATGATTAAATTTAAATTGAGTTTAATTCAATAAACTTAACAACTTAATAAAATTTACATGCAATATATAAACGCTGCAGTTTGAAACTATGATAAGCATACCTATTTGGGATCGGAATTTTCCACGACCTACTCTAAATGTATATGAGAGATTTCTGACACAATATCTGTACTGTAAAGTTTTTATGAAATAGAATTATGATTAAATAATTAAAGGATGATAATAAATTGTTTTGGTACTTACCCAAAACCTATTTCTTTCAAAAAATCACAAATTTCCCGCAACGGATGAGGCATTAAAACCATAAATATATAACTTCTGTAAAGAGGGCGATACCTAACACAAACATATTATAATGAAGTTAGCCATAAGCTGAAGTGCAGAATTCGTTGAATTTACAAGTTCTTGGTTAGCTGTATCATATGCTTGATATTAATTACAAAAACTAGATGGCCCTGTCTCCGGTCATCTGAATGGTATATCCAAAAGTGGCTATATTTAAACAGAGTGTGCTTGTACCCAGGTCTATTAATAGAAATATTATCCAACTACTACGATTGCTATACTATAGTAATCTTGGTTAACTTGATCTGTATTTGTTTTTGACTTATTGTTGCATAGACATTCGTGATTTCTTGTCTTTATAATATGTTCTGTGAGGCAATATAGGAATTTGCCTGCCCTGCCATCTATTGACCAGCTGATTAATTAACTGCTATAGTAAGTCAAGAAATTTACTTCCTTTGCAGACAGAAGTCAAGATCAGTTTAAAAGTAGATACCTACCTAGAACAAGTCTCTTACTGGACCGTTTTAGTGGAACGAATAAAGCAAAGATTGTCTTTGGTATAAAACCCCTGAAACTAGGCAATCCTGTAGTGTAGATGGAGACATAGTGCACTGAAACAAAACTTCTGTATTACTGTGAACTTTTTATGGGCATTACACATAAAGACCAAATTTAAATCTTACGTGATTTAATTTTGGCGCACAGTCATCCCACATTTAATAAAAATTTATATATATGGAGTATTTAAACGTTTTTACTCACATAGATGAATTCAACATCTGTTGAGAACATTATTTGGTACGTAGAAATATTTAAATATTTTGTGTACGTTCGCATTCCAATAAATTGTAGAACTATAGTTTCATACTCCTAAATTCGACCTAAACTACATTTGTCATAAAGGTACGGTTTGTTTGAACTTTCCACCAAAAAATACATTTATGACCCCTGTATTGTGCGATTGCATACATTCGGGCACTTTTAACTTTAGTCACGTACTGGTTGCCATAGCAACCAACTAATTAATGACGTCACGGCCATTGTAGTCCTAGCCAGAGAATTGGAATAAACTAGAGATTCTTTATATGCCGCTACTTGAATTGTTTGGTATACTACATAAATTGAATATATGGAGCTGCAGGGCAGGTGAAGAGCTGTCATGCCCACTTTATTACTCTACTCTATTCCAACTCTCTGGCCCTAAACTAGAGTTCACTGGCCTAGTCAAAGAATTTATATAATTTCCACGAGCCTAGTACCTAGTATCATGATACAAATTATCATGTAGTAGGATAGTGTTTAGTCACAGAAGACCTACTGTGTTCTGTGGTTTAGTTTAATCTGTGGTGTGGTACCACTGCAGCCTACTGTTCTTAACTTCATTTTAGTCAGTACTGAGTGGTCCTAAATGCTAAATGGCGTATGTGTTCTGTGTGGTTTTATAAGCGTGGGGCTTGTTTATAAATCAGAAAGAAAATAGCAGAATACTTATAACAGCAGTATGCCTGCTCTAGAGGTGACAAATACAAATAACGAAGACCCTGGACCAATAAATCCAGTGGTGGGAATAATTTATCCTCCACCAGAAGTGAGAAGTATCCTTTTTTGAAAAAGTGCAGATTTATTAAATTCTAAACTTTTTTCAGCTTATTATAAAGAATATAAAACTAGTAAGTATAAAGTACCGTTTTAAAGTTCACAATGTATTTTCCTGATAAAATTGTTAAGATATCGTCGACAAGACTGCTAGTTTTGTCGCAAGAAATGGGCCTGAATTCGAGGCTCGTATTCGACAGAACGAACTGGGAAATCCCAAGTTTAATTTCTTGAACACTGGAGATCCATATCATGCCTACTATCAACACAAGGTTAAAGACTTCAGGGAAGGAAAAGGTGAGAATTCTAACTCGGACCTAATATGTTTAGATATTGATTTTTTTTCATATATGATGATATTTAGCCAAATTTGAGTACTTGGTCATTAAGACTTTGAGTACCTTGACAAAAACTGTACGAGAGCGATTTGTACTTACAACTGATTTCGTTTACCTTTTTAAATTAAGTGTGTTTGTTAAATTGTCATGCACATGATTCACTTTTCTTTTAGGTCAAGAACCTAGTGCCGCCTTAAATCAAGCTATATCGAAACTATCTGTAACTCCATCTGCTCAACAGAAACAACAGGAAATTTTAAAACAAGTCGAGCAACCTTTTGTGCCAAAAGAACCTCCACAAGAATTTGAATTTATTGCCGATCCGCCATCAATTTCAGCCCTAGATTTGTAAGTATTGGTTTATAGTGACTTTTCTTGATAATATGCATGATTTATTCTTGCAGAGATATCGTGAAGCTAACGGCACAGTTTGTTGCAAGAAACGGCAGAGCGTTTTTGACACAATTGATGAATCGAGAACAGCGCAACTTTCAGTTCGACTTTTTAAGACCACAACATTCTTTATTTCAGTATTTCACTAAGCTTTTGGAGCAGTATACTAAGGTACTTTGAAAATGTTATTTTTACAACTAGAAATGTTATAGCAGTGCTTAATTTTATTTGTAGGTGTTGATTCCCCCTAAGAGTATGCAACAGCGCCTCCGAGATGAGGCGAAAAGTGCGATGTCAGTTCTGGAGCAGGTTAAATACCGAGCAGAGTGGCAAAAGTATCAAGAGGCGCAAAAAGCAAAGGAAGAGGAGATTCTAGAAAGAGAGCGAAGTAAGAAATCGACGGTATTGAATTGTAAACATTTGTTTTATATTTTTATCTGTTTTAGTTGCCTATGCACAAATCGACTGGCACGATTTTGTGGTAGTGGAAACGGTAGACTATCAACCGTTCGAGATAGGGAACTTCCCGCCTCCGACAACACCGGAAGAAGTCGGAGCTAGAATTTTGATTCAAGAAAGGATCGAAGAGGGCGAGGATATCGAAATGCAGTTAGAAAGTGACGATGAAGAAACAAATGGAGCGGTAAGTGTTGTGATTAGTGCGACTTTTATTTGTTACAGTTTTTTGTTGTTTCTAGGATGAGGGCTTGAGTACGATGCAAGACAAAACAAACAGCCGTAAAGGGCGTGATGATAACCGCATTCAGGATATGGAGGAGGAAAGCTCAGATGAAGATAGTGGTGTTCCTGATAAAGTACCCCCGCCTCCCAGTATTCAGCCTCCTTTGCCTCCGGTGCCTGATAAGGTTGTTGTCAAGAAATATGATCCGAAACAAGGTAGGTTTAACCTGAGCGTTTCTTCTGTTTTCATTTGCTTTATACGTATTTTTTGTAGCCGTGAAAGTGACTAGACCGACAGTGGGCGACGATTACCTCGTGTCGCCCATCACTGGCGAGAAAATCCCCGCCAGTAAAGTACAAGAGCACATGCGTATCGGATTACTGGATCCTAGATGGGTTGAGCAGCGAGATAAGCAGGTCATGGACAAGATGAACCAGGAAACTGTGTACGCCGCTGGTTCGGCTATCGATGCTTCCCTGAAGTTGCTTGCAGAAAGACGTACTGACATTTTCGGTGTTGGTGATGAAGAAACAGCTATCGGTAAGAAGATCGGCGAGGAAGATGTGAAGAAGGACGAGAAGGTTACCTGGGACGGACACACGAGTAGTGTAGAAGCAGCTACAAGGGCTGCAAGGGCAAATATTACTTTGGAGGAGCAAATTCATCAGATCCATAAGGTTTGTAAAATTTTGTGTTTGCATAAAATGTTTTTTTTAAATTGTTTGGTGTTGACTTTGACAATTATTACATGTTGCATTATCACGTTTTTATATGCTTGTATTTTCGTTTAATTTCAGGTGAAAGGTTTACTCCCTGATGAAGAAAAAGAAAAGATTGGCCCTAAGAACATTGGCTCCAAAGGTGGGAAGATTAATATACAAAGTGTTATTTCGGCGAAGCCTCAGAACAATCCATCTCAAGTATGTGTAAAATTTTATTTAATTTACTTTGTTGTGTTTTTGGTTGTGAAGATGTTGTAATAATAGAGTGATTATCTGGTTTTTAGCAACACAAGCCACCAGTATCTGTAATGCAGAGTCAATCGGGCCCTACTATAACACTGCAGGTCCCGCCACAGCCGACGATGCTTGCACCTCAACCTCAAATTATGATGATGCCGGCTCCGCCAATGCCCCCTATGAGGCCGCCCCCATTGATGAGTGAGTCGATTTTTCATTAATGCAATCTTAGTATATCGATACTGTTTATTTGACTCTTTACGATTTTGATATAATTTTTGAGTTTTTAGCCGCACAAATAAAAATTATTGTTTCGTGTTTACAGTCTTCAGTAAACACTCTGTGGGTTCAAATAACTTGCAACAAGAATCTTCACTAACCACTAAAATTACACTAGTAAATACTTAAAATTCACACAAATAATAATAACTTAATCTAATATAAATTCACTACTTTTAAAACACTATGTACTTTACTTCTTAAACTTGTCAACTCTTGTTTAACTTAAAAACTCTCTGTCTGTATACTAGAACTGTACTGTATACTTCACTGAACTGAACTGAACTGAACTGTTCCAATTGACGACAATTGGCTCATAGACGGTGCCACCCTACTAGCCATCAACAGAATGACAGGTTTCCCTTCACTTTGACCAGGGACTTAATCACATCTCTCCCCGTTAGAGGGCAACACATAACATTATGAATATTTTTCTTCTTCGCTTTATCGCTTTGGTATATTACACTAAAGTCTAGTAAACTTGGCGGATCCAAAGGTTGCTTTGAGATCTGAACTAATATTGACATAATGTTTTATTTATCAATAAATAATAAACTGAATTAATATGCGTAAACATGCATAATATGCACGAAAATTTATTGAGTTGCAAAATGTTGTTAATAATAATAATCATTGTGTTATTTATCGATCCTTACCGTACACTAGAAGTGTGTACAGGCAAATTAAAGCCTAAAATGAAGTGTAAACAAAGTTCAAGACAAACGTGTGTCTAAAACACACATTAAATAGTAAAAATATTAAAATTACGTGCATTAAATATGCCAAAAGCTTATGAAAACATATGAAAAAGGTGTAGTTATTGTTAAAGGCACCTACATGAGGGCTGTAGGATATTGTTTATTTTTCCATTAAATAATAACAATCGAAAAATCATTGATTTTCAATGGTTTTTACGATTTGCGAATAAACTATTGAACCGACTTTGATAAACTATAGCTTAAAATGTTCGTATTGTCAATACCTATATCTTTTATATTAAACTTTTTTCTCGCCAAGCACTACGATCAACGTTAACGTATTGTATTGTATATTAGTATAAGATTTATATGGTACCGATTTTTTGCCAGGCATTGTATATAAGAACTTAGCATATTTTTTGGTACAGTGGCCGCACCTCCACCAATGGCTGGCTTCGTGACTCCAATGCCCCCGCAAATGGGGCAGCCTATGAACATGCAGGTCAAGCATCCGAACGATGGACCAGCCGATGACGAACCGAGCAACAAGAAAATGAGAAACGAAGATTCACTGATTCCAGAAGAAGTATTTCTGTCACGTAATCCTGTAAGTGTTATCTCAACTTTTGAAGTTTATATTATTATTATCTGTCTATATCAATTGCTTAACAGTTTTTCTCCTTGTCCTATCAATTGTTGAAAATTTAAAAATTCATTTTTTTAAAAATATTTTTTAATGTTTTAGCACCCAGTGGCGGTCAAGGTGACTATTCCTGTGATGCCAGAGAAATCAGAATGGAAGCTAACTGGACAAATGTTGAACTTCACATTGCCTTTGTCTGAAACTGTTGGTAATTTGAAAGCAAAACTTCAAGAAGAGACGAATATGCCTCCCGCAAAACAAAAGTTGTTTTTCGATGTAAGTACCAAATATATTGTTTGCATGCTCAAATTATTCGCTGCACTCGATGTGAAAATGCTCCTGTGACATGAAAGTGTATACATAATATATTCGCATTTAAAATTCACAAGATATAAACAAACGTGTGCGAGTTTAGCCGATCGACCAGCAGCAATACGATATTCAGCACACACACCTTGATATTTGTTTACTTCTTCTGAATTTGAGATGTGAGTAAAGTATTATCAATAGAACATCTACACATTTTTCAAGGTTACTGCTTGATGGAAAATTAAGAAGCACATAACCTCACTTTTGCTTGCATGTAACACAAACTGATGATACTAACCTCGAAATATTTAGTTGTAGATTAGGCAATTCGACAACCTGTCAAATGTGGCGGCGCAGGGCAAACAAACAACTGTTATTGGCAATCTTGACCAATCGCAATGCATATCGCCCTCGGCACAGACCGGATGTTTGTGGCTGTTTAACTATCATAATTCGACAGTTCATTCCTGACAGGATGTTTGCTCTCTGCCGCCATTTGTATTGGAGTGCCTAATTATGATATTTGACATTATAGGGAACTCAAGTGAGGATCCGCTTATTATACGAGCTTTTAATATATGAGCAAATTTGAAGTACAAGTAAATATTTGACCTGTCGTTCCTTATAGTTTAAGTAATCTACAAAGTATTAATGTCAAAATTCTACAAATACTTTAATACAAAAAAATTTGCCCAATAGATATACAATAACTATTTTATTGCCCATCATTTACAAGCAGCAGTTGACTATGTTTGTTTTAATAATTTATAGCATAATGGTGTAAGGTAATAACACATCAAAACAAATTTTAACTCTTTGTGTTATATTTATTTGACCAGAGGTCCAATACATATTTTTTAGGCCACAGCAGAGCTGGATAATCTTGAAGCTTAAAAGCGTAGTCAACTCTGCTTCATACGAATAATACCTTTTGCTTTTTATTAACTTTTTCGTTCTGAATTAACTGATCAGCTGCGCCAATTTCGTGAGCACCAATTGGCTCTCAGAGTGGAGAGGATAAAAGTGCTTATTTTTTGCTCCACTTTTGAATTTATTGTATTAAATTTACTGACACGGACTTCTACCCTTATGCTGATCTACAAAGGATCAGCTATGAATAGAGAATCTTAGAAGTATGCACTTGTGGGTTGTGAATATTTTAGATAAAAATAATTTTTTTCTTTGTTTCATATATTTTACAAAGAATTTTTGAAGGTTATAAAGCTCAACAGGTCAAATATTTGTTTGGATGTGCCTTGTACAATACTGCTTTTAGCTTAAATGTATGACCTAATGTTTCCTTTCCATTTAGCACTGTCCTATCCAACTATCTGAGAAGTATCGTGCTGGTACTGTCAGTAATGTTTTAATTGAATATAGAATTGTAAATTTCATAAATTTTACTAAAGTTTCTATTAAAATGTGTGCAGAATGTGGTTTAGAACTATTTTGGGGGGTTTTCGTTAAAATGTGACGGTTGAAAAATACATAATTTTCACTGTAACATTTTTCTGAGTATCTGCAACTTCTTTGCCTGTATGAGTTTATCTTTGCTTCTGTAGAGGAATATATCATGCAAAACTCCAGAGAAGTTTTTCTGGCGAAATATACACTAGCCAGTTTCCCATTGCTTTGCTATAGGTGAACTTAATTCATCACGTCTTCGAATGGGCTCATGGTTTTTGATCCGGCTATCCATCCAAGTGCTGAATATACCAAACACACAAATTATCAATTTTATTACTGCACCTGTGTATAAGAAAGTGAAAAGTGGTGATTATAATAATTAAAATTTCATCAGTCAAAAACAATTCTATCGATTGTAAAGTTTATATCGAGGTTAGCCTTCTTTAATCTATGAAGGTAGACGTCAAGCAATCTGAAAATAAGTTGGCATTGTTAATGCATTTAGCTACCTTAACTTGTCTCAAATATGTTCTGTTGGGGACAAGTCAGGCGATATTGCTGGCCATCTTGGAGGATTAACCCTTGAGACTTCTAGGAAGTTCCTGATTACCACATGCCGAGTATTATGATTCTAGAAAACGTGATTTGTATATCTGTCTCTTTTTTCATTGTTGTAAATAAGTAAAATTCGTAAGTCCACAATATTGAATTATCACAAGACAGCTTAAATATTTATTTTGTGAATATTGCTGATACCATAATAAAGACACTTCCTGACATAAATTCGGATATTTTAAACAATTATACATGCACTCTAGCTCCCTCTTGCTCATTTTTCCTGTTTCCTGTTACATCAGAGGATGTACTCGATGCAATAAATTCATTAAAAAAATACACACTCTTTTGATATCCATGATCTAAATTGTAAAATAATTTAGGAAACCTGTGATTTGATTATACAACCATTAACGTGCCTAATAAATTTAATTTTTGAAACCGGAGTTTTTCCTGACCTATTCAAATACTCAAAAATCATCATCTTCAAAAAAGGTGACCCCTCAAAGGAGGACAATTACCGACCAATCTCCATCATCTCGCTATTTACAAAGATTGTTGAAGCAATATTAAAGGTTAGGCTTACCAGGTACATCGAATCTAATCAAATTTTAAATAATTCTCAATTCGGATTTAGGGCAAAACACCTCGACCTCATAAGCAGAGCTGAAAGTAGTGAGTGACACAGTCGAAGGCCTTCAATAGGGCAAGCATACAGCCTTAACACTGTGTGACGTCTCCAGGGCCTTCGACTGTGTCTCTCATGATATTCCTTTACAAAAATTAAATTATTACGGTATAAGAGGTTTAGCCCTCGCTCTTTTTAGTTCGTACTTATCAAACAGGGTTCAGTGTGTCAGTTTTGATAATGTCTCGTCTAATTTTGAGGTTGTAAAGCATGGTGTCCCCCAGGGTTCAACCTTGGGGCCATAACTGTTCATCATTTATATCAATGATATATGTAACTTCCTTTTACCTAGTAATTGTGTTCTATTTGCAGACGACACAACATTAATTTGTTCAGATAATAATTTTAATGATTTAAAAGACACATCGAAAGCTTATGAAAAACGAGCCCAAGAGTGGTTTTCAAGCAATAGGCTTATGTTAAATGAGGACAAGACTCAAAAGCTATTCCTTCCTACCAATAATAAATTTGTTAATGGAGATAATGTTAATTTGCTTGGCATAGTAATTGATGATAGACTGAATTGGAGTTGTCACGTAGATAAATTAAGACATAAATTATGCATAACCTTTTTAATTAGACAAAAAAAGTCACACTTCATATAAGCACTTTAAGAATGAAATTAAATGAAGATAAGTGCGTATCGAATTGTTCTGTAGATATTTGTACAACCTGGCTACCAATGTTAAAAGAAGAACTTAACAAACTCAACATTATCTAAAAAATATCATCAGTTCTATGTTCTGTGTAAGTAGTAAGTATCTATGGAAATAACATAAACAGAATCTTAAAGCTGTGTATTTGACATACACAGCAAAATAAGGGTTCTTCAAAAAATAGCTTTGAAAACGGAAAGAGATTACTTTCCGAAACGTCAGCAAAATATATTATTTTTGTGTTTATTCCGATTTATATTATTTGCAAAACATAACCTCTGACTTTTCCTTTGGCGTAAACGTCACGGGCGCAGAGGCCTTTTTTCCAATAATTCTATTATTTTGTAGATTCGGTGATTTGTTTTGAAGAGGATAATAGTACATGTGGTAGAAAACCCAAATAATAGGAAAGAATATTCGTAGAATACCACAAATAACTTTCAGACAATATTTAAGAATTACTTATTTTTCACTTTTCCATTCTCAAATAAGTTATGGCATTTTGTTATGGGGAAACTCTAGTTTTGCCATAAAAATTTTTAGAAAGCAAAAGAAAGTGGTTAGGATAATAGCTAAAGCTGACTACAGAGAACATTGTCGGCCTTTGTTTATTATGTTAGAAATTATGTCCTTACCATCACTTTATATTTATTCTGTTTTGCTTGAAATTCACAAAAATAATAATCATTACACAAAACAATCAAATTTACACAATTATAGTACTAGGAATGCAAATCTATTAAGAGCTCCTTGCTTTAAACTATCCAAGACGCAAAAGAACTCGTTAAACTTAAAGCTTTATAATAAATTACCGTCACACATTAAATCTTTAAATGACCACCAATTTAAAAAAATATAAAAAACTACATGTTACAGCACTGTTTCTATATAATATATGAATTTCTAAATTCTACCCATCCAATGTAACTAAATCTTTTTTCTTTTTCGAAATTATTACTGTCCCATCAGCCTACTGGATTTATGACCTCGCTCGCCACGTTACTGACCCAATATTTTATATTTGCCTATTTTTTTATGACTTCATTATTGTTATGTATTCCTGTGTCACGGCACATCTTGCTTCTGCTCATTAGGATGCAGCTCCATGTATTTTATTTATACACTGTCATGTTTTATTTTTTTGTGAACCTCAGTGTTTGTTTATATACACTGTTATTTTGTAGACTTGCTACAAATGTACTTTTTACATAAAGTAGTCAAATAAACGATTCTATTCTATTCTAAAATGACCTAGGACATAAAAAAAATTCGTATTTTCTTTACAATTATTCAATTCAATACGAGTTTTATGAATCTGTTTTTTGTTCAGAGACAAAATTTACTTTTATAGTTAACAATGTTTTTTTTATCACCGGCAAAATGCATATAATGCCCGTTTTCAGGGATGCTGAACACGATGGTGATGCTGAATGTTTTTTCTGACCCCCTTCATCCCCTCTAATGGCTTTCGGTGTTTGTTAGCCGTTAGGGAGGGGTTGGAAGAAATGTTGACCAACACCACAGTGCTCAGCATCCTCGAAAATGGGTGTTACATACATTTTGAAAAAAGATTTTCTCTCCTTTCGGGATTGTTTATTAACCGTTCAAGGGGTTGGAGGGGGTCAGAAAAAATATTGAGCAGCAAAACCGTGTTCAGTATGCTCAAAAACGGAGGTACGCCAAGTTTCACTGGTGGAAACGATGTTATAAGCGTTTAAATCCCTTTGGGGGTGGTTTGTTGTCGTTTGGGGGGTTGCGCAATTCCAAAGAGAAATTCTACCACCACCATCGTGTTCAGCATTTTCGAAAACGGGGGAGGGAGGTACTCTCGTTGGGCAGCAAAATATTTACAAGTTCGTCCGACACACTCAACTATTTTAGCATTGTAAAGGGTATAATATTGGAGTAAATCTACCAGACTTTTATAATCAATAAGGAAAATTTCTAGTGGAGGCTAATTTTTTTAACTTGTAAACATCAAAGAAAACCAAAAAAATGCGTTTTCTGTGTGGAAACTATTTGCTGCTCGTGCCTGGTGAAATTCAATAGTTTATCCCCTTTACTGCTTTTTGAGGTCGACCTATCTGTAACTGAATATTTTGCAACCCATGGGTTGGTTCTATTTCAAAACTGTTCATATAATACTGACAAATAGTGTCGCTGATCAATCACCCGTTAAGATTGCTACTCGCTTACGGGCGGTTTTATACCTGAAAGTCAAACTGTAGTTTAAGTTGAAGCTTAAACATCAGTTTAACTTAAAGTTTAAACGTAGGGAGTTTTATAAGTGCTTGTTACTGTGATAGACTTGTTTAGTTTGTACGCCAGATAGTACTGGTATATCTGCTATCTCATGGGTTCATCAGAGCTACTGATAGACAAAATAATAACAGAATCCAGATGGTCCAAGTGTCTGCGTTTTTATATTAGTGGTTAAGTTCTCCTTGTGTCATGCATGACATGAGTTAGTTTAGTACAATCATAATCTAAAAATGAAGTCGTCCCAATATTAAAAATGATTAGATCTTGCTCTAAAGACTCTCAAACGACGTGGTGCTTCTACAAATTGAATAAAGTTTTATTAACTCCTCAAAGTTATCGAATAAGTCCATTTTGTATTTTTGCTTTTGCGTGAACAACTTAGGTTATAAGTTGAAAACCTCAACATGTCAGTCGAACAGCTGGTCTGTGGCAGCCATATTTCTCAAAATGTCAAACTGCGCATGATTAAATCTTCAGACTGAAGTTTAAACTATACCCTATCCACCGATTGATGGTTAAACCTGATTTGGCGATCAACGAGATGTATAAAATGCTCATTTATGATAGACTTTAGTTTAACCAGCACCCGAAGTTTAAACAGAACATATAAAACCGCCCGTTAGTAGCAAAGTTTGAGGGAGGCTGCTGCCTCAAACAGACCTTTTTACCTACACCTAACCAGCTTCTCAGACATCTACACTATTTTTGTGCTGCGCTATTCCTTACCTCTTCCTTACCCTTGGATCTTCACCTAGTATTAATCCTATTGACTGGATTTTCATTTAAAATCATCAAGGTATTTTATGTGTTACAAACTCGCTCATTATATTTATATCTGTATTTGTTTTTAGGGTATGTTTTTCAAGGATTCAAATACTTTGGCATACTACAACATTACTCCAGGTTCTGTTGTACAACTTCAAATTAAGGAGAGAGGTGGAAGGAAGAAATAAGTACCCAAGATTTAGTTGTTTTTTTTTTAATTAATTGCTGAATCACCTAGATATATGATTAATTATATGATATATGTATAGCGGTAGTGGTTGTCATGTATAATTTTTAGTCGAGAGTAAAATTTATAAAACTAAAATGACAGTGTTTGATTTAATAAAATACCCAAATACTACAATTAGTACAATCAATGAACCAATTCACCTCCGAAATCTAATCAACTCAACCGATTTATTTGAAATTTTGACAGTAGCTCAAAAATGATGCAAATAACAAACCTGACTTAGTGCCGATATGTGCTTCCACCCCGGGGGTGAATGCCACCCTTTCTCAGGGGTGGAAATTTAAAAATTCAAAATGACACCGGGAATCGATAGAGGATCAAATTTTAAGAAAAAATGTAGTATAAAGTTTTTTCTACAACCTAATAATTTCTGAGTTATTCGCGATTGAAAATTCCAATAAAAAACACGTTTTTCAACAGTTTTTCGTGAATAACTCGAAAATTAAACATTTTCTGGAAAAAACTATTCTTATCAAAATTGAAGCTTATAAAAAACAAAGCGATTCGTCATTGAAGACGAATTTTTGTTTGTCGTAAATTTATCTAAAGATTTAAACTCAAATAACGGAAAAATGAGTAATTTTTCAGAGAAAATGTTCATAACCTTTTTTAAAGTGCTTTATTAGACCTTTAAAATAAGCTTTTATAAAAGCCTCTAGCATGAAAATTAAGGAAGTTATGACGTAAATAAGTTAAGTCTGGAATTTAAAAAAAAAATTGACAATAAAATTGGCGCCATGAGCCGCAAAATTAAAATTAATCGTAGCCCATGAAAAATTAACTTTATTTATGTAACAATAACACGTTCCAAAAGTTTGAATGGTTTAGAGAATGTACATTTTAAAAAAAGTTGTTTTAAGTAATTTTTTTTTTCAATTTTTCAAAAAATACGTTGTTTTTCCAAAATAACTCAAAAAATAATGGTTTTACGAAAAAAAGTGTTCTTAACAAAAATTTAGCTTTACTTTTATTGAAAATTTTCCTTTTTTTTAAATTCATGTAGCTTAAAAATTAAGCAAGATATGGGCATTTAATTAAAGCTTTGATTTCTCCTCTTTTTAGCCCTTCAACCTTAAAATTCTCTGAACGAAAGGGTGTAGAAATATTGAAATCATCATGACTTTATATCTTATGAAATTCCCTACAAAATGATGTGTGGGTGAATGCAAAAAGCTTAAAAGGAAGCCGAGTTATCGTTAAAAAACTAAATACATTTTTCTAGAGATAACGTAGGAAAATTACGGAGCGCCTAAATTTTGAACGTTTTGGAGCATTTATTCTTTTGTACATGCTGTGTCTTCTTGATACATACATATCTGGATTCCCACATGTATAAATTTTAGAAAAATTTCATTATATCATAAGCAGCAATTTATTTTCATTTTTTTACGCATTCCACTACTTGGAGCTTTCAAAAGGATTTTCTCCCTAAATTTTATTGTAAGGGGTGGTTTTTAGGAGTTGAATCATATTGAAAAATTATGTATCATGTCGTTTACACTTAAAGAATATATTTTTTCTATTCAAGATCCAAAATAAAAAGATTTTATGCTTTTTAAACCGTTTTTTTAATAATTGTGTGAGGGTAAGTTTTTAAGGGTAGTTACATAGTAAAATATCGAAATATTAGTTACATTATAAAAAACAACAAATATTTAACATATTTGAACATAATGATAACCTATCACTGCTTCCATCTATTAGTTTTCAATTTTTCCTAAGTTTTATTGTTAGGGGTGGCTTTTGGGGGTTGCATTATAAAAAAAATGAAGTATCAGATTTCTTATACTTAAAGGGAAACATTCTCCTATTACGATCCAAAATAAAAAGGTTTCATGCTTTTTAAACACATTTTTTTAATTAATTTTCGTGTGAGGGGTTGTTTTTAAGGGTAGTTAAATAGTAAAATATTGAAATATTAAATCCATTAAAAGCAATTGATATTTAACATATTTGAACATAATTATAGCCCATCACTGCGTTAATTTATTAGTTTTCAATTTATTGGAGTAAGGGGTAGTTTTCACCCCTTAAAAACGAAAAGCATACTTTGTGACCAAGTCAGGTTTGAAGAGGAGGGTAAGATGAGCTTAATTCTAAATTTTCAAGAAGATTGGAGCAGTACTTCAGATTTCGGAGATTTGGCCCCCTTTTTAACGTTGAATGACTGTACTAAATGAGGAAAGGATGTTTCAGCAAGTTATGTGAAGAGTGCTACGGAAAATTAGCTTTTTTATGCATCTCCCGACGATGCCTGCTTAGTTGGCGAAATGCAGAGTGTAGTGTATGCTACAAGGCATCATATCCTCATTCTGTATAATACTGGACTCTTAGTAACCAAATGGTTTATAAATCAAAATGATATGAAAAAAGTTTGGAATATAATAAATGAAGTAATAGGTAACAATAGAAAAAATAACAAAGATATTGTCCTCTGCACTGAACCAAATGGAGCAGTGGTGCAAGAGGAAATCGAGGTGGCAGAACATCTCTGCGGGTACTTCACCAATGTGTCCAAAGAAGTTAATGAGCAAGTAGAGCAGAAGTACAAATACTTAAATGGCCAAGAACATGTAAATAACTCATTTGTAGTGCTTCCAGTAGATCAGTTCGAGGTCATATCATAATTTGGGGCTTAAAAATGGGAAAAGAAGGGGGGACTGATAAATTAGGAACCAGGTTAGTTAAAGACCTGGAAGTTCAACTGTCTCCAGTAATTGCATATCTATTCAATATCTCGATATCAAATGGTGTGCACTTAAGAAAGCAGTGTTAGTATCTAACATATACAATTGTATAAGTATGTATGGGGGGGGGGGGGAGAGATAAACTACAAGCGAGCAACTACAGACCAATATAGCTCTTCTATCAATAATCTCAAAAATCTTCGAAAACCTAATATCACATAAATTAGTGAAATTTCTTCAAAAAAGCAAATTTTTTTCAGAAAACCTGTGTGGATTTCTAAGATATTTTTTAGGTGTTAGTCAATTCTTCTTTATAATTAATATAAATTTCTCTAAGTGTATACTAATGTCAAATTACTACTATAGACAAATAGAAGAAAACCGAAAATATTTTCTTACGCTAAACTGTTAAACGCAAGCTGAAAATTATATTCTACTTACAAGTGTTAAACTTTGTAGAACTCAAGAGTATCTGATGTAGCAAAATGTATCTTAAGTAATTTAATAAACTTCTATGTAGTGATTTTTTTGTTGTTGAAATAATGCCATTTGTAGATGCATTTTGAAAAAATCACGACAGTTCTTAAGAAAAAAATTAAAAATACCAGATATGAGACATCTGTGTGATGTTTTTGAATCATTTTCACTTTCTAAAAATATACAGTGGGTCAAAAATGATTTTTCAATTTAGTCCTTTTTGAATTTAATTTTCTCATTTTTTTCAAATGGACCATCCTGTATATTAAAATAACACCACAGGTAATTACGATCACCCTTTATCCCGGAAGGCTTTAGAAGAGCCTTGTGTGGGAGGAGGCTACACGTTTAGAGACAAGGGACACACACCCAATATCTGTGTATAGTGGAAAAATCCCTCTCAGTATTTTCCACTGCCACGACCGGGGATCGAACCCGGAACTTTTGGGTGAGAGGCAAGTGCGCTCACCTCTCGACCACCAGTCATATTTTTTGATCATATGATGTAGGAATGAAAGACATTTTTTTGTATGTACGGTTGTGAGCAAAAAAAATAGGACAAGTCTTATAACAGTATTTTGCTAAAATCTAGTTGTGTACAACTTTAATTTTTGTGACTGTCAGTTAGTTGTCATAATTTATTGCAAGTGTGCAAAAAACTAATATGCCTCATATACACGATTTAGTTAAATCTGGAGTTATTGCTAGAGCAGAAGATGGATGGTCAATGAGACAAATTGCACTGCGTTATAATATTGACAAAAATTCGGTGTGTAACATTTTAAGAAAGTGGTGAATAAACGGTACGATTAGTAGAAATCCTGGATCAGGGCGACGAAGGATATCAACTCAACAACAAGATTTACAATTGAAAATCCATTTTACTGTAATTCAGACTGCTGAAGAAACGCATTTTCCTGGATCGAGTAGTACTTGTCGCCGGCGAGTAAGAGAATCGGAGCTATGCTGTCATGCAGCAGCATAGAAATATTGAGTAAGTATTTCTGTGCTGCTGAACATAAAGAAGCTCGAGTAGGATTTGCACTTGAATTTTTAGCGCATAATGTAAATTTTTGGAACAATGTAATCTTTACAGACGAAAAAACTTTCCAGTCAACATACAGCGGTCGTATTCATGTTTATCGCCCTCTGAATACTCGATTTGATGAGAAATATATATCTAAAATTGATAAAAGTTGTAAGTAGATTTTCCGTCAATATGTGGGCTTGGATATCGGCACGTGGTCCTGGTGTTTTGTGGCATATTGAGGAACGATTTAATAGTGAAACGTATATTCGGATCTTAGACAATATTATGCTTCCTTCTGTGTCACAATTATTTCCTAATAATGAGTTCATATTTCAACAAGACAATTGTTCCGTTCATACTCATACCGTAACTAACTGGTTTCAAGATAACATCAATGTTCTTAACGGGCCCAGTCATAGCCCAGATTTTAACCCTGTGGAAGAAGTGTGGGGACTACTCATAAGAAATATCCAAAAACGAAATGTGAGACCACGGAATGCCGAAGAATTACTAGAAATAGTAAATAATGCATGGGAAAATATTATTACTAATGATTATTGTATAAGGTTATTTAATTCTATGCCAAACAGACTTATAGAAGTTATAAATAGAAATGGTGCAATAACGAAATATTAATGGTTAGTTTCTTGTTAAGTAGGATATCCTTTGTCCTTTGATCCAGGATTTCTACTAATCGTACGGTTTATTCTCCACTTTCTTAAAATGTTGTACTCCAAATTTTTGTTAATGTTATAACGCAGTGCAATTTGTCTCATTAACCATCCATCATTTACTATAGCAATAACTACAGCATTAAAATAAAAAATACATTAAAAGTGATATCTGTTTTATTTCGGCTACTCATTACATATTCAGATAGACACAGATTTACATTAGAAAAAAAAAGTTGTCCTATTTTTTTCTGCTCACGACAGTACATCTCTATGGCTAATTATAACCATTTTCGATTTATTGAGCATTAACAACAAAATACAAGAATAAACTTTAAAAATTAGAGGTTTTTCAAATAATTCAATAGAAAAAAATTATAAAAAGTGTTCCATATGTTGCCCATTTTGATTGACACACATGCGTCTTTGAAATGAATTGCTTTTACCACTAGTTTAACTTTTAATGAGGTCATAACATTTTTATTGCCTTTGTTATCTGAACCATAAGTCTGCAGGTTATTATACCTGTATTTTAAAAAAATTTATATAGCTATTGTAGAACTCGAGCTATTAAAGTGGGACACACTATTATCCCACCCTGTATATGGAAAAATTGTCAGATTATGTTCCTGCTAAACGTGCATTCTCATAATGAGAAACCAGTACAACAGTGTATATTTGATTTTCATGCTTTGGCCAAATAAACTGAAGATTTTGATACATTTGAAGATATTTTTAAGGACCGGTTATGTTGTTCCAGCATATCTGTATTTCAATTAATTTTTTACATTATCCCCAACATACATTCATACATTTTAAAGTATTCCTCAACATAATATGACCAAAGCCCTAGTCATTTTCTAAAAATATATTTGACCATTCACAATCGTCATTTACAGAACTAATTTTATCATTAAAGTACTTCCCGTCAGTATTTTCATAGTCGTAATCAATTTCTTTTCCTACAAAACACAAATCTTCAACTGGCTTCAACTGCCTATAAACATCGTCCCTACCAGAATAATCTAAATCTATAGCCGCTGACTGGACAAACTGTTCGGGATCATACAAACGCGGCTTAATATTAAAATAGTCTTCTATAAAACCTAGCACCGCACTAAACGTTCTCAGGTTGTTGAAAATCTGCTTCTGCCTTCTAGGTAACACTTTTTCCAACATGAAGACTAAGTGGTGATGGAAACATTGGAACGTTAAATTATATGGTTTTTCTGATATCGTCAGCCTGGGATTTTCCAGTTCCTCTTCATAGTTGTCACTTTTAACGGTGCTATTGTAACAAATATCCAGCCAGTTTTGAATGCAACTAAGCGAAGTAACGGGTGAACCGCTGAACAAGGAAGGATTTGTTAGTAAACCGTTCGCTACCATAAAGCCATCACAACCAGTTTCGTCTTGCAATTCAAAGCATTTGTCCAGTGACGTTATGCCACCGTTAGCTACTATCGGGACATTACAATTTTCTTTGATAAGTTTCAATGCCATTTTGTTTATATCTCCGCTCAACTGACCCGCTGTTCTAGCATGCACATTAAGAAAGCTCACACCACACATTTCTAGTTGTTTGCAGATGCTAACAGTTTGCTCCAAATTATTCAACAATCTTATTTTAACGCTTACAGTAAATGGTTTCGATATTCGATTACGACACTGTCGTACTATGTCGTAGATCAGCTCGGGCTTTTTCAACATTGTACAGCCTAATCCTTGTTCCTTTGCCCATCTTTGCGGGCATCCGCAGTTTAAGTCGACCCCATTACAATGCGGTGATGACAAATGAGCTGCTCCTACAAAATCATGGACAGAGTTAGCTGCAAATTGAGTTATTAGTGGTGTGTCTAGTAAATTTGTTGTAAGTTCATTTTTTCTCGCTTTTTCGCTTTGACAAAAAGAATCGGCTAGTATCATAGGGGTGAAACTCAAGTCGCAGTTGTAGATCTTGACTAGGTTTCTAAATTGTAGTTTGCTGTAACGAACCATCGGCGCACATATTTTAACAAGACCTTTATCTTCGAATAAGTCCAGGATATTTAAATTTGAACCATTATTGGCCATTTTCCAGTTTTATTTACTTTTCCTTCTGTGTGTTATTGAACTTTACCCACGAAATTAAAATTATTTATGTATGGGTATATATATCACTCACATATCTACGTTTTAAGCTTGCAAAACATTAAAATGTACGATAAAATAAATCAATATGTTTTTGAATTTAGGTTAAGTTGTTTCCAGTTTCACGCTAAAATCACAAACTGTCCTCACAAATTACTTTCATAGGTTTCTGCAATAGAAGACCGACATTTGCAATGGAATTTCACTAGTTTTCACGGTAAAATCAAGTCTTCTATTTAAAAAAAAATGAACATGCAACACCTTTTGAAATTTAGTTATTTGAAAACAGAGGGCGCCTCGTCACGTTTTCGTCACTCATAGAATACTATAAACTACAGCAACTTTATAGTCTATCCACAAGACGCATCCACTGACGCTGTAGTCTGAGTGATTACTACATCATTCAAGAGATGGCGCATCAGTTCTTGTGTGACTTGTATCTACGTTGAATATGGATCTCAAATTATGAATTTGAAAAATTTTAAATAAAAGCAACAAACAAATTATAATTATTAAAATATTTTACTGTAACAGCACAAGAAAATATATGATAAAATAAAATATATTCCAATATTTCCATAAAGAAGAGGCATTAATGCAATACTTGTTAAAATTTAGTCATTTGTCACTTGAAAACAGAAGGCGCCTCGGCACTTCTCCGTTACTCATAGAATAGAATACTATAAAATACAGCGACTCTATCCACGCCGCTCACTCACTGGCGCTATAGCCTGGATGATTATTAACTACATCATTCAAGATATGGCAGGTCAGTTCTTGTATGACTTGTTCCCAATGTTGCCAGTTTTACTAAAAAACAGTCATGCCATTTTATTTCTAGTATTATTTTAGTCTACGTAAATATGTGAAAGGGACTGATTTAAAAAATATATAATTTTGCTTACATTTACTCACAATATTTGTAATCCTCACAAAATTACTCAAATAGTTCAAAATACTTACAAATGGAAGTAATTACTCACACATCGGCAACACTGAAACTGTGGCTAAAATCGGAATCACTTATTAATAGATGGCGCTGTAATCTTCTTTTAACCATAGATCTTTTAGTACTCACATTATATATTTGGTATCACTGCTAGAAGCGGATAGATAGCAAATACTTTTGCATCTTTCTTTGTCTATGCAATAGCCTTGAAAAATAAGAAATTTGAAAAATTACCACAAAGAAGAAGATTAAAGTAGCAGCAAAAATATTCAACAGTACAGGTACTCAAGAAACACTGAATATTTCCCAGTGTCATAGAACTGGTCATATATTTTGCAACATTTGTAATCATTTTATAAAGAAATGTTATAAAAAATCATGAATCAAGACTAAGAATTTTCGGCGTTTATTTTTATTATCGATCTTTCTCATTGAGAAAACTATACCATATAGGTTATAGACATACTCCCCCTACTTTTATGTAGAAGTATAATAAGGACATTTTATAACTAAAGCAAAGATTAAATATAATATTATTTATTTATGTTATGGATTAAATATAATATTATTTATTTATGTTATGTTATTTAATCTTTGACTAAGCTTAAAATAATGTTTTTAAATGCAAAAACATTGAAAAAGCACATGTTCTGTATTCGAAATATTTTATAAGGAGCCAATACCAGCAAAATCTTTATAAGGTATCAAAATAATAGAGCATATTTATTAAAACTAGCAGATAACACTAGTGTATAAAAACATTGTCTTAAAAATTAAAATTTATGAAATACGGGGTCGCCGGTTATGGAGCTGATTGTCAAGCTTCGTACTACCAGAATTTAATTGGTCTAACACTATTTGTCAAAGCCTACCTGTGATATGCGAAAATAACCCTTAAATGTCATTTTATTAAAGTTCAATATTCGGTGACTCATCCAAGGCTGGCTTATACTTCAAATGTTTTAAAATCATTTTCATTTTAATGTTTTGTGATTTGTATGTGTTGTATTAGTAATTATTATGTACTATACAATTAAAAGAATAGTGTTTCTATAGGTGTGCTTGCATCTAATCACGGTGTAGTATATTAGGTGATCCGACACACGGCACTTGCCATGTTAATCGACGGCTTCATAAGTGCTTGGTTTCTATGTAATTCAGTAGATGGCGCCCGGAATATACCCCTGCCATTACTTAAGCATAGATCATGGCATAGATATGTCTACGGCATAGATAGACGGATTCCCTTTGATGCATGTAGTGTTGCATGTATACACAACTAAACGGCAAAACTAAAACAAAAAGAACGAACTAAAAGGCTCTTTAAATATAAATAAAACAAATCTACAGAGCATTAACTATTTTATGTAGGTAAACTGTATTTCTAATATTTCTATACGTAAGTAACGACGAGACTT
This sequence comes from Leptura quadrifasciata, assembly GCA_963675555.1. Lineage (NCBI taxonomy): Eukaryota > Metazoa > Arthropoda > Insecta > Coleoptera > Cerambycidae > Leptura > Leptura quadrifasciata. The sequence goes on along the minus strand of OY776681.1, from coordinate 12,741,936 downwards.
TATTTGTCCTGCCATCTATTGCATTACACACAACTAAACACTTACGAAGCCATTGGTACGGGTCTTGTCGGATCACCTAATATGTTAAGGAGGATGATATAAATAAACATCTCATCTACAAATGAATTCCTCTCTATAACTCACTTGATGAATTTACAACACTCGCCTACGGCTCGTGCTACAAATTTCATCTGCAGCGGTAATGTAGGTAATAACATACATTACCGCTCGTTGAATATTATACTATTTCTCTCTAGTATGTAGTAATTTATCGTAATTTTCTTGTAATTTGTTAGATTTTAATCAATTTCGTTAATAAGTGCCGAGGTTAACATATTATCATCATGATGAGATTCTATTAAAGATTATTATGAGTAACTTCGTTAATATTATTTTGTATTAATGTTAAACTAAATAGAAGATAGAATTTGTGATTATGGCTAAGGAGTTTTCCCTGTCCTAGGGGCTCTAGGTTGTATCCGTTTGTCTGAAGCGGTTCGACTTGAAGTGCTGGGTATACTTTCAGGATTGGTAGGCCATAGGGGCCTGGCCCCCCCATGGACTCATTAACTTTGTAAATCTATCGATTACCAATTATTAAGATCTCTGTACCCTACATTTACTTTCAATAGATCACAATAAAATATCCACTAGTGCTGTATTAGTCAAATTTAATCTAGGTAAATTTAGTAATATTATGTATTACTGACGCTCTGGAGACAGAGCAATAAGAACACACTATTTTGCAGATATTTCGGTTATTTGGCACATACTTCTGCTGCTGCTACTCCCACTCCTACCCCTTCAGCCATATTGGATCCATCTGTATACCAGATAAGTGACCCCTGTTCCAATCGCAGTGACTCCATCTTGCTCTTCTGACGACTTTCAATTAGCACGTCAAACTTGCAGTCAAAGTCTTGTTTGACTGCCATTGAGTCAGTGGGTTTGGTCATGGACTTCAAATGGATTAACTCCAGAATCCTTATGTGACCAACCAGATCGCCTGGTTTGAATTTATGTGCCTGGTGCAGTCGTAAGGCACTGAGTGCCGCCTCCTTCCTTACATGTCATGTAAGTGCAAGAGAAGTAGGTCAAGCATCGCCTCCGTAGCTGCTGTGGGACACGAGTGCATTGCTCCTGTAGTCACTAAACAAGCAAGGCGTTGCAGTTTCTGCAACTTTCCCTGTGCTGTTTTTGGCCACCATACGCATGATGCGTAGGTTACCATAGGTCTGACAACCGAAAGATAAGACCAATGTGTCATTTTCGGTCTTAGACCCCCCAAGTCTTACCAAACAACCTACTATATTGCCGCTGTTGCTTTAATAAGAGTCCGTTCCAGATGTGAGTTCCAGGTTAAGTTTTTGATCCAGGATTGCTCCTAGATACTTGACTTCACTGGAAAGATTTATTATCGTTCCATTCAGTACAGGAGTTCTAAGATTGGGTCTTCTCCTTTTAGTGAATGGGTCAATAGTTGTTTTGCTCGGATTGACATTGAGCCCCTCTGACGAGCACCGTTTGGATATTATATTTAAGGCAATTTGCATGAGATTGGAAATCATGACCTCATTTTTGCCTCTCACACTGATGACCAGGTCATCTGAATATCCCTGGACGATAAAGCCTGAATTACTCATTTTATGTAGGAGATCATCGACCACCATTGACCACAGCAAGGGTGATAGGACTCCACAATGTGGACAACCCCTGACTGCAGTCACCGTAGCCGACTCATCCCCCACACTTGTGGTAATAATTCTGCTTTTGAGCATGGATTGTAACCATTTAATTGTAGGTGACTGTATTCTTCTTTTTTCCACGGCTTTTTGTATGGATTTATAGGAGGTGTTGTCAAAAGCACCCTCTATATCTGCGGAAGTGCACATAGCCACTTCTTTTGCTGTAAATGTCTTTTCAATGCCTTGAACCAGGCAATGTAGAGCATTTATTGTTGATTTGCCAGGTTGATAGGCAAATTGTTTTGCGTGAAGCGATGTTCCTGTAAGGATTTCGTTTCTAATGTGTTGACCTAAAAGTTTCTCCATTGTATTTAGGAGAAATGACGTTAAGCTAATGGGGCGGTACGACTTAGGTTCGTCTGGTGCACGTCTGCCTATTTTCGGAATAAATGCCACCTTAGCTTCCCTCCACGCTTGGGGCATATACCCCATTGTATAGCTTACTATAAATATACTTCTCAGGCATGGGACAAGCTCCTCAATTCCGTATTGAAGTAGGGCAGGGAAGATACCATCTCTGCCCGGTGATTTAAACGGTTTAAAGGTTGATACCGCCCATTTAATTTTATTGTGGGTGAATATTTTTCTAGCCAGGCGTCTTCCTTCTCTGGTAGGACGATGAACATCCTCATCCAGATATTCCTGTAGAAATGTACACAGCTGTGCTGCCCATCTTTGATGCCCCCCCATGTGGAAATTCTGGGACCGCCGCTGGGTAGAAAGATTATGTAACAAATTACTTTGCCTCACTCTTTTAATTTGTCTAGCGTGAATGTTTATACACTTCTTTTTAATTTTTGACGCGATCTTGTTTTTCTTATGTGGTATTAATTTTGAATTTTTTCCTATTGTATAACGGGGTTCACGTTTTCCTCTTTTAGGATTTTTAACAGCGATAATGTCAGGTACTTTAGAAAAGGTGGTTTTTCGAGTCGTATATCAGCTCGTTGTTTTTGTTCCTTATAAAGGTCATTATAAAATGGTGAGACCTCGTCCTTTCTTTTTTGATTATAATTTTCGTATATGGTCATGTCTCGATTAAATGACGTTTCAATAAGATAAGGGCCGTATAACTTAGAAATTGGGGTGAAGCCTGTAGCGGTATGTATCGAATAGGATAGTCATACGATCAATTTGTTTGATGTGATACGCTTGGGCATATCTGAAAAGTAAATCTATAAAAGTTACGAATTTACTGCCTCGATATGTGAATACATCTGTGTAGGGTTTCGATCGGTTTTGTGGCTAGTAGAAGGCCCTCAGGTTCCAATTGATACGCGAGAGATGCTCAAAAACAACAAACGCATACATTTTTACTGATAAATTTGACTGAGGTGTAGGTCGAAAAATATTCGATTCCCACAAAATTTTAGTTTATTTAGTGTTTATATATTGTAGAAAATGTCATTAATAAATAACCTTTTACCGATCAGACCAGCAGCGCGGAGTGAGCGTACCGCCAATCTTACAATTTGTACACGTGGTACGACATTACTTGTGACAAAAATATATTTAGGAGATTAAAGATACGTACGTAGCAAGTCTGCCGACTGCCTAGTATTATTATTATTTCCTTTGGCTGTTTTCCAAACAAAAATAACATTATTCGCCACGCTGATTCTTACGTGACGTCAGACAGATATCATTTTTGCTCATGACTTATTTAACGACAACGATCCTAGGAATTGTGGATTGTTACACAAAACAACAGACCAATTTTTATTTACGATGTGTTATTTAAATGAGATTATTTATGTGAGGCTAAACATCAGAAATATGAAATAACCATATTAAAAATATGTATGTTCTATTTCTGGAAGTAGGGATTCGTTAAAAACAAACAAATGTTTGGTTTGTCACTTTTGTTTACATAAAGAAAGTAGGGAAGGTTAGGTTTATGTTGTGCTACAATCGCTATGGATGATACATCGAGAATATTGACGAACGACCTAAAGTTTTTAACAAATAAATATTTACTTTTTATAAAGCGCGAATAAATGAAAATTCAGGAATTGAAATACATGGACATACAGTATGTCATAAATATTAAATAAGCCTTTTGAGAGGATAAATTCCCACAGGCTAGGACTAGAAAAGGAATAAATATCAGTTAACAGCATATGCAGTGTGACCCATATGTATTGGGGTCACCCTGTGGAATCTTTTTTTTTTAATTGCAGGGCTTGTTGAACTGCATTTTTGGAGCAAAAAGCGCCAAATGTCTACAAAACCCAAGGCCTTACGCCAGTTTTTGGAAATAAGATTGTAATAATTCATATTAGCGATTTTTTAAGAAAAAATCTATGCGCGCCACTGGATTCACTACCTCGTCAACATGGGCCTATATTAAAATTTGTGCAAAATTTTTAAGTAATAAAATTTTTTGTAGACATTATTGAAAATTCACACTACATCATTTTCATAAATTTATTCTAAAAGTTAAGCTATCCATGAGAAAAAATTTAAATCAAATTAAGCTCTAGTAACATAGTATTATTATTATTTTTATGCTTAGTCAAAATTTATAACACAACTGAAACAATAGAGAATTCCGTTACAAAAACTATCGTCGATTATCGTCACTTCTACCAATCCACCGTTTATTTCAATACACTTGTCAAACCTTTTACACATTCATAGTAATCTTTCCTATTTGTTCTGGAATAATTTATGCGCAGGCTTGCATTATCACAGCCAGCAGTTCTTGTACAGTTTGTGGCCTTGATTTATGAGCTTTTTATTTCATTAAACCCTAAAGAAAAGTCGAGTAGCGTCAAATCTGGGGATCTCGGCGGCCATTCAAAGGATTATTTCGCCCTATCCAACTATTTTCAAAATGTTCCTCGTTTTGAAAGACATCCTACTTAAAGGTGCTCTCGTGCCAGTTATCACACACCACTTGCAGACTGCAGTTTCGAGCTGTTGGCTCTCGTCGAGAGTAGGATCAGTCTTTCGGCTGTTGTTTGTTGCAATCGAAGCATTAGCGTTTTGATGGTAATATGCGATTATTATACTTAACGCGCCAGGCTTGTAACTTGTAATTCAGCTCTCGGCGGGGCACATAGCCCGGAGAGTAACTGTTCGTTGCAGTCTGGTTCCGTTCCTTATAGTAAAATAAGGATTTTATAGAGGAGTTTGCGGCTAAAAATATTATGTCTTAATATTCCGCTCTCTAAAAGCACATTTGAACTATGCTAAGCCCAATCAGGCTATTTATTTTTCGATTGCAACAGACACTGGACCACTAGATGGTGCCTACTGACTGTTTTACATGTCGCTATCCCAAAGATACCGATATGTACTAAATAGTCAAGTGATCCTCATGTCGGTCGTCACATGCCTACCTTGCACTGACGAGTACCTTTAAACACGAATGGCTCTATTGACGATCCTGCCAATCCTAGGCCTGTCGCAATTATTCCTGTTTTTGCAAAAATTCAAGATATTGTATTAAAACTATAAATTACATTCTATTTTGAAAATTTTAAACTTTTCAACAATTGCCAGTTTGGTTTTAGAGCGGGGAAAAAAGCACAACGTTAGCCATAAATTCTTTAGTATACTTGATAAATAAAGGTTTCGAGGACAGTAAATTTCTCCACGTTCAGTTCCTAGATTTGAGTAAAGCCTTTGACTGTGTATCCCATAATATTCTAATAAATAAACTAACATTTTATAAATTCTCGATAAATAGTCGGAGTCTTCTAAATTCATATCTTGAAGATAGATCCCAGTATGTACAGTACCAAAACATGAAAACGAACTTAGTCGATACAGATATTGGGATACCACAAGGTTCAGCATTGGACCCAATACTGGTCCTTATCTACATAAATAATTTACCCAACTGTATATCTGTACCTCATTTTACTTTCTTCGCGGATACAACATTTCCTTCCTATGGCACTACAGCCCAAATCAGGCTTTGGCCTCCTTTACTTTCTGCCTCCATTCCACTTTGTCTTCTGCCGCTCTCCTCCATACCGTTATTCCTAGGATATCACGAGCGTCTTCAGAAATTTCATCTTCCCACCGCTTTCGGGGTCTTCCTACTGGCATTTTCCCACGCATCCTAGAGTTGAGAGTTCTCTTTGGTAGCCTTTCGTCTTCCATCCTGCTCACATGTACAGTCTCTGAAGTCTGATAAATTCTGTATGGGGGGCTTCTCTGAAAATTTAGTACAGTTCGAGATCTCCATATATCGTTATTGTCTTTAATTGGTCTTAGTATTCTTCCCAGTACCTTTCTCTCAAAGATATTCAGCTTCTTTTATCTTTTATGTCATTATCCATGCTTCAATTCCGTAATATACAATGGGTCTTGTAATTGTTTTATAGATTCTAAGTTTATTATTACGATGTACATTTTTTGATCTTAATATGTGGGACAGTGCAAGGTAGGCTTTACTAGTGAGTGTTATTCTTCTGAGTATCTCTATATCTTCCGTTCCATCCGCGCTTAGTTCCGAGTTCCTTAGTTCTTAGTATACGAACTGCTCGACTGACTCTATATCGTTATCTACTGCGATGTGTCTGGCCCTGTCTTCTCGTTTTTGGGTTAGTACTTTTGTTTTTGTTGTGTTTATTTCCAGGCCGATATTCCTGGCATGCCTCTTCATTTCTAAGTATGTTTGCTCTGCTGTTTCTTCTCTTCGACTCATAATACTAATATCATCCGCGTATGCCGCTAGCTGTATACTTTTATTAGTTAGTAGGTTTTCTATGCCGACGTCCATCTTTCTTATTACATACTTTAGCTAGGTTGAATAAGGTAAGTGTCAGTATGTCCCCTTGTTTCAACCCTTTTGATATTTCAAAAGTCTCTGTCAGTAGATATATTTGGCTGGTTCGGGGACCACATTCCTCATTTCGCCAATGCGCATGACCGCCGCGCGCTGTGTGTGACGTATGAGCTAGTGTGTTTTCTGTCTGTCTGTCTGCCTGTTCATCTATGCCTGTCTGTCTGTCCGTCTATGCGCGGGTGTGTGACGTATGAGCTGGTGGAGGTTAATACCTCGGTTTACCTTATTTACATTATCAGTAACACTGATCAACCTTGTCTTCTTCTTTAAAAATGAACCATTATTTTTCAGTTTCGTAGCTAATTTTCTGAACAGAGTTTTATTCGGCTGTAGTGCTTGTGGAAATCTGTTTCTGTATTCTACGTGAGCTAATCCAGAGTTAAAATTGCATTGGCAATATGTAACGAACATATTATAACGATCAATGTGAGTAAAAATCATTTTTGAAAATTCTAAATTCTTGTGTGATTGAGTGAGAATTTAAGTATTAATCTGTCAATTGATCTGTCAAAGAATTAAATTATCAAGTTTGTTCATAACCAACTATTTTAAAATAATTGAAATAATAGTGAAATCATGAAATATAAACAAATGGATATTATACTTAAATTAATTGGTAAAGACATTTGAACTTCCTGAGCAAGGAGTGACGAACAACTTTGAATTATTTTATCGTTTTATTTAATCATACATCTCCACGGCAAGTATAATGCTTGTTAAAAACAAATTTATTGGTTTTAAAAAAATGTTTTTATAATTACTGACGTAGTACCAATGAATAAATATGGTATGTGATATATCGTTGAAAGGGGAGGAAAATACTCTATTTAATGGCGCTATTTCCCGCCCGTTTCAAAATAATTTTTTTTACAGCCTGGAAAATAAATCTCAAAATACAGCGGTTTTGAAAAAAATTAGATAAAACCTCGTTTTGCAAAAAAATTTTGCCTTAGAATTTTTCTCGTATCTCTCCAAATAACGGAGACATTTGGTCTAGACGTTTTCCGCATTTTCGATATTTTCCGCCATAACTCATAAAGTAGGCCATGGATTTCAAATGTCTTTATATCATTTTGTAGGTTATGTAAATCGGCACAATTTTCGTAAAAATTATTTTTTTTGTACGACCGATATTAAGTGAGATATTCTCGAGTGCCCTGATAAAATGGACAGCCTGTATATATTACACTGTCTCCTTTATATCAAAAAAAACCAGGACACATACACGAGACGAGACCTGCTCTACAACCATGCAACTAGGAATAATAAAAAATTAAACCATATTTTTTTACGTCTAACCAAGACCAGAAATGGCACAAGTTACCATGCCATAATTTTTTTTAATGTAGTGCCGGATAACATACAAAGATTAAAATTTAATCGTTTTAAAACTGTGATAAAAAAATATTTACTAGATAATGCCTCTTGTGATTAATCAATGATTACTTGTCTTCTGATTTGACATGTATTACGATATGAAATTGTTCGTTATCTTTGTTATTGTAGTAGTGTTATATTTGTTTTATTTGCTTTACTATTTATTATCTACTTGTTTTACCTCTTTTATTGTATATTCACCTTGAAATTGTATTTTTTTTATGACTTGTGTAAATACTAATACATATATACACCAATAAAGATCTATCTATCTAACCCGGGAGTTGTTAAAATAATCAAAATATTTATATTTTTATATAATTTAATATAATATTTAAATCTTTCAAAATCTAATTGCAATTAGAGCTACTAGTTTAAACAATTAACAAAAAAGATACAGGGATTAATCCAAATTATTCTTTGAAAAACAAAAAATATAAAATATCGCCACAGGCGTCACTGTCATTGACAACATGTGAAAGACGAAATAAAGTCACAAAGAATATCTAACGAATACCGTTTACGGAATTTGAATATCGCTTTTCGTTAACACGAAAGCTGCCTGGGGCAGTTTTGTGTCAATCACCCTGTATATCGCAAAATTCGTTTCTTTGCCATATTATGCTTTGACGTTTGCGTTAACCTCTAGAAACGACCCCAGATAATCTATCACGTACAATAAGAATGAGACACGATTAAAGAAAAACAAATTAATAAATTTTTCCCGCTGTTAATTACAAAGATAACGCGATATCCCCGAGTGTGCATACCCTTCAATAAAATTTATAAATAAGCAGCTGCGTCGCCCCGCCACTGCCTAACGCATCCTCAATGCTGTTCCCATGATTATTGGAACATTGTCAAACTAATTTCATAAAAGTACTAACGGGAAACACTGGCTCAAACCGGTAAGGAATCCATAAGGTATTTTTAGCCATTTACTTAGACTCTCAACAAAAGCTGCACGCAAAAATACGTGCCCATTTAAAGAGGGTACCCTAAGTAATTACTAACTATAAAGGATCAATTAAAACTAAGCCACCACTTGTATTATTGTCAGTGTTAAATTAATAAAAGCAGAACACGTGCGTGTCGGGATTTCAAGAAAAATTGCTAGACTTCAATGAGGATATTGTTTTTGATATAGGACTTTGTTGGCAGTGTACTACAGTACCTTGTGGTGTATATGTGTGATTCGGTGACGTTATGATTAAGTCTGCCAGTAGGGATGTAAAGGCCGCCGTCGCATGGGCTGGATCGGACATTATTTTTAAATTCTTCGCGCCCGAGGAAAATTATCTGGATGACGATGGTCAGTGAGTTTCAGCATGTAAGCATTTATATGCGTTTTTCGTTGATTTTTGTTTAAAATTAGTCACACCTGGGGCAGGGGACGTTTTTCGTCTTCAATTAATTTTGTTATGTGCCATACTACTAATTTTTCTTTATGTTCATGCCCTTCAATATGTGCCGTAACGCAAGTCTGCCTGGCATCGACCCAAAAAATAAAATTTAAGACTCTTAATTACCTAGTTTAATGGATTTTTTCAATTTTTCAAACAGCCTTCTTGACATAATCTATAACTAATAGTTAAGATATTTAGGAATGTAATGATTGATTTTTTAAGTATGATTTAATCAAGGTTTTTTTCTTCTGTTAAAATAACCTTTATGAAGGTAAATATTATATTGGAATGGAAAATTCCCGCGCCAATGCTCGGGAACAAGAATAAAAAAGTGCAGGGTAATGGAAATTTTTAGTGCTGCGTCAAGACGTAAAGGGCTAAATACTGGAAACTGTGAACCTGTGTTCCTGTCATCGCCTAATGTCCGTTCCGACAATTCTCGTTTTTGGGGGATAAAAAATAAAAACGGATGTTTTAAGCGTTGCATATTCCAGTACTTGCGTTTCAATTTTTTTGGACTAATTTTGTTACTTGTTTTCTAATGGAAATGATGTTTTATATTAAAAAAAATATATGAACGGACAATTTTCAACTTGATATGTTGAAAAAAAAATCAATTTCCGTCGCAATTCAGTAACAAGAGCGCAACACAATACGCGCAATACAGCTGAGTAAAACTATTCTCTCTATGTTTTTTGGGGTGCTTAATCGAATGCGAGTAGTCTCAGTACACCCACCCACCGGACGCACCCCTACGGACAAGAATGCAGCCCTGAAACGAGAATTTCATTAATGTACATTAAAGTACAAACTGAGTATATAACGCAGAATCATTTTTTATTTCCTTTACGTAAGGTAAAGTATAAAAATACTAGCTTGAATAAGCATAATAATAAAAAGTAGATAAGCAGGGATATTATTAACGAAGGCAAATTTATTAGAGAAATGTACAAACTGACTTAAGAAAATCCAGAAATAAAAGAATATTATAAGTCTAAAAAATAGCCATAAAAGAAAAATATGTGATGCAAAAAAGACACATTATAGTACTATGATGGCATCAGCTTCTAATAAAAATAAAACAGCGTGGCAAATTATAAAAAATAACAACAAACCGACTGTTAGTAAACGCTTCCCTACAATGACGCAGTGCACGAATTCAATCGGTACTTTCTAGATTCTATAAAGCAACTTACGGACAATATGAATATTGATACTACGATATACAGTGTTTCAGTAATATGTTTGTGAACGATCCATGCCTTGATGGATGTCTGAAGGACGTATTTTCTGCTCGAAAATCTTAGAAAAATTAAAAAAAATAGGAAAAAGAAAAAATTAATTTTCTTTTTCCTCAACCTTTTCTTAATACTAAATAATAAATATTACGTTCACAAAATATTTAGGGTTCAACACGACTGTTTCAAACGGAGAATAATATAATAAATCATACTTACTGTCGTTTATGCTTAACTGCTGCTCTGATGGTATCAATTGGACGACGTCGTAACACTATAAATCTAACACTGTCTGTATCACACTCTCTTAAAATTAAACCTGAAAAGAAATTTTGTTAGAAAACACAACTAAAAGACAATATAAAGTTCAAAATGTATATATTAAATCTTTTAAAAAATTTATGTTTTTACAACAACTTCTTTCAAGAGAAAATGTTAACAAACAATGGTCTGACCCGTGTACAACACATGGTGAGGAACGGGACGATTCATACGGTACCAACTACCATCCAATATGCAGTTTGATAAGCTAACGATGCACAAAAAGATTCAAGAAAAGTTTCATGTAACTGAAATTTTGGTGGGCTTTTGCTTGCCTGTCTTATAAACGTATTTATTAATTCACATAAATTTTGGTCGCTCCTCGGAGCTTAAAATTGCTTGAAGCGTCTCTACTTCGTTTGTATTATGCAATAACAACTTTTTACGTTCAGGCAAGGCAGATCCCATGCACGTGTGAGTACATGGTATAGATACTTTTTTGACTCCGAATCACTGAGGAACCGGTTTAGGGCAAACCCCGTCAAAACGCATCATTTCCCCGTCAAATCCGACTGCTAGGAAATGATGGGGGTCCCATGTCGCTAAGGGCTATTTTCGCTATAACTTCCGATATACTTTGAATAATCGTTGGACTAACTTGTCCTCATATTTAATACCTCGTAAGAGTTGCAGTGCTTGACAACGTGGATTCGTAAAAGGGTTTTTAATCTTGGAAATTTTGAAGTTCAAGTCCAATTTTAGTATACTTTCTAAAATTGGGTGGTCGGGGCGACATTACGTCCCTGTGCAGCGACATTTACTACACTTTCTAAATTAACGCTCCTTGAAGAGTTAGCGAAAATTTGGCATAAAAAATGCTCCGAAGAGCAAAAATATGTTTCCAAGAATTAAAAACCTCTTCCACGGCGTTTTTACGTGAAGCACGCTTTTCTTACGAAGTATTTCCTAAGTCGGATTTTGTTACAACGTCGAAAAGTATATCGGGGTTATAGCGTTCTTTAACATGGTCACCGATGTAAGTAACATGTTGAGAAAAATAACAAAAAAGAATTCTGCAGGTTCTGTCAACATCCCTTGTTCATTGCTTGCCCACATTATAGATTATATCGCCGAACCACTCTGTAAACTAATTAATCTTTCTTTTGCCGAAGGTACTTTTCCGTCTTCTTTAAAACAAGCAATATTGGTACCGATTCATAAAAAAAAATGAAAAGGAACTAATTTAGAACTACAGACAAATTTCGTTACTCTCTGTATTTTCCAAACTTTTTGAGCTTGCATTTGCGAATCAACTAAAAATGTACTTGAATAAAAATAACATTTTATCTCCTTGTCAATATGGCTTTAGGGAAGGATATTCGACACAAGATGCAGTCACATCTTTATATACATTTCTATTTCAAAACATTGACGAAAAAAAAAGTGTGAATGTCTATTTTTTGATATGTCTAGAGCTTTTGGCCATGAATTGCTCCTAAACAAAATGTGTGCCTATGGTATAAGAGGAGTACCTAACTCTTGAATTCAGTCATATCTAAGTCATCGTACCCAAAGAGTCATTTTAAAAGTTGATGGCAACCTGTATGAATCTGATGATAAGCTGGTGCCAACTGGAGTTCCTCAAGGTAGCACTTTAGGACCACTCCTTTTTCTCATTTTTATAAATAATCTACAAAATCATTTAAAAGCAACGAATACATTCCACGTTACACAATTTGCCGATGGTGTGGCAGTTGCATCTAGGGCAGACAATGTACATGAGCTCTCATCAAATGCAAACATTTGCACCTCATTAATGAACAGTTATTGCAACAAATTTGGACTAAAAGTTAATGGGACAAAAACTCAATTGTTGATGTTTGCCAATAACACTCCTGACCATAGCTTATTGGTAAAAATAGATAATTTATCAATAAAAATATAGCCATATATATATATATATATATATATAATAGCCATTCTGTTAAATTATTAGGTATAACTGTGGATTATAACTTAAACTGGTTTGAACACATTGAAGACTTGGCAAAAAAAATTTCTACTAGATGCTATGTCATTTGGCAGCTTCGTTCTTCTGTCAATTTAGAAATATTGAAAACTTATTATTTTGCACAAGTACAGTCACTATTAAATTACGGTATTCTCTGCTGGGGCAACTCCAGCAAAATTAATGATCTCTTCATCGTGCAAAAGAAAAATAATTAGGACTATGTTATTCAAACAATCTACCTATTCGTGCAGGGATTTATTTATATTACTTAGAGTACTAACGCTGCCAGCTTTATATGTTTTATCATCTTGTCTATTTATCAAGTCTAATATTAACCAATTTATTCAACATTGCGATCGAAATATACCATACAGTTTGAGACACACGAATAACATTATGTTGCCTAAACACAAGCTCTCTGTGGTTAGTAATGATGTAACAGTTATGCCCATTAGGATATACAATCATCTCCCTAATTATCTGAAAGAAATATCTGGCTTAAAACTGTTTAAATCAAAATTAAAGAACTACTTTTAAAAAGACCGATTTACACCGTCGAAGAATATTTTAGTGTTAACCTTTGACACTGGTATCTAGTGTTACGTAGTTGTTTCAAATTCTTCTTATATTGTTTGTTTTTTTAATCAGTTTATTGACCAAGTTTTCAAATAGATTTTGAACACCATTGTTTTTCCTTTTTTAATTTCTTTTTTAACTGTGACGCGTTTGCATATGTATTTATGTATGTGTGTAAAGACTATATTTTCTCATTTTTATATATGTTTTTTTAAATTTTTTACCTATTTGTTTATTTATCTGTTTATATTAAATGTTGTTTGTCTTTGACTTGTTCAGCTATTTGTTGTATTTACTTCTTTTATCTATTTATTCATTACTTTTTGCTATTTTTATTGTATTCTTATCTTGACTTACCATAATATATACTATTGTATCATTACATATGGTGAATAAATTATTATTATTATTATTATTTCCACTAAAAAGACAGCGATTAGCGCTTTGATATTCATAAAAATTCCGCTTTATGAGACTTTTTTTGCCAATAGGGGTGTCATCGGTTGGTGAAGGGAAATTCTTTATCATTTTTTGGAGTTCTACTAGTGTCAGAAAACTGAAAAACACCGTCAGAAACGGGTAATGGTATACTACCTTGAACGATTGATTGTCGGTTCTATATGCAAAAACGGCCGCTTGTATGTACTCTTACTTTAACTGCAATGAAAAATTACACGTTGAAGGTATACATGAGGAATAAACGAGAGCTTTTTCGTATAAAATATAAAAATTATCAGTTTTATTGATACAATTGAATTCATGTTAATCGTCCTCCTCTGATGAGTTCTCTTCAATATCCTTTGCAGTTAACAATCCTTGGCATTATATATACAGCGTCTCTATGAATTACGCGCGCTACCGCGTCAAGATGCGACCGCACTGCATTCCGTACAGCTGTGAAAATGTCCGTTCACTTTTTTTTTTTTGATTATTTAAACCATGTCTGGTCGATAGCCGAGTGGGACATCGCACCACCGGGTTCAAATCCTGGTTCCGGCACTGTCGGAGGAAATGGTTGTATGTCCGCGTTTTTCAATGTGTAACTCCCTTCCGCACAAGCCCTGGCTTCTGGAATTGGGGGTTGTCTAATTTCTGTGGTGTTCTGTGGTGTTTATATTTTATAATTTAAAAAAGGTTTTAGCCATCAAGGAGAAACTATTTTATACCATTTTTTAATACAATTTTGATTTTTATTATTGAAATAATGCAACATACAAAATTTGCGTTCTGTATTGATTCTTGTTTTATTAGGAGAGGAAAATTGGTTTTGAATTGTAATAAACTATAGCCTGGTGATCAAAATTAGCATTAGGTGATAACAGTTGATTTTGATTACGGGTTGTCGTATTATTACCATTGTTTGGCAAGGTCTTTAAAATCTTTATAAAATATTACCCTTATTACAAGAATCCCGATTTTCCCTTAGAACAAAATGCTCCGCTACAGATGACATCTATGATGTGAGTAATATTATCCAATAATTCTATTATTTTGTAGACTAGGTGATTTGTTTTTGAAGAGGATAATACATGTGGTAGAAAATCCAAATAAAAGGAAAGAATATTCGTAGAATGCCACAAATAACTTTCAGACAATAGTATCATCCAAGTTTTACGTAATTTTTTCTTCATTAAATATAGTAGTCTCTCGCTGTCGTCAGCTTTTAAAATGTCTAGACATACTTATAGTTGTTAAGAATATGTAGATGTACTTTTTATTTATGGGAAAACTTTCTAGCAGCTCAAGGAAAATACAGATAGAGGACAGTGGAGGCCCATCAGGAATGGCAGGGTAAGCAGTGCCCACCCAATTACATAAGCGGTAGTTATAAAGGTATATTTATATTTGCGTAAAATTTTGCGATTAATTAATTGTAGTATTAAAATTTAAAAATTAGTTTTATTTATAATATTATTTTGACATATTAATCCGGACGTAATACTGTCGAAAGTGCCATGCGCCAAGCCAGGGCGGGCAAACATCTCTCAGAAATCGTGAATTCAATCATAATACGTCTACGTGCATGTTGGTTATTCACTTCGATCTTACGCCTGTAATGCATATCAAAACGAGACGTACGTCTTATATGCTTAGGCTATTTAAAACCTAGAGTGGGCATGCCATCCCTGAGCAAAACTCGTAATAAACAATATGAATAGTGAATAGAATATGTTCACAATTGAAAAGATATCAAACAGGAAAAGTAACTAATGTGCTAAAATTGATTAATCAATTCCTTATGAGTATCAAATATGATAGCAATTTCTAATTTGATAAATAGGAACAAACAGAAGTTAAAATACGTATCAGCGGTGCCATATAGTTAAGTTACCTATATAACTATAATTTTATTCTTCTTTGCGTTTTAAGTTATAATGTATTAGAAACATACCTCTATGTTATCCAAAAAGTACCAAAATAATGTTTAATTTTATTTTAGCAGTTTTAGATGTGAAATTAATATAATATGTAAATGAAATAAATGTATAATATTCAATATGGGACTTCGCGCTCGGTGGGATGTGGACACTGCCACCCTTATCCCTTCCCTTTGATTTTACAGTGCCGTGATGCTTCGCCGAGAATCGTTTCATTTTCGGACGTGTGGAGTCAAGTATCCGCGAATCTCAAACGTTGGAAATTGTTGCTGTTGTTTTAGAATTGGAAGATTTTGGTTTTTGATTAGGTTTGTATATTTTTTATTCTGTCAATTTTATGTTTTTTTAATTTGTAATCTGTGATTTTTGTTGGTATTTAGGAAATAGTAAATGTCTACTT
Organism: Leptura quadrifasciata; assembly: GCA_963675555.1. NCBI lineage: Eukaryota > Metazoa > Arthropoda > Insecta > Coleoptera > Cerambycidae > Leptura > Leptura quadrifasciata. The sequence continues at coordinate 12,725,743 of OY776681.1, read as the reverse complement.
TAGCAGAACAAAGTGTGGCGAATCTACAACTGACAAATTATTAATATTAAAATATTTGCCATGGCCGACGTAAGACAAAGCGGTAAGCGATAATTCTGATATTATACATTTTTTATTAGAAAATAGTTTTGCGTCCCTAACATACGGCGACAAAATTTTTGTAACTAAATTAGAACGACCTTACCCCACTATGGGAAATCTCATTAATGTAAATTCAAATTCGTCCAATAGAAAATTGTGTGTCACAGGGTATCAGAAATGTTCATGGCTTTCTGGAAGTGAAATAAAAAATAAACTTTATTGCAAGGTCAGCATGTTATTCAGTAAAAATAGTAAAAGTCTGTGGAATTCAACAGGGATAGATAATTTAAAAACGTTATACAAGGCGATTGAAATGGGTAGAGGCATCATTGAATGTTTTTTGCGTGATTTTTACACCCACTAAATTTCTGTGGAGAAGTGTCATTATTATTCGGTTCTATCCCCCATCCTGCCCACCCAGAGTTAAAAGTCACGGGCCGCCACTGGTAGAGGATTCCTAATCCTATTTTACCACATTTTGGTTTTTAAAATGTTCCAAAACCTACTTCTAAGATTACTGATATACGGAAATAGTCTAGAAAAAAATTATTAAACGGATCTAAAACCCTTATAAGAGTACGGGGGCCTACCTAAAGAAGGGCCTACTTAATAATATGTCTTAAGAATGTAGTTGCTCTTGATACTGTGCAAAAATAAAAAGAACAAATCTCAAGATAGGCCAAGACACAATTAAATGCATTGCTTTTTACTTCCATGTCCAGTGGAAGTATAGTAACGCAAAAAAAAATATATTTTTTTTGTTGAAATAGGCTTAAAATGTCATGAAACGTCGAGATTTTAAATTTGAGCGAAGAAAATTTTCTGTCTGCCGGTCTGTAACTTTTTTTTGTGTGCACGTTTACTCTGGAACCGTTTATGATATAGACTTGAAATTTGGTACACGAGATCTGGAACTAGATTATATTTTGATCTAATTTCATTGAAGGGTTCGGGGGTAAATGGGGTAAATAAGGGTAAATAGGCAAAGCAAGCAGGTAAGAGTCCATAAAATTGCAATGTACGAAAAGTTAAGGTCTCAAAAGTTGTTTGGCATCAGCCACCCTCCACTATCACCCCCAATACGACCCCCACACTATAATGAAAGGGAGTAAAAAAAATTAAAATGCGATTTAGCGTGTATACAGGAACGAAGCGCCTCAAAAAATTTTTTGGCATTAGTCACCCCCTCTACCATCCCCACCCTATTATTAAAGGTAGTAAAAAATTAAGTTGGGATTTGTAGATTGTAGATTGTTTTATGGGATCGTTTGGCTTCGAACAGCTTTACTTCACTTCGGCCTAAAAGATCTTTTGTGATTTATCCTACATCTAGTTGTTGCCCAGGATTCCAAGACTTCGAAGCCAAGGGCTAATTTCTCTCTGTCTTCAGGCGTTAATTCCGCCTGTTCTAGGAATTTTAGCCTAGTGCGGACTAACACCTTGCATTCACAAAGTATATGTTCCGCAGTTTCAGTTGCAGTATCGCAATATCTGCATTTGTTGTCTACCGCCTTGCCCATATCCTTGAGATGATATCTCAAGGGGTAGTGGCCAGTTAGAAAGCCTGTGACTAGCCTTAATTCGGACTTTTCAAGTTCGAGAAGCCTTGTGGCATTCTTTGTCGAATAAGTTATAAACTTTTTCGCTTGTATTTGGCCTGGATTATTCCTCCAGTAGGACTTTTTCTGGTCCTTTTCCCATTCTTGGATCTCCTCCGCTATGTGTCCCTTGGCCAGGCCACAGAACGGTTCGGGTCCAATGAATGGTGCTTTAGATCCTTTTTTGCAAAGCTGTCAGCAAGTTCATTTCCTTGTACTCCCTCATGCCCTGGCACCCACATCAAGGTAACCTTGTTGTTGTTGGCCAGTTGCTTCAGGGATTGTCTACATTCCCAGGCAATTTTAGACTCAAAGGTATAGGACCTTTGAGCTTTTAGTGCTGCCTGGCTATCAGATAATATATAGATCTTTGCCCTTCGGATGCCTTTATTTAGGCATTCCTGGGCACACAGATCTATAGCGTGAATTTCTGCCTGGACGTTGGGATTTAGTGTGTGTACGAGAACCAAGAAACTTTTAAATTTATTTTGATATTAGCCACCCCCTCTACCACCCCCACCTTATTATTAAAGGGAGTAAAGTATTACATTGGAATTTAGTGTGTATAACACTTGGATACGAAATCTTGATGTGGATTCCTTGGGCAGCGGTTTTTTTCTCATCCAACGATATAAAAAATAATAGTTGCGGAAATAGTGCAAAAAATTAAAACTTTGTAAAAACTGTAATACATATTGAATCGTAAAAATCAGCTATGCCATAATAGTAGTGCTATACGAGCCACCTCACACATTGTATTTCGGAGCATTTTAGGAGTAACCGCCTCACATGCGTTTCTATGCTGGATCTGACGTCTTCAATATTCTCAGGGCAGTTTGAAATACCTTATCTTTAATGTAACCCTAGAGGAAAAATCCAAGGGACCAATATCTGGTGATGAAGGCGGCCATGGAATAGTTCCATATGTGCCTATCCATCTATCTGGCACAACTTGATTTAAATAATGCGCACATGTTACAGCAGTGTGAAGTGGAGCCACATCTTGTTGAAAATATGAATAATGTACTCATGTACTCATTTTACAGGAAATTAAAATATCTACGAGTAGTTAATTTGCCATTATAAAAATTAAGTCCAATTCATTTAGCCTCTAAAAGACCCACCCAAGCATTCAAGGCGAAATGGGTATCGATATTTCTATAGTAGTTGGAGAATGGCATTCACAAACTTTTAGAAATCTTTGAATTGGAAGGAGACAACAAACTATACTTAAATAGCACCCTCGATGCCCGGATTTGACTCCATTAGATTTGTGTTTTTTTGGACACGAAAATTGTCGTTTATTCTACACCTCTAAATGTAGAAGCTTTGAGATAAATACATTTTATTGCCGGTGGAAAAATTGCAACTCGTCTCTAGTTTACATATGTGCGTTCACGTTGAAGGGCGTTATTGCGAATAGTTAATTTAATTTTGAGGTAAAATATTCTTATATGGATACTCTGAAAAATGAAAAACTCCCTTTAATTTGGGTTAAGGAACTGCAGTTATTTTTTATCTATATTTTTGCTGGACACCCTGTATAAGTTTAGATCGTTAGGGACTACGAAAAGCAATTATTATTGGCAATACTCACTAACTCACTTAATGTTATGGGCTATTCTGTTGAAATTACCACTCATATAGACCTCATTAGTTTATTGGTTCTGGCATTGTTGCAATAAATTGCCTGATTTAATCTTAAATGCTGTCTAGGAATTTGAAAATCAATCATGGATAATGTGTTGTAAAATGTAAAGATTCTCATTTTTATTTTAATACTAGAAATTACTATTGCTCTCAGCAAATTCTTCTATTTCAAACTCTTCAGATTCGGTATAACTTCGTTTTGATGAGATAATGCTACAAAATGTCAAATAATAACAATGTTGTCTTTGTTTTCAATGGCTTTGGGTCGTAAACCATGCAGCCAATAACAAATTAAGTATGATATAAAAAAACACAAAAAAATGTACCAAAAACTAAACTTAACTCAAACCAACAGAGATATCATTTAAAAAAGACAAGAAAAGACAGGGTCACACGTTTCTCATCCAGGTGTCGATCAGGACATTATTGTAACTTACACAAGATTGGGTAGGCCTCGGTAAGTAGGGACAACCAACGAAAAACATAGGCAGTGACGGTGCAAGAGCACCTTGGGTCCCTAAGCAAACATGAAAAATGGGCCCCCGTTACAAAAGATTAATTTATTTAGAGAATAGTATAATTGCAATTGCACAGAATATATATACAAAAGAACATTTAACAAAAAATAAGAGCAAATCCTTATGTCATAACAACACAATGAAAGTATTGTCGTGAGTAGAAAAAAATAGGACAACTTTTTTTTTCTAATGTAAATCTGTCTCTATTTGAATATATAATGAGTAGCCGAAATAAAACAGATATCACTTTTAATTTATTTTTATTTTAATGCTGTAGTTATTGCTATAGTAAATCCTGGATCAAAGGACAAAGGATATCCTACTTAACAAGGAATTAAGTATTAATATTTCCTTATTGCACAATTTCTATTTATAACTTCTATAACTCTGTTTGACATAGAATTAAATAACCTTATACAATAATCATTAGTAATAATATTTTCCCATGCATTATTTACTATTTCCAGTAATTCTTCGGCATTCCGTGGTCTCACATTTCATTTTTAGATACTTCTTACGAGTAGTCCCCATACTTCTTCCACAGGGTTAAGATCTGGACTATGATTGGGCCAGTTAAGAACATTGATGTTGTTATCTTGAAACCAGTTAGTTACGGTATAAGCAGTATGAACGGAACAATCATCTTGTTGAAATATGAACTCATTATTAGGAAATAATTGTGACGCAGAAGGGAGCATAATATTGTCTAAAATCCTAATATACGTTTCACTATTAAATCGTTCCTCAATATGCCACAAAACACCAGGACCACGTGCCGATATCCAAGCCCACATATTGACGGAAAATCTATCACTTTTATCATTGTTAAATATATATTTCTCATCGAATCGAGTATTCGGGGGGTGGTAAACACGAATACGACCGCTGTGTGTTGACTGGAAAGTTTTTTCGTCTATAATACATTGTTCCAAAAATTTACATCATGCGCTAAAAATTTAAGCGCATATCCTACTCGAGCTTCTTTATGTTCAGCTTTAAGTAAATATTTCTGTGCTGCTGCATGAAAGCGTAGCTCTGATTCTCTTATTCGCCGGTGACTAGTACTACTCGATCCAGGAAAATTCGTTTCTTCAGCAACCTGAATAACTGAGTAAAATGGATTTTCTACTAAAGCATTTACCAATTGCAAAACTTGTTATTGAGTTGATATCTTTCGTCGTCCTGATCCAGGACTTCTACTAATTGTACCGTTTATTCTCCACTTTCTTAAAATGTTAGACACCGAACTTTTGTCAATATTATAACGCAGTGCAATTTGTCTCATTGACCATCCATCTTCTGCTTTAGCAATAACTCCAGATTTAACTAAATCGCTTATATGAGGCATATTAGTTTTTTGCACACTTGCAATAAATTATGACAACTAACTGACAATGTCACAAAAATTAAAGTTAGATGTACACAACTAGATTTTAGCAAAATACCGTTATAAGACTTATTTTGCTCACGACCGTACTATCACAAAAAATAAAGTAAAATCACTATGGCATAACAGACCTCAAAATAAAAATATTTTTAAATATAGCTCATAAATAAAAATCTCTCTTTCTGGCTTTACTCACCGCAAATTAAACATAATATTTTTAGTCGCAAACTCCTCTATAAATCCTTATTTTACTATAAGGAAAGTAACCAGACTGCAACCAAAGTTACAAATCTGGCGCGTTAAGTGTAATAATTGCATATTACCATCAAAACGCTAATGCTTCGATTGCAACAAACACCAGTCGAAAGACTGATCCTACTTAAAGGAGCTCCCTTGCCAGTCGTCACACACCACTTGCAGACTGCAGTTTCGAGCTGTTGGCTCTCGTCAGTGCAAGGTAGGTATGCGACGACCGACATGAGAATCCTTTGACTATAGTACATCCCGGTATTTTCACAATAGCGACATGTAAAACAGCCAGCAGGCGCCATCTAACGGTCCAGTGTCTGTTGCAATCGAAAAATAAATAGCCTGACTTGGCTTAGCATAGTTCAAATGCGCTTTTAGAGGGCGGAATATTAAACATAATATTTTTAGTCGCAAACTCCTCTATAAATCCTTATTTTACTATAAGGAAAGTAACCAGACTGCAACCAAAGTTACAAATCTGGCGCGTTAAGTGTAATAATTGCATATTACCATCAAAACGCTAATGCTTCGATTGCAACAAACACCAGTCGAAAGACTGATCCTACTGGCAAGGGAGCTCCTTTAAGTAGGATCAGTCTTTCGGCTGGTGTTTGTTGCAATCGAAGCATTAGCGTTTTGATGGTAATATGCAATTATTACACTTAACGCGCCAGATTTGTAACTTTGGTTGCAGTCTGGTTACTTTCCTTATAGTAAAATAAGGATTTATAGAGGAGTTTGCGACTAAAAATATTATGTTTAATATTCCGCCCTCTAAAAGCGCATTTGAATCACCGCAAATTGTTCGATAAGATCTTTTATGTTCATAGCAAACTCTACTTTTTGCCCAATTACCATAATTGAAAGATCATGTAGCCTATGTTAGCTTGTGGAATTTCTTAAATAGTTTTTGATTATTTCTAATTTACTGAATGATCTCTCTGTAGTGACCACTGTTATAAGTAAAGTCAAAAATATAAGCAATAAAGTAATAACCTCATCAAGATCGCTTTCGAGGACGCTATATTTCTTTAGCAACAGATTTGTCAAATCTTGAACACCCATACCGTTATCTAAATCTTCTTTCAACAAAGACCCAGCGTTAACAGACTGGATGGCGAGATTTTATTGAGGACATCAGAATACTTTTTTGAAGCAAATCGCAACATCGAACTATCTCAGCTTCTTGAATTATCAAAACATTTTTTGGTATTAAAAATTCAAAACTGTTTCATAATTTTTCAAAGCTCTCGAATCGATTCTTAAGCCGTTTTATTACGATGTTTAATGTGAGTAAAAAAACAGTGGTTTTAAAAGATTTTTCTTGACTCTGAAAACGGTAATCAGAGGCCAGCGCATCAAAATGTGCTTTAGATTTTGGTTGTCGTTTTTCTGGGCACGTTTACTCTGGAACCGTTATTTTGAACCTAATTTAATGAAATAAATAATGCATAGTGTTTATAGGAACTGTTCAAAGTGGCCTCCCAGAACATCTACGCGTTTCTGTAAAGGATTTTCGAATGATCTACCGATATTTCTTAAAATATCTACAGCAATTTCCTGAAAAACTTCCCTTATTCTTTCTTTCATATTTTCTTTTGTACGTTATAGGAGCTTTGTACACTTGCTCCTTAACATAAAAAAGAAGTCTATTTTGGTCAAATCAGGGCATCTGGCAGGCCAACTATGGGGTTCTCCTCTTCCTATCCAACCATTTGGAAAAGCGTCGTTTAAATGTTCGTGAACACCTGTAGTGTGATGCACAGGTGCTCCATCATGGAGGTACCATATTCTCTCCCTAATATCCATAGGGATATCCTCCAGTAATTCTTCCAAGCTGTCTTGTACAAATTCCAAGCAATTTTGACCATTCACGTTCAATAATCATCTTGCTTAGCTATTTGTTCGTGAGGTATAAAGATTGGTTGTATCGTAATAATGAAAATTATAACGATTAAGATGTCCAGTCAAAAAAAATTCTTAGTTGTCCTATTCTTTGTTTGCCCATTGACAAAATTGTATTCGATTTTCATAATTCCCATCAATCATTTCCTGCATTAGTTGAACGTGGTAGGGATGAAATTTATTTTTTTGTAGGATTCGATGAACCCACCCATGATGCCTATATCCTTCATCACCGGTAAAATTACGAGTCTCTAGATAAAAGCAATGCTTCGTTTTGTGTGTTCTTAGATCTTGCCAAGGCCTTCGATACTGTCAGTCATGTACAGTTATACAATTTGTTAAAATCAATGACAGCATAAGTGATTACAAAGTTGTGCAATACGGTGTACCCCAAGGAACCGTATTAGGGCCGATTCTATTTATAATGTACATAAAGCACTTATTGACTATCCGCAGCATTGGAAAAATAATTAGTTTTGCCGATGACACGGTATTTTTTTAGGAAACATCATCTTGGGCAGATCTAAAAATAAAAGTACAGGCTGATTTAAAAAATTTAATAAACTGGGTTGATCTAAGCTATTGGCCATTAACAATATAAAGAAACCACTTACGTCCCCTTCAGTTGCTACACAAACAATCTACCGAAGTATAATAAACTTGAAATGCATTCCCTGATGACTTCATTTAAATAAAGAGTTTAAATTTTACTAGATATTTAGGTGTCTATATTGACAAGCATTTAAGATGGAATATACATATTGTGTGTCACTAAAACACTCAGAAGTTTGTTATATAAATTTAAATTTTTAAGTAAAATATTGGGCATGAAACAAATGAAAATCATATACTACGCACTAGTAGAGTCGAGACTTATTCGAGTGATTTACTGTTCACAGAATCTAAGCTGTTTGATATTAGACAAATATTTTTTTTACAAATCGTTATTAATCAATATAAAAATAAAAATACTTTCGAGTCACCCATTCACAGATACACAACAAGAAATAAATCAAACTTACAAGCAAAAATTCCCACGTCTGCTAAAACTATAGGCTAAAGAAACTACATCTTTCTGTCACCTCGTCTTTATAATATTTTGCCAATTGACATAAGACAATCTAAATCATTACAACAATTTAAATATAAATGCAAAGTGTATATTTTAAACTCGGACAGGTGTTTTATACATTCTTTAATCAATATAAAAAAAATAAAAATAGTTATATTCTAAATAGATTACGTATTAGTGTTGATCTAAATAATACATAATAATTTTTGTGGGTTATCTGTGCATTTATTATTTTATCCTAATAAATGATTATCTTTTATTAAATGTTTGACAACATGTGTATATTAATAATAATAATAATAATAATAATAATCTTTATTTGCCAACAACATATTTTACAGAAATTAATTACTTACAAAAACAGACAAAAGGGCGAAGTTCAACTTGTTGTAAACAACAGCTGCTCTTCCACTTAACCCATGGTAGTGGCATATTGTGGGCATATTCAATGAAGTAAACCGTATTTAATTGTTTTGGTATATAAAATACAATATTATTTGTAGTACTAGCGGCAACATATAAATAAAGTTTATAACAAGATAGTCACACTTATATAAATCGTTCAAGGTAACAACATATATTTTTTGTAATTTTTAGAGAAGGACGAAACAGTGCAAGATTTGATGTGAAGGGGTAAGGAATTGTACAATCTGGCAATGTTAAATGAAAAAGACCTTTGAAATAAGGCAGTCTTATGAGCGGGGGGTGTTAAGGTACCCTTAAATCTTATATTTATTGTATGAACGTCAGTGCGAAATGAAATTTTTCTGTAGAGATAAGTAGGCATTTTATGAGTAATAATTTTATGATACAGAATTGCCGAATGTAATTTTCTCCTATTCTTCATATTAAACCATTTTGACTCAGTAAGTTTATGACTAATTGGTTGACGTCTTCTGATTCCGTAAGCAAAACGAAGGCAATAATTTTGTATTTTTTGTATGCGTTGCGTATTGGCATAAGTTAGACAAGGTCCATACACAGTATCTCCGTAATTAAATATCGACAAAACTAGAGAATCACATAACTGAAGTTTTAGTTTTGTGCTTAAGATATCTTTAGAATTGTATAACACTTTTAATTTAGCTATTGCTCTTTTAATACACAGCGATATATGCTTATCAAATCTAAGGTTAGTATCAATAAATAATCCTAAGTTTTTAACTTCGTCTTGTAATGGCAGAATTATATCATTTATTTGAATTTTAATATTGGGCGCTGACCGAATTCTATCCGCATTCCTACCAAAGAGCATTGCAGTACATTTACGAGGGTTCAAGTACAAAGAATGTTCTAATGAAATTCTGTATATAGTTTCCAGATCTCTATTCATTAAATCGCAATAAGTTTGTAACTCAGTGGTACTAAATGAACACATAAGCTGAACATCATCCGCATACATTTGAGATTTGCAATGTCTTAGATAACTAGGTATTGATGCTGTATATATGGAGAACAGTAGCGGTCCCAAAACAGAACCCTGTGGCACTCCTTTCGTTATGCTCACGAAATCAGAAGACTCCCCATTCAAAATCACTCTTTGTTTTCTGTTATTAAGGTAGTTCTTAAAGAATAACACAGCTGTATCATTTAATCCTATATGTTTTAATATCAACAATAAAAGTTCATGGTTCAAAGTATCAAAAGCCTTCGAATAATCAAGCAGCACCAATACAGTTAACTTTCCGTTGTCTATTGCCCCAAGAATATGGTCAGTTACATTTAAAAGTGCCGTGGCACAGCTGTGCCCCGCCCTAAAACCTGATTGCGTTTCTGGAAGTATATTATTTATTTCTATATGTTCAACTAATTGAGATTTTATGGCATACTCAATAATTTTGGATAATACCGGTAAAATATTTATAGGCCTTAATTGATTATATTCTACAGGGGTATCGGTTTTAGGGAGGGGCACAACGTGTGCCAACTTCCATTCGCTTGGGAAAACAGAGTTAATAATACAAAAATTTACTATATGGCAGATATAATCAAGGATAAAGGGACAGCATAATATGATAAAATTTATATGAATGCCATCAACACCTACAGCACCAGTTTTAATAGAGATCAAAAAGTTACCAACCTCATTAACGCTAATTGTTTTGAATCGTAAGCTACCATTTATAGAGTCTTTAATATTATTATAATAATTATAAATATGGTTACCAGGTATATTAGTTGCTGGCACAGAAGTTACAAAATGATTATTAATGGCATTCACATTTGAAAGATGTTCAGGTATTATTTTAGTGACATCCCTATTTTTCTTAATGATATTTAGTTTTTTTAAAGAATTCCACATGTCTTTATTACCTTTCTGTAATGAAGTTTGTAAATAAGCTTTTTTTTCTCTCTTAATAGAAATATTTACGAAATTACGTAAGTTCTTATACTGTGCAAAATGTAATGGATCTTTTGAACGTTTAAACTTTTCTTCAGCCTTATCTCTCAAATTCATAATCAGCTTAATGTTATCAGTAACCCAGGGTTTGTGGAATTTTTTGAAAGTAGATGTTTTGAATGGCGCATGAATGTCCATTAATGTGTTAATATTTTCATTGAAAAAATTTAATTTGCCATCTATGTCGTCAATATCATACATATTACGCCACGGTATCGATTGCAAATGATCATATAGCAAGTCCTTGTCTACATTTCTCATGTCTCTATATGTACGCGTAACTGCTTGATTACTCGGAAGCTTTAAGTTTAAGTGAGCATAAACCAACTCATGATCTGAAATTTCGGGTAATGATACTGTACCTGCTACAGAAACATTGTCTTTCTCAGGAATAATTATGTAATCCAAAAGTGTAGCACTATTTGACGTGACTCTAGTAGGCGTTTCGATAATTTGTTTTAAGCCAGTACCCTCTAATATAGCATGAAATTTGTTGTTACTTACAGTGTTAAAATTCAATAAATCAATATTAAAATCCCCAAGACATATTATTTCATCAGATATAGGCAAGTTATTAATTAAAGAAATTTCAAATTCACTTAAAAACTCATTAACATTTTGGCTGGGCGACCTGTATACACAGCCCAATACAATATTAATATTATTGTATTTGATACATACCCAGAGATCCTCAATATTATCATTAAATTCAAGTAACCTGTATTGGTACATATTCCTTAAGTAAATTCCTACTCCTCCTCCTCTAATGCCCCTATTTCTGTCTCTTCTCAAAAAAGTATAACCTTCAACATTGACATCATCATTGGATATAAGTGGGGTTAACCATGTTTCGCTAATAGCAATGACATCATATGTATTTATTTGAAAATATTCAGAAAAATCCAAAAAATGAGCTGTGAGAGACCTTACATTTAAATGGCATACCTTAAAAACCATTAATAAAAAGTGTGTATATACTAGAAACAGAGAGAAAAAATTATATGCAACCGCTACTACTTAAGACAACAATTATATATATTTAAGTACCACCAAACAAATAAGTAAAATGAAATATAAACAATATTAATCAAAAATAAGAAGTAATCCAACTACACAATGCGTAATACTTGTGTTTATGCTCCTAAACATACGTATAGAATCAACAATTAGTCCCCATATTAATATGAAAAAGAAATAATAAATAACACGAAGTACCTAAAAATAAAACATACATTAACTTAAAAAACAATCCATATAGGGTACATATATTGACTATAAATTACATCCCATCTTTAAAAATATATTGATTAAATAGTAATCAATAAAAACATTCAAATACAAATGCATAGATAACATCGACTCACTTTTATTATACAATTTTTTTTTTATTTTTTTTATAAATCAAACATTGTGAATCCTAGCACATGTTAATAAAAAGAAATGTAGCCAAATTATTTGCCTTGCAATGTATAACCTAATCACAAAAAAAATTTATAAGTGACTGTTACCATACGAAGACAAACAAATAATAGTATAACACGAAATAAGAAACAATTTTTTTTTTATTAATTAAATTCAGCACGTATATATAAAACATTCTATTAAAAAAGAAAATAAATTATCATCAATATCATTCCGGCAAAATTTATAATTACGAAGCCCTGTTATTCACTTAACTGCAACTTCAATATTATTTTTCATCTCGGACCATTCATCCTCGGATCTGACAGCCGTCTTTTTACCATTTAATAGCACAAACACTGTGCCACCATGTGACCAAGCGGAATTGCCCATAACTGCACGGATTTCTTTAAATAACGCCAAGACGTCAGCTGTCAACATTTCGGTTATTATTATTTTCGAGCCTTTCAGTTTTTTCTTTGAATAGAACAGCTGATCACGTATCCAGCGGTATACAAATTCAACAACTATCGGTCTACGTTTTTTGTGGTCCGTTTTTTGGCCTAGGCGATAGCAGTGAATAATATCATGTTTTTTAACTTCGACGTTCAGATTCTTGGCAAATAATTGCATTATATCATCATACACATCAGAATTCTTCTCTTCCATGCCATGAATGACTAACATATTGTTATATTTATTTACATAAAATTTGTTCATTTTCTTCTTGATAGTTTCAACTTCATTACTAAGTCGATCTATATCATTTTTTATCCCCAGTAGGGATGATCTTATGGATTGCTCAAATTCTAACAATTTATTATTTAACTGTTGTTTAACAGATACCTGGTCATCAGATGAATTGCCATCAATAACAGCAGTCTTTAGCTCACTAAAACCTTTTTCAAAATGTCCGGCTAATTCCTCTACTCGAGCGTTTAGTTCCTTCAGATTTAAACTTTTCGCCATTTTAATTAGAAGACGTTAGAAATTGTTACACTAAAAGTTTTGACCACAGTTTAAAGTACTTCTTGTTATTTATAACATTTAATTATTAACTTTTGGGCATAAGAAATTCACAAATACTGAGGAGCACACAAACACACGACTACACACAGTTTAGCGCCATCTACGAATATTGTATATTTATGTAGGCATATATAATCATTTATAATTTATAATTCAGAAATGTATCCTGATGATTTACAAATAAACATTATCATTATTATTATTATTATTTTCTACCTCCTTAGAGCCACTGGTAAAAAAATCTATTTCGGTAGGTAACAAAATTAAATCAATTAAAGTGCTAGAATTTTCTACATTATTATAAAATATAGCTAACACTTTCACGCTCAAGGAATGAATAAATATTGTCTATAATTCCCTTGGCATCCGTAGATTAGTATCATAACGGTTATCGATTTCCTATTTTATTCGAGCATCATCTGCGTCGTCATTTGGAACACCCTGTAGGTCAATATTTACACATTCTGTGAACTTAGTCGATACCGCATGTGCTGGTCACTGATAAACTAATGGCGTTTCCAATGCCAAACTGATAAGTATAGTTCAGGCGAGTGAATTTGGAGAAAAATTGCCCTGGAGTTCAAACAGGCGTGCTATTTTCGATAAAGCAGTCAACTCAACAGTGGACAGTAGCCAACAGTGACGCGAGGTGTATGTTTGTGCCATTATGATTAAATCTGCTAGTTGGGTAGTGAAGACGGGCGTATCTTGGGCCAACTCAGACATTTTTAAGCCCTTCGAAAGGGCCAGTCTTCTGAATTATGGTTAGTGACCTTTGCACGTAAGCTTCTTTTATGATTAACCAACCGTGATTAATAACATTTTGTTTACCTGCTTTTGTGGAAGATATTTTGACCTAATTTAAGTTTCGCGTTAAATTTTGTTTCTGAGGCATAGCGGCCGGCGAACACAGATGTCATTGTTCTAGCTATTGCTATTTATGGTTGTAGTAAACAGTGAGTTCTGTTTTCACTAAATATTGCCAACATAACAATTTTATAAAGAAAACGAAGTCTTTTTCATAAACTGATAATTAAATTATATTTGTAGTCATTAATCTTTTATTCTGCAGTAAGAAACTAGAACCGTAATTGCGTACAAAGGATTCGTCTGTCTATAAAATTTGAACGCTTTATCCTCCGTTTTAGGGATACTCTATTCTTGTGATTTTTCAGAAAATGCCATTGACCGGGGGTATAGAATCTACCCAGAGGACTTACATTAGAGACTCTTCATTACCTATACAGGGTAGTGGACCATTAGTAATAGGTCATAGCTCAGGGGTAGATTCTTTGTCCCCATATATGAGGATATAACCAAATATGCTTTAGTAAAATGTTGATGTGGAACAAGGTACAGGGTGTCAAAGTTCTAAATAGCTCTTCGTTTTTTTGCATAACTCAATAGCCTCTTGACTGATCTTCGCCAAATTTACTAGAGTTTACTTTTTTTATTTTAAGAAACAATAATTTATGTATTACATCACGTTAGATCATAGAGGGTGCTACAGGATCTGTATCTGATGATGAATTTTTTTCATATTTTTTTGACGAAACGTTGTGGTACTTCAGACCAGATTATTATGTGTGGGGACATATGAAGTCCTCAGTTTATGCAAATACTGTCAACTCTAGAGAAGAACTGTGGGACAAAATACAAAACGAGGCAAATTTTATTAGAGGACAGGAAAATGTGTTTTCTCAATAATGTAAGAAAATCTTTTATAAATAGAATTAGAAAAGGTGTAGAAGTAGGTGGAGACCATATCGAACATTTACTCTAAGTTGCAGCAATGGGGTTTTTGCGTGGAGGTAAAGTTTATAATGTCATTAAGTCAACTTTTACGTTATTTTTTAGTCTTCCAATAAGATCAGATCCTTTTTTTGACAATCTTTTGATTTATATATTTATCTCAATACCATGAAATAATCGATTAGTTCATAAGAAAGTGAGAAAGAGTTTACGCTGTTATTACGATTTTGTGTTCCCTTACGTTTTGTACTTTTTTCAATAAATACACTTTATTTCATTAAATTTGAATTTGAAAAATTATTGAAATATTTAACAGCACTTTCCTCGAAAATGGTTGGAGTTATCAAGTTCTACCAAGTAAGGCTAAGCCCAGTCAGGTTATTTATTTTTCGATTGCAACATACACTGCACCGCTAGATGGCGCCTGCTTACTATTTTACATGTCGCTATCGTAAAGATACCGAGATGTACCAAATAGTCAGGGGATCCTCGTGTCGTTCGTCACATGCCTACCTTGCACTGAGGAGAGCCAACAGCTCGAAACTGCAGTCTGCAAGTTGTATGGGACGACTGGCACGAGAGCTCCTTTAAGTAGGATCAGTCTTTCGGCTGGTGTTTATTGCAATCGAAGCATTAGCGTTTTGTTGGTAATATGCGATTATTACACTGAACGCACCAGGCTTGTAACTTGTAATTCAGCGCTCGGCGGGGCACATAGCCTGGAGAGTAGCTGTTGGTTGCAGTCTGGTTACATTCCTTATAGTAAAATAAGGATTTTATAGAGGAGCTTGCGACTAAAATATTATGTTTTAATATATATATATATACAGGGTTACTGGTAATTCGATACATTCCTTTGGAGATATGATGGGGCATGAGCAAAGGAGTAAATCTAGCCCTAA
Source organism: Leptura quadrifasciata (assembly GCA_963675555.1). NCBI lineage: Eukaryota > Metazoa > Arthropoda > Insecta > Coleoptera > Cerambycidae > Leptura > Leptura quadrifasciata. The sequence goes on along the minus strand of OY776681.1, from coordinate 12,709,798 downwards.
CATACATTATGCAAAACTGAACAGTTTTTGAGATATTTCCATTTTTTTGTTTTTCTCAAAAAAGTAGATCTTAATGTCTTAAAAGTTAATTTCCGAAAAATCTACTTGACATTTTAAAATTTTTTTTTATTGGATTACTTGTCCAATATTATAGATATCCGTTTGGAATGAAAAATATCCGGAAACATTTCGATCATGTGAACATTTAAAATAAAAACTTGTAACATTTTTTTTTAAAATCAGTTATGAAATTTACCTATCAGGTTTTTTCAAAAAAATATTAATGTAGCACGCGTACAAATTATTATAAAAACTTCCTTATTTCAATAGCTATCTAACTAGGTAGAAATGTTTAATGTACCCTTGATAGTTCTAATAAAAAATTAGTAAAGATAATGCTGGTGGCGGAATTTATTAAACGACTAATCGTTCATTTTCATTTAAGTCAGTCAGTCCTTGACTTTGACGTTTGTGCATATAGTCATTAACTGACATTCTTCTCTCCGTGTCCCTTAAGTTTGTTGGTCTTGTTAAATTAGTTATCGAAGATTTTGATTTTGCTTGTAGTTGTTGTTATTAGTTGTTGTTATTGTATTTTCTGTGCCATGGCCGCGTATGCCAACGCAGAATACGCTGATATCTTGTTTGTCTATGGATACTGTGGCGGCAACGCTGCTGAAGCTCGCCGAGAATATGGTCTTTGGTACCCTAACCGCCGCTTACCAAATGCACGTGTATTCAGTACGGCATATCGAAATATCGCTGAAACTGGCTCCGTGAAATGTAGAAGAAGTGACGCTGGTGCTCCTCAGGTTTATGAACCAGATGATGAGGAAGAAATATTGAGGTATTTTGAGGAAGACCCAACTATTTCAACTAATAAAGTCACAAGATTAACCGGAGCGTCACAATGGAAAGTTTGGTCTACGATACGTAGAGTTGGATGTCATCCTTACCACTATACCCCTGTCCAAGGCTTGGAGGAAGGTGATCCTGGAAGGAGAGTGGAATTCTGCCGCTTTATGTTAAATTCAGATGCAGAAAGTGCAAATTTTTTAACAAGTATTTTATGGACGGACGAGTCGAAATTTAATCGCGAGGGTATAACAAATTTCCACAACCTACATTATTGGGCAGAGGAAAATCCCAAGTTAACACGTGAAACTAGTTTCCAAATGAAGTTTTCTATCAATGTGTGGATGGGAGTCATTGGCCACTATTTAATAGGGCCACACTTTCTTCCTCAAAATTTAAACGGGGAAATCTATGAAAATTTTTTAAGAAATGATCTGGCGGTGATTTTAGAAAATGTTCCTCTCGCCGTCAGACAGCGAATGTTGTTTCAGAACGACGGTTGTCCAGCACATTATCGGCTGACAGTACGACAGTTACTTGATCAACGTTTGCCTAACCGTTGGATTGGAAGAGCGGGCCCAATACCTTGGCCAGCGCGAAGCCCTGACTTAACACCCCTTGATTATTACGTATGGGGTCATGTGAAGGAGATGGTCTATGCCACACCAGTCAATACTATAGAAAACCTTAGACAAAGGATAGTCGATGCTGCCCAACGCATAAAGGAATAATCTGACAACCAGAGTAACAAGGACGGAAATAAGAAGACGCTGCCGTGTCTGTATACGGAATAGGGGCTCCCATTTTGAGCAAGACATAAAAAAAAAAGTACAACTTTGAAATTAATCAAGAATTAAACTCTACTTTTAGAATGTTTTTTACTGTTTATCTAAAAATAAAATTCGTACTACTTGTGTTATTTTTACTAGTATTTTCTTAGAACTATTAAGGGTACATTGAACATTTGTACTTTGTTAGATAGCTATTGAGATAAGGCAGTTTTTATAATAATTTATACGCGTGTTACGTTAATATTTTTTTGAAAAAACCTAATAGGTAAATTTCATAGCTGATTTAAAAAAAAAAAAAATTTAAAGTTTTTATTTCAGATGTTCACATGATCGAAACGTTTCCAGATATTTTTCATTCCAAACGGATATCTATAATATTGGACAACTAATTCAGTAAAAAAAAAATTAAAAATGTCAAATAGATTTTACGAAAATTAACTTTTAGGACATTAAGATCTACTGTTTGAGAAAAACAAAAAAAATTAAATATCTCAAAAACTATTAAGTTTTGCATAATATATGTTAGGGCTGAATTTAGGTCTTAGGTCATGCCCCATCACATCTCCAAAGGAATGTATCGAATTACCAGTGACCCTGTATATAAAACTCCAAAGAATTCTTCTATCCTTTCTTAAAAAAAAGGCGCACTTCTTTCATTTCAAGTCTCTAAATACAACAGTTTTGTGAATAGTCCAAATCAAAAGTTCCATGCAACTTCATTACGCAATTTGAAAATTATTTTACTGGCAAAATTCTTAGTTGTAATTTTTTTTCTGTTACTCAGCTAAACTGCTTATATGTCACTTAATGTTTAATATCACATAGAATTTGTTTGTGCAAATTAATGGTCGTGATAATAAGAATATTTATCGACCTTAGATATGAGGAATGTATATTCAAAGAAAACAAATTGGGAAGATAAATAAAAATGTATCACCAAACAAATATTTAAGTTATTTACATTTTCACTTTATATTTGGTAATGAATACTGTTTCTCAATAACATAGGTTGCACCTCCTAGATTGTCTGAAAGTGTTTTATTCGATTTTTACCTTTGCGGAGGAAAGAAATGATTAGCTTGTCAATCAATGATCTGAAGAATGAGTTGGAATTTTTGTGACAGTAAACTCTGCACTAGTCGCGTGTTTCTCCAACCCCACAGGCATCATCGAGAGATAATTGAAGCTGAATCTGTTAATGTATAGATGCTCGTTGTTAAATATAAAAGTAAGGGCTGATGACTTTCGATGCAGACTTTATAGAAAGTTCTATTTCTAAGCCGTTTGATCCCTATTTTCACGTAAATATACCTTTAGAATAATACAAAGGTATCTATAGAGAATTTTATCATTTATTTTATAAGGAATGCACATATTTATACCTTGGTAGACACAATAAGCTATTAAAAATTGTCGGTTTTAGTTTGAAAGTATGTTGCTGATTATAGTAATAAAACAAGAACTATTATGTTACAATAATAATGATTGCCTTATCTATTCAACTATTTGTAATTAAATTGTTGTTTGTTGGAAAGCATCATAATTGAATATCTGCGATGAATTACTGTAATTAATTGTCTTTTATAAAAGATTAAAGAAGCTTTACTCAGTTATTGCAGCATTATATTTTCTTAACGTTTTCGTTTTCATACACTTTTTTGTCGTTGCTGCTAAGGGAAACATAGGCACCGAGTCGAAAAGATTCCAAAATTGTTGTTTTTAGAAAGCCATTATTTTTTCACTTTTCACATCGAACTATAGTCCAATAATCATGGCGTCATGTCTGTTAACCTATCTTTTCTGCTCACAAGGGGCTGACCTTAACAGTATCAAAATAGACATTTCTTAATTGGTTACATTTTGATAATTAATTAATGGACTTGGCTCACCCGAGCCTTAAAATAAAGAAAAAGGATTATTCTCGTAGAATATGCTCATTTTCAAAAATAATCACAAATAATGAGGACAGAAGAGTCCTAATTTTTAAAGATGTCTTCCAGTTTCAATTCTTTATATCTGTCATGCTCGCTTGTCGATTTTGTAGTCTACTAAATTGGGCACCAAATAAAGTCAAGTTTATTTGAATTGATGGAGTAATAAAATAATGTCATCAAAAAAACAAGTTTAGATATTTCTTTCAACTCGCGAACGGTTGCTGTATAAGGGTAAGAATGTTTACAGAGCAGAATCTTTTAAGAGAAATAGCTATCAATTTTGTTATAAAATCGTTATTAACCACTTTTATAGCCACTGTACAATTGCTCTATAGGGACTATATAAAAGTTATATGGGAAACACTTTCCAGTTCATATAGCCGTTGTTAGAACTCATTCTTATTAAATAGAGATGTCTTTATACAACAATTGAAAAAGTTGTATAAATGCCGCAAGTATGTTAAGCACGAAGTATCAAAAAAGCTTATTTATTCAACAAGTAAAGTATGTAAAGTGCTGCTTTGTTTAAGTATTTTTTTGTTTGGAATTCCATATTTCTAAGCCAGTGCAAATATTTATGTCCACATATCGGGAATGACAATATTGAGTTGTTGGTCTGCCTGCCAATTTTTCTAGAACGTTGTGCCAGACAGGAAAATTTCCCTCATTTTTTATAGGCAGTTGATATTTTTAAACGCATTTGTTATTCCTATACTCGACAGGAACGTGACTAAAGAGCCTGCCTATTTTCTATAAAATATTCTTTTAAAGAAAAACAAAGTGTTATGATACCGACATTATTTATTTTTCACACCTCTATTAGACCAAGCATTTTTGTTTATACCTGTCATAATATTTTGAATAAAAACGCAATTTATAATCTATAAATATAGAACCAGTGTGTTTGTGTAACATCAAAATAGAGGTAGGTTATTTTACAGTCTTTTGAAATAGTATACATCTCATTAACAAGCAAAACATAGAACAGTCTCTTAATTAAAATAGCGTTGGCTATTTTTAATGGCTTCATTCACTACTGATGATTAAGGGGTGGACTTTAGGTACTAAAAATACTTAGCTTAAACCCTAAAAAAGGTCCGTAAATTTAATAAATAAGAACTACACAAAAATCGTAAAAATACGCACAGAAAATAAAAATTAAAATGGAGCATATAATAATATGAAGTAGTAATGTATTTTCGAACATAATTTAAGAATATTCAACATTTGTTTACTGTGTAAAATATAGGATCGAAAATAATAGCGCATATTATTCCTACTTTAAATTTGTAAATATTATTTAAAAATAATGTCTGTGAAAAATCTTTAATAGTTTGAAAACAATGCCCATTTATATTTGCAAAACAATATCCGTTCCAGGAAAGTAGATAATCTATGGGGTCACGCGACCAAAATTCCAGATATTTTCTTATTGAAGTTCATTCTGATTTTCAAGGTTATCCCCTGTAGAAAACTTCATGGTCGTGTTCAGGTTCAAGCAAGTCTTATACAAGTAGCCGTATATTGTGATGTTACTACCTGGCTTACTGTTTAATACCTGTTTAAGACCTAGCTGTTTAAGATTCGTTTAAGACCTGCGTATAGCTGATTAAGATCTATTTATATCTGTTTAACACTTTTTATAGATGCTTAAGACCTGTTTATGGCTGTTTAAGACTTTTTTGAACGCGAACACGAACATAAAGCTTTCTACAGGGGATGACCTTGAAGACCCGAGCGAGCCTCTATAAGAAAATACATAGGATTTTGGTCTCGTAGCCCCATAGCTTACCTACATAAATTCTTTAGATCTAGCTCCAAAATATGTCTACTGGCGTACAGTAGCTTTAATGCAGTATAGGCCTTAGACATCATAGAGCTATCATGCTGAGAATATTTTAATTTATCATCAACATAGAGACCTAGACTTTTTGCACCATTCTCAGCTGCTAAAACTTTGTCAATATTAATATCAATTTTTATTTCAAAATTGTCCAGGTTCTTGTTTGAGCCAAATAATACAAGTTTACATTTGCTTGGATTTAATTTTACATTATACTCTAGGGACTTTTAAAATATTAAGGTCGTGGTTAAATTGTTTCTGGGCAGCGCCGGGTCTCGACGCGGAAAATTTAAGTAAACTTGAGTATCATCAGCATATGACTGAATTTTACGTGTGTTTGCGGAGTATAACACGTCAGTGGTATATATAGAAAACAATAAAGGCCCAAGAACTGATCCCTGCGGTACGCCTGATAGAACTGAAATACCATCTGAATGGATATTATCAAATACAACCTTCTGGGACCGATTGGCTAAATATGATTTAATAAAGGAAACCGATAGCTCAGAAAGACCATAGTGCTGCAGTTTTGCATACAAGAGACAATGACTGATAGTGTTCTATTCTTGCGTCACTGATTTTAAGATATAAAACAAAACCCTTAACGTTTATTAAATGACTAGGCGTTATTCTCTATTTTATTTCTGATGATCTGATCGTTCACATCTTATGGAATTTAATAAGTGAGAAGAACAGTTGCCTAATGTCGTCTAGAGTGCGTTGATAATTTTGAAGTGCTCTACCGAATATATATTTCACACATGCTCAATGGGATTCAATTCAGGCGAATACGGTGGAAGAGTGTCGCGATGAATTTTGGGAGTTTCAAAAATGTTGATTGCTTGCTGAGTGTGATGGTGGCGGTCATTATCATCAATGAAAATAATATTTTTCAACTTGAAAGTATGTATGTTGTTGATAATATTATTGTCATACATTTGTCCCATCATGGTCCTCCTATTCGGTTATTTGTGAATTATCCAGGTTTAGTGAATTTTTTTAGATTTTGTTGAATTAAAATGTGGTTTTTTGATAATTTGAATATCTAGATGATTTTCTTGTCATGGTTTGCCATGGTGAGCTAATTAATTTCATTATTTTGATATTTTAGTAATTATTTGGTTTTATTTTTTCGCTTATACATGAAATGTACTATAACACTTGAAACGGCCACCCATCTAATTACTAACCGCGTCTAACGTTGCTTTACATCGCATATCGAAATATGTACATAGTAGAAGGGACCCACCTACGCTCGCCCCTCATCATAGCTTTAAAACTATCAAGTCCAAGTGACCTAAACTGTTAGTTCTGGAACCACTATTATTTAATGCGCTTATTAATGATTTTCTTGACACCTCATCGCTTTTCGGTATGCTGTCAATTTAAAAATAAAAAAGTACTTTCGTGCTTGAAAAATCTGTAAAAAATATATATATACTTACTAAAAAACTTGTAACTCAGTTTTCTTTGCTTTTGTAATACCCAAATTGTTTGCAATTTTTTTATTTGTCAAATACAAGGCGATTCATGACTAACTATACATACCACTACTGGTAATAGAAGACAACTAGGCTATCTAGGAACGGCCATGAAAATTTTCTTGTGGTGTTGAGTTACTGGGAAGGGTGATAATCTGTTATCGCAATCAGCAAGTGCAAGGTAGTGAACAGGGTGACAATATAAATAAGTTAAAATTTTGCCAGTGGATTATTGATCATAGACCGACTACATATAGTACTTTATTTCCAGCTGAAACCAGTTAGTGATATAATTAACAATAACCTGATTGGTCCACATATCTTTCTGTAGAGATCTGTTTAGATTTTTTTCTAATTTGGTGTAACGTCAGGTGTCAATATAAGAGGATAATACTGCCAGCATGATGAATAATCAGTATCCAAACAGATGTATCACATGTAGAGAACTTCCTCCTTGGCCCTCTAGTTCACCAGACCTCAACTCTATAGATTAATTTTTATAGAGACATCTCAAAACTGGTGTCTACAGTGTCAGTTTACCACCCTATATTTCTGTTATCAAGCACGACAGGAAAATTTGCATAGCCGTTCCCCAATACCCAAGTAAAGTTTATTATGAATCACCTTATATAATATTTTATATTTCTATTTTGTTCTCCATAAATAAAAACTTATTCGTTTTATAGGGTTGGTAAATTGCGTCGATTTCCAAATCTTTGATGTTGAACACAGTGAGTTAATTAATGCTGGGGTAAAATTTTCACGATAATATTTGTTGGCCAAAGCTCAAATATTATGTGATTTCTCCAATTATGTTTTTTATTACTATAAAGAGAACTTTAAAAAATTGCCATCTGTCATGAGTGTACTTTATGAAGTTTTAGTGGGTTAAAGGAATATTTTCTTAAGAAGCATCCAAGTTTCTTTAATTTAAATTGAAACAGTAAAACTATTTGTGTATACGTATATTTATTTACATTAAATACTGACGAATACAGAATTGGCAACAATTTTTGATTAAGTACATAATAATAACAGTCACAGTAATTAACTGTTAAATTTAAAAAATATTAGATATATTTCAAAATAAACTACAAAGAGAGAAAAAATATGATTATGTTATGATTATTATTATACAAAAAATCTAGTACTTACCTACCTATCTTAAACCTTTCTTAGTTAAAATAGCTAAATTATTGTACAATTATCCAGTGAGATCTGCTGAAAACTACAACATAGACCATACAAAAATATCATTCTTAAAAAAGTCAACTTTTAGTGATGGTTTACAAAGAATGTTACAAAATTATACAGGCTGTCCATTTTACCAGGGCCCTCGAGAATATCTCACTTAATATCGGTCGTACAAAAAAAAATATTTTTACGAAAATTGTGCCGATTTATATAACCTACAAAATGGTTTAAAGACATTTGAAGTCCATGGCCTACTTTAAGAGTTATGGCGGAAAATATCGAAAATGCGGAAAACGTCTAGGCCAAATATCTCCGTTATTTGAAGAGGCACGAGTAAAATTCTAAGGCGAAAATTTTTTGCAAAACATAGTGTTTCAACGAGGTTTTATCTAATTTTTTTCAAAAACCGCTGTATTTTGAGATTTTAACAAGCATTATACTTGCCGTGGAGAAGCATCATTAAATAAAACGATAAAATAATTCAATAAGTTGTTCAAATCTTTACTATAATAAAACATTTAACACAATTAAGAAGAATAAAGTAAATTCAGGTAACAAAAACAAATTAATAATGAAAAGAATATAGCACACAGAACATTAATATTTATCTAATCCTCAAAATAATTTTTAAGATATCATATCAAGTGTTCAAAGTGTCCACCGCGATTTCTTATGCACACTCGAGCGCAGAGCGAGGCACTGCATTTAAAACACTACTCAGCATTTCGGGGTAACTGTAATACATGCCTGTTAAATTCGAGCTTTTAGGTCCTCCACGTTTTGCTGTGTCGATCTTTAATATACCCTCATAGAAAAAAATCCATTGGGGTTATATCTGGAGAACGAGGGGGCCATCGAATAAATCCATTGGTACCTATCCAATGTTGAGGCAAAATTTCGTCTAAATAATCTAAGCAAATCTGGGAATTGTGGGGAGGAGCTCCATCTTGTTGAATGTATTGAAAGTTGTGTCGATTCTCTAAAAGTAGGTCATCTAAGAATCATTAAATTCATTTCTCAAAAAGTTTAGGTACCTTTGACCACTGAGGTGACCATCATAAAAATAAGGACCTATTAAATTGGTGCCTAAAATACCTATCCACACATTTATTGAAAAACGATTTTGAAACCCAGTCGGTCTATGCCAATGTGTATTTTCAGAAGTCCACTTGTAATAGACGATTACAATTAAAAAATCCATTATTGGAAAAATTTGCCTCGTCGGACCAAAGTATTTTACTACATATTAATGGATCGGCACGCTTCTTTTCCAACGGCCTCCTTGATTTGTCCCCCGCTTGTAAATTGTGAACTTTTTTGGCTTTATAACACCGGTAACCATTTTTATTTAAAATTTTACTAGCACTTCTTTTATATAAATGTAAGCAATTTGAATTTCTCTTAATGATGTTTCCAAATTTTCTCTATTTTTATTTCTTACATAATTAATAATTCGGTTTATCTTATTTACATTATCAGTAACACTGTTCAACCTTGTCTTCTTATTTAAAAATGAACCATTATTTTTCAGTTTCGTAGCGTTTCTGAACAGAGTTTTATTCGGCTGCAGTGCTTGTGGAAATCTGTTTCTGTATTCTACTTGAGCTAATCCAGAGTTAAAATTGCATTGGCTATATGTAACGAACATATAACGATCAATGTGAGTGAAAATCATTTTTGAAAGTTCTAAATTCTTAAACGAGTGTGATTGAGTGAGAGTTTAAGTATTAACTGAGATGATTTGTCAAAAAATTAAATTGTCAAGTTTGTTCATAGCCAACTATTTTAAAATAATTGAAATAATAGTGAAATCATGAAATACAAACAAATGGATATTATACTTAAATTAATTAGTAAAGACATTTTAACTTTCTGAGCAAGGAGTTACGCTTTTATGGAGGACCTCTATACCTCTGTTAATGTTTTATTATAGCAAAGATTTGAACAACTTGTTGAATTATTTTATCATTTTATTTAATCATACTTCTCTACGGCAAGTATAATGTTTGTTAAAAAAAATGTTTTTATAATTACTAACGTAGTACCAATGAATAAATACGGCATGTGATATATCGTTGAAAAGGGAGGAAAATACTCTATTTAATGGCGCCATTTCCCGCCCGTTTCAAAATAATTTTTTTAACAGCCTGAAGAGTTAATCTCAAAATACAGCGGTTTTGAAAAAAATAAGATAGAACCTCATTGAAACACTCTGTTTTGCAAAAAAATTTCGTCGTAGAATTTTTCTCCTATCTCTTCAAATAACGGAGATATTTGGCCTAGATGTTTTCCGCATTTTCGATATTTTCCGCCATAACTCTTAAAGTAGGCCATGGATTTCAAATGTCTTTAAACCATTTTGTAGGTTATATAAATCGGCACAATTTTCGTAAAAATATTTCTTTTGTACGACCGATATTAAGTGAGATATTCTCGAGTACCCTGATAAAATGGACAGCCTGTATATATAGATGTTAGAGCACACATAACGAATATGTACAAAATTATGTTAGTAGTCTATTTTAATGGACTTCTACTTCCGCTCAGATGAAGTGTCAGAGAAATTAAAGTTTAAGTTCACAAAACTGGTCATTAAAGTCAAGTTCTTTTGACGCTTGAAGAGAAAAATCATATATAATGTAAACACCACAGTTTATCTTATGGTGTTTAACTACAGCATGTTCTAACTTAATATTGCAATGATAGGTTTGATTGTTTTAAATGTGGAAGCTACATATTACACATTTAATATAGACATTTTTTTGGAATGACTTTAATTTCATGCTTTGATAACTTTAATAGAAATTTCAACCTGTTAATTATTAGTATTTAATCAGTATTAAAATTCCCAAAGAGATAGATTTTTCTTAAAGTGATTATTAAAGATCCAAATACATAACTTGAGTGGCGGAGAGGGCACCAAAAAGCGCCAAGGTACTAGCCACGCTCACAACTGCCGTGGTGGTACCTGTCACGTTAACAATAGTCCCCATACATACGGATAGGATGAACTGAGCTAAGAACACCATACTTGAAACTATTGCTACGTCAGTGCCTAGACCTCGTATTTGGCTGGAAATCTTCTCCTCTCCGTCCTGGTTTATCTCGAACTGTGAATTGCAGAACGTATTTTAGGATAGTGTCTTATGGAATAGGTTGGAAAATATAGACCGAAGTTATATTTTCCGGCCATGTACAACGAAACAATCACTGCTCTGATTTTGCAGAACTGAGGTCTTTTCAAACAGATAATGTTTCGAAGGTAGATTGATCCCATGTGAGTAGTAATTCATTTTTGGTGGGAAAAAAGAATCATATCTCATAAAATTCTTTTTAGTGTGTTACCGGTTTCGTGAACAAAAACTTACTTCACATCGTCAGACACAAGACTACAAGGAAACAATTTAAAAAAGGGGGATTAGTGACTGCATGTTGTCAATATATAGTTAAAATAAGTTAATAGAAACTTAATAGAAAATCTAAGGTAACAGTACTAAAATCTTATGTATAAAAATTAATGTATCTAAAAAAGGGGAAAGTTATAGCAAAAACTAATATCTAAACAAAAAGTAAAGAGTTGTTGGTATTGGAATTTTGAAAACTGTATATAAATCAAAATAATATGTATCGAAAATTATTGGTAGCGTACGAAATATCTGACTAGGTATAGTTTAAACATATGATAAAATAGGATACTTACATTTTTTTAAATAAACAAGGATTGTTAAAGTATTCAATGTTTTTCGTCATAGTCGTGTAATTTGTAACAAGAGGAAAAGTTTGTAAAAATAGTTTAATAAATAAAAATTATTATAAAAATTTTTTGTAACGTTAAAATTAATTTGCACAACCGACTATCTTGCGACCAATAAATAGAATAAAATGATCTAGAAAATTTAAAATGTTAAAGATGAAAAACAGAAGGATGGTGCCCTCTACCGGTTTACTCTTGAAATGCTAGAGTACTGTTGTACAGACGACAAAGTAAAAAAGAATCGATCTATATGGAGTATACCTAGGGAAATGTAGGTGGCGGTATATGACCAAAGACAAGTAGTGTAAGCAAACTTAACAAAAATAGATTGAAAAATTACTAAGAATATCGACTATGTCAAAAAACATATAAACAATAAATGTTCTGTCTAAATAACATTAGATATAATTTGTTAAGAGAGAGGTGCTTTTCACATTTTGTTAAACCCTGGTAGACAATAACCATTCCTTTGGCAATAGTCTCAAAATCTTACACCTCATGGGCAAAGGTGCTTTGCTTAATAACCTCGAAAGTCTTGAAATATTAAAAGATTTTAAAAATTCACACACTTTATCTCTTAATTCACAAACAAATTCTCAGTCTTCTCATACCTTTGCTGTAGTCATTTAGTACGAGCTCCTCTCTCTTAACAAATTATATCTAATGTTATTTAGACAGGACATTTATTGTTTATATGTTTTTTGACATAGTCGACATTCTTAGTAATTTTTCAATCTATTTTTATTAAGTTTGCTTACACTACTTGTCTTTGGTCATATACCGCCACCTACATTTCCCTAGGTATACTCCATATAGATCGATTCTTTTTTACTTTGTCATCTGTACAACAGTACTCTAGCATTTCCAGAGTCGGTAGAGGGCACCATCCTTCTTTTTTTTATCTTTAACATTTTAAATTTTCTAGATCATTTCTTGTCATTTTATTCTATTTATTAAGATAGTCGGTTGTGCAAATTAATTTTAACGTTACAAAAATTTTTATAATAATTTTTGTTTATTAGACTATTTTTACAAACTTTTCTTCGTTACAAATTACATGACTACGTTGAAAAACATTGAATACTTTAACAATCCTTGTTTATTTAAAAAAAATATAAGTATCCTATTTTATCATATGTTTAAACTATACCTAGTCAGATATTTCGTACGCTACGAATAATTTTCGATACCTATTATTTTGATCTATATACAGTTTTCAAAATTCCAATACCAATAACTCTTTCATTTTTATTTATAACTTTCTCCTTTTTTAGATACATTAATTTTTATACATAAGATTTTAGTACTGTTACCTTAGATTTTCTATTAAGTTTCTATTAACTTATTTTAACTATTGACAACATGCAGTCACTAATCCCCCTTTTTTAAATTGTTTCCTTGTAGTCTTGCGTCTGGAGATGTGAAGTAAGTTTTTGTTCACGAAACCGGTAACACAATAAAAAGAATTTTGTGAGATATGATTCTTTTTTCTCACCAAAAATAAGATAATGTTTCGTTTATGACTAAATGTTTGGCAATATAGTTTGAGACGGTATGTTGAAAATTTTATGTGTATGAGCTGTCGCAAATGTAAATATAATGGCAATTTTGTGCATTTACTTTATATTACTAAAAATTACTTATTTAATCTACAATTTGTAGAGCACTATGCTTTAGTTTTGCTCCACCAACTTGTAACTAAGTGAAATGTGGCTTGCACTTCTTTTATTTAAACTAACAGATAAAATAAATCACTCTAAAATTCTTCCTGAAACTTTGGCAAATAAATGAATATCATCCTTAAATGCTCCACATCATGGAACTAGAATAAAATTCGTATGTTTCATTATCTGCTGATTACATATTCAAGTCAATGTTCCACCCTTTTTCAAAAAACATCGAAATGTACGATATGCAAAAGTAGTTGAAGTTCACATTGAACTTGGTCGGAAAATATTTATGTAGTCATTATTTTTATTGTCTAAAGAAAACGTAACTTACCGTGCCTTTGGCATGATAATGAGCCACTAGCAAATAGGGCATCGTGAATAGGGTGGAGTACATCACCCCTGCAGTCCAACTGAATAGTATCACTCCAACTTTGTGTTTTGTGATACCCATTAACAGCATGCCAGTTGAATAGACCAATAAACCGCCGACGTATACCTTTTTAGCACTAAAATGTGAAACAGTGAAGTATACTTTTGATTAATTTCCTAACAAATACAATGAGGTCATAGAGACAAACCAAAGCAAAGGTGCAAAAATAACATAATTCATTATCTTATACATGTATAACCAAATGTGCGTACTATTGATAATTGCAGATCATTTTCAATATTTGCTGAATATTTTGATATGTGAGAATTTACAATTATTCCCTTTTCATTAGTTTCCAACGTTGTATTCTGTTGTATCCGAATCAAGACCAATATGAACTACACTTGCACCTTCAATTTCTTCAATTCAAGCCAGAGAATTTTCTATAAGAATATTTAATATTCGTTTGCCTAATTATTCAAATTTTACTATTACAAGTATTGTGCTAACTCCATTTTTACCATATTTTGCAAACTCTTCTACTAGAGATCCTTCAGATAAACGCTTTAATATGTATGAAAAATTCTTTTTAGTTACATGGAAATTTTCAATTCTGAGATCTCTAACAACATTTTTTGGTAAGCCCTACAACTATTGGACCAAACATTGTTTCCTGAGGGGTTTGTTTCAATCGTACACAATATGTCCTATTTTGTATAATCTGGAATCTGGATGAAACTCGGTGCTTTTGTATGCTGTTATTGGTTTAGGGAGTGTCTACTGCGGTTTTTCTTGTTAAATTTCTTTACAAGTTCTGCTCACCAATGGACGGAAATTCATGGATTATAAAATAGAGAAACTGCCTTCAGCTGACCAATATTAAAACCAATTTTAAACGTATTCCAAAATATATACAAATTCTGTTGACCTCTTCACTCTAATGCATACCAGTTTTTAAAAATAGATTTTTGGCATTTGAAATTAAGTTCTTTTTGTGGTTTTAGAAATTATGTTTTTTTAGGCAGTGACTGCTTTAATCGGTAAGCTTACAAGGTCTCATATACAGGGTGTCCCATAAGTAATGGTACACAGAGCCATTACTCTGTGTATCTGCCATTGCAGATTCATTACGTATAAATATTACGATTTAACCAAACTTCTTTAGTCCAAAAGTTGATATCAACAGAGATACAGGGTGTCAAAGTAAAATTTTTGTTTTGGTTTCTTTTAAATAATTTCTTTAAAAATTGAAATATTTTAACGAAAGTTGGTGATTGGGGGTTTTTGAGGCGAGTGATTCAAATCTATTCATAGTTTTGCTTTTATTTATAGTTTGCGTGCCGTGTATACGTCATATATTTTTATTTTTTTTTAATTAAAAATTCCTGTTTTCCTGTCTTATTTACGTAAAACTAAATGTCGCTACAAGTAAACGTTTTCGAGATATTCGGTTTTAAATTATTCAATACAACCAATTTACATAAAATAAAATATCTGTTAATATTATTATACCTATTGTTTGATATACAGAATAATGTTGATAATGAAGCGGACAGTATAAAATTATGTTGCCTTTTCTCAGAATTTTTAAATTTATTACATTCCCATACTAGCAAAAAGTACGAAGAACAGTATGAAAGAATATTAAATAAATAAATTATATTAAAATTTGATAAATAGTTTTCATTTAAACCTAATTTCATTAAAGAAATAATAATAATAATTAAAATAAAAAAAGAGATTCGTCTTCGGTAACAAATGTTCGAAGTGACTTCCATTTACTTCAATACATTTGGCGATGCGTTTACTAAACAATCGCCTTGTTTTAAATAATAAGTGTTCGTTTTGAAATGATTCGATTGCATTACCAATTTTCTGCAATAATTTTTATTGATTATTTATACACAAGAGATTCCACGTACCCCCATACGCAAAAATTCAACGGATTAAAATCGGGACTCCGCGCAGGCCAAGGTAAGGTTGACATCGATGAATTACTTACTCCAGTAGCAGCAGCTATACGCCTCGTGCTTATTTCTGGGTTTTCTGCGACATAGACCATAGACCAAGATTTCCTCCTGCAGTTCCACAGTAATCTCGTTTGGGACGATATGAACCAGTATACCCCAATCTACTGTAAATATTATGAAATCACTTAAACTCCGACTACCGCCTATTTGGGTAAATTTCTAAATATCGACAATGAGCGCTGCGTCCATTAATGCGTGCGTATATTTTTACGTAATCTGCCATTGCTCTTTATACTTTACTTATGGGACACCCTGTATAACAAAATAATTCGTTTTTAACTTGCAATTATTTTAGCATATGCATCTAGTCTGTTGATAATTTTTTTTCATGGAGATAAAAAGTAAAAAGAAATTTATATTAAAAAATGAACTGACAATACGTCGCCATTCATGAAAATATCTGCGATTTTGTCTAGTAATACAGTTATAAATATTAAAACTACATTCCGAGAAGTTTGTGGCTTGGCATATTTGTTGTTTATTACAATAATAATCTACACCTTAATTTCTATTGAAATAATATGATAAGAAGAACCAGAAACCACAATTCATTTTAATTATCTTATCTAAAATTATCAACCCATATTTTATTTTAAGGGTGTGTGCAATATTATCCCATATGATGTAACCTTATATCAAAAAAATGAAAAGTACCTAAATACCTTCAATAGATAATAATTTTAATTGTGTGACGTTTCGATTTCGTAAATCCTCATCAGTACTTTCACTTACTAAATATTTTTGACCGGCCGAAGACGAAATTCGGACGGGTACTCACCCGAATCTAGCTATAAAGTTTTCTATTTTCATTGAGTAGCAGGCACATGACAACGAATACATCGACATTCCCCAACATCCAAAGCGTACGCCGGATTCGTACAATTCTCTACTGATGCTGCCCTCTACTGCCTAAAAAATAAATTACGTCTCATCGACAATGGCTTCGCGAGGAGTAACTTTCAGATTTATATCCCGTTACAATTGTGTTGTAAAAGTTTTTATTACCGTGGGGCTCCCTTCGAATACGGCTTCGCCAACAAAATCAGTAAAATACAAGGAGTAACAGACGTGAGCCATCCAGCAAAATAAATTTGTTAAACATAGCATTCTCATGGAGTGCGGCATGTAGATTATACTTTGGAGGTATAGGAACAATGATGCATTTGGATCTGGTACGATGCTCTTTCTGGGCGCTTCCAAACCAGGCCTATTTTCGGTTTCTTCATCGATTGAAGAGTATTGCTTCATATGTATCTAAAAAAGGTATAGCAAATAGCAAACTCTTTAAACTTTTCTTATGTTTAGGTAATTGCATATTAAAGAAATAGTGCGGTATCTGTCTTACTTGCTTTGTAAAAAAAAGCTACCATGTTCTTACTTACATTTGATCTATCTTCTTCTTCCTCTTCAACCGATCCGTACTTCTGAGTACTACTCGAGTATACGACATCGCTTTCCTCTTCTTCTCTAAAACTTTGGAAATCTCCTCCCCTAAGTTCCAACAAATAAAGAGGCATTTCCTTGAAACTTGTTATTGTGTACGTGACACAAATGACAAAAATAATTGTTATTAACGTAAAGACAGCTCTAACGTGACCTCCTAGCAAGATCCCTGTAATTAGAATATAAATATAGTTCCTTACATTGATCAAAAAGGCAGTATTTTTGTACAAATTTTCTATCAAACATTTTTTTATCAGCTATCAGTCACCGGAGTTGAAATAAAAGTGTGTATCACAAGGTTAAGTTTTAGGACCTTTTTGCTCTTAAAAAGTAAAGTTGTTAAAGGTTTGTTACCTATGGCGGTGACGTCCCAGTTGATTCCTCCAAGGGCATATCCAAAGAAACCTCCCAGTCCTGCCATGATAGTGAAAGTACTTAAGCCTCGTGCGTGATCCTCTAAAAATAGAGTAATTTAAATATCAGTAAGCTATTTTATAAAAATATCGTAGGCCGTCAGAAATAATGATTTGAGGTCGATTTTCGAGAAGTATTTTCTCCATCAGATTTTATTGGATAGAATGATAGATTTAGGTGTAAATAACAAGAAAATGATAGTGCGTACGCACAGTTTTAGCTGGAAGACATATTTGCATAAATACACTTTTATGCAAAAAAATTCTTTCGATAGTTTTTCAAATATAATCGTTTAAAAATAATTAATATTGACTAGAAACTTTTTACTTTATTATCACATAAACTTCATTCTGCATATAAAGTCATTTTTGACCCTCCAGATGCAATTTTTAGCCCTTGATTGCATCCAAAAGTGCATTTTATGAATGCATAAAAACAATAATTTTACTAATGCTTTAATATTAAATATATCTCGGAAAAAATGTATACTCGGGGGGTTTTCATGGTCGCTGATTACGAATCTGACATGACAATTGGAAAATCTTTGAAGCCGAAAAGAGCATTAAATTGTGTGATAAAACGGCACTAAACGTAATCCGATCTCATCCAAAACCTTTTCAGATCTTCTGGAGCACTAAAAAAACCCTCAACTTAATGAATTTACAATCATCTATGCGAGTTTTTACCTACATTATCGCTCGTTGAATAATATACTATTAGGATATTAACAACTTTAACATCACTTGAACGACTAAGAAAGTCTAGCTATCCTAAATACTACAGATTTGTAAAGCAACAAACTGAAAATTGGTAAAGTGATAATCTATAATAAATTCATCAACGAAGGTACAGAAAGCATATGATATTGATATTGTTACATCTACCTTTAAAGTTTGTGACAATCCACTAAAAGTTATAAATATACCGCAATCTTATTAGCATGACATGACACCAACGTTATCGGATGACAAACGATGACAATGACAATTGTCAAAATTTGCTCATTGCAATCCGATCGCTCGCGGCTGTCTTTGTTAAATGAAACATTAGCATTTCAGTAATTTTTCTAGATTTTAGAAGAATATTTGTAGTTTAATTCTTCGATTTGTCTGTATATATATATTTAAAAACGGCACTAAACGTAATCCGCTCTACTTCTAGAGCAGTAAAGAAACCCTCACACGTGAATTGACACATGATGTGATGAGTTTCACGACATAACGGCTACGCGCATCGATCATGTCATGCGAAATGCGATCTATGCCATATTTGCTTTGTTTTTAATTTTTTTCACGGAAACCAAATCGAAAAGGTGGAAGTGTGATATATCGCTGAAATCAGAATTTTATTTGCTTTTCAATGGTTGCATTGCAAATTGAAAATAATTATAAAATAAACAACTTGTTGCATCAAAATGGCACTAAACGTAATCCGATCTCAACCAAAATCTTTTCAGATCTTCTGGGGCACTAAGGAAACGCACACGCAAATCATTCATTCAAATTCGTTCAGTAGTTTCGGCGCTATCGTGCTAACACACATTCACACATACACACACACAGACATTTTTCAAAAACCACTTTTTTGGGTTCCTAGAACCTCAAAACGTAAAGATTTGATGTTATCTCAATTTTCGTTTTTGAACCAATTTTAGTAACCTCTCACAATTTTATTGTGGAGAGGTTAAAATAAATTAAAAGTGATATCTGTTTTATTTCGGCTACCCATTACATATTCAAATAGAGACAGATTTACATTAGAAAAAGAAAGTTGTCCTATTTTTTTCTGCTCACGACAGTACATATTATTTATTAAAATTTTACAAGTTTTGATGATGATATGAAGCTTTTCAGTAAACTTTCAGGAATCATGGGCTGATCAGAGAATACTGGTTCTAAAATATTTTCAGCAACATTTCTTCTCCAACCCCCAGCAGCAAGAGTATTCTTTGACCAGCCCATGATTCCTGAAAGTTTACTGAAAAATTTCACATGTTCGTGCAAAAATAATTGCACACAGATGTGGCTGCAAGAAGCTTGGATTACAGTGCAATAAACATTGCAAACAATGTGTGATGCTTGTTTTGCTCGGGTAGCTGGTTTGGAGATTATTCCAGGGTTCAATGTTAATATTAATTAAAATCCAGATCCAAAATAAGACATTTATTCTCCTAATAATTATATGTACAGTGTGGCCGTATCTTTTATGGCTTAGGTTGCGACAATCTTGTTATTACATAAGTACATCATAGTAATCGGAGAGAGAGAGAGAGAGAGAGAGAGAGAGAGAGAGAGAGAGAGAGAGAGAGAGAGTGTAACATATTTCCTCTATGTACGTCGTCGTAACCCCAATTCTCTAATCGAAGTTCCAGGACATAACAGACGCGACAAAGAAATCTGTTTCAGGAGAGATCCAGTTCAATACACTCGAATCAATCTCAGAGGAGGTCCAGTTCAACGCACTCGAATCCTCCCTAACAGATACTTGGCCAGCGGCTGCCACGGCACCGGAGAAGCTTGATCTTCCGGTTATCCCAGTTCAATACACTCGAGAAAGGTGAAAGCCAAGCTCTGAATTTACTGGTTTCTGGCTAGCTATTTTATACCCACAAATCATGGTCACGTGGTTTGCACACAGAAATGAAAGTTAAAAAAAAGAACTAATCAGGTATTGAACTAATCTAAAACTGAACTACTTGATCCATGCATGATTAAAATAAGTTAAACTGGAATGAAAGTATACAGTATTCCTGTAGTATTGTATACTTCATTACAAATGGAAGGGGGATGATTGCTTAAATAGCGAACTAATTAATGACTTCAAACCTCTAATATCAGCTGAACCTGAAATAATAGAAGCTGAAGTGCAACCTACTTGTTTTAGGGATGTAGAAGAAAATGAAGAAGAAGCTGAACCAAAGTACATTGACAACAATGATGTACGTGAAGACAGCAGTGACTCTTCAGATGGTGAACCTCTATCAAACTTATAAAATTTTAATGAATAATATGTACATGCATTATAAATATAATAAATTTTATCCCCAACAAAGATAAAACATTTCCTTTACATTTTTTTAATCTATAAAATACTTTGTATCTTATTTGATATCCTATAAATATTTACTTTTTTTTATATTAGCATATTTTATATTTTTTTTATTAACTATATTTTTAAAATTATTTTTACTTTATTTTTTCATAAAATTACTTCGACTGCAAGAGAAGGTAAGCATAAATATAATGCATTTATTTGTTTCTTCAGAACTAAGAGAGACATTGTAAAAGAGAGACGAAGGATAGTGAAAAGAGGGGTAGAGGAAGTCAAAGAAATATAAATCTTTAATGGGAAATTCTGAGATGCAATTTTTATGGTGTTTTTTTACGTTTAAATGAAAAAGACGTGAAAATAGCACTTTTTTATTTAAATTTCGCGCCACATCCAGTCAGCCATTTTGAATTTTCCAATTTTCATGTCAGATCCGTAATCAGCGGCAATGAAAATCCCCGGCTATAAATTTTTTCCGAGATATATTTAATATAAAAGCATTAGTAAAATTATTGTTTTTATGCATGCATAAACTGCACTTTTGAATGCAATCAAGGGCTAAAAATTGCATCTGGAGGGTCAAAAATGACTTTACATGTACAATGAAGTTTATGTGACAATAAAGTAAAAAGTCAATATTAATTATTTTTAAACGATTATATTTAAAAAACTATCGAAACATCCGAAAAAATAACAAAAATGCACTTTTTTGCATAAAAGTGCATTTAAATAAGTCTTCCAGCACAGTACGCACTATCCAATAAAATCTGATGGAGAAAAAACTTCTCGAAAATCGACATCAAATCATTATTTCTGACGGCCTATCAGTTACTTAATCAAAGTAGAATCGAAAAATAAAACGTAAATGTCTAGATTAATTCTCATTGATCCCAGATTATCAGTTGTGGTAGTGAAAAATAAGGTATATTTGTTTCCTTAATTATTATTCTTTCTTGAAGTTACTGATACATCTCTACCAACGCGATCTGACCCTGCTTATGTGATTGAATATATATTGGATTTTAATGTAGGCTTGAAAAATGTGCCTCAGCATGAGGTCCCTTTATTCCTCGCAACTTTGGAGTACCCTGTCAAATTTTACTATTATTTCTTCTTACTAAGTATTTTTAGTCCCTGGCGCATTTGTTTTAAATATTTTTTGTGGTTTCTGACTCTTGACAACTCGGAAAACAAGAAACATTTACCTCGGGTAATGTCCAACAAGTGCTAGATTGCTGTTTAGATTGATTTCTGTGTCGGAAAGTCATGTTGAGTGGTTAAAATGTTAAGTTACACTTGGAAAATGAAAATTCAAACATAGCTTTACATTTAAATTTACAAAAAGCAACCATATTCATACAATTACAAATCCTCACCTGGTACAGTTACGTCTAAAAGATACGCTCTGGCCGGACTCTGGCAAGCATCTGCATCGAAATCCAATAAAACCGTCCCTAATATAGTAAAAAATATGCCCCATGGATGGGAGTTATTGTAGTAAATGTCTGGGGTGGTATTATTAGACAAAGTTATATCGGAGGTTTTCAACGTGGTTGTGGAATTATTGTTTGCATCTTTGTAATTCTCTTTTAGGGAAGCGCTGGTTCTGTGTGATGCCGTAGAATACACGGTTATGTTGGGTGGTTTTATATCGCCCAAAGCATAGCCCATTCGTTCACCGTTCGGCACCAATATTAAACCTGAGGGAAAAAAATGTAATAAGAAATGTATTTAGAGCGACGTCTTCTGGGTTATCGGTATAGCTATATCTAGTTTGATAAAGGATAAGTGAGCATAATGAAAGTTATGTTATTATATTATCTGTTTACTAATCTTTAAATATTTTTTCTTATTACCATTTGGAACTCAAGGGAATAATTTTAATCCTTGTTTACATTCGGTGCTTTTCATTTATTTACACGTCATCTTCTATTGTCAAAAGTAGGAATTTTACTGGGGCTTTGCAATAAAGGTTGACTTGTGTCGATATACTTAAAGACCCTGTTACTTATGTATATAATATAATAAATAATAATAATAATAAACAACTACCTAGTGTATCGTCTTTTAAATAAGTTTCTTTAGGATTAGGTACTTCTTATGTATTGGGCCATTTGATATTCAATTTCAGTAAAATATGAATTAAATTCATTACTAATTTATAAATTATATAATAGAATTTTACAGCCATTTGTTTTTATCTGAACTATTTCATTTCCTTTCTTATCAGTATTTTCATTCGTAGCTTTTTTAGTTAACCTATATCCTTGTTTTATGTTATTTTTAGCCTCAGTGAATTGTTTTTGTAGTAATCATTTTTAGTTTTTTTTTATTAATTTAGTTATTGTATTTCTATACCATTTATATTTATTTTTGATTTCTAAGTTATATGGATTTTTTTAATGCTAACCGTTTTAGGTTATCTCTGTTCGTCATTGATTCATTATATAGAAGAAATTGTTTTTCTTTCCCTTTTATTTGGGTTTTCTACCACATGTATTATCCTCTTCAAAAACAAACCACCGAGTCCACAAAATAATAGAATTATTGGAAAAAAGCCTCTGCGCCTGTCACGTTTACGTCAAAGGAACAGTTGGAGGTTATTTTTTAACAAATAATAAACACAGAAATAATGTATTTTGCTGACGTTTCGGAAAGTAGTCTCTTTCCGTTTCCAACGCTTTTCTCGAAGAACTCTTATTTGTTGTGTATGTCAAATACACATTTCCGTTTATGTTATTTTCATAGATACTACTTACACAGGACTGATGATATAATCTTTTAGATAATGTTGAGTTTATTAAGTCCTTCTTTTAACATTGATAGCCAGGTTGTACAAATATCTACAGGACAATTCGATACGCATTTATCTTCATTTAATAAGATTATTGCTGATTCTTTAATTATTCTTTTTTGTTATGTCTCTTTTGTTAAAATTTTTGCCGATTCCCAGTTTATTCTATGTCCGTTTTCCCAAGCATATTCACAAATCTCTAGTTTCTGAATTTCATTCTTCCTAATGTAATTCTTGTGCTTATCTAACCTCACACTGAAAGGTCTGGTTGACTCACCCACATAACATTTATCACATTCGCATGGGATATTACAAATACAGTGTTTTGAATTCTGTTTCCGGTTATCGGTTTTGTTTTTGTTAAAACAGATCTTAAAGTGTTCCCCGTAATTGTTGCTGTATAACGACGTTCAGGTTCTTGTCGTACCTGATTGTCCCTATTTTCAATATTTATGAAAACTCTATCAACAAAGGCTTCAAAGTATTAATTTTGGACTAGAACATCTTTGATAAATCTTTTCTCGTTATTTAATATTTCATTATTAGATGAAATTATTTTGGTCCTATCGTATAAACATTTTAAAACACCCCTTTTAACATTTATTAACTGATTTGAGTTAAAATTTAGATATCTATTAGTATGTGTTGGTTTTTTATAAACGCTTGTTTCAACTATATTATTTACCCTTTCAATTAAAACATCTAAAAACGGTAGTTCATTCCTACTTTCTACTTCTAATGTGAATTTAATAGATGATTCCTTACTATTTATATTTTCTAAAAAACTATCTAGTGAATCAACACCATGAGGCCAAATTGCAAAGATGTCGTCAACATATTTTCACCAGACAACTAGTTTGGTTAAATTGGCGATAATGGAGACCCCATTGCCATACCAAAATCCTGCTGATAGAACTCATCTTCCAATAGACAATATGTTGTTTTTATATACATTGTTAATAGTTCCATTATGCTATTTACACTTAATTTAGTTCTAGTTTTCAAATTATTATCATTCAGCAACCTATCTTTAACTATTTTTAAGGTTTCGTCTACCGGAACATTGGTAAAAAGACTAACTACATCAAAACTAACCATCAGGTGTGATTCATGAATATCGTTTTCATAAGTTTTTTCTACAAAATATTTTCTTTGAACGAATAAATCCTGTAGTGACAAGCCAATAAATTTTACAGTATATCGCACTAGCAATTCTCATGTCTATATATAAACAACTCACCGAGTAGAACTCCCAGCGACATAATAAAAATAAAGGGCCTCCTTCTTCCAACGTTTAAGTGACAGCGATCACTTAGCGATCCTAATATCGGCGTGAGAAAGAATCCAATAAGAGGCGATAACGCCCATACTAAAGTCATATGTTTGTGTTCGACGCCAATTTTCAGTAAAGTAGGTGATACAAAGGCAGTTTCAGCTGCATATGAGAATTCGATGCCCATGACGGCTGCTGACACTCTTACGAGTTCCTTTCTTGTTTTCCGCCTGAAAATAGAAACGTCAGCGAATATTTAATAATGCTAGGAATCATTTTTATAGTATTTAGCAGTTAGCTAAAGAAAATATTATGTGATCAAAAATGAAAATTCATTGGTGCCTAACTTTGAGTTTTTATGTTAAACTAAATATCTGGTTATGCTACAAAATAATAATAGAATGTGCAAAACTCTGTTCTTCGAAATATTTATTTACCACCGCTCATAGTAAAAACCAATTACCAGGTGGGAAAAATGCAATAGATATTAACAGGCCAAAATATATATCTGTGAATACATAGGCAATGAAGGTATAATAAAATTAGGCTAAACCAACAGATACAGAGATGGTTCGGAAAAGTACGCATTTTTGCAAAAATCGAATGAAATATGTCAAGCTGATTCCCAACAAGTGGGAATTTCGGTACGTTTGGTCGTGGGGTAGGAAGATAATAATTAATTCGTGTAAAAACTAAAAGGAGCAAAGTTTCCTGTAAGTCTTATTAGCTAAGAAAACTAAATTTATTTAGCAATTTTTCATGTATAAAGCTAGTTGGAGGGTAAACATTTTACATTTTATGTGATGCTCCAGACAGCGATGTTGTTGCTCTTACAATTTATAGTCGAGATTCCAAATAAATGAAGCATATTCAAGCATAAATTTAGTCAATTCAGAATAAAGCAGACATAACCGTACCAGCATTAGGGAAGGACGTTCAACTACTACTAATTTATTGTCCATTACACAATACATAGCTGAAATTTTGGATGTATAGGCGCAAACTGATGTTATATAGACTGATTTCTCTAAGGCTTTCGACAAATTTAACCGTAATATACTACTTCCTAAGTTACACGAAATAGGTATGTCTTATTCACTGCTACAGTAATTTAGATCTTACCTGTCAAATAGAATACAATATTAATTGGATGGAGTCTGCGGTAGGTTCTTGATGAAACATATTCAATAGAATAATTATAAATATTCAAAAAAATAGTTACAATACGCACTTCATTATTTTTTTTTCCAGATTTCTCTGACATATGTTTGCGACCATTATCAAAGAGTCTTAAAAACTGACCTGAAAGTGGTGGTTCACAGTATATATCTTACAAATCCTCTACCCACCTAGAGGGGGATAATAACTTGATTTGCTATTTCTTAAAATTTAACAATACAGGCCGGAACTACGAACTTAATTTTATTACTGTGTCTAGTACAGGATTGTTTATAAATTCTGTTTGTGTATTTGTAACGTTTTTATGGTTTCTTAGGACCTTCTTAATTTCTAAAATTTCAAGCATGTGTAGGATTTTTCCTTTGTTTGCATTATGCAAAAGTTTAACACTACTACCATTAAAAACGTGATTTTGCTCAATGCAATGTTCGGCGAAACCAGTTGATTTTTTATTATATAAAATAGACTGTTTGTGTTCTTAACCTCACATCTATGCTACGGCCACTCTGACCTATACAGGGTGTTGCATCATGAGAGGGACATAGCTTAATAGGAGGTAGAGAACATCAGTGGTAACCGGAACCTCCCATAGAAATGCCTCATTGGGCCTTCATTACGAGGTTGCTGGGTGTTAAATAATTTTTGGCCAAACCTGTTTTTTGTCATAACTTTGACAGGGAACGAAATAACGGATTCATATTTGGTACGGCTAATGTACTAACGAGCCCCAAGAGGTACATGTATAAAAAAAATATATCCAGGTCCGGACTCACTATAATTTATGTTTCTTTTTTGCATCAATAAAACATCACCCTGTATATATTTTTTTGAAATTTCGATACGACATTCAAAAAGAGCAAGAAAAAACAAACAAAATGGCCTATTTCATTTTTTTGTTACACCTTCGTGGTTATTTAAATACGTTGTTAAATATGCAAGCAAATGGATTACAGAACCCTATTAAATGAGAGGCACGTGAAATAAATAGTTTTATAACTAAAATTTGCAAAAATTCTATTGAGCCTAGGTGGTCTGGGTGAATCCTAATTCCGGCACGTTTTAAAGGTCCATTTTGGTAAAAAACTGTGGTCCTAATAAGTAATCGGGTATGAAATAACAAAATTTTTAATCAATCACAGTAGGCTTGTTCAAAGAATAAAAGTGACAGATAATTTAAACCATTTAGGCCTAAGCAACCAGTTACTTTGATCAAGAAAATCATCAACATTTTATACTTAATAAAAATTGGAAAAGAGAACAAACTAAAATCTAAATAAATAAAATATTTTCCATTCAATTAACAATAAATAACAAAACAATAACTAAATGTGTTTAAAAATAAAACGTAATTGACACTAAAGTAAATTTTCAAAATGTCCTCCCCCACATTCTGTGCATTTTCTTGCGCGTTTAGAAAGGTCACCAATTGCTCGACGTATCATTTCTGGATTGTTCCGTATTTCGTCGCAGGTTGTAACGATGCGCTGGATTAAATGTTGTCTACTTTCAATTTCAATGCTATAAACCTCGTTTTTTAAGTGGCCCCATAAAAAGTAATCATAAGGGTTACAATCAGGAGATCTTGGTGGCCATTCATGTGGACCAACGCGTCCAATCCATCTATTAGGATACACATTGTTTAAGTGTTCTCTTACTTGAAGGTTAAAATGTGGTGGGGCCCCATCATGCTGAAACAACATGCCTCTTATACCGATATTTTCTAACATATTCGGTAAAATGTTTTGAAGAAAATCAAAGTAAATTTCACCATTCAATCTTTCTTCAAAGAAATGTGGCCCTATCAAATGTCTATTCACAAGTCCGACCCAAACATTTACAGAAAACCTGTGTTGCGAACGGCGTTGGCGTACAGCATGTGGGTTTTCCTGTGCCCATTTATGATTATTTCGTGAATTGTTTACTCCATCCCTTGTAAATTGTGCCTCATCCGTAAATAAGGTTCTGTAAATGACTGGGCGATGGTTAGACAACCAATGACAAAATGCTAGGCGGGGGATATCGTAGCCTTGTTGAAGACGCTGTACCTACTGGATATGATATGGATGGTAACGTTCTCTTTTTAGGGTTTTCCATACTCACCAATGAGGAATACGAGTTGCCAAACTGATTCGTCTAGTGCTCATATTTGGGTTTTCTTGAACTACGTTTATAATATTGTTTTGTTCCTGCACACCTTGTTGTAAAACACGCTCCACAACTGCAGAATTAGGAAACTTTCTGTGTTGTCTTGCATACTGGGACACCGTACTAAAGGTTTTATGATTAGGGCATCGACGACCAGGAAAACGCAGCCGATATTCTCTTTCCGCCGACCTACCATTTCCATTACAGAAACCATAGATGAATATTATGTCAGCATATTCCACGTTTGTAAATTTTACTGGCATATTTAAAATATTTTCACAAGTTTTCACTAACTAAATGCGGATTATTGACACATTAAATTACTAACAAACAATTATTCAACTGTTTAGGAGATTTCTTTTTATTATCTGTCACTTTAAACAAGCCTACTGTGATTGATTAAAAATTTTGTTATTTCATACCCGATTACTTATTAGGACCACAGTTTTTTACCAAAATGGACCTTTAAAACGTGCCGGAATTAGGATTCACCCAGACCACCTAGGCTCAATAGAATTTTTGCAAATTTTAGTTATAAAACTATTTATTTCACGTGCCTCTCATTTAATAGGGTTCTGTAATCCATTTTCTTGCACATTTAACAACGTATTTAAATAACCACGAAGGTGTAACAAAAAAATGAAATAGGCCATTTTGTTTGTTTTTTCTTGCTCTTTTCGAATATCGTATCGAAATTTCAAAAAAATATATACAGGGTGATGTTTTATTGATGCAAAGAAGAAACATAAATTATAGTGAGTCCGGACCTGGATATATTTTTTTTTATACATGTACCTCTTGGGGCTCGTTAGTACATTAGCCGCACCAAATATGAATCCGTTATTTCGTTCCCTGTCAAAGTTATGACAAAAAACAAGTTTGGCCAAAAATTATTTAACACCCAGCAACCTCGTAATGAAGGCCCAATGAGACATTTCTATGGGAGGTTCCGGTTACCACTGATGTTCTCTACCTCCTATTAAGCTATGTCCCTCTCATGATGCAACACCCTGTATATACGGCATCACAGTCGTCACACTTTTTATTTCATTTGTAATAACTACAACAAACACGGTAATTGCATAGATATATCTAGTTGCAACTTTAATGATATCAAGTCATATTTTAAACAATAGTGTGTCAAATATATTGTATATGGTTTTTCATGGTTTATGTATACTTTCCTGTTTTGTAATTGGGTGTTTATATGTTGAAAAGTGTATTATAAGTAAATAAATAACAAATCAATATCATTAAAGTCTTTTGAATGTATCACGAAACTCAAATTCTTATATTCATACAGAGTGATATTTTCAATGTGTTTGTTAACATGTAGTTTCCAACCCGAAAAGAATTACATTAGATTAGGTGATGTTTAAGGGTAGATTACTTCGGATCCACTAACGATATATATATCGTTTAAATTATTTTGAAATAGCACTCATTCCCAGCATAATCAGCAGTACAAACCAATATATTATCAACGTATATGAAATGGTTGATACATACAAATCTCTAACTAATATCGTTGATAAGAAGACTAATAATAGAGGTCCCAATATTGAGCCTTGGGGTACTTCAGATGTGGATGAATTGATCAGATTTAAAGCCATCTCATCATCATCAGTAAACAATAGATAGTAGGGTAGTAGTAAATAGGATAGTACTCTGTATCGTATTGTATCAATTGATATTAGTATTCTTATTAAAGTTACCGTCTTTGTTTGTCCAAATTTTTGCTTGAGAAATATTGAATAAAAATTATTTTAAATTTCTTTGGCATTTGTCGATCAATATCTTCTTCGGTTGCTTCAAATTCTGCACTGTGTTTGCAAACAACATTAAGTCATTGTTAGAATTCATGACTATGTATCTTCCATTACTTTGCCTTTTACAAATACCCATAGACGTTAAAATTCGTAGAAAATTTTAAGTAGGGTTCTTATCTAAACGGTATTTCCAATTACTTGGTAACCTGGTCCAACTACCCTCTGGGCTTATCGTCATTGCTATTAACTGCATTGTTAGATAATTTTTAGTATTATCATAAGCAAAAAGGAAGACTACTGTGCTTTTAAAACATCAAGAAAATGAAACGTTTCTCTGGAATTTTTGTGTTCCGATTTCATTTCTAAATCTGTATTTGTATTGTATTTATTACTCATGCTTTTATTTTATGGAAATTAAAAATAACATAAAACGAATCTCAGTAACCG
This sequence comes from Leptura quadrifasciata, assembly GCA_963675555.1. Taxonomy (NCBI): domain Eukaryota; kingdom Metazoa; phylum Arthropoda; class Insecta; order Coleoptera; family Cerambycidae; genus Leptura; species Leptura quadrifasciata. The sequence continues at coordinate 12,679,364 of OY776681.1, read as the reverse complement.
TTGACAAAAGTAAGCTTCTTTATACCTTCTGATGGCTATTTATAAATTATTAATTTCGAGGTAGTCGCATTTTTCACAATGTTCTCTAGAGTTCTTCAGTTAGGAATGTAATTAATTTTTCTATTAAGCATTTTTACTTTTACTTTCAAGCAACTATATACTCTTCCACGTGAGAGACAAAATCGAAATTTTTTAGTAAGATGCGGTCTGCCTCCTCAACATACATGAGACCACTAATTAATAATAATAATAATAATAATATGTCATGTCTTTATTTTTTGTATATAGCACGAAAAATACAAAAGAGTACATAAGGGAGATGGCGATATTCAACATAGTTGCTCTTCCATATAACCATCTCAATTAAGAACAGAACTACAATAAACAGTATAATAATCATATCCTAATCAAAATACAATACAATACAAAATTAAATGTCATTTCTTTTACTAAATATGTGGGCTTTGATTTGTCTCCTAAATGAGGCAACTGAGGACAGATTTTTCAGGTCATTAGGCAAAGAGTTATAAATTTTGGCGGCGTTGAAACTATGAACGTTGAAACAGAGCAGTATTATGCTTAGGTATATTATAAAGATTACAATGCCTAGTAGGACGAGTATGAACATCACTGCCTTTAACGAGTTTACTCAATAAATATTGTGGCAAATGAGCGAGGTTAGCTTTGAAAATTAAGCAAACTAGGTGTACCTGGAACCTTTCATTAAGATTAAGCCAGTTTGATTCTTTAAATTTGGCTGAGATGTGATCAAACTTGCGTAAATTAAAACAAAACCTTAAACAGCAATTTTGAATTTTTTGGAGACTGTCTTTATCGCTCTGTAATAGAGCTGGCCAATAGACAGTATCACAGTAAGCCAAGTGGGATAAAGTAAGCGAATCACATAATCTTAATTTAACGTCAGTACTTAAGAAATCTTTGTGAATGTAAAGCGTTTTTAGTTTGGCAAAGGAATTTTGAATTAGATAAGAAACATGTTGAGAAAATCTTAACTCAGCATCAATGAATATACCCAAGTTTTTGCATTTATCACTATGTTGTAAAATAAATTAATGTTTTATTTTCATTCAAAATAAGACCATGAGATTTAGACACACCAGAAATTGCGTCAAGATCAGAGTTGATTCTCTCTACAGCAAGATTTATGTCTGTTAGATAAAAGGAGTAGTATATTTGAGTGTCATCAGCATATTGGTGGGACTTACAGAAGTTCAAATGTTTATAAAAATCAGAAGTATATATAGAAAATAACAATGGTCCTAAAATACTACCTTGTGGTACTCCTTGCTCAATATCGATAGACTCCGAAAGACAATTATTTATCGCTACTCTTTGTTTTCTTTCAGTTAGATAATTTTGAAAAAATAGTACGGCTGCTTCGCTAAGTCCAAAGTAACGTAATTTTGTACACAGTATGGGATGATTTAAAGTATCAAAGGCTTTACTAAAGTCTAAGAGAATTAAGCAAGTACTTTTGTTATCATCAAATGCCCTTAATAAATCATCAGTCACACTTAACAAAGCAGTAGTTATACTAAAGTGTGGTCTAAAACCAGATTGTGTGGGTGGAAAGACCTCGTTGAATAATAAAAATTGACTTAGCTGCTCGTGAACTATTTTTTCAAGAATTTTAGATAAGGTGGGTAGTATACTGATAGGTCTATAATGTGAAAGTAGAGACGGTGAATTGTTCTTCGGAATAGGGATAACATTAGCAATTTTCCAACTAGAAGGAAAGGCAGAATTTAAAAGACATTTGTTGATAATAAACGTTAAATGAGTGCTTAGATGAGGAATAATAAACATAATCATTTTTAAATCTAATCCGTCGGCCCCTTTTGCGTTAGATCTAATACTATGCAGAATTTTTTCAACCTATTCAGTTGTAACTTCTGAAAAATCAAAAGTGTTTCTAACATTTGGACTAGTTGCGTTTGTATAAGAGTCTAATAGAGGGTCATTGTTAATAACATTAACTTTTGGAACGCTGTTAACAAAGTAATCATTGAATTCGTCAGGATCACCAGAATTTACAAGAGGACTTTCAGATTTTCCAACATTAAGCCATCTCAGAGTACGCCAGAAACCTTTAGGATCAGTTTTAAATCTTTGATGCAAGAAAGCTTTTTTTTCGTTTTTTACTGCCATATTTACAAAATTACGCAGTTCTCTATACTCCCTTAATGACACTTCGGTTTTAGTATTCTTATATTTAGCGTTAGCCAAGGAGCTGGCGGCTTGGTAATTCTGACCGTTCTAATTGGGGCATGTAAATCAAATAAAAGTAATAAATTGTGGTTCAAAAACTCAACCATACTATTCACCTCATCAAGATTAAAAATATAGTCCCAGTCCATTCTCTCCTCCTCCATCTCTAAACGTTCGGTAACAGGTAGCCTGTTTAATTTTTGCAATTCTTAAATCACACTTAACTAGACTATGATCAAAAATGTCATCCATATTACACACCTCTGTATCAGCAACGATTTCACTATTGTTTGTAATTATTAAATCTATTAAAGTTGACGAAGTGTTAGTTATGCGCGTAGCACTATTAATCACCTGATGCAAAGAATATTTATTAAGTAAAGTATTAAATTGACGGTAGGCATTAGTACCAGTATTTAAAAAATCAATGTTAAAGTCACCTATATTCATTTATTGCAACATCATTTCATCCAAAAACGGTTAATAAAATTTTATCTACGAAATAATAAGTGTTGTATTTTTATTTTTGTTTTACAATCTATTAATATAATTGTCAAATTTTTCGGACATGAAACATAACTTTGATCACTTATTTACATGAAAGCACTAAGAAATTCAATTAATAATGTAAAATACTTATGATTACATTCGTGTAAATTCATATTGTTAACCTCCATATTAATTCATTTGTTAGCTTGTCAACAATATATTTAAATAGCAGTCTAAGTATAGCTTAGCCCTAAGCGTAGGGGATGTAAGACACCCTCGAAACACGTGCTAATGTGATGGCCATGAAACTGATATGCTAATCTATTATCATGTAGGGTAGGAGGATTATAATTTGGCATATTGTTAAATAAACAGATCTAGTGTTAGAACAGTTCAAATGATTTATAGGAAAACACTATTAAATAACGTGTACAAAACTGAACAAGATGTTAGGAAAATTTATCAAAAGAAACAAAGAGAGAACTTAAAGAGGACGAATCTGGGGTCTATAAGATATTTAGATTGTACATTGGGCAGACTGGAGTATTTTTCAGTTTCAGAAAGATAATTTAAGAGTATGAAAGATATACACTGTGTACTAAATTGGGGATGCACGTTGTGCTTGCTCGGGTATTATTAAAGATATGCCGCGATGTTTAGCATCAAAGTGATAAAATTATCTTAAAATGGGCAACCAAACGTCAATCAACTTTATTTGAAAATTGTTTTATTAGCAATAATTAAAAACGAAGATTTTCACTATTAGGTTACCTCTGAAACTACTGAAATGGTGTAAATAGTTCTTGATTTTTTAACTAACTATATGTAAGCAGCATCTGCACAAAATTTCAAGTAATCGATAGGTTAAAAAATTAGAACAATTTAAGGGTAAAATGGCGATTTCAATACTCTTAGCCGTCAAGTTTTTACAAAAATTAAAAATATGAAATTTGAAAAAATAGAAAACAGTTACCTGTAAATATGCGAAAAATCCTGCTGCACCGCACTCGGGTCCCCGTCACATCCACTTCCAAAAAATCTACTCTTCAACCACCCCTGTACCCCCTGCGGATACTTTTCCTTCCATAACGAGTACCTTTCACGCACATTGTCTCTAATTACGTGAAACCTTCCAACGCATCCCTGGTAATCGTGCAACTTTTCTGCCATTTTAAATTGATTTTAGAAAAAAATCAATTGCGACAACAAATGGGATTTAAGTGGTGCGTCAGCTGAAACAAATAGGATTTTCGACGTCATCTTAACAACCACTTGATGATTTCAGTTGTTAGCCTGAAGGCTGACTGAAATTTTCAGGAAACGACTAAATCCTGATGAGTCCTGCGCGCTTAGACAAATAAAATTGCAATGAAAGGGTGATAACGTCAGTTTAAATACATGTGGGGATTGCTCGATTTACATTGTAAACTGTTTCTTGGGAATTAAAAGTCTTGGCACTATCATGTAGAATTTCTAGTTTAAAGAAAATGTCGGTTTACATTCGAAATAATAATTAAACTGTCTGGATTAAGGAAAAAATATGGGTTAATTCAGAGATCTCTGCGATGGCTTATTGAAATGTTATATACGGAACTGGTAAAAACACTCGAAGAAATTGGTATAAGTGTAAAAAGCTATGGTCTTTTTAAATTTCATCTTACTGATAGGATGCAAAATGTACAAATAAATAATATACACCACCACAGGTAATGACAACCCACTTTATCCCGGAAGGCTATAGAAGGGCCTTGTGTGGGAGGAGGCTAATATATCTAGTAAAACAACGACAGTTCAGTATGAAGTGCCACAGGGTGCTGTACTCAGTCCAGTCTTGTTCGGTATATACATTAATAATAAAAGTAAACATGTAGACCTTATTATTCATGTACAGCGTGTCCTATTTTGGTTGGAACCACCCCTATAAAAGTTTATTTAATGTCCAATTTAGATAAAAAAAATAATTAAATATAGATCTTTAAACAGCGCGCTTTTGTGTTATATTAAATTTTACAAAACATACTAGCGTGACCTACTATGTTTTTTTTTCGGGTCAGAAAATGATGAAATCTTATTAGTGATTTCTTTATTTCAAATCTGAGTGCGCAATTTGATTCAGCAATCCCCCGAATGTGTTTGTGTTGTTGAAATTTGGTACAATTTCGTTGAAAAAGTTTTATTTTTGTATTTTTCCTGAGAAAAATAAAAATTCAGAAATTGCCGAAGAAATTTGTCTCTACCTAAAATCTACAATTCTTTGAGAAAACCACACCGTTTGTGCTGGATGTAGCCTCATCATGTCTTTTTTTTAAAATTTGGGCCATTAAAATACTCTCCTTGAGCTCATAAGCAATACTCAAACCTTCTTTCTTCATGACCTACTTGCAAAGTATGCAAAAAATTTAGGTTTGTGTGGTTTTCGGTTATGATTTTTAAGGCACCTCCAAATGGTTTTTCGAGACTCGTTTAAATTATAGCAGCATTCCTCAAGCTTAAACTAGGGTTTTCGTCAAAATATGCCAAAATAGCGAGACCATTAAGCTGCCTCTGGTATCCAGATTCTCTAGCATTTGTTTCTGAAAACATTTTGTTTTTCGAATTAAATTCTCCGGCACCTTCTCTTGACGCTCTCACATTATCACCAACAATTTTAATAATCCCTATTTTTTCTCGAAAAGTTCGTAGGTGTAATTTAAACTTGCTGGCATTTTTTGACATAAGATAATGACTGATTGTTTCTAATCATGGCTATTTTGATGAAATGATTACAACAATTCATGAATTTCTAATAAAATCGCAAATATTTCAAAAAGTTATAACTTTAACCCCCACAATGCTAACATCAGAAAAAAGAGAATTCAATTTTACACAACTTGACGTAAAAAAATACACGGTGTTCCATTTGACCTAAACAAGTTTTCGCGGTTTCAAGTTGACAAAATGTAACGCGAAAAACGGAACTCTTGATATGATATTATTGAATTTATTTCAGTTATAGAACGTAGTTCTCCTTGTGTTCGTTTTTCGTGATAAGAAGCAAATGAGGATCTTTTACACGAAGAAAGTTATAACGGTTCTTGCAAACCGTTGCACCTGTCAAATTTTCTATAAAATGTCAAATATCTCTGAAACGGCTAGGTTTAGGTATAGGATATGCTACATATTCTCGACTCAGAATTTTATGCTTTTTTCGAAAACCCTAAAATATAGAGGGTATTCCATTTGAAATAAGCAAGTTGGTATCGACTTCCGGTATAAGCGGAAGTGCCAGCTGCTTGTAATTTTAGTTGGATTGGCCACACCGATATTAGTAATTATCTAAATTTTGAAAATTTTCTGATGCGTACTTTTCTCTACATCGATCGATTCAGTTCCCGGTGAGGCACCCTGTATAATCTACCCTTAAGACATTTCCCTCGAATTTTAGGAATTCAAGCTTTCATAGTAAATAAACTTTTCTCTGATAATCAAAGATCAGAAATGATTTGCTGTTTATTCAATTTGACCTTCTTAAATTATATTTTATTTTGAAGTATTATTACCACCAGATTAATGCTCCGATGGAAATTAACAATAAAAGTAGGTTGAAAAAATAAAAAGTGTTATTTGTTTTAGTTATTTATATCAGTTTTCACATATAAATACCGCACATTTCAGCAGTTGTTCTCATAAAAACATTTAAATGAGTCAGAATGTGCGAACGATTTTTTATTTGTTCAAGAAACCAGTACCTACCGGAATTCCTATTTTTATAAAATTGTATCATACTTAAATGTATTGACATATTTCTTTAAAAAAAAAAAAATTCACTGGCATAGCCACACTCCGAGCGAGCGGGAATGAGCTTTTCAGTTGTCAGGCTGTGTCGAGTTTAATTGGCTTAACTCCATGGCTTCCTAGACCCTCTCTCTTTCTCTCTGTGTCTATCAGTTAAGTCTAAAATAATTGAATTGTTCTAGCTCGTAATTATTTTTGCTTCAAATAGGATAATCTTGGATGCACTTTAAGAACTACAGGGAGGTTCTTAGAGAGGAAAGATAAGGTGGCAAATAAAAATTAAATGTATTATGGTAATAGTAAAAGGAAATTGCTTTATCAGCGGCGTGATTGAGAGTTTAAGTGCAAAAAGCAGACATTCTTAGACCCCTTCACATAATTAGGGTACATGATTCTTGTACCTGCATGCGTTGCGTCATGTGACGATTTGTTCGTATCACTGAAGCTCATCCCGTAAAATGAAGTTTGAAATGTAATGCCCTGTTCTCCTGAGGCTTTTTTATTTTTCAAGATTTTAATATACTTTTTATTTCAATTACATTTGTCCGCGTAGGCAAAAAAGTGTTACGAAATGATTTTAGAGAAGAGTTTAGTGAATGTGGCGATCTCATTGGTGACATTTTCCCTATTTTAAGTATATAAAGAAGAGAGCGCCCCCTTATCATTAAAAACAATTAAAAACGCTGAACGAAATATGTTTGAAACAGTAAAAATAATAATAATACTGTGTTAGACAACACGAGAATATGCGCACGAGGGATGTTTAAATCATTCTGCAAGGGGGTTAATACTGAGATTTTATTTTGCTGGTAGAAATGTACGCTTAAGACAGACACCATAATGGCGTATTAAAATTTGAAGTTTGAACAAATAATAAAAATTTCGTCATATTCACGACACATTTGTGTTGATCTACAACCTTTGCAATGCCGACTGACCAATCTGCAAATGCTATAGTACTATTTATAGGTCACCAGACATACAATACAAAAAGTTACTTCTCTGAACGAATAATAATTATGGTCACTATTTTTGTTACATATCAGGGTGTTCCGTATCCCTCCTATACCGCTACCGAGTATAATCCTTACTAAGGACATTCTAACATGCTTCTCTCGACATCTTTCTAACAGATATACTTGTCAGGTTATCTAAGAGACTCGCTTACATATGTTCATAAACCGATAAAATAATTTTTTGGCTCTGCAATGCTATACAGTAATCACTGTAAATATTTTTATGTTTTCGCCACTTCAGAAAATTTCTTGTTACGTCAAGAATGGGTAATTTTACTTGGAACTATTTTAACATTAAAAAGCATATGTCACAACTTCATTACATTCGTGAACAAATACTTCTTTAGCTACGACGTCAATGAATTCATTTTGGCATTGCCTTTGGAAATTTTCCTCCCACTCACGTTTCTGTATTATTTTTAACTAATTTAATTGCAAAATGAAGTGCTTCAGCAGACACATTTTATGTTTGTCTAATACTTTGGAATCTGTTTATATCGTATTGTCATAAATATGTTACATTATAACCAGATACAACTGCGTTAGTATATGTCTTTATTAAATAATGGTCTAAACGATTTGTTGAAGGTGCAAATAAATATTGATATAATATGTAAATATATTTTTAAATAACTCGAAATTCAAACCAGTAGGTTTAACAAATGTAGTTATCTCTACTTAGCTGTAACGATTTGATATTTAAACTGACGCAAAAGTGTTTGTTTTTAATTATTCTGATTGTTACTATATGTCCGTCATACAGGGCGGGACAATTGTGCGCTGACTTCGATAGCTCAAATTGTATATTGCTAGAAATTTTTTACAATTCAAGTAAACTAGATAAATACTCTTAACCATATAACACACATTGTAAATGTTTCTTTATAAAAAAGTGGGTTTCTTGGAATATTTAAAAGTACACTTGTTACCTAAAACAAATGAACCCTAGCCCATATTCTGACCTCCGGCCTATAAGTATTTTCTCAGCCTTCTCTAAAATAATAGATCGTGTTATGCACGAACCAAAAGATGTTTCTTAAAAATAACAATATGCCTCTTTTGCAACAGTCGGATTTCAGAAAATGCCACTCCACTGTCAGTGCCCTATTGGAAGTCACTAATGATATGATCCGTGTTGTAGATGAACGAAAGACAACCGCGTTGGTATCGCTTGGCTACAATAAATTATTTGATGCATTGGACAATGTTTTATTTTGTACCAAACTTCACTATTATGGATTTCATAAAAGTGCTGTAGATTTTGCTTGTAACTACTTAACCATCACAAGTCAAGATATAATAGCAAGCAATACGCCGCAGGAGTATCTCAGGGATCTGTACTGGAGCCATTGTTATTTATTGTTTATGCTGCGGATATTGAACGTCAACTTAGTTTTACTTCCACGTCCAGTGGAAGTATAGTAACGCAAAAAAAATAATTATTTTTGTTGAAATATGCTTAAAATGTCATGAAACGTCGAGATTTTAAATTTGAACAAAAAAAATTCTTGTCTGTCGGTCTGTCCGTCTGTCGGTCTGTCTGTAACTTTTTTGTGCGCACGTTTACTCTGGAACCGTTTATGATATTGATTTGAAATTTGATACACTTATGTATTGTAACAAGATCTGGAGCTAGATTATATTTTGATCTAATTCTGTTGAAGGGTTCGGGGGTAAATGTTGTAAATAAGTGTAAATAGACAAAGGAAGCAGGTTAGAGTCTCAAAGTCTCAAATCTTTTTTTGGTATCAGCCACCCTCGGAGCCCCACTGTCACCCCCGATATCACCCCCGCACTATTATGAAAGGGAGTAAAAAAAATTAAAATCTGATTTAGTGTGTATACAAGAACGAAACGCCTCAAAAAAAATTTCTGGCGTTAGCTGCCCCCTCTACCACCCCCCATTGCCACACCCACCCCATTAATAAAGGGAGTGAAAAATTAAATTGGGATTTAGTGTGTATACGAGAACCAAGGGATTTTTGCCATCAGCCACCTCCTCTATCAACCCCATTGCCACCCCCACCTTATTATTAAAGGAAGTAAAAAACTAAATTAGGATTTAATGTATGTACGAGAACCAAGGGCCCTTAAAATTTATTTTGGCATTAGTTACTCCATCCACCACCCCCATTACCACCCTCACTCTATTGTTTAAGGGAATAAAAAATTAAATTGGGATTTAGTGGGTATACGAGAACCAAGAATTTTTTTTTTTACATTTTCCACCTCCCTTATCACCCCCACTCTATTATTAAAGGCAATAAAATATCACATTGGGATTTAGTGTGTATAAGACTTGGCTACAAAATCTGGATGTGGAAGTAGAGATTCCTTGGGCAGCGGTTTTTATATTTATCACCAATATGTTGAAGATACTGCAGTATATCTAAAAATCTAAACTCTAGCAAAGGTGAGACTCTGCAAGCAGAGCAGAGTTATTTGCGGGGAAATTTAAATTTTTTCAGATTTTGATGAAGCTTGAGATTTGGGGGTTTTAAGCTAACAAAAAATGATAATATGACTTCTTGACTTTTGGTATTACATATCGAATCGTGGCAAGAATTGGAAATTCACCAGGAATTTATTAGTGACCAAAATTATTGACACCCAGTCATTCTACTATTTTCTAAAGAATCGTCTATATTTTCTGCATCGCCAACTTGGCAAAATTAGTGGGACGCTGCGACGTGATTGATCACGCTATGTATATCAAAAAGGTGAAAAGTTCGAAATACGTAGACACAACAGAACAACAGTACAATTGTAGATAAATTGCATAGCGGCCCACGATCAAGGTTTACCTTTATATGGGATTAAGGTGTTTATTTGTTTATATTATAAATTTATTATTTTATTTATTCAGATGATGTGTTAGTGCCAAATAAACATCTACTTATTATATGGTAAAAGTTTGGGTAACATTAATATACTGATCGCTGTCCTTTAACACAGTTCAATTTCGTTGACAGAGAAGCATTTATAAAAATCTTTTTACTACGTCGCTAAACATTAGGAAGCTTCTAAACGCATTTAGATCTTAATTTTTACTTAAAATTAAACATACTAGAAAATGGTGGATGCGCTCGGACAATTAGTAAATTTATTTGGCAAAGATTTATAACAAATCTGTTTTACTTAGATATTATGTCCAACTAAAATCATATTTTGTGCCAGCTGTTGCAATTTTAATAACTGCCCTTAATCTTGATGAATATGCATTTCATTATTATTCAGTATTATTAAAGAATGTTCATTTAATAGTTTAATCTTCGTTATGTGTTCGGTTGAAAGATAGTTAATAGGTTATCAAAGTGCAGTATGTAAAATATATACCGGGTGTTAGAAAAGTATGGGAACGGTGGAAAATCTCGAACAGTTTGCATCAAATCGAAAAATACGTGTCAAAAATTTTTCAAAAAACTATCTTCTGATACCAAAATGATCTCCCCACCCGCCACCTTGTGGATGGGGTGAGGAGCAACTTTAAAATTTCAAATGGAAACCCCTATTTTTTATTGCGGAATCGGATTCTATGGCAAAAAATACGTAAATTTTATTCCGGATATTTTTTTCGATTCTTGCATGGTGTCGCTGTAATCGGAAAAAATGAAAAGAAAACATTACTGTTTCAAGAATAGCGTAATGTGCCCATAAAAAAACGCTCAATTCAAAAACTGAAAAACACGTATTTATTATTTTTACGAAATCTATCCAATGACATTGGATTCGACTCTCCCACCCCTAACCCAGTGGGTGGGGCGGGAGCAACTTTGAAATTTGTAATGAAAATCCCTATTTTTAAAGCGGATTCGGATTCTACGGCCAAAACTACGTGAGTTTCATATCGGGCATTTTTTTTCGATTCTCGCAAGGTGTCGCTGCAATCGCAAAAAAAATGAGTGGAAACATAAAAGTTTTGAACGCATACTTAAAAAAATACGAAAAGTGAAACTACTGATCTCAGAGTGAATGATTTCCCGAGCTGTTTTGAAAACAGTGATTTTACACGGTCGTGCAGAAATTACAACAACTATTAACATTCTGTAAATTTATTAGCAGCTAGTAATTTTCAATTTACATTTTTTACAGGGCAATAAAAAAGTCGATTTAAAAAAAAAATTGACAGTGGTTTTACCTCTTAATTCAGCCACTTCAGGCAAGTTCTTGATCCCAGCCAGTGAAGGCAAAGAGGTAATTCAGCCATTTAAGGCAAGTTGAGGATTTCGGCCAGTTGAGGTAATTAGTTTACAGCTTAACTGCTACGCTAGCAGGTTTTAATTTCACGATTATAGCAGGTGTTCAAAATGGTGCCCATTGACTTCTTGGCATTGTCCGAGACGAACGTAAACATTTTCAATAGAACTTCTTATCATTTGAAGCGGTATTTCTGCAAAAATGTTTAATATGCGTTGCCTCAGCTCTTTCAAATCACGAGGTTTAGTGAAATAAAACTTACCCTTCACGTAGCCCCAAACAAAATAATCAAGTGGCGCGAGGTCGGGAGATCTTGCTGGCCATTCAATAGTTCCTCTTCGACCTATCCATCGATTTTCGAAAGTACCATTCAAATAGTCCCTAACAATATCCCGATAGTGTGGAGGGGCCCCATCTTGCTGGAACCAAACATTATCGAACTCATCACCAGCAATCTCTTGTATTGCGGGAACTATTTGATTTATCAACATTTCCAGGTATTTTTCTCCATTCAAATTTCCATCTATGAAAAACGGTCCTATGATTCGATCTCGGAAAACTCCTGCCCAAACATTTAATTTTTGTGGATACTGCGTGTGTGTTTCACGCATCCAGTGAGGGGTTTTCGTCACTCCAATATCTGAAATTATGGCGATTAACTTTTCTACTGAATTCGAAAGTTGCTTCATCTGAGAAAACAAGTAGAGATGACAAAAAATTTGGGTTTTGGTTACTCCTTTCCATCATTAATTCACTAAATTCAAGTCGCCGATCAAAATCATCTTCATTTAACTCTTGGTGAAGGTGAATTTTGTAGGGATGAAATTTCAAATGTTTCAAATTCTTATGAACTGAAAATGCACTCATATCAAGCTGTTGACTGGCTTTTCTGATTGATAACCTTCGATTTTCAACAAATGCCTGGGCCACTTCCATTTGTCAAGCTTCCGATGTTTCAGATTTTAGTCTCCCAGATTTTGTGCGATTTTTATTTGTCCTTGTGTCTACGAATTGTTTGTTGGTACGGGACACAGTAGATTTCGAAATTCCCACTTGATCTACACGGAAAGTTTCGTTCAATAAATTCACAACTTCATCATAGGACCTTTCTTTATCGCTCCACCCTCGCATCATTAAAAGAGAAACTCTCTTCCTCTGTTAAAGTAGCCATTGTGCAGAAAAAAACGCGAGAACTAATGAAAAATGAAATAACTTTTTCCGCACAAAAATACGCTCCTGCCTCTACAAAAGTTGGAAGGAACTGGACGTTCCCGTAGAAATTTCACAAAACAAATACTGTTATTAAGAACACTTAAAAAAAACATTCATAAAAAACAAGATATCACAGATATTGTTTTTAAACTGAATATTTTTTTGTCAGCACAAGTAGCTAGAGTTTGTAAATATTTACAAACTTATGGACGCTTAAGGTTTATTTCAATTTTGTGCCATTGCAGCGACACCTTGCGAGAATCGAAAAAATGCCCGATATAAAATTCACGTATTTTTGGCCGTAAAATCCGAATCCGCTATAAAAAATAGGGATTTTCATTACAAATTTCAAAGTTGCCACCCGCCCCACGCACTGGGTTAGGGGTGGGAGAGTCGAATCCAATGTCATTGGATAGATTTCGTAAAAATAACCAATACGTGTTTTTCAGTTTTTGAATTGGACGTTTTTTATGGGCACAAGACGCTACTCTTGAAACAGTAATGTTTTCTTTCATTTTTTGCGATTACAGCGACACCATGCAAGAATCGAAAAAAATGTTCGGAATAAAATTAACATATTTTTTGCCGTAGAATCCGATTCCGCAATAAAAAAGAGGGGTTTCCATTTGAAATTTTAAAGTTTCCCCTCGCCTCACCCACAGGGTGGTGGATGGGGGGTCATTTTGGTATCGGTAGATTTTGACATTTTTTTATTTTTCGATTTGATGCAAACTGTTCGAAATTTTCCACCGTTCCCATACTTTTCTAACACCCGGTATACCCGGAATGGTTAAACTTATTATACATGTCATGAAAGATGCAAGATATATTGATTTTTCACACATAATAAATCGGACCTAGTAAAGGGTCTTTAAGAAATCCTTAATATGATTATGATTAAAAATAGAGAAGTAGAAAACACAAAACAGTGGAACAGCAGCGCAAGGAACAGTTCTTTAGCGGGAGTTGCGTAGTAGTTACACCAGCCTTACGAGAGAATGTAGAGCAGCCAACTAATCCCTTGTCTACTAAATGTTAGGCAAGTAAAAGATTTTCACTCTAGGACAGAGAAGAGATTCGGTAAAATTTCCAAGTTAGGGCGTGGCTTGTCTCCCGACATCGGTGGTTGATCTTAGTAGCACAAATAGTCCGGAATTAAAGAAATAAACAAAGAACTAATATATCTCAACCGTTGTTAATATAACCAACATTATGTGATGATAAAAAAAAATATCAAATGGTAATAGAAGAATATAAAATCCGCAACTCAAAGATGTTCGTCTTTCTTTCGTAAATATGTTGCAACTCGACGCTCTGATTGCAATATGCGACATTATTTCGGTAATAAGTCTGTAAATAACCCAAAAAGAAAACATTAAGAACACACATATGAATGCATTTATGCAGATGTGATCTGTATCGAAAACAAATTTAACCCACTTTGCATTACCTACATTTTTACTTTCTTTGTGTCAAGGTAATTGCTTTCTGTATATATTCCCAAAAATACATTTGCACATATTAAAAATTAATTGCGCAATTTTATAAACGGCTCTTGATATGCCAATTGCAGAAATGAATTATTAACATGATTATTAACATTTTTGAGTCATTAGTCAAGTCTGGTTATTATTAATTAAAGATTTAACACTGGGATTCTTTGATTTTATATTCGAGAATATGTTAGTTGACATATTGAATCCATATATTAATATAATAATAACAACGGTGACATCAAAAAAAAAAAAACGATGGTACAGTCATGTACATAAAAACACCCTTAAAAGTTCATCAACTATTTGAAAAATGAAAAAATTTGTCAATCTGTTAATGATATTACAAAGAGGAAAACACAATATAATAAAATCTTTGAAGTGAAATTTTCAAATAGTGATAACAACAGATAAAAAATTTTTTACGGAATTATGTAACATCACAGATGCAGGGGAAAGGAAAATAATAAAACCGGATACAAATTTTTCAAACAAAAAAGTTGAAAACAGTTTTTATCTTAGCAATGTCACTGAACAAGAAATTCGGAAGTACATACTGGAACTAAAGCACAAACCCCCTGGTCATGATAACATATTAGTAGAGCTAGTTTAGGAAGCACCTGACTGGATCACACCACTAATAATAATAAAGCAGTTTGTTTCCAACAGGTTACTCCCAATTGCAGGACATATTTTTGTGTGTGTGTGTGTGCGAAGAGAGAGTTTGGTACTGGGCAAGTCCTTTAGCCACAGAAAATAGAGGACATACTTAAATTAGAAATAAATATAGAGAAAAAGAACCAAAAAATAATATTAATACATAAAACACTAAGGGGAAAAATATAATAATAGTATAGTGATGATCTAACTAATTAATTTGTATTCGGAATGTGACCAATAAATGTGCAGTTATATCTACCTGCTAATCTAGGCACAAAAAATGACAGTTTGTTTAATAAAAAGCTACAATCAATGTTGTTATGTAGTAAATTATAGAGGAACTTAATGGACATAATAGCACGCCTTAATTCTAACAATTGTAACTGAAATATCTCTAACAATAAATTGTTGTCTATTCCTCGCGGAGGATACGTGCCATCTTCTTTAAATAATAAATATTTCAGAAACTTTCTTTGTGGAGACTTAATAATATCTACATGCCTTTGATAAATAAATAGGGTGCCGTATCAGCGCTCCGTACTTAAGTTCTGATGTCACGCATGAGGAATATAACAATTTAAAAGTTGAGATATTCTGGAAATTTTTACAGTTTCTCATAATAAACCCCAACTGTTTACATGCTACAGAAACAACGTAATTAACATGCGACATGAAGTGTAGTTTATCATCGCACAATATACCTAAATCTTTAACCTCCTGGCAGTTAAGTTTATATGATAAGGATGGTTATAGGCACATATCTTTCTAGAGAAAGAGACAACGTTACATTTGGATGTGTTAAGGCTGAGGCGATATTTATTACACCAGTTGACAACACCATTGAGAACTGATTGTAGGTACAAATCTTGTGCAGTACGAATTGATTTGCAAATATTGAAATCATCCACAAAAAGAGGTTTTGGACAGTTGATTTGGGTATCCAGGTCATTAATAGAGATAATGAAAAGTAACGGGCCTAGATTGGAGCCTTGTGGCACACCTGAGGTTACCCTGTACTCAACAGATTTGGCACCTTCATATTCAACGAATTGCTTTCTGTCGGTAAGATAGGAGTTAAAGAGTAACAATAAATTTTCAGAGAAAAAACATCTTCAAGTTTATGAAGAAGAATATAGTGATCGATTTGATCAAAGGCCTTCTGTAAGTCTATATAAATTACATCAACTTAGCCTTGATTATCTAATGCTTCACATATGTACTGTGTAAAACAAGCTAGATTATTAACACAAGATCTGTTCTCCATACATCCATGCTGGTCTGGAGAAGTAATATATTTGATTGAGATAAATATAAGTGTAGATAACAATTTCAAAAAGTTTAGCAAAATTACTTAATATGGATATCGCTCTATAGTTGATTAGTTTGGAGGGATCTCCTTTTTAAAAAATGGGACATACACGGGCAACTTTCCACATACTAGGAATGGTGTTAATGTGAAATTAAACAAACAAAGCAGTGGATTCATTAAAGGACCAATACAATATTTTCCCATAAAACAAGGAACAGTCTCTATACCCGAAGTATGTTTATTTTTCATCTTCTTTGAGGCATTAACAATATCTTGCTCAGATATGGTGCTAATAGGAATATTCGTATTATTTTTAACGGCGGTATTTTCATTTGCTGAAAAATGCTTGTCTGACTTTAAGTGTACACTACAGAAATATTTTGCAAACCCATTTAGTATTGACTGTGGACTGTCGTAAGATATATTATTTTCATCCTTAAGCACTAATGACTCACCTGTAAATAAAATATTTGGTGTCTGCCCAGTTCGCTTTAAAGTTGCAGAAATAATTCCGTCATATAAAGGCGGTGAACAACTCGAAACACAAAACTATCGACCAATTTCTAATCTCTCAAAAATTTCAGCCTTATCTTCGATTGGTTCCTTATAAACTTCATTTTTTTAGTAACCCCACAAAAAAGAACCTGATGAGGTCATCTCAGATGATCGAGCTGGCCAGTTAAGTGGTTATAGTCGTTTCAATCAACGTATGTGTAAAAATTATGTCTGAGCAACTTAAAACAGTCCTTGCAATCGTCATCAAAATCGTTCGAACTTCAAAATGTCTTTACAAGTATCTGTTTACTGGTGAGGGCATTAGATTTCGCTTTTAGTTTATCAGTGATCGGTTTGGGGTGTATATTCAATAATGAATTCATTAATAACGTGTTAAACAAGGAATTGGGAAAAAATATTTACCTGTTGAAAAATCAGTCGATAATGTTTTAACCTAGTAGTGAAAAAGTAATATGTCAGGAAAATATATTCAAAACAAAACATCAATCACAGCTGCATGTCTTGTGCGTGCTCAAATGCACGTTTACAAAATGTCGGTAGCTCCACTGTCGGAATTATGTTTTTTAGATGTATTTTTAACTTTGAAAGCAACATCTTTGATGTCATTAATTAGAGTACAGTAACATTGCCAAATAATTTAGCTACATTAAAATTAGAGTGTTTTTATTTGTTCCCAATGGAAATAGCAGTATGCATAAACATTGGTTTAGAGATGCTTGATAGATTTCATTGTTTATGAGATTAGTAATGGGAAAGGTGCGTATCATAAACAATGTCATTATCTATATGCACTTTTGCTTTCTAGAACATAAAAGTAGTTATTAATAAATGTATGTATACCTATAAGGCGCAGATTACCACATGAAAATATTGAAGCAGGATGGTTTTCTATTTATTTGTCGTATGCCTGTTAAATACATTAAAAATTAAGACATGAATACATATATCGGTATAAAAATTATTTAAAGAAAATATACAGAGTGACCCCCCATTTGAAAGCGGGGCGCTTTGAAATGGATCACTCTGTATATATACTAAAATATTAAAACGCAATTAATAATCCAGTCACAATATCATCTATAAAGTCCTTATTTTTAGTATAAGGAACACAACTAGACTGCAACAAACAAGCCATTTTTCGGGCTATGTACCCCACCGAGCGTTGAATTACCAGTTACAGTCCTGGCGCGTTAAGTGTAATAGTCACATATTACCAACAGAACGCTTAATGTTTCGATTGCAACAAACACTGACCGAAAGTTTAATTCATATTTAAAGGAGCACTTGCAGACTGCAGTTTCGATTTGTTGGCTCTCATCATTGCAAGGTGGGCTATAACGGCCGACGCGAGGCGAGGATCCTCCGATTATATTCCTCCGATTGCGGAATGTCACACAGTCGGTGACTGCACTAAAAGATTTTTACTGCCGCATGCCACTCAGAACGATGTGAATGGAAGTAAAAGACTGCTACATTCGCTCAGATGGAGTGTCAGAGAGATGACAGTTTAAGTTTGCAGAACTTGCCATTAAAGTCATGTTTCATGTTTGAAGAAAACATAGCGTGTTAGTTAAGCGGCTGTCATTTTTGCTGCACCTAAAACAATATACTATTTACATTTAAAACATATTTATTCGTCTGTATTATATAAATAGTTAAATAACGTAACCAAACTTACTTGAGTTGGTGTACCCCAGGATCATGTGCTTGGGCTAGTATGGTTGTTATTAATGTCAAAATTTGATTATGCATTTTAAAAAACTATTTTGCTACTTCTTTGACGTAAAAATTTTGAAAGTACTTTGTATTGTTATGAGATACATCAAATGCAGTTTCTAAAACTGACTTGTTAAAGTTGATATGCGTACATATAAGTCTGACTCTAGTCAACATTTCTAAAAGGAACAGTTAAGCTTGATTTGTAGAATAGTCACATTATTTTGACTTAATATATTTGGACTATGCGCTTCTGAAGACTTCTTTTTCCTCTTCATATTCTTATTCTTCTTTTTCGTCTTACGGCATTTTTCTTCTTTACTTAATGCTTTTTTGCAGTATCTGATGGTGTATTTTCGCCGTTGTGCTCTGTTTTGATTATTATTTTATTATGAACTCCAAAATAAAAAAAATTAAATGGAAAATAATTTTACTAAAAATTTTTTCATCATAATTTCTTCAGTTCTCAAATTGTAGAACACAAATATTGGAAAAGTGGACATTTTCCAGCTGCAATGTAAAGCTTTAATTAATATAGGTAGCCTTGTTACAAAATGAATGCGAGCAATTAACTTGTCTTACGGTTTTTATTTACGCAACGGGCAATGTTGTCCAATACTAAGGTATTGGTTATTTTATTTAGAACCTTCAATATACGTCATGTGAAATATTGTTTAAATACATGGGCGTCTCAAGTTGGGATATTGTAGAGGTGAAGTTAAGATGTTATACTATCATAATATCGACATCCGGTTTTGAAATACTTGTTCCTAGATGACATAGAACAACGTGTCATTGGCTCGATGCTGTCGCATTAGGCTTAAGGCTAAGGAGGTGTGAGTTCGAATCCTCGATAGGGGTGTTTAGTGTTACCGAGTTGAGAGCAATGTGAGAGAGGCAGCTCGGCTAGTCTCTACACCACTCTTCAGCTCGAGTCTGCTATATGATGCTTTGGTCTTTGATTTCAGTAAATAATAAAAATTGGCTATCTGCCGAGGACCTTGGATTTGACCTTGTTAGTGAACTTCAAGGTCATTTGATGGTCAAGTTGATTTTTCAAATGGAACTCCCTACTTTTAACTCCGGAAATAAAACAAGCGGAAAATTTTACGTTCGGATATGACCTTCGACACTTACAAAATTGAAATTCAACTTCAGAGTATAGTAAAGGTGACTTTTAGAGGTCAATTTTGTAAGTGCTGAAGATCATATCCGAACGTAAAATTTTCCGCTCGTTTTCCAGAGTTAGAAGTAGGAAGTCCCATTTGAAAAAGACGACTTGATATTCAAATGACCTTGAATTTCATGGTCAAGGTCAAAATCAAGGTCACCGTCAGACATTCAGAGAAATTTCCTACAACTTTTGTGTTTAAAGTTTTTTTTCTATGATTCGTATTTTTCATCCTGCTGTTCCCGTACTTTTATGCCACACTGTATATATTTTAGCCTTAAGTATAAACTGTATTTCTTCAAGTGCTTCAAAAATAACTACGCTATAATTAAGTTGTACCCGTAAACACACTTTTTAATAATTACAGATCTTTTTTGTAATCACTAACCTATGTTTTATATCTGTGATCACTATGCATGCATGTTGTATAAACTTATAAAGTTCCTCTTTAAACTCAGATTTAACTGCTTTTTTAAAAATCGACTTAAAATTTGAGGAGTTCTAATTGTGACTTATGATCTATGAACTTGAAGACTCTGCAACCAGTTCAAAATTATAAACATTTAAACGGTGTGATTTTTTTTGACTCACTTGACATATGTTAGTTAAAATTGTTCTCTTTTGAATTTACATCTTGGTACCATCTGACTTTGGGCTTCAGGGCCACTAGTATCCATTTCCACATTTTATAAGTTTGTGACGCCCATGCTTGTTAAATGGTAATTACGAAGTAACACACTTACGTGTGATAAATATTTTATGCTGCCGGTACGTGATCGGTTTTTAAATGGTTATGCTGAGTAAAGTGTAGCAAAAGATTCAATAAATTATGTAAAAGGCTTTCTTTCAAGCATATTAGATTTTAGATTTTCCCATATAGGGAATATAAATATACAGGGTGAACCATAGTGCAGGTGCAGATTCTTTGGGCCAAAATATGAGGATATAACCAAATATGCTTTAGGATTTGAATAAAAAAAAATTATTTTTATATTTATTAAAATTTTAAATTAAAATAAAAAAAATTAATTTTATTAAAATGCTGCTGTGAAAAAAGATACAGGGCGTCAAAGTTCAAATTATTTTTTCGTTTTTTTGCAATAACTCAACAGATAGAGGAACTTTTTTGATTCGTTAGATCATAAAGGGCGTCGCAGGACCTGTATCTGATGATGAATTTTTTCATATTTTTTCTTTTGACGAAACGTTGTGGTACTTCTTACCAGCAAATCTGATGAGGGTGTCATTTTCACGTATAAAAGGTACACTCGGTAGATCTTGGTACCTCCAACCGTTTTCGAGGAAAGTGCCGTTAAACATTTCAATAATTTTTTGACAGATAAATTCAAATTTAATAAAACAAAGTGTATTTATTGCAAAAGTATAAATCGTAAGGGAAAAAAAATAGTAATAACTCTTTCTCACTTTCTTATGACCTAATGGTATTGAGATAAATACATAAATTAAAAGATTGTCGAAAATAAGGATTTAATCCTATTAGAAGACCAAAGAATATCGTAAATGTTTACTTAATGACATTATAAACTTTCTCCCATGCAAAAATCCCATTGCTACAACTTAGAGTAAATATTCGATATGGTTTCCACCTACTTATATGCCTTTTCCAATTCTGTTCATAAAATATTTTCTTACATTGAAAAATACATTTTCCTGTCCTCTAATAAAATTCGCTGCGTTTTGTATTTTATCCCACAGTGCTCCTCTTGAGTTGATAGTATTTGCATGGACTAAGTACATCATATGTCTCCACACCTTGGTGGCTAAGCAAACTCACTTCCTCGATCGATCCATCTGCGTGGAAATGTCTCAAGATAATTTCTGACTTCAATGGAGAAATGAGGGGGAGCTCCATCTTGAATGAACCACATGCTGTTCCGTATGTCTAGCATGAAAGCATGTAATATATCAGCAAGAGTATTTTGAAGAAACAACAGATTTAATTTTGTAGGAAGGACAAATGGTCTCAATAATTGATCGCCGATGATACCACACCAAACGTTAATGTTAAACTCTAGCTGAAAATGCCTTTCTTTAATGGCATGAGGATTTTCTACTTCCCAGTAAAGGGTATTTCTCCAGTTAAAAACGCCTCGGCGAGTAAAAGCTGCTTCGTCGGTAAATAAAGTGCTCTTAACAAAATTTCTATTCCTGTTGTGTTTATTTAGAACAAACTGACAAAATTGTAGCATTTGTGGAAAATCCCTTCGAAGTAAGTTTTGTATGCTATCTAATTTCTTCGAAAAACACGCGTACCACTGTCGACCTGCTTGACGTAATCCATAAAGTGCCTTTTGCAATCGACAGGCATTTCCGCCTCGCTCTAATTTCAACAGCATTTCTGTAGCTCGTTTCTTTACTTCTTGAATGCCCGTTTATCTTTGCCTATTCTCTCGAGCATTTCATGTAACATCTCTGGAATCTCCATGAATACTTTTTCTTCAAGATTTCCATTTAAATATGCAGTTACCACATCAAATTTCCATTCCAAGTTTTGTTGCAAGAGCCAATATGAGTCGTATGGACTCCAATCTTGCTACTGGGGCGAAAGTTTGATTGTAGTCAACGCCATATTGTAGACTATATCCTTTTGCAACTATTCGAGCTTTTCGTCTCTCAATGGATCCATCTGGCTTATACTTGTTGGTCAACACAATGCGACTTCCCACTACATTTTGACTTTTTTCAACAATCTCTTTCTTCTTTACCAGACTCTCAACTTCCGATTGAATAGCTCTTTTCCATTCCTCATTTTCAGGCGACATGATTGCTTCCTTTACAGTAATTTCTACAACTCCAGGAAATATTTCATCGTTTTCGTCATTATCATCTTGAATTATTGGAATAGCTTGTCCTTCTCGATCAATTCGTTGAGCCGATGAAAATAATTTCCTAGGACGACCTCTAGATCCAGTACGAGTTATCCTTGGTCTGTCTCTTTCTCTTCGAAGTATTGGTACGAATTCAGGATCCGAAATTGGTATAGTCTGTGGTGATTTCTGTTGCCCCTGACTCCTCTAAAGATCTATTAATCACATTAGGATTATTTGTTATTATTTCGATTTGAATCTCCTGTTTAGGCCTTTCAATGTCATCGTCAATTAACATAATTTCCCTTTGATTGTCTTGAGATCCATTAGTTTTTCCTCTTGGAACCTGACATCCCTTGCGACAACAAATTTTCTGGTTTCTGGCAACCATACTCTATAACCTTTTGTCTCATGTGGGTATCCAACAAACACTCCCTTTCAATGGATCTTTATCTAAGACATATACAGTTGATCCAAATATCCTCAAATAGTTCCATGTCGTCTTTCTGCCTGTTCACTTCTCATATGGTATACCACCACTCAGACTACTAGATGGACATCTATTTGTAATATGACTTGCAGTTGCAATTGCTTCAGCCCAAAACATCAGTGGCAGTTCTGATTGGATTAATAGTCAGCCCGCCATGTCTATCAGGGTTCTGTTCATGCGCTCAGCTACGCCATTTTGTTGTGGTGTCCTCACAACTGTCAATCATCGCTCAATATCTTGCATATCTAAGAGTGAATCAAACTCTTCATTGCAGTATTCTTTTCCATTATCGGATTGAATACATTTTATTTTATTGCCAGTCTGCCTTTCAACGTGAGCTTAATATAATTTCTGTTTCAAGCAAAATATTTCACACCATCGGGAATAATCATCAACAAATGTGACAAAATACTTAGCTCCGTTTGCAGCTTGTGTCCTGAATGGCGCCACAACATCTGAATGGGCTATCTGCAACACTTTGTCACTTTGACGTTCGCTCGTGGGGAACGGTAATGCAGTCATTTTGCTTCTTAGACATACATCGCATCTTGACAAACATTCCACGTCTTTCATGGTAATTTTTCTTTTGGTTACTTGACTAATGACCTTCACAAGATCTCTTGAATTTAAGTGTCCCAAACGACTGTGCCATCTCTTCACTTCAACTTGATCACCGGTCTCTGTCATGCCAGCCATGCCATTTGCCTCCTTGATATAGTACAAGTCACCTCGACGTTCAGCTGTCAATTTGACTTGTCCTTCTACATCGAAAACGATAGCTGAATCACGTCTAAACAATACGTCATGATCCTTGTTGGTGATTTTAGCAACGGATACTATATTTGATCTTAGTTCTGGCACAAAAAATTCTATCCTCCTGACGTCTTTCTCATTGACTACTGACAAACCTACAGTACCTTTTCCTTTGATCTCACTGGATGCTTGACTAGCTAGATTGATTTTTCCATACGTGGACGCATTGAGATATTTAAATGACTTTTTATCTCCGCATAGATGCGCCGTGCAACCGCTATTGAGGATCCATGGTCGAGACGAGACGTCGATTCACTTGATACTTGACATTTACTATAATAAACCGCAAACGTATCATCTGTGGCTTTTGCACACTAAAGCATATTTGGTTATATCTTCTTATTTAGGCTCAAAGAATCTATCCATGAATTATGGCCTATTTTTAATGGTCCGCCCTGAGAAGCTTTTAAAGCAGTCTTTAGTTTAGGAATCATTACTGAATAAAATATTCAAAATCGGACGATAGGGACACTCTCGAAAACGGATTTCAAAATGGTTGACCGGTTGTTATGAATTTTGTAATATTTTGTTTGTTAGGAATAGTTATTAATATTTTGCATATCAACGTGGCAGCATCAATCATAGGTTTTTAAATGTAGTTTTTTTAACGTAAGTACAATTTTCAAGAATGCATTTCCTGTGGCTGTTTTATTTAGTTCTATTTTTAGATTATAGCCATGTGTAATATTATTCCATTTTATATCCAGAAGGACGTAAATACGTATCTGTATAGTATCTGTCATTAAAATTCTCTTAGTTTTATATTGTGATGGCCATGCGTAGATATCTAGTAATAATACTAGGAATTTGTCACTGACATAATTTTTGTTTCATTGATCTTGTTGAATTAGTTTAAGTTAAGAACACGCAACTATACCTATTTATATCTGTACCTCGAATAAATTGAGTTATAACAAAAATTTAATAGGAAGAACATTAGCAATATGTGTTGTTTTTGACTTTTAATGTTCACAACCTCAATCCTGTGATTTCGAGGTTTTATTGTTGTATCTGTTTATCGAATTGATCAAACGTAGGCCAAACAACGTGGATTGTTATTATATTACTAAATGAATTAGTTATTTTTAACGCGAAACGGAATTATTCTAGATCTAAAATTTCAATGTTGAATGAAAATAACACTAAACACTGTAACATACCTGTTAATTGGATTGAAGAGACTTTGCATAAACCTAAATAGCTAAGATAAAATCAAGTAGAAACACGATTCCTTTTTAATTTAATAATTGTTCAAAATTCCGCCTTTGAACCTCCACGCATATTTAACACCTTCGGATTAGTTCTTCATGGGCAGCTCTTCTAATTGTATCCTGTGATAAGTTTTGAAATGCATTTCCTACTCTCTGCATACAATTTTCAATAGTTGTAACTTTACTTTAAATAGTTCTCCAAATAAAATATTCTAGAATTGGCAAATCGGGCGAGTGAGAAGGCCATGTGAAACAATTCTTGAATGTTTAAGAAAATCGCAAATATCTCAAAAAGTTGTAACTTAAACCCCCACAATGTTGATATCGGAAAGAAAGGCATTTAATTTTACATAACTTGATGTAAAGAATATAGGGTGTTCCATTTGACCTAAACCAGTTTTCACGGTGAGAGGCCTACGAAATGTAACATCAAAAATGGAACACTTGATATACTATTATTGAATGTATTTCTTCTCTTGAAAAATTCATTATTGGAAATTGTGAGTTTTAAACTAATTTATAACTTAAAAAAATTGTTTAAAGAAGCTCTGAAGTGTAAATCAAACTTGTTACATTATATATTTTTTATATGATATAAATGCTTGTCGCGAGATTTTCCTGTGTAAAGGAGATTGCCCGCGACCAGCTTTTATATCATAAAAAAAATTATGTAATGTAACAAAATGATTTGTTTGATTTACTTTAAAGTTTATTTTCTACTTTTTAGATCATTTAAATAAAAGATTTTAAAAAAATATTTTTAAATAATTTTATTTTATATTTTTTAGTCTTTTGATATGCTGTAATCCCCAGATATCGATTTTGAGACGAATCGGATCATAAACGGTAAAGTCATCCACCATTTTGAACTAAATTTTTGACTAAAAATTCGTAATCCACGACCCCGAAAACCTCCAGACGTCGATTTTGATCGATTTGGACCATAAATGACAAAAATCGTCGGCCATAGTGGCGCCGCCATTTTGAATTTCTGAATTTTTACTAAAAATTCATAATCCGCGACCTAGAAAATCCCCAGATATCGATTTTGAGTTTAATCGGATCGTAAACGGTAAAGTCGTCCGCCATCTTGAAGACGCCACCCTAAACAAAATTTTTTACTAGAAATTCGTAATCGGCGAATCCGAAAACCCCCAGACATCGATTTTGATCGATTTGGACCATAAATGACAAAAATCGTCGGCCACATTGGCGCCGCCATTTTTATTTTCTAAATTTTAACCAAGAATTCATAATTGGCGATCTCGAAAACCCCTAGATATCGATTTTGAGCCGAATCGGATCATAAACGGTAAAGTCGTCCGCCATATTGAAGCCGCCATCTTATTTTTGAAATCTGTTTAATCTGCCGGACTTGACACTTTCTTTTTGTGTGCCTGTTATTATTAGCCGTTACTCGAGTCCGAGTATAAAAATGTTACAGTCGATAGATTGTGTACAATAAATAACAAGTAAAAGGTGTAGTCTATTGTAATTCCCATTCATCTACGGTGCACACGACTATGGCTATAGAGGCCAATTCGGGAGAGCACATGTCGACCGCAGTCAGGACAAACGTAGACCTGGTTAGGTCTTGGATTCGGCCTTCTTGCAGCAACATTTCCTTGATAGCTGGCCACAACCCCTCGCCATTCGGTTCTGTCCGCTGCAAGTTGTTCCCATTGCTCGTCTGCAATACCACAGGATTTTAGATTTTCATGGAGAGCGTCTTTGAACCTCTTTCGTTGACCGCCACGCCTACTTCTACCGCTTAGCAATTCACCATAAAGTGTACATTTAGGAAGGCGGTTATCATGCATACGATGAACGTGACCTGCCCATCTTAGGCGTGCTCTTGAAATAAGCACCTCAATTGGAAGGCTGTTTGCTCTCCTGAGTACTTCCACGTTTGATATGTGATGGAACCAACGGATTTTCATCATACTTCTGAGGTGTCTTTGCTGAAAACGTTCTAATTCTTTCACATGACGACGGTAAGTGACCCAGCTTTCACATCCATATAGCAGTGTTGGAATGACAACTGCTCTGTAGACAGCCATTTTCGTTGACAAAGCAAGGTCGTGGTTGTCAAATACTCTCTCTCTAAGTCCCCAAAGTGCTCTAGATGCAGCGTTAATTCTATTGCGAATCTCGCTGTCCATGTTTGCTTTGTCATTAACAACGTTGCCTAAGTGATTGAACTGATCCACCACTTCATGCCTGTATGCTGTATGTTATTAGTTGTTTACGTTCAGTACGAAATATTCAGTATAATTATGTTCATTTTTGTAAAGCAGCAGGATATATTGAAGACAGTGGCATATTTTAAATAAATTCATATGCAAAAATGTATAATTATATTAATTTTTTGTAAAGGATATAATTGAAGCTATATTGAACTGTACTGAACCACTAGTTGAGTTTGTTTGTCTCATTTCTCTAATAAATCATTTTGTATACATTTGTCGTTGGCCTGAATTGATCCTTCAGGATGTCCGATATGACAGATAACTTTGGCATGATTGCAACTGCAATATACTGCATGATCTATTTTTTAAATAAGTCTAGTAACAGTAAATTTCGTTCAATATGTTTTATTTTAAATAATTTTGATCGCGATTGAAAGATAGCAACTAACTGAACTTACGTTAAATTAACACAACCAGAATGAATAATTGCCATTCAAGGAACTTGCATTGCCCAAGAGATTAATGATATTTAATTCAAACCCATTCTGCACCTCGACGTGTTATTGTCTGGGTAAGAACACAACGCGTCCTTGTCGCATTATCCTAAGTCAAGTTCGAATGCAAAGTGTCGACTAGATGGACTTGTCGTTCTTGACCATCTTGGCGCACAGATATCTGCTGTTCGGGCTATGACAAACTAAGAGACGGCGTTTCCTGCTGAACCAATTTCATATCCGCGAGGTATTTTAAATGTTGTAGGACAGATAAAAACTGCAGACAATTATTATAAAAATGCTTTATTGATTTGTCGCCTTGAAAGGGCGACATTTTGTTTGCCCTCGATCGCAATCTTTATGATTCTTTTTAGCATATCGCATTTAGATGTAAGTCAGAGGTAACCACAATACGTACTTCGGTTACACCCTAAGCATTGCATATTTTTACTTACCTTGAAAGGAAGCCTGCGGTGGAGATGGGCAAAGCAAATAATATTTTCGGGACGGATGTTGTGAATGTGTGAAGATGACGGAGTTTATTAGTTACGAAAAAATTTAGGGTCAATGGTACATTGGTCAAACTGGGTGAAACGTAAAAAACGATTTGAGGAACACAAAAGAGTTCTTGTAAGTGTATTGTGTAGCAGTTAACATACCTTGTAGAAAATGACTTAAACTATATAGAACAAGAGGGTCTACCAACCAGGAAAACCAGGAGAAAGATGAGAATTTCGAAAATAGTATAGCTAGAGAAAGTCGACAAAGGAAACAATGTTGGCAAGCTGCAATGCAACATAATATATGACGTGTATTTTAATGAGAAAATATTTGGAAAGTTGTGGGGGCACACAGCGTATCTTTGATACATAGACGCACATGTACAGAGCCAGCATGTCGACTCGGAAATATTTCTACTGTCGGGCTTCACAACGTCACCATCAATTTAATAGCGTTTTTCTCCTTGGCCTTTCAGATTTTATGTCTAACGTTTTAGATTTCCACATTGAACCGTGTTGGAGAGAAACAAACAGGCACACGGTTACACCGACGCACAGGTACACAGGCGGAGTAATGACTTGGATATATTTGCAATATTCGAGCCTCACAACGTCATAAATCATGTAATGGCGTTCTTCTTTGGCCCTCCGGATTTTAAGTATAATATTTTAGATTTCTGCATTGAACTGTGTTTAAATTATCAAATAAATCTGCACATAATAAATGGCATAATGAAAATATAAAAATTGTGACAGAACATAGAGATAATTTGTATAGCAAAGCTTAAATTACAAATAGGAGTGATGGCTGGCAGATGTACAAAAATAAAAGAAATGAAGCTACAAATCTAATAAGGACAACAAAAAGGCAATATTATTATTAAATGGAAATTGATGGAAACAGGAACGATCCCAAAGGCAAGTGGACGACATTAAAATCATGAATACAACCCAAAACTAATGCTCGGCAAAGATATATGAAATTTAACGGTGAAGAAATAGAAGATGATATGATAATCGCAAATAAATTTAAGATTTATTTCGTAAATAGTATAAACGATATTGTTGATAGTATTGACACTACAGTAATTATGGACAATTAATGAATCATGAAATAATCAGTTGCGAAAAATTATAGTAAATTTATCACCGAAAGCTGGAACAGAACAAGGCATTAGTGTAAATGCCTTAAAATGTGCTTTTAAAAAAATAGGACATATCTTTCTTAATATTATAAACTGGAACTAGAAAACTTCGACAATAACACCAATAGAGAAGATATCAGGATCTAACAACTCTACTGATTTTCGATCAGTAAATGTTTTACCAGTTTATGAAAAGGTATTAGAATTAGCGGTGAAGGCAACAATCAGATGAACACATTGAAAAAATAACATATTATTACAAAAACAATTAGTATTTAAAAAAGTTCATTCATGTGAAACATTAGTGCAAAGTATTGTATCCAATTGGAAAGAAAGTATAGAGTCAGACTTGTCAGTGGATGTAGCTTACATAGACTTCTAGTGAGCTTTTGAAACCATAAATCGAGAACGGCTGATATTAAAACTAAAATGCTATGAGCTAGATGGTGTAGTATTGGAATGGTTCGTATTTAAGTGGCAGATATCAGAAAACAAAATATGGTATAACAATTTTGCCAAAAGAAGAAACAATACATGGGGTACCACAGGGTTCGGTTTTGGGGCCACTCCTTTTATACTCTATATTAATGATATAAAAGTTTTATTAATAATTGTCTTATAAATCTCTTTGCTGATGATGCTATGTTATATGTATACGATAAAAATGTAAATACAACAGAAAACTATTTAAATGCAGATATTGCATCTATGGAAAATTGGATATCTTTAAATAAGTTAAAAGTAAACTGAAATAAGTGTAAATATATGTTAATTAATAGTGTACGTAATTTGGAAGCCCTAAATATTAATAATAATAATAATAATAATATTTATTTACGGAAATAACATACAGAAAAAATATACAGATATAATTTGTACTATTTATGTAAACAAATTGGATAAATTTACAGTAAGTTAAAACTTGTTTGTAAATTATTGGTAATTTCAGAACCTAGATGTACAATATATTTAGTGTATTCTTATTGTTGCATTTTACAAATAGTCTAAGACTTGTGTATAAAAATTCACATAAGGTAATTCGCAGAAGGTCCTGAAATAACCATTAACCTATATAATTAACAATAAGAAAAAGATATGAAGTAAGCATGACAGGCGAATTATTGAAACTATTGGAACTAAGTGGAATGAGTATTTTTTTGTGTTTATATATTTTTTACATCTATTAGTCGATGTATATCTAGTCTGGGAATGCTTTTAATCCAAGATTTTACTCTATTCTTGAACAAACTATAAGAATTTATAGTTTTTATTTCAATTGGCAATTTATTATAAAGTTTAGGTCCTAGGTATGTATGGCATCTTTGTGCAATTGTTTTTTTAGGTCTAGGTACATGAATAGGGGCATTTATCATATAACGGGTGCTGTAGGCATGATCAATATTTTCCAACTCATTTTTGTTTTTATACTGCCTTAGTAAAAGGTTGAAACAGAAGAGTTGCCGCATATCAAAGATCCCCGTTTCTACATATAGACTTTCAGTTGGGTAGGTCCAATTTTTTTTTATATATAATTTTTAATATTAATTTTTGCGTAGTTTCTAAGGTCCTTAAATGATTATTTGAAGCACCTCCCCATGCTATAATTCCATAAGTAAGGTGAGATTCGACTAAAGCATGATAAAGTGTTTTCATATGAACGATTTTAAGAATTTTAGATAAGTATTTAAATTTATATAAGATAGTTCTAATTTTTTTTACTATAAAGTTTATGTGTATATCCCATTTTAAATTCTTATCTATGTAAATTCCCAGATACTTAATTTTATCTGTAGCTGAGATTTCTATATTTGTGCTGCCGATTTTTACACATAATTTTTTATAAGTCGGTAAATATTTCGAATAGGAGGTAAACGGTATGTAATAAGTTTTACTAAAGTTTACTGTTAGTAATTTATTACTGAACCAGGTAAAGATAGTAGCTAGATCAGCTTCTATTTTATCCTTTAATATATCCCAACTTTCGGCTTCATAAAAAATGGCTGTATCATCAGCAAAACTTACTACTTCACCCTTAGTTTCTACATTAAATAGGCCATTTAGGTATATATTAAACAGTATTGGTCCTAGAACAGTGCCTTGAGGCACCCCATATTCTACAGTCTTTACATTACTTACTGTGTCTGCGATTTGAGTACATTGCGTACGGTGTTCTAAATAACTCGACATTAATTTATATGAAGTCCCTCGAAAGCCTATACTGTTCAACGTACTGAGAAGTTGGGTGTGGCTAACCGTGTCGAAGGCCTTTGCCAGGTCGATGAAAACGCATATTGCTGGTTTTCTGTTATCAATAGATTTATTAATTTTAGCAGTTAATTTTGCAATAGCGTCTTGCGTCGACCTGTTCTCTCTGAACCCAAATTGTTTGTCTGATAATATGCTATATCTCTTTAGATAACAATTAATCCTATTTCTTAGTACTTTTTCAAAAATTTTCGCTATATTCGAGATTAAAGAGATTGGCCTATAATTAGCAACATCTAGTTTATCACCACTTTTAAAAAGTGGTTTTATTATAGCCGTTTTGAATAATGATGGACATACTCCTATGTTAAACGATCTATTTATTATGTAAGTTAAAGGTTTAGCTATTTCTTTAGCAATGTCCTTTAAAGTTTCGGACCGTATGCCATCAATACCAGGTGCCTTATTATTTTTTAAATCATGAATAGTTTCGATGACTTCCAACTCGTTAGTCTCAGAGAGAAAGAATGAATTGGGAAAAGTTTTTATTGTCTCAGTTACACTGTTTTTTTGTAATTTAATTTTGTTAGCTAGATTTTTTCCTACATCGGTAAAATAATTGCAGAAAGCATCGGCTATATCTTTTTTATCAGTAACTGTTACATTGTCTTGTACTACTTCACTAATTTCATTTTTCCCAATATTCTCGTTTGATAGTTCTTTTATGGATTTCCAAAGGCCAGTCGAGTTATTTTTATTTAAATCAATTTTATTTTGAAAATAATTTACTTTCGCTTTTCTTATTAGTTCAGTTAATTTATTTTATATATATATATATATATATATATATATTTACATAGATAATAGTAAATTGGAGCAAGTATCTGAAATGAAATATCTGGGTGTAACATTAAAAATGAATTAAATTTCAAAGCGCATTTTCAATATATAATAAAAAAGTAGCCAAAAAAATTGCCTCAATTGAGTACTGTGGCACTATTCTATATTTTATTAATGAGTCTGACATTGCCACATTACAAAAATACTCTCACATTTGTGTCTGTCAAACACAGAATTTGTTATAATACTGTATTATTTATTTTTAAAATTAAAGAAGGTATATTTCCTCAATATTCAGTCGATCGAATACAATATATGAGGGAAAAGACATAATCATAAAATGACAAAGAGATAAGTTTTATATACCATTTAGGAAAAAACTTTCACTCACAGTTATATTTATCATAATGGTCCTAAAATCTTTAATGCCTAATGATATCAAGATAATACATACTTTAAATCAGTTTAGAAGACATTTTATTAATTATGTTAAATGTAAATTTTAAGTTTATTTATACGTTACCTATGAATGAATTCATTTTAGTATAAATATAACGTGTTTGTTAGTTTAGAGATGTATTGTAAATAGCTTATTTGCTAATAAATTCAAATTCAATTAAGTTCAATAAGATCTGAGAGTCCAAGGTATAAATTGCTTGCCAGTGAACCAGGGCGGACTCCAGATAGAAATTAAGAATAAGTTTTAGTTAAATCAAAAATGTTGCAAATGAAATTTGTTCAGTATGAAAAATTTATCGAAAACATTGTACGTAGGGAGGGCTCTAAGGAGGACCCAAAATCAATTTTTTATGGAATTAAAAAATATTTTTGATAAAAATTGTTGAGTATAGAAAATTGCATAGAAAATATCTTTTACAAATAGTTCCTCAGTGAATCAAGGAAGGTTCTAGAGAGGGCTCAAAAACATTTGTTTATCGAATCAAATATTCAGGATCTATCTAAAATCGATGTTTTATTATTATGCATAACAATTTCCCTCGCGAACATGATTTACAACATTTTAAGTTAATCAGTGAATATTGATTAATTAAGTTGAAATGCTAATTAAATATAAATAGAGGGAATTAAACAACTTATCCGCAATTTGTCTAATTATAGTCAACAAGCGTTTAAATAATTCATTCATAGAAAATTTAATTGAAAAAGTGCGAGAGATCCTCGACGTGATATAAATCATAATTATTCACATATCGCTAACATATTCAAGTACTTTTATAGTTCGAGCGGTCTTGAATTTAGCATTAGAAAAGCCATTGAAATATTCCATTACCTTTTATAATTTTAAAGCATCTTTATTAAACATATTTGATGCAGGTATCAGGTCATGGATGTTTGCCGACCTTTTCCAATGCCTTTTGCACGCTTTTGATTTTAAATTGTACGAGTTTGCTAGAACTGGAGAATTAAATATGCGTTTTTAATAAGACAACTGCTGAGAATTAATTCCATAAATAATATGTTTAGTTTAATAGCCAGTTTTTATATCAGTTAATTATTAAATTACGTCTTGTAAATTACTGGTATTTTATAAGCTCGCAGTTACTGAGTCTCTGACTAATATTTCCCGTGTATTTATTTAAATAAACAAGTTCAAATTGTAATAAGCGTTTGGATACAAAAGCATGTCTTTACGATTTATGCTTTATATAAAATCACAAGAGAGCCAGATTATATATTTGTTACTAAACAATTATAGTGCAAAACTTTCTGGTATTATATTTAGGTATTATAGTTAGTTATGATCTGCAACTCTCCAGGAAATTGTAGATATTCAATTTTTCAAATAAATTATTCATGGAAATTGGTATTTTCCGCAATCATGTAATGAGGTATTTATAAAACTTCAAAGTAAAGCTGGCGTTTCAAATTACAGGCCAATTTAACTAATTCATCAAATATTTATGAGCAATTCTAAAGAGAAGAATCATAAGCTGTGTCTATAAATGCCAGCATAACATCTTGTCGGCAAAAACTATTTATTTATTTATTTTTATTTATTTATTTACATACACTGCTCAACAGGTAAACCCATTTAGAGAGCAGGACAAATACACAAATTTAGCATTACATAGCAGTATAGTGCAGGTAAAAAACAAACCAAAAAAAAATACATATAGAGAAAGAATATAAAAAATACACAATACAAAATACAAAAAAGTACAAAATGAAATTACCAACCAAGGAAAAACAAAGGTTCAAGTAGGGTTAAAGAGTTTTTTAATATCATTGATTGAGCTGTAAAAAATGTCAAACAGTCCACAGTTTTTGTTGTAATTGTTACACATGGTATGGAGAGGAGAGAAAACATTAGAATGTGGGATGCCGAGGTAAAAAGTTTGTGAACTTCTGGAATTCAAATTCGGAACGCGGAAATTTAAAATGTCTTGACAGTGTATATTGCTGTGAACAATATTGTGTAAAAATACGAGAGAAAAGTATTCGCGTCTGGTAACCAAAGAATTTATAGAAAATCTAGCTAGGAGTCTTTGCTGCGGGAAG
The DNA here is from genome assembly GCA_963675555.1 of Leptura quadrifasciata. NCBI lineage: Eukaryota > Metazoa > Arthropoda > Insecta > Coleoptera > Cerambycidae > Leptura > Leptura quadrifasciata. The sequence goes on along the minus strand of OY776681.1, from coordinate 12,644,347 downwards.
CCAACCTCCGGTATACATCATCCGACTTAAACCAGAGCAATTTTACAAATCGTCTCTGCACACTCTCTAAAGCGTCAATGTGAATATTGTAATGGGGATTCCAGACGAGAGATGCATAATCTAGTTTAGACCGGACAAAAGCAAAATAGAGGATCTTTAGTGTACAAATGTTTGAGAAATCTCTGCTCATTCTGATTATAAAGCCCAGAGTTTTAAAAGATTTGGCTACAACATTGTTTACATGCGGTACAAATGTAAGCTCTTTATCGAAGATTACGCCAAGGTCTACAAGGGTATCAGGTCTCTGAAGCACGGCGCCATCTACATTATAGTCGAAAATAACCGGCCTTGCACTAGTTGTGTAGGTCATAACATTACATTTTGACACGTTTAGATATAATTTGTTTCGAATACACCAGTTGCATATGCGTGCTAGACTATCCTGCAGTGTGACGCAGTCATCCAGAGATGAGACTGTATTAAATATTTTAAGATCGTCAGCGTACAGCAAACAGGATACTTGAATACAATTCACGATGTCATTTACGAAGATGTTGAATAACAGGGGTCCAAGAATTGATCCCTGCGGAATACCAGATGTTACACCGTAATCGACAGACGGAAACTTACCATAAGCAACATATTGCTTCCTATTTGACAGGTAGGAGTGAAAAAATGAAATGAGTTGAAAAGAGAATCCAAAATCAGACAAATTATTTAGCAATATAGTGTGATCCAGTCTGTCGAACGAATGCCTTAGAGAAGTCAGTATATATTACGTCCGTTTGCTTACGCTGATCAATGGCTACTGAGATATACTGGGTGATACAAGTTAAATTTGAGGTGGTGGAGCGCCCTTTCATAAAGCCATGTTGATACACCGATAATTGGGCACTAATACTAAAGTAAATAGTATCATGTAGTAAGATTTCAAGAGTTTTACTAAAATTGCACAGAATAGATATAGGTCTAAAATTGGAGATGTCATTTATATCGCCTTTTTTGAAAACTGGGCACACTTTTGAACGTTTCCAAATATCTGGGAAACAGCAATTTTTCATACACAGATTGAAAAGTACCGATAGTTTAACTGCAAAGATACAAGCACAGTCTCTAATAAAAAAAGCGAGAACTATTGCTTTATTGAGGACGTAATGGCATTTGGTCTTCGAAATTTATAAATCTCTGGATGAAGCTAAAAGGTTTCTTAATTAACAAGGCATACGACATACAGTTCGACGAAAACTGGACGGATGGCAAGCACAAAAGAAATAAAGTCTTACAAATAATTAGAAAAGAAAAGAAAATTCAATTTAAACGAAAAATAGATATGTGTAGGGGTGATAGTAAACAGATGTGGCAGACAATAAATACTTTATTGGATAATAATGAAAAAAGATATTTTGAAGGAATCAATATAATTTTTTTAAACGACATAATGCTTATTGAAGAAAACTTTAACAAATATTATGCTGATAGTATTGAATCTATTGCCAATAGTATTGACGGTATATCTGAAGATGAAGATGATGAGATATAAAATAAGGTGCCAGAAATGACTAAACTATTTGAGTTTAAGACAATAAGCTTGAAGAAGTTAAGAAAAGTTATTTTTAGTTTGAAGAATAAGTCTACTGGAGACGAAATATTAAATATTAACTTGTTGAAAGAAATATTTGATAGAGTAGGATATCCACTATTAAATGTAATAAACACATCGCTGACAACAGGAAAAATACTGACTGAACTAAAAATAAGCATAAGTACCAGTTTCAAACGTTCAAAACCCGGTAGTGTAGTGTTGAGTGTGTTTGTAGACCTAAAGCGAGCATTTGAAACTCTTAATAGATGTAGGTTAGTTAAAAAGTTAGGTGAGTATGGTGTGACTGAAACAGCCTTAAGATGCTCTCCCGATGCACTCGACAGCGACCAGAGATCGCGACTGGAGACAGCGACAAGTGTCGCGCAGGGCACCGGTTTAATGGAATTAAATGGGAGCTCTTCCGACGCGAGCGACAACTGTCTCGGTCTCTGGTCGCTGTCGCTCGAGTAGGTCTCTGGACTGCTTCGGTAGCACTGCCGCGACATCTTTTCCTGTCGCGTGTATCGGAAGAGTAGCCCTCCCTATTCTTGATCTCTAGCTTGTCGCGTGATACACGTTTCCGGTCTCGGTCTCTGGTCGCTGCCGCGTGCATCGGCAGAGCACCTTTAACGTGGATTGTAAATTATTTAGAAGATAGGTACCATAAGACCAACGTGAACAATAGGACATCTACTCCCTAGCTTATATGGGGTACCACAGGGTGTTAGAGTTGTTAATACAGTCGATGAGTTATTTAGTGAGAACTCAGTAATGTTTTAAGCTCAGAAGAGTTCAGTTCAGAGTGCCGCAAGGTACCATATTAGGCCCTGTGCGTCATAACATCTATATTAATAAAAATTGAAAATAGTTGCAAATTACATGCCATTCCTCATGTTAAGTAATTTATCAAGTACCAAATTAGCAGTGATTAATGTGAAACTATGTTGCATATAAAAATATAACACCTTAGTAGAGAAATGTGTGATTTCAGAAGGGCTCTGTCAGCTGGAGTGATAGTGACAGGTTAGGTTTGAAAATTTAAAAATTTCTAGATGAAAATATAAGGCAGCTTTGCTTCTTTCGTCGACTTAACTAAATAAATTGATAATAGCTCCTAATTATACATAGAGTCGCTAAATATTTTGACACGCTAATACATAGGGAGGACCGGTATAATCTGCTACAATAACACTTGTTTTTAAGGATGGGTCTGTGTTATTGAGCTGACCGAAAGGCCTGTCTTTTGAACTGTATCCTGAAAACTAACAAATATTAAAGCATTTATTTTTTAAACCATACACATAGGATTATACAAGGCTTCTAACCATCCCTGTATATATCAATATAATAAAAGAAAATCTGAAAAGACATTGTACTGACCAAAAGATTATTTACATTATTAATATGCAAATGAAACGTGAACTTCAAGACCAATTATTATATTTAAAATAGCTCAAGATCATTGTAATAACTGTGAGCAATATAAAACCGCCGAATATGAACAATACCATTATATCCAGTCAGATACAATTTATTTTCCATCGGGGAATTCTTCGAACACCTTCCTTATGTAACACGATGAAGTTCTATATCCATAAAAATGGGCTTTGTCCTCCACATAAAAAAAATATGCTTTAGGAATACATAATTATTATAATAATCAGTATTAAATTTATTTGAAATAATTAACAATATTTGAGGATACAAAGTCATATTGAGGATTTCTGGTAGCGCTTTTAATAAAAATCAATTTTGGGACACAAAGCCATGATGAAGAGAATTGTTTACAATATTTGGAAAAACACTTTTGTAAACATTTTGTATCAAAACATAATATATTTTTAGTCGCAAGCTCCTCTATAAAATCCTTATTTTACTATAAGGAACGTAACCAGACTGCAACCAACAGCTACTTTCCTCGCTATGCGCCCCGCCGAGCGCTGTGTTACAAGTTACAAGCCTGGCGCATTAAGTGTAATAATTGCATATCACCATCAAAACGCTAACGCTTCGAGTGCAACAAACACCAGCCGAAAGACTGATCCTACTTAAAGCAGCTCTCGTACCAGTCGTCACACACCACTTGCAGACTGCAGTTTCGAGCTGTTGGCTCTCGTCAGTGCAAGGTAGGCATGCATGCATGTATTCATTGATATAAAAGGCATTTTTGTATGTTATCCGGCACTACATTAAAAAAAATTGTGGCATAGTAACTTGTGCCATTTCTGGTCTTGGTTAGACGTTAAAAATTATGGTTTAATTTTTTATTGTTCTCGGTTGTATGGTTGTGGATCAGGTCGCGTCTCGTGTATGTATCCTGGTTTTCTTTGATATAACGGAGATAGTGTAGTATGTATGTGCAGGCCAACGTTAAAATGTATAATTTCTTAAAGACGTACTTAAAATCGTCTCTGTATCCTAAGCCTGTAATAACTCTGATTGCTTTTCTTTGCATTGAGAAAATGTGCAGAGTATCCCCAAACCAGAAGTGCATGTGAAAATGCTGAGTGAATGAGCCCATGATAGGTGTTAGTATGATTGGCTGTGAAACAATACTCACCAGGCTGCGTAACAAAAAACATTGCTGGACATCTTACAGATGTTGATGGTATGTTTTTCCCAGGACATGTGGTCTAAGTAGGCCCATGCGTTGTCGGGAGAGTATGTATGATGCCTTAAAACGAAAGTCATTGATTGTGTTTTTTTGTTGTTCAAAACTAATTGGTTACTTAGAAATCAGTCTTTAATAGCCGGTCCGTTGTCATTGACGTTGGATAAAACACGGTTTGTATCATGATTGTTGTAGATTAATGTTGTATCGTCCGCGAAGGAAGTAAAATGAGGTACAGATGTACAGTTGCGTAATTATTTATGTAGATAAGGAACAGTATTGGGTCCAATACTGAACCTTGTGGTACCCAAATATTTGTATCGACTAAGTTCGTTTTGATACTGTACATACTGGGATCTATTTTCAAGATATGAATTTAGAAGATTCCGACTATTTATCGAGAATTTATAAAATATTAGTTTACTTAATAGAATATTGTGGGATACACAGTCAAAGGTTTTATTCAAATCTAGGAACTGAACGTGTAGAAATTCATTGTCCTCGAAACCTTTATTTATGAAGTTTACTAAAGAATTTATGGCTAACGTTGTGCTTTCTCCCGCTCTAAAACCAATCTGGCAATTGTTGAAAAGATTAAAATTTTCAAAATAGAATATAATTTGAATATAATATCTAGAATTTTTGCAAAAAACAGGAATAATTTCGATAGGTTTGTGATTGGCAGGATCATCAATAAAGCAATTCTTCTGTTTGTTGCAATCGAAGCATTAGCGTTTTGATGGTAATATGCAATTATTACACTTAACGCGCTTGTAACTTGTAATTCAGCGATCGGCGGGGCACATAGCCCGGAGAGTAGCTATTGGTTGCAGTCTGGTTACGTTCCTTATAGTAAAATAAGGATTTTATAGAGGAGTTTGCGACTAAAAATATTATGTTTTATATTCCGCCCTCTAAAAGCACATTTGAAGTATGCTAAGCCCAGTCAGGCCATTTATTTTTCGACTGCAACAGACACCGGGCTGCTAGGTGACGTCTGCTGACTATTCCACATGTTGTTATCCCAAAGATACCGAAATGTACTAAATTGTTAAGTGATTCTCGTGTCGGTCGCCACATGCCTACCTTGAACTGACGAGAACTAACAGCTCGAAACTGCAGTCTGCGAGTGGTGTGTGACGACTGGTACGAGAGCTGCTTTAAGTAGGATCAGTCTTTCGGCTGGTGTTTGTTGCACTCGAAGCATTAGCGTTTTGATGGTAATATGCAATTATTACACTTAACGCGCCAGGCTTGTAACTTGTAATTCAGCGCTCAGCGGGGCACATAGCCCGGAGAGTAGCTGTTGGTTGCAGTCTGGTTACGTTCCTTATAGTAAAATAAGGATTTCATAGTGGAGTTTGCGACTAAAAATATTGTGTTTTAAAGCCATTCTTGTGTAAAGGTACAACTATTGACAATTTCAATACTTTAGGAAACACATTACTTTGGATACAGATACTTATTTATTTTGTTAGGGGTACAAGAATAATATATTTGATAGAATTTAGCATTCTGATATTCATATCATATGGGTCGTTACTATTATTTTTTTTCAAATTGTTAATTATATCTAGAATGTTTATAAATGATATTTGTGAAAAGCCAAATTCCCCGTCTAAGTTACGCACAACAGATTTATCTAAATAATTGTCACTGCTGGTTTGTGCAGGCGGTAAAGTACCTATTAAATAGAGTGGGGTGGTGGCGAAATAATTATTGAAATCTTCAGCGGATACCATTTCAGACTGCGGAGAAATGGATTTGTTTTTATTGATTAAAATTCACATCGCCTTTCGAGAATTGTTATTTGTGCATGGAGATATAATTATCATTAGCAGATTTCCAGGCTTTATCCGACTATAAATTCGTTTTTTATTAGCCTTTTCCAGATCATTAATGGGTCAGTTCTGTGCATGTCTTGTAAGAAGTAAAATAAGGCTCACATTTGCCTCAGCTCGTTTGTGAACCAGTTTATTTTAGTTTTATTAGTATTAGTAGTACTTGAAATTAGGCCACTATATTTTTTAAATATACAGTATTGATCCCGACTCGCACTTGACTGGTTCTTATTTTTTGAAATTAGCTCAGTTTGAATACATTTTTAATATATAATATTATTTTTACAATTTAGACGTTTAGAGTGAGTTTTAGTTCATAATCACATTTACGTCAAGTAGTTATTGATTTGGTGTGAGCAATTGTTTGTTTCCTTATCCATATTCTGTAATAATGGGAATTTACCGAATGAAAAGTTTCAAAACAAGTTTCTATAAAAAAACTTTTGTGAATTTACCATAATAACAAATTGCTTCTATGAAATAATTTCAAGGGTTTGAGACGGAAAAGTACTTCTAAGAATTTTGTGGCTGAGTAACTGGAAATATGCTGATTTGCATAGATAACATTTTAGATTGTAGACTAGGTACTTGACACTTTAAAAGAAAGTAAACAATTACTAACAAATATATTATTTTATTATTTGTGAAATAATTCGAAAACAATATTTCATTCTTAGGAAAGAGCTGGGCCTGGATAAGAGTCAAAGTAGCTAAATAATTATTAATATTATAACAATTATAAGGCCGTAAGTAATTTCAAATTTTTAATTTGCCACCTCGTATCTTCACCGCCGGCACCGCTATATTATAATAAATTACGAAAAAAAGGGATTTTTAAAGATACTTCGTCACTCGTTGCTTTCACAGCAAAAATAGTTATGTAACAAATAAAAGACCAGGAAATTTGCTGCGAAATAGGTTCTAACCATTTTTGTCATAAAACCTACCCGTTTTGGATAGGAGACTAACAAAAGTGGTTCTAAAATCGTATCCGTGTCTTCATCTTCATCACTAACTTCCAATGCTTGAGGCATGTTATCACATCTATTATCACAGTTCGAGCAAATTATAGAACAGTTGAGCCCTGCTTCCCTGCATCCACATACTCCCCAACATCGTCTCTTGCATTTACAAGAAATAAGTGTAAGAAGAACTTCTGGAGCAGAGGCTTGGAGTTTAGTCAGAAAGACAAGACCATTTTTGTCTTTCTTCCATCCCCATTGATCTGCAGGTTTTTCGCTACCAATCCATTGCTGTATCTGATGATATGTTCGAAACGAATCTTGTCTTGCTGCTGCTTCTGTAGGAGGCACTGAAGCGATGTTAAATTTATTCCTGTATGCTGATTTCATGAAGTATTGGTGTCTACAAATGTTCGGAGGTATAATTTATTTTTATTATAACCGTAAAGTCTGAGAAGAAAGTATTTTCCAGCTTTAGCTACACTTTCTTTGCTGCCACCTTTTTTTTAAGTGCTTTTTTAACTTAGTTAAGATTAGGATTTTTTCGCAACACATTAAGAAATTTGAGCTTGCCCTGATTGAAAAGAGACGACGTCGTGTCACAGCCGCTGATGCATGCAAGAATAGTATGTTTTCTGCAACAATTTTATCTGCTACTGTGTTTGTTGAGTATATACGTTGCAAAATTTTTCCTTTCAGAGGTTTAAGGAAATAGATGTTCGCTTGAATTGATATGTCCGCCAGAGTGACAAGATCAATGTCTTCTCCAATTACTACTACAGAGTCAAACAAATGGGATACACTTATTGCTGTGCTTGTTTAAGCCTATCCGCTTCTTCCATGGGTCGCCATGATGTTAGCAACTTGAAATTTTTCTGTAACAGTTCAGTAAATTGATTTTTTTTGTCGTTACTTAGAAGCTTTCCTTACGATACGGTTGGGTTCAGCGTCTGTAGAAGCATGCATTCGTGATCGTCGTGATCGCTCCATGTAATTTGTGCTCTGATCTTTGGCAATGTAAAAAATCAGAAAATCCAGTTCAAAGTATATGCAATGTGACCCATTTCAAACCTTAACACCATCATAGAAGTTGTATTTATTAATCGATTTTGGCCGGGTTTTTTAAAAAAGATGCAAACTGCACTTTTGGACAAAACGTCATATTTTATTTTTTTAAATCATGGCCTACCGCGATTTTTCTAGGAGTTAAAATTTAAGAAATCATATTTTTTACGTAAAATTTGAATATATTACTGTATTCAGCTCCCTCCTAAATGGGTATGTACTAAATTTCATAAAAAATATTAATTAATACAATTTTTGCAGAAAAATTTAAAAATGAAAATATTATTACGCATTTCTTATTGCAGACATAGTAAGTCATGGAATAAACGGTAAAAAATGTAATCTCACCACACCAACACGGTTTTATGGAGAGCCGCTCCTCCTTAACAAATTTAGCAGTATTTTCCCAATACGTAGCTTCCGTACTTGACAATCATGGACAGATTGACGTAATATATACCGACTTTGCCAAAGCTTTTGATCGCATCGATCACGGAATAATTTTAATTAAGCTGAACGATTTTGGATTTGATGAATCTCTAATAGCACTTAGTAGGTCGTATTTAACCAACAGAATTCAGTATGTTTCTTACAACGGGTTCAATTCTAAGCAATTCATCGCTACCTCTGGAGTACCACAAGGATCCAATCTTGGTCCCTTACTATCCCTGCCTTTTATTAACTCTTTGGTGCAGGTTATCGACTGTGAAAAAGTGCTATTTGCTGCTAATCTCAAAATTTACCATTCTATAGAAAATGTTGAAGATTGCATATTTATTCAAAATTAGCTGAAAAAGATTGAAGTTTGGTGTGAAGAAAATAACCTCCATTTAGACATTAAAAAATGTAAAAGCCTAACCATTACATTAAAGAAACAGTATACAGAATTTACATGTCAATTAAAGTCCACAGACTTAAGTCGATGTGAGTCCATAAAAGATCTTGGTATAGTGTTCGACTCAAAAATGTCATTCAATGAACATATTAAACAATCTACAACCTCTGCATTAAGAATGTTAGGCTTTATAATTCGAAACTGCCGTAATTTTCAGGACCCCGCTGCATTAAAAACACTATTTTTCATATGTGAGATCAAAATTAGAGTACGCTTCCTTGATTTGGTGTCCTTTTTATAATGGAAAAGAATTGGCTGTTGAAAATGTTTAGAGGAAATTTCTCAAGTTCTTACAATATAAAATCTCAGGAGCCTACCCTGTTAGAGGTTACCCTCAACATCTGTTGTTAAATTCCTTGAATATTCAGTCGCTACATCTAAGAAGAGTTTTATTTGCAGTGAGCTTTATCTACAAACTAATACATAATAAACTTGATTGTATGTCTCGTCAATCAAATACCTTCATTTGCTTCTTATCACATAAAACAACACAAGGAGAACTACGTTCTACAACTAAAATAAATTCAATAATATCATACCAAGTGTTCCGTTTTTCGCGTTACACTTTGTCAATTTCAAACTGCGAAAACTTGTGTAGGTCAAACGGAACACCCTATATTTTTTTACGTCAAGTTGTGTAAAATTGAATTCCCTTTTTTCTGATATTCGCATTGTGGGGGTTAAAGTTACAACTTTTTGAAATATTTCCGATTTTATTAGAAATTCATGAATTGTTGTAATCATTTCATCAAAATAGCCATAATTAGAAACAATCAGTAATTATCTTACGTCAAAAAATACCAGCACGTTTAAATTACACCCACGAAGACTTTTTAAATTTATTTATTATTTATGGAGAATGTGATAAAGTAATATCAAGAACATGCAGTACATTTGCTACTCGATATCCAGAAAAACGGAAACCGTCACCAAACACTGTAAAACGCATATTGGAAAAATTTTAAAATTATGGCTCCGTCAAGGCAAAAATGCAAAGAAGAAAGCCTATTGTTGATGACGAAAACATTGAAATAGTCATTCTGGGATATTTTCATGCATTTCCAAGGATGTCATTAAGACAAGCTGCTCTGGAATCGAGACTATGCAAGGATTCAATTCACAGAATCTTATTAAAACATAAGTTTCACACGTTTTTATTCCATATGGTTCAAGGATTCAAAGAAACAGATTTCCTAAGAAGACAGAATTTTTGTGAGTTTATTCTAATAAGGTCTGAGGTCACGATTCTTATTTGGGAAATGTTACATGGACAGATGAAGCAAAAGTTACTAAAAATGGTCTTTTTAATAGATACAATTCCCATTATTGGAGTGACTCAAATCCTCATATGTTCAAAGAGATGTTCAACTTTCAGGAAAGTTGGCAGTTCAAAGTTTACTGTGCCATAAGAAACGATAGAGTGGTGGCATTACAATTTTATCAGGAAAATTTAAACGTTAAATTAAATTTTCTCTTTTTCTAATATGTATAGGTAAATTTTTGTTTTTTTTTTAGATGAAAGATACCTGAATATGTTACAAAATTTGAATAATAACTATTTAGAAAATTTACCTCTCGCCGAACATAGAAACATTTTTTATCAGCACGATGGTGCTCCCCCACATAACGCATATTTAATTAATAATTATTTACAAGAAACTTTTTATAATCAATGGATTGCCAATAATAGACCTTTCTTATGGCCTCCTCTCTCGCCCGATTTATCAGTCCTGGATTATTTCATTTGGGGAACTATTAAATATGAAGTTTATGAGGGCCCATTAACAGCCATTGAAGATTGTATGCAAAGAGTACGAAATGCATTTCAAAACATATCACAGGATTCAATTAGAAGAGCTACCCATGAGGAACTAATTCGTAGGTTGCCAAAAAGGTGTCGAGGTTCGAGGGCGGAATTTTGAGCAATTATTAAATTAAAATGAAATCATGTTTTAAATTGATTTCAATTCGATTAATACGCATGTTACAGTGTTAGTGTTATTTTGCGTTTTTGTGGATATCGAGTAGCAAATGTGCTGCAAGTTCTTGATATTACTTTATCACATTCTCTATAAATAATAAACAAATTTAAAAAAAAGTCTTCGTGGGTGTAATTTAAACGTGCTGGCATTTTTTGACATAAGATAATGACTGATTGTTTCTAATCATGGCTATTTTGATGAAATGATTACAACAATTCATGAATTTCTATTAAAACCGCAAATATTTCAAAAAGTTGTAGCTTTAACCCCCACAATATCAGACAAAGGAGAATTAAATTTTACACAACTTGACGTAAAAAAATACAGGGTGTTCCATTTGACCTAAACAAGTTTTCGCGGTTTGAATTTGACAACATGTAACGCGAAAAACGGAACACTTGGTATGATATTATTGAATTTATTTCAGTTGTACAACGTAGTTCTCATTGTGTCCTTTTTATGCGATAAGAAGCAAATGAGGATCTTTTGCACGAAAAAAGTTATAACGGTTCTTGCAAACCATTGCACCTGTCAAATTTTCTATAAAATGTCAAATATCTCGCTAGGTTTAGGTATAGGATATGCTACATATTTTCGACTCAGAATTTTATACTCTTTTCGAAAACCCTAAAATATATAGGGTGTTCTATTTGAAATAAGCAAGTTGATATCGACTTCCGGTATAAGCGGAAGTGCCAGCTGCTTGTAATTATTTTAGTTGGATTGGCCATACTGACATTAGTAATTATCTAAATTTTCAAAATTTTCTGATGCGTACTTTTCTCTATATCGATCGATTCAATTCCCGGTGAGACACCCTGTATTTGGTTATTTATGCCCCTTACTTTTGTTAATATTGATCATTTTTGTGTATTTTCTTATTTGTTTTTTCTTACCTAACTTGATGAATTTAAAGCAATTCTATTTTCTTTAATTTAACTTGAAGATTCAATAATTTTAATTTAGCTTAGTTTAGTGTAGTTTAGCTTAATTAAAACATAATGACGCCAATCAAGCCGCAAAATTAACATGGAACCAATGACAATGACATGAAATAATTGTAACAAGGAAACACTAAAAAAAATTTATTAACAGCAATAAATGTAATGTAATAAATGAAGATTTTAAAGAAACGACTAAATTTTTGAAGCTTCCACCAAATCATCAGCACCGTTCAATGTAATACATTTTTCATATCTTTTTTAAATATTATTTGACACTTCTTAATTATGTAGGGGTTATTTCCTTATTCTAGCTCTAGCTGAAATATGGAAACTTCCGCAATTTTTTTCAGCTAAATTCGCGTGGTTTCTGGACTAGAGGTATTTTCTAGAAGCAAGTAACCACGCTAGAAAATATTTTAATAGACACGACACTGGCAATAAAAAGGAAGTTTTTTATATCTGATATTTTAAAGCTAAATGTGCAGTGAACATAATAATAGTAGCGATCGGAAAAAAGCGTTTCATTACTTTCACTAGACAAAAACACAAATCAATTACACAAAAAATCTTTGAACACCGCTCTACCATACGAAAGTGAAACGCCGGCCAATCAACATGTACCCGATAAATCAATAAGTAAAGTGTAAATAAAATTAGCCGTTTTTACAACAGCTATAATAATCCACGAAGTATATACTAATATATTAAGTTGCTCCGGTTGGAAATAAACGACAAGTGTGTAAACCCAATTAAGTAATTATTTTAGCAATCGATTTTTTCTAAAAATAGTCAAAGTTTGTCACTCAAATCCATCATTTTTGTTGAGATCCTCACCGAATAAACTACTCTCGTCCATGCCACAATAAAAATGGTTATTTTTTCACACAATTCGCTAACTAACGAATTAACTTACATGCAGAGTAAGAGTTTTTTTGATACACTTCCGATCGCTATCATGCTTATGTTTGTACCTTAAGTTGTTTACGTCGAGTTACCGGAATATTTTCACGTGCCGCCGAGCAAATCTCAGAGTAGGTGGCTTTGAAATAATCACTGATAATGTGTGAAATTGACCAATAAAAAATGTCTCATGAAGGTAATCCTTAGTCGGCTATGATATGTTCTACCGCGTGCCCAGTTTTAATTATTGCACCTGTGACTCTTGTATAGTGTGTCTCAAATCTGTGATTCACTTGGATAATTGTTTAAAATTCACTCCAGTATTGAACTAGGCAAATATGGGTCAGTGTGATTTGTTTGTGTTTTATTTTGGTTTTAGTGAGCGAGAAAGTAAGTTTTCTTTTTCATTTGCAGGGTTGGATTTTATTGAAGGGCAAGGAGAAGATTTTGAAAGGGCTCTAGATCACACAGGTAAGTCGTTTTTATAATTATTATTGTGCTTTAAAATTCGAGTTAACAGCAGTTACTAATCTATGCAAATACTTTGCCGATCCGTCTGCAGGTTGCAATTTTATGCAGCCGAGCATTTTTTTATCTGGCCTCAGCATATTTCAATTTATTTCGATTAGCTATCACGTGCAGGTTTAAAAATTTTGTGATAGCCAACTCTGTGTTGCTGAAAGTTGTGTGTCAATTTAAACAAATCGTAAAAATTCTATCTAATAGACAATAATTAGTAACAGTTGTTGTAGTGATTTAATAGTCTTCCATTATTGTAAGTATAAGTGACTTTATTGTACAATAACAAACGCTTTTAGAGAAACAAAAGCATTCTTGAGGCTTTGTTTCATCGTCAGGTGTCCAACATGAAATTATAAATCGCTTTCATTAATTGGCAGGCACATTTACCTAATGTCTCTTTAAGAAAGTTAATTTTTCAAATGTTGAATTGTTGCTACCAGTTTTACTTGTAAATTTACATACTTATGAGTTTTAAATGACTCATTTTATCATGCATGGAAAATTTTACAACCAGTTAGTAGCATTGTATTGAAAAACCTGGTGGGAAAACAGTCATATACATTGAGAAAATTTAAAATTCGCTTCATATTTTTATCACAGCTGTCCAGAACTTGATAAAGAAATTGACTATTATCAGTTTAGTATAATAACGATTTATATCGGACAAAATTCAGAAACGTTTTGAAAATTGGTAGAAATGTTAAGTATAGCATAAGCATTACTAAACCGAAAATTTCCTACCCCTAAATAGTGTGCTTCATCCCCGTCGTTTCCACCGCCATTTTGAGATTTTGATATATGAAATTATCCCTTAAAAATTTAGTCCAGGAACGGCGTCACCGAAAGGGAGTGATAATTACTTTAAACGAGGTAGTAGATTTTTTTATCTTGTGTATATTGTAGAGTATGTAGAATCTAAGTTTTAGACCTCCAAACCCTTGGCAAATTTTTGTTTGGTAGAAAAAACCACGAAATTTTGGCACTTTTTTCAGAGTTTGTGGCCTATAACTTATAAACGTCATTTAATAATAAATAATAATAATAATATATATTCATATATAAGCCGTATGAAATACAAGTATTAAAAGTATAAACATAATAATATATAAAAGAAAGACAGAGAAATAATAACAGTATTGCAATAGTAACAAGAAAACAAAGTAAAATACAATAATAGCTAACTAAGAAAGTCGATTGTCAGGTATTAACTAAAGGTCTATATATGTACAACCATATATACACATATATATATATATTTATAGACACATATACATACATACATATAGTAAATCATAAAAATACATGCTCACATAAAAATCAGGCATGTTTAGCTATAATGAATTAAGTAAGAAAACAAGAAAATATATGACAAGCACAGTTTAAAAAAAATCATTAAATATTTGCGTCACTTAAAAACTCGCCAGAGCTATAATAGCATCCATTACTTAGTAATGTTCTAGCTTTCCTCTTAAATACCGTATAATTTGATGTGTTCCTTAAATTAGCTGGCAGTTTATTATAAAATATTATACAGTTATAGATTGGAGAATGTTTAAATACGGTGGTATTGTGCCGGGGATACGCAAAAGATTGCCATTCCTTGTACTGTGGTCATGGAAAGCGGAATTTGTTTCTAACAAGTGTAGATTATTTCTTGCAAAAGTTAAGCATTTATAAATATATATAGCAGGTAAACACTTGTCGGCGACTTTCAGTAACTTTCATATTAAATATTAACCTTAAAAATTTTTTTTGCGCTACGAAAATTCTAGTAAAGTCTCTACCATGACCCCAGCTTATAATATTCAACGAAATATGTGAATAAGCCATAGCATAGTATATATTTAAAATACCCTAGATATCCAGGGTGTCTTTCATTTGCAAAATGGCGTAGTAGGCCTTATTTAATTTTTTACTAATATTGTCAATCTGATCATCCCAGGCAAGTCTATTATCAAGAAGGGTACCTAGAAACACTACTGAATCCGAAAATTCAATACCATCCACCAGTTGAATATCACTCGAGATATCCTTTCGGATAAAAAAATTTATGCATTTTGTTTTATTACTATTTAGAATTAATCTATTACGCTGACACCAAGTGTCAAATTCACATATTGTACATTTTATCGCGAGGAGATTCTGAAGATACAGTTATTGTGGTATCATCCGCGTACATTGTGAGGATACCACCAGTGATATGTTCTGGAAGATCATTAATAAATAGTAGGAACAGCAGTGGCCCCAGCATGATTGGATGCATTGTTTTTAAGTTATATTCCACAAACTGAAAAAAGTGTCAAAATTTCGTGGTTTTTTCGGCCAAACTAAAATTTGCCAAAGGTTTGGAGGCCTAAAACTTGGATTTTACAAACTCTCTACAACATATACAAGATTAAAAAAATTTACTACTTCGTTTGTTGTAACTATAAGTTACCCCTTTATTAAACTAATTCTCTATCAAAAACGTTTCTATACTTTTTTTCTTAAAATGAATAGTGCTGTGGGAAATAAGGTGCACATATAAGTATTGGTTCCGGTTACATAATAAATTGTTGACTTTACTATAATCCATTTTAAAGTTCAATACGTAACGCTAAAGCAGAAGCTGCTAAAAGTCGAAGGATCCTCGTGTCAGTCGTTATACCCTACCTTGCACTGATGAGAGCCAACAGCCCGAAACTGCAGTCTGCAAGTGGTGTGGGGCGACTGGCACAAGAGCTCCTTTAAGTAGGAATTAGTCTTTTGGCCGGTGTTTGTTGCAATCGAAGCATTAGCGTTCTGTTGGTAATATGCAATTATTAAACTTAACGCGCCAGGATTGTAACTTGTAATTCAGCGCTCGGCGGGGCACATAGCCCGGAGAATAGCTGTTCGTTGTAGTATGTTCCTTATAGTAAAATAAGGATTTTATAGAATAGATTATAACTGAATATTATGTTTTAATATTCGGCTCTCTAGAAGCACATTTTTGTTTAAAATAAAATTTGAGATGTCCTCCATGCATAAAAATTGTTCTGTTATTAATAAATGTTTACTATGACAGACTTATTTTTTTAAGTACCGCAACCACGCTAAAAAATGTAGTATGACCGTTGCCAACTAAAAAATGTTTTTTGTCTGGTTCTAAATTAAAGTCTAAGATCTCTTTCATGTATTGAAATAAGTTTTTTTATCGAAAAAATGTTTTTTATGAAAACAGACTTGTTTCAATCGCCGCGGTCACGTTTTTTATTAAAGAAATGAAGATTTTTTTAAACTTTGAAAGTTCTGTAGGTATTAAAATAAATAAAACATTTTTTTTTTGTGTCACGGCCGATTGGATGAAAAATTAAATTTGCTAATAAAAATGCCAGTCATTATTATTTTTATCTCAGAATGCCATAGTTGTATGCAAAATGACTTCCTCAATCCAAAAATATAAAAATATACATGGAGTTTGATTTAAAAATCCAAAGTTAGAATATCCGGTGAAACCAAAAGTAACAGAAAATGATAAATTAGTCGAATTAATGCATATTTAGCCGTTATTTGACGTGCCTAAATTTGAAATCCGTATCTTCTAAGATCAAGAGGACATAGGGACGAGCGTTATTTTGTTGTCATCCGGTATAGTGCAATTGAAAATTTTTGAATAATATTAATTTTATAACCAAGATATATATCTAAGGGATCAGTGAATGAAGAAAAAACAGATTGTAATTCAGGATGTTGAAAATTTAAAATTAACCCTGACAAAGTAAATAACATTTTTCGATGACATAGCAATTTTCATTCATAAAAGAGATCTCAAACTCCATTCAAAAAAACAAAGAAGGTGCTATGAAACTTACTTCTATTAAGAATGAATTAATAAAATAAGGTTTAATGAAGTAGATTCTTCCGGGTCTTGCCGTGGTCGTCGAACTTGACTTGACGTTTCGCTGATCATCCTGTCAGCTTCTTCAGAAGGATTCTAAAGACTGAATCTGTTGTGTTACACTCCTCGTTATATACCTAGGCGCCGTTTCGCTTCGCTGGTCATCGGTCACGCTTGGTTCGCTTCGCTGCTCATTCGTCGTGTTTGGTTGACCGTGACTTACTACGGTGCTGGTACTTGGCAATACCAGTCTCCACGTGTTACTAAGTCACGGTCAACCAAACACGACGAATGAGCAGCGAAGCGAACCAAGCGTGACCGATGACCAGCGAAGCGAAACGGCGCCTAGGTATATAACGAGGAGTGTAACACAACAGATTCAGTCTTTAGAATCCTTCTGAAGAAGCTGACAGGATGATCAGCGAAACGTCAAGTCAAGTTCGACGACCACGGCAAGACCCGGAAGAATCTACTTCATTAGACAACGGCCGTGAAAACCTGCATTCTACTAAAATAAGGTTTGTCAGATATTAATTAACAAAATTGTCTGTCAAACTAATTTTTTCAAAAATGATACTAGTCCAGGAACGCCGCCATCGAAAGGGAGTAATAGTTACATTAAACGAGGTAGTAGATTTTTTTTGTCATCTTGTATATATCGTAGAGAGTATGTAGAATCCAAGTTTTAGACCTCCAAAACCCTTGGCAAATTTTTGTGTGGCCGAAAAACCACGAATTTTTGGCATCCAATCGAAAAGTCATCTATTATCAAAATTTCAAAGAGCATTAAATTTCGCTTCGAATAAGTACCTCAAAGTTGAAATTTCATCAATTCACTTCATTTCAGTTTTTTCTTTGTACTTTGTACCTAGATTAGATTAGGTTAGCAAAGGAGCTGGTTATTTAGCCTTTACCACCGCGACCTTTTCAGGTCTATTGTGATGCTCCCAGAATAGCTTCCTTATAGTACCTCATCCAGGTTTGTCCTTTGTACTAGACTCCACAGATTTGATAAAGGCCCTTTTGTATAGCTGTCCGCCCTTGGCTTTTCTTCTCCGAGTACTTGGAATCTCAGTCTCGTCAGGTCTTCACAGTGGCACAATACGTGAACTGAGGTTTCCTCTTCCTCTTGGCAGAATCTGCATGTTGCGTCCTCTGCTAGGCCCATTAGACTCATGTATTTATTGAGCCGGCAGTGGCCAGTTAGAAGGCCTACTATTACTCTGTTGGCCTTCCTATTCTGGCTTAGTAGATCTTCCGTAAAATTGGCCGAACGTTCTTTAATGAACTCTTTGGCCTGTCTCTGTCTTGGGAGATTCCTCCACCATTCCAGAGATTTATTTTGCACCCATTCCTTAATGGCTGCTAGTATGCATGGCTTTGCCACGCCACAACTAAAACTCGCGGACTTCACTGATTCGATTTTGATTGTTGAAACGGGTAGATACAGACAAACGACAAATACCCGTTTGAAACAATGCAGGTGAGAGCAGCATCCCAGCCACGCAAAATGTGATTAAAAATGTTGTGATTTTTTTGAAATTTTTGATAATTTTGATGATTTTATGGGAGGGGGTCTGAAAAGAATTAAAAATTTAAAGTTGAGAGTAAAAGAAGCTAAGAGTGCAAAAGAAGTTATGGGAAGAAGAAGGTTGACTAAAGGGGTTGCCGGAAGTTAGGCAACGCCTGGTATGGTAGATTGTGTTTGATTCGGAAAGGGGCATTATGCGCTCTGATTTGTGTAATGTTTCTAGTAAGCGGACTATCACCCAGCTTAGTGCTATAAAATTTTTGTGAAATGTCGCTGACGTAGTCCGCTATTGGCATTATGTCGTTACAACGTGCATACAAATCTCTGAGGGAGGTGTACCTGTCAGAATTGGTGGTATGGTGGTATGTTTGCTTTCTATCTAAAACTAGTGGGATTCAGTATGGGGTAGAGCAACAATAGCAATCTGTCTTGGGTTTGGAGTTTGGAGCATCGACCATATTTCTTCCGCTAATTTCATCCTTACAGTTTCTCCCTTTATTTTATACCACTCCAAGGTATTCATACCTTTATCTACTGACGTTCTGACCATGTTCTAAAGGCAGATTTTCTTTGCTTGATGGTCAGACTGTTAGGTGCTCATTCATATGAAGACTAAGGCTTACTGGTTTTATTCCTCGCATCTTCGTCCATTTTGACATTAAGCGCTATCATAAAGATTTCTCCAGATCTAGGAAGGTAGTGTATGGCTCCTGATTCTAGTGTGTAAATTTCTCCTTCTATCGCCAACTTTAAAGTAATTATATTGTCTACTGTGGACCAACCTGCTCGGAAGCCTGTATGTTGTTTTTTATGCTCTATTTATGTTTCCATAAACTGCCAAGCTAACATATAATTATCCTGTTCTTCAAATTCATCCTTTTCTCTTTTTTAAGGTGAGGAAATTTAGGCAAAAAATTTTAACGATTGACTATTGTCATGTTTTTCTCAAAATGTGCTGAAAGGTTTATGAATGTGAATCAGAATAAACTCAAATCTCGATGAAATAATATATATGGTGAAGTGGGTGGGTTTAAGGTAATTTACATCCCAATAACACAGAAATTTATCGTCTTATACCCCACAGGAAATTTGTATAAGTACTACATACGTAAATTCCTGTATGTAAAATGTACATTTACTACTATATCCCAAAGGACTGTGTTATTTTTGTCCTGCCTGCTTATATTTAAATTAGTTATATTAATAGCAATCATTAAAATTGTTGCAAAATATTTATATACTTCGTATCCCAGTGGTATATGTTATTTCCATTCTTCCGACTTATCATTTAAATTAGTTTTGCAACAACAAACAGAGCGAGTTATCTGTCGTTATCGACAATGAATAATAATTTCACTGATTATTTTCTACGTTTGTGTCTGTCTGCAAAGAATGCAACAGTGCTAGAAAAAATAAATAATTGCCAATAGGCAACGACAGCGTATTTATCGATATTGATATTGTATAACGAATTAAATGGCCTCCCATAAACACTTTCTAAAAAAAATAGAACTAAATTCCTTGTCTTGTCATTCTTTACCCAGTATCTTTTTATATTATTATATAATGCAGCACTTAATATATTCAATGTGCATCAGAGTATTTACTTGTCTCTTTCTTCGATGTCAGATATATGATATATTTACTTGAAACTTAAGCACACTACATTTTTCTCTCGTTTCTGTTACTTTTATGACTAAAATTACATTCATACGTGCGAATCTTAATTAGTAAAACAGTAATGTTATTCTGAAAATTCCAAAGTAACTTTTTAACAAAATAATAATAATTCCGTGTCATAAGGTCTATAAACCTCACACATGCCTCCATTTTGACAGTAGACCAGTACAGTTACTGTTTTTTATATGGTGTAGTACATAAAGCTAGATGTTGTAAAATTATTAAGTGCTTGTAGCTCTTTTTAACATACTAAATGTACCCAGATCTTCGGTGGGTGGAATATCCAAAACCACCCCTAACGGTACAATTTATTAGTTTTTTTAAAATTATCTTGGTTACGATTTACGAAAAAAGTATAAAAAGAAAAACCCCTGCCCAAGGAAACCCTACTTTCACATCCAGATTTTTGGTGGCTAATGCCAAAAAAAATTTAGGGTCCCTTGGTTCTCGTATACACACTAAATCCCAATTTAATTTTTTACTCCCTTTAATAATAGGGTGGGGGTGGTGAAAGGCGTAGCTAACGCCAAAAAATATTTTTGAGCCGTTTCGTTCTTGTATACACACTAAATCATATTTTAGTTTTTTTTATTCCCTTTCACAATAGTATGGGGACGGTATTGAGAGTGGTACTGCGGGGTGGTTGGAGTAAAAATTTTTTTTAAGATCTTGACTTTTTATACACGCTCTAAATTGCAATTTTATGGACTCTTATCTGCTTGCTTTGCCTATTTCCCCTTATTTACCCCCGAACCCCTCAACGGAATTAGATCAAAATATAATCTAGTTCCAAATATCGTTATAATACATAAGTGTATCAAATTTCAAGTCAATATGATAAATGGTTCCAAAGTAAACGTGCGCACAAAGAAAAGTTACAATCAGACAGACCGACAGACAGAATTTTTTTTTTTCGCTCAAATTTAAAATCTCGACGTTTCATAACATTTAAAGACTATTTCAACAAAAAAAATTCTTTTTTTGCGTTAATATTCTTCCACTGAACGTGGAAGTAATTGTACTTTTAGGGATAGTTTTGGGGATGTTCCGCCCGTCGCAAACTTGGGGACTCTTAGCATGTTAAAAATAACCAAAAGTACTTCAACATTCTGCGAGACAGCTTTACGTGGTTTTTTACTTTTCAGTTCGGTTTGCTATTAAAGCGTGTTTTTTTAGCTTTTTAAACTATATTTTTTTTTAGTCTTCCTCTTGCCATTCATCCCTCGGCACGTTTCTCACGAATATATTGGATTGGATGAATTTTAGAATTAGCATCATGACCACCGATACATATAAAAACCAGCTGACACCCGCCTGCTTTTCGAAACCGCTGAGTATTCGCTAGTAGTACATAATTAATATTACATCATAATGTAATGTATTAAACTTGGAACTAGCGTTTAACAAGGGCTTATACAACGGGAAATACGTTAAATTAATAACAGCGGCGCCCCCGGCAAAATATCGACAGTAGATTAGTCATTTTTTATTTTTATTTTATCCTGATGATTCTGGTGAAGACATTAGGAAAAATTGGTCAAGTTCTTGATAAGTGTGCAAAGTTTCAGTTTAATCTAACGCTTTGAAGTGGGTGAGAATCACGTTCAAAGATTCATACATACGAGCAAACATTTAGATGAAGCTAATAAAAGCGTGTTAAAAATAAAAACATTCGCTTCTTACAAATGCATAGCCACCTGCGATACCGAATTATCATATTAGGCATTTTTTTAATCGGAAATTTTTATTAGTGTCAGTTGTCCAGAATTATTCAAAAACTCCAAATTTTCATCGAAGTTTAAAAAATATTGAAAGTTTAAAATAATGTTGAGATTCGAATATAATCATACACTTATACATAGGTCGTACAGTTAGGATTATACCGTACAAAATAGCTTAATTATTATTTGCTTAAGATAATATTGTTGATTCACAAATAACTCAAACAGGTAAACATTGGTATTTATACAAATAAACAAGTCATGTCTTATTGTTTACTTTCCGGGTTATAAGAAAATTTTTGACAATTATATTCATTAACTGAGTCAGGACTTAAATCGAAAATTAGAAAAACACTATAGAGTACAGTAGCTTCAGATTAAATACCTTACGAAGGTTAGTTTTAGGTTTTATTTTTCTTTACTATTCTGTGCCCTAAAAAAATATATATATAAAAACGTTTACATTACACTATATATATCCTTACAGAGCTACCAATAATGGTCCATTCCAAAAGGTTGGCGGTATTCACGTGCCATATACTCTTCTATACATTCATCTGTCTAAAGAGAATATTGTAGGAAAGTAAATTACGATACACAGATACGTAATAAAATCATTAAATAACAAATCACAAGATCACACAAAAGTGCTAGTAAAGAAAGTAAATAATATGCAGTACAGAATAGTACAAAAGTACATATACATAAATATGTATAGTTCAAGTAGGAAATATCTGAGACAGAAGAAACATGACAAAAACTTTACGACATTATTATTATCGCCGCGGGCCACCGGCGGATGCCTAACATCAAACTATCAAACGACTCGCCAGCGAGAGGCTTTGCGGTTGAGGGTCGGTCGAGGTGGCACAAAGAGTACTGGTATTTTAATGAGGTCGTAAAGTTTTTGTTATGTTTTTTCTGTCTCAGATATTTCCTACTTGAACTATATAATAGCAATCTTATATCATATCAATGCTGGTATCTCCTCTAGGGTACTCGGTCAATGACCCCACGCGCTGACTGCACTGTGATGAAATCTGCGCATGAACCATCTACCAAACGACCGAATGGAGAAACAGCTTAACGTACGGTATAATATGTTCGTAAATTGAAGTTCTTATAACAAACCTAATACAGATATTCTGGAGTTTATTTTTCTCTGATAGATTCAAGCAGGGCCCATACACATAATCACCATAGTGGGCCTGTGACAAAACTAGAGGAGAAGTTTTGTGTCATTATAAAGAATATTAATTAATACATTTTTAACGTCCTCTATCTGTTCAATGATGAAAATTAGAATTAACTCTTAATTTATTTGAAGTCAAACCCGCGATGATATTTTTACATTTATTTGGATTTAAGGAAGTGAATTTTATAAGGTCTAGTTTCTTATTTCATTTAAGTCATAATTAATTTTAGTTTGGGCCTCGTTTGATGGCAATACATCAAATGCAAAATAAAGCTGAACGTCGTCAGGGTACATATGTAAAGAACAGTATTTTGTGACTTGTGGTATGCAGCATAAATATTAAATAATGAGGGCCCCAAGTTGAACCCTGGGGCACTACAGAGCGTAACAAACGTTCGGCAGGAGTTTTTCTTCCACTTGAAGTGCCAAGGCAGATACGTTGGTAGCGAGTAAATAAGAGGTGAACCACATTAAGATGTTATCATTTATACCATAATATTTTAGCTATTTTATTAAAAATTCCGTATTTAATGAGTAAAAGGCCTTTGACATATCTAACAAAGTCAGAGAAGTTACTTTATCCGAATTAATTGAATCAACAATTGACATTGACATGCCGTCCGTGACTTTTACAAAAGCCTGATTGCGCTTTTGGTACATCATTGTTAAGCATATAAGGTGCCAGTTATCGATGGATAACATCCTCAGTAATTTTTGAGGGTCCTGAAAGTAGACTGATAGGTCTAAGTCCCGAAATTGCGCTTTTATTAAAAGCTTTTATTTCACTTACAATGTTTCAACTTTCAAATACCAAAGTCTTATTTAAACGCTCGGATTCTATTCAAATTTTCTACGGCGTACAGTATACTGTTTTGTTATTGTGTCTGCGAATATATTATTATTTATTTATATTTTTAATGCGGCAGATGTAATTTATTTCAACTTGACCTAAAAAAGTGTCGACTTTGTGTGCTCTATACGTGCCAAAAATCGATGATAATTCGAGCCTTGATAGAAAAGTAAACATATTGTAATAGATTTAACAATTTTCAACTACGTATAATGCAATGTATATCTTCCAATTGAAAATAGTTTAAAATAATGTGACAAAAAAAATGTTTTAACATTTATATACCCTGACCCCATGATCCTTAATAATTAAGCCATTAAAGCTTCGCTCGCGGCTTCATTTGAAATAGCTTCTGGCACACGGATATCAGTACAATTTAATAGCGATAGGCTTTAAAGTAGTAGGTACTTAGGAAAGTTATTTTTTATATAAAAATTTGACACTACTTAAATTGTTATAGTCAGTGGGGTCAAATATGCTTTTAGAGGGCGGAATATTAAACATAATATTTTTAGTCGCAAACTCCTCTATAAAATCCTTATTTTACTATAAGGAACGTAACCAGACTGCAACCAATAGCTACTCTCCGGGCTATGTGCCCCGCCGAGCGCTGAATTACAAGTTACAAGTCTGACGCGTTAAGTGTAATAATTGCATATTACCATCAAAACGCTAATGCTTCGATTGCAACAAACACCAGCCGAAAGACTGATCCTATTTAAAGGAGCTCTCTTGCTCTACCTTACACTGACGAGAGCCAACAGCTCGAAACTGCAGTCTGCAAGTGGTGTGTGACGGCTGGATTACTGGAAATGGATAAAGAAAAACAAATATTAACGAAAATAATCACACCAAACAAAAACAGAAATTTAGTGTGTATTTTTGTTATCATCTTATACTAGCTGCTACTTTAATATACAAAACACAATGATGATGATGATTATAATAAAAAACAAACACCACAGAAATTAAACAACCCCCAATTCCAGAAGCCAGAGGCTTGTGCTAAAGACGGTTACACATTGAAAAAACGCAGACATACAACCATTTCCTCGGACAATGCCGGAGCCGGGATTCGAACCCGGTGGTGCGATACTCGTGTGATTTTATTACATAATGAATCTGCACATTTTCCTCGGTCGAGTTCATTATCTATAATTATTTGATACTATTCACATGTGCATTTACGATTAATTTTTTATAAACTACTCCAATTCATTTTGACATTTGTACGGGCATCGTTAATAAAAACCTCTAAAACGTACTGCTCTCCGAATACTGTTATTATGATTATCGATAAATGATGAATAATTAATGACTATTAAAAATGGCCTAGGCCCTAGAGTGGTTCCTTGTGGCACACTAATATTTTGTTCCTTACACCTTGATACCTCTCAAAATGCAATTTTCATCTAGTTGTCGCTCTGTAATGGTACATTATTAAGATAGTTAGTAAATTCTTTTTTTTTAATTTACAAGACGCTAATACACATAAATATTGTTAAACTGTCTGTTGATATTGATGGATATATTTTTTTGATTCAAATAAATAGTTTTATTGAATTATATTATTACAACTTTTATTATTTATATTCATATTGCGATATTTTGAATCAAGAACTAATATTATTTTTTCTTACAGGTTTTGGGAAATTCCATTTCGCACTATTAGCACTATGTGGTCTAATATACATGAACACGGCCGTTGGGATCACAATCATTTCATTTGTTTTGCCAGCAGCAACATGCGATTTACAGATGTCTTCCTCGGACAAGGGGTGGCTTACTGCAGCCCCTATGCTTGGTAAGTATTTTTTTTTCATTTTAAACTTTTCCCCTGCCCTACCATACCATAGCATAAAATTCTTGCCATTCTTTCCAGTTCACAGCCACCCTGTCAAAAACTTATTTGCCAAAGGGGTCAATGCGTTAACATTAATTTTTTCGAAAACTGCAATAAAAATATTCAGTCGATTTTGAATTCTGAAATGACATCCTGCAACGTACAAATTTCATCCCTAAATTCAATTAAATTGGAGTGGCAATTGCAACCCTTAAATTTTTAAATGGGAAGTAGGGGCTTGTGATCCCTTGTTTGAAAGGGCTTTTCATTCTCTATTCAAAAATGCTATGGTTTTAATATTTATTGCAAAAATTAATTAATTCGTGTGCTTGGCGTAATTCAAAAGAGCAAACTAAAAAAAACTTAATTTCAATGTAGTAAATGTTCAAAATGAGTTCCTTGAACGTCTTGGCAGCATCCTAATCGTAAATCCAACACCCGAGGCATGGCCGACCTAACCGCATCCGTTATTCTTCTTCTTAAGTCAGTTATATCGCGTGGCTTAGTTTTGTACACCATACTTTTCACATAGCCCCATAGAAATAAATCTAAGGGTGTAAGATCAGGAGAACGTGGTGGCACTATCTAGCGATCCTCGCCTCACTATCCAGCGGTTTGGGAATGTTAAGTCGAGGTATTGCTGGACATCGTTTCGGTAATGTGGTAGAGACCAATGACATAGTTTCCAATTATCTCCGTCAAAACATTAATCTTTTTAGGATTTTGCATATGTAATTCTCTCATCCAGTGAGGGTTTTCTTTAGCCCAGTAGCGACAATTTTGACGATTAACATGGCCATGAAGAATAAAAGTGGACTCATCTGAAAACAAAACATTTTCCAGTTGGATAACATTGTTATCTAACCTTTGTATCATTTGTTCAGAAAAATACGATCTTCTATCAAAATCGTCTTTACTAAGCTCCTGAGTTGGGGTCAGTTTATAGGGAAATTTCTACGAGAACGTTCAGTTCCTTCCAACTTTTGTATAGGCAGGAGCGCACTTTTGTACGGAAAAAGTTATTTCATTTTTCATTAGTTCTCGCGTTTTTTGTGTATAATGGCTACTTTAACAGAGGAAGAGAGAGTTTCTCTTTCAATGATGCGAGGGTGGGGCGATAAAGAAAGGTCTTATGATGAAGATGTGACTTTATTCAACGAAGCTTTCCGTATAGATCAAGTGGGAATTTCGAAATCTACTGTGTCCCATACCATCAAACGATTCCTAGACAGAAGGACAAATAAAAATCGCCCAAAATCTGGAAGACCAAAATCTGAAACATCGGAAGCTCGACAAATGGAAGTGGCCCAGGCATTTGTTGAAATTAGAAGGTTATCAATCAGAAAAGCCAGTCAACAGCTTGATATGAGTGCATTTTCAGTTCATAAGAATTTGAAACTTTTGAAATTTCATCCTTACAAAATTAACCTTCACCAAGAGTTAAATGAAGATGATTTTGAACGGCGACTTGAATTTAGTGAATTAATGATGGAAAGGAGTAACCAAAACCAAAATTTTTTGTCATCTCTGCTTGTCTTCTCAGATAAAGCAACTTTTGGACTTGGAAAAGTTAATAGCCATAATTTCAGATATTGGAGTGACAAAAACCCTCACTGGATGCTTGAAACACACACGCAGTATCCAAAATTAAATGTTGGAGCAGGAGTTTTCAGGGATCGAATCATAGGACCGTTTTTCATAGATGGAAATTTGAATGGAGAAAAATACCTGGAAATGTTCACAAATCAAATAGTTCCCGCAATACAAGAGATTGCTGGTGATGAGTTCAATAATGTTTGGTTCCAGCAAGATGAGGCTCCTCCACACTATCGGGATATTGTTAGGGACTATTTGAATGGTACTTTTGAAAATCGATGTATAGGTCGAAGAGGAACTATTGAATGGCCAGCAAGATCTCCCGACCTCGCGCCACTTGATTATTTTGTTTGGGAAATAAACCTCGTGATTTGGAAGAGCTGAGGCAACGCACAATAAACATTTTTGCAGAAATACCACCTCAAATGATAAGAAATGCTATTGAAAATTTTTACGTTCGTATCGGACAATGTCAAGAAGTCAATGGGTACCATTTTGAACACCTGCTATAATCTTGAAATTAAAACCTGCTAGTGTAGCAGTTAAGCTGTAAACTAATTGCCTCAACTGGCCGAAATCCTCACCTTGCCTTACATGGCTGGGATCAAGAACTTGTCTGAAGTGGCTGAATTAAGAGGTAAAACCACTGTTAGTATTTTTTAAAAACGAGTTTTTTATTACCCTGTAAAAAATGTAAATTGAAAATTACTAACTGCTAATAAATTTACAGAATATTAATAGTTGTTGTAATTTCCGCACGACTGTATAAAATCACTGTTCTCAGAACAGCTCGGGAAATCATTCACTCTGAGATCAGTAGTTTTACTTTCCGTATTTTTTTAAGTATGCGTTCAAAACTTTCATGTTTCCGCTCATTTTTTTGCGATTGCAGCGACACCTTTCGAGAATCGAAAAAAATGCCCGATATAAAATTCACGTATTTTTGGCCCTAGAATCCGAATCCGCTACAAAAAATAGGGATTTTCATTACAAGTTTCAAAGTTGCCCCCCACCCCACCCACTGGGTTAGGAGTGGGAGAGTCGAATCCAACGTCATTGGATATATTTCGTAAAAATAACAAATAAGTGTTTTTCAGTTTTTGAATTGGACGTTTTTTTATGGGCACAAGACGCTACTCTTGAAACAGTAATGTTTTCTTTTCATTTTTTGCGATTACAGCGACACCATGCAAGAATAAAAAAAAATGTCCGGAATAAAATTTACGTATTTTTTGCCGTAGAATCCGATACAGCAATAAAAAATAGGGGTTTCCATTTTAAATTTTAAAGTTACCCTTCGCTCCATCCACAGGGTGGTGGGTGGAGAGGTCATTTTGGTATCAGTAGATAGTTTTTTGAAAAATTTTTGAAACGTATTTTTTTATTTTTCGATTTGGTGCAAACTGTTCGAGATTTTTCACCGTTCCCATACTTTTCTAACACCCGATATAAAAATAAAAGAGACCAACTGAACGTTCATAGAAAATAGTCATAGAGTGTATAATATCTTCGAGAAATTAAACAGTTAATAAGTTCAACAATTTTTGGGATATTACTATTCTTATTTTTGGATCATTTTTGTATGTGCGTGAGGACCTGTGTACATAATATCTTCATCTTTATATTTTTGTTGTAAAATTCTTAAATTTATAGCTTTCCTTAGTATCTTTAGGGTTTACTTAATATATCTATATGTATATTCTTATAGTAATGTTTATGTTTTGCTGTTAAAAAAAAAGAATATTACTATTACTAGAATCATGTACGCACTCAAACTCACAATAAGAGTTTAAGCGCACATTATCTGTTGTAATACTTTACTTGAATTTGTGTATTATAGTTAAACACATAAAATATTATATTATTATTCTATCATCTTAGCAAATCATCTGTAAAATAATTATTTTAAGCATTTCGTTTAAATAAGCCATGTTTAGAAATTGCAGTTAACAAGACTCGATCAATACGCAAAACATTGAGAACAGTTTATTGACAGCTATAACAATTATTTTTTGCTGTCAATCGCTAGGGCGTTTTCATTAAAACTGGTAATGCCAGCTATGAAGAATTATGACGTTTTTATGTCTTCTTTTTATTTGATAATGTTGAAAAAGAACACTGAAACTGTTTTTGCTAGCCTGCAAGAACAAAACTCTGTAAGTTTTACGTTTTTCGTTTGTTGTAGCAAATTTTGTGAAGCAGACCGTTAATTTTTGCAATAAATATTAAAACCATTTCATTTTTGAATAGATAATGAAAATACCTTTCAAATGAGATATCACAAGTCTCTACTTCCCATTTAAAAATTTAGGGGTTGCAACGCGAAGAGGGTTGAATTTAGGGGTGAAATTTGTACGTTACAGGATGTCATTTCAGAATCCAAAATATGTACAATAATTGAGATACCGAACTTATTCAATTCTGTTCCACACTGTATTTACTAATATTGAATTTCATACTTTGACTCTTTCCAATTTTATTAACCAATGATCCATTTATTCATGCTCTGGTAATAAACTTTAATATAGAATAATAATGACACGAATAATAATATATGAATGTAGAAATAAAAATATCACAATTTTAATAACGCGAGTTGGAGGTTATAATAATATTCTTTACGATATTGTTATACAATTAAGTATCCTTGAATAAATTCTTAAACGATTTTAAATTGAAATTGATCGCTAATTTAGCACCAATTATTTTAAAAGCAATAGCACGGCAGCTGAGTTCTCAGATTAATACATTAAGAATCACACTGAACAAAGAGAAATAAATGTGTCAATTCAAAACACCTATTCATTGTCTCAAACAAACAAGTTGCCATATCAATAAATAAATTCTAACATTCATAATTCGTTATTTTACTTAATTTATTATACCGTAGCATTTGAATGACTTAAATTTATTTTATGTATTCTAAAAGGCGCAAGTGTTCTTTAGATCTAATTTCAAATAAACGAACAGTTTGACCCACATTGTAATTCATATAGGTCGATCCTTAGTTCTCGGTTGATCAGTTTTATATTTAATATTGTAGTAAATGTTAAAAAATTAACTGTTTACGCTTAATATTAAAATTCTATTGCCATCTGTCAACTGTGATGGTGAGTGGAACACAATTCAATCTCATGTGTCTATTTACTACAGGTGGCATTATATTACAATTTTTTTAAATACAAGGTGGTTCAACATTTTTGCGGCTTATAGTAAAATGATGGTAATCTTCTATATAGTGTGTCTCACTTTTCCACTACACCCCAATATCTCGGCCATTTGTTGATCGATTTAGGTCAAATTTGGTACTTCTTGTGCTTCAGATTGTGATTAAAAAGCTATTTAAATTTTTTTTTTGAAATTAAATACTCCTACTATGCTCAAAAGAAATTGGCAATTATTGATTGATTGATAGGGTATTTACTTTTACAGAGTCTTGTTCGGCATGACCTAAAAACAAATACCAAATTTCGTTAAAGAATATTTATTCCTTTACAAAGAAAATTCATATCTAAGATTTCAATAATAATCACCCAACTATTCGACTTATTTATTGTCGGATATTTACATAACTTGGTAGTCATGTAATACTGTCGCTAATTAAGCATTAGGACACATTTTTTTATCCAAAACACTATTATGAAATGAATATTTAGAAATTAGTTGCTATTTTTTAAAATCCCTAGAACTCGGCATACCAATAACTTTGTTAACATGGCGTGCTTTGGAATGGATTTGACAATTGTATCGAATGTCAAATTAAACTTAAACATGGCTGCACAACAATTAAATATTGCTGATAAAATTGAAAAAAACAAGAATTGTTGGTGACAGCGTGCACTCTTATCGAGATGCAGCCAGTATCTTCAATTTAAGACATCCAGAACGCCCACAGATTCACTACGCCACGGTTGGTTCAATTAATAGAATATTTAATAGAACTGGAGATGTATTCAAATTTAGAGCCAAAAAATACAACGTTGCCGATCGTCCATTGGATTAAGTAATATTAGATGCACGTGTTAATGTCAAAGATTTATCTCTAAGCTTGAATGTAGACCGGAATAAAATTCGGAGGTGCCTTAAACATCATAATTTAAAACCATATAAGTCCAAGTTTTTACACACTATGGAAGAAGAAGACGCAGGGAGGAGATTGGAATATTGCTTCTGGACACAGGATCTGTTTTTAAATTACACGCATTTAAAAAAAATATATATATTTTCCGTGATGAGGCTACTTTTAACAATTGGCGTGCTCCCATCGCAAAACTCAAGATATTGGTCAGCGGTAAACCCACACTGGGTTATAAATTGTCAGCGGCAATACTCCAAATTCTGGTGTGGAATTTTGAATGAGGCCTTGATTGGACCATTTTTCTTTGACGACACTTTAAATAGTGTGAGATTCCGACATTTTTTAAGGGACTTTTATTTCTTCAAAGTTAGTGCCCCTGATTTTCAAGTAGATTTCGTAAGGGTATTCATCAATGATTTCAGAATTAGGGTTTTTTGGAATACTTCAATGCTGTTATCGGGATTATTTCTATACATATGCCTGCCAAATGCTACACATTCATTCGCATATACATGACTATACAGCACTATAATACATAAATATGAGCATATGTTAATTCTTATAGGGTAGGAATAGTATACTAGTTCTTTGATTCCGCACTTAATGGTCCTGTCTTGAACAAATAGTGGCTTGCGCTATATTGATTTTTGATCATTGTGGTCATGAGCATTATTATTCAGGAGGCCAAGACACATACTAAAATTAGGTGCAATTTATCCGACGGCCATTTTTCTATCATTCCGTGCGAGGTTCTCTCCTATACCGTCGCTACATCGGTTTTGCAACTTGCACTTTATGACTAATGCATGCAGTTTTTGCCTAGTTTCTGATTTAAAGTATAGAAACATCATTTTCTTTATCAGCAGCATGATAGAGGCCCCAGACACAATTAGTGAAGATGGTCTTGGTACCAGGAGTCGAAACTTAGACTCTCTTTCTCGTGGAATGGACAGCTGTAATGATTTTATGTTTGTAACACTTTTTTTTTCTTCAGGAAAATACAACTTAGAGAAGAGACTCAAAATATGTATTGATAATATTTATAGGTCAATGAAAAATTAACTTAAGCTATGTAATAGGTATTAAAAAAAAACTGGTATTATATCTACAATAAAACAGTTAAATTGTACAGACAGTTTTTCATTCAAGCAAATTAAAAAAAATTTATTACCCAAGTCTCAGGACGGTTATTAAATTTTCTAATTCTTAAGCAATAAGCTCTACTATGATAGTGAACTAAGTTTGAAGACACCAATGACAGGAAGCAAGTAAGCGAATTAAGCGATGATATAAGCGTGTAAAAGAAATGAAAGCAAATCAGACGGTATGACTAGCAAAGCAAAAATGGTGGCTCGATACGTGCAACAGTAGGTAATTTGGACCAAACTTTTGACAGACAGATTCAAATTTTAAAATTTCTAGCAAAATAAAGTAATTTGTGAATATTATGCAAAAGATAGATTTTCTAACTTAACGTTGTGAACCTGGTGATGGAATATTTAATTGCTAAACAAGGCGGCACGGCACATCTCAGTTGGAATGTCCCACTTAAAGGCAGCGTCCCCTACTGAGAATTTCACAGAGAATAACCCAGAATCTAATTTAGAAATTTGAAGCTATAGCGGGGCGTCTCAATTGACGTGTCCCACGGAAAGGCAGCGTACAATAAAACCTATGATGATTCCAACTAGATGGAGCTTCCATTCATAATGCAGTAATAGTTAAAAATTGGCTGAATAACAACTTCCCTACGCGTTGAATTGGAAGAAATAGTCCTTTAAATAGGGCGGAACTAGCAGCAGAATTAGAGAAGCATGTGATGAGGTAACAATTGAAGAATTAATAAAAGTTGTTAAAAATAATAAGAAAAAAAATGTATCAGAATTGATGGAGGGCTGGTGCAGAAAGGTTATATTTAATATTTACTTTTTAAAATTAAATTTTTGTTCAAGTAATAATTTTAAGTGTTGTTTAAGTTACAATAACTTTACAAAAATAAAAGTTTAGTTATTTGATATTTTCTTTAAAGAAAAATGTGTCCTATTGCTTAGTTAGCGTCATTATTACACGATTACCAAGTTATGTAAATCTCCGACAATAAATAACTCGAATAGTAGAGTGATTATTATTGAAATCTTAAATAAGATTTTTTTTTGTAAAAGAATGAATGTTTTTTAATGAAATTTGGTATACAGGGGTTTTAGGTCATGGAGAACAAGCTTATGTAAAAACAAAAACCCTATCTCAATCGCTAATATAAATTTCTAATTTTTTCCAATTTCTTTTGATCACAGTAGGCGTATTTAATTTCGAAAAACTTTTTAAACAACTTTTTAATCACAATTTGAAGCGCAGAAAGTATACCAAATTTGACCTAAATCTATCAACAAATGGCCGAGATATTGGGAATATTGGTGAAAAGTGAGACCACCCTGTATATAACAGAAATGTCAAAGAAATATTTCAAAGCATTCTTTAGGTGTAACAGAATTTATTAATAAAATGTTGTAAATGTACGTTGTTTTTACGTGAGTTTCTTTAACTCACAATTACGTGCACAATGTTTATATTCAAATCTTGCATCCCTTATTTAACATACTTCTTGACGTAATCAATTGATGAAATTTTGCACAGTTAATAATATCGAAAGACAATACAGTATTCCACCATTACTTTTGCAAATAACCGCACGTAGGGGGCGCGGGGGGGGGGATTTGAAAAATCTGCAAAACGGAGGAGCGAGAAAGCGAGAAAGCGAAGGAACGAGAAAGCGAAATAGCGAAAAATCAAAATAAATCGTTAAGAGACGAATGTCTATTGAGCGCCCTCTGAGGGTGTAAACCCCCCAAAAAGTATGGCTAATCTTGCTTTTGTAACAAGTAAGGCGTGCGCACTTTGTATATAAGTATATGTATCATATTTATGTACACATTAATGAAGGCACTATGTATACAATGATTTCACCCCTTTCATACAATCATGCGTACAATCATGCAAAGTGCGCACGCCTTGGTTTTCTTCCAGTCGTATATTAGTTTTTTTTACTTCTTAGTGCGATTGTTTTTTTGTTGTTGTTGTTGTTTTTTTTTTTAATCACCAATTACTCGAAAACTGTTGGTTTATCGAAATATAATACCTTTTTTATCCCCAACCATCTGAGGATTAGTTTTTTATATTTATTTTTAGAAATAAGAAAAAAATTAAAAAGTTATGAGGATAATACGGACAGTCACCTCCTAAAACTACTCCTTAAGCAGAAGAGAGAGTTTGACTGATACCATGTAAACTAGTGTACAGTAAGTTTAAAATATTAATTTGATATTTTGAGGGAGTCGGAAGATATTGCAGAAAAAGTGAAAAACTGAAATTTATTATCCCCCTTTTCTCCCTTATTATTTATTTTCCGAAATAAGTTCATATAAAAAAACTACCATTATCTTTGTATATACTATCGGCCGCAGAAATATCGAGAGACAATTTTGGACCGCCCTGTATAATTTCTCAATAAAAATTATGGTTTAGAGATATACACGTTTTAAAAGGGTTGTAGTAACTATTCATTAATATGTAAAAGTTGCAAATGTATCCTCTGACAAACATCGTTTTTACCAAAAGTTTATTTACAAATACAAAAGTGTTTGT
This sequence comes from Leptura quadrifasciata, assembly GCA_963675555.1. Taxonomy (NCBI): domain Eukaryota; kingdom Metazoa; phylum Arthropoda; class Insecta; order Coleoptera; family Cerambycidae; genus Leptura; species Leptura quadrifasciata. The sequence goes on along the minus strand of OY776681.1, from coordinate 12,609,048 downwards.
CCAATAAATTTTTATAGATAATTGACGAAATGATGAAAATGAGACTCCTTTTAGATCAAGATTATGAAAATGATGATTTTATAATTATTTTCTTACGACCTGGAATGTATTTTTAAAATTATCTTTCATAAATGTTGATATATTAAGTTATACTTAAGCTGAAAGCCTGTACTATAAGACAGTATTATATTATATCTCTTCTGGAAATCCCGGCGTTTTTAATTAACTGTCGCAAACACTTCGATTAACAGCAAAATCGTTTTTGAGAAATATAGACAATAAATCTCCACGACGCCAACCTTGCTTGTTCGTGCTACTCTTTTCTTTTCTAGTATGCCTTGTGAATTGGCAAGGATATGATATTAGTGAAAAAAACCTAGGGAATGAGAAACAAGGTTTACGGTATTACCAGACATAAATTATAATAAAATTTAATAAGATATGAATATTGATTGTTGTCCTACTTATACATTTTATTTCTATTTCTATATTCCTTCAAGTTAAATGTGTTAAGCTGTTTTAATTAAATATTATTTTCGGTGCTCTCTTCTGGGGTTAATGCCGTGTTATAGAAATTGCAAGAAAGTTACCTCATCGTTACTCTCCGAGATGCAGATTACAAAAACTAAGTTTGTCAGTTCCGTCATTCTGTCTGTCTGTTCGTTTATCTGTCTATCTGTCTGTGCTATATCTAAAAAACTAGTAAATTTTGGAAATTTTCAGTATTTCACTATTGATAGATGTTTGTTAATAAAAAATTGTATAGATACGGTATTGAAATTACTGTTTTGAAATAGCTAGAAGACTATTTAAATGATAGATACCACAAGACAAGTGTCATGAACAAAATGTCAAGCAAAATTGCTAGTCCATGCGGTCTCCGCCAAGGGAGTCTTTTGGGACCTCTTCTCTTCATCATATATGTGAATGACATTCATTGCGTTTTGAAAAATGAATACGTATTTAATAAAATGTTTCTAGACCACTTATAACAGATTGTGAAAATCTTTTGGGGTTAGGTCCAAGTGTATCAAAGAAAACTACTTTATTAATTTGCCGACGTTTCGATATTTTTTAATATCATCCTCAGGGAAACCTAAATATTAATTTCTCTGAGGATGATATTAAAAAATATCGAAACGTCGGCAAATTAATAAAGTCGTTTTCTTTGATACACTTGGAGCTAACTCCAAAAGATTTTCACAATCAATTAAAATGTATATCGACAATAGATTAGTCATTTTTTAAATGTTATTTTATCCTAATGATCCTGGTGAGGACGTTAGGACAAAGTTGTCAAATTATTGTATTGTCATCGACCCTTGATAAGTATGTAGAGTTTCAGTTTAATCTGACGTTTTGAAGAGGGTGAGAATCACGTTCAAAGATTCCGATACAATCAAACATACAGGTGAAGCTAAAAATAAAAAAGGCGTGTTAAAAACGTCAAAATATACACGATTATAATATATCGAAAAATAACTATGATATTGAATTTGTTTACGAGGATCCATATATCACGAAGGAATTCGTCTCTTCAATACTTTGCTCAATGATATAAAAGAAGCTCCAAATATCAAGGTTTTCGTTAAAAATGTTTAAAATGTTATAGATAGATATCTAATGTATAAATAGCGCAGTAAAAAGTCAAGAAAAAGCCGCTTCCTTCTTGAATTTTTTTTTTTTTGAGGTATAACCAGATGAAACCTGCATGACATCCTTAGATAGGTCACTGTACATCCGAAAAGGCCATTTACGACTTTTTTAAATGGTACCGATTTTTTTTAAATCAAGAAATGTGTAAAATTTGTGAAAATTAATAAAAGTACTTTTTATTACTCATTTCGTCATATCTTCGAAACCGTATGACATATTTTAATGAACTTTTTTTAGTTTGAAAGCAGGCACATAAGCGCAGGTGACAGCCTAAGAATTATATTTAAAAAAAAATTTTTATTAGAAAAATAAAAGACAACCTAATAGATTAGTTTACATTGTAATGACTTTTTCATGAATTGAAAAACTTTCTTATTTAAAAGAATTTTGCTATGGTATCTGCATATGAATCAAAGAAAAAATATTGGAGAAGTTTTTAAAACAAAAATCAATATTCTGTGGCAAATAGTTTTGTACTTATCGTCATTAAAATTATTAATATTCGCGCGCGCGATGTGCTTGTCGGTAGCGAGATAAAGCACGCTTAGCGTATCATATACTATAGTGGACAGAATATGTGTGCTTGTCAAATGAGTAACAATATAAATGAAAATGTTTCTTCTTGTTCTAAAACAAGAAATAGTGACTTTGTTTTTGATATACGAAGAATATGTTCAATTTGCAATTCGTCTGGAGTGAGAAAAAGGCAGAAGTGAAATTCTATTCAAACCGATAAGTGATTAGGCTTTTTATTTGATTTCATAACTTTTCTCAAAATTCCTTTCTTTGGAATTTTCATTCATCTATCAAAATGAAGATTTCAACAATGAAATGGCAAGTTTTAATTATTGATTTAAACCAATCAGAGGAAGATTACGTGACAATCATGCACTAATTAGTAGCATTAATGCGATTATCGGATAATATAGTGCATGATTATTGATTATGCCAAAAATGACTTATTTAGGAAAGCTGGTCTTTTATAATAATAATAATAAAACTTTATTTCCATAGACTTATACAAGCATCAGAATATAGTCAAAATTAACGTTACCATCGGAACCAACAAAGTTTTTTAGGGAATTCCTGTTTGGCATTACTATTATTGATAATTTGCCACCCCGATTTTGATTTATTAGTCGAATTAAAATTTTTTAAATCGTAGTAGTATTTTTTAGCCTGTTCAATTTTAATACAATGATTTTTTTTTAATATATTATGTCTTAAGTAAACCTCATTATCACCCGATGTTTTATAGGTTTTATACAAGTCCCTCAAAAATACTCCTTCATTTACAATATTGTTGGTTATCCATGGTTTATTGTTTTTGTTATTAAATTTAATTTTACACAATTCTAACGGAAAAGCTCTATCCATCAGTTTCAAAAAGGTATTATAAAATATATTAAAATTAGTCTCACAGCTCATATCATCAGTAATAAAACTCCACTTTTCATGAGATAGTAAATATTTGAAATAATTTAAGCTATCAGCATTATTAATAAATCGCTTCAGATGATAAGCACATTGTTCTTCATTAGTATTGAAATTACAGCAAAAGGTAACTAATTGCATGAAACTATCAGATAAATCCGAATATATGATTTTCGGATCTAGTAAAATTTTATCGATATTGGAAAAAATATTATCAATGATAGTTTTTGATTCGCCCTGTATACGAGTAAAATCAGTAATACATTTATTCAAACCAAAATAACGCAATATATTTACATATACATAGATTTTTGCATTAGCATCGTCAACACAGTCATCAAAATTGAAATCTCCACAAAGAAAAGTGTGTTAGTTACTATTGAAAATAGAAAATAATAACTCCTCCAAGTTAGAAATATCAAGACTTGTAATAAGTCGAAAATTAGTCAAAATTGTAAAGTAGCGTCGATCGCGCAGTAGAAACTTTGCACTCAGAGAATGAGAACTCACATCCGTCGAGTTATACTGAAACAAATTCTGATATGAACCTAAATTATGTTTTTGGAAATGAAATATAAGTTTTGCATAGAACTGCTGAAATCTTAAAAAAAAACATATGCAAGAATTTGAGTGTAGAGACACCGTGGTGTAGAGTAAACCTAGCAAACCCAAGAATGCATTCCAAACACATTTAGAGCGCGGTACGGTACGATATTTGATGGCGTCTTCGACAAATTCCTTTAAATAAAAAGGTTTTTCAATTCATGAAAAAGTCATTACAGTGTAAACGAATCTATCAGATTGGCTTTTATTTTTTCTAATAAAACATTTTTTTTAAATATAATTCTTAGGCTGTCACCTGCGCCTATGTGTCATCTTTCAAACTAAAAAAAGTTCATTAAAATATGCCATACAGTTTCAAAGATATGGCGAAGTGAGTAATAAAAAGTACTTTTTTTAGTTTTCACAAATTTTACACATTTTTTGATTTTTAAAAAAATCGGTACCGTTAAAAAAGGTCGTAAATGTCCTTTTCGGATGTCCAGTGATCTATCTAATGATTTCATGAAGGTTTCATCTGGTTATACCCCAAAAAAAAAAAAATGATACAATTTTATATCTCTTTTTTCGCTCCACTAAAAACATAATTGTAATTCTTCATAGTTCCATTCTGGTAATGTTCATATTTATATTAAAATACTATTATTTCTTAAATTTTTCTAACATTTAAATATAAAAGCAGTTTTTATGGCCTCCACAAAAAGAATTAATTATTAGGAACAGTAATAACGACACTGTTATATGTTGCACCTGTTTTTCCGAAGACTAGCTATAAAATTTCAAATTTTCGTCCCACACAAAACAATAAAAAGTATATGCTCAAAATCCTATAAAAAATAGTTTTTATTATCAAGGTCACCGTCTATTAGCAATTCATCTTGTGTTAATTCTGAAGCGCTTTAAAATTAACTTTGGTTATAAATAATGGAATAAAACAAATCAACATGTTGGCACTAGTTTTTATGGGTTATTCTCAGATTACATGTAGGAGTAATGCAATCTTCCATAAAATTACGACCATTATTTCTGTTTATTCGTAGATAAAATATGGGTAGTAAAAAACCGTAAAAGTTTTATTTGGGTGTCTAGATAATAAGAATTTGTTATGTTATTGCGTTTTTGTGGAAAGAGTAATTGTTTGTACTAAGGAACCCCGGAGATTGCTTAATAACTGCCTGGCTTTTGATTAATTATTACCTATTCTTTAAAATTAAGATATTGATAAGGCCCCTTTGTTTCTTAGTGTTATTTTATATAAATTTGCAGTAAAACTGCCTGCGCCAACGTATCTTCAACTTCCAGAAGTGTTACAAACCTTTGTACTTCAATTATTTGCATAAAATAAATTCTAAATAAAAATTCTTTCTAAAATAAATTATAGAAAAACTCGCTGACCTGTATACATCAACTGTATTTCTCTACTGTTATTCTAGCAATAAGTTTTCGGTCTGCCGGTACACCTAGATCATGTCTCGACACGCCGAAATAAATGTGTTCAGACTACACTCTATCAACTTGCTAGAGCGATATCGTGACAAAGAATGTTCGATCTAGCGACAGTGCTCTAGATGGTGTATAGACAGCGACATTAGATTTAGACATCTGTTCTAGACACTTAAATGTCTGCATGTACTTTAACTTTAGATATAATTGATGAGTTCTTGAGCAACCAAATTCTTACTGTGCGTGTAATTTTATACTTAATGACTAGGTGCACTCCAGAGTGCACACTATTTTCAGCGTTGGATGCACTTCAAATCACGAACGCCTTGGATGTGACGTCATTCATGGAGTGCGCGGTAGTGCTAATTGATATATATATATATTTTTTATACATTTATTTAACGTCGGCCTATTTCCGCTACTGAGGCCTAACACCGACGCCTGTAGACGAGCTACCCCCAACCCGGAATTTTGCCGAACCTCTTCCCTTAAGAAGAGTAGGGATCTTTTACTTGCCTAACATTTAATAGACAAGGGACCGACGGCTTTACATCCCCTCCGAAGGATGGTATATCTCCTATACAACGCTCGCCTAAGGTTGTATAGCTTCCGCGCATACACTGATATAAGCCGCTGGAAGATGTGTGAGGCGAGGACGCGATTTCCGTTGGAATGATCACCCATCCAACTACTTACTGCGCCTGTCGTTGCTTTACATCGCATACCGAAGTATGTACATAGTAAAGACGCACCTACGCTCGCCCGCTGCTAATTGATATAGTAAGAAGTATGTAGGTTCCTCATCAGCAGTCCGTGGTGTAGTGGTTAGGTTTCCCATGAGGTCGAGGGTTCGAATCAACTTTTGACGTTTTTTTTGCTACATTTTATTAACAACTAAAATACGTAATTCGAATATTTCTTTAGGTTAGTTCGTTAGGTTAAATATGTTAATATTATTTGATATAGTATAGTTGCTTATGATAGATAATTTACCTTGTCTTTGACATTTTGTTAACAACTAAAATACGTAATACGAATATTTCTTTAGGTTAGTTCGTTCGGTTAAATATGTTAATATTATTTGATGTAGTCCCACATTTATTTTCCTATTCTGTACGTGGTAGGATCGGCGAATATGCCGGAGTGCACCCAACGCTGAAAATAGCACTCTGGAGTGCACCTAGTCATTGCGAATTTTATATTTTAAGCGATAATATTTTCCGAGATAATCCGGTGTAACAGACAGACGAACAGATGAACAAATGCAAAATTCAAAACTATGATATTTGATGCACTCATTAACTAGACGATCGGCAACAAATGAACATAAAAATATTGGCAGTTGTAGTATGAATAAGTCGTATGCAATTTTACCGTGCAAAGAAAAAACGCAACAAAAACTTTGCGACCTCATTAAAATACCTTTACTCTCTGTACTATTCAACCGGCAAATTGAATCACTTACCTTTATAGGTTTTTAATGTACGTCGGCTTGTTTGATGACCGACTGGCTTGCCTGCGTTAATAATGAGCTCGTAAAATTTTTGTTGCATTTTGTATCTGCAGGGAATCTTTGAATGATACTATATTTGATATTTCTTTTTTTGTAGGGATGGTAATTGGCTCGTATTTTTGGGGCTGCCTGGCTGACACGAAGGGAAGGAAAGTCGTGCTGATTGCTGCCTTACTCATGGACGGAATCTGTGGGTTATTATCCAGTATTGCTCAAGTGTACTGGCTGTTCATGCTGCTGAGATTTCTAAATGGCTTCGCGTAAGTGTTTCTGAAAATATTATTTTGTCGCGTGGAATCATAATTTCACTCATATTTCTATTTACTTGAGTATACTCTGAATGTGTTTATTTGATGTTGAATGATTAATCAGTCGGATTATTTGGAACCGTACGATTTTTTTTTTAGCGAAACTGGAAATTACCAGATATTTGAAAAATAATTAAAACATTAAATCGATATGTTTATATACATACTTCAGTTTTAGCCGGTAACGTATGGCAACTATTCTCTATTTATTGATAAACACTGCACCAAACGCAATATATTCTATAATGGCAGTTTAAGGAATATTGGTTATTTTTTGAGCCCACACCAAGCACTCGATGTGTGCGGTTCAAGGGGCACTAGGACACAAATATAACGATTAGTTAATATTCTGCTCTCTGGAAGTATATGTTTGCACACATCTATGTACCAGTTCAGAGCCTCGATGATCTGAACGGTTCCTTGTCTTCTTGAAAATGGAAAACTTATAGATAGGGATCCTCCGATTGGGTGATAACCTGATCTATTATATATTACACCCTTAAACAGTATACTTGCCCCTTTCTTACATTCCAGTTCCACTTCAACATATAGAAGCGCGTGAATCCAAGAGTGACCTCCATTGCAATCATTAGTGTGGTCCCAGTTGCTCTTGTTATTTTTTGACATGCCTTTGAACATGACATAGGTGAGGTGATATTTATGGAGAAGTCCTGAGAATGAGATGGTGGAGTGCCTCAAAATAATTAGTTGATCATTTTGCTTACACGGTAGAAACTTATAATTGATATGGCAGTCTATTTAGAGCGACAAGTAGACGTAAATTGTAGCAGGAGGTAACGGAGCTTTAATATTAGTTTTTTGTGGCTATACATTCCTACCGAGCAGTTATTCTAATATAATTTATCTGCCTTTTCATAGATTAAAAGGGAGCTAATCGAAAGTTACATATTCCTTTCAGTGAGATTACTTTTATCTTCAAAGGATTGAGAGTCATTAATCATGCATCGATTTTTGTTGAAATTTAATCCATTCTTCCTAGTTGAGTGGCCGATTATCGTGCTAAATTACATTCATTTAATTGAACTGTGTCGGGATTTTTGTTTACGAACAGTGACATAGACATCGTTTAATATACGCTAGAGTTAACTATGGACTTAAAAATTCCATTAATGTCATACGGTAATTTCTAGATAGTTAAGGACTTCCTTTGTTTTTTTATTACTTTAAATGTCACGGCGATTCGATCTAGAGTTTCTATGTCGACTGGAAGAGCTGTTGGTTATTTTTTCGTTTATTGTGCAAAGACTTGACAATGATCCAAAGGTACAGTTTTCAATTTTAAATGTACTGATATTTCAAAAGGCACTTACTATTTGAAAATCCATAGTCGTAGTCTTATAATTAGTCTAACAGCTGGTATTAAAATGTTTCTTAAAATGTTTTCTTAACCGTCTCTCAAGTTACCGAAGTAACCCCCTGGAAGATCGCAAGGATCTTGTGCTAGGCAAAGAGAGACGAGGCCCTACAGTTTAATGTGGACTCCGAACCACTCTTGGGGCAATTTTTTTAATGAAAAATTGTTTCGCCTTGCGGGAATCGAACCCACTTCGCTAGGCAACTCAGTTTGCTAGCCAGTCGCTTTAACACACTGAATGGAGACCAAAAACGTAGAAGATTGGAATTTTGTCAGATCATGCTCCATGAATTAGATGAAAACCCTGATTTCTTTAACGAAATTATGTGGACAGTTGTCAAGTTTTTCCACGGCGGGAGTTTTTAATAGAAAAACAGACGTTCCTGGGAGAATAAAAACCAAAGACATGGAAAGATCAAGTAAATAAAAAAAAACGGGTAGAAAATCAATCCACGTTTGTGTGCGGAATTTTTCAAATAAAGTAATTGGGCCTGTATTTCATGATTCTACTTTGACACGACAAACATATCTCGAAATAATTTTACAGAGATTGAACTTAAACAGAAACCATAATAGCGCTATTTGCAATATTTCCCTAAACTTAAGAAGACGCTATGAGCTTTGCATTGAAAATAGTGATGGCCAACAATTTTTTAAATTGATTACTTATGTAGTATTATTTTTTAGGTCATATATAATTTACATGTTGAAAATAGCACTTTTCATACATGAAAGCATTTTGACATGCTGTTAGCGTGTGTTATAGTAGTTTGTGCAACAAGAGTGGATATGGATAATCCACTCGGGTTGTACAGTATACTTTTTCTACGGCCGGATTAAGAAAACACTACAAATAATAGTTTTAATCAAATTTTAATATACAAACTTAGCTTCTGCTAAATCTTATGCTCTAGGTGCAAACATTTTATAAAAGCTTCAGTAGCCTAACGGTTATATGCACGCTTCGAAATGCAAGAGATCATAGGTTCAATCCCCGTACAAGAACTGCTTGGTCATGACATCCAACTGACGAGACAACAATTCCTTAAAGTCATGACCAAGCCCTCGGAAATAGCACAAATTGTCAAGGACTTACCGAATAACAAGGCACCCGGGGCGGACTGTATCGAATACAAGCTGCTCAAATATCTCCCGAGGAAAGGTATTGTGCAATTGACGTACATCGTTAACGCAATCCTGCGACTACAGCACTGGCCTAGCCAGTGGAAGGGCGCCGTCAGTGTTGCCACAGGCCGATGACGAAATTATGGTACGGTGTTGCCAAAATTATCAATTTTCCTCAAAAATTATGTTACAAATAGGAATTTCTTTAAAATAAAAAAAATGTACCTAAAATTTGTTTATGCTCTTGAAAAATTAACATTTCAGAAAAATCAAGGGAACCCTCGAAAAAAAACTAAAGGATAAAAAGTTCTCAGACCGAGTGCTGCAATATTTACGTAGATCGTAGATGGCTGTGGCCGGCTGGCCAGAATTATCGCCGCCGCGCCGGTGCCGCCGGTAGATCTGATTTTCATTTATACTTTGTTGTAGAACTGCGAATAAAAAAATTCCACATAGGGAGATGATGAGATTAAAAAATATGTTACAATTATCAATTATGTTACATATTATTGTTTAGTTAATTTTAAGTAAAAAATATGTTACAATTTGATAATTATGTTACAAGTGGCAACACTGGGCGCCGTGGTCGTACCCATCCTGAAACCGAAGAAGATCGCGCAGCTCGTCGGCAGCTACAGGCCCATCTCGTTGCTGTCGGCGATCTCCAAGTTGGTGGAGAAGGTCATCCTGATTAGACTCGATGCTGTTCAGGATGAGCTTCACATCAACGACGAGTCCCAATTCGGCTTCAGGAGGGACAGGAGCACCGTCCAACAGGTCGTCAGGGTGGTTAACGATGTGAAGGTGCAATACAACCTCGGGAAGAGCACCGCCATGTTGCTCCTCGATATTGAGAAGGCCTTCGATACCGTCTGGATCCCAGGCTTACTCTACAAACTTCATAACTATAACTTTCCGATGCACATCACCAAACTTATCCACTCGTTTCTGACGGGCAGAACCCTGAAGGTTCGGGTGAATAATAAACTGCCAACTCGGCGGGACATTCGTGCGGGCGTCCCGCAATGATCGTGCCTGTCACCGAAGTTGTACAACTTGTACATCTCAGACTTCCCAGAGTTCCCGAATACCAAGCTGGCCAAGTACGCCGATGACACGGCCATGTACGCGCATTCACACAACGCACAGGCGGCAAACATGCTGCTGAAGGCGCACATGGCTCGTGCGACGGCTTATTACGACCAGTGGAAGATTCGGGCCAACGCTGAGAAGTCCGAGGCGATATGCTTCACGCGTCGGTTCACAGAGAACCGCATAATTACACCAATCTCGATCAGTGGCAACAAAATTCCTATCAGGGGAGGCGTGAAGTATCTGGGGGTTCGATTGGACAGAAGACTGACGTTCAGCACCCACATAAACGAAACTATACGGACGGTCTACTCCCTGTCCAGGAGTCTGTATCCGCTCATGGTCAGGGGTAACAGACTAAACAGAAAAAAAACAAGAAATTGTTGTACACGATGGTGGTCAGGCCGTCCATCACTTACGGGGCGCCGGTGTGGTGCAGCATACCGGCCAAGACAATGAAAAAACTAAAAGTGCTAGAACACAAATATATGCGCCTCATATCAAATTCTGGAAGATACACCTCCCTCAGAGACCTCTACGAACGCTGCAACGACATAACCCCGATAGCCGACCACGTCCAGCATATCTCCCAAAACTTCCATTCGTTCAAGCTGGGCGATAGTCCGCTAACAAGACACATTACACAAATTAGACAGTATAATGCCCCATTTCAGATTAAACACCCCTTACCTTACCAGACGTTGTCAATCTTCCGGCAGCCACTCTAGCCAAACTTTCACCAACTATACCTTCCCTGATACTATCTACCTTTTACTGATATTTCATACCTTTCACCCGCTTTAAATCTTCTTTTGTTTTTGTGTATTTTTATGTCGCGTTTGTTGTTCCTTCGTTTCTGTTTGTACATTTTTGCCTGTAAATTCTTTCTTCCGTCACTAATATTGTAACAGTATCCAAATTTTTTATACCAGAAGAATCAAAATTTAGAATCACAGTTTAGGCCTGCCTTGCGCAACCCGTAGTTGAAGCAACTCGCGGACGGTACTTCGTACGAGTTATGTTGTCGGCGTCAGTGCAAAAATTTAAAAAGTTCAGTGCTCCAGCGGTAATACCACGTTTAAGTGCCCAGTTTTTATGTTAAGCTTTCTTTTTTAAGCACCTTTTATCATATTACTTGTTTTAATTTGCCCTTTTGCAGAAGGAGTTCAGGTTGTTTTATTTTTTGTATTGTTCAATTTTTACTTTCGCCAAACCAGTCCCGTCTCGGCCCGGCCTTGCGATGCACCACCGCGTTAACGCGGTGGTTGCCTATGTACTTAATACACGAACTGTGATTGGTCGATTTCATGTCCATCCTAGAACGTATATGAAATATATCCGTTCAGTTAATTGGAATGGCCCACTTATCCATTCTACAGACTGTACGGAAAACAGCAAATTTATATAAGGGAGTAGAAAAAAGATTTATCACACGCTAAGTGAAATCAGTAATTTTAAAGCGTAATTAGTAATACAGTTTTCAAAGCAGTCGTAGAAAAAACTTTTTATTTTACTAGCGAATAAACAACCATTTACGGTTGTTATTATGTAGTTAATATTTACGGTTTGAAATGTCAAAATTGAATAAACAATAAAATAATTATTTTCGTGGCCTACCTTGTTATTTTTGTTTCACTTCTGTTTTGACATGCATGGCTCACTCTTCTTGCAATAAAGCAGCTCATTTGCATTTTGAATGTCAAATATGTCAATAAATATTTAAGATGGACCTATATAATATTATATATTTGAAATCAGGGGGAAAAAAGACTTCTAGAAAAAGCAATAATATATAGGGTATTCTATTTAAAAAAACATATTTATTTCGTATCAAGTGATATTGTTTTTTTATTACGTTTAAAATATAGGTAAGATCCTACAAATTTTACACACAACTTTTTTCTATTTTCAATAATAACAGAAATAATGGGGGGGTCAATATATAGAGTATTTTTTTGTGCATTTCTCCTATTCGTGTAAATAAAATAAGAATAATAAATATAAAATAAAATAAAATCAGATTCAGTCTTAGTTGAGATGATTAAGTTGAATCAAAATTGGTCAGAGATTAGTTAATTAGTCTTATTTAATTTAAATTAATTAATTCATTCTAACAATTTACAGATGACGTCATAGCTCGAACGACGATAAAATGCCAAATACCACAAAACAAACTCGGCTTAAAAAATAAGAATTTGATCCTCACCTTAATTCATTCCATAAATAGTATCCACGCTGTCTATGTAAAAGGTTAATAAGTATTTATTTTTAATATAGGATATTTTTAACGTGTATTGATAACTTTACAACTATTTTTAGATATTTAATTATAACACGTTATTTTCCTTTATTATATACTTTATTTTTAGACTAGTTTTTGACAACGGTTAAACAACAAAATAAATTGATAAATAATGATAAAAGTAATAAATATCGACATTTTACGTGCTTAAACGAGGATATTTACAGGAATGATAAATATTTATGAGAGCTTCTGTGGAAAAAATAGGTTGTGTAAAATAGCTATTTAATACACCTTCAGCAAGATATATCTTTCTATGCATGCACCACTGATAACGCCCAAGAACAAATTATGGATCAGGTTAAGGAACTTTAAATCTGACAGATTTTTTTTACAGTGTGTGCAATTTAATAAAGCCATACCCTGTTATATTAGAACGCGCTGCCTGATTTATTATTATTATTTTTTTTTTTGGGACATAGTACTCGATGAGCTCTATTTGACAATTTTTTTTTTAATTCATTTTCTTATTTTCAAGGCCTACTAAGGTCTCCTAAATGGGTCGAAATTTCAAGATCGACTATTAGGAATTTTTTATTGGAAAGGTGGAACGTATTGGATTCGCAGTTGTCTCAAATAGTCCTATGCCAAATTTTAGGTCGATACCTCATATAGGGTGTTTGTTACTCAATCGCCAAATGGACCTATATAAAAGTTATGATCTAATGAAACAAAAGGTGAAAAATTAGTGTTTTTAATGGGGTGAGATTTATAAGCCCGGCGAAAAAGGTGAAATTAACGACTAAAATGTTGTTTCGGGCGCCAAAAAAATACAAAAAACTGCCAGAAATGTTTTGCGTGACGTGAGCAATTATTACCAGATAAACAAAATTGTTAAACGGCAGGAAATGATTGTACACTCAAATTAAATACTCTACACGACAAGAATTCGAATACACAGTAAAAATATCTGATCAACGATATGATGTCAATAGAAAAATAAGACAATGTAATGATAGAAAGAAAATGTGTAGCGTGATAGTATTATCACAATAATAATAGTATATTATTCAACGAGCGGCAATGTAGATAATTCATCAAGTGAGTTTTTACCATTATCGCAAGTTGACATAAATATTAAATTGCAAAGTTGTTCCAAACCACTCACCCCATTGAGGCAAAATACGGTCGTAACTGATTTTTTCGCGCTGTTCGAAGGGAATGTAACTAAAGAAAGGTCGAGGAGGATGAGTGAGGCAAAATTCAACCACCTACCTCTTATCTACAGTCAAGGGGGGTGAAAACTACCCCCTGCAGGGATTACGGTCATCCTCAATTTTTTCGTCGGTTTTCCAAAAGGATTTCGATTGGGAGATGGTGTTCCCGGCAGGGGGTAGTTTTCACCTCCTTGACTGGAAATAAGAAGTCGGAACAGCGCGAAAAAATCATTTACGACCGATTTTTGCTTCAAAGGGGTGGTGTTCAAAATACAATTACAATTTTTCTGTTAAATTGATGTCGTTCAAATGCCCTAAGCTGATGTGACATTAAATATTCCCTATTTTAATAAATGAACAACATCAAATAATACAACAACAGCCAACACTAATTTAAAAATGAATAAATAACATAAACAAATGCTTGAAGAAAATCGTAATTCGATCAACAAACGCAAACGGATGGAATAACACAAAAATCTAACAAAGTATTTCAAATTTATGTGTTCTCAATATAATCTCCACACCTTGTGCATTCATAACATCGCTTCAAATTTTGACGGGTCCTCATTAATTACTGTGGTGTTATTTCCCTGCAGTCTCTTTCAATTCCTTCTCTTAATTCGTCAAGAGTTTGTGGTCTCGTGCTGTAAACTTTTTCTTTTACAATTCCGTACAAAAAATCTAAAGGTGTTAGATCTGGCGAACGTGGCGGTCAATGAATAGATAGATAGATAGTTTATTTTTAACCATGTTACAAGAGTCATGTTTATGGCACGTCAATAAATAAACAATAAGCTTATAATATAATAATAACTAACAATAATGTATACAACATAACAATAATGTATCATAATCAAAGTACAATAAAAAAAAGAAAGAAAAGAAAATAAAAACATTACAAATTACAATACATGTACGAAAACTTATACAAAGGATGTTTTAAGAAATTCTTGCACCGAATAAAAATAATTATTAACTAAATGCTTTCTTACTTCTGATTTAAAGCGCATTGGTTTAATCATCTAATTCTGAGTGGTATTTTATTATACAGATTCACATTTAAAGAGTTTATTTTTGACTTTGAAAGCTTAAAACGTTATGTTCTAAACATATTTTCTGACCTGATATTATGGGTATAAATATTCGATTGAAGGCAGAAATTTTTAATTTTAATATGTATTTTAAATACAGTAGAATAAATATAGATCGAAGATAATGGTAGGATACCGAATTTAATAAAAAAGGGTCGGCAATGCTCTTTGCCACCGATATTTGCAATCGCTCTAATAGCTCTCTTTTGTAAGCGAAATACTTTGAATGCTTGAACAGAATTTCCCCATAAATATACTGCGTAAGTTATACGTGAGTGAAACAAAGCGATGTAAGTGGTAATTAGGGTATCTCTATCTACTACAGAATTTACCTGTCTTATTAAAAAGATAGTACCTGGGAGTGATTTCGATAGATACTCTACATGTCCAGACCAATTTAAGTTATCATCTAAAACTATACCGGGTAATTTCACATTATTCCCCTGGGTATGAATGTGATTAGAAGAAGTAAGAAGTCTCTGAGTTTTATTATTATTTAATTTAAATTTGTTGACAGTAAACCAATTTTCAACTTTTTTCTCGACTGAATCCAATTCAGCAAAAGTTTTATGAATATGATAAGCGTGGTGTCGTCTGCAAATAATACACATTTACTAGGGGATATAAAATAATTAATATCATTGACAAACATCAAGAACAGAACCGGTTCAATCACTGATCCCTGTGGGACACCATTACTTCTTTTAAGATCTGACATTTTATCATTTATAATAACACATTGGGATCTATTTTCCAAATATGACTTGAAGCAAAATAGTAGTAACCCTCTTATTCCATAGCGCTCTAATTTTCTTAATAATATGTCATGTGGAATGCAGTCAAAGGCCATTGTAAGGTTACATAGAGCAGCAGCTATATGTTCTCCCACCTTAAAGCCCTCCACTACGTCCTGCACGACTTTGTGTACTGCCCCAGCTATAGAACAACCTACTCGAAAGCCAAATTGACATTTGCATAGTATCGAATTAGATTCGAGGTATTTATACAATTTTTTTTTTTTCAATATTATTTCAATGATTTTACAAAAAATTGGAATAATTGAAATGGGCCGATAATTATCCGCTATATTTGGATCACCATCTTCGTACATGTGAATCCCGTGCAGCCTACCTTAAACCAGTTGTTGGATTTTCTTCGAAATCTTGTAGAATAACGTTTGATGAATCATTATCATTCTTGTTTTATCCAGTTGTTACCCCACCAATATCTATCTATCTATCTTCGTTTCCGAAATATTTTCAAAAACTGAAAAGGTGCATTTTAAAAAGCTATGACAAATTAGTAAATAATTAAAATATTTTACCTTTTATATAGTAGTAAATATTTATAAATATGAACAATAACTAACTAAACTCCTACGCTTGATATTATAACAGGTATTTACGCACTGCACTGGCACATTGACAACTACGGTGAAACGATTTACGAGTTTTTTATGCTAGTAGGCCTGTCCGTTGCATTATCTTTAAACCAGTGTAGTCGTAGATGGTTCATTCAGACTGATTACATTGCCAGTCTCGGAGTCGCCTGCACAGTTTCAACTACCATTCGAATCTCGATACCATTGCTAAATATATAGGACAAAATATCAAGTTCAGTGCGCACGGTCCTGTGCTTTAACACTGACTAGTTTCAATTATCCTCGTTTAAAGTATAACATCAACTAAGGCATCTTAAAAAAGTGTCCTAACAATATACTTATTAAAATACCACCAGTCATCAAATTAGGCAGATACGGGACACAGTGTATAGACGATACTACGAATCCCAATAATACATTAATAACACAACAATTTTCTTTAAGTAACTAACTTACCATTATATTTTTTCTTTCTAGCATTACTGGTGCTATGGGGATATGTTTCCCCTATTTAGGGGAATTTCAGCCCAATAAATATAGAGAGACTATTTTATGTTGGATGGAACTTTTCTGGACATTAGGTGTTATAGTTTTACCTGGTAAGTAAATACAAGTATAAGTAATAAGTGAAACAAATGTTTAACGAATCATTTGTGCTGTTCTTCTCTAAATTTTAACCGAAGCTTACTTCCCATTCACCAGTACCAATTACAAATATTTTCTACTTTTATAAAATAGAGCAAAACTCTCTTATATTCGATAAGAATACGAAGAACAATGCTATTGGTTTCCAATTTTTTTAACAAAATACAGATTTATAAATAAAATAAATAAATAATAAATAAATAACGCCTTTATTTGTCTTTCTTATAATACAATATAAGTTATTACTTATTGTGACGGCGACGCGCGACGTTCGGTTACTTGTTCTTCCACGCAACCATCAATAGGATATTATTCAATTTATTTGAAAATAAAACATACAGTGTTTTCAAACAGAAGGTGTAAAGGGGTACAGAATAAAAATAAGAATCACGGCTTTGTGGTAGTAGATGTTTTTTACATTTTTTCTAATTGAAACAACGCTGGAACAGAGTTTATTATAGACTTTCGTACCATTATAGGAGAAAAATTTTTGGAATTGCGAGGTTCTGTGCTTAGAAAGAGTGTATAGATTGCGGTGTCGGGTGTTGCAAGCAACTATGCATGTTTGAGCCTCTCACTAGCTTATTGTACAGATACGTTTATTCCTGGCGTAAGTTTATTTTGGATGTTAAGCACGATAAATAAAGTAAGAACCTTTCTTGTAATAGGGGCCAACCTGACTCTGCAATTTTCGTGGAAATATAATCATACTTCCTAAGGCTAAAACAGTAACGAATACAGGAATTCTACTTCTTCTTTTCTCTATATTGATCAATTCAGTTCCCGGTGAGACACCCTGTATAGTTAGATGAGGGAAAAGCAAGTTTAGCATTTTTAAATTAATGTTGTCAGAACTAATAGCATTCGGCTTCAAATGACGGATAATACGATCCATTTCTTCCGTAGTAACTTCACCGAGTACAAACTCAACGTCAATATTCGGATGTTTGCTATTTTCATATTTCTTATTATTTAAAAAACAACTTTTTGATTGCTATTCAGTGCATTTATTCATTGTTTTGCCTTTCAACAAATCTTTTATAACAAGAACAATTTATTATCGTTTGAGGCGTGATTAGGCTTCAAATTGATTCTTAATTTCTGCTATTGATAGGCAGTTAAAGAACATTTGATTTTTACTCAGTTTTATGATTTTCAGAGCATTTATAATACGCAAATTTATTTTTACATTTGCTAACAAATAATATCATCAAGAAAGCTGACCGAAGAATTATTTTCTAGGTATTGCATGGATTATAATTCCTGATAATTCCATTGAATTCAAAACCCCGGGCTTCAAATTCGCCAGCTGGAATTTATTCGTTGCCACGTGTTCCATTCCCAGTATCCTCATAGGGTTTTGGCTGTTCTTCTTTCCAGAGAGCCCCAAGTTTTTGTTGGAATGCGGAGAAGCTGACGCCGCACTCGAAGTACTTAGAGATATGTATGTCAGCAACACAGGAAACGAAGGAACTGAATTTCCTGTAAGTATACATAATAATTTATGTCAACTGATAGATTAATTAGGTAATATTTCGTTTTAGGTTAATAGTCTAAGAGAAAAAGCACGTACAATGAGCGTCGTCTCGCAACAATCTAATAGAAGTATTCGTAGCTTAAGGATTAGAAAACCAAAAGAATTGAAGCTGTTATTACAGGAAATTTGGGAACAAACTAAGGCCCTGTGCAAGCCTCCACATCTGAGATATACTATTATAACTTGTGCCATTCAGTTTGGGTTAACAACCAGGTAATTTCTCACTTTTTCTATGCTGATTAATTTAAGGCAGTGCTACAGGGGAAACTCCCCTAAAAGTGATACTATCAACGGGCAAGTTATAAGTTCAAAGAGGGCACAGAGTGTAGCATAGTCATGGCACGGTTAGCCCGGACTTGTGTTGTAGTGCTCACGACAAAAAAGTAAACTAGCTCAGTATCTCGGGGCGTAATTGTACCCTATGCGTACGGGATGAATTATCAGTTGCCCTCGTTTCCCCGGCGTGACAATAAAAATAAAACACCCTGATTCACAAATACAACACTAATACTGCACCAACTGATGCAGGACAAACTATATATTTCAAATTTCACAAGGTTACACTCGATATGTGATTAATAGGTTATGTATTGCTAAGTCACAAAAGATAAAAATATATATTTTTGTAATACCGTTTGGCAGCTACCGCAGGCGTAGAAAAAATAATGATATATTAACTGAAATATGTTGAAAGAAATAAGTAGCAATTAATTCCCCACGCGGTGTGTCAGGTTCCTTGATATGAAAAATACAGCGAATAAAATGAATAAGAGGGTATAAATGAAGATTTATTCACCCACTGGAATCCGTGGCTTCGAGCCCCCAAAGTATAGGACAGAGCTCTGACAGTTTCATAGATCCGTGGGTTACATGATTTGCCCAGATGACGGCCATGAGAGGGTTCTAAACGGCGGCAAAGGTGCTCTTCGAGTCGTACCCCAGCCGGGAGGCGTACCAGGAAAAAGCGTACCAATAACGTACTAATAGCGTACCATAAACGTACCATAAGCATACCACAAAAGCGTACCCTGAACGTGCCGGAAGCGGCCTAAAAATAATAAAAATTAAATGTCAACAGGTGGAAGAGTGACCATGGAGAACATGCTTACTGTTTGTCTACTAAAATCCTATTTAGTAGTGGTAGTTTTCTCTCTAAACTAGTTCCACAAAATAGAACAATATCCAAAATAAGGGAAAACTGTAGGTGATTGCCTAAATTTACAGATCCTACGAGGATGGCCACAGATAAAGTTGGCAATCGTCAACAAAGCGGCTGCGTATTCTACGAGACGTATATTGAATAAATCATTGCCAAGGCGGAAGTTCTTTCAGACCTCTCTATGTTGAAGCGATGCATATGAGATTTTATATAGTTTATAGAGTACAGTGGGGTGCCTATGGTCGAGCGGTATTATTTTCTCCCAGAACGTAGCCAGCTCGTCGTAGGCTCGTAACAGCGGGGCAGATTAATGCAATGTCACAGCAATTTCAGCCTGGAGCAATTTTAAAGTTGACTATCTACGACGCAAATTTTTTAAATGATTTTTCTCTAATACAGTGACGTATATATCTTTTTGTCCACTATAAAAATGGCAATAATAACTACGCTTATACGTTCTATACAGCGAAATGTTTTCACCGAAAGATCTGTAAAGTTGTTCGCTAAACTCATGTATTGCTACTTCAATATAAAAAAACCTGATCAATATTTATTTTTAGTTATTACACTTTAATGATCTGGTTTCCTGAGCTTTTCTACCGTTTCGAGGAATACGAGATGCAACATCCAGGTGAAGCAGCTAGAGTTTGCGAGGTTTCTTCTGTAGTGCTATCAACTGCAAACTCCACTTTCATCGATGGAGATTGCACTGATGTTATAGCTGATTCAGTATTCTCGCACACCTTAATAATTGGACTTGCTTGTATACCGACAAGCTTTTGGTTGCCACTTTGTGTACATCGGCTAGGAGCGAAATTTTTCTTGGGTAAGTACTGACTAGTAGAAGTTGCTAAGAATTACAGAATATCTTCAAAAACTATTATTATTTTTGAGCTCGCGAATTAGAGGTTTAACTTGAGAGTAACGAATTTTGGAGCTACATAGTTTCACCCGATAATAATGCAGGCGCACAAAAAAAATTGATAATCAATGAATTTTCAAATATTAGTCTACTGATTTTCTTAATTATTAACTGTATCATATTCTCTCCTAGTTTTCAGTTTGATAGTGGCTGGAGGCGTCACCTTTGGACTCTACTTTGTCAATTCTTCAATGTTAAATTTGGTTTTGTCATGCATTTTTGAAGCCTTAACTAGCTTAGGAATCAGTACTGTGTACTGCGTGATGGTGGACCTTTTCCCGACCAATTTAAGGTAAGAACAATAACAACACTAAGTGTTTAATGCAACATATTTTGGCTGTTTTACTTTTGACATCAGTTTTACTGTACCGCCAACTCATGTTCGATTTTTTGTTTTTTATTTAATTGTTTTTTAAAACGGGTTTCAGCATTAGTTTCAGAATGATTAATAACCACAAAATTGTCAAAAATATTTGTCATGTCACAACTATGACACCTTTAAAATGTCATTAGAAATTTTAAAATGGTCTAAAATGCTCTTATAAAAATATGGAACAGTTGTTTGTAATTACATTAAGAATATAAATGTGAAGTTTTAAATTTTTTGTTTTTCATTTTTTTCCAAAAATATGTAACATTTAATTTTTTTGTGTATTTAAAAAACAGTTGAATAAAAAAGTTTTCCATATGGTGCACACTTTTTGGCGGACACTGTATAACTCTTCGGGTAATGAACCAATTTGATTGAAATTGAGGAAAATATCGTAGCTTTTGATTATGAAAACGTGTGCCAAATTTCAAGACGATGCGTAACCTAGAATGGATAAAAAACTCATTTAATTTCAAAAATTGGGGACGCTGGCGCTGTACTATTTGGGCAAATCAACGTAGGAATTTTCGTTTTCAAATTGTAGAATATTTTATGCACTTTTTGACGGTGGAAACTGGTTTTTTACATAACCTCAAAAAATTTCATAAACTTTGGCTTTTAATAAATAACGACATATAATAAAAACATATTTTTTCTGACGAATTACTAATTATGCTAATTGTAATAAATGTCAAACATTTGAAAAAATATACAGGGTCTTTAAAAGTTAAAGGTATATACGTTAGTTGTGGATAGAGGACACTTTGACGCGTCCAAGTCACCCATTAATGCATCCATCGTCCTTCCTTATTGAGATACAGGATGTTTTATTGATTTTGGCCAAATCTTTGTAATTATAGTAAATAATAATAATAATAATAAAAAATCGGCGACCAAAAAAAGAACAAAAATATCACTGTTGCTTGCTTAATAGATAACTTTTATATTTATATTTGAATTTATTAATATTAAAAACTTTTCTTCAGTCTGGTGATGAGGCATTGTAAACTTGTTTTTAAACCTTACATTTTTTGTATGCACAGAGGATCGTGTATTAAATTTATTTTTTAGAAAAGAGGAGGAGTTGGGTGATATCAATGTTCTATGTACAAAATTACTTAAGTGATCAATTCTCCGATTATTCATATTAAGCTATTTACATTCATTAATCTTATGAGAAATATGATCAGATTTTCTTAATCCAAATATAGTGCGACAACATGAATTTTGGACTTTTTGAATGCGATTCTTGTCAGATTGGTCAAGACAAAAGCCAAATACAAAATCACAATAGTTAAAATGAGACAACACGAGTGACTCACATAACATTTTTTTTAGATTTAAATTTGAAATGTGACGATTTGAAAATATTAGCTTCAGAGAAGAATATGCATCAATTTTTTTACATGGCCCTTAAATCGCAGGTTAGAATCAAAAAACTCCAAGACATCTCGCTTCGTCAACAATCGGTAAAGTCGTACCATCAATTTTAATATCAAGACTGGTGCGTAGAACATTGATTTTATTCTTACTGCCAAATAACATTAATTTAGATTTAGAGGAGTTTAACTTTAAATCATGCTCGACTGATAAACTCTTAACTTTATTACGCTCATGATTTATGATATCACACGCATCTGCCATATTTTCGATACGAAAATGTGAGTAAAGCACAGTGTCATCTGCATAGGCTTGTATCCGACAATTTGAAACAGAGGAAATAATATCAGACGCGTAAATGATGAACAACAGAGAACCCAAAATTGACCCTTGAGGTACACCTGATAATATATCTAAGCTTGGAGAAGAAGCATTATTAATTAAAAAATTTTGTGAGCGTCCATTTAAATAAGATGACATCAATTCAATAGCAGGTTGATCAAAACCATAGTATTTCATTTTAGCACATATAAGTTCGTGATTGATAGTATCAAATGCTTCAGAAAAAATCTAGTAATACCAACACACTCACCAACCCCTTATCCAACGCCTCAAACATGTCATTGGTAACAACAGCTAATGCAGTGGTAGTACTAAACCCTTTTCTAAAGCCGCATTGCGAATCAGGCAAAAATTTATTGAGTATGAAATAATCATATATTTGGATTTATTCTCTCTTACAGCATGTGGATTCTCTTCTGTCCAAACATGTGAATTTCTTAAGTTACAAACATCATCTCTTGTAAATTGCGCCTCATCTGTAAACAGAATTCTTCGATTCCTAATAATTCAGTTACTAAAATTTAACCGATGAATCTCATCCTCTTCCTCTAAATTCTGAACCTGTTGAACATGAAATGGATAGAGATTATTTTTTTTAGTGTTCTCCAAATACTGACTTGTGGAACACCTAAAGCATGATCCACTCTTCATGTGCTAATTTTTAGATTATTTGCAACAATATTTAGTATCGCTGAATAACCAATTTTATAGCAGAAGGAAATTTTATAAAAATATAAAATATAGGAATTATAATCCAACCTATCTGCAAGTGCCTTATATAAAATAAGGACTCAACAAATTAAACCAAAACAGCTATTTCCCCTTAAGAGCTCTAAATTATATGGTAAAATTTGCGTATTTTGTCTAAACACAGTTAGCACTAAAATACAATAACTTGGAATGCGCGAATGCTACGAGGAAGATATGAGCGGTCGTCGAAATTTTGTCATACAACATATTGTCAGTTTTTTATTAAGCCGGACCTGGATTTCTGTTTTGGTTTATTATGAAGTTCTATCAAGTAAAATAAGTGAACTATTATTATTATTAGCCGTTACTCGAGTCCGAGTATAAAAATGTTACATTCGATAAATTGTGTACAATAAAAAACAAGTAAAAGGTGTAGTCTATTGTAATTCCCATTCATCTACGGTGCACACGACTATGGCTATAGAGGCCAATTCGGGAGAGCACATGTCGACCGCAGTCAGGACAAACATAGACCTGGTTAGGTCTTGGATTCGGCCTTCTTGCAGCAACGGGGTGGTTCAATAGTTATGACCGAAGAAAGATTTGGCAAAAATCAATAAAAAATTAAAATTTTTATCATGAAATCGAAAAAACTGAAGATTTTTGACTTTTTTGACGTTATGTAAAAAAATTGTTTCCATCATTAAAAATAGGCTGGGGCCGTTACGGATTTTTAATGCTGAAAAGAAAATATTAATAGTAGGCAACGGCCGGCTGGAATATATAGTTGAGGTCATAAACAATGAAAAAAAAAACTCTGGAACTTGAGATGAAGGGAAGTAGTGAAATGGGGTGCTATTTAAGGGATAAAAATCGTTTTTCGTAATTTGTGGCGAAACGTGACCTTCTAGAGAAAAGTGTTTCATACAAAAATTGTAGACAATAAAAAAATCTAAAACTTTTATTTTATATATTTTTCGACATAACGTCAAAATTTGCGAGAAAATGACGAAAAACCGATTTTTCTGTTTTTATTTTTTTTCTCGCGTGAAAATTATTTAATTTAAATGAAACTCTATGAAAGTACGTAATTATTTACATATAATAAGCGTGAATTTTTTCAATTGTGGGAAATAAATTTTTTTGGAGATTTTACCATGTTTCCCAAAAAACACCCCTATTTTCGGTGAACAACTTTATTGATTTTTTTTAGGATTCTGATGCTGTACTAGTGTTCATTTTTTTCGTCGAGATGTCTACTTTCAAATGGTATGTCGATGTGAGTGATTTATTGTCATTTAGCAGCTTAAAATTAAGAAAAACCGAAAAAAAAAATTTTCGAATCTCGAATTTGTCGATTTTTTCATTATTTACAATTTTTTAGTATATTTATGTTAATAATTCATAATATTTTAATGAAAAAACTTACTTTGGTATAAAATAACTAAAGTTGAATGAATGTAGTTATTGGAAACCACGCTAAAATTGAATACAAACAAGAAAAATACTGTTACGTATTCAAACAAACAAAAAATTACAAAATTTGAAATTTCTCAGCATACAGGTATTTGGAATGCCCGCCCAAAACGACTGAAGGTTGGGGGTAGAGAGGGGTAGGACAAAGTGAGCCTGCACAAGAGCAGCAGAGTTGTAGTAGTAAATCTCTATTCGTCTAGTTGTGTAAAAGTATTTTTTCAGTTTGTGATGCGTCCTTTGTAAACGCACGTGGTGACTGAGTTTTCGATTAAAATTAAACGAATTATTAATTGACAATAGTTTACTGCCGTTGGATAATAACAAAGTAAGTTGAGTATTAATTTGCAGCCTTTAACATTGTCAGTAGCTTTTATAATTTTAATATTTTTGTAAATTCATACATGATAATTACAATTGTTAAATGTTACAATAATGTTTTGTTTTGATGTGTACGCTTGAAGCTACAACTATCGTATCTCAACTTACAGCTAGTATTTACAAAAGTAAGAAAACGTATAACTCATTAAATCAATTACGATTTGAGCTGTATCAGCAAGCTACAAACAAATTCACTTTTAAATTGGAAAAACTCCCTCCAACTGAAGAAGCAGCTGCACAACACTCCTACAGAGTCTATTACCAATTCCAAACTTGGTTGGGTAATTTTGACAACGATCAGGACAACAAAAAAGCAAAGGACTTGGGCTGGAACGAAAATGTAGGAAGACTCGTGCCGAAATACATCTCTGACAGTTCCGACTTGATTCCCGGAAAGTTGTTAAAAAGCGTTAGCTGTACTTGTGAAAGTGGATGC
Source organism: Leptura quadrifasciata (assembly GCA_963675555.1). Lineage (NCBI taxonomy): Eukaryota > Metazoa > Arthropoda > Insecta > Coleoptera > Cerambycidae > Leptura > Leptura quadrifasciata. Next base: position 12,583,272 of record OY776681.1, on the reverse strand, counting down.
AATAATCAAAGGTGTGGCTGCCGAAAATACGGCTTAAAATGTACCAATCTATGTAATACATGCACTGAGAACTGTTCAAATAGAGACAGAAGTATTTGTAGATTTAAGTGATTCTGAAGATATTGATGAAGAGCCAGCAAAGAATAATGACATCGAAATTGAAGAGCCTGAAAATGAAAATGATTTTGAAGATAATATAGAATTTGAGAGTTTGATCGATGAAGAAAATGAACCACAACAAAAAAGGCCTAAAATTGATTAGATTTTAACAATTATTTTATTGATTTTTCTTTTTATAAGCTATACACAACCAATATTAATAAAGTAAATATTTGTAAATAAAGTAAAGAATTCGTAGCCAATATAAATAAATTGTATGTTGTATTTTATCATATGTATTTAGAATAATTTAATATGCATATAAAGTTTTCGAAACTTAACTGTAGCTTATGAAAATTAATAAAGTACTATTGATTTCCATGTAAATGTCAAGTTTCATGAAGTTTTCCCTACCTTTCCGTGAAGAAATTCATTAAACTTTATTTATTTTATACCAAAGTAAGTTTTTTCATTAAAATATTATGAATTATTAACATAAATATAAATATGCTAAAAAATTTTAAATAATGAAAAAAATCGACAAATTCGAGATTCGAAAAATTTTTTTTTCGGTTTTTCTTAATTTTAACCTGCTAAATGACAATAAATCACTAATATCGACGTATCATTTGAAAGTAGACATCTCGACGAAAAAAATGAGCACTAGTAGAACATCAAAATCCAAAAAAAAAAATCAATAAAGTTGTTCGCCGAAGATTTTTTTTTTCGAAAAAATGGTAAAATCTCGAAAAATATTTATTTTCCATAATTGAAAAAATTCATGCTTATTATATGCAAACAACTACGTACTTTCACAAAGTTTCATTTAAATTAAATAATTTTCACGCGAGAAAAAAAATAAAAACAGAAAAATTGGTTTTCGTCATTTTCTCGCAAACTTTGAGGTTATGTCGAAAAATATATAAAATAAAAGTTTTAGATTTTTTTATTACCTACAACTTTTGTATGAAACACTTTTATCTAGGAGGTCACGTTTCGCCACAAATAACGAAAAACGGTTTTCATCCCTTAAATAGCACTCCATTTCACTACTTCCCTTCATCTCAAGTTCCAAAGTTTTTTTTTCATTTTTTATAATCTCAGCTATATATTCCAGCTGGCCGTTGCCTGCTATTAATTTTTTCATCTCAAAAAGGTAACGGCCCCAGCCTAAAAGTACATAAAGAATCCTACAATTTGAAAAAAGTAATCCTACGATAATTTGCCCAAACAGTAAAGCTTCCCCAATTTTTGAAATTAAATGCGTGTTTTAGCAATTTTGTATCATCTTGAAATTTAGCATGTCCAAAATGACATTTTAATGGATTTTTATGTCTAGAAAAGTGTGCTGTAGCGATTGTGTTAAAAATATTTTATTTTTTTATGATATAAAACGAAATGCTCTCTCTATAGCTAAAAACTCATCAAAATTATATTTTCACGCTTAGACATTAATGGGATGAAAATCAGTATTCTTAATTTTGACAAAACTTTGAATTTACGGTTTTTAGACAATTTTGGAAAATTTTTCCTAACATAGCTAAAAAGTCTGATAAAAAAAATACCAAAACATCATCCTTAACCTCTCCTTTATCTCTTTATAAGACCTGGTAATGTTTTTAATTGCTGTAAAAATAAAAAAATGCTTCCTAAATCCACAGGCTCTATATTATTTACTAAGAAAAATAAATATAATTTATTTATATGCGTCATTGGGCTATATAAATTAATTAAACTGATACCGGAGTTCAAAGCGCTCATCATAATTTACGCTAACAGCCAATTATTGCAGACAGCCTGATTGTTAAACATTTAAAAATACACAGAATGTTGCTGTTTTTAGTTTGGTTTGGTTCTCTCCACTGTCAATTAAAGCCGTTAAATTATTAATTGATGAAACTGGATAAAACACACCCGGTTATATGTCGTAAATTTTCAAAGAAACTGTAATTTCGCCAATTAGGCAATTATCAGGCAAACTATACAAGTGCAAACAACTTAATAATTAGCGTTGTCATTTTTATAAGCGTTCTTAAAAACAAAAGCAATTAAAATTAACACGGATCAATTATATTATAAATAAATGTGCGTAAATAACAATTTTGTTGTAAATGACAAATCTGAATTCTAGAAATTCGACAATAAAAAAGTTTTATATTAGTGATGGCGTTAAAGAAGAAGCAAATTACCTAAATATAATTCATTTTAATATATGAAGCATTAGAAAAAATTTCGATGAACTGGTTTAGTCTACTAAAAAGAGAAAATAAATTTCTTTGGAATAATCGTACTCTCCGAAACATGGAACAGAGGTTCGGTAGGCGACTTTTGTATATATATATATATATATATATATATATATATATATGTATTTTTTATGTATACCTATATATTGGCTATGATATTCACTTATATTTAATTACAAACATGAGGAATATGTTTTCTAGTGTGTGGAATTAGATGAATACTCTGTATTATACACAAATTATTATTATCTTTGAGTACTCTTGGTATTCTTTGTAGGAATTCGAGTCTGTAGATCGCAATACACTGAAAAGTGTTTTCAGTTTATACTTTCAATGGGGGTTTTTAGTTTTAAAAAACTTATCTTTATCAGTATTTTAATTTAAAGTATTTATACTTATTGCATGTTATCTATTATATTTAACTTACCTTTGATGGGATATTGTACTGGGTTTTATTATGGTAGATAGCAAGAAGGACTGGTATAGATAAAGAGAAAGGGACAAATTCATATTTTATAAGCAATGGAATGAATTCGAATAAATTCTATAGTATATTGTGTTTGTGATGCAAACCATGTTAATTACTGAATCTGTATGGATAGTCATTGGGTTTTATTGCTATTTTAAAGCAAATTTTAATATTTGGTTTTGACATAAGTCAAATAATTTCTTATTTTCCATACAATTTCTTAATTTAGCCAATATAAGCAATTAGAGATTATATAAACTGTTTAAGAAGAGTTGAATTATGATATGAATAGTTTTTATACATCTGGGTATCTGTGTCGGACAGTCATAAAACTGAGATTACTCAAAATCGTCATCAATCATAATTCTACTTCTAAACCATATCTAATTGTTTATTGCATTTTTATCGTTCTATTACTTTTAAATTTGTAAATTAATTTGTGCGTGAGTGCGAATTTTGACACAAAAAGGATCTAAGCTGTGGAAATAAATACTCACAGAATAAGATTAAAATTAGCACAAAAGATGTGTAAGACTCTCGGTCACACATTTTATTAAGGAATGTCAACCCCAAACCCCAATTTAAAAGGGGTAGACAGAAAACGTATTGTTGAACTGTAACATTTGCGTTGCTATGGCAATATTAAACGTCAAACCGACCCTATATAAAGAGCTGCAATAGCTGAAAAAAATGTTTTTTTCAATTAGACCACGAATCTGAAAACATGTAACAACGTAACCTGAAAATTGGAGATTTGACAAGAGTTGTCAAAAATATAATTTTGAAGAAAAGTCTAAACATTTTGAAATTGGTATCATAGAAATTTAATATTGGAGTGGAAACGAAATAGAGTTGAATTTTCTTTTTATTAATAATTTTGGAAAGCCAGGAGAGAGTACATAGACGTTTGGAATTTATTTTGAAATCTAATATTCTTTTAAAACTTTTATCCATTTGTTGTCATTTTTATATTTTATATTTTAAGTTAGATCAGGCAGATTAAGTTAATATTGTTATTTTATATTTTACATTTTATAAAAATACAATATATTGTTAGATTTGAATTCGAATTTGTTTTTTTGTGTGTATGTCGAGTGTCAAATTTGAAGATCAGAATTCATGCTCTGAGCATTAGGAGTATTTTTGTTAATAATAATTTAGAGTGGGAATTTAATTCCAGCACATTAATAAAGGAGTTTGTTGTTTTTTTGAAAGGATTGTACAGGTGTAATTTGCATTTCAGATTGACCAGGGGTGTACACGGCAATATATATATAATAAATAATAATAATAATGTCTTTATTTATTATTTAATACAGTAATAAAAGGGCGAAGTTCGTATATATATATATATATATATATATATATATATATATATATATATATATATATATATATATATATATATATATATATATATATATATATATATATATCTTACTTACCTCTCACCGGTACACCATTTACTTAAGTTTGTATAAAACTAACAGGTTGGCCACTATCATTTGTCTGTTCCATGACCTATGGCATACTGATGAGAACTAATAAGTTCGAAACCGGTCTATGTCTGGTCAGGGAATTGACAAATGACATTGGCTACCAATCTTTCATGATTTGTAAGGTATTTGCCCGCTGAGTAGTTGTTTCTTGCAAATCATGTATAATAACAATATATATATATATATATATATATATATACGAAATATATTACTGCGTAACGTAAATGTGCACATAATCACAGACACTAAACTTTGAGAGGTTTCCCTTGAAATAAATAACACCACGATGGGTATAGTAGCATCATACATACCCCCCTCAATAAACTACTCTCAATTGTATATAGAGAAAGTTGCTCAGTTTTTAAAAATACAAATAAAAATCAGATTCAAATGTTTATTGGGGCGACATAAATATAAACTTATTAAACAGCGACATACTAGAGATAAGAGTGCAGTAAAAAAATGCCAAAAAAATTAAGAGATATGTATTGTCTGGATACAGCAAGATTATGATTTTGTCCTCTTTTAGGTATAATCTGGAGTATATTCCTAAGCTTTGGATCTCGAAAATCTTGTGCTACTTTTTTATAAACAATGCTCGTATACACTGTACCTGCGGAGCGAATAGTTGCTTATAAATGAGGATAAATTTTTACATTTTCTTTCTCTTTCTTATGCCCCACCAGTTCCATTTCATTACGATTTTGTACATTTATATGAGCAAGATATATCTATCCTCTATACAAATGGTTAAACTACAGTCTGCTTTCCTTAAACATTGAAACAAATAAATTTATGGCTTTTACTCTTTCGAAGAAAGACCCCAGCCAACACAGAAAGTATATATATATATACATAAAAATAATTGCCGCAAAGAAAATGGTTGTTCAATGCCCGGTTATACAGAAAACTGATAAAATAAAATATCTTGGAGTCATGACAGATCAGTATTTAAGATGGAATGAACACATTACCTATATAAATAAACGTATGAGACAGTTAATACGTGAATTTTATTCTCCAATGCCCAGTTGTATAAAACTGGATCAGCCGAAGTTCAGTTGAATTTAGTTTAAAATCCAAAGTTACAATTGCTACAACAATAATATCCACGGATTTTGAACTTCGGCTGATCCACTTTTGTAAAACTGGGCCTAAGAGAAATATTAAACTTAAAGAATCTATTAATAGTCTACAAATCTCTTGTGGACTCTATTTTACGATACTGTATTTTAGCCTGGGGTGCCTTTTTAAAAACACTCGGAATATTTTGCAAGTTACCCAAAATACGTTATAAAAATAACATTCAAGAAAACCAGACGTTACTCTACCGAAGCTCTATATCGCGAATCCGAAATAGTAGATGTAAAAAATCTATATATCTACCAATGTCTTGTATGGACGTTTAAATCTCGTAATTCCTCAAAAGTGGGCTGCAGTTATGAAACAAGAGCTGTCGAAAATGAATCTTTAAACGTTCCATTATTTAGAAAAACCCACACACAGCGGTTCATTTTTTATTTTAGCCCTAAATTTTATAATGAATTGCCTTTAAATCTGAAAAAAGTAAGAAGTATGAATAAATTTAAGGAAGAAATTAGGATGTATATTTTAAAAAATAAGCATTTATTTAACAATATTAGATAAAAATCCCGGTGAAATACAAATCTCCACTTACTTGTATATGCGTACATACACGCGCATGTAGAAGTGCATACAGGTCGTACAATCTTTTTGATGCTTCTCAATGTTTATTGTGTATCTTCAAACACAAAAATTACTTTATCAATTTTTTTCCTGTTATTTTTTATTACCCAAAATTTCATCCAACCTTCCCTAGTAACAAAACTTTTCTTACATACTCAGGTAACACATACATATGTGTTTATTTATGTAGGTGTATGTCTCTCTATATAAGAAGAATAGTCGTCCTTCGACTAGGTAATATTGTAAAGATATTTTTACAAACAAGCACATCTTGTGCTTAGATAATTTTTTTGCAACATGAATTGAAAATTTGTAATGAAATATTATTGTTATTATTTTATTTGTTTAATTTGTTTTAACCTGTCTTTTCTGCAATTATTATGAATTACAATAAATTTTACTTACTTTTATGATTTTAAAATCAAATGTATTTTTAATGTCTTTTATTTTGTAGAAGGCTTTGGCATAAGTAGTATCTCTAATAATATGCCTCTATTTTCAGGGTAATGGCAGCTGCATTGTCTCTTACTTTTGGCAGAGGAGGAGCCCTAATAGGAAACCTGTTATTTGGTTTCCTTATTGATCTAAACTGCGTAGTACCAATTGTACTTTTCGCCTGTATGCTTGTAGGTAAGATCATTTCTCTATCTATCATAGGACAGTATTATACCAGGGTTGCAAAATTACGAGAACTGTTATCATGTTGAATTATTCCCCGTTCAATGAAAAGGAAACTGTGCGTCCTATACACACACAAGAGTAACTATTTTCTGTTCACTAATTCGGTGATAATTCTAATGACAGGCACTTAGGGCACAGTATAGATAACGACGTATACAGACAGTTATAAAGGTAACATAAAGTCTTATAAAACTTCGTATTTCTCATAAAATGGGTACAAGTACTGATAAACTTTAAGAAAAGCATTTAACTTAAAAACACACAGAGACACTCAAAACCTATAGAACCTAGTAGAACCTACAAAAATGTATTTTGAATACCATAAAACATATAAGTACTGATACGTTTCTTACGGAGAACTTACATTAAAAGCACACTTCAAGTAAATCGTCAAAACATACAAAAACTTCATAATCCAGGTCAGGTTGCAAAGAAGTATGCATTTTTTCGAAAAATTCGGGAAATAGGTGTATATGTTTTGGAAAGCAAATTTTATTTGGAACCTGCTGAAACAGGTTATTTTTCACGTTTTCGATGCGAAAGAGAAAAAATTTTTTATACAAAAAATACTACGAAATACGAATAAATGAGTCTTTGACAATAAAAATCGGTAAATAACTTTTGCAAAAAAAATTAAAAACCGCTAAATATGGCCATTTTTGCGATTTTTCAAAAGGCTATTTGTTTCTGATGAAATTCTCTACAACCCTATTATCTTTATCGTAAGGTTTCGTTTAGTACCTTAAAAATGCATTTGAAAATCGGGCTATTTCTGAATTTTGGACGTTCGGGCGCTCGAGCTGAGGAGAAGTGACGCGTGGTGGGGAAACTCTCTCCCGCAGGCATATTCGCCGATCCTACTATGTACAGAATAGGGAAATAAATGCGGTGCTACGATTGGTGGGAGCCTATAGAGCGTGGGCTCTCCACACTACATCAAATAATATTAACATATTTAATCTAACGAACCAACCTAAAGAAAGTCAAGGAAGGGCAAGGGAAATTATCTATCATAAGCAACTATACTACATCAAATAATATTAACATATTTAACCTAACGAACTAACCTAAAGAAATATTCATATTACGTATTTTAGTTGTTAACAAAATGTAGTAAATAAAAACTGTAAGAACTTGAGATTCGAACCCTCAACCTCATGTGCGTGTAACAATTCAAAGAATACAACAATACTGTCCGAGACCTGGACCGGAGCCAGCCAAACATGCTTGTCGCGAAGCGTCATGGAGACTGAGAGGCTGGACGAAGCAGATCCGGTTCAGCTTAAAAAACAGGGAACACAATGCATATGTAAATAAGGTGTATAAACAAAAACTGTAACTCCTTCTGCCAAAGCGGTAAATTAAACAGTAATCTAATTTAAAATACCCAAAAAGGGTTTAAAACTATTAGAACTTAAACTATTAAGAGTAAGCGGACACTTAAATAAATTTTGTTAGCTAACACGGGAAGAACTAAACGAAAAAACCCGTTCAAGACAACTACCGCAGCGAGGCATTCCAGCCATCGAACAATTGATTTTCTGATGTTAAGATCCAAAGAAGTTATAATTTTGGTGAAGATGATTGGTTAGGAAAAACAATTTAGAATGAACAAAAACAACAAATACAAACAAACAGAAACGAAAAGTTAGACGGGAAAGGTTTAAAGAAAAAAGGTGAGGTCTTTTACAGACATATTGTAAAGCAAAAGAGAGTTGAAGATCAGGTAACCTAACAACTACACCACGGAATGCTGATGACGAACCTACTATATTAATACATCAATCGCGCATGTGCGGCGAGGAGTGTCCGCACTCTGTGGGCTCCCACCAATCTAGCCCCGCATTTGGCTAATTACGCCTCGAAAGTATGTTCATTGTTAATGTTTTAGCAAAATACCCCACTTTAAAAAAAACATCGAATTTCGTCCAGTAGTCCATCACTTCCCCTCAGCTCGAGTGCCTGAACGTCCAAAATTCAGAAATAGCCCGATTTTCAAATGCGTTTTTAAGGTACTAAACGAAACCTTACGAAAATTTAAAGAGAATAGGGTTGTAGAGAATTTCATCAGAAACAAATAGCTTTTTTAAAAATCGTTATATGACCATTTTTGATCATTTCCACGCCGTTTTTCGGAAACACCTTTTTTTACATTTTCGCTATTTCCGCTAAAATTTATTAATATCTTTGCATGGAATTTTTATAGTAGGTACGTACCAACAAAAACTACAATTTAAGCTCCGAAACAACTTCCTACGATAATTACAGTCCCTGTAATTAAATGGCAAAAATGGCCATATTTAGCGGTTTTTAATTTTTTGTGCAAAAAGTTATTGACCGATTTTAATTGTCAAAACTAATTTTTTTCGCCTTTTTCTGAGCTATTTCGTAGTATTTTTTGTATAACAAAAATGTTTTCTTTCGCATCGAAAACGTGAAAAAACCTGTTTTCGGCAATTTCATGCCCTTTTTTCAACAGATTCGAAATAAAATTTGCTTTCTAAAGGAGCGCCTAAATTTTGAACGTTTTGAAGCATTTATTCTTTTGGATGAATTTGAAAATTAAAATTAAATTATTAATATTTACTTTAAAAATCATCTTAATATTGTAAAATAAATATTTTTATTATAATTACAATGTGAAGTTTTAAGAGTTTAATTTCCCTGAAAGGGATGTTTTTAAGGGATGAAAATTTTAGAAAAATTTCATTATATCATAAGCAGCAATTTATTTTCATTTTGTTACGCATTCCACTACTTGGAGCTTTCAAAAGGATTTTTTCCCTAATTTTTATTGTGAGGGGTGGTTTTTAGGGGTTGAATCATATTGAAAAATGATGTATCAGGTCGTTTACACTTAAAGAATATATTTTTTCTATTCAAGATCCAAAATAAAAATATTTTATGCTTTTTAAACCGTTTTTTTAATAATTGTGTGAGGGGTAGTTTTTAAGGGTAGTTACATTGTAAAATATCGAAATATTAGTAACATTATAAAAAACAACAAATATTTAACATATTTGAACATAATGCTTCCATCTATTAGTTTTCAATTTTTCCTAAGTTTTATTGTTAGGGGTGGCCTTTGGGGGTTGCATCATTAAAAAAATGAAGTATCAGATTTTCTATACTTAAAGGGAAAAATTCTCCTATTACGATCTAAAATAAAAAGGTTTCATGCTTTTTAAACACATTTTTTTATTAATTTTCGTGTGAGGGGTTGTTTTTAAGGGTAGTTAAATAGCAAAATATTGAAATATTAGATCCATGATTAAAAACAATTGATATTTAACATATTTGAACATAATTATAGCCCATCACTGCGTTAATTTATTAGTTTTCAATTTATTGGAGTAAGGGGTAGTTTTCACCCCTTAAAAACAAAAAGCACACTTTGCGACCAAGTCAGGTTTGAAGAGGAGGGTAAGACGAACTTAATTCTAAATTTTCAAGAAGATTGGAGAAGTACTTCAGATTTCGGAGATTTGGCCCCTTTTTAACGTTGAATGACTGTACTAGTACTCTTGCAAACTGTTTCAAATACACATATAAACGGTTATAGTCGAGGCAAGAATTCAAGCGATGCACGTCACAGATCTATTCTATAAATAAGACAATACTGCTAAGAATCATGAAGCCCCATTAAACTGTACCTATTTCTGAAAAAAGCTTAATAACTGGCTGTCAAGAATTACTCTTTTTAACGTAATTAATGATTAAAAATTATGTTAGTATTAAAATTTCTTTAATGAGATCACTCATGACGTGCATAGCTTGAATTCTTGCCTCGACTTTACCTAAACTCATGTTCTTTTAAGAGAGATTAAAGCTTATAGTTATCTTATAAAAACATTCAGAACTATTTGAAAATTCCCGCCATTTCCACCGGTACAATGCATAAAAACTCATTGTCATAAAAAAAACATATATGTTTATTCCTGTTTCAAATACACATATCAGGGGTCTTAGAATCATGTTCATGAACCACACCTGTGCTCAATTTTGATATAGTTAGTACTCTTTTTATCAATGTTGAACCTTGAATATAATTAAAAATAAATTTCCGAACTTTTAATGACGTGACCATACCTCGAATTATTCATACGATATTAATATTTACTTATTTAATATTTCAGGAAGTGGATTTTTATGTTTACTACTGCCAAATACCGGAAAAGGAACGCTGGAGTAAACTAGTTCCTAGAATTTTACTAGAATATTCTTTGATGCCGTGAGATTGTAGATCTACAGAATAATTCCCCGATACGAAATAGTACTTATCCGTTACTCTCAGCTACTCTCAACATGGTTTTTTAAATAGTTGATTAGATTCCTCCATGCCAGATGGTGCTGTGGAATGTTGGATATTATTTGTTTTAATAAAACTTCCACGCCCATCTTAGCTTCACACTCTCAAAGCTCAAAATCTCTAATACACGGTATGTTATTGTGATAAAATAATTGTACATTTCTGATTTTGTATTAGATAATACATAAGTTGCAATATCACTATATACTAGAAGTACATGGTGCTGAGGAAGCAAAAGAAAGCGACACATTTTCACGTTTTGGTTGTTATTCGAAAAGTATTCTTACCCCAATCGTTAATTTCCAAACATTTACTAACACCCTAGGTATGGGAGATAGTTTATTGGCTGTGGATTTTAAAGCAGTATTGTATAATTTAAAAAGAGTTTTTCCAATTGGTAGGACGAATAGTGGTGGGTGCGGTGAAATATTTTATTTTGCATTTTTTCTCTGTTCCTTTTTCCTTTGTAGTGCAAATGAGTGAATGTTGGAAGTAATAAGGATGCTATTTGAAGCTTTTGGAGCTAGAATTAGAATGATTTTACAAAGTATCGAACTTCTCTACTTGTCTGTTGGTTCAGATGAAATTGTTAATATTTTTTGAGGGTCTAAAATTACTAGCAGGTCGACGATTTGACGACTAAAGCTAAAAAATCATAATTCTGTGGGTTCAGTATATATTATTCAATTTGCTTTGAATGTTTGTACATGGTTGTTAATGACCAAACTGCTGAATAATCTATTATTTTCGTAGACATACTTGTGAATGTACCTTTAAAAATAAGAGTATGTTACATAAAGTTTAGTGAAGGTGATTCGAGCTTGCGCTTACCCGTTATATTGTTTTTAATTTCTCAATCTTCTCTCTGCAATATTTGATGTTTCTTGTGAAGTATAAATGTTACAGGTATCACATTTTCGACGGAGATTAAATATGTATGACGAATGCGATGGTAATGCTAAAAAAGTGTATGGGTATCCTTCAAGAAAAAATAAGATACTCGCTTTTTAAATTTGATGTTAATGAAGGAATTTTTGCAGCGATACAATTTTGTTTGCAAAAGCAACTAAAGGCTGTGAATAAGGATAAAACCTTATATGATCTCATTAAAAAAGTGTAGATATAAAAACAATGCTATAGTAAAATTTACAAATTCCCACGCATATACAACTTACTATGCCGTCAACTCCTAACTTATTAGAACACCTAATTCTGTGTTTTAAGAAGTCAGGGGGTTGATTGCATATTAAGTTGTATTTGCATTTTAAATTCCTCTAGAATATGTTTGGATAAAATGTTTTTTAGTTTGTATGTGCTTTATTAACGAGATTATATAAGCCTCTTTAGTTGCTGATGCAGATAAAAGCCTCCAATTCTCAAAATTCCTTCAGTTATATTAAATTTTAAAGCAAGCACCCATCTTTATGTCTACGTCTATCATTTCTCACGTACTATTTTAAAATGTTTGAGCGCCAACGTCGAATGATATGATGTCCATCTTGCGTGTGGTTTATCAGTTTCCACGCGTGACATATTACATAACTGTTCAATTAACTCGTGCGATATTGTTCTCCAACATCAACCATTCGACATATGTCGCCAAATAATCGAAATGGAAGAAATATTTCACTGAAATTAAATTTGGACAATATTTCAATACATTTTTTCGGTCCTCTTGTTTTTTTTTGAAAGGTACCGAATTATAACACTTTATAAGCTGCAGCATTGTAATTGGTACATATATTTCATCGCTGTCTAAAATTTGATCCTTATAGTATAGCTGTGTTGATCTATTCCTGGCATTCAAAAAACGCAACAAAAACTTTACGTCATAATTATTATTATCACCCTTGGGCCAAGCGGCATACTGTCATCAAACAAGCCGACGCACAGAAATCTATAAATAGGAGAGAATAGTACGCAGAGTAAAGTAAAGTTTTTGTGCGTTTTTTGTGTGCCGGAAAGCGGTGATCTCGACTATACAAACGAGTAATAAATGTCGTATATGACTGAAAGTGGGAAGAAGTATAAAGGATGAACGCAAGTTCGATTCGCTTTGCGCCTCCCGGAAATTGATCCATCAGAAAATTTTACATAATAAGAAGATAGTATGTCCAAGAGATCCAATATACTGGATTGTATCTGGATCCTTTTCTATAAATAGATTTCTCTCGACTGCGCCATATTATTTAAAAAACAATGCCCTTATTTTCTATAGACAAGGGTCCAGATACAACCCAGTGTTTTAGATCTCTTGGACATACTTTGAAAATTATATACTATATGTACATGTACTATGTACCGCTTGTTTCCACATCCACAGAAAATTTTGTAATATTAATAATTTGTTATAAAATTCAGCGACCAATATTTGAAAAATTTTATAAGTAGAAGTCAATAAATACATACAATAGGTAAGTAAATATGAGGAAGTCCTCATATTTTGCATACGTTATTATATAGGTAACATGTACACTGTATATGTACAATATAAGTATACGTAGATATGTACACTATATGTACACGATACATGTACAGTATATAGATAAACTATATGTACAAGACAAGGGATGGCGTGGTTGAAGGAACATACATCATACAATAAACAACTTTTCTTTGTGTATACTATTTATATGTGACGTTTCGTACACTATATGTACATGTTTACAGACATTTAGTAAATCGCTTGCAAAATACCAGTTCAGGGTTTATAACATTGGCCAGGTAAGAACAAAAATATCTTGCATAAGTTACTATATAGATAAAATGTACACTGTATATGTACAATATAAGTATACGTAGATATGTACACTATATGTACACGATACATGTACAGTATTACTAAACTATATGCACAAGATAAGGGAAGTTTACATACGCCCAATTTTTGTCTATAATATCTGGATCCTTGTATATAGAGAATAAGGGCATTATTTTTTCAATAATATGGCGCAGACGAGAGAAATCTATTTACTTAAGCAGTACATAAGATACATATTAACACTTATTAAATCTTTTTGTGCATTGATTGTACATTGTATGTACACTTTTATGTTTTGTATACCGCTTGTTTCCATCAACAGAAAATGTTTTTAAAAAATCACAACATAAACTTAAGTCTCTATTTTACATTTTTAAAAGTTTTCCTGTCGATTTTAAGTTGAAGGAACGTACAAAACATCATACAATAAACAACTCTCATTTGTGTACACTATTTGTACATTATATGTGGCATTTTGTACACTATATGTACATGTTATGCACTAAATTTTACAGAAGTTTCATAAATCACTTGCAAAATACCAATCGATGAGTCTCTTTATAACATTGGCCAGAAAAATCAAAACTGTGTGTAACATACGATGCAGAAGATTGTTGTTGATTTTTTTTCTAATATTAATATTCTGTTAGAAAATTCAGCGACCAATATTTGAAACATGTTATAAGTAGAATTCAATAAATACATTCAATAGGTACTTCCTCATATCTTGCATAAGTTACTATACAGGTAACATGTACACTGTATATGTACAATATAAGTGTACGTAGATATGTACACTATATGTACACGATACATGTACAGTATATAAATAAACTGTGTGTACAAGACAAGGGATGGCGTAGTTGACGGAACGTACATCATACAATAAACAACTTTTCTTTGTGTATGTGACGTTTCGTACACTATATGTACATGGTATGCGCTAAATCTTACAGAAATTTCGTAAATTACTTGCTAAATACCAGTTCATGCTTTATAACATTGGCCAGATAAGAACAAAAATATTCTTAACATACGAGGCAGAAGATTGTTGATTGTTTTTCTAATATTAATAATCTGTTATAAAATTCAGCGACCAATATTTGAAAAATGTTCTAAGTAGAACTCAATAAACACATGCAATAGGTTACTTCCTCATATCTTGCATAAGTTACTATATAGATGAAAGTACAGTGTATATGTACAATATAAGTATACGTAGATATGTACACTATATGTACACGATACATGTACAGTATTACTAAACTATATGTACAAGTTGAGGGAAGTTTACATATGCCCAATTTTCGTCTGCTGTAACTGGATCCTTGTCTATAGAGAATAATGGCATTATTTTTTAAATAATAGGGCGCAGTCGAGAGAATCTATTTATTTAAGCTGTACATAAGATACATATTAACACTTATTAAATCTTTTTATGTATTGTGTACCGCTTGCTTTCATCCACAGAAAACATTCTTTAAAGTTCTCCTATCGATTTTAAGTTGAAGGAACGTAGATCATACATCAAACAACTTTTCTTTGTGTATACTGATTGTATGTGACGTTTTGTATACTATATGTACATGTTATGCACTAAATTAAAAAAAAGTTTCATAAATCACTTGCAAAATACCAGTTCATGAATATCTTTATAACATTGGCCAGATAAGACCAACAATGTATGTAACATAGGATGCAGAAGATTGTTGTTGATTTTTTTAAATATTAATAATCTGTTGTAACATTCAGCGACCGGTATTTGAAAAATGTTCTAAGTAGAAGTCAGTAAATATATACAATAGATACTTCCTTACATCTCTGCATAAGCTACTATATAGATAACATGTACACTGTAACTGTACAATATAAGTATACATAGATATCTACACTATATGTACACGATACATGTACAGTATATAGTAAACTATATGTATAAGACAAAGGAAGTTTACATAAGCTGAATTTTAGTCGCATCACGCTTGGTAGTTTTAGATCCTCGAAATAATATTTATGAGTTTAAATCTTATAGAAAACAGATAATTGGAAATTTTGTATAAGCCTTAAGCCCACTAGATGAACGCTATATCTATCAGTGAAAGCTTTAGTGAGAAAGCAGCAATGGTTTGTAATATTTGGTTCATTTACATAGATCACGCTATTGCCATCTAGGTAAATGACCCGAAAATTAATCAAGGCAGTCAATATAAATGTGATAAAGTAATTTTTTGGTTCATGGGTGTATATGTAACAACCGGACACTTACAATAACCATGTCAAAATAGTTAAGAATTGTATTAAGGCAATTGACATGATTCCGTGCTGTCTCGTTTATTGTGTTTCGAAAATGATATTCGATATTGTAAAAGATTTAGGGCCAGGGATTTCACGGAGTCATTTGTGTTACTTCAGCTTTTGTACAATTTAAATTCACACAGTATTTTTGATAAAAATGATTTACGTAATTATATTTATCACTTATTTTAATAGTAAAATTTAAGGCTTTTTATATAAAGACCTGTAAAAACTATTTTTAAATATAGCCATGTAATATAGATGTATTATATAATTAGTTATCCACTTTTATTATATTTTTATTTATTATTAGGTACCTTTTTTGTTGATTTCAAGGGAGTACCTTGTTTTTACTCATATTGATATTTTATTTATTTGTATTTATTTATACAATTAGTTTTAGCACAAAAATGATAAAATGGAAAATATTGTAAAATTACAAAAACATCAAAAAATGCACAAATAAAAATTATTAGTAATATGGTTTGAATTTTGTTTCGCCCAGACTTTAACCTTACGGGATGCAGCCGATTTGGTTGGTGAAATGCGCATAATGTAGACGTGAAGTGTTCAGTACACTAGTGAAAATTTATATAGTGGTCTTCAGTTTTACCAGGCAGATAAAAAATGCAACAAAAACTTTACGAGCTCATTATTATTGCCGGTGAACCATTCGGCATGGTGTCATCAAATAAGCCGACCTGTAAAGGTAAGTGATTCAATTTTCGGGCGAAATAGTGCAGGGAGTAACGGTATTTTAATGAGGTCGTAAAGTTTTTATTGCGTTTTTTATTTTCACGGTAAAATTGAAAACGACTATACTGCACTTTTAGCCTATTGTGAAATAGGAAAATTTACCTATCACGATTCACAGGCTATGAAACATGAAAGAAAGTATAAACAGAGCATAAATACGACATCCAAAATCAAGGCCATCCGGAATGGGACTACACTTTGCCAACATTGCCAATCGTCACGAAATAAAATACTACGGATGTTTAATGGTGTTTAGACGGGTGGTAGACAACACAGTTAGTCTCTCTACCACTCGTGAGTTCGAGTCTGAGCTGCAGCAGATGGCAATGTCCTAGGGAACGGTTGTTGTGTAATTATCTGTTTGTGTGTGTCCTGGTTGAGTGATGGAGTAGTTAACGCTTACTTCCGCCAGGACGTTAATATAAATAAGTCGATAAAATAATAATAAGTGTTTAAGAGTAAATTTCCCGCGAGCATGCTAGCTAGCTTTATATTTTGTACTTTTTCTTTCTCCGTAAGCGCTGTACCAGTTTATTTACTAGCCGATCGACCAGGTGATGTTCCTTAGAAAGAGTATTGTATCATCGACTGCACGCGCGGTGGGTGTTATAGTACATTCCACTCCCTATAAGAAAATACAAAACTTAAAATGTGAAAGTTAGCCAAAAAATGCGATCTTTCAGTCCAAAAAGACAAACCCCGGTAAAAAAGTCATCTACATTTTCATTTCACAGAAAACTACAAATACATCACCAAAAATTGAAAAAATTGACGAAACATTGATAATTCCAAAGTAACCCAAAACAATCGAAAAACACGTTACAACTCAACGGCCATATTGCGTGCATGCGTAAAGTATGACCATACGAGGACGGTTCAATATATTGAGCCTTCTTTTTCGTGCTATATCTCCTAAACCAAAACCGATTCAAGTTTAATTCAATTATCAATCAACTTCCGAATTTCCATTTTCCATAAAGATGATACAATATTGCGCAATCGATGAGTCACCCTCGCCCGCACGGAATGGCGGAATCCAACTTTTTAGCATAAATTGGGTGGAAAAACGTTTGTGCTTTATTTACGGGGTACAACAAACGAAACCATACCAAACAGTATAAAAGACTGAGCTCAACGAGCTTTAAGTAAGTTATTTTTTCCGGTGTAACTTACGATAATCAAATCCGGTGCCCACGCTACTTCCAAGGCCTAAACCTTGTAAAAAAGAGTTTTTCTATTTTAATTAATTTGCCTTCGCACTTAGTGCCCTAGTATTAAGTGCACTTTTTCAGACATTCTTTTTAATCAATTTAATCTGCCATCCCATAAGTGAATTTTGACATTTTTAAAATCAAACTCCACAGAATCAAATCTCACATGCCGGAATTTATTCGTTGTCGAAAAATTACAAATTAGGAACTGTAGAAAAAGAATAATATTTTAATTTTATTTAAACCCGTGTTCGCCTTTAATAATAAACGTTATAGTTCGTTCTAAAACCGAGCGTTTTAATAATTTAACGACTGCATACAGGGTGCTCCAAAACAACTGGTCATTCTCATAAAAAAAATTCAAATTAAACAAAAGTGTTTTGCTCAAATCTTGCATAAAGAGGGATCATACTCTGAAAAGCATATACAGGGTGTTAAAAAATCACCTGACAAAAAGAATTAAAGTCAGTTAAAGCAAAGATAGCCTCAGAAACTAACAGATTACATTAGAGCATTAGATTGGAACTTCACTCATTTTATAAATTAAGTGCACGAAACGCCTCAAGAGTCTCTATTACGTTAAAAGTTCTTATCGTTGTCCATATCACTACGCCCAACGTAAGGCTTAACCACGCCACCCGGCTTTGTTGTTGCGTATTCATGGGCGGAGTTTAGAACTAAAGAAATCTGAAATATTGATTTGAAGTCGAAATAATGCAATTTTTAATCGGATAGCCAGTGGAAAATAAAGATAATAATTATTTAGCACTTGTGTGATGCATTTTTGGTTGATAGTGAGATTTTTAATGATTTGTGGAGTAGATTTTTGTTCAAAGAGGTCGGACAAAACCCGTAACTGTCTGTTTTAGTAACTATAACAAAATTTAGAAAAATTTGTAACCGTAGAGAAATTTGGAAAATTTAGAATTGGGAATTACATCAAAAAGACAAGACACAGGGATTGCGCTAAGAGGTGAGAAAATTGACAAAAATTATACAAAATCGAAATTGCAATAAGAATTATGATTTTTATCAATTGCAATGAAAAATTATGAAAATCGGAACCGTAATAAAACTATAAAAATTTAAACTGTAATAATACAAAGTCAGGAATTACAACGAGAAGCTAGGAACTTAAGAAGGGTAATAAAAAGTGCATGTGTGTTTCAGAACAGCAATAAAATTTAAAAATAATGCAATAAAATCTGCAAATATCGAAACTAATAAAATTTGTAAATTTTCAGTACTCTAATAAAGATCTATTAATTTCGGAACTAAGTTTTTGCTAAAAAGTGTAATTTAAATAAACTAAATAAGTATATTAAAAAGTTTACTTTACTTATTAATTTTCGTTTTCACTTACATTTTCACATTTCATAAAATATCAGGACATACATACAATTTAACTAACTTATATACACGTGACCATTTTTATGTTCAATATACACCGTTATCCACTAACAGTGTTAGGCTTGCAACCAAGGAGTTCCGGGTTCGAATCCTGGCTATGGTATGGATGTTTAGTGGTGTTTTCATATGTTACCGAGCTGGTAGCAGTGGACTAGACGAGGCTGTGAGCGAGACAACGCGGCTAGTTGCTGTACCACTCCTGAGTTCGAGCCTCAGCTGCGGCAAATGGCAATGTCGTAGGGAATGGTCGTTGTATAATTGTCTATGTGTATGTGTCCTGGTTAAGTGGTGGAATAGCTAATTCTAAAAACGATAATAAATAAATATCATCGCCGCCAGTCACATATTCAGTGTTTGGTAGAATTGTAGGTTAAATACGGAAATATATGTATTATCTCTGATTGAGGTAGGTTACGGAGACATCGATTTATCGTCTGGAATTTTCAGCACAATCTGAAGTACAGATGCGGGTATACGTTATGAACTTATGAAATGGAAATAAGAAGGTATCTACGTAAATCTACCTTAAGGAGAATAAGAAGAAGACGTTAACTTTTACTCATTTTATTACAAAATGTAATTTCATTACATTTTTTATATTACAATTATTAACCTATGATATGTGTTCGTACCCGATTTTAAACAGAAATATTTACACAAAGTCCGATGCAACTATATAACAAAAAATAAATACAAAGAAATACTATCAAACAGAACTTAAAGTTTAACAAATATACACATAGAACAAATAAAGGAAAATAATATAGTACTTAAACATAAACAAGATTTTTGTTTTGTACAATTTGGCCAAAATATACGTGCAATAAACACCTTAAGTAATGCACTAAATACTTTATCAGTGCAACTTGGGGTATTTCTACTGCCACATTGGACAGAAACTTTTTAGATTTGTACATATTACATGATAGTTTAATTATGGAGACGTATACTGTTCGCTGCAGAGATATGAGAATAGTAGAAAACGCTATACACCACATGGCGTCACTTTGAGTACAGAGAGATCCAGATAGACTGAGCATGATCCTCAAAAAGATATTTTTGAAGACGTTGTCCTACAAATTTCTTTGTATAAGCTTCTGGCAGAGTTGAGGTAATCAGTACTAAAATGTACTCCAGGTAAAATAATCAGTACATTTTTACTTTAAGTATTTTAATTAATGTACTGCTACTTGTACTCCCAGTACTTTAACTAAAAAATACTGGATACTTGTACTTACTTCTAAATAAGTAATACTTGCTATTTAAAAAAGCACTCCAAGTATTTTCTTATATAAAAAGTACTCCAAGTACTTTTAAACATTCAGTGTTTTTTTATAAAATTTAAAAGGTTACCTACTCTGAATAATTTTGTTACTCCGTCAAACATGCAGTCTCATTATTTATTGGGTTTGAATTATGATCATGCTACATAAAGTGGAAATTGGGCCTAGAATTTTTTAAGCATTCCAATTAGTCTAAAAATGCACTTCAACGAAACAAGCAACAAATAAAAAGGCAACAAATAAAAAGAAATATTAAATAATCGCATCTCTTATTTTTTTCTCTTAAAATTCTGTAAAATATATTTTTCGACATGTCGATACAGGCTATGCAGTGTATCTTGTATCTCTAACGCTCGAAGCAAGCATATAGACATGAAACTGTTAGATTTTTCTAGTTCTTATTGTGCCTTAGTAAATAGGTAAATAAAAAGGGCTTACAACATGGAAACTATATTCAACATTTTTATTAGAACTTGTGTACAACTTCTGTAGTGTTTTCACTGATATAAAAAGTGAAAGCTTGTTATTATTTATTATTCTGTCACTACTACATTTCTTTTTCTCATTCGCCATCTTGGTTAAATGTCGTTAACTATAAAGTCACATTATATGGTCTTATTTAGTTTACTTCAACAGAAACATCATTTCATAAGAGAAGCTGTAGCTAATAAATATATTTCTAAGTACTTATCGACAAACGAAATAAATAATTTCAGAGAACACAGCAAATTTTGAAAGTCATTGGGTAAAATGTTGAGTGAGGGTGTTAAAATAATCAACATTCTACAAAATATTTTATTGATATTACCAACTTTGGGGGTTGTTGCTTTAACAGGAAACGTATGTCATCTTTTATAAAATATATAGTTAGTTTTTCTTTGATCGTCACATAGTTAGAAGTTATTTTATTCTTTCCTTTTTTCCTCTGTACTTTGATAATCTACATGTTTAAGTACTGTTTGATAAATGTGTTCTTATTTTTTATTACATTTGACATACTAAATTTCACATATCAGATTCAAACATATTGTTTCATTTATACAGATCAAAATTTAAAATTGTATAAACTATTAGTTAAGATATTCTTTCCTATTATTTGGGTTTTCTACCACATGTATTATTGTCCTCTCCAAAAACAAATCACCGAATCTACAAAATAATAGAATTATTGGAAAAAAGCCTCTGCGCCCGTAACGTTTACGCCAAAGGAATAATCAGAGGTTATGTTTTGCAAATAATATAAATCGGAATAAACACAGAAATAATGTATTTTGCTGACGTTTCGGAAAGTAATCTCTTTCCGTTTTCAAGCTTTTTTTGATGAACTCTTATTTTGCTGTGTATGTCAAATACACAGCTTTAAGATTCTGTTTATGTTATTTCCATAGATACTCACTACTTACACAGAACATAGAACTGATGATATTTTTTTTTAGATTATATTGAGTTTGTTAAGTTCCTCTTTTAACATTGGTAGGCCAGGTTGTACAAATATCTACAGAACAACTCGATACGCACCTATCTTCATTTAATAAGATTATTGCTGATTCTCTAATTTTTCTTTCTTTGGTATCTGCTTCTTTTGTTAAAATTTTTGCCGAGTCCCAGTTTATTCTATGTCCGTTTCCCCAAGCATGTTCACAAATCTTTGATTTCTGAATTTCATTCTTTCTAATGTAATTCTTGTGCTCATCCAACCTCACACTGAAAGGTCCGGATGACTCACCCACATAACAGTTGTCACATTCGCACGGGATGTTGTAAATACAGTTTTTTGAATTCTGCTCCCTGTTTATCGGTTTTGTTTTTGTTAAAATAGTTCTTAAAGTGTTCCCCGTTTATATATATCGTCCTAACATCAAATTTATCACCTATACGGCGTAGCTTTTCCGATAGTCCATATACATAAAGAATTATTGCTGTATAATGACGTTCAGGTTTTTGTCGTACCTGATTGTCCCTATTTTCAACATTTATGAAAACTCTATCAACAAAGGCTTCAGGATATTGATTTAGAACCTCTTTGATACATTTTTTCTAGTAATTTAAGATTTCATTATTAGATGAAATTATTTTGGCCCTATCGTATAAACATTTTACAACACCCCTTTTAACATTTATTGACTGATTTGAGTTAAAATTTAGATATCTATTAGTATGTGTTGGTTTTCTATAAACGCTTGTTTCAATTGTATTATTTACCCTTCTAATTAAAACATCTAAAAACGGTAGTTCATTCCTACTTTCTACTTCTAATGTGAATTTAATAGACTCTTAACATTGTGTATAAAAACAACCTATTTTCAATTGGACAAGATAGTTTTTTGGAAAATATAAATAGTAAGGAACCATCTATTAAATTACTTTCCGAAACGTCAGCAAAATACATTATTTCTATGTTTATTCCGATTATTATTTGCAAAACATAACCTCTGGCTTTTCCTTTGGCGTAAACGTCACGGGCGCAGAGGCTTTTTTCCAATAATTCTATTATTTTGTAGATTCGGTGATTTGTTTTGAAGAGTATAATAATACATGTAGTAGAAAACCCAAATAATAGGAAAGAATATTCTTAGAATGCCACAAATAACTTTCAGACAATATTAGTTAAGATATGTAAAATTGAAACAAATCTTAATTCTGTTCCGTCATTTCCAATGCCTCCTCCGGTTGCATCATAGCGAAGGACTATGGATTTTTTTGTAAAATTTAGTTTTCTTTTGACTCCCATCGCTTTCACGAAAATTACTTTTTCACATATTTTATTTTTATGTTTGATGTGATGTGGTTCACAAAAGATTTTACCCCCTTAACCTTGTTATAAAAAAAATAGTAAAGATTTTTCTAGAAATTTTACCTAAAAGTGAACACAAGAGAAGTGCAGAAAGTTTTCTACGCTGTGTCTATTTGTGTAGCTAAATGAAAAGAAAAAAATATTTTTTTGTTGAAAGTGCTAAAGAGTAATATGCAATTTGCGTTGAAACGAAAAACACGTAAATAAAGAGTATTGCAGCATAAGATACTCTTTAATTTAAAAATTACTGATATCGAATACCTAAAAAAGTATTACAGTACATTCAAAATAATACTTAAAAACAATTATTAAGTACTTATAATACTTTTACTTGTACGTGAAAAAATTCTTGAAGTATTTAAAGGTACTCTAAGTGTTTTAAGTACTTAGAGTATTTCATGAAGTAATTACTTTCTACTGGTTACTTAAATTTTAAATTTCAAATAAATTACTTAATACTTTAAGTACTTTTACAAAGTATTTATACTTAATACTGGGAGTAAAAATAACAATTCGGACTACTTATACTATGTACCGGGAGTACTTTTTAAAAGTACTTTTCTCAACTCTAAATACGATAGAAATAACAATTGCTTTCCCCCACGCATACCTTCTGCTACCTGACTGTGTCCTTTGACTGATTTTACGTTCGCGTTTCTTGTATCTCTGAAATGTACTGTACCCTGAAAACATTTGGAGGAGTCAAATAAATTATCAAAATCATGAACTGCGTCTCGCCGCATCCGTTGATGACATGGCGGCGTCCTCTATTGTTGGAACTCCGAACATGCACCCAAGCGGTGAGTAATACGGCGAAAACAGTGCAGAATACTGTTGAGCACTCGGCGCGAAGTAATGAGGCGGGAATAGGCCCTGCCGCTGCGCCATCTTTAACCGGGTAGTCAGTTGTTTTTTCCATTTGGTGCGCCTGTTCTGGAACCAGGTCTTTATCTGCACTTCGGTCAAATTCAGGGCTTTGCTGAGCTCCATCCGTTTACTGACGCTGAGGTATTTGTCTATTTTGAATTCACTTTCCAGGCGCTCCAGTTGCTTGGCGCTGTAGGCCTGGCGGGGTTTTCGATCCAGCCCCGGTTTCCTCGATCTCCTGTTGGTTGGTTTTGGCGCTGCAAAAAATAATTTATATTAATTGACTAAATACATTGAAAGTATACTATGAGATACAGAAACTTTAATAAAAAATATATTGATAAAAGAATAGCAGATCTAATTCAGAAATAAACTAGAATTACACTTCTACTAACGTAAACGAGTTAAATATATAAAAATTTCATGGAGAATATTATGTCATCGATAAATAAAATATGCCCTAAGAAGAGAATTTTAATGAAAATTACACAAACAAAACCGTGAAAGAGATTTTGATGTAGAAAAAATAATTTTTGATAAATAATCAAACACACTGAAGGAAAACTTTAACAACTTTTACTATGAAATTATTATAGACATACCTGAGAGTATGTTAAAGAACACGGTAAAACCCTCGGTATACTTTTCGACGTTGTAACAAAATCCGACTTAGGAAATATTTCGCATGAAAAGTGAGCTTCACGTAAAAATATCGTGGAAGAGGTTTTTAATATTTTTAATCATATTTTCGCTCTACGGAGCGATTTTTATGCAAAAATTTCCATAACTCCTCAAGGAGCGTCATTTTAGAAAGTGTAGTAAATGTCGCTGCACAGGGACGTAATGTTGCCCCGATCACGTAAATTTAGAAACTATAACAAAACCCTTTTACGAATCCACGTTGTTAAGCACTGCAACTCATGCGCGGTATTAAATATGAGGACAAGTTAATCCAGCTTCTATTCAAAGTATATCGTGAGTTTTAGCGAAAATAGCCCTTAGCGACATGGGACCCCCATCATTTCCTAGCAGTCGATTTTGACGGCGAAATGATGAGTTTTAACGGGATTTGCCCTAAACCGGTTCCTCAGTGATTCGGTGTCAGAAAACTATCTTTACCATGTACTCATATGTGCATGGGACCGCCTTGCCTGAACGTATAAAATTGTAATTGCAGAATACAATTCAAAATAGTAGCGATTCAAGCATTTTCAAGCTCTGAGGAGCGACCAAAATTGTTATTGAAATAAAAATACGTGCATAAGACTGGCAAGCAAAAGCCCGCCAAATTTCAGAAACATTGAACTTTTCTTGAATCTTTTTGTGTAATCGTTAGCTCACAAAACTGCATATTGGATGATAGTTGGTACATTATAAATCGTTCCGTTCCTCACCATGTGTTGTACACGGGCCAGACTAGTGTTTGTTAAACATATTTCTTAAAAGTTGTTGTAAAAACATAAATTTTTGAAGAGATTCAATATATATTTTTGAACTTTGTCTTTTAATTGTGTTTTCTAACAAAATTCCCTTTCAGGTATAATTTTAAGAAAGTGTATATACTCAGTGTTAGGTTTATAGTGTTACGACGTCCAATAGATACCATCAGAGCAGCAGTTAAGCAAAAACGAACAGTAAGTATAAGTTTTCATATTATTCTCTGTCTGAAACAGTCATCTTGAACCCTAATTTTGTGAACGTTAACACTCATTTTTGAAATATATATAAAGTCCTTCAGACTCCAAAAGATGAATCGTTCACAAGTACTGAGAATAAACTTAAATCAAAACATAATATTTTTACTCACAAACTCCTCTATAAAATCCTTATTTTACTATAAGGAACGTAACCAGACTGCAACCAACAGCTACTCTCCGGGCTATATGCCCCGCCGAGCGCTAAATTACAAGTTACAAGCCTGGCGCGTTAAGTATAATAATTGCATATTACCATCAAAACGCTAATGCTTCGATTGCAACAAACACCAGCCGAAATACTGAACCTACTTAAAGGAGCTCTCATGCCAATAGGCCCGCTAAGCCTGCGCCTAGGGCCCCTGAGTCAAGGGGGGGGGGCGAACTCGGCCCTTAAAGCAACAATTTACTTTTTTATATAACAGTAAAAAATGATATTTAAAAATTATTTGATAAATTTAGCTACCATTTATTATTTATTATAGATTTTGACAGTACTACTTATTGTTATTGTTTTTTGTTCTATTTCTGACACCAAGTTTTTCGCCTGCGCCGCTATTAATGCTTTTCTAATCTTACGAGGGGGTCATAGAAGGTACATGAGCCTAGGGCCCACTAGAACCAGAAATAGGCACTGTGCGCCAAAGGGAGGATAAATAAGTACGGATAATGTAGTTCTCAGTGTGTTTGTGGATTTAAAGCGGGCTTTTGAACCTATTGACAGATGTTTGTTAATAAAAAAAATTGTATAGATACGGTATTGAAAGTACTGTTTTGAAATGGCTAGAAGACTATTTAAATGATAGGTATCACAAGACAAAAGTCATGAACAAGATGTCAAGCAAAATTGCTAGTCCATACGTTGTCCCTCAAGGGAGTGTTTTGGGACCTTTTCTTTTCATTATATATGTGAATCACATTCGTTGTGTTCTAAAAAATTCTTGTGTAGGTTTGTTTGCTGATGACACTGTAACCACTGTATCTTGTACAAATTTTGACGATATAACCAACATTTTTAATAACGAACTCGATATTTTGTATAACTGGTTATGTGGTAATAAGTTGAAACTAAATTGTGATAAAACGAAATTGATGATTTTAGGTTCTAAATCCCTTTGTAATAACTTTTTAAGCGGCAATTATACTATTAAAATTAATGAATGTACTATCGAAGAAGTGGACCAAATTAAATACCTAGGTGTTATGTTGGATTTACAACTTACATTTAGTCATCAGGTCAATTATTTGTGTAAGAAAATTGGGAAAAAAATTGGTTTATTTCGCAGAATTGCAAATAACTTAATGCAGAGGAGTAAGTTCCTAATTTACAATAAATAATAATAAATACACCGCAGGTAATGACGACCCCCTTTATCTCGGAAGGCTCCAGAAGCGCCTTGTGTGGGAGGGGGCTACACATTTAGAGACAAGGGACACACACCCAATATTCGCGTATTTTCCACTGCCACGACCGGGGATCGAACCCGGAACTTTTGGATGAGAGGCAAGTGCGCTCACCTCTCAACCATTAGTCATCACAATACTGTAATATATGCGCATTTTAAATATTGCGCATCTTTGTTAATAGCATGTCCGGGATTTTTTATTCGCCCCGTATAATGTTTTGACAATCATGTCAATATTCATTAAAAATCATATTAAACAGTACATTTAGCGCAAAAAGCCGATTTTCATCAAAAATCGACATGTCTCTTTCTTGAATGAATTCTCCCCAAATATCATTTTCGAGTTTATTATTATATCCAGGAGAGTATTTGTATAAACCGAAGTTCAACAGATTTTCCACATTTTCATGTTAGCTGCTAAAAGGCTAACTGATGATTAATTTAGAATTAAAAATTGAAGAGCTCAGAAAATTATCAAAACATTTCGATTTCCTATGACCGGACACCAAGATAAATCGAGCACTATAAGAATTTGAAAAAGGAGTTGACTAGTAGGAAACAAAAAGGCGAAGTTAATATAATCATAAAATATGTCAAAGGTATTCCAAAGATAGTCAATAGTGATAATTTAAACTAGATACAGCACCCAATTGCATAACCAGTAATTTGTTATGCTGCTACCAGAATGTCAGACTACTAAACTTACACAGTTCTACAATGCAGTCTTACCTGCTGATTTTGACTTGAAGCATACAGTGTTTTCCGCTGCGACAGAAACCTTGCCATCACAAATCTTACTAGGTAAGGAGGTGTGTTATTAGCAGCGAAAGTAGAACATAAGGTACTAAAATTAGATCTGTCAAATTTACTAAATTTAAATACTAATATAGACATTGTTGGTTGTAAAATATTATTTAATTATTTTAATGTTTTCATTTCTGTTATTTATATTCCGCCTTTCGTTTCACTTGATAATTTCAATTTGTTTATGAAAAGTCTGTCCTCATTGGAATTTGTACAAAGCAAAAATGTTATCATAATTGGAGATTTTAACTGCCCATATTTTAATCTTGACGCGAATAACTCTAAGAAAGAATAATAGATTCCTCGACTTATTGTTTACTAACCTAAGGTGCACTGTTAGCAGAGGGGATCTACCACTGGTTGGTGAAGATGCCCATCATCCTTGTTTCAATTTTAGTGTTACGTGTACTTTGAACCATTATACCCAGTTTAATCGTAATAATTCTGCCCAGAAAACCTACAACTTTAGGAAAGCCTATTTTCCCGGCTTATATTAGTCAATAATCAACATTAACTGAATTAATGAATTATATAACACTGACGTAAACACAGCATGTAATTTTTTCTACAGTTCACTTAATATATGTTTTGATAATCACGTTCCGCAAAAAATTAAAACGTCTCGTAGATACCCACCATGGTATAATAAATATGTCATATGCAATATTTGAAGAAAGGAATATTTTTTTAAAAAGTACAAATTGTCCAACTCTGACGAACACTTGACCGAATTCAAAACCCTCCGGGCAATTATTAAAGAGCAAATTAAAGCCGCGCATGTAAAATACATAAATGATACAGAGAACAACATATCTCAGGATCCATCGAACTTTTGGTCTTATATTACCAGTAATAAAGCTCGTTCTAGAATTCCAGGAGTTATAGTAAATAACGACAACACTATTAGTGATCCTCAGTTAATTGTTCAAGCTTTTGGTGAATATTTCCAAAGTGTCTATCATATTTCGGATGTCTCATTCGCCGAAAATTATGGAGACATTTTGCAAAACGACTCATCCCTATATATAAACACCATACATGGAGACGATATTATTAAAGCATCTAAGAAATTAATAGACAAACTTACTTCAGGCATTGATGGTATTCCCTGCTTTTTTGTTAAAGATTATTGTCGTGCCTTGTTAGAACCCCTACTTTACATTTATAATTTAATCTTGAGAAAAGCTACATTTTCCGATATGTGGAAAATCGTTCGAATCACTCCCGTGTTAAAGAAAGGTGACCCAGCTGTACTCCAGAATTATCGACCTATTTCTATTTTTTATAATTTTGCGAAATTATTCGAAATAATAATGTATAATTGCGTTTATCCTAATGTTAGACCATATATTTCTCTGCATCAACACGGATTCTTAGATAAAAAATCTACGGTCACAAACTTAACCTGCTTAACTCAGTTTGCCTCGGAAACTCTCGATAAGCAAGGACAAGTAGACACAATATACATGGATATTCAGAAAGCCTTTGATCAAATCGATCTATATTTATTAATAAAGAAATTGGATAACTTTGGATTTTCCGCAGGCTTAATTAATTTATTTAAGTCTTATTTATTTAACCGCAGGCAGTTTGTCGAGTACGAGGGTTTTAGTTCAGATTACTACATTAATGCATCCGGAGTACCACAAGGCTCCAATTTAGGACCACTTCTATTTCACATTTACTTTAACGATAATAATGATGTTATTAGCTGTTCAAAATCTATAGAGAGATAAGAACGATAAGTGATTGTAGAATGATCCAGAATGACCTTAAAGCCGTATCTGATTGGTGTAGTGCGAACCATTTGTACATTAGTGTTCAAAAATGTTACGTTATCACCTTTTCTCGGAAAAATAAACCTGAAGAATATGATTATAAAATAAATTCAGAGAGTATAAGCAGATGTACTGAAATCAAAGATTTGGGTATTATCTTTGATAGCCAATTAACATTTCGAGCCCATATTAATAGTGCTGTATCAAACTCATATAAAATGCTAGGCTTTATATTAAGAAACTGCAAGTGTTTTAGCAAAACTTCTAGCCTAACGTTGTTATATTACTCATACGTTCGCTCAAGATTGGAATATGGTGCCATCATATGGTATCACATGTCACGTGAATAATATTGAGTTAGTTCAGAGGAAGTTCCTAAAATATTAGTTTTTAAGGAGGATGGCATTTACCCGTCTAGAGGAATTAATACGTCCATTTTAACGAACCGTTTTAAAATCGTTTCATTAGAAACTCGTCGCGAAATAATTTCCATTAAATATTTATTCAGTTTAATTCACAATACTATTGATTTTCCCTTTTTGATAGATAAAATCAATTTCCACGTACCCAGCGTTGAAATCCGCCGTCACACAACCTTCTATGTCAAGAACAATAGGATAAATATTATGGCGAGATCTCCAATTTATGTAATGTGCAATAATTTTAATAAAATCTCCCATCTATGTGATATTAATTTTGATAGTCTAGGCAGTATATTAAGTCATATAATTATTACTGAATAGTAGGTTTAATTTTGTTTGTAACTTAAGTGTAATATTATTTTTCTTTTTTATTCGCTATTATCATATATATTTCCTGTAATTGGGTGCTTACCTGTTGGAAATAAAGAGATTATTATTATTATTAATTTAGGATAATTATTCGGCCTCATATCTACATAATATAGTAGTTATCACTTAATTATCATCGTTTAATTCCAAATATATTTATCATCGTATTTAATTTTTTAATTTGTGTCTGTATGTAATACATATAATTCTTCATTTAAATGTTTAACATTTTGTTGCGAATGTTTAATAATTAATTATGTTAAAGAATATTATAACAAATCATTAGTCAGGCCACCCAGTAGTTCTTCCTCGTTGCAAACCATCATGACGGTGTCAAACTCCTAACCAAACAGCCAACCACATACCTTCAACGTTTTCATACATTCTGCTAGCCGCTTGTCACGTAATAATTTCTAAATTAAACAAATTTAAAAGTTGCCCTTTGTTTTCAATTAGCACATTCAAATCAGATGCAAGGCACATAATACTGTAACCATATCGTTAATTGGTGTTAATGTGGTCCCTAATAAAACAATCATTTTAAGCTTTTGTGACAAACTGTTACTATATTTCACACAGGTAGCAAAATTTTAAAACGACATCATTCTATAAAATACCTGTAACAGGATCTTGATATTTTTCCTTCTGTTTTAAAGATCATCGATTGACTTTTTGACATATAGATGATTTTCTTTCCCCTTCCAGTTTCTCTAATTAAATACTATTAGTAAGAAATTACAAATACAATCAAAATTACAGTAAAAAAAATAAATAAATACAGTTTTGTTGTAATTAAATGGTATAGATGTAACTAAAGTTTTTAATTGAGCTATATTTAGCAACTGGGATAAATGTTTGAATTTATACAATAACGATCTGAGCTTATTAATTACATATTTTGTATGAATGTCCCATCCATGTAAATTCCTAAATATTTAACATTTTGTGAGCCTTACATATACGTTTCATTATCATCGATCTTTATATTTAATCTCTGGAAATCAGGTAAATAAATTACTGCTATAAGATGTAAAAATGACAGTAAATTTTTGTACAGTTAACTGTTAGTAACCTAGTAGGATGCAGGTTATACGCCGCAGACACACTACAACTCTATATAGGTAAGACTAGTAACTCCGGACACTTCGTAGAAATTTTGGAAAACTTGGAAATAATGAGTAATGATATCATGGTTAGTTTTGACATCGAATCTTTGTTCACCAATGTACTAATTGAGGAAACAGTTAATCTGATCCGCCAACAACTTGTACCTAAAGGATTAAGAGAAGACATACCTGATCTGGCCCGATTGTGCCTGTCTACAACATACTTTCTATGGAATGGAGACTTCTACGAGCAGAAGCAAGGATCAGTCATGGGATCACCACTTTCACCTATGATAGCCAACCTATTCATGGAAGCTTTTGAAGAGGAAGCTGTACACTGCAGTGATAATAAAGTATCAAATTTACAATGGAGACCGAGCAAGATGGAGCTTTGCCTTTCTTAGATGTATTAGTAAAAAGGTCACACAAAGACAAGCTGGCCCACGGCGTCTACAGAAAGAAAACAGACACCAATCGTTACCTACATACGACATCTCACCACCATCCACAACAGAAAAGAGCGTTAATTAGAACCTTGGTCCACAGAGCCAACACAATATGCAACGACGATAACAAACCCGTGGAACTACAGAATGTCCAACAAGCTTTAGAGAAGATCGGATACAGTCAAAGCAATATACAACGAATAGTAAATAACCAGAGGAGAATAACAGAAGAAGAACAGCAACAATCAAGAACATATGCATGCCTACCCTACGTTGCAGGAGTCACAGATAGGCTGAAGAAGATTTTATTCAAAAAGAAAGTAGGTGTACGGTTTCGAACAGTCAAGAAAATACAGCAGACGCTTCCCTCAATCAAATATCCTGTCCCCAAACTGTTATCAAAAGATGTTTACCAGTTGAAGTGCACATGTGTTAAGAGCTACATCGGACAAACAGGACGGAGTATCCAGTGCAGAATCAAGGAACACCAGAGGAATACCAGACACCAACAAACCAAACACAACGAATGAGCAGTGAAGTGAGCCAAGCATGACGAATGGCCAGTGAAGCGAAGCGGCGCCTAGGTATATAACGATGAGTGTAACACAACAAATTCACCAAACAGTAAGCAGAACTTTATATAAATATAACTATAAATCCTTTAAATACGAATTGCACGAAAATGATCACGAACGTAGGATGGACTATTGCAATTGAATAACATATGGCTAAGCAGTGATTTTTTGGGAAGGATTTTATTTTTGGATGAGTTTAGCTTTACAAATTGTGAGTAATTTAACCGACAAAATACGAGATATTGGCCACAGAAAATCAAGACAGAGTAATTCTCAAGATCGATTCGGTTTCAATGTTTGGCTGGGATTAATCGGCAGTACAATCATTGGTTCGATAACATTTGAGAGGCCCTTAACTGGTGCCAGACACTTGGGATTCCTGCAAAATGAGATTGATATTTTAAATGAATTACTTTTGGATATAGAACAGGGAATTTAAGATTTGTAACTAATTACTTTCATCAGAGATTTGGAGAAAACGTCATTTCGACTAAAGACCCTGTCAGGTGGTCTCCAAAGTCACCTGATTTGACTCCCTTAGATTTAAAACAAATATTGTCTACGCAACCGCCTTTACAACCCCCAAAAACCTTGAGCTAAGACACTCAATTAATAGCATAACGGCCCAGCAATAGGGCGAACATTCTTCGAAATACAGCTATGAGGTTAATGGACAGCACTTTGAACAACTGTTGTAATGCTTTGTGTTCCTTTTTTTATTCCATAGCCACCTTATGTGCGGTAAATAAATTGTAGTTTCTTATATATATTTATCCCAATTCCTCGGAGTCACACCGAACTGCCTTATCATGGCTACGCCCCTGATAATTGATATTTAGGCGTAAGAAAGTAACAATTTGCTTAGTGCCCACACATTGGGCTATAGGACAAGTATCAGTTGATTTGATATTTAGAATGTAAACGATGCTTACCGCCTCGTCTTTTACATAAATATATGCAGGAACAAATAAATAAGAAATAAAAAACCATCAAGCAAACAAAAGTCTTGGAGAAACTGTCTGTATTCAGTACATGTAATAAACACATTAAAATTTGCATAAACTAATGTAATTGACACTTTTGAAAATACTTAACACTATTTAAATTTGCTTATTGATGTCACTCAGGATTAACTAACGACATAATACGTTTTTAAAATTGATAAATATATGATTAGTGGGCTATTATATCGAACAATCAAATTTATTTTGCAAATATTTGAGAAAGGAAAACAACAGAATTAATGAAGTATCGAATTCAGAGAGAGTTGTCAGATGCTGTGTGGTAACAGAGGAGAAAATGATTTTTAATTAATAGGTTGAAATAGTTGAATAAGTTGAAATGTTTTCCTATTTTGCCGCAGTTTGATTTTACTAAGTTAGAGCTTTAACTTTTCGCTCTATCCTCTATAAAATTATCTATTGAATAGCTACAAGGCCATAACAAAACGAGAAATTACATAGTTGATTTTTTACATTTAAAAATGTAGGTTTTTATACTCAACTTATGATCGTAATCAGTGTCGGACTGGCCTCATTTGGCCCCGTCGGCTTCAAATGTAATTTGCCCTTTACGCCTTACCCACCCTCCCAAAAAAGATAAATAAGTTTGAAGATAAAAAAATCATTTAAGTACTCTAATAAATAAAAAATAAAAAATAATATTTTTGTTGTCATATTGTTTATCTGCGTATATAGTAGCACAGCGGTCATTCACCTATACAGGAATAGATCCCCAGCTTCTACAGTAGCGGCATTAGTGGGTAGTGGATAATGTCATGTTATCATGTCGACGTTATTCATAAATATAACTCCCTTCCACAGTGTACACACAGGAGCTATGTACTCTTAGGCGACAATTGCGTGGTGGATATACCATCCTTCGGAGGGCCTATCACCATAACGTAGACAAAAAAATAATGACAAGTGTACAATAATTTGCATAGAGCTGAATATTGGTAAAGGTCTTAGGTACACTATGCAAACAAAATATCAAAAATCCCCACCAACTCTACGTCTGCTAAAAAGTTTATTTAAGGTCAAAATTCAGAAATATCGTTTTTCTTTTGAATTTTCTCGTAAACGGTAAGTGTTATCATAAAAATGGGCCAGACAAAAATTGTTGATCGTACAAGTATCTACAAAAATTGTTCTTATACTTTTTTTCCTATGAATCACCATTCCTGAGATATCATCATTTGAAACATCGAAAATACTAATATGCACGCCTACGCCGCCTATGCACATCATCATTCAATATAAGTAAAAATATTGGTTTGTGTAACTTATACATACAAATTATCCGATTCTGGGAATATACACTTAAAAGAAACTCAGTTCCTAATTTCATTTGCCCGTATAACCTTGATCTCGCTAATGTTAGAATGGATACAACAGATCAGCATGTAGATGCAAGTGATTCACGAGTAAAAAGAGATGCTAAAGACATTAAAAGCTTCTTGAATTGTTTTTATCACATGATCACTTGATCCATGATGAAAAGGTACTCCCTTTTTAACCATGAGTAGCACCATAAAGGTTCATGATGAAAAGGTACCTATAGACACTATATTATTTCAACGCATGGGTATTACTAAGACATTTGAGGATGAAATAGAAAAATTCTTCGAATATGAATTAGCCTCCTACCCATTATCACACTTCGATCCAATTGGAATGTGTAAAACACAGAAGTCAGCCATTTACTATTGCTTTCAATCACTGAACATTGAAATTGACAATACAATTTTTTTTTTCATGTTTTGGCTTGCGGTTTGGCTCCCGAAAGTGTTTGGTCCCGTCGGCAATTGCCGACCGGGCCAGTCCTACCCTAGTCGTATTCACAATTTTTTTCATGTAATACGTCTTTAATCACTAAAGTATGTAAGTAAGTATAAAGTTGAGGTTTATTAAATGTTATAACGCAAACACAAAAGTGTAATGTAAAAGTATAGAGTAGAAATAAATCTTGAACTAAAATATTCTGAGATTGTTAGATTTCTATCTTCTTTTTAACGAAAATTTACTTCCTCTCAACCAATCAATTAGCTTTTTAATTGCTTTATTTCACTGTATATCAATTTTAAGACTTGAACGCTACATAAAGAGAGAAACTTAACACCAACAATCCCAAAGCCTTTAGTGGAAAGTATGCTTAAAACAAAAATAAACACAAATAAATCACTCGCAAGCGCATCATCGACATCGACTTCTTGGAAAGCTGATGGTGTGAAAAATAAAAAATTTCTTGACTACGCTTTAAACAAACTATTAACAACTTTAACAAATAAAAGCCAAGTTAACAGATAATTTTTATTCTTTACTTAGGCATACCTCCAGGATGGTTTTTGGAAGCAGGTGTTTAGAACTATAAAATGTCGATAATTATTAGAAAAGCAAACTGAAACATGCCCAAAAGAACTGTTCGGACCTAATTAGAACTTTAAAAATTTGCATTTTTTAGTGAATGTAGGAAGTTGACACTTGGGTCACAATTTCTTCGATAAATAGGCCATTATGAAATATTTACCATTTTGATTGTGGATATAAGTAAACAGCGTTTTGAGTAGATAGATATTTTGCTCTAAAGTAGCCAATCCCATATTATAATAATAGCTAGTTTCATAAATTGTGTAACCAAAACACACTTTATACCGTGAAGCCCTTAATTGGTATTTAATTCAATAATTTATTTATTTATCAGTAGTAGCAATATTGATGTTATAAAAATAATAATAATAGTAATAATATTTATTTCGTCAATTTGTGTTTTGTGTTTGTTTACAATCTGCGTTAACATTATTTCTTAATAGAGAGTTTCACATTTTAGTCTAAGATCCCACTGCAAGAAATTTACTCTCATTTGTTTTTCATCAAAATGTGAAAAAAATTAATTATCATCATCTGGTCGATAGCCGCGTGGGTTAAGGCGCGAGGTGGCAATCGCGATTAATTACACGAGCATCGCACCACCGGGTTCGAATCCTGGCTCTGGCACTGTTGGAGGAAATGGTTGTATGTCCGCGTTTTTTCAGTGTGTAACCCCCTTTCGCCCAAGCCTCTGGCTTCTGGAATTGGGGGTTGTCTAATTTCTGTGGTGTTTATTTATTGTTTATTTATTATGTATTGGGTAATGCATTACGGCCAGGTTGCCTATCGAAATCCTGCTGCTGATAAGGTTAACAAATTACTTAGCAATTGATTTTATTTTGGAAATTACCCTTATATGTTTTTTCATTAATTCAAACGCCGCGCCGTTTCGAAGATAAACATCTGTGGTATTATAAAAACAAGGGTTGCCAACCCTCAGCCTGCTGCAAACTTTTAGCAGACTGCTTGAAATAGTGGAGTTTTTATTAACAATCTATTCTCATATAGATGTTTTTTCAAATATTTTTTGCCAAAACGAAGCTCGAATTTTTCCCTACATGATGAAATAAGGTTGCCAAAGACGCAGCGTGGCGGCATTTGTGACTGTGGAGAGGAAATGCTACACGCATTCCATGGAAATGTTAAAGAAAACCCAAAAGAGAGGGATGAAAATGGCTACCACCGTTTTCAAAGGCACAGTACACGATGGTGATATTTTTAAGGTTCTCACCCCTCAGCAACTACCCCTAAACTCGAATAACCACCCCTACTTCATGTTTTTCTGTCGTAGGCAAGCGGATCGGTTTTTTGAGGATTCGGGTAGCTCGCATGAAATTTAACCCTCCACCCCCGGGGTTGAAACTACCAAATCACATAATACTAAAATATCCCCAAAAAAATTAAAATGCATGAAAATTTGTTTCCGCTTCTGAGGGTGCTCATTTCCCTCTCACCCTCCACTAACCGCCCCTAATTTGGGGGTGGTTGGTGGAGAGTGGGGGATGAAATAGTATTGGCATCGTGCGGGAGAAAACATTTTCCACTATTTTGTATTTTTTTGTGGATTTCAACGTTAGGGCCGGTGATAGTCCAAAGGTCCAAGCACAGAACCTTTGGGAACACCTGATGTTGCTGAGATATCTGTAGACTAAAATCCATGGTATTGCACATTCAGTCGTCTAAGTGGAAGTCAAAAAGTTTTCAAGAGTTCATTTAGTCCAAATTCGAATAACCTGTTAAGTAAAATTCCGTGGTCCAGTCTGTTAAAGGCTTTAGAAAAATCTGTATAAATGATATCTACTTGACCTCCAGCATCCAAATGTTCAGCTATGAACTGAGTAGTGTACACCAAACTGCTGGTGGTAGAGCGATTTGGCATGAATCCGTGTTGATTGAGACAAATTTGGCATTTGACGTGATAGAAGAGAATATCATATATTATGTTTTCAAGTAATTTACTAAAATTGCACAATATTACTATTGATCTACAGTTTTCAATTGCACATCTATCATTTTTTTTTTTTGAATACCGGAGAGATTCTAGAAATTTTCCAGACTTCTGGAAAAGTAGCAGTTTTAATTGATAAATCAAAAATACTAGCCAACGATTTTGCAAATAAAAGGGCACAATCTTTAAGGAGAAAGCCCGGAATACCTTTAGGACCTGTAGTGTTTTTGGGTTTAATTTTCTTAAATGCCTTGAGTACGTTATTTTTGGTAATGTAGGGAATCCAGAATATACAAATACTATACAAAAATCTTACTTAATTTTTAGGGGATGTTTCAAAGGTACCTACAACTGAATGTAAACCACATAAATAACCGGACAATGATGTATTTTTCACAAATAATAACTTTCTGTAAAAATATAAACCAGAGTAATTGCAATCGCCGATGTGAGAGGTGATTCGTAAATTGTCTAACACTTATTTCACAGGTCCATTATAGTTTGCACGCAATCTGGCCATTTGGCAGATTTCGATCATCCCCATTATTGTTCACCTGCATTTATTCTGTGATATAATGGACAACAATTTTCATCTATTATGTGATTAATTGTAAAGGTAGTTCATTTAAACTAATAGCTTATTGTGGAAAATTACTGTATATAATTGAGATTACCGCAATATCTTAGAATATAATAAAATAAATGGGATTCGTTTAAAGAAATAATAATTTTCATCAAATCTCGTGGTTGATGGAGGCTTCGCTAATCGTAATCCATTACAGTAACATGTTTTTAAACATATTCTAGATGGATTAAAGTTTAGTTGTCATAGACAACGAATTGCAACAAAGGTATTCCAAAGTAAAAATATCTAGATATTGGGTCGTTGAGTTTTATTAATAACAGAAAAATATGTTTGGACATTTAATAATACACTACCTAACAAATGCCAATTATGCTTTTTTTAGGCTGGAAGGTAGAGAATTAAAGAATTTTACTCTGGGTTGTAGTGGAGAATTTTCATATAGGGCAGTCCAGTGTTTTTGTATTTTTAACAAATTACCATGTCTGGGGATTATGAAGTTTGCAAGTTTTTGCAAACCGAAAATCAATCGTATGAATTGTTTTTGGCCAAT
Organism: Leptura quadrifasciata; assembly: GCA_963675555.1. Classification (NCBI taxonomy): domain Eukaryota; kingdom Metazoa; phylum Arthropoda; class Insecta; order Coleoptera; family Cerambycidae; genus Leptura; species Leptura quadrifasciata. The sequence continues at coordinate 12,543,833 of OY776681.1, read as the reverse complement.
TAGTACTCTTTAACGATTAGTGGCCCCACCCCATACAATTACATTATAGGATGACAATGAATTAATGAGGGCATAATAAACATTTATTAGAGATTTTTGGTCCAGAACAATTTTATGTTGAAGGGTTGCAAGTAGCACCTGCTCATTTTCAAGTTTCAAGGATTTTTAATGTATATGCCAAGAAATTTTGTTGTTTCAATTGGAGTAAGAGTTAATTCATTCGATGTAGTATTTATGGGAATTTAGAACGTTTTCCTAAAAAAAAAAAAAAATTGTAACAACACAGTTTTATCTGTGTGGACAATTAATTTATTAATACTGCACCAGTTAATAAATCGCTGAAAGAGAGTATTAACCTTGCCTGGCAATTCCTCAGAGGAGTCTGCCTCTCCTGCTATGGAAACGTCATCCGCGAACAGCACAACGCACTTAGTACCAATATGGAGTGGTAAATCATTTATAAACAGAAGAGAAATAAGTGGTCCCAATACAGAGCCTCGGGGAACTCTTAGATTAGCGCCATACGTCTCTGAACCAGTTTCTTCTAATTTTACAAAAGAATTTCTAAAGCTGAGATACGATATTATCCACGCGAGAAAGTAACCCCTAATTCCTATTGTAGAAAGTTTATCAGCAACAAATGTCTGCTCTATAGAGTCAAATGCCTTGGACCAGTCAAAGAAAAGTGCAGCAGCATATTTTTTGTTATCTGAGCGATTATACACGAACTCCAAAAAGTCCGTTGCTGCAGTTTCGGTTGACTTACCAGGTCAAACCGCATTTTGAGATCTGGAAATTATTTGATATTTTGTTATTTTACAGTCAACGTAGTAGACTTAATACTATGAAACAGCATATCAAGTTAATGCAATTATTTTATGTAGTTCTCAATACGTTTGTAGAAAGCTACTAAATGATAATGATAATAATTAAAAAAATTTAAAAAAAACAAAGCAAAGTTCCAATTTATGCAATGTCTGTCGCAGTTACGAAATATTGATGAATAGTAGGCCTAACATAGACCTCTGCGGTACGTTTCAAAAAATTATGTAGCTATATTCATGAATATACTATTATGGATCTTACCTTGCAATCCAAAAAGATGACTAGAACTTTTATTTTCTGAAGAGCCTCCTAACCAGTTGGCATAGAGTAATGAAGGCGCCGTCGATCCCTGTTGAATATGATATGGCACGTAAGAAGGATCGGAGGGGCTGTGGTTCGGGGACATTTTTGGTCCAGGTAGATACTCAAGTAGTCCTGGGTCCGGTGGGAGAGGGTCCGGCCGGCCATATTGTTGAAGCTCGAGTATTGATTGGTATAAGACTCCTAAAACATGTATCAATAAGTACGGTCATATACGTGAATGAAAATCATTCTGTGAACATCACTTGTTCTCTTAAGTTAAATTTTTAATTTAGATGATTTCGAAACGAGCGAATGTTTAACTTTTGATGTATTGTTGCTATATTTATCGTCAACTTGTGAACAGTTTGTTTCGGAAAATATTCGTTATTAGTCTTAATGGTTATAAAGTGGTTATTAACTCAATTGCATATTTGGATCGTTATTTACAGCAGAATGCTGGTGCTGTTGACATTTGTAAAACAAAATATATAAACTGTCAAATCCAATAATTTAAGATTTTCAGATAATGATTATGTTGAATAATGTCTAGATTTGTTTAAAATAATTTTTAAAATGTTTCTTTGAATTATTTTAAGGTTATTTGGAGTATTATCAAATGCCCTTCCGCAAATTATTAAACCGTACCTAATTATAGACGTCGTATAAGTCTTTATAAATATTTATGACAGAATCTAAATCCATGTATTGTTTAAGCTGTTAAAATTTATATTGTAACTTTCGAATTTTTCCTGTTAATATTTTCACGTGTTTATGCCATTTCAAAAACTGGTCAATATATAAGACTAGGTAATTGATGTTTTCAGTTGATTCAATATAATCTTCACAACTGTCACATAGAGATGTTCACATTCATGAAATTTTAATTTATTAACGTGAGATTTTCCCGCAAAATTTAAAGAAAATGTTAAAAATTTTGTTTTTAGTTTTTATTTCTAAATTACATGGATATTTTAATGTTTGTTTTAATTTGTTTGTTTGTTCGTGTTTTGTATAGATTTTATTAACCCCTGACTTATCCATGGCTTTAGTTTCTGTTCATTATTCATTATATTACTTTACACACATTATACCTTATTATTATTTTAGAGCATGTTATTTTTGTGCAATTTTTTATTTTATATTTTATTTAATTATGAACATATTTGTCGCAATATCTACGTTATTTTCATTGTAAACCTCTGACTACGTCTCAATTTGTATAAATATCTGGTAAGTTTCCTTTAATCTATTTTTTCGCATATTTGTGTTACATTTTTTATGTAATAGGGGTTCTATGAACTTCCAATGACGGTTGTCCAAATAGCTGAACCTTTAGAAGGGTCTTCACTCATATCTCATATAAAAACGAATAAAAAAATAATTATGTTAATAACAGTTATTATTAACCAGATAGAAATAGAAACCATATAAAACTCATTAAAAAAGTATTTATATTTTTTATATTGTTTATATTAATTGATATACTTTTATATACGGATATTTGTTTATTTTACGAATATTCTTTCCTCTTATTTGGGTTTTCTACCACATCAAAAACAAATCACCGAATCTACAAAATAATAGAACCAATTTTAAGCAACATATTTATGGAGAACTTTGAGAACTCACATGTTCCAAATTGTATAAACAAACCGGTTGTCTGATGGAGATATGTTGACATCTTTGCAATTTGGCCTCATGGCATCGATTTACTAGATAGTTTTTTAGAAAATATAAATAGTAAGGAGCCGTCTATTAAATTCACATTAGAAGTACAAAGTAGGAATGAACTACCGTTTTTAGATGTTTTAATTAGAAGGTTAAACAATTCAATTGAAACAAGCGTTTATAGAAAACCAACACATACTAATAGATATCTAAATTTTAACTCAAATCAGTCAATAAATGTTAAAAGGGGTATTTTAAAATGTTAATACGATAGGGCCAAAATAATTTCATCTAATAATGAAATATTAAATAACGAGAAAAATGTTTAAAAGAGGTTCTAGTACAAAATCAATACTCTGAAATCTTGATAGAGTTTTCATAAATGTTGAAAATATTATCTAGCTAACCGAAAACAATTTGTTGAATTTTGTAATACCAGGTCAAGTGAATTAATGGTGGACATAGGAGTCCCTCAAGGAAGTATACTAGGACCATTATTATTTTTATTATATATAAATGACATAGACAGTGCCTTTTCTACTTTTTATAATGCTTTTGCAGATGACATAACTATTATTGTCAGTGCCGAAAGTGAAAAACAAGCTATCGCCAAGCTAAGCGAAAACTTGTCTTCTGCTGCAAATTATTTTAAAAAATAATAGACTTATTCTAAACCAAGAAAAAACATACTCGCTACAGTTCCATCCTATTGCTTCGAATTATATATCTAGTCCTTTACTTAAGCTAAATGGAAAGAGCATTCAACAAGTAACGGAATTTAAATTATTAGGAATTTTCATTGATCTATCCCTCGATTGGAAATTTCATATAAATTTTCTTTGTAATAAGTGTGCCAGTACCTGTTTTGCGTTGAAAAGGTTATGCCAAATTTCCGGCTCTTACGTGGTAAAATTTTTTTATTATTCTAATTTTGAGTCTCGTTTGAGATACGGTATTATCTTTTGGGGGAACTCATCAATGTCAACTCGTGTATTTATGTTGCAAAAAAGGGCCATACGCTGTATGTTTGGACTCAAATACCGAGAGTCGTGCAAGTCCATATTTATTTAGAATAATATATTAACCTTACCATCACTGTATATTCTTGAAATATTAACTTTTGTTAAAAAGAATCTTGCTAATTTCAATTTTCAAAATGCTTTCCATAATTACCCTACGCGTCATGGTTTTGATCTGCAATATAATATACATCGAATGGAATTATATGAAGCCAATCCCTATTACATGGGTATCACTTTGTATAATAAACTAGGTAATAGTATAAAAACCATACCCAGTATCAAAAAGTTCACATCTGCTGTTAAACAAATGCTACTAAAGAAAGCTTACTACTCTGTTAATGAATTTCTTGTGTCTTAATTTTTTTTTATTTCTATGTTTGTAGTTCTATGTATTCATGGGTGTATGTATGTATATTTCTTCTGTTTCTTACTTATATCTGTTAATATTTTTTGTATATGACTTGTCCTATATAATTTGTATGATCTCTTGGACCAATAAAGGATTATTATTATTATTATTATTATTATCGACAATCAGGTACGACAAAAACTTGAACGTCATTATACAGCAATAATTCCTTATGTATATGGACTATCGGAGAAGTTACGCCGTATAGGTGACAAATTTGATGTTAGGACAGTATTTCAAACGGGGAACACTTTAAGATCTATTTTAACAAAAACAAAACAGATAAACAGGGAGCAGAATTAAAAAAAAAATTGTATTTATAATATCCCGTGCGAATGTCATAAATGTTATGTGGATGAGTCATCCAGACCTTTCAGTGTGAGGTTGGATGAGCACATGAATTTCATTAGAAAAAATGAAATTCAGAAATCAAATATTTGTGAACATGCTTAGGAAAACGGACATAGAATAAACTGGGACTCGGCAAAAAATTTAATAAAAGAGGCAGATAAGAAAAAAGAAAAATTAAAGAATCAGCAATAATCTTATTAAAATAAAATAAGTGCGTATCGACATACACAGCAAATAAGTGTTCTTCCAAAAAAACTTTGAAAACTGAAAGAGACTACTTTCCGAAACGTCAGCAAAATACATTATTTCTGTGTTTATTCCGATTTATATTATTTGTAAAACTCAACCTCTGACTGTTCCTTTGACGTAAACGTTAGGGCGCAGATATTTTTTTCCAATAATTCTATTATTTTGTAGATTAATATTTGTTTTTGAAGAGGATAATACATGTGGTAGAAAACCCAAATAACTGGAAATAATATGTAAGGCTAATGTTTAACAGTAAAATATGCATTTAGATTGTAATCGCTTTTAACTTTTTTTAATGCATTTAATTGGCTGTTTTTTAATATTGTTGTGTGTTGTTAAGCAACGTAAATTAACGAATATTTTATACATATTTTCATGAACATTTTTTTTATAATATAAAACGTGGTGTTTGTGCCTATACAAGATGGAGGATAGGAATTAAATTTCTGATTTTTTCTAGCCTTATGACACGAACATCAAATTAATGTCCTGAGGAAGAAAATAAACATTTCCGAAAGCTTGACAAATAACAAAGAGTTTATTTAGTCTAGGACTTTATTAGTCATAAACATTTCTTGAACCTAATGTCATTTTCAAGAAAATTTAATAATCTCTGGAGCTCATGAATGATTTTTGGCATTTTTTTACTTCAGAGCTTTTATTAATAACAAATTAGGTACGCAAGAAAACTCTCTTTTTATCGTTTTAACGGATATATCAATAAGTATCGATTTGTATGAATAAGTTTTTGAGTAAAATGCAGAAAGCGAGCGACAAAATAATTTTTTTTATAAATGGTTGTAATTTAAAAATTCTCTGTCAATTTTTATTGTAGACAAAAAAGTCGAACTAAGGATAATTTTATAAGCTCCAAAATAGGTTTCTTTATCCTATTGCTAAATACTGTTTGAGTTAAAATAGCACATTTTCCTAGGAATTATTTCTTTTACTGTCAAAATTTCAGCGACAAAATTTTTCCGTATTAGAATCCACTAGCATAACGTTATACACCTTAACCTTCGTCGTACCGAGCGGGGTACAAACGCACCCCAGTCATAATTTTCAGGATATTTTTGGAAAATTTGAATATTCTGATTCGTCCATCTAAGTTATCCTCAATTAACACCTGCTTAATATATTTCTGGCTGATTTCCCCAACATTTTTTACATAATTTTCACAAAAAAAAATAAATTGTGGCTTGGGGTACATTTGTACCCCGCACAGTATTTCGTGTATTTTTTTTAGCATGGTACTACGAAGGTTTTAACCTTCGCCGTACCGAGCGGGGTACAAACGCACCCCAGAGCCATAATTTTCAGGACATTTTTGGAAAATTAGAATATTCTGATTCGTCCATCTAAGTTATCCTCAATTAACGCTGCTTAATATATTTCTGGCTGATTTCCCAAAATTTTTTACATAATTTTCACAAATTGTGGCTTGGGGTACATTTGTACCCCGCACAGTATTTCGTGTATTTTTTTTAGCACGGTACTACGAAGGTTAATAATCAGTTCTGTAATGATGGTGTGATTTAATAATTGAGGTGTAACTTTATAATTTAGCATTTGGTTTTAAAATTTTTGCGAAAAACACACAGATGAAATATCCAAATTAGATTTTATAAACTTGCCTATGTTTGGCAATTAAATAGTGAGATAATGCCTGAATCGCTCCTTTTTCTTTAACTACGGCTAAAAGCCGTAAGTATTTTTAAATTGTCTTATATTTTTCAAAAAAACAATAACCCAATCTCAAAGAATTGTTTATGATTGCTATAAAAATGGTGAAATTAATTTTAAAAAAACGAGAGGCATATAAAATGGCGAGCTTATAAGGAAAAATCCCAACCTGCATTTCTTGGCGCCGCCGAAATGGGAGTGGGCTTAACGCACTTTATTTCTTTCACAGCCGAATTTTTTTTAACCCTGTCATCGTCCCTGTCAATCTCGCACGTATGTTTATCAACTTTGCTTAATCCTAGTATACTGTCAATAGAAAACTTATTATTAGATGTTCCTTCACTGCAACTCTCGGCTCTCTGACTATTTTCATCACCACAATCAGTCGTTATTATGTCAACACTATCATCGTCAGTGTCATCGTAATCGGTGTCGGCGTAATGGTTGTCGTCATCCGACATCACTTCTTGATCACTTTGGTCCATTTTGCGCCTTTTTAAAAAACATAAGCACAATAAAAAATAACGTGGGTAAAGTAAAACGGTTACACGGATATTTTCAGTTCAGATAAGGCTTAGATATTAAGACTAGTGTTTGAGGCTACTGTATTGCCGGTTTGTGGTCCATTAGAGATCATCTAACACCTCGTGGCTCCTCCCTGTTTCTCCCTACTCAAAATCTTACGCCTGCCGCCGCTGTAGATTGGCACTTCGCGTGTCTTGTTTCGCTCTAAAATCCATCTTCACACCTTTTCACTTCCTTTTACATGTGCTCTCTACCTTTTACAACCCCTATTAGGGTTCATGTAGAAGGTAGCGTCATTTATCATGCTTGGAACGTGATTGTGTTTGATTTTTTAATTGCTATTAATTTTTTTGGGTCGGGAGATGATTACTGTTCCCTATTTCCCGGTGGAAATCCATTTTCATTGCGGTATGGAACAGATAAATAGAGCCACGAACCACCTGTGTCTGTTTAGTATAGGGTGGATATTAATATACAGGGTGCTGTTAATGGATTCCACAAATTATACAGGGTGTTCCAGATTTAACGTGACATAGACTAATGAGAGAGAGACTAAAAATAAATTCACCATATTGTTGGAATGGGTGGACATATTTGGATAAAAGTTGGTACACGTTGATGAATGATATTTAAATTCTACAAAATACTCAAACAACTAGTTAACGTCGCTATTTTATTAATTTCACTTAAACACTTGTTTAATAATTAATTAATTTATTATTGTTACTTAAAAAGTAAAACGAAAAACAGAAAAAAGGAAAAAATAAAGAAAAACAGTTTGCTTAATCATAATTTACAGCACAAATTTTAAAAAGACACTAACGTTTTATACACTGGTACAATTAATTAAAATCATAATAAATTTTCGAAATGAACACCCCCAGCGTCAATACATTTTGTGAACGTTTAAAAAAAGGTTTTCACCGATCTATCGATTATCTGTGACTCCAGGTGGCCCCGTAAAAAATAATCCATGGGGGTGAGATCAGGAGATCTCGATGGCCAGTTAACTGGACCCCCTCTACCAATCCAACTGTTTGTGTAACGTTGATTAAGAAAGGTAGTAAAGAAAAATGGGGTTCAGCACTATCATGTTGAAATCACATACCTCTGGCATTGATGTTGTCTAATAAATTTGGTCACACATCTATTAAGAAATTTAAACTTATAAACTTCACCCGTTAGTTCCCCTTCAAAAATGTGTGGCTCTATTAGGTGACTACTGTATATTCCACACCAGACTGTTATATTGAAACTGTGTTGGAAATTCTTCTGAAGCGTAGCATGTGGATTTTCAGTGAACAGAATTCTAGACACTGTTCGTCTGTGCGCAACTACCCACCTACAAAATGTTAAACGCGGAAAGCTATCACCATCTTCAACTCGTTGAACTACAATGTAAAAAGAATATAAATTTTCTTTTTTTAAAGTTCGCCATACTCTTGTTCTGGGAATTTCTAATTATGACTGATTTTCGTAACGCTTACAGTTGGATTCCTATGAACAATCTATAATACTTCCTCTCGCTGTTGAAAATCTCTGAGAACATGTACATGTTTTGCCTGTGAGGGAAATTGCACATGTTCCTTAGTAAATTGATATACCTCTGAAAATGTTGTATGATTTGGTGTACGACGATTTCGAAAACGTTTTTTCATCGCAAAAACCATACACATAAATCATATCTGCATACTCTTCATTTGTAAATGGCATCTTGAAATTATTAGATTTGTTAATACATAAACCTTATTTTAATGACTCAAATTACTTCTTTGGATACTTTAAGCTTAATTTCTAAACATTACAATGTATTAAACTATATAATGACAGAATTGACACACGCCTACTTTCATTTTTAAGCAAACTGTTTTTCTATGGAATATTGCATATAGCCCTCACTGCCTACTCCCCAGATCTCACCACGATCCGTCTCTAAGGCCTCAATCTGCCTACTCTTCAGAGCGAACTCGCTGGTAGTATCTGACGAAGTGTTATTTATACGAAAGCTGTCTGTGGATGGGAGAGTGGTGGAGGGGTTGACGGTCTGTTGATGGAAGCATCGGAGCCGAACGGCTGCAATCAGGATTATGAGGTGTGGATGAAGATTGTGGGGCTAGTCTGGAGATCAATGATTTTCAAGCGACTGGAAGACGATGACCGTCATCCCTTCTGTTTAGACAATTGGGACGTTTTTCAATCTCAATTGCTTCGCGGATGATTCGCGGTTTCTGAAAAAATGAGGGTGCTATGGTTTTGGTGTTATCGAAGTCTATATTATGGCCTGTTAGGAGGTGGTGTTGGGTAAGTGAAGATGTGGGATCGGATTTTCTAACTGCAAGACGATGTTCATATGTTCTATTGTTAATCCGTCTATTGGTTTGTCCAATGTAGGTTTGGGGACAGTTTGAGCAAGGTATTTCGTTTACACCGTCATAATCATTAGGTATTTGGTCTTTTGGGGTTCTGATTTAATTGGAAATTGTTTGGTGTGTTGTGAATATGGTTTTTATGTTATTGGATTTCAGGACTTTTGAAATTTTGTCTGTGACACCTTTGATGTAGGGTAGGAAGGCTTTTTGCTGAGGAGGAGTTTCTGTCTGTTGAATTTGGGAAGGATTTTGTGCTTTGTGTATGAATTGCGTTATATGCCCTTCGTCGTAACCGTTTTGTAAAAGTGCTTCTTCTAATGTTTGTAGTTCGGATTGTCTGTTGAGATTGCCTGTTAGCCTGAGGGATCTGATTACAAGAGTGTTGACAACGGAATTTATTTGTGATGGATGGTTTTTTTCTCTCTCTTGAAAATGGCTCCAAAACGGGAGCCGAAACGTCGAGACATTAACAATCTCAGACGCGGTGCAACCCAAGAACCTAGTATTTTCCATACCAACGACCGCGGAAGCTTCTCGGAACATATATAATATATGAAGTGTTGTTGTACTTCCGGCTGCTCTCCCTCGTCGATGGTCGACTCCTCCAGGAGTCACGGTTGTCTAAACAACGGTTCGGCAGAATCTCATATGCCATCTTCAGGTGCTCACTGAAAGCTGCCTACTGCTGCTCCGCGTTGCTCGAACTAAATTGATGTTCTTCGAGTTATATATGCTGTAGTCTAGGGCGCGACTGGCTACCTGTGGGAGTACAACGTATATAAGGACCGCACAACGCGGAGAACGTCAGTTCAGTTCGAGGAGCAACGATAAAATTATTCTATTGTATTCCAACGAGCGCTTCGCCAACCAAACTGCCATCATCAGGGGATAATTAAAAATATAAATGTAGAGCTTGTATCTGAATTTTTTTTAATTTTTAAGCAAAAAAATACCAATAATGCGTTCAACAAAGTCATAAAATGTGAAAATTTAATGTTTATATCTAGTTATAATCAACATGTTATTATATTTCTAAAGGCTTATAGTATCGTTCAAAGATTCCCTGCAAATAAAAAATGCAACAAAAACTTTATGACTATTCCGCCGGCAAATTGAATCGCTTACCTTTATAAGTTTTTAATGTACGTCGGCTTGTTTGATGACACCATTCCGACCGGTTCACCGTCGTTAATGAGTTCGTAAAGTTTTTGTTGCATTTTTTATTTGCAGGGAATATTTGAACGATCTATACCTGTATATCAGAAGTTTATATAATTAAAATGATAAAAGAAACTTCTTTTTTAATATCCGCCACCGCTTATTGAAATTATGTTATTACAACCATAATAAAAGCAATCCAAAATAAATTAGCTGCCGGGCGTAAAGAATAAAAAAGTTGTGCTGTTTAAAAGTAGCGTGCGTAAAAGGCCTAAAGAAAGGTTTCGTGATACCGTTTCTGGTGTTGAAAATCATCGAAATGATCCACACGTAGGTACCTATTATGTTTCTCCCACACTACTCAAATCCTGAGAGTTTTTCATAACAGCGAGATATAGCCACATTAAGGTCCTTTTGTGTTAGTTATTTAATGCGAACTGGTTAACAGGATTCGCGCTTTAAATGGGGCGGGATCAGTGACGTGCTTTTTACTTTTTCAAAGAAAGTATACCGGTAAAAATGGTCCATAATTTTTCGTAGTGATAATAATCATTATTATTATTATTATTGATTCAGCACGTTTCTAGGCTTCCTTTTAAGCTGATAATTCCGAATCATCGGACAATTTACGACATGTTACCTGTAATAAAATTTACCAAATTATTTTACGTTATTGTTCGTTTATTATTCGGCGGTATTACCATTCTACAGTAGATAACTTTAAGGTAAAGATGGCGGGTAGGCTAAACTTTTAATGTGTTGTTTCTGGTGGTCGGAAAGGCAAAATCCCAAGCTGGCTATAGTAGTGGTAATAAAATACAGTATTGGAAAGTATACAGTTTATCATGTTGTTATTGTTTTTTTTAGCTCTCTTTTAAATTATATTATTTAATCGATTTACATCTATATTGGCTAATCACGCGCCTAGGCTGGTTGCAAAAAGTTGCTCTCCTTGCAACATACCTGTACAAATTGACAATCTCTAGTTTAGGAATGAACTATAGCTAGTTGTTTGAGTAATGTGAATCATACTGCAATCATTTCCAGATTCTGTTATTGAGGATTTTAAAATAATATTCATTATTCTAGTGTACAGTCATGAAGAAAACTACAAGATATGGCTTTACCATCCTTGGGCTTTAGGGGCCAACCATAAATTACGTCACACGTAAAGGGGGGGAAGAAGGTCAACAAAGTGTGACATCGTGTGACAAGGGGGGGACGAAAGGGTATTTCTCAAGAAATTAAATGTAAAATTGGCCTATTTTGTTCATTTGCTTGGATTTAGAAATGTTTTTCCCATTTTTCCATTTCATGGAAATTCAATTTGTCATAAGTTCAATTTATCAAATAGTAATTTGTATGTTTTATTTTTTTATCAGATAGAGTGGTAAATTTGCTTTAGGCTGGTTTTCCCCGATTAAAAATTGAATACAAATTAAAACAAATATTAAGCTTTTTGTAGAAGCGTTACGAATTGTGTCCATATCTTGCAGTAAGCCATGAAAAATAGGTGAAAAGCAGCAACAGCATCTGTCAAAACGTTATTGTTGAGTGAAATAGAGGCGTATTTATTATTTGTAAATTTATAATTAGGTGCTTTATTCAAAATAAGATACGATTTACGATGCACAAAATGAAAAGGTAGATTTACTTTTAATTTACGGCGAATGTCAGAAAAATGCCTATGCGGCCGCAAGTCTATATTATGAAAGATATCCAGATCGTCGTCAGCCATACCGGCAGTATTTTAAAATTCTACAAAAATCATTCTGAAATGCAGAAAATATTAAGGTAGCAGAGGACCGATTTACAGTAAGCGAAGAAATTGAGACAAATGTATTGACTTACACACATGTGTACCCAAATGTTTTTACAAGAGATCTGGCAAAAGAGATAGATATTGGGCGTGAGACAATAAAATAGTATGTTAAAAAAACATGGTTTTAAATGCCTTTGAATCCATAACTCCAGTCATGTTACAAAATGTTATGAGAGAAAATGAAGAGCTTCAAAAGAAGATTTAGAATATACCATTGTAGGTGTCAAAGTTGATGTGCTGCACAGAAAGAGGCAAGTAACACTAGGTAAGTCAAATTGGTCGATGCAGTAAGTACGTCATTGTAAGTAGTATAAAGTCAGCTATAATGTTTTATACGCATTGTTATTTTTACGATCTACAATCAAATGTACTTCGATTTGTTTTTTATCAAGTATCCAACGTTTAACTCTTTTTTTATATAATTTCAACGAGTTTGTTGTCTTTATATCATTAGAAAGAGAGTTGTATATCGCTCTATCTATGTACCTGTGACTTCTTTGACCAACTGTTTTGTTAAATTTTTGGAACCTTCACCGACTCTGTTTTGTACCTCGTGTTATGAGGATAGTAAATTAATTCCAAACTTCTCTTGTTTTTATAAAAACGTAACATCAGAGATTGACAAAACAGCTGTCTTAGATCAAAAACAGTACACTTTTCATACAGTTTAGGTTTTTGGTAAATAACTTTAAGTAGGTGCCCATTTTTGCGCAGTTTCTAAATTTTTTATGTAATAATTTGTAGCATTACCCCATTCTATACTGCCATAATTTAGATGTGACTGAACCAACGCATAGTAGAGCATTATTTCTGTCTAAAATTAATAATGCTGAAGTATTTCATGAAATAAATTATTTAGGTTTTCCCACTTGTGTGTAATTATTCTAACTTATTTATCCATCGTCATATACTTAAACATTAAATTTTAATAAAGCTTACTTTATATTCTTACTGGCACTATTAATGTGAATATTCCAACAAAAACTAAAATGTGGTAGCCTTCCTACGCCAATGGCAAAGATAAATGTAGTTAAGTGCCTGATATCATTTTACAGTGTGAATCTGCATTTGGTACCTTATTGTTTGGGTAATTGATATTCCTTATTTTGATGGATTTTCATAGGGGTTATTATAGAAGATTATTAATTATTATCTTTTGTCACGGTCCGCATTATATTTTAAAATTAACGCCATTTGTGGTTTTATTAGATAATTGTTTCGTAAATAATTAACGCATAAAAGAAAACACCAAGTAATTAGGCAAAGGCCCCTGTCTCCATACAACAATTACTGGGAAATTTTTAGTTTTAAAATTAGATCCAGAAAATCCAGGCCAAGAAATGAACATTTTCTGTGTTATAAAAATTCAAATAAAATAATTTGTAATGAGTTAAATATTTGATAAAAGCTGATCTCTCTCCAAGAACAAATTTATTAGGGTTAATAACTTGTTAGACATACAGGCTGTCCATTTTATCAGGGCCCTCGAGAATATCTCACTTAATATCGGTCGTACAAAAAAAATTATTTTTACCAAAATTTTTACGAGTATTTTTCTCCCTTTTCAACGATATATCACATGCCATATTTATTCACTGGTACTACATTAGTAATTATAAAAACATTTTTTTTTAACCAATAAATCTTTTTTAACAAGCATTATAGCATTATAGAAGTATGATTAAATAAAGCGATAAAAAAATTCAATAAGTTGTTCAAATCTTTGCTATAATAAAACATTGACACAAATAAGAAGAATAAAGTAAATTCAGATAACAAAAACAAATTAATAATAAAAAGAATATAGCACACAGAACATTAATATTTATCTAATCCTCAAAATAATTTTTAAGATCTCATATCAAGTGTTCAAAGTGTCCACCGCGATATCTAATGCACAATCGAGCGCGGCGAGGCACTGCATTTAAAACATTACTCAGCATTTCGGGGGTAATTGTAATATATGCCTGTTGAATTCGAGCTTTTAGGTCCTCTACATTTTGCGGTGTCGTCGAAAACACCTTATCTTTAATATACCCCCATAGACAAAAATCCATTGGGGTTTTATCTGGAAAACGAGGGGGCCACCGAATAAATCCATTGGTACCTATCCAGTGTTGAGGCAAAATTTCGTCTAAATAATCTAGGCAAATCTGGGCATTGTGGGGAGGAGCTCCATCTTGTTGAAAATATTGAAATTTGTGTCGATTCTCTAAAGGTAGGTCATCTAAGAATTCATTAAATTCATTTCTCAAAAAGTTTAGGTACCTTTGACCACTGAGGTGACCATCATAAAGACAAGGACTTATTAAATTGGTGCCTAAAATACCTATCCACACATTTATTGCAAAACGATTTTGAAACCCAGTCCGTCTATGCCAGTGTGTATTTTCAGATATCTATTTGTAAAGAATATTGCGATTAAAAAATCCATTATTGGAAAAATTTGCCTCGTTGGACCAAAGTATTTTAATACATATTAATGGATCGGGACGCTTCTTTTCCAACAGCCACCTACAAAAAGTCGTCCTTGGTTTACCGCCCGCTTGTAAATTGTGAACTTTTTTGGCTTTATAACACCGGTAACCATTTTTCTTTAAAAATTTTCTAGCACTTGTTTTATTTATATAACAAGCAATTTGAATTTCTCCTAATGATGTTTCCAAATTTTCTGTATTTTTATTCCTTACATAATTAATAACTCGGTTTACCTTATTTAAATTATCAGTAACACTGTTCAACCTTGTCTTCTTCTTTAAAAATGAACCATTATTTTTCAGTTTCGTAGCTAATTTTCTGAACAGAGTTTTATTCGGCTGTAGTAATCGTGGAAATCTGTTTCTATATCCTACTTGAGCTAATCCAGAGTTAAAATTGCATTGGCAATATGTAACGAACATATTATAATGATCAATCATCAAATCATTTTTGAAAATTCTAAATTCTTAAACGAGTGTGAATGAATGAGAATTTAAGTATTAACTGAGATGATCTGTCAAAAAATTAAATTGTCAAGTTTGTTCATAGCTAACTATTTTAAAATAATTGAAATAATAGTGAAATCATGAAATACAAACAAATGGATATTATACTTAAATTAATTGGTAAAGATATTTTAACTTTCTGAGCAAGGAGTGACGCTTTTATGGAGGACCTCTATACATTGGCATAACTGCGAATACTCTTTCCATAATTGCTCCATGTTGCTTTCTTGATTATTATTTTGTTTTTGTTACCTGAATTTACTTTATTCTTCTTAATTGTGTTAATGTTTTATTATAGCAAAGATTTGAACAACTTATTGAATTATTTTATCGTTTTATTTAATCATACTTCTCCACGGCAAGTATAATGCTTGTTAAAAAAATGTATTGGTTTTAAAAAAATGTTTTTATAATTACTAACGTAGTACCAATGAATAAATATGGCATGTGATATATCGTTGAAAAAGAGGAAAATACTCTATTTAATGGCGCCATTTCCCGCCCGTTTCAAAATAATTTTTTTAACAGCGGCCACACCGAGATTGGTAATTATATAAATTTTCAAAATTTTCTGATGCGTACTTTTCTCTATATCGATCGATGCAGTTCCCGGTGAGACACCCTGTATACAAGGTGGTCCAAAATTGTCTCCCGATAAGTCTGTGGCTGATAATATATCCAAAAATAATGGTAGTTCTTTCTATAAACTTATTTCCGAAAATGAATAATACAGGAGGGATATATACCTCTTAAAAAGGAGATAATGAATTTCAGATTTTCTGCAATATCTTCAGACTCCCTTAAAATATCAAATTCATATTTTATACTTTGTCATAGGCCATCCAGACACTAGTTTACATGGTAACAGTCAAACCCTCTATTCTGCATTAGGCGTACTTTTAGGAGATGACTGTCACTATTTTCCTTATAACTTTTTAATTTTTTCACACTGTTTGTACTTTTATTTCATAATTAGGAAAGTGCAGGTGAGAAGTGTTAAATTGCCGAATAAGTGTGACGCCAGTTGGTCAGCGCTTGGAACACTTTGCCAAAATTGGCGATGTATTGAATTTTTAACACATCTATTTCACACGATATTATTTAAAAGTATCATTATTTAGTCATTGCATTAATAAAAATACATGTAATCGTATTTCAAAACGCACATAACACGATGTAAGTATAGCATATGTAGGATAATGCATTTAATTCATAATATTATTACTAGTCACTAACAGAAGCCTAGGAACACTTTTAATTTTTCTTATGTAGAATTTACTATCAGTCAGACGTTCTTGCGTAACGGTGACTTTAATGGCCGTTAAACATTGTAAAAGAAATTATCAAGTACTAGCACTAATAATTATTAAATTCTAGAGAAAATATCCATACGTGTCTCATTAACGATTCATTGTTAATTAATGAAATTTATTGCAACACAAATAAGACAAAAGGTGTTATTATTGAACAAATACGGCGGTGTTAAATAACTTGTAATGGCTATTTTGATGTATTGTTTTGCAGTAACCAGTTTCAGTTTGATTAGTTAAACAAAAAGATATCTACAAATACGTAAATCGCAATGAAGACCAAAGTGTGAAATTTAGCGGAATATTAACGACAAATTAAAACAAAAGCATTTGTAAAAGTTTCCGTAGTAGAATGGGAATGGGTTAAAGTTAAAGGCAAATATTGGTGCGGATGGAGCGGAGATAATTTGCGATATGACACGAGGAGAAACAACTGTTAATGATTGTATTAGAGACATTATAGAAATACTAATGATGCGCACTTTTACCGTGCGGTGTTGGAGATTACAGATGGATTGTCTGGTAGTGAGGATGTCAAAGAACCTGCCAAACAATACCCAAAGTCATCACACTTGAAGTGAGCAAAAATCTCCTTCGACAGAAATTTTTCGGAACTGTAAAGAAATTCGAAATATTTTGTAATCGCGTGCGACACGTAAAAATGTCGTCAGAAGTTGTTTTGTGGAAGTGTTAAAGAACGCTATAACCCCGATATACTTTTCGACGTTGTAACAAAATCCGACTTAGGAAATACTTCGTAAGAAAAGCGTGCTTCACGTAAAAACGCCGTGGAAGAGGTTTTTAATTCTTGGAAACATATTTTTGCTCTTCGGAGCATTTTTTATGCCAAATTTTCGCTAACTCTTCAAGGAGCGTTAATTTAGAAAGTGTAATAAATGTCGCTGCACAGGGACGTAATGTCGCCCCGACCACCCAATTTTAGAAAGTATACTAAAATTGGACTTCAAAATTTCCAAGATTAAAAACCCTTTTACGAATCCACGTTGTCAAGCACTGCAACTCTTACGAGGTATTGAATACGAGGACAAGTTAGTCCAACGACTATTCAAAGTATATCGGAAGTTATAGCGAAAATAGCCCTTAGCGACATGGGACCCCCATCATTTCCTAGCAGTCGGATTTGACGGGGAAATGATGCGTTTTGACGGGGTTTGCCCTAAACCGGTTCCTCAGTGATTCGGAGTCAAAAAAGTATCTATACCATGTACTCACACGTGCATGGGATCTGCCTTGCCTGAACGTAAAAGTTGTTATTGCATAATACAAACGAAGTAGAGACGCTTCAAGCAATTTTAAGCTCCGAGGAGCGACCAAAATTTATGTAAATTAATAAATACGTTTATAAGACAGGCAAGCAAAAGCCCACAAAAATTTCAGTTACATGAAACTTTTCTTGAATCTTTTTGTGCATCGTTAGCTTATCAAACTGCATATTGGATGGTAGTTGATACCGTATGAATCGTCCCGTTCCTCACCATGTGTTGTACACGGGTCAGACCATTGTTTGTTAACATTTTCTCTTGAAAAAAGTTGTTGTAAAAACATAAATTTTTTAAAAGATTTAATATATACATTTTGAACTTTATATTGTCTTTTAGTTGTGTTTTCTAACAAAATTCCTTTTCAGGTTTAATTTTAAGAGAGTGTAATACAGACAGTGTTAGATTTATAGTGTTACGACGTCGTCCAATTGATACCATCAGATCAGCAGTTAAGCATAAACGACAGTAAGTATGATTTATCCATTATTCTCCGTCTGAAACAGTCACGTTGAACCCTAAAAATTTTATGAACGTAATATTTATTATCTAGAATTAAGAAAAGGTTGAGGAAAAAGAAAATTAATTTTTTCTTTTTCCTATTTTTTTAAATTTTTCTAAGTTTTTCGAGCAGAAACTACGTCCTTCAGACATCCATCAAAGCATGGATCGTTCACAGAAGTACTAAAAATGTTTTTCGAATTTGCAACAAAAATTTATTTTTCGGAACTACAACAAAAATTTAATTTCTGAAAACTATCATAAAAATCCGTTCCATGGGCTTAATTATTGCAATTGAAATAAATGACGTCCCACGGAAAGCGATTTATGAAACTATAAAAAATTACGTCGCATAGGGCCTAAATTTAGCAACTACCTTAAAAACCGACCTCAAATAAAATCCTTTATTACGAACAAACGTTGTGTAGTACTGTTTCTCATGCATATTATGGACTATGAGGACGAGGTAAAAGTTTTGCATTAAAACTTTCCAAATGGAGATTTTTGCGGGTACAAATTTGCCATATGTGTTTCCCGTACAATTTAATATTTACCTCTCTTTTGTAAGTGTCTGAAACGATTTTTTTTATAATGCACTGGTTTTTCCAGTAATATTATTAGTAGAGTCAAATTAAGTCAGAGATGCGCTATGTTTCGGAATAATTACGGAAAGTTTGGATTTCCATGAAACTTTTTGATATACACTATACACTATAGCTTAAAATAAAAAGTTATACAGTTATATTTGCCAGTTAATTGTTTAAGCAAACTCATTTTTTATATAAAATTGTAAAATAACAATGAATTTCAAGACAATTATATTCATATTAATATTATACGGGTTTTTGAGATCACTGAAAAAGAGTATAATATTCAAAAATAAAAAGTCAAAATGGTTGATCCAATATGGCCGACTTTGTGTAAAATATTTCATAAAAAACGACGTAAATTCGAAGAATTTCAAATAGTTTTAGGGGGTTTTGAGATCACTGGAAAAGAATATGATCTTGAAAAATAGAAAAGCAAAATGGCTGATCCAATACGGCCAACTTTTGGTGCAGCATTTCATAAAAAATGACGTAACTCAAAGAATTTTAAATAAATTTCGTTCGATTGAACATAGTTCATTCCTAAGGTCTCTTCAAACTGATATATAACAATATAAAAATTCATAATGTTTTATTTAAAATTGAACAATATAATATTTTTAAATATCATAATTTTCTTGATCGATTTCAATAAAAAATTGTTGACAGCTCAGGCAATCAGAGCCGGACCAAGTGAAGCAGGCTACGGTGCAGAATAATTCAGCTTTCCTACAACCACACTGGTTACCACGACCTGCTATGCATCCGCAAAAAATCATTTGAAGCAGTTTGTTTAAGGCTGGATTTTGGATCACGGCAATTGTTGACATACCACATGCCTGAATCCTCTTAGACATGCATATGTATCAGTCAACAATTATCACTGTTCTAATAATTTAAACAAAATAATATCAAAATAAAAAACGAAACAAAAAGTAAAGATCGCGTTGTAATACTTGACATTGGTCATATACCGAAACAATATTTTTACTGTGCTTCTATTTAAAACAGGGAAACTATTTGAAAAACGTAAAATTGCGTCAATTTACTGTAAAAACGTAATTTTTTCGATTTTTCGTGAAATATATATATATCCTCCAGCAGTCTCGGTTGTCTGGACGACGTTTCAGCAGAATCTCATCTGCCATCTTCAGGTTCTCACTGAAAGCTGCCTACTGCTGCTCCTCGTTGTTCGAACTGAACTGACATTCTCCGCGTTGTGCGGCTCCTTATATAGGCTGTGGTCTAGGGCGCGCCTGCACGCCTGGCTACGTGTCACTGGTCCCCTACTACTTGTGGGCGGCGTAGCGGGCGGCTGAGCCAACCCGACAGGTGGTCTTGCTGAAACGTCACGCTCGACGTGACTTCTCGATGGTGGTTGGACATCCACGTGTCCAATCGTTGCCGTAGAATGCCGTGGTTCTCTCTGATTGGTCAGCGCTCGGCTCTGATTCCTCGTAATAGGTCCATTTCGGGCAGGCTGCTGTGTTTCTTCACTATTTGTCAATGCTTGAACATACCTCCTCGTGACGAAATCACGTGCCAAGATTGCAATAACTCATACATAGGACAGACCAATAAACGTATTAGTGTAAGAAAGGAAGAACATATGAATACAGTACGAAAAGAGGAGAAAACAGCATATAAAATCCACAGGACACAAAATAGACTTCGACAACACCAGAACAGTAGCTAATATCGAGCATTATATGTCAAGGATTACCAGAGAGGCCATACAGATCGAAAAAAGATCACAAAATCTTAATAAACGAGATGATACGTAGAGTTTACCTAGTTCTTGGAAGCCTGCTCTTGTAGGAAGATACGTAACAGAAAACACACGATGATCCACCGTGGACGAACCAATCATCGGCATAAGATATGATTTCCCCTGAAATATCTAAATTAAGCATGTCATTTATGTAAATTTGAAAAAGAATTGGACCTATAACTGTTCCTTGAGGTATTCCATACGTAACTAGTTTTTCTTCACTTTTCTCCGAGTCTATGCTGACAAACTGTTTCCGATTTGTTAAATATTTTCTGAGTAAATCACCGCATATGCCTCTGAAACCATATGTATCTAATTTTTTTAGTAGATTTTGATTTTGACTACTTCAGGTTTATTTGTTACGTAATTCTTAAATAGTTCCAACCGATGTCCGGTAATTTATGAATTAATCTAGAGTGAGTGGCTATATGAAATGCCTTTTTTAGATCGAGAAAAATTTCAAGTTTTTTTCTATATTAATATTTTCCACTACGTTTGATGTTGATTTAGATATTGCTTGTGTATTCATCTTGGATCATATTGTTTCGTTGATAATAAATTGAATTATTGAACAAATTCGACCAACCATTATTCTTTAATACACTTTTCAAAAATGTTTGCGAAACTACTAATTGAGGAGATCGGCCTGAAATGTTAAAAAAAAAAGTCTGTCTGTCGATCAGTCTGTAACTTTTTTGTGCGCACGTTTACTCTGCATATTTTTATAATTGTTCCCCATGTTTATTATTTGATTTTTGTAATAGTTTTCTTTTGCTATTTTTATCGGTTTATTAATATTATATCTATGTTTTTGATCTTTGCCAATCGTTTTTTAGCTTATTTCTCTGTCGTATCAATATTATTCCGCTGATAATATTTAATTTTCGTAAGGAATCTGTCTAAATTTCGCACATCCATAGATGGCTAGGCAAGAGCCCTGTATAAGTATATGTATATATTCAAATATACCTCCATCCATACAAACTCCAACGGCATAAATTTAAATTATGCTAATGAGAAAATAAAAAGGATAATTCCTTAAGCAACGTCCCATTGCATTGAAGAGGGTAAACATTTATGCTTATTGGTAGGCCGAACGCTTGCGCATAGACGGTTTCTTTCAGTTCAAAGCGGCCCCTTTCTAAACTTCCAGTAGCGCTACCGAATGTGTTTACCGTTACCCTCATGCAAAGAATCGTCAAATATTGTTTCTTTGACATTCTGATACTCATATAAGAAATTTTTTTTTGAGCAACAACATGTGAAACTGCATTATAACAATAATAATATAATAACTTTATTAGATGCAATAAGCTATATACATCAATATTTTACACTCAAACAATTTAAACTATTCTTAAACAACATAATGAAATTAAGGTTATCCACATGGAAAATTCGCGCGTGGATATTGTTACCTCCTTTCCTTTATTATACATTTTTGGGAAAGAATTGAGGCAACATATGCGGACGACTAACTGGTTTAAGCCGGAACAAAGAGTCGTGGATCCGGAGTATTCGTAATGTGGAGAAATTTACCATTTTCGAATGTACAGCATAAATGACAGATTCTTGTTTAGTTCGAGAAAAGACAAAGAGAAATTGATGTTAATTGGGTACCATCTATAGTGAAAATCAGTAGAGTTGTCTCTTTTTCTCGAATAATGAGTCTACTATAGATTAGACTGAAATGGTTGGTAAGAGAAATAAAAAGATTGTGTAAAATTAATGATAAAATATATTACATGAATAAATAAATCAATTTGTATAATGTGCAATATGAATGTAGGCCAACAAAGACTAATTAATACTAAAAAAAATCAATGACAAGTTTATACCAGGATCCTAGATATTCCGGGATGGAGTATCATTGAGGTGAATGGTTCTGGAACAACAATTCAAGCCCACAATTGTCTCTTGTGAAAATGGAATCTAAGAGTTTTCTTGACAATTTAGTTTACGTCTCTCAATGAAGTGAATTTTGAAAATTGTAGAAATATTGTCCAATTAAATGGTTTTGAAAACTTAATGAACGCGAATATAGGTGCAATTTACGTAACGTAATATAACATTGTGAGAAGCTCAAATTTTAATTTGAAGAAGCTCAAGTTTTCAATATAAAATATAAAGCTTAAAGCATAAGCATAAAATATATAAATCTGAATTTCAAGTTTGAAATATATAAATATATAGCTGAATTTCAATTTTGCAGAAGATCAAATTTTCAATATGAAGAAAATTTTTAAATTATCAATGTGCAGAATAAAGCTTAAATTTTCAATATGCAGAAGAATATTTAAAGAATCAATATGCCGAAAAATAAGCTGATTCGTAAATTATAAATTGCTAAAAAATGAAAAAGAAAGAAACAAATATTTTATAACCATGTGGTACATATACATAGTATTTTGATTAGTTATTAAATTAAAAAGAATTGAATTACACCAAAGACAAAAATTGAAGATTACTGAAATTTTACTAATAAAAGAAACTTACCAGGTTGTTAAACACTTGTTAGCGCGGATATAAAAATGTAATATTTAGTTAAGTTTGTATAGGTTCGAATCAGTACAAAAGCTGCAGGCAAATTATTTCTTTGTGAATTTTACTAAAAAGGTAAACTTTCTTTATCCAACTTTCTGCAAAATAAAACCAATTCACAAACCTGAAAAATCTACTTTTACTAATTAAATGGAAAGCTGTAAAATATCGCCATCTGTCAATTGTTGAGTTAAGCGCACAACCTGCAGCTCTTCTTAAGTAGATTTCCCTTTACTAACTACTGAACTAGTGGCAGGTATATAATCGATAATGGAATCTATAATTCTAAACGAGTATGAGTAAGTAATGACATTTATTGCAAATTATAACCTACTAACGAACTGTCGTAATAAATAGTAAAACGTATACAAGCCGTTGTGTAAGAATTCAGCAAATATATTACATCTTATAGGATATACTATATAACAGCTTAATTAGAATTTTATAGGTAAGAAAGATAACCACATGTACTCACAGTAAACAAAATCTAAAAATTGAAATATAGGTAGGTATATGATTTAAATAATTGTTTTGTAGAGTTGAAATCGAGAATTGTTTCCTGAGGTGCTGTAATAGAACAGAGATACATAATAGTGTAAAAACAAACATGACTGAGTTCCTAAGATATAAAGATATGTACATAAAATAGCGTGAAATGATTTAGCAGTTATACAAGGAAAATTCTGATAGTTGACAACAGTTTCACTTACAAAAACTGAATCAAAATGCTATACAGATCGTGCTAAATATACATAAAATACTAGTTATTATATAAAACTGTTAAATGGACATAGGCCATGTAACAATATCTAGTGAGCCTTAGTCTAAATGCTATTTTGATAATATATAATATAATTTACTGAATATAAAAGAAACAATTATACTTAATAAAACAGAAAATATAGAGGAAGGAGAAGAAAAATAAAACTAGATAACACTATGTCAGTATCAAGAAATAATAACTATTTATATAATATTAAGCGTTTCAAAAGAAGACTGAGAATACACCATTATGGGTGTCAAAGTTGATATGCTGCACAGAGTGAGGCAAGTAACACTAGGTTAGTCAAATTGGTCTTTGGTAAGTACGTCATTGTAAGTAGTGTAACGTCGGCTAGAATGTTTCATATGCATAGTTATTTTTGCGATCTACAATCAAATTTTTCTACTCATTTCTTGTCAAGTATTCAATGTTTAATTCTTTTTTTATACAATTTCAACGAGTTTGTTGTTGTTTAAGGACGGTGCTTGATGAACAGGCATTACTCAATTTTTATCATGCTCAAGTTCACTATAGACTTTCCTATGCCATATGATTTTGGGGTGCTGGTCAAATGACTCAAGATATTTTTAGGCGACACTCTTGTCGAGATCTCTTCAAAAAATTTAAAATTCTTACCGTATATGGTATATATGTTTATAATCTACTTCAATACATTTTTAATAATAAAATCAAGCTTGTACGAAACAGTTATGATACGCGCCATATTTTCTCCCACCGGCTTAATCTCTCGCATAATTAACCACTTTTTTATGGTATTAAACTATACAACAACTTATCTCATCACATTAAAACAACTGAAAATATTAATATCTCAAAAGAAAGATAATGGATCTTCAAAAGGAGAAAAGGGGGATATACCATGACCCTGTTACACCCGGTATACTACTACTTAACTGTGTTTATGTTATGTTGTGACGAAGTTTTACTTGTGAAACTGCCTTATACAAATTTTGATATTTATTATTGTATATGTTTATTGCATTATTATACAGGGCTAGACCCACTCTATGACGAGTCCCATATTTTTTATAAAATCAGTTGGATAATAAAGATTATTATTACTATTACCTTAAAAAAATATAGCCGTGTCATCGGCAAAACTGATTATTTTAACACTAATGAGTGTATCAAATAATTCATTAACGTATATTATGAAGAGTAATGGCCAAAGAACTGTACCCTGAGGAACTCCGCACTTTTTTTAAATCTCTGTAACTGTCCCCAATCCTTACGCAGTGAAGTCATTCACAGAGGTAACTTTACAGTAATGCATTTGCTAGTCCACGAATTCCAACATCATTTAGAGTAGCTAACAATTCTGGATGACTTACCGTCTCAAAAGCTTTTGCTAGATCAACGAAGGCACATAGAGACTTTTTTGTTGTATCTAAAAGTTGTATTATGTATCCTCAAGTCAACTATTGCACTATTCGTCGACCTAGCCCCTAGGAATCCATATTGATTATTTGATAGTATATTTAAGTTATTTAGAAACCACTTAATCTCTCTTTTAGGACTTTTTTGATAATTTGTTTATTAAATTTTCCCATATTGAACATGAGTTATAACTTAATAGTGTAGCGTTCTAGCAATACAAATTAAAAGTTTTAGCCGACAGTAAGTTGTTCTTTCAGGCTCGATCTCCAGTTTCAAACAGTTTTTGATAAATATTTAGTAATTATAATTTATGCACTTCAAAGTTCTTATCCCAAAAGAGGTTACGATAATCAGTTACTACTTGATACTTTTGATATGCCATCACTACAATTGAGGCGTGCTTTAATCGGTTTAAATTTTGGTATTAAATTCTGGACAATAAAATTGATATGATGCATTTCCTTGGAGAGTTGAATTTTCGTGTGCTAAGGTCTTCATCTAGACAAACAAACATTTTAAATTGACCAATGGCTAGGACCAACTTACTGTTCCATTCACCCTTATATACTACATATAGTAATTTAAATAAACTAAGTATACTTTATACGGGCAAAATTGAAACTGGTCAGTGTTAAAGCACAGGACCGTGCGCACTGAACTTGATATTTAGCAATGGTATCGAGATTCGAACGGTAGTTGAAACTGTGCAGGCGAGTCCGAGACTGGCAATGTAATCAGCCTGAATGAACCATCTACGACTGCACTGGTTTAAAGATAATAAAACGGACAGGCCTACTAGCATAAAAAACTAATAAATCGTTTCTCAGAAGTCGATGAGGTGTGCTGACAATGTGCCAGTGCAGTGCATAAATACCTATTATAATATCAAGCGTAGGAGTTTAGTTAGTTATTGTTCATATTTATAAATATTTACTACTATATAAAAGGTGAAATATTTTACTAATTTACCATGGATTTCTGAACACCATTTGAAACAGAGGATAATATAATAACACCCGAAAATCTTATCGTTTTCTTATGATAAGCCTCCGCCCATGTACAATAAAGAGATGCCAACTGTTTTTGCCGGCTTTTAGTTTTTATATGGTTTCAATTAAGTTCGTATACACTTTACGTTTTGTGATATATTCAACATAAATTTAAAAGAGATATGTATTATTACTAGGTAACATAAACACAATTTTTAGAATTTTTCAATTGCACAATTTCCAAATGTGCAACCATGTTATAATCTCATATACTTATTATCATTGGTCACAATTTAGTTATAAACTATTTGTCCTGCAATTGCATTCTTGTAATCTATTGGGCGATAAAGACTATTATTATTATTGTTGTTAACCTTACAAATGATAGCAACTTTGTGTAGCCCTACATTAATTTGGTAACGTTGCAGCATCAAATTTTCTACTGTCCGCGATGGTATTCATACATCTACTGTCTTGGAATTTTAATAATAGAGTTATTTTTATTTCAATAATGGTTCATAATCTTAGAACTTTAACATTTGCTGCAATTTTCAAGATAGGGCGAGACATGCCTTTTAACTATTGCCAGTTGAGTAATTTCTACACAAATTTACCAATTTAGTGACGTATTATCCAAAACGTGCCTATTTTTTCATCTGTTAATTTTTGTTTACCTCTATCCTCACCAAGATAATTCGATTCCTTCTTCGTCGCTAACTGTTCAGCTTGCAAATACGTACATAAATATATGTATAAATTATCAGCTGATGATTTTATGGCTTTTTCTATAATTCTTGCATGTTAAAAATTACAAAATTTTACCCTAAAAAACCAAATTAGTCCCTTTACGATAATAAACTTCAAAGTACAGTCATCCTTAGTAAGGATTTAAAAAAACGAAAATTCCCAGCTCCACGCCTATGTTTTCTATAACAGCTTTTATACCCACCTATTCGCTGTTTTACTCTATTGTTGGAATAATAAATGATTTCTGTATACACAGACAGCTTGAAATAACTCCCTGCTAAATGGGATAAATTTTCTCGTGAAAGCACCTCAAAGTGGTTTAATAGGTTTTGCAGATTGAATTTATTTCGTGATACAAGAGTTACGGGATGTTTAGAAGACTTGTTACAACTATATTTTTTTGTTCGTTATTACCAATATATCTTTGTTAATGCAACTCACAGGACAATGTACGAAACTTTGCCTAGTCACGTCTGAAAGTGTCCAAAGTTCTAATTTATTACCCCGCGGACTGTCAAATCTTGAAACAGCAATTTAAGTAAACCAAAGGATAGCGATGGATTAACTGATGGGCCCGAAATTTACTCAAGTAGTTGTAAAGGTAGTAATCTATTGTATGTTGGACAAACCTAGCGTTGAATCATAACTAGAGGGAGGAAGCGTAGGTGCATCATTACTGTGCATATGACAGCTTCTGTGCAAGCGTTTTGTTGCACGTTTTCAGAATGAGAAATTGCAGCCCATTTCAATAGGTTTATTTATGCACGCGATATTTGCCGTCCGACAAAAATATCTTATCAGTGCTGCCACACGAATGGTTGCTTGGGATTTGTTCACCTGCCGCCGGACTTCGATAGCGGATGATCGCTGTCGATATTTTGTTGCGACCGGTAGAAGCTATGTAATCTTAGGCGAAGATTGCGTAGTGGATGTACTATCCTTCGGATGGGATGTAAAGCTGTTAGTCCCTTATCTATTAAATGCTGGGCTAGTAAAAGATCCCTACCCTTCGAAAGAAAAAAGATTCGGCAATGTTTCTGGTTGGGGTTAGCTCGTCTTCGAACCTCGGTGATAGGCGAATTGTAATTCGGTTGCTACCTCTCCTTGTTAATTAAATTAAGGGCAACCTTCTTAAACAAGATGATTTCTTAAAAAGATTACACTATCTTGGAATTACGTGAAATTGTTTCCACAAGTGCAAGGTCTCATTTCGACTCATACAAAACTATCTTAGGCTCCTAGCGGCCCCACTCACATATTGAATTGTTTAAGATATATTAGAAGAAATGCTGTGACAAGGTACGCGGAGCTTTCATTGCCTGGATCATCACTCTTTAATATCAGTTTCTTATCTCTTTGAATTATTGGCTACTCTGTAATTCTGTACTACCTAAATGTTATTTTTTCGATTCAATTTATCCTTAAAACCTTTACATGTACAAAAGTCTGGTAGAGGTGGTTTCTATAGTCTTCTACCTTTAATTAGTCTAAAGCACGAGTTTTTCGCGGTACTTTTAACACAATTCTACCAGCTGCCCCAATTATTATTTGTGGTCAGATTTTTTAAAAGTGGATGTTGAAACTTAAACAAGACTTTACCACCAATGAATAATAAGTTCTATTTTACAAAAGTAACTGTAATATCTAAATTTTAAAGGTTATTGCAAAATAATTGAGAGAAAAGTATTTACAGAAGGTTTATTTAATAAACTGTATTATTGTATAGGACTATTTTTTTAATTTCCTGGCTTCGTGTACACTTTTTGTCAATTTCTATAATAACGAAAAATTAATTGAGCAGAATTAATGATTTTTAACATTTAAAAATAATGAGTACCACGCGAATTAAATACACAATTATAGATCATATAAAATGAAAACGTATACAAAAGGGATCATCATACATATAAATATATCCCCATCCCCAATTTTCTGTCAAGCCTATGTGAACATCCCTAAGACCCACAATCTGCGGTAATATTACTCTTATTTGGCCCTTTATACCTTTGCTTTTAAACACGGTAACGATATAACAGAGTGTGAATAGACCTGTCTGAAACACCTGTTTAAAACTGTATAACCACCCATGTGGGTTCCTGCCGAGCACATGACAGCCAATAGCAAACAGATAAATCACCGCTAAAAGCTCCTCAGTTGCCTCTTCAAAGCTCACTATAAGCATATTGCTAGCTTGACACTTATATACCGCAGTATGGGAATCTTATAAAGATTAATATGTGTACTTCTGATTGAGGATTTTATTGGTGATACTTTGAAATGAATAGAAATAACGCAGCATAGGATCTTATTCTAAATTATCGAAATTTTTACTCTATAAGTAAAAAAATACTACGTACATGTGCAGGTATAATAGCCCAGGCGGTTTCTAAAATCAACTTTGGCCATTCCTACTTTTTGCTAACCAAATTTTTAAATAATTCCCTAGCTCTCCTAATTAACGGATTTTAATATCTCAAAATGGGTTTGAAAATTTAAATGCTTTTATATATTAAAAATTTCAATTTTCTAAATGCTTTAGTTTAGCCTCAGTAACATTTTCAAAATTTACAAATTTTTTGCGAAGTTGCGAAAATCTTCTATACCACCCGATTCACTCAACCCAAAACAAATACCGCCTGGGCTATAAGGCTACTTGTTTTCTTTGTTTTTCGAGCCTGATGCATACTGGTCACTAGATGTATTATGTAAAATTAGTTTTTTATAAGGTGTACAGACTTGAAACAGAAAGTAAGTATTTGCATGCCCGGTCTTACTTTTTTACAATTATCACAATTTCATAACGACATACTATTCTAAATTTAATATCTTCTTTATTTCGGGACTTTATTTCAATGTGAATTTACATTCTGGTTTCGAGTGGGAAATGGGCATTTTCTAGTATTTGTGGTACTAGGAGAAACATTAGAGTTTTATAAAATATTTGATTACAATTTTCTCAGTAATTATCTTCAATCAATGTAATGAAGGTAGGTAAAATTTCAGTACTTAAATATTTTATTAAGGGAATTTATGTTTGCCAAATTGCAATTTACTATCACGATTGTGTATATTCAGAGTTATGCAAATACGAGACTTATAGTGATCGACCAGCATTCGTTTCAATTATTCTTCAGGTTAACAAAAACAAAAAAGTTGATCACGTGTCAGCCATATATCAGGAAGGCAGAGCGCCCATCTGCCAGACAAAAACAAAACACAGATACAACAAATAGACGACACATTCATGAAATAGACAAGCAGAAAACATTTGCTTGCATATCAAATCGACACGTAAAAATCACAAAAATATGTTACGAATGTTAATAACAGAAACAGAAAGTATTGTGTGCACCCTATGTGGAAACTAAGACACAACAAAAGAGGTACTTTTAAAGTTATGAAGTAATTGGAAATGTATCCTCAGAAGTTCCAGTCATTTTATCGGACGAACAAAAGGACGTTTTTTTCGCTTATAGATCAAATTAGACCTTACACTTCAAAACATCATGCTACGTTTAGGTCTCAGTTCTGTGCCGAGGAAAGATTGTGTCTGCTCATTTTAATGCGAGCGATTTTCAACAGGCACAGTCATATCTGATCTTGTCGTGTCGCATTAGTATGCGCGGTCGCGGAATCGCGTTTTCATACTGCTGACAGTCATACGCAACTTTCTGTTTCTGCTTTTTTGCTGATTTCTCCAGCATTCTACGGGATTTTACGTGAGTGTAAACTTTCATTTACAACTCAATTAATATGATTACATTGTGTATATTGGCAATTGCCGCAACTCTAATTTAAACAAAAATAACATGCAGATTCGATTGCATAACATGGCTCTTGTAATTTGCATAAACTATTCTGAAATATATACAGTATGGTCATTAACGTAAACTTTCATATACCGAATGACACAAGAGACATGTGACATTCTGTAACTTCCGGTTTAAGCCAAACTTTGTTATATTAATAGTACCCTGTACATATTTTTTACCTAGTTGATTCACCTTTAAATTCTCTTTTAAATCACGTATCACAACATTACATTTGTTTTTAAAATGACAGTTAATAACCATTTTATTGTATTAAGTCTAGGTGGCCATGATGAACCAAGATAGGAAACCCATTTTTGTTAGTTGATCTACTTAAAAGAAACTCATTTATCTTTTATTTTTGTCTAGTATCTTTAATTAATTACTCCGGGCTCCTGCTTTGAATCCGTTGGATCTAAATGTCTTGTCTACTTACTGAAGTTTCAATTACCATTTTGTTCATTTTAAATGAAACAAAATTTTCCAATCCAGGGATATACTGTACACACTTACTAAAGGCGTTACTAATTCAAATCATGTTTATCTACCATCAATGTTCTAATATTAAATAAAAATAAATTTAAAATATTTCATTCAGAGAAAATATAATTCAAAAAAAGTTTGTCAGGTGTGGGGTTCGAACCCACGCTCCCTTTCGAGAACCAGAGCTTAAATCTGGCGCCTTAGACCGCTCGGCCAACCTGACTTGTGAGAAGATTTTGCTAGAAGCTCATTTTATACATGGGTTATTTCACCATATTGTGAAATTGCTAAAGTATATGGAAACATAATAGGCAGAGATTCTTTATTATTTTAATGACATACTACAATGTAAAGATACAAAAAAAAGTTGAATAAGAAGTTTTTAATTTTTATAATAAGTAATTATTTCTTTCCTGCACTTATTAGAAGGAATTATTTGTTTTTGTTATTCACGTAAAGCAGGATTTATTTTTTAAAATTAAACTTTCGTCTGTTCATGAATGTAGGCACTAAGTTTTAAGTTTCCATTGTTAATGTAGAGAAAAATATTTTAAAGAAAAATCAGATTAGCCTTCCTAGACTTTCTCAAGAATTTCTAACGGATAATATAATATTCCATTACCTTTTCCATAATTTAATTAATAAATAACTTTATATCTTTCTATTATGCCCAGGATTCTAATATGCTGAGCATTTAAATAGCTCCCACCACGCACATTCAATAAACCCTTGTCTTTCATTTCGAATAATCAATGTGTACTTGTATTTATATAAATCCTCTATAGGTACTATATCCTGTCCTGAATATAAGCCGAATCGATATCACATTAAAAATAACTAACACTAGAGCAGTTTAAGATTTATCTACTTCCCGCAAGATGGCGATGTGAGTAGTATAGTGAATTATTTCTATTTTTATTGAAACATTGCTGAAACAATGAAATATGTTCTTCATTCTCTTCTTAGTTTATTAGTTGATGGCTGCTTATATTTAACTTTACCGTAAAAACATTTATTTTGTGTCCTTCGTTATAAATAATATCTCATACAGATTTGGTTTATTAGAAAAGAAAATATCACTGTTATTTCCTATGCCGATTTTCTTTTAATTTTTCAAGAACAATTCTTCGACCAGGTGAACAACTGTTTTATAATTTTTACCTTAAACAAACTATGCGTTCATTTTTTGTAAGCTCCTTACAGACTTTTTATTCCTCAAAGCTTAAAAGATATTTTTATTTATTTTTTCAAAGTGCCTCTCCCTTCTTCATTCTGAAATTACAAGTGGTAAGTCCATCAACATTTTTCAATATAATTTTGTTGAAATTCTAAATACCTCTCCCCTGTCAAAGATCCTTGAAGGAAGATAGGTTCAATAATGCTTGTTCCAATCACCCCAACCCACATATTTACTGCAAATTTTCCTGAAAAATATTTTGGCTCATTGAGTTTCCCGCGCCCAATATACATATATTTTTTGTTTTATTTATTGAACATTCCATTGTTGGTGAATCGGATGATTCGGGGTTGGCGGTGTCATTCTGAAGTAACCAGTCACAATAAGCTAATCTTCTGTTCATTCTCGTACAAATGCTGGTGCAATTGATATTTAACCGAGCGGTAATCATATTTCTTGAGAATCTCTCTTGTTGACCCATGATTAATTTTCATCTTGTGGCCAATTTCTCTAGCAGGCAGAAGCAGTAGGATTCACTTCTACAAAAGCCAAAAAGTTAATTTATGTCGCTTCATCAAAGATAAAAGCTTCACGATTGACCCCATCTTTTGATTTTAAAATGGAACACCCTGTATATTATTATATTTTTAGAATCCTTGAGAAATTCTGAGCATGGTGTGGTACCCCATAAGTGACATTTTTACTCCATGAAAAAAATTTGACTCGAGATTTGTTATTAATATTATATTCTCAACGTTACCCAGAGAGACAATGTCCTGCTGACAATTACTTTAAAAGACGAAGATCAGTTCAAAAGGGAACCAAATAATAACCCCGAAGTCAGTGTAATTATTAATGAAGAATGGAAAATTAACGTTTTGGCTTGCGTGGAATTCATAAAAACGGCATCAACACGG
Organism: Leptura quadrifasciata; assembly: GCA_963675555.1. Taxonomy (NCBI): domain Eukaryota; kingdom Metazoa; phylum Arthropoda; class Insecta; order Coleoptera; family Cerambycidae; genus Leptura; species Leptura quadrifasciata. The sequence goes on along the minus strand of OY776681.1, from coordinate 12,510,192 downwards.
GAAATTGAGCCTGAACTGGTCATGAAGTCATGAATCCGTTGGCAAAATTTTAAAAAGCATAATTTCCGTTTATACAAATATCAGATCCATCAATACCTGTATGAAAATGACTACCAAAGAAGATTACCGTATTCACTGGATTTTACACAATCAAGTGGAAAACAATAACTTCGCTAGAACAATAATATTTTCCGATGAATCACGGTTCACAAATGTTGTTTTATTTAATCGCCAAAATACCCGATACTGGTTTCGCGAGAGTGAGCACAGGGGAACTTCCAGGATAGATTTGGTTTTAACGTTTGGCTGGGTATCTTAGGAACAAGAATAATTGGCGTAGTAATATTTGATGGACAGCTAACAGGGGAACGTTACATACATAGAAGTTGCAGAATTTCTAGAAAATCTGCCGTTGAACCAACTTCAACAAATCTATTTTCAACAAGACGGGACACCTCCCCACAATTCCAGAGTAGCCACAAATGTTACATTTGGCGAACAATGGATAGAATCTCACGACCCTGTGCAGTGGCCAGCAAGATCTCCCGACCTTACCCCACTCGATTTTTTCGTTTAGGGATATCTAAAAGATCAGGTATATTGCAGTACGCTAACAACTACACAAGATTTAGAGGATCTGGTGATACGAGCCGCTGCTAGCCATGCTAGCATTACAGAAGAACATTTAAATAAAACACAGAGCTACAATTAGAAGATCAGAGTTATACAGAAACGAAAATGGATAATACTTCGAACATTTATTTTATAATTAGGATAAATTATTTGTCTTATTAGTCTTTCTATTTATTGTTAAATTGTGTTTGTGCCTACAAGATATGTTCTTTGCCCCGTTATTTTGCTTCAAATTTCAGTTGTCGTTATTTAACTTATCCCGAATTTGGACACATCCACGGATTTTTTAGGACATCTGCTATTTTATGATAGCGGTAAAGCCATTATGATTCCATTTGAAAAAATCAGTCCATTACAAGCATTTTTTTCTGGTCATGGCACTCTAGATGCACCAACAAATTTCGAGCCAAATTTTGTTCATGGAATTGAAATGTCACTTATAGGGTATCACGGTACTCATCATTTATCAAGGATTCCAAAACTATAATAATACATAACATGATAGTTATGTCACAAAGTGTCTTCTTACATTTACCAAGTTTCATTCTGATGTTCTAAAAAAGAAAGAAAAAAGGGGGGTCTACCATGATCCGTTAACATCCGGTATTTATTTGTTTTTCAAATATACCTTCGTGCATTTTGTAAAGAATAAAATTTGTTATCATTATCATTACTAACTCAATCCACCAGTTCACTTCAGTGACTAGGACGCCAATGAAAACACTACTTCATTTAGCTACATAAGAGATATGAACTAAATGATAAGCAATTTGTTTACATAAAATCTGTAATAATAAAAACAGAGAGATCGAACGCATAATACATCAGCAACTCACGTGAAGACAGATATAATGGCCATAGTCCGAACTATTCCAATAAAATTAGATTTTCTTATCGCAAGAGATTCCTAGTGCCTTCCAAAGCTGTGGTAGGATTCAGTTACCCGGTTCGTATCTCCGGAACAACACCAGTACCATGTTGGGGTCAAAATTGTTGTGTGCTAACGGAGTGGGTTTTTTTAAAATTCCAGGACAAATCGCAGCCTTAAGGCCGGCTGCTCTGATCAGGGCTTCCTCGACCACACCAAGATTATGTATGTCTCAGGTAGGTGGTTTTTATTTGTATTAAGTTTAATTTTACTGGCATTTTATGTATGTGTGTTAAGAATAGATGCTATTGTTGCTCTGTTACTTATCTGTTGGAATAAGAGAACCCGCGAAGAAGATTTTCGACTTATCGCGGCATGAAGATTTCAATGATTTTTCAGTAGTTTATATTTCTCCAAAAGTTCCTTTACGACTGACGTCTCTGGGGTAAATTATTTTATTGAATATGTAAACACGTACAACAATGTTAGTAGTTACCATGACTTGTGAGCTTAGACTAAGTAAATGAAATTCTTTGAGTTATTCAGATATAGTAGTTATCAAATTTCTTCACGAACACTATGTATTTGTTTACTTGTCTCACGCTTTTAGCCCAGCTACATCAGATATTGAAAACGGTTTATCACAATATAGTTTTAAATAAGTTAAGAAACTCATTAACGTCCAATAAAACCTTGAACGCAGACAAAAATACCATCAGATAAATATAGTTTGTCGGATATTTATTTATCAAATTCAATAAATTATTATCTGAAATAAATTAATTGAAGAAAGTCAGTTTATGCAATTTTGAAATTTTATATTATTAAATCAGTAGTATTCTTCTTATGGGGCTTGTAGAATCGAGTTAGACGAGTGAATAAAATATAAAAAACTCTTAATTGCGTATAAGAGGAAATTTTAACAAAGAATTAAATATAATCTTCAAGCATATAAAGTTATCCTCGAAGAATATAATAAATCAAATTGCTCTGAACAATGGTTGTAATAAAAAAATGATTGATGTTATTCTCAAATGTTTAAAAATTTTAGTTAGGTGTGTTAGGTAAGGTTAAAATCATATGAAGGAATAAAGGTAGTATCGTTAGTCAAACGTTCGCCAACGTGAGACTAGGATGAGGTTATTCCGATATTGGGTGAACATAAACAAGCCTTCACCGTTGTGATAAAAAATTGTTGAATGGAGCTTCGGAGCCAGTAGAAACTCTTAAGGCCTGCGTGCACAAAATTCATTTGAATTTGAAGTCGAGGAGGTCGCTCTTAAAATGTTGGTCAACATCTATCAACATCTGTATAAATCCCTCTGGATCGGCTTTACTCTGTATGTACATTCATTTTTTTGTAATGTATTATTTACGGCATAGTCAAAAATTACACGCTGTATATAACTGTTCTTGAATTTAAGCACTTTTGTTTAAACGAAATTAGAATTTTTTTTTATTTAGAGAGTTCATTTTTTGGTCAGGGTCTAAAACTTCACCCTGTATATTATAGTCCTTGAAAATAAAACACTATTGTTTAAATCGTAATCAAAGAACAATTTATTTAGGAATAGCAGAGTTCGTCAATGTTTAGTTTATTATAAATTAACAAGTGGCACAAAGTAAATTTGTCGGCATGAAATTCCGACTTGGAGATAATTAGTAAATGAATGGATAAGAGATAGAATAAATAAAATTGTTATAAAATATTTTAAAAAATCACTTAAAATCTAAATTTTCGCAGTAGTAGAAAAACTATGTTTTACTTGGAGTTGTCCAAGGAAGAATTATGGGTATTTGGTTATTAACCGGATGAGAATTAAACACCAGGAGTTTAGAGACTACACTCGCGCAACACAGAAACTACTCAGGAATAGGCCGAAAAACTGACTTAGCCTGAGCGTGTTGAGCTCGGTCTTATATATCCGTCGATGGAGACTTGTGTGCAGAGGTCTGGAAAGGTATGGAATTGGAGCCCGCCATTCCGTGCGGGCTTCGATTGCGCAATATTGCATAATGTTTTTAATTTTTTTTTTGAAAAATATAGATATTCGAAGTGGTAAAAGATTTGATGGTTTGGTATTGAAATGGAGGATTTTTTTAATAGTAAAACGAAGCTTGGATCAATATTACTTTTTGAGTTATTGAAGGAAATTTTCGAAAATAATTTATTAAATTTGGTTTGACTCTGTTAAGCAGTCCCTAACGTTCTGCACAAATAGTTGAAATGAGTTTGTGCTATTAGTGCAGTAAAAAAAGGCAATAAAAAAAGAAGAGATAGGTATAGTCTGCATTAAATTGCAGACTGCAACAACAAATTATAAATAATTTTCGGTTACACTAAAATTCTTTTAATCACTTTCAGTTTCATATTTTATTTTTCAATTCTGAACTTTTTTCTATTTAAAACCATTAACAAAAAGTAAATTGTTAAAGTAATAACTTTTTTTTGTACATTTATTTAACGTCGGCCTATTTCCGCTACTGAGGCCTAACACCGACGCCTGTAGACAAGCTACCCCCAACCAGGAATTTTGCCGAACCTCTTCCCTTAAGGAGAGTAGGGGTCTTTTACTGGCTTAACATTTAATAGACAAGGGACCGACGGCTTTACATCCCCTCCATAGGATGGTATATCCCCTATACAACCCTCGCCTAAGGTTGTATAGCTTCCGCGCATACACTAATATATAAGCCGCTGGAAGATGTGTGAGGCGAGGACGCGGTCTTCGTTGTGAACACGAATGGACTCGCTATTTTCGGGAAATAAAAAATCGTCGGCAGAGCTGAGACTCCGGGAGCCTTTCGTGCACTTATTTCTTGGATTGGTAGAGTCTCAGGGTTCGATTTCTGGTAATGCTGTTAGGGTCAATTGCTACACCCTGTATATTGGATTTTGCACTCTTTTTAACACTAAATTAAAGCCTGTTTTAATTAGCACTGAATTGTCTTTTACAGCTTGTGCAGGGTCAACACCCTGTGTATGGTTTTTCTTGAAATTAAAACACTTTTGTTTAAACGACAATGAAAAAATATTTATTCAGATTTTCTAAGAGTTAAAAAGGGAATTATTTTATTTGACAAGTTTTCCTTTCGGAAATTAGAAACTAATCGACAACAGAAATTCTGTCTTAAAATTGCTTTGAAAACATATTTGAAAAAATGGTTAAAAAATAAATAAATCGGAAAAAATTCACTTAGAATGTTGAGCCTCGTAGACGAAGGAAAAAATTTAAAGGGGCCACTTAAGGCGAAGACCTAAAACTAATTCTTTTTAACCAGGTTTCGGCCTGGGAGGCTAGAATTGAACAATTAGTCACGAAAAGTATGCATGGACAGGGAATAAGAAAGCCTAGCTAGACGGAGGTATCTGCAACTTTAGTTAAATAGCAACCGGACCGATGCATTAGCATAATCAGCTTATTACACAAAAATCACTTTTTATAACTTATATTTTCCACTAGACCACTTCGCGAGTACTTAACACATGAGTCACTGTCAAAACTGAACTTGTTTTGGGCTTGCTGTGCACCGGTATTTATACTGTTAGTTTGCTGCGTTGTTCGTGCCCCATGAACCTAGCACAAATGTTTTTACCCCTTATTTAGAGCTGGATTTGACACCATCGAGTCTGGATCGGCACGATTGCGAAATATTTCACAATATTGCGCAATAGTTTACAAAAAGTTGGAATTTTGAAATGAAGTCATATGGAAAAATCGGCCACGAAAAAGAGAATTTTTTGATATGAAAAAGAAGTTTGAATCGATTCGGGTTTTGGAAATATTGAAGTTTGATTGACGGAAATTTTAATGATTTGAAAGGACCCCGTAAACTTGTCACGAAGGTCAGACGTTTAACAGTTGAAATGATATGAAAATGTGCGAGGTGGCTGGAAACAAGATATGATAATGCTCCTAAAAGGCACAAATCGAGTTTGAGCGGAGATATCGGTTGAAAGGGTAATTGAGGTATTGTATGTAGTTTTACGAGGGATGATTCAAAATTACTGAAACTTGAATTTAGTAAACTGATAGAAATTAACTTACGAACCGACTTAAAATGTTGAGGTTTAAGATACGGTAAAATTTGATGAAACTAAATTGAATATTAAGACTCGAGATATGGAACGTAGTTTGTTGTATACAGGGGGTTGTCAAAAAGTAATAAGATTTAAAAAATGAAACGGTTGCAAGAAACGAATGAAATGAAATAGAATGTTGAGTTTTAAGGTAAGTTGACCGATACGAGGGGTTGTCAAAAAGTAATGAGATTTGAAACGTAAAGTGGTTTGTAAAAAGTTAATGAAACGATATAGAATATTGCGGTTATAGGTACGGATAGTGGTTTTGATCTATTTGATGATTATGAGGGGGCTGTATTTTGAAGGGGTCTTTTCGGTGTAAACTGGGGTCTGGTTGACTCTTTTACACGGTTTGCCATGGTGCACGAATCGATATGAATTTTTTGTTAATTTTGCAATTTTCTGTTTTTGTTTTTTGATTTATAGGGGAAGTACCCTATAACAGTTGGAAGGGTCACCCATCCAACTACTAACCGCGCCTTACGTTGCTTTACATCGCATATCAAAGTATGTACATAGTAAAGACGCACCCACGCTCGCCTCAAGTAATAACTTAATAGGGAGGAATTCTGTAAAAATATGCACCTTCAAAGAAAAAATAATTTCCAAACCTGCTCATTGGCTGTTGCGAATATTAGTACGAACGTATAATTCGATATACGTTTCATTGCAGTTCTCATTGGAATTTGATTCCAACGAGATTCAAGAATGGCAATCTTACTGATCTGTTAATTCGTATGAGAACTACAGTGGGAGAAAATTTTCTCACGAGAATCAATTCCTGATTTCAAGAATTGGCTCCTACCTGATAAGTTCCAAATTCTTACTACCTCCACAGTACTAAACATTTGTAAAACTGTATAAATGTGTTTTTTTCGTAGTTTTAGTGATATTCTTTGTTTTTAGGAGTAGAGGTCAATTTTTTTGACTTTTTTATATTTAAGTTAGTCTTTCTATCTCCGTAGAGCCATCAAAATTTAAGGTTGCAAAAAAGTTGGCATTTAATTAAGTTATCCATATTAAATATGTTGAAAAACGTACGTAATTTTTATTGTAATTATTTATTATTGGCAAACAGAATTGCTTGAATTTAGGTTACTAGTTTTTAACATTAGCACACGCGCGAGCGTCAGTACACATGCATACAATCGATGCACAGTCGGTAAACATTTAAACTAGATAAAATATATGAAAACGATTTATTTCAAGTACTCATTCACAATACTAGTGAAAGATAACTCCGATAGCTCAGATTAACGTAATTTTTCTAAAAGGTATGTAAATGTCAAGCACCTAGCTAGACACGTAGTTGAATATGTCCGATAAAAGATTATACTAGTCCATATCGCATTGTTTTGAATTTTGTGCTGCATAATATTTTTGTTCCATCAAAGCACAACCTACGGTATCTCTATTTATCATTTTAACATTTCCAGTTTAATGAATCTTGACCTGACCTTAAATTCATGTGACCTTTTCAGAAATCCGTATATGTTCATACAAGCACTATAAGTTCAAATTTACTTTTAGATAGATGCGAGAAAACATTCACTGTGCGAGACTTCTTATGACAGTTTGTACGTATGGAGAAGCTTGATGTAACAAAATGTTTATGTATTACCACCTTATAGCTAAAAATTTCCGCTCTGATTTCTAAGTTGTTGATGCATCCGGTATTGACAGAGGTGGCTTTCTCATCCTTCTTCTTGATCTCAAGGATGTCAGTGAGGTGGTGGTCTAGGGTTCTGTCGGACTGAACTGGTCCCAGTACAATAACTTTCACCATTTTCAAGAGCGTTTGAAGGTTTGAATACGAAATATGAATAGTTAGTGTAGCCTTACCATCCATAATGTCTACAGATCCTTAAACAGAAAAAAAATCACCGGGGAACATTCTGCAGGTAATTATTTAGGAAATTTCGTCCGAATTCACTATATCTGGATAATATTTTCATAATAGTAAGGCAGGATTTAGCCTAGATAGAATCGTTAATTTTCATAACAATTAATTATGTCTGGGAGAAGGAAAACTCACGAAAGGTTTCCGATTAAATTCAAGAAGGGGTGCTTGCTTGATAGGACTTATGTTCTACTCAGAGTACCTTGGTTCTTATACAGACCTTAAATAATTTGCTAACCGTTAATATGTGGTTTATGCGTTTGCCATCCCATTTAAACATTAAAGTACTAAATTTCAGATCTACCCCGATAGATTGATTAGACGAGGTTACTACATAACCTCCTAAATCGCCGTATTTAAACCCATCAGATTTTTTTGTTTGAGGGCACTTGAAACCTTTAGTATACGAAGCTTTCGCACTTCATAAGGTTGAACTAGAATAGGCCAAGAATTTACGCCAGGGATGGGAGCATCAGTAAAAACCATCTTACTCTGTACACTTAGTTTGAGTAATCATCAACTGCTCCTTCTTCATTTCTATTGCCCTTTATGTTTGTTCCACTTTTAAAGCATGATTTTTTAAAATTACCAATGCCTTTCTTCTTTACTGGATGGTAATATAGTAAAATTCTTTACTTGAGAGCAGATGGCTCTAAAGATGCGCAACCAAAGGACGTTTTTATGTAGACATGCTGAAGGAGAAAATGTTTTAATGAATTTGTAGAAAAAAAATAAACAGCAACATCACATTTGAATGTATATGAATTGTCGTTTAGCAGTAAGTAAAGCATAAGTCTTTTGCAATAATAGCTTATAGCTATAGCTTAACAGTGTTAATTCGCTCAGACGGTATTCGATGAATTAAATTCGTACAACAGTTGAGTGTCATCGGCATATGATTACAAATTAGAGTGATTAAGTTGGTCAAAAATATCGGCTGTATAGATAACAAACAACATAGGTCCAAGAATGGACTCTTGTGGAACACCTGATGATATTAATTGGGCTGAGGGTGGATACTGATTGACGTCGATTGGATAAATATGATTTAAGGAAAGCTACAGCATTTTCATTAAAAAACTAATTTCGTGCATAGTAAAGCGTGATCAATAGTATCAAATACCTTGAAAAAAATCTCATACTGATGCAAATGTCCTCCCTTTATCTAAGGCTCTTGTAATAGTATCACATAGATTAAACAGTGCAGTGGTGGTACTGTGAGACTTTCAGAATCCAGATTAATGTAAGGAAAAAATTTTATGCAAATTTAAATAATCGACAATTTGACTATGCACAATATTCCCTAATATTTTAGATACGGCTGATAAAGGGCTGATGGCTCGCAAATCTTGAATAGTTGTAGGATTTTTTTTACTTTAGGACAGTCAATGAGTACATTGAAAAATGCTAAAATCGTAAACTAACATGTAGTTCTGAATTTTTGGTATGTTATTAGGACCAGTACCAGTAGTGTAAGTCTAAGTTTGCAGCTTCCAAAGATCTGCGCTACCGTTGTGGCACTTAAAAAACCGGGAAAATTTCGGACTTTTTCTGGCCTATTGATTATATCTCCTGAATTATGCGTTACGAAATGGCCATTCTAAGTTTTTTTAAAGCAGATTAATTTTGCTAAAATTTGAGGCTTGAACCAGCTCTGTACGTCAAATAGTACTCAAGATACAGCAGGGTCAAAATTGGGTATTTTTTTTTCAAAAAGTGAATTTTTAATTTTTCGTCAACCTCCGGCTCAAATATCGGGTGTGCGACACCACCTCTGCCCTTTTCTTGTACGGAAAAAATAAACTGTGGAGCGCTCTTCAGAAATATCCCGAACTGATAACCATCGGAGATCAATTTCTCCAACCTACTGCAACCCACGAGACCATACAGACTCAGGAGCAAAGTGCGTTGTAGTTCTGTACAGAGGAGACTACAAGGCAGAAAATCTACATAGCTTGTGGTATAAATTTTTTATGAAAACGGCTGCCTCTTCTAAGGTTGACGTGGCTCGCTTGCATCCAACAGAAGGTAGCGCGGCATTCCATGCCTACCGAACTTACCATTAGGTTCAAGAATGGTTGGGGGTTGATAATGATAAAGATGTCACTCAGTGGAACTGGACTAGAACTGAACAGGGGCCAGTGTAAAAAGGGTATAACGTCACCGTTATCCAGATCGACGAAGGATGGGACGATAACGACGACACATGGTTACAATAGAGGATTCGCAACCACCTTCGAAACGGTTTAAGTGAACTTTATTACCAACTGTAGTTGTAGATTCTTATTATTAAGGCTTACATAAATATTCATGAATAGTGCGTTTAAATACATATTTTGTTAAATTGGTATAGCTTTTTTTTCGTTAAAACTACCATCAAACCATCCCGAGAACTAGTGAAGTCGAATATATGAAAAATGCAGTTTTCCCATTGCTTGTCTTTTTTTTAAGATCATGAGATAACTAAGAGGTATACAGGTGTCGTTCTGCAATTAAATTAAAACTAATTAAATTTACTAAAACTTTTATTGATACGACTTTCATCGTAGGATAAGTATTTCCCCCGATATTTGAGCCGAAGGTTGACGAAAAATTTAAAAAATCACTTTTTTAAAAGAAATGGCCAATTTTCACCCTGCTCTATCTTGAGTACTATTTGACGTACAGCGCTGGTTCTTATCTCAAATTGTAGCAAATTTAATCTACTTTAAGAAAACTTAGAATGGACATTTCGATGTTACGCGCAGTTCATGAGATATAATCAAAAAATCAAAAAAAGTCCGAAAATTTCTCGGTTTTTTAAGTGCCACAACGGTAGCACAGGTCTTTCGAAGCTGCAAACTTGGATTTACACTACTGATACTGGTCCTAACAGTATACCAAAAATTCAGAACTACACGTTATTTTGCGATTTTAATGTACTCATTGACTGGTCTACTTCTTATTGATGCCAGGGCGAAATGTCGCATGGTTTTATAACTATTCAAGTATTATTATTTTTATATATACTAAAACCTTTGTTGTTTTCTTTGATGATTAGTTTTAAGGTATCCGTAAGCCATGGCTATCATGGATATCAAAAAAGATTGTCATTATCAAAAGGCAAAATAATTTGACTGTCTCGAAACCGACAGCCGCTGGACAAAAGACTTGATAATAAAAGTAGCGAAAAGACCTACGCCACCTTCAACCTTTCAACCCGGTATGTTCCTTTATTCTAAATCTTGTTATGCTTTTAGTTTCAAACCATTTGTGTCAGTTTCACAGAAAACTGCAGATTGCGTTTTATCTGCTATTTTGATTGACATTGATCCAGGAAGTTCTTGCGTCAAGAATTCTTATAAATATAATTAAGCAGATATTAGTCAACAATTATGAGCAATCTTCAACGGGTAAAGTTCAAGAAATGTTATTAAGCGTCATAATTGTTTTCATATATAGAAGTCGCAAACAGTCTGTGTGGCTTTCAATAACTGAAAAAGAATGAGAAGAAAATTGTTTGGTATTACGTTAAAATGAAATAGTTGTGCCACTGCGCAATAAAACGTTTGAAAAATTGGGTATTGGAGATATTTTGAAACAAATATTTAATGGTTTGTGTTTACTTGATGAATCCTGTTCTTTATAAAGACTAGAAAAATCTAATTTTGTATTATCTACTAAACAAATTGGTTTTTTAAAAATGTATCGAACATGGGCGAGAACAGTCACCGTAAGTGATGACACGTTTCGAGAAACCAAGAATAAACATTTTGTCTCAAATTTAGTTTCCACATTAACTTCGCGCATTTTAATAGCCATTTTATTTTAATTGAGGAAATCGAAGAATTAGCAATAATATTATCAAATGATAATAAATTGGAATCTAATTAACCTATGTATGAATTTTGGTACAACTTGGTTACATATATCACAGGGAAAATTCATATGTAAATGAATTATTGATGAAAATTTAAATAATTCTAGAGGATAATAGTTCTGTTATATTGTCTGAAACTTATTTGCGGCAATCGAATATTCTTTCCTGTTATTTAGGTTTTCTACCGCATGTATTATCCTCTTCAAAATCAAATCACCGAATCTACAAAATAATAGAATTATTGGAAAAAAAGCCTCTGCGCTTGACGTTTACGCCAAAGGAACAGTCAGAGGTTATGTTTTATAAATAATATAAATCGGAATAAACACAGAAATAATGTATTTTGCTGGCGTTTTGGAAAGTAGTCTCTTTCCGTTTTCAAAGCTTTTTTTGGAAGAACTCTTATTTGCTGTATATATCAAATACACAGCTTTAAGATTCTGTTTATGTTATTTCCATAGATACTTACTACTTACACAGAACTGATGTTATTTTCTTTTAGATGACTTGAGTTTGTTAAGTTCTTCTTTTAACATCAGTACCAAGGTTGTACAAATATCTACAGAACAATTCGATACACACTTATCTTCATTTAATAAGATTATTGCTGATTCTTTCATTTTTCTTTTTTGTTATCTGCCTCTTTTGTTAAAATTTTTGCCGAGTTCCAGTTTATTTTACGTCCGTTTTCCCAAGCATGTTCACAAATCTTTTATTTCTGAATTTCATTCTTTCTGATGTAATTCTTGTGGTCATCCAACCTCACACTGAAAGGTCTGGATTACTCACCCATATTATATTTATCACATTCGCCCGGGATATTGTAAATACAGTTTTTTGAATTCTGCTCCCTGTTTATCGGGTTTGTTTTTGTTAAAATAGATCTTAAAGTGTTCCCCGTTTAAAATACCGTCCTAATATCAAATTTGTCACATATACGGCGTAGCTTCTCCGATAGCCCGTATACATAAGGAATTATTGCTGTATAATGACGTTCAGGTTTTTGTCGTACCTGATTGTCCCTATTTTTAACATTTATGAAAACTCTATCAACAAAGGCTTCAGGGTATTGATTTTTTACTAGAACCTCTTGATAATAGTATACTATACAACAATGCTATAATGAAGGCTATTATTATTGAGGATTATAATTCGAGCGAGCGCAGCGAGCGAATGTTATAAACATCCGGGGTAGTCATAGCCATTATAGTGAGTTGTATACTTTATACGACTAACCTGTATATAAAATTTAGTGATACATACATAATATATAAACTCATAAAAAAATGTTAATTTTTTTTTATTTCTATTCAACAAAATGTAAGTTAATGTTACTGCAGTTAATAAACTGAACTGATTAGGGCATATTTTGTGTTATAGTATGATTAGAACTATTTTCAACCGCAGTAATACTATCAGCATTGACCACTCTATCAGCTGTAGAAGTAGAAGCCGTAGCATTGTTCACTTGCTTTGAAATAGTTTTCGCTGTTATCATTTTATTTTTAATAGATTGGTCGATGTAACCCGCAGGTACGAGTGAGCACTCTCAGCTTCAGCTACACTTCAACCCCGTAATATCGCCACCTCCATCCGCGTATAATATAGCCGAAAATCTCCGGAAGGAATGACCAGTGTAAAGTTCAGGATTTGGCAAATTCAAATAAGTTGCTATTTGTTTTCCAAGTACAGTAAACTTATCTTTTCGTTGAATGGTGCATTTACCTCTTTGGTAATTAAAAAAATGAGCTTCTTGTCACGTGCGATGGCCCAAGACCCATGTATTCTTTTTAATCTCATAAAATTGTACAGTAATAACAAAACTTCTTACCTTTTTGGTTTTCATTTTAGGTATAGTTATTAATATTGTACCTAGTTTTTCACGTCTTTTCATTTCTTAGAGCTCATTAGAGCGACATGCACCCATAATTCCCACGATTAATACTACCTTAAGGTGGGCATATCCGAGAGAGAGAGAGAGAGAGAGAGAGAGAGAGAGAGAGAGAGATCCGATAAGGAAATATTTTAATTTAATTTTTGACCATAACTTTTTTTAATACATATATTTATAAAATAAAGTATAAGCCTACCTAAGTGGAACTATTACAGGTGTAGTGATATGAATTTTCACGCAATAAATTCAGTTGTTTGCAAAATTAGTAAATTTAAATTAAAAATTGGTGCCAATCTTCATAATTTGTAGTTTTAAATGAACTAATTTTGCAAATGACTGAAATTATTGAGTGGAGATTCATATCACTACACCTTTCATAGTTCTACTTGGGTAGGCTTATACTTTTTTTTAACAATATATGTATTAAAAAAAATTATGGCCAAAAATAAGAAACATTTCCTTATCGGACCTCTCTCTGTTGGATATGCCCACCTTAAATGTAATATGTTAGATTTGAGACATTCAGAATCTGGCAATGTTACCTTACGTAAAAGATAAACTGTATCCGGTGCTTCCTTTATAAATTCATTAATTTCTTCTGGTGCCGAAGTTTTGGCTTTTTTCGCTTCATATTCCTCAGATAATATTATTAATTTCTCCCCCACCCTCCGCCGACCACCTAAAACCAACCTCTTATCATATTTATTGATACTGGGCTTGTGGGTACTCGTTGGGTGGTATTTTTTTAAGGGGATTTCGACATTGTAAAGGAAGTTAAGTGACGAGACATACCATCAATGCCGAAGTTGAAACTACCATCACTTACCTAACATTGAAATTCACCGAAAACTACAAAATAGTGAAAAATCTTTTCTCCCCGTCTCCCCGTAAAGACAAACACGGTTTTCAAAAAAACAGATCAACTAGTTCTGCTATGACAGTTTCAGCGTACAGAATTTATGAATACTTGGATAAGGGAAACCAAGTGTGCGGTATTGCTTGTGATTTTAGTAAGGCTTTTAAACTTAATTTCTATGGCATCAGGGGTGTTGTGCTTGACTGGTTTACATCATATCTTTCAAGAAGGAGTCAAAGAACAGTAATATCTAAGGATAATAACACTTATCTCTCAGATTGAGGCGAGATAGAGAGTGGAGTTCCGCAAGGTTCAATCCTTGGACCACTTCTCTTTTTGCTCTATATCAATGAATTGCCAGATATCGTTGAAGAAGCAGAATGCACGTTGTGTGCCGATGACGTGTTAGTTACAATAAGTGACAAATCCACGGATCGCCTTCGAGATAGAGTAAACTTTAATATTCACCTGATTTCTGATTGGTGCAAGCTAAATCAGATTCAATTAAATTTGACTAAAACAAAATGCATTAACTTTTCAATAAACAGGGAGGTAGTACCTTTAGATAAAGCTGAATTTGATATTGAGTATGTTGATAAACTAGAGTCTTTGGGATTTGTTTTGGATTCTCATTTGAAATGGAAACTACACGTAGCTACTCTGAACAAGAAGCTATCAAGCAGCTGTTTTTACCTTAGAGCAATGGTTAACAAAGCGAACTGCGAACTATTAAAACAGCTTTTTTGCTTGTTTCATGTCCAAGCTGGCTTACGGAATTCGTATATGGGGTAACTCTATTGATGCCCCTTCTTGTTTTATAATACAAAAAAGCTATCCGAATTATGCTTGGTTTAAACAAATTTGATTCTTGCAGAAATCATTTCATCAATTTAAAAATTCTTACTATGCCATCGCTATTCATATTGAGACTTTATTACACGTCGTCAAAAACAAACACTTATATAATTTTGCTAGTTCTGTCACACGAAATCACGGTCACTTAATTATTCTGCACAGCATAACACCACTTTTTATGAAAAATTTAATTTTTACGTGGGAGCCAAATTGTTTAACAAATTGTCAAGTGCCGCTAAGAACCTCTCAATTAACAAATTTAAACGCAAAATAAAATCTTCGTTATTATCTAAGGCATATTACTCAGTTGTTGAATTTTTGAATGACGAAATTTCTCTGTAATAAATTTTTCGCCTTAAAATCTTTTATAGATATAGCACATTGTTATTTTGAATATTGTTATTTTAGGATTAGACACATTTCAGAGTGACGATCTATTCTTTCTTAACATGTATTAATTTAAGTAATTTGCCATTCCCAATATACTTTTCTATACATGTAAATGTTCAGAAAATAAATTTTCTATTCTATTCTATGTCAATACTGTTTCATCCCCCGCTCTCTATCAACCACCCCCAAATTAGGGGTGGTCGGTGAAGGGTGTGGGAGAAATGAATATTACCATTGTGTTGAGCATCCTCGAAAACGGGGATAAACAAATTTCCATGCATTTTGATTTTTTTTTTTGGATATCTTAGTATTAGGTGAGGGGGTAGTTTCAAGCCCGGGAGTGGATAAAGAAAAACACAAAACACAAATAGAAAAACACAAAGTAGAAAATACAAAATACAAAAATATAAATATAGAAAAATTTGAATGAACGGTGACACATACATTTGTTAATAAAATTCATTATGCTTTCAAATTATATCCTATATAAACAATTCATCATCCAAGTAATGCACTGCTATATGTAAAAGTTCCTTTAAACTACACATAAGTGACACAGCTTATTTAAATTGCTACACATAACATAAATAGAAGATTTAAGCAACATGTTTGTTCGAGGTATGTTGCAGTAACATGTTACATTGTGCCTATTAAGCAATCCATAGATAAGACGTTGTTGGTGAAATTTCATACGGCCTACCCGAATTCTGCCCAAAATAGGGGTAGTTGCTGAGGGGTGGGTACCTTAAAAATATCACTATCGTATTCCGCGCCCTCGTAAATGGGGGATTCCTATATCCCTCTCACAAAATTCTTGGGGTTTTTCAACTTTTTCATGGACTATTTATCATGGGCTGTTTCCATAGTATTTTAGTGGAGTGTATGAGTCGGAAGAGAGCCGAAAATTGTGAATATTTTGCTATGCAATAAGATTACCTCTCTCCCCCATTTTAGAGGATGTTGAATAAGATGGTGCTGCTCTTTGGAATTGCGTAACCCCCCAAACGGCCATAAACCACCCCCAAAAGGGGTTAAACGCTTATCACATCTTTTCCAACGGTGATGCTGAACATGGTGGTGAAACTGAATGTTTCCTCCGTCCCCCTCCAATCACTCTACCGGCTAATAAACACCCCCGAAAGGGGTGAAAATCTTTTTTTATATCACCGACAAAATGCATCTAACGCCCGTATTCGAGGATACTGAATACAGTGGTGATGTTGAATGTGCTTTCTGACCCTCTCCAACCCCTCTAAGGGCTGACGAAAAAAAAATATAAAAAAAGATTTTCATCCCTTTCGAGGGTATTTATTTACTGTTAGGGTGATTGGAGGGGGTTAGAAAAATAATGAGCAACTCCACAGTGTTCAGCATGCTCGAAAATAGGGGGTATGCCAAGGTTCACCGGTGGAAAAGATGTGATAACCCCTTTTGGGGGTGATTTTTGGCAGTGTGGGGTGTTGCGCAACTCCGAAAAGAAATTCTATCAGCATCTTCAAAAACAGGGGGGGAAGTCCTCTCGGTGCATAGCAAAATATTTACAAATTCGTCCGACTCGCACTTGATAGGCGCTGGTTATTAGCATAAGTTTTTATTTGTCAGAGAGCGATTTTTTTTTCTCTATTTACCATTTTTCCAAACAAACAATTGGCGTTTGTGCGTTTGGGGGCAGTTGAAAACTTGGGGTTAATAAGTGGGTTTATAAGAGTGAGGTTAGCGTTGAAAAATTTGTTACAATGAATCTTGTGAGAATGCAGTAAAAAAATGTAACCAGTGACGTCATGTAAATATCTGTTAAGCGTTCTAGGATGGACTTTTGCAGGATAGTTCTAGATACTTAGTCTTTGGAATTTGGCTTAGATCATCATCAGCTCAGGTTTCTTTCAAGGTCATACTGGCGTTCAGATTTTGTTATCTGTGCCGTTCATTAACGCTAATTAACATACATAGTACCATAAATTAAACAATTAATGTAATTAATTAAATACGCAAACGACACTTGATAATTTTCAACAAAACTTAATAATATTCCGTCAGAGATAACACAGACTGTATCTGAAGTAATCTTTGTTATAATAAATATTTATTAACAATGCAATAGTAGTACATATGTTTACAATTAAACTTAAATATTAATTAATTCTAAAAATGTAAATCTATTGCTAAATCAAGGTTATCTGTATCATATGCATTTTACTATTGACACGTGCCTAACGCATTGTGCAGTGGTCAAAGTGTTGTTTAAAATGTCTAGTCGTTTGGCGAAAAGCGAAGTGGAAGTTAAAAATATGAGTAAGCTATATTAAAATTTTCTGCAGGCGACTTTCGAGAAAAAGGGACTCCAGGATAAGAAGCAGTCCACGTTCACGGACAGAAGCCAACTGAAATATGCCAGGAGGATGGTGGTTAAGTTGGGAAGCGCTGTTATTACCAGGGAGGACGAACATGGGTTGGCTCTGGGGCGATTGGCGTCTATCGTTGAACAGGTAAGAGTGTTAATAGTTTCTGGTAGTGGAAAATTACATAGAGGGTGATTTTTTTATTTAATGCTTTTCTATTTAAAATTCTGTTGTGGGATCCAAATTCTTCTAGTATTTATATCATATCGTATATATATATTTCATAAATATAAACATTGAAATGGACAGCGACTATGCGGAAAAATACTTAAATATTTTAAACTTTTAAGGTTTGGTGTTTTCTGTTAATAAACATACAGACAGAACAAAAATCATGTTTGGAAAACTTCATTATAAGAACAGACAAATGTACAATTACACCTATAGTATTTCAAGTAAACATAATCGATCTTTATCCAATTATAGCTCTTATAGAAGCCAATATAGTACAAATGAAAATTGTCAATAAAATTTGTTTAAAAAAATATGTAAATTTTAATAATGTAAGAAATGAACTAAAAAGAGAGAGTTGGTACGATGTATACTATGGTCAATATATTGATGTAATTAAAGATTTTTTTTTCTAAGCTTAGACGAGCAATACCAAATAATACAAAATAAATTAAAATTAAAAAGAATAATAGTAAAAGAAAACTATGGATAACAGCAGACATTAAAATCAATTAATATAAAAAAAGAAAAGCTTTAAATTAACCAAATAACGTAGAATTACATTCGGAATATAAAAAACATAAAAATAAATTAAACAATCTTGTAACTAAAGCTAAAAAGATGTACTTCAGAAATTAAATTAATAAAAATAATAAAGCAACAAAACAGTTTTAGGAATCGGTAAATGATATACAGGGTGTCTCACCGGGAACTGAATCCATCAATATAGAGAAAAGTACGCATCAGATAATTTTGAAAATTTAGATAATTACTAATGTCGGTGTGGCCAATCCAACTAAAATAATTACAAGCAGCTGGCACTTCCGCTTATACCGGAAGTCGATTCGATACCAACTTGCTTACTTAAAATGGAATAGAAAATTTGACAGGTGCAACGGTTTGCAAGAACCGTTATAACTTTCTTCGTGTAAAAGATCCTCATTAATAAATTCAATAATATCATACCAAGTGTTCCGTTTTTCGCGTTACATTTTGTCAACTTCAAACCGCGATAACTTGTTTAGGTCAAATGGAACACCATGTATTTTTTTACGTCAAGTTGTGTAAAATTGAATTCTCTTTTTTCTGATATTAGCATTGTGGGGGTTAAAGTTACAACTTTTTGAAATATTTGCGATTTTATTAGAAATTCATGAATTGTTGTAATCATTTAATCAAAATAGCCATGATTAGAAACAATCAGTCATTATCTTATGTCAAAAAATGCCAGCACGTTTAAATTATACTAACGAAAACTTTTTAAATTT
The DNA here is from genome assembly GCA_963675555.1 of Leptura quadrifasciata. Lineage (NCBI taxonomy): Eukaryota > Metazoa > Arthropoda > Insecta > Coleoptera > Cerambycidae > Leptura > Leptura quadrifasciata. The sequence goes on along the minus strand of OY776681.1, from coordinate 12,491,015 downwards.
GTTTATTACTTATGGAAAATGTGATAAACTAATATCAAGAACTTGCAGCACATTTGCTACTCGATATTCACAAAAACGCAAAATAACACTAACACTGTAACATACGTATTAATCGAATTGAAGATGTGGCATGAACTAAAATAGCAGAGATAAGATCAATTTAAAATATGATTTCATTTTAATTTAATAATTGCTCAATATTCCGCCCCCGAATCTCAACACATTTTTCGCACCTTCGAATTAGTTCCTCATGGGTAGCTCTTCTAATTGAATCCTGTGATATGTTTTGAAATGCACTTCTTATTTTTTACATGCAATCTTCAATGGTTGTTAATGGGCTCTCATAAACTATATTTTTAATAGTTCCCCATATAAAATAATCCAGAACTGATAAATCGGGCGAGCGAGGAGGCCATAAGAAAGGTCCATTATTGGCAATCCATTGATCATAAAAAGTTTCTTGTAAATAATTATTAATTAAATATGCGTTATGTGTCGGAGCACCGTCGTGCTGATAAAAAATGTTTCTATGTTCGACGAGAGGTAAATTCTCTAAATAGTTATTATTCAAATTTTGTAAGATATTCAGATATCTTTCACCTAAAAAAAACACAAAAATGTAGCTATACATATTAGCAGAAGAGAAAATTTAATTTACCGTTTAAATTTTCCTGATAAAATTGTAATGCCACCACTTTATCGTTTCTTATGGCACAGTAAATATTGAACTGCTAACTTTCCTGAAAGTTTCGCTCTCTGATATGAGGATTTGAGTCACTCCAATAATGCGAATTGTGTCTATTAAAAATTCCATTTTTAGTAAATTTTGCTTCATCTGTCCATATAATTTCCAAAATAAGAATCGTGACGCTCAGACCTTACTAGAATAAACTCACAAAAATTATATCTTCTTAGGAAATCTGTTTCTTTTAATCCTTGAACCATATGGAATCAAAACGGGTGAAACATATGTTTTAATATGATTTTGTGAATTGAATCTTTGCATAGTCCCGATTCCAGAGCAGCTTTTCTTAATGACATCCTTGGAAATGCATGAAATATCCCAGAATGACTATTTCAATGTTTACGTCATCAACAATAGGCCTTCTTCTTTGCATTTTTGCCTTGACAGAGCCATAATTTTTTTTCCAGTATGCGTTTTACAGTGTTTGGTGAAGGTTTCCGTTTTTCTGGATATCGAGTAGCAAATGTGCTGCAAGTTCTTGATATTACTTTATCACATTCTCCATAAATAATAAACAAATTTAAAAAGCCTTCGTGGGTGTAATTTAAACGTGCTGGCATTTTTTGACATAAGATAACGACTGATTGTTTCTAATCATGGCTATTTTGATGAAATGATTACAACAATTAATGAATTTCTAATAAAATCGCAAATATTTCAAAGAGTTGTAACTTTAACCCCTACAATGCTAATATCAGAAAAAAGGAAATTCAATTTTACACAACTTGACGTAAAAAAATACAGGGTGTTCCATTTGACCTAAACAAGTTTTTGCGGTTTGAAGTTGACAAAATGTAACGCGAAAAACGGAACACTTGGTATGATATTATTGAATTTATTTCAGTTGTAGAACGTAGTTCTTCTTGTGTTCTTTTTATGTGACAAGAAACAAATGAGGATCTTTTACAACGAAGTTATAACGGTTCTTGCAAACCGTTGCACCTGTCAAATTTTCTATAAAATGTCAAATATCTCTGAAACGGCTAGATTTAGGTATAGGATATGCTACATATTTTCTACTCAGAATTTAGGCTCTTTTCGAAAACCCTAAAATATATAGAGTGTTCCATTTGAAATAAGCAAGTTGGTATCGACTTCCGGTATAAGCGGAAATGCCAGCTGCTTGTAATTATTTTAGTTGGATTGGCCACACCGACATTAGTAATTATCTAAATTTTCAAAATTTTCTGATGCGTACTTTTCTCTATATCGATCGATTCAGTTCCCGGTGAGACACGCTGTGTAAGAATTAAGAAATGAGGATGGTGTAGTATTGGAAAATAAAAAACCACCGCCCAAGGAATCACTACTTCCACATCCAGATTTGGTGTTCAAGTCTTATACACGCTAAGTCCCAATGTAATATTTACTCCCTTTAATAATAGGGCGGGGTTGGCAATGGGCGTGGTAGTGGGGGTGGCCAATGTCAAAATAAATTTTAATTGCCTTTAGTTCTCGTACACACACTAAATCCTAATTTAATTTTTTACTCCCTTTAATAACAGTGTGGGGGTGGCAATGGGGGTGGTAGAGAGGGTGGCTAATGCCAAAAAAATTTTAGAATCCTTTGGTTCTCGTCTAAATCTCAATTTAATTTTCTACTCCGTTTAATAACAGGGTAGAGGTGGCAATAGGGGTGGTAGAGGGGGTAGCTGAAGCCAACAATTTTTTTGGGATGTTTCGTTCTGGTATGCACACTAAATCACAATTTAATTTTTTTTACTCCCTGGGTGGGTGATGCCAAAAAAAAATTTGAGACCTTGCCTTTTCGTAAATACCCTAAATTGCAATTTTATGGACTCTTACCTGCTTGCTTTGCCTATTTACATACTGCTGTTCATTAATCTATACCTCAAACACTAACACGGAAAGACTACAAAAACTTCAAAATAAAGCAATGCGAATTATTTTAGAATGCAACATGTACACAAACATTAATATGATGCCAAATGTCTTAAACTGGTTTGACATTAAAACTTATCTTTACATGCATACAATGATTTTTATGTATAAAATTGTTAATAATTTACTACCAAATTACTTGTAATGACATGTAATATCCTTAAGATAAATAAACTTCATTCATAATCTAGTTCCAGATCTCATTATAATACATAAGTGTACCAAATTTCAAGTCAATATCATAAACTGTTCCAGGGTAAACATGCGCACAAAAAGTTACAGCTCTACAGACCGACAGACAGAAATTATTTTCCGCTCAAATTTAAAATTTCGACCTTTCATGACATAGGTTTATTTCAACAAAAAAAATAAATTATTTTTTTGCGTTACTATACTTTCACTGAACGTGGAAGTAAAATAGGTAATTCTTTATTAATGTGGAATTATCGTTTCTGAGATAATGTTATTAGACTTACCTGCCATTATGACTAAGGGCCTCTTACTAATTCAAACAAAATTATCGGCAAATTGCAATTCTCATTAGTAGTATTTATGCATTTATGAGTTTATTTAAGTTTCATATTTATATCACAGATTATGAATACTTATACATTTCTATGTACTTATCAACTACTGTCTGGTCAGTTTGTTATCTCTCATTTAGATAATACCCGAACGGATAGCGTCAAGACGTTTTCCTTATCAATTTAATAATATATAACACATAAGTCATTAATAATAAATAATTTATGTACCATTTTGTAAAATATACACATTTTCCTGCTCTATTTTTCTCATTAATATGCTTGTAGGTGGCCGAGAGTCAGAATGAGGGAAGAGAATGCATTATGGTCACAAGTGGGGCAGTGGCCTTTGGGAAACAAAAATTAACACAGGAGCTGCTGATGTCCTTGTCTATGCGAGAGACGTTGTCTCCAACAGATCACACCAGAGAGGTAAGAATGTTTCTAGAAGTAGGTAATAGAAATATGTAAAATTAAAGTAGAATTAAAAGTGCTAAATTTAATTAAAATTATTTATTTATTGGTACAAGTCTATAACTCTCACAAGCCAATTACAGAATGTGTATACTTAACCTAACTTAAACTAGGCTAAACTGAAAGTAAATTAAAGTAAAATATTCAGAGATAAGAGAGAGATGGACGGGGACGAGATAAGTGAATTTTTAATACTAAAAAATCGGCAGCTACTGGAAGCTGCTGGAACCTCCCCACTCGGTGGATCTTTGAAGCCGAAAAGAGCATTAAATTGTTTGACAAAATGGCACTAAACGTAATCCGATCTGATCCAAAACCTTTTCAGATCTTCTGGGGCACTAAAAAAACCCCCAACTTAATGAATTTACAATCATCTATGCGAGTTATTACCTACATTATCGCTCGTTGAATATATACTATTAGGATATTAACAACTTTAACATCACTTGAACGACTAAGAAAGTCATCCTAAATACTACAGATTTGTAAAGCAACAAACTGAAAATTGGCAAAGTGATAATCTATAATAAATTCACCAACGAAGGTACAGAAAGCATATGATATTGATATTGTTACATCTACCTTTAAAGTTTGCGACAATTTAGTAAAAGTTACAAATATGCCGAAATCTTATTAACATGACATGACACCAACGTTATCGGATGACAAACGATGACAATGACAATCGTCAAAATTTGCTCATTGCAATCCGATCGCTCGGGGCTGTCTTTGTTAAATGAAACATTAGCATTTCAGTAATTTTACTAGATTCTAGAGGAATATTTGTAGTTTAATTCTTCGGTTTATCTCTATATATATTTAAAAACGGCACTAAACGTGATCCGCTCTATTTCTAGAGCATGAAGAAACCCTCATACGTGAATTGACACGCGATGTGACGAGTATCACGACGTAACGGCTACGCGCATCGATCATGTCATGCGAAATGCGATCTATGCCATATTTGCTTTGTTTTTAATTTTTTTCATGGAAACCACCAAACCAAAATCGAAAGAGTGGAAGTGTGATATATCGTTGAAATCAGAATTTTAATTGCTTTTCAATGGTTCCATTGCAAATTGAGTGTAATTATAAAATAAACAACTTGTTGCGTCAAAATGGCACTAAACGTAATCCGATCTCAACCAAAATCTTTTCAGATCTTCTGGGGCACTAAAGAAACGCACACGTAAAGTTTCATTCAAATCTGTTCAGTAGTTTCGGCGCTATCGTGCTAACACACATACACACACACAGATATTTTTCAAAAACCACTTTTTTGGGTTCCTAGGACCTCAAAACGTAAAGATTTGATGTTATTTCAATTTTCGTTTTTGAACAAATTTTAGTAACCTCTCACAATTTTATTGTGGAGAGGTTAAAAATAGGTTATAAAAATGATAAATTCTGGACAACTGCTTACAAAATTGCCATTTCGTTCTGCATATTAAGAAATTAATTTTTTAATACTTTTGTGAACATGACATATATATCTAAATATCGTAATAAATTATAACTTTTTACAATTCTAACAGGAGTTCATAGTTTCTTGACGCACTATCACATATAGAAAATGACATAACACCCATTCCCTGCGGCATTGCCATCTGCCGCAGCTGAGACTAGAGCTCAGAAGAGATAGGAGCGACTGACCATGTTGTCTCTCACAAAACCGCGGTCTAGTTCACTCCGTCGGCAATCCATGAATACACTAATAAGCATCCACCTGACCAGGATTCAAACCAAGGACCTTGCTACTACAAGTTATTCATGAGAAACTCTGTTAAACGATATAGAGACATAATTTTCGATAACGACAACTTTCAATTGACCCTGCATATTAAGATACATACAAATAGACAGCAATATATTATGTGAGCATACGTTAAAATAATGGTAAAAAATTACGTTTTTGACAGGTTTTATTCAATAACGCTAAATTGTATTAAGTCTACGACCTAAGATCTACGCTAGTCAACCTAGGATATCAACATAAATAAAGATGTACACTAACAGATTAATATTATGATATATCTAGCCGATGGCCGCGTTGGTTTAGGCGACGTGTGGCAATTGCGATTAATCGACTGGATATCGCGTTACCAGTTTCGAATCCCGGCTTCAGCACCGGTACTGTCAGAGAATATGGTTGTGTGTCCGCGTTTTTTCAGTGTGTAACCCCCTTTCGCACAACCCTCTGACTTCTGGAATTGGGGGTTGTCTAATTTATGTGATGTTTATTATTATTATCATCTAAAAGGAAAATACGAAAAAACACAATTTTTGACAGTTCATCGTAAATCATTCGAGATAGAATTATTTCTGGAATCTCGCACTAATATTATTAAATTAGAATATCAAAGGACGTAAAAATCAACGTTTATATAGTAATTTTTATGTATACCTCAAAATAAAATGCGAAAGAACTTCATATTTGATAGTCTATCGCAAAAAATTGGAGATAGGACAGCTTCTTGAATCTGGGACTTATGGCAGTCGATCCATCATATCAAAATACATAGAATTGAATGCTATCATAATAATGTTTCTGAATTCTTAAAGAAAAAATGCGAATACAAAATTTCTTTCATAGATTTTTGTGAATAACTTGAAATTGGATAATATCTGAGACATGGAACCTACACCAATCATTCCAGAGTATAAACATACATAAATATAAAGTATATACCATTTCGAGGTTCAGTAAATGTAAGCAAAAGCACGTCATTGTTAATTTCTACCAGGGGTGCAATGAGGACCAACTATTACTGCAACTACTATCAGCAATTTACGGCCATTTGACAAGAATCCAGTAAGCCTTTAGGCGATCTCGCGCTAATCACTGTTTATATGCGCTGAATCTGAATTGGACTAACATTAATATTCCCATAAGTTGCAAAAGAAAATGCAAAAAACAGCATTTCCTGACAATTTCTCGTAAATAATTCCAAGTAGTACAAGTTCTGTAACATAGTACCTAATTGGATTATTTTTGGAATCTGGGACCTATTCCAGTTGAATCTACGGAAAAAATATATCGAGGATTATAAAATCTTTCGGACCTCTTAAGACGAGTGGACCTCCCTCACTTCAGCGTCTAGACTAAACTAGTAAACCGCCTCGTACCCGATACCCTTGACACTTATCGAGACTATTCTAGCCACAATACGCTTTGCTATGAAATATCCTACTTATGTTGTGTAGTCAGACTTTGGTCTGTGATATGAATTTATATTTAAAATTAATCCATAAATAATAGCACTTGTAAATTGGCAGATTTCAAGTCTCTAGTATCTAAAATTTTCAATTAGGTTATTTATAGAGATCGTAAGAACTTGCACCTTCTTATTAATAGAAAGTTAGCAATATATAATTTTTAAGAAAAACTGCGGGGTCACTGTATTGACCAGTTTAATCTTGACGAGGGTTTGGAACTGTTTAGATAAGATATCCATGGGTCATCTTGTGGATTCATCTGTATCGAATATGAACACAGTTTATTACTAACACAATTTCCTATTAACTTTACGGAAATAATTCACAGGGAATTGTGCATAATTTCTTTACTGTTTTAATCTGAATGGACGTCGTATTATTAAATAATAGGACCACTAACGATATTAAAAAGGTCATGATCAGACAAATCAAAGGCTAACTCAAATTGAATAAACACTTGAGATATCTCATTTTTTATCTGTTATTTAACAGCAACAAGTTCTTTTCCATGTCTGACGTAGTATAAAAAAATTTACGTTAAAATATGCTCTAAATGATTTAAACGTCAACACAATGAGACAAATACGTGTGTTACATTTTATGAAATCATGTTCGGGATGAAGCACTTGACCAAAGCGTAGTCAGGTATTGCATAAATTAATATCGTTTGCAAAATAAAAAGAAATTAATTTCTTTTAATATTCTTTGGTCAACTCAGAAAATATTTTATGACCTCTTTGTTGATATATAAAAAGAACTGCTGAACCATCCTCCCTTGGTGATAAAACCACGATAATGATCTGTAGCCACTTCCCAAAGTAGTCTCTAAGATTCCAGTATCATGTGTCTCAAGTAAATGGTATAACGGTCTTCCACATTTATCAATCAAAAAGATACTGGCATCGAGTAGGTGCACTTGCCTAATGTGACTTTTCTGTATTTGCTTCAATTTTAAATATATAAATATATTTATTTACTCTTAGGATGCCTCAATGCTGCTTGAACCCCGAGCCGCAGCTGCGGTTGGCCAATCCGGACTCATGTCTTTATACGACGCTATGTTCTCCCAATATGGAGTCAAAATTGCCCAAGTTCTAGTCACCAAACCCGACTTTTACAACGAAGAAACGCGCCGAAACTTGATTAGTACTTTATCGGAACTGATCAGCCTCAACATCGTACCAATCATAAACACCAATGACGCTGTCTCACCCCCACCACAAGTGGATGAACCCATTGGAGGGAAACCGGGCAAAAGAGGAATTTCCCTGAAAGATAATGACAGTTTGGCTGCTATGTTGGCAGCTGAAATACAGTCAGACCTATTGATTCTAATGTCAGACGTTGATGGAATTTACAGCAAGCCACCGTGGGAAGAAGGGGCCAAGTTCCTTCACACATTCACTTCAGACTTGAGACACACTATTGAGTACGGTCAAAAATCTAAAGTGGGTACTGGCGGCATGGACTCAAAAGTAAACGCAGCCACATGGGCCTTAGATCGGGGCGTCTCGGTGGTCATATGCAACGGTATGCAAGACAAAGCAATCAAAACTATATTGTCTGGAAGGAAAGTGGGGACTTTCTTCACTGACTCCAGTGTGGGTGGGTCTGCTGTATCTACTGAGGTTATCGCAGAAAATGGTAAGTCTCTAAGTATGTCGATTGTGTCATACTCCACTGCATTTATGATTTCTTCTACAGACCAATTCATACAAAAGCAAATGATGGTTTTCCGGGTAGGTTCTGGTGTCCTGAATAAGGAAAGATGATGCTGACATAATAATAATAATAATAACAATATAATTTTCAAGAAAGCTATTGCGTATACGAAAAAAAGACCCTCTACCTTTTTTATAGACAATTTCCATAGCTTTCTTTTTGGCCTGACGTATTTCTGTCGTAGAGGTAATGAAAACCAAGATATCTCGAAAAATTCGTTTCAGAGCAAGATTTTAGCCCTTTTTTTGCCAAATTTTATCCTTACACTCCCATTTCGAGGATTTTTGAGACTTTATTCAGGACACCACAACCTGCCTGGAAGATCTTCATTTCCGTTTTTATGAATTGGTCTGAAGATTCGGCTAATTTTTCACTAAATGCGGTGGATTATTAGTCACATTTTAAATATGGACTTGGTTAAAGACAGTAAGTTCCTGATTTTCATTTGTATTCCTTTCATTGCTTTCAGCCCGATCCGGAGGTCGCATTCTCGCAACCATAACCCCCGAACAAAGAGCTTCTTGCATCCACAAACTTGCAGACTTACTGATAGAAAGGCAATCCGAAATTTTGGACGCCAACCAAAAGGACTTACAGGAAGCAACCAAATCTGGATTGGCAAAGCCCTTGCTTTCAAGACTGTCCCTAACGCCTGCCAAACTGAGAAATCTCGCTGTCGGACTTAACCAAATAGCCGATTCTAGCCACAAAAACGTTGGAAGGGTTCTAAGGAGAACGAAACTAGCTGATGGTTTGGAATTAAAGCAGATTACAGTACCTATTGGTGTTCTTCTGGTGATATTCGAATCGAGGCCTGATTCCTTACCGCAAGTGGCTGCTCTGGCCATTGCTTCTGGCAATGGACTTCTGCTTAAAGGTGGCAAGGAGGCAGCCTACAGTAATAAGGCTCTTATGGAGCTTGTTAGGGAAGCTTTAGGAACTATTGGAGCAACCAATGCCATATCCTTGGTAAGATTCTTAGTACTAAGTACTTGCCCATTTAAATAAACTTCGTTTGATCATCATTGTTAAATCTGTTATCGATCTCACAGCGCTGCCCTGTATGTACCCTTAATGTAATATATTGACTTTTTTAAGGTATCTACTAGAGAGGAAATTGGAGATCTTCTTTCGATGGAGAACCACATTGATCTCATTATTCCACGGGGATCAACTGAGTTGGTTCGTTCCATTCAATCCCAGAGTCAACATATTCCAGTAATGGGGCATGCAGAAGGTATTTCTTTTAATTAATATTTCTTGTAGAATAATAAGGATGCTGAATAGCTGTGTCTGACTGATTTAGGAGTAGAAAATATACTTGATAAGACTTTTAATGCGTTTAATTATTTGGGAATGTATGTTGGTATGTAATAGTTTCTTACGCTATAAGAGGGGTAAATATATGGTTCCCAAAGAAAATAGAATAATATACCTAATGATTTAGGGAAATCATATTACACAATTTCTATCACAGCATTGTGGAGTATTGTTAACTCAATGTCTTAAAATTGACAGAAAGAGAAACCAATCTGTATAAATATTTTTCTCTTTTTCTAGGCATATGCCATGTTTACGTAGACAAAGACGCTGATCTACAGAAAGCCCTGAAAATCATCAGAGATTCAAAATGCGATTACCCTGCTGCTTGTAACGCCATGGAAACACTTCTAGTCCACCAGGACCTCATGGAAGGAGACTTCTTCTCGGACATCTGCAACATGCTGAAAAAAGAAGGAGTTACTATTAACGCGGGCCCGCTTCTACATCAAATGTTGACATTTGGACCTCCCTTAGCCAAGACTATGAAACTTGAGTATGGATCACTCGAATGCTGTATAGAAGTAGTTAAAAATCTTGAAGAAGCCGTTAATCATATCCATAAATACGGGAGCGGACATACAGATGTAATCGTAACTGAAAACAGTAAGTGATAAATTTAATTCTCTGTATAGTATATTAATACCACAATTGATTTAAGTTTCGGCAACCAAGATAGAACCGTCAAGAGATAATTAGAATTAAACTTAACGTAAAACACCTAATTGGCAGATTTGATGCCTTTTACTTTTGTTTCATTTAACCATTAGGTAATTTTTAATGTTAGTGTTTTCTTTGCAGAGGACAACGCAGAAGCATTCCAAAAGCAGATCGACAGCGCCTGCGTATTCCACAACGCAAGTTCAAGATTTGCGGACGGCTTTAGGTTCGGTTTAGGTGCAGAAGTAGGTATTAGTACAGCCAGGATACACGCTCGGGGTCCAGTAGGTGTCGAAGGACTTTTAACTACCAAATGGGTGCTGAACGGAACTGATCACGCCGCTGCTGACTTCTCAGAAGGAGGTGGACGCTCTTGGTTACACGAATCCTTGCCTCTCGATAACTAATTTGATTCCTTTGAGTTTTGTAGGTAGCGAAAGAAAGTTACCACGAGAGCTTCAATCATTGCTTAGCTGTTAAGTAGAGAATTTTTTTTTGTATTTTAATGAACAGTGGAAAATTTGCAGTTGTTTACGATAATATTACTGACTGGAGAAGTTGATGAAACAAATTAATCAATCTCAAAAATTAGATAAAAAATGTTGTTGTTACTTGAGTTTAAGAAGACATTTTCGGCCGCAAGGCTACACGCGTTTATCAATAATTTTGGATGTACCTGTATATATTTAAAGAAGTTTCTTAAAATTTATCGTTTTTTAAAATAATTTAGCTGGCTGAATTGGCTGTTAAAAGCGGAAAAAAGATAATTTAAATTAAAGACTTATTTATTTTGTTATCGCGAATTAGATTATTTCTGTCTCTACTAGTTCAGTGACTTAAAAAAAGGTAATGTATGTTATAATGTTGTAAAAATTTAATATTATTTTTAATACGAAGCAATTTAAGAACAATGTGTTGTTTGTATATTTGTATATAAAGTAAACAGTGATTATTATTTATGTTTTGTAAGATTTTGTACATTATGATGCATATAATAAATTATAATAAAAAATTACATCGTCTTGGTTAATTCCCGTTGAAGTTGCACTCTTTGCTAGACTAGTCCGAGGTTAAGGTAATTTCAGATCTGCCTAAAATAGTTTTACCTACACGTGTGGTCATAATTTATTAGTATATTTTATATATCTAGTACGGAAATGACAATTTTATGGATATATAGACCACCAGCAATCACCACAAATACACGTACTCACAACAGCCTTCTTTGCAATAATGCCATCTATCTCAGCTAAGACTTGAACCCAGGAGAGGAGAGTGCCTAGTCGTATTGTCTCTTATAAAATCACGATCTAGTCCACTGCTATCGTCTCGGCAACATGAGAAACGCCATTAAATATCCATACCCTAGGCAGAATTGAATTCGAACCCAGAATTCCTTGGTCTCAACTCTGCTACGCAAGTATTGAACCATTGAGTCGATTTGGTCGGTTGAAAAAATTTCGCTTTCTGAAAAAGGAGTCGTTCAGGATACGCCCACTTTGCGGTTGGTAGAAGAAAAATTGAATGATATTATTTCGTTTTCGTAAAGAATGCTGCACTATTATCATCAAGATCATGCTTCATGTAGTACAAATAAGTGATAATATATTTTTTCTACTTCCCACTCCTAACTATCTGAGAATCATTTAAATGAGGTGTTATTTTAAGATGCAAACAAATTAAAGTATTGATGAGTCGGACTGAGAGATCCTTGAGCAATAAAGAGTCCACTCTAAGTGTCTTCTTTAATATAGAAGATGCGTTTGACTTTTCCGAAAATTACACGGCCGTAGTGGAGAGGAACGTCCCTACGATCATGGGAAGCTGGATATCCAACATGATCTTGAAAAGAGCTGTGCAAATGGTATTTCTCCTCGGTTCGTCTTTGACAGACCCTACATAATACAGACGAATAGTGAAAACGAGGCTGTTGGTGAAGATATGATCAACATTTTCACAGTCGTATAAAAAAGAGTAATGCGGCAGGATGTGGAATATATCCAGAAGCCTTCAAATCCGATATAAATGAACTATAGATGGGCGAACCAGCGTAACACAGACGGAACTGGTAGGCATAAGTATAGCAGCAAAAGAGATTGTTCGTAGACAAACTACGGGCAAAACAATCAGGATCTACACAGATTGTAGACAATCCCTATTAGCTCTGGGAAGTTACAAAATTACCACAGGAACAATATGGCAATGTCACCAAGCACTTCTGGGTGTCTCCAGCATGAATAACGTATCGGTATGCTGAATGAAAGGACATACGCAGTGGCAACAGAGAAGCCGACAGACTGGCCAAGAAGGCAGGTCCGGTCAGTCTGGTACCGATCACGGCGATAACCTAAATAGAATACCCAAGTAGCTGCCATTTTGGGGAGAACGCTGGCCGCTGTAAGAGAGGTGCCCATAGGTAGCATCATCACTTACTTCGCATGATTAGGTTGGTTGGAGACCTAGGTGAGGGTCTGCCTACATGGAGGAAATACAAATTGCCCAATGGGGACTAAGTGCTGTGGTTTAATGTTTCTTTGGCCACCCTCCCCATCAATTCTAAAAGTACTGATGAATGAAGTGTTTTTCAGTTGCCGTAATAAAAGATAGAAGAAAAGGTAGCGCTCCTTCTCATAATTCAATCATAGTAACTGATTACCTTAACAGATAATCGGAGAAACCGTCATTTCAACGAATGGTCCTGTCATGTGGCCTCCAGGGTCGCCATATTCGACGCCCCTAGATTTTTTTGGGGTGATTTAAAAATATTGTCTACGCAACCGCCGTTACAACCCGTAAAATATTCGTCTTTGGCAATAGCGTCAACTACCTGCCAAGTATTATTTTCCTTGAAGTAGTTTTTTGATATAGCGCCAATAGGCGAACGTCAAACAGACATACTGATGGATTTGAAAGACTTTAGTTTTCATAATATTCATAATCTAAAACATAAAAGTTTTTGTAAATCTCGGTCAACGATGTTTTCACGAATCGTTGGACAAGACATAAAAATCCGAAATATCACCCTGTATATGACTTAGAGATTAATTGTATTGAAGTAATGTTCAGTAACGCCAATCACCCTTGATCTCATTAACCTGTCATCAAGAAAGGATTTCCTATTCATTGTCTGATTATAATTAGAAAATAATTGGTATTTAATTTAATTATTATATTATTAAAGATGTATTTACAGTAAATGCAAAATAAATTCATTATTTCATTTTTAACAAAAATCCTATTATCCTAGACGCCATAGGTATGAATAAACATTTGTTTATATAGACCTCCTCATGGAGATATTAATATTTTCACTATTAACTTGTCTGAGATTCTGAATGCTGCCATGAGTACATCAAGAAATATTATTCTCTGTGGTGACTTTAACGCATTTGATTTAACTGTAACATTAACAAATCCTACACGCATATTTACCAATATCAATGGCTACACTAGTAGTAGTTGTATAGATTATATGATAAACTTAAGTCCTATCACTTATAGCTGAAGTATTATATACACCCAAACATAGCAGATCATCTAGCACATACATTGTTTGTGAGAATTACGAACCAGAAGTTACCTGAGAGTGGCAATAACATCTTTCTTAATAAACGAATTGTCAATGAAAATACAATAAATACTTTTAGTTATCATTTAAGTCGGACTGACTGGTCAAACGTCTTAGATTTCCCTGAGACATTTCAGTTCTTTATTGATAGTATTGCTTGGTGTTTTGAAGTTAGCTGCCCAGTAAAAAAAGTATAGTTTTGTAATAGAAAACACAACTTTACTCAGGAGTTGAAGCAACAAAATGTACATTAAAAAAATAAAATATTTTGGATTACAGTAAACTTAAGCTGTCTTGTACATAAAAGACTATACGATGAGGAAAAGAGAAATATAAGAAGAAATATAATATGAAATTAACCAAACAAGCCTATTTAACACCAAAATAAATAACTTTTCAAACAAAAATAGGGAAACTTAGAAAATAGTCTTTGGGTCTAATTTATCTCTGCCATGCACTCTAAATGAGAATTATGTTAACTCAATGTACTTTAATTTTATGACTGTAGAAGGGGTGCACAATATCATTATCCATTAAAAAATAAAACCTCAACTGACTATGATGGGCTATGATGGACTTACGGCTAAAATCGTAAAAAATATAGAAAATAACATACTGGAGCCATTGTATACTTGTTAAAGTTGGTATTTTTCCTGACTGTCTAAAATTAGCAACTGTCATTCCACTACAAAAAAAAGGTGACCCCACCGATTTGGATAATTATCGACAAATTTTCCTCTTAAGTGTTCTCTCAAAAATACCTGAAAGAGTATTGTATAACAGAATTTCTGAGTATGTTGAAAAGAATAAAATATTAACTTTCTCTCGGCATGGGTTTAGGTCAAATAAATTGATTGAGACAGCTACCTATCATCTTCTGGAGTATGTTTACAAATGCTTGGATGAGAGTAGGTAAGTTGTGTCATTGTTGATTGACCTTTCCAAAGCATATTGTCAATAAAGAAATACTAAATAGTAAATTATACATTCTGCTGTGGCTGATCTCCTATATGGAGAATAGATCCTCAGGAGTCGGATACATTTAATGTTGCACTTGGGATTCCTCAGGGCTCAGTGCTGGGCCCGTTACTGTTCATGCTCTATGTAAACGATTACGATGGAGCATAGCCATGTAACAAATGTTTGCGGATGACATAACAATCACAGTGTCAGCTGATACACCCGAGGAGGTTCACATTAAGGTCAACAATATAACAGATTGATTAAGTGCATGGTATCAAAGAAACAAGCTGATTCTAAATAAAAAAAAGACAGTTTACCTAAACTTTCATCTTCAAAAACCTTTACCGGAAAACTTCACAGTCAATGATATCGGATTCTGCCAAATTACTTGGTACCTACTTGACTCCAAGTTATCCTGGTGTAGACATATAGATCATGTACATAGTCAATTAAATAAGGCATTTTTGCAATGTTACAGCTAAAATCAACTCTAGACAAAGAAGACTTAATCTACATATATTACGCTATGGCGTATGGTTGCGTCCCGTTTAATATTCTTGCATGGGATAAAGCCTCTGAGTGTGAAAGTGTTTATTTGTCAAAAAAGAATTATCAGGCTTATTTTTGACCTAAAAACAAAGGAAAGTTGTAGATTAATATGTATAGAAAAACGGATCTTTACAACACCTTTGATCTATATCCTAAAATGCTTAACTGTTACAAAAAATAACTTAGGTCTCTTTAAAAAAAGGTCTAACTATCATGATTACTTGTACTTACGTGTTTTTGTCACACATCTGTTATTAATGTTGTTTGTTTTTTTCTTTGCTTAAGCTTTAATTAACTATATCTCTATGTTCTTTTCTAGACTTGTCACATGTACAATATGTATTTATCGTGATTAGTAAATTGTTATTATTATGTTTTAGGTGCGGAGGCATTTTTCAATGGCTTATCTTACAATTGATTTTGCGCTAACTATGTATTCATATTTATACATATATACTTACCATTTGCATATGTCTTACGATTGAATATATTACTAGATCTATTCTATTTTAAATATTCTTCAACCAGTCAATCAATCACAACAATTACATTAAAAGCAAGCAGATGTGTAAAATTGCAAAATTTTAACGCAAATTGAGCAAACTTCTCTCGAGTAATTATAGAGGATAAAATCTGTCAATAAAGTGAGTGTAAAGAGCAACATTCTGATATTTTCGAAATATTTATTTACCTTATGACAAAAGTAGGTGTACAATCTCGGAGGCACGTCGCCTGACGTATTACTGCTAAATTTATAAGCAACAAATAAAAGCAAGTGACGTCGCGACGACCGAAGACGTTCAGCATCACAAGGTGATTGCTAGTCTAGTTTAACTCAATCTACCGAACTGAAACCATAAAAACAATTTATAAATCTACGATTTCACTTAATTATCCACACAATTGCTGAAATATTCATTAAGTGTTGTGCAATCGACAGTTGGCATCTGTGCTGGTTTTAAGACAATATGTTCGTTTTTTTGATCGTTAACCTGCTGTTACATAAAACTAGTGGTACGCCAACAGTGACCCGCAGGAATGGTCTGCTTATAAAAGATGTGCCTTGTGGTGAAACTGTTCTGTTCCAGTGTAGGAGCAATGTCAAGGATTACAATTTTGATTACTGGTTGTTTAACGATCGCAAAATTGTGATCGGTCCTTCAAATAACTACGATAGACTGAAATATAGATACGAAATTCTCTCCGGAAATCTTACCATTAGGGTGAGTATAGGTATATTTTCAAGATACATGCAATTCGACCATCGCTCTTGGAATTGAAAAATATTGGTTAAAACTTGTTTTAAAAAATGTCAATGAAAGTTCTTCCTAAATAATCCCGGGCTTGTTGAAAATTTTACACATTAATAATAGACCATAGTTCAGGGCTAGATTCTTTGGGTCAAAATATGAGGACATAGCCAACAGACCGTTTCTTTGCCGTCCTCTAGCCCCCTTCTTAATCATTTTATCGCGTTCTGGCCGGGCGGAAAGTAAACGTTAATAAAAAAACTATCAAGTGACCAAAAGAATTTTTCCCCTACCGTGCCAAAAAAACGTGCAATTTTTATTTCGCGCACCAAGCGATTGTTTGCGAAAAAAATCGTTTCATGCGAGTGCTACCTTGTAGCACATAAAATACGTAATATATCTAAAAAAGGGAAAAGTTATAACAAAAACTAATATCTAAATAAAAAGTAAAGAGTTATTGGTATTGGAATTAATAACTCTTTACTTTTTATTTAGATGTTAGTTTTTATTATAACTTTCTCCCTTTTTTAGATATATTAATTTTTATACATAAGATTTTAGTACTGTTACCTTAGATTTTCTATTAAGTTTCTATTAACTTATTTTAACTATATATTGACAACATGCAGTCACTAATTCCCTTTTTTTAAATTGTTTCCTTGTAGTCTTGTGTCTGAAGATGTGAATAAGTTTTTGTTCACGAAACCGCTAACACAATAAAAAGAATTTTGTGAGATATGATTCTTTTTCCCCACCAAAAATTAAAAAATTTGTTTACGTAAAAAGTGACTTTTTAGAAAAGTTATGAAAATTTGGTTACATAAAAACCTATAATTAAAAAAATCATCTACAAAGTTAACAATGGATCAATTTCCAATGAAAAATACGTTCTAAAAAACATTGGTTTATTTACACATGTTAGAAGTAGAATGTTTTCCTTTTTCTTTAAAATCCATGCCAAGTTGACAAATGGCTTGATTCCAGAGGTTGAGAAGTGTAAACCAATGACCAACAATTAATATTTTTACATTCTAATAATAATATATAATAATATCAAGATATAAAGAATTTAACGACAGACGGCATACAATTTATTTTTCGGATCAGCAAATTGCATTTCTCTTGACCCTATCGTCGAAGAATAATATTGTCTCGTCTAATTTCGTTGCGTTTTATATTACCCCTACAATTACACATTTCCCAAAAATCGAGGCAAAGAAGTACAAAACACATGTTGTCCATTCGCTTGCACTTTGAGGATGATTAATCATTTTTCTTCTTAATTAAATCTATTGATCTTAGCTGGCTTATAATGAAAGAAACTTTTAAGTAAGAGTTGCTTGTTTTTGCACATGGCCTGATATTAACTTCTGCCCACTTCTATCTTAAAGAAAACATTATTTTTGGAATCGTAATTTAAGAATTGCGGCAAAGCAAACGACGGTCTTTTACTTTTAAATCCGTTGGTTCTTAATATAAAATTAGCAACCAGTTTAACGCTGAATAAATACATCTAAAAGAAGCTCAAACTTATATAACGGAGGCAAAATAAGTGTTGTCCGAAGACTATTTTAGACGGATCTGGCTTTTACATTCCCATATGTAGTATAGGCATAGATAGATATATAATTTATTTCAAAACATAATATCATAAATTTTAAAATTAGACAGTTATATATTAAAAGCTCTATGGAGCTATTGGAAAACAGAAAAAGAGTTAATACATCGCTAGCCTGATATATGCATTAAAAACAATTCATGTATGTAAATAATTAATAGAATGATTGTAAGATTACTTGAATTAATAATAGGTCAGGGGTAGATTCTTTAGGCCAAAATATGAGGATATAACCAAATATGCTTCAGGGAAATGTTGCTGTGAAAAAAGATACAGGGATGTTAAAGTTCAAATTATTTTTCCGTTTTTTGCAATAACTCAACAGCCTCTTGACTGATCTTCGCCAAATTTACTAGATGAACTTTTTTATTCTAAGAAACAATAATTTATGTATTACGTCACGTTAGATCATAGAGGGCGCCGCAGGATCTATATCTGATGATGAATTTTCTTCACACTTTTTTGTCGAAACGTTGTGGTACCTCTGACCAGAAAATCTGATGAGGGCGTCATTTCCACGTATAAAATGTACACTTGGTAGAACTTGATAACTCCAATCGTTTTCGAGGAAAGTGCCGTTAAACATTTCAATGATTTTTTGAAAGACAAATTCAAATTTAATGGAACAAAGTGTATTTATTGAAAAGTGTGCTTTGGTTACGTCTTAGTTCTGTCTGGAATCTGTAGAAAATGTGTTGCAAGTTCTTGATATTACTTTATCACATTCTCATAAATAATAAACAAATTTAAAAATTTCGTGGGTGTAATTTAAATGTGCTGGCATTTTTTGACATAAGATGACCGATTGTTTCTAATCATGGTTATTTTGATGAAATGATTACAACAATACATGCATTTCTAATAAAATCGCAAATATTTCAAAAAGTTGTAACTTTGACCCCCACAATGCTAATATCAGAATAAAGGGAATTCAATTTTACACAACTTGGCGTAAAAAATACAGGGTATTCCATTTGACCTAAACAAGTTTTCGCGGTTTTCGAAGTTGACAAAATGTAACGCGAAAAACGGAACACTTGGTATGGTATTATTGATATTATTGAATTTATTGCAATTATAGTACGTAGTGCTCCTTGTGTTCTTTTTATGTGACAAGAAGTAAATGAGGATCTTTTACACGAAGAAAGTTATAACGGTTCTTGCAAACCGTTGCACCTGTCAAATTTTCTATAAAATGTCAAATATCTCTGAAACGGCTAGGTCTAGGTATAGGATATGCCATATATTTTCGACTCAGAATTTTATGCTCTTTTCGAAAACCCTTAAATATATAGAGTGTTCTATTTGAAATAAGTTGGTATCGACTTCCGGTATAAGCGGAAGTGTCAGCTGCTTGTAATTATTTTAGTTGGATTGTCCACACCGACATTAATAATTATCTAAATTTTCAAAATTTTCTGATGCTTACTTTTCTCTATATCGATCGATTCAGTTCCCGGTGAGACACCCTGTATAAGAACATGTTGCGACATGCTTGGATTTTATAAAGTATTTTTCCCGTGTCGAAAGCATGATTTTACATAAAGGGTCCAACTATCCCAAACAATCCAAAATTTTCTCATTCGACCGCCATTTTTTTGCTTCGTTTACTTGTAGTATTGTAGTATTAATTGGTGCCATCAATACTGGTGGAATAGACGACTACCAAGTTGTAAATATCCGACAATAAACGACTCGACTGGGGCGAGCGTGGGTGCGTCTTTACTATGTACATACTTCGATATGCGATGTAAAGCAACGTAAGGCGCGGTTAGTAGTTGGATGGGTGACCGTTCCAACGAAGACCGCGTCCTCGCCTCACACATCTTCCAGCGGCTTGTATATCAGTGTATGCGCGGAAGCTATTCGATCTTAGGCGAGGGTTGTATAGGGGATATACCATCCTTCGGAGGGGTTGTAAAACCGTCGGCGTCGGTACCTTGTCTATTAAATGTCAGGCAAGTAAAAGATCCCTACTTTTCTTAAGGGAAGAGGTTCTGAAAAATTCCTGGTTGGGAGTAGCTCGTCTACAGGCGTCGGTGTTAGGCCTCAGTAGCGGAAATAGCCCGACGCTAAATAAATGTATATAAAAAAAAACGACTCGAATAGTAGAGTGTTTATTATTGAAATCTTAGATATGATTTGTTTAGTAAAGGAATGACTATTTTTTAACGAAATTTGACAAACAGGGGTTTTAAGTCATGACGAACAAGATTATGTAAAAACAAAAATCCTATCTCAATCGCTAATATAAATTCCTAATGTTTGCCAATTTCTTTTGATCATAGTAGGCGTGTTTAATTTCGAAAAAAAAAAATGTTTCAATAACTTTTTAATCACAATCTGAAACAAAAGAAATATATTGGGGTGTAGTAGTGAAAAGTGAGACACACTGTAGATGTTTCTGAGTGGCGTGAAAATCATTTTGATATATGTGATAAATATGTTTCTGTTTAGGCTGTAACCAAAGATGATGAAGGTCTGTATAGCTGTGTATCAAAAGAAGTACATGGAGAATCCATCAACGTGGAGCATGTGAAGCTGACTGTTCAACAAGGCTGGACGGATGTATACGTTCATGACTCTTCTGTAAGTAAAATGTGGGTAAATAAGCTTTAACGCAGAGCAGTGAGTTCAATAAAATAAAAAAAAAACTGCGCTATATTAATATAATATTAAAAGATGGTTAAAGAAGTAGATTATTTGATAAAATGCATGTCAATTTTCCTAAGAATCACATACAAGTAGCATACAGGCTGTCCATTTGATCAGGGCCCTCGAGAATATCTCACTTAATATCGGTCGTACAGAAAAAATATTTGTACCAAAATTGTGCCGACTTCTATAACCTAGAAAATGATTTAAAGATATTTGAACTCCATGGCCTACTTTAAAAGTTATGGCGGAAAATATCGAAAATGCGGAAAAGGTCTAGGCCAAATATCTCCGTTATTTGAAGAGATACGAGAAAAATTCTAAGGCGAAAAATTTTTGCAAAACAGAGTGTTTCAACGAGATTTTATCTAATTTTTTTTCAAAACCGCTGTATTTTGATATTTACTCTTCAGACTGTTAAAAAAATTATTTTGAAACGGGCGGGAAATGGCGCCATTAAATAGAGTATTTTCCTACCTTTTCAACGATATATCACATGCCATATTTATTCATTGGTACTACGTTAGTAATTATAAAAACATTTTTTTAAAATCAATAAACAAGCATTATACTTGCCCTGGAGAAGTATGATTAAATAAAACGATAAAATAATTCAATAAGTTGTTCAAACCTTTGCTATAATAAAACATTAACACAATTAAGAAGAATAAAGTAAATACAGGTAACAAAAACAAATTAATAATAAAAGGAATATAGCACACAGAACATTAATATTTATCTAATCCTCAAAATAATTTTTAAGATATCATATCAAGTGTTCAAAGTGTCGACCGTGATTTCTTATGCACAATCGAACGCGGCGAGGCACTGCATTTAAAACATTACTCGGCATTTCGGGGGTAACTGTAATACATGCCTGTTGAATTCGAGCTTTTAGGTCCATTACAATTTGCGGTGTCGTCGAAAACACCTTATCTTTAATATACCCCCATAGAAAAATCCATTGGGGTTATATCTGGAGAACGAGGGGGCCATCGAATAAATCCATTGGTACCTATCCAATATTGAGGCAAAATTTCGTCTAAATAATCTAGGCAAATCTGGGAATTGTGGGGAGGAGCTCCATCTTGTTGAAAATATTGAAAGTTGTGTCGATTCTCTAAAGGTAGGACATCTAAGAATTCATTAAATTCATTTCTCAAAAAGTTTAGGTACCTCTCACCACTGAGGTGGCCATCATAAAAATAAGGACCTATTAAATTGGTGTCTAAAATACCTATCCACACATTTATTGAAAAACGATTTTGAAACCCAGTCGGTCTATACCAGTGTGCATTTTCAGAAATCCATTTGTAATGAATATTGCGATTAAAAAATCCATTATTGGAAAAATTTGCCTCGTCGGACCAAAGTATTTTACTACATATTAATAGATCGGCACGCTTCTTTTCCAACATCCACCTACAAAAAGTCGTCCTCCTTGGTTTGTCCCCCGCTGATAAATTGTGAACTTATTTAGCTTTATAACACCGGTAACAATTTTTCTTTAAAATTTTCCTAGCATTTGTTTTATTTATATGACAAGCAATTTGAATTTCTCTTAATGATGTTTCCAAATTTTCTGTATTTTTATTTCTTACATAATTAATAACTCGGTTTACCTTATTTACATTATCAGTAACACTGTTCAACGTTGTCTTCTTTTTTAAAAATGAACCATTATTTTTCAGTTTCGTAGCTAATTTTCTAACAGAGTTTTATTCGGCTGTAGTGCTTGTGGAAATCTGTTTTTATATTCTACTTGAGCTAATCTAAAGTTAAAATTGCATTGGCAATATGTACCGAACATATTATAACGATCAATGTGGGTGAAAATCATTTTTGAAAATTCTAAATTCTTAAACGAGCATGATTGAGTGAGAGTTTAAGTATTAACTGAGATGATCTATCAAAAAATTAAATTGTCCAGTTTGTTCATAGCCAACTACTTTAAAATAATTGAAATAATAGTGAAATCATGAAATACAAACAAATGGATATTATACTTAAATTAATTGGTAAAGGCATTTTAACTTTCTGAGCAAGGAGTGACGCTTTTATGGAGGACCTCTATACATTGGCATAACTGCGAATACTCTTTGCATAATTGCTCCATGTTGCTTTCTTGATTATTATTTTGTTTTTGTTACGTGAATTTACTTTATTCTTCTTAATTTTGTTAATGTTTTATTATAACAAATTATTGAATTATTTTATTGTTTTATTTAATCATACTTCTCCACGGCAAGTATAATGCTTGTTAAAAAATGTTTTATTGGTTTTAAAAAAATGTTTTTATAATTACTAATGTAGTACCAAAGAATAAATATGGCATGTGATATATCGTTAAAAACGGAGGAAAATACTCTATTTAATGGCGCCATTTCCCGCCCGTTTCAAAATAATTTTATTAACAGCCTGAAGAGTAAATCTCAGAATACAGCGGTTTTGAAAAAATATAGATAAAACCTTGTTGAAACACTCTGTTTTGCAAAAAATTTTCGCCTTAGAATTTTTCTCGTATCTCTTCAAATAACGGAGATATTTGATCTAGACGTTTTCTGCATTTTCGATATTTTCCGCCATTACTTTTAAAGTAGGCCATGGATATCAAATGTCTTTAAACCATTTTGTAGGTTATATAAATGGGCATAATTTTCGTAAAAATAATTATTTTTGTACGACCGATATTAAGTGAGATATTCTCGAGTGCCCTGATAAAATGAACAGCCTGTATATTTGAAAATGATCCTAATTTATTTTTAGTTAAAACAAATTTTTAATTATAGGGAATGCTTTCATGTCAATTGCTGTGATTTCATGGGAAATCAACAATAAAACAAGTAATAAACCAAAAATATCAGAATTCCTTATTTTATGTATAGACGGCAACCTGTTGATTGGCAGCTATTGAACACATGTGATCATTGAAATGATTATTATTATTACTAGTTAATCGCCTTGTTTACTAAATGAAAGATTGGCACGAATAAAATTTTTGTCATTCGTCATATTAGAAAAACAAAAGATTGGTCTCGGGTAGGTGCAACTCGATAATTCCAACAGAACCAATACTTAACCTAAATGCAATTTCTCGTTGCAACGTTTAATACCTTACGAGAAATCTGCAAAGAGCGTTTTCGATACAATTTCACATATTAAAAAAAAATTGTTTGAAATATTTTTGAAAATAATGTATAATTTTTTAGGGGATTCGACAACAAATTTTTTGAACCATCTTTGGGAGCTCCCCTGGTACTTTGGCGAGAAATTTGAGAACAAGTTTTTATTCGACAATTCTACATTCTGTAATGAAATAAATTAGCGGTGATCTCACAACGTATGCAACCAAACGTACTTCTGTCTGTTCGTAAAGACTATAAAATATAATGCTAAAACATTGCTATACATTTTACTGAATTTCTTTGTTAAAAGAAATATTTAAGAGCTTCCAGTGTCAATCTCATGTACGCAAGATATGTTAAAATATATGAATTTATATAAGATTTAATAAACCTTTAATTTTATTTCAATAATGCCAAATATATAACAGCAACAGTTTCCTCCAATGGGATTGAAGAATGTGAAAATTTAAATTATGTGGGCGGTTAGCAATTCAATTGCAGCTAACTTCAATACTTTTGTTTGATTTCCCATTTTCAGTTCATAACCTAATCTTTCTTTCTCTAATCAAATTTTGTATTCTTTTTAAATTGTTTAAAGTATGGGTTTATGTTTTGTTCCTGAATGTGATCATACTAATAAAGTGGATGTAAAATGTTTAATTTTGCAAATGATGCCAAGTTAAAAGAAAAGTGGGAACTACTTATTAGGCAGGTTAGGGTTATTTATATTTTACTTCATTATAGAGTTTTTTAATAGTAAAATGTTGATTTACAATAAGTGCACAGCAGTACAAGTTATTTTATTTATGAAACAATTTCCTGTTTCTAATATTATTCTGGAGCCAATTTTCACATAAAAACTTACGTAAATTTTGCAATTTACATTAATTCTAAAAGATTTATTATAAACTGTGCAGCTAGTTAATTTCATTTGGTCTATTTTCAGAAGAGGCGATAGGAAATCTAATAAGTGTTCATTCATCTATTCTTGCCACTTTAAATAGAATAAATTTGCCAGTTCTTCTTTATTCCAGAATTAACAGTTGTATAATGCTGATGTACTATATATATGAAAACATAATTTTTCTGTCGCAAGCTCCTCTATAAAATTCTTATTTTACTATAAGGAACGTAGCAAGACTGCAACCAACAACTACTCTCCGGGCTATGTGCGACAGAAAAATTAATTATGTTTTCATTTTCTGCCCTCTAGAATATATATATACATATACATATATATATATATATATATATATATATATATATATATAAACTCTTATTTAATATTGTGTCCTAGATACCAAATTGGCTATATTTAAAGAGAACTGGTTACAATGATAATGTTTAATTTGCTTTATATGTAGATTGTTCGAATGTAGCTATGGGCGCAGTTTTAGAATAACAGCCTGATAATGTTACCACCCCTTTGGCGTTTTCTTCTCAAAAGTTGAATAAAGAGCCTTTATCTCCTTACTCAGCAATTAGTTAATTAGAAAGACGTCATTTTATTTGTTATACAGATAATAAATCATTGGTTAGGGCACTTCTTACGAGTACAGAGTAAACTCCTCATCAAACGTCACGGATACCTTATCACGTATAGATGAGGTACTTGAACATTTTTTATTTCAAAATTTGTTTGATTTGACGAAAACTTGTTTTTAGACCCTAAATAACATGATTTGTTTTTTTTTCTAGATTAACACAATCAGGATACTAGTAATTCTAATTGTCCTTGTCGTACTAGGAGCAGGAGCCTACTATTTGTACACAATCTGGCGAGACCGATACAGATACCCCAGATATTTAGGTAACGTACTACTTATTTTTATAATAGTTTAATTTATGTGTCAGAAAATATTACAAATTACATTAAGAGTGGCACGGGACCAATTGACGCAGGTCATTCATGAAAACATTTTAATGTAAAGGCGATGCCAACCTTTTATGGGTGTGTTGCTGACAGATGTCGTAGCAACAATTGACATTGACATTCAAATAAGTGGAAAACCTTCCGCGACATCTGTTAATCATAAATTTAGAAATAGTATGTTATAAATCAAGGCTGAGAAAACGATTATTATTGGCAAAGGCTAAGAGTGTCTTCCTAAAGTAGATTTGTATGCTATTTTTCACTATTAGTACCTTAAGTCCTGCTATTCAATAATTTTTATATTGACAATATTAAATAAGTTTCACAGTATACAAGACATATTCAACAAATAACGAACGAAACCAATTTTTTGTACACATTTATTTATAGCCCGTGAAAATTATCGTGAACTATTGATTTTAGGTTTTCTGACATTCCTCTTCCTGTTTGCATAGCCAACTTGTAAGAAACTACATCTGAATTCTGTAACATCTTATATGGATGATCAAATTCGACTACCTTTCAAACATCCATGACTGAGACCTTATCGGAATCCATAATGTGCAGCCTATGTGCTATAGTTAATACCATACAATCAATGAACTATCTTTTGATGGTTGTTTGAATAAGTCCGTCTGTATGTGGATCTACATTTGCAGTGGCTTCATCCAAAACCAATATTTTGTTGTTACGAATGATAGCTCTAGCTAAGCATAACAACTGTCGCTGCCCAACGCTGAAGATGGATCCACCTTCAGACAGCTTGCTATCTAAGCCTGATGGAAGATCTGATACGGCATTTTTAAATTCTACTTCTTCCAGCGCATTCCATAGTATAAAATCGTAGGGAAATATTAACTCATATATACACACGCCAAGTTAGAGTATATTAGACTATATTCATCAAAGGGATTCAGATTCTTCCTATATTCTTGAAGTATAATTGATATTTTCGATCTGAGAGTATTTAACGGTATTTCTTTTGTATTTATTTTGTCAATTAGAAGTCTTCCATCGATGTCTGTTAAGCGAAACAGTGCAGCAATTAGAGATGATTTGCCTGCTGTTCTTCCAAATTTACCATCTTTTTCTCTAGGCTTTACTTCGAATGTTATATTTTTAAGTACGTGGGGATCTTCTGGAGATTATCTAAAGTACATATCAAATTTAATCTTTGCTTCCTCCGGCTAATATTTGGATGACTCTTTAACTTTTTCGCCTACTACTACTTTTTACCTCCATATACTCCTGAACTCTCTCCACTGAAGTTTTGATTTTCCAATTAGCTCCATTGTTGCATGCCATATTGAAACATTCCAGTGACCCCGATAGATTGAGTCAGAGCTAAGCCAACATTTCCAACATACATTTCACAAATAAAACATTGACAGTAACTAAGGCTATATATATGAATCAGTGAAGAGCAAGCCAAAATCCGAAAGTTTTGTTGACCCCCAGAAACATGAAATAAGCAGCTGTGTAATTATCCTGATAGTTATCAAATTATTGTCTTAATATTTCTTGAAGTCCAAATGCTATAATTGTAGTGAGTCCTTGAAGAGACGCAGATAAGTGCGTGTATGTTGGACTGCGAATAACTGCCTCTACAAGAAAGCAATTGTTAGCCATGACGTAACGTTTTTAATAAGAAATCTGTTTCTAGAGAATTATTCATAGATGATTGGATGATTTCCTATGTAATCCAGAACTAGTTCTCAAAATGCTTGGTATGCCCCAGGGAAGCGTATTAGGACCTTTGTTATTTCTCTTGTAGACGCAAGTCCTGTTATACCATATAAAGGAGGGGAGGTCAATGGCAGCCCAATAATATCTGTTAAAATCAGGTGTGAGTTAGACATCCTCTTAGGGCATGTCACTACAATTCTAAATGAAATATTTAATATCAAAGAACACATTTTTACATTACTATGTTACGTATCCAGACTATAACCAATAGCTACTCTCTGGGCTATGTGCCCCGCTGAGCGCTGAATTTGAGTGACAAGCCTGGCGCGTTATGTGTAATAAATACATATTACCAACAGAACGCTAAATGCTTCGATTGCAACAAACACCGGCCGAAAGACTAATTCCTACTTAAAGGAGCTCTCGTGCCAGCTGTCCACACCACCTGCAGACTGCAGTCTCGAGTTATTGGCTCTCATCATCGCAATATCGAATAGTCGAAGGATCCTCGTGTCGGTCCTCACAGCCTACCTTGCGAAGATTTCCTACTCTTATATTAAGATATTCGGTATGGTCATTCCATCTCACTGACTCATTTATTTAATGTTTGTAGTGTTCTCAATTAAATTTTCGCACGTGCAGTTTGCTAAGTCTCATTTTTCGTGAAATTTTAAATTGTCATTTTTTGGTTGTAGTGTTGAACTATTGGTGAAAGTAATGAAATTCGTTTTTGCATGATTCAGACTTATCAAATTTTGTCCATCTAGCATTTAATTTTATACAGTCCCTTTTCGCTTTTTTTGATGATCTCAGACCAGTCTCTACCGCGGAATGTTAGAGCAGTATTATCAGTATATGCGATGATATCCACAATTCCAGCATGTCATTTATGTAGAACAGGAATTATTGCGGACCTAAGACTGTTCCTTGTGGAACACCATATGTCACATTTTCTAGACTATTTAATGTTTTATCAAATTTTACTAAGGTTATATTTGATCAATAGCTTTTTAACCAATCTAATGCTCCTCCTCTAATTTAGCATTTCTCCATTTTTCCCAACAATAGATCGTATGATGTACTATGGAAAGCTTTAGTCAGATCTAAAAATATGGCTTTTTTCACTTTTGTTAGGATGTTCATGTATCTTGTTTGTAAAATGAAATAAGTCGTTTTCCGTGGAGCAGTTCTGTCTAAATTCGAATTTTTTCGGCGATATTACCTTGTGAGACAGTGAGTGGCTATAAAGTCGAAAGACCATGCAATTTTCAAATATTTTGGCTGTTGCTAACCACTGGTATTGGTCTATAGTTGTGTGTAACTGGATTATCGCCCTGTTAAATACAGGTGTAACAATAACTTGTTAAGAAGTTGTCCATTTTGGAATGAGAAGAATATTAGCTTTAATTTTTTTAAAGTGTTTTTGTGGTTATTTAATCTATTCCGATAGATGAGTTTAATTTCAAATTATCAATTATTGTTGCTATATCATTTGTAGTGGCCGGTTTGAGAAATATAGAGTTTTCAATATTTGCGATTTTGGATGATATATTTGTTGGGTCTGATAGTGAACTTGATTTTTAAAATTTCAGATACTAGTTTTGCTCTCGTTTCAACTTTATTATTTTAATCATATATTTGGTAATTACTATTACCATTATTTTCTGTCACTGAATTTTTTGTTATTTACCAGAATTTCTTTGTGCTTTTGTTTGCTTCGTTTAGTTTTTTATGTAATAGTCTTTTCTAGACTTTTATAATAATTTAGTTTCTGTAGTTTTAAAGTTTTATTTGACAGAATTTTGCTGCCGCAATACCAATTTTCTCAGCGGGTTGATTTTTTTTTAAACTCATAACTTTAGAAGTAAAATCCATTGCTTGTTTTAAAAATAAAACAGGACAAATTTAACTGGTACTAAAACAATCTTTCTTAAGATTCATAACTGTGACAGTAGAGACTTTCTCAACAATAACATCACTGTATAATTTCAAGAAAAAATTGTGCCTGGATATAGCAATTAGTAAATGATTTGAAATATATTTTAGAACAAGAAGAGGACGACGATGACGACGAGAGCGCAGAAGAAATTTTCTCAGCGCCTAGTACATCAGGAATGTCGAGGATGTCGAGACCTGTAGTGAATATAGTACAAGAGAAAAACGGTTCCTTCGACAGCATTAGTACTGACTTCAAAAGTATATTAGACACAGCCAATAATAAATGAAATTCCACAACTCACCACTAGTTAAAGAAATTATTTATTTGTATTTATTAATTTGCCTTCGGTTATACGTATTGACTTGTGTATATATGTACGTTTTTATATCTATATAGTACCTATGTTTAAATAAAAAAAACATTTGTCAAGGGTCTGATTTACAATATGCCGTCTATATTTACAGTAATTAATGGCGTAAATATATTTAACCAGTCGCGGCTATAAATTCATCAACGTTTTAACGGGCGTATAAAATTAAATTGATGAAGTAATAAACCAAACAGTGAAACTGATTCAAATTTGTTCCTCATCATGCGTCGGTAAGGTAAAGAAGGTTTAATATAGAGGAGAATATTCAGAGCTAGTTCTAAATTCAATTCCTGTAACATTTGATCTTATACAGTGTGTGCCAAAAAGTCTGAACCATATGGAAAAATTTTTATTTAATTTTTTTTCAATGGGTTTCAGCATTAGTTTCATCATTATTAACAACAACAAACTTACTAAAAATATTTGTCATGTCACAACTATGTTACCTCCAAAATGTCATGTCATCAAAAATATGTAATATTAAAGTATTTTGTGTATTTTTTTTTTTTTGAGTAGAGTTAATTTGAAGTATTTCATTGCAAAAATACATAAATATTGCATGTAATTAACAATGGCGAAAAAAACAACGGAACCATCGTGGAGTAGACACTCATGTATCTTCTTTATTTGTGGCCGAATATATTTCAAATATTTATCAGCAATACAACGCCACAAGATGATTTTATCCAACACAAAAAAACATACGCAATTTTATCGAAGATATTTATCGAATACAAAGCGAAATAAGAATGTCTAAAATAAAAGACAAAAATTCCCCGCTTTCCCCACTTTCTACTAATCAACCATCAAGTATAAAACCCTTTTCAACCTCTTCCTCAGCCCGCTTTCTGTTACTCATTACAAGTTTTCGCAGTTCTTTATCTGGAACTTCTAAACATGCCTGCCTTATTCTCTCACGAAGCTGTTCCTCACTTTGAGATCTACTTGTATAAATGTTATTCATTATATTACCCTAAAAATAAAATTCCAGCGGTGCTAAATCGGGAGATCTGGGTGACCAATGTATTAGAGAGATATCTCGCCCCAAACATCTCAGGGAAAGTGTTCATCTATCCATGCTCCCACTATGGGATTATGAATAGATGCTCTATTTAGTAGGATATACCATTCTAGTACCGTATTTATTTCCATTCTCCAATTAAAATTAATATACTGTTATTTATTTATTTACTTGTTTACTGAGTAGAAGCATGAAATATTTAAACTTTGCGTTTCTGAATGTAAGGTCTTTAACACATAATTTAGCTGATTTTAAGACTTTTGTAATAGAAAAATATGACATCATTGGTATTTCTGAAACATGATTATCTGACAATATACCTTGCAACCTGATATATATTGATGGATATAACTTTAAGAAATGACAGGAAGTCTAGGAGTGGAGGAGAGGCAATACATCTGAGGTCAAGTTTAAAGTATGAGATAATTAATAATATATATGGGATATATTATGCTCTAGAGCAGCTGTGGGCAAAAGTCAATTTAATAAAATATACATTATTGGTGCATTGTATAAACCCCCAAATAAAAATTTATCAATATAGTTGAAGACGTCATTTCGGACTTTTTACCTATATGTAACGATATAATCTGTGGAGGCGACATTAATATTGATTTACTAGGTTCTAAAAATTGAAAGGCTATAATGTTTAATGATTGCATAGATTCTCTTAATTTAAATCAGATTATTAATACGCCTACGCGCACTACAAATATTTCTTCCACCTTATTAGATATTATTTTAATTTCAATTGAAAAAGACGACTATACGTGTGGTGCAAATGATGTGAATAATATATAGGACCATTCGCTGGTATTTTGTTCTTTTAATATTTGTGGTCCTAAATACAATAAACAAACTTTTTAAAACTAGAAATTTTAAACGGATTGATATAGACTTGCTACAAGAATGTTTAATGTCTTCCCATTTTGAGAATATAGTTTATGTATATAAAGTAAATGATACAATTTCATATTTTAATGAGTTAATTTTAAATATATTTGATACTATTGCCCCCTGTTAAAGAAATTGTTGTACGGCGTGGCTTACTGATAATATCCAAAAAATAATTTTATTAAAGGACAAAGCACTACGCAAATTTAATAGAACAAAAAACATTCACCACTGGAATTATTATAAAAGTATAAGAAATCAAACTAACATAATTAATGAAAAAGAGCCTATCTTGGATATTGTTTAAATAATGTGATAATTTTAAAATAATCTGGAAGAAATTAAAAGAACTAAGTATTTATAATAAAATTAATCGAATACACTATCCGAAATATTAAGAAAACCAAATGAAATCAATGAACACTTTTTGCAACTTATCTGCATAGTTAAAATTTAAAAGCGAATTTTAAAGAATAATTTTTCTTTGTACCTGTATCTGAGACGATAATTGATAAATATTTATCGGATATAAAATCTAAATCTACAGGATCAGATCAAATTAATATAGACATCTGTGTTGTCCTTACATACCCCCTTTTCTAACTAACATTATAAACAGTTGTCTTTTAGAATGTGTATTCCTGACACTTGGAAAGTATCACGTATAGTTCTGCTGCAGAAAAACAAAATGACATAGCTGATTTTAACGAACTGCGGCCTATTAATATTTCGTCAGTATTGTCTAAAATGGTAGAAAAAATTATGAATGATCAAATTTGTGATCATATTAATTGTACAATATCATCAATTTGGGTTCCGCGCGGGTTACAGCTGCGCAACTGCTTTGCTTGGTGTTATTGATGATATTGTCATGGATAGAGACTTCGGAAAAACAACAGCTTTAATATTTTTAGATTAGTGAAAGGCATTTGATACGATTAGTCATGATATGTTATTCTCTATTCTACACTGTGTTGGATTTTTAGACAATCAACAATTCTTAGGAGTTGATTAGATAAAATGCAGTATGTGGAGGCATATAATAGTATATCAAATAAGGGAAAGATAACGTGTGGCTCACCACAAGGATCAATCCTTGGCCCCTTGTTATTTTGTATTTATACATGTGACATAACAAATTGTTTAAACAGTTGTAAAGTTTACTTATACGCAGATGATACGCACATTTATTTTTCATTTTTTCATGATTATTTGAATCAAGCTAATGAATCATTAATACTGATCTAAAAAAACTAGTGATGTTGTCAGAGCATCATAAACTAACTATAAACCCTACAAAAGCATCTGTTCTTATATTTGGAAAGTGCAAAGAGCTAGATGAAGCAGGTATAAATGTATAGTAGGTGACAAGGGCTTAAGTATGTACTAGAGTGGCAAGAAATCTTGGTGTTGAACAGGGTACTGTTTTACGGTTTAAAACACACATACGCATACGTTAATCTAAAATATTTATACCCTCGCCGTAATTTTTTATCTCAATCCCTTAAAAGTTAAAATTAAAATTACTGATATGCTAGTGCTGAGTCATTTTAACTATTGTGATGCCATATATGGCCCTTGCTTGGATAAAGCAAACGTTAATAAAATTGTGGAAATCCAAAAGGCGTGTTTAAGCTCCACTGTACTACACTGCTTTATAATATCGTTTTAAATAAGGCCTTCCCATATTTTTATAACAAAATTAAATACCGTAGTGACGTCCATACCTTGAACTTGAGATTCAGAGGGTTGATAGCACCTCCACATTATAGAACTAGAAGTCATACATGATATTATACCTTACATTTTAAATTGCTCCTAAATGGCCTTTCCTAGTTTATTTTAAGTTTGAGATTTTCTTTAGTTCTCTCCTCTTTTTACTCAGTGAATAATTGAATATTTAGGTATTGTATTGTAGATTAATTTGACGGACTAACAACTAATTATTTAATTAATGTCGGTGGATTGGGGCTGAATCTTGGATCAACATTTATTGTTTTTCAGTCTTTTTGTAGCACATAACAAAAGTTAAATGTTATTTGTTTTCCTTGTTAAAAAGTGATAATTGTGTCATGAACTGCAAATAAAAGTCATTATTATTATTATTATTATTATTATTATTATTATTATTATTATTATTATTATGTGGTCAAATCCACTACTACATTGAAAAAGCGTCATTTGTTTCTTTGACATCTTTGAAATAGAAATAAAATCCCTGCAATCTGTTTTATAGAACTAACATCTAATACTTGACGTCTTTATGATCTATAAAACTGGCTAATGTGATTATACACTACATAAAATAACTAATAAAATACTCGTGGCGTTATAGAAAAAAATTTAGTTTATAATAACTGTATGAAAGTCAAAGAACGAAAGAAATCGGCACACATGTGGCATTTCTGTACGTTTGCCAATAGATATGGCTTGACGTTGGACACGTATGAATCACAGAATATAGTTCTAAAATAAATGCTTCTTATTTTAAGTGAATCCTATTTTTAATTGAGTAAAAATGACGCCTGAAGCCCGAATGTCAATTGCCGCATTGTTTCGTGCAGGTGTGGTTCTATCTACGTTCCCCGTTTATAGAAAATAATATGTATATTTTTGGCTCATACACATTGTCGAAATTGTTGTAGTTTATTATTAGGCTAGTGTAATTAGCAGCTCACGCTTCTAAAAAAATACCCGTCTATTTAAAACCATTTCTGAGAAATAACTGCAATGTTCTGAGAAATTATATTTTCTTATTTATAATCCAGTCAAAATAGGGTCTAAAATGGATTTTTTTTTCCATGAGAAGTCTTATGGTTGGATCATGTTGGGGAGGTGATCAGGAGTACTATCGTGAGCAGAAAAAAATAGGACAACTTTTTTTTTCTAATGTAAATCTGTCTCTATTTGAATATGTAATGAGTAGCCGAAATAAAACAGATATTACTTTTAATTTATTTTTTATTTTAATGCTGTAGTTATTGCGATAGTAAATGATGGATGGTTAATGAGATTTTTATTATTATTATTAATTAACTTTATTAACTTTAACTTTATTAATATATAATTCCTAGTACATATATACTTAATTAAGACCAAAAGAATTTAATGTATACATTCTCGTATGTCTTATACATACATACATATATACATACATTAATCAGAGACAGGTAAAAAATTTACAACTAAAAAAGAGAAAAAATATCAAAGACAGTTTTCTACATATTCTGACACCATCCTGTAATGATACAGTCGCCTAAGCATGCTGTGGCTTGTTTTGCAGAGTATCAACACAGGATAGGTGTATTATCTATATAGACATAATATATTACATATAGTTATCATCATATTGTCTTTTTTCCTTTTCTTTGTTGGTTGGGACAGCCTGAAACTTAAATTTAAATTTAGAAGGTAGTGGTAGGTGTTTATACTGAATCATAAAATAAGGAAATCGTAGAGATGGCATATAATATTTTGATCTAACTATCAAGACAAGGCTATAACTATAGTGGTTGGAGCAAATATTTTTATATAAACTGTTGATTCAAAATAATATCGATCTTATCTTGGTTATCAAGTATAAATTTTTTTAATTCTATTTTATATTTATTTAACTTTTGTATATTTTTAATATTAAGGGGTAGTATGTTATACAATTTTGGACCATAATAGAATATAAATCGTTGTGTATGCGTTTTTTTATATAATGGTATAACAAGATTTTTATTTCTTAATGATCTTGTTGGGTAATCGTGGGATATATATACGGAATCCCGTGCTTTATAATACCACAATAAACAATGATAAGCGTAAGCATTTTTTACATTAAAGACTTTTGCCTCCTCGTATAGCAGGGCGGTATTATGTAATCTGTTTCTGTTCAGTATTATTTTTAATATACTGTTTTGTGTAACTTGCAAATTGCTTAGAGAGTTTTTAAACAATCCTCCCCATGCTTCAATACAGTAGCTAATAATCGATGCAACTAAAGAGTCATAAACAATGAATAAATTTTTTCTGTTTAGTATGCCTTTTAATTGGTAGAATTTGTGTATAAGTATTCTAATTTTTTTTGTGATATATTCAATATGTTCATTCCATCTTAGATGATGGTCAACCATTACTCCGAGGTATTTTACTTTGTTAGTTTTTTTATTTCAGGGCATCCACATTCATTTTTATTTTGGCAATTTCTTTTATGAACAGTGAGGAATCCCTTTACTGGTTGGTCATCCGCTGAGAGGGTGAAGGTTAAAAATTTGCTCTTATCCACATTTAGGCTGAGCATGTTAATATTTAGATATTGGTAGACTATATTTAGGCTGCTTTCGGCTATAGAATAAACATTTTCCCATGATTCATCCACAAAAATCATAGCTCTGTCGTCAGCGTATGATGTTATATAACCTCGGAAATTTATTAGACTAGCTATGTTGTTAACATATACAAGGAACAGAATTGGACCCAACACTGTTCCCTGTGGTACGCCCATGGTGATGGTCTGTGTTTCACTCAGGGAATTATCGATTTTTACTTTCTGTGTTCGGTTTGTGAGATAGTTCTTTAGAAGATCATAAGCAACGCCTCGTACACCAATATTTTCTAGTCTCCTTAATAGGATACGATGTGATACGGTATCAAAGGCTTTAGCTAGATCTAGAAAAACTGCCAGACATTTCTTATTTGCATCTAAATTAGAGACTGTTTTGTAAATTATATCTAGAACTGCATGTTCTGTGCTCTTGTTTTTTTGAAAACCGAATTGCCTATTCGTAATCACATGATGCCTATCAAAAAAACTAGTTAATCTATTTTTCAAGCACTGTTCAAAGATTTTCGTGAAATTGTTTATAACTGATATCGGTCTGTAGTTGCTTACATCTGTTTTATCACCTGATTTGTAGATTGGTGTAACTACCGACTCTTTCCATTGGTATGGTAATATACCTGTTGTGAATGCGAGATTTACTAGATGAATCAAGGGGTTTATTATATACTGGTGTATATTTTTTATTACTTTGCTCGATATGCCATCTGGACCTGCAGCAGATTTATTTTTTAGATTTGCGATAATTAATATAATTTCATTTTTTGTGGTAGGGTGGAGAAATAAATTTGAGTCTACTTTTTTATCGTCAAAGATAGTTTCCGGGCTTTCGTTATTTTTTTAGATTTTTGTTGCCATTTTATCACCGATGTTTATGAAATATTCGTTTATATAATTTGCTTTAGCGATATTATTATTTATTTGTTTTCCATTTGCATCGTTTATATTATTATTATTATTATTTGAAGTTTTAGTTTTACTGTTTGTTGCTTTGTTTATTGTTTCCCAAATTTTTTTGTAATTTCCATTTGCATCTTTTATTTCATTAGTATAAAAATCATTTTTTGTTTTCCTTATTAAATTATATAGTGTGTTTCTATATTGATTATATTGCGTTTTTAGTTCCTGTGTAAAATTTCTTAATAATTGTTTTTTCATATTATCCCTTTTGCGAATAGAATTTATTAGTCCAAGTGTTATCCACGGTTTTATTTTATTGATTTTATTATTTTTTAAAATTATACTTGTGGTGGACTCATTTATGTAGGATTTTATTTTATTAATGAAAGTGTCATAACTGTTTTGTATATTATTGCAATTTACAACGTCATCCCAGTTTTCTCGTTCTAAGAGATTTTTTAGTTGTAAATTGCACTGCGTTATAACATTAACAAAAATTTGGTGTGTAACATTTTAAGAAAGTGGAGTATAAACGATACGATTAGTAGAAATCCTGGATCAAAAGACAAAGAATTTGCTACTTAACAAGAAACTAACTATTAATATTTCGTTATTGCACAATTTCTATTTATAACTTCTATAAGTTCTGTTTGGCATAGAATTAAATAACCGATACGATAATCATTAGTAATAATATTTTCTCATGCATTATTTACTGTTTCCAGTAATTCTTCGGCATTCCGTGGTCTCACATTTCGTTTTTGGATGCTTCTTACGAGTAGTCCCCATACTTCTTCCACAGGGTTAAGATCTGGACTATGACTGGGCGAGTTAAGAACATTGATGTTGTTATCTTGAAACCAGTTATTTACGGTATGAGCAGTGTGAACGGAACAATTGTCTTGTTGAAATATAAACTCATTATTAGGAAATAATTGTGACACAGAAGGGAGCATAATATTATCCTAATATCAATATGCCACAAAACACCAGGACTACGTGCCGATATCCAAGCCCACATATTGCCGGAAAATCTACCACTTTATCATTGTTAGATATATATTTCTCATCGAATAGGTAAAAATAGGGCGGTAAACACGAATACGATCACCGTGTGTTGACTGGAAAGTTTTTTTGTCTGTAAAGATTACATTGTTCCAAAAATTTACATCATGCGCTAAAAATTCAAGCGCAAATCCTACTCGAACGTCTTTATGTTCAGCTTTAAGTAAGTATGTCTGTGCTGCTGCATGACAGCGTAGCTCGCCGGCGACCAGTACTACTCGATCCAGGAAAATTCGTTTCTTCAGCAGCCTGAATAACTGAGTAAAATGGATTTTCTACTAAAGCATTTACCAATTGCAAATCTTGTTGTTGAGTTGATATCCTTCATCGCCCTGATCCAGGATTTCTACTAATCGTACCGTTTATTCTCCACTTTCTTAAAATGTTACACACTGAATTTTTGTCAATATTATAACGCAGTGCAAATTGTCTCATTGACCATCCATCTTCTGCTTTAGCAATAACTCTAGATTTAACTAAATCGCTTATATGAGGCATATTAGTTTTTGCACACTTGCAATAAATTATGACAACTAACTCACAATGTCACAAAAATTAAAATTAGATGTATACAACTAGATTTTAGCAAAATACCGTTATAAGACTTGTCCTATTTTTTTTGCTCACAACCGTACTCAAAAAATGTTTGTACTTTAAAAACCCTGTGCTCTAATTTTTTTTAACCGCGTTTTTCAACCTGAAAATGTGAATAACTCGAGATAAATAGGGCTTTTAAAGAGAATATGGAATAAGTTACCAATGGCTGCATCACTGCCGCCCGGTGTTTGTTGGGTTTGTGGATTAATTCATTGGAAAAAAATTATTTAAGAAATATCAATTCTTTTATGATATTCTTATTTAAAGAAATATTTATTGATTTAGTTATGGAAGGGTAGGGTGAAAAAGAAACTTACCAGAATCATCATTACCGCCCTCGAAAACCTGTGAGAAGCCCGTTCGGAGCCCGTTTTTCGAGTGATTTTGGTGTGGTGAGCAGGGTAGTTTAACCCCCGAGGTTATGGATTAGTAATGGTCAGTTTCCTTGATATTCCCTGACATTTTTTTATTGCTTGGGGATACTGCTATTACGGGCGAGGGTAGGTTCAACCCCTTGGGGTCGGTAAGGGGCATTCTAGTGTAAATTAACTGAACTTATTATCACTCACCAAAAGAACCCGATCCGACGAGCCCTCGCAAACCCAAAACCGAGAAGACGAAAAATTGGGGTGGTTTTTCCTTCATAGGGGTGGTACGCAAGGGTTTCAGAACTCGAAACCATCACCGTTTTTCTCACCCTCGATAACGGAGGGGGAAATATATCCTACAAACTTTTGATGTTTTGGTCTTTTTGGAACCTCGTTAAATGTGCTATTAATGGTTCTGTCTTCAACAAGTAGTGGCTTGCGCTATATTGACTTTTGAGCATTGTACCTATGAGATTGTTCAGAAGGCCAAGAGCTATAACATACTAAAATTTGGTGCAATTTAACCGAGGGCCTTTACTTTCATCGAGCCGGTGACACTGGATTTCAATCAAACTTGAAATATAAACTTAAGTATAGATGGTGTCACGTTATAAATGTGTGACCGAAAGTGCCCACATGTACATGCAAAAATTCGCAGGTATTTAAAAAGATACGGTAAATCTAATGACGTAATCCGCAATGCGATATCTCGATTAGTTTTCGAGATATAAACACGTGAACGCTAGGAGAATGTGCAAAATGAATCTGAATTGATTATCAGGTAGCCATATCTAGAGAACTGACAGAGATAAAGACTTCAGGTTTGAACCATTTGATTTCCCGTTCAATTCTCTATTTGGTGCGATAAAAGAGGTGAACTCGATTTTCCTTTTAAAGGCCACGGCGGAATAAACCAAGGATTGTCTAAATCGCACCTCGACATAGCGACCTGCGGTTTGCGTCATTCGAATCGCCTTGTCGTTCTCTGTAACTGTGGATTTTTTGAAAATTTTTGAAATTTTTTTTTAAATAACCAAATTGTTACCATGTACTATAATGCATATTGTAAACAAACATGTGTACAAAACATTTCCGAAGTAAAATGACAAAGTGCTTGGACAGACATACTATTATATTATTTCGTGTATGGAAAGTAAACATAAATCTCTTGCTAACTTTACCGTAAATAGGATTCCTAAAATTTTCCCTCACCCCAGCAATATTAACCCACACTAAATATTTCATTCACCCCGTATACAAATCGTACAAGACTTGTAGAGAAACCTTGCAATTCATTGTTCGTAGCGTCACACCCTCTAACGGTGTTTATTAATTTCTCATCGTTGCTTATATTAATGTTATTTATAATGCAAATTATAGAAATCTAGGTATGTGGGTTCTAGAAATGCAAGCCTGTAACTCTCTGTAGCATGTCTCAGAGATCCTACTCAAATATTGAATTTTAAAATACTAAATAAATGTCCCTAATATTTTCCAGGCTAGAAGAAAACTACGACAGATTTCGTATACTTGCTACTCTGGACGTAAGATGGCGTAGGTCTGTCAATTTAATCATTTTAAACTCCCATCTGCCTGGGAAGATAGCACAGTATTTATTGATCGCGATTGTCAGTGTGAGGCGGTGTTCGCGGATTATAAATAAAACATACATAATAGTGTAAATAGTTCGTTATAAAAGCTGAATTACCCACTTGAGCAATCAAAGCTATTTATTAAACGAAATTTGCATTACTTCAAGTAAGTACGTACACTTATTTAACCTTACAGTACAGCATTAAGCATCTCTCCATAAAGCCGAGATGAAACATATTCTGATAACTGGAGCACCAGGTAAGACTCATGAGATTTCTTCTGAATATATTCCCAATGTATATATAATTATTCAGGTATTGGTAAAACCACCTTGGTAAAGAAAGTTGTGGACAGACTAAATCTGACACCAGCAGATTCAGATGGTTTTTATACCGAAGAGGTAAGAACTAATAAGCGTAGAACAGGCTTTGATATTGTAACGCTCGACGGACAGAGGGCTGTTTTGGCAAGGAGAAGGTAAGATTATTATGTGACTAGTGCATTTTAACATATTTAACTATTTTAGTTCTAATCAACGGGATCGGAGGAGCCATCCCACTCCTCCCGTGGCGCCGGCGCCGGCGCCTGCAGTGCCTAACCCGACTGTAGGCCAGTATGAGGTACACTTAGAGGATTTCGAAAAACTTGCTTTGCCTGCTCTGGAGAAGGTTAGTTGACAATTGAAGACTGTAAGCTACCTACTTTAATTAAATTTTATATGATTAATTTATGCATAACACAACTCCAGTTAGCGCAGAGATGGGCTATGGAGGTCCAGTGGACGTTATGATGACGTCCA
Source organism: Leptura quadrifasciata (assembly GCA_963675555.1). NCBI lineage: Eukaryota > Metazoa > Arthropoda > Insecta > Coleoptera > Cerambycidae > Leptura > Leptura quadrifasciata. Next base: position 12,449,292 of record OY776681.1, on the reverse strand, counting down.
AAAATGTTACAAAGACGCCCAAAAACATACCCGACCAAAAACGTCTGATAGAAACTTATAAAAATATAATACATGGATCTATAAGATTCGAGTTGGATAGTAAAACTGTAAGTCTCTATAAGGCCCTCATTGAACTTTACTAGTTTATAGCAGGATTTGCATATATATTTTCAATGAATATATTGTAGAGTACGTGAAATATGCGAGACTTTTTGACTTCAGGACTTTGTTAGGAGTAGTAAGTAGGTAAACATACTAAAAGTCCCCACCCCTGGGAGATGAGCTTTCGGAGGGAGGGGAGGGCAAAATCTCATTTTTGGGCTTTTCGATTATATCTCGGACACGGTTGACTCTAGAAAAAATATGTTCTAAATGAAAATGAAAGCTAATAAAATTTCCGATAAAATTGTTTCCACACATATTTGTCGAATTTTCAACGGTTTTTGAGATATACGTTATTGAAATTTTCGAAAAAATCATTTTTACCTAACTCTTTTTGTCAAACATTTGCTTCTGGTGCCTCCCACGATCGTTTCTCAGAAAAATTAACGGAGTTGTAGAGCATTAAATTTCCTTCACTTTGATATACACTTTTACTACTTTATCTTCAACCAATTAAAAGTTATAGAATTTCTAACACGTACGCTCAATTTCGATGTTCCTCTAGAAATGAGTATGTTGAAGCTACCATGATGATTAAGATTTTTAATAATAGAAATAAGGTAGTTGCATTTGATACACAACACTTTTTTTATAAGTATAGCTGTCATTATATTATTACGAATCATATAATGAAAGTATTTACATGGACTGATAGTAATTAAAAAATGAAAAAAAATAAGCATTCAAGGTGATATCTTGTTTTTTTTTGAGGCGGAAGGGTCGAAACTCATTCATCTTCGTCAGCAGAGGAGACATTGTCCAAAGAGATTGGTAGTGTATCAATGTCGTCGTCGTCGCCTTCTTCCTGAATTAATATTCCGACTCCGTTGTTGCAACTACCCCGACACTGTCATCTCCTTTCGCGCATCGGCAAAAAATAATCTTCAAGTTTTAGTCAGAAGCAACATCCAACTCTGATAGTTTCGTAACTAGTTCATCATTCCTCCTCTCTCAACCCAAATTCGACGCTCCACCATTATATTCCTCCCCTAACCACATATGTAATTGGTGTGCTACGTCAAATTTTAAAACTACAATCTGACGTACCTAGTTGGCTTTGTATATATATTGTAAATGTTTAATAAATGATTTTTAATTGGAAATTGGTAATTGTTGACTAACGGTATTTGCCGGCCGACTGACAGTGGAGATGGTCGGGGTTCTAAACTTCTTGATGTATCAGGGCGCCAAGTAATTTTTTTTTCTCTCCAAATACCAGCTCAAGTACAATGTAACCTTAAATTTACTAAATAAATTACTTAGCGAGACGATAATGAAAAATTAAAATTCAGTTTTATCTTTTAATAACAATAAACGAAGTAGGTTAACTTTATAACATTCAACAGTACAATAACGTAGGATATGGTAGACAAATTCACACTAAAAAAAAATGTATCTAACTGGGTATATGCGTCTTACGTAAGTGCTTAAACCCCCAACAAATATCATAGATGTTTTAATTAATTGACAGAATATTTTCATAAAATGTTTAGCAAAATTTAAATATATATATATATATATATATATATATATATATATATATATATTGTCAATTTGTCAATTTCCCGACCAGACATAGACCGGTTTCGAACTTATTAGTTCTCATCAGTATGCCATAGGTCGTGGAACAGACAAATGACAGTGGCCAACCTGCTAGTTTTATACAAACTGATGTAAATGATGTACCTGTGAGAGGTAAGTAAATCCTCTCCTGTGGTCAAATGCTACTATACACCAGACATCATAGATGTCTCCATGGTGTATAGCGACTTGCTATTTTGCTGAGTAGTTGTTTCCTGCAAATCATATGTAATATCAGTATAGGTTAAGTCCACCAAGGACTGAAGGTCACCGCTCTCGGTACTTGCAAAATAGCAAGTCGCTATACACCATGGAGACATCTATGATGTCTGGTGTATAGTAGCATTTGACCACAGGAGAGGATTTACTTACCTCTCACAGGTACATCATATATATATATATATATATATATATATATATATATTTCATGATTTGTAAGGTGTAATTCAATGCAGGTCGGGGTATTTGCCCGCTGAGTAGTTGTTTCCTGCAAATCATGTATAATAACAATATATATATATATATATATATATATAGGTACAGTGGTGAAATTTTTTTAAGCAAAATATACAATATATTTTAAAAAAAATCAATATATATATATGGCGCAAGAAGGATACAAACTGCAGGCAGCAGGGCTTCAGCTTCGGCTCAAATTTCAGGAATGGGCGACTTCCAGCCTATCAATTAACCCAGAAAATGGATGGCTCCTCCACGAAAAAGAAATTCCAGTCCAGCAAGGAGAAGTAACATAAGTACGTGCAGACCAGTAAAAAAAAGTTATTCGTATCAGGGGAGACAAAAAAATGTAGGAAAAACTACGAAATACTAGGCGAAACCGTAGGTGGAAAAAAAACCCTCGTTTCGGAGGGTTTTTTTAGAAAAATGTTGTTGACCTTGGATGTCCTTGGCCTCGTGTAAATTTGGCAAAAATGGCATTTACGTATAGATCCTGCCAATGAAGACAATCGATTTCCAATACCATAAAAATATGCACTCGTCCAAACATAAATGGATAATCGAAAAATATAACGTTGCGAATATATCCCAAAATGGTGAAATTACTTGTTTCAAAAATCGCACCTAGCACGTAAAAAACCAGTTAATAAATTGCCAAGCGTTCCAGCGAACTACACGTGAAAAGTGACAGAATACCGGAAGACGAAACCTAAGCCAAAAACTATTGTGAAGAAATAAATCTGTGTTACCGATCGTCAGTACGGTTATAGGAATCTACCTATAAACTAATTAAAAGTTATTGGTTGCCTAGCTTAGGAATTACAGAAATAGAGAGCCTAAGTATATGCATCACGCTACACAACAAAATGTATAATGCCATGCGTATACCTAAGTGCAACAGATTCCTTACAATTGCGGGTTCATATAGACAACTAAATAATAAATATTACGCGTGACGACGGATAACACGAATTCGTTAGACATTAAATGTAAAAGATAAAGTAATGATTTAGAGATTTTTTTTAATAACGTATAAATGTTAAATTGAACTGTACGATACGTCCGGAATGCATGCTGCTTAACAGCCTCTTCAGTTAGAGAGAGATCAGGCTTCATGTTTGCAGCTACTTTGATTAATGATTTGTAGCGGAACTCGTTGGCGGATTTTTCTGTGGCTAGAGCGCCATACAATGAGAGAAGAAAAAACGGACGCAAATAACAGTGACACAAAAACACATCTACAACGCACGAATGTTTGAAATGGACTGAAACTGAAGAGAAAGAGAGAAAGTGCGGGAGAACTTCATCCCCCTCCACCCGGTCTTTTGGAAGAAGCCAGGTGGCCGGCCTTTGTTTTCCCTCGAAGGGCCTCCCCAACCCATTCCTGGGACCGGCGATCTTGACGAGCTGTACACAGTGTTTTTTCTACATTCAATACCTTTTTAAACTCCATTTGTGAAACGTTTATTCAAATTCGATATAAAATACATTTCTTTTATGATTTATACAAAAAAATTGAATTATTAAAGTTATATATGAAGCCATGAGGGAACAGACCTGCAAATAACTGTACAGACGGTTTAATAATAATTAACTTTACGTTTTCATAAATTATCGATTTTCATTGACGTACCTATACCTCGAAAACCAATGAGAATTCGAGAGATATGTATGGAGACTATATGAATATGGTATGATATATGAATTGTATAGGAAATTTAATTAGCTTTAATTTTTTTTAAATGAGCGTACATGCCAGAATTTCTTTGATTTGTTGAAGATAACGTAGGAAAAGCGTATATCAAATTAAAGGAAATTTAATGCTCTACAACTTTGTTAGTACAGACTATAGATGAGTACCACTAAACAAGTGAATTTCTCTTATGTGATTATTAAATCACATTATTTAAGCAACTAGCTAGAATCCCTACATTTGTACAAGCATACTGCAAGGAGAGCCACCTACTGGAACTTATTGCAATCTGACTAGACTTAGCATGATGATGATCTGTAGCTATGCTAGCTGTAGTATATATAAGATACTATGGGAATGTACGTGAAACCACATTATGAGACTTCGAAAATGGTATATATGTGGATCTATCTGGGAATCGAATCTTGAATGATCTATAAGAGGGGTCAACCACTGATCCGAAATTTGTAAACGTACTCCAGGAATACTGTATTCCTGAAGTATTCCGAGAGTATTCTTGAGTATTCACGTGGTATTCCTTAACTTTGTACACGTATTAGCGGCAGTGATTGGCCCTTCGATATATTTTTAATCTTATCAAGTTCACATTGATTCAGATTTTGTAAACCTGTTAATTAATAATAAACAATTAATAATTGCAAAGTGCACATCCAATATATTTATTATTTTTAACTCGATTTTAAAACATATACAAGCTGCCCATTTTTTCAGGGCCCTCGAGAATATCTCACTTAATATCGGTCGTACAGAAAAAATTATTTTTACGAAAATTGTGCCGATTTATATAACCTACAAAATGGTTTAAAGACGTTTGAAATCCATGGCCTACTTTAAGAGTTATGCCGGAAAATATCGAAAATGCGGAAAACGTCTAGGCCAAATATCTCCGTTATTTGAAGAGATACGAGAAAAATTCTAAGGTGAAATTATTTTGCAAAACAGAGTGTTTCAACGAGGTTTTATCTAATTTTTGTAAAAACCGCTGTATTTTGAAATTTACTCTTTAGGCTGTCAAAAAAATTATTTTGAAACGGGCGGGAAATAGCGCCATTAAATATAGTATTTTCCTCCCTTTTGAACATGCCTTTTCATATGCCATATTTATTCATTGGTACTACGTTAGTAATTATAAAAACATTTTTTAAAATCAATAAAAAAAAATTTAACAAGCATTATACTTGCCGTGGATAAGTATGATTAAATAAATCGTTAAAATAATTCGATAAGTTGTTCAAATCTTTGATATAATAAAACATTAACACAATTAAGAAGAATAAAGTAAATTCAGGTAACAAAAACAAATTAACAATAAAAAAAATATAGCACACAGAACATTAATATTTATCTAATCCTCAAAATATTTTTTAAGATATCATATTAAGTGTTCAAAAAATTAAATAGTCAAGTTTGTTCATAACCAACTATTTTAAAATAATTGAAATAATGGTGAAATCATGAAATACAAACAAATGGATATTATACTTAAATAAATTGCTAAAGACATTTTAACTTTCTGAGCAAGGAGTGACGCTTTTATTTAGGACCTCTGTACATTTGCATAACTGCGAATACTCTTTCCATAATTGCTCCATGTTGCTTTCTTGATTATTATTTTGTTTTTGTTACCTGAATTTACTTTATTCTTCTTAATTGTGTTAATGTTTCATTATAGCAAAGATTTGAACAACTTATTGAATTATTTTATCGTTTATAACGTTATAATGCTTGTTAAAAAAAATTTATTGGTTTTAAAAAAATGTTTTTATAATTACTAACGTAGTATCAATGAATAAATATGGCATATGATATATCGTTGAAAAGGGAGGAAAATACTCTATTTAATGGCGCCATTTCCCGCTCGTTTCAAAATAATTTTTTTAACAGCCTGAAGAGTAAATCTCAAAATACAGCGGTTTTGAAAAAAATTAGATAAAACCTCGCTGAAACACTCTGTTCTGCAAACAATTTTCGCCTTAGAAATTTTCTCGTATCTCTTCAAATAACGTAGATATTTGGCCTAAACGTTTACCGCATCTTCGATATTTTCCGCAATAACTCTTAAATTAGGCCATGGATTTCAAATGTCTTTAAACCATTTTGTAGGTTATATAAATCGACATAATTTTCGTAAAAATATTTTTTTTTTGTACGACCGATATTAAGTGAGATATTCTCGAGTGCCCTGATACAATGGACAGCCTGTATATAGTGTGACCCATTTGAAAGCGGGGGGATACCCCCACATAATTTTTAGTTACCGTCCGATGTTGACATTTTTTAAATGTAGAGCGTGGGAACCTGCACTTTAGGATAATGTGTCACATTTCTTTAACAAAAACCAAGGTTCACTTACAGTGTAATTTTTTGAGAGTGATAATTCACGAAATCGTATTAGCGAAATTTTTGTTAACAAAATCTGTGACACTACTGGATTAAGCGCCCTCTGAAATGGGCCTGTACAAAATTTCATAAAGAAATATTGCATACTAATAATTATGTAGTCAAAGTAAAAATTACCTTTTTCTTGTTATTTTATTTATTCTTGTCAAGTAATCCATAGAATAAAAATTGGAAAACAACTGAAAAAAAGTATTTTTGTTGGTAACACTATTTAACAAAATTATTGGAACACCGGAATATAAAATACACGCTGATTATATTTTTCTTTCTTCCACCAATCCGCCGTATTTTTCGCAATACATCAAATCTTTTTCTGTCATTCGCGGTTGTTCTTGGGTAATAACTGCACATGCTTCAGTATTCTAGCTCGTAGTTTGTTGACTGTCTGCAGTCTTGACTTGTAAACTACTTGCTTTAGTGTATCTCACAGGAAAAAGTTGAATGGTGTCAAATCCGGGGATCTTGGCGGCCGCTCAATAAGAGGACTGTTTTGACCTATCTACCCATTTTCAAAATTTGTATTCAACCAATCCCTTACTACTACTGCATTGTGCACAGGGGACCCATCTAATTGAAATTTTAAATTTATGTAATGCATCCCAAAATTCTTTTCCAGAGAGTTCAGAAATACATTTTGATTCAAATTACTCTCATAAAAAAGGAACAATAATTCTACAATCAAGTACTTTGTACCATACGTTTCTTTTTTCTGAGTACTGTGCCTCTTTGTGTTTATGATCCAATTAGGATGAAAGTATTTACTTGCCAAATAAAAAATTAAAATTGCCGAAATCGAATATTCGATAAAATGTTAACATAACTAGTGTCATAAATCATTAAGTACATATTTTCTGATGAAAAGACAGTAAATATTGGAACTGCCAATATGAATAAGTATTTATTTAGTTCATGACTAAGGGGACGTTTTTATGATCAATATTAGGAAAATTTTTAAGCTCTAATAAACCTAAGGAGTTTGAAGGCTTTTTTCTGAGTTAAACTTGGTTAATTTGGACATGTAAAATAACTTAACTTGTTTGTGACATATTCAGGTACTTTTGAAGGGAGTTTAATATAATTTTTAATGTATTATAAGACATACACACAAGACCATATTGTACTCTGAAGAAATCTTTTAGGTAAAAAACTCGGTAAAAAGTAAATACTTTGTGGCGCATATAATTTCAAATTGTTGAATTAACGGCCAGCTTATTAAGGCGAAATGAAGTATACTGTATGTATGTAAAGGAACAAAATATTGTTATAAAACACTCTCCAAACGTAAACCCAGAATTTCACTTGGTCAATTATATGTTTTGTAAAACACGGAAACAACGATTGTAAATTAGGTATCAGTCTCGCGTCCAAATCGAAATCCTGTAACACAATATGTTGTAAGTAGAACTATTAGCCGTTTTAGAGCAAGCGTTCGATGTTTTGGTAACAGTTGTTGATAATCTACAAATTCCCACTAAGCGGTGTTTGATAATTACACCAGTCGACATTAAGAAATTAAAAATATACGTTGCTCGTTAACTTGAAATCTGATTTCATTTCATAGAGGAAAGAAAACTTGTGATAACAGTCCAAATTTTTTAAATTAGATTACAAGTAATCTTAAAGTTTTTTAAATTTTCGCAATACTATACAAAAATAATTGTTTGTACAGAATAAAATTTTGATTATATAACATTTCTTTAATTAAATGGCATTGTAGCGGTACTTGAGACAATATAAGTGATGTATTTCACATAAATTTTATAAATGTTGGTTGATAAACTTTTCCTGATTTTTATATTTTGGCAGTAAATAGTAATTTTTCTTACAGATTCTTGAGAATTTCTAGATTCTTAAGCTGTGAATGAAATGCGAAAAATGCAAAATCTGACCGTCGTCACCATCGCCACCATATTGGAAAAATGGCGCCAATATATATAAATTTTTAAAAATATTTCAATAATATAATATTTTGAACCTTCGTATAGCGTTAAAATTTGCTAGAAAATCCAATCTATACAATTTTTCCTAAACTGAACAGTAGATAAGTAAAGCGGGTATCGGACTGGAAGTACTTTCCACATCTCTTAGAAATAGCCAGACAGCCAAATTACAACATACAATCAATCCAAAACTGTGGAAAATTATAAATAATCTTCAAGAAAAAAAATAACAAAAGAAGTGAAATTGAAATATTTAATGATAAGGTTAAAATGGGTGACTTAGATGCTGCATATAATTTTAATTTACATTTTATGTCCTCTAATGACAATAACATCCGAGATCTAGAATTTCTAAACAATAATATTGTTGCATGCCTACGCCATGGAACGTGCGAGAAAGTGCCGAAGAAGTGATTCTAGAATGACCTAACACAGTGCCCTGTGGAATTCCATATTTTATGTTTATTATTGCCTATAAATTGTCCTATTTTAACACACTGTTCTCTGGGTTCTAGATAGCTACAAAATAATTCATTTTCTATTCCTATATGTCGCTAACTTTTTAATCAATTTTTTGTGACACACAGTGTCAAATGCCTTGGCCAAATCAAGGAACACAGGGATTAGTTTTTGTTCTTATCAATAGAATTATATAACTTTTTAGTTACTTCGTACATTGCATCCTCAGTACTCATATTTTCCCTAAGACCACACTGAAAGTTTGATAATAATTTATTTTTATTTAAATATATGACCAATCTGTTTTTCATACACATTTAACAATATTATTTATAACAGGTATAGGTCTGTAATTTTCTATTATGTTTCTGTCACCTTTTTTATATATAGGAGTTACCAGTGATTTTTTAAATTTGTCTGGAAAAATACTCTTAAGAAAACACAGATTAAAAGTACAAGTTACCGGTTCAGGTATATTTAGTTTAATCTTTTCTAAAATGTTTGTTGTGATTCCATCAAACACAGGTGCGGAGTTTGTTTTTTAATTTTTGAATGTTTGTGATGTGTGATCATGCTGGATTATAGCATATTATATGCCTTTTTTCAAATATATTATTCTGGTCAATTTTTTCAGCCATGTTTTACCAACATTTATGAAGTAATCGTTAAATATTTCACATACTTGTAGACTTATTTTCATTGTCATTTGTAAAATATGTACGGTCGTGAGCAAAAAAAAAAATAGGACAAGTCTTATAGCGGTATTTTGCTAAAATATAGTTGTGTAAATCTAACTTTAATTTTTCTGACATTGTCAGTTAGTTGTCATAATTTATTGCAAGTGTGCAAAAAACTAATATGTCTCATATACGCGATTTAGTTAAATCTGGAGTTATTGCTAAAGTAGAAGATGGATGGTCAATGAGACAAATTGCACTGCGTTATAATATTGACAAAACTTTGGTGTGTAACATTTTAAGAAAGTGGAGAATAAACGGTACGATTAGTGAAAATTCTGGATCAGAGCGACGAAGGATATCAACTCAACAACAAGATTTGTAATTGGTAAATGCATTAGTAGAAAATCCATTTTACTCAGTTATTCAGGCTGCTGAAGAAACGAATTTTCCTGAATCGAGTAGTACTGGTCGCCGATGAGTAAATGAATCGGTCGCCGACGAGTAAGTGAATCAGAGCTACGCTGTCATGCAGCAGCACAGAAATACTTACTTAAAGCTGAACATAAAGAAGCTCGAGTAGGATTTGCGCTTTGCGCATGATGTAAATTTTTGGAACAATGTAATCTTTACAGACGAAAAAACTTTCCAGTCAACACACAGCGGTCGTATTCGTGTTTACCACCCTCCGAATACTCGATTCTATGAGAAATATATATCTAACAATGATAAAAGTGGTAGATTTTCCGTCAATATGTGGGCTTGGATATCGGCACGTGGTCCTGGTGTTTTGTGGCATATTGAGGAACCATTTAATAGTGAAACGTATATTAGGATTTTAGACAATATTATGCTCCCTTCTGTGTCACAATTATTTCCTAATAATGAGTTCATATTTCAACAAGACAATTGTTCCGTTCATACTGCTCATACCGTAACTAACTGGTTTCAAGATAACAACATCAATGTTCTAAACTGGCCCAGTCATAGTCCAGCTCTTAACCTTATAGAAGAAGTATGGGGGCTACTCGTAAGAAGTATCCAAAAACGAAATGTGAGACCACGGAATGCCGAAGAATTACTGGATATAGTAAATAATGCATGGGAAAATATTATTATGATTATTGTATAAGGTTATTTAATTCTATGCGAAATAGACTTATAGAAGTTATTAATAGAAATGGTGCAATAACGAAATATTAATAGTTAGTTTCTTGCTAAGTAGGATATCCTTTTTTTTTATACATTTATTTAACGTCGGCCTATTTCCGCTACTGAGGCCTAACACCGACGCCTGTAGACGAGCAACCCCCAACCAGGAATTTTTCCGAACTTCTTCCCTTAAGAAGAGTAGGGATCTTTTACTTGCCTAACATTTAATAGACAAGGGACCGACGGCTTTACATCCCCTCCGAAGGATGGTATATCTCCTATACAACCCTCGCCTAAGGTTGTATAGCTTCCGCGCATACACTGATATACAAGCCGCTGGAAGATGTATGAGGCGAGGACGCGGTTTCCGTTGGAATGGTCACCCATCCAAGTACTAACTGCGCCTGTCGTTGCTTTACATCGCATACCGAAGTATGTACATAGTAAAGACGCACCTACGCTCGCCCCTTAGGATATCCTTTGTCCTTTGATCCAGGATTTCTACTAATCGTGCCGTTTATTTTCCACTTTCTTAAAATATTACACACCAAATTTTTGTTAATGTTATAACGCAGTGCAATTTATCTCATTAACAATCCATTATTTACTATAGCAATAACTACAGCATTAAAATAAAAAAGAAATTAAAAGTGATATCTGTTTCATTTCGGCTACTCATTACATATTCAAATAGAGACAGATTTACATTAGAAAAAAAAGTCCTATTTTTTTCTGCTCACGACAGTACCTTATCGATATGGTTCACCTTTTCAGGATAAAAGTTTGCTGATAATCGACGAAATTGGAAAGATGGAAATGTTCAGCGAGAAATTTCAAGAGAGCGTAAAGAGAATAATCGGGAACAAAGACATGTGTGTTCTGGCAACAGTCCCATTAAATGGAGGTCCTGATTTGGTTAGACAGCTCAAAGAAAGTGGAAATTGCGTGCTTATAACTGTGAGTTTAATACAAAAAAATATTTTGAGATGAAACAAACAATTTTTTTTAGGTCAACGAGGAAAACAGGGACCATTTGGTTGATCAGATTGTCAGATTGGTTAGAAAATAAAAGTGTATGTTGTTGAGCCGTGTTTGATTTACTAGGTGTCGGAGTATCCGTAATTATGCAGTAAAAATTGTAATATATCAGACAAAATTTAGAAAGTTTTCAAAATTGGTAAAAACGTTAAGGATAGCATAAAAATTATTAAACCTTAAAGTTCCCACTCCTAAATAGTGTGCTTCAGCCCCGTCGTTTCCACCGCCATTTTGAGATTTTCTAGATTATCTCGGAAATGGTACACTTTTTTATAAAAATACTTATATACAAAATTATTCCTCATACAATTCTCTATCAAAAACGTCTTTATACTTTTTTCCATAAAATGAATAGTACTGTGGAAAATAAGGCGCACACATAAGGGTTGGTTCTGGTTAATACAATAAACTGCAATCTTTGCTATAGTCTACTTTAAAGTTCAATGCCTAACGCTAAAAAAGTAGCTACTTAAACTCTTTTTAAAATTATAATAAATGTACCGCTTTCACCCTCTCACCCCCATAAAATAACGCAATTTTTACAGAAGAGATAAAATTGTATGTTATACTTGTTTCCACGTCACCCCAGAGGTAAAGTTCTTGTAGACCTAACTAATTATCAGAAGGTTACCTAAGTTTATTAATCTTCGTCGTCTTTCATAGATTCATGTATGCTTGTCCGTGGCAATGGTAACGCATTGTGGAGCAACGTAAGCCTACTTTTCTGCAATTGTACCTGTATTCGCACCCTAATTTGCATGAACAAGAAATTAGTGTTAAAACAAATTCGGGAGCTGGCTCTTTTGTTGTCATAGTTGGGGTTAATATACCGCTGACTTTTTTCCATCCCCAATCAGTAGCTTGACTTTTGATATGCCATTTTAAAGCTTAAGTAATGGTCTTTAAAAAAGGTTATATTAAATTTTTGTGTACGAAGGGTATTTTTTGAGCTATTCTCCAAAGTTCCCGAACATATTTATTTATTTATCTATTTGGTAATGCACTCAACAGGCAAGCCCTATTACAGAGTGATATGGTACATTTGATATTTACAGTAAAATAAAACTTATTTAATACTAGCTTAATATTAACATAATATTAAAAAGCAATGGTTTAAAACAATGAATTTAACATGGTTTTTAGTTTTTTTATACTGATGTCAAATATATCACAGTTGGCTTGGATCGTATTATAGTTACTACATATTCTGTGAAGAAAGGGGAATTGGTTTGATAATTTGTACCTGCCAGCTCTAAGTGGAAAGGTTCTATAAGTTCTAGTACGATAGTGGGGGACACTTAAACTTATCATGGACAGGAAACTACTATCGTCTACATTACTATGTAACAATTTATGTAACTATGCAATATGCCCGTATTTTCGTCGATTCTCCAGTGTTTTGAGATCATAGCTTTCCCTTAATATGTCTTTATCTATATCGAAATCATATAGACCAGTCTCTATATAATTTAAAAACCTTAAAACTTTAGTTTGTATTGTTTCTACGCTATTTTTGTGTATTTGATAAAATGGATTCCAGACAATTGAGCAATATTCCAACTGAGATCTTACATACGAAATATATAATCGTCTAATAGCTCCTGTATTGTTAAACGTCTTCGTATTGCGTACTATGAATCCATAGATTTTATTGGCCTTATTTATCATGGCGTAAATATGGTTACTAAATGTGAGCTGGGTGTCAAATGTTAAGCCTAGGTCCCTCATGGTTTCAACCCTAGCCAAATCTGTATCATTTATTTTGTAATTAAATATAATTGGAGCTTTTCTTCTAGTATAGGTGATAATGAAGCATTTATTAATGTTTAGATACAATTTATTTTAAAGTGTCCATTGATATAAATTATTAATGTCATTTTGGAGCAGGAAGCAGTCCATATTACTTTCAACTTTAATGTAAATCTTTAAATCATCTGCGAATAATAGATATTTGGAAGCTCTAATTATTTCAATAAGACTATTTATGAACATGAGAAATAACAGTGGTCCAAGATGGAATCCTGAGAGACTCCGGACAAGGCAAGAAACTGTTTCGATGTATAACCACTTACAGACACATACTGTTTTCTATTATGTAAATATGATGTGAGGAGTTCTATAAGATTCTCATGGAATCCAAATTCATTTTTAAGTTTATAGAGTAGAAAACTATGCGACACCGAATCAATCGCCTTTTGATAATCGGTAGAAATGTTAAAGAACGCTATAACCCCGATATACTTTTCGACGTTGTAACAAAATCCGACTTAGGAAATATTTCGTAAGAAAAGCGTGCTTCACGTAAAAACGCCGTGGAGGAGGTTTTTAATTCTTGGAAATATATTTTTGCTCTTCGGAGCGTTTTTTATGCCAAATTTTCGCTAACTCTTCGAGGAGCGTTAATTTGGTAAGTGTAGTAAATGTCGCTGCACAGGGACGTAATGTCGCCCCGACCACCCAATTTTAGAAAGTATCATAAAATTGGACTTGAACTTCCAAATTTCCAAGATTAAAAACCCTTTTACGAATCCACGTTGTCAAGCACTGCAACTCTTACGAAGTGTTGAATATGAGGACAAGTTAGTCCAACGACTATTCAAAGTATATCGGAAGTTATAGCGAAAATAGCCCTTAGCGACATGGGACCCCCATCATTTCCTAGCAGTCAGATTTGACGGGGAAATGATGCGTTTTGACGGGGTTTGCCCTAAACCGGTTCCTCAGTGATTCGGAGTCAAAAAAGTATCTATACCATGTACTCACACGTGCATGGGATTTGCCTTGCCTGAACGTAAAATTTGTTATTGCATAATACAAACGAAGTAGATACGCTTCAAGCAATTTTAAGCTCCGAGGAGCGACCAAAATTTATGTGAATTAATAAATACGTTTATAAAGACAGGCAAGCATAAGCCCACCAAAATTTCAGTTACATGAACTATTCCTTGAATCTTTTTGTGCATCGTTAGCTTTTCAAACTGCATATTGGATGGTAGTTGGTACCGTATGAATCGTCCCGTTCCTCACCATGTGTTGTACACGGGTCAGACCATTGTTTGTTTACATTTTCACTGAAGAAGTTGTGTAAAAACATAAATTTTTTAAAGATTTAATATACATTTTTTGAACTTTATATTGTCTTTTACTTGTGTTTTCTAACAAAATTTCCCTTTCAGATTTAATTTTAAGAGAGTGTTAAACAGACAGTGTTAGATTTATAGTGTTACGACGTCTTCCAATTGATACCATCAGAGCCGCAGTTAAGCATAAACGACAGTAAGTATGATTTATTCATTAATCTCCGTCTGAAACAGTCACTTTGAACCCTAAAAATTTTGTGAACGAAATATTTTTTATTTAGTATTTAGAAAAGGTTGAGGAAAAAGAAAATTAATTTTTTCTTTTTCCTATTTTTTTTTAATTTTTCTAAGTTTTTCGAGCAGAAAACACGTCCTTCAGACTTCCATCAAAAGCATGGATCGTTCACATGGCGCCCGAACAGGGACCATGCCGTCCCCAAACCCAACAAATCCTTTCTCATTCATGGCGGAAGACTCCGAGGGGTCGACCCCAAGAGAATTTTATGAGCGAGTCACCGCACCGCTCGTCGACGACGGTTCTAGAGGGATAGAACCACAGCGACTGTTTCCGGAGGGAGATAATGTTAATTTATCAGCTTCACAGCCACAAACTGCTTCGATGGAGAGTATGTTTCTGAAAATGGCAGAGGGCTTCGTGCAGGCGATACAGAACGTGTCGACCTGTACGCCCCATGAGAGACAAAGATGTCCGAACGTGACGTTCCATGGGCTTGATCATGAAGATCCAGAAGCATTTCTGAAAATTATGGAGGAATATTTCGACAGAGCTCGCATAAGCCACGACTATGATCGCCTCCATAACGTAACCGGCCAACTCAAGGGCGAAGCTCAACGATGGTCCGAACAATTTAGGACGTTGACTACTTCGTATGCCTTATTCAAGGAAAGATTCCTTACGAGATTTAATTCTCCCGACATACAGTCACGAGCTATTGCTCAACTGTATGCCGTCAAGCAAACGTCTTTAGACGACACGGCAGTGTTTATCACAAGGAAAACCTGTCTTTTCGATCGTATTGATCCCTTTAAATCCGAAGCCATCAGAGCTCGGGTCATCATGGACCAACTGCGTCCAGAAATTAGGTCACGCTTGAGAAGCAACCTAATTTCAAACACAGAGATGTTAATAGCAGCGGCTACTAACGTCGAGCGGGATTCAGCTGACGAACAGACGTCGCTAATCCAGCTTATTGATCAACGTCTGTCCCGCGCGTCTTACTATCGAGAGCCGGGACACATCAGTCCACAAAATTCAAGTATAAGGAGCAATGGAAGCCCAACTCCGACAGCACCGAGGGTGCATTTCCGAGAGGACGTATCTCGACAGGACGGTCCAGGCAGAGCGCCTGGTCGTCCTATTTTTATGCCTAATTTATCAAGCGGATCAGTGAATCCTGACCGCAGGCAAAACAATTTTAATGGCGGATCGGGGAAATTCCGAGTACCCGACCGACCGGCTACCCCGTGCCGATACTGCACAGACACAGTGCAGTGGCACTTCCATAGTCAGTGTCCGAATAACCCTCATCTCAATAGGAGACCGGGAAACTTTCGAGGGGCCAGAGACCCAGGCCAGGGTCCATCTGCAAGATCCCCGGCACAACGGCCGAACCAAGGCGGCAGCAATGTCCAGTAATTTTTTCCGATACTCATGACCACTACGACGCTCCTCTGCACAAGACAAGAGAGTCAATAAATTATATGAGCGAAGCGTTCCCTTTGCCTCGTATAAAAGTTCAAATAAATGAACATGCGGTCGACGCACTGATAGATTCAGGCTCGACGCGAAACGTTATCCATCCGAGGATGTTGGATAATTTTAAAAATCTCACGACACGTCGATCATTTGCTATGGCGTGCGGAGATCGAATGGTGGACTCTCTTGGCACGACAAAATTACAAGTAATAATTTCAGGCACCTCTTTTGAAATTGATTTTCAAGTAATCGAAAATTTAAACGAAACGATAATATTAGGATCACCATTCTTATATATGAACAATGTCGCATATGATTATGGCAGAAAATGCCTATATGCCGGCACAGAAGAGCGTATTACCGTCTTCTGGAATCAAGCTTCTCAGAGGGAGAGACAGCAGGCAAAGCTTCCTGAAGAGCTTGTTATTAAAGACAAATTTCTACGGCCGCTGTTCGAAGAATTTGTCGATCTGTTCACTGCGGAACCGACTCAAGCAACCACAGTGACTGTGAAACACAAAATTACAGTGAAAGACACGAAACCATTTAATATCAGACCATATCCGATGTCTCCGAGTACTAAGAAAATTATGTACGACCAAATCGAAGAGATGTTAAAAGCTGGCGTCATCGAACCTAGCACTGCCCAATATAGTTCACCACCCGTGATCATAAAACGCTCAGACAAGAAACCACGATTTTGCATCGATTATCGCCATTTGAACGAAATGACTGAAGACGAAGCTTCCGTCTTACCCAAAATACACGAAAGTATTAAAGATTTAGGCAATTCGAAGATTTTTTCTGTGTTGGATTTAAAAAGTGGATATTGGCAAATACCGCTAGATGAAGCATCAAAAGATTTCTCGACTTTTACCACTCCTGATGGGGCAGCTTACAGATTCAATGTCATGCCTTTCGGCCTCAAGACAGCTCCCTGTACCTTTCAGAAATTCATGGCAAAGGACGTTTTAACGGGTTACCTGCACCATTTCTGTAAAGTGTATTTAGATGATATAATCGTTTACAGCGTAAACGTGAAGGAGCATATGTCCCACTTGAGGTTAGTCTTTGAAAGACTACGTCTGCACAATCTAAAAGTGTCACCGGAAAAGTGTGTAATAGCGACGAATGAAATCCAATATTTGGGCCATACAATTAGAACTGATACTTCCCAACCATTAGAAAAACATGTCTTACAAATTCAAAATTATCCCGTTCCAGCTACAAAAAAGCAGCTACAAAGTTTCCTAGGGCTTTGCAACTGGGTACGAGAATATCTACCAAATGTGGCGATGATCACGAAGCCACTAACGAAACTTCTTTCGAAGGAAAATCGTTTTCACTGGAACCATACATGCGATGAAGCGTTTAGAAAATTAAAAGAATTATTATCCGGACCGCTGGAACTCCATCGGCCGGATTTTTCACGTCAATTCATTTTGCAAACAGATGCATCCCTCCAAGGCCTTTCGGCCGTATTATATCAATTAGGCGACAACGGCGAAAAATACATAATCTCGTATGCAAGCAACACGTTATCTCCAGCGGAGAGACGTTACCACATAAACGAGCTAGAATGCTTGGCGGTGGTGAACTATATTAAAAAGTACAAGATGTACTTAGCAGACAAACCGTTCTTGGTGAAGACGGACAACAGGGCGTTACTTTGGTTAAACAAACATAAGGACGACAAAACAAAATTTACTCGATGGTCATTACTATTGCAAGAATATGCATTCAAAATTGAACACTGTCCAGGAAAGGAAAATTTATTAGCAGATTTTCTAAGTCGTAACCCACAAAATCATTATGTCGAGACAGACGATGAAGAGGAAAGAATGTTCCTACCAAATTATAAGTGTCCAGAACGTATTTCTGTATTAACGCACTCAGAAATATACGAAGATATCGTACAGGCTCAATTGAGTTCAAGAGATATTCAAGACAAGATCCGCCGTTGGAATGATCTATTTCAACAGGAACAACGTTCCGATGCGGATCTTATTTTTATGCAAAATTTTCACGTCCAAGACGATGTACTTTTTAAAGATTGTGATAGAAATTTTAAATTAATAGTTCCAAAGAGGAAAATAAAAGAATTGATTTACCATTATCATGACCGAGATGAAGCATGTCATCCAGGAAGAGACGAGACTCTCAGGAAAATAGCGAAACGCTACTATTTCAATAATATGGCCAGGATCGTAGGCAGATACATAAACGACTGTCTGATATGCCAGTCTGTCAAGACAAGACAAGCCCAACCCAATGCTCCACTTAGAAGTCATGCACCCCAAAATGCATTTGAAACCTTGAGCGTCGACGTAATTGGCCCGCTGCAGAGGACTAAAGACGCCGAAAACAGATACATGATTATCGTCGAAGACGTTTTCAGTAAATGGATAGAGGCAAAGGCATACATTCAGGTCGACGGCAGAATGATAGCCAAATATATCGACGAAGAAATAGTAGCAAGATTCGGAGTCCCTCGAGTCATAATATCAGACAACGGTGGTCATTTCAATTCCGAATGGTACATCACATTTTGCGAAAGGAATGGTATCGAACGATACTTAATTCCAGCATATCACCAACAGTCCAACCCCGTGGAACGACGGGTGCAGGAATGCAAGAAAATTTTAAAGACTCTTTTATTCAAAAAGCCAAACGACACTTGGGATCGCTACGTGCATCAAATGACATATATATTAAGAAATCGTAGGAACGCCGCTACAAATCAAACACCTAGCATGGTTGTGTTAGGATATGATCCAGCCGAAAGAGGCGAATGGGATTTGTATGCCTGGAGGCAAGAAAGAGCCAAGCAACAAACGCTTCCACGATACGAGCGAATCAAGGAAGCCCGTCAGGCCCAACAAGATTATAAACAGAAATATGCGCCGAAAGAGGCCGTCACTCCGATCGTCTACAAAGTAGGAGACAGAGTCATGAGTAAGAGAAAAAAGAAGGTACATACCTTCACGCCGTCTTGGTCAGGCCCAACCAGAATTCTGAAGAAGTTTTCAGACGAGGTGTATCTCGTGCAAAAGGGAAATGCAACGACAAGAGTACATGTCGATGATTTGAGACCAGCCCCGCCAGAGGAGCACAACTTGGAAATCGAATCTTCCGATGAAGAAAATGCTAGTCCAGGCGGAACATCACTCGATGGAAATGATTCCCCGTTCTCAGACGATTCCACAGAACCTCTACTGCCGGAGCAAACGGTTGTACAAATCCATGCACCGCCACGAGATGCTTCCACTTCTGATTCAGAATCCAGTTCTGGAGATTCAATCATCTTTTTATAACATTTTTCAACCTAGGCTAAGTTTTAACTTAGTGCTAGGTTTATTTTATATCAAAATTTCCATACCAACTTCTTGTCGTGTCAGGCAAAAGTTGGTATTTTTTATGCATTTTTTACAAGTTATTTTCATCTGAGGATATTGTATCCAAATACAAATCTTCCAAATTCACTGCAGCAACTCTGACCGTGTCCGGCAGAGTTGGTATTTTTTATATAATTTTTCTAAGTCCTCAAATGTTATTAAACATTCATCTGTAAGCAGAGTCCGACCCAAAGGGTCCAAACAAATGTTCCATTGGCACGGCATGGAAAGACGACAACTCTGACGCAGAGCGCGATTCAGACGAGTCTAGCAACTCAAGGGCGAGATGCCGCCACGTCTGCTGGAGGGGCAGATGCAACGATCCGACGGATGCAGATTCTGTCGCAGATTTCTCCCAAGAAGAGAATTTTTAACTACTCGGAAACCATTTCAACCAATATAAGTCAACAAAATTCAGTGTTCCTATTCTCAAAGACGACGATATGTTATCGGTCGCAGATCCCCAGACGGGATGTAAACAAACATTTTACTAAAATTTTGTTTTATTGTTTCATATAAACCGAGCAGAACCAATGTATAGCTGGAGCAAGCAGTCCGAGGACCACCTAAGCTGTTCCAGAAGGCAGTTCGACACCGAAGGTGATCGACGAGGCATAGACACGAGGAGGAGCAGACGCAAGCCCGCATTAGTGGAAGAACACTAAGAAAGATAAGTGCGTCGAAAGTGTTTGTGTTGTGTCATCGAGAATCTGAGGATTTTCGATTTTTTTTTTTTTTTTATGCCATTTTTGAAACACAATGTTCAATAATTCAATCGAATGCTATGCATCGATATATGTTCAAGTTTATCACCATTTTTTAGATTTGCATCTATGTTTTGTTCAGATAGGCCGGTCTGAACGATAACCGAATACAACACATGGGAGACTACATCCAATGATCCATTTTATTTTCAAACAAACAATTTACCAAACGTTACACAAAAAGATTCACGGAAAGGAGGGGAGTGTTAAAGAACGCTATAACCCCGATATACTTTTCGACGTTGTAACAAAATCCGACTTAGGAAATATTTCGTAAGAAAAGCGTGCTTCACGTAAAAACGCCGTGGAGGAGGTTTTTAATTCTTGGAAATATATTTTTGCTCTTCGGAGCGTTTTTTATGCCAAATTTTCGCTAACTCTTCGAGGAGCGTTAATTTGGTAAGTGTAGTAAATGTCGCTGCACAGGGACGTAATGTCGCCCCGACCACCCAATTTTAGAAAGTATCATAAAATTGGACTTGAACTTCCAAATTTCCAAGATTAAAAACCCTTTTACGAATCCACGTTGTCAAGCACTGCAACTCTTACGAAGTGTTGAATATGAGGACAAGTTAGTCCAACGACTATTCAAAGTATATCGGAAGTTATAGCGAAAATAGCCCTTAGCGACATGGGACCCCCATCATTTCCTAGCAGTCAGATTTGACGGGGAAATGATGCGTTTTGACGGGGTTTGCCCTAAACCGGTTCCTCAGTGATTCGGAGTCAAAAAAGTATCTATACCATGTACTCACACGTGCATGGGATTTGCCTTGCCTGAACGTAAAATTTGTTATTGCATAATACAAACGAAGTAGATACGCTTCAAGCAATTTTAAGCTCCGAGGAGCGACCAAAATTTATGTGAATTAATAAATACGTTTATAAAGACAGGCAAGCATAAGCCCACCAAAATTTCAGTTACATGAACTATTCCTTGAATCTTTTTGTGCATCGTTAGCTTTTCAAACTGCATATTGGATGGTAGTTGGTACCGTATGAATCGTCCCGTTCCTCACCATGTGTTGTACACGGGTCAGACCATTGTTTGTTTACATTTTCACTGAAGAAGTTGTGTAAAAACATAAATTTTTTAAAGATTTAATATACATTTTTTGAACTTTATATTGTCTTTTACTTGTGTTTTCTAACAAAATTTCCCTTTCAGATTTAATTTTAAGAGAGTGTTAAACAGACAGTGTTAGATTTATAGTGTTACGACGTCTTCCAATTGATACCATCAGAGCCGCAGTTAAGCATAAACGACAGTAAGTATGATTTATTCATTAATCTCCGTCTGAAACAGTCACTTTGAACCCTAAAAATTTTGTGAACGAAATATTTTTTATTTAGTATTTAGAAAAGGTTGAGGAAAAAGAAAATTAATTTTTTCTTTTTCCTATTTTTTTTTAATTTTTCTAAGTTTTTCGAGCAGAAAACACGTCCTTCAGACTTCCATCAAAAGCATGGATCGTTCACAGAAACAACATCCTTCCTTCGTGTATTTCTTGGGATATGAACTGAGTGATATTACAATAGACTACACCTTTTACTTGTTTTTTATTACACACAATTCTATCGACTGTAACATTTTTATACCCGGACTCGAGTAAAGGCTAATAATAATAATTAATCAGGTTACTAACAATTGACCTCTGTCTCACAAAGCCATGCTGGTGAATGGATATGCTAGTGGAGACTGATCTATAGATATCGTTATAAATAATTGATTCATAAAGTTTTGCTGGGACTGATAGTATAGCAATAGGCCTATAATTCTTAATGTCGGTTTTATCATCTTTCTTGTGTACTGGGCAAAGACGGACTTCTTTCCAGATTTCAGGAAATACTTTGGTTTTTAAACTCAGGTTAAACAGGTAGTAAAGCGGGTATACAAGAAAGTCGATACAACCTTTGACGATGTAAGAGGGTAACCTGTCGGGTCCAACTGCTTTGTTTGACTTTAGTCTTTATACAGCATCACGTATCTCATTTTGTGTAATAGAGTTTACAACTACTTCATCCATGTGCGAATTTAGTTTTATGTGTGAGTTATCTCCGTGGAAATCTACATTGTATACACTTTTAAAGTGACTTGCGAATGCATCTGCAATTGCCTCCCCGCTTTTACATTCTAGGTTATCTAGGTGCATAGTATTTGGGAAGGAGACTGCCCCTTTTTTGTCTTTCATAAATTGCCAGAATGTCCTTGAATCATCGCTAATATCCTCTTGTATTTTATTTATGTACTGTTTGTATGCTTGATCAATATCCTCTTCTAGTTTTGCTCTTAGATTATTATATTCATTTTTTAAATCGTTTGATTGAGAGAAGTTATATTTTGTACGAATTCTATCCTTTTTTCTTAGATCTTTTATGATTTGGTTGTTAAACTAAACTGGATATTTCTTGGACGTTTTTGTTTTTGGGATACAGTTATCAAATATATTGTACATAATGGAATAGAAATACTCTACAGCTTCATTTACATCAGAAAACCTTTCAATATCAGTCCAATCCGTGTTTTTAATAGTTCATATAATAGATTGAAATTCGCCTTTTTATAATTATAGGTAGATTTTAATGGAGACGACAGTTGTGTTAATTTATTGATTACTAAAGAGATCTCTATATACAAAGTTGGATGATGTGCATCCTCATCTACTAAACAAAATGGGCTACGTTGGACTGTACAATTTTGATTCGATATCACCAGATCTAATATACGGTCTAAATAATTTGTTATTCTGTTATACTGCTTACAGTCAAAAAAGTTTTGAAGATTTATAAGTTCTCTAACATACTGATCATTTAATGTATTGCTCTTATAATACTGACTCAGTTCGGAGATATTAAAATCTCCCACGATTAGGACATTATTATTATAGAGAAATGGTAAATTTTCCAAGAAATTATAAAAATTACTTACAGTGTTAATGTTACAGGCCGGATCGATATACATATCTGGTAACGTAAAAAAAATCAGGTTGCCATAGGTTGTAGCCTAGCTGTTATAGCAACAAAAGTAAACATTCTTCGCTCGATTTGCCACATTATAGTTTATTATGAAAGACACGAAATAATTTTTCAATATCTGGTAAATAAAAATAATCTAACTTTGCTGAGTAAAAGAAAAGCAGACTTTACATTTCTAGCCAAATCAGGCCTTTAAATTTTTTAGCAAGGAAAATAGCTCGTGTCCACCTTCTATATCCGAATTTGGAAAACTGCGAAAACCCTCAAAGAAATCTAACATTGTTTCCTGCATTCTTCAGTCGACTAAAATTACTGAACAATCTGTCGAGATGCCCAATGTCTCTGCTCTAGTTATTGATGGGGCTGCTCTTATTCACATGTTGACACTACAGTCAAGTAGAACCATCCAACAGTATAGCGGCAACATTGTTGAATCTTATATTCGGACCAGACTTTTAAAGGTACAAAGGGTAGATATTGTGTTCCATCAGTTATGTACCAGGAAGCCTAAAAACAGGTGCAAGAGAAGCAAGAGATTCTGGAACGAGGGTAAGCGTGAACCCAATGTAGTTATATCTAAAAATTTTAACTCCTTCTTAGCACACAGTCAAAACAAACAAGATTTGTTTGGACTTTTGGCAAACCCATTATGTCCATTGAAAAACAAATAGTTTGCTCGTATGAAAATCGTGTAATTGGGTCTAATTATAAAGTTGCGATCGTATATCTCCAACTTTTCATGAAGAAGCAGATGCTCGTCTTCTGCTTCATGTGTGGCATGCTAGCACCTTTGAAGGATATACCAAAATTAACTTAAAACAGTAGATAGCGATGCGGTAATTATTGCCTTTTACGCCCCTTTTTATGTTAGATAAAATAGAGGAATTATGGATTGAATATGGAACAGGAAGGCATCTTCAGTATCTTCCAATTCACCAGATGCAGCAAAAACTTTCACCTGGGGTTTTAAACTTTCTTCCTTTCTTTCATGATTTTACTGGAGGCAGACATTGTTTCAAGTTTTGGAGGTATCGGTAAAACCACTGCATAGAAGCCGTGGATGGCCTTGAGAGAAGTAGACTAAGCTTTTCTAAATATGCCTCACACTCAGACTCTATCACAGAACCATTCTGCTTTTATGCTTCTTCAACGTTTTGTTGTGCTAATGTATCATCCATCAGGTTCAGCAGAAACTGTGAACGATACAAGGCGAATCTTATTTTGTTAACTTAACAAATCTATTGAAAATATTCCGCTTACTTGTGAGGTTTTATTAAATCATCTTAAAAGGACGAGCCTTGCCTTCAATGTGACGTGGAACAGGCAGATCCAAACGATTGGGGATGGAAGAAAGTTGGAGATAATTATGAGCCTATTTGGTCAACCAATCCAGACATTTCAATGGAAAAATTATAGGAGCTGATCACATGTAAATGTACGCAGAGATGCACATCAAGATGATGTCGTTGTGTAAAAAGTGCGATAAATTGCACAATGCTTTGCAAATGTGAAGGTCAATGTACCCACGAATAAAGTTGACTTTTTTCTAAATATAGGATTTAAATCACTATTTGTTTGAAGTAATTGTTTTTTTATTAAAAAAGAATTTCTTAAAAGTTAATTTGAGTAAAATATTATTTTATTATTTGCATCTTAAAATTTTTTTGTTCAACACTGTATACAATAGTGACAAATTTATAGGGGTTGGCAGAAGTTTGAGGGGGTTTGGTGGGGGCTCAAAAATGTGTCAATACCAAATTGCCGCAATGAAATATTTTTTATTAACCTCAACTGTTTATAATAATATGGTATTTTTAATAAATTACTGGTATTTATAAAGTTGTGCCAAAACTACCCTTCGTACACAAAAATTGCATATAACCTTTTTTAAAGAGCGTTACTTATGCTTTAAAATGACATATCAATAGACAAAATTGGATAAAAAATAACGAAAATACGAGCGATAACTAAATGTATCGGTACAAAATTAGAACGTCCATTTTGATGACGTCATCAAGGCATGATCTTAGCCCCCAGGAGAGTGCCTCTCGGTGGTTTTTTGAACCTTAAAATGTGTACAAACTTCATGCAAAATTTGGTGCTGGTATCCAAAACTGAAATATTTTTACGCTAATGCCACGGACTAGTATAACATAAAATATCATCGCTTCTTTAAAAATCGCGTTATTTTTATATAATTTTAAGTAGAGTTTAGTAGCTACTACTCTAGCGTTACACGTTGACCTTAAAGTAGATTATAGTAAAGATTTGTTCTAACATAGCCCGACCAGAGAGAAAAACTCTTCGATCTTATGTTAATTGAAATTGTTAGAGCTAAACAGGTTACACTTAGGACTTCTAAATGGCCTCCATACCGGACATTGCAGGCTAAATCATCATTTTTATGTGATGGGCAAACACATGGACATTGTCAAAAAAAAGCACCGTTTATATACAAATTTTTATTAAGTTTTTTAAAACAAATAACACTCATAAATTTAAAACCTTTAAAACAGCTGGTACGTATAGAAATAAAATTATTTTCAGGTTCTTTAATTGACTAGACCAGTTGGATATATGTATTATGTTTCAAAACAATCGTAGGTTTTTAGATATTAGCTAAATATAGTTTTAAGATAGAGTTGCCATATATAATTTTTAACTTCTGATTCTTACTGGGTCTTATTTACATTTGGTATAAATAAAAAAATACACATTAGTTGAAAATATAGCGTATCTTCATTTAGAGGAAATCTCCTTATATATATATACAATAGTTACAGGACAGTTGACATAGGAGTTCGAAATTCAAATAATCCCTAAATAATAACAGTACAATTTAGTCCATGAAGAACTTGAAAAAACCCAAAAATTTTGTGACAAGGATGAAACATGGGCACACCTGTTTTCGAGGACGCTGAATCCCTTTCCTTCCCTCAGCAACTGCCCATATACTCGAAAAATCACCCCTTTTTCGCGTTTTTCCCATCGTAGGCATGCGGATCGATTTTTTAGGCAGGATTCGGATAGGCCGTATGAAATTAAACCATACAACATCTTATCCACCAACCACCCCCTTGTCATATTTCTTCGTTGGATCGGGGATCTAATGTTTACAATGTCGAAACCCCTTAAAAACCCGGATCCAACGACTCCTTACGTGCCAAGCATCAAGAAATATGAAAAGGAGGTGGTTTTATGGTTGATCGTTGGATGGTGGGTGAGAAATGAATATTACTATCGTGTTCAGCACCGTCGAAAACAGGGATAAACAAATTTTCATGCATTTTGATTTTTGAGTATGTTTTATATGGGAAGGGGTAGTTTCAACCCCGGGGTGGATAAGATGTTGTATAGTTAAATTTCATACGGCCTATGCGAATTATGTCAAAAAACCCGATGCGCATGCCTACGATGGAAAAAGATGCAAGATGGGGATGGTTTTTTGAGTTTACGGGTAGTTGCGGGGGTGGAACCTTAAAAATATCACTATCGTGTTCAGTGCCCTCGAAAACGGGGGAGGTTCCCTTGTTCCATCCCTGTCATAGAGCGAGAGTGTTTTAAGCCTTTATCTGAAACTTTTTCATGGACTAATCCGTTTATGAAATGTAGAACGAATAATAAAAGCTGTCAAAAAACGTGAACTGCTCACGGCCGAGAAGCCCTTGGATCAAGCGCCTGCAAATTATTTGCTTATGTCTTATTATCAGAAAAATTTGGCCTCTGATATCGCCAAAGGCAGCCCAGTGTCCACATTTTTTCGTATAAAAACGGAGTTAGCTTTAATGGAATTGTTTTCTTAATTAACATTCTAACGGAGTCGACGAAGGCGTAAAAACGTCAAAATCTTGAAATTCTCATCGAGTGAATAAATTAACCAGCGGCTTTCTGTAATGTATTTTAAATAAGACGATAAAATAAACATAATATAGTGCCCTGAAAACCTATGTTACAATAATATAAAACATGAAATGTCGGTTTTTGGCAAAAGGGGTTGAACTGCAAGAAAATTAGTACTAGATAAAATATTAAGAATAAGGCGCTGAGACTGCCTATTCGATTTGAGGTTCAAAATGTAAAGGATGTCGGATTCAAAATGGCCTCTTCAAAACCGTCTAGCTCAGAAATCAATTGGTTTGACATTTTTCGTGTCGGTTTGAATAGACGAAAATCATTCTAAAGTCGAGGCAAGAATTCAAGCGATGCACGTCACGAGTGATCTCATTAAAGAAATTTTAATCCTAACATAATTTTGAATCATTAATTACGTTAAAAAGAGTAATTCTTGACACCCAGTTATTAAGCTTTTTTCAGAAATAGGTACAGTTTAATGGGGCTTCATGATTCTTAGCAGTAGTGTCTTATTTATAGAATAGATCTGTGACGTGCATCGCTTGAATTCTTGCCTCGACTAAATGTAATTTGATACAACGTCAAATTTTCTAATTCTGAGCAAGTTTTTCTAATAAAATTTTTCAATATTTCTCACAGAAAAGGCACTTTACCTGATGCGACTTTAATTTTTAAGCTGTTACCCCTCTATAAATTTTTTAAAGTCTAACATACTAAAAATAGTATTCGGGTGAAGCAAGAGCAGAATACAAAAAATTGTGTTTGTAATCCAAAAAATCGGCAGTTACTGGAAGCGGCTGGAACCTCCCCACTCGGTGGATCTCAAACAGAGTATACATTATCGCTCGTTGAATAATATACTATTAGGATATTAACAACATCACTTGAACGACTAAGAAAGTCTAGTTATCTTAAATAATACAGATTTGTAAAGCAACAAACTGAAAATTGGTAAAGTGATAATCTATAATAAATTCACCAACGAAGGTACAGAAAGCACATGATATTGATATTGTTACATCTACCTTTAAAGTTTGTGACAATCCACTGATGCAGTCACTAAAACTTACAAATATTCCGAAATCTTATTAACATGATATGACCCCAACGTTATTGGATGACAAACGATGACAATCGTCAAAATTTGCTCATTGCAATCCGGTCGTTCGCAACTGTCTTTGTTAAATGAAACAATAGCATTTCAGTAATTTTACTAGATTTTAGAGGAATATTTGTAGTTTAATTATTCGATTTGTCTGTATTTAAAAACGGCACTAAACGTAATCCGCTCTACTTCTAGATCAGTGAAGAAACCCTCACACGTGAATTGACACGTGATGTGACGAGTTTCACGACGGCTACGCGCATCGATCATGTAACGCGAAATGCGATCTATGCTTCACATTTGCTCTGTTATTAATTTTTTTCACGGAAACCAAATCGAAAGGGTGGAAGTGTGATATATTGTTGAAATTGGAATTTTTATTGCTTTTCAATGATTCGATTGAACATTGTAACTAATTACAAAATAAACAACTCGTTGCGCCAAAAGGGCACTAAACGTAATCCGATCTCAACCAAAACCTTTTTGGATCTTCTGGAGCACTAAAGAAACGCACATGCAAAGTTTCTTTCAAATCCGTTCAGTAGTTTCGGCGCTATCGTGCTAACACACATACACACACAGACATTTATCAAAAATTACATTTTTGGGTTCCTAGGACCTTAAAACGTAAAGATTTGATGTTATCTCAATTTTCGTTTTTGAACCAATTTTAGTAACCTCTCACAATTTTATTGTGTTGAGGTTAAAAAGTTGTCACGTATAATACCGCTTTGCTGTGGACAGTAGTGGACACATTGTATGCTAGTTCTGAATATTTGAGTTTTGAAATTTCTTGTCCATTTTCCAGAAGGCCATGCTCAAGTAAAAAGCCGACATTGACATTGGAAATTAAACTGGATGAGAATTTAGAGATAAAAACACTGACCCCACTATTTATTGTTGTTTCAATTTTTTAGGTATTATTTGAATTTCGCAGTAGGAAATCAACCAAGTCGATTGCCCCAACATTACAATGATTGAATTATTTGGAATACACGTCAGCGCAACAATTAGAAGTTTTATAAAAATACACAAAATTTTATAAATTAGGTTCTAATTTGTTTTACAAATATTTCAGCTATATCACTAGAATATCTACCTATACAAATAACTTATTTGTAATATCACAGCTTAGAAAAAAATTGTACACACAAAAAGACAGGTTTCAAAAGATGATGGTCTTAGATATTTGTGATGAAGGAGGAGATTATAACGAAGGCAGGCTACAAAAATATCATGCCGTCATCTTTATAAACCTGGATTAGGGTTTCTTTACTCCTATAAACCACAATTTGGTTTCTTTCTCTTGCGTAATTCAGCAGTTTGGAACAAAAGAATGCACAGGGTATATTTTGGCAAATAAGTTCAAGTCTTTTGAGACTCATTCAGGATCAATAGTTATTTACACATTCACTGAAAATAAAGTAGTTGAGTTTCAAACTACTGAATTTATTAGTGTACAGTATACTTATATTTTAGGAGCACAAATGCAAGAGGATCCCTTGTAATATTTCATGTTTATTTACATACCAGGCGGTACTATTCTTTAACACATTTTAATGATTTTCATTAAAATTTCAGAATATCTATTACATCATTAACTTGCTCTAGGGTCTGGAGATAGTATTCATCACACGAGAGATTGAGGATTTAAAGATTCAGAAGCTATAATAAAAAAAATATTTTTGGTAAGTATCAGTATCTAAGAGTTACAAAACAACTAGGACAGCACTAGACAGCAAATATAATTTTTGGACTGTGTTTGGTATGTTTTTTTAAAGGTTTGCACAACTGGCTTTGAGTGGATATCCCGACGCGCGACGTACGTACTTACACAACCGGTGACTGTCCAGAAATATAGTAAGCTCACATATGCACGGGGTGTCTCGTAATACCGTGCAAGAAATTTAACTACCAATTGCTTATCGAAAATGAAAGCGGTTTTTCATATAAAATTTATTAAAATAACCCTCTCCTGTCCACCTCCCTCCTTAAAAGGGTGTGCCAAAAAAAAATTCTATCTCAAAATAACGTAATAGGAAAAACATGAATTCAGGTTCATCTCGGTTGCTAATCAAAAGGTATCTAAATGACAGACATCAGACATCTAACAAGCCTTTGACAGTACAATGTGCAGACTAAACTATCGCTATCGTCAATAAGCTGCTGTTTTTAACCCCCATGTTCAAGATATCTCCGCTCATGTCTCTAGTTTAGATAATTTGTGATTTTATTTCATATCTGTAAGGTAAGAAGTGTTTGTCCAATGTTAGTAGTTTATAAAAGACGCCAACTGACAGTATGTTGTTAAGTTAGCTCGTGGATATAGGGCTATTGGATATGAAATGATGTCCGGAAATTGTCTACATATATTGACAAAAAATGTATGTATATTAATGTACTTATATATCCCAATAAAATGGGACGAAATTTGTCGATTTGGATGAAAAAAGTCAGAGCGGGCTGATATTTTAGGAACAGGCTTATTTAGTGATACGTTTTAATATATCAAAAGTTCCCACCCGTAGAAGCGGGGAGGAGGGGCGGGGGCGGGGGAGAAAATAGGTAAAAAAAAATCGATTTTTCGCAATAAACTCGGAAAGTATCAATTTTACTGTAAAATATGTATACATGAAAATTACAGGTAATTTGAATATGTTGGTGTATATACAAAATCGTTTTGATAACGAGTGAATGAAGATAAAATGAAAAAACATGAAAATTTATCATTTTCAAGTACATTTAGACAAATAGTTATTTTTTAATTAGCTTTAGGCATTAATGACACTAAAGGTTTTTTGAAGACAATTAAATTATCTTTAAAATGGGCTCAAATGGCCTTCATACGATGAATGGTTCACGAGTTAGAGGTGTTTAAATCTATGAGCAAAAATTTTTTTTATTATTATAAATTAAGATTTTTCTACAAAAACAGTGCATAACAATTTTTTTAAAAATATGGACCTAGTATGAAACGACTCAGAAATGTCCCCAGAATAACTTCTAATACTTCAAAAAAAGAAAAAATATTATTAGATATACTTTTTTGTACTTCAAATGTGACGAAAATTGCCTGTTTGCTTAAAAATCAACCGCATTTTCAATCTTCAGTTCCTTGTCGCTACTTAATGAAAGTCATACACGAAAAAGTATTTTTTGTAGAAAATTTTGTAAGCTTTGATTTAGGTCTTATGAAATTTTGTCGTAAAGCCAAAAGAAACAATGATTAACAAAAAGGAAGTAAAAAATAATATTGGTTCAATTTTTCTGAAGAAAAACGGTTTTCAAGAACCTTTTTTTTTAAGAAAATATACCTTGCGAACGACTTATGCTATTGCATTACATTCATATGTATACAAACTAACAAAAATACGTCAAAATCAATTTAAAGAAAATTGTTATGCACAGTTCTTGCAGGAAAATCTTAATTTATAACAAAAAATAAATTTTTGCTCGTAGATTTAAACAGCTGTAACTCGTGAACCATTCATCGTATGAAAGCCACTTTTAGCTCATTTTAAAAATAATTTAATTCTCTTCAAAAAACCTGTTTTCTCCCCTCTCTCTTCCGGCGACATCTACGGGTGGGGACTTTTGATATGTTAAAAAGTACCACGAAATAAGCCTGTCCATTTTCCCATTTTCTTGGGCTAATAGTTATATCAATAAAAACTTGTTCACATCGTACTACGGGTTCAAATTAAATAATCTAGATATATACCTATTTATGGTAATGTTGGCATAAGGGACCTCCATTTGCAAATGTTCAAATTCTGCGTATTTGTGGACTATCATAGGATATATCGAAATGGACAAAGCACTAGATAAACGTAGACTAGAATGCAGTGGAAATATATTGCTGTACATCTCTCAAACCTTAGTTCAACGTCATCGTATGTACAACCAAAAATGCTTTCTGAAGTGTATGAATTGTATTGTAACAGATGGGTATCATTTGTAGTTGGCAAGAATGATATTATCTTCATTGCATACAATCTCATACGTTAAATGTTGTAGACTTAAGTACAACAATGTACATACATAGAATCAAAGTCCAACGCTATGACATTGATCCGTCCACTGAAAACTTGGAACAGAAACGGCCGTTCATTGTATCTATGACATCCAAATATAGCCCACATGTTTACGTTTACTGGTTGTATTGGGCTGCTTGGATCTGCAGTTCTTAGACTATGAGACTGTTACATGCTGTTACCAAAAATCTTTTTTATTATTATTTCTAAATATTAATATCTTGACATAGGACAACACTCTGGATTCACATTACTTCAATCACCATTAGCTTTTATTCCAACGACTACAAAAGCGTTAGTTTCACCGAGTATAATCGATTAGATTAATTTTTCCGAAGGACGTAATGTAAAAATTGTAATTATGAAAAAACGTTATCAAATTCAAAAACTAAAAAGAAAATATTTCAATACCGTTAAGATATTTCTTTCAAATTGAAAAAAAAATTGCAAAACTTCTATGTTGAGTGTAAGAAGTGATCTTACAGAGAAATTGAGAGCACGTAATTACTTTCTACGAAACAAATACTATCAGATAATCTAATATTTTGTGGTCTGTACTAAATTCTGTCAATATATTCTTCGTAGATATCAAGAAGAAAAGTAGACGTGATTGTCGCTATGAGGTTATTTCAAAAATAGTGAGTACATGTAAATATAAAATAGCAGACGAAAAATAGTTTTCTAAATTTATTACTAAGTTCTCTTATCAAATCGGACTAGCCCATTTTTTCTATATTGACATCCAATCAAATGCTCATTAAGGGAGGACTTGGATGAATTTCAAACATCTACCCTGAACGGCCTACAAGTAATACAGATATTTAGATAAACAAATTTGAAAAATTACTAGAAATTGTGTAGAGTGAGTCAACTATTATGAGACAAATATCCAGTGCTTAAGCAAACGATCTGATGTATTATTATTAAAGGTAAGTATGTTAGTTGCATAACCCGGTATGTGGGCGCCCTAAGGCATGCTTGCCGGTCACATTACAGGTATATTTTCAGTAGTAACATTTCAATTTTACGTAAAGACCGTACAAAAGTTCTGTAATATATGAATAGTATCATACGTGTGTTTATCTTTATATCAGTTGTGGTCGCGTGGAAATGTACAGTCAACGTAACATAAAGGTTTACTGTCTGAAATCCATTTTCCTACATTTTCTTTCTATGTAGTTGATACATAACGGAATACATCTACCACATTTTTATAATAATAATAATAATAAATTATTACACAAAAAAGAAACAAGCAATTTTGTAACAAAAATTAATGGGCCAATTGCAAGGATTATTATTCTCCACCACTTAAATTACACTTAAGAATAAACAATGGGTTACATGGCCTATGTCCATTTAACAGTTTTATTTAAAAACTAGTGTTTTGTGGATTTTTAGCACGATCTGTATCTCATTTTTCGATTCAGTTTTTGTAAGTGAAACTGTTTCAACTAACAGAATTTTACTTGTATAATTGCTAAACCATTTCACACTGTTTATGTACTTAGTTTTATATCTTAGGAACTGTCATTTTCTAAATTATTATGTATTTCGTTCTACACAGCATCCCAGGAAACAATGAACAATTTGTCTACAAAATTTAGTTACATCAAATATCTATTTTTCAATTTTTATATTTTTGTTCATCATGTGGGTACATTTGGTGATTTTCCTTACCTTTTCTCGTTACGATATTAGTATATCCAATAAGATGTAATATATTTACTAAGTTCACACCATAGTCAATACGTTTTACTATTTATATACATCTGTTCATATTTCATTTGTGGTTATGTATTGTATTACGAATTGTGAAGCAAAGGCTCTGGTATGGATTAAAAACTTTTATTATAGATTCCCTTTATCGATTATATGCCACTATTTTAGTTGTGAGTAAAGGAAATTGTAAAATTGCGACCTGCAAGTTGGTGTGCTTAACTTAACCACTAACAGATGGCCATACTTGTACTATTCTTATATTTTATAGCTTTCAATTTAAATAGGGAATTAGATTTCTCACATTTTTTTGGTAGCGTTGTTTTCCAGTAAACAGGACAAAAAGTTTACCTTATCAGTAAAACTCACCAGGAAGTCATTTGCTTGCAGCCTTTGTACTGATTTAAACATATATAATTTTTAACTGTGGACTTCAGTAATTGATATTACAATTTTTATATCCCAGTTACAAAGTGTTTAACATACAGGTAATTTAATTTCATTATACTCATTAAAAAATTTAATTAATCTTCAAATTTTGCCTTTGATATAATTTCAATTATTTTTAAAATAAATTTGAATTCAAAGTCAATTTTTTTAAATTTAATAAGTAGTTAAAATACTATATGTACCACATGGTTTTAAAAATATTTTTCTCTTTCCTTTTCATTTTTTTTGGCAATTTATAGTTTTTATGAAATCAGCTTTTGTACAGTCAGCTTTATTATATTTCGTGCAGTTAACTTGCTTATTTTCGTGCAGCTAGTTTAAATATATTTTGTACAGCTAACTTGCTTATATTTGCATAGCCAACATTGCTTAAATTTTGCATAGCTAACTTGCATAAATTTTGTACGTGCTTATATTCTTAGATATTTAAATTCTGAGATACTTCTTCTACATTCCTGCATAGTTTTTGCACAGATTATTATCTTTCATAGATAAAATTTCGTTATCTTTACATTAAACCACACAGTTGATTAATTTTCCTACAACTTCCGAACTTTCACCCCATTTCATTGAGAGACGTAAATTGCCAAGGAAACATTAGAATCCATTCTCGCAACAAGAGACAATTGTGGGCCTGGATTGCTGTCCCAAAACCAGTCACCTCAACCATAATCAATCCAGGATACTGGTATAAATTTGTTATATATATAAAAACTTCAATTTGTCTTTCAAACCGATTTGTCCATTTTTCATGTAATATATTTTAACATTCATTTTAAACTATCTTTTTATTTCTCTTACCAACAATTTCAGTCTGATCTATAGTAGACTGGTTATTCGAGAAAAAGAGACAATTTTGCTTATTTTACTATAGATGGTGCCCAATTTAACATCAATTTTTCTTTGTCTCCTTTTCTCGAAATAAACAGAAATCTGTCGCTTATGCTGTACATGTCAGAAAGGGTAAGTTTCTCCACTCTTACGAATGCTCTGGACCCACGGCTCTCTGCTCCGACTTAAACCAGCTAGTCGTCCGCATATGTTGCCTCAATTCTTTCTCAAAAATAAATAATAAGAGAAAGGAGGTAACAATAGACACCATTGAGATGACTGAAATACAAATATAACAATAATTGAAAGCAACTGGATCAAGACTGGGATTGAAGCAAGTATGTTCCAAAAATATAAATTACTACTCATGTTGCTGTTGTCGTTGACAATTTTTCTTTAAGTGCAATTTTATTGACTGTTTACTAAGTGTAATATTAATAAATTTTAAAAGCTCATTTAGTAAATTAGGAGCATAACATAATTAGGAGTTTTTAAACCACCATTCTGATATGATATACACTGAAGTTATCACGATTTTTAAGTTAGCACTTCCTTCGATATTCATTGACCTGATTGTCAAGAATTTCTAGCTATCGTGGAACTCGAGATATCGAGGTCCAACGCACTATTGCCCCACCCACTATATGTGAGGACTTTTTCTTCAAAAGGCATAATTGAGATATTGTCAAGATTTTATTTGATTTAGGTATCTACAGGTACCATTGTGAACGTTTTAAATTCCATTTGAGGCAGCTTCTCCTCATTTTATTGAGGCATTGACAAAAATTTGGCATATCCACATATGCTTGTCTATCATATTGTCTTCTCTTTAAATATGTGGATAGTAACTTTCTCTTCATTTTTATCATATGCTTAATAGTATCAGTTACACATTTCTTAGGGGATTTATTATTTGTAATTGTCTTTATTGGTGCATTTTTATCAAATATTTCAATAATATGATTTGTCCACATTTCAGTTTTCATGTTTGTCATCGATTCTATATATTTCACCCCAGTTTATACGTTCGGCTTCGACTTCGTACAATTGCAAATCTACGTATATTTGTTTTTCCTTTTACTAGGTTTATTTATTGGCATTTTAAATAGCAGTAAATATACATGTGATCTGATCTCAATCGCTATCGCTATGCTATGCAATCTGATATCGCTATACTGGAATCTATGGGCTTTCATGTTAGTGTAGTTAACTTTTTTCGTAGCTACGCGTAGAATACAAGTTCTACAAAACTCTTATTTGAGACTAATATTTGGAGTTAGGCGCCATCAAAGTATCTCACATAAACTAATCCAGTTAAATTGGCTCAATATGTCTAGGCGACGACTTCTGCATTCT
Organism: Leptura quadrifasciata; assembly: GCA_963675555.1. Taxonomy (NCBI): domain Eukaryota; kingdom Metazoa; phylum Arthropoda; class Insecta; order Coleoptera; family Cerambycidae; genus Leptura; species Leptura quadrifasciata. Next base: position 12,412,431 of record OY776681.1, on the reverse strand, counting down.
GCTTGTTTATACCATAAAATTATTGATAATAAAACTCCCAAATACTTGAGCAAAAAAATCTCATATAGAACAGACGTCCACAATTTGAATATTCGTTTCAAAGGTACACTTACTCCTCCCCTCCATCGTACAGAATTATTCAAACGATCATTTACGTATCAAATAACTAAAGTATATAATTCCATTCCTTCATATATCAAAAGTAAATCTTTACCAGCTTTTAAATTCACACTAAGAAGATATCTTTTGAATGAATCAAACTAATGCTCCATAGGTGAATTATTCTTTTAATTAGTGTAAAAATATAATTTAATTTTTTTTCTTACTCTAGTGCCTACAAATATCATGTTACTACATACATACTATCTGTCACTAGTAATACTGATTGTTTTTTTTGCCATATTGCTATTATCTACGCTTAAGATTAAATACAGAGGTTCGTCTTGTACGGCCACCTGATCTTCGGCGTTTTTCTCGTATTCTTTTAAATATATTATCTAATCTTGTTACTTTTTTTTGCGAAAATAAAGACCTCTTATTATTATTATTATTTTTATTAATATCAAGATTGTTGGCATTATAGAAATTAGAATGTCTACTTACTAAAATTACATCAATTAGAATTGAGGAATCTCTGGTGAATCTTGTAGGATAGTAATCAATAATTTTCTTAGGCAGGCAAATTTTTTTTTAACTTGTAAACATCAAAGACAACGAAAATATGTGTTTTTTGCTTCCAAAACGTTCTGCGTGTCCTTCCACACACGATTTTTGACAATATGACTGAATGCCACTAAAAGGGATATACTTACTAGTAACATTAAAATTTAAAGTACACTGAATAAAGTAACAATTTATGCATTCCCTGTATTATCCAAATTGATGTACTCAAAACACTTAAAAAATTAAACCCAACAACACTACAGGTATCCCGGTCTTTCTCCTTAAATATTGTGTTTAACATTTGGGTGCTGAAGGCCAAGTAGATGTCATTTATACAGATTTTTCTAAAGCCTTCGACAGACTGGACCACGGAATTTTACTGAACAAGTTATCTGAATTTGGACTAACTGAGCTCTTACTAAACTTCTTTGAATCCTACTTAGTAAATAGACGACTGAATGTGCAATACCATTGGTCTATAGATATCTCAGCAACATCAGGTGTTCCCCAAAGTTCAATGCTTGGCCCTTTGCTCTTTAACACTTTTATAAATGATATGATCATTGGCTTACACTGCAAAACATTACCTTATGCCGATGACCTAAAGATGTTTACATCTATCACTAATGTAGAAGACTGCGCTGATTTGAAAAACGATCTTGTACAGCACAGCTATGGTCTTGGTGTAGCGTAAACAATTTACAGTTAAATATCTCAAAGTGTAACTGCACAAAATCCAATAAAATATATCTGTACAATTAATAAAGAAGGGCTGTAGTCATCTCAAAGATGTAGGAGTTATATTCGATACAAAGGTATTTTTTTTTAGTCATATCAATCAAATCACCGCTAATTCCTTAAAAATATTAGGCTGCATTGTCCGTAATTGTAAAGAATTTTGAAATTTGGAAAATATACTGAAACTTCTCTTTAACTCATTTGTGAGGTCAAGACTTGAATATGCTTCAATAGTATGGAGTCCTGGTTATAAAAATCATAAATATAGCATTGAAAACCCTCAGAAATGTTTTCTTAAATACCTATGGTTCAAAAGTTCTGGAAATTATCTAGGGAGAGATTTTCCGCATTGTAACTTATTACATAGATTCAACGCACGTGATCTTCAACTACGTCTGGTGTACCACTCCCTTATGTACCTTTTTCAAATTTTAAATGGCAAATGTATTTCAGGTTGGAACTTTTATGTTGTGTTGACTGCACATAAGATTTGATTTCATCTATGATCTCTTCTCCGGTTCACCGTTTGCACGCCCACACACTAAGACTAATTATGAGAAAAAGTAAATATATATAAATAAAATATTATGCTTTTTAATGTTTCAGAAAGTTTTATTAAAACTCGACAGACGTTTCGGCAACTGTAGGCCCTTTTTAAGAGTGAAATCTATACAGTATTGTTTACAATACAACATTGTTTTCACTCAGTGTTTGAAAAGAGTCTAAGGAAGCTGAAACACGTATCCAGTTTTAATAAATCTTTCTGAAACATTAATAAGCATAATATTTTGTTTAAAAATATTTATTAATAATAATTCACTTGGTGCCCACCGCAAATCTATTCAATTTATGAAAAAAAGTGATTTTGTACAAGTCTGTCCTACGTTACATATGTTTAGTTTACCTGGGAAATCGGCAAATCGATTTCGACAAAGTTTTCAAAGCGTAGTGTTCCCCGTTACTCCTATTTTAGTACTATATCTATTTCTATACAATTTTTTATAGTTCAGTTATGAGTTACCAATTACACATAACATTTAGTATTTTTCCTCTGCTATTTGATAAACGTAACTTACATCTGCATGCACTTGTTCTTATAGGAATAAAATTAAAATTTATATTACATTCAGTGCGGCTCAAATTGAGGTTGGATATATTACTATCTCCGTTATTATAAAGAATAGAAAGTTGGTTATAGTGAAAGTTATAAAGAATATTTTGGACATTTGATATGCCATAAGATGTAGCTTTTTTAGTTTTTCAAATAATTGGAAAAACCAAAATTATCCATTTCCGATTATTTTAATTTCCAGTGTCACGTCATTTTAACTTGCACGTTATACAGACACTTTTTAAATATAAAAATTAAAATAATAATTTTTATCAATTAATATAGTAGGCCAGTCGTCAGGGAGAATGCGCAAATAATGTTTTAAATCGCACAAAAGGTTTTACTGTTGAAACTAGTTCATTATAGACCTCTTTTAGACATACTAATTTTTCCCCCTCGCCCGTCCCCCCGAACACCCCCAATTTTGGGGTAATAATAATTTTCTTGCAAATATCTCGGTTCTGAATGGTCCTACGAAAAAAAAGATGGTTATCAAAGTTAAAGATAAGTAAATTCATTTTTACGTAGTAGTCCCAACAGTAGAATCTTTTGGCCGATTTAAGACAATGTTAATCTACCTGACGATTAGCCTATAGCCTTTTTTAAAAATGTTAAAAATATTGTAGTCCATTGAATGAGTCGGACGAGTAGCAAATGTTTTGGACTAGACAATGCTCCCCCCCCCGTTTTCGAGGGTGTTTCCACATCGGCAACCCCCCCCCCAATTGACCAGAAACTACTCCCAAAGTGTCCTTTTCTGTGAACTCGTTTATTTTCCACAGTTTTTCGACTAACTGTTATTCCCTCTATTAGAAGATCCATCTAGGGTTTTGACCTCAGCCACCTCTACACCAGGCTGCCAGCCCTCTAGGTGGTTGGAAAATTGATATTTTTTTTGTGGAAAAAAAATGGATATTTTACAGGAGGTGTTTCTGTGACGAAGGTGGCAGGTGATCAGAGTTGTGTAACCATCTCCGGGGGCTGTTTTCACCCTTCAAAGGGGTGGGAAAAAAAAATATATATTTTTTTAAAAAACTAATATTTTGTAGGAGGCGTTTCTTTGAAGAAGGTGGTAGGTGACCAGGATTGTGTAAGCACCACCTTCCGCTTACTACAAAATATTATTTTTCCCACCCCTTTGAAGGGTGAAAACAACCCCCGGTGGTGGTTACACAATCCTGGTCACATACCACCCTTCTCAAAAAAAAACGCCTACAAATTATTATTTTTTTCCCAAAAAAATATTTTCTTTCCACCCCTTTGAAGGGTGAATACAGCCCCCGAGGATGGTACGCAACCCTGGTCACCTGCCACATTTCTGACAGAAACATATCCTGAAAAATATAAATTTTTTTCCACAAAAAAAATATCAATTTTGCAACCTCCTAGAGGGGTGGAAGTCTGGTGTAGGGATGGCTGAGGTCAAATCCCACGAGAGACCTCCCTTTCTACTCGAGGGATTAACAGTTAGTCGAAAGACTGGGGAAAATAAACGGGCTCACGGAAAAGGGCACTTTGAAAGGAAAAATTGGTTTGACCCCGGGGATCGATTCAGCACTCTCGAAAACGGGGAGGGGGGGGATATTGTCTAGTCAGAGTGGCAAACATTTGTCAATTTCATCATAAATCCCGACCCTTTGACTATCGAGAAATTAGTAAAAGTTGTTTCTGTTGGTGTGAAAAATTTAAAATTGTCACCTTTCACTTTGACTCACACTGTATAAATTTTTATACACGGTATCTAACGAAGGTTATAAAAACGTGCCTGATTAATTGGGTTTTGTTTTGACAAGTCTAAATAACAATTATAAAACAAATTATTTAGATCTTATTTTGGAGGCAAAATCACATCCAGAATACTGAAGAAATCAAATATCATCAAATACATGCGTTAAAAATATGTCTATGCTATTCTCAATGTACTAGGCGATGGTGTACAGGAATGTAACACTCTGTGCGTTGGCGAGCCGGGAGTTCCAGTAGGCAAACTTGGTGTCGGGTGATGTCGAATGGTCCTGGCGTGACGTCACAACGGATACAGTTCATGCTGGCCCACCGAGGTATACGTGCAAGAACTGGGCGTTGCTTCTAGCGAGTGGGAGTTGAAATATTGCTGGAAAATACAAGTTTAGTTAGTTTTCGTTCGTACATATTTTATTTTTGGGTCAAGTATACACAGAACGTCGTACTTTAGTAAATAAATACATGATCTGCAGACGAGCTTTGTTATCCTCCGACAACGTCACCTTAATTGTCGAAAATATTGGTGGGTGTAGTAGTTCTTGCCGTTCAGTTGATTCAGTAGGCTCCAAAATGCTAAAAGCAGGTACATGCCAAAATCGATAGCCTATGCCCTAAATTGCCTTATGCAAAATACTCCAGGCAATGAATAGTTTTACTGGATCGTAAGGAGATGAAATTTTTCGAGATCGTAAAATGTACCGTCCTGATCATAACCCTGAGCTTTCGACCTTCGAGGAAGACCACTCATGCCGCCATCTTGGAACGATGGCGCTCAAAATAACTTCTCCGTTCCTTTTGGTCCTAGAAAAGAAGTAAATTAACTAGTTGAAGAGCATAAAATTCTACGTAAAATATGTTCTATGCATTTTTCCTGTCAGACCGACAGTTTTCAAGATACAGCGCGCCAATCGCAAGCAAATAATGGTAATGGAGCTGTGGAGCGTTGTTGCACCTGTCTCCTTAAATATGGGCACAGTAATTTCAATATAAATATCTATTATTATCAAACGCATTGACACAGTTTTCTGCATTATATTTTGTATGGACAGTCCTACTTCCTTAATGGGTACGATATTCATCATTTCATTTTGTAACTCGTTTCCACACCACCAAGGAGGTAGTGCCTATTCGTGCGTTTTTTGTAAGTCTAATCCACAGAATTACTACTTTTAAGTACGTTTTGGACGTTTTGATTGTGGAAGGGCTGGTGCATTGTCGCCTGAATCTTCTTCGCCGTTATAGTCACTTTCTATAGCATTTTCATCTGCTGTTTCTAAGAGATTGGTCTCTTCTATATTCACCTCGCCTTCCTCAAGCACTTCGGAATTGTTTTGTAAGAGGATTCATTGCAACAATAGTAAATGACGGATCATTTTAGGCCCGTTTTGCGGCAGCCACATGCTCTTCCACGACTCGTGTTGCAGTCGCACGAAATACTTTTATGCAAGGAATCCTGTGCAGGTTGTTTAGTGTTTCGCGACTGTTTCGCACAGCATCGAGTCCTGTTTGGATTTTCAGCAAACCATACTCCACTGCATTTTTTTCAACCCCACGCCATAACTGGACTTGGTGGTAAGTCCTTAGGCAATGTTGCCGCGTAGCGTCTCTTGTTGGTAGCAATGAGGCCAAGTTGACCTTGTTTTTCACCACCGATCGTCCGAAATTCCTGTATCGCAGGGAATCCAAGGTATCGATTTCGCAACATCCACCATATAGCGTTACCAAAAATGCTTCTGCCGCAATGGCCAGTGCATCGAAGTCTGCATGTGGATCTTGGAAGATTTCAATCATTTCAAGCAACTTGTTATTTTTCGCAAGAATATTAAGAAATGTAGTCTTTCCCTGATTAAAGATAGCAGACGTTGTATCACAACCGCTGAATGCAAGGAGGAACAAAATATTCTTGCCTACGGAATTTACAAACTGTACATTGTGCGACGAACATATCTTTTCCTCTACTTTACCCCGAGCAGGTTTTCGTAAGAAGATATTGTCATGCTCGCTGCGCAGTGCAGTCATTAGACTAATAAATCTACATCTTCTACAATATACACTGCTGAATAGGATGAAGACATATTAATAGCTGTTTGAATTATGAGAGAACCCGCATCTTCTGGTGCATGCATCACTGTAAAATTATGGTCGTCTAATTTTCTCGCAAGCATGGATATCAGATGTTTGATAATAATATATACTTATGTTGAAATTACTTTGCACATATCACTTAGCCCACATTTAAAGAGACAGGTGAAAAAACGCTCCACCGCTACATTACCACTGTTTGCTTGCGTTTGACGTGCTGTATCTTGAAAACTGTTGGTCTGACGGGAAATATGCATAGAATATATTTCGCGTAGAATGATATGCTCTTCATTTCATTAATTCACTTTTTTTTTCTAGGACCAATAGGAACAGAGATTTTTTGAAAAACCTATTTTGACACCATCTTTCTAAAATGGCGGCGTCAGCGATCTTCCCGCAAGGCCGCAAAACTCGTGTTATAATCAGAACAGTACATTTTATGATCCTACCAAATTTCATGTCCTTACGATCTTTTGCGTGGTAGAACCCTTTTTTTCCCCCCATTGCTTGGATTAATAGGGCGCTTTACAAAATTTTCTATTTATTAACTTGAGTGGATAGCCGATATCATGTAGTATATTCTGCCAAATTTTGAAAACTAGATCATTTAGGTGTAATAATATCAAATAATTCTTAAAAATCATTGTCTCATGTAGATATTCAATTTTAAACTCATATCGAGGCGGTGCTAAAATTAATTCAAACAAATCAAAAAAGAAATAGAAACAACGAAACTGAAGCAAAAAATAGTGAATTCCGTCACAAAAACTACAGAATCATCGCCACTTCTAGCAATCCACCATTTAATTTACACTTGTCAATCCTTTTACGTACAATCAGAGTAACCTTTCGTATTTGTTCTGGAGTAATTTCTGCTCAGGCTTGCATTATACTAGCCCTTATTTATTGTACAGTTGGTGGCCTTGATTTATAAACTTTTTGTTTCATTAAAATCCAAAGGAAAGAATCGAGTGGCGTCAAGTCTGGGGATCTCGGCGGCCACTCAATCCAAGGACTGGTTTGCGCTATACGACGATTTCCAAAATGCTCATTTAACCATCTCCTTACCTAAACAGCGTTATGAACAGAACTTCCATTTAACTGAAACTTTAAATTAAGCAGATTGATTCTGTAGTGGTTGAAAACTTTATGAGTTGTACATTACGTCAACTTATTCCAAAATTTGGCAGAGTATGGAACTCGAAAATTTTGATTAGCGTCCTTTTGCACAGGCTAGTTTTTGGGTAAATTTGAATTTAAACTATCAGGGTAACTTTCAACGTTTTGGGGTTCACGGACTGAGAACTTAAAGGAATAGTGAGCACTCTAATAAAAACTGTTTACCCCACAGATACATGTTCGATTCAATTTACTAAAGTAGATGTCATGGGTATGTGAGAGGTTAACCGGTACATTACATAAACATTTTTGCAAGTTAAGGTGTGAATAGGGTATAAGTGTAAACAGCAATTGCCATTAGGTTAAATTTTACATTCGGGTGACAAAAAAATGGTGAGGGGTATATCGAAGGTCAACAAGACAGGTATTTTACACAGTTACATTTGATAAGATATTTAGTGCCATTTAAAATGTAGCAGACTGAAGTGCAGATTATGGTACAAGCAGTATATAAAATAATAGTAATAGGAAAAGCTGTTGTTCAGTATTTTACAAAAAATATTTTCATCATTTTTAATAGTCTTATTATTTAACTTCCACATTATGAAATTAGTTGCGAAGGCAGAAGCCAGGGACAGGCTGTTTAAAGGTGGCAGGGACGATAGGAGGTCGCACACAAGGGAAGGTGGACCAGACGCCTTATCACAAATGTAAGGAATACCTAAATGATATCGGTAAGATTGATAGCCGAGAGTGTATATATTGTGGGGAGGCCGACAACGCGGAACATACCATATTCGTATGCACCAGGTGGAAGGAAGAGAGGCGACACGATGGGGCGTCGTTACTGTCCCCGGACGACATGGTGGAGAGAATGCTGGAGATAGAGGAGAACTGGAGAAAGACGAAGGAGGTGATAACTCGCATTATCAAAAAGAAAAAAGAGTATGAAAGCGAGATGGGGTTTACCCCATGGAGGAATTCATGACAACGAACTCAAATGACCAGCTGGTTTGAAGAGAAGCGAAAGCAGTTCCAAACTAGTCGGAAACACTAAAGAGGGGGAGGGGTTTTAGCTGGTTGAAGTCAGGCACTACCTGTAGCGCTAGACACTAAGCTCAGGTGCTCATGATGAGTTTCCCCTGCTAAATTTATCCCATAACTGCACCATATGCACCATATTCTTATATATTTTTATTTTTTTCAACAAACAGCCTGCCGCATTTTTCATGTATTGTATTTATCAATTTGCTCATTCCACTCTCTTTAATGATTTTAAATTAACTTTATGGCTAAAAGTTATGCAATTTGGTTGGCCTATAAAGGGTACTCAAATATCTCGAGAAAACAGTTAGGTATGCAGTTATAAAAAGGAATAGAAGTGTCGTATTTGGCTAATTGAGTTCTATACAGGGTTATTTACGAAAAGCGGGTATTAGACGTTTCTCGGGATCTGGTTTTTGGGCATGGCAAATTTAACGAAAATATTTTAAACTTTTTGTCACTTCCGATTAGACCGGAAGTATTGTTAAAGAACACGCCAAAACCCTCGATGAACTTTTCGAAACGCATGAAAAGCGTACTTTACGTAGAAATACCGTTGGAATAGGTTTTTTCAATCAATCACATTTTCGCTCTACGGAGCCTTTTTTTATGCAAAAATATCAGAAACTCATCAAGGAGTGTAATTTTAGAAAGTATACTAAATGTCGCGGCACGGGGACGTAATTTCGCCCCGACCACAAAATTTAGAAAGTATAACGAAAACCGAAATTTTGAAAATAAAACCCTTTTTACGAATCCACGTTGTTAAGCACTGCAACTCATGCGTTGTGTTAAATACGAGGACAAGTTAATCCAGTCTCTAGTCAAAGTATTTCGAGAGTTTTAGCGAAAATAGCCCTTAGCGTCGAGGGTGCCGGATCATTTTCTAGCAGTCGATTTTGACGGGAAAATGATGGGTTTTAACGGTATTTGCCTTAAATCGGTGCATAGGACCGCCTTGTCTGAACATATGAATCTATAATTGCAGAATATCATTCAAAATAATTGCGATTCAAGCATTTTTAAGCTTCGATAAGCGAACCAAATCACTATTGAACTGATAATACGCAAACAGACAGGCAAGCAAAAGCCCACTAAAAATTTATAAATATTGAACTTTTCTTGGATCTTTTTGTGTAATCGTTAGCTATAAACCGCACATTGGATGGTAGTTGGAAAATTATGAGTCGTTCCGTTCCTCAATATGTGTTGTACACGGGCCAGACTATAGTTTTTCAATACATTTTCCTTGAACGTTTTTGTAAAACATGATTTTTTAAAGAGATTTAATATATATTTTTTTAACTTTATATTGCCTTTTCCTAGTGTTTTCAAAATTCCTTTTCGGGTTTAAATTTAAGAAAGTGTTAGTATTTACTGTGTTAGATTTATAGTGTTACGACGTCCAATTGGTACCATCAGTGATGCAGTTAAACAAAAACAAACAGTAAGTATAGATTTTGTATTATTCTCCATCTGAAGCAGTCGCTTCGAACCCTTCTTTGTGAACGTTTAATATTAATTTTTGGAAAGTATAATAAAATTTCTTCAGATTCGAAAAGATGGATCGTTCACAGTATTACCAATCTTTGTTATTTTAAATGGAACACTGCATATTATTGCATATTTGGATTCCTCATAAAATTTTAGCTTGGGTGTGTGTACCATAATATAACCTTAAACCTAATATTTTCCAAGATAATATTTTTGAAAAATTTTTACCGTTTCTATACTTCTGAAAAAAATCGGCATCTATCATGTTCCAGATTAAGAAATTTTCTTTTCAAACACATACAAGTACCCTACAGCCTAACTAACAGTGTCCTTATACTTTCACAATTTTATACAGGGTGTTTTATTTTCACTGTTAAACATTATATTAGTTCAAACGTCAAAAAGTAATTTTTTTAGTGGAACCCTCTGTATATTTTTACAGAATCTAATAGATTATTGAATTTTGCATCGATTGATATTACCACTCCCTATACCTATCTCTCTTGGTTTTCTCATCATAGACGAATATTTGTAAAATGTACATACATCAGCACTATTTAAGAATGTCATGTAGTAGGCTGCAAATGTAAAAATGTTTTGTTTTTACCAATGCCAACAACGTGTTAGTGTTGTGTGTCGTTACTTACGCGAATTATTAAGAGAAAATAATGGCAAACGTTTATTCAAATGCTGTAATATTAAATTTATTTTCTATTTATGCAAATAATAACAAATTAATTAGTAGAGCGTGCAATGGGAAATACCGACAATTACCACCAATGACAAACAATAAATTCCGAATAATCAGGCCAAATTTTCTAAAATTTGGCAAAGTTAAAGTCGTAAAAATAATACTGAAGCCAGTTACAGATAATGAAGAAAATGAGATTAATTTTCTGGATTACTTTTATGCAAATCTGCAAGGATATCGATTCTTGGTGCTAGTTGGGATTTAGGACTTTTGTATTCGCCTATTCAATGAATTTTAAAGAAGCACATCCATTTGCGGTGATCATATTAAATTTATCTAAGGCTCTAGTCAAATAGTTCTCTTGAGAGGTAAATAATTCATGTTTATCGTTTTTTTTTTTCAGTTCAACAAAATAAGTTCTTTAACAGTTATTTCAAATTGTTTCTTTAATTCACTTAATGTTAATTGTATATAATCTACAGAACTAGACATTATTAAGCTATCGTCCACATGCGAAGTGTGCCCACTAATTTTGCCAAGTTGCAGAGACAAATGGTAGGTTGACTGGGTGTCACTTATTTTGAGCATTTACATTTACAACTTCCTGGTGAATTTCCAAGGCCTACCATGATTCAGTCTGTAATACCAAAAATGAAGAAATCATATTGGGCCTTTTTATCGAAACATTTTATAAGAAAGAATCACTGGAAACCCCCAAATCCCCAGACAAAATACATTTTTCAATCTGTCTCCTTAAATTTAGTCTTACGTTTCTCAGTTGTTATGGAGTCACCTCTTCACAGGAGTCTCTTACACAACTCTTCCATGTTCGTTGGTTTTGTCTTGTAAACACAAAAAAAAAATCTAAGGGCGTGATGTCATGAATTGAAGCTCCATCTAATTGAAGAAACATGTCGAAGTATGAATTGAGGAGGACAAGCTCTTCTAGCGCTTCTGTAAAAGCCTGCCTTCATTTTCCATTAAAAAATGGACCGATCAAATTATCACCAATAATCCCACAAAGTACATTAATTTTTTTCTAAATACTGTCTTTTCCAGTTAATTACCTACTGAGGCTAATCAAATAACCAGTGAGGAATACCTCACTAAACAGTAGAGATTGATCAAAAAGAACTTGTGCATAACTTTCTTTATCAAAAAATGCAGTCAACGAAACCGGAGATTTTCAAAAAAGAACAGATTTCTGTGAGCAGGTGATCATACTTCTTCAAAAATCCTGATTTTCTAAAAAGGATTATTTGGAATGATGAGGCTAAATTTTCCGAAGAAGGAATTTTTAACAGACGAAATCTGCACCACTGGGCACCACAAAATCCTTACGTGACTCGGGAATGGAATTTTCAGACCAACTATACTTTTAATGTTTTCTGCTTATTAGTAGATAAAACTTTTAAGTATCACACCTACGAGGATAATTTAACTGGAAATCTTGAGAAGAGTAGTTGACACGCTTATTGATAGTTTGCCTTTAAATATTTATAATTCTCTGTATTATCAAATGGATGGTTGCGGCCCACATAATACACTGGAAGTGTATGACGAATTTGTGGCATTGTTCGAAGATATATGGTTTAAATACCGAGGACCTTGAAGATGGCCAGTAAAGTCCCCTGATTTGACCCCTTTATACTTTTACCTTCGGGATAAAATAAAAAATATTGTTTATGCTACGTTGGCTATTTCCAAAGAAGATTTAAAGCAGAGTACGAGCCGCATTTGAGCAATTAGAGCAAATTCGCCGAACCACAATAAGTGCGGTAAATCGCAGAATTTGGTTTGTTTGGAGCAAAATGAAAGGCATTAGAACAGTTGCTGCATTAAATATTTATTCAATGTGTTTGTTAATTTTGTATATTTTCTGTTGCAAAGCATTTTTTTATAAATTTAATAATAAAATGATCTTTTTTATGTTTATCGATTTATCGTTAACTAACAAGTAATTAGCAACTATCCACGCGATTATACTCCTTTATGATAAGAAAGGAATAACTTGTATTGCTTAGTAACAAAAAGTGCTGATGTATGTACATTTTACAAATATTTATTTATTTATTTATTTGGTAATGCACTCAACAGGCAAGCCTATTGCAGAGTGATATGGTACATTTGTTATTTACATTAACCTGAAACTAACTTAATACTTAATATTAACATAATATTAAAAAGCAATGATTTAAAACAATGAATTTAACATGGTTTTAGTTTCTTTATGCTGATGTCAAATATATCACAGTTGGCTTGGATCGTATTATAGTTATTACATATTCTGTGGAGAGGGGAATTGATTTGATAATTTGTACCTGCCAGCTCTAAGTGGAAAGTTCTATAAGTTCTAGTGGGATAGTGGGGGACACTTAAACTTATCATGGACAGGAAACCACTATCATCTACATTGCCATGTAACAATGTATGTAAGTATACAATATGTCCGTATTTTCGTCGATTCTCCAGTGTTTTGAGATCATATATTTCCCTTAATATATCTTTATCTATATTAAAATCATATAAACCAGTCTCTTTATAATTTAAAGACCTTAAAACTTTATTTTGTATTATTTCTACGCTATTTTTGTGTATTTTATAAAATGGATTCCAGACAATTGAGCAATATTCCAACTGGGATCTTACATACGAAATATATAATCGCCTAATAGCTCATGTATTGTTAATCATCTTCGTATTGCGTACTATGAATCCATACATTTTATTGGCCTTATTTATCATGGCGTAAATATGGTTACTAAGTGTGAGCTGGGTGTCAAATGTTAAGCCTAGGTCCCTCATGGTTTCAACCCTAGCCAAATCTGTATCATTTATTTTGTAATTAAATATAATTGGAGTTTTTCTTCCAGTATAGGTCATAATGAAGCATTTATTAATTTTAAGATACAATTTATTTTGAAGTGTCCATTGATATAAATTATTAATGTCATTTTGGAGCAGGAAGCAGTCCATATTACTTTCAACTTTAATGTAAATCTTTAAATCATCTGCGAATAATAGATATTTGGAGGCTCTAATTATTTCAGTAAGACTATTTATGAACATGAGAAATAACAGTGGTCCAAGATTGGAACCCTGAGGGATTCCGGACAAGGCAAGAAACTGTTTCGATGTATAACCACTTACAGACACATACTGTTTTCTATTATGTAAATATGATGCAAGGAGTTCTATAAGATTCTCATGGACACCAAATTCATTTTTAAGTTTACAGAGTAGGAAATTATGCGACACCGAGTCAAACGCCTTTTGAAAGTCGGTATAAACAACATCCACCTGATTTCCTTCGTGTATTTCTTGGGATATGAACTGAGTGATATTAATCAGGTTACTAGCAGTTGACCTCTGTCTGCTGGTGAATGGATATGCTATTGGAGACTGATCTATAGATATCGTTATATATAATCGATTCATAAAGTTTTGCTGGGACTGATAGTATAGCAATAGGCCTATAATTCTTAATGTCAGTTTTATCATCTTTCTTGTGTACTGGGCAAAGACGGACTTCTTTCCAGATTTCAGGAAATACTTTGGTTTTTAAACTTAGGTTAAACAGGTAGTGAAGCGGGTATACAAGAAAGTCGATACAACCTTTAATGATGTCTATCATAGGAAAACAAAGAGAGATAAGCATAGGGAATGGCAATATCAGTGGATGCAGAATTCAGTAAACTATTAGTCTGTAAAAATTCCATTTAAAAAAAATACATTTTGACGTTTGTACGAAAATAACGTTTAACTGTGTACATAAAACACACTGTATAAAATTGTGAAACCATAAGGACACTTTTAGTTAGACCGTAGGGTACTTGTATGAGTTTGAAAAGAAAATTTGTTAATCTGGAACATTACAATACATACATACATACCAATTTTTTTCCGAAGGATAGAAACCATAAAAAATTTTCAAAAATATTAATTATCTTGGTTTAAGGGAATATATTACGATACACACACCCAAGCTAAAATTGTATGAGGAAACAAATATGCAATAATATACAGGGTGTTCCATTGGAAATAACAAAGTTAGGTAATACTTCCGGTATAAGCGGAAGTAATACAAAGTTAAAAATATTTTCGTTAAATTTGCCATACCCAAAAACCTCTATATACGAATTTTCAGATTTCTAAACTCAACAGATCCAGAGAAACGTCTAAGACCCGCTTTACGTGAATAACCCTATATATAGTTCATCGGTCTGCGTATGTACATGTCACAATTGCGTAAAATATGTGCTCTGCGTGAAGAATGGCAACAGATATGTATGTATATATACAAAGGGTTGCTAGGAGAACCGTTTAAATTCCCGACATGCTGAGATAGAGGAAAATATATAACATGGTCAGGGTTGGACTGAATGGTAAAATATGAATTTTATCTTACAAATACTTTCGATTTCCTCTGTAATAGAACAGTGAGTGATTATTTCCTTTTCGTTTTTCTTACGATGCAGGCCGTTGGGTATGATTAAAATTCTATTTTCTTTGTTGTAGGCCTGAATAGCATTTCGTTTTATAAACAACGAATTATTTTCTTAAAAAGATCAAAACGGATTTCTAGGCTTTGATTTTTAAAGGATATTTTTTCAAGTAGAAAATTCTTTTTGCACTGACCGAATATTTGAGAAGTTTCTGTAGGTTAATATAAATATTTCATTGTTGTCAACCCTAAAATGTTTATAGAAATTGTGTTTATGTTTTCTTTGGTCGCAGGTTAAGAATTTATGAATTTAAAATATATTATGATTTAATTTTATATTAGGATTATCTGTTTCCGAGTGTAATGTAGAAATTACAATAATAGAAGCGGCGATGGTATATGACAGTATATGATTTAAAATTATTTTTATCTAAAGCTTAAATAGAATAAGTATGAATATTCAAAAGAATAGTTACAATACGCAATTGGTTTATTGCTTCATTAGTTTTGTTCAGATTTCTCTGACATATGTTTCGGCCTTGCGACCATTATCAAAGAGTCTTAAATACTGACCTGAAAGTAGTGGTTCACAGTATATATCTTACGAATCCTCTACCCACCTAGAGGCGGATAATAACTTGATTTGCTATTTCTTAAAATTTAACAATACAGGCCGGAACTACGAACTTAATTTTAATTTTATTACTGTGTCTAGTACAGGATGGTTCATAAATATTGTTTGTGTATTTGTAACGTTTTCTTAGGACCTTCTTAATTTCTAAAATTTCAAGCATGCCTAGGATTTATCCTTTGTTTGCATTATGCAAAAGTTTAACATTATTACCGTTAAAAACGTGATTTTGCTCAATGCAATGTTCGGCGAAACCAGTTGATTTTTTATTATATAAAATAGACTGTTTGTGTTCTCTTAACCTCACATTTATGCCACGGCCACTCTGACCTATATATACGGCATCAAAGTCGTCACACTTTATTTCATATACCCCCGATTTTTTAATATGTTCTGTCTTTTCTTTATTATTAACCAACAAGCGTCTTAAATTATTTCTATTCGTTGATATTGTATTAATACCTAATTTATTTAATCTGTTATATACTGAGTTGCTAACTTTATTTACATAATTTATACTATGTCACTTTTTGTTTTCTATATTTGGCACGTTATAAAAATGTTTTTGTAATAATTTTCTCTGTTTATTTTTTATTAATTTATCTATAAGTAACTCATCATAGCCATTGTTTTTTGCTAGCGTTTTAAGAATTCTGACTTCTTTTTCAAAGTTAACCCTATTTAAATTTAGAAATAATAGTCTGTGTACATAGCTATGGAACGGTGACATTTTTATCCTCCAAGATTGATTAGAATTTGCATGTGTAAGAGCGTCAGCAAAGTTGGCTTTCTGTAAATATCAAGTTCTAGTCCATGTTCTTTACGTGTCAGCGTAATATCTAAAAAGTTTATTGACCGTTCTTTTTCCATTTCAACTGTAAAGTGAATTTTGTTGTTAAGGGAGTTAATAAAATGGATGAAATGTGACAATTGACTCTCAGTACCGATCCATATACAAAACACATCGTCAACATATCTTACCCAAAAATGTATGTATTTAGGAAGATTATTGTTTGTGGTAAAAAGATTGTTCTCAAAATTTGCCATGAATATTTCAGTTAATAATCAACTTAACGGACTACCCATAGGTAAGCCGTTTAATTGTGTATACATTTTATTATCGAATTTAAAATAATTTTGTTTGATACACATATTAATTAATGTTTGTAAATCGTTTTGTTCATTTTGATTCAATTCATTATTTGAGATAAAATGTTGTAATATATCCTTAAGCTCATGAATAGGGATAGAGGTAAATAAACTTTTAACATCAAAGGAAACTAAACTAAAATTTAAATGTTGAGAACTTAAAAAAATTCAAGTAATACATAGTCTAAAGAGATATGTTTAGTAGTATATGCTTACCGGAACAAATTACAACCAAAATGTTCAGGAAATATTGGGTTTTCAGGCTTCTTGATCGTTTTTAATAATAAACGCTCTCGCATGATCAAATTTTGCATGCGGATAGAGATATATATTTTACTTATTTCAAATTCGGTTACTGAAACCGGGTCTGGTGGAATAATATATAGACAACATATCACCCTATCAGATCTAGGCACCCTGTCATTTTTCTCTTGTTTTACAAACTCAAACAAATATAGGCATTTTGCTCAATCTACGACAAAACTTTTCTTATTTGCCATGCTATATTTCACTATAGGGGTTAAATTTGTACCAAGTTTCGTAACGACGTTTCTTTGGAAGAAAATATATTAAAATTTATTGGTTCGGAAGTTGCTTTATATTTTTGCTCTTGCATTTATTACATTTTATTAAACATTGTACATTGAACACCTAAATTTTAAGCTACTGTTTTTCGCGTTGTTCAGTAATTACAGTACATGACAACCACGATGGAAATAAACATTTTCAGAGCTACATAAGGGACTTATATAGTTTCATATATCTATTATAGGAGGTTTTTGTGCATGAAAAATTTGATAAAATGGGAAAAGGATAGAAATAGGAAGAATAGTTTTCGTTGTTCTATCGCAAAGTTATTGATGTTAATTACCAGGATTACTGTTACAAGTAAGTTATACAGTTATATACAGGGTGTCTCACTGGAAACTGAATCGATCGATATAGAGAAAAGTACGCATCGGAAAATTTTGAAAATTTAGGTAATTACTAATGTCGGTGTGGCCAATCCTACTAAAATAATTACAAGCAGCTGGCACTTCCGCTTATACCGGAAGTCGATACCAACTTGCTTATTTCAAATAGTACACCCTATGTATTTTAGGGTTTTCAAAAAGAGCATAAAATTCTGAGTCGAAAATATGTAGCATATCCTATACCTAAACCTAGCCGTTTCAGATATATTTGACATTTTATAGAAAATTTGACAAGTGCAACGGTTTGCAAGAACCGTTATAACTTTCTTCGTGTAGAAGATCCTCATTTGTTTCTTGTCACGTAAAAAGAACACAAGGAGAGCTACGTTCTACAATTGAAATAAATTCAATAATATCATACCAAGTGTTCCGTTTTTCGCGTTACATTTTGTCAACTTCGAAAACCGCGAAAACTTGTTTAGGCCAAATGGAACACCCTGTATTTTTTTTGTTACGTCAAGTTGTGTAAAATTGAATTCCCTTTTTTCTGATATTAGCATTGTGTGGGTGAAAGTTACAACTTTTTGAAATATTTGCCATTTTATTAGAAATTCATGAATTTCATCAAAATAGCCATGATTAGAAACAATCAGTCATTATCTTATGTCAAAAAATGCCAGCACGTTTAAATTATACCCACGAAGACTTTTTAAATTTGTTTATTATTTATGGAGAATGTGATAAAGTAATATCAAGAACTTGCAGCACATTTGCTACTCGATATCCACAAAAACGCAAAATAACACTAACACTGTAACATGCGTATTAATCGAATTGAAGATATGGCATGAACTAAAATAACAGAGATAAGATCAATTTAAAATATGATTTCATTTTAATTTAATAATTGCTCAAAAGCCTGCCCTCGAACCTCGACACATTTTTCGCACCTTCGGATTAGTTCCTCATGGGTAGCTCTTTTAATTGAATCCTGTGATATGTTTTGAAATGCATTTCTTACTCTTTGCATACAATCTTCAATGGTTGTTAATGGGCTCTCATAAACTGCATTTTTAATAGTTCCCCAAATGAAATAATCCAGAACTGATAAATCGGGCGAGCGAGGTGGCCATAAGAAAGGTCCATTATTGGCAATCCATTGATCATAAAAAGTTTCTTGTAAACAATTATTAATTAAATATGCGTTATGTGGGGGAGCACCGTCGTGCTGATAAAAAATGTTTCTATGTTCGGCGAGAGGTAAATTTTCTAAATAGTTATTATTCAAATTTTGTAAGATATTCGGACTGCCAACTTCCTGAAAGTTTCGCTCTCTGAATATATGAGGATTTAAGTCACTCCAATAATGCAAATTGTGTCTATTAAAAAGTCCATTTTTAGTAAATTTTGCTTCATCTGTCCATATAATATTTCCCAAATAAGAATCGTGACCCTCAGACCTTAGTAGAATAAACTCACAAAAATTCTGTCTTCTTAGGAAATCTGTTTCCTTTAATCCTTGAACCATATGGAATGAAAACGGGTGAAACTTATGTTTTAATAAGATTCTGTGAATTGAATCCTTGCATAGTCCCGATTCCAGAGCAGCTTATCTTAATGACATCCTTGGAAATGCATGAAAATATCCCAGAATGACTATTTCAATGTTTTCGTCATCAACGATAGGCTTTCTTCTTTGCATTTTTGCCTCGACAGAACCATAATTTTTAAAATTTTTCAGTATGCGTTTTACAGTGTTTGGTGACGGTTTCCGTTTTTCTGGATATCGAGTAGCAAATGTGCTGCAAGTTTTTGATATTACTTTATTACATTCTCCATAAATAATAAACAAATTTAAAAAGTCCTCGTGGGTGTAATTTAAACGTGCTGGCATTTTTTGACATAAGATAATGACTAATTATTTCTAATCATGGCTATTTTGATGAAATGATTACAACAATTCATGAATTTCTCTTAAAATCGCAAATATTTCAAAAAGTTATAACTTTAACCCGCAAAGTTATAACGGTTCTTGCAAACTGTTGCACCTGTCAAATTTTCTATAAAATATCAAATATCTCTGAAACGGCTAGGTTTAGGTATAGGATATGCTACATATTTTCGACTCTCTTTTCGAAAACTCTAAAATATATAGGGTGTTCCATTTGAAATAAGCTAGTTGGTATCGACTTCCGGTATAGTGCCAGCTGCTTGTAATTATTTTAGTTGGATTGGCCACACCGACGTTAGTAATTATCTAAATTTTTTCTGATGCCTACTTTTCTCTATATCGACCGATTCAGTTCCCGGTGAGACACCCTGTATAGTACAGAAGTTATGGATTTTATTCTGCAAAATCATCTGAACCAAATACACCTCTACTAGATACCCAAAGGGGCAAATTGAATTAAATCAATACGAGATTTACGAAATCAGTTGTAAAAATTACAATTTGAAGTATGTTGGACAAACGAAACGTCCAATTACAGATAGATTCAAGAAGCATATGGCCCATCTCAAATATGGTATAATGTAAAAATCTGGCGTTCCCTTGAACTACTATAGAATATGTATTAATAACTTAACATTTATTAGGAATGTAACAAATGATAGACAGATGGATGCATTTGATAGTTTAGAAATTGCAAAATGTAAAAATAGTATTGACAATGAAAAGGGGCATACCCCAGATATTCGGCATTATTGATAGTAGGTCACGGTGTAACAATTGTTGTTAGAAGTCATCTACAGATTTCAGTGAATAATAGAAAACGAACGAGACACATATACATCCACATAAATCAAATTTACGACGAAACTTTCCTGGTACACGTCAAGGTGTCGGCTTATCGAGAAACTACTCTAGTAATAGAGAAATATCGTATTAATCAGATATGTTTCGGTGTTTCTTTACCTTTTATTTCTAGTCTATACCTCCTGTAGGTCAGGACAATGCAATATAAATTACACAAAAATAAACAACAAATATGTTACATCAAACACGACAAGGACCAACTCCGTAGCGCCTTGGCTTCCAGAAAATCGTTAAATCATGCCATAAAGAATGACACGAAAAGCGTCTTGACTTACTTATGGGCCATTTTTTCACCGGAAACAGACACCTTATGAGAATTTATGTCGTATCATAACGCGTGCAACATTATGTACAAAACGATATCTACTTAAACGAAAAGGTTGGATTAAATTATTCATACGAGCAAAGTACGTGATTATATTTTATTCAAAACACTATTTATACAGGTCGTGAAATTTTTCAACTGAAGTAAACAACGTATAATATATGTAAAGTTTGTTGGGGAATGCTTCGGCATTGTTTTGTGAAGGGTATACAAATTACAGTGGGAAATGAAGCAATTTTATAAACAAGTTGGCAATGCTACGAGATTGTTCCTGTTTGTTTTTCAAATACAGAACATGAACATTTATTGTAGCAGAAAAGTTAACCACTTGTACCTAGAATTTAAAAATGATTCGTAGCGGATAAGAAATATAGCTAAAACGACGTAATATGTCTCATATAATGGCTATAACTCTTCCACTTACATATCAACATCTGGAGTACCGCAAGGATCTAATCTCGGACCGTTATTATTTCTCCTTTTCATCAATGATTTAAGCGAAATTCTTATGTGTCTTAAGCGTATGGTATAAGATGATTCAAACTCTCAAATAAATTAATTTAAAATTAAACAAATTTTTTATACCACCATAACCTTTATTTGTAGTTCTTCTATGCAGTAAATAATTCATATTATGTAAATTATATACAACATACAACCACTATATAGTGGTCAGGATAGTTTTTCAAATGATTTTAATATTTTACAATAAATTTAATGAAATATGAAGTTTTCATGATATTATTGACCTACATATTTTGTGCGTACACAAACGGACATTTTCAAAATATTTAATTACTTTCACGTCCAGTGGAAGTATAGTGACGCAAAAAAAATTACATTTACATTTTTTCTCGAAATAGGTTTATAATGTCACGAAACGTCAAGATTTTAAATTTGAGCGAAAAAATTTCTGTCTGTCGGTCTGTAACTTTTTTATGCGCACGTTTACTCTGGTACCGTTTATGGTATTGATTTGAAATTTGGTACACTTATATATCGTAACGAGATCTGGAAGTGGCTTATACTTTGATATAATTCGGTTGAGGGGTTCGGGGGTAAATGGGGTAATTAAGGGTAAATAGGCAAAGCAAGCAAGCAAGAATCCATAAAATTACGATTTATTACATGTACGAAAAGTCAAGGTTCAAAAACTTTTTTTGACAACAGACACGCCCACTATCAACTCCATAACCACCCCCATAACCTCCCCCATGAAATGGGGTAAAAAAAAATGCGATTTAGGACGAAACGTCTCAAAATTTTTTTTTTACATTAGCTACCCCCTCTACCACCGCCATTGCCACCCCTGCCCTATAATTAAGGGGAGTAAAAATTAAATTGAAATTTAGTATTTCTACGAGAACCAAGGGCCCCGGAAACTTATTTTGGCACCACCTCTACCATTTCCATTGCCACTTCCATTGATACATTGATACTTGGATAAAAATCTGGATGTGGAAGTAGTGTTTCCTTGGGCAGCGGTACTGGATACAGCGCACATTTGGTGTGAGGGGGAACAGATATCTGTCAACCCCCGCAAAACCGTAATAGTATCCTTCACCAGGAAAAGGAAGCTGAATAACTTAGAGCCGCCTTCCCTACTAGGTGAAACTATTCCATTTTCGGAGGAGGTGAAATACCTAGGTATTACGCACTCAACTGGAATTGCCGCTTCGAAAAGATAATCCACAAAGCAAGGCTGTCCCCGTGGATACGCCGTAGAATTTGTGGAAAATCCTGGGGTATGGGTCCCCAACAAATATACTGGATATACGTTACAGTCATTAGACTGGAAATCCTAATAGACTTACCACCTCTCCATATTTACTTGGAGAGATAAGCTAGGTGGGCAACATATAGACTCCAACAATCGGCAATCAATATGCCGCAGGCTATCATCATGGAACGCAATGGATTGTTTGATGACCTAAACAGTCACAGTGTCCTATAGGTATGCCTTCTGATGTGATATCTACCCGAACCAACCATGCGCTGCCTTTTAACATCCTATTCCTGAAAGAGATGAGTGGGGTTGGAATAAAACTGACCTACAGAAGGCAGACATCTGTTGGTATACAGATGGTTCCAAAAATTCTGAAGGAACAGGATCTGGAGTTTATAGTCGCTATCTAAAGGTAAGAATAACCTCGAGCCTGGACGATATCACGACAGTTATTCAGGCTGAAATATATGCCATTGAACTGTGTGTACGACAGTTGGAGCTAATGCACCCTAGACACAGATCAATAAGGATTTTCTCAGACAGCCAAGCAGCCTTTAAAGCTCTTGGATCTTATCACTGTAATTCTAAAACAGTATGGAACTGCCAAAAAGCTCTAATCCAATTGGGTAGGAACAACAAACTAACTCTGGTCTGGGTGCCTGACTACTCTGGGCTGGAGAGCAATGAAATTGCTGATTACCTATCTAGAAAGGGTGCGGCATCAAAACTTATAGGACCAAAACTTCTTGGCATATCTTCAAGCACTGCCAAAGCAAATATCTTAAACTGGGCCGAGAGCAAGACTCTCTACCACTGGTAGGAACTACTAGGATTCGCTCATTCAAAGGAATTCATTACATATCCTTTGAAATCAAGAGCTAAAAAACTGCTAGAGTTGAATAGATTACTCCTAAGGACTCTAATCGGCCTATACACTGGAGTACTGTAGATTAAATCATCACGTACACAGACTTGGACTGGTGGAAAACACCGAATGCCATCTGCGCCTAGAGGAAGATGAAACGGCAAGGTATGTCCAGTGCACTTGTCCCGCTGCAGAAAGAACCAGGTTCTCATTATTTGGCAAACGACAGCTTTTGCTTGAGGACCTGGATAATCTCTCACCCAACAAGGTTATCAGCTTTATTAAAAAGCTGAACCTATTGGGTGAAATATAAATTAGGAGTGAGCCACAATAGACCGATTGGTCGCGGTGGAGGATCTGGTATAGAGACCCACTCACATTTCAACCTAACCTAATCTGACCTAAGAAGAAAATGTGCTTTCCTTACTTTTTTGTATAAGCTAATTTTATTCACCTGAACTGTTGTCATTTAAATTTTTTAGTGCCAAGATTATCTAATAGGCATAATGTTACGTTTTATTGCAACACACCTGAAACAAACATGTTACTTAAATCTCCTTTTTATGGTATGTGTAGCAACTTCAGTAAGTTGTCACGTATGTAATATATATTTTTGTAGTTTGAGGGAACTTGTACAGATAACAGTGCATTACTTGGACGACGAATTGTTGTTTATATAAGGTATAATTTGTAAGCATAACGTATTGTACTATTATAAACAAATGTATTTATCAATGTTCATTCAACTTGTTCTGTTTTTATATTTTTGTATTTTTATTATTGTATTTTTGCCCTTGGGCAATAGAAGCCATTACTATTATTATTATTATTATACTACTTTATCAGATGCCAGTATGAAATACACATAAATCAATAATCGAGTAGTGACTCAAAATAAAACCGTTGGTGTACCTAAATTCCTATATCTGAGTATGAGAATAGAATAATAAAGTACTTTCGGTACGAATTCTGTCTGTATGCTAGTGTCATATGCACAAGCTGTCTATTACTATAAGTTAATTTCCTGGTGAATCGAGGTTCAAATCTCAAGATAGCATCCAGTAATCATGTCAACTATTACACTCGGAAACGTAAATCGAGATCTAAATTACTTATAATTTGGAAGATGAGAGATGAGAAAATGTTTTACAAAACTACAAGATCTTTTGAACACAGCGTCTGGTTTTCAGTGTTAATCATCTCCTGATGATGCTAACACGGTTAGCGAGACGCACGTCGAGTAATATATTCAATTTGATATCGAATGTATTACCTCAAAAATAAATTTTATGGCTCTTCTACCTCGGAATCGAAAGGCAATAGGCAAAAGACATCAGATTACTAAGAACATATACAAACATAAACAAATCAAATTCTATCGTTGATACAATCAGGTTTCTGTCAAAAATTTTGCACTTATCCAGCTTTATTAAAAGTGGTTGGTGATATAGCGACCGCATTTGATAAGTCCTCCTCGCCAATACTATTTCTTTTGGATCAAAGTAAATAATTTGATTTAGTTAATTTTGATCTATTGCTTGCAAAGTTGTCCTTCATAGATTTTGATGTCACTATCCCTGGTTTTCTGAATATTTGTATGGTCGTTCGCAAAGAGTGAAAATCAATCTTTATTGATTTTCACGGAATTAGTGCGACCAAAGTCAGAGTGAACTGCTTTCAGTCCACTCTGACTTTGGTCACACTAATTCCGGTGTACCTCAGGGTAGCATCCTCGGCCCATTGTTATTCTCGATATTTACATTTGATCTGCCTAATGCTATAAAATATTCTCGACTTCATTTGTATGCTGATGGAGGTAATGCTAATGAGATTATAAATTTAGTAAATCTTGATCTAAAAAGTATCTTTGACTGGTGTGGTAAAAATGGTCTTAAACTAAATCCAACTAAAACAGTGGCTCTCTGTGCAGGTCCTGACGAGATGATAATTGTAATAATTACCTGGGAATTAATAACTCCACAATTGAGTGGATATCGTCAGCAAAGAATCTCGGTCTTTTTGTTGATAACAAATTATATTTTAATGACCAACTTAACCACATTCTCAAAGTTTCATTTGTTAAATTAAAGTCATTGTACCTCTTAAAATATCAGACAAATGAAAATACAAAATTTCGATTAATAGAATCATTAATTTATCCACATATTGATTACTGCTGTGTGGTGTACTACAATTTTTTACTAAATTATAATCAACAAAAGCTACAGAGAATACAAAATGCATGCATATTTGTACTTATTATTATTATTTTAGCTCCTATCGTTTAAGATATACTATTTCCTTAATTTGCTGATTAGATCTAGCGTTCATAATATTAATGTTAGAATAAATTCTTTTACAAGTCCTCAGCATAACTCCACTAAATTCTAAGGATATTTTTTCCATGCCTATCAAACACTGTTTTAAATGAGACAAATTTATCACACACAGCTTTTATTAAACATATAAAACAGACTTATTATCTACTAGTATGTACTAGTTTTTCTTCTCAATCATATTATACTTCTTGCACATGATATATTGTGTGTATTATTTGAACTTTTGTGAACTTTACCTTTTTCTTATGTGGGTGGAATGAGAGAACGGTCTAGCCAAATTCCTGCCCTTTCTGTTGTACATTTCTTTGTTTGTTAGCGCAATATATATTTATTTATTTCGATTTTGCGAGTGAAGATGACATCGAGTTCGACAGTGACGGAACCAATATTTGTAATTAATGGTTAAAAAAATGATGACTCCATTAACCATTCCATAGATTGTTTACTGCTGACTAAAGAACTTATATGTATCGCTTTACGCTTGTAAAATTATCTCATTGTTTGAGCCTGGTGTGGAATTCAAGTAATTAGTACATCACACAATTTTATTGCTTGTTCGTTAAGGCTAAATCCTTACTTGTGGTACAATTACTAGATTCAGTTTCGGTTACTATAGCAACATTACATTGGAGACATGATTTACTAACAATTATTCCAAGGTCGAATTGTGCTGAATTTCAGGTCACGGCAACATACATATATTAACTGTTATTACAATACAGACTGCTTTCAATAATATCACTTAGTGGTGGCAGTTTAATAAGTGTAATAATATTGTAACTAACTGATATTTAAAATATAGTCCCTGTTGACTCGGGATTATAGGCAGTGCGAAAGAAATTTCCTAAGTGTGACTGGCACCTCCGCCATTTTCTCGACTCTGCTATTCATTTAATCATGTGTTCGACACATAGTATTAAAAAATTCATAAATGTCCCCACTATATCCCAAACTGTAGACGACTGGCTTAAACAACAGTAACAATTATTTTTTTTTTTATCATTTGGTAATGCCTGTAAAATAATTTTATTGCCTAAAGTGTTACGTTTTAGTTTTTTAGAGTCAAACATGCCAGTCAAAGCTATACCTCGTATAAACTGGAAGCTATTCGTAAACTAGAGTACGATATCTTAGTAGTTGAATGCTTAATAGTTAAACCCTGTCAAAACAAATACAACATAAAGAAAAATACATAAGTTTTTTTTATTAATAATGAAAAATTGATATGAAATACAAATAATAAACAAACAATGCAAGCTATATTTGTTATGTGAATTAAAGTGACAGTTATATCCTTTCTTATATATTAGTGTTGAACTATCGTTGATATGTGATTATTAAAATTTAAAATTACAAGTAATGCTAATGATTAAATTTACTCGACTAAATAAAAATAATTAACTGAAATGCTACGGATAAATGACTTTCTTTTATCTATGAAACAAATGCAGAATTCAATACTTATATTCGCCACGACAAATCAAACATAACTAAAGTTAACCGTGAATTTCTTGCACGAATAATGCCTGTGTTTTAATAAACACACGCATAGTTTACTTAACATTCAAAACTTCGGTACATTTGATCATAATCTAATCTTAAACTTATCCTCTATAAATCAAACCACATAAATACAGAATTTATTTATCAACACCTTCAGTGGCCTGTTGCAGATGTAGGTAGAACAAACGGTATAAATAGGTAAAGAGGACAAAAATAGAACAGTGGGGTTAAATTTATAGCACCGTGAATGAATTATTGATTTTAACGTACATAACAAAATACAGGGCGACAGACTTAGCCTCAGTTTTAATACAATAGTTATTTTATGACTTGGACCATAAGAAAATCAATACTGGTTTATTATTTAATTAACTTATTAAATATTTTAATAAATATTTTAATAGCTAATTCAGGAGATGTTTATTTTATGCATGACGTTCACATAGGCGCCTACTGATATTTTTCCAAGGGGTACAAAATGTGATGTAAATATGTTGATCAAAAGAACGCAATATAGTAAAAAGTAAAATATGTCTTATTTATTTTATAGTTTCTTGGTAAAAAATATGGTATGTTTACCACTTGCCACTAGGTTTAAAGTTTTAAAAAAGTTCCAAGGGTAAATCGCGAATCCTGACAATAGAGAAACGACTTCTTGTCGCATTTTACGACATCTAAGATAAGTTTTGGGCTTCCTCCGCTGATGCATGGCAAAGTCTGAGACAAAAAGTAAGTTTATCTTATTAACTTATATGCCATCCATAATAGAAAAGTTTCTTGGCAAGCTTACTATGACCTCTAAAAAAATCGAGGGAGGAATGGGGTGGAAAAAGAGTAAATCTGGACTCACTTAGTCGACACAAAGAAGAATCCTGCTTCTGATACATTGCTTAGATTCGTCTCCAGTTAATGTAAGTAAAGCTTTGACGTTTTCTATTATTCTTTCATCAAATTGGGTTACACAGAAGCACAGAAAAGTATCTTGCTTTTAAAGTTAATGTTAAAAATAATGAAATTAAAAAGCTGCGAGGAGATAATAATGAGAATATATAATGAAATATTTTTGTCCAATTTGCCCATAAACGCATTATTTATGTCTGATAAATAAATTATTCCATTTTGTATTTTTATTTACATATTTTCGCCCACACCACTGCATTCCATAATAAGTACACGGGTGTAATATTAATAGGTCGGGTTAAAAAACTTATAATGAATCAGTAATAAATCAACCACAGTTTATACAAAAGCCGAGTACTTTAAATATCATTATAAATAATGAAAATTTTAGTACCGCATTTCCATATGTTTTTGTGAATATTAAAACTGCAATCACGAACATTGAGTATAGAGAAAATAGTAGTTTTAATTATGCGTTGACCTCATTTTTAAATGCATTAATGAATACCTGTGATGGCATAATATCGTCAAAGGGATACGCTTATTATTTTGATGTTAGTTCTTTTGAAAAGCTGTTTTATTTGTTATTCACTTGTAAAATGATACTTAACTTGTAATAGTATTTTATATTACAAGCAAGGCAAAACAGTATTTACTGGCGACAGAAGAGCCTACTACATCTTAGGACTAGTAAAAATTGTTACCTTGCATGTGATGTACAATATTTTATACAGGCTGTCTCACCGGGAACTGAATCGATCGATATAGAGAAAACTACGCGTCAGAATTTTTTTTAAATTTAGATAATTACTAATGTCGGTGTGGCCAATCCCACTAATATTTCAAATAGAACACCCTATATATTTTAGAGTTCTCGAAAAAGGTATAAAATTCTGAGTCGAAAATATGTAGCATATCCTATACCTAAACCTACTTGAGATACTTGACATTTTATAGAAAATTTGACAGGTGCAACGGTTTGCAAGAACCGTTATAACTTTCTTCGTGTAAAAGATCCTCATTTGCTTCTTGTCACGTAAAAAGAACACAAGGAGAACTACGTTCTACAATTGAAATAAATTCAATAACATCATATCAAGTGTTCTGCTTTTCGCGTTACATTTTGTCAACTTCAAACCGCGAAAACTTGTTTAGGTCAAATGGAACACCCTGTATTTTTTACGTCAAGTTGTGTAAAATTGAATTCCCTTTTTTCTTATATTAGAATTGTGGGGGTTAAAGTAACTTGAAATATTTGCGATTTTATTAGAAATTCATGAATTTTAATCATTTCATCAAAATAGCCATGATTAGAAACAATCAGTCATTATCTTATGTCAAAATATGCCAGCACGTTTAAATTATACCAACTTAAACTTTTTAAATTTGTTTATTATTTATGGAGAATGTGATAAAGTAATATCAAGAACTTGCAGCACATTTGCTACTCGATATCCACAAAATCGCAAAATAACACTAACACTGTAACATGCGTAATAATCGAATTGAAGATATGGCATTAACTAAAATAGCAGAGATAAGATCAATTTAAAATATGATTTCATTTTAATTTAATAATTGCTCAAAATCCCGCCCTCGAACCTCGGCACATTTTTCGCACCTTCGGATTAGTTGCTCATG
Organism: Leptura quadrifasciata; assembly: GCA_963675555.1. Classification (NCBI taxonomy): domain Eukaryota; kingdom Metazoa; phylum Arthropoda; class Insecta; order Coleoptera; family Cerambycidae; genus Leptura; species Leptura quadrifasciata. The sequence goes on along the minus strand of OY776681.1, from coordinate 12,382,494 downwards.
GGTAGCTCTTCTAGCTGAATCTTGTGATATGTTTTGAAATGCATTTCTTGCTCTTTGCATACAATCTTCAATGGTTGTTAATGGGCTCTCATAAACTTTATTTTTAATAGTTCCCCAAATGAAATAATCCAGAACTGATAAATCGGGCGAGCGATAAGCTCACAAAATTGTGTCTTCTTAAAAAATCTGTTTCTTTTAATCCTTGAACCATATGGCATGAAAACGGGTGAAACTTATCTTTTGTTAAGATTCTGTGAATTGAATCTTTGCATAGTCCCGATTCCAGAGCAGCTTGTCTTAATGACATCCTTGGAAATGCATGAAAATATCCCAGAATGACTATTTCAATGTTTTTGTCATCAATAATAGGCTTTCTTCTTTGCATTTTTGCCTTGACAGAGCCATAATTTTTAAAATTTTCCAGTATGCGTTTTACAGTGTTTGGTGACGGTTTCCGTTTTTCTGGATGTCGAGTAGCAAATGTGGTGCAAGTTCTTGGTATTACTTTATCACATTCTCCATAAATAATAAACAAATTTAAAAAGTCATCGTGGATGTAATGTAAACGTGCTGGCATTTTTTGACATAAGATAATAACTGATTGTTTCTAACCATGGCTATTTTGATGAAGTGATTACAACAATTCATGAATTTCTAATAAAATCCCAAATATTTCAAAAAGTTGTAACTTTAACCCCCACAATGGTATCAGAAAAAAGGGAATTCAATTTTACACAACTTGAAGTAAATAAACATAGGGTGTTCCGTTTGACTTAAACAAGTTTTCGCGTTTTGAAGTTGACAAAATGTAACGCGAAAAACGGAACACTTGGTATGATATTATTGAATTTATTTCAGTTATAGAACGTAGTTCTCCTTGTTTTCTTTTTACGTGACAAGAAACAAATGAGGATCTTTTACACGAAGAAAGTTATAACGGTTCTTGCAAACCGTTGCACCTGTCATACTTTCTATAAAATGTCAAATATCTCTGAAACGGCTAGGTTTAGGTATAAAATATGCTACATATTTTCGACTCAGAATTTTATGCTCTTTTCGAAAACCCTAAAATATATAGGATGTTCCATTTGAAATAAGCAAGTTGGTATCGACTTCCGGTATAAGCGAAAGTACCAGCTGCCTGTAATTATTTTAGTTGGATTGGCCACACCGACTTTAGTAATTATCTAAATTTTAAAAAATTTCTGATGCGTACTTTTCTCTATATCGATCGATTCAGTTCCCGGTGAGACACCCTGTATATGTTAATATGTGACATTGTCATACAACTCTTAAACTTTGTTTGATGAATGATCTGCAATAAAATGTCGTTCTGTCTGGAAGAGAAAGATCCCAATTTTATAATTATATAGTACGGGGAAGGCCACTATCATATAGGGGAATCCTATATATACTTCTGTACATGTGCAATATGGGTTAAAATCACGAAATGATATGGAATACCCACCATACTACCATTTAATTATTTGTAGAGTGCATTGGATCACCCCTCACCAGTCACATTCCATTAGATGACATTCTCAACCTTATTGCACATGTACATATGTATATAGCATTTCTCTATCTGGCTAATAGCTGTCCCCATGCTGTATAACTAAACTGATAATATAATATATACATATGGAACAGTAGCGAGAGTGGGGCATAGTATGATAAAGAACATTAAAATATGTACATAACAGACAGACATACAAGCATAAAATGTGCAGGAAATACCAAGAGGTGCTATTAAAAGAGATAATACATAAAGTGCCTTAACACAAACATTATGGACATTATTATTATTGTCTAAATTACGTATTTATTTATTGTTATTTATAGCATTAGGGAAAATGTGTGAATTAAAAAGGGTAATTTAAATGTGTTTACATACTTTGTTAATATCAACATATCATTTTAAGTAATAACATGTTTTTTAATTTCTAAATGGGTGGAAATTAATTAGAAAAAATATTATTCTTAAACTTAGTCATTCAGAGTGACTAAGTGGTGATAGGGCAAGTCGTTCAAGGCAAAGTAGTTTTATTGCCATACCTGAAATAATTTATACCATTGAAGGAGAAATTGAACTTTCTGCATATCAGTAGGTAAGCATATCCGAAAATATGTTAGTAGATAGGCTAAACAGCTGCTGGCGCTATCAGTAGAGGAACATTGGGGGTTCTCACTGGCGTCATAAACTGGATGGTATTTGTCCATCAGGATATAAAACAGATTTTTAAACAGCTATAAACAGGTTTTAAACAGCTTTCAAACACCATTTTAAACAGTTACAAGCAGATCTTAAATCATAAAGACTCCTGGGTAGCTATTCTTGAGTTGCGCGATCAACGGTCTCACGAGAAAGTGGGCGGAGTTCACATGAAAATTTGACGTACAGCAAATTTGCTATTCTTTAATCAGATTTTGCATGGAAGCACTGCTACCCATGCTATTTTCGTGTGATGTGGATGATCGCGTGAAAATATTTTTGTTTTGACAATTGTTAATATCACAATTAAAATTTAATTCGATGCCAGTTATAATTATTAGTATCTATTTATGCTATTTGGTGGATGTGTTGCAGAAAAAACATTATTATTGTGTAGTTCTATGTGACAATAGACAAAATTACTAAAGCATTTAGTCAATATAAGTACCTTTTTTAATTAAGAAATTGACTAGTTTTACAACAAATTGATCTATATTCTGGTATGTAATAAATAGTGATGAACACCCATTTCATTTTCCATTGACATAAACTCCCATCAGAGATCTTTCAAAACTTAAATAATGTAATAAAATAAGTCAAGTAATGTCTCGATATAATAGAATGACTTTTTTAATTATAATTTTGTAACAAGGATAACTATGTAAAAATTACCTTATTTTTTTCTTTCAGATTTTAAGAATGGAAGGTATTAACCAGTTCTTATTTGATCAAGATGCACAAGAGCAGGCTGATGAACCATGAAAGGAATTTATCAAGCGCCGTCTTTTTGTCAAGATGTAATGGGAGTAGCATGAGTAGAATTTTTAAAAGCCTCTTGACAATCCACAACTGAGTAACACTCAACGAATGAAACAGTACCAGAAACAGTGATTTTTTTAATTTTATGATGGGGTAGATTGACTCACACAATAAAACTCATGGAAACTTAACCTGTTTATTATTATATTTAATACAATTACATTTTAAAAGAAAGAAATATATTTGCATATAAAAACGTGCCCCATTTAAATCTGATTCTAATTGGTCCAAATAGCAAATTAAAAGTGGTAACCATGTACATTTCGTTCTCACGAGAACAAGGAAACGATCGTATCGCACTAAAGTGGCATTTGTTCAAGAATACGCATTTTATCTGTCGTGGGAACGTCGTGTGGTGCATCGCATCAACTACAAATTCACCGCATCACATGAAGTAGAGAATAGCTACCCTGATGGGCACGTGCCATCCAGTATATGGAGTCATCGAGAACTCGCAATGTTCCTCAACTGAGTACGCCAGAACCTGTTTAGCCTATCTACTTACGTTCACACATTTTTTTCTCTTTAAAATGACTTCTATCAAGTAGTACGGTATGCCTTGGTCAGTCTGAATCACTTCTTATAAAATACATACATAGTTACATTATATTCATGCAAAAAGGGGTTAATAAAATTTTGCACCTGACGTTGATCTCACATTTCTCCGCCTTTATTCCTTGGCTTGGGCTTTAAATATATTTAAAAAGTTATACATAACTTCCCCGAAACCTTCGTCCATCTAGAAATTACGTAAAAAGTAGTAGTTTATGTCTAAAAAGTTACGTGTATTACAATATTACATACATTAAAGAATAAACCAATTAACAGGTATACAGAGCATCCCAAATTTATTTATAGGGCGTTTATCTGGAAGATAAATTTTTGTAAAATACATATTGAGTTACGTTAGGTTATTTAATATATACAGGGTTACTGGTAATTCGATACATTCCTTTGGACATGTGATGGGGCATGATCTAAGAAGTAAATTTAGCCCTAACATATATTATGCAAAACTCAATCGTTTTTGAGATATTTAATTTTTTTTATTTTTCTCAAAAAGTAGATCTTAATGTCCAAAAAGTTAATTTTCGAAAAATCTATTTGACATTTTTAATTTTTTTTTTACTGGATTACTTGTCCAATATTATAGATATCCGTTTGGAATGAAAAATATTTGGAAACATTTCGATCACGTGAACATCTGAAATAAAAACTTAAAATTTTTTTTTTAAATCAGCTATGAAATTTACCTATTAGGTTTTTTCAAAAAAATATTAACGTAACACGCGTATAAATTATTATAAAAACTGCCTTATTTAAATAGCTATCTAACAAGGTACAAATGTTCAATGTACCCTTAATAGTTCTAAGAAAATACTAGTAAAAATAAAACAAATAGTACGAATTTTATTTTTAGATAAACAGTAAAAAACATTTTAAAAGTAGAGTTTAATTCTTCATTAATTTCAAAGTTGTACTTTATATTTTATATGTCTTGATCAAAATGGGAGCCCCTATTCCGTATACAGACACGGCAGCGTCTTCTTATTTCCGTCCTTGTTACTCTGGTTGTCAGATTATGCCTTATGTGTCGGGGAGCATCGACTATCCTTTGTCTAAGGTTTTCTATAGTATTGACTGGTGTGGCATAGACCATCTCCTTCATATGATCCCTACGTAATAATCAAGGGGTGTTAAGTCAGGGCTTCGCGCTGGCCAAGGTATTGGGCCCGCTCTTCCAATCCAACGGTTAGGGAAACGTTGATCAAGTAACTGTCGTACTGCCAGCCGATAATGTGCTGGACAACCGTCGTTCTGAAACATCATTCGCTGTCTGGCGGCGAGAGGAACATCTTCTAAAATCACCGCCAGATCATTTCTTACAAAATTTTCATAGATTTCCCCGTTTAAATTTTGAGGAAGAAAGTGTGGCCCTATTAAATAGTGGCCAATGACTTCCATCCACACATTAATAGAAAACTTCATTTGGAAACTAGTTTCACGTGTTAACTTGGGATTTTCCTCTGTCCAATAATGTAGGTTGTGGAAATTTGTTATACCCTCGCGATTAAATTTCGACTCGTCCGTCCATAAAATACTTGTTAAAAAATTTGCATTTTCTGCATCTGAATTTAACATAAAGCAGCAGAATTCCACACTCCTTCCAGGATCACCTTCCTCCAAGCCTTGGACAGGGGTATAGTGGTAAAGATGACATCCAACTCTACGTATCGTAGACCAAACTTTCCATTGTGACGCTCCGGTTAGTTTTGCGACTTTATTAGTTGAAATAGTTTGGTCTTCCTCAAAATACCTCAATATTTCTTCCTCATGATCTGGTTCATAAACGGGAGGAGCACCAGCGTCACTTCTTCTACATTTCACGGAGCCAGTTTCAGCGATATTTCGATATGCCGTACTGAATACACGTGCATTTGGTAAGCGACGGTTAGGGTACCAAATACCATATTCTCGGCGAGCTTCAGTAGCGTTGCCGCCACAGTATCCATAGACAAACAAGATATCAGCGTATTCTGCGTTGGCATACGCGGCCATGGCACAGAAAATACAATAACAACAACTAATAACAACAACTACGAGCAAAATCAAAATCTTCGGTAACTAATTTAACAAGACCAACAAACTTAAGGGACACGGAGAAAGAATGAATAAGAAGAACTATCAAGGGTACATTAAACATTTCTACCTAGTTAGATAGCTATTGAAATAAGGAAGTTTTTATAATAATTTGTACGCGTGCTACATTAATATTTTTTTGAAAAACCTAATAGGTAAATTTCATAACTGATTTAAAAAAAAGTTTTTATTTTAAATATTCACATGATCGAAATGTTTCCGGATATTTTTCATTCCAAACGGATATCAATAATATTGGACAAGTAATCCAGTAAAAAAAAAAAAAAAATGTCAAGTAAATTTTTCGGAAATTAACTTTTAAGACATTAAGATCTATGTTTTTGAGAAAAACAAAAAAATTTAAATATCTCAAAAACTATTGAGTTTTGCATAATGTATGTTAGGGCTAGATTTACTCCTTAGCTCATGCCCCATCACATCTCCAAAGGAATGTATCGAATTACCAGTAACCCTGTATATAATACCAAAGTAAGTAATAATATTGGATTTTATTGGTTTTGTTTTATATATTTATTGCATATAATTAATGTAACTACTTCATGTTAATATATTTTTACAATATTACATCATTGTTATGTAAATATAACAGATATGTTCACTGGGTATGCAGTATATGTGAAAATGTTTCCAATATACCAGAATCCATAAGCTTTGGGATACCATTTAAAAAAATAAAATTAGATATTAATTCTTAGTAGATTGTGAGTGGATAAGTTTATATGTATTTTACATAAATTTGTTGTCTGACAGTTTTCAGGCAACCCCTGTTTAAATAAAGTTGGAACACTCCGTAATAAAAACACAGATATTAAAAAACATGTAGAAGTGATAAAAACATCGAAGACGACCACTTTGTGCAGTAACAGGCAGTGTTTGTGACAAAAACATCAAGAAACGCGTGCGAAAACTTTAAAACATATTGAACCGATCCTACTTTCATGTAGTCCATATGCCAGAAGTATACTCGGTAGCCTCTAGAGAAACTAGACACTTCATATTGCGGATAAAATACTTGAAAACCTTTGAAATGTTCGTTGGCTTTTCAAGGTTATTATTTGTAGTACTTACAAAATATATTCGAGGTAAATAAGTGAGTACTAAAAATTTCATAGCAAACACACAACAATAGGGAACTAAAAAACAACTTTAAAGCCCAACATCTGCCGCCCACTTTAATTGGATATATTTCTTTCACAAGTTTCCAATACAGCGAGAAGAAAAACCAGTCGATTTGTGAGCAAATCTAAATATAGAGGATTTTAAAGTGAGTCTTATTCCAAGCCGGTGGCGTCTGAGAATTCATTTATCTGTGATAAATTTTCTATAATAAAATTTAGAATCGCGCGCCTCGAAGCTCCGGTAATTCCTAATTTCTTAGTGAATTTTATAAACCTGCTCTTTTAGAATTGCAAAATAATTTCTCTGATAGTATATTAGAATGATAAGTTTAGGTACTTTAAAGTTGTGTACTAAGAATTTTTTTACAGAGCTTTTCGAGACGTCTTGATTTTAAGTAGGTTTTCACACAAGAATACTTAAGATTGACATATTTTAAAAGTACACCTTTTAACAATCCAGTAGAGAGGCATGGTAGTAGAGGCAAAATGTAATTTGACATTGGAGAAATTGTAGGACAAAAGATCTCTTTATAAAAATATTAATATCGTGCAATGGGAAATATTATAATCAAAATCCACCTCTGTGCACATTAGGTAAATATTTGACGCTTTCCAGAATTTAGTTTAGTTCAGTACAAAGTGACAGTATAAAATTTTCCTCAAAAGTGTGTTTTTTCCTATCCTCTGGCTATCCTTTTGTGTCTCTGTTCCTTTCGTATGTCTACACTCTAGAGTAATCTTGCGACCTCTCTTGTAAGTAAGTAATGCAATATACAGTTTGTTATGATCCAGCCTGTCGAAGGCCTTAGAGAAATGTGTATAAATTACATACAGGGTGTCCCACGACGAACTGCGGCGATCGATATCTCGAAAAGTAGAAATCGGAAAATTTTGAAAATTTGGTAGTAAACTAATGTCGATGGGAGCAACTCGGCTAAAATATTTTCCCGGTTATACCGGAAGTCGATACCAACTTGCTTATTTTAAATGGGACATCCTATATATTATTACATTTTTGGATTATACGCAAAATTCTAGGCCGATTTTGTGTATCATGTCCTATACCTAGGTCTCTCCGTTTTTGAGATATTTCAATTTTTATGTCTAAAATGACGTTTGCGGGCCCTAAAAGAATTATCAATTTTTCCTATAAGGAAGCCTTTATTATCTAATTTGGGTTCGATTCTTTGTTTAAAGAGACCTGCTTTAATAGAGTTTTTATAATATTTTGATACAGAGTGTTCAAAAAATAAGAATAAAGATGAAATTGAGAAAACTGTCAAAAATCAATTTTTTTCAAATGGAAACCCCCAATTTTTATAATCTTATCTTATTCGTAATTAAAAATAAGGGTAAGTTTGTATATGGATGTCTATTCCGAAAATTTTTAGTTTTCGAGATATTCCCAATTCAATATTTCTATATGGGGATTTTGCTATGGATTTTAAGTTCAATTACTGTTAGTTAGCTATGACGGCGTTGAGTGCTAAACAGATGTATGTAGCTGTCACTTACCAATTGACAAGTATTAATTATCATGCTGGGGCGCTTAAATTATGCACACGAGTATTACTTAAATTTGTTTATAATCTATGGAGAATGTTACAAAGTTTTATCAAAAACAAGTGAAATATTTGCTAATAGATATCCAGAGAAACAAAAACAGTCTCCGAACAGTATTTAATGAATAATGGAGAATTTCAAAAAATTTGGCAGTGCAAGAGTTTATAAAATAATTAAACAAATGTAACTTAGATACAAAAAGTTCTTACATAAAATACTAACAGTATAACTACTTATACTCAGGAAAATATTTTATTTTAATAAGTGTTCAAAGTGTCCACCCTGAACTTCCAAACATTTTTCGCACCTCTTGATTAGTTCGTCATGGGTGGCCGCTCTAATAGAACCTGGAGATAATCTTTCAAAAGCATTCCTTACTCTTGCCTGACAATCTTCCATTGTTGTCATTGGATTAAAATAAACCATATCTTTTATTGTTCCCCATATAAAATAGTCTAAGACAGATAGATCAGGAGAATGGGGAGGCCATAGAAAAGGTCCATTGTTAGCAATCCACTTATCGTAAAAAGTTTCTTCCAAGAAGTTGTTAACTATGAAGCTGCTGTGTGGTAGTGCGCCATCGTGTTGGTAAAATATTTGCCTATGTTCAACTAGCGGTAAATTGTTCAAATATTCATTATCTAAATCTTGTAATATATTCAAATATCTTTCACCTAAAAAAAAGTTGATACGTAATTTGAAAAGCAGAAACTATTTAAGTATTAATTCATTACCATTTAAGTTTTCTTCATAAAAATTAAGTTTTACGACTGCATCATTTCTCACAGCACAGTACACATTAAACTGCCAGGTTTCTTGATAATTTCGCAATCTCACGGCATGGGGATTTGAATCACACCAAAACTGGGAATTATGTCTGTTGAAAAGTCCATTTTTCGTAAATTTTGCCTCGTCAGTCCAAATTATGTTGTCCAAAAATCGAAAGTCGCCTTGTAACATTGTTAAAATAAATTCGCAAAAGTGAACTCTTCTGGTCAAATCGGTGTCCTTTAGGTGTTGAACCATAGAAATGGAATAGGGATGGAATTTGTGTTTCAAAAGAATTCTATGAATAGAGTTCTTGGAGATTCCTGTTTGTAAGGCCACTTGTCTTAAGGATGTCATAGGATATCCCGCAAAATATCCCAAAATAGCAATTTCGATATTTTCATCATCGACAATTGGTTTTATTTTATGAACTGTTGCCTTAACGGTGCCAAAATTTTTGAAATTCTCAATTATTCGTTTAATACTGTTCGGAGACCGTTTTTGTTTATCTGAATATCTATTAGCAAATATTTCACACGTTCTTGATAAAACTTTGTTACATTCTCCATAGAATATAAACAAATTTAAGTAATCGTGTGCATAATTTAAGCGCCCCAGCATGATAATTAATATTTGTCAATTGGTAAGTGGCAGCTACACACATTTGTTTAGCACTCAACGCCGTCATAGCCAACTAAGAGTAATTTAACTTAATATCCATAACAAAATACCCATATAGAAATATTGAATTGGGAATATCTCGAAAACTAAAAATTTTCGAAATAGACAAACTTACCCTTATTTTTAATGGCGAATAAGATAAGATTATAAAAATTGGGGGTTTCCACTTGAAAAAATTGATTTTTGACAGTTTTCTCAATTTCATTTTTATTCTTATTTTTTTGAACACTGTGTTTTAATACTTATCAAAATATTATGAAAACTCTATTAAACTAGGTCTTTTTCAACAAAGAATCGAACCCAAGTTAGATAATAAAGGCTTCCTTATAGGAAAAATTGATAATTCTTTTAGGGCTCGCAAACGTCATTTTTGACATATAAATTGAAATTTCTCAAAAACGGAGAGACCTAGGTATAGGACATGATACACAAAATCGGCCTAGAATTTTACGTACAATCCAAAAATGTAATAATATATAGGGTATCCCATTTAAAATAGGCAAGTTGGTATCGACTTCCGATATAACCGGAAGTGCCACCATCTTGAAAATATTTTAGCCGAGTTGCAACTATCATTACATTAGTTTACTGCCAAATTTTTAAAATGTTTCGATGTCTACTTTTCGAGATATCCATCGCCACAGTTCGTCGTGGGACACCCTGTATGTCTGCACACCAGTATACAATGCATCAGCTAGAGATTATGTGATAGTTCACCTGCAGCGCATGTAAACCGTGTTGATACAAGGTGATGCGATTTCTATATAATTAGAAGTGGAATCACGGAGAAGCATTTCAAGAATTTTGGTTAAGTTATTTATAATGGCGATAGGTATATAGTTCAAGATATTATTGTGATTGCCTTTCTTGAAAGCTTGTGTAATTCTACATATTTTCCAAGTACTTGGAAATGTGTGCCCTTTTAGAACTGAATTGTATATTATGGACAGAGGATGTGTAAATATATTAGCGCAGTCTTTTAGTATAAATGCAGGTGCATTTCAAGTCCCCCGCTAGTTTATGTTATAATCTTCTGATGTATACCTCTGACTCCGTAACATTTGCTACATAAAACGAATCTGTTGAAGTGTTATCTTCAGGAATAACTCGGTTTTTACGCGGTATATATGAGCTTCGAAAGTAGGACGCAATACTGTTAATACTGTTTTATGATCCCTGTATTCCTCATTTGCTGCTAACGAATTTCCAGAATTTATTGGGGATGGCAGAAATATTATGTTCAATATTGTAATTTTTATACGAAATATCTATACTTTCTTTTATGGTTCGCCTAAGAACTCTAAATTCTTCCAGTGCTGTATGTTCATTATTTCTTCTATATTCTTTTAATCAAATGTGTTTCATTCATATGTTTTCTGTTACCCCCGAGAAAAACCAAGGTTAGTAAGTTCCATCTCGAGGTTTTGCCTTAGGAACAAATAAATCAAAAAACTGGTATATTTTATCATAAAAATAGTCACAAGCTAAATTGACAATTTGTTTATTTCAGCCAGGTCGCGATTTAGGTTGATATAGGCAGCTTTGCGAAAACTACAGAAGACAGAGTTGAATTATATGTAGTGAATGAGTTGTTAGTTTTCACTACTGCCTATTCACTTGTTCCTTTCTTGACTGTCTTGTCTCTAGATATTATTTAACGCTTTCTTTTCCTCCGCATTGGTGATAAAATCTCGATGTATCACAAGGTCGTGGGGAGACAACCAGGGTGTCGAGACAAATTATTGTTCGATGGCCCTCCATAGGAGCGAATATAACAAAACTGTATTAATGCTGGTCTTGCTTTAGGTCCTATGGGCCCTCCGAAAATCATGAATTTTCACAATTTGTTGATCTCCTGCTACTTCTAAATTCATCCTAAATATACTTGTGAATGTCAAAACCTTAGTTAAATATTGGATGATACGTAAATTGCCCAAGTAGGACAGAGATAAATTTTGATTATAATCTTCCTCATGGTATTAACATTGTAATAAAAAATATATATATATCTGTTGCAATGGTTTCAAAGAGACACGAAAAATGTACCCTTATATTTTGAAATTAATTTAGCTGCGAATATCAAGTTCTTAGACATGATAAAACTTCGAGGGGAAACGATTTTTGCGCTAGGGGTACAATTCTCGTGTCGTTACATGTGAAATGCTAAAAATAATGTCTTTTAAAATCTATAAAAAGGTTTTTAATTAATTTTTCTAACGGAAGTGCAATAATGTTAAATAAGGTTTTCAAATATTTTGTATTTTAAATTTATTATAACGTAAAAAGCCAGAACGTTATTGAATGTTCAGGGTTAGTCACTATATATTAACTCCATCCTTTATTTCTGTTAATATTGGAAATAGAAAAAAAAGTTTCGTGTGAAAGTTGTAAGATCTTACTTATATTTTATTGAAACGTTATAAATAAACCATCATGTATAGGTCATGCTATAAAGAATAAATATATGTTTTTTTAAATGGAACAATATTATTGCATTTTCTAGAAGTTCTTTTCCCGTGATTTGAAATATATAATATTTTATAGGTCTATCTTAAATAATTCTTGAGTTAATTGACATTCAAAATGCAAATGAGCTGCTTTATTGCAAGAAGAGTGAGCGATGCCTGTCAAAAAAATATGAAGTTAATTCTAATATATTAATATTTACACGTGATTGTAATTGTGTTTTGGCACGCATGAATAGAACAGAATGGGATGGGATGGCATGGGATGGGATTGGATGGGATAGGATATGATAGGATAGGATAGGATAGAATAGAATAGAGTAGTATATTTCTCATGTTAGATATATATAGTATATATATGAACGTCACAACAGTAATAAAATAATTTCAAATAGTTCAAAAATTGTAAAATTTACAAATACATAAAATAAACAAATAATCACAAACAGGTACTAAATTTATTTAGCGAATTTATAGATTTAATTTCAGGTGGTAGCTTATTATACATTTTTTCTACTTCCATCTTTAAAATGGCGTTTATCGTATACGTTTCCATGACGCTAAATAATCCTTTAAACACGCTTTCGACAAACCGTGACTTCGTGCATTTTAGTCACGGGCTGAACTTAGCAACGAGATATTAGTCACGGCTGAGGTTAATTCTAGATATTTTAATGGCAAAAATCAAGTTAGTTTTCCGTAATTCTTGTCATCAATCTGTCAAAATAAATCGACGCGTTGTGACAAGAGACAAGTTTAGTAATTTTTTACTGTTACCATGTTATTGATACGTTAATAAATGAAATATTAAAATAACTTCCAAATTTTTTATTTAGATATTTGCTGTCGTAGAAAAAGTATAGTATGCAACACGTTTTATAAACTTGTTAGTCACTCATTTTATTAAATACTCGCTCCGCTACGCGTCGCTCGCGATTAATAAAACTCGTGACTAAAATGACGTTTATAAAACTTGTTACATAATATACTATTAGTACCTGCATGATATGGAGATTTCTTTATAAAGTCGTGTTATGATATTTTACTTTTAATATATGACCTTGTCTAGTACTGTACGAATGATTGTCTGAATTTGTTACAAATATGCGTAAATTTTTCTTGACAAGTTTAATAGTGGTTAACATACATACATATCCATATATATATATAGATATATATATTTATATATATATATATATATATATATATATATATATATATATATGTGACAACGTATAGCCAGTATCTGTTTTGGAGGTAGCAAAGTACGTATATATATATATATGCTGTGTATGGTTAAGATTTTATTACTTTTGAAATAAGACTTACAGGAGTCCCTTGGTGCAATGTCAAATAATAATCTGATAAGCCTTTTCCCAGCAAAGACTATTGTCAATCATAGTTCCCAGGAACTTGGCAGTTGCTGAGAAGTTTTCGGTAGGTATTACTTGGATGAGATGTTCTGAAGATCTTCGTTGCGAGAAGTATACACATTGAGTTTTGCCAATATTCAAGATAAGTGTATTACTATGATACTAGTCTTGGTATGATCCTCTTTGTTTTACCACGAAGCTCTACAGGGTCCCGTGCTGAGAGTAGCATGGAAGTGTCATCCGCAAACATGATAACCGATCCCTCCTGCATAATAGTAGAGAGACCATTGACAAATAATAAGAATAGTAATGGTCCCAGTACGGAACCCTGAGAGCCTCCTTGAGCGATTTCATAATTTTCTGATATTGTACCACATATTTTCCCATGTAGTTTTCTATCAGTCATGAATGACTTAAAACCAACATTCAAAGTATCAAATGCCTTGCTTAGGTCGAAGAATAACCCAACAACGTGATATTTCTTGTCAATTTCGTCATATACAAATTGCAGAAGCTGGAAGGTGCCAGTTTATGCTGATTTATTTTGTTGAAAGCCATGTTGATTTGTTGTTATAATTTTGTGTTTAATTAAAAATGATGATATTCCGTTAAATATTAATCTTTCTAAAACTTTTGAGAGAACACATAAGATGGAAATTGGTCGATAATTTTCAAAGTCAAGCTCATCACGTTAATTAAATGTGCCAGAGGTTCCGCGATTTTCTCACAGACATACTTTAGGGCTTTAGTGGATATTCCGTCAATACCTGTAGCAGACTTATCCGTTAAATTTTTTATTGTGTCTATAATTTCCTTGGGTGTTGTAGGCTTCAAAAATAAGGATTGTTCAACATAGGGGTAACTAGTGGAAATATTGTCCTTGAAATGTTCAGACACTTTTTCAGATGCAACATTTGAAAAATAATATCCAAAATGGTTAGCAATGATTTGGAGATTTGTTGTAGGTGTGTTGTTTATGTTTATTGTTATTTTATCGCATTCAACCTTCTACCAAGTTGTTCATTAACCAGGCTCCAAATTTATTTTGAACTATTTGTTGCTTTATTTACTGTTGTGAAAAATAATCTCTCTTGGCTTTTTTGATGTTGTTGATATATTGTTTTTTCTTATCTTTATATAAATTGGCTAGATTCAAATCGATTAATTGATTTGCAAGCCAATAGAGATTTTTTATTCTCGGTTCTTTCTGATTATTTCACAATTTGGCCAGTTTTTACAACTAACTTTATTTGATTTATTTTCAAGCATATAAATAAATTTTACAACATTTTCATCTGAGAAATATCTAGCGTAATAAAAAGTGTTATTGTTTTCTTTAGTTATTTTTAGATCCTTGCAACAAGTTATTTGTGCTGCATGGTCAGCTATACATGGATTACTTACATAAGTTAGGTATCTATCTTGGTAGATTTGTAGTTATGTAACCAATACCCGTTCTTGATGTTATATTATTTATATTTTTTGCAATGCGAGTAGGTACATTTAACGTTGTTGTAAGATTAAAACAATCAAATGCATCCTGCAAAATATCTTTCAGCAGCTCATTTGCGTTTTGAATGTCAAATATGTCAAAAAGTATTTAAGATAGATATATGCAATATTATATATTTGAAATCAGAGGAAAAGGGGCTTTTCGAAAATACAATAATGCATACGGTGTTCCATTAAAAAATATATATATTTATGTCGTATCACGTGACCTATACATATTATTTTTTTTATCACGTTTAAATAAAACATAGGTAAGATCCTACAACAGAAATAAACGGGGGGGTCAATATAAAGTGAATAACCCTGTACTTTTGTTACATATTTTTTAATTTTGTAACAAAAACACTGTCGGTCGGTTCAATATGAATGCGTGAACACTTACAAAACGTAAAGTATAGCAAAAAATTACGTTTTTTGTAGCATACCTTAAGCACACGCCCCATTCTTTCGAAAGTGGTAAAGCCAGGTAAAGGTAACAGAATTAAGAAAAGGGTTTACACTATTGCGCACTGCCCTTTTATCCCATCATATAAGGACGGATAAAAATAGAATGAAATTAACGGGAAATAAAAGAAAATAAATACTTTTTACACCACTCCACTTGAACAGATATCTCTAAGGGTTAGATGACCGAAGGAGAAGAAGCAATAAAGGAAACTCGGCGCGATACAAGGAGCTGATAAAAATAAGTTTTCTCATTTAAAAATAAATATTTTTAGACTTGTATTCAATTAATTGTAATTTAATATGAAAATATTAAAATTGTACAGTATATCATCTTTTTGATAAAATATTGAGAATAAATGAATTAAATATTAGTTTCATACAGTCAAATTGATCCTGTAATGTTTTTAACTCCTATTTGATATTTGTAAGAGACGTAAATACATTTAAAATGATTGAATGGTGAGCAAATATAATTTTTTACAAAATGTCATTGACAATGATTTTGAAACTCTTTATAGTTTATAAAAAATGGCTTGACTGTTCTTTGCATGATTGATATCATAGTTCATTGCGCGCACTAGGAGAAATCTCTTAATTCTTCATTAAAATATGCCCTGGATGACCTTGTCGCTTATGCCCTGTAGATACGATCCCACTTGCGAGAAAAAATCGTCGGGTTGACAAGGTCACAAATCTGAACTGTCCATGTAACCACACTTATGGGAGAATTAACCATGAAGCTTTATTATATATTTTTTTTAAATAAAAACACTAACTTTGACATCTTATATGGGAGTAATAGATTAATAGGCGAACGTCTTCATAAGTTGAATATATACCTCCTGAAACTTAAAAAAAAATATCTTCATATCCTTCTCTAGGGGATGAACAGTCAGTGCGATCGGTAGTCAATTATCATTTGTCAACTCCTAACAAGACGTAGACTGGTTTTGAACTTTTCATGCTCTCATCAGTATGCCATAGGTCATGGAGGCAGACTACCGATGCGTTAGGATTTGCAGGTGTAATCCAATGCAGGTATTTGCTTGCCGGGTAGTTGTTTCCTGCAAATACTGCTTAGCAAATTGTATTTGGTCCACTAGAGGTCGCCGCTCCTGGTACTTACGGGAAGGCATGTCGCTATACGTCACAGAGATATCTATGATGTCCAGCATATAGTAGCAACGACCATCTAAAAGGTTTCACTTATCTCTCATCACTACTTCGTTTCCTTAGACTAGCAGATTGGTCACTACCATTTGTCTGTTCCATAACCTATGGCATACTGATGAGAAGTTCGATGCCGGTCTATGTCTGGTTAGGATTGACAAATGATAATTGGCTACCATTTCATCAGAATTTACAGGTGTAATTCAATGCAGGTCGGGATATTTGCTGGCCAAAAAATAACGTAAAAGTTGACTTAATGACGTTATAAACTTCCCCCCATGCAAAAACCCCATTACTGCAACTTAGAGTAAATGTTCGATATGGTCTCTACCTACTTCTATGCCTTTTCTAATTCATTGAAAAATACATGTTCCTGTCCTCTAATAAAATTCGTATAGACTAAGGACTTCATATGTTCCAACACATAATAATCCAAAGGGTTATAATCAGGAATCATTGGTGGCCAAGCAAACTCACTTCCTAGACCGATCCATCTGCGTAGGAAAGTCTCATCAAGATAATTCCTGACTTCAATGGAGAAACGACGGGGAGCTCCATCTTCCATGAACCACATTCTATTCTATATGTCTAGCATGAAAGCATGTAATATAACAGCAAGAGTATTTTGAAGAATACTAGGATAAGACTGTCCAATTAAATTTGGAGGAAAGACAAATGGTCCCAATAATTGATAATTGATCGCTGATGATACCACACCAAGTGTTAATCTTAAATTCTTGCTGAAAATGCCTTTCTTTAACGACATGGGGATTTTCTACTTCCCAGTAATGGGTATTTCTCCAGTAAAAACGCCTCGGCGTGTAAAAGTTGCTTCGTCGGTAAATAAAGTGTTCTTAATAAAATTTCGATGCCTGTTGTGTTTATTTAGAACAAATTGACAAAATTGTAGCCTTTGTGGAAGATCCCTTCGAAGTAAGTTATGTACAGGAGTGAGATGATATGGGTAGAAGCGTTCTTTACGTAAGACTCTTAGGACAGATTTTTACTCACCCCTGTTGCCACTGCTAAACGACTTGAGCTGACTTGAGGATCTTCATCCGCACGAACTAAAATCTCTAGATCTTGATCTGGAATAATTCGTTTCGGTTGTCCTACATCGTTTTTATGGCGAAATGTTTCTCCCAAACGACGAAACAGATCTTTGAAAATCTTATGGTCTGGCTGTATTCTACCTGGATATTGCAATGAGTATCTCCTCGCTGCAGCACGTCTGCTAAAATTATTTTGTGCGTAAACACATATCATAACCCTCATTTCCCTATTCGAAAGATTATTATATCTAAGCATTATAAATAAATAAATTAAAGAAATTAGCTCGGGGAGCACAAGAACAATATAAAATGAAATGACGTAAATGACAGAACTAAAACGCACCCAAAGCGTACTTTTCAATAAATATACTTTGTTTCATTAAATTTGAATTTGTCTTTCAAAAAATTATTGAAATGTTTAACGGCACTTTCCTCGAAAACGGTTGGAGTAATCAAGTTCTACAAAGTGTACCTTTTATACGTGGAAATGACGCCCTCATCAGATTTTCTAATCAGAAGTGCCACAACGTTTCGTCAAGAAAAATACGAAAAAAATTCATCATCAGATATGGGTCCTGCGGCGCCCTCTATGATCTGACGTGATATAAGATAAGAAAAGTTCGACAAGTTGACTCGTAATCTACAGGACATAAATGAGAACTCTGGCTAAGTCATAGTTTGTTTTAGTTTAAACTTAGCCACGGTTTGAAAGATATGGCTCGAAAATACCCTACAATTAAGGATGGTATTTTCGAATGTCCTTATGGACGACCTGCACATCCAAATGTTAATTTTAAGACATAGCGCCAAGTGTTGAAATATTACATGCATTTAACTTTACATTTATACTTATCAAGTCGACAATTTCCGACCAGTGTTGATTTATAAAACTTAGGCAGTGGCGGGGAGTGCGAAAAGGGGCGAACTTAAAAATAGAATAGGGACGTGGAACGGGTGAAGGGTAAATTGGACGCTATTTCCATGGAGGGTCGAGGCGGGGCCGTGTGCTATATGTATGTCTGCTCGCAAGAGTTATGTCGCAGGGAATATGAAGAGTAATAGCGTTGCGACGAGAACCTCTGTAACAATTTAAGATTTATCAATGAAATTAGGGAAAATATATGGGAATTTCGAAAACTAAAAGCGTTTGGCTGGTAATAACTTACTATTGCAATGTTTTACAGTGTCTGACGCTTTATTTTTGTCAAACGTTGACTTTATTGAAGAATTTTATGCAATTTAGTCATAAGTGATCTCTGTATAAAGTACCACTTACCATAACCATAACTGTTTAAGTAAATTAGCGGCGTGTTTAATTCAGATTTCAGAATTGGTAAGCGCACTTGCCTCTCACCCAAAATTTCCGGGTTCTATTCCCGGTCGTGGCAGTGGAAAATACTGTGAGAGGGATTTTCTACTGTACACGGGTGTGTGTCCCGTGTCTCTAAATGTGTAGCCCCCTCCCACACAAGACTCTTCTAGAGCCTTCAGGGATAGAGGGTGTTGTCATTACCTGTGGTATAATTTATTATTATTATTTATTAATAGATATGAAATTAATCAACATAAAAAAATTTAAACATGGGCTAAAATAATTTTTGATTGGTGCATGTCTCTATAATACGTATGATTTTTATTCATTTTGTAACACTTATGCTTTAAATGTGTTATTTTCATTTACCACTTTTATTGTTTTTATTGCTTGCATATTTTAATCCCTTTTGTTCTTTTAAATTCCTATTTACTAATGCATTTCTAACTTGTCTATAAACAGTGCTGTTTCTTAGATTAATAAAGTTATCTATCTAATTAATTGTCTGGTCGATAGCCGAGTGGGTTAAGGCGCGAGGTGGCAATCGCGATTAATCACACCAACATCGCACCACCGGGTTCGAATCCTGGCTCCGGCACTGGCACTGTCGGAGAAAATGGTTGTATGTCTGCGTTTTTTCAATATGTAACCCCCTTCCGCACAAGACCCTGGCTTGTGGAATTGGGGGTTTATTTATTAAAAGTCATATTAAACTGAAATTAATACACCATTGGTTTGTGTGCCTAATCAGAAACCTTGGTAGCATTTTGCTCTAGAATTTCTATAATATGCAGTTTATATAAAACATGATGTTCACTCGCGTCTAGCTATCACCAATATGTCTCAATTTGATTTATATACCTAATATATTCCTGATTAATAATATATCTATTAACAGAAGTTTAAGCAACCTCTATTTTTATTTATATGCTGGCTATCTTGAATGGCATTGAACTCGATCAGAACAGGGTTGAGAAATGATAATTGTGTGTGTGTAAAATCTAGTTAAAATTGAATAATACCGCCTGATGGGCGTCAGAAAATGTTCATGGTCTTCAGTGTATTCTAGCGGCAATGTTTCAAATACAATTTCAACACAAAACACAACTTCTTGGACACTCTATATAACAGATGCAGAAATCATATGTATTATTCCTATGAACATCTGCAACAGGATGTATGTTTTGAGTTAATAACATCGCGGAATATATTTTTGGAACCAGATTCCTAGCGCACAACTTTTCGTTTCCTTTGTTTTTGTGATCCGCTATGACTTTTGCATAAAGTTATATTTTCCACTGTCTGATCCTTTTCCTACTTGTATTTACATTCTGAAATATTCTATATTGCATACACTCCAGTAAAAAAGACCGATTTGATTAACAAAGTAGCAGTACATACTTGATTTTTATCAAAATTTTTAATCACCTAGTTTGTGTTCAATAAAATTTAAACAGCATAAATTTTTAATATATTTTTAAGCTTAGAGGTACAACTTGATCTGGAAAATCTGTTTCTGTTCTAAAGTTTGGCGTTCTTTTCGTGACAGTTAATTATTTATAAGGTAAATTGTGCTTGAAATAGTTATTACCAACCAATACTTGGATTTTAGAAATTCCCTTTCTGTACTTAAAGCTATAAATATACAAGTAGTTTTCTCTTATTTAATTACGAATATTAATCAAATTATTGTAAGATATAATCACATTGTAAGTACTATATACAGGGTGTCCCGAAACTCTCGCCTTCCCCTTTAGGTGCTAATTCTCCATGCAAAAATAGTAAGAAAAGTTCCTATAAACATGTGCCCGGAAATGCTTCCTAAGGAAGCTACGGCCCCCTAAGTATGGCATAAAAATCGGTGTTTTTACTAATTATCTCGGAAATGATTTGGGACAACTGTATGAAACTTGGTTAACTATTTTTGATTATTAAAGGTTATTGTTTTACAGTATTAGCCAAAATTAATTTTATCCAGGGGCGGAGAAACGAGAGGTCGATGTTCTTTGTTTCTACATATTTATTTTTCCATTTGACATTTTTAGTATTTTAATCCCTCATTATGATTCCTGATTAATTCTGTAAAGATAGGTCCTCTTTACAATTAGCCATATGGCAAGTCGTTTTCGAGTAAAAGGGGTCTAAACGATATATTGCGTATTCGTTTGCTAAATGCGCATTATTATTTTTCAAAGTAGGCGTATGTCATTCGGTAACAGAAATGACTAAGTACACCTCACAGGAGTACCTCGATATGATTATCTGTTATGGTATGGCTGATGAAGAAGCCGTATCAGCCGCGTTCCGACATTTTCCCGACGCAAAAGTTATCACGCGTTGCCTCAATCGTGTACGGGGCAGTGAAAATGTCCTACCTAATAGACGAGATAACGGTCGCCCAAGAGGGATTCCAGTAGCTGAAGAAGAGATGATTCTTGATGCATTTGCTGATCAACCAATGTTGAGTACTAGGCGAGCTACTAGACTGTTGGGGACGACAAGAACACGTATTCATCGAACCCTTCGAAGTGAAAATCAACATTGTTATCGTTATCGACGGGTTCAGCAACTCTTACCGCGAGACTATGAACCTCGAATGATCTTCTGTACAAGTAAGCTGCATTTTGTATGCAGCATCTACATGAAATAAAAACAAATTTTAAACAAATGTGATAAATTTGTAATTCAAAGTATTCTACCACTTAAACCGACCGATTTTTTTTTTATTTCAGAGACTTTTTAGAAAATCATTTGGTCAACTTCATTTCTTAATCAGATATTGTGGACTGATGAAGCGACATTTACCCCAAATGGAGTATTTAATTCAAGGAATTTTGTTTACTGGGCCCATGGAAATCCTCGTTTAATTCGACAGACACATTTCCAATACCGATTTTCAATTAATGTTTGGGCGGGACAAATAGGGAATCTAATGGTAAGTACATTTACATTCTCATTGGGTACCTATGAGGTTAGGTAAAACTTGAAAATAATATTTACCACCAATTTTGCACATTGGTCCCATATTTCTTCCCGCACGACTTAATGGACCGAATTATGTACGATTTCTCCAGAGACAACTACCCGGTTTACTGGATGAAATCCCGCTGCTTTCTCGCTTGAATCTGATTTTTATGCACGATGGGGCTCCGGCGCACTTTAGTAGATTAGCAAGGCGTCATTTGAACCGAGTTTTTCGAGGGCGCTGGATAGGAAGAAGTGGCCCAATAAGTTGGCCTCCTCGATCGCCGGATTTAAATCCGATGGATTATTTCATTTGGGGTCATATAAAAAATTTGGTTAATTTTAATGAGACAATTACCAGGGAAATGGCGCAAAGAACCACAAATAATATTGTTCGCCGTGCTGAGACCTGCATTGAGCAGGAAGGAAGGCATTTTGAGCACATTTTGTAATACATAATAATAATCTTCATTCAGGTTGTTTTTTTAAATCATAAATGTTCATTAAACTTTTGCACAATGTTTCTTTTACCACTATTACCAAATAATAGAAAATAGTTCCTTTAGGAAATCATACCATAACAGATAGTCATATCGAGATACTCCTGTGAGGTGTACTCAGCCATTTCTGTTACTGAATGACATACGCCTACTTTGAAAAATAAATAATGCGCATTTAGTAAACGAATACGCAGTATTTCGTTTAGACCGCTTTTACTCGAAAACGGTTTGCCATATGGCTAATTGTAAATAGGACCATTTTTTGCAGATTTAACCAATAAATACTAAAAATGTCAAATGGAAAAATAAATATGTAGAAACAAAGAACACCGGCCCCTTGTTTTTCTGCCCCTGGATAAAATTAATTTTGGCTAATACTGTAAAACAAGTTTCATAAAGTTATCCCAAATCATTTCCGAGATAATTAGTAAAAACATCTATTTTTGCGCCATCCTTAGATGGCCGTAGCTCCCTTAGGAAGCATTTCCGGACACATGTTTATAGGAACTTTTCTTGCTATTTTTGCGTAGAGAATTAGTACCTAAAGGGGAAGGCGGGAGTTTCGGGACACCCTGTACATGCATAACATATATTGCGTCAAAAGTTGAATATGCAAAATAAGTTTTCCACCACGTATGCATCCTCTTCTAAAAAAGTATATTCAACTAATCTACACAGCAATATAATAATATAACACAATTTATAATGAGCTAAATAGTAAGGAGCAACTCAAGGCTTTATTATTTGACGTCAGTAGAGCTTTTGACACACTTGACCACAATTCCCTCTTGGAAAAACTTTTCAAATTGGGAGTACGTAGGCTAGCGCATCAGTGGGACAACTCTGGATAAGATAATAATAGATTCGTATAAATCTGATTTCAGGCAAGTGAAAACAGATGTACCGCAGGGCTCTATCGTCGGTCCCTTACTCTTTTTAATTTTTTTAAAGATATGGCACATTCTTGCGTAACACCTAGTGCATCAATTGTCTATGCTGATGATACAATCTTTTTAATGTGCATGTTTCGACGAATAATATAATAGTTTTGCAATTTAGCCTGATAGAGCTGATTTATCTGATTGTTTTTTACATACAACATAAATAGTAAGGAGATTTCTATTAATTTCTTGTTGGAAGAAGAAAGTAGAAATAAACTATCGTTTTTAGACTGTAAATGTACGTGAAGTGTTTGGAAATGACTAAACCAACGACATGTTTAACACACATATCAATGAAATGTATTGACAGTCTATTCTATGTCCAGATCTTTCTGTTTACATCTTTCAAGAGCTACTAGGTTCGATCAACAAGTTAAAAAGTTGCTAACTATATCCAGGAAATTTTGCAGAAGAGAAACTATTGCTTAGAAATAATTAGACAATTGTGTAACTGAATAAATTTTTTTAGGAGAGAACGCATACCTACGTGGTAAAAACCGCAAAAAGAAAAGGAAAATATAATGTACATTACTCGCAAAGAATACCAAAATGAATTACAGTGTCTATATTTATTTGTAGTAAAACTGAAATGAATCGTGTTATTTTCCCTTCATTTACTTATTATAGTTTTCAAATAAATTAAGGTTGATACTTAATACTTAAGTTTCTATGTAATTAATGCCTCCTTTACCATTTCACAGTGCCCGATTTAATTTAGAGAAACTTCCTTAGAGTTTTGTTAAGCTCTCATACTCAGCTTGTTATTATTTCCGTGGAAAGAGACTGAGTGAAAGATATTCAACATCTTTTTAATG
The DNA here is from genome assembly GCA_963675555.1 of Leptura quadrifasciata. NCBI lineage: Eukaryota > Metazoa > Arthropoda > Insecta > Coleoptera > Cerambycidae > Leptura > Leptura quadrifasciata. The sequence continues at coordinate 12,358,121 of OY776681.1, read as the reverse complement.
CATGAGTAGATGAATTATTCTGAGTATCCGCCACAAATTCTATAAACAATACAAGGCGTTTCCTTAATAATTGTACATGATTTAACTAAAGAATTTTTAGCTTAAAATATTTGAATTTGAATTTTGATTTGATACTGTCTAATAAGGAAACAGACACAATGTTAGGTAACAATTTAAAATAAACACAACTACAGAGCAGCACCGGTATCTCAACGAAAAGTGAGTCAATTTGGCAATGAAGTTGAAGTTGAATTTGAATTTATTAGCAAATAAGCTATTTACAATACATCTCTATACTAACAAACATGTATTTATATTAAAATGAATTCATACATAGGTAACCTATAAAGAGACTCAAAAATTACATTTAATATAATTAATACTATGTCTTCTGAACAGATTTATATTATGTATTATCTTGATATCATTAGGAAGACCATTAATCATTTTAAGTGAAATATAATTTTGAGTGAAAATTTCTTCCTAAACGGTATTTAAAAGTTATCTTTGTGTAGTTTCATGATTATGTCTTTCCCTCATATACTGTATTCGATCTACTAAATATTTAGGAAATAATATTCCTTCTTTAATTTCCAAAATAAATAATAAAGTATTATAACACATTATCTAATGAAGTACTTTCTTCCGGGTCTTACCGTGGTCGTAGAACTGGACTTGACGTTTCGCTGATCGTCCTATCAGCTTCTGCAGAAGGATTCTAAAGACTGAATTTGTTGTGTTACACTCCACGTTATATACCTAGGCGCCGCTTCGCTTCGCTGGTCATTGGTCGTGCTTGGTTCGCTTCGCTGCTCATTCGTCGTGTTGGGTTGACCGTGACTTACTACGGTGCTGATACTTGGTAATACCAGTCTCCACGTGTTACTAAGTCGATACCCATCCTCTCTGTTAAAGTTGTTTACGTTTTTCATAATTTCCAGTGATTCCCTAATGATTCGCGGATAATAGCGCGTATTCCTGTCTAATACATTGACGTCCTCGTAGTCGATTTAATGGTTCTCGTTATTATGGACGTGTTCTGCTATCGCCGACCTATCCATGTATCCAAATTTGATATTTCTCTGGTGTTCTTTGATTCTGCCGTGGATACTGCGTCCCGTTTGTCCGATGTAGCTCTTACCACATGTGCACTTCAGCTGGTAAACACCTTTTGATAACAGTTTGGGGACAGGGTGTTTGATTGAGGGAAGCATCTGCTGTATTTCTTTCACTGTTCGAAACCGTACACCTACTTTCTTTTTGAATAAAATCTTCTTCACCTTATCTGTGACTCCCGCGACGTAGGGTAGGCATGCATACGTTGTTGGTTGTTGCTGTTCTTCTTCTGTAGTTCTCCTCTGGTTATTTACCATTCATTGTATATTGCCTTGACTGTATCCGTTCTTCTCTAAACCTGTTCTAATTGACGCTCTCTTCTGTTGTGGATGGTGGTGAGATGTCGCATGTAGGTAACGATCGGTGTGCGTTTTCTCCCTGTAGATGCCGTGGGCCAGCTTGCCATTGAGTGACCTTTTCACTAATACATCTAAGAAAGGTAAAGCTCCATCTTGCTCGGTCTCTATTGTAAATTTGATACTTGGATGTTGTTTATTCAAAATGTCGAAGAAAACAGATAAAGATATTTCACCATGTGGCCATATGATGAACGTATCGACTACGTAGCGTAGCCAGCACTTTGGTTTATTCTCACCGCAGCGTATAGCTTCCTTTTCAAAAGCTTCCATGAATAGGTGAAAGTGGTGATTCCATGGCTGCTCCTTGCTTCTGCTCGTAGAAGTCTCCATTCCATGGAAAGTATGTTGTAGACAGGCACAATCGGGCCAGATCAGGTATGTCTTCTCTTAATCCTTTAGGTACAAGTTGTTGCCGAATCAGGTTAACTATTTCCTCAATTGGTACATTGCTGAACAAAGATTCGACGTCAAAACTAACCATGATATCATTACTCGTTATTTGAAGAAGCTGAATCTGAAGAAGCTGACAGGATGATCAGCGAAACGTCAGGTTAAGTTCGACGACCACGGCAAGACCCGGAAGAAATTACTTCATTAGACAACGGCCGTGAAAACCTGCATTCTACTATAACACGTTATCTGTTTGACAGACATAAATTTGAGAGTATCTAACATTAATTCAATTGGTGTATACCTATAACAATGTAAAATTATTCTCATTGCTCTATTTTGCAATTTTTCTAATGTAGCAATGTCAGAGACTCATTAATAAAATATTAAATAGTGCCACAGTACTCAAAGTGAGGCGATATTATATTTTTGTAAACATTTATTTTAGACAATGTAGATATTATATTGCTGATTCTTGTTAAGAAGTTAATTTTTTTGGCTACTTTTTTAATTATATATTAAACATGCGCTTTGAAATTTAATTTATTTTCAATATTACATCCAGATATTTTATTTTAGATACTTGCTCCAATTTACTATTATCTATATAAATATTAATATTGAGAGCTTCCAAATTACGGTCACTATTAATTAACATACATTTACCCTTATTTTAGTTTGCTTTTAACTTATTTAAAGACATCCAATTTTCCATAGATGCAATATCTGCATTTAAATAGTTTTCTATTGTATTTACATTTTCATCGTATACATAATAACATAGCATCATCAGCAAAGAGATTTATAAGACAATTATTAATAGAACTTTTATATCATTAATTTACAATAAAAAGCAGTGGCCCCAAAACCGAACTCTGTGGCACCCCATGTATTGTTTCTTCTTTTGGCGAAATTGTTGTAGCATATTTTGTTTTCTGATATCTGTCATTTAAATACGAACCATTCCAATACTACATCATCTAGTCTATAGCATTTTAATTTTAATATGAGCCGTTCTCGATTTATTTTTTCAAAAGCTTATTTGAAGTCTATGAACACGACACCCACTGACAAGTCTGGCTCTATACTTTCTTTCCAATTGGATACATACATTCTACTGATGTTTCACATGAATGACCTTTGTTAAATCCTGAAAGCATAATTAGAACTATCTGGCTTTCACTAGTAAAGTTTAAATTTCTAAAAAGATTTGTACACGTTTTCGTTGGAATGACCGGTACTGAACAAAAATTAAACATAATTAACAACAAATGATCAATGTGACCCCCATTCACTCCAATACATTTTTTGCTAAACGATCTTCTCACTTTAAAAAACATATTCGATTGACTATTAATAAAGTTGGTAGACTCGACTTGATATAAATCAGCATTAATTTCATGAGCGTCCTTAGAAGTAGAAGTCTGAGGGATTATAATGTAGACTTAGTGGTAGCCACTGAAAATGGAAAAGTGTAGTTCAATTCAAATTTGAAGGTAATTCATAAGGGGCCTATATTTATTTTAGACTCATGTAAGGAGAAATATTTTATCTAATTGTTTTAGGTTCAATCTTCATATTATCTGCCAAGTATACTTCAGTTAGCTCATGTATAATTATTAATGAAACACCCCGTATACTTTTATTTATTTATTTTGTCACATGATAAATTCATAAAAATTTAATCTATATTTACTTAATTTGAGTACTGTATAACAGTAAATTTGTATCTTTGATTAAGTGCTAATATCCTTTGAAATATAGATGTTCGATTCATTTAGGAAAGGAAAATAATTCGATTCAATAAACCAACATTAGTTAGTGAATTCAGTTTAGCTTTAAGACTAATAGATAATGTCTCATTTTTCTTCTAAGTCCTTCCTAAGCCCTTGGATATTCTTTCTTGAGAAAAATAAAACGTTTAACGTGAAGAGTTATAGTCAGTTTGCTAATATCTTGGTGTATCCCATGTTACATTCTTTATCTCTTAATATCAACCATTAATAAATTCCTTATACTAGCGTAATCTTTTGATTTGCAAAGATTGATAAAACAGATTAACACACATACAGTGGAACAGCCAAATGGAATAAATTCAGTACGTATCTCAATTATTGTGCATATTTATAAAAAATCCCGATACACATCTATTTTGGATTCCGAAATGACATCCTGCAACGTACAAATTTCACCCCTAAATTCAACCCCCTTCGAGTGGCAGTTGCAACCCCTAAATTTTTAAATGGGAAGTAGAAGCTTGTAATCCCTCATTTGAAAGATATTAATGCAAAAATTAACAGTAAAAAAATAATTCATGTGCTTCACGTAATTCTCAACAGCAAACTAAAAAAATTAATTTTAATGTCATAAATGAAAACGTCTTTTAAAGTCTTCCAACATCTAAGGCGTGACCAACTTAACCAAATTCGTTATTTTTCTTCTTAAGGCAGCTATATCGCGTTACTTAGTTTTGTATACCATACTTTTCACATATCCCCATAGAAAGAAATCTAAGGGTGTGAGATCAGGAGATCATGCTGGCCATTTTAGCGATCCTTACCTCCCTATCTACCGATTTGGAAATGTTAAGTCTAGGTATTGCCGGACATCGATTCGGTAATGTGGTGGTGCTTGTGGAACAATATGACATCCGCTGGAATATGTGGGTTTGCTTGAGCAGGATATAACTTCTTCATTCAAATTTCCATCAATGAAAAAGGGACCAATGACATGGTTTACAATTATCCCCGCCCAAACATTAATCTTTTTAGGATTTTATGTATGTAATTCTGTGATCCAGTGGGGATTTTCATTAGCCTAGTAGCAACAGTTTTGACGATTGACATGGCCATGAAGAGTAAAATGGGACTGATCCGATAACAAAACATTTTCTAGTTGGATAACATAGTTATCTAACCTTAGCATCATGTCCTTTCCTTTTATTTGTGTTTTCTACCACATATATTATCCTCTTGAAAAACAAATCACCGAGTCTATAAAATAATTGAATTATTGGAAAAAAGCCTCTGCGTCTGTGACGTTTTGGAAAGTAGTCTCTTTCCGTCTTCAAAGTTTTTCTCGAAGAACTCGTATTTGTTGTGTATGTTAAATATACAGGTTTAAGATTCTGTTTATTTTATTTCCTTAGATACTTACTACTTACACAGAACTGATGATATTTTCTCTTAGATAATATTGAGTTTTTTAACTTCTTCTTTTAACATACAAATATCTACAGAACAATTCGATACGCATTTATCTTTATTTAATAAGATTATTGCTGATTCTTTAATTTTTCTATTTTTGTTTTCTGCCTCTTTTGTAAAAATTTTTGCCGAGTCCCAGTTTATTCTATGTCCGTTTTCCCGAGCATGTTCACAAATCTACGATTTCTGAATTTCATTATTTCTAATATAATCCTTGTGCTCATTCAACCTCACACTAAATTGTCTGGATGACTCAACCACATAAATTCCTTAAAACGCGATGAAAGTATAAAAATATTGCCGGTAGAGAAAGAAAGTAATCTAAGACAAAGGTAATGCCACAGTCATTATAGATAGAGATATATATGACACAAAAATCATGACTCTTATAAATGAGGGAAGGAGAAGGGGGTTAAATTTAGGGATGAAATTTGTACGTTGCAAGATGTCATTTCAGAATCTAAAATCGACATGTCTCGTGATTTTTTATAAATATTTACAATAATTTTTTTATATTTTTTAAACATTTATTTAACGTCGGCATATTTCCGCTACTGAGGCCTAACACCGACGCCTGTAGACGAGCTACCCCCAACCAGGAATTTTGCCGAACCTCTTCCCTTAAGAAGAGTAGGGATCTTTTACTTGCCTAACATTTAATAGACAAGGGACCGACGGCTTTACATCCCCTCCGAAGGATGGTATATCCCCTATACAACCCTCGCCTAAGGTTGTATAGCTTCCGCGCATACACTGATATACAAGCCGCTGGAAGATGTTTGAGGCGAGGACGCGGTCTTCGTTGGAACGGTCACCCATCCAACTACTAACTGCGCCTGGCGTTGCTTTACATCGCATATCGAAGTATGTACATAGTAAAGACGCACCCACGCTCGCCCCCTATTTACAATAATTGAAATACAAAATTTATTCAATTTGGTTATTTCACACTGTATAATGGTTATAAAACCACGTTTAACAGTAGTAATAATTTTTTTTTAAAATCAAAAGATTTTACATACATTGCAATTGAAAAGTCATAAAAAATCAACTTCTGTTACTCAGGAACATTCTTAAATTTTTATTTGAATAGAAAAATAACTATACTTCTAAGTGCGAATAAACAGTATACAATTGAGGTGCGCTAAAAATAACCTTACCTGGCTAGGTTTACTTCTAAAAGCGGGCTGATATTTTCTCCTGATCGAACGCGGGCAGCACACACACAGAATCCTTAGAAAGGCCCTGGAACAATACTGAATGTAAATAAAGAATACGTGTCACCTGCATGTTTACAAAATAAATAAGTGTATGTGTTACCGTCATCGATGTTTTTATCGTTAGCTGTCTCGGCATTCGCAAGACTTCATGTTGGTCACGTAGTTTAATATGCCTGGCGGTTTTCGTTTTTCACTGTTATTCTTAGGCCTTTCATAAATAGACAATAAAGTTAGGTCAAATATTTTTTATTAAAGTGACAGTTAACTTGAATTTTGTTCATTTTACTGGCGCTTTAATTAGTTTATATAATTAGTTTTATAAAAATGTGAAATATAAAAGAATGCTATCGACTGATCTACCTCAGAATCGAGGGTAATTTTTTTTTAGAAGTGTTGAGATTTTTTCTCACTGTTTTATTTAGTAAAAAATTATGTCAAGAACAATTATGCCTGCTTTAGGGCCGTCTCAATAGATTCATGTATTAAACTTTTCTATTTGAACATAACAGGTAGTAGATTACAAATAGAAAATTTTTGGAAAACATACATGGGGTCTTAAAACCCTTACATGAAAGACAAAAGGAAAGTACAAAATAAGTTAACGTGCATTAAGCAAGCAACAATAGTACGACAGGAAAAAACAAACAAATAAAAATAGAATGTAGACCAATCAAACTCTTCCATAAAAATAAGTATAAGTTATAAATTTGTTATCGTAGAACGCCCCCGCATCAAACCATACTGTATTGGAATTTGGTTATGTATTGAGAGTATATGATTTCATGCAATAGAATCTCAAGGACCTTGGCAAAATTGCATATTGTAGATATAGCTCGAAAGTTGGAAATATCAGAATATCGCCTTTCTTAAAAAATGGACACACCTTAGAACGTTTCCATACATCTGGAGAGCTACTATACTTCAGAATTAAATTAAAAATAATTGTCAATGCCGAAGCAAAAATACAAGCGTAATCTTTTAGTAAAAACGCGGGAACGCCATCTGGACAGGCTGTCATTTTATTATTTTTTTTAAAGCTTTTAGTTCATCATCCTCTTTGAATTCCGAAATTGCACCACTAGGTGCGAAAGTGTTACCTACTAAAAAGTCAGCAAATGCATTTAAGATGTCAGCAGGTTCAACAGTAAATGCAACCAAATCAATCAAATAAATCAAAATAATAAGAGAAAAATGTAAACCTGAGATTTTTGGAAATGGTTTGGTAGCTACTCTAGAAACTATGATTTATAATAATAATAATAATAATATGGCTTTATTTTTTGTTGATATAAGTTATTTACAATAATCTTTTATAAAGGGGGCGACGCCGACGTTCAACTAGGCTGCTCTTCCACGTAACCCCCTATAATTATGCAAAACAAGCAGTACATTGTAAAATAAAACAGTATAATATTCTAAGTACAAAATGTAAGATATATTACAGTATACGTTAATAAATCAAATCTAACTATAAAAACAAAATTAATTTCTTTGTGCTATTACGTAATTTTTGATATGGGTTTTCAGAGTATGGAAACTAGAATTTGAGCTAATTTTACAATTCAGGTTATTATAAATGTAAGTTGCATTATATGTAAAAGATCTTCTAAATTGAGCTGTATTATGCTTAGGAACGCTATATAGGTCACAATAGCGCGTGGAACAATTTTGTACATCAGTACCTTTAATTAATTTTCCAAGCAATTATATTGGATATTTATTTATGTTCATTTTGTGGATGAGACACGCCCTATGCAACTTAAAACGTTCATCAAGCGTTAACCATTTGCTTTGCTGAAGTGTCTCGGAGATATGGTCAAATTTGCGGAGGTTATAACAGAATCTTAAACAATTATTCTGAATTTTTTGCAAACTTTTTTGGTCTGTTTTAAGCAAAGCGGGCCAGTATACCACATCACAGTAAGCTAAAGTAGACAAAATTAAAGATTCACATAATTTAAGTTTCACAACGCTTGATAAATACTCCTTATGCATGTATAATGTCTTTAATTTAAAATAAGATTTTTTAACAAGTGTGTTAACGTGTTCATTAAATTTTAATTGCACATCTAAAATTACTCCGAGATTTTTGCAATGTACACTAAAAGTTAAAGATTCATTATCAATTAGAATTTTAAAATCAGGTATTTCACAGAGTTCTTTATTGTATTCCCAAACAACAATACCTCAGTTTTTTTCTTGTTTAATATAAGACCGTGCGCACTTGATACTCTCACCACCTGTGCTAAATCTTCATTGACATTTTCAGCAGCTACTTTATATTCACGTTGTAAAAAGTTTAAATAAATCTGTGTGTTATCTGCATATTAGTGCATAGAACTAAATTTAAGGTAGCTGTAAAAATATATATATCGAAAATAATAGTGGACCTAGGACACTTCCTTGTGGAACACCTATTGCGTTAAATATAAAATTTGAAAAAAATCAGTTTAGGAGCACCCTTTGCCGTCTATCTGAGAGATAGTTTTTTAGAAACAATACAGCAGAATGACTAAAATCAAAATATTTAAGTTTTTTACATAAAATCTCATGATCAAGAGTATCAAAAGCTCTACTATAATCCAACAAAATTAAAATTGTATTTTTACTTTGATCATTTGCTCTAAAGATATCATCCGTTACATGTAACAACGCAGTTGTTGTACTATGGCCAACACGGAAACCAGATTGCGTATTAGGTATAATTGTATGTTTGTCAAGAAATGAATTTATTTGTTCTGCTATTATTTTTCCAAAATTTTTGATAATGTTGGCAAAATACTTATTGGCCTGGAGTGAGAGAACTCGACTGGATTGGAATTTTTAGGGCTTGGAATTACATTCGAATTTTTCCATGCACGAGGAAAAACGTTTAATGATATGCTTATATTATATACTTATCTAATGATTTCGTTGACACAAGGTATGTCGCAAAATTCTTCGTTAGAGAATCAATCAGAAGGGTCCGATTTTTTATTTAATACATTATAAATGAATTAAAAAAACAATACTTCTTTATAAACTTTTTAAGAAATTCTTTCAAAATCTTAACAATTTGTGTCCGATAACTCTCTCCTAGGGAACCCGTTTTCCTAACATATCGGGATTTTAATAACTTCGATTATCCGAATTTACTTACAGACCTACATAATGCCCCATTTCTGCAGATTTATGGGATGCATGATATCAATGAATTTCTCGTCTCTGATTTTACGTTTATTTGATATTCATGATCTTCTTAAAACTGCTAAAATAACTAATAAGAAATAGGGGCGAGCGTGGGTGCGTCTTTACTATGTACATACTTCGATATGCGAGGTAAAGCAACGCCAGGCGCAGTTAGTAGTTGGATGGGTGACCGTTCCAACGAAGACCGCGTCCTCGCCTCAAACATCTTCCAGCGGCTTATATATTAATGTATGCGCGGAAGCTATACAACCTTAGGCGAGGGTTGTATAGGGGATAAACCATCCTTCGGAGGGGATGTAAAGCCGTCGGTCCCTTGTCTATTAAATGTTAGGCAAGTAAAAGTTCCCTATTCTTCTTAAGGGAAGAGGTTCGGCAAAATTCCTGGTTGGGGGTAGCTCGTCTACAGGCGTCGGTGTTAGGCCTCAGTAGCGGAAATAGGCCGACGTTAAATAAATGTATTAAAAAAAAAAACTAATAAGAAATGTTGTTTCCTCTAGTCAAGTTATAGACAACGCTGATGAACCTACTGTTTCATTTCTTAGAAATAATGTAACAGATTTTCATTTTTCGATGATCACTGAGGAGGTAGTTTACAAAACGCTCCTTTCGGTAACATCTAAAGCTTGCGGATCTGATTATATCTTTAACGATGCTTTTATATTGTTGTCCAACCATTTTACCATATATAACTCATTTGATAAATTATTGCATTGAAACTAGTGTCTTCCTTTCTAAATGGAAAATAGCGTATATACTGCCTTTCTCAAAAATAAATAAACCTAGTAACATTGTAGACCTCAGGCCAATTAGTATTTTACCTATGATATCTAAAATCCTAGAAAAAATATTAAATGTTCAAAAAAGAAAATCACTTAAGAGTGTAGTTATTTCCTCAAAACCAGTCAGGATTTAGAGTAAATCACAGTTGCTCTACAGCTTTGCTGAAGGTTATTGATGATATTTTATTGGAGTGCGATAAAGATAACTTCACTATACTGGTCTTGCTTGATTACTCCAAGGCCTTCGATAGCATTAATCATAAGACTCTATTATCAGTGCTTCATTTGATGGAAACGCAATTCTACTCATTAAAAATTATTTGCTAGATAGGCAACAGATGGTCAAATTTGGTAACAATATTTCAAATCCATTAATTACATTCCTCAGGGCTCCATATTAGGTCCTTTACTGCTTACTGTGTATACATCGACCGTCCAAGATAGTTTATTACAGTATTGTTCTAATCACGTCTATGCAGATGATACCCAAATTTATTATTCGTTTGGAAAAATGCCTCAAAGGTACGAGTAAATCACGATTTAGTTAATCCCACCCAGGGCCGGCCTTAGTTCCTCAAGCGCCCTCGTGCGAAATTTTGAAAGACGCCTTGTTTTCTGCTCAAGTCAGATTAGAGTAAAATCAATAAACTAATTGTATAGAGTGATTGATTGAGCGGCGCCCCTGGGGTGCGGCGCCCTCGTGCGTAGCACACGCCCGCCTCTCCTAAAAGCCAGTCCTGATCCCACCAAATCCAAAGTAACGCTATTTGGACGCAGAACATCATGCGGTTTGTATACTGATAGTATTCATATTAGTATAAATGATCAGGACTTGCAACTTGGCAACATTTATAAAAATATTTGCGTTTTCATAGATTATAAGTTTTTCGGTGCATGCTACACATATTGTTAAAAACGCATTCAGTAAACTAAAATTAAAATATAGCGATAGACATTTGTTGTCTATTAAAAACCGAATAATACTGAGTGAGTCGTTGGATTCATTCTGTCACATCTGAATTATGCAGATGTGGTGTATGGGCCTCTTCTAAATTACTGTGAGCATACACGTCTGCAGCGGATACAGAACACCTGTATACGATTTATATATGGCTAAAAAAATATGAATATATTCCGGCAAAATGTCATGAATTAAAGTGGTTAACACCTAAACAAAGAAGAGATTTGCATATTTGCTCCCTAATTCATAAAATTATTTAAAATGGGGATCCGCGATATTTGCTAAGTAAAATCGAGTTTAGGGCAGATGCACATAATGTTAATGTTAGACATACCAGCACACAAAACCTCACTTTTTCAGTGCTCCTTTTCCTACTACATTACAAAATATTATAGCAAAATTTAATCTGTTTTAATGGATTTGTCTTTAATCAATTTTAAGAAAAAATTCAAACACTCACTGCTCGATGGTCTGATAACCTCTTTGTAACTTTGCAATATCATGTACGGTTTCGATTTATTGTGATTTTAGATTCGGTTTTTTTTTTCTGTAAATATGTGTTTTGTAAATATTAAATATTGTTATTTTTTGTATACCAGTAAAAGTTGGTGAATTATTTGTATTATGTGAGACCTTTAAATGTTTTATTATTATGTTTATTTTTTTTGTAGTCATACATTTATGAACTCGACACACATTGCACCATATTTATGTAATTACTGACAGGTTTTATTATTTGTTGTTAATTTGCATCTTTAGGGTTGAGTGGAAGAATGCAACTTAGTTCCAAACTCTGCCTTTTGGGCAGTAGTACTTGTAATTTCTTTTATTTTTTGTATAGTACTCTCTTGATGCCAACAAAAACCGATTATTATTATTAATCCGCCGTAATAAAGAGATTAAAATCGCTAACCCACAATATTTGAATCTACTAATACATTGCATATGAACGCACTCTGTACATGTAGTAGAAAATTTAATTAAACATTTTCTAGGCAATATATTGATGTAAATGCAAATGTGGATGTAATTAGTAGGCAATAACGTTACTAAAAAAAGTAAAATCAGAAACAATTTGTCGATTGCTCCGTTTACTCCGGTGTCATATATTTAAACCACAATATTATATCATTTTTGAGAATATTTCTATTACACAATCTGTGGTTGTTATGGCACATTCGTACTTTGCAAAATTAAATTTTTCATCGCAAACAATTTCATTCAGGAACATTCGTCTTTGTTTTCTCACAACAAAAGATTAATTAACAATTTATGCGAAGTGCAGTGCATAACTGTGGCAAGGATTTCCTTGTCGCTGACGAAAATGTGGAGGGATATATTTATTGCACGCTCTAGAAAATTAAACATACCGCAGAAAGTGATTCAGACAGCGCTAACGTTGATCTAAATCTCACATCCCTGGATGGTTTTTAAAAATGAAATAAAAGGCAGAGTGGGTAGTTTTACTTAATAAATAATTTATTAATTTTTCGAATTAATTTATATTTTCCATAATTTAAAACTTTTTTAGCTATAGAGTGTATGACAAACATAAATAAATTGAATTAAACCGCTGTCAAATTATACGAAAAAAACCGTTGCCCAAGGAACCACTACTTCCACATCCAGATTTTGTATCCAACTCATATACACACTAAGTCCCAGTGTAATATTTTACTCCTTTTAATAATAGCGCGGGGACGGCAATGGAGGTGGTAGAGGGGGTGGCTAATACTAAAATAAATTTTAAAGGTCCTTGGCTCTAGTACACACACAAAATCCCAATTTAAAATTTTTCTACCTTTAACAGTAGGGTGGGGGCGGTAATGGGAGTGGTAGAGGGGGTGGCTAATGCCAAAAAAAATTTTAGAATCACGTGGTTCTCATATATACACTCACAAATTTTTTTTTTGAGATTTTCGTTCTTGTATACACACTAAATTACATTTTATTTATTTTACTCCCTTTCATAATAGTGTGGGGTTGGTATTGGGGGCGATAGTGAGGGGTGGCTGATGCCAAAAAAAATTGAGACTTACTCTTACTTACCCCGTTTACCCCGAACCCTTCAACGGAATTAGATCAAAATATAATCTAGTTCCAGATCTCGATATAATAAATAAGTACCAAATTTCAAGTCAATATCATAGACAGTTCCAGAGTAAACGTGAGTACCAAAAAGTTATAGACACACCGACAGACAGACATTTTTTCTCTCAAATTTAAAATCTCAACATTTCATAACATTTTAACCTATTTCAACAAAAAAATTATTTTTTTCAGTTTGTGGCGAAAATCGCCCTCAAAATTGACTTAACTGTAGTTTTTTAAATTTATCTCGGACAGAGCAAAAATGTCCCCCATATAATTCTACACAAAAAAAAGATGTATAAGCCAACCTTGTTAGTTTTCTTACAATCGAAACTCAAAATTAGGCGACAGTTTTACGCAACAATCGGAAAGGAAATAATTATATTGCTGAGTTTTCTGTACAAAATACGTGATCTGCATTTTTTTGTTGACTTGTGCCTTGACAAGCAACATGAAATCCAGGAATGTGGTTTCTACGGGGTATGCGTACTATTTTTACGCGAATCATTTAAAAAGCGACAAAACGATTGGCGAAGAAATTTTTTTTTCATTGTTTCGTCAAATGTGATGACTATGTGTTTCGGATATCATTGTGTAGATTTATCTTCACGTAAGTTAAGCATTTCAAGGTATAAAAGAGGATAAGTTTAATATATCTTACTACAGAAATTTATTTTCGCATTTTCTTATTATCAATAACCAATAGGACTAGATTAAGCTATTATTTGAGCTTGCTGCAATAGTGACATCTATAAAGAGCACACTTGAATGAAGTCATTTATATAAATTAGAAAAAGTATGGGACCCAGTATTGAACTCTGAGGACTATCACTTCTTAAATTAAAGCTATTTAAGTAAGTTTCGTTATAATAGCAAATTAGCTGCCTCCCACTGAGATATGAATTTATTAGTAAAATACTTTTTGTACAAAGCCCCACTTAGAAAGTTTGTTTAGTAAAATGCCAAAGACTACAAAACAAATCACTCATATGCATGTTCTTCATAAATCTTGTGGAAATTAATATGTTATTAGACACACTTTAAAATATTTAACATTACCTTCATTAAACAGAATTTAATTCCCTCTGTCATTTCCATTACATGTTTAGACTAACATTCCTCTGGCGTATTCCCAGAGTACACGAATTGAATTGCAAAAGTTTGTAAAGGTGTTTTTTAAATGCAAATAACAGTGGCAAGTTGACTAGCATTGAATAAAGCTGTAAATATAATGAGCTGTCAGCGAAAGAACTATCAATGCGTATATTTATTTAAAAATTACCACAGAATATTTGGAAACTATTTTCTTTTATAAACTATAGAACATTTTTATTCAATGTATACCCTTAATCCCTTCTTGAAGGGTGAGTTTTTATATATTGCCGGTTTTACTCCCAAATAGTCCTCGCTTGTGCTCGTTGCTATAATCAATCAAAGTCTCAGTCCGTTAATTAACTCAAGTTAATTAATTTAAAAGTAAACATTATGTAGTGGCTAAAAGACACTATTAATTAACTTTATTTGGATATTTTTGTTAGAGTTTGATAAAGAAGACACAAATCTTTGACATTGTGCATTTAGAAAATATGTTATGCATTAGCGCTTGAAAAATTTAAATAACCTGATTTTTTTATTCCTATAGGTTATCTGATCAAATTATGCTTTGAGATAGATGTTGTAAATAAGAAAGCCGGACTGCCAGGGGAATGTCGATTTGATATTTTTTATTATTCGATAGAAAATATTAATAGTTCAGTTTGAATAAGTCTTAATATCAATGTACAAGCTTAGGTTCACGTATATGGCTAAGGAGGTGTATCTAAAAGCGGGAAATGCGAACATAATGAACCTAATGAACATAATGAACACAATGCACATAAAAAACATAAAGAACATAATGAACATAAAGACCATAAAGACCACAAAGAAATAAAGAACATAAAGTGCATAAAGAACATATAGATCATAAAGAACATAAAGAACATAAAGAACATAAAGAACATAAAGAACATAAAGATCATAAAGAACATAAAGAACATAAAGAACATAAAGAACATAAAGAACATAAAGAACATAAAGAACATAAAGAACATAAAGAACATAAAGAACATAAAGAACATAAAGAACATAAAGAACATATAGAACATACAGAACATAAAGAACATACAGAACATAAAGAACATACAGAACATAAAGACCATAAAGACCACAAAGAAATAAAGAACATAAAGAGCATAAAGAACATATAGATCATAAAGAACATAAAGAACATAAAGAACATAAGAACATAAAGAACATAAAGAACATAAAGAACATAAAGAACATAAAGAACATAAAGAACATAAAGAACATAAAGAACATAAAGAACATAAAGAACATAAAGAACATAAAGAACATAAAGAACATAAAGAACATAAAGAACATAAAGAACATAAAGAACATAAAGAACATAAAGAACATAAAGGACATAAACGACATAAAGTCTAGGATTTTCTGAATATTACATTTCCTCAGGTCGTATCTTAACGAAAACCATCGCGTAGCCAGCTAGATCTCCTCATCTGGCTCCAAATAACCTTTTTTATGGGCCCACATAAAATCTCAAATTTATGGAGAACGGTGCTAATAATCTCGAATTGCGGTTGAAAATCGCAAACGTTTTCGAACAAATTAGCCGAATATGTTGTTAAATGTCAAAGGAAGTTTTTATGATCGATTAGGTTATTGTTCAGCTCAAGAAGGGGCTATTTAAACATTTATTATAATTCTTTGTTTTTTGTTTCAAAATTACTTTGTTATTTTAAGAATGTGCTGCCACTGAAAACATTATTTTAAAGCGCTTCTTAGTGCCGAATCATTCAGCCCTTTATAATCTTTACGAGAATAGTTATAATTTTTAGATATTGTGACACGCATACATCGTGAATTGAATAATTGAACATGCGTCCACCCCCAACGAACAGCAACGTAGTACTGAGGCTATGACTGCCTGACTAATAAATACCCATAAACACTGGGATCACACTTACGTGCGCTGCAAGTCGGTTGCCTCTATAGTCGTATTGTATAAGCGACCCGCGCTTTCATAGTTTAATAATACGCTATTAGAAGTATTCTTCTCTTTCCCAGCTAACAACATTATCTGAAATTGAAAATTATTTAAATAGCTCTCATAAAAATATGATTAAAGAAAGTGATACTCGCAATTTAAAAATTGAAAAGCATTGCGAATAATAATGAACCTGTGAACGGAGCCCCGAATGACTTTTCAATAAAATCGAGTTTCAATTGAAGGATTTATAAAGGTATTAAGTACAGAAGGCAAAAGTAGGGAGTTAAAAGAAAATAATGGGGCTTAGGTCGACCGGCAAGCTCTTACCAAAGTAGATAAAAATTTATTCAGGTTGGATCCCACTATAAAGTTAAATGGGACGTAATTTTTTTAATAGGCGCTCCGGGAAAATTTCAAAAACTACGTTAAATGGCGCGGTCTTTGCGTTTTAATGCATATTTGGAGAAAACGAATATACATATAATTATGCTGGTGCATTTGAAATCATCTGTGCTTTCCTATACATGGTTCTAATCAATAGATTTGCTTTTTATTAGGTAGTCCAATTCCAATATTTAAATATCAAATAATAATAATAACTTTATTCACGAATATATTCAAACATACAATTCGGTAAGAGATGGCAGGAAGTGCCCTTTTCTTACATAACAATATAAACAGTATGAATAAACCAGCTGAACTAACGAAGAACTTTGTTGAGTCCTCATTTATGAGTGAGTAGTGTAACTTAATAATCTGAATTTTTTATAAGAATTACAAACTAAAAGAAAATGCTTATCAATTTAATAAAATAAAAGAAATGGAAGAAAAAAAAATATAGAAATGGGAAGGTGGAGACAGATAATCAAAAGAGCATTTGGAGAGCCCATTGATACATATATATTCATTTATATGGGTGTGCTAAGTAAGTTGTGGTAAGTATAGATGATTTACTTTAAGAAAATTAATTTTAATAATTTTTTAATACGGGGGCGAGCGTAGGTGCGTCTTTACTATGTACATACTTCGGTATGCGATGTAAAGCAACGGCAGGCGCAGTTAGTAGTTGGATGGGTGACCATTCCAACGGAAACCGCGTCCTCGCCTCACACATCTTCCAGCGGCTTGTATATCAGTGTATGCGGGGAAGCTATACAACTTTAGGCGAGGGTTGTATAGGAGATATACCATCCTTCAGAGGGGATGTAAAGCCGTCAGTCCCTTGTCTATTAAATGTTAGACAAGTAAAAGATCCCTATTCTTCTTAAGGGAAGAGGTTCGGCAAAATTCCTGGTTGGGGGTAGCTCGTCTGCAAGCGTCGGTGTTAGGCCTCAGTAGCGGAAATAGGCTGACGTTAAATAAATGTATAAAAAAAAATATTTTTTTTAATACGTAAATTAACAATTAGTCTAGGTCTATATGATATTTTTGGGACTGCTTAATAATCATTTTTTGATTTTTATTTTAAATAGCTGAACACTAATAAAGTTTTTCATATGCGGCGGTATCTGCTCATAATTTTTTTTTTGCAAGATATACATAACTTTTTATCCAATTGTTTTGTTGCTTTTGACACCACAAGTTTTTTTCCTAGTACTGTATTGCTGTTATAAGTGTTTGATCATATCTTTATTTTTGTGGGTTTCTGCAGTTACTGTAAGGAAAAACAGCTGACGTATGTCTAAGACTTTCGTTTCGTTAAACAGATCACGAGTAGGGTATATTATCGGTTTATTATATATTAGTTTTAGGAACCACTTTTGCAATATATATATAAAATATTAAGAAAATTATTATTTACTTCCCCCCAACCAATAATTCCATAACTTAGGTGAGATTGAACAAGTGAGTAAATAGAGGAATAGCCTATGTTAAACTTCACCTATGAAGCACTATATTTTTACTTTTTTTCATTAAAGCCGTTTATTATTTTATTTTATTTTTTTTTTTTACAAAAAGCCAGTCACCTTACTCTGTGGCTCCGACCCTCAAAGAGGGGAGCTGGTAATACCAATAGCCACTCCCCACGCCCGTGGGGTGAGTGACTACCGGGTCCGCGAATCGTGTGCCCTGAGTAGACGTAATGAACCGAGGATGACAGCCTTCTGCATTCTGCCGGCTAAGATCTCTGCCGAATCTCGGCATGCCGGTATGATCTTTAGTTCTGAAAGCAGCGTCTGTCTCATTCCACCGAGGGCTCCTATAATCAGTACCACTATTTTAACAGAATGGCCTGGATAAAGCCTGCGGAGTTCGAAGAGCAAATCTCGATATTTTGTCCGTTTTTCCTCCTCTTTCAAGACAATGTTGCTCTCAGCGGGAGCTGAGAATTCCACGACATACATTGTCTTGAGTTGGTGGTCGAGGAGTACTATGTCAGGCTTGTTGGCTTGTATTTGCCTGACGGTGGGAAACGAGTAGTTCCAATAAATTAGGCACTTCTCATTCCCCACAACGGACTCAATATCCCCCGGAACGTAAGGCAGCACTGGTGTTTCGTCTATCCCATACGAGTGCCTTAGATGATAGTAAAGCACTCGTAATGCTGCGTTGTGTCTATGAATATAGGCCGAGACTGCGTATGTCGGGCAAGCCGACAGTAAGTGCATTACAGTCTCCGGCGCCCTGCGGCAGGCCCTGCAGCTGACATCAGGGACCTCCATACCCATGACACGACGTCGATAGACGAGAGTGTTAAATACACCATCCTGGCAAGCCATTATGAATCCCTCGGTCTCAGACTTCAGCCCAGCTGACCTTAAGAAGGCGAAGGTCAGCCTTTCGGATAGGCCGAGGTCTTCTATATTTTTATAGAAGACCCTGTGCAATGGCTTATCCTTATGGAGCTGCAGAAGGATGTTGTGTTCTGCAGCTCTAATGCAGCTCTATTATTATTATTATTATTATATTTTTAAATAATGACTATTTACTATATGTTTAATAAATTTAAAAATGGACAATAATATCCCGAGTTTGCGAATAACATTATTCACATGTTCATAATAAATAATAATAAATAAATACACCACAGGTAATGACGACCCCCTTTATCCCGGAAGGCTCTAGAAGCGCCTTGTGTGGGAGGGGGCTACACATTTAGAGATAAGGGACACACACCCAATATCCGTTTATAGTGAAAAAATTCATCTTACAGTATTTTCCACTGCCGCGACCGGGTATCGAACCCGGAACTTTTGGGTGAGAGGCAAGTGCGCTCACCTCTCGACCATCAGTCATCACATTTAAGATGTCTATACAACCCAAGATATCTAAATACTTTGGTTTCATTAATACGTATTGTTCTATTTGAGGTTTCTATAATTAGTAGCCCAAAGTTCGGAAGGTGATTTACATATGAGGAAAAAGGCATGTATTTGGTTTTATCGGTGTTCATTGTGAGAAGATTCATCATCGGCGAAACTGATAATATCACCTACAGTTGGCATTTTAAGGAGCTCATTTTCATATATACTAAGGAGTAGGGGACCAATTACTGCGCCTTGAGGAATACCAAATTCAACATTTTACTGAGAACTTAATGTGGACCCTACTTTGACTATTTGTTTTCGACCTTCAAGGTAAGGCTGCATTAATTTATACCCCAAACCTCTGAAACCCAAATTTGACATTTTATTTAGCAAACTTTCGTGACTCACAGAGTCGAAGGCTTTACCCAGATCTACAAATATATTTAAGCCTCAATGGCATTCATCTAAGATTTGATATATTTGAAGTGGGGAAGTAGCGCGTCTTGTGTCGACATTTCTTTCTCTAAATCCAAATTGTTTGGGTGATAAAATTTTGTTTTTCTAAGTATTTATTTATTCTAGATTTTAATATATTTTTTAAAATTTTGGCAACTGTACTTATTAATGTAATATTGGGCGATAGTTGGAAATATCTAAGGGGCAACCGCTCTTAAATAACGGTTTAATTATACCAGTCTTGAAAATCTCAGGTAATTTCCCAGTTTCTATGATTTTATTTATTAAGCTGCAAATTAATGTAGATATAATATTCACAGTATACCTTAGATTTTCTGGTGTTATTTCGTCTAATCTTGGAGATTTCTCGTTTTTCATTGAATTAATGATATTTCTTACTTCATATTGATCTGTTGCACTTATAAAAATTGAATTTGGAATGTTTGTATCGTTGTCTTTACTTACGTTGTTGCTATTTTTGGGGATTTCCTCTGCTCATTTCTTCCCGATATTAACATAGAAATCATTAACTTCTCTTACTATTGTATATCTTCATTTGCATTTTTAGTTTTTCGATGTCATTCTGCTGAGAACTTCGTTTATCAGTTGTTATTTTAATAAAAAAATTGCTATCAGTTTTTGGGTCTGTCTTTATTTCTAGCAATTTCTGCTTTTAGTAGTTAATTTTTGCCTTTTTATTTGTAATGTTAGTTTACTTCCATAATCATTATACTGTTGTTTTTTTTGTACATCATTTAAATTGTTCTTAACATCTTTATACAATTTATTCTCTTGGTTTACGGATACTATGAGACCCCTCGTTATCCATGGTTTAAGTTTGCGTTCTTTATTTTTAATATTTTTCAAAATTGTGTACTTTTCTAAATAGTATTCAAATTTCATTTCATTTGTATTATTACTTATATATAAAGGTTCCCAGTTTTCGTTTTTTAACGCGATATTTACTTTATTATAATTAACTTATCTTTTACAATAAACGTTCTCATTTTTTGATTTAGCTTTTATGTTATGATTTATTTGTAGAATAGCATAAAAATACATTTTGTCTTTTTAAATACTGTCTAATTTATTCAATACCTTTTACAAAAAATTATTAACATGATTATTCGCAAATATTTTAAATTCAAACGCAGTGAAAACATCAAGGCAGTTGGGATAATCAGCAAGCATCACCATAATAATTTACTCCGCAACCAGACATACCCATGCACGCGACAAAATGTAAATCATTTGAGATTATGGCTTTCTCATCTAATTCAGCTATTCTAACAATCGGATTCAGTTCATCAAGGAGCCACAATTTATATTACACGTGCATACGTAGAGTTTATCCAATGTCAGTTTAAAATATTATAAACACAAAGTCTCTACTAGGGATGTGCGTTACTAAGCCTTTTTACAATAGTATACAGCAGGTAGCGCCGCGTATTAATATAATTTATCCCTTCGTATATGAGATGTAGTCGAGCAGATATACAATGCGCCGATGCTGATGTAAAGAATTCAAGTAGATGTTCGAAATGATCAGTTTTAAAATAAGAAAGTGCTGTGCGAAACTGTTTTCGTGAAACCGGGCAGTGCCGTATGTTTACTTAATCTTGGGGGTGGTTTTCTCATATTAAAAAAATATGCAAGTTGTTTGTGTCATATTTACCTAAAATAATAATTTTTAACTTATTACGGCCTAAAGTCAGGTTAAGCAAACGAGGTTCCAGATCTTACGAATCCTGGTAGTGAGAGTGAACAATAAAAATAACAAGTAAAAACAATTTATTATGAAAATAAGCAAAGTACAGTACAAAAGTTTACTAGTAAAAATCTTACAATAAAATACGTAACAAGATATATCCAGTCTAGGGTTGTTAAGCTAGCGCTAAGGAAAATAATTATTAGCTTAAGTAATGTTACATTGAAAAATAATATACAGGCATTACTTAAGCTTTTATAAAATTGTAGATTTTCCAGGCGTTCCAGACGTGAAGGTTGATCGAGGTCCTGGCTGGTTGTAGAAATCTTCACAAAATAATTAAATAAGTTTTCCAGAAATCTTCACCAACAATAAATAAGGCTTTTCAGAAAACTTCACAGGTAATTACATAGAGTTTCTCTAACGTAGAGGGCAAAATCATTACCAAAAATCGTGTACCAAAGGACAGTAAATGATGCAAAAATCTAAATGATCCAAAAATAGAACAGTTAACAAGTTCTAACTGTGTTCAAAATCTAGGTGTACCAAATTCTAGTTGTATCAGAGAAATTAAACTTACCCAGTAGGTATGTACTTCTGGCCGATATACCCGCTAATTATAAACACCACAGAAACACCACAGAAATTAGACATTAATCTGAATAAATCAAAATTTCAATTAAACAAACCAAAATTTTAATTAGAAATAGGCTAAATAGTTTTTGATCCGGTATCAAACCGACTAGCAACCACATGTCTTTTAACTAAATTAATCACTAGCAAATTTTTGGGCTCAATTTATTGATTTAAAAAGGAAGTTTGACGGTACCTAGGTAATATTTATAACCATTCTAACTTACAAAAACAAGAGAAAATTACTTAAATCGACAGTTCGGCTCTCATACAGTACCTACTTGAAAAATTTTAAAAACTAAATCGATTGTTAAGTACATCCTATCCTATCATTTCGTATACAATTTTTATACACTAATTATGATAATAGTTTATATTTCAGGTATCCTATAATATACACGTCTATTCAATAAATTGGTATATTCTCCTAGTGACAGCCATCTGTAGATGGTAATCTTAAATTTAGGTGGTAATTTGGATAGGAAATTAGAGATATGATAGTTATCAGGGACGATAATAACACATTACCTACCAAATGGTATCGTAAACCTATAAGCAGTGGTAGATACATAAACTACTTTTCTTACCATCATCCACGGATGAAAATGAATCTTATATTTGCACTGAAAAATAGAGTTACCAAAGTCACACACCCCCAATTTAAAATGGAATCGTTACATGAATTGAAGGGTCTATTAGTTGAGAATTCTTATCCAAGAAATTTAGTTAACAAACTCTTATTTAATACCGAACAAAATCGTAATAACTTTACCCGTGGCCTTAATGGTGTCAATCATACTGGTTCAATTAACAATGGTAATGTTCAAGTTTCAATAAATGTTATTGAAGAGAACATTAACGAGGCTGAAAATAGAATAATTTATAAATCTTTACCTTATGTAGAAAATTTGATGTCTAGGTTAATAAACCTTTTTAAAGACTCTAATATTAAAATAACTAATAAACATCTAAAAACTGTTTCACAATTACATAGTATTACGAAGGCTCCCTTAAGGAATAAAGAAAAGTGTAATATCGTTTATCGTATCGAATGTTTCAATTGTAGTCGAGCGTACATTGGGCAGTCGTCAAGAGCACTTCATGGTAGAATAGCGTCTCACAAAAGTGATTGCAATAGATTGGTAAAATCTTGCGCCTTAGCAGAACATGCCATTACAACTGGTCACAAAACGGATTATGAAAATGTAAAAGTTTTGGCAGTAGAGAACAACTATCAAAAACGAATTTTCCTTGAAATGATTCATATTAATAACGAAGTTAACAGCTTAAACAAAAAATCAAACATCAACAATTTAAGTAAAATTTATACCTGCATTTTAAAATTAGAACATGATAATTATAGAATTTTTCAAAATAATCGCGAAAATTAAGTTGGCAACATAGTTGGTATCATCAATATCATTAAGTATTCCCATTTCTATTAAATTTAAAATGAGTTTTTACTCGAAATGAAAAACATTTCCTCTTATCTCTGGGCTTCAGCATAGTTTCAACTGAGTCCATTTTGTAAATTATTTTAAATGAAATTTTAATCAGATTTTATCAATATGTGTAATTAAACTTAAGTTAAATGTTTTATTAATAACAATAGCAGTGTAGCTATGTGTGTGGGATCGACCACTAGTAACGTATTAAGTAATTTGCCTGCCATGTGTTTCGACGCAGTTTTATCAAATTAACCTCAAGTTAGTAAGTATAAAAAATAAATTCTTTTAACTGATTTTGTTCACTGACACCGTTTGTATTTTTGTAGAGGTCTTGAGAAAGCTAATAAACATTAGCGAAAGCTTAACAATAACAAACAGTTTTCTTTTTATTGGCCAAAATACCTTATGACTGACTGCAACCTCAATAAATTTTATGTTTGTATACATATATATGTATATATATCTATATATATTGTTATTATACATGATTTGCAGGAAACAACTACTCAGCGGGCAAATACCCCGACCTGCATTGAATTACACCTTACAAATCATGAAAAATTGGTAGCCAATGTCATTTGTCAACTCCCTGACCAGACATAGACCGGTTTCGAACTTATTAGTTCTCCTCAGTATGCCATAGGTCATGGAGCAGACAAATGACAGTGGCCAACCTGCTAGTCTTATACAGACTAATGTAAATGGTATAGTGGTGAGAGGTAATTGAATCCTCTCATGTGGTCTAATGCTACTACACCAGACATCATAGATGTCTGACATTGGCTACCAATTTTTCATGATTTGTAAGGTGTAATTCAATGCAGGTCGGGGTATTTGCCCGCTGAGTAGTTGTTTCCTGCAAATCATGTATAATAACAGTATATAGGTTAAGTCCACCAAGGGCTGAAGGTCGCCGCTCTCGGTACTTGCAAAATGGCAAGTCGCTATGCACCACGGAGACATCTATGATGTCTGGTGTATAGTAGCATTAGACCACATGAGAGGATTCAATTACCTCTCACCACTATATCTATATATATATACATATTGTTATTATACATGATTTGCAGGAAACAACTACTCAGCGGGCAAATACCCCGACCTGCATTGAATTATACCTTACAAATCATGAAAGATTGGCAGCCAATGTCATATATATATATATATATATATATATATATATATATATATATATATATATATATATAATGAACAATCCTGTACATACTATATATCTCTGCTGGGCAGCGAACTAGAAAATAAATTTTCTAAGTTTATTTTCCATGCCCTACACTAACAGACGATAATTAATGATGTTCCGTTATAGCCTATACGTAGTTAGGAATTTGTCCCAATTCTTGTCGGGAGATGCTTGAGATACTTTCCAAATTCCTGTCATTGTAATGAAATGGTTCTAATTTGTAAACTTGAGTAACGTGCATTTCTAAACTAAAATAGTAGATATGGTTTGTTACACGTCTCGTTTGATGGCAGATGCCAGACCTGAGTTAGAAATTTAATTGGAATTGCTCATAATCACAGCGGTATGATAATGTCTATCTTTTTATGTAAAGATGGAAGCTAAATCTCGTTACTTTAACAGGTCGATTAAAATATTATGATAATGCTGTATCTTTTGTACCATATTATGTTTTAAACTAGACATATTTTAGATTTTTTTTACAGATTTTCATGCATTTTAATTTTTTTCGGGATATTTTAGTTTAGGGGAGGAGCTAGTTTCAACCCCGGGGGTGGATAAGTTATTGTATGGTTAAATTTCATACGACTTACCAGAATTCTGCCCAAAATACCGATACGCATGCCTACGATAGAAAAAAAATGCGAAATAGGTATGATTTTTCGAGTTTAGGGGTAGCTGCTGAGCTGAGGGCTGGGAATCTTACAAATATCACCATAGTGTTCAGCTCCCTCAAAAACGGGGGTTCCCATGTTCCACCCCTGTCACAGAACTATTGTGTTTTAACCTCTTTTGCAAGTTTTTCATGGAGTATTAAACGACTGATCCTCCTTTATTAGATGGTTTGCATATTATATAGTCTGTTATTGGCATAACGTCTCCTGTATTCTAATATTCTTTTTTCCTAATTTCTAGCAGTTTGCCCAACATGTACCCTTAGGACAAGCATCGCAGGTCAACTCAGACACCTCGTTGAAATTATATCTTTTGCATCTGTTATATGTTTTCTTAAAGAGTTCTAAAGGCTATGTTATTGATAACTTTAACGTTTCCTAACACGTGGAAAAGGGCTAAAATTTGTCCAGTCTTTAAAACAGGTGGCTCGTCTATTATTAGTAATTATAGAGCGATTGCAATTCTATCGAACTTTGCAAAGGTCTTTGAGATTATCCTATGCGATCGCATCTACATGCCAGCCAGTAAGAGAATATCATTAAACCAACATGGTTTTGTGTCCCACCGTTCAACAGTTACCAATTTGGCTATCTTTACTCAGTTTGTATCTCATGCTATTGATGAGTCTGGACAGGTTGATGTGATCTATACGGACTTCTCTAAGGTCTTCGATCGGATTGATCACAGTATCTTATTTACTAAATTAGGCAACTGGGGCTTAAGTTCTTCATTACTATCATTTATGCAATCGTACCTTACCAACCGCGAACAATTTATTTCTTATAATGGTTATAACTCTGAGCCGTTTATAGCTACATCAGGGGTTCCCCAGGGCTCTAACTTGGGACCTCTTTTATTTCTACTTTTTATTGATGATATTACCTCAATTATTGTCAATAGTAGTAAGCTATTATTTGCTGATGATCTTAAGATATATAAGAAAATAACATGTCAGAAAGATTGTGTTTTGCTGCAAAATGATATTAATCAGGTTCAAAACTGGTGCATGAGTAATAGATTACATCGTAATGCCTCTAAATGTAAAGTCGTCACATTTACTAAGAAGCTCTCCAGTATTGAAAATCTTTACCATATCGATGGAATGTCATTATCTAGATCCAATTCTACGAAAGATCTTGGAGTCTTGGAAGCTACTAAAATGATTGGCTTCATAATCAGGAACTGCAAAATGTTTACCAGCATTAAATGTCTAAAAATCCTTTACTTTTCCTATGTGAGGTCTAAACTTGAGTATGGTTCACTTATCTGGTACCCCTATTACATAAATCATAAATTGGCTTTAGAAAATATGCAGAGAAGGTTTCTTAAAATTTTATCATTTAAAATTGATGCAATTTACCCTGAAAGAGGTATTGAACAAAGCATACTTTTATCTAGGTTTGAAATGAACAGCTTGGAATTAAGAAGAAAGTGCAGTTCTATTTCTTTTTTACACAATTTACTAAATAACAATATTGACTGTCCTGATTTATTGGCTCAGTTATGCTTTAATGTACTAAATTATCCCGCTAGGCAGAATTACACATTTTACTGTACTCATGCCAGGAGTAATCTCCTTTTGAAATCGCCCATATATACGATGTGTAGTAATTTTAACCAAATTTGTCATTTATGTGACATTAATAATTGTTCAAAGAAAGTAATCTTACATACGGCTGTAAATAATCTTTAACCTTAACCTCAACCAAACATTTTTGAATTCTAAATTGTGCACTGTAATTAGTACTGTGTTCTATCTGTTTCCTTTTTAAATATTTATTAATTTCACAACTTTTTATTTCTTTAATACATTCTTCTGCGGTTTATTATTGTTATTAGTCAAATGCACTTGTCTAGATAAGTATTTTTTTTTGTTTTTGTACTTTTTATTGTTATTTAATGTAATGTTTATTATATTAGGTATTTCTTTTGTGAAACATTCTTAAAAAAATTGTCTTGTTATTGGGTGTTACCTGTTGGGGAATTATTATTATTATTATTATTTCGTTTTCCTTCGATAGCTCTATTAAATACTTTTTTCTACCATTTGAATTAGCTTATCGGCTGTTTTCTTTTTATGCTCAACTGTTTGGAAAACTACGTCAGACTGATGAACGTATTTCTCTTAATATTAGCATTTTATTTTAATCTAAATGTTTAAAATAGTCTTCCTTCATTCCCGTTCCAGAGTTTGCTGTAATTGGAACAGAAGGAACTTATTATTGCTTTAGTTAATTAGACCATTCACTTCGTTTGTCTTAAATATAAATAAGGATTTGATTACGTTAAAGTCTCTACGCTTCGTAAAAACAGTTTTCATTTTCTTGAGAATTATGGCAAAAATTAATATTTGTGGATAATGCAAAGTAATTAAACAGTGCGAATTCAACGATGTTGATTCTCAAACCCAATTCCTGGAAAATCGTTCTCTGTAACGTTCAAGATTATAACTTACTTATTGTTATCTTTCGAAATATTAATGAGAGTTCTGAAGGACAGAAATAACTTTCATGACCAAGGAAAAAGTGATTAAGGTCATAATACAATACGTTTATTAAAAGAAATAAGCAGTACAACCATAAATTTTGTCAAAGAAAAGTGTGTCAACACTTCCTGAGTATAGAAATAAAAAAGATACAACATGTACAAAAACAAAACTTATACATTTAAATATAATATAACATATACAGTCATACCTGCATATAGATACAATTAAGCAAACACATGTAATAATATAAGTAACGAGAGTGAATACGCATAAAAATATAACTTTAATTTAAAACACATGTACATCAAAACTTTCTAATCTTGAGAGGATTATGTTTTCCTTTAGTTTACGTTTAACCATTATCACTGACATATTGTATCATGTAAACTGTTAAGAAGGAAAAGGACGATCGAAAAAGTGAAGTTTTATGGGAGAGAAATACAAACTTTATTTTCAACATGGTCAAATCCCTCGAGGGACCTTCCGCTCTACTCGAAGGAACAACAGCAAAAAAAAATCATTCTGTCATAAATTGTTTTCTCAATAATCTTCCTTCCAGAAAACATTTATTTATTATGTCGGAAAGTGGTTCAAAAAATTCTACAATTACTTTTTTTATTACACAAAGTGGTACCTCATCAATGCCTGTTGATTTTTTGTTAGACATTGCAAGAACAGTGTCGATAGCCGAGTGGGTTAAGGCGTGAGGTGGCAATCGCGATTAATCACACGGACATCGCACCACCGGGTTCGAATCCTAGCGCCGGCACTGGCACTGTTGGAGGAAATGGTTGTATGTCCGCGTTTTTTCAATGTGTAACCCCCTTCCGCACCAGCCCTGGCTTGTGGAATTGGGGGTTGTCTAATTCCTGGGGTGTTTATTTATTTATTTATTTATTTATAATGTCTTGGGCATTAAAAACAAATTTGCTCGATTTTGAACTATCCTCAATTCTCTCTCTAATAGGCTGTGTTGGGGAAAGAGAAAATTGTTCACTAAATACCCGCAGTAAGGCATCTGGGTCGGTTAATTTATTATTTTGATGGTCCTTAATGATTAGTTCATTTTGATCTTGTCTATTTTTTTACCAGTACTTTTATTAAATATATCCCAGGCAGCTTTTGATTTGTTTCCAGAATTTGATATTATATCACTATTTAGTTGAGTTTTTTTTTATATTCTTGGATCTATTTTTTGTACGCTTCTTTCTCAGTTTTATATCACTCTAAAATATTATCATAATTCGTCCTATTATAGAGATGTAACTAATATAGAGAGACCACTGCTTAATTTCAGGAGGTATCCAACATTTATGTCTATGAATATTGACAAGTTTTTTTTTAGGAAATGCAATGTGAAAATAATATAGAAATATCTTCAAAAAAGTATTGCACTTACCATCCTAGTCTTTTTCTTCATAAACTGCATCCCAGTTTTCGGAATGAATAAGATTAATACATGTATTAATGTTGTCTTCATTAAATGACATTTTAACTACATATTTTTTGTTATACCGGGTGTTAGGAAAGTATGGGAACGGTGGAAAATCTCGAAAAGTTTGCATCAAAAATGTGTCAAAAATTTTTCAAAAAACTATCTATCCCTATTTTTTTACAGTGGATTCGGATTCTACGGCCTAAAATGCGTGAATTTTATATCGGGCATTTTTTTCTATTCTCGCAAGGTGTCGCTGCAATCGCAAAAAATTTAGTGGAAACATGAAAGTTTTGAACACATACTTAAAAAAATACGAAAAATAAAACTACTGATCTCAGAGTGAATGATTTTCCGAGCTGTTTTGAGAACAGTGAATTTATATGGTCGTGCGGAAATTACAACAACTATTAACATTCTGTAAATTTATTAGCAGCTAGTAATTTTCAATGTACATTTTTTACCGGGCAATAAAAAACTCGATTTCTAAAAAAAAAACTAACAGTGGTTTTACCTCTTAATTCAGCCACTTCAGACAAGTTCTTGATCCCAGCCAGTGAAGGCAAGGAGGTAACTCAGCCATTTAAGGCAAGGTGAGGATTTCGGCCAGTTGAGGCAATTAGTCTACAGCTTAACTGCTACACTAGCAGGTTTTAATTTCAAGATTATAGCAGGTGTTCAAAATGGTGCCCATTGATCTCTTGGCAGTGTCCGGGACGAACGTAAAAATTTTCAATAGCACTTCTTATCATTTGAGGTGGTACTTCTGCAAAAATTTTTATTATGCGTTGCCCCAGCTCTTCCAAATCACGAAGTTTAGTGAAATAAACCTTACCCTTCTCATAGCCCCAAACAATATGATCAAGTGGCGCGAGGTCGGGAGATCTTGCTGGCCATTCAATAGTTCCTCTTCGACCTATCCATCGATTTTCGAAAGTACCATTCAAATAGTCCCTAATAATATCTCGATAGTATGGAGGAGCCCCATCTTGCTGAAACTCATCGAACTCATCACCAGCAATCTCTTGTATTGCTGGAACTATTTGATTTGTCAACATTTCCAGGTATTTTTCTCCATTCAAATTTTCATCTATAAAAAACGGTCCTATGATTCGATCCCTGAAAACACCTGCCCAAACATTTAATTTTTCTGGATACTGCGTGTGTGTTTCAAGCATCCAGTGAGGGTTTTCGTCACTCCAATATCTGAAATTATGGCGATTAACTTTTCCACTGAGTTCGAAAGTTGCTTCATCTGAGAAGACAAGTAGGATGACAAAAAATTTGGGTTTTGTTACACCTTTCCATCATTAATTCACTAAATTCAAGTCGCCGATCAAAATCATCTTCATTTAACTCTTGGTGAAAGTGAATTTTGTAAGGATGAAATTTCCAAAGTTTCAAATTCTTATGAACTGAAAATGCACTCATATCAAGCTGTTGACTGGCTTTTCTGATTAATAAACTTCGATTTTCAACAAATGCCTGGGCCACTTCCATTCGTCGGGCTTCCGATGTTTCAGATTTTGGTCTTCCAGATTTTGGGCGATTTTTATTTGTCCTTGTGTCTAGGAATCGTTTGATGGTACGGGATACAGTAGATTTCGAAATTCCTACTTGATCTACAAGGAAAGTTTCGTTGAATAAAATTACAACTTCATCATAGGACCTTTCTTTATCACCCACTTTCGCATCATTAAAAGAGAAACTCTCTCTGCCTCTGTTAAAGTAGCCATTATGCAGAAAAAAAAAACGCGAGAACTAATGAAAAATGAAAAACTTTTTTCGTACAAAAGTGCGCTCCGGCCTCTACAAAAGTTGGAAGGAACTGAACGTTCTCGTAGAAATTTCACAAAACAAATACTGTTATTAAGAACACATAAAAAAACATTCATAAAAACCAAGATATCACAGATATTGTTTTTTAAACTGAATGTTTTTTTGTCAACAAGAGTTTGTAAATATTTACAAACTTATGGACGCTTAAGGTTTATTTCAATTTTGTATGATTGCAGCGACACCTTGCGAGAATCGAAAAAAAATGCCCGATATAAAATTCACGTATTTTTGGCCGTAGAATCCTATTCCGCAATAAAAAATAGGGGTTTCCATTTGAAATTTTAAAGTTGCCCCTCGCCCCACCCACAGAATGGTGGGTGGGGAGGTCATTTTGGTATCAGTAGATAGTTTTTTGACAAATTTTTGACACGTATTTTTTTATTTTTCGATTTGATGCAAACTGTTCGAGATTTTCCACCGTTCTCATACTTTTCTAACACCCGGTATATATATTTTTCACTGCTACATGGACTGTAAGAGCTTGAGGATTGTGATCTGATAATGGATAATGTATAACTTCACAATTTAAAAGGTTAATGGGTATATTGCTAAAAATACTGTAGATTATGGTGTTTATTACATTTCTAGTGATAGAATTTACATGGGCATTTAAACTATAATATACCAGGCAAAGCACTTGATCTGTTTAGTTGACTAGTATTAGGTTTGAAGTCGATATTAAAATCCCCACAAACCACATACGACCATATTGGGGACAGTTGTAAAATCACAGCAGTTTTCAATTTTCTGTAAACGGTATTTGTCTTCTTGAGTAAGACAGGGACCGTATATAATATCAGCGTAATTTAAGTGCGATAGGACCATAGTTTCCGAAAGCAGTATTTTGACTTTTGCTAGCATTAAGTATAGGAGTATTTTGGAGTGTCCATTGATATATAAGACTTTAGGTCATTAATAATGTAGTTTGAAATTCGGAATTAGAAAAACCATATATTAGCTGAATATCGTCAGCGTACAATGTACATGAATATAGTCCAAGTCTCGAGATATCTGCAATAAATATATTAAGAAGAAATGGTCCAAGAATAGATCCTTGAGGAACACCGGATAAGTATCGGGTAAGTCTCCGAGTTTCTCACATTAATATTAGTATATTGTTGCCTGTCATTCAGATAATTTTGAAACCAGAAAAAAGTATTTCCCGATATGCTATAATGACTTAATTTTGCAATTTAATTAATATCTAAAGAGTCAAAAGCTTTACTCATATCCAGTAATGTCAAAGAGATCACTTTCGTGTTATCAATGGGTGGCAAAATTTCGTCAGTTATATTAGTATTGTAGAAGTACTGAAACCTTTTCGAAATCGGGGCTGATTAGAAGGAGTGACTGAATTTTGAACGACACAAAATTGAATTAAATTTGAACACATTCAAATATTTAATATTCACTAGTGCATACGGTATAATAGACGAATATGTACAGAGCATGTAGAAAATTTTCTCGTGTTTAACTGCTAATGCTTCCAGGTTGGATCTAATTATTTCTTTTATTTCAAGTGA
Source organism: Leptura quadrifasciata (assembly GCA_963675555.1). Lineage (NCBI taxonomy): Eukaryota > Metazoa > Arthropoda > Insecta > Coleoptera > Cerambycidae > Leptura > Leptura quadrifasciata. Next base: position 12,325,104 of record OY776681.1, on the reverse strand, counting down.
CATGCACCCGAGTGAATACGATTAGAACCGGACCTAGTATGAAATAGTGTCTAAGTTGTGATAATATCTTAGACCCTGTGTAAATACATTGGACGTAATGTAGCTGATAAAAATAGTTGACCTAGAAAAGAAAAGATAGGCATTTTGCCAACATACCACCGTTAATACAGAATTGTAATCGATGAGATCCACTGCAGCAGAGTTCTATCTCGAAACAACAAGTAATTGCTACTGCTTCTAAATAATAAATACCCAATTTTGCACTGAGAAATTGTATTTACCGTCATACGCGGGTGAGGATGGGAGGAGGGGGAGATAATAAAAAGGCAAGATGAATCTTTTCACATCCTTAATACTACATCAAAAACTTTTTGAAATAAATATTGAGAGAGACATTTATAAACTCCTTACCTGTTTTTTTTGTAATTGGCCGTAACTTTTATACAGGCCGTTCAAAATTATAAAACCAAATTGATGAAGCAGTTAGCTGGAAGTTCAGACTAACACCTAATGTCCCATAGGTGATTCCATCTTGTATCATATGGACGCAGGCGAGTTATTTAATCATATATTAATCTTCTGTGATACACACAAGATTGATTTTCTACTCTAATCATTATTTTTGAGCGACTCAAACCTGTTTTCCATGAAAGTTTTGCTCGAATTAAGGGACCTTAATTCCCGAATATTTTTCATGGTTTTTGTCCAAAAAAATTTACCCGGCAAAAAATTTACTTCTTGTGCACTAACGCCCGAAATAAACATTATATCCCTTTCAAGTTTATTGTAAATACTATTTTAATTGGAGCACCCTACAGCACTATATGGAAATATTATTATATAAGACTCATAGACACTTGATTATACAACAAATAGTTTTGATCGACAAAGTTTACATAAATAACAAAAACAATATTTGTTTATTAAAACATAATAATTTTAGTCGCAAACTCCTCTATAAAATCCTTATTTTACTATAAAGAATGCAACCAGACTGCAACCAACAGTTACTCTCCGGGCTATGTGCCCCGCCGAGCGCTGAATTACAAGTTACAAGCCTGGCGAGATAACTACATGTAAAATAGTCGGCAGGCGCCATCTAGCGGTACAGTGTCTGTTCTTCCGCTGGTGTTTATTGCAATCGAAGCATTAGCGTTTTGATGGTAATATGCAATTATTACACTTAACGCGCCAGGCTTGTAACTTATAATTCAGCGCTCGGCGGGGCACATATCCCGGAGAGTAGATGTTGGTTGCAGTCTGGTTGCATTCCTTATAGTAAAATAAGAATTTTATAGAGGAGTTTGAGACTAAAAATATTAGGTTTTAATATTCCGCCCTCTAAAAGCACATTTGAAATATTTGTTTAGCCAATTTGACAAATAATATAAAAGTTTACAACACCAAAGACAAAAGTACCTGTATATTTTCGAAACAATACATGATAATAATCAATTACCACATTAAAATATATCCTCATGGCACATCCAATGATTTATGTCATGTGACTAGTCTTTCAACCAGCGATGAAATCCGTAAAATCGCCTTTGGCTTACTTAAAACTAGACCTGAATGTCCCTAGTGTTGATATACAAGCGACATTCAGATTTGGGTATCTCAATAACAGTTTCACACTTTCCCAAACCGTTCTGGATATTTTATTAAAATATATTCTTGACCGTGCCTCTGTTAGAAGAAAGGATATGGCAGGAAATTTCATATCAAAATCAGATTTTGACAGCCAAGCAAGGGTATGCCGTTCACAACCGGACGCTTTAACTTTTCTGTGCCATTAAGAGGATCTGGGCGAGACATTTATACCTTTATCTTTATTTGATCAAATTAATTCTGGATTTCCCGATTTCCCTTCAGGGATATGTTCACTAAAGTTATGCATTTCGAATATACTAACTGTTTACCCATAAAATTAATATATCAATGGCAGGGATAATATACAGAGTGTTTCGTTAACATTCCCAAGCCGATATTTCGGAAACTAAAAAATACATTTTTATTTTTAACGGTAATAGATTTCTATGGCTAATGCCTTCTTACAATACAATTGATTACTATAACCTTATCACCAGAGATGGCGCTGCAGCTTCAAAATGTTTTTCGATCAAGGAAAGTTTGAAACATATGTTATTTGATTAAGAATTAAATTTTAATCAAAATTGTTCTTATTCCAAAAATCAGATCTGCGGTTGTTTTTGAGATATTTTAATTTTATTGTCTAACTTTGAAGTGTTGTAATTTTCTTTTTAATTGCTGTATCTTTTTTAATGTTGATTTTCAGATATAGGTTCTTGGTAACTTTTTGCCTGCTATAAGATTTACTGTTGGGAATTTTTTTTAATCCGATTTTACCGTAAATTACTTTAAATTGAGAAATTTAAATTAAAATAATTGAAAAATTCTTTCTCGGCACTTTCTATCACTTGGATGTATTATTTACATTTTTAATCTGACTTACCACATTAATTGCAAAATAATAAATCGAATAAAGTTGTGCCCCGTCCGAGATTCGATCTTTGAACTTGTTACATGGCCTATGTCCATTTAACAGTTTTATATAAAAACTAGTGTTTTGTTCATATTTAGCATCTGTGTAATATTTTGATTCAGTTTTTGTAAGTGAAACTGTTTACAACTAACAGAATTTTATTTGTATAACTGCTAAACCACTTCACACTGTTTTATGTACATATTTTATATCTTAGGAACTCAGTCATGTTTTTCTACACTATTATGTATTTCCGTTCTATACATCATCCCAGGAAACAATTAACAATTGTCTACAAAACATTTATTTACATCAGATACCTATATTTCAATTTTTATATTTTTGTTTACTATGTAAGTACATATGGTTATTTTCCTTATATTTTCTCGTTACTATATATAGTATATCCTATAAGATGTAATACATTTACTGAGTTATCACAATACGTTTTACTATTTATTTACAGCTGTTCATATTGTTGGTTATGTATTGTATTTACGAATTGTGAGGCAAAGGCAAATCAGCTGTGGTATGGAAGTAATAAAAACTTATATTATAGATTCCTTTTATCGATCATATGCCACTATTTTAGTTGTGAGTAAAGGAACTTGTAGAATTTGCGACCTGCAAGTTGTTGCGCTTAACTGAACAATTGACAGATGGCCATACCTGTACTATTTTTATATTTTATAGCTTTCAATTTAATTAGGGGAAATAGATTTCTCACGTTTATTTGCAGTAAGTAAGACAAAAAAGTTTACCTTATCAGTAAAACTCACCAGGAAATCATTTGCTTGCAGCCTTTGTACCGATTCAAACATATATAATTTTTAACTGTGGACTTAAGTAATTGATATTACATTTTTAAATCCGCGTTAACAAGTGTTTAACATACAGGTAATTTCATTTATTACTCATTTAAAATTTAAGTAATTTTCAATTTTTGTCTTTGGTGTAATTTCAATTATTTTTAAAATAAATTTAAATTCAAAGTCAATTCTTTTCAATTTAATAAGTAGTTAAAATACTATATGTACCCCATTTTTTTAAAAATAATGTTTTCCTTTCTTTTTCATTTTTTGACAATTTATAGTTTATGAAATCAGCTTAGATGCTTAGATACTTAGAGATATTTAAATTCTTAAATATTTATATATTTCTATATATTTATATATACTTATGTACTTATTTGTTTATGCACGTATATACTTATATGTTTATGCACGTATATACTTATGCATTTCTGTATACGTTTCTGCATAGCTTCTTCATTCCTGCATAGCTTTTGCACCACTCCATTTCATTAAGAGACGTAAATTGCCAAGGAAACTTTAGAATCCATTCTTGCAACAAGAGACAATTGTGGGCCTGGATTGCTATCCCAGAAGCAGTCATCTCAACAATAATCAATCTAGGATCCTGGTATAAATTTGTTATATATATATAGCCGTTTTGTCTATTATTCATGTAATATATTTTAACATTCATTTTAAACACTCTTTTTATTTCTCTTACCAACGATTTCAGTCTGATCTATAGTGGACTGGTTATTCGAGAAAAAGAGACTATTCTACTTATTTTCACTATAAATGGTGCCCAATTTAACACCAATTTTTCTTTGTCTCCTTTTCTCGAAATAAACAGAAATCTGTCATTTATGCCGTACATTTCAAAAAGGGTAAGTTTCTCCACTCTTACGAATACTCTGGATCCACGGCTCTCTGCTCCGACTTAAACCAGCTAGTCGTCCGCATATGTTGCCTCACTGCTTTCACAATTATAAATAACAAGGGAAACGAGGTAACAAACTCTCGTGCGGAAAAAGGGATTGCTAACCACTTAAGTTAAGTTCTGACTTTAACTCTCGTTAGCCACGGATCGTCACTTAACTTTTCTTGTTGAGTTTTCTGTTCTTTATGAAGGAAATTGTAATTTCCTTAAAAATGTACTTTGGAGTGACGAAAGTAAATTTCACAGTAACGGCACAATTACAAAACATAAATGTAGATATTGGTTGGAAAACAGCCCAAGATGGATGATTCAAACAAAAAAACAAACTATGTTCAGCGTAAATGTATGTTGTCGTTTTTTAAATGGCTATATTATGGGTTCGTTTCTATACCATCAAAATTTAACCAGTGTGAATTATTTAAGATTTATAGAAAATGAGTTACCAAAACTTTTAAAAAAAGATTCCACACAACAGAGCCGAACTTTTGTTTCAGCAAGATAGTGCAGTGTCCCACAACTCTAATAAAAAAAAATGTTTCTTAAAATGTTTTCTTAACCGCCTCTCAAGTTTCCGAAGTAACCCCCTGGAAGATTTCAAGGATCTTGTGGTAGGTAAAGAGAGACGAGGCCCTACAGTATAATGTGGACTCCGAACCACTCTTGGGGCAATTTTTTTAATGAAAAATTGTTTCGCCTTGCGGGAATCGAACCAAGTTCGCTAGGCAACTCAGTTTGCTAGCCAGTCGCTTTAACACACTGAGCTACCATTCCCCATAATATTGTAGATTATTTGAATAACACGTTTCCATGGCGTTGGAATGGCACCTCAGGACCGGTTAGATGGCCGGGGGTGTTCTCCAGACTTGACCCCTCTGGAATTTTTCTTGTGAGGATATTTAAAAAGTCAAGTATATCAAGGGCCAACAGAAGATATAGCAGAATTGACTGCTGGCTGCTGTAACACTATATTTTCAAACCATGTCCACTCTCATCATTAACAAATGGTGAAAAGATACAATATCAATGGTTGGAGAAGAATTTTCATGGTATAAAATGGAGTCGCGGAGATATTCAACTGAAAGAATTGGCACTAATTTTTGAACAACTTTGTCAGAATCAGCATAATTTACCATTAAACGATGTTATAAGACTATGTAAAGGTGTGTCGAAGAAAAATTTCCTACTACAATATCTACAGTCGAATCTTAATGGATATTCACCATTTCTGCCTAGCCTTAACTCATTGACCATATCAGAATGTCTGGAATATTATTAATATAATAATTTCTAGCAAATATTCATTTTATATACAAGTATATTGTAGATTTAAATATAAATGTCTTTAGATATGTAATCATGAATAGGTAATAAAATGAATGTATTATGTTAATTTTTGTTTTATTTCTGCCCACATAAAATACAAACAGGGCAATACAATAATTGGTTAACAGCCTATATATATTATGAACGGATAGACGGATGGACAGACGGACATACAGACAAATAGGCAAACACACACAACAACAGACGGGCGGATAGATGAACAGGGGGGCGGACGGGTGGCTGCTCAGACAGGTAGATGGACATACGGATGGCTGGACGGATGGATGGATAGAGAAACAAATGGATGGATAGACAGACGACATAAGCACTAATAAGCATTAATAAATATCATAAATTCACTTCTCCACCACTCTAGTTATTCACCACCACCACCACCATAATAATTACATCTCACTATTCTAATTACCCATCACTCCAGTAATTGTCTCCCACCACACTAATTACCCTCTGCCCCTCATCACTATGTATAATTCTAATTGTTCGCGCAAAAACTACATAACGTAATCGTTTACTTAAAGGAGCTCCCTTGCCAGTCGTCACACACCACTTGCAGACTGCAGTTTCGAGCTGTTGGCTCTCGTCAGTGCAAGGTAGGTATGCGACGACCGACATGAGAATCCTTTGACTATAGTACATCCCGGTATTTTTACAATAGCGACATGTAAAACAGCCAGCAGGCGCCATCTAGCGGTCCAGTGTCTGTTGCAATCGAAAAATAAATAGCCTGACTTGGCTTAGCATAGATCAAATGTGCTTTTAGAGGGCGGAATATTAAACATAATATTTTTAGTCGCAAACTCCTCTATAAATCCTTATTTTACTATAAGGAACCTTACCAGGCTGCAACCAACAGCTACTCTCCGGGCTATGTGCCCCGCCGAGCGCTGAATTACAAGTTACAAGCCTGGCGCGTTAAGTGTAATAATTGCATATTACCATCAAATCGAATCGAAATCGAAGCATTAGCGTTTTGATGGTAATATGCAATTATTACACTTAACGCGCCAGGCTTGTAACTTGTAATTCAGCGCTCGACGGGGCACATAGCCCGGAGAGTAGCTGTTGGTTGCAGCCTGGTAAGGTTCCTTATAGTAAAATAAGGATTTATAGAGGAGTTTGCGACTAAAAATATTATGTTTAATATTCCGCCCTCTAAAAGCACATTTGATCTATGCTAAGCCAAGTCAGGCTATTTATTTTTCGATTGCAACAGACACTGGACCGCTGGATGGCGCCTGCTGGCTGTTTTACATGTCGCTATTGTAAAAATACCGGGATGTACTATAGTCAAAGGATTCTCATGTCGGTCGTCGCATACCTACCTTGCACTGACGAGAGCCAACAGCTCGAAACTGCAGTCTGCAAGTGGTGTGTGACGACTGGCAAGGGAGCTCCTTTAAGTAGGATCAGTCTTCCGGCTGGTGTTTGTTGCAATCGAAGCATTAGCGTTTTGATGGTAATATGCAATTATTACACTTAACGCGCCAGGCTTGTAACTTGTAATTCAGCGCTCGGCGGGGCACATAGCCCGGAGAGTAGCTGTTGGTTGCAGCCTGGTAAGGTTCCTTATAGTAAAATAAGGATTTATAGAGGAGTTTGCGACTAAAAATATTATGTTTAATATTCCGCCCTCTAAAAGCACATTTGATCTACACATTAAACATATTAATCTAATATATATTTTCTAGTATTAGTCATATCCTCGAATACATTCCATTTAAATGTACAATTTACCAACATATTGCGATATACGTAGCTAAAAGTCCGTATGAGCAAGAGTATCCTTATATAGTCGAGGCAAGAATTCAAGCGATGCACGTCACAGATCGATTCTATGAATAAGACAATACTGCTAAGAATCATGAAGCCCCATTAAACTGTACCTATGTCTGTAAAAAGCTTAATAACTGGGTGTCAAGAATTACTCTTTTTAACGTGATTAATGATTAAAAATTACGTTAGTATTAACATTTCTTTAATGAGATCACTCGTGACGTGCATCGCTTGAATTCTTGCCTCGACTTTGCCTATGTAACCTGCATTGTAATGTCCCCTGTCTAGTATAGTCGTATAAAACACTGTTGAATAAGTACCACGATGGCTCAACGATATGACGTTTGTGTTCTGCTATTGCTGGACATCGAGAAGGCATACGACACAGTGTGGCATATCGGCCTCATCTACAAGCTTAAGGAGATATGCGGACTACCCCCGTATTTTCTGACTCTAATTAAAAACTTTTTTCATGATAGATACATTATTGTTAAAATAAACAATAAATTTTCAACTAAAAAAGAATATCTGCGGGAGTCCCGCAAGGGGCGATGTTATCCCCTTTATTATACAACCTTTACCTTTCAGATATCCCCAACTATTCTAATACAACCCTACTCCTCTAAGCGGATGATGCCGTGATCTGTGGGCAGTCGTTTTATGCACAGACTGCTGCACATAAGATCCGGTATCATCTCGTAAAACTGACTGACTTTTACAATACTTGGAAGATACGCATAAACGAGAACAAGACGGAAACTATCACGCTACACCGTAAATTTACCAACATAAAAACCATCACAAAACTTAAAATAAATGACAAGACGATTGGGGAACGGAACACGGGCAAATATCTGGGGGTAACCCTAGATCAGAGGCTGTGTTTCGGACCCCATATCACACAGACCATCAAGACTTACGCGACGCTAAGCAAACTATACCCTCTTGTAAACCGACGAAGCAGGCTTACGACAGACAGTAAGATAATCTTGTATAAGGTTATCTTAAGACCGATTATGACATGCCCGCGCGTCCTGGAACCTCATCTCGGACGCGCAGTGCAAAAGACTTCAGATACTCCAGAACAAATTACTCAAACTACTTATGAATGCGTACAGGTACACTCCGGTTGCTGTGTTACACGAAAATGCCAAAATTATGTTAATCAGAGACTTCATCAATGAAACGGTGCAAAATTTTTTTGCAACGAGAACACAGCAATCGGAAATGACACAGGACATTACAGATAGATGAAGGCACAACGACCCACATCACGCACATAAACTGTTACATCAAAACTTGCCTATCTACAGAAAGCGACGCGCCAATATCCATTGGCTTGATGACGGTCTCGATAACTAGGGCCGAGTAGGACTACTACTCTTTGCTCCTAGATTATCTCTGTAGACCTGGACCGGCCTTCGTGATAGGTGGGCCCGCTTACTTCTACCAGACCCAGCCCGCAAATGCGAGATGTGTCGTGGTATTTCTCTGTGACGATAAATTGCCACACAAAACAGTTGACCATACAGAAACTGACAAAACACATAACATAGATGACAACATATAACCCATGCCGACAGTCAAATCTTAAAACACATAAATTTTACAGGGGCGAGCGTAGGTGCGTCTTTACTATGTACATACTTCGGTATGCGATGTAAAGCAACGACAGGCGCAGTTAGTACTTGGATGGGTGACCATTCCAAGGGAAACCACGTCCTCGCCTCACACATCTTCCAGCGGCTTGTATATCAGTGTATGCGCGGAAGTTATACAACCTTAGGCGAGGGTTGTATAGGAGATATACCATCCTTCGGAGGGGATGTAAAGCCATCGGTCCCTTGTCTATTAAATGTTAGGCAAGTAAAAGATCCCTACTCTTCTTAAGGGAAGAGGTTCGGCAAAACTCCTGGTTGGGGGTAGTTCGTCTACAGGTGTCGGTGTTAGGCCTCAGTAGCGGAAATAGGCCGACGTTAAATAAATGAATAAAAAAAAATTACACAGGATAAAAATCATTTCGTTATATATATTTGACATTTTAAATAGGTTTTTCTCTTTCATTTTTCTATAAAAATAACTCTAAACAAACATTAATAAGTATAATAGTCTATTGAGGATCGTCTGCATAACCAGCTTGCTGGATAACAGAAGAAAACGCGTTTTTAAATTATCAGGAGAGCAGTAATATCAGTGGATTAAGGTAGAATCGGATATCTTGAATTGGCATTCCAACAGCCGGCCGGCTCGTTTCGTATTTATTTCAAATATTTGTAACGGGTCGGTGTCTTTCATTCAAATGTAAACCAAGAATGATATAAATGAAATATCCTTTTAAACTCTGTTACTCAAAAAAATAATAAAGCTGTTTTAATTGCTAATTGCTTTACAACCCCAAAGGACACGTTTTCAAACTCCGCCTGCTCATCTTTTTTATTCATTATAAAGCCAAAATGACCGTTCCTAATTTCCCGAATCTCATTAATTCAAATTATTAGTAATTATTGTTTATTAAATATTTATATTCTTTAGTGTTAGTCAGAGATTTATGTAATTTTCCAGAATTTCGAATCCTCCACGTTCTCGTTGTCCCGAACCCACCCATTCTCATTGTCCCGAGCGAAAATTTTGCAAAATGAACCTCCATAAGAAAATACATAGGATTTTGATCCAGAACTATCCTAGCTTATCTACTTATATTCTAGCAATGGGTTTCCACAGAACTCAAATATATCTTTCTAGTAGTTTCCAAAATATTTGATCTGGGAATTTTGAATGGTACACTGTATAGAGTGTGACCCATTTGTTTTAGCGTCACCCCGCAAAATTTTTATTTAGTGTGTAAATTTCACCGTTTTTTTTCAATTGTAAAGCTTGTCGAAGTGCGCTTTTGGAGCAAAAAGCGACAGGTTTCTAGAAAATCAATGGAAACAATTGCTTTCTTTTTTTTTCATTTGAAAAAATATATACACAGTGACCCATTTTGGAGTCATCCTGTAAAGCCTTTATTTTGTGTACGATTTTCACCTTTTTTAAAAAAAATTGTAGTGCTTATTGAACTGCATTTTTGTGCAAAAAACGGGCCTGTACTAAATTTTGTCGAAAACAACAACGTTTTTGTTGACATTATTAAAGATGCATAATACATCATTTTAATAAATACACTGCAAAATATTTCTAACACTAATAGTTTACTTATGAAAATGAAATATGATCAACCGGTTCCTCTCAAGGCTTATCGGATTTCTATCAGATTAAATGTAAACTAGTAGAGGCGGATCATTTCGACCCTTTTCAAATCGCCAGGCCTTCTCGCAGTGTGCTATGAACTTATCAAAGAAGGCAAACGGGGCATGGTATATTGACCAGTGACCAACAACACCCGATTCAATAATGATGCTTTTTTGTGACATTCTCATTACTGCGTGAATTGAGTGTCATCTAGCATAATTTCAGCATTTCAGCTCCGAGACAGTATATAATGAATTAAGTAAGTTCATCGTTTTATTAATTGTGGTTAAGATTATCTGACCATAAAAATTTAACAGTGGATACAAATTTCAGTTACTGTAAAAAACACATCGCATATCGAAATATGTACATAGTAAAGATGCATCCACGCTCGCCCTTGGAGGTGTATTACGATTTGTTTCTTATCGACTATCCAATGTTTGTATCTTTTCTTAAACAATTCCAACGAATCAGTTTTTATATTGTTAGGAACAGAATTGAATATTGATATTGCGCTGCCTAAACAACTGTGACTTCTTTGACCAAATGTTTTGTCAATTTTGGGAATTTTCACCTAGTCTGTTTATTACGACCTAAAGTCAGGACAAGTAAACAAGCTCCCAGATCCTACAAATCCTTGAAGTGAGAGCGAATAATAAAAAGAACAAGTAAAAACAAATACAGTTTATTATAAAAAACAGTAAAGTACAGTACAGTGATAAATCATATGCCAAAAATCGTGTACCAAAGAATAGCAAATGATCCAAAAGTCCAATCTAAAATAATCAGAAACAGAATAGTTGGTAAGTTCTGTATCCAAAATCTAGCTGTGTCAAATCGAAATCTGGCGTTCCCAAAATCGTCTAGAATTCTGCTTCTAGACGATAACCTGCTTATTAATCCGAATAACTCTAAATTTCAATGAAACAAACCAAAATTTTTCAATTTTACATTTTTGTAGCTTTGAACAAAATTCTTCGCATTTAATTTAATCAGTTCAACAAAGGGTACTTAATAACAATAACAATTTCGCAACTGCTAACGGTACTTTCAGGAGTTCCCCAAGGAAGTATATTTGGCTCATTATTATTTACCATGTTCAAAACAAATTTTCATAAATCCTTGCAATTCTGTAAACGCGGCGCGTTGGTTAAGGCTCGAGTTGGCAATCGCGATTAATCGAACCTCGCGCTACCTCTTTTACACAATTTAAGATTGTCTGGATATGAATCAAAAGTCATATTACATATATTTTTTGTTACGTAGTTTAGGCTGTAGTGGAAGAATAGTTGATGATTGTGTCAGTAAGTTGAACTATTCTGCCTTTTATTTATCTATCACTTGTATTGTTACTTATACAGGGTGTCTCACCGGGAAATGAATCGATCGATATAGAGAAAAGTAAGCATCAGAAATGATTACAACAATTCATGAATTTCTAATAAAATCGCAAATATTTCAAAAAGGTATAACTTTAACCCCCACAATGCTAATATCAGAAAAAAGGGAGTTCAATTTTACACAACCTGACGTAAAAAAATACAGGGTGTTTCATTTGACCTAAACAAGTTTTCGCGGTTTGAAGTTGAAAAAGTAAAGCGAAAAACGGAACACTTGGTATGATATTATTGAATTTATTTAAGTTGTAGAATGTAGTTCTCCTTATGTTCTTTTTATGTGAAAAGAAGCAAATGAGGATCTTTTACACGAAGAAAGTTATAACGGTTCTTGCAAACCATTGCACCTGCCAAATTTTCTATAAAATGTCAAATATCTCTGAAACGGCTAGATTTAGGTAGAGGATATGCTTATATTTTCGACTCGAATTTTACGTTCTTTTCGAAAACCCTAAAATATATAGGGTATTCCATTTGAAATAAGCAAGTTGGGACTTCAGGTATAAGCGGAAGTGCCAGCTGCTTCTAATTATTTTAATTGGATTGGCCACACCGACATTAGTAATTATCTAAATTTTCAAAATTTTTTCTCTATATCGATCGATTCAGTTCCCAGTGAGACAGCCTTATAATCTATTGTCAATTGTTGTGTGTTTGGGTTAATAATAAATACTTTATTATTATTATATCTATTGTCCAAAACTACGTGGATCACCCTGTACATCTCTGTTTTGCTATTCTAAAGTCCTGCTAATAATTGATACAATGTTTATAATTACCTACGATGTTTAAACAATTCACATCGTAATTGTTATCTTACACTTCCTAGTTCATATCATTTCGAAACTATATATTAATTAATTCTCAGGTAATTTGAAAGGATTTTAAATCTCATTGATCTTCGTAAAGCTCTCAGGACGAAGCTTACCAAGGATTTGAGGTGGTGCAAAATTTGCAGATTAATTAAATTGACATAAACAGTAACAAAACGTTCCAAAAGCTTAATGCGGGCTTGAGTGATATTGAAGGTAAATCAAATTTTGTCGGACCACAGGTGAGGCTGGTAACCTCGCTATACTAAACAAAGATAGAGTGATTCATCCTTGTCAAAGATTCAGTGACACTGAACGTGATTTGATCCCACGGAATACTATTTCCGTATCGCGTACACTAGTATCCTAGGGACGTAGCGACAGTTTTAGTGAAATCATTTCTATAAAACTACATTTTCGATTAAGAATCACATTCTATCTTAACTGAAAAGTGGCTAAATTTTTGCTGATAGACTTTGCTGAAATTACAGGGCATAAAAAAAATTAAACGATTTGTAACATTTTGAAATTCTTTCCCGAGTGCATAAAAATTGTACAGTTCCCATCATTTTAATTCCTTCTTTTTATTCGATTTTCAATAGTAAAAAGCATATATAAAAATTTCAGATGCTATACAAACATTGCTGATAGAAATGTGATAGATTAAAGCAAGCTTATTTTCAGTGAATCGAAAGTAATTTTTTACTTGAACCCATTATCGATATATTATAGTTTCATGGGATATTTTTTATATAAATTAATAGCACGCCATATTTTAATAAAATAAAAATTATCATAATTAAATTAGGACACAAATAGTATTCTTATAATCAAATTAACTGTCGACTTTTTCGCTACTCACATCTGAATCTTCATATTCACTTTTGTAGCTGATTTCATCCTTGGAATCACTTTCGTACGAAACACCATCATTTTCTTTCGAAATATTAACTGAACTGTCAGAATATGCGGCACTACACGTTGGAGTGTATTATAGCCCTTGTGCCGCAAAATTCTTCAAGTGCGGTACTTGATCTCCACTAAACCAATTGAAAACATATTTATTCGTTACAAGTTTCCAACCGCAATCAAGAGAAATGAGCATTGGTCCAGATTTGTGAAATGTAAGCTGATCTGAGGAAGCGTTCCAGAAGCTCTGATTATAACGCGGCAAAGAAGAGGAATCAAAACTCTTAACGCTCTCTAAAAATAGTTTTTCATCCAGGTTTTTGTAAACTTTCAAAAACATTAATGCCCTTATTTCATTTAGTTTTTCTTGGCCATACATCTGGCGTACAAATTCCTCCAATGTTATCAAATTCTGTGTTATCCGATGACTGATAGTTACTCAAATTAGTGAATGCAGCAATATATTTTTCAGATTTTGCGAGCAGTGCGTAGGGCCTTTTTTCCTTTCGAGAAAATGCCGGATTGAAATCACAACCAGTTAGACCATGGAAGGCAGCTAGAGCGTCACGTATATTTGATCCCAACCTCTCGTAAAATTTGCCAACGTCTATACATCTTAAGGAAATACCAACGTCAACTTTCATCCACACTTTTATTTCAGGATGCACAAATTTCATATTGTTCAACATTATTATTAATATATCCGCGCCTGAGCGTCGCACAAAAACTTTAAATAGTTCCTGAAGTAGAATATTATTTCCGGTATGTTTTTATTTCATCTGTGAGTATATAAAATTTCAATCTTGTAGATATAATACATTTATGCAACTTGTTGTTTAATTTTTTACTCATTTTTACAACACTAAGAGTTTGGTAGACTTGCACTTTCATCATTGATACTGTCTAAACTATCGTGGGAACAAATTTTGCTTTATAGATTTAACGCAAAAAATGTGTCGCTACCTCCCTGGCTATCATATCCATTTCGACGCCACAGTGTGGTGAAAATGTCACAGTGCTTTGTTTTTGTAATACTAATGAAAATCAAATTTCTCAATTATGAAATGTAATGCTAAGAATTGCCTAGACACAGTGCGACGAAGTTGGATATTTATAGAACTAACATTTTCATTTGTCCTTTCTATAATAATTAACCGTCTTTATTATGTTTTATATAGTTTGGTCCGTGTATATCATCTCAGTTATGAAACTAAACAACTGTTGTGTATATGTACCTAGTGCTATTCAACGACAAAATGGTTTAGGTCACCCCTCTTAGGTGGAATTTTGCCCGGAGCACTGTGATACTTCCAGTCCAGTCACTCAATTACTTCCGGATGATGGTGACAACCATTATGTGCACTTTGCTCCCGTTTATTTACCCGACCCGTCCTGAAATCGCTTCGTCCTGGTTACTTTGGGGTCGCTCTTTCCATCGTTAACAACAAACTATCTGAAAAATGGGCATGTACTGTTCGACGAATATTTCCTGGAGTTATCAAGTGTGTAAACTAATAAAATATAAATTCTTCCAAAACTTTGAAAATTTAATTGTCCAGTTTCTTTAGTCTAGTTGAATATACAGGGTGTTGCATCATGAGAGGGACATAGCTTAATAGGAGGTAGAGAACATCAGTGGTAACCGGAACCTCCCATAGAAATGTCTCATTGGGCCTTCATTACGAAGTTACAGGGTGTTAAATAATTTTTGGCCAAACCTGTTTTTTGTCATAACTTTGACAGGGAATGAAATAACGGATTCATATTTGGTACGGCTAATGTACTAACGAGCCTCAAGAGGTACATGTATAAAAAAAAATATATCCAGGTCCGGACTCACTATAATTTATGTTTCTTCTTTGCATCAATAAAACATCACCCTGTATATATTTTTTTGAAATTTCGATACGATATTCGAAAAGAGCAAGAAAAAACAAACAAAATGGCCTATTTCATTTTTTTGTTACACCTTCTTGGTTATTTAAATACGTTGTTAAATGTGCAAGAAAATGGATTACAGAACCCTATTAAATGAGAGGCACGTGAAATAAATAGTTTTATAACTAAAATTTGCAAAAATTCTATTGAGCCTAGGTGGTCTGGGTGAATCCTAATTCCGGCACGTTTTAAAGGTCCATTTTGGTAAAAAACTGTGGTCCTAATAAGTAATCGGTTATGAAATAACAAAATTTTTAATCAATCACAGTAGGCTTGTTCAAAGAATAAAAGTGACAGATAATTTAAACCATTTAGGCCTAAGCAACCAGTTACTTTGATCAAGAAAATCATCAACATTTTATACTTAATAAAAATTGGAAAAGAGAACAAACTAAAATCTAAATAAATAAAATATTTTCCATTCAATTAACAATAAATAACAAAACAATAACTAAATGTGTTTAAAAATAAAACGTAATTGACACTAAAGTAAATTTTCAAAATGTCCTCCCCCACATTCTGTGCATTTTCTTGCCCGTTTAGAAAGGTCACCAATTGCTCGACGTATCATTTCTGGATTATTCCGTATTTCGTCGCAGGTTGTAACGATGCGCTGGATTAAATGTTGTCTACTTTTAATTTCAATGCTATAAACCTCGTTTTTTAAGTGGCCCCATAAAAAGTAATCACAAGGGTTACAATCAGGAGATCTTGGTGGCCATTCATGTGGACCCCCGCGTCCAATCCATCTATTAGGATACACATTGTTTAAGTGTTCTCTTACTTGAAGGTTAAAATGTGGTGGGGCCCCATCATGCTGAAACAACATGCCTCTTATACCGATATTTTCTAACATATTCGGTAAAATGTTTTGAAGAAAATCAAAGTAAATTTCACCATTCAATCTTTCTTCAAAAAAATGTGGCCCTATCAAATGTCTATTCACAAGTCCGACCCAAACATTTACAGAAAACCTGTGTTGCGAAAGGCGTTGGCGTACCGCATGTGGGTTTTCCTGTGCCCATTTATGATTATTTCGTGAATTGTTTACTCTATCCCTTGTAAATTGTGCCTCATCCGTAAATAAGGTTCTGTAAATGACTGGGCGATGGTTAGACAACCAATGACAAAATGCCAGGCGGGGGATATCGTCGCCTTGCTGAAGACGCTGTACCTGCTGGATATGATATGGATGGTAAAGTTCTCTTTTTAGGGTTCTCCATACTCGCCAATGAGGAATACCAGTTGCCAAACTGATTCGTCTAGTGCTCATATTTGGGTTTTCTTGAACTACGTTTATAATATTGTTTTGTTCCTGCACACCTTGTTGTAAAACACGCTCCACAACTGCAGAAGTAGGAAACTTTCCGTGTTGTCTTGCATACTGGAACACCGTACTAAAGGTTTTATGATTAGGGCATCGACGACCAGGAAAACGCAGCCGATATTCTCTTTCCGCCGACCTACCATTTCCATTACAGAAACCATAGATGAATATTATATCAGCATATTCCACGTTTGTAAATTTTACTGGCATAGTTAAAATATTTTCACAAGTTTTCACTAACTAAATGCGGATTATCGACACATTAAATTACTAACAAACAATTATTCAACTGTTTAGGAGATTTCTTTTTATTATCTGTCACTTTGAACAAGCCTACTGTGATTGATTAAAAATTTTGTTATTTCATAACCGATTACTTATTAGGACCACAGCTTTTTACCAAAATGGACCTTTAAAACGTGCCGGAATTAGGATTCACCCAGACCACCTAGGCTCAATAGAATTTTTGCAAATTTTAGTTATAAAACTATTTATTTCATGTGCCTCTCATTTAATAGGGTTCTGTAATCCATTTTCTTGCACATTTAACAACGTATTCAAATAACCACGAAGGTGTAACAAAAAAAGAAATAGGCCATTTTGTTTGTTTTTTCTTGCTCTTTTCGAATATCGTATCGAAATTTCAAAAAAATATATACAGGGTGATGTTTTATTGATGCAAAGAAGAAACATAAATTATAGTGAGTCCGGACCTGGATATATATTTTTTTATACATCTACCTCTTGGGGCTCGTTAGTACATTAGCCGTACCAAATATGAGAATCCGTTATTTCATTCCCTGTCAAAGTTATGACAAAAAACAGGTTTGGCCAAAAATTATTTAACACCCTGTAACTTCGTAATGAAGGCCCAATGAGACATTTCTATGGGAGGTTCCGGTTACCACTGATGTTCTCTACCTCCTATTAAGCTATGTCCCTCTCATGATGCAACACCCTGTATATTTGTAGCATAGAAATATTTGTAAAATCAGTATCAAGTAATTTTGAATTTATGCTTCCTGTCATTTTTAAATTAATGTTGACTGTTGTATTTTTTGATGTTGTTACTAGAAATACTGATTTTTCAACTTTTGTTTTATTAGATCATAATAGACTTTTATACAGGTCCATTCGAAAATTTAAAAAAAATATCAAATTTGGCGATTGAGTAACAAACACCCTAAATAAGGTGCTGTGAAAAGAAATTGCAAAAGTCGATTTAGATCCGGTTCCGTTGAAACAGTTAAAATCTAAAACCTAGGAGGTAAGAGGAGTCAACTAATCCATTGATTAGATTGAGTCAATGTTGATAATGAGATGCCATACCATTGATGCTTATTCTAGACCGGACCTGACCAAAGAAATATATTGCTATGTATTCGCATATTGGACGATTACGACGATTGCATGTTTTGTGTTATTTGCTGAATCAGGGTTTGAATTTGTTTGTTTCCTTTAGGTGGTTTTCAAAATTTATTTAAATTAGCTAAAGATCCGAAAGGTATGTGTTTTAGAATGTTAATACTTGTTTAGAGTTGTTTTAATAGTTTTTAAGTTTTTATTTGATGTCAACAGTAAGTTTGATACTGACATCTATGTTAGTGGTTATTAAGTTAGGTTATGTTTGGAATGAAATTAATCAAAATTCATATGGTGTTTTGTTTTGTTTATTTTGGGTACTTTGATATTTAGTGATATAGAACAACAAACAACAGATAAAAGAGAGGTTGTAAAATTGGAGAAACAAATTTAAGAAAAAAAGAACAAGTGAAAATTAGGGAGTGAAGGAAATAATAAACAAGAAATTAATAATTTGAAATTGAGTTAAAAGGTCAGAAATTGTGGAAATCAGCGAAGAAGAGTAAAAATAGACTGTAAATAAGAAGGAAGAGGTGTTATTGTGGATAGGAATTGCAGAGGAGATAAGGACGAGATAAGGTGAAGAATTAATGAAAGGAGAATTGTTGGATTTGGAAAGAGAAGAATGTAGCTACGAAGAAGGAAGGTTTTTGTGTGTTTAATTTTGGACAAGGTTGTATATTAAAATTTTAATAGTGTATTAGACTTTCGAACCTGTAATAAAACTGCTAAATTATCTAAATATCAAGGAAAATAAATAACTTATATCAGATTAAAAATTTTACTTTAATAAAATTTCATTTTAAAACAGGAACTGAATTTGAACCTGCTCCTGGAGGAAAAGATAAGCTAGCCGGCAAATTAAATAAATTTGACATACTTTCGGATCAAAAGGTAAGATATTTTAATTTGATCTTTTTGGTTTATCTATTGGAAATAAACAAGTTAAAGTTTGATTAGTATTGCAAATTATTAAGTTCAATAAAAGTAGAACAATACAGTATAGTAATTTCAGTACATCCGGGAAAAATCTCTACTATACCGTACGATAAATCCAAGTTGCTTGCAAGCGTTAGATGTTATGGTGTTGATGTGGGACCTAAAGTCTAAATGAGAGTCCACGGTCACCCCAAGATCATGAATCTCTGTGACACGTAGGAGTTGCTCATTGTTAACATGATATGAATAAAGCAGAATTGATCGATATTTAAAATGTAATGGTGAAACACTTTTTTGTATTTAAAGTCAATCCATTGATAGAAGACCAACTAGATAAGGCATCATAATTGGTTTGTGCAACACGAAATATTTTGAGATCATCAGCAAACATCAAAAAGTTTGAATCAACAATGTACTGGTCTATACCGTTAACAAATAAGTTAAAGGAAAGTGATCCAGACTGAGAACCTCGTGGTACCCCAGAGGGTACAGCAAATACATGCGACAGATAGTTGTTGATACTAATGCATTGATGCCGGTCAGAGAGATAACTAATGATCCATCTAACCACTAATTCGCCAAAGGCCAATACATCAAGTTTACTGATCAACAATTGATAGTTCACCCGATCCAATGCCTTTGAGAAATTCGTATAGATACTGTCAACTTCTTCTTCTTTTCGAAGGCATCTATTAAGTGATTTTGATAGGTTAATAAGTTGGTTGGTGGTGGTCGGATTGTTAGTATTATAGTACTAATTACTTTATACAGGTGAGGTATTAGATTAGAGCTCTCAGCAAGGACTGCGGAACCAACCCAACCCTAAATATGTAATATAATGAGGTATGGTGGTACTACCAATACTGCCATCTCATTTTAAATAGTCAAACTGGACAACATTCGAGAGTCGAGACTACAGTAAATATTCAAGTGTTAAAGTGACTGGTAACTAATGCTGCTCCTCGTAGCTCGAACTGAACGACTGAACGAGCAACGAGGAGCATCAGTAGGTAGCTTTCAGTGAGAACCTGAAGATGCCAGATGAGATTCTACCGAAACGTCGTTTAGACAACCGTGACTCCTGGAGGAGTCGACCATCGACGCGGGAGAACACCCAGAAGTACAATAACACTCGCGAAAACCTAAAAAACAATATATATATTTGAAATTGAAACGGTTTGTTTGGCGTGGTTGAAAAATCTAGTAATTGAGGAAATACATTTCTACGTAATTTTCAAATAATATTCAAGCTATCGTGATCGCATGAAATTTAAACAAAACTAATTTTGGATTTAGTGAAGTGGAAAACATGTACCATGATTAAGAAAAAAGGAATCTTCTTCAAATTTTTGTTTAACTCGTACGGCTTTTCCTGGTATAATTATATAATACCCTCACTTATAAATAAACACCACAGAAATTAGACAACCCCCAATTCCAGAAGCCAGAGACTTGTGCGGAAGGGGGTTACACATTGAAAAACGCGGACATACAATCATTTCCTCCGACAGTGTCAGTGCCGGAGCCAGGATTCGAACTCGGTGGCGCGATATCCGTGCTATTGCCACCTCGCGCCTTAACCCACTCGGCTATTGACTAGACTTGTGTTGTGAGATTGAAAAAATCCAATCAAACACTCCCTTACCGAAATATTAAAGAAATTCCTTGAGGTCAATAATCGAAAAATGACTGATGCAAACAATAGTGCGCAACATTTGGCTGTGATAACTTGAACTTTTCCGACGCGGTGGATGGGCGTGTGGTGCGAATTTCTAGCCACATCTCACTCAAGTCAACATGATTAAATAAGTATAAGCTTGAAAGTAAGATTGATTAGTGTTTCATATCCTGGGAACGCCTTTCTTTCACAGCAGGGAAACATTTCCCATTATTAAAGATTACTATTAGCCAGAAGAATGCCGAACGTTCGTTAAAGTGGAAAATTGTATGATTTCCTTTGATTAATAATACGAGAAAGTTAGGTGTCGTTTTTGTCGATCCCGGAATTAATTCGTTTAAACCTCAGCTGACTACGTTATCCTGCTTATCGACCCACTCAAAATAATAATAATAATAATGTCTTTATTCGCCGCATTAAAATATACATTTAAATGAATAATAAACGCCCATTGCAATGATGGGGCGAAATTTGCTCCTGCAATATCGTATAGCCAATAAGAAATATTAGCACATTTTTAGTGAATAATATAAACCGAAAGTAAATATTGTAATTATAAGAACGATCAACTTATCCCTAGGAAGTTCGCTCTGAATTATGTGGGATATACTCGTCCAAACTGATATACAGCAGGCAAGAAAACGCGTACGTCAGGCTGCGTTTACCTGCGAAATAAATGGGCAACCGACTTGCAGCTCACGCAGGTCTGATCCCAAGGTTTATGGGTATTTATTAATTAGGCAGTCATATACTCAGTATTACGTTGTTGTTCTTTGGGGGTGGACGCATGTTCAATTATTCATGAGGCACATATAATATGTTTCTGGCTTATGTAATAATACCATTTTTAAAATTAAGATTCCCTATTATTTAATTTCATTTCAGGTTTGCAGGAGAAAACAGTTTGAAGTGTAGAATGAAAAGAAGAAAGCTAGAGGAAAAATTCATGGGAGGCTGTATTATTTGCGGGAAAGAGTCGAATTTGAACGAACAACCCAGCCCTCGTGACAACCGTTTCTAGGAAACGCTTTGTGAGGCTGCAACAGTAAGAGAGTTTATCCCTATTTTAATATTACCTGGTAATGGAG
Source organism: Leptura quadrifasciata (assembly GCA_963675555.1). Lineage (NCBI taxonomy): Eukaryota > Metazoa > Arthropoda > Insecta > Coleoptera > Cerambycidae > Leptura > Leptura quadrifasciata. The sequence continues at coordinate 12,303,072 of OY776681.1, read as the reverse complement.
TTTTTTAAAATTTCTTCCATAGTTGACGTTTCAGTTGTAGGAGCATTGATTGTTGGAAGATATCCTACCGTGTCTCTTGTTAATTTCTTGTCAAAATATTGAATCCAGTCCAAGAACAAATTATCTGATTTCTGGTGTCATGCGCGCTCAACAGTATCCACAGAATATTGTGCTGAAGACCATTGAGAGCTGAATCACCCTATGCAGTATAAAGATCAGTTGGAACGACGCCGACGGGAAGTGGCCTTTTCCCCACAGTGAACACGGGACGGGATGTCTCAACTGGTTCGATAGTTCGTTTCTTTTCTTTCTTTTTGACACTTCCGTTTGGTTTAGGTGGAGCACATGACAAGGATCTGGGCTGAACAATTATGCCATTAACACCATGAGACGTTCCTACGCCGCTGAGTAACTCTTCTTATCTGTCAATATTATCATAAGCTAGTAGGTATTGAAGGTTGTATGCTGCTCGGGAAAAGGACTCTGTCTACTGTACTAATTTTATCAATACACAATACGGTTTCTATCTCCTCCAAAAATGAGTAATCGATTCATTGTTCTAATAAAACTTTTATTGCCTGTGGCAATCTACAGAAAGACGATATGTTTTGATAACCTAAGGAATCAAAACATGATTTGGAGTTAGGACTGCACCACAAGTTCCCGCAGCAATAATGTCTTGAGAAATAGGTGGCGAAAATGTAAAAGACCATCATATTGCGGAATTTAGTTCTGGATGTGGTGGCCGATATTGTTCTTTGACTGTTTCTTTTATTTGGTTTCGCCAAAGCAAGGCAACATCATCAATCACAGATTCTTGTTTTTGTTGCTCAACGTGAGCCTCAAGCTTCTTCTTCAACAATATATATTCGGTAGCAATTGCCTCGACTGCCAAGTTGTCAGGCATGACCTAAATTCGGCGCAATACTGTGTTGGATTCGTTGAATGACTCGTTGAACTTTGACTCTAGATTTCTTCGAAAGTGATTCTTAGTCGAATCTAAAACGTCTTGAATGTCCTTGATTGCATAAACGATATGAGTTGAGAATTCAATTCTGCAAGTGAAAAAATTCGAGGATTTCAGAAAAACTTATTTCGAATTTTATCCAAAATCATATTAAGAGCGTCTTTCTCAGCTATTTGGTACAACTTATCCACGTCACAGGCATCTTTATCAAACCTTGTGCGCGTGTAGTCTTTGTAACAGGTTTAATGGCGATGGCACGATATCTTTTGAAGTTACCGGCAATATTTTGTTATCTAGGCGTTATGCAGCAATTTCACGAATGGTTTTGTCAGCCCTAAGTTCTACTGTTGGTTTTAAGGGTTCACGGCTATTTGTACCTTTCATATACCTACTCAGATTTTTCTTGCAAAAATCCAAGTCTTATCATAAACTCTGGACTGCACAGCAACATTTGCAGCTTGCCTCATGGAGTACTTTGTTTCAGGTGTGGATTGTTTTGTGGAAGTTTGTTCCTCTTCTATTGAAGACGTAGCTGTTATTGTAATTTTTTGCTACTTTATATGACCAGTAACCATATTTATTGAGAATTGTTCTGATGGCCCTGCCACTTGAATTAACTGTCTCAGCAATTGCTTTAGCGCAATCTGTGGGATTTTCATTAACGGTGAACAAAACCATTATTTCTCTCATTTCTTTATCATTATTGTGTTGTGAGACTACTTATCTCTTTATATATTTCAGGATAAAGAAGTTTTTTATGATTCGACTGATTGTGTCTAGTGCAGGAGAAGGTTTATTCAGATATGTAGTTTGAAATATTTTTTTAACAGCTCGCATTGATCGGCCACCATAATACCACTTAATTATCTGAATTTTTTCACTAATCTCAGAACCATAAATGTTCTTAAATTAATAATGTAAAATATTCTACAAAACGAACGTTTATACATTTCTGCTTAAAGTGGAATAAATGTAAATGCCTTCATATAGCATGCGATAAGTAGCCGTCTTGATCGAGTCCCCACCATTCACATTCCTTTGTATCGTTGTACTTTCAATCTTCTTAACACTCGTGAATATGAAATGTCTAGATACTCATAAATTTGCCCGTGTACTTACTTCGCTACCAATATCGGCATATAGAGTGGAGTATAGATTATTTAGAATGCTCTACATATGTTTCGACTTCTCAAGTCTTCATCAGGAATATTGCAAAATGAATACATCATCATATTTTATTTCATTCGTATTACTTAATAACAAACAGAAAATAAATTGTCACAAAGAGTGACATGTTTTTTTCTGCCGCCCATTGGAGAAAACAATCAGGTACATTTTTTACAGACATTTGGCTGATGCACTGCTACGTGTCGCTCATACTAAAATCAAATACACCAAGCATAAGGATCAACATTGGTTATCTTTTATTCTAGACGTTCTAATCTAATATTAAACTGAGAACATAGTGAAGGTTGGGACGCAGCCATTCAAGAGTAGAATGATACTCATCATGAAAGAGTAGGTGATGCGGTATAGGGAAAATTCAATGTGAAACGCCAACCTCATATATAAAAAGGTGGGCAGTCCTTTAAATAATTTAGAGTTTGTGTGGGAGCCAGAAATGATAGCAAGATTGCTAGTTACAGATTTATCAATTAATTTTAAAATTATATGTAGGTTTCCGTCAAAGTTCAATCTTTTAAACATTTTGAAGTTTTAAGTTTTAAGAAATGTATCAGCGAATAATAATATTTAAAGGAATTATTATTATAGAAATGAAATACATAAAAATGCTTCTGATTCTGAAAACCTTTGGAAAGTAGTATAGGCAATAACAAAAAGGCACCCATCGAATCAATAAATAAATCCGCTACCCAAGGAATCACACTAACGCCAGGCGTTTCGTTCTTGTATACACATTAAATCACATTTTATTTTTTTTTAATCCCTTTCATAATAGTGTGGGGGTGACAGTGTGTGGGTGGCTCATGCCAGAAAAAATTTTGAGACCTTGACTCGTCGTGCATGCCCTAAATTGCAATTTTATGGACTTACATGCTTGCTTTGCCTATTTACCTTTATTTACTCCATTTATCCCCGAACCCTTCAACGGAATTAGATCAAAATATAATCTAGTTGCAGATCTCGTTACAGTACATAAGTGTACCAAATTTCAAGTCAATATCGTAAACGGTTCCAGAGTAAACATGCGCACAAAAAAATTACAGACAAACAGACAGGCAGGAAATTTGTTTTTGCTCAAATTTAAAATCTCGACGTTTTATGACATTTGAAGCCCATTTCAACAAAAAAAATATTTTTTTTTTGCATTACTATACTTCCACAACAAAATGAAAATGAAATGAAAAACTTAATTTGCGAATTAAAAAATTATAAATCTATTGATGAAGATTATATACAGGCGGAAACTCTAAAAGCTGTCTCACTTTATATCACTGACTGAAGGAGTCGGTAATAATACCAATCTATAAACTAAAGATAAATCACCTTATCTAAAATATTTGAAGAGGCAATTAAAGCGAAACAAAACACATACCTGAATAAATTTAACTTACTGTCTGATAACCAATATGGCTTCAAAGAAGGAGTATTCACACAAGACACAATAATAGATCTCACAATTAATATTTATTTAGAATTAGATAAAGGAAAACCTTGCTTATGTATATTTATTGCTCTTAGTAAGCCATGAATTACTCTTACAGACACTTGAAGATATTGGGGCCAGAAGCACCTGCCTAAAATTTTTCAAAAGTTATTTAACCAATAGAATTCGGTCTGCGAATCACTAAAAATCGAGTATGGAGTACCACAAGGCGCGGTGTTAGGGCCGCTACTATTTTCAGTTTATGTAAATGGAATATTTTCCTACAATGCACAGGCAAAATGCCGATTTGCCGATGATACTGCAATTTTTTATAAAGCTGACAAGTGGGATGAACTAAAAAACATCGTAGAAACTGATTTAACTACTATAAAAAATTGGTTTGATCATAAATTGTTGATATTTAACTTGGAATAGACTTTTTACTTACCTTTAGCTATATGAGAGCAAGACTATAATCAAATTAATATTGATACACTAGGAACTCAATAGATTATTCTGCCAAAAATACAAATAAAATACTTAGCTATTATCATAGACCAACACTTACGATAGGATTTACACATAACTAGAAAATTGCAGTTTATACAATATAAGTTTAAATATCTACAGAATATAGTGAATAGTCAACAAATGAGAACAATTTACCACTGTTTAGTAGAAAGTCATTTGAGTTATACAATATTAGGATGGGCAGGTGTAACTGAAACTCACTTACATGCATCAGAAATGTTGCAGAAATGCTTTATTAGAATAGTGCTCATAAAGCTAATAGATATCCCAGTAATTTTTTCTTTTTAGAATATAAGGTTTGCGACATAAGACAAATTTTTTACTTTTTTTACAAGTGTGAAGCAACAGCAGATATCCGACATACACATATGATAGAAAACATAATATTTTTAGTCGCAAACTCCTCCATAAAATCGTTATTTTACTATAAGGAACATAATCAGACTGCAACCAACTGCTACTCTCCGGGCTATGTGCCCCGTCGAGCGCTGAATTACAAGTTACAAGCCTGGCGCGTTAAGTGTAATAATTGCATATTACCATCAAAACGCTAATGCTTCGATTGCAATCGAAGTATTAGCCATCGATTGCAATCGAAGCATTAGCGTTTTGATGGTAATATGCAATTATTATACTTAACGCGCCAGGCTTGTAACTCGTAATTCAGCGCTCGGCGCGGCACATAGCCCGGAGAGTGGCTGTTGATTGTAGTCTGGTTATGTTCCTTATAGTAAAATAAGGATTTTATGGAGGAGTTTGCGACTAAAAATATTATGTTTTAATATTCCGCTCTCTAAAAGCAAATATGATAGAAGGCAAAAAAGTAAATGTCTATATACTTTAATGTTAAAAACTATAGGTCAAACATCATATCACTTTCTAGCTCCCAAACTATATAATTCAATTCAGTCCCTGACACTATTAAAGACATAAAATCAATTTCGTTGTTTAAAAGAAAGCAACATACTTACATGTTAATATCTTTTTTATTGTTATTTTTGTAGATATCTTAGTAATATATTACTTATATTTATTTACTTATTACTGTAACTTATTATTTTTATTATGTGTATCATTTTCTGTAAATAAACATTATTATTATTATGTAACGTATCCCAAAACTCATTGTTACCAGCCAATAAACTATTTGACGAGCATACGACAAGTTCAAGTAGTTCCATAATAAATTGAATAATGCACCTCTATTTTAACCATATATGCTGAGACGTGGAATTTATACGAGAAAAACCCGATAAACTTCTTGGCGCAGACTCAAGCTTGGTCTACTCTGTATGTAATCTCTTGATTAGAGGAAGATATTTTGAGACTAATAAATCACATAGTTCTATATGTCACCGGCTCGAGTCTCTGTCTTAGTGTTCAGTTTCGACAAAGTTCGATGCGCATTTACGATATTAACATTCAGCAAGTTCCACAAAGGTTTTCAATGAACTACAACTATGTGAGGTCTGAATCGTTCTGCTTACAGAAGTTTAAAAACAACGTGAAAAAAATTTCATATTTGTATTTATCTGTCCACTGTGAACATTTTATCTACTTTGACTAAAACCGTGCCAATAATTCTCCATCTGATTTTCAAGCAAGACAATATGAAAATGAAAAATAACACCTTGAAAAATGAAACTAAAATTTTTATAATAATTGTTTGGAAAAATGCAAATTGCGTAAACTGATCAGATAGAATTTGGTCCGTGGATTCCAAAATAATATAATATACAGGGTGTTTAAAAACAAATACATGTGTACACGTTTCCACACGGCCACTTTGTCTCTAAAATTATTCCCTGATATATGAATAATTCACATTTGTGTTCTGAATATCGCAAAAGTTTTTGAATTTATTCTGAATACGTCATAATTCAGATGCGTACAAAATCTTTGGTATACTTTTGTGTATATTAAGATACGCGTTGAAAATAATTAATATTGATTAAATGCCATAACGACTTTTTCTTTTTAAGGCTAGAAATTCCTTCGATTCATATTAATTATGGGCCAAGCGCCGTGTTACATGGCCTATGTCCATTTAACAGTTTTATATAAAAACTAGTATTTTGTTTATATTTAGCACGATCTGTGTAACATTTTGATTTGGTTTTTGTAAGTGAAACTGTTTTCAACTAGCAGAATTTTACTTGTATAACTGCTAAATCATTTCACACTATTTTATGTACATATTTTTATATCTTAGGAATTCAGTCATGTTTTTTTACACTATTGTGTATCTCTGTTCCGTTCTATTACAGCATCAAAAGAAACGATTGTCGATTGTCTAAAAACATTTATTTACATTAGATACCTATATTTCAATTTTTGTATTTTTGTATACTATGTAAATACATATGGTTATTTTCATTACCTTTCTCATTACTATATATAGTATATCCTATAAGATGTAATATATTTACTGAGTTCTCACAATACGTTTTACTATTTACTACGGCTGTTCTTATTTTTGGTTATGTATTTACAAATTGTAAAGTAAATCAGCTATGGTATGGAACTAATAAAAACTATTATTATAAATTCCTTTTATCGATTATATGCCACTATTTTAGTTGCGAGTAAAGAAAATTGTAGAATTTGCGACCTGCAAGTTGTTGCGCTTAACTCAACAATTGACAGATGGCGATACATGTACCATTCCTATATTTTACAGTTTTCTATTTAATTATTAAAACTATCTTTTTCAATTTTGTGTAGTGGTATTATTTTGCAGTAAATGGGATAAATAAAGTTTACCTTATTAGTAAAACTCACCAAGAAATGATTTGCTTGCAGCTTTTGTACTGTTTCGAACGTATATAAACTTAACTATGGACTTCAGTAATTGATATTACATTTTTATATCCGCGTTGACAAGTGCTTGACATCCAAGTAAATTTCATTTATTACTAATTTAAAGTTTAATTTATTTTCAATTTTTGTCTTTGATGTAATTTCAATTATTTTTAAAATAAATTTAAATTCAAGTTCATTTCTTTTTAATTTAATAAGTAATTAAAGTACTATATGTACCACATGGTTTTAAATTTTTTATTCTTTCTTCTCATTTTTTGGCAATTTAGAGTTTACGAAATCAGCATATATAGTTATATACTTATATATTTATACATTTCTGCATATCTTTTGCACAGCTTATGCATAGCTTATCTTTCTGCATATAGATAAAATTTCATTAACTTTTCAAAAACCACATAGTTGGTTAATTTTCCTACAATTTTCATTCCATTTTATTAAGAGATGTAAATTGCCAAGGAAACCTTTAGACTCCATTCTTGCAACAAGAGACAATTGTGGGTTTGGATTGCTGTTCCAGAACCAGTAACCTCAACAATACTCAATCCCAGAATTTAGAATCCTGGTATAAATTTGTTATATATATATTTTTTAAATTTCAATTAGTCTTACAACCCGATTTATCTATTATTCATGTAATATATTTTATCATTCATTTTAAACTATCTTTTATTTCTCTTATCAACAAATTCAGTCTGATCTATAGCAGACTGGTTACTTGAGAAAAAGATACAATTTTACTCATTTTCACTATAGATGGTGCCCAATTTAACATCAATTTTTCTTTGTCTCCTTTTCTCGAACTAAACAGAAATCAATCGCTTATGCTGTACATATCAAAAAAGGTAAGTTTCTTACGAATACTCCGGATCCACGGCTCTTTGCTCCGACTTAAACCAGCTAGTCGTCCACATATGTTGCCTCAATATATTCCCAAAAAGAAATAGTAAGGGAAAGGAGGTAACATAATTGGCGCCCAACGTGGGGCACTCAACAAACGGAGAACCAGTAATTTTTCAGTTGAAGACAATCAATGTGTTTTAAATATCTATAAGGCTTGTGTTGGAGAGAATCCGAATAACACATAGACACTGCAAAAGCAGTAGGTAATTTTCATCTACTTATTTTTTCTCTGAATTTAGTTATGTATATTTATTATAATTTATAACTGAGTTTATTATTATCATCTATATTAAGTAAGAGTATTTTCAAAATTCTTCGTGAATATTAGAGAACACACATATTCCAGGCACCGAAGGTATCACCGACTACGAGCGATTTTGGACAAAATCGATGATAAAACTAAAATATGTTCGGTGTTTAATACATTCTTTTTTCGAAAGAAATGAACCACCAACTCTAGATAAAATGTTAGCGGTGCTTGGATGAAAATGAATATCTACCTCAATGTAAACCAAGTACTTGAAATGAATTGATCAAAGAAATTGGCTTCCGGTGAATAAAAATAAATTTTATTATAGTGTATACGATCAGAATTGAAACCGTATAGAAACTAAAAGCCGGCAAAAACAGTCGGCATCTCTTTATTGTTTTTCTTATGACAAGCATTTCTATTTACCTCCGTAAGAGATGCCGACTGTTTTTGCAGGCATTTAGTTTTTATACGGTTTCAATTCTTGTCGTATACACTTTACTACATGTTTCAATGTAATTGTGTTTTGGTATTACAGTTTCCCAAAAGGGTCACGCAATAGTACCATTAGAGAAAAGAAGGAGATCATCACCTGGAGGCGACGTTTCCTTCGAGAGATCCGAAATTATTGCGAAGAAGGCAAGAAATGGTCCTTCGTAGATGAGACTTGACTGAACGCTGGTTATACAGTAACTAAAGCATGGATGGGCACAACAATCTTGAATCCTAGACAGGCTTTCATCCAGGGATTAACGACAAGATCCATCAGACCAAGGAGGTCGTCTTATGTGCTTCATATAGGGTTTGAGTACGGTTTCGTTGAGGATTGTTTGCTCTGCTTCCAATCGAAGAAAGCAAGAGAGTACCATGAAGAAATGAATGGTGAAGTTTTAGAAAATTGGTTGCTCAAATTCGGGGATGTCTGGCCGAATATTCTGTGGTTGTGATGGACAACTCTTCTAATCAGAGTAAAACAACAGAGGATATTCCGAATTTTGGCACGAAAAAAGCAGATATACAAGCCTGCTTGACAAGTAGGTCGATTATTTAGTAAGAAGATATGGTGAGAACCGAACTCAATCATCTTATCAAACAGTCTGTCATTGTCCCAATATTTTGTAGTAGATGAAATGGCAAAAAAATGTAGTCGCACAGTGTTGCGATTACCTCCACATCATTGTGAATTCAATCCTATTGAATTAATATGGGACCAAATAAAAGAAGAAGTCCCCAGGAACAATACCACTTTTAAAATGAAAGGTCTTCGCTCATTATTTCAGCAAGCTATTGTAACTGTTTCAAACGAATCATGAACCAAGTCCGAGCTAGTTTGTGTATAAAAATAAATTAATAAACTAATAATAAATGTTTATGAAGTAGGGAAGTAGGCATTCTAAGTGCATCGATAAGTAATACAAACGCTTGTCTCCCAGAAACCGTGATGAAGAGGACCATATGTATAAAGCAAAAAGCATACAATATCCTAGTATAATAGAATTAGCTTTTCTTCTAAGAAAATATCTATACCATGATCGGGATTCGAACCCGAGGCTATAAATTGCGGACTAAATATGCTTATCACTCGACCCAGCAGCCACATAAATCTATATACTGAATTAAGGAACGAGAATCGGTCACAAAAAAAATTATTTCTGCAAACGAGCTGTGGGACACTCTTTATAGGCATATTTTTTTCATATGCCACCCAAGCAAAAGAATTTAGAAACAATTGAACAATCCTCTAGGGTACATTTAAACTTTGCAATCAACTATTAAACTTTTTTTGCAACCCTTAAAAAGTGGTAAGATACTTTAAACTTTTACTTTCTTCCCCTTGTTTGAATAGACCTTGCATAAAAATTTCTTTTGTGAATACATGTATATAAAATTACTTTGACTTTTAAACACAAAAGTGATCTGGTGATGTTAAATATATGCGTTTGTATTTTTAAACGTAACTCACACAAATATCAGAACTGTGTTTTATTTCACGATGGAAGCTCAATAAAAACGATTTAAGGCATTCAAAAAGCATTATTAAATTATATTCAAAGACAAATTCCCTTTTATGTATACATTTAGGTTGATATGTTGACATTGAAAATAGACTTCGCTCTCAGACGCTTTGAGGATCCTTTTAAATTTTATTGTCCTCTAGTGATTCAAAAGTTCGTTTTGTGACCAGATCTTGAGCATCTCTTATTTGTGCTTTCTCCGTTAATACTGTTTAATTACTTATTTCGAGCCATTTCAGAAGCAGACAAGTCGAATTTATCGAGGCCTCCGCTTAAATTTCAATGGAAAAAAAGTTTAATTGGGTAGTCCCACCAATGTGGTCGTTTTACTTGATCTGGATTAAGAGGGATTTAGAAACTAAAATTATCTCAAAATTAAATTATTTCGTATTTTATTATAACAAAATCATTAGCTATTCTGGTATGTATGTTTATTTACAATGTGATGTAGATAATATTGAATCTCCACATAGAAAGTTTCTGAAATATTTATCATTTAATGAAGACGGCACATATCCTCCGCGAGGAGTAAACAAAAATTTATCGTTAGATATATTTCAGGTACAATCGTTAGAATTAAGGCGTGCTATTGTTTCCATTAAGTTCCTCTCCAATTATTTACTACGTAACAACATTGATTGTAGTTTTTTATTAAAGAAACTGTCATTTTTTGTGCTTAGATTAGCAGGTAGATATAACTATCGACATTATTATCGACTTAGGCGGTTCACTTTCTCGGTCGAAGCCGGAAAAAATGGGGTCGGTGAATGTAACAACACCTCGCGCGCACCGTTGGTGTTCGGCTCTGTGGGGACCCGGACCCGGGCCCATTGCTGTTGGGGATCGGCTAAGTTTATGGGGATGGAGTTCATCTTGTCCCACTAATCCGCTGGATGTTTCGCTGGTCTATTCTTCGTCGTTTAGAAACTCTCTAGTATTGTGGCATGTTTGGTGAATCACCGTCCTCTGGATAATCTATGAGAGTCCTCAAGGTAGGTCAATGTGCTCCAAATATTTCAAGAACCTCTTCGTCACCATGCCTGTAGTTGATATAATAACTGGGATAGTTCGAATTTCCTCTGATCACCATACTCATTTAAGTTCGATAGCCAAGTTTTGATATTTATTTCTCCCAACAAGAGTACAAGCCTGGCAATGCCCAGAAGGAACCTACGTTTTATAATGAGAATCCAGACTGGACATTGTCCGTTAAGGAAACATCTCCATAATATGAGATTAAGCGAAACACCTCTCTATAGAGGTTGTGAACAAGAAGATGAGACGGTTCAACATGTACTCTGTGACTGTTCTGCTGTCTCGTCAATCAGAGAATCCATTTTGGGAGAACGTTGGCCTACTTTGGCCGATGTAAGGGAGATGCCCCTAGGCAGCATCACCACCTATTTCGCAAGATTAGGTTAGTTGGAGGCCTAGGCGAGGGTCTGCCTACAGGGAGGATGTACAATGCGGCCTAAGTGCTGTGGTTCAATAATTTTCATTGACCATCCTCCCAACCAATTCTAGATTCCCTTTTCCGTCTTCGTTTTCTGCAAGTTGCTGGTTAGGGAGATCCTATATCAATAATGGTAGCCTTCTTATCTTTCTTTTTTATCAGCAGGATGTCAGGATGGTTGTGATCTAAAGTTTTCTCAGACTGGATTGGTCTATCCCAGTACAGCAACGTTTCTTCGTTTTCTAAAACAGATAGAGGTGTGTATTTACAGAAGGGCGGAGGATTAATAAGGAGTCGTTATGTTTTCCTAAATATATTCCTGTAGCCAAAGAAGGGCAGCCTTCTATGATGTTCAATAGTTTCGCCCGGTATTGAGGATCATACCTCTACTGTTGGCGTTGAGGTTTTCTTAATTAATACACCGCTAGCTAATCTAGGGCCAATTTTTAGGAAAAGTTATTTCCTGAAAATGTTTATGAAATGAATTTTCATTTGTAATCTAATATAAGTTAAAGTTCTATCTATCTTTAGCTTCTTTTTTTGGAAATAACGGTGTTGATTAAACTAAAAATACTAGTGAAACTTGTCTAGGTACTTTCCTATTATAAACAAAGGTAATCAAATTATTTCACTTTGGTCTCACCAAATTTATAATTAATTAATAAAAATCTGCCAAGTAGGTTTTGTATAAACACTTTTACAGGTTTCTTCAGGTATAATTCTCTTCTGCACAGATATTCCTCGTACATTTTGGGATTGGATGATTTATTTGTCAGATTTATATGATGTTTACAAACGCAAAAGCAGACTTGCATAACATCCGATACAACTTTCAAACCTCTTTATTACCCACAGCGACATGTTCCTTTGAAGTTTAAAAGTCGGCAGGTTTTGTCGCTCTCAAGTTTTCCGCCACATAAAACAGAATAAAAATCTCGTATTGTACATTACCTGTTTGGTAGAGATGTTTCTCTGACCGTATTTGAGTGTGCTTGTTTCAGATTATGTAATATAGAAAAAGGTGCTGGGCATCCGTCCAACAAATAAGATTTTATATCGGTAGTTCTCAGTTGGTCGAACTTGAAACAAGAATAAAACAAATTTCACCACCAGAGTTATAGGGAAAGGAGAAAAATTGCCTTCTAGAAGTTTGTTTCTTTTAGGGATGGTCGTTTATGTAATATATAGCCTAGGCTATTTCATAATATTATCTATGCAACGAAGGTATTTGAAGTCAAAGGATTTGTAATTCTACTTTTAAGCATGAAAATAATACTCTAAAATTTCTTGTTGGCATAGTGAAAAAATCAGACAAAGATATAGCAAATAAAATACAATAAGTTCATTGAATAATCAAGTAGAATAATTAGAAACTTTTTCAAAGGGAAGTATCTAAGAAGATTGTGCTTTTTGCTTTTTGTTGACATGGACAATGTGTGATTAGATCGGCAGATTATTATGACTCAATGAAGAAGGACGATCGGAATGATGAATATTTATACCCTTTATTTTTAACATGTTTCAAATACCTGCTATGAATTTTAGTTTGGTCTTCATATTTTATGAAGTAAATATTTTGTATTTCCAATTTATACTGATACAAATTTTGTTCAATACGAATTTTAAAAAGATTCTATAGTTCTGTTTTCATTTAATTCAATTTGTGAAAAATTCATTAAAATGTTTAAAATTAATCTTAGTTCTATGAACGGGGCTGAGGTGACAGACTTTTAGTATTGACGGTGAATAATTTTGTGTTATTGTGTACTATTAATTTCTTTGTACATTTAACAAATTAAAAAGAGTTTTTTATAGAATATACTTAAAATTTGTTTCCTGGCTGCCCCCTTCTGCAACTTCTACTCTTTATTTTTTAGGTTTACACAAAATCGAATAAAAAATTAGTAACCAGATAAAAATAAAACCCTACCCGGTTTCTAATAAAGCTTATTCAGATTTTTTAGTTACAGTTCAGAAAATAATCCTCTTTGCGTGATGAAGTACAATTTTATCCAATTAATACAGCCACTGTTGACTGAGTTTATCAAAATCAGGACTAATTTACAGACGGGGAATTATATGTGTATTTTTTAAGTATTGATTTTCGCTTATAACAGTTATATTTATTGACAGTGGTACAATTTTAATATTGTAATAACTTTATTAAGAAAAAATATTACAGTACAGCTATACTTATAAATACAGCGTGTCCAGCTCGGAGCTTACTCGATCCATATAATAATAATAATACAATGAGTATTCATAAAAATATTTTACAAAGTTAAGATAGACCATGCAGTTAAAAAGAATAGGATCTGTGGTGTACAATAATAATGATAAAATATACTTGAGAAAAATACTGAAACTCTAATACTTACTAACTGTTACTTACAATCAGCTAGGTCAATAAATTTTCTTTTATTTTAAAACTGGTTAAAGACAGATTAATTCAGTTTGCACCCCGTTTAGAAGGTGAGGGGCTCTATACGAAAAGGATCCCTCAAACTTTTTGGGTAGTGTTGCGGTGTACTACATGAGATATCTAATATTGACATCATGTGCATGAGATCTTCTATTAAACAAATTAAATAAATATTGAGGATTATCATGCGTTATTAATTTATATAGAAATATAATATATTGATACTTTACTCTATTTGCTACATTAAACACGCACAATCTATTTAAATATGGCGATACATGGTTTCTATAAGGTATGCAACACACAAATCTCATTCAGGCATTTTCGATCTTTTGCAGTTTTTCTTAATTATAATTTGTTAAAGAAATAATAATACATTGCACTACAATAGTCTGTGTTGAGAAAAACTAATGATTTTTCCAGCTGGAGTTTGGTCTCCTCATTTACTTAATTTTTTAGGTGATATAAGGATTTCAATGTTTTCGTAATATGGTTCACATGTTGGTTGACATTTAACGATTGATCTAAAACCAACCCCAAGTTCTTTGCCGACTCCACCCAGGTAATGACAACGCCATTAGTTATTAGTTGATTTTTTTGTTAAAGTTAATGTTGCATTATCGAAACCCATATTTTTCATTTCATTACCAAATCGAATGCTTTACTTTGATCCAAAAGTATCATGATAGATGCATTTGTTTTATCCAATTCCAAGGATATGTCATCAATAACCTTTAATAAAAGTGCAGTTCTTGTACCATGTTTTTGTCGAAATTCCGATTAAACACTTGGTAATATTCTGTTTGTATCCAAATAATCTTGGTATGGAGATTATCTTCTCAAATAATTTTGGAAATGTTAGTAGGATTGAGATGGGTCGCAAGTCATTCACATTCGATATCTCGAGTTCCACGATAGCTAGAAATGTTTTAAAAAATTGTAAGTGAACTAGATAAATAAAGTCTATAACTGGAAATTATTTTCGAACATACAGGACGAGCCAAGACGAAATTACAGGACCAAGTTCCTATTTTTTAAATGGGATGCTATGTATATCAGTACATTTTTTGAAGCCTCTTTCTAAGCTCTATTCATTCCTATATTAGCATTGAATATCTCCCAACCACTTGGATGTAATGAATATTTTTGTTGAAATAACGCAATCTACAGATGGATATTAAAAAAAGTCACCACAGTCACAATTATGGGTTTTAAGAAAAACTTATGTGAATACCAGTTACGAGACATATAATTAATGTTTTTGAATCATTTTCATTTCCTAAAAATGTACAGGGTGGACAAAAATTATTTTTCAATTAAGAAATTTTTAAATTGAATTTTCTCAATTTCTTCAAATAGAACACCCTGTATATTTTTCGACGATGTGATGTAGAAATGATAATAATAATAATAATAATAATTTATTAACCATTTTCGATACATTTAGTATATATGGCAAGTCATGATATAATGTAATTAATATAAAACAAACTTATTTTGTGACAAACAACATATAAACTTGTTACATAAATATATACATATAAATTCTATATATAAATAAAATAATAGATATTTGCAAGTAGTAACTACTCAAACATATAAACATAGCAATTCAATTGCACTCAAAATAGTAATTATACTTGTGGCCCTAGGGTTCCCTATTTAAAAAGTCGCCTATAGTATAGAATGCTCCTTTTTGCAGAATATCTTTTATTGCCTTTTTAAACTTATAATAACTTCGAATATTTCTTATTTCATCTGATAAACTATTATATAATAGTATACAATTATAGCATGGAGATTTTTTATAAAACATGTTGTACGGTGTTTTGGTATGCTGAGTAAGTCTCCATGTCCAGTATCATATGCGTGATTTTCTTTTAATGTAGAGAATAAGTCCATATTTTTCTTGGTGTACATTAATTTAATTTATGGAGTGGTCAAAATTTTTTTATTTTTAAACACATTTTTACAGCTTTACCTAGGGTTTAACTTAAATATTAGTCGAATAAGTCTTTTTTGGCATATAAAAACTCTATCACTGACAGTAGAGCTTCCCCAACAAATTATGTTATAGGATATGTGCGAATACGCCAGTGCATAATATATATCTACTAGCCCAGTTTCATCTAGAGTACTTTTCATTTGCAATATTTCAAAGTAGGCCTTGTTTAATAGATTGCAAGTGCGATCTATTTGAAGATCGTATGATAATTTACAGTCAATATCAGTTCAAAGTAGTTTAATACTCTCAGATGGACTTATATCGTCATATAATGTCATATTATGCGGGAGGGGCTTCTGTATATGAAAATTTATCAATACCGTTTTTTTGGCATTTAATATCAATTTATTTCTCTGTGCCAAAGTGCTAACTTCTGCAAGAATTAGAATCACCGCTTCCTGAAGCTCCTCAGATGTGTCGGTCGTCAACGTTACCGTAAAATCATCTGCAAACATAGTCATATGCCCTTTACTTATGTGGTTAGGCAATTCGTTGATGTACAGCATGAACAGTAATGGTCCCAAAACGGAACCCTGAAGAACCCCAAGAAGTAGTTCTTCTAACTCAAATTGTGATCCTTCCAGTTTTACTTTCATCACTCGTCCTTCCATATATGACATTACCCAAGATAATATATTTCCCCTTATACCGATGCTATAAAGTTTTTGTTTTAGACATTCTTTGTTTATCGTATCAAATGCCTTTGACAAATCGAATGCTAAGGAAACAACATATTTGCTTTTATCTAAATTTTCGTAGACGTAATCAAGAAAACGACAAGTCGCAGTTTCCGTAGATTTATTTGCCCGGAAACCGTGCTGAGCTGTTGTTAGAATATTGTTTTTTTCTATGAATGGTATTATCCTGTTATATATAATTCTCTCGAAAAGCTTAGATATTATACTTAGGACAGAAATTTGTTTTCAATATCATGGACGGAGCCTTTTTTATAAATTGGTATAACAGTTGCTTCTTTTAAAATGTGTGGAAAGCACCCTTTGTTGATGGAGTTACTATAGAGATAGACAAGATGGTCATTACACTGTCTTTAATATTCTCTAATGTTTTAGCTGTTAGCCCGTCAAAGCCAGAAGAGTTCTTATTTTTTTTTAGTTTTACAAGGGCTTCATTAACTTCTTGACCCCGGGGCGAGCGTAGGTGCGTCTTTACTATGTACATACTTCGGTATGCGATGTAAAGCAACGACAGGCGCAGTTAGTACTTGGATGGTGACCATTCCAACGGAAACCGCGTTCTCGCCTCACACATCTTCCAGCGGCTTGTATATCAGTGTATGCGCGGAAGCTATACAACCTTAGGCGAGGGTTGTATAGGAGATATACCATCCTTCGGAGGGGATGTAAAGCCGTCGGTCCCTTGTCTATTAAATGTTAGGCAAGTAAAAGATCCCTACTCTTCTTAAGGGAAGAGGTTCGGCAAAATTCCTGGTTGGGGGTAGCTCGTCTACAGGCGTCGGTGTTAGGCCTCAGTAGCGGAAATAGGCCGACGTTAAATAAATGTATAAAAAAATATATAAAAAAAACTTCTTGACCTGTAATAGGTGCAACGTATATTGATTGTTGTAAATATGATGATGTAGTACATGGTAATGAAAGATTTGCACCAAAATATCCATCTGCAGATTGCATTATTTCAACAAAAAATTCATTACATCCAAGTGGCTGAGAGATAGTCAATGCTAATATAGGAATGAATAGAGCCTAGAAACAGGATTCAAAAAATGTACTGATATACATAGCATCCCATTTAAAAAATAGGCACTTGGTCCTGTAATTTCATCTTGGCTCGCCCTGTATGTTCAAAAATAATTTCCAGTTATAGACTTTTTTAATCTAGTTCACTTGCAATTTTTTAACAAATTTCTAGCTTTCGTAGAACTCGAGATATAGAGGTCCGACGCACTATCGCCCCACCCTGTAGATATCTTCATTCGATATCTTGAGAACAACTAAACAAATTTTTGTGATATTACGTATGTATAGTATGCAGGGTATGATATATGTAACTAAAATATTTTGACAGTTCTGTCACTTCTGCTTATACCGGAAGTAAGTGTACCAACAGATAGTGGTAATGAATATCGCATACGGGCAAAAATTGCTTTAGAGAAGCAATACAAAATTAAAGATAATTTAACTCCACAAGAAAAGTTATCGATAAATTCTTTAAAACGCGATGAAAGTATAAAAATATTGCCAGCAGACAAAGGTAATGCCACAGTCATTATAGATAAAGATATATATAACACAAAAATCATGACTCTTGTAAATGAGGGACCCTACTCAAAACTAAAGAAAGATCCAACAAAATCAATAGAGAGCAAAATTTACAGAACTTTGTTTAAATACAAACATGAATTTAATGATTTTGAACGAAGGAAACTTACACCACATCATAGTAAGCCCCCTCATTTTTATGGCTTACCAAAGACACATAAACAAAATATTCCTTTAAGACCAATTGTTAGTTCTATTAATTCACCATGTCATAATTTGGCAAAATTTTTACTTAAAATTATTGATCCATTATCTGGAAATACCGATTCATATATTAAAAATAGTAAACATTTCATAGAAAAAATTTATGAATCCGATATTCATGAATCACACCTGATGGTTAGTTTTGATGTAGTTAGCCTCTTTACCAATGTTCCGGTAGATGAAACATTAAAAATAGTTAAAGACAGGTTGCTAAATGATAATAATTTGGAAACTAGAACTAAATTAAGTGTAAATAGCATAATGGAACTCTTAACACTGTATATAAAAACAACCTATTTTCAATTGGACAATGAGTTCTATCAGCAGGATTTTGGTATGGCTATGGGGTCTGCATTATCACCAATTTTAAGCAACATATTTATGGAGAACTTTGAGAACACACACGTTCAAAATTGTATAAACAAACCGGTTGTCTGGTGGAGATATGTTGACGACATCTTTGCAATTTGGCCTCATGGTGTTGATTTACTAGATAGTTTTTTAGAAAATATAAATAGTAAGGAACCGTCTATTAAATTCACATTAGAAGTAGAAAGTAGGAATGAACTACCGTTTTTAGATGTTTTAATTAGAAGGATAAATAATACAATTGAAACAAGCGTTTATAGAAAACCAACACATACTAATAGATATCTAAATTTTAACTCAAATCAGTCAATAAATGTTAAAAGGGGTGTTGTAAAATGTTTATACGATAGGGCCAAAATAATTCATCTAATTATGAAATATTAAATAACGAGAAAAAATTTATCAAAGAGGTTCTAGTACAAAATCAATATCCTGAAGCCTTTGTTGATAGAGTTTTCATAAATGTTGAAAATAGGGACAATCAGGTACGACAAAAACCTGAACGTTATTATACAGCAATAATTCCTTATGTATACGGACTATCGGAAAAGCTACGCCGTATAGGTGACAAATTTGATGTTAGGACGATATTTCAAACGGGGAACACTTTAAGATCTATTTTAACAAAAATAAAACCGATAAACAGGGAGCAGAATTCAAAAAACTGTATTTACAATATCCCGTGCGAATGTGATAAATGTTATGTGGGTGAGTCATCCAGACCTTTCAGTGTGAGGTTGGATGAGCACAAGAATTACATTAGAAAGAATGAAATTCAGAAATCAAAGATTTGTGAACATGCTTGGGAAAACGGACATAGAATAAACTGGGACTCGGCAAAAATTTTAACAAAAGAAACAGATACCAAAAAAAGAAAAATTAAAGAATCAGCAATAATCTTATTAAAAGAAGATAAGTGCGTATCGAATTGTTCTGTAGATATTTGTACAACCTGGCTACCAATGTTAAAAGAAGAACTTAACAAACTCAACATTATCTAAAAAATATCATCAGTTCTATGTTCTGTGTAAGTAGTAAGTATCTATGGAAATAACATAAACAGAATCTTAAAGCTGTGTATTTGACATACACAGCAAAGTAAGAGTTCTTAAAAAAATAGCTTTGAAAACGGAAAGAGATTACTTTCCGAAACGTCAGCAAAATACATTATTTTTGTGTTCCGATTATATTATTTGCAAAACATAACCTCTGACTTTTCCTTTGGCGTAAACGTCACGGGCGCAGAGGCTTTTTTTCCAATAATTCTATTATTTTGTAGATTCGGTGATTTGTTTTGAAGAGGATAATAGTACATGTGGTAGAAAACCCAAATAATAGGAAAGAATATAAGTGTCAACTTTGTTCTTTTAAATGCAACCTACATATTTTTGTTTGAGGAATTGACTATTTACAAAATTTTAAGGTCACTTTGCATAACAAACATTATACCTAAATTTTATAGTTTTGGAGATATTAACATTTTTGATAAAAAATTGTCAGCTGCAGACACCTAAAAAAATCCTGTGAACAACCCACTGAAGAAATTAAATATCTCTTACTGTGGAAGTAATCAGTACAGCCATAAGTTATTTCAAAATAATTAAAAGTATTTAAATATTATACAGGGCGAGTACAAAAGTGGTCACAATTTTAAATTAAGTGATATCAAATATCTTCAATTTTTTAAATGGAAACCAAATTTTTTTTATTTTATTCAGTTCTACGACTAAAAATATGGACAGTTTTTAAGATATTATTATTTTATAAGAATTCTTTATCTAACTCTAAGTCGACCATGCAAAGAGTTATTGTCAGAAGAAGTAATAGCAAATTACTTGTTTGATATTTTATGTGTACTATAAAGTTATTTCTTATAAATTTAATTGCATTATGGCTCATCTGGGATATTCCAAAGAAGATTATTTAAATTTATTAATTATTTATGGAGAATGCGACAAAGCATTAACAAGAACGTGTGATATGTTCGCTTTGAGATATCCTGATAAACCCAAGCCATTATCCAGCCCAATTGATAATAAATTGGTTATCTAAAAAGAACACAACAAAGTAATAACAGCCTTTTTGTTCTATCAAAGTATTTTGGTAATGTTTTCACGGCACAGAAAAATGTATAAGTTCAAAGGAAGCATTTGCCTTTAACTTTTTATCCCGTCTTTCACACGAATATAATAAAAACAATTTTTCTTGAAATGAGTTGGGTAAGAATCAATCACAAAGAATAATCAGGTCCTAGGGTGAACCTCATTTTATAAAAATAAACGGTTGAGAAAAAAATATCTGCCACTGTTTTATAAATAATTTTATTCAGGCAGAGGCTGTAGAAAATAGGCAAAAAATTGGGAAGGGCAGTTACATGTTCATGCCATATTGTACAGGGTATGAAAGTTTTAATCTATCAAACTGTTTAAGTGAGTCATTGGGTGCTAAGTCTTGGAGAAATATAATGATTTAAAAACTTCGTATATCTGATTTGCCGAGAAAAAGTAATTCGTTCTCTTTCTAAAAAGTGCTTGTCTCAGGAAGTCACAAATAGTTGTCAAACTTAAGATAAATTATACAGGGTATTCTTCATAAATAAATTTAAAAGCATGAGTAGCAGTATGAGTTAGCCGTTTAACAAATTTGCCTAATCCCCATCATTCTTTCTCTCTGTGAGAAAATTCGAAATATTATCAACAAACTAAAGAACTCAAAATCCAAGGATATTTATAGCTTAAGTAATGAGTTCATAAAGCTATTAGGAGAAACACTAATTGGACATATTATGGACCTGACTAATTGTTGTGTTATCAATGATATTTTTTCAGAAGCTCTAAAGATTTCACTAATAACTCCCATCTATAAGAAAAATAACTATAATCATCATCATCTAGGTTCCGACCAATTTCAATCATACCGGTTATTGGAAAAATATTTGAATTAGGTCTTAAAAGTCGATCAATAGATTATTTTGAAAATAATAAATATATTAGCAAGTCTCAATTTGGCTGTAGATCTGGCAAATCAACCGTACTTTTACTTTGCGAAATTATTGAAAATGTCTTTGAAGCTTTTGAGGAGAAATAATTTTGTGCAGCAAAATTCTACGACTTGTCAAAGGCTTTTGATATTGTTGATCATAATATTTTATTGACTAAACTTGAGTATAGTGCGGGAAAGAGGAAATTGAGAGGGGGGGTGCGAGGTGAGACGCTAAGAAGGCAGGCCCGGACTTAACTATATTGTGTACGTATGTCTGTTTACGGTTTTAAAGGACCACGCAATTTTCTTATGGAAAAGTGACTTGCGTTAAATTGGTTGAAATTTTGATATGTTGTGTATCCCATCTCTCTGATCAAATGTCTCAATTGGCACAAATTGACAAACTTTCACAGTCTTGAGATAAAGCTTGCTAAAGTAAGAATTATCGTTTATTTGAGGTGTATGGGTCTGGGTTAAATCAGTACTCTTTTTTTTACTTCTAGGGTCTCACAGTGGTTTGAAAACACCTCATAACTGTCATGGTTTATTTATCGAAATATTACATCATATAATCTCAAACGTCGTCACGTCATATGACGTCATAGCATGTAATATCGTGTCATAGAACATCATGATTTAAATAACATTCTTTTCTCTTACTTCTAGGTGCTCAGATCACAATAAAATTCAAAGTGACCACTATGAGGTTCTGTGACACGACATGACCTGCTATGACGTCATATGATATGATAAGACAATCAATTATACTGTTTAGGTGTTATTAAACAAATCTGAGACATTGATGCATTTGATACAGAGATAGGATACACAACATATCAAAAATTCAACCAATTTAACGGAAGTCACTTTTCCATAAGAAAATTGCGTTGGCTTTTCTTGTGTGGGCTCAGTTTAGCTGGCAACAATTTACACTACTGACTATACAGTAGTTACAGTATCCTAGTTCACTTAATATTTGAGTAAATTGTTACTACCTAGCAAGAACCACGGGGAGGTATGAGCATATCTTGCCATGATAGGATGGGTAAAGAATATTAGTACAGGATAAAAAAAATTATACAAAAAAATAAAACTAAACCTCTAAAAACAAAAAAAATTTAAAATAGTAACAGTAAAAAAATATATAGGTATCCTCAAAATAATTAAAAAAAATAACAATAAATATCTAAAAACAAAAAAAAACTTAAAATAGTAACAGTAAAAAAATATATAGGTATTCTCAAAATAAATTAAAAAATAACAATAAACCTCTAAAAACAGAAACAAAACTCGAAATAGTAAATTTTCGTAAATAAAATATGTATTCTCCAAACAAATAAAATTAAATATAATTGAATTCTTTAAATAAATAAAAATAGATTAAAATACTTACGAACACACAAAATGACATAAATAATAAGCTTGATATCACGATCACTATTATTGAACACAAAAACGGACACAAATAATAAACTTATATATATCACTACCACTTCTTCAATCACAAGTCATCACAATCACTTCTTCCTCAGAATCCTGTGCGTTCTCCCCCTCTTCTTCATTTTCAGATGATGAACTATCCTCTTCTAAATTTATAATGAATTTATTTTCCCCATTTTTATTAAATTCACAAAGTTTCAAATAATCATCCTCAATTCTAATCACTTTGGCAATTCTCTTTTCCCAATCTTCCTTGGTAATTTTAGACACTTCGTTTTTAATTAACTCTATCACTTTTTTGACGAATTTTGGAAAAGTATTTCCTTTTCTGATATTTTTTTTCAATTTTCCCCAAATTGGGTTGAAAATACAATAATATGGTGGTAATCTTAAAACTTTGTGGCCAAATCTTTCAGCTATACTGTCTATAACATAATTCTTCTCAAATGTTTTCGTATGAAGGACTTCCAACAATTCTGCTTTAGTATAACTGTCCATATAATATAGGTCGTGATCCGTTAAAAAAATTTGCAACTCCAATTTAGTCGAACTCTTATTAGGAATTTTATATAATTCTCTTGAATGGTACTTCGCATTGTCAAGAACAATAACACTATTTGGCTTTAATTTTGGAATTAGAGTATTTTCAAACCATTTTTCAAAAATTACTCCCTCCATATTCTTGTGATAATCCACGTTACACTCTTCCATATTTTTCCCGCATAGTTTCAATGCATTATCTACCCATCCATCACCTGATCCACAGTGTAATATAACCAATCGAGTCCCCTTATTTCGAGGCAATGACTGTGGTAGACATTTTTTAGTTCCATCAGTCCATCCTTTTTTTACGGTATCGTGAGTGTCATACCAAGTTTCATCTAGGTAATAAATTGTTCTATTTTCCCTTCTGAACTTTTTAATCTCCTCTAGATATGAATGTCGCCAATCCACTATTCGTCTGCTTTCCATAATCGCCACGCGTTTATTAATTGTTTTAAATTTAAATCCAATTTTTTTCAGCCAGTTTCTTAAAGTTCTTGTCGTATATTTCAAAGGACAATCCATTTCCTTTAGTTTTCTGTCTACCACGTCAACAGTCGGGATTTCATTTTTCTGATATGCATCATAAATTACATTTTTTAAAAGTTTTGCTATTGATGGATCTAAAATTTTTGATATACCAGCGTCGCAACGTTGCTTTCTTTCGGTAACACCTGTTTTCACTAGTTTGTACAATGTGGAATAGGGAACGTGGGTTAAAGATTCTGTTTCCCTTAATATATCTAAATCACGCAATTTAAAGTCATTAGTTTGTCGCTGTAAAAGAGTATTATACACATTTAAACAAATTTGTTTCCCGTCACTGCTTAAATGCCGTTTTTTTCTCCCTTGAAACTCATTTGGAATTTTATTTTCTTTATCACTGAAATCACTATAACTGTCACTTTCACACTCACAATCACTCGATCGACTCATTTTTGTAATAAATAAGTTACATACCAGCAAAAAGACAAATATAAACTAATGTATTAATGTATTAATTGCACTTACACCCGTACACTCCGCCGTATATGAAAGTAAACTAAGTCCGCCTCTGAAGTACCATATCTCACATGTCGTTCGTGCTAGTTGGCAAACAACACAAGCCTGACCTTCTCTCTCATTCTAATGCACGCGACATAAAAGACGTAAAACATGATGTGATACAAACAGCTATGCGTTATGCATAGCCACTACCCTCTCTATTCCCCACTACGTCTGTGACCGTTTTCATTTATCTACAATACCATGATGTATGAGACATTACACTACATTTTTTTGCATTATATTTATGTAATAGATCTCAGCTTACCAAATGGAATAATGCAGTATCTAACCAGAAGTATATTAGATTTGGTGTTCCTCAAGGAACGATTTTAGGACCTATTCTTTTTAGTATTTACGTCAACGATTTCTTCTCGAATATTGATGATAACGTTCTTGCAGTTGCCTATACTGATGATACAACTTTGTTATTTAAAAGTAAATCTTCAAATGAAATAAATAGTATTGAATTTTCTGAAAATCTGTTACAAAAATAGTGTTCTAGTAACTTTCTAAGTTTGAACTTAGATAAGACTAATATACTTGGCTGTGCATTGGTACCTTGTAGTGCTGTAAATAACGATCTTGTAAAGTCATTAGGTATCTTTCTTGATAGCTCTTTAACTTTTGCACTTTATACTAATAAACTGTGTAATCGATTATCAACTATAATATTTGTTCTTAGGCAATTACAAAATGAACTTAGTACTAATTTCTTACTTTTCAATTTCTCACAGTGTAATGATATATGCTATTATTCTATGGGGTAATACTTGTCATGCTCAACAGGTGTACAAAAGAGACCAATAAGTGTTTTAGCTAAAGCCAAGTTTACTGACCCTTGTAGAACTTTATTTAAAGACATGTGTGTTATGACCTTACCTTCATGTTTTATTTATTATTGTTTGCTATACATTAAAAAGATAAGTATGCTTGGTTCTATTCTAACTCGGGAGGATGCCTAAGTGATCAATCGAAAGCGATGAGCATAATTATACTGGTGTAAAATGCTAAAAGTAGGCTGGTGCCAAATTATAATTTGACAATGATATGATCATTTGGTGCTTATAAATTGCACGAGATATTACAAGTTAAAGACGAAAGTATTGAAAATCAAATTTATTAGTAAACTAAAAAAAACTAACACAAAATACACAAAAGATGGATTTAAACAGCAAAAAAATTTAAACATAAAGATAACAATTGTTGTTTTTAGATATTAAAGCATTTGTTCAAAATGACGATCTCCAATTTGAATACACGTTTGCAACCGTTTCCTAAAATTGCTATACAAGCTATTTGAAACACGTGGAGAGTTTCGAACTTCATTTCAACTTTTTCCGATAATGTTATTTTGAGATATAAATTAAAAACCGTTTCTTGGCACACCCCTGGTGTAGCTGGACAGGAAAGAATCATTTTGAAAAATTTTATGCGAAGATCCCGTCTTAATTTTTAACAGATACAGCTTCATTTTTTGCACGTTATTACGATAC
Source organism: Leptura quadrifasciata (assembly GCA_963675555.1). NCBI lineage: Eukaryota > Metazoa > Arthropoda > Insecta > Coleoptera > Cerambycidae > Leptura > Leptura quadrifasciata. The sequence continues at coordinate 12,276,723 of OY776681.1, read as the reverse complement.
ACCCTGTATACTTTTTTATAACTTAGTACGTTTGTATGCTACTTAATTTATTTTTATTTATTTTATTATTTTGGCGACTTTATACACATTGTGTGAAAATGGGAAATATATTCTTTTCTATTCTAAAAATTAGGAAATATAAAATTGACTTTAAGCAAATTACTTATGTTTTACCCTTTTTAATGAATATTTTCTTTAACAAAGTTTTTTTCTAGTTGGTTTTTGATTAGATGTCAATACAATGGTAGTTCGCCGTTAACCTCACAGATGGCGCTACTAGCAAATTTGGAGGAAAGTAATCATATCATGAGAAAGAGCAAAATGAACAGATTTGTAAGAAGTACAGTTACAAGTAGTAGTAGTTAAAAGTTGTAATTATAAGGACTAATTGTTGTTAAGTTAATTTAGTGTTAAATAAATCAGTGTCAATGATAAGTCGTGTTGCAAGTATTGAGTTCACGCTTGAGATATTTACTAGAAGGTGTAAACTCGTAGGTAACAATAGATTTAAGCAAATATTTTTTACAATGGAAAAAGTTCTCCTACTAGTAGTAAATACAAAATTCAGCTTTTTCATTTCAATCGTTGTTTATTGTTCTTAACATTTAACTGGAAACATTGCATCGTAATTGATTTCAGATTAATTAAAATTATTGCCACAATTCCTCTCAATGCAAAATGCGGCTCCAAACTCGACGTATTCAAGACGGATGAATCACATAATTTCCTAACGGGCATTTTACAAAGGATACGCCCTAATTGAACGTAGGTGTGTAAAGGGTATCACAAAATAGGGATATCTGAGCAAAAACAGCCGCAGGTAATAATTATTTGGCAAAGTTGGTTACGTTAAATTATTATACATCTATAATAATTCCATCTGGAACATGACAACAACACTGAATTATTAACAAAGAGAAAGGGACACCGTTCAATTTTCCGAGTAGTTGTTAAAATACAAAGACGAATTTCTTAAACAAAAGAAAGTTTGTAAGGTCTGAATATAGTCTCTAAGCCAGTCAGCCCGTTATTAAATGATTATCCACGCTTAATTGGAAAATCAAAGTGTCTACGTAAGGCCAGAACACAGAATATCAATCAAAATTATGTGTCCATATATTTATTTAGTATACAGGGTTACTGGTAATTCGATACATTCCTTTGGCGCTGTTATGGGACATGAGCTAAGGAGTAAATCTAGCCCTAACATACATTATGCAAAACTCAATAGTTTTTGAGATATTTAAATTTTTTTGTTTTCCTCAAAAAAGTAGATCTTAATGTCTTAAAAGTTAATTTCCGAAAAATCTACTTGACATTTTTAAATTTCTTTTTACTGGATTACTTGTCCAATATTATAGATACCCGTTTGGAATGAAAAATATCCGGAAACATTTCGATCATGTGAACATTTAAAATAAAAACTTGTAAAATTTTTTTTTTTAAATCAGTTATGAAATTTACCTATTAGGTTTTTTCAAAAAAATATTAATGTAGCACGCGTACAAATTATTATAAAAACTTCCTTATTTCAATAGCTATCTAACTAGGTAGAAACATTTAATATACCCTTGATAGCTCTAATAAAAAAAGTAAAGATAATGCTGGTGGCGGAATTTATTAAACGACTAATCGTTCATTTTCATTTAAGTCAGTCAGTCCTTGACTTTGACGTTTGTGCATATATGTCATTAACTGACATTCTTATCTCCGTGTCCCTTAAGTTTGTTGGTCTTGTTAAATTAGTTATCGAAGATTTTGATTTTGCTCGTAGTTGTTGTTATTAGTTGTTGTTATTGTATTTTCTGTGACATGGCCGCGTATGCCAACGCAGAATACGCTGATATCTTGTTTGTCTATGGATACTGTGGCGGCAACGCTGTTGAAGCTCGCCGAGAATATGGTCTTTTGTACCCTAACCACCGCTTACCAAATGCACGTGTATTCAGTACGGTATATCGAAATATCGCTGAAACTGGCTCCGTGAAATGTAGAAGAAGTGACGCTGGTGCTCCTCCCGCTTATGAACCAGATAATGAGGAAGAAATATTGAGGTATTTTGAGGAAGACCCAACTATTTCAACTAATAAAGTCGCAAGACTAACCGGAGCGTCACAATGGAAAGTTTGGTCTACGATACGTAGAGTTGGATGTCATCCTTACCACTATACCCCTGTCCAAGGCTTGGAGGAAGGTGATCCTGGAAGGAGAGTGGAATTCTGCCGCTTTATGTTAAATTCAGATGTAGAAAGTGCAAATTTTTTAACAAATATTTTATGGACGGACGAGTCGAAATTTAATCGCGAGGGTATAACAAATTTCCATAACCTACAGTATTGGGCAGAGGAAATCCCAAGTTAACACGTGAAACTAGTTTCCAAATGAAGTTTTCTATTAATGTGTGGATGGGAGTCATTGGCCACTATTTAATAGGGCCACACTTTCTTCCTCAAAATTTAAATGGGGAAATCTATGAAATTTTTTTAAGAAATGATCTTGCGGTGATTTTAGAAGATGTTCCTCTCGCCGTCAGACAGCGAATGATGTTTCAGAACGACGGTTGTCCAGCACATTATCGGCTGACAGTACGACAGTTACTTGATCAACGTTTCCGTAACCGTTGGATTGGAAGAGCGGGCCCAATACCTTGACCAGCGCGAAGCCCTGACTTAACACCCCTTGATTATTACGTATGGGGTCATATGAAGGAGATGGTCTATGCCACACCAGTCAATACTATAGAAAACCTTAGACAAAGGATAGTCGATGCTGCCCAACACATAAGGCATAATCTGACAACCAGAGTAACAAGGACGGAAACAAGAAGACGCTGCCGTGTCTGTATACGGAATAGGGTCTCCCATTTTGAGCAAGTCATATAAAAAATAAAGTACAACTTGGAAATTAATGAAGAATTAAACTCTACTTTTAAAATGTTTTTTACTGTTTATCTAAAAATAAAATTCGTACTACTTGTGTTATTTTTACTAGTATTTTCTTAGAACTATTAAGGGTAAATTGAACATTTGTACCTTGTTAGATAGCTATTGAAATAAGGCAGTTTTTATAATAATTTATACGCGTGTTACGTAATATTTTTTTGAAAAAACCTAATAGGTAAATTTCATAGCTGATTTTTAAAAAAAATTTTTTCAGTTTTTATTTCAGATGTTCGCATGATCGAAATGTTTCCAGATATTTTTCATTCCAAACGGATATCTATAATATTGGACAAGTAATCCAGTAAAAAAAAATTTTAAAATGTCAAATAGATTTTTCGAAAATTAACTTTTAGGATATTAAGATCTACTTTTTGAGAAAAACAAAAAAAATTAAATATCTCAAAAACTATTGAGTTTTGCATAATATATGTTAGGGCTAAATTTACTTCTTAGATCATGCCCCATCACATCACCAAAGGAATGTATCGAATTACCAGTAACCCTGTATATTTAAATAAATAATATAATAATAAATAAACACCACAGAAATTAGATAACCCCCAATCCCAAAAGCCAGGGGCTTGTGAGGAAGGGGATTACACATTGAAAAAACGCGGACATACAAACCGACAGTGCCGGAGCCAGGATTCGAACCCGGTGATGCGATGCCCGTGTGATTAATCGCGATTGCCACCTCGCGCCTTAACCCATGCGGCTATCGACCAGATTTGTCGAGATATTTCTTCTTCTTCTTTGAATAATAGTCGGAGAGTTCGCGTCAAAAAAGTGCAAGAGTTTTGGCAAGCCTGTTATTTTCAGATTGAATTCTACTTTGGCCATAGAAAGCCACTGTAGAGTCAGCACATCAGCTACAGAGACATTTGGCGCTGGCGTGCTATGAAAGGTGTAAAATTTATTAGCATCCCCAAAATGTTTCGGAAAAACTCAAAATTCATCTGTAAATAGCTGATGCAGGAATAAACTCAAAACAAATGGTCAGACAGCATAATAATCAAACTGGTGATGTCAGCATCACTGTATACGTGTTACAAAATTCAATTGAAATGTTTTAGAAAAGTTGAAATTCAGTCATATGTTAGTTTATCTATTCGTGAAATTAACAGACTTAATTTTCATAGAACCCACTCAGTCAGCAGTCAATAGAAGTCAGAATAACAAGCGCGCGCGGCTTGTTATAATTACATATGGGTCTGCGATTGTTTCATTATGTCCTAATTTACTTTACAGCTGAATGAAATCTATTGTATATAAAACACATTTGCTTGTCGCTTACTGTATACAGAGTGATTCATAAGTAATGGTACAACACTTAACTGTAGATATTAGAAGTCGAAATATTAGAGTTAAAATTAAATTTTTTATTTTCCTTTCTAATTTAATGATTTCTTAACATTTTATCATGAATATTGTAGGGTGAGGGTTATTTGTGGTGGGAAATCACAACACACCTTCAACTTTCGTCTAGTTGATAGAGGGCGCTACGTACGCTATGTTTAATGTGTTAAAAAGGCCGTAACTTTTTCACCCGCCCTTTTATCACAGATATCGCATAAAGTTAGTATTCCTCTATTATTTCTTAATAAAAAAGGTATAATTGCTTCAAGTCTCTAAGTACAACAGGTTTTAGGAAAAGTGCAAATGAAAAGTTTCATGCAAATTCATTATACAATTTGAAAAACTATGTTGTAAATATTTTTTCTACTTATGTGGTAATTGTTTGTATGTCATTTAACAACTTCAAAATTTCAGACATTAAAACAACACAAATAATGATACACTTTTAACTAGTAGGCAAAAACAATTTAATTCAAAATGGTAAACAATGTATCACAAATAATTAGAACTAGAACAATAATAAGAACAACTTTAAAATGTATAGTGCCTACTACAGTAAATGTTCAACATGACCACCATTAATCTCAATACAATACAATATGATTGATTCTCTGTTATCCCTAATAGTTTCCACAGCTTCACAAACTTTTCCCATAATTCTTTCCGAGTATTTATGTTATCATTATAGACTAAATACTTACAGTAACCCCAAAAGTAAAAATCCAAAGGATTGAGGTCAGGACTACGAGGTATCGCAGGATATTGATTTCCTCGACCGATTCAGTGATGTGGACAGTGCATATTTAAATGATTACGTACTTCTACCGAATAATGTGCTGGGGCCCCTTCCTGCATGTACCATATATTGTTTCTTAAATTTATCGGAACATCATATAAGATTGTTTTCTAAAGTCCAGATAGGATGCGCCATTTAAATTTGATGGTATCTCAATCGGTCTTAGTATGCAGTCTCCAATGGTAGCACCACACATTTATTTTAAATTCGTACTGGAAGTGTTTTTCCTTGGATAAATAGGGATTCTCAAGTTCCCACGAATGACTATTTTTCCAATTAAATACCTCATGCCTGGTAAAAGTGGCCTCATCCGTAAACAATATTCGTTTTATAAACATACGGTCATTATGTTGTTTGTTACGCAAAAATAATGAAACTGCGACCTTTGTGGGAGATCACAAGGTAACAAATTTTGCACTGGAGTAAAGTGATATGATTTAAGTTTTTCTTTCTTTAATAATTAATGAATTGATGACTGACTTAAACCAGTTCCTGCCGATAACCGCCGCGTACTTACTTGAGGATTTTCTGCCACACGAACTAAAGTTCTAAGTACCTTCGAACTGCAGCACGACCACAAAAAATTACTTATGCGCAAACCGTGTCTCTTATTTCAGAAGTCGAAAAAAATGTATGGCGAGGCATTCTTCATAAAACGATGTTAGAAATAAATAAAAAAGAAAACACTTAATTAAATAAAACTCTCTGCAATAGCTAATTATTGTTTGAAAGATTAATTGTTTGACAGGTACTTTTTGCCTTTATGTCTACTTGATAAATATGCTTCTTTATTTGTATGACTGGTGGTCGAGAGGTGAGCGCACTTGCCTCTCACCCAAAAGTTCCGGGCTCGATTCCCGGTCGTGGCAGTGGAAAATACTGTGAGAGGGATTTTTCCACTATCACGGATATTGGGTGTGTGTCCCTTGTCTCTAAATGTGTAGCCCCCTCCCACACAAGGCTCCTCTAGAGCCTTCCGGGATAAAGGTGGTCGTAATTACCTGTGATGTTATTTATTATTTATTTTATTATTTATTATTTACTGTAATAATGCTGTGTCACAACGCCTACTTTTAAAAATTATTATTTGAAAAGGCTTTTAAAAAATTTACATGTAACCCTTGATTTGCACTTTTCTCAAAAGCTATTGTACTTAGAGACTTGAAACAAGTATACCTTTTTTATTAAGAAATGATAGAGGAATACAAAACTTTATGCGAAATCTGCGATAAAGGTGCGGGTGAAAAAGTAACGACCCTTTAAACACATTAAACATAGCGTACGTAGCGCCCTCTGGGAGCTAGGCGAAAGTTGAAGGTGTGTTATGATTTACCACCACAAATAACCTCCACCAACCAATTTTTATCATAAAATGCTTAAAAAATCATTAAATTACAAAGGAAAATCTTTTTACCTATAAACATTTCATTAAGGCTAAATCTTAATATTTTGACTCCTACTATCTACAGTTAAGTGTTGCACCATTACTCATAAATGACCCTGTATATGAAGGGATATGAAAGTAAATGAAAATCTAGAAGTCTCTCTTTCTCTCTCTCTCTTTTCATGTCGGTAAATTGTACGCGATTACATGTACCTATATCAAATTTGGTAAGTCTGATCTCGAGCCGTCATAAATATCTCGTAGGGATGGGTTATAAGGTAGCATATGGCTTGAACACCGACTTGCTCACACTTTTTAGATTTTGATAGAGCATTCGCTCAGGCGTTCTCACTTTAAATTGTTTGACTGTATTATTCGTTTATTTTTTATATTCTAATAACTTAAAAAGGTTAACGTAGTAGTCGTATTCTTCATAAAATCTCAATTTAACATAGTTCTTTCATAGATTACTTGTAAACGGTCAAATTACTAAGTTTGTATTCGAAAAGAGTTGTAGGCTGTTTATTTATTTATTTATTGCATACACTGCTCAACGGGTAAAATACCCAATTATAGAACAGGAATAGAAAGTTATAAAAACAAATCATAAAAGTAGATTAGAATATAAAACATTAAAAATCGATATAAGACAAAAAGCAAACAAAAAAGGATAGAAAATGATGAACTAACAAAAACATGAATAAATACAAAATGTAAATTACAGATAATTAAATACAAGTGCAGTATTAACTAGAAAAAGACAGAAGGAAATAAAGATTAAAATTCAAAAACAAAAGTAATTTGAAAGTATTTAAATTAATTAAAAACTTTAGCACTTATATCATTAAGGCTGCAATTAAAAATATCGAGGTTGCTACACAGTTTATTAAAATTGTTACAGATAGTGAACAAAGGCGAATTTTTTAATAAGTTTGTATGTGGAGTGGGTAAATAAAAAACTTGGTCATTACGAGAATTTAATCTAGGGACGTGAAGATTTAATTTGCAAATTATTCCAGGAACATCAAGATCATTGTGTAGCGTTTTAAATAAGAATACTTTAGAGACGTATATTCGCCCTGTCTTCCAGAGTAGATAACGAAAACCTTTCAAGCAATTGATTCTGCGGAAAGCCAATAGCTGGATAGGTACCATCCGACTTAAACCAAAGTAGTTTAACAAACCGGCGTTGAATTGCTTACAGATTGCTCTTATGAACATCATAACTGGGACACCAAATAAGTGATGCATATTCAAGTTTCGACCTCACAAATGATTGGTAAAGGATTTTCAATGTATCCGTATTAGTAAATTCACGACTGGTACGAGCTATGAATCCAAGAGCCCTAAAGGCTTCAGAGGCTATGGTATCAATGTGGTTGGTAAATGATAATTTGCTATCAAAGATTACGCCTAGGTCGCGAAAAGTTGTAGGCCTCTGAAGTCGGAGAATTGGAATCGGAGATATTTTCAATGAGAATGACATTACGTTGCATTTACTAGCATTCAAGGGTAGTTTACTAAGCACCAGTTGTTTACTTTACTAAGACAAGCTTGAAATTGAAAACAATCATCAATATGGTTTATAACTGAGAAAATTTTAAGGTCATCAGCATATAACAAGCAAGGCAAATCAATTTCGTCGATTATGTCATTGATGAGTATATTAAAAAATAAGGGCCCCAAGATGGATCCCTGGGGAACACCAGAGGTAGCAGCAAATTCGGTTGACTTGAATCCGTTAAGAGTAACATACTGAAACCTATCTGTTAAATAAGACTTGAATAAGAGAATTAATGAGTATGAAAGGCCAATTTTGTCTAATTTGATTAACAGTAACTGATGATCTAACCTGTCAAATGCTTTGGAGAAATCCGTATATATGACATTAGTCTGGCGATGTTCATCTAAGGATTCAGAAATATACTGAGTTATACAAAATAAGTTAGTCGTCGTTGAACGCCCCTTCATGAATCCATGTTGGTGAATAGATATCTTAGACTTAATTGAACAATAAATAACTGTCGTGAAGTAGGACTTCTAAAACTTTGCAAAAATTACAGATTACAGAAATAGGCCTGAAGTTTTGAATATCTAATTTATTCCCCTCTTTATAAATAGGACAGACTTTGGAAAGTTTCCATAAGTCCGCAAATTGACAATTTTTTAAAATAAGGTTAGAAATTAGGGTTAGAGGATATGCAAAAATAATAGCACAGTCTTTCAATAAAAATGCTGGTATAGAGTCGGGACCTATCGGGATTTACTTAGGAATATCTCAACAGATTTTGTGGAAGAGAATGTAGGTAGACATGGTTTACTGATGAAAAATTATTTCATGTTCGATTACCCTTAAACTGTTTAAACTAAATATTTGACGGCAATTAGGAAATATTTCTTTTTATTTAAGCCCAACATAAAAAATATCGAGCATTGATTCGTAAATAAAATCTAGGGGTGTAATTTATTTGCCCTATACTACACACCAACGAACCAAACATAGTAAATAACTCTAGAACAATTACTGTTGTGCTGAAAATACCCAGATCCTTAGTAGCAGCTTCAGCTTGGTTATATAATACCAGTCGCCCACACCTTCATGCTGTGCTGGTCTGGACGCAAATTGAATTTTCAAAGAAAATTGATGCATTTTCTTATGATGGCGGTGTCCTATTTAAGGCTGGTCTCCGGCCCGTTGAATATGCCATCGGCTATGAATAAGAATTAGATACTTGTAAAACTTCTCCACGTCTAATCTTCGTAAAAATGGATAGCGGATCGAATAATTGTACATTTTAAACCCTGAAATCTCGTTTGAAAGCGGTTGGCGTGTATGAAAGAATTTTGTGACCACACTTAAATAGTTATTATGTGCTCGTTAACGTTATATTTTTCGTCGATTTCCTGAAGGTTTGTTTATAATTGTGGAACATTTTATTGAATATTCTTATCAATTCTTTTGGAAATCGCTACTTTTTTAGGTATAACTCGTATATTTTTTAATGGTTTTAAAAGTGTATAAAAAACAGTCTACTTAACAGAAATTCCAGAACGAACTGTTTATTAATTAATTGAGGAAGGGGTACAGATGCAAAAAGTTAGATGGGATAAAGGAACATAACAAACATTAGATTTGTGTATGGTGAAATTGTTAAGAGATGCAATTTATAGCAAGTATAAAGAAAACGAAGTTACAGTGAATAATCTGCGTTATGCAGATGACACAGTACTTATGTCATACAATATTGAGGGACTCCAGCTTCTCTTGGACCGAATATTAACGTATGCGAAAATTATGCGAAACTGAATGTCAAAAAAACTAAACTAACGATAGTGTGCAAAAGAAACATTAATGGAGAACTGTGGATTGGGATAGAACGTTTAGAAAGGGTACATAGAATGAAATATTTGGGACAGCTTGTAGTTGATGACTGGGATCACTCGACTGAAATAAAATCAAGAATAGAGCAAGCAAGAACAGCATTTGTGAGGATGAAGAAGGTTTTCTGTGGACATGACCTAAATATGGAATTCAAGATAAGGATGGTTCGCTGTTATGTATTCTCCGTCCTCTTGATTGGAGTGGAGCCTTGGACTCTTACAGAAAAAAACCTTAAGAGACTTGAGGCTTTTGAGATGTGGATATATAGTCGAGGCAAGAATTCAAGCGATGCACGTCACAAATCAATTCTATAAATAATACAATACTGCTAAGAATCATGAAGCCCCATTAAACTGTCCCTATTTCTGAAAAAAAGCTTAATAATTGGGTGTCAAGAATTAATGAGATCACTCGTGACGTGCATCGCTTGAGTTCTTGTCTCGACTTTACCGACGTATGCTGCGGATAAGTGGGGAAGACCACGTTACAAACATAAAAGTAATGCGTAGAATGGGTAAAGATAAGGAAGTAATTAGTACTGTGAAAAAGAGGAAACTATCATACTTTGGTCACGTAATGAGACATCCAGAAACATATAATACACTACATCTGATAATCCAAGGTAAAATCAATGGAAAACGAGGCCTAGGAAGAAGAAGAACGTCCTGACTGAAGAACTTGAGACAGTGGTTTGGGAAGTCAACGACTGCGCTTTTCAGAGCGGCGGTTAATAAAGTCAAAATTGCGAACATGATCGCCAACATTCGTTGAACGGATACGGCACTGCAAGAATAAGAAGAAGAAGAAGATAAAGAAAATGATATACCAACTGTACAATCAATACATATGGAACTGAGAAGAAAATATCTAGTATCAATTAATATAAAAACACTTCGGCGATGGCTATTGAAGATTAAGACTTAAGTTCAAAATGATTAATAACAGAGCAAGTCTTATGGAAAGCAGCAGAATTGTGTGATGGCGTATGAAATATTTGGAAGTTATTAAAAAATTTCAAAATGAGCAACGACCAATATATTATTTAGAGTGTATCAAATATCTATTTATCGAAGACAATATTTTTAAATCTAGTATTATTAATATGTACATTCTAATACATACGAATTTTACTATTTCGTTTGAAAATTGATTCGCTTACCTTTATAGGTTTTTAATGTGCACCGGCTTGTTTGATGACAACATGCCGCATGGTCCAACGGCGATAATAATGAGATCGTAAAGTTTTTTGCGTTTTTTGACTGTCCAACAAAACTGTATCCGACTACACCATGTTGCTGGATTCATATCTATCGCTTTCTTTCTTGCGAAAATGAATCTACGGTGACTCTCAGAAACGAAACTAGTCCTGAACGAGTACTCGAGGTGAAATAAGGGGCGCCGCCAAAACCGTAGGGCATTGGAAGCGTCTTCGGACTGGCTGTCGTATATGACAGAAGAAATGGCCTTATGAACTAAATCAACATAGCCCAACAAAATTGAGAACATAGTTATCGCGAAGACAGAAATGGATGGCAATAGATTACCAACGAAGAACAATATGGTGAACAAGATACACCAGCCGCTATCAACTCTCAAGTGACAAGGAAGAAGTACTTGGGGTATCTTTTGCAAAACTCGGGGGTTTCAGAGCCTGCGAACCAAAATATGTATACACAAAAGAGAATAATAGACAATTTCCACCTGGGTTCAATGCTGAAAGTATCAGAGATATAAGAAATAAGGAAAGAAACTTGAAACTCCACAAGAAAACGTGAGATGATATTGCTATAATGAATTTATGAGGCTTCGGTCCAAAATTAAGCTAGATATTAAAATTGCTTTCAGAAACTATATATTTTTGGCTGAAAGTAATATTAAGAGCGGCCCGAAAAAGTTTTGGGCTTACATTAATAACAAAAAAGGAATGACTAACATCAGCAAAAATATGTTTTACAAGTAGGTGCATTTGAATGACCCAAATGTATTGTATTTAGAGCCAGAAAACATCTCGTCAGAGGATTTCTGTGACAGTAACATCAACAGCATTAATATAGTTTCATTTTCAACGAAAGAAGTGTTATTGGCTCTAAAAAAATAAGGCCTGAGCTCATCTTGGGTCCTGACGGGATCTCCGCATTTTTACTAAGAGACTGTGCTACTACCTTTGCTGACCAAATTATGGTATTATTTAATTTATCTATTAAATGCTGCTATTTTCCTGATATTTGAAAATTCTCCAAAGTCTGTTCGGTGTACAAAAAAGGGGAAAAAAACGAAATAATAAACTTCCGCCCAGTAACCATATTCTGTAACTTTGGCAAAGCCCTTGAACTCTTACTGCATAGCTCTATTTACCCTCATGTTAAAAATATAATTTCCAGTCAGCAACACGAATTTATGAAAAGTCACTCTACTACTACCAATCTCATATGTGTTACAATTCATATCTGGTCCATCTTGAGATCTTATTTAACTGATTGACTTCAATATGTCCCGTATAATGAGTTTAAGTCCTATGATTGTGCCTCATCTTCAGGTGTTCCCCAAGGGTCTGTTCTTGAGCCACTGCTCTTCAATATATTTATAAATGACATAGGCAATATTTTAGGTGTCCACTTTTTACTGCAGGTAGATGACACAAAACTTCTACACATAATCTCTAGTTTAAACGACTGCATTATAATGAAAAGTGGGGGTGTAATGGGGTAGTGAAGCGCAAGTTATAGCCTCTCCTACTCAATTGTTAACCTCACCTTCGCGATGAGTTCAATTTGAACTTGGTGCACCCTGTTTTTACTAACGAGGCTCTAACGACCGAGTAAGGGCGGAATAACCCTTACCTTTTGCCGTGAGCATATTCACCTTCTCACGAAGAGTGCGGTAAAAATAACCCACCGCACACAAAGGTTGCTTTTGGAATCGTTTGGTTACCCCATCGTCGCAGTCTCCTTCTGTGCCATGGGACCACACCACTCGCCTTCCGCAACCGAGCTGGTCAGTTGCATACCTGCTCTAGCTAAAACTTCAAATGCAGCTTCGTTTTCAGTCGATTAAGGCTTAAAAAAAAATGGTGGAGCGTTCAAGTGGGACAAAATCATCCGGAAGTAAAATACCCTCCCGATCGGATCTCCGGGGGAGGGTGCCCACAGGGACACCTCATCGAATGTCGAAAAAACACCGACAAGTTAAATCCAAGAAAACTAATTCTTTCATCTACGGCGCTTGGAATGTTCGTACTTTGAACGACAGCACTCGCACCGATCGGCCTGAAAGAAGAACTGCTCTAATAGATAGAGAACTTCACCGACTCAATGTTGACATTACAGCTCTCAGCGAAACTCGATTTTTGGAGGAAGCCTCTCTCACAGAAAAGTACTACACCTTTTATTGGAAAGGTCTTCCCACCAATTCAAGAAGACAGCATGGAGTAGGATTTGCCGTTCGGAATCAACTTGTATCCAACTTAACACAAGTACCACAAGGCCTATCCGAGCGTCTAATGCTGCTACGCTATAAGCTATCAGATGGCAACGCGGTAAATCTAATAAGCGCCTACGCCCCCACTCTCGATGCAAGTCACGAAACCAAGGAAAGCTTCTATCAACAGCTGGAAGAAACCCTCTGTAGAATACCTAAAACGGAACGACTCGTTATTCTTGGCGATTTTAACGCTAGAGTAGGGAGAGATGCATACACCTGGCCAGGCATCATAGGCAAGAACGGTTTGGGCAACATGAACGCTAACGGTCAACTACTCCTAACTAAATGCGCCGAACATGATCTAGTTATAACAAACACCATTTTCCGACAAAAGGATAAATTTAAAGGCACCTGGCGTCACCCCAGATCAGGTCACTGGCATCTACTGGACTATGTTATCGTACGTAGGAAGCATCTCAAGGACGTCCAAATTACAAAGCCGCGCATTGATAGCGAATGTTGGACCGATCATCGTCCTGTTGTCTCTAAAATGAAAATTGTTATGAGACCCAAACACCGAAGAACTCAAGTAAAACGTCTCTGTATTAGTAAATTGCGTGACCAACAAACCGTCGAATAACTAAAGCAAAAAGTTCAAGAGAATTTGAGTGCACTAGAAGAAACCAATTCTGTAGATGTCGCTACTACCTGGACACAAATTAAAGACAGTTTAAAAAGTGCGAGTGAGGAAATTCTTGGCACTGTAGCAAGTAAAAAACAGGAGGACTGGTTCAATGATAATGAAGCTTTTATACAAGAACTTCTTGACCGCAAACATATTGCCTTCCAAAAAGCTATCAACCACTCCAACAACTTATCAAAAGCAGAAGCTTTTACTCAATCTAAGTATGAAACGCAACGCGAAATCAGAAGAATAAAGAACGAGTGGTGGGCAAGCAATGCCAGAGAAATTCAAAGGTACGCCGATTCACACGACTACAGGAATTTCTTTCAAGGAGTAAAAGCAGTGTACGGCCCCAGTCGGAAAAATATGTGCCCTATTAAAGATTTAAATGGAAATCTCCTCAAAGAAGACCAGGAAATAAGAGCCCGATGGAAAGAACACTACTCTAACATTCTTAACCAGCAAAGTCAAGCCGATCACGATATTATAAATCTTATCCCTCAATATGACACCTTCGAAGACTTAGATAAACCACTAACAACGGAAGAGGTCTTATCCGCCATTGGGCAGCTAAAAAAATAACAAATCTCCCGGCGCCGACTCACTCCCAGCTGAGATCTTTAAAGCTATGTCGTCAGAGCTCATACCCTACCTCAAAAAACTGTTTGATGTTGTGTGGGAAAGTGGTCAAGCTCCGCAGGAGTTTCGTGATACACTTTTAATCAACCTCTTCAAAACCAAAGGGAGCGCTGCGGACTGTGGAAATTACAGGGGTATAGCTCTCCTGGCTGTTGGAGGGAAGATACTCACTAAAGCGATGGCAAATAGGCTAACACCTGTTATGGAAAAGTTACTTTCGGAAACATAGAGTGGCTTTAGACCAAACCGAGGCACATCGGACCTAATCTTCACACTTAAACAGCTTCAAGAAAAAGCACTCGAACATCAAGGAGAAATTCACATGGCCTTCATTGATTTAACCAAGGCGTTTGACTCGGTGGACAGGGAAGTGCTCTGGAAAATTATGCTCCGCTTAGATATCCCTAGAAAATTTGTGGAAGTATGTCGCAGTCTACATACAAACAACAACGCATAGGTTATGTATAATATGAGGCAACCGAACCTTTTCAAACCCTCACTGGAGTTAGGCAGGGATGTGTCCTGGCACCCCTACTTTTTAATTTGTTTACCACTGCTCTAACAATTATTGTTGACAACAAACTGACAGTCAGAGGAATAGGTCTCAGATACCGTTCTGATGGCGGTCTCTTTAACATAGGGCGCTTTAGAGCTTTCACGAAGACACGCACACGATTCATTTGTGATCTCCAGTATGCGGATGACTGTGCACTTTTAGCCTCTACGCCGGAAGAGCTTCAAGAACTTTTAGATGTGTATGCCCAGAGCTATGATTCCTTGGGACTTAAAATCAACATTGGAAAGACTAAGATTATGTCAACTCCTCATCAAGTGAACCAAATAGACATTACACTTAACGGAAATTCTCTTGAAGTGGTCTTAGAGAGAGAGTACTTAACAACCACGACCTTGCTTTGTCAACGAAAATGGCTGTCTATAGAGCAGTTGTCATTCCAACACTGCTATATGGATGTGAAAGCTGGGTCACTTACCGTCGTCATGTGAAAGAATTAGAACGTTTTCAGCAAAGACACCTCAGAAGTATGATGAAAATCCGTTGGTTCCATCGCATATCAAACGTGGAAGTACTCAGGAGAGCAAATAGCCTTCCAATTGAGGTGCTAATTTCAAGAGCACGCCTAAGATGGGCAGGTCACGTTCATCGTATGCATGATAACCGCCTTCCTAAATGTACACTTTATGGTGAATTGCCAAGCGGTAGAAGAAGGCGTGGCGGTCAACGAAAGAGGTTCAAAGACGTTCTCCATGAAAATCTAAAATCCTGCGGTATTCCAGACGAGCAATGGGAACAACTTGCAGCGGACAGAACCGAATGGCGAGGGGTTGTTGCTAGCTATCAAGGAAATGTTGCTGCAAGAAGGCCGAATCCAAGACCTAACCAGGTCTATGTTTCTCCTGACTGCGGTCGACATGTGCTCTCCCGAATTGGCCTCTATAGCCATAGTCGTGTGCACGGTAGATGAATGGGAATTAAAATAGACTACACCTTTTACTTGTTTTTTATTACACACAATCTATCGACTGTAATATTTTTTTATACTCGGACTCGAGTAAAGGCTAATAATAAAATAGATTGCATAGGGAGGAATGATGTAAATGTTTCAGCAAACGGGACCTCTGACGATGGAATCAAAAGACTTTTACGTTTATATTCATTCTTGCGTTTTATCAATTAGAGCGCCTCTTCGGGACGCCAGCTATAACTTTCTCGTATATTCCAAATCTTTATATAACTGCCAGCGTTCCTTGAGAAGTCTAATTAAAACTAAAGGCGTGCTCCCAGTTGCACTTGACCGGTGAGTTATTTACTAGCCTCTAACAAATGGCAGATATGTTAAATTATTTAATTTATAGAATCATTTACAAGTTAGGGTTGTACTAATTATGCCCTCCAGTGTATTACCGTCATTACGGTAAAGGTACGTAATTTGCCTCTGTTTATATAATTTGAAAGGTAGTCTCTAAAGCTATTATCCACCTAATGAATATAATTATTTTCTATTTATTTTCATAAAGATTGCAGGAATCCTTTTCAAAGGGAATATAATTGGATTTAACTGTAAATGGCAATGTACAGATTTATGAAAAGGTAATTTTAAATGATATTTTCGAGCATAATGAACCAGTTCTGTTGTTTATGCATCAACGTAGATTGAAAACTCTGGAGACAAAAGGCGTAAAACTTTTGTGTAAACACCAGAAATAAGCTGAAACATAAGGAAAGACTTAGCATAGTTTCTTAATCTAGAAAATATGAACAAAGTTGCCTACTTAAAAACTGTTCTCTAAGTGTTGTAACTGGCAAAGCAAAGTTCCATATTTGCATTTACATATTATACCCATACTATTTGGTAAGAGCTATAGAATCTCTGATACATTACTCTTTACTAATTTATTTCAATTACACTGTTCTACAGGCAATACCCAATTACTGAACAGGAAGGTATGATAAGAAAAAATAATCAAACAAGAATTATAATATGATAAGGAAGTTATTTGTGGCATTCTACGAATATTCTTTCCTATTACTTGGGTTTACTACCACATGTATTGTTATCAAACAAATCACCGAATCTACAAAATAATAGAATTATTGGAAAAAAGCCTCTGCGCCCGTGACGTTTACGCCAAAGGAAAAGTCAGAGGTTATGTTTTGCAAATAATATAAATCGGAATAAACACAGAAATAACGTATTTTGCTGACGTTTCGGAAAATAATCTCTTTCCGTTTTCAAAGCTTTTTTTGGAAGAACTCTTATTTTGCTGTGTATGTCAAATACACAGTTTAGTTTTGAGTAGGGTCCCTCATTTACAAGAGTCATTATAATGACTGTGGCATTACCTTTGTCTGCTGGCAATATTTTTATACTTTCATCGCATTTTAAAGAATTTATCGATAACTTTTCTTTTGGAGTTAAATTATCTTTAATTTTGTATTGCTTCTCTAAAGCAATTTTTGCCCGTATGCGATATTCATTACCATGTTGGTAAATTTTGAGCCGTTTTTTCTATTGCCGTTACTATATCAAATTTTGGAACAGATTTCGGGTTTATTGCAAAATTTAAACCTTTTGATAGGACAAGCCTGTCTGAAATGGACAAAAGTCTTTTTGACATATTAATGACAGTCCTGTCAATAAAGAATTATTCAAGACGGTATCATCAATAAATATGTTGAATAGCAAGGGACCAAGAATAGATCCTTGGGGAATCCCCGAAGTTGCAAAATACTCAATAGACTTGAAGCCATTAAATACCACGTATTGCTTTCTGTGATACAGATATGAAGCAAACAACAATATAAGTGAGGAGGCCAGTCTATATAATGTAAGTTTTTTAGTAATAACTTCTGGTCAAGTCTGCCTTTGAAAAATCAGTATAAACAACGTCAGTTTGAGCCTGCATGTCAACAGATTCAGAAATGAATTGTGTTACGGCAACTAGGTCAGTCGTGGTGGATCGACCTTTCATGAATCCGTGCTGATACGGTGAGGGTCTATTGCTAACGTAATGATATATTACTACTGTGCAGTAAGAATTCGAGAGATTTACTAAAATTGCACAATATAGAAATTGCACGAAAGTTTATTATATCATGTCTATCCCCCTTTTTGTAAATGGGACAAACTTTAGAATATTTCCAGATTTCGACAAAAGTACTAGTTTTCAAACACAATTTAAATAAAATTGTCAATGGGGCGGCAAGTACATAAGCGCACTCTCTAACTAGGAAAGCTGAAACTGCATGAGGTCCTGTTGTCATCTTAGGTTTAATCTGTTTTAGAGCAGTGAGCACATCATTGAACTCAAATTCCCTTATGTGTAATGTCAAATTGTGTCGAAATTACATACAAACTAGATGTAAATTTGACACTTCATCGGATTATTAAAATTTTTAAGTAACATTTGAATTGAATTGAATTAATATTAATTGATAAGTATTGAAAGAATTATCATCAGTATAGGAATAGGCAACATATATGAAAAGAATCATTGATACTTGTTGTAAATTGAATTTCAACATTTTATGTCATAACAGTAGATAAACAAAAAGAGTTCTAGGACACTTTCAAGGCCATTCAAAGCAGATAGCATATGTTCATCGAGAGCGGCATAAATGGCGCCCAACGTGAGGCTGACATTTATGTTACCTTTTTACTTTCCTTTTTGCTGAAATGGCCAAAGTAACAAATGCGACCTACAACCATTTGCTCCGACTTAAACCAGCTAGTCGAGAACGACGACGCAGAACATACCGTATTCTACTGCAATCGGTGGAGGACCGAGAGATCAGGAGACTATTGGAACCCTGATAACCTAATTAGGTATATGCTGGAATCGGAGGAGAACTGGGAAAATGTAGCACATGCTCTAAACCGAATAATGAGGACAAAGGAAGAGGATAGAAGAAATCTAGCCCCGAACCCCTAATTGCTTTAACAGATGGGGGATGTAAGGGAACACGTGGGAAGTTTTACTAACACCAATAGAAGACGAATGACCCGTGGCCTGATGGAAAGCGAAAGCAGTTCCAGGTTACGTGGAAACACTGATCCAGGAGGGGTTTTAGTCGGTAGGAGTCCGACACTACCCGGCGTGGCAGACCCTAGCGCCGGGTGTCCATGTAGGATTTCCCCTCCACCAAAAAAAAAAAACAAAACAGCTAGTCGGTTTAAGTCGGAGCAAATGGTCGTAGGTTCAGAGAACTTACAAGATAAGTGAAATTTGCTGGATATTCATGAAATTTGCTGATTGTGAACTAAATTACCAGAAGAAATAGAAAAGAAATATTTTATTACCATGTGGTCACATGTAGATTAGTTACATAAAATTGAATCTAATTTTATTTAAATTATGAAAGCACATTAATAAAATAATTAAAATATGACTGAAAAAATATCAAAATAACTATATAAAAAAATGTGAAGAAATTTAGCAGTTGTACAAAAAAAATTCTGTTAGCTTGAAGTAGTTTCACTTACAAAAATTAAATCAAAATACTATACAGATCATGCTAAAGATAAATAAATATCAGATACTTTTATAAAGTTGTTAAATGGACACAGACCATGTAACAATAGCAGTGAGTACGATAAGGATGTCAATTAATCAGATAAACCTGGAGTACTCAATAAGGTTAGAGAGTCAGTAAGTACATTAATCAACACTTGCATGAAATAAAAAAATATTGAAAAAAAATCTTTTATGATTTATTGTACTTCCCAGATGAGTACGGCTGTGTCCTGTAATCTACAGAATATAAACGTCCTTATCGTAATAGATAAATAAATAGGTATATCATGTAGACTTATAATTCTGAACGTGTACCTTTGTTTGAAGCCATTTCAGTAATTTCGAGGATCATCTAGCAGATCTTTCATTACACTTCGTCGTTTTTATGTCGCTCATACCAGCCATAAGTATAATACACGTTATGGAGTAAATTACCCAAAAATTTTACACCAAAGCTAGGACGCGCGTAATCTAGTGTTAAGCTGTATTAAAGTCTATTATCATAAGCACAATGGGCCGTAATCTTTTGTAATGCTCACGTAAAATATGTAACAGAAAAAAGTATTAGCCTCTATTAACCGCCGCGTTCCACCAAGGAATCTTAATCTTTAGTGTAGGATTACAGTCTTTCTCTATTTGTAAAACTTAACGCTGATAAAACAGCAAATGTGACTAGCAAGGAAAAGTATGAGTAAATGCTACATTTCGTGTCCTGGAAGATGAAAATCCCAAGGAAAATAAGCCTGGCGTACGTACGAAAGCTTTTAATAACTTTCCACGCAGTTGGGTGTCTGGGAGTCTCGGCAATTAAGTGTTACCCGCTATTACACCTAAGAAGAGTTCATTGTGATGAAAGTTATGCTCCTTACAATAGCTTGATATTGCCTCTATAGCCATCTTGAAATGGTTATTATTATCATTATTAGCGTGCATTAGAAATCATGTGATACACCGTCTGAATTCTAGGTGGCCCAGACACATATAATTGTTCCTTTAGGTAACTATTATTTTTGGAAAATTATCATTAATACTAATCATAGGCAGGTTATAATATACGCAAATTAGATGAAAAAACAGTAAATAGAAGATATGATTTATAAATAAATAATTTTAGAGATGCGTACTCTCGATAAGGTTATGAATAGATACCCGAGAATTTTCCACCCTATTCAGGAACGGAAATTTCCTGTTTTGCAAAAAAACACCCCTAACGGGGATTTAACGTTGATATTTCACCTTTATCTTCTAAACCATTCACTGGAAGAGAAAAAATATAGGAAATAAAAAATTTGTCGTGGAGTGTGCCTATTATTTGAGATAGGTTAAAAAAATCACAGGGTGTGTTCATTTATCCAGCTAACATACTACGTACTAACGTACTACGTCTACGCTTGCACGCAGGGAAACAACATGACGTACGGAAAATATAATTTTCTTGTTGCAATCTGGTAATTGACAATTTTCATGAATACAAACTTTCTCAATTTGTTGAATAGGCGGGCAAAAATGGAGTTGCCGAGTATAGCTCTCCGAGAACAAAATCACAAGATGAATGAATATGTTTGCTCATGCATTAATTTATAAATGGTTTTTGTTTTCCTGAAGTTTCAGAAATATTATTGAAGTTTGTGTACGTTCGGCGTCTTCTCCGAATTAAGTTGGGTTTAACCATTTTGTAGATTAAAAATTGTTGTATTGCGGGAGTTTCAGAAAACTTGTCTTATTATTAATTGACATTAACAGAAATTGACAAAAACAAATTTTATATCTCCAGGGGTCCGTTGAACATCACATCGTAGTTTCAAAATAATGAATGTCTTTTATAAGAATCACAACACCAAGGGAAAATAAACGAAGTATATTCGAATAAAAAGAAACTAAACAAAAAGGGACAAACTATCAGATTTATCAACAGTTAGGCTGCAAATATATCGGGATCTCGATAGCTAAATATAAATTTAAAAATATATTGACTAAGGACAATCAGATTTTTGTAAATAAAGATAATAAAAGTACAAGTTTGCAGTAAAAAATGATATTATTCCACTATACAAACATAAAAATTTTGTGGAAAATTACAAAAGTAACTGACTCAATTCAGAGTAAGTCTTTACTTTTATATTGCACACAAATATAAACTATTTTCTATAAATGAACTAATTTCAATGTCACCCATCAAGGTGCACAGCGTGCATTTCCAAAACAATTGAAAATAGTGCCCTAAAGCTTGCGAAATGCCACGTCTTCAATCGGAAAACTCAAATAAAAATCTGATTACAGTAAGCCCCTAGCAGACAGATTAATCCTAAAGAAAGGACTGCAATGCAGGACTGCTGTGTATCACCAGCTGCAGGATAGTTTCGAGCTTGTTAGCTCTCATCAGTACGACATAGGTGAATACACAACAGCCTGTGAAGTGTGTGCAAATGCATGGGGCTATCCATCATCTTTTGATGCTTACCCTGGGTTGTCGCATGTCTTAGACTGGCGTTTCTCCATAGCCGACGGTACGATGGGTTATTTTTGGTGTTACTGCTATTTGTTGGTTGAATTGCAGAAATTTATATTAGTAAGAGATTAGTGTGTAAATAGTGGGTGGTGCATGCACCGTGTATGGCTCTTTTGTTGTTGTTTTATTTTTGTGGTATGGAATGGCTCTTTTGATTATCCAATGACATGTAATATATATTGTTATAAGTGTAATGAAGTATTATTTTTGGAGTTTTGAATTTATTTTTTATATATTTTTTTGTGTTTTTATTATTTTTTTTTTTGGTATTTTCTGTGGTTTTGTTTTTTTTGTCATTTTTTTAAGTTTATTATTTTTTCGAACTACATTTACAATATTTATTTTTTGTAAAGGGTATAGAGATATTTGAGGGAGGGGTGCGTAGAAGCGTGAGGGAATTTGGTTGTAAGGGGATTAGCGAAGATGGGATTTGTGGATTGAACAAGGGATTGTGCTAGGTTAGGGAGAAGTCTTTTTAGTATGCAGTCGTTGAGCGTTGGTGTGAATATCATGTCATGTATGAGTTTAACTGGGGAGTGGCGAGGAAGTTTAGTTACAATTTTTAACATTTTGTTTTGTACTTGCTGGAGATAGGTTTGATGTGATTTAGAGATGAGGGGGTACCAAATTGAAGGGACGGATATAGCATTTACAGATTAGGGTAGCGGTATTGGTTTGAGCGTTTTTAAGAATGGGATATAAGGAGCAACACCGGCCCCAACACCTAGCTCGCACGGCATGCACATGATTTTTGAAAAGCAGTTCTTTATTAAGGTCAACTTCTAAATATTTAATTGCGTTTTTCCAAGTGAAGGTTTGATTTTTAATTTATAAAGTAGTGTTAATGTTAGTGAGCTTTTTGTAAAGCATATGGGTTCTGTTTTATTCAGATTAGTGAGGAGGCCCCAGTCCTCATAAAATTGTACAGTTATGTCGGTCTGTCGTTGTATCTACACAGTACCTCCAGTTTATCAAATTACAGACGCAAAGCGTCCACAACTTGTCGGATGGCTCCATCTGGTGGCAACTTATTACAATCTGAATTGGCAACGTATTCGGAATAAGTTACATTTAATAAAATTAAAGCCAACGCCCAACATAATCATTTAACATTGATAATTACATGTTAAATGAGTTGTTTATCGTTTCATCTTTCAAATAAACACGTGTCTTTAACTTGTCATCTTATTACGTCATTATATTGATGTTTGAATTTTGAGATCTGTCAAAATAATACGAAGTATTGATTACATTTTGTGCAGTTATGATTTCGGATTTTTGTCTCAATCAAACACCAAAATATGAATTGTGTTAACTTAAAAAATAACCAAAATAACAAATTTGTAATCATCTGATGTAAAAAATGGAAATGTTTAATCGCAAAAACACATTAAGTGTCGTGTCGGATATGTGCCGGATAGGTTGTGGAATAGATGTTTTCTAAGTATTACACATACTGCTTTACATATTTTTAGGGGACCGTCGATAGAGTTTACGTTTGCACCGGACATTTGCGCAAGTGTAAATGTTCAGTTCCTTTGCATTCGGATTCTCTTTGCATTGTCAATATGGATAAAGAATTTGTGTGCAGAGAATTAACAAAAACAGATGTCAAAATTATCAAAGAAGGTCAGTGGCTCGAAGATTCTCACTCTTCTTTTTTTTGTATATTTTACGCACAAATGCTCATTACGAAATCCCCCCACATTGCCAATGTATACTACAAGCCAATTTTCTATGTGGCTTTCCTGCACCCCCTGTCCATCCATCATGTTTATCTTTTGAACTATATACTTTCCGATGAGCAACATGACCTTTCCTGAAACCAAACTGGAAGACAATAACGAAAAGCGCTTTACTGTTATCATAGTCCCTTGCACCCTCTGACCAGCTTTACATTTTGATACCGGTAAAAATTCATGAAATCGTGTAAAGCTCATTTTTACTCTTAATTATTTTATTTTTACAGATTCAAATTTCTCCTATTAATGTGCATTGATAAAGAATAAAATATAACAAAAATCGCTTACTGTTACCATAACAAAATACAGATTAGAAATTTATGAAATCGCATAGAGCAAATTTTTACCCTTATTCATTTTAACAGACTAAGTTTTTATTATTTTTTCCTATTAATATACACTGATTGATGGTAAGGAATAAAATATTACCGATCAGAAATTTTTAAAATCGTGTAGAGCTTATTTTAAACCTGATTTATTGTGAAATACATTTTTTTAAACACATAATCATAGCCAAAAGTAAAATATTACGGGTTATAAATTGTTGAAATCATGTACAGTTAAAGTCTCAATATTGTTTTCATACCAAAACAACAAAAAAATCTGAAGCTGGATCCCACAAGTGGAATCTAACACGGAACTTGTTGGAGAGAAACTTTATTTTCTAAACGTAGGTAAATTATTGATTACTTACCTGGATTTTTATTTTGTCTTTACTTCTAGTAGTACTACCGTACTAGCGGTACGTTTTTTACCGGCTGAGATACCCCTTGTACTATGCAAGAAACGCAGCAGCACAAAACACATTTCATATGTAATAGAAAAAATTAACGCTACTCATTTTTTACCTGTACTTGTTAACTGGATTAAAGCATTATTTTTTTATTTGTAATAAATTCTATTTATACACTTTTAATTAATTGGCCCACATTTATGAGTATGGGTCATACGCGTATTTATATTTCTTGTAACACGTGCATTGATAAGAGGTCATTGTAGACCTGATACACGGGCTGAAGGTCGGATTTCAGATCAATGACGATATGATTCGGAGCAGGTTCAAAATTCATAGCAACGAACAGATACAAAAAGTTTAACTTTTTATGCCTATGAAGCGGGCATAAATATAGCGGCCCTGCTAAAAAAAATCCAGTTGGCATTTCTAACTGAAACATTGTCGAGTCGAAACACTGCCGACAAAACAGTGCTGCAGTTCCGAAGAAAACGCCAAATAAGAGTAATTTACTGTTGATTTCGGAACTGAAACACTGTATTTCGCTAGTGTTGCGTGTCAGTAGTGAAGTGCTGACGCCTCAATATATTGTCTCACTGTCGATTCTTTGGTGTCGATAGTGGATACTTTACGTATTCTCGATTCGAAAGTGCTGCACTAGTTTATTTTTTTCTGTGCAGTAATGCCTGGTACTTTCGATATTTTCTTTCCTCTGTTGGCATTAAGGTTCATATAACGACAGAAAAGGACGGAAGATATCGAAAGTACCAGGCATTATGGAATGTGTTTTGTGCTGCTGCTTTTCTTGTATAATTCAATGGGTATCCCAGCCAGCAAAAAAGTACCCCTACTACAGTAGTACTACTAAAAGTAAAGATAAAATAGATATTCAAGTAAAGTAATCAATTATTTACCTACGTTTGGAAAATAAAGTTATTCTCCAACAAGTCCCGTGTTAGATTCCACCTGTGGAATCCAGCTTCAGATTTTTTGTTGTATTGTTGTGAAAACAATGATGAAACATTAACTGTACATGATTTCAACAATTTATAATCTGTAATATTTAGCTTTTGGCTATCATTATGTATTTAAAAATGTATTTCACAATAATTCAGGTTTAAAATAAGCTCTACACGATTTTAGAAATTTCTGATCGGTAATATTTTATTCCTTACAATCAATCAGTGTATATTAATAGGAAAAATATAAAAAACTTAATCTGTTAAAATGAATAAGGGTAAAAATTAATTCCACACGATTTTTAATCTGCACCAGAGAGTAAAGCTGGTCAGAAGGTGCAGGGGACTACAATAATGTTAAAGCGCTTTTCGTTACTGTCTTCCAGTTTGGTTTAAGGAAAGGTTATGTTGCTCATCATGAAGTATATAGTCAAAAAGATAAATACGATGAATGGTCAGGGGGTGCGGGGAAGCCACATAGAAAATTAGCTTGTAGTATACATTGGCAGTGTTGGGGGTGGGGTGGGGGGTGTACTGTACATACTACGACAAAACAAAAATTCCACTATTTCCTATAAAAATGCTAACGGCTATTTCAAAATATTATTATAAAAATAAGGAGAATTATGCTATACCCGAAACTCTGGCCGGTAAAACGTATTATTCTTTATTTCTTGTTGTTTATTTAATGTTTATTCGACTCAAATGTAAGCAAATAAATTATTATGTAATCAAAGTTATGAAATTATTAAAGCTGCTTGCTTTTAGAATCGTATACTAAGCTTAGCATTAAAAAACGAGCAATTCATGTACACCGAGCCTAAATTACATACAACTCCAAAACGTGGAAATACCTCTTTAGAATAACATTGCATCGGGAGATCTGCAGATTAACTTAACTTAACAACTGTAGCTGAATAAATACCGAATCATAAACTCAAACTCATAAAACAAAACCCGCGAAAGATGTAAATATAAACCTGATTGTTGACTGTTTATTCACAAAGTAGTATTAAGGAAAAGGTAAATTTCTTTGTTAAAATATACATCTACTTTGTAAAGACATTCATTAAGTTTGACTACATTTTAAAGAACAATTGGGTTGACAACGAACGAAATAATAGGATTAAAATTGGTCTGGAGTTACGGCGAATCGATGTCTACGAAAGGAATTTATAATGCGAGCAATTTTATGTACCTAGTCTTGAGAACAAAGTAGCTGAAAAAGGAATTGCTAAAACAGGTCCATGTTTCATGTTACCTTTAGTAATTTGTAATGTGTTGTAACATTCAACATTAATATTTGCAGAATAAGTATAGCATTTATTATAATTTACCTTTATAATCTATTTGAATAACTTCTAGTCTGTTTAAATGCATTATACCACCCCATCGTATAACTCCTCTATGTTAGATGTGACCCAACTAGCGCATAACAGAGGACTTTTAATTGTTTTAGGTTTTTTAATTAAATATTTAATGGTTTGTCCCATTTAAGATGCGAGTCAATTATTACATCTAAGATCTGATCATTATATTTTATTTTAAGAGGGCAAGCTTCCGGTAAACTGGTACACAAACTGCTAAGTGGAACAGAATGTGGTTTTTCAATATTAATTGTTAAGAGTTATCCATTAAAAAGAATATTATAATCTTTGAAAGTCTGGCTTCTGATGTTGTCTCCTTTGCATGATAGATTAAGTAGTTCATATTATATTGGCCCCGGTACTGTACCATGAGGAACAGCATTTTTCACTAATCTATTTTCATTCAAACAGTCCTTAATTTTTACATAAAGACTTGTCAGTTAAATAATCTCTCATAAGCATTTGGTGCGTTGCTCATTTAACTTCATCAGATTTAAATATTTGTATATTTCTGTCAATTTGACAGTTCTTTAACTGATTTTTTAATTTGATATTAGCTACATACAGTATATACAGTAACTGCTGAAATTCATAAAAGTTACTTGCTAATCCTTGAATATTAATAGATAAACATAGATTCACTATCGCCCTATCAAGCTTTAAATCTCTACTAACGACGTGCTAATAACAATAATCTATAGTTTTCTATACAAAAGGATGTGCAAAATAAACTAGAAATCGATCAGTCCGAAGTTCTTTCTGTAAACCTTGTATCAAAGGAGAAAATTAATGCGTTCTACACTTTGTCACACACTGCCCATCTCGTCTGGGATCCAAGTCTTATTTATACCATTCTTCCAGTGTGGGACGTGATTCATCGATCTGAGTAACAGATACATTTAATATTCTGGATTTGTATGCTTGACCAAGTTTTCATCTAATGCAAAATAACAAACATGTTTCGGGCTTTGTACAATTCCACGCAGAGAATACTAACGGAATCCTAAAAAAGTGAAAATAAGCTATTTTTAGGAATTGCTAATATACCTGTATTGGATATATTGGGGAACTCGACGCCTACGGAAGGAATTGGGTGAGTTGGGAAATTCTGAAGCGGTATTTAGAATTACTAGAGTCGGATAATGCGTTTGTCATTTGTGAAGAGAATACTTTGTCTAAGAGTTCCAACAGTGGTAGGTTTTCAAGAGGGAACTTATACAGGGTGTCTCAATAACGCGTCAAAGTCTAATATCGGCTTTATAAGAAGACTTTGGAAAATTATTTTTTGATGGAAGTGATATAGTGTAAAAAGGCGCACTTTTAAAAATATTTTTGAATAATTTTTATAATAATAATAATAATTTTATTTCAAACCACTTGGTAAACAAAATATTTAATATATTTTCCACTGTTCTTGTCGTCTTTGGAGGATTTATTAAATAGATCTCTAAATCTAAGTAGCCAAGCATTCATGTGTGGCGACTTCAATGCGAATTTTGACATTTCTGCTCATGATAAGAATGCTGAAGACCTACTAAATGTATTTTTATCTTTTGGTTTCCATAAAACAATTAATGAATATACTCGCATATGTAATAATTCAAAAAGTATTATTGATAATATTTTTTCCAATATTAACTTCAAAAACTATTTATTCCGATATGTCGGATCATTTTATGCAATGTACCTCTTTCATTTATTCCGACTCAAATAGTGAAGAAATTGTCAGGTTTAAGAGATTTTTTAATAAAGAAAAAAATTTGGATAATTTTAAACAATTACTCTCAAATGTAGACTGGTCGTATCTGGCAACCACGGATGGATTCGAGCACAAATTTAATACCTTTTTATCAACATTCACTGAACTTTGTCTCGAGGCATTTCCTCTAGAAAAATGTAGAGTAATAACAAAGAGTACCACTACTTTTAGTCATAAACCATGGATAGATGCCACTATAATTAATCAAGGAAAGTTTCTGAGAGACTTATTTAAAATTTACAAAAGAAATAACGACGAGGCAGTATTTGAAAGGTACAAAATAATTAAAGCCAACCATAAAAAACAGATTGAGGTGGCAAGGAAAAACTACCACGATAGTCTACTTTTCCGTTCACAAAATAAATCAAAAACCGCCTGGTCTTTTATAAAAAATGAATCTAATATCAAAAGTAAAAAAGGCTTCCTAATCACTTTTCCGATGTAGATGGTAATCATATAAAAGATTTTAGTATGTCAGCTGATTACTTTAATAAATACTTTGTATCGTCTATTCAAATGTTAACAAATAACTTGCCTCTTGCCTATAATACTAGGTCTAAGATCAATAATAAATCGTTATTTTTATCTCTAGTAACAACTTATGAAGTATATGATATAATCAAGTCCATCTCGGCCAAGGACTCCTCTGGCTTTGATGAGATACCATGTTCTCTGCTGAGCAAAGTTGTTGATTATATTGT
Source organism: Leptura quadrifasciata (assembly GCA_963675555.1). Classification (NCBI taxonomy): domain Eukaryota; kingdom Metazoa; phylum Arthropoda; class Insecta; order Coleoptera; family Cerambycidae; genus Leptura; species Leptura quadrifasciata. Next base: position 12,247,315 of record OY776681.1, on the reverse strand, counting down.
AGAGCCTCTAACACTATTGATAAATATCTCTTTTCAGGAAGGAATTTTTCCATCAATGTTAAAAAAAGCTATTATTATCCCTATTCATAAAAAGGGCAATACTAATGATATTTCTAATTATAGAGAAGATGTACTACTATCCGCCTTTTCAAAGGTTCTTGAAAAAGCTTACTTCATAAGAACTTCTGCATTTCTAGAGAAAGAAAATATTATCACTAATCATCAATTTGGTTTTAGAAAGGGTCTTATCCTGGGGCCGTTTTTATTGTTTTCATCAATGATATTGCTGAGCCATTATCAAATTGTTACATTATTTGCAGATGATACTGCTGTTGCTGTCACTGGTGATGATTTTAGCGAAATTAGTAAAAATGCAAATGATACTGTTATCTTTATGCAGAATATTGCTTGGACAATGGCTTGGTTTTAAACAACTTAAAAACAGATCTGATAGTTTTCGCTATTCGTGAATTAAACAAAAGTCTCCTTGTAAAAATTGATAACAAATCTATTGAACAGAGTGAAGTTACCAAATTTCTTGGACTGCAGGTTGATTCTCTATTATCTTGGAATTATCATATAGGTGGGATAACAAAAAACTTTCCACACACTGCTTTGTTTCATGGCAGCTAAGATCAAAAGTTAGTGTTGAACTGCTAAAATTGCATTATTTTGCTTATGTACATAAGTGTTTAAACTATGGAATTATTTTCTGGGGAAACTCCTCGAGAGTAAAAGACATTTTAGTCATACAAAAGAAAATCATACGAACAACTTTTAAATCACCCCAATATTCTTGTAGACAACTTTTTAAAGAATTAGGTATACTTACAGTTACAAGTTTGTATATACTAAACTGTGTCGTTTCTGTTAAAACTAGCTCTAATAATTTTATTCAGAAGAGAGATGGCTTTGAGCACTACGATTTAAGGCTGAATAATAACATTAGTTTACCGCAACACCGTTTAGCTATGGTTGCCAAAGGACCCACCATCATGTCTATTAAGTTGTTTAATAAACTACCCAATTTTATTAAAAAATATCAAACGTTTATTTATTTAAAAGAGTGTAAAAAGTTTGTTATTGAATAATATTTGGATTGTTCTGAATTTGATGTTTGAACTTCTATGACAAATAGTTTTTTGTTTATTTATATTTAAAAACTCGTATTTCTTAATCCTGACATTTAGTTTCTTATATCACATGTACCATACCTGGAATGTTTGTTTTTACACCTTTTCTTACTTTTTTCAATATTCGTTTTTTATACTTCATATTTACATTTCATTGTTTGTTTGTCTGCTGTTTTTGCAGCCTTCTGTAGTTGTAGTTTGTAGTTTATAGTATTTTTTGTAGTTTTTCTTGCAATTTTTTGTAGGTGCAAGGAAACTGTTGACGTTATTAATAATAAACGTCTTTATTACACTAAGATACAGGTATAACATACACAGTAACTTGAACAGAAGTCCACCTTTGACTATTGAGAAGCGATTTACGAGTTTTTTTATGCTAGAAGGCATGTCCATTTTATTATCTTTAAACCAGTGCAGTCGTAGATGGTTCATTCAGGCTGATTACATTGCCAGTCTCGGACTCGCCTGCACAGTTTTAACTACCATTCGAATCTCGATACCATTGCTAAATATATAGGACAAAATATCAAGTTCAGTGCACACGGCCCTGTGCTTTAACATTGACCAGTTTCAATTATCCTCATATAAAGTATACTTGTATTACGAGTCCTATTGAAAATAAAGAATGATTTGATTTGATTTAATTAACATAATATTAATAACGAATTAATAACAAATTAATTCACTGTGTAGGTATTACCATTAATTGAGAAGATTTATTTTGCAATTATGTAGACAAGGGATGTACTACAACGACACAACCGCCAAATATTGGTTATAATTATACAGGGTGTATTATACATCTACAGTTAAGTATAATAGTGTAGAACTAAATAAATAGATACTCACAAAGTATAGTAAATACTTGTACATGAGGAACGTTTACAAAATAGTGACATACATTAGTTAACAGCAAAATTAATTGCAACGATATATAGGATGACTCGCTACAGCGGGGCATCTTCGAGGTCATTTTTTTTATCTAGAACACCCTATATTCTTACATTTATGAATTCAGCCTGAAAATACCTTTCCAGCGACCCCCACATTTTTTTGTTTTTGACGTGGCATGGCCGAGCTATTGGAAAAAATATTAAAATTTTGGTCGCAACAAGGTTCATATTTTCCTTTGTAGCTATTGGAGCTTTGTGCACTTGCTCTTTAATATAACTCCACAAAAAGACGTCTATTTTGGTCAAATCAGAGCTTCTGACAGGCCAACTATTTTTTTTAATGGCATTTGGACATAGTCCATACAGCCAGATACACTGTCCTATTATTTGGGTTTTCTTCCACATGTATTATTATCCTCTTCAAAACAAATCACTGAATCTACAAAATAATAGAATTATTGGATAAAAGCCTCTGCGCCCGTGACGTTTACGCCAAAGGAAAAGTCAGAGGTTATGTTTTGCAAATAATATAAATCGGAATAAACACATAAATAATGTATTTTGCTGACGTTTAGGAAAGTAATATCTTTCCGTGTTCAAAGTTATTTTGCTGTGTATGTCATGTTATGTACTTTCTAGGTAGGTTAAAATTGTCATGCCAGAATTTGGATGGTATTTCAGGATTAATTTTAGTGTACCTTGTAGGGTTAGTAAAAACAAATTCTTGCCACATGTTTGACCACTCTTTTTATTAAACGTTTACAGGAGTTCACAGCATCATCGTAACTTAATTGTTTTGGAGATTCTAAACCGGATGAAATGATTTGTTTAGCGATGGAGTCAACTTCTTCGTTAAAATGAATACCAATATGCGTTTTGACCCACATAACAGCTATGCGACCCCCATTTGCGTATAATTGTCGAATGATATTAGTAATAATAGCACATGTGGATGACCAACTTATGAGTTGGCCAGATACGTCGCAGACACACTGCAACCCTATATAAGTAAGAGTAGTAGCCACGTAAAGAAATCCGGACACTTCGTAGAAATTTTGGAAAACCTGGAAATAACGAGTAATGATATCATGGTTAGTTTTGACGTCGAATCTTTGTTCACCAATGTACCAATTGAGGAAACAGTTAACCTGATTATTCAACAACTTGTACCTAAAGGATTAAGATAAGACATACCAGATCTGGCCCGATTGTGCCTGTCTACAACATACTTTCTATGGAATGGAGACTTATACGAGACGAAACAAGGAGCAGCCATGGGATCACCACTTTCACCTGTGATAGCCAACCTATTCATGGAAGCTTTCGAAGAGGAAGCCATACACTGCATTGAGAATAAACCAAAGTGCTGGCTACGCTACGTAGACGATACGTTCATCATATGGCCACATGGAGAATCATATTTATTTATTTTCTTCGACCATTTGAATAAACAGCATCCAAGTATCAAATTTACAATGGAGACCGAGCAAGATGGAGCTTTACCTTTCTTAGACGTATTAGTGAAAAGGTCACACAATGGCAAGCTGGCCCATGGTGTCTACAGGAAGAAAACGCACACCGATCGTTACTTACATGCGACATCTCACCACCATCCACAACAGAAGAGAGCTTTAATTAGAACCTTGTTCCACAGAGCCAACACAATATGCGACGACGAGAACAAACCCGAGGAACTACAGAATGTCCAACAAGCTTTAGAGAAGAACGGATACAGTCAAAGCAATATACAACGAGCAGTAAATAACCAGAGGAGAAATACAGAAGAAGAACAGCAACAACCAACAACGTATGCATGCCTACCCTACGTCGCGGGAGTCACAGATAGGCTGAAGAAGATTTTATTAAAAAAGAAAGTAGGTGTACGGTTTAGAACAGTAAAGAAAATACAGTAGATGCTTCCCTCAGTCAAAGACCCTGTCCCCAAACTGTTATCAAAAGGTGTTTACCAGTTGAAGTGCACATGTGGTAAGAGCTACATCGGACAAACAGGACGGAGTATCTAGTGCAGAATCAAAGAACACCAGAGAAATACCAGATTTGGATACACGGATAGGTCGGCGATAGCAGAACATGTCCATAATAACGAGAACCATAAAATCGACTACGAGGACGTCAATATATTAGACAGGAATACGCGCTATTATCCGCGAATCATTAGGGAATCACTGAAAATTATGAATAACGTGAACAACTTTAACAGAGAGGATGGGTATCGACTTAGTAACACGTGGAGACTGGTATTGCCAAGTACCAGCACCGTAGTAAGTCACGGTCAACCAAACCCGACGAATGAGCAGCGAAGCGAACCAAGCGCGACCAATGACCAGCGAAGCGAAGCGGCGCCTAGGTATATAACGAGGAGTGTAACACAACAGATTCAGTCTTTAGAATTCTTCTGAAGAAGCTGACAGGATGATCAGCGAAACGTCAAGTCAAATTCGACGACCACGGCAAGACCCGGAAGAATCTACTTCATTAGACAACGGCCGTGAAAACCTGCATTCTACTAATTATTTTTTATGTAAAACAAAAGAAGTGTATTATGTGAATCAAAATCAATGAAATATCATGTAGTTGGTAATTTTTGAGACGGGCAATTACTTGATGCTTATACATGAGAACAGGCTTTTATCGTATTTCAGAGGCCTACTCCTTCGCCGACACATTTGATTGACATCCCAACCATTCCAAAAATGCAGTCCCACATTTCACAGAGAGTTGAGCTTAATGGCCAATCGGTTCGTTATTCACATTTTATGAATTGGCATCAATAACTCAATTAATTCAGTAATTTTATCATTCACTGAGTTCGCTCAGAGCTGACTCTGAAAATGTTTCATTCCATGCATTTATTAATTCACGAGTTTTATGTTTTATAATGTGGATATTGATGGGCCTCAATACATTTTAATTATTTTGAATTTCTGTAGAGTCGATGGCATCAATCATTATAATTAAATAATGTAATGAACCGAGAACCGGATGTATTTCATTGATGTTTATTGTCCAGTTTTGCCCAGAAAAAATAACAATAATTCATTAGCTGTGTGTTATACCAACATCGAGGTAATTTTTACAGACACAAGAATATACGTTATCTTGATATCAAATCGATTTACAGTTTTAAAGTGTCAAATATAACATGTATTTCTCTCGTTAGCTTTAAAATAAAAGCGAGATTTTTATAAATAATCAACTCAGAGAAAACCACAGAACCGTAAATAGATTCACAGACATTTCCTCCACTCAGAAAATGAGCCTGTTCAATTAAATCCTGGTCATTTTTTTTTCAGATAGCGGTGATCTATCGTTAAATGAATATGTGCGTGAGTATAACGAACAATCATTTTTCAGCTTTGTTTGGTACGACACCACATATCGGTGTTACACGACTTATGATGAAAATTTCTAGTTGCAAAAACTGATGGATGTTTGTACTTCGTCTTTATACAGAGCGGCTTTTAGAATGAAAGTACAAATAAAATTATTGGAAGAACCAGTTCGTGTAATGAGAAAATGTAACATGACTTAAATTAATTCTAATTAATTCTAATAATTAAAACTAATATTTAGTTAGGCTCAGTTTAGCTTATCTTTTACCTATTTCATGATTATTATAGTCATAATTTGTAATGTACCATTATTAAATGAAAATGTTTATTAGTAGTATAATTGAGGTTATTTTATTATCACAGTGTGCTAAGATAAATAAGGCTATTACTCTTATGGTGCATTTAAAAGTTTTTTTTATAGGTTATTAATGAGTAAGTGTCCATTTAAATGATTATTGACCATAATGCACTCTGCATCAAGAATATTATTTTGCAAGACAAGAGAAATCACGAACACTTGTAATATTAGATTGTTAATTTATTGCTCTCCAAAGATTTGAAACTTTAATTCATATTTCACATATCTGTACACAAAAACAAGGTTTTTCTAATTTTTGTAGCTGAATAACTATAGAACCGGATTAAATTTCCCAACAGACCGCAACAAATTTATAAAGCAAAAGTGATAGTAAATTTTAATTTCCCTTGCGCCAGAGCACTTTTCTCAAAAAAAGTTTGTTGAAGAATGTTACGGGATCCACTGATGGCTAGGCATTTTTCTCAGTTAACGTACAAATCGATCACAATTCAAGGGGACATTGTAAGTGCTGGCCGGCTCTTCGAGTTTCACGTCTGTAGATCTCACCATACTGGACTAACTTTATAAATAAAATAATCCTGTGTTTTACATCGACACCTTTAGAAGGGAAGGACTTTAACATGACTAAAAGGACCTCTTGTCTTCTTGTCAATGATGTCACAAATCGTCAATATAACGAAATACAATGCAATTTAAGTAAGGCAGTACAGCGCTGCGTAACTCAATCATTAGAACAAAATGTAATGTATGTTAACAAATTAATACAACTTATAATCTCGGCCCGGTGTAGAGCCACCCAGTCACATGTTTAGTGCAGTAAAAAGTCAAGAAAAAGACGCTTCCTTCTTGAAAAAAAATGTTTTGAAGTATAACCAGATGAAACCTCCTTGACATCCTTAGATAGGTCACTGGACATCCGGAATAGCTATTTACGACTTTTTTAACGGTACCGATTTATTTAAAATCAAAAATGTGTAAAATTTATGAATATTAAAATACTAACTTTTTATTACTCACTTCGTCATATCTTCGAAACCGTATGACATATTCCAATGAACTTTTTTTAGTTACAGACAGGAGACATGTAACACCCCGTAGCATGTTTATTTAAAAAGATATTATTTTGAAACTTGGTACACTTATAAAATGAGTGATTGTCCTTTTTAAGTACAAACATTTTTTCCCACCACTTCCGGTTTCACCGGATGTGACATCTACTCTGTTATTTTAAATGGCACTCTGTATATTTTTTTACCTATCTGATTCGGCTCTAGATACTCTTTTCAACCATGTATCGGAACACGGCATTTATTTTTAAAATGACAGTTAATATCAATTTTAGTTTGTTAAGTCTAGGTGGCCCTGATATGAACCTTGGCAGATATTGATGCGTAGTGTGCCATGATATCGAAAGACCTCTGGTATGCGACTTTGTGCCTTATATTTTTTTGGGAATAACCAGTAGCTGAACAGACTAATAAGATCTAACTTATTTAAAAAAAAATCTTTAAACAACCCACGATATCATAAAAACCAAGATAGAAACCCCATTTTTTTATTTCACCTAGTTAAAAAATACTTATTTATCTTTTATTTTTGTTCAATACAATTGCTGTGCCTATCCAAATGTTACTTTCCTCATTAAAGTTAGTATCGAATGTTATTGCATAGTAATGAATATTGTACTGCAACAAAAATAGTAAGCAGGCGGTGGAAATAAAAGAAGGTAAAACGAGGCGTCATTTTGATTTGACAATTAAGAATTGTTTACTTGACAGCAATTTAAGTATTTTTCATTAAATTATACCTAAGTTATCACGTTCTTAACTCTGTTTTGCCATGTATTCACGAAATGAAAAAGTAGACATGCTACTAATCTATGGCGAATGTAAGAAAAATAGCAGGCGAGCTGCTGACTTATATCAAGAAAGATTTCCCAAAAGAATTCATCCACCAAACAACTATTTTGTAAGAGTTGAACAGCAATTCAGAAGTGAACCAGATGTACCGGAAAATAATTTCATTATCAATGTACTTGCAATTGTCGAGGCAGATCCCACAATTTCGATAAGACAGATTGTGGACCAAACCGGTGTAAATCGGGAATCAGCTCGAAGCATTTTGAAAAAACACAAATTTAAATCATACAAGTACCAAATACACTAGCATTTATACGAAAATGATTTTCAAAGAAGATTGAACTATTGCAATTGGTTTCTGAACAGACACAATTTGGACAATAATTTTCATGAACAAATTTTATTTTCCGACGAGTCCAGGTTCACTAATTTGGGATTACTTAATCGTAACAACACCCGTTATTGGGCACAAGAAAATCCCAGAAATATGAGAGAAAGTGCACATGAGGAGCGGTTTAGTTTTAGTGTATGGTTAGGAGTAATTGGCAGAAGAATTATTGGGCCAATAATTTTGATGGTCCATTAAATGGAGAAAGATATTTGGGATTTTTGCAAAACCAGACCAGTTTTTTTTGGAAGAACTGCCACCTAATGTTAACCCAATAATTTTTCAACAGGATGGGGCTCCACCACATAACAGCAGAGTTGTGGTGAATTATTTAAATGAAAGGTTTGGAGAAAACTGGATGGGAACAAACGGGCCCGTTCGATGGCCTGCAAGGTCACCAGACCTTACGCCGCTTGATTTTTTTGTATGAGGCCACCTCAAGGAACTCCACCAACAAACAGAGAAGACATGGAAATGAGAGTCAGAAGAGCAATCAATGGGATTACTGAATTACAGTTAGATAACGTGCTTAGGGCTACCGTCACAAAAACACGATTATGCAGAGATAATAACGCACAACATTTTGAGCATCTGCAGTAAAAAATGCTTTTGTATGCAGTATTTCAGTAAATATTTTATTTTAATTTCATTCATTCATTGTAAAAATGTATTACATAGTGTAATGGTTTTTCATCAATTTTATTCAAATGTATTTTACTGATGTTTCTTATTTATTAAAAAAATCGTTTTACCTACTTTTATTTTGTTTCCACCCCCTGCTTACTAAATATTTTTGTTGAAGTACAATATTCATTACTATGCAATAACATTCGATACTAATTTTATTGAAGAAAATAAAATGGGATAAGCACAACAATTGTATTGGACAAAAACAAAAAATAAATAAGTATTTTTTAACTAGGTGGAATAACAAAATAGGGTTCCTATCTTGGTTTTTATGATATAGTGGGTTGTTTAAAGATATTTTTTTAAAATAAGTCAGATCTTATTAGTCTGTTCAGCTACTGGTTATTCCCCAAAAAATATGAGGCACAAAGTTGCATACCAGAGGTCTTTCGATATCACGGCACACTATGCATCAATATCTGCCAAGGTTCATATCAGGGCCACCTAGACTTAACAAACTAAAATTGATATTAACTGTTATTTTAAAAACAAATGCCGTGTTCCGATACATGGTTGAAAAGAGAATCTAGGGACGAATCAAATAGGTAAAAAAAATATACAGGGTGCCATTTAAAATAACAGAGTACATGTCACTTCCGGTGAAACCGGAAGTGGTGGGAAAAAATTTTTGTACATAAAATAGGACAATCACGCATTATATAAGTGTACCAAATTTCAAAATAATTCTTTTAAAAGAAACATGCTACGGGGTGTTACATATCTCCTGTATCACCCGGTTACTAGGAAAAATAAAAGATAATCTGATAGTTTCGTTTACCTGGTAATGACTTTTTCATGAATTGAAAAACTTTTTTATTTAAAGGAATTTTGCCATGGTTTCTGCGTAAATAAATAAATAATAAGGTAACATTTAATGTTAATATTAAACAGCGAAATGCTTTTTTTTTTAACTCAGATAGACATTACCTTGCAAAAAACTCTCTTCAGGCAACATAGTCGTAGTAGAAATCATATTAATGGCCTGGATTTACTTCAGGCAACATAGAGATTGAGCTATTATGTTATATCGCTTAGTTTGTCAGATTTTAAAAAGATTTTGACTTATATCTGTTTATTTAGAAGGACAAATTGCATGTTATATGTGAAGTATCAATTTTACTCTTCATACGCAATGTTTAAAAGTATCATCTAAATAATCTACTAGGAAAACCGAAATTATTCAGCATCACATTCAACATTTTTTGCAAACGCCGCTACAGCTGTCGCAAAATAAAAGGTTGGCTTAACAAAAATAAAAATATTAGTTTTATTTCATAAGATAATCCCGCTGTATCCTATGCAAATATGGGCGACCACTTTTTCTCACTCCAACCCTGATTAAAGTCTGAGTATCTCTTTCCAGCAAGTAAACACATTGTTTTATAATATCATGGAGTTTATACTGGTACAAGGCAAGTGGGTGGATGTTGGTTTTAACTTTTATTTATTAAAAAGTGCAACACAGAAACTTAAAACGAAGAGCGTTCGGTGTAACGTTATTTTTAAATCTACAATGTAAAAGGGAACAAAAAACCTGGAACGTAAAATATGTAAAGTGAGGTCGGATGTTGAGGAGTTCATGTCATAGTTAAGAATTAAGTCGATACTCTTTTTGATTTTTATGCTCAACTTACATGTACAGGGTGTCCCGTAATAACGTGCAAAAAATTTAACTGTAAATTCTATGTTGAAAATTAAGACGGGGAAAAATGCGAAATTTGGCCCATCTTGGTTACTCATCAAAGGTATCTAACGAAATTATTTCATCCACCTGTATACACAAAAGGGTGAAATTAATTACACGTCTTGAAATTTTGTAAATATCTTTCTGCCTGCTATTTTTTTTTTTTTTCAATTAAAAAACTCCATTAGAGGTTGAGGGATCGGTAGTAACACAGTATGAGGCACAGGCCTTATTACCGAGGAAATACTGGGATACTTAATTTTATGTTTGGATTTCCCAGAGAACCCTGTGATGTGAATCATAAGTAAGTAAGTGATTGCGAGGTTCCCGTCAAACCATGGGAACCCCAAACGGCATGGACTTATGTATATCTTTCAACCATCCTGTTAACGTTCTGGAGCAAGAAGTACAACAAATTTTGAGAGACCACGATTTATCTCGGTCAGCGTCGTTTTCTTGAAAAACTATGGGTCCTATTTACTTCACGATAAACATTCAAAAACGTGTTTACACTAGGAATCGCTCGATTCGGATACAATGTCATGTATTCTCTTCTTGTGGCACAATTAATTTTATTATTTTTCACATAAATGGAAAATATTTCGACCTTTTCAGCCTCACTATAACCCATGTTGATTAAATAAATGTTAATAATGACGGTTTGAAATGTCAAAATTGAATAAACAATAAAATAATTATTTTCGTGGCCTACCTTGTTATTTTTATTTCACTTGTATTTTGACAGGCATGGCTCACTCTTCTTGCAATAAAGCAGCTCATTTGCATTTTGACTGTCAAGTGTCAAGAAGTATTTAAGATAGACCTATATACTTTATACGGGCAAAATTGAAACTGGTCAGTGTTAAAGCACAGGACCGTGCGCACTGAACTTGATATTTTGTCCAATATATTTAGCAATGGTATCGAGATTCGAACGGTAGTTGAAACTGTGCAGGCGAGTCCGAGACTGGCAATGTAATCAGCCTGAATGAACCATCTACGACTCTACTGGTTTAAAAATAATAAAACGGACAGGGCTACTAGCATAAAAAAACTCGTACATCGTTTCTCAGAAGTCGATGAGGTGTGCTGTCAATGTGCCAGTGCAGTGCATAAATACCTATTATAATATCAAGCGTAGGAGTTTAGTTAGTTATTGTTCATATTTATAATTATTTACTACTATATAAAAGGTGGAATATTTTAATTATTTACTAATTTACCATGGCTTTCTGGAGACCATTTGAAACAGAGGATAATATAATAACACCCGAAAATCTTATCATTTTCTTATGACAAGCATTTCTATTTACCTCCGCCCGTGTACAATAAAGAGATGCCGACTGTTTTTGCCAGCTTTTAGTTTTTATACGGTTTCAATTAAGTTCGTATACACTTTACAATATTATACATTTGAAATCAGGGAAAAGGGCTTCTCGAAAATGCAATAATTTATCGGGTGTTCCATTAAAAAAAACCCATATATTTATTTCGTATCACGTGACCTATACATGATATTTTTTTATCACGTTTCACTAAAACATAGGTAAGATCTTACAACTTTTATACGAAACTTTTTTTTTCTATTTTCAATAATAACAGAAATACATACATATTAAGCCATCCAAGAAAGATCCTTTTTATCTACTGACAATAATTATACAAGTACTTAATTAACACTTTCAAAATCTAAAGTAAAAAAAATAGTGATATGCATATGTGACGAAATACATTTTATTTAGATGATCCCAGATTTCTGAATATATTATTTGTAGCTGTATTTTTGTTTCGTACACCGCAACAACTATTTTTAAATAAAACGGTTGGTTTCATGTTATCTAGCAAAGAAGAATGTTGAAATTTTACTACCACGTACCTCAAAATAGGCTTATTATTATTATTTAAATTAAAGCAAACTGTCCTAAACGTCCGTACTAGCTGCAGTTTCCCTTTAAACTGGCTCATCCCGATAATTAAACCGAATATCGTATGAAATTTCAATTAAGTCGCCAAATTTGATGCTTTGATTGACATATTTTCAGCCACATTAATGTATCCGGGGCGTAAACAAACCCTGTTATAACGACAAGAAAAATATCAGCGATAGGAGTGACACTTTCGATTTTGTACCGAGCCAATCATGAACACAATGAACAAAAAGAAGATTTAGAGATGCGATCGACGAAAGCCAAGTACGAAAGCCCTCGGGGAAAGTCATTACTTGAATTTGATAAACAGAACACGTGAGAGGTGCTGAAAAAGGGAGGGCGATTAAATGGCTATTACGCGCGATGAGGAAATTGAGAAAAAGTGGATGATAGGCCCAGGTAAATTCGTTATCGACTTGTAATAAAATAAATGTGGGAAGCCAAGTATTGCTCTTTTCAGAGCTGTAATTTTAATTAAGGCAGAGTTAGAATTATAACAGCATTTAATGCTAAGGGTATATATACAGGCTGTCCATTTTATCAGCGCACTCGAGAATATCTCACTTAATATCGATCGTACAAAAAAAATTATTTTTATGAAAATTGTGCCGATTTATATAACCTAGAAAACGGTTTAAAGACATTTGAAATCCATGGCCTGCATTAAGAGAAAAATATCGAAAATTCGGAAAACGTCTAGGCCAAATATCACCGTTATTTGAATAGATACGAGAAAAATTCTAAAGCGAAATTTCTTGCAAAAGAGAGTGTTTCAACGAGGTTTTATCTAATTTTTTTCAAAACCGCTGTATTTTGAGATTTACTCTACAGGCTGTTAAATAAATTATTTTCAAACGGGCGGGAAATGGCGCCATTAAATAGAGTATTTGCCTCCCTTTTCAACGATATGTCACATGCCATATTTATTTATTGATACTACGTTAATAATTATAAAAACATTTTTTTAAACCAATAAATTTGTTTTTAACAATCATTATACTTGCCGTGGGGAAGTATGATTAAATAAAACGATAAAATAATTCAATAAGTTGTTCAAATCTTTGCTATAATAAAACATTAACATAATTAAGAAGAATAAAGAAAATTCAGGTAACAAAAACAAATTAATAATCAAGAAAGCAACATGGTGCAATTATGGAAAGAGTATTCGCTGTTATGCCAATGTATAGATGTCCTCCATAAAAGCGTGACTCCTTGCTCAGAAAGTTAAAATGTCTTTACCAATTAACTTAAGTATAATATTCATTTGTTTGTATTTCATTATTTCACTATTATTTCAATTATTTTAAAATAGCTGGCTATGAATAAGACTTGACAATTAAATTTTTTGACAGATCATCTCAGTTAATACTTAAACTCTCACTCAATCACACTTGTTTAAGAATTTAGAATTTTCACTCACATTGATCGTTATAATATGTTCGCTATATATTACCAATGCAATTTTAACTCTGGATTAGCTCAAGTAGAATATAGAAACAGATTTCCACAAGCACTACAGCCGAATAAAAATCTGTTCAGAAAATTAGCTACAAAACTGAAAAATAATAGTCCATTTTTATAGAAGAAGACAAGGTTGAACAGTGTTACTGATAATGTAAATAAGGTAAACTGAGTTATTAATTATGTAAGAAATAAAAATACAGAAAATTTGGAAACATCATTAAGAGAAATTTAAATCGCTTGTCATATAAATAAAACAAGAGCTAGAAAAATTTTAAAGAAAAATGGTTACCGGTGTTATAAAGCCAAAAAAGTTCACAATTTACAAGCAGGGGACAAGCCATGGAGACGACTTTTTGTAGGTGGCTGTTGGAAAAGAAGCGTGCCGATCCATTAATATGTAGTAAAGTACTTTGGTTCGACGAGGCAAATTTTTCCAATAATAGATTTTTTAATCACAATATTTATTACAAATGGACTTCTGAAAATACACACTGGCATAAACCGACTGGGTTTCAAAATCGTTTTTCAATAAATGTGTGGATAGGTATTTTAAGCACCAATTTAATAGGTCCTTATTTTTATGATGGTCACCTCAGTGGTCAAAGGTACCTAAACTTTTTGAGAAATGAATTTAATAAATTCTTAGATGACCTACCTTTAGAGAACCTTTAGAGAAACTAAAACTCTGGTCCTCAAACATGCAAAAAATCTGGCCAATACAGGATATTTCGTTTCAGCGTATTATTCAACACGTGATTAAGAACAACGTAAGAAACTAATACCATACCTGATCAGAGCTAAAAATAACGGAGACAAAGCTTACATAAAAAATAATAAGCTCATAATAAACGAAAAAGAATATACATTAAGTGGCTGCGAGAATACTTTTAAAACAAATGAAAATGAGCTTAAGGATCCCAGCAAAAACCCGGTAGCGACAACAAGCAAGCCCACTATCGTTCAACAAAAGCAACAACGATCCACCTCAGGCCCTACAGCCCTTATAGCAACAACAAGTAAGTCCACTACCAATGAGCAACAACAACAACAACGCACCTCACGAAAAACAAACAAACAAAAATAGCAATTTAATAACTTCGCTATCTTGCACCAAAACATTCAGTGCTTAAGAAATAAAATAGATGACATGCAACTTTTCTTAGAAGACTTTAATGCTAAAAATACAAATAACCATATAAATATTTGTTGTCTCTCTGAAACATGGTTGCAACATAGTGAAATATCATCCATCAAACTCAGTAATTATAAAATCATTTCCTCTTTCTGTAGGACTATTAACAGACATGGTGGCGTTCTAATATGTGCTAACGAAAATAGCGACTTTGAGAAGATGGAAAATTTGAATGTGTCACAAGCAGAATAAGATTTTGAATATACAGCCGTAGTAAGTAAATCATTAAAAATGCTAATACTTTGCATATACAGATCTCCTATTGGTAAGTTAGATACTTTCCAAGACTTATTATATTGTTTATTGTACAATTTAAATAACCGTTTTAAAAATTATAAAACTGTAATCTGTGGTGACTTTAATATTCATTTTGAAACAAACAATATATCAAAAACCGATTTTGTAAATTTGCTAAATATGTTTAACTTGAAAATAACTGTCACCTCTCCAACTAGAATAACAAAAAACTCGAGATCTACACTGGATAATATCATCACCAATAATGGTCAGGCCTATAATATACAAAATACAGATTTCGGCCTTGCCGATCATAATGCACAAATAATAACATTCGAAAATACGGAAAATTCTCTAAATTCTAAACGTATCTATGTAGAAAAACGAATTTTTAACGAAACAAATAAAACAGTATTTAAAAATCTACTTATGCAAACAGATTGGTCTTCGCTGTATACCGAAGCTGACCCAAATTCTGCATTCGAAATGTTTTATCGTATTTTTAACAATTCATTTGACTTTGCCTTCCCTATCAAAAAAATAAATATAAACTCAACTGAAAACCGCACTAGATGGATCACAAAAGGTATTAGAATTTCCTGTAACAATAAACGGTGTCTACTACTTATAAAAAAAATCACAAATGATGAAAATATTTGAACTTATATACATAAATTTTGTGAAATTCTTAAAGACACTATAAACATTTCAAAACAAACATATTTCTCCAGTCAATTATTAAATTCAGAAAACAAAATTAAGACCACTTGGAACTTTATAAATAAAAGTACAAATGAGAACAACAATTGCAAAATCTCTGAAAATATAACACGAGACATAGACAATGCGGTACTCCAAGATCCGTACGAGGTCACAGAAAAATTTTAAGATTTTTTTATAGGCGCTGCAAAAGACCTAACGAAAAATATTTCGAGTAATTTATCCGCAAAAGAATACTTAATTCTATTATATACATATATATATATATATATATATATATATATATATATATATATATATATATATATATATCTATATATTATGTTTTAATATTTCTGCCCTCTAGAAGCACACTTGAACTATGCCAAGCCCAGTCAGGCTATTTATTATTCGATTGCAACAGACACTGGACCGCTAGATGGCGCCTGCTTACTATTTTACATGTCGCTATCGTAAAGATACCGAGATGTACCAAATAGTCAAAGGATCCTCGTGTCGTTCGTCACATGCCTACCTTGCACTGACGAGAGCCAACAGCTCTAAACTGCAGTCTGCAAGTGGTATGGACGACTGGCACGAGAGCTCCTTTAAGTAAGGTCAGTCTTTCGGCTGGTGTTTGTTGCAATCGAAGCATTAGCGTTTTGTTGGTAATATGCGATTATTACACTTAACGCGCTAGGCTTGTAATTTGTAATTCAGCGCTCGGCGGGGCACATAGCCCTGAGAGTAGCTGTTGATTGCAGTCTGGTTACATTCCTTATAGTAAAATAAGGATTTGATAGTCCTCTATAGAACTGCTGCTGTGTGTTTTAATATATATATATATATATATATATATATATATATATATATATCTACACACATAATAAGATGGTTAAAGGTAAAAAACTACTTCTTTAACAGGAAACCAGTTAAGCAGTTAATTAGATAAATTTTTCTATAAAAATATGCATCATAAAGTGACCACATTTTAGTAAGTACGCTGTTTAAGAACATGGGATTCGTGCGAAGAAAATCACACAGGAATTTCCCAATAAACCTTGGCATGTTAGTGCAATATTCGGAATATTAAAAATAACTCGTGGAAATATTAGACGGCTTCAGGAAAATTATGGTAGTGGGCGATATCAATTTATAAGTAGGACAAAAAATTAATAAGCAAATTTTATATCGGTACAGAAAATAAATCTTTTATGAATTTGGTGTTGAAGAGTGTACGAAAATGGAACTCTGGTGTAAAGAAAATTGTATAAACTGAATGAATGATTTGAATATAGTTCCAAATTTAAGAATAAAACAAATGTATACTTTTTTGTATTAAAATGCTGAAATGTTTTACAGTTCGCGGCATTAATTTTTCTGAAAATATGTATGTACAGTTCAAAAGTGACTATATATGAGCTACATAACTACTACACAATACTAATTTGGTTAAAAAGTCTTAAATAATATTAGAGCAATACTCAGGTTTTAAAACAGTCTAAAGAATTCTTAATACATTTTGGTGGATTTAAAATTGTTAAAGATCCGTACATAGGTACGTGTTATGCAAAATTTCAATACTGTATTATGCCTGCAATGCAACAAATTTCAATGTTTAGTGAAGTGAGGCAGATAACACCACCACGCGGTATCTGGTGCCAGCTAACCTTTGACTTTGACTGCTTTGAGCTAGATACATGGCTATATGAAATTGGTTAATGTAAGCGGTCGTATTATAAACACAATTTGATACAGCATTCGACACATTAGAGGAAACGCTCGCTTTGACTGTACAGATAACTTAAGAGCGATTAAATATGGCAACATTCTTCAACACTACGTACTTATACAGGGTAGTCGGGAATTCCTGTAAATATCATATTATTATTGTCCAGTAATATTTATACAAAAACTTATTTGAAATGATAATTTAAGTAACTATAATGAAATATTCTTGATGACTTAAATGCATTCTCCTACGTATGCTATTCTTACACATTTTTGTGCATTGGTGAAATCAGTTACAAACAATTAACACAGTAATAACCATGCAATTAATGACAAAATAATTAAGATAATTTTGAACGTAATTTTGTCATTAACACCGTCTTCTTATGTTATTATTATTATTAGCCTTTACTCGAGTCCGAGTATAAAAAAATGTTACAGTCGATAGATTGTGTGTAATAAAAAAACAAGTAAAAGGTGTAGTCTATTGTAATTCCCATTCATCTACGGTGCACACGACTATGGCTATAGAGGCCAATTCGGGAGAGCACATGTCGACCGCAGTCAGGACAAACATAGACCTGGTTAGGTCTTGGATTCGGCCTTCTTGCAGCAACATTTCTTTGATAGCTGGCCACAACCCCTCGCCATTCGGTTCTGTCCGCTGCAAGTTGTTCCCATTGCTCGTCTGGAATACCGCAGGGTTTTATATTTTCATGGAGAACGTCTTTGAACCTCTTTCGTTGACCGCCACGCCTTCTTCTACCGCTTAGCAATTCACCATAAAGTGTACATTTAGGAAGGCGGTTATCATGCATACGATGAACGTGACCTGCCCATCTTAGGCGTGCTCTTGAAATAAGCACCTCAATTGGAAGGCTGTTTGCTCTCCTGAGTACTTCCACGTTTGATATGTGATGGAACCAACGGATTTTCATCATACTTCTGAGGTGTCTTTGCTGAAAACGTACTAATTCTTTCACATGACGACGGTAAGTGACCCAGCTTTCACATCCATATAGCAGTGTTGGAATGACAACTGCTCTGTAGACAGCCATTTTCGTTGACAAAGCAAGGTCGTGGTTGTCAAATACTCTATCTCTAAGTCCCCAGAGTGCTCTAGATGCAGCGTTAATTCTATTGCTAATCTCGTTGTCCATGTTTGCTTTGTCATTAACAACGTTGCCTAAGTAATTGAACTGATCCACCACTTCAAGAGAATTTCCGTTAAGTGTAATGTCTATTTGGTTCACTTGATGAGGAGTTGACATAATCTTAGTCTTTCCAATGTTGATTTTAAGTCCCAAGGAATCATAGCTCTGGGCATACACATCTAAAAGTTCTTGAAGCTCTTCCGGCGTAGAGGCTAAAAGTGCACAGTCATCCGCATACTGGAGATCACAAATGAATCGTGTGCGTGTCTTCGTGAAGGCTCTAAAGCGCCCTACGTTAAAGAGACCGCCATCAGAACGGTATCTGAGACCTATTCCTCTGACTGTCAGTTTGTTGTCAACAATAATTGTTAGAGCAGTGGTAAACAAATTAAAAAGTAGGGGTGCCAGGACACATCCCTGCCTAACTCCAATGAGGGTTTGGAAAGGTTCGGTTGCCTCATTATTATACATAACCTGGGCGTTGTTGTTTGTATGTAGACTGCGACATACTTCCACAAATTTTCTAGGGATACCTAAGCGGAGCATAATTTTCCAGAGCACTTCTCTGTCCACCGAGTCAAACGCCTTGGTTAAATCAATGAAGGCCATGTGAATTTCTCCTTGATGTTCGAGTGCTTTTTCTTGAAGCTGTTTAAGTGTGAAGATTAGATCCGATGTGCCTCGGTTTGGTCTAAAGCCACTCTGTGTTTCAGGAAGTAACTTTTCCATAACAGATGTTAGCCTATTTGCCATCGCTTTAGTGAGTATCTTCCCTCCAACAGTCAGGAGAGCTATACCCCTGTAATTTCCACAGCCCGCAGCGCTCCCTTTGTTTTTGAAGAGGTTGATTAAAAGTGTATCACGAAACTCTTGCGGAGCTTGACCACTTTCCCATACAACATCAAACAGTTTTTTGAGGTAGGGTATGAGCTCTGACGATACAGCTTTAAAGATCTCAGCTGGGAGTGAGTCGGCGCTGGGAGATGTACAGTTCTTATGTACAGTTGATACGACAATGTATTGACAATAATAATTATTATGAAAATGATCTGTGATAATAAGTACTTTTATAGAAACTTGTATTGGGTATTAATTTCGTTTTGGTAAATGTATATCGTTGATTGCTTGCTGATGTCAGATGATATTCTTTTTCATCTTTCCGAGTATGTCAACAAACAGAAGATTCGGTACCAGCTGGTCTACATGCTTATGTTCACCAGTTTTGCAACGTAATTCAGTATGCTGATGATTTCTGTTTCTATAGTGTACAAAAAAATATAATTATTGTGTTTCCAATTTAAGTTTTGCCGCAAGCCACATACAAACGTGGTTTTTTGACCATGGTTTCGAAATTTCAGTTAAGAAGTCCATAAGCACAATATTTACTAGATATATATAATACTCCAAAAGACACCCGTTTAAAATTAGGTAATCTTATATATCCATATGAAAACAAAATTACTTGCTTAGGGATTACTCTTGATAAGAAGCTAAATTGGGGAAGCTATGTAGACAAGATAGTATCTAAGTGTGAAATAGGCATAATCTACTTGAAAATGATTACTAAGGCTTGGTACGGGGCACACCCTGATATACTATTGATATTTTACCAATCCTACATACGTTTTATAATCGATTATGGATCCATCTTATATGGATCAGCTAGTAATTCAACATTAAAGAGAGTGGGATACTGTTCAATACAAAGCACGTCGTGTATGCATAGGAGCAATGAAATCTTCCCCATTAATTCGCTACATGTGGAAACTCGAGAGCCGCCCTTAGAGTATCGTAGACAGTTTCTAGCTAAAAATATGTTCTACAAGCCGAATACAAGCAATTACCTATAATCTCTAAAATCAGCCAACTAAATATTTCTGACTTAACTAATTGGTCAAAGAAAAACTTAACACCTTTATGTTCTGGATATCGTCAAACCAATGAAGACATGAGTAATGCATTCTATACTAAAATTTAGAATATCAGTACCTATTTTTCGAATAGCTCGTCTTAATCTCTACATTCTCTGATATTCCTGTTACTAATCAGAATATTTAAAAAAATTTGGAACTTAGATTCGAAAAATATCTCCAAATTTATACGGATAGTTCTAAAATCTCTGAAAATGTAGGATCTGTTATATATATTCCATCAAATAAATTTGACCTTAAAATAAAGTTGTCAAAAAACACACCTGTATTTGTTGGAGAAGCCATAGCGATCCTTAAGGCCTTAGAATACATTAAAAGCAATGAAGTCAGGCAAGCAGTAATTTATACAGGCTCCTTGAGTGTCTTAGCAAGCATTAAACATGGAGTATTCAACCATAATCCCACAAATTCACATATTCTTCATATAAATCGTCTCCTTTGCAGACATAACAAAGACAATACTCTTGTCAATTTTGTTTGGGCTAAAGCCTATATTGGAATCCCTCATAATGAACATGTTGACAATCTTGCTAAGGACAGCACTATATCTGACCTGAATTTAAATCTTAATATATGTTTATCGGACTATTACCGGAAATGTAATAATAATAATTGGCCAAAACTGTACGAAAATTATCAGTTGAGTAACCCAATGAGCTAATGTGCCCACCCAAGTTGTAGATACCCAAATCACCATGGTACAAGAATATTAATACCCCTAGAAAATTCATCACTACAATTTGTAGAATAAGGATCGGTCAAGCTTGCTTCCCAAAACATTTAAATAGAATTGGAGTACTTAACACAGATACTTGTAGCACATGCAGTACTATAGGCGATCGGAACCATATCTTCTTTAATTTATTTATTGCATACACTGCTCAACAGGTAAAGTACCCAATTATAGTACAGGAATAGAAAGTTATAAAAACAAATCATAAAAGTAGAGTACAATATAAAATATTAAAAATCGATATAAGACAAAAAAAAACAAACAAAAAAGCATGGAGAATAATACAAACTAACAAAAACATCAATAAATACAAAGTGTAAATTACAGACAATTAAAAACAAGTTTAATGAGGTACATGTGCAGTATTAACTTAGAAAAAGACAGAAGGAAACAAAGATTAAAATTCAGTGTAAGAAAAACAAAAGTAATTTGAAAATATTTAAATTAATTAAAAACTTCAGCTTTTATATCATTAAGACTGCAATTAAAAATATCGAGGTTGCTACACGGTTTATTAAAATTGTTGCAGATAGTGAACAAAGACGAATTTTTTAATAAGTTTCTATGTGGAGTGGGTAAATAAAAAACTTCGTCATTACGAGAATTTAATCTAGGGACGTGAAGATTTAATTTGCAAATTATTCCAGGAACATTAAGATCATTGTGTAGCGTTTTAAATAAGAATACTTGAGAGACGTATATTCGCCTGTCTTCCAGAGTAGACAACGAGAACCTTTCAAGCAATTGACTCTGCGGAAAGCCAATAGCTGGATAGATACCATCCGACTTAAACCAAAGTAGTTTAACAAACCGGCGTTGAACTGCTTCCAGGTTGCTCTTATGAACATCATAACTGGGACACCAAATAAGTGATGCATATTCAAGTTTCGACCTCACAAATGGTTGGTAAAGGATTTTCAATGTATCCGTCTTAGTAAATTCACGACTGGTACGAGCTATGAATCCAAGAGCCTTAAAGGCTTCAGACTATGGTATCAATATGGTTGGTAAATAATAATTTGCTATCAAAGATTACGCCTAGGTCGCGAAAAGTTGTAGACCTCTGAAGAGTATCACTAACCAAATGATAGTCAAAAATAATCGGAGACGTTTTCAATGAGAATGGCATTACGTTGCATTTACTAGCATTCAAGGGTAGTTTATTTACTAAGCACCAGTTGTTTACTTTACTAAGACAAGCTTGAAGTTGACAAAAATCAACAATATGGTTTATAACTGAAAAAATTTTAAGGTCATCAGCATATAACAGGCAAGGCAAATCAATTTCGTCCGTTATGTCATTGATAAATATGTTAAAAAGTAAGTGCCCCAAGATGGATCCCTGGGGAACGCCAGAGGTAGCAGCAAATTCAATTGACTTGAATCCGTTAAGAGTAACATACTGAAACCTATTTGTTAAATAAGACTTGAATAAGAGAATTAATCAGTATGAAAAGCCAATTTTCTCTAATTTGATTAACAGTAACTGATGATCTAACCTGTCAAATGCTTTGGAGAAATCCGTATATATGACATCAGTCTGGCGATGTTCATCTAAGGATTCAGAAATATACTGAGTTATACAGAATAAGTTAGTCGTCGTTGAACGCCCCTTCATGAACCCAAGTTGGTGAATAGATATCTTAGAATTAATTGAACAATAAATACTGTCATGAAGTAGGATTTCTAAAACTTTGCAAAAATTGCTGATTACAGAAATAGGCCTGAAGTTTTGAATATCTAATTTATTCCCCTTTTTATAAATAGGACAGAGTTTGGAAATTCAATCTTGGCGAGGAGAAAACTTGGAACCAACAGAATGGGGAAAAAAGTGGACAATATCTTAGCGCCCATTTGCACCACCAAGTTACCAGCACCAATTTCCACCCTTCAGCTATTATCCCGCAGCTGCAAAAAGGGTTGCGGGAAACGATTCACCTACGTTAAGGTTGGATGGCGCTGCTCAACAATATGCTCTAATTACCATGGGAAAGGATGTTTAAATTCCAAATTTGAAGAGCTGTTAGTCGATGAAGAACCCTCTAATGAGTAAAACTGGACAGAATTTTAGTGGAATAGGCCTACAGGGTAAACCGCTTAAAAAAACGCAAGGAGAGCTCAAATAAAAAAACGCATCTTTGTGGAAAAAAAGAGGATAATAAATAAAAATCACTTGCGTCAACTTCCGCTAGACATGCATCTTATAGAGAAAATTCCGCTCTATAAATTCATTCTTGAGCATTTTTCTTGTTAAATCATCCGGTTTTGAGATACTCGCTGTGAAACTGCGTGTAAGATCGATTTTTACCTGTGCACTCCAAACTACGCCTCAGTTTGGACGCTGTTACTGCGAAATAGGTGGGGATAAGCTACAAGATCAATAGGACATTTTTATACAGAATTTAATGACGAATTTTTGTTTCCTACACTTTTTGGTTGGTTGGTTTTTGCAAAAAGGAACTTTACGTTCCTGAATGGGGTGGGAATTTTCGGGTATATATTCCTAACCCTATCGAGAGTACGCATCTCAAATATTATTTCTTTATAAATTATTTTCTCTAAAATGTCTCATTTGCGTGGACTACGATAGATATAAGTGAGATAGACGGACGGTATTGTCATAATTTGATATCAATAAAAAAAAATTACGCATGAAACGCTTGACCTCATATTTACTCAAATTCACAATCTCTATCATACATACCAAAAATTGATTTCTCATAAACTTTCAGCTATCATTTTACTTAGCTGTGGGTTTCGCATAAAATATTACTGTAGTTTTGAGATATTAAAGCAGTTTTATATCTATATTTGTTTGCTTTTCAAGGAAAAACACATCACTATTTAAGAACGAAATATAAAGCTGTGTAAGATATAAACAGCAATTTAACACGCCGCTATTAAACTTAGCGCATTTAAAATGTACTGGGATATTATAAAAACAAAAGTAATAAAAACCTACCGACACACCCCCAAGGGTCTGGCACAGAAAAACGAGATTTATTAAGATTATCAGGTCGAGACTAAAAGTAACCACGTCAACTGTTAATAAAAATGTTATCTTTAATTTAAACTATCCGGGAACAAATAAATCAAAGCACTTAACAATACATTTGCAAGAAACTAATTTAATTTTTATTAAAAAACAGCAAATAGAATGAAATGCTTTACTTAACTGACCAAAGTCAAACTTGAATTAAGTGTGAGAGTTAGGTACATGGTAATTTTATTTAATGATAAGAAACCATCAGGTGCCAAAGGTGAATAACCGAATTCAATTTTCTCACAGGAATTGTTGAAAATCGTCTGGGAAAGAGTGGCTTTCACTAAATTAGCGTCTCTTGTGGCAAGTTGGGAGTGTGCGACGTTTTAGCAAAATCAGATAAGAGCTTGAGCGAACGCTACTCGTATCCGTGGATCTTATAGATAACTCACCGGATTACGGAAATCCCCCAACTTGCCCGGACCATTCGCTTTAAAGGATTCGACAGAGATACTTTAAGTGCACATGAAGTGAAATGAAACGTTGATTATTAAGAAATTTCTTTATTGTAATCGCCTGTTCAGTTGCATTCTTTGTATTTTATGTATTTGCTCTTCACGATTAGAAAAATATTGGAAAATTAGTTAAAATAATAACTTTTCTACCAAGAACTAAAAATAATTGGCTAGATACGTGCATTATAGTCCATAAAAACAAACATATCGTTCAGTTGCATGAGACTTGTATACCATAACTCTCTATGTTTTTCTATAGGATATTATGATCAATGCAGTTTTGAAGGATTAATAAATAAAACTATAATTTTATGTCCTCGGTCTAGTTATCTACGAGTAATTATTGAGCAAAGAATACTTAAGAATTTATGAGTTTTTACGAGAAACTGGCAATTCTAACTTATATCATGTCCTATCAGTTGTTCACCAGTCTAGATGTTTGTAAGGGATTTATGAGTTTTAAAGACTATAGAATATTAATATTTTATTGAATCCTAAAAGTTTTTATTAGACAGGAGTTCGCGTTTTTGTAAGATAATACAGTTCTAATTTTTATCGTATTCTATGAGTTATTCAAGAGATAAAAAGTGTTTGTAGATTCAATTTTTATTATATCTCAAGAGTTCTATCCGACAAGAAATAGTTGAGGATACATGAGTTCTTATAAGTCGATGCAGTTAAAATTTTGGTTATATCCTTTGAGTTTTTATTTGGGAAAAATACTTGAGGATTTAGTACTACTTATAGGACAATACAGATTCAGTATTTACCATATCCTAAAAGTTCTTAACCGATAAGAGTGAAACAGGGCACAGTTGTTTAGGATGTATTTTTTCGTTTAGATTTTATATTTTTTGTAACTTTATTTTTTTTTGTTTGTAAAGGAAGAAGGTTGAATAGTTTGAAACCCTGGAAAAATACAAATGGCTAGTCATATAATTTGGTGTTTGATTATTTTCCATTTTAAAAACCCATAGCAAACAGTGGCATGTGTAAATATCTCTAATGTTAAATAGACCAGTCTCTTTATGCAGGGTTACTGGTAATTCCATTCATTCCTTTGGAGATGTGATGGGGCATGATCTAAGAAGTAAATTTAGCCCTAACATATATTATGCAAAACTCAATAGTTTTTGAGACATTTAATTTTTTTTGTTTTTCTCAAAAAGTAGATCTTAATGTCTTAAAAGTTAATTTCCGAAAAATCTACTTGACATTTTTTATTTTTTTTTACTGGATTACTTGTTCAATATTATAGATATCCGTTTGGAATGAAAAATATCCGGAAACATTTCGATCATGTGAACATTTAAAATAAAAAACTAGTAAAATTTTTTTTTTTAAATCAGTTATGAAATTTATCTATTAGGTTTTATCAAAAAAATATTAATGTAGCACGCGTACAAATTATTATAAAAACTTCCTTATTTCAATAGCTATCTAACTAGGTAGAAATGTTTAATGATTTATTTATAAATAATTATCAGACAAGGTCATTTTAATATTATTGATTGAGCTGTGAAAAATGTCAAACAGTACACAATTTTTGTTGTACGAAGAGGAGAGAATTTTAAAACATTAGAATGTGGGATGCCGAGGTAAAAAGTTTGTGAACTTCTGGAATTCAAATTCGGAACGCGGAAATCTAATGGACTTAAAATGTCTTAACAGTATATATTTCTGTGTACAATATTATATAAAAATACGAGAGAAAAGTATTCGCGTCTGGTAACCAAGAAATTTATAGAAAATGTAACTAGGAGTTCTTGCTGCGGGAAGCCAACATCCGGGTATACTCCATCCGACTTAAACCAGAGCAATTTTACAAATCGTCTCTGCACACTCTCCAAGGCGTCAATGTGAATATTGTAATGGGGATTCCAGACGAGAGATGCATATTCTAGTTTAGACCGGACAAAAGCAAAATAGAGGATCTTTAGTGTACAAATGTTTGAGAAATCTCTGCTCATTCTGATTATAAAGCCTAGAGTTTTAAAAGATTTGGCTACAACATTGTTTACATGCGGTACAAATGTGAACTCTTTATCGAGGATTACGCCAAAGTCTACAAGGGTCTCTGAAGCACTGCGCCATCTACATTATAGTCGAAAATAACCGGCCTTGCACTAGTTGTGTAGGTCATAACATTACATTTTGACACGTTTAGATATAATTTGTTTCGAGTACACCAGTTGCATATGCGTGCTAGACTATCCTGCAGTGTAACGCAGTCCTCCAGAGATGAGACTGTATTAAATATTTTAAAATCGTCAGCGTACAGCAAACAGGATACTTGAATACAATTCACGATATCATTTACGAAGATGTTGAATAACAGGGGTCCAAGAATTGATCCCTGCGGAATACCAGATGTTGCACCGTATTCGACAGACCGCAGCCCACCATAAGCAACATATTGCTCCCTGTTTGACAGGTAGGGGTGAAAAAATGAAATGAGTTGAAAAGAGAATCCAAAATCAGACAATTTATTTAGCAATATAGTGTGATCCAGTCTGTCGAATGCCTTAGAGAAGTCAGTATATATTACGTCCGTTTGCATACGCTGGTCAATGGCTTCTGACGTATACTGGGTGATACAAGTTAAATTAGAGGTGGTGGAGCGCCCTTTCATAAAACCATGTTGATACACCGATAATTGTACACTAACACTGAAGTAAATAGTATCATGTAGTATGATTTCAAGAGTTTTACTAAAATTTCACAGAATAGATATAGGTCTAAAACTGGAGATGTCATTTATCTCGCCTCTTTTGAAAACTGGGCACATTTTTGAATGTTTCCAAATATCTGGGAGACAGCAGTTTTTCATACACAGATTGAAATGGATGAAATCTGCATTCAAAAGGATTGCTGTGACTCCAAGGGAGGAATAAAATTATGTTCAAAAAATGTTATTTTAATATTATTAATATATTTATTTAACCTGCTACCTGCTTGTTTTTACCCCCGAACCCTTCGACGGAATTAGATCAAAATATAATCTAGTTCTAGATCTCGTTATAATAGAAGTGTACCAAATTTCAAGTCAATATCATAAACGATTCCTGAGTAAACGTGCGCACAAAAAAAGTTACAGACCGATAGACCGACCGACAGATCGACATACCGACAGACAGAAAATTCTTTTTCGCTCAAATTTAAAATGTCGACGTTTCATGATCAAGCCTATTTGAAAAAAAAAATTCGCGTTACTATTTCCACTGGACGTGGAAGTAAAATTGACGTGTTTTAGGATTTCACTCATAAACTGTTATTTATGAATTTATCAGTTACTTATGGATCTCACTCTATGAAAATAGCAAACTTCTCGGATGCAGATAATTCTTGACTAGCGTGGAAATAAAATAATTGGTGAAATAAAAAAAATTCGAAGCCTGTAGATAAATACCTAATTTCTGTATTTATACAATCTCTGCATTTGCATATTTTCTTCTTTAATTACTTTGGCCGCTTTTTACAAACAATAAATTTTCGCAAGTTCATTCCGAAGATGATCACTATATCAAAACTGGCCGTGGAACATCGTTTATCTTTTTTAATGGTGACATTAATAAAAATTAAGGACGAAAAGGAATTCCTTGGTAGAAAGCAAGAAGTGGGAATGGCAATACGAAGATTTGCTGATTATATATAATTTGATTTCGGCTCTATTGATTTTCTCAAAGTAGCAAATAGCTCCTGGTAGTGTTACGTTAATTATCTCATGCAATATATATTTTTATTCTGATTCTTAGGCCGGTAAACATTCCTACTTTTGGTTGGAAAATATAAAAAATCGAGTTGCTGAAACAAAACAGTACGTAAGCTAAATGTTGACAAATAATAAAATGTTTATCGAAGTAAACAATATTTTGTGGATAAGACTGATTAATAATAATTTCTTCACGGAAAAAATGAAATCGAAGTGAGTTATGTTTTTTAGTGTTTATGGATTTTTCTTGTCTGAAATTCGGCATATTCCTCCTAATACATCCTTCCTCCTTACATCTCCTTATTTGAAACATCTTGTTCCCTTAATTATTTATTTGACTCTAAATTTCTTGTCCTCGATGATTTTAAGATTATAAGAAGAAAATGAAAACGCAATTATATCGAAATAATTTTAAGACAGCCAATTTCCGTCTACTCTATCAAAGCTTACTTGAAACTGACTGGAGTTTTCTGCATAATTGTGTAGATGTCGACTAGGCCACACTACTATTTTACAATCAATTTGACCTAATTTTTAATATTTATGTGCCAAAAATAATAACTAATAATTAGTTATCCGACTTAAAGTCAAGATTTTCAGTGAAAAATTATTTAATGACTATATATCCAACATAGAAATCAACATTGTACTTGATCCCTCTAACTTCTGGAAATATACCAATAAAAAGAGCTCACACGCTGGTATAAACATCTCCGATCCTGAAGAAATAGGCAATGCCTTTGCAAATTTTTTCCAGCAATCTTATAGTATGCCTTCCAACAACCAGCACTTTGTGCAAAATTGTTGTAATAATTGCCATGAACTTAATTTGTGTTTATTTTTGTTAAATTTTGGTACCTAAATATAGTGCTCTCATGAAATTTCACTGTATAAAATTTAACCGTTTAAATAAAGAAAATGTCGACGTCGCCGAAACTCCAAAAGTCAATTTGACCCCCAAGACATATGAAAAATGCCCCGATCAGGCGCATATCATTTCATATTTTTCAAGTACACTATTTTTTTCAGCATTACTTAAATATATGCTGTAAGTTTTTAAAAATAATAAAGCCCTAGAATACGATTTTCCTAGTTTATATAGGCGTAGTTAAAGATAAAACTCTGCAAACACGTTTTATGACAACCATCTGTTGTGAATAGGACATTTATAAGAATAGATAAAATTTCATTTAATGGTTGTCATCAAAATTACGAGAGAATACGCTATGAAACCTGGAACTTCTACAAGAACCCTAGTAGTTTTTCGTTGAGACTTTTAAATTTATTATTGCACGTATAATGCAGTACAACAACAAATTATTATTCATTATATTTATTACAAGCATCTAAAATTTGTCCTATACACAAAAAAGTTAGCAAATCGGATATAGAAAATAACCATCTCGTTACAATCATAAATAACTTTCGCAAAGTATTTGAAAACGCATCCTCAGATTCATCAGAGGATATGCAACAATCAACATGGTTTTGTCTCTCAACGATCGACAACAAAAAACCTACTTTGTATAACACAATACTTAGATGAAGTTATGGATAACGGTGGATAAGTCGATGTCATTTATATGGACTTCTCTAAGGCTTTTGATAAGTTGAACCATAGTATTTTGCTAATAAAATTAGTTTCTATTTGTTTTAACCTCAGGAAAATAACTTTTTGAATCCTATCTGGTTAATAGGCGTCAGTTTGTACAATATCAGGGTCATAGGTCTGGTCTATCGAAACTATATTTCAATCAGGAGTACCACAAGGGTCGGTCTTAGGCCCTTTACTGTTTATCATTTGCATTAACAATATCGTCACAGACCTCAGTTGTAAATATCTCTTATATGCTGACGATTTGAAGATGTTATAAGATCAGCGACGAATCAGACTGCGAAAAGCTGCAAGCATACTTAGCACAATTCATTCACGAATGATGTATCAAATTCAGACTATCTCTAAACATAAATAAATGCAATACAGGGTGTCCCACGACGAATTGCGGTGATCGATATCTCGAAAAGTAGACATCGGAAAATTTTGAAAATTTGGTAGTAAACTAATGTCGATGGGGGTAACTCGGCTAAAATATCTTCAAGATGGTGGCACTTCCGGTTATACCGGAAGTCGATACCAACTTGCTTATTTTAAATAGGATACCCTATATATTATTAAATTTTTGGATTGTACGCAAAAGTTCTAGGCCGATTTTGTGTACCATGTCCTATACCTAGGTCTCTCCGTTTTTGAGATATTTCAATTTTTATGTCAAAAATGACGTTTGCGTGCCCTAAAAGAATTATCAATTTTTCCTATAAGGAAGCCCTTATTATCTAATTTAGGTTCGATTCTTTGTTGAAAGAGACCTACTTTAATAGAGTTTTTATAATATTTTGATAAGTATTAATACAGAGTGTTCAAAAAATAAGAATAAAAATGATATTGAGAAAACTGTCAAAAATCAATTTTTGCAAATGGAAACTTCCAATTTTTATAATCTTATCTTATTCGCCATTAAAAATAAGGGTAAGTTTGTATATGGATGTGTATTCCGAAAATTTTTAGTTTTCGAGATATTCCCAATTCAATATTTCTATATGGGTATTTTGTTGTGGATATTAAGTTAAATTACTCTTAGTTGGCTAAGACGGCGTTGAGTGCTAAACAAATGTATGTAGCTGTCACTTACCATTTGACAAATATCAATTATCATGCCGGGGCGCTTAAATTATACGCACGAGGATTACTTAAATTTGTTTATAATCTATGGAGAATGTAACGAAGTTTTATCAAAAACATGAGAAATATTCGCTAATAGATATCGAGATAAACAAAAACCGTCTCCTAACAGTATTAAACGAATAATGGAGAATTTCAAAAATGTTGGCACCGTTAAGGCAACAGTTCATAAAATAAAACCAATTGTCGATGATGAAAATATCGAAATTGCTATTTTGGGATATTTTGCGGCATATCCTATAACATCCTTAAGACAAGTGGCCTTACAAACAAGAATCTCCAAGAACTCTATTCATAGAATTCTTTTGAAACACAAATTCCATCCCTATTCCATTTCTATGGTTCAACACCTAAAGGACACCGCTTTGACCAGAAGAGTTCACTTTTGCGAATTTATTTTAACAATGTTACAAGGCGACTTTCGATTTTTGGACAACATAATTTGGACTGACGAGGCAAAATTTACGAAAAATGGACTTTTCAACAGACATAATTCCCACTTTTGGTGTGATTCAAATCCCCATGCCGTGAGATTGCGAAATTATCAAGAAACCTGGCAATTTAATGTGTACTGTGCTGTGAGAAATGATGGAGTCGTACAACTTAATTTTTATGAAGAAAACTTAAATGGTAATGAATTAATACTTAAATAGTTTCTGTTTTTCAAATTACGCATCAACTTTTTTTTAGGTAAAAGATATTTGAATATATTACAAGATTTAGATAATGAATATTTGAACAATTTACCGCTAGCTAAACATAGGCAAATATTTTACCAACACGATGGCGCGCCACCACACAGCAGCTTCATAGTTAACAACTTCTTGGAAGAAACTTTTTACGATAAGTGGATTTCTAACAATGGACCTTTTCTGTGGCCTCCCCGTTCTCCTGATCTGTCTGTCTTAGACTATTTTATGGTGAACAATAGAAGATATGGTTTATTTTAATCCAGTCACAACAATGGAAGATTGTCAGGCAAGAGTAAGGAATGCTTTTGAAAGATTATCTCCAGGTTCTATTAGAGCGGCCACCCATGATTAATCAAGAGGTGCGAAAAATGTTTGGAAGATTAGGGTGGAGGCTTTGAACACTTATTAAAATAAAATATTTTCCTGAGTATAAGTAGTTATACTGTTAGTATTTTGTGTAAGAACCTTTTGGATCTAAGTTACATTTGTTTAATTATTTCATGAACTGTTGCAGTGCCCAATTTTTTGAAATTCTCCATTATTCATTAAATACTGTTCGGAGACGGTTCTTGTTTCTCTGGATATCTATTAGCAAATATTTCACATGTTTTTGATAAAACTTTGTTACATTCTCCATAGATTATAAACAAATTTAAGTAATCCTCATGCGTATAATTTAAGCGCCCCGGCATGATAATTGATATTTGTCAAATGGTAAGTGAGAGCTACATACATTTGTTTAGCACTCAACGCCGTCATAGCCAACTAAGAGTAATTTAACTTAATATCCACAACAAAATACCCATATAGAAATATTGAATTGGGAATATCTCGAAAACTAAAAATTTTCGGAATAGACATCCATATACAAACTTACACTTATTTTTAATGGCGAATAAGATACGATTATAAAAATTGGGGGTTTCCATTTGGAAAAATTGATTTTTGACAGTTTTCTCAATTTCATTTTTATTCTTATTTTTTGAACACTCAGTATTAATACTTATCAAAATATTATAAAAACTCTATTAAAGTAGGTCTTTTTCAACAAAGAATCGAACCCAAATTAGATAATAAAGGCTTCCTTATAGGAAAAATTGATAATTCTTTTAGGGCTCGCAAACGTCATTTTTGATATAAAAATTGAAATATCTCAAAAACGGAGAGACCTAGGTATAGAGCATGATACACAAAATCGGCCTAGAATTTTGCGTACAATCCAAAAATGTAATGATATATAGGGTGTCCCATTTAAAATAAGCAAGTTGGTATCGACTTCCGGTATAACCGGAAGTGCCACAATCTTGAAAATATTTTAGCCGAGTTTCCCCCATTGATATTAGTTTACTACCAAATTTTCAAAATTTTCCGATGTCTACTTTTCGAGATATCGATCGCCGCAGTTCGTCGTGGGACACCCTGTATAGTGTTGTTTATGGGGAAATAAAATAAAATATGAATATACTATTAATGGGACAAATCTAACACGTCATGATAGTTTTAAAGATCTAGGCGTAACATTTCACTCACATCTTTCCTTTAGACAACACATACGAAACATAGTGCCATCATGTTTTAGATGTTACGATTTCTTGTACAAAATGGTCGAGACTTTCAAAATACAAGTACCAACCCCCACTACGACGTGCATATTAACAATGTTGAACTCAGTTCAAATGTGCTTTTAGAGGACGGAATATTAAAACATAATACTTTTAGTCGCAAACTCCTCTATAAAATCCTTATTTTATTAAAGGAATGTAACCAGACTGCAACCAACAGCTACTCTTCGAGCTATGTGCCCCGCTGAGCGCTGAATTATGTTACGTTTGATTTTGTTGTGGCAGGGACAAGTACTGAATTCTACATTTGTTTTATAAATTAATATAAAGTTCACTTATCAATATCATTTTCGTTAATTATATTTTGTTAGTCAAGTAAATTTGGTCTTAACGCTTCTTGTAATTTTTAAATTTTTTAATCATATTCAACAATAGTTCAACACTAAATATATAAAGTACAAAAAAAGGATATAATTGTCATTTTAATTCACACATTAAATGTAGCTTGCACTGTATGTCTTATTATTTGTATTTCGTATCCATTTTCCATTATTAATAGAAAACCTTCTGTATTTTTCTTTACGCTGTATTTGTCTTGACAGAGTTTAACTATTAAACATTCAACTACTGAGAAGTCGTACCCTTGTTTACTAATAGCTTCTAGTTTATACAAGGTATAGCTTTGACTGGCATGTTTGGCTCTGAAAAGATTAAGCGAACATTAGTTTTGTATATCATAAACAAAGAATATCCTACCTGTACATTATACATGCCTAATATTGAATTAGGTTTGTGTCGGTTATATAATGGGGTATATGTTATCTAGTTCTTGCAGTTTCGTTGTTTTGTCTAGAGTACCTGGAACATTGAAAAATGTTAGCAACTACAACTTAACCACAATCGTAGCACTGTAAATGTCGGGATAATTAACGTATTACTTCGAGTACTTACTGTAGTATTCAGTAGTATACAATTATATGGTTTATTCTTTGTAATGTTCAATTTCTAGTGGAGGTTAAGTTTCTATTGTCAACCTAGCTGTCATTGCTTCCTAAGTATATTCAATTAGTTATTGGTTGTAACACCATTTGTTCAGTTCTGTTCTGATCTGTTAACTTGATGTTACTTTTTTTAGTTTGGAAGTCTTTTCTTTGACTTTGACTGGAAGTGTATATCAGTTTAACAAATAAAGGTGAGACAATAGATCGGTTCTCTCGTATTTATTTCATTTAGTGTAGTTTAGTGAATTGGCGAGAAGCTAGAAAATTAATGGAACACACCTTAACTGGGTGTTGGTTGTCGAACGTTGGTATCCTATAGTAGCGCATGTGCTGTTTAATAACCTGTAGCGATGGTAATTTCCTTCTTTTCCGTTGATAGCTCTCACGTGTTAGACGTCCTTGCTTTTTCTCCTGGATGTGTGGACTGAAGAATAATTAAATCTGAATTAATTTTGTTAAAGGTGAATCATCACTTTATAATTGGTATGTTACGGGAATAAATTCTTCAGCCTCAATTAGATATTTTGAATATCGACAGCTTAATGCTGGATAATATCATCTTTGGGAAAATGCCTACACATGGAGGGTAAGTTAAAAAACGTGTTCATACGTCCATCTTGTATTAATTATTAAAACTTTTAGGCGATTTTTGTTAGATTTACGTTGGGTTTTGTTGGCGCAGATGTGCTGTTTTCATGACTAGGTCGATTTGTTAGTGGAGTAGGAGTTATCATATTTTTTTTTCTCGAGTAAATAATGGTCTAAGGAATAATTGTTGGAGATCAGGGGATGCCAAAATTGCCAAAGTTTTAAGGAGCACACCACGCTGGAAATTCATGGAGTCACAGTGAGGTTACAAGCACCTACACCTTAACCGCCACTCTCGGAGTAAAGATAAGTTTCTGTTGTCAAAAATTTAAATTTCAAAATTTATTATTTTTTTATTTTCATGTATGGTATAGTGATATCATAATTTTAACCTTCAACTATATTTCTTTTATTAATACTTAGTTAAAGGATATAGTCCAGTCTAAGTAACTATTTGAAGTTGACGTAACAGATTGTACAGTTAGTATGTTACAGTGTAAATAATTCATGGGAATATATCTATAGTACATAAGGGTTATGTAAACTACGTGCAATTGCATTTGGTAACCGATTTGGTAATTTTTTTTTGTTGTTTGTTTAATAAATTTGGGTTTTAAATATTGTACATACGTCAATGTTTGTATCACGTCTGGTACATTTGATTATTTCCTACAAGTTTCAATTTATGTCGTCCTGCTGAATAAATTATTTACTCGATGTGAGTTTGTTTATTTTCAACAAAATTTAAACCACTGGATAAGGAAACTTAATCTGATTTTTTATTAATTTACTTTTGTTTAACCTAGGTCACCAACTGATAGGCCAGGTCACGTGTGAACCTGGAACCCAAAACCTGGGAGTACGACGAGACTAGCCGAGGTGTGTGAAGGTATCAGGGTAGGTTAGTGACCTGAGGTTTCTTTGAGTTGTTTGAGGTTAGAAAGAAACGTAACAATTACAAGTTACAAGCCTGGCGCGTTAAGTGTAATAATTGCATATTACCATCAACTGAACTCATTCAAAGACGTTTCTTAAAATTCCTGGCATTTACAATTCCAAAATATGTTCATTTTGAATTCAAAATTTAACTGTGTTTTCTACGGTATTAATTTTTTGCCTACATATAAAACACTTTATTAGCTACAGAAGAAAGTATTTATAATTTTTGTATCTTTTAATTTGATAAATTAGGCTCAGGACCAAATTTATAGGAGTATATGTAAGATAAAGCTCTCACATAGATGTTTGAGAAAATTATTCGATATTCACACTGTTCGCTCGACATATCTAATGTATCATATTATATAGAGAATAAACTTCAGCGGAGAATTCCTAAAGCGTTTACGGGAATGTTAGTACATGGTTTCTCCAAACCCGAAAGTGTTGTTTCTGGCAATTTGAAGGTAATTCTCAAGTGAACAAGATATGTTATCTGGTAATTTGTTGAGTCAGAATTATATGCTGCATACTATATCGATCCAAGTATGCAGGTTTGTGGGGAAGTTAGAGCCAGCGTGGGATGCCCTGCTGCTATTTACAAGAGTATATAAAATTAGCTGCTAATCCGACAGCAAGATAGAAAGCTCTCATACCAACTGTTTAATATATTATGAGAGTTGTTGAAGAAAGAATGAATATATGAACATACTGACCGAATATGGATTTAATTCATATACCGGGTAAGCGAGATTAGTATTGTGCCAATTTCTCGGTTAAGTGTAAGAATCAAATTTTGAAATTTTGGCATCTTATTTGTGACTCAAGAAGTTCAATTTTGCACTTATTAAGTGAAATATATTACTTCCGGTTCAACCGGAAGTAGTAACAACTTTTAAATAGTAGTTGCATATTTAGATTCCACGGGTAAATTTGTAAAATTTAATACACACATCGGTTTAATTAAATAACTGCAGTATGAATATAGGGTTAATAAATTCCCTTCAAAGAGTAATGACCGGAAGAAGGTTAATGACTATTTTGAAGGCGGCGGTTAAAGATCAAGGCCATCAGTCACGGTTGAAGGTCAAATGTTATGTAACCAGTCAAGGTTACAAGGTTGCCGGCGTGGTGTGACACTCTTTTTCTCGTACTATGCGAGAACTAAGGCTGTCACTTTGACACTCGAGCTTTCTTACTTGTTACTCGGGCGCCAGTTCAAGTTTTAAGTGGTTGAACAGCACTACCCAAAAGTCGATGAGCGAGACTAAGCAGCTCAGTGAAGACACAATTAATTCCATTGGGTCAATAAGGGAACTTAGACTTTCACATACACAAAGTAAAACGCAGAAATTTGATAATATTTAAATATATTACAGTAATTCCATGGTTAACAGTCCTAAATAAAACAGAAAATCAAAATTAACACAAATTTATATATATATAGGTTTAGGCAGTAGAGGGAGAGTAGCAAGCAATATGGTAAATTAGCGGCAAAAGCGTGTAAGCGGCGAAATTAGCAAGTTTATGATAAAACGATTGTTAAGCAGACAGTGTACGGATACCAGAAAATGCGAAGCAAGCAGAATTATTTATAGTAATAAAAACAGATTATAAAAACAGACCGGAAATTTGGCTAGTGCTTAATGATGTTAATCTTACTGGGAATTAAGTATCGGCAGAATAAGCAAATATTTTTGTCATGAACTCAGTATACTGTGCAAACAAAAGCTTAATTAAATCTTCAGCCCGGAACAAACAATAATGTGACTATATAAAAAAAGGTGAGAGCCCTGTAGGGACACAGGTCCTAAAATACAGGGGGAAGTAGGAACTTGTAGGGACACAGGTATTTAAAAATATAAGTAAGGGTAAAAGGTAGTCACAAGTTGAAAATATTAAAGTAAAACATTCAAATAATTAAATATGAATTGAAAGCGAATTATATGTAACAGTCTTCTGGATGCACAGTATAAAATTTTCAATCATAAAATAAACAGTGAAATTTAATATGCTAAGTACAAAAATTTCAATCAGTAAATATGAAGTAATAAAATAAATATCCGGAATATTCAAACAATGTAAAAATTTCAATCAGAATAACGGCAGTAATGTTTCGGTAACTAAGTATAAAATTATCAATCAGTAAATATGAAATAAATACCAAGAATATTCAAACAGTGTAAAAATTTCAATCAGAATAACGGCAGTAAAATTCCGGTAACTAAGTATAAAATTATCAGTCAGTAAATACGAAATAAATACTAGAAATATTCAGACAGGATAAAAATTTCAATCAGTAAATACGGAATAATAAATGCACTAGCCAAATATATATATATATATATAAGTTTTCTTACTCTTTCAATCACAGCAGTGGACCTTGGGCAGACGGTAGACGTCTGGTTGCTTCGAGAATTGGAACAAATTCTGATTTTACAGGTCTTTACGATCAGTTTTATATCCAGATTCCCACTCGGGGTATCGCGAGGAACCCCACGTGCTCTAGAATAGCGCATGGCCCAGTGTATTGAATACAAGACAGCGAGGACGGCTGTATTAACTTATTAAACTACTGGTAAATTATTATTACGTGCGTTGGTTAGTATAAATAAAGTATTCTGACTTTGGCAATGTATGGAATCGGTTTCAAATAATTATTCTAACCAACTACGAAAAAGAAATGAATTTAATCGGGTACAGATAACTAATTATTGAATTAATTACGCCAAACAATAAACAATAATTCCGTTTACAAGTATTTGCTGCTTTAAATAAATACTCAGGTATTCAAATAGTGAATATTTTCGGATAATATACAGTAAGTCGCTTAAGAAACATAATTATATAAAGTACAATTAAATATAAATTTTATGCAGATTTCCGTAACGAAAAATGCTTCGTTACAGTGGTTAAGGTTAAAAATCAACATAATGTGTTGATGCAATTATTGATAAAGGCAAGATTTTAACATTTACGTAACTAAATTAAATTCGACTTGCCCAAAGTGGTTAGCGTCTATTCCAAAATGAGTTTACAAAATAACTTGTTCAATTTACCACATTTTAAATTTGATTGTAATAATATAGTTCCTATTTCTGAAGAGAACTTTTACAAAAGTGATTCAGTAGTACTTGCTGAAAAACGATATAAGTTAAATAAATCGAAATGTAAATTTGTTTTCATAGGATTAGCGTATGACTTTGGGTATGAACCATGTATAAAGCTATCTGGAAATAAAGACAATGAAGTTGTTCTCAATGAAAGTAAATGGAATAGTTTTATAACACACCAAGCAATCATAATGAATTATTTACACTCTAACCATAAAACAGAGGCAAAAAATTTGGAAAACTTTTTAAACAATTTTCTAATATAAGGGCTATCAAAATTATGAAGGATAATTGCTACATATTATTGGAATACGAAAGAGTCTGCAATTTATGGAAGCCATTACTTCTTGCAAAATAGACAATTAATATTTCAGAGAATCAAGAATTTTCAAATTATTTCAATACACTACAGAAAGGACTACAAAAGCAACCTAGAAATGTTATTGTGAATGCTCTGAATATAATTCGTCCTTCAGAAAACCCTAACTGACTATTAAACTTTAACCTTTTAATTGTGATCTTGAACAAATATAAATAATTAGTTCACCACCACCTCGATATTTTAATCTTGACCTTTTAGCCTTAACCTCTTAGGCTTAACGTTTAGCCGTGACCTTCGACGTTAACCTTTTGTCCTTGGATTTAACCTCGAACAGTTGGCCTCAAGCTGCGACGTTGGCATTTTGACCTTGACCTTTTGGCCACCGCAACAAAAATAGTCCTCGACCTTGGACCCGTCCGAAATCTTGGTCATTACTCTTTGCGGAGGGCCTAGAACGCCATGTTCACCCTCCTAACTGCAGAATAGCATCTACAGAAATCCAAATATTTCAATGTATATTAGTACCGAAACTAAAAGGCCGATTTCATATTTTCTAATTTTTAGAATACCATGTATAATTAATCTTGGACTTGACAGCTGTTTACGTCTTTCTAAGACAAGCAGAACTTTTTATAAAGAATGGCTTATTTATGGGGAAATCAAAAATAAGAAAATTTGCAACAAAATATGTATTATTATTTCTTAAATATTTTGTAACTATGTTTTGTAGTTGGGAAAAAATAAATTGTTAAATGATTTGTGTACAGCACATATTTTGTGCACCATTAATAAATTACAATAAACTGTGGTAGTTCATTTGCCAGATTTATTAAACACAAGTGAAGATGACATTCTTTCTGGGAAAGAACAATTGAATTACCATTTCGAAACTGCATCCAGTCAAGGAAATTAATGTGCCCAATACATTTATTAAATCGAGCTCTGTCAGGACCAAAAGTATAAAAATGTAACGTACCAAATTGATACTTATTTCTCCGCGCTCCATAAAATTCACTGCCATAAAATTGTCAATCGATGTGACGAACTAAAAGAAACGTTTTAATGTTCAAAACAGCAATTCTAAAGCATTATATACGGGATGTAAATTAAAGACGCTGTAACTCCTTCTTATACACATCATTAAGGGTGACGAGTTGAGAGTATTTTTAATTAAAAAAAAATAACAAAAGTGACAAATAGCTTTCATCAACTATATATATCACATATGCAGGTGAAGAGAAGGGCATTATATGTTTAATAAAATCAAGTTTAAGATAAAAAAAATTATAATAAAATTCATACTTTTTGACGTTTAAAAAAAATATTTTACACTGTAATTTGTTTATTCGATAACATATTATTTTTGTGGAACATAATATTCCAATTACTGAGCAGGGGATAATATTTACTTATAAAAATGTATTCAAGAGATGTAGAAACATAGGAATATAAAACAAACAGATAAATATATTTGTATTTATGGGGAATTTATGAACGTTACATCTGGGAGCTAGCAAATGGAATAATCCTAGAACCTGCTCTTGGTATTCGAAAATTACTAAACTTAAAATAGCATCGCAATATGCTGCATGTACTATTTTATAAAGAAATATTTGCCGTGATATTATTCCGCGCATTTCCAGACTGGCAAACAAAAGTCTATTTAAAAGTATAGTCTCACGAAAACCATTAGCAGGAAGTAAAAACATAAGTGTTGAAGCGCGAAAGCTTGTTAAACTATGATAAAAATTAAATAATATCTTATAAACTAAAATTGACAAATATAATATTTAGATAAAATATTGAGAAATGTTTGCCTGTTTTAAATACTGTAACTTGCGAACACAGACACAAATCTCATTAACATTAAAGTTATACAGGCACAGTATTTAAGAAATGATCAAGTCTACTTTTAAGTGAATTCAAAGATGGAGCAGTAACAACACTATCCGGAAACGCGTTCCACTTTTCAAACACCCTATTAGACAAAAATAATTACCTACTATGCACGTGAAAATTATCGTTTTTTAACTTCAAGGTGTGACCACGTAGACGGGAATCCACATTAAGTGTAAAAATATTCTCTGGACAGTACATTTCTCAACTGAGTAACCTGTATGTTGTAATGAGATCACCACGCATTCGTCTTGTTTCCAGTGGCTGAAATTTGAGACGGCTTAGACGAGTTTCATAAGGAAGATAAGAAGATAAGGAAGATTTTTGATGTTTTGCCCTAAAACAGGAGAGGCTACAGCAAACTCGAAATGATGACGAATATACGAATTACAAATTTTTAGAAATGAGTCGGTTGTGAGATATTGAAACGACTTTCTAACCATATAGATTAACAGATTGCATTTCTTAACTACTTTGCTAACACGAACACTCCAGGCCAATGAGTTTGTCATACAACACCAAGGTCATTTTGCTCTGATACGGTTATAAGGTCATTTCCGTTAACGTTGTAGTCCAATTTTGTGTTATGTTTAAACATACGCACTACACAACATTTTGCATTGTTCAGAGGAATCAGCCAATTAGAGCACCAACGCACGATAAGATCAAGGTCGTATTGAATATCAGGTGATGGTGAAGAAACCAGCTTGAGATCGTAGGGAAGGGTAGATGATGCGCAATTCTTCGCCAGGTCTGATACGTATATCAAGAACAATATAGGGCCTAGTACCGAACCTTGAGGTACGCCACTTAAAATTTCACGCTAATCGGAAGAACAATTTCCTATACGCACAGAGAACTCACAATCACTCAAGAATAACTCAATCCACAGCAATTTGGTTGTCGGTATGTGTAAAGTCCAAGTAAATCACATCTAACAGTTGCCACTATCATGAAATCCACGCATTAACCGCCTGAAGCAGGTTGGAAACTACCGAGCGGTTTGAATATATTATTTAATAAAAAAAGGATCAACTCTTCACAGATAATATAAGTTAAGCTAATTGGTCGATAATCGCAGCTGGAAAGCTTGTCATATTTTTTGTAAATAGGCGTCACACTGGGATTTCTCAAATCATCAGGAACCGTATCACTCTCCATGCATTTAATCATGATTTGACAGAGTGATTCACATAGACTAGTAGCACATCCTAGACAAAAATAACGAGTTAACTGTGTCAGCTCCGTGAGAGGAGTCAGTACGTAATTTAGCTAAATGCTTCCGTATCGTTTCTGAAGTAATTTTCAATCAATGTGTTTGAACGAGTATTCAAGT
This sequence comes from Leptura quadrifasciata, assembly GCA_963675555.1. Taxonomy (NCBI): domain Eukaryota; kingdom Metazoa; phylum Arthropoda; class Insecta; order Coleoptera; family Cerambycidae; genus Leptura; species Leptura quadrifasciata. The sequence continues at coordinate 12,204,531 of OY776681.1, read as the reverse complement.
TTAGGGGAGGAGGTTGTGTGCCAGGATCCACCGTATATGTTCCGAAAAACGTATCCTCCACTTCCTTATTATCAATGCAAAAATTTCCATCTGGATTCCTTATTAACGGTATGAACATTTTACTCGTTAAGCGAGAATGTGTATATTTGTAAAACACTGTGGGCCCTTTGTTGACTAATTGGTTGAGTGAGTACAGAATGTTTCACATATTTCTTTTTTCTGGTTTCAAACCCTTCATATTTATATAGAGGCGAGTTAAAAACCAAAAAATAATCAAAAGGTTATCTGTGTCTAATATATTCTTTCCTATTATTTGGGTTTTCTATCACATGTACTATTATCCTCTTCAAAACCAATCACCGAATCTACAAAATAATAGAATTATTGGAAAAAAAGCCTCTGCGCCCGTGACGTTTACGCCAAAGGAAAAGTCAGAGGTTATGTTTTGCAAAATATAAATCGGAATAAACACAGAAACAATGTATTTTGCTGACGTTTCGGAAAGTAATCCCTTTCCGTTTTCTCCGAACTCTTATTTTGCTGTGTATGTCAAATACACAGCAAAATAAGACTCTCTGACTTTTCCTTTGGCGTAAACGTCACGGGCGCAGAGGCTTTTTTTCCAATAATTCTATTATTTTGTAGATTCGGTGATTGGTTTTGAAGAGGATAATAGTACATGTGGTAGAAAACCCAAATAATAGGAAAGAATATTCGTAAAATGCCACAAATAACTTTCAGACAATATTTGTGTCTAATATGTCCCAATTCCTAATTATTTTAAGTCTGTGGTATCATTTGTTTTACAACTTTAACACACATAAGTATTCCGACAAAAAACAACATTAAGTTGGTATAAAAGACTATTCCATTTTAATAAAATGGATTTTCTATGACCGAACTATGTTTCTACATGTGTATTCTTCTGGCATATACAGCAGGGAATTCAGTATGCGAGTCGCATATGCCGTCCTTTTCTCATTACCCTTATTAGTTCGGATCCTAACTAGACTTTTTGTGAGAAGCTGATTTTGCAATTTATCAGATTTATGAAGATTGCGAGTCTTTTGTTGAATAAAATTGAGACATTGATTATTGTGCGCGATTCCCCTTCTTACATGACAAGAAAGTTATTTGGCAGGGACAGGGCAAAATAAAAATTAGAAATGGTCGCATTTTTGTTTATTCAGTTGAAAGAATGGGTAATATCAAACTATTATTTTTTTAAATATTGTCTGAAAGTTATCCGTGGCATTCTACGAATATTCTTTCCTATTATTTGGGTTTTCTGCCACATGTATTGTTATCCTCTTCAAAACAAATCACCGAATTTACAAAATAATAGAATTATTGGAAAAAAGCCTCTGCGCCCGTGACGTTTACGCCAGAGGTTATGTTTTGCAAATAATATAAATCGGAATAAACACAGAAATAATGTATTTTGCTGACGTTTCGGAAAGTAATCTCTTTCCGTTTTCAAAGCTTTTTTTTGGAAGAACTCTTACTTTGCCGTGTATGTCAAATACACAGCTTTAAGATTCTGTTTATGTTATTTCCATAGATACTTACTACTTACACAGAACATAGGACTGATGATATTTTCTTTTAGATAATTTTGAGTTTGTTAAGTTCTTCTTTTAACATTGGTAGGCAGGTTGTACAAATATCTACAGAAAAATTCGATACGCACTTATCTTCATTTAATAAGATTATTGCTGATTCTTTAATTTTTCTTTTTTTGGTATCTGTTTCTTTTGTTAAAATTTTTGCCGAGTCCCAGTTTATTCTATGTCCGTTTTCCCAAGCATGGTCACAAATCTTTGATTTGTGAATTTCATTCTTTCTAATGTAATTCTTGTGCTCATTCAACCTCACACTGAAACGTCTGGATGACTCACCCACATAACATTCATCACATTCGCACGGGATATTGTAAATACAGTTTTTTGAATTCTGCTCCCTGTTTATCGGTTTTGTTTTTGTTAAAATAGATGTTAAAGTGTTCCCCGTTTGAAATATCGTCCTAACATCAAATTTGTCACCTATACGGCGTAGCTTTTCCGATAGTCCGTATACATAAGGAATTATTGCTGTATAATGGCGTTCAGATTTTTGTCGTACCTGATTGTCCCTATTTTCAACATTTATTGAAACTCTATCAACAAAGGCTTCATGGTATTGATTTTGTACTAGAACCTCTTTGACAAATGTTTTCTCGTTATTTAATATTTCATTATTAGATGAAATTATTTTGGCTTTATCGCATAAACATTTTACAACACCCCTTTTAACATTTATTGACTGATTTGTGTTAAAATTTAGATATCTATTAGTATATGTTGTTTTTCTATAAACGCTTGATTCAATTGTATTATTTACCCTTCTAATTAAAACATCTAAAAACGGTAGTTCATTCCTACTTTCTACTTCTAATGTGAATTTAATAGACGGTGCCTTACTATTTATATTTTCCAAAAAACTATCTAGTAAATCGACACCATGAGGCCAAATTGTAAAGATGTCGTCAACATATCTCCACCAGACAACCGGTTTGTTTATACAATTTTGAACATGTGTGTTCTCAAAGTTCTCCATAAATATGTTGTTTAAAATTGGTGATAATGCATAGACCCCATAGCCATACCAAAATCCTGCTGATAGAACTCATTGTCCAATTGGAAAGAGGCTGTTTTTATACACAGTGTTAAGAGTTCCATTATGCTATTTACACTTCTAGTTCTCCAGTTCTAGTTTCCAAATTATTATCATTTAGCAACCTGTTTAACTATTTTTAAGGTTGAAATGAAATGAAATATTTAATAACGAGAAAAAATTTATCAAAGAGGTTCTAGTACAAAATTAATATCCTGAAGCCTTTGTTGATAGAGTTTTCATAAATGTTGAAAATAGGGACAATCAGGTACGACAAAAACCTGAACGTCATTATACAGCAATAATTCCTTATGTATACGGACTATCGGAAAAGCTACGCCAGATAGATGACAAATTTGATGTTAGGACGATATTTCAAACGGTGAACACTTTAAGATCTATTTTAACAAAAACGAAACCGATAAACAGGGAGCAGAATTTAAGAAACTGTATTTACAATATCCCGTGCGAATGTGAAGAAGGTTATGTGGGTGAGTCATCCAGACCTTTCAGTGTGAGGTTGGATGAGCACATGAATTACATTAGAAAGAATGAAATTCAGAAATCAAAGATTTGTGAACATGCTTGGGAAAACGGACATAGAATAAACTGGGACCCGGCAAAAAATTTAACAAAAGAAGCAGATACCAAAAAAAGAAAAATCAAAGAATCAGCAATAATCTTCTTAAATGAAGATAAGTGCGTATCGAATTGTTCTGTAGATATTTGTACAACCTGGCTACCAATGTTAAAAGAAGAACTTAACAAACTCAAAATTATCTAAAAGAAAATATCATCAGTTCTATGTTCTGTGTAAGTAGTAAGTATCTATGGAAATAACATAAACAGAATCTTAACGCTGCGTATTTGACATACACAGCAAAATAAGAGTTCTTCCAAAAAAAAGCTTTGAAAACGGAAAGAGATTACTTTCCGAAACGTCAGCAAAATACATTATTTCTGTGTTTATTCCGATTTATATTATTTGCAAAACATAACCTCTGACTTTTCCTTTGGCGTAAACGTCACGAGGCTTTTTTCCAATAATTCTATTATTTTGTAGATTCGGTGATTTGTTTTGAAGAGAATAACAATACATGTGGTAGAAAACCCAAATAATAGGAAAGAATATTATTTTTTTATTTAGGAAATATTTATTGAGAAATGGCACAGCAGAGTACAGCATAAAAGAGTGACTTTTCAGTTTAAAACGGTTACCTGCGTTATTAGGGCTCCTAAACATTTTCACGTGAAACGTATATTAGCCGCTACCTTTATTAAACCTGTCCAAAATTAAAATGAATATACAATGATAGCACCATCGATTAAATAATAAATTTTAAACAAGCTAAAACCATCATAGCGAGCGTTGTCGATAATTTTACAAACGTAAAGCGAATCCGCGAACCCTCTGCTAAAATTTCTGAAGAGGCAATTTATCACGATGATTTATACGTTTTAAAAGTATACATTTTTTTCAACGATGATCAAACATTCATCGCAATTCGGTAACAAATAACCTCAGGGAATACAAATTCAATGTAATTAATCTTTTTAAACTCAATTAAACAGTTTATCGCATCATTTACTTCTTGGAATGTAACACCACATTGTTGGAAACAATAATAATGCGGTTAGAGATATACTGTTTGCAAAAAGAATTGCACCTAGATTGCAAGGAGATATTTTAATCCCCTCATCGTAGTAGCTGTAATTATTATGACTATTCCATTCGTAATATTTATAACAATGTTAACAATGCTAAATCGCCATAGAAACGATGCATATCGGTGGGTATTTGGACGCGTGGAAATACCATCGGATATTTCATTAGTGGTCGGTATTTCACTCAAAAATTAATTAAAATTATATTTTCATAATCTTTATTATATAATAATAATAATAATAATAATAATAATAATAATAATATTTATTTCGTTAGACTTACAAGGTAAGCATAGAATATAGTCAAATTTGCAATATCGAATACACTAAAATAATTATAAAATAACAAAGGACAAATACTGTCGAAAACACAGATCAGAACAATTATAAAAAAGAACACTAATACTTAAGACAATTTAAAAAAACAATAAAACAATAATACCTAAGACAATTTAAAGACATAAACAATAATAAATGTATAGTATGTATAAAAAAGCGGATTACAATTAGGCATATTAAAAAATAAAGTACCTATATAATTAATATATTTGATACTTATTCTGCTAAACTGGGGTATTCCAAGTATTCAGAAACAGAGTAAAAGTTATATTTTAAGAGCATTATTTTTACTTTAGATTTAAAAATTTTGTTGTCATTCAATGATTTGAGGGAGAGTGGTAGTTTGTTAAATAATTTAATTGACATAATCAGAGGCCCATTGGCCGTTAATGATAATCTATGTTGTGGTATATCAATATTGTATGTTGGCCTTAAGGAATAATTATGATTTTCATTTCTATGGTTCAAAAATTTATGTGGATTACACTTTAAATAATAAACACAGTTTAAGATGTATAAACAAGAGATTGTTAGAATGCCTAGTTCTGAAAATAAGTTTCTACACGAACAACGTGAGTTTTTAAATAACATAGTTCGTATTATTTTCTTCTGCAAGATGAAGAGATCATTAATTTTATTGCTGTTTCCCCAACACATTATGCAATAATTCAATCTGGATTGAACGTATCCAAAATAATACGATTTAAGGATATCTAAGCTAACATAGCTTCTTAATTGCCATACGGAGAAACAAGAGATTTTAATTTTGCTTATTAAGAAGTCAATATGGTTCCCCCAAGATAAATGAGAGTCAATGTACAGCCCTAAATATTTGACATTGTCACTTTGTTTAATACTTTGTCCATCAATTCTAACGAGTAGACTTTCATTGAGGTTTTTTGGTGAGAATAAAAGGAAATCTGTTTTAAGATTATTGAGAGCAAGCCCACTGTCAATGCAATAATTTTGAATCAAAGATATTGTTGAATTTACTTGATCCCTAATGTCGTGATAATTTTTACCAGAAACAGACGATGTGGTATCATCTGCAAATATTGTAATGCATGATCCATTAATCATCTCAGCCTTAATGATGTCGTTTATAAATATAATAAATAAAAGAGGACCCAGAACACTACCCTGGGGGACTCCAGTGTGGGTAATACTAGGCGAGGATTGAAATATATTCCCTTTGTACTTTAACTGAACCTCTTGTGATCTATTATTTAAGTACGATTTAATCCAACATAGAGGAGAACCTCTTATTCCGTATTTGAAAAGCTTATCAGCTAACAATTTATGATTTATTGTATCAAATGCACGGCTTAAGTCAAAGAATATGCTAGCTGTTTTCTCCTTTGACTCAAAGCTAGCCAGTACAAAATTATAAAGCTCTAACGCTGCATCGTGTGTGGACAAGCCCTTTCTAAAACCGAATCGCTTATTTGTAAGTAAATTTTCAGCAATTAAGAAGTTTGACAATCTGTTGTAATATGCTTTTTCATAAACTTTTGAGAAAATCGACAGGAGTACCACTCCTCTATAATTAAAGATCTGAGATTTATCACATTTTTTATGAATTGGTACCACTATAGATTTTTTGAGGGCGCTAGGAAATATTCCTTCACAAAAGAACAGATTTATTAATGTACTTAGTGGACTACAAATGTAATCAATTATAGCTAATAATAACGAACCAGTGACCTGATCGAATCCAGCCGAATTTTTGGCAGCTATGGATCTAATAATATCCTTAACTTCATCCTCCGCAACTGGTGTTAAGAACAAAGAATTATTGTTGAATTCTATGTATTTTGTGTTACTTGAGACAACCATATCTTTTGTTAATATACTTATTGAGTTTATAAAAAAATCATTGAAACACTCAGCCGCACTTTTGAAATCTGTTATAACATTACCTTCTACATCTATAAATGATGATGGTAAATTATTATTTTTTGAGTAGTGATTATTTTTAATAATATGCCAAGCTGTTTTACTTTTATTATTAGAATTAATCATTAATGAATCATAGTACATTCTTTTAGCGCTTTTAATATTTTTTCGGTGATTTTTTTTTAATATATTGTAAATTTCAAGTATTTCGTTATTGAATGTAGTTTTATATAATTTATAAATATCTCTGAGGAAAATCCCTTGATTTACTAGCTCCTCGGAAATCCAAGGATTTTTATGTTTAGTAGACTTTTTTATTTTTCGTAATTCAGATGGAAATGCTAAATCTAATTTTTGAGTAAATTTTTTAAAAAAGTTATTGAATTTAGTCTCACTATTGTCATTCGTGGTTAGGCACGCCCAGTTTTCTAGAGATAATAAGTATTTGAAATATCATATATTATTGTCATTTTTGAATGCCCTAAAGTATGAATATGTATAAGTAAACTTACCATCTGTATCAACGTTATTAATTTGGAAATTTACAGCTTGAATACAATGATCTGATAGATCTGTGCAAATAACTGCAGGATTAAGTAAATTTATGTCAATATTTGAAAAATGTTATCGATAATTGTTTTTGAGTCTTTCGATATTCTGGTATAATCACAAATACATTTGTGAAAACCGTAAGTTTCCAAAATATTACATAAGTACTTAGCATCATCATTGGGGAATTGATCATCAAAATTAATATTAAAATCTCCACAAAGAAATGTAGGAATATTGGACTTATATACATTGTCTATTAAGAGGTCTATATTATCAACAAAATATGCAAGATTACTTGATGGTGCTCGATAGAAGCAGCCAACCAAAATGTTTATATTAGCAAAAGATAATTCAATTAAGGCGTATTCAAACAGTGATTCAGTTTTTACAATAGTACAGTTTTTTGTTTTATAATTAATATCCTGCTTGACAAATATGGCTACTCCTCCACCTTTTATGTTGACTCGGCAGAAAGAATCACCCAAAACATAATTACTTAATTTTATACATTTGATTTCATCATCTGTACACCAAACTTCTGATAAGCATAATACCTCTGGAAAGTTTAACGTTTGAAGAAGTAGATTGAGATCATCTACTTTGTTTCGAGCACTTCTCACATTTAAATGGTACACTCGTAAGTCGGATTGTATGACATTTCCATTATATAATATATGTTCTTCATTAAGTTGTGTACTTGAATATATATTTTTTATGTTTGAGGGGACACAGAGGCCGCTACTGAAAAATTTCTGTTCTTAGGAAATAGAAATCTATTTACAGCGGCTCCTTCAGGCCAAATATCTGGATTATATACATCTTTGACATGAGTAATTGGAAAAGACACTAACATTGAACAACTTTTAATAGACCTATTTAATTCTTTGCATTCGAATTTTATTTCTGGTGCAGTTAGTTTTAGAAAATTTAATAAATCATTTTCTTTCAATTCTGGGCTCAATCTATAAACATGAAGATATCTTGTTTGGATACAGCCAGATTTGGTGAACTAGTATTGGAACCAATAATAGGTTGTCTTCTATTTCTGTTATTAAATCTGTTTGCCTGATTATTTTGTGACACCGAATGTATAAGGTGTTGCCTATTTGACACAGTTACAGCATTATTAACTGCTTCGTTTACCTGACTCAGTGTTATTTTATTGTAGTTTTTATCACTTTGGTTTTTGTTATCGGATAGCTTAACTGTTTTACTAGGAGACTGGATATCTGTATTTTTATTGATTTTAGAATGAGCTTGTTTAGAATTCTCAGTTCTAGATGTCGCTGGCTGGCTTCTAGAGTTGGTTGATTTCTTTATTTCTGAAAGTTGCGGTAGCTTTCTAATAGGTGGAGTTGAATTACTTGTTGAATTACTTGTTGTTTCCGAGTTTTTTAGTAAAAAAATAATTTCTTCTTGTGTTATTAACCTTTTTTCCATATGTTCTATGGTCTGGTTAAGTAGTTTTATTTCTTTAATTTGAGCATCAAACTGTAGCTTATATTTTATACATTCTACTTTTTCACAGCAAAAACTTGTGTTTACATCTTGGAGCACTAATTCATTATTTTTGCTTAAGTCACTATTATCACAAAACTGATTTAAAAAATCACTCAACACATTATTAGGGGTAATATTTAGAGGTAATTTTTTATTTATTAATAAACTTATTAAGTCTTTTTTGTTAATTTTATTTAGTTCAATAGCTAGAAGCTCTTCACTTGTCTTGTCTTCACTTGTCGCCATCTTACTTGATTAATGTCAATTTCACATTCTGATTTGTCACCAAACCTTCTTGAACCAGTTTCCATATCAGAACACAATTTATTTCCATATTAATCATCAAAGAGAATGCAAATAACTCTTATTAAATTCGATTTTTCAAATTGACAAAAGTTTGTTTCTATGAACACTACGTGACTTATTAATTGATTCACCGAGAACTAATTTGAAAAAAATTGTTTAAGTCCTGGAATAGTCCTCCGAATACCATTCGTAGTCAAAGTTTGCAGATCATTTTTGTGGTGGTATCACTCATGTTTCCTTGCGCTGGCAAATAGTCAAGCGCAAGGAAATATTCGTGATACCACCATAAAAATAAGCGGTAAACTTTGACTACTCGTGTTATTATATATGATAATACTACAAGTGGTATTGATATCTTTAGCTGCAGTTTGAATAATATAAGAAATTTCGTCTTATAGGCTAACTGATATTTTTTTTACTTATTGTACATTTCTAAATTATTATTTTTAATCCTTTACCATATATTTGTAGATTTATATATTTACGTTGATAATCATTGTTACATGACATAGTATGTATTAGAGTTTTCAATTTTTCTAATTCTCCTACCGTGTAATTGGAATTTCCCTCTTGGGGTAGTGTATCACTAAATTAATAATAAATGAAATAAATTTCTATATTTGCCACCAGTGAACTGCATAGACTTCCAAATTAGATTAAAGGAGAGTTCCTGAATTCGTTAATATTTACGAATAATTCACATTATTATTATATGATGGTGTCCTAAAACTGACAGAGACCCAAAAGTAATAATGTTATGTGTTTACACCCTCCAGTACCCCCAACCCAAACATAGGTTCAATAATTGCAATTAGTCACTAAATTACCTATAATAATTATTCTTTTTGTAATAATATACTAATTATGATTTTTATCTACTATAAACTCACGACCATAACTCACAACTTGTTACTGTTCTTTTTCTTATCTGATCACTTGGCTCATCTCCGAACTGTACTGAACTGACTCCAGCGCGTTGGCTTCACGCTTATATACTCCGTGACCCTTATTCCAGAGTTTTCACTTTTATTCCAGTATGTCATTCTGGACGGTCATACTATTTTCTAGTTTATCGATGGTAAGAATTAATGGTGCCATCTCTGGGCTAACTGGCGAACTACCGTTTTATTGACAGCCAATTAGGCAGGCTTCCTTTTACCTTGCTACTAGGGATTAAATATCTCTTCTGAAAGGGCGTGGGCGTGCACATAATATATTATTTCTAAATTGATAAAATAGTACAAACTTACACAATAAGGGATGACAAGTTTAATGCTACTTTTACTATTACTTATAATGTATTTATAAATTAGTCTCTACATCAAGACCACTATACCTGCATACCAGGTTAATTACACCAATCTTAATCACCATTGTTACTACAATAGGGTTTTCCCACTAATTTTATTTTAACAATTTGTGTCGTGAAAATGATATAATAAAACATTTTACTAATTTACAACAATTTACTCATCTAATAAGAATTATTTCTAAGAAAATATCGTTAAAACAACTTGCTGATAATTTCACTGCTTTTTAAAACGGGCATTTTTATGCGCTAGAATTACGTATCTACCCGGAAAACTAATGAAATTATGGATATAATTAGTTTGTAATAGATTCTAACTGTGTGTTAAAGAAAGCTTTCCTCTAAAACTTCTCGGAATTTCAATTTGTAATGCTTGTACTGTGATTGGTCTAAAGCAGTGGACGTGTAAATATTGGCCAATCAGAATCCAGATAAATGCCGCACAAGTTATTCGTGAAACCGTCGGACGTTAATATTTTGTACTGTAGTTTAGATTTAACCTTCATTGACATTTATTATTTATCTATTATTTATTAGCCGTTACTCGAGTCCGAGTATAAAAATGTTACAGTCGATAAATTGTGTACAATAAAAACACGTAAAAGGTGTAGTCTATTGTAATTCCCATTCATCTACGGTGCACACGACTATGGCTATAGAGGCCAATTCGGGAGAGCACATGTCGACCGCAGTCAGGACAAACATACACCTGGTTAGGTCTTGGATTCGGCCTTATTGCAGCAACATTTCCTTGATAGCTGGCCACAACCCCTCGCCATTCGGTTCTGTCCGCTGCAAGTTGTTCCCATTGCTCGTCTGCAATACCGCAGGATTTTAGATTTTCATGGAGAACGTCTTTGAACCTCTTTCGTTGACCGCCACGCCTTCTTCTACCGCTTAGCAATTCACCATAAAGTGTGCATTTAGGAAGGCGGTTATCATGCATACGATGAACGTGACCTGCCCATCTTAGGCGTGCTCTTGAAATAAGCACCTCAATTGGAAGGCTGTTTGCTCTCCTGAGTACTTCCACGTTTGATATGTGATGGAACCAACGGATTTTCATTATACTTCTGAGGTGTCTTTGCTGAAAACGTTCTAATTCTTTCACATGACGACGGTAAGTGACCCAGCTTTCACATCCATATAGCAGTGTCATTGACATTACACATCAGATGACTAACCTAAAACGTTAAATTTATATTTTTATGTTTGTATTGTTTGGAGTGCAAATATTATTTTATCAGTTTCTGGTTTATGTTTTATTAATTCTACAATCAAAATGGAATCAAGTGGAAGAGGGATATGTTAAAGGTACCTCTGATAATTTACCTAAAGTAGAAAAGTGCTGAGTGCTGTCAATAAATAAAGGTTATGTTATGTCAACAGAGACCAAGATTAATAAACAATATTGAGCAGAGATAACCTCTGTGATTGGATTTCAGGGTGTTGACGTCACAACGCGCCAATTTATGGCTGTTTAAAATGAACCCAATATTTTTCAAACTTCAAGTTTTTTTTTGTTACTATTAGTAAAATTAATAAGATAATAAATATGCCATAAATCATTTTTTAAATTAAGTTAAGTATTTCAGCAATAATTTTTTTTTCTGGGAAAACCCTATTCTAGTTGACCCTCGACCTTCCCTAGCCTTTTCCGCCAGTAGCCTCTATCCGTTACCAGCTATGGTCAAATTGTCATACCGATCATTCTAGCGTCCTCATCCACACCTATCCATCGCAAATTTGGCCTGTTTCTATACCAGCTAAAGCAACGTCAGGCGCGATTAGTACTTAGACGGGTCACCGTTTCAAGGAAGAGCGCGTTCTCGCCTTCCATCTTTCAGCGGCTTGTATATCAGTCTATGCGCAGCAGCTATCCAATCTTAGGCGAGGATTGTGTAGTGGATATACCATCTTTTGAAGGGCATGTAAAGCCGTCGGTCCCTTGTGTATTAAATGTTAGGTAAGTAAAAGATCCCTACTCTTCGAAAGAGAAGAGGAACGGCAAAATTCCTGGTTGAGGGTAGCACGTCAACAGGCTCAGTGTTAGGCCTTAGTAGCAGAAATAGGCCGGCGTTAAATAAATGTAAAGAAAAAAATCTACACCTGCTTCCTACAGGTTGTGACATAAGAATTTGTCTGGAAGATATCATGCCCTCTTAATCTTCCTATCTTTATAAAGGTTTCAGCTTCTCTTCCATCTGATATTTGTTTGTATTTGTCATAAATGTCATGGTTGTATCTTGTCCTCCACGTATCATTTTCGTGGATCAAGTATGCATCTTAGAATCATTCGATCGAAGATGAATAAAATTTTTCCATTTGCTTTGCAGGTGGTCCACGTTTTTGAACCGGTCAGTACTGGTAGGATACGAGTCTTACACATTATTACCCGATAAGGAAAACCAATCTTTTGCAAATGCAGTCGATGATAGTCTTTGAAAATGTTAACGCTTGATTAACAACTATACCTAAACTCTTTGTATACTCTATTGTGTCCAAATGTATGGCTCCAAAAAGGTACTTCTTATTTTCAAGGATCATATATTTATACTTATTTTGGTTTGCAAAGAGCTTGTTCTCATCCTATTCTCAATTTTTAATAAGACGTCATTTAATGTTGTTTGGATAACAATACCAATACAAATATCAGAAATATATGTCATCGGATGCATTTTACAACCTTCTAAGTCAATCAAGAAAATATAATTTATGAACACATTACAGACGAAGGGCCCCAATACACTACCTTGGGGCGCTCCACTGATCACTATTTTTTTTTTCAGTTTTTCTACTTTAAGAATTGACTAAATTGGCTAAATTTTGTGTTTTAAATTTAAAATTATTTGAACCTTCTGAATGTTTATTTTTTTCTTTAAAAATTACTTATTAAAATATTCGTTAAAAATTTTTAAATTGTCTTTTATGTCAATTCTCTTCGCTACTTTGAAAGTTAACACACTATTTCTAATGTTATCCGTATTATATGCGTTAATAGTTATGACCAATATCATCAATTCCTTCATCAATATATTTTGATTTAGTGACACTTAGTACAGTACCGCAAAATGTCTCTTTATTTTGTAATTTCCTGGAAGCGTAACAGAATGCAAATTCCTGCCAAAAAAGTGTCGTTCGTTAGATTACCACCAACATCTGTAGAAAGTAGAACTTTTTTCTTCTATTGCCTGTGTCAAAGGCAAAATTGCTTTCCTATTACTACCACTGCCTTCTGTGTTTATCGGAGAGATACCAGTTAAATTGTATATAAATTAATCTTGAATGTCTGCATTTACACTGAAGACAATTTAAATGGAAATTTTCTAATTTTAATATTCATATAAAGTTCCAGGTGAATGTAAATTTTAAGCACATTTATCAAGCAATGTCTTTGTCAATTCCAATTGACAAATACTTATTATTATATAAATCATCCTAACGACTACCGCAGTATTTCTCGACATGAAATTCGTACTTTATAACCGATAAGTTTTCAGAATTTTTACATGGACGTGCATTCTAATAAATGCTTTTGTTCTCCCTTCTCTCCCCACGGTCAGCGGGAAATTACTGGCAAGAAATATAGCTTACTCGAGCAGTAAAACGACTGATGCCAAGAAAGTGGAAAATGTTGATATTTTACCACACTCTAAAAAGATTAGTACTGAATGAACAATAGAGGACTTAACATCTATTTATTATGCATATTTATTTATTAGTTTATATAATATATTAATGTATTTTTAAGTGGGTTTTGGGATCATAAAAATGAACAAAATTTCCTTTAATTTATTAACTTCTCCAGGATACTAAAAAAACGTATAAATATAGGTATAATAAAATTTAACAATTGTTGTTTACACTTAACGAGATTTAGAAACAAAAAATTATAATTATATTATATTGTTACATTAAAAATACAAAAAGGTACTTTCAAGGATTTTTAAAGATTAATAAAAATTGGCTGCACAACATAAAACTTTACAAAAAAGAAAAATATATAAACACTTACGGTTAAATTAAAAAAAAAATTTTTTCATTTCAACTTTTTAAAATCACAGAACATTAAGTATATAGCTTTTGTGAAGTACAATATCTACGAGACTGTGCATGTCTTTTTGCAATATCACTTACCATAATATTTAATCTCTCCATTAACACATCTACATATCCCTCTTCTTGGAAGTTCTCTAAAGTAATACCTGTATACAAGAAAGGAGGGAAAAACCAAATTGAAAATCATAGACCCATTACTATTATCAATAACTTGTGTCTTGAAATGCTTCTCCATGATTTCCTCTTTTTTCATTTAAAAAACAAAATCACACCTAAACAACACGGTTTCATGAAGGGAAGATCCACAACTACGAACTTATTCTGTATAACGCAATTCATAGCTGATACATTTGACACCGGTCTGCAGGTGGACGTTATATACACTGATTTCTCGAAGACATTCGATAGACTCATTTTGCTTAACAAATTAGATCTTTTTGGCTTGTCAAAAAATCTATATTTATTCAAATCTTACCTTGAAGACAGAAAACAGTTTGTACAATGTTGCGGCCAACAATCTACTGAGATATCTGTCACCTCTGGGGTCCCTCAAGGATCTATACTGGGACCATTATTATTTAATATATACATTAATGATATCATAAATGAGGTGGAAGCAAATTGTTTATTATACGCGGATGATATGAAAATATACACTGCTATTAAGTGCTCTGATGACTGTAATAGGCTACAATTAGCATTAAGCAAAATTAATAACTGGTGTACATCAAACAGTCTGCCTCTATATCCTTCCAAATGCAACGTAATGTCCTTCTCTCTGAAACACAATGTCATAAAATATGACTATACCATTGATGAAGTTTCCCTGCATAGACCTAGCACTATACGTGACCTTGGTGTAATTTTTGATTCTAACCTATCCTTTACAGACCATATAAATGATATAGTAACAAATTCCTTCAAATCTCTTGGCTTTGTGATACGGAATACACGCGAATTTAATGATATTAATACCATTAAGTTATTATACTGCGCCCTTGTTAGACCTCGTGTCGAATATGCCTCCATCATATGGTGTCCTCACTACAATATTCATGTGCAAAATATAGAAAGGGTTCAGAGACGTTTTTTAAAATATCTCAGCTTCAAGAATGATAATTTATATCCACCAATTGGATTTCCGCGTAAAGAATTACTGTCTAGGCACTCTTTCGACGCTCTTGAAAATCGCCGTATTATTGCCCAACTAGTTTTCTTACGCAACCTAATAACTAATGACATTGACAGTGAGGAGATTCTCAGCCAGTTGAATTTCTCAATTCCCCATGTAATATTACGGCAATCTCCTACTTTCAATCTCCAAACACCCCGTATTAATGTACTGAAATTCTCACCGCTTCATCAAATTTGCAACAATTATAACTCTGTCCAAACCAAGTTTGATTTGTTCAACTGCAATGTGGCCCTGATAAAAAACCTAAAACTATAGTGTGTACCGACGTTTATTATATCCGAATTTCTAATAATTTAGCGGCACTTAGTTTTTAATTCTTAGCACTTTTTGTATTATCTTTTTTAATATTTCTTTTGTTACTGATTATTGAGTATTGTTAGTTAGTATTGTTATAATTATCATAACTCTGTATTGTACCCATTCAATAATTGGTGTTATACTGTTGAATGGTGTAAGTTAAATAAAATAAAATAAAAAAATATACATTTTATTCATTTTTATGATCCCAAAACCCACCCAAAAATACATTATTATGATATTTATATTGGATCAAAAAAACATTCATGTATATTTTGACTTGTTACACTATACTGGTGTATTAAATAACAAGTAAATTATTAACAGTTTTGAGAGTTGAGAGTTGTCTATGTATATTTCTTCCCGAAGTAACAGAACAATTACCCCATCAAATTACGACGTGATTACTGAATTATAAATTGTATTAAACTCAAATTAATTTAGCTTTAATTTCGGATTAACGGTCGTAAAATGTTACTTAACCTCGTGCCAATTATAGACATCGTTATGAGTTGGCAAACTTTCCCGGGCGATGTTTTAATTCAAGAGGCCCATTTGTCCACAATTCTGTAAGCTGCTGCTTGGAGCGACGTAATGTTGTTGCACCAAGCCGTTCCCTATCGAAATTAAGGGTTGCGGGTCGAAAATTCTTGCGAATATGTCAAATAAGCGTGACCGGTTTTAATATTTACTGACAACTTTAATATTCAAGACATGGTTTGCTGACTTTTGTTTAATAGTCCAGTTGTTAAACCCAAACGTAGTAATTGCTTTTAAAATGATAATTATCAAATATTTTTCTCGTAGTATGTTCACAAAAACTATGAAAATCCTATTTTGTCGTTAAATGACTACCATAAACAATATTCTTTATATGACTCCATACAAAACACTCCAATGGGGTCATATCAAGAGAGCGCGGGTGGCACAAATGAGGACCGCTATTTGCAAGGCACTCATAACCGAAATTATCGATAAAAAAGTCAGATGGGGGTGTAAAAAGTACTTTGAATCTTAAGTTTAACATCCGTTCTATATATTATATATCTATTCTATTATATGTATTGCTATGATATCCCGCTGCTGAAATCAGTTAAATACCACACTATAAAATTACTAATTTATATCTCAAAGTCCTAAGTTCGTAATAATTCAAAGTAGACACAAATATAGAAACACAAAGCAAATGAAACAAATCCAAATCAAACTGAACATGTATTGCGTTAACAATATGCGATACAAATAAAAGACAAAATATTCTATCTAGCTAATAAAATTAATACGATACTAAAATAACATAATTTGGATAATGATTATTTTAAAATTAAATTTGTTAATAAAATTAAAATTAATGGTCGAAATTTTCAATTTAAAATATTCTTAATTATTTTTCAAACTATAAAATGATATACAAGAAATTTATATGAAGTTCATTACATTTTAATCCGCGTAGCTCAATAAAAACCTTCAGCCGCAGTTTTTGTACTTAACCAATTTGTATCCTTTAATTTAAAACGTAGATCTTTATACTTTTTTAATGTCATTGTTGTCCCACATTTATCTGCTTCTCTTTATTTATTTGTGTTGTTAACTACTTCTCAGCGAAACTCTGGTGTATTCCTGCGTTATCAAGTTTGAAGTTGAAAACAGATGTATAGAAGACTGTCATGTTGTCCTCTGGATTTCTATAAAGCCGTATCGTCGTGTCAATCCCCCTGCTTTTCAAGGTACTTACTTCTATTACGACTGTTACTATTATCAGGTCTGATAGTTCAGCCCATAATCTTCCTTTTACTACAAATTTACCTTTCTTCTGAAAGATACATTTAAATGACGGGATTTGTAAGTGCAGGTATAGTGTCGTTTCTTTATTTCAATATATTTTTATCTGTAAACGTTTTCCGACATAAACACCAAAATTTATTCTAGCAACTGGAACAACATGGTTTTCACAGCTGAGGCTAGCTTCACTTATATCATCTGCTTCTTTTTGTCAAATTTTAAGGTTTCCGTTTACCGAATTTGTCGGATTTTGTGTATGCTGTTTAGCAATGATTCCTCTATTAACAACAGCTGGAAAAGCTTCTGAAACAATTTTGCCCATATTAAAGGTATAATTGTTTCAGTTTGCTTGGACTATTAATATAAATTTAGGATACTTTGTTAGGTTTATTTAGTTTTGATCATCTTCAGATAAAGCTAACATGGTGAGATACCTCATTCTCCAGACCTTAATCCACTGGGTTATTATTTATGAGGCTATTTAAAGTCGTATGTTTATATGTTCCTATTGCCAAAGAACAAAATCTTCTTCATGGGAATGAAGAAGTATTTCAGCACATCTGCGCGAATTCAGAAATTTTTGATGAGTAACCGAGTCTATAAGAAAACGTATCCAAACAATTGTAATTTTTGACAACTTCGACGCTCTGTATCTTGTAAATGTATGCTCTAATGACAATTTTTTATTATGAGGCACATTGTATATGCCTATCTGTAAAAATCTTTAAATCAGAAGTGTTATTCATTTATTTCAACCAAGCTTCCTCTTAGTGTATTCTTATGTAATTCATAAACTGAGAAAACGTATCCAAACAATTGCAATTTTTGACAACTTCGACGCTCTGTATATTGTAAATATATGCTCTAATGACAATTTTTTATTATGAAGCACATTGTATATGTCTACCTGTATAAATCGTTAAATCTGAAGTGTTATTCATTTATTTCAACCAAACTTCCTCTTAGTGTATTCTTATGTAACTCATAAACTATATGCGAGCCATTAAGCGTAACCGCACATATCACGCTGGATAAATAGCAAGTGGTAAATGTCCCTTTCTCAAAGGCCTACGTAATCACGAAAGGTAGTTTCGCACAGTACGCTGCTCACATAATCCTCAACCGAATTAACATGATCCTTCGAATTACTTTGCTAACTTTGACCTAATTATAATAACAAACACTTGTTAATTGTCATGAAGGCCATACAAACAGAGTTTCTCCGATCTCCCATTCGTGCGGAGTGTGAAGATTTCCCGTCAAAACACCGCTACAGGGGAAGCCGATATAATAGCTGTTTGTTTGTTTTGGTTTGCCTATGCAGGGTAAGCTACATGAATGTGCGTAAGAGGCGACAGGGTTAAATGGAAAAGTATTGTAGACATACTTCGGTATCTAAATATAAGGGTTTGTTTATTTATTCTGATCAGAATATTTCAAATGACCAAACTAATAACAGATTGGAGAAAAAATTCATAGACTAAGTTTTGCTATTGGATATATATTTATGTTTTTAAGTAGTAACGATGATATTATATCTGATTTTAATGACTGATAATTTATCACCTCATTAGTCCTGAAGAAGACAATAAAAATTGTTGAAACGTCGTCTTTGGGAGGAAATAAGTTAAACTATAATGGTCTGTGATGACTGTAAACTTAGATCGTTCGATGAATGGTCTATATTTGTCTATACAAAAAAGTACTGCCAGAGCCTCTCTTTCAAAAACGCTATAGCTTCTCTCTGCTCGAGACAAAATTTAACTAACAAACGAAATAACTTTATCCACCCCGTCCTTGCACTGAGTTAGCGCTCCACCAATTCCCGTGTCTGAAGCATCACACTATATAGTGAATGCTTGAAAAAATATTTAGCATGCATTTGATACTAGCTGATTATACTGGAATTACCAGAAAAAGAAATGTTTATTCATCAGTATTTCACACCTGGGTAAAATTTTAAGTGCTGTGATTGTTTTTCCATTATTTCGAAATACATCGCAAGTCAAACAAATGTAAACCCTTATATCTCATACCTCGAATAAAGTTTTAAAGTATTTGGATTCTTGCCTCACATTGTCTTTGTTTGTTTATCAAAATTACATTCTTATTATGTTCACTGCATCCACTCAAATTATAAACCCCATTAGTTTAATAAATAACCGTCGAGGACACTATTCAAATCGTTTCTCAATTTACGTAAACAGCTCCTCACATTTTGGTTTAATACTCGGACATTACGAACCCTTTGAAACACTTGAACAATTTCAGCTTGCAATCTTGTCTTCCTTGGATATGTAACCCAAGTAATTAGTGAATAGTAAGTACTTCTATGACTTGAATAATATTCCTACATGTAATATCCATTGACCTATTAAGACCAGTGGCCCTAGATGCATTAACATCTGCTTTATGAGGGGACTAATTTTAATGGAAAATTATTTGGTTCATAACGTAATTCGCTTATACAAAAACTATTTCCATTTACCGTGTTGGAAACGTGGAATAGAAAAGAACATATAAAAATATTTTATGTTATCTACAGAATAATTTAGTTACTATACTCTTTAAATGCAAAGTAATTGTCGTTTTGGATACTTTATTATCATTAATAAAGTGTATTTTATTTGACCCAATGAAATATGCTCAATATAATTATTATGCTAATAGCTATAAGAGCTTTAAGCTTCTATTCTACGATTTTTGTAGATATTACAGCTTCTTACTTCATTTAGAGTTCCTCAAGGACCCTACTTAAGACCACTTTTATATTTCAATATTACTAACAATTTTTTCCACAGCAAGAGCAAGACTTTTTATATACATTAAATAATTTAAAAGTTTATTAATTCATTGTTTATGTAGGAATACACTACCATTACTTGTGTACTTAACTACAAAAATACTTCCGGCAAATTTCAGACTTCAAAAATGTAATAACTTTATACCATCTCGTACTGTGTGAAACTTCAGCCTCTATTTAATAATTTTTTTTTTTTCCATATTTAAGATAACAAATTAATAAGTTTAACATCGTCGTAAAATAAGGAAAATCGCTAGGTAGTAGAAAGCACTATTCCCCGGACTAATACACTAACCTAGTTTACTATAAAACCAAAATTAATAATAATTTACACTGCCTATCCCAATCCTGTCTTATATTTCATACATTATTAAATAATGTTTTAAGAGTGGTTCTTTCCCAAGCCTCTAAATTATCAAAGGTTACTCCTTTGTTAAAAAAAGGGAGATAGCAAACAATTTTTCAATTATCGTCTATATCGTTATTATTATCTGTTTTCTGAAAAATATTTTAAATATTACTAATTAAATGGATAGTTGCATTTCTGGAAAGTAAGAATTTGTTATCATCAAAGCAGCCCAAGAGCCCTACCAAAAATAGAGTCTCCAAGCTAGAGTACATTTGCACAAGCATATTTCAACTACTGCAATTTATTGCATCAGACTAGGGTCAGTATGATGATGGCCTGTATCTATGCAATTTTATAAGTTACCTTTATGAGTATATACTTTTTTGTAAGTATTGGGTCGAAAATAGCAAGTGGAATAAACAGAATAACCGGCATAGACACAAAACTAAATGATGCCCAAGCGCAATCTTTATTTTTGGAACCTGTAAGTAAAAACAAAATAATTTTACTAATTTCAAGGTTAAAGAGTAAAATTACAACTGGCCCAGATGGTATATCTAGTATTTTAATAAAATCTATACGTCACATCAATACTTATTAATCCCTCTTTTACATATTGTAAACCTAATTATTAAAACTGAACTTATACCTAAGGTTTGGAAAGAATCCATAGTAGTCCCGGTTCACAAATCCGGAGAAAAAAATACCGTTTTACCGTGGACACTGAATAAATGTATAACAAGATAATTCATTCTCATATTGCCTATTATGCTTCACTCTTGATATCTTGTCATAAAGAGACAATAAGTCGAATGCAACTTTTACGGAATAAATCTATGAGAATAATTCCTGGATGCGGTAAATATGCACCAATAGATTTGTATGAGGGCTGAATTACAATAGCTATCGATAGAAGATTTTAAAATAAACTTCTTCCAAAATATGTGAGAGATGTAATGTTAACCTTAAATATCAAAATCACTAGGAATTAACCAACGCTATGATTAAAACCGATCCTGTAAGTAAGCCGTATTTTATACCCAAGTGACAAGAAACAAAGGAAAGCCACAGACATGTCCAAGACAACACAGTGAGTTAAAGGATTTATTTAAACGTCAGGTTTCATCGAGGAACCAAACTGCATCTGTTGAGCCAGCACACGAAAGCTTTCAATCTATAAGGGAATTAAACAATCGATATTACTCAATGGTCGTTTGTAAGACATCTGGTAATACTGGTACAGGCATAATTGTTGATGTATTAACAACCCAGGTTTTTCGAGTGAAATTTCAATTTTATATAAAACAAATTATAATACAATTACTGTTTGATTTTATAATTGTCTAATTGACCATATTTTTTTATAAGTCCCATCACTTCCACTTCCGCGATCTTATTTCCAGTCGTATTTCTCTCTGTCCTGTTATATTTCATAGCTCCCTGTTAGCGATTTGATTTGGCCAGAATATGCGCATTATCCTGCGCAAACACCGGTTGACGAAGACCTGTATCATGTGATCTGTGGATTGACCATAAGTACGGTGTAATTACATATTTTATATTAAACAAACATTATTTTGGACCTTTGTTTAAATAATAATAATTTATCTACCGTAATTGTTAAATACATATATACCATCTATTTTATTTACATTACATTATATTATTTATTTAATCGTAATATGATTTCACGACCGCAAAACCTCAAGAAATTGTTTAAATTTCAATTCCCAAAGTTGAAACGAACTTTGAGTATTCATATTATATTTTTTTAAACAGAAAAATCTAAAAAGTTAATTTAAGTGTGTTCACTCTTCATGAAGATAGCTAAATCTTTTGTTAAGCTGTCTATGAAAATAATTGTCATATTATTAATTACGTGAGTAATTCTCATAAACAATTATCCCTTAATACACAAATGGTGCGGATAAGTAACTTATGGTTAACGAATCCCCGTTGCATGATTCCACCTAATTACGACGTTGATTATGATCACAGTTTTGTCTATAAAATGTATGTTATAGTTTGAATGTGGTTTAGATAAGCTGTAAACATTTAATATTATATCTTCATTTCTAAGTTAATGTTTCAATGAAATACTACTTAATCTCGTGTTAGTTATTTTATTGTATCGTCTACTATATTTGTATATTGTAGTTAATTTTAGAATATACATTTATACAGCTACTTTGAAATATGTATTTATCGATTAAATTAAATTAAATGAAAGTAGTGAAGTTCATGGTTTGGATAACCTTTACAAGTTATGACACATTTGTTTCAGTACTTCAGTCAATAAGATAAGATAAGATAATTTATTTACAATCAAATAGTATAGTTCAAGTAGGGATATCCCGAGACATAAAAAATGCAACAAAAACTTTACGACCTCATTAAAATATCATTAGTCTTTGTGCTACCTCGACCGGACATCAGCTCGCTTACCTTTATAGGTTTTTAATGTGCGTCAGGTCGTTTGATGCGGCATTCCGCCATGGCCCGCGGCGATAATGATTAAATCGTCTTTTATGTATCAGGAACTTATTACTTGACCTATACAAAGTACAATTAAATGTGGGTTTTGTCAGCACAAATATAATAAGATATATATAAACACATAAAATGTAGCAATCGCTTGCATAGTCACAATAACAAATAATGTACATACAATGTATAAAAAAATAGTAAAAAAAATAATATGAGAGTTAATTAAGTTCATTATAATCATGAAATTCTTTTAGACTATAAAAACAGTGTTCAGTTAAAAAACGTTTTAGTGTCTTCTTATATAATGCAAACTTATTTATTGCTTTTATTTAAACCGGAAGTTTGTTACAGATTACACTACCTGCAGAACACGGCGACTTTCTGAATTTTCTTAAATTATGATTAATTATGTGAATTTTTCGAGCATTTCTAGTGTTATAATTGTGTACATCATTATTTAGATGAAACAAATTAATTTCAATATATAAATGCAGGTAACCGTCAAAATATCATATTTCTTGAAGGTTTCACGACAACACTGTCTAAACTGTAAATTAAAAATAATTCTAATAATACCTGTTTGCACAACAAAAACTCTATTTACATCAGTTGATTGACCCCATATCATAATATAGTTCAAGACTGAATACACAAGTGAATAATAGGCAGTCAAAAGACCATTGCGATTAACTTCTCAGAGTACTATCTATGATGGTTCCTTAAACATTTTGTGGTAACGTAATTTATACTAGGAGTCGTTTTAGAAATGGTGGGCGAAAAATATATAAAAGACTGTCTTGTTGATATTTATAATAAGTGAGTTTTTTGCACCAGTTTTCAAATTGCATTATCACAGCGTTGGCTTTTTGTTCTAGCTCTAGTATGCAACTTGCATTGATAATGACTGAAGTATCGTCTGCATACATAAATATTTCTCCCTCAGTGACATAAGCTGGAAGACCATTTACGAATATTAAAAAAAAGCAATGGACCTTGTCCTACTTGTCAATATTATATATTTCAGAAATGTATGAATCCAATGACACAATAATTTTTCTGTTCTCTAAGTAAGACATCAGCCAATTTAAGATATTGCTCTTGGTACCTAGTGTCTCTAATTTTAATTTCATAAACATTATGTTTACACAATCGAAAGCAGCTGTTAAATCAAAAAAAGTACAGCTACTTTTTTGCCGTTATATAAGTGGTTGTATATTTTTTGATTGAATCCTAGACTGGCGAACTCGTTCGATCTGTTTGCCATATATCTATATTGGAAGTTTGTAAATAACATATTCACTTCCAGATAACTATAAATTCTGGTGGCTATGGCTTTTTCAGTAACAGCTGAGCAACATAATTGGCCCATAATTCTGTAACAATTGTGGATCATCTTTTTTATGTAATAGAATTACTTTACCTGATTTTAATGCATTAAAAAATTGACCTAGTTGAATTGACAAATTAATAATAAATGCAATGGTACACGAAATAGTGTTTACAAAATTTTAGTAAAGGAATGGGTATTTCATCTATTCCAACAGAATATTTATTTCTCATATTGGTTATTATACTGTTACATGGCCTATATCCATTTAACAATTTTATATAAAAACTAGTATTTTATTTATATTTAGCACGATCTGTATAGCGTTTTGATTCGGTTTTTGTAGGTGAAACTATTTTCAACTAACAGAAGTTTGCTTGTATAATTGTTAAATTATTTCACATTATTTTATGTACATATTTAGGAACTCAGCCATGCTTATTTTACACTATTATGTATCTCCGTTCTATTACAGTATCTCAGGAAATGATTGTCGAAAAAGATTTATTTACATTCAGATACTTATATTTCATTTTTTATATTTTTATTTACTATGTAAGCACATATGGTTATTTTTCTTACCCACCTCATTACTATACATACTATACCCTATAAGTTGTAATATATTTACTATGTTCTCACAATACGTTTTACTATTTATTACGACAGTTCCTATTTTGGTTATGTATAGAATAGAAATTACAAATTGTTGCAATTATAAGTCAGTCAGTATGTGGTATTATAGATTCCTTTTATCGATTCTGTAATTTGTTTGAGTACGGGAATCTACATAAGGCAGGTTGTGGCACTTAACTCAACAATTAACAGATGGCCATACCTGTACCATTTCTACGTTTTACAGCTTTCCATATAATTAGTGGAAATAGATTTTTCAAGTTTGTGAGGTGGCATTATTTTGCAGTAAGTGGAACAAATAAAGTTTGCCTTATTAGTAAAACTCACCAAGAAATCATTTGCTTGCAGCTTTTGTACTAATTCGAACGTGTATAAATTTTAACTGTGGACTTCAGTAATTGATATTACATTTTTAAATCCGCGTTAACAAGTCTTTAACATTCAGGTAAATTTGTATGCCCATTCACGTGTCAGACTTAATTTCTTGATAAAAATCGATCTTGCCTCGTTATTTCATCTTTTTTTCACATAAACACTCGCCTCAAGCTGTAATTGTTACACAAAAAAGGGCACTAGGTGTCGTGGTAAAGTGTTTCCTTTTCTCTTACATTAAAAATAATATTCCGACCGATTGATCATTGATATCAAACTTAGTCTGAAGTTAAAACTTCTACATACTGGACTACTTTGGAAATAAAAACTGTTGACACTGGCGCCGCCGCCATATTCTATATTTCACCAGCGTATTATGGTACTACCGATTATTCAACAAGTATTAACATTGACAAGTACTGAAAGTGAAAGGAAGTGGTGAAAATAATTATGAGGCATATTTTCTAGTTTTCTGGGGTAACAAATATTAACTTTTTATTGTTTAAAAAAATTGTAAACATTAATTTTGAAGGGGCAAAAAGGAAAGGGGCTAAATAGAAAAGTGTGTGGCATTTTATATTTTAGAATTTCAAGTATTTTTGAAATCTGAAGTCTCAATATATTTATCATCCTGTTTAACTTCTTTTTAAAATCAATAACTTCTTTTCAGAAACAGAGAGACAACCTACCATAACAAGTTTTGCGTCGACTTCTACTCTCCATTCCACATCAAGTCTCAACCGGAAGTATCAACAGACTCAGAGTCCGTGTCAATTGGTAAGAAAAGGATAGCCTAGAATCCTAGCGTGACTAGTTTTTTAGTTAGATAAAAAAGCTATAAAAGCATTGACACCTGGCTATACTACGCCATCCCGCAAAGCCATGGCGACAACTCTTCAACTCTTCTGATGAGACTTATGCTGAAGATAAAGAAAAATGTTTTTCTTCCCTCTTAGGACGTACTATAAATATATCGTTTGACGGATGATCAAACGTCCGCTACGAATCAGTTGTGTGTGCTACAATTACAACCGAAGAAGAACAAGCCGTTCTGCATGAAACTAGATACCTCGGGTCAACCTCATGTCTCAAAATTTATTGTGACCTGATTTCGTCATGGAATCATAATATTTATCGTAATTTAACTACAGTGCACCTAGAGAACCGCAGAATACCCTGACATTGTCAAGACTGAAATAAATAATTTAAAAAATAGAAAATCGACGCTAAAGTCTCAACTATATTGTGCTAGTTTTCGAAATAAGTTACGAGTTAGGAGGTAAAAGGGACACGGATCGTTGTAAAAACCCAAAGTACAGCAAAGTATCAGGTACTAATATCTTGTAACCACACTAAAATTATAGTTAATGGAATATTTTATAATTGTGTGAATTATGTGAACAAAAATTGAAAATTGAAAATAAAACTTTATTAAGATTGAAAAGGAAGTAGATAAGAAGTCGAATATGACAATTACTCGCGGGAAAAAACGGAGTCTCGGGCGGAAGCTTCAACGTCGGCAATTTTCCCAGATCAAAAGTCTATTTCTGGAGTACCAAAATATATTATGACCAAACTGGAATAATGCTATAAATTAATAAAGGAACAAAATAAAAAAATTGAAGACTTAAAAACCGAAATTAGTCAGCTTATGGGGAAAGAAGACTTAATTCCTGTAAAGTCTTATTCAGATGTGACGAAAAGTAAGCCAAAGCATGTATTAGTTGTTAAACCTAAAAAGGAACAAATAATTGACAAGGTTAAAGAAGACTTGAAAACAAACGTAAATCCGGCCGATCTTCAAATTGGTATTAATATTGGAAAAGCAGTAAAAGATGGTGGTATTTTAATAAAGTGCGCTGATGTACAGAATCTTAATACTATTAAGAATAGCAGTCAACATATGATGGGAAATAATTGTGATGTAAAAATACCAAAAAGTCCTATCCAAAAATAATAATAGTTGGAATTTCGGATGAAAAAGAAAGCAAAGAACTGACGAATAAAATCATAAAACAAAATAAAATTCCCATGAAAGCTAATTCCGTGTTTAAGCCGATCCACAAAACTAAAACAAAAAATGAAAGGATCAATATTATTGAGACTGATCCAAATACATTTAAGTGGGTCCCTTTCAAGTATTATAATGAGAATTAAAATTAAGCGGTTCAGTTTAATATTTTTTATTTTCCATTGTAGCATTTGCTTACGAAAGTTTGTTTCTTGTTTTTGTAAGTAAAAAAGACTAAGTTTCTTATTTTCGTTAAATAAATCTTTCATTATCATTGACTTTAATTTAGATAGTATTTTTTTTTTAAATCAGTTGATTTAAATCTATATCTTGATTTAAATCAGCCCAACTCTGTCGGTAAAACAGATGAGTACAAACAAAATTTTTACTTTACGGCAGTATTATAGATCAATTTAAATTCAGTCGTACGAAACGCAAACTATTTCAGAGAGTTAATTAATTAATGGGATTTTTCTTTCGACAATGACTAGCGTTAAAAATACCGCGATATTAGCTCCAAGATCGAAACAAGGCACCCCGAACAACGAACCCAGCCCCAGCGTATCTGGGCTTATTAAACAAACTTTAATGAGATTCCGATGGAGTTTATGCTTAACTATGTTGATAGCATTATAGTTTATTACGATAACACCTCAGAAATTTTCTTTTAGGTATATTAATTTTTTATTTACATTACTTGCTGGTGGCGGTAAAATTTCATCATTTAGTTCTCTGATATGATTTGCGGTTCATGGCTCTATCCTCAGCTGCTCAAAACTAATGAAGAAATAACTAAAGCTTATACTATTCTTGATTCGGAATAGGATAATAGGTAAACGAAAATTATTTTTTTTTTTTGTCTAAACTGGTAAACGTAATTAGACAAAAAATATTATTGGAAAGTAAGATACACTGTTATAAATTTTGCTGTTTCAAGCAGAATATTTGTATTCTAGTATTCTTTTATTATCTTTATTATCATTAGATAATGTATTTGAAGGGTACTTGAAAATCAGAGTATGACTGGCTTTTTTTTGACTAAAAATGATGTACAAAATAGACTGGTCTGCTGCGTGTACATACCACACGAAGCTGATTCTGTGGTTTATGAAAAACTTGTAAAAACATCACAGAACTACAGAATCGCTATGAAAGTATTGTAATTGTAATGATTTGTTAGAAAATTAGTAATAAATTTTCTAAGCCACCAATTTAAAGATATAAGAAGGAGGAAAAACAATTTAGAAAACTATCGGAAAATTACTATACTTTATAATTTCGCAAAAGTTTTTGAAATAGCACTACCTAACGTGCTCTATCCTCATATAGAGGGACAGATTAGTGTGCATCAACACGGCTTCATTAAAAATAGATCCGCGGTCTCAAATTTATTTTGTCTTACGCAGTATATCGCTTAGTGTATGGATCTAAATGGTCAAGTAGATGTTATTTACACGGGCATCTCCAAAACCTTTGATAAAATTGACCAAAATATATTGTTACATATACTAGATCTCACTGGGATTTATATACTACTCTTACATTTATTTAAATTTTATCTAAGCCGAAGAACACAATATGTTGAATGTCGGCATGTAAAATCATTCGAAAATCAGTTACATTAGGGGTTCCCCAGGGATCTGTTTTGGGGCCTCTCCTTTTCATACTAATTATTAGTGACATTTTAGATAATTCAGATGTATGGTATTTACTTTATGCGGTGAATGGTTGGTGCTCATTAAATAATCTTGTGCTGAGAAATGCGATGTGATGTTTTACTACAGAAAACTGAATCAACACATTACACCGCCCTATACGTTTAAGAGATCTTGAGGTCATCTATGACAATGAAATAACTTTTAATATACATCTCTAATACAATGCGATTTTCTTTTAAAAATTTGGGCTTTATAATAAGAAATTCAACAGGCTTTACTGACGTGAACACGTTAACACTGCCTCTTTAATTCTTGGATCAGATCAAAACTTGATTATGCTTCACTAATATGGAATTCCAGCTATTTGACCTTTATCAACAGTTTAGATGTAGTGCGAAGACGGTTTCTTAAGCATTTATCCTTTAAGAAAGATAGGTTATATTCACCAATTGGAATACCACAAAGTCTTCTACTTGATAGATTCTCATTACCTAGCCTTAAAGATTGTAGAACTAGAAGTACCAAATAATAAAATAGACTGCCCTCAGGTATTAGAACAAATACGCTTTCATGTTTCATGCTTTCATTATCTTCTAGCTTGCCAGAACGACGAGTATTAGACAGAAACAAGTAATATTAAACTTTATGTAAAAGAACCTGGGGTAAATTAAAAAGGGTTAACTAATTTGTTAAAACATTCACCGCTTCACGTTATGTGCGATAATTACAACATATTTTTTGCATAGTCTCTGTTTTATTTTCTCTTCACACGCCTGTTATATATATTATTCTGTTTGACTTATTAATTTGTAATTTGCGATATTTTTCGTTAAACCTGTATTTTCCCATCCAGTAATTGGCCTTGGCTGTTGGGCGTACGTAAATAAACAAATAATAAACAAGGTTTTCAAGGTAGGAAGTCAACATCTACAAATTCAGTAACTTCTGTAAGTTTTGCACATAGCTTTATAAAGGATGAAACTGAAATTCACGTAGTATATACCAATTTCAGCAAAGCCTTTGTCACCGTAAATCTGAACCTGTTCATTGGATAAAAGGCGGAACTTGGAATAAGCGGAAACGTCGTGATATGTTTAGCGTCCTATTTTTAAATAGACTTATAGATAATTCATTTGCTTTAAACTTTGTGCTTGTTATATTTAATATTTTTCTGGGTTTACGGGTAACATACAAAATTTGGCATTATTATAAAATACTGACCTTTGGGGAAAGCTTTTCTTAAAGAATGGAACTAACAAGTTTTGATCATTATGGCATCTGGCGGAATGTAAACTCTAAACGTATTCTGTAGCATAATACACAGATTTAATGTTAAATGTACTTAGATCTGTATACAAGGATGTCGTTAAATATAATTTTTCCTTGAAATATTATTTTAAGGAATATATCTTTGTGTTATCTGTAAGTTTTGTAAGGAATTTATTTCTCCATGTTAAAAATCTATAATTAAATTTCGATTCACCGAGCGTATACATATACGATCTGTAAGAGGTAATTAAATTTTTTTAATCTAAAATATTACATAATAACTTGTGTATTATGTTTTAAATTTTATTACTAATGTAATTTATATGTAATTTAATTTTTTCGGTGTTTCTAATAGTGAGACATTGACAATTTGCTTTGGTACAATTTTTATTCTGCAGTTTAAGATCTTATTTTTGTGGTTGATTAGCCGTCTATAATGGTAAGAGTTAACAATTTTGTTTTGTCTGTATTTAAACTTAACTGACGCTGTTTAAGACAGTGCCGTAGTACATCCAGATTCCCTCAGCCATTTTATTTATGGCTTTGAACGATGTACCTTCAAATATTACTACTGTGTCATCAGGATATGAAATAAGATAATTATCTATGTTAGTTATACAGTAAACCTAAAGACTGGAATAATTTCGTGCGGGCTCAGTGGCTCCACGCTTATGTGTTGGGCTTGCAACCAAGAAGTCCCGGGTTTGAATCCCAGTTAGAGTATTAATATTTAGTGGCTTTTTCCTGTGTTACTGGGTTGGTACCAGTGAACTAGACGAGGTTGTTTGAAGGACAACACGGCTAGTCGATGTGCCTACCCCTGAATTCGAGTCTCAGCTGTGACAGATGGTAATGTCGTAGAGAATTTTCTTTGTAAAATTGTTTATGTGTTTATGAAAACTGCTCTTTAATTGGGAGCATCGATATCGTTCCTGTAGAGTAGTGATTAATAAATTTTAAAAAAATTGTTACAAAGCAAGTGATAAAACTTCTCTCTGACACGTATATGCAATAATATTTATATATTTAGAGCAATATGGGTATGGTAGCTCAGTGGGTTGTTGTAGTGTATACTACGTATAATAAAAAATCAACTCAAAAAATTTAAAAATTTGTCAAATTAATCGATCTTTTGGCCAGCAGTGTCAAATTCCATAAAAAAGTGTCATTGTATTTTAGATGATCAAAAAACTATAATTTTCAAAATTAAATTCCGAAGAAATTCAGCACAAACCGATAATTCCTAAAAATGACTAAAATATCATCGAAACCTTCGAAACACTCGATCTGGCCATTCTACAGCTAATACTTCCAAAATTGTCAACTTTAAAATTATAGCCCCTATATATTTTCAAACCATTTATAATACCCTTCACATACCCCTGGTATCAGTTTTTAGTTCGCTTAGCTTCTACAAGCGCGCGATCTAAATGTTTATCCGATATTGCGTCGCAAATAATAAACTTTTATTTTTATTTCTACACGTCCTCCCATAGCCCCTCATCAATATTTACTTCTGCCTCTAAAACTTTCACCGATTCAAATATTTGATATAAAATCTACATTACACAGCACTTATAATTGATATTATACCAAGATCTACCTCCGTTCCGAGCGCGACAACAGCAGCACTTAGTAAGCCGTGAGTAAGTTCTGGCCTGGGGATTAATAGTACGGGGTGTTAGGCGAAAATTATCGCAATAGTTTCGGACAATTCTTCAAATAATTTCATCAAAAGAACTAAAATATTTCCCATTTTAGGCTCTATACGACGATATATTTTCCAAATTAGATTTCAGTCGATTTCTGTTATTACGCAGTTAGTGCACGCACTGACTGGCTGGGGCAGG
The DNA here is from genome assembly GCA_963675555.1 of Leptura quadrifasciata. Classification (NCBI taxonomy): domain Eukaryota; kingdom Metazoa; phylum Arthropoda; class Insecta; order Coleoptera; family Cerambycidae; genus Leptura; species Leptura quadrifasciata. The sequence continues at coordinate 12,172,217 of OY776681.1, read as the reverse complement.
AAACCAGTTTTAGACCAAGCCTGCACGGAATAGGAGGATCTTTCCAGACAACAAAACAACGATCGTGCCTGACTCGATGGGGCACGAAAAACGAAACGAAGCTCCGGTATGTAAGTTCGGACCCGACGAGGCTTGAGCAAATCAAGTTCGTTACGTGCATTCCACTACAACTTCTTCCAAGGCCGCAACCTTGTAAAAAAAGTTAGTTTTTAAGTGAAATCTCTTCCCTCGCGCATTTTTTATTTTAAGTGAATTAACCGAGACCTTGGCCCCAAAGTGAACTTTTTAATATTCTTCAAAAATCAAATCGAGTTACTTTTTTTTCCTTTTGCGACGAAACTTTCGCAGCTGAACAATTACCTTTTTATAGAATATATTTTTAGTTATTTTTTTTAACATTTTTAAACTCTGTGACGTGACTTAAATAAATATTTTAATTTTCGTTTTTAAACCAGTGTGTTTTACTGAACAGTATTATACAAGGTGATAGAAAATTATCCTGCCAACTTGCTTAAAGTGAATTTTTCGAACTTTTAACAAAAGTTAAGTGCTCCGACTACCTACACAGGGTGAAGCATTTACCCTGACACTGTAATTCTTTTATTTCTCGGAAACATTAACCAAAGTTCTTACAACAAAAATAGGTGCACGAACGCTCTCGGGGGTCTCTATTCAAGGTCTCCGGCTGGCATTATTTTTATTTCCCCAACTCGAGGACCTTCACGCGTTCAGGGTTAGCTCTAGTTTTAATTTAAATTAAAAAATAGTTCCAAACTTCATGTCTTGTAGTGTTAAATTAACTAATTTTGCAAACAACTGAAATTATTGAGTGAAAATTCATATCACTACACCTGCCATAGTTCTAGTTAGGTAGTCCTATACATCTTTTTACCAATATATGTATTTAAAAAAAAGTTATGGCCAAAAATAATAAATATTCTCTTATCTGATATCTCTCTCGTGAATATGCCCGCCTTAAAATTAATTCGTACCCACCATGACGGTTGAGCTACCATATAACATAATTATATTAACAACGGGCAGTCCCCTTGTTAGGTAACGCGAAACTTTTCCAATTTTCATTTAATTGTCTGCATATTTTTGTTTAAATTACATTATAAAAGCGGCAGCTTCTAAGCGTATATCGCCTGCCTCGAAGTGTATCTGAACTGACCCAAACGCAGACCTGAGTCAAAACGGGGTCATCCCCTTCCTGAACACGACGGCGACCAGCTTAATTAATTCTTGAAAACTTTTTGGCCAGGTCCAACTTAAAAAATATCCACGCCGTGCCGCGAGAAATCAATTACCTTCAAGTGGGAGATTTGACTATTTTCCACGTGATTGCCCGAACTATAAAAACGCCTACACCACATTCATCACTTGATCTGTGTTACAAAGTTGGATAGGGTCGGCCGACGGGTGCTCTTGTTTATGTGTAATATGTGTGCTATCTGGTCACCCATGATAATTTCAACCCACGTCACGAGCGCCGGCGGCCCGCTATGCACTCTGGGTGGGAATTAGGTCTGCTCTTTTTGCTTTCAATACTTGAGAAAATCAACGTACAGTTTTTGCTTTTTACAGCGTCGGATTTCGTTTAATTTGATCGATAACTAATTAAAGTTTGACCCTACGGTAAATTAAAAACAGGTTGGCTGGTTTTTTTAGGCTTGTAAATTAGATTGATGGAGGTGAAATATAATATGATACTGACGATTGCAGGGAAGTGAATAAAGGCTTATAGTGAGGTGGCTTATTGAAATTGCCGTTACCTGGTGGATAAAAGCGCAAAATTTGGAATGAAAGTGCCTTCGGGTATACTAATAAATGTTAACTCAAGAGTCCTCTGGAATAGTTTTCATATACACCACTAAAATACAAAAAGGCCCCCAGATACGACAAAATATCACATGTGAATCTTTCTTTCGAGGCACCATTACTGCAAAAACCATAAAAGTAGGATTTATGATACTGTGTCTCAGATATTGGCCATCTTGGATTTCATTAATTACACGATTAATCACACGGACATCGCACCACCGGGTTCGAATCCTGGCTCCGGCACTGGCACTATCGGAGGAAATAGTTGTATGTCCGCGTTTCTTCAATGTGTAACTCCCTTCCGCATAAGCCCTGGCTTCTGGATTTGGGGGTTGTCTAATTTCTGTGGTGTTTATTTATTATTCCTGTGTATGTAGTGTTGCTCACAGACTAAATTCTAATTATCATTATCGGTGGTTGTAACCTTACGCACGTCAAGAATGTAATTGATGAGCGCACCCTCTCTATGCATGACCCAATCAAAAGGAATTATCTTGAACTCTTCAAAAGACCAAAGTATAAAGCAACATCTCAGCGGGGTATATATATATATATATATATATATATATATATATATATATATATATATATATCTATGATGTCTGGTGTATAGTAGCATTTGACCACATGAGAGGATTCACTTACCTCTCACCGGTACACCATTTACATCAGTTTGTATAAAACTAGCAAGTTGGCCACTGTCATTTGTCTGTTCCACGACCTATGGCATACTGATGAGAACTAATAAGTTCGAAACCGGTCTATGTCTGTTCGAGGAATTAACAAATGACATTGGCTACCATTCATGATTTGTAAGGTATAATTCAATGCAGGTCGGGGTATTTGCCCGCTGAGTAGTTGTTTCCTGCAAATTATATGTAATATCATATATATATATATATATATATATATATATATAGATAGATAGATATGAAGTGTTGTTGTACTTCCGGGTGCTCTCCCGCGTTGATGACCGACTCCTCCAGGAGCCACGGTTGTCTAAACGACGTTTTGGCAGAATCTCATCTGCCATCTTGGCATATAACCTACAAAATGGTTTAATGAAATGTATGGCCTACTTTAAGAGTTATGGCGGAAAATATCGAAAATGCGGAAAACGTCTAGGCCAAATATCTCCGTTATTTGAAGAGATACGCGAAAAATTCTAAGGCGAAATTATTTTGCAAAACAGAGGAGTGTTTCAACGAGGTTTTACCTAATTTATTTCAAAACCGCTGTATTTTGAGATTTACTCATCAGGCTGTTAAAAAAATTATTTTGAAACGGGCGGGAGATGGCGTTATTAAATAGAGTATTTTCCTCCCTTTTCAACGATATATTACATGCCATATTTATTCATTGGTACTACGTTAGTAATTATAAAGACATTTTTTTAAAACCAATAAATGTTTTTTTAACAAGCATTATACTTGCCGTGGAGAAGTATGATTAAATAAAACGATAAAATAATTCAATAAGTTGTTCAAATCTTTGCTATAATAAAACATTAACACAATTAAGAAGAATAAAGTAAATTCAGGTAACAAAAACAAAATAATAACCAAGAACGTAACATGGAGCAATTATGGAAAGAGTATTTGCAGTTATGCCAATGTATTGAGGTCCTCCATAAAAGCGTCACTCCTTGCTCAGAAAGTTAAAATGTCTTTCCCAATTAATTTAAGTATAATATCCATTTGTTTGTATTTCATGATTTCACTATTATTTCAATTATTTTAAGATAGTTGGCTATGAACAAACTTGACAATTTAATTTTTTGACAGATCATCTCTGTTAATACTCTCACTCAATCACACTCGCTTAAGAATTTAGAATTTTCAAAAATTATTTTCACTCACATTGATCGTTATAATATGTTCGTTACATATTGCCAATGCAATTTTAACTCTGGATTAGCTCAAGTAGAATATAGAAACAGATTTCCACAAGCACTACAGCCGAATAAAACTCTGTTTAGAAAATTAGCTACGAAACTGAAAAGTAATGGTTCATTTTTAAAGAAGAAGACAAGGTTGGACAGTGTTACTGATAATGTAAATAAGGTAAACCGAGTTATTAATTATGTAAGAAATACAGCATTAAGAGAAATTCAAATTACTTATCATATAAATATATATATACACATATACTATAAATATTTTGTTGTTGGGAACTCCTTTTAGCATTATATTTGGACTTATACATTACTGTAATAAATTATATGGATATATTTTATTGTATTTAATTTCATTTGTAGACTACCCTAAATTAGGTATATAGTGTACTTAGTTGGCTTAAAGCCGTATTTCAATATTAACAGTACAATACATTGTGTTAACTGATATTTTGTCGTATTTGTCGGCCATTTTAGATTTTAGTACTGTACACGACATTTTTTAGAAATTCCAGAGGGCTCCTAAACTAATATTTATTAGTATGCGATAGCACCATCCTTCGAGGAAGAAATTTCCTTCTGTCCATCGTTGGCTGGCTCGATTTTTCAACTTTTGATTGAACGAAGGGCAGCCGATTTCGCATTGGTTTTCCGAAGGGCAAACTGTGCCAATTACCAAAAAGAGAGAGCTGTCCAACTTTTGGAATTACATGCCAGTCGCTTGCTTCAATTCTTGCATGTATGTTGTATGCTAGGACATTGAAGTCAGTTGAGCCGGTTCTCTGGCAAATAATCGAACAGCGTATAGGCAAGAAAGTATCTGCCCCACTAGTGGACTGGAAAATCACCACCACCACAGCATGTGGTAATCAGCGTGTTTCAACAGAACTGGTAACATTTATGAGACGAGTTTTCAGGGTAACTACCTAAGACTTCTCCTATTCCGCATCTCACTTCTATCGTTATATGTCGCACAATATATGAACCCATCCCTGTAGTCAAAAATTCTGACGCCATAGTCTACACCCCCATATTGAAAAATCCATTGACTCGACTAACTACATTTTCTAGCATTAACATAATTCGACAGTTGAGAAGGATCGGGCTCAATATTGTTTTCAGCTGCACGGATAAATTTAGTTACGACTTTATTCATTCCAAACTTGACCATTTTTCTCAGGATAGAGTCGCTGTTTGTAATACAACAATTTAGTCTTCTCGTATCTTTTATTGTAATGCATTTTTGTTTGATCATTTGTATAATTTGTGTAGTGTGCCCTACGGTATATTCGTTTCGATGTCGGGCTTCTTCTAGGAATACATTTATCAAATCACCCTGTATAAACACTACTGTATATCATATACAGGATCAGTGGAACAGACAATACTTGAGCACTCAATGGGATCTGCATGTGGATGGATGGCCGAGCCAAAATCGAAATCCGCGTTCTTTTGTAGCTTTAGTATGTAAGTAAAAATAAACTTACGTAGACAGACAAGTGGCCAACGTTCATGCGATAGTAAGGCACCAACAAGAAGAAAACACTGTATACGAACAATGGCTTTGTAAAATGTGAACGCGGCTAGTCATTTGCCTCAAGAGCTCCAAATCTATCTGCGCCATTCAAGTCAAATAAGATACATACCAGGAAATGCGGACCGGAATTACTCAGTCAACTTAGAATTAATCTATTTCCTTTTATAGTAATAGTAGAACGGGGAGGCCATAAACTTTTTATGATATGGTTATAGGCCTCGAGATAGTTAAGTTTGTGTGTGTGTGCATACAATTTATTTTTATGCTTTCTTCTGTAGCGTTGACACAAGTTTATGTTGATTTGTTGGGCTTTGAGAATAATGTGGAAAACAGACTACGAAGCGTGTTGAAATTTCTTGGAGTCAATGTAGTGTGCAGAATAATAGTTTTAAAAAGTTCATAGAAAATTGGTACTTATGATAATACTTTCTGTAAATCTGTTTCTTTGTGAGATATAAAAACTAGCACAGATAACTCTTTAAAGATAATTCAAGAGGGGTGGATTTATTTATTTTTTGTCATGAACAATTTCATGCACAGCTCACAGAAAGTAGCTTTCCGGGTGAAATGGGCAAAGAACAAACATAGATAGAAATTTGTTAGAAAGAGATGATTGGATACTAAGTACAATCTGAGGAAGAAGTATGAGTTTCAAAATAATTAAATCAAAACAGATATTTTTCCGTGAAGGTTATAATTTATTACAATCAAAATAAAATAACTATTATCGGTAATAATTACAAACAAATTATCTTCCTCTTTTTATATCTAAGAAATTTAAACAATAATTAGTGATTAATTAATTATGATTATACGGCACAAATTTTGAAACCTGATGAATCCGGTCTTTTATTTCTCTAAATATTGGTATCTTCAGATGTGGGGTACACGCTAAATTACAAAAAATAGAACCACGGTCACTTAAATACCTGAAATTTGTATAACTATAATAGATACAAATAAAGTATGATAATTTTATGACCTACCCTAATTTAAATAACATTTCTTCCGAGAAGTATAATTAAAATAAATTTACAAAAGGAGAATTATTTGTCTGGTTGATTTATTATTAGGTAATAAAGCAATCGTATCCATTAAATACTTCTAAGCGATTATTAAATATACTTGTCAATAATTTATGTAAATATAATGTTGTCATATAAGTTGCTCAACTTCCGACAATTCATCTGCATCATCCGTATCTAAGGACAGCTCATCTGAAAAATCACTATCAGCTGCGCCAAACCTCAACCATTATAGCATCAATAGCGACATCTAGCAAAGATGCGCGAGCTATATTCATATTCAAACTTATTTTCTTCACGTTTTCTCCACTCGTCCACGGAAAATGACCCGAAGAAATCATCACAAAGTTTTTTTACTTTATTAATATTGAAAGTAACGTCTCTTTCTGCTACATGTTGCTTTAGCGAAGTCCATACCTGGTTTATTCATTTTAATAAGAGTATAAATTTCTATTTTCAGTATCGTATCATGAAATGGAACATTGTTTTTACGCCAACGTCCAATGGAAGTATAATAACGCAAAAAAAACTGTAATTTTTTTTTATTGAAATAGGCTTAAAATGTCATGAAACGGCGAGATTTTAAATTTGAGCGAAAAAAATTTCCTGTCTGTCGGTCTGTCTGTAACTTTTTTGTGCGCACGTTTAGTCTGTAACCGTTTATGGTATTAACTTGAAATTTGGTACATTCATGTATTGTAATGAGATCTAGAGATCTATTTTGATCCAATTCCGTTGAAGGGTTCGGGGGTAAATCAGGGTAAATAGGCAAAACAAGCAAGTAAGAGTCCATAAAATTGTAATTTAGGGCATGTACGAAAAGTTAAGGTCTCAAAATTTTTTTTGGCATCACACCAGCTATATTAAAATTGACGAGTGACATAGTCGACGGCCATATTTACATTGTGTGACATCACCAAGGTCTTCGACTGTGTCAATCATGACATTCTGCTGGAGAAAATGTCAAACTATGGTTTTACAGGTGTTGCACTATTATTCTTCAGTTCTTATTTAAGTAATAGAAAGCAATGAGTTTCAGTTATTAATAATACATAGGAATCTAACTTTGTTATGAATGGTGTACCACAAGGTTTTGTCCTTGGGCTCACATTATTTATACTATTTATTAATGACTTATACAATTATTTGGTTGTGTATTCTCTTTGCTGACGACATCACTTTATTTAATTCTGAAAAATCTGCTAAATCTTACTAAAATTGCAAAAAAAAAACAGAAGAAAAACTGACAAGTAGTTCATAGCAAATAAATTTAAATTAAATAGAGAAAAACACAAAATATTATTTTTTCCTCAAATGTAAATATCACTGAAGGTAGAAGTGTAAAATTACTGAGGATCACTTTGGATGACAAGCTACTAGTCTTCTTACATGGATCAGTTGGGCCGGAAGCTATCCAATGTGATCTTTTTGCTCCGCCAAATAAAAAATATTTTAATTACTGAAATTCTGAAAACTATCTATTTTTCCTAATTCCAGTCATATCTGCTATGCAACTATTCTGTGAGATAACTCAATTTATGTGCATAAAATGTTTGTACTACAAAAAAGGCCATCCGCATAATAGCAGGTGCAGGACTGACTGACCATTGCCAAACTGTGTTTATTAAAATGGGTATAATGCCCGTTCTTTCACTATTTAACTTGAACAGCCAATCTGACATACATTATTATCCCACTAGATCTAGTAGTTTATTAAGAACTCATTGTCTTAGACTAGATCACAAAAATATTCACTAAATTTAAATATATATAATAAATTGCCCGTGAATATTAAATCATTGAATTACATATATTTCAAACGTTTTTATTCCGTGGCTGACTATTTAGATGCGACCTCGGTCTTTTCTTAATCAACAACTTTCTTTATTATGACATTTATATTGGCGTGGGAGGCATTTACCTATATTTGCATATCTTTTTGTACTCTTGTAGTTTTATAGATTGCATTCTTGTTGTTCTAATCTATGTTTGACCCTAATTTTACATTTTTGTCTTGTTTTTTTATAAACTTTTTATATATTTATCATTATCTACGATAATTGTACTATGACCTGCTACAAATGTACCTGACATAGCCCAATAAAATGGGACGAAATTTGTCGATTTGGATGAAATAATTCAGAGAGGGTTGAAATTTTGGGAACAGGCATATTTTGTGGTGCTTTTTAACATATCAAAAGTTCCTACCCGTAGACGCCGTTGGAGGGGAGGAGGGGGGAGAAAAAAACTCGGAAAGTATCAATTTTACTGTAAAATATATACACATGAAAATTATAGCTAATAAAAATTCGCACAATTTCGTTTTTTTTTAACTTCGTACGACCTATTGAAGCCGAGATAGGTTTTGCGACGCAACGGAAACGCGGGTGTTCTTAGGTAAAATCTCAAAAATGGTTGTTTGGATCGTAAAATGTTTCAATTGAAAGGGGGCAGTTACCAAGAGTTGAGATCCCCTTGAAAGATTTACCAATTTCTTGATGAAGTAAGAGAGACTCTTCGGTACAGTAAAACAGTAAATCAGTCCATATGAAATCAATATGGCGAAGCAAAGGTTCAAATTCCAAGAAGGATACAAAAAAAAACCGCTCCAGCACAGGAACCTTATTGCCGAGACGTTTTTAAAAATTCGACGTGTCCCAAAGAAAAATACGTAACTGAACGTAAATTTATTCGTAAATAACAACAACCAACCGTATTGATTTACGTCTCTTGGGTGACTTAAACTTTTATCCGCTTTCAACTGGAAAATAACAACTATAATTAGTTTAAAGTCACAGGACACACAAAATTAGTCAAATGGTCGAACGCTAATTCTCCGGTATCAATTTTAACTTATCGAGGACGAGTTTTTTTTATTCATATCAGAACAATTCTTATTTTTTATTTCCTTTCGATCAATATAGGCAGTGATATGAATTTTTAAACATCTTTACAGCGCGCGTATCTAATAAAAGTTAAAAAGACTCAAATTATTAATATGTTGGTGTATGCACAAAATGGTTTTGATAACGAGTGAATGGAGATAAAAGGGAAATACATCAAAAATTGTCATTTTCAAGTGTAGTTAGACAAATAGCTATTTTTTGATTGACTTTAGGCAATAATGATACTAAAGGTTTTTTGAAGAGAATAAAATTATCTGTAAAATGAGCTCCAAGTGGTCTTCATACGATGAATGGTTCACGAGTAACAGCTGTTTAAAACTATGAGCAAAAATTTCTTTTTTATTATAAATTAAGGTTTTCCCGCAAGAACTGTGCATAGCAATTTTTTAAAAAATATGGGTTCAGTAGGAAAAGACTCTGAAATGCTCACAGAATAACTTCTGATACTTCAAAAAGTGAAAAAATATTATTAAATGTACTTTTTTATACTTCAAACGTGACGAAAATTGCCTGTTTGCTAAAAATTAAAAATCAACCGCATTTTCAATTGTTAGTTCCTTCTCGCTACTTATTGAAAATCATACACGAAAAACTGTTTTTAGTTTAGCGAAAGCACTGCGAAAGCACCTAATCATATCCACAAATGTAAATAAACTTGTGACCTAAACTTGTAATGTCCGAGGTCCTCATGTGAACGGAAGTTTAGGCGGAGTTATTCCACACAAAGCTACAAAGCTTAGATGTTGTTGTAAATTTATAAATTCGATCTGAGTGACTGAATTTTTATTTCATAATTTTAATGCCTCTTTGGAAGGAAATTAAATTTCATACAAAAAAATTTCACCCTCTTCAGCGGCCTTCTATTTAACGTCTACACAGTAAAAGAAAATATGATAATACTACTGCCCGGACTCCCAAACGAGTCGTTTTTTTCCGGTATTTATTACTTCATCGAACAATGTTCCATAATACAAGACTGTAGTTTAGCAAATCGCCATTGAATGAATGGGAGCTGTAATTCCCTACCGTAAGTCTTCCCCCGATCGTCAGTCGAGTTAAAGCTAACGAAATAGGCTAAAACTGTTATACGAATTCTCCAAGCGGGACCATGAAATTGGTCCTGGCCGTAATAAACAGCTATCAGAGTTTGAAGGTCGCAGTCTAGAGAATTGGCGTCCCAGCGGACGCAGAGGCGCCGACCAAGACTTCTCCACCGACGCCTTGGCTATGCGACACGAAATATTATGTTCGAAGCACATGTCGGCCCTACCCAATGGATGTGCGGTAGCAGAGCTGTATGTAGGCACAACTGAGTAATGCTCTATTGGTATTTATTACTACGTCATGATATTATGAAAGGGGATTTACGATACAGATGACAGAAGGAAAATTCTATATAGGGTGGGCAAAAGAATTCAGTTGGTACAGCACCTTTTCCTCGCTTATTATTAAAGATAGAGTTTTGACATTTTGCAGGCATACTTAGAGACATTGTTTGCATCTAATGCACTTTATTTTATTTTTATGCTCTTTCCCGTTTAACCGGAAGTGATGTCAACTTTAGATTTTCAAATGAAACAGTATAGTTCTTCTTTTGGATTTCAAAACTAGATTTTTTCCGGGTTAAAATGTGTGAAAAAAGTATTAAGTTAGAGAGGAAAGTTTTTGAGGTAATGCGATTTTAAGGTTTCATGTGTTGAGGTGAGATATATTAAGCACTAAAAATCGAGTTGCCCATGGAATGGTTTTTTGTCAGATTAAAAATGCGATTAAGACTCGTAGTAGCCTCATATCAAGTCAATAGGAGTTTGCGTTGTCGTCTTTTTAGCATTTCAAAGTTTTCTGGTGTCAGTTCACAAAAAAATTGGTGAAGAAAATGGGAAAAAAACAATAAATATTTTTATATTCTTCCTTTTACCCGTTCATTCGATTTCACATCCTAAATATCAACATATAATCAATTTCATATAATGTTCAACTCTACGACTACAACTTTATGGTGTCGTTTCAAATTCAATAAATCTTTTCAATCAATTTTCGTTAATAACTTCCAAAATCAAGTCGATTAGAACTCCGTTCATATATTATAAATTTCCCAATTTTATGCCGAGACGGTCGTATAATTTTCATATATCCCAATTTTCCATTGTTAGGTTTTCTGATGCAATGGGCAGGGACATTTCCAGACCTCCGCACGTCGAGTCCTCGATGAATCATATAAAAAGTTGAGCCCGATGAGCTCGACCAAGTCCAGTTCGATACGTGCGCCGCGAACGTTATCTCTATAACCGTACAGCTGCTTCCTTGGCCGCCCCAAGTAAAAAACCGTAATTTTATTCTGCCTTCAAATAATTAAATTGTTCATTTAAAGCTTAATATTACCGAAAAAATTAAAATATCTGGATTTTATAATAAATGAGACAATGAGATGGAATGACCATACCGAATATCTTAATATAAGACTAAGAAAACTTGTCCACGTATTCTATAAACTTCACAACATTCTTCTATTAATATATTAAAAATGACAAATAAATCGTTGGTAGAATCCATACTTACCTACGGCATAATAATATGCCGTGGGTCATACAACGGCCAATTGAAAAGTATAAAAATAACTCAAAAATGGATACTTAAAGTAATCCTGTTGAAAAACGGAAGATACTCTACAGAACAGTTTTTTCTAGATAGCAATGTCTTCAATTTAAATGAATTATATCCTTAATCTAGCTATATTTATCTACAGAAATATGGAGCTAAGAATACTCCTAGACCAAATTCTAATTTATCCAAAAAATCTATTTTCTTCACGGGTCCAATATTATTCCTGAATACATAAAAGCAATAAATTAGACTGTAAAAAGTTGCCAATATTATTTATCATGGATGATTACATTTGTTCGAACAAATATTCTCATACCTATTATTTCATTCTTGCATTTATAGTTATTATTAACAATCATTATTAGTCTTCTATTTGTCAGATGGATTAACTACTGTAAGTTCTTGATGAAACATATTCAATAGAATAATTATAATACACACTTGGTTTGGTTTTGGTTCATGAGTTTTGCTCAGTTTTGCCTGACATATGTTTCGGTCTTGCGACTATTATCTGAAAACTGAACAAAACAGTAAACCAAATGTGTATTATAGTTATTTTATTTTATTTGTTAGCAACACTTAAATAGAATCCACATTGCTAATTGTTAATACTTATACTGTATAATGTTACATAAAATAATATTTTAGTAAAATGTTAAGACACAAAATGATTTCCTTGTGAAATCAGGAGCATTTATACTATCACAAATAACTACTGTAAAATAATACTGTAAAATTAGGTTAAAATAAAGTTATTATTATTATTATTATTTATATTTAATCCGAATATATTCAAAAATGGTTAAATTTTAGATACCGGTGATGTCGGTTGCTCGCAATTGAACCTATACACACTTAGATAGAGGATTAACTTGCTAGTCATCTACTTGCATCGAAAGTAATTATTTTAATAAAGAAAAATAATAATACGTGTAATAAAAAACAATGTAATTAACCCTGTATACTCATGGTTTATTCTATACGATTAGAATGAGTAAGTATGCCATCCATCTGTCCAAAACATCCGGAAGATATCGTCGCCCTTCCAACAAAAAGCCTGCCTATTACAAAGTCATTCTTATGATAATCATTCACGATGCCAGCTAGAACTGTGAGCACAGGGCATCCTATTCATCTATCAGGGAAACTCTAGGTTTTGACATTCCCTTGTAGGGAATAATTTTCAAGGTCTTTCTGTTTAAAATTACTCTTGCAATGTCTCTCATTTCAGAAAATTAATAACCAAAACAACAGAGCTAAATAAGTAACCTAGTATTATACTAGCTACAACAGAGCCAGGGTGTACTTAGGTATCATGTGCAGTGTTTTCACAGTCCACAGTCGAGCATGATTATATGATAATCCCTTTTCACGATAACGACATCGAGTCTCAAGGCTGTACGCTAAATTTGATATGCAGTAAGATTTATGTTAATGCGAGGGCGTACAATTTGCTGTATTCATAAGCATATGATTTTTTCAAGGATAAAAATATTTTTTGTACAGTATATTTAAAAGGCAATTTAAAATTACTACTTATTCAAAATTGTACATCGAAGGAACTGCAAGATAATCTAAATAAATACTAATGGGTGGCTTAACTATTTTTTTCTCGCAGAGAAATTAAACAACTCGCCACTAGAAGCATATAGTGTGTACTATTTACCATCCCAACATCATGTTATTGTGAAACAAGTGGCACGATTTCAATTTTTTTTACGACATAATACTAGATGAGCTTTATTTGACCATTTTGAAAAATGTTCAATTTTTGCTTACTACGATCGAAGATACGATTCATGGGTCGAAATTTCTATTTTCTGTTTCATTAAACCCCAAAGGAAAAATCGAGTAACGTCATATCTGGGATCTCGATGGCTACTCAATTAAAGGACTGCTTCACCCTATCCAATGATTTTCAAAATGTTCATTTAGCCATCTTCTTGTCAAAACAGCGTTATGTACAGAACTTCCATCTAACTGAAACTTTAAGTCCAGGAGATTCTGTAGTGATAAATTAGCTAATGCGTTCCAAAACTCGTTTTTATTTGAACATTTTAATGCCCTATATTTGGAAACGAAGGTTCTAAGGACAAATGATTATAAAACAAGACATTATTTTTAAATTTGAGCCAGGATAATATGCTCCTTTCTGTTAAGTTACACCTTATATAAACAAATTTTGTGTTCGTTCTACACAAAATGTTGCAATTTTTAACAAATGTTTAAAGTCCGCTGACTCCATAACTCAAATGTACCTCAAGTAACTCACAACCCTTTTCTAACTCTCGCGTATATCTGATTTCTTAAACTTACCGTTTGATTTATGGTCTTACGGTTCTCAATTAGTACAATAGCTATGTATGGCTATTTGACCATAAATCAAAAGCAAAACTGGAAGAATTAAATAGTCTGAAAAGTGAAAACTACAGCAAGCCGTGTGCTTATAAGAAATCGATATTGCCGAGGGAATTGAATTTAGACATTGGCTAGACTGAATAACATAGACCTGATTATTCCATTGACGGAAGGTTGTTATCCGAGTTGATTGCACTAAGGATCTTGGTGTCTTATTCGATGGTCAACTCTCATTTATTGAACACATTAATGTAAAAGTCAAAGATTCCACTAAGATGCTTGGCTTCATAATTAGAAACTGCAAATCATTTACTAACATCAGAGCACTAAACATACTTTACTTCTCTTGAAAACTTACTCTAGACTTGAGTATGGATCACTTATCTGGACAAGAAAATGTGCAAAGAAATTTGTTGAAATTTTGGCATTTAAAGTGGATGCAACTTATCCCGAAAGAGTTATAGAGAAAAACACCCTCTTTACTAGCTTTGAAATGCATGGCTTGGAATTGAGAAGAAAATGCAACTCTATTTATAGTGTAGTTCAGAAAGAATTAAATTTCTGAATATTTGTAACTTTATGACACGAATCTCAAGATAGTAAGTAACACTTTTTAATTATTTCTTAGGTAATGGTTCTTAATGAAAATAATTATTTGTAGATGTCCTGAGGAAGGAAATAAACATTTCCGAAAGCTAGACAAACAACAAAGAATTTTATTTAGTCTGGGCATTTATTAGTTATAAACATTTTCTGACTGAAACCCAAAAGATTCACCTTTTTTCTGTATCTGCAGTCTGCAAGTGGTATGGGACGACTGGCACGAGAGCTCCTTTAAGTAGGATCAGTCTTCCGGCTGATGTTTGTTGCAATCTAAGCATTAGGGTTTTGTTGGTAGTATGCAATTATTACACTTAACACGCGAGGCTTGTAACTTGTAGTTCAGCGCTCGGCGGGGCACATAGTCTGGTTACATTCCTTATAGTAAGTAGAAGCACACTTGAACTATATATATATATATATATATATATATATATATATATATATATATATATACAGGCTGTATTCCGCCATAACTCTTAAAGTTGGCCATGGATTTCAAATAATTTTTTTTGTACGACCGATATTAAGTAAGATATTCTCGAGTGAACTGATAAAATGGACAGCCTGTATATGTACATTGTACATATCGTGGTTGGGGGTGAACTGATTTTCATGAAATTTAAACTGAGGGTTGTACCCCATCTACTCGATGTAAAAAACTCAGGTTATCCTTAGTTTCACCAAAACAAACTTATTTCTCTATGTCGCGTTGCTTTATGTAAAATTTTCTCCATCGCCTTTTTTTTGTTTTTTTTTTTATACATTTATTTAACGTCGGCCTATTTCCGCTACTGAGGCCTAACACCGACGCCTGTAGACAAGCTACCCCCAACCAGGAATTTTTGCCGAACCTCTTCCCTTAAGAAGAGTAGGGATCTTTTACTTGCCTAACATTTAATAGACAAGGGACCTACGGCTTTACATCCCCTCCGAAGGATGGTATATCTCCTATACAACCCTCGCCTAAGGTTGTATAGCTTCCGCGCATACACTGATATACAAGCCGCTGGAAGATGTATGAGGCGAGAACGCGGTTTTCGTTGGAATGGTCACCCATCCAAGTACTAACTGCGCCTGTCGTTGCTTTACATCGCATACCGAAGTAGGTACATAGTAAAGACGCACCTACGCTCGCCCCACCTCTATCGCCTTATTTTCGGCTATTTTTATTCCACTATACACCTACTTAGGAAAACTTATTCTTTTATATTGATATCTTTGACCATTTAAGAATGAATGGTCTTAAAATTGAATTCTAAGAAAAAACGTGTAAATGATCTTTAAAAAAATATCTTCGTGCAGTCCCAATCAGGTGGACTCCAACAATTCAGGTAGTGGCGCAGTTGAGGAGCATGACACGTGGAGCGAAAACTTTTGGGTTTCTGCTTACTCTAGATAAGTGAATTTACAAATTTAAATCTTACTTCATTAATCTTCCACAATCTGCACACATTTTGTCATCGATTAATGGTTCAGAAGATCATAGATAAACAAAGAAGCGTATCCTTAATCAAGTTAGTGCTTGATCCCTGTCGTAGAACTTTATTCACCTGGTTCATAAACAGATATTATAATTTATTATTAAGCTGAATTACAATAGGATATTAAATTTTTAGCACGTCAAAAGTAGTTAATATTCTTTGTAAACATACTTTGAAAACAACATACAAATCATAAAGTTATCAAATATACAATTAATAAACTTGACAGATGTAGAGATAGAGAGTTAAAATGTTCAGATTGTAGTATACAGGGTGTTCCACTTAAAACTCCCAACGCCAATTACTCGAAAACTGAAAGAAGTAGTAAATTTCTGTAAATGGTAAATAATTAGTGTGACCAAGTGCCATGTTTCTACTTATAATAAGTGCCGGCGCCTTAGACGCCCGGAACAAAATTTCCGATGGCAGGAGTTTGGAAAACAAAAGATACCAATCGTACTTTTAATTCTGAAGTTTTTTTATTATTAGAAATTTTTTAATTTTTTCGTTCGTTTCGGAATTATTTGACTTTGAAAGTGTAGATATGCTTTATTAAAATTTGCCAATTTAATAAATTATCTGCATCTAATAAGCTGTGACTATTCTGTTAACCTTAATTTTAACTGTCAAAACAGTTGTCATTAGTTAAAAATAGTGTTAATTTTTTATTTTAGTGTTTGTTTTCATGTAATTTTTTAATATCTAATTAACTTTTTGGAAAAGAAATGGGTTAATACACGAAACAAAAACAGCTAGACATGGTGTTGGTTTACAGTGAGGGTAAGCGAAATGCGTGGCAAGCAAAAAGTGTTTACGCACAGCGTTATCCTGATAGAAGAAAGCCAGATCATAAAACAATTTTGAATTTATGTAGAAATTTAGAGAATCTCGGTGCATTTGATAAGCCAAAACGGGAACGATCAATACCAGCAACAAATGATTTTAACGTTGCATTGGTTCTCCAACAGATTAATGATAATCCGAAGATATCTTTGAGAGAACTTAAGAGAAATACTAATATCTCAATAAGTTCTATCAGAAGAATTCTTAAGCAAAATGAATACCATCCTTACAAAACGAAACTTGTACATAAGTTAGAGCCAGGTGACTCCGAAAGGCGCATTAATTTTCTGGCAGCATTTGATTGTTTACTTTACCGTGATGAAAATATCTTTAAAAAATTACTTTGGAGCGCTGAAAGTAGATTTCACAACAATTGAGTTGTGAATAGACATAATTGCCGTTGCTGGGCACAAAGTAATCCCCGTTGGATTACGGAAAGCGGTAACCAGTGCGTTTTTGGTATAAATGTATGGTGTGGTATACTCAATGGTTATTTAGTAGTTAATAGGACCTCACATTTGCCAAGGTACTTTAAATGGTGATCGTTATCGGAGTTTTTTTCAAAGAATAGAAGATGTCCCGATTGAAACTAGAAGGAATATTCTTTTTCAATAAGATGGGGCCCAACCTCACATTGTCCAAATCGTAACAGATTATTTGAATGTGCTGTACCCCAGTCGTTGGATTGGGACATACGGTCCACTACAATGGCCAGCACGGTCACCGGATTTGACCCCTCTCAACTTTTTTCGTTGGGGTCACTTGAAAGACACTGTGTAGAGCCTATTGAGAATATGGCGGATCTCCAAAATAAAATAATTGCATCTTGTGCTGCTATAAATAGCAGAATGCTGTTAAGAACTGCAGATTTTGTGTTAAGATGCCGGTATGACTGCTGCGTTCGGGCAAGTGGAGAAAATTTTGAACAATTGCTATAAAATATTTTATTTACTTTAGATTTTAGATAAAAAAAATTACTATGTTTAAAACACATATTTTTTTCTGTTTAAATATTTCAACGTTACTGTTCAACTTATGTAAATAAAAGTGATATTCACTACCTGTATTTTAATCTGTCTGTTTTGACAGTTAAAATTTAGATTAACAGAATAGTAATAGCCTATTAGATGCAGACAATTTATTAAATTGGCAAATTTTAATAAAGGGTATTTACACATTCCATTCCATAACTCCGAAACGAACAAAAAAATAAAAAAATTCTAATAATAAAAAAATTCAGAATTAAAAGTACTACTGGTATCTTTTATTTTCCAAACTCCTGATATCGCGAATTTTGTTCCGGTCGTCGCGACGCCTAAACCGTCAAAGGCGCCGGTATCTATTATAAGTCGAAATATAGCTCTTGATCACACCAATTATGTGCTATTTACAGAAATTTACTACCTCTTTCAGTTTTCCAGCAATTGGCATTGGGAGTTTTAAGTGGAACACCCTGTATATATACATAGGGCAAACCGGTAGAAATTTAAAACGCGATAAAAGGAGAATTTTAAGTTACATAGATTACAAAAGCAAATTCGTCGGCTGTAAACTAATATTTAGGGAATTAAAGTTATGAAGCTGATAAAATTAAGTTCATATTATTCTATACCAAACATTTCACTGCAAACTTTACAACGGAAAATCTGTGTATAAGGACATCCTAACTATATTATTAATTATTTCGAAAATCGTATAGTTCAAGGTCGTGGTAATACACCCCGTACATCTAAGTAGCTCTGTGAACTTACTGGTATTTTCTACAGATAGCGAATGCTACTTAAAAGAAATAAACTTGTTTCAGAACTTTTTATGTGGAGTTTCATAAATTATTATTATTATTATTAGCCGTTACTCGAGTCCGAGTATAAAAATGTTACAGTCGATAAATTGTGTACAATAAAAAATAAATAGTTTTATAAATAGGACTTTACCGACGGTTAAGATTTCCACTATTTAACATGTTCTTCGAAGAAAGGTTTGTTGAAAATATTTTACTCACCAATTGATTAGATGTGTAGATATTTACAACACACACGCTGAGGTACGTACCTGGAACAAGAGTAAGGTGAGCAGGATCAAAATATTTACACAAAATAAAATAGTGCTTAAATTATTACTATTAAGGGTTCGTACCCAAAAGTGAAAATGAAACATTTATGAAGCAATTTTAGCTATGAATATGTGTGGATATGTAGAGGTGTTTAGCAGTTCAGCAGACAGTTAGTCAAAAGTCAAAATATAAAGAAAACTATTGATATTTAAGTTTATGAACTGTATATTTGTTTATTAGTAGTATTACAATTCTTACAATTTACGTACTTTATTACTAATTTTCATTCACAAGTAAACTAATACCACAATGCCTAGGGCTGTGCGTGGTGAACCATAACAATTTATCAATAAACTTAATAATAATGTAATACGCATAGCTGTAATGAACTTAAAATGAGAGTTAAAATAATATAATATGACAACTTAATTAATTATTGAGATATAGCTATCAATTTACAACATTACATTTTATTTACATTTTATTTACATTTTGCGCGTCCTGGAATACGATTTGCAGAGGACGCAAAATAAAATTGTAAGACAGATACAAACAGATATACTCCCGTAACCGTATTTCACCAAAATCATGATATACCTATGATAAAAAATACATTGCTAAAGTATCTCAGAAATTTTTCAAATTCAAAACTCACCAATCAGTATTAACAAGAGATATTACAAACATAAGGGCTCATGACAGCCACGTGCATACACACAAAGTACTACATGCAAACGTGCTGCTATATCACGAAAGGGTATAACGGTAAGGAAATACTAGAAACATCTATGTTTTGCAATTGGGTATCCCTTGTCGCATAAAATTAATGCAAAACAGAGAACAATTTTAATGAAATATGTATATAGTTTTAAATGAAGATAATATCAGCTTGTTTTTAAATTGTATATAGAATTATTTAAACAGGTTTTCCTTTGTTTTCCTGTAAGAACCGCTAATAATAAGAGTCCGATTAAAATTACAAGATGTCGAAACTCGATGAGATTTTAAACTTGTGAGCAAGAGCAGCAAATTAATTAGAACAATTATAAAACCTAATAAGATGTTTCTAGGCACAACAACGGCCAACCGACTCATTTCGATGTATTTTACATTCTCTAACGTGCCATTGTTAAATGAAATATTACTTAAATGAGATATCATAGTATCAAGTTGAAATGTCAACAGGTAAATAGAATAAAGATTGTTAAATGGTAAATGGTACAGAGTAAGAGTATAGAAATATAATTGTCTTAAATCTAGAATTTTGACAAATTTGCAGAGATCATCAGAAGGGTAAATATTCGGTTTATTGAGTATAATTTTTAAGATTATTTTCTGTATTATTTCCAATTTCTTCAGCAGCACTTTCCCACGCAATAATATCGTTCCGTAGCCGGAATTCGATCAGTGAATAGTAGATAGTTTTTAAAGTGGAGGTATCTAGTATATTTTTTAGACACTTCATTCTATATATTAGGCCTCTTAGAGTGTTACACATATTAATGATATGATGATCCCACCTTAGATGACGGTCTATATAATACCTAAATGCGAGTGCACGTTCGATTTTAGTAGTGGTATCTATTGTAAGGGAGGAAAACTCGGGCAACGCATTTGGTAGAAATTTTGTTTTATTGAAATTTATTGTTAATAATTTATAGTCAAACCCTCTATTATTTTTTAAAATCTAATTCTGCCTGAAGTTTCAACTCATCCCATTTCTTATTGTTGTGTAAAATAGCAAAACTTATGACCATTCCAGTGAATTTTGTTGTTAATAAGTTGTCCAAATATATCGTGAACAAAAGAGGACGGTACCTTGCGGGACGCCGTATTCAATACTGCGATATTCACTATTTTCGCAAACTGTTTTCTGTCTGTCAAGTAACTATTAAACAGTCCTTAGGGCCGTGAAAACCGATATCGCCCAATCCTTCCAATATCTGTGTATGACTCGCACTATCGAAAGCCTTAGCAAAGTCAAGAAATATGCACATGCAAGGAGTTCCTTTATCTAAGTACCTATATATATATCTGCAGTTAAATATTCAATTGCGTTTTCATAGATTTGTTCTGCTGGAAGTCAAACTGCCGATGCCGCTGTGATATTAATTTGAATTTTTTGTATAACTATTCATTGACTTTTTTATTAGTTTTTCTAATATTTCTGTTAGGTTTGAGAGAATCGAAATGGGTCTATAATTAGAGATGCCCGTTTTATCACCGCTTTTAAAAATGTTCTTGATACCAGCAATTTTTAAATACCAGTGTGAAAAATTTTATTTATTAAATAGTAATGTGACCTGCTACATCATCCCCAATTTCTTTAAGCGTTTCAGCTTTTATCATGTCGACACCAGGAGATTTGTTATGAAATTTGTATATGAAAGTTAAGATAGTTTGCAGTTTTGGTTTTTGCTATGCGTATTGTACCTCTACCTATATGCGTTGTTTGCAGTACACAACCCTCGGTGCATATGTCTGACTCATCCTTAACCTGTTTTTCAATAGTAAATTCGATGCATTTTATTAAAAATCGAAAGGACTAATAAACTTAGTATGGACATAATGCTGACAGTTTGTACTTGTGAGCATAGCAGTAGAGTAGCAATGAAGTTATTACACAAACAAATAATTCTGTTGTATGTTTATTATTACCTTGAAATTTTTCATTTTAAATTGGATCAAGGCGAATACTGTTAACGTTAGCCATGAGATATGAAATGAGAGTATCGGTTAATACTGTTTCTGTGAATGGCGAATGTCTCCCTTGGGATGGACGCAATATTTTCAAGGAAAAGAAAAGCTATCAGTCACCAATATTACTAATTTCTCTTAGAACTCATAATTTAACGATAAATATTTTGTTTTGGGCGATAATACGTAATAGATCCTGCATCGAAAAGAAAGCTAGAAATATATAACATCGTTAAGTTCTTCACAAAAAAAAACTTGTAATTTGTATTGTGTTCATATTGTTAAAAAAAGCTTTATAACAGGCGATTAGTAGCCATGTTTGGTAGTATATTTAGACCTACATTAATATACAGCAGTTCTTTGTAAAACTGTATTGCACCCACGCATAACACCAATGGTATTATTACCACGTACAAAGTTACTAAATACATAATTATGGGTTTACTTTCCTATGAGGCTAATAATAGCACACAAGACAAACGAAAAGTACTTAAATCATAAAGATTCTATTCATTATTCATTTCGTATTGATTTCCCTATTATAAATAAACATTGAGTGTGGTTTAACCGACAGATACAGCAAACTTATAAGTTCTATATGTCTGTACTCATCTACCTTTTTATATTTCCATTAATTTGTCAACATCGATTGTGATAATAACATGTTTTCAAAATTTTTTACCAAATCAGCTATGTTTTCACTTAACGTGAACCAAAAAGCATGCGATTTTAGGAAAACGGTTTCTTCATTTTTAAGTAAACACTGCATTTAGATGTATCAAACTACTCTGTTTAAACTTCTCTAAAAAGGTTTCGGATTTTTAGGCCTTTATCAAGAGTACGAACTGTATACTAAGATAAAAAACATTTATGACTTAATATCGTTGTGACTTAAACTTATGCCCCAACTAGCAATTTGATGTTTTGCAGAAGCTAAAAGAATGTTTATGGAACATTTTTTATAAAACAAGATTGTTGATATAAACATTTCTAAAACGTTTATACAACGCTTATAGACGTGAAATGGGCATAGTTTATAAAACAATGTAGTTCTTTAATTTATTTTATTATGGCTCTCACAGGTGTTATAAAATAATTGTGTAAACGTTTACATAGAATTTTAAAAAATAGTTTTATAACAAACAGTTATAAAATTTAAGCGTGTTTTTGTAATATATCAATTATAAAATTTTATAAGCATTATGTTATTATCTTCATTGCTACTTTTTTGTTCTGTGCAGCAACAACAACAGAGGTTATTTATTTTTTAAAAGTTTTTGCAGACAATAATAATTCTCAAAATAGTTTTAAAATATTACAAAGGTAGCTATATGACTGTATATGGCGGCGTAACTAACAACATATTAGTGGAACATGAGATAAAAGTTAACTGATTAAGACTTCGTTTCGCCAACAGCAAAGCGATTTTGGACTGCGAAGAAAATTTTTCTATGAAATATGTGGTATATATACAATGAACTTTTTGAGCGCCCTGAAAATAACGAATATTTATCAAAATTAAAAAAAATAAAGTGAAAATGATTTTTTTGAATTTTATCTTTTTGTGGTGTTACACCAATTGTGTTTCGCAGATAACATATTTCACAATAATAGACTTGCTAAAATGCTTATATTACAATAATTTTTATTTTTGAACTATTTTTATTTTAAAGTCCAAAATGGCCTCTATACAAATAGTTCAAACATAATAACATTATGGCGTCCATCTTATAAAGCATATTTATAATTATAAAAACACTTATAGAACTGTTATATATCAAGGCAGTGCTTATCTTATGGAAGTTTAAAAAAATATAGTTGCTCCGAAAGAGCATCTTATAAAACATATATACAGCAACATGTTTTAGTGTTTTACAAAAACTCTATTTGCAATACTAATAGAGCAATACATTCTGAAGCGCTTCTTAGTCGAGCTAAATAAACGGCAAATTTGTATCTCGGGGAACTTTTATTCGCTTGTTTCTTAACAGTGGAAATAAATATAATAATTGTGTGTTTGTCTATAATCCAGGTAACATTGTTTACCTATATATATAGTTTTAACTTTAGATGTGAGACATCCATTGATGGGCGCATAAACACCTACCCATGTTTTATAAAAGTGGTAACGAACATAAATATTCTTTAAAGACAATGTTTAGTTTATCAATTATTTTATAAGTGTTTTATGACAGCAATGCGTGCTTCCTTATATAACAATTGTTTAGCAGTTACAGCAGAATACAATATGTTCCCTGAAATAATTTGTATTATGAAGAATCCTAATAAAATTGTTTTATTATTGCTTAGCTAAACTTGTACAGAATAGTTTTATAGGCATTCGTCAATTGGCCAATAAGTGCTACGGATCATTATTATAAATCAATTTTGTTCCGTGAGCTAAAACAACTTATAATAATTGCTTTATAAACGTTTATAAAACAGCGAAAAACAAATTCTACAGAATGTTTTATAATTTATCTGTTAATATTTTATCTAGTGTAGGAGTATTTAAGAAATTTTGCAGGTCATTCGTGGTAAAAGGATCGTCTTCAAGGGATTTTTTAATTTCTAATTATTAAAGAAGATTTAGTGGTTTACCTTCTGTATGAATTAAATGTGAAGCAAATTTTCCTTTAGCCGAAAGTGACTTTGTTAAGGTATAGAATACAATGAAACAAATTGCAAGAAATAACGGATACAGCGAATCATTAATAGATGATTAAAAACAAACATCGCAAAATGCTTCAAAAGGAATTCTTCAACGCACCTAACAAATCAACAAGATATAGTTTTATTAATTATATCCCAAAATATAGTGACAAAATTTCTAGGAAATTAAATAATTTAAGTATCTCTACAATAAGTGAGAATACAACGAATTTAGGAAAAATATTGGTCAATAGTAAAGAAAATAAAATAATAAAAATAAATAAAATACACCACAGAAATTAGACAACCCCTAATTCCAGAAGCTAGGGCTTGTGCGGAAGGAAGTTACACATTGAAAAAACGTGGACATACGACCATTTCCTCCGACAGTGCCGGAGTAAGGATTCGAACCCGGTGGTGCGATGTCCATGTGATTAATCGCGATTGCCACCACGCGCCTTAACCCACTCGGCTATCCACCAGACATACAAATATAACTAAACTTAATAAATAAGGTGTATATGAAATCAAATGTAAATAATAGTAATGTGATCCAGACAAGATCGCAGGGGTCGAAAAGGTGGGGGAATTGCTGTATACATAAAGCACAGGTTTAAGGTAACATTAATAAAAAATTTACAACACCAAAATAGTGAGCAATTATGGCTGTCAATCATTCACAATAATCAAAGTTATGCATTGGGGGTTCTTTACAGACCTCCAGATTTCCCCTCAAATATTTTTTTTACTGAACTTGAAGGCGCGCTAAGTATTATTTCCCCAAAATTTGATTATACAATTTGTTCTGGAGATTTAAATATAGATTTTTTAGATTTAAATGATAATACAATGCAAAAATTTAATGATCTACTGGAATGTTTTGATCTGAAGCAGATAGTCGGAGAACCCACGCGTTTTAGTGCAACTAGCGCCAAATTAATTGATGTCATATGCTGCTCACATAATTTTTCAATCAAAGACACTGATGTTTCAGCTGCCTCCACTAGTTTTACTGATCATTGTATTGTATCTTGTACTGTGGGCAGTGAAAAACATAAATATCAACCTTTTGAATACACTTTTCGTGATTACAGATATTTCAATCATGCCAGTTTTACCCATGATTTAAAGAATATTTACTTCGATCAGATATTTTATCTTAACGATATTAATGATAAAGTTAATTGTTTCAATAAGCTTCTTCTCGATTTATTTGATCTCTACGCTCCAGTTAAAACTGTTATGATCCGCAAAAAGAGAGCCCCATGGTTAACTGACAATATTAGAGTCATGATGTCTCTTAGGGACAAGGCTCTTGCTAAATATAAAAAAAGCAAATTGGAGCGAGACTGGAATTATTATAAGGATCTAAAAAATCAAACTAATTATGCAATAACGCGGGAAAAGAAGGCTTACTTGGAATTCAATGTAAATAATAACAGGAGCAATAAAAAAGGTATATGGAAACATCTCAAAGATTTAGATATTCATACCAAACAAAAAAATCGTTGTATCCCTAGCCATTTAAGTGATGTTGAATTAATAAATAAATATTTTATAGCTTCATCAAACAGTGATACACCGGTTGACGCTGATACACTAAATTATTACTTAACTAATACCAAAGAAAACATAGCGGACTTCTCATTTAAAGAAACTGATGACACTGAAATATATAAAACTATTTTATCCTTCAAGTCCAAAGCTGTAGGTGTAGACAAAATTAGTTTAAGCATGCTACTATATGCCTGTCCCCATATTTTACCATATATAAGCCATATTTTTAATTATGCATTAAAGAACGGAGTTTACCCTGTTATTTGGAAACAATCTCAAGTAATTCCT
This sequence comes from Leptura quadrifasciata, assembly GCA_963675555.1. Lineage (NCBI taxonomy): Eukaryota > Metazoa > Arthropoda > Insecta > Coleoptera > Cerambycidae > Leptura > Leptura quadrifasciata. The sequence continues at coordinate 12,145,895 of OY776681.1, read as the reverse complement.
TTACCGAAGGTTACCAACCCAGAAGATTTAAAAGATTTACGTCCCATTAGTATCCTATGTTGTCTTTCAAAAGTGTTCGAGAAAATTATTAATAACCAAATTAGATCTCAATTAGATGAATTTAATATTTTACCACTTCATCAGTCGGGATTCCGATCTGGGCATAGTTGCACTACCGCGTTGCTTAAAGTAACTGATGACATATTTACCACCATAGATCAAAATAATTTGTGCTTACTTGTTTTACTAGACTACTCCAAAGCCTTCGATAGAATAAAACATCGGTTACTTTTGGCCATCTTTCATTATATAGGTTTCACAGAGAAAGCCATGTTTCTGATCGAGAATTATCTAATTCAACGTTCTCAATCTGTCATTTTGGGAGGATTGGAGTCAGAACTTGTCAATATTGAAAATGGGGTCCCACAAGGCTCTATTTTGGGCCCCCTAATGTTTACTTTGTATACGTTTCAATTTTATCAACATCTAAAATATTCTAGTGCTCATTTCTATGCGGACGACACACAAATATATCTGTCCTTCCCCGAAAGGAATGTACAAATTGCATGTAGTAATCTAAATAATGATATTGATTCATTAGTATCAATTTCTAATAAATTCTGTCTCTCTATAAATCCTTCTAAATCTAAAGTGATTCTATTTGGAAGAGACGCTGCTCGGAAAAGATGTTCAGATTTGATTGATATCAGGGTAAACAATGAAGTACTATCACAATCAGTCCATGAAAAAAATTTGGGATTAGTTCTAGACAATCGACTTAAGTTTTCTCAGCATGTTACAATGGTTACAAAAAGAGCATTTTGTAATCTCAAATTAATTTACAGTAATAGGGGTATTCTCAATAAAAAGTCTAAGACAGTCTTATGTGATTCATTAGTACTGTCACATCTCAACTATGCCGATAGCGTGTATGGCCTTGGCCTTAATAAAGCTGACTCCCAACGGCTTCAATTAATACAAAATGCATGTATTCGATTAATCTGTGGTTTAAGGAGACGTGACCATGTTACGAAACACTTAAAAGAGATTGGATGGCTCAACATCGAAAACAGAAGACTACTGCATAGCGGTGCCCTCTTCCATAAAGTTGTAACTCAACAAAAACCGTCCTATCTATATAATAAAATCAAGTTTCGGACAGATGTCCATAACATAAACGTACGTCGTAAAGGTCACCTTACAATCCCCCAGCATAACACAGCTCTTTACCAAGCGTCATATTCATATAACATTGCTAAACTATACAACAAGTTACCAGATAACATGAAAAGTCTACCCATATATTCCTTCAAGAAAAAACTTAGAGATTTACTCATTGCAGGTGCTTTTCAATTTAAATAAATATTATATTAGTATAGTAGAATAGTATAAATAGTATTTTGATATCCTGCCTTACAACTCTGTCTTCGTTCTGGATCTAATAACTTCCCTATCTTATATATTGTGTGTATATTAAGTTTTATTGCCCACCCTGGTGAATGGTATCGAATGTGTTTGTTTTATTTTTCCTAAATTTTCAAAAGATTTTAATTGTTCTGTACCATTCACTGACGGTGGGCGTTGCGGTTGAGTGGAAGAGCGCGGTTCTTCGTACTCCGATGAACAGCGAACTCTGCCGTTTGATAGATATTTAATTTAAATTTTACCAATCCCTTTTTGTATTTCTTTATCTATCAATAAAAGCAATTATTATTATTATTATTATACATTTAAAAGCAGTATTTACTTATAAATAATTATTGTCAAGATATTTTTCAAAGAACCAACGACAAATTCAGTTCAGTACAATTTTTTTGTAAATCATTCGTAGGACTAGACTGATTATTTTTAACAGAAATAGATGCCACTGATTGTAGTCGTTTTTGGTTACCAAAATTTAACTTTGCATACTGGGCTGTAAGGAATTACAAAAAAAAAATTGAGCAATTGCCTTATAAAAATATATTAATTTGGAAACAAATATAAAAAGACCTTGTAGTTTGCTAAGTTATTCATGTATAAAAATGTAAAAGGCATCCATAACTTATCCTTGCGAGGATCTCTTCTGCAAAGCTTATCCGTTTGTCCTTTCCTGTATAAGCGATCTGTTGATATTAGAAACGGAAATGTCACAAATTTAAGACAGTTTATGTCCTTTTGTCAGCGTCCCATCTCTACATAAAAGAATATTTATACTTTAGGAACAGTGAATTACCATTCAGTAGGAAATTGGGTTAGCAGTTTTCTTTACATAACTTTTGTATAAGTTGCACTCATGACAGATTTACTTTATAAGATATAAAAGGAGTCAATAAAATGCAAACCATAAATAGTCGAGTTAAATTTCATACAAATAAAAAATACAACAAAAACTTTACTAGTAATGGTATTTTAATGAGGTCGCAAAGTTTTTGTTGAGTTTTTTATTTGCACAGTAACATTGAACTCGACTATACCCCTATATTTTTTTTATTTTTGAACATATCGAAATGAAACTAGGGGGTCCAGAGGCATTCAGAAAACATCATTTTTTTACGTATGTAGTAATTTGATATCATTTCCGGTTTCGCCGAAAATGGCCCTAACTTTTGGTTTTCAAGTGAAGCGCCCCATACAGGCTGTCCATTTTATCAGGGCCCTCAAGGAATATCTCACTTAATATCGGTCGTACAAAAAAAATATTTTTACGAAAATTGTGCCGATTTATATAACCTACATGGCCTACTTTAAGAGTTATGGCGGAAAATATCGAAAATGCGGAAAATGTCTAGGCCAAATATCTCCGTTATTTGAAGAGATACGAGAAATATTCTAAGGCGAAAATTTTTTGCAAAATAGAGTGTTTCAACAAGGTTTTATCTAATTTTTTTTAAAACCACTGTATTTTGAGATTTCCTTTTCAGGCTGTTAAAAAAATTATTTTGAAACGGGCGGGAAATGGCGCCATTAAATAGAGTATTTTTTATCCCTTTTCAACGATATATCACATGCCATATTTATTCATTGGCACTACGTTAGTAATTATAAAAATCTTTTTTTTTAAACCAATAAATTTTTCTTTAACACGCAGTATACTTGCCGTGGAGAAGTATGATTAAATAAAACGATAAAATAATTCAATAAGTTGTTCAAATCTTTGCTATAATAAAACATTAACATAATTAAGAAGAATAAAGTAAATTCAGGTAACAAAAACAAAATAATAGTCAAGAAAGCAACATGGAGCAATTATGGAAAGAGTATTCGCAGTTATGCCAATGTATAGAGGTCCTCCATAAAAGCGTCACTCCTTGCTCAAAAAGTTAAAATATCTTTTTCAATTAATTTAAGTATAATATCCATTTGTTTGTATTTCATGATTTCACTATTATTTCAATTATTTTAAAATAGTTGGCTATGAACAAACTTGAGAATTTAATTTTTTGACAGTTTTAATCTCAGTTAATACTTAAACTCTCACTCAATCACACTCGTTTAAGAATTTAGAATTTTCAAAAATGATTTTCACTCACATTGATCGTTGTAAAATGTTCGTTACATATTGCCAATGCAATTTTAACTCTGGATTAGCTCAAGTAGAATATAGAAACAGATTTTCACAAGCACTACACCCGAATAAAACTCTGTTCAGAAAATTAGCTACCTTTGCTGTTGCAGTTTTATAAACATATTTAATTGCTGTCGAGTAACGGTGATCAACGCGACATACTGCGAGTGCTTTTAGAAGTTTTTGTTGGTCTACAAAATCAAACGCCTTTTCGGAGTTCACAAATATCAGCACTAGTGGCTTTTTGTACTCAATACATTTTTCAATGAGGAGTTTTATTGTGAGAAGGTTATCGATTATCTCATAACCCGTTCTGAAACCTGCCTGTTCTCTTGAGAGCAAGAACTCGATCTTATTTGTTAAGCGTTTTGTCAGAATCTTTGTGTACAATTTATATATATGAGTAAGAAGGCTAATTGGTCTATAATTTGCGAGATCTGTATTAACGCCTTTCTTATGTGAAATTACATTAATTGCATCTTCACATTGTGTGGTTGTTATTCCTTCCAGTAGACATTTATTAAACAATATTTTAAGAGCTTTAACGATGTTTCGCTCGCCATTTTTGATGGCTTCTATCAATAGGCGGTCTTCGCCAGAAGCTTTATTGTCTTTCATGTCTCTCAAGGCTGATATAATTTCTCGTGTCGTTATCTCAGGGATATCTTCGGTTCCTGGTTAAGTATTCTCAGGATATGAATGTTGGTTCTTTGATCCTTTAATGAGTATAGTTCCTTATAGATCTCCATGGTCCTTATAATAACATTTTTGTTTGTTTTCATGTTGCCGTCCGCACTTTTAACCCTATAATTTTCAAGAACGTTTTGGCATAAACATATGGGCTGGAATTTATGGACCCCGCATAGTTGGGTATATTTTGTTTCAAGGAACAATAACGGGTGAAAGATACCTCGAGTTTCTATAAAATTAGATATGGGATGAAGTTGCGGAGTCACCATTAGCTCACCAAGATGGTGCTCCTCCGCACAATAGCAGAATTTTTTAAAATCATCTCACTGAGAGGTATGGTGAACAAGTGATAGCAACTCATGGTCCCATAAGGTAGCCTGCCAGGTCTCCGGACTTAACCTGTTTGGATTTTTATTTAAGGGGATACCGTCATGTTGCTAAGATATAAGCCTTAAAAAAAAGTCAAAAGTTATAAACAAATCGATTGTGCAAAAACTATTGGACCATATGGCTCTCGATTCCGCGTGCTTTCTTTTATGCTACAAGAGCCACCTTTTCCTGTAGTAAGAAGTACATGAAACATGTTTTTCTATTGTTTATCAACAATTGAAAAAACAGCCATTTTAGCATGTTCTTTTGCAATGATTCATAAACATTAACCGATTTTGATGAAATAGATCTCATTTTGTAGGTTTTTTCAACTCGCAGAACTTTTAAGCAACACTTTTTTTCTAAAATCAATAGCTTTCTCTAAAACTGGAAAAAACCATTTTCTCACACCTTAATAAGTAAATAAATAACACCACAGGTAATTACAGCCTCCTTTATCCCGGAAGGCTTTAGAAGAGCCCTGTGTGGAAGGGGGCTATACATTTAGAGACAAGGGACACATACCCAATATCCGTGTATAGTGAAAAAATCCCTGTCACAGTATTTTCCACTGCCACGACCGGAGATCGAACCCGGAACTTTTGGGTGAGAGGCAAGTGCGATCACCTCTCGACCACCAGTAATTGGTCAATAAATAATTTTTCCACACAAAAAATTGAAGCTTAAGCCTACCTCCTCCTGGATTCTACTTATACCTAGAAACAGTTTTTTTTTTGTCAAAACGCTCATTCTACTGGAATTTAGTAAACTGTGAGAATTATTGAAAGGAAAACTTTGTACACACAGACAAACTGATGTCTCTGTTTATATTTGTTGTAAACTGCAACATAATTAGAATATTCCAAACCTGCAAATAGAAATAAATGACCATGCTCTTTTAAAACAATGTTCCCAATTTTATGGGCCATAAATAAAATCTAACAATGTTCGACAGAAAATATTTCGTTGCAATACCCGTGAAAATTGTATACATTATATAACACTCATTGATCACTGCATAAAGGCAAATTAGTGCATCCGTGGCATACTATTTCCTCTGCATGATTATATTTGATTTTATTTCTCTCTAAATGTTTATAAAACACCAAATAAAATTGCAATGAGCATTAAAACGTAACTGATGCTATAAATCGCTAGATCTAACAAGAACCTAAAATAAACTTTCTCGTTAGATTACACTCAAATAGCATCGGTATCCGGGTAGGCCATTTCCCAAATAAAGCTTTAGATTTCGGTTTAAATGATACTAAAACGGATTGTGGTGCTGAATTATTCCAAATCGTTAAGCTATTTAACTTACTGCAATGCCGTGTTGAGTATTTCAAATAATACATAACACTACTTGGAAAGCAGCTTGAGAAAAATTTAAGACATAAGGTAATAGGGAAGTGGTGTCTTAGACATCTTTTGTTTTACGCGATATTAATATTTGTATAGCCAAACATTATTATAAATTATTTATTTTAAGATGAGTTGAAAATTCAAAAAAACCAACTGAAAAAGCCTTCACACTCGAGTTAGAAGTTAAATTATCAACAATGAAATTATAACCCCAAAGTCCCGGTCTTAAGCTTTTACTCTTTTTGGACATGAATTGTTTTAAAACAATATTTTTAGTCGCAAACTCCTCTATGAAATCCTTATTTTACTATAAGGAACGTAACCAGACTGCAACCAACAGTTACTCTCCGGGCTCTGTGCCCCGCCGAGCGCTGAAGTACAAGTTGCAAGTCCGGCGCGTTAAGTGTAGTATAGTCGAGTAAACTCTAACTTGGCGGGTCCAAAGGTCGCTTCGTCGTATGAAGTAAGAAACTATTTGCTCGATAGCTCAGGTATGACAGTGGTTCTCAAATAGTTTACAACAATTTACAAATGATTATATATCTGTAACTGTAATGCAATCGCTAAATAATTATACAAAAATATTAAAGGTGTTATCATAAAATATTAGGAAATATGAATTTACTAATTTCGTTGTTTTAGTGTAATTCTGATTATACCGATATAGGCTTGGACACAACTGAAACCGATAACAAAAAATAAATTGTCCAGTTCAGTCAATAACAATGTTAGTTGTTAGAAGAAAAAAATAATAAAAAACTAATATTGTTACAGTTCAGCAAGAACCACGGGAAGGTATGGACATTTCTTGCCAGGAAAGGAGAGGATGGTAAAATTAATAGGGGAAAGGATGTTAGTAAAATAAAATATTTCATGTAATAACAAAAATAAATCTGAAATGTTCATTAGAAGTAATAAAAATAAATTGTGTAAATTCTGCTTGAGAAAATATTAAAACATTTATCAATTTCTATGGTAAAACAAAATAAAGGAAAATTCTTAGATACTAAATAATAAATTAACAATAATTTTAATATAAAAATATAAAACAACAGAGGATCAATAATTATCAAATTAACAATAAATGTGTAGTAAAATAGTAAAATAAATTACTACAGCATAAAAACCACTAATTCCTATTAAAGGAATTAAAAATTCATTGCCACCGGTTAAGGTACACAATGGCGTTTCCAAACGACTGGAAATAATGTTACAAACATTGCGACGTACTACATCTTCAATCGGAAAACGCAATCAGATTTATCGCAATCAGACTTATGTTTAAGGTTTCAGAAACTCTTTCATGAATTCGTTCAAGAAGTACCAAGGGTCCCTTGTTTTCCTTTTCTTTTGTAAAATAATCTATTAAATTTAATACCAACTTCTTTGACTGTTCATTTAAGACGCCTAATTTAGTTGCCATATTTACCAAATATTGTATTTTTATAATTTAATGTTATTCGAAATAAATATTTACACACGTATCTAATTTAGAAACCCGGACACATTTAACGTTAAATAGAATGACCGGCTTAGCGACCCTCCAAACCGCAAACTGTAGATGGTACGTCTGTTTATTGGACAAAAACTATAGATACGCCACGCCCATATCATCAGGTGATATAGGGATGGGCTGTAAAAAATACCTTAAAAAATACTACAGCTTTGGCACACCGCGGTAAACTGTTCGGTCTAACTATTTATTTAGCAAGAAATAAAACACGAAGGATTGAGGGCCTATGGCTTATGTAATGTGTAATAAATAAAAAAAAATGGCTGTGGATATTCGTCTGACAAGCGAATGAACAACCACACCATTAAATACCAAGGGATAAATTCGCGCGGAATAATACAAGAAAAATGGTTAACGAAAAGAAAGTTTTAAACAAAGCTTGCAGCGCGGATTAATAAAATAAAATGTTTAGAAGAAAAATGTTTAACTTTTAATATAATAAAATTTAAAAAAAATCGGTAGGCAACAGGATTTGAGCCCGGATGTTTTATTCCCTTTACTTACACACTTCCCTTTACTTACACACTGACGTACAATTCATGTAATATGTAGATACTAGAAAATTGCAAGTCCTAGGTATAGTGGTTTGTCAATGTCCGTTTGTCGGATGAATATCCACTACCACTAAAAATAGCTTATATATTTCATATAAAGATGAATTTAATTCTAATATGAGACGATTGTTAAATAACCAACGTCAAATCTTCAGAGTTTGAGAATCGCTGAACTTATTGAAAATGTAGATTAAAATTTATCTCTCTCTTCGGTGTGTATCGCAATATTTCTGTCTCAAAATAGGTGAGAGAGAAGCTTGGCAGACATACGCGACAGTGTTTTTGGGCTATTATTTTGACTTTGTGTGCGAGAGAAATGAAATCGTACGCGCATTATCAACTCATACACATGCCAGTTTAGAAAGTACTAGACTTTAATTGCATATTACCATCAAAACGCTAATGCTTCGATTGCAACAAACACCAACGAGAGCCAACAGCTCGAAACTGCAGTCTGTAAGTGGTGTGTGACGACTGGCACCTCCTTTAAGTAGTATCAGTCTTTCGGCTGGTGAAAATCCGGGCATTGTCTGCTGAGATCGGCAAATAGACATACGCGATCTTTTTTCTCTTTAATTTCAGGAGTCACTTTAATTGTTTGTTTGCAATTTGTTTTATCTTTCCATTTTTTAAATGGAAAGCACAAATTAAAATAATATGTAATGATATTCGTCTGATAATTGAAAGCATCGTTACAGTTATTGACAGCAAATAGTTCTATCCAGTCTATATCTTGCAAACACTGACCAAAGTTCAAAATATGTACATCTGTAAAAAAACGTTTAAAGGTAAAATTGTCCTCAAATGTTTGATTAGTAATTACTTTTACGTATTGGGCAAAGTGGTCAGAAGGATTACTTTTAATTATATTGGTTTCACAGATCTTTTCTGAAGCATTCACTACATTATTATCAATACATTTACTAGCTTTTGAAGTAACCCTAGTTGGGCGATAGATTAGTCTACATACATTATATGTAACCCCCTTTCACATAAGCCCTGGCGTATGGAATTGGGGATTGTCTAATTTCTGTTGTGTTTATTTATTTATTTTATATACTCTACAAGGTATGGAGGTTTTGAATAATTCGTAAATAATATATTTTTACTTATCTATCAAGCAAAAAATAAAACAATAGACTCATAAATGAAATAATTATTTGGCCATCGATCTTAATGTGTTCATAAATACAAACATAAATAAATGTACAAAATTTAGAAGTGTGCAAATATCGATCTTCCCATTTCCTCAAATTAATTAAAAACACTATAATGACACAAAGCCTGCTGTTATCCTCGTGTGATGAAGGACTTTTTTTCGGAAATAAAAAATAAATAACAGAAAGGCGACCGCCGGTAAAGGTTGCGGCTTCTTGGGGCACCAACAAAACGTAATCCAGGATTAGCCAGCGTCCTCTCCTGTTCGGGATAAGAGCATTGTATCCGAGAACGAATCTCAGTCGCCTACTTGATAGAAGCACTACTTTATTGTCCTTTGTCTTTACCCAGAATGAAATCTAACGCAGTTGCTCAATCAACATTTTTCTTAAGGGAGAGTATTGAAGTGATACTTCCAGTATTACTCGGGATATACTTGGAAAATTTACATAAAAATGACTTGTGGGTTTTGCGAAACTGAGCCCCAAGTATTTGGTAAGTGAAATTAAATACGAAGTGTTCGGAAATTTTTTCTACCGTACTTTAAATATTAAAATAAGTTTTTATGGGCATATATCCGCAAATGAAAGCAACATCATAGTACACCAATGACTGCGGAAGAAAGAGTAGTAAAGATTCAAGCTGCTTTTCAAAAGGTATGTATTAAACTTGACGTGGCAAGGCGACTCCTTGCTGCGACGCCTTGCCAATATATTCATAATAAAAACCATGAAAAAATGACTTGTCAAGAAACTACTATTATCGTAACCCAAGAATATGCACCCTTTTTTGGGATACTTGGTCAACGTGATTTCCTTCACTTATGACTTATCGGAGTGCTTGATTAAATCTACTTTTAAATAAATGTATTTTTTGTAATTTGTATTAAAAATACCATTTCTTATGTTAAAAATACTTTTTTTAAAAATATTTTATTGTGTTTAAATTTAACGTTTGTGTTATATCTTCTCTTTGTATTTTTTATGTTTTGGTTTTGTGTTTTTTTTTTTGTAAATAAATAAATGTAGAAAAGGAACAACTTCAAGAAACAATTCATTTTACTCAGCTCGAAGATTATTTCGCAAATGAAAAGACCTGTTTCCATTAGGCTGTTGATAGTATTTCAGAATGGAGTATTTAACTGTACAAGGGAAAATGAAATGGTTCTAACTTCTGAAGAAGTTGGCAGGAGTCTTGATAATGTTGTCGATCTCTACGCTCAGCGTTTTCCGAGTAGAATTAAATGGAACACCCTATATATCATTGCATTTTGAAACATTGAAACAAAAATAACAAGGTAGACCTATGATAATGAATTAGATAGTGTGCTTGTGCTTCTAGATTTCTCCAAAGCTTTTGACACAATTAACCTTCAACTTATATGTGCGAAACTTAAATATTTTGGTTTTAATGACGAATCTGTGTCTTTAATTAATTCTTATTTATCAGGTAGATCTCAAAGAATTTCATTTAACGAATCACTCTCTTCAAGCTTAGATATATTATCAGGAGTGCCTCAGGGATCAGTTTTGGGCCCTCTTCTATTTATTATCTATACATCTGATATCTTAACTTCTGTTAAACATTGCAAAATACAAGCTTACGCTGATGACACTCAAATGTATATTAATTTTAATCACACAAATCACCCTGAGGCATTTGAAAATATTAATAGTGACTTAGCTATTATTAATCAAGTGTCAAAGGAACATAACCTTAAACTTAATTCTAGTAAATCTTTCATTATGTTATTTGGAAATAAAAATAATATTAGCAATTTAAAACACAACTTAAATATTAATATTGATGGTGTATCTTTGCCTTTAGTTAATTCGATTTCCAACTTAGGTTGGTTTTAGACATTAATTTACGTTTTGATGGACAAATCAAAAAGTTAATGCAAAAGTCGTATTCGTCTTTAAAACTCATTTATGCCAATCGTCATATAATAAATTTTAATCTAAAAATACTCTTATGTGAGACATTGGTTTTGTCTCACTTTTTTTATTTTTTTATTTTTATACATTTATTTAACGTCGGCCTATTTCCGCTACTGAGGCCTAACACCGACGCCTGTAGACGAGCTACCCCCAACCAGGAATTTTGCCGAACCTCTTCCCTTAAGAAGAGTAGGGATCTTTTACTTGCCTAACATTTAATAGACAAGGGACCGACGGCTTTACATCCCCTCCGAAGGATGGTATATCTCTTATACAACCCTCGCCTAAGGTTGTATAGCTTCCGCGCATACACTGATATACAAGCCGCTGGAAGATGTGTGAGGCGAGAACGCGGTTTCCGTTGGAATGGTCACCATCCAAGTACTAACTGCGCCTGTCGTTGCTTTACATCGCATACCGAAGTATGTACATAGTAAAGACGCACCTACGCTCGCCCCCATTGTCTCACTTTAATTATGCTGACTTTGTATACGGATCTTGCCTAACTATATTAGATAAAAATCGGATGCAAAAAGTTCAAAACTCTTGCTGTAGACTAATTTTTGGACTACGAAGGTTTGATTCAGTGTCTGAAAAAATTAATAATCTTAAATGGTTAAGAATGTCAAACAGAGTACTACATCACCTAGGTACGTTCATACAAAATTTGTTAAATACCCCCCACTCCTCCTCTGCCCTTAAAAATAAATTTATAGCTAGATCAGCTGTTCACTCCAGAGATATTCGATATAAATTAAAATTAACTATGCCTCATCATCACACGGCCATGTATAAGAGAGGATTCTTATTGAATTCTATAAAGCTCTACAACTCATTACCTGAAAACTTAAAAAACATTTAACCAAGAAAATTCAAATACAAATTAAAAAGTTATTTACTAAGTAAGCAGCTGCAAATATAATTTTAAGTACTTTACTATTGTGTACCAAACAGGGAATTTTATTTAATGTTTTTCTTTATTTATGGAGTGGTTTTCGGGTTCTCTTCCGCGTTGACTGTCTCGGGTACACGGTGTTTTGATCGTCTTGTCGTGGTCTTATTCAGAGGCAAAATAAAGCCTCTGAAGAGGGCCATGTCTGGTGGTCGGAGCGTCGTCTATTCGGGATAGTCGGCGGGGGCGAGGACCTGAGAATTATCGCGCAAATTATCAGCTCCTGAAAGCTATATAACCTAAATATTTCAATAAATTATTTGAATAGTTTTTTGAATATTATTGCCATGTACTTTATTCAATAGTTTGACGTTATGTTTAAAGGTTTAATTTTGTGGTTAAGTATGGGTAGCTTTAAGCTAGACTTCGGGGCGAGCGTGGGTGCGTCTTTACTATGTACATATTTCGATATGCGATGTAAAGCAACGTAAGGCGCGGTTAGTAGTTGGATGGGTGACCGTTCCAACTGTACCCTATGTATTCCCCCTATAAGTCATAAGCAAAAAAGAAAAAAATGTAAAATTTGCAAAAAAATCAGATCAATTCAAGCCTCATGGCAAACCATGATAAAAAAGTCAACCAGACCTAGTTTACACCAAAAAACCACATCCAAGGTCACAAAAAATCAGAAAAAATACACGAACATTCCATAATTCTCAAGTAATGTAAAATCACCCAAAACACACTTCCAACATTCAATCTGGCAATTTTATAAAAGAATGTTTACGAAAAACATCCCCTAAAAGTACGACCCTCTCACAGTCATCAAATTAGTCAAAACCACCATCCGTACCCAAAACAGCAATAGTCCATTCCGTTTCATTCACTTTTTAAACCAATTTTAAACTACAAATCTCATTACTTCTTGACGACTCCTCGTATACTTCAACTTATCTTAAAACTCCCCATTAAACTTCGATTCATTCAATTCTCGCGTTATTACTTTTTGACGACCCCCTGTATACACTAAATCACCTTCCCCGCCTCAAGTCATCATATCAAATTTAGTTTCATCAAATTCCAGCGTCTCAATAAATTATTCAATTTCCATTACTTTTCAATCGCCCCTCGTAAAATACATACAATATCTCGATTCCCTTTCAACCGATATCTCCGCTCCAACTCGATTCGTAACCGGTAGGAGCATTATCATATCTTATTTCCAGCCCCCTCGCACCTATCGGGAGCATTATCATGTCATTACAACTGTTAAACGTCTGACCTTCGGGACACGTTTACAGGATCCTTTCATATCGTTAGAATTAACTGTCCATTAAACTCAAATATCTCCAAAAACCGAATCGATTCAAATTTTCTTTTTATATCAAAAAATTCTCCTTTTCGTCGCCGATTTTTCTATCTCAGTTTCATTTCGAAATTTCAACTTTTAGTAAACTATTGCGCAATATTGCGTAATGTGTTGCAATCGTGCCGATCCAGACTCGACGGTGTCATTTCGAGACCTAAAAGGGGGGTAAAAGCGTCCGTGCTAGGTTCACGGGGCACGATACCCCCGAAACGAAACAGTATAAATACCGGCGTGCAGCAAGCCCACGCCAAGTCCAGTTTTGACAGTGATTCCAGTGTTAAGTTTTCGCGTAGTGTTCTTGGGAAAATATAAGTTTCAAAAGTGAATTTTTGTGTAATAACTGCTGACGCTATTGAACGGGTCCGGTTACTATTTAACTTATGTTGTAGATACTCCCGTCTAGCTAGGTTTTCTTATTCCCAGTCCCAGCAATCTTTTCTTGACAAGCTGTTCAATTCTAGCTTCCCAGGCTGAAACCTGGTTAAAAAGAGTTAGTTTGTAAGACCTCGCCTTAAGTGGCCCCCTTTAGTATTAGGAATCCTTCGCCTTAAGTGGCCCCTTTTTATATTTCAATTTAATACAATTCATCGCCTTAAGTGGCCCCCTTTCCAATTTTCCCTCAGTCTACGAGGCTCAATCATAAAGTGAATTTTTTCGATTTAATTATTTTTATTTTTTAAACATTTTTTAAATATATTTCAAAGTAATCTAAGACAGAATTTCTGTTGTCGACTAGTTACAATTTCAAAAAGAAACTTGTAAAATAAAATAGATCCTTATTCAACTCTGTTCAATATAATTGAATAAATAATGTTATATTGTCCGTTAAACCGCAGTGTTTAATTTCAATAAAAACAACATACAGGGTGTAGCCGTTGACCAGAAAATAGCTTAGGCGAGGGTTGTATAGGGGATATACCATCCTTCGGAGGGGATGTAAAGCCGTCGGTCCCTTGTCTATTAAATGTTAGGCAAGTAAAAGATCCCTACTCTTCTTAAGGGAAGAGGTTCGGCAAAAATTCCTGGCTGGGGGTAGCTTGTCTACAGGCGTCGGTGTTAGGCCTCAGTAGCGAAAATAGGCCGACGTTAAATAAATGTATATATAGAAAAAGCTAGACTTCGCCACAAATGGGTTTAATTGTTATTTTTTGAGAAAATTATTGTATTTATATTTTTTATAAAATAAAGCCGATTTATTATTATTATTATATACATGATATTATTTTTTAATCAAGTTTCAATAAAATATAGATAAGATCCTACAATTTTCATATGTAACTTTTTTTCTATTTTCTATAATAAAGGGAGCTCAATAAATAGTGAATAACTGTGCATCTCAAGCAATAATTTTGTGTATTTTCCGGAATAATATAAGTAATTATACAAACTATGTCCATTCTTCTTAACTCGTCCATTGAAAATATCGAGTCAAAGTTGTGCGAAGAACTGAGAACACAATTTCCAACTTCCATGAAATTAAAAGGAACCGCATAAAGCTTTACAGCTGGAATTATTAATTGAAAATGACTTGCTAGAAAATAAAAGGATTAGGTCATCTTGAATAAAAATTCGATTAAAAATTCCCAACTTGGATTCCTATTTCGTAATTTACTTCTTTTGGAGTCGTGTCACCCTTTCGGAGGCGTATTTAGAATCGATTTTATTTCTGTCAACTTTTACGAGGCTTACTTCCTCTTGACGCTCTATAAATTGCATGGGTTTTAAATAAAGAGCACTTGAGACCACACATTTTGAACTAACCTATGTAATATATCAATAGAAATAAGTCAATTAAATTAAAAGCAGTCGAAAGAAATAAATTAAAGTAGCCGCTACAGTAGAAGTGGATTCCTTCAGTGATATTCAGTAATATGTAATTTAATTGCGGAAGAAAATATGGATGTAGCTTATAATAACTTTAAACAGTTAAAGTGTCACATAAATTAATGTACTCGTTATAAAAATATTAAAATACACAAGAAAATTAAAGCATGGATCACAAATGCGCTAATAACATGAATTAAAAACAGGGACAAAATAAAAAACTATGTTTGTGAGACAAAAATAATGAACAATTATGGAAGCAGTACAAAGACTGCAGAAACTCGTTCACTAAATTATTACACAAGTCAAGAAAAAACTATTATACAAAGAACTAAACGAGGCAAATAAAAACACAAAGAAAGTCTGGCAAATAAAAAATTCAGTGACAGAAAATAATGACAATAGCAATTACCAAATATATGCTCAAATAATAAAGTTGAAATAAACGCAAAACTAGTATCTGAAATTTTTATTAAATACTTTTCTGTTTTATTTAGCTAACAAAACAAAATCAAGTTCACTGTCAGAAGTAACAGATATATCATCCAAAATCGCAAATATTGAAAACTCTGTATTTCTAAAACCGATTACTACAAATGAAATAGCAACAATAATAGACAATTTGAAATTAAACTCATCCCCCGAAATAGATCAAATAACTACAAAACCACTTAAAAAAATTAAATCTAATATTCTTAATATCTTAGTACATTTGATTAACTTTTCGTTCCATAATGGACAATTTCCAGACGTACTAAAACAAGCTATTATTATACCTATATTTAAAAGTGGCGATAAACTTGTTACAAGCAACTATATACCAATAGCGGTCGTTAGTAACATTGCCAAAATATTTGAAAAATGCATGGTCCCTTGACTTTATTATAGACACTCACTGTCTCACAACATAATATCACCAAAACAATTCGGATTTAGACAGATCTGCTACACGGAAAATGCCTTATTTCATTTTACAAACAAAATACATGAACATCTTAACAAAAATGAAAAAACCATTGCCATATTCTTAGATCTGACTAAAGCTTTCGATAGTATATCACACGAACTATTGTTGGAAAAAAATTGAGAAATACTGAATTAGTGGAGTAGCATTAGATTGGTTAAAAAGCTATTTATCAAATAGAAAAGCCTTAGTGAAAATAAATAAAACATTAAGTAATCCAGAAAATGTGACATATGGTTTTCCACAAGGAACATTTATAGGTCCGCAATTATTTCTTTTCTACATAAGTGACATGCTGACACTAGATATAAGTGGGAAGACCATCGCATATACTGATGGTACATTCCGCGGTACAGATTGGTCTTAGGTGACCAAAAAAAGCGAAAAGGGACTGCTGTCAGCAATAGCTCAAGACTACAACCGAAAATTGACAAATTTAAAATTCCATAAAAATGTGACTTAATAAACTGCACGTGCGAAAATGTATTATGTCCCTGACTATTATAGTTGGTACTCCACTGGCTGCATATGATTCCATGCATCTGCTGGTACATCGACAGATGACAAAAATTGACTTGAAACTAATGTAGATTAATCCAAAAAATAGCCAGTCCCAAACACTCTGTTAGTTTTACAAGTATAAGAAAAACCTAATAAAACAAAAGTAAAAGTCACCCCTATAAGTAGGAAGTAGGTCATGAATTTCACAAAAAATACCAAAAAAATCAGGATGTCTCTCCTAAATAAAATTTTCATATGGCAGCTGACCAAGCTTCCACAGTAAAGAAATATTGAATTTTTGTTCACAAAATGCTCAAAACTAAACTGGGTTGAGCCCAACGAAAAGAGAAGCTTCCTTCCTTTGCACACGCGCCCTGGCTCTGCCATCTTTTCCCGGAAATCTGACGTCTTTCCAGTGCTTCCAACTTAACCTCCTGTTGCCAACCCATGAGGAAATATATTTACATAAAAGAGAAAACAACCCTTACAGTAAAAAAAATTTAAAGATATTAAAGAAATAAACAATTTGAAATTGAATTAATTATTATGAAACTTTTATAGGTTGATCTTGTCGTTTCATGAGTAATGCAACATTAGGTACACTTGAGTGTACACCTGGTTGCATACTCATGGTCTCACAAATTTCACAGTAGTATTTTAAAATACTACATTTTCTCTAATAGTATCAACTGACATCCGCCTTATGACGAGATAATTCATGCAAGGTTGTTGAATTTTGTAAATGCAGAGGTAAAAGGCTTATTTTCCAAAATAATTGCAAGAGCCGCATTTAAATAGACTCCAGATGGTGCCAGCTTCGTTGGCGAAACTCGCGTATTTTTATTTTGGTAAAATATCAACGCGTGCAATAATACTCATGTACAATGAATTCTAAATATTTGCTTTTGTCTTACAGCGTGTCCTATTTTGGTTGGAATCACTCCCACTTCCTCGGGGCAGAAAATAATGAAATCTTATTAGCAATTTTTCTAGATATGCTTATACTTAGATATGATATTGCTTACTATTGTCTGGCCTATAGCTGTGTGGGTTAAGGCGCGAGGTGTCAATCGCGATTAATCATGGGTATCTCGCCACCGGGTTCGAATCCCGGCTCCGGCACTGTCTGAGGAAATGGTTGTATATCCGCGTTTTTTAATGTGTAACCCCCTTCCGCACAAGCCTCTGGCTTCTGGAATTGGAGGTTGTCTAATTTCTATGGTGCTTATTTATTTATTACCGTCTTGTTTTCTGTTCCCTTCGAAATGACATAATACGTCATATAATGTGAAAAAAGGGGTAAACCTCGAAATGAAAGATAATAAACTATAAACTTGCATAAATCTTAGCTTTGACTTTAAGTTAGCTTAAGATCCGATTTTTCCACAATAAAAATTCTATGAGGAATTCGATGGAAATAAAGTAATTTATTTTTTCCACGATTTAGTGTAACATTGAAAAAGTTCATAAAAGTCCGAGTTCGTTCCGTCATTTAAAATTACGTTTAAACCTCGACTTAAACCAATGAAAGAGAAACTAGGAAGGAGATTTCAATTTATTTTTAAATTGGTATTGTAACGAGACCTTCCTTATTTGTCTTAATATTGAAGAGAACATTTTTCATCTTTTTTAAATCAGTCTTAATTTGCCGAACTGTCTTCATTTAAATACGAAGCCGCCCTATTTTAAAAATAAAGTTTTAATACCTTCGGAAGCGTGAAATGAAGTCGACGTAATGAAACTGTCAGAATAATTCTTCTATAGGATTGCATGTAAGAAAATTCTGAAATAACATATATCAATGTTTATAATGATAATTACGATTAACTATAAAGTGGCTATAGAAAATTATAAATACTTTTGTTACGAGATTTTACGACTACATCATCTATGTGCCCTAAAAGAATTTCCCTTACATTCGTATACCATAAATTAAATGTTTGTCTGCATATACCACAGGGTAGTGCTCTTGGGCCCTTGCTGTTTATAATTCATGAACCCTTACATGTTTTCCAAACTGTGTCATTCCATGCTGAAAAGACCTCAAGCATGTATGAATAATGGTGAATTGAACTTTGAACATATATTTTATATTTAAATAAAATATCAACTTTATGTGTGTTCATTCTCATTCAGAATTTAGTCATTTTATGAAGACTAGGCAACGCTTTATTAAAAGTAAACAACTTACGTTGTGGGCGTTGAGATAAGATGGATAAAAAAATCGGCAGCTACTGGAAGCGGCTGGAACCTCCCCACTCGGTGGATCTTTGAAGACGAAAGGAGCATTAAATTGTGTGACAAAACGGCACTAAACGTAATCCGTTCTCATCCAAAACCTTTTCAGATCTTCTGGGGCACTAAAAAAACCCTTAACTTGATGATATGCGAATTATTACCTACATTATCGCTCGTTGAATAATATACAATTAGGATATTAACAACTTTAACGTCACTTGAACGACTAAGAAAGTCTAGTTATCCTAAATACTGCAGATTTGTAAAGCAACAAACTGAAAATTGGTAAAGTGATAATCTATAATAAATTCACCAACGAAGGAACAGAAAGCATATGATATTGATATTGTTACATCTACCTTTAAAGTTTGTGACAATCCACTAAAAATTACAAATATGCCGAAATCTTCTTAACATGACATGACATGAAATGACAACGTTATCGGATGACAAACGATGACAATGACAATCGTCAAAATTTGCTCATTGCAATCCGATCGCTCGCAGCTGTCTTTGTTAAATGAAACATTAGCACTTCAGTAATTTTACTAGATTTTAGAGGAACATTTGTAGCTTAATTATTCTATTTGTCTATATAAATTTAAAAACGGCAATAAACGTAATCCGCTCTACTTCTAGAGCAGTGAAGAAACCATCACACGTGAATTGATACGTGATGTGACGAGTTTCACGACGTAACTGCTACGCGCATCGATCATGTCACGCGAAATGCGATCTATGCTTCATATTTGCTTTGTTTTTAATTTTTATCACGGAAACCAAATCCAAAGGGTGGAAATGTGATATATCGTTGAAATCAGAATTTTAACTGCTTTTCAATGGTTCCGTTGCAAATTGAAAGTAATTATAAAATAAACAACTTGTTGCGTGAAAACGGCACTAAACGTAATCGGATCTCAACCAAAACGTTTTCAGATCTTCTGGGATACTAAAGAAACGCATGTGCAAAGTTTCATTCAAATCCGTTAAGTAATTTCGGCGCTATAGTGCTAACACACATACACACACACAGACATTTTTCAATAACCACTTTTTTGGGTTCCTAGGACCTCAAAACGTAAAGATTTGATGTCATCTCAATTTTCGTATTTGAACCAATTTTAGTAACCTCTCATAATTTTATTGTGGTGAGGTTAATATATTAACCTTTCAAAATTAAAATTCTCTTTGGTACATAAGAACTCAGGGAAAATTAATGGATGTATTAAAACACCCTGTATAGGAAGGAAATAGTTTATTAAACGCTTTATTGAGGTTGGAATTGGAACTAAAAAGTGTACTCATATAAAATGAGTACGACGTTACATGCGCATGTTTTAGGTATTAGTCTAAGATTGTACAAAAATACTTTCAAAATGTTTTTTTCAACTTATACATTGTGTATTCGTATTTGCTATGCCCTGGTGTTTAAAACATTAACTATGTCCATAAAGAAATATTTATACATATATCCACTAATCACTTTCACTCTTACCTGTTATTTTCACTGGAAAAAGATATCAATTTCTTAACTGGCTAAGTTTTAAAATATCAATTAATAAATATTAATGACCCCTTAATTGCCCCTCAAGGGCCTAGAGGCGCGTCACAAATTATTTTGCGAAATAACGGTGTAACACAAATAAGGCAATTTCCACATAAATTAAGAGTAATAACAAAACCAAAGTATTTCGTCCCCTAAGGCATCATTAATTCACCCTTAGCTAATATTAACCTCCACGCCAAGTTATTAGGTGTCTCCAAGATCAGATTAGATCAGAGACCTGACCTCTGGTAAGGGGAAATTCAGTTAGTTCGTATCCAACGCCGTCTAATTCAATATGCGAAATCTTTAGCCCAGGTGGTAGGCGAAAATTCTCTGAGATGCAATAGGCAATTTGAAAGAAAACTTCAATGATTAGTTCGTTAAGAGGAAATGCCTTTAAAAATCTGAAATATTTACTTTGTTAGAAATGACACAAAACAAAAACAATAGTGAAAATCTTTTTAATATGTTGGATAAATGTACAAAAGATACTTACATTTTTTTTAAAAAAGAAAAAAAATGGATCAGTATGCAGGGTGTTATTTAAGTGCGTGGCCAAACTTCAAGGGGTAATTCCTTGGGCGATTCCAAGACGAAAAGTTTATATAAACATAGGTCCGGTAATGCTTCGTTTTCAAGATACAGGGTGTCAAACTTTCTTTAAAAAATCTTTTTTTTCCTAAAAATGTTAATAATCCTTTAGCCGATTTTATTGAAATTTGGCAGTGTTACTTATGGTAGATAGGGACTAATTTTGCCCTAAGTAGATTAAAATTACTAAGTCCAGTGGCGTCCAGAGGGGGCACCTTAACCTATTTTTGAAAAAAAATGTGCGCCACTGATTTTATTGAAATTGTTATAATATTTATCGCATTAAGCAACTAAAAATAAAACTTTTTGTCTCTTGAATTTTTATCGTATCTTGCTTCGTTTTCGCGGGAAAAATTAAAATCACTTTATTACATGTCCCTGGAACAACATAATAAGGAACTAAAACTACCAACTATCAGAAATTGGGGTGTACCTGTTATTTATTTCCATATCAATAGTCTGTTCTAGTCTTAGAAATTGTTATAAAAATTAATGCTAGCTAAAAAAATTTTTTGTTTTATTAATTAAGTATTAGAACCACACTTGAGCAAATGGTACGCAATTTTTTTATTAAAAAAGCATTTAACAATAAGTAACACAAAACTTACAATAGTTGCTGAAAATGTCCTCCTTCGACTTGAATGCAAGCATTAGCTCGTCTTAACATCGATTGCCGGACACGTTGAAATATTCACGGCCTATATCTTATCTGATTACAGGAATCCCGTATCCGTTAGATTAATTCTTCTCTAGTGTTGATCGGAGTTCTATAAACGAGGGTTTTTAAATGCCCCAAAGGAAAAAATCTGACGGATTTAAATCCGG
The DNA here is from genome assembly GCA_963675555.1 of Leptura quadrifasciata. Taxonomy (NCBI): domain Eukaryota; kingdom Metazoa; phylum Arthropoda; class Insecta; order Coleoptera; family Cerambycidae; genus Leptura; species Leptura quadrifasciata. The sequence continues at coordinate 12,124,012 of OY776681.1, read as the reverse complement.
CGACCTAGATGGCCATGACTGTAGACCCGCGCGAGCGATCCAGTTTTCTCCATAAGTTTCATTCAGAAATTGACGTGCTACTATGCTAAAGTGAGGTGGGGCCCCATCGTGCATGAACCACATTGTTCCTCTTTCTGCCAGTGGGACATTTTCTAATAGTTCAGGTAACACAAATTCCAAAAAATGACGATACTCTTGACCATTTAATCTCGGGGGTAAAAAGTGAGGTCCAATGAGATAATCACCCAAACAGTCACGGAAAACTGTGGATAATTGTTTTCTATAACCGCATGGGGATTTTCGTCAGCCCAGATATGATTATTATGAAAGTTCATAATTGAATTTCGGGAAAAACACGCTTCATCGATAAACAAAATACGAAATAGAAATGTCGGAGATGCTACCTGTTGTTGCGAAAGCCAAGTACAATAAACAACTCGCTGGGGAAAATCGGCAGGTAATAACGCTTGAACACGCTATACGTGGTAAGGATACAGTTGATTCTCCTTTAAAATCTGCCATACAGTAAAGTGAGAAATGCCTAATTGTTGTGCAATTCTGCATGTACTTGTGTCCGGGCTACGCTCAACTTCATGTAAAACTGCTTCCTCTACATCCACTGTTATCACTGTTGTAGGTCTCTCAATAGCAGCCGACCTTTGAAATGTGCCTGATTCGCACAGCTTTTGATGTATTCTTACAAATGTTTGTCTATTTGGTACAAGGCGATAAGGATGTCTCTCTTGATAAATCCGTCTAGCCGCTCTGGAATTGCCTCGGGCCATTCCATAAACAAAATGCATATCGGCCATTTCCGCGTTTGTAAATTGATCCATTTTCTAATATCAGTAACAAATTTTATAGCTTAAAACTCTTAAAAGCACTTCAAATAATCACGGTCAAATAATTACATACGTACTGTTTAAATTTATGTCAGTTATGTCAAAGTCAAATTTGTTTAATCAATTGATTTTCCTTCCACGGTAATCTTACTTTTTTGTTACTTTCAAATATTGTTGTAATAAATAAAGTTATGCAATTTATGTTTATTTGTTTTATCTAATCGAAAAAATTCAAAAGATGACTGGTGTAATTTTAATTGCTTAATCAGAAATAAAAATCAGTTCATTGCATGACCACGGACAACAAAAAAATTAATAATTAACAAAACAAAACAATTTTTTTTAGCTAGCATTAATTTTTATAACAATTTCTAAGACTAGAACAGACTATTGATATGGAAACAAATAACAGGTACACCACACTTTCCGATAATTGGTAGTTTTAGTTCCTTGTTATGTTGTCCCAGGGACATGTAATAAAGTGATTCAAATTTTTTTTCTCGAAAACGAAGCAAGATACGATAAGAATTCAAGAGACAAAAAAGCTTTATTTTTAGTTGCTTAATGCGATAAAAATTATAACAGTTTTAATAAAATCAGTGGCGTACATTTTTTTGTCAAAAATAGGTTAAGGTGTCCCCTGGACGCCACTGGACTTTGCTTTAGGGCAAAATTAGTCCTTTTTGACCATAAACAATGCCAAATTTCAACAAAATCGGCTAAAGGATTATTAACATTTTTAGGAAAAAAAAGATTTTATAAAGAAAGTTTGACACCCTGTATCTTGAAAACGAAGCATTACCGGACCTATGTTTATATAAACTTTCCGTCTTAGAATCGCTCAAGGAATTACCCCTTGAAGTTTGGCCACGTACTTAAATAACACCTTGTATATTAAAAAACACGCTTTAATACAAAACCGAACTGAAAAGTAAAAAATAATGTTTAAATATTAAGATTCTTATTTTATTGTAAAAAGCGTGGGGTACTTGATATCAATTGTTATAAATCCCACGCTTTTTACAATAAAATAAGAATCCTAATATTTAAACATTATTTTTTACTTTTTAGTTCAGTTTGCTATTAAACCGTGTTTTTTAGTTTTTTTAAACTATATTCTTTTTTAGTCACCCTCTTGCCATTCATCCCTCGGCACGTTTCTCACCAATAATAAAATATATATTAATGGCAACGGCTCCTCCGCCAAAATCTCAACAAATTAGTCATTTTTTAAATTTTATTTTATCCTGTGGATCCTGGTGAGGAGATTAGGACAAAGTTGTCAAATTATTGTACTGTCGTCGATCCTTGATAAGTGTGCAAAATTTCAGTTTAATCTGATGTTTTGAAGTAGGTGAGAATTCCTTTACAAACAAACATACAGGTGAAGCTAATAAAAGCGCGTTAAAAACTTAAACGAACTCTGTTTTATTTACATATAATTGTCGCTAGTGGTGATGTAAAACGGTTTAATAAAGGGTTTGCGATATTAAGCGAGATCCTAGTAACTTATGTACATATTGTACCATATGCAGTTTGGTGCAGAAATATATAATCCTGCACAGTAATAACATAAAACCAAACATAATTAAGTCAATGAATACTGAATTCACAGTACGATGGACTAATATTTCTGACTTAATGCCTATTGAGTACCGACGAAGCATTTTAGGAAGATGTTTAATTGAATTCATTAGTATGTTAAAGCTGTAGTCTGTATTTTATCGGAAAAGACCTTGTCGCCGCAAAATTCCATGGTAATACTTTTAGTTAATATTATTTTCATCGTGCAGCATCCTGATGTATTCATAATTTCATATGCGTATGAGGTTTTAATATAATTTCATCAACACTAGTACACAGAGTATTAGCTTCTCTCATATCATCTGTGCTAACATTCAACATACACTTTCTGGGGCGTTCTGAATCCCAGAAAAACCAGCAAATTTATGTCCTGCATCTACTTCAGTGAATGCAACCCGATAGTGCCCATAAATCGACCACTGTTGCTACCAATGTTCTTCCCTTCTAAGCCAGCCGTCCACAAAATGGCCTTTAAAACGGTCTGCTAAAATTCGAGCAAATGTTTTTTGTTACATAATAGCCAATGCGGACATTTATTTGTTGGGGAATCAATTTTGCACCGTCATGCAAGATTCTCTCTGGTGTTTTTCTCTAAGGAAGTGTTTCTAATTTATTTTCGCCTCTACTAGCCGTTTCATTATTCAGGCGCCGATTTAATGTATTAAGTGGTTTTAGTTTAATTTTTGGGTATAATTATATTTCTAGTATTGAAAATACTAAGACCGTGTATGTATATAGAGGGTACACTTATATATTTCTCAAACGACATGCAACAGATCTGTCTACTGGGCGGGCCTTTGCGTTTGATCTTCCAAAAAAGCATTTACATACAACCTGTTATGTTTATTTTTTTGTATAATTTCAGATTTTTAAGCCATTTTTAAAAAAGAAATGAACAAAAATGAAGTTATTTTCAAAGAAACTCATTTTTGTCGCAATTTTTTCAAAATAGAGGTATTTCCGGTGAGATTTTTTTATGGGAAGTGAAAAATTCGGAATCAATGACCCAAAGAACGGTAAGCTCTATTTTTTCCAGGTAATATTCTCAATTGCCTGGACTATCGGCATAAACTTTGGACCGAGAAAATCCAAATTGGGCAATTAATCGCAGAAGTCGGTATTCACAAGCAATGGTGCTTCTTTTGAACTATAGCGTTTAATTGGCCCCTTTTATTATATGGAAAACAGTTTAATTTTTCTGGAGTTTTTGAGAAATGACTTTTGGAATGAGGTACCAAACTTGCAGGGGAGAGCAGTTAAATGTTCATTCTAGATGGATGCATTCCATACCAGCCAGTAACTGTCAGGGAATGGTTAAACTAGAATTTTCGCAGTATGTGAATTCGACGTAGTAGTTCATCGATAGCCTGATTGCCGAGATAGCCGGATTCGACACCCCTTGATTTTTATTTGAGTGGCGTTCTTAAAAACAAGGTGGTTCCTAAGCACGCTGTGTAAAACCTTGGTGGTTAAAATATGTTAATATTCCCACATACCTTTGTTTCGCGAGATGATGAATTAAGAAACTTAAGTTTCAGAAAAATCAATCTAGAACCGGCCATGAATTGCGCAATGTGCAGGATAAACTAGCTATTATATTATTTATGTGCAGCGGTACAGAATCCTTTCCTATTTTAATTTCAAGATGATATATTGGCCTTTTATCGGCTTCTCTGGCATGATTTATTTATCCTGTCCGATCCCCTTCCCAGCTTTTTAGGTAGGTGTGTTGTTTCTGAACGAATATTTACATAACTATTATTTTCTTGCACTCAGCCTTACCAAAGATTAGTGAAAAATATATTTGATTTATGTATAGAACGAAAATTAATTGGTTTATAACCAGTATTAAATAAATAAGTTCTTTGTATATAGTAACACAATAAGACACTGCTAAAAAATAGACATTTGTTTGCCAACATCGTTTAAATTCAGTTATTTAAGAAACCAAATTTGTTTTCAATTTCTATTAATATAATTTTCGATTATACACTTTTCGTAAGATTTATCAAAATTTTTTAGCAATTCAAAGTAAAAGCTGAACCTACTCAAATGTGCCATACTACAAAGCTTGGGCCAACATTTACATGGATTAGTACCTATTCGTAAAGCAATTTGTCTAAGGTTTATATTACCTAAAACAGACCAAAGTTCAACCCAATTCAAGTAGTCTTAAGTTTCAAAAATTTAGAAATAAATCGATAGAAAGCAAGCAAATAAAAATTATCAAATGGAAATATATTGAATCGTTTCTAAATTATCCTATCTTATCCGTTAAAATAGCAATTTTTTTGAAAAGAACTTGGAAGCACAGCTACCGCGCACGGCGATGCAATGGTAGAAGCAAGCTTAACAAAATCTTGTGTCGAAAAGACTGACAGCGGCCAACATAATACAAAAGTTTTTAATTGGTAAACAGCTTCAAGAAGCACTGCCTAGATTTCCAAACGCTCATATTTGCGTTCGAGGTGCTGTCAAGCTTAATTAATTTTACTATTATCATTCCTATTCCGCGGATATTCTCAAAAAGCAATCCAAAAATTATTTTCTTGTAAAGTTGTTGTCATTGCTCATGATTACAAGATTTTACAGTGGTTTCAGTTATTTTGGTAATTCATCAAGTACAACAACAATGTTCGTTGATTTTTGGAAGAGTTTATAGATCCCTCCCTAGTAACAAACTACAGACTTATAGCTATCCTTTGCAATTTTGGCAAAATCCTAGAGGTTATCGTTTACGAAAATATATATTGTGAAATCAAAAGTCATATATCTCCGTATCAGCATGGTTTTATGGAAAAAAGATCGACCACCTCGAACCTGACTTGTATTACACAGCATATCTCGGACATATTGGGCACACAAGGCCAAGTCGATGTTATTTATACTGACACTCAAAAAGCTTTCGACAAAATCGATCATTTTCTACTCTAAACTCAACGCAATTGGAGTGTCAGATATCTTGCTATCCCTAATTGAATCCTATTTATTTAATAGAACACAATTCGCGGAATACGGTGGATATAATTCTCGCAACTTTTTTACAACATCCGGAGTCCCTCAAGGATCCAACCTAGGGCCACTTTTGTTCTTAGTATTTATTAATGATTTATCCCTCACTATGAGTTCTACACATTTATTTTTCGCGGACGATTTGAAAATCTACTCTGAAGTAAGTAAGCCAAACGACTGTTCTGACTTGCAAATAGCGTTAGACTCAGTTGACGAATGGTGCGAGAATAACTACTTAAAACTAAATACATCTAAGTGTAAGATAATGTCCTTCTACAATAACAAAAGGCCAGTATTATTCGTATATACGATTAATGATACCGTTCTTGACCGATGTACAAATTTTAAGGATCTTGGAGTAACATTCGATTCGAAGCTCAGTTTTTCTACTCAAATAAGCACAATTGTTACTTCGGCTTCTAAAGTACTCGGGTATTGTATAAGGAACTGGGGCAGCTTTACGGATATCAACACTCTGAAATTAATATACATATCATTTATACGAAGCAAACTTGAATATGCTTCTGTCATCTGGTCACCTGTTTATCAAAACTCTAAAATGCAAGTTGAGTCCGTACAAAGACGATTTCTTAAATATATACATTTGAAATCCAATGGGTCCTATCCTGTTAGGGGCTTTGATCATAATACACTACTAAATTCATTCAATTTTGACTCATTTGAAATTGCACTACAATTGTTATATAAAATACTGCATAACCAATTAGATTGTATTCACTTAGTTAATAGAATTAACTTTCATATACCAAGGCAGAACGCTCGTCTGCACAATGCATTTTACGTCAATACCAGCAGAACTAACATTCAGGCTAAGTCTCCAATATTCAACATATGCAAGGTATTTAATGAAGTCGCTCATATGTGCGACCTCAACTATGATACTCTAAACCACATTATTTATATGTACAAAAATTCATTTAACTGATTAAGTCTAATTATAACAATCTAATCTATAATATCTATCTAATCTTTTTTATAATTAATAAATAATAAATTTATGTAATTATGTAATGTAATGTATGTATTATGTATGTGTTTTGTATGTATGCATGTATGTATTATGTAATGTAATGTAAATTAATGTAATTTTGTAAATTTTTGTCTCATTATTATTATTTTTATATATTTTGTTCATTATTTTCTGTAATTGGGTGTCAACCTGTTGAAAATAAAGGTATTATTATATTATATTATGATAGATACACATAAGCCAGACTGTTGGATTTAAGCCACTGCTGTGTGTGTTGTCTATAATGAATATCAACAATAACAAGTCTCATGGCGTCAAATTTAAGTAAAATGCATCAAAAACCCTTTAAGGCGCACAAAGAATGCCACTCAATTATTTCAGTGGCCATTGAGCAGAAAAATTTCAATGTGATTTGGAAAGAGAACGTTGGTGACTTTAAGACATAGAAGACGTAGCATTGTCAAAATAATTTTGTCATCCTATTTTAACTAAATTTCTGTTGTTTAGTAATGTGGCGCCACACCTTAATAAATGTTGAATAAAAATTGTTATTGTTTATGAAACAGTGAATTATTATTGGAAACCAAAAATTTTTTCTTTTCCGAATTAAAATCTAAAACTTTGATAATGCATGCGTTACGTAACGCAATTGGGGGGAAGGGGGTTCAGCCGGGTGTCACGGTCCTGTTACGTGGGAGGGGGGGGGGTAAAAAATTGGTGAATTTTGCGTTACGTAATTTGTGGACGACCCCAAACCTCTTTGAGGCAAATTCAGAGAAACTGTCGCAAAAAAAAACAGTGCAACAAAAATATTTAAAAAAAAACGGATTTCGATGGTACAAAATGAGGAAAGTTCAACATGTAAATGATGGAGATAAGCCGAGGAGAGGAAGATTTTGTAGATGGTTGTTCAATAAAAAAAGGAATGACCCGCTGATATATAGCAAAATTCTTTGGTCGAATGGATCAAATGCTTCTAATAATGGATTTTTCAATAGAAATATGCATTATAAGTTGACACGAGAAAATACACATTGGTGCAGAGATAATACTTTCCAAGAAAAATTTTCTACGAATGTTTGGGTGTGTCTTTTAGGAACTAAAGTAATTGGACCTCATTTTTATGATGGCAGATTAACCGCTCATAGATACCTTAATTCCCTGTAAAACGAATTTCAAGATTTTCTTTAGGAATTAACAGTGGGAGAAAGATTCAATTATTAATATTTTCAAAAATATGGCGCTCCACCTCACACTGCTGTAATATGTACAATTTATTTAAATCAAGTTATGCCATAGGCACCTGCAGATCCGTTCTATGACTACCTCGATCACCAGATATTACTCCCTTGGATTTGTTCTACTCCAGGCATTTTAGCAGTAAAATTGACCTCTGTGCTACGATTTTTTTTTATTGTGTTTATTTGGACTTCCTGAATAACACTTGGTAGTTACGCCACGATACACCTGGAGGAATTCGTGAAAATCGCTTAGGAAGGTCGCTGATTCGCGATTAACTCAGTTTTTATGGTCCAAACGGGAACAACACCTATTATAAAAGTTGTACATCTGTAAATTCTCTACCTTAAAGGTTCTATATATTTTTTTTGTACGCCTAAACGTTTTGGATATACGACGCGAACTAAGTGAAAAATGCATTTAGTTCTGCCAAACCTCTTTTGCACCACATATTTCGCAATTATCTTGCTTCCTATGGCTCAGAATGAATATTAAATATTGCAGTTATAGAGTTCTGTGATCTTTGTTCTCCACTAGAATATTTTATACATTTTATTTATATTTATTTACAGTGAATAAGGCAAAAAATGCATTCATTTCCGCTCCACCTTAGAGGTAGAATGCTCGGCACGCTTTTTTTTTATATGGTTTCCCCAGGAGCCATAATCTATGCCGGATCTTAAATTAGTCCATATTTGTGACTTCTTCGATATCTCAAACGTTATTGTCCAATGACAAATCGTTGTCATTACTTTCAATCTGATAAGATTCTACGTGGTCCATTTCTTCATTCATAGCAATTATAGGTGCGGTATTCAAGCAGGAGTGACTTTGAACATGTACACAAGCTGTTGAGCAATTCCGTCCTACTTTCCTTCGGCTACATTTTCCTGCACAACCCTTCGTACAGTTCCAAAAAATTTAATTTAACAATATGTCTAGTCCTGGTGGTAACTGCGTTGGTATTGACTGCAAAATATCATTCTTCCTAATGCAGCCCCACTGCTCAGGATCAGTGCCTTTTCCCGACCATGTTTGAACGTCTCAACAATTCTGTGCTGTCCATTGTAACAAAAATATATAAAAAAAGAAACTAAATGCATTTTTCGCTTTTTTTGCGTCATATCTCCAAAATTTTTATAATCGGTGTTGTTTCCGTTTTGGGCCATAAAAACTGAGTTAATCGTGAATCCGCGATTTCCGCGACCTTCCTAAGCGATTTTCACGAATTCCTCCAGGTGTATCGTGGCGTAATTACCAAGTGTTATTCAGGACATCCAAATAAACACAATAAAAAAAAATCGTAGAATACGAATTTGGCAGCAAAAGTTTAAAACGCCTGGATTATTCGTCTGGGGTTACATTAAAGACAAGGTATTTCAAACTGCGCCTGAAAATATTGAGAACATCAAAACCAGAATTAGAAACGCATGTGAGGCAATTACTCCTGAAATATAATAAATAATTACTGAAATATAATTATTATAAAGTGAATTTTTACTATAATTGCATAGCTGATTTTTACGATTCAATGACATGAATTGTGGTTTTCGTCAAATATTGAATATTGACACTATCAGTTAAAATTTTTGTGACATGCTTTATATCGCTGAAAAGAGAAAAAATAAACGGAATTACTACTTTGAAATTTGTCCTTTTCATTTTTGCACAAGAGCGTATGTAAAGTCAACTGCGTTTTTGGACAATAACAGATGATGATTGCTTTTTACATTTACCAACGCTACTCAAAACACTCTTGGAATATAATCTAGTATACTTTAACTTGGCGTATGTATGTATGAGTTAATATTTCCGTACGATTTCACTTTCTCTTGTACACAAAGATCCAGAAATATTGTCCACGTAGACAATATTTCTGGACTATTCCTTTAACTTTGTGTACAATATGGGAGAAAATGAAATCGTACGGAAATATTAACTCATACATACACACGCCAAGTTAAAGTATACTAGACTCTAGGAGTAAATAGTGACAAGAAAAAAATTAAGGGATTCGGCGAAAAATTAAATCATCAGTTATGGTATTTGGTAAATGTAGACATCAGGTCGAAACGAGAGGGTACATTTGATTGAAAAATGTTATTATTATTATGATTGACTATCTTTAGTATGCTGATCCATTTATTGACAAGTCCGAAAGTTGACCAGGAAACCAAACAAGTTCTGTTGCAATAGAAGAAATTGAAATAGTTTGTAGAACTACATGTAACTCGAGTGGAGAACCTCCGTAAACTAGTAAATAAAACTAAATATTGCATATAGGCTTAAGGAAAACGTTTTGCTCTAATTTGATAACATAAAATTTGCTGTCCGTAGAATCTTAAATCAACTCCATTTCCTGTTCAAAGCTTCGAATTTTATTACATTTCTGAGAATTTCCCCAGCTCTATAAATAAATGATATATTTAAATTTCTACTGTGTCGATTTTTTTTTATTTGACTTAGCTCCCCGAGTCAAACGGTTTAATGAAATCTTTGAAACTTCAAATAAACACAAATATAATTTATTAATCCCTATTTCCTCGCGCAGCTATGCGAAGAAAGCAGAAATACAGAATTTAGTGATTAATCCTAAGAAGTTTTCTAGTTTAAAATATAAGCGATCCAAGATTTACTTCATTTTAAATCGTTAAACGGACTTATTTGGAAGGCAAATAAATTTCCGTTTAATGAAAGTAACTTCATCTTGTATTTAAAATGGAAGAATCTCTAATAATCCAGCCAAATAGTGATTCAACCTCGGAATGAAAGATAATAAGCTACAGGCTTGCATAAATCTTTATTCTGACATTTCATAAGTTAGCTGAAAAGTCTCATACAATCTCGTGTATGCCATTCAAGATATTCAAGGTCAAATGTCTCAAAAACCGGTTTATTGTAAATAGCTTGTTTTCTTGCTCCAAATGACATTTGGAGTTATTACAACAGTTTTGGAGCCAAAAATTCTCTATAAATTCGGTCTTGGGCAATATTTTATAAAATTAACCATTCTCGAGATAAAGCGCGAAGAGTGGGAAGCGCTTAGCCGTGTCTATGACAACGCTAACTGTGGAATCTAGTACGGTTTATAAAGTTAATTATTTACTAAAAATATTATAATTATTAAGAAACCTCAGTTATTTACTAATTAATAAATGATATTTATAGATAATGTTCATAAATAAGACACCCCTTTAATAATAATTAGTTAATTTATATTAATAATAAGTTATTAAAATTAAATAGTTTAAATGTTTTAAAGTGTTACTGTGTTACTTGCTCTATTACACTTAGCTGTATCACACTTCATTGGACTTAATGAGGATGCATTAATCTTAATGACAGTTTCCTAAGCGGACGTACTCAAAGGGTTATATATAATGATAACACATCGAGACCTCTCCCCGTTACAGTAGGCGTTCCACAGGGATCCATATTAGGGCCACTACTATTCACGTTATACGCAAATAATTTTTGTCCCTATTTGAAATACTGTTCAGTTCATATATATGCCGATGACACAAAAATCTATTATAGCTTCCCTCCATAAGAATTAGATCTTGCGTTGGAAAAAATAAACTCAGATCTAAACACTGTAGCTGACATATCAAGAAAGCATCAACTGCACCTTAATCCTAGTAAATCTGTAGTAATGCTTTCTGTCACCCAAGCTTTACTTAGTGGACTAGGTAACTGCATTGACCTTCAAATAAATAATATGAGTATATCAATTGTCAATAGTCATCGTAATTTAGATTTAACAATGGATAACACATTTAGGTGCAAATTGCACATGGCCAACTGTTTGAAGCAAACCTACCTTAAGCTAAGATTATTGTATCCGCATAGGTCTTATCTTACACAGAAAATTAAAACATTTATCTGTGATGCGTTAGTACTGTCGAATTTTAATTACAGTTACCAAGTCTTTTCGCAGTGTTTGGATAAAGACAGTCCGTGTAAAATTCAAAAAGTGCAAAACTCGTGCCTTAGGTATATTTTTGGTATAGGCAAATTCCAACACATCTCCCATAAATTAGAACAGGTAGCATGGCTTAACATGAAAAACAGATTTTACTTAAACACAGTTTGTATGTACAATAAAATAATAAAAACTCAGCGACCAACATATTTATTTGAAAATATTATATTTCGTGCAAATACCCAAAACGGCTATATCATATCATATCATATATCATATCATAACATATTATGTCATATCATATCATATCATATCATATTATGTCATATCATATCATATCGTATCGTATCGTGTCGTGTCGTGTCGTGTCTTGTCTTGTCTTGTCTTGTCTTGTCATGTCATGTCACGTCATGTCATGTCATGTCATGTTATGTCATATCATATCAAAACAACATATCATGTCATATCATATCATATCATAGAATTTATTACTATACATATTTATGTACATTTGGCACGTCAGAATAGATATTTTACAAATATAACATTACAACATTAATTAGTAGGCATATTTAACAGGTGTAGATAACATAACGCAAGATATTTTATACAAAATATAACAAAGTGTAAACAAACATATTAAACAATAATTGTAAATAAAACACTTACATAAACAACATATATGCATACATGCATAAACATATACATATACTGCCGTGTACACCCCTGTGCAATCTGAAATGCAAATTACACCTGTACAACCCTTTCAAAAAAAAACAAACCCCTTTATTACTGTGCTGGAATTAAACTCCCACTCTAAATTATTATTAACAAAAATACTTCTAATGCTCAGAGCATGAATTCTGATCTTCAAATTTGACACTCGACATACACACAAAAAAACAAATTCGAATTCAAATCTAACAATATATTGTATTTTTATAAAAATATAAAATATAAAAACAACAATATTAACTTAATCTGCCTGATCTAACTTAAAATATAAAATATAAAAATGACAACAAATGGATAAAAGTTCAGTATTAAAATTAATAAAACTCACAAATGTTTTAAAAGGATATTAGATTTCAAAATAAATTCCAAACGGCTATGTACCCTCTCCTGGCTTTCCAAAATTATTAATTAAAAAAAAAACTCCAACTCTATTTTGTTTCCACTCCAATATTAAGTTTCTATGATACCAATTTCAAAATGTTTAGACTTTTCTTCAAAATTATATTTTTGCCAACTCTTGTCAAATCTCCAATTTTCAGGTTACGTTGTTACATGTTTTCAGATTCGTGATCTAATTGAAAATACATTTTTTTCAGCTATTACAGCTCTTTATATAGGGTCGGTTTGACGTTTAATATTGCCATAGCAACGCAAATGTTACAGTTCTAACAATACGTTTTCTGTCTACCCCTTTTAAATTGGGGTTGACATTTCTTAATAAAATGTGTGACCAAGAGTCTTACACATCTTTTGTGCTAATTTTTATCTTGTTCTGTGAGTATCTATTTCCTGGTACAGCTTAGATCCTTTTTGTGTCAAAATTCGCACTCATGCACAAATTAATTTACAAATTTAAAAGTAATAGAACAATAAAAATGCAATAAACAATTACAGATTGTTTAGAAGTAGAATTATGATCACTAACGATGATTTTGAGTAATCTCAGTTTTATGACTGTCCGATACAGATACCCAGATGTACAAAAACTATTCATATCATAATTCAACTCTTTTTAAACAGTTTATATAATCTCTAATTGCTTATATTGGCTAAATTAAGAAATTGTTTGGAAAATAAGAAATTATTTGACTTATGTCAAAACTAAATATTAAAATTTGCTTTAAAATAGCAATAAAACCCAATAACTATCCATACAGATTCCCTAATTAAAATGGTTTGCATCACAAGCACAATATACTATAGAATTTATTCGAATTCATTCCATTGCTTATAAAATATGAATTTGTCCCTTGCTCTTTATCTATACCAGTCCTTCTTGCTATCTACCATAATAAAACCCAGTACAATATCCCATCAAAGGTAAGTTAAATATAATAGATAACATGCAATAAGTATAAATACTTTAAATTAAAATACTGATAAAGATAAGTTTTTTAAAACTAAAAACCCCCATTGAAAGTATAAAGTGAAAACACTTTTTAGTGTATTGCGATCTACAGACTCGAATTCCTACAAAGAATAGAAAGAGTACTCAAAGATAATAATAATTTGTGTATAATACAGAGTATTCATCTAATTCCACACACTAGAAAACATATTCCTCCTGTTTGTAATTAAGTATAAGTGAATATCATAGCAATACATACCATATGAATGTTTGATACATATGTATTCACTAATCGACTCAAAGTTTTCCATTGTATAAACAGATAGCATCATGAGAAAGCTACACCTTTCTATTCAAAAACTCGTCAACACTATAAAAGGCATTTCGTTTTTTTTATACGATGGTAGGTTCATATCTTTAATTGATTGAGGCAAAGCATTAAATAAGACAATACAATTATAGCGTAAAGAGTTTTTGAAATTGGCTATTTTATGAGCCGGAATAGACAATAATTCTTTATTTCTTGTATTATACATATGATTATCGGCTAAAGTAGGGAAGGTATGTAAATTATTTTTTGCAAAAATTAGAAATTATTAAAATATTTTTGCTCATATAAATGCCTCTACAACTTTCTCTTTTCTTTAAATTGTAAATTAATCTGAGTAACCTTTTTTGAGAAACAAAGACTCGCTGCAAATGAGTCGATCTCCCCACGCTAGTATATTCAAGGAAATATGTGAGTAAGCCAAGGCATAATAAACGCTTAGCAGACCAGTCTCAGCAATTGTGTCTTTTAACTGTAAAATTGCAAATCATATCATCATATCATATCATATTACATTATATCTCAATTCAAAAATAAATTAAAACCATATTGTTTAGTCAACAACTTAGTACTGAATAATAGTAATAATAATAACACCACAGGTAATTACGACCCCCTTTATCCCGGAAGGCTCTAGAAGAGCCTTGTGTGGGAGGGGGCTACACATTTAGAGACAAAGGACACACACCCAATATCCGTGTATAGTGAAAAAATCCCTCTCACAGTATTTTCCACTGCCACGACCGGGGATCGAATCCGGAACTTTTGGATGAGAGGCAAGTACGCTCACCTCTCGACCTACATATTAGTTGTTAATCACATCTAAATTTATTCTTTTTTGTTTTACTGGTGTTAAGTTTAATAAGTTAGCTCGCAAGCTATCAAAATTAGCATATCTTCTTTTCCTTCTTGTTAACTTGACTTGTTATGATAATTGTTTTTTATTATTATCCATTTTTATATTATTTTCATAACTTTTTTCTCTTATTCTCATTTAATACAATAAGATAAATGTTTGCTTTCTTTAATATTGTATCGTTGTTATTGATCTCTGTTATATTTTTATAAAATTTTCTTCTGCTTTAAAATTGCTTATTCAGTGATGAATATCTTTTCATTTTACTTTTGAAAAAATGTGTATTTTTTTACCTAAAATGGACGACCTGTATATTTCTAAACATTTCCGCATCTAATGGACACGGAAGAAATAAACACATTTTGTAACAGGATAACCTACTGAAGTAGAGAGCAAGTGAAAAGTACTTCCACATTTATAATGAGACCGAAAATCAAAGTATAGGCGCATAGGACATGTTACTACGTGCTTTATGTGGCAATATAAAATTGATGAAAGGGTGCTTTATGTTAATGAGGGACTGACTTAGTATATCATTGTAAATAAAGGCGGTTATTACATTCTAAGTTATTTTTAGTTACATTCTCGTTACATTTAAGAGATGTAACGTGAATAAAATTGTAATACAACTTACCTGTTTTAAAAATGTTTCGTTCTGAAAGTGTATAACTATGAAGCGTAGAGAGACCACGGCGCGTTTTATTTTATAATTTACAATTTAAACTGGTAATTATGCAAAATCTGTGGCTTAAACTGACAGGTATGTATAATTTACAGTTTAAACTTTGTTCTAAAGGAATATATACAAGGTGGTTCATCAAAATTATCCAAAAATAATAGTAGTTATAAATGAAATAATGAAACTAGTGCCCGGATGGCCTATGACTAACTTTAAAATATGAATTTGATATTTTAAGGCAGTCAAAAGATATTGCAGAAAAACTGAAACTTATTATTCCTTTTTAAGGAGTATCTCCCTTATTATTCATTTTCGAAAATAAGTATATGCAGGCTGTCTATTTTATCGGGGCGTGGGGGAAATATCGGTCGTACAAAAAAAAATATTTTTACGAAAATTGTGCCGATATATATAACCTATAAAATGGTTTAAAGACATTTGAAATCCATGGCCTACTTTAAGAGTTATGGCGGAAAATATCGAAAATGCGGAAAATGTCTAGGCCAAATATTTCCGTTATTTGAAGAGATACGAGAAAAATTCTAAGGCGAAAATTTTTTGCAAAACAGGGTGTTTCAACGGGACTGTTAAAAAAATTATTTTGAAACGGGCGGGAAATAGCGCCATTAAATAGAGTTTTTTCCTCCATTTTCAACGATATATCACTTGCCATATTTATTCATTGGTACTACGTTAGTAATTATAAAAACATTTTTTTAAAACCAATATTTTTTTTTAACAAGCATTATACTTGCCGCGGAGAAGTATAATTAAAATCTTTGCTGTAATAAAACATTAACACAATTAAGAAGAATAAAGTAAATTTGGGTAAAACAAATTAATAATAAAATGAATATAGCACACAGAACATTAATATTTATCTAATCCTCAAAATAACTTTTAAGATATCATATCAAGTCTTCAAAGTGTCCACCGTGATTTCTTATGCACAATCGAGCGCGGCGAGGCACTGCATTTAAAACATTACTCAGCATTTCGGGGGTAACTGTAATACATGCCTGTTGAATTCGAATTTTTAGGTCCTCTACATTTTGTGGTGTAGTCGAAAATACCTTATCTTTAATATACCCCCATAGAACAAAATCTATTGGGGTTATATCTGGAGAACGAAGGGGCCATCGAATAAATCCATTGGTACCTATCCAATGTTGAGACAAAATTTTGTCTAAATAATCTACGCAAATCTGGGAATTGTGGGGAGGAGCTCCATCTTGTTGAAAATATTGAAAGTTGTGTCGATTCTCTAAAGGTAAGTCATCTAAGAATTCATTAAATTCATTCCTCAAAAAGTTTAGGTACCTTTGACCACTGAGGTTACCATCATAAAAATAAGGACCTATTAAATTGGTGCCTAAAATACCTATCCACACATTTATTGAAAAACGATTTTGAAACCCAGTCGGTCTATGCCAGTGTGTATTTTCAGAAGTCCATTTGTAGTGAATATTGCGATTAAAAAATCCATTATTGGAAAAATTTGCCTCGTCGGACCAAAGTATTTTACTACATATTAATGGATCGGCACGCTTATTTTCTAAGTCACCTACAAAAAGTCGTCCTCCTTGGTTTGTCCCCCACTTGTAAATTGTGAACTTTTTTGGCTTTATAACACCAGTAACCATTTTTCTTTAAAATTTCTCTAGCAATGACAAGCAATTTTAATTTCTCTTAATGATGATTTTTATATCTTACATAATTAATAACTCGGTTTACCTCATTTACATTATCAGTAACACTGTTCAACCTCGTCTTCTTCTTTAAAAATGAACCATTATTTTTCAGTTTCGTAGCTAATTTTCTGAACAGAGCTTTATTCGGCTGTAGTGCTTGTGAAAATCTGTTTCTATATTCTACCTGAGCTAATCCAGAGTGAAAATTGCGTTGGCAATATGTAACGAACATATCATACCGATCAATGTGAGTGAAAATCAGCTTTGAAAATTCTAAATTCTTAAACGAGTGTGATTGAGTGAGAGTTTAAGTATTAACTGAGATGATCTGTCAAAAAATTAAATTGTCAAGTTTGTTCATAGCCAGCTATTTCAAAATAATTGAAATAATAGTGAAATCATGAAATACAAAAAAATGGATATTATACTTAAATTCATTGGTAAAGACATTATTTTAACTTCCTGAGCAAGGAGTGACGCTTTTATGGAGGACCTCTATACATTGGCATAACTGCGAACACTCTTTCCATAATTGCTTCATGTTGCTTTCTTGATTATTATTTTGTTTTTGTTACCTGGATTTACTTCATTCTTCTTAATTGTGTTAATGTTTTATTATAGCAAAGATTTGAACAACTTATTGAATTATTTTATCATTTTATTTAATCATACTTCTCCACAGCATAATGCTTGTTAAAAAAAATTATTGGTTTTAAAATAATGTTTTTATAATTACTAACATAGTACTAATAAATAAATATGGCATGTGATATATCATTGAAAAGGAAGGAAAATACTCTATTTAATGGCGCTATTTCCCGCTCGTTTCAAAATATTTTTTGACAGCCTGAAGAGTAATCTCAAAATCCAGCGGTTGGAAAAAAATTAGATAAAACCTCGTTGATACACTCTGTTTTGCAAAAAATTTTCGCCTTAGAATTTTTCTCGTATCTCTTCAAATAACGGAGATATTTGGCGTAGACGTTCTCCGCATTTTCAAATTTTCCGCTATAACTCTTAAAGTAGGCCATGGATTTCAAATGTCGTTAAACCATTTTGTAGGTTATATAAATAGGCAATTTTCGTAAAAATATTTTTTTTTGTACGACCGATATTAAGTGAGATATTCTCGAGTGCCCTGATAAAATGGACAGCCTGTATAATAGACTACCATTATTTTTACATGACCATAATCTCGCTACTTCTTTTCTATTTTACTAACAACCGATGACGTCATAACTTTTGAGAAAGTTTTTAGAAAAATTTTGTTACATAAAAAAATTGGGAAATGCCTATAAAAATCATCGTATCAGAACAAAATTTTGTCACTTACTTTTAGACCATTTTACGAAATTTATTTCACCTTTAGTTGCTCACTGTATAAGATTACTTAAGTTTCCTTAGCGTGCCAAATGCTGACCCAATTAAAGCGAAAATTTACACAGGTAAAAAATAAATGCACAAAAAACTTATTAATCTTTCTAAAATAAGTTAAGCCAGTCTCCCCTGTACAAGTTTTTAAAATTGCGAGAGATAAAAGTATACTTCTCCCGTCTGCAATTATATCATAATTTTTCAGCAGATTAATGGTGTATATCCTTATAAGCCGGAAAAAGACATTTCTCATGAGATATCTAAGGTAGGAGAGAAGTTATTATCCACTAATGGCCGTATAAAGTAGTATTCCATTAACAGTAAAAGGATTTCTTTTGTGGTGGGTTTCTGGAATATTTCCAATAACAATGACAAATAATTTCTCGGCTTCATCATAGGTGGTTTACGGTAAAGTAGTAAAAGGTAAGTTAGTACCAACACTGTTGAAGCAACAAATAACACATTATTATAATTACCAAGATAATAATTCAATATATTTTTCTTGATGCAACTACTGATAAATATGGGCCTATAAGGAATGAAGAAAATTATCGACAATTTTAGAAATAGTTGCAATTGACGTTAATTATCGTCAATAATATAAACTGGTTAAATCAAGTTCACTGTCAGAAACAGCAAATAATATCATCCAAAATCGCAAATATTGAAAACTCTATATTTCTAAAACCGGTCACTATAAATGAAAAAGCAATAATAATTGACAATTTGAAATTAAACTACAAAAACACTTAAAAAATTAAATCTAATAATCTTAATATCCTAGTACATTTGATTAATAATAATAATAATATATATTCAACATTTGAGATACATATAGCATATATGGCAGGTCATTATAAAACTAAAATTAAAATAGAATAATTACATGCATGTGTATATAACAAAAAAACTTACAAACAAATCGACAAACAATTAAAAATATATATATATACACACATATACATACACATACATATATACATATACACATACATACATATATATATATACAAGCAGTCATAATCAAGATATGAATACATAAATAATTATAAGACTCTAGTTATAACTGTTAGTTTATGCTCCTCTGTTTAAAAATTCAGCAGTGACTGTGTAAAATGCGTTTTCCAATAATAATATTTTTTTTCACAGCTTCTTTATACTTTACATATGTGGAATAGATGGATGGATGTGGAATTTATTTCATTAGGCAGAGCATTATATAGTACTATGTAGTTATAAATTGGAGAAAGTTTAAATGTAGTTGTACGATGCTTAGGGATACATAAGAGGTCTCCATGTCTAGTGTTATATACATGAGTCTCGTTACACTTCTGAAAACTGCTCAAGTTTAGTTTGACATATGTTAAACATTTCATGATATATATACACGAAAGTGTTAAAATTTGTTTTTCTTAAAAATGTCTCTACAGCGTTCCCTAAAATTCATGTTGAACATTAGCCTAACTATTCTTTTTTGAATAATAAAAATTCTTTCAATATCTCTGGTACTACCCCAAGATAATATATTAAATGACATATGGCTGTAAGCCAACGCGTAATATATATTAAGTAAACCATTTACATCCAGTGAACTTTTCATTTGTAAAATTGCAAAATATGCAGAATTTAATTTATTGCAGACATGTCCAGTATGCAATGACCATGTCAGTTGTGGATCGAGGTGATTATCAAGAAATTTATCCGAGTCAGAGATAGTCAGGTTGTCATTCAGGCTTAAAGTGGGAGGTATTGATTTATGTATATTAAAATGTAAACATACCGTTTTGTTATCATTGATAATTAGTCTGTTTGTCTGACACCAAGAGTTTAATTCCATAATTATGGCTGACACATTATGTTGCAGCTCATCCAAGTTTTTAGAGGCTACAGTGATAGTAGTGTCGTCGGCAAACATAGTTGCTCTGCCGTGGCTAATGTGGTTCGGCAGTTCATTGACATACAATATGAATAGTAGAGGGCCCAAAACCGATCCCTGCGGAACACCCAATAATACGTCAGAGATTGTGAACGATCCATGCTTTGATGGAAGTCTGAAGGACGTATTTTCTGCTCGAAAAACTTAGAAAAATTAAAAAAAATAGGAAAAAGAAAAAATTAATTTTCTTTTTCCTCAACCTTTTCTTAATTCTAAATAAAAATATTACGTTCACAAAATTTTTAGGGTTCAAAGTGACTGTTTCAGACGGAGATTAATGGATAAATCATACTTACTGTCGTTTATGCTTAACTGCGGCTCTGATGGTATCAATTGGAAGACGTCGTAACACTATAAATCTAACACTATCTGTTTTACACTCTCTTAAAATTAAATCTGAAAGGGAATTTTGTTAGAAAACACAAGTAAAAGACAATATAAAGTTCAAAATATGTATATTAAATCTTTTAAAAAAAATTATGTTTTTACAACAACTTCTTCAGAGAAAATGTTAACAAACAATGGTCTGACCCGTGTACAACACATGGTGAGGAACGGGACGATTCATACGGTACCAACTACCATCCAATATGCAGTTTGAAAAGCTAACGATGCACAAAAAGATTCAAGAAAAGTTTCATGTAACTGAAATTTTGGTGGGCTTATGCTTGCCTGTCTTATAAACGTATTTATTAATTCACATAAATTTTGGTCGCTCCTCGGAGCTTAAAATTGCTTGAAGCGTTTCTACTTCGTTTGTATTATGCAATAACAAATTTTACGTTCAGGCAAGGCAGATCCCATGCACGTGTGAGTACATGGTATAGATACTTTTTTGACTCCGAATCACTGAGGAACCGGTTTAGGGCAAACCCCGTCAAAACGCATCATTTCCCCGTCAAATCCGACTGCTAGGAAATGATGGGGGTCCCATGTCGCTAAGGGCTATTTTCGCTATAACTTCCGATATACTTTGAATAGTCGTTGGACTAACTTGTCCTCATATTCAATACCTCGTAAGAGTTGCAGTGCTTGACAACGTGGATTCGTAAAAGGGTTTTTAATCTTGGCAATTTGGAAGTTCAAGTCCAATTTTATTATACTTTCTAAAATTGGGTGGTCGGGGCGACATTACGTCCCTGTGCAGCGACATTTACTACACTTACCAAATTAACGCTCCTCGAAGAGTTAGCGAAAATTTGGCATAAAAAACGCTCCGAAGAGCAAAAATATATTTCCAAGAATTAAAAACCTCCTCCACGGCGTTTTTACGTGAAGCACGCTTTTCTTACGAAGTATTTCCTAAGTCGGATTTTGTTACAACGTCGAAAAGTATATCGGGGTTATAGCGTTCTTTAACAAGATCTCCGAATTTGTCTCCTGCAGTTTAATCATCATAGATCTGTCGCTCATAAAGGAAATTAACCAGGATTGGATATATCCTCTAATTCCTAAATAGGACAGTTTCTCTTTAAGCATATTTTTATCAACGGTATCAAAAGCTTTGGATAAGTCGAAGAACAGTGATAATACATAATAACCCTGATCCATATGTGTATATACATATTCCAAAAGATGCAAACTAGGCGTTTCAATAATTTTCCAGACCTAAACCCGTGCTGGGATCCCGTTAAAATATTTTTATGTTTGATGTAATTACAAATTCTATTATGAACAATTTTTTCAATCATTTTGGAAAATATACTTAGTACAGAGATTTGTCTGTAATTCTCTACAACTTCAGGACAACCTTTTTTAAATAAAGGTATAACAGAAGCTAATTTTAATACGTTAGGGAACTGCCCATGTCGAATCGACTTATTTATTAAATATGCTAAATGAATTAATATGCTATCTTCAATATGTTCTATAATATTAGATGTAAGACCATCAAACCCTGCTGAATTTTTATTTTTTAGAGCTATTATTACGTTATTTACTTCTTCAATAGTAACAGGAGCAAAATACATTGACTGCGTATTATATTTCGATAAGGTGCAAGGTAAAGATAAATTAGAACCAAAATATTCACGAATTTTATCCGAGACAGCTGTGGAAAAAAAAATTACCAAAAATATTTACTATTTCCGATTTATTCGTAACCATATTATTATTATAATTTAAAACTGTAGGAATATTATTATTTCTATTGTTACGCCTCAAGTTATTATTTATTATACTCCATGTTTTTTTAGTTTTATTAGAAGAATTTATGATTTGATCATTATTATTAATTAACTTTTTATTCTAAAATGGACAATTTCCAGACTCACTAAAACAAGCTATTATTACACCTGTATTTACAAGTAACGATAAACTTGTGACAAACAACTATAGACCAATACCGGTGGTTAGTAATATAGCCAAAATATTTGAAAAATGCATGGTCTGTCGACTTCATAGCTACTCACTGTCTCATAACATAATATTACCAAGACAATTCGGATTTAGAGGAGAAAAATTGTTGGAAAAAATGGAGAAATGCGGAATTGGAGGAGTAGCATTAGATTGGTTAAAAAGCTATTTATCAAATAGAAAAAGCTTAGTAAAAATTGATAAAACATTAAGTAATCCAGAAAATGTGACATATGGTGTCCATAACTAGGTTAACATTGTATATTTTATGCAAACCTTCGTGGATGAATTTAGACATCCAAAGCCATAATCCTTTATCAAATATTACTACTTCTAACTGGCCACTGCCGGCTCAATAGACACATGAGTCTAATGGGCCTGGCAGAGGACGCGACATGCAGATTCTGCCAAGAGGAAGAGGAAACCTCAGTTCGTGTATTGTGCCACTGTGAAGGCCTGGTGAGGCTGAGATTCCAAGTACTCGGAGAAGAAAAACCAAGGGCGGGCAGCTATACAAAAGGGCCTTTATCAAAGCTGTGGAGTCTAGTACAAAGGACAAAGCTGGATGAGGTACTATAAGGAAGATATTCTGGGAGCATCACAATAGACCTGAAAAGGTCGCGGTGGTAAAGGCTAAACAACCAGCTCCTTTGTGAATCTAATCTAATCTAATCTACACCGACGACACGAAGTACTGGTGGACATGTAAGCCCCGAATCTTCGAAACAACAATTAAATTTGGTATATCGTTAGTAAATGTCAGAACTTTACATTTCTTTAGGTTCAGCTGTAATTTGTTTATGTTACACCTCTCATAGATTTTATCAGGTGTTTGTAATGCCACACAATCTTTTACATCATTTACTTCATTGTACAACTTCACATCTTCAGCGTATAAAAACAACTGCCATTTAAGTCTTACATTTAGGCTTGTTTTCTTTAGAGAATTTAAAAATTCTTGCTTGTAAACTGTTCAATGGTTAAAAAGTTCGTATTTGCGTGTACTAGATCGTTCTCAATTGAAACATTAGAGCTGATATACAAATCGCAAAAATATTCAGCAAAATTGCATACCAATTCTTTGCCGACTACAGTGTTTAACTTTGTAATTATATGACTGTCAGAAAATTGTTACCAGCTTTCTTACTCTCGATAAACTGCAAACAACTTATTGGAATTGATTCTTGTAGCCACATTACGCTCTATGTTTTAATTTAATAGTTTTTATTATATTGGCATTATACAAAAGCCTGCCTTTAAAAACAATTGTATCTAGAACGCCATATGTGTTTCCTAAAATTGTTCAAAAGCGTAATTACGTCCTGAATATCGAACAGAAAATATCAATTCATTTGCGAAGTTTTGATGTGAATGCATTAAATAAAAACTGCCCTAAAATTGACCCTTGCGGTACTCCAGTCAATTTTCATCCTATTATTACTGATTCGTTATACAGAATTTTACTTTTATACGTGTTTTTTCTTTAATTTTTAATTGTTGTTGGGACCAGTTAGTTTGAGAATGTTTAACAAACTTATTAAATATGATTTTATGTGATAAATTAATTAATCATCACCATTACAACTACTTCAAGCATTAAACTATACGTTTTTAGTTTCAGTTTAAATAAATTATATTTTATTTAGTACTACAACCCGTTATTGTGTCTTTTATGTAGCCAAGTAGTATATCTAATTGCTTTTATGGTCTCTTCCTAAATCCTTGTAGTCGTAAAACGCCAATAAAAACTCTTCGCCATATCACGAGGATTTTTAACAGCCACCAACATCGTAATACTCATGCACAGACACATAAACTTGCCGAGGTTCCGAAATATATCTCGGTTCTGGAATTCAGGATGTGCTCATGAAATGCAGTTTAAAGCAGAGGAAGCAGCTCTGTTTGTTGCAAACTGAGATAAATTTTGTTAATTGGCGATGTTTTGTTAATGGCAAATTTTGGTTGGTTGTAACTAGCAAACTAATTCGAAAAATCATCATCATTTTGGTTCATGTGATTGATTTCAGAGCATTCATTGTACTCTAGATTCAAAAATAAAAATGGTCCTAAAGAATCAAGTAGCCTCAAATTTTATTTTAAAAGTATACAGTTGTACTTAAAATCACCTCCGGAATCCAACAATGTTAAAATATACAGAGCGATCCGTTTACAATCGAAAATTGAAGTGGTTTCCGGCTCAAGTAACATTTGGAGTTTGTGTTTTGATCTACATGCCCTACTAGTTGTATAATGGTTGTAAAATGGAATTAAAAATAAATTTAACGACTCTAGGTCTTATGAAAGTCGTTATAAAGTTATACACATGAATGTCGAAATTCCTTGTCGTGTAAGAGTCCTATAGTAGGCATAAAATTACGAATTCGACACCAAAAATAGATGGTGCTCAAAGTAGTCGAGTGGTCGACATTACCTACAATACAACGTTTATCATGACTTATGGGGTATGAGAGTCGTTAAAAAATAATATGATTTCGTTGTGGTCTTGCACGAAGACAACTATACAAGAGTTACTAAAAACCATTATAAAACTTCAATAGGACCTTGGCACGAGATAGTATTTAAAATTGAAAGAAGTCGTAAAAGAGGTTGTAATGATTTTGAATACGATCTCCATACAACCTATAAACTAAAATATGGCGTCCAGGTTAATCAACACTTCAATGACGTAATTTTTGTGCTATCGAATGTCAAAATTAGTATATTAGTAAAAGTTCATACGAGAATGATCATACATATATTACTCTTATAAAGTTTAAAGCTCGGTTTTACAAGGTACTGGCGTAAATATAAACAGTCAGGGTCCCATAGACGAGCAGTTAGAAGAAATGTAGAAAAAATACGCAGTCACAGTGGGGCTAAACCAGATATATTTGAGGAAAACTCGGTTGTATATTTAGATGAACAAGTCAAATGATCCCGATTGGAAAACGGACATAGAATAAACTGGGACTCGGCAAAAAAGAAAAATTAAAGAATCATCAATAATCTTATTAAATGAAGATGAGTGCGTATCGAATTGTTCTGTAGACATTTGTACAACCTGGTTACCAATGTTAAAAGAAGAACTTGACAAACTCAACATTATCTAAAAGAAAATATCAGTTCTATGTTCTGTGTAAGTAGTAAGTATCTATGGAAATAACATAAACATAATCTTAAAGCTGTGTATTTGACATACACAGCAAAATAAGAGTTCTTCAAAAAAAAAACTTTGAAAACGGAAAGAGATTACTTTCCGAAACGTCAGCAAAATACATTATTTCTGTGTTTATTCCGATTTATATTATTTGCAAAACATAACCTCTGACTATTCCTTTGGTGTAACGTCACGGGCGCAGAGGCTTTTTTCCAATAATTCTATTATTTTGTAGATTCGGTGATTTGTTTTTGAAGAGTATAATAATACATGTGGTAGAAAACCCAAATAATAGGAGAGAATATTCGTAGAATGCCACGAATAACTTTCAGACAATATTACGAAAAATGCCTTCTTTAATTGACTACATACATGATCTATGTCTACACTAGGATAACTTGGAGTCAAGTAAGGTACCAAGTAATTTGACAGAATCCGATAGCACAATATCATTGACAGTGAAGTTTTCCGGTAAAGGTTTTTGAAGGTGAAAGTTTAGGCAAACTGCCTCTTTTTCATTTAGAATCAGCTTGTTTCTTTGACACCATGCACTTAATGAATCTGTATATTGTTGATCTTAACGTAAAGCTCCTCGGGTGTATCAGCTGACACGGTGTTTGTTGTGTCATCCGCAAATATTGTTACATGGCTATGCCCCATGTAACTGGGTAAATCATTTACATATAGCATGAGGAGTAATGGGCCTAGCACTGAGTCTTGAGGAACCCCAAGTGCAACACTAAATGTATCCGACTCCTGGTCATTTAGCCTCACCCTGAGCGATCTACTTTCCATATAGGAGATCAGCCACAGTAAAATGTTACCCCTAATGCCGATCCTGTATAATTTACTATTCAGTATTTCTTTATTGACAGTGTCAAATGCTTTGTAAAGGTCAAATAATAATGACACAACATACCTACCCTCATCCAAGTATTTGTAAACATACTCCAGGAGATGATAGGTAGCTGTCTCAGTCGATTTGTTTGACCTAAACTCATGCTGAGAGAAAGTTAATATTTTATTCTTTTCAACATACTCAGAAATTCTGTAATACACTACTATTTCAGGTATGTTTGAGAGAACACTTAAGAGGCAAATTTGCCGATAATTATCCAAATCGATGGGGTCGCCTTTTTTGTAGTGGTATGACAGTTGCCAATTTTAGGCTGTCAGGAAAAATTCCAGCTTCTATTGACTTATTTAACAAGTAGTTCATGGCAGAGATAGTTTAGATCCAAAGTGTTCTTTAATTATTTTAAGCGCACCGTCAGAGAAGTGCGTAACATCCTCAGTAATATTGCTTATGACTCGGTCATTTACCTTGAGAGTAATGCTATCCTCGGTACCATTTTTATTTCTGTCTAATATTTTATAGACTATTTTCCAAGTTTTCCTATTTTTGTTTGAAGAGTTATTTATTTTGGTGTTATAATAGGTTTGTTTGGTTAATTTTATAATATTCCCATATTTATTTTTTCTCATCGTATAACCTTTTATGTAAAGGACAGCTTAAGTTTACTGTAATCCAAAATAGATGTACACTTTGCTGCTTCAATTCCTGCGTAAGCCATTCTCTGTTGTGCTTTTTGTTATAAAACGATACGTTTTTTACTGAGCAACTAACTTCAAAACACCAAGCAATACTATCAATAAAGAACTGACATGCCTCAGAAAAATTTAAGAAATATGCATTTAACCAGTCAGTCTGACTTAAATGATAATTAAAAGTATTTATTTTCATTGACAATTCGCTTTTTAAGAAAGATGTTATTGCCATTCTGGTTCGTAATATTCACAGACAATGTATGTACCAGATGATCAGCTATGTTGGTTGTATAATAATGATGATATATTCATATAAAACAAGAGTTCAGTTCAGTGGCGGATCCAGGATTTCGTAAAGGGGGGGGATTAGATGAATTTCTTTCTATACACTGACATGGAGCCAAAATATTTTATCCTGAAAATAAGACATACCAAAAACTTAAATTCAAATAACTATCATAGTCTACTTAATTCAAATAAAATTAAAATGGATGCATTGTTTTTGTTATATAATAATGAAAATCGATTCGTGATTAATGTTTTCTCAATTTTTCCTTATTATCAAGCACCAAACTTACCTAACAATCATAAAATTAAGTATTCATTTGCCAGGCATTTCTGGTACAATCAAATTAAAGCCCGAAGGGGGGGGGGGTGAATTAGAAAATCCCCCGTAGATCCGCCACTGGTTCAGATACGTATTAGTATGAAATACGCTATTGCGCAATCGGTCATATAAATAAATAAATACACCACAGGTAATGACGGCCCCCTTTACCCCGGAAGGCCCTAGAAGAGACTTGTGTGGGAGGGGGCTACACATTTAGAGACAAGGGACACACACCCAATATCCGTGTATAGTGGAAAAATCCCTCTCACAGTATTTTCCACTGCCACGACCGGGGATCGAACCCGGAACTTTTGGGTGAGAGGCAAGTGCGCTCACCTCTCGACCATATGATGAATAAGACTATGCTCGGGTCTAAAATATAAAACGACACCTGAGTCATTTAAAAAAGTCTTAACGACTGCATCGTAGTTTCACAATTATTTATAACTAATAGGACGTAAGCAGTCTCGGCAATATTTTCTGTTGAAAAGTTTGGCAGCTATGTTTTAAAAGCAAAAATATTAAAAATTAAAATTTAATTTACAGGCTAATTATATGGAAATATGACTTGGAAACACTTTCTTTGGTACTTTCAATCATGCTCTATAAATTTATATACGTTTTAATCTTTCCAAAGTTGTATTTAGAAATCTTTTAGTTTTTATTATTTCTTTATATTTTCTTTAGGTTTCATTATTTTCGAGGTAAATTGTATACTTTTACAATAAGAAAAAACCGCTGCCCAAGGAATCACTACTTCCACATCCAGATTTTGTATCCAAGTCTTATACACACTAAATTCCAATGTAATATTTTACTCCCCTTAATAATAGGGTGGGGGTGACAATGGGGGTGGTAGAAGAAGTGGCTAACGGTGTACATTAGATCGTAACGAAATCGTCACGTTTTCTATAAGACTCAAAATGTTACTTGGGGGAGGGGGGGGTTGCGGAAGTAACGGAAAAGTATCAAATAATGAATAATTGTTTGTTTTTGGTATATATTACCCCAGCCAAGTTTAATACTTGTATCTCGAAAACTCTGACTTATCCAATGGTTCCATTGACATCCATCCGGTATTCATGTATTTATCTCTACACGGAAACATAGACCTTTCGTAATATGTCCTTGCATGCCGACGCCACTGTGTGCAAATGCCATCACATTGTGCGCATTAATATTAAGTTTGCAATATTATATTTTCGTCCCCTACAGTAATTTGTAGCGGCAAATATCTTTCAACTTTCGTCTTTGTAGGCATTCTACATTTGATGTTAATAGCGTATTTTCTTGATTTTAAAAAGTGGGACCAGCTGAGACATGTAATAAATAAAAATAAAGATAGAAGTATCGCAAAGGTATGTTTTCTAACATGGGATATTTCCACATACTCACTTGTCAACGGCATCTATATCATGGTGTGGATCCTAGAAAACTAAAATACAACAACAACACACAACAATGTTATAGAGAAACTTGAAGTTAAGTTTATAAGAATTCTTGCCATATCATGAAAAGAATAGTTATTCTATAACGATGGTTATTATTTACGAAGGTGAAGCCAAGCCGTAGGCGAATGTCGAATAGGTATAACTGCTTAAAGAGAGAAAACAATCAAATGGCGGATAAGGTATCATAAAAAGAATGTTTGAAATAACTAAGATTCAGATTTCTATTATTAATCTTGTTATTAAAAATGGAATTATTATAAAAAAAACTCTATTAAAAGAAAACGGAAAAATAAAAAATTTAGAAAAATTTACGATGTTTCAAAAGTTCTTCTTAAACAAAAATAAAGTTCTATCGTCGACTCAATCTGGTTTTCGTCGTTGTCACAGTACAGCTACAGCTTTACTTAAAGTAACTCATGATCTGTGACGTGCAAGTGACAGTAATAACAATTCATGTTTAATTTTGTTGGACTACAGTATTCGGCATGTTTCGTGTCTCACTTCATCTGCTTCTTCAACTGGCAACCCTCTAATGGCATTCTCTCTTCGTAGAAATTTTGGAAAACTTGGAAATAACGAGTAATGATATCATGGTTAGTTTTGACGTCGAATCTTTGTTCACCAATGTACCAATTGAGGAAACAGTTAACCGGATTCGTCAACAACTTGTACCTAAAGGATTAAGAGAAGACATACCTGATCTGGCCCGATTGTGCCTGTCTACAACATACTTTCTATTAAATGGAGACTTCTACGAGCAGAAGCAAGGAGCAGCCATGGGATCATCACTTTCACCTGTGATAGCCAACCTATTCATGGAAGCTTTTGAAGGGGAAGCTATACGCTGCAGTGAGAATAAACCAAAGTGCTGGCTACGCTACGTAGACGATACGTTCATCATATGGCCACATGGAGAATCATCTTTATCTGTTTTCTTCGAGCATTTGAATAAACAGCATCCAAGTATCAAATTTACAATGGAGACCGAGCAAGATGGAGCTTTACCTTTTTTAGACGTATTAGTGAAAAGGTCACAGTATGGCCAGCTGGCCCACGGTGTCTACAGAAAGAAAACGCACACCGAGCGTTACCTACATGCGACATCTCACCTTGGTCCACAGAGCCAACATAATATACGACGACGATAACAAACCCGAGGAACTACAGAATGTCCAACAAGCTTTAGAGCAGAACGGATACAGTCAAAGCAATATACAACGAGTAGTAAATAACCAGAGGAGAACTACAGAAGAAGAACAGCAACAAACAACAACGTATGCATGCCTACCCTACGTCGCGGGAGTCACAGATAAGCTGAAGAAGATTTTATTCAAAAAGAAAGTAGGTGTACGATTTCGAACAGTGAAGAATACAGCAGATGCTTCCCTCAGTCAAAGACCCTGTCCCCAAACTGTTATCAAAAGGTGTTTACCAGTTGAAGTGCACATGTGGTAAGAGCTACATCGGACAAACAGGACGGAGTATCCAGTGCAGAATCAAAGAACACCAGAAAAATATCAGATTTGGATACACGGATAGGTCGGCGATAGCAGAACATGTCCAAAATAACGAGAACCACAAAATCGACTACGAGGACGTAAATATATTAGACAGGAATACGCGCTATTATCCGCGAATCATTAGGGAATCACTGGAAATTATGAAAAACTTGAACAACTTTAACAGAGAGGATGGGTATCGACTTAGTAACACGTGGAGACTGGTATTACGAAGTACCAGCACCGTAGGAAGTCACGGTCAACCAAATACGACGAATGAGCAGCGAGGCGAATCAAGCGCGACCAATGACCGGCGAAGCGGCGCCTAGGTATATGACGAGGAGTGTAACACAGAAAATTTAGTCTTTAGAATCCTTCTGAAGAAGCTGACAGGATGATCAGCGAAACGTCAAGTTAAGTTCGACGACCACGCAAGACCCGGAAGAAACTACTTCAAAATTTATTAGTTAATAATCCTCAACACAAACAATGCCAATTTTACTTTACCCTTACCTTGACGAGATACCAAAAATCTATTAATTTCTATTGCATTTTTTAAAATCTAAGTGGAACAGACACCTAAATATAAATGGACTGACGAAATTTCAGTTAAAAATGAATTAATATTTGTTCAGGAAAAGCCAAATGATTTTATTAAACCAGCCGCACGCAATATTGCATTTAACGGAAATGGATGTGAAAATAAATACATAGGTTGTATTTAGGGAAAATTAGGACTAATGGAATCTATTAGTTAAGCCTATTGACATTATTCAATATTCTGATTTGCGTTTAAGTTTTCCTTCTAGCTTGCACATTGTGTTGAGGTTCCTATTCGAATGCCAGATTCGCATTAATGGAAATATTTCATGCGATACGATGCCAATCTGACATTAATTTCTGTCATAGACAAGTGACAAGAAAGTCCAAAGAGGTGGTTCCATAATTGGTACAATTATTGCTTTGCTGTTACTGAAATTTCCAGTGTAGCAAAAATAGTTACAATAGGGTACTAGCAGTGACGTCATGTCTGACCGCTTCAATAACCGATCTGTAATCAGTCATGAAGCATTTGTCATAAAAATACATATTAGTTTATGCTTCAGTTAAAATATTAGTGAAGTATAATTCACTATTAGATTTATGTAGTTACATTTACTAGTGCTTTCTAAAAAGCCTAGTTTAAAAGAAATTTCCATACATATCCTACCAATGCTGTTTGTGGAAATAGAAACTTTGTTGTCAGGTATAATATACAACATAATAATAATGTTTATTTACAGAAAATGATACACATAATATAAATAATAAGTTACAGTAAATAAACTGGGAGTTCGATAAGTGAGAGGAACACTTATTTCGAATTACAAAGTGATAATATGTCACTAAGATATCTACAAAAATAATAAATAAAAAAGATATTAACGTGTACCTACATAATTTCATGTTTAATGTAATAAATATACCATATCTGGAGATTCTGAATCAGTATAAAAGATAGAATTAGCTTTACATAAGTGAGTGTAAGAATTCATGAATAGACGTGCAGTTAATTATAAGCTTACACTTAAGATAATATCTATGTACAATATTTATTAATTCATTAAACTGTTTTTCCTTTTAATTTAATTATTTCATTTTCATTTTTTAAATCGATATAGTCAGTGAAAATTTTCCTTTTTTGCCTTAAAATATAATTTCTTAGTTTTCTATTAAACAGCGAAATTAATGTTATGTCTTTAATAGCATCAGAGACTGAATTATATAGTTTAGGAGCTAGAAAGTGATAGGATCTTTGACCTACAATTTTTAACATTAAAGCATATAGACCTTGCCTTGTGTCACACGTGTATGTCGGATATCTAATCATATCTCTTATTTAATGTTGATTCACATTTATAAAAAAGTAAAAAACTTCTCTTATGTTGCAAACCTTACATTCTAAAAATAGAGGATCACTTTATGCAGCATTATTCTAAGAAAGTGTTTCTGCAACGTTTATAGTGCATGTAAATGAGTTTCAGTTGCACCTCCCCACCCTAATATTGGATAATTCATATGGTTTTCTACTAAACAGTGGTAAATAGTTCTCATTTGTTGAATATTCAGAATATTCTATGAATATTTAAACTTCTAAAGAATAAACTGTAATTTTTTAATAATATAATTTATGTCCCATCGTAAGTGTTAGTCTATGATAATACTAAAGTATTTTATTTCTGTTTTTGGCAGAATAACCTACGATGGCTCTGAAGGGCCACAGCAAAAAATTAATAAAGTGGAAATTTCTACTTTAAAAGTAGAAATTTCTAGTTTTAATTTAGAACTTTCTACTTTTCAAAGGTTTAAAGTAGAAATATCTACTTTCAAAAGTAGAAATTTCCAGTTTTAAAATAGAAATTTCTACTTTCCAATTATCCAATTTTCAAGACAGAAATGTCTTCTAGTGTTATTTGCCGTCATGCTTTATGTGTTCTGCGTTTTTTAAGTAATTATAACCATAATTGACTGCTGGGAAACTACTCTAAGAAATTTTAAATCTTATGAGCTTTTAACTGAACTTTATTCGAAAAGAGAAGCGACGCCAGAAATCATTTTTAATAACATAATTTTTGATGAACATCTCGATTTCGAACAATCGAAAATATTAACAATTATTAAAAATTCATACATGAATGCGATGAGAAGAATTTAACAAAGTTTTTGAGATTCTGCACTGGCGCGCAGATTTGTTAACAGAAAATCCTCGAAAAATAACTTTTTACGAATCAAAGGATATAAATCGAAGATCAATAGCCCATACCTGCAGCTCTAAATTAGAGTTGTCCCTATCATACATGATAATTATACCGATTTTAGAGCTCAAATGAACTCAGTTTTATGGTCGAATATATCAGTGATAGATTTTGAAACTTCAAGTTTAAAAATAATCATAATTGACCATAATTTGAAATCATTCAGATTCAAATCCATCAATGTGGTCATTGAAGGACAAAAATCCATCTACTATAACCCCTAAATTTCAGTATGTCAGCGTTTATATATTTTATGGATTTTATCCAATCATTTAGTGAGAATGAAAAGTACATCTCAATCTCTCATCTGCATAAAGGTGAACACGACAATGAGTAAGTATCTTGGGAGATCGATGATAAAAACTAGGAATAATATTTTTGTGTTCTTTGTTTCTTCTTTAATTGTTTGCTTAAAATTATGTCTTACATAAGGACAGTATTTACTTTTTTTGCCAAGAGGACATAATGGGTGCATTACAACTAAAACAGATATATATTACTATCAAAATATTTTAATTTTTAGTACATAAGTTTCGTATCCACAAAATGAATGTTGAGTAGGCCTTTCGTCGGTAATTGGATAAAAAAGCAAACCTTATTTTCTCTTCAGAGTCGACGTTTTGAAAATATTTATTGTTTTTCTCAGGACTAATGAGGTGAAAAGTTATCAGTCATTAAAATCAGACATAATATCTTCGTTACCAGTTTAACATAAAACATAAATATATATCCAGTAGCAAAACTTAGTCTATGAATTTTTTTTCTAATATGCTGTGAGTTTCGTTGTTTAAAATATATATTTTTCAACCAATTACCGACGAAAGACCTATTTTAACTTTGAGTTGAAATTTTCTAAATTAAGTGTATCTTCCCAAAAAGTGTTATAGATGACATCATACGTAACGGCACTTATGTTAAAAAAATGTAATACCTATAATAAATTGTATCTGGGCTTACTTTTTCCTCCTCACATAATACAAAAATATGATCTTTTATACAGTGCGTATCAATATATCACAGCTTTTTACAGCAACATCTATCAAATACCAGAAGTTTTCAGTAATCTAGTAAAATTTCTAGTTATGTGACATATCAAAATAGTATAAATTATTAAAATATTTAGTTCCCGCAGAATCTACATTTAATAAATTGATTTTGATGCCCATAAATATAGCCAATTTGAACTGTCCTTTTAAAATGTAGAATGTACCGTCTTGTAAAGATATAAATACTGACTTTAAATTTTTAGGTTTACTAAAATATTTTTCCAAATTATACTAAAATTAATAAAACAGAACAATGTGTAAAACGACACTTAAAATTACAATGTAGTATAAAAAAACGGCACAAAAGTTTGATGTAAAAAGTAAAAATAATTAGATATTTTTTATTTAATATCTTGTTGTATAGTTGCAACTGAAAATATTAACATTCATCACATTCATTAGATATTACTAACTACTCTAAATTTAACAATAATTTTATCTCGTTTCTTAAACAAACGTAAATATCAACTGTATCGAATAGATCTGCCTTAATTCAATTTTTTCTCTTCTAAAATTCACATAATTGATAGACACCCTTGTCGACCTTGTCACAGAAAAATCGTAGAAATTTAGTCTCATTTTTACAAGACTCAAGAGACACCATATTTTTAATGGGAATAAAATCATCTATCTACCTATCTACTCATGATCGATCAACCTTACACCACAAGAGAAGTCGTTTACCATCACAAGAGAAATTGTAGTCTTAAAATAGAAATTTCCAATTTAAAACTAGAAATTCCTACTTTTGAAAGTAGAAATTTCTACTTTAAAACTAGAAATGTCTACTTTTAAAAGTAGAAACTTCTACTTTAAAAGTAGAAATTTCTACTTTTCTAATTTTTTGCTGTGGCCCTTCAGAGCCATCGTAATAAGCTTTTGAGTTCCAAGTGTATTAATATTAATTTGAAATACCATCTCGGACGCGCAGTGCTCACGACTACAGACGTTACAGAACAAGCTACTCAGACTTTTAATAAATGGAGACAGGTATACTCCGATCTTGAACTACACGAAAGGGCTAAAATACCCTATATAAGGCAATTTATCGACTATACCGCACAAAAATTCTTCACCGATCGGAGTTGACATAAAACCTAATAGACAGAGAACGACCCTCCACCTGCACACAAATTGCTCCACCAAAATCTGCCTATCTATGATACCTTAGATTAACGGTGGAGCAACACCCATAACATACACACAACACACACATGCATACAGACTAACCTAGCCCTTTTTTCCCCCTCCTACCCCTTAACCACCGACAATCCTTTCGACTCCGCACCATCAGTGCATAGAAAATTCATTTAAGTTCATCAATTTTTTGTACATAAATATTTTAAACATAATTTATTTTTAATTTTATTTTTCGACTTTAAAAACAAATATTAAACAGGTTTTTCAATTTTGTTTCCTGTATAATCATACACGAAAAGACTTAATAAAAATTATAATGTTGATATTTCTGTTTTCTCATAAAATAGTAAAAATAAACACGAATAACAGTAATAATTTAGCTTTTCGGATTACTTTTGTCAAGTAGGTACATAATATGACATAGATTCGTTCTCTGCAAAATACATAATTTCTGTGTTTATTTCGATTTATATTATTTGTAAAAAATAACTTCTGACTGTTCTTTTGACGTAAACGTCACGGGTGCAGAGGCTTTTTTCCAACAATTCTATTATTTCGTAGACCCCGTGATTTGGAGGAGAGGACAATACATTTGGAAGAAAACTCAAATAAAAGGAAAGACACAAATAACTTTCAGACAATACTTAGATATCTTATCTAGATCAGAGTTAATGTTTAATACAACAATATCTAAATCAAACATAGAAAAAGAAAAGTATAACTGTGTATCGTCGGCATACTGATGTGACGTGCAAAACTGCAGACATTTGCGAAGATCAGCTCTATAGATAGAAAATAACAAAGGTCCCAATACACTACTCTGTGGTACCCCCCCTGGAAATATTAAGTGTATTAGAGATATTATCATGTAATATCACTTTTTGACGACGTTTATTAACAAGATTACGACGTTCTTTATACTCGCGCCATGCTACATCAGTATTAACTTTCCTATATTTTTGAAACGCCTTATCCCTATTAAGTTTCATCATAAGCTTAAGATTTTCGGTCAACCATGGCGAGGAAGGCTTTGAAATTCTTGCAGTCTTCAAAGGTGCATGCACATTAAAAACTTTCATAAGATTAGTGTTAAAATAATTGAAGCTTTTGGCTGGGATTTCTAATAGCCTTTAACCGACGCTCTGCCACATTAAATAAAGTATATTATTATAATTATTGTTATTCAAATATGCATATAAGTATATCCAGGTCCGCCACTGTCTAGACCCACACACACAATATCCATTTGAAAATGCAATTGCGAGAATGGAGAAAGGGTAATATCTCGGGCAGCATTAAGTAAGAAAATTCCCGCTTTCTCCCTAAAGGGTGTTTTGGTATAAACAGATTTTCACCCCATTATTAAAATAATCCCTTGGTGATTAGTTATCAGAGTTTCCCGGAGAAAATATCAAAGAACTCCTGTGCTTTGAGCATTATCAAGGATCAGGTACATTTTGTTTCAGTTGTGGCATTGTGTATCTGGATTGTGTTTGTTTATATGGGGAAAAATAAATACGCTTTAATTATGAAACTGCTGGGAGAGTTGATTTATGTAACAACAACGCCGAGGTTAAATAACTTTTGCGCCTGATTGGAAAAATATCCCTTTTGTTTGTGCTGCAATAGTATATATAATTTAAGGATGGGATTATTTGTCATTGGATATTATGTGTTTTTGTTGTGTTGCAATGGATGATAAAAATAGCACAAATAAAATATACCGTGGCTACTAAACATCAAATAATTTACACAAGTATCAAGTAAAACATGTTGAAAATAATTAAATTTATTTTATTTATTTACTTCAATAATATATCCAATGTGTTAAACCCAATTACGTGATAAATAAAAACAAAATACCAAGAAAAAACATAGTAATGAATAATAAATAAGAAACAATAAAGTAACAAATAGAAATAAGTTAACAAATATATAAGAGTGAGTACTTCAGACACTGAATGTGTAAATGTCTTTCAGATACAATAAGGTATATACAGTATAAATATATATTACAGCACAAATACGCGTACACTATAAATGTTTAAAACACATAAAACAAGAAAAAACGACTATAAACACTCTGTCACTGATGTAGAATAAATAATTTTTATATCTGCGATTTTACAATTAAAAATATCCAATCTGTGCTCTATGTTATTATAATTTAAACAATCTAATGCAATTCAAGAGGTTAGTACGAGTTGTAGGTATCAAGAGTATATTAGTTGTTCTCGCCGTTAATCTGGGCCCTCGGTATATAATGAATGAAATAATTGAAGGAGCGTTGACCTTTGAAGGAGAGTTGACCTTATTATTAATAATTTTATATAAAAAAAATATTGTTAACATTACCGGTCTCCTAAGTAGACTGTACATATCAAACTTACTCAAAAATAACTCCTGATGTATACCCCTATTATAAATGTTGAGTATTTGAAGAAACGTCGCTGAACTTTCCTAAGTAATGTAACGTGCACATTATAACATGGACTCCAAACAATGGAGGCATATTCCAATTTGGATCTAATAAATGCAATTAACAAAAGACGAAGCGTGGGCAAACTTTTAAAGTCTCTATCACTGCCCAGAATAAAACCTAAGAATTTGTAAGCTCCAGTTACGCATTACTCAATATGTTTAGGGAAAGTTAATTTTGAGTCGAATATAACTCCTTAGTTCTTAACAAACTCAAGTCTACCTAAAAGATAGTTATCCAATTTATAACAAAACATTATGGGATCTGACCTACGTGAGAAAGATATTACATTACATTTAATAGCTTTAAAGGAAGACGGTTATAAACGCACCAGGCATTGAGCAAATCAATATTTTGTTGGAGCCTTAAACAGCCAAGTTCAGAGTTAAAGCAGTGATATAACTTAAGATCATTAGCGTAAAGTAAGTAGCATACATCCAGGTTATCGATAATGTCATTAATAAAAAGTACGAAAAATACTGGTCCAAGTAAAGAACCCTGTGGTACTCCCAATGTCTGTTTAATTGGTATAGATTGGAAGCCACCAAATTGAGCGAACTGAGTACGACAAGATAAATAAGAAATAAATAAATTAGTGAGAGCATCACTGAAACCAAAGTGCAGCATCTTATTCAATAGTATACCGTGATCCAATCTGTCAGGCGCTGTAAAAAAGTTAGTGTTGATGACATCTGCATTATCTTTTTGGTCTAAAATTCCTGCAATATACTGCGTTTTATACACAAGATTCCCTGCATAATCCCTTGCTGCTCTACAATTACTGAACTTTTAATATGGAATGATATATTGTCTGAAAGTTATTTGTGGCATTCTACGAATATTCTTTCCTTTTATTTGAGTTTTTTACCACATGTATTATCCTTTTTGGGGGGCGAGCGTAGGTACGTCTTTACTATGTACATACTTCGATATGCGATGTAAAGCAACGTAAGGCGCGGTTAGTAGTTGGATGGGTGACCGTTCCAACGAGGACCGCGTCCTCGCCTTACACACCTTCCAGCGGCTTGTATATCAGTGTATGCGAGGAAGCTATACAACCTTAGGCGATGGTTGTATAGGGGATATACCATCCTTCGGAGGGGATGTGAAGCCGTCGGTCCCTTGTCTATTAAATGTTAGGCAAGTAAAAGATCCCTATTCTTCTTAAGAGGGTCGGCAAAATTCTTGGTTGGGGGTACAGGCGTCGGTGTTAGGCCTCAGTAGCGGAAATAGGCCGACGTTAAATAAATGTTTTAAAAAAAATTATCCTTTTCAAAAGCAAATCATGGAATCTACAAAATTATCGGAAAATAACCTCTGCGTCTGTGACGTTTACGTCAAAGGAACAGTCGGAGTTTATTTTTTACAAATAATATAAATTAGGATAATCAGAGAAATAATGTATTTTGCTGACGTTTCGGAAAGTAGCCTCTTTCCGTTTTCAAAGCTTTTTTCGAAGAACTCTTATTTGTTGTGTTAAATACACAGCTTTAAGATTCTGTTTATGTTATTTCCATAGATAC
Source organism: Leptura quadrifasciata (assembly GCA_963675555.1). Taxonomy (NCBI): domain Eukaryota; kingdom Metazoa; phylum Arthropoda; class Insecta; order Coleoptera; family Cerambycidae; genus Leptura; species Leptura quadrifasciata. Next base: position 12,083,872 of record OY776681.1, on the reverse strand, counting down.
TTACTGCTTACAAAGAACTGATGTTATTTTTTTTTAGATAATGTTGAGTTTGTTAAGTTCTTCTTTTAACATTGGTCGCCAGGTTGTACAAATATCTACAGAACCATGTCATAATTTGGCAAAAGTTTTACTTAAAATCATTGATTCATTATGATTACGATGATTAGTTTTGATGTAGTTAGTGTTTTTACCAATGTTCCGGTAGATGAAACCTTAAAAATAGTTAAAGAGTTAAAGTTTTTAACGAAGCCCTCAACACCTGCCGAAAGTGATTATAGTCTACACACTTTTAGATTTTCTGTATATTCTCCAAGCCTTTCTTTTTTGTTTTAGAAGCTTAATTGTATCGGAATCGAACCACAGGGGGTATTGTTTGCGAGGTGGTATCATTCAAGGAACATGTTCATTGAAAACAGCATATATTTGCACATAAAATACAAAGTTTCATTAACAGACATTATTCATAGCGTGTTTCACTTGACACTTGTAATTACGGTATTATAGCATGGGGTGATGCTACAAATTATTATAAAAAAAATTAGAAACGGTGCAAAAATGGGTACTTAAAGTTATTTACCAAAAAATGTTTTCATCTGAGAAACTGTATGAAGAGTGTAGAATGTCAGTGGCATCCAAACAGACTCCGTAAACACTATCACAGTGGTTGAATTGGGATAGTACAAGAGAATCGCATAATTTTTTTAATATCATGGTCTAAAAAGTGGCGCTGTGTATATATCATTTTTAGAGATAAATATCCTTCCTGTAATTTGCTTATAGCATGTTCTTTGGATCAAAGTTTACTATCAATTATAAGGCCCAGACTTTTAGAATAATTTTTAAACGGTATTATATCATTTCCAATACGCAAACTTAGATCATTGTAAATAGTATTTCCTATCTTTTCAGTAGAAAATAGTACGGCACAGGCTTTACTAGGGTCAATCTTCAAAAGATGGTTAACAGAAACGGTAAAAAGTGCATCTACATCCTTGTTGATGAGTTGGTTGGATTCCTCTATGTCGCTCAAATCGAAGGACCAATACAATTGTGTACAAAAATGGGCCTATAATACTCCGTTGAGGAACACCTGCTAAAAAATTACATGGTTCTGATGTGCTGTTGTCAAAGTGAACTTGCTGAAACCTATCCATTAGAAAATAGGATAACAGTGTGCATGAACTGTCATTAAATCCAACGAAACTCATATCTGTAATTCCATAACTTTTTCAAATACTTTTGACAAAATAAGTAAGATACTTATGGATCTCAGGTCACTGAAAACAGTCGGATTGCTGACCTTCGGTAGAGGTATATCCTTAGCTTGTTTCCATTTCACGGGAAAATATTCATTTCTTATGCATTCATTTATGATTTTCTTAGTTAATGTTTGTCAGGTTCCCTATATTTTTTTTCCATCTTTAAGTTAAGGAATTGTCAATGTGCCGTTGAGTATAAGTAGCTTTCACTTCACCATTTTGTGGTATAATTACCTTTCTCTATTAGTTCTACCTTTTCGTTCTTTTTTATAAAAAAGTAATTTCTATTTTATATCTTTGTAATTTTTTCTTTGCACATTAAAGTCGATTTATTATTATTATACATAAATTTTCACGTGAACGATAATAACATGAGTATACAATATTCACAAAATTCATCTCTACACTTAGTGCCTAATAACTCTGATTTGCAATAATGCATCGCTCTGCTGCAAACTCTTTAACCATCTCTTCACTAAAAGGTCGGCTGCACACAACATATCTAAAGCGATCACTACTTATTGCTAATGCATTCGCTAAAGTTTTATAGTTGTTTGAAAGCTTTCTCAAAGTAGCTGAAAGGGTATAAGTTAATGTTGGGACACCCCCACGTGGGCAATTTTTAAGTTTTAACATAGAATTTCTTCAGTTCAGTTCTTTGGTTTAGAGGACGCGTGGACGCATATAAGTCTCGAAGCATTTTTTAAAAACCCTTTAAACAACAGGGAATTTTCCTAACATTTGGTAAAGCTGTTGCAATTATATCATAATATAAGCACTATTATACACATATACTATCTGGTAGCGAAGTTTTTGACACTTAGTTCCTACCCATATTAAAAGTATAAACATAACTAAAAATATTAGCACCTAGCCCTGAAAAATTGTTGAAATCTGCCAGTTCAACTGGACAGAAACGATCATACTTTTTCAATCCAAAAGTCGTTAATATCGGGTGAAATAACCCCTCCTGTAGTGTTAAATAATATTTGTTTGTTGTATATTTACACGTATAAGGTAACGATAAGAAATTAACCTGAATTTTAGAATATTAATATCGACAAGATAACCTACCAGTTTAATTAAAAATACGTCTTTGTGGAAATAGCCATTTTAACTTTGATGGTGAAACCTTTAAAAAAGTTATTGTCACAATCTTTGCTAATCAACTCATTAAAACTTTATGTAGGCGACGCTCAAACACGTTTTTGTATAGAAATAAAACTAAGAACGCTCTCCGAATTCAAACTTTGTCTGCATAAAAGAAAGAATACAGTCATTTTTATTACATCTTTTGCTAGTTAGCATTATTCGCTTTACATTACATGATGGATGAATATCGTCAATATAGACATAACCATCGAACTAATTTATTTCTATAATAAGTGCACAAAAGTGAAATGAAAATAGATTCCAATCATTTGCGGTTACTTACGTCATATCTCACCGGGAACTGAATCAATCGATATAGAGAAAAGTATGCATTATAATATTTTGAAAATTTAGATAATTACTAATGTCGGTGTGGCCAATCTAAATAAAATAATTACAAGCAGCTGGCACTTCTGCTTATACCGGAAGTCGATACCAACTTGCTTATTTCAAATGGAACGCCCTATATATTTTAGGGTTTTCGAAAAGAGCATAAAATTCTGAGTCGAAAATATGTAGCATATCCTATACCTAAACCTAGCCGTTTCAGAGATATTTGGCATTTTATAGAAAATTTTACAGATGTAACGGTTTGCAAGAACCGTTATAACTTTCTTCGCGTGAAAGATCCTCATTTGCTTCTTGTCGCATAAAAAGAACACAAGAAGAACTACGTTTTATAACTGAAATAAATTCAATAATATCATACCAAGTGTTTCGTTTTTCGCGTTACATTTTGTCAACTTCAAATTACGAAAACTTGTTTAGGTCGAATGGAACACCCTGTATTTTTTCCGTCAAGTTGTGTAAAATTGAATATCCTTTTTTCTGATATTTAAAGTTAAAGTTACAACTTTTTGAAATATTTGCGATTTTATTAGAAATTCATGAATTGTTGTAATCATTTCATCAAAAAAGATTAGAAACAATCCGTCATTATCTTATGCCAAAAAGTGCCAGCACGTTTAAATTGCACCAACGAAGACTTTTTAAATTTGTCTATTATTTATGGAGAATGTGATTAAAGTAATATCAAGAACTTGCAGCACATTTGCTACTCGATATCCAGAAAAACGGAAACCGTCACCAAACACTGTAAAACGCATACTGGAAAATTTTAAAAATTACGGCTCTGTCAAGGCAAAATGCAAAGAAGAAAGTCTATTGTTGATGACGCAAACATTGAAATAGTCATACTGGGATATTTTCATGCATTTCCAAGGATGTCATTAAGACAGGCTGCTCTGGAATCGGGACTATGCAAGGATTCAATTCACAGAATCTTATTAAAACATAAGTTTCACCCGCTTTCAATTCCATATGATTCAAGAATTAAAAGAAACAGATTTCCTAAGAAGACAGAATTTTTGTGAGTTTATTCTAATAAGGTCTGAGGGTCACGATTCTTATTTGGGAAATATTATATGGACAGATGAAACAAAATTTACTAAAAATGGACTTTTTAATAGACACAATTCGCATTATTGGAGTGACTCAAATCCTCATATGTTCAGAGAGCGAAACTTTCAGGAAAGTTGGCAGTCCAATGTATACTGTGCCATAAGAAACGCTAGAGTGGTGTCATTACAATTTTATCAGGAAAATTTAAACGATAAATTAAATTTTCTCTTCTGCTAATATGTATAGGTAAATTTTTGTTTTTTTTTTAGGTGAAAGATATCTGAATATCTTACAAAATTTGAATAATATCTATTTAGAAAATTTACCTCTCGCCGAACATAGAAACATTTTTTATCAGCACGACGGTGCTCCCCCACATAACACATATTTAATTAATAATTATTTACAAGAAACTTTTTATGATCAATGGATTGCCAATAATGGACCTTTCTTATGGCTTCCTCGCTCGCCCGATTTATCAGTTCTGGATTATTTCATTTGGGGAATAATTAAAAATAAAGTTTATGAGAGCCCATTAACAACCATTGAAGATTGTATGCAAAGAGTAAGAAATGCATTTCAAAACATATCACAGGATTCAATTAGAAGAGCTACCCATGAGGAACTAATCCGAAGGTGCGAAGAATGTGTCGAGATTCGAGGGCCGAATTTTGAGCAATTATTAAATTAAAATGAAATCATATTTTAAATTGATCTTATATCTGCTATTTTAGTTCATGCCATATCTTCAATTCGATTAATACGCATGTTACAATGTTAGTGTTATTTTGCGTTTTTGTGGATATCGAGTAGCAAATGTGCTGCAAGTTCTTGATATTACTTTATCACATTCTCCATGAATAATAAACAAATTTAAAAAGTTTTCGTTGGTATAATTTAAGCGTGCTGGCATTATTTGACATAAGATAATGACTGATTGTTTCTAATCATGGCTATTTTGATGAAAAGATTACAACAATTCATGAATTTCTAATAAAATCGCAAATACTTCAAGTTGTAGCTTTAACCTCCACAATGCTAATGTCAGAAAAAAGGAATTCAATTTTACACAACTTGACGTAAAAAAATACAGGGTGTTCCATTTGACCTAAACAAGTTTTCGCAGTTTGAAGTTGACAAAATGTAACTCCAAGAACGGAACACTTGGTATGATATTATTGAATTTATTTTAGTTGTAGAACGTAGTTCTCCTTGTGTTCTTTTTACGTGACAAGAAGCAAATGAGGATATTTTACACAAAGAAAGTTATAACGGTTCTTGCAAACCGTTGCATCTGTAAAATTTTCTATAAAATGTCAAATATCTCTGAAACGGCTAGGTTTAGGTATAGGATATGCTACATATTTTCGACTCCGAATTTTATGCTCTTTTCGAAAACTCTAAAATATATAGAGTGTTCCGTTTGAAATAAGCAAGTTGGTATCGACTTCCGGTATAAGCGGAAGTGCCAGCTGCTTGTGACTATTTTAGTTGGATTGGCCACACCGACATCGGTAACTATCTAAATTTTAAAAATTTTCTGATGCGTACTTTTCTCTATATCGATCGATTCAGTTCCCGGTGAGACACCCTGTATACCTTTATAAATATTTCGTTATACCCAATATCAATAAATATATAAGTTACGAACATAATGATTTTTAAATAGATTAAAAATTTTTCTCCAATCCCTGCATCTATAAAATGTATCACCCGATTTTAATCATCTGTCTCACATTCATTTAGTCTTGTTTGATAAGTTTGATATAATGGCCACATGACCAAGTCACCAGCAACTACTTTTTAGTTTATTGCGAGTTCTATGTCAAAAGTTCGTGCTTAAAACTTTAATTAAATCCGCCGCTCTGAGATTTTCAAGCAAAATTGTGAGAGGACGTAAATTTTTTCGCATTTCCGCAGAACGGGGCATAAAGTTTATGGAATGGGACAGCTCCTTGCCATAATTCAACAACTCGCGTCCATATTAACTACTTGGTTAAGTGTCTAATAACTATAAAAAATCTTTTCTTAAAATAATAGAGTTGCCTTATAAAAAATAATCTAACGTCTCTGATTTCGGGTATTTACAGCAGAGAAGGAAACATCGAAAGGAAACCGGAAATAATAAGCGTTTAATAAATTGTTGGGTTTGTTATTTAGTTGTGTCAGTCAGCAGTCAGCAGAATCTCAAGTTAAACTCGAGAATCTTATTAGGAGTTTGCTCGGAGGAGGATTCCTTCCCACTCTTCCTTAACATTAATTAAATTGTTCATCTTCAATAGATTGCGCAAACTATTCTTGCTCATTATTTCCATCAAACTTAGAACTAGAATTCGACAATTCATTTAATGATGCTCTCGACAAAATTTAATTTGAGAAAAGAAGACAACAGCTATTAGAGTTAATAAGTTTATCCTTGCTCTGGATTTTTGTACACAGGGGGAAATTTTCTGGTTGGGGTAAATTTAAAAATGTAATCTGGCGCTCTCTAATGGAATTATCACGGTTAATATGAGTTGCTGTACGATTTGTTGTGATTTGAATTTCTGATGAAATATTTAAGGAGTGAATGTCATGAACATTTTGAATCCAGGAAACATAACTTAAATATCATTTTCTGTAAAAGGTATAACAACTATTTATTTACAAAATTCATCGAACAAAAGTGTAATTATAGGATTAATATGCCGCACAAAGATATACAAGACAGGGCAATAATAAATAAATAAATAATAAATAAACTCCACAGAAATGAGACAACCTCCAATTCCAGAAGCCAGGGCTTGTGCGGAAGGGGGTTACATATTGAAAAAAAACCCGGACATACAACCATTTCCTCTGACAGTGCCGGAGCCAGGATTCGAACCCGGTGGTGCGATATCCGTGTGATTAATCGCGATTGCCACCTCGCGCCTTAACTCACTCGGCTATCGACCATAATAATAATAATAATAATAAATCGTCTTTATTGTGCCAAAAATTATATAACAAAAGAATTGCAAAGTAGGCAATGGTACTTATTTCTACCAAAATATGGTGAAGTCTAGCTAAGTAAGCACTCCACTGAATTACATACTGGTAGGTGAAATATACATATTTACATTTACGAATTAATATTAGACGAGTAAGTATACTAAATGCTATGTAAGTTAGGATATAATTATTACGGGTATACATAAATGCAATAATAGTAGTGGTATTACTATATTGCTGATTATTCAGTAAAAAGTGCTTATACTTTATTTATTATCATTCAATTTCACATAATCAGGCTCTAGTCAATTGTAGATATTATTTACATTATAACTAGAGATCCTTTAGACTTGTGACTTGTAATTCAGCGCTCGGCGGGGCACATAGCCCGGAGAGTAGCTGTTGGTTTCAGTCTGGTTACGTTCCTTATAGTAAAGTAAGGATTTTATAGAGGAGTTTGCGACTAAAAATATTATGTTTTAATATTCCGCCCTCTAAAAGCACATTTGAACTATGCTAAGCCCAGTCAGGCTATTTATTTTTCGATTGCAACAGACACTGGACCGCTAGATGGCTCCTGCTGACTATTTTACATGTCGCTATTGTAAAAATACCGGGATGTACCAAATAGTCAAAGGATCCTGGTGCCGGTCGTCACATGCCTACCTTGCACTGGCGAGAGCCAACAGCTCGAAACTGCAGTCTGCACGTGGTGTGTAACGGCTAGCAAGAGAGCTCCTTTAAGTAGGATCAGTCTTTCGGCTGGTGTTTGTTGCAATCGAAGCATTAGCGTTTTGATGGTAATATGCAATTATTACACTTAACGCGCCAGACCTGTAACTTGTAATTCAGCGCTCGGCGGGGCACATATCTCGGAGAGTAGCTGTTGGTTGTAGTCTGGTTACGTTCCTTATAGTAAAATAAGGATTTTATAGAGGAGTTAGTTTGCGACTAAAAATATTATGTTTTAATAATTTTATTATGTGGCATTGTTAATTTGTGGCTATTGCGCATACTTAATGTGTGAATGTCAGACCTAGGTAGACATTTCCGTTTGAGGGGAGTGCAACCGTCCTGTCCATTTATTAATTTTATAGCGAAACTACCTAAATGTGTGGCGATTTTCCATATTTAACCATTTCAGAGTTTTAACTGTATTTGATATATGATCATATTTACGTAGTTCAAGTATTAGTCGACAACAAGAATTTTACATTTTCTGAATTAGTTTTTTGTCATTTTGGTCAAGACATGGCCCATCAATAAAATTATAATAATTAAAATGTGCTAGTACAAGTGAATCACACAGAGTTTTCTTTAATTGAATTATTCAAGATATGCCGACTGGTGCAGATAAGTTTGAGTGATAAAAACGCCTTTTATAGTAATGGTTTGACATGCTGTCTAAATCTAAAATCAATTTTTAAAATCGCGCCCAGATTTTTCGCGGAATTTACTATTGGCAATCCAACAAACCAAATAACATTCACAAACGACATCCGTGAGGTAAGTTTCAAACTGTGTTCTCTAGATAATCCATTTATATTAAGTTACCATTAAGAATATTAACTGTATGGAGATGATCATTACAAAAGAAGTGCAAATAACATTGTATGTCATCAGCATATGCTTGAAGTTTACAATGATTCACCCATATTAAAATATCTGACGTATAAATTAAAAATAATAAAGGGCCCAATATTGAACCTTGAGGCACGCCAGATAAAATTTTAATGTTAAAGTGACGTTTAGTTAATGCACTGAATTTTCTGAAACCTTGCAGTTAGGTATGAAATTGCTAAATTTATGCTTGGCGGATTAAAACCATAATATTTAAGTTTTACACAAAGCAACTGATGACTGATTGTGTCCAAAGCACTCAAGTTTTTTTAGAGTCATTTTCTGAACTTAAAGTATATATTCACGTTTTTCCCGTCTAACTATGGCCAATGTACTGTTACGCAAATGCTTATAGTTAACAGTCATTACCTGCTCGTGTCCTTTTATACGTTTGCAGTGCCCCTTCACGTTCATTCTTAGAGTTCTTAGCAGCCTGATTCAACCAAGGCGCTAACCACTCTATTCGGAGCATGTTTGCCAAAAGCCGTCAAAATCATGTTATTAAATAAATCAACTTTGGGATCTGCATAGATGCTGTTACATGGCCTCTGTCCATTTAACAGTTTTATATAAAAACTAGCGTTTTGTTTATGTTTGGCACAATCTGTGAAACATTTTCATTCAGTTTTTGTAAGTGAAACTGTTTTCAACTAACAGAATTTTACTTGTATAACTGCTAAACCATTTATTTCACACTGTTTTATGTATATATTTTTATATCTTAGGAACTCAGTTATGTTCTATTAACTATTATGTATCTCTGAATAGCATCCCAGGAAACAATTGTCTAAACAAAAACATTTATTTACATTCATATATATACCTATATTTCAATTTTTATATTTTTGTTTACTATATAAGTGTATATGGTTATTTTCCTTACCTTTTCTCAGGCAAAGGCAAATCAGCTGTGGTATGGAAGTAATAAAAACTTTTATTATAGATTTCTTTTATCGGTCATATGTCACTATTTTAATTGTGAGTAAAGGAAATTGTAGAATTTGCGACCTGCTAATGGTTGCGCTTAACTCAACCATTGACAGATGGCCACACCTGTATTATTTCTCTATTTTATAGCATTCAATTTAATTAGGGGAAATAGGTTTCCCAAGTTTATCGAGTAGCATTATTTTGCAGTAAGTAGGACAGAAAAAGTTTACCTTATTAGTAAAACTCAACAGGAAATCATTTGCTTGCAGCCTTTGTACTGATTCGAACGTATATAAATTTTAACTGTGGACTTCAGTAATTGATATTACATTTTTATATCCGCGTTAACAATAACATCCAGGTAAATTTCATTTATTGCTCGTTTAAAATTTAATTAATCTTCTTTTTAATTTAATAAGTAGTTAAATATTTTTTCCTTTCTTTTTCATTTTTTTTGGCAATTTATTGTTTACAAAATCAGCTTAAATTCTTAGATATTCTATATATATGCTTTTATGTATATACTTATATTCTTATATGCTTTTATATACTTATATATTTCTATATATTTGTATGTACTTATGTACTTACATGTTTATGCATATATATATATATATATATACTTATACATTTCTGCATAGCTTCTTCATTCCTGCATAGCTTTTGCACAGCTTATCTTTCAAATAGATCAAATTTCGTTAACTTTTCATAAATCACCTAGTCGGTTAATTTTCCTACGATTTTCACTCCACTTCATTAAGAGACATAAATTGCCAAGGAAACCTTTAGAATCCATTCTTGCAACAAGACATAATTGTGGGCCTGGATTGCTGTTCCAGAACCAGTCACCTCAACAATATTTAATTTAGGATCCTGGTATAAATTTGTTATATATAAATTTTTTAAATTTCAGTTAGTCTTTACAAACCGATTTGTCTATTATTCATGTAATATATTTTAACATTCATTTTAAACAATCTTTTTATTTCTCTTACCAACAATTTCAGTCTGATCTATAGTAGACCGTTTATTCGAGAAAAAGAGACAATTCTATTTATTTTCACTATAGATGGTGCCCAATTTAACATCAATTTTTCTTTGTCTCCTTTTCTCGAAATAATCAGAAATCTGTTATTTATGCCGTACATTTCAAAAAGGGTAAATATCTCCACTCCTACGAATACTCTGGATCCACGGCTCTCTGCTCCGATTTAAACCAGCTAGTCGTCCGCACATGTTGCCTCAATTCTTTCTCAAAAATAAATAACAAGGGAAAGAAGGTAACAATGCAATAGTGCATCAGACTTTGATAGTTCGAGTTCTATGGTAGCCAGAAATTAAAAACAAAAATACGGGTAAACTACAAAAAAGTGTATAAATTATTTTTGAATATACGGGGTAAACCAAGACAGGAACAAAGTGTCATTTTTTAAAAGGAGTGCTATAAATATCGGTAGGTATCTAGATATTTAGAAGTCTCTTTCTAGACCCCTTTCGTTCCTACAATATTATTGACTATCTCCCAACCACTTGGATGTAGTATTTTTTTGTTGTTAAAATAATGCAGTTTTCAGATGATTTTGAAAAAATCACTACAGTCACCATCATGGATTTTAAAGAAAAAAATGTTAAATATCTGTTGAAAGGCATCTATGTGATGTCTTCGAAATCATTTTCACTTCCTAAAAATATACGGGTTGGCTAAAACTGATTGTTCAATTTAAAACAGGTTGTATTGAATTTACTCAATTTTTTCAAGTGGAAGGTCCTGTATATTTTTCGACCATATTGTGTAGAAATGAAAAACCGAAATTTTTCGTATGTGTATCGATTTATTGAGCAATCAGTACAAAATAGTAAACTTTAAAATGTACAGGTTTTTCAAGTAATTGAACAGAATAAATTATAATAAGTTCTCCACGTGTTGCCCATTTTGTTTGACTCATCTATATGGGCCTTTGAAATCAAGTTCAAGTAGTAAATATATCAGCAATACCAAGACACTTCTCTCCAATAGTGAATAACCTGAGAATCTTCTCTTATTTCGACTACCTATTCACGTTGTAGATAGATATTGCCGGCTGCGTAAATTGTTAGAATATCGCACACAAGCGCCATATGGGGAAAATCGCTGAACCAACGATTGAATGTAATAAAACATAATATTTTTAATCGCAAACTCGTCTATAAAATCCTTATTTTACTATAAGGAATGTAACCAGACTGCAACCAATAGCTATTCTCCGGGCTATGTGCCCCGCTGAGCGCTGAATTACAAGTCACAAGCCTGGCACATTAAGTGTAATAATTGCATATTACCATCAAAACGCTAATGCTTCGATTGCAATAAACACCAGCCGAAAGACTGATCCTATTTAAGGGAGCTCTCGTGCCTGTCGTCCCACACCACTTGCATACTGCAGTTTCGAGCTGTTGGCTCTCGTCAGTGCAAGGTAGGCATGTGATGACCGACACGAGGATCCCTTCACTACTTGGTACATTTCGGTATCTTTAGGATAGCGACATGTAAAATAGTCAGAGGCGCCATCTAGCGGTCCAGTGTCCAGCATTAACGTTTTGATGGTAATATGCAATTATTACACTTAACGCGCCAGGCTTGTAACTTGTAATTCAGCGTTCGGTGGGGCACATAGCCCGGAGAGTAACTGTTGGTTGCAGTCTGGTGACATTCCTTATAGTAAAATAAGGATTTTATAGAGGAGCTTGCGACTAAAAATATTATGTTTTAATATTCCGCCCTCTAAAAGCACATTTGAACTATTGAATGTAATGCCCAACTCTTAACTTAATACAATTTTTTTTTAACTAGATCCTTTAACTGGAGTCCCACTAGCAAATATAGTATACTGATCACACACCATTTATTGCGACTTTCTTGGGAATAAGGCGATTTTGTATGAGCTGGCTACATTCAATGAAGATTTTACTAATTTACATTTTAAATTACTGCTAGATGAAACTTTGGTACAATTTATAATTAAGATAATCTTGTGCAGTTTCTTTGACTTTTATTTTCCTTTTTAATGATTCTGCTGCATGCCTAATTTTCTTCAAGCCCATCCGCGTTGCTTTCACAAAATCTGTACATTTTATATTGATGCTGAAGCTGCCATTGCCAAATCACCTGCGGAAAAGCGATGACGCGATGTTTGAGATAGTTCACAATATTAGATTCGGTTTATATCTAGCCAATTTCCCACGTAACAATCGATTTCACGTCACAAGGTAGCGATTTCCTATTATTGCCTCTACTGTAGGTTGATGGCTTTTGTTTCGAAGAAATAAAAATTTTATGTATATATTACCGAGCTAAATCGGGTTTAAATCTCGGTAAAATACCAACGTTTTCCTTGACGGAAGGCTAACATAGGAATATTTGCGGTGGAAAATTCTAACAACCAGAAATAGTGCACTTTTACCAAACAGTATACAGCGCGTCTCACCGTGTACTGAATCGATCGATATAGAGAAAAGTACGCATCAGAAAATTTTGAAAATTTAGATAATTACTAATGTCGATGTAGCCAATCCAACTAAAATAATTACAAGCAGCTGGCACTTCCGCTTATATCGGAAATCGATACCAACTTGCTTATTTCAAATGGAATACCCTATATATTTTAGGGTTTTCGAAAAGAGCATAAAATTCTGAGTCGAAAATATGCAGCATATCCTATACCTAAACCAAGCCGTTTCAGAGACATTTGACATTTTATAGAAAATTTGACAGATGCAACGGTTTGCAAGAACCGTTATAACTTTCTTCGTGTAAAAGATCCTCATTTGCTTCTTGTCACGTAAAAAGAACACAAGGAGAACTACGTTCTACAACTGACATAAATTCAATAATATCATACCAAGTATTCCGTTTTTCGCGTTACATTTTGTCAACTTCAAACCGCGGAAACTTGTTTAGCTCAAATGGAACACCCTGTATTTTTTTATGTCAAGTTGTGTAAAATTGAATTCCCTTTTTTCTGATAACAGCAGTGGGGGTTAAAGTTACAAGTTTTTGAAGTATTTGCGATATTATTAGAAATTCATGAATTGTAATCATTTCATCAAAATAGCCATGATTAGAAACAATCAGTCATTATTATCTTATGTCAACAAATGCCAGCACGTTTAAATTACACCCACGAAGACTTTTTAAATTTGTTTATTATTTATGGAGAATGTGATAAAGTAATATCAAGAACTTGCAGCACATTTGCTACTCGATATCCAGAAAAACGGAAACGGTCACCAAACACTGTAAAACGCATACTGGAAAATTTTAAAAATTATGGCTCTGTCAAGGCAAAAATGCAAAGAAGGAAGCCTATTGTTTATGACGAAAACATTGAAATAGCCATTCTGGGATATTTTCATACATTTCCAAGGATGTCATTAAGACAAGCTGCTCTGGAATCGGGACTATGCAAGGATTCAATTCACAGAATCTTTTTAAAACATAAGTTTCACCCGTTTTCATTCCATATGGTTCAAGGATTAAAAGAAGCAGATTTCCCAAGAAGACAGAATTTTTGTGAGTTTATTCTAATAAGGTCTGAGGGTCGCGATTCTTATTTGGGAAATATTATATAGACAGATAAAGCAAAATTTACTAAAAATGGACTTTTTAATAGACACAATTCGCATTATTGGAGTGACTCATATTCTCATATGTTCAGAGAGCGCAACTTTCAGGAAAGTTGGCAGTTCAATGTTTACTGTGCCATACGAAACGATAGAGTGTGGCGTTACAATTTTACCAGGAAAATTTAAACGGTAAATTAAATTTTCTCTTCTGCTAATATGTATAGGTAAATTTTTGCTTGTTTTTTTTTTAGGTGAAAGATATCTGAATATCTTACAAAATTTAAATAATAACTATTTAGAAAAAAATTTACCTCTCGCCGAACATAGAAACATTTTTTATCAGCACGACGGTGCTTCCCCACATAACACATATTTAATTAATAATTATTTACAAGAAACTTTTTATTATCAATGTATAGCCAATAATGGACCTTTCTTATGGCCTCCTCGCTCGCCCGATTTATCAGTTCTGGATTATTTCATTTGGGAAACTATTAAAAATAAAGTTTATGAGAGCCCATTAACAGCCATTAAAGATTGTATGCAAAGAGTAAGAAATGCACTTCAAAAGATATCACAGGATTCAATTAGAAGAGCTACCCATGAGGAACTAATCCGAAGTTGCGAAAAATGTATCGAGGTTCGAGGGCGGAATTTTGAGCAATTATTAAATTAAAATGAAATCATATTTTAAATTGATCTTATCTCTGCTATTTTAGTTCATGCCATATCTTCAATAAGATTAATACGCATATTACAGTGTTAGTGTTATTTTGCGTTTTTGTGGGTATCGAGTAGCAAATGTGCTGCAAGTTTTGATATTACTTTATCACATTCCACAAATAATAAACAAATTTAAAAAGTTTTCGTTGGTATAATTTAAACGCGCTGGCATTTTTTGACATAAGATAATGACTGATTCTTTCTAATCATGGCTATTTTGATGAAATGATTACAACAAATCATGAATTTCTAATAAAATCGCAAGTATTTCAATAAGTTTTATCTTTAACCCCCACAATGCTAATATCAGAAAAAAGGGAATTCAATTCTACACAACTTGACGTAAAAAAATATAGGGTGTTCCATTTGACCTAAACAAGTTTTCGCAGTTTGAAGTTGACAAAATGTAACGCGAAAAACGGAACACTTGGTATGGTACTATTGAATTTATTTCAGTTGTAGAACGTAGTTCTCCTTGTGTTCTTTTAACGTGACAAGAAGCAAAAGAGGATCTTTTACACGAAGAAAGTTATAACGATTCTTGCAAACCGTTGCACCTGTCAATTTTTTAATAAAATGTCAAATATCTCTGAAACGGCTGGGTTTAGGTATAGGATATTCTACATATTTTCGACTCAGAATTTTATGCTCTTTTCGAGATCCCTAAAATATATAGGGTGTTCCATTTGAAATAAGCAAGTTGGTATCGACTTCCGGTATAAGCGGAAGTGCCAGCTGTTTGTAATTATTTTTGTTGGATTGGCCACACAGACATTAGTAATTATCTAAATTTTCAAAATTTTCTGATGCTTACTTTTCTCTGTATCGATCGACTCAGTTCCCGGTGAGACACCCGATATAGAGAGGTCATATTAAAAAATAATAATTCATTAAAAGTTGATGGAGTAAAACAATATTTGGCATATAGTTGACATTTTTGCCAAGGAAAATAACCTAAGATGCTTTTGGGGAAATAATACACATGGTTGAGGAACTAAGAAATTATGGTTAATGAAAAGAAACGATGGAGAAAAATAATATTGCAGGTATTGTCAGAGATAGTGCCTAATAATTTTAGTTAAAAGTATACAGGATGGTCATTCTAAAGCAAAATAATTTTTTAAAAGTGCTGCGCAGATTTAGCGCGAGGGACCTACTTTTTCTCTATATTTAAAAAAGTTTTTATTTTATATTGCAGCTGCTTACCAGCTGTATACAAATACATATTAAAATACTTAAACATCTAGATTTAAGTAAACCACTGGCGCTTACCAGGGAAATATTTCTCATAGGTTGTGGTTAACTTATCGCTTAGTGCATGATAAATCCATTTCTTTATCAACATCGGTTTGTATTCCTTAGTATAGTCTTATAGATGTTTTGCAGTGCAGTGTGAATTTAGCGACAGTTTATTGTTTCTAAGGTAAATTATAAATTACTATTATGTGTATGTAATTCAAACTATGATTGTTATTAATATTGGCACATTCATAACCTGAATTATTGTAAAATTTGGGTACTTTTTGGTCAACCTATTCAATACAGTTAATGACATTTTCACGGAGAGTTCTACCGAAATAGACACGTTAAATGGTGGCAGAAGTATAAGCGGGGATTGTATTTTGTAGATGATTTTAGCCGAAAACCAAAAATATCTCGAGACCCATGCACTGTGCCAAAAAAATCAAGAAAAAAAAAATTCTTAATTAAATTTTCTACAAATTTGTCAAGAAGAATTTGGTTTCTCCAACCGCTTTTCCGCAATAAATGAGAAACGAATATATAGAAGGTGAGATTAGCTCGATTGACTATTGAAGGACAAAAACTCTTTTTAAATTTGGGTTTGCAGTCGTACGGCAAAAAATTAAGAAAGCTCTTTATTTCTGTTCAAGATTTCGAGACTTTATTGTCACTTCATCAGAAACTGAAATTTGAGGTTATGTTTAAAGTAGCACATGTGCATGAACAAAATTATGTAAAACATTTAAAAACATGGACAAAACTGCAATAATATCATAAACTAACAAAAATACACATTAAAACTTGTTGATTTACTACACTATGTCATAAAATAAAATCAAATTAAATTTAAAAAAATTTGAAAGCGTGGTGTACTGATGGGAGGTCATCTTGTAATGGTATTAATAATTCCTGCCGAACGTTGGATATAATTGTAGGGGATATAAACATTAATGTTATTAACAAAGATCACGTTAGCAATAACTATCTTAAGTGGGCATATCCAAGAGAGAAAGAGAGAGAGAGATCCGATAAGCAAATATTTATTATTTTTGGCCATAACTAGGTGGTCTTATACTTTTCTTACACGCTTTATATTAGCTTCACCTGTATGTTTGTTTGTATGTAACGGTATCTTTGAACGTGATTCTCACCCACTTCAAAATGTCAGATTAAACTGAAACTTTGCACACTTATCGAGGGCCAATGACAATACAATAATTTGACAACTTTGTCCTAATGTCGCCACCAGGATGATCAGGATAAAATAATACAAAAAAATGACTAATCTATTGTCGATATTTTGCCGGAGGCGCCGCTGTTATTAATATAATGTATTTGCCGTTGTATAAGCCCTTGTTAAACGCTAGTTCCAACTTTAATACTTACATTATAATGTAATGTTAATTATGTACTACTAGCGGATACTCAGTAGTTTCGAAAAGCAGGTGAGAAACGTGCCGAGGGATGAATGGCCAGAGGGTGACTAAAAAAAATGATAGTTTAAAAAAACTAAAAAACAGCTTTTAATAGCAAACCGAACTAAAAAGCAAAAAATAAGAATGAAGTGATTGACAAAAAAAAATTCATTTTATTGTAAAAAGCGTGGGGTGCCTTTTACTATATTTTTGTAATTCTACTTTTATCAATAGCTACCAAAAGCACCCCACGCTTTTTACAATAAAATGAATTTTTTTGTCAATAACTTCATTCTTATTTTTCACTTTTTTAAACTATAATTGTATATCTGTAGAAAATAGAAAATAAAATTAAAAATAGGGTAACACAGAGGCAAAAATAATGTTTTGAGTTAGAAAACACGTATAAAGGGTACGGAAATTTAACTAACACATTAGTGAAAGAATCTAAATTTAATTCGATTTTATTCAAAAAAAATTGATGATGCAGATAATAATGTAAAAAAATCTGAGAAATAAAATAATAATAATAAATAAACACCACAGAAATTAGACAACCCCCATTGAAAAAACGCGGATATACAACCAATTCCTCCGACAGTGCCAGTGCCGGAGCCAGGATTCGAACCCGGTGGTGCGATGTCCATGTGATTAATCGCGATTGCCTCGGGCCTTAACCCACTCGGCTATCGAGCAGACGCTAATAGCTAAGGACATAGTAATACAAATGGAGAAAGCAAGAAGATTAGTATTAGAAAGGATGAAGGTGTCATACTCAAAGAAACTATAAAAATAGCGGATACGGCGAACGAATTTTATACAAATATTGGCATGAAAATAGCAAGCAAAGTAAATAGTCGAGTCAGTGAAGGGGGGGAAAGGCCCGAATAAAAAAAAATGAAAGTACAGTTAGCCCCAAATATTTTTTTATAGTAACAAGTTAGTTATACTCTCAGGATCATTCAGCCAACTGAAGCAATGGCTGCTGGCCATGCCCTTTTTTTTAATTACCTGTATCTGGCCAGTCCGGGCAGCATATTATTTTTCTATTTCTAATTCATAAGAAAATAAATATTTTGGCCCAGAAGCGGGTTGATGTAGATTTTTTGGGTCGCAAGATTTTGATTTCAGTATTATTTCTTGTTTATTGTTGGTAATTCTGTTCACTCCCTCCCATAAACTTTTACTAGTAACTTGTTCTCTGTATATTAAACTCATTATATAGTTATTTTTATCTTTTTTTACCAGATTATTTATTTTATTTCTGTATGTGGTATATTTTTTTTTTCATAATTATTTGGGTTTTTGAGACATTCCTGGAAAAGTGTATCCCGTTTATTCATTGAATTAACTATACCGGTAGTAATCCAAGGTTTTCTTTTTCGATTTTTGTTGTTATTTTTTAAGGTCCGTATAGAGTTGCGTATAATTGTATTCAGTTTTTTAATGTTTTAATGTTTGTTAATATTGACTTGCACATTGTACAATTTAGTTTTTAAATAAATAGAAACCAGATTGGTTGAAAAAAAAAATATAACAAAATGAAGCACCTCTAAAAATATTTCAAATCGTTTCATATCATTTCCATTTAAAAACGTGTATAAGGGAAGTCAAACGACAACCAAAGGATGTGGTGGTAATATGAAACATAACTTACTCACATTCGGCTCACTGGAAAATACTTTACGAAATAAAATAATAATTGACACTGATGTCTCAAAATGGAATAGTTATAAATACTCTGTGGAGTGGAAAATGTAATTAATATATTTCCATATTTTATAATTTTCCAGAAACTGTCTAAAAGTTGTGAGGCGGAGAATGTTACGATTCAGATTCCTTCAAGTTGCTAGATGGAATATATACAATGTTTTCCGGTTTAGCGACACAGTATCGAATTGTATATAAGACGGTTCGTTCGTTGGCTCTACGTATATCTAACAAGTCTAACTAGCAGCGGGTGTGGCTGGTGAACGTTACCAAAAACAGCACTCGCTGAGAGTAATTTTCTATAAACTGTAGTTATGCCCCACGTTGGGCGCCAAAAATGGAACTCCATTTCATTCAGAGAGTGCACCAAAATTATCTGCTATGAACCATATTTTCGTGGCAGTTAAATCATATAACGGGTGACACAAGAGACATGTAATACTATGTAACTTTGCTATTTAAGAAGTTAAATTTTGAGTTTTAGGAGTGTCTATCAAACATTTTGTTCAACTTCCGGTTTGAGCTGAAGTGACCCAAAACTTTGTTATTTTAAACTGTACCTTGTATATATTTTTTACTTATCTGATTAATCTTTAAATTCTCTTTCCAACCATGTATGGCAATATGACATTTATTTTCAAAATGACAGTTAATACCCACTTTATTGTATTAAGTCTAGGTGGCCATGATATGAACCTTGGCAGATATTGATGCTTAGTGTGCCGTGATATTCAAAGACCTCTGGGCGTCAATTCTCGAATTTCTACGGAAATTGTCAAGTATGACATTTGTCACGGATATTTCTCGCACAATTTTAAAAATTCTTATTCTTTAACAGTCATAGACACCTCCTTTCCGTTATTATTTATTTTTGGGAAAGAACTGAGGCAACATATAACGACTAGCTTAAGTCGGAGCAAAGGGCCGTGAATCCGGAGTATTCTTAAGAGTGGAGAAACTTACCCTTTTTGAAATGTACAGCATAAATGACAGATTTCTGTTTATTTCGAGAAAAGGAGACAAAGAAAAATTGATGTTAAATTGGGCACCATCTATAGTGAATATAAGTAGAATTGTCTCTTTTTCTCGAATAACCAGTCTACTATAGATCAGGCTGAAATTGTTGGTAAGAGAAATAAAAAGATAGTTTAAAATGTATGATAAAATATATCACATGAATAGATAAATCGGTTTGTATAAAGTGAAATTTTGAAGTTACTTAGTAATATTGTCTAACAAAGACTAATTAAAATTTAAAAGAAAATATTTAACAAATTTATACCAGGATCCTAGATTCCGGGATTGAGTATTGTTGAGGTAACTGCTTCTGGAACAGCTATTCAGATCCACAATTGTCTCTTGCAAAAATGGAGTCTAAAGCTTTCATTGGCAATTTAGTTTACGTCTCTTAATGAAATGAAGTTTGAAATTGTGGGAAAATTGTCCAACTATGTGGTTTTTGAAAAGTTAATGAATGCAAATGTGGATGCTCAAGTTTCCAATAAAAAAAATATAAAGTTTAAATATAAAGCATAAGCATAAAATAAGAAGAAAGTCAAATTTCCAATACGAAGAAAATTTTCAAGGTATCTATGTGCAGGAAGATACATAAGCTGTGCAAGAGCTATGCAGAAAGGTAGAAGCTATGCAGAAATATTTGCAGAAATGTATAAATTTATACAGAAATGTAGAAATGTATAAGTGTAGAAATGTATAAGTGTATAAGTGTAGAAATATATAAGCTGATTTCGTAAACTATAAATTGCCAAAAAAATTAAAAAGAAAGAAAAAAATATTTTAAAACTATGTGGTATATATAGTAAGTTTTTAACTACTTATTAAATTAAAAAATTATTTTAAAAATAATTGAAATTACATCAAAGACAAAAATTGAAAATTACTTAAATTTTAAATTACTAATATATGGAATTTACCTGAATACTAAACACTTATTAACGCGGATATAAAAATGTATTATTAATTACTGAAGTCCACAGTTAAGTTTATATACGTTCGAATTAGTACAAAGGCTGCAAGCCAATGATTTCTTGGTGAATTTTACTAATAAGGTAAACTTTATTTGTCCCACTTACTACACACTATACTTATAATGTCAAAAAATCTATTTCCACTAATTAAACTGAAAGCTGTAAAATATAGAAATAGTACAGGTATCGCCATCTGTCAATTGCTGAGTTAAGCGTAACAGCCTGCCTTATGTAGATTCCCGTACAAATTACAGAATTGATAAAAGGAATCGATAATACCACATACCACAGCTGACTTAGATTGCGACAATTTGTAATTTCTATTCTATACATAACCAAAAATATGAACTGCCCTAATAAATGGTAAAATGTATACAAAGCGTTTTGTGAGAATTTAGCAAATATATTACATCTTATAGGATAGACTATGTAAAAGTTATTTAGATAGTCAAAGGTAAGAAAAATAACCACATGTACTTACATAGTAAATAAAAATATAGAAATTGAAATATAGGTATATGAGTGTAAATAAATATTTTGTAGACAATCGACAACCGTTTCCTGACATGCTGTAATAGAACGGAAGTACATAATAGTATAAAAAAAACATGACTGAGTTCCTAAGATATAAAACTATGTACATAAAACAGTGTGAAATGATTTAGCAGTTATACAAGTAAATTCTATTAGTTGAAAACAGTTCTGTTTAATTTTATCGTTGAGATTATACATAAATATAGCATGAAAACTTTTATTGTAGTCAACAACAAAAGAAAAAAATTATATGCCTTTTATACAGAGTGATCCATTTAAAAGCGGGGCACCCTTCTAAAATTTTTATTTGTAAACTGATTTAAATGATTTTTTTTAAATTATACAGCTTCAATAACTCTACTGTGGTGCAAAATTTCAGATCGAAATTAAAAATTTCAAGGCCTATTTCGATTTTTTCAAGGTCAAAAATCCAAAAAAATGTTAGCAATTTTTTTATCTGACTACGCCACTGGATTTAGAGTACCTTCAGATGGGTATGACCGAAATTTAACAGAAAAATATTAGTGTTTAACAGAAATATAGAATAATTAAAATTTATACTATGTTCTCGAAATATTTCGAATATTCGTCATGTAATTCACAATTGTTTAAATAATATTGTTTACAATGCTGGTTTAGATCATTATCGGTTGAATTTGTGATGCTTGTTTTGCTGGGTAGCTGGTTTGGAGATTATTCCAGGGTTCAATGTTAATATTAATTAAAATCCAGATCCAAAATAAGACATTTATTCTCCTAATAATTATATGTACAGTGTGGCCATATCTTTTATGGCTTAGGTTGAGACAATCTTGTTATTACATAAGTACATCATAGTAATCGGGGAGAGAGAGAGAGAGAGAGAGTGTAACATATTTCCTCTATGTACGTCGTAGTAACCCCAATTCTCTAATCGAAGTTCCAGGACATAACAGACGCGACTAAGAAATCTGTTTCAGGAGAGATCCAGTTCAATACACTCGAATCAATCTGACAGGAGGTCCAGTTCAACGCACTCGAATCCTCCCTAACAGATACTTGGCCAGCGGCTGCCACGGCGCCGGAGAAGCTTGATCTTCCGGTTATCTCAGTTCAATACACTCGAGAAAGGTGAAAGCCAAGCTCTGAATTTACTGGTTTCTGGCTAGCTATTTTATACCCAAAAATCACGGTCACGTGGTTTTGCACCCGGCACGCAATGCACACGGCACGCAAGTTGCGGCCTGGTGAAGTTAGAATTAAAAGTTAAAAAAGAACTAATCAGGTATTGAACTAATCTAAAACTGAACTACTTGATCCGTGCATGGTTAAAATAAGTTAAACTGGAATGAAAGTATACAATATTCCTGTAGTATTGTGTACTTCATTACAAATTTTAAAAATTATACCCATCAGTTATCAAATATTGGCAATAAACGGGGCTGTCTTCTATATGGTCCTATTGTGAACTGATGAATTTTCCTGGTTTTCCAAATTTCCTGTTACATCAAGGATGTTAATTTCCTCTTAATTCACCATTTTTTAAAACGTATTCTCTTTTCGTTTCTACACATGTCCCCATATCGTCCATACATAAGAAATGATTACCTATGTATCGTCGCCTACGACAATCCAGAGGCGTGACTAGCTGAAACCACTCGTTTCAAATTCTTCTAAAATTTGTAGAATACAACATTCGAGAATGCAATTTTATCACAATCGCGCGATTTTAACAGACATTTTAAGAAAGTAGCATATGACATCGACCACTAGAGATTCGAGAATTGACGCCCTGGTACGTAACTTTGTGTCTCATATTCTTTTGGGCACAATCAGAATGTTTCAAAATTTTCCCGTAAATCGGAATCATATTTATAGGTCTATGTTCTTGACAAACTAATGTATTTGTAACTTTTGGCAATGAATGGCGAAAGATATGTCTCCAGTTTCTCTGGAGATTATTACATGGCCTATGTCCATTTAACAGTTTTATATAAAAACTAGTATTTTGTTTATGTTTGGCACAATCTGTGTATCATTTCAATTCAGTTTTTGTAAGTGAAACTCTTCTCAACTAACAGAATTTTATTTGTATAACTGCTAAATCATTTCACACTGTTTTATGTACATATTTTATATCTTAGGAACTCAGTCATGTTTTTCTAAACTATTAGGTATTTCTAGCATCCCAGGAAAAAAATTAACAATTTGTCTACAAAACATTTAGTTACATCAGATACCTATATTTCTATTTTTATATTTTTGTTTACTATGTAAGTACATATGGTTATTTTCCTTACCTTTTCTCGTTACTATATATAGTATATCCTATAAGATGTAATATATTTACTGAGTTATCACAATACGTTTTTTAACTATTTATTTACAGCTGTTCATATTGTTGGTTATGTACAAAATAGAAATTACAAACTGAGGCAAAGGCAAATCAGCTGTGGGATGGAAGTAATAAAAACTTTTATTATAGATTCCTTTTATCGATCATATGCCACAATTTTAGGAAAGGAAACTTTAGAATCCATTCTCGCAACAAGAGACAATTGTGGGTCTGGATTGCTGTCCCTCAACAATAGTCAATCTAGGATACCCACGGCTCTCTGCTCCGACTTAAACCAGCTAGTCGTCCGCATATGTTGCCTCAATTCTTTCTCAAAAATAAATAACAAGGGAAAGGAGGTAACAAGGTATTGTAATAAGTTTATTACGTCAAGAAACTGATTCTGTATTACACTGAAAGCACCTTGTACTATTTTGATTGTTAACATATCCACACTGTTTACTGTATTCTGTAAATCTAGAATCATTTTTCTTAATTTTGCTATGGTTGTTGCTTGAATGAATGAAAAATTCAAAATTTTTAAGAATTTGCTCACAGTTTCTGCTAAAGTCAGTATTATTTTCTTCGGATCTAAAAATAGAAAAACATGTGAAATTTGAAAATTCAATTTGGGGATACTGGAGTGTGATGGAGTAATAATAAAAATAAATAGCATGTAGTTGAACTATGTTGCAAATTTAAAATAAAAATAGCAATCGATTTCAATGATTTCAAGAAAATCAGTTAATATGGCAAATAGAAAACATAGTAATTTAATTTTTTTATATTTAAGGATGAAGCAAATTTTATACATCATATTCAGCCTATTCTGGATTCCACCGTTAATATTTTGTGAAGATTGCGCACCTCATAATATTAAAAAAGAGAACACAGTGGAAGTGTACATAGGTTCGAAAAATATAACGTGGGACCCAAGTAGGAAAGTCGGTAATGGAACTCTATGGACATTGGGAGAAGGAGAAGACAACGTACAATTCGCCATCTTGTGTAAAAAAGGAACAAAAGAAGTATTTTCAATTCAATTTTTTAACGTGGATATGCAGAATAGCACACGCATTTGGATAACTAACCAAACAGAGGGTACGATTAAGGATCACGAAACCTACTGCACCTGCACTGAGGCACACATTAAATCAATGAATAAGATTAAAATATCGCAGGACATGAGGCAGGCATGCAAAATAAAGAAACTTGAAAACAGGACTATTATAGACCTTATTATAGAATGTCCATTGGCCCTTTACGTAACCATCGTAGTCTTGGGTTACATGTCGTGGAAGATCGTTACGTCTTTGCTTAGTATTCTGATAAATTGGTGTACTTTGAGTAAAGTCAACGAAAACCGTAGAAGTTGTTGCTGCGGCTATATTTTCTGTGGTTTGTGTTCCAGCTTAACTAATTGGTATGTCTCCTCAAATCAACAGCGTGATATCGATTGCTTGCGAATGGAGCTTCGAGGTGGTAAATGCAGAGATGAATTGAAATCAGTTACCTCTGAGTTTGTTTATTTGACCAATGATATATATAATTGTTGATGGAACTGTAGGTCCGTCAGCAGAGACTTTCCGCTGCAAGACAATTTTTAAATTAATCACGACGGAAATAATTGTTCGTACTGACTATTAAAAATCAAGAAAAGGAATGTTACATTCGTTCAGTTTCTTCGAAGTTGGTGTATTGTTTTTAAATTTGAGCATTAATTGCTGAGAAAATTAATTTTGAATATATAACAGTTTGTTATATTTTCAAAATTAAACTCAGTTGAAGTATTTTTTGCTAAATTATCGGTTTAGAAGACAAGTTGGAACTGATTTCTTGTTGTTTTAAAGTTTTTAATACAAAATTGTGAATGACCACCTTAGGCTCCCGATTTGACCCCTCTTGATTACTTTTTTGAGGCTATTTAAAATCAAAAGTGTGTGTTAATATAGATAATGTTGCAGATTTAGAAAATAGAATAACCGATAAAATTCACAATATTCAAATTCAATTTTCAAATTTATTTCTCTCACTTTAGCATACTATAGAAATATGAATAATAATTATCAGGCCGACAAAAAAAACCTTTTAAACAAATGCAACTGAATCTTATGTATTTTTGGGTGTTGAAATCGTATATGTAATTAGTTTTTTTGTAACACCTACAGTTCTCTCACAATATGACTTCGATTGTATTTAAAAATGGTGCAAATAAACTATATAATAAAATAAAAAATTTATTTAACTTAACACACCATATACCAAATCATATTAGCTACGATAAACACTGCAATATACAGGGTGTCTCACCGGGAACTGAATCAATCGATATAGAGAAAAATACGCATCAGAAAATTTCGGAAATTTAGATAATTACTAACTACAAGCAGCTGTCACTTGCGCTTATACCGGAAGTCGATACCAACTTGCTTATTTCAAATAGAACATCCTATATATTTTAGGGTTTTCGAAAAGAGCATAAAATTCTGAGTCGAAAATATGTAGCATATTCTATACCTAAACCTACCCGTTTCAGAGATACTTGACATGTTATAGAAAATTTGACAGGTGCAACGGTTTGCAAGAACCGTTATAACTTTCTTCGTATAAAAGATCCTCATTTGCTTCTTGTCACATAAAAAGAACACAAGGAGAACTACGTTCTACAACTGAAATAAATTCAATAGTATCATACCAAGTGTTCCGTTTTTCGCGTTACATTTTGTCAACTTCAAATCACGAAAACTTGTTTAGGTCAAATGGAACACCCTGTATTTTTTTACGTCAAGTTGTGTAAAATTAAATTCCCTTTTTTCTGATATTACCATTGTGGGGGTTAAAGTTACAACTTTTTGAAATATTTGCGATTGTATTAGAAATTCATGAATTGTTGTAATCATTTCATCAAAATAGCCATAATTAGAAACAATCAGTCATTATCTTATGTCAAAAAATGCCAGCACGTTTAAATTATACCAACGAATTTTTTTTTAATTTGTTTAATATTTATGGAGAATGTGATAAAGTAATATCAAGAACATATATATATATATATTATATATATATATATATATATATATATATATATATATATATATATATATATATATATATAGTATATTAAAATGCAAAGAAATGAATTTCTCACATTCTGTATATTTAAATGTGAAATGATGGTAGGTAACATGACTTTATTATTATCATTATTTTCGCACATCCAGAAACATGCAAATTAGGCAAGATGGTTCAAAAATAATTTTCCGCAGGCCTGTGAATCAATACTATATAGAATTAACGTAAATATAAAATAGTAGCTTCATCCTAGAGCCAGAAAAAAAAAATATATACATATATACAATTTATATACATGGATACACAAGAATATGTAGATATACATACAAAGTACTGTGAATAGGAAAACGTGAATATTCCATATGAGTCAAAATTATTACAGAATAAGTAGTTTAAAGATACAAATAAGAAGAGTATAGTCTACAATAAGTTGTGGAATGGCCCATAATTTATTTGTAAAAGATCATTTACATATATAAGGAATAAGCTAGGACCTAAGATAGTTCCTTGTGGAATCCCAGTTCTTATTATTTTTCTTGCACTGTGAGCGTTATCTATTCTGGCTTGCTGTAGTCTGCTGGCTAGATAGTCTTTAAATAAATCATACACTTCCCTCTGACATCTATTTTGTCTAGTTTATTTAATATCTGAATATGAAATACTGTATCAAAAGCCTATTGTAAATCTAAGAAGATGGCTTCGTCTCTAAGTTACTAGGTATAGTGTCTATTAGCAGTTGAAGAGGTTCTTCAGTACCAATATTCTTCTGGAATCTGTATTGATTTTTTGATATTATTTTAGAATGAATACATTTTCATAAGAGTAAAATTATCATCTTTACTGATGACGAAAATACATTATTTTTATCTTCAAAATTACTTCATTTCTCTATATCTATATTATCTATAATGTGTAATGAATCAGTGTAATGAACTTTTGATAAAATATAGAATGCTATTGAGAGTCTACAACGTTATTTGCATACTACAAATCAGACCTAGTGAGCGGTTTGTTTGTCATATAATTTAATTACCATCCTTACCCAGAGGGTTCGTGGTGATTTACATAAATTAGTGGGAGCTGTTTGTGATATACGTCAAGTAGATTGAAATTATATCTGTACAGAAATTGTAGAATTTTTTTTACAAATCGACGAAAATATTTCTATGTATACATTACTTAGCTTGTAATTTATACGGATGCCTCATTAGCCATGATTATAACAGCACTGTAGGAGTAACTAGAATAATATGAATTTGCGTATAGTTAATGTAAGTACATTTAATAAAGAGGTGACAATATAAGAATATTTCTTCTGAAAGATGGAAAAAGTTGCTGTTCATAGAGAAAATTATTAGTCCTTTATAAAAGAACTTATGAAAGTGTTTAATATAGTCAAGGGGTTTATTTAAAATAATGGCTACTCCCCTTTTGTCCAGTTTACATACATTAGGCGATGAAGCAGTACTTTCTGGGAACCCGATTTGGGAATAAATAACACCACAGATAATTACGACCCCCTTTATCCCGGAAGGCTCTAGAAGAGCCTTGTGTGAGAGGGGGCTTCACATTTAGAGACAAGGGCCACACCCAATATCCGTGTATAGTGAAAAAATCCCTCTCACAACATTTTCCACTGCCAAGACCAGGGATCGAACCCGGAACTTTTGGGTGAGAGGCAAGTGCGCTCACCTCTCGACCACCAGTCATAACTAACACCAATCATATAGATAGCCAATTTGATATCACTTCAGTTGCAGCAGCTCTATGTTTTACGAAAGGAAGTTTAGAAACAAAGTGAAGCCTTAAATGGTTAAAAATTGGCTGGAATATTATAATCAAAGAAAAATGTGTCACTGGGAATTGAGTTCAGATATAATTCATTGCTTGCGATATTATATTTATTACTGTATACAGGGTGGACCATTAAAAATAGGCCATAGTTTCGGGGTAGATTCTTTGCGCCAAAATATGAGGATATAATCAAACGTGCTTTAGTAAAATGTGTCAAAGTTCAAGTGTCAATTTTTTTTTTGTTTTTTTGCAATAACGTAACCGATCTTCACCAAATTTGCTAGAGGAACTTTTTTATTCTAAGAAACAATAATTTATGTATTACATCACGTTAGGTCATAGAGGACGCCGCAGGACCTGTATCCAATGATGAATATTATTACTTGTAATATAATTAAATCTGCTTAACGTACAGCATTATCCAGCAATTTTCTTAGAGTTATGTGATAAGTGGTCTCTCTTTCAATGACAGATCTAAGAACAAAATAAAGGAGCTCAACGATTTTGACCGCCTGCATAGATTTACCATTTACTTTGATGAAAGCACTAATTGTGTAATTGAAAGATTGAAATTGGCATTGGAATGAAGAAAACCTTCTTCATCCCGATGCCAATCTCTGGTCTTGGTTCATATTTAAATTGGCTGAAGAGAAATATTCTAATACTGTGTTTAGATTAGCTGAGAGCTATTGGATAACATTTTCTATATTTCTGTTGCTGGCTAACAATATCATTATCTGCAAAAATGCAATGTAAAATATTTTAAAACGCATTAACACCATTACAATATAATAAAAATACAAGAGGCCCCAGGACGCTACCTTGGGAACTCCAATCTCTATTGGCAGTTCTATTGAATTTTGTCCCAGAAAGTAATCGCATTGTGCAGATAATTTTTTAGTTTGTAATAATTATCGAGCACTCCATGGGCCTCGAGTTTTTGCAACGTCAAAGCAGTTAAATACTTTTGTAAATCACGAATATCAAGACATATTAAGTTATTTTAAACCATTGATTTATGTCATTAGGAAACTTCGGTGTCTGTAAAATCAATAATTAGAATATTTCTCGATTAGACGAGAGAACATGTACAAGTTTCCTAATATATCATGCAGTATTTTATCTGTACAAAATAGTCATTTATCAGGAAATTAATCAGCATGACTTTATTCTAATAAAACTCATTTGTCTTCCCACACTAAAATTAGTGGCATGTTATTAATAAGACTTCAACTTTCCCGGAGGAAAGTTTTATTAAAGTATGAAAGAGGGTTTCTTTTTAATTGTTGTTTAATAATAAATGGTCCACGCTAAAGGGGACCCGTCGTTTCATATTTCACATGCACTGTTTTACAAAGAAGAGAGAACCCACCAGGTTATGTATTAATTTGATTGAAGCATTCGCCAAGTAATTAAATGAACCCGCAAATTAATCAAATCAAGTTGTATGCGACGAAATAAAGCAAAGATATGCCTTGAATTGTTGCTCTGTTTTATTGTTGTAATCTTAATATACCAGATGACAACGTGATTAGTACCATTACAATTTCTAGGTAGATTTTAGAAATATAATTTTGAAATTTTGGCATATCATTTGTGACGCAAAAAGCCACATTTTGCACTTATTAAGTAAAAAATATCACTTCCGGTCGTAGCAACAGCTAGCAACCTATACATATTTTTGAGTATTTAGATTCTACATGAAATTCTCATTACAACGATGTATCACAACTAGGTAATTTGTTTCCAAATGGCATCATAAATTCGGAAAAGTGAAAAAGCCAAATTGGCAACTTCAAGACTGTGTTATCAACAAGTTTACCCAGTAGGCCTTGAATTTGATGTATCACCTTAATTTTTATTGTCGCATTTCTATACAAGTTTATATCGTGCCAAAATCATTATTTTGAATTCAAAAACAAATTTTCGAAAAAACTTAAAATGTAAATGGATTTTATTCAGTTTTTTTAAATGGTAACCTATTTTTTACTTGCACCAACAAAGCCCAAAGCACTAACCTTTCATTTGACGTATAATACGTCTAGTTTCGGTGCGAATTTACTTTAAAATTACTGGATTTCCGTAGATGCTATATTTATCAATTGGTATTGTTAAAAAATTAACAGAGATTAAATAAAATTTACAGATTCACTAATAATTTTGGTTTCCAACTCCTGGAGGTTTCTTGAAGATGGTGAATAAACTTGGTCTTTGACGTACGGTCGTGAGCAAAAAAAAATAGGACAAGTCTTATAACGGTATTTTGCTAAAATCTAGTTGTGTACATCTAACTTTAATTTTTGTGACATTGTCAGTTAGTTGTCATAATTTATTGCAGTGTGCAAAAAACTAATATGCCTCATATAAGCGATTTAGTTAAATCTGGAGTTATTGCTAAAGCAGAAGATGGAGGGGAGAGTCAATGAGACAAATTACACTGAGTTATAATATTGACAAAAATTTAGTGTGTAACATTTTAAGAAAGTGGAGAATAAACGGTACGATTAGTAGAAATCCTGGATCGGGGCGACAAAGGATATCAACTCAACAACAAGATTTGCAATTGGTAAATTATTTAGTAGAAAATCCATTTTACTCAGTTATTCAGGCTGCTGAAGAAACGAATTTTCCTGGATCGAGTAGTACTGGTCACCGGCGAGTAAGAGAATCGGAGCTACGCTGTCATGCAGCAGCACAGAAATATTTACTTAAAGCTGAACATAAAGAAGTTCGAGTAGGATTTGCGCTTGAATTTTTAGCGCATGATGTAAATTTTAGGAACAATGTAATCTTTACAGACGAAAAAACTTTCCAGTCAACACACAGCATTCGTGTTTACCGCCCTCCGAATACTCGATTCGATGAGAAATATATATCGAAAAAATGGTAGATTTTTCTTCAATATGTGGGCTTGGATATCGGTACGTGGTCCTGGTGTTTTGTGGCATATTGAGGAACGATTTATCACAATTATTTCCTAATAATGAGTTCATATTTCAACAAGACAATTGTTCCGTTCATACTGCTCATACCGTAACTAACTGGTTTCAAGATAACAACATCAATTTCCTTAACTAGCCCAGTCATAGTCCAGATCTTAACCCTGTGGAAGAAGTATGGGGACTACTCGTAAGAGGTATCCAAAAACGAAATGTGAGACCATCGGATGCCGAATAATTACTGGAAATAGTAAATAATGCTTGGAAAAATATTATTACTAATGATTATTGTATAAGGTTATTTAATTCTATGCCAAACAGACTTATAGAAGTTATAAATATAAATGGTGCAATAATGAAATATTAATAGTTAGTTTCTTGTTAAGTAGGATATCCTTTGTCCTTTGATCCAGGATTTCTACATATTGTACCGTTTATTCTCCACTTTCTTAAAAAGTTATACAATTTGTCTCATTAACCATCCATCATTTACTATAGCAATAACTATGGCATTAAAATAAAAAAATAAATTATAAGTGATATCTGTTTAATTTCGGCTATTCATTACATATTCAAATAGATACAGATTTACATTAGGAAAAAACTTGTCCTATTTATTTCTGCTCACGACAGTACCCTACATGAAAAAATCCATAGGGGTTGGGACAGGTGATCCGGCAGGCCATCTTGTGCGTCCGTAATATGTCGAAATGACTATTTCGAAATCTGTTTTCTATATAATAATTAGAAATATCTCGAGGGTTATGTAGGGGAGCCCCATCATGTTGATTAAAGTCCCCTGAAATAAAATAAGACCTATGAACCTAGTACCCACAATTCCTGCCCATATATTTACCCCAAACACTTCTTGGTGATTTCCTTCAATAAATTCATGTAAATTTTTCTGAGACCAGTAACGCAAATTATCCAGGTTAAACATGCCATTGTCAGTGAACCGACTTTCAT
The DNA here is from genome assembly GCA_963675555.1 of Leptura quadrifasciata. Lineage (NCBI taxonomy): Eukaryota > Metazoa > Arthropoda > Insecta > Coleoptera > Cerambycidae > Leptura > Leptura quadrifasciata. Next base: position 12,051,238 of record OY776681.1, on the reverse strand, counting down.
CTGTGAACAGAATTCTGGGAACAATGTTTCTATTTTCTAGTAACCAACTGCAATAATGAACTCTCCTACCTGCATCAGCTTCATATAAATGCTGATGAAGTTGATATTTTTATTATATATATATATTTTTATTTATATCCATGTTTTCTCAATATTCTTCTAACATATGGTTGGTCGATAGCCGAGTGGGTTAAGGCGCGAGGTGGCAACCGCGATTAATCACACGGACATCGCACCACCGGGTTCGAATCCTGGCTCCGGCACTGACACTGTCGGAGGAAATGGTTGTATGTCCGCGTTTTTCAATGTGTAACCCCCTTCCGCACAAGTCTCTGGCTTCTGGAATTGGGGGTTGTCTAATTTCTGTGGTGTTTATTTATTTATTTATATTTATATTCTTAGCTAATATCAAGAGCACTTCCAATCTCACGTGTACTTTATTTTTATTAATGGGTGCTAGAACATTAATCTCTGTGGTCTCGTCAATAATAAACGTATTTTGTTCGTTTTTATTTGGCTGGGCCCTTAATTTCTCTTCTAAAAACTTAAAATATTTTCTACAAGGGCGATGCCTTCCAGGATACCGCTCTGCATATAACTTTTCAGCTTAATATGCATTTCTTTTTGATTCCCCATAAATAAGTAACATGTCCACCTTTTCATTTTAAATAGTTATATTAGCAAATAAATCAAAAGAAAATTAAAAAAACACTACATAAACTTTATCAAATAATAACTTAGACAAATGTTTGAAAAGAAATGTAATTCTCATATGGCATGCTTGTAAAATTTTGTACATACATTAGTACATAAAGTTTCATTAAATAACTGAAGAATAGCATCTACAGAAATCCAATAATTTCAATATAAATTAGTATCCAAACTAGACGTATTATACATCAAATCAAAGGTTAATGATTTGGGCTTTGCTGTTGCAAGTATAAACATATGGTTACCATTTTAAAAAAATTAATAAAATTCATTCATTTTATGTTTTTGAAAAAATTGCCCTTCAATTCAAAATAGTGGTTTTTGCACAAGAGGTGGTCCAGAGAAAATATCTAATGAATTTAAATCCGGGGAACGCGCTGGCCATGAATTAAAATGAGATATGATATTATATGAAATCTTGATGAAATAGTCTTTCCGATTATGTAAAATGAATCCAAAAAGCGGCATCAATAAAACATAAATGGTGCCTAATAAAGAATAATAATCAGTAGGATCAAGAAATCGTCCGACATAGTTGTTAAATATTATGAAGTAATAAACTTGTCCCTTACTCATGTACACCCTTGTATGCTCATAACTTAATTCTGCACGTGTGTGGTATAATAATTCTACTTTTTGCGCGACTTACCCAGACCAACATAATATTTTTTTGCGTAGCTTGTGGTCAGCAGTCCATACTACGGCGGAATATGCGATAGCGACAAATCACGATGTTCCTTAAATTTTCCCTGTTTATTGACTATAATTCATGTCTCTAGTAAAATAAGATTTGAAGCTGTTTCTTTGGTGATGTAATATAGTTTTTATCCTCGTTTCTAAAATTTATTATACATAAAATCACTTTTCCTAAGGAAAATAACCACGCATTGTGTTTCCCACATACTTTCAATACAGGGGATGATTTTTTGAGCAGTATTATAAAAAATAGTTATTCAAACAACTGTTCAACAAATGCACTCTTGTCCAGTTACAAGGTGATTAAAAATATTCATTAAAGAATACTTTTTTAAACATTTAGCAATGATGGGTTAAGGATCTGCAATCACATGAAAGAACGTTGCAGCGTTCACGCTACGATTTTTTCGTATTATATCAATAACATACAAATATAGCATAATTTGATAAACTCTGTATACGGACATATACGCCACTAATAGATTATTAGTCATCCTGTATTAAGTCTCTCATATTGTTTATTGCTATTATTTCGTTCATCTTTAAATTTATAGTTTTACAAAAAATTTCTTTATAGTGTAATATGTGCAAAATGAAGAAAAATCCCTAAATGTTGTCGACAAATGTTGTTGCAAGGAAGGACTTTCTATAAATCTCCACAAAACCACAGTCGTCAATTTTACACGGAGAAGAGCACTGCAAGGCCTAAAGCCCCTAAGGCTCAACGGAATGGAAATTCTATTTGTCTGTGAGGCAAAATATTTAGGAGTCATTTTTGACCAAAAATTAACATGGAATTCTCACATCCAAAAAGTCGCACAGAAAGCCACAATAGCCCTGGGAAGGTGTAGGCAAATGTGTGGAAAAAACTGGGGGTTAAATCCTAAAATGAACCTGTGGTTATACACCAGGATAGTGAGACCCATGATAACCTATGGATCAGTGGTATGGTGGACTAAAACGGTGCAGTCGGGAGCAATAAGGCTGTTAAGTGGCGTACAAAGGCTTGCTTGCCTGTGCGCACTGGGGGCTATAAAAACTGCTCCTCCGGCTGCACTTGAGGTCCTCTTGGACCTGCCACCCTTACACGTATTCATACAAGGCAAAGCTCGGTCAGTGGTGCACAGGTTAATGGCCAAACGCCAATTAGACAGCAACACGGGACGGAGTACCAGAAGTTATACTCGGAGATGGGGACAGATCTCATTCTAGGCATACCCACGGATGTAATGGTCCCAAGGTATAACTTCAACAAGAACTTTCAGACTGTTATACCAGACAGGGAGGATTGGAAAACGGTCCTCCCATAACAGCACAAACAGTCTGGCACACTGACGGTTCCAAGACAGAACAAGGAGTCGGAGCAGGGATTTACGGGACAAGGTCAAAAGCCAATATCCCAATAAGTCTAGAGAAATACGCAACGGTGTTTCAGGCTGAAGTGATCGCCATACACTGTTGCGCAAGGGAGATAATAGGACAAGGCACTGTTAACCAGTCGATTGCCATTTTTTCTGATAGCCAAGCGGCAATAAAAGCAATCAGTTCCATGCAAATCAACTCAAGATTGGTGTGGGACTGTTTGACGGCTCTTCTTACAGAGCTGGGAAGTCAGAACAGAGTGACCCTAGCATGGGTACCAGGACACGAGGGACACAGAGGAACCGAAAAGGCTGACCAACTGGCCAAGGAAGGCGCACTTGAAGCCCCAATAGGACCTGAGCCCTTTTGTGGCGTGGCAAAGCCATGCATACGAGCAGCCATTAAGGAATGGGTGCAAAATGAATTTCTGGAATGGTGTAGGAATCTTTCAAGACAGAGGAGTTTATTAAAGATCGTTCGGCCAAATTTACGGAGGACCCACTAAGCCCGAATAGGAAGGCCATCAGAGTAATAGTGGGCCTTCTAACTGGCCACTGCCGGGTCAATAGACCCATGAGTCTAATGGGCCTGGCAGAGAACGCGACATGCAGAGTCTGCCAAGAGGAAGAGGAAACCTTAATTCACGTATTGTGCCACTGAGAAGGCCTGGCGAGGATGAGACTCCAAGTACTCGCAGAAGAAAAACCAAGGGCGGACAGCTATATAAAAGGACCTTTATCAAAGCTGTGGAGTCTAGTACAAAGGACAAAGCTAGATGAGGTACTATAAGGAAGATATTCTGGGAGCATCACAATAGACCTGAAAAGATCGCGGTGGCAAATGCTAAACAACCAGCTCCTTTGTTAATGTAATCTAATATGTGCAAAATACTGTGAAGATTATAAATGACCCAATATCAGGAATTAATAATATCAAACACAATATAAACAAAATTTTTTATTTTATTTTTTTCTTGATTAATATCAAAATCATTTCTAAAAATTTAATACTTATCTATTGATCTTACCGAAATTAGTAGTTATTGTTTTGTTAATTTAAAGAGTAGGCAACATCTTATTTCGGGACCAGAAAATTGTACACTTTATTTCCGTTAGTAGCGGATTTTATTTCAACCTCACCGGAAATTGATGGAAAATAACCGCTATAGAAGGTTTAATTGGTTTTTTTTATACATTTATTTAACGTCGGCCTATTTCCGCTACTGAGGCCTAACACCGACGCCTGTAGACGAGCTACCCCCAACCAGGAATTTTGCCGAACCTTAAGAAGAATAGGGATCTTTTACTTGCCTAACATTTAATAGACAAGGGACCGACGGCTTTACATCCCCTCCGAAGGATGGTATATGTCCTATACAACCCTCGCCTAAGGTTGTATAGCTTCCGCGTATACACTGATATACAAGCCGCTGGAAGATGTGTGAGGCGAGGACGCGGTTTCCGTTGGAATGGTCACCCATCCAAGTACTAACTGCGCTTGTCGTTGCTTTACATCGCAATCAATGGCCCTAAAATACTGCCCTGAGGCACTCCCTGCTGTAGTTCAGCCATATCAGATTCCTTATCATCAATTTCAAGTTGTTGAAGTCTTCTGATAAATAAGATGCTAACAGAGTACAAGAACTATTGTCAAAGCCTACAAGGTGTAGTATAGATATTAAAATTATGGTTTAACGCATCGAAGGCTTTAGAATAATCTAGAAGGACTAATGCACACATTTCATTTCACATCATTCATTATTTATAAAAATGTTAAAGAAGAATGGCACAAGCACAGAACCTTGGGGAACACCTGATGTCGCTGAGATATCCATAGACCAAAATCCACGGTATTGTACATTTCTATTTACCAAGTAGGATTCAAAAAAGTTTAGGAAATACTCAGTTAGTTCAAATTCGGATAATTTGTTCAGCAAAATTCCGTGGTCCAGTCTGTCGAAGACTTTAGAAAAATCTATATAAATGCCATCTACTTGGCTTCCAGCATCCAACTGTTCAGCTATGAACTGAGTGATGCACACCAGATTGCTGGTGGTAAAGTGGTTTCGCATGAATCCATGTTGATCGAGGCAAATTTGAGATTTGACGTAATTAAAGAGAATATCGTATATTACGTTTTCAAATAATTTACTAAAATTGCACAATATTACTATTGGCCTATAGTTTTCAATAGCACATCTTTAATTTTTTTTTAATACCGGACAGATCCTAGATATTTTCTAGACTTCTGGAAAAGTAGAAGTTTTAATAGACAAATTAAAAATACTAGCTAGTGGTTTTGCAAATAAAATGGCACAATCTTTAAGGAGAAATGCCGGAATACCATCAGGACCTGTAGTGGTTTTGGGTTTAATTTGCCTTGAGTACGTCATTTTCGGTAATATAGGGAATGCATAAATTGTTAGTATTACAATGAGTGCTATTTATATCATAAGCAAAGTTTGTAGATGCGGAATATGACGCTTAAAAGTAATTAGCAAATGCGTTAACTATTACTTGTGGCTCGTTTAATATGGAGTCATTATAGGTCATAACGCTAGGAATACTGGATATAGTTTTTCTGCTGTTTACATATGACCAGAAGTGATTTGGATTGGACTTAATTTGGTTCTCAATATTGATAAGATATTCTTTGTGCGCGTTACCAATATCGTTTATGTTTGCTCTTAGAATTTTAAATTGATTCAATTCATATGAGTTACCATTTTTTTTAAGTTGCGCCAGTGATTTGATTAGTTTTCTAATAAAGAGAACGCAAGATATAACAACAACTTGTTAACTATATTAATGAAACAAATACCAGTTCCATCAGAAATTTAAGCTACGATATCTATATTTATAAAAAAAATTAATAACATGTTTAACTCTTTCGTTGGATCCAAGCGAGTAAAACCTTCTTCATTAGTAAATTATGGGTCAATTGTTATCTCACTGATTACTTAATCGTTTTATAACATAAGTAACCGATGACGTCATTTATATATAGATTTTAAATTGTACAGTCCCAAACACAGCATCGTGGAAATCACCTCATATGCTGATACTAAATAATAAATAACACCACAGGTAATTACGATCCCCTTTATCCCGGAAGGCTCTAGAAGAGCCTTGTGTGCGAATGGGCTACACATTTAGAGACAAGGAACACACCCCTCTCACACTATTTTCTACTACCACGACCGGGGATCGAACCCGGGTGAGACACAAGTGCGCTCACCTCTCGACTACCAGTCGTATGTATATATTTACAATCTAATAAACTTTATTTCTATCCAATATGGTAATCGAAAATGCAATTTACTTGTGTTAATGTCTTTACATATGACCAAGTAATATTGATTTGATGATTAAAATGCATTTTAATATATAACAGAGACTGTACATAGCAGATTTAACAGAATACAATTTTAAACGAATCATATTTATAGGAAATCATCTAAATTAAAATCAGCTTTAAAAATTTGCATCAAGTACAACACATTATAACTAACCATCAATCAGTGAAATAAATATTCATTAATTTTCTAAAGCAAACACTATATATAACTTTTTAGTTGATATACGCGGAATCTAACTTAATACAAGTTCTATCGTTTAACTCATTTTTTTTACTTGCGATCCTTTCACTAAATGTTACAATTATCTTAAACAAAAGAATAATACTTTGTGCCATTAGAGAAAGTCTAGGAAGGTTTTAAGAGCAACCTATATTTCTACAATTGCAACGACGGCAATGACCCAAATAGCTGCCTTTTTGGGTATATGCAATTAGAATTCCATCTCGTAAAACTCGGAATTTATGACACAATCAGGAAATATTACTATTTCAAAAGTCTGATATGACACAACGAAACTGTTTTATTTAAATTGTTTTGTAAATTGATGCATTAGCGCCGCTACAAATGCCGAATATTACACAAATTGTATTTATAAAAATATTTGAGAATATTATATTATATTAGTTGCTGCTATTATAATAGTTTTTATATTGTCACAATGATTTTGCGACAAATAGGAACATTTTGATGAAAATTGGGGGATATCTACTAGCAAATATTTCACATGTTCTTGATAAAACTTTGCTACATTCTTCATATATTATAAATAAATTTAAATAATACTCGTGCGTATAATTTAAGTGCCCCGGCATGATAGTTAATACTTGTCAAATGATAAGTGACAGCTACATACATTTGTTTAGCACTCAACGCCGTCATAGCCAACTAAGAGTAATTGAACTTAAAATCTGCTTCCGGTATAACCGGAAGTGCCACCATCTTAAAAATATTTTAGCCGAGTTGCCTCCATCTACATTAGTTTGCTACCAAATTTTCAAAATTTTCCAATGCCTACTTTTCGAGTTATCGATCGCCGCAGTGGGACACCCTGTATATTTACCCTATCACTATTTACTTCTCTTAAATTTTTCTGTCAGCGCAGTGCTCTCCAAGCACTTTTTCCGTTACATTTATATGTAGATTGAGGCAGCGGATTGCGCGGAATCAATATTCCTGCCATAAAAATCATAAATATGTTGGATACTGTAGTTCGATGTATGAGTCGAGCAACGAGCAGGAAATTTTATAAAATTACATAAAGTTTTCGCCCCAGTTGATGCGTTGCGAAACGACATTAAGGGGGTGGCAAATCTAATTTTAAATACATATTTTACAACTAGTTAACTTCTTTCAGTACTTTATAGCGATGAAAGTAACGGGTGGGACGTTTGTGTTTCATTGATGCAAACGTGCAGGGGCGCAGTCAGTGGGATTGCTTGCCTACTACCACGATTTATCACATTTAAGACCAGAAATCGATAGTTCGCAATTCTTCACATGAGACCAGTTTTCTTTTTAATATAACTTTATTTAAAAAAAATTAATTAGCGTTTTTTTAGCGACATTTTGTAAAATTACTAGAATTGAAAATTGTTTATGATAAAATTTCGAACAAAATTAGAGATTGGAAAGTTAATTGAACTGTTCGTCGTTTTGTACATGATAAAAATACTTGAGATTTAACAATTTTAATAGTATTTTACAGTACAAATAAGGTAAAATAGTTTTTACTGATGTAGTACTCAGTACTCAGTTCACTGAGTTCAGTTCGAGCAACGAGAAGCAGCAGTAGGCAGCTTTCAGTGAGAACCTGAAGATGGCAGATGAGATTCTGCCGAAACGTCGTTTAGACAACCGTGACTCCCGGAGGAGTCGATCATCGACACGGGATAGCACCTGGAAGTGCAACAACACTTCATTTAACACCCGCGAAAACCTAAAAAATATATATATATATATACATACCTATACACATAATAATAATTTATTTACGGAAATAACATACAGAAAAATATACAGATATAATTTGTACTATTTATGTAAACAAATTGAATAAATTTACAGTAAGTTAAAACTTGTTTGTAAATTATTGGTAATTTCAGAACCTAGATGTACAATATATTTAGTGTATTCTTATTGTTGCATTTTACAAATAGTCTAAGACTTGTGTATAAAAATTCACATAAGGTAATTCGCAGAAGGTCCTGAAATAACCATTAACCTATATAATTAACAATAAGAAATGGATATGAAGTAATCATGACAGGCGAATTATTGAAACTATTGGAACTAAGTGGAATGAGTATTTTTTTTGTGTTTATTTATTTTTTACATCTATTAGTCGATGTATATCTAGTCTGGGAATGCTTTTAATCCAAGATTTTACTCTATTCTTGAACAAACTATAAGAATTTATAGTTATTGTTTCAATTGGCAATTTATTATAAAGTTTAGGTCCTAGGTATGTATGGCATCTTTGTGCAATTGTTTTTTTAGGTCTAGCTACTTGAATAGGAGCATTTATCATATAACGGGTGCTGTAGGCATGATCAATATTTTCCAACTCATTTTTGTTTTTATACTGCCTTAGTAAAAGGTTGAAACAGAAGAGTTGCCGCATATCAAAGATCCCCGTTTCTACATATAGACTTTCAGTTGGGTAGGTCCAATTTTTTTTATATATAATTTTTAATATTAATTTTTGCGTAGTTTCTAAGGTCCTTAAATGATTATTTGAAGTACCTCCCCATGCTATAATTCCATAAGTAAGGTGAGATTCGACTAAAGCATGATAAAGTGTTTTCATATGAACGATTTTAAGAATTTTAGATAAGTATTTAAATTTATATAAGATAGTTCTTAATTTTTTTACTATAAAGTTTATGTGTATATCCCATTTTAAATTCTTATCTATGTAAATTCCCAGATACTTAATTTTATCTGTAGCTGAGATTTCTATATTTTTGCTGCCGATTTTTACACATAATTTTTTATAAGTCGGTAAATATTTCGAATAGGAGGTAAACGGTATGTAATAAGTTTTACTAAAGTTTACTGTTAGTAATTTATTACTGAACCAGGCAAAGATAGTAGCTAGATCAGCTTCTATTTTATCCTTTAATATATCCCAACTTTCGGCTTCATAAAAAATGGCTGTATCATCAGCAAAACTTACTACTTCACCCTTAGTTTCTACATTAAATAGGCCATTTAGGTATATATTAAACAGTATTGGTCCTAGAACAGTGCCTTGAGGCACCCCATATTCTACAGTCTTTACATTACTTACTGTGTCTGCGATTTGAGTACATTGCGTACGGTGTTCTAAATAACTCGACATTAATTTATATGAAGTCCCTCGAAAGCCTATACTGTTCAACGTACTGAGAAGTTGGGTGTGGCTAACCGTGTCGAAGGCCTTTGCCAGGTCGATGAAAACGCATATTGCTGGTTTTTTGTTATCAGTAGATTTATTAATTTTAGCAGTTAATTTTGCAATAGCGTCTTGCGTCGACCTGTTCTCTCTGAACCCAAATTGTTTGTCTGATAATATTCTATATCTCTTTAGATAACAATTAATCCTATTTCTTAGTACTTTTTCAAAAATTTTCGCTATATTCGAGATTAAAGAGATTGGCCTATAATTAGCAACATCTAGTTTATCACCACTTTTAAAAAGTGGTTTTATTATAGCCGTTTTGAATAATGATGGACATACTCCTATGTTAAACGATCTATTTATTATGTAGGTTAAAGGTTTAGCTATTTCTTTAGCAATGTCCTTTAAAGTTCCGGACCGTATGCCATCAATACCAGGTGCCTTATTATTTTTTAAATCATGAATAGTTTCGATGACTTCCAACTCGTTAGTCTCAGAGAAATGAATTGGGAAAAGTTTTTATTGTCTCAGTTACACTGTTTTTTTGTAATTTAATTTTGTTAGCTAGATTTTTTCCTACATCGGTAAAATAATTGCAGAAAGCATCGGCTATATCTTTTTTATCAGTAACTGTTACATTATCTTGTACTATTTCACTAATTTCATTTTTCCCAATATTCTCGTTTGATAGTTCTTTTATGGATTTCCAAAGGCCAGTCGAGTTATTTTTATTTAAATCAATTTTATTTTGAAAATAATTTACTTTCGCTTTTCTTATTAGTTCAGTTAATTTATTTTTATATTTTTTAAATTCTTGTTTATTTTCTTCAGAAGGATATTTTTTCATTTTTTTATAAAGCTTGTCTTTTATGTTAACTGAATTTATTAGACCTTTGGTAATCCAGTTAGTTCGTTTTTGCTGATTATTTTTTATTTTAATTATTTTACTTGACTCATGTGTATGTATGTTTTTAGCTTGTTAACAAATATTTCGGTGCAATCATCTACTCTGTTTGCTGAATATAATTCAGTCCACGTTCCTCTCTTAATTTATTTATTAGTACGGTACATACATAATATATACAAGATATAACGAATACTAAAATATACAATAGAAATTCAGTGAAATTTATTTTATTATTTGGATTATCAAAACGTGTATTATTATAATATAGATTACTATAGTCGGGGCAAGAGTTCAAGCGATGCACGTCACAGGTCGATTCTATAAATAAGACAATACTGATAAGAATCATGAAGCTCCATTAAACTGTATCTATTTCTGAAAAAAGCTTAATAACTGGGTCTCAAGAATTACTCTTTTTAATGTAATTAATGATTAGAAATTAAAATTTATTTAATGAGATCACGCGTGACGTGCATCGCTTGAATTCTTGCCTCGACTTGTATTCTCGATGTTTATCAGGAGTCTACCAGATGAGAACACCTGTGTTTCTTACCATGTTTATATAAATGAATGTGTAAGTCAGTGATGGAATAATTTTTTATAGAACTCATCACACATAATATCAACATCAGAATATTCATTCAAAAAAGTCCAATAGGTATCAAGAAAAGAGGCATATAGACCATGACAATTAACTTTTTTGAAATTATATCTTTTACTCTCTAGATTAGCAGGGAATTTATTGTTTTGGCAAGCCGTCACCTCCTAGAGCTAGTAAAATTGTTACCTTGCGTGTAATGTATAATATTTTATTTGTTATTCATTTCATTTCTCATTTCATTTTTTTTTAACAAGAAAAATTGTATTTAAAACAGGGAAACCCGTTTAAAACAGTTTCTTTTTCCGATTATTTCAGGTCTGTTTCCACCACTACTAATATTTTGTAAAAATTCAGTAGTCTTACTTATAAAATTATTATATTTATATTTATTTTTATAAAAAATGGCCAGCGATCATGAGTTTGGTGCATACAATTCTAAACTGTTATGTGGCATTTATAAAGGGTTTAAAAGTCAGATACATATTTTATAAACCTTAAATTTCGGTAACTTTTAATTTTTATCTCACTGTTGTGTAATAATTTACGGGTCCTAGGTCAATACGGTGAGCCAATTTAATACCCTTGTTTGGCTTATATGTATTTACTTAACGTTAGGTGGATGATGTTTTAGACTTTTAATTTTGTAGGGACCGTATAGAGCATGAACTAAGGTTTATTTAACAAAACACGAATAATAAAACATGCTATAACTTGTAGATATGTTTGACCAATATGTAATATATAGCATAAAAAAGGGATAATTATAGATGGATGATTGGTAATAAGTTCATTAAATGATACGGACGACATATACTAGGTAGTCAATTATACATTCTTGTTTGGTGGAATTGCTACAAGTTTGTTATTAATGAAAATTACGATAAATATTCATTCTATACGAGACATAATATAACGTACATTAACATAAAGATAAATATTATTCTTTGGTAATTACCACTAAATAAGCAATTTTAATTTTTTGGGTTTTAATTTACATTGTATTAGAGATGTTCTGTAAACGGTTTTCATCTGTAAAACCCCTGTTAACGTCCAGTCGTATAAAACGACCACCTACGTATAACGACCGATTTTGAATTTCCCGAATTTCCCGAAATGGGAAATCCCATACCGACCATACTCTCATCTCACAACAATGCTAAACACACCCTCAAGAAAAGGGGGAAAGTAAGTAAGGAAGCGAGCAAGCAAACAAACAAGCAAGTAATAATAATAATAATAATTTATTTATCCGTAAGACCAATTACATGGCATAGGATAACTCAAAGAACAGCTAATAAATAAATACAATAAAAACAATCAGTATACATATAAGTACAATAAAAGTAAAACAATTTTTAGGAAATACAATATGTAGATAGGTACAGTAAACATATATCACAATAATATCGCAATAAGAACACATGGCAGAGGTATATCTATTAATAATTATCAACCACTATTTAAATATTCTTCTATAGTATAGCAACATTTCCCTATTAAATAATTTCTCAAAATATTTTTAAACTGATTTAGACTGCTTATAGTTTTAATATGTAAGGGCAATTTATTGTAAAATAGCATACCCATATAAGCAGAATTTTTCTCATAAATAGTTAATGTATGTATTGGTAAGCATAGGTCATTACCCTTCCTCGTATTATAACTGTGAAAATCATTATTTTTGATAAACTTATCCACATTTTGCTTAACAAATATTAATGTTTCAAAAATATAAATAGATAGTAACGTTAACAATCTCAACCTTTTAAAAATTTCTCTACATGATGTTATACTGGAAACACCTACAATAGTTCTAACGGCTTTTTTTCAAAAGAAAAGCTCTTATAATGTGATGCGAGCCTCCCCAAAATAAAATCCCATACCTCACGCTAAATAAATTAGTGCATAGTAGTATGATAACATTACTTTCTCTGAAGTGATGTGATCTGTACAAAGCGAAGCAAGTAGACGACAATTTTTTACAAACAACATCTATGTGCGTTTCCCAACTTAAGCTATTATCTAAATATATACCTAAAAATTTCGTGCTCATAACCTGTTCTATAGTTTTGCCATTATATTTAATAAGGTGACTTTCGTATATCGTTTTCAATCTTGGTGTAAAGTTTATAAATACTGTTTTGCTTGCATTTAAAAATAACTTATTTTGATTAAACCACGCGATAAATCTATCCAACATAAACTGCGTGTCTGATATTATATCCGAAATTGATGTTTTTGTGGATAGATAACTATTGTCATCAGCGAACATAACTACTGGTTGTTATTGTCGATATTTGGAAGATCGTTGATAAATAAGAGAAACAATAACGGACCCAAAACAGACCCTTGTGGCACACCATAAGAAATTTTAATTTCTTTTGATTTAACTCCATCGATTTCTACCAATTGTGTCCTATCTGTAAGATATGTCTTTATTAAGTTGTTTACTGTTCCCCTTAAACCATAAGCCTCTAACTTTGTTCAGAGCAAATCATGATCGACCAGGTCAAAAGCCTTACTCAAATCCAAGAATAAACCTACACATTTTTTATTGCTATCCAAACTTTCATACAACGTATTTAGAAAATCGTTAATCCCTGAACTTGTAGATTTGCCCTTTATAACCCATGCTGAGCTTCGTTTAATATAGTATTTTCTGTTATGAAAGTAGTAATACTGTTAAAAATTATTCTTTCTAATATTTTAGAAATTGTGGATGACAACGACACCGACCTGTAACTTTCTACATTAACAGTCTCTCCTTTTTTATACAATGAAACAACTTTAGCAATTTTTAAAATATCGGGAAAAATGCCATGCCTAAGTGATAGATTTATTAGATATGTTAAGGGAGCTAAGATGTAATCAATACAAGACTTTAAAAGACTGGCACTAATTCCATCTATTCCAGACGAATTTGACTTCTTCAGTCCCTTTACCACACTAAGTACTGTTTGTTTGCTGACATAACCAAGAAACATCGTAGGATACTCCTTGTCAACATTGAAATTAATAGGACCTAAATTTTTATTAGCTAGTTTATCATTTAAAACCGTAGGAACATTTATGAAAAAATCATTAAAAACATTTACTACCTATCTCTTGTTTATTATTTTATTATCTGTATGCAGTTCTTTGATTTGTTGTTTGGTAGAGTTATTCACATTATTGTTTATAATTTTCCAAACCAATTCTGAGGTTTTATTGCTTGTCGAATAACGAAAACAGCAAAAAAGTTTACAAAAAAACATTACAGTAAAGGACTGGTTAAATACTATTTTCTCATTTCAGTGCATTGGAAGAAATGGTCCCACTAAATGGCCTCATTTCAAAATTGAATAAAGACGTGTGTTAATCAAAATGGGCAACACGTTGAACATCTATTATAATTTTCTCTAATGAATTATTTGAGGGAACCTCTTTTTTAAAGTTTATTCTTGAATTTGACACTTATTTATTTATAAAACGAAAATGGTTGCAATTAGCCATAGAGAAGTACTTCCAAAAAATGTTCGTTTTTCATTTCTACATCACATCATCGAAAATATACATGGTGTTCCATTTGAAAAAATCAAAACGAGAATTAGAAACGCATGTGAGGCAATTACTCCTGAAATGCTCCAGAATGTAATGTGTGAGGTGACTCGTAGAGCACGTTTGTGTATTAGAATACATGGTACACAATTTGAGCATTTTTTTTTTTTTTTTTATACATTTATTTAACGTCGGCCTATTTCCGCTACTGAGGCCTATCACCGACGCCTGTAGACGAACTACCCCCAACCAGGAATTTTGCCGAACCTCTTCCCTTAAGAAGAGTAGGGATCTTTTACTTGCCTAACATTTAATAGACAAGGGACCGACGGCTTTACATCCCCTCCGAAGGATGGTATATCTCCTATAAAACCCTCGCCTAAGGTTGTATAGCTTCCGTGCATACACTGATATACAAGCCACTGGAAGATGTGTGAGGCGAGAACGCGGTTTCCGTTGGAATGGTCACCAATCCAAGTACTAACTGCGCCTGTCGTTGCTTTACATCGCATACCGAAGTATGTACATAGTAAAGTCGCACCTACGCTCGCCCCCAATTTGAGCATTTGTAGTTAGAAAAATAAATACACACATTTTCTTTTCAGTATCATAGTAAGTAGTACCGTTATACATAGTTTTTTCGTTTTTTTGGATGTTCATTTTGTACTTGTATTTTTATTTATGAGATATTTGTTTGTTTGGATTAAATTGTAAGAAATAATTATTGAATTATAATTATTATAAAGTGAATTTTTGCTATTATAGCATAGCTGATTTTTACGATTCAATGATATGAATTGTGGTTTTTAAAATTGACATATCAGTTAAAATTTTTGTAACATGTTTTATATCGTAGAAAAGAGAAAACCGCTGCTCAAGGAATCACTATTTCCACGTTCATTTTTTACTCCCTTTAAAAATAGGGTGGGTGTGGCAATGGGGGTGGTAGAAGGGGTAGCTAACGCCAAGAAAATTGTTCGAGACGTTTTGTTCTTGTATTCACACTAAATCATATTTTAATCTTTTTACTCCCTTGCATAATAGTCTGGTGGTGATATTGAGGGTGGTATTGGGAATCATAGAGGGGGGTGGCTAATGCCAAAAAAAAAAAAAAAAATTTGAGACATTGACTTTTCGTACATGCTCTAAATTGCAATTTTATGGAGTCTTACCTGCTTGCTTTGCCTATTTAACCCATTTACACCCGAATCCTCAACGCAATTGGATCAAAATATAATCTAGTTCCAGATCTCGTTATAATACATAAATTTACCGAATTTCAAGTCAATATCATTTGGAACGTGCGCACAAACCGACAAACAGAAATTTTTTTTTCGTTCAAATTTAAAATCACGACGTTTCATGACATTTTAAGCCTACTACAACAAAAAAAAATGCATATTTTTTTGCGTTACTATACTTCCACTGGACGTGGAAGCAAAAATAAACGGAATTAATGGTGTCATGACCTACTTTGAGATTTGTTCTTTCCATTTTTATACAAGAGCGTATGTCAAAGCCAACTGCATTTTTCGAATTTTTTGATACACATTATTATTCTCATTGTCTTCGTCAACTTTCATCCCTTTAACTTTTTTCGTACCTCCTCAAATAAGGAAGCTACAACCATTTGTAGCTTTCCTATTTTTCAGGTTTTTGTAATATATCTCACAAAAATGGAGAGTAACTGTTTCTAAAAGTACATTATTCTACAATAGATATTAAGCGAGATTTTTAGTGTGGCCCCCGTAAAATAGACAGACAGTATATAATCAGGAATAAATATTTGCTGTCTCATTATAATAAAGAATACAAAGTTATTATAATTGCGCAATAGGACAATATCTAATAGCAAATAGAATTTTTTAACTGTCTGTATACAAACAGATATATGATCGGGTGAACCAATGGTTCCAATTTTCTTGTTTTATTGTCGGTGTTGAAATATAATTTTTCATGATATAATTTTTTAGCTGCACGTATAACCTTTTTATATATTGTTTTATAGTTTTTATAGATCAAAATGTCATTATTATCATTTGTGATTCGATGCTTCGAATAAATTTTTTTAAAGTTTTTTGACGAAATTTGGATTCCTTTACTTAGCCTTGGTTTTTTATTATGACATTGTGATCTTGTGTTTCCCTTTTTTAATGGAAATGGAAATGCAATATCAATATAATATTTTAAAATACTTATAAATAACTCAAAAGACTTATTTACATTATTACAATTATATACTTAACTCCATGATCCCCTACTTATATGTGACAAGTATCATAATTGTTTTTACTCAGAAATCTTGATATAGATATAATTTTTAACAGTACTTTTCCGGTATTTAAATTAAAAGATAACAACTGACCTGTATGGTCCGTTAAACCAGTAGGCACAACTTTATAAAATAACATCGGATCTTTAAAATTTGTGCATATATAATCTATAGATATAGCCGTATTATAAATATTATGCGAAAATCTTGTGGCGTCCTTTATTAAATTAGTAATGTTGTAAGAGGATAAGAGGTCATTTAATTCATTTTTTTCAGTAGAATTTGTTAATTGATCAATATTCAAATCTCCACAGATTATTATTTTACGATCACTGCTTGAATATATAAAATTTAGAACTTTATCTAATTCATCAATAAATATATTAACATTATTTGGCAAAGGTGATCTATATATAGTAACAACTCTTATTGCGGATTCTAAGAATATTAAGTCTATACAACAAACCTCAATAATTTTTTCCTTGCAGAATTTATCTAAGGATTTCAATTCTTTAACATTATCTAATATAGTATTTCTACAAAATATTGCAGTACCTCCTTTCATATATAATGTCCTGCAGAAAATACTACTTAAAGTATAATTGTTTATAATTACATTATCTTTTTCAAAATGTTTTAGATTATGTTCTGTTAAACAAGCTACATCAATATTTTCGTTATTTAAAAGTAATAAGTAAGTAGTACATATGTAATTTTAAAATCTGTCATATTATGATATATATTATTATATGACTGCAGTTTTCAATTATTTGACTGAAATTTGTTAGTTAGGCAAAGACCAACACACAACAAACTATATTGTTACTTGCTGCCGCGAACCAATGGCAAATTTTATATCACAGATTTCAGCCAATTATTATCTTAAGGATTTATATGATATTAAATTAAATTCAGCAGAAAGCTTTTAACGCTACAGAAAATTTTGCATTTTTCTGGTTCTGTTTTTGACATAATATGACAATTACATTCAATGATTATTATGAGTAAGTTAGCTATAATCTTTATGCCCTAATTATCAAGCTATATCAGGGTAATTTAATAATCAATTTCCAACTCAACTCCAAGCAATAATTACACCGATGCTGACGAGTGTAAAGGTACAGGTTTGGCGCGTTGCCTTCAATAAAATAGAATCGTAGTTTATTAATTTTCCAATCCAAAATATAAATTAAATGCAAATGCAAGCCGGATTCACAATTCATATTGTAGAAATAACCTTGGGTCTTGCTTTAGCTGACATGTGAGGTAAACCTCGGTAAATTGAATATATCAAATCAAATTTTCGCAGAATAATAATCAGGACTAGCGCTCGTACATAAACTACCAGCTCAGCTGTCGATTACAGAGACTTCTTACGAAGCGAGGATGGATTTTAGGTTTATAGCAGCTCCCTTTTCCTGATTCCGATGGAAAATAACACCTGATAAGGATTTATACCAATCGTTTTATTTTCTGTTTTCTTAGGTGGCGATGTAGCAGCTCACTTTTATGTTTGTGACGTTTTAATTAAGGATAAGGAACTGGTATCGAGGACAGATTGCCAGTGTCATTAAAGAGCCGATACTATTTTTTTTCAAAGGAAATACAGTTTCAGTTAAAATGAATTATTTCATATTGTGGCAGATATGTAAAAAAAGTAAAGAATATACACTCAGAAAATTTATTTGTTACAATTAATTTTGGTGTAATCAATCAAAAACTTTAGCAACATTAAGCACTATACAGGGTAATTCGATACATTCCTTTGGAGATGTGATGGGGCATGATCTAAGAAGTAAATTTAGCCCTAACAATTATTATGCAAAACTCAATAGTTTTTGAGATATTTAATTTTTTTTGTTTTTCTCAAAAAGTAGATCTTAATGTCCTAAAAGTTAATTTTCGAAAAATCTATTTGACATTTTTAAATTTTTTTTTACTGGATTACTTGTTCAATATTATAGATATCCGTTTGGAATGAAAAATATCTGGAAACATTTCGATCATGTGAACATCTGAAATAAAAACTTTAAATTTTTTTTTTAAATCAGCTATGAAATTTACCTATTAGGTTTTTTCAAAAAAATATTAATGTAACACGCGTATAAATTATTATAAAAACTGCCTTATTTCAATAGCTATCTAACAAGGTACAAATGTTCAATGTACCCTTAATAGTTCTAAGAAAATACTAGTAAAAATAACACAAGTAGTACGAATTTTATTTTTAGATAAACAGTAAAAAACATTTTAAAAGTAGAGTTTAATTCTTCATTAATTTCCAAGTTGTACTTTATTTTTTATATGTCTTGCTCAAAATGGGAGACCCTATTTCGTATACAGACACGGCAGCGTCTTCTTATTTCCGTTCTTGTTACTCTGGTTGTCAGATTATGCCTTATGTGTTGGGCAGCATCGACTGTCCTTTGTCTAAGGTTTTCTATAGTATTGACTGGTGTGGCATAGACCATCTCCTTCATATGACCCCATACGTAATAATCAAGGGGTGTTAAGTCAGGGCTTCGCGCTGGCCAAGGTATTGGGCCCGCTCTTCCAATCCAACGGTTAGGGAAACGTTGATCAAGTAACTGTCGTACTGTCAGCCGATAATGTGCTGGACAACCGTCGTTCTGAAACATCATTCGCTGTCTGACGGCGAGAGGAACAACTTGTAAAATCACCGCCAGATCATTTCTTAAAAAATTTTCATAGATTTCCCCGTTTAAATTTTGAGGAAGAAAGTGTGGCCCTATTAAATAGTGGCCAATGACTCCCATCCACACATTAATAGAAAACTTCATTTGGAAACTAGTTTCACGTGTTAACTTGGGATTTTCCTCTGCCCAATAATGTAGGTTGTGGAAATTTGTTATACCCTCGCGATTAAATTTCGACTCGCCCGTCCATAAAATACTTGTTAAAAAATTTGTACTATCTGCATCTGAATTTAACATAAAGCGGCAGAATTCCACTCTCCTTCCAGGATTACCTTCCTCCAAGCCTTGGACAGGGGTATAGTGGTAAGGATGACATCCAACTCTACGTATCGTAGACCAAACTTTCCATTGTGACGCTCCGGTTAGTCTTGCGACTTTATTAGTTGAAATAGTTGGGTCTTCCTCAAAATACCTCAATATTTCTTCCTCATCATCTGGTTCATAAACGGGAGGAGCACCAGTGTCACTTCTTCTACATTTCACGGAGCCAGTTTCAGCGATATTTCGATATGCCGTACTGAATACACGTGCATTTGGTAAGCGGCGGTTAGGGTACCAAAGACCTAATTCTCGGCGAGCTTCAGCAGCATTGCCGCCACAGTATCCATAGACAAACAATATATCAGAGTATTCTGCGTTGGCATACGCGGCCATGGCACAGAAAATACAATAACAACAACTAATAACAACAACTACGAGCAAAATCAAAATCTTCGATAACTAATTTAACAAGACCGACAAACTTAAGGGACACGTAGATAAGAATGTCAGTTAATGACATATATGCACAAACGTCAAAGTCAAGGACTGACTGACTTAAATGAAAATGAACGATTAGTCGTTTAATAAATTCCGCCATCAGCATTATCTTTACTAATTTTTTATTAGAACTATCAAGGGTACATTAAACATTTCTACCTAGTTAGATAGCTATTGAAATAAGGAAGTTTTTATAATAATTTGTACGCGTGCTACATTAATATTTTTTTGAAAAAACCTAATAGGTAAATTTCATAACTGATTTAAAAAAAAAAATTTTTACAACTTTTTATTTTAAATGTCCACATGATCGAAATGTTTCCGGATATTTTTCATTCCAAACGGATATCTACAATATTGGACAAGTAATCCAGTAAAAAAAAATTTTAAAATGTCAAGTAGATTTTTCGGAAATTAACTTTTAAGACATTAAAATCTACTTTTTTGAGAAAAACAAAAAAATTGAAATATCTCAAAAACTATTGAGTTTTGCATAATGTATGTTAGGGCTAGATTTACTCCTTAGCTCATGCCCCATCACATCTCCAAAGGAATGTATCGAATTACCAGTAACCCTTTATAACACTATAGCACTTATTAAAAATAAGTGTTCAGAAGGTATTTATGGCCATACACCATTAAATGAATAGATTTTGGGAATAATAAGGTTTCATTTATTAAATCTTTGTATTTAAAAAAAAAGATATTAACACTATCGATAACTATCGGCCTATTTCTATAATTCCTATTTTTTAAAAATTTTTGGAGTCATTCTCAAAAAAGGCTTGACAATTATCTTCAGATTCACAATGTCTTAAACTGCGACCAATTTGGCTTCAGAAGTAAATTGTCTACCACGAAAGCGATTTTTAAAATAGTCAGTGACATAGTCGAGGGCCTTGAGGATGGTAAGCATGTGGCTATAACCCTGTGTGATCTTTCTAAGGCGTTCGACTACGTCACATGAGTTGCTTGTAGAAAAAATAAGCTCTTATGGCATAGACAACAATATGTTGCTATTAATAACTTTAATTCAGAACATTTAACAATAAGGCACGGGGTGCCGCAAGGTTCTGTGCTGGGGCCCCTAGTGTTTATTTTATACCTGGACGATTTCTTTCATGTTATGTCTCCAATAAAATGCCTTGCGTATGCCGATGACACCTCGATTTTGGATTTTAAACATTAGTAATTTAAATTGGGACAGCATTAGTTCAGTACAGCAAGCTTCTCTCCCAATAATCTTAAACTTAATAAAGGTAAGACTTAGAGACTCGTTTTTTTCTACAAATAACTTAGTAGTAAAAGGTGACAGCATAAAAATTCCTGGCGTTGTCTTGGACGACACCCTCAGCTGGTTCAATCACGTGCAGATACACACCAACAAGCTGTCAAGCATTATATTTCTGTTTCGCAGACTGAAAAATATACTGTGTTTTAGCACCTTAATAAATTGTTATTTCTCTCTATTTCATTCTCACATTAGTTACGCAATTCTGCTCTGGGGTGGCACAACTCATGCAGTACAAATATTCCGGTTACAAAAAAGAGCAATTAAGTTAACTGACAATGCCAGTCGGTGTGACTATTGTTAACCAATTTTCAAAAAACTAGGTATAATGCCAGTTCCCGGTTTGCATATGTACACAACATTACTTGAAATTTACAAGAACATAGATTCCTTTCGACTAATTATGATACGAGGGCTGCCACTCAACTCAGAAAGCTTAGGCTTAGATTAACAAAATCAATCAATTTGAAAGAGAAAAAGGCTAAGATGTGACCAGATTTCCAATTTTTTGTTCTAATACAGCACCCATAGATACATTTGAACAATCAACTAATAAAGTAACTGTTTCTTCATAGTAATTAGGATACAACATAAAATCTCTATCTGGTTCTACACAAATAAAAAAAAATTTTGTACCAAAATTTACACATATTCACAAGTTCATTACTTTTAAATTAAATCAATTTTATCATTATCTTCCCGATTTAAGTTTCTAGTTTCATTTGAGGCTATTATGTTACAGAATTTTAAATGAATTTGTCGTGAGCTAGAAATGAAAGAGTAACTTCTTTGGTACAGTTTATTTAGTAATAATTTGCTTGAAAGGACATATGCAATATATACCACAAGTCAGAACTTCGCTTATTATTCACATAAATTGAATTTATAAAACTGAAAGTTGTCACTGTAAAATATTCATGCACACTTTGAACTGATTTGGCCAAGTCTCAGCCGTTTTCCTTCAAAAATCATTTGTGTGTTTTTTCAGCTCCAAATCTCTCCAACAATATTCCAGATTGAATGTTTATTCTGCTTACAAAGTTACATGCTATGCCGTCAAGAAATGAAATTACCATTGGTTTTCCGTTCTGCCAATTCATTTTTGTCGTATGAATAATCACATAAAATCTTTTATACGACCTTCACAAGCAGTTTCAGACGCTAGAGTGTTGTTATAATATTTGTTTTATCCGCTTATTTTATTACACTACCGTATTATGTTCCATTAGTTTAATGACTATACTAATATGAGTCTATCTCTCGTCCATCGTTATGTAACTGGTAAAATGAATCGGTGGTAAAAATAGCATTTTCCTGTTAATATATATACGACAATAAAAATAAAATTCAGAAACGAATGTGAAAATATAAATGCATATGCTGTTGATCAACAGTCTTCTGGGTACACAACACACGACCTTTCAGCCGACAGTAGCAAGGAAAAGTCGAGAACGTGCCTTATTAGTAGAGTAAACGAAGCTCAAAATGGCAGCCAAATGAGAAAATTTTGAATAGTTTGGGATATTTGGAACCTTTATATATATATATATATATATATATATATATATATATATATATATATATATATATATTGTTATTATACATGATTTTCAGGAAACAACTACTCAGCGGGCAAATACCCCGACCTGCATTGAATTACACCTAGCAAATCATGAAAAATTGGTAGCCAATGTCATTTGTCAACTCCCTGACCAGACATAGACCGGTTTCGAACTTATTAGTTCTCCTCAGTATGCCATAGGTCATGGAACAGACAAATGACAGTGGCCAACCTGCTAGTCTTATACAGACTAATGTAAATGGTATAGTGGTGAGAGGTAATTGAATCCTCTCATGTGGTCTAATGCTACTATACACCAGACATCATAGATGTCTCCGTGGTGCATAGCGACTTGCCATTTTGCAAGTACCGAGAGCGGCGACCTTCAGCCCTTGGTGGACTTAACCTATATACTGTTATTATACATGATTTGCAGGAAACAACTACTCAGCGGGCAAATACCCCGACCTGCATTGAATTACACCTAGCAAATCATGAAAAATTGGTAGCCAATGTCATTTGTCATAATAACAGTATATAGGTTAAGTCCACCAAGGGCTGAAGGTCGCCGCTCTCGGTACTTGCAAAATGGCAAGTCGCTATGCACCACGGAGACATCTATGATGTCTGGTGTATAGTAGCATTAGACCACATGAGAGGATTCAATTACCTCTCACCACTATACCATATATATATATATATATATATAAGAAATCGCGGTGGATACTTTGAACACTTGATATGATATCTTAAAAATTATTTTGAGGATTAGATAAATATTAATGTTCTGTGTGCTATATTCTTTTTATTATTAATTTGTTTTTGTTACCTGAATTTACTTTATTCTTCTTAATTGTGTTAATGTTTTATTATAGCAAAAATTTTAACAACTTATTGAATTATTTTATCGTTTTATTTAATCATACTTCTCCACGGCAAGTATAATGCTTGTTAAACCAAATTTCTTGGTTTAAAAAAAATGTTTTTATAATTACTAACGTAGTAGCAATGAATAAATATGGCATATGATATATCATTGAAAAAGGAGGAAAATACTCTATTTAATGGTGCCATTTCCCGCCCGTTTCAAAATAATTTTTTTAACAGCCTGAAGAGTAAATCTCAAAATACAGAGGTTTTGAAAAAAGTTAGATAAAACCTCGTTGATACACTCTATTTTGCAAAAAATTTTCGCCTCAGAATTTTTCTCGTATCTCTTCAAATAACGGAGATATTTGGCCTAGACGTTTTCCGCATTGTCGATAGTTTCCGCCATAACTCTTATAGTAGGCCATGGATTTCAAATTTCTTTAAACCATTTTGTAGGTTATATAAATCGGCACAATTTTCATAAAAATATTTTTTTTTGTACGACCGATATTAAGTGAGATATTCTCGAGGGCCCTGATAAAATGGACAGCCTGTATATAGTTTTCCTCAATTATCAAACTTATAAGAACAAAAAATATTTAGAGTTGTATTTCCCATATGGCTATGCTATTAGATTTACAATACAATTTATCTTTAGTTTTCCGGAAAAACGAAAGAACTAGGATATAAATATACAACACATATAGTTTTCTTTGATTATCTCGCTCCTTATGTGTTTTTTCAAAAAATTTATAAAAACAAAAAGTGTTTATAGTTGAACTTTCATACGGCCATGCTAATAGATTTGCAGTTTAATTTAGTTTTCAAAACGGAAAAATATGTATTTATAGTTTTCTTTGATGCGTTTTTTCAAAAAATTCATGAGAACAACAAAACAAAAAGCGTTCAAACTTGCATTTTTTATACAGCGACGCTGTTTATATTATTGTTATTTTACTCGATTATCTCTATGCCTGCGCGTTCTTTCGACAAATTCTTAAGAATAAAAACAATTTAAAACGTAATCTTACATATGAAAAAGTTATTAAATGGGATTTTTTTTCATTGTTTTTCTAAACAGTGGAAAACTAATTACTTGAAAAAGATAAATACCAGGCCTAAGGTAAGATCAAGATTTTTTTAATATACCTTTTATATGTAGTATACTTTTTATAATAATACAGGGAGAAAATGCATATTTCATGAAATTTTGGCAAATTTATAAAAAAATTCCAATCTTGAAAAAACTTCGTGGAAAATTTTTAATTGAATATCACTATGGAATTCTAAATACTTTTTGTTCTAATAAATTTTTTGAAAGACTCATAGATAGCAAGATAATCAAAGAAAACTATAAACATATGTTTTCCGTTTTTCTGGAAAACTAAAGGTAAAACTGCAAATCTAATAGTATGCCCGTATAGAAAATTCAATTTTAAGCACTTTTACGGAGGGCGAGCGTGAGTACGTCTTTACTACGTACATACTTCGATATGTGATGTAAAGTAGTACTTGGATGGGTGACCGTTCCAACGAAGACCGCGCCCTCGCCTCACACATCTTCCAGCGGCTTGTATATCAGTGTATGCGCGGAAGCTATACAACCTTAGGCGAGGGTTGTATAGAGGATATACCATCCTTCGGACGGGATGTAAAGCCGTCGGTCCCTTGTCTATTAAATGTTAGACAAGTAAAAGATCCCTGCTCTTCTTACGGGAAGAGGTTCGGCAAAATTCCTGGTTGGAGGTAGCTCGTCTACAGGTGTCGGTGTTAGGCCTCAGTAGCAGAAATTAGCCTACGCTAAATAAATGTATATTACAAAAAAACACTTTTACTTCTTATATTTTTTTTGAAAAATGCATAGATAGTGAGATAGTCAAAGAAAACTATGTATATATATTTATACACTAGTTTTTGCGTTTTTCCGGAAAATTAAAAGAAAATTGCAACTCTAATAACATGGTCATATGGGAAATGCTATTTTAAAGACTTTTTATTCTTGTATTTTTTTCAAAAAAATACTTATTTTACGAGATATTTGAATTTTTTGCTAAACAAATATATATATATATAAGTATATGACATGTTTGGAATTTTTTTATTATTTTTCCCGCGATGAGAGCATGTCTTTACATAAAGGGTCTAAATATCCCAAGCTATCCAAAATTTTCCCTGCCATTTCCTTCGTTTACTGTATATACTGTATGTGTATATACCGAGTGTATACATGTGTATACCTTTAGTTTTGAAGATAATTGGTTGAAATTTAGGATATACTACATACATAATAAGCGGCTCTTTTTGACATACGTTGATTTATTTTCACTTCCGGTTTCACCTAAAGTGACACTAACTTTAGATTTTTAAATAGAACACCCTGTATAGTATATTTTTGAATTCTGCATAATTTTCTGAATCCAACGATGTCAAATAAGTGACATTTCAAACATCAATTTTTTTTATAATATAATTTTAATTCTCCATTTAAGTGTGCTATGATAGTTTCGATTTATTCTAAATGACCCGTGTAATGCTACAAAAACGGAAATCCCGTTGAAAACACTAAATTACATGATTTATGAGCAAGTAAAATTCATCAAAATTGTTTTTGGGGCAAAACTTTTTCAAATGGAACCATATCGGTGCCGTGGTACCATTTATTAGTACTATTATTAAGGAATTATTCATATGTCATATTAAAATGTGCGATAAATAGAAACACAAAATTACAGCTAAAGGAAAATAAAAAAATACAGTTTTGTTCTAATTAAATGTTAAGAAGTAACTAAGGTGGCTTTGAAAACAATTAAATATTTAGCGTGTCAAAAGATTTGTTGGTTTAACGGTGTTAAACGGTGGTACCCCGTCTTTATTTAATATTTCGTCAGATATTTCACCGTTTATTTTTGCTGTTTGTTTTTTATTTTGTAAGTAATCCACTAACCAACTTAGAGGTATGCCAGTTATAGCATATTCCTTCAATTATTTAATAAAGTTTTCCCACTTGATGGTTTCGAAAGCCTGTTTTATATCTAGAAATACAGTCCCTGTAATAACACCTTTATCATGTTGTTCTTTCCAGTCATATAATATGTTTTGTACTGCAGTTTCACAACTGTGACCTTTTTTAAATCCGGCTTGATTTAAGAATAGAATATTATTCACTATTATGTAATTAGACAGTTGTTCGTAAACTATCCTTTCGATCAGTTTTTCTATAGTCGTCAACTAGTTTACAAAAAGCAGCATGTGACTAAACCAGTCTACTATATGATCCATCAGGAGGAGTCTTTGTGATTTAAGACCTGTTTATATCTGCTTGGTTATATCTATTTAAGACCTGTTTATAACTGTTTAAGTCCTATTTATAGCTGTTTGAGACCTATTTAGAGCTGTTTAAGACCTGTTTAAAACCTGTTTATATCTGTTTAAACTATGTTTTATATTCTGATGGACACATGCCATCCAGTTCATAACGTCATTGAGAACCCCCAGTGTTGGCCCCGTAACTGTTTCGGTTATCTACTCTAGTTATCTCGGACACAGGTTCGACTCAAGTCTCATAACACTTTAACCCTACTATTTCCTTACGTATCTAATTTTAAATAAAGTATTACCTGATATGACTTGTCAGTCTGTTTTAAATTCCGAAAAACTGTCGAATTCTGAGGTTTTATGACTTGCAATTAAAATAAAAAGCTCATGAGACAGGCAAAATTGAGAGCAGAAAAGTGTGCTTAGCATTTTTATAGCTTTTTTAGACTACTATTTTATCAGGATTAGTCCCCTAATTTACGTAAATACTTCGAGTCTAACTGGGATGATCTGATGTTAACTTTCCTCAAAACTTTACCGTCTAAAGAATAAGCATTTTACCTTTGTTCGCAGAAATAATCTTTGGAGTAACGAACATTTGCTAAAGTATTTCCAGAGAAACAAAAACAAAATACTTGTAAAAGACGGGACGCATCGTGCATCAGGGGACCTAAAAGGAAGCGGAATTAAAGGTGAAATATCTCTACAAAGTAAGCCTTGTTTGTTAGAAAAAAATTGCAATGTTAAATATTTGAAGCAGAGTCATAAGTTGATATATACTAAATAATAATAAGCTGGAAGCTTTCGGTCTTTTGAAGATCCTCAGTGGGCTGTAAGGTGTATTCAAAATGCAAATCATTTATTAGTCTTTGAGCTACATGTTGTGTAGATAAGACAAGTCAATTTGTAAAATAATGGTTCAAAATGTATTCAAGAATGGTAAAATATATGACAAAACAAATATACAGGGTGGGACAATAGTGCGTCGGGCCTCGATATCTCAAGTTCTACGATAGCTAGAATTTTTTTTTTAAATTGCAATTAAACTAGATAAGCTAATGTCTATAACTGGAAATTATTTTCGAACATACAGGGTGAGCCAAGACGAAATTACAGGAGCAAGTGCCTTTTTTTAAATGGAATGTAATGTATATCAGTACATTTTTTGAAGTTTCTTTGAAGGATCTATTCATTCCTGTATTGAATATCTTCCAACTACTTGGATGTAATGAATTTATTTGTTGAAATAATGCAATCTGCAGATGGATATTAAAAAAGTCACCACAGTCACAATTATGGTTTTAAGAAAAACTTATGTGAATACCAATTACGAGACATCTAATTAATGTTTTTGAATCATTTTCATTTCCTAAAAATGTACAGGGTGGCCAAAAATTATTTTTCAATTAAGAACATTTTAAATTGAGTTTTCTCAATTTTTTCAAATGGAAATCCCCAATTTTTATAATCTTATCTTATTCGCCATTAAAAATAAGGTAAGTTTGTATAAGGATGCCTATTCCGAAAATTTTTAGTTTTCGAGATATTCCCAATTCAATATTTTCATATGGGTATTTTGTTATGGATATTAAGTTAAATTACTCTTAGTTGGCTATGACGGCGTTGAGTGCTAAACAAATGTATGTAGCTGTCACTTACCATTTGACAAATATCAATTATCATGCCGGGGCGCTTAAATTATACGCACGAGGATTACTTAAATTTGTTTATAATCTATGGAGAATGTAACAAAGTTTTATCAAGAACGTGTGAAATATTTGCTAATAGATATCCAGATAAACAAAAACCGTCTCCGAACAGTATTAAACGAATAATGGAGAATTTCAAAAATTTTGGCACCGTTAAGGCAACAGTTCATAAAATAAAATCAATTGTCGATTATGAAAATATCGAAATTGCTATTTTGGGATATTTTGCGGCATATCCTATGACATCCTTAAGACAAGTGGCCTTACAAACAGGAATCTCCAAGAACTCTATTCATAGAATTCTTTTGAAACACAAATTCCATCCCTATTCCATTTCTATGGTTCAACACTTAAGTGACACCGATTTGACCAGCAGAGTTCACTTTTGCGAATTTATTTTAACAATGTTACAAGGCGACTTTCGAATTTTGGACAACATGATTTGGACTGACGAGGCAAAATTTACGAAAAATGGACTTTTCAACAGACATAATTCCCACTTTTGGTGTGATTCAAATTCCCATGCCGTGAGATTGCGAAATTATCGAGAAACCTGGCAATTTAATGTGTACTGTGCTGTGAGAAATGATGAAGTCGTAAAACTTAATTTTTATGAAGAAAACTTAAATGGTAATGAATTAATACTTAAATAGTTTCTGTTTTTCAAATTACGTATCAACTTTTTTTTAGGTGAAAAATATTTGAATATATTACAAGATTTAGATAATGAATATTTGAACAATTTACCGCTAGCTGAACATAGGCAAATATTTTACCAACACGATGGCGCGCCACCACACAGCAGCTTCACAGTTAAGAACTTCTTGGAAGAAACTTTTTACGATAAGTGGATTGTTAACAATGAACCTTTTCTGTGGCCTCCCCGTTCTCCTGATCTGTCTGTCTTAGACTATTTTATATGGGGAGCAATAAAAGATATGGTTTATATTAATCTAGTCACAACAATGGAAGATTGTCAGGCAAGAGTAAGGAATGCTTTTGAAAGATTATCTCCAGGTTCTATTAGAGTGGCCACCCATGACGAACTAATCAAGAGGTGTGAAAAATGTGTGGAAGTTCAGGGTGGACACTTTGAACACTTATTAAAATAAAATATTTTCCTTATACTGTTAGTATTTTATGTAAGAACCTTTTGTATCTAAGTTACATTTGTTTAATTATTTTATGAACTGTTGCAGTGCCAAATTTTTTGAAATTCTCCATTATTCATTAAATACTGTTCGGAGACGGTTTTTGTTTCTCTGGATATCTATTAGCAAATATTACACATGTTTTTGATAAAACTTTGTAACATTCTCCATAGATTATAAACAAATTTAAGTAATCTTCGTGTGCACAATATAAGCGCCCAAGCATGATAATTAATACTTGTCAATTGGTAAGTGACAGCTACATACATTTGTTTAGCACTCAACCCGTCATAGCCAACTAACAGGTATTAAACCTAAAATCCATAGCAAAATCCCCATATAGAAATATTGAATTGGGAATATGTCGAAAACTAAAAATTTTCGGAATAGACATCCATATACAAACTAACCCTTATTTTTAATGGCGAATAAGAAAAATTATAAAAATTGGGGGTTTCCATTTGAAAAAATTGATTTTTGACAGTTTTCTCAATTTCATTTTAATTCTTATTTTTTGAACACTCTAATACTTATCAAAATGTTATAAAAACTATATTGAAGTAGGTCTTTTTCAACAAAGAATCGAACCCAAATTAGATAATAAAGGCTTCCTTATAGGAATAATTGTTAATTGTTTTAGGGCCCGCAAACGTCATTTTTGACATAAAAATTGAAATATCTCAAAAACGGAGAGACTTAGGTATAGGACATGATACAACAAATCGGCCTAGAATTTTCCGTACAATCCAAAAATGTAATAATATATAGGGTGTCCCAAAATAAGCAAGTTGGTATCGACTTCCGGTATAAGCGGAAGTGCCACCATCTTGAAAATATTTTAACCGAGTTGCCCCCATCGACATTAGTTTACTACCAAATTTTGAAAATTTTCCGATGTCTACTTTTCGAGATATCATCGATCGCCGCAGTTCGTCGTGGGACACCCTGTATGAATATACTTATAAAATAATAGCTCACAAACATTTAAAAATTATGATTTAAAATAATACAAAATAAATGTCGTAAAATGCGTTTTCCTCTAGAAACTCTTTAAGGTTTTTTATTAATATGTTCATATAAGGTGCATCTTTTATAACATGAGGCAGTCTATTATATAAATTGCAACTTGCATAAATTGGTGATTTTTCATAAAAGCTATGATAATGTTTGTTTAGACGTATAGTTTCTTTTTTCCTCGTATTATGTGCATGTACATTTCCGTTCGTGTTAGATTTATGTTTGTTTATATGTGTATATTTCAGAAGCTTTAACAGGTAAATAGATGTGAAAGTTAATAATTTTTTATTGTTGAAAATTTCCTGACAAGTGTGGTTGTATGGTAAGTCAAATATAATAAAAAACTATTGATTTCGGTGGTTTGACACCAAACCATTATGTTATAGCTTAAGATGGAGTATACCATGGCCTAATAAGTATCTAAAAGATTTTGGCGTTCAGTGAATTTTTAAGAGTTGGAATGGCAAAAACACTTCTAAAAATTTGGTGGAAAAGCCACCATGTATTGAATTCGTGATTAAAATATTCATAAACAGTTAACATTGACTCTCGACTGAATCGGCTGTGGTACAAGTGTCAAAATCCGCAATTTGTATATTGTAAAATCTCTGCAATGCTGCCTCATTTATGAATCTAATGTAGGTGCAGTTTGATTCTGTTAATTTGGTATTTAAAAAGTTTGTCTATAATTACTGCACTATGATCGAATAGTTTGAAATCGCTATACGCGATTGATATTTTCTATCCGCATAATCACAAATATATTGCTAGGCAATTTGAATATCTTGTTTTCATTTATTGTTTGTTTCATATTAAAAAAGTAAAATGTATATATTGATTTACTATCTAAAGTTACTTTTTTGTTAGTTTTGTCAGTGTTTTAGTTAAACAAGACACAAAAAGGTTTAAGTCGTGTTATATTACTGGCCTTATCTATTCACATTTAGTATATTACACAGGTCAGATCTGATGCAATATTAAAATGTCAATTTAAATGCTAAGAAAAATATATCCAATATATCCCTATCTAAAATTAGAAACATAATTAAATATATGTAAGTATAGTTATTTTATTTCATCTACTTCTGGGCAATTTCAGAGACATAATTCTGGAGTAAAATCGAAATCCATTTGTCGCAATAGGTGTAAGGAATAATTAATGCTACCATTAAATTTGCAATTAAGCTTAAAACCATGGGCACAAATCCTATATATTTCATGATATGCTAGATTTATCTGTCAGTGACGTCCTTCCCCTGAATTTTCAATTTTGACTTTATTTGTTTATTTATTTATTTATTCACATACACCATCCAACAGCCAAAGCCAATTACTGAATGGGAAAATACAGGATTGTGAGCAAATATCACAAATTACAAATTAATTAAGTCAAAGAGAATAATATACAGGGTGATTCACATAAAACTCCCCATAGTCGAGGTCAGAAGTCGGAAGTGGTACCTTTTTTTTGCAAGAGCGCCAATCTAGAGACCTTCTCCTCCGTTTTCGAGATCGCTGAACACGATGATGGGGTCCCAACATTTTTTTCCTCGGCAACCCCTTCAAATTGGCCAAAAACCACTCCCAAATCGCTCTTTTTTACCGGTTTTTCGACTAACTGTTATTCCCTCTAGTAGAACGTAAGGTTCCTTGAGGGATTTGACCTAGCCACCCCCTACACCGCGCTTCCACCCCTCTAGGGCGTTGGAAAATTAATATTTTTTTGTGGAAAGGAAATTGATATTTTACAGGAGGTGTTTCTGTGAGGAACGTGGCAGGTGACCATGGTTGTGTAACTCCCCGGGGGTTGTTTTAACCCTTCAAAGTGGTGGGAAGAATTTTTTTTTTGTGAAAAAATAATATTTTGTAGGAGGCGTTTCATTGAGGAATGTGGTATGCCTACTACAAAATATTATTTTTTCCCACCCCTGCGAAGAATGAAAACAACCCCCGGGGTTGGTTATAACCCTGGTCACCTGCCACCTTCCTTAAAGAAACGCCTCCTACAAAATAACAATTTCTTTTCCAAAAAAAAAAATCAAATATCCACTCCTTTGAAGGGTGAAAATAACCCCCGGTGGTGGTTACATAATCCTGGTCACCTACCACCTTTCCCAAAGAAACGCCTCCTACAAAATATTTTTTTCCCAAAAAAAAATTTTTTTCCATCCCTTTGAAGGGTGACAACACTCCCGGGGATGGTTACACAACCGTGGTCATCTGCTACCTTCCTCACAGAAACACCTCCTGTAAAATATCAATTGTTTTCCACAAAAAAAATATTAATTTTCCAACCCCCTCTCTAGAAGGGTGGAAGCCTGGTGTAGGGGGTGGCTGAAGTCAAATCTCTCGAGAGATTTTTCGGAATAACAATTAGTCGAAAAACTGGGGAAAATAAACGGGTTTGGAGATCTGGCACAAAAAGCAAAAACCCCAAAAAATCCCGACTCCTAACCTCGACCACCAGGCAGGTTCCGTATTTACAAAAAGAGGTATTCAATTTCTGCAAACGCCAGTCGTTACATATTTTTGGTGGCTTTATTTTGTCGTTCAAATATTGTCAATGACAGTGGCGTCTTAATTCTAACTAGTTTTTGCAGTACACACTTTTCTATTAAAACCAGTGGTTTTCGAGATAAATTGAAAAAAATTATTCAGTCAAATATTTGGTAACTGGCAATAAATTAAAATTCGCTCAAAGTTAGTCATTACATAGAATAGGTATCTAGTTTAAAGTGATTTGCAATATTTCAAATGGTTGTACAAAGATGGCGTTGAAGTGCAAAATTATTTTTCGATAGCTGGAACATTGAAACAGCATACACGATAAGGAACCAAATAATATACACATAATTTTGTAATGACACATTTTTTAAAAAGGCCAATGTCTTTCAAATTATCTAATATTTCCTATTTTAAAATTTTTTAAATTATAATTTTCATTAAAAAGTGTATTGTACATGAAGAAAATTTGAAGAATGTGTTGTGGAGCGATAAGATCTGCTTCCTAATGGACTTGTGACTACACAAAACGCTCGGTATTGGTCTCAAAATAAACCGAGGTGAGTACGAAGAACCAGAATTCAAACAGTTTTTAAAGTAAATATATGGTGTGGCGTATTGAACGGATACACAGTCGGACCTTATCTATTTCATGAAACGTTAAATGATGCTATATAGGAGGTTCCTGCAAGAGAAGCTGGCCAAATTTATTAAGAAACATTCCTCATTGTGGGCTCATAATCTGGTTTCATCAAGACGGGGCACCGGCACATAATAAAGAATAGCAGTTAGATACTTGTAACGGACATATTATGGAAGATGGATAGGAACTAATGGAGTAATTAGGTGACCAACACGATCACCTGACTTAACTCCGTTAGACTTCTTCTTATGAGGACACCTAAACAATTTAGTTGAACCTGTCGATGATATGGCAGACCTATACAACAAAATATATGCGAGTGTTGTCACATGTAACGACTGGCCTTCACGAAATTGAATACCTCTTTTTGTTATTGTGGAACCTGCCTGGGGAGTTTTATGTGAATCACCCTGTATATAACAATATATAACATAATTTTAACAAGCCTGGGAAAAAACAGAGACAGAGAGAAAACAAAGCTATGCAAAAAAAATAAAAACCATTGCACAATTTTGAGTCTTAAGTTTATTTATTCTACAATTAAATATGTCAACTCTATCATGCAGGTTGTTGTCATTATCGCAAGTGAAGCGGTGAATATTTTAACAAATTAGTCTTCGGTCTGGCAAGATATGAGGTAAATGGTATTACGAGCCTCGGTTCTTGGTATATGAAAGCGTATATGTTCTATTACCTGAGGGTAGTCTGTTTTTATTATTTAATATTTTATACAGAAATATTAATGACTGTCTAATTTTGCGAATGAGAATCTATCAAGTAGAACGCTTTGTGGTATTTGTGGTGGATATAACCTATCTCCCTTAAAGGATAAATACCTAAGAAGTCTTTGCACTACCTCTAACCTGCCGGTATATGTCAAATAGCTGGGATTCCATATTAGTAAAGCATATTCAAGTTTTGATCTGACCAGAGAATTAAAAAGCAATGTTAACTTGTTCACGTCAGTGAAGCCGGTTGCATTTCTTATTATAAAGATCAAATTTTTAAAAGAAGATTGCATTACGTTATTAATTTAATTCAGTGCCTCTGGTGACTCCAAGATCTCTTAAATGCTTAGGGCGGTGTGATGTGTTGCCATTTAATTGATAATCTTTTAGTAGTGGACTTTGTTTCCTATAGTACAACATTATATTGCACTTTTCAACATTTAGTGGAGGATGAGCATCAATCATTCACCCTTTGCAAATCGTTTTGCAATTTTTCAGCCTGCCTCAGAGTTAATATTACAAAAAACTTCATGTCATCCATATAAAGTAAATAGCATAGATCTAAATCTATCTATAATATCATTAATAAATAGTGTGAAAAGGAGAAGTCCCAGAACAGAGCCATGGGGAGCCTCTGATGTAACTGATATTTTGAATGATTTTACACCCCGACATTCAACATTCAACATATTTTGGCTGATTTTTTGCTCCACTATGTACTCTTTTTGGCTCCATTTTATACCCCTAAAGTCAATGTTCCAACGACAATATTATAGTTACACTTATTAACAAATAAAATACATCAACGAACACAGTTTTAAAACAAATTTTAATTTTTGAATGCCATTGAGGGACACGTAAGATTATAAAATAAACCCTGTGTTAAGAAGTAAAGATGCATATTATATGTGAAACAGCAAAACATCTAACAGAATAAGATCCGCTTTTATTTTGTACTTTTCTTCCATATCATAAATAAACATTGTATTTGATGGTAGGTACTCCAAATACGTCGAAATTCAAGAAAGTAGAAAACAATCTGTCTGGGGAATGGAGAAAAGTTAAAATACGTGTCCGTATGTAAAATTCGGTACAGGTAAAGAGACACAATTGTCACGTTCGAATAACAGTCAACAAAGTATATCGTGTATGTAGCTCATTTTAATATTTTTTGTTCATTTTGTATTTTCCTAACTCTATATTTTACATTGCTTGCTGTATGACAACAATAAGCAGTTTGTTTGTTAAGATTTTAAAATCGCCTAAGTAAATACGTACGCGATTTTCTTCTTCGATAAAGTAAAATCTCTCGAGTGCTTTATAAAAATGTGATGAGCAGATAGATACAGTACAAAGTGTTACATGGCCTGTGTCCTTTCAACAACTTTATAAATATAACTGATATTTATTTATACTTAGCACGATCTGTATAGCATTTTAATTTAGTTTTTGCAAGTCAGAATACCTCAAACTAACAGAATTTTCTTTGTATCACTGCTAAATTTCTTAACATATTTCATAGATTTATTTTTCTATCTTAGAAACACAGTTATGTTTTGAAATTTTCATTTTTTACTTTGTTTACTCTGTGCATGTAGTTATTTTTCTTACCTCTAAAACTTTTTCCAGGCACACCTGTTATATAATATAATGTATTTACTGGATCAACTGGATACAGTTTGGAAACGTATCTAACTATTTACATAATTTCAATAGTTCATAGTTATTAGGTTATGTTTCCAATTTGTCGATGTCATCACAAATAATTGTTATTGAATATTAAAGCCAATTCAATAATTTAATTGTAAATATAAACTTAAGTAGAAAAGAAATCCGATTATAGTGCACTTCTAAATCGATTTGATTAAGTCGCTCATCAACAGATGGCAAGACGCTCGTAAAGTTTATATTATTCATTATCTTTAGGAAAAATATATAGGTACTTTTAAGTTTGCACATTGGTACTACAATTAAAATTGTAAAACAAAAAAGTCTACCTTATTAATTAATTAACTGAAGTAACTATTTGCCTTCCAAATTTGAACTGATTGTCATTTACGAACTATTATACTGTGAGATCATCGAGTAATACTTATTGCATTCTATATCCACATTTCTTTCTGTGTTCACCATACAGGTAAATTTTATTTATTATTTTTTATATATATATTTATTAATGAAGTGTATTACATTTTTCTATATCAGTTATTTTTAAAATTTTATGTATTAATATGAGCTTTATTGTTCTTTGAATTAATGCAAATCGGACTACGTTGCTTAAGATAGGATTGAGTCCAGAAGAACGTATACCTTTGACTTCTTCTTCTAGTTCAGCCAGTGTGTATTGTAGTTCACTACTTAGTATTTTGTGTAAATCTAATAATCGTTAAGAAATAACTAATGGCGAAAGGATTAAAGTTATGAATCACTATTTCTGATTAATAAAATAAAATAGCACGTAGCAAAAGCCGTCTTATCATTAATTCAAGTAATTCAAATAACTATTTTCTTCTTTACAGACAAGTCTACATTCTTACAAATAATTTCCACAGCCTATGTAGTAATATCCTTACAACACATTCATCTGACACCTGGATATTTTGAAAGAAAGAAAAAGAAAAAATTGTTCATATCTTATACAGGCTGGTGACAGTATCTTTTTAAAAAGAAGAATATTAACAGGCAAGAAACGAGATAAAGTGAAATTGCGAAATTTCACTTTATCTCGTATTTAATTTTTGTTTTTCTCTTCATTAGAACCTTAACTAAATTTTCTGCCTGATCCTTGCTTGTTAATATTTTTTTTTGCCTTCAAAATCCGCTTGGGCACCAGCCTATATCTTATTTTTTGGATTTTGAAATACTGTGGCCCTTAGAATATTATGCTTAATAAAAAAGCATAAAGAAGCATAATTTTATCTAAACAAAAGAAGTTGATATCACTTCCGGTTCAACCGGAGGTGACTTTCGTTCCTTTTGTTTAAAAGTAGTCCACTTTTGTCTAATTTGTGTGTTCCAAAACCGAAATTTTTAAATTCAAAAACAACCAAAAAGTTTTGGGAGTACATTGGCTGGTGGCCACCCAACAGTCATGTTTGAATTCTAACTATACGCCAATTTGCGAAGTATAATAATTTTCTTTGGTTCATCGATATTAGTAGGAAATAACTTAAACGCGAAATACCAATGTCACCAAGATAATTTGCAGTATCGTTTTCAGTAACGACATGATCGGTCAACTGACTTAAATCCAAATATGTCTGTGCAATCAGTTTTCGGTAATATATCTTCAGTTTCTAGATAAAATAAATATAAATCATTGCTGCTTACCTTCTAAAATCTCTACTCCAGCAGGCGTAGATAACTGGATTCATGCTGGAGTTAATCCACCCCAACCACGTGACCACAGCCAGCACGATTTTCTCATGCCAGATGCACTGTAGACAGAACCCCGATAACAAATTAACGACGAAGAACGGCAACCAACAAACTATAAACACTCCCATCACTATACCCAGAGTTTTGGCTGCTTTCTTCTCTTTCGCGAATTTTGCAAGCTTTCGACTAAGCGAAAAGTTTTTACTGTGGGGATTCAGCCGAGTAGAAGCCACCCGTGAAAGCCCGTTGTTTTGGAGCGCCGTCAGTGGTTCGTCTTCTTGCGTGGAATACAGGTGTCGAGGCTCTGGCGTTGGAGTTTTGCAAGTGCCGCCTCTGTGAATTCTTAGAGTAAGCTCCAACTCCCCAGAACCCAGGAGTATCTGCTTGGTGCCTAGCCTAAGAGACTTGGTTTGTGCCGCCGCCGCCCGGTAAATCCTATAGTAGGTGAACACCATTACGAATAATGGCAGGTAAAAAGATATTGTCGAAGAAAATATTAGGTATCCTAAGTGCTCGGTGAAAGGGCACTGAAATGCCGGGATCGGCTCAGTTCTTACTGCTCTCCACCAAACTATAGCTGGGAAAGATATGGCGCTACTACACACCCATACGGCTGCTATAAGAAAGATGGATCTAAACTTGGTCATACGCATCGGATAGGTTATGGGGTCTGTTATAGCCCAGTACCTATCCAGAGAAATCACACACAAGTTCAGAATGGAAGCGGTACTGAAGAGGACATCTAGGCTTCTCCAAATATCACACCAATCAGTTCCGAAGAACCAGGTATGCCCCAGTACCTCATACAAAGCACTAAAGGGCATAACTACCAAACCTACTAGGCAGTCCGCGACTGCTAATGATGTTATAAAGTAATTTGTGGGTGTGTGTAGGTATCGTTCTCTTATGACGGCTAGAATGACCAGCATATTACCGAAAACTGTGCACATCGAGAACAGTAAAAGAAGACTGACGATCACTGCGCGATCTTGAATCAGTTCTGTCCATTTTTCCCACGCGTCTGCATATTCCGAGCTAGAGTTTGTCCAGTTTTCTAAGTTGTAGTACGTGGCATTCGACAATGTCCAGTAGAAGTACTCCGAGTTGTTCATTTTTCTGAGAGTGTGGAATTCATTTCTGAAACAAAAGTAATAATAGGTTTTAATTTTGAGTAGATTTATAATAATATTACAAACATTATAAAAATGTACTGTATACGTTATACGTGGAGTTATCCAAAATGACGAATTTATAATACTCAAATTGACATGATTGGACAGTTCTTTATAGTGTATATACTCCATACCCAATCTTTCAGCACGCTGTGTCAAACTATAAAAAAGTGTCCATACAATTTAGATTATCAAAAAACTACAATTTTTCAAAATAATTTCCGAAAAAAATCACTACAACCCGATAATTCCTAAGGATACCTAAACTATCGTCAAAATATTTTAATTATTCAATTCGCCTATTTTACAACTCAAACTTCTCAAAATACTAGCTTTAAAATTATTGCCCCCGTATATTATCAAATAACTCATAAAACTTTTCGCATACCCCTGTATGAAAATTTAGTTCATTTAAATAAAATTTTTGCAAGCCATTATTCGCACAATCTAAATGTCTATACGGTATTGCGTCTTAAATAATAAACTATCAGGTATTCTTTCCAAACGTCCTTCTACAGATCGTCATCAATAATTACTTCCGCTTCTTAAACATTAATGTATCTGTACAAATATTTTACATAAAATCTACATTCCGCAGCACCTATAATTTATATTATATCAAAATTTATTTCCGTTCAGATCGCGCCAACCGCGGCACATAGTATGGCCGCAGCCAGTTGATAAGCGCTGGCCTGAGGAACAGTGTTACGAGGGTGAGTCGAAAATTAGTATAAGAAATCCGGACAATTTATCAAATATCTTCCAAAGCAAAGCAGATACAGATTTCACTCGAAAAACAAAAGATTTCTCATTTCAAGCCCTACATAACAGCATAATTTTCAATATTCAATCGACTTCAGTTATTACGCAGTTAGTGCACGCACTGACTGGCCGGGGAAATTATCCAGACTTAGACCAAGCCCGCACGTAGTACGAGGACCTTTCCAGACAGCAAAACAACGATCTTGCCTGACTCGATGGGGCACGAAAAACGCAACGAGAGCGGCA
Organism: Leptura quadrifasciata; assembly: GCA_963675555.1. Classification (NCBI taxonomy): domain Eukaryota; kingdom Metazoa; phylum Arthropoda; class Insecta; order Coleoptera; family Cerambycidae; genus Leptura; species Leptura quadrifasciata. The sequence continues at coordinate 12,010,594 of OY776681.1, read as the reverse complement.
ATATAAAAGGTAGAGCGCAGCGACGTTGAAGCAAGTCAATTCCGATCCGCGTTCTACAACCGATCTCGAGTTCTTCCTTGGTAGCTCCAAGTAAAAAACAAATAATCTTTCAGCCCTCGCGCATCTAATTTGTAAGTGAATATTTTAAACTATTAACCGGCACCTTCGCCAAAAAAGTGAATTTTAAAATCTGCACATCTACAAATCGAGTTAATTTTTTCATTTCTCAAGACAAAACGTTCGCTGTTGAAAAGTTATTATTTGTGAAATTAATTTTAAGTGTTTTAAACTCTGTGCAGTGTTACCTAAGTAAATATTTTAATTTCGTTTTAAACCAGTGTTATTTTGAGTAAAAATATATAGGGTGGTGCAAAAATAACCTTCCCAACATTAAAAGTATTTCTTCGAACTTCTGAGTAAATATAAGTGCTCCAACTGCATATACAGGGTGAAGCCTTGACCCTTGTGCAAAAAATATTAAATTTCTCTAAAACATATACCGACACTCTTCAATCGAAAATAAGTGAACGACGGCCTTTATGATCGCAAATTGCAATTGCAATCGAAGCATTAGCGTTTTGATGGTAATATGCAATTATTACACTTAACGCGCCAGACTTGTAACTTGTAATTCAGCGCTCGGCGGGGCACATAGCCTGGAGAGTAGCTGTTGGTTGCAGTCTGGTTACGTTCCTTATAGTAAAATAAGGATTTTATAGAGGAGTTTGCGACTAAAAATATTATGTTTTAATATTCCGCCCTCTATAAGCACATTTGAACAATATGTAAAAATGGTAAAAAGAAAATATAGAAAAATTATAGACCCATATCCGTACTGTCAGCAGCTGCAAAAATATTTGTACAAATAATATATAATCGATTAATTGTGCATATGGAAATTAAAATTACCGAATGTCAGCATGGTTTTGTAGTTAAAAAACCAATAGTTACTAATTTAATAATATTTACAGACGAGTTCTGCTATAGACAGATGTGGCCAGACGGATATTATATACTTAGATTTTGCAAAGGTATTTGACGCAGTGGATCACGATATTTTATTAACAAATTTACAGACTTATAAAATTTCTAACAATTCACTGCTTTTTTTAAAATCATACTTAACATCTAGATATCAGCAAGTAAAATAAGTGTTCACTCTCTGCTCCCTATTTGGCCAGATCTGGCGTGCCTCAAGGAAGCAACTCGGGGCCTTTGTTTTTTGTATTTTTTGTCAGTGATATACCTGATTATCTGAAATATTCTAAATTTTTAACGTATGGAGATGATATTAAATTATCTAAAAATTTTGAAATTGAGAAATACACGCAATTATTAAGAGGACATCAACAGTATTGTTTCATGGAGTGAAATTAATAAACTACCTTTGAATGGTAAAAAAATGTATCACCATGACTTGCTCGACAAAAGGAAATCTTTAAGTTATCCATACAATATAAATAATGTACAACTGACTCAAGTAAAAAAGCAAATAGATTTATGGGTGTTATTTAATAAAGACCTTAATTTTCTAGAACATATTGAAAACATGGTAACAAAGGTATTTACCACATGTATTATTGTCCTCTTCAAAAACAAATCACCAAACCTACAAAATAATAGAATTATTGGAAAAAAAGCCTCTGCGCCCGTGACATTTACGCCAAAGGAATAGTCAGAGGTTATGTTTTGCAAATAATATAAATTGGAATAAACACAGAAATAATGTATTTTGCTGACGTTTCGGAAAGTAATCTTTTTCCGTTTTCAAAGCTTTTTTTTGGAAGAACTCTTATTTTGCTGTGTATGTCAAATACATTCCGTTTATGTTATTTCCATAGATACTTACTACTTACACAGAACATAGAACTGATGATATTCTCTTTTAGATAATGTTGAGTTTGTTAAGTTCTTCTTTTAACATTGGTAGCCAGGATGTACAAATATCTACAGAACAATTCGATACGCACTTGTTTTCATTTAATAAGATTATTGCTGATTCTTTAATTTTTCTTTTTTTTGTATCTGCTTCTTTTGTTAAAATTTTTGCCGAGTCCCAGTTTATTTTATGTCCGTAATCTTTGATTTCTGAATTTCATTCTTTTTAATGTAATTCTTGTGCTCATCCAACCTCATACTGAAAGGTCTGGATGACTCACCCACATAACATTTATCACATTCGCACGGGATATTGTAAATACAGTTTTTTGAATTCTGCTCCCTGTTTATCGGTTTTGTTTTTGTCAAAATAGATCTTAAAGTGTTCCCCGTTTGAAATATCGTCCTAACATCAAGTTTGTCACCTATACGGCGTAGCTTTTCCGATAATCCGTATACATAAGGAATTCTTGATGTATAATGACGTTCAGGTTTTTGTCGTACCTGATTGTCCCTATTTTCAACATTTATGAAAACTCTATCAACAAAAGCTTCAGGATATTGATTTTGTACTAGAACCTCTTTGATAAATTTTTTCTCGTTATTTAATATTTCATTATTAGATGAAATTATTTTGGCCCTATCGTATAAACATTTTACAACACCCCTTTTAACACTTATTGACTGATTCGAGTTAAAATTTAGATATCTATTAGTATGTGTTGGTTTTCTATAAACGCTTGTTTCAATTGTATTATTTACCCTTATTTACCCTTCTAATTAAAACATCTAAAAACAGTCGTTCATTCCTACTTTCTATTTCTAATGTAAATTTAATAGACAGTTCCTTACTATTTACATTTTCCAGAAAACTATCTAGGAAATCGACACCTTGGGGCCAAATTGCAAAGATGTCGTCAATATATCTCCACCAGACAACCGGTTTGTTTATACAATATTGAATATGTGTGTTCTCAAAGTTCTCCATAAATATGTTGCTTAAAATTGCTGATAATGCAGATCCCATAGCCATACCAAAATCCTGCTGATAGAACTCATTGTCCAATTGAAAATAGGTTGTTTTTATACACATTGTTAAGAGTTCCATTATGCTATTTACACTTAATTTAGTTCTAGTTTTCAAATTATTATCATTTAGCAACCTGTCTTTAACTATTTTCAAGGTTTCATCTACCGGAACATTGGTAAAGAGACTAGCTACATCAAAACTAACCATCAGGAGTGATTCATGAATATCGTTTTCATAAATTTTTTCTATAAAATGTTTACTATTTTTAATATATGAATCGGTATTTCCAGATAATGGATCAATAATTTTAAGTAAAAATTTTGCAAAATTATGACATGGTGAATTAATAGAACTAACAATTGGTCTTAAAGGAATATTTTGTTTATATGTCTTTGGTAAGCCATAAAAATGAGGAGGCTTACTATGATGTGGTGTAAGTTTCCTTCGTGCAAAATCATTAAATTCATATTTGTATTTAAACAAAGTTCTGTAAATTTTGATCTCTATTGATTTTGTTGGATCTTTGTTTAGTTTTGAGTAGGGTCCCTCATTTACAAGTCATGATTTTTGTGTTATATATATCTTTATCTAAAATGACTGTAGGCATTACTTTTGTCTGCTGGCAAAATTTTTATACTTTCATCGCGTTTTAAAGAATTTATTGATAACTTTTCTTCTGGAGTTAAATTCATTACCACTATCTGTTGCTAAATTTTGAGCCGTTTTTTCTGTTGCCGCTACTACATCAAATTTTGGAACAGATTTCGGGTTTATTGCAAAATTTAAACCTTTTGATAAGACAAGCCTGTCTGAAATGGACAAAAGTCTTTTTGACATATTAATGACAGTCCTGTCAATTAAAGGATTATTATTTATATTTTGTAATTGCCTAATCTGTTTTTCCCTTATCAAGTTTCTAAATAATTTATAAATTTATTTGCAAAACATAACCTCGGACTATTCCTTTGGCGTGAACGTCACGGGCGCAGAGGCTTTTTTCCAATAATTCTATTATTTTGTAGATTCGGTAATTTGTTTTTGAAGAGGACAATAATACATGTGGTAGAAAACCCAAATAATAGGAAAGAATAATGGTAACAACGGCATATAGAAACTTGGGTTTTGTTATTCGAAATTCAAAACATCTTGTGATAGACACTATAAAGTTATTATATTTTTCATTTGTCAGTCTAAATTAGAATTCGGCTCACAAATTTGGAACCCAGGAACTGTGGACAGACATTTCAAACTTATTGAAACTGTACAAAATAAATTTCTGTCTTACGTATGCTACAAAAAATATAAAAAATATCCAAATTACAATGACTATAACTTAATAAGAAGTGAATTTAATATTCTTAAACTATCAGTAAGGAGGAAAATAGCTAGTATTTTATTTATTTCTAATATAGAAGCTGAACATATACATACGATCTTACGAAATTATATCGCGCTAAATTATAATCCAGAAAGAGCAAGTCCTAGAGATATATTATTTTGGTATACTTATAGAACTAAGTTTAGAAAATACTCCCCTATTATCCGAATGTGCCATACAGTAAACACAGTTTGTTCAACAATTAATCTACCTATTTGAAAACTCCCCTAGCAATTTGAAGAAACAGCTAATAATTTTTTTTTTTAAGAATAATTAGTTATTCTAATCATGAGTTCTCTAAATCTACTCTTTGAGAACATGAATGAAAATAGGAAATGTACTGGATTATTTATGGATTTAAGTAAAGCCTTCGACTTAATCAATCATGATCTACTTTCCAGACATTGTGATATATCATGGAAAGGGGAATTAAGAGCACAATTGAACATATAAAAATCCAATATGGCGTCCATAAGAAAAACAAAATTAGTGTCATTAACTGAGAAACAAATGACGGTGGAAATTTTTTGGTAACGCCAACGAGAGCACCTTTAGAAAGTTCCTAACAATGTAGATATTAACATATCACCAGTCATAAAATTAGGCCATATACAGTTTTTTGAAAATATTTCGGAGACGAAGATAGCTAGGCCAAATTTAAAAACGGCATCGAAACGGTCACAAAATTCTTTAAAAAAGTCCCCACTTAACCGTTTCTCTATCTCTAATAATAACAGGTATAGCAATGCATGCACCCCCAATTTGGGACACAGTGTATAGTGTTACGTTCCACTGTATAATTCTTTTTATTTGTGTTTTTATTCCTAACTCTTCTAGATCTAGTCTTGTCAAACAAAGACTGCCTTGTTACGAAATCTCTAGAGTGTTTACTGACTGAAGATTTACACCATCTACCTTTGGATATATCAATATCAATAAATACTTCTCAGTCTGAATATTTCCCATGTAACTCAACAGAAAGCTACAATTTTAAAAAAGTAGATTTTCCTCAACTGTACGAGATTTTATTCAAAACAGACTGGTTCTTCTTAAATGAACTAAAAGATGTTAACATAGCATGTTCTGAATTTTACGCAAAATTGACTGAAATTTTTGATAAAACTGTTCCCAAATATGTTTCCAGACAATCTAAATATCCACCACGGTACACAAATAACATAGTACGAGACATAAAGAAAAAACGTATTCTCTGGAAAAAATATAAACAAACAAAGAATATTAATATCTACAGGGAGTTTAGTGACATAAGAAAAAAGATAAAGGATGAGTTAAGACAAGCGCATGAAAACTATCTGCTGAAAATACAAGAAAACATAAAAAGCGATCCGCAAAAATTCTGGTCTTACATTAACGGTAAAAGAGGTAGCAGTTCCATTTCCGATAATGTTACATATAATGATACTCAATGTACGAATCCCCAGGATATTGTTAATGCCTTCGCTATCTTTTTTCAAACTGCATATTTAAAACCTAACAATAATGAAGATAAACATCACTCCTACGAAAACGCCAGTAGTAATAGCATCAATTTGTCTCTAACTTATTTTTCTGAAACAGAAGTATTTAAGTCATTGAAGAAAATCAAGCCTAAGCTTACTAAAGCACCTGATAACATTCCCGCATTTATCGTCATCTTCGCCAGTCCTCTCACAACGATATTCAATTTATCACTAAAAACGCGTACATTTCCAGATGTGTGGAAATATTCGCGCTTATGTCTCGTTTTTAAAAAAGACAACAAGTACATGGCCGAAAATTATAGACCCATTACAATTATCTGCAATTTCGCTAAAGTCTTTGAGATCACTTTGCATATGTCATTATCCAGTCACGTACATGGCCAAATTAGTTGTAACCAACATGGATTTGTTCCCGGTAGATCTACTGAAACTAACCTTGCATGTATCACTCAATTCATTTCTAAGGAATTGGATGCAAACAGGCAAGTCGATATTATCTACACTGATTTCTCCAAGGCCTTTGATCGTCTAGATCACTGTACTCTATTAGAAAAATTGGGTAAGTTTGGATTGTCAAGGATGCAGTTAGAATTCTTCTCTTCATATCTAGAGGATAGGCGTCAGTATGTTGAATACCGCGGTTACAAGTCGTTTGACATCCTAGCCACCTCTGGTGTACCCCAGGGTTCTGTACTGGGCCCGCTTATATTTGTTGTTTTTATAAATGATATTGCAGATAATCTTAATATAGAGAGACTCTTATGTGCCGATGATTTGAAAATATATTGTGTAATAGAAAACGAACAAGATTGTGAAAATCTTCAGAATAGCCTAAACTTGGTAAATGACTGGTGCCAATCTAATAATCTGCCTCTTAACATATCTAAATGTAACTCATTTACCTTCTCTAAAATGCGTAACCCTATCAATTACGATTATCATATAAACGATCAAATTTTGCAGAGACCGGATACAGTAAAGGATCATGGAGTTATATTTGATAAGTGTCTAAGCTTTAAGGAACATATTAATTTTACCATCGCATCGGCTCTAAAGAGTCTAGGTTTTATAATTAGAAATTGCAAAGGGTTCAGTAATACTGATATAATGAAACTGCTATACTATTCATTTGTACGCTCAAAATTGGAATACTGTTCGTTGATATGGTCCCCAGGATATGATTTACATAAATAGTGATTATTCAGCGCCGTTTTGTTAAATATTTGTGCTTTATTGAAGATAATATTTATCCAATAATTGGATATCCACAAAATGTTATGTTGGAAAGATTTCACATGTCTAATTTGGAAAATAGAAGAATAGTACATTCAATCATTTTTCTTTACAAAATTATGCGTAACTTGTTTGATTGCCCTCTCATTTTGGAGCAACTGAATTTTCATATACCTCGTAGAGCAAGTCGGAATTGTGAAACATTTTACCTTCCTACACCTCGAACTAATTTATTAAAATTTTCCCCTCTATATTTTATGTGTAGAAATTATAATCTACTGCAAGATCAGCTTGATATATTCAACTGTAGCATTCGTTCAATTAAACAACTTGATTTATAATTTATAAGTTTCGCTCTCCATACTAGTCTGCTGTAGTTCTGTTTTAATGTGTTTTTTGTGTTACTTTATTTCATTTTTTTTATTATTGTAATTTGTGTTTTTATATTGTAATACCTGTTTATTGTAATGTTTACATAGTTTTCATAGTAATGTTCCCACCCCGTAAATGGTTACGTGTTGGGTGGTAGTATCCAAATAAATAAATAAGTAAACTCTTGTACTTTTACCATGTATTAACCATGCCTCATACCATTTTGTATTATGATCGTTTGGACAATAAAGCAATTCAATATTCCAATTTAATTTGCTATTCTTAATAACCTTTCAGACCAATGCCAATGCACAAAGCCAACAACTTTACTCACTTTACACAGCATCGATGAAAACTTTTAATAAACAGAAATGCACAATGCATAGTCTTTGGGGCTCCAATTACTTGTCCTGGGAACAAAGTTACATATTTTGTTTTCAGTGATATTCGTCCTAATTAATAGTTCCGAAAAATATTAAACCTATTGTCATGAAATATCATGTTCGGATTTGCAGCTTACAATAAATTTAAACAACTTCAATAGGGCCTTAGTAAAATTTTATACGGTACTAACTCCGTCGTGATACAGATTGGGGAGAAAAAATACGCCAAGGGGATAACCCGTACACTAATCAATACCCCGTTATTTCATCGCATCAAATAAATTACCTGTTGTCGTCCAGGATAGCGGACAAGAATCCGAGGTTAAGCCGCATCTCGGTCTGAATATTAGGGAGGAGGGCCTTTGAAAGGAGACTCCATCCGTCAAGTGGATGCAAGATATATAACTCCGCATTCATTACCAAGTATAAAAGAGTTAGTTCGGAGCCATCACAAGGTAATTTATGGACCTATCATATAGGAACGTTTACACACTTTCACGAAAACCGCCCATGAAATATTCATTGTGGGCCGGAGACAGTTTGCGCCCATTTTGACTGGGAAATTTTGCGAGCAGACCGGAAATTCTAGTGAACGCTTCGAGGCGTTCGGTAGAAGAAAATATTGCAAGGTTGCCGTCTTCAGGTCAATCAATTATAATGATAATAATAATAATGTTCATAAGCGCGCTCAATACGCATGATGCTCCAGTCTTATTTTCTAAAAATATTTTTTTTTACTAATTGTATGAAAGCCAATCAGAAATTAAAGCTGTATTTAAAAACCGATCATACTATTTTCGATGTAATGTCAGCTATATTTAAGAAAAGTGAATACGTTCAATAAAAGTAATTCACGGTAATTAGCAGCTAAAAGAAACAAAGAAGTCTACTAAGGGCCGGTTTTATAATGTTACATTAACTCCACGTTTATCTTAAGTTTAAACTTAAGATTAAACCATGACTTAAACTTTAAAACGCCTGTTTTATAAAAATATACTTGAATTTATACAGTTGGCACTAATGTTCAACAGAAATTGCAACTAGACGTAGTTTAATTCTAACCTATTTCGACATTTTGACATGACATTTCGTTATTTTTGTAAAAATAAGCATATAATATAGGTGTGAGAAGATCAAACATAAATCTTTACCTTTCTGTCAGATGTAATAATATATTTTGAATTAGTTCCAATAAAATAATAACTGGCCCAATCTAAACAGCTTATACAATTTTCTGATTACATTCTTCCTTGTAACTATAGGTCTGATTCTAAAATTTCCAGAACTTTGAGCGTATTAATAATAATTTTCTGTCATCATCAGATTGTAAATAATCACATATTTCGAATACATCCATCAAATATTACACCGAATTTTATTAATTCTGAGGTTATGAATATTCTGACATCCGATAATCCACGGGTTAAACGATCCCCATCCACCGTTTGAAGTTTAACTTTACTGTGACGTAGTTAATCTGCAAACTAAAGATTACTGACATTATAAAACAGACTTTTTTTGAGATCTATAGTTTAATCTGTGCTCTGTAGTTTAATCCGATATTATAAAACCGGCCCTAATAGTCTAAAATTCAAAATATCTCACAAAAATGTACATAAGATAAGATAAGATAAAATTTATTAATGTTAAAATTATAAAATATACACAGGCCAAAAAAGGTTTACACAATTTCATTTTAGAAGCATACATACATAATATAATATCACGCCTAAACTTACTTTAATTTGTATAAAAACAGGTATAGTTACTAACAAAATGGGAAATAGAAAACGATACAGTACACAAATAAAAATCTAGACAAATCAGGTCTGGGGACCCGGCTGGCCAATAAAATAGACTTCCACGTCCTATCCATCTGTCAGGATATGTCTGGTCTAAAAAATCCTGAACGTTCAAAGAGAAATCAGCCGGGCACCCATTATGTTGGAAAAAAGTAATCGAGTTGCTGTTTTTGTTAAAGAACACGATAAAACCCTCGGTGTACTTTTCGAAATGTAACAAAATCCGACTTCGCATGAAAAGCGTGCTTCACGTAAAAATATCGTGGAAGAGGTTTTTAATATTTTTAATCATATTTTCGCTCTACGGAACGTTTTTTATGCCAAAATTTCAATAACTCATCAAGGAGCGTCTTTTTAGAAAGTATAGTAAATGTCGCTGCACAGGGACGTAATGTCGCCCCGACCATTAAAATTTAGAAACAGTAACAAAATTTGACGAATCCACGTTGTTAAGCACTGCAACTCATGCGTGGTATTAAATATGAGGACAAGTTAATCCAGCTTCTATTCAAAGTATATCGTGAGTTTTAGCTAAAATAGCCCTTAGCAACATGGGACCCTCATCATTTCCTAGCAGTCGATTTCGACCGGAAAATGATGATAAAATTGTAATTGCAAAATATAATTCAAAGTCGCTGCGATTCAAGCATTTTTAAGCTCCGAGGAGCGACCAAAATTGGTATTGAACTAAAAATACGTGAATAGACAGGCAAGCAAAAGCCCACGAAAAATTTATAAACATTGAACTTTTCTTGAATTTTTTTGTGTAATCGTTAGCTCAAAAACCGCATATTGGATGGTATAGTTGGTACATTATAAGTCGTTCCGTTCCTCACCATGTGTTGTACACGGGCCAGACTATAGTTTGTCAAAAACATTTTTCTTGAAATTGTTGTAAAACATGAATTTTTAAAGAGATTTAATATATATTTTTGAACTTTATATTGTCTTTTACTTGTGTTTTCAAAATTCCCTTTCAGGTATAATTTTAAGAAAGTGTTAGTACTTACTGTGTTAGATTTATAGTGTTACGACGTCCAATAGATACCATCAGAGAAGCAGTTAAGCAAAAACGAACAGTAAGTATAAATTTTGTATTCTCCATCTGAAACAGTCGTTTGAACCCTTATTTTGTGAACGTTAACATTCATTTTTGATAAATATAGTAAAAGTCCTTCAGACGCAAAAGATGGATCGTTCACATTTTCACTGACATCTGAAGCTTTTAATTCTCTATTTTACCGTGTAAAAATAAACATACCATTCCATTTAAATTTTTTTAGAAAAAGCGCGATATTTGTTGACATGTCAAATAACGCCCTCTAGCGGCAACGACAATAACCAAATGAAAACAGCATAAAGCGAACACGATAGACTAAGAAATGCCCTTTGTAACGAGATTAAGTTTGTCAAATTCCGTTAAGGCTAATCACGATAATAGATATATATAAAAAAAATTGGCATCAGCCCACCACTTTATTTTTGAGGATACAAGAAAAATGGAAAACTGACAAAATTCGGAATTGTCTCACAATTACGATGCATTCATTTTCAATACCACTTAATTGAGCAAAATACGGAGAAAAACCTAATTTTCTATTCGATCATGGTTGTTACGTCCTCTAGCGGCTATTTTAGAAACTCGAAAATATTTTTCAGAAATTTTTCAAGGTCGCTTTACCTAAGGTAGTCTTTTCCTAAACTTGTGCGATGATTGGTTTCTGAGAAGGCCGACCTCCACTCTTAGTTGCCCACCCTGTACAATGTATTAAAAATAAAATCAATCACCTAGAAATTGAATTAAATGCAGAAAATGTAGATATTGCGTGCTTTTCCGAGTGGTTGCAGAATCATGAAATGATAGGTATTGTTATCATTGGATTTGACGTGTAGCTCATGGCTGATGGAGCATTAGAAGTATATGAAGAAAGGATAAACATATCCCTTTGAAAATTTGGGTACCAAGGTAGCAAAATATGCTTTTTAGTACAGTCATTCAACGTCAAAAAGGCGCCAAATCTCCGAAATCTGAAGTACTGCTCCGATCTTCTTGAAAATTTAGAATTATGTTCATCTTACCCTCTTCTTCAAACCTGACTTGGTCGCAAAGTGTGCTTTTTGTTTTTAAGGGGTAAAAACTACCCCTTACTCCAATAAATTGAAAACTAATAAATTAATGCAGTGATGGGCTATAATTATGTTCAAATATGTTAAATATCAATTGTTTTTAATCATGGATCTAATATTTCAATATTTTACTATTTAACTACCCTTAAAAGCAACCCCTCACACGAAAATTAATAAAAAAATGTGTTTAAAAAGCATGAAACCTTTTTATTTTGGATCGTAATAGGAGAATTTTTCCCTTTAAGTAAAGAAATCTGATACTTAATTTTTTTAATGATGCAACCTCCAAAAGCCACCCCTACTAACAATAAAACTTAGGAAAAATTTAAAACTAATAGATGGAAGCAGTGATAGGTTATCATTATGTTCAAATATGTTAAATATTTGTTGTTTTTTATAATGTAACTAATATTTTGATATTTTCCTATGTAACTACCCTTAAAAACTACCCCTTAGACAATTATTAAAAAAACGGTTTAAAAAGCATAAAATCTTTTTATTTTGGATCTTGAATAGAAGAAATATATTCTTTAAGTATAAACGACCTGATACATCATTTTTCAATATGATTCAACCCCTAAACACCACCCCTTACAATAAAAATTAGGGAAAAAATCCTTTTGAAAGCTCCAAGTAGTGGAATGCGTAGAAAATGAAAATAAATTGCTGCTTGTGAAATAATGAAATTTTTCTAAAATTTTCTTCCCTTAAAAACATCCCTTTCAGGAAAATATACATGTAGAAAGAAACCGTTAGCAGGTATTCATAATCCAAGAGCCCCTTTCCTCTGTTGAAGGTCACCTTCAGAGGAATTTCGCCTAGAGAAGCGCACCTTTCCTTTTCTTTTACTCATATTATCTATATAACATCTTTTTATGCATGTGTTTATACATGTGAGGATCCAGATATGTATGTATCAAGAAGACACAGCATGTATAAAAGAATAAATGCTCCAAAACGTTCAAAATTTAGGCGCTCCGTAATTTTCCTACGTTATCTCTAGAAAAATGTATTTAGTTTTTTAACGATAACTCGGCTTCCTTTTAAGCTTCTTGCATTCACCCACACATCATTTTGTAGGGAATTTCATAAGCTATAAAGCCATGATGATTGCAATATTTCTACACCCTTTCGTTCAGAGGATTTTAAGATTGAAGGGCTAAAAAGAGGTTTCCTTCGCATAGAAATCAAAGCTTTAAATGCCCATATCTCGCTTAATTTTTAAGCTACATGAATTTTAAAAAAAATCAAAATTTTCAGTAAAAGGAAAGCTAAATTTTTGTTGTTGTTTTTCGTAAAACCATTATTTTTTGAGTTATTTTGAAAAAACAACGTATTTTTTGAAAAATTGAAAAAAGATAATTACTTAAAACAACGTTTTTCAAAATGTACATTCTCTAAACCATTCAAACTTTTGGAACGTGTTACTGGGACATAAATAAAGTTAATATTTCATGGGATACGATTAATTTTAATTTTGCCGCTCATGGCGCCAATTTTATTGTCAAATTTTTTTCAAAAATTCCAGAGACTTAACATATTTTCGTCATAACTTTCTTAATTTTCATGCTAGAGGCTTTTATAAAAGCTTGTTTTAAAGGTCTAATAAAGCACTTTAAAAAAAGTTATGAACATTTTCTCTGAAAAATTACTCATTTTTCCGTTATTTGAGTTTAAATCCTTAGATAAATTTACGACAAACAAAAATTCATCTTCTCATAAGTCGCTTAATATGACCTAAAACATTAAGTAAAAAGCGACAAATCGCTTTGTTTTTTTATAAACTTCAATTTTGATAAGAATAATTTTTTCCAGAAAACGTTTAATTTTCGAGTTATTCACGAAAAGCTGCTGAAAAACGTATTTTTTATTGAAATTTTCAATCGCGAATAACTCAGAAATTATTAGGTTGTAGAAAAAACTTTATACTACATTTTCTTCTTATAATTTGATCCTCTATCGATTCCCGGTGTCATTTTGAATTTTTAAATTTCCACCCCCCGAGAAAAGGTGGCATTCACCCCCGGGGTGCACATATCGGCACTAAGTCAGGTTTGTTATTTGCATCATTTTTGAGCTACTGTCAAAATTTCAAACAAATCGGTTGAGTTGATCAGATTTCGGAGGTGAATCGGTTCATTGATTGTACTATTTTCAGCATCAAGGTATGTCGTACTTCCCGGGCATAGTGAGGAGCTGCACCGACCTGATGCCACTGCATCATCTCTCGCTCTCTCTCTTTAAGGATATATCTTCAAGTGAAGCTTGGAGTATACTCTGGAGGATATCTAAATACTTGGCGCCGATCAAGGACCTAAATAAAAATACGGTCCAATCAATTAGCCGTTCAATAAACCAAATTTCATATAAGATTTGTAAACAATAATGGTCCGAGTACACTTCCCTGTGGAACACCCGAAAATTTCCTTGCTAGTTGAGAAATAGTACTATCATTACTGTATGTTGAATTCTATCCAACGTTTGAATTGAGCTTGAACCTAAGCCACAAAAATTGAAAGAGTGATTGGTGATTTATTGTTGTCATATTAAAAGTTTTAACGATATCACTAACTTTATTTTTAATACGTGTAGTACAGAATAACAAGAACACAAAAATGTGATACATTATTTGCAGTATATTTTTCATAGACTTACATTTTAATCGCTGGCATTTAAAATAAAAATATTACAAACAAATATTTATAAATACCAGCATCTTCTTTTAAGTTCCACAAGCGAGTTTTAGTGTTTCGGCATTTTACAAAATTCACCACTTTCATATCTGGAGTTTTATTTACACAAACAAGAGATTCTCTTATTTCATGACAGTATAAAAAACGAAAAAAATATATACTCCATTACAACACCGTGGAACAATAACACTGCTACTTGAAAATGTGTGCCTCTCATTTGCATTTAATTTGTTTCATGTCCAACACATTTCTAATATAATAACACTTTTAAATTTTTTATTGTGTGAATTTTACAACTTGCCACAGATTTAAATGTATTTCCTCCACAATATTTCGACTGGCTTTACGTACTTTTACTGCTAGAATGGTTATTTTTATAACTGATGTAATGATAAGGAAAATTAATAATTCTAGAAATAAAGCTCCTTACTCGGTATGAATATTATTTTTTCAATCCATATTTTGTTTTAATATAGAATGCAACCCATGAGTTAGATGTATATAGTCTACCACAGGCTTATACAGTACATATGCATATAAACTACTTATATACTGTTTGGTGGATAAAGTTATCATTATTAAAGTATTATTTATTTACGGGACTAGCTGTTGTTGTTCAAAGTTAATTTTCTATACTGGGTGTATCACGAACATAACTAGATAGATGTTTATTTAACCACATTATATACACAGGTATATTTGTAACAAGTCATGAAAAAAATTTAAAGAAATTAAAATATAAAACACATATAGAAAAATACAACAAAATGTATAAAATAGACAATAAACATGTTTTGTCAAGACAAAAACAATTAAAAAGTGCAGAATTATATCAAGTCGTGCACAGAATAACAACGTTGTTTGGTAAACATTGACTTGATGACATTTTTAAATGGATTTATATTTAATACCTTTATATTGTTTAGCGATTTATTGTACAAAGGACCCCGGACATTTCTTATGGGTAACGTCCCCCGGTGAAACTCTCTGGAATCGATATATGTTATTCCTCTTGACCTCCTAATCAAAAGTCCCCATGGCCATAAGGCCAGAAAATGTACAGTTTTTCTAGATATGGGGGGAAGTCGATTTTTCGGGATTTCTTCACTAATAGTATGTAGCCATTGTCCTTTCAACGCGGCTTTTCTAGTATTCTACGGGGTTTCTTCGGGTCGCTGATAGAATAGACTTCGACAACACCAGAACAGTAGCTAATATCGAGCATTTTAAGTCAAGGATTACCTGAGAGGCCATAGAGATCGAAAAAAGACCACAAAATCTTAATAAACGAGATCATACGCAGAGATTACCCAATTCTTGGAAGCCCGCTCTTGTAGGAAGATACGTAACAGAAAACACACGACGACGATCCACCGTGGACGAACCAATCAGGAGAAGGTACGTTCAAGCATTGACAAATAGTGAAGAAACACACCTGCCCGAAATGGACTTATCACGAGGAGTCAGAGCCGAGCGCTGACCAATCAGAGAGAACCTCGGCATTCTACGGCAACGAGTGGATACGAGGATGGCCAACCACCAACGAGAAGTCACGTGGCGCGTGACGTTTCAGCGGGGCCATTTGTCGTGTTAGCTCAGGCGCCCGCTGCGCCTCCCACAAGTAGTAGAGGACCAGTGACACGTAGGCAGTCGCGCAGGCGCGCCATAGACCACAGCCTATATAAGGAGTCGCACAACGCGGAAAACGTCATTTCAGTTCGAGCAACGAAGAGCAGCAGTACGAGATTCTGCCGAAACGTCGTTTAGACAACCATGACTACTGGAGAAGTCGATCATCGATGCGGGAGAGCATCCGGAAGTACAATAACACACACACACACTTCATATATATAGCGCGTGATGCGTTAACTCCATAAAATTACACCGTATGAGATTTTAGATTGAAAAAGGGCAAAATATACCGAGAGTAGAGTGTTTCAACCTATAATTTACCTCAATTAACGTAGTAAATAAATTGTACTCGGGAGTGATTTCACCAGAAAATCAACGTGACCAAACCAACTCAACCCAACCAAGTTATCCAATACGATTTCTAGCAGTTTTACACTTTCACTCTTACTGATACTGCTGTTGGATAATATAAAAAGTTTCTGTGACTTATCACTATTGAGTTTGAGTTTATTAGTGATGGACCATCCATGGCGTCTTTTTCAATTTGATCTAGCTATTTAGTAAATTTGACTAATTAGCTTTGGAAGCGATTAGAGTTGCATCTTCTGCAAAAAGGATACATTTAGACGGATCATTTATAAATAATATGAACAACAACGGCCCCAAAATAGATCCTTGTGATAAGCCATTTTGAATATTACTAAGAGTAGAATTAATATTTTGTATACCAACACATTGTTGTCTATTATTTAAATAAGGATCAAATAATGCTAGATTTACGCCTATTATACCATAGTAAGATAACATTATCAATAACAATGCGTGAGGAACACAGCCGAAGGCTTTGGAGAGGTCGCATAAAGCTAGGCCGGTATGTTTTCCTTCTACATATCCTCGAATATATTACCCACTACCTGCTGAACAGCATGTATGGTTGTTTAAATCTAAAACCAAATTGAAAATTTGACATTATCGCCTTTTGCTGAAGAAACTTGATCAGCGATCATTTTTTTTCTGATAATTTACCAAAACAAGTATAATTGAGATAGGGCGATAGTTATCTAATGGGACCATGCCTCCCTTTTTAAAATGCGGAATAACTTTCGTGATTTTAAAAGAGTTCAAAAAAATTTCTTCGCTATAACATCTATTACTAACATGATAAATGAATGCAGAATTATATCGATAATCTCTTTAATTATTTTACTATTTAAGCCACAGACATTAGTGCAGAGATAATTCCTAAGCGAATTAACTGCATCAAAAACTTCATAAGTAGTGACGGGCCGCAGAAAAGAAGAGTATTTGTACTTTAGGTATTTTTTGTGATGTGTCCCTTAAGTCCAAACCATTATTTGGTAATTAAGCAATAATATTATCAGCCACAGTAATAAAATATTCATTAAAATCGTTCACCGTCAGATTTGGATCAATTTTACATAAATATTTATTATTACGTTCATAATTTATCAATCTCCAGACAAATCTAGCTCTGTTTTTGGAATTTTTGATGTACTGATTATAGGCGGCTTTTTTGCATCAATTATAGCAATTTTATATTCTTTATACAAATCTTTATATAGTTTGAAATCGACAGGGATCTTGGTAACATTGCTTAATGCTAGATAAAGTATCTCGCATTTTATGTAAATATTCATTAAACTATATTATTGGTGACTTATTAGTAAACTAACATTTCTTAAGGGAAAAGCGCCGATCAACTAAAAGCTTATAATTATTTACAATAAAATTTGATAAGAATTCAACGCTATTCTCAGTATTTGAAAAGTAGTTCCAGTCAATTTCACAAAGAGAAGCACACAGTTTACAATTCCATTTTTCGTAATTCCTTCTCAATACATTTCTGGGCAACTCACCGGCAGTTTTAATAGACATAAACTGACCTAAATGATCGGAGAGGCACGGTTCCATAACCCTAGCTGCATAGTCGTCTTCATTTAAATTCATTAGAATATTTTCGATATATTGTACCCCCAGTCTTCTTGATTTTTGCAGATGAGTTATCATGCAAATATGCCATCCTTTAGTAAGCAGCCAAGAGGATAAAAATGCTGTGACATGCAGATAATATTTAATGGTTAATTTATCAGATATAGATAAAATTCTCTTTCAGGCCCAAAACTAATGCTAATTTTTTATATAATAGGTTAGCAATTGTCTTTTATCGGGTTACCAACCCTTGTAAGGACCGTAAATTGCGAGATATATCAAAGTGTACCCTGTTTTTGCTATAGGAGTCATCCCTAATCTGGATCAAATGACGCTTAACTTATCAAACAATTAGAAACTGATTAAAGGTCACAGAGTTGCTCAGGAGCCAACAAATTACATATATTGTAATTTTCTTTTGCGCGAACAGAGGCTATATCCGCAAGGGATGAGTTATTGATGAACATGTCATACTTTTTCTGAAGAAAATTTTTTGCGTAAAAGGTATTAACATTTCTTTCCTATTTTGGGTTTTCTACCACATATATTATTATCCTCTTCAAAAACAAATCACCGAATCTACAAAATAGTAGAATTATTGGAAAAAAGCTTCTGCACCCGTGATGTTTACGTCAAAGGAACAGTCAGAGGTTATGTTTTGCAAATAATATAAATCGGAATAAACACAGAAATTATGTAATTTGCTGACGTTTCGGTAAATAATCTTTTTCCGTTTTCAAAGCTTTTTTTGGAAGAACTCTTATTTTGCAGTGTATGTCAAATACACAACATACCGTCCGACGCCCGTTGTCCTACCTGCTCCGTGGAGACCGAAAGTGCTAAAAGAAGCACTTAGGTCTCCACACTCCCGAGCTACACAGCTCATCCTTACCTTTCCGACGATCCGGGGTAGGATATCAATTGATGTCCTACGTACCGGCAGTCAGTCCCAGCCAAAACTTCCTAAACCCAACTCGACCGATGACTACCCCCGGGGGTGACAAGCTGGCGAAGAAAGAAAACATCAAGACAAGAAGAGCGCCAGAAGAGACCTCAGCCAGCGAGGTTCAACAGCCAGGACCAGGGGAGGTCCGCAGAAAATACCACGACACATCTCACATTTGTGAGCTGGGTCTGGTAGAAGTACGCGGGCCCACCTATCACGAAGGCCGGTCCAGGTCTACAGAGATAATCTAGGTGCAAAGAGTAATAGTCCTACTCGGCCCTAGTTATCGAGACCGACATCCAGCCAATGGATATTGGCGCGTGGCGCACAGCTTTAAGATTCTGTTTATGTTATTTCCATAGATACTTACTACTTACACAGAACACAGAACTGATGATATTTTCTTTTAGATAATGTTGAGTTTGTTAGGTTCTTCTTTTAGCATTGGTAGCCAGGTTGTACAAATATCTACAGAACAATTCGATACGCACTTATCTTCATTTAATAAGATTTTTGCTGATTCTTTAATTTTTCTTTTTTTGGTATCTGCGTCTTTTGTTAAAACATTTGCCGAGTCCCAGTTTATTCTATGTCCGTTTTCCCAAGAATGTTCACAAATCTTTGATTTCTGAATTCCATTCTTTCTAATGTAATTCTTGTGCTCATCCAACCTCACACTGAAAGGTCTGGATGACTCACACACATAACATTTATCACATTCGCACGGGATATTGTAAATACAGTTTTTTTAATTCTGCTCCCTGTTTATTGGTTTTGTTTTTGTTAAAATAGATCTTAAAGTCAAAAAAATTGTTAAACAAGCTGGTCTGGCAAATATATCAGTTTATCACCGCGTATATAACAAGCAAGTTTAACACTCTCCATAACACGACAATTGTACGTAAAACTTTGAACCACTTTTATAGTTTTTAGGATTGCGTGTTTGCCATTCTACATTATTTTAAAAGTTTATAGTATTTCCAGATCTAGTGCTTATAACACCAGCTATTATTGTTATATAAACTTTGTCAGGGAATACATAAATTACAAATCGGTAGAATTAAACGAGACAATAAACAAAACGACAAATGTAAAACAGAAATTGCCTGTTCCGATCCGGATAATAGATCCGGGTCACGAAATGCATGATAGAAAAATCACGACCGTCTATGTTATTTGAGTCTATTTGTAGCTGGAAAGGGTATTTGCAACTCTCCAAATAGAAGCCATAAGCATTCCCAGGCAATCGATATTTGATAATCAAGAGTATGGTAGGATTTAAATATCCGTATATAGACAGATGATCACAAGCTTTGAGACTGAACAGCAAGCGATGTTTTCCACTTTGGTGGATGTTTATACAACCCTTTGCCAATATCGATGAAAAACTAACCTTTTCAGATTCAGTATAACAATATTTTCACACAGTTCGACTACTTTAAATGACATTTTAAATTTAATTATTTTAGAAATGTTCCGCGATGAATCGAGGAGTAATTGTAAAACGATCTCGTTCGTCCTTTGGATGACTGGATTGCCCAATAATGTTAATCAGTCTTTCTTGGTTATGACTTTATCTTACATCGCACAAGGTAGAAAACTGTTTAAAACATGGAAATAACGCTTAAAACATATTCTCCCGCTTTTCTCTAATTGTATTTGAATTGAAATATCCAGGAACTGGCACATGTTGAATTTGATGAAAAGATAACAAAATTTTAGTTTCTGTGTCAGCATTGGACTGCAATAAACCTAAGACAATATGAAACACCATTAAAACAGGGAATGATTATATAAAAATAATAAGAATGCGTAACAAATAAATTCTACTTCCAGTAAACATTAGGATACACAATTTTCCTTAATTTGATAATTAATTTCAGCACGGTTTAGGGACGTATCATCATCCACTCGATTTTCATTAATGTGTTAATGAAGGAGAGTCAGAGCTGCAAATTTTATGCAAATGATTAAACTTTCACACAGAATTCAAGTTATAGCGTTGGGTGGAGTATTTCAGAGCTACAATTATGTTTCCTGGATAAATATCCTCGTTAAAACAAGGGATTTCATTTATCACAGCAACAGCTTAACGTTGTATTCATTATTAGTGGTTTATTTGTAATTGCATGGGAGCAGAGTAGAAATAGCGACCCCCTTGAATTACTCTTAAAATCCGTACATGTAATGAATCTTTTTCGGTTTTAAATAGTTCTATAGTTGGTTAAAATTGTGTTCAAATTACATAAACCTTGGTCAAAATTTTGGAGTTTCATTGTAGTACAGTAAACGAACAAAATGGCATGGAAAATTTTGGATAGCTTGGGATATTTGGACCCTTTATGTAAAAACATGCTCTGATTACGGGAAAACTACTTTTAAAAATCCAAACTTGTCGCAACATGTTCTTATATGGCACCAAGTGGAGCTGTTCGCAAGTTGCAGACACCTCGTGTCTGTAATCTGATGGCTATAGAAGGCCAGTGAAGTGTTGTTGTGCATTTGCCTATGTCGTACTGATGAGAGCTAACAAGTTCGAAACTAGTCTACGGCTTTCGATGCACAGCCTGCCTGAGGCTTATTGCAATCAGATTTTATTTTGCGTTTTTCGATTGAAGATGTAATGTCTCGCAAGTTATAGGACATTATTTTCAATTGATTTGGAAACGCAAATTGTGCACGTTGATTGGTGGCAATGAATCGATTTCCTTTCATAGAAAATAGTGGAATACTGGACTGTCGTAGTAGGTACAGTGTGACCCATTTCAAATGGAAACCTCTCTGTAAAAAATGTATTTATAATTCTATGTTAACGCTTTTTTTTTAAATGATAAACCATCGAAAACTCCACTTTATGACAAAAATTTAGAGATAAATTTCAATTTTCAAAGCCTTCTATGATTTATTTTCAATGTCGAAAATGAACAAATTTGATTAGCGATTTCTTTATTGAAATTTTAACTACACCACTGGATTCAGTAACCTCTCAAATGGGTAAATCCCAAGTTCCATGAAAAAATATTGAAAATTGGCAAATTTATGACAAAATCAATGTAGGCTCATAGTAACTTTTACTTGATTTTTTCTAAAAATCGAAGTAGCCCATGAAAAATAAACAAAAGAAAGATAAATTAAGTGAATAGTTTTAATAAATATTACATTTTTATTGAGTAATGGCAGATAATAATAGGGTGCCATGGAAAACAAATTTTATAGTCAAACGTCAAATCTTTAAAATTCGCATATTCTCATATTCATTGTTATTGAATTATAAAATTAATCGATAGTTATTATCAAGTATTAGTTTATTAGTTTGTAGTTAATTATGGATAATCTAAGTGTACAGGAAAAAATTGAACTTGTGCGCCTTAGAGGAGATAATGACAGAACTTTGAAAGAGGTATGCGAGATATTCAACAACAGGCATCCGAATAGACCCAACATTACTAAAAGTACTGTTTATTAAAATATACAAAATTTTTAATGAGTGTGGCGCTGTGACACGGCGTATTATAAGAACAGATAATATACAAAGAAGAACCAGGTACGAGCAGACAGTTTTAAATTATTTTAACAACAATCCAAACGCCAGTGTAAGAGTAACTAGCTTTGATTTGAATTTACCTAGAGAAAATATTCGCAGATGCCTTAAGAAGAATTTGGTAAAACCATTCAAACCTAAATTTTTACACACGTTGGAACCTAGTGATGATAACAGACGGATGGAGTTTTCCTTGTGGGCTCAAGGAAGAAGTATCTTAATAACAGAAATTTTAATAAAAATATTTTATTTAGCGATGAAGCAACTTTTACAACAAACGGCGTAGTATCGTCACAAAATTCTAGGTTTTGGGCTATAGAAAACCCACAGTTTGTCATTAATTGTAAAAGACAAGGTTGTTCAATGAAACAAGCATTGGCCCTTTCTTTTTTGAAGGTAACATGAATAGCATGCAGTTTTTACAGTTCCTAAGAAATGAATTTTGGAATATTCTATATGAACTTCCAATGCAAGAAAGAGTAAATTTACATTTTCAATTAGATGGAAGGACTGTCCATAATGCCAGAGTGGTTACCAGATGACTGAATGCTAACTTTCCTAATCGATGGATAGGTCGTGGTAGCCCGTTAATTGAATAGCCACCCCGATCCCCGGACTTAACACCGATTGACTTGTTTTTATGGGGTTTAATAAAATCTGAAGTTTACAGGTCACGCCCGAGTAATAGACAAGATTTGTGTGCAAGAATAAGACAAGCTTGTGCAGAAGTTACCTGGCAACAATTGCAGAATCTCGTAAAAAATATTAAAAAACTATTCGACAAGTGCATCGAAATAAACGGCGGCCTTGTAGAGGCTTCAAAAATTTTAGAAGTTTTAGTGTAATGTTGTACAATGTGTTATTTTTTTTATTTAATAGGTATCTAATTATTATTACTTTTAATTGTTCATATTATGTTTTTAAGTCCAATATGATTAAGTTTATTTAAATGACAATATTTATTAAAACTATTCACTTAATTTATCTTTCTTTTGTTTATTTTTCATGGGCTACTTCGATTTTTAGAAAAAAATCAAGTAAAAGTTACTATGAGCCTACATTAATTTTGTCATAAATCTGTCATTTTTCAATATTTTTTCATGAAACTTGGGATTTACCCATTTGAGAGGATACTGAATCCAGTGGCGTAGTTAAAATTTCAAAAAAAGAATCGCTAATCAAATTTGTCCATTTTCGACATTGAAAATAAATCATAGAAGGCTTTGAAAATTGAAATTTATCTCTACATTTTTGTCATAAAGTGGAGTTTTCGATGGTTTATCATTTAAAAAAAAGCGTTAACATAGGATTATAAATACATTTCTTACAGAGAGGTTTTCATTTGAAATGGGTCACACGATTTCATTAGATGCCTTTTATGAGTAACCGAGATGTGCCAAATTTCATGTTTTTCCGATTTCTTTATTTTGAGATAGAAATTAAAAATCGTTTTTTTCGTACACCCCTTTAAGGGTGTGTAGCAGGACAGGAAAGGATTATTTTGAAAAATTGTAAGTATACGAATATTAATTTTCGACAGGGAATCTACAATCAAATTTTTTGCACGTTATTACGGGACACCCTGTATACAATGGTCAATTTATACTAAACATTTTCCCTTTATTTTCTGAGATTCCAGAAACAAATTTCTAATATAAAATTGCGATTCCAAGACCACGTTTTGAAAGTAATAGATTGATTTCACTTATCCGACAGTTAAAGATTAAAACTGGCTTCATGTGACAAACAGGAAATGCGTAAATGGGGCACAACGTGTGCTCAAATAATGGCCTATCCGGCTAAGCTGTCGAAGATAAATTGTATCGAACCTTAATGTAAATTAATTTTGTTACAAATGTACGTCAAGGTCACATTGGTCGAGGAACCAGACGTACATTCTTAAAAGACTGTATTGATACAGTATTTGATTGACGAAAAATTAGTTTGAGAAAGTTACTGGATACACTGTTAAAAATGCTGTACACCCCGATCTCGGTAATACACACCTCACAGTACCATTAATAGATATTGTCGGTATAGTTTTGCTTATATATTTTCGCAGAATATTCATATTTGTAGTTGATAAATTAAAACAAAATGAACAAGAAAATAAATATGTAAGTAGATCAGCAGACAAAGGTAATGCCACAGTCATTTAGATAAAAATATATATGACACAAAAATCATGACTTGAAAATGAGGGACCCTACTCAAAACTAAACAAAGATCGAACAAAATCAATAGAGAGCAAAATTTACAGAACTCTGTTTAAATACAAACACGAATTTAATGACCGTGAACGAAGGAACCTTACACCACAACATAGTAAGCCCTCTCATTTTTATGACTTACCAAAGACACATAAACAAAATATTCCTTTAAGATCAATTGTTAGTTCCATTAATTCACCATGTCAGAATTTGGCAAAATTTTTACTTAAAATTATTGATGCATTATCTGGAAATAGCGATTCATATATTAAAAAGAGTAAACATTTTATAGAAAGAATCGATGAAAACGATATTCATGAATCACACCCGATGGTTAGCTTTGATGTAGTTCGTCTTCTTACCACTGTTCCGGTAGATAAAACCTTCAAATAGTTAAAGATAGGTTGCTGAATGATAATAATTTGGAAACTAGAACTAAATTAAGTGTAAATAGCATAATGGAACACTTAACAATGTGTATAAAATCAACCTATTTTCAATTAAAAAACGAGTTCTATCAGCGAGATTTTGGTATGGCAATGAGGTCTCCATTATCACCAATTTTAAGCAATATATTTATGGAGAACTTTGAGAACACACATGTTCAAAATTGTATAAACAAACTGGTTGTCTGGTGGAGATATGTTGATGACATCTTTGCACTTTAGCCTCATGGTGTTGATTTACTAGATAGTTTTTTAGAACATATAAATAGTAAGGAACCGACTATTAAATTCACATTTGAAGTAGAAAGTAGGAATGAACTACCGTTTTTAGATGTTTTAATTAAAAGGGTAAATAATACAATTAAAACAAACATTTACAGAAAACATACTAATAGATATTGTCTGAAAGTTATTTGTGGCATTCTACGAATATTCTTTCCTATTATTTGGGTTTTCTACCACATGTACTATTATCCTCTTCAAAACAAATCACCGAATCTACAAAATAATAGAATTATTGGAAAAAAGAGCCTCTGCGCCCGTGACGTTTACGCCAAAGGAAAAGTCAGAGGTTATGTTTTGCAAATAATATAAATCGGAATAAACACAAAAATAATGTATTTTGCTGACGTTTCGGAAAGTAATCTCTTTCCGTTTTCTTCGTTTTCGAGTTCTTCAAAAAATAGCTTTGAAAACGGAAAGAGATTACTTTCCGAAACGTCAGCAAAATACATTATTTTTGTGTTTATTCCGATTTATATTATTTGCAAAACATAACCTCTGACTTTTCCTTTGGCGTAAACGTCACGGGCGCAGAGGCTCTTTTTTCCAATAATTCTATTATTTTGTAGATTCGGTGATTTGTTTTGAAGAGGATAATAGTACATGTGGTAGAAAACCCAAATAATAGGAAAGAATATACTAATAGATATCTAAATTTTTACTCAAATCAATCAATAAATGTTAAAAGAGCTGTTGTAAAATGTTTATACGATAGGGTTAAAATAATTTCATCTAATAATGAAATACTAAATAACGAAAAAAAATTTATCAAAAAGGTTTTAGTACAAAATCAACACCCAAGCATTTGTTGATAGAGTTTTCATAAATGTTGAAAATAGGGACAATCAGGTACCACAAAAACCTGAACGTCATTATACAGCAATTCCTTATATATACGGACTATCTGAGAAGCTACGCCTTATAGGTGACAAATTTGATGTTAGGACGGTATTTAAAACGGGGAACATTTTGAGATTTATTTTAACAAAAAAAAACCGATAAACCAGGTGAATAATTCAAAAAACTGTATTTACAATGTCCCGTGCGAATGTGATAAATGTTATGTGAGTGAGTCGTCCAGACCTTTCAGTGTGAGGTTGGATGAGCACAAGAATGAAATTCAGAAATCAAAGATTTGTGAACATACTTGGGAAAACGAACATAGAATAAACTGAGACTTTGCAAAAATTTTAACAAAGGCAGATAACAAAAAAATAAAAATTAAATAATCGGCAATAATCTTGTTAAATGAAGATAAATGCATATCGAATTGTTCTGTAGATATTTGTGCAACCTGGCAACCAATATTAAAAGAAGAACTTAACAAACTCAACATTATCTAAAAGAAAATATCATCTGTTCTGTGCAAGTAGTAAATACCTATGGAAATAACATAA
The DNA here is from genome assembly GCA_963675555.1 of Leptura quadrifasciata. Lineage (NCBI taxonomy): Eukaryota > Metazoa > Arthropoda > Insecta > Coleoptera > Cerambycidae > Leptura > Leptura quadrifasciata. The sequence continues at coordinate 11,983,813 of OY776681.1, read as the reverse complement.
ACAGAATCTTAAAGCTGCGTATTTGACATACACGACAAATAAAAGTTCTTCGAAAAAAGCTTTGGAAACGGAAAGAGACTACTTTTCAAAACGTCAGCAAAATACATTATTTCTGTGTTTATTCCGATTTATATTATTTGTTAAAAAATAACTGTACCTTTGACGTAAACCTCACAGGCACAGACGCTTTTTTCCAATAATTCTATTATTTTGTAGACTCGGTGTTTTTTTTGAAGAGGATAATACATGTTGTAGAAAACTCAAATAAAAAGGAAAGAATATTCGTAAAATGCCACAAATTACTTTCAGATAATATGAATAGTTTGTTTAATAAAGCAAATGTAAGAAACTTAATTAGATACTCACACTTTCACTTAGTGTAACAATCCAGTTAAGTTTTAAATATGATAGCTCGAAGCAACTATGCCATGCCTTGCTATATACACGAAAATCTCTGTAAGGTTTTGAAAAGTAGGCAAGTGTCCAGGAAGTCAATATTTTATTATTTCTCGGTTTTTATTATATGTCAAAGCCGCCCTCCGAATACTTCTCTGATGTGAACTCGTAAGAGCATAGGTCGACGATCCAATATTATTTCGGGCTAACATTGTTTTTTAGATCTATTCCATTTCTTTGATACATAGGAGCTATCCGTGATAGAATATTTCAGTTCAGAAAGTGTACACTGACACCAAATAAATTTATTCAATGTTATTTCTGAAGCAATTTATTTTTGTCAATGGACAATTAAAGTAAAATTTCTTCTAAAATATTATTAAGAATTTTTATAATAACGACAATATGCAAGTGTATACAAATATAAAAATATCTGCCTCGAAGACAGTAAACACAATAATATTTGACCCAGTTTTTCAGTTATCAAAATATTCCCTGCGTTGTTTGTTTGTTTCTTCAGCGTCATTGCATAAGGCCTATACAGTAATAAAAATCCGCTTAGTTAAATAAGTTCATTCTATAAACTCTTAAGATAGTATCAATTTAGTTTATCCCATACGCATACATGACTATAAAATACATAAAGGCTTCTATTAATAATAATCAACAGGTATTATTTCATTTTATTTCATTTCATTAAATAGCAATCAGTAAATGATGAATATTTAATGAATTCATAAATTTTAATGAAACATCACTATGAAATTTAATATTTTATACAAACTAAAAATATGTTTTATGTTTAGGAAGTTAGTTCAAAATCTAAAAACGCACGGTTTATTTTCAAAAAAAGTATTAAGGCGAGGGCATCTTGCGCATAATGTAAGAAAAGTGAATACAGTATTAAATTATGGTAACCAAAATGAAGAAACTTTTTGAGACAAATTCAGAGAAACTGTCGCATAAAAAAGATAGTGCATGAAACATATTTTAAAAAATTGATTTCGATGCTACAAAATGAAGAAATACTGAGTAAAAACAAACAAGCCAGCTGCTTGTAATTATATTAGTTAGATTGGCCACACCGACGTTAGTAATTATCTAAATTTTCAAAATTTTCTGATGCGTATTTTCCTCTATATCGATCGATTCAGTTCCCGGTGAGACAACTTGCATATAGTCGGTATTGTTATTAAATTCTAAGTCATTATCAGTTATAACCCCTTGATATTTTATTTTATCAACTACTTCAACAGTGTCTCTACTCGCTTTAAATTATAATTGATTAGTGAAAAATAACAGCCTGCATAATATTTTCCCTAATATTGTTCCTTTGGTTTTTGTGACATTTAATTTTAGTCTATTAGTTTCCAGTGAGTGATTAGATATTCACTTTTTCTAGTATTTGATTCATTTTAGCAACAAAAATGCAAATAAAATTAAGTGCTGTGACAAAAAAAATGCTTAAAAAAGAAAGCTTAACTTAAAACTGGTAAAAACGATAACTTGGCTTTCGCCGTTCGTGCACTTCACTGAATTTAATTTGGGCACTGACGCTGACTCCGTAACTTGCACGGGGTGCCATCCGCGAATTGCTCCAACTACGGGTTGCGCAAGGCAGGCCTAAACTGGGATTCTAAAAAATTTTGATTGTTCTGATATAAAATTCGGATTCTGTTACGAGTTTAATGAAGGAAGGATGAATTTACAGACAAAAATGTACAAACAGAGACGAAGAACAAACAAACGCGACACAAAAATACACAAAAACAAAAGAAGAGGGGGCAGGAAAGAATTAAAGTCGATGAAAGGTATGAAATATCAGCGAAAGGTGGATAGTATCAGGGAAGATATAGTTGGTGAAAGTTTGGCTAGAGTGGCTGCCGGAAGATTGGCAACGTCTGGTAAGGTAAGGGGTGTTTAATCTGAAATGGGGCATTATGCTGTCTAATTTGTGTAATGTGTCTTGTTAGCGGAGGGATTGAACCTATGATCTCTTGCAGTTCGAAGCGTGCATATAACCGCTAGGCTACTGAAGCTTTTATAAAATGTTTGCACCTAGAGCATATGATTTAGCAGAAGCTAAGTTTGTATATTAAAATTTGATTAAAACTATTATTTGTAGTTTTTTCTTAATCCGGTCGTAGAAAAAGTATACTGTACAACTCGAGTGGATTATCCATATCGCACTCGAAAGATTGAGGCACTCCGCCTACGGCGTGGTGCTCAAACTTCTTTCTCGTGCGATATGGCTATCATATCCACTCTTGTTGCACAAACTACTATTATTTAACAACCATCTACAAAATCTTACTCTCCTCGGCTTACCTCCCTCATTTAAATGTTGAACTTTCTTCATATTCCATAGAGTAGACCCAAGTGAGTAAAAGCAAACGATCTTATCTCACGTCTTATCTCACTAAATTCTTTAATTTTGTAATGGCGACTGGTTTCGAGAACTATAACTTCCTTCACATTATCAAAATTCTTGTGGCCTGATGATGTGAAGGAAGTTATAGTTCACGAAACCAGTCGCCATTACAAAATTAAAGAATTTAGTGAGATAAGACGTGAGATAAAATCGTTTGCTTTTACTCACTTGGGTCTACTCTATGGAATATGAAGAAAGTTCAACATTTAAATGAGGGAGGTAAGCCGAGGAGAGTAAGATTTTGTAGATGGTTGTTAAATAATAGTAGTTTGTGCAACAAGAGTGGATATGATAGCCATATCGCACGAGAAAGAAGTTTGAGCACCACGCCGTAGGCGGAGTGCCTCAATCTTTCGAGTGCGATATGGATAATCCACTCGAGTTGTACAGTATACTTTTTCTACGACCGGATTAAGAAAAAACTACAAATAATAGTTTTAATCAAATTTTAATATACAAACTTAGCTTCTGCTAAATCTTATGCTCTAGGTGCAAACATTTTATAAAAGCTTCAGTAGCCTAGCGGTTATATGCACGCTTCGAAATGCAAGAGATCATAGGTTCAATCCCTCCGCTAACAAGACACATTACACAAATTAGACAGCATAATGCCCCATTTCAGATTAAACACCCCTTACCTTACCAGACGTTGCCAATCTTCCGGCAGCCACTCTAGCCAAACTTTCACCAACTATACCTTCCCTGATACTATCCACCTTTCGCTGATATTTCATACCTTTCATCGACTTTAATTCTTTCCTGCCCCCTCTTCTTTTGTTTTTGTGTATTTTTGTATCGCGTTTGTTTGTTTTTCGTCTCTGTTTGTACATTTTTGTCTGTAAATTCATCCTTCCTTCATTAAACTCGTAACAGAATCCGAATTTTATATCAGAACAATCAAAATTTTTTAGAATCCCAGTTTAGGCCTGCCTTGCGCAACCCGTAGTTGGAGCAATTCGCGGATGGCACCCCGTGCAAGTTACGGAGTCAGCGTCAGTGCCCAAATTAAATTCAGTGAAGTGCACGAACGGCGAAAGCCAAGTTATCGTTTTTACCAGTTTTAAGTTAAGCTTTCTTTTTTAAGCATTTTTTTTGTCACAGCACTTAATTTTATTTGCATTTTTGTTGCTAAAATGAATCAAATACTAGAAAAAGTGAGTATCTAATCACTCACTGGAAACTAACAGACTAAAATTAAATGTCACAAAAACCAAAGGAACAATATTAGGGAAAATATTATGCAGGCTGTTATTTTTCACTAATCAATTATAATTTAAAGCGAGTAGAGACACTGTTGAAGTAGTTGATAAAATAAAATATCAAGGGGTTATAGCTGATAATGACTTAGAATTTAATAACAACACCGACTATATGCAAGGTGTCTCACCGGGAACTGAATCGATCGATATAGAGGAAAGTACGCATCAGAAAATTTTGAAAATTTAGATAATTACTAACGTCGGTGTGGCCAATCTAACTAATATAATTACAAGCAGCTGGCACTTCCGCCATAAACGTGTTGGCATTTTTTGACATAAGATAATGACTGATTGTTTCTAACCATGGCTATTTTGATGAAACGATTACAACAATTCATGAATTTCTAATAAAATCGCAAATATTTCAAAAAGTTGTAACTTTAACCCCCACAATGCTAATATCAGAAAAAAGGGAATTCAATTTTACACAACTTGACGTAAAAAATACAAGGTGTTCCATTTGACCTAAACAAGTTTTCGCGGTTTGAAGTTGACAAAATGTACCGTGAAAAATGGAACACTTGGTATGATATTATTGAATTTATTCCAGTTGTAGAACGCAGTTCTCCTTGTGTTCTTCTTATGTGACAAGAAGTAAATGAGTATCTTTTACACGAAGAAAGTTATAACGGTTCTTGCAAACCATTGCACCTGTCAAATTTTCTATAAATGTCAAATATCTTTGAAACGGCTAGGTTTAGGTATAGGATATGCTACATATTTTCAATTCAGAATTTTATGCTCTTTTCGAAAAACCCTAAAGTATATAGGGTGTTCCATTTGAAATAAGCAAGTTGGTATCGACTTCCGGTATAAGCGGAAGTGCCAGCTGCTTGTAATTTTAGTTGGATTGGCCACGCCGACATTAGTAACTATCTAAATTTTCAAAATTTTCAGATGCGTACTTTTCTCTATATCAATCGATTCATTTCCCGGTGCGACATCCTGTATATATCTTAAGTCTTAGATGGTATTTATCTGTAAAAATTCGCAAATTAGCATTTAACACTACTACCTCACTTTTGTGATTGCAGAACTTTTTTATATTTAGCCAACCAAGGGTGTAATTGCAAAATCAAGCAATGCAGATATTAGATTGTAGTGGATACACAAGGGTGGAAGACATGTTGGCTACCTTGAGTTGGACGAATATGCCAAGATTTTTACAATTGCACACGTTGGTGTTTATTCACAAAATTAGATTAGAAGAGTCTGCTTACTTACAAAATATATTATAAATATTTCACAAGACGGAGAGGAAACTTTGTTTTACAAAAGGTTCGTACAACTGCTGGGCAGAATTCATTTTTTTAAAGGGAATTAATAAATATAACATCCTTAGTCATGAATTAAAAGAAGCTCGAAGCATAATTTCATTTATATATTATTATATGTTGTAGGTATGATATATTATATGGGTCCTTGTATAGATTTCGTATTTTTATATTCTAATTTTGTTAAATAAATTTATTTTCTTTCTTGTAATAAATAGCATAGTGCTAGATAAAGAAATTGAAGAAATCGAAAATTGAAATTTAACAGTGATATGAGTTTTCTGCATACAACGTCTTGTCTAGATTGCCAATCTGGAAAGAGTATTTGCTACTTCCAGACCAGCAATTCATAAAGTTTAATCTTCGAGAGCTAAGTGTTATTGCAAATGCGGTACTCTACGTAAAGCATTGATCCTTGTACGACATTTAAAAGGATTTGGATTCAGCCTTCGGATAATATACGGGCTCATATCACTTGAAATAATAGGTAATGAATTTCCGTTAACGAGGGTTTCTATAACTTGGGTTGTTCCAGCACTAGTTAATTTGCAAATTATGTAGTCGACCAAGATTTGAGGGATAACAGCTTTCGCTATCGCACACAGGATACCCCAAGATTTCACATAAAATCATAGCCACCTGATTTTATGTCGCGAACGTGGGCAAAATTCGATGAGGTTTGACGTCTTAAGTTACAAAAACAAGTGATGGTAGAAAATTTTAAATGGATATTTTTAAGTCTTTGGCTAGAGCTCCATAGAACTCGCTTAAATATTGGTAGATAGTCTATTAATACGTTTACTTAGCCCCTGGCTATGCAATCAAAAATACATAGTATAATCCCTGTTTTACATTAAAAACCATATACAGGGTGTGTCATTAATAATAGGTCATAGTTTAGGGGCCAAAATAAGAGGATTTAATCAAATATGCTTGAGTAAAATGTTGCTCTGGAAAAAGATATAGGGCGTCAAAGTTCAAATTATTTTTAGTTTTTTTGCAATAACTTAAGAGCCTCTTGACTGATCTTCGCCAAATTTGCTGGAGGTATTTTTTTATTCTAAGAAACAATAATTTATGGATTACATCACGTTAGATCATAGAGGGCGCCGCAGTACCTGTATCTGATCATGAATTTTTTTCATATTTTTTTTTACGAAACGTTGTGTTACTTCTGACCAGAAAATCTGATGAGGGCGTCATTTCCAGTTTTAAAAGGTACACTTGGTATAACTTGATAACTCCAACCATTTTCGAGGAAAGTGCCCTTAAACATTTCAATAATTTTTGAAAAACAAATTCAAATTTAATGAAACAAAGTGTATTTATTGAAAAAAGTACAAAACGTAAGGGAAAATAAAATCGTAATAACAGCGTAAACTCTTTCTCACTTTCTTATGAATTAATGGATTATTTTCATGGTATTGAGATAAATACATAAATCAAAAGATTGTCTAAAATAAAGATGGAATCTTATTAGCAGACCAAAAAATAACGTAAAAGTTGACTTAATAACATTGTAAACTTTCCCTCCATGCAAAAACCCCATTGCTGCAACTTAGAGTAAATATTCGATATGGTCTCTGCCTACTTCTATGCCTTTTCTAATTCTATTCATAAAAGATTTTCTTACATTGAAAAATACACTTTCCTGTCCTCTAATAAAATTCACTGCATTTTGTATATTGTTCCACAGTTCTTCTCTTGAGTTGATAGCATTTGCATAGACTAAGGACTTCATATGTCCCCGCACATAATAATCCAAAGAATTACTCACTTCCTCGACCGATCCATCTGCGTGGGAAAGTCTCATCAAGATAATTCCTTACTTCCTGAGACTATTTTGCTCGTTGCTCGAACTGATATATATATGTTGTTTTTTAGGTTTTCGCGGGTGTTAAATGAAGTGTTATTGTACTTCCGGGTGCTCTCCCGCGTCGATGGTCGACTCCTCCAGGAGTCACGGTTGTCTGAACGACGTTTCGGAAACAAGGAGCAGCAGTAGGTAGCTTTCAGTAAGAACCTAAAGATGGCAGATGAGATTCTGCCGAAACGTCCTTTAGCCAACCGTGACTCCTGGAGGAGTCGACCATCGACGCGGGAGAGCACCCGGAAGTACAATAACACTTCATATATATATATATATATATATATATATATATATATTGTACTGTTTTACTATTATTGAACTTAATAATTTGCAGTACTAATCAAATTTTAACTTGTTTATTTCCAATAGATAAACCCAAAAAAAAAACTTTAAAACCAAAAAGATCAAATTAAAATCTCTTACCTTTTGATCCGAAAGTATGTCAAATTTATTGAATGGGCCGGCTAGCTTATCTTTTCCTTCAGGAGCAAGTTCAAATTCAGTTCCTGTTTTAAAATGAAATTTTATTAAAGTAAAATTTTTAATCTGATATAAGTAATTTATTTTCCTTGATATTTAGATAATTTAGCAGTTTTATAACAGGTTCGAAAGTCTAATACACTATTTAAATTTTAATACACAACCTTGTCCAAAATTAAACACACAAAACCTTCCTTCTTCGTAGCTACACTCTTCTCTTTCCAAATCCAACAATTCTCCTTTCGTTAATTCTTCACCTTATCTCGTCCTTATCTCCTCTGCAATTTCTATCCACAATAACACCTCTTCCTTCTTATTTACAGTCTATTTTTACTCTTCTTCGCTGATCTCCACAATTTCTGACTTTTTTATTCAATTTCAAATTATTAATTCCTTTTTTATTATTATTTTTTTTTCCTCTACTCCCTAATTTTCACTTGTTGTTTCTTTTTTTGTTTTTTCTTTTTTCTCCTTCACTCCCTAATTTTCATTTGTTCTTTTTTTTTCTTAAATTTGTTTTTCCCATTTTACAACCTCTCTTTTATCTGTTGTTTTCTTCTATATCACTAAATATCAAAGTACCCAAAATAAACAAAACAAAACACCATATGAATTTTGATTAATTTCATTCCAAACATAACCTAACTTAAACCTCGTTGTCTTTCTCCAGGAAAACATTTACCAACTATAAAAATAAAATTTCCTACTTAAAAGAAATGTCATAATGACTTAAATGTCAGAAATTATTTCAACTACAACTTAATAACCACTAACATAGATGTCAGTATCAAACTTACTGTTGACTTCAAATAAAAACTTAAAACTATTAAAACAACTCTAAACAAGTATTAACATTCTAAAACACATACCTTTCGGATCTTTAGCTAATTTTAATAAATTTTGAAAACCATCTAAAGGAAACAACCAAATTCAAACCCTGATTCAGCAAATAACACAAACATGCAATCTTCGTAATCGTCCAATATGCGAATACATAGCAATATATATATGACAATTTTTTATTGACCCACTTTTTCTCTTGAAAATGGCTCCAAAACGGGGGCCGAAACGTCGAGACATTAACAATCTCAGACGCGGTTCAACCCGAGAACCTAGTATTTTTCATATATATATATATATATATATATATATATATATATATATAATAGAATAGAATATATATATATATATATATATATATATACTCCACGGTTTCTGTTCTTTGATTTGAAATTTTTTATAAGAAAAACTTAATTCATAATTTTCCTGTATAGAACTTATAAAAGGATCAAATTTAGAGTGTAACAAACTGTAAGATATTTTTTGGTATGGATTAGATGTTATAAAATCATACATGTTAGTGTTAAATTATTGGATATTATTTGACGAAAAAGATCTTTTGAAATGGAAATTATATATATATATATATATATATATATATATATATATATATATATATATATATATATCCTTTATCCTTAGTTTCCTTTCACTCATTAACAACATATTGTAATGCACTTTCACAACTAAAACCTTATTTAAAACCAGACTGATATTCACTAAGTTTTTTTTCTGTATTATAAAATATAAATATTGCAGATATACTTCAGCTTTAATTGTTTTAGGTACTTTTCTTACAGGAATTATTGTCGACACTTTTAAAGAATTTGGCACAGTACCACGCTCTAATGAGCCATTAAGTATATGAATCAATTGATCAGATAAAATGTCAAAATTATCCTTATAAAAAGCCATATCAATTTCATCAAGACTACTCTTGTACAGACGTCGTGATCAAGTACGATTTTTTCAATTTAATTTTTGTCAATAACTTAAAATTTTGCATTTTTGCTATGTTGTTAACACTAGATATATAGAACTCATTATTTTTCAGGCAATAGTTTTGGGTTTTTACACGTCTCATTTTCGAATTGAATTTCTTTAAACGGTTCCTCATGTTTACTCGATACTAAAGGTTTCAGAGACCGTCACATTTTCTTTGGGTCGTTATTGCATTTATCAATTTTTTCCTCATAATACCTATATTTTTTGTATTTCCTATTTCTATCCTGAACGTGATTCAAAGAAACATATTATAATTGGTTTAAATTTAGAAAAAAATAAGAGAATTATATATTATTGAAACATATGGAGTCAAATTAGAACCTGAAATCAATATCAATAAGGGCTGTTATATCATGATAGTAGCTAAAATGAAATTCAACCAGGGGTGTAAGAAACGTGCATTGATTTTTAATCCAAAATGTTTTTGTTCCATTGTGAAAAATTTAAAATAGCAGGGAAGTAGGCAGACTTGAATACTATGCTAATAGATAAAATATAATGTGCATATAAAAATTGGGCGGAGCCATAACGCGATACAGAATATGTGGTTTGAACATATCGTCCCTTCTATCTACCATCCCATTAGATTATTTTATTCAGCAAAAACCACGCAGTTGCTTGGCAAAGAAAATCCATAGTCCTTTAATATTTTTTGTTCATCGTCTGAAGGCTTAAGTGGATTATTGCTACTTGAAGGTAATATATTTATAAGCATAACATTATTTACTATTATAACATGAATATTCAGGGACTGTAGCTGAACATTGAATCTCAGACTCCAGACGAATTTATAAATTGCGCACAAGACATCATAATAATACAATAATAAAACTGTACGCTCAGCACAACTGGCCGTGAGGACGTTAATATAAACAAGACAATAAATAAACAATAAAACAAGATTATTTAACCATTATTAAACCATATTAAATATAAGACTCTTCAAGAGCATTCCGGGATATAGGGGGTCGTAATTACGTGAGGTGTTATCTAGGACTTCTTTTTGCTTTGTGTGGTAGTAACTCTCCTTATAACTACTGAACTTTGCCCAAACTAAGTAGAAATAGAAAGCTACTTAAAATATACAGCTAAAAATGGTAAAGATGTACAGTTGAGTAATATATATTTTTTAATTATTAAGTTCAAAACTGAGTAGTTTTTTTTGCAATTCGACCATTAGAATAAGAGATATCAAAATGGATTATCATACTATTATTTTGTTTGTCGCCCATGCTCTACGCAATAGGCATAAACTATTATAGACAATTTTTTGAAGCTTTCGAAACCCATAATTATTTAAATATGTATGATGTATGATTTATTGGGGATTTCAGTACACCTCACTACAAATAATTTCTGCAATACAATAACATTGACGGACATATTCACGTATTTTTGGCCGTAGAATCCGAATCCGCTATAAAAAAATAGGGATTTTCATTACAAATTTCAAAGTTGCCCCCGCCCCGCCCACTGGGTTAGGGGTGGGAGAGTCGAATCCAATGTCATTGGATAGATTTCGTAAAAATAACAAATACGCGTTTTTCAGTTTTTGAATTGAACGTTTTTTTATGGGCACAAGACGCTACTCTTGAAACAGTAATGTTTTCTTTTCATTTTTTGCGATTACAGCGACACCATGGAAGAATCGAAAAAAAATGTCTGTAATAAAATTTACGTATTTTTTGAAGTAGAATCCGATTCCGCAATAAAAAATAGAGGTTTCCATTTGAAATTTTAAAGTTACCCCTCGCCACACCCACAGGGTGGGGGGTGGGGAGGTCATTTTGGTATCAGTAGATAGTTTTTTGAAAAATTTTTGAAACGTATTTTGTTTATTTTTCGATTTGATGCAAACTGTTCGAGATTTTCCACAGTTCCAATACTTTTCTAACACCCGGTATGTAATTTCGCTAAAGTCCTGGAGGTTGCTATATGTGAAATCTTATACCCCCATGTTGAAAGACAGATCATATCCAATCAACATGGTTTTGTAAAAAATAAATCCACGGTTACTAATTTAATGTGCATGACGCAGTACATCTCGCAATATCGCGACACCGGTATTCAAGTTGACGTACTATATACAGATTTCTCTTGACAGGCTTGATCATGGTTTATTAATAAATAAACTTCAAAATGTGGGCTTCTGTCAGTTACTTATCAACTTCTTTAAATCATATCTTAACAGTAGAATACAATATGTGGAATACCGCGGTCATAGGTCAGTTGAAATTAATGCCACCTCAGGAGTGCCGCAAGGCTCTATCTTGGAACCTCTGTTGTTCGTACTATTTATTAGTAACATCGTGGTGGACCTGAATGTAGTTGTCTTAACTATATGCCGATGATGTTCTTTTTTCTGCTATAAATACTCCAACTGACTGTAAAAAACTTCAAAATAGTATTCTGAAAATACAAACTTGGTGCGACCATAATGATCTGCCTCTCAACGTCGACAATTGCAACGTTATTATATCTTTTTCCAGGGAAAAAGAAACGTTTCTATATGACTATAGACTTGACTTCATATCGGTAAAACGAATCGAAGTCTTCAAAGACCTAGGCGTCCTGTTTGACAACAAACTGACATTTAATGAACACGTTGAAGACACGGTTTTGTCTGCAAACAAAAGTCTCGGATTTGTTTTCAGAAACTCGTCAGGTTTTACGGACACTCATTAGTTAACCTTATTATTTAACTCATTTGTTAAGTCTAAATTAGAATATGCATCGTTAATATGGTACCCGGAATATGTCACATATAGCAATATGCTCGAAAGTATGCAAAGACGCTTCTTGAAATTTCTGTCCTACAAGTTGGATGGTATATATTCCACTATTGGATATCCCCATGATATATTTTTAGGTAGATTCTCTGCCGACAGTCTGAACACACTGAGGGAAGAGCAGGCACATTTTTACATAAGTTAATAAATGATAAAATCAATTGCCTTGAAATAACCGAAGTTATTCCATGTACCACGTGCCAATGCACATCTTACAACATGTTATCTTGCTAGACCCCGTATTGTATTATTATCGTTACTATCTTCCCTTATTTTTCATTCTATTGTATGTATTGTTCTCACTCTGTAATTGGTCTTACGACTGTTGGATGATGTGTCTAAATAAATAAATAAATAAAAATAAATAAATATTCGCAAAAAACGATAATGTAAAAATATAATTTACAAGTCTCCATGATTTCAAGAACAGGATCTAAAAAATCGCCAGTTCCTCAGTTTAAAAAAATGTCGTTAGTATTGTTATTAATAATTTTATCGATATATCACGGCTATGAGGATTAATTGTTATTTTCAATTTAATGAAGCCCTTCAGAAAGAATTTATATAAAAAGTTTTTATAACTGTAGCTGAAATAAATTGAAACTGGTAAGCGTTAAAAACTTTATGATTGCGACATTTGTCAACTCTTAAAATGGCATAAATTTTGTTTATTGCACAGGAAGTTCAACTCTTCTCGCTAATAGAACAAAACAGGATATGAATTAATATCCTGGAGAACTCTCTTGGCACATGTTATTATGATTCATTTGAAAAGTGAAAATATATATAGTAATTTCTTCCTTATATGACTTTTAATTTTTTACACGCTTTATATTAGCTTCACCTGTATGTTTGTTTGTTTGTATGTATGTAACGGAATTTTTGAACGTGATTCTCACCCACTTCAAAACGTCAGATTAAACTGAAACTTTGCACACTTAACAAGGATCGATGAAAATACAATAATTTGACAACTTGGTCCTAATATCCTCACCAGGATCATCAAGATAAAATAAAAATAAAAAATAACTAATCTATTGTCGAAATTTTTCCGAATTCGCCGCTGTTATTAATATATATTTTATTATTTTATAAACAAAAAACACGCTTTAATGTCAAACCGAACTAAAAAATAAAAAATAATGTTTAAAAATACATTTTATTGTAAAAAGCGCGGGGTGCTTGATATCAACTGTTATAAATATATAGTAAAAAGCACCCACGCTTCTTACAATAAAATGAATTTTTTTAAATATTATTTTTCACTTTTTAGTTCGGTTTGTTACTAAAGCGTGTCTTTTAGTTTTTCTAAACTATAGTTATTTATAAATACAATATAGCCCAGATAACAGTGTATTGCACTAGAGCACCGACATCGCATATACATATGTATCCAACAAGTGCACCCATATAATTTGAATATTTTTTGGTATTGGTTTAACTAATCCCTCTTTCCAAATTAGAGGCTGTTCCAGACTCGAAAAAAAATGTATCATGTGAGTAAGAGGTTCCACTATATGCGTCAAGCTAAGTTGAAGGATTTTTCCGTAAATACCTTCTTCATATCTAACTGTATAGAGTTTTTGCATAAAAATTAATGTTTAATAAGGCAATACTTAAATTATTACGTATGTATGAAAACAATTAGCGCATATTCGTAGATTAAAAATAAATTGAGCAGACAGTTTTCCTGTAAGCTTACATAAGAAGGCGCCAAAAAATAAAAGGGCCTTAATAATAAATGGATTTGCCCAGTTTTAAAAAAGGTGATCCTAGTACTTTGTTAAATTATAGACCGATCTCTATACTTTGCAATTTCGCAAAACTCCTTGAAATGATTCTATATGATAACATATATGAGAATGTAAGGCCTCTTATTTTCCTTAATCAACATGGATTTATGCATAAAAGATCAACTGTAACTAATCTTTGTACATTCACACAATATGTCTCTGAAGTATTAGATACGCAAGGGCAAGTTGATGCAGTTTATATGGATATAAGTATAGCTTTTGACCAGATAGATTTATTTTTGTTACTAAGAGATTAGAAAACATTGGATTCTCACTCTCATTACTTCAACTACTTCAATGGTATTTATTTAATCAAAAGTAATTTGTTGAATATGAAGCGTTCAGATCACATCAGAACGAAATAACATCTGAGTACCCCAAGGTTCTAACCTGGGACCGCAGCTATTTCATATATTCATTGATGGCCCGACCATTAATATTGAGTGTAATAACTTATATTTGCAGATGATCTTAAAATGTTTAGCAATGTTTTATTTACAATAGATTATGTTATTAGATACGCAAGGGCAAGTTGATGCAGTTTATATGGATATAAGTATAGCTTTTGATTAGATAGATTTATTTTTGTTACTAAGAAATTGGAAAACATAGGATTCTCACTGTCATTACTTCAACTATTTCAATCGTGTTTATTTAATCCAAAGCAATTTGTTGAATATGAGACATTCAGATCACATCAGTACGAAATAACATCTGGAGTACCCCAAGGTTCTAATCTGGGACCGATGCTTTTTCATATATTCATTGATGGCCTATCCATTAATATTGAGTGTAATAACTTAATGTTTGCAGATGATCTTAAAATATTCAGCAATGTTTCATCTACAATAGATTATATAGATTTGCAAAATGATATCACCGCTGTTAATGATTGGTGTTTTAGAAAGCATTTATGTTTAAATATTTTCAAATGTGTTGTGATATCATACTCTATAAAAAAAGATATAATTGTGTTTCCGTATAATATTAATTCAACTGAATTGACTCGATGCTAAGAAGTAAAGTATTTAGGCATTTTATACGATTGCAAAATAAGTTTCAAGTTTCACATATATCAGGTAGTATCGAATGCTTTTATCATCAGAAATTGTAAATTTTTTAATAATATTCATAGTCTCAAAATACTATATTTTGCATTTGTCAGAAGCAAATTGGAATATGGATCTTTGATTTACTATCCTCTATAGCAGAATCACATAAATATTATCGAATTTGTGCAAAGGAGATTTCTGAAATATCTAGCCTATAAGGAAGATGAAGAGTACTCCAATGCTGGAATCGACAATTCTATACTGTTAAATAGATATGGGATTTTGTCTCAGAAGCAAGGCGTATAATAAATAATAAATAAATAAATAAACACCACAGAAAATAGACAACGCCCAATTTCAGAAGCCAGGGCTTGTGCGCAAAGAGGTTACACATTGAATAAACGCGGACATACAACAATTTCCCCCAACAGTGCCAGTGCCGGAGCCAGGATTCGAACCCGGTGGTGCGATGTCCGTATGATTAATCGCGATTGCCATCTCGCGCCTTAACCCACTCGGCTATCGACCAGACATCCTTCCATCCATAAAATTTATATTCGATCTAATTAACAATATTATTAATATTGTCAACGTTGCTTAGTAAACTTTTTTTTTAACATTTATTTAACGTCGGTCTATTTCCGCTACTGAGGCCTATTACCGACGCCTGTAGACGAGCTACCTCCAACCAGGAATTTTGCCGAACCTCCTCCCTTAAGAAGATTAGGGATCTTTTACTTGCCTAACATTTAATAGACAAGGTACCGACGGCTTTACATCCCTTCCGAAGGATGGTATATCATCTACACAACCCTCGCCTAAGGTTGTATAGCTTCCGCGCATACACTGATATACAAGCCGCTGGAAGATATGTGAGGCGAGGACACGGTCTTCTTTGAAACGGTCACCCATCCAATTACTAACCGCGCTTAACGTTGCTTTACATCGCATATTAAAGTATGTACATAGTAAAGACGCACCTACGCTTGCCCCTTTAGTAAACTTAATTTCTATATTCCAAGAAAGGTGTCCCGTACAAACATGAATTTTTAAACGGATTTTACACGAACTAATATGCTTTGTAAATCGCCAATACATGTCATGTGGAATAACGTAAATAACATATCATCACTCTGTGATATTAATGCGGACAATAATATTAAGCATACTATTAGTTTTGTTAATTTAGTTTAATTTGTTAGTACATACGTCGTTGTGTTTCTGTTGCCCTTCATATCCATAACCAGCTCTTTCCTTGTTTTATATCTATATTTTATGCATTTGGTATTTTAGTAATTGCTTTTATATTATTGTCTTGGTTACTAGGTAGAATATATTCTTATACTCTAACCTATTTTTATAATTATATTATGTATTTCCCGTAATTGGGTTGTTTAAAATGTTGGAAATGTAACAGATAAATAAATAAATAAATTTTAAGAAAAGATAACTAAGCTAATCAATTTTTTTTTTAGTTTTTCGAATTTTAGAGTTCAGGTTCAAATTTAAAAACTTATCATACAAACAGAAAATACGCCTGTTTTAATTTTTACAGCGCAATATCTTGCTCATTGTTAAATATATAAATAAATAAATTTCATGGACATGATCGGTATATACATATCATATCCAATATTATGTGAAAAGTATATACATTATATTCAAACTGGAACATGTTTCAGCCTCTTTCAGCGATCTAATGCTCCTTCGTCAAGGAGCTACAAATGTTCAACCCAAATCATCTAAATTTACAGTTATTACGTACCGAGATAAACTATAAACGTTCTAAAAAGAAACAATAAATGTTTTAAGGTGCGTTGAGATTTAAAAAAATTAATTTAACTTGTTATACAATTTTCCTTACTCTCCCGATAACGAGTCACTGTAAAGCAACTGTAAATTATGGGCAATTTATCACTAAATACAACATCTCCGCGATACTTTGAAACGACGCCGCATTAGTCATCTAAGCGGTGCCGCGCTAACGTCACAAAAATTACATTAATTGCCTTACTTTTTCCGCAGACCGAGGATATAAATGCGTTGTCTCCAACTCTAAAAATTTAAGGAAATAGCACAGGATCACAAGGGAAGTTTATGTCCAATATACTAGACCAGATTCATCCTCTATACTTTGACACGTTTGTCAGTTTGGATGACTGATTCGATTTGATCGTAACTCGTTTGATATCTTGTAATAAAAACACAATAAATGGCAAATTTTACAGAATAAATCTATGAGTATAATTTTTTAATGCAGTAAATTCAGTTGAAATCAAGAACTTTGTCGTTTACGTCATCATTCTTTAATTTCCGAATCAAACCAACTCAAGGTCACACAGAATGGCACACGTGAGCGTAACAACGTTTACAAAACACTAGCATTTTATAATAAAAATATATAGCATGTGATACTATGAATTTTAACATCCGTTGCCGCCTAATTTTACAATTCAGCTCATGGATTTCTTGCAAATGTAAAAGGGACATCCGTTACATTTTTCCTGATTAAGTACTGAGTACTTAAAATTAAATGAGTTTAATTTCACCACCGTGTCTCTGGCTACCGTATTCAGTCTTTTATCCGGCTACTGAATTGACAGAGAACTGATACAGTGCTGAATGTTGATTGCGGCTACGACTAACGCTTGTAATATTCATTTGTCGTTACGCAGGTCGTTGATAAGTACATAAATTGATGACGAGAACGACAACATTCATGATTTCAACTATGTGTTTTGAAAAGATTGAGGTAACGCTTTACGACATCAAAGCAAGTCGACTTAACCCAAAAGTAGTGGTCTAACTCTTTTCGTTTTCAAGATACAAGGTGGTAAAGTAAAAAAAAAGTATTCGTATTCCATCTTGGAGACTATTGTACGTATCTACTTCAAAGCTGGTAACTACATGTTTCTCAGGTTGCTAATTACAATGGTGATACTGCCGATGTCACATTTTATAGAGGGCGCTAGTTACAGTACATAAAAGTAATGTACACAAAAGTACAGAATGCAGAAGGCTGTTATCCTCAGTTCATTGCGTCTACTCAGGGCACACGATTCGCGGACCAGGTAGTCACTCAGCCCACGGGCGTGGGGAGTGGTTATTGGTATTTATTACCAGCTCCCCTCTTTGAGGTTCGAAGCCACAGTGTAGGGTGACTAGATTTTTGAAAAAAAAAATTGCGTTGCTAAAGAGCTTTCCCCTATCCACCACCCGGGACGCGCCCGATGGGGGACAGACCAACCCCACACGGGTTAATAATAATACATTTATTTTACTCAAAAAAAAGTAATAATGGTACAAATTGAACTAAGAGTTCTTCTTTCAATTGTCCAGTAATAATTAACTTAAAACTACACAACTACAAAAAAATATATAAAAATATGCTAGCATAAGATTATAATGGAACTACAAAACGGTTTCTTTTAATACCTAACTACAAAAATCCGCGACGTGACCTCAAGGCGCCAACCTCTGATCAGCTAGAATGTCATTTTTGACTGCTTGACTGCTTTAATAAACTTTTTTTTTGCTTTTATATTGCTTGTGCTCGTAGTTTTATGTTGAGGTACCAGAAAATCCTGTACATATCGTGTATTATGCAAGTGATCTCGTGAAGTTAATTTATATCTTAAGTATTAAGGTTATCCGTTACGTATTATTCGCCATATAAGCGCAAGCAAGTGTAAACGTCTACGATTTTCCATGTTTAATATGCCGTGCTCGTTCAGATAAGGCGATATATGTCTTCTATATGGAATACCATAAATGTAGCGCATGCAGGAGTTTTGTAGTTTTTAAATCTTCTTTTTTACTGCCGCCGAAAATAATCTTCCATATACGACATCACCATAGTCAACTAGAGATAATATGAGAGAATCACAAAATTTCAATTTACGTTTACTATGTATATCTTTTGCAAACTGTATAATTTCTTTAATCTGCTGTATGCGAATTTCAATTTCAGTAAAACGTGTTTTTCGGAACTTAACATAGAATAATTTTACTATTTATCATAATATCAAATGAAATTTCTGATAATTTTATCAGCGCCATTGACGTGCCTATTAACATAACTTGTGATTTGTTAGGGTTTAGTTTTAAATTATGGTTAGATAAATACTCAGCAATTTTTTTTAAGTCTCGATTTATTAAAATTACAGCATCTTGTCTGTCTTGGAGATCGAACGATTTATATATTTGCGAATCATCTGCATATTGATGTATTTGACAACTAGTGACTACATTTGATATATCTGCAACATACAAAGTAAACAACACTGGCCCCAAAATTGAACCTTGAGGCACACCAGTGTTTAAATTTTGAAAAGGAGATATAATTCGAGAGCCATCGTCCTCTATAACCACAGCTTGTTTTCTACCGCTTAAATAACTTCCCATAAGATCTAGTGCAATTTTCGAAAAACCAAGATAATGCAGCTTTGCTAATAGCCATAGTATGGTCTAAGGTATCGAAAACCTTAGAAAAATCTAGCAATACTAAGCATATACATTTTCCTCTATCAATATATCTAATAAAATCATCTAGTAAATGTGTTAATGCTGTTGAAGTTGAATGTTTTTTTCTGAATCCCGATTGTATTTTTGAAATTAAATTATTTTTGTTTAAAAATTCAATGATTTGGATATGAATATGCTTCTCAAGTATTTTAGATAAAACAGATAGCAAGCTAATTGGCGTGAAATCAGAAAAATCAGTAGGATTATTGTTGTTGGCAACAGGTTTGACTAATGCTTGTTTCCATAGGGAAGGATTTTCTTTTTGAATTATCATTTGATTCATTATATGCAGTATATGAGGAATATAGTATGGTATATACAATTTAGTATCAATTATTGGGAGACCATCTATCCCATTAGCATTCGTTTTTATAGAATTAATTATTCTCAATAAGGATACTTCATCTAGTTATTTAAATGACAATTCAGTGTCAATGTTTGGATGAATATTATTTTGGC
Organism: Leptura quadrifasciata; assembly: GCA_963675555.1. Taxonomy (NCBI): domain Eukaryota; kingdom Metazoa; phylum Arthropoda; class Insecta; order Coleoptera; family Cerambycidae; genus Leptura; species Leptura quadrifasciata. The sequence goes on along the minus strand of OY776681.1, from coordinate 11,963,641 downwards.
AATAATTTAAAGTAGAGTCACTTAATGTTGAAGGAAAGTTTGATAATGAGATGAAATGATCATTAAATAAATTAGGGTTCTTTAGATTTGTAGGCAATGAGAAATTTGCCAATTTTGTTACATTAAGTTTTTTGGCTGCTGCCCAAAATTTGTTTGAACATTTTTTAAGCAGTTGAAAAACGCACACTTTTCTCTCCGAATGGCACATTTTGTGTAATTACGTAATTTCTTATAATAATTGAAACTTGCTTCGGTTTTGTTCTTTTCATATCTTAACTGAGCTTTATTTCTATGTTTAATAAGTGTTTTTATTGTGTCCGTAATCCAAGGCATGAATGGTTTCTCCTAAATAGTTTTGGATATAACTGACGCATAAGTATCTAATAAATTTAAAATTAATTTGTTAAAAAGATAAATTTTTTCATCAATGTTATTTGATTCATATATAATATTCCAGTTAATAGTCCTACAGTCTAACTGCAAGTTTATATTCTTATAATCTCTATAGGTAACAGTTTTTTTAGGTAATCTAAACTTAGGCATATCTAACACTGCAAAAACTAATTTGTGGTGTGAGATGTTCTCTGGTAAACTAATGACATTTGAGCTAATTACTTTAGTAGTTTTTCCAACACATATTACATCTACCACCAATGGTGTTGTCAATGGTTGTGTCTAGTCAGAATTGCCGCTACTGGAGCGATGCAAACCCAAATTTTAGAATTGCTACCGGCAGTCAATATTCTAAAATGAGTTAATGTTTGGTGTGCAATATCCTATAATGGTATAATCGCACCATACTTCATTGATGGAAAATTAAATCAGCAAAAATATTTAAATCTACTGGAAAAATTTGTTCATGAATATTTATATACCTCGCCACTGGACGAAAGGGCACGTTTGTATCTTTAGCAAGATATTTGTTCAGCCCACAGCACACAAATAGTAAGGAATTTTCGAATATAAATGTATTGAAAGAGATAATTACAAATGCTATAAATTCAATTAATCTTCGAGCCATTCAAAATAGCTACAAAGAATTTAAGAACAGAGTTGACATGTGTACTGACGATCTAGGAAAATGGGTATAATAAGTAAATTTAAATTATCGTTACAATTATAATATTTTTAAAAAAATTATAAATAAAAAAGTACTTAGTTCTTTAATTTGGTACAACGTCATATTTTTTATTTCTGATCAAGTTTTTCTAATAAAATTTTTCAATATTTCGCACAGAAAATGCACTTTACTTGATGCGATTTTTGTTTTTAAGCTGTTACCAGCGCCCACTATAAATCTTTTAAAGTCAAACATACTAAAAAAAGTTTTTGGGTGAAGCAAGAGCAGAATACAAAAAGTTATGTTTGTAATCCAAAAGAAGTTGTCATTTACACCTATAAAACCACTTTTCCGTGGACATATTGTATATGCAATTATTTAAATGCTTTTGTTATTAATGTCTTCTGTAATCTTTCTTTAAAATTTCGCTGGTATTGTGAAAGTTTTAGCAAAATCAATAATCACAGCGGCGACAGAAAGAAGTTACTTCACGCAGATACTTTAAGGCTTCTGGTTTGTTTGTTACCAGTTTTGTGATTTACCGATTAATAATACATCCTCGGGCATCTGCTCCTTCCTATAACTATAGTTTTGTTTCATGAAATTATCTCGCCGGAAGCTTACATGGAACATTAATATACTTGAATCAAATTAAGTTTCGAATATCCCTAATTCTGGTCGATTTATCACAGCTCGTTTATTACAAGTTGATTGTGTAGTAACATTTCTCATGTTATCATCATGTTACATATTCTGTGCCAATCGCGACGCCTGATAGACGTAGTATATAGTTTGTTAGACTAGCCCTATATATTATTTAACTTTCTAAGTGCTACTGCATTTTGTATTTTTGATTTGGTTAATGTACCTACATTATTTCTCAGTTTTAAATAGCTGATGCTGGATACAGCGGCAATCCTCAACATTTTTCGTTACGCTATACTCAAATAGAAGAAATAACAAGGGCCCAAGGTTTGAGCCCTATGTTAATAAAACATGTTGGGATTGTTGGGGTTCAAAACCATTATATACAACAACGAAATGGGCTCTGTTAGAAAGATATCAGGTTAAATATGATAACAGATATTTACCGAATCCACATTTATTGCAATTATGTTGTTAACTTTTCTATTCTGGTCTCTGTTCCCTTCTTTGCTCTAATTGGAGCATGACAGTTTTCAGAATAACAACTATTATTAAACTAGCAGTTGAAAATAACTTTATCGAATGCACTCAAGACCCGCTCCCGAGCAGCCATGGACGAAAAATCCATTCCATTCGGACTCTCAAAACTAAAACCGTAACTAACTTGTGGGGACGATTGTGTGGCGAGCTTTTTAATCAAAGATTGTGCCTATGCTTTGCCTATAACTTTCATTTTTAATTTGTCCTTAAACTCCAATTGTTTCCCAGACAGATGGAAGGTATCAAAAATTTGTCCAGTGCTCAAAGCAGGTTCTGGAAGTGAAATATCTAATTATAGGTCCATCATGCTCTAATTTAGCGAATGCCTTCGAGATATGTATTTATGATAGTTCAAACAAGTTGAAGGACTAATATCAAATCAGCAACATGGTTTTATAAGCAATAGATCCACTGTTACCAATTTAATGTGTTTCGCTCAATATGCTAGTAATGCAATCGTCAATCTGCTCTAGGTAGATACTACATATACAGGATGTCTCACCGGGAACTGAATCGATCGATATAGAGAAAAGTACGCATCAGAAAATTTTGAAAATTTAGATAGTTACTAATGTCGGTGTGGCCAACCCAACTAAAATAATTACAAGCAGCTGGCACCTCCGCTTATACCGGAAGTCGATACAAACTTCCTTATTTCCAATAGAACACCCTATATATTTTAGGGTTTTCGAAAAGAGCATAAAAGATATTTGATATTTTATAAAAAATTTGATAGGTGCAACGGTTTGCAAGAACCGTTATAACTTTCTTCGTGTAAAAGATCCTCATTTGCTTCTTGTCACATAAAAAGAACTCAAGGAGAACTAAGTTCTACATTTTGTCAACTTCAAACCGCGAAAACTTCTTTAAGTCAAATGGAACACACTGTGTTTTTTTACATCAAGTTGTGTAAAGTTGAATTTCCTCTTTTTTGATATTAGCATTGTGGGGGGTTAAAGTTACAACTTTTTGAAATATTTGCGATTTTATTAGAAATTCATGAATTGTTGTAATCGTTTCATCAAAATTGCCAAGATTAGAAACAATCAGTCATTATCTTATGTCAAAAAATTCCAGCACGTTTAAATTACACCCACGAAGACTTTTTAAATTTGTTTATTATTTATAGAGAATGTGATAAAGTACTATCAAGAACTTGCAGCCGATTTGCTACACCCTGTATACTGACTTCTCGAAGGCCTTCGATAAGTTAGACCATGAAATCCTGCTGAATAAACTGGAACAATTTGGTTTTAATAATAAGCTGATTTTACTTCTTAAATCTTTCTTATGCAATAGAGAGCAATACGTCGCATATAAAGATCATAAATCTTATCAGTACGTAGCCACCAGTGGAGCACCCCAAGGTAGTAACTTGTCTCCGTTACTTTTCTCCTTGTATATTAAGGACATAACTAATTGTATGACTAGTGAAAAGTTACTGTTTGCTGTTGATCTTAAAATCTCCAGAACTATACAAACTATCGATGATTGTATAATACTGCTTAACGATTTAAACAATCTGCAAAACTGGTGCACCGACATAAACTCTATTTAAATATTAGTAAATGTAAGTTTATGAATTTTACTACTAAGGAGACTTATATTCAATATAACTATTTACTTGATGATCCACCTCTGGATAGATGCATCTTGGTTAAGGACCTTAGCATTCAATTTGACCCAAAATAAAATTTCTCACATAATGTTAATACGATCACAGAGGCAGCTATAAAAATGCTGGGCTTCATATTTAGGAACTACAAAAAGTTTAATAATCCTACCTAGGTACCTATCTTACACTATATAACTCATATGTTCGCTCACGTTATGGCTCACTAATATGGTGTTTAATATACCATAAATATATAAATCATTAATAAAATAAAATAATCAATATATGTAAAAAGTTTAATAAAAATCATGTGAATTTTCGAAGAAGGAAATTATATATATCTTACCTTCGAGAGTTTTTTTTTTATTTAAATATTTAACACCTGTCCACAAACACTTTTTCTTATTAATATTGAAATTTTTATAATGAATAATTACACGTATACTTATGCGGGCATACGTATAATACCGGGAATGACGGGAAATCGCCGCTCGCATGTAATAAAAAAATGGAAATTAAACTGGAACATGAAAATATTGAAAGTTGTTACAGGGTAGGAAAATATGACCCAAACAAAGTACGTCCTATCTATGTCAAGTTTGTTCGCCTTGACATTAAACGTGAAATATTCAAGAATAAAAGAAAACTAAAGGGAACTGGTATCGTAATTAGAGAAGAATTGACTAAGGAAAAACTTGAAATAGTTAAAGCGGCATTAAATCAGTTTGGAAATGAAGGAAATGTATGGACTGACGGTGGCAATGTTTTTGGAAAAATCGGAGATAATGTAATTCGTATAAATTCTATAAATGACCTAGAAAAATTACGAAAATAATATAAAAGCTATTCTTTTACAGTAAAAGTCTAATGTTTTAGGTTGAATAGTATTATAGGTTAATTTTAATTATTGGTGTATAAGAGAGCATTCACTAATGTACTGTGTTTGTTTTTGTACTGTGATAAAAATTTAAATTTTCTTTTCCTTTTTTTTTACTGTAAACTAGTTTTTTAATCTTATATATATATCTAAATTAATACTTCTTGGGGCTAATTAATAAATTTTTTTATTTCATTTTGATACTCAGCTTATAAATTATTTTATCTATTAAAACTATAATTTTGAAATACTTTTTTAAATACATAACATCGTATAACTTAGAAGAATAAAAAAGAAAAAGTAAAATCATTTACTATTTCATTAAACTGTAAGATGTCATTATTTCTTTCAAGTTTTTATTTTTATTTTTGATAATTAATGTCTTTGAGGTCAATTAAAATTGGTAATATAAATATTAGATCCATACTTCCATCGATACAGGATATACGACATGTTGTTTTGGTAAATTCTTTTGATGTTTTTTGCATAACTGAAACTTGGCTCCATAAAAACATACCAGATGATGTGATCGGTATTAATGGTTATAAACTCTATAGAAGAGATCGAGAATCTAGGGGTGGTGGTGTATGTATATTCGTAAAAAACTCTTATGCTACGTCACTAATTTCTTTAAATAGCAACGCTATTGAGCAGCTTTGGATAAATTTAAAAATTAAAAATGAAAATATTGCTATTTGCGTTGTATATAGACCACCGTCTCAAGATGCGGCGTTCTTTCTCTCGGAGTTTGAGGATACCTTAAGCTTAATATTGCCTGGCGTTGAAAATATTGTATGTTCCGGAGATTTGAATCTAAATGTATACAATTTTAATAATTTTAATGTGCAAAATCTTTTCACTGTTTTAGATCAGTTCGGTTTAACACAAATTATTGACTCTCCCACCAGGATCACCAATGTCACTTCTACATTAATAGATCTTATAATGGTCTTAAATGAGGAATCTGTTTTAGATAAAGGTGTTGTTGACTATGACCTCTCAGATCATCAATTGGTATATTGTGTAATAAGGGCATGTGGCAGCAATAGTGAATCCAGAATGGTAACATATCGAGAATACAAAAATTTTAATTACACTTCTTTTGAGCAGGATTTATATGCTATACCATTTTATAATATTTTTGATCTTAATAATATTGATGATAAGGTATCATTTCTCGTTGACAACTTAATTAGCTTATTTGATCTTCATGCACCTTATGTAACAAAAAGATTTACTAAACCTCCTGCACCCTGGCTGACTGACGTAATAAAGACCATGATAAAAATTAGAGATAGGGCACTTACCAAATTTAAAAAATCAAACAATCACAACGATTTTATATATTACAAACAGATGCGTAACTTTACATCCCAGGCTGTTAAAAGAGAAAAAAAGGCATTTTTAACTCATCAGTTAAATAACTCTAGTGCTCATGAATGTTGGAAGATTCTTAAAAATAACTCAATTTTTCAAAACAAAAATAAAAACATTCCTGAAAATTTAAAAAACGTAAATGATATAAATTATTTTTTTGTAAATTCTTTACCGTTTGTAGATGCCTCTGATGATATTCTTAACCATTATAAAAATAATTTATTATTTGATTCAATTTTTAATTTTGCACTTGTTGATGAAACGACAGTTTTAAAAACAATTCTAGAGATACACACGAATGCTACGGGGTGTGATAAAGTAAATATAAAAATGATTAAGTTATGTTGTCCCCATATTATTCCTTATCTGACGCATATAATAAATTGTTGTTTACAAGAAAATGTTTTCCCATCCATATGGAAAAGTGCCGTGATCACTGTGTTACCGAAGAAGAGTAACCCTGAAGATTTTAAAGACTTACGTGCTATCAGTGTTTTGCCTACATTTTCTAAAATACTTGAAAAAATCATGGAGAGTCAACTTAGGCAATATGTATCGGATAGGAAAATACTACCTAAAACACAATCGGGTTTTAGAGCTGGACACAGTTGTACTACGGCACTTTTGCAAGTGGTTGATGACATAATAGGAGCATCAGATGAGGGTTTATGTACAATTTTAATCTTATTAGATTTTAGTCGGGCGTTTGATACGCTTAATCATGAAATACTCTTATCAATTTTGTTACATATAGGTCTTACGAAGGAAGCAGTTAATTTATTTAAAAATTATTTAAAAAATAGGCAACAAAAAGTCTGTATTGAGCACGATTCCTCAGAAGACTTATTATTAAGATCAGGTGTACCTCAAGGTTCTATTCTGGGGCCACTACTTTTCACACTGTATACCAGTCAGTTTATTTCATGTTTAAAACACTGCCAAATTCATTTATATGCTGACGATACACAGCTTTATTACTCATTTAATGCTTCTGAGGTTGATGGTGCATGTTTACACATCAATGAGGATTTCAAATCTTTTTTAAAAGTAACAAAAGAGCACTGCCTTATCATTAATGCCAGCAAGTCGAACGCTCTACTTTTTGGTCCAAAAAACTCTCGTCAAATTATTAAAAATCACATTCATATAAGTGTAGATCAAGAAAACCTTGAATTAGTTGAGCATTCAAAAAACCTGGGTGTTATTATTGACAGTGAGCTTCGGTTTGAAAAACACATAAATAAACTTGCACAAAAAGCATATAATTCTATTAAATTAATTTATGGAAATAGGCATTATTTACCTCAAAAAGTGAAAGTGATGTTATGTGAAAGCCTGGTGTTGTCTTTATTAGATTTTGCCGACTGTTTATATGGCCCCAATTTAACTACTCTATACAAGAATAAGATTCAAAAAATTCAAAATTCATGCCTTAGGCTAATTTACGGTATTCGCAGACGTGAGAGAATATCATATAAGCTAAAGGACGCGGGTTGGTTGAATATGGAGAGTCGCAGATTGTTTCATTCGGCATGTTTATATCATAAAATATTAGTTAAAAAATCTCCCGAATATTTATACAATAAAATAAAATTTAGGACCGATGTGCATAACCTCAATTTACGTTTCAAAGGTCTTTTAACTCCACCTATCCACCGAACAGAACAATTTAAGCGTTGTTTTAGGTATCAGATCTGCAAAGTTTATAACCCTCTACCTGAAAACTTGAAAGATATGAAATTAAATTGTTTCAAAAAAAATTTAAAAATATTAATTTATAATCGGCATAATTAATACTATTAGCCCCCTAGTTTAATTTAAAATTTTAGTTTAATAAAGTTAATGTTTTCTTTTTGTTATTAACCATAGTAAATTTTTTTTTTTCTTATTGTTTACATTTACAATTAAGTACAATTATTTTCTGTGTATTCTCACTGAATGTAGTGCGCGGATTAGGTTAAGTGGAAGAGCAGCTAGTCTTTAAGAATATATTTTTGTTTTAATTGTCAATATTGTAAATCCATTGCTGAACTTCGCCTATTATTCCATTCAAATGTGTATATAAAAGGAAATTGTAAGTAAATCTTTTTAAGTGGAAAATAAAGACGCTATTATTATTATTATTATTATTATTATTATTATTATTATTATTATATACCAAAAATGACAAAAAAATCGGCTAAATGAAATTTTTTTTTTATTTTTTAGTTACATCACGTGAAAGTACATAAGAATATCTTTATTTTGGTAAAAAAATCCGTTCGACCATTTGGGCAAATTGAAAAAACTGTTCTATATTTTTTGATAAAATTTGGCAGGCTATTTCTTCTTCTATAAAATCTTTATTTTACTATAAGGAAAGTAACCAGACTGCAACCAACAGCTACTCTCCGGGCTATGTGCTCCGCCGAGCGCTGAATTACAAGTTACAAGCCTGGCGCGTTAAATGTAATAACTGTGTATTACCAACAAAATGCTAATGCTTCTATTGCAGCTTATTGAAATATTATGTTTTAATATTCTGCCCTCTAAAAGCACATTTAAATTATGCTTAGCCCAGTCAGGCTATTTATTTTTCGATTGCAGCAGACACTGGACCGTTAGATGGCGCCTGCTGACTATTTTGCATGTCGCTGTCCTAACGATACCGAAATGTACCAAATAGTCAAAGGATCCTCGTGTCGATCGTCACACGCCTACCTTGCACTGACGAGGGCCAACAGCTCGAGACTGCAGTCTGCAAGTGGTGTGGGACGACTGGCACGAGAGCTCCTTTAAGTCTATCGGCTGATGTTGCAATCGAAGCATTGGTGTTTTGTTGGTAATACACAGTTATTACACTTAACGCGCCAGGCTTTTAACTTGTAATTCAGCGCTCGGCGGGGCACATAGCCCGGAGAGCAGCTGTTGGTTGCAGTCTGGTTACGTTCCTTATAGAAAAATAAGGATTTTATAGAGGAGTTTTGTGACTGAAATATCATGTTTTAAACTTATTTTGAAAATGTGTAACCCTCTTCAGGACAACACTAGCGTTGCATTTGGGGGGTTGTCTATTCTATGTGCCGTGTTTACGTTTGATATAAATTCCATATAATTTCCGCTTAGTGCAACAACCCATTTGTAAAAACGTATCTTTCTGTGCATTAATATAGACGATTGATAATTGGTTAGGACGAGTAATATAGTTTACTCCGATTATGCGAAAAAATATACCCTGAAAGGGATTCCACTTAATTCCCTGTTATCACCCTCCTTCTAGCCCATTCGCGGGAAGAAACAATGTTTGTGCACCGTAATTAATGCTTTAATCTCGTTCCACAAATTAAGGCTCATTTAAATAATACGAATACAAAAACGGGATTCTAACAAAGATAATTGCATTTTCTTTCAATTTTCCACCTTAATTGATACTCTCACAAAAATATTCTCAACTTGTATATTCCATTACGGAATCCACTTGAAAATTTAACCGAGTTATACTGCTGATGACAAAGTTTCCCAATCAATTCTGCTCTTATCTTTAGTTACAGGGTTTAGTTTAAGTTGTAAATCGTCAAAGTTTTCGGCAATACTACAAGTCAATCGAAGCTTTTCAGCAGTTTGCTTGTGATTTACATTTAGGCAGATATTTGTTTTCTTGGCTAGTCAAGCAGAGCAGTCAAACTGTAAATGGTTTTCGCAAAATTTAGTACTTTCATTCGCACGTAAGAATTTATACCCTTTTTGCATTCATTTCCTTTACTATAGTAAAACACGACAAACTCAGATGAGCAAATTTAATGACATCAAGAATTGGTAAATCTTGATTACCTATTTGTTCTGTTCCACTGTTTTTATTTAAATACAGTATTACTTATACATTGTGTGACTTACCTTACCAATTGTATTATAGATAGATAGATAGATAAATAGATAGATATACATTTATTTAACTATGTTACATGTAAATGTTTATAGCAAGTCACAGTAGAAATTACATTGTAAAGCAAATATTATTATTATTATAATATAGTTCAAGAAATATATTGTGTTGTATAAAAATGACTAGTCCTTACATAGAATATTATAAATAAAAATACATATACAATGGCATAAAATATGTCAGCATATAGAAATCAAAATCTGCAAAACAATTTAAAATAGAGGGTCACAAGACAAAAAATGTAAGTGCAGTCCACCAGTAATAAAGGAGAGTAGTTTTTGTACCAATTATAGATGATAACATCAAATAAAACCAGAAAACAAAACATTAGTTATATTCTACAGAGGTATTCATATATTCATCTACCGAGTAGAAACAATGTTCTTGAAAGTGGCGTTTCACTGAAATTTTAAATTTATTATAATCCAAGGCTTTAAGATTATCAGGAAGTTTGTTATACAGCTTTAAATCTAGCGAATTTTTTGCCGATTTTGTCAGACGGAATCTCGTTGTCTTTAATAGGTTAGCAGACCTAGTGTTATAGTCATGATCATTGGCATGTGTGGAGAATGAATTTCTTTTGCAATGAATTTGGAAGATATTGTAGTAAATAAATAGGGATGGAATTGTTATTATTTTAAATTTAATAAATAAAGGTCTGCAATGCTCTAAAGGATGGACACCAGCAATTACTCTCATGCATCTTTTTGCAACACAAATACCTTACTAGCGTCAGTAGAATTACCTCAGAGGATTATGCTATAGCTCATGTGTGACTGAATGAGTGCGTGGTAGGCATTTAATAGTGTTTCGCCATCCACGAATCTTTTAAGTTGGCGTAAGAGAAATATGCATCCTGATATTTTGTTGCACAGCTGTTTCATATGAGAGGACCAATTCAGTGAATCATCTAAAACAACTCCAAGGATCTTTACACTATCCCCTACAACTAAAGAATTATTTGAGGAAAAAATCAGCTTCTGCGTCTTATCTTTATTGAGTTTAAGTACATTATTTTTATACCAATGTTCGGCAAGGTTATGAGTCTCGCTTATCATCATTTTTAAGTCATCTGTGTTTTTGTTCTTGTTCATTAGCGTTGCATCGTCTGCATACATTACAACTTTGTTTGAGAAAAGATAATAAAATAAATCGTTTACAAATATTAATAAATAATATAGGTCCCAAAACCGATCCTTGAGGTACTCCATGAATTAAGGTCCTAAAATCGGATTTATCATTGTTACTGATTACACATTGTGGACGTGAGTTTAAATATGAATCCAATAGTTTTAGAGGAGTACCTCTAATACCATAGAAGTAAAGTTTTTCTATTAATAAGTTGTGAGAGACACAGTCAAATGCATTGCTGAGGTCAACCAGCGTCACTGCTGTGTGAACTCCTTCCTCAAAACCTTGGACAATGTCACTCACAATTTTATAGACGGCATCCGTAGTTGAGCATTTTTTTTCTAAAACCGAATTGGCACTTATGTAATAAAGAATGACTTTCAAAAAAATGCATACTCCTATTTTTTAATATGATTTCAATAATCTTGCCAAACACTGGTATAATGGAGATTGGCCGATAATTGTCAGGGATACTAGGATCTCCCTTTTTACAAATCGGTACAATTCTGGTCATCTTAAAAACAGGGGGGAAAATATGTTGACTAAAACATATGTTTATTATGTATGTTAAAAAGTCAATAATAACTTCTAACGTGCCCTTTATTATGTTACCATTTAAATCATAAATGTCTAAGCTACTTGTGCTTTTAAAATTTTGTACCACACTCAGTACTTCAGATGTAGGTGACTGGTTCAAGAAAAAAAGAAATTTGCATAGATGAAACGTATTTTAAAAAATTTAATGCATCTTCGTTTAGATCTGGTAGTTGTTTAATTATAGTGTCTGCAACTGTAGCAAAAAAAATCAATAAAAGAGTTAGAGGTTATGGAATATTCAGCATTAACATTATTTGGACCAATATTATTTTCGTAGTTTATTAATTTCCAGCTGTCCTTAGATTTATTAGTGGATCGTTGAATAAATGAAGCATACGCTGACTTTTTCGTGCATTCAATAGCATTTACATATTCTTTACGCAAACAATTGTAAGTAATCTTATCAGTAGGATCTTTAGTTGTATTATAGATTTGCTTAATAGCAGTAAGCGTATCTCTCATGTTACGTAGATTATCATTGTACCAGTGCACCGGTTTTTCAACTGAGAAACATTTCACTAGAGGGCAGAAATTATGAACTAACGATCGATACGTATCAACTAAAAAATTTGACAGAAGATCTACATCATCTGTAGTAGATTTTCCCAATTAATTTGGTTTAATGACATTTTGATTTTTTCAATACTCTTTTTAGTTATTTTCCGTCTCCATACAGATTTAGAGCTACTAGTTATAGATATATTAAGATTTATATATTGACCATAGTGATCAGACAGACCGGGATCAAAAACCCCTGTTTTATACGAATTGCTCTCAATATTTGTTAGGATATTATCAATGCACCCTGTAGCTCTAGTGAAATCGGCAATTGTTATATCCATTTCAAAAGAATTAATTAAATACAAAAAGTCATTTAACATAGTGGAGGAGCCTTTAAAATGAATATTAAAATCTCCTAAAATTATAATTTTTTTGTATATAGTAGCTAAATATATTAGTAGCTCCTCAATATCAACAAAGATTAATAAAGTGATTATGATAATTGTTGTAAATAATGAAACATTTCTAGACATAGAAGAAGTTTTCAATAATGCGACATCGTACCCACTAACGAATGCATTGCCAAACAGATAAATTCCAACAGTGTTGTGCCAATGAATTAAAATCAGCCCAGATAAAAATATTATGATATCCAATCTAGGCTCTGCTACTATCAAGATAAAGGTGGGTATGGGTGCCCAGGCTCCATTGCTGTGGCTTGAACTTTTTCAAAAACTGTCTTAGAGCCTGGGATAGAGAAGTGATATCGGAAACAGTTTCATTTTGTGAGTATTCGACCACAAAATATTTTCACCATTATCATCTTGATAATCCGATGATCCGCTTTTCGCGGTCGGAAGATATATTTTTTCTCTGACGATTTCCTGTAATTATCGTGAGTTATTAACTAATAGACCGGGGGTTAGCGACAGATTTTTGGCCGAGATTTTAGTTAGTATGCCTTTCAGAGGGGATTATGCTACGTAAATTTTCATGATAATAAGTGATGTGAATCAAAGACTCATCCTGGGTCCTTCCTATGGAAAAATGTATCTCCATTTGTTCGTAAACTCTATGTTTTGATATGATTTTAGTTAGGCTGCCAGGTCGTTTAAAGTGAAGTTCAAGATAAAGAATTTCAAGGAAAACCGCTAGCGTGGGCCCAAAGACCTGTTATGGTCACGTGAACTTTTATTTCTATAAACAATTTTTCGGTATTTCTAAACAGGTTGCCAATAATAAGTATTGTCACGCAGTACCTAGACAATTATTGGATCACCCGGTATATGATTTTATTCAGGAAACGATTTGGTTTCAAAATTAATTTAATCCAATATCTTAAAGTAAACCAAGTTGCTGGTTACAATGTAGCGCCGAAATTCAGCAAACTCAGCAACGGTGCACACGGCCCGCTAGTTGTAGAAATGCTGAGAGTGCAAGTACCGGAGAAAACGAAATAGAAATAGTAAAGCGAGTTAGTTGTCTTCTGGGTTTAAAAGAAGAGGTCCTAGGTAGTGTATGGGGCAACTTCCCCCAGAGGCCATACCTTGGGGTGGCCAGATCTGCTATGCTATGTAGTAGTAGCAGTAGTAGTAATTTTTGGGGGAGGCCTGGTGCCGGGCAAGTAGGCCACAAATGGGCCCTTTATACCTACTCCCTGACGTCCCCTCAACCGTTCACTTCTACTCGACCTCCTACTCCTTCTTGAAACCTTCCTGATCTTCCAATGAAGGTCAGGACCTGTTTTCATTCGACAGAGTCCATTTCCTCTTTTGGAAGCGTTGTGGCGCCGAAGAGTTCATATCTCAGGCGCCCGAGCGCTTCACATTGTCCCAACAAGTTAAACGATGTTTCTTCATCACTTCCGCATCTTGGGCAGGTGGGATCTTCCTCATCCCCTATCAGTGATAGGTGTCTTCTGAGCCTGCAGCGACCAGTTAGGACTCCGACCAATTGGTTCAGAGTCCTCCGGCTTCTGCCTAGCAACCAGGCCGCCCTTGACTTGTTCGGCCCCGGTACGAAGTCTCGAGCCTGTCTGCAGCCACTGCTCAGCCTCCAATGTTCTCTCAATGTTGCATGTGCCCACTCATTAAGGGCCGTAGCGACATGTTTCCTTGTAATTCCCAACATAGGCTCCGGGCCAAGACAGGGCTCCCTGGCTCCGAGCCTAGCCAATTCATCGGCTCTCTCGTTTCCTGGGACCCCGGTATGTCCCAGAACCCATATCAGGCTCACTTCCTTGTGCCTGGCAAGTTCCTCTAGGGCATCTCCGCACTCCTGGACGAGGGGGGACCTCGTCCTGGGAGAGCAAACCGCCCGAAGTGCTGCCTGGCTGTCGGTACAGATACAAATATTTTGTTCCCTCTGCCTGAAAGACGGTAGTGTATGATCCTAGAGCAAAGCTCTCCTGTACTTCCCTGCCTTCCAGGAATAGTCCTGCCCCCTATAACTGCCTCTGTCCATCTACTAGAAGGGAACTATCTGTGTAGCACACCAGGGAGTTCGGGGGAAAATTAATCTTTCCTTATGCCCACTCTTCTCTACTAAGTAGGGTTAGAGTGTACTTTCTTTCTAATCTCAAGCGGTCTATGCTATGTAAGTACTAAATTTTATTACATTTGTTTCGCTGTTTGTTTTGCTTCATAAATAAATGTTCAATCTGTTCTGTTATGTTACTATGTTTTATTTGAGTGTTCACTTAGTGACATAATTTACCCCCTCGACATACCAATCGAGTGAAGTGACTTTAGCCATGGCTATCGTCAGCATTTACCCTCTACAGGGTGATGCTGGCGATATCCGTGGATGTACTGCTAACCACCGTCACAGGGTCGTGACAGTATGTAAGTTCTTATTGTAAACTGCTGGAGAAAAAGATGGCATGCCGTTTGCGTATGCTCAAGTACAGTTTACATTGAAACAATTTTGTAAAATTATTGGCAGCCTGCTTAGAAACTCCGAAAAATTGTTTATACAAATACAAGTTCAAATGACCATAACAGCTCTTTGGGCCCACGCTAACGGCATGCCTATGGTTTTCCTTGAAATTTTTGTGAACTTCACTTCAAAAAAAATATGGCAGTCCGACTAAAATCGTACCAAAACGTAAAGTTTACGAACAAATGGAAACTGATTTTTCCCTAGTAAGAACCCAGGATGACTCTTTGACTCATATCAGTTATTATCATGAGAATTTACGTAGTATAATGCCCTCTGAAAGGGATACTGACTAATATCACGGCCAAAAATCTATCCCTTACCCCCGGTCTATAAGTGAGTAGTAAAAGTTAGGAACACACTAAAAGAATTCTATATTTAAGTAATTAATTTGCTGGTTGTCCTAATAATACAAAATACATTAAAAACTAACAATATAAGCATATACTTAGGCATACAAAACCTGAGCTTTTTACAAAAATTTATTTAACGTATGGAAATGCTATAGGTTTATTCTTTATTCTGGATTCTGCAACTTTTGTTCTGCGTTAAGCTAGAATCTGGAATTATTTTGAAAACCTTTCAGATGCATATATGCATAGGAATATACTTCATTCTTGGACAATGTGTTATTAGGTGGCAACGCATCAACCTCTTTTGGTTTCAAGTATCCCTCCACATCATATCCCTTTTCGGAATTATTGCTCTTCTTTGCCATAAAGTATCCATTCTCACCATGTGCATTTTCATAATTATTGCTAATGTCGTTATAGTAATTAGATTCTCTTTCAGTTCTCGGTGTATTTGAACTTTCCAATTTATCAGATTCTTGTTGGATGAGATACATGTACCTATTAGTCAAGCTTTGGGCCAAACAGTAAAAGAGGTATTTCCTGCTGGGATTTTTCGCCTTTTGGCACACTTTTCTCAGTGTACAATAATTTACTATAATACTAAATATCGTTCCTACAATAAACCATATGATTACTAGATGCAACATTGTAAATTCATCTAGAAAATCTGGGGTCCTTGAGTAATATCTGTCCATCTCCATCCTTAAATTTGAAAAAATATATATCTGTTAATTAACTTGTAACAAAAATATTCATATAATTTAATACACAAAGCAATATTGTGTAACAGAATTTTACTGGAAAAACATTTGTTTGGAATAAAATTTAATACCCGCAGTTGTCACAAGAGACACCTCTCAACTGCATTAATTTAATGTACGCTATGACTTAAACAAAAATTATATAAATTAACATAGCTAACGCCAAACTAATTTTTTGAAACGTTCCGTTCTTGTATACACACTAAATCACATGTTAATTCTTTTTACTCCCTTCCATAATAGTGTTGGGGTGGTATTGGGGGTGACCACGAGGGGTGGCTGATGCCAAAAAAATTTTTGATACCTTGACTATTCGTACATACCCTAAATTGCAATTTTATGGGCTCTTACCTACTTGCTTTGCTTATTTACCCTTAGTTACCCCATTTACCCCTCAACCTTTCAACTGAATTAGATCAAAATATAATCTAGTTCCAAATTTCGTTATAATACATAAGTGTACCAAATTTCAAGTCAATATCATAAACGGTTCCAGAGTAAACGTGCTCACAAAAAATTACAGACAGACAGAAATATTTTTCGCTCAAATTTAAAATCTCGACGTTTCATGACATTTTAAGTCTATTGTCAAGTAGTGATAATTATTCTGCACTATAAAATTAACCAAAATACTCTTTAGCATATTCTCTACAAAATATAATTTTCAAATATTCAATAATAAATTAAATAAGTTGCAAAACTAAATCGTTAAATAAATTTTACATTCTTTCCAAGTTAAATTTTATCATTCATATTTTATTTCTACAATATAAATTCGCTATTTAACAAGCATAAAGGATGTAAAGTTTCATATTTCAATATCAGCTTGTAACCGCGTTGAGACATAAACTTTAAGTCTACCTTTATAGGAATATTGCTGAATAAGTATTTAGGAATCATATAAATAGTCCAGGATTGATACACACAATTACTTACTTATTGGTAGTCAGTCAACGAGCACCTACCTGACACATCTCCCCCATTATGGACTGGTAAGATCTTTTCTCTATGAGCGGAATTAATTGCCTATCTTGTTCAATATTACAACTTAAATAAACTGACTTGTTTTGTTCTAAGTATGTTTCATTGTTTCTGGTTAGGTGTCTAGCTATACTTTTCATAACTTCTTCGTGGTATGCATTTTTATAGGATAAATTATATTTAGGGCTGTTGTATATTTTATGCTGCGTCGTATTAATCATTGAAGTAAAAGATTGTTGGCGCTTATTTCCTTTAGTGAAATGAATTTTTACCCTTCTATTATTAAATGTGAAGGATATTGTTTTAGAATTTAAGTTGATTATTGCCTTGTATTTATTTAAAAATTCCATTCCCAGTATAAGTGGAACCGGTGAAGTAGAAATCACGGTTGCTTTGCATTCAACCGTCACATTTCCTATGGTTATGCTAAAATTTCCATCGCCCAAAGTGGGTACTGAATGGCCTCCAGCCACTAATAGGTATTTTGCGAAGTTACCCCTAGGTACATAATTTTGTATCAACTCTTTGTTGATTATATTTTTTTCAGCTCCTGTATCTAGGAGTACTTTAGTTTTAATATTATTTACCACTGCGTTAATGACTAAAATCTTATTACTTCTATTAATACCCCCGTTATGACTAAGGACGACGCCGGGGTTCAATTGCGTCGTCCGTTGTTGTTTGGGTAATTATTATTTTGCCTATTTTGGCAAGTTGTAGCATAATGCCCTATTTGCTTACACAGATAGCATTTAGGTCTCCCGTCGTGGTGTCTGGTATTCGGTATGTTGTTTTGTTGAGAGTTATTGTTTCTTTGAAATTGGTTGAAATTGTTCCCATTATTTGTTCTTCGAGGGGGTGGTGAGTTGTTATATGAATTGGGTTGGTATCGCCTTACATAATTATTATAAAAATTATTATCGTTATACCTAGGTTGGAAGTTTTGTGGATTTTGAACTTGCCTTGGCTGGTTATAGGTGTGTCGTTGGAAATTTGAAATTTGCCTGGAATTTGTACTACGAAAATAGTTCCTTGGCTGTAGTGGTCGAATAGTCTGGTTGTATTGTGTGGGGTGGTTGTACTGCTGATTGTGTTGTTGACAACTACAATTACATTGGCCTCTGTATTGGCCGTTAGTGGTGTTCCCAGTAGTGCCATTATTAGGGGATGTTTCATCGTTTCGTGATTTAGATTGAATATCGTCTAGTTTAGACACGATTTTCTTTAATTTATTCCAGCTCATGGTGTCTTCTATTAACAGTCTATAGTTAGGATAGAATTCTTGTTTCAGGCCGTTTTCAAAAAATTTTCTAAAGTTTTCTACGTCAAATGTAGGGTCGTACTCTCCAAATAGACTTAATAATTCGTAGTAATAAGTCGTAATGGGTTCTTTTTCCATTTGTTTTCTTTCGTTTAGCCGTTTTTCAAGAGTGCGTTTTGTATCGGTATCCCCAAATTCCGTTTGAAAATCTTCTTTAATTTCTATCCAGGATTTTGTTGCGTTCTCTTCTGTAGTTATATATCTTTGAAACCATAGATCCGCGGCGCCTTCCAAAAATGACTGTAGATATGCGATTTTCAGCGTTTCGTCCCATCCGTTGGCTGCTGCTGTTCTTTCGTAGTTTTTGATAAAGGAGGCGGCGTTTTTTAGACATGGGTTAAAAGTCGGTGGGCACAAGAATTTTGGTGTTGCCGGTGTTTTTGGTGTCGATAAACTTTCTAAAAGTGTAGCGTTAGCCATGTTGTGGGTTTCTTCTTGTTTTTTTTCTACGTTTCTTTCCTTAAAAATTTCTTCTTCCGTTTCTTCTTCTTGTTTTTTGAAAACTTCTTCCCTTTCTTCTGATTTTTCTTGTTCTTCTAAAATTTCCTCTTCCCTTTCTCCTGTTTCTTTTCGTTCTTGCCAGATTTCTTCTTCCCTTTCTCCTATTTCTTCTTCTCCAATTCTACTGTGTGTAGGGGATGTCGATAGTCTCGGGGCCCTTGCAAAAGGATCTACCAAGCCGAATTCTGTGCTGCGATGTGGGGGTTGAAAGCTACTTGTTGGAATTGTAGTTTTAATAATTGCCGACCTTGTAATAATTTTTCTTTGTTTTTCTTCTTTAGACATAATGGTCCATTATTATTTATTTTACGGTTAGTTTGTTTTAAATATTTTAACAGAACGTTTTAGTAAAAGCCAACAGACACCTATTAGCAAAGAGTTGGCAGAAAAGTTAAAACGTTTATTTGGTGAGGATAATGAATAAAATAATTCTTTTTTAAAAACTGATTTAGGGTATTTAGAAGACACTATTTGTGCTTACTGTGCTATTTTTTTTTAAATAATAAGTTTTTTTAATATGAATAAACTATATTACTTACGTTAAAATATACATATATATTCCCTACGACGTTACATTATATGAATATACTATATTGTAAACATAATATATACACCCACATTAATACATAACATAAAACAAACTAAACTACTCTTAAGATGGTTTGGACCTTACTACATCGTAGGAAAAATAGGAGAAGTAGATTACGAGATCCGGAAAGGCCCATCAAAAAAAGCTAAGAAAGAAATAGTACATGTAAGCCGGATATTACCTTATAACGATCCTTGGACACCGGGAGTAGCACCGATAGAAACATAAATATACGGTTAAGTTATTTTTAAGTATGCAAGTTAATTTGATTAAGTATTATTATTTTTTTAATGAGGGTGTATATTGGTCTCGAAATAGTTTTTTCCCTTAGAAATAAATGTAGAAAAGTGAATAATAAAATAAATAATTTTAAACAGGTTCATCATTCTTTGTCTCCTAGCACCCTGTATTTATTCTACACCTCATAATTTGGAGGTGACCGCATCTCAGTTCGTGGCACATGGTGGAGGCGCCTAGCTTCATTCTTAGGGTTTTTATTCTTCCTAATAAACCCAATGTTTTTTATTGTATTTCCATTAGCCCGTGGCAACTGGCTGGAAATATGATTGAAAATATTTTTTTTAATTGGTAGTCGTATTTTAGCCCGTGTCAACTGGCTAGTACGTAGTACTAATTTTATCCTCCAATTGTGGTATTTCTAGTGCCCGTGTAAAACTGGCTGGAAATAAAACAGTAAAAAAAAAAATAAGAAATATTATCCGTATTTCAGCCGAGTGTCAGACTGGTTGGTACAGGGTAGTATTTTTCTCCCCCCGTATTGTGGTATTTCTAGTGCCCGTGTAAAACTGGCTGGAAATAAAACAGTAAAACAAAAAATAAGAAATATTATTCGTATTTCAGCCGAGTGTCAGACTGGTTGGTACAGAGTAGTATTTTTTTTTCCACCCCTTTACCCTTTACCTCGATACCTATTTCATATATATTTTTAAACCTCGATTTAATTTTCATTTTTTTCTATTAATTTTTTAAAGTAATTTTAAAATCAGTCGAATCAGTATTTACTGTTGGAAGGTTATTTTATTAGAGTTTTTTTAAATATTCCTTTAAACTTTTTCTAATGCCACGAAAAAAGCTTGGGAGGAGAGAGCGCCAGGAGAGGAGAAGACTTAAATTAGATTTACCTAATTACACTAATGTCTAAGTAGAAGAATCAGGGTTACCTCTGACCCCTGGTTCAGAATAAAATAATAGTAAAAAACATTTTGTCTTTCCTGAAAGAAATAAAAGCCAACACAAAAATTTCAGCATTAAGATTTTATAGGTAACTAAGATTTCGTGAAACTATTAGGTACTTATAATTTTTAGAAATTTGGACACCAATAATGTTTTGAACTTGTGTACATTTATGTACCGTATCACAGGACACGTTCCAATTAAAGGCAGGCAAAACCATATTTGATGATAATATTAAATATAAATAATAATAGAATAAAGTTTTACTTTGATTTTGAAATATTTAGCTTGCTATATATACTAGTAAAGTGTGAATACAATCTATCGCTAGGATTACTTAGTCAAAATGATAACCAGTAACGAAAAAATTGTTCATGTAGAAAAATTAATTCCAAAAAGATTCCCGTGTTCAGACTTATTACCTAACCAAGCCTCATTTATACATGTTATACCAGCAGCTTGGTCAAACTTAAAATCATTTATACTTAATCCGAAACGCCAAGACAATCTACCTCGTTTTCAAAATTTTACGGAATGTCTCAATAAAAATTGGACCTTAACTATCCCACATTTAAACTTAACATCAACTAATGATAACTTACAGGAAATTATTCGTAACGTAGAGGAATATAATAATTTATCATATACTGATACCTATGGTATTCATAGTAATACAATTTTCTTGATATGGAACTCCGTGCTATCAATAATTGTAGGGTATCTGATCTTCAATAGAAATAATATTG
This sequence comes from Leptura quadrifasciata, assembly GCA_963675555.1. NCBI lineage: Eukaryota > Metazoa > Arthropoda > Insecta > Coleoptera > Cerambycidae > Leptura > Leptura quadrifasciata. The sequence continues at coordinate 11,941,993 of OY776681.1, read as the reverse complement.
CAGTCCTTCCAGCGATGGCACAAGTAGCCCACGGTGATAATGATATTCCAATTCAGCATGACATTTTCTTCAGTATGACATGCGCGGCATTAATATTATTTGTCCTATACCTCCTGATAAAGTTGTTGATAAATTGGTGGAAACGTGACAGCACCCCTGAAAGAAGAAATGATCAGGAAAAACCAATACCACTAGAGAGACGAAACGTCCCAGAAAGTAATAATAAATACATACTAGAAGTAGATACAGCTTTATCAAACCTTTCGCCAGGTACTAGCCTCAATTGTGTAATACACAATACCGAGGAGCAATGAAATTTTCTTTTTTAACACAAAGCCCCACTACGCCACAAGTATAAGTAAATATAAAAAGTAAAAGTGTGCAATTATCGCTGTTAATAGGTGCATAATGATGCAAACTGAGTAAGTATAGAGGAAGTACCAAGATGAAAATATGTATAAGGGTACTTAAAAAACGTCATTATTGAAAAAGGAATTTATTGACAATGTGTGTATAATGTTATTGTAAGAAAAGAAGTATGTCGACAATGTGTGTATAATAATATTGTAGAAGTATATTGAAAATATATGTATAATGTTACTGTAGAAAAATTAAATATGTGAACAATGTGTATACAAGAATATTTAATGAAAAAGTTTTTCTAAGGAAAAATTATATTTGTTTTAGAATGTCCAAATAGGTACATTATTAATAGGAACTGCAGTATGGCGCCATAATTTCAAGACTGATATATCGTTGGGGTATTTAAGTTAACGTTATAAATGGGCATTAAATGAATATCTCTTCAATTATCTAACAGCTTGAAAATGTAGTTCATGTTAGAACGAAGTTATATTAAAGTTATGTATAAACAATGCAAGGAAATAAATGTAATAAAACAATACACACAGTACAGAGGGTATAATGATAAGTAAATAAATGAGATAGAAAGATTTTTTTTTTGTATCGAGAAATAGATTATAAATGCACACAATTTTCTTAAAATAAATCTTATTTTAAGCTGACAGATTAAAAAGGCGTAGTATATTGGGGGCTAAAAGTAGTCAAATGAAAGGTATGAAATAAGAATATCAATCTTATAATTTTTCTAGTATAAAAGCTACTAATGATCATTAACATTGGGTAATAAAACATATATACATACGATGAACTTAAAATCACTAAATATTACAGCATGCAAATATCCATTTTACTTGGTCACTTAAAAAATATCAACAAAAATGATACTATTTTATACTTATACTATTCTTTAACTTTGAGAAAGAAAAAATTAAAAAAGGGAAAAATAGTAGTTAAGAGGTCTTGAAATAAATACCTATATCATTATATTTTATAATTAAGGATAAATTGTAATGGATTAACAATTCCTTATTGTGTAATTTAAATATAGATCAGTAATATTTAAATATTAATAAGAAATGAAAAATTAAATTGTGACAAAGATATGACTTAAATAATAAATAAATAGATTAGATAAATAAAACTGTAATTATCGAAGAATGTTATAAAAGAATTATTTTTAAATATAAGGACTTACTTGGGTTCTATTCTTTGTTTCATGTTGAATGCACACGGAGCACTGACGATGGCAAATGACCCACTCCACACGAACCCCAGAATTGGCAGCTAACCCTTACACACAATGTGGCTAGATCGAGGAACTGGAAAAGGTTGAGTACACCAATACCCATATCGCAGTCCCAGGATAAGATGTTTTTTTGTCTCTCAGAAAAAATTCCGGTACGAGTTTCGTCTTCTGTTAAGCAATTAACATAAAGGGATAGCATCTTGGCATTTTTTCCAAATTTGCGCACTCCGCAAATTTCTGTCGCCATATTCTCCAAATCCCTGCATAACAGAAGTACAATTAAACAACTGAAATGGAATTAAGACAACCCTAATGGAAGCCTCCGAATTTACACTAGTTCACAAATGTTTACACTGGTTTTCGTAAACAGTAACTAGAAAAATAAGCAACAAGGGGTACATAAACATCGATTGGCCTAGCAGTTAATATGGATCATTCACCTTCTACGAGATAAGAAAATGCAACAGGTCAAGAAAGCTGACTCACTTACCTACTAATTTCCACCTGGAGATTCCCAGCTAATAACTTCAACTGATGCTGAAAATGGGTTACACCGTTCGCCACATAGTGTTAAAAAGTAAAATAAAACTACACAAACTTACAAACAATAAAACTCCGCGCGTTATCAAACCAAAGGATAACCGACTGGAAGCGCGACCCACGTAAAATGACAATTAGTGTATGCAGCGTTGCCAATATCTTGAACTAAAAATAACTAACGTGAAGTAGAGTGCGGAAAGAGACAGGACCGAACTAAGCCAGTGCTATAAAAATGTGTGCCAAAAACTTTTTATTAATTGACTCTATTAAAAGACTAAATTTTTGTTTTATTATTGTTGATTTTCCTTTATATTATTTGCCATTTTATTTTTCAGATATTGTATATTATTTGTACGACATGCGGTGTGTTCCACCACATATAATTATTATATGCTTTATATTTTCTTATTTTTAATTATTTTATAAACGTGTTGTAATTGTATTTTTATAGCATTTTAACTAATTACCGGCAGTTTAAGCTGGTGGCCAGCTATTCGGAAGGGGGAAATGTGTCAAGTAGTGATAATTATTCTGCACTATAAAATTAACCAAAATACTCTTTAGCATATTCTCTACAAAATATAATTTTCAAATATTCAATAATAAATTAAATAAGTTGCAAAACTAAATCGTTAAATAAATTTTACATTCTTTCCAAGTTAAATTTTATCATTCATATTTTATTTCTACAATATAAATTCGCTATTTAACAAGCATAAAGGATGTAAAGTTTCATATTTCAATATCAGCTTGTAACCGCGTTGAGACATAAACTTTAAGTCTACCTTTATAGGAATATTGCTGAATAAGTATTTAGGAATCATATAAATAGTCCAGGATTGATACACACAATTACTTACTTATTGGTAGTCAGTCAACGAGCACCTACCTGACACATCTCCCCCATTATGGACTGGTAAGATCTTTTTATTTTATATTTTATTTTATTTTTTATTGTTTCAACTATTTTCCTTGTTTGTTATATTTGTACCTTCAATAAAATGTTGGTATCTTTTTGTTATACATCATTATTTTATTTATAAATTAACCTCTCGCAAGCCAAGCACCCCCGGCTCGTGACACAATTTCAACAAAAAAATATATATATTTTTTGTTGAAATGCTTCCTACTATACTTCCACTGGACGTGAAAGTAAAATTGACGTTTCAAAACTAGAAGGAATAATGAAAGAAACACATTGGGTAAATATGTTAAATGCAAACGATCTGAACTAGCCATATAAATTCCTAGTGTTGTAAGATATATAGTCGACAAGCCGATGTACTTTAAAAATCTATAAACATAAGTGATTCAATTTGTAGGTGAGATAGTACAGAAAGTAACGGTATTTAAATAGGTCTTAAAGTTTTTGTTGCGTTTTTTGGCTGCCCAGCAAACCTGTATCCGACTCTACTAGACAAATCAATATCTGCAAAACAAAGACATTCTAAAATTAAAACCATGGATGTATGTAACAATTATTTCCCAAGTATATGTTAAATAAATTCCAACAATTGTAAAACGATATAGATACTTCCTTCAGTTTAAATAAAACAATATTTTTAAAGTCTGTAGATAATAATGAATAATTAATGAGACAAATAAGGAGTTTCAAAAACAACAGTTGTCCTGATCCAAACAGAATTAACTCGAAAATCTTAAAAACTGTATATTTATATGCGATTATGTGCACGACTACGTCACTGCCTCAGAAAATTCGAGAAGGGAATAGAAACGCCGCGAATGATAGACTGGAACATTCTAGAATAATCGAGTACATTCGACGCGGGTATATATACAGTGGATCCAAACGCACTGAGGACAGTTTGATATGATATGAGCAAGTGATGAGATACGATGGAGAACAGTAACTAGTTGTGAATTATAGTAGTGAAACTGTAGAAAAATAAACTTGTAATTAGTTTGTAACTAATGTGTAATTTTAAGGACTAATTACTGTAATTAAATGATTAATAAATTAGTGGTTTGTGAAGATACTTGTTGCAAATTATCGAACTTACGTACAGGGTGTTTACTGGAGATTGCAGACACGTAACAATACACTATGTCTCCATTAAAGTACATAATAACCTTAGTTTTAAAATCCGTGTCAATTTACAGTGTCCACGATAACACCTCTATAAATTAGCAATCCTAAAATAGTTAGTAATTGTCGACCATTAAGCCTAATCAATAGGGGCGAGCGTAGGTGCGTCTTTACTATGTACATACTTTGACATGCGATGTAAAGCAACGTCAGGCGCAGTTAGTAGTTGGATGGGTGACCGTTCCAACGAAGTCTGCGTCCTCGCCTCACACATCTTCCAGCGGCTTGGATATCAGTGTATGCGCGGAAGCTATACAACCTTATGCGAGGGTTGTATAGGGGATATACCATCCTTCGGAGGGGATGTAAAGCCGTCGGTCCCTTGTCTATTAAATGTTAGGCAAATAAAAGGTCCCTACTCTTCTTAAGGGAAGAAGTCTACAGGCGTCGGTGATAGGCCTCAGTAGCGGAAATAGGCCGACGTTAAATAAATGTATAAAAAAAAGCCTAATCAATAATGTAGCAAAAGTATTTGACAAATGTCTTAAAGAACGACGTTGAAAAATAATTTTCTGGAAAATCTTACACAAACTCGTGGTATCTACGCATCATAATTATCTATACAAGTTACGTAAGGAAATTTCATTCGTGAAATTTTCTGTTGCAGTAAAAAAATCACCGAAAAGTATATTTGTACAATATTAATTCGTTAATGCAAGTAAAATTATTAATGCTTAGTTGTTAGTCTAATATTAATAACAAGAATAATACTTACGTGCTTGCGTGTTGATTAATATGGCCACTATACAATAATGTAATCATTCGAATAACTTAACAGCTGGGTAAAACTTTTGTTATCAATACTTTGACCACAACTTACGTATTGTAAGATAAAGTAATTTTATTGATGACATTTTAGAACACCTAGTTATTCTAGAATGGATTTATATTTATTTTGTTTCTTTGTGCATAAAAGATAAGACCCTAGTCAAGGATAGTGCAGAAAATCTTTTCTATCCAGATATTCAATAATTTCATTGGTCAAATTTGTTGCTGGGATACCAAGAAGTAAGGCAAAAATGTTTTAAATAAATGTATTTGTGTTACAAAATTCTAATTTATCTCCATTTTTTGCAAGTATCTCGTATCGTGGCAATAAATACGAAATTGGTCGCAAAATACTTTCAAAGAAAATTTATGTTCCAACTGAAGAAGGATGGACGTTTTTATTGACTTAATAGAGCATATAAAAGTAGATCTAGCAAAATTTTCTGAGGTTCGTTTATCTTCTATGGGTATATTATGTAAGTTTGCGCAAAACTGCAGGCGTAGGTATATTCTCTATCAACGAACATGCATCTGTTGTGTTTATCCATTATACAAGATTTCGTCGTTTAATATGTATATGCCTCCCCAACTAATTTTATTCAACGTTTAAAGTTTTAACACAATAAGTCAAATAGGATTTATTACGAAGTTACTGAAGATTCCTGTGTTTGAGAATATGATCTTCATTAAAGCTGCATTTGAAAACTTCGTACAGTTTGCTCTAGTCCAATCGCACTATACACAAGTAAATTGATGATTTTGAAGTTTAACGTGACACGTTGCTAAGGGCGGGTTTATGGCAAGGGTAGGTAGCATTACACTTCATGATTTAAGGTGTCAGCAATATCTAAAATTTGCACCATATTTAGCTGGAGTTTTAAAATTTAGATATTTATATGGCCCGTTTGATTTCTGTGGCTATAGTATGTAAGTTTAAAACAGTTCTGCCTATAACATACTTTAAAGCTATGAAAATGTTATAATGTATTAATGTCAAAATTGAACAAACGATAAAATAATTATTTTCGTGGCCTACGTTGTTATTTTTGTTTCACTTGTGTTTTGACACTCATGGCTCACTCTTCTTGCAATAAAGCAGCTCATTTGCATTTTGAATGTCAAATTACTATGCATTTGAAATCAGGAGAAAAAGGGCTTCTCTAAAATAGTGTTCTATTTAAAATAACATGTAATAATTTCGCATCACGTGATCTATACATGATATTGTTTTTTTAAATAAAATTTCTATAAAAAGTAGGTAATATCTTACAACTTTTATACGTTTTTTTTTTCTATTTTCAATAATAACAGAATTATAGGCGGGAGGCGGTCAATATAAAGTGTTGTCGAATCATAAAATTCATAAATATAATTCAATTAAATAATATTTAAACCACTACTATGCATAAAACACATCAGTCACAGCATAAACACACGCCAGGGGCCTTCCACAACGTTCAATAATCCAGCCGTCCTGCCGTCTAGACTTCAGTCCGGTTCGACTCGTCGCATCGGTTCCAACACCAAATCAAGCCAGAGGCCGTCCACAACGTTCAATACTCCAGCCGCCCTGACGTCCAGAGCCCCATCCGCCCCGATGTCTAATTAAATGCAGCAAGGTTTCTGCAGCGGCAGGTCTTCCGCAGTTCTCATCGCTACAACATCAACCACAACCATCAGTCCAGCGAAAGCAGATCAACAAGAAGCAACCAGTCCAGCCTAGCAGGGTCTACTCGACGAACCAACCCTCAAAACGACGCGTTGTCTGTCGCCAGCGCACGATCCAAGGCTCTGTTGATGTGAAGAAGAGTACGAAAAGCGACAGTCGCGACTTATCAACGTTTCGTCGGGGCATAGTAGTGCGGGAAAATTAAAATCAGTGTTAGCTCAGTACATCCCCCGGACCAACCACACAGCCCTAGCCCTGTATGCAGACGACACCGCCCTGATTGCCAGATCCTGGAAGGCCAGAAACGCAACCAGAAAACTCCAGGAAGCAACCACACTCCTGGAAGAATGGTGCACGAAGTGGAAAGTCGCAGTCAACGCCGACAAGAGCCAAGCCATCCTCTTCAGACGAGTGCGGAAAGAAATTCCCACAGGACACGTCTCCATGAACGGCGAGGACATCCAATGGCACGACACCGTCAAATACCTTGGCGTGATCATGGACAGAAGCCTAACGTGGAGACAAAACACGGACGCCATCACAGCCAAGGCTCGACGTACGAGAGCCCTCATCTACCCAATGACGGGAAATGGGGGCCGACTTAACTTGAGGAACAAGCTCACGCTTATCAAGACCCTCACCAGGCCGCAGCTGACGTACGCCTCGGTAGCGTGGGGCTACCAGGCGAAGTCCTACATGAAGAGAATCCAGGCAGTGAAGAACATCGCCCTCAGGACGGTAGTTGACGCGCCATGTGAGAACCGCAGACATCGTCAGAGACCTGGAGTACACCAAGTGTCGCTGAAGTCATCGGGGAACGAGCGAAGAAGCTGTACGCCCAAGCCGAGGAGCATGGGAACCCGCTGATCAGACAGGCCACTGATTACGACCCCGCTGACGCCCCGAGGCACAAGCGACCGAGGGTTCAGCTACTGGACAATGGGTAAGTATAACCTTTATTTCCCGCGAACAGATCTGCTTCAGATACGCCAGGACGGACCACCACTACCAGAGACATGACCTTTTCAACCCTAACACAACCTCCTTGCGGGCGTCGGACAACATACCATCCGACGCCCGTTGTCCTAATTGCTCCGTGGAGGCCGAAAGTGCTTAAAGAAGCACTTAGGTCTCCACGCTCCCGAGCTACACAGCTCATCCTTACCTTTCCGACGATCCGGGGTAGGATATCAATTGATGTCCTTCGTACCGGCAGTCAGTCCCAGCCAAAACTTCCTAAACCCAACTCGACCGATGACTACCCCCGGGGGTGACAAGCTGGCGAAGAAAGAAAACATCAAGACAAGAAGAGCACCAGAAGAGACCTCAGCCAGCGAGGTTCAACAGCCAGGACCAAGGGAGGTCCGCAGAAAATACCACGACACATCTCACATTTGTGAGCTGGGTCTGGTAGAAGTACGCGGGCCCACCTATCACGAAGGCCGGTCCAGGTCTACAGAGATAATCTAGGTGCAAAGAGTAATAGTCCTATTCGGCCCTAGTTATCGAGACCGACATCCAGCCAATGGATATTGGCGCGTGCAGCGGCAGGTCTTCCGCAGTTCTCGTCGCTACAACATCAACTACAACCATCAGTCCAGCGAAAGCAGATCAACAAGAAGCAACCAGTCCAGCCTATCAGTATCTACTCGACGAACCAACCCTCAATACGACGCTTTGTCTGACGCCAGCGCACGATCCAAGGCTCTGTTGATGTGGAGAAGAGTACGAACAGCATACAGCGACAGTCGCAAACTAAACGTTTCATCGATGCATAGTAGTGTGGAGAAAATTAAAATCAGTGTTAGCTCAGTACAGTTAGGGCCTAAATAATGAAACAAATACCATTTTTGACGGTCGAACGCCGTTCGAGTTGCTTTTAGTTATTTTTCTAATGGATTTTCGTCTTTTATTTACTTAACCTAATTGCAACTGGTATTAGCACACATAATAAAAATAGTCAACATCTCGGGAAGCTTGGTGCTGTAATAAGTCAGTCTGGGCTCTCCCGCCATCGTAGAAGTCTCGAGAACTCTGACGTCATAAGCAACACTACTCTACAATTGGAGTCCCATGCCATATCTATAAAAATTGACCCTGAGAGCCATAGTTCGTCCTCGCCAGCTTGTCGGAATCTTTAACTAGGCTACTGGCGCCCTCTATCAATCAAAAACGTAGTCTCAACCTCCATTCACGACAACAATAGTGAATAACTCTGTACTTCTATAAATAAAACAAATTACGAAGTAGTAGTTTGCTGAGTAATTCTATAAAAATAGCTGAAAAGTATAATTGTTCATTTCATTTTGGACTTACTTTAACTTTCATAATAAAATTTAGAAAAGTGGAATGTGATTTATGAAACTCCCTGTGTATGGAGTACAACGACTCGAAAGGGTGGCACACTCCTCCATCACTAGTACAAGGGTTTTTTCGTTCGATTTCGAGCTTAATTCGTTTCAGTTAACTGCCTTTTTATGGGCGTGTAAAACTCATTTAAGCAACTCGCGTTCAATAAGTTCTGTCGATGATCGGTGGTAATAAATATTTGAAAATATCAGATCCATTTGTACGACTCAATTGAGTCATTTGAAATAAATCACGTCAAAGGAGTGGATAGGGATAAAATGTGTACTTGTTTATCTGCATAATTCGATTAGAGCGTTCTGTCCAATAAATTATCAGAATGAATTTTTTAGTCAAAAAAGGACCATTTTATTTATTAATTTGAATTGTTGCGAAAAATAACGATATTTGCATTGTGGTCAGTTATATTGGACGTGATGCACAGAGAAGACCTTCAAATAAAGTTTGAAATTATTATTTACATTCTCTTCAAATTTATTTTAAGAGATTTTTTAATTTTTTTTAATTTACAAAGTTTACAATAACTGGAAAGGGTTACAAAAAATATTAACGCTATACGGTATACATATACCGGGTGTGACTCCCTTTTCTACAGTTAAAAAAAAATCTGAAATTTGAGAAATCAAGTATAGGTATCAATAGCGACATATTGACCATTCAGTGGTAAAAAATCACTTCCGGTATGACCGGAAATTGCAACAACTTTCTTATTTTAAATAGTACCCTGTATATTTAATGTATTTTCTCTTTCCAACGCTTTTTTCAAATTCAAAATTGGATGAACCTTGGAAATGGCATTTATTTGCTATTTCTAGTTGGCTTTGGAATTTAGGAACAAATTTAAGAAATTGCGAAGTAGACTTTGTATTTGAATAAAAGGGTATTTCTCAACAAATTAAATGTAAAATTGGCCTATTTCCTTGGATTTAAAAATATTTTTCCTATTTTTCCATTTCATGGAAATATAATTTGTCATAACTCCAACTTTTTCAAATAGTACCCTGTATGTTTTATTTTTTTATCAGACAAAGTGGTAAATTTGCCTTAGACTGGTTTTTTTCGATTAAAAATTGAATATAAAGTAAAATAAATATTGTCTGATAGTTATTTGTGGCATTCTACGAATATGTTTTCCTTTTATTTGGATTTTCTATCACATGTATTATCCTCTTCAAAAACAAATCACCGAATCTACAAAATAATAGAATTATTGGAAAAAAGCCTCTGCGTCTGTGACGTTTACGTCAAAGGAACAGTCAGATGTTATGTTTTACAAATAATATAAATCGGAATAAACACAGAAATAATGTATTTTGCTGACGTTTCGGAAAGTAGTATCTTTCCGTTTCCAAAGCTTTTTTCGAAGAACTTGTATTTGCTGTGTATGTCAAATACACAGCTTTAAGATTCTGTTTATGCTATTTCCATAGAGACTTACTACTTACACAGAACTGATGATATTTTCTTTTAGATAATGTTGAGTTTCTAGCCAGGTTGTACAAATATCTACAGAACAATTCGATACGCGTCCATGCGGCTGCACGTATATATTATGATATCCCGATCGTCGTCAGCCATACCGGCAGTATTTTAAAATTCTAGAGGAGTCATTCCGAAATGCAGAAACAATTAAGGTGACAGAGGACAGATTTATAGCAAGCGAAGAAATTGAGACAAATATATTGACTTACACACATGTATTCCCAAATGTTTCTACAAGAAAGCTGGCAAAAGAGATAGATATTGGTTGTGAGACAGTAAGACGTATATTTTAAAAACACGGTTTTAAATGCAACAAATACCAATTGCATCAAAAATTATATGAAAATGACGGAAACAGAAGATTGATCTTTTGTAATGGGTTTACTCAACATGTGTACTTAAACAATAGAATTTTATTTAGTGATGAATCTCGTTTTACGAATAATAGCATATACAATAGACATAATCTACATTATTGGTCTAAAGTAAATTTACACGAAATGTTTGAAGGTTTAAATTTGTGTTCTTATTGGTCTCATACTATTTCAAGGACCACTAACAGGCACACATTACTTAAGCTTTTTGCAAAATGAAATAGAAAACGAACTCGACGAACTTTCCTTGGAAGATTTCAAAGATATGTACTTCCAACAAGATGGAGCACAGCCTCATAATGCTGGTTTATTTTAGTGCAAAGTTTGACAACTGGGTAATATCTACTAATGGAACTATTAGGTGGTCTGCTAGGTCACCAGACATAACTCCACTTGATTTTTTTCTTTGAGGTTATCTGAAAAACAAAGTATTCTCAACACCGTCTGCAACATTAGAAGAACTCCAATATAAAATTTTAAAAGTCTACTTCGAAATTTTTTAAATTTGTTCCTGAATTCCAAAGCCAACTAGAAATAGCAAATAAATGCCATTTCCAAGGTTATATTTCATACGATTTTAAATCAGAAAAAAGCGTTGGAAAGAGAAATTACAGCTTTACGAGAAAAGTGACTTAAATATACAGGGCGCTATAATAAGAAAGTTGTTGCAATTTCCGGTCATACCGGAAGTGATTTTTTTACCACCGTATGGTCAATATGTGGCCATTGATGCTTATATTTGATTTCCCAAATTTCATCATTTTGTTTTTAAAACGTTAAAAAAAGAGGGGGTTAAGTACTTTTTGTGATACTTGCTAAAGAAATTTGCAGGAATTTAAAACTCTTAATAACAGCCACACTTACAGTATATGTCATATGTACGTTATTTGTATTCTACACAGTGAATATATATTTATATTTCTATATATTCAATATGTTCTCTAAATCTTAGCACTTGACCGATTGAAAAATTTTTTCTTTGATTATTAAGATTAATAATCAAAGAAATTTAAAAAAATAATTAATAATATTTTTGATATGTGCATTCCTAAAAAAATTTCTAGGCCTAGCAAATATCCACCTTGGTTTTCTAAAAACATTATTCACGATATAAATATTAAGGAAAAGTTATGGAGAGCATACAAACATAGCATGGATATGAATTTGTACAATGATTTTAAAACATTACGGGCAAAAATTAAAAAAGATATTTCTACCGCATACATACTTTTCCTAAGCAACGTCCAAAATAATATTCGTTCTGATCCAAAAAAGTTTCGGTCATATGTTAAAGGGAAGAAAGGTGGGAATTCCTTACCTGACTCACTGACATTTCAAAATTCTGAGTTTCACCAGCCAGCTGATATTGCAAACGCTTTTGCTTTGTTTTTTAAGTCAGGTTTTTCTATTAGTTCCGTGAACGGCTTGTTAGATAATAGCAGTACAATAAATACTTTTTCTATTAGGTATATTTCTGAACACGATGTTTACGAGGCTTTGAGAAAAATGAAACCTAAATTTACTGCTGGCCCCGATGGTATACCTGCTTTTCTGCTACGTGACTGTGCTATAGTATTTGCCCTCCCGCTCATGAAAATATTTAACATCTGTTTAAATTCTAGTTCATTTCCGAACATGTGAAATATCTCGAATATGCCCAGTTTTCAAGAAGGGCGACAAAAACTGTGTGATAAGTTATAGGCCAATAACAATTATTTGCAATTTTTTCCAAGGCTTTCGAAATAGTATTACACAAAATAATTTATGCTAACACTTGCGAGCTAATTAGTGACTCTCAACATGATTTTATGCAAGGACGATCAACCACTACCAATCTGTTTTGTATGACTCAATACATCTCAGAATCTCTGGATTCTGGAGGTCAAGTTGACTTCATCTATACTGATTTTAGTAAGGCATTTGACAGACTAGATCATGGTATTCTACTGTGTAAACTTCGTCAATTTGGATTATCAGATAAACTGTCAGATTTGTTTGCATCGTACCTTCAATGCAGACGACAATACGTAGAGTAACGTGGTTTTAGATCTGATGAATTTATAGCCTCTTCTGGGGTGCCCCAGGGCTCAATTCTTGGCCCCCTTCTTTTCGCTATTTTTATTAATGGTATTGTCAGTAGATTGACGTTGGTTGTCTTCTTTATGCGGATGATTTAAAGTTGTATTGTGATATTAACTCTTTTGCGGATTGTCTTAAATTGCAAATGAATCTTGATCGTATCAATAATTGGTATATTGCAAATAACTTGCCATTAAATGTGCAAAGGTGCCATGTACTTTCTTTTACTAGAAGAAATGAGCAGTTACATTATGATTATACACTCAATAATACGTCCCTGAATAGAGTAACTGAATTTAAAGATCTAGGAGTTATTTTTGACTCTAAACTTAGTTTTAACCAGCACATTCTTTCTGTTGTACTTGCTAGTTACAAAAGTCTTGGTTTTGTCATAAGAAATTCTCACGGATTTAATGATATTAGTCTATTATTCCTATTATTTAACACATTCGTCTTGTCTAAACTTGAATACTCCTGGAATCCAGGGTATCAAACTTACAGACACAGTTTGGAAAATATCCAACGTAAATTTTTAAAATATGTATCTTCAGGGCTGATGGTGTTTACCCCGCTGTCGGTGCTGATCATTATCAATTATTGGCCAGGTATGGTATGATGTATTAAGTTTATCTGATAGAAAGGATATGCATTCTCTTATTTTTTTATTTAAAATTATCCATAACAAATTAAACTGCCCATCGATTTTAAGTCAATTAAATTTCAATGTTCCGGTTGTCGCTACTAGATATACCAATACATTTTATTTGTTAACCCTGAGGACCAACTTACTCAAATTTTCACCTCTCCTCTGTTTGTGCAATATTTATCATCGTGTACAGCACAATTTGGATATATTCCCTTGTACCATTAACTCTATCAAAAAGCTGTTTTTAAATGCTCAGTAGTGTTTTTGTTGTTTTGTATTATTGTTTTTATTTTTATTTTTTATTTTTCTGTAAATTTATCTACTATTTTTTATTTGTAATTGTGTAGTTTTCCCATCCTTTAATTGGTATGTAAATACTGTTGGATGATGTATTGCAATAAATAAATAAATAAAAAGATTAACACTGTCTGGTGTTACCAAATTCCTGATTAGTTTTAAATAGAACTACACTTATTTTTTTGTTAACTTAGGACTTGTTCGTTATTATTGCACCCAATTGCCATTTTTTCCCTGCTCGTAAAAATTATGCATTTTGCATTCATTAAATCAACTAGAACATACAAAGATAAATAACATTTCACTTTTATTTTCATAATATAACAGGTATAATATGCATTTAAATAAATCGCAAGAAAATATATCGTACAACTACTCAGATATAATTCCCTAACCACATCTCATCTTTCCCTCGCGTCTGAATTTGATTGACAAATTAACTCTAGACGATCCACCGAATTCCCCTAATAAAAACCAATCGTTTGCCAACCGGTAGGTTCGAATAAAAACGTAACAAATTAATCCCAGAAAGTTGGAAGTTGTAAAAACTTCCACAAGCAGCAAGTCAATTACTTACATTTACAAAGCGGTCCATGGCTCCCAGGTAAGATCAACTTATTTCGAACAATAAAAACTTTTAAAAGTACACTTAATACACTCTCGGAAGTCTTGGTAAACTTTTAAACAGCGTTATTGGGAAAAAAGTTATCAATGTTGGCTGTTGTATTGATTTGGTTCTGTGTATTGTAAACTTTCGCTAAAATTTAGGGACTTACACAATCACTTAAGAGTTGTCAGTAATTTATACGAGCCTTGTTTTTATCACTCAACTTTTCACTCGATTAATTGTATCGTTTTGCACGAAAATATGATAATGAATATTCCACTAGTTTATTTAATAACGTTTTATTAATTAACTGAACAGGATGTCTTTTTTGTTAGTTTTATTTACACATTTGGCGACACGCAATTGGTAGCTCAAACCCTGTTTTAAGGCGCGTTTCCAGTAAAAGGGATGTAATACACTGATAGTGGAGGGTAGAGTTAGCCGCCAAAACTTTTGTGCTGGCGTCGCGACGCAGGCGTCGACGAACCAACGGCATGGTACGTTAATTTTCTTGTTATTTTTCTCTGATAGTAGCGCATAAAATTAATCTGGTAGAGTTGCAGATTTTGTGAACGTGGAGAATATTTATGGTACAAAATCTGGGCGAAAATTTGGCGTTTTAGGAATTTAGAAAAGTAGTTTTCAAATAATTAGTCTGTATTTTTAAATTTAATGCTTCATGTAATGGAGTTTCTGCACACGAAAATATGGTGTAAAGTTAAATAAAGGTTATTTTGATTTAACTATCTATAATTATTATATTTCCATACATTGTTGGATGAATTACAGGATAATATATGGCGGAAACTATCGAAAATGCGGAAAACGTCTAGGCCAAATATCTCCGTTATTTGAAGAGATACGAGAAAAATTCTGAGGCGAAAATTTTTTGCAAAATAGAGTGTATCAACGAGGTTTTATTTAATTTTTTTCAAAACCGCTGTATTTTGAGATTTACTCTTCAGGCTGTTAAAAAAATTATTTTGAAACGGGCGGGAAATGGCGCCATTAAATAAATTATTTTCCTCCCTTTTCAACGATGTATTACATGCCATATTTATTCATTGGTATTACGTTAGAAATTATAAAAACATTTTTTTAAAACCAATAAAAAATTATTTATCAAGCATTATACTTGCCCTGGAGAAGCATGATTAAATAAAACGATAAAATAATTCAATAAGTTGTTCAAATCTTTGCTATAATAAAACATTAACACAATTAAGAAGAATTAAATAAATTCAGGTAACAAAAGCAAATTAATAATAAAAATAATATAGCACACAGAACATTAATATTTATCTACGCCTCAAAATAATTTTTAAGATATCATATCAAGTGTTCAAAGTGTCCACCGTGATTTCTTATGCACAATCGAGTGCGGCGAGGCATTGCATTTAAAACATTACTCAGCATTTCGGGAGTAGTATTTTAAAATGTCAGGTAGCTGTGATATAAACCTTACAACATCATTTGCATTGAATTGTTTATTATGTGAAAATCCACTTAGTACAGATACAAGTTTACATATTATTGTTATCTGTTATCAATGTGTAACGTTTGTTACAAATTAGTGCTTGAAAACTTAGCCCTTGGAGAAATCTGTGTAAATCACATCAGCCTGACGAGACATCAATTTTTCACTTAAGTATTCAGTGATGCATGTTATTGATTACTGGGTCTACCCCTCATAAATCTAAAACGTATTGAAATTAAAAACATAGTTTGGTTCCAGTGAAAAATTTCCTATACAACTTTTTCGAATCCAGTGAATTGTTTGTATTCAAATTTACAATGGCCAGTTAACTTCATAGACCTTACTCCTATAGATTTTTTAAAAATCTTGGAACAGGTCGATTTTTAATTTGACATTGCCATTTTCTAGCACGAAAATAATAGCCCTCGCGTTCACTTCCCCTGAATGGTCAGTACGTCTGAAAATTTTAAATTAGAAAGGGAATTAGGTTGTGCGGTACCTCTTTCGAAAGGGATTTTGATTCTCTCTTCAGCTGTATAAAAAATATTTAAATTTGAGGCGCAAATTACTGAGAAAATTAATTTTGAAAATGTAAAATTTTGTAAATTTAATTGAGGCATATTTTGCTAAATTATTAATTCGGAAGAAAAGTTGAAACTGCTCTATTTTTGTTTTTAAAGTTTTTAATATAAAATTGTGAATTACCACCTCGGTCTCCCGATTTGACCTAGCTTGATTTTTTATGGGGCTACTTAAAACAAAGGAGCGAACATGTAAGGAATGAATCTCTTAGAATATTGTTGCCAACAACTTTAAAATTTTTACTTCAAATAAATGTACCAACTTGCAGTTCCCAGATTTGGGTTTAATTGAGATTTGTTAAAAAGTATGAATTGCATTAATGAGGATATGAAAGTAATTCATTTTATTTAAGGAAAAAGTCAAAGGAAACTCCGTACCAGCCGCCCGCCTTAGCTCAGAAGAAATTCCGCAAAGCAGGCGTCTACATCCGACTTTTACCAATATTCGCAGTCGCCTTTTTGTGATGGGAGAATTAAAACCTGAGGTTTGAAATTGAGGTCGAGCAGCCGTCGGTGTTGCAGAAAGAGTGCTAGGAAATATTGCAAGTCTGTGGAAAACTGTAAACGAACAATCTTTGTATCCTTTTCATCTACGAAAGGTACAGAAGTTGGTGTCGGGTCCAGTTATAAAAGGATATAAATCTGTCAGTTAAGCTTAGAACAGACCGAGAAGATTATGAACTTCTTTACAAATGAAAATACCTTCACCAGAAATTATATAAAAAATAGTGAAATGTTTTTAGTTTCAGTTTAAAATAAAGTAGAGTGGTATTTTAAGAAATGCTGTACCTATGAATTTATATATTTCAAATGAGTTGATAAAATTCTAACTAGACAATCAAATCTTCGTACACATACCTGTATCCCGTAATCTTTAATCTATACGCCCTAAAAAATTTTATATGCAAAATGTCGAACATGTTATTTACAATCCAAGTATGAAACTTGTTAACTAATTTAAGCTAGTTATAATAATAAGCCTTTATTTACCGTTTGGTGCTTTTAGAGGGCAGAATTTAAAACATAATATTTTTAGTCGCAAACCCCTCTATACAATCCTTATTTTACTATAAGGAACGTAACCAGACTGCAACCAACAGCTACTCTCCGGACTATGTGCACCGCCGAGCGCTGAATTACAAATTATAAGCCTGGCGCGTTAAGTGTAATAATTATATTCCCAACAGAATGCTAATGCTTCGATTGCAACAAACACCAGCCGAAAGACTGATCCTACTTAAAGGAGCTCTGCCTTGCACTGACGAGAGCCAACAGCTCGAAACTGCAGTCTGCAAGTGGTGTGGGACGACTGGCACGAGAGCTCCTTTAAGTAGGATCAGTTTTCCGGCTGGTGTTTATTGCAATCGATGCATTAGCGTTCTGTTGGTAATAAACAATTATTACACTTAACGCTCCAGGCTTGTAACTTGCAATTCAACACTCAGCGGGACATATAGCCCGGAGAGTAGCTGTTGGTTGCAGTCTGGTCCTTATAGTAAAATAAGGATTTGCGACTAAAAATATTATGTTTTAATTATAAACTTGTTTGCTGCTCATTACTGAATTTGACTACATTAGTCAAAATTTCCTAAACGAAATAAAAACCGGATGAAATTATATGCAGGTATTTGTTGAGTAATAAAAGCTTATTGTTTTATAAAGACTTAATATTCATAAAAAAACAGTAAAGAACGAAATAAATTGTACAGGTATTAGGTAGGTACGTATTTTTTAAACTCAAGGAAAAGACTACTCATAAAATATTTTAAAAAATCAGTAAAAAACGACGAAAATGCAAAATTCACCAAAAAAGTTTTAAAAATATTTTCAAAATAAAAAAAAATTTTTGTCAGCAGACTCTTTTATTTTTTCACATAACTCGTGTTCTGTACCAATTACAACCAATCGACCTTAAATAATTTCTGATTGCCCAGCAAATAATAACTGATTAGCCTCATAATAGCTCGTTAGCTATTCACATACGATTATCTCAATGATTTTATCGACAACTGGAAGTAAATTCATTGGCCTGAATTCTGCAGGATTTTAGGCTTGGTTACTGGCACTATCACACTAGTTTTTAATTCACTTACTTTTCCAGTATTTATAGGATGCAATAGGGCATATCCAATTACACAAAACAGCTCCTTAACCACCTTTATATTTAGTCAATTATCACTAGTACTTTTATGTTCCAGTCCATAAACAATTTTTGAAGCTGTCAGGTTGTTCGTCTGGTTTATTTTCATCAATTTTGAAGTCCCAGTGCCTTTTTTCAATACCCTCTGATATTCCCATGTATACTATCTGAATAAAACTTATTAGAATTTTCTTCTGCCATCCCACTATAATTTCCATAATTAATGTCTGTGAAAGTAACTTACCTTTTGTTTCTTATCATCTCTTTTAATGTTCCCCACATATTTCTGTTGTCTCCTTTACATCTATCCATATTTTGTACATAATATTTAGTTTTTTCACTACGTATTGTTGAAACCACCTTATTTCGTAACCTTTCATAGTCTTTCCAGTCTATTACTATTTATCTCTATCTATTATAGTTTCATTTATTTTGCTCCTAGGTGTCTAACAGAATCAGTATTCTCTCGAAAGAGTCATACAAACATAATTTTGGTGATTATTGGACCAAATATATTTTGGAGATTTTGTTTGATTAATTTCTAAATAATGTATTGCTCTAATACTTATCTATCAAGTGATGGAATATAAAGAAAAAAATGTTCATGTACTTCAGTAATAGTTTTTGAAATATATATTTTACTCTGTACAATTAGATAGTAACGCATAAGAGTAGCTGATCCTTTCCTTTAGGCATCACAGTATAATCTTAACGACTACTTTACTATGTGTTTGTACATTATAAAAATATACTCCAAATAAAAAAGGCAAACTATTCATTCCAATTCAAGAAGCGTTATGTCATGTGGAAGTTTTCAAATATTAGGTTTAACATCTTTAATGTGAAGAGACTGCTAGAATAACAGTTCCCAATCTGTATCTAACACATTTTTGTATTAACACAGTCGACGACTGGCAAATTTAAAAGTAAAATGACAGTTAATCGATGGAGGATACGTTCATTGTTCCTGTGTGTATATAACTGATGATCCTCTATTATTTTCTGACTGGTAAAAGTCCTGGTTTTTATTATAAACTCCTTAACCGCTCTTAAATGTCAAATACTTGAGGGCTGTTTTATCACTTCCGAATCCCTTGTTAACGCAATCGTTATCTACTTGAGCAGGGTAATTTTTCAACATTTATTGAACTGACAAAGTAATTCCCCTTTTTAAAATGTGGAGGACAGGAACACCACAAATTAATAGCTACTACAGCTGGTGTATTTTGTATAATGAGAATCAGGATGTAACATTGTACATGTTTGTCTTTAGCAGAAGTGTATCCGTAGAAACGATCAATCTTAGGCGATTGCGGATGCATAGTGGATATACCACCCTTCGGAACGGACGTAAAACTATCGGTCGTTTGGCTATTATATGTTAGGTAAGTAAAAGATCAAGAAGTACTCTTCAACAGAGAAGAGGTTTGACAATATTTCTTTTTAATAATAATGTAAAACTAGAAATTGTTGAGACTATAACAAATCTTGGAGATTGTTTTGATAATTATCCTACTTTTAGTAATTGTGTCACGAAAATGTTGCATAATTCGTTTGACAAGCTAAGAACACTATAATATTACCGCGCCTATAATGCGTTATCTCGCCACATACAATAAATTTTACTATTATTATTATCTATTGAAAAATGCATTGAAATTCCTTCCTCCGAATTGTTTACGGTTAAAACCTCTAAAGACTAGCTTATAACTAAAGTAAGCAGTGTTCGTCCTATACTGATACACTAAAATCATACACCATGTACAGGTGTGTTTCACTTCTCGTGAAGACACCCCTGTATCTCCTTTATTTGTGGCCGAATTCATTTCTAATTTTTATCAATATACAACTGTATAAGGCGACTTTACATGACACATAAATGTCGTCTAGATCTAAAACGCCGGCCTACTGCGATGAAAAGAAAATCGCAATTTTCGAGAAATCATAGTAGGCTTCGAAATAGACAAAAATATTGTTAATAAAAGTTGTTCAGAATCACGAGATATGCCCCCATGTATCTCCTTTATTCCCTGTATCTCCTTTATTTGTGGCCAAATTTCAAGACTAATTCATAGAGTTATACAGCTCCATAAAGCGACTTTGTCCAACACATAGAGATAACTTTTCCAACAAATGAAAGTTGTGTGCAAAAATCATGATTCAATAAAACGCTAAAAGAGTCACTTCTTATTATTACACATCAAGTTAATAATGTAATACAGTTTTTTTTGTTGTCACTGTTCTTGAGAAGTAACGCTCCATCATATCCTTCCTCTTTATCGGCTCGGAGATTTAGGAGCGGTTTTTTTGTTTTAAATGTTAAGAATGCCGTGAAATTAACTGTCAATATTATTACTTTTATGATAGAAGTGATTGTTGTTATCTATTGTTGAGTTTGTTAGTTTCCTTATTTGATTTTTTTACTCATAATGGCTAGAATACCTTTAACTGCTGATGAAAAAGTAGAAATAATAAAGATAGTCGGTAAAAATTAACGGTCTTCAAGAGAAGCAGCAGAAGAATTTAATTCAAGACATCCTCTAAGACAACCAATACACCATGGTACCATAGCAAGAATATGTCACTTGTTCAATACAACTGGTAATGTGCTTAAACCGAGAGTACATCTTAATAGAAGGCATGAAGATGATAATGTTATATTAACGGCGTTTAACGCCAATCCTACTACCAGCCTTAGAAATATGGCTCGTGACCTGAATTTGTCGGTGTCAAAAATTTGGAGATGTTTAAAACGCCATAAACTACAACCGTTTAAATCAAAATTTTTACACATTTTGGAGGAAGGTGATGAAGAGAGAAGACTGGAATATTGTTTATGGATCCAAGGTAATTATTTAAACAATCGAGACTTCTTGAAGAAAATAATTTTCACGGATGAAGCAACTTTCTCCACCAACGGGGTGGTATCACCACAAAACTCTAGGTACTGGGCAGTAGAAAATCCTGATTGGGTAATAAATTGTAAAAGGCAATATTCCCAGAAGATAAATGTGTGGTGCGGAATTTTAAACGAAACAATAATAGGGCCGTTCTTCTTTTTTCAAAATATAAATGCGTTACATTTGCGACAATTTTTAAATAATGATCTGTGGAATGCAATAGTCGATTTTCCTTTGGAACTATTGTATTTCCAACTCGATGGAGCATCTATCCATAATTCCGTAGCAGTAAGAGCATGGATGAATGAACATTTTCCCCAAAGATGGATAGAACGAAATAGCCCTCTAATACATTGGCCACCCAGATCTCCTGATTTCACTCCCATGGATTTTTATTTTTGGGATCATATTAAAAACAAGGTTTATAAGACCAGACCTCAAAATATGGAGCGGCTTTGTGAGAGGATAAGGCAAGCGTGTTTAGAAGTTACAACTCAAGAATTGCGAAGAGTTGTAATAAATAACAGAAAGCGGAATGCGAAGTGTATTACACTTGAGGGTGGGTTGGTAGAAAGGGGCCGAATATAATAATATAGTCATTCATTGTAAACACTTACTTCATCTTTTATTTAATAAATAATTTTAATAATAATTGTGCACGACTTTCATTTGTTGGAAAAAGTTATCTCCATGTGTTGGACAAAGTCGCTTTATGGAGCTGTATAACTCCATGAAGTAGTCTTGAAATTCGGCCACAAATAAAGGAGATACAAGGATGTCTTCACGAGATGTGAAACACACTGTATATAACATGTAATCGGATTTTCCTTCATTGCCTCCCTTGATGCTATACAACAGCTGTCACTGCGAAAGTGGATAAATAGGTCAAATATGCCTAATTTCGCTGCTTCCCCAGTTTCAGTTCCAGATGAGATGATTAATAATAGTTATAATGTTTCCACACCGCGGCCACATTTAAAAAACATATTTTATGTATCTTAAGGCAAAAAAAAAGTGATTATTTCACTTCGATGGGTTTTGCTTATGCATTATTTTGCCATAAATCTAGATCCTTGTTGCGTTGAAGTTTGACTTCTCTCATGACAAACAAAGTCTTATTAGGTCGATACGACGGTAGCTTGACGAACATCAAAATACAAAACATGGCAGTCTGTGTGCGTTTCGCCAACTAAGGTCACATCATCTTGGGAATTGTTAAGATTGAGCTAAATATAAAAGTGTAAATATATTTATTTACATTCACAAAATACAAGCAGCATTAAAAGTATTTGAGAAACATAACAGTACTTCTTGAATTCATATTCAATGTGTTATACGCACGACTATGCCACTGCCTCATAGATAATTCGAGAACGGCCCAGAAACGCCGCGAATGATAGACTAGAAGAATCTAGAATAATCGAGTACATTCGGCGCGGGTATATACAGTGTGTCACAAATTGGGGGTGCATGCATTGCTATCTCTGTTATTATTAGAGATAGAGAAACGGTGAAATGGTGACTTTATTGAAGAATTTTGTGATCTTTTCAATGATGTATCACAGTGTCAGGGAAAAATAAGTTTAATAAGTAGGCTATGAAGAGAATTTATTTTAAAATAATCCGATTTTAAAAGCTCTAACTTAAAATTAAAACAAAAAATTAAAACACATTCAAATGAGTTGTTGAATTAGTTTTCACCGTTCACATGAAAGGAAATAATGGTATTAATTTTTCTAATAGTAGGTGCCATGGCTGTTGTTACCACGATAATAGACAAAAGAATGTTTAATTGACCCTTCTTGTTGTCATAATTGTATTAACAGTATTAAGTTTTGATTAAGTAGTGAATTTATGTTGGATTAAAGTATAATTAAACAACTAATTAGTTGTGTTATTTTTAATAAGGGTTAATTATTGTGAAATCAATGACTTGTGTAGATTCTTGTTGCAATTTATTGAACCTACATGCAAGGTGTTTACTGGAGATTGTAAACAGATAACAATTGGTGCCAGGAGCGGAATTGCAACAGGATTTCTGAAGAATTCGACGAAGTTCGATAATATTCTACTTGCAAACCACTGCAGATATTGATTGAAGTACTTTGAACTGGAAAGTAATATAGACATCAAATAAGACCTATTTCTGACGTTTTGAAAAAATTTCTATTTGGAAATTAACGCAGTTAGCTGAATTCTGTCAACTGGAAAGTGATATAGACATCAAATAAGACCTATTTGTAACATTTTGAGAAGTTTCCATAACCTTCTATTTGGAAACTAGTGCAGTTTGTTAAGTTCCGCCAACTGAAAAGTGATATAGACATTAAGTAACACCTACTGTGGCATTTGAGAATACTTCCAGCATATTCCATTGGAGATTAGTGCAGTTAGCTGAGTTCTGTCGGCGGGAAAGTGGTATAAACATCTTATATAGACTTAAATAAGACTTTTTTTTTATACATTTATTTAACGTCGGCCTATTTCCGCTACTGAGGCCTAACACCGACGCCTGTAGACGAGCTACCCCCAACCAGAAATTTTGCCGAACCTCTTCCCTTAAGAAGAGTAGGGATCTTTTACTTGCCTAA
Source organism: Leptura quadrifasciata (assembly GCA_963675555.1). Taxonomy (NCBI): domain Eukaryota; kingdom Metazoa; phylum Arthropoda; class Insecta; order Coleoptera; family Cerambycidae; genus Leptura; species Leptura quadrifasciata. The sequence continues at coordinate 11,917,759 of OY776681.1, read as the reverse complement.
CATTTAATAGACAAGGGACCGATGGCTTTACATCCCCTCCGAAGGATGGTATATCTCCTATACAACCATCGCCTAAGGTTGTATAGCTTCCGCGCATACACTGATATACAAGCCGCTGGAAGATGTGTGAGGCGAGGACGCGGTTTCCGTTGGAATGGTCACCCATCCAAGTACTAACTGCGCCTGTCGTTGCTTTACATCGCATACCGAAGTATGTACATAGTAAAGACGCACCTACGCTCGCCCATTAAATAAGACTTGTGAGCGCCGTTTCGAGAAGTTTAATGGAAACAAGGAACATGGCTGCTGAAAAACAATTGCAAGACATGTTAGTCGAATTAAGAGAAATTATGTTAGACCAGGAAAAAAGACATCAGAAGGAAAAAGAAGAACAAGGAAAATGTCGTCAGACGGAAGAAGAACAAGAAAAATGATGTCAAGAGGAAAAAGAAGAACAAGAAAGGCGACTTCAAGAAGAAAGAAAAGAACAAGAAAGAAGACAACAAGAACAAGAAAAGAGACGTCAAAAGGAGAAAGAAGAACAAAAAAACGACGTCAGAAGGAAAAAGAAGAACAAGAAAAGCGGCGTCAGGAAGAAAGAAAAAACAGGAAAGGAGACGACAAGAACAAGAAAAGAAACGTCTAGAAGGGCGTAAAGAAGACAAATATGAACTAAAGAAAATTAAGGAGAATCTGTAAATAAGATTTCACGAGGAAGAAATTATACGACAGGTGCAAAAGGGCGCTATCCTCTCAGCCACTGAAGAAATTAAAAACGAAATTAAGAAGGGCATAGGAATTGTAAATGCTAAAGTAACTGACGTCGAAGAAAATATTACAGATATGGATGGAAAATTTGGTGCAGTTGAGAGAAGCAGAACGGCTTAAGAGATAGTTGAGGGAAAAAAGAGGCCAGTTAGTAGTGTCATCAGATCCTCAATTACAGCCTCCCTCCTTGGACTGATAAACTTCATGGACGATAAACAGTTTGAGGCAGCTGCATGCGCAAACAACTGGAGTGATGAAGATAAGGTTATGGCATTAGTTCTAGTATTGGAGGGCAAGCTTTAGAATTGTTGTAGTTAATCCCAGTGGTACAGCAAAAGGATTTTAAAGTTTTATAACCTGTATTCGACTTAAGACATGGAGACCAATACTTTGCTCAACTCTATCAGACTCAGCTGAAATTACATATGCAAAAACTTCGGAGAGCTTACGAGAATTTAAGGCTGCTGTAGAAATACTGGCACACTTGGCTTACTTGAATGCACCAAGGCAGTTCCAGGACCAATTGGCAGTTGACGCGTTTATTGATGGCGTAAAATACGAGATCAGGCGGGTCCTTAGGCTATCTCGGCATAAGAGTAGTAGCAGAGGTGGAAGAAGCCCAATCAGAGGAAATGGATTTGGACGCCCAATTAAAAGACATACACAAGATGTTTACCCAATTAATGACCAAGACATTTTTTCCAGGAGAACGGGAAAACCGACAAGGAGGTGTAAAGCCTAACGGAGGGATCCGGTATTACCATTGTAGCAAACCAAGTCATATGATGCGAGATTGTCGAAGATGGAACCCTGGGGAAGTGAACGCTGCAAGGAAAGTGAAAATCCGCTCCGATAAGACGAAAGGCAAAAGAAAAAGGAACCTATCCGAAATGGAACGACATTTCGAACAAAAGTGTTGTACTGAATGAAGGCTTTGTGGGCGCAATGGGATTCCCTTAGGCTTGAAGTTGGACTATTAAGGAGAGCATGGGAGAGCCCGGATGGGAAGGAAGTAATCATGCGGTTCGTGATACCTAGGTGCCGAGTACCAAAAGTACTTCTGGAAGCGCACGAAGGAAAATCCGGAGAGCATTTTGATAAAAATAAGACCTTGGCTAGAAACAGGAATAATTTTACTGGATAAATAACCTTCAGGACATACAGGCTTGGTGTCGCAGATGCAAGGCCCTTGCCCCTTGATTACAGCACTCGCAGTGCTGTAATCAAGGGGTCACCTGCAGGGAATGGTGACCGAATAAAGGCTTGATATTACCGTAACGTCAGTTCAGCGGGATTCAAGGTGAGGGACTTGGTTTGGCTGTACAACCTACAGCGGAGTGAAGATGGATTCTAGAAACCTCGCTCACCTTGAGAAGAACCGCATTCTGTCATCACCCGGATAAATAACGTCGTTTACCGAATTCAACATAGTAAGAATCCAAGATGAAAATCGTGCACCTGGACAGACTGGCAAAGTATGTCGGGGGACTCTAAATTGCCTGGCCCGGACATTCAGTCTTAATTAGCGGGCAGTGTTATGTGCACGACTACGCCACTGCCTCATAGAAAATTCGAGAACAGCCCAGAAACGCCGCGAATGATAAACTGGAACATTGCAGAATAATCTATCACATTCAACGCGGATATATATAGAGTGACTCCAGGCGCACTGAGGACAATTATGTATGAGATGAGCAAGTAATAAGATGAACTAAGGAACAGTATTAAGTTGGTGTTGATTTAAAGCAGTGAATTTAAATTATAATTAGTTACGTTATTTTTAATAAGGATTAATTATTGTAATTTTAAGTGATTAATAAATCTATGGTTTGTAAAGATTCTTGTTGCAATTTATTGAACCTACGTGCATCGTTTTTACTGGGGATTGTAAACACGTAACAGATGTTTGAAGAAAAAAACATGTTTTACGAGTAGCAAAGTGTAAAATAAATCTAAATATTGTATTAAATTCAATTAGATTTTTTCTTTCAGATATTGCAAAGTACTCTTAAAATGTTACAGTTTGATCTATCAGACACATTTCTGGGTTTTTATGTCAGAATTTCACAAGTATATACATTTTTAGCAACAATTATGGTTTTCAGCTGTTTCAATGCCTATATTGATTTGAAATGTTAATTAAAAATAGTGCTTTGTAAAATCTACATTTTTCTTAAGTTTTATTGGATTTGCCCATATTCTTCAGAGAAATAAAAATTTGTTTAAAAGCACCTCATTTTACAATATTTCTTCTTTTATAAATAATAATAATAATTCTAGTTTATATGTATTTGTTGTATAACTCCTAACCGACATTTTTCATAGAACTTATAGATCTCGAAATATTTTTAAAAGAACCGATGGAAAACATGTTCTAAAAAATGTAATAAACTGCATTATGGCCTCAATTTGCCCCGCAAAAAAAACAGCTCTAACCAGATAATTCACATTTAGTAATTTTTAAGTCTTAATTTGACTATAGTATTAATAATTCAGAGAATCCAGCCAGCAAATTAATAAATAGAAAAGTATTAAAATTCTAATATATGGTGGAGTCGCCGATGTCAGCGGGTTTTTATTTCCTAATTGTTTTAAGCAACCGCGTTTACAGAATTAAATGTATTTCCTTCCACATAGTAGTCAGATGATTATACAATATATATATTTCTTTGTTAAGTTGTTTATATTGAATTTGCGGTAATCCCTGTTTTTCCAGCAAACTTCGCGGGATATTCTTTATTATGTGATCCTTGATAATAGTTCACTAATAAGATTACTAACCTAGTTATTACAGAATTGCGCCCGACTAGAAAACTAGGTAATGAATATGAAAATAATATAAATAACTTGAACACGTATTTATGTTCCTGCAAAGTAACATTAACAAGGCTAATTTCGGGGACGTCTTTTTATTTACTCTTTTAAGATCTATACATCGATCAACCACAAACGAGCAAAAATCAGTAAAAATATAAATGAAAGACAAAATTTTCTATACGTACGTTTTGGCTCAAGTTTATACATGTACAGCTTTATAAGATTATAAGACGTGAAGGCAGCGTATTATAAGATATAGTAAGATACTTAATATGATTTTCTCGTACCCTAGTTGGTACAGTTTAAAGTTAAGGCCTTTTACTTAAAGAACGTAGTTAAGTCCGTGACTAAAATACGTCATTCAGGATGTAAACTCTTAATATGATAAAAGTGATGTGCTTTTATATAATAATACAAATTGAAGTAACAATATTTGCTGAAATACATGATATACGCATCGACGTAAATATACGTTATATTAGGTATTTCCATGTCCACGATATAAAACAGTTTTTAAGCTGCTCTGAACATGTTTTAAATAGGTCTCTAACAGCTCTTAACAGATCTCAAATAGGTCTAAACAGGTTTTAAACAGATATAAACAGGTCTTAAATCACAAAGACTCCTGATGGACACATGCCATCCAGTGCATGACATTATTAAGAACCCCCAGTAGTGCTCTAATCAGTGAGCCAGAACCCGCTATGCCTATCTACTTAAGACGTTTTGATTAGTTTTCTTGTAGTAATAAATAAATATAACTTGAGTGCACATTCTTTCAATGTCATTAATTTGTTCATTTAGTTTTAGATATGATATACTTTATTAGAATATACTGTTTTTCTTGAGTATACAGAGGATATTCCAGAGCATTTCATCACAAAGAAGACAATCATATAGTATAGGGTAATTTGTAATTATTAAATTTTTTTTAAATAAATTTTATGTTTCATTACATCAACAAAGTGGTTTTGTTCCATTCGTTTGGATTATAGTTTAAAACATGAAGCGGTAAATGGCCTATATTTTCACATCACAATCATGACTTCCTCCAATATTAATTTTGAACACGTAAATTAACACTACCGTGATTAAAAAGTATTTTGCCTACTGTTTTTGTATAATTTTGAACGAATGCATGCTTTTTCAGAGGCGAAGCTTGTTATTGGGATTTCCATACTTCGAGTATTTTACTCTGTTCGAATGATGATAAAACACATTGTTCCTGCACTTTGAATACCTTGATCGGCAGTATATGGCAGTAATAGACTTTATAATTATATTTAACGTATTTCACATACATAGTGAACTTTCATCCAAGTAATTCTTATTATCCTTAGCTACCTGATAACGGGGCTGTAACAAGAACTCAAACTACATAATTTGAATAAATGTTCTCTTATACTCGTACATTCAAACTGATTATTAAGCATTAATCAACAGTCTATAATTAAACCTAAGAATTTTAAAATATTGAATCAAGTTACCGTTTAAACCAATACTTACATTTGTTTGCTGTAACTACATTTTGTTAGAAGGCAATTCAAGTTCCTTTGTGGTGTTGTGATTTGCTCTAGAATAACAAATTTTATCATGTTTCCACCCAGTCCGTTTGGCTTTTGGATATTTCATATGTAAATTATTACAAAAAAACTGTAGCTTGAATCGATATAGGACTCAATGTATCTTTCACTTTTGATATATATTTCGCCTTGCTTTAAACGTGCGACTTCAAAAAGAGGTTGGATTTGACTATCATTATTATGATAAATAGGTACAGCCAGCGTGTGCATATACAGGCTGTCCATTTTATCAGGGCCCTCGAGAATATCTCACTTAATATCGGTCGTACAAAAAAAATTATTTTTACGAAAATTGTGCCGATTTATATAACCTACATAATGGTTTAAAGACATTTGAAATCCATGGCCTACTTTAAGAGTTATGCGGAAAACGTCTAGGCCAAATATCTCCGTTATTTGAAGAGACCCGAGAAAAATTCTAAGGCGAAAAGAGTGTTTCAACGAGGTTTTATCTAATTTTTTTCAAAACCACTGTATTTTGAGATTTGCTATTCAGGCTGTTAAAAAATTATTTTGAAAAGAGCGGGAAATAGCGCCATTAAATAGAGTATTTTCCTCCCATTTCAACGATATATCACATGCCATATTTATTCAGTGGTACTACGTTAGTAATTATAAAAACATTTTTTCAAACCTATAATTTTTTTTTAACAAGCATTTATACTTGCCGTGAAGAAGTATGATTAAATAAAACGATAAAAAATTTCAATAAGTTGTTCAAATCTTTGCTATAATAAAACATTAACACAATTAAGAAGAATAAGGTAAATTCAGGTAACAAAAACAAAATAATAAAAATAATATAGCACACAGAACATTAATATTTAGCTAATCCTCAAAATATTTTTTAAGATATCATATCAAGTGTTCAAAGTGTCCACCGCGATTTCTTATGCACAATCGAGCTCGGCGAGGCATTTTAAACATTGCTCAGCATTTCGGGGGTAACTGTAATACATGCCTGTTGAATTCGAGCTTTCAGGTCCTCTAAATTTTGCGGTGTCGTCGAAAACACCTTATCTTTAATATACCCCGTAGAAAAAAATCCATTGGGGTTATATCTGGAGAACGAGGGGGCCATCGAATAAATCCATTGGTGGATTATAGGGATTAAAGAGATCCAATGTTGAGGCAAAATTTCGTCTAAATAATTTAGGCAAATCTGCGAATTGTGGAGAGGAGCTCCATCTTGTTGAAAATATTGAAAGATGTGTCGATTCTCTAAAGGTAGGTCATCTAAGAATTCATTAAATTCATTTCTCAAAAAGTTTAAGTACCTTTGACCACTGATGTGACCATCATAAAAATAAGGACCTATTAAATTGGTGCCTAAAATACCTATCCACACATTTATTGAAAAACGATTTTGAAACCCAGTCAGTCTATGCCAGTGTGTATTTTCAGAAGTCCATTTGTAATGAATATTGCGATTAAAAAATCCATTATTGGAAAAATTTGCCTCGTCGGACCAAAGTATTTTACTACATATTAATGGAGCGGCACGCTTCTTTTCCAACAGCCACCTACAAAAAGTCGTCCTCCTTGGTTTGTCCCCTGCTTGTAAATTGTGGACTTTTTTGGCTTTATAACACCGGTAACTATTTTTCTTTAAATTTTTTCTAGGACTTCTTTTATTTATATGACAAGCAATTTGAATTTCTCTTAATATTGTTTCCAAATTTTATGTATTTTTATTTCTTATATAATTAATAACTCGGTTTACCTTATCTACATTATCAGTAACACTATTCAACCACCATTATTTTTCAGTTTCGTAGCTAATTTTCTGAACAGAGTTTTATTCGGCTGTAGTGCTTGTGGAAATCTGTTTCTATATTCTACTTGAGCTAATCCAGAGTTAAAATTGCATTGGAAATATGTATCGAACATATTATAACGATCAATGTGAGTGAAAATAATTTTTGAAAATTCTAAATTCTTAAACGAGTGTGATTGAGTGAGAGTTTAAGTATTAACTGAGATGATCTCTCAAAAAATTTAATTGTCAAGTTTGTTCATAGCCAACTATTTTAAAATAATTAAAATAATAGTGAAATCATGAAATACAAACAAATGGATATTATACTTAAATTAATTGGTAAAGACATTTTAACTTTCTGAGCAAGGAGTCACGCTTTTATGGAGGACCTTTATACATTGGCATAACTGCGAATACTCTTTCCATAATTGCTCCATGTTGCTTTCTTGATTATTAATTTGTTTTTGTTACCTGAATTTTCTTTATTTTTCTTATTGTGTTAATGTTTTATTATAGCAATGATTTGAACAACTTAGTGAGTTATTTTATCGTTTTATTTAATCATACTTAAATACTTTATTTAATGACGCCATTTCCCGCCCGTTTCAAAATAATTTTTTTAACAGCCTGAAGAGTAAATCTCAAAATACAGCGGTTTTGAAAAAAAATAGATAAAACCTCGTTGAAAGACTCTTTTCGCCTTTTCGAATTTTTCTCGTATCTCTTCAAATAACGAAGATATTTGGCCTAGACGTTTTCCACATTTTCGATATTTTCCGCCATAACTCTTATAGCAGGCCATGGATTTCAAATGTATTTAAGCCATTTTGTAGGTTATATAAATCGGCACAATTTTCGTAAAAATATTTTTTTTTGTACGACCGATATTAAGTGAGATATTCTCGAGTGCCCTGATAAAATGGACAGCCTGTATAACAACAGTAGTAGTATATGATGTATAAAGATTTAGGGCATATAAAAGGCAATATTGCAGTGAAAATATTAAATTAATGAATGTAAATTCATCAGTGGAAGTACTATGTGTTAAGGTTAAGTTATTACTCAAACCATTATCTGTATTTACTATATTTAATGCCACCAAACTTAAAAATAAGGGAATATAACCAATTATTTAGTTATTTAGAAGCATTAGATTATGTCACTAATGCTAATTTTATTATAATAGGAGATCTAAATGTAAATAGAGCGAAACCTGATATCGTAATGAGATTAGAAATGTTTTGTAACTTAGTAGGTGGCACGCAGTATAGCAGCATCAGTAACGTAAATGATGGGAAAACTGGATGTTGTTGTATCTAATTAGTAATATGCTTAGTAGAAAGAGATCGTAAACCATTTATTAATGAAGATGACAATCATCTCAGTCTAAAAGTAGATATTGAAGCAAACAGTTGTCATAGTTGTCAATAAATGTTGTTAGTGTTGTGCGTATTGTTTTGAGTTTTGCCAACTGCAATTTCTAAACATGGTTTATTTAAATGAAATGCATAAAATAATAATTTTACAGATGGTCGGTTACGGAGATAGAATGCATTAATCACAGAAGATTGAGAAGTTGCTCGCCTAGTTCAAGAAAAATTTCCTCGTTTGCCGCCTCTAGGTACAATTGAACAGCAGTTTCGCAAAAATGGACATATTACGACAGTTAAAAAAAGAAGCTTCCAATGCAATGAATAACGATGTCAAATTAGATATACTGACTGCTTTAGTTTGAAGAAAATCCATATAATTCAAGTCGACTTAGCATTGAATGTTTCCCATTCCTCAATTATTTGTGTATAAAAAAAAATTAAATACATCCCTGTAAACTGACTCCCAACTGAGGAGTTTATTGTAGACGATTTTGATAAAAGGACGTATTTTTGTATTTAGTAGATGTGCTATGAGACTTCTGCGCTAAAATCCCATGTTATTTCTTATTATTTCTTATGAAGGTTCATTCTGTGTTTCCAAGATCATTCGTGTAAAGAGCCGGCTGCGCGCGCAGGCCATTCAAGGTCAAGAGTCACCACATAGCAACCCATCCGTTCCTATAGATATCTAGGTTGGATAGGTATACATCCTTATTCTATCCTTATACATCCTTATTCTATCCTTATATATCCTTATTTTTATCCTTATTATATTCTTCTACATCTTAACAGGCGTATATTTCTGTATATTTTTGTTGATAATACGTCCTTAAGGATGTAGAAGAATATCGCCAGCACGTTCTCCTGACCTTACACCCTGAGATTTTTTATATGGGGATATGTGAAAAGTATGGTATAAAAAACTAAGCCACGCGATATAACTGACTTAAGAAGAAGAATAATGGATGTGATTAGGTCGGTCGCGCCTCAGATATATGTTGGAAAACGTTAGAACACATTTTCATTTACGATTGGGATGCTGCCAAGATGTTTAAGGAACTTATTTTGAACATTTACTAAATGAAATTGCAGCATTTTTGAATATATACAATAATTGAGCTACTGAATTTATTTCATTTTCCACACTGTATATGAAACTCAGTTCTCTTATTTTGGATTTCTTCTTAATGAACAAACTTGTTGATATAAATTGAGATATAAATAGAAGAGCATGGAAACTAAGTAAAACTATTGTTATTAGCTACAGGCGTTTTAATAATAAACATATTGAGAACGTGTCTCTAAATTATATTGGATTAATAATCCGGAGCTACATTCCACGGAATTATAAATGATATGTCAAACTTGACAGATTCATTTACCGACGATCAAAATCCAAAACGTGCTGTCGATTATGTGGAAAAGCCTCACGGCATCAATTTACTGTGCGTTGAAGACTTAATAATAGTATTATATTTAATAATAATGTAATTAATCGTATCCCCTATAGCACTAGACTCGTTTTACAATATTCTAGATTAGATAATAACAAGATTTTGAGTGTGAAATACAATAAAATAAATACTACGGTATATAGAATATATTTTATCACCAATGAAAGCATCAAATTGTCATGGATGAAATTAATAATTTATAAAAATGGCTAATATATATTTGACGTTTTTGAAGTTGTAAGGGTTGAATTCTTTAAAAAAATGAAAATTGTTGTTTCAATCATTTTTTCACGTATTTGGGATTGGGGGTTTTTGGAGATGGTGAATCTAAATATGATAAACAATTTATTTAAAAGGAGCCCTATTAGGTGTACCTTTCGGAAAAATTGTACATACAGTTGAAATCACAAATGTTGTCGTTCACGTCGTCATCCTTTATCGTCGTTTTTATTTGCACTTATATTTGTCAAATATATAAAAATAAGAGTTAGAGAAAGAGTATTTTTTTGAGAGAAGGTCAAAAGCATGATAGACATTAATATGTTTGTTCCCCATTCAATATCTCGTTTGCTAGTAAAATTATCACTGAATCGATCGTTATAGAGAAAAGTACGCATCAGAAAATTTTGAAAATTTAGATAATTACTAATGTCAGTGTGGCCAATTCAACTAAAATAATTACAAGCAGCTGGCACTTCCGCTTATATTGGAAGTCGATACCAACTTGCTTATTTCAAATGGAACACCCTATATATTTTAAGATTTTCGAAAAGACCATAAAATTATGAGTCGAAAATATGTAGCATATCCTATACCTAAACCTAGCCGTTTCAGAGATATTTGACATTTTATAGAAAACTTGACAGGTGCAACGGTTTGCAAGAACCGTTATAACTTTCTTCGTGTAAAAGATCCTTATTTGCTTCTTGTCACGTAAAAAGAACACAAGAACAACTACGTTCTACAACTGAAATAAATTCAATAATATCATACCAAGTGTTCCGTTTTTCACGTTACATATTGTCAACTTCAAACCGCGAAAACTTGTTTAGGTCAAATGGAACACCCTGTATTTCTTACGTCAAGTTCTGTAAAATTGAATTCACTTGTTTCTGATATAGCATTGTGGGGGTTAAAGTTACAACTTTTTGAAATATTTGCGATTTTATTAGAAATTCATGAATTGTTGTAACGTTTCATCAAAATAGCCATTGTTAGAAGAAATCAGTCATTATCTTATGTCAAAAAAGGCCAGCACGTTTAAATTACACCCATGACGACTTTTTAAATTTGCTTATTATTTATGGAGAATGTGATAAAGTAATATCAAGAACTTGCAGCACATTTGCTACTCGATATCCAGAAAAACGGAAACCGTCACCAAACACTGTAAAACGCATACCTACTGGAAAATTTTAAAAATTATGGCTCTGTCAAGACAAAAATTCAAAGAAGAAAGCCTATTGTTGATGACGAAAACATTGAAATAGTCATTCTGGGATATTTTCATGAATTTCCAAGGAAGGATGTTCATTAAGACAAGCTGCTTTGGAATCGGGACTATGCAAGGATTCAATTCACAGAATCTATTTAAAACATAAGTTTAAGTTTCAAGGATTAAAAGAAACAGATTTCCTAAGAAGACAGAATTTTTGTGAGTTTATTCTAATAAGGTCTGAGGGTCACGATTCTTATTTGGGAAATATTATATGGACAGATGAAGCAAAATTTACTAAAAATGGACTTTTTAATAAACACAATTCGCATTATTGGAGTGACTCAAATCCTTATATGTTTAGAGAGCGAAACTTTCAGGAAAGTTGGCAGTTCAATGTTTACTGTGCCATAAGAAACGATAGAATCAGCACGACGGTGTTCCCCCACATAACTCATATTTAATTAATAATTATTTACAAGAAACTTTTTATGATCAATGGATTGCCAATAATGGATCTTCTTATGGCCTCCTCGCTCGCCCGATTTATCAGTTCTAGATTATTTCATTTGGGGAACTATTGAAAACAAAGTTTATGAGAGCCCATTAACAACCATTGAAGATTGTATGCAAAGAGTAAGAAATGCATTTCAAAACATATCACAGGATTCAATTAGAAGAGCTACCCATGAGGAACTAATCCGAAGGTGCGAACAATGTGTCGAGGTTCGAGGGCGGAATTTTGAGCAATTATTAAATTAAAATGAAATCATGTTTTAAATTGGTCTTATCTCTGCTATTTTAGCTCATGCCATATCTTCAATTTGATTAATAAGCATGTTACAGTGTTAGTGTTATTTTGCGTTTTTGTGGATATCGAGTAGCAAATGTGCTGCAAGTTCTTGATATTACTTTATCACATTCTTCATAAATAATTTAAAAGTTTTCGTTGGTATAATTTAAACGTGCAGGCATTTTTTGATATAAGATAATGACTGATTGTTTCTAATCATGGCTATTTTGATGAAATGATTACAACAATTCATGAATTTTTAATAAAATCGCAAATATTTCAAAAAGTTGTAACTTTAACCCCCACAATGCTAATATTAGAAAAAAGAGACACAACTTGACGTAAAAAATACAGGATGTTCCATTTGACCTAAACAAGTATTCGCGGTTTGAAGTTGACAAAATGTAACGCGAAAAACGGAACACTGGGTATGATATTATTGAATTTATTTCAGTTGTAGAACGTAGTTCTCCTTGTGTTCTTTTTACCTGACAAGAAGCAAATGAGGATCTTTTACACGAAGAAAGTTATAACGGTTCTTGCAAACCGTTGCACCTGTCATATTTTCTATAAAACGTCAAATATCCCTGAAACGGCTAGGTTTAGGTATAGGATATGCTACATATTTTCGACTCAGAATTTTATGCTCTTTTCGAAAACCCTAAAATATATAGGGTGTTCCATTTGGAATAAGCAAGTTGGTATCGACCTCCGGTATAAGCGGGAGTGCCAGCTGCTTGTAATTATTTTAGTTGAATTGGTCACACCAACATTAGTAATTATCTAAATTTTCAAAATTTTTTGATGCGTACTTTTCTCTATATCGATCGATTCAGTTGCCGGTGGGACACCCTGTATTAGAAACGTACATACATTTTTGTAGAGCATACTTCATACTGATGATTAAATATAACATAGAGTATAAAATATATTAATAATAAATTACCCTATTAACTATTGGAATATTATACTAAAGGTAAAGTTTATTTGGTTTTAGTACTATTTACAGGGACGTGTAAAACTTCTTTACATTTAACGCAATTTTAATATTTTTTTACTTTCTGAAAAATATGCAATTAATTCTTTTTTAAATTTTACAGTCAAGAGGCTGTGAAAAATTGTTAAGTGGCAAATTTCCTTAGACATATTGCATCATAAAAAAAAAATATATTTAATAATTTGAATTGAATAAAAAAAAATTAGTCAGAATCGCTCTCTGTGAAATCGTCATCGGAACTAATGTCGTCCCTGACGTTAATAATAAGTTGTGGGACATTCTCCAGAATATGCTCTCTCTTGAACTATGTGTCAATTAAAGATTCTGTATGTTTGACAACAGAGACCCATCTTTCCACAGTACATAAAGTCATCACTATATCCTTCTTCACCAATATCCGCGTCGTAGAATCCTTTTGTTTGTGCCCAGATTAGTTCTATGGGAGTGACAGTCGCAATACCTCATGGCCATGTTACCTCAGATTGACAAGATATCTATTAGGTTTTACATGTGTTTTGGCTAACGTTAATAATTCTGCCTTGAACTTATTACAGTCCATAGGTATATTGTTATCTTGCAGCCACTGGATGATGTCTGCTTTTTCCAAGATGACTTTGCCTGCTTTTCTGCCAATACACTGTGGTAAGGTACATTGTCCATGACTATAAGCGATGGCTCCTATAAATTCGGATTGTCGCCATATGTTTAGAGGCTGTCGTGACATATATATGGGAAGCGTTCTCTACAAACCCTCAACACCATAAAGCGCTTTCTCTGGAATCCACCCCGCACGCTTTTTACCGACGAATTCTGCCAAGAACTCCTTTTGCTACCTTATCAAAGATCCAGGTCTCATCTAAAAAGACAACTTGTTGTTTAATTGAAGAGTTTTGGTTTTGTCTATATTTGTGTAGAAACTCCACCCTCTATGCGGCAATGTTAGCTCTTTCCATTAAGGCCCTTTGGTTATCATCCTTTTAAGTCATTCATATCTACAAGTTCCGCTTTATTAAAATTCATATTGTAAACTTCAAAATATTTTAAATTCAATACAAATTGTAACGACCGATAAGTGTGATAAATGCTCCTTTGAGCGTGAGTGCGTAGGAATGAAGATGATGGAGAACGTCATGAGATCATACTCCGTTAAAGGTTTTTCTTAAGGAGTTCTCTTGTTTATTGTACTTATATATTAGTTTCCTGTATTTTATATTTTATAATTCTTTTTTTACTGCAATAAACATTATTCTATTCTATCTAATAAAATCCAATTTTTCATTTTGTTTTTTTATTAAATTTTGTTTAATCAATACCAAAAATTATTAACTCAGCTCTGGAATGTTGGAACACCCTGTGCCTGAGACCCGCTGCATATTTTCTGGAAGTACTCGCCTTATTTTTATCAAACTTAACATTAGAAACTAAGCTTCGCTGTAATTAAAATAATATACTTGAAAACAACTTAAAATTACAAATTTCCATGTTATACTCAAGAGGAATAAATGCATTTACATAGAATATAGAACGATATGAATTTAATAGGATCATAAAACTACTACACTCTCAAATACAACTAAGGTACCTAATAAAACCATCATCATTTTATAATATTAAGAGTTTTGAAAATAATATTTAAAAAAAATTGAATTCACAATTTATAAAGTCATCAAGAAATATCCAAAATTATTTCCCATTTACACAAACACCCAGAAGCATTAAAATTTGTATAATATTGTTAAGTACGGCCCTTACCTGAACAATAAATCCATGTGCTGGATAGTAGTACCTAGTATAGTATAAACGAGGATAATTGAAACTGGTCAGTGTTAAAGCACAGGTCCGTGCGCACTGAACGTGATATTTTGTCCTATATATTTAGCAATGGTATCGAGATTCGAATGGTAGTTGAAACTGTGCAGGCGAGTCCGAGACTGGCAATGTAATCAGCCTGAATGAACCATCTACGACTGCACTGGTTTAAAGATAAAACGGACAGGCCTACTAGCATAAAAAAACTCGTAAATCGTTTCAACGCCGGACTTAGAAATGTGCTGTCTGTGACAGTGCAGTGCGTAAATACCTGTTATAATATCAAGCGTAGAAGTTTAGTTAGTTATTGTTCATATTTATAAATATTTATTACTATATAAAAGGTAAAATATTTTAATTATTTACTAATTTATCATGGCTTTCTGGAGACCATTTGAAACAGAGGATAATATAATCTTATCATTTTCTTGACAATCATTTCTATTTACCTCCGCCCATGTACAATAAAGAGATGCTGACTGTTTTTGCCGGCTTTTAGTTTTTATACGGTTTCAATTAAATTCGTTTATACTATACCTTAAGAATAACAGTTCATTGCAGTCATTTGAACCACCCGCCCGCTGTGCTTATGATCGTTGCTAACAGAAGGTACTGAAGGTAGATATAAAAATTTAAGATGGGCATATCCAAGAGAGAGAAAGGTCCGATAAGGAAATATTTCTTATTTTTGGCCATAACTTTTTCTTAATACATATATTGTTTAAAAAAAGTATAAGCCTACCTAAATAGAACTATGACAGGTGTAGTGATATGAATCTCCACTCAATAATTTCAGTTCATTTAAAACTAGAAATTATGAAAATTGGCACTAATTTTTAATTTAAATTGATATCACTACATCTGTCATCGTTCCACTTAGGTAGGCTTATATTTTATTTTTTCAATATATGTATTAAAAAAAGTTATGGCCAAAAATAATAAATATTTCCTTATCGGATCTCTCTCTCTCTCTCTCTCGGATACGCCCACCTTAATTATACATGGTGAATAAAAGATCATATATCTAAGCATTTACAACATCTCTGTGATATAATTATTAGGAATAATAATTATAATACACACTATAGTTTTAACACTGTTTCATGGACTTTGTTCAGTTTTTCCTGACGTATGCTTCGGTCTTGCGACGATTATCAGTGCCTTAAAAAAATTATTAGGATGCGTCAAGAGTATTTCATCGTTGTTGTCTTTCCCAATATAATGGAAGTGATATTATCAAATATAGTCAATTGTACACTGCCATCTATTATGAATAATCATAATAAAAAACTTAAAAAGTTTCAGATTTGAAAAGTTTAAACTTTAATCTAGTGGACAGTAGATGGAGCCATACAAATTTGTGTGGAGTTCTTTTTGAAATCTGTTTTAGTTTTGTTTCAAATGTAAGTTAGTACTTAAGGGCTGCAACAGATGCCGCGGCAAATAATGATTATCTTAAAAGTGACCAACATATACTTTTTCTAATTACTACTGATTATATCAATGGCTTCGTATTTTTTAGTAAATCCACTACTACAGGTGAAAAAGTTGAGAACGTATTTTATTTTTTGTTCTCGGCAGACTATCTGCAGTGACATCTGTTACTGGATTGTCGTACCAATGGTGGTTTCCTTATGCAGCGGTTTTAGTAAATAATAGTGGACACAGAATGTATTTCCGTAGACCAACTAGCTTTCTGAGGGGCGAGCGTAGGTGCGTCTTTACTATGTACATACTTCGGTATGCGATGTAAAGCAACGACAGGCGCAGTTAGTACTTGGATGGTGACCATTCCAACGGAAACCGCGTTCTCGCCTCACACATCTTCCAGCGGCTTGTATATCAGTGTATGCGCGGAAGCTATACAACCTTAGGCGAGGGTTGTATAGGAGATATACCATCCTCGGAGGGGATGTAAAGCCGTCGGTCCCTTGTCTATTAAATGTTAGGCAAGTAAAAGATCCCTACTCTTCTTAAGGGAAGAGGTTCGGCAAAATTCCTGGTTGGGGGTAGCTCGTCTACAGGCGTCGGTGTTAGGCCTCAGTAGCGGAAATAGGCCGACGTTAAATAAATGTATATAAAAAAAAAAAAAACTAGCTTTCTGCAGATAAAAGGTAGATGTCACGCAGTATTCAATAATTGAAAATGGCAAAAATAACTTATACTAAAAGAATTTAATTTCTGAAACGGGTACCACATACATGAAATAATTGCCTTATTAAATAATGTCAAAATAATAGTTGCTTTCATATAATTAGCAATTGCACTTAAAATGCGAAAAAAATATACATATAGGATGTAAATCCTGGTTTTTTTCATGTCATTTACTAGCAAAGAATTAATTTTGCTGCATGTATGATAACGTCAAGCCTCACAGAAGGGGAATTATGAGACAGCTTTTAGAAAAGATTAACATCGACCGGCTAGATTCCATGATCTCAATACCATTGAACATAATTGTCAAATGCACTTTCAAAGTGGTAGCAAATTTAATTTCAAGTATGGGAAGACCCCGGGCAGCTACAATTAAATCTAGGTAGAGAAAACTAACAGAAAATAAAGATTTATTGTGAATATTTCGATTGACATTTGCTCTTTCTTTGATTAAATTTGTTCAAAAAATGGCTTCATATACAATGAGATAATTTTAGTAACGTCTTCAGATCTTACCTGTGAGAACAAAACTCTTATAGTACAACTCAATGTTTGTCTGTCCATCTCTCTACAATTCTAACTATTATAGCTAGAAACGTGTAAGTTTTGGTATTCCACAGGTATAGTAACCTGCGGACTTACGGTGGTATCATTAAACAAGCCGACGTACATTAAAAACCTATAAAAGGAAGTGATTCAATTTGCGGGCGAAATAATACAGAGTAACGGTATTTTAATAAGATTGTAAAGTTTTTAATGTCTTTTTTACCTGCCCAGTAAATTTGGAGACAACTATACCAGTCGATGACATAATAAAATTTTCCGACACGTGGATTTAAGAAATTTTTTTTGTCCAGGCTGTCAAAAAAATACTATTTACAGAATTACAATAATACCAAATGTAATTGAAACTAAATTACGCAAAATGTTTTATTTTTCCAGCCAAAAAACACTAAAACCTTTCCAGGAGATAGGGAAGTCGCATTTTTGTAAATTTCATTCCGAATTTAAAGAAAAATCACATCTTTAAAATTTTTAAATCTAATATATGAAATATGTTACAATGTTAACAATTTTATTACAATTTATTACAATTTTTATAAGAAAATCTCATATAATCTCAAATATACAATTTTTTTTTCTAATAATATTACACAATTTTCAATATACACGTATACAATAAAGCTATAAAATTAAAATAAACTGCTAATACAGGGTATCAGAAAAGTCTCCTGCCATACAAAAACCTCAAATTCTGGAGATGGTTTAATGTCGATTTATGTGTTCAATCTCATAAAATTATTCCGTATGGGAGGTTCAGCTTCTTAAAAACTTACAGATATACCATTGTTTGCTGTAACAAGACTTTTTTATGGCAATCATAAGAGCCAACAGACATTCTGAACCATAACTTTTTCATCCTCAATTGTTTGACAGTTTTCCTTCCCTTGGGATGAAATTTTGCAAGGTAATTTACGTCGAAACAACATAAAAACATGTCCACAATTTGAGCTCATCATTTGGCAGCATAGTGGTGGCACACACTGTATACTGGAATGCTTGAGTATTAAATAAAGAATGTAACCCCCAGCAGTATATACAGATTTTTAGAACAAGCTTCATTTGCAATTGTTCAACAACGATATACAACACAGGACCGGAATACGGACACTTTTAGTCATGCGAAGGATAATATTTCTTAGTCAGGTGCCTTTGTAACTCTCATACCAAATAATTTTAAAAATCTGCATACACTACCAAGTTTACAAATAGTAATATATGGTAAAAATATGATCTCGGTCCCTCTTCCTCTCAAATAAAGGCAGTGAAAAATATTGTAACTAAAAATATCACATTTTTAATACTTCTTCATCAGCAGAGCATCGTATTATTATTATTATATACACAACAGGCAATCATTAATTATTAGAACAGGGTTACGACGTTAATAACTAATTTTATAAATAAATACTGTTAATTCAAAAGGTATAAATAATAGATTATTCTTTCAATTTGTAAAAAAAGTTAAAAGAACACTAAAAAATATGTGAGTCAATATTTAAATGAATTACTATTTAAATGTAAAAAAATTCGACATAATGTATTCAAATTTTTATGGTCATAACTTACAACTCATGTAGTAATTACTGGGCAATCTGGAATAACACATGGCATGGATGTATCAAAGCTTTTATCAAAATGTTATGGAGTGAAAATCCGTTATTTTTCATTTTTTATGAAGTATAAGAATGGCATTAGTTTTAAATTTTGTCTGCAAATAGAAACGCTTTGTTGCTAGGTCAAAACGAGTACTATTTTCTTTTTTAGACAATTCTGGAAATAATGTGCTGTTTTCAAACTTAACTTTACTATCAAACTCCTCGCAAACAAAGTGTGAATCAAATTACTTTTACATTTTAGAATTATTATATTCAAAATCTGCAAAAAATAATGTACAACTTAACGGAATAGGCTCTTTGAATTAATTTCTTATATATATATTACGTAAATTTGACGTCATATTCGCGTTCTTAAAGAGACATCAATTTAACATTCTTTTGTAGAAGCCATATTAGATTGCGAAGAATTACCATAAACACGGGTCAATTAGAAAACTTTGGAAACTGGCAGGATACCATTAAACAAGATTTACCAAACAACGGCTGTGACCCAGCGATAACAAAGAAAACCAAAAAGAACCACTCTTAAGCATAAATCACCCCTCTTCCAATTCCAAAAATGTTCCCCTGCATTTAATGCACAATTTTCAACAAATACAAAAGTTTATTTGTCCGTTGAGCTTAGTATGACCAAATAATATTTTATGAGAGGCACAATTATTAATATTGTATATTCTCTTACAATTACTACAGTTATTATTATGAAAAATAGTTTTTCTTTAATAATCCCAATCGATTATTATAGCTTACATTATTGAGTATATTACAAAGCTGCAATAGCTGCTTGTATCACCAAAAATTATCAACAGGTATAGTAGTACGGTTATATCTATAGAAGTATGTGAATATTTTCTTCAAAGGAGAGATTTAAAAATACAATTTTTCCATAGTAATATAACTGAAATTAAGGAGAGTATTCGCTTTATTTCATAGTAATGAGTATCTATAATGAAAATATTCTAGAAGAGCGTAATGCCAATTTTTATTGTATGTAAAAGTGGTTGACAAATGCCTTGGCAATGGCAAAAAGGGTTGTACATCAACTAACACTAGCTAAAGCTAATTTAAATCTATATTGCAAAAAACTTCAGTGAGATAGTTTTAAAATCGCTGAAAAAAGTTTGTTATGCTAATATGACGTATATATGACGTGGTTTTTAACATCAGATAATTTTATGCGTTATCACATGATATATTAACAGGCAAGTTACGATTATTTGAAATGTAATTTCATTATAAAATTGATTTGCTTAGGAGTTATAACACTCAGCATTATTCCGTGGCCAGGCTGATTTGTTCTGCAGCCCATGATACATCAGAAAATCGTGTGAGTCTTCTTTATAGTCCTCAAAGCTCGCGTTACTTTACTCTGGATGGTCAGATAAATTGTCACTTTTGTTAGTCTAATGCAATAAAATTGTTTTTGGCCCGTAACACCTATGTTATTATTACGTCATATTTATAAGTGAGAATAACGTTATCTTCACGTTTAAATAACGTCATCTTGCTATGTGAGTGCTGGTAATATTCGAGTTTATTCGCATCTAGGGTTTACTTGAAAATACAAGTTAAACCTGTTGTCTTATAACTTAAAAACAAACTAACTGCCTATCATAGGATGATATCAATAGCTATGGCAACTGAAACTGCACAAATATAAATTACACTGGATTTTTTTTATCTCTTTCCGATAACATACAATTATTCAGTCAAGTATTTAGGGAAATCCCACTAATATAATACCACAGGGTGTTCTATTAATGACTAGATATTGATGCCCACTTTTGTCATTATTAAGGCATTTTTCAGCACTTAAAACACATAAAAATGACTTCTGACTTGTGGTGGTCAGAAATGCGACAATATAAAACAAAATGCGATTTTATTCAAACCCTAACTCATATAGTAGCATTATCCAGCCTGCCAGCTGGCCAAGAATATATATTTTTAAATCACTCCAAAATATTACCTCTTAAAATCCCCTACTTAATTCAAATGGGGCAAGTATTTATGTACACTAACAAATAAAATATACGTCTTTCTTGGAATGCTTCTTGTGGATATCACTTAGTCTTGAAAACACTGGTAATGGTGTGGTCTATACTTGTTCCATCTGGTACGACGGGGGCTCCCACGCGATGCGGTACAATATATTGTACTAAACCGCAGTGGGAGTTCTCGACTGTCAATGCCACTTGGCCTTTTGGGCGAAAATGTCCGCTCGGAGGTTTTGTGCGAAGCAGATGCCTAAAATCTATCGAAAAGAATGTTATGTAGCTCCTTAGTTTAGAAAAAAACACAATGTAAATAATACCAAATGGCACAAAATGTCACAAGTAACCTCAAAAGAATGATCGTTTTGCTGTCTTCGACACCACATATTTTTTTATTGAAACCTATGATTGTGACTAGTAATTTATTCATACATCTTCAGATGGCATTATTTCAACAACAAAAATTATTCAGAGACAAAAATTACATTTAAGTGATCGGGAAAATTAATAGTTATACAACTGAAGCTGTTGAAGTTGGAAGCGCTACTAAAAAATAGGCGTGTGCACTGTTAACTTTGAGGTTATTTCTGACATATAATCAAAGAGTAGCAAACTAACAAGGGGTGCCAGCCAGAGAAAGACAATAATATTAGATAAAGACAGATGATATCGAGTCAATAGGATTTCAGGCTTGTTAGATATGCATCTGCAACTGGTCTAACAGGAAATATCAACTCAGCTTCTGCTTCTGTTGTGATTAAGTTGCATTCGGCAACAGAGCGATAACTCCACATTAAATTGGTAAGTTCATGAGCACAATTGCTAAAAGATCAAAAGAATTTCACTAGCTGTCTCCTCTTGTTGTTGTCGTCTACTCTTTGATAGAATGCTCGTCACCTGGAGGCGGTAACAAAATGGGAAGCAAGACTAGTAGAATCTAAGTGTTATAGTGTGTGCTTGGCTCGTTACTCTAGTTACTAGATCGATTTTTTCTCAAAATTTAAGTCTATTTGATTTAAACTTACGCAAATTGATCAACTGGATGACTTAAAATTAACAAAATCCTTCTTTACTGTTCAGTAACTTTCTATAGAAAAATATTAGCCACTGTCTGTATCAAATAACAAAAATTGGATGCATCCAGGTATTATAAATAACTATTTCACAATAAAACAATTTTTTCAACGGTACTTAATATCATACCTTCATCTAAACGTTCACAACAAAATTTAATAAACACTCGTTGAAGCTACCAGCCTTCGCAATTCTCATTTGTCTCATTAGTCAAACTGACTAAACAATAATAAGCAGGCAAAATGCAACTAAGGCACTTATATTAACAAGCAAAATAATATCGCGTAACAAAATTAATGCAAAGTAAGTGGATACAGAAAGTAAATTTTTATCATTACCTCACATAAGCAAAAGGAAAACACTTACTTGGAAAAACAAAATAACAAAAGTGCAAGACGCTATAGAAATCATATTTTTTTCCGTCCATTCCTCTATGGCTTCTAAACAGCCCTGTTCGCTTATTATTTTTGTGACATCAAACGTCTGCAATGGAAAAGCAAAAAGAACAATACATACATCAATATGGCATAACAAAGTAAAGGGTCTCACCGGCTTTCCATATGAAATCTGCCCTAGCGTCTTTGTTGACATTAGGGCCTTTATTTTGTTGCTAGTTGTTTTTGATCGTCTAGTTTTGTTAGTGTAGGATCCAAATTTCGTTGTGTGTGTGTAGTAACTCTTTTATAATTACCCCAGGTTCTTTTATATAAAGTTTAATATTACTTGTTTCTGTCTGATACTATATATCTTAGAAAATTTAATCACTCTGTTAATTTAAATACCCGGTAAACTTGAACACACTGTCTATTAACTGAGAGACCTAGTTAACTATATATGTTATTTATGTAGTATTTTATACTCAAGATTGCACTGTACATTTATAGTTGAAGTTGGTTTTTCATTTTGATTTGAAACAAAAACCATTTATTTAATTTATTACTTATATGATGAAAAGGTAAAGGTGAAAGAATAAGACAATAATTGATGGGAAAAAATAGTAAAAAAAACCCATTTTATTTTATATAAATTGATGCAACAATAGTCGAACATGAAATCAAAAGTAATCCAAATATTTGAGACAATATTATAAGAGCAAAATTTGCGTCGCTATAGTAATGATCATACTATAGATATGCTGAGTGTTTTGATGCAATAACAAGAACTAAGATACAAAAGTATGCTATTGATGTTAATAGTAATGAGAGTTGTGGAAATGGCCTGATAATGATAATTTATAATTAGAGCTATTAGCAATCGCTAGGTAATAATTATTTATAACTAAAGTTGTTGTCAATCGCTAGATAATAATGGTTTATAATTAAAGTTGTTAGCAATAGCCAAATAATGAATTGAATGCAAAACAAAAGACAAGAATCATGCCATGTTTATACATTATCAAAATTAAGTTGAAAAACGAGCACTAAATACTCGTGTAAAATATCATAGAGTGTGGGGGAAATAGCCCTTAATTATACATTGTTTATTGATTGAGATTAGAGTAGGAACAATCGTTCAGATAATCATATTAATCTTGCTGAGATGAGAATTTACACTCACGTAAAATCTTTTAGAATGCTGGGGAAATCTCCCTATAGTAATTAAATAGAAAAGCAACCAGAAGATTGCCTATGATTGTCAAACATACGAAGCCGCGAATCCGCGAAGGTAAGAAAGTGAGGACCAGACAACTGCCTGAAATATTGACATCCCTCGTTGTAACTGAACCCAATTGAGAACAGAACCAGCCAATTGGCCGTAGTAAATGTTTGAAATCTTTGTTAATGCAAAGTACGCCGAATTTATGTAACTATAATAATTTATTGTAGGTAAATGTTCAACAACTAGACAACTTTGTGGTTACAGTAGGAAAACATTCCTAGTGTACTTTAAATATAAAGCATTCTTGAAAAATCTTACGAGAGATGAGGGGACATGAGAGTCAACTATGTTTTATAAAAACTGCAGAATAATTATTGACATGAAGTTTGACGAGTCTATGATAAAATATCTTGTTATTATAGCTCTAAATATATAGTTCTTGAATATAAACTTGTTATTTTGCAAACGCAAATCTCCCTAGTAAAATATTCAGAAAGTGAAATTTCATCAATTAAAATCGTGAATGAAATCATAACTAATCAAAAATTTAATATTCTTTTAGTACCACAAATGCGTCAATGTAAATAAACTGTTTCTAAACACCCCATAACCAGAATGCAGATTCAATAATAAGCTGAGAAGTAATCAAGTAAAAATACTTATCAAATTATGTTGGCATGGTGTAATTTCCTGTTAAACAGTCAGCTAAGTTGGTGTAGACGTAGAGTACATTTTGTGTGTAATTACTTGGCAAAATGACCACAAAATAATCCAGCGAGTAAAGTTCTGTAACGTAGCCCAAAATAGTACAAATTCTCTCCCCCGCGAATAGTTAAATTCTGCCACGGATTTAAAGAGTATTTACAAGTAATTTGCAAGAAAGCAAGCCTGGCGAATAGTGAAATTCTGCCAAGTATTTATAGAGTATTTCAAAGTAACTTGCAAAGAGCAAAACTGGTGAATAGTTAAATTCTGCCACGTGCTCAGGTGTGGTTCATCAAATGACCCCCATACGAATGCTGTGATTTCTTTTTATATGATACGCAACATCACCCTTCTCCTCGAATCTCACGCTTCATGTGGGAGCTATTTACATTAACAAAATTAATAACGTTGGGTATGACGTAGCTTTGCACAGACTTTTAGGATGACAACCAACTCTCTATCTTTTTCTATAGTTAAGGTAGAAAAGTATAGGCGATTTCATACTCTGGGAATAAACGAAGTACTTGACACTTATCTTTAACTGATAAATAAACCGTGTGACTCGACTCGATTTTATGTAACTTTTTAGTTAAAACTGTAGCTTTTAACTTTGCTTTAAAAGAATATAATTTTAAAAATGCATTTCTGCTAACTTTACTTTGTTTAATATTTAACGACTAAATAAATGACAAGATGAAATAAAATGAATTAAACTGCAATAATTAGGTACCTGAATTTGGAAATATAAATAAGAAAAAATTAAATTTATAAATGGGGTATATACAGGGTGCTTCAATGGAAAATAAATGTTTATGATAAATGCTGTTTTAATTTTAGTGATTTTTATTACACTATGTGCCTACCCGCATAGAATTTTTATTTCACCCATCGCACATCTATGTATTTGCTATGCATTACAGTTGAATACTTACTGATAATACGTGATTTTTTTGGTCGGCGAGAAATAGCCACGAAAAACCACCCCTAATTTTTTCAATTTTTTTTTGCTGCCTCATTGTTGGCTGGAAAATTATGAAAAAAATATGTAATGTAATTATAATTAGTAGCTTCCATATCGCTTTGGTTTCATTCACAAATCTATCATAGTTTCGTAGAAGAAAGGTATTGAAGCTAGGGGTTACAACCCCTATTTTCCAAAAACGAATAAAGCTAGGGATTTAATAATTGGCCCAAAATTATTTCCAACAACTAGAGACATAATAAAGGCCCCAATGTCAACAAAGACGCTAGTGCAAATTTCATATGGAAACCCGGTGAGACCCTTTTGAAAAACCGCTACAAGTATTTGCCGCCAAAGCCATTATCAACACAGTCTTTAACCTTCCGATTACGAGGTGGGTTTCCAACGAACCCCAACTCTTAATCCGTGTAACACCTTTGGGCTCCATAACAAGGAACCTAAACATTTTGACTTTTTGCCAAAATCGGAAGATCTAATTGCGGCAGTTTTTCAATGACATGGCAAGACATTAATAAAAAAGCTCTCTGTGCAACATCTACAGGCAAGAATTTTTCAAATCGTAAGGTACCTGTAGCACCATAATTCCAACTTTTACTCCTGCTACAGGAACCAAATTACTTTCAATCCATTCTTCTCCCGCCCGTAGACAGCCTCTTTCAAAAATGTGCCTTTCTCCTGGCTGCGATTTAACATTGAAATTAACAAAGAAAAAAATTATAAAATAGGCATCCTTTAGTCCAGTAAATGGACATTTTTTTTTTAGGTCCACTTGGTATAAAGTTGACTAGACAACGGACTGAATTGCAACAAATAAACAAACTCAGTTCGCAGTTTAGTCCGTTGTCTTTTATTATTTTTAACTAAAAATTGTTTATAATTTTATTTATTAGACATTTCTCCATAATTTTACATTTCCAACAAAATTACTTGACTATGTTGGAAAACCTTGAATATTTTTACAACCCTTGTTTATTTTTATTAAAATTCTTGCGTCTGATGGTGTGAAGCAGTTTGTTCACGAAACCAGTCGCATAATAAAGAATTCTGTGAGATTTGATTCTCTCTTCCCCTCAAAAAATATAATAATTTTAATTTACTTACAAATCCAGGTTTCCGAACATCATAACCACACTGCTTGTTCTTAATTATCTCCTAGAAAAATAAACAATGTATTTTAAAATATTAGTGTTTTAAACATATTGTCAAATAAAGCAAATTGTACACAAAATACTGACATTTGGTTTACGTTTGCAGCAAGAGAACGGAACTCCGCATGCCTCCCTACTGCCAACGTCTCGCGACGAACAGTTGAAATAGTTGTTTCGATCCCAGTCCTTTGGTCCCTCGATGCCGCAACACTGAAGCTGAAAATAAATTGACATGTGAACACAACTTCTCCCCAATCTTTTGTCTTCTATATTACCCAATCCTCCTGGATCCAATCGATCAGATTTTGTTGGTCTGGGTCTTCCCTGTAATGTATGATGAAAGTTTGGAAACCGATCGTTGCTTGGGATTTAATCTTAAACAGAACAAGGAAGGAAATTTTATTTTGTACCCAGACACCGATTCAAAGAAAATGTGTATTCACCGGATTTCGGTATGTCAGCTATCGTACAAATTAAGTTATTTAAATAGATTCCTTTTTAGTAGGGTCTTTCTCATTCAAAAGATTAAAATAAAAAAACCTTAGATAACTAAAGGCATAAAAGCTTCGGCAAAAAATATACAAATTTTACATTATAGTTCAAGTAAGGACTTCCCGGCAAATAAAGAACGCAACAAAAACTTTACGACGGTTTAGGACATCAAATGACCCGAAGCACATTAAAAACCTATAAAGGTAAGCAAGTCAATTTGCGAACAGCACTACAAAGAGTACCGGTATTTTAACGGGGTCGTAAAGTTTCTGTTGCATTTTTTGAGTGCAGGGATATTCCTACTTGGATTATACATACGAAAATACACAAATAAGGCATTCTTCTTTAATTATTATGCAAAATACCGTAATATCTATAAAAAGTAATTAAAGTGGCAAAAGATACAGTAATGGAATTGAACAAGCCAATAATAAGCCCGAGTATCGAGTATTCGGAGGGCGGTAAACATGAATACCACCGCTGTGTGTTGACTGGAAAGTTTTTTCGTCTGTAAAGATTACATTGTTCCAAAAATTTACATCATGCGCTAAAAATTCAAGCGCAAATTCTACTCGAGCTTCTTTATGTTCAGCTTTAAGTAAGTATTTCTCTTACTCGCCGGCGACCAGTACTACTCGATCCAGGAAAATTCGTTTCTTTAGCAGCCTGAATAACTGAGTAAAATGGATTTTCTACTAAAGCATTTACCAATTGCAAATCTTGTTGTTGAGTTGATATCCTTCGTCGCCCTGATCCAGGATTTCTACTAATTGTACCATTTGCTCTCCACTTTCTTAAAATGCTACACACCGAATTTTTGTCAATATTATAACGCAGTGCAATTTGTCTCATTGACATCCATCTTCTGCTTTAGCAATAACTCCAGATTTAACTAAACCGCTTATATGAGGCATATTAGTTTTTTGCACACTTGTAATAAATTATGACGACTAACTGACAATGTCACAAAAATTAAAGTTAGATGTACACAACTTGATTTTAGCAAAATACCGTTATAAGACGTCCTATTTTTTTTTTGCTCACAGCCGTACATTTCCACTTTTATTTTTATGCTTTGCCAACAAGACTATTCTTCTGGACAATAAAGTATATTTTGATTTGATTTTTTTATCACCTATATTTGCAAAAAGTTAATGGGAACAACTTTTACGTGAATAATTTCCTACGATATTGAATGCGGTAGAAGCACGATAAACAGATACTCGTGGAACAAAAATCTCGATTAGTTATGCAATAAAAATCAATTTCACATTGAATGTTAATAAGAGTGTTAATATCATTTATTGATTTCACAAGTCACTTAAGGGCAATTTATTGTGTAGTTTTTTATCCAAACTTAATAATTATTCATATAGGCCACTTCGTTTTATAAATTTATGGCATACACATTAAAATTTCATTTTAAGTCAATCACCTGTCAAGCTATGCGTCATAATAAAGGTGAATAACATTTCTTTAGAATAACCATTTAATATTTAATTACTTTGGAAGTATATATCGAAATTCAGAGAAACAAAAAAAAAATCAATAACACCTAATGTATGTTTCCCAGAATGTATTGATTTCAAGCTACATTTCCTAAGAATTTCCACTTACCCAATCTTTAAAAATAAATCCTAATATCCCAGCAGTCATTTCGAATAGAAGTAATACTGACAGAAATATGGCATACTAAAAAACACAAGTTTAAAAAAATATCATGAAAATAAATGCTTTGTCTTACGGTTGCTAGCAGACACGTATTTTCCCTTAATGCTCCTACACAGCCGGTAAATCCTATAATGAATGTTACGCTACCTAAAAAAAAAGTAAAATATATGTATATCATTAACTATTAACAACATAGATTCATAACGATGAATAGCCGGTGGGCGAGTTCATCAAATATATTTATGCAAAGATATGAGAAAAATCAATTATACAGGATGTCATAAAATTCCTGTCACAATAGGTGATGATTTGAAAAATATGAAAAAGTCCCTACATACATTTGCCTGTGAATGCTTCCTAGAAAGACTAGGTTTTTGTGCACTTTACGAATTGCTTTGATAGGAACATTATAGCGTTTGAGTTTGAATTGACCCTGCAAACAATATTTTAAAGCAATGTTCAACTAAGAGAGACCAAATATTCTCGGATTAAGTGCAGCAGAAAATTTATATTTTTCTATTTTTTAACCCTCTTTCTATACTATTGATCTGTGCCAGAGACAGAAGGAATTTATAATTCCTTTGTGTTTTTCAAACCAGTTAGGTAGGTGCTAGATTAGTTTTAGTTTTTCATATTCTCATTATATTTAATGGGGCGAGCGTAAATGCGTCTTTACTATGTACATACTTCGATATGCGATGTAAAGCAACGTTAGGTGCGGCTAGTACTTGGATGGACGACTGTTTCAAAGAAGACCATGTCCCCGCCTCACATATCTTCCAGCGGCTTGTATATCAGTGTATGCGCAGAAGCTATGTAACCTTAGGCGAAGGTTGTGTAAGTGATATACCATCCTTTGGAAGGGATGTAAAACCGTCGGTCCCTTGTTTATTAAATGTTAGGCAAGTAAAAGATCCCTACTCTTCTTAAGGGAACAGGTTCGGCAAAATTCCTGGTTGGGGATAGCTTGTCTACAGGCATCGGTGATAGGCATCAGTAGCGGAAATACACTGACGTTAAATAAATGTTAAAAAAAAATTATCTTTAATTCTAATTTATGGACTTTCCACAAATTCAATTTTTTCATCATATTTTATTTACCTATTTAATGCTGTTACATACAGTTGTACAAAATTTTTACATTTTTGCATACCTGCTTAGAGTAAGGCATCCACCTTTTCTGCAAATATGATCAACACCTACAGTCAATGACAAGAGTTTCCGGACACCCTGTATATTTCTTTATTTCAAAATGGATAGGAATATAACATTTGACATTGTCATGTAAAATATGCATCTTATTGCAGATTGCAAAAACATTCACGTTACTGGAACCTCATTTAATATTTTCAAATTCACATTAATTACTTATATAGGTCTGGAAAATAGAGGACGAAATTTCAGAAAACCTATTACACTGGTACGTCTAAGACATTACAATTCCTCAGTCTATGTGACACTACATTTTAGAAAACTAGCACCAGAAATCTGTTTTCTTACACGCGATATATTTTTATTATATCACGTTTTGAATTCCAAATCAGATCTCCGATAATCTATAATCAGGAATTCAAAAAACGTAAAAAAATCTGCAATATCTAATTTAGCAATTTAAGGAGTACAAATAACAGTACATACCTATGCAAATGAGCACAAATGCTGGATCTAGAGCAACGTTTGCCACTTTTCCTAAATTATTGAAAATATCTTTTTCGCTCCATGCCCAAACTCCAATAGTCAAAATTCCCAATCCTAGTAGCTAAAAGACAAAAGATAAAAATATAACATTATTGTTCAAAATATGATCTTTCAAATCTTACCCAAAACAATACATTAAACCCAAATATCATATATTTTAGGCAGCTGCTGACTTCCGTAGTTTCTCTTCTGTATTTTCGCACAGTAGGCATATTTGGTAAACTAACAGTCATACCTGTTTCTTGTTAATAAATAGGTGTATCTATTAAATTAATATAACTATCACAAAGGTATAATTTTCATTGATTGTTTCATTTTTTCAAGGTGGCCTTGAAAAAAATCGAGGTGCACACTACGAAGATTGGTTACAGTAGAGAAACTAAATTAAAACATTACGCAAAATGGTTGGAAAATAACCAATAAACACTGTTTTTTGTGTTAGAGACCAAGTACGTCGTATTTTTTGTTGTTACTATTGTCAACAAACGTCAAAGCGTCAAAGCCAACAGCAGCAAGAAGTGCCATGCCAAGTGAGCGTTCATTTCCAAAAGTTTCATACGATGAGTTAAATATCCGCATCTCTTGGAAATCTGTATACTGAATGCACAAATTTGTTCAGAATGTAGCTATCTGTTAACAGATGGCGCAGATATCCACCCAAACAGGAAATTAAATTAAATCATATATTAATCACATCTTGGATTTGATTAAAGTTGACTGTATTATTTTCTTGATCGACTGCCCAAGAGGCATTCACTGCCGAAGATAATCATGTGAATTTTATGGTTCAAATCCATTAAAAAAAGATTTAAAAAAAGTAACACTAAAAAAGAAGGCAGAAGTTGGCAGTCGGGTGTGACCGAATGCAAAAGACGAGAAAGGTTATAATTAGACGCCAGTCGGCCACGTACGTTTGCTATTTTTACTCGTTTATGTTCGGAAGCTAGTAGGCCAGGAAAACAAAATTATAATTTTGTGGTACTTATGTTGGTAGTACTAGCAAGTTATATCCGTGGTTGTTATTAGTGAAATGAGTGACATTATTTTCAGTTACAAAAATGACTAAACTTTTATGTAGTTAATAACAATAATATCACTATATGGAATTTTCAAGTGTTGTGTGTGCGCTTATTTAGTGCTACCTAATACACAACGTGACTTCTTCATTATGTTCCTGTGAATGTTGTGTTTCATTTCATTTTTATGGTTAAGAATTTTTCCGCAAAAATGTAAGTAGGCATCTACCTATCTGTGTATTGTTTATGTTTGCATGTTTTAGAACGCAAATCTTGGCTACAATTAATAATTAATCTTTTATTTCACATACTTACATGTTGACATTTAGAGGTACCTAGCATTGATTTCGTTACCAAAGTGGTTCATTTGCGCAGGGAATCTCCAGTTTTCTAAGAATTTGCCTTGCAACTTTGATCGTAAATAAAATTGTCTGAGTACTAAGTACATAAAAATATTTTATTACTCAATAATTAATATAAATAAAATTTTGTAACTACTTATCTATAAGTACTTAATTTACATTATGATGACTTGAATGTTCTATACCTATAATTATCTATTAGTAAAAGTTGTATTTGGCATTACAAAAGTACTAAATTATGAATAAAAAGTTAGTACAGACTGTTGGTTGCCCCTCACCAGCAAGTAAGGTGGCATATCCCTGGTTAAAACCTCCAACCAAGCCATATACAAGGGCGCTGATACAGTTCCCTTCCTTGGCATTGGAAGTGACCTGAAATTTAAAAAATAAATAGTGAGATACTAAGTAGTTTTCCCAGGGTCGTTTTAGCTTACATTACAACTAAATTGGCATCACTGGAGTTTTCTAATAATAATTCCCTTAGCCTAAGTTGTCTGTGAGTCTTGTCCTGGAGAGCTAGGATCTCAGAATCTGTCACATTGCATTCTGAAAGAAATAGATAACGGTTTAATCTATAAATAATGAATAGATAACTGAAAATAAGTAGAATTCATAGGTAAGTGTGCTCAGAATTTGTCTCCATAAGCCTTCAATCGCGCAGAGGTTTGATTTTTACCCTCGTTTTTACCTTACCCCATTTATGTTAAAGTATTGATCATAATCGATGGTGAGGGTGGATAATTTTAATTTTGGTATACCAAAACAAGCAAAACATACGGGAGGTAGTGATAAATGACATCAAAATCCAGGGTTGGCTCTAGGTGATGTCACCGCGTAAACATTTTTGGGCAACTTTACTTTGTATTTTTTTTAGCAAGCCAATACAATCAAATAGTACTTTGACATAGAAAAAAATGCACACTCGGATTTGCCATGCTCAGTATTATCAGGACCACTTAGAAAGTCTAAAACCAAAAAAGTGACCTCCCCCCTTTTCCTTTGGCTGCCATCTTGAAAAATTTTTGAATCGTTTTATCTCGTGTTCTATTGGTCGCACGGGAAAATTATTGAACAGAAACTCTACATAGTTTCGGTAATTGCCACGATGCCGAGAAATTAATATTTCGAGCGGTGAGGGCGCTGAAATTACCAACAAACAGCTTTACGAAAACTGTGTTGTGAAATTCAACTTACCAGCTATTTAGGTAAAAATATTAGCCATACACACATCCAGATAAATTCAATTCCATTGATTTTAGATTTCCAATTAAAGGACCCCGCATATTTTTTATGGGAATTGGCCCCCGGTGAAACTCGCTGGAATCGATGTATGTTATTCCTCTTGAGCTCCTGATTTTCACTAATAGTATGGAGCCATGGTCCTTTCAATGCGGCTTCGCTAGTGTTCTACGGGTTTTTTCAGGTCGCTAATTTCAAATCCGATGTCAAAGGTAGCATTTGACAGTTGACAGCTGTCAGTGTCACTCTCAACTCGCCTGATTTTCCGGAAAAGATTTATCAGCATATATACAAGGGGTTTTTTGGGTCGCTGTTTTTAAATCAGATGTCGAAGGTGGCATTTGACAGTTAACAGCTGTCAGAAGCAGTTATGGTAAATGGACTGTTTGCATCTACTTTTAGCGTGACCCGGGAACAATGTGTTAAATCTTTTCCGGATAATACAGCTAACACTGCTACTGACAGCTCTGTTGTCAACAACTATCAAGTACCTCTTTCGACATAGGATTTGAAATCAGCTACCCAAAAAATCCCTCGTGTATATTCTGTTAAATCTTTTCCGGAAAATAAGGCGAGTTGACAGTGCCACTGACAGCTGTCAACTGTCAAATGCAACTTTTGACATCGTGATTTCAAATCAGCGACCCGAAAAACTCCTGTTGAACACTAGCGAAGCCGCATTGAAAGGGCCATGGCTCAATACTATTAGTGAAAAAATCTGGAGAAAAATCCCGAAAAATCGACTCCCCCTCCCCTAGATTTGGAGAACTGTACATTTTCCCACCTTGTAGCTATGAGGACTTTTGATCAAGGGCTCAAGAGGACTAACATAAATCGATTCCAGCGAGTTTCATCGGGGACTTTTCCCATAAGAAATTTAAATTAATTAATTAAAATTTTAAAACTTAAAACTGCTTTTTGGTAACTGGTAACTTTTGATAATGCTTTCAAGTTTAAACTTTAACATATTCCATAAAAAAAAATCCATTTAAATTGAGACAAAGACCGCTTATGGCCGACAAATATGTAACTTGTGTGTGCTAAGAACCATACAATATGTTGGATTTATGTAATTTCTGAATGTCTTCTTTAGGCGGGGAGACAAATTCATCCGAATTCATCTAAATTTTCTTGCAAAAATTTCATAATGCAGGTTTCATTTTCTATTTTTGCAACCCTCTCTAAGTAGGTACCATCTTTTGTCATCGAATACAGCATATTTTTCTATTTTGATAATACTTCTGTTATCTACAGTCTTCAATGTTATCATTATATTCAATCTCGCCTTCAGTTTCATCTTCAAGATAATTTTTCAACTTCACTTTGGCTCGTATACTTCTCATTCGACGTTTCTGTTGTTTCTTCTTCACTATCTGCCTCTACTTCTTTAATTATTTTCGATGCTTTTGGATTTTTTAATTCCATTGTCGATTTGTTAGTTTGTGTCCGTGATGATTGGATTTATTTCATGATAATGACATTCCTTTAACTCTTTGTAATCTTCCACAACTGTCGCATATCGTTCGGATTTTTCAAAAAAGCACCAACATAACGTGGACTTTCGAATAAGCATTTTTCGGCCTTTTATCATTAGAGGTTTACCTGTAGATAATTCCTCCAATAGTTCATTTTTAAATGAACTATTGGAGGAATTATCTTTTACGTTTTTGTCCGTATAGTCTTTTAAGTTTAAATTGCCCAAATTCTTGAAAATTGAAACATTTTCGTGCATTTCTCCATTATATTCATTATTTGAAAGTTCATCTTGGCTCTCGTCCTGACCATTATTTGATGATAAATTGGATGTCTTAGTAGGGATCTGTTTTTTGCTCTTTCTTGTGGTTTCTTTAATAGCTATCGTTGTGCAACTTTTTTCATAACCTTCCACAATCATTCCTAAAAGTTGTGCTTTCTGTATAGCGTTTTTCTTTGAATTTCCAATATTTTTCTAATTTGTTGTTGTGTTGGCACGGAGAAAATTTTCATGAGGATTCATTTCCCAACTTTTTATTCTTTTCGCGAGAAAATGAAAAATCGCCACATATTAAAAAAAAAGCTAAATGCGATAGCTCGTAAGTGAAAATGCCCATAGTAATATTGAGGACAATCGGAAAGTTCTGACCATTTATTCAAATAAAGGATTTTTAAACCAATAACTAAAAGACTACCTACGCGCCGACCGGAAGTAAGTGTTTTTATATACGTAGGAGCAAACCTTACATTTTTTGTTCAGATTGTTATATTAAAAACAAAATTGCGTACTAGGTACACATAAAAGTATTTTGTCTTACCATCCTCGGTGAATTCTCCTTTAGTTTTGAAGTGGACGAGCAAATTGTCGAAGAACTTGATAGTCTCATTTTGTGGTTTATCCGACAGTGACACCATTTTCAAACTGGAGTAGTCCAGCCGGAATTTTGATAAAAGATGAGCCATACTAAAAAAAAATACTATAATGGTAAACGAAAAAAATAATAATTACATTCCTCACTTTTTCTCTTCAAGTTCTACTTCGTTCTTGTTGGTTGCCAAAGCAAACACCCTGAGCTTGCAGCTGGACCAGTCATTTCTGGTTGAAATGATGTACGGTAACAACATGGTAAGGCCACCGTCGTCATACAACCACCACACGTCTATGTTACCTTTCTTTTGTTTCCTTTTAAATACAGTCATTTTTTCTATAGATAATTGTTGATCGGTAGACATGTCCAATGTCGTCTCTAATTTTTTATCCTTCTTCATTTTCAGTCTGTTACTATTTATAGTCGCCAAATCTGAAATAAATTGTTGTGTATGAAGATATTAAGCCTATGCCAATAGAAACGGGATTCTTTATCTATCAAGTAAAGACGCATGTTAAAGAATGATCAAAATCAAAGAATGATCAAATTCAAATAACAGTGTTAACTTTAATCAACAAATGTGTCCTGGAATATGATCATTGGTTAAGCTTTAGCCGTATAGCTATCTCGTTGGCCATCTTGGAAACCAGTACCTATTGTTTTATCCGTAAAAAATGCTTTATTGTTTCAACTTTGAAAATTAACACTGTATTTCTAGTCACACTTTTCACCTGTTTGTCCCATTCTCCATACATCTGGATAGAACTATTTAATGTTATGTATTTTTCATATCCAGTGAAAGGTAGATACTTTGTTTCAATTTAGTGTAAATAAATTTGCATTAAACTAAGTTTTAATTTTTGTTAACGTTTCTGCAACAACTTTATGCATTTCCTGCCAATTATTTCCTTTTGTAGTTGAGTGAATCGTTAAGGAAATCAGTGAATAATACCGGCTTTAAAACTGTGCCTTGCGGCACCCCGTACATTATGGTTCTTTCTAAATAGCTACTCAACGATTCTAAATAGCCCAATAAAATGGGACGGAATTTGTCAATTTGGATGAAATAATTCAGAGCGGGCTAAAATTTTGGGAACAGGTTTATTTTGTGGTACATTTTAACATATCAAAAGTTCCCACACGCATTTTATTGGGCTATTTCATATCCAGTGAAAGGTACATATTTTATTTTGTTTCAATTTAGTGTCAATAAATTTGCATTAAACCAATTTTTAATTTTTGTTAACGTTTCTGCAACAACTTCATGCATTTCCTCGCAATTATTTCCTTCAAAGATAATTGTGGTATTGTCTGCACAAGGCATTGTTTCCTTCTGTAGTTGAGTGAATCGTTGAGGAAAACAGTGAATAATACCGGCCTTAAAACTGTGCCTTGCGGCACCCCGTACATTATTGTTCCTTCTAAATAGCTACTCAACGATTCTAAAGTTATCTCTGACTCTAATTGGAAGTTTGTCTAATTTTTCCAACAGAAGCCCATGGCACTCCGCGTTAAATGTTTTTGGCACATATTATCGTTTTCCCCATCATCAGGTGCTTGATATCTTTTACTAATTAAACAATATGCGTATTACATGATACATGAATACAGATCCACACAAGACGCTATGTTGGGGGCCTGATGTGACCCGCAAGGCTGGTATTAAAACATTTCTGCTATATTCGCCCCCATGGGAGCCCTCCAATAATAATTTTTCCCGGAGTCTGAGCAAGCGTTCAACTGATCTGTAAATACCCCGAGAAATTTTCAACTACTGTTGGCAAACAGGTGGACGGTGGTATGTAAATAGCCAGAACATCTAAGGAGAACATCATTATTTATAAATAGCGATTGGTTTCCAACATTGCTAACAAGACAGCTGTTTCCATATGTCAAAATTATTCAATACACTCAAAATATCTCTTACTTATGAATGAATTATTTTCTGGGAGTCCTACGGTGTTAAGGCTTAGGTTAGAATCTGCATGCATCATGTTACTAGAAGCTGAGGTTCTAAGGCCCGATCGATTGTTTGGAGTCGAAGTTCCGTCACAATTAAGGTTACCTTGATCTTCGTCTTCGGTCAATTTACTGTAGTCCAAACCGTCTTTAACTCTGAGGATCGTGACTGACACTCGATGATCGAAGGCGGCACTGGAACAATTGAGATCGAGGTTTAAGTAAATAATATTGCTTAACCTACCTAAATTTGGCACTACGTTGCTCTATCGACACAAAATGGACTTAAATTTTTTGAGAAGCAACTTACTGCAAAACCTCAAAGTATGCCAAGAGATCGTCTTTATTGCAAGTCATCCAGTTGTTTTTGTAACCCATCATCAGTACGTTAGGGCTTAATTTTCCAATCCCGCAGGTTTGCAGCAAGGCTTTAGCTCCCACTTCAAAGCTCATATTATCAATTATACTATAAAACGCCTTTATTTTGGTACACCTCAGGTGCTTGTAAACGTTGGTTATCCTAGTGGATCGTGTTCTGTGTGAAATCCTTTTCTAAAAAATCGATCTAAACAGTATTGGGTTAGTTATAGCTACGGTACCTTGGAGTCAAGATCTAGAGGCTCAGATTAATTTGCAATGGTGCCATCTTTGTGAATTAAACGGGTTAATGAGAGAAATTATTAAACACAAAGTATTAAAACCCCTTCACAATGACTCTCCGTTAGAACAATTATGGATTTCTACAAAAATTGCAGGTAAGAAGCTTTGTCTGGGAACTTTATATAGACCACCCAACTCCAACGTCAACTCGAAAACTTTGAAAAGTATTTGATACATTTTCTACCACAATTTGACATGGTATTGCTTGGTGGTGACTTTAACGTTGAATTTTTATATAAAGATAGTGCTAACACTAACCATTTTCAAAATTTACTAGAAAAATATGGATTACATCAAATAATCTTATAACCAACACGTGTTACTGAA
Organism: Leptura quadrifasciata; assembly: GCA_963675555.1. Taxonomy (NCBI): domain Eukaryota; kingdom Metazoa; phylum Arthropoda; class Insecta; order Coleoptera; family Cerambycidae; genus Leptura; species Leptura quadrifasciata. The sequence goes on along the minus strand of OY776681.1, from coordinate 11,879,369 downwards.
AACTCTAGTACATTAATTGACCTCGTTATTTCATCACATGTTGTTTTGCTTACTGGTACTAATATTGTTAATATGGAAGGCATTTCAAACCTCTGTTTAGTTGACTGCTTTTTTAAAATTCACTGTCTACCCAATCTGGCTTCCGCGTCAATCATAGTACAACTATTGCACTGCTGCAACTAACAGATGCTATACAGGGTGTCTCACCGGGAACTAAATCGATCGATATAGAGAAAAGTACGCATCAGAAAATTTTGAAAATTTATATAATTACTAATGTCGGTGTGGCCAATCCAACTAAAATAATTACAAGCAGCTGGCACTTCCGCTTATACCGGAAGTCGATACCAACTTGCTTATTTCAAATGGAACACCCTATATATTTTAGAGCATAAAATTCTGAGTCGAAAATATGTAGCATATCCTATACCTAAACCTAGCCGTTTCAGAGATATTTGACATTTTATAGAAAATTTGACAGGTGCAACGGTTTGCAAGAACCGTTATAACTTTCTTCGTGTAAAAGATCCTCATTTGCTTCTTGTCACGTAAAAAGAATACAAGGAGAACTACATTCTGCAACTGACATAAATTCAATAATGTCATACCAAGTGTTCCGTTTTTCGCGTTACATTTTGTCAAATTCAAATCGCGAGAACTTGTTTAGGTCAAATGGAACGCCCTGTATTTTTTACGTCAAGTTGTGTAAAATTGAAATCCCTTTTTTCTGATATTAGCATTGTGGGGGTTAAAATTACAACTTTTTGAAATATTTGCGATTTTATTAGAAATTCATGAATTGTTGTAATCATTTCATCAAAATAGCCATGATTAGAAACAATCAGTCATTATCTTATGTCAGCACGTTTAAATTATACCAACGAAAACTTTTTAAATTTGTTTACTATTTATGGAGAATGTGATAAAGTAATATCAAGAACTTGCAGCACATTTGCTACTCGATATTCACAAAAACTCAAAATAACACTAACACTGTAACATGCGTATTAATCGCATTGAAGATATGGCATGAACTAAAATAGCAGAAATGAGATAAATTTAAAATATGATTTCATTTTAATAATAATTGCTCAAAATTCCGCCCTCGAACCTCGACACATTTTTTGCACCTTCGGATTTGTTCCTCATGGGTAGCTCTTCTAATTGAATCCTGTGATATGTTTACTCTTTGCATACAATCTTCAGTGGTTGTTAATGGGCTCTCATAAACTTTATTTTTAATAATTCCCCAAATGAAATACTCCAGAACTGATAAATCGGGCGAGCGAGGAGGCCATAAGAAAGGTCCATTATTGGCAATCCATTGATCATAAAAAGTTTCTTGTAAATAATTATTAATTAAATATGCGTTATGTGGGGGAGCACCGTCGTGCTGATAAAAAATGTTTCTATGTTCGGCGACAGGTAAATTTTTTAAATATTTATTATTCAAATTTTGGAAGATATTCAGATATCTATCACCTAAAAAAAAAAAAATTTACCTATACATATTACTTAGCAGAAGAGAAAATTTAATTTACCGTTTAAATTTTCCTGATAAAATTGTAATGCCACCACTCTATCGTTTCTTATGGCACAGTAAACATTGAACTGCCAACTTTCCTGAAAGTTTCGCTCTTTGAACATATGAATATTTGAGTCACTCCAATAATGCGAATTGTGTCTATTAAAAAGTCCAGTTTTAGAAAATTTTGCTTCATCTGTCCGTATAATATTTCCCAAATAAGAATCGTGACCCTCAGACCTTCTTAGGATAAACTCACAAAAATTCTGTCTTCTTAGGAAATCTATCTCTTTTAATCCTTGAACCATATGGATTGAAAATTGAAAATAAGATTCTGTGAATTGAATCCTTGCATAGTGTCGATTCCAGAGTAGCTTGTCTTAATGAGATCCTTGGAAATGCATGAAAATATCCCAGAATGACTATTTCAATGTTTTCGTCATCAACAATAGGCTTTCTTCTTTGCATTTTTGCCTTGACAGAGCCATAATTTTTAAAATTTTGCAGTATGCGTTTTACAGTGTTTGGTGACCGTTTCCGTTTTTGTGGATATCGATTAGCAAATGTGCTGCAAGTTCTTGATAGTACTTTATCACATTCTCCATAAATAATAAATAAATTTAAAAAGTTTTCGTTGGTATAATTTGAACGTGCTGGCATTTTTTGACATAAGATAATGACTGATTGTTTCTAATCATGGCTATTTTGATGAAATAATTACAACAATTCATGAATTTCTAATAAAATCGCAAATATTTCAAAAAGTTGTAACTTTAACCCCCACAATGCTATATCAGAAAAAAGGGAATTCAATTTCACACAACTTGACGCAAAAAAATATAGGGTGTTCCATTTGACCTAAACAAGTTTTCGCGGTTTGAAGTTGACAAAATGTAACGCGAAAAACGGAATACTTGGTATGAATTATTGAATTCATTTCAGTTGTAGAACGTAGTTCTTTTTGTGTTCTTTTTATGTGACAAGAAGCAAATGAGGATCTTTTACACGAAGAAAGTTATAACGGTTCTTGCAAACCGTTGCACCTGTCAAATTTTCTATAAAATGTCAAATATCTCTGAAACGGCTAGGTTTAGGTATAGGACATGCTACATATTTTCGACTCAGAATTTTATGCTCTTTTCGAAAACCCTAAAATATGTAGGGTGTTCCATTTGAAATAATAGAGTTAGTATCGACTTCCGATATAAGCGGAAGTGCCAGCTGCTTGTAATTATTTAAGTTGGATTGGCCATACCGAAATTAGTAATTATCAAAATTTTCTGATGCGTACTTTTCTCTATATCGATCAATTCAGTTCCCGGTGAGACACCTTGTATACTGCAGGCTTTGGCAGCAATCTAGATTTCTGCTAAATTCATCAGTATGCGGACGATAAACAAATTTATATCTCGTTCTATCGCAGGGAATGCAACCGTGAAAATAAACTCTGATTTAAATAAGTTGTCGAAAGTTTCAAATGCTCATGGTTTGGTCTTAGATGAATCAAAAACGGAAATGTTGCTATTTGGACGAAACAAAGATAGTCCTATTAATAATGATAATGATAATCAGATACTAAAGTCCACTGAGTGTTGTAAGAATTTGGGGGTTGTTCTAGAAAGTGATTTGAGATTTTCCAAACATAATAATAACAATAACAAGTTAATTCAAAAAGCTTACGAAAACTAAAAATTTTATATATTTACAATGCATTATTAAATGCCGAAATTATGCTTAAATTTTGTGATACCCTAATTTATCTAGTCTTTCCTACTGCGATGTGGTATATTGTGGCCAGTTTTCTTAAATAAAGATAAGGTAAGTTTACAAAAGTTAGAGAATTCGTGCATTAGATTTAGTTTCAACTGATCATATTACCATCAAATTTAGGGAAATAAATTGGTTATATTTGCATGAAAGGTATTTTATCCACATGGCTTCCTTAATTTATAAAATAAATCGAACATAAACCCCTAAATATCTATTCCTAAAACTGTTCAAAGGTTCAGACATTCACAGTCGTATTTTGAGAGATCTTTCTCGTACAATGCAGCTAAATTGCACACCAGTCTACCAAGTAAAATTAAATCTGCAAGTTCCATGTCAATATTCAGAAAACATATTATACTCTAGGTACTGTAGTAGATTATAATGTTGAAATATTTTACTTTGTTCTTTTTATCATTTACATGTACACAATATTTTCAAATATTTTCAAATATTGTGTTAATTTCTTTCGTTTTCGAATTTTTTAAGTGTTCTATGTAAACTATCAAATTTTTGTATAAATTTTAAGGCAATGGAGGGGTTATGTGGAAGAGGAACGAAGTTCAACATCGCCCTTCTTTTAAACAATTTATACATTTGTTATTAAACCGCGAAATAAAGACATATTATTATTATTATAAATAGAGTACTACAAAACGTGCTTAACGAAAACTTGGTCGTCCATCTGTTAATAATAGGCCCATTATTTGGAGATTTTATTTAAAACCCATTGTAAATACTGAGGGGAGAATAATATTACTACGGTTTAAAAGGACTTTCTAGTGGATCTGTATCAAGGTACCTACAAATCGCGTAAAGTACCATTTCTGCCAAATTTAGATCTACTCCAAGGTACCGCCGTAATTTAGCCTTACATTTATGATGTCTCCAATTATCAGCAAGGAATTATTCTTCGTTATCAAGTTCGCGAAGTCTATAAGAGGTGGCCTTGACTGGGGACTCCCGCAAAGTACCAAAATTTGGGGTTTGTAATTCTTGACGTGTTCACCGATATTTATAAGCCTTTGAGCGGTCGCTAGGGCAGTTTTGTATGTCTGTGCTTGAGTAGAAGAGCCCCAATTTACATCTGAAAAATAGTATAGTGTAAATGAAATAAAATTGGTTTATCAGTATTTTAAAATTCACCTGGTTTTCTGTAGACCACTAGTAAATATAGCCCCAAAATGATGATAAATGTTATTAACGACGACCACCAGTTGATCAGGAACATTATTACAACGCACATTATAAAACCGAAAAGACTTAGCCAGGTATTATAATACTGAAAGAGGGAAAGTAAATACAAAATTCTTAATTTTTTAAATAATATCGACTTACCCTGAAAGTTGGTCTCCATCCCAGCGGTTTGATTAGAGCTGCGTGGAATGTACAGAAGTTTATCAGGGCGTAGGAGGCCAAGTAGAAATTTGAAATTAACGGTGCCACAGCGTTTAAGTCGGCTGAAAATGGAGTAGAATTCTAAGCTTTAGCAAAATCAGATGATAGTTGTGCTATATATTCTAGGCTAAATATATTGTGAGTGTGTACTCCAATGCAACCAGTGGAAATTCAGCTGTCAGGGTCAAGTATCTTAAGATTTGCTTTACAAAAATTTTACTGAATCATTATTACTTCATATATTTCAACAAATTGTTTACAAATGGCTTTCCGCTGGTCAAACTATTTCGGAAGATTGAATCTTCTCTTCATCAATTTTTATTTATTTATTTATTTCAATACGAATCCAACAGGCAAACGCCCAGTTAGAGGATAGGGTAGAGAAAGAGAGTATACAATAATATACATAAAAAGAGTATACAGTAATATACAACAACAAACATACATAGGTATGCGTAAATAAATTTAAGTGAATATAACATATATATATAACCATTTACACTACATAGGTACAGTACAAATTTTAAACCAAACAAATTAAAACAGAGTTCAGCTATTTAAGAAAGTTCTCTTAATTTGATATATGCTGGAATGGAATATATCAATACTGTCCTCTAGGCAACTGTAGTTTGTAATCATTTGATAGATTGGCGAAGCAATTAATATATTGGTTCGAGGAATAGGAATGTTAAAAATATTATTATGGCGTGAAGACACACTCTAGGGACACGATACATGATTAGATTCAGCAGGGCTGTACAGTCCAGTTTATTATTGACTAGTTTATAAAGAAATACAACTGACTGCATACACCTCGTAGTCCCAAGAGTAGTCAGATTAAAACGACTTAGCAATGTTTCCTGAGAAATACCTCTGGGTGGATATTCACCATCCAGGGTATATACCGCTGACTTTAAGAAACGTCTCTAAATTTTTTCTAAGAATGCCATGTGTATATTATAGATAGGATTCCAAATTATTGATGCATACTCCAAGCGAGATCTTACAAGAGACACATAAAGTACACGAAGTGTATGCATATCAGTGAAGCCTTTAAGATTACGTATAACAAAACCTAGTCTTTTAAACGCAGCTAACGTGGTGGCCTCAATATGATTAGTTAAAGGTCAGTTTTTTGTCAAAAATGACCCCAAGATCCTTGATAGTACCCGGTCGCTGCAAAAGCGAATCACCCAAGTTATATTCAAAAATTTCAGGACTAGGTTTTATGCAGAATGCCATTACATTGCATTTAGACGAATTTAATGGTAGGCTATTACTGCTACACCAAGATTCCAATCAAATTTAAGGCACCTTGAAGACGTTCGCAGTCTGCTAAAGATGTTATTTCGGTGTACAATTTCAAGTCATCCGCATACATCAAACAATGTACATCCAAGTCAGATGTTATGTCATTTATAAAAATATCAAAGAATAGCGGCCCAAGCATCGAACCCTGCCAAACCCCGGATCTTTGATGGAAATTAATAGACTTAAAACCATGGTACTGAACAAACAGATATCTATCGTGTAGGTAATCGGCAAACAACTTTATTAAGCCTGAAGACAAACCAAAAGAATTTAATTTCTTCAGAAAAAAATACCATGGTTTAATCTGTTGAACGCCTTTGACAAGTCCGTGTATATGACATCAACTTGACTATGTTGATCAAGTTTTTCACAAATTGGGTTTTACACGCAAGATTCGTAACTGTAGATCGCCCTTTCATAAAACCGTGTTGATCAGTAGACAGCAACCCTGATACATGATTGTACATTGCAGAGTGCAGCAGAAACTCAAGAATTTTACCAAAATTGCACAATAACGTAATTGGTGTATAGCTAGTAAGATCACTTTTATCTCCTTTCTTGTAGACTGGACAAACGCGAGATAGTTTCCAAAGTTGTAGAAAACATGAGGTTTTCAAAATAAGGTTAAATATGACAGTGAGTGCTTTAACAAAAACCGAGGAGCAGTCCTTGATCAAAAATGCAGGTATTAAGTCAAGCCCCATTGGCCTTAATCTTCTTAATAGCAAGTAAAACATCCTCTTCAGACACAGATTTAATGTCTAACGTCATCACATTGTGATCGTCCATTAGATCATCAATTTCAGCTACGAATGCCCAAAAGGATTATTTTTTAAGTCACCCTGAATGGTACGCAAGTATGTAGCATAGGAAATCCGAATATCATTTTTTATTTGGGCTCGTAATACTTTAAATTCTTCCAGACATTCAGGATTACCAGTACTCTTATATTTATTAAAGGCCGTGCCTTTTTGTTTTATTTTGTGGATAATTTGGGTATTGAACCATGGTGGATATGACTTAGAGGTTGGTTTTTTTCCTAGGTACACTCCTCTCAAATGTGGTATTTAATTAGTTATAAAGAGCACCCACAGCCATATTAACCTCACTATAATTTCCAAGGAAGGTCCAATCAATACTTGCTAAGTCATTATATATTGGCTTTGCGAAAGTTGAAATCTGAATTTGATTGAAGCGGAAAATTTTTCTTGGGAATTTTATCGATGTCTAACTCAACCTGTAGAGCAGGATGATAAGAGTCTTACGGCAAAATTACTTCAGGAGCGGCAATCACAGCACACTCCCTGTTACTATAAACCAAATCTAACAATCTGCCACGATAATTTAAAATATTATTAAACTGGCTCAGTTCAAAGAAATTGCAAAAATTTTGTGTTAAACTATATATTGCCGTTGGATTAATCATATTATTTTTGCAGTCTAGGTACTCAGATATATTAAAGTCACCTAAGATGATCAAATCGATATTCGAATTTCACAAAAACTGTTAGCATAATAAATGTCAGACCTCACCAGGATGTAGTCTAGCATTTGTATATACGGAATAAAACAAGGACCAAGTGTTAAACCTTGTGGAACACTACAAAGGGCACCAATGTAATATTATCTGATTTTTAAGCAGTTAGAAGAACAAACATGCCTGAGCATGATTTGGATATGATAAGAGCCTTCTCGGTTTAATATATTCTATTTATTGGGTGACATTCACTTTTATAATGGCCAAGTATGTAAATATATAACATTGACCTGCTTATACGCTATTCAAGATATGACGGCCGGTTACAATATTAAAATTGCGGCTTGACCGAGGACGTGACATCATGTTGAATTTAAAATCGTTGTTTTGGTATTTAGTAGAGTAAAATTAGTGACTGACCTAAAACAAGTTTGGGCCGGGCTGATTTTATCGGAACTGTATTCTTAAAGGACGCGTCTTAACGGACTAGAAGTCCCCTGTAATCCTAATGGCGTTATTACCTCAAAATTACCCCATTTTTCATTTTTTTTATATACAGGGTGGACCATTAATAATAGGCCATAGTTCAGGGTAGATTCTTTGGGCCAAAATATGAGGAATAACCAAATATGCTTTAGTAAAATGTTGCTGTGAAAAAAGATACAGGGTGTCAAAGTTCAAATTATTTTTTCGTTTTTTTGCAATAACTCGACAGCCTCTTGACTAATGTTAGCCAAATTTGCTAGAGGAACGTTTTTTATTCTAAGAAACAATAATTTATGTATTACATTACGTTAGATCATAGAAGTCGCCGCAGGACTTGTAACTGATGATGATTTTTTTCATATTTTTTTTTTACGAAACCATGTGGTACTTCTGACCAGAAAATCTTATGCAACTTAGAGTATTTACTCCATATGGTCTTCCCCTACTTCTATGCCTTAAAACATTTTAAGGATTATAATCAGGACTCCTTGGTGGCCAAGCAAACTCACATCCTCGACCGATCCATCTGCGTGGGAAAGTCTCATCAAGATAATTCCTGACTTCAGTGGAGAAATGAGGGGGACCTTCATCTTGTATGAAAACCACATTCTGTTCCGTATGTCTAGCATGAAAGCATGTTATATATCAGCAAGAGTATTTTGATGGAAAAACATATAAGACTGTCCATTTAAATTTGATGATAATTGATCGCCGATGATACCACATCAAACGTTAATATTAAATTCTTGCTGAAAATGCTCTTTTTTAACGGCATGAGGATTTTCTACTTCCCAGTAATGGGCATTTCTCCAGTTAAAAACCCCTCGGCGAGTAAAAGTTGCTTCGTCGGTAAATAAAGTGTTCATAACAAAATTTCGATCTCTGTCTATCCCAATTTTTTTAATGTACAAGAACACTTCCTTCTTAATTTCCTCGAAACGGGCTTCACTGTATGGTGGCTCGGTGGAGCTCTTTTTATTTACACCGACGATAAGTTGTTTGAAGAGTGAAGAGTGAAAGCGAGTAAAGCATGCTCACGGGTTTGTCCATTCTTTGAGATTCCGGCTTCAAATTCATCAGTACCAACAGCAACGTACAGCGCAATCGGCTTGGGAAGTTCCAGTGATCATGTTTTTGATGAAATCTCTGTGGCCAGGGGCATCAATGATGTGTACATAGTATTTAGCAGTCTCGAATTTCCACAATGCAATATCAATAGTAATACCACGTTCATGTTCGGCTTTTAGCTTGCCGTTGCTAAACGATTTGATTTGATTTGAGGATCTTCATCCACACGAACTAAAGTTTCTAGTTCTTGATCTGGAATAATTCGTTTCGGTCGTCCTACATCGTTTTTATGGTGAAATAAACCCGTTTCTCCCAAACGACGAAACGCCTTTCAAAATCTTATGGTCTGGCTGTATTCTATTTGGATATTGCAATGAGTGTCTCCTCGCTGCAGCACGTCCGCTAAAATTATTTTGTGCGTAAAACGCATATCATCCCTTATTTACCTATTTGAAAAAATATTATGACTAGGCATTGTAAATAAAGAAGTAAAAGAAATTAGCTCGAGGAACACAAGAAGGAAATAAAATGACTAAATGACGTAAATGACAGAACTAAAACGTAACCAAAGCACATTTTTCAATAAATATAATTTTTTTCATTAAATTTGAATTTGCCTTCCAAAAAATTATTGAAATGTTTAACGGCACTTTCCTCGAAAACAGTTGGAGTTATCAAGTTCTACCAAGTGTACCTTTTATACGTGGAAATGACGCCCTCATCAGATTTTCTGGTCAGAAGTACCACAACGTTTCGTCAAAAAAAATATTTAAGAAATCCATCATCAGATACAGGTCCTGCGGCGCATTCTATAATCTAACGTGAGTAATACATAAATTATTGTTTCTTAGAATAAAAAAAGTTGCTCTAGCAAATTTGGCGAAGATCAGTCAAGAGGCTGTTGAATTAGAATAGAAGAATAGAATAGAATAAACTTTATTTTCATTAGACTCGCTTACACAAGTATAGAATAATGTGCACTGTTAAATATAATGATAAAAACATTTATAAATATCGGTCAGTATACGGTGTGGCATAGCATGCAAACAACATACTACATAATAAGCAAATAATAAAACATAAAGGTATTAATTATTAAAATTTGCATTAAAAAATTCTGTTACAGAATAGAAACTAAATCTTAAAAAGTTTAATACCCATTACAACGGGACCGTTTGCAACCAGTGACAACCGGTGATGAGGTCAACTTATATTATTATTCACCCTGAGACCATAGCGAACACTCCCATCTCGAGCCTGGATAAAGTTTTCTGGGTTTGATTTTATAAAAACCACTGAATTAAAAATATACAATGAGGGGACAGTTAAAATATTCAATTTTTTAAATAGCTCTCTACAAGAAGTATTCATAGGTTTAAAAAGCATTGTTCGAATAATTTTCTTTTGTATCATTAGAATATCATTGACTCTACTTCAATTTCCCCAACACAGGATGCCATAGTTAATGCTCGAGTGTATGTATGCAAAATAATAAGACTTTAGTATATCTAGGTTAACTTTGTTTCTTAGTTGCTATAGGTACGAAACAATGAGTCGCTAATTTCTTCAATAAAAAGTTAACTTGATTGCCCCAAGTTAAATGAGCATCAAGATGAAGCCCTAAAAACTTAATGGAGTTATTTTGCTGTATACTCTTATTCTCAATTTTTACTAAAACACTTTGATTCATTTCTCTAGTAGAAAAAATCAAAAATTCAGTTTTAGTATTGTTTAAAGTTAAGCCATTGTTGGAACAAAAATTTACCATTATATTTACCTCTGAGTTTGCATACAAACTGAGCTCACTAATATCCTGTGCAGAGACAGCAGCTGATGTGTCATCAGCAAATAAAGACACACATGAATTGTCAAAATGATCAACAATGCCATTAATAAATACTATAAAAAGCAATGGCCCCAGTACGCTCCCTTGAGGGACGCCCATGGTAACCGTACTCGTATACGACTTATAAACAACACCACTGTTTCTTAAAACCACTTCCTGCGTTCTACCTAATAAATAAGACTTCAGCCAGTTGAGGGCAGTGAATTTTATTCCGTATTTGTCTAACTTATTCAAGAGCAAGTTCAAATTAACTGTGTCAAACGCGCGCCTCAGATCAAAAAATATACATGCAGAGAAATTTTTTGCGTCAAGGCTGTTTAAAATAAAATTGTATAGTGATAGAATGGCATGTTGGGTAGAAAGGCCTTTCCTAAAACCAAACTGCCTTCCAGTTAGAATATTTTCATTTTCTAAATATGACGTAAGTCTAGCGTGAAAAGATTTTTCATGAATTTTAGAAGAAGCGGATAATAAGGCTATGCCTCGATAATTGGTTATAGAACTTTTGTCACCTTTTTTATAGATAGGTATAATCAGAGACTTTTTTAACAAAGTTGGGAATGTACCATCTTGAAAAGAAAGATTAATTAGAGCAGTAAGTGGATAAATCGAGGGATAAATTATATAATCTGCAACTATGCGCTAAAAATACCATCAAAGCCTGCAGAGTTCTTGGAAGATATTGATAAAATTAATTTAAGAACTTCATCATGAGTGACGGGTGTCAAATTAAAAGTTGAATCTTTAGGAGCAATAGTATTTAGATGAATATTACTAGACAAATCTTCAGTCAAACTGTCCACAGAATTAATAAAATAATCATTAAAAGCATCGGCAGTAACCTGAAAATCTGAGAGTTCGTAGCCATTGCTGTCAAAAATTGAAGGTGGAAGTACTTGATTTTTTTTACATTTATTTCATTATTGATTATTTGCCACGCAGTTTTGGATTTATTTTGAGAGCGTGAGAATAAGGATTCATGATAGCCTTTCTTTGCCTGATCAATTTGTTTTTGATGATTTTTCTTTAAAATTTGATATCGAATGAATACTTCTTGGTCATTAGAGTGTTTATAAGTTTTAAAAATTTCTCTTAAAAACTTACCCTGGTTTATAAGATGATTGTTAAGCCAGGGTTTATTTGTCCTCGGTGTTCGGCTTTTGACTTTTTCCAGAGGAAATGCTGTGTCAAGGTGTACCATAAATGTATAGAAAAAAGTTTCAAATTTAGTATCACTGTTTCCACTGGTTGCCAAAAATTCCCATTTTTCCGTAGATAATATTATTATTGTAAAAAAACGAAAAAATAATTTGAACTTTGACACCCTGTATCTTTTTTCACAGCAATATTTTATTAAAGTATATTTGGTTATATCCTTATATCTTGGCTCTATGATATCTACTCCTGAACTATGACTTATTATTAATGGTTCTCCCTGTATATTTTTAATTACCTTGGATTTCTCGGCAAATATGCTACAGATGTTTTTAAAAAGCATACAATGTCCAATCAATATCCATGTAGTATGTATTCAAAGAGGAGTTAAAACTAATACAGACATTTCCCGGAAATTATTTAAGATACAAGATTAATTTTGGCCAAATGTCCAATTTCTTTCTATATATTTTACTAAAGGTGGCCTCCTAACTTCATATACATGAATCTTAAACTTACACTTTTGTAAATATTTCTTTACCTCATTATCAGCTAAGCTAGACACAGTTAATTCATGTTATTTAATAGGAAATTGCTCTATAGTACATACCTACTCGAAAATTGGACCAATATTTAGCTGAATCATTTTAAATGTTGATTGTTTTATTAAACATTTACTATTTACTATTTTTAATTATTATTTTTTTAAAATAAAATTAAATACCTATGAGTAGAAACGCTGTAGACACTACGAAAGTTAAGACATATCCACGATAAGGTTCTCCGTGTTTTCCGTATCCTTTTGAGAAGAATATAAGCCCAGGGTAGATTCTGTCAGTGCCCAACGCCTGTATAAGCCTCGGAACTGACAGTAAATTAGTTAGAGCTGTACTAAGTGTAGCTGCGAAGCATCCAGCGTAGATTAGTGGGCCCCAGCTAGACATTACTTGCATCATCTGAAAGAAAAACCAATTCTTAAGGTAATATCTGTTTGCCAACAAAGAACGTTGAATGTTGCAAGCTTGCGCCATCTAAGTTGGAATCTTCAGGAGACGATTTAAGAGAAATTTTTACTTTGACGAAATAATGTCAAGTCCTTGAGTGTTTTGGAAAAATATGACGTTGTAATTGTAGTATATCGGGCTATACTTGTCTTCAGGACAATTTTTTATTTAAAAACTTAAAGACTGTTTGAAAACGCACCTGGTAACTGTTGAAAAGTCCCCAATCGCAAGTGTTGGTTTCGCTACAATGGGTAGCGTTCATGTCAGTGACGTTTCCGGTGGCGTCCCTTACAGCGGCGCCTCCGGCAAAAAGTACAAAAGTAGCGTAGGATGCCATGGAGATTAGAAGTGACAGGAATGTGCCCTTTGGAATAGCAGATGCTGGATCCTGAAATATGAGTCATTACTAATGCTTTGTACATAAATTGTTTGATGAAAGTGCGTCATGTTATAAAAAAGCTTATGAAACGAAAGAGCGGGAAATTTTACAAAAAAATAGTATAAAAGTTTTTTTAATAAATTTTTCCCTTAGCATGAAAAATTATTACAGTTTGATCAATTTTTTTAATTACAAGCCTTTTTGACCGTTTTAGACAAGTTTTCAAGTGAAAATTTCCTAACCCTAAAAAATGAAAAAAATACCAATAATTTAAAAGTTAATTTTTTTTATCCTGAATACTTTAGAGCATAAAAATTAATCTTAGATGGAAGTATAACTTAAAGTAAAACAAGGCAAGTACTTTGTTTTTAAAATATATGTTTGAAATGAACTAAAGTAAAAAAATAATTTTTCTGTAATTCATACCAGACAGTATTGTCGGATATTTTATTTTTCCTAATTACTTGATACAGAAAACATTTTGTTTTTTTGTCTACTCGAGATTTGTTTTGGTGCCCCTAAATCGTACACAGACACACACACACACAGACTATTATCTCTAAACTTAAATAGGGTTAAATTTGAAAAAGAAGTTAGAATTCTTAAAACGCTAGCAAAAAACAATGGCTATGATGAGTAACTTATTGACAAATTAATAAAAAATAAACAGAAAATTATTACAAAAACATTTTTATAACGCACCAAATATAGAAAGCAAAAAGTGGCATAGTATAAATTATGTAAATAATGTTAGCAACCCAGTATGTAATAGATGTGCCCTATTAAAGATTTAAATGGAAATCTCCTCAAAGAAGACCAGGAAATAAGAGCCCGATGGAAACAACACTATTCTAACATTCTTAACCAACAAAGTCAAGCCGATCACGATATTATAAATCTTATCCCTCAATATGAAACCTTCGAAGACTTAGATAAACCACTAACAACGGAAGAGATCTTAACCGCCATTGGGCAGCTAAAAAATAACAAATCTCCCGGCGCCGACTCACTCCCAGCTGAGATCTTTAAAGCTGTGTCGTCAGAGCTCATACCCTACCTCAAAAAACTGTTTGATGTCGTGTGGGAAAGTGGTCAAGCTCCGCAGGAGTTTCGTGATACACTTTTAATCAACCTCTTCAAAAACAAAGGGAGCGCTGCGGACTGTGGAAATTACAGGGGTATAGCTCTCCTGGCTGTTGGAGGGAAGATACTCACTAAAGCGATGGCAAATAGGCTAACACATGTTATGGAAAAGTTACTTCCTGAAACACAGAGTGGCTTTAGACCAAACCGAAGCACATCGGATTTAATCTTCACACTTAAACAGCTTCAAGAAAAAGCACTCGAACATCAAGGAGAAATTCACATGGCCTTCATTGATTTAACCAAGGCGTTTGACTCGGTGGACAGGGAAGTGCTCTGGAAAATTATGTTCCGCTTAGGTATCCCTAGAAAATTTGTGGAAGTATGTCGCAGTCTACATACAAACAACAACGCCCAGGTTATGTATAATAATGAGGCAACCGAACCTTTCTAAACCCTCACTGGAGTTAGGCAGGGATGTGTCCTGGCACCCCTACTCTTTAATTTGTTTACCACTGCTCTAACAATTATTGTTGACAACAAACTGACAGTCAGAGGAATAGGTCTCAGATACCGTTTTGATGGCGGTCTCTTTAACATAGGGCGCTTTAGAGCTTTCACGAAGACACGCACACGATTCATTTGTGATCTCCAGTATGCGGATGACTGTGCACTTTTAGCCTCTACGCCGGAAGAGCTTCAAGAACTTTTAGATGTGTATGCCCAGAGCTATGATTCCTTGGGACTTAAAATCAACATTGGAAAGACTAAGATTATGTCAACTCCTCATCAAGTGAACCAAATAGACATTAAACTTAACGAAAATTCTCTTGAAGTGGTGGATCAGTTCAATTACTTAGGCAACGTTGTTAATGACAAAGCAAACATGGACAGCGAGATTCGCAATAGAATTAACGCTGCATCTAGAGCACTCTGGGGACTTAGAGATAGAGTATTTGACAACCACGACCTTGCTTTGTCAACGAAAATGGCTGTCTACAGAGCAGTTGTCATTCCAACACTGCTATATGGATGTGATGTGAAAGAATTAGAACGTTTTCAGCAAAGACACCTCAGAAGTATGATGAAAATCCGTTGGTTCCATCACATATCAAACGTGGAAGTACTCAGGAGAGCAAACAGCCTTCCAATTGAGGTGCTTATTTCAAGAGCACGCCTAAGATGGGCAGGTCACGTTCATCGTATGCATGATAACCGCCTTCCTAAATGTACACTTTATGGTGAATTGCTAAGCGGTAGAAGAAGGCGTGGCGGTCAACGAAAGAGGTTCAAAGACGCTCTCCATGAAAATCTAAAATCCTGCGGTATTGCAGACGAGCAATGGGAACAACTTGCAGCGGACAGATCCGAATGGCGAGGGGTTGTGGCCAGCTATCAAGGAAATGTTGCTGCAAGAAGGCCGAATCCAAGACCTAACCAGGTCTATGTTTGTCCTGACTGCGGTCGACATGTGCTCTCCCGAATTGGCCTCTATAGCCATAGTCGTGTGCACCGTAGATGAATGGGAATTACAATAGACTACACCTTTTACTTGTTTTTTATTGTACACAATTTATCGACTGTAACATTTTTATACTCGGACTCGAGTAACGGCTAATAAATAATAAAAAAATAGATTAAATAAATTAGGTATTGATACAATATCAACGAATAGAAATAATTTAGGTCGCCTGTTGGTTAATAATAAAGAAAAGACAGAAGATATTAAAAAATCGGGGGTATATGAAATAAAGTGTGATTGACTGTGATGCCGTATACATAGGTCAGAGTGGCCGTAGCGTAGATGTGAAATTAAGAGAACACAAACAGTCTATTTTATATAATAAAAAATCAACTGGTTTCGCCGAACATTGCATTGAGCAAAATCACGTTTTTAACAGTAGTAGCGTTAAACTTTTGCATAATGCAAATAAAAAAAAATCTAGACATGCTTGAAATTTTAGAAATTAAGAAGGCTCTAAGAAACCATAAAAATGTTACAAATACACAAACAGAATTTATAAACAATCCTGTCTAGACACAGTAATAAAATTAAGTTCGTAGTTCCGGACCGGAACATATTTTTTAAAACTATTTGAAATTATGCTATTATTAAGTGTTTTTTTAAATATATTTCCGTTATTTCCTACAAAATGACTTTTTAAATAAATATTTACATTTTGGATTGTTTTGACATTTTGTAAAAGTGGTTCTTAGATTTAGAGATACTGATTTGTGAAAAATAACTCATACCAAAAACGCAACTCTTGATGTATTAGGTTTAGTATTCATTTAAAATAGTATATTTGCTTACAGAAAACATTGCTAAATACTCACTTTCAAGTCGCCTGATATGTTAGCTCCTGCTTGTATCCCAGTAACTGAGGGAAAAAATATTGCAAACACTTGGAAAAAGTCATACTGTATATCTGGCTTATACCTTTCTGGCCTATACATTGGTCCCCAATTTTCTGCAAATGTGGCCGCTAAAACGAAATTCAATAAAATGGTTAATACAATGTCTGATAACCTCGTGCCACTGATATGTTATTATCGATAATTTGGAATTATTTTCGTAGACTAAGTTGAACAGATTTACTGTAGTTTAAGAACATTCCCTGTTTTCATTTTAATCAAGATTCTAGGAGAGAAGCTAGCGCAACTACAAATTTGCCGGTAGAATACGGAAGAAATGTCTTTTTTTCCAGACATAATGTTACCTATATACGACTTATTTAATGTCTGTTTATGAATACACCGTTTGAAAATATCGAAATGAAAAAGGTAACGTTTACCAAATCCGTTGTTAGTTCTTACCAGTTTTGTGAATGACATATGTCGATTTTTAACGTAATGTTTCAAAGGATTGATTTCAAACAAAAATCTTAATAATTTTAAGGTAACATATTCACATTGTTTACATATAATTGCAATTTTAAACTTGCAATTATAAAAATATTTGAATTATGTTCTCTCTTCGCCTTCGTAGTTTGTTTTTAAGTCTTCCCTTGTTTCATCATTTTCCTGTTCTTTCATTGGCTTTGTTAGTAGGATCTCCTTATTTGGTAAGGACTTCTGCATTATTTCTTTAATCATTTGTTCGCGCTGAATATGTTCCTTATCTTCATTATTTGGCAAGAAATCGCTTAGGATCTATTCGTACTTTTTATACTTTCTTGCCCTTCTTGAATTTTTGCTATTGTATTTATAAATAAATAAACACCACAGAAATTAGACAACCCCCAATTCCAGAAGCCAGGGGTTTGTGCGGAAGGGGATTACACATTGAAAAAAACGCGGACACACAACAATTTCCTCCGACAGTGCCGGAGCCAGGATTCGAACCCGGTGGTGCGATGCCCGTATGATTAATCGCGATTGCCACTTCGCGCCTTAACCCACGCAGCTATCGACCAGAAATTTTCACCCATACATTTTAATTCTTTATTTTTTAATATTTCTGTCTTATTATAAACTTTGCATACGTAGTTAAAGCTGTCATTATTTGAAGTAATACCTATTGCTTCTCCTGTCAATTTTGCGCATATCTAGTGACGTTTCTCATTACAAATAAAACGCTTCGCAAAACCTTTCTCATCTCCTTTTACACATTACAATTAATACAAATATGATTGTTATTCTTCCATTATTCAGTATTCATACTTCAAATTACGAGGACAATTTTTGGTTCACCGGGTACTAATCAATTTCCGGCACACGTTACTACAATTGGAAATTGTAACGGAATTCTGACAAAATCTTAAACTATAGTAGCTACCAAGGACTAAAATACATACTCAATTACCTACAGCTGATTCGTTATTCGCAAAATTTTGCAATAAAAAAGTAATAAAACTGCAATTGATGGGGAAGTTCGGAAAGAGCTGCTTTTATGTATAAGGAGGTGTTAGTTAGCATTTTCTATTTATATCTGTTTGATGTTTACAAGTCTCTCCTGCTTATTGATTTCTAGTAAGAAATAATATACTTTATCGTTATAGGGAAGTATTCCCTTACATATTAAGTTTTGTGATATTCTCTGATATTGTTCTTGCAACAGTTTTAACATGGATACTAACTGGATAATTAACTCCTAATATTTTATTTTCTACTTTATCTACAATAAGTATATTTGTTAGAAGGCTTGTTTTTTAATCGACAACCCTAGGACATCATCTGCCGCAGCTGAGGCTCGAACTCAGGAGTGATAATGCGACTGACCGTGTTGCCTCTCGCACAACACTATTCAGTCCTCTTCTACCAACTCACTAATACATTAAAAACACTTAAACATCCGTGCCCTGGCGTGGATTTGAACTATCTGACCTCAAGTCTAACACATAAGTGTTAAGCCGCTGATCAGGTGAAGTTAGTGCCTATATGAACATCTATCGAGTGATCCCTGAAGGACTCTTTTTTATAGTGGAATCTAATGACCGTTTTCAAAATCGTTATTGATATGTAACTGGCTGTACTACCAGAATAACATCTGTCCATGTAAAAAGATGCATACATGTAGGTATTCTAGTAATTTCTACCTTCCCCCATCTCTACAAGTTTAAATCACGCCTCCTCCTCTCGCGAGAAATTCAGGACAACAGCGCAACTGCACTAGTAAAGGTACAACTTTACGGATCTATATTCTTTACGAGTACAGATTTTGTACAGATCTATATGTACAGGGTCTCACCGGGAACTGAATCGATCGATATAGAGAAAAGTACGCATCAGAAAGTTTTAAAAATTTAGATAATAATTACTAATGCTGGTGTGGCCAATCCAACTAAAATAATTACAAGCAGCTGGCACTTCCGCTTATACCGGAAGTCGATACCAACTTGCTTATTTCAAATGGAACACTATACATATTTTAGGGTTTTCGAAAAGAGCATAAAATTATGAGTCGAAAATATATGTAGCATATTCTATACCTAGACCTAGCGGTTTCAGAGATATTTGACATTTTATAGAAAATTTGACAGGTGCAACAGTTTGCAAGAACCGTTATAACTTTCTTCGTGGAAAAGATCCTCATTTGCTTCTTGTCACGCAATAAAATGCAAATATTTCAAAAAGTTGTAACTTTAACCCCCACAATGCTAATATCAGAAAAAAGGGAACTCAATTTTACACAACTTGACTTAAAAAAATACAGAATGTTCCATTTGACCTAAACAAGTTTTCGCGGTTTGAAATTGACAAAATGTAACGTGAAAAACGGAACACTTGGTATGATATTATTGAATTTATTTCAGTTGTAGATCGTAGTTCTCCTTGTGTTCTTTTTATGTGACAAGAAGCAAATGAGGATCTTTTACACGAAGAAAGTTATAACGGTTCTAGCAAAACGTTGCATCTGTCAAATTTTCAATAAAATGTCAAATATCTCTGAAACGGCTAGGTTTAGGTATAGGATATGCTACATATTTTCGACTCAGAATTTTATGCTCTTTTCGAAAATCTTAAAATATATAGGATGTTTCATTTGAAATAAGCAAGTTGGTATCGACTTCCGGCATAAGCGGAAGTGCCAGCTGCTTGTACTTATTTTAGTTGGATTGGCCACACCGACATTAGTAATCATCTAAATTGATGCGTACTTTTCTCTATATCGATCGATTCAATTCCCGGTGAGACACCCTGTATATTTACAGGTAAAATTAAAAGTCAGTGGTGGGGGTAGGCTGAAGTGTCGAAATAACTACTTATTGCCGAACATGTTAGACCAAATTTTTTTTAACAGACAGAGATCTCCATGAAACTATTTCCAAGAGAGTTTAAGTGTTCATTGCTTCTAATTTCTTGTCAATTTAATCCAAAAAGTGTCTAAAATTATTATTGTGGGGAAAATTTTAATTTCGGCAACGTGAATTTTTATTCAACATCTGCGCAAATACATACAGTTAATATTAAGATATTGCTTATAATAGAAGTCCTATATTTGCCTAATACTTACTACTGAATCCTACGAAACCTTTAGCTCTCCTATCTTCTGTTGGGCCTATTATAGTGCCCACCATAAAGTCCAACATCGCTCCAACTATGGCAGCTATCAAGAAATTTTGAGCCTTTGCCTCCCATTCCATACCCACTGCACATATCAGTATCATTACCAAAATGGCGATTGTTCCTGAAGTAAAGAAAAGTTTTAATTCATGGCGTCGATATTATGGTTATATTGACAGTATTCTGACCATTCTAAGAACAAGAAAATGTTCAATTGTTCAAAATCGTCAAATAAATATTTTTTTTTTTTTCAGTTAAATATGCAAAGAGATATTTTTCGCAATTTGATTAACTCACCTACAATTCTAGTATCATTCACGGCGTCAGTGCTATTGATATCGTCAACAATTGTGAGACCGTGACTTTTGAGCAGATCGTTGAGAGAATCACAAAATCCTATGGTATTCATGGAGGCAGAAACGGCATTAGCGAAGGCGAATACAATGCCAACGGACGCACCGAATTCCGGTCCAAGAGATCTTGAAATTATATAGTAAATTCCACCTGAAAAACAATACAATGGAGTATGACCAAAATGCCAGGGCAACTTTACAGTTTCCGGATTTTAATGTACTTTAAAATTACTTTGCCTGTAAATACATGCAAAAAAAACGCAACAAGTTAATATTTGGTAAAATTTGAGGTCTTATCAATTTTGATAAATTTTTATCAAACTGTAGATGAAATGACTAATTTCAACTTGCATATCCAGTCATTTGTTAAATGCTGGTGTATTAGTCATTATACAGGGTTAATTAAAAGTTCGTTTTATAACCCTAATTTTAAAACACCCTGTGGAATAATTTCGTAGTCAAATTCTTTAAAAATACCAATTTTTGTTAAGAGCTGTTTCTTTTCTACACTTTGTTTTTTGGTTCATGTCTTTAGGTGCACTGGTTCATTTTTAAGGGCGAAATGAACTTGTCAACAACAGTTTACTTTATGACGAGACGGCTTTGCTCGTTGTTGCTCTAACGTCAGTTTGACAGCTTAGTTTATGTGTCTAGTAATGAAATGGCAACAATATATTGTTTAGTTATTACAACTTACATAAAAAGGAAGAAAAATAAGAAAATTTATTTATGCAAACAATTCAACTTCAAAATCAAAACAATTCAACTGTAACTTAATTAACCTAAAGAAACGTGCTTTTTACAACAAATTTAACTTAATATTTTGTATTATCATCTTATTAGCCCTTATAACTGCCCGCATACGTCGGTTCATACTATCAATAAGGTTACGAATAGTATCTTGAGGTATATTTTGCCATTCCTCCTGAAGGGCTGAACGAAGCTCATTTACCGTAGCCGAAGCTACTTTGCGATCTCTGATCCGCCTACCAAGCATGTCCCACACATGCTCTATGGGGTTAAGATCGGGCGAACATGCTGGCCAGTTCATTTTGTTAATACCAACTTCCGCGAGGTATTGTGTAACACGCAATGCTGAATGTGGCCGCGCATTATCCTGCATTAGGATAAGGCCATCGCCGATAAATCCACTAAAAGGTACAACGTAATTGCTTAATATCTCCTCAATATATCGGTGGGCCGCCAAGGATCCATCGATGACCACCAAATCGGTGCAGGCCTCCCGGGTTATTCCTGCCCACACCATTACCGAACCTCCTTCATAGCTTAGACGGGGACTGAACGTGCACTTTGCAAATCTTTCTCCGGCCCTTCTCCATACTGTTTTCCGTCCATCTGGAGAATGTAAGC
Organism: Leptura quadrifasciata; assembly: GCA_963675555.1. NCBI lineage: Eukaryota > Metazoa > Arthropoda > Insecta > Coleoptera > Cerambycidae > Leptura > Leptura quadrifasciata. The sequence goes on along the minus strand of OY776681.1, from coordinate 11,857,140 downwards.
AGAATCTGGATTCGTCAGTAAAAAGAACATTGTTCCATTGCCCTAAGTTCCAAGGTAAATGTTCAGTGACAAATTGCAGTCTAGCTACTCGGTGAGGAGGAAGCATTTTAGGTCCAGTTGCTGGTCTGCAAGCTTTCAAACCAAACTCCTTCAATCTTCGGCGAACTGTCCACACACTAACATTAGTACCTCGGACCTCTTGGAGTTGATTTCTTGTCTGCGCTGATGTTAAATAACGATCCCGCAGAGTGTTAATGTGAAGAAATCTGTCATCCATAGCAGTCGTTTTTCGTTTTCTGCCACAACCTGCCCTACGTTTATTTCTGCCAGTTTGTCTAAAACGTTCGACTACTCTTTTGATGGTAGAGCGATGAACATGAAGGGTTCTTGCAACATATTCATAATTACGTTCATCTTCAACAAGAGCAACAGCTTTTGCGCAATTTTCCGCACTTAAAACCATAGTAGCAGTATAACAGGTCTTGCGTAACAAAAATTACTGTCAATATGACATTAGAGCAACAACGAGCAAAGTAAACTGTTGGTGGCAAGTTTATTTCGCTTTTAAAATTGAACCAGTACACCTAAAGACATGAACCAAAAAACGAAATGTAGGAAAGGAATGATTCTTAACAAAAATTGGTATTTTGTAAGAATTTGGCAACGAAATTATTCCACAGGGTGTTTTAAAGTTAGGGTTATACAACGAACTTTTAATTAACCCTGTATAATGACTATTACACCAGCATTTAACAAAAGACTGGATAAGCAAGTTGAAATTAGTCATTTCATCTACAGTTTGCTAAAAATGTATCGAAATTGAACTAAAAATAAAAAAATTCAAGACCTCAAATTTTACCAAATATTAACTTGTTGCGTTTTTTTTGCATGTGAGTGTAGATCAACTTACCTCCTTTTACCTCTCCGTTTGTACATATTGCCGATAAAGAGAGCGTGGTTATAATACAAACTACAGCCGAAATGCCAATTATCACAAGAGATAAACCTGAAACAAACAGTAAAGATAACGTCAGTGTGGAGCATGTAAAGTGTACATTGGACAGACAGGGAGAGCTTTTAGCAAAAGTATTGCAGAACAATAACAAAATTTCAAAAAATTAAAATCTGTTTCAACATATGTCAAACAAAGAGGAGATTACCTATTCTAAATAAAAAATAGAGGCGTTTCATTTTCTTTTTTTCTTCTAAATTATGAGGTTCACTTTATAGTAACAGATGAGATATATGTATTCTGTGACAGTTGTGTTGTAAACGAGAAAAGTAACATTATTTTTGAAACCCGGCTGAACAAGTATAGAATCAGAATTAACAAGTTAGGTAAGAGGTACAGTAAACGTGTAGTCGTTAAAACGAGTTCTGTCTGGATATAACTGACTAAAGAACGAGTTCTTAATTTTAGATTTCGTTTTTTGATTGTTTCACGTCAATTACTATTATTTACTTTATGTGTGATGTGTGTAGATAATATCGGGATTTCTACTCACAAAAATAATAACTATAAAATGGTAATGCCTAAAATTGTAAACAGAGAGCTCATGAAACTTTTACATAACGGTCGTCCTGTAAGGTTAGAAATTTGCGTACTGATGAATTAAATACACTAAGCATGAAAATCATGACCTGGCAGGCATCAGCCCTGCACATCATCAGCCCTTATATTTTTGAAGGTGTCAAAAAAAATAACAAACAACTTGTGGCTGTGAGTTTTTAAATCAATATAACCTACTCTAAAAAATATTTGTATTACTATTTTACTTGCTAATCGAGTCGAAATACATCTACAAAACGTAGTAAAATAAAACTGAAAGAAATTCATTCGAACTCTCGACCTCACGCGTGAAAATAATCTAGCCGCTACACCACGGACTGCTGTTGAATAATCGTCGTACCTTAGGCTAAATCAATACGACCTAATGAATACGTCAACGCGCAAATTTTGCTCACCTATACGGTGCTTCGGCTCATCAAAATCGCCTGTCAATATTCTTCCATACTTAACTATTGATACACTAAATCATATTAAAATTTCAAACTTACAGCGACAAGTTTATTATTTATATTTTTTTAATATTTTCAAAAATATAAGTGGATGTGCAGGGTTGATCCCTGCCAGGTCAATGTTTTCATGCTTAGTGTATTTTAATTCATCACTATACAATTTTCTAGCCTTACAGGAAGACCGTTATATACAGAGTTCACGAGCTTTTGGACTATTGTCTTTATTTGCTGCTTTATTTTACAGAATTCTGGTCAATCATTCTAATTCTACTGTGCATTTTAGCTTGCATCTGATGATGTGGTTGGTGATATTTTTGGGTTTTGTGCCCATGCATGTGTCGTGAATTTTAATGTCCAATAAATATGGGAGTGCAAGTTAACAAAATAAAATTAGGGATCTGTTAGAAGGGTTGTGCAAAATAGTTCTTGTGACTATTTTTAATAGATATTGACGTCCCACTTGCTATGTATTTTAAGGAAACCTGTTATATTTAAATAGTTTTCTAGATAATTGCTATATAAATGGGACTTAGACACCTTGTAAACTCAAAATAAAATTTGTACCAACTATTAAAGGTAGGTTTTAGTTTGTTTCGTATTTCGTACACTTTACTGAATGTTAGTTGTCCTTGTGTATCTGATAATTATATTAAAGATTATATTTCTGTATTAAATTAAACACAGTTGTATATGAAATAAAATCAGATTTTTTGTGTGATTTAATGATTTTTTAATTAGAGGTCATACAACTAGCCAAGGCTACATAATGCAATTTGTGGTACCAGATATATATTTTAAATTTACCTATAGCTAAATGTCTCTGAACTATTTCTATATTTTGCACATGAATATTGTAGTGAGGACACCATGTGATGGAGGCATATTCAACGCGAGGACTAACAAGAGCGCAGTATAATAACTTTCTGGTATTAATATCATTAAATTAGCGTGTATTCCGTACCACACAGCCAAGAAATCTGAAGGAGTTTGTTACTATATCATTTGTATGGTCAGTAAAAGTTAGGTTAGAATCGAAAATTACGCCAAGGTCACGGATAGTGCTAGGTCTATGCAGGGAAACCATCAATAGAATAGTCAGTCATATTTTATGACATCGTGTTTCAGAGATAAGGACATAAAGTTATATTTGGAAGGATTTAGAGGTAGACAGTTTGTTGTACACCAGTTATTAATTTTCTTTAATGCTATTTGTGGCTTACTACAGTCATTAGAGCACTTAATAGCAGTGTGTATTTTCATAACATCCGCGTGTAATAAACAATTTGCTTCCACCTCATTTATAATATGATTAATGTATATAGTAAATAATAATGGTCCTAGTATAGATCCTTGAGGAACCCCAGAGGTGATAGATATCTCAGTAGATTGTTGACCGATTGTTGTTTTGTTTTTAAATGAAAAAAGATGAAATCATGGAGAAGCATTTCAAGACATTTAGAAAAGTTATTGATAATAGTAATAGGTCTATGATTTTCAATTTGGTTTTTCCCTCCTTTCTTGTATACAGGTATTATTACTTTAGAGAACTTCCAAGAAGTGGGATATGTAGATGTGTTAATAGAGAGATTAAATATTATGGTAAATGGTATTGCAAGAAGATATGCACAGTCTCATAGAAAAATAGGGGGTATTTTGCCCAGAGTACCTTTTGGTTTAATGTTTTTAAGACTATTAAGTACTTTAGTTTCAGTAAGTTGTTTTAAATGTAAGCTATCGGTAAGGATATTTTTAGAGGTAACTTCAAAAAGAGTGCTATCTATATCTATATAGGAACTCTGAAAGAAGGCATGTGCAATGTTTTTTGGGTCGTTCATCAAACTGTCATTATGTATCATATTGTTTGTCATGCCGCTATTATTTTTTTTTATTGTTAAGAAATTGCCATAGTTCTTTGGGATTATTTTTTATATTATTTTCGATACGACTGCAATGCTCTTTATAAGAGTTTTCTATATCAGCTTTAATTCTTTGCGTCAAAAATACCAATTCTTGTAATGCGATAGGGTCTTTCTATCTTTTATAGTCTCTCCAGGCTTTATATTTAAGACGGATGCATTTTATAATGATAGCATTAAACCGAGGTGTGGGTACATTCGTCTATGAGGTTTGGTTTTAGGTACGAAGGTATCAAGCAAGTCATACAGTTTTGTATAAGAAGCATCGCAAGGACTGTCAACATCGCTATAACTATTTAAGAAGCTCCAGTCTATATGAATTAAACTTTCATACAACCCTATGAAATCTACTTTACGAAAATTGTAATATATATTGCCAATTCTTTGTCTATTGTTCTTTTTCTCCCTAGTAAGACTGAAATAATGACTAATATAGTCAATGAAGTAGTTTTAACTAGTACGCAAATTTTAAATTGGAATTAAATTTGACGAACAATGAGCTCAAGGTTTTTATACATTCTATATGTAAAAATCGCGCCAGTGGGTACGTTACGGATTGATAGACTAAGATTCTCACATCGAGTTTTGTAAAAGCGCGCTTACACTGTTGGGTAAGCCAGATATTACCGGATCGCACTAAATCTTACCAATGCCAGCCTCTGCAACGACCCATGATAGCCGAAGGAAGAGCATGACACCCCATATGTTCAGGAGACATGGTATGAGAACTCCTTGGATCCATCCTAATTTGATGCTGACGTGCGGGCTCGAGCTGTCGTCTGGTTCGGCTTGCCCGTTGGCCTTGATCTCCTGAAAAAATCAATAGTTTAATTTACATGCTAAAATGTATATAATTGTTGACAATCTTACATATAAAAATTTGTGAATTTCAAAAATGCCAGACTAATAATCCAATCGAAAGGAGAATATAGCAAATTCATTACCTGCATACAAGGTGTTTCAAAGTTAAAGGTACATACGTTACTTGTGGATAGAGCGCACTTTGGCGGTTCCAAATTAGCCAGCATTAATGCATCCAAATCTTTCTTTGGCCACAACTATTGAACCACCCTGTATAATCGGTTCATACTTAGAATATATTTCACTTATTTTATTTGATAGAACTTCATAATAAACTAAATTAGAAATCCAGGTCCGGCTTAATAAAAAACTGATAATATGTTGTATTAAAACAATATTTTTAGTTGCAAACTCCTCTATAAAATCCTTATTTTACTGTAAGGAACGTAACCAGACTGCAACCAACAGCTACTCTCCGGGCTATATGCCCTGCCGAGCGCTGAATTACAAGCCTGGCGCGTTAAGTGTAGTAATTGCATATTACCATCAAAACGCTAATGCTTCGATTGCAACAAACAACAGCCGAAAGACTGATTCTACTTAAAAGAGCTCTCATGCCAGTCGTCACATACCACTTGCAGACTGCAGTTTCGAGCTGTTGGCTCTCATCAGTGCAAGGAAAGCATGTGACGACCGACACGCTGATCACTTGACCATTTAGTACATTTCGGTATCTTTGGGATCTCGCCATGTAAAATAGCCAGCAGGCGCCATCTAGCGTTCCAGTGTCTGTTACAATCGAAAAATAAATAGCCTGGCTGGGCTTAGCATAGTTCAAATGTGCTTCTAGCGGGCGGAATATTAAAACATAATAGTTTTAGTCGCAAACTCCTCTATAAAACCCTTATTTTACTTAAGGAACGTAACCAGACTGCAACCAATTTTAAAATCAAATGATTGTTAAAAAGACCGCACCAAACACATATTAACAGCAAATCGATGTTGGGATTTATTCTGTCTTACAGCATGTGAATTCCTTCTGTCCAAACATTAAGTGAGCTACTCTATTCAATTTTTTCCGCTCTTTTCGAATATCGAAACAGATCTACAAAGTTTTGTCATACAACATATTTTCAGTTTTTTGTTAAGCCGCACTTGGCTTTCTATTTTTATTTTGGTTTATTATGAAGTTCTATCGAGTAAAATAAGTGAAACATATTCTGAGTATGAACGGATTATAGAGGGTGGTTCAATAGTTATGAACAAGGAAAGATTTGGCCGAAATCGATAAAACATCCTGTTACCAAGTAACGTATGTACGTCTCACATATCTTCCAGCGGCTTGTATATCAGTGTATGCGCGGAAGCCATACAACCTTAGGCGGGGGTTGTGTAGGTGATATACCATCCTTCGGAGGGGATGTAAAGCCGTCGGTCCCTTGTCTATTAGATGTTAGGCAAGTAAAAGATCCCTACTGTTCTTAAGGGAAGAGGTTCGGCAAGATTCCTGGTTGGGGGTAGCTCGTCTACAGGCGTCGGTGATAGGCCTCGGTAGCGGAAATAGACCGACGTTAAATAGATGTTAAAAAAAAACGTATGTATCTTTAACTTTGAAACACCTTGTACTAAGTAGCCTACCTTAAGTAATAATTTTTGTACAGCATGTACACAAGTCAGTAAGATTCATGACAGAGATAAAACAAAATGACAAGCAGGATAAAAAAAGACACAATTACAATCTGAAAGTTAAAATCCGCGTTATAAATTTCATATAAGCTGTAACTGATGTCTGATAAAAGTGCCTTAAGGGTTGCCTGAAAACTATTTTAGTCCCGGTTTCTAATCTCTGCAGGTAACGATCATAATACCGAGTTCCATTTCGAGTTTTACAATATCGTCAGGATTAAATTTTCATTGTATCTACTGGAATAGGTATGTATTTGTGGTGGTGTGGAGATTCATATTAGTTAGCGGCTAATGATAAGGTAGCATAAGAAATTCTGGAAGTTTAAGTCAAATATAGGCTGTAATTAAAGTTGTTTGCGATACCTAACTTGCCAGATTATGTATTCTTGCAAACCAAGTTTGTGTGCTTTTCAAGTTAATTTCTTATCCAAGTAAAATACTAGGATCATCTTTCACGTCCGCATTGACTTGACGAATTGAAAATACCATGTTCGCAGATTTAGATATATTTAAGGTCAACTTATTCTTGCAAAATCACTGTTGAACTACCAACTGTGTATTGTGAACATTTGGTAACAAGTTATTTATGTTTATTCTTTGATATAACAGTTGTTTTATCAGCAGATAGGACAGAATTAGCCTCGGAATTAGCACTATAAATGTTACTGGGCAAGTCGTTTACATATGTAAAGAAAGGTAGTGGTCCCAGTATCTGAGCTTGAGGGACTCCGATTTAGTATTACCTATAGATACAAACTGAAATCGATTAGTGTAAGAGGAAGATTTAATAAGCTCTATACTGCTGCTCCTGAATTTGTAATAAACTAACTTTTCTACTAAGATTTTATATGGCACACAGTAAAAAGCGTTAATTAAATCAAGATACTGTATGTAAACAAAGTCTCTTTCCTCCAAACCTGTGTTTATAATTTTAATTCCATAACCAAGCTGGTGTTTAGTAAAGAGAATGTTGACTTCAGCATAATTAATGTAAAATTCGGCAAAATTAGTAATTTTATTGTAACCTCAAATATTCTCCCAAAAATTGGTGTAATAGAAATAGGTCTATAATTAGAGGGATTGTTAATAGAATCTTTTTGTCAATCTATACTGTGCGTTCAACCACAATAAAAGAATTATTCATATGAATATTTGGTATAACTTATTGTATTCAAATAAGTACTATATTATATAATTATGTGTATCAATCTTGAAATATTATTCTTCTCTCATGGATATCATTAGTAGCGGACCTAGACACCAAAGGTATCTTTCTTAATATAAAAATAATACCGATAAATAACTAACTATAGTAATAGTAGGAGATACGCCACAGTACTTCCCCTCTTAAAAAGAAGCAGTCAAACATTCAAACAATCAATAGCTGGCGAATCTAACTCTTTATTTTTTAATTGCATTCCCCATGTCTGGGTTATAACAGCATTTAAAAGATAAGCAGGTTTTACTCTGTCTATACTAATTGTAGGCTCTGATCCATGTTTATTTATACGAATAACTTTATCAGTACAAGATACCACCTTAAAACGTCCTTCGTATACCGGCGATAAAGATTTTTTTGCGTGAAATCGATCAATTTTCTATACACAGACTGGATAGTCCACATCAGGAGCGAGGATTAGAGAAACGAATGTCCACGAAGGAATCCAAATAATTTTCTATTACATTTATTTTTTATAAGTAAATACCACACCGATATGAAGATAAACTTATGAAAATATATGAAAAAAAAACAATAATATTGTAAAAAAATATTTCATCAAAGAATCTACTGTCGTTTCAAGGACATTTATTCGTACAATAAAAGCTATGCACAGGATAATTACATCTAACTAATTTGTTTATTAGATTTATTAGAAATATAACAAATAATTATCTAGCATAAGTGTTTAATAATTCTAGTGGGAATTTTAAATTATCGTAATAATGTTACTAGTAATAATATAAACATGTATTGTTTGCATATGTTATTAAGTTATTTATTGACTTCGTCTTGTTACATTTAAAAACAACGAAACTTAAAATCATTTAAACGTAGAAAATACATCCGTACCCTATTACAAATGAAACTTCTACATGAAAATTCCTCAAGTGGTAAGGATGCAGTTGAGAAAAAAAAATGCAGAAAACGCTGTTACATTAAGCATTATTAAATGCGTTTGTTTGAGGCAAAACTTAATTAAACAGGAACAAGATTTAAATCTCATTAAACAACCCCCAGGTCATCGTCAGAATTCTGTGGGCGAGAAATTTTCTCATTGTGTATTTATTTGTTTAGGTACACCACCCCACAATCAAAACCAATTACGGGGGTGGGGAAAATACAAGATAAGATCAAAACAATATAAGATCATACAATACAATAAGTTCAATACAATATGAGATCAGCAGATTCAGTACAAAAAGAGGTATAATATACAATATACAAAAATTTTAACCATACATGCACCTTTTAATAAGAAGTCGGTTTCTTGAAAAAAAAAAAAGTAATAAAAGTCCAACACAGAAAAAGATACGAATTGTTAAAGTTACAAATTACTGAAAATTTTGAAAATGGTAATTTATTGACCTCTATTTAATTGAAGGACTGCTGTATCTGGACTATCTGGTAGACAGGTATAAAATAAACACTGCATAAAACAATCAACAAAAATATTCAAGTTCACATACATGGTTGTTGCAAAAAAATTCTCGAAATCCCCGGTTTACAGCCGATGTCTTGGTCACTTGAGAAGCTATTTTTACGCGTAATGGTATAACCAATCTACATAATACGCACGTTTGGGCCTTTGAGAATTCTCATGCAGTAGTTCGGAATCACTTTCAACATCGGTTCTCTTTAAAGGTGTGGACAGGGCCTGATTGTTCTGTTCATATTGCTAAATCGGATGGATGGTCTGCAATACCTGCAGTTTCTCCGTAATGATCTTCCTGGTCGTCTTGAAGATCTGCTCTTGGAGGTTCGAAGTCGGATGTGGTTTTTACATGATGATGCGCCCCCACATTACCGTTCAGTAGTCCGAGATTATTTGACCCAATTAAACGGGATACGTTGGATCGGATGGAGTGGACCCGTAGCTTGGCCCAGGCGGTTCCCAGATCTAAATCCTCTTGACTTGTTTTTGTGTTAATATTAAAATTGAATTTAATATTATTTAGTATTAACATAATTTTTTATTTTTGCACTCAATTGTCTAAACTCATTGTAGGAATCTACATTCTTGTTTTTTATATTGCCTTCATAGAACGTCTTTCTCTTGATATCCAAGATAATACTGTGTATTAATCAACTTCCAAATTAATTTGAAATTTTATAAAGATTTTTATTCCGGTCCATAATCCTTAGCTGGTTGATACAGATGGAAGTAAAGAAGTCTACACGCGATTGTAGTTCAAGTCAACTGAATGACATTACAAAAATCGGCAGCTACTGGAAGCGGTTGGAACCTCCCCACTCGGTGGATCTTTGAAGCCGAAAAGAGCATTAAATTGTGTGACAAAACGGCACTAAACGTAATCCGATCTCATCCAAAACCTTTTCAGATCTTCTGGGGGCACTAAAAAAACCCTCAACTTAATGAATTTACAATCATCTATGTGAGTTATTACCTACATTATCGCTCGTTGAATAATATACTATTAGGATATTAACAACGTCACTTGAACGACTAAGAAAGTCTAGTTATCCTAAATACTACAGACAAACTGAAAATTGGTAAAGTGATAATCAATAATAAATTCACTAACGAAGGTACAGAAAGCATATGATATTGATATTGTTACATCTACCTTTAAAGTTTGTGACAATCCATTAAAGTTACAAATATGCCGAAATCTTATTAACATGACATGACACCAACGTTATCGGATGACAAACGATGACAATGACAATCGTCAAAATTTGCTCATTGCAATCCGATCGCTCGCGGCCGTCTTTGTTAAATGAAACATTAGCATTTCAGTAATTTTAGTAAGAGTAAGAAACCCTCACACGGGAATTGACACGTAATGTGACGAGTTTCACGACGTAACGGCTACGCGCATCGATCATGTCATGCGAAATGCGATCTATGCTTCATATTTGCTTTATTTCTAATTTTTTTCACGGAAACCAAATTGAAAGGGTGGAAGTGTGATATATCGTTGAAATCAGAATTTTAACTGCTTTTCAATGGTTCCATTGCAAATTGAAAGTAATTATAAAATAAACAACTTGTTGCGTCAAAATGACACTAAACGTAATCCGATCTCAACCAAAACCTTTTCAGATCTTCTGGGGCACTAAAGAAACGCACATGCAAAGTTTCATTCAAATCCGTTCAGTAGTTTTGGCGCTATCATGCTAACACACATAACACACAGACATTTTTCAAAAACCACTTTTTTGGGTTCCTTGGACCTCAAAACGTAAAGATTTGATGTTATCTCAATTTTCGTTTTTGAACCAATTTTAGTAACCTCTCACAATTTTATTATGGAGAGGTTAAAATGTTTGGTTTGGTTTAGATGGATTTTGTATTTCAACGCCAATGAACTTGGCGATGCTTTGAAAACACACACATTTGTAAATAGGATTTGATGCAAAAAGTTGTTGGTTCTATTTAGTAATTACATTTAAAATGCCTATAAAAGTATATATTAATGTGAATATAAATGTTTTCTTCTTTTATAATTACAATAATTACCCACTTATATTACTCCTCTTTGGTGCTGGAGCAAATAATCTATAATATAGTAGGATATTAAAAATATTTTTAATTACACAATTGCTACAAGGTAATTACTATAAAATACTGGTTATTTAGTGTATGTTTTGTTATGTCATCATTAATTTTAAGGTATGGGTAGATTTAAATCCATCAATATACGTCGCCTATTAAGACTAAAAACAATGCACTAGTAACATTTATATCATTTTTTTTTTTTAAGAAAATGCTCAGGAAATCCAAAAAATGTCCGCAACATGTTCGTAATTTGAGAAACATTTGCTATATTATTTTGTTTTAAAGTGCTAGAAAATTTTTCATATATTTCAGCGGTACTATTAATATTGTGTATTACTGCTTTGTCCTAGGTAGTCTTTATCTAACTTACATGTTAATGTGTTTGAATTGTAGCAGTAACATAAATAGAAAGTAGATAAAGGTATCTCCTATTACGTAGAATGTAATAGCTGAGGACCCAAATTAGATTAGAATTTTAATGAGAAGTGGTTAGGGCAATTTTTTTTATTGCATATGCACACCCACGCCCTCTTCCTTAGAGACACTTAATCCCTAGACAGATTGACTAGTAAACGGTAGTAGAATCGTCCGGAATAACAAACCAGAAGGAAGGAGAAGTTGTCTGGAACAGTTTGGAGTGGTAGATGAATCGACTATAAACGCCACGGATATATAAAAAGCGGATCCAACGCACGGAGTTAGACATATAGGCTAAGTCCGGAGTCAGTACGCAGTGAGGGACTTAGCGTGTAGTGAGAGAACGTTACAATGATAAAAACTGAGAACTAGTCTAGTGTATTCGAGTTTACCGTTAAAATAAATATAGATTTTTGTACAACGCTCGACACAATCACGCTTTATCGCTTCAAAAATGTCTTGTTTCTGTTTCTCTTGTTCTCTGCTGATATTTTTCAGTGTCAAATTCTAGACAGAAAATAATATAGTTGGTTTCAGTATGTCGAGTCCTCGACAACATCAAGAGTCCCACAAAGTTTAATTTTAGGGTCCTTGCTTTCCAGTCCCCTGTTAAAAGATACTGAGGAAGTTATTCAAGATGATTGTTTACTGTTCGCTTACGATTTCACTGTTTAGGGCTATTGTGGCCGATTTATAATATCTTACAAAATGGCCTTTCCAACATATCTAACTGGTTTATTCGAAATAAGTTAAACTTAAATGCGATTAAAGAAATATCATTCATTTGCTTTTCTGTGTAGATTGTATCACAATAAATACTGTTTAGGTGTCGTAAAAAATGCTCATAATTGAAATATTTAAAATCTGTATATTTATATAGAAATTGCTTCCCATATTCAAAGTACATGATAATTCACAAAAAAAAATTAATGGGTGATCATATATGTTTCCTACGTCATCAACCCGCATCTGAGAAATCAAAATATATTCAATAATGATTAAATCCAATAATTTTCCCTCTCAGCGGAAATGATCTAATCCAGTTTTCCAGAAAGGTAACCGGTCCGATATTTTCAACTATCTAGAACAACTATATGTAGAAACTACTTCCCTAAAACCTGGAAAAGGGCTTTTGTAATTAAGTCACTTATGATCTATTAGTGTTTTACCTGTCTTATCAAAAATTTTTTTAAAAATTTTAGAATTACAATTTAGAGAATTTTGAAATATTAATAATATTCTACCTTTAAAACAGTCTGGATATAGATCTGATTTCAGTTGCGCTACTCTTGCTGACGTAACTGATGACATCATTGGAGCTATTGATAGTAACAAAATCGGTGTTTTAGTATTATTAGATTATACTAAAGCTTTTGATATGATAAATCATCAATTACTTTTTTCAATTTTGCATTTTTGTGGCTTTGAACAAAATTCTTTTCATTTAATTTTATCTTTTTTTGTCAGATAGAGCTCAACAAACGGTACCCAATAACAATATTTCGCAACCGCTAACGGTACCTTCAGGAGATCCGCAGGGAAGTATACTTGGCCCATTATTATTTACTATATATTAAATTTTCATAAATCCTTGCAATTCTGTAATTACCACTTATATGCCGATGATACACAACTTATTTGGTCATTTCACATTGAAGATCTGTATGAATATGGGAATTTAATTAACACTGATTTAAAGAATTTGGTATCAACTAATCAGCTACTCAAGGTGATATTATCGGCTTCAATCATAGCTCTGAAGTCTTGGTCTTATTATTGATCACAAATTAAGGTTTAAGCAGCATATAACGGGTAAATTAAGATTAACATGCGCTGCACTAAACAGGTTATATACTCAGACACTTTTTAAACATTGATGTGAAAAAAATGTTATGTGATTCTTTAGTTTTGTCCCATTTTAACTACTGTGATACGCCGTCAAAGAATATCTAACAAACTGTAAATTGTTGGTTGGCTGAATATGTACAATCCTCTAAAACTTGACATGGTTTTTTTTATTCATAAAATTTTAAAATTTAAGTCACCACCTTATCTCCTCAACAAGCTGTCCGATGTTAATAACATTAATATTAGACGTAAACATATTCTTACTGTACCTCAATACAGCAAGAAAATTTTGAGAAGGCCACTCTCTTGTAACATTGATATAGTCCAAGTAAGGTGTTCCTGAGACAAAAAAACTAAACAAAAACTTTACGGCATAATTATTATCGCCGCGGGCCATGTCGCTAAGTTGAAGTAAATAGATCCCAGTAAATAAGAAATGCAAACAAAAACTTTACAACATAATTTATATCTCTGCGGGCCATGGCGCTAAGCCTGATATGAAACATTCTTGCCTCACATTAAAAAACTATAAAGGTAAGCGAGTCAATTTGCGAACGGCACAAAAAAGGGTACCGGTATTTTAATGTGGTCGTAAAGTTTTTGGTTTGGTTTTTTATGTCTCAGTTTATTCTTACTTGAACGTTACCTGTATAAATAAATTACCTTTTGATGGACTAATCCTTACGTGTGAAAGTTTTAAAAAGACATAAAAAATATTTAATGCAAAATCAATAAATCGTTTTTTTTTTGTTATATCTCCCATATTCTTCTGCTTTCCTCTCTTTTCTCTTTCTCTGCTCTAGGTATCTGTTTTCTCTTTTTTCCCTTTCTGCTTTGATGTATTTCTCTAATTTAATTATATTATGCATTTTATGACTGTCTAAATATGAATTGAATGCCATATTATATTTACTTTTGTCACATAAATTAGGCTGTAGTGGAAGGACAGTTGCTGATTGTGTCAGGAAACTGAACTATTCTGCCTTTTATTTACATATCACTTGTACTGTTACTTATATAATCTATTGTCAGTTGTTATGAGTTTGGCTGAATAATAAATGCTTTATTACTATTAGTAAATTTAAAATTCATAATTTTTATGCTATGTAGATTTAAGACAAAGAGAAATTATATCAAGAACCCTATATCAAATGATAAAATATTATTTACAATAACAAAAATATATCTCAAATACGCGCTGACCAGATCTTTTAACATTAGTCGTGTAATCTGAGCATTTACGTACTTTTCTTCAACTGTTCTTATAGCCCATATTTTTTTTTTTTACAAACGGTTATATTAACCAGGCTGTTAATTAAATGGTAGAAACACCAGTGCGCCCACATTTGACCCCTCTGGTATTCCCAAGTAGCAAAGAACCGGTTAAATTCAAAACTACTATAGAGAGTAAATTGAACTCTGTTTGAAATGCAGTATATTAATGTGAATTGCTAAATAGAATAATATTATGTTATGTTTTTAAATGTGGCCAAGAGTTTTTGAAAGATCTGTTGCCTAACTTGAAAAAATACTGAATTTGTGATGTATAGTGGAGTTATTTACAATAACCCATTTGGAAAATGTGATATTAAATTATCGACACGTGGATAGATGAACAAAACGGATTATATAACCAAAAACTAGCTACTACACAAAATAGGTCTGTAATTATTGGACTGCGAAGGATTACAATTAAACAAAATTACTCGTTTTACATAAATTTTAATAATAAAACTAGGAAAGTGTTAATGACCTGCTATTACGGTACGGATACAGTTTAGATAATGGTATAAATTCTCCTTAATTAAAGAAAAAATCCCAGAGGAGAAATACCTAGTAAATCCCATAAATCCTAAATCTGGTGTACCCAATTTTTGAGAGTGGCCACTCCCTCGGTAGAGATCGACAGCATCATGAAGACTCCAGCTTCTCCATAAACCAGAAACATTTCAATTTTCTCTTGTACAGTTAAATACTCCATTGTGAAGTAGTACCAACAGCTTAACGGAAGCAGGTCTTTCTGTTCAAACTGAGTAAAATGAGTTGTTTCTTAAAGTTATTTCTTTCTTTTCTACGTTTATTTTCAAAAAATAAAATAAATAAAAGCAAAATATAAAAAACACGAAGAGAAGAAATAACACAAGCGTTAAATATAAACATAACCGCTGTTCCTGGGTTACAATAATAGCAGTTTCTTGACAAGTCATTTTTCAGTAATTGAAAATTTGAGAAATAAAATTTGTTTTGAGACTAATTTTGATTATTTACAATGAAAACGTGGTTTCTATTGCAAACGTATTGCAGGATCGTATGCATAGGTTCTCGGTATAGTCCAGGGAAGTTAGGAAAAATAGCGGATATCTGCTGTGCCTAGAAATTTCCGCTATTCGGGCGATTTTGATCTAAATGCCCTGGACTAGTAGGAAAAATAATAAAAAAAAATCTAATTTCGTCATTTACAGCGCCACCTATCATGAATCGAAAAAAATGTTTAACACAAATCCTTCGTATTGTTAGTCGTGGAATCCGAATCTGCAATAAAAAATAGGGCCTCCTATTTAAGATATCAAAGTTACCTATTGAATTGGTTTAGTGACCCATATATTTAACTTGTAGTTTTTGATTTTGTGGTCATCAATTTGAAGAAACCTAGTTTCTTAATTTTTTTTTATACATTTATTTAACGTCGGCCTATTTCCGACACCGACACCGACGCCTGTAGACGAGCTACCCCCAATCAGGAATTTTGCCGAACCTCTTCCCTTAAGAAGAGTAGGGACCTTTTACTTGCCTAACATTTAATAGACAAGGAACCGACGGCTTTACATCCCCTCCAAAGGATGGTATATCTCCTATACAACCCTCGCCTAAGGTTGTATAGCTTGCGCGCATACACTGATATACAAGCCGCTGGAAGATATGTGAGGCGAGAACGCGTTTTCCGTTGGAATTGTCACCCATCCAAGTACTAACTGCGCCTGTCGTTGCTTTACATCGCATACCGAAGTATGTACATAGTAAAGACGCACCTACGCTCGCCCCCAGTTTCTTAATTAGTCGACGTTTCGTGTTTATCTGAACACATCCTCAGAACCATTTAATTATGGTTTTCCTTGTATAAATTAAAAGGTAGTAATTAAACATAAATACGACACAATTTGGGACAAGCAATTAACAACTAAACTGTTAATCGAACTGGTTTTCTTCAAATTGATGACATTCCCACAAAATCAAAAACTACCGATCAAAGTCACCCCCCGCCCGATCTACAAAGAGGGGGGAGGGAGCCTAATTTCAGCACTTATGTATTTTCTCCGCGGAGTGATTAAATTTTGGTTATGGACATTTTTCTCGTGTAGTGCCGATTATTTGAGATATTTGAAAGTTTCAGATTAAAGGAATCACCCGGTATATTATTTGAAACCTAGACTTGTAAAAATGTAATAAGAAGCGCAAGAAATTATTGCCAGTTAAAAAATCTGTTCTGTAGGTCACTCGGTCATGTTAAAATAAAACATATGGGACAGCAACTTCTATCAATTAATTTTTTTATTGCATGGAATTATTTAAAATCATGGTATTATGCATGTATAACTTTAAGCCGAGTTCACACTGATAAATGTCAACGTTTATGCAAGTACCTTAATTTCCATACAGAAAGGCGTGGATCGTGTGCTTATGATGCATTTACTAATTATCCATTTCCTATTTATGATAATCCAAATTAGATGCTGATAAACATTTTGTTGTATAGCTACTATCATGATAACAGGTTGACTACCTCGCTTATAGTTTATCCAATGTCAGTTTAAAATATTCTACAATGGGATACAGCAGGTAACGCCGCGTTATCGATATAATTTATTCCCACGTATATGAGATGTAGTCGAGTAGATGTATAATTGAGCCTATGAGGGCTACCGGTTAAGAATTCAATTTGATGATCGGAATGACCAGTTCTAAAACAAGAAAATGCTGTGCGATGCTGTTTTCGTGGAACCGGATAGTGCCGTACGTTTATATAACGGTTGTATAGTTTTCTCCCAATAAAGAAAACGAAGTTGTTTGCGTTATACTGACCTAAAACAGTTACTACTAACTGTAATGTTTCCTTCAAAAAATATTTTTAAATGACTTTTGAGGGATCATTTGATACAGGAGAAAATTTACATAATGAAAATGTTGAAGACGAGGCAACGGAATCGATCGAATCGAGTTGGGAGTTTTATAACCAAGATTTACACGTGCAGACCCAGCGTCTTCGTATAACTATTTATAATATATATCTTGACGAGATCTTAGTTTGATATGCATGATACTGTTAATTACGCTTGGGTAGTTACGACTCAAAATTAAACTTTAAATGCGCCATGTTCAAGAGGAAAACGTATTATAACTCTGCATGTCGGAAGTAAAAATGGGTTCGTACCCAACGCACTGCTCTTGTCAGCCAAAAATATAAAACAGTGTTTCGCTGACTAAGATACGACCGTGGATTTGTTTGAAAAATGGTTCGCTGAACAACTGTTACCTAATATTCCCCCAAATTCAGTTATCGTTATGGATAACGCTTATAAGATAGTAGTAAAGTATGTAGATATAGGTATATTATAATCCTTTATACAAATGAACATACAATCTACCAATTCATCACTTTCAGTCAAAATTTATTGGTTAAAAGTCTGCAAAATAATGTTGTGTATAATAAACGATTTTTAAAATATTGTGGGGCATGTATTACCTTGAAAATTATGTTACGCGCACCTGTGGATGGCACGCGTTCGAAGTCGGTTTACAAAGGAAGGCCACGCTCTTGATTTTATATCGTTTTAAACTTACATTGGTTAAACTATACAAATCTGTTCAATTTAATATGACGTTCCTCAAGGATCAGCACTCGGCCCACTTCATTCAATATCTTTATCAACGATATTGTAATAGATATATAGTGTGAGTACTTATCGAATATAATGAAGTAGATTCTTCCGGGTCTTGCCGTGGTCGTCGAACTTGACTTGACGTTTCGCTGATCATCCTGTCAGCTTCTTCAGAAGGATTCTAAAGACTGAATCTGTTGTGTTACACTCCTCGTTATATACCTAGGCGCCGCTTCGCTTCGCTGGTCATTGGTCGCGCTTGGTTCGCTTCGCTGCTCATTCGTCGTGTTTGGTTGACCGTGACTTACTACAGTGCTGGTACTTGGCAATACCAGTCTCCACGTGTTACTAAGTCGATACCCATCCTCTCTGTTAAAGTTGTTCACGTGTTTCATAATTTCCAGTGATTCCCTAATGATTCGCGGGTAATAGCTCGTATTCCTGTCTAATATATTGACGTCCTCGTAGTCGATTTTATGGTTCTCGTTATTATGGACATGTTCTGCTATCGCCGACCTATCCGTGTATCCAAATCTGGTATTTCTCTGGTGTTCTTTGATTCTGCACTGGATACTCCGTCCTGTTTGTCCGATGTAGCTCTTACCACATGTGCACTTCAACTGGTAAACACCTTTTGATAACAGTTTGGGGACAGGGTCTTTGACTGAGGGAAGCATCTGCCGTATTTTCTTCACTGTTCGAAACCGTACACCTACTTTATTTTTAAATAAAATCTTCTTCAGCCTATCTGTGACTCCCGCGACGTAGGGTAGGCATGCATACGTTGTTGGTTGCTGCTGTTCTTCTTCTGTAGTTCTCCTCTGGGTATTTACTACTCGTTGTATATTGACTGTTCAAATCAATATAATGTCCATAATAACGAGAACCATAAAATCGACTACGAGGACGTCAATATATTAGACAGGAATACGCGCTATTATCCGCGAATCATTAGGGAATTATTGGAAATTATGAAAAACGTGAACAACTTTAACAGAGAGGATGGGTATCGACTTAGTAACACGTGGAGACTGGTATTGCCAAGTACCAGCACCGTAGTAAGTCACGGTCAACCAAACACGACGAATGAGCAGCGAAGCGACCAAGCGCGACCAATGACCAGCGAAGCGGCGCCTAGGTATATAACGAGGAGTGTAACACAACAAATTCAGTCTTTAGAATCCTTCTTAAGAAGCTAACAGGATGATCAGCGAAACGTCAAGTCAAGTTCGACGACCACGGCAAGACCCTGAAGAATCTATTTCATTAGACAACGGCCGTGAAACCTGCATTCTATTATCGAATATAGTTGAGCATATGGTTGTGAATATTTGGTATGTTATACCGTGTACCTACGATATTACTAGCCATAACTTTTTTGTGAAAAAAATGTCGACCCAGTATTAAACCGTACGGAACCCCACTTGGTACGCTAGCTTTTGAGGATTGATTTAATAATCCTCTAAAAGCCTAATTGCATTTTCTGAAAAACCAAGATAGTCAGATAGTAAAATGAACTCTAGGACTATGGATTGACAAGAATTTTATATCATATAAGTAACAGATTGCAAAAAGCATACATCTATCTATATCGAAACAGGCATATTTTAGACACTGAATAGTATATTTATTCTGTAATAAGTTTGGAATGAAGCATATTGTGCGTGAGCGGAAGCTTGTCACCCGAGCGCAGAATATGCCATTTCAAACGAATTACAGACTATACTTTTTCTACGTAGGTTAACTGTCAATAGAAACGTCAATTGTCAACAGAAACGCAAATAGTATTACAAATTGCACTACTACTGGATGGCGCCACCTATGCTTATTACATTCTAGAGGCATGTAATAAATATTACAGATCAGCCACTGGAATATAGGTCATTCCTTATTTAAAATCGACATCATAATGCTCATATTATATAATAGGCGTAGAAAAACTAAATTATTGTTATGCGATACATTAATTCTATCACAGATGAACTATTATGACAGCAACGACAGGCGCGGTTAGTACTTGGATTGGTGACCATTCCAACGGAAACCGCGTTCTCGCCTCACACATCTTCCAGCGGCTTATATATCAGTGTATGCGCGGAAGCTATACAACTTTAGGCGAGGGTTGTATAGAAGATATACCATCCTTCGGAGGGGATGTAAAGCCGTCGGTCCCTTGTCTATTAAATGTTAGGCAAGTAAAAGATCCCTACTCTTCTTAAGGGAAGAGGTTCGGCAAAATTCCTGGTTGGGGGTAGCTCGTCTACAGGCGTCGGTGTTAGGCCTCAGTAGCGGAAATGTATATATATAAAAAAAAAACTATTATGACGTTTATTCTTTCCTATTATTTGGGTTTTCTACCACATGTACTATTATCCTCTTCAAAACAAATCACCGAATCTACAAAATAATAGAATTATTGGAAAAAAGGCCTCTGCGCCCGTGACGTTTACGCCAAAGGAAAAGTCAGAGGTTATGTTTTGCAAATAATATAAATCGGAATAAACACAAAAATAATATATTTTGCTGACGTTTCGGAAAGTAATCTCTTTCCGTTTTCAAAGCTATTTTTTTGAAGAACTCTTATTTTGCTGTGTATGTCAAATACACAGCTTTAAGATTCTGTTTATGTTATTTCCATAGATACTTACTACTTACACAGAACATAGAACTGATGATATTTTTTAGATAATGTTGAGTTTGTTAAGTTCTTCTTTTAACATTGGTAGCCAGGTTGTACAAATATCTACAGAACAATTCGATACGCACTTATCTTCATTTAATAAGATTATTGCTGATTCTTTAATTTTTCTTTTTTTGGTATCTGTTCCTTTTGTTAAAATTTTTTGCCGAGTCCCAGTTTATTCTATGTCCGTTTTCCCAAGCATGTTCACAAATCTTTGATTTCTGAATTTCATTCTTTCTAATGTAATTCTTGTGCTCATCCAACCTCACACTGAAAGGTCAATCACCCACATAACATTTATCACATTCGCACGGGATATTGTAAATACAGTTTTTTGAATTCTGCTCCCTGTTTATCGGTTTTGTTTTTGTTAAAATAGATCTTAAAGTGTTCCCCGTTTGAAATATCGTCCTAACATCAAATTTGTCACCTATACGGCGTAGCTTTTCCGATAGTCCGTATACATAAGGAATTATTGCTGTATAATGACGTTCAGGTTTTTGTCGTACCTGATTGTCCCTATTTTCAACATTTATGAAAACTCTATCAACGCGCAGAGGCCTTTTTTCCAATAATTCTATTATTTTGTAGATTCGGTGATTTGTTTTGAAGAGGATAATAGTACATGTGGTAGAAAACCCAAATAATAGGAAAGAATATTCGTAGAATGCCACAAATAACTTTCAGACAATATTATGACGTTATTTATGATCCATGCTTAAATAAAATCCTGAAAACCAAATCGCCAAGCCTATCTTTATAATAAAATTACCTTTCGCACAGATGTGCATATTGTTAATAAATAAATAAATACACCACAGGTAATAACGACCCCCTTTATTTCGGAAGGCTCTGAAAGAGCTTTGTGTGGGAGGGGGCTACACATTTAGAGACATGAGACACACACCCAATATCCGTGTATAGTGGAAAAATCTCTCTCACAGTATTTTACACTGCCACGACCGGGGATCGAACCCGGAACTTTTGGGTGAGAGGCAAGTGCGCTCACTTCTCGAAAATCAGTCATACGATATATAGATTGATAGATAGATATTAGATATAAAAGCACTCTAACCCTGCTAATGCACTATTCACAGTTTTTTAAACGTTCTTTTAATATATAATATATTATAAATAATATGTGCAAATGCATGAATGACTTACCCTCCAACTTACGGAATTTCAACACATTTTTTTTATGGCTTTGGGCCAGAGACCATGCCGCCATTAAACACATTCCACATTTGCAGAATTATAAAATTGTTTCCAGTATGCATTAATATTGCTATGATTCTTTGTTTTTTTTTTGTTAAGTTTTAGTCACACCATATTATAATTAACAATAATACTATATATACATTTATTTAACGTCGGCCTATTTCCGCTACTGAGGCCTAACAGCGACGCCTGTAGACGGACTACCCCCAACCAGGGATTTTGCCGAACCTCTTCCCTTAAGAAGAGTAGGGATCTTTTACTTGCCTAATATTTAATAGTCAAGGGACCGACGGCTTTACATCCCCTCCGAAGGATGGTATATCCCCTATACAACCCTCGCCTAAGGTTGTATAGCTTCCGCGCATACACTGATATACAAGCCGCTGGAAGATGTGTGAGGCGAGGACGCGATCTTCGTTGGAACGGTCACCCATCCAACTACTAACCGCGCCTAACGCTGCTTTATATCGCATATCGAAGTATGTACATAGTAAGGACGCACCTACGCTTGCCCCTAACAATAATACTAGTTTATTCTTTTTTGCCATTACAAACTAGTACCGTCTGTAGACTTTTTCAGGGTTAGGTGGAAGAACAGACAGCCACTTGAGATTGTGGTTCAGGTTGCTGAACTGAACCTTCTCTCGAAATAATCTGTATTGTCTTTTTATACATATATCAAAAATGTTCTATACGTAAAGATTAATATAGACCTTTATTATTATTATTATTATTTGCCCTCATTTACAACGCATTACGTAATTATACCATTCCATTTAGATAAAACTCACTTGTTGCCTTTTTTTAAAAAACAGATTAGATAATATTTGCAATATTTATATAAGAAACAGAAAACACTTATCTCGATAATCTAAAAAATCATGGAAAACTACTTTCTAGTACATAATGTCTAGGGTAATCACTCTGCAAAGGGTGAGATGAAGTCAATATTTTTCTATCTGATAGATGGTAACCTTAAACAAACACATCACATATAGCAGACAACCCGCAAATCCAAAGTCAAGGCAGTCCGAAAGGGGGCTACACGTGTGGAGAAACTCAGACATCATTTATCCACCGACATTACTAGTATCGGTGTCGAGGATCGAACTCAAAACAGAGCAGGGTATGACCAAGTAAATTCGCCGTAGAACGCGCTCTATGATGTCGATATTAATCATGAATAATTTCAAATTTCGTAGTTTTATTGTTCTTGAATGTGCACATTGAATGTGTACAGATTGATGACAACAAGACATGGGCATGATCTCAGAATACCAGTACACCACCATAGATGAAAAAAATCCATGTTATAACGCTATCAAAGCCTACAATGCCTTATCAATTAAAATCTATTCATAAAATCCATTCCTTCAAAAATCAACTTAAATTGTATTTACTTGAAAATACATTTTACTCTTGCAGTGATTTTTTAAATGCATAAAACTTTTGTTAGCAAATTTCAATAGTGCCACTGATTATCGTATTTTCTACAGTTTTAGTTTTAGGACTATTTTAATTGTGTATTTTCTTTTTACTGATCTCCTTGTTTTCGTATATTTTATTCATGTTATATATATTGTGTTCTAATGTTTCTTTTATATTTCATTGTATTGTAATCACCCTACTCTACTCAACTATACGCTACTCTATTCTATTATATTCTATTCTATTCTATGCTATCCTATCCTATGCTATCCTATCCTATCCTATGCTATTCTATGCCATCCTATCCTCCTATCCTATTCTTTTGTGTTCTCTTCTTTTCTTTTCTTTCCTCTTCTCTTCTCTTCTGTTATGTTCTATGATTGTTTAAACAATTGAAAACACGATTTTTTCCTAAATAAAATCGAATATTTTAAGTACTAACTTCCGTTATTCTGAATTTATGTGTATAGGATTTTTTCTTGAAAGGATGATTTAAAATATGGATAAAATTAAGGAAGGTAAACACTTTGAATTCAGATTTATCTCACCAGTTTCGAAGTCTAGACTATTATTATTGTAAAAAATTCTTTGTTTTTTTATATAATCCCCTGATAACGGTAGAGAAACCGAAATGTGTCAAATAAATATAAAAAAATGTTGCGAAACAATAAGTAATTTTGTCTATTAAGTATGTTTCAACTAAAACTAACCTCTGAAAAAATACCTCATATTGAAAAATGAAGTAAATAAATTGAATAGACGTCCCAGTGGCGCTTACACATTAGGTTTGAGACCAAGGAGCCCCGGGTTAAAATTTTGGTTAGGATATGGATGTGTGGTGGCGTTGTTCTTGCGATATCAATTTGGTAGCAGTACATTAGACTGGGTTGTGTGAGTGACAACACGGCTAGTCGTTCTACCGCTCCTGAGTTCGAGTCTCAGCTGCGGCAAAAGGCAATGTCATAGGGTGATGATCTTTGTGTAATTGTTTGTGTATAAGGTTGTTCATTATATTCAGGTCACCCTTTATTATCGTTATTATTGGAGATAGAAAAAAAGTTTCGAGTAAAAGTTGTAGGGCTGTAACTAAACCCCGTTCATAAGTTAATGGAAGCACAGTGACGTGCAGAAATTAAGGAGTACAAGAAGCAATCATATTTTTTTAAATGGAACGCCCTATGTATTGTTGAATTTTTGAGCTACTCTCTTTTTTGTTTCAAAAATATGACAATATGGCAGTCCTATCTTTAACCGTTTTCGAGTTTTTGAACATTGAAAATCGTATTTAAGCCATTTATTATATGAACGGACATTTTTTATTACAGTAATCTATGTAAATGACGAGTATTCTTTATCATATGACACCAAATCAAAATGGAATATAGTGACGCAGAAAAAGTGCAAATATTCACTTATTATAAAAAATAATAAAAATAAACGTGTAGCACGAAGAGGATACAGAGTGTTGTATCTAAATCATCCAACGCCATTGATAAGCACGTTTGAATATGTTTACCAAAAGGCTAGAAGTACAGGGCTACAGAGAGCTCCAATAAACCCACAATTTAAAAGAACGATAAAAACATGCCAATAAATAATTCAACAAAGTTGAAACCTACATAGATAGTTCAATGAGCTAGCTGGAACAACACATCAATGATGTGTGTGCCAGGTTAAACAGAGCCTATTTTGCTCTATCAACTCTAAAGAATATAACGAAGAGTAACTTTTGAATTTCTACTATTCTACAGTATACTCGACAATTTCTTACAATATTATATCATGGGGACAAGCAACTGAACTTTCTCGTGTTTTCATCCTTCAAAAAAGGATAATTCGGCTTCTGTTTAATCTGACATACATGCAATCTTGCAGATCCATCTTTAAGTCAAGAAAGTTACTTACTGAAACAGGAATTTGTATCTTAAAACTGATGGTTTTTATCCACAACGAAAAGAGTGACCTCACAAAGTTCAGCGATATTCATTCATATCCGACAATATCTATACCAAGAAATTTTATCATACTTATCATAAAAAGTCGCATTATCACGCTGAAATTTTTTATTACAATGTGCAATGGTCCACAACCAGTTTTAAAAATAAATTAAGAAACATTTTGCTAGACCACTGTTTTTATGACCTGAATGAATTTGAATCTCTTCTAAAAACTGTCAACTAACCAATCTTTATTAAAAATAATAGGAGGATAGTCTATGTATTTTATTTTTAACAATGTAAAAAAGTGTGATTTTTAATAATGTAAAAAATGTAAATGTTTTTGTTTTTTATTTTTTGTATTTCTTGTATAGTTCAAGTAATAAATTCCCGAGACAGAAAAAACCAAACAAAAACTTTACGACATAATTATTATCGCCGCGGATCATGGCGCTAGTTGAAATAAATAGACCCCAGTAAATAAAAAACGCAACAAAAACTTTACGACATTCCCGACGCACATTATACACCTATAAAGGTAAGCGAGTCCATTTGCGAACAGCACAAAAAAGAGTACCAGTATTTTAATTAGGTCGTAAAGTTTTGTTACGTTTTTTATGTCTTAGTTTCTTCCTACTTGAACTATAACTGTCGTTACGTCTCAAAAGTTTTTTATAGTAAGAAGTACGACTAGTCAGCGATCAATGTTTTTCTTCTTTTCTATATACCTTATCTGTAATATATAATAATTAATTATTTACTCCTTTTGGTGATCATCCACCAATATGTGACTAACCTCATCTATAACTTTGTATATAGCAAAAAAGGTGAATAAAGGATTTGATTTGATTTGATAACATGACTTGGATGCACGATGGGACACCTCCACAGATAATAATGTTTACAAAAAATTGAAGATGCCAAACTTCATATTGCTTAAACAACCTTTCCGTACTGTATTCCGAGGAATAGAACTTTTGTTATTCACTAATAGTGGAATAAAAATGGATGGATCTAAATATTTAAAACCTGCTCACAATCACTTTTTTTTATTATTAATATAAGTGCCATTAAACATTTCAATAATTTTGTGAAAGGCAAATTCAAATTTAATGAAACAAAGTGTATTTATTGAAAAAAGTAGAAAACGTAAGGTAAAACAAAATCGCAATAACAGCGTAAACTCTTTTTCACTTTCTTATGAACTAAAGGATTATTTTCATGGTATTAAGATAAATAAATAAATAAATAAATTGACTAAAATAAGGATTCTGCATAAACTAAGGACTTCATATGTCCCCACACATAATAATCCAAAGGATTCTAATCAGGACTCCTTGGTGGCCAAGCAAACTCACTTCCTCGGCCGATCCATCTGCGTGGGAAAGTTTAATCAAAATATAATATATCAGCAAGAGTATTTTGAAGAAAAAACATATAAGAGTGTCCATTTAAATTTGGAGGAAGGACAAATGGTCTCGATAATAGATCGCCGATGATACCACACCAAACGTTAATCTTAAATTCTTCGGAAAATGCGTTTCTTTAACGGCATGAGGATTTTCTACTTCCCAGTAATGGGTTCCAGTTAAAAACGCCTCGGCGAGTAAAAGTTTCTTCGTTGGTAAATAAAGTGTTCTTAACAAAATTTCGATCCCTGTTGTGCTTATTTAGAACATATTGACAAAATTGTAGCCTTTGTGGAAGATCCCTTCGAAGTAAGTTTTGTACAGGAGTGAGATGATATGGGTATTGGGTAGAAGCGTTCTTTAGGTAAGACTCTTAGGACAGATTGTTTACTCACCCCTGTTGCCGCTGCTAAACGACTTGAGCTGACTTGAGGATCTTCATCCACACGAACTAAAATTTCTAGTTCTTGATAAAGTGCTAAAAGAAGCACTTAGGTCTCCACACTCCCGAGCTACACAGCTCATCCTTACCTTTCCGACGATCCGGGGTAGGATATCAATTGATGTCCTACGTACCGGCAGTCAGTCCCAGCCAAAACTTCCTAAACCCAACTCGACCGATGACTACCCCCGGGGGCGAAAAGCTGGCGAAGAAAGAAAACATCAAGACAAGAAGAGCGCCAGAAGAGACCTCAGCCAGCGAGGTTCAACAGCCAGGACCAGGGGAGGTCCGCAGAAAATACCACGACACATCTCACATTTGTGAGCTGGGTCTGGTAGAAGTACGCGGGCCCACCTATCACGAAGGCCGGTCCAGGTCTACAGAGATAATCTAGGTGCAAAGAGTAATAGTCCTACTCGGCCCTAGTTATCGAGACCGACATCCAGCCAATGGATATTGGCGCGCGCTGGAGTAATTTGTTTCGGTCGTCCTACATCGTTTTTATAATGAAATGAATCCGTTTCTCCCAAACGATGAAACAGATCTTTGAAAATCTTATAGTCTGGCTGTATTCTAATTGGATATTGCAATGAGTATCTCCTCGCTGCAGCACGTCCGTTAACATTATTTTGTGCGTAAACACATATCCTTCATTTCCCTATTTGAAAAATTATTATGTCTAGGCATTGTAAATAGAAGTTAAAGAAATTACATTAATTGCCACAGAGAAAGAAATTATAGACATAACTAATACACTTAAAAATGAATTTTCCTGTGGCACTGATGATATATCTCTTTTCATTCTTAAGAATACTAACATAAATATTATTGGTCCTTTAGTGTATCTGATTAATCAGTCGTTTTGCCAGGGTTGTTTTCCTGACATATTCAAAATTGCGCGTGTCATTCCACTATTTAAAAAGGGCTGCTCTGAAGACATTGACAATTACCGACAGATATCTATACTCAGCACCATATCTAAAATTATTGAAAGGGCTTTTTATGTGAGATTGATTGAATATGTTGAAAAAAATAATTTTTTAACACCATCACAGCATGGCTTTAGATCTGACAGATCAATAGAGACTGCCCCATGTCATTTGCTAAATTATGTACATTCTTGTCTAGATGATGGAAAGAACGTTTTGTCAATGATTTTTGACCTATCCAAGGCTTTAGACACTGTTCACTCCGAAAAGCTTTTAAGCAAACTATTCGACCTTGGAATTAGGGATACTACCCTGAGATAGATCTCGACTTACATGGAGGGACGGTCATTAACAGTAAGCTACAATAATACTATGTCATCTATTCATAATGTCAAACTTGGAGTACCGCAGGGCTCAATTCTTGGACCCTTGCTTTTTATGCTATGCGTTAATGACCTTCCTGATTACATAAAAAGTGCTGGGCATGTCACCATGTTTGCTGACGACACGACAATTTCAGTATCGGCAATAAGAAATGGTGATCTCCAGTTGTATGCTGAAAATGTTGTAAATTTATTAAGGTCCTGGTGTGATAGAAATCGATTAATATTAAACACGAATAAAACGATGATTATAAATTTTCACATTAGAAGACCTCTACCTATAAATTTTAAAATATTTGATATAGGGCTAGGAGAAGAAATTAAATATCTTAGTACCTCCTTAGATTCTAAACTATCATGGGACAAACATATCAATGACCTGTGTAATAAATTAAATAAAGCTTATTTTGGCATCTTACAATTGAAAGACACGCTAGACGAAAGTGGTCTATTAAGTATTTATTATGCCTTAGCCTACTCGCACATTTAGTTAAACATCATAAGTTGGGGGTGCGGAAGAGAAATGGGTAGGGTATTTGTCCTACAAAAAAGACTAATACGTCTTATATTTAACTTAAGGTACAATGAAAGTTGTAGACCAGCTTTTAGAGAAATTCTGACTCTCCCATGCATATATATTTTTAAATGTCTCATGTACACTAAAAATAACATCTGCTCGTTTGTTCAAGTTGCAAATACCCATCAATACAAAACCAGACATGGGAAGCTCTTAAGTATCCCATCGCATAGAACAACTTCTTTTAAACATTCGTCATGGTATAACTGCGTTAGTCTGTACGATGCAATACCTGAATCTGTGAGAGAAATAAAGTGCCCCAAGTTATTTAAAAATAAAGTTAAAACCATGCTATTAGAGAGTGTTTTTTTTATAGTGCTGACGAATTTATGTCCGGATTTTCCTAACCTGTTTATACACTAAACATAATATTTTTAGTCGCAAACTCCTCTATAAAATCCTTATTTTACTATAAGAAACGTAACCAGACTGCAACCAACAGCTACTCTCCGGGCTATGTGCCCCGCCGAGCGTTGAATTGCAAGTCTGGCGCGTTAAGTGTAATAATTGCATATTACCATCAAAACGCTAATGCTTCGATTGCAACAAACACCAGCCGAAAGACTGATCCTACTTAAAGGAGTTCTCTTGCCAGTCGTCACACACCACTTGCAGACTGCAGTTTCGAGCTGTTGGCTCTCGTCAATGCAAGGTAGGCATGCGACGACCGGCACGAGGATCCTTTGACTATTTGGTACATCCCGGTATTTTTACAATAGCGACAGGTAAAACAGTCAGCAGGCGCTATCTAGCGGTCCAGTGTCTATTGCAATCGAAAAATAAATAGCCTGAGTGGGCTTAGCACAGTTCAAATGTGCATTTAGAGGGCGGAATATTAAACATAATATTTTTAGTCGCAAACTCCTCTATAAAATCCTTATTTTACTATAAGGAACGTAACCAGACTGCAACCAACAGCTACTCTCCGGGCTATGTGCCCCGCCGATCGCTGAATTACAAGATAAGTAGGATCGGTCTTTCGGCTAGTGTTTGTTGCAATCGAACCATTAGCGTTTTGATGGCAATATGCAATTAATTCACTTGACGCACCAGACTTGTAACTTGTAATTCAGCACTCGGCGGGGCACATAGCCCGGAGAGTAGCTGTTGGTTGCAGTCTGGTTACGTTCCATATAGTAAAATAAGGATTTTATAGAGGAGATTGCGACTAAAAATATTATGTTTAATATTCCGCCCTATAAAAGCACATTTGAACTGTTTATACACTGTTAAAACCCATTTATACACTATTTGTTGTATATTATTTTGTTATTTGTATTTACATTATTAATATGTGTATGTGTGTGTATATATATACTCTATGTATCTTATGTGGTTAATAAAGTTTATTATTATTATTATTATTATTATTAGCTCGAGAAACAGAAGAAGAAAATAAAATGATTAAATGACGTAAATGATCGAACTAAAACGTAACCAAAGCACACTTTTCAATAAATACACTTTGTTTATTAAATATGAATTTGTATTTCAAAAAATTATTGAAATGTTTAACGGCACTTTCCTCGAAAACAGTTGGAGTTATCAAGTTCTACCAAGTGTACCTTTTATACGTGGAAATGACGTATGTTGTGTTTCATAGAATAAAAAAGTTCCTCCAGCAAATTTGGCGAAGTAAGTCAAGAGGCTCTTGAATGGTCCACCTTGTATATACCAAAAATGAAAAAAAATCGGCTAAATTAAAATAGTCATTTTTCAGTTGGATCATATGAAAGTACGTAAAAAAACCTTCATTTTGGTAAAAAAAATCGGACGAATTTGGGAACGTTTTGAAAATTGTGTAGAATTTGGACTAAAAATGGAATTACGGCCAAACTATTGGATATTTTTTGCTAAAATTTGGCAGGCTATTTTTTGGTTACGTAGGTTACTATCATCTAAAATTTTATTAAATTCGGTTTAATTTTGGTCAAGTTAGCTGTAATTCAATTTTTCAAGTGACCATTCCAACGGAAACCGCGTTCTCGCCTCACACATCTTCCAGCGGCTTGTATATCAGTGTATGCGCGGAAGCTATACAACCTTAGGCGATCCTTCGGAGGGGATGTAAAGCCGTCGGTCCCTTGTCTATTAAATGTTAGGCAAGTAAAAGATCCCTACTCTTCTTAAGGGAAGAGGTTCGGCAAAATTCCTGGTTGGGGGTAGCTCGTCTACAGGCGTCGGTGTTAGGCCTCAGTAGCGGAAATAGGCCGACGTTAAATGAATGTATAAAAAAAAAATATTCAATTTTTCACGTTTTTTCAGTATGTATATATGCATGTCGTTGGAGGCGGTGAACCGATTTTCACGAAATTTGAACTGAAGTTTCCTTGAACATATACAATAAAATTGTACCTTTTTCGTTTCTTAACTAGCGTTTTAAAGGATCCAAAATAAATTAAAACTGAAAAACCACCCTTAAAAATGACCAATTTACCCCCTTTTCCCGAAAAAAAGGATTCTCCCATCTACTCGATGTAGAATACTCATGTTATTCTTAGTTTCACCAAAAAATATTTTTCCATGTTGCGTTGCTCTATGTAAAATTTTCTCTATCGCCCTAGTTTTGGCTATTTTTACTTCACTATAAAGTCTTCGATATTTACAAGAACCCATATAGGCATTATAGGTAATAGGTAATAGGTTTGTTTAAATATTCGCAAACATTATACTTATATTCTTAACAAAGGTAAGGTAAGGTAATTTTGTCTAAGAGTTAATAGTCTGTTAATATTATTCATATCTTTGAGTTAGAAAACCGCAAAAAATAGGAGAGAATATTAATTAGATAAAATAATGTTGAGTTCCCTGACCAAATAGGCTCTACAGTTACAAATTTTTGAGGCTTACCTTAACATTATCCTCTCCTCCGTGCAGCTCCCCCAGACTAGGCCTTTTCGCCGCCCGTTTCGAATTCCTATAGTTCTCCAACCGGGGCAGAGCTTCAATTGTGAGCTGAACTATCGATTTTTTCCTTTTGGCAGCCTGTACATTCGTCAGCGCAACGTGTTCCTTCCGGCCGGAGTCATGGTTTTCCACTTTTTCGTTCCACTGAAAACTTGTGTTATCTATCCCGCCGTTGTTTTCCGTTTTCGAAAACCGCCCCTCCATTTTTTTTAATGTTCACACAAACACTCGAATTTTAAATTATGTTGTACTTACTACATGTTCGTTTAAATAACTATTTGAAAACACTTAACCTTAATTAAATATTATTATCGTTCGAAATGATATGCTGCCAGGAATTATCTTTGAAGTGGTGTATGGATTCGAGGTACTAGTTTTGAATGTAGCGGTAACTTGTTGCGGCGACTATCAATTACTTTCAGTCGACTGAAACGCTTTGCGTGCATGCAATATCTTTTATGGTCCGAATTGAAGCGCGCGTTTGCTTAACTATTCAATCTTGACGAAACGAGAAATTACTAATTTTGCACTGGTAATAATATACTTTGCTAAAAATTAGTTGGAATTTAAAGCTCTAATAAGACAGTCATCGACGCCGACGGTTCAATTAAACTATTTTTTTAAATTGTGGAATATAATAATAAATAATAATAAATTTATTGCCCAAGATACATCGTATAAATGTTTAAGGTTGTCAATAATAGAAAAAACAATAAATGTGTATTATGTATATATAAAATTTAAATATTAAAATAATTAAAATTGTATATTAGACTATACAGTCATTCACATTATATGATTAGTTAAAACCTACATTTGAATATAATTCTAAATAACCAAAATCTAAATTCACACATTAAAATTTACACTAAAATGAACACATTTAGTTCCAAAAGTTGCATTAATAGACTAGATTTTTATATAATATTGTGAACTGTATTGAAATCAAAATCAAGAAATTCTTGTATACTGTAGGATGTACTTTCAGTTAAAAGTTCTTTTAGGAATATATTTAGTTTGTTTGTTGTCAGTCACTTTAACTGATTTGGAAGTTTGTTATATAGTATCACAGATGTATAATTGACTGGTTGCTGAGTTCTTGTCAGTCTGTCGTCTGTCGGAATACTTAAACTATTTCTATTTCGAGTGTTGTATTCATGGTAATTAGAATTTCTAGGCAACAAGCAATTTTCTTTTATGTGCATAATGCACTTATGTATAAAAAATCGGCAGTTACTGGAAGCGGCTGGAACCTCCCCACTCGGTGGATCTTTGAAGCCGAAAAGAGCATTAAATTGTGTGACAAAACGGCACTAAACGGAATCCGATCTCATCCAAAACCTTTTCAGATCTTCTGGGGCACTAAAAAAACCCTCAACTTAATGAATTTACAATCATCTATGCGAGTTATTACCTACATTATCGCTCGTTGAATAATATACTATTAGGGTATTAACAACATCACTTGAACGACTAAGAAAGTCTAGTTATCCTAAATACTACAGATTTGTAGAGCAACAAACTGAAAATTGGTCAAGTGATAATCTATAATAAATTCACCAACGAAGGTACAGAAAGCATATGATATTGATATTGTTACATCTACCTTTAAAGTTTGTGACAATCCACTGAAAGTTACAAATATGCCAAAATCTTATTAACATGACATGACACCAACGTTATCGGATGACAAACGATGACAATGACAATCGTCAAAATTTGCTCATTGCAATCCGATCGCTCGCGGCTGTCTTTGTTAAATGAAACATTAGCATTTCAGTAATTTTACTAGATTTTAGAGGAATATTTGTAGTTTAATTCTTCGATTTGTCTGTATATATATTTAAAAACGGCACTAAATGTAATCCGCTCTACTTCTAGAGCAGTGAAGAAACCCTCACACGTGAATTAACACGTAATGTGACGAGTTTCACGACGTAACGGCTACACGCATCGATCATGTCATGCGAAATGCGATCTATGCTTCATATTTGCTTTATTTTTTTCACGGAAACCAAATTGAAAGGGTGGAAGTGTGATATATCGTTGAAATCATAATTTTAACTGCTTTTCAATGGTTCCATTGCAAATTGAAATTAATTATAAAATAAACAACTTGTTGCGTCAAAATGGCACTAAACGTAATCCGATCTCAACCAAAACCTTTTCAGATCTTCTGGGGCACTAAAGAAACGCACATGCAAAGTTTCATTCAAATCTGTTCAGTAGTTTCGGCGCTATCGTGCTAACACACATACACACACACAGACATTTTTCAAAAACCACTTTTTTGGGTTCCTAGGACCTCAAAACGTAAAGATTTGATGTTATCTCAATTTTCGTTTTTGAAGCAATTTTAGTAACCTCTCACAATTTTATTTGTGGAGAGGTTAAAATATTTGGGAGTGTTAGTATTTTCATATTTTTAAAAATTGGCCTACAATGTTCATTAACTCCTGCAGAAGCCAAAACCCTCACAGCTCTTTTCTGTATTTTAAATATTCTGTCACTGTCAGATGAATTTCCCCAAATAATAAGACCGTAAGTTATAAGACTATAGAAATGACTGTAGTAAAACGTTAAAGCTGTGTCAAGAGTGGTTAGATTTATTAATTGCCTTATCTGATATACCACCTTATTTAGATTGCTTGCTAGATGATCAATATGTTGGTGCCAATTTAATTTTGGGTCAATGTATATACCTAACAGTTTCACGTAATTCGATTCAGAACTTAAAAAAAAATTTTTTTGCGTCTTTTCTGAATTCATTTTTAATTTGTGTGCCTCAAACCATCTAGCAGCGTCGTTTAAACTGTCCTTCGTTTGGTCGAGGACTTCAATACTTTTTCCTTTATTTATAAAAGTAGTGTCATCAGCAAATAAAACAGTTTTGTTTGACGTCACATTTACAGGCAAGTCATTTATATACACTAAGAAAAAAAAAGGTCCAAGTATTGAACCCCGAGGGACACCGACTGCGATTAGCTGCTTTGAGGAGCATTGTCCTGAAGGTGTTTCTACATACTGAATTCTATTTTGCAGATAGGATTTTAATAAATTTAGACCATGGCCTCTAATGCCATAAAATTCCAATTTCTTTAGGAGATAATCATGACTTACACAATCGAAGGCTTTGCTTAAATCGATTAAAGTTGCACATGATGTTTTATTATTATCAATTGCATCTAGAACAGTCTCCATATACTAATTATTGCTTTTGTTGTTGATTTACTTTGCCTATAGCCAAACTGTTCAGACGCAAACAAGTTATTTGTCTCAAAATATTTTACTATTATATTTTTTATAATAATTTCAAAAATTTTTGATCAAATAGGTAATATAGAGATTGGCCTATAATTATTGGCGTCATCTGTGTCTCCTTTTTTTATATACGAATACTACATTGGCCATTTTCAACAAGTCTGGAAAAGTGCACTGTTCTATGCATTTATTTATTATATAAGTCAGTATTTCAATCAAATTATTTTTTATATATTTTAATGTTTTTGAATTCAAACCATAAACATCTGCACTGTTGGTGTTTTTTAATTTCATTATAGCTTCTTCAACCTCATATATACTAGTAGGTGTTATATAAAAGCAATTTGCAGGAGAAACATGAATATTTTTTAGAAATTCTTCAAAATTATAATGCGTTTCTGGAATAGTGCCTACTACTTGTTTAGCTACATTTATAAAAAAATTATTAAAATTTTCTGCTGGTATGCTAATTTCTTGGTTTTTATTTGATTTTACCTGAGATTTTTTACCTTTTTGTTTTGCTAGTGCGAATAGGGGGTTTGTTCATAGCATTACAAGCCATAAGGGCAAGGATTTAGAAAAAAAATTGGGCATTGTTTCATATGAGAAAAGTAACTTCTGTTGCTAAATTTGATTATTTTATCTGTTGTTTGAATAGCTACGGATGTACTACTGGTATTGTATAAAACATGAAATTGCGCGTAGTAATTTTTTAAAAAAATTGGGGCATAGAAATACTGTTCTTATTTGCAAAAACTAATATATTTAACAACAGTATGCCTTTTATTAAACTAAAATATCATAAAAGTACCTTTGTAGTGAATTTATTTGCGTAAAAGCCTTATAACAAATCATAAATTTGAAAAGTCAACTGTCTGCTGTTTCACAGTCTAGGGATTTGTTTGGTTTTAGGTCCTTTCGACAATTGATAATATCAAAAATAGTTCCTTGTGTATCAAGGTCGTAAAGTTGATCCTCGGCTGAATCCGAAGTTTGTGGCCGAGGCCAAGCACATTTCGGATAAGGCCTATTTTGCACTCTAATGCGCAAAATATTTTGCACAGGGTGTAACGCAAAAAAAATAATGTCAATGAAAAAATGTATCATTTTAGATACTGACGTTAATCCGCAAACATAGCCTTTTTGACAGTTGTTGTTGAAAATAGTTATTTTTGTGTCTATGGTGCGAAATACTACTTTGGTGATCGAGAACGAAAGGCGCAGCCAAGTCAAAAAATCGTTCGAGATGACCAAAGAAATTCACACACGAGATGCAAACAATATTTTTTCTACAACTGTCAAAAAATGCTATGTTTGCGCATTAAAAATGATAAAAATAGGCAATAATGGGCATGTGATTTTTTCTACGACCATTTACAGTGTTTTACATTGGTTTTACATATATTTTATTATATTTTCTTATGCATGACAATCAAAAAACCAAATATGTCAAAATGTGATAATAGGTATTTAGATAAGTAAATATTGTTAAAAATCAAAGTACATGGAACGTTGCTAAGGTTGCTTCTTATCTACAAACTAAACAAATTTCCAAAAAGTTTATAATAATGTATTCCGAATGTGAAGATGAAGTTTCTCAAGATATTCTGGAAGAAGCAAACGTGGTTTCGTTAAATCTATTACCGTTAAAGTCCTGTGAATTTTCAGGAAGTTTGTGTATCAATAAAAGAAGTCTATACACTACCATTACAGCTATTTGAAGTTTCCACTTGTTTGCTTCCAAAGGGAGCCAAAGTATTTTCCTCCCTAGGGAGCAAAAGTACTACTTTGCTCCCTGAAATGAGAGAGCAAAATAGTATTTTCTATGTAGGGAGTAGAAAAAATATTTTGCGCATGATATCATGGCAACGCAAAAAAAACCGCTTCCTAAGAATCACTACTTCCACATCCATATTTTGTATCCAAGTCTTATACACACGAAATCCCAATTTAATTTTTTATTCCCTTAAACAGTAGGGTGGGGGTGGCAATGGGGACGTAGTGGGGGTAACTAATGCCAAAATAAATTTTAGAGGCCCTAGGTTCTCGTACAGTTGATTTAAAAAAAAACTGGTACAACTCTTGTAATCGAAAATCTTCATAGTTTTAGTTGCGTGCATGTCTGTAAATAGGGCTGGCCAGGCATGTCGATAGGGGGGTGGGGAAGAGGTGATTTACCCCAGACCTGGGTTTTTTGGTGGAGACCGGTTTCTTAGTGTTTTTAAACTTATTAAACCTTTGTTTTTAATTTTATTCAAATGGAATTTTAGAAAATAACTTTTTCAAAACATTTTCAAGCCTGCCATATTATTGTTTAAAAAATAATATTTGTTACGGATAAGTCTACTAATGGTTGTAATTAAAATACAAACTGAATAATGATAATTCTATTTTTATAATAAGAGCACAAAAATACCACTTGAGATTAAAAAAAAATGTAAACAATGCAAACTGAACATAAAAATGAAATAAATGAACTTCAACTACGTAATACAGAATTGACTAATATTTTGACATTGCTCCATTAGCGTCTAAAACTGCCTGAAGTCTTGCAGGCATGGACAAAATCAGATTTCTTGCAAGGTCAACTTCTTGGGCATTATTTGGATGGTTATTTAATTTTCTTATATGTCCCCAAACATTTTCAATTGGATTTAAATCCGGACATTTAGATGGCCACGGTATCAACTCTATGTTTTTATTAAGAAACCATTGCCTGACACGATGGGCCGTATGTATGGAGCAGTTATCTGGTTGAAAAATAAAATTATTTTCCGAAAGAAACACCTCTATTACCGACGGCAACATAATATTGTCTAATATTTCAATATATTTAATGGAATTGAGATGACCACCACTGTTCCAACATACACCTAACCCATTTAGGCTCATCCAAGCCCAGACATTGACTGAAAACCTTCCTGATATTTGTGGATCGAAAGTATATTTTTCGTCGTATCTAGTGGAAGGAGGTCTATATATGCGAACATGTCCATCGTTACAGGATTTAAAAACCTTTTCGTCAGAAAAGACAACTTGTCCCCAGAAGTTTTCATCATTGATTATATAGTTCAGTGCAAATATAATCCTACCCTGCTTCTTTTCTTCTGAAAGTTTGTATTTTTTAGCCGCTGAACAACTCTTCAATTCGCTTCCTAGTTTTATTCTTGTGCAAGCAGTAGGTACCGAAGCAGGGAAATTTGTCTCTGAAATTGCATTTACTGCAGTCTGAAAAGGGTTTTTTCTCTTGGGTAATTTATAAGATTTTCATCTTCTTGATTATTACTTTTTCTGGGCCTACCGGAACCAACTTTGCGGGATACCGTTTGGTTAGTTTCCCATTGTTCTTTAACACTCATTATCGTGGTTTTACTCACATTGAATTCAGCAGCAAATCTCCTTATGGACCAACCATCTTCAATTTTAGAAACAATTCGAAGTTTTTGAATATCTGTTAGATGTCGAACCATTTTTAATAATGACGCCACTGATTAACGTCAAAGTGACATTTGTAAGATTATTAATATCAATCAAAGAACGAATGATTTACATGGCTAAAAGAAAGTGTACCATTTTTTTTTAAATCAACTGTACACACACACTAAATCCCAATTTAATTCTCCCTTTAATAATAGAGTGGGGGAGGCAATGGTAGAGGGGCTAACGCCAAAAAATTTTTTTGAGACGTTTCGTTCTTGTATACACACTAAATCACATTTAACTTTTTTACTCCCTTTCATAATAGTGTGGGGGTGTTATTGGTGGTGATAGTTTGGGGAGGTGGCTGATATAAAAAAAGACTTTTACTTTTCATGCATGCCCTAAATTGTAATTTATGGACCCTTCCTGCTTGCTTTGCCTATTTACCCTTATTTACCCCATTTACCCCCGAACCCTTCAACAGAATTAGATTAAAATATAATCGAATTCCAGATCTCGTTATAATACATATGTGTACCAAATTTCAAGTCAATATCATAAACGGTTCCAGAGTAAACGCGCGCACAAAAAAAGTTACAGACAGACTGACAGACAGGAATTTTTTTGCTCAAATTTAAAATCTCGGCGTTTCATGACATTTTAAGCCTATTTGAAAAAAAAAATGAAAATGAAAAAATGTCTCATTTTAGACACTGACGTTAATGCGCAAACATAGCCTTTTTTAACAGTTGTAGAAAATAGTTATTTGTTTAACTAGGCAGCAAAATAGTAGATTGATTGCCGCGGCCAATTCAGGAACTCAGCCAAGGCAGTCAATCTGTTTTGCTGCTGAGTTGAACATATAATTTTTTCGTCGATTGTTTAAATATATTCTAAAATAATGAAATTATTACAATTCTCAATCTCTCTATTTTTGTTGTAATAAATTCAATGAAAATTCATTAAAAATTGCAGTTGTTACTAGTTGGTTACCATGGAAACTAAGTGTCACTTTCCGTGCCTAGGCAGGAAAGTGCTCACTTTCCTGCCTAGGCAGGGAAAGTGACACTTTGCTGATTGACATTAGTCAGCAAAGTTAGTACTTTGCTGCCAATCGGCGAAAAAATATATTTTTCTGTAATATTTCATTCATGGAGCTATATAATTTAAGGTTTTCTAATTCAAATTGGCCAGTTAAGTGAAAAGATGCAAGAATCTTATCATAAGGAGTTCAAAAAGGTTCGCGAAAGTCAATCACGAAGAATCCACACTGACAGGGACATTTTAAACAACCTACTTATGTCTTTAGACCTTGTAATTACTAGTACGATGCGAACAGACTCGAGAAAAAATCGCTGGATACTGAACTTGAAATGAACACAGACAATACCGAGGATACTAAAGACAATAATAATAGAAGAATAATGCGAATAATTGAGGAATACTAAACAAATTGGGAAACACTGTGGGCGTTCAGGAATAATCGGGGAATGGCAGGAATAATGAGGAATAGGAGGAATGATTGTACGCTTTTTTGGCAGTAGTTGACCCCTCGAGTTACAGTAAGTTTTGCTAACGACACTGCTTCTATCTATTGATTGTCATTAAAAGGTGTTGCTGAAAGTTACTTTAAAAACATAATTGCAAACTGCAGTTTCGAGCTGTTGGCTCTCATCAGGGCAAGGTAGGCATGTGACGACCGACACGAGGATCCCCTGACTATTTGGTACTTCTCGGTATCTTTAGGATAGCGAATGTAAAATAGTCAGCAGACATTGCCGATGCTGCGGAACTCCTCTGTTTTAATAATGGGTACCTTCACCGGTATCTGCTATAAACACTTATTGCGTTTCTAGTAATTGGTAACTAAAATATCATTCAAAGCGCACATCTTAATTAAAATATTAGGTTTCAAGAGGAATACGACGAAACGTGCCTTTATGCATTTTAACATCTATCATTCCTTAAACTTTTGAATGGGGGGGTATTTTTGTGGTCTGGGGACCATAATAGAAGTATCTATAATTAAATTTTCCCGAAGTCATAACATGCTGCACTCTGCAATAGGTAGATGAGAAATCTACCTAAATGAAATAACTGTCTCACCCATAGCGAGAATATTTCATAATTTTTGACCGAAAAGAGAAATATAATTTGGTAAGCATATACTTTCGGTTCATTTCTCGGTTAAGTTCGATGATGGGCCAAATAACTTTCTTCGTTACAAAACGGCGGTGGTTCAAAGTTTTTAAAAAAAATCTCAAAATTTTATTTCAAATCAAATATGTAAATGTGATACATCGTTGGATAGTACTCATCTAGACCTACAACTTTTGTCTAAGACAGAAATTTTTTGTTAAAAAGCGTGACTTACCTATGTGCTAATAGTTCATAAATCCATGACAATAAATTGAAGTTGGGCAGTTCTAATAAAGATATACTTAATTACTTTCTCAATCACTTACTTACTAAAATAATAAACTCTGCAAAACGATATATGCCGTAATCTACCTTTCCGACTGGCCCCTGCCATCGGGCTTTTTTGTATTTTCTTTTCTTTAGGAATCTTGTTCTATTAGACTCACTGTCGTAAATTGATAAATAAAGCTGAAATTAAATACAGATTAACCCACCTAAAATTTGAATCTTTTACCGTCAAATGAAAGAGAAACTATCTAATGTTTAATTTTCTTTAATATCTTGTTAAAAATATACTCTAGAAACACTATCTTGTATGTTTTTATGTCCAAGCACTGCAGAGAAGAGCGAGCCTATCTAAATTGTAGGGACGTCTAGCTTTTATCAAAATGTTTTGATGAGACTATACCACGCGTTGCAGGCAAGCGGCTTAATGAGAAAAACTATCTCAAGTTCAATTTCCACTAACTTATATTGATTGCTGAATTCAATTTGTCTTTATTTAATAAGCAAACAATAACAAAACAATTTGGGGATTAACAATAATACAACAATAATAATAAATTCTTGTTAAGATAGGTCGTAGTGGAATTTATTGGAAGTGAGTTGTTAAAACGCACATCCAGAAAATGAGAAAATAGCTTGAAAAAGTAATTTTAAGTCCTTTCAGATTATGTGAATTAAAATTTCACCTAGCATAGAGTAGAAAACAATAAAAGTGGCAGCTGGCCAATTATATCAATACCGATTTTGAAAGAGAAATACATCTGACGCAATTAATATTAATAATAATACTATATTCATCAAATAGATCACAAAGTGATATAGGACAAGTCAAGGTACAAATGTAGAATTACACTACTAAAGAATACAGTATGAACGAAATATGAAAAAGAAACAAAAATAGAGAGAGAAGACAAAGGAAAATTAAAATGCATTAAGTATTCCTCAGTGGAATAGAATGCTTTACTTAAAAGAAATTTAATTTTGAGAAAAAATTTTTGGTATTATTTATATTTTTTATATCAATACTTAGCTTATATACAGTGTACATCCCATGTAATATGGGTTATTTTTATATATTTCAAGTCTATGTATATTGTACTGCAGATTATATCCATGCCGTGTGGGGTAATCATGATTTACATTGAGAGAATTAAAAATTGACGAGTTATTTTTAACAAATTTTAAAATTTCGAATATATAAAGACATGGTAATGTTAAAATATTTTGATTGATAAATGTCGATTTACACGACTCCCTATAGCTTAAACCGAACATACAACGGATAGCTCTCTTTTTTGCAGTACAAATATGCGACTTGCTGAAAATGAATTTCCCCAAAAGATAATACCATACCGCAGTCTAGATTCCAAACTAGAAAAATAGAATATTCTAACAGTATTAATGGTTGCTATGTGGCTCAATCTTTTTAACGCAAAACAATTACAAGCACATTTGCTACAAATAAAGGAAACGTGAGATTTCCACTCTAAAGACATATCTATG
Source organism: Leptura quadrifasciata (assembly GCA_963675555.1). Classification (NCBI taxonomy): domain Eukaryota; kingdom Metazoa; phylum Arthropoda; class Insecta; order Coleoptera; family Cerambycidae; genus Leptura; species Leptura quadrifasciata. Next base: position 11,814,313 of record OY776681.1, on the reverse strand, counting down.
TTGATGCCTAAGAGCTTAAAGGTAGTTACTTATTCAATTGACTTTCTGTTTAGTTTCAACAGTAAACTGAAAATGTAAAGAGCTCGAATATGGTGAAAATGTAGGGAAACTGTTTTTCCTTGATTCATTACTAACACTTTCTCATAAGAATAGGTACTTATATTAATCAAGGCAGAATTTATCTTATCAATTACGTTATCTAGAATTTTGTCACAGACAACAATAGAGATATCCTCAGCAAATGCACAAAAAAAAACTATTAAAGAATTATCCAAGTCGTTGATGTAAAGGAGGAAAAGTAATGGTCCCAGGACACTGCCTTGGGGCACACCAATATCTATTTTTTGCGTTTCGGATTTTGAACCAAGAATATCAACATATTGTTTCCCGTTAGATAAATATGACTTTAACAGTGTTTTGCATTGTCCACGTATACCATAATTCTCTGTATTATCTAGGAGAATCTCATGGTTTACGCAGTCAAATGCCTTAGAAAGGTCAATAAATAATGCTACAACTTTGTGACCTCTATCAATATTTTTATAGATAAAGTGAAGAAAATTAACTAATGCCGAGATGGTGGATCTGTTTTCTCTAAAACCATGTTGGTTTGGAGAAATAATTCAATTTGATTCTAAATATTCGGTTAATCTTATTGCAATTAATTTTTCAATAATTTTTGAAAAAATTGATAAGATTACTATTGGGCGATAGTTGGAGAGTTGCTTACGATCACGTTTTTTAAATAGCTGGATGACTTTAGATAATTTTAATAAATCGAGAAAAGTGCCCTCAGTGAAACAGTGGTTTATGATGTCAGTTGAAGATATCGCTAGTAAATTTTCACACTCTTTAATAATTTTGACTGAAAAAAAGTCCGGCCCAATTGAATTAGAGTTTTTTAGACCATTTATTACATTAATAACCTCGGATGTATTGGTAGGTTTTAAAGAGATTGAATTTTCAATCATACGTGCTGCAGGTCGAATCCTATTTAAATTATCATTCGCTATATTTAAGGATTTTATTATATTTAAAAAGTATTTATCGAATTCATTAGCAGTGACCATTTTATCTGTAGTTACTACATTGTTGATTTCTAGTTCTGGATTAATATTAGCGCGTCTATCTTTTTTTACTGATTGATTAATTACATTCCAAACAGCACTTGACCTGTTAGATGAGTTTATTATAATGTTATCAAAATAATTTTTTTTTTACTTGACGTATCTATTGTAGATAGTTTTATAAGATTTATGAAAATCCACAGTGATTATGCTATTTTTTTTTCTAATTTATAAAGTTCTTTAAGGCGAACTGATGAAATTTTAATTCCGGCAGTTATCCACTTATTATTTTTTTCATCAAGATTCCTTGTAATAAATTTAAATGATGCGTTATAATAAGAATATAAAGTGTTATTAAATTCAATATATTTATCTTCTACTGATTGCCTGTTTAAAACATTGTGCCACAATTCACTACTTAAAAGATTTTTATATTTTGAAATATTTGCCCTAGAAAAGGATCTAAAAGTATGATAACTATTTTTTGGTTTATTCACCTCACAGATAATTTTTTGACAGGTATGATCTGACAGACCTGTATCTAAAATATCTCTCTCTAACAAAATATCGTTAAAATTTGTAATTACATAATCAATTGCAGTTTTATTATTACCTTGAATACGTGTGGGTTCTTCAAATACTGGGTACAAACAATAAGAATTTATAAGACCAATAAGTTCTAAAGTATAATTAACTAAAACTGAAGAAGTTATTAGATGAGATGAGTTGTTTGATATATTTGAAGAAAACCAAGCATACCAGGGAATACTTACAGACCTAATTAAATTGTTTGATTGCGTTAGTCACGGAAAACCGTTGAAAAAGCCTGAAATTAGAGGATACATTGTTTTTTGTTTACCATTCCCATAATTCACCAGTATTTTTAATGATATCAAATTATTTACGGAGATGGTAACTCGATGGCCAACGCGTCTAGTTTTCTCTCTAAGCAATTTTCAGTTATAAATTATCCCCATGAAGTAGTTCGAATCCCACTAGCAACTGTAAATAAAGCTCCATCTCCTTTACTGACATAAATCTATATCTTCACTTACACTCAATATATCGTCTTCTAAAAATAAAGTTCAAAGAATCTACGAAACATTAAAATTACATTGGGAAATAATCTCCACGCCTGCGCCAGCCTGTGACAGTAATGGGAAGTAACCTATTTAAGCGTGACTTTAACGTCAAAGAAACAGATGGAAGGCATAGAAAAATAAGTTACTGAGAAACTACTCAAGTGAAACTTCCGTACTGATAAAATATTACCTAGGTTTTTGTACTTAAAATACAATTTAATGTGGAATCTATTAAAACAATTACCTCAACCTAGAAAAAACTAGATGAAATTGGATTATCTAACAAAATTTAACGGCATAAAAATATTGGAATTGAAAAATGTTTATTTACTAATTTGTTAGATAAAAAAAATTACGCTGTCTGTCATTTTCATGGCTATCTGCAATTTTGGATTTAAATGTAGATAGGTACCTTATTAAAATGATTTGTTGGCGCTTACTTTAAAAAAATACTTATTATTACGAAGGATATCGTTAAGAAATTATTAATTGCAAAAAAAATTATAGTTTATGAATCATTTTTCTGATTAATAAAAAAAATAGCACAGTTCCATTTAAAAAAATTTCATAGAACTCCTACGGAAATGAAAATGAAAATGAAATTCCGTTTTTTGAAAAAACCCTAAAAATACTGGTACCTATAGTATAGTAAACTCTAAACTGGCATGTGTATGAGTTGATAATGCGCGTACGATTTCATTTCTCTCGCATAAGTTCAGCGATTCTCAAACTCTGAAGATTTGTCATTGGTTATTTAAAGATCATCTCATATTAGAATTAAATTCATCGTTATATGAAATATGTAAGCTATTTTTAGTGGTAGTGGATATTCATCCGACAAACGGACATTGCCAAACCACTATACCTAGGACTTGCAATTTACTAGTATCTACATATTACATGTTTTATAGCTGAATTGTACATCGTGGAATAGCTCAGTGTGTAAGTAAGTAAGGTAAAGGGAATAAAACCTCGGCCAAGACAATGAAAAAACTAAAAGTGCTAGAACACAAATATATGCGCCTCATATCAAATTCTGGAAGATACACCTCCCTCAGAGACCTCTACGAACGCTGCAACGACATAATCCCGATAGCCGACTACGTCCAGCATATCTCCCAAAACTTCTATTCGTTCAAGCTGGGCGATAGTCCGCTAACAAGACATATTACACAAGTTAGACAGCATAATGCCCCATTTCGGATTAAACACCCCTTACCTTACCAGACGTTGCCAATCTTCCGGCAGCCACTCTAGCCAAACTTTCACTTACTATACCTTCTCTAATACTATCCACCTTTCACTGATATTTTATACCTTTCATCCACTTTAATTCTTTCCTGTCCCCCTCTTCTTTTGTTTTTGTGTATTTTTGTGTGTGTCGCGTTTGTTTGTTCTTCGTTTCTGTTTGTACATTTTTGTCTGTAAATTCATCCTTCATTCATTAAACTCGTAACAGAATCCAAATTTTATATCAGAACAATCAAAATTTTTAGAATCCCAGTTTAGGCCTGCCTTGCGCAACCCGTAGTTGGAGCAATTCGCGGATGGCACCCCGTGCAAGTTACGGAGTCAGCGTCAGTGCCCAAATTAAATTCAGTGAAGTGCACGAACGTCGAAAACCAAGTGATCGTTTTAACCAGTTTTAAGTTAAGCTTTCTTTTTTAAGCATTTTTTGTCACAGCACTTAATTTTATTTACTTTTGTAAAAGGAGTTTGAGTTTTTATCGTTTCCATTTTTACCTAGCCAAACCAGTCCCGCCTCGGCCCGACTTTGCGATACACCACCGCGTTAACGCAGTGGTCGCAGGGTCGGTCCCGATGGGCTCTGGGGAGGCACATTTACTGTATATTAATTTTAATAAAGTTGTTTTCAATTGAATTGAAAAATTGAATAAAACATCCGGGTTCAAATCCTGTTGCCTACCGATTTTTTTAAAATTTTATTATATTAAAAGTTAAACATTTTATTTTATTAATCCTCGCCGCAAGTTTTGTTTTTTCTTGTATTATTCCGCGCGAGTTTATCCCTTGGTATTTAGTGGTCTGGTTATTTATTCGCTTGTCAGACGAATATCCACAGCCATTTTTTAAGTTTATTATACATTACATAGGCCATAGGCCCTCAATCCTTCGTGTTTTATTTCATGCTAAATAGTTAGACCGAACAGTTTACCGCGGTGTGCCAAAGCTGTAGTCTTTTTTAAGGTATTTTTTACAGCCCATTCCTATATCATCTGATGATATGGGCGTGGCGTATCTATAGTTTGTATCCAATAAATAGACGTACCATCTACAGTTTGCGGTTTGTAGGGTCACTCAGTCGGTCATTCTATTTAACGTTAAATGTATCCGGGTTTCTAAACTAGATACGTGTGTAAATATTTATTTCGAATAACATTAAATTATAAAAATGCAATATTTGGTAAATATGGCAACTAAATTGGGCGTCTTAAATGAACGGTCAAAGAAGTTGGTATTAAATGTAATAGATTAATTTACAAAAGAAAAGAAAAACAAGGGACCCTTGATACCTCTTGAACGAATTCATGAAAGAGTTTCTGAAGCCTTAAATATAAGTCTCAGAACAGTTAGCAGAATTAAGCACCAACATATTAATAATGTATCCTTGAAAATACAAAAACGAATTAAAAAGAAACCAAAAACATTAGATGTACGTGAAGGTGTTAAAATGCAAATAAGGGAAATAATTTATAATTTTTATGAATTTAAAACACATTTTACATTACATGCTTTGAAGGAAATACTAAGAAATAAGGGAATCATTGACGTCTCTAAGGTAAGTCTCTAAAACTATTAAAACATTGTGATTTAGGTATAAAAAAGATTGTAACCGTCCTTATTTATGTGAACAAATGCAAATAGTTCAGCAAAGGGTTGTATTTTTAAGAAAATATATGGAAAACTATGACAGTAACGAAGAGTTGCATTTATAGATGAAACATGGGTATTTGCCACTAGAAGTGTTCGAAAATCGTGGCAAGATTGTGACAATTTTGAAGAATGGATACAACAGCAACTACTGCCAAATCTTGAAGAACCAAGTTTAATTGTAATGGATAATGCTTCGTATCACACCCGACAATTAAATAAACAACCTACTTGTCAATGGAAAAAGCATGATATTGCAGAATGGTTAACTAAAAATAATATTCATTTTCCTTATGCAGCATTGAAAGCGGACTTGTTAAATCTTGCTAGGAGTAATAAGAAGGAAAAAATGTACTTTGTTGACGAACTGCTGCGTGAGAATGGGCATGAAGTTCATATTTCCTAATATTTTATGATAACACCTTTAATACTTTTGTATAATTATTTAGCGATTGCATTACAGTTACAGACATATAATCATTTGTAAATTGATGTAAACTGTTTGAGAACCACTGTCATACCTGAGCTATCGAGTAAATAGTTTCTTACTTCATACGACGAAGCAACCTTTGGACTCGCCAAGTTAGAGTTTATTCGACTATATCAGTAATTCAAACAACTATTTTCTTTACATACAAGTCTACAACCTTACTAATAGTTTCCATAGCCTACTTAGTAATTTTCTTACTTCGCATTCATCTGAAGCGGCTATTTTGAAAAAATTATTCGTATCTCACTTATTTTTTGGAATTTTTTACATCTGAAAAAACTGTTGTACTTAGAACTTTATGCTTAATGAGAAATCATAAAAAACATAGTAATTCCATTTAAGAAAGAAAGTTGATGTCACTTCCGGTTCAACCGGAAGTGATATTTTTATTCTCGTTAGCCTAAAAGTAGCCCATTATTTTCTAATTCATGTGTACCAAAAACCAAGTTTTTAAGTATAAAAACAACCAAAATATTGGGGGCGTACTTTGACTCGTGGCCACCCGGTATAATAGTTATATTCGATGGATATAATGATTCTAGTAAGAATTTCAAAGCAATGGAACAGCTTCGATGATCCAATGTACTTTCTGGCTCTTCCGATGTTCTCTTCGATGAAACTATGCATGTACCAATGAATCAAGAAAAATTCCTAGCCAATCGTCGCAAGAAACATAGGTTCGTTTCGATTCTGTTACAAAAATTAGCTACTGCGAACGTAGTTGCTAAGCAATTTCGGGACGATGCTGATGTTCTAATAATAAAGACAGCACTTGAAATATCATATGCAAATATAGCTGTTGTTGTGGGGTTCTTCTCATTGCACGTGCTTCTTCACATCAGCGATTTTTTTTTAAAACCAGGCAAAGGAAATGTTTAGACAATAATATATTCTAATAGCATCGGTCATTACACAATTTGCAAACAATATCTTTTATTTTTACACACTATAACTGGATTCGATACAACTTCCGCACTTGTCAATCGAGGTAAAAAGGAAGCTCTACAGTTACTTGAAAATCGCCAAGATTTTCAGCGTTCGGCGGAGGTGTTTCAGGCAGGAGGCTTGCTCTCCAGAAGTTATTGTTAATATTGGAGTACATTTCTTATTGGCGATATATGGAGCTCCAATTAAAGAAGTTTCACTTGATAACCACCGATACTTGAGCTTTGCTAAATCCACTAGGTTCAATAAACCTGTAAAGCTACAATTATTTCCACCGACAACTGGAGCCGCCAGACAGCATTTATTTCGGATTTATTATCAAGTACACACTTGGTTGGGTAATGAACTAAATCCTGAATAGTGAGGATGGGTCATGAAAGATCATGTTTTAGAGCCTGTTATGACGTTACTGTCTCCTGGGCCCAATGACCTCCTCCATATGAGCTGCAATTCCAAAAGATTATGGGACGAATCGCGTTTGCAGAAAAATTGGTTTGCTATGCTCTGCTGTTTGTGGACACTGCCATGGTCAATCCTGTCTCAATGCACCTCCCAGTGATGATCCGGTAGAAACCTTTGAAGATATCAACCAGCAAGATTTTGAATAAGAAGGAACAAACCGTGACGATAGTGACACTAAAGCAAACGCAGAAGAGGAATCATTGCTCCCGGTAGAAGTGGATGAAGAAGAGGAGTGTTGATTTTTCACCTAACCTAACTATGTAAAAAAACACGCCTTGCATTCTACCTCGAAGGTGGTGGGGAAACGAATGCATCACTATTGCAGCACTATTTCATCATGTTGACTCTGTGCGGCGTATAACGTGGAAACGGTAGCTCCTACACGGAAAATGTATAGAACCTTTTTTATAGAGCATTTCCTTATCGACAACTTTTGTAACTGCAAACATTTTCGTCCGACCAATAGCAAGCGAGATATTAACGTGAAACCAATTTTTTGACCTTTGACCCCCGTATAACTTTTGAAGCGCACAAGTTATCGATGGGGACTTTTTATACATTATTTATAACGATTAAACGAAGGTGTATGCAAAAGTTTAGCTTACTGAGAATTTTTAAGAAGTGAAACCCTTAAGTTACTGGGCTAATTAAGCAAAACATTAAACTGGTATTTGCTCGTTGTCGTTTTAGATTAGAAACGCTTCCTAATTACTACTTAATATAAATAACCGAACCGCATACATATAATAAATATTTATTACTATCATTAATATTCATAATGAGTCATGTTGTAGGTAAATTACTTGCATTTCCAGTTTTCTTTCAACCGAATGAATTCACGAAAAGGTATTTCCTATATTATGCCATGAATTTGTTTACGCAGGCCAAACGGAAAGTGCCATTCCATTTGGCCTGCACTCACAAATATACTGACTTTATTAAATTTTCAGTGCTCTCAATTGAACTGAAAACATGCCAATAAATTTTAATTGGAGCGAAAGATATAGAGTGAGTCAAGAAAACAGTATTTGAAAATTTTAACATGAATGAATAATGGGTGATCTGGCCACCACACAACACAATCTTATAATCCTGGTGTTCGGATTTAGTTTGGAACGTAGGTGTGAGTTGTCCTAAAGAGTCAATTTTGCGATGGAATTATTCCCCAAGGGTCAATCTGTGGGCATATCCCAAATAATAATTTATGTTTTTTAATAATTTTCATAAGAGCTTGTTACTGGCTTAATGCATATGCGACCAGCAACACACATTTGTGTTTCGCGGGCCACATATCGCCAACAGCCGCAAGCCGTTGAAAATTTGGCTGTGCTCCTGTGCTGTACGCTGCCGTAAATTTCTAAAACTTAATTATTTAAGTCGTCTTAATGGATTTTGGATTATCGGCAATGGTAAAATTTCCTCCGTTTTAGGTTGTTTCTGTTTATCAGAGTATTTTGTTGTTACGGAGGGAGTTTAATCCGCATTTGTGCGAGATTTATGTGTAGAGGTGAGTAACCTTATTATCGCCATCTTTTCCGACCTTAACCACGAATTGCCAGTCGTCCCATACCACTTGCAGACTGCAGTTTCGAGCTGTTGGCTCTCGTCAGTGCAAGGTCGGCATGTGACGCACGACACGAGGATCCCCTGACTATTTGGTACATCTCGGTATTTTTAGGATAGCGACATTTAGAATAGTAAACAGGCGCCATCTAGCGGTCCAGTGTCTGTTGCAATCGAAAAATAAATATCCTGACTGGGCTTAGCATAGTTCAAGTGTGCTTCTAGAGGGCAGAAATATTAAAACATAATATTCCAGTCGCAAGCTCCTCTGTGATATCTTAATTTTACTATAAGGAATGTAACCAGACTGCAACCAACAGCTACTCTCCGGGCTATGTGACGAGCGCTGAATTACAAGTTACAAGCCTGGCGCGTTAGGTGTAATAATCGCATATTTTGTTTTTGTTGTTTTGTTGCATATTTTTTGTTGTTTCATTTCACATTTCCTTTAATATCATTTTTGTTTACTTAATTACGTAATTTGTTATATCAATAAAGCCTTTTTTTTTTTATATATAAGTAAGCTCCAAAAGTCGTTTAACGTATGTGTTTGTAAGACCAAACCTGACAATCTCAAATGAATGTTCAACACGAAGTATCGTCAACAAACGCGGTGTGTTCAATACAATTAATAATGTTTGGAAGGTTATTTACGAAATAACATGAAGGATCGGCTCTGAGGTTGAACCCTGGGGTACTCCACAAGTTACCTTCGGTTGCCTTCACCTTCTTTCGTCATCGTCATTCTACAATTTAGTTTCGGTCGATTAGACAATATTAATAGACAATAGGTACTATTTCTTAATATTTAATTACAGGATAATACTTATTTCATAGTTATTATCATTATTATTAATTTCATATGAGTGTACATTGCAATACTTCAATGAATCGGATTTTTACAAGATTTTTATTTCAGCGTTCCCAATTAATTTACACACTACTGTTTATTAGCCATTGAAATGTAAATATGATGATTAGTTAAATTCTTACTTAATAACATATCGATAACACAACAACACACTAATATTTACTTTTTATTTAGCTATCAGTAGTAGTATTGTTTAAACAAATCACGTTTACTCACTTTTTGTTTGTAGTTGTAATTATTATACTCACTTCATTTAGTCAATAGGTATTTTATAACCGAGCAAATATTTCCAATAATTTTTGTAGGGAAATAATATACCGGGTGTAAACGAATAGTAGGCCACCCCTGTAACTTCCTTGTTTTTGAAAATATCGGGATGAAATTTTGCATGGTGAAATTAGGTAAGATTTCCAACTTTTTGAGACCTATCCTCCATATTTGTCACTTCCGGTTTCCCGGAAATGGCCCCATTACTCTTTTCTAAATGGGCCACCCAGCATGTTTTTAGATTTTTGAACTAAAGATCACATTTTTTGATACATTTATATACTTAAGATACTTTAAGATAATGACTGATCGTTTCTAATCATGGCTATTTTGATGAAATGATTACAACAATTCATGAATTTCTAATAAAATCGCAAATATTTCAAAAAGTTGTAACTTTAACCCCCACAATGCCAATATCAGAAAAAAGGAAATTTAATTTTAGACAACTTGACGTAAAAAATACAGGGTGTTCCATTTGACCTAAACAAGTTTTCGCGGTTTGAAGTTGAAAAAATGTAACGCGAAAAACGGAACACTTGATATGATATTATTGAACTTATTTCAGTTGTAGAATGTAGTTCTCCTTGTTTTCTTTTTACGTGAAAAGAAGCAAATGAGGATCTTTTACACGAAGAAACTTGTAACGGTTCTTGCAAACCATTGCACCTGTCAAATTTTCTATAAAATGTCAAATATCTCTGAAACGGATAGGTTTAGGTATAGGATATGCTACATATTTTCGACTCAGAATTTTATGCTCTTTTCGAAAACCCTAAAATATATAGGGTGTTCCATTTGAAATAAGTAAGTTGGTATCGACTTCAGGTATAAGCGGAAGTGCCAGCTGCTTGTAATTATTTTAGTTGGATTGGCCACACCGATATTAGTAATTATCTAAATTTTCAAAATTTTCTGATACGTACTTTTCTCTATATCGATCGATTCAGTTCCCGGTGAGACATCCTGTATATCGAAAGCTCCCCAGTAAGATTGAGCAGTGGTTGAAACCTAAAGAAATCCATGGGACGAAAATGTCAAACTGCCTCCGAGAGAAATTCGATTCAGAATAAGATGTATATCTATATCAGTTTGTCAATAGAGTTGAATATTTTCCTAGGGTCAATAAATATACGCATTTATATCGGAATTTGCACTTGAAAATTAGTGATCAGATTTTAAAAATCAATAACAATAAGATTTTAGTTCATGATAAAACTGAATGTCTGCATAAATTATATCAACTTGGGACATCCCTGATTGACAAACAATCAAGTGGTCCTGATAAGTCTGACAAATCGAGTATTTGCAAACATCTTAATCTGATCCAAGTTAATAATGTATCTGATTACTGTCAACTGATATCTTGTTTGGTATTGATATTAAAAAAGCATTAAGTTGAATTCTTTAAACATGTCGGCGAGTGTTATTTAGTTTTGCAAAAGGAAATGCAAGTTAGATGCTGTCTGTTGCAGATTTGTTTAGAATTTTATATAAATAAAATTTATAATGTTAGTTACAGTTAGCCTTTATTTACTTACATAATATATCAAAATGTCGGCTTGGTGGCGTGATGGACAGTGACGCGTCCTTCCACGCAGACGGCCCGGGTACAAAACCGGGTCACAGCAAGTCGATGAGATAAAGTGGATGAGCGGATCTGCTCACGGCACCATATTTCGAAAGAAATGTAAAACTGTAGGTAGTGTAGGTTCCGTGTATCTACGATATGTACACGGTAAAGGTCCCTACCCCACGACAAAGTGTGGGGTTCGGCAAAACTTGCAGGTTATTATAGGTCTCACTGATGAGCTTATCCCCTGGCCTTGATAGCGGAAATAGACCGACGTAAAATAAATTATTTAAAAAAATCAAAATGTTCTTTGTATATTTAGAAATGTGTAAATAATACTGAATAATCAAAATGTAATTAATACATAATATATTTTTTTCTTTTTTGTAGAATTCACGAGTATATTTCTCATTCTCATGCTGTATCGTCAGCATATGAGATAATTTGCCCAACAATATCTAAGTTCAGCAGATCATTGATATATAGATGAAAAAGAATTGGCCCTAAGATTGTTCCTTGTGGAATTCCAAATTTTATTATCCTTTTCTCACTATAGTTGGAATTTATAGCTACTACTTGCAGTCTGTTCGATAAATAATCTCTGAACAGATCACCGCAGATGCCTCTGATTCCGCAGGAGTTTAGTTTTTTTATTAGTTTTGTATGTGAAACTGTATCAAAAACTTTCGCCAAGTCTAAAAAAATAGCTAATGGTTTTTGATCTTCATTTATTGACTGACATGATTTACTTTTTAAGTTATAGGTGGCATCAACTGTTGATAATCCTTCTCTGAAACCAAATTGGGATCGTGATATAATTTTAAATTTATTTAAATGTTCTAATATTCTAATTTTTATACATTTTTCTATAGTTTTTGCAATGTTGCTAATAAGGGAAATCGGTCTGTAATTGAATCGATTAGTTATGTCTCCATGTCTAAATATTGGGATAATGTTTTTTTCTTAATATAAGTACTGGGAAATTTATCTTACTGAAAAATTAAATTTATATGTTCTAATGGCTTTATTATATTATACTCTAAACTTTTTTAAATTGTTTTTACCTGTATAGTGTCGATTTCTGGAGCACTATTATTTTTTAGATTGCTTATACTATTTTTTAATTTCATTTTCGGATATTGGATATAAAAAAATTTAACTTCCTACTGTATTGTCTTTTAAATAAGTTTCTTCGGGTTCAGAGCCTTTTTTTATATCTTGGGCCGTTTGGTATCCAATTTCCGTAAAATATTAATGAAATTCATATGCTGCATATACTTTGTAAATTTGTGTTTGTATATCATCAAACCTGGTTCGGAAAATTGCTAAAATAATTTGAGGGAAATAGCAACAGCGTATTTTTTAAAAGCTTTTATTAAACTTGCAATGTTTGTTGTTAGTTTAAGTCAAATATTGCAATTAAAATTTCGATTAGTTCTAATTAAGCCAGAGCTTTGAAATTTTGCACATGTGTATAAGTCCGGTGACAATAGACTTTAACATTTTCATATAAGAAAAACAAGATGGCGGCTTCAAGATGGCGGACGACTTTACTGTTTATGATCCTATTCGACTCAAAATCGATATCTGGGGGTTTAAGATCGTCAATTATGAACTCCTGGTCAAAATTTAGAAATTCAAAATGGCCGTGCTAATATGGCGGACAACTTTTGTAATTTATGGTCCAAATCGATCAAAATCGATATCTGGGGGTTTTCGGGTTCGCCGATTACGAATTTCTAGTAAAAAATTTAGTTCGGGATGGCGACTTCAAGATGGCGGACGACTTTACCGTTTAAGATCCGATTCAACTCAAAATCGGTATCTGGGGGTTTTCTGGGTCGCGGATTATGAATTATTAATTAAAATTGAGAAATTCAAAATGGCGGCGCCAATATGGTGGACGACTTTTGTCATTTAGGTCCAAATCTATCAAAATCGATATCTGGGGGTTTTCGGGGTCGCGGATTACGGACGACCGTTTATGATCCGATTCGTCTCAAAATCGATATTTGGGGATTTCAGCATATTAAAAAACTAAAAAGCAAAAAATAAAATTATATAACATATTTTTAAAAAAATTCTTTTATTTAAGTGCTCTAAAAAGTAGAAAATAAACTTTGAAGTCAATCATATCCATCATTTTGTTACATTATATATATATTTTTTTATGATATAAAAGCTTATCGCGAGATTTTTCTGTGTAAAGGAGATTGCTTGCGACAAGCTTTTATATCACAAAAAAAATTACACAATGTAACAAAATGATGGGTTGAATTTACTTCAAAGTTTATTTTATTCTTTTTAGAGCATTTAAATAAAAGCTTTTTTAAAAAATATTTTTTATATCTAGGGCCCTTTGTTACCCAATTTCAGTAAAATATGAATTAAATTCATATGCTGTGAAAATTTGTGGGTGTGGATTATTAAACCTGCTTTGAAAAATTGCTGAAATAATTTGAGGGAAATAGCAACAGCGTATTTTTATGCTATAACAGGTCTAATGACAAAACAGTTTTGTATACAAATACACACATTTCCATATACTTTTTTATGCAAGAAGTATCTCCAGAACCACTTAATATGTTCTACTTCAGTAACAATTTGTTGGTATTTTTTTTACGAAATACAATGTTTGTTGTCTTGCACCACATTTGTAAATTAAATAACAACGAATGAATGGCAGTGAAATTTAATAAAAATGATTGTCAAAGTGCTCACGATGCCGACGATTCTTTTAAGTTAAAGTTTTGAAATATGTAGCCGCAGTTAGCCTTCAAAATAATAATTTCTGTTTGTAAATAATACTTGTATAATTAAATGACCCTACAGGGAATATTCTGTTATTGAAAATCTGATGACCTTGTGACTATTTTTTAGTGTTGTTAACGAAGGTATAAAATACATATCTTGCATTTGGCTGTTGGCCACCTGAATGGGGAGCTCTTTGTTTGGGTGTTTAAAAAAGATTCTAAATTTGCGATTTCTAGAACCCAGATTTTCTTTTAAAAATATAGAAAAATCATCGTGGTTTGTTCTGTTCCACGTTATTTACTTTAAGAGAAAAACTGATAAATTTTTGCGCAGAACAAAAGAAATTATGGTCTTTTCGTAATAATTTATAAAGTAAACCCTTCTAAAACCCTTAATTTTTTACAATTTGTGACCCAAAAATCGTACTTTCAAATTTCTTAAAATATAGCTGTTCCTGTTGATTAAACGCGAAGAAATTTTGTTGAGATCGAATACACTCAATGATCTGTCAGTTAAAAAAAACAAACTTCTAACCCCAATAGTTCGTAGGCCATGACCTATCAAAGTATAGCATTTTCAATCTCATAAACCTTGTCCGTAGAGTAACAGGATGAAATTCTACAGAAAGAAAACGCACACCGATCGTTACCTACATGCGACATCTCACCACCATCCACAAAAGAAGAGAGCGTTAATTAGAACCTTGGTCCACAAAGCCAACACAATATGCGACGACGATAACAAACTCGATGAACTACAGAATGTCCAACAAGCTTTAGAGAAGAACGGATACAGTCAAAGCAATATACAACGAATACGTCGCGGGAGTCACAGATAGGCTGAAGAAAGTAGGTGTACGGTTTCGAACAGTGAAGAAAATAGAGCAGATGCTTCCCTCAGTCAAAGACCCTGTCCCCATACCGTTATCAAAAGGTGTTTACCAGTTGAAGTGCACATGTGGTAAGAGCTCCATCGGACAAACAGGACGGACTATCCAGTGCAGAATCAAAGAACACCAGAGAAATGCCAGATTTGGATACACGGATAGGTCGGCGATAGCAGAGCATGTCCATAATAATGAGAACCATAAAATTGACTACGTGGACGTCAATATATTAGACAGGAATACGCGCTATTATCCGCGAATCATTAGGGAATCACTGGAAATTATGAAAAACGTGAACAACTTTAACAGAGAGGATGGGTATCGGCTTAGTAACACGTGGAGACTGGTATTGCCAAGTACCAGCACCATAGTAAGTCACGGTCAATCAAACACGACGAATGAGCAGCGAAGCGAACCAAGCACGACCAATGACCAGCGAAGCGGCGCCGGCGCCTAGTTATATAACGAGGAGTATAACACAACAAATTCAGTCTTTAGAATCCTTCTGAATAAGTTGACAGGATGATTAGCGAAACGTCAAGTCAAGTTCGACGAGCACGGCAAGATCCGGAAGAAACTACTTCATTCATCAACAGGATGAAATTGTTAGTAAAACTGTAAATAATTACAATATTTAAAGTCTTATTTGTTAATAACAAATTAACTAAAATGCTTCAAACACTTAAGACTTGTAATATTCAATAATAGATTAGATATTCTTTTGATGGTTTTTTATTGTTTAAACAATCAAAAATATAAGTACATTTTTTACGAATACGACGCCGAAATATATTCACTTCACCATTTGCAAATTTTTTTGAAGGGCCAAGGCTCAACACCATTCGCCTTGAGAATTTCGCAAATGTAACTTTGTAAATTTTTTTTTTTTTATACATTTATTTAACGTCGGCCTATTTCCGCTACTGAGGCCTAACACCGACGCCTGTAGACGAGCAACCCCCAACCAGGAATTTTGCCGAACCTCTTCCCTTAAGAAGAGTAGGGATCTTTTACTTGCCTAACATTTAATAGACAAGGGACCGACGGCTTTACATCCCCTCCGAAGGATGGTATATCTCCTATACAACCCTCGCCTAAGGTTGTATAGCTTCCGCGCATACACTGATATACAAGCCGCTGGAAGATGTGTGAGGCGAGAACGCGGTTTCCGTTGGAATGGTCACCAATCCAAGTACTAACCGCGCCTGTCGTTGCTTTACATCGCATACCAATTCAATTCAATTCAACATAACTTTATTAAAATTAAAGGGAACATGTGACTGCCTCCCCAGTGCCCATTCCGGGACCTATCCTGCGACCACCGCGTTAACGCGGTGGTGTATCGCAAGGTCGGGCCGAGGCGGGGCTGGTTCGGCGAAAGTAAAAATGTATAAATAAAAACAACTCGAACTCCTTCTACAAAAGTAGATTAAAATAAGTGGTAGTGTACAAAAAAGGCTTAAAAAGAAAGCTTAACAAAATTTTTTAAAACTATCACTCGGTTTTACCCGTTTGCGCACAACACTTTGTTTAATTTTGGCACTTACGCTGACACCATAACTTGTACGGAGTGCCATATGTACATAGTAAAGACGCACCTACACTCGCCCCAACTTTGTAAATGAAACTTAAGTTACAAGTTAACAAATTTTCACTGTTGCCTATTATTTTATCATGAGCTTTTAATATTTTTATAAATCACATTTCTTTGCTCGAGGTTTCGAAGTTTTTTTGTTTGTGTACTACGCAATTCTCCCACTTTTTTACAGTTTTGAAATGGTTATTTAGGATACAAGTGTAAAAAGCCATTCTTTATTGCACGAATGGCTAGATTAAAAATACGAGCGAAGCGAGTGTTTTTAAATGCCATGATCTTCGATCGAGTTATTGTAAGAAATGGGCAATTTGTCATGAATATTTGTAAAACTGTATCAACTTTTTGCGAATGTCACTTTGACGGTTAGTATTATTCGAGTTGTAGTTGAAGTCTCCATTCTAATTATGTTACTTCATGGTCATGACGTGACTGAAAATCTGTGATAATAGTAACTAAGGAAACGATATTATAAATAAACTGACGTATGTTTTAAAATTTTTTAGGATAATTTTTAGAAATCGTGCAATAAAAATTTTTATTGCACAGATCGCAGATAAATAAATTATTGAAATTCGGGCCATAGAATATAATTATCGATTATCGGTGGCCATGAGGGAAATCACTTCTGATATGACTGGAAATGGCCACAACTTGCGTATTGTTAAGACCGAACAGGGCAACGAAACTTTGGCATTTTGCCGTTGTTACAATAGTTATTCAAACTAATTTAATTAGCTTCATAACCTCTCAAATCAAATTTGGCAGCATACATTTTTCCGGAAGTGAATTTATTAGGTTAAATCTCAAGTTATCTATGACTATTTTGACAAGACGACCGTCAAAACACTTAAGTCATGGAGGACAAAAAACATAAAGTAGTATATAAAGTATACGATATGCATAGACTTTGCTGGCTGTCATTGAAACCGAATTTGATAAATGACGTGTTGGTATATTCGTCTGATCTTCCGAGTATCATTGAGTGTATGATAATTTGAACGATGCAAAATGGCGGGTGCAGAGCTTTACAAAAAAATTTAATTAAAAAATAAAAATATGAAAAATAATTTTGGTTATTTTTGCCAAAAATCATAAAAGCCACCTTGTCTTCGTACACGTCAAGGCTATTGTATGACGGTAAGTTTTTTCATCTATTCGATGACCTGAACAGCGTAAATTAATTTCTCTCTGATTGACAGCTAACAGCTAAAAATCATACCAAAAGTGATATTAGTCCAATGGTGGCCAGCAAAATTTAGGCTTCATTGAGCAACAAAACAATAGGACAAGTCTTATAACGGTATTTTGCTAAAATCTAGTTGTGTACATCTCACTTTAATTTTTGTGACATTGTCAGTTAGTTGTCATAATTTTAAGCAAGTGTGCAAAAAACTAATATGCCTCATATAATCGATTTAGTTAAATCTGGAGTTATTGCTAAAGCAGAAGATGGATGGTCAATGAGACAAATTGCACTGCGTTATAATATTGACAAAAATTCGGTGTGAAAGTGGAGAATAAACGGTACGATTAGTAGAAATCCTGGATTAGGGCGACGAAGGATATTAACTCAACAAAAGATTTGCAATTGGTAAATGCTTTAGTAGAAAATCCATTTTACCCAGTTATTCAGGCTACTGAAGAAACGAATTTTCCTGGATCGAGTAGTACTGGTCGCCGGCGAGTAAGAGAATCGGAGCTACGGTGTCATGCAGCAGCACAGAAATACTTACTTAAAGCTGAACATAAAGAAGCTCGAGTAGGATTTGCGCTTGAATTTTTAGCGCTTGATGTAAATTTTTGGAACAATGTAATCTTTACAGACGAAAAAACTTTCCAGTCAACACACAACGGTCGTATTCGTGTTTACCGCCCTCCGAATACTCGATTCAATGAGAAATATATATCTAACAATGATAAAAGTGGTAGATTTTCCGAATATCTGGGCTTAGATATCGGCACGTGGTCCTGAAGTTTTGCGGCATATTGAGGAACGATTTAATAGTGAAACGTATATTAGGATTTTAGACAATATTATGCTCCCTTCTGTGTCACAATTATTTTCTAATAATGAGTTCATATTTCAACAAGACAATTGTTCCGTTCATACTGCTCATACCGTAACTAATTGGTTTCAAGTTAACAACATCAATGTTCTTAACTGGCCCAGTCATAGTCCAGATCTTAACCCTGTGGAAGAAGTATGGGGACTACTCGTAAGAAGTATCCAAAAACGAAATGTGAGACCACGGAATGCCGAAGAATTACTGGAAATAGTAAATAATGCATGGGAAAATATTATTACTAATGATTATTGTATAAGGTTATTTAATTCTATGCCAAACAGGCTTATAGAAGTTATACATAGAAATGGTGCAATAACGAAATATTAATAGTTAGTTTCTTGTTAAGTAGGATATCCTTTGTCCTTTGATCCAGGATTTCTACTAATCGTACCGTTTATTCTCCACTTTCTTAAAATGTGACACACTAAATTTTTGTTAATGTTATAACGCAGTGCAATTTGTCTCATTAACCATCCATCATTACTATAGCATTAAAATTAAAAATAAATTAAAAGTGATATCTGTTTTATTTCGGCTACTCATTACATATTCAAATAGAGACAGATTTACATTAGAAAAAAGTTGTCCTATTTTTTTATGCTCACGACAGTACCTTAATCGTTATACTTTGCATACATATTTTTTTCTTATGTTCCATGACTAAGTCTTTTGACAAGACGGACAACTATACAATTCTACTGAACAATCCCTAATAGCATACTTCTATTTGTTTTTAAGCATAAAGTTTGTATTTTTCCTAAAATATGTTTTTAATAGATACACTCACAATTTTATTAGGAACATTTCTTTCTCGATAAATTAAAAACAGCCAAAACACTTATACCCCACATTATCACTATTTCACGTTACACACAGAAATGGAGAAACCATAGGTACACATGATTTAAATCGCAGAAACGACTGTGTGGCTTGTTTGTGTACCTATATCTGTTAAGAAATCAAGTTTTTGTTCTTTACTGGCTAATCCAACTTTAACCAGTTTTTATCAGATAATTTTTATTATTAATTAATTGATATAAGTTTTATATTACATACACAGATTTGGTACCTAGTTGTGCATTTAAACATGCATTTAGATATAGAACATTCTGTACCTGTTGATCGTGAAAATATTTTAACGCTTAAATTGGAACCTTCTCTCTGATAAAGGTAATTTCTTTGATGTATGCAACAATTGATGTTATTTGTTATTACTAATGCAGTTATTTTTATTTAAATTGACAAACATTTTCAAAACTAGTCATTCAGCAGTTTTTTTTTGGAAATTGTAATTTACCAAAATATCAACTTTATTTAATGAAACAATTTTGTGATTTATTAAATTTATTTATTTTGTTTATTTGGAACACTGTTTTAAGGTAAAAACCTGTATTTTAAATATATATAAAGAGTGTGCCAATAAAAGCTCCCTAGTGGAATATTTTGGAATACAATAAGTTTTTTGATATAAACATATTAAAAAAGTATTTGTATTCAAAACTAAAACCGTTAATATGTTCTAGCAATGGGGTTTTACAGAACTCAAATATCTCTAGTAGGTTCTGAAATATTTCACCTGGGAATTTTTATTGGCACACCCTGTATATACAGTGAGTCAAAGTCCAATATCAACCTTATTAGAAGACTTTGGAAAATTATTTTTTTATGGAAGTGGTATGGTCGTGAGCAAAAAAAATAGGACAAGTGCAAAAAACAAATATGCCTCATATAAGCGATTTAGTTAAATCTGGAGTTATTGCTAAAGCAGAAGATGGATGGTCAATGAGACAAATTGCACTGTGTTATAATATTGACAAAAATTCGATGCGTAACATTTTAAGAAAGTGGAAAATAAACGGTACGATTAGTAGAAATCCTGGATCAGGGCGACGAAGGATATCCTACTTAACAAGAAATTAACTATTAATATTTCGTTATTGCACCATTTCTTTTTATAACCTCTATAAGTTTATTTGGCATAGAATTAAATAACCTTACGCAATAATCATTAGTAATAATATTTTCCCATGAATCATTTACTATTTCTAGTAATTCTTCGGCATTCCATGGTCTCACATTTCGTTTTTGGATACTTCTTACGAGTAGTCCTCATACTTCTTCCACAGGGTTAAGATATGGACTATGACTGGGCCAGTGAAGAATATTGATGTTGTTATCTTGAAATCAGTTAGTTACGGTATGAGCAAGTATGACCGAAACAATTGTCTTGTTGAAATATGAACTCATTATTAGGAAATAATTGTGACACAGAAGGGAGCATAATATCCCTTCATATGTGTAATACGCAATTGTTTACCTTTTATTACATAAAATTTGATAAAAATTGAAACATTTACTTTAACGTTTTTTAAATAAATATTAAAAAGAATTTTAAATGATTTTAATAATAGGGTGGGGGTGGCAATGGGGATGGTAGAGGGGGTGGCTAGTGCCAAAATAAATTTTAAAGGCCCTTGGTT
Source organism: Leptura quadrifasciata (assembly GCA_963675555.1). Taxonomy (NCBI): domain Eukaryota; kingdom Metazoa; phylum Arthropoda; class Insecta; order Coleoptera; family Cerambycidae; genus Leptura; species Leptura quadrifasciata. The sequence continues at coordinate 11,793,318 of OY776681.1, read as the reverse complement.
GTCGTACACACCCTAAATCCCAATTTAATTTTTTACTCTCTTTAATAATAGGGTGGGGGTGGCAATGAGGGTGGTAGAGGGGGTAGCTAACGCCAAAAAAATTTTTTTAGAGGGCCTTGGTTCCCGTATACATACTAAATCCCAATTTAGTTTTTTTATTCACTTTCATAATAGTTTGGGGGTGATAATGGAGGGTGGCTGATGCCAAAAAAAATTTTGAGACTTGACTTTTCATAAATGCCCTACATTGCAATTTTATGGACTCTTACCTGATTGCTTTTATTTACCCTTATTTACCCCATTTACCCGCGAACCCTTCAACGGAATTAGATCAAAATATAGTTCTAGATCTCGTTATAATACATAAATGTACCAAATTTCAAGTCAATATCGTAAACGGTTCCAGAGTAAATGTGCTCACAAAAAAGTTACAGATTGACAGACCGGTCGACAGACAGAAAATTTTTTTTCGCTCAAATTTAAAATCTCGCCGTTTCATGACATGTTAAGTCTATTTCAACAAAAAAGAGTTTTTTGCGTTACTATACTTCTACTTTCATAATCCCTATCAATCAGTTTCTGCATTAGTTGAACGTGGTAGGGATGAAACTTGCTTTTTTGTAGGATTCTATGGACTGAAGATCGGCTTATATCGTTTTCTCCTGCCAAATCTCTTATACTGCGATGAGGATCTTCAATCACGCTCAAAAGTGTGACTGTCTCGTTTTCTTAATGTACATGTATTATTAGATTTTTCAATAGCATTAGATACTCTTGATCACGCACTGATATGCATGAAGTTAAACTTTTATGGTTTTTACAATACATCGGTAAATTTTCTACAGAACTAAAATAATAAATATAAAAAATCCGCCAAAATTAACTTGCAGCTGTAAAGATAGATTCATGGTAAATATACCAAATAATTTAACTTAATAAGTATTTGATTTAAAAATTTGCGCAAAATATGACACACGAATACCTATAATGACTCAAAGTTTAATGGGTAACAAGAAATGTGCTTGTCCGGTGCCAATTGTCGAATTACTCTTAAATCAAATTAGAAATCATTACTAATGTAGAATAGCGTTAATATTTCTCACTGTGTGGGCTAGCTAATCTATGGAATCACGATAACTCGAAATATATTAATAGTTAATTGAACTGTCATGTTTTGGATTTTGTAGCAAGTAAAAAATTGTGTGAAACCAAGTTGGGATTTATTTTATTTTTATAAATTTACACAGTTTTATAGTTGTAGTTTTACGGTTGTGAATTTTTATAATAATTATACGTATTTTCAATAGCTAACCATAATTAGCGATAACCGGCATTCAACACATACACTGTGCCCTTGCGTGTTTACTGTGTGATATAAAATAACAATCGAGGTTCCACACTTTGCGTACTGACAGTTATATGTCTCTATTAATTCATTTTTTAGATGTTTAACGTGCGTTCCTTAGGCAGTTAACGCATCGGTTTAAGCTTCGACAGAAATATCGACTTTATTCTACGAACTAACACGACGGATTTATTTTTATTTTTATCGACAGTGTTTGATTCTATGTTAGAACCAAATACCAGCATTTCTTATTAGAGACTGTGCCTCTGTCCTAGCTCAACCGTTAACAAAACTTTTTAATCTTGCCATCGAGACTTCAACATTTCCAAAATTGTATCCGTTTTTAAAAAAGGCGAACGAGCCAATGTCGAAAATTCCAGACCGATCACGATAGTCAAAAATTTTTCTAAAGTATTCGAAATCCTATTACATTAACATACGTATTTCTGTATGCACAACAGCTAAAGTCAATTTCAACATGGGTTTATTAAAGGTAGATCCACTGTCACAAATCTTTTCTGTATCACACAATTCATAACTGAATCTATAGCCTTCAAACTAATGTTGTATATACTGATTTTTCTAAGGCCTTCGATAGGTTGGACCCCAACATTCTCAAGGCAAGACTTCAGATCCATGGTTTTTCAACGAGTATGTATATTTTTTAGATAATATCTTACACATCGTATGCAATATCTTGAATGCTCTGGCTATCGGTCTGTCAAAGTCTAAGTAGCATTCGATGTTCCTCAAGGGTCCAACCTGGGTCCTCTACTCTTCAATATCTTTATTAACATCGTTTGCAACTTAAATGTAATCTGTCTACTGTATGCGGATGACATAAAACTATATTATCTGAAAGTTATTTGTGGCATTCTACGAATATTCTTTCCTATTATTTGGGTTTTCTACCACATGTATTATTATCCTCTTCAAAGACAAATCACCGAATCTACAAAATAATAGAATTATTGGAAAAAAGCCTCTGCGCCCGTGAGAAAAAATTTATCAGAGGTTCTAGTACTAAATCAATATCCTGAAGCCTTTGTTGATAGAGTTTTCACAAATGTTAAAAATAGGGACAATCAGGTACGACAAAAACCTGAACGTCATTATACAGCAATAACTCCTATGTGTACGGACTATCGGAAAAGCTACGCCGTATAGGTGACAAATTTGATGTTAGGTCGATATTTCAAACGGGGAACACTTTAAGATCTATTTTAACAAAAACAAAACCGATAAACAGGGAGCAGAATTCAAAAAATTGTATTTACAGTATCCCGTGCGAATGTGATAAATGTTATGTGGGTGAGTCATCCAGACCTTTCAGTGTGAGGTTGGATGAGCACAAGAATTACACTAGAAAGAATGAAATTCAGAAATCAAAGATTTGTGAACATGCTTGGGAAAACGGAAGTAGAATAAACTGGGACTCGGCAAAAATTTTAACAAAAGAAACAGATACCAAAAAAAGAAAAATTAAAAATCAGCAATAATCTTATTAAATGAAGATAAGTGCGTATCGAATTGTTCTGTACAACCTGGCTACCAATGAATGTTAAAAGAAGAACTTAACAAACTCAACATTATCTAAAGGAAAATATCATCAGTTCTATGTTCTGTGTAAGTAGTAAGTATCTATGGAAATAACATAAAGAGAATCTTAAAGCTGTGTATTTGACGTACACAGCAAAATAAGAGTTCTTCCAAAAAAAAAGCTTTGAAAATGGAAAGAGATTACTTTCCGAAACGTCAGCAAAATACATTATTTCTGTGTTTATTTCGATTTATATTATTTGCAGACATAACCTCTGACAATTCCTTTGGCGTAAACATCACGGGCGCAGAGGCTTTTTTCCAATAATTCTATTATTTTGTAGATTCGGTGATTTGTTTTTGAAGAGGATAATAATACATGTGATAGAAAACCCAAATAATAGGAAAGAATAAAACTATACTGTAACATAGGAAGGCATGGAGGACGTATAAAATTGCAAAATGATCTATTAAAAGTAAATAATTGGTGCGTTGCAAATAAACTACCTTTAAATGTCGAAAAATGTAATTATGCTATAAATGACACTGACATAAACAGACCAATAACCTTCCGAGATTTAGGAATAACGTTTGATTAGAAGCTCTCGTTTGTTGATCACATCAATGGTATCACATCGGATAGCCTAAGAACACTAGGATTTATTTTAGTACAGAGTATGCTTCAATCATTTGGTGCCCCTCATATCCAAATCCAGAATTTAGAGATAGTTCAAAGGTTTCTAAAATATTGTTGTTTCAAAGAGGATGGGATATACCCCCCTTGGCATCTCGCAGTCCTGGATGCTACAGATTCTCTCTAAATAGTCTGCAATATAGGAGAGAAAAATCGCAGCTTATATTCTTGCACAAGTTATTGCACTATACCGTAGATTGTACTGAAATTTTAGGAATACTGAACCTTCATGTGCCTAGACATTCGACTTCCAAATTAGGCAGAACTAGAACCAACATAAAACATTTCTCACCACTGCATAGAATGTGTGCTGCATACAATTATAAGCAAAACTCCATTGATATATTTCACTGCAGTGTAGCCTCAGTAAAGAAATGTAACTTAACAGTTAAATTATCTTCTATATGTAATCATTTAATTATTGATATCATATTCTACCTCACATTACAGATCTCTTATATATTGTAAACATCGCTAGTAAGTTAGTTGTCAGTAGTAGTAGTTTATAATTACTAAAATATCTTATTTTGTATTCTACTTATCTAAATACTATCAGGTGTACCCGTTCTATAAATGTATTTTTTATCTGTTGAATGGTTGTTAAGTGTAAATAAATAAATAAATAACTTAAGGCCTTCAATTCATATGTTATTTAGTCGCTGCCAAGTCTAGGCTTGAGTGAAGGTTAAGGCTTTGTGAGTCCATTTCTTCCAATCTACTGATACGGAAATGTATTGCCCAGGTACACCTTTACGTCTCATAAAAAAGGACAATACATTTTCCAAAACATTGAAGTAACCATTGAAAAAATGTGGACCGATCACAGCCTCACGAATAGTTTTCCCTTCAAATATTCGCCGACCATGGGTATTGTTGGTGTTGCCTCATATAATGTCAATTTTTGGTTGAGTAGTAGTGGAAGTTATACCGTTAAAATTTAATTTATTTACTGTCACCCAATTCATATTTGAGGCTATTGACGCGGGTAAACAAGTTGGCATTATATACACCGATATTTCCAAAGCCTTTGACATGCTTGACCACGGTATCCTTCATAAGCTTAAAGAATTTGGTTTTTCGAGTTTGTTAACCTCTCTGCTTTCCTCTTTTTTAACTGGCAGGAATCAATATGTAGAGTACCGTGATTTTAAGCCTGAGAAATTCCTGGCTACATCTGGAGTGCACCAAGGCTCAATACTGGGACCTTTATTATTTATTTTGATTATTAACGATATAGTTGCAAGTGTTGATGTAAACTGTCTGCTTCATGCCGATTACATGAAATTGTCTTGTATTGCTGATACTGTCGCGGATTGCATGCTTCTCCAAAGGAATCTAAATGATGTAAATGATTTTGTTCCGAAACTAAATTTTAACAAACATTAGAAAATATTGTTCTGTCTACGTATAAAGACTTGGGTTTTGTGATTAGAAATTCAATTGATTTTAATGACATTGATCTGTTAAATCTAGGCTAGAATATGCTTCACTTATTTGGAATCCCGGCTATAGTAAATATTGTAATAGTCTCGAGAATATTCAACGTCGCTATCTAAAATTTGCATCATACAAATTGGATAATGTATATCCCGCGATAGGTTTTGAACATGGTCAGTTGCTAAACAGATTCGGATATTGTAGCTTACTCCATTGAAACTCTTTCTCTCTTGTTTTTGCACATTTTAATTCATGGTCTAATTGACTGCCCAAATATCTCGTATATGTTAAATTTTCATAACCCTACATTTGAGACACGTAATCATAATACCTATTATCTTCCCACCCCTTGGATAAACTTACTGAAGTTCTCACCTTTGTACTTTAAGTGCAACAATTATATGCCTATAAAGGATCAGCTTGATATTTCTCTCTAATATAGCGAATATTAAAAGTATTTCTTCCTAGTCATCTCAGTATATTTTGCTGGCTATCTCACATTTTTTAGAAATACAATCATCTAAGTACCCTTCTGCTACTGCGTTTGTTCGCCATCCCGCATGCCTTTTTAGAGTGAGAATGTCACTTCCAGCATTGACTAATAACGTAGCTGAAATACGGCGGAAACTGTGTCCAGTATAGCCTTTCGAATCATCCAAATTAAAAATATTGCTATTCTGTATGGAATTTTGGCAATTGTGTTTTTTCCAATTACCTGGTTTGTACATTTCCCTTTAGCATAACTTACAAAAAATCTAGAATAACATGTTTTAGGGGACCTACAGTCCAGATATTTTCTATACGTATCCAAGACAGATACTTCACTTAAAATCTCATTTGTTATTGTAAGTGTCCTTTTGATATTAGTTTTTGAGTCAGGTATTTGCACCACCAAAATATCGCCTTTGTCACTGATATCTTCAAGTACCATATTAACTAATTCATTGCTACGGCATGCCCCAGCAATTCCAAATATAAGAACGACCTGAAAAAGGAAAATGCACTTATGACAACTGCCTAAAATGTCACTTAATTGGCATTTTATATATACTTTCTAATAAAAAATGCTGCGTTACGTTTTTATTTATTATTCAACAATAACAATCAATCTTACCTTCATATGTAAAGTCAGTTTCATCTGGAGCTTCTGCAATAAACTTGTTGATATTCCTCCTTGAAAAAGTATTGGCTTTCTTGTCTTTATATCCAGCAGATTTCCTTTTTAAAAAAGCTACTAATTTAGGAAACTTAATGTCGATATTTTCTTTAATTTGGAGTGTAGATCTACTGCTCTATTTGCTCCATAATGTTGAAGGCTTCAAATCGGCACATTTTTTGGAGAAGTAAAATAGGACCACTTCTTCACATATTTTTCTTATTTGCCTAGTCTCCATCCAACATTTAAGTAGCTGGTACCCTTTTTCATATTTTTCACGAGACTTTAATGGTAATGGATTTAACGAAACCACGTTTGCTTCTTCCAGAATATCTTGAGGAACTTCATCTTCACATTCGGAATACATTATTATAAACTTTTTGGAAGTTTGTTTATTTTGTAAACAAGAAGCAACATTAGCAACGTTCCATGTACTTTGATTTTTAACAATATTTTACTTATCTAAATACCTATTATGACATTTCGACATATTTGGTTTTTTGGTTGTCATGCTTAAGAAAATATAATAAAATATATGTAAAACCAATGTAAAACATTGTAAATGGTCGTAGAAAAAATCATATGTATTACACAGGAGCAAAGTGCCATTTCCTCTCTTGGATATTGATGCCCTCCACTTTGCGTCGGGCATCAAACTATCCGCGGTAGTATACACTAACACCTACACTCGTCATAACTGCGTCCGTATACCGATAAGCAACAGCTATAGTTATAGTTCTGCACGGTTCTCTAGAGCTCCATTATAGCGGTGACTCATCGCCATTTCAAATGTCGACCTGAACGTACTGGTATAATATCCCCATATGCCACATATAGTGTCCCAATGAGTATATTATCCATTTTTAATTTTCATCCTAATTTAATTTGACTAATAAACACACATATATTTCCCTAAAATTACTCTCATGAGTTTTCCATGCTCACAATACATGTCTATTTATTTATATGAGTGTATACTTATTTATATTTACATCAATAAATGCTGTATTATATGTATTTTTTATAGCAAGGAATGATGTGAATGGCAGGTTTGCTCGCATTCATTATCGTCTGTTTCATGTCGATTTGTTTGGAAATTTCTGGTTTCATCTGGCAGAATCGCAGTCTTTACCTGGTAAAACCTCCTCTTTTATAGGTGAGAAATGCAAGCCTGCTACGGTATAATTCGGCGAGGTTACAATAATTTTTACTACTCCTTTTTTACATGAAAAAAAAAACCATTGCATTTGATCATCTAATATTAATTATTTAAATAATGGTTAAAGAAAAAACATAAATCTAAACCTGTATGAAAGAATCAACATACTTTACTAAAACATTTTGCATTGTGGTTTATTACATAACATCATAACACATGTATAATGTAGTGTTGTAAACGAGATATTTTTAAGGGGACTTTCATAAATATTAAAATAGGGGGATAACACTAAAAAACAGGGTAACATTGTAATAAAATGTATATCGCAAAAACATATTTTCTAATTCCGTGAGTTGCATAATAAAAAAATGAAACTGCTCTAAAATTCAGGCGTGACGTCATACAGTACAACACATTACAGATAATGAGATATTAGACTCGTGGTATTATATGAATTTTTTTCTAATTTTTTTTTAATTTTTTTTATTTATTTTTTTCTATATTTTATTCTACCACTCAACCATTGCCATCTGCCGCAGCTGGTCTAAATACCACGGCGCAAAGATTGGGGACAGTTACAGTGATTTTAAAACAGTCAAGTGCGGAGTTCCTCAAGTCCTCGGGCCATTACTTTTCATAATATACGTTAATGAATTATTTGCTATACTCTTCAGTGGTAAAATATTCAGTTTTACAATGAATGTAGACACATTTTTCCAAGATCTTCTGATAATTTTTCTACGATGTGAATGTCTATTATCGTAGTTTAACAGAAACATTTTGAAGACTTTTAAATATTCATCTTATCTAGAAGATTAAAGCTTTTGTTAAAATAACAACTACCTTACAGCCTCAACGACTTTTTGTTTATTACTTACATTATATCTTTAATAATAAACTCGTTCCTCAGTTACAAAATACTTAGACACAGAGTGGGAGCCTACCATCTCGTTAATTTTTGTGACACTGTTATAAAGACCCAAATACTTAGAATAAACAACAAATCATTGGTTCACAATCCATTTTTATTTTTATCACAAAAATCATACAGGTATAGTAAGCTGCAGACTTACCGTGCAGATAATAAAGGCAATAATTGCGCACAGGAACGCACTTGAAATATCTAGATCGGCAATTTAGTCGTTCAGTTTTAAGAGCGCGTTCTGTTTCCTCAGGAGTGCCTTAAGGGTCAATCTTTGGTCCACTCCTCTTCATAATATTTATCAATGACACTGTGAAGGATCTTGATGTGCATTTTTTTACTGGACGCCGACGACGTACAAATATTCTGTTAAATATACAATAGCTCAAAATAATCTTATAGAAATAAATGAGTAGTGTGTATTAAATAACCTACCCCTAAACGTTGCAAAATGCAATATTGTAACTTTTGCCCGAAGAATATAAGCTACGCCGTATAGGTGACAAATTTGATGTTAGGACGATATTTCAAACGGAGAACACTATAAAATCTATATTAACACAAAAAAAAACGATAAATAGGGAGCAGAATTCAAAAAACTGTATTTACAATATCCCGTGCGAATGTAATAAATGTTATGTGGGTGAGTCATCCAGACCTTTCAGTGTAAGGTTGGATGAGCACAAGAATTACATTAGAAAGAATGAAATTCAGAAATCAAAGATTTGTGAACATGCTTGGGAAAACGGACATAGAATAAACTGGGATTCGGCAAAAATTTTAACAAAAGAAGTAGATACCAAAAAAAGAAAAATTAAAGAATCAGCAATAATCTTATTAAATGAAGATAAGTGCGTATAGAATTGTTCTGTAGATATTTGTACAACCTGGCTACCAATGTTAAAAGAAGAACTTAACAAACTCAACATTATCTAAAAGAAAATATCATCAGTTCTATGTTCTGTGTAAGTAGTAAGTATCTATGGAAATAACATAAACATAATCATAAAGCTGTGTATTTGACATACACAGCAAAATAAGAGTTCTTCCAAAAAAAGCTTTGAAAACGGAAAGAGATTACTTTCCGAAACGTCAACAAAATACATTATTTCTGTATTTATTCCGATTTATAATATTTGCAAAACATAACCTCTGACTATTCCTTTGGCGTAAACGTCACGGGCGCAGAGGCTTTTTTCCAATAATTCTATTATTTTATAGATTCGGTGATTTGTTTTTGAAGAGGATAATAATACATGTGGAAGAAAACCCAAATAATAGGAAAGAATATAATTTCATTTAATTGTCAAAAAATTGTCTTACCGAATACACCTCGAGCATTGATAAATACTCAAAATTTTGTCATAGAGAATGCTTCAGGCAACACGCTGTCAGCGTTTCTATGACAAAATTATCTCGGTGTTATCTATCAATGCTCTAGGTGTATTGCAGATGATAATTTGTCAAATACCTCATTAATTTTCTAATCACAACAAATAAATAAAAAATGCTTATTTGAAAAATGCTCGGCTTAATAAATAACAAGTTTTTATTGCTTTTTTAATACAGCTTTTTATAATAATACATTTATGCCAAGAAGTTTTCTACGCATTTAAAGATTTTCATAGTAATCTATGAAATTCTATACAATACAAACAAAGCTAGTATACATATATTTATTTTTGCGGTCTCAATATGCCACTCCTCTACATTAACATTATTAATATTTTAATTGCGTGGAAGATGCAAACAGAACAACTTGACCGTAAAATTTTACATTAGATGTCAATTTTCTCGTGACATCTAATAAGCGTATTTTTAATGGTATTTTATATTATATTGCCCAAACGTTTGCGTATTTTGTTTTAATTTACAAAATTAGATACTGAAGCTGAAAACTGGCACGGTATAAAGGCACTATTGGCCGAAATAGCCAAATAGAAAATGGAAAGCGGTACAAAACATCGATAGAATAATTATAAATATTCAAAATTATAGTTACAATACGCACTTGGTTTATTGTTTCATTAGCTTTGTTCAGATTTCTCTGACATATGTTTCGGCCTTGCGACCATTATCAAAGAGTCTTAAAAACTGACCTGAAAGTGGTGGTTCACAGCATATATCTTACAAATCCTCTACCCACCTAGAGGGGGATAATAACTTGATTTGCTATTTCTTAAAATTTAACAATACAGGCCGGAACTACGAACTTAATTTTAATTTTATTACTGGGTCTAGTACAGGATTGTTCATAAATTCTGTTTCTGTATTTGTAACGTTTTTATGGTTTCTTAGGGCCTTCTTAATTTCTAAAATGTCAAGCATGTCTAGGATTTTTCCTTTGTTTGCATTATGCAAAAGTTTAACACTACTACCGTTAAAAACGTGATTTTGCTCAATGTAATGTTCGGCGAGACTAGTTGATTTTTTATTATATAAAATAGACTGTTTGTGTTCTCATAACCTCACATCTATGCTACGGCCACTCTGACCTATATTATTATTATTATTAGCCGTTACTCGAGTCCGAGTATAAAAATGTTATAGTCGATAAATTGTGTACAATAAAAAACAAGTAAAAGGTGTAGTCTATTGTAATTCCCATTCATCTACGGTGCACACGACTATGGCTATAGAGGACAATTCGAGAGAGCACATGTCGACCGCAGTCAGGACAAACATAGACCTGGTTAGGTATTGGATTCGGCCTTCTTGCAGCAATATTTCCTTGATAGCTGGCCACAACCCCTCGCCATTCGGTTCTGTCCGCTGCAAGTTGTTCCCATTGCTCGTCTGCAATACCGCAGGATTTTAGATTTTCATGGAGAGCGTCTTTGAACCTCTTTCGTTGACCGCCACGCCTTCTTCTACCGCTTAGCAATTCACCATAAAGTGTACATTTAGGAAGGCGGTTATCATGCATACGATGAACGTGACCTGCCCATCTTAGGCGTGCTCTTGAAATAAGCACCTCAATTGGAAGGCTGTTTGCTCTCCTGAGTACTTCCACGTTTGATATGTGATGGAACCAACGGATTTTCATCATACATCTGAGGTGTCTTTGCTGAAAACGTTCTAATTCTTTCACATGACGACGGTAAGTAACCCAGCTTTCACATCCATATAGCAGTGTTGGAATGACAACTGCTCTGTAGACAGCCATTTTCGTTGACAAAGCAAGGTCGTGGTTGTCAAATACTCTCTCTCTAAGTCCCCAGAGTGCTCTAGATGCAGCGTTAATTCTATTGCGAATCTCGCTGTCCGCTGTTGATGAGGAGTTGACATAATCTTGGTCTTTCCAATGTTGATTTTAAGTCCCAAGGAATCATAGCTCTGCGCATACACATCTAAAAGTTCTTGAAGCTCTTCCGGCGTAGAGGCTAAAAGTGCACAGTCATCCGCATACTGGAGATCACAAATGAATCGTGTGCGTGTCTTCGTGAAAGCTCTAAAGCGCCCTATGTTAAAGAGACCGCCATCAAAACGGTATCTGAGACCTATTCCTCTGACTGTCAGTTTGTTGTCAACAATAATTGTTAGAGCAGTGGTAAACAAATTAAAGAGTAGGGGTGCCAGGACACATCCCTGCCTAACTCCAGTGAGGGTTTGGAAAGGTTCGGTTGCCTCATTATTATACATAACCTGGGCGTTGTTGTTTGTATGTAGACTGCGACATACTTCCACAAATTTTCTAGGGATACCTAAGCGGAACATAATTTTCCAGAGCACTTCCTTGTCCACCGAGTCAAACGCCTTGGTTAAATCAATGAAGGCTATGTGAATTTCTCCTTGATGTTCGAGTGCTTTTTCTTGAAGCTGTTTAAGTGTGAAGATTAAATCCGATGTGCCTCGGTTTGGTCTAAAGCCACTCTGTGTTTCAGGAAGTAACTTTTCCATAACAGGTGTTAGCCTATTTGCCATCGCTTTAGTGAGTATCTTCCCTCCAACAGCCAGGAGAGCTATACCCCTGTAGTTTCCACAGTCCGCAGCGCTCCCTTTGTTTTTGAAGAGGTTGTGACGGCATCGCAATCGTCACACTTTATTTAATATACCCCGATTTTTTAATATCTTCTGTCTGTTCTTTATTATTAACCACCAAGCGACCTAAATTATTTCTATTCGTTGATATTGTATTAATACCTAATTTATTTAATCTATTACATACTGAGTTGCTAACCTTATTTACATAATTTATATTATGCCACTTTTTGTTTTCTATATTTGGTACGTTATAAAACTGTTTTTGTAATAATTTTCTCTGTTTATATTTTATTAATTTGTTAATAAGTAACTCATCATAGCCATTGTTTTTTGGTAGCGTTTTAAGAATTCTAACTTCTTTTTCTTTACACATGCAAATTGTAATCAATCTTGGAAGATAAAAATGTCACCGTTTCATAGCTATGTACACAGACTATTATCTCTAAATTTAAATAGGGTTAACTTTGAAAAAGGAGCCACCCCCTCTACCACACTCATTGCCACCCCCACCTTATAATAAAATATTACATTGGGATTTAGTGTGTATAAGGCTTGGATACAGAATCTGGATGTGGAAGTAGTGATTACTTGGGCAACGGTTTTATACATATAATCTACATTAAATTAGTTTATCTACGTTACAGTTAGTATATCAACATTAAATCTATCTCTAACTACTACAAAGTAATCTCTAATAATGTGTTTTATTTCCTATTTATAATAGTTTGTTTAAAAATTAGTTGGAAGATACTACTGCCAGCATGTACTTTTTCGATTGTATAAAGGACTATTGAAGGTCAAGCACTAAAAAATATATTCTTTAATATAAACTTTCTTAATTTTGATTTGCCGTGAAAAAATCATTTTTTATAACGGTAACGTCCTAGGACGTCATAAACAGTTGCTACACTTAAGATAAATCTCTAATCTCTTCTAAAAATTTGAAAATATGAAGTCACATTACACAAACATTTAAAATTTTTGATGAAAATTTCATTTATCAAAGATGTTTGAATTCTTCTGCAGTTGAGAAGAAATACAGAATCTTCCCTAATTTTTTTTTCATATCAAATTGCAAATTGTTTAAAATATATTGATAGATATATATGTGTTTCTTCTTCAAATTTATTGTTTAGACAGTTGAAAACATTTTTTTGCTTAAGGTCGCCACATCCAAGAGAGAGAGAGAGAGAGAAAGAAAGAGATCCGATAGGGAAATATTTACTGTTTTTAACCATAACTTCTTATTCTTTCCTATTATTTGGGTTTTCTACCACATGTATTATTATCCTCTTCAAAAACAAATCACCGAATCTACAAAATAATAGAATTATTGGAAAAAAGCCTCTGCGCCCGTGACGTTTACGCCAAAGGAATAGTCAGAGGTAGGTTATATTTTGCAAATAATATAAATCGGAATAAACACAGAAATAATGTATTTTGCTGACATTTCGGAAAGTAATCTCTTTCCGTTTTCAAAGTTTTTTTTTTTTTGAAGAACTCTTATTTTGCTGTGTATGTCAAATACACAGCTTTAAGATTCTGTTTATGTTATTTCCATAGATACTTACTACTTACACAGAACATAGAACTGATGATATTTTCTTTTAGATAATGTCGAGTTTGTTAAGTTCTTCTTTTAACATTGGTAGCCAGGTTGTATAAATATCTATAGAACAATTCGATACGCACTTATCTTCATTTAATAAGATTATTGCTGTCTCTTTAATTTTTCTTTTTTTGGTATCTGCCTCTTTTGTTAAAATTTTTGCCGAGTCCCAGTTTATTCTATGTCCGTTTTCCCAAGCATGTTTACAGATCTTTGATTTCTGAATTTTATTCTTTCTAATGTAATTCTTGTGCTCATCCAACCTCACACTGAAAGGTCTGGATGACACACCCACATAACATTTATCACATTCGCACGGGATATTGTAAATACAGTTTTTTGAATTCTGCTCCCTGTTTATCGGTTTTGTTTTTGTTAAAATAGATCTTAAAGTGTTCCCCGTTTGAAACATCGCCCTAACATCAAATTTGTCATCTATACGGCGTAGATTTTCCGATAGTCCGTATACATAAGGATTCTATTATTTTGTAGATTCGGTGATTTATTTTTGAAGAGGATAGTAATACATGTGGTGTGACCTTGGTGTTCCTCAGGGTTCCGTATTAGGTCCTTTACTGTTCATGTTATATGTTCATGATTTACCCTATTACATAAAAAATTGTCACGTGACAATGTTTGCTGACGACACAACAATTACCGTGTCAGCGGACACTCCTGAGGAACTTCAAAACCTTGTTGGTAATACTATCGAGTCACTAAGCACATGGTGCCAAAGAAACAAACTCATCCTAAATGAGAAAAAAACTGTGCTTTTAAATTTTCATTTGCAGAGACCTGTTCCAAATGATATTGTTCTTTATGAGAATATTACTAGATCTGAATCAGTAAAATTACTTGGCACATTACTTGATCACAAGTTATCCTGGACTAACCATGTTGACCATGTATGTAACAAATTAAATAAATCGTACTTTGCAATGTTACAGTTGAAATCAACCCTAGATAAAGATGGTTTAGTTAATATTTATTATTCTATGGCATATAGTCACATATCGTTTAATATTATGGCATGGGGCAGAACTATAGAATTACAGAGGGTCTTTATAGGACAAAAAAAAAATTATCCGATTGATCTTTGATCTGAAAGTTACTGAAACTTGCAGAGATATATTTATAAACAAATCAATTCTCACTGTTCCGTCTATATATATATATCTTAAAATGTCTCACATTTACTAAAATTAATATAGAACATTTTAGAAAGAGAGCAAACTTTCATAACTATGTAACGAGACATGGTGAACTCCTCAGTATTCCTTTCCATTGCACAAGTGCCTTTAAGCGTTCCCCTTATTATAATTGTATCAATTTGTATAATGCTCTTCCTGAGCAGATTCGTAGTGTCTCGCAGTACATGACATTTAAAAAAAAAGTGAAAGAGTACTTGTCTACAAACTGTTTTTACTCTATAACAGAATTTTTATGTAAAAATTAATATTTGTGATCTTTTATGTTTCATGTGATCTTTCTTTTTAAATATTCACTATTTTATTTTAGTTTTATCCTTATATTGATTTTATCTTGCTCGACAGTTAAATTATGCATACATTTATGTGTGTATATTTAAATTATGTGTTTGTGTGTGTATATTTACATTATGTGTTTGTTTGTATATCGTGTATAGTGTATATATATATATTTTACGTTTGTTTATTTACTGATAATGCATTTGACGTGCCATATGTACATATTTGTATCTGATTCTGGCAAATAAATTATTATTATTATTATTATTATTATTAAAACCCAAATAATAAGAAAGAATATTCGTAGAATGCCACAAATAATTTCAGACAATACCATAACTTCTTATTCTAAAACATATATTGCAAACAAACTATAAGACTACGCAAGTAGAATTATAACAAGAGTAGTGTTATAAATTTTTACACTCAATAATTTCAAACATATGCGTAATAGTTAGATTTAAATTTTGAAAATACGAAGATTGACAAAATTTTTTTAATTAAATCTAGCTATGAACTGAAATTATTGAGTGGAATTTCCTATCACTACATCTGTCATAGTACTACTTAGGTAGTCCTATATATTTTTTTACCAATATATGTATTAAAAAAAAGTCATGGCCAAAAATAATAAATATTTCCTTATTGGATCTCTCTCTCTTGGGTATGCCCACCTTAACATTTTTCTAAAAGATCATCTTCGAGTCTTTAAATATATTTGACGTAGGTACTCAAATACAACTGGAAACAACTAACTGCAGAACTGGAAATAGAATTAGAAATAAATTAATTGATACTATGATATGTCACAATAATTTAGTAGGGTCTGTCTACTCAATCGCCATGTGACTATAATTTGTTAAACAGTATCTGATTCTATCCGGAAATCATTTAAATTTTTTACTGGTTAATGAGAAATATGCTATGGTATACAATACTAATTATGAAAAAACGTTTAACGTTTTTGAAAATGGGAATTACAAAGCTTACTGTATTTTACTAACTAAAGTAAAGTTCTTGGATAGTAATGTACACTCAGAAAATGATAAATATGACCACGTCAACAATAAAAAAATTACAAAATCTTTCTGTAATTTTTTCCTAATTTTTGTCCGGATTGTCCAAAGCACCGTTTTTTAAAGTTGTTTGTGGTTTAATATCGTTCCACTCCTTTTAGATTCCATATTCGCATAGAATTGTTTATAAAAATGACAGCACTTTATACATAATCAAAGTTCTACAAAGTTTAACTTATTTGGGGGAAAAATAAGACAAGTAACATCGATAAATGTCCACTGTAGGGATTTCCAATTCACTATACGCATATAATTGTGAAGTCCCGTGATTTAAATTTAAAAAAATGGCTTAAACGTACTTCATACAATATCGTGTTGTATATGTCATTAAAATTTGACGTCTATCTAGTTATTTAACCATTCATACATAATTTGATATATCCTGACACGATTTTTTTATCTCATAATTCAATCTCGCTCATTAAAAAATATTATAAATCAATTAAATTTAATGATGTTTTAATGGCATAACTGAAATACATTACCTTTGGTAAGTGAGTAGGAAAAAAACTTTTTTTTAAAACACATTATTTGTTCTTTTATCGTGAAGCAGTTGTTTATTTTTCGAAGCAATAATAAAATTGAGAAATACATTTTTACAAAAAAACAACAGGACAATCGTAGATAATTCAGTAATTCAGAACCCTTACTGTGGAATTGTTGCACCATAATGGGCTTATATATTTAAAAAACGATTGATGATTTAAGTCAAATCTAGATCACACAAATAGTACTCAAAATTCCTATTAAAATTTACTTCAATATATTAGAAGTGAATAATACGGATTATTTTTTTATTTATTTAATAACTTTAGGTAATCAAGTTTTGAAAACAAATGTTAGCTATTGACGTATCGATGCCTTATTAATGTATACAATAAAATCTAATTTTCCTGTTGCTGTTGATCGTTTAAAAAATACTTTCTCAATAAGAAAAAATTGAGATTATTATAATTCACTGATATGCTTAATCAAAGATATTCCGAAAAGTCTGTTTCCAATTCAACAGTTGGAAGTATTTTAAAAAAATTAAAGCATCTGGATTAGGATCTTTACAAAAAGCCGCACACGAATTGGAGAATTGATGAACATGAGGAAAACGTTTGAAATGTCGTCCTAACATCAAATTTGTCAGCTATACGACGTAACTTCTCCGATAGTCCATATACATAAGGAATTGTTGCTGTTTGCCGTACCTGATTGTGCCTATTTTCAACGTTTATGAAAACTCTATCAACAAATGCTTCAGGGTATTGATTTTGTACTATAACCTTTTTGATAAATTTTTTCTCGTTATTTAATATTTCATTATTAGATGAAATTATTTAGGCCTTATCATATAAACATTTTACAACATCCCTTTTAACATTTATTGTTTATCAAAATTTAAATATCTATTACTATGCGTTGGTTTTCTATAAATGCTTGTTTCGTATTATTTACCCTTTTTATTAAAACATCTAAAAACTGTAGTTCATTCCTACTTTCTACTTCTAATATAAATTTAATAGACGGTTTCTTACTATTTATATTTTCTAAAAAACTATCTAGTAAATCAACACCATGAAGCCAAATTGCAAAGATGTCGTCAACACATCTCCACCAGACAACCGGTTTGTTTATACAATTTTGAACATGTGTGTTCTCAAAGTTCTCCATATGTATGTTGCTTAAAATTGGTGATAATGCAGACCCCATTGCCATACCAAAATCCTGCTGATAGAACTCATTTTCCAATTGAAAATAGGTTGTTTTTATGCACATTGTTAATAGTTGCATTATGCTATTTACACTTAATTTAGTTCTAGTTTCCAAATTATTATCATTCGGCAACCTATCTTTAACTATTTTTAATGTTTTCTACCGGAATATTGGTAAAAAGACTAACTACATCAAAACTAACCATCGGGTGTGATTCATGAGTATCGTTTTCATAGTTTTTTTCTATAAAATGTTTGCTATGTTTAATATATGAATCGGTATTTTCAGATAATGGATCAATAATTTTAAATAAAAATTTTGCCAAATTAAGACATGGGGAATTAGTAGAACTAACAATTGGTTCTAAAGGAATATTTTGTTTATGTGTCTTTGGTAAGCCATAATAATGAGGAGGCTTCAAAATCATTAAATTCTTGTTTGTATTTAAACACAGTTCTGTAAATTTTGCTCTCTTTGTTTAATTTTGAGTAGGGTTCCTCATTTACAAGAGTCATGATTTTTGTGTCGTATATGTCTTTATCTATAATGACTGTGGCATTACCTTTGTCTGCTGGCAATATTTTTATACTTTCATCGCGTTTTAAGGAATTTATCGGTAGCTTTTCTTCTGGAGTTAAATTATCTTTAATTTTGTATTGCTTCTTTAAAGCAATTTTTGCCCGTATGCGATATTTATTCCCAGTATCTGTTGGTAAATTTTGTGTCGTTTTTTCGACTATATCAAATTTTGGAACAGATCTCGAGTTTATTGCAAAATTTAAACCTTTTGATAAGACAAGCCCGTCTGAAATGGATAAAACTCTGTTTAACACGGGCAATACTTTGAGATCTATTTTAACAAAAACAAAATCGATGAACTGGGAGCAGAATTCAAAAAAATGTATTTACAATATCCCGTGCGAATGTGATAAATGTTATGTGGGTGAGTCATCCAGACCTTTCAGTGTGAGGTTGAATGAGCACAAGAATTACATTAGAAAGAGTGAAATTCAGAAATCAAAAATTTGGGAACATGCTTGGGAAAACGGACATAGAATAAATTGGGACTCGGCAAGAATTTTAACTAAAGAGGCAGATAATAAAAAAAAGAAAAATTAAAGAATCAGCAATAATCTTATTAAATGAAGATAAGTGCGTATCGAATTGTTCTGTAAATATTTGTACAACCTGGCTACCAATGTTAACAGAAGAACTTAACAAACTCAACATTATCTAAAAGAAAATATCATCAGTTCTGTGTAAGTAGTAAGTATCTATAGAAATAACATAAACAGAATTTTAAGGCTGTGTATTTGACATATACAACAAATAAGAATTCTTCGAAAAAAGCTTTGAAAACGGAAAGAGACTACTTTCCGAAATATCAGCAAAATACATTATTTCTGTGTTTATTCCGATTTATATTATTTGTAAAACATAACCTTTGACTGTTCCTTTGACGTAAATGTCACGGGCAGAGAGGCTATTTTTCAATAATTCTATTATTTTGTAGATTCGGTGATTTGTTTTCGAAGAGGATAATACATGTGGAAGAAAACCCAAATAACAGGAAAGAATATGGAACATTAAATAAATCCGTATTATTCACTTGTAAGGTTATTGAAGTTAATTTGAACAGGAATTTTGAGTTTTATTTATGTAAAATAATTTTGATTTAAATACACAATCGTTTTTTAAATGTTTATGCCCATTATCGTGCAAAATTCCACAGTGAGGATTTAAAAAGAAATGCAACATTCATGTAAGTTGTTTTGAATATAATAATTATTAATTAGATGCGAACCAGTCTATTTTTTTAATACATATATTTAACGTCGGCTTATTTCCTCTACTGAGGCCTAACATCGACGCCTGTAGACGAGCTACCCCCAACCAGAAATTCTGCCGAACTTGAACTTCTTCTCTTTCGAAGAGCAGGAATCTTTATACTAGGTCACTAATGTAAATTACAATTTGTACAGGTCTTAGAATGGAGCCTTGAGATACCCCACAACAAATGTTTTTGGCAGAGGAATTAGTATTTTTTGTATGGAACATTGTTGAGTAGACCAATTTCAAGTAAGATCTACGATAATTCTCTAGAAGCGTTTTAAATTAGTTGTTTCCTTAATTTCATAGTTACTCAAGTTTACGTAAAAATATCGAGTAATCTACGCAATCAAATGCGTTGGATAGATCGCGAAATATTACAAAAGTAGTTCGGGAGTTGTTTATTATCTAGTATGTTTTTAATGTTATCCAGCACACGAGGTAATACAATTTTTTAGAGATCCGTGAGAATGTTTTTCTTTTCCAAGTAAGTTATCAGTTGTTCCTAAACGATTGCTTCTAATATGGTAGATGGTGAAGGTAATCACCACTAGGTGATTTTGACTATTTTCTGTTTATAATTAATAGTGTATTGCATAAATTAATGAATTGTTCCCGTAAGATTATCATAAATGGTGATTTTAATCTTAAATTAAATTCATCTGATAAAAAATTCCTGGATTTTTAAGAATTAATTTGCTCATATGGTTTTAGTATCACTATAAACGAAAATACAAGACTTAATAATTGTTTAGGTAATATATTGGTAAATTTTCAAACATGTTACCACACAAGTGTATTTGACCCTGGCTTATCGGACCATAAGGCTGTCGAAATTTTAATAGAGGAAAGTAGTAATAAGCAATCTACTAAAATTATTAAAAATAGGCTAATCAATGACGAAGGTTTGTTTATGCTTCACCAGAAAGTAATGTCAGTTGATTGGAGCTTTGTTGATGCTTCCGATATAGAGACAAATGTAAAATTCTTGCAATTTATAGATATATCGAGTAACCACATCTTTTCCGATGGTGGAACAAACTATTAATATCAACAAGAAACCTAAAATTAAATGGTTTACGACTGAGCTGAAAAAGATGAGAGAGCACTTATCTCTATTATCAGAAATGCATCATAATTTTCCTGACCCTGTTTTAAAAAATCATAAACGTAGTTTTAAAAGTGGATATGGACATGAATTAATAATAGCTAAAAGTAAATATTATAAGGATCATATATTAAAGAAGGGAAATACACCTAAAACCTATTGGGATATAATAAATAAACATAGGAATACAAATCATTATCTGTGCAATGAGCTAGATCCAGAAACTTTGAACGGTAATTTTATAAATGTAGCTGAAAATATTATCAATAATTTACCTCCTTCTAATACTAGTTTCACTAATTTTTATCCTATTAACACTGAATATCCGGATTTTAAATTTAAACATGCTAGTCCTAACGAAGTAAGGGATATAATTGATAAAATCAAAGTTAAAAGCAGTTTCGATCAATTTGGTATGTCTGTTATTATAATAAAACATATTATTTTAAAACCGTTAACTAAACTTATAAATGAGTGTATCGACAGTGGTATTTTTCTCGACATATTGAAAATTTCTAAAGTCATTTCTGTTCATAAAGGTGGACCGTTAATATCATGTAATTTCAGACCCATATCTCTAACACCTATCATATCAAAAACATTTGAAACTGCATTAAAAAGTCAAATTTGCAATCACTTTGAAAACAATAAACTATTCTATCGTATTCAGTTCGGGTTCAGATCAAATAAATCCACGAATGACGCTATCCTCCACTTTGTCAATAATATAATTGAAAAACAAGAAAATGGAGAGCATGCTGGTGTAACATTTTGTGATTTACAAAAGGCATTTGACTGTGTATCGCATCATGTTCTTCTAAATAAATTTAAGCTTTACAAATTCAATAACATCAATTGTCAATTAATATGTTCTTATCTCTCCAATAGACAACAATACACATTTAAGGATGGAATCTGTTCTAGCTTACGCCATATTAAACACGGTGCGCCTCAAGGATCGGTCCTGGGCCAACTCTTTTTCTGATCTACATAAATGATCTGGAACAGAGTGTCCCTAAAGCCAAACTTATAATGTCTGCCGATGACACCACGCTATTAACTGGACACAGGGACCTCAGTAAGGTTAGAGAACTCATGACTGATACACAGTCTGCCGCCCAAGACTGGTTTACTGTAAATAAGTTAAGCTTAAATCTAAGCAAAACTTTAAATTTTCTCTCATAGACCCACATACGAGTTCAATAATCCGGTTAATGTAAAGTTTTTAGGTGTCATGTTAGATCCAAAGTTGAATTGGGGACAACATATTGAATATGTATCCAAGAAATTGTCTAAAAATATATTTGTAATAAGAAGTCTCTCGAAATTAGTTCCCAAGCAGGTACTACTAACAGCTTATCATAGTCTGATAATGTCACAAATATCTTATAGTTTGATAAGTTGGGGTCACGCCCCTTGTGCTTGTAGAATTTTTGCACTCCAACGAAGGGTAACCCGTATTATAACTAATATGGGTTATCGGGATGATGTTAGGCAGATATTTGTTGATTTGCATTTATTTACTGCATGTCAAAAAATACCAGGATCAATATATAACTCAAAAATCAGTCCAAGATCATAATAACCGTCATGCAAATGATATAAGAATGAGTTATCTAAGATTAAAATCCAGTAGAAATGGCTCTAATTATTATGGGCTAAAGTTTTTCAACCATTTACCTTACAGGATGAGATCTTTGCCTATTAATATTTTTAAAGAATGCATTGAAAATTTATTATCACGAGCCTTTTATACCATTGGCGAATTTTTAGACTGCAATGTATCTGATGTCATTGAACGTTAATATTTTAATATGTTTTTGATATGTTATATACATTTGTACGTTGTTAATTTTTAATTTTATATTTTATATCAACTTTTTTACTATTTGTACTATCTTCCAATAGAATGTATTGTTATTTACATTGCATTTGTATTGTATATGTATTTTCATTGTATTTGTATTTTCTTTGATTTGTGTAAAACATTTTTTGTTAGTAACAAAAATAAATAATCTATCTATCTAAATGTGAAATAAACCTGTAGGTTGATATTAATGTTTTGTTACTTTTTTATACAACAGTTTTACAATTTTCTTGTGCTCACTGAAAGTTCAAGTAACACATCAGATTTTTTTAAGATGTCGGAACTTCCTTTCATAATTGTAATCGTTAATTGTAAACCTGTAAATGCTAATTTATATCTTCAATCTCATTTATATACATTTTCTGGTCGGAAATTGCATATTATAAAAAATTTAAGCAAACGTTCCAGTATTCCTCGACATATATCTATCCAAGAGCTGTGAAAATTCTCCCATAAACTAATATCTGCAAGTTCTAGGTACACGCTTTCACCTATGCAACAAGCAATACCACATAATTTGTCTTTTAAAATTAAATGATTATCATACTTAATCCTACATCGTTAAGTATTATCTTGCATTGAATTAAGTAGGTTATTAACAAGGTATTAACTTTAATATTTTACATAAATATTGTTATATGGTGTATAAAATTCTGGTTAATCCGGTTAATTCAGAATAAATCAGATTCATTTAGCGCTCGCGTAGTTTTAGTACCAAGTATTTTACCCTGAAAAGTTCACATTAATTTAAAAGCGTTAATGAGTATAATTAGTTACCACGTGGAATTAGACACTGAACGTTTATTTAAATACCGGGTGTAACAAGATCATTTGGGGCGAGCGTAGGTGCGTCTTTACTATGTACATACTTCGGTATGCGATGTAAAGCAACGACAGGCGCAGTTGGTACTTGGATTGGTGACCATTCCAACGGAAACCGCGTTCTCGCCTCACACATCTTCCAGCGGCTTGTATATCAGTGTATGCGCGGAAGCTATACAACCTTAGGCGAGGGTTGTATAGAAGATATACCATCCTTCGGAGGGGATGTAAAGCCGTCGGTCCCTTGTCTATTAAATGTTAGGCAAGTAAAAGATCCCTACTCTTCTTAAGGGAAGAGGTTCGGCAAAATTCCTGGTTGGGGGTAGCTCGTCTACAGGCGTCGGTGTTAGGCCTCAGTAGCGGAAATAGGCCGACGTTAAATAAATGTATAAAAAAAAAACAAGATTATGGTATACCCCCCTTTTCTCCTTTAGTTTTGAAGATAATTGATTGAAAACATCAATAGATTTCTTTTTCACTTCCGGTTTCTCCTGAAGTGACACTAACTTTCGATTTTTAAACGGAACACCCTGTATATTATTTCATTTTTGAATTCTCCATAATTTTCTGAATCCAACGATGCCAAATAAGTGACATTTCAAACATTAATTTTTTTTATCAATATAATCTTAAGTTTCCATTTAAGTGTGCCATGACGGTTCCGATTTATTCTAAATGACCCGTGTAATGCTACAAAACTCGAAATCCCGTTAAAAACACTAAATTACGTGATTTATGAGCAAATAAAATTCACCAAAATTGTTTTTGAGGAAAAACTATTTTTTTTAAAATGGAGCCATATCGGTACCATGGTACCATTTATTAGTACTATTAATAAGGAATTTATTCATATGTCGTATTAAAATGTGCGCTAAATACAAACAAAATTACAGCTAAAAGAAAATAAGAAAATACAATTTTGTTCTAATAAAATGTTAAGAACTATTAAGGTGGCTTTGCAAACAATGAAATATTTAGCTTGTCAAACATTTGTTGGTTTAACGGTGTTTTTATTGTGTCTTTAAAAATTGTTTAAAATTCTTGTTAATTGTGTTCAAAATGCCGCAAATATATAAGAGATTAACCACTTTTTCATCTCTTGTACAAATTTGCTGCATTTTGAACACAATTCATATCACGGAAGTTTTTGGGGTCGCTAATTACAAATCCGAAGTGAAAATTGGAAAATTCAAAATCACGGACCTAAAATGGCGGACTTTAAGAATCAATTTCTGATTTACGCCGTTTCTACTGACTTTACTGAAAAATATGTAGAGCAAAAAAGTGTTTAGATAGCCATTTTGCATAAGACTACATCATTTTGGTAACCACATTATTTAACACTTTCGCTTCTCCCCCGTGGAATACCTGATACGCTTGACCATTTCTTTTGCAAAAGTCAGGTATTTTCAGTTTTTATTTTTTTGCAACTTAATAAATTATAACCCAGTTGCCATGGGTTTTAAGTCGGAATTAATTGTTATAGTACATACGGCCAAAATTGATACTGGTTAGTTTTAAAGCACAGGACCGTGCGCACTGAACTTGATATTTTGTCCTATATATTTGGCAATCGTGAAACTGTGCAGGCGAGTCCGAGACTGGCAATGTAATCAGCCTGAATGAACCATCTACGACTGCACTGGTTTAAAGGTAATAAAACGGACAGGCCTACTAGCACAAAAAAACTCGTAAATCGTTTCTTATCAGTCAACGTGGAAGTTTAACAACGTGCTCTGTCTATGTGCCAGTGCAGTGCATATATACCTATTATAATATCAAGTGTAGGAGTTTAGTTAGTTACTGTTCATATTTATAAATATTTACTACTGTATAAAAGGTAAAATATTTTATTATTTACTAATTTACCATGGCTTTCTGGAGACCATTTGAAACAGAAGATAATATAATAACGCCCGAAAATCCCGAAATAATTGAACCGGTTATTGTCGAAAAAGCCGAAATAAATTTAAAAACCAAGATTTACACGTACAAAGTCAACGCATTATTTTAAATATACATGAATGTTTGAAAAGCGAAAATCCTGAACAATGTGAGAAAGAAATAATACGACGTATTAACGAATTAACTAAAATATCAAAATCAACAATTTATCGTGCAATTCAAGAAGGTGATGTTATAGATCACAGCGCAAAGAGGAAACGGAAAAATACGAAATTAACAAATATTGATGATGCCACTAGAGATGTAATACGGCGTGCGTATAATTTATAATATGTATGAAGAAAATATAGTTCCTACGTTAAAAATGATTCAAGAAAAATTGAGCGATTATCCTGATTGTAATTATAGGTCTTTAGATACACTACGAAATGTCTTATTAGAATGCGGTTTTAAACATAAAAAACTTGACAGTCGTATGGTAATTATGGAATCGCGACGTATAGTTTCACTTCGAGTAGATTATTTGGAAAAAATTAGAGAATATCGTAAACTAACAGGCATATAGTTTATCTAGACGAGACGTGGTTTGACACGCATGATGTTGTTCAGTATGGTTGGGTAGATAGTTTGCACAAGTGTGTTTTAAATACTCCGTGTTCTAGAGGAAAACGCGTTATCATACTTCATGCGGGAAGTGAAAATGGGTTTGTACCCAATGCGTTGCTCTTGTCGGCCAAAAAAATATCGCAGTCTTCTGCAGACTATCACGAAGATATGACAGCCGATCTATTCGAAAAATGGTTTTCTCAACAGCATCTACCAAATATTCCGCCAAATTCGGTAATTGTATTGGATAATGCTTCTTATCACTCGCGTATATTAAATAAAATACCAAATAACAGCACAAAAAAGGAAGACATTTTAAAATTCATGAGAAAAAAAAATGGAAATTCCTGTAAAAGTTCCAATAAAACGCGAATTACTGAAAAGAATAAAAGAACAGAATTTCAAAAAGGAATATGTTATTGATAGCTTATCCAATATACACGGTCATACACTTTTGCGGTTACCTCCATACTATTGCATATTTAATCCTATCGAGATGGCTTGAGGAACACTAAAAATACGTTTACGAAACTGTAATAACTCTCCAACGTTAAGCGCGATAGTAGTTGATCATATAAGAGAAGTAATAAATGACATTGACAATAATACTGATTTATCAAAAAATTGCGTTAGGCATGTAATTGGAGAAGAAAATCGATATCCAACGCTACCCCCTAGTGCGCCGATTTTAATTCAACTGGATAATGATTCCTCAGAAAGTGAAGATTCGGACGCGTCAATTAACATTTAACTTTTCTTAATTTTTTCATTCACTTTTTTATTGTTACATTTCGTGGAATATATTTTATTTACTTGACAAGAAATGTTAATTTAAGTTACTTCATTCTAGAGAAATATTTTAATTTTGTTTTTATTTATGTTTTATATGAGTATACAAATATTTATTTTTGTTTTCATATAATAATTCTTTGCTTTGTTCAAGAAACTTACGTTTTTATTTTAGAAGAAATTTAAATTTTTATTTTATTTTTAACTAAAATCGTTGCCCCTCGTTAATCTAACCTGTCCCATCCCCTCCTGGCAAGATATGTTCATACCTTCTCATTGGTCCTTGCTGAGCAATAACATAAATTTAAATATTTAGACTTTATATCTAAAACTGATATAATACCTCAAAAATATGTTATTGGCGAAATGAACCTAATAAACAAAAATAATAAAAATGAATACAATTTTAACATTTTCTTATGACAATCATTTCTATTTACCTCCGCCCATGTACAATAAAGAGATACCGACTGTTTTTGCCGGCTTTTAGTTTTTATACGGTTTCAATTCCCGTCGTATACACTTTACCTCGCTAATTTTTTCATTAAAAGCTAGTTTTTTGCTAGTAGAAAGTGGTTAAAAAAAGTTTACCAAAATCTACCCCCGCAAACCCTTATAAACAACCCTCTGAAATGGAAAAAATCAGTTTATTGCTAATATCTCGAAAAATAATAATAATAAACGGATAGCACCACGTGAAAGAACGGGAAATTTTACATGAAAATGGTATAAAAGTTTTTTTATTAAATGTTTCCCTTTTGATTACGCAAGAGAATAAGCTAAATTATACTTTACCTGCATCAGATTCTGATATTTCTTTAAAGGTAGGACTCCGTCCAACTACAATCTTCTGGGTGTAAATTTGTTGGTAACCTCATGTGAGCATTACACCAAATACTGCTTATTATTTCTATACATTGAAATTATCATGCATTTGAAATATTATTTATTTATTTTTACACATTTAAATTATTAAAGTCTTGCAACGTTGTACGTAAATCGATTTTAAAAAATTTAATGTTTTTTCTATTTTTTTTCCGAATATCCCCAAAATTTTTGTCGGACAGATGGTTCAATGTATAGCATACATCATTACAAAAAATACAATATAAAAGTTACATGTGAGGTAGTAACTATAGGAGTTGCATAAAACCATTAACTTTAAGGTGTCCGACAACGAAATTGCCCAAAAATTTGTGTCGTACAATATTGCCACTTGATTTAAAATATGTTTAATAAGCTGTGAGGTAATACATTTGGATACAAATTTGCATGAGTTTAGTGCTCCAGAAGATCTGAAAAAGTTTTGATTGAGATCGGATTAAGTTTAGTGCCGTTTTGGCACTATGTTCTTTTCGGCTTCAAAGATCCACTGGGTGGGGAGGTTCCAGCCGCTTCCAGTAGCTGCCGATTTTTTTAAAATAAAAAAAAATTTGCGATTAAAATGAAAAACAATGCTGAGGTAAAAAATTTTTTTTCCGCCAAATCCATAACTTCCACGAAAAAACGCCCCGAAATTTTTCATACAGGAACAAGTTGTCCGACTGGCTGAGAATAATACGTTCACGAAGTTTTAGTAGTGAGGTAATCGTTTTTTATTTTAGGCCTAGGCCCGAGGACTACAATTAGAAATGGCCCGAAAACTGAATTTTCCGACTTGGTCGTTTAAAAAAAAAATAGGACAAATCTGGCTGTCTATACGAATTTATTTATCATTTACTAACTCCTAGACCTACAACCTTCAGATACCCGTATTATTTTTTTGCGTGAAATCGATCAATTTTCAGTTAACGATGTTAAAGTGCAATTCAGCCTCGGGAAGAACACCACCATGGTGCTCCTCGATATTGAGAAGGCGTTCGACACCGTCTGGATCCCGGGATTACTCTACAAACTTCACAATTATAACTTCCCCACTCACTTATTCACTTGTTCCTGACGGGCAGAACCCTGCAAGTCCGGGTGAATAGCAAACTCTCAACACGGCGGGACATTCGAGCGTGAGTCCCGCAAGGATCGTGCCTGTCACCGAATTTGTACAACTTGTACGTCTCTGATTTTCCAGAGTTCCCGAATACGAAGCTGGCCAAGTACGCCGATGACACGGCTATGTACGCACATTTATACAACGCACAGGCAGCGAACATGCTGCTGGAAGCGCACATGGCTCGTGCCACGGCTTATTACGACCAGTGGAAGATTTGGGTGAACGCTGAGAAGTCCGAGGCGATAGTCTTCACGCGTCGCTTTACTGAGAATAAAATTATTACTCCAATTTTGATCAGGGGAAGCAAAATTCCAACCAAAAGAAGCGTGAAGTATAGTGAATACGACCAGAATTGAAACGTACAAAAACTAAAAGCCAGCAAAAACAGTCGGCATCTGTTGCGGAGGTAAACAGAAATGCTTGTCATAAGAAAAACAATAAAGAGATATCGGCTGTTTTTGCCGGCTTTTAGTTTTTATACGGTTTCAATTCTAGTCGTATTCACTATACTTGGGAGTGAGATTTGACCAAAGACTGACGTTCAATACGCACATAAATGAGATAGTATGGACGGTCTACTCCCTATCCAGGAGTCTGTATCCGCTCATGGTCAGGGGTAGCAGACTTAACAGACAGAATAAAAAACTTGTACACGATGGTGGTCAGGCCGTCCATCACATACGTGGCGCCGGTGTGGTGCAGCATACCGGCCACGACAATGAGAAAACTTAAAGTGCTAGAACACAAATTTATGCGCCTCATTTCAAATTCTGGAAGGTACACATCCCTCAGAGACCTATATGCACGTTGCAACGACATAACCTCGATAGCGGATTGCGTCCAACAGATCTCTCAAAACTTCTACTCGTTCAAACTGGACGATAGTCCGCTAACAAGACACATAACACAAGTTAGACAGCTTAATGCCCCATTTCGCATTAAATACTCTCTACCATACCAGACGCTACCTACCGATTTTCCGGCAACCACTATAGCCAAATTTCAACAATTATACCTTACTCTAACCCTATCCACCTATTGCTAGTATTTCATACCTTTCACTTATCTTTAATCCTTTCCTGTCCCCCGTCTTCCTTTCTGTTTGTGGATTTGTGTCGCGTTTTTTGTTTTTCTTCGTCTCTTTTTGTACATTTTTGTTTCTAAATTCATTTCACGTCACCAATCTTTTTCAGAAAGCAAACCTTTTCGAAATCAAAATTTTTAAAATCAAAGTTTAGGCCAGCCCTGCGCAGCCCCGCATTGCAGTATATCGCGGAAGGTACCTCATTTGAGTTGTGGTGCTTGCGTCCAGATACAAATTTTAATAGTGTTTTTTGTGCGCGAGTTCTTTAAATGTAAGTGTAGTTTTGTTAAGCTTGTTTTTCAAGCATGGTTCAATGTTACTACCTATTTTAATTTTACATTTTTGTAAAAAGGAGTTTAGATTTAGTTGTTTTTACTTGTCGTTTTCGCCGATCCATACCAGTTCCACCCGGCCCTGCAATCCTCCACCGCGTCAACGCGGTGGTTGCACGACCGGTTCCGGAGCAGGTCCTGGAGAGGCAATTGTTTCTATGTTAATACGAATAAATATCTTTTGAATTGAAATTGAATTGATCAATTTTCTATACACAGACTGGATTATAATATGACTGGGGGGGCTTTGTTCAAAATTATTTTATACCGGTGAACGTCATATTTGACATAATGTTAGTAATAGGAATAAAATTATTGTTTGTACCATTGTGAGTAAAAGTCAAAATTACAAATATAAATAATCACACTATTCCAAATTATTTTCAAGATGTTTACTGTAAGTTTATCTTTGGCACTATGCACGGTAATGTTTCGCAGATTCATGGATCCATTCACTGGACGTATAGTAAGTTCATCAACAATCTGCTTGTACTTATTTAACTGTCATCTTTTTTTAGCCGATGGCTATTAAAACTAGCACAGCCCCGAACACAACAGCCCTATTCATGTTTTCCGGAGCATTATATTACTTGTACAATCATCTGAAGAAGGGGACCTTGGTAAGGATCGGTCAAGGGCCCCAGAAACACATGGGGCACAATTCATCCCGGCTCACCATACAGTAAGTACGAAATACAGGCAGTAAATGATAATTTGTATGTTTTATTTAATTTTTAGACGTCGCCCCAAAAACAATTGTTGGTTTTTAAGAAATGCAAGAGCCTGTAGAAAAAAATGTACAGACGCTATGCATAGGATCGCGAAGCAGTCTTATGAGTCCTTACACAATCTAAACCCCTGTCTTTTGTTGCCTACTAAAAGCTTTCAAATTATTTTTAATAAAGCTCCAACGGATGTGCCCCGCGAACAGGTTCTGAGACAGGACAAGCAAAATTTTTGTAATTTAATTTATAGCAACGAGGCCTTTGAGAAAGATTCGAGTCAGGAGATGAAAGCTTCTGACTCGAGGTCACCTAGCAACGAAACAGACGGCGAAAAACTTGCAGGAAGAAATAGACGAACTCTCTTGAAGAGGCTGTGTGACGACCACATTAAAGACGATGAGGAAATAAATAATGGTCCGTTGAGGTTTCCCAATAGGAAGAAAAACCAAATGCTGAAAAGAATGACTAGGAGCGGTAGGGTATATTATTTTGAGTAACCTATTATTCGGTTATCGGATGTTTTTTGAAAATAAAAGTAACATTCTTATGGCCCTGTTCTTTCCAATTTATTTTTATAAGGTAATAGTGCAGGCGCTGGGAGTAATTGAGTATGCAAAATGTGAAAACCGGCAACTACCGATACCGGTGACTGTAGAATTGATCTCGTTTGGAGCAACGGTCTTGCTGTCGATGTTGTATAAATCGGAATTTTCTTCTTGAAAAGGATTACCCCATTCAGCGAACAAATCCTAATTTTCGCTCTTTTCCATCTCTCGCCCGGAGTGCGTAGGCAACCCGCCATAATGCAGCACCCTCGGGGGTTGGCGGGTGGCTACAAGGCTGAATTGGTACTCTAAACTATGTACACCATCACTGCCAAGTGTCATTCTTTAATCACAAAATGCAAGGTCGATTCATGGTTTGTCCCCTATATACGCCAGTCATTAAAGTAAAGAAGGTATGAAAAATTGCAAAAAGTTTTCAAATTGTGAGACATTCGAGAAGGTAAAAAAAGTAACAAATGCGATTTTGCACCCTTTTCTGCCCCCGGATAATTGTTATAAAAATATTGTGAAAAAAATCTTCCGGGATAAAAAAAGTTATGCAAAACTACAAGCGGGTATGTATATTCTGCTGTATGAACAATCATTTGCGTAACTTTCCCATTTTTCTTTTCGACAAAACATATCAAAGTATCTAACAACTATTTGCAATGTTCCGGTCATCGTAGCAAGGTGCAAACTTGACAGAAGATATTTAATAATTATTAAGATCTTCTCCAAAGTTTGCCTAAACTTCGGAATTTTTTTCAAAAAAATATTTCAAATTTGCATTTTTTGTTAATTTAAGTTACAATGTTCCGGGGGGCGGAAAAGGGTGCAAAACTGGATTTGTTATTTTTTTACCGTCTCCAATGTTGTCTCAAGATTTAAAAATTCTTGCAATTATTGTCGAACTTTCCATTATCGAAGTCCGTTATCACTGGCCTATCATATCAAGAAGAAGCGTCTACTTCAACTTCTGAAGCAAGTATGTCAGGTTGTCGAATTATTCGTGAGTACTACTAAAGAGTTTGAAATATTTGATATGTGGAAAATTAACGAGGAACAAAGATAACCAACTTTTTTTGTTTTCGAAACTCCAGCGGCGGAAAAAATTTTAAATACTGCACGTATTCAGCAAGATCATGTTTTTACCTAACTTATCACTTGTCAACAATCTGAAGATTTATTTGCTATTGAAGTTAGGTTCAAACATTGTTATCGTGATTATTTAAGATTGCCGAGAAGTTCTGAAAATCCAGCAGTAGTAAAATCCCCCAAGAAATACTGCACAATGCATTTGACAAACTGATAGATGAAATTAAAGATAAATTTTCATCTCACTCTTTTGAATTGTCTTTCTTGGCTGAGTGGCTGGCTAAACTTACTAAAATAGGGGATGCAGTGATCGAAAATCGTATAGTGAAATCACTACTTATTGATAAGTTTGGTGGAAACATATTATTATATGTCCGGCTGATAGATCAAAATCTTCACTAGTGTTTATGGGCAGCATACCACTGAAGGAAGTAATTGAATGTGTTCGTAACATTAATTATATAAAATTATATCGTTGAAAGTGCAAATATATGTTGACGGTTTATTTTTCATGAAACCGCTTAAAATTGAGAAATACCAAAGAAATTACCTTTTGAATAACGAATTTTTCAATATTTTTTATTATTTTCAATTTTTTTTATTATAACGAATTTTGCAAGATGACTGGCCCCTCAATACTCTTTCACTTATAGAAGGAGCAACAGGTTAATTCATTTTCTCTACAAATGCATGAGGACTTGGCACATTTTGAACAACTACATGCCCTAACAATGTCATCTAGATATTTTTTCTGGCACCAAATCATCTTCTATCACGTCAAAACCAAATTCACAGGGGCCTAAGCGAACAACCATGTCATTCATACATACCATACAGTGCTGCTGAAGGTATGTGTAGAAATAAGATCTCAACAAAGGCCCCTTAGCACTTCTGCTGGTAGGTGGCAAATTTTCAATATCTGTATTATGTCCATGATGGTACAGCCACAGTCTGAGTTCATCTAGAGATCTGCAAGATGACCCCTTTCGTAATAGCTGCACTAAGTATTGTTCTGCAGATTTAAAGCTTTTCTATCTCATCCCAATCATGTGATACTCCAAAGTTCTCCAAATATGCTGTAGATTCACTATTAAGAGCTGCTTTCTTGGTGCCAAACTTACTTGTATAATCTGACCTAGATAGTGCATGAAGAAGCAAAGAGCATAAGTTTTGGCCCATTTTTTGATGAATGGCATGAACATACAATCGGGATATCTACATTCCCAAGGGAGTGAGATCTTGTCAGCAGCATTTAGATGATGAAGCCTGTGTAACTATTGCTTTCCTACCAGGTTTGAGGTTTGTAAATAGACCTTCTATCATTAAAGGCGTGGAAATGCAATCCTTTCTGCAAGGTCTCCGTCAACAATCAACTAAAATCCCTGATTTCTCGGATGAAAGTAACTTGAATGATGCTGATTTCAACTGCTTAACATCGCTGACAAAGGATCAGTTCCATCTACTGCTAACGTACTGTGATCCAGTTCCAGAAAATGGTAAAATGAGACATGTTTATAAAAAAGATCTTCTAACATTTCTATGTAAAATGCGCCAAGGAATATCAGATGAATTCCTCGAAGTTATATTCCTCTATTCGTACCGGCAAGCGGTCAGCTTGGACGAAAGTCAAACTTTCGCACGTTACGCATGCATAAAGGTCGTCACTTGGTAAAGCCAGCGCTAATAGTTGCTCCAGATGGATATATTCTTGCTGCTCACGGACCTTACTTTTCTGACAGCAGGAACACTGACGCCCAAATGTTGATCAATGAATTTGAAAACGATGTAATGGTATTCGAGCATGGCTTCAGGAAGGAGGCATTCTTATAGTCGATCACGGTTATCGCGATGCAGGAGATTACCTCGAGGCATTGGACATTTCTTATAGAATGCCGCACGTACTCCTCCGAGGACGAACTCAGTTCACTACTGAAGAAGCAAGTGAGACTCGTTTGATCACGAAACGAAGGTGGGTAACCGAATCCAGGAACGGTCATGTAAAGAGCGTGTTCAAGTTTTTTGATAATGTTATTGAAATGCCATATGTCGAGAATCTCAAAGATTTTTACCATATAGCGGCACCATTATTAAACAGGTTTCATCCCCCTATCCATATGACAGGTGCCGATGTGCACATGGCTAGGAGAATGCTGGATAAATTCCGTGAACCGAACGCTGTCCAAGCGAGGGTCGAAATCGACAACCTTCAGAGAAGACGAGGTCAATGGGCTAGACTAGAAGATAATAATATTGCTGTTCCCCGACTCTCCTTCGATTATTTAAGAAATCTCACATTCGGTATATATCAAATATCTTTTTCACCATCGTATGTTCAAGAAAAGTTGCAATGAGAAGAAAATGAAGAATTCCAGATTGATGAATTTATGAATGAAAACAGATTATTGCGAATAAGAGTTTACTCTAGATTCAGGAACAGGTCCAAGTACGAGATATACATTTCATAAAATGAAAATGAATCAGAAGATATGGATGAAAATCGATAATACTATGGTTGATGGATATTATTGTACCTGCAAGACTTGAGCCAGGACTCTCGGCCATGCGCTCATGTTGCGAGTGTTCTGTGGTATCTTGGGTACGCTAGGTATGAGCAGAATGTTCATTATCCTTCAGTTTATCTATTGAATACAATTATGGATGCAGCACACCGACCTGCACAGATAGATCTTAACAATCCACGAATAATTGAAGGTTAATAAACACGCTTACGCGATAACACGCACTCACCCACATACACAAACACATACACACAAAATGGTCCTTATAATAGTCCTATATATAGTTTTCAACATATGTCTCATTGATAATGCTGAAAATGCCATTTTCAACGATCTCAAAGCTCTGCAGCTAAAAGTAAGACATTTGGAGCGCCGTCTCCCTGGATACTTTTGATCAGGATCTCGAAATATACAACATACTAGAATTGTAAGCAATTTGACCGAAAGCCATTTTACAGGGGTGGGGGTGCGGGGTCCTTTTAGTATTTTTTTAAAGTGAAACGAACTAAAAACATATAAAAGACTCATCATAATACAATATATATATTTCATATCCTTACAATTACAATACTATTTTCACAATAAAGGAAATTATAACAAAATAAATCTTTAAATGAAAATAATAACAGAAAAATACAAGTTATCTACATTTCATTTGGTACTGAATACTTTGTTAAAATGTAGGTACTGGAAAAGGTAGGTACTTATAAATAAAACTAAAATTAACAATTTTTTAACCAACTAAAATCACAATATATAATGAAATATACCTACTTAGAGAGCTTTATTTACAGAAACATACAAGGCGACAAAAGTCACAATTTTCTAAATTCACCGTGTTCAATTTTATATTTACAACAATTATGCAATTAAGGAAATTGGTCAATTTCTGTTTTTGTTCATAGTATACGCTGCTGAATTAAGACTTACCAGAAAAAAAAACAAATATTCTATCACATACTTATTTATACATCTTAAATCGATAACGCTGAAAATTTGAAGTAAAACAAATTTTAAAAGGAATCCAATGCTCCGCCAGTCAATTTTGTTGCGTACAAGCTGACAACCTGAAACAAAAAATTTCGTTTTACAAACAATTCAGTAAATATTGAATCGATGGATATGGAATATCCACTGATCTATGGATCTATGGGAAATCATAACACACCTTCAACTTTCATCTAGCTCCTAGAGCGCGCTATGTACGCTATGGTTAATATGTTAAAAGCGCAGTTTTTTACCCACACTTTTATCGCATATTTCGCATAAAGTTTGCATTCCTCTATCATTTCTTAATAAAAAAAGGTATACTTG
The DNA here is from genome assembly GCA_963675555.1 of Leptura quadrifasciata. Classification (NCBI taxonomy): domain Eukaryota; kingdom Metazoa; phylum Arthropoda; class Insecta; order Coleoptera; family Cerambycidae; genus Leptura; species Leptura quadrifasciata. The sequence goes on along the minus strand of OY776681.1, from coordinate 11,756,681 downwards.
TTTCAAATCTCTAAGTACAACAGGTTGAAAAAGTGCAAATGAAAAGTTGCGTGCAAATTCATTATACAATTTCAAAAATTATTTTGGCGGCCAAATTCAACACTCTTTAGTTGTGAACTTTTTTTTCTGTGTAGCTAATACCGCTTATGTGGTAATTGTTTGTATGGCGTTTGACAACTTCAAAATTTCAGACATTAAATCAAAACAAACGCTTTTAACTAGTAGACATAAATAATTTAATTCAAAATGGTAAACAATGTATCACAAATAATAAGAACTAGAAGAATAATAAGAACAACTTTAAAATATAAAGTACCCACTATCATAAATGTTCAACACGACCACCATTAACCTCAAGACATTTTTTAAAACGTTTATTTAGAGATTGTCTAACTTTAAATAACGATTCTCTCTCATCCCTAGTAGTTTTCACAGCTTCACAATTTTTTTCCCATAATTCTTCCCGGGTATTTATGTTATCATTGTATACTAAATACTTACAGTAGCCCCAAAAGTAAAAATCCAAAGCATTGAGGCCAGGACTACGAGGTGGCCAAGAAAATTTACTTCCTCGACCGATTGATTAAGTGATTACCTATTTCTACCGAATAATGTGCTGGGGCCCCATCCTGCATGTACCACATATTGTTTCTTAAATTTAGCGGAACATCATATAAGATTCAAGGAAGAATATTTTCTAAAAAGTTCACATAGGATGCACCATTTATTTGGTGGTAACTCAATCGGCCCTAGTATGCAGTCTCCAATGATGGCACACCACACATTTATTTTAAATTCATGCAAGTGTTTTTCCTCGGATAAATAGGGATTCTTAAGTTACCACGAATGACAATTTCTCCAATTAAATACCCCACGTCTGGTAGAAGTGGCGTCATCCGTAAACAATATTTGTTTCATAAACATAGGGCGATTATGTCGTTTGTCACGCAAAAATACTGAAAATTGCGACCTTTGTAGAAGATCCCGAGGTAACAAATTTTACACTGGAGTGAAGTGATATGGTTTAAGTTTTTCTTTCTTTATATAAAAATCTATGAATTGATGACTAACTTAAACCAGTTGCTGCCGATAACCGCCGCGTACTTATTTGCGGATTTTCTGCCACACGAACTAAAACATCTTCTTCTTGATCCACTTCATCTTCTTTTTGGGGGACCAGCAATATCACGTTTTGGGCGGAATGCACCTGTTTCTCCCAAACGATGAGAAAGGTTTTTAAATAGCCTGTGATCAGGCTGCCCTCTGCTTCGATACAGTCCTTAGTACCTTCGGGCTGCAGCACGACCATAAAAATTTACTTGCGAGTATATGCACAAACCATGTCTCTCATTTCAGAAATCGAAGAAAATGTATGGCGGAGCATATTTTATAGAATGATATTAGAAATAAATAAAAAACACAATACTTAATTGAATAAAACTCTCCGCAAACAAATTATTGTTTGAAAGATTAATTGTTTGATATTTGTCTTTATGCTCACTTGATAAATATGCTTCTTTATTTACTGTGGTAATGCTGTGTCATAACGCCTACTTTTCAAAATTATTATTTGAAAAGGCTTTTAAAAAATTTACATGCAACTCTTGATTTGCACTTTTCTCAGAACCTATTGTACTTAGAGACTTGAAACAAGTATACCTTTTTTTATTAAGAAATGATAGAGTAAGCTTTGTGGGAAATCTGCGATAAAGGTGTGGGTAAAAAAGTTACTGCCTTTTTAACACATTAAACATAGCGTACGTAGCGCCCTCTAGGAGCTAGACGAAAGTTGAAGGTGTCTTATGATTTCCCACCACAAATAACCCCCACCCACCAATTTTCATCATAAAATGTTAAAAAATTATTAAATTACAAAGGAAAATAAAAAAGTTAATTTCAACTCTAACCCCCTGTATCTTTTTAGCCATAAATATTTCATTAAGGCGTTATTGGCTAAATCTTAATATTTTGACTCTTACTGTATACAGTTAAGTGTTGTGCCATTACTTATGTATCATCTTGTATATAGATTAGTGGGATTTTCCTAATATTAAATTTATTTGAAGTGTTAAAAATTCTAGGTGCGCAACTTGCTGTTTTCTCACGGGTATATGTGGTTGCCTGCATATTCACCTTAAGCACCAGAAATGCTAACCAACGATAATAGAATTGAATAAGCTTATTTACCAAAAATGCGTTTCATTAAGGATAAATACATACACATGTAGATATAAATTGTTAAACAATTTTTACAAATAGCTAGATAGTAAGTAAACAAACAATATTGTAATTAAACATTAGAATAACCCACAGAAGGCGAATCTTTTTCGTGGGATTAGCCAATCCTTATGAACAAACAGCAACAAGAAAGTGTATAATTACCAATTTTTTAAAATTCAATCAAAAAAATATGAAATGTTATATTTGTGATTTTTAACAAAGTATAAAAAATATATAAACGTTTCACTAATGATGATACAGACTATCAAATTCGACGGGTAAGTAACAGTAAAGAAAAAGAGCAAATGTTTTGAGAACAGTTAGATACAAAAATTTAATCTTAGAGATTTTAGTAATTAGCAGGTATATAATTCAAATTGAATTGAATCATAATTCAATTCAATCAAATAAACATTATTTAATTTAATTGTAGCTTTCAGCAAATAAGTACGTAGGATATTATAGCAGGAATATGGATGAGATCTAATACTACTAGTAGGTGTTCAAAGCTTATAATACAGATTGAGCTAGTTTTAATTGTTTTTTATATCAGTTTATTGGTGGATTCTGTCGCGTTTGGAGGTTTATCCAATTTTTGATTTGTGAGGTCAGATTTGTTGCATATTCAGGTAGCGAATTATATACTTTTGGCATAATATATTGACAACTTCTTTGACCAATTGTTTTGCACATTATTGGGACATTAACTAATTTTTCTTTGTTTCTGATTCAGTAGGTATATTCTTTTCTTTTATTATTTTTAACTTTATACACCTCTATTAAAATTTGTTCACAGTAAAGTTGTCTGGGACCAAGTATGCGACTTTCTAAGTATAGGTCATTGGATGGATAATTATAACTCTTATCGTATATCATCTTTAGAATCCACTTTGTACTGTTTCTAGATTTTCCAAGAAGCAGTTTGTTACCCCTCCCCAACCTATGATCCCATATGTAATTTGTGACTCGGCTAATGCATGGTACATTATTTTAAGGTTTCTTATCACAATTTTTATTACTATGTTATTTACATGTACGTCCCATTTCAAATGACAGTCAATAGTAATGCCTAGATACTTTTTACAGGAGCTGTTACAACCCTACAATCTTCAGGCTCTATATTAACTGAATTATATTTGGGTAGGCCATTGCTATAGCTGGAGAATGGAAAGTAACGTGTCCTGTCAAAATTTATTGTTAGCAGTTTACTATTAAAGAAATTTACTAACGTTTTAGGATTTCTCAATGATTCCCAAGTAGTATCTTTAAAGAAAATAGCTGTGTCATCGGCATAACTTACTATTTCAGCATCGATCGGTAATTTAAAAAATATATCTCTTTCCACGCAACTTCTCAACTCTCCTTCAGTCAACACGGGTTTTTGGCAGGTAGGTCTACAGTTACCAACTTGGTAAGTGTTACATATTTCACCGCAAACACGCTGGATCAAGGTGGTCAAACGGATATAATTTACACAGATTTGTCTAAAGCATTTGACAGACTGGATCATGGGATCCTATTGCGAAAGTCGTCAGTCTTTGGTTTAAGTCTTGACTTTCTAAGTTTCTTCGAGTCATATCTTTGTAACAGGACATTAAACGTCAAGTATCATGGATTCTCATCTATCGAAGTAGTATCGGGAGTTCCGCAGGGCTCTGTTCTCGGCCCACTGTTATTTATAATTTTCATCAATGACATTTGCCGAGATTTGAAAAGTAATGTCCTTCTATATGCCAATGATCTTAAACTATTTGCATCTATTAATTCCGAAGAAGACTGCCGTCGATTACATGACCTCTCAAAAATAAAATCGTGGTGTGAAATCAATGGGCTACCTTTAAATACATCCAAATGTAATGTGGTGACTTTTACGAGGAGAAATAACTCAATAAACTTTTCCTACAAAATAGGCAATGAGATGGTTACAAGATGCACTCAGTTCAAGGATCTTGGAATCATCTTTGTTCGAAGACGACAATTTGAGAAGGCTAAATTGCTGTTTTTGGGCGCAAAGAAATTTTCTCAGTGATTTGAATTTTTTAAAGAAAATAATGTTTATCGATGAAGCTATATTCAATACAAATGGTGTAGTCTGCAGTCAACATATACGATACTGGGCTGCTGAAAATCCTAATTAGACGATAAACTGTAAAAGTCAACGATCGCAAAAAGTAAATGTTTGGTGCGCTATTTTAAAAGAGCAGATTATAGGACCTTTCTTTTTGAAACATTAAACGCCGAAACATTTTTAAATTTTCTTGAAGGGGATTTTACTGATATTTTGGATAATATGCCTCTTCAAATAATTCAGCATTTAATACTGTAACTGGACGGACCACCATGTCATAATGCGAACGTTGTTCGTAGCTGGCTTAACACACATTTCCCCCTAAAATGGATATTTCCAAGAAGTCCTCTTCAACAACGGCCACCCCGGTCTCCGGATCTAACACCAAAAGAATTTTACTTTTGGGGACTATTACAAATTTAGTATACAAAGAGAGAGACCTCAAAACGCAGAACAACTGCGGGATAGAATAAGAGAAGCTTGCTTACAAATAACAACTGCAGAATTAAGTAAAGTCGTGCGGCACAACAGAACATGTATTCACATGGATGGAAGATATGCTGAGGAAACTGTGATATAGTTAACTATGTAGCCCTTATTATGTATTGAATGTTCATGAATTAAATTTGTTTAATATTTAACTTTTTTGCCTCCCACATCAATTATTGTTTGATTACGTAAAGCTGACTAACATCACGTGACTAATTCTAAATGGAAAGCCTGTTTTCCTCCATCTTAATTATCTCTTAATTGCTACCAAAAATTAAGTTATGATTCTAATAATTGGCCCGTTAAAAAGTGAAATTTTATTTTCTTACTACATGAACACCACAAACACTATCTATTTGAAATTCGGTACTGGCGGATTTTTGATAACGATGAATAAGAATATGATATTGTTTTACAGTTAAAACTTTGTCTAATATCTTTTTTTGGGAAATTAGGTCCATTTTTCTTCATAACTACGAACGCCACTGGTGTATTTTTAAATATTTTACCGTGGCACAATCTCCTTATGGATAAGTACTTGCCACCCAAATTTTAAGAAAATCGCATGGTTAATAAGGGAGCTATAATATGGCAGTTACAAAATAAGATTGGTCCCAAAACTGTGCCTTGTGGAACTCAGCACCTAACATTTCCGATTTGTTAGGTAGCTTTTTATTAAGTTATGGAACGTTCCTCGAAAGCCAATGTTCCCCATAGCAACTAATACATCATGATGACTCGCAGTGTCGAAAGCACCACGACTAAATACATAGAGAAGAAAAGATGTATATTTGTGGCATCAATTTTTCTTCCCTATTTCCAGGAGGTTCTAGCAATATTTATCTAACTATAGGCACGAATTGAAATCATTGATACTAACCTTATAAATAAACATATATTGTTCCTTAGTTTGTACAGCGCTTGCCCTGTCTCTCCTTATCCTATAGACGATCTTGGGGATATCCACAAGACGTGTTTGTTCAAACTCTCTAATTGCTATATCACAAGCTATCACCACTCCAGTTCGGCCCGTCCCCGGGCTGCAATGCACCACCACCGGATTTACTTCGTTATGTGCCGTGCCATTTTGTATATTACCATTACTGGCTGCATCCTAAAAAAGTACATGCTGTTATAGAGGAATCGGGTAAAATTTTCTAAAACTGTTGCTTTGCGGAATTGAACGTATTTTTTTACTGATTTAAATACTGAAGAAACATGCCACATGTAGGTGTCATTTTCGTGTAATATTTAATAACAAATATCACTTGAATATGCCATTTCAAATTATTCGTGTTTCATGGAAAGACCGTAATCAGAGACAAATAACTATGCCTTCTTTTAAGTTTTATTTTAAATTTGCCAAGATCAGGCTTCAAGTATTGACTTACATGTCAGAAACATGTGAGTTTAAACTTTTTGCACTATCACTAGAGATATAGTACTAGTAAGGCATTAGCATTACTGAGCATGGACAGTATAAGAGAAAGAATGGTTACTAATTTTCCACTCCGTTTCCTTACGTAGGTTTATAGAAAGTATCTAAAGGGCAAGGCGGGCACGTTGGACATACTATACAGGGTGTTGCATCTTTTAACATTGGTAGCCAAGTTGTACAAATATCTACAGAACAATTCGATACGCTTTTATCTTCATTTAATAAGATTATTGCTGATTCTTTAATTTTTATTTTTTTGTTATCTGCCTCTTTTGTTAACATTTTCGCCGAGTCTCAATTTATTCTATGTCCGTTTTACCAAGGTGTTGATTTACTAGATAGTTTTTAGAAAATATAAATAGTAAGGAACCGTCTATTAAATTCACATTAGAAGTAGAAAGTAGGAATAAATTACTGTTTTTAGATGTTTTAATTAAAAGGATAAATAATACAATTGAAACAAGCGTTTATAGAAAACTAACACATACTAATAGATATCTAAATGTTAACTCAAATCAATCAGTAAATGTTAAAAGGGGTATTGTAAAACGTTTATACGATAGGGCCAAAATAATTTCATCTAATAATGAAATATTAAATAGCGAGAAAAAATTTATCAAAGAGGTGCTAGTACAAAATCAATACCCTGAAGCATTTGTTGACGGAGTTTTCATAAACGTTGAAAATAGGAACAATCAGGTACGACAAAAACCTGAACGTCATTATACAGCAACAATTCCTTATGTATACGGACTATCGGAGAAGCTACGCCGTATAGGTAACAAATTTGAATTTAGGCCGGTATTTCGAACGGGGAACACTTTGGGATCTATTTTAACAAAAACAAAGTCAATAAACCGGGAGCAGAATTTAAAAAACTGTATTTACAATATCCCGTCCGAATGTGTGATAAATGTTATGTTGGTGAGTCATCCAAACCTTTCAGTGTGATGTTGGATGAGCACAAGAATTACATTAGAAAGAATGAAATCCAGAAATCAAAGATTTGTGAACATGGTTGAGAAAACGGACATAGAATAAACTCGTACTCGGCAAAAATTTTAACAAAGAGGCAGATAACAAAAAAAGAAACATTAAAGAATCAGCAATAATCTTATTAAATGAAGATAAATGCGTACTGAATTGTTCTGTAGATAATTGTACAACCTGGCTACCAACGTTAAAAGAAGTTAATAAACTCAGCATTATCTAAGAGAAAATATCATCAGTTCCTCAAAACATTTTTACATTACAAATAAGTATCGTAACAATAAAAAAATTCAATTAAAAAATTATTTTTTTTGGTATAATGAGATCAATAAGATGCAGATATAAAATAATGATAAACCAATTAGTAGTAGTAGTAAGTATCTATGAAAATAACATGAACAGAATCTAAAAGCTGCGTATTTAACATACACAACAAATAAGAGTTCTTAGAAAAAGCAAAATACATTATTTCTGTGTTTATTCCGATTTATATTATTTGTAAAAATAACCTTTGACCGTTCCTTTGACCTAAACGTCACAGGCCCAGAGGCTTTATTCCAATAATTCTATTATTTTGTATAGACTCGGTGATTTGTTTTTAAAGAGAATAATACATGTGGTAGAAAATCCAAATAAAAGGAAAGAATAACCACATAGGTGTAGCAAAAAGTTGAAATAGACCAGTTTGCTTATTTTCCTGTTCTTTCGAATATCGTATAGCAATTTAAAAAAAAAATATGCGGGGTCATGTATTTTAGAGGTACCGTATTATTCTATTGCTTTCCAAAGTTATGACAAAAAGCAGTTTTTGCCCAAAAATTCTAAAACATCCTGTAACTTCGTAGTGACGGCCCAATGAGCAATTTCTATGAGAGGTTCTGATTATCACTGATGTTCTCTACCTTCTATTAAGGTATGCTCCTCTCATGATGCGACATCCTGTATAAAATTAACATTTTCATTCTTTTGTTACAATATTTCATTGTCGACAAATTTTGAAAAACATCAAACTAAACTTACGAAAACTGTATATATTCATAATATCACAAGGAGTCTCAGTCGGTTAGAAGGTTGCATTAATTTTGGTGCTGCTATGTCACTTTGTATTATGTTTTAAATTTTATTCTGCGATTTTTATAATTGTGATACGTCAATGTTTTAATTAACTCAGTGATTGTGTATGTACTCTTAACTTACTTAAGATTTTGACCTGTTCTATCCATTGTATTATTGGCAAATGAATCAATAAAGTTATTATTATTATTATTAGAATAAAAAGTCGTATCTCAGTGAAGTTGACCTCACAATAATGAAATAATATACAAATATGTATGCACAAAAAACAATGAGTTCTACAACCTTACTAAGTCATTTGTAAATAATGTATACATGGCTATTTGAATACATGTACATGTAGGAATTTTTGAATAATTCAAAATTTGCTGTGATGAACACTATGATTAACCGCTTATATAATAATAATTATAAACTTGTTTGGTATTATAATTGATGTTAATTTTTTTTCTCTTGCAGTAGTTCGACATTTCTCCTTCAAATTTAATGTTTATTATTCCGATTCAACACTAAGACTGCGTGTGATGGAAAATTTAGAAATCCACTTTATAACAAATTTCGGCGTAGTATTTTGTCCCGCATAGAATTTATTATTTTCTTTTTGCACGTTTTAAACGAAATATATAGATTTCTCCAGATATGTTTCGGCTTGTTAAAGATCTTTGTCATAGCTTTACAGGGAGAATACTTAGATAAGGATTTAACAATACGAGTAATATAAATACACTATTTAGAACGTTAATATGGCAATAACTCAACTGGACATTAACTGAAATATATGAACGCTCTTATTAATCCGCTATTGTATAATACGAAAAATTGTGGAACGCCCTTCTTGTTTATTACCTTATCCAACGTAGAGGACTTCATTAAGCTTCTCGCTTCGATTAGGAAAGCAATTAATGAATTAGCTTCTGAAGGTACTCCCTTTTCTGGCCATCCCATGTACCAGAAGTGGGTAACTTCTCTCCAGCTGTTTGACACCATATTCTACAAGAAAGAAAGAAAATTAGGTTTTAGTTACTCATTAATTGGCACAAGATATAAAGTGCATTAAGTTGTGGATTTTCTGCGAGAATAATAAAAAAACAAAAATGCAGATATAGTGATAAGGAACATTCACAAATAAGAATTATAATTAAATTGTATATTCAAAATATTCTCCCCCAGCTTCCGTGCATTTTCTGGTGCGATTCACGAGATGACCGACTGATTTTCTTATCATAACTGGGTTATTTCTAATTTCGTTGCAACATTCAACAATCCTCTGAATTAATTGAGCCCTGTCGTTAATGTTTATATTGTAGACCTCGCTCTTTAAGTGACCCCATAAAAAGTAGTCAACAGGGTTCAAATCCGGGGACCTTGCCGGCCATAAATGAGGACCTCCGCTATCTATCCATCTGTCTGGATACGTGTCATTTAAATGATTTCTAATTTGGTTGGTGAAATGTGGTGGGGCTCCATGATGTTGAAAGAACATACCTCGAACATTTAAATTTTCTAAAAGGTTCGGTAACGTATGTTGTAAAAAATTAAGATAGACGTTGCCATTAAGTGTACATTCAGAAAAATGTGGCCCTAACAAGTTACCGCCTACAAGTCATATCCAAACATTGAATGAAAATCTGTGTTGTTAACGACATTAACATTTTGTGTGTGGGTTCTCTTGAACCCATATGTGAGCATTTTTTATTTATCCTGTCTCTTGTAAATTGCATCTCGTCTGTGAATATGGTTCTGTAAATTACTCATCGATTTTCAGATAGCCAACGACAAAAAGTCAGTCGATTGATGTCGTCACTTGGTTCAAGACGTTGTACTAATTGAGTATGGTATAGGTAAAACATTTTTTTTTCGCAATGTCCTCCATATTCTAGTGTGACAAATACCAATCAGAGTACTAATTTTTCGTGTACTTATACTTGGTTTTTCGTTAACCATATATAAAATATTGTTTTCTAAGTTTACCTCTTGTTCTATATTTCGTTCCACAAATGCACTAGTGGGAAACTTTCCATGTTCTCTGGAATACTGATATACCGACCCAAAAGTTTTATGGTCAGGTTGTCGTCTATTAGGAAACCTTCTTCGATATTCCCTTCCTGCTGCTTTACCGTTTCCATTACAATATCCGTAGATGAAAATTATGTCAGTATATTCTTCGTTCGAAAATTGGTACGGAATTTTGAAAATATTAAATGAGTAATTAATTGCCATAGTTAATACAATAAAACTAACCACAAATTATCATCACATAAAATGTCAAATAAGTGTAAATACTAATCTTTTGTTTTCTAATAGTTAGTTGTTATTTTGAGGTCTCGCGTTAAACCATGCCCATTTTCTCGTGAAACATCCTGTAGATGTATTTAAAAATGTGTCATCCTCTTAAATATGAATTCAGATCAAATAATGATGATGTTATTGTCTTAAGAATATATAACAATGTAAATAAAAGTGTATCCTCATCTTAAATTTTTCAGAAATAGACAACACCTTATTGGAACAAATAATATGCAAATCGCAAAATCCAGTACAACACAAGGCACAGCCCTTAGCCCGGTGATTTTCATAATTTATTTAAATATGTTTATACATGCTGACATCAATAATGCCATATATCGGGGAAGATGTATGTGTGTAAGATATAAGTTTTTGATGAAAAAACAAATGAGCGAGGGCTTTTTTGATTTCTAATGCCTAAACCGTTAAAGACATGCTGTGCGAAGCCGGAGCGAATCGCTAATATCCTAAACAACATATTTACCTTCAGTTGTAAGCTGGAGATTATATATTTATCTTTGACTTCCCTGTTCTTCAAAGTAATTTGGAAATCTCCAAATAACCTATGGCAATCTAGTACTTCGGAAGGTGGTAGATAGTTGACACATTTTTCCTGAAATTAAAGATTCATAGATTATGTTTATTTAACGACACTGAAGTATACATCAAGTGTACCAAGCTCCACTCGAATAATATACTCGAGTCACGCTTCGCTAACCAGATCGGCATCATCTGGAGATAGTTTTAATTATCCTTAGACGATGTCAATATGATCGACAAAACGTACATTGAGTATATTATCTGAGGATAGTGTCAAGTCATTTGGTATTTGCGAAATCACCTTTAAGATATTAATTTAACAAAAAAAGAATATTTGTAAGTTTTTATGTTCATATTCTTTCAATTTTTATATTTTATTTAGTCAGGGACTAATTAATATACCTATGATTTATATAACTCTTATAATTGGTAGAAGCAGGTTTCAAGGGAAACAAGCATGTTGAAGACAGTTTATCTAATTTTATGTTCTATAACTTACCACACCATTTTCGAAAAGATGTGTTATCATTAGAATAACTTTGGTTTGTTGCTCCCAAACCATTCTCCAAAAATCATCTACTGTGTTTTGCAGAGGAGCTTGGCATGCGATATAGTAACCTTTGATGTTCTTTGGACCCTAGAAAAATCGTAGATTTACATCTCCTTACAGAAACATAATAGAAATATATTGCATTCACCCCTTCCAATATTCTGCATTCAAGATTAAATGTAAAAATATTGAATCGGTGTCTGTATAAGACAGAAAAGAAGAGAAATGGCCAACTCACCGTTACATAGTTGGCGTTGATGTAGTCGCTATTAGGATATCCATCAATTGCCTTTAGGAACACTCTACTTTCAGGTAGGGGTATTACATTGGCGTATCGGTTCTTCGTATCGCACCCTTCGGGAAGTTCGCTGGTTCTCGCGACGATCTGCGGAATTTCCTCAAACTCTGCTTTAATATCCTCGGCGTTAAGAGCGAACTTCGCCAAGGCTGGGAAATTTAAGGGATGTGTCACGGCCACCTAGAAGTCAAAATAATTTGCGTGAGAAAACAAATATGTTTGAAATATTGTTTTCCAAATCTTACGGGGTCATCAAAGGCAGGATTCCCGTACGATCGTTTCGATGCTCTTAAGCCACCTTTTCGTCTAACGCTGTTGTACACCGAGATATTATCCATACTGTAATGGTCCAAGCTAACGGGTCTGCATCTCTGTCCGTAGTTGAATCTCTTCTGTCGTTTGCGCATAATATACTAAAAAATTAAACCAGAATAATTTTAAACTTTTAAGAAAATATTATGTTATTACCAAAAGTCCAGCAAGCAGCACTAAACAGACAGCACCAACTGTAGAAATGACAATGGCAGCTATTGTGCCTTTCTTGTCTCCAGGGCTGTCGGTGACGATTTCTTCAGTGCCTGACACTTCAGTACCTTCATCGCCATCTTCCGTTGTCGCGTTAATGGTCGTAGATGTTTGGCCATTGTTTGTTGTGTCCGTGGGTACCTCAATTTTCGGTGTAGGATAGCTAAAACTGGAATTTGGTGTATCGGGATAAAATGTGGCGTGATTACTGTTGACTTGATCCGTATCAATATTTGCAGATCTTATTGTTGTTGGTGAAGCGTCTCCACTGTCAATTGTTTCATTCGCATGCTCATCATCTGGCGTGATCATTTTTTTGGTTACTTTTGTCGCTACAACTGATGGGCCCTTTGATGTAGTAGTGATTTCGACAACAGCAGGCGAAGTATGCACGATTACTTCTGGACTAGAAGTTACGTTTTCATTCCCGATTATTACCCTTACAGCTTTACTTATGGTTGGCACACCAGTTACTGAGCTTTTTGATGTAGTAGTGTCAACTGCTGTTTCGTTTACATACTCATCGGTGGCTTGTTCTTCTGACGGAGTTAATTTTTTACTTATTTCTGGTGCAACAGTAGTAATAGCAATTGAAGAAGTGTGCATGATAATTTCTGGACTAGAAGTGGCAGTTTCAGGTACTTTTGTGGTTGGTACACCAGTTACTGAGCTCTCTGATGTATTAGTGTTTGGCTTTTCAGTGTCTCTTGGACTAGCTTGTACGTTCATACTATATTCTGTTGTATCTGACATTGTTTCACCAGAGGGAGTCGCTGTTTTTTCAGAGACGTTTTCAGTTGTTGTGAGATAATCGAATCCTCCTAAGCCCTTGGAAGTTCTGACACCACTTTCAGTTCGGATTTCGGTTTCAGTTGTTTGGTCATTCGTATACGTTGTGACAACCCCTTCTACATAGGTTGTTGTTTCGTCACCAGTTTCAGTCGTGTAGGTTGTCTCGTGCAATATTAAGTCTTCTTTTATAGATGTGACAGATTCTTCTCGAGTAGTTGTAACTGACTCATGTTCAGTATTTATTGAGTCTTTAGGGTCAATCGTAGTCACTTCTTCAGTTTGTTGTACCAATTCTGTAATTGTGTCAGTAACTGCTTCTTCCGTAACGCTAGTAGCGTCTTCTGTTGTCTCTCTAGCGGTAGTTTCAACGCTACTGCGTATCAGTTCTTCATCAACTGTTGTATCTATGTCGACTGAATTAACTGTCGTTATCTTTGGAGTCAGGTTTTCTTCGGTATTAGCTGCGTTCAAGACTTTGTCAGGTGTCGCGGTTCCTACGTAATTTTCTGTAGTAGTTTGGTGAACCGTTGTTATGCGATTTTCTTCAACGATTTGCTTTTCTGGTCTATCAGTGGAACGTATGATACTATTGTCTCCAGGTACATTTTCGTAAGAAGCCGCCGAACTCTCATCATCACCTTTAGGCCTTTTTGTTGTAGGTAACTCAGTTGTAACGACGTTTATGGCTTTCAATATATCAGTTTCTATTTTGTTGCTTAAAATATGGCTGTTGTTTCTATTACTTGGTGGTTTAGTCAAAGTAACACTTTTCCGTGTCGTCAGAATAAAGTTGTTCTTAGGCGTGGTTGGTTCAAACTTCTCACTGTCGCCTTTGATATACTTATCCTCGGGATCATCCTCATCATTGTACACTTTCGTGTCATTAAAACTAGTCTCAAAATTTATTATTTTCACTTGCTCCACGGTCATGTCTTTGTGAGTCGAATTTTTATCGACAGTGTTATTTTGGATAACATTTTTTAATTCTTTGTAGTCTAGGTTAGAGTTAGGAGTTGTTCTGTACTCCTCTATTATCTTTTCTACTTGAAGTTCCTTGGGACTTTCGTCGTTTTCGTTGTCATCGACGTCGATGTGTTCTAATTTTTGATCTATGCTTTGTACAGCTTCTTTGAACTTATTATCGAAAAAGTCATTCCTGGGAGTTGTTAATTCTAAGTTTGAGAAATCCGTCAATTTTTGAGGAGCGGGCCTATGTTCAAATATTTTTTCTATATACTTTTCTGTGTCAGATGCAATAGGCATGGTAAACACATTATTTTTACTGTGGAATTCTGGTGATACATATTTAGTAATGTCTATATCAATCGCTCTAGAATTTTCTTCCCTTTTCTTCTCGCTGGTGTCTTTCTTGATGGCATTCTCTTTATTCTCTTCGATTCGTTCTTTTTCCACTATATTCTTCTGAAGGTTGTCGGTGTTGCTGTTGTCACCTTCACTGGGGCTAGGAGGAATTACGTACGGTTCGGACTTGTTTAACTTAATGCTAGTGAAATTTTTCTGAGTATTAGTATTTATATTTTTTAGTTCGGTATCAGTCTTTGGTGATTTTTCTATTAGGTTTCTGTGCCTGTCAGATTTTTCCAAAGCTACATCTTGAGGCGTTGTTGCATTGATGGAGTTGTCAGACGATACTTGACGTATCTGCCGAAAATTGGAACTCCCAGGGGAAGCGCATACTGAGAAAACTAGGACCACTCCTGAAAGAGAAAAAAATATAATTATATTGGGTGTTGCCTTGAAAATAAGGACAATTTTATGGGAGTATACATTTTTCGGCTTTGAAGGATAACAATTATATTGCATGTCAACACTGATTTAGGAATATCTGACCCGGTAAAACTACTGGGATAGTGTCTGAAAGTTATTTGAGGCATTCTACGAATATTGTTTCCTTTTATTTGTTTTTTCTACCACATCTATTATCCTCTTCAAAAACAAATCATAGATAAAGCCTAGGACGTTATTTCAAACGGGGAACACTTTGAGATCTATTTTAACAAAAACAAAACCGATAACAGGTATGGGCCTAATATAAAGCCATGTTTCAGATTTTTAGAAAAATATTAAAAGAAATTAGCCAAATCAGAAAATAGCAAAACCTTTTTGTGTAAATGGCGAGAACATGACATAATTCCAAAGTTTGTTTTTCCAAAATGCGAAAACCAAAAAAAATTGGACAAGGCAAGCAAGTCCATGGTTAGGGAAAGAATCAATATCATAGATATCAAAAAGAATGAATTATTGGTGACATTACTTACCCAGAAAATGAACTAAACAGGAATGTTATAGAATAGGATTAACGGTCTATAAATCGGAATGTCAGGTTCAGTTATGAAAAATATTTTAATCTGCAATAAGGTACGCATTTACATAAATTATGAAACTTAATCAGGGAAAAACAGATTAGGCAATGGGGAACATTATCTTTTATTTTATCGGCCAGAGTGCACCAGCTGTAATCGGTTGTCAACAAAACGAACGAATACACATAACACGGATTTAATGATTTTGAACGAAGGAAACTTACACCACATAGCAAGCCTCCTCATTTTTATGGCTTACCAAAGACACACAAACAAAATATTCCTTTAAGACCAATTATTAGTTCTAT
Source organism: Leptura quadrifasciata (assembly GCA_963675555.1). Taxonomy (NCBI): domain Eukaryota; kingdom Metazoa; phylum Arthropoda; class Insecta; order Coleoptera; family Cerambycidae; genus Leptura; species Leptura quadrifasciata. The sequence continues at coordinate 11,740,779 of OY776681.1, read as the reverse complement.
TAATTCGCCAAGTCATAATTTGGCAAAATTTTTACTTAAAATTATCGATCCATTATCTGGAAATACCGATTCATATATTAAAAATAGTAAACATTTTATAGAAAAAATTTATGACAATCATATTCATGAATCACACCTGATGGTTAATTTTGATATAACTAATCTTTTTACCAATGTTCCGGTAGATGAAACCTTAAAAATAGTTAAAGATAGGTTGCTGAATGATAATAATTTGGAAACTAGAACTAAATTAAGTGTAAATAGTAAAATGGAACTATTAACAATGTGTATAAAAACAACCTAACTTCAATTGGAAAATGAGTTCTATCAGCAGAATTTCCATTCCGTTCCATTATCACCAATTTTAAGCAACATATTTATGGAGAACTTTGAGAACACACATGTTGAAAATTGTATAAACAAACCGGTTGTCTGGTGGAGATATGTTGACGACATCTTTGCACTTTGGCCTCATGGTGTTGACTTACTAGATAGCTTTTTAGAAAATTTAAATAGTAAGGAACCGTCTATTAAATTCATATTAGAAGTAGAAAGTACAAATGAACTACCGTTTTTAGATGTTTTAATTAAAAGGGTAAATAATACAATTGAAACAAGCGTTTATAGAAAACCAGCACGTATTAGTACATATCTAAATTTTAACTCAAATCAATCAATAAATGTTAAAAGGAGTGTTGCTAACTAAATGTTTATACGATAGGGCCAAAAACATTTCATCTAATAATGAAATGTTAAATAACGAGAAAAAAATTATCAGAGAGTTTCTAGTACAAAAATCCTTAAGCCTTTGTTGATAAAGTTTTCATAAATGTTGAAAATATGGACAATCAGGTACGACAAAAACCTGAACGTCATTACACAGTAACAATTCCCTATGTATACGGACTATCGGAGAATGTGATAAATGTTATGTGGGTGAGTCATTCAGACCTTTCAGTGTTAGGTTGGATGAGCACAAGAATTACATTAGAAAGAATGAAATTTAGAATTCAAAGATTTGTGAACATGCTTGGGAAAACGGACTCGGCAAAAATTTTAACAAAAGAGGCAGATAACAAAAAAAGAAAAATTAAAGAATCAGCAATAATCTTATTAAATGAAGATAAATTCGTATCGAATGGTTCTGTAAAATATTTGTACCACCTGGCTACCAATGTTAAACGAAGAACTTAACAAACTCGAACATTATCTAAAAGAAAATATCATCAGTTCTGTGTAGATAGTAAGTATCTATGGAAATAACAAACAGAATCTTAAAGCTGTGTATTTAACATACACAACAAATAAGAGTTCTTCGAAAAAAGTTTTGAAAACGGAAAGAGGCTACTTTCCAAAACGTCAGCAAAATACATTATTTCTGTGTTTATTCCGATTTATATTATTTAAAAAAAAAATAACCTCTGATTGTTCCTTGTAGATTCAATCATTTGTTTTTGAAGAGGATACTACGTGGTCGAAAATCCAAATAAAGGGAAATAATAGTACTAAGATAGGTTTTCAATCGAATGAAATCATACCTGATATACTAGAGTTCTTAAAATATTGTTCAAGCAGAAAATATACCTGAATTTTGAACACTTAAATCCTCATTTTAAACTTTCTCGGTCGTTTGATATTTCTGTAGGTTTTTTAGTTATAATAAATAATATAAGAATAATAAATACCATAGAAACTAGATAACCCCCAATTTCAGAAGCCAGAGGCTTGACCGGAAGGGGGTTACACATTGAAAAAATGCGGAGATACAACTATTTCCTCTGACAGTACCGGAGCCCGGATTCGAACCTGGTAGCGCGATACCTGTGTGATTAATCGCGATTGTCACCTCGCGCCTTAACCAATGCGGCTACGGCCAGTTATATCTCTGATGTCAGTGTACTTAACTTTTCTTCAATGACAACATTTTCTGATTATAATTATTCGAAGTCTATCTTTAGCAATAATTAATAGCGTGTATATGATTCAGAATGCTTCTAATGGATCCATCCATTTATTATAAGACTTAAATAATCCAAAACATCTCAAAAAATCTGGTATTTCCTGTGGCCCCGCAACTAATTAATTTTTATCATTAGCACCTAAAACCTCATACAGTAAACATTTTTTATGGAATTGCATCATAGCTAAGTTAATAGCACAAATCGTGAATATTATTTAATGCTTATTTATGAGGTAATTTAGATATTACACTATCGATAATGGCGATATGCATGATATATCACTTGCAATTTTTTAAGTAATTATTACTAAAAATATGGTCAGTAGAATATTACATGTACACAACTCTGTGTTACCGGCCTATATAAAATTAGATTAGAAAATCGCAACCTTGGAATTTACCTATTTTTCGCTAAATTAAACAATTACTTTTAGTAAATATTAAAATAACGTTTATGTTAAATGTTGAACACAGGATTATTACCAGAACAACTTTAAAACCAATTTTTGTGCAAAAATTTTATGTTACATTAACAACTAATCAATATATTTTTAATATAATGCAATCAGTGTCTAGTGATGCTATAAACTACGTAACATAAATTTAACAATGCTGAAATAAGGCATTACACATACTAAATTGTCGTTTATTACGTAATAAATTTTAAAATGTACCTAAAAATACCAATAAGTCTTTTACCTTTCAAATTACAAGTAGTTACAAATAACAGAATTGCTTTTATAAAGTTACCGACTTATTCTGCTTAACAGAATATTTGTCTGATGCGATTAATGATGGTAGTCAAGTTGACATAATTTATACAGACTCCTCGAAGGCCTTTGACAAGCTGAACCATAGTGTCTTACTGCAAAAATTACACATATTTGAATTTTCAGCTGACCTTATTAATTCTTTCATCCTACCTTAACAACAGAATCCAATAATATGTTTTATATTGTTGCCATAAGTCGGTCGAAGTTTTACCAACCTCAGGTGTCCCACAGGGGTCTAATTTGGGCCCGCTTTTGTTCATTATATTTATCAACGACATTGTTACTGACATTACCCTGAACTGTCTTTTATATGCTGACGATCTTAAAATATTTTGTAGAATTGCATCCATCGAAGACTGTTTAATTATTATGCAACATACTTTAGATATAATAAATAATTGGTGTGTAAAAAACAAATTGCTTCTCAATCCGTTGAAGTGTAATGTCTTATCAATAACAACGAAGAAAAGTGGTATAAAATATGATTATCCTCGTTTGAAAACAGTGTACTTTCTAGACTAGATACTTTCATTGATTTAGGTGTAGTATTTGACGAAAGGCCATCATTCACTCACCATATTAATCGAGTAATTGAAAAATCCTATAAGATGCTAGGTTTTCTTATTAGAAATACTCTTCATTTCAGTAATGCCACTAGCCTTAAACTGCTGTATTTCTCTATTGTGAGGTCTAACCTGGAGTATGCGTCATTGATATGGTTTCATTATTACAAGGCGCATATACATAACTTAGAAAACATTCAACGAAGGTCTTTAAAATACTCATCAATTAAATTTGATGGGGTATATTCACCTATTGGTTACCCCCATTCGAAACTATTATCGAGATTCTCAGTAGTATCGTTAGAAGATCGCCGTAAAGTCTCTTACCTTACATTTCTTTACAGATTGATACATAATCACCGACAGCACTATTATAATGAATATGCTGTCCTTTCATGTTCACAGAACTGGATCACGCCAGACAGATCTATTTAACTGATCACGCCCAGAACAAATATAAAAACATTTTCCCCACTTCAAGCCATGTATTCTACTTATTTCGACATTTTCAACTGCAACATTGCTTCCCCAAAAGCGTGCATCTATTAACATTATTAACAACAATTCATCATTATTCACTAATTCAATGATTGTCATGTGCTTTGTAAGTCCTGTATTAGATTACATTATACCATAGTAATCATCTTAATTATTATATCATACCTTAGTTATTAAGTGTTAAGTTGTCTGTGTGTATGCACATTAACGTTTTAACGTCGGCCTATTTCCGCTACTGAGGCCTAACACCGACGCCTGTAGACGAGCTACCCCCAACCAGGAATTTTGCCGAACCTCTTCCCTTAAGAAGAATACGGATCATGTCTAACATTTAATAGACAAGGGATCCACGGCTTCACATCCCCTCCGAAGGATGGTATATCCCCTATACAACCCTCGCCTAAGGTTGTATAGCTTCCGCGCATACACTGATATACAAGCCGCTGGAAAACGTGTGAGGTGAGGACGCGGTCTTCGTTGTGAACACGATTTAGCCCTCAGTTTGGTGAAATAAATAATCTGGATCAGTGGGGGTTTAGAGTCGAGACCCTGGAGGGCGTTCGTGCACTTAATTTTTGTTATGAGAAACCTTTTGGTTGGATTTCTGTTGAGCTGGTTAGGGCCAAATACTACACCCTGTATATTGTAGTCTGGATCTGTTGAATCACTGTGGTTTCAATTTTATTTTTTATTTAGCACTGTATAGTCTGTGAGTTCTAACAGGGTCAACGGCTACACTCTGTATATGGCGTCCTTGAAAAAATAACACTTATTTTTAAAACGGAACGAACAATTACTTATTTAAGCTTTTCTCTGAAAAAAGTTTGGAAAATATGGTGTACAATTTTTTATTTAACAGAGTTTCTTTTTGTAGGATGAAACTATTCGACAGCATAAATTCGGACTGTAGAATTTAGCAAAAATTATTTATCGAAATATTTAATTAGATTTTATCTGAAAAAATTCGCTTTGGGTTGAGATTGTGTGGGCCGTAAAGGCGAGTCAATATGGGGTCACTTAAGACGAGAAAATAAAAATTGGGGTCACTTAAGACGAAACATAAATATTTAAAAAGGGGCCACTAAAACTAAATGGGGCCACTTAAAGCGATTACTTAAAACTACTCTTTTTAACCAGGTTTCGGCTAGGAAGCTAGTTCGGGACAGCTAGTCACGAGAAGTTATGCTAGGACAGAGGGTAAGAAAGCCTAACTAGACGGTGGGTATCTACAACTTAAATTAAATAGTAACCGGACCGGAAGCACTAGCAAATGAGCTTATTACATTTAAAATCACTTTTGAATAACTTGTTCCACTGAATCACTTCGCGAGTACTAAACATAGGAGCCACTGCCAAAACTGAACTTAGCTTGGGCATGCTACATACCGGTATTTATACTGTTTGGGTAAGTTTGGTTTGTCGCGCCCCATCGAGTCTCGCATACCGTTTCAAATGTCTGGAAAGGCTTGGAATCGCTCCGTGCGGGCGAGGATGAGTAATCGATTACGACATGTTGCGCAATACTGGAAATTTTAAGATTTTGAAGATGAAAGTTACATAGAAAAATCGGCAATAAAAATAGAAATTTATTGAAATAAGAATAAAATTCGGATCTAATTTGGTTTAGAAGTTATTAGCGTTTTAATTATCAAAATCTGACACGACCCCGTAAAGTATTAACGGAGGTCCGATGTTTAAAAGTTTAAATGAAATGATAATGTTCTCGATAGGTGCGTAGTGTCTAAAGATAAGATATGAAAACGTTCCTAACGGGTACGAGTCAAGTTGAACCGAGATATTGTATGCTATATTACGAGGAGTGATCAAAAATGGTGAAATTTAAAATAGCAATCGGGTTGCGATAAATTGATGAAATTAAGTTTGAACTTTAAGACTCGAGGCATGGAACGTGGTTTGAAGTATACAGGGGGTGATCAAAAAGTAAGAAGAATAAAATGCGAAGTGGTTGCAAGAAAGTTAAGAATTAAGTTTGAATGTTATGTTTTAACGTAGTTACGTATACGAGGGGTGGTCAAGAAGTATTAAAAATTTGAAAATGAAATGGTTTATTGAAAATTTATAGATTGAAGTAAGACGATGAGAATTTGGATTTAGATAGTGATTTTGATCAGGTTGATGAATATACGGGGGCTGTATTTTTAAGTGACGTTTTTCGTAGTAAATCGGTTACGAGTGGACTTGAATGAATGTTTAAAGTTGGATATTAGTGAATTTACGTTATTTATGAATTATCGAGTGTTTGCGAATTTTCTCAAACTTATTTGAGTTTGGCTGTGGTTTTTTGATGTGAATGGTGTCTGGTTGATTTTTTTAATGTAGTTTGCCATGGTGCATGGGGTGATCTGATTTTTTGGTGATTTTTGGAATTTTTTGTTTTTTGTTTAGGACTTGTAGGGGACATACCCTACAACAGTTGGAACGGTCGCCCATCCAACTACTAACCGCGCTTTACGTTGCTTTACATTGCATATCGAAGTATGTACATAGTAAAGACGCACCGACGCTCGCCCCACATTAACGTTTAGGTATAGCTGTTTCATGTTCTTCTACTCTTGTAATCTTTGCTCTCTATTCACTGTTGGCCTGTTGGATAGTGTGTGTAAAAATAAAATAAATAAAACAAAAGTATATACTTATTTTCCGTTAAGAAGGTATTATTAGCACATGTCCATACAGTCAAATTATATTTACGAATTGAGCAAGAACAATGACAATTCGTAGAACTAGAATAATTCTAAGAGTCAAGATAACGCCTTAATTTACGCGAAAAGCCCTCGGCCATTAAACAATTAAGATATTTATTTATCTGTGAAAACACAAGCGACTTGGAAACACAACGATAAGCATTCAACCAAAGTCAAAGTTCATCTATTTCAACAATGGGATTAATAGAGTAGCGGCATGTTATAAACAAAAATTTGAACAAATATTCTCGCGCACTTCGGTGTTTCGTGTCGCTCGAGAGCTAGGAGATAGTGAACAGAGATTCAAAAAATGTCGTCGAATATATTTTGTACCCTTTCTGATTACAAATAATGCTAGATATATTTAGAAAATCATGAGAAATAGTTAAGAAATGTCTCGAATAAATATTTACCTAGTAATACAAGGTTATGCTAAAATAATAACGATAATTGTTCTGACAAACTAGTAAAAGCATAACGCATAACTTATGAATTGAACTAAGTTGTAAAATTATACGTATTAACATTGATTGTCTAGTTTAAAAGGTATCTGTTAATTTTTTATTTAGTGTTGTAGTATTAAACGTTTCTAGTTTCGCAAGCACTCACTCTCAACTATTGAATTAGTGTAATCATAAAACTCTTTAGAATATGAAATATACATTTTAATTTTAAAGATGTATATTGCAAATTTCTTAGCCAATAAGTTGTAGAAAATAATAGAAACTGTTGTTAATCCAACAATATCGTTACTAATTATACCCATATACACACGCATCCGTATACACAATCATAGAACCATGCTCTTTTATTTTCAAATACACGTGCATTAAATTTTTCTTTTTATATGTTTTTTTTATTAACTATATGTGTTTTTACTATCAATTAGCTGTTAAATATATACTCTATTCAATAACCATTTTTTCACTTTGTTTTTGAACAATTGTATAGAATTTATGTTTTTTATTCTCTTTCGAATCACATGGTCCCTGGTAAGTGAAACATTTTTGCATAATAGTTTCAATTGCCTTTGGAATCTTTATTGAGCCTTCTATATATCTGGGATTATACCTAGGATCAATTATTTGTTTGCACTAGTTCCTTCTTTGTCCTAGAAGTATGATAGAGTATAATTAGAGCTCTGATATCTAGAATATTAGCTAGTTTGCATAGAGAGTCGGTTGGGTAGGTTACTTCTTTTTTTATATATAATTTTAATAATCCATTTTTGCACAACTTTCATACCTTTGTATGTGCCTCCCCAAGCTATTATTCCATATCGTAGTTGGGATCATACAAAAGCATAGTACAACGTGTGTTGTTGCTTGATGTCTAGGATTTGCCTGAAATATTTAAATTTGGCAAGTAGGCTTCTGACTAACCGACTTAAGTTATTGATAAGTTGATAGTCTATTGTTAGAGTTTTTAAATCGAACCAACATTTAATCTTCCTGAAATTATTTTCAGCAATACAACCTTCCAAGCAATGCCTATGTACAGTACAGCCGTTAACATTCGCAAAGCTAATTATGCAACCTTGCTGAAACAAATTATTCAGATAAATATTGAACAGTAAGGGTCCGAGTAATGTTCCTTGCTGCACCCCACACTCAACTTCTCTTATTTTACCAAGACTTTTATGTGTTATTACTTTGACAATTCACAGACCAGCTTAAACTGAAAACGAATGAGATATGTTAGGTGATATAGGAGGCTAATCAAAAGTAGAATAAAAAATTATCTAATAAAAAGTAGAATAAAAAATTATCTGCGTATTCCGATAACAGAACGAAACCTACTTCGTAAGAAAGACATGTGTAATACCGGCTTCTTAAAAAGAAACAATTTGAGCATTTGTTAACTAATAAAAAAAATTTCTGACGTTAAATTTTGATGTTTCAATATTTTTTCTACACTTATCCCATTTTTGTAAGGGCAGGTTCTACAACTGAATTTCCTTTTAACGACAAACGAGGAATGAGTTCATAATTTGAAATTAAATAATCCCGAAGACAAATCGATAAATTTGAAAAATTCAGGGCAGAAAGGCCTTTTAAATCGCCGTATCTGAGTCTCGGGAGGTCTTTATAAACACCGAGATAAACACCTAAAGTAAATAAAAATGTATTGTATACTTTTTAAAATTTAAATTAATAAGCATATCATCAGTTGTTTAAAACAAAACACATGCAAACCTAAAAACAATCATACACTCGCATAGAGAATCAAAAGTTCTTTAAAATGAGGGATCACTCGACGGTAATTTTTGTTGGGGATTGTTGGGGCTAAGGGGTGGACCTGACAAAGTCAAATTTGACATCAAAATGTGCCTTTCAAAAGATAAAAGGTGACGTATTTCAGGATTTTTCCCAAACAACACCCCCACCTTAGTTAATCCGGAGGGTGGAAAAAAACTAATTTCGACCATGCTGTCGCATAGAGAATTGAAAGACGCTCAAATGAGGGGTCCCTCAACCCCCTTTCCCTATTTAAATTCTTGAGTTAGAGGTTACTGGGGCTAGGGGTTTTTTGATGAGCCAATGTCTAGTTTGACATCAAAATTTGTCCCCCAAAAATCAAGAATCGACTTGTCCGAGCGTTTTTTCAAGAAACTTGTCCAAGTGTCCCAAAATAGGAGGCGTGTTTAGTTTTCAGTTGCCCACCCTGTATAATTTTGTTGTTAAAAAGCCAATTGTATCTTCAGTAGATCTGGCGTCTCCAAAACAGCGTCATTTAATATTTCATACTTTTCTAAATAGCTAGTTACTCTTATTATAATAATTTTTTCGACAATTTTTGTTTAACGCCGTTTTATGTGCTCTAGGAAAAATTCCGTTGTTTATTATATTATTAATTATAAAACACATCGGTTTGGTAACATAGCCTAATATTACTTTAGTTATCTTGCAGAAATTCAGTAAAAAATTATATTGCAAATCGATTTCAGCATAATTTATATTTTCAATTAAAAAAATCAATTCGTTGGATAACTTTTCTTAATTTGTCGATCTGAACGAGCGCCGTGATTTAATTTTTGAGGTAGTCGAGCCACCCTGTATATTTGTATTTAAAATAATTGTTGCTTTAAAGAAAACATAATTAGGTAAGCTAGACAAGTTAATATGTGGCTGCATTCATTAACAATAAGAAAACACGTTATTTAGGTGAAGTAGACTATTTATCATTATATTAAGTAGGTGAACCATAACCTGGCGTAATAAAAGCGTAAAAGGACCACAATAACTCGCAATTACTACGTGGAGGATGGCTCAAGAGCCACTTCCGCAAAATGTATTACTTGGTGGCAGAAATTAAGTATTTTTCAAATAGCTTATTATGAGGCTTATTATAAAACACCACACAGCGAAGATAACAAAACGATCGTTAAACTTGTTACTATCGCTGCATGGTCAGAAACTTCCAAAACTGTGGTGGTATGCCCAATAAAACATGTATTGGGAATATTAAAATTAAGCCTGTGAAAGTGTCTGTTAAACCACTCGCTCTTTTGTAAAGTTAGTGATTCTTGAACAGAAAACTTTTACTATTACTAAGTACATACGCTGCTATAAGCTGGCTTGCAACATACGACGAATATTTTGCAGCGTGCGTTGATAATTTTTTCAATATAGAGGGTGATAAACATAAAACTCCTCGGGCAGTTTCCGTATTAACGAAAAGAGGTATTTCAATTTCTGCCAAATATTCTAGCAAAAAAATAAAAATAAAATTCGCTAAAAGGTAGTCACTATATACAATAGTTACTCAGTTTAAAGTGATACGTAATATCTCAAATGATTATACAAGGATGGCGTTGAAGTGGAAAGTTATTTTCGATAGCTGGAACATTGAAATATAGCATATACACGATAAAGAACCAAATTATATAGATATAATTTTTTAATGACACATTTTTTAAAAAAGCCTTTCAAATTATGTAATATTTCCTAGTTTTAATTTTTTTAAAGTATAATTTTCGTTAACCCCTGTATTGTTTTGTTAATTATATAAACTAGTAGTCCTAAGTCTAATTTAATAATATAAAGTCAAGTACTTATGTTGTGTAGTAATTTATTTTGACATTTGTTGACATACAATCAATTTTTATATTTTTGAATGCGATTGTTATTACAAGATAATCCAGAAATGCTTGTGTACACGAACGAAGACAAATTAAATACGATTTTGATCTACGGAGAATAATAAATAAATAAACACCACAGAAATTAGACAACCACCAATTCCAGAAGCCAGGGCTTGTGCGGAAGGGGGTTACACATTGAAAAAACGCGGACATACAACCATTTCCTCCGAGAGTGCCAGTGTCGGAGCCAGGATTCGAACCCGGTGGTACGATGTCCGTGTGATTAATGGCGATTGCCACTACGCGCCTTAACCCACTCGGCTATCGACCAGACCAGAATGTAAAAAAATGGCTCTGGCTTTTACAGAAATTGAATACCTCTTTTCGTTGCTACGGAAACTGCCTGGGAAGTTTTATGTGAATCACCCTGTATATAGTTATTTGATCGGAATAACTACTATTGAACGGAAAATATTAGCAAAAACATGTCTAGAAGATGTACTTGAATTTACAATAATCAGCTCCTACTTCAAAGTTATTAACAGTCACCAATATGGTTAAAAATAAATATAATACTGAATAAATAATAAACCTGAACAAACATCGCCACTGCAGCAGAAGGATTCTAAAAAGTTAGGGTTTGATTCCACATACTTGCATAATTTGACCGAGATATTTTGAATAAAACATTTTAATTCATCTGTGCCTTCTAAACGATAAACTTCCGCCCCGACTTTAGCTGCCAATGCTGACAGAATTGTCTAGTTGTCAAAATAATAATAATAATAATAATAACAACACCACAGGTAATTACGACCCCCTTTATCCCGGAAGGCTCTAGAAGAGCCTTGTGTGGGAGGGAGCTACACATTTAGAGACAAGGGACACACACCCAATATCCGTGTATAGTGAAAAAATCCCTCTCACAGTATTTTCCACTGCCACGGCCGGGGATCGAACCCGGAACTTTTAGGTGAGAGGCAAGTGCGCTCACCTCTCGACCACCAGTCATATTCTTTCTAAATTCTTTCACAAACATTTTTGAAGGCGGGTGTTTGTCTTTTCCATGCGCAACCAATTTTTTTATTTGTCCTTTCGAATATTTTTCGATCTTAAAAGGTACGAAAGTCCGTCTTGTTCGTATTGTATATTGGCAAAAATATCATTAATAAAAAATCGGCAGCTACTGGAAGCGGCTGGAACCTCCCCACTAGGTGGATCTTTGAAGCCGAAAAGAGCATTAAATTGTGTGACAAAACGGCACTAAACGTAATCCGATCTCATCCAAAATCTTTTCAGATCTTCTGGGGCACTAAAAGAACCCTCAACTTAATGAATTTACAATACTCGCCTGCGGTTCGTGCTGCAAATTTCATCTATGCGAGTTATTACCTACATTATCGCTCGTTGAATAATATACTATTAGGATATTAACAACTTTAACATCACTTGAACGACTAAGAAAGTCTAGTTATCCTAAATACTACAGATTTGTAAAGCAACAAACTGAAAATTGGTAAAGTGATAATCTATAATAAATTCACCAACGAAGGTACAGAAAACATATGATATTGATATTGTTACATCTACCTTTAAAGTTTGTGACAATCCACTGGTGCAGTCACTAAAAGTTGCAAATATGCCGAAATTTTATTAGCATGCATGACACCAACCTTATCGGATGACAAACGATGAGAATGACAATCGTCAAAATTTGCTCATTGCAATCCGATCGCTCGCAGCTGTCTTTGTTAAATGAAACATTAGCATTTCAGTAATTTTACTAGATTTTAGAGGAATATTTGTAGTTTAATTATTCGATTTGTCTGTATGTATATTTAAAAACGGCACTAAACGTAATCCGCTCTACTTCTAGAGCAGTGAAGAAACCCTCACACGTGAATTGACACGTGATGTGACGAATTTCACGATGTAACGGCTACGCGCATCGATCATGTTACGCTAAATACGATCTATGCTTCATATTTGCTTTGTTTTTAATTTTTTTTCACGGAAACCAAATCGAAAGGGTGGAAGTGTGATATATCGTTGAAATCAGAATTTTAACTGCTTTTCTATGGTTCCATTGGAAATTGAAAGTAATTATAAAATAAACAACTTGTTGCGTCAAAATGGCACTAAACGTCATCCAATCTCAACCACTTTTCAGATCTTCTGGGGCACTAAAGAAACGCACATGCAAAGTTTCATTCAAATCCGTTCAGCAGTTTCGGCGCTATCGTGCTAACACACATACACACACACACAGACATTTTTCAAAAACCTTTTTTGGGTTCCTAGGACCTCAAAATGATTTGATGTTATCTCAATTTCCGTTTTTGAACCAATAATAGTAACCTCTCACAATTTTATTGTGGCGAGGTTAAAATATGAAAGTGTAGATGATCTAAAACAGAACTCTGACATACTCCTGATGTACTGAATTCACATAGCATAATCATAACGTAGATAGTTGAAGTGTTTTTTTTATATTATAAAATATCGTGTATTGTATGATTTGCATTTTCAATGCGAAAGAAAATATATTTTGTGGGCTGGAAGATAGATACCACGTAATTTGTTTTCTTCAACGTTGATAGCTTTGTGTTGGAGCAATTTTTGTTAATTTTTCATTCTTTTTTCTTTACAATGTTTCGTCATTAGGGTTGTCTGCAAAATATGTCTGCTGAGGAGGCAATCGATTTGACTTGGTTATTTTCAATTTTAGAATTAATCAATAAAAATCCGAAAATGTACAATTTTATATATTCTCTACTCACTACCTTATAACTGACATAGTGATAAGTACATAGGTTACCTTTTTTAATCGCAAATATATAATAATAATAATAATTTATTTCCCTTCAAATAAGTAACATGTAACAATAATTTAGGAAAAAGACAATATCAAAATAAGGGAAACCACTAGGCAAGCAAGCAGTACAGAGTACTGCCCCCCGGATTAATACACTAATCTAGTTTACTATAACACCAATACTATAATGCACATGCCCTAATTCTATATTAAATTTCTAAGTTGTGATGTACAGCCAAACATACAAACAAGACCTACAATAAATTTATGTACAACACTACAAAGTAATTAATTTTTCTTTACAAGTTTGTTGCAGTGACTGTTTTTCCACCAGGTCGGCCGGGCAACGCCTCCACGCGCGGATTGCATAACGATCCAAACCGCGCGCAAAGACATCGACCAAACGACCCAACGGAAAACCGTCACTAATCTGTTACTGGTTACTATATAAGTACTTCGAAACATTACTTTTAAACTGTTTAGTGGACATTATATTAAAATTAGCTGGGACTGCATTATAAAGTTTTGAAACATTACAAGAAAAAGATCGTTCATAGAGACTAGATTAGTGGGTCGGTGGTATTATATGGTTTCTACTCCTAGTTTGAATGTTGTGCACATCTGAGTGAAAGGATATTTTATCATAAAGATAATTAGGAGTTTTCCTACAAATTATTAAATTTGATGATAAAGGCATAATGTCTGTAATTTTGAGCGATTATTCAGATTTAACCATTTTAGATCTTTAAGTTTATGCGAGATATGCTCCCCACGCCGTATTCCATATATATGTACCTTATACATGAATTTTGAGTACTTTGTATTCTGTTTTTTGTTAATACATCAAGACATGGGTAGTAAACAGGGGCGCAATATAGGAAATTTGACAGGACAAGACTTTCACACAATAATGTTTTCATTTGCATAGATAAATAATTTCTGTGTGGATAGAGCAACTTTCGAGCTGAATAAGACCTTTGTATGCACTTACTAATGTGTGCGGAGAATCTAAAAGTATTGTCAAGAAGTAAGCCCAAATTACATGCATCTTGAACAATTGGAATAGTTGTGCCATTAATTGTTATGTGAAAATGTTCAGAAATATTAGAAATAGCGCCTTTATTACCAAATAAAATTAATTTTGACTTACTAGGATTCAAAAATAAAGAATGCACCATTGATGCCCTTTCGATAACTTTCAGATCTGAATTCATTTTTATTACAGCATCATCAACATTATTCCTACTGAATGATAAATACAGTTGCGTGTCGTCTGCATACATATGTGAGTCACAGTATTACAAATTACTACAAAGATTACGTGTATAAATACAAAATAACAAAGGTCCCAAAATTGAACCTTGAGGTACCCCGGACTTTAAGATGACTACTGTTTGATAGTGGGTTTTCTATTTTTACTCGCTAAGTACGATTTTCCATGTAATTTGTTAGTAAACTAACTGCATTTGCACCTAAACCAATAAAGTGAAAAATACTTGTGAGAAGTTGATGTTGCAAGGTGTCAAATGCCTTAGTAAAATCTAATAGTACTAGAGCACTAATTTTATTGTTATCAGAAGCTTTCAAAATATCATCAGACATTTTCAATAGTGCAGTAGTGCAACTCTAATTTTGTCTAAAGCCTGACTGATAAGCAGGGATAATTTCATATTTTTTTAAATGTTCCGTTAATTGAAGATAAATAACCCTCTCTAAAATTTTAGATAAAGTAGGCAATATGCTAATTGAACGTAAATCTTTGACAGACTCGGGATTTGCAATTTTTGGGACTGGGATTACATAAGCTTGTTTCCATTGAGCAGGAAAGGTATTAGACAATAAGCAACTCTTTATTATGTGAGTAATGTATGGAATGATATGATAACCGCCATAGCCATAAAGCATAGTTCTTTCCGATATCCTAAACTCATTTTTTCCGGAATTAAAGCACTAATACCATTAAGACTGTCAATAATGGAAAACCGTGTCGAGTTCAATGCCAGCTAACTAAATGTTTAACAGATTGATTTAATTATCCAACAATTAGTTAGCTGTGGCGTATATAATTATAGTTTGACACACATCGAAGCAAAATGGAAATAGAATATGTGATTTGATACATACCTAGCACTAACTGAAGCTTGACGCCCATAATTTTGGCATTGTTGCTGGAAATTATGTTAGATCATCTGCAACAGAAAAACAAGTATTATCGTTTACGATAATTACAATTATAAATATAGTACATTATTTATTGCTTTATTTGTTTCGTAAATAGGTCAGGAAACATCATTAGTTGTTGGATGTATTGGTATATGACTCGAGTGGATTTAACAATTTATTATTTATTTTTATACACACCAGGATATGTTTTAAATTGTATTCTTCAATTGATAGTTTATTGTTCAACCTAATCAGTGGAATTTGCGTAATATAAATTTTTAACAAAAATTACAAACCACCAAAATAAATGTAAGTACTTGGAAGAAACTTATTTTCGTAGAATTTTTTACACAAATTGTTTTGAAAAGACCCCGCAAACTTCTTATGGTAGCTCCCGTTAATTTTGCTCATTTTGATATGATATTCTACACGTCATCCAGGTCAAAAGTTCCAATGGGCAGAAAGTCCTAGGACCACAAGGTTCTGTGGTACAGACCTTCAAAGATCGATATTTTAGCCATACGCTAACATTTGTACTTCAAACAGGACTAAGTAAAAACAGACTATACAGGACATTGTACGGCAATTAAAGTTTTTTCTAATAATACTTTAGTGTATTTTTAGTGGTTTAACCAACGATGCTCATAGCAGTACTCATGGTAGTATTTAGAGTACTTTTTATGAGATTTTTGGTAAAACTTTTAGCGGGAGCTTAGCACTTCCATTTTTACGACGCACTTGTCAACATTATCACGAAACGTTTTGCGGGTAGCTTTGAGGTACTTTCAGCAGTAGTCCTATAGTACTTCGCCTTAAACTTTGGACACTATTTAATACTTTTTATGAGCAATGTGCCGCCGGCGAGGGCGAAGTACTATTTATAGAAGTATATATTTACATCTTATTGTAAAAGTACAGTTAAGAGTTCGCAGAGAGTACTTTTAAAGGTACCTCGAAGATTCTCGTATGACGGCCCGCGGTAAAACTGATAACAGTACTGTTAAAATGGCATTGCAAAACTGCAGCTAAAAGTTATATGTAAATCCCTTCAAAGGTAATTTCAAAAGTATTACTAATAGTACCACTTGAAGTACTGCTAGGAATAACACTAGAAAATATAGTAATAAAAAAATTAAATTAAATAAAACGATAAAATAATTCAATAAGTTGTTCAAATCTTTGCTATAATAAAACATTAACACAATTAAGAAGATCAAAGTAAATTCAGGTAACAAAAACAAATTAATAATAAAAAGAATATAGCACACAGAACATTAATATATATATAATCCTCAAAATAATTTTTAAGATATCATATCAAGTGTTCAATGTGTCCACCGCGATTTCTTATGCACAATTGAGCGCGGAGAGACACTGCATTTAAAACATTACTCAGCATTTCGGGGGTAACTGTAATACATGCCTGTTGAATTCGAGCTTTTAGGTCCTCTACATTTTGCGGTGTCGTCGAAAACACCATAGAAAGAAATCCATTGGGGTTATATCTGGAGAACGAGGGGGGGCCATCGAATAAATTCATTGGTATCTATCCAATGTTGAGGCAAAATTTTGTCTAAATAATCTAGGCAAATCTGGAAATTGTGGAGAGGAGCTCCATCT
This sequence comes from Leptura quadrifasciata, assembly GCA_963675555.1. Lineage (NCBI taxonomy): Eukaryota > Metazoa > Arthropoda > Insecta > Coleoptera > Cerambycidae > Leptura > Leptura quadrifasciata. Next base: position 11,723,598 of record OY776681.1, on the reverse strand, counting down.
TGTTGAAAATATTGAAAGTTGTGTCGATTCTCTAAAGGTAGATTATCTAAGTATTCATTAAATTCATTTCTCAAATAGTTTAGTACCTTTGACCACTGAGGTGACCATCATAAAAATAAGGACCTATTAAATTGGTGCACATTTATTGAAAAACGATTTTGAAACCCAGTCGGTCTATGCCAGTGTGTATTTTCAGAAGTCCATTTGTAATGAATATTGCGATTAAAAAATCCATTATTGGAAAAATTTGCCTCGTCGGACCAAAGTAATGAATCGGCACGCTTTTTTTCCAACAGCCACCCCCTCCTTGGTTTGTCCCCCGCTTGTAAATTGTGAACTTTTTTGGCTTTATAATACCGGTAACCATTTTTCTTTAAAATTTTTCTAGCAAATTTTCTGAACAGTTTTACTCGGCTGTAGTGCTTGTGGAAATCTGTTTCTATATTCTACTTGAGCTAATCCAGAGTTAAAATTGCATTGGCAATATGTAACGAACATGTTATAATGATCAATGTGAGTGAAAATTATTTTTGAAAATTCTTAATTCTTAAACGAGTGTGATTAAGTGAGAGTTTAAGTATTAACTGAGGTGATCTGTCAAAAAATGAAATTGTGAAGTTTGTTCATAGCCAACTATTTTAAAATAATTGAAATAATAGTGAAATCATGAAATACAAACAAATGGATATTATACTTAAATTAATTGGTAAAGACATTTTAACTTTCTGTGCAAGGAGTGACGCTTTTATGGAGGACCTCTATACATTGGCATAACTGCGAATACTCTTTCCATAATTGCTTCATGTTGCTTTTTTGATTATTATTGTGTTACCTGAATTTATTTTATTCTTCTAATTGTGTTAATATTTTATTATAGCAAAAATTTGAACAACTTATTGAATTATTTTATCGTATTTAATCATACCTCTCCACGGCAAGTATAATGCTTGTTAAAAAAAAATTATTGGTTTAAAAAAAAATGTTTTTATAATTACTAACGTAGTACCAATGAATAAATATGGCATGTGATATATTGTTGAAAAGGGAGGAAAATACTCTATTTAATGGCGCCATTTCCCGCCCGTTTCAAAATAATTTTTTTAACAGCCTGAAGAGAATCTCAAAATACAGCGGCTTAAAAATAATTTTTTTTTTTTGTACGACCGATATTAAGTGAGATATTCTCGAGTGCCCTGATAAAATGGACAGCCTGTATACGTAATTACAAGAGTATAGATAAGAGTACTCAGGTAATATTGCTGAAGGTACCTCAACGTGACTCGCAAAACCTTCCGTGATAATGTTGACGAGGGCACCGTCAAAATGGAATTGCTAAACTGTCGCTAAAAGTTTGGCCAAAAATCTCACAAAAAGTATTCTTATAAGCATTACCATGAGTACCGCTAATGGTTAAACCACTAGAAAATACACTAAAGTATTATTAGAAAAAAACTTTAATTGCCGTACAATGTCCTGGATATGCTGTTTTTACCTAGTCCTGTTTCAATCACGCTAACATACGTGATGACTAAAATACCGACCTTTGAAGGTCTGTATCACAGAACCTTGGGGTCCTAGAACCCGCTGCCCATTGGGACTTTTGATCTGGATGATGTGTAGAATATCATATCAAAAAATGAGCAAAATTAACAGGAGCCGGATTTCCATAAGAAGTTTGCGGGGTCCTTTTATATAAAGCAGTGGACAAAATGAAAGATAAGATGACTTGATAATAAGTTTGACAAAAAATATCAAAAAGTGATTCAAATATTTCTTACAAGCTAAGCTGTTTAAATCCTACCGATCCTAGAGAGTATAATGTGGACCGCACCTCATGTTTTTGTAGGTCATTAGTTTGGGGGCAGTCATTGTAATTAATTATTGGATTGAAAATTCATTTGAGTAGAGACTGGAAATACACAAAAATATTCTTTATTATGCTATTTTCATTACCAGAGACTTTCATACCTACAGAAACAAAGTTAGTCGTCTGAACCTTCACCCCTATTACAAGGAGTAGAAGTAGGATTTGTTCTTCTTGGAAAATATTCAATGATACAGTTTGATATAGAGGTTTGTTTCTTTGACTGCCACTAAAAGGTAAATGCTTAATTTTATTAGAGCTTATCGTTCGATACATCTCATCGAACCATTTTTTAATCATCTGTAGAAATTTTTCTGCAACCTTCTCTACTACAACATGAATCGTAGGATACTGAATAACTGTACCATCAGCCAACGATGAAATATTTCCACTAGAATTTAATTGAAGAAGACCGTTTATATAACCGAAAATAAAATTGGCCCAAGAACCGTGCCTTGCGGTACACCAAAGTCAATTTTTCTTCCAATCAATGTAACGTTAATGTTTTTATGTTACTGTTTTGATTTTGTTTATTTAAAAATTATTTACCGTTGCCCATAGAGGTTTACAACCGTTTTTATGTTTTATTCCTATTTCTAATGTTTGTCATATTAATAAAGTTTTTTCTAATATTCGTATTCACTTTGAAGTTACAAATTTTCTGAATTTTTGTGTGTTATGAAGTCTTTGTTTAGTTTGGGTTGACTTTATTAAGCCTGGCGTAGTCCATGAATGTCGTTTCCTTTGTTTATTTTTAAGGACTAATTTATGTAACATTTTTATATCAGTTTTTATTTTCTCTATTAAAAATATCTGACCTCAAAATATGCAGAAAACAAGTTACTTAGCCAATAATTTTTTCAGAACTATCAGTCAATAATTCTGTGTAAATAGCATGCAATTTTAAAATGGCTGTGGGAAAATGTTACATAATACTGCAATTTGCAATTATAGTTTCGCCGCAGTTTAGACATTAATCCACCTGGGTATGTAAAGCAATTTGTGTACATACAATTCAAGATCCGGTAGATAAACGTCAATAACTTTGAGTGGCATGAAATTGGCTAGATAAATAAATAGAAAATATGTTTAATTCTAGTTGCGTGTTGTATTTGTAGCATGCATTTTGTTCTGAGAAAGTGGTCTAAAAATTAGAAATTCTATAAAATTTACTTATGAATGTAATATGCAATTTGAGTCAGTTCAACAAGCTCTGCAATTTAACAAAAGCAAGTAGTGAAAATCGCACACTGAATAAAAATATTACAGGATGTCTCCGAAACAAATGGATCACGCTGTATAACAGAGTTTGCGCAGGTATCTGTGTTTGAAAATATTCAAACAAACAAAAATGCATAACGTGTTTTTTTCTACATTGCAGGCACCGGTTTATTACTTTGTGTACAGTGCCGATTTTTAAATATTTTGTAATAGAAATGCAAAAAATGTGAGAGGGGAGAATGCAGAAACTTGAAACACTTCTCCCTTAATGAATGCAACTACCTAAGTTGCCGTATGTGTTACCTACGTCAAATGTTTGGAGATCACAGGGAAAAACTGTAAAGTACAGGTCCAGTTACTTGCAGTACACTCACTCAGTGAAGGTTATTACGATAATAAAATGGAATTCTGATACCGAAGTAATTTTCTCTGTTTGAGCAGAGGTAAGGAGATGTTTATGAAGCAAGAGGGTTGGTATTCTATGAAGGGTCACCGTTAGTGTGCCTATAAAATTTTTTTACATCTAATTTAAATTCTATAACAATGTGTACTACGATTTTTCATGCCCACTGGTTCACACTTAAGAGTTAAACAGAGCATAATGAGTAAATTTCACTTGCGGCGAAGAACGGGTTTTTGTCTAGTAGGTAAGCAAAGTTTAATCGAACATTTCCAACAAAAAATAGGTAATTCTGCAATGTACCAATTAAGTGGCAACTGCCAACTATTACTGAAAGACAAAACCGAGTTGAGTGTACAAGATCTAAAACTTGGACTTTCATATGATGGGTTTCATTTGATAAATGTGCAAATGTCGAAGGGCGCCATCGGTAAATCCTAGACTTAAAGTCAATTTTTTTTTTCTGGAAAGCAGCTTAAATATTATTAAGTGTCAAAGTTAATTGCTTAATAATATCAAAACTTTTTAACCGACAAAACATGCAATATCCATCGAATGTCACCCTAGCTAATACCTTATTAAATGATGACATAAATTCTATTTATAGATATTCTACGGAGCACAATTTAAAAATCAATCCAAACAAATCGGTAGCACTATTGTTTAGCTCAAAAAACCATAGGGAGGTTCTAAGAACGCAGCTTTCACCGGTTATAGATTTCGAACATGCAAAATGCGGGAAAAAATGTGCGGATCACTTGTGTTGCCTGTTTTTAACTATTGCAATATACAATACTACTCTTGTCTACATCAAACTTCAAAAAATCGTTTACAAATTGTCCAAAACACATGTTGCTGCTTCATTTTCAGCCTATGAAAATATGATCATGTATCGGAAAAACTGATAAAATTGAGATGGTTGAAGATGAACAATATAGTAAAATTACATTATCTCACATTCTTGTACCGCTTAATCCATTCATCAATTCCCCTATACCTTGGAAAAAAATTTGTCATTAGGCATCAATATACACTCACAATGCCTCACCACTCGGCTGCTCTTTACCAACGAAGTTTCACTTACTTCGCTACAATGCTGTATAATTCTGTGAAATCTAATATAAGCTTAAACCTTTTTATCTTTCGTCACCAAATGAAGCATATGGTAAGATCGATTCTATTTCAATGTTTGGCTTGGAATAATGGGTAGTACTGTCATTGGTCCAATAATATTTGAAGGACTTTTAACTAGTACCAGATACTTGGCATTCCTGTCAAAAATGAGATTGAGGACAATTTGGATTTAGAAGAGGGAATGAATTTCCTCCAAGATGGCGCTCCTTCCCATAATTGAATAGTAACTGATTACCTACAACAGAGATTCCTAGAAAACATCATTTCAATGAATGGTACTGTCAGGTGGCCTCCTAGATTACCTGGTTTGATGCCCCTAAATTTTTTGGTTGGGGTTATTCCGTGTGTGATTAATACTACTTACTACAATAAAAGTAAGACAACCAAAGTTGTATAAATTTAATACTATGCAAAAGTGATACTTAATAACTATATTTTATGAATTTTGAAGGGAAGGTAAAAACGGAACATCCTCTTTCCAACGACACGGTGTGGTCGACAACTTGAATTTAAACTGTAGATACCCTACAGCCCCTCAAAACGGCAAAGCTGCAAAGTACACGGGCTAGTAGAGAGTTTTGTCCATTAACTCTATACCTCCGTTACCGTTAACGTAGAAGGAAGGCGATAATTGCGCATGTGCGCAAATAGCGTTCGCCTTATTCTAATTGCGTGTCATCCTATTTCGCTGAGAATAAGGGACGTTCGGTTACCCATCTTAAATGGACCGTAAGGCTTCTGATTGTTCAGAAATCCTAATGTATTTGGTTTTAGGTTTGTTGTAGTTATGTGGTGGTCCTACTGGTCACGTGGTTTTGTTCTTATTGCTATTGATGTTGAAACGAAGATTTACGTTCCAAAGTTAAATCTGTCATACTTTGTAGATCTCAAGAAAAAGGATTGTCAATGAGGATTTGGTATTAATAAAGTCTGCATCAGTGCACCTTCCACTTCCTTCTCATTCTCCAAATGTACAACTAAATAACACATCCTCCATAGCTGCGGGAAATTTGTTTTAAATTATGGCTGTTTGTATTGTTCAAAAATGTATGCATACCCAATTTTACAGGTTATCCTTTTTCTTACACGTTTATCGAACTGTAAGCTCGCGCAAAAGCTCTTATAACTCCCTTATTTTGTTAACCGTATTTGGTCACGTAACATTTAAGGTTAACACCACGAGTGGTATTAAAGGAATTGGAAGAAACTCCCTATTATATGAACATTTTGCTTTTGTACTGTCGTGAGCAGAAAAAAAATAGGACATCTTTTTTTTTCTAATATAAATTTGTCTCTATTTGAATATGTAATGAGTAGCCGAAATAAAACAGATGTCACTTTTAATTTATTTTTTATTTTAATGCTGTAGTTATTGCTATAGTAAATGATGGACGGTTAATGAGACAAATTGCACTGCGTTATAACATTAACAAAAATTTGGTGTGTAACATTTTAAGAAAGTGGAGAATAAACGGTACGATTAGTAGAAATAATATTTTCCCATGCATTATTTAGTATTTCCAGTAATGAGGAAGATGCATGGATTTTAAAAATGCTTAATTTTATTATTTTTCCATAATATGTACTATATAAGTTGATAATATAATGAAAGAAACTCATAGAAAAATTTTGCTTCGTAAATATGCCACATAAAAATTTGAACTTTTGTGTAAACAAAACCACGTGACTGAAAACGCTATAATATTGCTTTGACGTCATTTTGACGTCACTAATTGGACCTGAATTTGCTAATTTACGTTGCTATTCTTAATCTTGTTATTAATTATTGGTTAATATGACGGACAATCATTTCATAACATCCCTAACGCGTTAATCTATACCCACAGCATTCTTTTTAGATGTTTCAACGTTCTAACAATAACGACGTGGCGCTACAGGTTACGAATGACGCTATTCGTTAGGGATAGAGCGTTTTAACGGTTTTAAATTCTCAGCCGAAATAAATATTTTTTTTCACCCTCAATTTTAACAAAAAAGAAAAAGAACAACTACGAGGAAGCATATTTTTCTGTCGTCTATCTATCTATGATATAAAAAAAAAATCATGCAACTTCCTCATTCTTCGGCATTCCGTGGTCTCACATTTCGGTTTTGGATACTTCTTACGAGTATTCCCCATACTTCTTCCACAGGGTTAAGATCTGGACTATGACTGGGCCAGTTAAGAATATTGATGTCAGTTACGGTATAAGCAGTAAGAACGGAACAATTGTCTTCTTGAAATATGAACTCATTATTAGGAAATAATTGTGACACGGAAGAGAGTATAATATTGTCTAAAATCGTAATATACGTTTCACTATTAAATCATTCCTCAATATGCCACAAAGCACCAGGACCACGTGCCGATATGCAAGCCCACATATTGACGGAAAATCTACCACTTTTATCATTGTTAGATAAATATTTCTCATCGAATCCAGTATTCGGAGGGCGGTAAACACGAATACGACCGCTGTGTGTTGACTGGAAAGTTTTTTCGTCTGTAAAGGTTACATTGTTCAAAAATTTACATCATGCGCTAAAAATTCAAGCGCAAATCCTACTCGAGGTTCTTTATGTTCAGCTTTAAGTATTTCTGTGCTGCTACATCACAGCGTACCTCCGATTCTCTTACTCGCAGGCGACCAGTACTACTCGATCCAGGAAAATTCGTTTCTTCAGCAGCCTGAATAACTGAGTAAAATGAATTTTCTACTAAAGCATTTACCAATTGCAAATCTTGTTGTTGAGTTGATATCCTTCGTCGCCCTGATCTACTCGTACCGTTTATTCTCCACTTTCTTAAAATGTTACACACTGATTTTTTGTCAATATTATAACGCAGTGCAATTTGTCTCATTAACCAACCATCTTCTGCTTTAGCAATAACCCCAGATTTAACTAAATCGCTTATATGAGGCATATTAGTTTCTTGCACACTTGCAATAAATTATGACAACTAACTGATAATGTCACAAAAATTAATGTTAGATGTACACAACTTTATTTTTTTTTGCTCACGACCGTACTGCTTGCTGTCCAAACGCTGCCTTTTTATTTAAATAGACTCCTTGACGTCTTGTTCTGGCTCACTTCGTAATAGTTGTAACATTGAAAATGTTATTTCTTAAAGAATCAATAAATACTATTTTGTAATAACTGAAAAACCGCAATTGCCAAAATAATACAAAATGCATGTGCGTCGAAAGAAGCTCCTCTGCGTTATGGAAATTCACGAACGATTTCTATGTTGCAGTATTTTCAAACCGGTTTCAAATTCGTCTCATCATCATCAAAACAAACATACAAGTCAAAACATTATGCAAATGTCCATACGGCCTCATAAATATAAAGCAGTTCCTGGAATTACATCAGAGAGTAATCCTAAAAAAAATTCCAACAAGAACGGGTTTGAAAATACAAAAAACATAAAGCCGATATAAATACATCCAGGATGTACGTGGTAAGGAATGTTATTTAAATCTATAATAATAGTTCTTTGGACACTAAACCAAAGATCCCCGTTTTAATCACTAAAATAATAACATGGAATGGAAAAGGTAATAATAATGTAGATAAAGTAAAACACTGATGCTGTAATCAAAATATTCTTGTTCCGCTATAAGATTAATAGTCGATTAATAATGAAAAAGACCTCATTTTGCTTAGTCCAATTTTGACAAAAACCTGTTTTGGAAAAATGTTAATTTTGATCAGTCACATCTCAGGTATTTTTTCAGGGTGGAATTAAACTGCCATAACAACAAGCACGCTTGTAAAAGGCAAAGAACTCGAGGAACTTCGAAAACTTGCATTTTTATTCATAGATTTTAAATTAATTTCAGACACGATTAAATCAATTCTAATTTTGTATCGAACTGTACAACCCAAGCAATGTGAGCACTTAATTGAAAATAACCTTTAATGTACACGAAATACAATGAGCCTCGCCTTTTTAATTCTTGATAAACATTTATTATTCTGTTGGGATCATGTAACAATGGTGGAATACAGAAATTGAAACGTAGATGCATGTACCAGATAACCTTTTGCTTTTTGTGATAATATACAGTAATATTCCCTTTGTTCTTGTTAAATTGTGATTCATGTTCGAGGAGCGCCCAAAGTCCGCCTCTTGTGGCGCTACATTTTTTTATTTTAAAACAATAGCAATAAAATAGTATACCAGATAAGAAACGCAATACTTAGCGTAATAGTTGGAATTTGAAATTATATACACAGTGTCTCACCGGGAACTGAATCGTTATAACTCTCCTCGTGTAAAAGATCCTCATTTGCTTCTTGCCACGTAAAAAGAACACAAAGAGACGTTCTACATCTGAAATAAATTCAATAATATCATACCAAGTGACTGATTGTTTCTAATCATGGCTATTTTGATGAAATGATTACAACAATTCATGAATTTCTAATAAAATCGCAAATATTTCAAAAAGTTGTAACTTTAACCCCCACAATGCTAATATCAGAAAAAAGGGAATTCAATTTTACAAAATTTGACGTAAAAAAATACAGGGTGTTCTATTTGACCTAAACAAGTTTTCGCGGTTTGAAATCGACAAAATGTAACGCGAAAAACGGAACACTTGGTATGATATTATTAAATTTATTTCAGCTGTAGAACGTAGTTCTCCTTATGTTCTTTTTACGTGATCAGAAACAAATGAGGATCTTTTAAACAAAGAAAGTTATAACGGTTCTTCGTTGCACCTGTCAAATTTTCTATAAAATGTCAAATATCTCTGAAACGGCTAGGTTTAGGTATAGGATATGCTACATATTTTCGACTCATAATTTTATGCTCTTTTCGAGAACCCTAAAATATATAGAGTGTTCCATTTGAAATAAGCAAGTTGGTATCGACTTCCAGTATAAGCGGAACTGCCAGCTGCTTGTAATTATTTTAGTTGGATTGACCACACCGACATTAGCAATTATCTAAATTTTCAAAATTTTCTGATGCGTCTATATCGATTTAGTTCCCAGTGAGACACCCTGTAGATATTTATTTATGTAAAAAAAGTAAAACAGATTCACTTGATAATTTAAATGGTGGCTTTCTACCAGTTTAAAATAGTACAGGAGTACCTACCGCTTGTGAGTTTTAACTTTTTAAAAAGAAAGAATTATAATATACTTATTTTTTTTTACCTGCAAATTCTGAAGCTCTGAACAAAATATTTCATTTCCATCTTCACAATAGTCCGTATTGCGCTAAAGCGCTAATAACTGTCAATTTACATTCTTTCATCCACGACCACTATATTAGGAAGGTTTAATGCGTCTGGTTTCCGTGGATTAAAGGTCCTTTAATACACTGGTGGATTAGAATCCATAATACCACGCTTCGATTTTATAAAAGACCTTCCATTTTTTGCTCAAAATTAAAAGATTCTTAATCAAAATAAACTTGTCAAATCTGACGTTTTTCAAAATCAGAATTTTTCACCTGTTCTCATGCGGCTTTCATGGCTCCTAGTTTGGCCGTGGTCGTGGATAAAACGTTCGGAGAATAACAAGCCTTTAATCTACGGGATCTACATTTTTTTCCCTTATATAATTAATAACTATTATATTACTTGTGATATTACATACGATATGATCATTTCATAATATGTACATCAAAATAAAAATAACTCACATCATTTTTGAGATAATTTTAACTACAGCTTTGAGTTAGATTACGAACTGCTATTATGATACTGAATGACAAAGGTGAGTAATGTAGGATTAGTAATTCAATAGTAACATGTCATACATAATCTCTACCCATTTTAGGCTAGATAGGTAAATTATATTTATGCATATCAGTTTTTTTCGGAACAAAGAATGATAAAATTTAGTATCTATATTGATAAGATATGAAGCATATTTGTAGGTGGCCGGTGGCAGTGGTACTTTTTTTTTATCTCTATAAGTAACGAATATAACAATAGGAAATAGTAACCGATTTTAAGTTAATAGGGAATACCAATTTCTTAAACTTTCAGCAGTCCAATTATTTGATGCATATGCTTTACTAGATTTCGGAATTTGAAAATTTCTCGGTGTGACTTTTAACTGATAGCCAGATATATTTAATATTATGTGTAAAGTTCAAGTAAACTATGGAAGTGTTGATAGTTTTTATTTTATACATTTCTACATATTACATTGAAAGTTGGTATAACAATATTTTAGGGAATCTTTGGCTTTATAACGATATATATGGGACTTAACGAAAAAAATATTTGGAGTACGCTTTCTTTGAAATACCTGTAAATTTTCTTTTTATTACAACCGCAAACCCTCTAAATCCTTCTGGTAATTTAAACATATACCGGGTGTTAGAAAAGTATGAAACGGTGGAAAATCTCGAACAGTTGGCATCAAATCGAAAAATAAAAAAAAAACGTGTCAAAAATTTTTCAAAAAACTGTCTACTGATATCAAAATTACCTCCCCACCCACAGGGTGCGAGAAGCAACTTTAAAATTTCAAATGGAAACCCCTATTTTTTATTGCGGAATCGGATTCTACGGCAAAAAATACGTAAATTTTATTCCAAACATTTTTTTCGAATCTTGCATGGTGTCGCTGTAATCGCAAAAAATGAGAAGAAAACATTACTGTTTCAAGAGTAGCGTCTTGTGCCCATAAAAAAACGCCCAATTCAAAAACTGAAAAACACGTATTTGTTATTTTTACGAAATCTATCCAATGACATTGGATTCGACTTTCCCACCCCTAACCCAGTGGGTGGGGCGGGGCGCAACTTTGAAATTTGTAATGGAAATTCCTATTTTTTATAGCGGATTCGGATTCTACGGCCAAAAATACGTGAATTTTATATCGGGCATTTTTTTCGATTCTCGCAAGGTGTCGCTTCAATCGCACAAAATTGAAATAAACCTTAAGCGTCCATAAGTTTGTAAATATTTACAAACTCTAGCTACTCGTGTTGACAAAAAAACATTCAGTTTAAAAAACAATATCTTGGTTTTTATGAATGTTTTTTTTAAGGTGCTCTTAATAACAGTATTTGTTTTGTGAAATTTCTACGAGACCGTTCAGTTCCTTCCAACTTTTGTAGAGGCAGGAGCGCACTTTTGTATGGAAAAAGTTATTTAATTTTTCATTAGTTCTCGCGTTTTTTTCTACATAATGGCTACTTTAACAAAGGAAGGGAGAGTTTCTCTTTTAATGATGCGAGGGTGGGGCGATAAAGAAAGGTCCTATGATGAAGTTGTGATTTTATTCAACGAAACTTTCCGTGTAGATCAAGTGGGAATTTCGAAATCTACTGTGTCCCGTATCATCAAACGATTCCTAGACACAAGGTTAAACAAAAATCGCCCAAAATCTGGAAGACCAAAATCTCAAACATCGGAAGCTCGACAAATGGAAGTGGCCAAGACATTTGTTGAAAATCGAAGGGTATCAATCAGAAAAGCCAGTCAACAGCTTGATATGAGTGCATTTTCAGTTCATAAGAATTTGAAACTTTTGAAATTTCATCATTACAAAATTCTCCTTCACCAAGAGTTAAATGAAGATGATTTTGATGGCGACTTGAATTTAGTGAATTAATGGTGGAAAGGAGTAACCGAAACCCAAATTTTTGTCATCTCTACTTGTCTTCTCAGATGAAGCAACTTTCGAACTCAGTGTAAAAGTTAATCGCCATAATTTCAGATATTGGAGTGACGAAAACCCTCACTGGATGCTTGAAACACACACGCAGTATCCACAAAAATTAAATGTTTGGGCAGGAGTTTTCAGGGATCGAACCATAGGACCGTTTTTCATAGATGGAAATTTGAATGGAGAAAAATACCTGGAAATGTTGACAATTCAAATAGTTCCCGCAATACAAGAGATTGGTGGTGATGAGTTCGATAATGTTTGGTTCCAGCAAGACGCGGCTCCTCCACACTATCGGGATATTGTTAGGGACTATGTGAATGGTACTTTCGATAGGTCGAAGTGGAACTATTGAATGGCCAGTAAGATCTCGCGACCTCGCGACCTCGCGCCACTTGATTATTTGTTTGGGGCTACGTGAAGGGTAAGGTTTATTTCACTAAACCTCGTGAATTGGAAGAGCTGAGGCAACGCATAATAAACATTTTTGCAGAAATAAAAGTGTTATTGAACATTTTCACGTTCGTCTCGGACAATTCCAAAGAACTCAATGGGCACCATTTTGAACACCTGCTATAATCTTGAAATTAAAACCTGCTAGTGTAGCAGTTAAGCTGTAAACTAATTGCCTCAACTGGCCGAAATCCTCACTATGCCTTAAATGGCTGAGTTACCTCCTTGCCTTCACTGGCTGGGATCAAGAACTTGTCTGAAGTGACTGAATTAAGAGGTAAAACCACTGTTAGTTTTTTTTTAGATCGAGTTTTTTATTGCTTTGTAAAAAATGTAAATTGAAAATTACTAGCTGTTAATAAATTTACAGAATGTTAATAGTTGTTGTAATTTCCGCACGACCGTGTAAAATCACTCTTATCAAAACAGCTCGGGAAACTATTCACTCTGAGATCAGTAGTTTTACTTTTCGTATTTTTTTAAATATGCGTTCAAAACTTTCATGTTTCCACTCAATTTTTTGCGATTACAGCGACACCTTGCGAGAATCGAAAAAAATGCCCGATATAAAATTCACATATTTTTGGCCGTAGAATTCGAATCCGCTATAAAAAATAGGGATTTTGATTACAAATGGGAGAGTCGAATCCAATGTCCTTGGATAGGTTTCGTAAAAATAACAAATATGTGTTTTTCAGTTTTTGAATTGGACGTTCTTTTATGGGCACAAGACGCTACTCTTGAAACAGTAATGTTTTCTTTTCATTTTTTGCGATTACAGCGACACCATGCAAGAATCGAAAAAAATGTCCGGAATAAAATTAACGTATTTTTTGCCGTAGAATCCGATTTCGCAATAAAAAAATAGGGGTTTCCAATCAAAATTTTAAAGTTGCCCCTCGCCCCACCCACAGGGTGGTGGGTGGGGAGATCATTTTTGTATCAGTTGCTAGTTTTTTGAAAAAATTTTGACATGTATTTTTTTATTTTCCGATTTGATGCAAACTGTTCGAGATTTTACACCGTTCCCATACTTTTGTAACACCCGGTATGAACAGATTTCTTTGTATACGGAAATTACAGTATATAAGAAATTGTGATTTTGAATAAAAAATATTTACAATATTAATCACTTAAAAATAAACCAAAATTTCTAGTGCATGAAAAATTTTAAAGTACTTCAATATGAACTTCCAAGCGATCAAAAGTTGTTTTATCTGTTAAGATAGATTCACGTATAGTTTTATGCTTTTCTATCCTATTTAAGGTCGTGTTTAGAGTTTTTATCGTTATTAGCAATCTAACTTGTTCTGTGATTGGCTGAATTAAGTTTAATTTTACTTTATTATTAAATTTATGTCCGTATTCAAGCAATAAAAAAAATTAGAAACAGCACAAAATAATTAAAGAATTCAATTATCGGTTTATTTTCTATTGATTGTTCATACTTGAATTGTCAACGGTTATTTATAATACTGTCCTTGTTCGAGATAAGTTTTCATAACTAGAACTTCACTCATAGAATAGGTAACTGAAATTCTTGTAATTTATTACTACGTACTCATGTTTTGTTACAACTTGACACAAATAACTTTTCTTAAATTTTATTCGTAATGGTAATTATTATCTAGAGGGTTTTAACCTATTAATACACTTAATATGTAACAGAAAACTAGAGGTAAAACACTACACTCTTCGTCGGTTCATTGAAATTTTCAGTTAGTTGTTGAGCAAACAACTTAACGTGCTAACGAAGTTTAGCACTAGATATTCCACGATTCGACCAGGACAAAGTACATAAAGACAAATATACAACAACCATTTGTTTGTTTAGACTGTGAAATAAGACACACCTTTAAAGATTAATATTTTATATTTAATTCTAAAAGTGTTAATTTGAAATGGCCGTCTTGTACACACACATGTCCGTATTCAACTAACTATAAGAATATAAGAAATATAAGAATCACACTTAACAAAGAATTTGGTTTGTCAGCACATTCTCGAACTAAGATGATAACATAAACAACTCTTAGCTATGTTTATAAAATATAAAATACTGTATTTTATTACTAAGGATATTAGTTTTTGTATACATAAAATATACGGGTATGCCAACACACCCCCTCAAAAACTAATCATACTATTGAAACAGCCCTAATGGCTCCTGTTAATTACAAATGAAATCCTGGTTATCACGGCACCAGTGAAACACCCCCCAACCCCAGTGTATTAATTATGAATAAAACTCCTTCATCGTGAAGCAATTAAGAACATATTTAATCCTACTCAGTAATTATTTATCTCAATTTTATGTTAAGATAAATAAACAAATTGGCAATTTACGTGATCGTCGTTTTACAAAGTAGTACCCAAATTACGTTGTGTTTGTAGTAACCCTTTATATTCACCCCAGGTGCTTTGATGCAAAGTTTGGTATTACTTGTTTCTATCTGATACTATTTACTTATTTATTATTAATTAATCACTTTTAATTTAAGTAACTTGTAAGTTTGAACATACTGTTTATGAACTGAGAAACCTCGTTAATCATTTAGGTTATTTATTTGTATTTTATTACTCAAGATTGAACTGTGGATTTATTTGTAAAGTTTGTTAAGGTGTTTAGTTGATTGAAATTAACCCATTATCAGATATTTAGTTTATTACTTGTATTACCAGAAAGGTAACTTGGAAGAAAATACAGAAATCGTTTTTATACACCTATTATTCTAGAGCCTTCCGGGATAAAGGGGGTCGTAATTACCTGTGGTGTTATTCAGATGTTGGTGACAAATCGTCGAACTCGGAGGGAATAAAATAGTACTCCCAAGGTACATTCAATGCTCCTCGAAGTAGGACGATAAAAAATCTATTTATGGCTTCATGACGTTCATAATTACCTGCCACGTGGCGGTATGAACCAGGTAAAACCTTACAACTGATGCGATGATAATTCCCCTGATTTGATAAGTGCAATGGCGGGTACCACATTTACGGTGGCAGCCACTACAATTACTGTCGAAGAGATATCGTAGAGTGTATGAAATACATAACCAACTGTAGGGAAATGCATTTAATCCTAGAGAGTAATGAAAGTAATTGTAACAGCCACCACCAAATCTGATGTCGTGCCGTAATCCAGATAATGGGAATTGCGACCCAAGGTTGTAGTCTTAACGCCAGAAGAAATGAACAATCTCCGTACAACAACCTCCTGTAGCGTGCTTTAACACAACTTACATTGCGTTGACCGCAAATAAATAAAATTAAGACACCCTCGCACGAAGGCCCTTGTGGAACGTGATGGCCATAAACTTATAGAATATAACTAATAGGATGAAAGGTCGTTGTCACGTTGACCTAAATAACGTAATTCAAAGATACGGTAGAGTAAAATTTCACCCCCGCTAAGAGAGCAGAACAATATTATCTATTAACCGTTGCAAAACAATGAGACTGTGATCTGAACTGACCTGACTCTAATTTGAAAAGAAGCTATTTGTCTGTTTGAATATAGGATAATATAGAATATAGAATAAAGCAAACATGAAATGAACAGAACTTTTGAAACTGTTTGTTTGTAATAATTAGATCGGATTTAATTCTTTTGTACGTCCTGGTAGAATCTCTGGTGGCTGGGCTTTGGCTTCTCATAGGTGGTAGCTCTCCGGGCAGGTCAAGGAAAATGACCCTATTCCGCAGTTTAAGCCTCGCTTTTATATGCACACTACCCTATGTAAATGTGTAGGTGCGAACGAGAGAGACTCTGGCGTTTGGAGATACATTGTCGGGCCAACTTGAGAATGGCATTTGTTAAATTTTAGTTACGGGCTCCAATGACTAATAAGGTTCATTATGACTCTTAACTTCTGTAACATCTGTTTAGAAATGCAACGAACTAGCATAGCCTTACGTTGCTTTTAAGACTCTTTAAACTTATTCATTTTTGTACAAAATAAAATTATTTGACTTGAAAACTGAAATATTATGCAAATGCATATTTAAAATTGATAATGGGTTTTTAAATTTTAATTCCTTGTGATTATGTCGTATGAAAAAAATGATTATTGATAAATTAAATAAATGTAATTGAATTTCGATAATAAAGTAAGAAATTAATTTGAAAACGGCATAGAAAAATAAAAAAGTTAATAAATAAATTAGATATCCTTATGTATAATAAGACAGGCCATATCAGGGTAAAAAAAATAAATAGTCCAGCATTTCCTGCAAGGATTGGGGAAAAACCAAAACAAAAAAACCCAATCAGACTACATCAATATCTACATATGCATATTATTAATTACACCATCATCGCATGCCAAACCGAGTCCTTCCCTCAATTGCAAAAATTTTCCTCCTGACAATGGTTTTGTCAGTATATAAGCAAGCTGTCCACCTGTTGGAACATGTTTTAACATTATTACTTTCCTTTCAACTTGCTCTCTCGAAAAATGATATTTAATATCTATGTGTTTTGATTTCTAGTGATTCGTTGGATTATTTTCTATACTAATACATCCGTTGTTATCCTCATAAATTATGATCGATTCTGTAAAGCTAAAATCAAGAGTGGCTGCTGAAGACTTTAGCCAAAGTGTTTCACGCACTGCCTCGAAAAGAGCCATATACTCAGCTTCAGTAGATGATTCAGTTACTGAAGCTTGTCTTTTTGGATTCCAACAAATCGCACAGGCCGCACATAATTTAAATAAATGCGCAGTTGTGCTTTTTCTATCTATATGATCAGAATCTACATAACTACATAAAAGATTTTCATATTTATTTCTTTTACAAATTAGGAACTTTTGATATATCTATATATATAAAATTCTCTTTAAACACTGCCATAATTCTTTATTATTTTTATTTATATATATACTTAGGATGTTTACTGATAGACTCAAATCAGTTCTAGCACATAACATCGCATACCTCAAGCAACCTACAAGATTACGACAAGGGGCGTCATATTTCTCGTCTGTCTTAGTTTAGAGCCTCATAGTTTAATTTATTTGGAAGTGGTGTACTGACAGAATTACAATCTTGCATGTTAAACTTTTCTAATACTACAGCACTCTACTCTAATGAAATTGTAGTATCATTTCTATTTTAATACCAAGGAAATATTTGATTTCCTTTAAATCTACCATACCATAAAATTAAAAATTTATTACTTGTTCGACTTGGCTTTGTTGAACGAAGTTACAATTACATCGAACCGAATTTCCAATAATAGATGTCAAAATAATTTCTCCACACTTAGTAATTAATCAACCAAATTGTATATCGTATTGTGTGCAAATTGATCAAGAATTATAGTTTTTATGTGTGATGTTATTGCTCTCTATACGTCTATTACGTCACGCATGCATGATTAATTCTAACCAATTAAATGTATGATAATTAGTTGACCTATACGTTATAATGTGCAAATGAGCTCGAAAGTAATTCTCTTCGTTCTTACCTAAAAAGGGCAACTGGCACAAAAAGGTCATTTCTCACATATCGCTCTGTTATATTCTTGTTCGATTACGAGAGTTATCGACTGCAAAACATCAGTTACATTCATAAATTTTAATTAACAAGTCGATCGTGACAGGAAATATTAAATGCAGTATAAGATATGGCGGATGTCTTTTTAATCACTTACATAAGTATCTTAAATTAATTCAAATAATCTGGTAAAGGAAGTCAACAAAGCTATAGATACAGACACCGAATTTTCAAATCATGACACTTCAGAAAGATAAGGGAGACAATTTACATATACCAAACAGTAATAAAGCAGTTACCTCTCCTGTAACAGTAACAAATAGTATGGGAATAATGTATACATAAGAAATAAATACATATAAAAACAAAATTAACAAAACATGTACAAATATAAAAGCAAAACTGGAAGACGCATGACTATTAAATAATGTTTTTATTTTAGCTACAGTTACCAGCTTTTTAACTTAATATCAGTTAGATAAGGTTTTAGTTGCGAAAGTGCATTACATTTTGTTAATGAGTGGAAGTAAGGTATAATGTCAGGAGTAATAGTTTTAGATTTGAAGATCATATGAGAGAATTGATAGAGAGATTTTATTAGATAAGCTAAGCAAATATGTAATTGATGGTGTAGTATGGAGTGGTTTGAATGTTATTTAAAAAACAAAAGGCAAAGGGTAAAATATGAAAATGTGTTATCAAGTGAGCTGCCTATACACATGGGAGTGCCTCAGGGGAACATACTTGATCCTCTGTTATTTGTAATATATATTAATGATGACATATTACATATTATAAATTTATCATCTAAGCCTCAAGTAAATCTGTCATTGGTCTAGAAAATCAAATATCTAGGAGTTATTGTTGATTGCAATTTAAATTTTAAAAGTCATGTTTCAAAAAAAGTCGGCGTTCTTAAACGTGCCAGTTTGCACCTATCAATAAATGTAAAAAAAAACTGCGGGCCAATAATAGTGCATCAATGCATAGCTCAATTTTTTACAAAGGAGTTGCTGAGTATAAACCGGTTGAATACCGACTTGCGTAGAACCGATCTTCTAAATATCTTCAAAGACTATTAAAAGATAACATGATGTCAATTATATATATATTCTTTTTTTTTATTTTAAATATGTTTTTATTTTTGTTTTGTGTATATATCGTTTCTAATGTAAAACAGAGATTATACTGTGTATCTTTGATTGTATAGCCAGGGGCTAAATAAACGTATTATCTGTCTATCTGACACTTGTATTAAACATGTCAGTGATGTCTTGTGTATAATACTACACATTGTGAATAATGGAGACTCTTGGACCTCTATTCTGTAATAATGGGGAGAGTGAGCATTCATCGCGCGAAGCGAGAGCTCACATCAGCCGCATCTCACCTGGCCGTCCAAGACTGTATTCTGTAAGTCCAGTGAATAGGTGGTGAACGTGAAGGGATTCAGCGAGAATAGCCGAATGGTTCAAGGAATAAAAGAAACAGATTTCCTAAGACAGAATTTTTGTGTGTTTATTCTAATAAATGTGCTGCAAGTTCTTGATATTACTTTATCACATTCTCCATAAATAATAAACAAATTTGAAAAGTCTTCGTGGGTGTAATTTAAACGTGCTGACATTTTTTGACATAAGATAATGACTGATTGTTTCTAATCATAGCTATTTTGATGAAATGATTACAACAATTCATGAATTTCTAATAAAATAACAAATATTTCAAAAAGTTGTAGCTTTAACCCCCACAATGCTAATATCAGAAAAAAGGGAATTCGATTTTACACAACTTGACGTAAAGAAATACAGGGTGTTCCATTTAACCTAAACAAGTTTTCGCGGTTTGAAGTTGAGAAAATGTAACGCGAAAAACGGAACACTTGGTATGATATTATTGAATTTATTTTAGTTGTAGAGGGTAGTTCTCCTTGTGTTCTTTTTATGTGACAAGAAGCAAATGAGGATATTTTACACGAAGAAAGTTATAACGGTTGTCAACTTTTCTATAAAATGTCAAATATCTCTGAAACCGCTAGGTTTAGGTATAGGATGTGCTACATATTTTCGACTCAGAATTTTATGCTCTTTTCGAAAACCCTAAAATATATAGGGTATTCCATTTGAAATAAGCAAGTTGGTATCGACTTCCGGTATAATCGGAAGTGCCAGCTGCTTGTAATTATTTTAGTTGGATTGGTCACACCGACATTAGTAATTATCTAAATTTTCAAAATTTTCTGATGCGTACTTTTCTCTATATCGATCGATTCAGTTACCGGTGAGACACTCTGTATGTTACACCGCGGCGCTGTTCCTAGATGTTGCCAAAGCGTTCGACAGGGTCTGGCACGACGGCCTCCTAGCTAAAATGATGAATATGGGTTACCCCATCGAACTCGTCAAACTAGTGAGGTCCTACCTGCACCGCAGACAGCTAAGGGTCAAAATCTCAGACCAACTCTCCACTTACAGGACCGTGGAGGCGGGAGTCCCGCAAGGTTCGGTGCTGTCACCGCACCTGTTCGCTATCTACACCTCAGACCTCCCCAGGACCGACCAGACAGCCCTGGCCCTGTATGCAGACGACACAGCAATAATTGCCAGATCCTGGAAAGCCAGGAACGCAACCAGAAAACTCCAGGAAATGGCCACACTCCTGGAAGAATGGTGCACGAAGTGGAAAGTCGCCGTCAACGCCGACAAAAGCCAAGCCATACTCTTCAGACGAGTGCGGAAAGAAATTTCCACAGGGCACGTCTCCATGAACGGCGAGGACATCCAATGGCACGACACCGTCAAATACCTTGGCGTGGTCATGGACAAAAGCCTAACGTGGAGACAGAACACGGACGCTATTACAGCCAAGGCGCGGCGCACAAGAGCCCTCATCTACCCGATGATGGGAAACGGTAGCCGTCTCAACCTGAGGAATAAGCTCACGCTTATCAAAACCCTCATCAGGCCGCAGCTGACGTACGCCTCGGTAGCGTGGGGTTACCAGGCAAAGTCCTACATGAAGAAAATCCAGGCAGTGGAAAACATCGCGCTCAGGACGGCGGTCGACGCACCATGGTACGTGAGAAACGCAGACATCGTCAGAGACCTGGAGTTCACCACGGTCACTGAAGTCATCCGGGAACGAGCGAAGAAGCTGTACGCCCAAGCAGAGGAGCACGGGAACCCGCTAATCAGACAGGCCACTGATTACGACCCTGCCGACGCCCCGAGGCACAAACGGCCGAGGGTACAGCTTCTGGACAACGGGTGAGTATAACTTATATTTCCCGCTAACTGATCTGTTTCAGATACCCCAGGACGGACCACCACTACCAGATACATGACGTTTTTCTACCCAAACCCAACCTCCTTGCGGGCGTCGGACAACATACCGTCCAACGCCCGTTGTCCTACCTGCTCCGTGGAGTCCGAAAGTGCAAAAAAAGCACTTAGGGTCTCCACACTCCCGAACTACACAGCTCATATCCTTACCTTTCCGATGATCCGGGGTAGGACACACCTTTACTGTGTCCTACGTACCGGCAGTCAATCCCAGCCAAAACTTCCTAAAACCCAACTAGACCGATGACTACCCACGGGGGTGACAAGCTGGCGAAGAGAGAAAATATCAAGACAAGAAGAGCGCCAGAAGAGACCTCTGCCAGCGAGGTTGAAGAGCCAGGACCAGGGGAGGTCCGCAGAAAATACCACGACACATCTCGCATTTGCGGGCTGGGTCTGGTAGAAGTAAGCGGGCCCACCTATCACGAAGGCCGGTCCAGGTCTACAGAGATAATCTAGGAGCAAAGAGTAGTAGTCCTACTCGGCCCTAGTTATCGAGACCGTCATCAAGCCAATGGATATTGGCGCGCACTCTGTATGTTACGGCAAGTTGCTCTTGGCCATATAATGTTTCAGCAGCTAAGTATTGAATTATGTATAGCAAATTAAGATTCGTACCTTGTATAGGTATAGTCATGTTTATAAGATATATTAATAATATAATGTTACTGACATGGGTATATAAGGATGCATGAATTAGTTCCTCAGAATATTTTGTCAGGTTTGATATGATTGTAATTGGTTAGGTCTCATTCTGAGAGATTTACTATTACTGATATTGATACATAAATATCATTCCTTCTTCTTCCTCATAATGTATGTGGTTACTAGTTAACCATAATAATGACTTAACTTGAACAGAACCGTCCATATGATCGTATATGTATTGTACACTAAATATATCTTAAACTCGTATCAGATGAAACGAAACCGATTTCCCGGCAATTCGATATCGTGAAGAAATTACAGTAAGTAGTTTGCTGTGCAAATAAACTTTCTAATTTGAAAATAGCATCAGAACAATTATTCTCTACACGAATGTTGCTATAGGTATGTTATATTATTTCTAAAGGTAGTTATTAAAGCTTAAAATAAAAATAATTATAATAGTAAACTTTAACAGCGACACGCATAGTTTTTTTATGATAATGTGTGTGTGTACATGATAAACTTGTAAATCTTTCAGCACACGCAATGGAACAAATATTAGTTTAGTAAGCAAAAATGTAACTATCTGCATATATTTCTACGGAGTTATTCACTATCTTAATTTCTTTTATTATATTGGAGATCAAAAAACTTTTATATAAAAGTGTTTCCTCGGGAGATTGTGCAAATACGGCGAACTTTATAAAAAACTTTCTTAATAATACTTTCAATGTTTCATGCGATGGCTCTTAAGGGCCACAGCAAAAAATAAAAAAAAGTAGAAATTTCTACTTTAAAGCTAGAAATTTCTACTTTTCAAAGTAGACATTTCTAGTTTCAAAATAGAAATTTCTACTTTCAAAAGTAGACATTTCTAGTTTTAAATTGGAAATTTTTACTTAAAGACTACAATTTCTCTTGTGGTGGTAAACGACTTCTCTTGTGGTGTAAGGTTGATCGATCATAAGTAGATAGGTAGATAGATGATCTTATTCCCATTAAAAATATGGTGTCCCTTGAGGCTTGTAAAAATAAGACTAAATTTCTACGATTTTCCTGTGACAAGGTCGACAAGGATGTCTATCAATTATGTGAATTAATTTTAGAAGAGAAAAATGGAGTTAAGGCAGATCCATTCGATACAGTTGATGTTTACGTTTGTTTAAGAAACGAGATAAAATTATTGTTAAATTTAGAGTAGTTAGTAATATCTAATGAATGTGATGAATGTTAATAAATTTCAGTTGCAACTATACAACAAGATATTAAATTAAAAATATCTAACTATTTTTACTTTTTACATCAAACTTTTGTGCCGTTTTTTATACTACATTGCAATTTTAAGTGTCGTTTTACACGTTGTTCTGTTTTATTTATTTTAGTATAATTTCCAAAAATGTTTTGGTAAACCTAAAAATTTAATGTTAGTATTTATATATTTACAAGACGGTAACCTATATTTTAAAAGGACAGTTCAAATTGGCTATATTTATGTACATCAAAATCAATTTATTAAATGTAGATTCTGCGAGAACTAAATGTTTTAATAATTTACTATTTTGATATGTCACATAACTAGAAATTTTACTAGATTACTGAAAACTTCTAGTATCTGATAGCTGTTGCTGTAAAAAGCTGTGGTATATGGATACGCACTGTATACAAGATCATATGTTCGTATTATCTGAGGAAGAAAAAGTAAGCCCAGATACAATTTATTATAGGAATTACATTTCGTTAATATAAGTGCCGTTACGTATGATGTCATCTATAACACTTTTTGGGAAGATGCACTTAATTTAGAAAATTTCAACTCAAAGTTAAAATAGGTCTTTCGTCGGTAATTGGATAAAAAAAATATATTTTAAACAACGAAACTCATAGCATATTTAAAAAAATTCGTAGACTAAGTTTTGCTACTGGATATATATTTATGTTTTATGTTAAACTGGTAACGATGATATTATGTCTGATTTTAATGACTGATAACTTTTCACCTCATTAGTCCTGAGGAAGACAATAAAGATTGTCGAAACGTCGACTCTAAAGAGGAAATAAGGTTTGCTTTTTTATCCAATTACCGACGAAAGGCCTACTCAACATTCATTTTGTGCATACGAAACTTATGTACTAAAAATTAAAATATTTTGATAGTAATACATATCTGTTTTAATTGTAATGCACACATTATGTCCTCTTGGCAAAAAACGTAAATACTGTCCTTATATAAGATATAATTTTAAGCAAACGATTAAAGAAGAAACAAAGATCACAAAAATATTCCCAGTTTTTATCATCGATCTCCCAAGATATACTTACTCATTGTCGTGTTCACCTTTATGCAGATGAGAGATTGAGATGTGCTTTTATTCTCACTAAATAATTTGATAAAAGCCATAAAATATATAAATGCTGACATACTGAAATTTAGGGGTCATAGTAGATGGATTTTTGTCCTTCAATGACCACATTGATGGATTTGAATCTGAATGATTTCAAATTATGGTCAATTATGATTATTTTTAAACTTGAAGTTTCAAAATCTATCACTGATATATTCGACCATAAAACTGAGTTCATTTGAGCTCTAAAATCGGTATAATTATCATGTATGATACGGACAACTCTAAAATTTAGAGCTGCAGGTATGGGCTATTGATCTTCGATTTATCCCCTTTGATTCGTTAAAAGCTATTTTTCGAGAATTTTCTGTTAACAAATCTGCGCGCCAGTGCAGAATCTCAAAAATTTTGTTAAGCCCTTATCATCGCATTCATGTATGAATTTTTTAATAATTGTTAATAATTTCGATTGTTCTAAGTCGAGATGTTCATCAAAAATTATGTTATTTAAAATGTTTTCTGGCATCGCTTCTCTTTTCGAATAAATTTCAGATAAAAGTTCATAAGGTATACAATTTCTTAGAGTAGTTTCCCAGCAGTTAATTATAGTTATAATTACTTAAAAAACGAAGAACACATAAAGCATGACGATAAGACATTTTGCCTTGAAAATTGAATAATTGGAAAGTAGAAATTTCTATTTTAAAACTAGAAATTTCTACTTTTAAAGTAGAAATTTCCACTTTTTAAATTTTTTGCTGTGGCCCTTCAGAGCCATCGTAGTTTCATCTGTTCTACAACGTAAAATTATTTTCTATTATACAAGGTGTCACAAAAACGAGTTACACAAGAAAGTATAATTTTTTTAAATGGAACATCTTGTGGAACACCCTGTATTTTTTTGTCACCAGTTAAGCCTCCAGTCTTACCTCCTAATATATTTCGCCAATCGGATGCCGCGTTGCCAAGTTATGATTTTTTTCCCTTTTCTTGATGTTTGTAAATTGCAAAAAAAACAGGAAAAAAAAGATAACTTGACAAGGCGGCATCCGATTGGCGAAACATTTTAGGGTATAATACAGGATCCTTGGAGACTTAACTGGCGCCAAAAATTGTGTTCCATTTAAAAAAATTCTACTTTCTTGTGTAAGAAGCAGAAAAGTTTGATATTAAATATTCAGAAATATTAACACGAAATTAAAACCTCTTCAGGCATAAAATTAATGAAAATCCATACCAGTTTTTTAAACAACACGATTTTAATAAACAATATTCTACATTACGAAATGCTTATATAATTAGGCGAGAATTAGAACGATGTTAATAATTATTACTGCTTCATTACATAACTTTCATTGGCATTATTGTCTGTGGGAGTATCTCAAATCTATTGTTGTTCGTAGACCTGATGTGAAAATTTTGCGGTAGCGTGCAGATATGCAATGAAGGTAATGGATATATTGCAGAAATATGTGTTATTAAGTTAATCACTCTGTAATAAATAAAGTGCTTAGTGTGTTAACTTGCCAGATGAACGGGGACAGGGGTTGTCGTATTCATAGGCGTCACATGAATAATAAAATATTTCGTAGGGGGCGAAATGTAGCAGATACAAGATCGATGTGATTTTTCGGAAACCAATCAGTATTTAAAAAAAATAGCATATTTCAAAAAGACAACACTAGATATGAATGTTAAGAAGCTGGCTAGAGTGTAGCTTTTTGAAAAGAATATAATTTTGCAATTTTAGAATAGCAGTTTTACAAGAAAAAAAATAACAACAACCGACATACATCGTTGATTAGAGAATTTTTAGAGACAGCCAACTACCTAATAAATATATACAGCTTGCTATTTACAATTATAAACTTAGACCCGAGTACATAACATGAAAGTTTGGACCTAAGGGAACTTATAAATGCAAAGGTTGGCAGGGAAGTGTGGGATCTCATACTATAATTATTAATTGTCTAATTAACAGTTTTACAAAATTTGAATCAATGTGAACTTGATAAGATTGAGAACACTTATATCTAGGGGTCACCCATTAATGTAAATACCTGTTCAGATGTTAAGGAATATCTCGGGACTACTCTGGAATACTCGGAAATATTCGAAAATATTCTGGAATACTCGGGAATACTCAGGAATACTTAGTATCTGATGGAGTGGTGGAGGTGAAATTTCACGGAATCGTAATACCCAGTGTTTTTTTATTAAAAGAAATCTGAGCACACCACTGGATTAAGCGCCCTCTGAAATGAGCCCGTACAAAATTTCATAAAGAAATATTGCATATTAATAAGTCTGTGCTCAAAATAAAAATCACATTGTCCTTATTACTTTATTTATTCTTATCAAGTAATCCATGGAATAAAAATTGGAAAACAATTGAGGAAAACATTTTTCTTGGTAACAATTCACAAAATTATTGGAATGCCGGAATATAAAATAAATGCTAATTATATTTTTCTTTCTTCCACCAATCCGCCATTCGCAACACTTACCAAACCTTTTCGTTCATTCGCGGTTACTTTTCTGAGTTCTTGGGTAATAGTTGCACATGCTTCTATTATCATTCTAGCGCTTAGTTCGTGAACTGACTGCGGTCTTGACTTGTAAAGTACTTGTTTTAGTATAACCCACAAAAAAGGCTAGCGGTGTCAAACCCGGGGATCTTAGCGGCCACTCAATAAGAGGACTATTGCGACCTATCCATCGATTTTCAACATTTGTATTCTGTCAAACCCTTATCATTACTGCGTTATGCACAAGAGACCCATCTGTTGAAATTTTAAATTCTGACGTGCTTGAATTGGTAAGCCATCGCAAAACTCATTTTCCAAAAAGTAAAAAATGCACCTTGGTTCAAATTACTCTCAAAAAAAAGGACCAATAATTCTATAATCAAGTCTCCGCATCACACGTTTATTTTTTTTGAGTACTGCCTCTTTGCGTTTATGATCCAATTAGGATTTTCGGCATACCAGTACCGTGAGTTTTGAGACGACACCACTCCATTTGTTGGAAATGTAGCTTCGTCGTTGAACAAAATTTCCTTAAAAAGTTCTTGTTGTTCAGATATTCTCCCTGGGCCCACAAACAGAATTCCTATATTTTTTCCTTATCTCCCTGTTCCAGAGTACATGTAAAATTTTTGGCTTAAATGGTTTTTACTTTTTTTTAACCTAGCGCCGAAACCAATTGAGCGGTCTCGGTCAAATATGATATTTGGAGTTCTCTTACAAACATCTCCAAACTTTTTGTACTTTTCATCTACCGCGAGACCTATCCTAAATATTGAGGGCAGTGCACATTGAAAAAAAAAAAAAAGAAATCGATTTTCTCGATAACGGCTTTAACAATTTAAAGTGAGTATAATTGTGCTACTATTTTAAAAGGATTTTAGGTTGAAAATGTTGACTTACTATATTGAAGTTTTAACACAATAATAATACTAAGCGCCGAGACAAGCACAAACAATCAAGACTATGAGCTGACGAATATCTTATTATCTTCTTGACTCAATTCTCGATTATTTTCGAAGTATTCTGAAGTATTGCCGAGGTATTCCCGAGTATTCCCGTGTATTCCCCAACTAACAAAGTTGCTCTATAGGTTTAAAATAATAGGATAATTTTATTTTATTACTATTGCATTACTGTTCTGCAAAAGTTATTTTGTTTTATTAAAACTGCCAAGCTGATTATTTAGTCTTCACAACTAAATTATCATATAAATAAATGCTAAGAATGTTCTTACAGCTAAATTATAAAGCATTTTGTAGAATTTGTTTTTCTCTGTTTTATAAACGTTTATACAGCAGTTATTATAAGATGTTTTTGCTCACGGAACAAAATTGATTTATAATAATAACCCCTAGCACTTATTGGCCAATTGACGAATGCCTATAAAAGTATTCTGTAAAAATTTAGCTAAGGAATAATAAAACAATTTTATTAGAATTCTTCATAACACATATTATTTCAGGGAACATATTGTATTCTGCTGTAACTGCTAAACAATTGTTATATAAAGCAAGCACGCAGTGCTGTCATAAAACACTTATAAAATAATTGATAAACTAAACATTGTCTTTAAAAACTATAAAGACGCCATAATGTTATTATGTTTGAACTATTTTTATAGCGGCCATTTTGGAAAATAAAAATAGTTTAAAAATAAAAATTATTGTGATACAAGCATTTTAGCAATAATCTATTATTGTGAAATACGTCTGCGAAACACAAAAAGATAAAATACATAAAATTAATTTTCACTTTATTTTTTTTAATTGTGATAAATATTCGTTATTTTTAAGGCGCTTCATTGTATATATATACCATATATTTCACAAAAAAGTTTTCTTCGCAGTCCAAAATCGCTTTGCTGTTGACGAAACGAAGTCTTAATCAGTTAACTTTTATCTCATGTTTCACTAAATATGTTGTTAGTTATGCCGCCATATATATCACATAAGATCTAGCTACCTTTGTAATATTTTAAAACTATTTTGAGAATTATTATTATCTGCCAAAAAAAAACATTTAAAAAATAAATAACCTCTGTTGTTGCTGCACATAACAAAAAAGTAGCAATGATGATAATAACCCAATGCTTATAAAATTTTATAATTGATATATTACAAAAACAGGTTTATGTTTTATAACTGTTTGCTATAAAACTTTTTTTTTTTTTTTTTTTTTTATACATTTATTTAACGTCGGCCTATTTCCGCTACTGAGGCCTAACACCGACGCCTGTAGACGAGCTACCCCCAACCAGGAATTTTGCCGAACCTCTTCCCTTAAGAAGAGTAGGGATCTTTTACTTGCCTAACATTTAATAGACAAGGGACCAACGGCTTTACATCCCCTCCGAAGGATGGTATATCCCCTATACAACCCTCGCCTAAGGTTGTATAGCTTCCGCGCATACACTGATATACAAGCCGCTGGAAGATGTGTGAGGCGAGGACGCGGTCTTCGTTGGAACGGTCACCCATTCCAAGTACTAACCGCGCCTTACGTTGCTTTACATCGCATATCGAAGTATGTACATAGTAAAGACGCACCCACGCTCGCCCCTGCTATAAAACTATTTTATAATTATCGTCGACCATTTTTTAAAATTTTGTATGTGAACGTTTACACAATTATTTTATAATACCTGTGAGAGCCATAATAAAGTAAATTATAGAACTACATTGTTTTATAAACTGTGCCCATTTTGCGTCTATAAGCGTGGTATAAACATTTTAGAAATGTTTATATCAACAATCTTGTTTTATAAAAAATGTTCCATAAACATTCTTTCAGCTTCTACAAAACATCAAATTGTTAGTTGGGTCCAGAGTATTCCAGAGCATTTTCGAGTATTCCTGAGCATTACGGAGTATTCCCGTGGTATTCCTGAAAATTTGTACACGTATTTCCGGCAGTGGCTGACCCCTCGCTTAGACCTATATTCAATTATTTTTTCAGGAAAAACATGCATCTTTTTCGCATCGTATTTCAACCAAAATATCAAGTTTTTACCTTAACAAGTACCAAATTGTTCTAAGGAAAATAATATATACGACGTTGTTGTTGTCGGTGCTGATTCTATGAATGCCCAGTATTTTTTTTGCTTTTATATCATGAACTAAATATAAACAATTCAACTCTCATAATCTCAGTGAGTTTGATCATCTGAGAAAAAATATAAAGACTCTGACTAATGTTGCATATAAAGAGTATTTGAAAATCATCCAAGACTCAATTATTTATCATCCTAAGACCTTTTGGAAATTTTGTCATACTAAGAAGCAAAACTCCAGAATTCCAGGTATAGTATTATGCATATTAAATAACACCTCATATGACAGCCCTCAGTTGGATCTATTTGGGAAAATCGAGGGGAGTATTTTAGTAGCGTTTACCTACTTCAAAATAAAGATTCACTGTTTGCCTCTAAATATTGATTCGAATATTACACGTGCGTCTACCTTCACTCCGGACGATATTGTTAAAGTCTTAACATAATTATCTGGACCTAATGGAATACCATATTTTTTTGTAAAGGATAGTGCATATGTTTTTGCCAGACCTCTTTCCATTCTGTTTGGTTTAGCGTTGAAGACTGCGACATTTCCAGATGTGTGGAATCTATAGTTAGCAACTATAGACCTATTTCAGTTCTGTGTAATTTTGCAAAGGCTTCTGAAATGTTATTGCGGGATAATATCCTGTTAGGTGTGAAGAATTCTATTACTCAATTTCAGCATGGCTTCATGAAAAAAGGTCTGCACTATCTAACCTATGTTTAGTTCAAATGTGCTTTTAGAGGGCGAAATATTAAAACATAAAATTTTTTGTCGCAAACTCCTCTATAAAATCCTTATTTTTCTATAAGGAACCTAACCAGACTGCAACCAACAACTACTCTGAGGACTATGTGCCCCGCCGAGCGCTGAATTACAAGTTACAAGTCTGGCGCGTTAAGTGTAATAATTGCATATTACCATCAAAACGCTAATGCTTCGATTGCAACAAACACTTAACGCGCCAGACTTGTAAGGATTTTATAGAGGAGTTTGCGACTAAAAATATTATGTTTTAATATTCCGCCCTCTAAAAGCACATTTGAACTATGCTAAGCCTAGTCAGGCTATTTATTTTTCGATTGCAACAGACACTGTACCGCTAGATGGCGCCTGCTGACCATTTTACATGTCGCTATTGTAAATATACCGGGATGTATCAAGTAGTCAAAGGATCCTCGTGCCGGTCGTCACATGCCTACCTTGCACTGACTAGAGCCAACAGTTCGAAACTGCAGTCTGCAAGTGGTGTGTGACGGCTGGCAAGAGAGCTCCTTTAAGTAGGATCAGTCTTTCGGCTGGTGTTTGTTGCAATCGAAGCATTAGCGTTTTGATGGTAATATGCAATTATTACACTTAACGCGCCAGACTTGTAACTTGTAATTCAGCGCTCGGCGGGGCACATAGCCCGGAGAGTAGCTGTTGGTTGCAGTCTGGTTACGTTCCTTATAGAAAAATAAGGATTTTACAGAGGAGTTTGCGACTAAAAATATTATGTTTTAACCTATATTTAGTTACGCAATTTATTGTTGAGAATATAAATAATGACAGTCTGGTTGACGTTATCTACACAGACTTTTCTAAAGCCTTCGACTGCATAGACTATCCAACTTTACTGAAAGAGTTAACCTTGTTCAACAATAATGGTTCCATTATTTTTTTACTTAAGTCTTACCTTCACCACCATAAATTTGTTATAATGGATTTACGTCTTCTTATTTCATTGTTAGCTCAGGCGTTCCTCAGGGATCGAATTTAGGATCACTACTATTTTTACTTTTATCAATGATTTAGCTGAGGAATTAACGTGTGGTAGATTATTTTTTGCCGATGATCTTAAAATTTATTGTAACATCTCAAGCCTGGATGATTGTGGCAGTCTTCAGAGTAAACTAAATAAGGTGATTGTGTCGTCTAGTGTAAATGCTGCTAAGTGTAGAATAGTTAAATCCCATTTGCTTTCGTTATCATATTCATTAAGTAAATAGATACTATTAGGGACCAAGGTATTGAGTTTAATAGTAAATTATCTTTCGCAAGTCATATTAATAACATTACTTAATCTGCTCTTAAATCGTTTGGCTTCATAATAAGAAATTGCAATAACTTTAATAAAGTGAATGCTTTAAAATCTTTATATTATGGATATGTAATGTATTGCAGTCCAATATGGCATCCTCATTATGTAACTCATTAGAATTCAGTAGACATCGTATGAAGAAAGTTTCTAAAACATCTTACATTTAAATGATTTTTGAAAATCTAAAAAATATCTTTAAATGTTTCTTTCTCGGTGTATGGTCTTCCACACATTGTTTTGAGGAACCATGCAACAACTACTTTAAACTAATTTTTATAAAGAAACTGTTTATTCTACGATATTTAACGAGTTTTTTGTGTAATTTTGACCAAAATTTAATAATAATCAATTTGGCCAATGAAATAAAATAGTAACCTTTATTAATACTAAATAATGTACAAAATCTAGTCACTGTATTCCAGCAAATACTATTCTGTATAAAATTAACAACAAGAATTTCTAGATATCCTCTATTATAATTAAAAGAAAGCAAGTTTATTTTGACTACGTTAATTTTGTCAATAAAGCCAGACAGAAAAGGTAATTTTTATATAACTTGCATTCTTTCTTTGTCTCTTTGTCATGCCAAAATCACTATCAAAACAAACCGTTTAAATTCCATTTGGACTGGAAGTAAAAAAACAGAAAGCCGAAGAAACTAAAGCTCATTTTTTCCTATCAGTGGCAACATACCAGGATGTTTAATAACATACTTCAATGAATACGTTTTCTATTACTAGACATTTTGTTACATTTGATTCCGGTGCGAATTTGTTCCGGACGAATTTCTAATTTTGCGGAGATACCTGCTAATATGGTACTATTTTATGTTATGTAAATGGTATGTTGTTGAATTTCTTGCTAATATAAAGTTAAATACGAGGTGGTCAAAAATTGTCTCCCGATATTTTTGCGGCTGATACATCTAAGTACATCCAAAAATAATGATAGTCTTTTGTGAGGATGATTTGCAGAAGCATGATTGCAAAAGGATACAGACTAAAATAGTAATATACATGTGTGAGCCTTCTCCATAAGATAGCGGTATTGTGATTGTTCATATAATATATATCGGAAAAGATAAAATTAAGAATTTTACCTTCACTTGACTTAAATCTAAATTAATTTGTTTGTCTCGTGAACATAATTATTGTTATATTTGTATTATAGATAAGTGTTATATTTCGCTGTTTATTTTTTAGTTTTTTAGTTTAGTTTTAATTTAGATGGCCTGTTTCTATAAATTTATGAATAATTTTATAATCGGTGCTAAAAATTAATTTTTTTATTTCAAATTTATAATGTTTAAAATAATTTGTTTGTTTTATGGTATCTGGCAGTAAATTATATAACCTGGGAGCTAGATAAGAATAGTGTTTAGTTTTGGTGTTATAAACTTTCTACTAACGATGCTATTGCATACCTAACAAAAAAATAAACGAAGCAATAGATAATAGCAAACCATCACTATTTGTTTTCATAGACTTGGCAAAGAGCTTTGATATTATCAGCCACAAAAATGTTCTTGACAAACTTGAAAATTTTGGTATCAGGGGACTTTGTTATGGTTTATTTAAAAGCTATTTAGAAAACAGATCACAGTTGGTTAAAATAGAGAATATATTACGTGAACCAAAAAATTCTTCTTCCACAAGGTACAGAGTTCCCATAATGTTCATAATGTACCTAAATGATATGCTCGTATTAAACAGAAAGGGCGAACTAATATCTTTCGCTGACGAGACAGCTATGTTTTTTACTGGAGACTCCTGGGACCAAATACAGAATACTGCAAAGGAAGAATTAAAAATCATTAAAGACTGGTTTGATAAAAACTTACTAACCATAAACATAACAAAAACTAACTATTTACCTTTTTGATCGTATATGAATGCACTAGCAACCTTTACAGAAATAAACATCGAAAATACAGTACTTAATATAAAAATGTGTACATCAGCAAACAAACTTCGCATTTTAAATGGCACTGTCAAGTTGACAACACAGTAAAAAAACTAAGATCCCTTCTATACAAATTTAAACAAATATGTGGTAGGTATTTTAAAAAATAAAAAACACATTAAAATCATATACGTCGGAATGACAAAAGCAATATTAAAATACGAAATTATAAGATGGGGAGTTGTGAATAAAACTAATATAAAACCACTTGAACAAATTCAAAAACGATTTTTCAAAATTATGCATAATAGAAACATCCTATATCCCACTGACTTTACTGTATAAGGAATCAGATTTTTTTAGGTAAATAGTTAGTTTTTGTTATGGTTATAGTTAGTAAGTTTTTATCAAACCAGTCTTTAATGATTTTTTATTTTTCCTTTGCAGTATTCTGCATTTAGTCCCAGGAGTTTTCAGTAAAAAACATAGCTGTCTCGTCAGCGAAAGATATTATCTCATCCTTTCTGTTTAATACAAGCATATCATTTAGGTATTTAGGTATTATGAACATTATGGGAACTCTGCTCCTTGTGGAAGACCATAAATTACCTTTTTTGTTGACGTAATATGTTCTCTATTTTAACCAACTGTGATCTGTTTTCTAAATAGCTTTTAAATAAACCATGACAAAGTCCCCTGATACCAAAATTTTCAAGTTTGTCAAGAACATTTTTGTGGCTGATAATATTAAAGCCCTTTGCCAAGTCTATGAAAACACATAGTGGTGGTTTGTTATTATCTATTGCTTCGCTTATGTTTTTTGTCAGGTATGCAATGGCATTGTTAGTAGTTTATCCCTAAAACCAAACTGTCTATGTGACTACTGTAATAAAATTTGTTAAATATTGTACTAATCTGGATTTCAAATATTTTTGATATATTAGATGTTAACGATGGGTCGATAATTTGCCATTAAACGTTTGTCCCCTTTTTTGTATAACGGTTTAATGACTGCATTTTTTAAATTATGGGGGCAAACGTCTGTTTGGAATATTATATTTATTAGTGAAACAAGTAGTGGATATATAATTATTGCAACTTCCTTTATAACTTCCGATTTAGTTCCGTCTAAACCTGGTGCTTTATTTTTTCATTCTGAGATGTAGCCTTTAATTTCCTTTTCATCTACTGGTGACAAGAAGAAAGAGTGAATAGGGAATTTCCGTTTGGGATTTTTTATGTTGCTTGCAAGCTTTGAACCAAGTTCTGTGTAAAAGTTCACGGTGATTTTGGCATGTTCGATGTATTTATTTCCTTGACTTTGATAATTTTTTGTTTGTTATTTGTTAAGTTTTGTGATATTTTCCACAGTGTTTACTACAGTTTGTGTTTTGTTCAATTTTTGTTTGATAGCATGTCTGTTTGTGTGTTTTATTAATATAATGATTTTATTTCTACATTTTTTTGTAGCTATTTTTTAATTCTGTATTATTGGGTTGATGGATTTCTTTTATACTTCTTGGTAACATTTTGTCCCTGGTCTCTATTGATTTAACTAATCCACTGGTTATCCAAAGCTTTCTATTTTTGTTAATTCTTTCTGTATTTTTTTGTTGCCAGTTGGCTGTACTCATGAGTCGTCTTAGTAAGTCAAAATTGGTTTTTTTCTATATGTGTCTTAAATTAACTATTTTGTTTTATTATATTTTGGGTTTTTAATGCATGTTACAGTGAAATAGTGGTCTGAAGGTTTGAAAGGAGGATATTGGTGTTATTTTTAATTTTTGTATATCTTTACTTTTTAGAAAAATATTATCGTGTGTATTTATTAGCGAATAATAGCCTGCTTGGTATATAGTATCTAGGTGATCATTTACTTGTCGCTCATTTGTTAAAACGTGTATATTAATATTTCCAGTTATTAACGTGTCACCTGCAGTTTCTAGATTTTCGATATAGATTCTTATAGATTCTTAGCTCATTCATAAAATCATATACATCAATTTGAGGACTATAAAATCGTGATTTTAGATAACTCCACACCGTGAAATCAAGAGGAGTTAGGTCAGGGAACCGAGCAAGCCACTTGATCGGTGCATCTGCACTTCGATCAATCCATCTATTAGGATAGTGGTTGTGTACCCATGCTCTACATGTTCTGGTATATTGGGTGTTCCGCCGTCATGCATAAAAAACATATCTCCTCCTTCGCAATGAAATATTACCTAATACAGTAATGCCATATGTAACGCTTTGCTTTCCAAAATAATTCTGCTTGAAGAACTTCTTCCATTTCTTCTTAGTCTTCTTCTTCTTCAAGAATTTCTCTCGGGAACAGCTGAAAAATGTTTCTTTCATCTGCTCTAGATGGTAGTATAGTTAAACTGTTCCATGTTTTTAGTTAACAATCTTCCTGTCACCAAGAAAAGGTTCAAGATGTCTTATTTGCCTTGCGACTTAACGCCATGTTTTACTCAATTCATATATTCCACTACTGTATTTGTTCTACGGTAACTACATAGTAACTATTTTTAGATACAGTTGGTCACGTTTTAAAAACGCCTAAGGGCCGTATGAATAATAATTAATATTCATAAGGCACGACATTCTTGTATGAATGAGGTACAAACATAACAATAAAATATATGTTGTGTGTGTGTATATATATATATAGAAGCTGAAATGAAAGTGACTTTTGTTTAACATTGAAATATAATTACGTAGCGTTTTATAGAAAGCACACCATAATGACATTAAGTCTTTAAATTTATAATTTACAGGTGAATTTTGACATTTATAGGATTTAAACTGGTATTTATTAGTTGTAAGATGTCGTAGTATATTAATTATAAATATGAATAAATATAAGAATATAAGGTCTAGTCGGGCGTTGCCGAATGCGCGGATACTACTTATGATAGACATCACTCTATTTGAAACTGTTTTTAAATTGCCTTCAAGGTCACCTGGTTGAATTTTAAGAAGTCTAGATTTGTTTGAGGAAGGAGACGGAGTGTTACAGGTTGTAGTGGAATCCGAACCTCTACTTTATAACAATTAAAGCAATTTACTTAAGTTAAAAATATTTAAGCCTGTATATTTTATGTTAAGGTTGGTACTAATTTTTACTTCCAACTACGCGTAAATATCAAATCGAAGAGTACTTGCATTTGTTTACAATATTTCTAAAACCACGAATACTGGGCGTCATCGAATTCTGAATAACTTCGGTTGTGAGTCGCAGTATTTGATAAGATTCTAATAAAGCATGAACATGCATGAATTACAGTTAGATAACATGTTCAGAGCTACCGCCACAAAAACACGATTGTGCAAACATTGGACAACATTTTAGGTATCTAGATTAAGACATATTTTTTGTGTTTAGTACTTCAGTAAATCTTTTATTTTAATTTCATTACTTCGTTGTAAAAAATTATTACATAGTGCAATGGTGATGCACATAATAATAATGTTATATCTATTTGCGAATTTTAATATTCGTTTACAAATAATTTTTTCAAATATTTTAGAAAATATACTCAGTATGGCTATAGGTCAGTAGTTTTCAATGTTACCTGAGTCGTTATGTTTATAAACTGGAATAAAATATTTTCAACTTTTAGAATGTCAGGAGATATGCCTTTGTCTATGGATAGATTAAACAAATACACTAATGGGATCAGAATAACACCAGATTTATGTTTTACAGTACGCACAGAAACTTCATCACAACGAGTCGATTTTTTTATTTTGAATTCTTGAATAGCACGTTTAATTTCATCCTCATCAGTACGGGCCACTAATATGGAGTTTTAAGGGAGTCGTTGGGTATATTTTCCCTGCGGTTAATGTGTTACCATAAATTGTTTTTAATCGTGTAGTAGTGTTTGTAGAGAAATATTCGGCAAGCGCATTAAGAACAGTTTTAGGATCACTAGTACATAGCCATACATGTTCTGAAAATGATGCATATCAGTCCAGAAGCTCGGGTGAGAAGCCGCGGAGCCGGGCGGAGGGGATGAAACTACCCCTTTCGACGAAAAATAGGTCCACTTCTGGTAAAGCACACGATTTATGTTTTCCCACGTAATTTTTCGCGCTGAATCGATTCCGCGTGTCCCAGCTCCACTAATCCTCTAGTTTCACCCCTATTGGCCGAAAAACAAAGCCCGGAACGCGTTTTTCGCTATTTGCAATGCTGGACTGGTTTCTTTTTCATTTTTTCTCAGAAATATTCTGAAAGTGGTGCATACAAGTCCAGAAGCCTGGAGCCCTCCCGACGAAAAATTATATTTTATCGATGCTGTGCGATATTTTTTCTTCATGATGAAAAAGGTCACAATATTGATGTATTGACATGGATGTATATATATTATTAATATATTCACGTAATATACATACAGACTGTGTATTTTATGAGAGCCACACCAAATGCCTCACTTAATATCTATTGTAGAAAGACAAAGTTTTAGAAACAGTTGTCCCATTTTTCGTGAGCTATATTTCAGTAAAAAGAAATTTGAAATCCATAGCCTACTTTGTGAGATATATTACAAAAACCTGACAAATAGGAAAACCACAAACGCTTATAGCTTCCTTATTTGAGGAGATACGAAAAAAGTTAGGGGCGAAAGTTGACGGCAAATACAATAAGAATAATGTGTATCAAATAATTCGAAAAACGCCTTTGACTTACGCTCTTGTGCAAAAATTAAAAGAACAAATTTCAAAGTAGGCCATGACACCATTCATTCCGTTTATTTTTTCTCTTTTCAACGATATAAAACTTGTCACAAAATTTTAACTGATAGTAAAGTGTCAATATTTAATATTTTACGAAAATCACAATTCATATCATTGAATGTCAGGAGATATGCCTTTGTCTATGGATAGATTAAACAAATACACTAATGGGATCAGAATAACACCAGATTTATGTTTTACAGTACGCACAGAAACTTCATCACAACGAGTCGATTTTTTTATTTTGAATTCTTGAATAGCACGTTTAATTTCATCCTCATCAGTACGGGCCACTAATATGGAGTTTTAAGGGAGTCGTTGGGTATATTTTCCCTGCGGTTAATGTGTTACCATAAATTGTTTTTAATCGTGTAGTAGTGTTTGTAGAGAAATATTCGGCAAGCGCATTAAGAACAGTTTTAGGATCACTAGTACATAGCCATACATGTTCTGAAAATGATGCATATCAGTCCAGAAGCTCGGGTGAGAAGCCGCGGAGCCGGGCGGAGGGGAAGAAACTACCCCTTTCGACGAAAAATAGGTCCACTTCTGGTAAAGCACACGATTTATGTTTTCCCACGTAATTTTTCGCGCTGAATCGATTCCGCGTGTCCCAGCTCCACTAATCCTCTAGTTTCACCCCTATTGGCCGAAAAACAAAGCCCGGAACGCGTTTTTCGCTATTTGCAATGCTGGACTGGTTTCTTTTTCATTTTTTCTCAGAAATATTCTGAAAGTGGTGCATACAAGTCCAGAAGCCTGGAGCCCTCCCGACGAAAAATTATATTTTATCGATGCTGTGCGATATTTTTTCTTCATGATGAAAAAGGTCACAATATTGATGTATTGACATGGATGTATATATATTATTAATATATTCACGTAATATACATACAGACTGTGTATTTTATGAGAGCCACACCAAATGCCTCACTTAATATCTATTGTAGAAAGACAAAGTTTTAGAAACAGTTGTCCCATTTTTCGTGAGCTATATTTCAGTAAAAAGAAATTTGAAATCCATAGCCTACTTTGTGAGATATATTACAAAAACCTGACAAATAGGAAAACCACAAACGCTTATAGCTTCCTTATTTGAGGAGATACGAAAAAAGTTAGGGGCGAAAGTTGACGGCAAATACAATAAGAATAATGTGTATCAAATAATTCGAAAAACGCCTTTGACTTACGCTCTTGTGCAAAAATTAAAAGAACAAATTTCAAAGTAGGCCATGACACCATTCATTCCGTTTATTTTTTCTCTTTTCAACGATATAAAACTTGTCACAAAATTTTAACTGATAGTAAAGTGTCAATATTTAATATTTTACGAAAATCACAATTCATATCATTGAATCGTAAAAATCAGCTATGCCATGATTAGTAAAAAAACAATGCATACATTTATTAACAAAATTGACAGATTGTCACTGTTGTATGTTGCGTTGTCTAGTTCTAAGATAAGTTTTATATCAGTAACTATGGTGTACACCAATAATAACAAATTCGATATAATTAGCATTTACTGTCAGTGCAATTTTGACGATGAGATGGCAGTCACGGTTTACGGAGATAGATTTCCAGATGCTCCTCAGCCAAATCGAACTATGTTTATGAAGTTAGTTCAAAATCTAAAAACGCACGCTTCTTCTTCAAGAAAAAAAAAGTAGTAAGACGAGGGCTTGCGGATAATGTAAGAAAAGTGAATAGAGTATTGAATTATGTTAACCAAAATGAAGCAACCTCTTTGAGACAAATTCAGAGAAACTGTCGCATACAAAAAGACAGCGAAAGGGAAATATTTAAAAAACTGATTTCGGTGCTACAAAATGAGGAAAGTTCAACATTTAAATGAGGGAGAGAAGCCGAGGATAGTAAGATTTTGTAGATGGTTGTTAAATAAAAAAATAATAGCCCGCTGATACGTAGCAAAATTTTTTAGTCGGACGAATCAAATTTTTCTAATAATGGATTTTTCAATAGAAATATGCATTATAAGTGGACACGAGAAAATACACATTGGTGCAGAGAGACTGCTTTCCAAGAAAGTTTTTGTACGAATGTTTGGATGGGTCTTTTAGGGACTAAAGTAATTGGACCTTATTTTTATGATGGCAAATTAACTGCACGTAGATACCTTCATTTCCTACAAAACAAATTTCAAGATTTTCTTTATGAATTAACAGTGGCAGAAAGATTAAATTATTCATATTTTCGGGGGTAGCTCGTCTACAGGCGTCGGTGTTAGGCCTCAGTAGCGGAAATAGGCCGACGTTAAATAAATGTATAAAAAAAAACAAGATGGGGTTCCATCTCTCACTGCTGTAACATGTACAAATTATTTAAATCAAGTTTTGCCAGATAGCTGGATAGGCCTTTGAACCCATTCTATGGACAGCTCGATCACCAGATATTACTCCCATAAATTTTTTCGTCTGGGGTTACATTAAAGACAAGGTATTTCAAACTGCCCCTGAAAGCATTGAGGACATCAAAACCAGAATTAGAAACGCATGTGAGGCAATTACTCCTGAAATGCTCCAAAATGTACTGCGTGAGATGACTCGTAGAGCATTTCAACATTTTCTTTTCAGTATGGTAGTAGGTACTGTTATACATAGTTTTTCGTGTTTCATTTTGTACTTGTATTTTTATTTATGATATATTTATTTGTTTGTATTTTTTTATACATTTATTTAACATCGGCCTATTTCCGCTACTGAGGCCTAACACCGACGGCTGTAGACGAGCTACCCCCAACCAGGAATTTTGCCCAACCTCTTCCCTTAAGAACAGTAGGGATCTCTTACTTACCTAACATTTAATAGACAAGGGACCGACGGCTTTGCATCTCCTCCGAAGGATGGAAAATCCCCTATACAACCCTCGCCTAATTTTGTATAGCTTCCGCGCATATACTGATATACAAGCCGCTGGAAGATGTGTGAGGCGAAGACGCGGTCTTCGTTGGAACGGTCACCCATCCAACTACTAACGGCGCCTTACGTTGCTTTACATCGCATATCGAAGTATGTACATAGTAAAGACGCCGCCGCGCTCGCCCCGCTTGTTTGTATTGAATTGTAATAAATAATTACTGCATAATAATTATTATAAAGTGAATTTTTACTATTATAGCATAACTGATTTTTATGATTTAATGATATGAATTGTGGTTTTCGTAAAATATTAAATATTGACACCGAGATTGACACCATCACTTAAAATTTTTGTGTCATGTTTTATATCGTTGGAAAGAAAAAAAATGAATGGAATTAATCATGGCCTACTTTGAGATTTGTTCTTTTCAAAGCCAACTGTATCTACACGTATCTACAGTTAGACTGAAAATTTTATACAACGTATCTTCAAACGAATGGTATTATAATTTTTGATATCCGATTTGTACAAAGCTCTCCGAAACAAGATAGAAACAGTTGAAGACCACAGGGGAAAAAGGAGGAATGTCACAATATATCATAAAGTGAGCTGACAGCGCCATCAGGTAGGCAAACCTCTACACTTGGTCATGAAAACGTCTCCACTGTAGAAAGATAGCACAGTCCGCCAATATTCGTGTTTGAAAAACACACACCAGGGGAAAAACGGGGAATGTCCAAATGAAAAATGATAAAAACGGGGGAGGTCCATATACTTTATTTTTTATGTTGTGATTTGCTTTTAGTGGGTAGCTTGTCTTAAGAATATTTGCATGTAGGTAGTATTTAATAATATACGTTATTTCATTTGTATTTTATATTTATATATATTATTATTTTTATGAGATTAAAGTGCTTTGAAAAAATCAGTAGCGAAGAAAGAAAGGTACTTTTGAAAAATTTTAACCAATTATCATCAAATAATGAGCAAAACTTATATTTATGTGGGCTGATCCATGCAATGCTATTAAACGACGACGCTCCAGAAAAGAGAAAAATGTAGCTTTGTTGCATGATAATTATTTTTCATATCGTGAGAAAATTGTAAGAAACACTGAGATTTTGGAAATTCCAGTATGTTTCAGGGCTTTTATATCAATACATGGAATTAGCAAAAAGAAAATGAAACACCTACAAAAATTCTTAAAAACAACAGGTAATTTTCCTCCTGATTTAAGAGGGAAGCACTTAAATCGCCCCAGAAAAAATCTGTCCAGACTATTGAAAATGTGGAAAGTCATATAAGATCATTTAAAGGTTGCAAGAGCCACTATAGCCTTAAAAAAACAAATCGCTTGTATTTAAGTGAAGATCTTAATATTGCAAAAATGCATGCATTGTATGGTAAAAAATTTCCCAATCATCCTATCTCATACGAGTTTTACAGAAATATATTTAATGCTAAATTTAATATATCTTTTGGGTATCCACGCAAGGATACATGCAGTTCTTGTGATCAGTTCACCGCAAGTAATAAAGATTTAAACTTAAAACTTAAGAATTCACCATCACCAACTGTTAATACTGAAATATTGAAATCTTTGATGAATCTAGAAACTGAAAATATGCTTCATAGAAAGAAAGCGCAAGTATTTTACGATAGAAAACGAACTTCAAAATTTAAATGTCAAAAAGATCGCGAAACTGAAGCCATCTGTATGGATTTTCAGAAGAATTTGCCCATACCAAACATAACTACTAGGGGCGAGCGTAGGTGCGTCTTTACTATGTACATACTTCGGTATGCGATGTAAAGCAACGACAGGCGCAGTTAGTACTTGGATTGATGACCATTCCAACGGAAACCGCGTTCTCGCCTCACACATCTTCCAGCGGCTTGTATATCAGTGTATGCGCGGAAGCTATACAACCTTAGGCGAGGGTTGTATAGGAGATATACGGAGGGGATGTAAAGCCGTCGGTCCCTTGTCTATTAAATGTTAGGCAAGTAAAAGATCCCTACTCTTCTTAAGGGAAGAGGTTCGGCAAAATTCCTGGTTGGGGGTAGCTCGTCTACAGGCGTCGGTGTTAGGCCTCAGTAGCGGAAATAGGCCGACGTTAAATAAATGTATAAAAAAAAAAACAACTACAAATGACGTTTGCTACAAACGGCAATTGTCTATTTATTCATTTACTATCCATATTTTATCAAGTGATGAATCCGTATTCTATGTTTTTCCCGAAACTATTGGTAATAAAGGATGTGACGAAGTTATTTCAATGTTACACCATTTTATTGAAAATTACCTTGATCAAAATATAAAGCATGTGGAGATATTTTGTGATTCGTGCGGAAGGCAAAATAAAAACTATAATTTGGTTAAATCGTCCATATCAGGAAAAAACTGGAGTCTGTTAAAATCACTTTCCCAATTAGGGGGCATTCTTACTTAGAGTGCGACAGAAATATGGCAATTATAAACCAAAAATATGCTGCTCAGCTTCCAAATGACTGGATGAAAGAAATTGAAAAATCTAGAAATAAGCCAGTACCCTTTCATGTCGAAGATCTTGAAAAATCTCAGGAAATAATAAGGGATTGGGATACATTTTTCAAACAATTACCTTACAACAAAAAATGCACATTTCCAACACGCCAAATTAGAGAAATAGAAGCAAGTATTGTTTACCCACGACTAATATGG
Source organism: Leptura quadrifasciata (assembly GCA_963675555.1). Classification (NCBI taxonomy): domain Eukaryota; kingdom Metazoa; phylum Arthropoda; class Insecta; order Coleoptera; family Cerambycidae; genus Leptura; species Leptura quadrifasciata. The sequence continues at coordinate 11,679,156 of OY776681.1, read as the reverse complement.
CATAGATCTTCCTTTAATGGACAATGGGAGAAAACTCCCATACTACCTCCAATCCAGAAGAAGAGTAAGCCTGAGCCTGTTCTGCACCATAATGAATTTCTGTTTCCTAATAAAAAATATGAAGGTATGACTGTTATTATATTTTATATTATGCTTAGATCTTTGTGTTTTTTTATTATTTTAGGCCTCATTCCGATATCAGATAAAAAAATTCAGCAATTTGCAAGACCTGAAAAAGTTTTGTTCTATAGAATCTCAACATTACTATGATAATTTACCTCACACAGATAAAGAAAAGATAAGCGGAAATAAAAAAAAACTACAAATAGTACAAGAAGCAAAAAAGATAAGAACAAAACATGCGGAACGAATAAATGGAATAAAAATAAGAAAATGTAAATCTGGACATTCCTCCTTATTTCCAAGAATATATGTTTATTTTTGTGACAATACCCATTCTTCCCTTGAATAATCGGTAATGGTTTGCAATTCGTATTTTTTTTTTGTATACATAAATATTGTTTTTATTACACTGTTGTTAAAGACTAGTTAAATATACTTTTATAAATAAAACTAGGAAGTTTTTATTTAAATTTATCAACATAATAAAAATTAGCGAGAGTTCAAACTTTAAAATTCGTTTTTCTCGAAACTATCATTTTGTGACATACCTCCTTTTTCCCCTGTGGTCTTCATTTGGTATTTTTTTGTTGATTTTCGCTGTTTTTGCACTGTTTTCAAATCTCAATATCTCCGTGAGTATCAATCACAGATAGTTCTGTTTCGGCCCCTTTTCTTCATAAATCAATATGTAAAAAAGAGTACTTTACACTTATTGGGGTATTTTATATTATTTTTAAGTTACCGAGCAAAAAACAATAAAATACACTTATTTTTTACTGTACACTGTGAGTTCGTTTCGGCGAATCTAGGGACACTTCTTTGATAATGTATAGATCCTGGTTAGGAAAATGTCCTTATTCAAACGACTAGAGACTGGTCTATTATCGAATTCTAAATTTGAGTAAAACGATCTTCAATTGGCTGTCCGTACATAAATAACTCTTGATCAAATAGGAAACTGATATCTCCATTTATTCTGTTAACAAATTGTATCACATCAGAATAAAGTAATCGAAGCCTTCTTCTCATCACCCAGTTCCAAGTATGGAATGCAAGAATTTTAAAAAGTAGGTTACGGACTCTTCAGTTACTGCAACCGCCAGTGGGTGTACAGGAAATTTTTACGTCGTACAATGCTCGCAGATATAAAATACGCGACATTAAAAAAATCATAGCTCTAGGAGTGAGCTGAAGGTCGCATCACGATTATTGTAATTTGTACTAATGTATAATACACGTGATGGCTTATTGAAATTGTTAAATTATTAATTATATAAGTGTATAACATTATAAACTCGTGGCATTTTGAGAGGCAAGTGAAGCGCAATTTATTTGCCTACTCTTTATTCTTACAGTTCTTCGAAGCATCTGTATTTTATACAAAACGATATACAGAGTGTTTCAATGTTTCTCTAGATTCTTTTACATTTTGCGACTGCAATCTTGGAAGAACTCAGGCTATGAATGATAATTGTTTCACATCAATGCATCATTACGAGATATAATTCTCTTGTGAAGGGAAAAGACCATGTCTTATTCTAGCAACCATATGTCACTATCTTATATTAACCTAAAGTGCAAGCCAGTTCACGACCGACCCACTCTTTTCTCGTCTCTTACTTCTAAACTACCTCAGAACAATTATCGATAGAATACCATCGTCATTGACTTAGAAGTCAGCGAAATATATACCGGCTGACAAGAAAGATCTTTAAATTTCATTGGTTGTTTATTTGTTAGATAATTAACAAAGGTAACTGTCAATTAGCGGGGTAGTCCCCTATGAAAGTGGACGTATGTTACAGATATGGGTAAAAAATATCAAGCCGAATGACTGATCCTACTTAAAGGAGCTGTCGTGCCAGTCGTCCCATACCACTTGCAGACTGCACAACTCGAAACTGCCAGGCTTGTAACTTGTAATACAGGGCTCGGCGGGGCACACAGCCCGGAGAGTAGCTGTTGGTTGCAGTCTGGTTACGTGCCTTGTAATAAAATAAGGATTTTATAGAGTAGTGTGCGACTGAAGTATTATGTTTTAAATAATTTGTCATATTGTGGGTCAAAAACAGAAAAAAGCATTACAGCTTTTTCCATTTAAATCTTGATTACGATTTCTTCGTCATTACAAGAATTCTTTTCTTGTATAGTCGCTCGAAGGTAAAAATACCTGTTCACATAACTAAGCTGCAACATTTGGATTTTTTTATGTTTCTTACAATATTATTAATGTCCCACAATTAATCAAAGTTTGACTTGCCTTCTTTCCGAGATACATTGCTTACGGCGTCAAATCAAGAACTAAGTAGACTGTTTTTCGGGTCTCTAATGAAAGCGTGCCGGAAACTATTATATAACAGTAGAGGAATACTTAAAAATAAAACTAATAAAATACTAAAATGGTGTTCTTCAACCAAACAGAAGGAGAAACTGTTCAAATGTGCTTCTAGAGGGCAAAATATTACAACATAATATTTCAAATCGCAAACTCTATAAAATCCTTATTTTACTATAAGGAATGTAACCAGACTACAATCAACAGCTACTCTCCGGGCTGTGTGCCCCGTCGAGCGCTGAATTACAAGTTACAAGTCTGGCGCGTTAAGTGTAATAATTGCATATTACCAACAGAACGCAATTTCTTCGATTGCAACAAACACCAGCCGAAAAACTTCTTACTTAAAGGAGCTTTCGTGCCAGTCACCCCACACCACTTGCAGACTGTAATTTCGAGTTGTTGGCTCTCGTCAGTGCAAGGTAGGCATGTGACGACCGACACGAGAATCCTTCGACTATTTGCTACGTCTCGGTATCTTTAGGATAGCGACATGCAAGACAATCAACAGGCGCCATCTAACGGTCCAGTGTCTATTGCAATTGAAAAATAAATAGCCTGACTGGGCTTAGCATAGTTCAAACGTGCTTCTGGAGGACAGAATATTAATACATAATATTTCATGTTGCAAACTCCTCTATAAATTCTCTATTTTACTATAAGGAGGATACTTGTAGCCCGGAGAGTAGATGTTGGTTGCAGTCTGGTTGCGTTCCTTATGGTAAAATAAGGATTTTATTTTTATTTATTATGTTTTAATCTAGAATAGCTAATTCTACATCATTATACTAGTGTTTGGTAAGCCCAACTGACTCGTTTAAATAATAGAATTATTTCTTACTACGCAAATTCAGCCACATATACTGTCTACAAAGTAAACAACGACATTGTCTATAGTTCTGAAGGTTTTACAGTGGTTACATTGATCGATCTAACAAAACCGAGAACAAAACTATTGATGTTTCTTAAAACTTATTAATAAAAAATATTAGTAATAGAGGCTTTAGGTCATAGAGTCCTCCAAGGATTTATTTTGAGGCTTCTATTATTTATTATGTTTGCTATTGATGATTTATCTATTCCCTAACAAAGTTTCATCTATGCAAATGGCCCGGTCCTTATTAATAACAGTAGAAATACCGCTAGTTGAGCTTACTTTCTCATTTTTTTTAAACCGCACTCCCTTTTCCCAACCAGATCCGTAGAGTGAGGGTAACTGAAGATAAAATGACTAATAAGTAGGCTGTTACGGGGGTAATGTGAGGGTGATCCTCATTCACTTACACACTACCCTCACTTTACCTTAAGTTACCCTCAATCGAGTCGGATCGGGTCGCGTCGAAAAGGGGGCGTGGCCTTAATAACTTCCACTACCTTTACTAATAAGAACTTAAATTTATGATTAGTGAAATTTAGAATCCTACATTGATGACTAGTTTCAATATTACACTCCTCGTCGATTTTATACAATTATTGGAAAGTCTATAGGGTATTGTCTTCAGTTTTTTTTTTAATTAAGTTAATTTTCCAGTCGCTATATATTTTTAATTTAAATCATCTCCCTATGATGAAGACTTGGTTGATGCAGTGTTCATGTTCTTAAATAGCAAAGCTAGAGAGTGTTACATGTCTCCTGTGTCACCCGGTATATAAATCGTTGGTAAACGCAAGGTAGGTGAATGGTACTGACATAGACCCTTGTGGTACACCTGCATTATGGAATGTTTATTGCGGTCCGTTCCACTTGGAAACGGTTTAGAGTATAGCTCAATATAAGGTTTAATGCAGCACCCCATTCCTAATCATCAAGTAAATCATTACCTATGCAGTCACAGGCACGTGAATTGCCCAAAACCAATGTCATAACTTAAACTATGGAGTCGTGAAAATTAACAAAACAGACCAACGCTCATATTTTTTTATATCACGTTGAGTTGAAGGCAAAAGTATTCTTTAGAAATAGTGCACTCAGTTTAAAATCCGAATCTCAGCCCGAGAAATTATACAAACACTCCACAGCTAGTTGAAAATAACAATACTGTCGCTACTTCAAATTTATTTCTTGCATTGATATTTGGCGAATTCGTTAGCGATGGTATTGTCTAACAAATAAATTGTTATAAATGTCGATCGTGTCATTGAATTATTGAATATTATTTTTAGCGCATTTTATTACCGAGAAATTTCAGAAATGCAATATGCCTCTCCTTCAAGAACCGCACCGAATGAAGAAACGAAGTCCGCCTTGACTCAGTCACGTTTCTTAGTAGCGTTTTATCTTCCTCTCCCCATTTAATAACAAGTTTTGATTTTTTTAACCTTACGCGATTTATTATGGCAATTCTACAGATTTCCTATTACTGCACCAGGGGCACTCCTTATGCATTCCTCGGTGTGCTAAATGGCACAAGCCTTTGTTACTATTAGATAGTTTATTTTGTGTATTTTCGTTCTTAACATTTAACGATAATGCAAGGTTTCGGCGCGGTAACCTTCAACTATATATATATTTTTTACCCAATGCATTTGAAATGTTTTACTTTCAGTATAACCGGTTTTAGACAAGGATTAGTACCTAAAATTTGCTTATTTCTTAACTGATTCATCTCTTGAAGGAACATGCTTTATAATTCCTACATATTAGTTAAAATCTACAGGTGAATCCATTTCTGGGGGGCGCAAAGTGATTAGAGCTGGCGTTCATCCCCTGTACAAATTCTTCACTTGTTTTCAGTGATTCATTATTTATCTCTTTATTATAACTTTTTTTTACAAATTTACATTTTTGCATTTATACAGGGTGTCCCACTTAAAATTCTCGGTACCATTTTCTGAAGTAAAAACTAAAAGTGTAAAAAAATCTATAAAGATTACCGAGGAAATGAACTTGTTTTCATCGAAATCAGGAAATTACAAATTTAAAATCTTGTATTTTGGAATAATAATGATAATAATAATTCTTGCTCTCCGCGGCAAGTATCAGCACCTACTCCGACAGATCTGGTCTTCAGAACTATCGGGGAAAAACAAGGTGTCTGCTACAAATATGCTTGCCGTTCCGATCCTTCTCTACGGTTTCGGAGTGGTGAAATGGACTCGAGAAGAGCTGCGTCAAACTCGATGTAGTCACCCGCAAGAAGATGCATCTCAATAGGAGCTTGCATCCTAAATCGTCCGTTCCACGGCTATATCTCCCACGACATCGGGGAGGCCGTGGACTCTTGAGCTTGGAGAATCTCCATAGCAGGATGGTTCTGGATGGAGCATGTAAGGTCATCAGGAGTTCGGATCCCCTCCTCTGCATGGTACGAGGCCATGAAAATGCAGGGGTAGGAGCTTATAGGCAGCACGGAGAGCAGCCGATGAACTTGGTCTCATCTTCGACGTCGAGCGGGTAAACCCCGACTCTGTCACCGAGTTGGAACCCGTTCGACTAAAAGCCCACATTCTTCTATAGTCTTCTATAAAATTATAGAAGACCTCGGCTTATCCGAAAGGCTGGCCTTCGCCTTTTTAAGGTCAGCCGGGCTGAAGTCCGAGACCGAGGCATTCATAAGGGCTTGCCAGGATGGTGTATTTAACACCCTCGTTTGTCGACGTCGTGTCATGGGTATGGAAATCCCCGATGTCAGCTGCAGGCCCTGCCGCAGGGTGCCGGAGACGTAATGCACTTACTGTCGGCTTGCCCGACATACGCAGTCTCGGCCTATATTCACAGACACGACGCAGCATTACGAGTGCTTTACTATCATCTAAGGCACTCGTATGGGATAGACGAAACACCAGTGCTGCCTTACGCTCCGGGGGGTATTGAGTCCGTTGTGGGGAATGAGAAGTGTCTAATTTATTGGAACTACTCGTTTCCCACCGTCAGGCAAATACAAGCCAACAAGCCTGACATAGTACTCCTCGACCACCAACTCAAGGCAATGTATGTCCTGGAATTCTCAGCCCCCGCTGAGAGCAACAACATTGTCTTCAAAGAGGAGGAAAAACGGACAAAATATCGAGATTTGCTCTTCAAACTCTGCAGGCTTTATCCAGGCCATTCTGTTAAAATAGTGGTACTGATTATAAGAGCCCTCGGTGGAATAAGACAGACGCTGATTTCAGAGCTTCAGAACTAAAGGTCATACCGGCATGCCGAGATTCGGCAGAGATCTTAGCGGGCAGAATGCAGAAGGCTGTCATCCTCGGTTCATTACGTTTACTCAGGGCACACGATTCACGGACCCGTAGTCACTCACCCCGCGGGCGTGGGGAGTGGCTATTGGTATTTATTACCAGCTCCCCTCTATGAAGATCGGAGCCACAGAGTAGGGTGACAGGCTTTTTGTAAAAAAAAGTCTTTATTGGGGGCGAAGTTAATCTTACACTTATATTTCTCTTACTATGTGACTCGTGCTGTCTCTATTCGCAACCGATGGGGTTACTTTACCTACAGTACTTCTTCTGTTAATGCCACAAAGCTTTTAGTACTTTAGGGCCCACGGAATTATTTTTTAAGCGACTTTCTGAATGACAACAACCCACTATGAGTATTGTAATACCTGCCATCCTCGCGACTGTTTTGTCGACAGGTTCTATTACTTTCTTTTTATACAAAAATTTCTCTTGCACACTTGGTAAGCAGATGACATAATCGAAAGTAAACATTTGTATAAACACACCTGAAATGACGTTCCACATGTCCCTAAATAGAATAGGAAGTATAATAAACTCTTGTTTTCCCCTCCCACACATTTTATCCTAATTATTCAATACCAAAATAGATATTTGCGTCGGAAATATCTATGATTTACGCAGTATTATTTGGGAATCCTTATAAATTAATTGCTTGAAAAATTACGCGTGAGTTACACTACTTAATTAAAAATAAATAGAACAGTGATTGGTTCCAGAAATTTCCCAATTAGCGGCTATTTTTAATCACACTCCGCGAGGCAAAAAAGCTTGACAAAGAGATAGAAATATGGGATGATATTTTCGTAATGCTATTTTGAAATCGATTTAATGGAAGACTTAGATATTACAACTATTATTAGATTTTCATTTATATTTTCTGGGTTAAAATGCAGAAGTATTAAGTAAAGATTTTCCAAGATATTTTGGCTCCATCAATTAAATATTTACCTATTATTACCAAAGCAAGCCCTTATTCTTATAATTACATAAGTATTTATTAAAAATTCTGTAGAAGCACAGTTACAAAACCATATAAATGTTACTATTTAAGTAAGTAATTAAACTAAGTGCATTTACTTTCATTAATAATTATGTAAATTTTAAACCGACTTTAACGGTGACGAATAAATAATTTTAAAGCATTTCTTCAATACTTTAGTCTCTTGCTGTGTGGTGAGGATACTAGTAGGTAGTAGTATTTTGATGCAGGGCGTTTTTTCAAACATTATACTAAAATATTAAAATCATAAAATATAAAATTACGCACCAAAATTAATTTTTCTATTTAATTTTTTCCTCCAACACTAATAAAAAAACCGCTGCCCAAGGAATCACTACTTCCACATCCAGATTTTGTATCCAAGTCTTATACGCACTAAATCCCAATATGATATTTTACTCCCTTTAATAATAGGGTCGGGGTGGCAATGGGGGTGGTAGAGGGGGTGGCTAATGTCAAAAAAAAATTAGAGGCCCTTGGTTCTCGTATATACTCCCTTTAATAATGTAAAAATTTTTGAAACGTTTCGTTCTTATATACACACTAAATCACATTTTATTAATTTTTTTACTCCTTTTTATAATAGGGGGTGATAATGGGGGTGGCTGATGCTAAAAAAAATTTTGAGACCTTGACTTTTCGTACATGCTCTAAATTGTAATTTTATGGACTCTTACCTCTTTGCTTTGCCTATTTACCCATAATCCTTCAACGGAATTAGATCAAAATATAATCTAGTTCCGGATCTCGTTGTAATACATAAGTGTACCAAATTCCAAATCAATATCATAAACGGTTCCAGAGTAAACATGCGCACAAGTTACAAACAGACAGACCGACAGACAGAATTTATTTTTTCCGCTCAAATTTAAAATCTCGACGTTTCATGAGATTTTAAGCCTATTAAAAAAAAATACGTTACCATACTTCCACTGGACGTGAAAATAATTAAGATCTACTTCATCGGAGAATACCTTAAATCACATTTAATATATACAAAATTACGGAAGTACAAGGTATAGTATTAGGTTCATACTGTTCCTTATTTGCATCAACGATTTACCAAACTATATCTGTGCTTAATTTTGCTCTTCACCGACGATGCTACAATAATTTATAACACATTAACATTGACTTATGTTAATAATAAACGAAGACGTCTAACATATTGGATCATACATACTAAGCTCTACTTTTCAAATGGGATCCAATAAATAGTTTATCCTGTTCAAATAGCTGTTACCTCGGGTGTTCGCCAGGGATCCGTTTTAGGGTCACTTTTCTCTATATAATTTATTAATGAAATTGTTAACAGCTTGACAGTACCGTGCCTGTTGTAATCTGACGATTTAAAACAATTTTGCGGGGCTGTTTTTAACAAAATTTAATTCTCGTCAAGAATTTGTTTTTGAGTGCCTAATTTTTTTATATAATTAAATACTAAAACCAGTATACCAATTATTAATTTATTTAACAAAAAAATAGAAATAGAAAAGAGAAGATTCATTTGAAAAACTTCCTACTAAATAAGTCGGTATTATTGTGGTAAATATAGATGTTTTAAGTAGTTTTAATACTTTAAAACATTTAAAACATATAAAATTTTCCGGACTACTTAAAAACTATCGTTTTGTTTTATTTTTAAATAGATGAATATTAGTAATATGCGTCGGTATGTGTTCATAATTTTTTTTTGCTAGATATACCCAACTTTTTGTCCAATTGTTTTATTGAATTTGACAACACACTTTTTTTTCTAGTAAATACTGTAGGTATGCTGTAAGTACTTGATCCTATCTTTATTTTTGGGGTTTTTAAGGCTACAGTGGTGAAAAATACCTGCAGTAAGTCAAGACTTTCGCTTCGTTAAACAGATCACGAGTAAAGTATATATCGGCCTATTATATCTTACTGAGTAAAAAACAAACAAAGTCTTATCTCACTAAATTCTGGAATTTCGTAATGGCGACTGGTTTCGTGAACTACAACTTCCTTCACATTATTAGGCCATAAGACTATAACAATGCCAAGATATTTTTATAGACAATAAAATTAGGAATAAAAATTTTTTAAAAAAATTATGAATAAAATGGTTAGTATATATTTAAATTTTAGAAGTTTTGCGATACATTTAAGTTATTAAGAACATTATCATGTACTCCCTCAACCGACAACTCCATAACTAAGATTGAACTGAACAACTGAATAATACTAAAGCACAATATTTTTAGTCGCAAACTCCTCTATAAAATCCTTATTTTACTATAAGGAATGTAACCAGACTGTAACCAAGAGCTACTCTCCGGGCTATGTGCCCCGCCGAGCGCTGAATTACAAGTTACAAGCCTGGCGCGTTAATTGTAATAATTGCATATTACCATCAAAACGCTAATGCTTCGATTGCAACAAACAGCAGCCGAAAGACTGATCCTACTTAAAGGAGTTCTCGTACCAGTCGTCACACACCACTTGCAGACTGCAGTTTCGAGCTGTTGGCTCTCGTCAGTGCAAGGTAGGCATGTGACGACCGACATGAGGATCACTTGACTATTTAGTACATTTCGGTATCTTTGGAATAGCGACGTATAAAATAGTCAGCAGGCGCCATCTAGCGGTCCAGTGTCTGTTGCAATCGAAAAATAAATAGCCTGACTGGGCTTAGCATGAATGAATAATATGTTTTTAAATAATGGCTATTTAATATTTCTTTAATAAATTTAAATGTAGAAAGTGATGGTCTGCGTTTACGAATAAAATTGTTTACATGTTCATCCCATTTCATGCAAAATTAGTTCATTTAAATTAAAAAATAGTGCCAATCTTCATATCGTGTAGTTTTAAATTAACTAATTTTGCAAACAACTGAAATTACTGACTGAAAATTCATATCACTACACCTGTCATAGTTCCACTTAGGTAATCTTATATATTTTTTTACCAATATATGTATTAAAAAAAAGTTATGGCCAAAAACAATAAATATATATCGAATCTCTCTATCTTGGATATGCCCACCTTAAGATAAAAGTACTAGGCACTGTTAGCAAATTATTGTTTTTGAAAATATCCCCGCATGATGCCCGGGCTTCAAGATTAAGTATTAAACATAGTATCCTTTTCTGACGGACAAACGCCCTACCTATATCACTTGCAATTCCCCAACATACTATATTATTTGCAATATGACTAAATGTGCTAATGAATAATAAACATTTAATAAACCGTCCTGATCCAAAGATGATTTTCATGGTAAAGTGGCAAAATAAGCACTAAGTAAGTATTTAATTTTAAACAGACATGATCCACACGTTTGTTTCAAGACAAATGTTTATTCCAAGACAATCTTTCATCGAACCAAAGTCTAAAAATTTAGAGGTCTGAGAAAACTGAATATCAATATTATCAATTGTCTTGCGCTTGTGAAAGTGTAAGTAAACTTGTTTTAGTGTCATTCAGGATCAGACGATTTCTCTGACACCAGATATTGATTTCCTCAGAAACAGCTCTGATATTTTCTGAGAGTATCAGAGGCGTATCATCAGAAACTGTAATAGTGGTATCATCGGCAAATATAGTAGCACAACCCCACTGATGAAATCTGGCAAACCATTGACATAAAGCATAAATAAGAGGGGATCCAACACTGATCCTTGAGGAACCCCAAGTGTGATATCTTTTGACTACTATACATGACTTTCCAGCTTCACCCTGATCTTCCTGTTAGAAATATTGTCAAATGCTCGGGATAAATCAAATATTAATGATAGTACATATCTTCCCCGATCAAGCTCAGAATACACAAAGTTTAATAAATGGTAGGAAGCCGATTCCATTGATTTATTTGTTCTAAATCCATGTTGAGCTGCTGATAGAATTTTATTAGTGTCTAAAAAGGATGAGATTAAGTTGTGGACAATCCTCTCAATTAATTTTAAGAAAATACTCAACGATATTTGTCGGTAATTATCTACAGGGTGTTGCATCATGAGAGGGACATAGCTTAATAGGAGGTAGAGAACATCAGTGGTAACCGGAAGCTCCCATAGAAATGTCTCATTGGGCCTTCATTACGAGGTTGCTGGGTGTTAAATAATTTTTGGCCAAACCTGTTTTTTGTCATAACTTTGACAGGGAATGAAATAACGGATTCATATTTGGTATGGCTAATGTACTAACGAGCCCCAAGTGGTACATGTATAAAAAAAAATATATCCAGGTCCGGACTCACTATAATTTATGTTTCTTCTTTGCATCAATAAAACATCACCCTGTATATATTTTTTTGAAATTTCGATACGATATTCGAAAAGAGCAAGAAAAAACAAACAAAATGGCCTATTTCATTTTTTTGTTACACCTTCGTGGTTATTTAAATACGTTGTTAAATGTGCAAGAAAATGGATTACAGAACCCTATTAAATGAGAGGCACGTGAAATAAATAGTTTTATAACTAAAATTTGTAAAAATTCTATTGTGCCTAGGTGGTCTGGGTGAATCCTAATTCCGGCACGTTTTAAAGGTCCATTTTGGTAAAAAACTGTGGTCCTAATAAGTAATCGGGTATGAAATAACAAAATTTTTAATCAATCACAGTAGGCTTGTTCAAAGTGACAGATAATAAAAAGAAATCTCCTAAACAGTTGAATAATTGTTTGTTAGTAATTTAATGTGTCAATAATCCGCATTTAGTTAGGGAAAACTTGTGAAAATATTTTAACTATGCCAGTAAAATTTACAAACGTGGAATATGCTGACATAATATTCATCTATGGTTTCTGTAATGGAAATGGTAGGTCGGCGGAAAGAGAATATCGGCTGCGTTTTCCTGGTCGTCGATGCCCTAATCATAAAACGGTTAGTACGGTGTTCCAGTATGCAAGACAACACGGAAAGTTTCCTAATTCTGCAGTTGTGGAGCGTGTTTTACAACAAGGTGTGCAGGAACAAAACAATATTATAAACGTAGTTCAAGAAAACCCAAACATGAGCACTAGACGAATCAGTTTGGCAACTGGTATTCCTAATTGGCGAGTATGGAGAACCCTAAAAAGAGAACGTTACCATCCATATCATATCCAGCAGGTACAGCGTCTTCAACAAGGCGACGGTATCCCCCGCCTGGCATTTTGTCATTGGTTGTCTAACCATCGCCCAGTCATTTACAGAACCTTATTTACGGATGAGGCACAATTTACAAGGGATGGAGTAAACAATTCACGAAATAATCATAAATGGGCACAGGAAAACCCACATGCGGTACGCCAACGCCGTTCGCAACACAGGTTTTCTGTAAATGTTTGGGTCGGACTTGTGAATAGACATTTGATAGGGCCACATTTTTTTGAAGAAAGATTGAATGGTGAAATTTACTTTGAGTTTCTTCAAAACATTTTACCGAATATGTTAGAAAATATCGGTATAAGAGGCATGTTGTTTCAGCATGATGGGGCCCCACCACATTTTAACCTTCAAGTAAGAGAACACTTAAACAATGTGTATCCTAATAGATGGATTGGACGCGGGGGTCCACATGAATGGCCACCAAGATCTCCTGATTGTAACCCTTGTGATTACTTTTTATGGGGCCACTTAAAAAACGAGGTTTATAGCATTGAAATTGAAAGTAGACAGCATTTAATCCAGCGCATCGTTACAACCTGCGACGAAATACGGAATAATTCAGAAATGATACGTCGAGCAATTGGTGACCTTTCTAAACGCGCAAGAAAATGCACAGAATGTGGGGGAGGACATTTTGAAAATTTACTTTAGTGTCAATTACGTTTTATTTTTAAACACATTTAGTTATTGTTTTGTTATTTATTGTTAATTGAATGGAAAATATTTTATTTATTTAGATTTTAGTTTGTTCTCTTTTCCAATTTTTATTAAGTATAAAATGTTGATGATTTTCTTGATCAAAGTAACTGGTTGCTTATGCCTAAATGGTTTAAATTATCTGTCACTTTTATTCTTTGAACAAGCCTACTGTGATTGATTAAAAATTTTGTTATTTCATACCCGATTACTTATTAGGACCACAGTTTTTTACCAAAATGGACCTTTAAAACGTGCCGGAATTAGGATTCACCCAGACCACCTAGGATCAATAGAATTTTTGCAAATTTTAGTTATAAAACTATTTATTTCACGTGCCTCTCATTTAATAGGGTTCTGTAATCTATTTTCTTGCACATTTAACAACGTATTTAAATAACCACGAAGGTGTAACAAAAAAATGAAATAAGCCATTTAGTTTGATTTTCTTGCTCTTTTCGAATATCGTATCGAAATTTCAAAAAAATATATACAGGGTGATGTTTTATTGATGCAAAGAAGAAACATAAATTATAGTGAGTCCGGGCCTGGACATATTTTTTTTTATACATGTACCTCTTGGGGCTCGTTAGTACATTAGCCGTACCAAATATGAATCCGTTATTTCATTCCCTGTCAAAGTTATGACAAAAAACAGGTTTGGCCAAAAATTATTTAACACCCAGCAACCTCGTAATGAAGGCCCAATGAGACATTTCTATGGGAGGTTCCGGTTACCACTGATGTTCTCTACCTCCTATTAAGCTATGTCCTTCTCATGATGCAACACCCTGTATATTAGTGGGATCGTTTTTTTATGTAGAGGTAAAACACTAGTAGTTTTTAGTATATCAGGAAAAATACATTGTTCAATGAATACGAGGCCCCAGATCTTACTAATCCTTGTAGTGAGAGTGATAAAGTAAAAGAACAATTAAAAACAAATACAATTTATTATAAAAAAGAATCAGTAACAGTACACAAAATTTAACAATAAAATATTACGATAAAACAATACAGAAAAATCTAGGGTTCAAGGTTAACGCTATGGAAAAAAAAAATGATTAATAAATTGAAACAATTGAATAAGAATGAAATATAATGGTTACTTAACTTTTACACAGAAAATTTGAGAGTTTCCTGGCGCTCCAGACTTGAAGGTTGGTCGAGGAGAAGTCTTCACAACACAATTTGATAGGTTTCATAAAATCTTCACAATGGTTAGATAAGTTTCTCTTAATCGAAATGTATGAATTCTGTGGTCAAAATCTGGCCTATCCCAAATCGTCTACAATTAAATTACAAAATTATTCTCAAGATTAACCGCTAATGTGAGCACGTGTCTTTAATAAATCAAAGAAATTCAAACTTACCTAGAGTATTACTTCTAGACGATAACTTGCTTATTTATCCGAATAATTCGAAAATTCAATTTATCAAACCAAAATATAAATTGAAATATTAGGTTGATCTAGTTATTAATCCGGTATTAAACCGATTAGCAATCACGTGCCTTTTAACTAAATAAATCCTTAGCGAAGTTTTCAGTTTAAATTCTTGTTTTAAAAAGAGGAAGTTTTAGGCAATTTTAGAGATTTATAACCTTTGGTCGCTCACAAAAACAAAAGGAAATGACAACAGCTGACAGTTCGATAGTCAGGGTACCAACTTGTGAAAGGTAAAAGACTGAATCGATTTTTATGGACTTTTGATCATTAACTATCTTTACTCCATTATTTTGTAAACAATTTTTATACGCTAACTATTGCAATAATCTATATTGTAAATTGCCCTAAAATATATACAATAATACACCATTATTTAATAAATTTATATATTTTCTACCGAGAGCCATCTGTTGGAGGAAAACTTAAGTGGTAATTTGCACCCAATATTTAGCGCGATGACATTTATCGCTAACAGTAATTTCTACTAGAGGTAATTTTGATGAATTTATGTACTTATGATCTTGCGGACACCGGCGGAAGATGGCACGTCACAACTTATTGATCTTATCAGTTTCAGTGCAAAACCATCTAATCCCGAAGAATTCGTATTTTTTTATACAATTTAAAGCTTCCTTAATATTATTTTTATCGATATAGTTGATAACAATAGTGTTTTGAATGTTATTAGAGAATGCACATGGTAGAGATACGTTGTCTCCAAAATGTTCAACTAATTTGATACTAGATATCGTGCTAAAATATGAGGCAAAATTTTCTGCTATATTCTCAACATTGACTCAATCATACCATTGTTATTTAGTTTTATCTTGTCATTTGTATTATTTTTTCTGCCTAGCTTTTTCCAAGTTGTTTTACCTTTATTAGAGAAAGAATTTATTTGATTTTTGTAGCATTTAACCCGTGTTAATTTGATGTTATATTTGTAGTGTTTTTTTTTTTGTTAAATATAATTGTCTAATTTGATCACTATTTGTGTTTATTGAGAGCCAATGTAGGTTTTTAAGCTATCCCTATCGTCACGCAATTCCTTAGTATATGTGTTAGATGATTATTCTTTACCTCCCTTTTCTAAATAAGCCAATAATTCAGATCTACCAGTGGCTCACTCCATCGTTATAACTTGTATGTGTATGTTTCTGGTAAAGGAAATGATAAATGAGAACCATATACACTTAATACTCTGTAATTTCTCTTAAAATAACCCAAAATGATACGGTTTAGAGTGGCAACGAGGATCTGATCGAGAATTTCCTAGAGAGAAATCTACTATTATGGGAATATGTTACGAGCTCGAGTGCACCGAACATTTTTATTACCAAGCTAACCGTAACACACCGCTGGTTTTTAAATCCAAAACTTCCGCAAAAGCGTACGTATAGCATAACAGGAAAACAAACAAATAGATTATTAATATTGCATAACCTAATTGCATATCTGTAAAATTTCTTCTTGGAATTGGCGGTGAATTAATAAAACGGAAAAGTTGGATAACTTGGTCAGATCTTATGGTTTTTATTAAAAATATCGTGCTTAATTTGCCTCGTGCGGTCGTGATGTAATATCTAATAACGTTGTTTTGTGCGGCCACTATTAAATGCTGTTAATAACATTTACTCTAGGCGCAAGTTTTTTCCTTGGCTGTAAAACTGCAACTGTAACGGTGATGAAAGGAAGTATTAAAATTTGCTCGCATGAATGACAACAAAAACCGCGAATAGCTGTTTGCCATGAATTTAAATTATTCGTTAATTTTAGGAACTGCATACATCTAAATACTTTGTAGTATGTGAGTTTTGATTAAAAATTTTACGGAAAATTTTCGTCCAGTTCCTCAAGGGCGACAAGAAATTGATTGTTTAATCGAAAATCATTCAGCTTTGATTTTGAAAACTGGAAAAATACGTGCCATTCAGATACTTTAAAAACATAAAATATAGACTAGGGTTGAAATAGGGAATTGTTATAAAATACACGATAAGGAGAACAACAGAAATATTTTTTATCTAGGCGTTCACTTATGACCATTCTACAGGGTGTTGCATCATGAGAGGGACATAGCTTAATAGGAGGTAGAAAACATCAGTGGTAACCGGAACCTCCCATAGAAATGTCTCATTGGGCCTTCACTACGAAGTTACAGGGCGTTTTATAATTTTTGGCCAAACCTGTTTTTTGTCATAACTTTGACAGGGAATGAAATAACGGATTCATATTTGGTACGGCTAATGTACTAACGAGCCCCAAGAGGTACATGTATAAAAAAATATATATCCAGGTCCGGACTCACTATAATTTATGTTTCTTCTTTGCATCAATAAAACATCACCCTGTATATATTTTTTTGAAATTTCGATACGATATTCGAAAAGAGCAGGAAAAAACAAACAAAATGGCCTATTTCATTTTTTTGTTACACCTTCGTGGTTATTTAAATACGTTGTTAAATGTGCAAGAATTGGATTACAGAACCCTATTAAATGAGAGGCACGTGAAATAAATAGTTTTATAACTAAAATTTGCAAAAATTCTATTGAGCCTAGGTGGTCTGGGTGAATCCTAATTCCGGCACGTTTTAAAGGTCCATTTTGGTAAAAAACTGTGGTCCTAATAAGTAATCGGGTATGAAATAACAAAATTTTTAATCAATCACAGTAGGCTTGTTCAAAAAATAAAAGTGACAGATAATTAAAACCATTTAGGCCTAAGCAACCAGTTACTTTGACCAAGAAAATCATCAACATTTTATACTTAATAAAAATTGGAAAAGAGAACAAACTAAAATCTAAATAAATAAAATATTTTCCATTCAATTAACAATAAATAACAAAACAATAACTAAATGTGTTTAAAAATAACAATAACTAAATGTGTTTAAAAATAAAACGTAATTGACACTAAAGTAAATTTTCAAAATGTCCTCCCCCACATTCTGTGCATTTTCTTGCGCGTTTAGAAAGGTCACCAATTGCTCGACGTATCATTTCTGGATTATTCCGTATTTCGTCGCAGGTTGTAACGATGCGCTGGATTAAATGTTGTCTACTTTCAATTTCAATGCTATAAACCTCGTTTTTTTAAGTGGCCCCATAAAAAGTAATCACAAGGGTTACAATCAGGAGATCTTGGTGGCCATTCATGCGGACCCCCGCGTCCAATCCATCTATTAGGATACACATTGTTTAAGTGTTCTCTTACTTGAAGGTTAAAATGTGGTGGGGCCCCATCATGCTGAAACAACATGCCTCTTATACCGATATTTTCTAACATATTCGGTAAAATGTTTTGAAGAAAATTCAAGTAAATTTCACCATTCAATCTTTCTTCAAAAAAATGTGGCCCTATCAAATGTCTATTCACAAGTCCGACCCAAACATTTACAGAAAACCTGTGTTGCGAACGGCGTTGGCGTACCGCATGTGGGTTTTCCTGTGCCCATTTATGATTATTTCGTGAATTGTTTACTCCATCCCTTGTAAATTGTGCCTCATCCGTAAATAAGGTTCTGTAAATGACTGGGCGATGGTTGGACAACCAATGACAAAATGCCAGGCGGGGGATATCGTCGCCTTGTTGAAGACGCTGTACCTGCTGGATATGATATGGATGGTAACGTTCTCTTTTTAGGGTTCTCCATACTCGCCAATGAGGAATACCAGTTGCCAAACTGATTCGTCTAGTGCTCATATTTGGATTTTCTTGAACTACGTTTATAATATTGTTTTGTTCCTGCACACCTTGTTGTAAAACACGCTCCACAACTGCAGAATTAGGAAACTTTCCGTGTTGTCTTGCATACTGGAACACCGTACTAAAGGTTTTATGATTAGGGCATCGACGACCAGGAAAACGCAGCCGATATTCTCGTTCCGCCGACCTACCATTTCCATTACAGAAACCATAGATGAATATTATGTCAGCATATTCCACGTTTGTAAATTTTACTGGCATAGTTAAAATATTTTCACAAGTTTTCACTAACTAAATGCGGATTATTGACACATTAAATTACTAACAAACAATTATTCAACTGTTTAGGAGATTTCTTTTTATTATCTGTCACTTTGAACAAGCCTACTGTGATTGATTAAAAATTTTATTATTTCATACCCGATTACTTATTAGGACCACAGTTTTTTACCAAAATGGACCTTTAAAACGTGCCGAAATTAGGATTCACCCAGACCACCTAGGCTCAATAGAATTTTTGCAAATTTTAGTTATAAAACTATTTATTTCACGTGCCTCTCATTTAATAGGGTTCTGTAATCCATTTTCTTGCACATTTAACAACGTATTTAAATAACCACGAAGGTGTAACAAAAAAATGAAATAGGCCATTTTGTTTGTTTTTTCTTGCTCTTTTCGAATATCGTATCGAAATTTCAAAAAAATATATACAGGGTGATGTTTCATTGATGCAAAGAAGAAACATAAATTATAGTGAGTCCGGACCTGGATATATTTTTTTTATACATATACCTCTTGGGGCTCGTTAGTACATTAGCCGTACCAAATATGAATCCGTTATTTCATTCCCTGTCAAAGTTATGACAAAAAACAAGTTTGGCCAAAATTTATAAAACGCCCTGTAACTTCGTAGTGAAGGCCCAATGAGACATTTCTATGGGAGGTTCCGGTTACCACTGATGTTCTCTACCTCCTATTAAGCTATGTCCCTCTCATGATGCAACACCCTGTATAGGGAATGGTATAGTTTTCAGTGAGGTATATTCACACTAGTAAATAAAAAATGCACAATCATTGGCAAACACTGAAACATAAGTAGAATCTTTCGTAAATATATACTTTCAATTATTTTTTACACTCCGCTACTGATGCCATTTTGGAAATTCATTAAATTAATCAAGTCAGCTGCAAGTTCTATATAATAACATTTGCTCATTAACATGCACTTCCCGCAACTTTAGCAGAAATAAATACCTGCTAGGGCATATCTGATTATCATAGAACTTGGAGTTATATATCTTCCGTAATTCAACAATGACTTTTTGCCTAGATTAGGGTTTCGACACACTGTGCGTCGCGATACGAAAGATATTAGTGGTCGTTAAACAGACGTGCAAAATGATCAAGCACGTATACGACCGTTTCATGCTGTTGCTGGTATTCTCTAGTGACTGAACAGATGAGTGGTCAGATCATTAATCTCAAGTCACGAAGGCCTCTCCGTATACAAGAATAACAAAACCGACGATGGTGACAAGACTGAGGTTCCCTGCCATACATTGACGAATCCAAACTTCAAGAAGTCGAGTGTCAAAGCCAGTAATAGATGATGTTCTGAATGTCCCTTACTGGGACATCATATTTTGTGCTCCTATTATCATGGTCATTGATATACAGTATAAACAGCAGTGGCACAAGAACGCTTCCTTGGGGCACCTTAAAACATTCCGAGAAAATACTCTTTCCAGGATTTAGGTTGGTAACATTTAGTAGGAGATAACCAATTATATGAAAAGTGTTTTACTAGTTCCTTCCCTACTCATCTGAACTGTATTTTCTTGCTTGGTTACTTGCTGTTTTATTTAGATTTATTAATGAAATCAAATCGAAACACACTCTCCTCAACAATATGCTAACGATCACATGCCTACCTATTAAGTGTTAAGTGTATTAGTAATTTCGTCTATATCATTATATTCAACTCCATTACAATTTAATGTATTTAGCGAGGTTGGACTTTTTTATAATTACCTATTAATCTTTTTTTTCCGAGGAGAGGAAACCCCCATGGGCCTCCAACCTGAAACTGGGTCAGTATCAGACTCTTACAGACTAAAACCCCTCCCTGTTCCAATCTATACTGCCCATTTTAATACTCCTGTGCCACTGATGAGGTGATACAGGTCTGAGAATGGGCGAGTTTTAATGCTTTGCGGGTCTGTTTGTATCTGCCCGTAAATATTATATCTTCTACGGGCCAATGCCTCACATTCATATAAGTATACTGTCCCTGATACCTTGCCACATAATCTGCAGTCAAGATCGCCATCGAACTTGCCAATTCTGTGCAGGTGCTTCTTAACAGGAAAGTGTCCCGTCACGAGACCTGTTACGATTCTCAACTGTAACCTGTTTCTTGAGAGCAGTTCTGCAGTTTGTTTTGGGCATGGTCCTTTAATAAGTGTTTTCCCATGTCGCTGGCCGGGATTATTCCTCCAGTAATGATTGTGTTTATTCCTGACCCAGTCTTTAATTGCCCCTCTAGCTGAGCATTTGGTAATGTCCAGCATGGGCTCTGGGTCATAGAATGTATTATACCTATTAATTCCTTTAAGTTTGCCCACATTTGTCTCGGATTCTTTTTATGATATCAATGCTTTTTTCAAAGTGATTATATTTAGCAGTTTTTATTTTTTTCCCTAAGATATTATCTCTCGTTTATATTTATTCCAGTCTTGTTCCTCTTTTGTATATAGAAATTTTTTATAAACCGCATTTTTTTTGTATTGCCTCTTTACATTCATTGTTAATCCATAAATCCTTTTTTTCTTTAACTTTGATTTGTTCAAGTGAAGCAACGGTATTAAGAGCCCCGACCATATTATTAATAAATCGTGATTGTATAACATTCACATTACTACTACTATCACAGTCCCATTCTTTTTGTATCAATATGTTTGTCATCTCATCATAATTTATTTTTTCTCGAATGTTTTTTGAGATAATTTTATTTTTTTCTACAAATACATTCATTCGTTACTTTATTACAAGATCTAAACTACTTATTGTATTTGTAACCCTGGTGAAGTCTTCGTTTATTGTTTGTTTTATTAAGATGTTAGATATGCTATTTGGGCCCATTGTAATTTAATTTTTCTACAATTAAAAGCTATTTTGGAATAGAATTTCCAAAATTCATTTGATTTTGGTATTGTTTTGATTTAGTTTTACTTTTTAACAGTAACTTTCCCGAGGCTTTCGTGTATTTTCTATTTGTAATCTTATTTATTAGCAAATTCCTACACGTGGCAACGATTTCATTTCTATAAATATTTTGCGCTTGAATAGGTTATTAAATATATACCCATAAACGTTCACGTACGGTAACCACTGATAGCGATGCTTGTGTGCCGAATGTTATGACTGCATCCTCATAAAAAATAGGTAAATAGAAAAATAATTATTCAATTGCACTTTGTTCCGCTCAATTACGGTTCGGATAATAATTTAATATATGTGTCATTACTCATTATAGAGAAAATAATCATTTAGTTTAATTACAAATTTCTTCGGATCGGCTGTACAAAGGAAAGTAAGTTTCTCATTATTTATTTTCCAAACGCATTAAACGTGATTTCGTATGATTTTTGTTGTAGTAGGTAATTTGTTTGAAACAACCAACGATTTCATTAGGATGTCTAGAAGCCTCAGTTATTTGCTTCTTTATGATGCTAAACATGTGTGCCTAAACTGAAAAGAACTGTAAAAACTGTTACGGGGTTTTTATTTCGAATAAATAAAAGCAAAACCTCCAAAATTCTACAGGTAAAAAAAAGTCGGTCCGACACAACCCGCACAAACTTTCCCCCATATGGCACCAAGTTTTGTTTTTGCAATCATAGTTTCTTAAATAATTTTTAACTCTTTTCAGATTCTCTCATTGCATTTTCTAGGAGAAACTAAAAGTAATTTAAACGGCCTTCCCTAGACTTCGGGATAATGGCTTTTGACCTTGTCTCGTAAATCCCGGCTCCGACTCCTTGTTCTGTCTTGGAGCCGTCAGTGTACCAGACTGTTTATGCTGTTATAGGTGGGCCTCCCAGTTCTCCCTGTCTGATATTACAGTCTAAAAGTTCTTGTTGAAGTTATACCTTGGGACCATTACGTCCGTGGGCATGTCTAGAATGGGGTCTGCCCTCATCTCCGAGTATAACTTCTGGTGGTACTCTGTCCCGTGTTGCTGGCTAATTGGCGTTTGGCCTTGCATTAACCTGTGCACCACTGACCGAGCTTCGCCTTGTATGAATATGTGTAATGGTGGCAGGTCCAAGAGAACCTCAAGTGCATCCGTAGGAGCAGTTTTTATAGCCCCCGTAGCGCACAGGCAAGCAAGCCTTTGTACGCCACTTAACAGCCTTATTGCTCCCGACTGCACCGTTTTAGTCCACCATACCACTGATCCATAAGTTATCATGAGTCTCATTATCCTGGTGTATAACCACAGGTTCATTTTGGGATTTAGCCCCCAGTTTTTTCCACGCATTTGCCTACACCTTCCCAGGGCGATTGTAGCTTTCTGTGTGGCTTTTTGGATGTGAGAGTTCCATGTAAATTTTTGGTTAAAAATGACTCCTAAATATTTTGCTTCACAGGCAAATGGAATTTCCACTCCGTTGAGCCTTAGAAACTTTAGGCCTTACAGTGCTCTTTTCCGTGTAAAATTGATGACTGTGGTTTTGTGGGGATTTATAGAGAGTCCTTCCTTACAACACCATTTGTCGACAACATTAAGGCCCTTATTGTAATCGCGAATCGCCCCTTAACAACTATTGCTAGATCATTAGCATTCCCAAGCAATAGAAGCCTTCTGTGGAAAGTTTCCGGAGGAGTTCGTCAACCAGGGTTGTCCACAGTAGTGGAGATAGTACACCTCCCTGGAGGCAGCCTGTGCTCACTTTCGCCTCAATGGGGACCTCACCTAGATTGGATATTATAATCCTATTATCTAGGCTGGCTTTAATCCACCGGCAGATCGTTGTTGGGACTCCTCTGTTTGATAATGCACTCGTTAGTGAGTTTAATTCATCCAGCGCAAGGTCTGTCGACCTCCCCGGTTGGTATATATATTGGCGTTCACTCAGGGGATTTTCCCTTAGTAGTTCGTCTCTAATGTACCTATCTATCAGTCTTTCCATCGTTTTAAGTAGGAAAGAGGACAAGCTTATAGGCCTATATGGTGTAGGGTAGGAAAGCTTTTTGCTGAGGAGGAGTTTCTGTTTGTTGTATTTGGGAAGAATTTTGTGCTGTGTGTATGGATCGCGTTATATAGTCTTTTGTTGTAACCGTTTTGTAGAAGTGCTTCTTCTAATGTTTGTAGTTCGGATTGTCTGTTGTGATTGCCTGTTAGTCTAACGGTTGGTGTGGGTTGGTTTTCTATGCAGAGAGTAGGAGAATTGATCGTCGTTTTGTTTTGTAATAAGAGCATCTAGGAAAGAGAGTGAACTGTGAATTGATCTGAGGGTGTATATGATTAACGTGAGATAGGAAGTTGTTTAGAGAATCTCTACCATGTGGCCAGAAAACGAAGATGTCATCTACGTATCCAGCAGGTAGGCTTCAGTTCGGATGAATTCAGGGCTTGGGTTTCGAAGTTGTCCATGTAGATGTTGGCTATGACGGGGGACGGAAGTGATCCCATTGGGGCCTCCTCTCACTTGTTTGTAGTAGTTGCCTTAAAAGAGAAAATAAGTGTTGGACAGACAATGTCAGAGTGCTGGGAGAAATATTGTGTTTAGTTTTGGGAACGTTTAGGGCTTCAGTGAGTGGGATATTGGTGAATAATGGCACAATATCGAAACTGAGTAGAATGTCGTTCTGGGAAATAAAGTAAGTTTGAAGAATATCAATGAAATAAGTGGAGTTTTTGACATAAGAGAGTATGGACTAGATGTCTCGCTAATTCGTGAATTGGGGAACGAAAACTATGGTAAGAAAATCTCCACACTTACAAACTCGTTAAATGAAATATTATATCTCATCTTGTGCTCTTGATTGAGCTGTACCTTCAATTAAGCTATTCTTTCCAAAGAACGTGCAAAACACAAAAATTACGTACTATATACTGTTATGTTGATGAATACTTCTCTTTTGTAAGATCCAAACTAAATTATTGTTCCGTGGTTTGGAGTCTTTTCTATACCAAATTTAAACAAATGTTGAAAAATGCGCAGAAAAAGTTAATAATACATATTCATTTCATATTACAGATGAGGTTTTTTGTGGGAGCCCCCTGTTTCCGGTAACAGGCAGCCTCTTGGGCGTATTGCGTCCCAATTTATTTATGACACCCATTCCAACATTATAATCCCTTGTACCAATTTGTACACCCCCAGAATCGATTGAATGTCATATTCTTCTGGACATAATCCATATAGAGCCAGTCTCATGTGATCCATAGCCTCACATTCAGTCATGATGTTATAAACTGTCTCTGTTGAGCCATTGCATTGTCTGCATTTTAGGTCTCCATTGTACATACCTATTCTATAAAAATGTTCTTTCAGAGCACAGTGCTCTGTCAGAAGACCTGTGTTTATGCGTAACTGGGTTCTGGGCCAATATATGGAGCTAATGATCCTTTTCTTGCTAGCTCGTCAGCTTCTTCGTTGCTTTCGGTACTAGAGCGCCCTGGAACCCACAATAGGGTTATCTTTTTATGGTCTGCCAGAGGGCTCTTAGTTCTTCTCGGCATTCCCATACCAGTTTAGATGTCAGTTTCGGATTTGATACTGCCCTTAGACACGCTTGACTGTCTGTTAATATAAGGCCCTCAGATTATTTTTCTATTGCACAATGCAATATCGGATATAGCTCTGCCTGAGAAACAGAAGTATATCGTCCAAGTGATATGCGTGAATTTCTCATATCACTGTATATGAATATGATGATGTATATACTAGTAACTTCTCTTATTTAGATCATCTTTCTATATATAATTTAATTACACTAAATGACAGACGAACTTACTTTGACATTGTTTATTTGTATAAACTTATACAGAGTCTTACGTATGATGTTATTACCTCAAATATAATAATAGTCAGTATTCTAGACGAAATAATGCATTTTCATAGAACTGTTTCTTATATTGTACCAACAAAAAGCTATGAACGAAAGTCACCTCCTGTTAGAATGGCTAAAAATTATTTTCGAACATACAAATCGAGCCAAGACGAAATTACAGAACCAAGTGCCTTTTTTTAAAATGGAATGCTATTTTTTGAAGCCTCTTTCTAGGCTCTATTCATTCCTATATTAGCATTGAATATCTCCCAACCACTTGGATGTAATGAATTTTTTTGTTGAAATAATACAATCTGCAGATGGATATTACAAAAATCACCAGTCACAGTTATGAGTTTTAAGAAATACGTATGTGAATACCAGTTACGAGACATCTAGTTAATGTTTTTGAATCATTTTCATTTCCTAAAAATGTACAGGTTGACCAAACATTATTTTTCAATTAAGAACATTTTAAATTGAATTTTCTCAATTTTTTATTATGCAGAACGAAATATAAATTTTGTAACAATTTCTAGCATTTATCACTTTTGTAACCTATCTTTTCGTATTATAAGTTCCCTTATCTCCTCTCCATCCCAGCATCTTATGTCTGAATACCTTAATTTAATTTAAGTTTAGTCGAGTTTAAGTTAGGTTAAGTATATACAGTCTGCAATTGGCTTGTGAAAGCTATAGACTTGTATCAATAAATAAATAAATAATAAATATCTATAAGTACAGGTATATCTGAAAAGAAAACACTGGTGGAAGCTATCCTAGAAATTCTTTCGCTTTATGTACCTGAGAACTATTTGAACGTTTGAGGTTATAACAGTCATAGGCTCGTAGTAGAAAATGTTGAAAATTGGTCACGTAACGCCCAGGTATTTCTACAACAATAAATACGTGCAGAGTGCAAACCTTGTGAAATTCAAATATAGCTATCTTATAACCATTCATTATTTAAAAGATGTGTCAACAATTCTTTATATGGCCAAGTAATTTAATTCATTCTAACTCATATGCATTATTTATTACTGGTTACTTGTTAAATACTAGTACTAATATTAATTAATAATGTGAAAGAAATTCAGGGTGAAAGCAATATTTATTAGTGAGATGTTTTACAAAGAAAAAGTCTTATAGTTAAAGTCGTTTTAATATTCTAGAATGGGTACTAGAGTGCTAGTTTACATCAGAAGGGTAGTAACGCATGGATTATATTTCACAGGTACATATATCACTATACAGGGTGTCTCACCGTGAACTGAATGGATCGATATAGAGAAAAGTACGCATCAGAAGATTTTGAAAATTCATGAATTGTTGTAATCATTTCATCAAAATAGCCATGATTAGAAACAATCAGTCATTATCTTATGTCAAAAAATGCCAGCACGTTTAAATTACACCCACGAAGACTTTTTAAATTTGTTTATTATTTATGTACAATCTGATAAAGTAATATCAAGAACTTGGAGCACTACTCGATATCCAGAAAAACGGAAACCGTCACCAAACACTGTAAAACGCATACTGGAAAATTTTAAAAATTATGGCTCTGTCAAGGCAAAAATGCAAAGAAGAAAGCCTATTGTTGATGACGAAAACATTGAATTAGTCATTCTGGGATATTTTCATGCATTTCCAAGGATGTCATTAAGACAAGCTGCTCTGGAATCGGGACTATGCAAGGATTCAATTCACAGAATCTTATTAAAACATAAGTTTCACCCGCTTTCATTCCACGTGGTTCAAAGATTAAAAGAAACAGATTCCTAAGACAAAATGTTTGTGAATTTATTCTAATAAGGTCTGAGGGTCACGATTCTTATTTGGGAAATATTACATGGACAGATGAAGCAAACTTTACTAAAAATGGACTTTATTGCGACTCAAATCCTCATATGTTCAGGGAGCGAAACTTTCAGGAAAGTTGGCAGTTCAATGTTTACTGTGCCATAAGAAACGATAGAGTGGTGGCATTACAATTTTATCAGGAAAATTTAAACGGTAAATTAAATTTTCTCTTCTGCTAACATGTATAGGTAAATTTTTGTTTTTTTTTTAGGTGAAAGATATCTGAATATCTTACAAAATTTGAATAATAACTATTTAGAAAATTTACCTCTCGCCGAACATAGAAACATTTTTTATCAGCACGACGGTGCTCCCTCACATAACGCATATTTAATTAATAATTAATTACAAGAAACTTTTTATGATCAATGGATTGCCAATAATGGACTTTTCTTATGGCCTCCTCGCTCGCCTGATTTATCAGTTCTGGATTATTTCATATGGGGAACTATTAAAAATAAAGTTTATGAGAATCCATTGACAACCATTGAAGATGCAAAGAGTAAAAAATGCATTTCAAAACACATAGCAGGATTCAATTAGAAGAGCTACCCATGAGGAACTAATCCGAAGGTGCGAAAAATGTGTCGAGGTTCGAGGGCGGAATTTTGAGCAATTATTAAATTAAAATGAAATCATATTTTAAATTGATCTTATCTCTGCTATTTTAGTTCATGCCATATCTTCAATTCAGTGTTAGTGTTATTTTGCGTTTTTGTGGATATCGAGTAGCAAATAAGCTGCAAGTTCTTGATATTACTTTATTACATTCTCCATAAATAATAAACAAATTTAAAAAGTTTTCTTTGGTATAATTTAAACGTGCTGGCATTTTTTGACATAAGATAATGACTGATTGGTTTTAATTATGGCTATTTTGATGAAATGGTTACAACAACTCATGAATTTCTATTAAAATCGCAAATATTTCAAAAAGTTGTAACTTTAACCCCCACAATGCTAACATCACAAAAAAGGGAATTCAATTTTATACAACTTGACGTAAAAAAATACAGGGTGTTCCATTTGACCTAAACAAGTTTTCGCGGTTTGAAGTTGACAAAATGTAACGCGAAAAACGGAACACTTGGTATGATATTATTGAATTTATTTCAGATGTAGAACGTCTCTTTGTGTTCTTTTTACGTGGCAAGAAGCAAATGAGGATCTTTTACACGAGGAGAGTTATAACGGTTCTTGCAAACCATTGCACCTGTCAAATTTTCTATAAAATGTCAAATATCTCTGAAACGGCTAGGTTTAGGTATAGGATATGCTACATATTTTCGATTCAGAATTTTATGCTCTTTTCGAAACCCCTAAAATATATAGGGTGTTCCATTTGAAATAGGCAAGTTGGTATAGACTTCCGGTATAGGCGGAAGTGCCAGCTGCTTGTAATTATTGTAGTTGGATTGGCCACACCGACATTAGTAATTATCTAAATTTTCAAAATTTTCTGATGCGTACTTTTTTCTATATCGATCGATTCAGTTCCCGGTGAGACACTCTGTATAGCACATTCTAATTAAATGGACAATATTTGTTAATGGCTCAAGAAATTAATATCAGCAATACCATTTATCCTTCAGCTACTTTAACAGAAGGTTTGAACACTTTCTTAAAAAAAAACAAAAAACGATATTCACCTAATCGAAATTTTTGCGAAATTCACAAATAACCAAACCGCGCAACAAATTAATTATATTTGTAATGACGTAAGTCTCGGGGTCCCTGTACCAACCAGCAACAATGACCTAGCTTTGAACAACACAAAAAAGTATTAACTAATAGCGATGGCGACCGAAAACGACTTTGGCCTAAGGGAAAGTTTGTGTTTTAAATCCGCTAAGTTTGAAATAAAAGGCCACTGGCCACTTGAGGTCAGCTGTATAGCCGTAAAAGAATAGTCACGCACATACTGCATTTATTTTCTTCTTTACTGACCTGCGTGATTCTGTATCAAGCTCGGCCAGTTTGTTAACAAAGCGTAGTACGCGAAGTTTACAAGAAAAAATTTATAACAAAATTATATTTTCAGGATCGATTGTTTATGGGGGTACCATTAAATATCTAAAGAGTTCCCAACATCCAAGGGTGTGCTTCACCCTATTTTTCACCCCCCATAGTGGCACGGCCCTGGTTTTTTGCCAATACCTCTTAAACGCGTTATTCTATGACAAATTTCCTTCTTCTCCCTAGACTTTTTTGGGAGACAAAGTAGTTTCAAAAGTCATGCGACCATATTCTGTAATTTTGGTGTTATTAAACTAACCATTCATTGTAATTCTTTTGTATTGATTTATGAAATACAAGTCACTGCACCTTAAAGAATGAATATAATGAAATTTGCAATTAAATTACTCAATAAAAGAATAGTAAAAGAGAGTTGCATTAGTTAATTTTAATAGATTTTCACAACTAAATGATTTGCAATTCATAAAATTACAGTTATTTTAACAACACTAGGATACATAAGCTCAGTAGTCACTACAATATCGAAAAAAGTGAATACCTAGACCGGTGATAAGTTTAAAAATATTTTTTTTATTTTGTGATAATTTTTTTCGTGAGGGCTATTATATTACAAAAATATTCTTTACCTCTAGGGGTACTTGGGATGACATTTCGACAAATTCTTAGGACCTATACATGTGCTAAATTTACGTATGTATGTCATCTGGAGGTGGCTAGAATTTTTGGACATACATTCAATTTTTTATGTAATATATTATTTCGGATAATTCTGTTTCTAAATTTGAAAATTGCGGTGAATCCCATTTATTAACAAATTGGGGAGGTGTATGTGATCCGCAAAAGAAATTATTAAACTGCTAATACCTTAAAAAATTTCCAGGCGTTCAACTAGTAAATTATTAATAAAATTACGTCTTAAATTGCTATAACCTTTGTTGGTTCGGTCTCAATTACTATTTTTAGCAAGTGACACGATTACCCTATTGTGTCGTACCTAATATAATAAACCATTTAAAAATTAACTTCGTTACGATTGTGTCTTTTATATATATATAGATATACCACCAATAGACAGAGGTAAAATGTGTAACCAGCGAATTTAGTTTCAATTTTTCATCATTTACAGCTTACATAATTATTATTCATCAAAATACACTCACTGAAGAGAGGGAAATTATCAACCGATTGCACAGGGCGTCCAGCAATCTGGAAAACCGAGAAAAGTCAGGGAATTATATGAAAATTCTGAAAGACTAAAGAATGTCTTAAATGCATTTTTTGAGTGTCGTTCAATTTAGAAAAATAAATATAAAGAAAAAAACAAGCGATCAATGGAGCTTTTAATTTTTATTTAAGTTTTTTTGGTGAGTGTTTTTCCAAATGCCATACAAATTAGGAGATTTGACAAAGAAAATCAAGAATTAATGTATCCAACCAAAAAAATGGGTGCGACAATCGTGATGCCTGCGGCATCCGTTTATCTCAATTACAGGATTAAACACCTACTTCTAAAAAATGTCAGAATTTATCATTTTCGCAAATAATAATAATAATAATAATAATCACCCACCACCATTTGGCCAGAATTTTTAATTCCTGGTTGAATGGGGAGCAGCAAATCCCCAAGAACGGAGATTTGTCCAACCCAAAGAATTACAGACCGATAACCTGTCTAAACGCATGTTACAAGGTGTTTACACGCATTTTGTACATGCGGGTGCTCCACGCAGTTGAACCGGTTTACGAACGGGTATATGAGCAACGAGGGTCGAAGAGAGGTGTCGCTGGCTGCAAGGAGAACCTGCTGATCGGCAGATGTGTCACGCAGGACTCCATGCAGTATAAGCGGAACCTCTCTATGGCCTGGATCGACTACCGCAAGGCATTTGACATGACAACCCATGAGCTCATTGTTCACTTGCTCCGATGTCTTGTGGTACCCGGTCCCGTAGTGAGATGTATTGAAGAACTGATGCCGCTCTGGAGGACTCGCTTTACCATAACATCGGGTAACGATAAAGTCCAAACAGAGTCGGTAGCATTCAGAAGAGGAGTATTTCAGGGAGATTCCCTCAGCCCCCTTCTGTTTTGCATCTCACTACTGCCATTATCCGTCTCGCTCCGGCAAACCCGTGGCTACAACTGCGGTACTCCCGGCGACAGGAGACATAAGGTCACCCATCTATTTTATATGGATGACCTTAAACTTTATTCCTCTGGAGAGAGGGATCTCCAACAGTCCCTTAGGGTGGTACAGGAGTACACGCAGGCTGTCGGTATGCAGTTCGGGTTGAACAAATGCGCACTGATCTATCTCAAGAGAGGACGATGCGGTGACTATGGAGAGGACGCGCAGCTCGTGGACGGAAGCATCTTACACCATCTAGATGCCGGAGAGTCGTACACTTACTTGGGTGTCGAGCAACGCTCCACCCAAGAAGTGAGTGTAGTGAAAACCGCTCTCCGCGGCAAGTATCAACACCTACTCCGACAGATCTGGTCTTCAGAACTGTCGGGGAAGAACAAGGTGTCTGCTACAAATATGCTTGCCGTTCCGATCCTTCTCTACTCTTTCGGAGTAGTGAAGTGGACTAGAGCAGGATGGTTCTGGATGGAGCATGTAAGGTCATCAGGAGTTCGGATCCCCTCCTCTGCATAGTCCGAGACCACGAAAATTCAGAGGTAGGAGCTTTTCTCTTTAAGGCAGCACGGAGAGCAGCCGATGAACTTGGTCTCATCTTCGACGTCGAGCGGGTAAACCCCGACTCTGTCACCGAGTTGGAACCCGTTCGACTAAAAGCCCACATTAGAGCTGCAGAACACAACATCCTTCTGCAGCTCCATAAGGATAAGCCATTGCACGGGGTCTTCTATAAAAATATAGAAGACCTCGGCTTATCCGAAAGGCTGACCTTCGCCTTCTTAAGGTCAGCTGGGCTGAAGTCTGAGACCGAGGGATTCATAATGGCTTGCCAGGATGGTGTATTTAACACTCTCGTCTATCGACGTCGTGTCATGGGTATGGAGGTCCCTGATGTCAGCTGCAGGGCCTGCCGCAGGGCGCCGGAGACTGTAATGCACTTACTGTCGGCTTGCCCGACATACGCAGTCTCGGCCTATATTCATAGACACAACGCAGCATTACGAGTGTTTTACTATCATCTAAGGCACTCGTATGGGATAGACGAAACACCAGTGCTGCCTTACGTTCCGGGGGATATTGAGTCCGTTGTGGGGAATGAGAAGTGCCTAATCTATTGGAACTACTCGTTTCCCACCGTCAGGCAAATACAAGCCAACAAGCCTGACATAGTACTCCTCGACCACCAACTCAAGACAATGTATGTCGTGGAATTCTCGGCTCCCGCTGAGAGCAACATTGTCTTGAAAGAGGAGGAAAAACGGACAAAATATCGAGATTTGCTCTTCGAACTCCGCAGGCTTTATCCAGGCCATTCTGTTAAAATAGTGGTACTGATTATAGGAGCCCTCGGTGGAATGAGACAGACGCTGCTTTCAGAACTAAAGATCATACCGGCATGCCGAGATTCGGCAGAGATCTTAGCCGGCAGAATGCAGAAGGCTGTCATCCTCGGTTCATTACGTCTACTCAGGGCACACGATTCGCGGACCCGGTAGTCACTCACCCCACGGGCGTGTGGAGTGGCTATTGGTATTACCAGCTCCCCTCTGTGAGGGTCGGAGCCACAGAGTAGGGTGACTGGTTTTTTGTATAAAAAAAAAAATGATATTCACTTTATCCATGGAAATCATTATAATGGCAAGTCAAATTATATAAAATATATAAGACATACCAATATACGTTACTTTCTGTCACTACATCAATGATAAAAGCTTCACGATTGTTCTAACGGTGATTTTTCATATAAATTAATGTTATGGTGTGGTATTCTAAGGTCACCATATCAGATTTCAATTTGATTCACATTCAAAAGAACTATTTTTGTTAAAAAGGACAGTTAAATCTGTTACGAAACTGTAGCGCCTGCTTACACTCTCTTTTATCGTTTATACCATGTCTGTTAAATGTCATACACTGTGTCCCAAATTGAGGGTGCACGCACTGTTATCTATTATTATTATTAAAGATAGAGAAAATGTCACTAACTTTGTTTTTTCTTATGAACGCCATATTGTATTTTTTGTATGTTCAATAGTGCTCTAAATTATTTGCTGGTGTAAAATATGAAAAAATTAAGTTTTTAAGTATGCTATGAAGAAAATTTATTTTAAAATAATCCGATTTTATTAGCTTCAACTTTAAATTAAAACAAATTAATTAAAAATTTAAAGAAATTGTTGAATATGTCGTCCTTGTTCATTAATGCACTTATGACATCGCTTTAATATTGAACTACATGCTCTCTTTAAAATATTTCTGTTAACAGCAGCCAAAGTATTTCATACATGTTCTTCTAAAATTTGAATATTTTCTGGTGGTTCGAATGAATAAACTCTGTTTTTTGAATGCCCCCAAAGAAAATAGTCCAACGGAGTGAGATCAGGAGACCTGGCTGGCCGTAGAACGTTGCCACTATTTGTAATTATTTTATTATCAAAAGTTGCTCTTAAGAATTGTGTTACTATGCCGCTATTATGTGCTGGGCAACCATCGTGATGAAACCAAATCTGGTTAATATCTACTACATAAATTTTAACAAAAGAAGCAGATACCAAAAAAAGAAAAATTAAAGAATCAGCAATAATCTTATTAAATGAAGACAAGTGCGTATCGAATTGTTCTGTAGATATTTGTACAACCTGGCTACCAATGTTAAAAGAAGAACTTAACAAACTCAACATTATCTAAAAGAAAATATCATCAGTTCTATGTTCTGTGTAAGTAGTAAGAATCTGTGAAAATAACATAAACAGAATCTTAAAGCTTGTATTTGACATACACAGCAAAATAACAGTTCTTCCAAAAAAATCTTTGAAAACTGAAAGAGATTACTTTCCGAAACATCAGCAAAATACATTATTTCTGTGTTTATTCCGATATATATTATTTGCAAAACATAACCTCTGACTATTCCTTTCGCGTAAACGTCAGAGGCTTTTTTCCAATAATTCTATTATTTTGTAGATTCGGCGATTTGTTTTTGAAGAGGACAATAATACATGTGGTAGAAAACCCAAATAATAGGAAAGAATATCTACTACAGCAAGTCTAAGAGCTGGTATTATTTGTTCTTGCAACATTCGCAAATAATTTGCACCGTTCAAATTAACATGATAAATAATTGGTCCAATAATGCTATTACCTGGAAAGTATTTTTTTATAATGAATTATTATCAATGAAGGATTTAAATAAGTTTACCTATGATGCCACACCAGACACTGAATCCAAATTTGGTTTAAAACCTTCTTTGGCTAATTATGTGAGGGTTCTGGATACTCCAGTAGTATGTGTTATGTCTATTGAAAATACCACAATTAGTGAATCTAGTCTCGTCTGTCCATAATACTTTTGAATAAAAGCCTGGGTTCTGTAGACATTTTTGTACAAACCAATCACAGTATATTACTCTTCTCATAGTCATTTTTTTGTAAACCTTGAACGACGCGATGGTTGGTTTGTATGGGTGATAAAGGTTTTTCTTTAAAATGTTATGCACAGTTGTTTTGGTAACATTTACCTGTTTTGAAATTTGTCTTACAGATGCTGTAGCATTGTCTTCTACGTATTCTAATACGTTATTTCGCTCTTCGTTATCTATCTCATAAGTATCATTTCTTTTTCCATTAAACTGGCCATAATTTAATGAATTAATAACAAGAGTCCTAAAATACCTTTCATTCGGTTGCACACGTTCTGGAAAGTTATCCTCATACATTCTTGATGCCTCATCAGTATTTCTATTTGATTTAAAATAAATCTTTAGCATATCTAACTTTTCTTCATTTGTATGTGTCAAAGCCATAATAAATTTTAAAAAAAAACTTAATAAGAGAAACGCACAAAATTAGTTATTACAAAGTAATGGTAGATCACAGTAGAACACTAGTAACAAGAAAAACAGCAATTATGACAACAAGAAGTGTCAATAAGACTTTCTTTTGTCTATTGTCATGGTAACAAGATCCATGGCACCTACTATTAGAAAAATTAAGACCATTAATTTCTTTTATCTGGACGGTGCAAATCAATTCAACGACTCATTTGAATGTGTTTTAATTTTTTGTTTTAATTTTAAGTTGAAGCTAATAAAATTGGATTATTTTAAAATAAATTTTCTTCATAGCCTATTTAGAAAACTTATTTTTTTCATATTTTACACCTGTAAATAATTCTTCCTGACATTGTGATACAACATTGAAGGGGGAATTAAGAGCCCTATTGAACATACAAGAAATCCAATATGGCGTCCGTAAGAAAAACAAAGTTAGTGGCATTAACCTGAGAAACAAATGACGATAGAAATTTTTGGTAACGTCACAACGAAAGCACCTAAAAGCAGTGTCCTAACAATGTACTTATTAAAATATCACCAGTCATCAAATCAGGCATATACAGGAAGTTTTTTAAAATGCACTTTTTCAGTTTTTTTTTAATATTTCGGAAACGAAGATAGCTAGTCCAAACTTATAAACGGTATCGAAACGGTTACAAAATTCTTCAAAAAAAGCCAATTTAACCGTTTCTCTATCTTTAATAATAACAGAGATAGCAATGCATGTACCCCCAATTTGGGACACAGTGTATACGAGTACTTATTGTCAACTACAAAAACTCACTTACCTGTTGTTAGGTAATTTTAAATTCATTCCACAAGTATTTGGAATAATCTTTTTTCCAACTTTCGATATTTAGGCAAAAAATGACTAAGCTGATACAAACTCACGGCGACATAAATAATATTTTCATGCATCGTCACCTAAAGCAATTTCTCGCCTACTTGACGAGCCATATTATATCAATGTGTTACTGTACAAAAGAAATAATAATTTTTGAAAAAAAAAAATCTAATTTAACACAACGCTTAACAGGGGAAAACTGTGATTATGATATTGTCCAGTGAAAGGTATTGCATAACATATTGTTCTCGCTATTTATGTTTTCATATTGCTTGATAAAAACTAAAGCGACATGCACATTATTATATAAAATATAGTGCACTTAAATGTTTGTATAGTCCTGCAGAAAATTAAGCTGTTAGTAACGATGCCATCAGTAGAAACTATTATCCTCATGAAATTAGAAAACATTTGAGCATAATTGTCATGCTTTCATGACACTAGTATACAAAATTGTTCTGCCCTATATTATTAAATAATTTAAGTTTTTAAGTCAGTCCGCTTTATATTAAATGTGGGCGCCCACACAAGAAGATTCTTCACTTTGAATTAGAAGCATAAAATTTTAGATCATTTACATCGACTCGAATAATAAAATCGCAAAAATGAGATGCTTGAAATGTATCATAAATTATAGCTACTCTAGAAATGATGGAATTTCGTCCTAAAAATTAATAATTCTACGCTGACTGACCTCGAACAGACAGTTGCTTCTGGTGTTTATATGTGCTATACAGGGTGTCTCACCGGCAACTGAATGGATCGATATAGAGAAAAGTACGCATCAGAAAATTTTAAAAATTTAGATAATTACTAATGTCGGTGTGGCCAATCCAACTAAAATAATTGCAAGCAACTGGTACTTCCGCTTATACCGGAAGTCGATACCAACATGCTTATTTCAAATGGAACACACTATATATTTTAGGGTTTTCGAAAAGAGCATAAAAT
Organism: Leptura quadrifasciata; assembly: GCA_963675555.1. Lineage (NCBI taxonomy): Eukaryota > Metazoa > Arthropoda > Insecta > Coleoptera > Cerambycidae > Leptura > Leptura quadrifasciata. Next base: position 11,641,866 of record OY776681.1, on the reverse strand, counting down.
TCTGAGTCGAAAATATGTACCATATCCTATACCTAAACCTAGCCGTTTCAGAGATATTTGACATTTTATAGAAAATTTGACAGGTGCAACGGTTTCCAAGAACCGTTATAACTTTCTTCGTGTAAAAGATTTGCTTCTTGTCACATAAAAAGAACACAAGGGGAACTACGTTCAATTCAATAATATTATACCAGGTGTTCCGTTTTTCGCGTTACATTTTGTCAACTTCAAACCGCGAAAACTTGTTTAGGTCAAATGGAACACCCTATATTTTTTTACGTCAAGTTGTGTAAAATTGAATTCCCTTGTTTCTGATATAGCATTGTGGGGGATAAAGTTGCAAACTTTTTGAAATATTTGCGATTTTATTAGAAATTCATGAATTGTTGTAATCATTTCATCAAAATAGCCATGATTAGATAAAAATCAGTCAATATCTTATGTCAAGAAATGCCAGCACGTTTATGTTACACCCACGAAGACTTTTTAAATTTGTTTATTATTTATGGAGAACGTGATAAAGTAATGTCAAGAACTTGCAGTACATTTGCTACTCGATATCCAGAAAAACGGAAACCGCCACCAAACACTGTAAAACGCATACTGGAAAATTTTAAAAATGATGGGTCAAGGTAAAAATGCAAAGAAGAAAGCCTATTGTTGATGACGAAAACATCGAAATAGTCATTCTGGGATATTTTCATGCATTTCCAAGGATGTCATTAAGACAAGCTGCTCTGGAATCGGGACTATGCAAGAATTCAATTCACAGAATCTTATTAAAACATAAGTTTCACCTATTTTCATTCCATATGGTTCAAGGATTAAAAGAAACAGATTTCCTAAGAAGACAGAATTTTTGGAGTTTATTCTAATAAGGTCTGAGGGTCACGATTATTATTTGGGAAATATTATATGGACAGATGAAGCAAAATTTACTAAAAATGGACTTTTTAATAGACAGAATTCGCATTATTGGAGTGACTCAAATCCTCATATGTTCAGAGAGCGAAACTTTCAGGAAAGTTGGCAGTTCAATGTTTACTGTGCCATAAGAAACGATAGAGTGGTGGCATTACAATTTTATCAGGAAAATTTAAACGGCAAATTAAATTTCTTCTTCTGCTAATATGTATAGGTAAATTTTGGTTTTTTTTTTTAGGTGAAAGATATCTGAATATCTTACAATTTGAATAATAACTATTTAGGAAATTTACCTCTCGCCGAACATATAAACATTTTTTATCAGCATGACGGTGCTTCCCCACATAACGCATATTTAATTAATAATTATTTACAAGAAACTTTTTATGATCAATGGATTGCCAATAGTGGACCTTTCTTATGGTCTCCTCGCTCGCCCGATTTATCAATTCTGGATTATTTCGTTTGGGGAACTATTAAAAATAAAGTTTATGAGAGCCCTTAACAACCATTGAAGATTGTATGCAAAGAGTAAGAAATGCATTTCAAAACATATCACAGGATTCATTTAGAAGAGCCCATGTGGAACTAATCCGAAGGTGCGAAAAATGTGTCAATGTTAGAGGGCGGAATTTTGAGCAATTATTAAATTAAAATGAAATCATATTTTAAATTGATCTTATCTCTGCTATTTTAGTTCATGCCATATCTTCAATTCGATTAATACGCATGTTACAGTGTTAGTGTTATTTTACGTTTTTGTGGATATCGAGTAGCAAATGTGCTGCAAGTTCTTGATATTACTTTATCACATTCTCCATAAATAATAAACAAATTTAAAAAGTTTTCGTTGGTATAATTTAAACGCGCTGGCATTTTTTGATATAAGATAATGACTGACTGTTTCTAATCATGGCTATTTTGATGAAATGGTTACAACAATTCATGAATTTCTAATAAATCGCAAATATTTCAAAAAGTTGTAACTTTAACCCCCACAATGCTAATATCAGAAAAAAGGGAATTCAATTTTACACAACTTGTAAAAAAATACAGGGTGTTCCATTTGACCTAAACAAGTTTTCGCGGTTTGAATTTGACAAGATGTAACGCGAAAAACGGAATACTTGGTATGATATTATTGAATTTATTTCAGTTGTAGAACGTAGATCTCCTTGTGCTACTTTTACGTGACAAGAAGCAAATGAGGATCTTTTACACGAAGAAAGTTATAACGGTTCTTGCAAACCGTTGCACCTGTCAAATTTTCTATAAAATGTCAAATATCTATGAAACGGCTAGGTTTAGGTATAGGATATGCTACATATTTTCGACTCGGAATTTTATGCTCTTTTCGAAAACCCTAAAATATATAGGGTGTTCCATTTGAAATAAGCAAGTTGGTATCGACTTCCGATATAAGCGGAAGTGCCAGCTGCTTGTAATTATTTTAGTTGAATTGACCACACCGACATTAGTAATTATCTAAATTTTAAAAACTTTCTGATGCGTACTTTTCTCTATATCGATCGATTCAGTTAACGGTGAGACACCCTGTATAGATGTAAATTAATGAGATCACCTGAGGACTATTCAATTAAGTTATTTAATGGCTCAATAAAATAATATCAGCTTGATAAAGATGTTTTCGTATTTTTGTAATTTGAAATGAACTTAATAATGTATACAAGTTCACTATTAACGTCTGAAAGTAAAAACGACAACGTTTTTACTACCACAAAGATTTAAATCTAAATTACGTTTGATACATACGTACAATTTAAAATAAAATTAACAATACATTTTTTGTATTTATCCTGGGAATGGTCCTTGTATTTAATAGATCCGTAAAATTGATTGGGAAAATAACATGAGTTTTGAAATAGTTTATTTAAGTTTAACTATGGTTTATTATTTATTACTATTAGTCATTTCCATACAAATAACCCAAACAAGGTTAAATTTTAGTTTTTCTGTAAACACAGAGATAATGGTTTTAGAAGTAAATAAAATCAGAGAAAAAAATCGATTATAAGATATAAATTTATTTGTTGTATTGCTTCATTAAAAAAAATAATAAGTACTTTTCCATTTAAGATCCTTGCTTTGTAGATTTAATAATAAAACCTAGTAGTATTGCGCTAGACCTTGCTGATTCAAATCAGATATTTAGTACTACCTATTCTGATACGGAAACATTTGTACACTGTGCACAGAAAAAAAATTATAACAAACGGTCTGTCAGATGTTAATTAACAAAAATTGGCAGCCAGACAAATTTTTTCAAAAACTTAACATTACTTGTTTGCCATATATCTAATGTATCAAACAGGTATTTTAAAAAATGTATCAATTTTTTTTTAGCTATTTCAAAAATTGATAAAAATATCAATGGACTTTTTATTAGCTTGTTGCAGTAACATGTTTTCTAAACATTTTCACATTTTCTTGAGGTATTCGATGGTACCTTTTGTGCTATGGTACTACTAGACTACTAAGTTTTTTGTGGAGTATACCTACAGCCAGAGTCACTAAATGGGTCACCTATAGAGAGTGAAAATAAAATAACTTAACAATATATACAGCAGCAGAAACTACAACGAAAACATGACGGTTTAATAAATAAATAAATACACCACAGGTAATAACGACCCCCTTTATCCCGGAAGGCTCTAGAAGAGCCTCGTGTGGGAGGGGGCTACACATTTAGAGACAAGGGACACACACCCAATATTCGTGTATAGTGGAAAAATCCCTCTCACAGTATTTTCCACTGCCACGACCGGGAATCGAACCCGGATCTTTTGGGTGAGAGGCAAGTGCGCTCATCTCTCGACCCAGTCATACTAATAGAAAGGGTTAATTCTATAAATTACTAATCTTATAAACTGCAGCTGTTTGTTTTAGCTGCATTCTTACTTGAGTCTTGTTTACAAGGTTCACGGCTAAGTGTAATAAAATATAAACAATTAGTTTGTATAAGGACAATCTTATCTTCGTCGTTTATCTTTCATAAGATAGAACAACTAAATTCTGTTCAAGATCTCTATTTACATATTTGTACAATATAAAATATAAGGACGAAGCCATATATTTTTATCATTATCTCGAGAACATTTATTTCTTATCAGTTTTAATGATACTTATTTTACATGAATTTGTATAAATCGACTTATTGTTTTGGGCAGAAGTCTATAAATATCACCGTGCACAGTATGAGGTCATTAAAGATGCAAGATGCAGACTTAATTGAAGTGGGAAGTTGATAGTGTTTAATAGCCACATTACTTAAAAATCTGATATTTACTAAGATTAACAAATTCAGGTATAATTAGTTTAATGTTCAGGCACTCAGAATCGGTACTGTTGTAATTGGTAGGTAATAAATCTACATTAACCTTAATAAATGCATTAAAGCCTAGAACATTGCCTAGATAAATATAACTTCAACAGGATTACCTATTCCACTCGTAAGAGTTGCATTTTAAAAATAAAAACAGGTACAATTTTATATACAAGATGAGGAAGAGAATTTAATTTATTTAAATAATTAATGGCATTAATATTCCATTTTGGCAAATAAAGAATTCAAAATCCCTTTGTTAGGTATATAAGAAGATAAATTGCCTTATTTTGGTTTATTATTTTGAAAAAAAAAAAGTTAATTGTTGGGGGGGTTTTTAAGTCTGTCGAATATCTGGCAATATCATGAGTCCCTCAAGGGTCCGTAGTCGGTCCGCTTCTGTTCAATATCTATACCAACGGTATCGTAGAGGTCATTGACGTGAATTTATACGAACTTTTTAAAAATATTCAGCATAAAATTCTTTCTGACAACGGGGAAAACATGTGGTGATAAAATTTTTCTTGAATTTAATTTTGGGGTAGATTTTATTATAATGTCATTGATTTTTTAAGGCTAAGTATTCCATCATATTTTTTAAAATATCATTGTTAGTACTATTTTACGATTCTATCTCGCTATGTAGCTATTTTATGCGAAAAAACATAGCTTGAATCTGCCAGTGTACTCGTATCTAAAAATATTGGTTTTCTATAGATATTGAGCAATAATTTATTTATACTTCGTCCACTCCTGACACGACCTAAGAAACTTAATTTGGGCAGTGACAGACATGTTTTGTTGGCAAAATTCAATGTCTCTTGGATATATTGGGCGTCAAGAACATGAATATAGTCACAAAAGGTAAACCAGTTTTAAATGGTCTGCGATTATAGAACCTAACCAACCTACCTTAACCTTTTCAGAGGGTGGTCTAACCTTGTGAATATCCACCCAGTCTTAAAAGTCGCCCCCTAATATTTTAGAGCCCCGATAATAAAACTTAAAAAATTGCATTTCTTGCAATAACATTTTTTCCTAAGGGTGGTCCAACGATTTTATTTGGTGGTCCAACATGGACTAACGATTGGGCTACAGAAAAAATCTAAAATTTCGGAGCTGTGTGAGGATAGCCCCTGTAACGGTCCATTTTTATCGTGTGTAAATTAGTAAAATATCATATATAAATCGGTACAAACAAAGCCCATAACCGTGCGATATATTCATATTCAACTCTAAGGCTATGATTGGAGCATTTTTGGATCCGAGGCCCTGATTGGTTTAGGTATTTAACGTCGCTTTGATGAGCGATAGAGGATGCTCCGAGCGAGATTCCCGTTTATGTGATGAGGTCCGCCGACAGCAGCAAGGCCGACCTGCGATTAAAAATGGTTAAAAATCCGACATGTATTTACGGTGTAAACGGCAAGACGCCTTATTACATTGTTAAGTTCTGGCAATGTACGGTATTAGTCCATGTAGTTACTATACGGTTTTATCAACGTGTAAACTGTAAAAACTTTCTTAGTGAAATAAAGACTTTCTTGGGGCCCAGACCTTGTTTACTGCGTGCATAATTTAGTGAATTAGGGATTAAATTGTATATTTTCGAACAATACGCCCTCCAGTAGGTATTTGGAAGATTTCTGTCAGTGCCACTTACTGCTTCATGTGACAAAGGGCATCGTAAACTGTAAGTACGTTCTAGTTAAGTTCCCTGAATGGTTTTCGGCTTTTTATCAAAAAATAAAATCCGTGGCGCCCAACTTTCCTCTCGAGATTTTGACTTTAAGAATTAGAATTGTGTATTATTGTCAGAGTATCTAACCGAGTTATGACTTTTGGTATACTTCGGATTTCGTAATGTTTGCATATTACCTTTTGTTACTATGAAAATTTCATGTATTAGTTTAGTTATTTTTCTGACTTGTTTGCGATTCGAATAGTCAATGTATTTTTATATTCCATGGCCTCGGGCCCACACATTTTTATTGTTGTAATATAGGATTAAATTTTACATTATTTGTGTCTCATTAATCTGGTTTTCCCTCACACCTGCTGTTGAACTAGCGCTAGGGCCGTTATAAAATAAATATTTTTAAAGAAATTTAGTCAAAATTATAAGTTGTTTCACCCCGAAAAAGGTCGTCTAACGAACTTAAATGGTAGTCTATCATGTCCATCGATGGTCTAACAAATGAGGAGCTTACTCCCCCCCCCCTCATTTTCCGGGGCCAACTTCACATACAAAAAATTATGTTGCCAATAAAATGAAATCAATAGGTGGTCTAACAAGATTAATTAGTGGTCTATCATGGTCTTCGATGGTCTAACGAATGAGGGACTCCCCCCCGTGTCAACATCACATACGTCTGCAGTTCCGTTAGAAAGGATTTTTGAATAATATAAGTACCCCTGAAATCGACATAATATCACGTCTAGTACTTGCAGTTTTCGTTTGTTAGATGAGTTTCTTTTCTGGACACCGTATACTACATTAACTTTGCCAATGATATTCCCTTATTTAATAGCTAAATTCCGTAATTTACTCAGTTAATACTTCTAATTTTAATTACTTAGTTAATGTAATCCGGAATGTTATATCACATCCCCTTTTTTAAATTAAATAAATAGAATAGGCTGCAATCTGCTGTGATCAATAATTATTGTTACAATTATTAATTATGTAATGAAATGTAAATTAATTTCATAACTCACTGAGTACAATACGACCGGATTCATATTAAAACTATACTTTAAAACTTAGTATTACTCATTCACGATAATTAATGTAAAGTGGGCAAGATCGTTATTTTTATTTGTATTGGATGTAACCAAAGTAGGTTACTGTGATCCGTTAGTATTTTGCCTACGCTTTTGTTGTCGGTACACAACGTTGTAACACCATTTGTTATCGAGTGAAAGCAGTCTTGTCCTATCAGACAGAATCAAAACATAATACACGTAGTATACATACGGCGACCGTTTGAAAATTTTGCACCCATATCTCCAGAAGAAATACAGATATCGAAAATCCTCTAATTGTTTTTTGCATTAAAAATATGCTCTAAAATGGTGGCATAATCAGTATGAGAATATGCAGGGGCATAATAAAAATTCAACAGTCATTTCTGGTACAGACTATGTTTTAGTAGTGATTACTTTCTATTAAAAAAAACTGATCACCGTCCAATATCGTTGTGTTTATAAAAATAGTCGAGAAATGTAATAGGAAAAATAATAAAACCTGGAATACTCCATTTGCTGTCTTAGAACCTACTCTATTTCTGTTATTTATAAATGATTTACTTGAATATGCAAACGGCGGTTTTGTTCGGGAGAAAACTGGAAGTTAGTGATGACAAAAGGCAGAAATATATTTGTGGAAAATGAATTACTAAATATGAGATGTCTGTGTGAACAAGTTGCTGTACTTTATACTCATAAGAAACACATTTAGGTCGACTGTAAATCACCAATACCAGACAAGAAATAGAACCAAAAACGCCTATCAACCTCCAAAGTATATAAAAGACGGTCTGTTAAAGACAAATCAATGAGCTACCAGAGTATATAAAACCCCAAGATAAAGAGAACAGAAGAGAATATAAAAATATGTAATAAAAGATTATACCGCATTCCCCAAATCTTGGCCCGATAGAAAAGCTGTTCCTTCTAAAACGATTTAAGTCAATAATGTGTACGCATAGTAACCCAAAACTATATAAATTCAAAAATGTGTAAAATATATTTAAATGTCAAATATCAATCATATATTTATATGTTATATAAATAATATACATACCTACATATTTTTCTATGTCAAATTCTTTTTATTATTTGTTCCCTATTTTTCTTTCTTTGTATAACGAACATAGTTCGAAGTATCCAAAAAGTCCCAATAAAATCCAACAAAATAGATAGTATCATCAATTATACTGCGTATTAATTAATTGCTGCGCTTCCGTCAGAAACTCTAAAATACCTATATGCATATTTGTTGGTGGAAAAATATACAGGGTTTTCCGTTTAGAAGACAATCTTTATTGTTATATCATGTGAATTATACAGGCAATTGCTTTTTTAACTGCATTAAAAAATATATATAAAATAATATTAATTAATCGGCTTTATTGCAGCAAAAAAAATCATGAACACAATCAAACAATACATACGAAAAAACAATGAAAGCTTTGTATGGAAAAATGCAGCCGAAGTATGGCGAAGTCTAGCTGTAAGCTACTCCTACTCAACCACAAGACGGTGACATTTCTCCACAAATTGAGAAAGACAAAGAATTTAAGCGTCACTTTACATTGTTATGTAGAGTGACGCTTAAATTCTTTGTCTAGCTAGTTTATTACTTACCTACAGCTTTTCTAGAACAGTTAATTACAAACACGGCTGGGCACAGAATGTACAAAAAGATAATAAAGGTAATACATTAAAATTCCTAGAATTTTGAATTCCTCAGGAAGAGAATTAAATAATTTGATGGCATTGTACGTAAAACTTCTTCTAAACAAGGCTGTCTGATGATGTGGCATCGTAAATTTATTTTTATTCCGAATGTTACGAGAATGTACATTTGAACGAGCTTCAAATTTCTTTTTCAAAAGAGACGAGGAAGTGTGTATGCCTACAATTTTGTGAACAAAGTTCCCCAGGTGATGTGTTCTACGATTGTCCATGTTCAACCACTTGTTCTCGTTTATTTTATGCAAATATGTTTAAATTTTCTGATTCCATAGATAAGTCGGCAACAGGTATTCTGAACTTTTTGTATACGATATTTATCCATGTTATCAAGACGTGGGCCATAAATAAAGTCACAGTAATTGAAATTGGAGAGAACAAGCATTTTTTTAGTTTGAAATTTCGAATGTCACGTCTGGAGTAAATTAATTTCAAGGACATAAGACTTCTGTAGTAATTCTTTTACATGCTCTTTAAAACGTAAGTCAGAGTCAATGATTACTCCCAAATTTTTTGCATGGTCAATAACAGGCAAGGAAGCACCATCAATCTTAATTTTTATGTCCTCTTTTAAGAATATTTTTTTATTTCTATTAGCAAATATAATTACATTAGATTTCTTTGAATTCAGTTTTAAATCATGTTCTTCAGATAGTTGCTTAATGGTTAGAAGTTCCGAATTCAACGACAGGCGCAGTTAGTACTTGGATGGTGACCATTCCAACGGAAACCGCGTTCTCGCCTCACACATCTTCCAGCGGCTTGTATATCAGTGTATGCGCGGAAGCTATACAACCTTAGGCGAGGGTTGTATAGGAGATATACCATCCTTCGGAGGGGATGTAAAGCCGTCGGTCCCTTGTCTATTAAATGTTAGGCAAGTAAAAGATCCCTACTCTTCTTAAGGGAAGAGGTTCGGCAAAATTCCTGGTTGGGGGTAGCTCGTCTACAGGCGTCGGTGTTAGGCCTCAGTAGCGGAAATAGGCCGACGTTAAATAAATGTATTAAAAAAAAAAAAAAAAAAAGTTCCGAATTGATGGTGTCCGTAGCTTCGATATAATCATTTGCATCAAAATGCAAGTATACCTGAGTATCGACAGCGTATGCTTGGATTTTGCACGATCTTGCAGAGTTTAAAATATTCGAAGTATAAATAATAAAAAGTAGAGGACCTAAGATTGATCCCTGCGGTACACCTGAAAGTATATCTATCTTAGGAGAATAAACATTGTCAATAGAAATTTTCTGCTTTCTACCATGCAAATACGAATTAATAAGTGAAACTGAAAAATTGTTAAAGCCAAAATATTGAAGTTTAGAACAAGTTAGACTGTGGTTAATCGTATCAAAGGCTTTTGAAAAATCTAACAACACCAACACGCTGACTATTCCCTTATTCTGAGCCTTAATCACGTCATCAGTAACAGTAGCCAAGGCTGTGGCAGTGCTATATCCCTTTCTAAATCCACACTGGGAATCAGGCAGTAAATTATGAGAAATAAAATAATGATAAATTTGATCATATAAATTTTTTTCAAAGACTTTAGATAAAGCTGGCAAAATACTAATAATTCTAAGGTCAGAAAAAGAAATAGGATTACTATTTTTAGGTAAAGGAATTCCAACCGCAACTTTCCACGCTTGAGGGAAATAGCTTTGCTCGATACAACAATTAATTATGTGAGTAATGAAAGGATCAATAAACGGACTACAGTATTTTAACATAGCAGATGAAATGTTGTCAGTACCATACGCTTCAGTCTTAATATTATTTAAAATTTTATTAACTTCACCTATAGTAGTTAGTGTAAACCTGAAAGTAACATTTTCATCATACTTATGATTGTTATAAAAATTTATTTGATTATTGCACATATTAGATACATTTTGAATAAATGAAGCAAAGTATTTATTAATTTCATTTGGATTAGCAAGTTCACTGGGTAATAAAAATTCTTTGTTCGAGCGTACATTGAGACTACTAAGAGCCGACCATGTTTTTTTAGAGCTCTTTTGGGAAGCTACGTGCTCTAGATAACCCTTTTTTTCTCGTCTAACCATAGATAAAGTGTAGTTACGTACATTTTTGTAATGTAGTCTATCAGTATCGGATAGTGTGCGCTTGTACTTCTGAAGAGCTTTGTCTCTCTCCTTCATAATTAACTTTAAATTTGGAGTAAGCCAGGAGCCTTAGGTTTAGTAACTATAACTTGTCTGATGGGAGCATGTTTATCAAAAAGTGAAATAATAAATTCATTAATTAAGATAATTTTATCGTCAATGTTATTTTGCAGAATTATATTGTACCACGAAAGGTTCTGTAAATCGACTAAAAAACTATTTACATCGAAATTTTGATAACTACGGAAAGTTACAAACTTGGGTTTCATTTTACTTACACTAATTTTTAAATCACAAAAAACCATTAAGTGTTCAGATATTCCATCAGTAGAAATTGTACCAAATGAGTTAACAAGATTAGTATTCGAAATAAATACACTGTCGAGCAGCGTGCTGGAGTGGTTAATGATTCTAGTAGGCTCATTAATAAGTTGAGTAAAGTTATACGATTGAAAGCAATGTTCCACAGGATTAGATAAATTTACAAAATTAACATTAATATCACCTACACAAATAACTTCTTCAGCTGTAGGACATACCATAGACAGAATATTATCAAAGTCATTTATAAAAGAATTGATGTTTAATTGATGTTGATATAACGGTAGAAATCTGAAATTGTAAAAAATGTTGAAGTAATAAGGAAATTAAAAAAAATAAATAGAGGTATATGAAACTTCTATTTTTTTTTTTTTTCAGGAAAAACTGTGCATACGTTGCTTGGTTATTTATCCCAAGTTATGCTAATGGTGGTTTATGGCACTGATTGTAGCTATAGGTAAGTAGTGCATTTTTTCAAAGTTTATTGTTATAGCAGAACCATTTCTTTAAGTTATACCCAAACTTAGTTTTTATTTAACGTCGGCCTATTTCCGCTACTGAGGCCTAACACCGACGCCTGTAGACGAGCTACCCCCAACCAGGAATTTTGCCGAACCTCTTCCCTTAAGAAGAGTAGGGATCTTTTACTTGCCTAACATTTAATAGACAAGGGACCGACGGCTTTACATCCCCTCCGAAGGATGGTATATCTCCTATACAACCCTCGCCTAAGGTTGTATAGCTTCCGCGCATACACTGATATACAAGCCAAACTTAGTTCTTCTCTAGAATATGCTTTGTTAGAAATGGTAGTACTATCGGCAAAATAATCCATCTAATGTAGACAATAACTTTTTTATAGTGAAAATATTTTACTAAAAGATTGGGCTTATAAAACTCGTAAATATTTGAGAGGGATTCGCAGTTATATACATGTTACTTTTAACGGTACCGTGAGTGGTAATTGCTAGACCGTTTGGACGCCCACTGTTATTTTTCTTCGTTATTCAATGGTATCTTTGTGCTTGGTAGACTAAGTCACAGTTCCTTACCCTTTTCAAGTTAAATGTATATATCACAGCGTTTGCACATGGGCGGCCATGCGAGGGCTACACTATGAGATATAACAGTCATGTGTTCATATATTGCTTATTTCCCCTTTGTGTGGGAAGGGAGCTGTTAATTACTTATTGTCTGAGGTAAAGATAGTGACAGATGGCACTTTCTATTTTCCATACTGGGCAAAAGTCTTTTATATAGAATAATAAATAAGTCCAAGCGCGTTTAATTAACAAAATTAATGATAGTACATATTTTTTGGAATATATGAGGAAGAGATAATTAAGGCCATTAAAAAGCTATAGCCACTATGACCATGGGCCCCGATCTAATTCCTGCATTTCTTATTTAAGATTGTGCGATTGTATTTTCAAAGCACTATTAATCATCTATAATCTAATATTAAGAAGTGCAAGTTTTCCTCAGGAGTGGAAATCTTCACGTGTGTCCTGTATTAAAAAAGGTGACTTGAAAGAGATAATAAACTATAGGCCGTTTGTAACTTTAGACAAATTTTTTAAGTAATTCTCACTCCTCCATATATTTTCATGTCTCTGGCACAATATCTATCGATCAACATGGTTTTATGAAAGGTAGGCCAACTGTCACAAACCTTGCATGCAAAACACAATTTCTTGGAGGAAGTCTAGATAGAGGTGTTCAAGGATCGATATCAGTTTATTCAGTACAAAGATTATAAATCTGGCAGTTTCTTACAAAATTCCGGTGTGCCTCAGGGGTCGATACTTGGTCCACTTTTCTTTGTTATGTTTATTAACGATATTTCGGAGGGCTTCGATAATAACACCCTTTCCTCCTGTGCGCAGATGATCTAAAAATATATCGATTGATTGGCTCAATTGATGATTGTGTTAATCTTCAAGACTGCTTAAATACCATTAATACTTCGTGGAATGACAACTATTTACCTACCAATGCCAGCAAATGTAATGCAATGTCATTTGGCAGAAAAACCAACATGTATGTGTTTAATAATAACGTTAACAACGAAAGTTTACAAGGGCCTGAATTCATCAAAGACCCTTGGAGTTTATTTCGATCCAAACTTATCTTTCAATAAACATGTAGAAATGATAACTGCTTCCGCTTTTAAAAGCCTTGGTTTCGTGATATGTAACTGTAAAGGTTTTAAAAATATTTCCACCCATCAGCTACTTCATGTATTATAACTTTCGTTAGATCTCGCCTCGAATACGCTTCTATTGCGTGGAGTCCAATTTACAATTCCAATTTCCACAAACTGAATTGCTTGAAATATTTGACTTAAAAATCAGCAATCGAAGAGCTGCAAACTTCATTATTTTTCCCTTTAAAATTGTAAATAATAGTCTGGACTCGACATAACCACGTACTTGCAGGGTGTACACCACGAACGAATATCCTTATATCATCTCCAATCTATCCAGTGTATGCCAATTATTCTAAAATTAAACATATTATTGATATATTTTTCTGCAGCGAGAGTGTAATTAGAAAAGCTGTTTTTGGCATGGATATTTCTTAAGACGGTGATTTATTATATCATTATATATATATGTATATATATTTTATTACATTTCTAAGTCATAACATATCATTTATATTTTATATAGGTGGGTACATTTTATATGTTCTTTGGAGTACAAGAGTGCAATCTAAATGTTTTTTGTTACTTCATTTAGAATAGAGGACCTATAAAAGTTATAGTGAAGAGCGTAGTTTGTATGTGTAACATTGGCGCATCCACCACAATCTGTACTGCCTATAGAAACTCTAATTTGTAATGGACAGGGTATACAGAAAAAAAATCACAAGCTTTCGAACAAAAAACTCTTTACTATATTATGTACGGTCGACGGTTCGATAAAGCTTTTATGACTTTCAAGGTTGCAATCAAGAATCTTACTTTGAGGTAAAACATTAATGAAAACAGTAAAGCTGGTGAAATATCATTAGATGAAGCAGGAACATACAATACATAAAATAATATAAACAATCTATTAACATAACATTTAACTTCGAACGTCTATCCAAATACTGTATACAGAAAATCGAGTCAAATTCATTTATCAATATAATTTTTTGTCGCCAGTTATTTAGTTCGTTATACAAGTTTCTTTTTTACTGTCCCATATACGTAGTATACAGAGTGTTCAAATAAAAACTGCCAGGCGTAATATGTCGGATAATAATATAGTTATTTGAGTTCTGCAAAAACCAACTGCTATAGAATGTGTAAATGGCCTCAGTTTTGCATAGAAATCTTTTAATATGTGTGGGTGAAGATGATGCTGTGCGCAAAGATGAAGACAATCAGTTTGAAATGGAGGATATTTTAAAAAGCTTTAATTTTGGTGAAATTATACGTTTTAATAATAGTTTCTTAAAAATGTCTGTCCGTAGTCTGTTGTCTGCCATCTGTAGTTGCACCTAGAACCCAAACTACTTGATACATTTTGCTCAAATTTTGTATACTTATTTAGGACGGTCGCACCTTGAGGAGACATCGAAAAATCGATCCTAGCTCAAATGTCGGGGGAAGTGTTAACCCCTACCTAATATCTGAAGTCGATTTACTGTTCCACATACAATCAAAGATGCCCCTAATCAATATACCTGAAGGCCTAATTTAAATTGATCAGAATTATTTTTTGGTAACACTTAAATTGGTTGACAAGTTAACAAGTTATATTTTACATAATCCGAAATGGACAAAGGAAAGAGTATATTTTCAAAGTATACAGTTTGCGGTCACTTATTTTTAATTCATGCTTATGTTGTCTTGTATGTCGCTAGTTATCTTTAGAAAAAAATCAAATCAAAAGCAATTATTACTGTGTAAGTTACTTCATTATGACCGAAGTTAATATGGGACCCAAAACTGTGCCCTGTGGCACTCTACCATAATGTATTGTATTCTGTCCTCATTTTATTTAAAAACCTTCCTATTAATAACATTAACAACCTCTTCCTCGTACTATATTAAAGTTGTTTATATTTAATTGTAGACGTACCGAATCAAAGCATAAACCAAATATATAATTTTGCGTATAAAATTCGCCAGTAAGTTTTGAAAAATATAAAATATTTATATTTCTTCCTCAGAAAAGTCAACGACCAGTTATTATATAAACAAGCGATGCATATTTATAACCCTCAATGCTAAAACAATTAACAACTAATCAAGATGCGTTTAATTTACAAAAATGCAAATACCTGCCTATGTTCGGCGTAACATATTCATTAATTGCAATTACATTTGAAAAGTTGGATAAATCTCGCAATCGATAATGATTACCTTGAAAAATGGTTTTAATTATGTTAATAACTTACACGGTTATTTTGCTTGATTCGGAAATTCCCGCAAAATAACAATGGTATAAATAATATGAAATTATTTATAATGTTTGGTGTTTACAAAGATACACATGCCTTGAAAGAACTTTTGTCACGTTGTAATTCCAGTCATGTATATTGAGATCAAAAAGTACATGGTGTTTAACAGAAACTAAAAGCCAAAATGAAGATACCCACATTTATCATCTACAATGATAGTTTATTTTGATCTTTGCTATCTCATCTGAGGCGGTAGCTTTCTTGTTTATTTGTTTTCTAAGACAATCAAATAATTTATATTATTAGCGAAAGAGATATTTGATATGTATATACAGGGTGTCCCAATAACGCATCAAAGCCCAATATGTCTTCTTTCCGGATATCGCTCCTTATAAATTCAAGTTGATAGCAAACAATTTTTATCACTAGCACCCAGAACATAAACCATATCGACCTTCGTTATTGGAAAGTGCGAATTTTAAACTAATTTATAACTTAAAATAAGTGTAAATAGTCACAATAGTTAGGTAATTAAACGTCAATAAGATAACTTTCAATTATTCTCACTTCATGTCAAAATCATGGCTACTAGATTGAAAAGTATTATAACTGGTGGTCGAGAGGTGAGCGCACTTACCTCTCACCCAAAAGTTCCGGGTTCGATCCCCGGTCGTGGCAGTGGAAAATACTGTGAGAGGAATTTTTTCTCTATACACGGATATTTGCTGTGTGTCCCTTGTCTCTAAGTGTGTAGCCCCCTTCCACACAAGGCTCTTCTAGAGCCTTCCGCGATAAAGGGGGTCGTAATAACCTGTGGTGTTATTTATTATTATTATTTATTATTATTTAACGGTTTTCAATAAAAAGGTAAAAATATCTCTAGAAATATCGATTTTAGATATAGGATATTATCCACAGAAATCGTACAGTATTAATGTGCCAATTCAAAAGTAGAATAATATACAGCGTGTTGCATTTGAAAAAAGTGAGAAAATTCACTTTGATATGTCTGTATATGATGATATGATGTATGACTGATGGCCGAGAGGTAAGCGCACTTAAAAATCACTATAATATACCTCAAAACAAATTAGCAAAAATATTAACCAATCCAAAAGAAATTATTAAAACCTTGTCAAATCACAAAGCCACGAGCTTAGATAATATTTCGAACATATTACTAAAGAATATTCTGCAAAAGTGTCTGGTGCAGTTATCATATGTTGTGAATTCAGTAATAAAATTACAGCATTTTCCATCAAATTGGAAAACTGCAATTGTGATTCCTATCCTGAAACCAAACAAACCACCATATCTAACAATCAGTTATAGGCCAGTAGCCTTATTGAACCTAAGCTCACCGAGATAGTCATATTAAATATGTTACAACTGCAAATTAGTCAGAATAATATTATGCCTGCAGTGTAATTTGGTTTCAGGAAGGGCCACAGTACAACACTAGCGATCTCCAAAATAGTACAAGACGCCTTAATCGGGTTTACAAAAAAGTAATGTACGATGTTACTATTGCTGGACATAGAAAAAGCATACGACACCGTATGGCTAAATGGGTTAATATATAAATTAACAAACAATTGTAAACTCCCTCTATACTTTATTTCACTAATTAAAATTTGTTATTTGACAGGAAAATACAAGTACACAAATAATTCCTTGTCCTCAGAAAGAAAAATGTCAGCGGGGGTCCCGCAGGGGGCAATTCTATCACCTATCTTATATAATCTCTATCTATCAGACATCCCTACGAACCCTAACACGACACTCCTTGCTTTACGCGGATGATGCCGTGATCTGCGGGCGGTCGTTTTACGCACAAGCGGCCGCTCAAAAGGTTAGGTATCATCTGGTAAAGCTGGAAGACTACCACAGAACTTGGAAAATACGGACGAACGAAGACAAGACTGAGACGATGATATTACACAGAAAGTTTACGAATACTAAAAATTTTGAAAAAATAGAAATCAACAATAAAGTGATGCAGGGTTAAGTATCCAGGGGTGACCCTAGATATGAGACTCTGCTTTGGACCGCACGTGACTAATACAATTAACAAAACTTACGCAACATTGAGTAAACTCTACTCATTAGTTAATCGGAGGAGTAAGTTAACATTAGATAACTAAGACCTATAATGATGTATGCCTGTCCTGCATGGAACATCATTTCAAACGCGCAGCGCATGAGGTTACAAAGACTGTAAAACAAACTCCTCCGATTATTATCTAATGCAAACAGATATACGCCGATCAAGAGACTACACGAAGACCTAAAAATAGCAACCATTGACGAATTTATACAAGACAGCGCACAAAAATTTTTCACATATAAAACACACCAATCGACTTTGACCTCCGACATAACAGACAGAAGATTTCATAATGACCCTTTCCATCGATATAAACTATTACATCAACGCCTCCCTATCTATACCGAAGTTCCATAACAATAGTTCAAAACATATAAAAATTTCTAGAAAAAACAAGCATAAACCTCTTTTCTAATTATTTTCTTTTCTTCATTCTTCTATCTCTATTTATTCTTTCTTTCTCATTTCTTATTCTTTCTTTCTTATTTCCTATTCTTTTTTCATTTCTTCTTCAGAACCCGCTGACAAAGTTTATTACACATAAGCATAAAACCTGTATATATTTATTTAGCTGTAAGTTTAAAAAAAAAATGACCATTAAAGTAGGGTTTTACAAGACTTTCCCTACATATAAAACGAAGCAAATCATGGAAAAATAAGTATATAAAAATCATTCTGAACTATTAATAGATTAATACATATAATGCAAGATCAATTTAAACCTTAACATTTGGGCAGACCAACGGCCACCAGGCTTGATTGGATTGTATTATTGCATTCTAATTCCAGACTGGAATTAATCATTGTAAAATGAAATAAGTCACATAAATTAAATAATTAGTTAAGGTGAAATGTAAATTATAGGCAATAAAAACTATTTTTAATTGGCCTCTCACCCAAAAGTCCCGGGTTCGATCCCCGGTCATGGCGGTGGAAATAATGTGAGAGGGATTTTTCCACTATACAGGGTGTTGCATCATGAGAGGGACATAGCTTAATAGGAGGTAGAGAACGTCAGTGGTAACCGGAACCTCCCATAGAAATGTCTCATTGGGCCTTCATTACGAAGTTACAGGGTGTTAAATAATTTTTGGCCAAACCTGTTTTTTGTCATAACTTTGACAGGGAATGAAATAACGGATTCATATTTGGTACGGCTAATATACTAACGAGCCCCAAGAGGTACATGTATAAAAAAAAATATATCCAGGTCCGGACTCACTATAATTTATGTTTCTTCTTTGCATCAATAAAACATCACCCTGTATATATTTTTTTGAAATTTCGATACGATATTCGAAAAGAGCAAGAAAAAACAAACAAAATGGCTTATTTCATTTTTTTGTTACACCTTCGTGGTTATTTAAATACGTTGTTAAATGTGCAAGACAATGGATTACAGAACCCTATTAAATGAGAGGCCCGTGAAATAAATAGTTTTATAACTAAAATTTGCAAAAATTCTATTGAGCCTAGGTGGTCTGGGTGAATCCTAATTCCGGCACGTTTTAAAGGTCCATTTTGGTAAAAAACTGTGGTCCTAATAAGTAATCGGGTATGAAATAACAAAATTTTTAATCAATCACAGTAGGCTTGTTCAAAGAATAAAAGTGACAGATAATTTAAACCATTTAGGCCTAAGCAACCAGTTACTTTGATCAAGAAAATCATCAACATTTTATACTTAATAAAAATTGGAAAAGAGAACAAACTAAAATCTAAATAAATAAAATATTTTCCATTCGATTAACAATAAATAACAAAACAATAACTAAATGTGTTTAAAAATAAAACGTAATTGACACTAAAGTAAATTTTCAAAATGTCCTCCCCAACATTCTGTGCATTTTCTTGCGCGTTTAGAAAGGTCACAAATTGCTCGACGTATCATTTCTGGATTATTCCGTATTTCGTCGCAGGTTGTAACGATGCGCTGGATTAAATGTTGTCTACTTTCAATTTCAATGCTATAAACCTCGTTTTTTAAGTGGCCCCATAAAAAGTAATCACAAGGGATGCAATCTGGAGATCTTGGTGGCCATTCATGTGGACCCCCGCGTCCAATCCATCTATTAGGATACACATTGTTTAAGTGTTCTCTTACTTGAAGGTTAAAATGTGGTGGGGCCCCATCATGCTGAAACAACATGCCTCTTATACCGATATTTTCTAACATATTCGGTAAAATTTCACCATTCAATCTTTCTTCAAAAAAATGTGGTCCTATCAAATGTCTATTCACAAGTCCGACCCAAACATTTACAGAAAACCTGTGTTGCGAACGGCGTTGGCGTACCGCATGTGGGTTTTAGCTCTGTGAAGTTAGCACTACCACTTTAAAATTTTGAAATCGTTTTGGCCTCATCAATTGTAGCTTTTTTGTTGCGAATTTGTTGCGGCGAGAAAAAATTTGTAGCTCTATATTTAAAAAAAATAACCCATAGTAATGCTAACTTCACAGTGAAGATAGCATTACCACTCATAGTGCTTTAAAATTTTTAAATTGTTTTGGCCTCATCAATTGTAGCTTTTTTGTTGCGAATTTGTTGCGGTGAGAAAAAATTTGTAGCTCTTTATTTTTTAAAAATGACCCATGGTAATGCTAACTTCACAGTGAAGATAGCATTACTACTCACCAGTGCTTTAAAATTTTTGAAATCATTTTGGCACCATTAATTGTAGCTTTTTTGTTGCGAATTTGTTGCGGTGAGAAAAAATTTGTAGCCCTTTATTTTTTAAAAATAACCCATGGTAATGCTAACTTCACAGTGAAGATAGCATTACCAGTCACAGAAATAACTTTAAAAAGTGCACAAACATTTTCTTATCACAAGAATAATTTCTTGCGAATTTGTTGCACACGATTAATAGCAAAAAATTAATGAAAAAATGTTTTTTTCTGGTAATGTGAACTTGATAATCAAGATCGCTTTTAATAATTAGCCCAATAAAACGGGAGGTTTGTCGATTTGGATGAAATAATTCAGAGCGGGCTGAAATTTTGGGAACAGGCGTATTTTGTGATAATTTTTAATATATCAAAAGGCCCCACCCGTACACGCCGGCGGAGGCGAGGGGAGGGAGAAAATAGGTTAAAAAAATCTGTTTTTCGTAAAAAACTACAAACAAGCAATTTTCGTCACCTTTGAAGTACAAAAAGGTACATTTAATAATATTTTTTCACTTCTTGAAGTATCAGAAATTCCCACAGAATAACTTCAGCCCGCTCTGAATTATTCCATCCAAATTTTCCCATTTCATTGGGCTAAATAATTTATAAATAAGAACGATAATTTTTTTAAAAAGGACCGGAACAAACAGATAGCTTTAAAAAAGTGAGCAATCGCGACTTAACGATTCCGGGTGCATCGTATAGAAAATAAAACACAAAATGTGCAAGGCAAGTAAGGAAGGAAATTTGCAGATAACAGGTTTCAAAAGATTTTGAGAACAAAATGTGGACTACTGTAATTTATATTGAAAAACAGTAGCAGTTTACTCATAAAAACAGGTATTCCATTTTATTTCGTAAACATTTTACTCAAAAATGTTTTCTAAGGAACGCTAGAATTCTAAGGTTGCCATAAAAAGAGAACATAGTTTATTATGTTGAAACAATATTAGAGAAAACTTTATTTGCAACGAATTGTTTCTCGAAATGAAAAACACATCAAAAAATACATTTGCAACGGTTTTTGCAGGTGCTAGTCTTAGGCTGCGCTGGAAATTCAAAATTTCATTAAATTTTGCTAAAAATTTTTTCGCAACAAATTAAGTCTCGGTGCAACAAATTCGTACACCACACGGCACAAATACTCGAAGTGAGAAACATATGGAAAAATGCATTTACAACAATTTTTGGCGGTGGTAGTGTCAGGTTGCGCTGGAAATGCAGCGCATTATCAATTTTTGCGAAAACCTGTTTCGTAACAAATTATTACTCGGCACAACAAATTCGTGCATCACAAGCTACAACACATAGAAGTGAAAAACACATGAAATAATGCATTTACAGCTATTTCTGTAGGTGGTAATGCCAAGTTGTGAAGTAGATTCAAAGTTTTTTCGGTTTTTACTGAAAATTTGTTTCGCAACAAATTATGACTCGACGCAACAAATTTGAACACCACACGCTACAAATCGTCGAAGTGAAAAACACATGAACAAATGCATTTGCAACGGTTTTTGGCAGTGGTAATGCCAGGTTGTACTGAAAATTCAACGTTTTATCGTTTTTGCTGAAAATTTGTTTCGCAACAAATTATGACTCGGCGCAACAAATTTGTACACCACACGCTACAAATCGTCGAAGTGAGAAACAAACAAAATAATGCATTTGCAACGGTTTTTGGCAGTGGTAATGCCAGGTCGTACTGAAAATTCAACGTTTTATCGTTTTTTGCGAAAACTTGTTTCGCAATAAATTGTTACTCGGCACAACAAATTCGTAGACCACACGCTACAAATCGTCGAAGTGAAAAATACACAAAATAATGCATTTGCAACGGTTTTTGGCAGTGGTAATGCCAGGGTCGTACTGAAAATTCAACGTTTTTTCGGTTTATACTGAAAAGTTGTTTCGCAACAAATTATTACTCGGCACAACAAATTCGTACACCACACGCTACAAATCGTCGAAGTGAAAAACACATGGAAAAATGTATTTACAACAGTTTTTGTAGGTGATAATGCCAAGTTGTGCAAAATATTCAACGTTTTTGCTGAAAATTTGTTTCGCAACAAATTATTTCTCGGCACAACAAATTCTTACATCACACGCTACAAATCCTTGAAGTGAAAAACACATGAAAAAATGCATTTGCAACGGTTTTTGGCAGTGGTAATGCCAGGTCGTATTGAAAATTCAACGTTTTATCGGTTTATACTGAAAAGTTGTTTCGCAATAAATTATTATTCGGTACAACAAATTCGTACACCACACGCTACAAATCGTCGGAGTGAAAAACACACGAAATAATGCACTTGCAACGGTTTTTGGCAGTGGTAATGCCAGGTCGTACTGAAAATTCAACGTTTTATCGGTTTTTGCTGAAAACTTGTTTCGCAACAAATTATTACTCGGCACAACAAATTCGTGCACCATACGCTACAAGTCGTCGAAGTGAAAAACACATGAAAAAATGTATTTACAGCAATTTTTGTAGGTGGGAATGCCAGGATGTGCTGGAAATTCAACGTTTTATCGGTTTTTGCTGTAAATTTGTTTCGCAACAAATTGTTACTCGGCACAACAAATTCGTACACCACACGCTACAAATCGTCGAAGTGAGAAACACACGAAAAAATTTATTTACAACAATTTTTGTAGGTGGTAATGCCAAGTTGTGCAGAAAATTCAACGTTTTTTTCGGTTTTTGCTAATAATTTGTTTCGGAACAAATTATTTCTCGGCACAACAAATTGTTACATCACATGCTACAAATCCTTGAAGTGAAAATTGCAACGGTCTTTGGCAGTGGTAATGCCAGGTCGTATTGAAAATTCAACGTTTTTTCGGTTTATACTGAAAAGTTGTTTCGCAACAAATTATTACTCGTCACAACAAATTCGTACACCACACGCTACAAATTGTCGAAGTGAAAAACACACGAAATAATGCATTCGCAACGGTTTTGGGCAGTGGTAATGCCAGTTTGTACTAAAAATTCAACGTTTTATCGGTTTTTGCTGAAAATTTATTTCGCAACAAATTATTACTCGGCACAACAAATTCGTAGACCACACGCTACAAATCGTCGAAGTGAAAAACACAAAATAATGCATTTGCAACGGTTTTTGGCAGTGGTAATGCCAGGTCGTACTGAAAATTCATCGTTTCTTCGGTTTATACTGAAAAGTTGTTTCACAACAAATTATTACTCGGCACAACAAATTCGTACACCACACGCTACAAATCGTTGAAGTGAAAAACACATGAAAAAATGTATTTACAACAATTTTTGTAGGTGGTAATGCCAAGTTGTGCAGATAATTCAACGTTTTTCCGGTTTTTGCTGAAAATTTGTTTCGAAACAAATTATTTCTCGGCACAACAAATTCTTACATCACACGCTATAAATCCTTGAAGTGAAAAACACATGAAAAAATGCATTTGCAACGGTTTTGGGCAGTGGTAATGCCAGTTTGTACTAAAAATTCAACGTTTTATCGGTTTTTGCTGAAAACTTGTTTCGCAACAAATTATTACTCGGCACAACAAATTCGTGCACCACACGCTACAAGTCGTCGAAGTAAAAAACACATGAAAAAATGGATTTACAGCAATTTTTGTAGATGGTAATGCCAGGATGTGCTGGAAATTCAACGTTTTTTCGGTTTTTGCTGAAAATTTGTTTCGCAACGAATTATAACCGGCACAACAAATTCGTACACCACACGCTACAAATTGTCGAAGTGAAAAACACGAAAAAATGTATTTACAACAATTTTTGTAGGTGGTAATGCCAAGTTGTGCAGAATATTCAACGTTTTTCGGTTTTTGCTGAATATTTGTTTCGCAACAGATTATTACTCGGCACAGCAAATTCTTACATCACACGTTACAAATCCTTGAAGTGAAAAACACACGAAATAATGCATTTGCAACGGTTTTTGGCAGTGGCAATGCCAGGTTGTATTGAATATTCAACGTTTATTTGGTTTTTGCTGAAAATTTGTTTCGCAACAAGTTATGACTCGGTGCAACAAATTTGTATACGACACGCAGCAAATTCTCCATGTGAAATGCACTCGAAAAAATGTATTTACAGCGGTTTTTGGCAGTGGTAGTGGCGGGTTGCGTTGAAAATTCCTTAGTTTTATCCATTTATGCAAAGCAAGTATATAAACACGCTTTTATAGGCCTATGGAGTGGGGACTAAGTCAGCCATTATTTGTATCATTCTCAAATGATCGTAACATCGTCTGCAACTTTATTGTACTAGTACAGTAAAGTGCACTTTGTTATCCTTGCTCCATACATTATTTGTCAGCGTAGCCGATTTAATCTCTTCATTTTACTGACACTAGTCTTATGATCCCTATGAATAGTGTCTTCGGGGCAGCCATAGTAAGTTCAAGGCCTCTAGTGGGAGATCTTTAAAGACCTGCCTCGAAAGGCGGGTTCCTGGTTCTCTGCGGGTATCTAGTAGAAAAAAAAATTTTCACTAAATGTTGCATAAGTAGGTATCAATATTTACTGAGAAAAACAGCATTAAACAATAGCCATATTTTATTAAATGAAACATGATTTGATTGAATTCGGGTGTTTTCCGGGTTATCTGCAAGTAGTTTGGTATCCTGGTAAGGCTCCTCATTGTTCCATTAAACAAAGCCCTCATTCAGTGTAAAGGAGGGGGGAGACATGGTAACCTCTTTTGGACCCGTAATCATTATCGTGAAATTTCTAGTTCTAAATATGCATATATAAATTGAAACTAAATTTGTTCACGAAGTAATGAAATTCGAAACGTATTATCCTTGTGAAATTAAAGGTGCCATTTAACGTGAAAAGAAATCACCTGAATTTTTACAAATGAATTTATGTTTCTTGTTCACTTTGCATATTTTTAAGAAGTACGCTAATAGCAACATTTCCGTCCTAAGGAAACCCGTACTTTAGTAAATTAACTTGGTACATTCCCGGAACCTTTCATGGCTTCCTCAAGGGCCGCTTTGAGGAAACCCTTACACAGAAAAAAACATGGGTAAATTTTTCTTTAACCAATTGTTTTTTTAACATCTTTTTTTTCCTCAATACAGAATCACTCTATTTTCTTTACCTTCTTTCCACAGAAACGTTTTTCATTGATTATAATATTGATAATACATCATGTACGATAATTTTATGTCGAGAAATTTTAAATGAAAAAAATCGGCAGCTACTGGAAGCGGCTGGAACCTCCCCACCCGGTGGATCTTTGAAGCCGAGGAATGCACGTGACGTGATAAGTTTCATCACGGCGCAACGGCTTCGCGCATCGACCGTGCCACGCGAAAAGCGATCTTATGCTTCAAATTTGTTTCTTTTTCCTTTTTTTCCCACGGAAACGAAATCGAAAGGGCCCAAGTGTGATATATCGGTGAAATCGGAATTTTAACTGCTTTTCAATGATTTGATTACAAATTGTAAGTAATTATAAAGTAAACAACTTGTTGTGCCAAACCGGAACTGAACGGAATCCGATCACAACCAAAATTTTTTCAAATCTTCTGGAGCACCGAAGAAACTATCATGCAAAGTTTCATCCAAATCCGTTCAGTATTTTCGACACTATCGTGGTAAAACACATACCTACATACGCACACATACATACAGACATTTTTCAAAAACCACAAAAACCAATAATTTGTTGCGAAACAACTTTTCAGTATAAACTTGAATTTTCAGTACGACCTGGCATTACCACTGCCAAAAACCGTTGCAAATTCATTTTTTCATGTGTTTTTCACTTCAAGGATTTGTAGCATGTGATGTAACAATTTGTTGTGCCGAGTAATAATTTGTTGCGTAACAAATTTTCAGCAAAAACCGAAAAAACGTTGAACTTTCTGCACAACTTGGCATTACCACCTACAAAAATTGTTTTAAATACATTTTTTTATGTGTTGTTCACTTCGACGATTTGTAGTGTGTGGTGTACGAATTTGCTGTGCCGAGTAATAATCTGTTGCGAAACAATTTTTCAGTATAAACCGAAAAAACGTTGAATTTTCAGTACGACCTGGCATTACCACTACCAAAAACCGTTGCAAATGCATTTGTTCATGTGTTTTTCACTTCGACGATTTGTAGCGTGTGGTGTACAAATTTGTTGCGCCGAGTCATAATTTGTTGCGAAACAAATTTTCAGTAAAAACCGAAAAAACGTTGAATCTACTGCACAACTTGGCATTACCACTTACAAAAATGGCTGTAAATGCATGTGTTTTTCACTTCTATGAATTGTAGCGTGTGATGCACGAATTTGCTGTGCTGAATAATAATTTGTTACGAAACAGGTTTTCGCAAAAATTGATAATGCGCTGCATTTCCAGCGCAACCTGACACTACCACCGCCAAAAATTGTTGTAAATGCATTTTTCCATATGTTTCTCACTTCGAGTATTTGTGCCGTGTGGTGTACGAATTTGTTGCACCGAGACTTAATTTGTTGCGAAAAAATTTTTAGCAAAATTTAATGAAATTTTGAATTTCCAGCGCAGCCTAAGACTAGCACCTGCAAAAACCGTTGCAAATGTATTTTTTGATGTGTTTTTCATTTCGAGAAACAATTCGTTGCAAATAAAGTTTTCTCTAATATAGTTTCAACATAATAAACTATGTTCTCTTTTTATGACAACCTTAGAATTCTAGCGTTCCTTAGAAAACATTTTTGAGTAAATTGTTTACGAAATAAAATGGAATACCTGTTTTTATGAGTAAACTGCTACTCTTTTTCAATATAAATTACAGTAGTCCACATTTTGTTCTCAAAATCTTTTGAAACCTGTTATCTGCAAATTTCCTTCCTTACTTGCCTTGCACATTTTGTGTTTTATTTTCTATACGATGCACCCGGAATGGTTCAGTCGCGATTGCTCACTTTTTTAAAGCTATCTGTTTGTTCCGGTCCTTTTTAAAAAAATTATCGTTCTTATTTATAAATTACTTAGCCCAATGAAATGGGAAAATTTGGATGGAATAATTCAGAGCGGGCTGAAGTTATTCTGTGAGAATTTCTGATACTTCAAGAAGTGAAAAAATATTATTAAATGTACCTTTTTGTACTTCAAAGGTGACGAAAATTGCTTGTTTGTAGTTTTTTACGAAAAACCGATTTTTTAAACCTATTTTCTCCCTCCCCTCGCCTCCGCCGGCGTCTACGGGTGGGGCCTTTTGATATATTAAAAATTATCACAAAATACGCCTGTTCCCAAAATTTCAGCCCGCTCTGAATTATTTCATCCACATCGACAAACCTCCCGTTTTATTGGGCTAATTATTAAAAGCGATCTTGATTATCAAGTTCGTATTACCAGAAAAAAACATTTTTTCGTTAATTTTTTGCTATTAATCGTGTGCAACAAATTCGCAACAAATTATTCTTGTGATAAGAAAATGTTTGTGCACTTTTTAAAGTTATTTCTGTGAGTGGTAATGCTATCTTCACTGTGAAGTTAGCATTACCATGGGTTATTTTTAAAAAATAAAGGGCTACAAATTTTTTCTCACCGCAACAAATTCGCAACAAAAAAGCTACAATTAATGGTGCCAAAATGATTTCAAAATTTTAAAGCACTGGTGAGTAGTAATGCTATCTTCACTGTGAAGTTAGCATTACCATGGGTTATTTTTTAAAAATAAAGAGCTACAATTTTTTTCTCACCGCAACAAATTCGCAACAAAAAAGCTACCATTGATGAGGCCAAAACAATTTCAAAATTTTAAAGCAATGTGAGTGGTAATGCTATCTTCACTGTGAAGTTAGCATTACTATGGGTTATTTTTTTTAAATAAAGAGCTACAAATTTTTTCTCGCCGCAACAAATTCGCAACAAAAAAGCTACAATTGATGAGGCCAAAACGATTTCAAAATTTTAAAGTGGTAGTGCTAACTTCACAGAGCTGTGGGTTTTCCTGTGCCCATTTATGATTATTTCGTGAATTGTTTACTCCATCCCTTGTAAATTGTGCCTCATCCGTAAATAAGGTTCTGTAAATGACTGGGCGATGGTTAGACAACCAATGACAAAATGCCAGGCGGGGGATATCGTCGCCTTGTTGAAGACGCTGTACCTGCTGGATATGATATGGATGGTAACGTTCTCTTTTTAGGGTTCTCCATACTCGCCAATGAGGAATACCAGTTGCCAAACTGATTCATCTAGTGCTCATATTTGGGTTTTCTTGAACTACGTTTATAATATTGGTTTGTTCCTGCACACCTTGTTGTAAAACACGCTCCACAACTGCAGAATTAGGAAACTTTCCGTGTTGTCTTGCATACTGGAACACCGTACTAAAGGTTTTATGATTAGGGCATCGACGACCAGGAAAACGCAGCCGATATTCTCTTTCCGCCGACCTACCATTTCCATTACAGAAACCATAGATGAATATTATGTCAGCATATTCCACGTTTGTAAATTTTACTGGCATAGTTAAAATATTTTCACAAGTTTTCACTAACTAAATGCGGATTATTGACACATTAAATTACTAACAAACAATTATTCAACTGTTTAGGAGATTTCTTTTTATTATCTGTCACTTTGAACAAGCCTACTGTGATTGATTAAAAATTTTGTTATTTCATACCCGATTACTTATTAGGACCACAGTTTTTTACCAAAATGGACCTTTAAAACGTGCCGGAATTAGAATTCACCCAGACCACCTAGGCTCAATAGAATTTTTGCAAATTTTAGTTATAAAACTATTTATTTCACGTGCCTCTCATTTAATAGGGTTCTGTAATCCATTTTCTTGCACATTTAACAACGTATTTAAATAACCACGAAGGTGTAACAAAAAAATAAAATAGGCCATTTTGTTTGTTTTTTCTTGCTCTTTTCGAATATCGTACCGAAATTTCAAAAAAATATATACAGGGTGATGTTTTATTGATGCAAAGAAGAAACATAAATTATAGTGTGTCCGGACCTGGATATATTTTTTTTTATACATGTACCTCTTGGGGCTCGTTAGTACATTAGCCGTACCAAATATGAATCCGTTATTTCATTCCCTGTCAAAGTTATGACAAAAAACAGGTTTGGCCAAAAATTATTTAACACCCTGTAACTTCGTAATGAAGGCCCAATGAGACATTTCTATGGGAGGTTCCGGTTACCACTGATGTTCTCTACCTCCTATTAAGCTATGTCCCTCTCATGATGCAACACCCTGTATACGGATATTGGGTGTGTGTCCCTTGTCTCTAACCGTGTAGCCCCCTCCCACAGAAGGCTCTTCTAGAGCCTTCCGGGATAGAGGGGGTCGTAATTGCCTGTGGTGTATTTATTATTTTTTATTATTTATTACATAACTGCAAAGTAAATCTTCTTAATTAATAGTAATACACACAGCGTCACAGGGAATTAGTTTGTTAAACCTTGTTCAGACCAAAATTTTCATATTTTTTTCAAATAACTCAGCCACGCCACATCAAAAACAAAAAATCTGGAGGTCGTTGGAAACGTAATTTTACGCGGAATTCATAAATGTAAAAATATATAGGGTATTCCATTTAAAAAAATTACCTTGAAGATGCTCCGCTGTACCGAGTCACCCTGTAAATTTCAAAATATTTTTAAAATGTGCGTCTTTTAACACTATACCACTTCCATAAAAAAAATAATTTTCCAGTCTTCTAAGAAGACCGATATTGGACTTTGACGCACTATTGAGATTTTTTTTTTTATACATTTATTTAACGTCGGCCTATTTCCGCTACTGAGGCCTAACACCGACGCCTGTAGACGAGCTACCCCCAACCAGGAATTTTGCCGAACCTCTTCCCTTAAGAAGAGTAAGGATCTTTTACTTGCCTAACATTTAATAGACAAGGGACCGACGGCTTTACATCCCCTCCGAAGGGTGGTATATCTCCTATACAACCCTCGCCTAAGGTTGTATAGCTTCCGCGCATACAC
The DNA here is from genome assembly GCA_963675555.1 of Leptura quadrifasciata. Lineage (NCBI taxonomy): Eukaryota > Metazoa > Arthropoda > Insecta > Coleoptera > Cerambycidae > Leptura > Leptura quadrifasciata. The sequence goes on along the minus strand of OY776681.1, from coordinate 11,611,543 downwards.
TGATATACAAGCCGCTGGAAGATGTGTGAGGCGAGAACGCGGTTTCCGTTGGAATGGTCACCAATCCAGGTACTAATCGCGCCTGTCGTTGCTTTACATCGCATACTGAAGTATGTACATAGTAAAGACGCACCTACGCTCGCCCTCACTATTGGGATCTTATAAGTAATTGATTTCATGGCTTGATTCGATATGTCTCCTCGTGGAAAGTTAAACTTTAAAAAATATTCTGCGAAGGACTTCTCTGCTCAAGGCTTTCAACATATAATTAATTACAAAAGTATGCATTTAGGTTCAGGTAGTATTAGAGACATTGTCTAATACTGACTCATAGCTGGTTGGGGTCAAAATTCACCGCTTATGAGTCAAGGGTGTATTTGGAGGGGCATGGAGATAATAATCCTCTCCTTCTAATTTCATTATTAATGACTACGTACAGGATGTCAGGAAATTCCTGTTGTTAACTTTAGGTAATGACAGTATTTGTAAAAACATGAAAAAAGTTCTTATAGACGTGTCCGAAAATTCTGAACTAGAACCCTTTGAAAGTGGTGCACCAAAGTAGGTTTTATTTAATATCCGAGGAACCCTTTATGCTATATCAGTGATATTGTTTGTAAATTAACATAATGTTATAGCGTATAGAGTGTATTTCTATATTTTGTAAAGAAACTTCGAAGTATACAGGTGAGTACTGCAAGCCCAAGGAACCGCAGTGCATTTTCGCGGTACCCACTAAAAGTGGCGAAGGAGAATTCCCTTTAGCCAAAGCATTGAAAATATACAAACGTTCCTGATTGCACCACTGTAAGATTAGTGAAACCAGAAGCTTTTGTTATCTGCATTATAAATTAATATTAAAATTAAAAAAAGATAATATATACATCCTGTTTGTATATCTATCTTGAATATAAAATTACGGATGTTGAAACATAAATTGTAGGTTCGTGTACGTTGTATTTAAGACACCGTAAGAATTTCAAATAACCCTAAGGACTTATCAACTAAAATAAACATAATAAGTAACTTACTTGTCAGTATACAGGTCTGTGCATAAATTTATTATATCTATCGAGTACGAGTAATGTGTACTCTAATGTAATTTATCTATAATGGATTCCAAATGTATCTAATAGTATGCTATCTAGTTAATCACTTTTACTTGTTCGATATTCCTTAGCCGTCCTTTTCGATAGGTTATTAAAAACCAATTCGAAATTATTAGATGGCTATATAATGTGGAATTGACCGTGAGCTAAAAAATGGTTCCGCAATGTCAATACTCATATCTTTGACTTGGAAAGCTTATTCCATTTGTTCTAACATATAATTTTCAGTTAACCCATTACCAAAACTCAGTGTGTTAAAATTATAGATGTATTAAGTGATCCAAAAAGTGCACAGTGTGCTGCAAGGTACAGTATTAGGATCAATACTTTTCAATGTATATATTAATTACTTAACCAATATAAACATTAATGGTAAAGTCATTTCATATGCAGATGATACTGTACTAATTTTTGTTGGAACTTCGTAGGATGACACAAGAAATCGAGTAAAATCAGTGGTCAACAAAGTAAAATGCTTGCTAGATATCTATAAATTATATGTCTCTATAACACCTGCAAATCGTCCAGATTGTAATTACATAAAAGAAGACAGCTTAGTTAACAGAAATAATGTCAGAAGGGAAACTGTCAGGGGAAACTGGTTCGAACCCGGGGCCTCAGTCTGCCTACTCTCCAAATCTCACCACGGTCTATCTCTAAGGCAATACAGGAGACCACAAGTAAATATAGACAATAACCTAAAATGTAACTGTCATGTAACATACTTAACAAAAGAAATTAGGTGCCTCATACACAAATGTTATCTTTTTAAGGCAATGTCAAAACTTATTTCTAACAGTGTGACCAACTGCCTTCTTGGTACTTAACGGCTGTACTTTTATTTCCAAAAAGCAAAGGTCCATTGTAACAAACGGGGCAAAAGTATTTATGCTCTAGTTCCAAAAAAAAAAGATTGAAATTGGCGACCCTTTGTTGGTGACTTTTAAACTTGTGTGTTTAATACATTAAAGAAAAGAAAAAGAAAGATAACGGGGATTTGGCGAATTAAAAATTTATTACGACGACGGGGCATGTTAGTTCTGCATCTTTAAAATAATTTGAAATAAAAATTTAATTGTCCCTAAATGGGAAAGTTTGTCCGAATTGTCAGGGGCCGATTTTCTTTTATTGTTTTCACTAAAAAGATTAGCAAGATGTGGGACCTCATATTTTTTGGTAAATTTTATCGTAATATCACTTTTTAATAATTTATTGTATTGTTTTATTACATTTACTGTCTAATATGTCTTCCTATAACCTCCAGATTTTTCCTTATCAATAAATTAACAAAATTAAAAATGTTTCTTATACATTATATCCTAAATCATTTAGTTTACAATTTACAGTGTAACAAAACTTTTAAGCTACTTATCGAGGTCTTGCATAGATAAGCCAGTTCTTCAATTTGACAACTTTTAAATTGAATTTGTAGCCCAAGAATATTACAAGGCGATTGAAATATAACTAATTAAATACCTACATTTGAATGACTTTTAAAGGAGAGATAATAGTAATAATAATTGATGCTTTGACCTCGACTTTCCCATATATATATTTTGTAGTATTGGCAAGGATTGTTTTGCTATGACACATCTTAGTTACTTTAATCGTAATAGTAATGTTTGTAATTTAAATTTTAGAAATATGGTAATGGGGTAGCTGTAAAAGGAAGGATGTTTGGCGGCTTGAATTTTCGACGACGATTTTCTCTCGGCTCATATGTTTATATGAGTGTTTGTATTAATTATTTTCTAATTGTTGTTATTGAATTATTTTCCCGCCCTTCTATCAACTGAGTAATCCATGTCTGTAGTTGGATCAACTGAATAATAGACAAATTGCCGACATGGAGACGTAAAACGTATTCACAGTATTTACATATGGCTATAATCGTCCTATATATTTCATACAGTTACACAAAAATGTAAATATCAATAAAATGGACATGAGGTGATTAAAAAAGAACATTATAAACCTCCTCATCATATTATATCTAAATACACGTAAACATTGTGTATTTAGTGATAATAATATATTTGATTTTAAGACCTAACGGAGTGCCTCATGGATCAGTTTTGGGACCTCTATTGTTTAACATATTTGTAAATGATTTTTTTATCTTTTCCCAAACAAAGTGGTAATGTATGAAGATGATGCAACACTAATCAATAAGAACAAAAATATGAATGATCTAAAATTCATAATAAATAAAACTCAAAAGTTTTGCTGAACATTGATATAAAAGTAATTTACTTAAATTCAATAGGGTCAGGACTCAAAATCTGATTTTTTCCTCAACTAATTCTTTAGTGGTAGGTAACAGTGTAAAGATTCTTGGAGTTATCTTCGATGATTCATTAAAACGGCCCTCTCATATTAAGTAGCTGTGTAATAAAACATCAGAGTACATATTCCTTTTACGCCAACTTAAGAAACTGGTAAATCATGAAACGCTATTAAATGCATATCACGCACTTATTTAGTCGCACTTGAGCTATGGTTATTATCCTTTGGGGTAACTCTACTGACGCTGATAAGGTTTTTGTGTTACCAAAAAGGGGTATGCGAGTAATTTAATAATAATAATAATAATCCATTTATTGCCCAACAGATAAAAATCCAATTACAGGACAAACATGAACAAAATAATACTAATAAAGTATAATATAAAAAACAGCTGTGGTAGTAACGTTACAAAAATGCTAATATTACCTATATTTACAAATAGTAATAGGATAACATATATACATATATATAATTAAGTAATAAAATACAGTGGAACAGAATTAAAGAATATAAAATTGAAGTAAAAGGCATAATGAAACAAGACAATGTATGTGTAAATATAATAGGGGAATGGTAGCTCAGTGTGTTAAAGCGACTGGCTATCAATCTGAGTTGCCTAGCGAAGTGGGTTCGATTCCCGCAAGGCGAAACAATTTTTCATTAAAAATATTGCTCCAAGAGTGGTTCGGAGTCCACATTAAACTGTAGGGCCTCATCTCTCTTTGCCTAGCACAAGATCCTTGAGATCTTCCAGGGGGTTACTTCGGTAACTTGAGAGATGGTTAAGAAAACATTTTTTTTTAAACATATCCATAATCTATAAATAAATAGGTGACAATTAACTATTATTAGCTGTGAAAGTTATGGTAAAAGCATTAATAATTTCCGAAATTGTACTGCAATTGATATCACAAACATCTGATATTTTATTGAAGTTATTGCACATAACATGTAGTGGGGATCTAAGAAGGACATTAGTTCTAGATGTCTCGCAATAGAACGTGTGAGTTTGATGAGAGGTTATTCGAGGAACATGAAAAGAGAACATACCTAAAAGCTCTGAACTGTCCAATTTGTTGTGAAATAGGTTATATAACATTTTCAGACTATTTATTGCACGCCGCAATTCCAAAGAATCGAGATTAAATTATTCAAGTAAAAGAGAGTATTGATAGCCTCTTTCTGGGTAAAAACCATCAATTTTGAAAGATAGAAACTTCAGAAACTTTCTCTGTACAATTTCGATGGTGTTTTTATAACAAGTATAGTGCGGGTACCAGACTATCGAGCAGTATTCAAGTTTGGATCTTACGTAGGAATAGTAGAGTGTTTTTAAAGCAAACTCATTAGAAAATGAGTGAGTTTCTGACAATAAAACCTAGCATTTTCAAGGCAGATGATGTTACTTGTGCCACATGATTCGAGAAAGTAAATTTCTGGTCAAATATTACCCCTAAATCTTTTATGTTGCAGAACGTTCAAGTACTTGCGAATTTAAGTAGTAGTCAAATACAACTGGATTAGATTTCCTTGTATAAGAAACAACTTTACATTTTGATGCATTCAAATGAAGACTGTTTTGGTTGCACCAGTTTTTTACTATTTCTAGTTGTGCTAGAACATTTTCACAATCATCTGTGCTGCTTATTTCTGCGAAGATCTTCATATCATCAGCAAACAGTACTTTGTCACATTGTACTACGTTTATGAGATCATTTATAAATAACAGAAAAAGCAGTGGTCCGAGATTGGAACCTTGAGGTACACCTGAAGTTGCTGTAAATATCTCAGATTCATATCCATAATACATTACGTATTGTTTTCTGTTATATAAATATGACCTCAAAAATGCTATAAAATGGCAACTAAATCCTGAAATCTTTAAAACACTTGAATATAAAAAATTATAGTTTAAAAAAACTAAAAAAACACACTTTAATAGCAAACCGAATTAAAAAGTAAAAAGTAATGTTTAAATATTAAGATTCTTATTTTATTGTAAAAAGTGTGGGGTGCTTGACATCAATTGTTATAAACCCCACGATTTTTAGAATAAAATAAGAAGCTTAATATTTAAACATTATTTTTTACGTCACCCTCTTGCCATTCATCTCCCGGCACGTTTCTCACCATAAAATATATATTAATGACAACGGCTCCTCCGCCAAAATCTCGACAATTGATTGGTCATTTATTTTATTTTATCCTGATGATCCTGGTAAGGATTTAGGAAAAAGTTGTCAAATTATTGTACTGCAAAGTTTCAGTTTAATCTGACGTTTTGAAGAGGGTGAAAATCACGTTCAAAGATTCCGTTGCAAGCAAACAAACTAACTAACTAACTAACTAACTAACACACTAACTAACAAACTAACTAACAAACTAACCAACAAACAAACATACAGGTGAAGCTAATAAAAGCGTGTTAATGAATTTAAAATTAAGGTGAAACCATATTCAAAAGCATTGCTTTTATTCAATAAACGAAGATATGAATACTTTTGTATATTACTTTATTTCTGTTTTTCCCCACTTGTTTTAACGTCTCAAATATTTTAGGTTGTCCAGTTAGTATAACTTGTGGTTATCAGAACTTATGAATATACTTTGAAATTATTTTATAGATTTTAGTTGCGATTATTTTATATTGTTTTGTGTGTGTATTTTGCTTAATATTTTAATTTTCTTAAGACTAGTCATATTCGTGATAATACAATACATCTATATTTAATATTATAGATATTATTAATATGTAATTACATATTTATCTGACGTGCCATAAACAATTGTACTTATATGTAACATAGTTAAATAAATATCTATATCTATCTATTAGTCTATTAAAATAAAACTCTTCCTAGCCCTGCACCTAGAGTACCAGATGTGTTCATATTAATAAATGATCATATTTTATGGTTATTGTGAAAATAATACTCCATTGTCAAGTAGATAGGAAGGTAAGGCTTTATTGAGGTTTATGGCGGTTATTGTTTCCTCATTCCTTGTTTCGATAAGTTAAACATAAAACGTGAAAAAATTCATAACTTACCATGACCAAATCCTCTTATGGAAGGATATTCAATAAAATTAATATTATTGATGTGTAAAACTGAAGGTAAACAGGTTAACAAAGCTATGAACAATCACTCAAATATTATCTGAACCACTTAAGTTTGAGTTGTTTTCGGAAGAAGCAAGCACAGAAACAACTTTAGCTAATTGTAGGGCGGAAGTTCATCGAGTAGCCAACACTGAAACTGTCAATATCGAATCAAAAGCAAAATAATAAATGAAATCGCCGTACACGCTTGACAAACACGGCAACAGCGGTTCACCTGCCTATACTCTCAGCTCGTGAACGACTGATTAACAGCAATGAGTCAGGTTTTGTGATAGCCGAGCTCTCGATTGTTTTGTTTTTAGTGGTGGTTGCTAGCATGTTGCTAAGCTGCGTCACAGCAGGCAACTAGATTTTGACTTATCTTCCGTGAAATCGTGTTTTATCATGTTTCATGAATTAAAAGTATTTAAATTTGCTGCTTAATTGGCTCGCATATTGTTATGAACGTGTTTTTTTGTCGATTAGGCATATATTTTTAAATAATGTTCCATTTTGTGAGGCCTACAGAGATTGGTAAATAATATTCTTTAAGGTGAGAATATCCAAGAGAGAGAGAGAGGTCCGATAGGGGAATATTTACTGATTTTGACCATAACTTATTCTAAAACACATATTGCAAACAAACTATAGACTACCTAATTAGAACTATGACAATAGTAGTGTTATAAATTTTCACTCAATAATTTCAAACGTATGCGAAATATTTGGATTTAAATTTAGGAAATATGAAAATTGACAGTTTTTAAAATTAAATCTAACTATTTTGCAAGCAACTGGAATTATTTAGTGAAAATTCATATCACTGCACCTGGCATAGAACTGTTTAGGTAGTCCTATAATTTTTTTACCAATATATATATTTAAAAAAGTTATGGAACAAAATAATAAATATTTCCTTATCGGATGCCTCTCTGTCTTGGATATGCCCACATTAATAACACTGGAACTCGAGAAAAAAATGTCTTGGCCGGGGTACTCCGCTAGTCTATTAGTGGGGTAAATTCTGCCCCTAATTGTCACAACTTCAATTATAGATGATTTTGGTAAGGCCAGATTTTGAGTACAGAACTTGCCTACTGTTCTGTTATTTTTGGATTATTGGATTTTTGGACTTTGGATCATATACTATTCTTTGGTACACGAATTTTGGATATACGAATTGGTCCTGTTTTTGATTTATGCATTACGATTGAGAGAATCTTTATCTAACCGTTGTGAAGATTTTCTTAACCTTATTAATTTGTGCTGTGTAGATTTCTACCTCGATCAACAACCTTCAAATCTGGAGCTCCTGGAAACTCTCAAATTTTCATTGTAAAAGCTAAGTAATCCACTGTATTTCCTCTTTACTGTAAAATTGTTTAAATTTATTAATTATTTTTCCATAGCTTTAGCTTTAAACCCTAGACTTGCTGTATTCTTGAATATTTATTTTATTGTATGATTTTTCTAATTTTATTTGTACTGCATTTTTCTTATTTTTATAATAAATTGTATTTGTTTTTACTTGTTCTTTTATTTGTTCATTCTCACATCAAGGATTTGTAAAATCTGGGACCTCGTTTGCTTATCCCGAATATAGGTCGTAATAATTGGCGGCCATTTTATGCCATTAAGTCCAAAACGGATCATTTTTCAACAAAAGTTAGGTCTCGGTGTCAGCTTTTTGATGAAGTAAAAAAAAATTGAACCCATTTTGGCCATTTTTGCATTTGTTTAAAACTCAATAAACAAAAAATGATTTTGATAAACAATTTGAATTTTTTAAATCAGGTTGTAAAGAAAATTTTAATACCTTTATTTTAATTAAAAAAGAGTTTATTTTGGTCAATTTTTTTTTTCAAAATGACCGATAATATTCATTTTTTTGTTAATTGGGTTTTAAACAAAATGAAAAAAATGGCAAAAATAGGTTTAAAATTTTTTTTTACATCATCAAAAGTCTGGCGTCGAGATCTAAGTTTTGAAAAAAAATTATCCGTTTTGGACTTAATAGCATAAAATGGCGGTTAATTCAAATTTTAAATAACAAATTGAATTGCGCAGGCTGGGTTTAATATTTTTGCACCAAATTCAGGGTGTTTTTGTTAAAATAAAAAGCAGATTTTCTGAAAGTTTGAACTCGATCTATTCACCCAGCGGCTCTGTGCAGCAAAATGAAACAGAAACCTATATTTGGCAAGTTTTTTCACTTTTATAGGTTATAGCTGCGCTCCTAAGACCTACAGTAAACATAGATTTGTAGAAAATTTAATTACAAACATTTTGTTTTTTTTTGTCGCGATCGGACCTACATATCGAGTTATTCACATTTCTAGGTTGAAAAACGCTGTTAAAAAAAATAAATTTTCAATAACAATTGGAACATAAGGTCTTTGAAATACAAACATTTTTTGGGTACTCCTGAGCACGTGCCCAATAGGATTTAACCATAAAATTGCTTATGGAAAAGTTCCACTCCAAACCCTATTTTGATTGCATTATTTATTTATCAGCCCTTATTTTTAGTACCTATGCTATTAGATATTTTACCATAATCAGTTGCCAGTGTAACATCTTAATTTTGATGCTCCAGCTTTTCCAGGACATCCTTTATACATATTACACAAGTAGCTTACATATACAAAATATTTATAGTCCGAAAATATTTCATCAGGCAGATAAAAATCGAGACTTTTTTATCTATACGCCTGGATGACGCGCAGAAATTCGATTAAAATAGTATCAAATTTCTGAACGCCCACTATTTAGAAATATTTATCTCATTATTCAGTATGTATAATCAAACTATTACATTTATTATAATTTTATTTTATTAGTTGTAAGTACATCAATAGACTACAATAATAAAACGACACGTACGTTTTTCTGTCACCATGCATCAGGTCTCAAACTTTTTGTAAGTTGCTTCATAAAACTATCTAATTTTTTTCTGGAATCAGAGTAGCAGTAGTGTCTGCTGTTGCATTTTCGACTCGATTCTGGATATCAAAATTAGTCATAAAAATGAATGATAATTTAATCTTCTGGAAAATTTACATCTGCTTTTATAATTTCTACGCTTTATGTTAAAACACTCACATAAAATAATTTGTATTAATGATTTCTTAAAACTATCTCTGTTCTCTACTTCACTCACATTCGTCTGTATGCTCTATTTTTCTCAAAAAAACCTCTTTATTTGCTCTTTGTTACCACATCAAAACCATCTGTACTAAGCTGTTCAATGAGTCATCCCTTTCTTTATGCCCCAATTCACATCTGGCAACCTCACAAAGCATAATCCTTTATAACAGGTGGAACGCTAACAGGTAGACAAATTAAATATTGGTGTTTCCTGAGGTGAAATGCAGAAACATGGATTTGTGTTCGTTTATAATAATAATTAATTGTAATCAATACTTGCCGTCCCAACAAAATGACTATTTGTCATAGAGTATGAAAAATGGATGTTTAAAGAAGATGTATGTATTTTCGATTTGAATAATAGAGGAAATATGAAAAAGTAAAAATTACGTATTTTGTGCCAAAAATCCTTACCATCTATTTATTAGTATATAGAGCAATATTTGATAGTTAGTTTGAAAAAATGTACCTAGGTAGATGAGGGATGGACAAAATTGGTTGTTGCTTTTGACAGTTTGGAAGAGTAGGCTACGAAATTGAAATAGTATTAAAATAATGATGATAAAACTTATTATAATGATTTCAGATATCTCAAGAAAAATCAAAAACGATATTGACATCTACAGAAACTATGTTACAGCTGATGAAAATAATATAATGAATAATCCCACTAAATTCAGGACATTTTTAAATACCAAAAGGGATTCGACAAATATTTCAATATCATCAGATATAATAGAAAGGGCATAGACCTGTTGACATCTTAAATGCTTTTGCTGATTTCTTTAGTAACACTTTCGCACCTAGTAGTTATCTTCCTGATAATTTATTTACACATAACAATTTCAACAATAAGGCGGCAATACATATTTCGGAATTTTAAAAGGATGATGTACTAAAAGCTTTAAGAAAAATAAATAATAAAATGACAGCCGGTCCAGATGGCGTGCCCGCGTTTGCGCCTATATTTTTGCTTCACCATTAACAAATATTTTGAATTTAATTCTGAAATATAGTAGCTGACCAGATGTATGGAAATATTCTGGAGTGTGTCTAATTTTTTAGAAGGGCGGCAAATCTGATGTTTCCAATTTTTGGGCTATATCTATATTATACAACTTTGCCAAGGTCCTTGAGATTCTATTGCATGAAGTCATGTCATATACTCTCAAGTACATAATCGCACGTAGTTTACATAAGATCCTTAGTTAATCCCCATATTTACAATATAACCTAAACATGAATGACTTATCATCCCAAGAGTAGTAAGGTAATATATTTGTGACTTCAGTGTGGAACCATAAAAAAAATACCAAGAATCCGTGCAGCTCCTAGGCTAACCAAATAAAATATTTAACTCGAACTTCTAACTCCATGTATACAAAATCTCGCTGACTATAATACATCTATCTCTTTCTCTCTACGTGCCATCAGCATGACGTAATCCAGCACAGGTATAATAGTCTCGATTTCGAAGACCAAACCAAAATCAGCATAACCAACATAATCCAGCATAAACCCAATGTAGACCATACATAGACCAACATAAACCGTCTAAAAGATACAATAACCATTAATATATAATCGACATAAAGCACATATTAATTTACTCTTTCTATGTGTAGGGCATTTCCAAATCCCAAATACGATTCGCACAATTCAGCAAAAGCTGACGATATTTCAAATATCCTACTTACGGCGAAGAACCAATCCTAGAAACTACAAATTGTACGGTGATGATACACCATTACCAAGATAAATTTGGATTAACTTTTTAATTTTATCCTTCTGTTAGCACAACGTATAAAAAAAATGGAGGTACGTCTATAATGTTCAAACAGTGAAAAACGAAAGAGACGGAAATTACCAATGAATGCAACATGTGACTTATTTCAAAACCACACGCAAGCGCCACTAGCACTGACCGATACAATGCCTGTTGTTTTCTTAGCCAGAACGATATTAGGGTCTGTTCGATTAAAAATAATAATGACAACTAACAAACTATTCAACCTACAATGTACTATTCAAATACTACTCGTTTAATATGGAAAGGGAAAAGTTAAAGATTAAATTTTGAAAATACTAGAAGTGAATTTATAGAATCAACTCTAATTTAAGTATCAAATTAACTGATCAGAACAGAACTGAACCAATGGTGTCACGAACAATAATTAATTGAATATACTTAGAAAGCAAGTGACAGCTAGCCTGACAACAGAAACTTAACCTCCACGAGAAATTGAACATTACAAAGTATAAACCATAATAATTGTATACTACTGAATACTACGGTAAGCACTCGAAGTAATACGTTAATTATCCCGACATTTACAGTGCTACGATGTTGGGGTTGTGTTATAGTTGCTAACATTTTTCAATGTTGCAGGTACTCTGGACATAACAAGGATACTGCAAGAACTAGACGACATATACACTAGATCTAGTATTGTCGAACAGAGACTGCCCTGTTACGAGATCTGTTTTGATCGAGTGTTTACTGACCGAAGATTTACACCATCCACCTTTGGATATATCCATAAAAATAAATACTTCTCAGTCTGAAAATTTCTCATGCAACTCAACAGAAAGCTACAATTTTAAAAAAGCAGATATTCCTCAACTGTACAAGGTTTTATTCAAAACAGACTGATCCTTCTTAAATTAACTAAAAGATGTTAACATCACATGTTCTGAATTTTACGCAAAATTGACTGAAGTTTTTGATAAGGCTGTTCCCAAATATGTACCCAGAAAATCTAAATATCCACTATGGTACACAAATAACATAGTGCGAGACAAAGAAAAAACGTATTCTCTGGAAAAAATATAAACAAACAAAGAATACTGTTGTGTGGGTACAACTAATTAAATATTCTTCAGAAGGAGTTATTTATTAAACAAAACTAACAAAAAGTGGTACGAATCTTAAGTTTAAATATACGAAGTGAATGGTTTGAGAACAGAAATATAACTGACCCCTTTTTCGTGCATTTCGGCGGTATCTCGTATACCTCTCGAGGGATGGGTAAATGAGCGTAATTTCCAAATTACGGTTGGCTATTGTAGTTGGCCATTACTGCCTCTAGCCTGTCGGCATTTTTGCCTTAAAGGTACAACCTTTGTTAGTTTTACGATTGTGGTATTTCCGTGCTTAATTGTGGGAAAGTACGCTTCAAATATCAATATCTACAGGGAGTTTAGTGGCATAAGAAAAAAGATAAAGGATGAGTTAAGACAGGCGCAAAACTATCTGCTGAAAATACAAGAAAATATAAAAAGCGATCCGCAAAAATTCAGGTCTTACATTAAAGGTAAAAGAGGTAGCAGTTTCATTCCCGATAATATTACATATAATGACACTCAATGTAAGAATCCCCAGGATATTGTTAATGCCTTCGCTACCTTTTTTCAAGCTGCATATTTAAGACCTAACAATAATGAAGATAAATATTCATTCCTACGAAAACGCCAGTAGTAATAGCCCCAATTTGTCTCTAACGTCATTTCTGAAACAAAAGTATTTAAGTGATTGAAGAAAATCAAGCCTAAGCTTACTAAAGGACCTGATAACATTCCCACACTTATCATCAAAGAGCCAGCAGCCATATTCGCCAGTCCTTTCACAACAATATTCAATTTGTCACTAAAAACGCTTACATTTCCTGATCTGTGGAAATATTCGCGCTTATGTCCCGTTTTTTAAAAAGACAACGAGTGCATAGCCAAAAGTTATAGACCCATTACAAATACCTGCAATTTCGCAAAAGTCTTTGAGATCACTTTGCATATGTCATTATCCAGTCACGTACATGCCCAAATTAGCTGTAACCAACATGGATTTGTTCCCGGTAGATCTACTAAAACTAACATTGCATGCATCACTCAATTCATTTCTAAGGAATTGGATGCAAGCAGACAAGTCAATATTATCTACACTGATTTTTCCAAGGCCTTTGATCGCCCGGATCACTGTACTCTATTAGAAAAATTGGGTAAGTTTGGATTGTCAGGGATGCAGTTAGAATTCTTCTCGTCATATCTAGAGAATAGGCGTCAGTATGTTGAATACTATGGTTACAAGTCGTTTAACATCCTAGCCACCTCCGGTGTACCCCACGGTTCTGTACTGGGCCCGCTTATGTTTGTCGTTTTTATAAATGATATTACAGGTAATCTTAATATAGAGAGTATCTTATATGCCAATGATTTGAATATATATTGTGTAATAGAGAACGAACAAGATTGTGAAAATCTTCAGCATAACCTAAACGTGTAACCTGTTGGATGGTAGTATCCAAATAAATAAATAAATATACCTCATTGTATAACCAATTCCTAATTCAATATTAGGCATGTATAATGTACAGGCATGTATATACAGGTATGTACAAAATTAATGTTCGCTTATTCTTTTTAGAGTGAAACATGCCAGTCAAAGCTATACCTCGTATAAATTAGAAGCTATTACTAAACTAGAGTACGATATAGTTAAATTCTGCCAAGACAAATACAACGTAAAGAAAAATACAGACGGTTTTCTATTAATAATGAAAACTGGATACGAAATACAAATAAATAATAAAACAAACAGTGCAAGCTACATTTAATGTGTGAATTAAAATGGACATTATATCCTTTTATATATATTTAGTGTTGACTATTGTTGTATGTGATTATTAAAATTTAAAGTTACAAGTAATGTTAACGACTATATTTACTCGGCTAAAATACTACTGATAAGTGAACTTTCTTTTTATCTACAAAACAAATGCAAAATTCCATACTCATATTTGCCATGACAAAATCAAACATAACAACCAGTTGAATAGTCATAGACTTATATATAAATAAGTCTATGTGAATGGTCATCGAGATCACCAGACCTCATTGAAAGTTATTTTTTAGGGGGGTTTCATGAATAATTTTTGAGTGATTTTTTTGTTATTAATTTATTTACCACGGAGTGTTATTCGTTATCGCGCAAAAATATTTAAGAAAAAAGTTTATATTTTCCTGTTCGTGCATCAGAACTTCGTGAGTAATCCTGCACGGGGCCTGACTTGAATTTTTAATCTTTTGAAGTCCGTATCCCGTTATTTGTAAATTAATATATTTTTTCTTAAATATGGTGGCTATAGATACTTATCTCATATCTCATTTTCAAACGTGTGTTAATTGATAGTAGTAGTAGTCATCTAAAAGATTGATTAGGGATAAAACATCCTTTCTTCGAACCTCCTTAACAGTAGGACTTCTTTGGTATATGAAAATTTTATTACACATTTTTTTATACCTTTATAACTGTTTTAACTGAAACTGAAGACATTAAAAACATTTTTGACATAAATTAAAAAGTAAAAAATAAGAATCGACAAAAATAATTTATTTTTTAAATTTTCCTCTAACTTCAATTGTCTATAAAGTACGTCTACCTATAATTTAGTTCTTTACCAACAATTAGCTAGGCTTAATAATTAGTTCTTATTTATTCGATATTTGATTTCAATATGTTATGAAACGAATTTTTTGTACACACATATTTGCCTGCGGTTATAATATACCTATTAAATTAAACCGAATAGATTTAATAATAATAGAAGTAATAGGGAATAAGTATGCCGCCAGAAACGGTATGATTTGCCGTAAAAAATCGAAATAAAAAGCTGCTTCTGCTTTAAAAGTATTTTTGAGAAACCTAATGGTACACAATTAACCAGTATTTGTAAGCATCTGAACAATTCCTAGCCGAATGTTGCACATAGATTAACGCAATTTTAAATAAAAAGTCGGCGGCAAGAAATGCTATTGGGAAAAATCGAATGTTCGGCTCACAATAGAATCGTTTGTAACAAATAATTACAAAAGATTTAAAAATGAATTGAAGTCAGATACCTTAATATGTTGTTGTGTAACGAAACAACAAGTTTTATGAATTATTAAGAAAACTAGTAAACGTTCCTCTTCTTCTTGATCAGATATTCATATTCAATCGGTGAAACACTATGCATAATCATAATAATTTTATTTATTTCAAAGTAATTGACATACTAGTGTATATTATTATTAGTTCAAATGTTGTGTCAGCTTTTAGAATTGCATTTGTTAATTTATTCATAAAAAACATTTAAGCATTGTTATTTATTAAGTATCAATATTTATATACTAAGAAATAAGAGGCTCAACTATGATAACCTAAGCTCACAGGGAGCTTGTCTTGTGTCTACCTATTCCTAATTATTTAATATGTTTAATTACCGAGCACTGAATATATATATATATATATATATATATATATATATATATATATATATATGCACATGTGAAACAATTTTCAAAAATATGGACAAACACTTATCAATAATAGTAGCTAACAAACTTACAAGTTAAAAATTATTTAAAACATGGATGGATGTCAATTGATAAAATAAAATTGTTAAAATAATTAAATTTAAAAAAGATTTAAAAAAGCATGGTATCCTGAAGGGATCCATCTTGTATTATAAGGTTAAGTTGGAACTTCCTGTGAAGATGGCCAACCTGTCAAATTTATTCTTCAAGGATAAAAGTAACTAACCTGCACTTGTACCTGCTGTCCCATTCGATGCTATACCTGTTGGATTATATTGATTATTGTTGTCAAGATGTAAAAGAAAGGTGTAAATAATGTTAAGCCCTTCTATGTCCTTTTTCGAGTTTAAGGCGTTGTTACTTTTGTAGATATACGTCATTTCGAGAAATTCTCGTTTGTGTCTATTGTTCTCTTTACCCAAAATACTACCGCCGTCATATGCTACAATGCATATGCGCAATAGAATTAACGCTGCATCTAGAGCACTCTGGGGACTTAGAGAGAGAGTATTTGACAACCACGACCTTGCTTTGTCAACGAAAATGGCTGTCTACAGAGCAGTTGTCATTCCAACACTGCTATATGGATGTGAAAGCTGGGTCACTTACCGTCGTCATGTGAAAGAATTAGAACATTTTCAGCAAAGACACCTCAGAAGTATGATGAAACCCGTTGGTTCCATTACATATCAAACACGGAAGTACTCAGGAGAACAAACAGCCTTCCAATTGAGGTGCTTATTTCAAGAGCACGCCTAAGATGGGCAGGTCACGTTCATCGTATGCATGATAACCGCCTTCCTAAATGTACACTTTATGGTGAATTGCTAAGCGGTAGAAGAAGGCGTGGCGGTCAACGAAAGAGGTTCAAAGACGTTCTCCAAGAAAATCTGAAATCCTGCGGTATTCCAGACGAGCAATAGGAACAACTTGCAGCGGACAGAACCGAATGGCGAGGGGTTGTGGCCAGCTGTCAAGGAAATGTTGCTGCAAGAAGGCCGAATCCAAGACCTAACCAGGTCTATGTTTGTCCTGGCTGCGGTCGACATGTACTCTCCCGAATTGGCCTTTATAGCCATAGTCGTGTGCACCGTAGATGAATGGGAATTACAATGGACTACACCTTTTACTTGTTTTTTATTACACACAATCTATCGACTGTAATATTTTTTTTTATACTCGGAGTCGAGTAAAGGCTAATAATAATAATAATAATAATGCTACAACGTGATTGTTGTCAATGGCATGTTTTGCTAAAGTACAGGATTTCTTGTTATTCCTGATATCGCTTCTATGAGAAACCAACCGGTCCTTTAGGAGTCTACTGGTCTGGCCTATATATTTCTTATCGCATGCGCCACAAGGTATGCAATACACAACAACGGACATCTCCAGCATCTGGTCTTTGTCTTTTAATTTGGAAAAAATGTTGCCAATGGTAACATTGTTTTTGAAAGCAAGTTTGATATTGTAGTTGTTGAAAATTCTCTTGAACTCAAGCGTTAAGCCCTCTATATGGGCTAACGTGTAATATACTACATTATTATTGTTCTGTGGTGGAACATTATGTGGGTCAACAGTATCTATGGTAGAATTTCTCAACAACTCTTGTTTAGCAGAAATTCTCCACGGGTATTTGCCCGCTGAGTAGTTGTTTCCTGCAAATCATGTATAATAACAATATATATATATATATATATATATATATATATATATATATATACTCACTATATATAATCTCACATTCCGATGTTTTTCGGAGGAATAAGAAATAACGTAGTTGACTGCTTCTTGTTCAGTTTTCGAGGTGGCTGAAACTATTTTAGATTAAAGATTTTTGGTTTTTAACTTAAATTAAATATAAATGTAGTCCACAAGTGTGATTTATTTTGTAACAGTTGTGTTGGTTCTGTCTTGATGACTTGTCAATTTCATTTTTTAACCTCAATTTAGTAAGTACCTTTCACTTGTATTAAATAATTTTGATTATAATAAGTTACATTTTTGTAGAATTCCTGAGGAAGAAACAATAAAGTTTCGAAAGCTTGAATTTAAAAAAGAGTTTTCTTTTTTGAGCCCGTGACTGTATCCCTGGTGGAAATTAAAAATTTTTGTTTTTAACTTAGACAGTCGTCTAATATTCGTATATATTATATAATATATATATATATATATATATATGAGTAGTGGTGAGAGGTAAGTGAAACCTCTCAAATGGTCAATTGCTACTATACACCATAGATGTCTCTATGGGCGTATAGCGACTTGCGATTCTGCAAGTACCTGAGAGCGGCGACCTTTCAGTCCTAGGTGGACTTAACCTACTGTTATAATATACGATTTGCAGGAAACAACTACTCAGCGGGCAAATACCCCGACCTGCATTGAATTACACCTTACAAATCATTAAAGAACGGTACCAATATCATTTGTCAACTCCCTGACCAGACATAGACCGGTTTCGAACTTATTAGTTCTCATCAGTATGCCATAGGTCATGGAGCAGACAAGTGATAGTGGCCAACCTGCTAGTTTTATACAAACTATAGTAAATTGAGTAGTGGTGAGAGGTAAGTGAAACCTCTCCTATATATATATATATATATATATATATATATATATGTTATATTAGAAATATACCATGATATATAATATCACCGAGACTGGCTTAACCTTCTCAGACATATCACATTACAAATTGCGTAACAGCTCTTCTCTAATAACCGCTCACGTTAGCTGAGCTTAACATTTCATTCTCAGTAATCTGTTATCATGCTGAATTGCAAATCCAATGTTCTTTGTTCTCCAGACATTATAAATATTACCCACTGTCATTGTAAACCTCAGTCTTATACTCACATTTGGTCGAATACATTCTAAATTTATTATTGTTTATTATTATACAAAGAGTCAAGCTTGACTCCAATAAGTGAATAAAGTTTTTAAAAAGCTATTTCAAGAATCCACTATCTAACATTGGCGCAGTCGTGGCGGATCTGAAGAACACGCACAGTTCGGGAGCCTAACCAGTGGAAAACATATCGAAAGGAACAAGGAGTTCATCTGGAAAAGGTGCCTAACCTGAAGAAAAGAGCCCCTGGAAAAAGGAGAAATTCCTTAGCTGTCGTGGTGGATCCCAATCCTTTACTCAGAAGAATCTACGTTCACAAAGAAACAATAATAATAATTCAACGAGCAACAAAGCAACATATCAATCAATCGACAAATTAGCAAGTAAGAATTCATCCCAGTCGAGAAGTTGGTGTCTTCGGCAGTGTAGGAGACCTCTGTGGAAGGAATACCTGGTAACGCCCCTGGCAGAGAAGACCGCATTGTAACAAAGTTCACGGAGCAGCATTCAACTTCAATCCAGACGTGTGGAATGGAAATTTTAATGTAAGTAGATTTTAAGAATCATCTCGATTATTTTGCATATTTTTCTTATAAAAAAACAATTCAATTTAACGAACAGCAGTTCTAATATTCAAATAATAATTTCATTCAGAAGTAATATAATATTTTATTTAAAATTTATGTGACCTACATAAATAACTATACCGTTCCTATCTTAACATTATTTTTATCGTAATATCATATACTCTTTAAGTACGAACTTATCTACATTTCCTACATAAATAATTATAATCACATACCATTTTTATCTTAACATTATTTTTATCATAATATCATATACCATATAAAGGTTAAGTTTACACCTTATTTGACTGAAATAAAATAAAACCCACATGTTCTATACTGTTTAAATGCAAATTGGTATATAAAATTTCAGTGACATTATTCCCAACTAAAAACACTTTTTAAATTAATCCAATTATCCTTGTAATTAAATTTTGAAATATTATAAAATAAACAGCACATTCTTTTACATATAATATAAAATTACCAATTGTCAGTAGCGTACTAGCTCAATTTGAAAAAGTGTTTTAAGTTATTTAATTATCTAAATAATACAAATAAAATGGCTACCACTACAAACGTAAGCAATTCCAATGTAAACAACTCAATCACTGCAAACGAAACTATAAATATTGAACCGTATAGGTTAAACGAAATATTTTCCATAGTGCCCGAATTTGACGGCAACCCCATATTCTTGCAAACATTTATTTCAGCCTGTATAACTGCTCAGGGGATCGCTGTCGACGATCAGCGCATCTTATTAACGCTTCACATAAAAAATAAATTACGCGGAAAAGCCGCAGAATTGATAAATTCACGAAACCCCGTCACTTGGGCGGAAATAAAAAATTTGCTCGAATCACATTTTGGTGACTCTCGTGACTTGACAGCCTTGATACAAGACTTGCAAACAATTCGTCAATTACCCAACGAAACAGCTTTAATATTTGTGTCCAGGTTACAAACACATAATGCAAAAATGCACGCGGCAATACAAAAACAAAGTTTAACTTTAGAGGAAAAAACCGCGCAATCCACTTTAATAGAAAATATGACGTTAACTACTCTTCTCACTGGACTCGAACCAAAATTAGGTCAAATTATTAGGGCTGGTAACCCCGGCAATATGCTAGATGCAATAAATCGCATCAAACGAGAATTACAATTATCGTATTTCGAATCTCAAAAATTTGGAAATAGAACTTTAAACAAAAATCCCGTTCAAAATCAGCAAAGACGCCCAAATCTGCCACCATTTTGTACATTCTGCAAAAGGAATGGACACAGCTTTAACGAATGCCGCGCGAGGCAAAACCACCAATTTTCACACCCCAATTTCACACCAAACGCCTATTCCAATCAGGCACAAGTTCCTAGACAGCACTTCCAGAGTTTACCTAACCAAACAAATTTTAGACCACAGAATTTCCAAAATTTGCCTAATCAACAACGTAATTATCCACAACAAAACAGGCCCTTAGCTATCAGGCCAAATCCTAACTTCCAGCAGCAGAGACCTTCTGCCATACAACCGAACCCGAATTTTAATCGATTCAATCAACAAAAAACACATCACTTAAATCAAGAACCTTATGATAATTACTCAGATTACCCAAACCAATACGAAGATTACTCTGCAAATCAGTCCGTAAATTATTCTCCTGATTATCAATCTCAAAATAACGATGACTACGATTTTCAAAATGGACAATATGAGAATTATACTGCTAATTCTCAGCAATACGAGGATTATACTGTTAATCCTCCGGATTTTTGCACAGGCCCGGAGTATTCCACGAATACTCCAACACAACAAACGGACGAGCTAGACCAAATTTCTCATCAAGTCCAAGCGATAAACCTCCAGGACAGTTTCGGCCCAAACCTGAACTTCCCGGAAAACCAATTCATGTAAAAACACCCCGCTACAAACTAAATATCGTAAACTCAAAAAATTTATTTTACATAGAAGACATCACTAAACGTTTCAAAATCTTGATAGACACAGGCGCAGGTATCTCTATATTCAAACCCGAAACGGCAGAAAACTATAAACGTCGATCCCACGAAAATGTAATTATACAAGGTATAACAGACGAAAAAATTAATATCACTGAATCTGCTTGTTACATGGCCTATGTCCATTTAACAGTTTATTTAAAAACTAGTGTTTTGTGGATAGTTAGCACGACCTGTATATTTTTTGGATTCAGTTCTTGCAGGTGAAACTGTTTTCAATTAACAGAATTTTACATGTATAACTGCTAAACCATGTCACACTGTTTTATGTACTTAATTTTATATCTTAGGAACTTAGTCCTGTTTTTCTACTAACACTATTATGTATCTCATATCCGTTGTAATACAGCATTATTATCCCAGGAAACAATTTGTCTACAAAATTAGTTACATCAGATATCTATTTTTCAATTTTTATATTTTTGTTTACTATGGAGTACATATGGTTATTTTCCTTACCTTCTCTCATTCTATATATAGTAAATCCTATGAGATGGAATATGTTACTGATTTATCAATAATATCAATACGTTTTACTACTTATTTACATCTGTTAATATTTGTTGTTATGTATAAAATAGAAATTGCAAAGGCAAATCAGCTGGCATGGAAAATAAACTATTACTATAGATTCCTTTTATCGATTATATGCCACTACTTTAGTTGAGTATGGGAATCTACAAGGCAAGTTGGTGCGCTTAACGCAACCACTGACAGATGGCCATACTGGTACTATTTTTATATTTTATAGCTTTCAATTTCAACAGGGAATTAGATTTCTCACATTTTTTTGGTGGCGTTGTTTTCCAGTAAACAGGACAAAAAAAAGTTTACCTTATCAGTAAAACTCACCAGGAAGTCATTTACTTGCAGCCTTTGTACTGATTCAAACATTATAATTTTTAACTGTGGACTTCAGTAATTGATATTACAATTTTTATATCCCAGTTACAAAGTGTTGAACATACAGGTAATTTCATTTCATTATACTCATTAAAATATTTTAATTAATCTTCAAATTTTGCCTTTGATATAATTTCAATTATTTTTAAAATAAATTTTGAATTCAAAGTCAATTCTTTTTAATTTAATAAGTAGTTAAAATGCTATATGTACCACATGGTTGTAAAAATATTTTTCTCTTTCCTTTTCATTTTTTTGGCAATTTATAGTCTAAGAAATCAGCTTACTAGTGCATAGCTAATAATACTAGTGCATAGCTAATAATACTAGTGCATAGCTAATAATACTCGTGCATAGCTAATAATAATTCGTGCATAGCTAATAATTACACGTGCATAGCTAATAATAATTCGTGCATAGCTAATAATTACTATTGCATAGCTAAAATTACTTTTGTACTGCTAATCAGCTTACTTTGGTATAGCTGAAATTAATTTCCTGCAGCTTTTGTATAGCTAGCTTAATGTTTCGTGCAGCTAATTCAAATATATTTTGTACAGCTAACTAGCTTATATTTGCATAGCTAACATTGCTTAAATTTTGCATAAATAACTTGCATAAACTTTGTATGTGCTTATATTTGGTTAAATTTCCTACAATTTTCACCCCATTCATTGAGAGACGTAAATTGCCAAGAAAAATTTAGAATTCTTGCAATAAGAGACAATTGTGGGCCTGGATTGCTGTCCCAGAACCAGCCACCTGAGCCATAAACCACCTAGGATACTGGTATCAATTTGTTTTTTTTATATATATATATTTTTTTCACATTTCAATTTGTCTCAAACCGATTTGTCTAATTTTTTTGTAATATATTTTGTCATTCATTTTAAACTATCTTTTTATTTCTCTTACCAACAATTTCAGTCTGATCTATAGCAGACTGGTTATTCGAGAAAAAGAGACTATTTTGCTTATTTTACTATAGATGGTGCCCAATTTAACATCAATTTTTCTTTGTCTCCTTTTCTCGAAATAAACAGAAATCTGTCGCTTATGCTGTACATGTCAGAAAGGGTAAGTTTCTCCACTCTTACGAATGCTCTGGACCCACGGCTCTCTGCTCCGGCTTAAACCAGCTAGTCGTCCGCACATGTTGCCTCAATTCTTTCTCAAAAATAAATAATAAGAGAAAGGAGGTAACATAATTGGCGCCCAACGTGGGGCCCGATTATGTTACATGGCCTATGTCCATTTAACAGTTTATTTAAAAACTAGTGTTTTGTGGATAGTTAGCACGACCTGTATATTTTTTGGATTCAGTTCTTGCAGGTGAAACTGTTTTCAATTAACAGAATTTTACATGTATAACTGCTAAACCATGTCACACTGTTTTATGTACTTAATTTTATATCTTAGGAACTTAGTCCTGTTTTTCTACTAACACTATTATGTATCTCATATCCGTTGTAATACAGCATTATTATCCCAGGAAACAATTTGTCTACAAAATTAGTTACATCAGATATCTATTTTTCAATTTTTATATTTTTGTTTACTATGGAGTACATATGGTTATTTTCCTTACCTTCTCTCATTCTATATATAGTAAATCCTATGAGATGGAATATGTTACTGATTTATCAATAATATCAATACGTTTTACTACTTATTTACATCTGTTAATATTTGTTGTTATGTATAAAATAGAAATTGCAAAGGCAAATCAGCTGGCATGGAAAATAAACTATTACTATAGATTCCTTTTATCGATTATATGCCACTACTTTAGTTGAGTATGGGAATCTACAAGGCAAGTTGGTGCGCTTAACGCAACCACTGACAGATGGCCATACTGGTACTATTTTTATATTTTATAGCTTTCAATTTCAACAGGGAATTAGATTTCTCACATTTTTTTGGTGGCGTTGTTTTCCAGTAAACAGGACAAAAAAAAGTTTACCTTATCAGTAAAACTCACCAGGAAGTCATTTACTTGCAGCCTTTGTACTGATTCAAACATTATAATTTTTAACTGTGGACTTCAGTAATTGATATTACAATTTTTATATCCCAGTTACAAAGTGTTGAACATACAGGTAATTTCATTTCATTATACTCATTAAAATATTTTAATTAATCTTCAAATTTTGCCTTTGATATAATTTCAATTATTTTTAAAATAAATTTTGAATTCAAAGTCAATTCTTTTTAATTTAATAAGTAGTTAAAATGCTATATGTACCACATGGTTGTAAAAATATTTTTCTCTTTCCTTTTCATTTTTTTGGCAATTTATAGTCTAAGAAATCAGCTTACTAGTGCATAGCTAATAATACTAGTGCATAGCTAATAATACTAGTGCATAGCTAATAATACTCGTGCATAGCTAATAATAATTCGTGCATAGCTAATAATTACACGTGCATAGCTAATAATAATTCGTGCATAGCTAATAATTACTATTGCATAGCTAAAATTACTTTTGTACTGCTAATCAGCTTACTTTGGTATAGCTGAAATTAATTTCCTGCAGCTTTTGTATAGCTAGCTTAATGTTTCGTGCAGCTAATTCAAATATATTTTGTACAGCTAACTAGCTTATATTTGCATAGCTAACATTGCTTAAATTTTGCATAAATAACTTGCATAAACTTTGTATGTGCTTATATTTGGTTAAATTTCCTACAATTTTCACCCCATTCATTGAGAGACGTAAATTGCCAAGAAAAATTTAGAATTCTTGCAATAAGAGACAATTGTGGGCCTGGATTGCTGTCCCAGAACCAGCCACCTGAGCCATAAACCACCTAGGATACTGGTATCAATTTGTTTTTTTTATATATATATATTTTTTTCACATTTCAATTTGTCTCAAACCGATTTGTCTAATTTTTTTGTAATATATTTTGTCATTCATTTTAAACTATCTTTTTATTTCTCTTACCAACAATTTCAGTCTGATCTATAGCAGACTGGTTATTCGAGAAAAAGAGACTATTTTGCTTATTTTACTATAGATGGTGCCCAATTTAACATCAATTTTTCTTTGTCTCCTTTTCTCGAAATAAACAGAAATCTGTCGCTTATGCTGTACATGTCAGAAAGGGTAAGTTTCTCCACTCTTACGAATGCTCTGGACCCACGGCTCTCTGCTCCGGCTTAAACCAGCTAGTCGTCCGCACATGTTGCCTCAATTCTTTCTCAAAAATAAATAATAAGAGAAAGGAGGTAACATGCTCTCATACCTTTCAATCCGAATGATCCATACAAAGTTTACATTCATAATCTAGATATAGAATTTGACGGACTTTTAGGTGCCGACTTTTTGGACCATTACGATTGCTTAATAGACATTAAAAACAGACAACTAATCACTAATTTCAAAACCGTACCATTGTATCAAGTTACCGATAATATATTAACTACAATCTGGAGCCCGATTAAAAATCAAAATTTAAATGAAACAAAAAACCAAAATGTAATTTCTATCGAACCACGCACAGAAAAGATTTTTAAGCTTAAATGTAATTTACAAAATACCGAAGCTATACTAATAGCCCAGGAAAATGAAAAGGTACGCTTACCGAATGCCATTGTCAAAATAGACAACAATGGTGAATTTTTGACGACAGTAATAAACTCAAATGCAATTCCGAAAACAATAAAATTTTCAAATCTTAAACTTGAACCCGTTCAAAAATTTAGGTCAATATTTAATGTAAATCTTCAAAATCCGGATTCCCAATATATAGACAGAAATTACGAAATAAGAAACCAATTACGCTTAGATCACTTGAACGATGAGGAGAGTGAACTAATTACTCAACTCTGTTTAGACTTTTCAGACATATTCTATTTAGAAGGCGACAACTTGACATTTACCAATGAAATCAAACATTCAATAGACACTAACGATTCTAAACCAATTTTCACTAAATCTTATCGTTACCCCCAAATCCATAAACAAGAGGTAAAATCACAAGTCTCGAAAATGCTCGACCAAGGCATTATCCAGCCTTCAATTTCTCCCTGGTCCTCCCCAGTTTGGGTAGTCCCCAAAAAACTAGACGCTTCTGGTAAACAGAAATGGCGCGTCGTAGTTGACTACCGAAAATTAAACGAAGTAACGATAGGTGATAAGTATCCTTTGCCCAACATTTCCGATCTTCTAGACCAATTAGGCAGATGTCAATATTTCACGACTCTAGACTTGGCCTCTGGCTTCCACCAAATTGAAATCGATCCTAAGGACATCCAAAAAACAGCTTTCACGGTAGAGAATGGCCACTACGAATTTGTACGTATGCCATTCGGTCTAAAAAATGCTCCATCCACTTTCCAGAGGGTCATGGACAATATTCTATTAGGCATCCAAAATGAACGCTGTCTCGTCTACATGGACGATATTATTATTTATTCCCCTACTATCCATGAACATATTTCTCGACTAACAGAAGTCTTCAAACGTCTACAAAAAGCCAACCTCAAAATTCAGCCAGACAAATGCGAATTCCTTCGCAAGGAAGTCGCCTATTTAGGGCATCTTATTACAAAGGATGGTGTAAAACCAAACCCTGCCAAAGTCGAGGCAATTCTAAACTTTCCTCAACCCAAAAATCAGAAAGAAATTAAATCTTTTCTAGGTCTAGCAGGCTACTATAGACGCTTCATTCCTAATTTCTCCAAAATTTCAAAACCCTTAACTAAATTGCTACAAAAAGATATACCTTTCAATTTCGACAATGACTGTACAAATTCATTTGAAACCCTAAAACAAACCTTGACAACTACTCCGATATTGATCTACCCCAACTTCGATGAACCTTTTGTCCTAACTACAGACGCTAGTGCATTTGCAATAGGTTCTGTACTTTCACAAGGAAGTATAGGAAAAGATTTGCCAATCGCATACGCATCTCGAACTTTATGCGGCGCGGAAACCAAGTATTCAACCATTGAGCG
Source organism: Leptura quadrifasciata (assembly GCA_963675555.1). Taxonomy (NCBI): domain Eukaryota; kingdom Metazoa; phylum Arthropoda; class Insecta; order Coleoptera; family Cerambycidae; genus Leptura; species Leptura quadrifasciata. The sequence goes on along the minus strand of OY776681.1, from coordinate 11,584,243 downwards.
TGAACTTTTATCTTTGGTCTGGAGTGTAAAGCATTTTAGGCCATATCTATTCGGAAGGAAGTTCAAACTCGTCACCGACCACCGACCACCGACCACTCACTTGGTTATTTTCTATAAAAGACCCAGGTAGTAGACTAGCGCGTTGGCGCTTAAAACTAGAAGAATACGACTACGAGATAATATACAAACCCGGAAAGATCAATAAAAACGCGGACGCGTTGTCCAGAATAAAAATCAATCACTTTTCAGAATGTTCCAAATTTTATTCAAAAATTCTAGCCGCAAACGAAGACTCAAACGAAGACTCAGACGAAAATGAAACCTCAGACAACGACGACGAGATCACTGACGAACAAATTGCCCGTGAATTTGACACATTCTCCCGTCTTTACAAAACCAAATCTCTAATAGACTATTCCAAAATTCAAATCACAAATAAACAACTATTAGATCGAGAAAATAAAAACATCGTAACATTTTTCCAACAAAACAACTTGACAGACCTTCACCATCAAATTATCGAGGATATTTTCGAGGAAAACCCCGAATTCTATAACAATACAATCAATATCGTTTCCAGTAAATCGACCCGACAAAGAAATTATTACATTATCGCTCTACCCTTCGACCCAGAGTCTGTGGTAGAACACTTATTTTTAACATTATATAAACACCGGAACAAATTAGACCTTTCCAAAACTTACCATGTTGAAAACAATCTAGACTTTCCAATTCTCGAAATCCTATCATTTATTTTTGCAGAAAAAGATTTAAAACTAATCATTTGTCAAAATTTATTACGAACTCCCGATGAAGACCAACGTCCGATCATTCTCGACCAGCATCACACCGGAAAAAATAATTTACATCGTGGAATAAACGAAACAATACGTAGAATCAAAAATAAATATAATTGGCAAGGTTTAACAAAAGATGTCGAAAACTTTATAAAAAACTGTGAAACATGTCAAAGAACAAAAGTTTGTCGTAAGAACCTTAATAATCCCTTAGTAATCACCGAAACCCCTAAAACTCCATTTGAGAGAGTTAATATCGATCTATTCGAATTTCCCACGCGAAACTATGCATTAACCATCCGCGACGAGTTAACGAAATTTACCCAAGCTTATGCTGTCCCAGACAAAAGTGCAAAATCGGTTGTAAACACCCTGTTGCTATATTTCCAACACTATGGCACCCCATTAAGAATTCATTGTGATTACGGCGGTGAATTCGATAATAATTTATTAAAAGATCTTTGTACTCTCTACGACATAAAATTAACATACTCCAGCGTAGGACACCCTCAATCCAACGGATCTATCGAACGATTCCATGCCACCCTAGCGGAAATGATCAGAATACATAAAACAGAGAATCCGAACGAACATCCTTTCACAATATTACCATACGCGGTAATATGTTATAACAACTCGGTAAACAAAACTCATGGCTTTACGCCATACGAGCTTATTTTCGGACATACAGCTAACCGACCACCCGAAACCCTTTATAACCAGAAAGACCTGATTACCAAATACGTTAGAGACCTTAACAACCGGATATCCCACTATTACAAAATTGCGCGAAGTCGAACAGAAGCACAAAAACAAAAAGCCAAAGTTCGATTCGACAAAAACATTCCCGAAAATCGACACACATATAATATTGGCGACAAAGTGTACGTCAAAGAATCACAAATAAAAAACAAATTACAGAACAAATTTAACGGCCCCTTCGAAATTTTAGAAACTTCTCAAAATTCTGCAACATTATTAAATCCGGAAACAAACCAAACGACTAAAGTAAACTTTGACCGAATGAAACCTTATACTGAAAATTAAATTTATTTTCAGGTTTTTCCTGCTGTTCGGATCAGCACTTGCTCAATTTAAAATAACACCAATTAACAATACAATTGGAGTATACTATCACCGAGACACAAACATTGTGATTTCTCACAAGAAATGGACTTTACTGGTACACAAAAACATATCTACCTTTAAGACAGCTTTCGACAAAAACGACAAGATCTTACAGACACTATACAACACGCTCGACCCAACGTATCATTACATGAACGTCTTTTTAGGAGATGTAAAAACTCACCTCAGTTTATTGACTCAAATTTCTCAATCAATACAATCAAAATTTGACGAAATTTACCTTGACACGAAACGATACAAGCGAGGAATACTAAACGGTATTGGAACAATTTTCAAATCAATAACTGGAAATTTAGATGCAGAAGATGGTCAGTATTATTCTGATTGCATCAACAAATTAAATAATGACGAGCACCAACCCGAAAATTTAATCAAAAATCAAATATCTGTCACAACTTCAGTAATCAAAAATTTCAACGCAACCATTCAAAAACTGCAGGTTGATGAAGAAACTTTCAATAAAGATATTAAAGAAATCGAAACTTCAATTCTAGACATGACTAAAGACATAGAAAATATTCACGCAAAATTAAAATTTATAGAAATCTGCGAACAGCTTATGGCAAGCTATCTATTTATCGAAGATAACTTAAACGATATCCTGAATTCTATCACTTTCGCGAGGCTCAAAATAATTCATACATCGATCATAAACCCAAAAGACTTGGTAAATTCATTACAGGAAATTTCACAGAACCTACAAAGGAACAATTTGCCACTTCCAATCAAATTATCAAAAGTTGCACAGTATTTAGACATTATAGAACTAAAAGCTTTTCAAACAAATTCAGATTTAATATTCGTGTTAGACATACCTTTGGTAGACCCTCAAACCTACTCAGTATTTCAATTATACCCTATCCCTATTTTGGATAATAGAACTGGCTTATATCATATCTTGTCAACCTCTCAAAAATATATCGCGAGAGATGATGATTCTTTAATGTACTTAACCATCCCGGACCTCAGAGAATGCAAACCACTCTACTTCAACACTAAATTATGTTTAAATCTATTTTCATACCCCATTGATGATAATGCCATTTGCGAAGCCCGTCTCTTCAAGAACCTCAAAACTCTGCCAGGAAGCTGCCAGACGTCGTTCATCATCAGCCAAGGCTACAACGTCCAAAAGATAGACGAAAATACGTGGTTAGTTATCAACGCAGAACCATTACAGGCAACCATCAATTGTCCAGAAAGAAGTTCGAAAACTGAAGTCATCTACAAAAACTCAATAGTGAAATTACAACCTAATTGTTACGCCTTTATAGGCATCACAAAAATCCAAGCCAGTACCAACGAAGTAACCGACGTAAACGACGACACTCATCCCATCCAAATTCCATTCGAATGCTGCAACAAAATTCCAAACAACATTAGAGCACCAAACCTTAAACCATTAAAATTAAACAACCTTAACACAGAAGATCTCGAAATTGCCAAACACAAATTGGACCAATATTCCAGAGATCTAGACGATTTAATCAACGAACCATTCGTAACAAAACACATATCCTGGTTCACCTACTTCATCATTGTGCTAATATTTGGACTGTTATTTCTGTACCTATTTTGTAAGTGCAGAACAAAAAGACGAAGACTAGCCATCGATGTTTCTGCATCACCCCCATCTCCACCGAGGCCTAGCAAACCATACAGGACATTTGCTAACCTATTCCCTTCACGAAGACGACCCACCTTAAGAAGAGAAGACAACGAAGCCGAAGACATAGAACTTACATAAAGACAAACTGTTTTGTGCCTTTTTACTGACTTTTAGTGCTGGACTCTTCAGTGAATTTTATTTCATTTGTTTAATCATTATATTTCATTATTTTTCTATCATTTGTTAATTTCAATTTTATTAACATTTTTACGTCATTTTCATTCAAACCCATCATGCTTATATTTTATGCTTTCACAGTAAAGCTATATTTTAACCTTGGGAATATTTTATCCCATTTTACAATTCAAACCTAGTATGTTTGTATTTTACGCTTTCTTGCCAAAGCTATATTTTAACTCTAACATTTTTATGTTATTTTATTTTTATGAATCAAGCTTATTGTGCTTGCATTTCATATTTTAGACGCTAAGGTTATATTCTGTATTTTAAACCTTACGATTTAACATTTTGTACTCTTTATATTTTTCCAAATTGTACCATTACCTTTTATATACATTTTATATTCATTTCAAAAGTTGCTGCATAAAACACCAACTTTTTTTATAAGGGGGAAGCTGTTATATTAGAAATATACCATGATATATAATATCACCGAGACTGGCTTAACCTTCTCAGACATATCACATTACAAATTGCGTAACAGCTCTTCTCTAATAACCGCTCACGTTAGCTGAGCTTAACATTTCATTCTCAGTAATCTGTTATCATGCTGAATTGCAAATCCAATGTTCTTTGTTCTCCAGACATTATAAATATTACCCACTGTCATTGTAAACCTCAGTCTTATACTCACATTTGGTCGAATACATTCTAAATTTATTATTGTTTATTATTATACAAAGAGTCAAGCTTGACTCCAATAAGTGAATAAAGTTTTTAAAAAGCTATTTCAAGAATCCACTATCTAACATATATACATACATATGGGTGTCCCACGACGAACTGCGGCGATCGATATCTCGAAAAGTAGAGATCGGAAGATTTTGAAAATTTGGTAGTAAACCAATGTCGATGGGGGCAACTCGGCTAAAATATTTTCAAGATGGTGGCACTTCCGGTTATACCGGAAGTCGATACCAACTTGCTTATTTTAAATGGGACACCCTATATATTATTACATTTTTGGATTATACGCAAAATTCTAGGCCGAACTATTTATACTATTTATGATTTCATTTTCTGAGATTGGATACAAAAATATTGAATTTCTTAATATAGCTTTTGTATTGTCTGTCAATTCCATTCTGATTATTCTTTATTATATCTTGAGCCATTTTTCTGTCCAGTTTCAGCAAAAAATGTATTAAATTCGCATGCAATGTCCTTGGGTTCTGTTAATACATTATTTTCTGTTTGATTTTGGTTTATTATTGTTCTATTTTGTTTTATCTTCTCATTTGTTGACTCTTCTATTAACTCCCATACTTTTTTATATTATGACTAGCTTCTTTGAAATGAACTTTATAATTTCTTTCTTTTTCTATCTCTCTATATTTGTCATAATCCTGTGCTTTGTGTATTAAATTTGGATATTTTAATAATGTTTTAATTTGTCCCTGTTTCATATAGATTTTATTAACCCCTGACTTATCCATGGTTTTAGTTTTTGTTTATTAGTCATTTTAGAGCATATTATTGTTGGGCAATTTTTTATTTTATATTTATATTTAATCATGAACTTATTAGTCCCAATATCCACATTGTCTTTATTGTAAACCTCTGACCACGTCTCATTTTTTAAGTCTCTGGTAATTTTTCTATTTTTCCGCATATTTGTGTTATGTTGTTCTGTACATATTCTTTCTGTTGTATGTACATTATACGTAGATAGAAGTGAAGGATTATGAAACTATCAGGCTGGTGGATCATTCACGCCCCCATAACGTCCCTCTCAGGAAATTAGATTATGCTGTTCTACGGCTCTCATAGCTCTAGGACAGATTCGGAAACACCCTCCAGAACGCGTAGCCCCTATTCGATATATCTTTTGTGTTGTCGAAAAAAATATCTGCCTTAGTGTTTTACATAATAATACGCTCTTGACTCGCCTCTGAAATTAATTCAGAATGTCATGAAAGTGGATTTTGTGAGTCGTTAGAAATGTGTATAGTATTGTTGTTTTGAATGTGTGCTAAAGAGGACCATACACTGTAGATATGAGTCGAGTAATGTTACTTTAAGAAGAATATACTCAAGTTAAACATCCCCACCGTACTGATATTACCGAAAAAATAAAATAAATGATTAAATTGAAAGATGAGGCTTACAACAAAGATCTAAAAAACTATCTGTCGTTAGGAGTGGGAGAATTGCTTAATGAATTTTGAAATTAACAGAATTGAAAAGAACTCGAAGAAACTGTGGTTTAAATTTAAACAATGGAATATCACCACAAATGCATCGGCGGAAAGAATCCTAATGAACTAAGTAAAACATTCACAAACTTAAGTCACCTAGTAACACCTAGTAATATGTTGTGTTTGAGCAATTTTACTAAATTCTTTTTGTTGATTACTGACCGAATTATGACGTGATTTTACATTTGACGCATTCACCAGTGCCGGCCAGTGCAGAAGTTTAGAACTTGCGCGAGAAAAATATGAATTCGATTATTTGCATTTACTTTTAGCGTGACCCGGGAACACTGCGATAAATTTTTTCCGGAAAATACAGCTAACACTGCTACTGACAATTGTCAACTATCAAACGCCATCTTCGACATCGGATTTGAAATCAGTGAGCCAAAAAAATCTTTTCCAGAAAATAAAGGCGAGTTGACAATGCCCCCCCCCCCCCCACATCTGGAAAACTGTACATTTTTCGACCTTGTCGAGGACTTTTGATCATTAACTCAAGAGGAATAACATATATCGATTCCAGCGAGTTTCACCGGTGGCCATTTCCCATAAGAAATGTGCAGGGTACTTATGTTTTATGACGTAACAGAATCTGACATATATAAAGCGTTTAAAAAAATTAAGTCAAAGTGTAAAAAGTTTTGATGATATTGGATAAGACATGCTGAATTTGAGTATGCTATTTGTCTCGGGTTTTCTTAAAGATCTTATCAACAGATCGTTAGAGAATGGAGAATTTTCAACGGTTTGGAAAACATCGATTATAAGACCATTGCCTACTTGGATGGGCGACCGTTTCAAAGAAGACCGTGTCCTCGCCTCACATATCTTCCAGCGGCTTGTATATCAGTGTATGCGCGGAAGCTATGCAACCTTAGGCGAGGGTTGTGTAGATGATATACCATCCTTCGGAGGGGATGTAAAGCCGTCGGTCCCTTGTCCATTAAATGTTAGGCAAGCAAAAGATCCCTACTCTTAAGGGAAGAGGTTCGGCAAAATTCCTGGTTGGGGGTAGCTCGTCTACAGGCGTCGGTGATAGGCCCCAGTAGCCGAAACAGATCTACGTTAAATAAATGTTAAAAAAAAGACCATTGCCAAAAGTACCAAGTATGACTGGATTTAATGAACTAATCAATAAATATTCTCCCTATTTTAGCGAATATGTTCGAAAAGATTGTATGTGACATGACGGTTGAATTTTTACGTAGTTATGATATATTACCAGATGTGCAATCTGGCTTTCGAGCTATTTCAGTACTGCTATGTCACTGACTAGAGTGGTAACAGATATTATGTGGAGAATAGATGAGACAAAAGCAACATGCTTAGTTCTTTTAGACTATAGCAAAGTTTTTGACTTGATAAACCATGACTTGCTGCTTGCTAACATGAGTTTTATCATTTATCTGATGTTGTCTGTGTTTAGTTCAGTAACTATTTATCAAATAGATTGCAATGCGTGAAAATAGATGGAATTAATTGAGATCCTCTTGTAGTGAAACAAGGTGTACCGCAAAGGAGTATATTAGGGCCAATTTTGTTTAATATCTTCACATCAGGCATATCGTCAGTAGTACACAACTGTAATATTTATATGTATGCAGACGATACGCAGTTCTTAAAAAAATTTGATCCGCCACAGGTAAACCTCGTCCTGAATAAAGTAAATGCTGATCTCGAAAGGATAAATAATTGGCCATCATAACATGAAAACTTTTCTATATATATTGACTGCTGACTGAGTGGGTTCTATGAAAATTAAGTCTGACTGTTGATTTCATCAATTTAATTATATAAACTAACATATGGGTGAATATCAGCTTTTCCAAAACTCTTGCACTTTTTTTACGCGGGCTATCCGACTATGTGTCTGGCCAATAGCCGGTGGTTAATGCGCGAGGTGGCAGTCGCTATTAATCACACGGGGATCGCGCCACCGCGTATGTCCGCGTTTTTTCAATGTGTAACCCCCTTCCGCACAAGCCTCTGGCTTCTGGAATTGGGGGTTGTCTAATTCTAATTTATTATTATTATTATTATTAAGAGTGTGTTAATTACTGCGTACACTCGTTTATATTTTAGTTCCTATCTTCGTACTTTGCACACTGATCAAGCACCGATAACAATACAATAATTTGACGACTTTGTCCTAATGTCATCACCAGGTCCATCAGGATAAAATAAATGACTAATCTATTGTTGAGATTTTGCCGGAGGCGCCGCTGTTATTAATATATGTATCGGTGTTCATGATGCCAATTCTAAACTTCACCCAATTCAATATATTGCTGAGAAACGTGCCGAGGGTGACTAAAAATGTCAGGTCGCTAGCGTCAACCTCAGGAAACCGGGCACACCCCGTTGTATAAGAGCTTTACCCTTCTCTAGGACCTCTGGGGGGGTTGACCGTTTAATTATCCATTACTCGTGTTAACAACAATGAACAAAAAATGAAACTATAACACAAACAGAGGAGATTGGCGAAAAAAAAATTATAGTTTAAAAAAACTAAAAAAAAAAACGTGCTTTAATAGCAAACCGAACTATAAAGTAAAAAACAGTGTTTAAATATTAAGATTCTGTTCAACTTTTGTTCAATTCATTTTATTGTAAAAAGTGTGGGGTGCTTTTTACTATATTTTTATAATTCTACTTTTATCAATAGCTACCAATAAAATATTTATGATATCAAGCACCCCACGCTATTTACAATAAAACGCTCTGGTAGAGCAGATGGTTAGCGTAAGGCTTACCAAACTGAACTTCGCCCTTTCTTTGAATAAAGACATATTATTATTATTATTAATTGAACAAAAGTTGAACAAAATCTTAATATTTAAATATTATTTTTTACTTTTTAGTTTGGATTGCTATTAAAGTGTGTTTCTTTAAGTTTGTTTAAACTATTTTTGTTTGCTTCCAAAAATACTGGCCAAAAACTCACTCCAGTACACAAATATGGATCTTCACGTGTACGGACTCCTTCATTGCCCCACGACGTAGGGTGTGTGCGGATCAGAGTAGGGCTACGCCCCGACATCTCTGCCAACCCCCAGTACCGCCTTTGTGGATTTTCGAAAGTCAGGACCACAGAAATCGCCGAGAGGTGCCCCACATTCCTCAGTCAGTTACATTGCCTCTGTGTTGCTCAATTCCCCCTAACAGCTCCTGCCCCCTTACAGGCAGATTCGGCAAGGAGGTAGTTGTTGTGTACCGTGGATGTTGCACTTAGTTCTTCTCGCTCATCTGTGGGTAATTAATGGCCATGGTTAGGGACCACTTACGCCAGCGGCCTTCGTTTCTTTACTCTGCTCAATATTAGAGAAATATATTATTTAAGAATAATCAGATGAGAAAACAACTACTTTACCCCTAAGCACTCCTTGCTAATATAGAAGAGAATTGTATCATACAGGGTGTTTCATAAGGAACTGTACATATTTTCAGGGGCGGTAGAGGACCACTTGGGTATTCAGGAACGACCATTGAAATTTTCCTGTCCTTCTTAATTTCTGACATATAGGGTGATAAACTGATTTTGGTCTAAATTTATTTTGGCCAGAACGTCCTTGCTAATGATCGAATTTTGTTTAAATTTTAGACACTTTATACACTTATCACAGTTGATAGATTGCTATTATAATTTTTTTTTATTTCAGGGCCGCACTATTCTAATTTGTTTTTTCCAATTCCTGTAAAAAAAATCACTCTGTATATATATTTTTTAACATTCAGTTGCCAATTATAAAAGCCCACCCAACTAGCACAATTAGTCGCGAGAACGTAGCAATAACTATTGTAGGCACTTTAAAATGTTTTGGTACTAATCACAGGCACGTAGTAGGAACGTTCCTAATGCGTGTTTACGACCAAAATGAGGAATAACGTGACGATAACGTTCCAGCCACGTTCCTGAACTTGTCTGACTACGTTCCAATGACGTTGTGATTCGTTCAGAAAACTTTACCACTCCCCACTCTTTCAAATCGGTGTTGCTCCTGCTTTGTCTTACAACCGATTTTATTATATTTAAGTTTCATTCTTACATATGATTCTTGTTCTTATTAATTTCCCTAACTCAGAAACTTAATAGAATATGAGAAGAGTAATATTAGATACTTAGATAGCAAAACTTGTGCTATTTTCCAATGTTCTAAGGGTCACAATTAAAACGAATGCAATTTTACTGACAAATATAATGATAAAACGTCAAAATCTAACCACGCGCCTTTAAAATTTCCATTTCTTAATGAAAATATTGTCTTTAAAATATGCAATGTCATGCGAGAATATGGCATAGTAGATCCGAAATCTATTTTTTATTGTTCTACGGAATTTAAAACTAATTTTTATGTATTCATTTGTTAGATTTGGTGCAGAAATGGCGATAAATTACATTTTTAAGTCAATTGTGCAATTATGGTTCATGTGCCATAATAATGGCGTCGAAAGTTTTGGACATCAATATGGCGTATTTCAGAAAATATCACTTTAAAGTCGTTTTCACCAAGAAATGCTACATGAAAGTAATCTCTACTTGGCGATAGTGACGAAAACTTTAAAGCCGTAGAGATGTTGGGACTACCACAAATTACCTCTTCAAAGTTGCAGCTGCCACTTCATGGTTACATTTTTCCTGATGTTGATTCGGAGCGTATCCTTGGTACGTGTTAGCCGTACGTTGAAGTCTAAACTGAACACGCTCCTAATTTTAACTATTTATTATTTACCTAACTTCACATTGAAAAACCTGTCAGTCGTTATGTATCTTTAATTCTTTAATCCGTGTATGCGGCGATATATATTTATTAGCGTGATAGTAGGTGTAAGCACTTTGGTAATAAAACTGTGCAGAAATATTAAATTTTGTTGCCTTATTTTGAAGGATTATAGATTCTTTTAAAATTGTGTCAAAATAAATATATATATATATATATATATATATATATATATATATATATATATATTGTTGCTTTAACTTTCGCTATTGTCAAACATTGGGAACTAGATGGTGAAATTTACTTCTTGATAAATCAGAGATGACGTGCACTTTGTAGTAGCCGTGCACAGTTCTATTAAGTAGCAGTAATGTCATTATCACCTATGAATATTACTTGCAAATTCCACTATTTTAAAGGAATAATGAAGGTTCCCAGAACGTCGCGGCGATTATTAAAGCTACTTGAAAGTGATTGCAACTTTGAAGTCACATTTCAGTGACACGAGTTAGTCGCTGCTACTATCGTTTACCGCCTTCAAGTTCTGAAAACCCGAAAGTCGTCCCAATGGTAACTACCAAGTTCCCATGTACTACGAAAGCTACGTAGAATTTGCATAACTATTGAAGTAATCACTAGTGGTAGAAACTACGAGACAGGAACTGTAGACTTGTCAGATGATGTTATTTTTACATCAAAGTCATAAATTTAGTCGCAATTACGTAATGATTACTCATACGAGGTTCCCATCTCAGTTACTGTCACTTTGGTGCTAGTTGGGCATACATCACTAAACAAAACCATGTATAGTCCAAGTAAGGACTTCCCTGCATTCAAAAAACGCAACAAAAACTTTACGACATAATTATTATCGTGTCGGGCCATGGCGGCATGCCTGTCATCAATCGACCCAAAATTTTCGAATGGATATATTTACCCGTTCTCCATATTCTTCTAATACTCCATCCACCACCACTCAGTATACGATCACTAATTTAATTTTTAGAGACTAGGAATATTAGATAATTAACTTGGAAGATGTAACTTTTAAATAGTAACTGAAATTGTTTTTAAAATAATAATTATTAAATATATTCGTAGGGCGAGCGTAGGTGCGTCTTTACTATGTACATACTTCGGTATGCGATGTAAAGCAACGACAGGCGCAGTTAGTACTTGGATTGGTGACAATTCCAACGGAAACCGCGTTCTCGCCTCACACATCTTCCAGCGGCTTGTATATCAGTGTATGCGCGGAAGCTATACAACCTTAGACGAGGGTTGTATAGGAGATATACCATCCTTCGGAGGGGATGTAAAGCCATCGGTCCCTTGTCTATTAAATGTTAGGCAAGTAAAAGATCCCTACTCTTCTTAAGGGAAGAGGTTCGGCAAAATTCCTGGTTGGGGGTAGCTCGTCTACAGGCGTCGGTGTTAGGCCTCAGTAGCGGAAATAGGCCGACGTTAAATAAATGTATATATATAAATATATTCGTTTTTAAACGGATCTGGGATATAAGGTGGTTACATTAAAAGAATAAAGAATAAAAATCGTCGGACTAATCTTATGTTTGGTATGCAGATGACTCTATCGAGAAAGAATAAAATCTTATAAATAAAAGAAACATACTTAGGGTGTACCACAATAAGTTGTTAAAAAACATCAGATTCCTTGACACTTTTTGCTAATAATTTTTTCGTTGTGATCTATCCTGTATATACTTGTCAAATAAAAGTCTCTTCCGACATGTTTTTATTTTAAAAAAGTGGACACCTTTTTTAAAAAAGGGGTTTACGTCTCTGCACAATTTTCAAAGCGTCATGTATTCGATTGCAAGTAAAAATTACTTTATTAGGTGTTCAAAAACTGACTTCCACGCAATGGTACAGTCGAGTTTCAAATGTCTGTAACTTTACCAAAAACTTTAGATTTTGACATTCTTGAGTTGCGTAGACTTTTTTCTTCAAATATCCCCACAAGAAAGTCTTTATAGGGGTTTAATCGGATGACACTTGTCCTAGATTTCTACCTTTCTTTTCGCCTTGGATCCCAATCTAAAATGATTAACAAGTGGTGTACGATAGTGGCGGCCCGTCAGGGATGGCAGGGTAGGCAGTGCCCACCCAATTACGTAAGCGGTAGTTATAAAGGTATATTTATAATTTTATATATTTTTGTAGCTTAATTATCAAGTACAATTTTGCGGTTAATTAATTGTATATGAAAATTAAAAAGTTAGTTTTATTTATAATATTATTTTTACTACATATTAATCTGCCTCATATAGGTACACTTATGAATCCGTTTAGAAGCTGGGCGTAATACTGTCGAAAGTGTCATGCTCCAAGCCAGGGCGGGCAAGTATCGCTCAAAAATCGTGAATTCAATCAGAATACGCCTACGCGCATGTTGGTTATTCACTTTAATTTTACGCCTGTAATGCATATCAAAACGTGATGTACGTCTTGCAGGCTTAGGATATTTACAACCTAAAGTGGGCATGCCATCCCTGAGCAAAACTTGTAATAAACAATATGAATATTGAATAAAATATGTTCACAATTGAAAAGATATCAAACACGAAAAATAACTAGTGTATTAAAATTGATTAATTAATCCTTTATGAATATCAAATATGATAGCAATTTCTAATTTGATAAATAGGAACAAAAAGAAGTTAAAATACATATCAGCGGTGCCATATAGTTAAGTTACCTATAACCATAATTTTATTTTTCTTTACGTTTTAAGGTATAATATATTAGAACATATATGCCTCTATATTATCCAAAAAGTACTAAAATAATGTTTAATTTTATTTTAGCAGTTTTAGATGTCAAATTAATATATGTAAATGAAATAAATGTATAATATTCAAATAAGGGACTTCGCGCTCGGTGGGATGTGGACACTGCCACCCTCATCCCTTCCGGTTCCCTTTTCTTTTACAGTGTCGTGATGTTTCGCTGAGAATCGTTTAATTTTCGGGCGTGTGGAGTCAAGTCAGTATTCGCGGATTTTAAACGTTGGAAATTGTTGCTGCTGTTGTAGAATTGGAAGACTTTGGTTAGGTTTGTGTAATATTTTATTCTCTCAATTTTATGTTTTTTTAATTCGTAATCTGTGATCTTTGTTGGTATTTAGTAAATAGTAAAAGTGTCTACTTTTGCAGAAAAAAGTGTAGTGAATGGACAACTGACAAATTATTAATATTAAAATATTTGCCATGACCGACGTAAGACAAACGGTAAAAGCAATAATTCTGATATTATACATTTTTTATTAGAAAACAGTTTTGCGTCCCCAATATACGACGACAAAATTTTTGTAACTAAATTAGAGCGACCTAGCTCACTATGGGATAAATCCAAATTCGTTCAATAGAAAATGTTGTGTCACGGGGTATCAGAAATGTTTCTGGAAGTGAAATAAAAAAAATAAACTTTATTGCTGGCCTTGCTTGTTATTCAATAAAAATCCGTGGAATTCAACAGGGATAGATAATTTAAAAACGTTATACAAGGCGGTTGAAATGGGCGGAGGCATCACTGAATGTTTTTTGCGTGATTTTTACACCCACTAAATTTCTGTGGAGAAGTGTCATATTATTCGGTTCTATCACCCATCCTGCCCACCGAGAGCTAAAATCCACGGGCCGCCACTGGTGTACGAAACCACTACTTATCACTTGTCTATAAAATGACAATTTTTTCTATTTTCCAAAATTTAAACTGTAAAAGTCATTATAATGCATTTGCCTGCCGGTATTCATGAAATTATTTTATCACTAAATACACGCAAATCGTCCAGTTCATTTATAAGTACTGATTACATCATGGTTTGTTAATTCCAAATTTTCTCATCGAATCGACCTTTGGTGATGGAGCATTGCGCTGTCCGCATCTTGATACAGGAGCAGACGAAATAACGCTTGGCATCTGCATGGAGAACGTCTATACCTCTCACTTCTTCGTTATTCTGTTTGCCTTATACAAAGTGCTGCAAAAGTGTCGGTGTTAGCGCATCATTGTTTTTTTTAATCATGTCAGCAAGCGCAATAGTCGGTTCGATGTGTGCAGTCTGACAACGCGCAGGAGACTTCATTCCACCCGTGACTGGATGGAGTTTTAAATTCCAGTAAAAATGTCAGCATCACTAATTGTGTATAGACGGGTACTGGTAGGCCAATTATAATGACAAAAAATATTGATATGGTATGGAGAGGACGTATGATCTTCCAATATGTTCCAATTTTTCTCCAATTGGAATCTGGAATGAGTCTTTAATCTACTTTTGGGAGCTATATAATATCACACTAATCAGTCTGTCTAGCTGACTTTTCGCGCTATAGTCAAAAATTCATTTGACGAAGCAATATATTGCTTGTTGCGTATCTTGGTGTTGCCGACCTTTTGGGAAAATTGGGCGTTTTAAATGTCAACAAGCGACATTTGTCTGTTATTAGATAAAAATGAGAGGTACTACTAAAATTGTTTGAACAGAATCGAAGATATAGTAAACAATATGGTTACCTTTTCTAGAGGCGAAAATCACCCGTCAATAGATGGCGCTGCTAATTTCTGGATACTTTAGGGACTCAACAAAGTTTTGATATTAGCCATATAATATAATAATACCTGTGTTATTGACTTTCATCACCACCATTTCGTTTGTAACGCATGCAACTAAAAATAGTTTTCAGTGTACTCGAGTACCTTGAGAAGTACTCAAGTACACAATTTTTACTACAAGTACAAGTAAATAACTTTAAATAGTTGAAGTACGAGTAACCAGTACCTCCACACGGTATGTATTCGGGTACAGAGTACAGAGTACCAAAAACTGTACTTAAGTACTAATTTCGAGTACTTGTACTCGAGTACGTCCCAGCTCTGGTAGCGAAGTTAGCTTACATGCAGTTGATGTCGTGTATTTTTAAAAGCAATTAAATCTCAATTTGTTTCAATCTTATTTTTTTTTAATTGGGTTCGATCCGTATAACCCTTATATGCAACGTGCGGCTGCTGAAAATAGCTTAGCCCCTGTTGCTTCAAGATGCGTGTCTTTTATCAAAAAATTATATTTTTGCAAAGTAAGACAAATTTTCTTTTTTCCAATTCCTGCAAATGCTGACGTAGTATCGCAATCACAAAAAGCATGTATAAATAACACATGTTCTTTTAAATCTGTTTTTTTTTTTGAAAAAATATTGTAAATAATATTTTTCCTTCGTTTTTTCTATCAGGTTTATAAAAATGATTATTTTCTGATAAAGATAAAACAAAATATGTTAATAAAACTAGCAAATCTATATCTTGACCGACAATTACAATATCGCATTCTCCATTATTTATTTATTTTTCGAAACAGCAGTACAAATAATATTTGTATTAGCATCTTCTTTACATATTTCTATTTTTAAATTCATTACACAAAAGGGAAATAAAATGCTGCCTATTTTTACTGCGGAGCAGAAACACTTTTTGGCTTATGGGATGTGCTGTATGTATATCAAGTATATTTATAGTTGAAGTAATAAGTTCCCGACACATAAAAATCGCAACAAAAATTTTACGACCTCATTAAAATACCGGTACTCTCTGTACTGCTGTTCGCGAATTGACTCGCTTTCCTGTATATATTTTTAATGTGCGCCGGTTCGTTTGATGACATGCATGCCGCCAAGGCCCGCTGCGACATTAATTATATCCTAAAGTTTTTGTTGCGTTTTTTTAGCGTAGGGAAGTCCTTACTTGGACTGTACTTTAGTTGAAAAACTATTGTGCAATCTCTTCAAACGTTCTGAATTTTTCATGCTATTACAATCAGCACTACATCCATAAAAAATTACAATTCATAGTTGTCGTTAAACTATTTTTTATATAATTAATGTACGACATGAATATTTCAAAATGAGTAGCATCTTTTTCACAAATTACCTTATGTAAAGAGATAACCACCATCAATAATAAAAAAATGATTAGTTAAAACGGGTTTTTCCAATAAAGGAACGAAATTTTCATAAAGAGTTGATTTGGTATTTTTCCGCATTCCATTTTCATCGAATAAGCTAATAAGCTGGTTTATTCACACTTGTTTATAGTATTATGTAAGAAATGTGTAAATCCTTCCATCTCTTGTTGAATTGTATATTTGAATATATTCGTGAATAAACTTATTATTATTATATTATTATTATTAAGAGTATATGGAGCCAATTCATATTCAAAGAATGTCTTTAATTGTTCATCGCTCTTTTTTAAAAGTGATATTCTTTGAAAAAGTAGGGTAGGATCTATTACTACTGATTTTCCATATAATTTCACTGATAAGTACATCATACTAATGGTGAAATTCTTCGAAAAAATGGACGAAAAAATACAAAAAATCGATTTTTTCCACTTTTTTTTAAGTTTAATTTTTTTTTCTTGTCCACCATCATAAAGTGCATAAAAATTCTACATTTTTTAAAAAAAGAACCTCATACTATGCGATGCACAAAAGTTATTGGCCAATCAATTTTAAAATTTGGAGTCAATTTTTGAGGCTTGTATTAGATATTTTGACTTGAAATTTTAAACAGATATTGCTTACATTATAAAGTATAATTTCTGAAAATTTCATCAAATGTCGCTTAAAACATCCGAAGTTAAAACAATTTAAAACATTTTTTTGAGGTTATGTGTGCAGATAAAAATTTCATATTGTAATCGCTGATAGTCTATTTCATAACGAACAGTCTCAATTTTTTTCGCTTTTTTTAGAACAATTATGAAATTATGCCTAGCATATTTTTAATAAATGGAATTTCTGAGTTTTGTATAGTAGTGTCAGACCAATGACTTCAGAATAGGATAGATAAAGCATCCTCTTGGTTTGTTTACATTGCTTTAAAAATAAATACTGGTACTCAGCAGTCTATTGGCTAATGGCACGTGGGTATATGCGCACGCAATCCCTTTGAACACGTTTTGTTTACAATCCAGTTGCAGCGTTGGCCGCCTTTAAAGTATTTGTGATAAACCGAAGTTAAACGTTGTAATTACAGTGGTTTTGTAGTGTTTTTGAAGACAGAATTTGTTATTGTGAATAAACAATGGGAAAATATTGTGTTGTATGTAGATGTCTCTTTAAAATTGGAGTTAATCGATCTTTTCACAGGTATGTAAAATTATCTCATAAGTGTAACTTCGGGTTGTAACAACAAATAAGCAAAATTGTAAATATTCAGTGCAATAATATTGGAAGTATAGAAAATGTTTTTATGTTTTAAAATTGAGTAATATAGGTAAATGAAAATAAAGTTGAAAGGCAAAATAAAAAGATATTATTTAAAAGTGCAATATTATATTATTTGTAGAATTCCAAGGAATATTAAACGCCGAAAAATATGAGTCTGTTGCATTTTGAAACATTTGGGAAATGAAAATATCCCTGAAGATAGTGTTGTCTGCTCAAGTCAAGTCCAGTCCCAGTGGCCGAGTTGTTCTTAAAGAATTTGCAGTATCTGACTTACCAAGTTCATCTAAGGAAAATGTACAAGTTGGGTAAGTAATTTAAAAAAAGTAGTACATGATGGGAATAATTATAGCATGTTTTATTTTTTGGGTTAGTAATGCAGTAAAAGAAAAACTGTATTAATCATTTTGTTTATGTGACATACCAATTTATAAGTGTAAATTTAATATTTAAATAAATCATTTAATAAAAAAGCAATGTTATTCATATTACTTTGAAGTCAAACTAGAAGAGAAATTAATATATTTATTATACGAATTAATCACCCTCTTTAACATATGCGCCACTGGCAATGCGTTCCAAAACATAAACAGAACTATCTCCATCCTTTTTTAATAATAGAATGTATGAGATAGTAGGGAAACACAACAACTCATGTGTTAATGTATGGGACATGCCTTGTCTATCCTATTCTGAAGTCATTGTGTCAGACAGTATCTGAAAAGTAAAAATGTCAATTTCGGATATTTTGATGATCGTGTGTAGTATTAATCGTGAACTCGTGTGAGGCCTTTAAAATAAGAAGATGCCGTTTCCAAAATTGAGCATATAATTTTATTACGTGGCTTAGATTCAATTTGTAGATTATTAAAGAACCACACATGCATCAACAAAATACAAGTTTCCAGGTCATTTTTAAGGACTATTTATTATCACAGCGTTTGTGATAAATGAAAACGAATCACTCAAATCAGCCAAGCACCTGAAATGAATCGGAGGGCTGGAGCCAGATACAGTAACAAGCTTAGAAAACTTATTGCATGTATAAATCGCATCTTATAAAAATTACTTGCAACTATTTTTGTAGCATTTCCTCGCTCTGTGTTGATTGAAAACGTTATATCACACTATAACCAAACAAAATCAATACAAATTGCTGAAAAACGAATCCATAAAACTTTTTATATCGCTCAGTGCAGTAGATATAGTTCAACTAGGAATATCCCGAGACATAAAAAACGCAACAAAAACGCTACGACCTCATTAAAACAAAATTGACTCGCTTACCTTTATAGGTTTTTAATGTGCGTCGGGAATGTTTAATGTCAGGCTTGGCGCCATGGCCCGCGGCGATAATAATTATGTTGTAAAGTTTTTGTTGCGTTTTTTATGTATCGGGAACTTATTACTTGAACTATACAGCTTATTATAATCTGCGACTAGCATACTTGCCTGAACTTAAAAAAAGTCCAGGATAGAGAACTACATGTTGGGCTGTATGGGGCTGTAAATAAGTTTTTTAGGAACACACAAAATATTTAAAACAATTAAAGCAATTTTTATGTTGTATGCAAGTAGTACGTTTGGTTCATATTATTTGTTTTAAAAATATAAAGTAAATGAGACTGGCTTTTTTATTTTTAAATTTGTAGTAGGTTGTTTATATTTTTGTAAATAAATATAAAATAAATCTAATGAAATATCACTTTGTAAGAAATAAACACTGATTTTTGTCTTGGGCAAATCTCTTTGCTGAATGGGCAAATTATATAATTGGGTGGAAATTTTTCTATGCAAGTATGTCTCTGAATTTGACCAGAGTTCCAGAAAAGTATAACTAAGAATTTAAAGTAAACAATGAATTTGAATTTGTTTCCTAACAGGATAATTGTAAGTTTGAAAATGTGTTTTTTAATTGCAATCTCCTTCGAGCTGGGTGAAATTCAGCTTTGTACAATACGTGAAAGAAATTTATCTTGCGATTCTAAAAACTACTCACATGGCTGTACTGAATATTCTGAACAGTCCGGAGACATTGATTATTTTTTATTTTATACTAAAATAACTAAAGTGAGCCAGCATCACAAGTGAACTACGCCACACTTCCTCATCATTCTGTTCGCCTTTGAATCAGCAGCTGCAAAAGTGTCGACGTTGGCGCATCACAGTTTTTATTAATCTTGTCAGCAAGCGCAATGGTTCGCTGATAGTGTGCAGTCTGACATCGCGCAATGGAAATGAACGTTTTCGTATCTTGACAAGATTTTAAATTGAAATGATATTTCCAGTAGAAAATAATGTGATCTTTCTTAATGTTATGGATGTATCGTTCTAATACGGTACCTGTATGTTTACCACGTCATAGACACACACACGGTATATAATCTCATGTCCATGTCGAATGCTGTATGGGTGGGAAAGAACGAACATATGACATGACAAATATTTACACAACGCATGTGATACAAATAGCATGTTATGCTATTATTCTTTGTACAATAATTATTCTAAACTCAATTCAATGATACGTCAATATGGTTGCATACTCTTTGATTCTTTATTTAAAACTAATAACTAGTTTAACTATCTATATGTATTTTCAAGCACAATATTTTAAGATTTTTAAATTTCTGTTTGTTGCTTACTAGTAGGGTAATGATTTAATCAAATATTTCATTCATATTTAAATGATGATGCTTTTTGTAATTATTCTAAAAGTGTTCTTCGTCTTCCCAACGGCGGCTCTTATATGAACATCAACGACATTCACTCCAACTGGCCCAGTATAAATGTTATATTATTGCGCGAGGACGAAATAGTACTTTCAATGAAGAGTTTCGAAAATAAAATGACCTGTGGTCCGGACGGCATTCCCAGCTTTTTTGTTAAAGACTATGCACATGCCTTAGCGCAACCATTAACAACTCTCTTTAACTTATCTTTGAGGCAATGCATTTTCCCCGATACCTGGAAAACTGCTAGTGTTTGTCCCATTCTGAAAAACGATGTTAACACTGAGGTAACTAACTATCGACCTATCACCTTACTCTTTAACTTCACAAAGGCTTTTGAGATATCTTTATATTATCATATTTACCCACTCGCAAAAAAAATTATTTTATATCATTTGATCAGCATGGCTTTATCGAAAAACGCTCTACCAATATAAATTTAATATATGTATATATGTTTTTTTTTAAAACGTTTATTTAACGTCGGCCTATTTCCGCTACTGAGGCCTAACACCGACGCCTGTAGACGAGCTACCCCCAACCAGGAATTTTGCCGAACCTCTTCCCTTAAGAAGAGTAGGGATCTTTTACTTGCCTAACATTTAATAGACAAGGGACCGACGGCTTTACATCCCCTCGGAAGGATGGTATATCTCCTATACAACCCTCGTCTAAGGTTGTATAGCTTCCGCGCATACACTGATATACAAGCCGCTGGAAGATGTGTGAGGCGAGAACGCGGTTTCCGTTGGAATGGTCATAAATTTAATATGTTTCACACAACTACCGTTTAA
Organism: Leptura quadrifasciata; assembly: GCA_963675555.1. Taxonomy (NCBI): domain Eukaryota; kingdom Metazoa; phylum Arthropoda; class Insecta; order Coleoptera; family Cerambycidae; genus Leptura; species Leptura quadrifasciata. Next base: position 11,562,766 of record OY776681.1, on the reverse strand, counting down.
AGTTGTTGATCAAAAGGGGCAAGTAGATATGATATATACCGATTTCTCGAAAGTCTTTGATCATATTGATCACTATATCCTACTAATCAAGCTGAAAGAACACGGGTTTTCTGCGCCGCTACTCACATTCTTTCGCTCATACTTGACAGATCGTCTCCAGTACGTTACATATAACTGTTAAATCAAATCAATACGCAGTTACCTCAGGAGTGCCACAAGGATCTCACTTGGGTCCTCTATTCTTTCCTATTTTCCTTAATGACCGATGTAATGTATTTGATTGTCATACATTGTTTTTCTACTACCGTGCTTTACGCACGCTGTGTAGTGCGTAAAGTTAAATTTTACATATACAGGGTGCAGCATTGGACCCTGCCCACAGACATCAAAATTGCATAAGTGCTTTGAACTCTAATTTAAATTAAAGTGAAATACTGGTGCCAAGAAGACATACAGGGTGTAGCAATTGACCCTGACCGCACTTTTTTGAGCAACCCACAAATCTTTCCTAACAATAAAATAAGTGCGCAAGAGCCTCTAGAGTCTCCACCTAAGCTCTCCAGCCGAAGAAATATTATTTCTTACCAACACCGGAGGCTCCCGCATGTTCAATGCGTAATCGATTCTAACGCTTGACGGCATTTCTTGTGGTTGCCATCAAGATCTCCATAACCATAATGCAACTACGGTAGATCAAGTTATTAAAACACAATTTTTGTGGATCATAATGAATCTATCAGTCTCCGACTTTAGCCCTACTGATCTTAAGGCGAAGGTCAGCCTTGTTACTAAACCCAGTATCGCTATGTTATTATTAAAATATATTGTGCATAGGTTTATTGACGTGCTGCCTGAACAGATTTTTCTGCTAGCAGCTTTAATGATTTGGCAGAAGTCCGGTTACTATCCCTGCATCAGCAGATCGCTGGCCTTACCTTCTAAGATCTGCTGGAGCTTGATGAGCTCTTAGACAAAAACAATAATAATAATAATAATAACACCACAGGTAATTACGACCCCCTTTATCCCGGAAGGCTCTAGAAGAGCCTTGTGTGGGAGGGGGCTACACATTTAGAGACAAGGGACACACACCCAATATCCGTGTATAGTGGAAAAATCCCTCTCACAGTATTTTCCACTGCCACGACCGGGGATCAAACCCGGAACTTTTGGGTGAGAGGCAAGTGCGCTCACCTCTCGACCACCAAAATGCTTCTATTATTTCATAATCTCTCATAATTAAGACCCGATCTCCTAAAGCTGTTATATGCCACTTTATGCGGGATACTCCCGTGTACCTGACATATTCACGGCAGTGATCTTAAGGGGAAGGTCAACTTTGTTACCAACCAAGTGTCCCTATGTTATTATTAAAACACACTACATAGGTTTGTTGGCGTTCTGCCTGAACAGATTTCTCTGCTCGGCAGCTTTAATGATTTGGAAGAAGTTCGGCTACTATCTCTGCATCAGCAGCTCACTGGCCTTATCTTCCAAGATCTGTTGGAGCTCGATGTCTTAGACAAAAATGGCTCTATGATTTCATAATCTCTCATGATCAAGACCCGAGCTCGAGCTGTTACATGCCGAAAGTGGCATGTAACATGCGGGATGCTACCGTGCAACTGACATACCCACGGCAGTATATCGGTATTATTATTATATCGTTTTGTTTAGGAATCTGCTGCACTAGGAAAATCTTATATTTTTCTGTTGGTACTATTTTTAGCGGGATGAACAGACTCCAAAGTATTTCTCTACAAAATTACATGATGATTGTATTATTAGGAGGTGAGAAAGGTGAGGGAGCAGTGAAATAATAATTAAATAGTTTTTAAAATTTATTTTTTTATTCTCATACATATCCCATACATTAATTGCGTTTTGAATATATGTAACTTTTTAACATTTTTAAGCTAAAAGATATCAGATTCTTTTTGACTAGAAGCTATTTTTTTAAATATATAGAATAATTTAAGTGAAACTGCACATAAATATTAGATGGTTTCATAATTTTTCATTAACACAAATATAAAGTAGCTTTTTTCACTTGGTATAACCAATACGAAAAAAATTCTTTACACCGAAATGTGCGCTGACCAAAAAAAATGAATAAATAAAAGTGTTCCTGGAAATTATATAATTACAAATTTCGTTTCGTATTGGTTACGTCACTAACTGAACTACCAAAAACTATTTTATCGTCTATCTTCCCAGGTGGAGCACATTTTCGAAAAAAATTTCAAAAACCTTACAAAGGCATACCAGTTATAGCACCAATCTTACATATATAGTTAACAACAATATTTTTTATTGTAGAGTACTCTTCGGTACAAAGCTCAAATTTTATCCTGAATCCTCTTCTCATTGCATTTTTGAGTCCAGGTTATATTTAGCTAACCGCTGGCCCCATAATTCTCAAATTTGGAATACTGGACTCGTATCTGGATTGCGTCGTGGACATGTCTTGAGAATTTAATTTTGTTTCATATAAACTGAACTCAAAAAATGTAGCGCTTAGATCTAACTTAATACTCAAAACTTCAATAAACAATAAGCTAAATTGATCACACACCAAAGCTATTATCTTTGTAGGCCCGATTTAAAAAAATACACCCAAGAGAATTGGGCCAGGCGTAGGGCGTAAAAAGGCCCAAATCGGAAATAATGATCAAAAATCTATTGCATAATTCATTCATTCATATAGCTAGACCAAAAAGGCTACGTCTGTATTCAAATTTTCGCTAATATCTACGTTCTCGTTTGGCTCACAGCAACTACTAAAAATAAATTGAACAAATTCCTCTACAAAAGTGATTCTTGGCATGTTTTTGCCTATGCATGACATTCGCATAGTTGATGTCTCTAGCATTTTTATGCTCCAATGTCCAGCAAAAGGAAAACAAGGTGTTTTTTACTCCAGCAGCTTGAACTGTCATCGAGAAGTAAGTGATAACACATACCATTTCTGCACGCATTTGGCGGCTGCGGCACATATTTTGTGTTCTCCAGATAAAGTAGAGTAATATTATTGTCAACAACAGCCCATTATGCAGCTGAAAGTTGCAAAAGCCATCTGCTCGTGTCTTTGCTTCGTGCACAGATAACTGTGAGACTGTAAGGCTTGTAAGACCACTTCTTGCGCTAAGATATGACGCTTCTGGCATCTATAACCTCGAAACGATTCATGGCACTAAAAACATGCTTAGAATCTTTTTTGTCGAGAATTTGTTTCTGTTTAATTCCGTAAAATATTGTTTTTCCTCTAAACCCACCAAGAACGAAGTTATTCGCAATGAACTGATTTCAACTTAAACTGTTCTGTTCTCCGGTGAACGCAGATGTTGCGTTGTACATCGGAAACAACTGAAAACTGAACGATTAAGCAACGACGTCACGCCTACGCCCAGCCTAAAGAAACTGTACTATAATTCGGAATTGTTTTGGGTGTGACGAAATAATTTCCCTTGCTACAAAATCAGTGCAGGCTGAACATCAGATAAATAATAAATAAATAAATAATACATCTAATTCTAGTTCGATAAATATGTTTTGCAGCAGTAAAACTCTTTGGCATATAAAGAAAGAAGCGTGTCTGGTACAAAAATGCAACAAATTTAAAAACCCAACGGCCTAAGTACGTTCCGCCGTCACTTCCTCCTAATAATAATCATTTAATAGCTAACAAAAACTATGGATATATCACATATGATATAATATTTTTAACACATATAAAGCATTTAAGGAAATAATTATGTAGCATATTTAGCATTAACTTAGAATATAAATAATAGAGAAACGGTTGTACTGTTAGAAATTTTCCAGCAAAAATCACCGAAACTTTAGTCTGAAGGACCTCAGTACAATTTTGAGCCTAGGTTTCATTTTTCTAATGTGATGGCCCCATTAATATGATGATTTTAAGTTTTTCAATTTGGTCCACTGGACTCAGATGTGGGACGCAGCGCGGACACTAAGTCAGTTCTCAGAACGAAAAAATCGGGATAACAATGGGAAAACGATATGCAACATTATTTTCAATCTTGACTTTAGGGGCAGTGGGGAGTGACAGTAAAAAATTTCTTGGTGATTTTGAACGCTTTGAGTTGCTTTCTTTTTGTTATAATTAAGAACACCAAAAATCAACTTCTACCCTATGACCGGACTTAACGTAAAAATGCGTATGTTTGACGCATCTAGCACGGTCTTCGTCCCCCATGCACGGCTGTGGCATTTTGTTGTTTTAGGGATGTTAACGAGCAATCCACAAAAAATTAACCCCGTGTACTATATACAGGGTGATTAGGTAATGGTACAACACTTAACTGTAGATAGAAGGAGTCAAAATATTAAGATTTAGCAAATAATGTTTATAGATAAAAAGATACAGGGCGTTAGAGTTGAAATTATTTTTTTTATTTTCCTTTGTAATTTTATCAGAAAAATTGGTGGGTGGGGGAAATCATAACGCACTTTAAACTTTCGTCTAGTTTCTAGAGGACGCTACGAACGCTATGTTTAATGTGTTAAAAGGACTGTATTTTTTTTACCCGCACCTTTATCGCAGATATAAAGCCTGTACTCCTCTATCATTTCTTAATAGAAAAGGCATACTTGTTTCAAGTCTCTAAGTACAACGGTTTTGAGAAAAGTGCAAATCAAGAGTTGCATGTAAATTTTTAAAATTAATCTTTCAAACGATAATTAGTTGTTGCGGAGAGTTTTATTTAATTAAGTGTTGTGTTTTTTTTTTAATTTCTAATATCATTTTATAAAAAAATTTTGTGGTCGTGCTGCAGCTCGAAGGTAGTTACAACTGTATCGAAGCAGGTAAGTATGCGGCGGTTATCGGCTGCAACTGGTTTAAGTCAGTCATCAATTCATGGATTATTAAAGAAAGAAATACTTAAACCATATCACTTTACTCCACTGCAAAATTTGTTACCTTGTGATCTTCCACAAATGTCGCAGTTTTCATTATTTTTACGTAACAAACAATATAATGACCCTATGTTTATGGAAGAATATTGTATACGGATGAGGCCGCTTTTACCAGGCGTGGGGTATTTAATTGGAGAAATAGTCATTCGTGGGAACTTGAGAATCTGTATTTATCCAAGGAAAAACACTTCCAGCACGAATTTAAAATAAATGTGTGGTATGTTATCATTGGAGATTGCATACTAGGGCGGATTGTGTTACCTCCAAATTTAAATGGTGCATCCTATCTGGAACTTTTAGGAAATAATCTTCCTGAAATCTTATATGATGTTCCGATAAATTTAAGAAACATGTGGTACTTGCAGGATGGGGCCCTAACACATTATTCGGTAGAAGTACGTAATCGCTTAAATATGCACTATCCACATCTCTGGATCGGTCGATGAAGTGAATTTCCTTGGCCACCTCGTAGTCCTGATCTCAATCCTTTGGATTTTTACTTTTGGGGCTACTCTAAGTATTTAGTACACTTTTTATTCTATTCGCAAGGAACCAACCACAAATTCAGTTCAGTATAAATCAAAAGTGTCAAATTTTGCCGCCAACATAATTTTTCAAATTGTATAAGCTTACGTTAATATATGTTTTTCTACCCGCTTCTTATTGTGACTTACCCGCTAATAATCATTTCTGCTTAATTTGTTTTGTGTGTGTATTGTGCAATGACGACCACGAATTTAGGATCTACCTGCAATATCTGCAGCCGGAGGCCTCCGAGAACCTGGACCCCAGAGGAAGAAATCTGAAAGGTAGGATCCTTAATTTCTCTGTCGCGCCCCTATACAGTCCACTCGCTTTTGTTTCCGCTTTTTTTTTTTTGGTTAAATTAATATTATTTTTTTCCCCGCAAGTTCACCGTGCGTGAACATTTTCATACAACTTTTCATTTGCACTTTCTCAAAACCTTTTATACTTAGAGACTTGAAACAAGTATACCTTTTTTATTAAGAAATAATAGAGGATTACAAACTGTATTCGAAATCTGCGGTAAAGGTGCGGGTGAAAAAGATACAGCCCTTTTAGCACATTAAACATAGCGTATGTAGCGCCCCCTAGGGGCTAGACGAAAGTGGAAGTATGTTATGATTTCCCACCACAAATAACCCACCAATTTTCGTGACAAAATGTTAAAAAATCATTAAATTACAAAGGAAAATAAAAAATTTAATTTTAATCTAACACCCTGTATCTTTTTACCTACAAATTTCATTAAGAATTATTGGCCAAATCTTAATATTTCGACTCCTACTATCTACAGTTAAGCGTTGTACCATTGCTTATGAATCACCCTGTGTAGTCTTTTTGTCCCCAGAATTGCCACTTTTTCTAATCAATGTTGTACATCGTTTTTGCTTGTTTAAAAACCTAAAAACTTGCCTGTTATTTACAATTAAAATGTATACATCTGAGAGATAAGGCGTCCCTGCTATTTCATATACCGTAAATATGCCTGAATTTTCGACTTTTGCGGCTTATCAATCGGTTAACATTCTGTCAAAATTTCTCACACTGACAATGATGATTCCTAATAATGTAGAATTAAATAAACAGCCTAAGTTATGTAATTATAAAATATCTGAGCATATTCCTATAAAACTTGCCGTAGATTGTCTATTGTACAAGATATTCAGTTAATGCAGTTTTGTCTAAATAATTATTCCTTTTTTTTATCTAGCCGAGATGTTTACAGCTATTTTAAATTTAATATCTATTCTATTTTATTTTTCACATATAATTTGACGATACTTCTTACGTCTTAAATAAGTTTCAATAAACTTTGAAAGTAATCAACACTATCCTTCCAAATAGAAGGATAATTTTGAATAAATATTTTTAAACGAACAACATTCATAGTGTTCATAAAATTGAAAATATCCTAAATTTGTTATTTATAACCAGTCTAGGTGATTCTGCTAACGCTATACTAGACTTTTATGAATTGGGTAATAAACGTTTGTGTGTAGAAGACTGATATAATGATTTCAAGAGGTACTTTTAAAGGAAGATATAGATAATACCTTGGCTTTCTATTTTAATGGACGTCTTTGTTATGGGAAAGTGAGAACCGATTATTCCATTCGTTGACTAAGTCCTTGGCTTTTCCAAAATAGATTTTCTGTAATTTTGTGTAGTATTATTGCTAAAAACAATTTTGTTGTTAGACGAAAGAAAAATATGGTTTAGAACTCTAGTCTGTAAGCACTACATGATGTCTCATGGTCCTGTAAATTGATAGTGCAGCGAGATGCGGAGGGGGATAAGTCTATTTTGTATTTTGTAAGAAGCTCTTCGTTTTCGGCGACCCAGTAGCCAAGTATGTCGGTGTCGTAGGTGGGAATAATGGTGACTTCTGAAAAATAAGATGGACATGAGTTTTGTTTGAGTGAGTTTTTGTTATGTTGTAGATGTTGACTTCCAGAATGAAAAGCCCAGGTGCAGGATCTTTAAAAGTAATATTATATATATATATATACAAGCTGTCCATTTTATCAGGGCACTCGAGAATATCTCACTTAATATCGGTCGTACAAAAAAAAATTATTTTTACGAAAATTGTGCCGATTTATATAACCTACAAAATGGTTTAAAGACATTTGAAATCCATGGCCTATTTTAAGAGTTATGGCGGAAAATATCGAAAATGCGGAAAACGTCTAGGCCAAATATCTCCGTTATTTGAAGAGATACGAGAAAAATTCTAAGGCGAACATTTTTTGCAAAGCAGATTGTTTCAACGAGGTTTTATTTAATTTTTTTCAAAACCGCTGTATTTTGAGATTTACTCTTCAGGCTGTTAAAAAAATTATTTTGAAGCGGGTTGGAAATGGCGCCATTAAATAGAGTATTTTCCTGCCTCTTCAACGATATATCACATGCCATATTTATTCATTGGTACTACGTTAGTAATTATAAACACATTTTCTTAAAACCAATAATTTTTTTTTAACAAGCTTATACTTGCCGTGGAGAAGTATGATTAAATAAAACGAGAAAATAATTCAATAAGTTGTTCAAATCTTTGCTATAATAAACATTAATACAATTAAGAAGAATAAAGTAAATTCAGGTAACAAAAACAAAATAATAATAATGATAATAAAAATGGTGCCCAAGAAAACCTATCCACACATTTATTGAAAAACGATTCTGAAACCCAGTCTGTCTATGCCAGTGTGTATTTTCAGAAGTCCATTTGTAATGAATATTGCGATTAAAGAATTCAGTATTGGAAGAATTTGCCTCGTCGGACCAAAGTATTTTACTACAAATTAATGGATCGGCACGCTTCTTTTCCAACGGCCACCTACAAAAGTCGTCATCCTTGGGTTGTCCCCCTCTTGTAAATTGTGAACTTTTTTGGCTTTATAACACCAGTAACCATTTTTCTTTACAAATTTTCTAGCACTTGTTTTATTTATATGACAAGCAATTTGAATTTCTCTTAATGATGTTTCCAAATTTTCTGTATTTTTATTTCTTACATCATTAATAACTCGGTTTACCTTATTATATTATCGGTAACACTGTTCAACCTTGTCTTCTTCTTTAAAAATGAACCATTATTTTTCAGTTTTTTTGCTAATTTTCTGAACAGAGTTTTATTCGGCTGTAGTACTTGTGGAAATCTGTTTCTATATTCTACTTGAGCTAATCCAGAGTTAAAATTGTATTTGCAATATGTAACGAGCATATTATAACGATCAATGTGAGTGAAAATCATTTTTGAAAATTCTAAATTCTTAAACGAGTGTGATTGAGTGAGAGTTTAAGTAATAACTGAGATGATCTGTCAAAAAATTAAAATGTCATGTTTGTTCATAGCCAACTATTTTAAAATAGTTGGAATAATAGTGAAATCATGAAATACAAACAAATGGATATTATACTTAAATTAATTGGTAAAGATATTTTAACTTTCTGAGCAAGGAGTGACGCTTTTATGGAGGACCTCTATACATTGGCATAACTGCGAATACTCTTTCCATAATTGCTCCATGTTGCTTTCTTGATTATTATTTTGTTTTTGTTACCTGAATTTACTTTATTCTTCTTAATTGTGTTAATGTTTTATTATAGCAAAGATTTGGACAACTTATTGAATTATTTTATCGTTTTATTTAATCATACTTCTCCACGGCAAGTATAATGCTTGTTAAAAAAAAATTATTGGTTTTAAAAAAATGTTTTTATAATTACTAACATAGTACCAATGAATAAATATGGCATGTGATATATCGTTGAAAAGGGAGGAAAATACTATATTTAATGGGGTCATTTCCCGCCCGTTTCAAAATAATTTTTTTAACAGCCTGAAGAGTAAATCTCAAAATACAGCGGTTTTGAAAAAAATTAGATAAAACCTCGTTGAAACACACTATTTTGTACAAAATTTTTGCCTTAGAATTTTTCTCGTATCTCTTCAAATAACGGAGATATTTGGCCTAGACGTTTTCCGCATTTTCGATATTTTTCGCCATAACTCTTAAAGTATCCCATGGATTTCAAATGTCTTTAAACCATTTTGTAGGTTATATAAATCGGCACAATTTTCGTAAAAATATTTTTTTTGTACGACCGATATTAAATGAGATATTCTCGAGTGCCCTGATCAAATGGACAGCCTGTATGTATCCCTTGTCTGCCGATTCCTGTATGCATAGTTTGTATCGTATATCCTCTGTCTATTCTTTTTTAACTAGAATGTTATAATCTGTGAACCTGACAAAACTGCTTTCCTTTTGTACTTTATAAAATGCTCAGAGCGAGTACATAGCAAGATAGGCAACTCTGCCTAGGCAAGATGTTCGCACTGGGGGTTTTGCTTTATTTTTTACCACTACTTTGTATGCACTTTATTTCATATATGTACTTTAAATCAAATTTATTTAAATTTTTTTTATATCAATATTAATGAATTAGTGAATTAGTGATTGGGCTATTGATTAATTTTTTTGATTAATAGGTTGGAAATTAGAAAAATAAAGGTCCTCTATCTCTTTGCTAAAAGATATTTACAATAAACATTTCATATGCACTGTTAAAGATAACATAGAACTCGCAGACGAAAAAATATACGGGTAGACAATTTTTATTAGCCTCACTAAATGTTACTAACACATCCCTCACTGACTTAATACTACGTAATGAAATATTAGATCTAATTAAGCAAAAAATAATAGATGCTAGTCATTTGATGGATGATCAAACAATGAAATTACTTAATTTACTCAATCTATGTTTAAACAAATTTTCCTATTTATTGGTGAAACATATCAAAATAAAGGATTAGCTGTGGGGTCTCCCCTATCACCTATTTTAGCAGATATATATACAGAGTGTCCCACGACGAACTGCGGCGATCAATATCTCTAAAAGTAGACATTGGAAAATTTTGAAAATTTGGTAGTCTCTCCGTTTTTGATATATTTCACTTTTTATGTCAAAAATAACGTTTGCAGGCCCTAAAAGAATTATCGATTCTTCCTATAAGGAAACCTTTATTATCTAATTTAAGCGTCCCTGCATGATAATTAATACTTTTCAAATGGTAAGTTACAGCTACATATATTTGTTTAGCACTCAACTCCGTCATAGCCAACGAAGAGTATTGAACTTAAAATCCATAGCAAAATCCCCATATAAAAATATTGAATTGACAATATTTCGAAAACTAAAAATTTCCGGAATAGACATCCATAACAAACTTATCCTTATTTTTAATGGTAAATAAGATAAAATTATAGAAATTGGGGGTTTCTAGAAAAAAATTGATTTTTGACAGTTTTTTCAATTTCTTTTTTTAGGGCTTGCAAACGTCATTTTTGATATAAAAATTGAAATATATCCAAAACGGTGACTTAGGTATAAGACATGATACACAAAATCGTCCTAGAATTTTACGTGCAATCCAAAAATGTAATATATAAGGTGTCCCATTTAAAATAAGCAAGTTGGCATCGACTTCCGGTATAACCGGAAGTGCCACCATCTTGAAAATATTTTAGCCGAGTTTCCCCCGTCGACATTAATTTACTACCATATTTTCAAAATTATCCAATGTCTATTTTTGGAGTATCGATCGCCGCAATTCATCGTGGGACACCCTTTATAAAGTATCTTATTTAAAAACATTTTTATATTTATTTCAGTCTAGATGCCTGAAGATGTGGTAGTATTTGATGTACATTATCCCACGAAACCGGTAACCATATATAGAGTTTGTGAGAGAAAGGACGTTTATTTTTTTAATTTCCAATCTAGTAAATACGAACTCCACGGGTATCGCTTCCCCCATTTTCTTTGTTTGTTTAACTCCTATTTTTGATTTTTTTTTCAAAACTAAAAAGCTTTAATACAGTTGAAAAGTATGCAAAAGCAACAATTTATAAAAGAGAATAATTTACCACGTACCTAATTCTTTATCTTCCCAGGTTTGCTTGGCTTCGAGCAGAGCGTTGTATACGTCTCTGCTGGGCTCAATACCGGAAAACACATAATACCTCGCCCTAACTCGTTTAAAGAAATCTACGTATGAGTAATAAGAATTGCCGTGGTGTGGAACGTAGGTTAGGTCGACGTAAACTGGGTTAACTTTTTTATTTTTATATTTCGAAGGAGACTCGGCCCTTTTCTTGTCATCGTTCAGTTTGTTCTTGGCCGTGACGTTCGGTGGAAGCTTCCTCTCTTTTTTCGGGGTTCCTTTGTTGTCGTTTGGCGGGGCGGGGCTTGGAAGTCCAAGAGGTTTCCCTGAAAATAAAAGGGATTTTAATAACGATGACGCATTTCACCAAAATGAGGTAAATTAGTGATCAGATTTTTGCAAATGCCATCCTAAACAAGAAAGGAGGTAAATATTATACAGCAAACAAGATATGAAGCGCCCAACACATTTAAACATTTTCTCACCCACAGCATCAAAGCGCGAAGGTTCATTTCGTTCCCTTTATCGATCAAACCAATCAGAATACTTTTTTCTACCTTTGGCATAGATGTTAATTTCCTTATTAGTCTTACCAAATGTAAATATTTTGTGTAATAGTTGTACAGTGAGGTCTATAAGTAATGAATAAATTCATTATCTACGTAATTAAAAATTTATAAGTAAAATTCTAAAATACGTCACACGTTTTACTTCCACGTTGAATATGCTTAAAATGTCATGAAACGTCAAGATTTTAAATTTGAGTGAAAAAAATTTCCTGTCAGTCTGTAACTTTTTTTGTGTGCACGTTTACTCTGGAACCATTTATGATATTGACTTGGAATTTGGTACATTTATGTATTGTAACGAGATCTGGAACTAGATTATATGTTGATCTAATTCCGTTGAAGGGTTCGGGAGTAAATGGGATAAATAAGTAAAGCAAGCAGATAAGAGTTCATAAAATTGCAATTTAGGGCATGCACGAAAAGTAAAGTTCTTTTTTTTATATCAGCCACCCCCACCCCCCCAATACAACCCCCACACTATTATGAAAGGGAGTAAAAAAATTAAATGTGATTTAGTGTGTATACAAGAACGAAACATCTGAAAAATTAGATTCTAAAATGACATTTTTTGAGCATAATTTTATACCTCCCCCTTCAACCCCCTAGATGTGACAACAACAACCCCAAAATTTTGAATGGAACGAAGGTGCGTGTAATAGCTAATCTGAAAGGGTTTTTAATTCTTTATCCAGCAATATAAAGTTTTTTGAATATTGTATTGTATATTTTTCATTAAGAAAAAGTTTAGATAGCACATTATCTTTCGAGTTAATTTCAAACTTACCCCAAGAGGCGATGGGGTCCTTGTCGTCCCCAAAAGAAGCGTGGGAGCCTCCATAGAAGCTAGCAGTCATCACATTCTGGACTTGTTCATTTTGGTAATCAACGTCCTGGTCTTCACGTGGAGATGAAGCCCTATCACTGAAAGAATTTAGTGTTTCCTTTCGACTTTCTCCCTGTTGAAACATCTCTTCTCTTTCTATTGCACTCATCCGTAAAGGTTCTGCAGTGGTGCGCGCTTGAGTAATCTCATAGAGATACGTGTTAATTACAGGTCGACCTAGAGGCTTTCCCCAAGACTCGATAGGGTCCTTCTTCTCATCGCCAGTAGAAGACGAAGGTAGTTCTCCAATAAAGCTTGCAGTCATCAAGCCTTCTCCTTCTGACTGTTTATTCTTGTTGATTTGGTCCAACTTAACATCTGCTTCTTCGGCCAAGGCACCGGACGAGAACTTTGCTTTGGTAATTTCGTATAAATAAGTAGGTTCGGGTTGTTTTTCACCTAGTTCAACGGCATCATCTTCAGGTAGGGCCCCGTAAAATGACATACTCATAGGATCGATTTTTGCGCCGATTTTGGCATCCTCGTCTAAATCGTAGTGGGAGGAATCTCTGGAGTGAGCCACTTGCGAGGTTACGCTCAACGGATCTTCTTCGTCACTGTCGAATTTTTCACTATCCAACGGCACCTTGGACACCTGTCCAGATGATATGTCGCTTTGAGTCGAGGTTACTATTTCGAAGTCGTCGCTGCCTGGCGTTGAACTCCTGAGTCCCATTTCCTTTATTAATGCCTCCGTCCTGCTGGTGAGTTTAACGTCGTCACCGTACGATTCGACTATGTTTGGGCTTACTGGAACTGTGGGAGGGGTTACGGCGCCTGGGATATGTTTTTCGTGGAGTAATGTGTCTTGTAATTCTTGCTGCTTTTCTAATTCAGCAACGTCTGAGATTTCAGATAAGTCTTTCGTTTTTTCGAGAGTTGACGGGCCAGCTACGCTGACTGGAATTTTTTCGCTTACAAGAGATTCTTTCGCTTTATCACATGAATCTTCAGTATCTTTACTTTCAGTCTTTTGTTTATCATTTTTAATATCACCTTTTTCAGATTTCTTATCTGCTTCTGTTAATTTGGTACTGGTATCTTTGAGACCGGCCAAGGCTTCATCTGTACTGACTTTGGCATCGGTTAATGATATTTCAACATCAGATATCGATAGTTTTTTACTTTCAGCCTGGGCAATATCCAATGTTGATTTTGTTTCTAAAATTTCTTTTTCACCTAGTCTACTATCTAATGTCTTAACCTCATCTTTAATAATTTCTTTTTCTAATGGTGGCAGTGTTTCTTTAGAATCTAAGTCTTTTAACTCATTATCTTCCAAAGGCTTCGCACCTACAACTTTAGAATCTTTTAATTCACTAGTAACTTTCTCCATAGTTTCTTTTTCGCATTTCTCGAAAACTGCTGTACTGTCTGCGGCTGCCTCTGAGGTAACTGACTCTGGAGATTTCTGCAACTTATTGTCTTTTACTAGTAATTCTGGTGACTTTCTAAATTCGGCTTCAATGGACTTGGTATCAATATCAGCTGTTACTTTATCTATCACTTCTGTAATGTCGCTCTTTTTTGCTGCTAATTCTGATGCAACGCCTCCTGGTAAGTCTTTGGGTGATTTAATCTCTGCCGATATAGACTTCGTATCTATATCTGCCGTTACTTTATCTATTATGTCTTTAACAACGGTGTCTTTCGCGTGTTCAGTCGATTTTTCGTCATATAGTTCCTTTTCCGAATCAGATTTTTCTTTATGCTCATCTTCTAGAAGTTCATCAGCCAATGACTTCTTCTTGTCCTCAGTTGGCTCGCATTTTTCAAATACCACCGACTGTGACATATCCGTAAGGGTTTCTAAGGTTTCTTTCAATTCTTCGGCACAATCTTCTAACTCCCTTTCTTCTTTCTTCAAGATTTTTTCTTCTGGCTTTTCACATTTTTCGAATGATAAAGATTTAGATAATTTACTCACTGTGTCATATGCTTCTTTTAAACTTTCAGCGGACTTTTCAATGGCTTTTTCCTCCTTTTCGAGAAGTTTTGGATCGGTTTCGTCTTTTTCCTCGCACTTTTCAAATACCACCGACTTTGACATGTCTGTAAGAATTTCATACGTTTCTTTCAACTCTTCTGCGCAAGCTTCCAGCTCCTTTTCTTCTTTTTGCAAAGTTTTACTTTCAGGCTTTTCGCATTTGTCGAATGACAAAGATGAAGATAATTTACTCACTGTGTCATATGCCTCTTTTAAACTTTCGGCAGATTTTTCAATCGCCTTTTCCTCCTTTTTTAGAAGTTTTGGATCGATTTCGTCTTTTCCCTCGCACTTTTCAAATACCACCGACTTAGACATATCTGTAAGAGTTTCAAAAGTCTCTTCCAATTCTTCTGCGCGAGCTTCTAATTCCTTTTCTTCTTTTTGCAAAATTTTATCTTCAGGCTTTTCGCATTTTTCGAATGATAAAGATGTAGATAATTTACTCACTGTGTCATATGCCTCTTTTATACTTTCAGCAGACTTTTCAATCGCCTTTTCCTCCTTTTCTAGAAGTTTGGGATCGATTTCATCTCTTCTCTCGCATTTTTCAAATACCACGGACTTAGACATATCTGTAAGGGTTTCAAACGACTCTTCCAATTCTTCTGCGCGAGCTTCAAGCTCCTTTTCTTCTTTTTGCAAAATTTTATCTTCAGGATTTTCGCATTTTTCGAATGATAAAGATGTAGATAATTTACTCACTGTATCATATGCCTCTTTTATATCCTCAGCAGTCTTTTTAATCGCTATTTCTTCCTTTTCTAGAAGTTTTGGATCAATTTCATCCTTTCCCTCGCACTTTTCAAATACTACAGACTTCGACATGTCTGTAAGAGTTTCAAACGTGTCCTTCAATTCTTCTGCGCGAGCTTCTAGTTCACTTTCTTCTTTTTGCAAAATTTTATCTTCAGGCTTTTCACATTTCTCAAAGGATAAAGATTTAGCGAGCTTGGACACTGTATCATATGCTTCTTTTAAACCTTCAGCGGACGTTTTCAACTCCATTTGTTCTTTTTCTAAAAGTTTTGGATCAATTTCTTCTATATCCGTAGAAATGCCACACTCTTCAAATGTTAAAGATTTTGACATATCTAGTGGGTGATCTAATTCGTCAGTTAATTTACCTTCTTTTTTATGCGATTTTTCGTCCATCGTTTCCACTTCTGCAGGATGTTTCTCATCCTTATCAAACACAACAGACTTAGACATATGAGAAGCAGTTCCACTTGTATTTTCGGCAAACTTTTCTAAACTTTGCTCTTCTTTATTTACCAATTTTTTATCCATGCTTTCTATTTCCGTCGGCAACTTTTCGTGTTTGCCTGATAGCATATCAGAGACGGTTTCGAAGGTTCGTCGTAAATCGTCGGCAGATTCTTTAAGAATTTTTTCTTCCTTCACCAGTAACTTTTGATCTTCCACTACCTGTGTTATCAGATCTGATAATGGTGTTGATTCCCGTTCATCAGGTTGACTAAGGTGAGGTTTGGCATCAGTAGCAGTGAATGTAGCATCAGTGATAACATTGGCTGATTTTTTCAGATCATCTTCTTTGATTTCCTTAAAACTCTCATCACCATCTTTACTATCAGTTCTTCCATCAGGAGAAACACTTTGTACATCTTTCTTTGATAAATCAACAGGCACTTTATCATCTTGATCATCCACTTTCTTATCGGGCGTAGTCTTGCCAGATATGTCTTTTTCCGCGGCATCGTCTTTACTTTGTAAGATCTCATTGTCTTGTGGGTCGAGTAAATCTACCACTGGTTTTGCTCCTTTATCTAAAGTGACTGTTAAATCGACAGGCACTTTATCATCTTTGTCGTCCACTTTCTTCTCGGGCGTAGACTTGCCAGATATGCCTTTTTCAGAGGCATCGTCTTTACTTTCTGAGATACTGACTTTATCTTGAGCCTCTCGTGGTTCATGTAACTCTGCCACTGGTTTTGTTGCTTTTTCTGAAGTGACTGATTTTGCGTCACTGATGGATTCTAAGGGTAAACTTTCAGGCAACTTGATATCCTCCTTCTCTGTGTGTTTTTCAAGATCTTTAACTTCTGGTGTGGATTTTCCTGAGAGACTAGGAGACTTAGCTTCTTTATGTTCTGAAATACTAAGTTTCCGCGTTTCTATATCCGTTGTTTTTAAATCTGGTGAACTCTTTCCTGATGGTTTTATAGTTTTATCATCATCTTGATCTCCAAACGCTTTTGTAATATCTGTTGTACTATGTTTTCCTTGAAGCTCTTGGACATCACTTTCTATTGTAGATTTTGAATCTTTTCTTGCACCTGTTTGATCTTTATCTTCATCTTCCTTGGATTCTGACTTTAAATCTTTTTGGACAGTCTTGTCAGTAGTATCTTTTGTGTCTTCTTTAATATCAATTTGTTCATCAGCTTTTGAGTCTTTAACGTCTGAAGAGATGTCTACTTTTTGATCCGCAATTTTGTCTTTCTGTACAGTCTCTGCCGCCTCCTTTTCACCTTTAGATTCTAACACATCTTCGCTTTTATCTGTTTTAATCTCAGGCGACGATTTTCCTATTGCTACTGGACTTGAGCCACTTCCAACGTCTTTTTTGTCGGCAGCAGTAACCTCGGTCTGATCGTCTCTTTTGTCACTTAGAATATCTGGGCTACTAGCTTTAGTATCCGATTTCAAGTCAGGAGTGGATTTTCCAGAAATATCTGTTGGGGATTTTGACTCTCTACCTTGTAAAACTTCAGCGTCGGTAGCTTTGAGTTTATCATCTTTTATTTCTGTTGGTGGTGCTTGCTCCAGTAAATCTTTAGGTTTTGCGTCTGCAATATCACTTCTCTCCTCCTTAGAATCAGCTGGAACGCCATCTTTTGCGGCAACTACCTTATCTTCTGGCTTTTTCTCAGTACCATCAGTAGTTATTGATGAAGACTTTTCTGCAATATGTTCTTTTACGTCCTTTTCATCGATAGGTTTAATATCTGTTGCACTCTGTTTAAGTTCTTCTCTTGTTTCAGTTGGTAACTTAAGTTCAGCTGGTAGACTTTCTTTAACATCTGAACGCGCTTTCTCTTTATCTTCTGAAGTTATTTTCTCTGCCAGTTCTGAAGATACAGTATCTTGTTCTTCTGACTGTTTGATAAGACTTTCTGAGATATCTGGTTTTTCATCGTCAACATCTTTCTCTGTATGGGTCTTATCCTTAGCGGTATCATGCTTAGAATCTTCAGTCGAGTCTTTTTTTGC
The DNA here is from genome assembly GCA_963675555.1 of Leptura quadrifasciata. Lineage (NCBI taxonomy): Eukaryota > Metazoa > Arthropoda > Insecta > Coleoptera > Cerambycidae > Leptura > Leptura quadrifasciata. The sequence goes on along the minus strand of OY776681.1, from coordinate 11,544,671 downwards.
ATCTATCTCTTTTTCATCACTTTTAATCCCTTTAGAAACAATACTGTCTTCTTCAGCTTTATCGGATGATTCAAGAAGAGATTTTTCAAAATCTTGTACTGTTTCTATTGAACTTTTGATATCCTCTCCAATTTTTTCAACTATACTTTCTGTCGTTGTTTTAATATCTTCTACAACATGTTCAGCTTTAGATGTAGTATCTTCTATAACTTTCTCCCCTTTATCGAATAAAGATTTTCCAAAACCTGCTAACGCACTGAATGTACTTTTAACACCTTCTTCTAATTGCTCAACAATACTCTCCCTCCTTTTTTTGGGTTTGTCTACCGGTGCCTCTTCAGAAGAATCTAGTTTTCCAAGTTTTTCTATTTTAGCTTCATCCTTTAAATCATCTTCCTTTGCATCTGCTATTTTTTCTTTATCCGCATCCATTGAAGCTTCTTCTAATTTTTCTTGGACAGGCCTTGTGTCTTCTTGAGGTTGTGTTTCCATTTCTTTTACTTGTTTTCCTTCGGCATCAGATACCTTATCTGGACTTTCATCTTTGACTTTAACAGTAGTTTCTTCTACTTTTTCTGTTACACTGTCTTTGACAATGTCTTTAACCTCTTTTTCTACGGTTTCAAATGCCTTATCCAAATTATCAGTTGAAACTTTAACAATTTCATCTTCTTTGGCTATAACAGTGTCTTTGACAGTCTGTTTGTCGTCAGCACCATCCCTTTCTGGAATATGCGATTCTTTATCCAAAGTATCAACACTAGTTTTAGCGGGTTCTTCAATTTTATCTGATACACTATCTTTTACTGTTTTTATGTCATCACCAACAGATGTAATAGCTTCTGTTATATCTTTTTCCTTGTCAGAAACCTTCTCTATCCCATGAGTCACTGTTTCAGAAGTTCCTATGTCTTTGTCAATTTTTGTATCATCTGCAGGTACCGTGTCCAAGCCATCAATTGCAACTTTGGAAGAATCTTTCAATTTATCTGTGTCCTCTTTCAAGTCTGTGATCTGATCAATTGTACTATCTTTAATAGTTTTAGAAATCTCATCTGCTGAAGTATCTGTATCAACTTTCGGGATATCATCTGATTTTTCTTTTGAAACGACCTCTGAAGAAATAATACTTTTTTCCTTGGTGTCATCAATTACATGCTCAGTTTTTTTGCTTTCATCTGTTAAGTCAGACAACTTAGAATCATCTTCCAGAGCAGATTCTTTAGAAAGATCTGTGGCAGTTTCTGTGTCCTTTTTCTCATCCTTTTCTTTTGTATCGGATATTCTTTCATCAACTTTCGGGGTATCTATATGGGCTGTATCTACTTCAGTTTTTTTTGAGATATCAGAAATCGTATCTGTCCCATCTGTTATAACTTTGGAGGTATCGACAGATTTATGAACATTAATTTCTTCTTTCAATGTAGTTGTATCTGGAACATCAATTTTAGACGCTTCTCCGGATTGATCAGCTAAGATATTCTTGACTACATCTGTGGATTCATCGATTTTGACAGCTAAGCTGCCGGCTGCGTCTTTTGTTGTTTCTTCTTTATCTTCTTTCAGATCAGTTTTAGCCTCACTTTCCAAGTGCTCTTCGAGTTTGTCGACAGGTTTTTCAATAGCTTCTTCTGTTGCACCTAATATAGATTCTTTGACATCTGCAGCATGAGCAACGGCAGCGGAAGAATCTTCCGACTTTTTATCACCATGTTCCAAAAATGATGGTAAAGAGACGGATATTGCCTCGAAAGTTTCTTTAATTTTATCTTCAACTTTTTCGATGAAGCTTTCTTCCACAGCTTTCAAGTCTTCCACGGTTTTATCGGTTTTGTCAATTGCTTCTCTTATAACTTCTTTTGCTTCTTCTTTTCTTTCAATAACCTTCTCTTCTAAATCGGTGGTAATCGTCTCAATTTCCTTCTCGCTCTTACTAAATAACGATTTGGTGAAATCAGAGACAGTTTCCAATTGGTCCTTAATAGTATCTTCTATTTTCTCAATTATACTGTCTTTTCTGTGCTCTTTGACTGATTCTTCTTCGACTTTTTGAGAGATTTCAGGAAGAGCCTCATCGGATTTTGCTGTTTCTTTAGGCAATATTTCTGTTTCTTCAACTTTACCTTTAGTGGAATCAATTTCTTTTGCTTCGTCTTTTATTGTTTGTGATTCTGTCTTGGATATTTCTTTTGATAAAACTTCAGCTTCAACTACTGCATCTTTTTTTAACAAATCGTCGGCCTTCTTAAGATCTTCATATGATGAAGTAATTTCCTTGGATTTTTCAAAGTCCGACATGTCTGGAGTTGATTTTCCTGAAGCAAGACTCTTAATAGAAGCATCCTTGTCTGGGGACGATTTTCCAGAAACAGTTTGTGAGATAATTTCTTCACTCTTTTCATGAGGTGAAATGCTTTCTATTTCTTTTGTAGCTGTTTTTACCACTTCTGCATGGGGAGGTGAACTTGATTTTTCTTGAGATTCAAGGTCTGTATCAGATTTGACATCATCAATGCCTGAAATATAATGAAATATTTTTTTGAAATATATGGAACGCCTGTCATGTGAAAGTTGTTATGTATTTTTTGTTACGTTAGAAAGAAATATTAGAGTAAAATATACATAATTCTTACCTGAATCTTTCTCAGAATGCAATTCTACAACTTGCTTTACGGTACTAAGAGAATCAGAAATTGTATCGACAATGGACGATTTTTTTGATAATTCTTGTGATTTCTCGGGAGAAGATCTGCCTGAGCTTTCTGAGCTTTTCGAAAATGTTATTGTACCAACTGGGCAAATTTCTATTTCTTCGCCTCCGTCCTCACTAGAAGTGGTCACAAGCATCCTGTGGACGATTCCAGATTCATCCACATCATCCGCTTCTTCAACCTTTTCTTCACCCTTTGCCGATTTGATTTCAGATATCATTTTAGAAGTTGCCATCATAAGTTCCTGGGACTCTTTCAGCAAACTGCTTCGTTTATCATCTTTACTGGGTTCTCCTTCATGGATTGGAGCAATTTTTCTCTCCTCATCCAAGAGCGAAGCAGACGCAGACGATGGTTCTTCCGGAATTGGTGGAATGCCGTCAATTTTAATTGCTTTGCTTTCGACGATCGGGGAGTCCACTGTGGTGATATGAGTTTCGCGAAGTTCGGTCGTGTAAGTGGCCGTGTATGGGCTGTAAGTGCTTATGGGAAGTTTTCCTTCAAATTCTTCTAAAGGCGCATCGGATTTCAAAACTTCAGCAACGCTCGCTACTATTTTAATTACATCTTCCTCGCGTTCTTTAGGGGACTTCCTTCCCAGCTCTACTTTTTCAATTATATCACCGGTCAGTTTTTGATCTTTTTCATCCTCGCTATCTGCAACGCCTTCAGGATATTTTTTAAGTTCGAATTTTTGATCTCCAGCTTCTTTCAGTTGTAACAATTTTTCTTCGAGTTTTTCAAGATGATCTTTACCATCCTTTGTGCCTTTTACAAGTTCACTTTGCTCGGTTTTAGATACGTCCTCAAGTTTCTTAGGTTCGATTATTTCAATTTTGGGCTCCGGGGACTTCTCTTTTAGGTGCTGGAGCTTTTCGTCAATCTTTTCGAGATGAGCTTTGTCTTCCTTTGTCGCTTTTACTATTTCCTCGTCTTGTTTTATTAGTTCCGTTTTCACCTCTTGGACGGATGGTACATCCCCAACCTTTTTGTCATCAGCATTTTCCTCAAGTTCCATATCTGGCTTTTCTTGTAATTTACTATGTTTATCTATGTCTTCTTTTGTTTCCATTTTTTTCTCGGTTTCGACTTTCTCCACACCCTTCTCAATTGGTTTTTCTAATTTACTGTGTTTATCAGGAAAGTCGTAAATTTTATCTTCTTCCTCCAAAACTTCGCCATTTACTAGGGGCTCTTCCGATAGATCTTTCGGTAACTCTTGTTTCTTTAGCTCTACTTTTTCATCGACATGTTTAAGATCTCTCTTTTCTTCTTTCAACTCCTCTTTATCAACTATTTCCTTTGACTCATCCTGAATAGGTTTTTCTTCAAACTCCTTTTCACCTTCTCCTCCGTCCTCTGCTGCAACTTTGGAAATTGAAAGTATTTCTTTATCATCAACCTTTGCTGTTGTGGATTCCTTCGTTTCAATTGGCTCTTTTGGAGAATCAACTTTCCTGTCTTCATCATTTTTTTCCTTTTCATCTTTCTCTTTATGCTCTTCCTTATCTTCCGTATCTTGTGTAATTGTGACTGTTTCCTTATCATCAGCCTTTTCCTTGGTAGATTCTTCCATTTCAACTAGTTCTTTTGTAGACTCATCTTCTGCCGCTGTTTTTTTTTCAATTATGCTCTCTTTAATTATTTCTTCTTTTTCTGCTATGTCTTTTTCAATTATTTCTTGTTTATCTTCAGCTCCTTTTGTCTTTATTTCTGTTTCTTCCAATTGTTTTACGTCTTCCTTTAATATTTCTTTTTCTTGTACAGTTTCCTTTATGTCTTCAGCTTCTTTTTTAGATTCCTTTTCTTCCGTAATTTCTTTTACTTCTAACTGTTCTTTCTCTGTTTCTTCTTTTTCAATTGTTCCTTTTTCTTCCTTAGATTCTTCAGTTTTTACGTCTAATTTTTCTTTTGTTTCCAATTCAGCCTTTTCCAAAATATCCTCAGTTTGCAATTGTCCTTGACTTTCAACATGTTCTTTTTCTTGAGCTTTACTAATATCTGTGGATACATCTTTATCAGTCTTTTGTTTTTCAACGACTAAATCTTTATGCTGCAATCCTTCAGCTAATTTCTTTGGCTGTTCGTCAAGTTCATCGTGGTCAATATCAGTTGGACCTGCAGTTTTTTCTACATCTGCCGGTTTCTCAGTATCTTTCTCTAAAACAGTTTCACTCTCCAGCACTTCATTGGTTAAAGTTTTTAGTTCTTCTTGCATTACTGCGGTTTTATTTACGTCTTCAATTATGTCTTTCAGCTGTGCCTGCATAACTTCATCTTTATCTTTTTCTTGCTCTATCTCTTTTGCCTGTTCCTTGAGATAGCCCACTGCCTCTTCGGTATCTTTTATGAATTCCTGCATTTTCTCGTCAATTTTGTCGTCTTTTTTTTCTTCTATTATTTCATTGGTTTTTGGTTCTGCCTTCAGTTCGTGTGTATATTCATAATCGACTTCCTCGTGTACGGGCAAATCGGCAACTTCGTCTGGGGTTTTCACTATATCCCTAATATGGCTCTGTTTGTCAAGTCTTATACCAACTACTCCAGGTACTTTGGAAACAGTTTCAAACGTTTTTGGTGGTAACTGAATGACAGGCACTTCTTTCTCCTTGGTTTCTTCCTTAACATGTTTCTCCTCTATAATTTGACCGCTGTCTTCTTTTATTTCGTCTAATGGTATTCTTTCATCTTCTGGTAACGTAGGAGCGGTGGTAGTATCTCCTGATTTGATGTTCGCTGAAACTTTTTCATCGGGTTGCGATTCAACCACATCCTTTACTTCTTCCTCCACTTCTTTATCAGTAGTTTTCTTATCAGTTGATGAAACATCTAGTTTTTCCTCAGGGCTGGTTACAACGGTTTCTTTACTGACTTCGGCTGTGTCTTCTTTAGCTTTAACAATGTCCTCTGCTTCATTTACAATATTGTTGACTTGTTCTTCTATATCTTGCTGTTTTTCTACAATTTTTTCTTCAGCGCTCATTTTTCGTTGTTTTTCGGATTCCTCGCTGTCTCTAGCTAGTTTCTGTGTTTCATCTTCTTTCGTTTCTTTCTCATCGAGAGAATCATGATCTATTTCTTCTTTTTCGATTATGAGGTATTCTTCTTTTTCTAATTTGTCCTCGTCGATAGAAATATCTTTGACTTTTCTTAGGTTTTCGTCTTTCTCAGGTTGCACTTCCCCCTTTCTGAACACCGCTTCAATCTCTTTGACTGCTTCTTGCTCTTCTTTTAGATCAGCTAGTTCCTGTGCTTTCATTTGCTGTATTTCTTCCGGAGTCAACTTTGATATGTCTTTTTTAAGAAGGCTCTCTTGATCGGCGGAAGGCGTGCTGACTGTGCTAGAGTCTGTGGTTCCTTCCTTATCTAGTTTTCCTTTCTTGGAAATTGTATCTGGTTTTTGAACGCCGTTGACAAGTTTCTTGACAGGGCTTATAGGTGCTTTCATTGTTCCTTTAGGTCTTCGCGAAATTGGTTTCCGTTCCACTTTTGGCTTGGGTTCTGCTGGGGGTGGTTTAGCAGAGCGCGTTTTGCTCTCGATCACTTTTCTGTTGTTAGCGTCCTTAGTGCTCTTAGCTGGCGTACCTATGGGAGAAGGTTTGGTGGGTTTTTTCGCCTCACCATTCTCCACAGTTTTCTTTGGAGTAGTGGGGGAGGATTTCTTCTCAATGGTTTTTCTTTTCTGCTGGGCATCACTTTTGACTTTCGATGGTTTTGGTTTTGCTTTGGGTTTCTCGCCGTTTTCGATAATTTTGTCTTCGGTTTTTTTGGCTCTCGTGCTTCGTTCGCTTTCGGTAGAATCAGACTTCTTAACGGTTTTTTCTTTGACTTCTCCGTTTTGACTGATATTGTTTTCGATTATTTTATTTTCTTTTTTATCTACAGGAACTTTCTCCTTCGGTATCACTTTTTCCATTATGCTGTCTTTGGCAGCTTTTTTTACTAGAGAACTAGGGACTAGAGATTTATCTGTGCACACCGAGTGCTTTATAAATTCTAAATTTTTCAGTCTGTCTAGTCCCTCGAAGACTTTTCTCTGGGGGCTACTTCCCGGGAATAGTATCCTAGTTATAGTGTCGTTGGGGTTAGCGGGTTGCCAAACTAATAAAGCAGCTATAGAAATTAGATTTTGTATAGGAAAACTAAACTCTCGACTAGATTTTGAATTGGCAAATAATTTTTGGTCGCTTTGGTTCCACTTTAGAAGGAACTCCCTGACTTCCTTCGAGTCTTTGGCCGGACTAAGTACGTACATGTCTAAGGTACCATGACCTACTTTATGGTACAAATTAATAGGCTCGGAATCTCTGTAGCAGACCTGAGGATTCAGATTTAAATGGCGTAGATTGGATATGATTTCTTGACCCTCTTCCATGAGGTTGATCAGCAGGGGGTCCTTATCTTTATCTCCATCGGGGCTTAGTAACGCCTTACGTTCCTAAATAAAAAAGAAAAATACAGATGATATTTGAACTTTTATTATTTTGCTTATCAAATGGTACCTGTATATTACAAAAGAAGTGACCTATTTGTGGATAAACAGCATCTTGTTTTTTCCTCCTTAGGACGGAGCTAATTCCGCCTACGTTGCTATTATTCAGTCTTGTCATCAGCACAGCATCTAATCTATCTAAGTGTCTTACAAAATCCCAGAAGCAAGCCTTCCTTGAAAAACCTCCGTCCAGGAGCATATTAAAGCCATTAATTCCAAAAAGCGCAGCGTCACCTAAAATCAAATTCGTTACGATTTACTTATTTTGCAAATTATTTAGAGGGATGTTCACAGCAACTGTCAGATTATTTATAAATCTATTATTTAGGATTCCATGCATACCTTGTCCTCCTGGGAAGACGTACAGCGTGGGCCGGGAGAATCTAATATTTCCAACTACGTCTGAGCTTTCCAAAAGATTTTCCAACGAGGTGGGCAGGAGGAATGGGGAAATGTAGTTGATGAATTCAGTGATCGATGGACTGCCGGTGGTGAGTACGTCTGTGGGGTTGACGCGGACTTTACAAGCTTTGGCGAAGGGTTCTTTGGGAAGCCTGCTCCAGTCGCCCTCCGGGGAGCAGTGGAGGTCCAGGGAGATGCCATTTTCGTAGGCACGAATCACCCTCTGTACTTCCAATTCTTGGAAGGCCTCTGAGAAATCGGCCGAGGAAAACGTCCCGTCCTGTTGGAAAGAAAAATAAGTTCCTTATTCAGTTCTGATATAGGGTGTTATTATCATTTAAAAAAACTGGTGCAACGACCAGACAAACATAAAACCTATATAACTTTTCCTCTATGAGCACTTTGGGAAAAAACTGAAGTAAATAATTTCAATAGTTTCTAAAAAAAAACTTTGAGAACCTCTGCCTTATGGGAAAATCAACGAAGTTTATCACTTAGTTTTAAAAAAATTATAAAAGCGAAAAAAGGCTTTTGTTCTTGAACCGGCCGCCGGTGCCCCCATTCGCGGCTTTCATTAACAAAGGAGACAAAGGGTGCCGAATTCTTGGTTCTAAAAAACTGAGCGAAACAAAATAATTTTCCACGCAAAAAGAAATTGCACAGTGACAGTCAACAAATGATAACTTACCAGTGTTGTCTATTTACATAAATTGTTCAAAATGTCCTCCATCTACTTTAATATACTTTTCAGCACGACGAAGCAAAGACGTACGCACTCCGTTCAACGCATTGGGTAAATTAGGATCATTTTTTATGATCTCTATGCATATTAAAACGCTTTGCCGCAATTGTTCCAAAGTGTCAATTGGATCACGGAAAACAAGCGATTTAAAATGTCCCCAAAAATAAAAATCCATTGGATTTAAGTCGGGTGGTCTAGCAGTCCATCCAACTGGTCCACCACATCCAATCCCATCGCTGAGGGAATTGCGTATTTAAAGAATTTCGAACCGCCAGACTAAAATGCACTGGTGCGCCATCGTGCATATACCACATACGTCTGCGTGTCGCCAAAAGTACATCTTCCAACAAATATGACAATGTTTGTTGCAAGAAATTTGAGTAGATTTCACCATTTAATCTTTTAAGTAATTCTGTTGATTCAATTATTTCATTATCACAAACGTCGTTGAATATGGGACCTTCTTATTACATGCGGGTTTTCATCTGACAAATAATGCCTATTTTTGAAGTTATACACTCTGTTCCTGATAAAACATGACCTCAGAGAAAAACAGGACGTTTAAAAAAATTTGGAACATTTGTCCCTTCTACTTTTTAAAGTGTCTTAATGGTTCTTAGTCCACGTTAGCTGATGCTATTGGCTAAATAATTTAAATTGGAAGGTGTATCGGTGCAGTTTTTCATACGTTTCCGACTATCAAGGTAGATAATAAAACCACAAAAGTAAAAACACAAAGATAGCCGCCGCTACTTTATCGGTGACACTCGGCGGTTTACATCTAATGCTCACTGCTTGACCAGTGTTGTCAAATGTGTGAGATTTTCACATGGCACAATAACTAAATTTTATGGTATTTTTTAACAAATCATGGCAGTTTTGGTACCTATATATATTGTGTGCATTTGATACACTCTTTTTACTAGTAAAGTATTTAACGCAAACTAAACTTTATTCATTAAAAATAGGTAAAAAAAAATATATTTTGAAACCTAACCTAACCTTTTTAAGAAAAAAAAAATTTTGTAATTAATGATGGCTCCATACTATACAGAATATAGATTGAACAGAGTTGCGCGGCGCACGGATTTGTAAAGTACTACAAAATTTCATTTAGTTTTGCTCATTTAATAGGAAAGAGTGAAGGGACTGACTTTCAATCTAAATTTGTCGTTATTGTCAACTTTTACTATTGATTTAATAAAAATGGTATAAAAAGTAAAAAATTCTAAATAATGGTATAATTTATTACTTAAAAAAAAGTTCAGGTATACAACAGAAAATAATTGTATAAATACTTTTAAACATTGCATTTAACTGGCAACATGCAAGTAGTTACGCACGAATATCGGAGGATGCGTAAATGTCTGAATCAAGCCTACTCAACATTCCATAAGGGCGGCAGGCCTTTAAACTTTTTATGCCAATTAGGGAGATGTACAGCCGGCAAAGCATACAATGGAATTGAACTTGAACTTTCACTTCTATTCTGGAATACTTTGCCTACCTCAATATTCCAGAAGTTCTCAACCAATTTTATTAACAATTAATTTTTTTAACATTTTTTTTTCCTCAAAACTATGGACTTTAGACCATATGATATATAAGACTTTTTTGTTTGTCTGGTCGTTCCCTATTACGTTTTTTTAATGACATGAAACTGATGGCACCCTGTATGTCTGGGCGGATCCATGAAAGTAAATAAATAAAAAACTCATTAATACGCGGCAGCAAGTCACATTAATCGTTACATCAATGTAAGGCCTCCTCCTTTACCACTGCCCTGAATAATTCATCACGATAGCTAATTATCTAAGTGTTATTTTGACGATTTAAGTACCTGCAAAGCCCAGGATCCGTTAGACGCGAACGTGTATCCGGCGTGGATGATGTGGCGGTGTCTGGTGAAGCTGCTTAGTAAATTTCTCATGCATTGGGCCAACGTGCTCACCACAGGATGGATCAGAATTTCTGTGACCAGATTCTCGGAAGCGAACTGGATCAGACGTTCCCCTGCAAACATTTTAAACATGTATAAATTTGTTTTATATTCACCGCCGGCGTTGGCCAAGGGCCAAGAGAAACAGGGAATACACTTTCTTGGAGTTAGTTACAAACCAATTTTAAGAGGCGGTAGCAGGGTTAGCATGGGAGCTGTATCCGCTTGGATGTAGCCTATTAGGGGTAAATTATTATTATAGAATCAATTTATTTTATTTTTATATAAAACCACCAATGAGGTAACCAATTACAGAGTGGGAAAATTACTTTAATAATACACCAAAAGTACAAATATCTATATCTAGTGTACATCATTGGTATATATGAATATAAATGTATAATATATAAGAAGAGGCAAAACAGAAAAAATACAATTATTATACAAATACTAGTACCAAGTTGACCATATACTGATAAAAGGTATTTAATTGAGGCAAGATTACAATTAAATATATCAAGCTCATTTTGTGGCGAGTTATAATTTCTACACATACAATGTATAGGTGGAACTTATAATAAATTAGTCTTGGGAATAGCAAGTCATTGCATGACCCAGGGCCGACATGAATTTATTCCAAAAAAATCGTCAATCAATTTCTTAATAACTTTCAAATGACGTTGCTACCACCATTGATAAAAAGCATAAGCTAGTGCCAGACGTACAGATTTTGTAAATGGCTGATAAATTGTGTCGTAACATCATGCTGAAAAATTACATAACTTTGGATTCACACTTTTTATGCCAGATACATAATTAGATATCATACAAATTTAATGCTCCATCAGAAGTGCCCCAAGGGTCGAACCTCCGTTCACTGTTATTTGTGATATTCACGAATGATATGCCTGATATGCCCGTCTTTTGTTTGTTGACAATACGAAATTGTACAGAAATTATGCAAGTTGTTTAAATTTCCAATAGTACAGTAACATAATGTCAATAACTACTTAACACAATCCAATTATAGAACAAATAAAGAAACTAAGTCGAGTAAATGAAATTAAGGATTGAGAATACAATTGTAAATTTAACTTTCACTCAATTTATAAAAGCAAATCTCAAACAAATAGTTTTGCTAATGTCAATTATAGTTGTCCATATGTATATTGTCGGTTGAGAAAATTCCACAAAAACTGACATTCCACCTCTCGTTTTGAAAGAGTGTTATACTTGAATCATGAAAAGTGTGGTATGTGGAATATTACAGAATAGCGACATTATTGTTTAAAATCACTCACCATTTAGTAATATTCCTCTTAAGGTTCTCATAATCAGACGCGGAACAAATTCCACAGTATAATTTAAAGCCGTTGGCGTGCAGCAGGTGGTGAACATTGACGTTTTTGATAACATCCTTAATGAATATTATAAAGAAGAAGAGTCCCAAAATTGGTCCTTGAGGAACACCTGAAGTTTAAAGAATCGAATTGGATCTAAACCCTCGAGAACATCCCGTAAGTTATAGTTTACAAATATTTACTAAGCATGTACAAGATCCGATTCCATTGAGGTTGCTTAAAAGTAGGGCATGGTCAAATCAATCAAACGCTTTGGAGTAGTCAGTGTAGATAACGTCTATATCACTTCCTTTATTAATGACCCCAGATATAATTTGTGACACACCAAAGATTAAAAACTGTGGAACGACCTGGTATGAAACCGTGTTGTTCTGGTTATTTGGAAATATGAGGCGAAACGTAGCTGTAGATAATCTCAAACACCTTACAAAAATTACATAATATGAATAAGGGCTTGTAATTGTCGAAGAAATTCTTAGCACCTTATTGGTGAAGAAATGTAATTGTAGATAGTTTCCAGACATCGGGGAGAACCCCATCAAGTTAATATCAGATTGGATTATATGGTACATAGGAGGACGAAATGGCTGTAGTGTTCTCTTAGAGTAATTAAATGCCCAAACGTTATTAGGATTATATTTTATTGGGTCTTCGGCGCTGCATGTACTGCTATATACTTCCCTAGTATTTGTTTAAAGTGTCTTCCTAATTCGTTTAAATTTGTTATAATTTTTAGTTCTTTTTGAGGAGGCTTTTTCTTTTGCTTTCCAGTAATCTATAATTTTGTGCTATAATTCACTAACTACACTAATCACGACTTTTTGAAAATCGTTAATTTTACCTCGACCTAACCAGCCTTCTGTAATTTTGATCAGTAATCCTGTTGTTTTTGGTTATGATAATCAATAAATAATTTAATGATATGAACAGGTTTATAATATAAACATTTTTTCTAATTAAGTACGTTATAAAGTTATATTGTTGTAATAAGGCTTATTTTCTGGAAAATAAATATAATTGAAGAACACATAAAAAATCTAATTTTTAGTGGTCCGTCCAACTGTGATATCGAAAAAATAAAACGTACGCCTTACCTATTATTTCGACTATAGAGTACATCAGGTACGTAATTTATATTTTTTATAACAATTCAATATTTATCGCACCAGATATCCGTGAAGGTTAAGGAAGAAGTAATGTATTCAAAGTTTTTTGTGTTGAAGAACAAGCAACTCTTACTAATCTATTTTTGTAGGATTGATAATAATGAAGTAAAAATTGTAAACAACGTTTTTAATAATTGCTGCGATATTACATGAACTATTCTTGACACAAAAACCTTGACCATGACTTTGTTCGATTCTGAAAAACTGGTGATTCCACACTTATGACAAGACTGCGGTGCAATTACACTCCAATCGACTTTTATCAAGGTTTTTGAGACGGTTCCGTAAGACTGCACATATTTGTTAGTTCTCTACTCGAAAAATATTGTATTAAATATATCAGCTTCGGATTGGATTTGTTAGCAACCGTTCAACCGCGACTAATTCTGTAGTTTTTTCGCGATCTGCGTCTAACGTTAGCGGACAAGTGGACGTGATTACAAGGATTTCTCAAACTCTGCTAACCGCACTTGGTATTTCTATTCTTTCGAGTGAATTGACTAACTACGGATTTTGCAACTCATTAGTATGTTCCTTTTCGTTTATTTTCACTAATAGCAGATAGATTTTATCGTGCAATTGATTAATTTCGGGATATTTCTCTGCCATTGATTGTATTAAGATCTAAAGTTAATTACAGAATAAAACTTAGGTCTCAGATTTTAGAAACCTTCATAATACAGTGAATTTCAATGGGAAATATTCCCCCTAAGTAAACATGAATATATCGATTTTGCAAAAAAAAGCAAAATTGTCAAAAATTATAGGGTGTGGCATAATGACAGCGTTAGGGACTTTCGCAAACTAGTTGTAATCCCGACCACAGGACCATTGATATACCAAGAAGTATGTAAACTTTTCAACAGCCGTTGGTGGTGTAGTGACTAGCTGTATCCTCTTGTAAACCGACGAAGCAAACTTACAACATACAATAAGATAACCTTTTATAAGGTTATCTTAAGACCGATTATGACATATGCCTGCGCGTCCTGGAACCTCATCTCGGACGCGCAGTGCAAAAGATTTCAGATACTCCAGAACAAATTACTCAGACTACTTATGAATGCGGACAGGTACACTCCGGTTGCTGTGTTACACGAAAATGCCAAAATTATGTTAATCAGAGACTTCATCAATGAAACGGCGCAAAAGTTTTTTGCAACCAGAACACACCAATCGGAAATGACACAGGACATTACAGATAGACGACGGCACAACGACCCACATCACGTACATAAACTGTTACATCAAAACTTACATTACCTTACCTATCTACAGAGAGCGACGGTGACGATAAATTACCACACAAAACAGTTGACCACACAGAAACTGACAAAACACGTAACACAGATGATTCTCCCTCCCCCTCCTACCCATCCCTTCCTTGTCCACCAACCCCTTCACCTCCTGCACACAGTGCAACATATAACCCATGCCGACAGTCAAATCTTAAAACACATACATGTTACATAGAATAAAAATCATTTCGTTTTATATATTTGACATTTTAAATAGGTTTCTCTCTTTCATTTTCCTATAAAAATAACTCTGAACAAACATTAATAAGTAAAATAGTCTATTGAGGATCGTCCGCACAGCATGCTGGATAACAAAAGAAAACGCGCTTTTAAATCATCAGGAGAGCAGCAATATTAGTGGATTAAGGTAGAATCGGATATCTTGAATTGGCATTCCAACAGCCGGCCGGCTCGTTTCGTATTTATTTCAAATATTTGCAACGGGTCGGTGTCTTTCATTCAAATGTAAACCAAGAATGATATAAATGAAATATCTTTTTAAACTCTGTTACTCAAAAAAAGAATAAAGCTATTTCAATTGCTAATTGCTCGATTCTCACACCTGAGGTTGAGGGTTCGAATCATCTCGTTACAGTTTTTTTTTTTAATTACATGTACGAGATGTATTTCGGCTCGATTATCAACTAAGATATTTCTTTAGGTTGGGTTGTTAGTTTAAGTAGGATAATATTATGCTCGATTAGCAACTAAAATACGTAAATGAATATTTCATTAGGTTGTTAGATTAATATTATTTGATATAGTATAGTTGCTTATGATACATCATTTCCCTTGCCCTTGCAGATGTGGCGCGAGAAGACCGGCAGAAAATTTTGCAAAAGTCCCGAACGCTGTCATTAAGCCACACCTCTTCGAGATTTTAATTATTTCAACCGATCCCGCGTTCGGGACTCTAGCCTTATCCGAAATCAAAACATAAAATTTTAAAAATCCAAAATGACAATCGACCTGCCTGAGAATTTTTCAAAAATATCGCTATTTTTTCAAATAAAGTATATTTATCACATTAGAAGTAGTAGGTCCAAAAATGATTGACAGTAATCCTTCATCAATCAAAATTAAAGATATTATCTATACAAAGTACTTTCTGTATTCTGTATTTTCATGTATATTTATAAATCTTGAATTATAGCTGCAGCCAACTTTTATAAAAGTCAATTAATCGTTTGTTTTGCCGGCTGTGTAAATTAGCAAGCACACAAAAGTTTTCTTTGACATTTAACCTATTTATTTTAAATTATTTTGCAGAAATTAGAGCACGAACACGCGACACATAACACGCACATTCATAGATCGCAAGATCTGTTGCCTATATCAAATTATTAGTTAAATTAACCGATTTTAAGAACGTTATACAGGCAGGGTGTTTAGGTATGCGGTCATTAATTTCTAGGGGTGATTCTACCTCAAAGAATATGAAAAAAAGGTTCATATAAACGTGGGCCCGGAAATCCCTTCTATGGGCACTGTGGGCCTCTGAAGAGGGCACATTTTATTTAATATCTCAGAAACACTTTGAGCTACAGTGACTACTATTTATACGTGATTCGATGACAATAAAGGTAATTATCTAATATTATCCACCAAGAGTACATTCAATAAGGGATGCACAAAATTGGAAAAAGGACTTACTTCATCCACCAAATTTTTGAATGTAAATTTTCTGCGGTTGACTCATCGGAATATGTTTCCTTGGCTATAAATACACAAAAAAGGTTATCTTGTTGTAACGCCGTATGACCAATCGGTTTCGAGAAATATGAACCAAAAGGAATTCACCCAAGATTATTTAGGTCGGGGGATGGAGAGGGTCAAACTACTGGTCCGTTTCTGCCAATCCATCTATTGGGTTTAAGCTGGGAGGCGCACCATCTTGCATGAACCACATTGTCCTTCTTCTTCATATAGAGAAGGTTAGAGATAGAGTGTTGTGCTTTGATGTGCCCCTTATTAAATTGACTTTTTGTAGTGTAAAAATTTACTTAAAAAAAAGATTTCGACATCATTGGATGTTGACATTATTCTGTGACAGTCTCAACATTTCAATGCAATTGAATCAGGAAATGTAAACCAGTAATAGTGTAATCAAGTTTGATCCAAGCAACAACTGATATTAACACATTAAAAAGTTTCAATAAAAAGTTAGTGCTGATAAAAAAGGAACCAAACACTTAACTCCAGTGTCGTAGGTTGTGGTATTTATAAGGGGATACTTTATTAAGGAAAATGGAAATATGCTACAAGTGCAAATCTAGTAAAAACGACGTGTATCCATGCGACACCTGTAAAAGGTATCACGTTGTTGATACATCTTCGAAATGTCATTAATTTCTTGTTCTGCAACCTGCGAGAAGTATTTGCCGAATTCGTTACACACTTTTTTGGATTCTTCAATTAATTGATTATCCAATTTTAGTTTGATATTTTGATTTTTTTTGTTTTTCCTAATTCTTTGTTAATTATTGTCCAAATTTTTTTCTCTTTGTTATCGGAATAAACAATTTTAATTTGGTTGCATTTTATTTTGGCTTCTTTTAATTTATTTTTATACAGTTTTTTCTTTTGTCTATAGAGTAGCATTATCTCTTCGTTTATCTGATGTTTTGTTATGGCATGCAGTTCCTTTATTTCGGTCTTTAGATGTTTTATTTCCTCGTTGTATCATTAGTTGTGCTTCCTTTTACATGGATATTTTTCCTTTATGGGTGATGTTACATTGTAGTGCCAGAGAACTTTCCAAAAAGCTGTCGAAGGTTGTGTTTATATCATCTGATTCAATTCCTGGCCAAGTCTCTTTGCCGAGTTTTAGTTTCAAATTGTTGATATGAGTTTGGCAGATATTTCTCATTTTTTCGGTGTTAGCGAAGCTTATTTGAATGGATAATTTTTTCTAAGAAATGGGCAGATAGATTTGGATATATTATTTCACAACATATTTTATGATCCTCCATATTTATAATCGTGTAGTCGATCGAGGTTGAGGATGTTCCAGTTTTTGTTCTACAGATTCTAGTCAGTTGTTTACAGTGGTTCTTTAAGTTAAATGAGGATAATAGATCCGATAATATCTTATGGTTCATATTATTTGTTTTTAAGCTGTCAATATTAAGGTCACCAC
Source organism: Leptura quadrifasciata (assembly GCA_963675555.1). NCBI lineage: Eukaryota > Metazoa > Arthropoda > Insecta > Coleoptera > Cerambycidae > Leptura > Leptura quadrifasciata. Next base: position 11,527,421 of record OY776681.1, on the reverse strand, counting down.
ACATAACTATATTTAGATGACTATTGTTTAAGTAGTTTAATATGTTATGTTATCCAGGTTTCGGTGAGGCAAAATACTGACTGCTTATGATCCCCTATAAAAAAATTTATTTCGTTGATTTTGTTTCACATGTTTTGTATATTTATATAATGGATGATTAATTTGCCACCGACGCTACTTTTCGAAAATTTGACTTATGGTGTTTCATCGTTAACGTCTATTGGAGCTTCCGTTTCTTCATCCATTGTTGTTGTTGTTGGGTAAAGTGTCATTTGTGTTATTGTCATTAATGATGAAATTTAAGTAAGTTTCGTCGGTCTCCTCTGTTATATTTATTTCAGTTAGTTTTGAATTTATAGTGACTACGTTATCAGTGGTTACGTGAGAGGACACTATTTTGAAGAGATTATTTTTAGCTTCGCGTGTTAATTCTATTTTTCTATTGACGAAGTTGGCATTGTGGAAGGTAATATTGGAATCTATATATCTCACATTAACAAATTTACGGGCCTCATTAAATATGAGGGTGTTAAAGTTATAGGAGAAGTCATTTAAAATATTCCTGTAATGAAGCTATTTTCGAATAGAAAATATCACTATTACTTTTATTTTGATTTTCTTCAAAACCAGAATTCCATTTCTTTTTAAGCACACCCGGTATACTTTCATAATTAAAATATCCGTATTTTGTTTGAAGTAAAGTATTTCAAGAAAAAGTCAAGTTTAAAATTTCATTTGGGCACGAATTAATAATAAATTATTTAGATTAATAATTATTAATACTGGGACTATTAAATTCATTCTTTTTCCGAAATAATATAAGTAAGTTACTTGCAAGCGATTCCGAACATCTAAATTATCAGAAAATTATTATTTACACCAATTAACGCTACTAGTTATAAACATTCTGCCTCGCCGTCGACTGAAGACTGCTTGGTTGAGATGTGCCCGCGCATTCTGCGCTAAACGTTCTGATTTCTAGCTCAACATGGGGAGATCCTGAATCGGCCTACTGCTAAGGCTCTCTTTGGTTTTCCGCGCTCGACCTGACCAGTCGACTGTTGGTAGGGATTTGCCATACACCGTTAACGAAATAAGTCATTTTGCATTCACGATCGCAAATAACAAAGACCAATTAATTCCTGATAAACTTGATGTCCGAACCTGTTTGCTTAGTAGCTTATTTTCTTTGAGGCTCTTTAGGGGACGCTGCCTTTAAGTGGGACACTCCAACTGAGCCATACCGACTTGTTTCATTCAGTAAAAATCCGATAACCAGGTTCGCAACGTCAAGTAGTAAATTCTAGCTTCTCCGAAATATTCTAGATTAATTCATTTTGTTAAAATCCATAGAGATTTAGTAACTTGTCTGTATGTCGTGGAGTCAGTCCTAAATTACTCACATTTGAACGTGTCGAGCCACCGTTTTGCTTTGCTAGTCATACCCGTTATTTTGCTTTCACTTTTCTGTTTGCCCTGTATATGCCGCGTCTACTTACTTAATATCATTTTGTAGTAAATCTAGTCAGAGAGTAAAAATAGAAATTTTGCATAAAATTAGGGTTACAAAACTTGGGTAATTGAAAATTTCTTTTCATTTTCACGAATGTCAACTACCTGTATTAATTATTTTTATGTAGCTAAATGTACCAGAAGTTTTAAATATATTTCTATATGATATATCTTAAGATTTTCCTTCTTGACATGTACATAGTTTCAATATATCATTAAAACGTTTTGTGTGTCTTATTTTGAGTCACTCCTCTAAGTTGGACTGTCCCGAAAAGTAAAAGTGTCACAAATACAAAAATCTTTACAGCTGTCCATTCCTTGAGAAAGACGGCCTACGTTTCGACCCCTGGTAATAAACCGTCTTCACTGATTCTGGTTAGGGCCTCTATTATACCGCTAATAGAGAAAGTGGTGTTTCCACACTTAAAATCAGAAACTATCGCTCGAGACAAAAACCGCTTGCACTAGTTTCAAAGTGCAAGTTGCAAAACCGATGAAGAGGCATCACATTCCCTCTATAAAGATATGATACTCCTCTTAATATTACACTTGTGTACGTTAATCCTGTCAAAACATTATTTATAAATGTGGAGTTCACACATTTCGTCCCCGAGTAATATTGTTCATGCCCGTAAATAGTATTACGTGATCTTCTTTATCACTTTTTCACATTTTCTAGTAGTGCATTGCATTTGGATTGAATGACAGCTGCTTTTTAGAATGTCAATACAGTTTTTGCCGTTGTTATCCAATAAAATTAAAATTTTTGGTTTTTTATCTTCTTTTTGCTGTTCTCTTTATTTGCTGTTTTTGTTGTTACCGATGTTGTATTCGTTTCTTTTGTATTTGGTGGTGGTTGCAGGTTTCTACTTGACGACTGATAATTCTTATCTCTTTGTGTCTGTGCTTTGTTTAGAATTGTTTTATTCTTTGATATAAATGTTAGTGTATCTTTTAAATTATTTACGATTTCGTCCTTGTTTTTTAGTATTTCTCTTGAGTTCCTGTGGAGGTCTTTGATTTTGTTATATTTCTCTTCCAGCATTTCTTTTTCTGTTGTTATAGCCGCTAGTTTATTGCGATATTTCTCGTAACGAACAATCTACAATTACAAAAAATCTTTCGCAAGGTACTCTTGTACTTGGGAAAGCTTCTTCTTACAATCTTTTAATTCAGCAGTATTACCCCAGGCTCGACCGTAGAATAAATGAATATCGGCCTGTTTTTCGAAAGTGTAACTCATATTAAATAAAAATTGAAATTCTCTTATTAAAGAGTGCGTAATGAGAACCTTAACTTTTATGTCATTAATAACAATTCAGTATTGGAAACCAATAACAGCCAATTATTTATTTATTTATTTAACAATACACTGCCCCACAGAAGATTTCAATTACTGGGCAGGAAATTACAAGTATATGATTGCAAATGTTTACAAACTACAAGTAAATGTTTACAAAATATAAGAAAAAGAACTGTAGGACTATCAGATAATTAAAAACAGAAATAAAAACAAAGTTAAGTTTAAATTTATACATTTGATCTTTTTATCTCAGCTACATTGCAGTGGAAAATATCAAACCGGCCTTGAAGATTATTATAATTTTCACACATTTTATATAGTGGCGAGAATTTCAGAACGTTAGTTCTGGAATTCGGCAGATAGAATAGTGAGTTTTGCCTAGAACCGGGTCTAGGTATTTGAAAATTTAATGAGTTCAATATAGCGCCGCAATCTCTTATATTATGTAATACTTTAAAAATAAATATTTGCTGTGCTATAGTTCTGCGTGTCGCTAGGCTTGAAAATGAAAATCTATTTAAAAGTGTAGTATGAGGAAAACCAATAGCAGGGTAAACACCATCTTCCTTACAGCATAATATTTTTACGAAGCGCCTCTGAATGCTCTCTATGTTTTGTATATGTATGTTATAGTGAGGAGACCAAATAATTTACGAATTAAATTCGATATATTGATGTTTGTTAGTAAATGTAAGATTTTCGTATATTTAACTGCAATTTGTTTAAATTACACCATTCACTGATTTTATCTAGAACATTTTGTAAAGCCACACAATCACTTTCATCATTTATTTTATTATACAATTTCATATCGTCAGCATATAAAAGACACTCAACACCCAATTCAACTGCAATGTCATTAATGAAGATGTTAAAGAATAATGGGCCTAACACAGACCCTTGAGGTATACCTGAATAGATACAAATTCAGCAGACCGTTGACAATAGTATTCGATATGGTGTCTATTCTCCAGATATGATTTGAAAAAAAAAACAGCAAATTTCTTGAGAAGCCAAACTTCTGAAATTTTGAACATAGAATACCATGATCAAGTCTGCCAAATGCTTTAGTGAAGTCTGTGTAAATTACAGAAAAAAATGGTTGAAGTAGACCTTCCCTTGAAGAAGCCGTGCTGATATTCAGTAATGCGATTCTTTGCATAAGAAAATGTTGGGTCATATAATAATATTTCGAAGGCTTTAGAGAAATTGTTGATAATCGTTACAGGTCTGTAATTCTCAATATTATTTTTTTCTCCTTTTTTATATATAGGGATTATTTTAGAACATTTTAAAACATCGGGAAAAGTATTTGATTTAATGGCCAAATTAAATAGAAATGTAAGAGGAGTTGTAAAAACACTAGCACAATCACGTAATATAAGAGCAGGAATTTTATCAGGGCCCATCGTATATTTAGGCTTGATTTTTCTTAAAGAATTGAAGACTTTATGTTCAGTAAATTGTTCAATTGTTAAAACATCAGTATTTGTATCTTCTACATTGTCCACAACTGAGACATTAGAGGTGATATATGAACTGCAAAAATATTGAGCAAAGCCATTTACTAACTGTTTATTGCCTACGAAATGATCATATCCGTAATGCATTGCTGTTGGTAAATTGTTACTAGTTTTCTTACTGTTAATAAATTGCCAAAACCTATTGGGGTTGATCTCAATATTGTTTTCAATGTCACGACAATAACTTTTATATTCAATATTAACCTGCTCTTTGATAATAATAATTTAAATTCTTCCAGTGCAAGAGGATCTTCAAAGTTTTTGAAATCACGCCACGCTCTATGTTTCAATCTAATGCTCCTAATTATGTTGGAATTATACCAAGGTGGGTAGCTCCTGCCTTTAATTATAGTTTTAGGAACAGTTGTATCTAGGACAGCATATATTTTTTCATAAAATTGTCAATCGATGTTTGCCAAGTTTTGATAAAGCTCGACCAAATTGGCTTTGTGATAATTATAATAGGTCATATCAACGGTGATTTTATTATTGTTACGTTTCTTATGAATATTAAATAATATCAAAAGCGCAGGATGATGAAGATCCTCGCTGATTAAAATATCGGGAGCTTTATCTACTATATAATTCATGCTGGACAGTACTAAGTCTAAAATGTGATCATTCATGTTTTTTGTATGATTATATTGTTCTAAATTTAATAAGTTACTAAAATTTATTAGAGAGTTTATACGATTTGTAGGTGCTAACGTAAGCAAGTAATTTGAGTATTCACTAAAATTGAAATCACCTAGCAATAACAGATTATTGTTGTGAGTAAATTCTAAAGAAGCAATAATTTCAAATGTCAAGTCGTAACACTCTAAACTTGTATTAGGAGGTATATATATTATTATTAAATAATAAGAAGCCATGAAACAAACAAAGATGTATTGTACGTATTTGCAGACAAATCACACATTCTTTTGTTTATGTCAAATCGATTGTTGCAAATAATTCCGTGACCGTCTATGCAAATTTCTTTGGTCGTTCTTTTTTCAGCTTTTTTAAGGTATAATGGCTAGCTTGACATTGAAACAGATATAATCCCACTTTTCCTCCGCAGTGCGATTCAATATTTACTTTAAATTACTGTTAGTAGATTCCAATCAACGGCAGTAAATAGTTCATCATTTAAAGCATCTAAACAACAATTTTGTATTCGCCAAGCGCACGAAACACAATCATTGTAGACGTAAATTGGCACCCATTCATTTCGCTAGAGCTGTAAGTTTAGGTTTCGGTAATCGAATTTAACTCCAAAATTTGTACAAATTAAACATCGCAGTAGGACAGTAATAAGATTGTGGTGAGAATGAGAATGAACTCCTGTGGTATAAGATGGTACAGGTAAAGAAAAAAATTCTGTTAACTCGCCTACTGCGTACACATTATTTATTACATTGAATAAAATAGTTATTTGTATATGTTAGACTCAAAAAGTTGAGCCTAATATATTGATATGATATTACTTGTACTAAAGCTTTAGAACACATCCGGATCAATTCGAGTTGTGTATTGCGAATAAAAATGCATTTTGTTCTATCTGAATAGAGAGTTGCATGCATGCTTTTGTTCTCTGTTATTTGTCATTTGTTGTGTTTGATACAATACCAAAGTATTTTATAGAAGACAGATATTTTTCTAGACTACACTACACCAGCCGAAAAACTGATCCTACTTAAAGGAGCTCTCTTGCTAGCCATCACACACCACTTGCAGAAACAGCTCGAAACTGCAGTCTGCAAGTGGTGTGTGACGACTGGCAAGAGTTCTCCTTTAAGTAGGATCAGTCTTTCGGCTGGTGTTTGCTGCAATCGAAGCATTAGCGTTTTGATGGTAATATGCAATTATTACACTTAACGCGCCAGACTTGTAACTTGTAATTCAGCGCTCAGCGGGGCACATAGTCTGGAGAGTAACTGTTGGTTGCAGTCTGGTTACGTTCCTTATAGTAAAATAAGGATTTTATAGAGGAGTTTGCGACTAAAAATATTATGTTTTAGAATCAGTTATTTTATTTTAATTCACTCAGTTATTGTTAAACTAATTATCAAAAGATTTGTAACAGTTCGAATTGCTTAAGCATTTATTATGTTCATTAGATATAAGATTTTTAATTTAATTTGTGCGGGAAAGTGATAAAACTCGAAAAAAGCTCAATACCACGACCACGTGATAAGAACCAATTCGTTTTATCAAGTTGATGTCAAGGAACATAGGCGTATAGGCGATTTTATTATTTGCGGAAAAATAAGGGAGAGTGTGGAAAAATTGGAAAATTAGAAGTTGATATGGGATGAAAAATAAATAACAAGAAAATTTTTCAGAAATCGAACGGGTGAAAATTTTTAGACAAAATAAATTTCCAGAATACGAGAGAAAATAGACTGTTGTTGGTGAAAGTTAAGTCTAGTAAAAAGAAGTAACACAACCAGTTTATAAATTTAAAACGAAGGAAAAGAAAATTAAATTACTCCCAAAATTCTGACAAGTTAGTGAGGAAAAATAATTCTAAATTATTTTAAGGTGCTGAAAACAATTCCTAGTGGAACCGAGATATCACTTGAATTGTGTAGGAGTTTAGGAGTTGTATAGGAGCTTGGCAGATTGCAGGTGATCATCGAATTAAGTGATATAGTGCGTTTGGAGGTCGTTTATTTGAGCTACGCGTTGTAATAAACTTCATGTAAATTTCTGGTAAATTTTTTAAATAGTTTGGAAAATATTTTAAATTGAAAATTTTGATCATTAAGTCTATTTTTTATTAACAAATTTGATTTTAACAATAGTTATCCAAATTACGTTATTTTTAGTATCATTTTTATATTTTAGCTAGATAGGGATTATTTCATCTTTTATGTGTATCGTATTTATTGTTATCACAATACGCTGTTCCAATTGATTTTGAATTTGTTTTATTGCTTTGTGTTTTCTAGAATTGTGTTCAATTTCAATGATCAGAACGTACGACTTTGAGATTTAAATTATAAATTATTTACTGTGATATTTCATATCATAGCAATATTACATTTTCAGCCAAAAAATGGCTGGAGGGGGTTAAAGTTTGTCCAGTATTTAAGAATGGGGAGAGAGCAGTTGTTGACAATTACGGGATCATCTCATTCTGTCAAACTTTTCTTCTTTGAAATTATTCTCTATTCTTCCTCGTATATACTTATCTGTTCCTTATCAGATATCAACTTGTCAACATGGATTTATGAAATCGCAGATCAACTGTTATAAATTTAGCTGTGTTTACCCATTCTATTATTCGTGAATCTAGATTCATCTGAGAATAATACATTTTCTAAAAATCTGTTATCTTGTTCACATTTATTAAGTAACCACCCACAATATTGTACCCTTCGATCATTATCACCTTCATAAAGATGTTAGATAGATAGATAAACAGATGATCTGGTTATTTGGCCTTTACCACCGCGCCCTTTTCTAGTCTATTGTGGTGCTCCTAAAGTACATTCCTTATAGTACCTCATCCAGCTTAATCCTTTACGCTAAACTCCATAGCTTTGATAAAGGCCCTTTTGTATAGCTGTCCGCCTTTGGTTTTTCTTCTCCGAGTACTTGGAATGTCACTCTCGCCAGTCCTCCACAGTGGCATAATATGTGAACTGAGGTTTCCTCTTCCTTTTGACAGAAGCTACATGTTGCGTCCTCTGCCAGGTCCATTAGGATATTATAATCCTAGTATCTAGGCTGGCTTTAATCCACCGGCAGATCACTGTTGGGACTCCTCTGTTTGATAATGCTCTCGTAAGTGAGTGCATTGTCGCGTTATTAAACGCTGCTTCTATGTCTAGAAAAGTTATTACTGCCATTTCCTTGTCATCTAAGGACTTTGGTAGTCTTTTTACTTAATCCAGTCCAGGTTGGTATGCATATTGACGTTAACTCAGGGGGTTTTCCCTTAGTAATTCGTCTCTAATCTAACAGTCTTTCTCTCGTTTTAAGTAGGAAAGAGGATAGACATAGTCCTATATGACCTATTTTTGGTAGGTATATGACTCTCACCATCCACCATATGTTTGGTATGTATCTCCAGGCCAAGCAAGCCCTGAATATTTTACATAAGTAAGGTATTAATACCTCTAGCCCCATAAAGATGTTGGTGTAAGTTGCATTTAAACGTTGTACGAACGTTGGGTAGCGTACCCTTGGTTCCCGTCGTATTTTGCTTTCCAGCTTCTTAAAGTAATGCCGCGATGGATGTAATCTTTCCGGAAATCTTTCACTATAAATTTCATGTACATGCTTTCCATTTTTACGACTTTCCCCGTAAATAAGGAGCATGTCAACTTTCTCATTATTTGTATACACCATTGTAACAATACCTAACAGAAAGTTTCAATTAGAGAACTTATTTTGTTTCTCTTTTAAAATGCAAAGGTAACTTGATGCGAAATTTTTAATAGATAATAACTGTAGAATCTATTTGAACAGTTTTTTATAACAAATGCCCATAAAAATCCAAGCATAGTGGCATCAATGAATTCGTAAAAAGGGCTATTTAATAGATGCAAGGAGTCACCACCATCCCATTTGAAAAAAGCGAGTTATTTAAAAAAATACTTGAAAAGTCAGAAAATAATTTCTTACTCATTTCATGACATTAAAGTTTGACATTTCAGATGGTTGTTCGTTGCCATTAGCAATGGAAGTAAAAGTACTCTTTCTTCCGCTCGAGAGGACTTTTACTTCCGTCGCTAATGGCAACGCACAGCTAATTTTTTGTTTTAATTTTTTTGTAGCTAATCAACGTTCGAAGAAAAAATAACATGTTTTATTCGGAGTAAAAGTCACCTTTATTCCTATAGTCTGTTTTTAAACCAGGAGGACTAAATGTAGAATCCCAATTTACACTATAAAAGTTACCAGAAAATTACCCTAGGATATTTTAGGGGTTCTAAGCAACCAACCTTACACAACTACAGTATAGGTGTATGCAGTCTAATATACTTACTAAAAAGGAGTCTAGGGATTCCTCACATTCTTAATAATAAATTTCCAAAAAAAGAATATTGTTTGAGATATTTGAAATTTGATTTGGTATATGAAACTAATTAAACAATGAACAATATTTAAAAAAAACAAATTTAATTATTTTCAATTGATGTGTCAATAATATATATAATTTTCTCTCCACGTCCAATTTTGCCATGTACTGAGGAAGCTTTGAGATATAAAGTGCGTTTAATTTTTAAATTATATGCCTGTAAAAAATTAAGTGTATAAATGAAAGTAAAACAAAATTTTCCTATTAAATAAGTACACAATTATTTATTATCACAGGGTTTGATTACTGCTTGCAACTTCTGCAAATCTGGCCGACTATTTATTTCATGTAGAATTTTGTTTAGGGTAGGCATTTCATTTTTGTATAAGAAACTATGTATTATTTGTCGAATAGAGTTTTTCATTGTTTCATCAAATCTGGTAATAATTCCTGGTCTTCCTCCAAGTTTTCTTGGCCTGCGTATACTTCCAGTCTTTCTATATTCCCTTATCGTACGGAATACAGTTGATCTTGCAATTCCTAACAGTAAAAGTGTTTAAAATAGGTTATGTTACAAATCTTACATTGTTTAATATCTCACTCACTGCATTCATAATTGTAGATACGATTTCACACATTTTGACCTTTGTTTTTCCACTCAACATCTGTTTATACATATTTACTTATTACACATTGCTTCTCAGATAATGCTAAAGCACCCAAATCTAATCGTTTGCGTTTCTTTACTGGTGAAACTTCCACTAAACTTGAATTTGCCACAACATCCATATTGAAAAACTTCCAGAATATATATATATAATAAATATAAATAACATATAATTAGTTCTGTACAGAACTGTTTTTTTTGCTTTCAAATTTCTACAAACGAGAATGAGTGATGATAAATAATTAATGAAGACACTTTGAAATTTGGTTGAAATATTCAACTGACATGATGTATGTCAAAATTTACGATTTGGCCTAGTGTAAAACTGGCGAACGCGCAGCCCACATGTGTATGATTTAGCGCGGCAAATTCGAAAGAGTCCTCCTGGTTTAAGAACAAACTATAATAAAACAATAGACTATTTTCCGTAGAAACTAAAATGACAAAGTACGTTTATTCATAGCAGTCTAGATCTAAATTTATAAACGGTATAAAAAAATAACAACCAGTTAGAAATTTATAAAAATCACCTTACATGTTCAAAAATTTATCCTGAATCCACAAATATAATAATATCAAAAGTTAGGGTCATTTCCGGCGAAACCGGAGGTGGGGTATCAAATTACTTCATATGTCAAAGAATGCAATTTTCTGAATGGCTCTAGAGCCCCTAGTTTTATTTCGATATGTTCAAAAATAAAAAAAGTGCTCGGTATTGGACAAACAATGCGGAGTATTCAGCGCAGAATTTAAGAACATCAGAGAAAACTCAGTAATTACCTTGGAAAACGCAACGTTTGAGATAAAATGTGTTTCGAGACTTTGATAGTATCAAATTCAAAATAAGTCGTATTAACATGAAAATAAGTAATTAAATACATCATCATATTGCGTGATGTAAATGTAAACATGTTGCAGCTTGATAACATTCTATTTCTATAAATTATCCCCAAGAAGTGGTTCGGATCCCATTTTAAACTGTAGGACCCCGTCTCCTTCACTCAGACACACGTAGATCTAGACATAAGAGGATCGTTTATTTGACCTGGAAGGCGGTTAAAGAAACAGAAAGACAAATTCTAGGATGAGTTTATTATGTATCGGCACCCATAAAATATAGAGTTCTTCTATTTCATGTACAGTAATAAAATGACTTATTGTTATTTAAAAGTTAGACGAATTTATGAAAAGTTACATTTCGAATCAACACATATTAGAATGACAAAGAAATTAGAAGCTGTTTAATTAAATACCATCAGTACAATTTTTCTTTGCATATGTCATCGAGCCTAAGCCATTCCAATTAAGGGTAGGGTAGGTACATTATCGACCGGATTGACGTAGGTCGAATTGACGATCATTCCCAACCCTGCGTCGCCGCGCCGTGTTTGGGCGTCGTTACCTTGGAAGATTAGAAGTGTCACTTGAATACAGCATTACACAATACAAAATTGCTGACAATATAGATCGGGAGCTGAATATAAAATAATATCAGTCACCCTAGATTAAAATAAAATACTTATACTTATGTTGGAATATTCGGAGTAAATCTAAATCAGATACCTTTATTGTGAGATTATAATCAATATTGGAAAAATTTTATTCGATCCACCGGGTATAAAATATTTCTTCTACTCTCTTATGTAAATTTGCTGTTTTCCGTACAGTCTGTAGAATGGATAAGTGGGCCATTCCAGTTAACTGAACGGATATATTTCATATACGTTCTAGGATGGATATGAAATCGACCAATCACAGTTCGTGCATTAAGTACATAGGCAACTATTCGTTGTGTGTGTGTATTCGCGCAGTTTGAGCTAGAAACTAATTTAAAATGAGTGATTCCAGTGAAGAATCGATAAACGGTATACCACCTAAAATTTTATTGAAATTATTATATACAGACAAAAATTTAGGGATATATTATAACAAACAAAAAAAAAGTAGCTATATGTGGGGATTGAACCTATGATCTCATTTCGAAGCCAATTTTGCCAATTAAAGTATTTTTATTAGACTTGTATGTACATTTCATTTCATTTGTTTTGTGTTATTTTTCTAGATAGTTCATTATCATAATCCTGCACAACGTGCTTATAATAATTTTTTTTTCCCTAACAAATTTCCTGCAGAGCTTCCAACTGTTAGGTGGCTGGTGGTAACCGAGATAACACGTATACAAATATTGTTATTGATGGGGTTTAACCTCACTCTCCTAAAGAGCTTGAGTGAGTTTTTGTGTTGTTTTTCTGCAAGCAGCAGGGTGTATATAAATAGTTGAAGTTATTTAAAAAAAATTTGTATCTATTGTACAGGAAATAAAATTTAAAAAAAAACTTGTTTAACATTCCAATTAGAATAAATTAAAAATATGTTCTCTTAATGAAAACTATTTACATAAAACTGTTGACATAAATAAAAGTTCTATGCATTAAAAATGCGGCATCAATAAAAGTAAGAGGGGGGGGAGGGTAGAGGAAGGAAGGGGGAGGGTATGTCGGTGCAATTATTGTCTGTTATGTGAGGGTTATGTGTCTTACTCCATCGTCAGTCTAATAACTCATCATACAAAGGTAGATTCTGATGGAGTAATTTGTGAGCGTGTTTAGGGTCATTGTGTCTACGTCTTTCTGTTAGGTTGCGTGTCAGCTCCGATCGCTGAATTTTCGTGGAGAGAAATTTTTGTGCGGTATCGTTAATGTACTGTCTGATGTAGGGTAAATTCGCCCTCTCGTGCAATTCCGCGAGCGGAGTGTATTTGTTAAGGTTTAGTGATAGTCGAAGTAGTTTGTTCTGTAAGGTCTGTAGACGCATGCACTGTGCGTCCGAGATGGTGTTCCAGGACACACAGGCATACGTCATTATTGGTCTAAAAATCGTCTTGTATAGTGTTAGTTTGTTGTCAGTCGTTAGTCTGCTTCTACAGTTCATTAGTGGGTAGAGTCTACTTAGTACTTAGTGCTGTGTGTGTCCTCTGTATCGTATTCGTAATATGGGGACCAAAGTAGAGCCTCGTATCCAGAGTTACCCCTAGATACTTGACTCTGCTCTTTTCCCCAATGTCTTTGTTGTTTATTCATATTTTTGTAAAAGTCTGTGTATTAGCGAATTTCCTATGTAAATCATTTCGAAGCGTGCATATAACCGCTAGGCTACTGAAGCTTTTATAAAATGTTTGCACCTAGAGCATAAGATTTAGCAGAAGCTAAGTTTGTATAATAAAATTTGATTAAAACTATTATTTGTAGTTTTTTCTTTATCCGGTCGTAAAAAAAATATACTGTACAACTCGAGTGGATTATCCATATCGCACTCGAAAGATTGAGGCACTACGGCGTCGTGCTCAAACTTCTTTCTCGTGCGATATGGCTATCATATCCACTCTTGTTACACAAACCACTATTACAGCCCGGCCTGAGTACTACTGTGGAGTTCACATTATATCAAATTGTGATTTGTTTGTATATGAGATTCTCCTCTTAAAAAATCAAACAATTTAAATTTGCTGAAGGCGACAACTAGGCTATTAATTATAGGCCTGTTTTTAGCATTCAACCTTATAATATGGATAATTTTGCCAGAACCCTGCCTATTTAACGCCTTGATATCTTCTATCAACTTTAATTAACTACTTTGTAACTCGAGAGTAATTACAGGTCTCCGCTAATATTCGTTTAACAATTCAGTAGCAAGGATTTTGGCTGAATTCAATTTCAAAACGTCTCAAATTCGTTCATAATTTTCTGTTCGTCTAACAGTGTAAAATCGATTTTCCCGTAGCTATTCTAGGATTATCCGCATTTATATGCTATAGGTAAACAAGGCTGGTATTAAAGGTATAATGAGATTAATATAATCCCGTTCCAAATACGCGTTCATAATAATACCTATGTAGAATGATCGGAAATAGGACCGACAAGTGTTATCCAGGTAGACGTAAAACAGGGAAATAGTAAATTTATCAAATTATCGCCAACGACAGTGTAAACTGAAATAATTGGGTTGCCCTTAGATTATGAGTTTCCTAGTAATTTATGTATTTAATAATTATTTGTTTAGGTACCTCAGCTGTAAATAAATCTATTATTGATATAATTATGTAAACTAAATTGTTCGTTACATTCTAAATACCACTACTATCAAATACCTCGGCGTTATTTTCGATAATCACCTAAAATGGGTAACCATATTAAATATTTAAACGCGAAGCTAAGAAAACTAATGCGTAAATTCTAGAATCTGAAAGTATACTAAATAGAAAGACTCCTAGTGACATAACAGCCTAGCGGAATCCCTAATTAGGTATGGTATTAGCGTCTGGGACTCAGCCTACAATGCAACCCTTCAGCCTCTCCAGATAACACAAACTATATGCATGCGGCTATAGTTTATACTCACAAAGTCGTCAGTCGAGTAAGATGGAGTCACTGCGATTGGAACAGGGGTCACTTATCTGGTATACAGATGGATCCAAGATGGCTGAAGGGGTAGGAGTGGGAGTAGCAGGGCCGAATTGTAGGCTATCCAAAGCCCTCGGCAACGCCCCAACCATCTTTCAGGCAGAAATTTATGCCATAGGTCTGTGTGCCCGGGTATGCCTAAATAAAGGCATCCGAAGGGCAAAGATCTATATACTATCAGATAGCCAGGCAGCACTAAAGGCTCTAAAGTCCTATACCTTTGAGTCTAAAATTGCCTGAGAATGCAGACAATCCCTGAAGCAACTGGCTAATAAAAACAAGGTTACCTTGATGTGGGTGCCAAGGCATGAGGGAGTACAAGGAAATGAACAACTTGCTGATAGCCTTGAAAAAAAAAGGAGTTGAAGCACCGTTCATTGGACCCGAACCGTTTTGTGGCCTAGCCAAGGGACATGTAGCGGACGAGATCCAAGAATGGGAAAAGGATCAGAAAAAGTCCTACTGGAGGAATACTCCAGGTCAAAGACAAGCGAAAAAGTTCATAACTTATTCGACAGAGAATGCCCAAGGCTTCTCGAACTGGAAAAGTCCGAATTAAGGCTAATCACAGGCCTTCTTACTAGCCACTGCCCCTTGAGATACTATCTCAAGAATATGGGCAAGGCGGTAGATAATAAATGCAGATATTGCGATACTGCAATTGAAACTGCGGAACACATACTTTGTGAATGCAAGGTGGGTCCGCACTAGGCTAAAATTCCTAGAACAGGCGGAATTAACGCCGGAAGACATAGGGAAATTATCCCCCAGGAAAATCACAAGCTTTGTAAAAATCTGGGAATCCTGGGATAACCACTAGATGTAGGGTAAATCACAAAAGATCTTTTAGGTCGAAGTGAAGTAAGGCTGTTCGAAGCCAAACGACCCCGTAAAACAATCTACAATCTTATACTCACAACAAGAAACAAACATTTGAATCGCCAGTAAAGCACCAATTTGGAACAAGAAATAGGTCTAAAAACACTTATCAAACTCCAAAATACAACAAAATAATCTGTCAGGAACAAATCAATTTCAATGGAATTAAATTATACAACCCACTACCTGAATATATTAAAGTCCATAATAAAAGAAAATTAAAAGGATATGTCAAATGTATCTAACAATAAAACAAATCCTTCCTCCGTAACTACCGATTCTTGTAACTAAGTCGAAAATAAAGATAATAAAATATAATGATTTTTTTTTATACATTTATTTAACGTCGGCCTATTTCCGCTACTGAAGCCTAACACCGACGCCTGTAGACAAGCTACCCCCAACCAAGAATTTTGCCGAACCTCTTCCCTTAAGAAGAGTAGAGATTTTTTACTTGCCTAACATTTAATAGACAAGGGACCGACGGCTTTACATCCCCTCCCAAGGATGGTATATCCCCTATACAACCCTCGCCTAAAGTTGTATAACTTTCGCGCATACACTGATATACAAGCCGCTGGAAGATGTGTGAGGCGAGGACGCGGTCTTCGTTGGGACGGTCACCCATCCAACTACTAACTGCGCCTAACGTTGCTTTACATCGCATATCGAAATATGTACATAGTAAAGACGCACCTACGCTCGCCCCCTATAGTGAATTTAAATATAAGTAATTATATATTCTTCTTGTCTTCCTTGGTTTAAACGAACAATTGCTTTTTAAATATTTAAGCCCATTATCGTGCAAAATTCCGTATGAAGCTCACGATTTTGCATTTCTAGATATTAAAATGTAATTTATTATCTATTCACCAACACTGAATAGTTCCAGTTCACTTTGCAACTTCCTACAATCATCAACGCAAGTTATAGCTGAAAGTATCTTTAAATCATAAGAATAGAAAATTTAGAAGAGTCAATAACATCATCTAAATAATTAATAAATGAAAGAAACAGCAGAGGACCTAGGTTAGACCCTTGTGGAACGCCAGAGGTAACAGAATAATGAGAAGACTCGAAACCACTTTACGCAATATACTGCTATTCTTACATAAGTAAGATTTAAGAAATTCAATGGTTTGGGAATGAAAACCAAATTTTGTTAGACTGTACAAACGACGTCAACTTGTCCCTTACCATCCAAAATATCTGCGGAGTTACCATTAGTTCAATTTATAAACTTGTACTATCAGCAAGATGGTGTGCCTCCGCGCCATTGCAGAATTGTTTGGAATAATCTCACTGAGATGTATGGTGAACATACGACAGCAATTCATGGTCCCATAAGGTGGCCTACCAGGTCCCCGGACTTAACCTGTTTGGATTTTTATTTATGGGGATATCTCAAGGATAAAGTGTACGAGATACCAGTTTTGCCATTGGACCTGGTATAATTCTCACCAACAGCACACTTCAACTGCTAGCTAAATACCTTCCCGTCAATAGTTTAGTGATTCAACCCTTTTTTGGGGTAGGCAAATGTATTTTTTCTTCAATAAAATTCTTTTCAAACTATCTGTGTGACTCTGGCAACAAAATGTTGTAGTACTGTTCTTCACTGGTTGTTAATAATTCGCTCTATATCTCCTTGTCTAGAATAATTTTGCTCTAGAGCTTGTTGGATGTTTGCGAGTTCATCGATTTGCTTTCGCCGTCACATATTCTGATGGCTTTGAGGAATACACAGACAAACATACACGTAACACATCCTTCCTAACGTCAGAAGTGGAGCGTATTTCCACTCAAGAAAATTAAGTTGAGTGTTTAGTACTGGTATATTTTTTATCGTCTGCTATTTCATTTCTTATTAGGCGGATAAACATTTTTTTATTATATATAGCTTAGATTAACTTTTTCAGCTTCATATATAGTAATAAGAGCACCAACAAAGGAAGCGGAACTCGCTAGTAAAGCTTATTTAGCTGACCAGACGTAGGGGTTTCACAATAAACCGTTATCGCATGCCCTGTTCAACACAACGAGTTTTTCACACACTATAACAATTTCGTTCTATCTGGAAAGCCCAAATTGGTCCGAAGTTGGCTTATCCTATAGGTTTAACGAGCGGGAAGATAAATAGAATACACAAAGGAAAATCCTAACACTCTGAATATTGTGTATATTATATGCGTAAAATAGAAAGTAAGCACTCTATGTCATTTAGGATAGATATATATTTTTTTGTAAGATCAATTTGAAATCTCATATATTTGCTTTGGTTGTTGATAGAAGAAACATTTAATTGTTTGTACCACCTACGGAATAAAAAGATTTAATATATTGTATGAAAGAGTCACTTTGGGACTGTATGCTAGTATTGGCTAGGTCTAATAGCTTTTTTTTAGATAATAAAAGACTTTGTATTTGGCAGATATGCCCAATTTATAAAATCAAATACGATTGCTCTATATCATAAGCAATAAGTGCCGCGTCTATGTTGACATCTGGACCCCCTCTTGTTGGTTTTATTCATTAATGATATAGTGAATTTGGATGTTAACGCATTATTATATTTACTTTATTTATTGGTACACTGCCCAACAGGGATACAGGGTGTCAAAGTTCAAAATATTTTTTTCGTTTTTTTGCAATAACTCAACAGCCTCTTAGCCAAATTTGCTAGAGGAACTTCTTTATTCTAAGAGACAATAATTTATGTATTACATCACGTTAGATCATAGAGGGCGCCACAGGACCTGTATCTGATAATAATTTTTTTAACAGCCTGAAGAGTGAATCTCAAAATACAGCGGTTTTGAAAAAAAATTAGATAAAACCTCGTTGAAACACTCTGTTTTGCAAAAAAATTTCGCCTTAGAATTTTTCCCGTATCTCTTCAAATAACGGAGATATTTGGCCTAGACGTTTTCCGCATTTTTTATATTTTCCGCCATAACTCTTAAAGTAGGCCATGAATTTCAAGTGTCTTTAAACCATTTTGTAGGTTATATAAATCGGCACAATTTTCGTAAAAATATTTTTTTTTGTACGAGCGGTATTAAGTGAGATATTCTCGAGGGCCCTGATAAAATGGACAGCCTGTATGTTACTTTACTACCACAACGCTATTAAGTTACGACAATCAGAACGGAAAGCTTTGATTTCTACGAGTACAAAGCACAGAAACAGCTTTTTTCTAAAATAAATGAGTTGAAATAGAATATTTTCGTTCGACTTCTGTAGGTGAAAGTACAAAGTAGGAAATGCGGTAGTCACAGAATCAGTCGGGTGTATAAAAAATAGCTCTTACTCACGTCGCTTGCTTTGATATGAAGTACATGCAGCAAAAGTCGTTTGCTTTGTAGTTAGTCGCTACAATGGGGGCTATAAGCCGGCGCTTTGTGCTGTCCTTTGCGCGTTTTAAAGTGGAAGTTACGCGCGTGATTATCCTCCGACTGCAAATACCTAATTCCCTAACCCTTTCCTCTGTTGCTCTAATTAATTTGTAGGTCATACGACTCCAGGAAAATACACTTAAGTATTCTTTCCTATTATTTGAGTTTTCTACCACATGTATTATTATCCCCTTCAAAAACAAATCACCGAATCTACAAAATAATAGAATTATTGGAAAAAAGCCTCTGCACCCGTGACGTTTATGTCAAAAGAATAGTTAGAGGTTATGTTTTGCAAATAATATAAATCGGAATAAACACAGAAATAATGTATTTTGCTGACGTTTCGGAGAGAAGTCTCTTTCCGTTTTCAAAGCTTTTTTGGAAGAACTTTTATTTAGCTGTGTATGTCAAATACACAGCTTTAAAATTCTGTTTGTTATTTCCATAGATACTTGCTACTTACACAGAACACAGAACTGATGATATTTTCTTTTAGATAATGTTGAATTTATTAAGGTCTTCTTTTAACGTTGGTAGCCAGGTTGTACAAATATCTACAAAACAATTCGATACGCACTTATCTTCATTTAATAAGATTATTGCTGATTCTTTAATTTTTCTTTTTTTGGTATCTGCTTCTTTTGTTAAAATTTTTGCCGAGTCCCAGTTTATTCTATGTCCATCTTCACAAGCATGTTCACAAATGGTTGATTTCTGAATTTCATTCTTTCTAATGTAATTCTTGTGCTCATCCAACCTCACACTGAAAGGTCTGGATGACTCACCCACATAACATTTATCACATTCGCACGGGATATTGTAAATACAGTTTATGTTTATCGGTTTTGTTTTTGTTAAAATAGATCTTAAAGTGTTCCCCGTTTGAAATATCGTCCTAACATCAAATTTGTCACCTATACGGCGTATCTTCTCCGATAGTCCGTATACATAAGGAATTATTGCTGTATAATGACGTTCAGGTTTTTGTCGTACATTATTCGCATACGGGCAAAAATTGCTTTAGAGAAGCAATACAAAATTAGAGATAATTTAACTCCAGAAGAAAAGCTATCGATACATTCTTTAAAACGCGATGAAAGTATAAAATATTGCCAGCGGACAAAGGTAATGCCACAGTCATTATAGATAAAGATATATATATATATATATATATATATATATAACACAACTCTTGTAAATGAGGGACCCTACTCAAAACTAAACAAAGATCCAACAAAATCAATAGAGAGCAAAATTTACAGAACTTTGTTTAAATACAAACATGAATTTAATGATTTTGAACGAAGGAACATTACACCACATCATAGTAAGCCTCCTCATTTTTATGGCTTACCAAAGACACATAAACAAAATATTCAGATGCAGATACCAAAAAAATAAAAATTAAAGAATCAGCAATAATCTTATTAAATGAAGATAAGTGCGTATCGAATTGTTCTGTAGATATTTGTACAACCTGGCTACCAATGTTAAAAGAAGAACTTAACAAACTCAACATTATCTAAAAGAAAATATCATCAGTTCCGTGTTCTGTGTAAGTAGTAAGTATCTATGGAAATAACATAAACAGAATCTTAAAGCTGTGTATTTGACATACACAGCAAAATAAGAGTTCTTCCAAAAAAGCTTTGAAAACGGAATGAGACTACTTTCCGAAACGTCAGCAAAATACATTATTTCTATGTTTATTCCGATTTATATTATTTGCAAAACATAACCTCCAACTATTCCTTTGACGTAAACGTCACGGGCGCAGAGGCTTTTTTCCGATAATTCTATTATTTTGTAAATTCGATGATTTGTTTTTGAAGAGGATAATAATACATGTGGTAGAAAACCCAAATAATAGAAAAGAATATTCGTAGAATGCCACAAATAACTTTCATACACTTAAGTACTTAAATTAAAATAACTGGTGTTTCTAAATCATTTTTCCTCATCAGCTTGCCTATCTTATGTTGTTTTAAACTTTTTTTATGAGCTTAGAACTTTCCGTTGCAAAAAATTATAAACCAAATTTTTTTTTTAATTTATTAAGTATGCCAATGCTCTGAAAATGCTATAGCGTTCGTCAAATTGATATTATCGAACCAGTTTAGTGACTCAACCAAACGTACATTAGTCTAAAAGTGCTTTCTTACGAAATTATGCGTTTTTGAATTAAAAAATTGTTTTGTTTTAGGTATATTTCAGAAACAGATTCACATAATAACTATATAACTATTTAAATCAAAACTGAATTTTTTAACTATTCTTGTTACAGTTGCAATTTAAAAAAGGTTCTCAAAATGTCCACCATTTTGTTCAATACATTTTTGACACCGTTTTGAAATATTCTGTCTAACACGAAGAAATGAACCATTATTACTTCTAATTGCATTTCCTTCCTCTTTAATCTTTTGTGACAATTTGTCTCTAGTGTGGCTTGAGTGTTGATATACATTGGATTTTAAATTGCCTTAGATGAAAAATCTAGTGGATTAAGGTCAGGGCTTTGTGGTGGCCATAAATGATCAGATCCACGTCCAATCCACCGTTGCGGAAACTGATTATTTAAATAGCTTCCCACATTTAGTTCGAAATTAACAGGGGAGCTATCGTTCATAAACCATAGATTCCTCCGCAGATTTGAAGGGATGTCTCCTAGCAAGGTTGACCTAATGTTTTCCAAAACATTTAAAAACGACTCGCCATTTGAGCGAGAAGGAATTTCATAAGGTCCTAATAATTAATCAACAACAATACCGCACCATACATTA
Source organism: Leptura quadrifasciata (assembly GCA_963675555.1). NCBI lineage: Eukaryota > Metazoa > Arthropoda > Insecta > Coleoptera > Cerambycidae > Leptura > Leptura quadrifasciata. Next base: position 11,505,885 of record OY776681.1, on the reverse strand, counting down.
ATAGAAAATTCGTGTTGAAAATGTTTGGCTCGTGTTATATGGGGATTTTCTTCACTCCATGTGTGGGAATTCCGTGTACTAATGATGCCACGGGGGTAAAAGTTGTCTCATTAGTGAAGAGTACACGGCCAATAAAAGTTGGGTCATTATTTTGTTTGTTACGTAACCACCTGCAAAAATATAATCTAAGTGGCAAATTATTTGGTAGCAACTCCTGTACTTTTGTATGGTCCGAAGAATATTATCAGCGCGTGTCCGGGGTACACAAGTAGCTGCAGATAAACGGCGTACACTATTCTCAGAATTTTCTCCTACTCGCTCTAAATTATCCTCTTCCTCTTCAAGGGTTGGAGCACTTGATCCTCCTGCATGGTACCTCACTCGAGAACCCTCATATTCTTTTTGCCGTTGGAACAAAATTTGAAACAGTTTTCTGTTAGGTTGGCGACGATTTTAATACAATTCACTGTACCTATTTGCTGCAATTGCATTTGACAATAAACCGCAATCATATCCGTCATTTCAGAGTTTGAAAATAAATTGCGTCGCGGCATCTTCTCAAAATGTGATAAAATATAAAAGAAAATATTACACAACAGAGAAACAAAATCGCAAGTGTCCTAGTACTACAACAATTAATTATTATCATAAATCTGATTGAATAATGTCAATTTGACAAACGTTAACTTGATTGAATATCAATTTGCATGATAGCTATTAATTGGCCTGCGCTGAAATATTTAAGTGCGACTGTATTGAAAACGGTGCATTTTATCGACATGAAACAAGTAAACCTTATTTTCATCAAATTATTTTTTGTATCATAATATGAAGTCATTCGGACCCAAAATAATAATAATAAAAAGTTATGATAAAAAATGTCAATAAACATGCCGTCAGCGCCAGCTATGATATGCGGAAATACTTTTACCCTCGTAATATTCGGATTCCCACAAATTATATGCGTAGACTTCAAGTAGGAATAAACCGAGACATAAAAAACACAAGAAAAACTTTACGACCTCATTAAAATAACGGTACTCTTTTTAGTGCTGTTCGCAAATTAACTCGTTTACCTTTATAGGTTTTTAATGTGCGTCGGGAATGTTTAATGTCGTAAAGTTTTGTTGCATTTTTTATTTACTGGAATCTATTTACTTCAACTAGCACCAAGGCCCGCGGCGATAATAATTATGTTGTAAAGTTTTTGTTGCGTTTTTTCTGTCTCGGGAACTTATTAATTGAACTATACCAATTTTCAACTTGATTAGTCACTATTTCACCGAAATATGCCCATTATATAAAAAAAATTAAATGCTTTAAGGTCCTATAACTCCTTAAGGAAGCACTTTTGGACTGAGGTATGTTTGGTTTAAAACCCCAGAAAGCTACAGTTAAGCAGTTATGCAACGCTAGGGTAATAGTTGTACATATTTAAACATCAACATATTGTAATGAGATTTTACCGCGTTAAAATGAGAAATTCTTAATACAAACCCACGTTTACTAAATAGTCAGTTTAGATATGTTTTTAAGAGAAATTCAACCTCTACAAGTTTATCAACTGCTCGACTAACAAGATAGCCTTTCAAATAAAAGTGCTTCTCAGATTCAGCAATGTGTAAAACTGATAAAACGAGAATTGTATAAAGCCCTTTCGACTACTTGATTTATTATTCTTTTTCACACTTGTTTTATCAGAGTATGAATCAAAATGTTTTTCTCCATCAGTTAGATGTTCCTGGCGGCTAAAAAAGTATGAGCGTTGTGGTTGTTAAATGACATTACAGATTCTACAGTTTATCAGTTTGATGTGTTCTGTGTACTGTGTATGTAAGAGAAGGGTAGTTTTGGTACTTTTAAATGATTTTTCTATGGAGGCTCTATATAACTGAGTGTAATTAATATTTGTCACAAAAATCTATAAGAACAGGGAACTTGCACATTTTTTTTATTGCATAAAAATGTTCAATTATGTATATAAATAAGATATGCAAAATATAAGGCCTTAATTCTCAGTAATTAATTTGTTATGAATTTTTAAAATCTCACGAGTCAGCGAACCCTTTGATATAAGTTTATAAACGCGGCAAGCTCTGACGTCACGTAGTATAAAAGCGGGCTATCGTTAGTGTTAGTTCCATGGTAAGTTAGATATACGTATATGCGGCGTATTTATAACTTTACTTCACTACTTTCGAAAACTTAATACTTACAATGTATTAATTCTGACAATGGAAAAAAAGTCAAGGTATTTTAAATATCGCGTTGTACCATTGCGTAATAGTAGTACTGCTAAGACGGCAAATAAAATATTTATACGGTTATCAGGTGATCGAAGCCGTCAGTGGCTAAGAGCTTGCAGGAGGAATGAAAAAGATATTTCACAAAACAGTGGCGCTCCCCATGCGTGAGAAGATCATTTCAATGTAAGTATACGATTAATTGTTTGTTTGACTGTTTTAAAAAGTTAAATGTGACATTTGATTGTTAATACATAAAGGACTCACAATTCTGTATGCAGATGATACTACTGTGTGTATCTCTGCATCCAGTACTGATATGCTTAGTGCTGACATTAAAACAAATGTAGATGAGATGATGTAGAAACACTCTTGTCTCCAGGAAAATATTAACTGTACCATTTGTCTATATGTACAGTTGATTTAAAAAAAAACTGGTACAACTCTTGTAATCGAAAATCTTAATAGTTTAGATGTGTGCATATGTCTGTAAATAGGGCTGGCCAAGCATGTCGAGAGAGGGGTGGAGAAGAGGTGATTTACCCCGGACCTGGGTTTTTTGGAGGAGACCGGTTTTCTTAGTGTTTCTAAACTTATTAAACCTTTCTTTTTAATTTTATTCAAATGGAATTTTAAAAATAATTAGAAAATAACTTTTTCAAAACATTTTCAAGCCTGCCATATTATTGTTTAAAAAAATAATATTTGTTACGGATAATTGTACCAATGGTTGTAATTAAAATACTAACTGAATAATGATAATTCCATTTTTAAAATAAGAACACAAAAATACCACTTGAGATTAAAAAAATGTAAACAATGCAAACTGAACATAAAAATACAATAAAAAAATAAAATAAATGAACTTCAACTACGTAATACAGAATTAACTAATATTTTGTCATTGCTCCATTAGCGTTTAAAACTGCCTGAAGCCTTGCAGGCATGGACAAAATCAGATTTCTTGCAAGGTCAACTTCTTGCGATAAGTTCTCCCAAGCGTCTTCAATTATCCCTTCCAATTCTTGGGCATTATTTGGATGGTTATTTAATTTTCTTATATGTTTCACCATTAGTCCCCAAACATTTTCAATTGGATTTAAATCCGGGCTTTTAGATGTCCACAGTATCAATTCTATGTTTTTATTAAGAAACCATTGCCTGATACTATGGCCGTATGTATGGAGCAGTTGTCTTGTTGGAAAATAAAATTATTTTCCAGAAACACCTCTATTACTGTCGGCAACATAATATTGTCTAATATTTCAATATATTTAATGGATTTGAGATGACCACCACTGTTCCAACACACAACTAACCCATTTAGGCTCATCCAAGCCCAGACATTGACTGAAAGCCTTCCTGATATTTGTGGATCGAAAGTATATTTTTCGTCATATCTAGTGGAAGGAGGCCTATATACGCGAACATGTCCATCGTTACAGGATTTAAAAACCTTTTCGTCAGAAAAGACAACTTGTCCCCAGAAGTTTTCTAATTATATAGTTCAGTGCAAAAATAATCGTACCCTGCTTCTTTTCTTCTGAAAGTTTGTATTTTTTAGCCGCTGAACAACTCTTCAATTCGCTTCCTAGTTTTATTCTTCTGCAAGCAGTAGGTACCGAAGCAGGGAAATTTGTCTCTGAAATTGCATTTACTGCAGTCTGAAAAGGGTTTTCTCTTAGGTAATTTATAAGATTTTCCAGATTCCTCGGCATAAAACTTCGACTTTTAAAGATTCTCTATATTATAATTGTTTAATACTATATAATAGCCTGCCTGAAAGTATTAGAAGTCTAAATTTATTAAGATATAAGAAAAAATTACGGACTTACTACTAAGTAATGGTTACTACAGTGTGACTGAATTCTTAGACAGATTTATAGATACATGTTTTTAATCTGTTGTATGTATTATCTTGTAAGAATACCAAGTATACTTTCATACGTCTTTGTTTCTGTCTATTATATTATTATCTTAATTATGTGTCAACCTCTCTCTTTTGCCAAATTATTTGAAACTGAAACTTCAAAATAAAAAAAAATTATTCTCTGGTAGATATACCTGGACTGTACTTTCTCATCATATTTTTAACTTTCTAAGTTTTTTTAGTAGAACGTAAACTGAATTAAATTTTCCATGGCAGCGCAACTTTTAATCTGAGGAGAAATTAATAAAGGGCGCTTTCGTAATAAAACATTTACAAAACCTTTTTCAATATACTTTTTAATTTGAACAATTTTCATATGAACTGCTTTTAATTTGAAAAGAAATAGTTTTTGGGCCCTCCCTAGAGCCATTCCAGGATCATTGATGAGATATTTACAAAATATCTTTTTGATATAATTTTTTATGCTGTCTGCACAATTTTCATTTAAATAATTTCTTGATTTGACCAATTTTTTTTACTTTCCCTGTCATCATTATCTGAAATTTGGTTAAATAATAGATAAAATATATGATACGTAGAAAAATCCTTATCAATGCTTATATTTCATCAAGATTAAGTAGGAACCTAATAATTTTCATCTTGAATATGATAACAGAAGAATTCCTCGTTTTGCAGCTAATATTGCATCAAGTACTTACCATATCTTGCCTCTTCCCCTTCCAGCGCCTGCTCCGTTATTATAGCCAGTTCTTTTTCTAGATCCACAAGGCAGTCGGTTAGGTCCCAGGACAGGAGGCCTGCAACAAAGAATTTATTGCATTATAAATGACAGCCTGGGGTGAAATTTGCTAAAAATACATGTTTTATGCCCCAGAATAACATCGGTGATGTGTGTTGTTTTTATTCCCGCGAAGTAAATAACTGCTCACACGAGCTTTCCAGTGCGTAAAGTCGATGAGACAAAACTATTATACGCTGCGGTGTTTACATATAAAATTGTGATACGTTTTTATTTGTACTAAAAATCATGGTGGAAAAGGAAAATTTCTTTTATTATGTGTGAACATTAAGTTTCCTGACATTATTTCGAGATAAATTAATATTTCAAAATTATTACAGTTCCATTTTCGCAGAGGATATGCGATCAAACTCCAAATTTATTACAAACTTTGCCAAAAGCAAAGCTCTTATTACATACAGTTGTCACTTAGACAAGGATATTTATAACAGTAAAGTAAAACTATACTAATATATTGGTAAATTTTCAAACAGGTTACCACACAAGTGTATTTGACCCTGGCTTATCGGACCATGAGGCTGTCGAAATTTTAATAGAGGAAAGTAGTAACATGCAATCTACTAAAACTATTAAAAATAGGCTAATCAATGACGAAGGTTTGTTTATGCTTCACCTGAAAGTAATGTTAGTTGATTAGAGCTTTGTTGATGCTTCCGATATAGAGACAAATGTAAAATTCTTCCAATTTATAGATATATTGGGTAACCACATTGACTCTTCTTTGCCGATGGTGGAACAAACTATTAATATCAACAAGAAACATAAAAACAAATGGTTTACGACTGAGCTGAAAAAGATGAGAGAGCACTTATCTCTATTATCAGAAATGCGTCATAATTTTCCTGACCCTGTTTTAAAAAATCATATACGTAGTTTTAAAAGTAGAATTAATAATAGCTAATAGTAAATATTATAATTATCATATATCAAAGAAGAGAACACCTAAAACCTATTGGGATATAATAAATAAACATAGGAATACAAATCATTAGCTGTGCAATGAGCTAAATCCAGAAACTTTGAACGGTAATTTTATAAATGTAGCTCAAAATATTATCAATAATTTACCTCCTTCTAACACTAGTTTCACTAACTTTTATCCTATTAACACTGAGTATCCGGATTTTAAATTCAAACATGTTAGCCTAACGAAGTAAAGGATATAATTGATAAAATCAAAGTTAAAAGCAGTCTCGATCATTTTGGTATGTCTGTTATTATAATAAAACATATAAAACATATTATTTTAAAACCGTTAACTAAACTTATAAATGAGTGTAACGACAGTGGTATTTTTCCTGGCATATTGAAAATTTCTAAAGTCATTCCTGTCCATAAAGCTGGACCATTAATATTATGTAACTTCAGACCCCTATCTCTAACACCTATCATATCAAAAATATTTGAAACTGCATTAAAAAGTCAAATTTGCAATCACTTTGAAAACAATAAATTATTCTATCGTTTTCAGTTCGGTTTCAGATCAAATAAATCCACGAATGACGCTATCCTCCACTTTGTCAATAATATAATTAAAAAACACGAAAATGGAGAGTATGCTGGTGTAACATTTTGTGATTTACAAAAGGCATTTGACAATGTATCGCATCATGTTCTTCTAAATAAATTTAAGCATTACAAATTCAATAACGCCAGTTGTCAATAATATGTTCTTATCGCTCCAATAGACAACAATACACATTTAAGGATGGAGTCTGTTCTAGCTTACGCCATATTAAACACGGTGTGCCTCAAGGATCGGTCCTGGGGCCAACTCTTTTTCTGATCTACATAAATGATCTGGAACAGAGTGTTCTTAAAGCCAAACTTATAACGTTTGCCGATGACACCACGCTATTAACTGCACACAGGGACCTCAGTAAGGTTAGAGAACTCATGACTGATACACAGTCTGCCGCCCAAGACTGGTTTACTGTAAATAAGTTAAGCTTAAATGTAAGCAAAACTTTCAATGTAGTTTTCTCTCATAGACCCACGTACGAGTTCAATAATCCGGTTAGTGTAAAGTTTTTTAGGTGTCATGTTAGATCCAAAGTTGAATTGGGGACAACATATTGAATATGTATCCAAGAAATTGTCTAAAAATATATTTGTAATAAGAAGTCTCTCGAAATTAGTTCCCAGGCAGGTACTACTAACAGCTTATCATAGTCTGATGACGTCACAAATATCTTATGGTTTGATAAGTTGGGGTCACGCCCCTTATGCTTGTAGAATTTTTGCACTCCAACGAAAGGTAATCCGTATTATAACTAATATGGGTTATCGGGATGATGTTAGGCAGATATTTGTTGATTTGCATTTATTTACTGCATGTCAAAAAATACCAGGATCAATATATAACTCAAAAATCAGTCCATGACCATAATAACCGTCATGTAAATGATATAAGAATGAGTTATTTAAGATTAAAATCCAGCAGAAATGGCTCTAATTATTATGGACCAAAGTCTTTCAACCATTTACCTTACAGGATGAGATCTCTGCCTATTAATATTTTTTTTAAATGCATTTAAAAAAATTTATTATCACGAGCCTTTTATACCATTGGCGAATTTTTGGACTGCAATGTATCTGATGTCATTGAACGTTAATATTTTAATATGTTTTTGATATGTTATACATATTTGTATGTTGTTATTTTTTTAATTTATATTTTATTAACTTTTTACTATTTGTACTATCTTATAATAGAATGTATTGTTATTTACATTGTATTTGTATTGTATATGTATTTTCATTGTATTTGAATTTTCTTTGACTTGTGTAAAACATTTTTTGTTAGTAACACCAATAAATTATCTATCTATCTATCTAAGATAGATCAAAGTGCAACGATTAATCTATCAATTTATAACAATTAGCGGAATTTTGTGTATATAATTGCAATCAAAAGTATACTGAAATCGTTAATTCACAACAGACTTACGATTGCTCCTCAATACTTCGCAGCAAAATGGACATAACTTATTAAACCCCATAGCTAAATAAGTTTCGGCTTTATGCTTACTTTAAGACAGCAATTATAAAGCATTAACTATTTATTAGAGTTTTATTGGAGACGCGTTTGGCCATCGAGGATATGACCTAATTTAAACGTTCAAAGAAGCAAGTAGCTAACATTTGAAAGAAACGGAAAGGTATTGAAATAGGTCTTGCAACAAAACATCAATTTTGGGTTGAGCGCTCGACTTCGTTAAAATATCAAATCCATACCTAAAACTTAATAATATAATAATTTATCAATATGATTCTGATAAATATTAAGAAGTAACTGTACACAGCAATCGATATTATGAAATCATAACTTTGTAAAAAATATAATATTAATTCGACGATTGCGCTAAAAAATCCAGTGTGTAGCTTACCTAAGCCATAAGTCATTAAGACTACAAGTTATTGACGACTGGTTGGAATGAATAAAATACGTTCAAGCTAATCGTTGAGACCCTTGGCTGCATTATAAATATTTAAATCTTCTGCATAAATAAGGCAATAGTTATATAACTATGTTAATCCAATTTGTAAAGCATTTATTGGGCATGCATTCACTGTTTCAACTTCAGAAGAAGAATTTTAAAAAATTATTGGCAGATAAATAAAAACAGAAAATTTTGTAAATATTGAATATCAAATTAATTAGTATTTGATCAGTAGCGCAATGAAAATAAAAAATTGTCTGCATTTTATTGGAAATACAAGTAAATATTAAAAATGGTCCCAAGAAATTATTACATGCATTATATTAATAATATTATATAATGATGTTCACTATACAAATCCCCAGGAAATCGCCAATGCCCTTGCTATCTTCTTTCAAACTGCATATTTAAAACCTAATAATAACATAAATAAAAATAGATATAATTCTTATGAAGTACTTAAATCCTTAAAGAAAATCACACCTAAATTTACTAAAGGACCAGACAATATTCCTGCATTTATCGCCAAAAATTGCGCAGCCATCTTCGTCGGTCCACTCACAATAACATTTAATGTATCATTAAAAACGCAGACATTTCCTGATGTATGGAAATATGCTCGTCTATGCCCCGTTTTTAAAAAAGACAACAAGAGCGCAACTGAAAATTATAGGCCCATTACAATTATCTAAAATTTCGAAATCACTTTGCATACGTCGTTATTCAATCACGTAAAAGGTCAAATTGTACATAACTAACATAGATTTGTTCCTGGCAGATCTACTGAGACTAGCCTCGCATGTATTACATAATTCATCCTAAAGAACTTATTGCAAACAAACAAATTAATACCATTTACACAGACTTCCAAGGCATTCTATCGTCTGGACCATGATATTTTATTAGAGAAATTGAGTAAATTTGGGTTATCACTGTCGCAATTAGATTTTCCTTAATACCGTGGTTTCAGCTCATTTGATTTCTTCCGGTGTTCCCCAGGGATCCGTACTAGGCCCTCTTATGTTTGTTATTTTTATTTAAAGATCTCAATGTAGAGAGTCATCCTATATACTGATGACTTGAAAATATATTGTGTAATAGAAAGCAAACAACACTGTGAAAAATCTTCAAAGCAGCTTGAATATGGTTAATGACTGGTGATGGTCTAATCACTTACCTTTCAATATATCTAAATATAATACATTCACCTTTTCGAAAATGCGTAACACTATTGACTACGTTTATCATAAAAACGGTCAAATATTGCAGAGGCCAGCCACAGTAAAGGATCTTTGAGTTATCTTTGATAAGTGTCTGAGTTTCAAAGAACATATTAATTTCACTGTTGCCTCAGCGCTAAAAGCTTAGGGTTTGTAATAAGAAACTGCAAAGTATTCAGCAATACTGACATTTTAAAACAATGTATTATTCATTTGTACGATCAAAATTGGAATACTACTCATTAATATGGTCACCAGGATATGATATCTATATTAACAATATTAAGAATGTCCAGCTCCGTTTTGTTCAGAATTGATGTTTTATTGAAGATTTCATGGGTTTTAAAAACACTCGCTCCGTTCGTTTTTTAATCTAGCCATTCGTGCAATGAAGAATGGCTTTTTACACTTGTATCTTAAATAACTATTTAATGTTTTTGATCCTGTCTATTATAAAGTCTAACGTTTTCTATTACTTCACTGTAATATTGCCGGTGGTTGTATCTAAATAGATAAATTAGCCAGAAATAGGGATTACTTCACATGATCCGCTCGGTATTAAACAGGACAATGGCATCAGGCGATCCAGTTATTACCCCAAGATGGAAAGTGCAGTGAGCCGTTATATATTTTAGGACTGCTATAATATTGTAGACTATAAATCACAGTTGGTAAGACTCTTACTTAGTCATAAACAAATCTTAACTGTAGCCATGTACGCAAATTAACATAAACTAATGTAGTAACCATAAATATGGGAATATAATATAGTATAATAGGCTATTATTGGCTTTAAGGGATGTAGTTCTTAATGTGCAATATGCTACCGTAAGTTTATCGACAAAGTTTACAAGGAGTTTATGCCTACAGTATAATGAGGATGTCTGTGTACAATATAATGATAAAGCACTTAAATATATATTCTTAGTTACAAAAAATATTTAAGTATTTAAGAGTGAAAGTCAACTCCGAGCTCCTGATAAATTTAAGTCTTTGTATTGCTAGAAGTAGCAACACAGTGAAGTAAAGCATCTGATATATTCCCCATATCTTCACAGATATATAAACAGGTCTTTATTTTGTATAAAATTTTTTAAACTGCAAATATGCCTGTTGTAGTACCTCAAACAAACTAAACGTAAATATAAACGCTTTGATCAAACAACTGTTTGAACACTTAAACCTACTCAACGATGTCCTTGTTTTGCATTTCAAGAGAGTTTTAGCTAATTACGAGAAATTCTGTAAAACAAGGAATGTTCCTGGAGGTCTGGAAACTCCGTTATCCAACCTCGAAATCCACTTAAAATATCAGCGCGAGGTCTGCAGGCTTGCAGGTATGTTCTACAACTAATTTTATCGCTATTAAAGCAAGTTCACTTCAAATCTTAATTGGTGCAAATATTGAAGCACTATGCGCATTTACATGGTGGGATATCCCATATAGACATTGAGAAGACAGATAGATACTATACTCAAGCTCTTCAACTGTTTACTTTACCCAAGACTGAATTTTTCTTTGATGAAACGTCATAGCGAGCAAGAAATTTGTTACATAGATATTTAGCATTTGGTCGGGATAACTAAGGTGCTATAAGTCCTCGTAAACTAAGTTAAAATAGAAATATACAGTGAAAATAACATACTGTTACATGGCCTATGTTCATTTAACAGTTTTATATAAAAACTAGTATTTTGATTATGTTTGGCACAATCTGTGTATCATTTCGATTCAGTTTTTGTAAGTGAAACTGTTTTCAACTACCAGAATTTTACTTGTATAACTGCTAAACATTGCACACTGTTTTATGTACATATTTTTATATCTTAGCAACTCAGTCATGCTTTTCTAAACTATTATGTATTTCCGTTCTATACAGCATTCCGGGAAACAATTAACAATTTGTCTACAAAACATTTATTTACATCAGATACCTATATTTCAATTTTTATATTTTTGTTTACTATGTAAGTACATATGGTTATTTTCCTTATCTTTTCTCGTTACTATATATAGTATATCCTATAAGATGTAATATATTTACTGAGTTCTCACAATAAGTTTTTACTATTTATTTACAGCTGTTCATATTGTTGGTTGTGTATTGTATTTACAAATTGTGAGGCAAAGGCAAATCAGCTGTGGTATGGAAGTAATAAAAACTTTTATTATAGATTCCTTTTATCCATCATATGCCACTATTTTAGTTTTGAGTAAAGGAACTTGTAGAATTTGCGATCTGCAAATTTTTGTGTTTAACTCAGCCATTGACAGATGGCCATACCTGTACTATTTTTATATTTTATAGCTTTCAATTTAATTAGGGAATTAGATTTCTCAAGTTTATTCGGTAGCATTATTTTGCAGTAAGTAGGACAAAAAAAGTTTACCTTATCAGTAAAACTCACCAGGAAATGATTTGCTTGCAGCCTTTGTACTGATTCGAACGTATATAAATTTTAACTGTGGACTTCAGTAATTGATATTACATTTTTATATCCGCGTTAACAAGTGTTTAACATACAGTCTAAGAAATCAGCTTATATATTTAGATATTTAAATTCTTATATACTTATATGCTTATATATGCTTTTATATACTTATATATTTCTATATATTTATATGTACTTATATGTTTATGCATATATATACTTATACATTTCTGTATACGTTTCTGCACAGTTTCTACATATCCGTATAGCTTTTGCACAGCTCAAAAACCACATGGTTGGTTAATTTTCCTACAACTTTCACTCCATTTCATTAAGAGACGTAAATTGCCAAGGAAACTTTAGAATCCATTCTCGCAACAAGAGACAATTGTGGGCCTGGATTGCTGTCCCAGAACCAGTCACCTCAACAACAATCAATCTAGGATCCTGGTATAAATTTGTTATACATATATATACACTTTTTTTAAATTTCAATTAGTCTTTATAAACCGATTTATCTATTATTCATGTAATATATTTTAACATTCATTTTAAACTATCTTTTTATTTCTCTTACCAACAATTTCAGTCTGATCTATACCAGACTGGTTATTCGAGAAAAAGAGACAATTCTACTTATTTTCGCTATAGATGGTGCCCAATTTAACATCAATTTTTCTTTTTCTCCTTTTCTCGAAATAAACAGAAATCTGTCGCTTATGTTGTACGTATCAGAAAGGGTAAGTTTCTCCACTCTTACGAATACTCTGGACCCACAGCTCTCTGTTCCGACTTAAACCAGCTAGTTGTCCGCATATGTTGCCTCAATTCTTTCTCAAAAATAAATAACAAGGGAAAGGAAGTAACAATACATGATTATAAAATAAAACATACATTTTATTTTAATTATCAATAAAATATAGAATTAGTCTTTAAGCGCACAAAATTATCATAAAATATTAACTCGATCAGCCTCTTTTATCAGAGACCAATCAGAATCATCTATCATTGTTATCAGTACTGTTTTCTACGTGATTATCTGAACCTTATTATAAAGTCTCCGAAAACTGTCAAGTAGATTGTACAACATAGAATACTTCTTTGTTTCATAAAAGATAAATTCTTCTGTGATTATCAACTTTTTTAAATGATAATGTTGTTCAAGTAAATCAAAAATGATTTCATAAGTTGCATCTACAGTAATCAAAACACCTTCACATTTAGCTTTGTATTGTTCTACATACGTACACATTCTGTCACGCAAACAGTATGCCATCTTTTTCTCCAGCAATTTACAATAAGAACTTGTATACTTATTATTGGCAGCCTGTTTAGAAATTCCGAAATAAAAATTATACAAATACAAGTTCATGTGACCATAACAGCCCCTTGGACCCACGCTACAGGTAATGGCTATGGTTTCCCTTGAAATTTTTTATCTTGAACTTCACTTTAAAAGACATGGCAACCTGACTAAAATCGTGCCAAAACGTATAGTTTAAGAACAACTGGAGACTCATTTTTCCATAGGAAGAACCCAGGTTTACTCTTTGATTCATATGACTTATTTTCATGAGAATTTACGTAGCGTAATGCCCTCTGAAAGGCATACTGACTAAAATCACGGCCAAAAATCTGTCGTTAACCCCCGGTTATAATTAATTGCAATTGCCAATAAATGACTTAAACTGCAGTTAATAATATCACATCTTTCTGAGATTAAATTAAAATTGTGTGTCATATTGTATATAGGGGACTTCAACATTGTGTTTGTTCTTCCAACAGGACAATAAAAATATGTTAAATTTCTTGCAGATAGACGAGGTACTAAAAAAATCAACTGAGATAAAATATTCAGACAGTCAACTTGATTATGCAATAAATTATACAAAAAGCAAAGAGATGAAGTGAACCTTCTATTTTCTAATGATACTATCTCAAATCTAGTTAGTAATTAGTTATTATCGATTCCCCGTTCCGGTTAAATACCATCTACTCGGCAGGCAATATATTTTAAAAATTTCCTTTGTATAGACTCTAAACTGATGTAAAACACGTAATGAGGATACTAGACTAAGGAGCAGTACTCCACTTTAGATCTAACAAAGGCGTAATACAAGATTTTCAATGTATCCACGTTATTAAAAAACTTATTGTTTCTGATGATAAAACCAACTGATTTATATGCTGTAGATGTTGTGCACTCTATGTGATTTGAGACTCTCAGCATTAAGCCCATAATCAAAAATAATAGGACGCTCTTTCCTACTAAAAGTGAACACTTTACATTTTGATATGCTTATATCAAGCATGTTATCATTAGACCAAATTTGTAGCTATGTTAAATTTTGCTGTAGTTTTACGCAGTCACGAATACTGTCAATTGAAATAAAAATCTTTACTTCATCAGCATACAGAAGCCTTTCACACTCAAAAATTTTAGCTGTCATCAATAAATAAGAGAAAGGGTAAAGGGCCCAAATTAGAACCCTGCGGTACGCCAGACGTAGTGTCATATATTTTAGACTTATAGCCGTTGAATGTGACATATTGGAACGTATTAGAAAAATAAGATGTAAAAAGGTGTACTAAATTCTGACTAAATACAAATGTTACTAATTTGTTTAATAAAATCTCATGATGTGTCTTATCAAAAGCCTTATAAAAGTCAGTATAAATCACATATACTTGTCCCTGATCATCAAGTTTATTTGACACATATTGAAAATGAAGTAAAATGTCCACCACTCTGATGACAACCTTATTATTATTAAACTGAAACAATTGATTAATTTATAAGATTCACGTAAATTAATCAGTTTATCTAAAGTAGTAATTTCTCCGTTTATAAAATAAACAGTCTGATGCTGTCTGAAATATAATTTCGTCCCCAGCGGGTTAGAATAATAATACGAATTAAGAAATTAGTCGACTAATGGAGAATTCGTGTCAGCTACAATTAATCACTTTCGAGCTAAGAAGAGGAAATAATTTGTTAGTCTGTGGTAAGTTTGTGCGTCTGGCATCATAATCCAAATTTACTGCTTTCATTCGTACAGTGAATGTAAAATATCCGAAACTGCTTTCATATATTCAAGAATGGCTTAATACAATTTTTTAAATTGTCGCACCTATGTTTCATATGAGCTAGGATGTGTAACGTTTTTTCGTAGCTTCTATACGTCGACGATCTACTTTTTTGCAGATTTCTACAGCACCTACTGAAATTTGCCCGAATTTACTTATTGATAGTATTTTGCTTCAATAAGATGTATCTTTGCATCTCTCTCCGCTGCTTCATAGAATTGTATGAAAAAGGGTTCAGTAGTAATGAGTGATCAATCATATATGGGAATATTGATCGATTGTAAATGCCAGGAATTTTAAGAAACGTCTTTGAATGCCTCCAATATTGTTGATACGTATGTCGTAGTGGAGATTCCATATCAGGTTCGCGCATTCTAGTCTGGGTCACACCAGGGTGTTATATAGAGTTTTTATGGTACTCGTATTTTGAAAGAACTAGCATTTCATATGAGAAGCCCTAACATTTTAAAATATGATGTCACTATGTTATTTATGTGTCGTCTAAAGGAACGATGTGAGTCAAATGTTACGGCTAAATCTTTAAAACTGCCATGACGTGTCAGATTTGTCCCATTAATAGTATACTCATATTGTATTTCATTTAATTTCCCCGTAAACTACACTACATTGCATTTATTTATGTTCAGAGACAATCTGAATTTGTCACACCATTCGTGAATTGTGCTTAAGTGTGCCTGCAGCTTTTCCCAGTCTGATTCGTGGCGGATCTTATATCTTCAAATCGCCAGCATATAAGAGAGATTTACAACTGAGATATATGACGATTTCGTTAATGAAAATGATAAACAAAAGTCCTAAGACCGACCCTTGTGGGACTCCTGGTTGAGATATATATTCGATAGACCTATGACGTTGATATTATACAAATTGACTTCTATTAAGCAGGTAGGATTAAAAAAAGTTATTAGCCTAAGGTTAAAACCAAAAGAGGCTGATTTTGTTAGCAAAATATCACGGTCCAACTTATCAAAAGCCTTAGAGAACTCCATATAAATAACGTCGACTCCATTCATAACTTCAGCTAAGTATTGTGTTATGGGAAGTAGGTTTGTTGTTGATCGTTGATCTCAGTTATCTTAAGCATTGCTATATTAATATTATCAGTTACTGCCGATAAGTTTATATTGCGACTTGAGGGGATGTACGCTGAACTAAATAAATCAGCAAAATAATTCGTTCGGGATTATCTAAAATACTGTCAATATGAGATAAATATGGTCGAGTTGACTGAACGTTTGGAAATATTTTAGAAACAAAATTTTATAATGTAAAGATAGAAAAGTTCTTAGGTAACCAAAATTTCTCATAAATACGCTTATTAATATTTTTTTTAAATGAAAATAACGCTGGAGACAATTTAAAGTAATTGTCTCAGTATACAATAAAAACCCTTTTTTGACCTTTTAAAGGAATGTGCGTCTGCTTTGACTACAAGTTTATAGAAAATTTCAAACTCAAAATTAAGTTTTCTTTTCTTTCAAGGTTTTTGTACTTAAATCTAAAACACCATGTACTTATAGTTGCTCAAGATTGCAAAGGAGTAAAGAAAAAAGTAAAGATTACACGTATTTGGCGTAAAAAATTAATCTGCATTTTATCAACCCATTTCAAGAAATTTCGTTTCGTTGTCATTAGACGATGATGAAACCTTTTATTTTAAAAGTCCCTGTTGTATAATACCTACACAATATATTACATTTTTTATGTAAAAGCTTTGTACTTTAATGGACACTGCATTAACACGTTTAACAATAACTCGGTCTGTAATTGTGATTTTATTATTCTCTGGTTTGGAATTACAATTCATTAAACTTTCGCACTCCGGGAAAATGTGGATTGAAATTAAAAACAATTTGCTCGAGTTTGTTCTGTTAACGAAGTTTGTGTACTGTGTGTTGTATTTGAAATCTAAGGTTAGTTTTATAATGAAAAAGGTACTCTACAGTGTATACATTATTTATGAGCTTTGCCATTTTTATTGTGAAATTTAAAGCATGTACAGCTATTCACTTTAACACCTAAACCACATTTGGTGAGTTTCTTGACGCGCAACTTTAAATCCCTCCCATATAGCTATAAATAAGAGATACGGACCTCCGACGAAGCCTCCGTAACAATCTCTTTCGCATATTTAAGGTCTCTTCTCCGGCTTCATTTGACGCGAAAGATCACGGTACACTGTTCACACATGTAATAAAACTTTGAACTCCCACTAAGTGTCTTAGGGCCCTTGGGTTTCCATTTACTCTTCGTTGATCAATAAACCTCACTAAGATACACAAGCAATAATTAACAAGTCAGAAATGGCATTCTTAATTAAAAACGTTGCTATCTTTGGCATTAAAAGAAACCTCTGTGATGCCCCTAGCAGAGAATATGAAGGAAGTCTCACAAGGCAGCAATCAATTTTCATCTGGTGTATCTAGGAATGGAAATTTTTTTTCTCCTGTTGTTAGAATCAATACTTGCTCAATATAAGACAACGCCGAGTAAGTAACTATCGAAGTATATTATCATAACTGAACCCTACTCGCGCACAAAAAAATATGTCAACTTTTAAAACAGCTTTTAATAAAATGGCTAAATCCTATCGACTGCGCCAATGATATATATCGATTTAGATACTTCACTTTTTTAAAATAACATTTATGTCACTAAATAAATATTGTTTCTGAAACGTGAACTGCCTCATGCAAAGTATAGTATATATATGTAACTATATGCTATTTACTTATAACTACTTCTTTTGTACTTACTTTTACGTATTCCCTGGAATATGTTGTTAAAATCAGTTGGAAATAAAATAATTTGTTACCTACTAGTTTTACATGCTTGTCTAATTTAAGTGATATGTTTTATGCTACATCCAACGTATTCTCATTTACTTAGGGATGATTCAAGTTTCACCCTAGAAATATGGTCTAAGGTCCATCTGCCACATAAAACTCATGAAGGCAACTGAGGTACAATTAAAAACAGCCTTTAGTCAATCAATCAAGACCCATTAAATTTTTATGTTATTTTTGGTAGTGTGAAACTAACCCTTAATTAATACTTTTACCTGTAATGCTAAACCAGTGCGGAAAACGCCCTATGCGACAAAGGAATCTAATGATAACGCGTGAGTTAATTAGTATGAATACACATTATAAATAGACAAGGGTGTTGAACCTGGTTTAATTAAATTAATGTATTCAGACAAGTTTAATTAATGTTTCTGGAAAGTATCATAACGAGGAAAGGCGAGACCTGGCTGTCTCCCCTTTATTTACACAACTACAACTTGACGATTTCATAATAATATGGATATGGGGACGACAGCTCCATGGGTTAGCGCGTCTAGCTTTTTCTCTCTGCATACCTAGCGAAGTGAATTCGAGCTCCACCTATTGCGAAATAATTTTCAGATATGAATTATCCTCAAGAAGTGGTTCGGATCTCACTATAAATTGAAGGTCCTCGTCTCCTTCACTCAGACAAATCTACATCTCCTGGACTTAAGAGGATCACTCAGGTGATCTCAGGAAACGTTTTTTTATATCGAAAATTTTTATTTAAATGCTGACAGAAATTTACTTAATTTTTGTGGTGTCAGGGGTGTGGCGTTAGACTGGTTCTCGCCATATTTAACAGGAAGAGAACAATTACATCTCAAGACAATAATACTTATCTACCAAACTGGGGTGAAATACAGAGTGAAGTTCCCCAAGGTTCAATGCTTGGGCCTCTTCTATTTTTACTTTATGTTAATGAATTGCCAACTGTCCTTGAGCAAACAGATTGCACATTGTATGCTGACGATGCATTATTTGTCATAAGCGAACAGTTTGTTGATCGCCTTCATTTTAAAGTATATCATAGCATTAACCAAATTTCTAACTGATATAAGTTAAATCTAAGTCAACTGAATTTAACTAAGACTAAAAATGTATAAATTTTTCGATAAGAAAGGATGAAGTGCCTTTAAAAAGCACGTCCTTGACAAAATATGTTGATAAAGTAGAGACTTTAGGGTTTGTGCTGAATTTGAAATAGAAATTGCATATAGCTGCCTTGATCAGAAAATTATTTTCAAGCTTTTTTATTCAAAAGAAAAAAACATTAAATAGAGTCCGCGACTCCCGAACTTGCTTGTTTCATGTAAAAATTTTCTTATGGAATTCATCTGTGGGGTAACTCTACGGATTCAATTTCTTACTTTATACTACAAAAAAAGCTGTACGAATTATGCTTGTTTTAAACACAGTTTAAACTGTTCTACACATGTGAATGTTCAGAAAATAAAGTATTCTGTTCTGTTCTGTGCTACTGTTCATCAACCCCTCTTACTGTTAATAGGATCGAGTCCGTCTCTCTAGCAAACGATATACTTCCAAGGGAAAGTGATCAACCAGCCTATAAATTTTGAAACACGTGGGTACGGCCGGATAAGATGGCGATAATAAGGTTAACTCACCTGTACACCTAAATCCCGCACAAATGCAGATAAAATTCCCTTCGTAACATCAAAATTCTCTGACAAACAGAAACAACCAAAGCGGAGGAAATTTTATTGTTGTCGATAATCCCAAAATCCAACAAGAAAACTTATATAAATTAAGTTTCAGGAATTATCCATAGTGTACATCAGCTAAAACCTTTCACCTTTCCTTCTAACAAGCCGAAGGCACGCGACCGCTCCTAGCAGCTCTAGCGCGCAGAAGCCAAATCTGTGCGACCAGCGGTAATGCTGCTTGGCGAAATGTGACCCGTGAAGCACAAATGTGCGTTGCGGATCGCGTATGCATTAAGCTCGCAACACCTGTTCTGTTCTGTTCTATTCTATTCATTTATATAGGTTTGTAATAAACTTTTCGAGGGAAACTAATGACTTAATACATGGGGTAGGAGTAGCTCGAGGATGAGATGGCAAAGCTAAAATCCTAGGT
This sequence comes from Leptura quadrifasciata, assembly GCA_963675555.1. Classification (NCBI taxonomy): domain Eukaryota; kingdom Metazoa; phylum Arthropoda; class Insecta; order Coleoptera; family Cerambycidae; genus Leptura; species Leptura quadrifasciata. Next base: position 11,485,820 of record OY776681.1, on the reverse strand, counting down.
CTGCGCATAACAAAGTGTGCCCCCTTATTATTTCTTTTTGCCCTGTTTTTACATTTTATTGCAGTAATCAAAATGTTTAAATTTATTTAAGGTGGGTGGTTTCATTGTTTGTGTATTACTTAAAACACAATTAATCTCATAAATCCATTTCAAATACAAATACAGAATTATTGGGATTTATATAGGATTGTGATATATTCTAGCCATTCGGGGAATATTGTTGCTTCCATTTGATGGAATAAAATCTTATCGCAGTAAATCCTCAAAGCCAATATCGACTCTCCATCATTTATATATTATATACTGAAACCCAATTTGTAATTTTTCATTGGCGTAAGGCAGCAAAATAATCTTTCCGCAAAATTTAATAATAATGGAATGTTATTCGCGAGATGGAGCAGCGTTCACGGAACGATATCAGATGTTTTCGACGTCTTCTCAATAAAAATGATTTGAAAAGCCAAGTTTTCTTTTGCCGGGCGAGGAAAATGCATTAAATGAAATCGAGAAGCGTTGCCAGCGAAACCCATATCACAACGTTTGAATGCGACGAAAACAATGGGCTTTTGCAAACAATAGACATTTGCTGACTTTAAAAAACAGTTTCTAAGGGCGAGTTTAAAACTACCGTGAAGAGCGATAATACGTGTACAATTTACGATAACCTTATAAATTGTGAACTTTATGTTAAGTACTGCCTGTAATTTTAGTCCAGGGAAGTTAGGAAAAATAGCGGAAATTTTTAGGCACAGCAGATATCGAGATGCGGTTTTCTGCATTGTGTTCAGGAAGGTCCCAGGAAACGACTCTACATAGTCTGGTTTAGCCATTTTTTGAAAAATGCCTTCTGGGCCGGAAAATGCATTTTCCAATTGCATCATTACTTGAACCATTATAGGAACGACTGGAAACTCGGAAAAATCGCTCCAAACTCGTTACTCGGGGGTTTTCGGGGATACCGAATTCATTTCCAGCATTAGATTTCCCCGGGGGCGCTCGGGGGTCCCTCTGTGGGATAGCATATCAAGCGTGTCTATTTCCAAGTACAGGCTTGGTCTGGTTCACAAGGTCAAGACGAGACCTTAGATCCGTTGGAATGGGAGTGGAAATTGGTGGATGGAGAGCTCAGTCCTGTCACCATGACCCAGGAAGCCGGTCCTGAGGAAATTTTAAGCAAAATTTCTTGTTCTTGTCAAACCGACTGTGGCACGAGGTGCGGGTGCCGCCGAAGTGGGTTGGAGTGCACACTTGCATGCAAGCATTGCGATGGCAATTGCTCAAACCAAAAAGGCACTTCCAACGGGGCCGAGAATAGTGACGAGGAAGAAGATGAAGAAGGGGAAGAAGAAGAAGAGTTTGAACAAGATGTTTAGTATTTAAGTTAAAAATTGAAGTTTATAATGAATAATTCAACATTAATAAAAACTCCTATTTGTTATTTAAATAAAGTATTATTTTCATAATTTGTGATTTTTCACTTTCTCCTTTACTATTTCCCACAGAGCCGCCCCCGGGGAAGTCTAATGCCGGAATTGAAATCGGCATCCCCGAAAACCCCCGAGTATCGATTTTGGAGAGATTTTCATGGACTATGCTATTTCCCCCCCCCCCAGAATGACCCCCAGACAACCCCACAGAGGAACCCCCGAGCGCCCCCGGGTAATTCCAATGCCAGAATTGAATTCGGCATCCTCGAAAACCCCCGAGTAACGAGTTTGGAGCAATTTTCATGGACTATGCAATTTCCCCCCCAGAATGGCCCCCGGATACCGCCGCAGAGCCGCCCCCGAGCGCCTCCGGGTAATTCCAATGCCAGAATCGAGTTCGACAGCCCCGAAAACCTCCGAGTAACGATTTCCGAGCGATTTTTCCGAGTTTCCAGTCGTTCCTATAATGGTGCAAGTAATGATGCAATTGGAAAATGCATTTTCCGGCCCAGAAGACATTTTTCAAAAAATGGCTAAACCAGACTATGTAGAGTCGTTTCCTGGGACCTTCCTGAACACAATGCAGAAAACCGCATCTCGATATCTGCTGTGCCTAAAAATTTCCGCTATTCGGGCAATTTTGATCTAAATGCCCTGGACTATTTAGTTGCCTTATAGTCTATTATCATGCGGTTCAAAAACGACCGCTCGCTTCGATGTCGTGCTAAGTTTTAAAACTCTTTATATCATGAAAATATAAGCCAACTAGATCACCAAATGCCATGTTGGCATTTCTGAAAATGGATTTTTCTTTAGTAATTCGCAGCTGAAAATGGCGACTAGGCCGATTTTTTTAAAAATTATATCTTTGGTAATAATTAACCGATTTTCAATTAAAAGAATAATAAAATACAAAGGAATATATTTTTCGAAAAAAATTAATAGAGTTCAAAATATTTGATACCTAATAAAACATACCCAAAAAAACAAAAATTTTTATTTTTTACCTTTATTTAACATTTTTTATTTTGAAAACAATAGACCACATAAAAAAAAAATGAAATAAAAATTGTGCACAATTTTCTGCTGAATCCAACGACATAAAATTTATAGGTAATGGTTGAAAAATGACCTATAAAAGTGCAAAAATGTGACGCGCACCGTTGTGTCGACTCATCCCAATTTATTAGTATAGCCTCTAGAGGGTACGGTGTGTGATAGCTCGACTGGTAATGTTCGGGTAAATAAGCATAATTGATTCTCCGCGGTCAACACATCATTATTTGGTAGATATAATACGTACGCAGTTTCAATATGGCGGATACAACAATTTTAAAAAAATTATATTTTCGTTAATTTTGGTCCTATTTTCGTGAGAAAAAAAGAAATTGTTTAGAATAATCCAAATATGTATGAGAAAAAATTTAAAGTCACAAATTTATAACCCTTCTATTTCTTTTTTATTAAATATCTCACTTTTTTCTTGAATAACAGCTGTTACAGTCCCATCCAATGTGTCCATGCCGCTAGGTGTTGCCTCAAGGAAATCTGTGTTATATATAGCAAACCATAAAAATTTGTTTTTAATCAACCAATTAGGCGGACAAACGTTTATATTAGTTTCCTGTGTGCTTTTGTATATTGAACAATGTATGGAATTTTCTATGCCCAACACTTTTTGATAATCTCTACAAAGATTTAATTTCTGTAAAGTATCAATCATTTTCTGGGATCTAAAATTTTTATGTACATCTAATGCCAAGCCTACAGCCAATGGCGTTCCATTTAAATTTCTAGATTCAGTATAGGTTTGTCTGGCTTGCCTGTCGCTTCTAAAAGTTTGCATGATGTGTTGACATACCACTGATACAGATTTTTTTTGTTCTTCACTGTTAGATATATAATCAGTAACATAGAAGTAATTTTATAAAGTAGGATACCATGTTGGATCTGTTGTTCAACTTTGTTTGTTTTCTAACATCCATTCCTTCCATAACAAGGTCATTCAAAGTGCGAGTACATAAAACTTGTTCCAAATCGGTTTTCTTTTTGATTTTTGAAAAACTATTGAAGGTATGTTCTCAGTTAAAAGATGTTTTAAAAACGGTTTATAGTTTCTTTGTAATTCAAAATCAATGATTGAATCTCTTAATAACCGAATATAAACTTTTTGAATATCATTCATGTTAAGAATATTGCCATCATTTTCCAAGAGTTTATTTTTAACAAAATTTATTATTTCAACGTTAATAATATCCATGACGTTTACAGGAAGTTCTAAATGTGAAGAAGAGCATTCACCCATCGAAAATATTTCATGTTTTCGAAAACAATTCACATGGTATTTCATATCATATGCTACAACAGCTAATGGATCATCAGAGGTTGTCAAGAGTATTAGCCTTTGTTTTAACTTTAAATCAGTAGTGAAAATTCCTATATTTTTAAATTTTTTAGACATATTTTCAGATGCTATGCTATATACAGTTTCTTTCTTTACCTCTTGGTAGAGAACGCATTTAACTCAATCAAAGGTACTTCTAGTAGTACTTGGTAGTTCTTTAATAATAGTATTTTGGAGTCCTTGAGCAGTAGACTTTTTTTTAGTCGCTCTATGTTTGTTTTATTGGTTACTTCAGAATAGCATTGTCTATGATAGATAGGAGTTTTCACAAGCAAGCCGTCTATTTCAAATTTACTAAAAATTCGGCTTAATCTTTGATAGATAATGTTTTTTTCACCATAACGCAACCTTTGTTCAACAGCTATTTGAATTCTGCATAACAAATCTTTCATTGCATAAATATCCCTGCTCTTAACGCTCTTTTGACACAAAAAACAAGCTTTAAAATCGAATTCCATTTCACTCAGTCATACAAAGTTACAAATAAATAATAATATCCACAATGTATATTAGCATAACACACTTTCGAAACTAAAATCTGTTCAATTACGCATTATATAAATCGTCTGAACCTGTCGTCCCATATCGGTAATCTACTTACACGCTACAAATTACGAGCTTGAATCAGGACGGCGAGTGAGCGAGTGTTACCATTTTCACTTGTACAAGGCATATTTTCTATAGAAATCCTAACGCATTATACATCATTAGATTCAGCAGAAAATTCTACACATTTTTTATTGAAAATATTTTTTGATATAGATTATAATTCGTAAAATATAGGACTTACAAAAAAAATTGGAAAATTTATTTAGATTTTAATTAAAAAAATTGAAGGGTTATAAATTGGTGACATTAATTTTTTTCTCGTAAAGAATTGGATTATTCTAAACAATTTGTTTTTTTACTCACGAAAATAGGATCAAAATTAACGAAAATATAATTTTTAGAAAATTACTGTATCCGCCATATTGAAACTGCTGTATTTGGTAAAAAACTGATTTACAAAAATGCCAACATAACATTGTCTCATCTAGAAGAGCTATATTTCCATAAAATCAAGCATTTTCAAATTTAGCAAGAGATCGAAGCGTGTGGACCGTATGATAATAGACTATTATACATTGTACCAAGAAACTAGCATTAAAGAAACAAAAACCAATCTAATTTTAAACAGAATTAACGATAAAAATGTTGCTGCCTGGTAAAGCAGTTGTTGAACAATAAACTAGTAATTGTTAAATAATTTTATGAAAAATATATTATGTAATAATTATAAATATTCAAAAGAATAGTTACAATACGCACTTGGTTTATTGTTTCATTAGTTTTGTTCAGATTTCTCTGACATATGTTTGGGCCTTGCGACCATTATCAAAGAGTCTTAAAAACTGACCTGAAAGTTGTGGTTCACAGTATATATCTTAAAGTATATACGATTGGAATTGAAACCTTATAAAAACTAAAAGCCGGCAAAAACAGTCGGCATCTCTTTATTGTACATGGGCGGAGGTAAATAGAAATGCTTGTCATAAGAAAATAATAAGATTTTCGGGCATTATTATATTATCCTCTGTTTCAAATGGTTTCCAGAAAGCCATGGTAAATTAATAAATAATTAAAATATTTTACCTTTTATATAGTAGTAAATATTTATAAATATGAACAATAACTAACTAAACTCCTATGCTTGATGTTATAACAGGTAAATACCTGCGTAAATACGCACTGCACTGGCACATTAACAGCACAGCAGAAGTCCACTTTTGACTATTGAGAAGCGATTTACGAGTTTTTTTTATGCTAGTAGACCTGTCTGTTTTATTATCTTTAAACCAGTGCAGTCGCAGATGGTTCATTCAGGCTGATTACATTGCCAGTCTCGGACTCGCCTGCACAGTTTCAACTACCATTCGAATCTCGATACCATTGCTAAATATATAGGACAAAATATCAAGTTCAGTGCACACGGCCCTGTGCATTAACACTGACCAGTCCCAATTATCCTCGTATAAAGTATACAAATCCTCTACCCACCTAGAGGGGGGTATTGTTAAATTTTAAGAAATAGCAAATCAAGTTATTATCCCCCTCTAAGTGGGTAGAGGATTTGTAAGATATATATACTGTGAACCACCACTTTCAGGTCAGTTTTTAAGACTCTTTGATAATGTTCGCAAGGCCGAAACATATGTCAGAGAAATCTGAACAATACTAATGAAACAATAAACCAAGTGCGTGTTGTAACTATTCTTTTGAATATTTATAATTAATACATTGAATATGTTTCATCAAGAACCTACCGCAGATTCCATCCAATTAAATATATTATTATCAGTCTCGATAGCCACAAACTCTTTTTTTGAATATCTACCAATGTAAATGTATTTCACGTGGCTTTATCCATAGAGTTGAATATATTCAGCACACCGAGCTGTAATTTATCACGAGGAATTCTGATGCTACCCACAAATTGTTCCAAGGACAACACCGTGAATCGATAACTCGTTGAAAAACAGAGGAATGAAGGCGATATTATGTAAATCGTCAGATTTATATAAGAACCTATTGTAATCATCTGGGTGGTTTTCTCCGTATATATGAAAGGTACGGTAATTTGAGGACTTAGTCCCTTCAGTAAGCTTTCAGAAGAGCCTGCGGCATATCACATTTGACGCACAACTTGCTGCAATTTACGCAAATTGTCATTTACTTTGATGGATAAATTAGGGATAATATAGAACTGTTCAAGGGACAGTCATTTTCAAAACCCTTCAATTTAAGTGAACTAAAAATTGCTGGTTAGTGTATATTTGTACCTCATTAAGAAATATTAATCTCAGTTCAATTCCAAGTAAGTGACGACGTTGATGCGATCTAATATATGACTTACCTCAAAACGTGACGACCTTGTTCCTTGTTAAAACCCCTTTATGACCAAATCTGGACGATTAGGAAAGGGTTGTCACGACATTTCATACAACTTTGACTTAATTGGATACGACCTTTATAGGGCCATTGGGCCCAATGAATTTAAATACTTCTTAAAGGCATAAAGAAGTCACAAGATCGTGACTACTTTTATTACGACAAAAGAACGTAACGAGTCAATATGTATTCTATATATTTTACCTGTACGTATGTTTCGTTTAAGTCTCGGTTAAGTAAAATGCCAACGATCAAACTGCTAAGTACGAAACCAAGTATGTGGTTGGTACAAGTTTATTTCGTGCAGAGTAGTTTCGGGGTTGTCACTATAACCTTGCAATTTCTAAATTGAATTTGTTGTTTTGCCTAGTCCACTTAGGGACTTTTCAGTTTCTGTCCACCTTACCAACACTCAGAGTGAAATTCTGTAGTGTCTGCGGCTATCCATGGACGTGCCTGAATTTCTGTGTAATTGTTAATAATTATTTCATCAGTAATCCTTTCAAATTTGTTTACGTATATCTGTAATTATTTTATTGACACTGGAGATATTGTTAAATACCTTTCGAATTGTACAGCAATGGTTTAGTTATTATTTCAAGTTGAAATGAAATCAAACTTGCACGGCTATGAGAACATGTGTCTCTGTACTGTGTTCTGTCCTATTCGGCTTCCGATGTGATCATGGCGTTGGCGGAAGCAAGTTGTTTTTTTGGAGAGCGTTTTTTCTCTTGGGTGCGGCTCCTAACTTTTTTTTCAGCTGACCATCGATAAAAGTGCCTGGATGCATTTTGACTGTACTTTAAGCTTCAATCTATTTGATTGTCCGCAAGGGATTTATGTACATAGCCTTTCAGAAGTTATTCGCCAGCATTGTGTGTTGCTCTTTATGAATTGTGATGTTTATACTTGGAGAGAAACTTACCTTCGTGGATTTTATGGTCTAGGTAAGGGACACGCCCACCACTACGCCTTTATTAATGAACCCTAACGCCACAATTGTTTTTCTTTTAGACTCTTGAAATTATTCACCGCAGTCACTGCTGTTCTATGTGAATTGATTTTAGTTCTGGGTTTTAAGACATATGTCCTGGCGTCTACTACCCGTTTTGTGAGTCGGTGTCCCTGGTTGGTTATTTGTATATAGAAGTTTCAACAGAATCATTAGGGCCCTTAGAAAAAAGGTAACGAACCTAGTTGCTCCCTGTAGAATGAACAATGTTAGGCATTAGTTACAATATGTATTTTCCTCCTCATTAGGGTTCTTCTTTTGGGTTAAGAATTGTAGATCCCACTCTGGATTTCTTCTTTTGGGGTAAGAATTGGAGATCCCACTATGGATTTCTTCTTTTGGGCTAAGAACGGTAGATCCAACTCTGGATTTCTTGTCTTGGGCCAAGAACTGAAGATCTGGTTCTTTTATGTAACACCACTTCGATTGGGAAACCCGTGGGGCGTAACCCCTGGAACGCAGACAGATGAGCCTTCAGCTATTTATAATAACCGTTCCATTTATTATTGATCTTTTGCCTCATTTCGTGATTTAACTTAACTTACTTAACTTCAAATTTAACAAATTTTACCTTATAGAATAAATACCTTTGTCAAGATGTAACCCACTTGTAGCTACACCTGGGAGAGTTGTAAGTATATGACATTCTTTTGTATTTGCTCTAAGTAGTACGCTAGTCGTACCTAGACCCTGAGGCACTTCAGAGCTAGCCGCATGCTCTACTTTGGGGATCATACATGCGGTAGTGTCAAGTGATTTCCCCCTTTTTGTTGCATACCCCAAGTCAATGCCCCTCAGGCAGATATCAGCCTAACATCTTTTCTACTACCAAGTGCTGGTGGCATGGTGTTATTTAACAAAATGTTTAAGTCAATTTCTAGCCCAGTTATGATGATAGGAATGCAGCGGATTATTTTTTATTGCAAAATTGTCGAAAATACTCACAAAAAATACAACTCGCCCTCAAAATAATGAAAACTAAATCATAAAGAATGAAGGATTTTGCAATATAAGTTTGAAAGGATTAAAATGTATACAAATTTATAGAGCATGATTGAAAATATCAAAAAGAAATATTTCCATGTTAAATTTCCATATAATTTTAAATTTTAATATTTTTGCGTGTGAAACATGGACGCCAAACTTGATTCAATTTCCAACAGAAAATATGACCGAGACTGCTTACGACAGATTAGTTATAAATTTAATTGTGAAACTACCAAGCAGTCATAAGACTTTTTAAATTACTCAGGAGTCGTTTTATATTTTAGAAACGAGCATAGAGAGTTATTCATCATATGGCCGAATGTGCAATGGCGTATTTCATACTAACACATACCTTAACCAGTGGCGGGTCTACGGGGTTTTTCGGGTCCCCGCCCCCCAGGCACTCGACAATTGTTTAATTTGATTGTAGAAGAAATGTCTGGGAAATGAAGTTTGATGAAAGATGATGAAGAAGATGAACTGCTTGTCAATAGGTCCATGACTGTGTATATTTACGCCAGTACCTTGTAAAACAGAGCTTTAAACTTCATGTTGTGTTCATGCATGATCACTCTCGTAGGTAGTTTTGCTAATAGACTAAATTAACATTTGTCAGCACGGAATATGCGTTATCAATTTTTGAAGCCATATTTTCGTCTATAGGTCGTATGGAGGTCGTATTCAAAATCAATATAACCCCTTTTACGACTCCTTTCAATTTCAGATATTACCTCGTGATAAGGTCCTATTGAAGTTTTATTATGTTTTTTAGTGACTTGTGCAAGACCATAACGAAGTCATATTATTTTTTTAACGACTATTGTACAACCGTACTCTTAACTCATGTTAAACGTTGTATTGTAGGTGATATCGACCTCTTTACGACTCATTAACGATCTTTTAATTATGTGTATAACTTTATAACGACTTTCATAAGACCTAGAATTGTTAAATTAATTTTATAGAGCATTTTACAACCATTAAACAACTAATAGGGTATGTAGACCAAAAATTAGAACTCAAAATTGTACTTGGAATAGACGCTAGCTGGTTGAGTACATTAAAATGGGGATACAAATGATTTATAGACTCGGTAGACCAGTAACCATTAATACTAACCTAGTTCAACCTATCGAATGCATTGAAGAAACCAGAACAATCTACATCAATATGGACCTCTATGGCAATAGACTTAGTAATTGATTTTGTGAGTTAGGCGCTAGAAAAACATTTTATAAGGTTAAGACGGCCAGAGTTTGTCACTGGGTAATGGTAGTTTGTCGCTTAATGCTTTTTTGTAATAAAAATAAGCTGAATATAATATGACCTAATATTTTAGATATTTAGACATTCCTCAACCTCCTTATAACGCCTGACGTTCGCGTACACCGGCGAGAAAATAAATTATGTACATCCATTACATTTATTCCAGAATAACTGAAACTTATCCCTACTATTTTGCCTTTGATTAAAAGTTTCCTACAGCCCCTAATGAAATAAGGTGAATTTGTGGCTCTACTGCAACTTTCAGATGCTCAGATATAATGGAGGGCAACCGAATTAGTTATAACTTTGTTAAATTGTTAGAAAGTTTATGAACTATATGAAAGATTTTACCGGTTAATTATCTTGATGAAAATGCGCCATAGCAGAATTACATATTTTATGAAGGACGCTTCAGTTTTATGAGAAGCAAATGAAGTTGGAGGTATTGGAACGAACCTTTTAGTTTTGAATAATTTAATATGATCTATTAAAAGAAAAGAAATAAGTTCTGATGTCTCTGAGACTTAAAGAATAGACTCCACAGTGCACAGGCATGCAAGAAAAACCTATTCGACAAGTTGGTCACTCGATTTACCTCATCCTCTAATGTTTTACCCCTCCCACTAGAACGTTGTACCATAAAGAGAGATATGAAGAACTTTAATATCGCTGTTCTCAATCTTACTTACTAAATGTACAGAAGAAAATAATATAATAACTGTTTTGTAACAGTACTTTTTGTCTGCATCACTGTGGTATCACAAGTTCAGAATTATTCACAATTATCTCAATCTCAAAGGCATAAGAGGGCAATGAATTTAGTAAGCTTTTAACTCCTCAGGTAATTGCCTAATTGCAAAATAAGTTATTAGGGCATATATGGAAGTACGTTTTCCTGGTTTCAAATCAATGGCAGACAACAATTTTAATGCAAAAAACTCGATACCTACATCACAAAATTGATCAGTCGTGGCCAGTGTTCCCCAAGGACCTATTCTTTTAATATATTTATTGCAGACATCTCGAGACTTCCACTGTATTCAAATCTATACATGAACGCTGATGGTATTCAGCTATTGTGCAGTTTGCCTCCGAATTTCAAATGGCAGAATTTTTTACATAAATAATGATTTGTCTCAAATTAAAATGGATAATCCAAAATACTTTTGTACTAAGTACTAATAACAAAAGTCAAGAGTTACCCAATATTGCAGATCTAAACTACTACATCGAATGTAACAGAATTTGAACGGTATACCCACTACGTAAGTATCTATGATTGAGAACAATATAAGCAATTTTTGCGTTATCATTCTTGGATATCAGGAAAAGTGAGTGGAATAATTTGTATTTGAAAAGTTCGATGTATACAGGGTGTCTCACCGGGAACTGAATCGATCGATATAGAGAAAAGTACGCATCAGAAAATTTTGAAAATTTAGATAATTACTAATGTTGGTGTGGCCAATCCAACAAAAATAATAACGCTTATACCGGAAGTCGATACCAACTTGCTTATTTCAAATAGAACACCCTATATATTTTAGGGTTTTCGAAAAGAGCATAATATTCTGAGTCGAAAATATGTAGCATATCCTATACCTAAACCTAGCCGTTAAAGAGATATTTGACATTTTATAGAAAACTTGACAGGTGCAACGGTTTGCAAGAACCGTTATAACTTTCTTCGTGTAAAAGATCCTCATTTGCTTCTTGTCACATAAAAAAACACAAGGAGAACTACGTTCTACAACTGAAATAAATTCAATATCATACCAAGTATGTCAAAAAATGCCAGCACGTTTAAATTACACCCATGAAGACATTCTTAATTTGCTTATTATTTATGGAGAATGTGATAAAGTAATATCAAGAACTTGCAGGACATTTGCTACTCGATATCCAGAAAAACGGAAACCGTCACCAAACACTGTAAAACGCATACTGAAAAATTTTAAAAATTATGGCTCTGTCAAGGCAAAAATGCAAAGAAGAAGGCCTATTGTTGATGACGAAAACATAGTCATTCTGGGATATTTTCATGCATTTCCAAGGATGTCATTAAGACAAGCTGCTCTGGAATCGGGACTATGCAAGGATTCAATTCACAGAATCTTATCAAAACATAAGTTTCACCCGTTTTCATTCCATATGGTTCAAGGATTAAAAGAAACAGATTTCCTAAGAAGACAGAATTTTTGTGAGTTTATTCTAATAAGGTCTGAGGGCCACGATTCTTATTTGAGAAATATTATATGGACAGATGAAGCAAAATTTACTAAAAATGGACTTATTAATAGACACAATTCGCATTATTGGAGTTACTCAAATCCTCATATGTTCAGAGAGCGAAACTTTCAGGAAACACGATAGAGTGGTGGCATTACAAATTTATCAGGAAAATTTAAACGGTAAATTAAATTTTCTCTTCTGCTAATATGCATCGGTAAATTTTTGTTTTTTTTTAGGTGAAAGATATCTGAATATCTTTCAAAATTTTAATAATAACTATTTAGCAATTATTAAATTAAAATGAAATCATATTTTAAATTGATCTTATCTCTGCTATTTTAGTTCATGCCATATCTTCAATTCGATTAATACGCATGTTACAGTGTTAGTGTTATTTTGCGTTTTTGTGGATATCGAGTAGCAAATGTGCTGCAAGTTCTTGATATTATTTATCACATTCTCCATAAATAATAAACAAATTTAAAAAGTCTTCGTGGGTGTAATTTAAACGTGCTGGCATTTTTTGACATAAGATAATGACTGATTGTTTCTAATCATGTCTATTTTGATGAAATGATTACAACAATTCATGAATTTCTAATAGAATCGCAAATATTTCAAAAATTAATAACTTTAACCCCAACAATACTAATTTCAGAAAAAAAGAAATTCAATTCTACACAACTTGACGTAAAAAAATACAGGATGTACTACACACTACACAAGTTTTCGCGGTTTGAAGTTGACAAAATGTAACGCGAAAAACGGAACACTTGGTATGATATTATTGAATTTATTTCAGTTGTAGAACATAGTTCTCTTTGTGTTCTTTTTATGTGACAAGAAGCACTTGAGGATCTTTCACGTGAGAAAGTTATAACGGTTCTTGCAAACCGTTGCACCTGTCAAATTTTCGACAAAATGTCAAATATCTCTGAAACGGCTAGGTTTAGGTATAGGATATGCTACATATTTTCGACTCAGAATTTTATGCTCTGTTCGAAAGCCCTAAAATATATAGGGTGTTCCATTTGAAATAAGCAAGTTGGTAACTGCTTGTAATTATTTTAGTTGGATTGGCCACACCGACATTAGTAATTATCTAAATTTTCAAAATTTTCTGATGCGTACTTTTCTGTATATCGATCGATTCAGTTCCCGGTGAGACACCCTGTATATAAAGAGAGAAAAGTCACATATTCGTCTTGCATAGGTAAAAGTACGTAAAAACCGCCAGATATCACATGTTCCGACTTTTGAAGTATAAATAACTAGAATATATTTTACATGCAGATTACTAGGAGAATATTTAAGAACTTTTATTTTCTTTTAGCAGTTATTGTTATAATTCCATCAGATACTCAAAGCGGATGTGAAAACTTTAATAAATTTAAGGCGTATTGATTTAATAGTCATTTTCATATAAATCCAATGATTCTTAGTATTTTCATATATTTTTTGCGCCACGTAACATTTGTCGATAAAATACACACACTACGGGAATTATAAAAAGTTAGAATCTGAATGGAGAATTGCTAATGTATACAGACCCTGCTGCCGTAATTCAAGACACGTGGCTATATAGTAGGGTCAATTTGTCTGTATTGCGGAAAACAAGTTGTCAGATATTGAATTTAGCTTGGAAATTATCAGAATTAACTTTGGACGTTGGCGCCATAAAAATGGCAGACATACCATCAACGATACTAGTGGTGTTATACATCGCTGAATTTTAACATAGATTCATAGTTTTTGTACTATAATTTATTACTTTTATTTGAGTTACATGCCCCAATTAGAACAGTCAGCATTACTAAGCCGCCAGCTCCTTGGCTAACGCCAAACCTTATACTACAGTGGAAATTGCAACCGAAAGTACCACAACAACATAAAAATTACTCCGTCCTTGAAAATTTGGTTGTTAGCGCTACCCAACATGTAGTTTAAGAATCCAAAGAGTCCCCTAAAATTGGAGGGGTGGAAATAAGGTTTTTGGGGGAAGGGAGGGGGGAGAAATTTTTGAAAATGTACTCTTTTAAAAATAGAGGTGTGGAGAGTCGTTTTCTATATTTTTTGCATGCTGAATCGAATTAGAACAAAATCAAGTCGATGAAATGAGATAAAGATAGGTAGGCAACTAAAGTATTATCATAAAATCACCCAAACAGTTTTAATTTTTCTATGGATATGATTATCTTGACAGTATCAAGAGATCCGAACATCTACGCATGTACAAACATTATACTCCTCAATTCCACATATCAGAGAACATCCCTATCTATTCCAACCAAGAAAAATGTCTTTCAAATGTGGAAAATAAAATGCAATTGATCGAGCTGCTTAAAAAAAATTGAAGACAGCAACATTGAGGTTTTTTTTTATACATTTATTTAACGTTGGCCTATTTCCGCTACTGAGGCCTAACACCGACGCCTGTAGACGAGCTACCCCCAACCAGGAATTTTGCCGAACCTCTTCCCTTAAGAAGAGTAGGGATCTTCTACTTGCCTAACATTTAATAGACAAGGGACCGACGGCTTTACATCCCCTCCGAAGGATGGTATATCTCCTATACAACCCTCGCCTAAGGTTGTATAGCTTCCGCGCATACACTGATATACAAGCCGCTGGAAGATGTGTGAGGCGAGAACGCGGTTTCCGTTGGAATGGTCACCATCCAAGTACTAACTGCGCCTGTCTTTGCTTTACATCGCATACCGAAGTATGTACATAGTAAAGACGCACCTACGCTCGCCCCCAACATTGAGGTAAGACAATTCAGAGATGCTGACGTACTAATAATCCAGACAGCCATGGGAAAACACGGTTCTGCTATTGTTTGTCATTATACTGATATTTTAGTATTGTTGACTGCTTTGGCTCGTTTGAATCAAGAAATATTTTTACTCAAACCAAAAATCGGACGTACGAAAAAGAAACTTTTTCATCAGTAAACCTTCAGAACCAACATATGCACATGAACACGCACATCCTACTCTTTTAGTGGTTGCGACACCACAAGTACAATTTATGAAAAAGGGAAAAGAACCTCATCAGGCTGCTTGGAACAGAATCTGGATTGCGCCACACCATACACGTATTCCAAACAGCTACAGCAACTCACAGTGAAGTAGAAGTCTTTTTTTGTCTATTTTTGGCTCCAAAAATGGGAAACATACGTTAGATGAACCACGGTACGTAATGTTCCAGAGATCACTCACTAAAAATGCAGCAAAGCTGGAATCACTTCCTCCTACATCAACAAATGCTACACAAAAAGTTGGGTAATTTTGTAGATATGGCTGTAAAAAACGAAAATAGCTTTCTTGCATCAAAGATTTAAAACTGATCCTAAAGGTTTCTGGTGTACTTTGAGACTTCTTAATGTTGGAAAATCTGAAAGTCCTCTTGTAAATTCTGGCGATTCTGATGAATTCAATGACTATTTTGTTAACAGCGTCCCAAAAGTTATTATTATTAACAATGATTATCTATTAGTCTCTTATACAAACTCAATTAGTTTAAATGTTAAAAGCACTTTTGATTTTTAGAAGACAAATAGAGAGTAAATCATTCTGATACAAAAATGAAGACAGCTGATTTTGGGTAACAAGTTCAACTAGTTTAGAGAAACTGCAAAGTAAACTGATGGTTCTGTAATTTCCGCAAACATTAAGATCACCTTTTTATATGAAGGTTGGACAATAGCTAGCTTGAAAATGTCTGCAAAATTTCCAGTGTTAAAAGATAGGTTTATCAAAAAAGTCAATGGCTGGCAGCAGACACTCAATTTAGAATGTTTAATTAAATTATTGGAAATATTATCGTATTCACAAGTGTTAGGCGATTTCAGCTTATTTATTGAAGATAATATATATATCGGATGATAAAATTAATTTAAAAGAAAGCGATCACATTGGAGCTTAAGAAGACTGGATCAAAAACAGAATTTTTACTTATTGCGGATGTAAAATGTTCATTAAAATTATTGGCCACTATAGTATCTGGAATTTTTTTGCCATTTTCTGTTAGTTATAATATTTGACTTGCCTTTTATTTTATTTATTGTGCTCCACATTGCCGTTGTTTTGTTATGAGCTTTTTGAATTTGCCTCTCATGATAATTTATTTTAGCTATTACAAGTGCTTTGCAGTATTGTTTCTGCGAAAGTATACTAATTTCCTATAATCTTGATTCATTTTCGCAAGGTGGCTGCTAAAAATTGTAACTCTGTGTTTTAATTCTCTTAATTCGTCAGTCATCCAATTATCCTTCTATGTTTTTTTAAACAATGATACCGTTTTTACGACCATTTTCACCGGAATCCCATATCACATGTTTCTGTGCGGAGTCCAATTTATTTTCTTTATTTTGAGTGAAAACGTTTATATATATTATATTGATTGAGAAAGATGATCTGATAAGTACAGGTTAATAACATTAGGTTTAATGTTGGTAACATTAGAATTGATAAGAAAATTTTCAATGCATGTGCTACATGAAACGGCTATTCTTATAGGCATTTTGATGGTAATTGTAATGTCATCACATCCAAGTAAATCAGCCAAAAGTGTCAAATTAATACTGCAGGAATTAAAATTTACATTAAAATCACCACCTATAACCAAAAGCTTGTCCTTTACTAACAATCTCTCTAATAACCCATCAAACAGTTCTAAAAATAAATTAAAATCACCATTAGGTTTTTTATATATAACAATAATTAACATATTAAGCGCTGTTAATAATACAGAAGTATACTCAAATACACCATCTAAACAAGTAGATTGTAGATTGTTTAACGGGTCTCTTGGCTCTGAGCTAACCGTACTTCACTTTGACCTAAAAGATCTCTTCTGAATTACCCTACACCTAGTTGCTGCGCAGGATTCCAAGATTTTTTGCAAAGCTTGTGATTTTCCAGAGAGCTAGTCTTCAGGTATTAATAAATTCCCATAAACTACAAACTGAAAGACCGGTCTAGAATTATGTTTAAAATTGTTTGAACACTATGAACAGTTTTTGATCTAGTGATAGGCACCTAAATTATCGTCTATTTGACTTGATAGTTCAGGATCTTACGTTGTACATAGAAGCTGTAATATCTTAAGATCTAAGACTAGGATTGAAACTCTTTTTGTTTGGTTTGCCATCCCGGTCTGGATCAATACATCGCGGTCTGTCGATTTCGTGAATACGCCGCTTCAAGCAAACATCTAAAATTCGGTAAATAAGACTTTTATTGCTTATTCAACCCAAGGATTTCCATGCGGTTGCCAACGAATTAAAGGAAGTTTATTGTTTCATCTCTATCTATTGAATTTTGTTTATTTTAAGGCAATAAACTTGTCCTTTTTTATTTTTTGGGTCGTGAATTCTAAACAAATCCGTTTCCTTTTATCTTGATCATGAATAAAATGAGGGTAGCTGCGTTATATAATTCTTATCCGTTGACTGTCCGTTAGATTATATTTTATTGTACTTCAGCTTTAGAACACATTCGGATCAACTCGAGTTGTGTGTTGCGAATAAAATACATTTTATTTTGTCTGAGTAGAGAGTTGCATGCATGTTTTTTGTTTTCTGTTTTCACTTGTTCTGTTTGATAAAATACCAAAGTATTTTGTAGAAGACAGATATTATTATTAATTACATGCAATTTTTATATTTCAGCCTTTAAAAACAGTTAGAGATATTTATAGCATAACTTAAGGATGATTAAAATTAGTTATTTTAATTCACTTAGTTATTCTTATACTAATTATGAAAATGTTTGTAACATTCGAACTGTTTTTTATTATGTTCATGTAGATATAAAATGTTTTATTTAATTTGTGCGAGAAAGTGATAAAACTGGAAAAGAGCTCAATTGCACGTGATGAGAACCAACTCGTTTTATCAAGTTGACGTCAAGAAAGATTCAAGTTGGTATCGGCGATTTTATTATTTGCGGAAAATATAAGGAAGAGTGTGGAAAAATTGGAAAATTGGAAGTTGCTAGGAGATGAAAATGAAATAACAAGAAAATTATGGAAAATCAAAGGGGTTGAAAATTTTTGGAGAAAATAAATATTAAAAGATACGAGAGAAAATAGACTGTTGTTGGTGAAAATAAAGTATAGTAAGAAGAAACGAATTTTGAAACGAAAGAAAAGAAAAATTGATTTTTTCAAAATTCTGACAAGTTGGAAAGAGAAGATAATTATAAATTATTTTAAGGTGCAGAAAACGATTCCTAGTGCAACCAAGATGTCACTTGAATTGTGTAGGAGTTTAGCAGATTGCAGCTGAACATCTAATTAAGTGATACAGTACGCTTGGAGGTTTTATTTGAGCTACGCGGACTAAAAGGTTGTAACAAACTTTATATAAATTTCTTGTATATATTTTAATAGTTATAGTTTTATAGTATATTTAAAATTGAAAATTTCGATAATTAATTCTACTTATTATTTCAAATTTGATTTTAAACAATAATTAATTATCCAAATTATTTTATTTTTAGTATCCTATTTATATTTTAGCTAGATGGGGAATTTTATTTTATCTTTTATGTGTATCGTATTTTATTGTTTTCACAATACACTGTTCCATTTGATTTGAATTTGTTTTATTGCTGTGTGTTTTCTAGAATTATGTTTAATTTCAATGGTCCGAACTTACGACTTTGGGATCTATATTAGAAATTATTTACTGTGATATATTTTAAACGACATCGGCGGATATCATAGCTATATATACTAGCACAGTTGTGTCCATGATATTTAGCCTCGTTACTGATATCCCAGTCGGGACAAATTTTGTTAAAAATTTGTCAGATTTAATGCATCTACTATAAAGTTTCATAAAACAGACATTAATGTTGTGTAATTTTTGCGTACAGTACAAAAGTATTGTGAAACAAATTGAATTAGGAATTTATTGTATTATTTTGCAGACAGAACGGAAGTTTTATAAAATAAACTGAATTAGAAACCTTAGAACCTTATAATTATCCTGTGAGCCTAGAGAAAGATGATGAGATAGAAAGAATTAATCGCTATTGCTACAAATAGCAGACTGCTAACTTCCGAGAAGACCTAAAAGGACTTATAATAATTGCAATAAAAACGTTGAAATAAGTGTTTCTATATCGATTTTTTGTTGATCGTCGCGTTGGAGGATTAAATTGAGAAGGCTAGCGTTTAAATAGACTAGTTTAGACTATAATATTTCTAAAGGGATTTGTAAAAAATAAATAAATCTCTCTCTGCACGGGATAATTTTAGTCCAACCGCCATTACATAAGAACACTACCTACCAATAATTTTAAGTATACAAGTATAATACTAAACAAATGAAACGGATGTTGACAATACAATATTTTCCTTTATAAGAACATGAACAGTGAATATTCCAACAAAACTATGCATAAGCATTCTATTGATTTTCATGCCACACGTGGAAAGTGTCCTAGTAATTTGAGACAAGTACACTTAAATTGACAGTCGGTTTACTGTTTCTCCACTTTACTTTCCTACTAAAATAAATAGAAGTGTTTTATTTTCGTATCCTTCGGAAGCTTCGAAAAGGGGGAAATTATAGTCTGTAGACATAATAACAGCATGTTTTAAAAGTGTATTACGTTAATTACAACTATTTTTGATTCAATTATACTATACAATTGATTTATAAACCAGGGCCAATCCTGTTTAAGGCAATAAAAATTCTTAGCAGTATATGAATGGTCGGAAAATGTAGTTAATGGTGTAAATAATTAAGGAAAAATCATCCAGACTGAGTAAAAGTTCGGGAAGGGGGGTTGGGGTGGTAATATATACATTTTTAGGGGTTGGTACTCGTTTCTTGCGATTTGCGGCTAAACTATACATCCTATCGAAAAATGTTGAATGTAAAAGTTGTAGATAATGAAAAAATCTAAAACTTTCTAATTGATCATTATTGACCATAACCTCAAAATTATCGAGAAAAATGAAATAAACCGTTTTTTCGGTTTTTAATTTATAACTATCGCAAAAATGTCTATATTTTCATGAAAATTGGTGAAAATGTTCTCTTTTGTGTTTCAAACAAGTCAAAATTTTTTCAAAGCGAAATATTTAATTTTCGATGTTTTATGAAGAAAATAAAGAAAAAAGACCTAATTTTCAATCGAAAAATTTGGATAGCAAATTTTCGATTAATGAACTTTACTAGTTGAAATCTCAACTTTAATATAGAATTAAAATATAACATTGTTTATATACAAAAATATTGTTAAAAAAGCGAAAAACTGAAAAACTACTTTTTAAAAATCGAGTTTTCGGTGAAAATCATGAATTTCTTTTTCTTTATTGTAATTAAACGTTTACATTCATAAAAAGCGTTAATTCTCATACAATACTATGTTATACAAGTAATGTACATGTACCTAACTATTCTCGGCTTTCAAAGTCCCGAAAACATTATTTAAACTGCAATTAAATAGGTAAAAATTCAAAAAACACAAAGCCTGTGAACTAAGAAAATTTGTTAATTATTTCTTGTGATTCGTAAGTATTTGCAAATTATCACGTCAAAGTCTTATATTTGATTATAAAATACAAAAATTAAAAGTAAAATAATTTTATTGAAATCTTTTTTTCTTCGTGGGCAATTCTTCATCGCCAGAATTCAGTATCATTATTTTTATTATTATTTATTAGACAGTGGGTACTGTCTTCGTCTTCGATGTCCTCGAGACTACAATTTTATTCGTACAACGATTTTTCGGCATTAGAACATTTATCAGAACCGTGACAATTTGAGCACAAATTTGTGCATTTTAAGCCCTGCTTGCGACACCCACATTTGCTATTACCGCATCCTGTTTCGCAGCTGCAGCAGATAATTTTCAATAAATTTTCGAGAATTAATTCTTGTTCTGTAAATATAGGTACGATGCCATTAACGTGATGTTTCCATCCCCAATCTGTAGCTGTTAATTGATTACCAAGCCAACTTTGTATTTGAAAATACACCCTGTAACAATGTTGCTTAGCTGCCCATTCAGTTGGAGGTAATTTTTTCAAATGAAATGAGGATTTAACAGTAGCAGTTCGGTAGAGTTTAAGTCTTTTGTAAATAGAAGCTATTATTTTTAATCCATTTTCGGTAATCGTTTGTTTGTCTGCATTTGTATTGTAAAAAATTTCTGCAAGATTAGGTAAATGTTTATCGGCCAATAATGATTTTATAATTGTTTTTTTTTCCTTTCCCAGCAAAACTGGAAGTTGTATCGCAGCCACAAAAACAATGCAAAAATGCTACAATATGTTTATGTGATTTATGTTTAAAACTATTAGAGGTTTAATAAGTATCATTAATATTTCCTGCATCAGGTTTGTGGAAATAGATATTCAATTCATGTGTACTGAATTGATTTAAAAGAACTAAAAGATCTATGTCTTGACCAACAACTACCACTATTTTAACGTAGTTTTTTGCTACTTCAAGGGATGTATTGATAATTAGGGAATCTGCATCTTCTTCATATAATTATTTTTTGCGTAGTTGTTTTGTACATAATGTAAATATTTTTGTGTTATTTCATTAATTGTATCGTTTTTTTTTTGCCAGATTACTTTGTGTAAGAGAAACCCGCCATCAACAACGTGTACAATATTGCTCGAAGTTGGTAACGAATCGATGCTCGCAAATTCTGTATATAAATATGGCTTAACATAACATAACAAAAATTGCAGATAAAATGAAACTGCTAAACTACTTAAAGTTATTTAAATTGAAAGTAGTGACATGAATTTCACAGTAGCTCAGAAATAAAATTCATCAACTAGTAGACCTAAACATTTTTTGCAGATTGTACGATTAACTCATGTGTCAATATTGTAAGCTTGTATCTATGTAAGTTTTTACAGACATGAAGGAACGTATTATTGTAGATGTATTGGGTCTACGTCGATATTGTTAAAACTGACTTCGAGTTCTCAATTTTCTTTAAATTACATAAGTAAAATAATAATTAATTAATACACTAGTTATAAGTTTATAATAGTAACGATAGTATTCATTCAGACTCATATACATATAACTTACATTACCATATTATTAACACACATACAGCCACGCGCAGATTTATCTTTGTGGCTAGTCCTGTGTTTATTGTATACCTTTTTGTTATTAATGTTTGTTAAACGATGTAATTTATAATTTTCCAATAAACATTGTTATTATTATAATATATAAAATTTGCGAACTTTCATTAATAACAATAGAAAGTTTGCCATAGTTTGTAATGCCCTATAATTAAGGTGTATAAAATAATAATTTTTATTTTTTTAATGTCCTGAGCCATTTTCATTAAAGTTATTTGAAACTAAAAGAGTCTGTGAATTTTTTTATACACATTATTTTTTAGAAGCAAAAGTAGTTTAGGCACAAACTTCTGCCAAAATCCAACTTTAGTTTACATAAATTTTTCTCTTCCACAAAAAATTGTTTCTCAATATTTACCAATTTTTTAAAACATAATTCTTTATTACTGGTTACTGTACTGAACACCATGACCACATGAAACCACATGCTAACACATACTGGTGTCGTCATAACTTTTAATCTTTCTTGTCTCATCGGTCTACATGTACTTTTCACATCCTACAATCATGTCTGTAATATATGACTCTATTTTATTATTTATTTATTAGCCGTTACTCGAGTCCGAGTATAAAAATGTTACAGTCGATAAATTGTGTACAATAAAAAACAAGTAAAAGGTGTAGTCTATTTTAATTCCAATTCATCTACGGTGCACACGACTATGGCTATAGAGGCCAATTCGGGAGAGCACATGTCGACCGCAGTCAGGACAAACATAGACCTGGTTAGGTCTTGGATTCGGCCTTCTTGCAGCAACATTTCCTTGATAGCTGGCCACAACCCCTCGCCATTCGGTTCTGTCCGCTGCAAGTTGTTCCCATTGCTCGTCTGCAATACCGCAGGATTTTAGATTTTCATGGAGAGCGTCTTTGAACCTCTTTCGTTGACCGCCACGCCTTCTTCTACCGCTTAGCAATTCACCATAAAGTGTACATTTAGGAAGGCGGTTATCATGCATACGATGAACGTGACCTGCCCATCTTAGGCGTGCTCTTGAAATAAGCACCTCAATTGGAAGGCTGTTTGCTCTCCTGAGTACTTCCACGTTTGATATGTGATGGAACCAACGGATTTTCATCATACTTCTGAGGTGTCTTTGCTGAAAACGTTCTAATTCTTTCACATGACGACGGTAAGTGACCCAGCTTTCACATCCATATAGCAGTGTTGGAATGACAACTGCTCTGTAGACAGCCATTTTCGTTGACAAAGCAAGGTCGTGGTTGTCAAATACTCTCTCTCTAAGTCCCCAGAGTGCTCTAGATGCAGCGTTAATTCTATTGCGAATCTCGCTGTCCATGTTTGCTTTGTCATTAACAACGTTGCCTAAGTAATTGAACTGATCCACCACTTCAAGAGAATTTCCGTTAAGTGTAATGTCTATTTGGTTCACTTGATGAGGAGTTGACATAATCTTAGTCTTTCCAATGTTGATTTTAAGTCCCAAGGAATCATAGCTCTGGGCATACACATCTAAAAGTTCTTGAAGCTCTTCCGGCGTAGAGGCTAAAAGTGCACAGTCATCTGCATACTGGAGATCACAAATGAATCGTGTGCGTGTCTTCGTGAAAGCTCTAAAGCGCCCTATGTTAAAGAGACCGCCATCAAAACGGTATCTGAGACCTAT
The DNA here is from genome assembly GCA_963675555.1 of Leptura quadrifasciata. Taxonomy (NCBI): domain Eukaryota; kingdom Metazoa; phylum Arthropoda; class Insecta; order Coleoptera; family Cerambycidae; genus Leptura; species Leptura quadrifasciata. Next base: position 11,461,802 of record OY776681.1, on the reverse strand, counting down.
TCCTCTGACTGTCAGTTTGTTGTCAACAATAATTGTTAGAGCAGTGGTAAACAAATTAAAGAGTAGGGGTGCCAGGACACATCCCTGCCTAACTCCAGTGAGGGTTTGGAAAGGTTCGGTTGCCTCATTATTATACATAACCTGGGCGTTGTTGTTTGTATGTAGACTGCGACATACTTCCACAAATTTCCTAGGGATACCTAAGCGGAACATAATTTTCCAGAGCACTTCCCTGTCCACCGAGTCAAAAGCCTTGGTTAAATCAATCAATCAATATGACTCTATATTTTATGTAAACATGCTTTTTGCTTTATTTGTGCCCGCCGACCTAGAAACATGGCAGCACAATGCTCACCCATAAGCAGATATAAAATAAAAATCGCCGCCCATAAAAACAGAGGGTGTAAGATCATTTTTCAATATTTATGGCTCGTATACCGAGAGGAAAGGCCGCAAAGTAGTAAATCATTTTCGGATATAAAGATTAATCTTGATAAATGTTCACGTAACATTTTTAGTAAAAAGGAAAACTTATGGAGAACTACTTTCTTATTAGCTGGTTATTAGAACCAAATATTTCGTTTAAAAAATCTACTTAAGAGGTCCACAAACTTATATTTCCGACCAATCAATAACTCATCCAAGATTTGTATGCCCATGGAATATAGAATAACATGTCCTTTCTTCCGTAAAAGCATGGCAAATAAACTGGGATATTTTTTATAATGTCAGATTTGATGCTCGACTAATATCAGCTTTCATATAAGAACGGGGCTTTATCAGATATTGATAAAAGTTTATTTATGGAAATAGTCGGAGTATATTAACGTATCTCGATTCTTATACATATTTTTTTAATATTCTTCGTATTTATTTTCAGCAAATTGCGCCACGTATAAGAGACGAGGTCAGGATTATAAAGATAGGCATATGCAAAACGGTGAAAAATATCAGGTTCTAATGACAAGTTTTGTAAACTTAAACTATTTATCTGACACTACACAATCCAGAAATGGTTCCTAGACAGACTTTTGTGAGCACTTCTGGTTTCCGTCTGGAAGGTATTTGAATCTGTGATGGGAAAATGTCATTATATAATAATATACAAAATTAGAGTTGAAAAAATTTGGCACAAAATAGTATGTTTTCGTTCTTATTTTTTATCCCTAACCGTTTTCGAGTTATGAGCCGAAGAAAATGTTATTTATTTCAAAAATTATTTTCACACCGCTTTAACATTGTATATAATGAATTTTTTGCAAGAACCAACCATTGTCGAGATATAAGCGAAAACCAAAAACAGGGACACATTCTGGGAACCCATGGAGTTAGCTCCATTCGCAGACTCCAAGACTTTTGGTATATTCATCTACAAATACCTCCAAACGTAGCCCAAAAGTAAAAAGAAATACAAACAGAAGTCTGTCTACAACCCATTTTTGAGCATTCGTTGACTGGGTTAACGTCTAATGTCCATTTGGAAATGAAGTAGGGTAATAAAACCCTATAATCAGGACCCACCATGGGCATGGTACTAAGTTTTTTAAAATTCATGGAAATGGTACGAAATATTACAGTATTTATTATGTACGTTGTGTTCGAAAAAAATTCGACTGGCCAGTCGTATACTTCCTAGTACAGATGCATACAAATTGAAATCAAGTACTCTCAACATGATGCCGAGTTTCTCCGCTCACCTGCGTGTGAACACATCAGTCTAGTCGTAGAGCTGAACGCATGTAGACATGCTAGGAGTAACTGTGAGCATTGTATTTGGTGACAGTTGAACTAGGTTTAATAGTATATTCTGTAATAAGTTTGGAATATGCCATTCCAAACGAATTACAGACTGTACTTTTTCTACGCCTAAAAATTATTTTTATTTTTATCTATATGTCTATTTGTTTTACCACTGCAACGGTGAAACGTGAAAGATTAACTGTCAATAGAAATGTCAACTGTCAACAGAAACGCAAACAGTATTACAAATGGTACTACTACTGGATGGCGCCACCTATGCTTGTTACATTCTAGAGGCATGTAATAAAAATTACATATCAGCCACTGGAATATATAGGTCATTTCTTATTAAAAATCGACATCATAATGTTCATATTACATAATAGGCGTAGAAAAAAGCAATTTTATGAGTAGAAATGACAAGCTTATCAGATTATGTTCTCGTTAAACATGTTAAAAGATGTGCGCTATCTCAAAATGAGAAGACAATCGTTTTCAACATATATAATGCGCTGTAACACCAAAATTCTGCAAACAGTATTGATGATGTTAAAGAACGCTATAACCCCGATATACTTTTCGACGTTGTAACAAAATCCGACTTAGGAAATACTTCGTAAGAAAAGCGTGCTTCACGTAAAAACGCCGTGGAAGAGGTTTTTAATTCTTGGAAACATATTTTTGCTCTTCGGAGCATTTTTTATGCCAAATTTTCGCTAACTCTTCAAGGAGCGTTAATTTAGAAAGTGTAGTAAATGTCGCTGCACAGGGACGTAATGTCGCCCCGACCACCCAATTTTAGAAAGTATACTAAAATTGGACTTGAACTTCAAAATTTCCAAGATTAAAAACCCTTTTACGAATCCACGTTGTCAAGCACTGCAATTCTTACGAGGTATTGAATATGAGGACAAGTTAGTCCAACGACTATTCAAAGTATATCGGAAGTTATAGCGAAAATAGCCCTTAGCGACATGGGACCCCCATCATTTCCTAGCAGTCGGATTCGACGGGGAAATGATGCGTTTTGACGGGGTTTGCCCTAAACCGGTTCCTCAGTGATTCGGAGTCAAAAAAGTATCTATACCATGTACTCACACGTGCATGGGATCTGCCTTGCCTGAACGTAAAAGTTGTTATTGCATAATACAAACGAAGTAGAGACGCTTCAAGCAATTTTAAGCTCCGAGGAGCGACCAAAATTTATGTGAATTAATAAATACGTTTATAAGACAGGCAAGCAAAAGCCCACCAGAATTTCAGTTACATGAAACTTTTCTTGAATCTTTTTGTGCATCGTTAGCTTATTAAACTGCATATTGGATGGTAGTTGGTACCGTATGAATCGTCCTGTTCCTCACCATGTGTTGTACACGGGTCAGACCATTGTTTGTTAACATTTTCTCTTGAAAAAAGTTGTTGTAGAAACATAAATTTTTTAAAAGATTTAATATATACATTTTGAACTTTATATTGTCTTTTAGTTGTGTTTTCTAACAAAATTCCTTTTCAGGTTTAATTTTAATAGAGTGTGATACAGACAGTGTTAGATTTATAGGAGTTACGACGTCGCCCAATTGATACCATCAGAGCAGCAGTTAAGCATAAACGACAGTAAGTATGATTTATCCATTATTCTCCGTCTGAAACAGTCACGTTGAACCCTAAAAATTTTGTGAACGTAATATTTGTTATCTAGAATTAAGAAAAGGTTGAGGAAAAAGAAAATTAATTTTTTCTTTTTCCTATTTTTTTAAATTTTTCTAAGTTTTTCGAGCAGAAAATACGTCCTTCAGACATCCATCAAAGCATGGATCGTTCACAATGACATCGTTGAAATCTTATTCCTTCGGAATCTATAATTATATTGGATAATGCAAGTTATCACTACAGACAACTTGAGCGAACTTCTACGACTGCCTGGCGGAAAGCCGACGTAACTCAATGGTTATCAGGAAAACAAAATTGATTTCCAAACAACTATGGTGAAAAAAGAACTTTTGGCGATTGTCAATGCTAATAAAGGACCCAAAAAGTACGTTGTAGACGAAATGGCAAAAAATCGTCAAATAATTGTATTACGGTTACCACCGTATCACTGCGAACTTAACCCTATTGAATAGGTATGGGCGCAGGTATGGAGCCTGGAATAATACTACCTTTAAATTAAATGACTGCAGATAAATGGCTAAGTTGTATAAATCACGTACTAAAAGAAGAAGCTAAAATGTGGGAACTCGACGATCTTATTGACATAACTATAGAGCCTATCATTAGAATATTATCGAAAATTTTTGATACATTGAACATTAGAGATATAGCACGGTATTGCTTGCCTCTGGCTTGTCTCCCAATTTGTAAAAAGGCTTAATAGCTGCAATTTTAAAATAAGATGAGAAAATTCCCGTTCTTAAAGAGCTATTATCAGATACACCAACGGCGCAGAGAGCTCGTCCATAAATTTTTTAAACATATTTTGATTTTTACTCATTAATTTCCGGAGGTTTGTTTGTTTTAAGTTCTTTTATTTTTTTTTTTACATTTATTTAACGTCGTCCTATTTCCACTACTGAGGCCTAACACCGACGCTTGTAGACGAGCTACCCCCAACCAGGAATTTTGCCGAACCTCTTCCTTTAAGAAGAGTAGGGATCTTTTACTTGCCTAACATTTAATAGACAAGGGACCGACGGCTTTACATCCCCTCCAAAGGATGGCATATCTCCTATACAACCCTCGCCTAAGGTTGTATAGCTTCCGCGCATACACTGATATACAAGCCGCTGGAAGATGTGTGAGGCGAGGACGCGGTCTTCGTTGGAACGGTCACCAATCGAACTACTAACCACGCCTAACGTTGCTTTACATCGCATATCGAAGTATGTACATAGTAAAGACGCACCTACGCTCGCCCCATAAAGTTCTTTTATTGTTTCTTTAACTTCATTAATATCAGTATCTTCTAGGTATATGAAGTTATCAAGTCTAGTTTTTGTGTATGTCCCATGTTTTGTTTTTATTTTATATCATTAGAAAACGTATTAAATGTTTCCGCGATTTCTCTTTTGTCATATGTCATATTTTTGTCCTGTAAATATTGCTTTTGATTGCTGTATTTCAATGCTTTTAATACAGTTCCATAAATTCTTTAAAGAATTTTTTTTGCCATTCAACCATTTTTTATAGTATTTAAATTTTGCAGTTTTGATAAGTTCAGTTAGTTTATTACGATATGTTTTAACCCTTTCACTGCGCAGCATGGTTTCACGAAACTCTCGCGTAATGCGCGATAAATTGACTTTGCGAGAATACACGCGCTTGGAGCAGGCTAGTCTAATATTACTATTATTTTTTTAAATATTTTCCTGTTCTGTTAAATATTTAAGCACTATTTTTATATTTATTAAAATGTTTAACGGGGGCGAGCGTAGGTGCGTCTTTACTATGTATATACTTCAATATGCGATGTAAAGCAACGTTAGGCGCGGTTAGTAGTTGGATGGGTGACCGTTCCAACGAAGACCGCGTCCTCGCCGCACACATCTTCCAGCGGCTTGTATATCAGTGTATACGCGGAAGCTATACAACCTTAGGCGAGGGTTGTATAGGGGATATACCATCCTTCGGAGGAGATTTAAACCCGTCGATCCCTTGTCTATTAAATGTTAGACAAGTAAAAGATCCCTACTCTTCTTAAGGGAAGAGGTTCGGCAACATTCCTGGTTGGGGGTAGCCCGTCTACAGGCGTCGGTGTTAGGTCTCAGTAGCGGAAATAGACCGACGTTAAATAAATGTATAACAAAAAAAATAAATTAAAATGTGAACATACCTATTGCAATGCTAAATATATACTAATTTAGGCCCGTCCGGCCTATGGAGTAATATAATTTTTAGTGGTGGGGCACATCACAACTTGACAAGTTAGATGTTTAAAAGTACATATAGGAGTGTTAAATCGCGTTGAGCAGTCTGGTCCAATTTAAAAAAGACGGGCGAGTTAACGCGCTGTGAGCATAGTGGGCCCATTTATTTTTCGCGCATATACGCGCTCTGAGCAGTGAAAGACTTAAATTCATTTTTTTGTGCCAAATCGTGCGGATTTTTTTGAAACTTCGTATAGAGATCGTTTTTAATATTTATAGATTTAATGAGACCATTAGTTATCCATGGGGATCTATTTTTTATTTATGAAGACACGATTTGTTCAATTTCTTGTGCGGATTTTTTAATTTTAAAAAAAGTTAATTTACTGCTTTATCAACGTCACTTGCCGAAATATAAGTTCACAATTATTTTAAAACAGTTGGGACAAGTTGTTGCTATGCATGCGTACCTACAAACTATAATTAATTCTTACATTGTAAAAGGCAATCTTTAATAATTTGCCAACTGATAATTGTGACATCCTGTATAGGTCGAGGTTTCGTGAATGAAATTTTGATAGCTACATATATCACACGTACTCGGTTCCTGCGGTGCCATATAAGGTTGCTTGCAGCCGTATAATGCGGATGGATTACACGCATAAATACCTAGGCGTGGTAACACGGTATATAGATGAACTTAATTTTGGGAAACCGTATTATTCCCGTGTGGTTAGGCATAAAAAGGATACATGTCAGTGTGAACAAAGCTCGCAGATGTGGCATTGTCGCAAAGTATCATATAACTCGTTTATTAGTGGCGGTAATATGATTACTATGTTAAATTGGAAATGTGGCAGCACATCAGTCATTGTTAATTAAAAGATTCGTGATATGTTGACGTGTAAGTAACATACTTGGAACGTTTACAGCAACGAAGCACATTGTCCTAATTCAAATAACGATTTTAATCGCCTTATCTTCGATTCTTCCAATGTTTCGAATGATTTTCACAACAAAGGTCATAAGCAGGATAAAGGGAGACAAATGTGCCCCTGCTTCAATGGAACTAATTGTTGTTACAAAATAAAACCTCTCCATGTGAAAAAATCTTACACCAAACATCAACATTCTGTACCTACTTCTATTTCTATACCCAATAACTCCAAATTTCATAGAAGTTCTCACCTGGTAAGTCTATCTTCAACCTTTCATACTATTTTTACATTAGGAAATTTTTAAGCATTAAGCCCAAAGCCATAAAAAAACACCTAGCCATGCAACCATAAAAACAACAACAATAAAATTAATCTAAAAAATAATAAAATGATTAATCTTGAATAAGTGTCATTAGATGGATTGCCATCTAATGATGATTTAATTAAGTAATTTTAGTTAATTATCTCTATTTATTATTAGGAATTTGACCAGTTCTCTAAAAATGGCAACATTTTTGGAGCCCTTATTGTATATGCAGACAGCATTATAAGCAAAACTTCTTTCAAATAGAGCGGTACTGTGTTTAGGTCAATAATATCATACCAAGTGTTCCGTTTTTCGCGTTACATTTTGTCAACTTCAAACCGCGTAAACTTGTTTAGGTCAAATGGAACACCCTGTATTTTTTTACGTCAAGTTGTGTAAAATTGAATTCCCTTTTTTCTGATTTGACGTAAAAAATACAGGGTGTTCCATTTGATCTAAACAAGTTTTCGCGGTTTGAAGTTGACAAAATGTAACGCGAAAAACTGAACACTTGGTATGATATTATTGAATTTGTTTTAGTTGTAGAACGTAGTGCTCCTTGTGTTCTTTATACGTGACAAGAAGCGAATGAGGATCTTTTACACAAAGAAAGTTATAACGGTTCTTGCAAACCGTTGCACCTGTCAAATTTTCTATAAAATATCAAATATCACTGAAACGGCTAGGTTTAGGTATATGATATGCTGCATATTTTCTACTCAGAATTTTATGCTCTTTTCGAAAACCCTAAAATATATAGGGTGTTCCATTTGAAATAAGCAAGTTGGTATCGACTTCCGGTATAAGCGGAAGTGCCAGCTGCTTGTAATTATTTTAGTTAGATTGGCCACACCGACATTAGGAATTATCTAAATTTTCAAAATTTTCTGATTCGTACTTTTCTCTATATCGATCGATTCAGTTCCCGGTGAGACACCTTGTATAAGACATGCCATATGTACTTCATATCTTCTATGTAAACTTAACCATCTAGATTCCTGAAATTTGGTAGATATGTGATCAAACTTACGGAGATTATAGCAGAACCTCAAAGCGTTTTTTATTCACTGCAAGCTAATCTTATCTACCGCAGTTAAGGCAGGCCAGTAAACCACGTCAAAGTAATTAATATGTGATAAAATTAAGGACTCACATAGCTTCAGTTTCATGTCCACACTCAAAAAGTATCTATGCCTGTAGAGCAACTTTAATTTTATATGGGATTTCTGTATGATATAGCTGACATGTGTAGAGAATCTAAAGAGAGTCCAAAATGTTTAGTAGATTCTATATTATTTAGAGTTACATTGTTAAGCTTAATTTGAACGTTATCATTATTTGCTATAGCGTTATTGTGAAGTCCAAAGAGAATCAAGATGAAAAGAGAGAAACAATTGTGTGTCATCAGCATATTGCAATAGTTAAGATAAGTATAGAAGTCAGCAGAATATATAGAGAATAACAAAGGTTCTAACATGCTCCCCTGTGGAACTCCTTGTTGAAGTAGTTCAAAATTATAGGAATTTGATCTTATGCAACTCTCTGACGTATGTTACGTAGGTAATTACAGAAAAATGCTACGGAAGATTCATTAAACCCAAAGTATCTAAGCTTACTACGGAGAATAGCATGGTTTAGGGTATCAAATGCTTTGCTAAAATCGAGTAAAATTAAACATATATTTAGAGCAGTTCTAGTGCTGTGGTGAGATCTGAATCCAGGCTGATTAAATGAAAAAATAAATACACCACAGGTAATGACGACCTCCTTTATCCCGGAAGGCTCTAGAAGAACCTTGTGTGGGAGGGGTCTATACATTTAGAGACAAGGGACGCACACCCAATATCCGTGTATAGTGGAAATATCCCTCTCACAGTATTTTCCACTGCCACGACCGGGAATCAAACCCGGAACTTTTGGGTGAGAAGCAAGTGCGCTCACCTCTCGACCATCAGTCATACATGATTAGGAGGTAATATTTTTCTGTTGCTAAAAACTTATGAATCGCTGCTATTTTTTCTAAAATTGTGGATACTGTGGGCAGAATGTTAACAGGTCTGAAATGAGTTAAAACCATTGGATTAGTGATTCTGGGAATGGGCAAAATGTTGGCACATTTTCACACATTAGGAAAAACAGATGTAACGAGATACTTATTAAGTTAAAACTTCACGAAGCTCTGGTAATAATAGTTCTAACATTCTACGATCAATATCATCAGATCCTTTGGCATTGAATTTTATAGAACGAACAGCCCTTTCAACTTCTTCAGGTGAAACTTCCTCAAACGAGAACTTAGCCATATCATCCACTTAAATTTCATTGTATTTATCTACATATGAATTGTTGTTGACATTGACCACTTATTTACCAAGAAATTATTAAGAACTGTTGGTTCCAATACGTCAGTCGAAATAGGACCACTGTGATATTATTAATATTTAAATATTTTAAAGTTTTCCAGAAATCTTTAGGGTTTCTTTGAAATTTGTAGTGTACATAAGCTTTTTCTCCATTTTTATTAAATAGTTTACGAAATTTCTAAGCTGTTCATAGCCATTAAAGGAATTTACGGTTTTTAGTTTTTTATGTTTAACAAGTGCTTTCTTTTTTATTTTTTTTTAATTTTTTATACATTTATTTAACGTCGGCCTATTTCCGCTACTGAGGCCTAACACCGACGCCTGTAGACGAGCTACCCCCAACCAGGAATTTTGCCGAATCTCTTCCCTTAAGAAGAGTAGGGATCTTTTACTTGCCTAACATTTAATAGACAAGGGACCGACGGCTTTACATCCCCTCCAATGGATGGTATATCCCCTGTACAACCCTCGCCTAAGGTTGTATAGCTTCCGCGCATACTGATATACAAGCCGCTGGAAGATGTGTGAGGCGAGAACGCGGTTTCCGTTGGAATGGTCGCCCATCCAACTACTAACTGCGCCTGTCGTTGCTTTACATCGCATACCGAAATATGTACATAGTAAAGACGCACCTACGCTCGCCCCCACCTTTCTTTTTTAGTTTTACATTAATTTTAGGTTATCGGTTAACCAAGAAGCTGGAGGTTTTGTTATCCCAATTGTTTTATGCGGAGCATGCAAATCATACAAAAAAATTATACTAGAGTTCCAAAACTCGATAATTTCATTAACATCATGAATCCATATAATTCCAATTTATCGATCTTAAATCTACCGTAAAAGAGTCATAGTTGAAGCTAGAAAAATCTCTATAGGTGTGAAGAAATCGTTTTTGTTTCTCATCAGCAATTGTATGTGTGCAAGTAACAAGAGCATGATCTGAATTATTTTCCATGCCAATAACGGTAGCATGGAAAATATTAAATATACCGGCAAACACTATATTTTTATATAAATATGCTGCTTAAATCTAATCAGAATTGAACGTTAGGTTTGCCCAACGAACTTTATATAAATTTAAAAAGTAGTCTCTGAAGAGTTTTGCTTTGTTCCTAACTGGGTATTTTAGTAATACGCATGTATCTCTCCGTGTGAATCTCTCAAAAAGGTATTGTTTCTCCCTAGGTAAACAGCCGATGAATATTCAAGTGTTTGCTTGTATGCACATGCAGCACGTTAGGTAACAAATTTATGCAGAAGAGCAAGAATATGTGTACATTATATGTCACATTTAAACGAATTTTAATAAAAACTGATATTTCACTTGAAATTCACAATAGTTCAGTGGTGTACATAAAACACTGTTTTTGGCTATAGTTTAAATATTTCTTTCTTCGTAAATATCATCAATATTATAAATGCTTTCGCATTTTTAAATTACATAATATACAAATAATAATAATCTTTTTATACAGTTTGTTCATTATATAACTGAAACGATATTTACGATTACGGATTCACAAGAACGGTGTTTATAAAGCCTGACTGTTTTCTCATTAGGACACAGTATTCACTACAGAATTTCAATGATTGATGTTTAACCTCAATTTTCAAAATTTTTCGAAAACCCGTCTAGGTTGAAAACATGAAAACATTTTTGTGCGTGACATTGGCATGTAGTGGAGTAAATATAGATTTGTAGAGAAAATTTTACATGGAGTAACCGACATAGAAAAATGAGTTAGTTTTGGTGAAACTAAGAATACCCTGAGTTTTCTACTTCGAGTAGGTGGACAAGTATATTTGTGCGCACATACGTATAATACCGGAAATGACAGGAAATAGCCGCGCGCATGTATATAACTAAAATGACAAAGAATCGGCTAAATTATATAAAATTATTTTTTAGTTACATCACGTGAAAGTACATAAAAATATCTTAATTGTAGTCAAAAAAGGAAAAAAAATCGTTCGACTATTTGGGTAAATTGGGGAACGTTTTGAAAATGTTGGGGAATTTAGACTAAAAATGGAATTGAGGCCAAACTATTGTAAATTTTTTGGTAAAATTTGGCAGGCTGTTGCTAAATGTAAAATTTTCTCTATCTCCTTACTTTGGGTTATTTTTACTCCATTAATGTTGAAACGCTATAAGCCATTGAAATTTCGAAGAGTTTGTTATCTCTGGCCTGTTCAAATTAATATTTTGAACTGGAGCTCTGACAGTGTTATTTACTTTGGCAGAAAGTGTCTTGTACCAAGTTCCATAAATATGCATGCATAATTATCTGAGATATCTCAAACTGTTGAAAAAGTACTTTTTTTTTGTTTTATTTTTGCAAGTTTCAAATTGTTCGATGTTCTTTTTAGGGCCAATTGTACAAAGTTCAGTTCCAGTTCAACCTAAACTCGGTTCAATTTCCTTGACTACCATTGTTGCTACAATTGCAACCTTGGATATTGAACTTAGTTCAAAGTTGATCCACGTTTGTACAATCCGCCCTTAAAGGTTTAATTTTATTCGAAACTAAATAGCATCGATATTCTGTAGGAAATTGCCCTCTCAAGCACGTCACTGTTCTGAACGTGCCATTGCGCTTCGATGCTCCCAATAATGATTAAATATCAGTATGCAAATGTGTTAAATTTATTAATCAATCAAACGAGGCTGCACTGAAATCCTATTGGTTCACCTGAATAAATTTCAGCAAATTGATTTAATTATTTATATTTGCTGTATTATATATACAATTAAATTTTACAGACAGTAGTACACTGTCGGTAACTATTGGGATTAATGTTAAATGTTTTATGATTGTTTCTTAATCGTCGGGTCACCTCAATGACTGCTTTAAATCTAGAAGATCTAGATTTGTGTGGGTTGAGGAAACGGGGCCCTACGAAACCTGAAAAATGCCACCGAATTAATTTATTGCCGGTTGTGGACAAGATATTGGAAGTATAGTGAGAGGACATGTTGAAAAGAATAACATTTTATTTGTTAGTCAATTTGGCTTTCGAGAAAACCACCCATGTGAAACGGCTCTCCAATATGTGTGCGCCAAACGGAGGAAGGAAATATGTGAGGATAATGTAGGTCTTAGTGTGTTTGTGGTTTTAAAGCTTGCTTTTGAAACTATTGATAGATGTTTGTTAATAAAAAAATTGTATAGTTACGGTACTGAAAGTACTGTTATGAAATGACTAGAAGATTATTTAAATGATAGGCATCACAAGACAAAAGTCATGAACAAAATGTCCAGCAGAATTGCTAGTCCATACGGTGTCCCCGAAGGGAGTGTTTTGGGACCTCTACTTTTCATTATATATGTGAATGACATTCATTGTGTTTTAAAAATTTCATATATAAATTTGTTTGCTGGTGACACTGTAATCACTGTATCTGGTAGAAATTTTGACGATATAACCAACATCCTTAGATATTTTGTGTGATTAGTTATAATAATAATAATAATAATAAACGTCTTTATTTAGGAAAATGCATAAACATACATTTCAAATTACATAGGCGAAGTTTAGCTATTGGCTAACTCTAACCTCTCTAAGTCATGTGGTAATAAGTTGAAACTAAATTCTGATAAAAACAAATTGATGGTTTCAGGTTTTAAATCTCTTTGTAATATATTTTTAAGCGACAACTATATAGTTCAAATCAATGAATACGCTATCGATGAAGTGAATCAAATTAAATACCTTGGCGTTATGTTGGACCCACAACTTACATTTAGCCATCATGTGTTACATGTGTAAGAAAATTGGGAAAAAATGGTTTCTTTCACAAAAATGCAACTAACTTAACGCAGTCGAGTAAGTTGCTAAATTACAATACTATAATATTTCCTCTTTCTTCCTCCTTATCACTTTGTTTAAAATATTTGAATATTGGCAGTAAATTTCTTAAGTTTTTTACTATGTTATCCACATGTGTGTCCTATTTTAAATGACAGTCAGTGGTGATACCCAGATACTTGATACTTTTACTGGAGCTATTACGACCCTAGAATCTTCATGCTCTATATTGACTGAATTATACTTGGTTAGGTCATTGCTATAGCTGGAGAACGGTAAGTAATGTGTCTTGTCAAAATTTATTGTTAGCAGTTTACTATTAAAGAAATTTACTACCCTTTTAAGATTTCTCTCAACCTTACCTTTCAATGATTCCCAAGTAGTATCTTTAAAGAAAATAGCCGTGTCATCGGTATAGCTTATTATTTCAGCATCGATTTGTAATTTAAATAAAGCGTTAACATATATACAAAATAAGATTGGTCCCAAAACTGTGCCTTGTAGCACCCCGTACCTAACGTTCTTTATATTGCTAATACAATTATTTATAGTAACGAACTGTTTCCGATTTGTTAGGTAGCTTTTTATTACATTTTGGAACGTTCCTCGAAAGCCAATATTTTCCAGAACAACTAATAAATCATGATGACTAACAGTATCTCACATCAACTCTTTCTTCGAGTCTTGGGTCCATATTTATAATTACTGGGCTATATACATTTAAACTTTTACACACTGTAGCATAGATTGTAGAAATTTAAATGTATCTCCAAGGAGCTACACAATGATGCTATTGTATACATTACATACATCCCCACAGGAAGTGACTCTTAGGATATACTAGTTCTGATGGAATGATAATACAGCTGCCAGTACAAGTCACGTATTACTTCTAAGGACATTGTTCTCAAACCGTTATTATACACAAAACGATAGCTTTAAACAATATCAGAAATTTGGTAGCTCACATATTGCAAAGAGATGGAAACGGGTTTTCCAGGCGACACTCGAGCCCACTCAGGTTTTCACTCACGCCACCGATAGGCGCTGCTTGTAAAAAGCATTTTGAGCAGTTTTATTGGTGGGCTTAATTCTCGGCACGTCCTGGATTTTACAATGGTGGTAGTCAAGAACACAGGGCGCGAGAACTTGTGTCTGATACGTTTACAGCAAGCACTTGACATTTAACACAAGTCGCAGTGCTTGTTATTGTCAGTTCTATAGAAGTGTATATTACGATATGGCGTATTTTCCGCCCAAGGCCCACTTGATGTGATAATTTCGAAAGGTAGTTTTAAATAGACGGTTTTTCGGTGTTTAAAATAATAATAATGCATCTTTATTAGGCAAAAAAAGTTACAGTTGATTCATAGCAATATATAGAACAGAAGTCAATTAATAGTGGAGTGAAAATAGTCCAAAATAAAGCGATAGAATAAATATTACATGGAACAACGCGACATACAAAAATAAGTTTAGTTCAAATGTGCCTTTAGAGGGCGGAATATTATTTTTAGCCACAAACTCCTCTTTAAAATCCTTACTATACTATAAGGAACGTAACCAGAGTGCAACCAACAGCTACTATCCGGGCTATGTGAACCGGCGAGCGCTGAATTACAAGTTACAAGCTTGGCGCGTTAAGTGTAATAATTGCAGATTACCACTAAAACGCTAATGCTTCGATTGCAACAAACACCAGCCGAAAGACTGGTCTTGGTTCTCGTGCCAATCATCACACACCATTTGCAGACTGCAGTTTTGAACTGTTGGCTCTCGTCAGTGCAAGGTAGGCATGTGACGACCGACACGAGGATCACTTAACTATTTAGTGCATTTCGGTATCTTTGGGATAGCGACATGTAAAAGCAGGCGCCATCTATCGGTCCAGTGTCTTTGCACCCTGCAAAACCGGATTTGGTGTTTTTTTAACCTTCTCAAATGTTGCCTCAAAATTTGAAAACTTTTTTTAGCATGACCCGGGAACACTGTAATAAATCTTTTCCGGATTGCTTCAGCTAACACTGCTACTGACAGCTGTCAAATGTCACCTTCGATATCGGATTTGATATCAGGGACCCAAAGAACCCTTGTATTTATTCTGATAAATCTTTCCCGGAAAGTAAGGTGAGTTGATAGTGCCACTGATAGCTGTCAACTGTCAAATACTACTTTTGACATCGTAGAAAAGCCGCATCAAAAGGACCGTGGCTCTATACTATTAGTGAAAAAATCTCGAAAATTCTACTCCCCCCTCCATATCTGGAAAACTGTACATTTTCCGACCTTTTAATCATGAATACTTTTGATCAGGAGCTCAAGAGGAACAACATATATCGATTCCAGCGAGATTCTGGGGCCATCCCCAAATTATTTTAAAAGCTTTATGGCTTTAAAATTGATACTTGAAGTGAGAAACTTCGTAATTTTAGCAAGATCTTAAATTAAGTCCAAAATGTCAGAAATACTAATAATTACCATCAACGGAAACCGCGTCCTCGCCTCACACATCTTCCAGCGGCTTGTATATCAGTGTATGCGCGAAAGTTATACAACCTTAGGCGAGGGTTGTATAGGAGATATACCATCCTTCGGAGGGGATGTAAAGCCGTCGGTCCATGTCTATAGGCAAGTAAAAGATCCCTACTCTTCTTAAGGGAAGAGGTTCGGCAAAATTCCTGGTTGGGGGTAGCTCGTCTACAGGCGTCGGTGTTAGGCCTCAGTAGCGGAAATAGCCCGACGTTAAATAAATGTATAAAAAAAAAATTACCATCAACTAAAAGTCGTAGAATGTATGATGACCCTTAAGAACTGTATACTGTAATGTTGAGCAAACTAAAACTCCTATGATTGAAATTTAAGGAACACATCAAGAACTAGCGAATTTCTTATTGTTCTGCATGCATATGAATATATAAGAAGGATGCATATGCACAATTAATTAGGACTATTTGCTTATGATTACCTCCTCCCATCTATCATGTACCATTGCAACAACACCCTGTATTTTCGGTAAAATTCTTGTAGTAAATATATTTCGAAATGAGGTTTAAATTTAAGCAAGCGCATTCCGCATATTTTCTTTTACAACCGCCGCCTATGAAGTAGATTTCGAGTGCATACTTTCCTAAATGATCGACTAAATCATAACTGTCAACTAGCGGACCGTATTTTGCAAACATATGAGTGTTTATGAATCGTTTTAAGTCCAGGAAATGAATGTAATGACAAAAGCAAACGGTATTAGCATTACTTTAATGGCAACTTTAAGTACCGCCTATATATCTCTTGGATTTGGGACATGAAACTTCATTTCTAATATTAGCGATACGGGGAAATTTGGAAGGATGTTTCCTTTAACAACTTATGTGGAATTCTTGTCTGATAACTCCAATTCTTATCTAATAGCCGTAATAATAGAAGTGATTGAAGAAAGAAAATGTGCTATAAGGAAATAAACGACCAGTGTAAACGACATTATAATAGAAAAAACAGTGGTAGAGTAGCGGCAAGGCTATATGGAATGAAGGCAGTGGCAAGACGGATCGGATCATTGATAATTATTTGTAGTCCCCCTGCGCTGACCACTGACCAAAAGCATGTGCCGAAATGTTGTTATATATTTTAGAAATATTGTAAAAAAAATGATCTTTCATATAATTTAGTTTTATGAGCTGGTGGTGTAATTAGCGATTTCCTTCTCATATTAATATTATGAACATCTTCTGTAGCGAATTTTCAAAAATAAGTAATTCCGAATTCAGTAAAAAAGGCTTACAAGAAGTTCTTGTACAGACTTTCTCTTTTGAGTTATGAATATTTTATCAGCGTTAGGTGAAGACCCCCAAAACGTAATTCCATATTGAATAATTGATTGCACGTAAGAAAAATAGTAAACTCTTAGACTGTCGTTCGAAACCTGGTCTCTTAGACAACGTATCATCCCACAAATTGAACTGAGCCTTGAGTTAAGTTTCTCAATATGTATGTTCCAACTTAGATTGATGTCTATACAAACACCTAAAAACTCGATACTATTTAGATTTTCTACTGATGTATTTTGTAGTCTAATATAAAGCGATTCAGTTGAATTTTGTGGTCTGGGTTTATTGAAAAATATTAAGCCTGTTTTTGCTGTATTTAGTTTAAGAAAGTTGTGATTACACCAGTTCACCATCTTGTCTGCTATATGTGATAATTCTCGCGATAGTCCGGGTATATTACGATCTGCCATTATCACAGATGTGTCATCGGCAAATTGATATACTGAATCAATGTTCAGACTAGAACCAAAGTCGTTTATATAAAGCACAAAAAAATTGGTCCAAGAATGGATCCCTGGGGTACCCCTTGGGTAATTTCTGTTGATTTAGAATAATAATGAGAACCATTGCTATTTCTACACACAGTCTGCAAGCGTCCAGGCAGATATGACCTGATGAGTTCAAGGCAAACTCCTCGGATTCCATAACCTTCCAATTTCCTTAGAAGTAGCTGGTGATTAATGGTATCAAAAGTCTTTGAAAGGTCAAAATACAATCCGGCTACTGTTTCCCTGTCATCCATGTTTTCGATAACATTTGATATGGCATTGAAAATAGCCAATTCCGTAGACGTTCTATTCTTTTAATACCACAGATTAGCCTAGTGCATGAATTTTGTATTCTTTGAACTTTTTTTGATATCATATCCAGGCAGAGGCCATATAATATTACATCACAATATGAAAAATTTTACAAAACAAAAGCGCACATAACTTTTTGACAGTGTTTTTATTTAAAATATCTTCGCATACATAACTTTGTATTTTTTAAGTTAGAAAAGGTTTATTCACAAGTATTGATATACGTTTTAAATCTTAGATTCGAGTCAATAGTGAGTCCTAAGTTTTTTGCTTCATCAAGTTTCAGTGACGTACCATCAATTTTTAACTCTAAAGCATCAGTATGTCGCTTTCGTAATACTTTTTTCCCAAATACATAGTACATAGTCTATGATCCTTTGATTGAATTTGCTAATCTATTTAGACCACAGTTTAAGGCATTATTCACTTACAATATTCACTTACAATATGATGTGATGTATGTATGTCATCCGCCTAATTTGCACTTTACGTGACTTAAATTTATTGTGTGGTTGGTTTGTGCATGTAGAAAAAAGTAGTGGACCAATAATCGATCCTTGTGGCACACCACGATCCAAATTTTCTTCCAGAAAGAACTCATTATTATACATTACTATTTGTTTTCTATTCAATAGATATTTTTAACATGTACAGCATTTGGATCTAGTCCCATGAAAAATAATATTGACAGCATTATTTCATGATTGATACAGTCAAGTATTTTTGTATAATCTAATAAGATTAACACTGTTAAATGGTCATGATCAGATGCTGTCACATATCATTAATTTTATGCGAGAGCGTAAAGTATATACGATTGGAATTGAAACCGTATAAAAACTAAAAGCCGGCAAAAACAGTCGGTATCTCTTTATTGTACATGGGCGGAGGTAAATAGAAATGCTTGTCATAACAAAATGATAAGATTTTCGGGCGTTATTATATTATCCTCTGTTTCAAATGGTCTCCAGAAAGCCATGGTAAATTAGTAAATAATTAAAATATTTTACCTTTTATACAGTAGTAAATATTTATAAATATGAACAGTAACTAACTAAACTCCTACGCTTGATATTATAATAGGTATTTATGCGCTGCACTGGCACATAGACAGCACGATATTAGACTTCCACGTTCCAAGATAAAGAAACGATTTACGAGTTTTTTTGTGCTAGTAGGCCTGTCCGTTTTATTACCTTTAAACCAGTGCAGTCGTAGATGGTTCATTCAGGCTGATTACATTGCCAGTCTCGGACTCGCCTGCACAGTTTCAACTACCGTTTGAATCTCAATACCATTGCCAAATATATAGGACAAAATATCAAGTTCAGTACGCACGGTCCTGTGCTTTAAAACTGACCAGTTTCAATTCCAATCGTATATACTTTACTACTACAACTGTAATCTCCCTAAATCCTGAGTTGGCGGTAAGATATCATATGTGTTAATGTTATTTTTTATACTGATTTGACATTATTATCTCGAGAACCTTAGAAAGGGGAGGCAAGATAGATATTGGTCTTAACTGTTTATATTCGCTGGGCTGACTGTTTTTTTGCAGAGGAATGACCAAGGAAGTTTTCCAAAGGTTTGAAAAAAATGCCCAAAAATACACGAATTAATTATGTGAGTAATAAAGGGCATAATGTAAGGACAACAATATGTAATCAGGTTTATATTAATTTTGTCATAGCCCACAGTACTTATTGATTTAATTATATCAAAAATCTCTTTATTGCTGGCGAGAGAAAAGGAAAACTTTTATACGACATTAGTAAATAGATGCTCAGAGTAAAAGGATTTAGATTCCTCTAAATTTCCACAAGGTATATTTTTAAGAGATTTAATAAAAAAAAACCGATGGCAGGAGCCAGTTAGAAAGATAGATTTCGTCCTATATCGCATGTACATATTTGATTCGAAATAAAATGTTGAGGATTTTTTGAAGACTTTGAACCGCCGCCATTTTTTTAAATTTTTCCTATGCGTTTAAGCAAAAATATTTTAGACGAAAGTTGTAGGTCTAGATGAGTACTATCCAACGTAGTAAAAAAATACCACAAATCTTCCACAAAGGCTACAATTTTGTCAGTTTGTTCTGAATAAACACAGCAGGGATCAAAATTTTGTTAAGAACTCTTATTTACCGACGATGCAACTTTTACTCGCCGCCGAGGCGTTTTTAACTAGAGAAATACACATTACTGGAAAGTAGAAATTCCTCATGCCGTTAAAGACAGGCATTTTCAGTAAGAATTTAAAATTAACGTTTGGTGTGGTATCATCGGCGATCAATTATCGAGACCATTTGTCCTTCCTCCAAATTTAAATGAACAGTCATCTATTTTTTCTTCACAATACTCATGCTGATATATTACATGCTTTCATGCTAGATATACGGAACAGAATGTGGTTCATGCAGGAACTCCCCCTCATTTCTCCATTGAAGTCAGGAATTATCTTGATGAGACTTTCCCAAGTCGATGGATCAGTCGGGGAAGTGAGTTTGCTTGGCCGCCAAGGAGTCCTAAATAATCCTTTGGATTATTATGTGTGGAGACATATGAAGTCCTTAGTCTATGCAAATACTCTCAACTCAAGAGAGGAACTGTGGGGACAAAATACGAAAATGTATTTTTCAATGTAATTTATGAATAGAATTAGAAAAGTTATAAATAGGTGGCGAATAGAGACCATATCGAACCACTCTACGTTGCAGAAATGGGGCTTTTGCATGAGGGGAAAGTTTATAATGTCATTAAATAAACTTTTACGTTATTTTTTGGTCTTCTAATAGGATTAGATTCTTATTTTAGACAATCTTTTGATTTATGTATTTATCTCAATACTATGAAAATAATCCATTAGTTCATAAGAAAGTGAGAAAGAGTTTACGTTGTTATTACGATTTTGTTTTCCTTTACGTTTTGTACTTTTTTCAATAAATACACTTTTGTTTCATTAAATTTGAATTTGTCTTTCAAAAAATTATTGAAATGTCTAACGGCACTTTCCTCGAAAACGGTTGGAGTTATCAAGTTCTACCAAGTGTACCTGTTAGAAGTGGAAATGACGCCCTCAATAGATTTTATGATCAGAAGTACCATAACGCTTCGTTAAAAAAAAATATGAAAAAAAGTCATCATCAGATACAAGTCCTGCGGCACCCTCTATAATCTAACGTCATGTAATACATAAATTATTGTTTCTTAGAATAAAAAAAGTTCCTCTAGCAAATTTGGCGAAGATCAGTCAAGAGGCTGTTGAGCTATTGTAAAAAAAACGAGAAAATAGTTTTAACTTTGACACCCTGTATAAACTTTTGAACGGGGGGCATTTTTGGGGTCTGGGGACCATAATCGAAGAAACTATAGTGAAATTCCCGAAGTCGTGACATGCTGCACTCTACAATAGATAGATGAAAAATCTACGTAAAATATTGATTTCATTAACAAGATATATTAGTTGGTATTTCAATATTTTTCTTTTTATTGGAGTGAGTATTAGCAGCGTTACTTAACAAATTTACTATTTTAGGTCCTGAATATGGGTGGTATATCGACTTTGTTTGCCGATGACTTAGGATCGGCCATTTGGGAAAGTAAATATACCCAGAGCAGCCAGATTGCGAAAGAGTTTCTTGCCTTGTCCGGAGTCCCTCGGGGTTCCAATCTGGGACCACTGTTATTTCTCATGTTCATAAATAGTCTTACTGAAATAGTTAGAACCTCCAAATATCTATTATTCGCAGATGATTTAAAGATTTACATTAAAGTTGAAAGTAATATGGACTGCTTCCTACTCCAAAATGACATTAATAATTTATATCAATGGACACTGCAAAATAAATTGTATCTTAACATTAATAAATGCTTCATTATGACCTATACTGGAAGAAAAACTCCAATTATATTTAATTACAAAATAAATGATACAGCTTTGGCTAGGGTTGAAACCATGAGGGACATAGGCTTAACATTTGACACCCAGCTCACATTTAGTAACCATATTTACTCAATTGTCTGGAATCCATTTTATCAAATACACAGAAATAGCGTAGAAACAATACAAAATAAAGTTTTATGGTTATTAAATTATAAAGAGACTGGTTTATATGATTTCGATATAGATAAAGATATATTAAAGGAAAGATATGATCTCAAAACACTGGAGAATCGACGAAAATACGGGCATATTGTATACTTACATAAATTGTTACATAGCAATGTAGACGATAGTAGTTTCCTGTCCATGATAACTTTAAGTGTCCCCCACTATCCTACTAGAACTTATAGAACTTTCCACTTAGAGCTGGCAGGTACAAATTATCAAATCAATTCCCCTCTCCACAGAATATGTAGTAACTATAATACGATCCAAGCCAACTGTGATATATTTGACATCAGTATAAAAAAACTAAAAACCATGTTAAACTCATTGTTTTAAACCATTGCTTTTAATATTATGTTAATATTTAGCTAGTATTAAGTTAGTTCTAGGTTAATGTAAATATCAAATGTACCATATCAGTCTGTAATAGGGCTTGCCTATTGAGTGCATTACCAAATAAATAAATATAAGCGAAATCAATTTAAATTTGGACTACCGCTCATCTCTTCCTACTTCATCTTTCACAATATTCCTTGTCGCTGCTATACCTATATTCGAAAATAGCAAATAACGATATGTCCATTAGTTCTTCTTGCGAGCAAAGCTCTGGCCCGAAAATATTGCTTAACGATATAAATAGGGCAGCGTTAATGATTTGCATTTGACGGTTGAAGTAAGATTGCAAACGATAATTTTCATACAGCCGTTTCGAATGGAAACCTTGAAGTTTTAAACTTCACGCAAAGCCTTTGGCCAAATAAATATTATGCTCCAAATGGAACGAATACACTTTTGTCTGAATCGCTTGCGAACGTAATCCCTGTACGAACTTTGCCCATTAAAACTTTTTTGCCCATTGTTTGCATACTCAATTTTAATCCGTTTATAGCAACAAAAGTTATTACTAAAGTAAAATTCCATGATTCATTGTTTCGGGATAATTAGGATGAAATACTCATTGAAACAAGTAATTAAATGAATATCGATATTTTTTTTCATAGTTTGTATTTCAATTGAAATTATTAAATGGTTAACTCTGAAAGTTGTGTGCATTTGCACAAGAACAAGATGAACCACACCATATTAAAAGTTGGGAACGAAAATTTACTATGAATAAAAAACTTTTAGTTTTCTCCTCGAATTTCCGCATAAACAATAATACAATTCAAACTCGTTTTTACAGGAACAACATTACAATATACGTCAAGATCGGAGCGTTGTGCATTTTCCGTGTCAAAGTTGCAAAATATCTTCCTGTTCCGCAGTATTATTTATTTCATAAAAGAAGTGCCTATTTTGCATAAAAAAAATATTTTTTCTTTTTGTTTCATAAGTGTAACAATTTCATCTACTGAATCTGTTGGTTGTGTTTCAGTATTTGCTCCCACTTAACAGAGCTTCCCTTATCCATATTACTTTAACATCACTTCCAGTAAGGCTTTTCAACAAATTAATGGGGAAACGAAGTGATCATTTATTTTTAACCACAAATCCAAGCTAGAAACACGCAAACTCCAAGGATTGGTACAAACATTGTACAGTTGGACACAATACAATCTCTTCCTGGTTCAAATCGGCAGCATCATTTATTGGAATTGATACAGAAATATAAAGATTACAAATCATTATGCAAGAACAACGGCTTGTTACATGGCCTATGTCCATTTAACAGTTTTATATAAAAACTAGTGTTTTGGTTATATTTGGCACGATCTGTATAACATTTTTCGATTCAGTTTTTGTAAGTGAAACTGTTTTCAACTAACAGAATTTTACTTGTATAACTGCTAAACCATTTCACACTCTTTTATGTACTTAATTTTATATCTTAGGAACGCAGTCATGTTCCAAACTATTATATATTTTCGTTCTACGCAGCATCCCAGGAAACCATTAACAATTTGTCTACAAAATTTAGTTACATCAGATATCTATTTTTCAATTTTTATATTTTTGTTTACTATGTTAGTACATATGGTTATTTTCTTTACCTTTTCTCGTTTCTATATATAGTATATCTTATAAGATGTAATATATTTACTGAGTTCACACAATAGTCTATATGTTTTACTATTTATTTACATCTGTTCATATTTGTGGTTATGTATAAAATAGAAATTACACACTGTGGTATGGAAGTAATTAAATACTTTTATTATAGATTCCTTTTATCGATCATATGCCACTATTTTAGTTGTGAGTACGGGAATCTACAAGGCAGGTTGTTGCGCTTAATTCAACCATTGACAGATGGCCATACTTGTACTATTTTTATATTTTATAGCTTTCAATTTAAATAGGGAATTAGATTTCTCACATTTTATTGGTGGCGTTATTTTCCAGTAACTAGGACAAAAAGTTTACCTTATCAGTAAAACTCACCAGGAAGTCATTTGCTTGCAGCCTTTGTACTGATTCAAACGTATATAATTTTTAACTGTGGACTTCAGTAATTGATATTACAATTTTTGTATCCCAGTTAACAAGTGTTTAACATAGAGTTTTTATGAAATCAGCTTTTGTGCAGCTAACTTGCTTAAATTCTTACATGCGTAAATTGTTTTGTACATGCTTACTTTTGTATATACTTACATGCTTACATGCTTAGATGCTTACAGGCTTAGATGCTGATATATATTTATACCTACTTATATGTTTATGCACATATATACTGATACATTTCTGCATAGCTTATTCATTCCTGCATAGCTTTTGCACAGCTTATCTTACATATAGATAAAATTTCGTTATCTTTTCATAAACCACCTAGTTGGTTATTTTTCCTACAACTTTCACCCCATTTCATTGAGAGGCGTAAATTGCCAAGGAAACATTAGAATCCATTCTCGCAACAAGAGACAATTGTAGGCCTGGATTGCTGTCCCAGAACCAGTCACCTCAACAATTATCAATCTAGGATACTGGTATAAATTTGTTATATATATATTTTTTTAAATTTCAATTTGTCTTTCAAACCGATTTGTCCATTATTCATGTAATATATTTTAACATTCATTTTAATCTATCTTTTTATTTCTCTTACCAACAATTTCAGTCTGATCTATAGTAGACTGGTTATTCGAGAAAAAGAGACAATTTTACTTATTTTACTATAGATGATACCCAATTTAACATCAGTTTTTCTTTGTTTCCTTTTCTCTAAATAAACAGAAATCTGTCGCTTATGCTGTACATATCAGAAAGGGTAAGTTTCTCCACTCTTACGAATACTCTAAACCCACGGCTCTCTGCTCCGACTTAAACCAGCTAGTCGTCCGCGTATGTTGCCTCAATTCTTTCTCAAAAATAAGTAACAAAGGAAAGGAGGTAACAGGCTGTATCATTGCTTTGCTCTTGTATTTGATGGTTCCTGAAAGAAATACTTGGAATATCCCAACTTTGTCAACACACCTTAGCAGTGTAAGTCTTTTCGTTCGTTTTAGTCCTTGTGGTTCCTTAGGATCGGACATTATGCATGTTGTTTCAGATCCGTGAGACGAGTTGCCACTCCCTTTTCTTGCTAGTTCATGAGTTACCTCGTTTTCTTTTGTATCCTGATGATGTCCGCTTCTTCACATTGACTTTATATTGTTGTGTTACGGTAATTTCAGTAGTTCTGCTTGGCACCCGAGTACTATCCTGTAGGTGATTTTGTATGCATGTAGTGCCCTTATGGCTGCCTTGACTATTTCAATGTACACTCTCGTATTCTTTTAATTCCTCTGCTGCATAACTGGACCACATCTCATGACTGTTATTACAATTTGAAATACTGTATGTTTATGCCAAGTCGTCTAGTTGCCGTTCTCCGCTCTGTATGAATCGTACTTAATTCGTTGTACAACTATTTCCATCATTTTTCGTTATCTAACTCTCATTGTTGATTTAAATCGAATGCAAACAATAATCTACAAAAACTCCAATGAGGAAACGAAAAGATACATATGACAGGATGTGGGTTAATTTTATTTCGTATGTCAATGAACTTAAGATATACATTACGCATTAAAATATGCCGACATTTGGCACGTCTACTAGTGGCAGCGAAAAACATTTCTGTTACCCTTGAACGATCCAACTCATAGTAAATGCACTTGGCCTGTGGTGGCTGCGACTATTTCTCATTCTGCCAGTTTTAATTGATTTATTGGCTAGGTTATTCATTATATTTTACCATTCTCTTAACTTGCATTTGTACCTTTTTGAAGCACAACTGAAAGAAAACCTAGGTCATGTATCATAGAAATTAAGGTGATTTTAAAAAATACCGGGTGTTACTGGATCTTGGTATACCCCCCCTTTTATCGTTTACTTTTGAAGATAATTGATTGAAATTTAGGATATACTACATACATAATATGCGGCACTTTTTGACATATTTCCGGTTTCGCCGAAAGTGACATTAACTTTCGATTTTTAAATAAAACACTCTGTATGTTATTGCATTTTTGAATTCTGCATAATTTTCTGAATCCAACGATGCCAAGTAAGTGACATTTCAAATATTAATTTTTTTATAATATAATTTCTAGTTTTCCAGTTAAGTGTGCCATGACGGTTCCGATTTATTCTAAATGACGTAATGCTACAAAAATCGAAATCCCGTTAAAAACACTAAATTACGTGATTTATGAGCAAATAAAATTCACCAAAATTGTTTTTGGGGCAAAACTCAATTTTTTTCAAATGGAACCATATCGGTACCGTGGTACCATTTATTAGTACTATTAATAAGGAATTTATTCATATGTCGTATTAAATTGTGCGATAAATACAAACAAAATTACATCTATAAAAAAATACAATTTTGTTCTAATTAAATGTTAAGAAGTAACTAAGCTGGCTTTGAAAACAATGAAATATTTAAAAAAAATTGTTTAAAATTCTTGTTGTGTTCAAAATGCCGCAAATTTATACAAGAGATGAAAAAGTGGACATGTTAATCTCTTGTATAAATTTGTGGCATTTTAAACACAATTAACAAGAAATTTAAACAATTTTTAAAGACAATAAAAACACCGTTAAACCAACAAATGTTTGACAAGCTAAATATTTCATTGTTTTCAAAGCCGCCTTAATTACTTAACATTTAATTAGAACAAGATTGTATTTTCTTATTACGACGGTACCGAATGGTATCATCAGCAGATGTAGTTGACACTTTTCAACAGATATTACAATATCATTAATATATAATAAGAATAGCAGCTGCCCTAGTGTGCTGCCCTGTGGTACTCCGTTTTTATTTAATATTTCAGAGTTTATTTTTGCTATTTGTTTTCTATTTTGTAAGTAATCCATATACCAACTTAGAGGTATGCCAGTTATACCATATCCCTTCGATTTTTTAATTAATTTTTCCATCTCGATGGTTTCAAAAGCCCGCTTTATGTCTAGAAATACAGCCCCTACCATTAACACCTTTATCATGTTGTTCTTTCCAGTCATATAATATCTTTTGTACTGCAGTTTCACAACTGTGACCTTCTCTAAATCCGGATTGATTTAAGAATAAAATAATATTCTCTACTATGTAATTAGACACTTCTTTGTTAATTATTCTTTCGATCAGTTTTTCTATAGTCAGTAGCATATTGATAGTTCTCAAATCACTGGCTTCTTTTACATCATTAATTTTAGGTACTGGTATAATTGTAGACATTTTAAGAATTGACGGTAGCTTTCCTGTCTCTATGGAGGTGTTAACTAAATTTAAAAGTGGTTTTTCAACGCTATAATATATATTTTTAAGAAATTCTGCTGTTATTTCGTCCGGGCTACCCTTATCTTTCAAAGAAAATACGACTTTTTTCAGTTCTTTGCAGTCAATAAGTTTAAATGTAGTAAGTACATTATTTGGTGTTCTATTTTCATCAATAGAACCAATTTCGTTAGTTGTATCTATGCCTGATAAAATTTTATCTATGCTATTAATGTAAAAAGAATTTAACTTATTGCTCATTTCCGTTGAATCTTTAAATGAAGACACCCGAATATTTTCGACATTTTTTGAAATTCAGATTTGAGCCTTGGCACAATTTCGTACATTTCGAGGTAACCAACTTAAATTTAATTAACAAATTGATACAACGGCAGCTCCCCATATGGGGCCCATTTCCGATATTTTCCTTCGCATTGAAGATATCGAAAAAGTTATTAGAAAATGCAAGCAAAATATTGGGAACAGGCTCCATTTGGAGGGCAGCTGTTGTCTCAGTTTGTTGATTAAATTTAAGTTGGTTGCCTCAAAATATACGTCTTATATGACTAAGCTAAAATCCGGATTTCAAGAAATAACGTAAATATCCGGGTATCTTCATTTTTATTGAGACCCACTGTATATGAAATCCTCTAAAAACATAGTCATAGTGAGTTACTTTATATATTTCCTTGTTATATTGATAATCTGCACATTTATAGAGATTTAATTGGAAATACATGTATTATGACAGTTCTTGTGTAAAATTATATCTACTTGGGTCATACATTTTAATCCCTGACAAATTGTCCTTGTCTTTACCTGCGAACTGTATCTTCTCACATATGCAGTGAGTCCCCGAATAGGATACCGCACTCTTGCAAACTTTCTTATTTTTGATTTGCCGAGAAAAAAATTTTCAATTATGAAGAAACACTAAAATTACGGACTTGATTTGCAAATTATGAAAAACCTTTAAAAAAAATAGCATTTCATTCAACTAAGTTGAACGCAATTTTACACGTACACATTTTTCTAATCTTTTTCTGAATTCTTCATACAAAAAGCGCATGTCATTTCATATTCTAACGGAGTAAACGTGATTAACATTTCCATATACTAATATGATACATAGCTTCAGCCAGAACTCGCTAATTCCGAGTTAATCCTATGGTTGCATACTTGTCCAAGCTTGCAGTAGCTTCCAAATAAATTCTTATTAGGCCAACACTGTTTGTTTCAGCTGCTGAGCCGGCTGCGGAGCCCATAACTTTTTGTTTTTAATAATAAAAGTTTTATGGAGGACTATAAATCTTTATTTACTTATTTTCTAGAGTGAAATTAATATAATTTATCTGAAACAGCAAAGAAAATGGACACTTTCTATTAGTGGATAGATCTAGTAAACGACGTAAAAAAAATTGCGTTACTTTGAAAACTATACTGACAATGCTATACTTTATACGAGGACAATTGAAATTGGTCAGTGTTAAAGCACATGACCGTGCGCACTGAACTTGATATTTTGTCCTATATATTTAGCAATGGTATCGAGATTCGAATGGTAGTTGAAACTGTGCAGGCGGGTTCGAGACTGGCAATGTAATCAGCCTGAATGAATTATCTACGACTGCACTGGTTTAAAGATAATAAAACGGACAGGCCTACTAGCATAAAAAAACTCGTAAATCGTTTCTCAGTAGTCAACGATGGACTTATGAGATGTCCTGTCAATGTGCCAGTACAGTGCATAAATACCTGTAATAATATCAAGCGTAGGAGTTTAGTTAGTTATTGTCCATATTTATAAATATTTACTACTATATAAAAGGTAAAAAGGTAAAATATTTTAATTATTTACTAATTTACCGTGGCTTCCTGGAGACAATTTGAAACAGAGGATAATATAATAACGCCCGAAAATCTTATCACTTTCTTATGACAAGCATTTTTATTTACCTCCGCCCATGTACAATAAAGAGATGCCGACTGTTTTTGCCAGCTTTTAGTTTTTATACGGTTTCAATTAAGTTCGTAAACACTTTACATCTACACATGAATCACTGCGAACATACAGGTCATCCCAAAAGTCAACGTCATCCTGTGGAGGGCTGATTGGCCAGAATATCAAAATATGACCTTAGTAAAGAGTTGTTAGTTTTTGAGATATTGGCAATAGCCCTGCTGTTGATCACAGTCCAAAATAAAATTAATAGTGCCATATTAATACCTTTGAAAAAAACATTTTTGTCCGATTCATAAGTTAATTTTTTTTTATTAGCTAACTTAGACTGTATACTGTAATAATATTCTATATAATAAGTGTAATAAGTAAGTAATAGTTTTAAGTAATTTTAGTTTTTTTAGTAATTTTTTATCCATTATCTGGAAATACCGATTCATATATTAAAAATAGTAAACATTTTATAGAAAAATTTATGAAAACGATACTCATGAATCACACCTGATGGTTAGTTTTGATGTAGTTAGTCTTTTTACCAATGTTCCGGTAGATGAAACCTTAAAAATAGTTAAAGACAGGTTGCTAAATGATAATAATTTGGAAACTAGAACTAAATTAAGTGTAAATAGCATAATGGAACTCTTAACAATGTGTATAAAAATAACCTATTTTCAATTGGACAATGAGTTCTATCAGCAGGATTTTGGTATGGCTATGGGGTCTGCATTATCACCAATTTTAAGCAACATGTTTATGGAGAACTTTGCGAAGACACATGTTCAAAATTGTATAAACAAACCGGTTGTCTGGTGGAGATATGTTGACGACATCTTTGCAATTTAGCTTCATGGTGTTGATTTACTAGATAGTTTTTTAGAAAATATAGGTACTAAGGAACCGTCTTATTAAATTCACAATAGAAGTAGAAAGTAGGAATGAACTACCGTTTTCAGATGTTTTAGTTAGAAGGGTAAATAATATAATTGAAACAAGCGTTTATAGAAAATCAACACATACTAATAGATATCTAAATTTTAACTCAAATCAGTCGATAAATGTTAAAAGGGTTGTTGTAAAATGTTTATACGATAGGGCCAAAATAATTTCATCTAATAATGAAATATTAAATAACGAGAAAAAATTTATCAAAGAGGTTCTAGTACAAAATCAATATCCTGAAGTCTTTGTTGATAGAGTTTTCATAAATGTTGAAAATAGGGACAATCAGGTACGACAAAAACCTGAACGTCATTAAACAGCAAAAATTCCTTATGTATACGGACTATCGGAGAAGCTACGCCGTATAAGTTTGATATTAGGACGATATTTCAAAAGGGGGAATACTTTAAGATCTATTTTAACAAAAACAAAACCGATAAACAGGGCGCAAAATTTAAAAAACTGTATTTACCATATCCCGTGCGAATGTGGTAAATGTTATGTGGGTGAGTCATCCAGACCTTTCAGTGTGAGGTTGGATGACCACAAGAATTACATTAGAAAAAATAAAATTCAGAAATCAAAGATTTGTGAACATGCTTGGGAAAACGGACATAGAATAAACTGGGACTCGGCAAAAATTTTAACAAAAGAAGCAGATACCAAAAAAGGAAAAATTAAAGAATCAGCAATAATCTTATTAAATGAAGATAAATGCGTATCGAATTGTTATATAGATATTTGTACAACCTGGCTACTAATGTTAAAAGAAGAACTTAACAAACTCAACATTATCTAAAAGAAAATATCATCAGTTCTGTGTTCTGTGTAAGTAGTAAGTATCTATGGAAATAACAGAAACAGAATCTTAAAGCTGTGTATTTGACATACACAGCAAAATAAGAGTTCTTCCAAAAAAAGCTTTGAAAACGGAAAGAGACTATTTTCCGAAACGTCAGCAAAATATATTATTTCTGTGTTTGTTCCGATTTATATTATTTGCAAAACATAACCTCTCTGACTATTCCTTTGACGTAAACGTCACGGACGCAGAGGCTTTTTCCAATAATTCTATTATTTTGTAGATTCGGTGATTTGTTTTTGAAGAGGATAATAATTCATGAGGTAGAAAACCCAAATAATAGGAAAGAATATTCGTAGAATGCCACAAATAACATTCAGGCAATATGAAGAATCTAAGTTAGTTAATAAAAAAAGTTAACTGATGAATCGGGTAACAATGTTTTTTTTTCCAAAGGTATGGCACTAATAATTTTATTTCGGACTGTGATTAATAGCAGAGCTATTCAGGGTTGCGTAACAAATATTAGAATATTAAAATATACAATTTTGTAGCTGTGGCACTCGAAAAATTGATTTAAGGTGCCGTTTTGCACGAAATTCATAAAAGTGCCTAACAACTAACAACTTTTTACAAGGGTCATATTTTGATATTCTGGTCAGCCATGATTTGGTCTATCAGAGATGACGTCGACTTTTGGGACACTATGTATAGATTACTGATAATCTCAACAAAACTCATACAAAAACCACGCCTAGTTTCTTATGCTGAAATATAAATTTGCTAGATTCATGTGGATAAAGAAAGCAATCATTACTTTACATAAATGAATATTTTCCGCTGTCACATGCAAATTGAGACAACAAACGTGTAGGAACAATGTGCTCGGTAACAAGAGAAACAAGCTATAAATGCCACACAAAAAATTATCACAAAGGAGACATTTAACAATCGTTTCACCTTAATTAAAAAATATATATTTCGGAATGAAATTATCATTTAGATAGTTGCTAATTACTGGAATGGCAGTGCGAATATTACGAGCACAATTAAAAAAGTTTCAAGTGCTTGAAATTAATTTTTAATTATTTAATTTAGACAAAGCTGCAGACGTCTATTGTCTATTTACTTTAATTGCGTCTTTCATTGAAACATTTCCAATTAGAATTTCTTTGAGGCGTTTTGCAAATGAGACTCTTTTGTCATACTAATATACAGGATTAGTGAAGGCGGTTGTAGATTTGTTTCACAGCAATAGACTTCATTTATTTCTGCATGAGAACGTTTATCCGATCTGTTTAGATTTGTAAGACTCAGTAATAATAATTTTTATTCTTCTGGGAACTCTCCCGACTCTACGGCATGAAAACGTCCAAAATATCAGAGATTAAACTATTTGTCTGTGTATGCTATTTCCATATATACTACTTACACAGAACTGATGAGATTTTCTTTTAGATAATGTTGAGTTTGTTAAGTTCTTATTTTAACATTGGTAGCCAGATTGTACAAATATCTACAGAACAATTCGATACGCATTTATCTTCATTTAATAAGATTATTGCAGATTCTTTAATTTTTCTTTTTTGTTATCTGCGTCTTTTGTTAAAATGTTTGCCAAGTCCCATTTTATTCTATGTCCGTTTCCCCAAGCATGTTCACAAATTTTTGATTTCTGAATTTCATTCTTTCTAATGTAATTCTTGTGCTCATCCAACCTCACACAGAAAGGTCCGGATGAGTCACCCACATAACGTTTATCACATTCGCACGGGATATGGTAAATACAGTTTTTTGAATTCTGCTCCCTGTTTGTCGGTTTTGTTTTTCTTAAAATAGATCTTAAAGTGTTTCCCATTTGATATAGATATCAAAAAGAATGAATTATTGGTGACATTACTTACACAGAAAATGAACTAAACAGGAACGCCATAGAATAGGTTATCAGTTTATAATCCGGAATTTCAGGTTCAGTTATGAAAAATATTTTAATCTGCAGAAAGGTATGCATTTACATAAATTTAGAAACTTAGTAAGGGAAAAACAGATTAGGTAATTGCAAAATATAAATAATAATCGTTTAATTGACAGGACTGTCATTAATGTCAAGAAGAGTTTTGTCCATTTCAGACAGGCTTGTCTTATCAAAAGGTTTAAATTTTGCAATAAACCCGAAATCTGTTCCAAAATTTGATATAGTAGCGGCAACAGAAAAAACGGCTCAAAATTTACCAACAGATAATGGGAATGAATATCGCATACGGGCAAAAATTGCTTTAGAGAAGCAATACAAAATTAAAGATAATTTAACTCCAGAAGAAAAACTATCAATAAATTCTTTAAAACGAGATGAAAGTATAAAAATATTGCCAACAGACAAAGGTAATGCCACAGTTATTATAGATAAAGATATTTATATATATAACACAAAAATCATGACTCCTTGTAAATAAGGGACCCGTCTCAAAACTAAACAAAGATCCAACAAAATCAATAGAGAGCAAAATTTACAGAACTTTGTTTAAATACAAACACGAATCTAATGATTTTGAACGAAGGAAGCTTATACCACATCATAGTAAATCTCCTCATTTTTATGGCTTACCAAAAGACACATAAACAAAATATTCCTTTCAGACCAATTGTTAGTTCTATTAATTCTTCGTCATACTTTGGCACAATTTTTACTTAAAATTATTGATCCATTATCTGGAAATACCGATTCATATATTAAAAATAGTAAACATTTTATAGAAAAAAATATATGAAAACGATATTCATGAGTCACACCTGATGGTTAGTTTTGATGTAGTTAGTCTTTTTACTAATATTCCGGTTGGTGAATCCTTAAAAATAGTTAAAGATAGGTTGCTGAATGATAATAATTTAGGAACTAGAACTAAATTAAGTGTAAATAGCATAATGGAACTCTTAATTATGTATATAAATCAACCTATTTTCAATTGGAAAATGAGTTCTACCAGCAGAATTTTGGTATGGCAATGGGGTCTCCATTATCACGAATTTTAAGCAACGTATTATGGAGAACTTTGAGAAAACACATGTTCAAAATTGTATAAGCAAACCGGTTGCCTGGTGGAGATATGTTGACGATATCTTTGCAATTTAGCCTCATGGTGTTGATATAATAACGAGAAAAAATTTATCAAAGAGGTTCTAGCACAAAATCAATACCCTGAAGCCTTTGTTGATAAAGTTTTCATAAATGTTGAAAATAAGGACAATCGGGTACGACAAAAACCTGAACGTCGTTATACAGCAATAATTCCTTATGTATACGGGCTATTGGAGAAGCTACGCCGTATATATGATAAATTTGATGTTAGGACGGTATTTCAAACGGGGACATTTTAAGATCTATTTTAACAAAAACAAAACCGATAAACAGGGAGCAGAATTCAAAAAACTGTATTTACAATATCCCGTGCGAATGTGATAAATGTTATCTGGGTGAGTCATCGGCTAGTCAAATTCCTACCCTGTGTGCTGTACATTTCTTTTTTTTTTTTTGTTAGCGCATTAAACATTTATTTATTTATAATATAGAGACGGCACATAGATATTTGCAGAAACCGTGTTTTAAATATGTACGTATACCATTTACAAACATGAAACTCATGATTATTCATAAAAAAGGCATTCTATTAGACAAGACCGATTGTAAATTTTTTTGTGGAAAATTTCTTTAAGGAAATTGTAGATGATTTATTAAGGTTTATTTTCGTGGTACTATCTTTTAATTACTTGCCTAGTTTTAGGTCTATTTTCGCGGCCATGTTTTCAAAATGGCGCCTCGAATCGGCGCCCTGCCCACCATGCATTTGGACACAATGGACTCTATAATACTTATTCTACAGTCAACTGTCCAGGAAAGAGTTCAAAAAAATCATAAAGCCATTTTACTTTCACTAAGCTATTTAATTATCTGAATATATTAACGACGCGCGCTTCTTAAGTATGTTATGGCTTCGAATCATCTATAAAAGCAATCTCCCAGACTTCATACAGTTGGAAGCCGCCGCAGGATGGAACCTTGGGAGTAAATTTAACTTGAACTCAACAAACGAAATGTTAGGATAGGTTGACACCCGTGGTCTGTCTGAAAATAACCATTTATTTATAACGCGAGAAGACACAGAGTGTTTAGACATAGCGGAATGTTTACTAACATTCACGCATAAACTTTTCGATGACATGTTCAGTACATGAGATTCACTTTATGATATTTAAGATGTCCGTCTTCGTTTGGAAATGTTCTGGTATATGATGTGACTTTGTGGGTAAAAGACATGGCTCTAAAGTGTATAGAATTTGTCCCTTTTTTACAATTTAATGAAACGTACAACCAGTGAAAGTCAACTGAACAGTATGTAGAGCTTCCATTGCACCAGTGGTTAACGTTTCTTCATAATCTAGCGGTCTCGAAATGATAAGCAGATCTTGTACGAAAAGTAAAGGTATGGTATTTTCAGTAAGAAAGAGATGTCAATATTACCAATTCTTTCTAAGGAGAAATTGAGAAGATTTCAAGTAAAGAATCCAAAGTTTTTACCTAATAGGACGTTTTCAAATTCCTAGTACAAGCAGGATAACCAGGTGTGTTTTATAGGTAGGTTATTATAATTATATTGACTAACGTTTGAAAACGGTAAGAAATTGCAGAAAATGTCAGGGATGAATAAAAAATCATTTATTTTATACTGACTACCACGAAAATTGTTTTCCAACGATCGGATACATCAATGGTTTGCATATAGTCAATACTTTTAGAAAATACGTCAATCTTATCTTAGAACTGTGAATGTTGAAACAAAGATTATTTGTAGCATATGTGAATAGGAAGTGCACAAAGCAACCTACAGGAATCAATTCATTCGGAACACTCCAAGAACGTTTCTCATTAAGAGAAACCAAATCCCGGTGCATCAGAAAGAAAGTTTACCATTTTGACTCATGCTGATGCTTTTAAAACTAAAACGTTTTAGTTTTAAAAGAAAAAACGTAGCAAGAGAGTAAACGAAAAAGAAAAAAGTTATATTTTGAATTATGTTGAAGGTAATTTTACTCTAATTTATTTTATAAATACTAAAAGTCAAAAGTAAATTGCCGCGGTCGTTGTGCCACTAGATTTACTGTAAAACAAAGGTTCTACGACTAATAACATACATTCTGAGATGTTTGCTATGTAAAGAATTAGATTTAGAAAATCCGTTTTCCTTTCCTTCTTTCCTATCTTTCTTCTATAGAAGAAGAGACAGAATCAAATTCGTCTCCAGTAGCATGGAAATGAGAGAGGGTCGGTTCGGTGAGCGGTGCAGTGTTCAGTTTAGGAGTGGGGGGTAATTAGAGTGGTGGGAGATAATTCAAGTGATGTGGTAATTAAAGTAGTGGCAGGCAATTGAAGTGATAGGAGGTGAACCACGCTGTTATGTATTCTCCGTCCTCTTGTATGGAGTAGAGTCTTGGACTCTTACAGAAAACACCCGTAAGAGACTTGAGGCTTTTGAGATGTGGGTATACCGACGTATGCTACGGATAAGTTGGGTAGACCACGTTACAAACATAGAAGTAATGCGTAGAATGGGTAAAGATAAGGAAGTAATTAATACTTGAAAAAGAGGAAACTATCATACTTTGGCCACGTAATGAGACATCCAGAAACATATAATACACTACATCTGATAATCCAAGGTAAAATCAATGAAAAACTAGGCCCAGGAAGAAGAAGAATGTCCTGGTTGAAGAACTTGAGACAGTGGATTGGGAAGTCAACAACCGCGCTTCTCAGAGCGGCGGTTAATAAAGTCAAAATAGCGAACATGATCGCCAACATTCGTTGAACGGATACGGCACTGCAAGAAGAAGATTCTTTATTAAAAATGAGATACAAACTTGCATACCAGAGATCTTTCGATATCATGGCATACTAAGTTTCAATATCTGCCAAAGCTCATATCATATCACTTAATACAATAAAATGGCTATTAACTATCATTCTAAAAACAAATTACCATGTGGCGATACATGGTTGAAACGAAAATTTAATACGAATCAAATAGCTAAAGAAAACATACAGGGTATCATTTAAAATAATAGATTCTGGATCACTTCCGCTTAAACCGGAAGTTGAAGGAAATGTTTGATTGGCTCAAAACAAGGACATTTATGTAATGCATAATTCTCAGGAAGTTCTAAATTTTAACTTCTCAAATAACAAAGTTACGGAGTATTACATGTCTTCTTCCTTCGTTTCTGTTTGTACTTTTTTGCCTGTAAATTCTTTCTTCCGTCATTAATATTGTAACAGTACCCAAATTTTTTAAACCAAAACTATCAAAATTTAGGATCACAGTTTAGGCCTGTCTTGCGCAACCCTTAGTTGAAGCAACTCGCGGACGGCACTTCGTACAAGTTATGGTGTCGGCGTCAGTGCAAAAATTAAACAGTGTAGTTCTTCGCAAGTGTTTCCGTTAAGTGTTTTTAGTTTTATACAGTTCTATTTGAAGCTTTCTTTTTCAAGCATTTGTTATTATACCACCTGATTTTATTTTATTTGTTAAAAAGTAGTTTAGGTTTTAGTGTTTTATGTTTTATACAATTTTTGCTTTTGCCAAGCCAGTCCCGTCTCGGCCCGGCTTTGCGATTCTCCACCGCGTCAACGCGGTGGTCGCAGGGTCGGTCCCGGGATGGGTGCTGGCTTATACAATATACTATTATTTTGAATAAATTTATTTTGAATTTGAATTTGAAAAGCGCTGAAACCTCGATCAGCGAAGTTAAGCAGCGTTGGCCGAGGCCGTCACTTGGATGGGTGAACGGCATCTCATTTCGCCGTCCTGGTTGAATGGAAGAGTAGCTGTAGCTAAACTCCGCCAGGAGGTAAATATAAACAAGGCATTAAAAAAAACATATCTAAACCCGTATCCTAGGGAAATACTCGAATTCAAACTTGCTCACGAATAAAGTGAAATGAAAGATGATAAATAGTTTTAATTTAGATGGCTCGAGATTCGAACTAATAATAAGTATATATATGCTTGTCAACGAAACCGCAGGTCGTGCCCTTTCAGTTCCACATACTTTTTTAATAGTCGCACCTACACGTCTGACCTTAAACGGGTTTTAGTCTGCCGTGTGCGGATATATCGACTAGACGAATTCACTTCAAGCCATGATCATTTTCGTTACTTCAACTCAATCCCTCGTCGACCGCAGCTCATTATTGCTTAACGTCCACACGTTATAAAACAATTTAAGAGAGTACCTATGTGTTCTCTGCATCCGCAGCGGTTAAACTGATTCGCAGCAGCCTTCACAGCCAAAAGAACATCTAAGTTAATGATTACACGGCTGAAAGTCTGTTACTCATGTTAAGTTAATGCATTTGCTATTAGCACATTCACTGGTGCAAGCGGTTAGGTGTAATAAATTTTATTATCCAGCGCAGACACCATAATTATCGGCGGGAACAAAACTATCGCATATTATTGAGCTGAATTGAACAGATGGAAGGGTACATGCGCATCCATTTTTTGTTTGCGTTCTCGCACAGGAAATCCAAAAGTTTCGGGTTGTACGGGGTGATTATTAAACGTACAGGGTTATTTACTATACAGGGTGTCTCACCGGGAACTTAATCAGATCGATATAGAGAAAAGTACGCATCAAAAAATTTTGAAAATTTAGACAATTACTAATGTCGACGTGGCCAATTCATCTAAAATAATTACAAGCAGCTGGCACTTCCGCTTATACCAGAAGTCGATGCCAATTTGTTTATTTCAAATGGAACACCCTATATATTATAAAGTTTTCGAAAAGAGCATAAAACTCTGAGTCGAAAATATGTAGCATATCCTAGACCTAAACCTAGAGATATTTGACATTTTATAGAAAATATGACAGGTGCAACGGTTTGCAAGAACCGTTATAACTTTCTTCGTGTAAAAGATCGTCATTTGATTCTTGTCACATAAAAAGAACACAAGGAGAACTACGTTCTACAATTTACATAAATTCAATAATATCATACCAAGTGTTCCGTTTTTCGCGTTACATTTTGTCAACTTCAAACCGCGAAAACTTGTTTAGGTCAAATGGAACACCCTGTATTTTTTTAATTCAAGTTGTGTAAAATTGAATTCCCTTTTTTCTGATACTAGCATTGTGGGGGTTAAAGTTACAACTTTTTGAAATATTTGCGATTTTATTAGAAATTCATGAATTGTTGTAATCATTTCATCAAAATAGCCATGATTAGAAACAATCAGTCATTATCTTATGTCAAAAAATGCCAGCACGTTTAAATTATACCAACGAAAATTTTTTAAATTTGTTTATTATTTATGGAGAATGTGATGAAGTAATATCAAGAACTTGCAGCACATTTGCTACTCGATATCCAGAAAAACAGAAACCGTCACCCAACACTGTAAAACGCATACTGGAAAATTTTACAAATTATGGCTCTGTCAAGGCAAAAATGAATCAAGCCACATCGACATTAGTAATTATCTAAGTTTTCAAAATTTTCTGATGCGTACTTTTCTATAGAGAAAAGTACGCATCAGAAGAAAGCTGAATCGATTGATATAGATCGATCGATTCAGTTCCCGGTGAGACACCCTGTATGTATAGGTATGTCAAATAAACATCTACTAAGCATAGATTTAAAGCAATGTAAAATTATCTACGCGCAAAAGGGAACATTTTGGCATAGAAAACGAAAACAATAACCTGCTATAGATATATATTCTTTATATTTTAACATTTTCTTTTACACTATTTTTTTTTGCCAGGTACTTTTCAATATTTGTCATTTGTGCGGAGCCCCTGGATCCGCCCTTGTGTTTAAGTAGTTAATTTGTTTTTGAATTATTGCTTTAATATCCTGAAGATTGTGGTTATAATTAAAATCTTTTAAAAACCCCCATAAAAAGTTATCTAATGGCGCCAAATCAGGGCTATTTGGTGGCCATCGATATAAGTTCAACTACTTTGTTTTGAAAAATTCCGGACCAAACGTGGATTGATTTTCTACCCGATTTTTTTATTTGCTTGACCTCCCTCTGTCTTTGGTTTTTATTCTCCCAGGAATGTCTGTTTTTTCTATTAAAAACTCCCGCCGTGGAAAAACTTGACTTATCTGTCCACATAATTTCTTTAAAAAAATAAGGATTTTCATCTAAGTCATGGAGCATGATCTGACAAAACTCCAATCTTCTACGTTTTTGGTCTTCATTCAGTTCTTGGACGGATAATATTTTGTAAAGCCTATATTGATGCTTTTTCAAAGTTCTT
Organism: Leptura quadrifasciata; assembly: GCA_963675555.1. Taxonomy (NCBI): domain Eukaryota; kingdom Metazoa; phylum Arthropoda; class Insecta; order Coleoptera; family Cerambycidae; genus Leptura; species Leptura quadrifasciata. The sequence continues at coordinate 11,421,324 of OY776681.1, read as the reverse complement.
TGAATGTTGGAATAGCTTTTTTCCATTTCACGACAAGCATTTAATAAACTATTAACTGAATTTTTAGAAAATTTAACAAACATTAAAATAAGGTATCGATCTATTTTTATAATAAATTATTTTTTAACTTTCAAAATATATAAATATATCTAGATCTTCCTCGTTTGCTGTAACGTTACGTCGTTTTCTTGAAAAACTGTGGGTCCTATTTGCATAACGATAAACATTCAAAAACGTGTTTACACTAGAAATTGCTCAATTCGTATACAACGTCATATATTCTTATTCTTATTTTTATTATTTTTCACATAAAGGGAAAATATTTCCACCTTTTCAGATTTTGATTAAATAAATGTTAATGATGACGGTTTGAAATGTCAAAATTGAACAAACAATAAAACAATAATTTTCGTGGCCTACCTTGTTATTTTTGTTTCACTGTTGTTTTGATATGCATGGCTCACTATTCTTGAAATAAAGCAGCTCATTTGCATTTTGAATGTCAAATATGTCAAGAAGTATTTAAGTTATGATTTGCTTTGTCACACCTACAGAACATGTAAATAAATCTGCTTAAAATATATTTTCCTATATTGGATCTTCTCTTTGAACAATGTCTAAGTGAGTTTTAAGAAAAAACCACTACAATTTTCATTTGCATAGCCGCAAGAACAATAAATACTCGTAGATTTATAAACAGTTATGCATTTAAGCTACAGTAATGCAAAAATATATAATTTACAATCTCAAATTGTTTGTTCTAAAATATGGGAGGATGTAAACTTATAAATTATCTGATGACACACTGACGTCGCTGTCGCCGAAATATTTGACTACATTTCTTCGCAGTAATTTATTACGTACACAAAACTTATAGCATACTTTATCTTTATTTCGGAATACTGCTGTGTTAGTGTACAATATAAATATAAATCCACACAGTTTCACTCCGCGGGTAAAGTTAAAAGCGAAACTCTGTAAAGGAAGAGGCCGAGATATATTTTTCAATAAAGCTGAAAGTTTGATATACCCTTTCTACTGTGAACTCCTTGGAAAGGTTATCACTCTTTATCTATTCGTTACAGAAATTGTATTATCTTTTTGATGCAAATATAGACAATTTAACATAGCAATATTGAATCTGAAAAGGCATCGGAAAATCGAAATGGAAAAGGCAAAACTTTGAATATGTCATAATTCTTTTGGTTCTTGATATACAGGGTTGTTATATACGTTTGAATCAGTACAAAGGCTGCAAGCAAATGATTTCCTGGTGAGTTTTACTGATAAGGTAAACTCTTTGTCCTGTTTACTGGGAAATAACGCTACCAAAAAAATAAACTTGGGAAATTTAAATCCCTAATTAAATTGAAAACTATAAAATATAAGAATAGTACAAGTATGGCCATCTGTCAATGGTTGCGTTAAGCGCACCAACTTGCAGGTCGCAATTTTACAATTTCCTTTACTCACAACTAAAATATTGGCATATAATCGATAAAGGGAATCTATAATAAAAGTTTTTATTAGGTACTTCCTACCACAGCCTTTACTTCACAATTCGTAAATACAATACATAACCACAAATATGAACGGATGTAAATAAATAGTAAAACGTATTGACTATTGTGTGAACTCAGTAGATATATTACATCTTATAAGATATACTATATATAGTAACGAGAAAAGGTAAGGAAAATCACCAAATGTACCCACATAGTAAACAAAAATATAAAAATTGAAATACAGATATCTGATGTAAATAAATGTTTTGTAGACAATATTGTTAATTGTTTCCTGGGATGCTCTATAGAACGGAAATACATAATAGTGTACAAAGACTAAGTTCCTAAGATATAAAATCTGTACATAAACAGTGTGAAATGGTTTAGCAGTTATACATGTAAAATTCTGTTAGTTGAAAACAGTTTCACTTACAAAAACTGAATCGAAAAATGTTATACAGATCGTGCTAAATATAACCAAAGCACCAGTTTTTATATAAAACTGTTAAATGGACATAGGCCATGTAACAATAGCTAATGCTAAAAAAAAGATTCAAACGTTTCGTTTTTGTATATACACTAAATCACATTTTAATTTTTTTACTACCTTTCATAATAGTGTGGGGATGATAATGGGAGGGGGGGGTGGCTGATGCCAAAAAAAAAAAATGAGACTGATTTTTCGTTCATGCCCTAAATTGCAATTTTATGGATTCTTACTTGCTTATTTCGCCTATTTACCCCGAACCCTTCAACGGAATTAGATCAAAATGTAAACTAGTTCCAGATCTCATTACAATACATATATGTACCAAATTCCAAGTCAATATCATAAACGGTTCCAGAGTAAACGTGCGCACAAAAAAGTTACAGACAGACAGACCGACAGACAGGAATTTTTTTTCGCTCAAATTTAAAATCTCGACGTTTATAATATTATATTATATATATTATATTATAATATATATTTTTAAAAAAAAATTGTTTGCGTTATAAAATCCCGACGTTTATAATATTATATTATATATATTATATTATAATATATATTTTAAAAAAAAAATTGTTTGCGTTACTATCCTTCCAATGGACGTGGAAGTAATATTGTATAGGTCTATCTTAAATACTTCTTGACATATTTGACATTCAAAATGCAAATGAGCTGCTTTATTCCAAGAAGAGCGAGCCATGCGTGTCGAAACACAAGTGAGACAAAACTAACAAGGTAGGCCACGAAAATAATTATTTTATTATTTATTCAATTTTGACATTTCAAACCGTTAACCGTTCAAAGTGTTATAGAAAAAAAATCGTGGTTGTACCAAACGTTCTTTTTAATATTATTTCCTGGTTGCCCAACGGATGCTGGGAGGTTGGTTTTCTGACGGCTGCTGTAAAAACTGTTTTACCTTTATGTAGAATACTATACTCAATGGAAAAATCTCATTTGGAAAATTTACCAATCAAATGATAATTTTAAATCATTGTTTACTATGGAAGAGTCTACTAACTTGAAATATTCATAAATATTGTAATTCATAAAAATCAAATTCTATAATACAGCTAATTATCATTTATGGAGGTGTATCTGTCTAAGAGTCTCCCCACAAAAATGTTATCGGCCATAACGGTAAATCATTTTTACATTATAAATAACATACTTCCTATAGATCTAAGAAATATCACATAACTGATTTTATCTGTTAACAAGAAATCTATCAGCGTTTTTATATCAGCAAATTGAAATATTAGTTTATCTTCTGTTCTCTCATTCCGTGAAATTATATCAACAAAATAGGACTTCTCAACAGGTTTTTATTTTATTTTAGAGTTCGGAGGAAGCACTTAAAAGTTATTATGTGGACAGAACTTTTTAAATTCACTGAATATCTTATAGAAATATACTTCATTTTAAAAGCATAATTTGTTCTTGACTCATATTATGTAAGAGTGATTGGGAATAAAGTTCTTAGTTTTAAAATCTTTAATACAAAATGTTCATTTCAAGAGGTAAATATTTAATATTACATGTTCGAAAGGTACATCTAACAATATATAAAATATAGTTTTTTAACAAGTCTTCTACAAGTGCCCCACATTGAGCGCCAAAATTCTTCATATGAAAAAATTACTACGAAAATTGTAATGTCTCGCCTATAAAGACAACAACCAGTCAATAGTAAACCTAAATTTTTATTTTCAATGACTTTAAGCGGTTACTAATTCAGACCTTAATAACGTTTATTTTATATAAACCTCGACGTTTTAATCATGTATCCGGAAGCAACTCACCCTAAGAAACTTCTATCATTTGTTTTCGTTCAAGTTTTCTCTCAACTGTAGTTAATAATGTACCAACATAATTACCCTTCAAGGGTGTATAAGAAAACAGGCAACTCGTTGATTTTCAATCTTGGAAGTTTTAGATCAGTTTCAGATAGATGGAAACGTTGTTTCGTAAGTTTAACAGAGAGGAAACAGTTCATCATTAAACTCGCATCCAAATTTTCATCGATGTTATTTTATTTATATATTTATCCATATTAGCATTGCTATTTAAATGCAAAAAGGTGATGTAAGAAGAAATTTAAGGGATAGTAGTATAGATGAACATTAAAAGAATATAGAACTATGCTTATAGAACTTATGATTTATACTAGATAGCTCAGTATATGTCAGAAATGTATATACATTTTTAACAAAAACCTTTATATTTGGAACTTCTTTTGCATTGCATTGAAGGATTTCTTGACAAATTCAATATCATAGTTATTTTTCGATCTCATATTATAATTATGTATATCTTGGCGCATTTTAACCTCTCCACAATAAAATTGTGAGAGGTTACTGAAATTGGTTCAAAAACGAAAATTGAGATAACATCAAATCTTTACGTTTTGATGTCCTAGGAACCCAAAAAAGTGTTTTTTGAAAAATGTCTGTGTGTGTGTGTATGTGTGTTAGCACGATAGCCCCGAAACTACTGAACGGATTTGAATGAAACTTTGCTTGTGCGTTTCTTTAATGCCCAAGAAGATCTGAAAAGGTTTTGATTGAGATCGGATTACGTTTAGTGCCATTTTGACGCAATAAGTTGTTTATTTTATAATTACTTTCAATTTGCAATGGAACCATTGAAAAGCAGTTAAAATTCTGATTTTAACGATATATCACACTTCCACCCTTTCGATTTGGTTTCCGTGAAAAAAATTAAAAACAAGGCAAATATGGCATAGATCGCATTTCGCATGACATGATCAATGTGCGTAGCCATTACGTCGTGAAACTCGTCACATCACGTGTGAGGGTTTCTTCACTGCTCTTGAAGTAGAGTGGATTACTTTTAGTGCCGTTTTTAAATATATATACAGACAAATCGAAGAATTAAACTACAAATATTCCTCTAAAATCTAGTAAAATTACTGAAATGCTAATGTTTCATTTAACAAAGACAGCCGCGAGCGATCCGATTGCAATGAGCAAATTTTGACGATTGTCATTGTCGTCGTCTGTCATCCGATAACGTTGGTGTCATGTCATGTTAATAAGATTTCGGCATATTTCTAACTTTTAGTGGATTGTCACTAACTTTAAAGGTAGATGTAACAATATCAATATCATATGCTTTCTGTACCTTCGTTGGTGAATTTATTATAGATTATCACTTTACCAATTTTCAGTTTGTTGCTTTACAAATCTGTACTATTTAGGATAACTAGACTTGCTTAGTCGTTCAAGTGATGTTAAAGTTGTTAATATCCTAATAGTATATTATTCAACGAGCGATAATGTAGGTAATAACTCGCATAGATGATTGTAAATTCATTAAGTTGAATGTTTTTTTTTTGTGCCCCAGAAGATATGAAAAGGTTTTGGATGAGATCGGATTATATTTAGTGCCGTTTTGTCACAAAATTTAATGCTCTTTTCGGCTTCAAAGATCCACCGAGTGGGGAGGTTCCAGCCGCTTCCAGTAGCTGCCGATTTTTAATACGTGCAAGTTTGTGGGAACCTTCCTATTAATTATTTTATATATTAGGACTAAATTTGCCTTTTTTATACGCTGCTCCTCAAATAACCAACTAAGAGTACTTAGCTTTATAGGAGTATAAATATTGCAATTTAATACAATTCGCATTGCTTTATATTGCAGTAGTTGCAGTTTCCTGTCTACTGCGTTAAGTTAATTGCATTTCTGCGAAAGAAATCAATTTTCCCCCCAATTTTTGTTACACATAACATAACATAACTGTTGAACTAAATGTAAGTTGTGGGTCCAACATAACACCCAGGTATTTAATTTCATCCACTTTTTCGATAGTTCATTCATTGATTTTAATTGTATAGTTGTCACTTAAAAACTTGTTACAAAGAGATTTAGAACCTAAAACCATCAATTTGGTTTTATCAGAATTTAGTTTCAACTTATTACCACATAACCAATAATACAAAATATCGAGTTCGTTATTAAGGATGTTGGATTATATCTTCAAAATTTCTACCAGATACAGTGATTACAGTGTCATCAGCAAACAACTTACTTATGAATGACATTTACATATATGATGAAAAGAAGAGATCCCAATACACTCCCTTGGGGTACACCACTAGCAATTTTGCATGACATTTTGTTCATGACTTTCGTCTTGTGATACCTATCATTTTAATAGCCTTGTTGGTATTATTTTATAATTACTTTATCGAAAATATATTTTTTAAGTATGTATCAGAAATTTTACGAATTAAAAACTTGTAACAGATCTTACCGTAAAATGAAAATACCTGAGATTTAGCGTAATATTGCCTGGCATGAGTTTTCAAATATACAAGTTAGAAAATAAGTTAAATCATCAATACAACGTTGACACGATCAGGATATACCAAATTAGTGGTATGGACTGTAATTTAGAGCTATATGTTTAAGTTATTTTTCTCATAAAGCTGCAATTTCTCGGAAATGGCATTTATTTGCTATTTTTAGTTGGCTTTCAGGAACAAATTTAAAAAAATTCGAAGTAGATTTTTAATTTGAATAAAAGGGTATTTCTCTACAGATTAAATGTAAAATTAGACCTATTTTGTTCATTTGCTTGGATTTAGAAATGTTTTTCTCATTCTTCCATTTCATGGAAATTAAATTTGTCATTTATCCAATTTTTGAAATAGTATCCGGTATGTTTTATTTTTTTATCAGATAGAGTGATAAATTAGCTTTAGACTCTTTTTCCCGATTAAAAATTGAATATAAATTAAAATAAATATTAAGCTTTTTGTAGAAGCGTTTCGAATTATGTGTCCCTATCTTGCAGTAATCTATGAAAAACAGATGAGTTATTTGTAATTAGAGAAGATTTGTTTTGATAAATATGTATTGTAAACGAAAATTTTGATGAATCATTAGCAAAAAAACAAAAATTCACACAATCAAAACCAATTTGTAAGTTATGATACCAGTGTTCGATTCCCTCAAGGCGAAACAATTTTCCATTAAAGAAATTGCCCCAAGAGTGGTTAGGAGTCCACATTAAGCTGTAGGGCTTCGTCTCTCTTGCATAACTTGCATAACGAATCTGATAAAAATAAAGTATATTTATTTATTTTACGAACTGTCAAAAAGTCTCTAAACCAATCAATACGAACTTATCGAAGATACACACCAAAATTCAGTTAGTTAGGCCTTTGTACAATAAAACCTGCACTGAATTCAGTATTACTGTGCCCCATATTTCAACATTTTAGAGTAATACCGTCTTCTCCCAGTCTGCGTCCTTTTGATCCACCCACTATACTTACTATACCTGTGAATACATCAAAGCTTTCAAGCCATTTCACTCAAAAGCTCTATTTGCAAGCTTCTTAGGTGCATAAGACTTGTACCAACTGATGTATCGACAAAATTTCTTATGCATATTATTAACTCTACAGGGTGTCTGACCGGGAACTGAATCGATCGATATAGATGTGCTACCTTCACTTTGTATAAATGATAACCACTATTTAGCACAGAAACACTTTATTTATTTACTTACACAATAAATTTCCGTAAATATCTACGATGCGCACTAACGTACTCAACTAGACTAACTATAAAAGGATAAATGATCTATATCTACAAACAACGTCATATATGCGTCATCTATGAATCGATGCGTTGCCACAATAGAGAAAAGTACGCATCAGAAAATTTTGAAAATTTAGATAATTACTAATGTCGGTGTGGCCAATCCAACTAAAATAATTACAAGCAGCTGGCACTTCCGCTTATACCGGAAGTCGATACCAACTGGCTTATTTCAAATAGAACACCTTATTTATTTTAGGATTGTCGAAAAGAGCATAAAATTCTGAGTCGACATATCCTATACCTAAACCTAGCCGTTTCAGAGATATTTGACATTTTATAGAAAATTTGACAGGTGCAATGGTTTGCAAGAAGCGTTATAACTTTCTTCGTGTAAAAGATCCTCATTTGCTTCGTGTCACGTAAAAAGAATACAAGGAGAACTACGTTCTACAACTGAAATAAATTCAATAATATCATACCAAGTGTTCCGTTTTTCGCGTTACATTTTGTCAACTTCAAACCGCGAAAACTTGTTTAGGTCAAATGGAACACTCTGTATTTTTTGGTCAAGTTGTGCAAAATTGAATTCCCTTTTTTTTTGATATTAGCATTGTGGGGGTTAAAGTTACAACTTTTTGAAATATTTGCAATTTTATTGGAAATTCATGAATTGCTGTAATCATTTCATCAAAATAGCCATGATTAGAAACAATCAGTCATTATCTTATGTCAAAAAATGCCAACACGTTTAAATTATATCAACGAACACTTTTTAAATTTGTTTATTATTTATGAAGAATGTGATAAAGTAATATCAAGAACTTGCAGCACATTTGCTACTCGATATCCACAAAAACGCAAAATAACACTAACACTGTAACATGCGTATTAATCGAATTGAAGATATGGCATGAACTAAAATAGCAGAGATAAGATCAAATTTAAAATATAATTTCATTTTAATTTAATAATTGCTCAAAATTCCGCCCTCGAGCTTCGACACATTTTTCGCACCTTCGGATTAGTTCCTCATGGGTAGCTCTTCTAATTGAATCCTGTGATATGTTTTGAAATGCATTTCTTACTCTTTGCATACAATCTTCAATGGTTGTTAATGGGCTCTCGTAAACTTTATTTTTAATAGTTCCCCAAATGAAATAATCCAGAACTGATAAATCGGGCAAGCGAGGAGGCCATAAGAAAGGTCCATTATTGGCAATCCATTGATCATAAAAAGTTTCTTATAAATAATTATTAATTAAATATGCGTTATGTGGGGGAGCACCGTCGTGCTGATAAAAAATGTTTCTATGTTCGGCGAGAGGTAAATTTTCTAAATAGTTATTATTAAAATTTTGTAAGATATTCAGATATCTTTCACCTAAAAAAAAAAAAACAAAAATTTACTTACATATTAGCAGAAGAGAGAATTTAATTTACCGTTTAAATTTTCCTGATAAAATTGTAATGCCACCACTCTATCGTTTCTTATGGCACAGTAAACATTGAACTGCCAACTTTCCTGAAAGTTTCGCTCTTTGAACATATGAGGATTTGAGACACTCCAATAATGCGAATTGTGTCTATTAAAAAGTCCATTTTTAGTAAATTTTGCTTCATCTGTCCATATAATATTTCCCAAATAAGAATTGTGACCCTCAGACCTTATTAGAATAAACTCACAAAAATTCTATCTTCTTAGGAAATCTGTTTCTTTTAATCCTTGAACCATATGAAATGAAAACGGGTGAAAATTATGTTTTAATAAGATTCTGTGAATTGAATCCTTGCATAGTCCCGATTCCAGAGCAGCTTGTCTTGATGACATCCTTGGAAATGCATGAAAATATCCCAGAATGACTATTTCAATGTTTTCGCCATCAACAATAGTCTTTCTTCTTTGCATTTTTGCCTTGACAGAGCCATAATTTTTAAAATTTTCCAGTATGCGTTTTACAGTGTTTGGTGATGGTTTCCGTTTTTCTGGATATCGAATAGCAAATGTGCTTTAAGTTATTGATATTACTTTATCACATTCTCCATAAATAATAAACAAATTTAAAAAGTCTTCGTAGGTGTAATTTAAACGTGCTGGCATTTTTTGACATAAGATAATGACTGATTGTTTCTAATCATGGCTATTTTGATGAAATGATTACAACAATTCATGAATTTCTAATAAAATCGCAAATATTTCAAAAAGTTGTAACTTTAACCCCCACAATGCTAATATCAGAAAAAAGGGAATTCAATTTTGCACAACATGACAAAAAATACAGGGTGTTCCATTTGACCTAAACAAGTTTTCGCGGTTTGAAGTTGACAATATGTAACGCGAAAAACGGAACACTTGGTATGATATTATTGAATTTATTTCAGTTGTAGAACGTAGCTCTCCTTGTGTTCTTGTTACGTGACAAGAGGCAAAAGAGGATCTTTTACACGAAGAAAGTTATAACGGTTCTTGCAAACCGTTGCACCTGTCAAATTTTCTATAAAATGTCAAAGATCTCTGAAACGGCTAGGTTTAGGTATAGGATATGCTACATCTTTTTGACTCAGAATTTTATGCTCTTTTCGAAAACCCAAAAATATATAGGGTGTTCCATTTGAAATAAGCAAGTTGGTATCAACTTCCGATATAAGCGGAAGTGCCAGCTGCTTGTAATTATTTTAGTTGGATTTTTCTGATGCGTACTTTTCTCTATATCGATCGATTCAGTTCCCGGTGAGATACCCTGTATATTTCCATATTGCTTCAAATACACCTTGCAAATTATGAAACTGTAAAAAAAATAATGGACTATAAGGGATATTATTACTGTAATAACTGAGCATTCAATAGCCAGGCCATAATTTCTTTAAAGACCACATTTAACCTGTTCTCAACGACGCGACGCTGAACAATAATAAACGGTTTCGCACGCCATCCAACACTGATTTATCGTAAAAGTGGTGGAACTGCCACAGCCGCCAAAAATCTATTTATGTGCAGCAAAGTTCACGAAAGTTTGTTTTCCTACTGCAATGCCGTGGTCATAGCTTGACCTTTATTGAGGTCGCGGAATAATGTAGGGTTATAGTACTTGCATTATGCAAGGCCCATTACATTGCAAGGGTTCGTAACTATATAATAGCAATAAAAATATCACATTTGCATTACCGAGTAATAAATTTATAAGGAATTGACCTTCAAGTGTACTACGAAAAATGTCGTAGATTGTGTATTTTCTAATGTGCTGGGAAAATTATATTATGCTTAGTACTATTTATTAGTAACATAGTTTGAAACCGTGTCTATCTCAAAGGGATACGAGAAATAATTATTATATAAAAAAAATTTAATCGTCTGCGAATAGCTATAAAAAAATGTGGGTTACAAATCGTAACAAAAAGTGTACCGATAGTATACACAAAACCATTGAGAACAATAAGCAAATAAATTTTTAAAATATAAAAATCAAATTATCGAAGACCCGCAATAATTAATTGTTGATAGTTTTGCTGACTTCTTCTCAAAATCCTTCACACCTCCCAATTCCGGCGACGATAATTTTAACGATACACCTAAGAATAACTCAAGTGTCTTAAGTCTGTCTGTTATCACTGAGGAAGAGATCATTGAGGCCATTAAAAAAACTAAAGCTACTACGACCACGGGTCCCGATATAATTCCTGCATTTCTTGGTAAAGATTGTGCGACTGTATTTGCCAAAGCACTATTAATTATATATAATCTAATATTAAGAAGTGCAAGTTTTCCTCAGAAGTGGAAATCTTCACGTGTATACCCTATTCAAAAAAGGTTTTGAACGAGATTATAAACTATAGACCAATTATCATAATTTGTAACTTTGGAAAAATTTTTGACTTCACTCCTCCATACATTCTCATGTCTCTGGCACAATATCTATCGATCAACATGGTTTTATAAAAGGTAGGTCAACTGTCACAAACCTTGTGTGCAAAACACAATTTCTTTGTGAAAGTCTGGATAGAGGTGGTCAAGTTGATATTATCTACACGGACTTCTCCAAGGCTTTTGACAAGCTAGATCATAGTACCTTGATTAGTAAACTGGACACCTTCGGTCTGTCTTATTCGTTATTACAATTAATTGAATCATATCTGCAGGATCGATATCAATTTGTTCAGTACCGAGGTTATAAATCTGGCAGTTTCTTACAAATATCCGGTGTGCCACAGGGGCCGATACTTGGTCCACTTCTTTTTGTTATGTTCATTAATGATATTTTGGAGGGCTCGAAGCCCTCCAGATAAAAAAAAATAAAGATAAATTCCTAGTTAAACACAAAACCTTGCAGACATAGAAAACATAAATGGAAATTTTAATTCAGTGTTCCTGGAGGACGTATGTGACCGCGAAATAGAAGAGGTATAGTTGAAGTAATCAGTTCTCGGCACATAAAAAACGCAACAAAAATTTACGCGTTAAAATATCAGTACTCTCTGTACTGCTGTTCGCAAATTGACTCGCTTACCTTTATATATATATATATATATATATATATATATATATATATATAATAATTATGTGGTAAAGTTTTTGTTGCATTTTTTGAGTGCAGGGAAGTCCTTACCTGGAGGGCTCTCGAGAATATCTCACTTAATATCGGTCGTACAAAAAAATTATTTTTACGAAAATTGTGCCGATTTATATAACCTAGAAAATGGTTTAAAGACATTTGAAATCCATGGCCTACTTTAAGAGTTATGGCGGAAAATGCGGAAAACGTCTAGGCCAAATATCTCCGTTATTTGAAGAGATACGAGAAAAGTTTTAAGGCGAAAATTTTTTGCAAAACAGAGTGTTTCAACGAGGTTTTATCTAGTTTTTTTCAAATCCGCTGTATTTTGAAATTCAGGCTGTTAAAAAAAATATTTTGAAACGGGCGGGAAATGGCGCCATTAAATAGAGCATTTTCCTCCCTTTTGAACTATATATCACATGCCATATTTATTCATTGGTACTACGTTAGTAATTATAAAAACGTTTTTTTAAAACAAATAATTTTTTTTTAACAAGCATGATACTTGCCGTGGAGAAGTATGATTAAATAAAACGATAAAATAATTCAATAAGTTGTTCAAATCTTTGCTATAATAAAACATTAACGCAATTAAGAAGAATAAAGTAAATTCAGGTAACAAAAACAAAATAATAATCAAGAAAGCAACATGGAGCAATTGTGGAAAGAGTATTCGCAGTTATGCCAATGTATAAAGGTCCTCCATAAAAACATCACTCCTTGCTTAGAAAGTTATAATGTCTTTACCAATTAATTTAAGTATAATATCCATTTGTTTGTATTTCATGACTTCACTATTAGTTCGATTATTTTAAAATAGTTGGCTATGAACAAACTTGACAATTGAATTTTTTGACAGATCATCTCAGTTAATACTTAAACTCTCACTCAATCACACTCGTTTAAGCATTTAGAATTTTCAAAAATGATTTTCAATCACATTGATCGTTATAATATGTTCATTTCATATTGCCAATGCAATATTAACTCTGGATAAGCTCAAGTAGAATATAGAAACAGATTTCCACAAGCACTACGGCCGAATAAAACCCTGTTCAGAAAATTAGCTACGAAACTGAAAAATAATGGTTAATTTTTAAAGAATACAAGGTTGAACAGTGTTACTGATAATGTAAATAAAGTAAACCGAGCTATTAATTATGTAAGAAATAAAAATACAGAAAATTTGGAAACATCATTAAGAGAAATTCAAATTGGTTGTCATATAAATAAAACAAGTGCTAGAAAAATTTTAAAGAAAAATGGTTACCGGTGTTATAAATTAGATAGAACCTCGTTGGAAACACTCTGTTTTGCAAAAAAAATTCGCCTTAGAATTTTTCTCGTATCTCTTCAAATAACGGAGATATTTGGCCTAGACTTTTTCCGCATTTTCGATATTTTCCGCCATAATTCTTAAAGTAGGCCATGGATTTCAAATGTCTTTAAACCATTTTGTAGGTTATATAAATCGGCACAATTTTCGTAAAAATATTTTTTTTTGTACGACCGATATTAAGTGAGATATTCTCGAGTGCCCTGATAGAATGGACAGCCTGTATAAAAATGGCAGTGAAAATGACATGAACTATCATCCGATATCACTAATAAATAATATTACGAAAATTTTTGAAAAGTGTCTAAACAATTAATAGTCTTCGGTCACTCCTAGAAAAAAATAAAATAATATCAAAAAATTCACATAGGTTCCAGAAGAATATAGGTACTGAATAACCTCTTCAACTGCTAACAGACATTATGCTAAGTAACTTCGAATTTAATAAGAAAATCTTAACCGTCTTCTTAGATTTACAAAAGGCCTTTGACACAGTATCTCGTATTCGGCTATTAAACAAACTAGACAAAATAGGTAACAGGAGGAAAGCATACGATATATTTAAATACTATCCAGCTAACAGACCATAGATAACGCTCACAGCGCAACAAAATTAATAAGAACTGGGGTTCCCCAAGGAACTATCTTAGGCCCTAGCTTATTCCTTACATATATAAATGACATTTTACAGAAAAATTAGAATTAGAAAAGTAAAACCCCGGCTAGACACCAATCTTCTTAAGCCAAACATTAGAAAAGCTAAATATATATCCTCCATGTTTGAATCCATTCTAATAAACGAATTAGTTAGCGGCTGTGTACATAGTGTTGCCACCGTAAAATAGCTAGGACTAGTCTTAGGACCTACACTTGAAACGGGAAATCATGTCGACTATTTAAATAGAAGAATACGAAAACTGAGCTATAAACTCTACAACCTAAAAAGTACATTAAACAATAAAACTGTGCTAGTCACATACAACAGCCTACTTGAATCCATGATAAGGTATGACATTACAGTATGGGGTTCTGCTTGTAAGGAAGTTCTACGACCCTTACAGTCAACACAAAAGTGATACGTAGAGAGCCTATTATTCGAAATATTTAAAAGTTTCAGGTTAAATTAATTAGATATTGAAGTGCTAGTCTTGGTGGTTTTCCACCTTTATGTGATGAACATCGTCCGTATCACCATATGTGGCAAAAAAGGGAAATAAAGCGTTTGGAAAGTGCATAGAGGAAAGTGTTGATACAAATGAATATATAAGAAGTCTCGTTTAAAACAGTCGTGCTAAATGAGAGAATATATAATTCTAAAAGTCAATAACAATTCCCAGTTGTTCAAATAAACGCTTGAATAAATTTATTTAAATGGATCCCTAAATTTTCTCTCTAACAGAATTTTAACCGGTGTTAATCATAATTATCAGAACTTTATTCATTAATTTATAAAAGGGATTAGGAAAATTGGAGAGCAAAAGCTGGCCGTATGGTTATCCCAAAAGTTTAAAAGTTTTAGTAACCGACATATTAATGTAATAAAATTATGGGGCTGAATTTTATTATGCAAGCGTAAATGAACACATACGTCAGTAACTTGTAAAGATGTTATTAATTAATATAAATAAAATATAATATAATATAATAAATAAAGATTAGAGCGTCCGACTTGAAATACTGAGTAGAACATATTATTAGTTAATCCTTTATTGTATGGGATACAAAAGTCACTTCTGTATTTTAAATTTTTTTATGTTTACTGTACAATATGTACACTCTTATCAGTGTGTAAGAAGTTCCAAATCGTGTCTCCGTTCCCTGTCATAGGATTAGGTGATGACGGAGCAACCTCAAAATCTCAAGGATTCTCTGACGGATAAATATGTTCGACCGGAGACATATGACATGTCTCCTTTTTTTACAGTAAATTAACCTACGGAACAGATGTTCGCGACATAAATATTCATCGAAAACATTTATTTAACATCCCACATAACTGCAAGAAGGTTTTTAAAAAGACCTATTAATAATATCGTTAGTTGCATTAACAGCTTGAACAAAGCTGTTAAACTCAGTTTCATATTATGTGTGAAATATGGCGAGGCATTGCTTTTTACTTGTCATTAATTAATAGCTGAATTAAACTGTTAAAAGTAAAGAACTCTTAGAAAATGTTTATAGTAACTTTAACTTACGCAGTGTTCTTCAATAAGAGGTTGACAAACGGAAAATGTACCTGAAAAAAAAATAGCAATTAGAATAGAATAGTATATTTTACAACAAGTTGTGGAATGGCCCATATTCCACACGAGCAAAAGTTTGTAATCCGAGCCTAAGGCGAGGACTAAGGTTCGCAAGTGTGGAATATGCCATTTCAAACGTGTTTTAGACTATACTTTCTCTAACAAAATTTTAGATATCATACAAAAAAAGTTGCTTATAGTTTTGTTCCAACACAGTGTGTTAGAGTGACATTCTAACACAATGTGTTAGTATGATATTCTAACATAGTGTGTTAGAATACACACAATACACACAGAATGTTAAAATGACATATATTCCAACATAATTTTTAGTTGCGGAATGTGTACTTTCTGAATTAGTGTTAGAGAAAATATATTTTGTTCGTGATATCGATTGTTGCAATCGTACAAATTATATTCAAACAGCATGGGTGCTAGTCTATGGTTCTGGAGTATCGCAAGGGTCTATTATAGGGCCTCTCTTTTTCATTATAATTTCAAAATAAACGCCCAATAAATGAGAGCAATCTTATAAATTTTCATGTACCATATCATCGATGCATATAATTTATACCACTACGCAACGTCTAGCCCATTCTGGCCAATGTTAATTCAAAACCACTTAACACCGTCAAACTTAGAGCAAGGTGTGGGCCAATTGTAGATGCCAACTTCTTAAAGAGTGAAGCCATAGAAAATTACAGATCATTTATACATTATGCACAATAAAATCGTAGGGAAAGCATCAACATAGATACAACGTGTTGCGGACCTCTAGCGTATACGACCCACCATACGCCTTAGCGTTTTGTGGGCCGCATAATAACAACCGCTACGTCCGTAGCAGAGTTTCGCTATTTTCCACGGGAGGCGCGATATAGGTCCTGCTGGTGAAAGGCAGAGAGGCATTTTTTGTTGGCGGTATATGGTTGATAATCTCACAAAACTCGGTTTATCCGAGGCATCCTGGTAGATTTTGAGATGTCAACGCAGGAAAATTTTCTCCATCTGTTGTTGTTCCGTTTAGCGGAATATTTTGTTGTTGTGAGTAAATTTTAACTGCGGAAGCAGGATATTTAAGTATACAAGGTAAACTAACCTCTTCACGCCATCTTATATGTTCTCTACCCGCGTGTTTAACAAATTTACATGCTTTCCTTTGGAAGTATCGTGTCGACTTGGAATACGGACTCGACCCCATTCATCCAACTGAGGCTTTCTAGGAACATTGGTGGATTGTTCCCTCATCAGTGAAGTAAATTATATTTCTTTTGTGTGTTATGTCAGGTTTAAATTGCTCTCATTAGGCACGCTTCACGTGCATTTCCGACTATGCAAATTAAATCTGGATATCTTTAGGGTTCCACGGACGGGGCTTCCACACACAGTAGTGAAGTTCCAGGGCTGGAGAGGCTATAATCAACCCCATCCTCGGGTCAATTTCTTTCGTCCCGAAGACACCTCCGTAGGGCTACAATTTCTTCAACGTCGAAGTCGGTATCGTACCACCCTAGATAAGTGTTGTTTTTATTTACTGGGGACCACCTTAAGTGGTTCTGCGCGGTTATATTCCATTCATACTTACTTCTGTACTGTAACTTGTACATATTTAAAGATTTTATGCATTTATATTTATTTAAGGAGGTTCTCTAAATCAGACCCCTTGTGGCCGAATTTATTACCATTTATCCTCACGTTGTAAACCGATGTGTAGGCATTTTATTAATGTTGTAACTTATTAATTAAGAAATTTGCCACACCTTTTGAACACCGCCAGGTTACATGCTAGAAAACCATTATTTGTAAATTCTGCAATATAGTGCATTTCATGTTTAAAGAAAGTGTCATTGTTTCGTCTGCGACCACTACGTATGGAACCCTCAGTGATTTGTGTAAGTAAGTAAACTAATAATTTGTCATAGTTTATGTAAACTTGAGCTTAACGCCCTGAGATAGTCTGAGCTAGTGAAATTTTATCGTGGGCACGTTACATCACTTACCCGGGGTAAGTTGTGTCTGCGATATCTGCTACGCTACAGTAGCCCAAGTAAGTTTCTTTATGTAATATCTTATAACCATCACTGTCCAACGTATTTATTTGTTTATGTACGTGTAAATCGTAGCAAATATCTGATGTATCGCCACCAACTTAGTTACAATAGCGCCATCGTATCTCTTTATCGTGATATTGAAAACAACTTTAATTTGTTTATTTCGCACTCCTATATTTGTCACAATACTGTATACATATACACAGTGTATATTTTCAGACCCATCCTCAGAGCTACTTTTTGAATTCAAGCTATGAAAGATAAATGCATCGCACCACGAACCAACGTCCTTTATATCAAGCGGAGGCCTTCCAAATCATTTTTAATTTCACAAGAATTCCCCCCTTCTACAATATCCGAACGACGAACTTAGAACCTAAAATAAAATATGCAGCGTGTAAAGCAGCATAATAATCATTCTTTGTCTCTGGAGGGCCCCCGTCGGCCGCTGAACATTTATATTTCATTATGTCAAAGCACGCTGTTACGTAACAAACTATGCGTCCCCTTTCAAATTACAACAAAACTCACATATTGATTCAGGACGGGAACATATTCAGATTTTCCTTTCGTGCGTTTTTCATTACATCAGAGATGAATCTCGGGGCGTTTAGTAAAATATGAAATAATGAATATTAATGCGTGAATGTTCGTGAAGGGATTAAAATACAATGGTTAGTTGGACAAAACCCATGTACGTATGAATATCCATATCAGATATTAACGTAAAATTATACGCACATATTGCTGCAAATAATAATTTGATCTGTATACCATCCTACCACAATAACATGTCGTTTCCATGGTTATATATGTGTTTGTTGTATTCTACAAACACAACAGAACCAATTTTCCAGTTTCAGAGCAGGGGCAAACAGATATGGAAATAAAACAATAATATTTGTAACTGAATACTAAAACTTATTCTGCTCACATTTTATCAATTTATTCTGTTGCTATTAAAATCAAAACACAACAACACAAGCAAAGGCCCTTTTCTGATCTAAGTCCTTTATCACAGGGAGTAAACAATGCTATGGTGATAATTAGAGACTTTTTAAACCTCCTTTAAACCCTTTAGGGATTTTATACTGTTTATCAGGATATCCAGTTGTATTTAAGTTAATTTTGTCCCCATACAAATAAGAAAAATAATATAGATATTTGGTAATAGAAGTCTTTATTTATGATCTAGATTATTTTGGCTTTTTTACCTCCTCTTCGTAAAGCAGTAAGATGTTGCAGAATTTATGTTTACCCAGAGAAAATTGACGTTAGGGAATTTACCCAAAAACTTTGCAAGTGGCAAGTAACATCATCTTTATATAAGATAGGGAAATGTATTCAAAAATCCTCTGCTACATGCCTCAAGAGAAAGGAATGTCCGTACATATGCGTCCTTCTCCATCATGGAGGGGTCATATTTTAATTGCTGTACATTTGAAAATGTATGATTACTAATTTAATGCTTTTCACCTCTTTAGATGATCCCTGGTTGGTCATGTTCATTACAGGGCGAAAGCTCTAAAAAAAATATGTAATTATATACCCAAGCAACACCAAATGATTTAATAAACGTTTTGATTTCGTTTATACGACTGGTATATATAATGTTTATCGCAACCTATATTCAACGTTCGAATGTCCGCGCTACAAACGTATATATTTGTCTTATCATATATTAAATAAAGACGTTTTAAAAAAACGTATATATATATAGTACATCATATTCTAAATATATACATCTTAAGAAAAAAATTTATTGTTGTCACATCATATACGAGATATATACTTTTATGTGGAACCTCAAATAAACGTATTCTATATACGTCGATAATACGTATGATGTAAAGGTTTTCTCACGGTTATGAAAAATCTTTTCTCCAGTTGCTGGTGTACGTGTAATAAACCTTTATTATCTACTGTAATTCATTTTTTATAGTGTTGCTTCAGCTTATCAAACTTTTATTGGCAATGCCAAGATTTAGGTAATATATTCAGAGAATATAAATATCTCATTTCGCTTAAGGTGAACATATTTCAAATTAAAATTATAGAAATTTCAAAGCCTCATAAAGCTGGTGAACTACATAGTTAAAAGTAAATTAGATGTAATCGTAAATTATAATTGTTTTTATTTAAATTTTTTTTCTTTTGAAAATCTGAACTATTTCTGAAGAATTTAGTTTTTCTCAAAAAATTTAGAATAAAAAGATAGAACATATCGAGAGATTTTTTAAAGGGAATCCACCCTTGTATCTTTGTTAATGAATATACGCTATAAGTTCTTTAGACCTATTATTATATTGTTTTATAAACTAAGAGCTTATTTAATAAATGATTAAATAGTTTCCATCACTTTATTTTTACCAAAATTACTTTCAAAATTTAAATGGGAAATTCGGTTATACAGTATTATAGACTAATCGATTTCAAATAACTTTGCGAATCAAATCATGTTTTAAATCAGAAATCATTTGCTATTTATGATAAAATTGTTAATATACATTGCTGCATAACAATAATAAGATGACATTGAAACAAATTAATTTCTAAGTACCTTATTTTGTAAAATATAATAATTTTTCTTTAATTATAACAGGGAAATTAAAATTAAAGTTTTTTTTTGACTTGTGATGCATTTCCCTTTGCAAAATTATTTAGAATTGATCAGTCTACAACACTATAAAAAAGTTAGAAGGTATCCGTTTTTAAATTCGAAAGTTAATATTATAATCTCCAATTTTTTAAAAGTACATATTTTAAACCTCCTACCTATATATAACTACTGATATCAAAGAAAAATAATTCAATTGCATATATGTGTTCAGATAGTAATTTTTAAAAAACATTTATTATTTTTAGCTTTTTTATGTTATATTAAGCTTTACATATTCTGCGGGATTGGCTAAATACGTAAAACTATTTTATCATTTACTATTTCACCCTTGAGGATCTAGGATGTTTGACAATGATAACAATACACAACATTGTTCATTACTCTTTACTAAAATCCAAAAATAGAGTCTATTTATTATTATTATTGTAACTATAACGGCTTTTGGCAAGCTTCAACCAATCTTGAATCGTCTCACTGGTCTCACGCACGCCTTTAACGCTAGCCATGTAGAGTTTTACACCTTCTGTGATAAAAAAAATACAGTTACTATGAAATCTCTCAGATAAACAATAATTCTTACCAATTACAAGTTGAAATGTGCTTTTAGAGGGCGGAATATTAAACATAATATTTTTAGTCGCAAACTCCTCTATATAGAGGAGTTTGCGACTAAAAATATTATGTTTAATTGCAAGTTGGTTCATTCTTGTAACTTTAACCCACTACAACGTGATAACTCAAGGATAAGGGCGGCTCATCAACATAACACTTGTTGAATTTCAATCAAACAATATATAGACAAAAACAAACAAGTAAATATTCTTTGTTTGGATCACAAGGCCACACTACTAAGCTTGACTACCACCACACGAAACAGCAATTAACACGACGATCCGCGGTTACCAACCAGCTATACTGTTGAGACAATGAGAGAGATGCATATATTTATGAGAAATGCTTATGTATTCTGCAACAAAGACAACAATACTAACCCGGTTGCTGGCGACTGCGCAATTTATGCAGATTGATATACATTTAAAAGTCGTGCATTATAAACTGCAATATTACTGAACAAATATTTTCATCATTATCTATCTATAACAAATTTTGATTAATGTAAATATTTTACTCATATTTCCAGATATTGTTATAATCTTCGAACTCTTAGTTGCAATTGTTTATGACATGCCTATAAAAAATGTAGCGCAAATACATATTTATCGTATACATTTAAAAATCGTATATTAAAAACTATAATATGGATGAAAAAATGCAAGTAGTGTCAATTTCATCAATTTATAATTTAAACATTTGACGGAAGTGTAGTCTCAACTCTCAATTAATTGTTTCTCAAATATTCTGCGTTATTCCAAAAATATTCGGAGAAATACATTTATAATATACGTAGAAAAATCATTTATGAAATAAACACTGTTCATAGACGCTGATTAAATATAAGATAACGAAATTTAAACCATTATTTCATATAATAAACGTTTATTAAACCATCATGTGTTGCTTGGGTATGACCTACTTGCTGAGAAACAAACCTGCTATTTTTTACATATTCAGGGTGGACAATTCAACGGAAAAATAATTAACAAATAAACTGTACCCAATAAGGAAACAAGAGGGAAGTTCTGTGCAATTATTCTAACAGACTTTTTTTTTATTGATGCAACAAGCAACACAGATTTGGTCAATTTAATGCTAACAAAGATAGCCGTAAGTCTCGTAAGTAGAAGAACTGTCCACCCTTTTATACTTCTGTAAGCTAAGAGAATATTATTCCGCAAAACAAAATCAAAGCATATTTTTTCGAGCTAATGATCCTTCGACAACGCTGAATTAAAAGATTCAATACATCTGTTTAGGATGAGTAGATGAATGTAATTAAATAAAAATCAACAAGCCATGTCAGCCAAAAATCACCGACTTAAATCGCCCTCCATTATTTAGTAGACGCTGCAGAAAGAAGAATGTATAGAAAGAAGTTGGCCATTAGCTCCTCAGCGTAATATATCGATTTAGATTTCGTTTCACGTGTAGCGACCGCTCCGAACTTTGAACTTGTATGGGGAAATGGGGTTAAATCTTAACAGCTTCCTAACTCGTAGACACTTTAGACAGGTTTATTACAAGTGATTGCTAAGACCCGCCATTAATCAACAGGGGTCTTACGTATCAAAGACCTCTGACTTGAACAGTTATAGGCTCTAAATTATACATCCTTTGACCAAAGTCAAGTGTTGGAGATATATAAATGCAGATTACGAGGAAGTTCGGGTGTTGGTATAATGAAAGATCCTTCGACTATTTGGTACATCTCGGTATCTTAACCAAATATGCGAAGGATCCTCGTGTCGGTCGTCACATGCCTACCTTGCACTGACAAAAGCAAACAGCTCGAAACTGCAGTTTGCAAGTGGTGTGGGACGACTGGCACGAGAGCTCCTTTAAGTAGGATCAGTCTTTCGGCTGGTACTTGTTGCAATCGAAAGCGTTAGCGCTCTGTTGGTAATATATACCTATTACACTTAACGCGCCAGGCTTGTAAGTTGTAATAAAGCGTTCGGCGGGACACATAACCCGGATAGTAGCTGTTGGTTGCAGTGTGGTTACATTCCTTATAGTAAAATAAGGATTTTATAGAGAAGTTTGCGACTGAAGTATTATGTTTAAGTAAGTAAGTAAGTAAGTAAATAATTAATTAAATAAATAAATAAACCTATTACCCTAAACAAAAAGTTACATAGGTTTAGCATTCGAGTACATTATCATTACTGAAAGTTGTAGCAGCAAAATTACCATATAAATTAGATACGCTGAGTTAAAAGATAAAATAGCCCATTTCAGGAAAAGTAAGATTAATAAAGATTTTTGTCGGCTTACCACCGCTTGCAATAATAAAGAATTTAAAATTTTTTCAGCAACCCACTCGTCCTTCCATTATTGGATAATAAAGATTGAGGTGCTTCAGTGTTCGCCGCAGAAGAGGCTGCTTACTGGGATATACGGAAGGTTTGAAGCAGTTTCAATTGATTTCTTTTCGTTCGACTGACCTAGATTCGTCATTTCATCCTACATCGTTCCCGATAACAAGAAAAACCAATATTCAGATGAGTGGTGTTAATATATAAAGTGTACTTTCATACATGTATGTAATTAATTCGTATAAGTTTAAAAATAAGGGCCACTAGAAATGATGAAAAGAAATTGAAACCAATATTTATGATGCCATAACAGATTTCCAACTCATCGTGATTCCAGTCCATTACATTCTGAAGTTAGAAGAATGTATGCTGTTTTAAAGGGTGACTTGAAGTTTGCTCTGACCAAAGCGCAAAGCGAGGTGCTGAATGAGGACGGTTTTTTGTTAGGAAAAGCTGACGCAATGAAATTGAGATTTTTCACCCATCAGTTAACAGCGGGCAAATTCCACGTCATATGAGTTAAAAGGACACCGCAAAGCAGAAAACGAGAGCAGGGAGTCATGCTGTAAAAAGTACAAAGCTATTTTCAAAGCCATTGTAAATATATTACTCGGAAAGTTATGACATAATGTATGCGATCAGTTTGTCAACTATTTTGTAAAGGACCGTATTATTGTCAAGATTACACTGTGGTCCTTCTCTACGATATCAGCTAAAAGTTAGAATCTTGGAAACTTCAAAACAATGTTCCTGTGCTGTATAAAGCCTTGTTGGAACTACTACGGCGGAAGGTATTTTAAATTGCTTTCACGTTTATAAAAGTTTGCCAAGGCTGGTCCAGTGAATATTTTATTAGTCTCAGAAATCGAATATTAGAATTACTTTAAACAAGGAGAAAATTGGAATAGTTGTAACTTGGGTTACTATGAAAGGAAGGAAAATGTAAGTGTGAATTTTTTAGAAAGTAAAATATTTGTGACATAATTGTTAGTGGGAGGCCCTAGGGCGAAAAAAATCGCTTCGCTTGCACCAAAGTAGTTGGTAACCTATATGGAGTTAACGAGTGTGACGAAAACCCATCTTACCATCCCCACCCCTGCGTCGTTTGCCCCCACCACCCGTTTTTATAAAAAAAAATCTGAGCAACAAAAACACGTAGAAAAATCTTCATCGTTGTCTAGAAGACATCAAACACTAAAAAATGCTATATTGCTTTATTCCATATTTCAAAAACTAAACGACCTAAACGTGGAAAATTATACTTTTTTTAAACTAATTTTTATTTTTTTTTGTGCTTGTAATGGACTTTAATTACATATTAAGATGAGTGCAGAAGTGAATTTTACAAATTATGTTGTTGAAAAACTGTCAAGGAATATGTCTAAATATGGTCGTTTGGTGAAGTGTATGAAAATTCACGTACACCTAGAAAATCCACATTTCAACATCTCAGTGTCTTTCGTAACCAAATAAGTATCTACGCTTTTTGAAAATAACCACGCTGGGTAGCACCCCACCTGCTACAACAATGTGACACATACGAATAAAATAGAAAGATTAAAGAAAAAACACATCGAAAATCAATTTACAACGAACGAACCAAAATTGTTAAGATCCGATAACAAAACCAAACAGCTCTCCAAAGAGGAGTTACAGTTAATAATATACCTGAGAGCCATATTGTTTCTCGAAGAATTTTAAAAAAATATATTTTAGAATCGTCTGGTGAAGGAGTAAGTTTCTTCAATTCAGCTAAACCGAGAGACGCTCAAAAAATTTATTTTTCAGGAATTCGGGATGCTACATGTGCTACTAGTATTTGCGATAAATCTGCTGAAAAAGATAAAGACATAACAGTTCTGAGCGAGGCATCCAGACTCTCTTACAAACAGATATTTGGAACTTTACCGACTCATTACAATTAGAAAACAGCAATGTTGTTCCATAGAAGTTATTCACTTTTTTTTCATGGTCTATACAAAGAGAACATTCTCGTCCTGAACAATCTAGTGCCTAACTGAGAATATCTCAAATTCTTATGTACGAAATGAGGTCTTCGAAACAGATATACCAAAACAAAGACCGCAAGAGAAAGAAGCGATATTATCCTCTTCAAATTGCAGCTGGTTTAACCGCTCATCATAGGGCTAGAAGCAGGCAAGAAATAGAAACAACTCGAAACTCAAATCGCACAGTTAACCATCAAACAGATGCTTGAGAAAGACAATATCTATGTTCCATCAGACCTGGTCGAAAAGAGATCCATGTGGTGCGCGTCTGATAATGTCGACTTCATGGAGGACACTTTTGATGGAAAAAATACACTTCATGCGACTAGTATGGTTGTTTATCAAGCCATTGAACGAACGAATTATACTATTGCATTACTTTCATATGTATATAAACTAATAAAAATAGGTTAAAACCAATTTCTTAAAAATTGTTATGCACAGTTCTTGCAGGAAAACCTTAATTTATAATAAAACAGAAATTTTTACTCATAGCCTTAAACAGCTGTAACTCGTGAACCATTTCATCGTATGAAGGTCACCAGGAGCTCGTTTTACAGATAATTTAGTTCTCTTAAGGGAACCATTAGTGTCATTATTGCCTAAAGCCAATCAAAAAATATCTGTTTGTCAAAATGCACTTGAAAATTACAATATTTCATGTTTTCCCTTTTATCTTCATTCACTCGTTATCAAAACGATTTTGTATATTCACCAACATATTCAAAATTTTATTCCCTTTAAAATTCATTACGCTATATACGTACGAGATATAATTTTCGAGTTTTTATCGATTTTATCGTGAAACAAGTGTTCTGATAGTGCGCTATAAAGATGCTTAAAAATTCATATCTCTGTCCATATTGATCGAATGGAAATGAAAAATAAAAGGAAATTATTCGTAATCGAATTCTCTACAACTTTCATTTGAAACATTTTGCGATCCGAATGCCAATTTTCGAGATTTCAGAAAACCTATCTTGGCTCCAATAGGTCGTGCGTAGTTAAAAAAAAAAGAAATTGTGCGGATTTTTATTACCTATAATTTTCATGTATACATATTTTACAGTAAAATCGATACTTTCCGCGTTTCTTGCGAACAACCGATTATTTAACCCACTTCCTCCCCCTTCCACTCCGCCAGCGTCTACGGGTGAGAGCTTTTGACAGGTTAAAAAGTATCACAAAATTAGCCTGTTCCCAAAATTTTAGCCCGCTCTGAATTATTTCATCCAAATGTTCCCATTTTACTGGGTTATTATACATATATATCAAAATTTGTGATTTTTATTCCACTTTGTCTTTACTTTAAACACAATAATTAATAGACAACAATTGTCTGTCTAATTGGTTTATATCTATTGCCATTTGGCCAAATACACACACACACACACCCACCCTCACACATATTTGGAAAAGACAGGGGATTATACAAGTAACTTATTTAACTTGTATTTTATATTAGTAATCTCTACTTTTACAGAAATTTAATTGGAAATACCAGTCCTATGACAGTTCTTGTATAATATTTACCTGCTGGCAAAATTTCAGCCAGACAGTAATTTATCTAGCTTCCTGACTATTAATCCATAGGGCTTAATCGCGTTTCGTCTCTACATGATATACAATTACATCTAAGAACTTGTAAAAAAACACCTGATTGGAAATAATCCAGGGTAATACTTCTAGGTGAGAAAATTGGGAAATAATACGGACTCATCTATCATCGTCAAACAAACACTAGAGGAAAAAAGTTGTATCGCGAAAGCCACAATAAGAAATAGAGAGATGAGCTCTGAAATTTCTCTGGGAGTGATTGATGGCATATATATGCGGGATTCGCCTCATTTATAAAAAGGTTTTATTAATACATGGGACAGAAATGGAACAAGATGCGACGTATAACCGGAAATAGCTTTACGAGGTAGACGAATTTTGTTTTTATATCAATATTAATAATAAGTCTATATTTAGAAAATGTAAACGAGTAGAAACTTCATTTTAAAGACACATAGAAATGTGCCAATCAAAATGAGTAACATATGTAGCACTTACTATAATTTTTTCTGTTTAATGATTTGAAAAACCTCTAATTATGCAATTTATTCTTGAACTTTGTACTTATTGCTCAATAAATCGAAAATGGCAATGTACATACAATAAATGTTGGTTTTTCATTGTTACATCGTCTGGTCAAAAAATATGCAGGGTATTCCATTTGAGAAAATTGAATTAAAAAAGTTCTATATTGAAAAATTGTTTTGGCCGCCCTGTATAATTTTAGAAAGTGAAAAAAATTCAAGAACGTCACGCAGATGTCTTACAACTGGTACTTGCAAACATTTTTCTGTTTTAATTTATTTGCACATAGCCATCTATATAATACACAAAGCTCTCTATCCGTTATATCCGTGATTAGAAGATGATTTTTTCCAGATACAGAACTTAATGTGTCATCCGCAAAAAGATTTACATATGAATTTATATTATTCACGTATATAATGAATATAAGGGACCCCAACACGCTATCCTGCGGCACCCCATATAAGTTATGGAACTTTGGTAGATATCCTATTTTTCACTTTGGTCTTAGGTATAGATCTTCTAAATAGTTTTCAATCCATATTAAGGCTGTTCCTGTCACACCATACTCGCTTAACTTTTTAATTAACCTACATCTATCAATAATTTCAAATTGTCGCTTTAGGTCTACAAACACACTCAATACTACACTACCGTCATTGGTAATGACATAAAAGTGTATCTTCTTCAAAATACTTCCTCAATTCTTCGGCCACTACGATTTCTAATATTTTATCCACTATCGGAATTAAATTTATTGGTCTATATTGGTCTTGCTTCGGGTTTTGAACTTTTGTAAATATTTCTTTCAACAAGTTAATATTTAATATTTCGTGTCCAGTAGATTTATTCTTCAAACAAAAAATAGCTTTTCTTAATTTGTTATTGTCTTAAAATTAAAGAGTTTAGTCGTTTCTGGTACCTTATTTTGTATCTACCATCGATAGATTTTCAGATATATCGTCAATACTATTGGAAATATATTCAATACTATCAAAAATTATATTCTATCAAATCTTTTTTTTTTCTACTGTTACCCAATAAAGTTTTTATTGTCTGCCACATCTGTTTACTGCCATCCCTACACATATCTATTTTTCGTTTAAAATGAATGAAATAACTGAGATATATGTCATTCACGCTGTATTTTTAATCCAGAAAAGATCGGTATACCGCGTCTCATGAAATGCTTTTGTCAATGGGAAACATGCTCAACAATCCTCAATAAAGCTAGGCGCATGCCTATTTTCAAAGAGGAAATTCAATAAAAATGGAGGTTCACCCATAACAATTTATTTATTTCAATAGGTGCGCGCGGCTTTAAAGTCTAAAAAATAGCGGCTCCTAGCACATCAATAAAATCGGGCGTAGATAAGAACTAATCTGTTTTGAAATTGGATGTGTAAAATCGATTTCGGTTCCAATTCCCGTATTTAATCAAACCCGTGAGGCATGCTATCGGATGGATTACCTAGATATTAACAATTTCCAGAGCAGCAGAAGGGCAATCATGGAAGTTCCTGGTTGTTCGATGCACAAACTTATCTTATTTTACAGAAGGGTCTTTGTGAACGCCCAAGTTTTACACTAATAATTCTGATGAACATATAGTGATATAATGTATATACTTAACCTAACTTAAAATAGACTAAATTTGAACTAAATTAAAGTAAAACATTCAGAGATAAGAGAGACAGTGTGGGAGAGGGGATAAGGGTACTTATAATAGAAAAAATAGATTATGAAAACTTGACATCAACTGTTATAAACCTCACGCTGTAATATTTTTTTTAGTCGCCCTTTTACCATTCATCCCTCGGCACGTTTCTCACTAATAATAAAATATATATTAATGACAACGACTCCTCCGCCAAAATCTCGACAATTGATTGGTCATTTTTTAAATTTTATTTTATCCTGATGATCCTGGTGAGGACATTAGAACAAAGTTGTCAAATTATTGTATTGTTATTGGTCCTTGATAAGTGTGCAAAGTTTCAGATTAATGTGACATTTTGAAGTGAGTGAAAATCATGTTCAAAGATTCCATTACAAGCAAACAAACTAACAAACAAACATACAGGTGGAAATAATAAGAGCGCGTTAAAAACAGGAGTATTTCTTGTGATTTTCAATTTATCCGGATAATTTTTATTTTTAAGAGTTAAATTGAATATTACTAATGGCTTAACCAGTCTTCTAATAAGAAACGCATATACTGCATCAAATATGACAAAAGGTGCAAAAGGGCATTGGACGATTAGAAGCCCAACATGGAGCGCCAAATATACATTGTATGTTTTATTTTTATTACAAGTATTTCAAAATATATAGTAATTGTAGGTATAATCACTTGCAATACAAGAATATACTTGAATTTTAAGAAGTCGTCAGAAGGGATTTGAAAAGTATATAAAATAACGCTTTCAATAAGCATTGAGGTAGCAATTAACTGCTATAGCAGCTGATGGACACTTAGTTTTTTTGAAGCTTGTAAGAAAAACGGTCCAGTTCTGAAGTAGTATTTCCTGTACATCTCGTTATATCACCCCACAAATGATTAATAGCATTCGCTAGATGCTACAACCCTCGTTATTTCATATTACGTGGTGAACTTGAATATCCAATCTCTATAAATGGGCGTCAGATGTCTTGTTGTCATTTTGGTTACATTTCACTAAATAATCAAATTATAATTGGAATACAATACAACGACTCTAAAATATTCATGGAGTGTGACTCATTTGTTTTGGACTCACTTTGCAAAATCTTTATTTAATTTGCGATTTTCACAGGTTTTTTTTAATTATAGAGTTTGTTAAACAGCATTTTTGAAGCAAAAAGCTCCAGGTTCCTTCAAAATTCAACGCCTACTACGTGAGTTTTTAGGATTAGAAACTATTTGTATTTTAACTCTTTTCTTTATGAATGTTTGTACTTAAAACGGCCCTAACTAGCTCAACAGCAAGGATGTGAGAGAAAACTGGATTAATGTGACACAAACAATGTAAAATTGAATCCTCTATTACAATAAAATATATGACCCTGAGGCCGTGGACATAAAAATACATCAATATTAAAAACAAATCAAGAGTTCTTTAAACTATACGGTATTCGAATACGCAATCAAGTCATAGAAAAATAACTAAACTAATAATGAAAATTTTATAGTAACAAAAGATAATTTACAAACGTGACAAAATCCTGAGTATTCCAAAAATCAAAGCTCAGATACTCCGACATTAACACAGAATTATAATTTTTAAAGTCAAAATCTCGAAAGGAAAGTTGGGCGCCACGGATTTTATTTTTGGTAAAAAGCCGAAAAGCATTGAGTGAACTTAACAAAAAACGTACTTACAGTTTATGTTGCACTTTGTCACTTGATGCAATAATTAGGCACTGACGAAAATCTTCCAAATACTTGGAGGGCAAATTGTTCGAAAATATACAAATTAACCCCTAATTCACTAAGGGTTCCGCACTAGACAAATGTCAATGCACTAAAAAGTCTTTATCTCACTAAGAAAGTTTCTAAGGTTTGCACTTTAATAATACAGTATAGTATACGGACTAATACCGTAAATATAACAGAACTGAACGTAAAAATCTCGTAATATGGCTGACTTGCCGTTTACATCGTAAATACATGGCGTCTTTCATCAACCATATAAAACTTATTTCTAAACTGGATCTTATGAAGATAATATCGCCAGACTTTAACATCAAAACGATTACAATTAACTAACACAACTTTACACATTACTTCACGGTAATACCACACTTGCAATCCTTCTTCTTAAAAATTTTTAATCGCCGGCTCGCTTTGCTGTTGTCGGCGGACTCCATGACATCAAAGGGAATCCTTCTTATTCCGCATCGGCTCGCGTTCATTCAAACGACATAAAATAGCTAAACCAATCATGGCCTCGGATCCAAAAATGCATAAATTCTAGCCTTTAAGTTGAATCGAATAGATCGCGCGGCTACCGACTTTGTTGTTATAGAATTTTATATGACATTTTATTAATATTCCGTTAAAATTACATATGATAAAAATGGATCGTGACGCCATTGGATTCACCGTCCCTCAAAACGGACCTGTACTAAATTTTGTCGAACATTTTGTAATAATGTTTTTGTAGACATTATTAAAAATGCATAAATTTATTTTAAAAGTTAAGTTAGTTAAAAACAAACGTTATATGTTATTTTAAGTCGAATGGGACAATGTATTTATTGGAAATAATTATTAGAAATGATATATCCCATTCCAAAAATACAACCACATTTTTTTCTATAAATATCCTACGACCTTGCAGTCTAAAACCGAAAGTACAGTCATAAACATTTTTGTGCATATTTATTATTAAAATATTTACTTACAGCATCACTGATTAGGTTGTTTATATTTTGATACCGTGTTAATAAACCAATGTAAGTATAATGATTTTTTTATTCTACGTATCCACTTAAATATTCACTAATTCTTATCTCGAAAAATATACTTGAATTTTTAATAAGAATAATCGGCGAGTGTTGTTGATATGAATTTCCTAGTCGTCCATATCTGTAATACTGTTAATAAATAGCCGAACGTAGGTTCAGTAACTGCAACATGGATTGTCACTTGCAATAAATAGTCCTTATAATTATACACAAACTGTAACCCTTAACTACTATAAATCCACTACCTATTGCCTCTAAAATACTTCCAATGTATAATAATACAAGCTAATTTTCTATGTGGCTTCCCCGCACCCTCTGACCATTCATCATGTTTATCTTTTTGTTGACTATATACCTACTTCATGATGAGCAACATAACCTTTGCTTAAACTAAACTGGAAGACAATAACAAAAAGCGCGTGTTGTGGTTTTGATAAACCCCAAGTAAAAAAATCTAAGGGCGTTAAATCCAGAGAGCGCGGTGCCCATAGTCTTTACGACCCCTTGTCTATCCACCTGTCAGGGAAGGCTTCATTAGGTAGCCTCTGACAACGTTTTCAGAACGAGGAAGTCACCATCCTGCTGAAATCTAACGGACCCAAAAATTTCATCATCCATTACTAGCGGCTCCAGAAATTGTTGCAACATGCCAAAATAAAGAAGAAGATGAAAGAAGCACCATTTACTCAAGTGTGCGTAGAACCCAAACCAGACAATTACTTTTGGTTTATCTCGTTGCTATTCAAAAGACGCATTTGGTTGTTCATCTGACCACAGGTTTGAAATGTAACCCCAACGCTGAATAAAACGTTGGCTTTTAAAATTTCGTGCATTACAGCCTAAAGAAGATCATAGCACATAGTTTGCCATGCTGTATAACCTTCTTCAAATTTACGCAGCAATTAGTTATGTTGGTACAACGAGGTCTTTACTAAGACAGCGAGTTCATGCAGTCGGGCTACATTCAATTGCTCGCTGAAGACTTTGCATGGTATCTTCAGAAGTTGACGGCCTATGTGCACGTTACTCATCTCGCATGCTTCCTGTTCTTTGGAATTTCTACACAGTAGACTGAATATTTGCTTTTGTCGTTAAATATCCTGAATTTACGTATGAACTCGTCTCTAACGGCTTCAGATAGTTTTCGCCAACGTGCTCCTACAACAGCTATTCTCTTATTATCTAATGTAATGTTAACATTATTGAACTATTTAACGACGCCTGAAAGGAAAATGAAAATTAGCAACGTTTTCACTAAAATGGATCAAGACTTTATGGACACCCTGTATTTGTTCATAGACGCCCACGTAAAAAAATCCAAGGAAATTCGCTCATACGGATTCTACATCAACACATTCGATTTTTGTTTTAAAACGTTTTCTTATCGGCCTTCCAAGTCACTGAAGAAACAGGCGGAAATATAAGATTTCGCGTTGGGTAACGGAAGTGCCGTACAGTTTACTAGAAAATCCGAATCATATAAGGACAGTGACAGTCCTATATCCGATCCGAGTGAGAACAAATTTAAAATAGAATGGCTCGTAATAGACTTAAAATATACAAAGCTACTGGATATAGGCTTTCATGACATGGAAAGTATTGATTTTCATTTAGTATACAAAGGAAGTAAAAGGTAAATTAAAAAGTCACTAAAGTAATTTTTTAAATTGTGAATTTTTATTAATGCCTAAGTTACAATTTGATGTAATTCTTGGTGTAGACATTTTGGAAAAAGCAGAGGCTTTTCTAAATGTTAAAAGTAAATGTTTAAAGATTGGTAATACATTAGTGGATTTTGCTGAAATTTCAATGTAATCCACGATGTGGAGATTGATGTAGAGATACAATCGGTAAAATACA
This sequence comes from Leptura quadrifasciata, assembly GCA_963675555.1. Lineage (NCBI taxonomy): Eukaryota > Metazoa > Arthropoda > Insecta > Coleoptera > Cerambycidae > Leptura > Leptura quadrifasciata. The sequence goes on along the minus strand of OY776681.1, from coordinate 11,387,625 downwards.
GTCAAATAACAAATTTAGAATGTACATCAGAATAAAAAAATCAAGTACTTGTCAGATTGAAGGCTCATGAACGTTTAATTAATTTTGAGTCTCGAATTGCGAGAGACTATATCTGCTTTCGTTCGCTTGCTTGAACAACAAGCAGCGAATATGCTGCTGAAGGCGCACATGGCTCGTGCCATGGCTTATTACGCCCAGTGGAAGATTCGGGTGAACGCTGAGCAATCCGAGGCGATAGTCTCCACGCGTCGCTTTACTGAGAATAGAATTATTACTCCAATTTTGATTCGGGGAAACCAAATTCCAACCAAGAGATGCGTGAAGTACTTGGGGGTCAGACTGGACCAACGACTGACGTTCAATACACATATCAATGAGACGATACGGAAGATTTACTCCCTGTCCAGGAGTCTGTATTCGCTCATGGTCAGGGGTAGCAGACTTAACAGACAGAATAAAAAACTTGTACACGATGGTAGTCAGACCGTCCATCACATACGCGGCGCCGGTATGGTGCAGCATACCGGCCACGACAATGAGAAAACTCCAAGTGTTTGAGCACAAATTCATGCGCCTCATTTCCAATTCTCCAGACCCAGACCTGTCCCGTCCCACCACGCAACCCGCCACCGCGTCAGCGCGGTGGTTGCACGATCGGCCCCGGGACAGATCCTGGCTAGGCAACTGTTCTGCACCATTTAATTCTAATAAATCTATTTTGCTTGCTTGCTTGCTTGAACAAAGTAATTGTGATTAGTAAGCAACTAATAGAAATCAATAATTTGAAAAATATCTCAACTCGATTGGCTGTTTAGTGATTATGTTCAGTTTGTTCAGGACGAACGAAAGTACCTTATGTAGGTACATAATTTACAAGTTGATGATTCCAAAGAGTTTCGATGCAAGTCTTATCCCATTCTTTTCAAATATAGAGATAAAGTATGTAAAGAGATACAGAATATGTTGCGGGACAATATTATTGAAAGCACGAGAACAAATTGTATAAACCCATTAGTTAATAAGAAAAACGGTGACATTAGACTGTGTTTGGATTCACGAAAATTGAATGAAATTTCAAAAAGTCAATTTGATGCACCTAACACTATTGATGTTATGTTAAGTGAATTGGATAAAAATGATGTACCTATTTACAAAATCGGATCTTAAGAATTTTTTAGGCTAATTCGTTTGGCTGAAGAATGATGTAAATATAGGCTTCAGTGTAGAAGGAAAAATATATCAATTTAAGGCAGTACCTATTGGTTTGCAATCTGCTTCTGCTGCCTTAGTGAGAGCAATGCAATTCATAGTTGATAAGTATGAAAATTTTTGTTTTCATTATATTGATAACATTAATTTTTTCTGAAAATGACAAAAGATCGAAGCTGAACATTGAAAAATGTAAATTTTTTTGACTTCGGTAAAATATTTAGGTTATGCCATAAATGGTGATGGCATAAGTGTGGGAACAGAACGGTTGAACGAGATTCATTTATATCCGAGGCCACAAAATTTACGGACTCTACCAGGTATTTTTGGTGTTCTAAATTATTATAAAAAATTCATAGTTAATTTAGCAGATAAAGAAATTCCGTTAATTGAAATGCTGAATTGCTAAAAAAAAATGTGAAATGGTCGTGAGACGAAAGAAGAGAACTGGCATTTAATAACCTTAAAAATGAGTTTCATAACAATATTCAATTGTATAATCCAAATTTCTCGTTACCGTTCATTTTACGAACTGATGCTTCGGATTATTTTATTGGATTAGAACTGCACAATTTCAAAATGGAGTAGAAGTTCCGATGTGTTTTATTTCTCGTATTCTGAAACCATACCAGGTACGATATAATATATATCAGAAAGGGAAATGTCAAACGTGATTTTCAGTTTAAACAAATTAAAATTTTATCTGACGGCTAATCCTTTTGTTATTGAAACTGGTCATATTGCATTAACATATTTAATGAAAAATAGATTCGCTAATAATCATATCTATAGGCGGTCACTTTTGATTCAAGAATATACTTTTACTATTAAAGATAGATCAGGCAAAGATAATGTAACTGCTGATGCCCTAACTCGTAAATAATGCATCGATAATTAAAAACCTAATAGACAATGTCTCTCCCCCATTTTCGAGAGTGCTAAATCGATTTCCGGCGCCAAACCAATTTTTCCACATCGGCCAAGAACCACCTCCAAAGTCCCCTTTTGAGTGAACTCGTTTACTTTCCCAAATTTTTCGACTAATTGTTCCCTCGAGGGATTTGACCTCAGCCACCTCTACCTCAGACTTTCGCCCCTGTAGGGGGTTAGAAAATTGATATTTTTTTTGTCAGAAAAGAAATTAATATTTTACAGGAGGTGTTTCTTTAAATAAAGTGGTAGGTGACCTGGGTTGTGTAAGCACCACTGGGGGACACTCATATATATATATATATATATATATATATATATATATATATATATATATATATATATATATATACATATGGGAGAGAAAGTATATGTTTTTCCTTGAAAAAAAACCGCACTACGTGTTTATCTTTTCTATAGATGGAAAATGCTTCTTAAACAGGACTTTTGGAGTCTAAAGATTCTGGCAGCTTCAGCAGAATTGCCCCAGAATGTAATCCTATATCTTATTTTGGACTGAATGTATGCATAGTATGCTTCTTGACTCACAGATCTTGGTATAGTTGGTGACACATATCTAAAAGAACTGATTTTTGTGGCAAGATACTTCTATGTGATGTATCCAGCTCAATTGTGAATCAATCACAATTCCCAAAAATTTTGTGCAGTCACTTGATGTTAATAATTCATTATTGTAGTTCACGACTAGTGGAGGCTCCTTCCTAAGACTGAATTTTAATAGGTAAGTTCTGTTTATATTAGTTGTAGACTATTCATTGAATCCCAGTCCTTCAGAATGTCAATTGACATTGAAACTCAGTTTCTAACTCCTCATTAGTTTCCGCTCAGGCGACTAGCGAATTCTCATCAGCAAATTTACATGTTTGACAATTGTTGGTAGATCATTTATATAGAGGAGAAATAAAATTAGGCTTAAGATGGATCCATGAGGAACACCTTTTTTGACTAATTTCCAGTCTAAGTAAATATACTTTCCATCATCCACCACAACAATACACTGTGTTCTGTTCTCTAAATATGAATTCAAAATATGATGTGTATTTCCTCGGATACCCATAATTTCCAGTTTTTGCAGGAGACTATGATGATCAAACGCGTTAGATAAATCCAAAGAAAGAGCAGCAACTTTATCTTTTCTACTAATCTCAAAAATTCCTATGTATATGGCTCTAGCCGTTGAACTCAAATAAAATATTTTTTTATACAATACAATAAATCAAACGTTTTATTTCTTTTTATATACGTGCTTTACTTGTTTTCAAATATTTACAATTTGGCGAAATTTAACAGTATGTAATATGTCTATCTAACTTTGTTTTATTGTGCCATTCTTGTTAATCATCTCATACATTTATACATCAGCAGGGATTTATATCGCGGTGTAATAATTTCTGCTATAAAATCATGAGGTTTTATCGTCTATTCTGTCCCCTTCTATTAAAGTAGGGATATGTTTGCACATTAAATTTTATCGTTATATTTGCGAGGAATACCAATAGAGACATAAATATTAGGAACGAGACAATTATTGTGAAGGGGGAACGCACAACTCATCGCCGTATCTACATGTCTACTCGGAGCACTGGGGATAAAGTAGAACGTTTAACGCGATAATAGGGGAACAAATTGCTACATCATCTAAGAGGAATTTGGAGAAAATGTCAGGGAATATCTATTTTATTGTTGGGTCTTATGTGGGCAATGAAAATGAATAATATTTAGAACTTAAATTGAGATAATTATCTTAATTTGAAACAATATATTCTCGAAGCATATCTACTATTTGTTTAAAATGTGTTTTCTTGGCCCAACCTTATTTCTTTTGCGTTTGTAATCTGCCCAGCCTCCAACTGTTGTGTACAATAATATTTTGTGTATGCTAAATCACGATCCTTTTGAGCACATTTAATTCACGCCTCACCGAATAAAAACTTAAGCCTTTTCTTATATTTTCCATTACCATAATTGAAATTTCATATTCACTTATACCGCAAAGTCTTATTCTGCAATTATCTCCGTGTTTGGCAGCGTACATTACAACAATAAAAATAAAACCTTCAAATCTGATTTAAATTTCCCAGGTTTTTCTGATTCCGTACAATATTTCCTCTCCAAACATTTCCATCCAACCGACCACTCAACTTAATTTCACGTATATTCACAGCCATGTTTTCGTATAATATCGATCTGGAGCTTTTAGATGGCAAACATTGGCAACAGCCACGGAAAAGTACATAACAGACTTTTGTAAAAACAGAAAAAGACATGACAAAGGAGCATGCAACTTACTAAATTTTCTTTAGGTAATAAAATCTCTTGTATATGTATGTAGATACAATGTAGGAGATAGTCGATAAAGTGGGGTTATCCTGCACATTTTTTATAGCGTCATAGAATACCGTATTATATTTTATAACCTAGAGCAGTACAGTTTACATCATCAAACGGCAAAGATAGAACAATTTAAGAATGATTGCGGGCTGCCATTGTTATGAATTTTCCATAACAAAACTTTGTCTAATTTAATGTTTTTTTTTCATTTCCTCTGCTGTATTTTAAGACAAATGACAAAATAAAGGTACTAACGATAAAACATTTGGTCTTGATCATAAGAGTATTATTTTCTTTAACTAATATTTAAACAGTAGTTCACAAAAGGCGCTATCTAATGTTGCTATCTTATCTGCTGTGGAAGTTATATCTGGCGTGCCTCAAGGCTCAGGCTTAGGCCCGTTATTGTTTATTATCTTCACTTCTGACATATCACTTTCAGTAGAAAACTGTAAAATACAAGTATATGCCGACGACACCCAAGTATAAAATAGCTCTCATATTAAAGATTCATTAGTAGCTCAAAATAACATAAATAGCGACTTAAGTAAAATGAAACAAATGTATCAAGAGCACAACTTAAAATTGAATCCCAACAAATGCAAACTAATATTATTCGGACCTAAGAAAGATTTAGCTTCTGTTTGTGAAAACCTTAGTTTACACATTGATGGTGAGATCTTATCTCCTTAAAATGCAGTTAAAAATCTGGGATTGAATTTATATCAGCATATCAAGTTCTCTGGACATGTAAATACTCTACTGTCTAAGGCATATGGATCTTTGAAGTTATTGCATAATAGTAGAGATTTTTCATTAGTTGCAATTTGAGAAAAATATTATGTGAATATTTCATCGGGACCATAGAAAAAAGAAGAATACAAAGAGTGCAAAACTCCTGTTGTTGTTTCATATTCAGCTTAAGTAGATATGATCACATATCCTCACTCTTTTTTTTTGTTTAAACTGGTAGAATACGCATTTTTGGAGGAAACTACTCTTTTTAGTCTTCATCGCATTATATCAACATCGGCACCATCTTATCTCTTCTGCAGGCTCAGTGCTAGGTCTGCAGTACACAATAATACCATTCGCTTTGGACATTTGTATCATATCCAAAGACACTCAGCTGCTGGTTTTCAAAGCTGTTTTGGTTATTGTTCTGCTCAGCTTTACAACACCCTTCCCCTAGATTAAAATCACTAGCGGTATCTTACTTTAAAACAAATTTAAAACAATTACTTCTTGAGGAGCAAAAACGCACGAATTTTACGTAATTCTAAAACTGTTTTCCTATTCTTTTAAATTATTGTTAGACATGATGTTTATTTACATTATAGACGCTAGTGTGATTACATTATTGTTGCTTAACCAATAATGACGAGCAAAGCAAATTGATCATTATTTTTCAATAATAAATTTATGTGTCGTCCATTTTTTCTTTGTAGTGAATTATATGACTGGTGGTCGAGAGGTGAGCGCACTTGCCTCCCACCCAAAAGTTCCGGGTTCGATCCCCGGTCATGGTAGTAGAAAATACTGTGAGAGGGATTTTTCCACTATACACGGAGATTGGGTGTGCGTCCCTTGTCTCTAAATGTGTAGCCCCCTCTCACACAAGGCTCTTCTTGAGTCTTCCGGGATAAAGGGGATCGTAATTATCTGTGGTGTTATTTATTATTATTATTTATTTATATATAATCATTTTTTTGTAATTTAGAATGTTTGTACTTGATTGATAAGTAAATATATTTAGGTACTTTTCCTTGGTTTGTTTAATTAGGATTTAGTGTACACATATGTTTGTATGTATATTTTATATGTATGTATATTTATTGTATTTTGGTTTTCATCTTTAATTTTGATGGAGTTAAGTGGCAGAATAGTCTATGCTAATCTTCGCCCATGAATCGTTATATTATTTCTTTGTTTCAATAAAGATGTTTATTAATATAATAATTATTATATTACGATCACGAGTACTTAGTTATCTGCTTGGGTGCCTCAAGGATCCATACTGAGGCCCCAATTATATTTAACAGGTATTAACATGATTTATGTGAGACACTTATGGAATATCTAATTCTATTAGTTACGTTGGTGTTAAAAATATCCTGTCAGGAGATAAAGTCCCGATTTGGTACGCTTAGTGACATTTAAAAGAGAGATAGGGCTCTGTGCCATTTTTGAAAAGATTTTAAGGAATTACGTTCTTAGAGAAAGTATCAGTGATATTGGTTTTACCATCTCTTAGGTAATCAAGTGCACGAAAACTCACGTCTAAAGGCACTTTGTGAGTGACTGAATACGAAAGGACTCATCCTAAAAGGCATTCTGATTTGTGACCCAAAACTTGTAAAGCTATGATGTTTAAGGCACTACAACTCAAACACTATTCTATTTTTATATTGTAGAGTTTTTATCGAAAGGACTTACATAGATGGCGCTGATAACAGCTTAAAAATAAAAACCTCAAGGGGTAAGCTGGATTTTCTGTACGAAATATTAAAAAAATGTATAAGAAACACTTGATCAGAATTAACAACTATATATATGCGTATTTTTTATTTATAAAATTTTAATGTTTTAAGAAAAATATGGGATTGGAAATAAAAATAATACTGCCAGAAAACTTATTATTTGCATTAAATATAATAAATAAACACCACAGGAATTAGACAACCCCCAATTCCAGAATACAGGGCTTGTGCGGAAGGGGGTTACATATTGAAAATAGGCGGACATACAACCATTTCCTCCGACAGTGTCGGAGCCAGGATTCGAACCCGGTGGTGCGATGTCCTTGTGATTAATCGCGATTGCCACCTCGCACCTTAACCCACTCGACTATCGACCAGGCATATAACAACAACAATATAATATAACAACACTTTTCCAGAAAAGTGAATTAGACGTTTTTGGATCGTCTACATATCCACCTAGATCACCTGATTTGACTATTTGTGATTTTTATTTATGAAGTCCCAAGTTTCGTCAAACAACTTGGCATCATCTGAAGATGCCTAACGCTATTTTCATGTTTCTGAAAACTGTTTGCATCAGGTTATATCACACTGTTAATCTCCTTTAACGATTCTCCGCATTATTTGACACTATTTGCCAAATAAATGGCTAATTGCTTTCTAAATATTAAACGATCGAAAAAATTAAAATGTATAAAACAACACCTCCATGTTTATCCTCTAGTTAACTATTTAAGGAATCTGTTCCTGAAGTTAGACGCGAATAGATTAAGAATTTCAGGAAGGCTTGTTATGTAGAAAATACTTTCCGACAAGCGGGAACGGTTCTTGTCAAATTGGCCGGAAGGCATTGCCTCAAATTGAGCTCACTAACAACCTGCAGTTGATTGTGTGCCTAAAGGTTTCTGCAAGCCGTAATATAAAGCGGGTGGTCGGGATTTAGCTTTCTTTCGCTATTTCCTCTTGTATTTTAAACTTCAAGAACCTAAAGTATTAGCAATATAAAATAATTTGCATGCTTACATACATTCTTTAGGTTATTTACAAGGCGTTTCCTGCTCTGCAAGTAACTATTATACAGAAAGTATATAATACAGTTCGTCTCAGTTATCCAGGTTATCACCGTAATTTTACCACTAACATCTGTTAAAAAGTTTATGTTAGAGCTTCTGGGGATATACGCGGAGCTAAATACAGTTTGCTATTCCTCCACAATACTGTCGTAGATAAAAAGGATATAGGTTAAGGTGGATTAAACTCAATCCCTTTTTATATTTGACATATGTTCAGAAACTCTTTAGATTAGAAGATAAATTATTTTCAGTTTTATTCTGTTTTTAAATATTGAATCCAATGCTTGACATACTTTTTAGTATTAGCCTCAGAAGCAAGTAGTTGATTGTAAAAAAAAATCATTATTTGCAGTCTTTGCTGGAATATTAGTCTCAAGATTTCTTCAAGCGGTGAAGGGTAAGCTGTTTTAAATATTGACAAGACATTTTGTTCTTTATTCCACCACTGCGCTCTGGATTGACGTCATCACCTAACCACGTTTGCACTTTGCGGTGCGCTTGATAGCTGTTGTAGGCGGCAGCCCTTAAAAACAGGGGTAAAAGAACCATGTTAGGTTCTCAATTTTTTAAAGATAATAAATGATATTGCAATTGAAAATATTTTGAATTTTTGTACTGTAATATTTCATTAACTTTTACATTCAACCTAAGATAGTAACTATAAAAGAAACAGCTTAATAACTGCGCAAAGGTACGAATCAAATGTCGAAAGATCATTGATACGGCTATGACTACGACATATTCCAGCAAGAACCACTAACAATAATTGGACACTTGGCTAATCAAGCTTTGTTTCCATTTGGTGAATTGGAAATTTCAATTATTTTCCTCTGTAAAAAGTATTGCGCCGCAATATTAATCTTCGAATGAGGTTAACATAACATTAAACTGAGAATAATGAGTTAGTTATGCATATTAGTTACATGTTTCATTAAAAATATATCCATATTCATAAATTTGCTCCGTGTAGCGTAAGAATTGATCAAAAAAATGTTCTAATATTGCGCTTTTTGAAAAGTCATACGATATGCAATGCATGTGTACTGTTACATACATGGTCTACTTTACATTTATATGTATTCAAGCTTCCCTTACTTCCTATCACTTGAAAGCGAAGCCTCATTTGATGCCGGTGACGGGGAGTTACGCGATATTACTTGTAATCTTATTTGACTTCTGCTATATTTAGATTATCTTTTTATTAAAAAGCGGCTCCCGGCTAGATGATAGTAATTCGAGCAGAATTTATTCGATCTGTATCTTGATTAGACAATGATATTGCCAATAAAAGTTGAAATTTAATTTTCTGTTATACCACGGATGGATATTGACAAGTCAATATTTGTTAGCGCTTGAACTGAAAATTCGTATAATATTACTTAATAAATTTATTTATTTATTTACTCTGTCCAACAGGTCACTACCCAACTACAAGACAGGAGATATAGCAAAGTATTACAAATATAAATATTATTTATTTATTTCATACAAAATCTACAGATAATAAATCCATTTACAGATTGCTCTAACTTAACCCTACTCTTAACTGTTCATGGGGTAGGCTTATACTTTATTTTATCAATATATGTGTTAAAAAAAGTTATGGCCAAAGATAATAAATACTTCCTCATCGAATCTCTCTCTCTCTCTTTCTTGGATATGCCCACCTTAATAAATTTTTTCTGAATATTTGAATATTCTCAGCTGCTAATATATTTGATGTAATACATTAATATTGAAGTTTAGATCTGACAAAGCTATTAAATAGTATCAACAAAGCCTTTTTGTTTTGGAACTGTTTACCATTGCGCAATATGAACCCAAGGTTACGATAAGATTGGCTAACTAAATCCTCAATATGGTGTGAAAAACTCAGTTTTGTATCAAATTTAATTCCCAAACCAGTGGTATCATTTACATGTTCTTCATTGCTCATTGAGTAGTTAGTTAGATTGGATTTTTTACATATGCGAAGGTCATAATTTTACATTTAGCCACATTGAACTGAAGTTTATTAAAATTGGACCATTGATATACAGTTTATCTAAGCTCAACTGAAGTTTTACATAATGATCAATAGATGATACTTCCTTAAATAGTTTAATATCATCAGCAAACAATAGAATCTTGCACTCATCCACAGCGTCAACTACATCATTGTTTATTTAAACATAAGGAATAGCAGGGGTCCGATATTTAAACCTTGAGAAACACCAGAAATTGTAATGTACTTAACAGTATTGAGTTCTGTTTGACAGATAAGAATATAATAGGGATAGGTAGGATAATAAACTATGAGAGAGCCCGATATCGTCAAGTAAGCAACATAGAATGACCAAATCTGTTGAATGCCTTGGAAAAATCCGTATAAATAATATCAGTTTGAGTTGCGAAATCCATTCATTCATTATCCACTATTACGTATTCAATCACACCTATTTAGTCGTTCGTAATTTATAATTTTCAGTAGGATTCAACTTGCTGGTTACTGTACTTCTGGCTTTCCGCAATGATCTGTTCTTCGACCTTTGTTATTTATAAAGTTTGTTAATGATATTACTACAGTTCCAGATGTTTTACGCGGATGATATGTGAATATTTTTCACTGTCGAGTACTATCAAGGTAAGGTACAGGATAAGACATGTATTGACTCAACAGATATATATTATTTTCCAATGATGAATCATGAACTGAAATCAAATTTACGGTGGGTAGGTAAAATTTCTTCATCATGCCGTAGCATTGTAAACTCTTGATCGATTTTTTTCTCTCAACTGTTCAGTCGTGTCAATTTGAGTATTATAAACTCGTGACTTTAGATAACTCCACGCAGTAAAATCAAGAGGAGTTAGGTCAGGAGATCGAACAGGCCACTTGATCGGTGCATCTATTAGTACAGTGATTGTGTAATCATGTTCTATATGTTCTGGAATAATGCGGGGTTGCGCCGTTATGCATAAGAAGCATATTAGAATATTATCTAATATTTCATGCAAGGTGTTTTCCAGGAAGTATATGGTATCCAACTAACTAATTCCCGGGAATTGCCGCCCATACATTTATTTTGAAGGTTTGCTGAAAATAGGTTTCTTGGACGGTTAACGTCTCTGTTTTTCACTTGAATACCTCCTGTTTCCCTAGGTCGTTGTTCTGTACTTAAAAAAAATTTTTGGCATCAGGAATATTTCTGTTCGGGAATTTATCTTTATAACATTTCACATCTGCAGCGGCATTACCAAGATATTCTCACAAAGTTAAAACTACTTCTGTAAACTGAGAGAACGTGTAATCACCCCTACAACCATTAAACTGGATTTAATACTAAACTTAAAAGAGATATTCACAATAGTATTATTATGCAAGTTATTATACAAAATGATTGTTACTCCTTGTCTTCCTCCTTGATGGAATTAAAATGAAGCATAGTAGGGGCTAATGCCGTCATACAAAAGCAATTGGTCCCAACTCCCTTTTTATTGCATTTATAATAATTTGTAAATAATAACAATTCCTTGCTACTAAAAGATTTGATGACCTATCTGGTTGTTGTAAATATAATACTATTTGATATAATATAATATAAATGGGCATTTCACGAACTTGATATATTTCCCTGACGGAGCAAAGCGAATGTGGTAGATATAAATCTATGGCGAAAACCCCGTCTCGACAGTAATCCAAATATTGAGAAAGGCTGTAAAATAAAGCACGGTGGGTTAGAGCCAACCCAAATATTGATTGTAGCATGCATATGTAACATTAGTAAGGACAAGTAATCTTCGCATAAATAATCTCCTCCGTTGTATTCACTTTGGCCGGAAAATTATATTAATTTCAGGGTATATTCGTCTGGGAAATGCGGCCGGTCCGGCGGGAAAATGAGTCACTAGCGTCCTTGGAACGACGGGCGACGAAGAATAGGAAAACGAACAGCTAACCATAGAATCATAAAACTATTCTTAGTTTTTGCGAAAATTTTCAGCTCTATTATATGACTTATTTTGCTACAAAATGAGTTTATATGGACATAACATCCTGTTCGTGTTTACTTACGTTATGGTAGTTGGATTCGTCAGCACAATTATTATTTTGTAAAAGTAAAATAAAACTCACTACTATACTCTTTACAGCCATGTAACTTACAAAGTAATTGTTAAACAGTGAATCAAGACAGACAGTATAACAATGACATTGTGTTTTGATGAATTCATTCATTACAGCTATCTACATACCTACAATACATTATAAATAGCATTGTGCCTACAAGTCACCACATAACTTGTCTGTTAATACCAGTAAGATAATGTTATAAATTGAAATGCTTAAAATACAATTTGCAAGATGTTTTCTTTCATGTCAATATAAAAATCATGGTAATACCAACTTTGAGATTAGGTGAGAATATGCAATAACAAAAAATATTCAAGTGATTATTTCACTATACAAGCTGTCCATTTTATCGGTCGTACAAAAAAAAATATTTTTACGAAAATTGTGCCGATTTATATAACCTACAAAATGGTTTAGAGACATTTGAAATCCATGGCCTACTTTAAGAGTTATGGCGGAAAATATCGAAAATGCGGAAAACGTCTAGGCCAAATATCTCCGTTATTTGAAGAGATACGAGAAAAATTCTAAAGCGAAAATTTTTTGCAAAACAGTGTTTCAACGAGGTTTTATCTAATTTTTTTCAAAACTGCTGTATTTTGATATTTACTCTTCAGGCTGTTAAAAAAATTATTTTGAAATAGGCGGGAAATGGCGCCATTAAATAGAGTATTTTCCTTCCTCTTCAACGATATATCACATGCCATATTTATTCATTGGTACTACGTTCGTTATTATAAAAACATTTTTTTAAAACCAATACATTTTTTTAACAAGCATTATACTTGCCGTTGAGAACTATGATTAAATAAAACGATAAAATAATTCAATAATTTGTTCAAATCTTTGCTATAATAAAACATTAACACAATTAAGAAGAATAAAGTAAATTCAGGTAACAAAAACAAATTAATAATAAAAAGAATATAGCACACGGAACATTAATATTTATCTAATCCTCAAAATAATTTTTAAGATATCATATCAAGTGTTCACAGTGTCCACCGCGATTTCTTATGCACAATCGAGCCCGGCGAGGCATTGCATTTAAAACATTACTTAGCATTTCGGGGTTAACTGTAATACATGCCTGTTGAATTCGAGCTTTTAGGTCCTCTACATTTTGCGGTGTCGTCGAAAACACCTTATCTTTAATATACCCCCATAGAAAAAAATCCATTGGGGTTATATCTGGAGAACGAGGGGGCCATCGAATAAATCCATTGGTACCTATCCAATGTTGAGGCAAAATTTCGTCTAAATAATCTAGGCAAATCTGGGAATTGTGGGGAGGAGCTCCATCTTGTTGAAAATATTGAAAGTTGTGTCGATTCTCTAAAGGTAGGTCCGTCATTACCCTAGAGGAGCAGATCCTGGGAGCAATGAGGGCCAGCACGACAGAAACAGAAGTAAGAAGACACCCAGCACCGATGGCGAACCTACCAGAGGTCACCAGGCAGCTGATAAGGGATAGAAGAAGCGCCAAGAGACGGGCTCAGAGGACGAGGCTCCCCGCCGACAGAAGGGAGTATAACGTCCTCAGCCGAAGAGTGAAAGCCGCCCTCCAAGAACACCGTCAGGAGGTGTGGCAACGCCACCTTGAGTCACTCGATCCACAGGACAGAAGTATGTGGAATACCCAACGTGCCCTGCGAAACCGGAGGAAACCTATACCCCCGATTCACGGAGAGCGAGGGATCGTCTACACTAACCAGGAAAAAGCCGAGGCGTTTGCCGACAGCTTAGAACTGCAGTGTAGAGAGAACGAGCTCGATGACGAGGACGAGGACTGGGTGGACGATGTCGAGCGCAGAGTACGTAGGATCCATCGCCTGCCTGATGACGACCACATCCGCCCGACTACCCCCGAGGAAGTCAAGGAAATCCTTAGGAGCCTAAAGCCGAGAAAGGCTCCGGGATGTGACAAGATAGGAAACATCGCTCTCAAAAAGCTACCCAGGAAAGGAGTAGCGGCGCTAGTCAACATCGTAAACGCGATGTTAAGGTTACGGCATTTTCCAGCCAGATGGAAAAAGGCCGACGTCATTATGATCCCTAAACCAGGGAAAGAACTAATTTTCCCGTCTTCTTACAGGCCCATCAGCCTCCTCCCAGCCATGAGCAAGGTTGCAGAACGGGTCATCTTGAAGAGGCTCACAGAAAAGACAGAAGAGCTGAATATCATCCCGGATGAACAGTTCGCGTACCGAACAGGACATTCCACCGAACTCCAAGTACTTTGCCTCACCGAGGAGATTACTAAGGGGTTCAACCAGCGGCAAGTCACCGCGGCGCTGTTCCTAGATGTTGCCAAAGCGTTCGACAGGGTCTGGCACGACGGCCTCCTAGCTAAAATGATGAGTATGGGTTACCCCATCGAACTCGTCAAACTAGTGAGGTCCTACCTGCACCGCAGACAGCTAAGGGTGAAAATCTCGGACCAACTCTCCACTTACAGGACCGTGGAGGCGGGAGTCCCGCAAGGTTCGGTGCTGTCACGGCACCTGTTCGCTATCTACACCTCAGACCTCCCCAGGACCGACCACACAGCCCTGGCCCTGTATGCAGACGACACAGCAATAATTGCCAGATCCTGGAAAGCCAGGAACGCAACCAGAAAACTCCAGGAAATGGCCACACTCCTGGAAGAATGGTGCACGAAGTGGAAAGTCGCCGTCAACGCCGACAAAAGCCAAGCCATACTCTTCAGACGAGTGCGGAAAGAAATTCCCACAGGACACGTCTCCATGAACGGCGAGGACATCCAATGGCACGACACCGTCAAATACCTTGGCGTGATCATGGACAAAAGCCTAACGTGGAGACAGAACACGGACGCTATTACAGCCAAGGCGCGGCGCACAAGAGCCCTCATCTACCCGATGATGGGAAACGGTAGCCGTCTCAACCTGAGGAATAAGCTCACGCTTATCAAAACCCTCATCAGGCCGCAGCTGACGTACGCCTCGGTAGCGTGGGGTTACCAGGCAAAGTCCTACATGAAGAAAATCCAGGCAGTGGAAAACATCGCCCTCAGGACGGCGGTTGACGCACCATGGTACGTGAGAAACGCAGACATCGTCAGAGACCTGGAGTACACCACGGTCACTGAAGTCATCCGGGAACGAGCGAAGAAGCTGTACGCCCAAGCAGAGGAGCACGGGAACCCGCTAATCAAACAGGCCACTGATTACGACCCTGCCGACGCCCCGAGGCACAAACGGCCGAGGGTACAGCTTCTGGACAACGGGTGAGTATAACTTATATTTCCCGCTAACCGATCTGTTTCAGATACCCCAGGACGGACCACCACTACCAGAGACATGACGTTTTTCTACCCAAACCCAACCTCCTTGCGGGCGTCGGGCAACATACCGTCCAACGCCCGTTGTCCTACCTGCTCCGTGGAGTCCGAAAGTGCTAAAAAAGCACTTAGGGTCTCCACACTCCCGAGCTACACAGCTCATATCCTTACCTTTCCGATGATCCGGGGTAGGACACACCTTTACTGTGTCCTACGTACCGGCAGTCAATCCCAGCCAAAACTTCCTAAAACCCAACTAGACCGATGACTACCCACGGGGGTGACAAGCTGGCGAAGAAAGAAAATATCAAGACAAGAAGAGCGCCAGAAGAGACCTCTGCCAGCGAGGTTGAAGAGCCAGGACCAGGGGAGGTCCGCAGAAAATACCACGACACATCTCGCATTTGCGGGCTGGGTCTGGTAGAAGTAAGCGGGCCCACCTATCACGAAGGCCGGTCCAGGTCTACAGAGATAATCTAGGAGTAGTAGTCCTACTCGGCCCTAGTTATCGAGACCGTCATCAAGCCAATGGATATTGGCGCTAAAGGTAGGTCATCTAAGAATTCATTAAATTTATTTCTCAAAAAGTTTAGGTACATAAATAAGGACCTATTAAATTGGTGCCTAAAATACCTATCCACACATTTATTGAAAAACGATTTTGAAACCCAGTCGGTCTATGCCAGTGTGTATTTTCAGAAGTCCATTTGTAATGAATATTGCGATTAATAAATTCATTATTGGAAAAATTTGCCTCGTCGGACCAAAGTATTTTACTACATATTAGTGGATCGGCACGCTTCTTTTCCAACAGCCTCCTTGGTTTGTCCCCCGCTTGTAAATTGTGAACTTTTTTGGCTTATAACACCGGTAACCATTTTTCTTTACAAATTTTCTAGCACTTGTTTTATTTATATGACAAGCAATTTGAATTTCTGTTAATGATGTTTCCAAATTTTCTGTATTTTTATTTCTTACATAATTAATAACTCGGTTTACCTTATTTACATTATCGGTAACACTGTTCAACCTTGTCTTCGTCTTTAAAAATGATCCATTATTTTTCAGTTTCGTAGCTAATTTTCTGAACAGAGTTTTATTCGGCTGTAGTGCTTGTGGATATGTGTTCTATATTCTACTTGAGCTAATCCAGAGTTAAAATTGCATTGGCAATATGTAACGATCAATGTGAGTGAAAATCATTTTTGAAAATTCTAAATTCTTAAACTAGTGTGATTGAGTGAGAGTTTAAGTAATAACTGAGATGATCTGTCAAAAAATTAAATTGTCAAGTTTGTTCATAGCCAACTATTTTAAAATAATTGAAATAATAGTGAAATCATGAAATACAAACAAATGGATATTATACTTCAATTAATTGGTAAAGACACTTTAACTTTCTGAGCAAGGAGTGACGCTTTTATGGATGACCTCTATACATTGGTGTAATTGCGAATACTCTTTCCATAATTGCTCCATATTGCTTTCTTGATTATTATTTTGTTTTTGTTACCTGAATTTACTTTATTCTTCTTGATTGTGTTAATGTTTTATTATAGCAAAGATTTGAACTACTTATTGAATTATTTTATCGTTTTATTTAATCATACTTCTCCACGGCAAGTATAACGCTTGTTAAAAAAAAATTTATTGGTTTTAAAAAAAATGTTTTTATAATTACTAACGTAGTACAAATGAATAACTATTGGCATGTTATATATCAGTGAAAAGGGAGGAAAATACTCTATTTAATGGCGCCATTTCCCGCCCGTTTCAAAATAATTTTTTTAACAGCTTGAAGAGTAAGTCTCAAAATACAGCGGATAAAAGATAAAACCTCGTTGAAGCACTCTGTTTTGCAAAAAATTTTTGCCTTAGAATTTTTCTCGTATCTCTTCAAATAACGGAGATATTTGGCCTAGACGTTTTCCGCTTTTTATTTTCCGCCTTAACTCTTAAAGTAGGCCATGGATTTCAATGTCTTCAAGCCATTTTGTAGGTTATATAAATCGGCACAATTTTCATAAAAATAATTTTTTTTTGTACGACCGATATTAAGTGAGATATTCTCGAGGGCCCTGATAAAATGGACAGCCTGTATATTTTAACACGATGAATTTACTTGAAACGAATACTGCTATTACTTAAATGCAACAAGCCTCCCTTTATTAGAATACAGGAAATAATATAACTCCCTCTAATGAAATTATTATAAAAAATTGCTTCATTACAGAAACAAACTATTACCATCACGTAATAGCTACCTAATTCAATTAAAATTACTAGATTTCAAAAGCAACTTTAATATAATTAATTACTTTTCATAAAAAGCGATTAAATTTGTGGACTAATTACTGGTAATTAAATTTGCTTACCATGGCGCTAAAGCAATAATATACCGTTATTTATCCAACAAAATTCCTACTAACGACTACCGTAAGTACGTACCAAAGTTTACTCTTGCTTTTAATATATTTATTATTGCTTGTAATAAATTACTACACCTACTCTTATATATATAAACAAAGTTTTTCAATTTCCTGAGCTATTTGTACCATTAAACTTTTACCATTATTAATATCAGATATGTTGAAAATAATCTTACGTGTTATTTGATATTTTATTAGAATAAACTGTCTTTTTTAGTCGTCCCCGTCTGAGAAATTCCATTATTGCCAAGTTTGGAAATCTAGCGGTATAAGCAATGTATAGTTAAAATATTTTCCCAAGGAGCCAATCGGTACAAAACTACCCCGTGTGCGGTGCACTGCCAGGTCATCAAGGGAATTATTAAAACGATTTAAACAAGTATTCTGATCTACTATTCCCTTAAGGGTTCTATAATTCCATGATAGTTTCGCGCAGTACACCATACATTAACTTTTTTAAAGTATACCATTTTATTCACATCCATTGTTAGTTTTATCCAAAATAGGACTATTATTATTATAGTCAGTTTTGTTACAGTTTGAAACATTGAGAATAATGATATTGGCCAAAAATAATAGATAGATAGATAAATGTTTATTTAACCACATTATACACAGGTATATTCTTTCCTATTATTTGGGTTTTCTACCACATGTATTATTGTCCTCTTCAAAAATAAATCACCTAATCTACAAAATAATAGAATTATTGGAAAAAAGCCTCTGCGCCCGTGACGTTTACGCCAAAGGAATAGTCAGAGGTTATGTTTTGCAAATAATAGAAATCGGAATAAACACAGAAATAATGTATTTTGCTGACGTTTCGGAAAGTAATCTCTTTCCGTTTTCAAAGCTTTTTTTGGAAGAACTCTTATTTTGCTGTGTATGTCAAATAGCTATATTTGTAGCAAGTCATGAAAAAAAATTAAAATATAAGACATATATACTAAATAAGTCACTATATAGGGTTAACTGGAAATATACAAAAAGCATATAACAAGATAAAAACGCAATAATAAAAACTCCAAATGATAATTAAAAAACAACATTCAAAACAAAATAGTTAAAAGAGTAATGTCTGCTCCTTATCAACATTGCCAAAATAAATTTTAGAGGCCCTTGGTTCTCGTATATACACTAAATCCCAATTTCATTTTTTAACTTCCTTTAATAATGGGGTGGGGGTGGCTAACGCCAAAAAAATTTTTTGAGACGTTTCGTTCTTGTATACACACTAAATCACATTTTATTATTTTTTAAATCCCTTTCATAATAGTATGGGGGTGGTATTGGGGGTGATAGTGAGAATGGCCGATGCCAAAAAAAAATTTGAGACTTTGACTTTTCGTACATGCCCTAAATTGCAATTTTATGGACTCTTACCTGCTTGCCTTGACTATTTACCCTTATTTACCCGATTTACCCCCGAACCTTTCAATGGAATTAGATCAAAATATAATCTAGTTCCAGATCTCGTTATAATACATAAGTGTACCAAATTTCAAGTCAAAACTATAAACGGTTCCAGAGTAATCGTTTACAGACAGACAGACAGAAATTTTTTTTTGCTCAAATTTAAAATCTCGCCGTTTCATAACATTTTAAGCCTATTTCTACAAAAAATATTATTTTTTTTGCGTTACTATACTTCTGTGGAAGTAATTACCTACATCGTATAAGATTTTAGTTTGTAAACGGGCAAAATATGCTGAGGGTAGAGTGTTTTCACCTATAATTTGTGATTCCAAAATCAACATGATCAAACCAACTCAACTTGTCATCCAATACGACTCCTAGCAGTTTTACACATTCACCCTTACTGATACTATTGTTGGATGATATAACAAGTTTATGTGATTGAATAGTAATTGAGTTTGAGTTTATTAGTATGGAACCATCTATTGGCGTCAATTTGACCTAGGCAACTTAGTAAATTTGAATAATTTGCGTTGGAAGCAATTAGAGTTGCAAAAGGATACACTTAGACGGATGTAAAAAGTATTCTATATCATTTATAAATAATATAAACAACAACGACCCCAAAACAGATGCTTGTGGTACGCCATTTTTAACACTACTATGAGTAGAATTAATATTATTTATACTAACACATTGTTGTCTATTATTTAAATACGAATCAAATAAAGCTAGATGTACACCTCTTATATCATAGTAAGAGAACTTTATCAACAATAGTTCATGAGGAACACAGTCGAAGTCTTTGGAGAGGTCGCATAAAGCCAAGCCAGTATGTTTTCCCTTCTCCATATCCTCGACTATATTACCCACCACCTGCTGAACAGCTTGTATGGTTGAAAATTGAGATCCAAAATCAAAACCAAAAATTTGAAATTATCCTATTTTGCACAAGAAACTTGCTCAGCGACCATTTTAATAGAATTTCTATCAATTTACCACTGGTCGTATAAAAAAAGAGTTTGCTACTTTAAACTTTAGATATTTTTTGTAATGGGCCCCTTAAGTCCAAATCATTATTTGGAAATGAAGCAAGAATATTATCAGCTGCAGTACTAAAATATTCATTAAAATCGTCCACTGACAGATTTGGATCAATTTTAGATAAATATTTATTATTACGTTCATAATTTATCAATCCCCAGGCATCTCTAGCTCTAGTTTCGGAATTTTTGATGTACTGATCATAGGCGACTTTTTTTGCCTCATTTATATCAATTTTATATTCTCATACGAATGTTTATATAGTTTGAAATCGACAGGATTCTTGGTAACATTACACACAACCTGAGTGCTAGACAAAGTATCGCGCATTTTCTGTAAAGACTCGTTAAACCATTTTATTAGTGGCTTATTAGTAAACGAAAATGTCTTAATGGGAAAGTGCCGATCAACTAAATACTTATAATTTTTTACAAGAAAATTTGATAATTCAACGCTGTTTTCAGTATTTGAAAAACAGTTCCAGCCAATTTCATAAAGAGAAGCACATAGTTTCCCTATTCCATTTTTCATAATTCTCCTTCTCAATACATCTCTGAGCAATACCGACTAATGTCAAGTTGACAAATTTAATTTTTGCTATATTCTTAAGTAGTTTCGTTGATTATTGTTGTTACTGTTTAAAATATTGCTTTAATCAAAATAAAAATTAAGGAAGTCAGGCTTCTTAGATTTATTAAAAATGTTAATTTAAACTAGCTAAAGGTAAAGAATTTCTGAAATTTCAACATTTGTTTTTCATCCCATGGAAAGTAACAATCAACAAAGAAACCTTCAAAAGTTTTACATTTATGGCTGTAAAAAAATTTTCACAGCAGTCAACCCGACCCACTAGATGATGCTGTGGCTATGCATTTTTCTGCATTCTTGCCGATAAAAAAATGTATATTGACACAAAAATAAAAATATTTCAATTTCGCGGATGATACATCTTATATCATCATAAGAAGAGATGGAATTCTCGTCTACGATTCGTTCGTTGCGCATTGGCAGCCTCAACAACGTGGGGCGGCACTAGGGCTTTCGGATCAATAACGCACTTTGGCCTTTGCTCGAATCCATAGAAGTCCCTGAGGGGGCCTGACGAAGTGCCCTGTCTTGAATTAAAATATGAGAGAAGAGAAGTAAGAAATAAATACTGATTATATTAGGTCAGACTTCAACACAGATATACTTACAGAAAGATATAATTCCAATTAATCAATCTGGTTTTGGAAAGTTGGCTATTAAATCATCCAGTTAGAGCAGATAAATCAAAGCTAGGTGAAATTTTGATATCTAAGGCTTTTGATAAAATTAATCACAAATTGATGTGCTCAAAATTGGATTTAATGGCATATCAATTAATTTCTTCAAATTTTATGTAAAAAATCGACATCATATGCTATCTGTGGATGGTTTGATTCCAACCAATGGTCTCGTAAGTACCTAAGAGCTATACTTTTGGGCCTTTGTTATTTTTTATACACATTTCTGATAGGCACGTGTAAAATATTACATACTTCAGTCATCAGAGACTTTAATATACCTGTATATCAATTCTCCACCCAGGATTGCTTGTTAATCTAGCACGCTCTTCTCAGAATAATATTCTTTTTGAAAACAACATAAACCGTAAATTTTCACGAGTTGGATCATGGTATACCTGAGATCGACTAGAGCGAATTATATCTTGTGGAGAGTGATCTGAAATACAGCATTCGTCCTGAATACAATACTTTTAGATCTGCCAAAAATAACAAAAAAAAATTAGCAGTTAATCCATTTGAAGTCCATGACCAAACTCACTGACTCAATGCCAATCAAACAAGACTTTAACTGCCCGTTTGACATGCTAATTGAAAGTCGTCAGACAAGCAAGACAATGGCACTGGGATTGGAGCAAAGGTCACTCATCTGGTATATAGATGGATCTAAGACGGCTGAAGGGATAGGACTGGGCGCAATGCTTTATTATGTTGTATTTGTAACCGGTGTATATCATTTTTTGTACAGGATATTAACAAAGAACTACAATAATAATTATAATCAGGTAATATAACTTAATATTTTAGACCGCTGTGATAAAAACTAGCAATACGATTAAAAAACCTAATTATTTTACCCAATTTTTTACAGAGATCATTGTGTGAGAAGACAAACAAAAAAGGACCGAGGACCCTCCCCCGAGGAACGCTCCAGATAATTTCAATTTTACTAGATACGCTAACCCCTACTCTTGTCATTTCATACCTGTTTCTTAAATAATCCTCAAACCAGTCTGAAGCACTTCTATTTACACCATATAACTGCAACTTTTTAATAATATCACGACCAATTGTTTCAAATGCCCTTTGCATGTCTATAAATACATTAAGCACCACTTTCCCTGCATTCATGTCCCTTCTCCATGTTGAACACACATAGTGTGGGGCTGATCCATAGGAGTAGTTAACTCTAAACCCAGCTTGCCCAGCAAATAATAACCGATTAATTTCTTAGCTGTTCACATACGATTATCTCAACAATTTCATCAACAACTGGAAGTAAATTGTTTTTAATTCACTTGGTATAGTGTATACGACCAGAATTGAAACCGTATAAAAACTAAAAGCCGGCAAAAACAGTCGACATCTCTTGCGGAGGTAAATAGAAATGCTTGTCATAAGAAAAACAATAAAGAGATGCCGACTGTTTTTGCTGGCTTTTAGTTTTTATACGGTTTCAATTCTGGTCGTATACACTATACCTACTTTTCCAATTGCTAGTGAACTCCCAAAGATATTGTGGAGTAGCTAACGACTCCCATATTTAAGTTTTCTGTCATCAACCTCGATATACTTCTTATTAACTGTACCGCCGCATTCCATTCCCTTTTTCAACATTGTTTAATCTAAAATGGTTTCACTCGATACAACAATATCGTCAACAGCGATTTTCAGTTAGTACTGGTTAAGCGTGGAGTAGCTTTAAGCTATACTTCGCCATTTGTCTTGGTACATAATACCTAATAGTTGGGTACCAATGTTCAAAAGGAACTCGATTTAAAGAGAAAACTAAAAAAGTGGTTGTTTTACTCACCAACTCCTCCAAATAGCTTATTAAATAGTAACTAGTAGTGCCATACCTGAAACAAATAACTTGATTAATACATTATAGACGTTCGCGTATAATAAAATATTAGTTTTTAGTATTTGTAAATTTTTCTAGGAAATAGATCGCCAAAGTTTCCGGTGATTTTTACATACAAATTCTCACATTTTTGTGTAATAATTTCAGAATAAAATTCATTATCACAGCCATTATATGGCTAATGGTCGAGAGGTGAGCGCACTTGCCTCTCGCCCAAATGTTCCGGGTTCGATCCCCGGTCGTGGCAGTGGAAAATACTGTGAGAGGGAATTTTCCACTATACACGGATATTGGGTGTGTGTCCCTTGTCTCTAAATGTGTAACCCCCTCCCACGCAAGGCTCTTCTAGAGCCTTCCGGGATAAAGGGGGTCGTAATTACCTGTGGTGTTATATTATCATATTTTTGACTAACTAGCCCTCGACTGCTATCACGTGAATCCCTCACCTTTCTACCGTCTTTTCCTCCCCACTCCCCACCTATAATTTCCCATCTTCCCTCAACCTGCCTTCCCTTTCCTCTATCTTCCCGTAACTTCCCACCACATCATCATAAAGTATCCTATTAAAATCTTTAGTTACTCTGTCTGTCGCCTTTAGAGTAAGAAATTGCCCTAAAATGAAAACTAATTTCCCTGTGAGCTAAAGACTTCAAAATTGATACGAATATGCTTTCAAAATAAGAGAAATATTTCAGATTCCTTAATTTTGTAACCGGCGGCGAGACATAGGGGTTGTAAAATGTTTTTCTCACGGACACTCAAATTTTACTCACTTATAGGTAATATAATATCAATACAAAAAGAAAACGCAAAACCCCAAAAATTTATTTGGGAGACATAAAGGTTGAAAAATTTGAACTACACGTTTTTTTATTTTGAAAGCACTACCCATGTGTAAATTAAATTTTGCTTTGCCCATGAAAAGAATATTTTTCATCCCCTAAATTTCACCCCTTGGTTAAAATTGCAAAGGTTCTAGATTATTCCTTTACTTTTAATGCATCACCTGACTGTGTGTTAAATTTGATTTTGTTCCTGAAAGAAATATTTGTCAACCCATATGTCTCACCCCCGCTTAAAACTTTAAGGCTTTTAAGATGTTTCCTTTATTTGAAAGCATTACTTATGTGTGTGTTAAATTTTACTTTATATATGAAAAGGATATCTTTCAACCCCTATTTTACAACCCCAGTTAAAACTTTAAGGGTTTTGGATTTTTCCTTTACTTTTAAATGACTTATGCAAGTGTTGAATTTGGCTTGGTTCCTGAAAATATTTTTCAGCCCTTATCCCCCGTTTGAAACTTTAACGCTTTTAAGATTTTTTCTTCATTCTGAAGGCACTATATGTGCGTGTCAAAATCTTCTGTGTATGTGAAATGAATGTCGTTCAACCCCTGTTTACACCCCCAGTTATTACTTTAAGGGTTTTAAATTTTGCGTTACCTTCAACATCAACACACATGATTGAATTTGGCTTGGTTCTTGAATGAAATATTTTACAACCCCTGTGTCCAATCCCCACCCTCCATGTTAAAATTTTCGAACTTTTATATTCTTTTCTCTAATTTTAAAGCTTTATCTATATCTGTATCAAATTTGAGATCTCTAGCTCATCGAGACGTCGATTTTCTTTCTCGGACAAAAGTACATCCAGCTTTACATAATATATCTATTAATTTGACAAATATTTCACTGTGATATAACAAAATGTACTTAAACTCTAACACATTGTTGGACTCGAAGTCTTACCTACGTTATAACATTATAATTTAGTGCAGCACTGTTGTGTTAGACCTTGTTATATAATCTACTCGAACTAATAACGTCAGTATACCTCGATACCTATGACATAACCTCTTATCGAATGGTCTACGAGAGCTTGTTACCGCTTTTCTAACATAATGTAAACAATCAAATCAAACCTAACTGAAAATTTAATTAAATAAACTACATAAAATATTAGTTGTTATTTATTAAAACAATAAGGAACTAGATGGTTGCATTTTATCAAAAAACGAGATCAAATAAAAACAGCTATAATATCGCCCACAGACGTACAAAGCGATCCAATATACATAACAATACCGTATTATAATTCAAATATTTTGAAAATACTTGCTTACATTAAAGGCAATGGTATCCCCTTGGTTTTTATCTTCATACTTTTGCTTTAACGTCTCAAGAACAATTCTGCTAATAAACCACACTACATTAGGTCTTACTGCACGATTATTATACTTTATTATATCCATTTACATTAGAGGTAACAATATGACAAATGTTCAAGCTTATTACAAACGAAATCACAACCACAAGCTATAAAACAACTGACTAATTTTCTATCGCACTATCGCCAGCCAGTAAATGCATGCAAGTATCGCTTGTGTATATCATGGAATCACGTTGGCTCTGGAAGACCAAAGGAACAGAATAAGCATGGCGGAATTAGCATAGCGGCGAAATCAGGTTGGCGTTGATGACTTCTGTTTTTCATCTTACTGTTCGAGGCGCCATGTTGACATTTGTATTGTTATTTCATGCATACGAATTTCCAATAAATGAAACGGGAATTGTTAGTAGGATAGTAAGCTTTGTGTCGGGAAAAGCTGATTGGTAATGCTTTGTTCGGTGACTGGCGTTGTGTTTGATTATTTCATAAGTAATTTACATTGTGTAAGTGAATTTAAGGCAGTTGCAACTACAGAGGTGAGTACTAAGTTAATAACAGTAATTGTTCATGGTTTTAACATTACACAAAAGTGAGTAGAATTTTTTTGGGCACCTTTAAACTCACTTTTAAGAGGATATTAAGTATTAGAAACGAATAACGGTAAGGGTAAAAATAAAAACAAATTACTTTACTTCTTTGGCGAAGTGTAAAGACTTAAAGGTTATTACCCATTCGAGTACGCGATATTTATTTATTTATTTATTTATATAATTCATCCAACGGGTGAAACCCAATTACAGGACAAATAACAACAGATTTAAATAAAATATCGATAAATAGAACAATATGGTGTAAGTAAAAGGTACACAAATGACACAAATATAAAATGTAACAACTACAATCAAAATATATACTCTAGTAAAATAAATATATACATATATATACATATATATACATATATATATATATATATATACATATATACACATATATACACACATACACATATATACACACATATACATATATACACATACACACACATATATATATATATCACAAGTGTAACACAGAAATATAGACAAGAGCGTGTATACAGAGTGGACCGTTAATAATAGTCCATAGTTCATAGTTGACATAACCAACAATGCTTTAGTTAATTGTCGCTGTGAAAAAAGATACAGGGTGTCAAAGTTGTAATTTATTTCTTTTTTTTGCAATATCTCAAGTACCTCTGGGCCTGTCTTCTCCAAAATTAGTATGAAAACATTTTATAACTTAAAAAACAATAACTTATGTATCGCATCACTTTAGCTCGCGGGAGGCGCTTCATGAGCTATACCTGATGATGGATATTTTTCTTTCTTTTTTTTTTAAGAAACGTGGCACTTTTGGAATTTTTCGAGAAAAGAAATGGTCGATATGGTTTATGTTCTGGGTGCGAGATAAAAATTGTTTGCTATCAACTCGAGTTTATAAGGAGCGATATCCGGAAAGTAGACAGCCCTCTAAATAATCATTTGAGAGGTTCATGGAACGATTTGCCGATACGGGGAAAGTGGAATATGAGAAAGAGGAAGGAACAAAAAACGTAATAAATGAAGAAAACGAAACAGTCATATTTTTGAGCGCGATTGAAGAATTGGCAAGAGAAAACGATATAAGCCGATCTTTAATCCATCGAATCCTACAAAAGAACAAATTCAACTAATGCAGGAACTGACATAAAGATTATGAAAACCGAATACAATTTTGTCAATTGGTAAAACAAAGGAATTTTTCCACGACCGGGAGTAGAAATCGATTTCTATGGCATCAAAATTGTGACAGAAGTAGGGACGAAATAAGACAATAATTTCCCTAGGGGAGTTTTTATTTCATGCCCAATAGTTATACCAAATGTAATTCTTATTTATTAACATTGATAGTAAATGTTACATTCTCACAACTATTGAAATTAATGTTCGAAGGAATTTCACTAAATGAAACATTTTCTTTACTCAGATTTATAGTCTTTTGAACCGTAGTTGCAGCTTGTAGTACTTGATTCGCTATATTTGTTTTGTTTTGCTCCGAATTGTCAATGTACCCCTCAGCAACTGTCGTCGACTTCCAACCTCCGTGACGTTTTATAGTCGTGATGTCTGCTCCTGCATCCGCTAATAGAGTTGCTGAAGATCTACGTAGATAATGGCCAGTATATAAGGTTGGATCCGATAATCCTAGATCGGTGGCTATTATACTTGGGGTTTTTCCAAAAGTGTTTTTGTCTACTGGCTGTGTAGTATATTTTCCTGATTTATAAAATACAAAAAATCGACCATGACTGGTGTGAGAGGGACGCAATGCGGCATATTTACGATATAGATCGAGTAAATTTATGTTTCCTTCATTTTTGGTTACCTACTACAAAGGTTCGGGATATTTTAGTTTTGGTATTAGGTATTGTTATCATTAAAGATGATACTACATCTTGCTTGCAATAAAAAAGAGTCAATTTAGTCCCTTGTCAAAACTTTTGATTTTTTTGCTTTATAACCATCGGAATTTCTTTTCAAAAATGCTACCAGCTTTGCATATTTACTTATATCTATATGATCGTACACAATCATACACGATTTTAACATAGAATATTGGGCCCATACCGTGGAAGATTTATATTCATTTGATTTTTCATGAAGATAGGCCAGCGTAACATTTTCCGTGTACGTTTGTACCTTCTTTTTCTTACACCATTCTCTGAACTGATTGTACGCTTTATCATGCAAATTTCTTGATTTTGTGGGTAATAAGTTTAAAACTGCCGCACCGGCAGCTAAAACGATATCTTGCGGTTCTTTTTGGTTTTCCATATCAAAAATGCCAAAACTCAACTTTTGCACTTGACAAATGTATTTATAAACAAATATCTGTTGCCATGACAGGTTGAATGGAAATATCCCAAAGGCTTCTAAATATTGTAATTTCGTTCCAATTTATTATAATTCTTTATTTATGAATTAAATGTTTCTACTCCCGATCGTGGAAAAAATAATTTATACACCTCGGGAGAGACCGCCATTTTTCAAATAAGACGTTTCTCTCCCTTAGTGTATAATGTACTATTATTTGACTTTGTTTTGTTTGCCGATGAAGCAACTTTTCATAAAAATGGACATGTGAATCGTCATAATTTTCATTATTACGACATAACTGACCGTTACATCTTATGAACAAATAGCCAAACAAGATGGTTGTTGACTGTTTGGGGGAGGAATTGTTGGGGATTGATTATGTGATAGTACCACATTTTCTTTAATGGACTTGATGGATGGATTTGAATGGTTACATTTATTTGAAATTTTTCCTCAGGGATATTCGGGAGAGAATGTGGTACCTCCATGGTGGAGTACCTGTGCACCACATTGCAGCTATTCGGGAACATTTAAACGACGCCTTTCCAAATGGTTGGATAGGAAGTGGAGGACCCATAGTTGGCCTGCCAGAAGCCCAGATTTGACCAAAATAGACTTCTTTTTGTGGGGTTGTAGTAAAGAGCAAGTGCACAACGCTCCTATAGCTACAAAGGAAAATGTGATAGAAAGAATAAGGGAAGTTTTGCGGGAAATTGCTGTAGATATTTGTATTGTCGGTAGATCATTCGAGAATCGTCTACAGAAATGCGTAGACGTACTGGGAGGCCACTTTAAGCAGTTGCTATAAACACTAGGTATTACATATTTAATTAAATTAGGTTCAAGATAACATTGAATTTTTAAAATATTGCCAATTTTTGTATTACTACCTAATACCGTATTTTCGGTTCCTATTATTTATGTCAACTTTATTGTAATATTAAACGATTATTTATAAATTTTTAACTAATTCAAATGTGATTTAATTAAACTGTGAAAAAATACTACTGAGATAACTAAGAGGCACCCAGAAAAAAAATTAATACTACTTTCAATTATTCTCACTTTATGTCAAAATCATGGCTACTACATCCGTTCGAAACGAAAATTATTTTAATTTAACGGTTTTTAATGAAAAAGAAAAAAATATCTCTGGAAATATCGATTTTAGGTATAGGATATTATTCGCAAAATTCATAGAGAATGAACGTGCCAATTCTAAAATACGATAATATACAGAGTGTTCCAATACACCCTGTATAATTACAATCAACATTTGGTGGTTGTGTCGTTGTAATACATCCCTTGTCTACGTAATTGCAAAATAAATCTTAATTAATAGTAATACACACACCCTGTATATTTCAAAATATTTTTAAAATGTGTGCCTCTTGACACTATACCACTTTCATAAATAATAATTTTCCGAAGCCTGCTAATAAGGCCGGTATTGAACTTTGACGCACTTTGGGTCACCCTATATATAAAAGTATGCAAATTTTTACTTTAAGAACTTCTCATTTCTATATGCTGCTTATTTGAAATATTCATTTTGGTGCTGAAAATCTCAGACATTACAACCGCTTACAGCACACTCAACGTGGCATTTTAGTGTGCTCTGGTTGTGTTTCATTCCCTACGAAACTAGGTGGAGTACGTCAATGTGCGCATTTGCAATTTACCAGATATTCCAGTTGCTAGGAGCTCGTAGAGGGAAACTTGGAGAACATTTTTGCATTTTTAAACCTCTGTAGACATGTTAACATCTAAATAAAACTACGGGAATTGATTTTAGCCCTTATTTGCCAGTCGAGCATTTGTCTACTTTGCGGCACATTCACAAAGACAAATAAACTGGATCGATTTGGGATTTATTTTTTTTTAGCACGCGCGGTTTTCTTATTTTGTTGCGGATAAATGAATATAAGAACTTCCTTTTATAATAATAATGCATCTTTATTAGCTAAACAAGCTATAATCGAATCGTAACCATATAGAGAACATAAGTCCATTAACTATTCACTAGCTTATCTTAAATCTATGCATAATTAAGTACCACACTAACACCACAGGTAATTACGACCCCCTTTATCCCGGAAGGCTCTACTAGAGCCTTGTGTGGGAGGGGGCTACACATTTAGAGACAAGGGATACACCCAATATCCGTGTATAGTGGAAAAATCCCTCTCACAGTATTTTCCACTGCCACGACCGGGGATCGAACCCGGAACTTTTGGGTGAGAGGCAAGTGCGCTCACCTCCCGACCACCAGTCATACATATAGCAATAACTGTAAAATAATTACCAATCTTTTTGTTTCTAACATAATTTATCATGAAATCACCTAACCTAGTCACAAAAAAATCAATATTCTTTTCTAATATAACTAATGTATAATTTAGTGAAAGTATTAAATTTTTCACAATATTTTATTTCATTTGGTAAATTTTTGATTAACTGAACACCCTTACAGAACAAAGATTTCGATTCCGTTAAATTGTCATGCCTCTCGACCACTGTGTCATTTACACTACGAGTGTTATATCCAAAACTCAATTTACCGCATAAATACTTTGGAGCCATGTTTTATTTTAAATATAAATTGTAGTGATTTTAAAACTATACGTTGTCTATCGTTTAAAAGATACATTTTGTCTATGGAGGGTATATTTGTTACATTTTAATATTATCCCCATAGCTTTGTTTTCCATTTTTTGTAATTTTTGCATCTCATTGTTATTTAAGTATAGCTGTAGAGTTGCACGATATTCAAAATGTGGAGCTATTATAGATTTATATACTAATATTCTTGAGAACATAGATAAATCATTTGATATTCTACGTAAAAAATAAATCTTTTTGCTTCCTTTTTTATAATATAGTTAGTATTATATTTGAAGGTCAAGGTTTTATCTATTATAAACACAAGATATTTAATTTCCGAGACTTTTTCTAGGTTTGGATTATCTAATACAATTCTTTGCTCAGCTCAGCTTTTGTTTTTTGCCGAGAATCACTTATTTGCATTTACCGGTGTTTACTTTTAAGTTATTATCACACAACCAAACAAATACATCTTCTAAACCTTGATTGATAATACTAATATCATAATTTACATTTTCTCCATTAAAATAAATTAACTTGCCATCTACAAATAAATATACCTTACATTTTTTTATTGATTTCACTATGTCATTTATAAACAACAATAAAGATCCTAGCACTGATCCTTGTGGTATTCCGAAGTCATTGTCTATTACGTTAGATGCACTATTCATGTTAGCCCAGAAATATTCATTAAAATTTTACAAGTACCCTAAACAAATTCCTTGCAAAGGATTTTTTGCTGTGGTATGTCAAGTAGGTGTTCCCGTATAACATACCAAAAGTCTCTAATATTTCGACTGGAGCTTCAATGCGTCACATCGATTTTCTTTAAAGGGATCTAAGTAAATAGATTAGATATATGAAATTCTGTTGTAATGTTAAAGAACACGCGAATAGCCTCGATGAACTTTTCGAAACTGTAACAAAATCCAAAACATTTCACATGAAAAGCGTGCTTCACGTAAAAATGCCGTTGAAAGAGGTTTTTTATATATATAAATTCACATATTTTTCAATTGTGGTAGTTGATGTGCACTATTTGCGCGTTATCTAATTGATGTTATTGACTTTTCAGGAAGATTTTTTAGGAAATGCAAGACACAAGGTCCAGCTGATATCAGTTCTATCCACGAAGTTAAAGGACGCTAACATGGACGTCCGACAAGCAATAGAAGATGCTGATAACTTGATAGATTCAACGGCCCCATCGAAGTCTCTGGAAAGCGGTTCGGTAACTGCTGTCGCAAATGATACTGATATTTTGGTTGCTCTGATTGCTTTAGCTGACAACAATAACTCTATATTTCCTACAACCTGCAAATGTTAAGACACCACTAAAGATCTTTAACATTAAACAACTGCAAACTACTCTCGGCAATGTGAAGGACGTTATTTTAATCCTACATGCCGCAACTAGTTCAGATACAACATGTGCAGTATTCTGAAAAAGAAAGAAATTCGCTTACAAGGTTTTAAGTTCCAATCCTGAACTGTGTAGAAAAGTTAAACTTTTCTATCAACCGTTGACAGCCCGAGACGATATTGCATCTGTGGAGAAGAGTTCCTGCTCGCACTATTCAATTCCAGGAGGTGCAACAACTTAAATGAGTTGCGGCACTTCATGTACACTAATGTACAGCAAAAGGGTCGCTTCAAAACAGAAAAGAAAGAGTCCACTAATTCTATTCAACCTTCCACCAACAAGTGATGCATCAAGGCAACACTCTTTCTGAGTGTATTTACAAGTGCAAGATTTTTTGACGAACGAAATGATGGCTACTGAGTGTGGATGGCAGAAAATGGAACCCTAGTTCCTGTCTCTAGCGTATTGCCTCCCGTGCCAGATGAACTTCTACACCTCATACGATGCAATGGCAAAGAAAGTTGCCAAAGAGGGTGCCAGGGCAGGATGGCAGGTCTTAACTGTACATCTATGTGCGGACATTGCAGAGGAATCTCATGCAATAATATACCTGTCGTGGCAGACGAGCTAGATGATCCTTGCAGTCAGGAAGATCATGGTGACGATGACCTTATCATGGATGAAGGGGTACTATAAGTTTGTGGATTTTTATTAAAGGTAATAAAATGTTACGTTGATGACGACAAATTTATTTTAATGTTCCAGGCTTGAAGAGGCCAACCGATTACATCGTAAAGGATTTCTTGTTGTTTTGTTAATTCTATTTCTATTATTTTCTTACAATATGTGCATTATTTTTTAATACACTTTTTTAAATATTAATCCTTCAAGTGTTATAGTGAATTTTAATCGGTTCTAAAAATATTTACATTATAATATGAATTCGGTCACTTTCGACCTCTTCGACTAGATCAAATTGAAGCTCCAGTCAGATCTCTAGAGACTTTTCATTCGTTAATAAGAGACATCAAATGAACACTTTCTTCCAAAAATTAGCTTGCAAGGAATTTGTTTAGGGTTGAAGCTTAATTTTCCTGAGCTATATATCTTGTTGCTAGGTAAGATTCAATATGCATTATAGGCAAAATATCCCTATTATATCCCCAACTTACGATTAAAATTTGGTGCCGTATTTAAAAAATTTGAATTTAAAATTCTCGTTTTGCTTATTCTTACCTCAATTCTTTAAGGAACAAAAAAATAATTAAATGTTCAACTATCGCTATTTATACCTTCTGTATTTTTACATTCTTCAAAAAATGGAATAGACCTGACTGCTGTAATCAAGCGTTAAGTTTTCAGTCTCCAAGAATACAATTATTTATGCAATGTTAAAATAATATCAATTAACCAGGCTATTTTGTTCATAATTTTAGTAATCTTTGTTTTTTGAGGAACATGCATTTTTTCACAAAAAAAAGTACTACTGTTGGATAGTATATAATAAAATTGAAACAATAATGTGGCACGAGTTAAACGTTTCTATTTAATTCCTGGTTAAGCTATTGCAGCAAGTATTGAATGTAAAATGACTATACTCTTAAGTCAATGTAATGTGATTCTAAACGAAAGTAATCTCTACATGAGCATATGCCTTGTCGTTCTTGATAAAAAACAGATCTTTTGTCAATAAACACACCGCGTTAAAATGCCGCTTACATAACACACCCAAACTAATACTTAGATTGTATTATCTGTCAGATACATAAACCAATGAAATGGTTAAATTATGCTTCTGCATCACATTCACAAATTAATTCCAAAGTAATAATATAATAGACAATTTCAAGAGGGAAATTAAGTAATTTAAAAAAATAATAAATTAAATGTACTTAACATTTATAGTAAACCACCCTCTATTGCCATACCTGACAATCTTAATAGCCCCAATTTAATAAGTTATCGTTTTACCTTTTATAACAATAATTTTAAAGAAATTTTTAACTCTCTTTTTTCTTTCACTGTCGTTAATGAGACGGTTGTTTATAAATATTTGCTAGAAATAAAATCTGCTACTACCGGAGCCGATAAAATTAATACTCACACATTACTTCTCTGTTGTCCTTATATATTACCTTTTACTTCACATATTATTAATACTTGTCTTATTGGAGGTGTTTTTCCTGACCCATGGAAACTTTCTACCTAAAAAAAAATTATAACTAGCTTAAGGGAACTCCGTCCCGTTTTAATTTTTCCAATTCTGTCGAAAGTATTCGAGAAAGTTATGAAATTTCAAATTTGCTCGCGCACTAATAGTACGATGTTCTTCTGGAAGGTAATCCGGTTTTAGGCCAGGATATAGCTGTACCACAATTTTATTAGAGGTTACAGATGATTTATTCAGAGATATTGATAATAAAAAGACTGCGGCATTAATTTTAAAATTCTAAATTTTATTCTATTCTAATATTACTAGATTACTCGAAAACTTTCGATACTATTAATCATCACATATTACTGCCAATTTTGCATTTCATAGGATGCTCTGAATCTTCTTTAAATCTTTTTGAAAGTCTATCTTCTTAATCGTAAGCAGTGTGTGGTGAGCAGTAATGGTGTTTCTGCCTTAAAACCAATTAGGTGCGGGGTACCTCAGGGTTCGATATTAGGTCCCGTTCTGTTTTCTCTGTACACATGTGATTTTATCAAATGCATAAGTCATGGCAAGACTTAGTTATATAATAATAATAATAATAATATAAGTTTATTTAAGATAATATACAATACACAATATATAGAATGTACAATATACAATATATAGATATAAAATACACAATATAATGATATATAAAAAGTAATATATGAATGGCGTATAAAATGTATAAACACCTAAATAAACTAGGGTAATCACAGAAGCAGCAGCAGATTGCTGCTGCTTGTGCGTGATTTTACATATACATAGCAAGTAATTTAAATAGACAATAAACAGAAGCTGACGTGTAATTTTATAATGTTTTCAGTTATTTAATTAGGTATATAGAATTTTTTATTTTTTTACGATTAATATATTATATCAAATGGCATATTTTGGATAATTATTATTTTTTGCTGGGATTATTTCTCTGGTTAACTATATTTTGAAACCTAGTTCGATTAGTATTTAGAAGCCATATTTTTACATTTTTTTTGAATTTTTTGAATTTGTCCATATTTTTAATATTTGTTGGTAGAATTTCATATACACGAGGTCCTAAGTAGTTACAGTTTCGTTGACCTATGGTTTTGTCACATCGGGGCATGATATGACTGTGTTGTTCTCCTCGTGTATTATAATTGTGACGAATAGGTTCTATGTTTATTTTATTTTTTCTTATATTCAGTAACATATTTAAACAAAACAGTTGTCGAATATCCAGAACGTTGTTTTCTTTATATAGCTTATCACTAGGGTAAGTTCGATTTTTACCAAAAATTGTTTTTAGTATCCATTTTTGTATGGAATTTAGTCTTTCCAGATGGTTATCGCTTACTCCTCCCCAGCCTACAATACCATATGAAAGCTGTGATTGGACCAACGAGTAATAAAGAATTTTTAGCTGTGGTTCGTTTAAGTATTCTTTAAGAAGTTTAAATCTGGTAAGCAGTCCTCTGACTTTTTTTATAATATTCATTACTTGTAGATCCCACCTTAGATGTCTGTCTACAGTAATGCCTAGGTATTTTATAGACTCAGCTTCTGGTATTTGCACGTCTTCATTAATTTTTAGTGGGCCAATATCGGGTAATGTGTTAGTGTAGGAGGTGAACGGTAAATATTTGGTTTTGTCACAATTTAAGGTTAGTTTGTTGTACTGGAACCATATTTTTATTTTTTTAAAGTCGGTCTCTGCTTCTCTTTTTAGAGTTTCCCAGCTATTTCCGGTGTATAAAACAGCAGTATCATCAGCGAAACTTAATATTTTACCAGTGGAAATAATGGATAGTAAACTGTTGATATATATTGTAAATAGTAGTGGTCCCAATACCGTTCCTTGCGGGACTCCGAATGTTATTGTTCTGGCACTACTAATAGTACCGTCAATCTCCACATACTGTTCCCGATCGGATAAGTAACTTTTAATGAGGTTATACATTTTTCCCCGAAGTCCATAGCATTTTATTTTTTCTAAAAGTTTTTGGTGGGACACGGTGTCAAAAGCTTTAGATAGATCAACAAAGATACATAAAGCAGATGTTTTTGAGTCTAGAGCTCTATATATTTCAGATGTTAATTTATGAATTGCATCTTCAGTTGACTTTCCCTCTCTGAAGCCATATTGGTGATTCGAGATTATATTGTGGCGATTTAAACATTTCAGAATTCTGCATTTTAATATTTTTTCAATAATTTTGGCGATATTAGAGATAAGTGAGATTGGCCTGTAGTTTATTATTTCTAGTTTGTCTCCACTTTTATAAAGTGGTTTAATGAGACCAACTTTTAGCAGTTTAGGGATGCATTCAGTTTCAAAGCATCTATTTATTAGATATGTTATTGGAGTGGCAATTTCTGTTTCTACTTTTTTTAATACTTCCGTGCGAATGTTATCAAGACCAGGAGATTTTTTTAATTTTAGTTCTTTGATAACTTTCCGGACTTCTGTCTCATTTGTCGGGTATAGGTACATTGTGTTTTCTATTTCGATGTTGTTTTCGGCAAAACCCTCTGGTGGATCGTTTATTTTGTTTGCATATGTTTGTCCCAAGTCGCTGTAGTGCTGATTAAATGCGTTTGCTATTTGTTGTTTATTTTCTATAATATTTTCATCTGTTAAACTAATTTTAGATATAATTGTTTTAGGTTCCAATTTGTTACAAATATTGTTTACACACTTCCAAAGAGCCTTAGTTGAGTTTTTGTTATTGTTTATCATGGAGTTAGAATAATTTTTTTTCGCCTTTTGTATCAACCGGTTTAATTTGTTCTTGTATTCTTTGTATGCGTTAGATAGGTTTATATTATTTGGATCGCTTTGTAATTTTTGGTACAATTTATTTTTTTCATTTATAGATTTTACGAGTCCAGAGGTTATCCATTGTTTCCGGTGTATATCTTTGTGATTTATTTTAATTTCTTTGGTGTTTTTTGTAATATGGTATTTTAATGTTTTGATAAATATATCTGTCATCAGGTCTATATTATTTTCACGGTACATGTCATTCCATTTTTCCTGTTGTAAGTCCGATTTGAGGTTAGCATAATTTATATATTTTTTATTTTTGATGTTTTCTTTTGTAGTTGTATTATTTTTTCTTTATTTGTGTCGATTTTGAAACTTATAGCAATAGGATAATGATCTGTAATGTCATATTCAAAGATATAAGATTTTATATTATTATCATCCATATGTAGTGAGTTTTTTATGAAGAAGTGATCTAGACATGTTTCACTTTGCGGACGAGTTGGTTCATTAATATATGATATAAAACCATGGGCACTCATTGTATTTTTATATTATTCAACATTATCATTATTTGAGAGTAAATCTAAGTTAATGTCCCCTGTTATGATGTGCATGTCATTTTTTTCTGTTTGATACAAATAACGCAGTAGCTGGGTAGTAAAGTGTTCTGGACATGTATATTGCAGTTACCACAACTTTTTTATTGTTTTTTAGGATGTTTAGTTGTAGGGCTTTTGTTTCCCCAATGCTAATAATGTCATAATTATAGTGTATATTTGCTTTGATAAAGATAATTACACCATCGTTCCTATTTAAATAACCCTCATTATATAAAACATAATAGTCATAGAGGTTAAATACGCTTGGATCATGTATGTAATGAGTTTCTGTCAGTACAATAATTTTAAAGTCAACAGTTAATTGATTTAAGAGTATGGTTAATTCGTCAAAATTTTTAAATATGCTTCTTATATTGAGATGTAGTATTTTGAAGTTATGCTGTGCTTGTTGACAAGTACTGTTAAATATAGATAGGTTTTTAATCACTTGTGCTTTCATAGGTTCATTATTGTAATCTTTTATAAAGGGGTATATATGCCGATGATATTGAAATTAAATATTCCTTTGACTATCGTGACTATCAATGACATGATTAATCAGGAACTCAAGCGTCTTGTTGCCGTGTCTAGTCATCATCAACTTAACATCAACCCGCTTAAATCTACTGTACTAATCTTTGGTAAATTTCGTCACTCTATTCAAGATCAGTTGAAAATTGCTGTTAATGACAATTTGTTGTCTTGTACTAAAGTAGCTAGAAATCTAGGTTTAGAGCGCTTTAAAAATGATATTATTAAATGCTTAAAGAGGGCATACAGTAATCTTAAAATGTTATTCCCGAATCGCCACATTTTTCCACGTTCTTCTAAAATATTATTATCGACACGTTAGTCCTAAGTCATTTTAACTTTTGCGACGTTGTTTATAGTCCTTCCCTTGACAACGAAGACTCAAATAGAATTCAACGTATTCAAAAGTCATGCTGAAGATTTATATATGGCATTCGTAAATTTGATATAACTTTACATAAATTAAAAGCCACCAACTGGCTAGATACGAAATCTCGATAGGAATTGCATTCGGCCACTCTCCACTTGCAATTATTACACTCAACGCGCTAGGCTTGTAACTTGTAATTCAGCGCTCGGTGGGGCACGTGGCCCGGAGAATAGCTGTTGGTTGCAGTCTGGCTACGTTCTTTATAGTAAAATGAGGATTTTATAGATGAGTTTGCGACTAAAAATATTATGTTTTAATATTCCGCCCTCTAAAAGCACATTTGAATTATGCTAAGCCCAGTCAAGCTATTTATTTTTCGATTGCAATAGACACTGGATGCTAGATGGCGCCTGCTGACTATTTTACATGTCGCTATCCTAAAGATACCGAAATGTACCAAGTAGTCAAGGGATCCTCGTGTCGCTCGTCACAAGCCTACCTTGCACTGACGACAGCCAACAGCTTGAAACTGCAGTCTGCAAGTGGTGTGGAATGACTGGCATGAGAGCTCCTTTAAGTAGGATCAGTCTTTTGGTTGGTGTTTGTTGCAATCGAAGCATTACCGTTTAGATGGTAATGTGCAATTATTACACTTAACGCGCCAGGCTTGTAACTTGTAATTCAGCGCTCGGCGGGCTACATAGCCCGAAGAGTAGCTGTTGGTCGTAGTCTGGTTACGTTTAAGATTTTATAGAGGAGTTTGCGACTAAAAATATTATCTTTATATTAATTTTTAAAATTTTACAATAAATTTTTGTGTGAAAGATTTGCTTGAATATTTTACTTTTTTTTCTATTTTGCTATCCCGTGTTTATTAATAGCGTGTTTCTACCTATTTATTTACTTTGCAATGGTCAGATTTTTTTCTTTTTGAAAATTTATTAGTTAGGCAATGTACATTTATTTCGAGTGCTTTCACTTTGCATCAGTATTACTATCTGTCAGCTCTCTTTTGTAGTTCATAACTCATATCCTCTCATTTTTGTGGTTGTTTAGATGTTATGTCTATGTTGTTATAAATTGCAAACAAATTATTTATTATTATTATTATTTAATCGAATAAAATAATGTTACTGAAGAAACTGTAAAAGATGAATGCTGCAACTGCAATAGCCACTTGTTGCTGAATTTAAAAAATTAGGAAGCAGAAATATCGGATATATTTCCTGTTATGCCGTTAAAAGAAATTTGAAGCTCTACCTCCATCTCTATTGGAATTGTAATTATCATATTATCAATACTTTAAAAAATGTATTTTCCATTGTCTGTGGTTGTTTATTTTTTTGTATAAGATTTTATATTTTTTGCTTCTCTTCAATTTTTGAGTTCATATTGTATTTGCATTTGTTCATCATGTTACCTCCTTCCCCTGTGTTCAAAAGCTAGTTTCGCCCTTGCGCCGTATTTAAGGGCAATTCGCTACATATCCCGCAGAACGGTATTAGCCTGTAGGTATCTCCATTTAGATCCAAGTGCTTATTAAAATTTAAATGACCTCTTATTCTTCTTTATTGGCTCGTAGCAATTCCATAAACTACAATGGTCAGTTCAATTAGCTTAATTAAGGGGGATACGTTAGTGATAAACGGTGGAAAGGTCAGCCGCTGTTCCTTGGGAGAATTGATTTTCTTGGAATGTTTATTTCATGTGACTTCGAAGGTAGTGTACGCTTCCATGCATTAAATATTCCACAATTGGTATTATTCCCCATTACTCCTCATTTTAAATGTGGCTGAGGGAAACTATAGATAGATAGCTTTAATAGTGATGTCGAATGAAATTAATTATTGCACCTCGGTAGTCGATACCTCAGGTTTGCAAATAGGAAAGCTTGTTCAAGCCCTAGAGCAGTTCGGACTTCATCATAGACTGTAGTACATACCTGTTTCCTTTATTCGAACAAGCCACACCATCATCAGTTAGTTGAAATACAGTACACCAATGAACATGAACCTACTGTAGTTGTATCCACAAGCTTCTACTTTATGCTCTTTGGATCCATTTAATCTGAATTCGGTTTAATTCAAACCGAAATATAATAATGGTAATTATCTAACCCCTTAGCTAACGGGTTGTTCCTGTTTCGATATGCTTCTTGCCTTGGTTTCCATTCTAAAACGCAGCAGTAGACAGCATTCACCGAGAACCTGAAGATGGCAGATGACATTCTGCTGAAACGTCGTTTAGACAACCGTGAGGAGCCGATCATCGACGTACGAGAGCACCCGGTGCAACAATGCTTCATGTATATACCAACAGATCATGGTAGACCCCACTCTTTGTACTTAATTTTTAGAATATCAGGATGAAGTTTGAAATTCTGAGTACGGTACCCATAAGTAACATTTCGACTCCATGAAAAAAATTTGACTCGAAATTTGTTAGAGCATCTAGAATGCCATGAATAGAAAAAATTGCTTTTCGGCACATCCACGGATCTCTTAGAATATCCGCAATTTCATGGTAGTACTCTATCGTTATGATTCCATTTGAAAAAATTAAGTTTTGTTAAAAGTTTTTGGTCATGGCACTCTAGATGCACCAACAAATTTCGAATTTCGGACCCAATTTTTTTCATGGAGTCGAAATGTCACTCATGGAGATATCACCGTGCTCAAAATGTTTCAAGGATTCCAAAAATATCAAAATATACAGGATGTTCCATTTAAAAATCAAAATTTGGGGTCATTTCCGGTGAAACCGGAAACGGAAAAAAAATTACAGTTATGTCACAAAGTGTCATCTTGGCCATATAATACATCTACCAAGTTCCATTTTGATATTCTAAAAAATAAGGAAAAAAGGGGTCTACCATGACCCGTTGACATCCGGTATGTTCAATATTCCTCTCAATTAAAAATAACTGCACATTTCTGCTAATTAAAAATATTATGGTGTGTGAATTATGTAATTATTTTTAAATTAGACTGTTCTATTAATTAACAAATAAATATGTGAATTCATTTACATAATAATATTCATAAGTATTTATAACTATCTGAAGACGCTCAAAGTAGATGTTTTACTATCCAAAACTGTACTATTACTAACACTACAGAGTGGTGTAAAGGGAATGCTGAAAATATAAACAATAAATGTTAATATTAAAATATTTTAATATACCGGCTGACACAGGGGGCATGTAAGGCCCCGTATTATTTTCATTTTTATATAATTCTCAAATATGGATATATTTATCAAGTTATAAATGCATTATTTTCGACATGCTTCACATTTTTTTCTACTAGTGGTTTACGGACGTTCGTGTTTATTAACCTCTCCACAATAAAATTGTGAGAGGTTACTAAAATTGGTTCAAAAACGAAAATTGAGATAACATCAAATCTTTACGTTTTGAGGTCCTAGGAACCCAAAAAAGTGGTTTTTGAAAAATGTCTGTGTGTGTGTGTGTGTGTATGTGTGTTAGCACGATAGCGCCGAAATTACTGAACGGATTTGAATGAAACTTTGCGTGTGCGTTTCTTTAGTGCCCCAGAAGATTTTGGTTGAGATCGGATTACATTTAGTGCCATTTTGACGCAACAAGTTGTTTATTTTATAATTACTCTCCATTTGCAATGTAACCATTGAAAAGCCGTTAAAATTCTGATATCAACGATATATCACACTTCCACCCTTTCGATTTGGTTTCCGTGAAAAAAATTAAAAACAAAGCAAACATGGCATAGATCGCATTTTGCATGACATGATCGATGCGCGTAGCCGTTATGTCGTGAAACTCGTCATATCACGTGTCAATTCACGTGTGAGGGTTTCCTCACTGCTCTAGAAGTAGAGCGGATTACGTTTAGTGCCGTTTTTAAATACATATACAGACAAATCGAAGAATTAAACTACAAATATTCCTCTAAAAATCTAGTAAAATTACTGAAATGCTAATGTTTCATTTAACAAAGACAGCCGCGAGCGATCCGATTGCAATGAGCAAATTTTGACGATTGTCATTGTCATCGTTTGTCATCCGATAACGTTGGTGTCATGTCATGTTAATAAGATTTCGGCATATTTGTAACTTTTAGTGGATTGTCACAAACTTTAAAGGTAGATGTAACAATATCAATATCATATGCTTTCTGTACCTTCGTTGGTGAATTTATTATCGATTATCACTTTACCAATTTTCAGTTTGTTGCTTTACAAATCTGTAGTATTTAGGATAACTAGACTTTCTTAGTCGTTCAAGTGATGTTAAAGTTGTTAATATCCTAATAGTATATTATTCAACGAGCGATAATGTAGGTAATAACTCGCATAGATGGTTGTAAATTCATTAAGTTGAGGGGTTTTTTAGTGCCCCAGATGATCTGAAAAGGTTTTGGATGAGATCGGATTACGTTTCATGCCGTTTTGTCACACAATTTAATGCTCTTTTCGGATTCAAAGATCCACCGAGTGGGGAGGTTCCAGCCGCTTCCAGTAGCTGCCGATTTTTTTTTATGGAAAAGTAACTTTCTATGATTATTAAAATTCAATTTTCTTTACTGTTCTTTTCTTGAATTTAAGATTGGCTGATAAAAACCAATTACAGCCAATTTTTTTCTCATCAGAAAGAA
Organism: Leptura quadrifasciata; assembly: GCA_963675555.1. Taxonomy (NCBI): domain Eukaryota; kingdom Metazoa; phylum Arthropoda; class Insecta; order Coleoptera; family Cerambycidae; genus Leptura; species Leptura quadrifasciata. The sequence continues at coordinate 11,344,029 of OY776681.1, read as the reverse complement.
GGCCATGGAAAAATATTTAAGCAGTAAAACTTTAACAAGCTGACCATGGGAGTGTTTGTAGAACAACGCATGCATAATTTTAAACTTTTATGAAAAGAAATAGATTTAAGGGGCGAGCGTAGGTGCGTCTTTACTATGTACATACTTCGGTATGCGATGTAAAGCAACGACAGGCGCGGTTAGTACTTGGATTGGTGACTATTCCAACGGAAACCGCGTCCTCGCCTCACACATCTTCCAGCGGCTTGTATATCAGTGTATGCGCGGAAGCTATACAACCTTAGGCGAGGGTTGTATAGGAGATATACCATCCTTCGGAGGGATGTAAAGCCGTCGGTCCCTTGTCTATTAAATGTTAGGCAAGTAAAAGATCCCTACTCTTCTTAAGGGAAGAGGTTCGGCAAAATTCCTGGTTGGGGGTAGCTCGTCTACAGGCGTCGGTGTTAGGCCTCAGTAGCGGAAATAGGCCGACGTTAAATAAATGTATAAAAAAAAAAAATAGATTTAAAAAATCCGGTGGCAGGGGCCAGTCGGAAAAGTAGATTTCGTCCTATATTGTTTTTCACTGCTTTAGGTCTCTATTATTTTAGTATATAAGTGATTAAGAAAGTAATTAAGGATAACTTTATAGAACTGCCCAACTTCAATTTTTATTATTGATTTATGAACTATTAGCATAGTCTTCAAAATATAAAAATCAGGCTTTTTAAAAAAAAATTCTATGCATTTTAGCAAAAAATGTTTTAGACAAAAGTTGTATATATCTAAAAATATGATGTACCAAATTTGGATTTAAACAACAAGTCACAAAACCTTGAAAAATTAATATAAGAACAGATTTATTAATATTAGAAGTTGAAAAACTTCTGAAAAAAAAATCATGTTCAAGATACAGAATAAGAGCAGCAATTAACTTTTCAACGCCCACACCGATATTTTTAGATTGGTAATAATTGCTTTGCTTAAAAAGGGCACCGCTAGAAAATCCATTAAACGCTTAAAATGCGGGTAATGAAATTTATGATGTATATACGCAACATTTTTCGCCAGTTTTTAATGAATCTGGTTGTGGCAATGCGTTGAAATATCTGGGACCTACATTTTTAAATTGTGGTCTTCTAATCAGGATCGTTCAACGCCGCCTGAGGCGGAGAAGCGAGTGTGAAATATGACTTTAAGGGAAACTGCCTAAATGTCAATTATCTGTACGAAATTGAATGGCAACCGCCGTAGGGACAACCTTCAATTTGCCGTTGATAGATGTAGGTCACAGAAATTTTAGATTTTCAAGAGGTTTTATCGACACTTTTAGTTAAATTAAGGAATTTTTGATGTGCGTTTTACAAAATCTTAATGACTTGTTCAATATTAGGGTCTATAATCTGTTATTTACCGATCAATAACACTAAAAAAAATTTCTAGTTATCTTGAACAATTTCGCTGGTATGTGTTTCCGCAATTATTATATCAAACAATGAATCATATAAACATAAACCGGACTGATCAAGAGTAAAGGATAAGGGGGACAACATTTTTGATAATGGATGTAATAGAACATGAAATCTGCCGCTTGTATCGCGAAATGATAACTCCGCAAAGATCCACATACTTCTACTATAAAATAAACCATGATATAACTGAAAAAAATATTAGAGATTTATCGAAGAGACATGTTTTTCTGCATACTTCCTAAAATATACTAAACTGGAATATCGCTCGTTTTCAGAAGGTGACACTTTAAAAAAATATATAGAAATTATTGGATCTGAAGCAGAGTTAAATTTGGAGAAAGAAAAGTTCTATACAACTTTACGAGCTAATTATTAACGCCGGTGAACCAGTCCGTAAGGTATCATCAAACAAGCCGACGTACAATTAAAAACCTATAAACGTCAGTGATTCAATTTGCCGGTGGTGTAGTACAGAGAGTAACGGTATTTTAATGAAGTCGTAAAGTTTTTGTTGCGTTTTTTTAACTGCCCTTTTATAGACAATGATATTTCACCTGGAATATACCTTCAGATTGTAGGCTAGATGTATAAGGACGATGAAAGTGAATCATTGACAAGCTGGACCTGCATAGCGGTAAACGAAATGAATAATGTTCTTACCTTCTTATTAATTACTATATCTCGTTTGTTAGTAACTTTAAAAATATGAGCGAGACATCATAGCAATCAAGCAGGATGACACAACTTCTAAATAGAAGAATTTTTGATTCAAGGCCCAGTTTTTTGGCAAATCGATAAGGAAGGAAAGAAAGTAGCCAAATAAATTAAGTTTACACCTTTTTACCTAGGGATACTGTAAATAAACATTTATTGGTTGCGATATCAAGTTTACATTTCCTTGTATTTAGATAATACATTAAGTTCTTGAAATTGCTAGGTGACCTTTATCTGTATAGTAAAGTAATTGGAGTCTGGTCGATGGGAGAAAACATACAAGGGTATATAAATCATACAAGTGTATACCCTTGCATATTTTTTTTTCTACGACTGCCAATAAACGTGTCCCTTATGAAACTTTATTGATCAGTAAATTTAGCACGTTGTATACGCCTTTTTTAATCTACTAGTTGTCATGAGAATTAGTAACAGTAGAAAATGCAAAAATACCTATGAACCGACAGCATAGCAGTATGAGAACAAACAAATGGCTTTCATCATTTATGTCAAATAACAAAAAACGAACTCTTTTACCTTCATAATTCTGAGGATACCTTAAAGTACGAAACGTTGACTTAGAAAAATTGATAATCTATTATTGACCACACCCTAGCCATTTTATTGACGATGTATATAAAGATTTCAAAATACATACGCCATGAGAACGTCTACAATATATTTAGATCTCAATTTACGTTAAAACAGAAGCAGTAAAAGCAAGACGTGCTGCATTGTTCCCGAGGAATTAAAAGAATTGGATTGCTGATTCACAGTTTAACAGCTGCTTGTAGATATTCAATTGTCTCGTATTTAAATTGTTTCTCGGAACACAAATCATTTTTTAGGGTAACGAACCGTTGAATATTCAAACTCAGCTTGCATAAAGGCCATAACAACCACAGAACCTGATGAAATACGGCTTCTTAATGACCTTCGTGCTGTTCGCTAGATTTGCAGTCATTTGGAGCTAAGACATCCGATGTATAAGTTCGTTAGAAGACGTTAGAATTCCTTTCATGGAACCCGGGGGGTGCCTACTACTGCTGTGTAATGTCTTGAATGAGGCTCATCAATAAAGGAATCCAGGGTGCTTTAATCCACTAATTTGAAACATTTATTTGATTTATTACAAGAATTTAGTTAGTTTCCTGAGAGGAAAAGGTTACCCGGGTTCAGCTCAACATTCGATAATCGACAGTTCGAAAGTTGCCAGCCAAAGCGATTTTAATAACAGTGAAAAAAATATCATATAATCCAGGCGTTTTAGACTTTTGCTGCTAAATTCGTGCCCTACGAAAATATTTATTTATTATTGTGTTTATTTGAACGTCTTGAATGACACTTGGTAGTTACGCCACGATACACCTGGAGGATTTAGTGAAAATCGCGTCGGAAGGTCGAGGAAACCGCGGATTCGCGATTAACTCAGCTTTTATGGCTCAAACGGAAACAACACCTATTATAAAAGTGGTACATTCTCTATCTCTATCTTAAAGGTCCTATACATTTTTTTCGTACGCCTAAACGTTTTGGAGATACGACGCAGACTAAGTGAAAAATGCATTTAGTTCCGCCAAACCTCTGTCGCACCCCACATTTAGCAATTATCTTACTTTCTATGTCTGAGAATGAAAATTAAATATTGCTGTTATCTCGGTGATCTTTATTCTATACCAGAATGTCTTATACACTTTACTTAGATTTATTTACAGTGAATAAGTCAAAAAATGCATTCATTTCCGCACCACTTTAGAGGTAGAATGCTCGGCGCGCTTTTTCTACATGGTTTCCCCAGGAGGCCTAATCCATGCTGGATCTTAGATTAGTCAATATTTCCGACTCCTTCGGTATCTGAAATGTTATCGTTCAATGACAAATCATTGCCATCACTTTCATTCTGATAAGATTCTACGTTGTCCATATCGTCATTCATAGCAATTTTAGGTTCGGTATTCAAGCAGGAGTGACTGTGGCAATGTCCACAAGCCATTGAATAATTCAGTCCTACCTTTCTACAGCTACGTGTTCCTGTACAACCCTTCGTACAGTTGCAAAAACTTGAATGTAACAATATGTCTGGTGCTGGTGGTAACTGTATTGCTACTAGCTGAAAAATATCATTTTTCCTAATCCAGCCAAACTGCACAGGATCAATGTCTTTTCCCAACTATGTTATGGCGAACATTAGATATTATGAAGAATTCTAAGGACAGAACTGAGATACCACCATACCTCTCAGATCCAAATGAATTAAATGAATACTTTACCTTAACAAGTAAATATACCCCTGCCTGCAACGAATTGTTGAATTATTTCGATCGGAATAACTTTCAAATTGCTGAGCAATTCTCATTTGAAGAAGTATCGAAAGAGCAAGTGTATACCGCTGCAAATAAAATCAAGTCGAATGCTTCTGGTCTTGACTCTATATCCAAGAAATTGCTCTTATTATGTTTTCCAGATCTACTAGTCTATCTAACGTTCATAATAAATCAATGTATGGTTCAAGGTGTGTTTCCAGATACGTGGAAAGAAGCTCTTGTGAAATCACTTAAAAAAACTAACTCTGCTGAAAATTTCACTGATTTACGTCCTATAAGCTTGTTACCAGTTATATCAAAAATAGCAGAAAGACTCATGTATGATCAGATCATTAGTTACGCGACAAAACATCAAATAATCCCTAAAAATCAGTCGGGCTTCAGGGTAGGCCACAGTACCACGGGCGCACGTTAAAGGTGGTGGTAGTATACACCAAATGGACATTTTCTACCTCTAGCAGCCGCCGCTACGCAAATTATCTGCCATTTTGTGAAAAATCGGCCATTTTGGTCGTTCTTTTTAAATATAGATGAGTATATCTCTGTAGTGTAGGTTCAAAAAAGCGAAAAAAATTGAGGCTGTTCGTTATGACATAGGCTATCAGCGGTTACAGTATGACATTTCTGTCTGCACACATAACCTCAAAAAAAAATAGAAACTGAAGAAACTGTTAAATTTTGGTTTTTTTGTTATAACTTCGAATGTTTTAAGTGACATTTGATAAAATTTTCAGAAATTATACTTTATAATGTGAACAATAACTGGTTAAAATTTGAAGTCAAAATATCTAATACAACTCTCAAAAATTGACTTCAAATTTTAAAATTGATTGGCTAATAACTTTTGTGCATCGCATCGTATGAGGTTCTTTTTTTTAAAATATAGGTTTTTTTATGCACTTTATGATGGGGAACAAGAAAGAAATCGATTTTAAATTTTTATTCATATTCAAATTCAATTATCTATCCATTAGATTAAAATATAATTTTTCAATCGCAAACTCCTCTATAAAATCCTTAGTATAAGAAGCGTAACCAGACTGCAACCAACAGCTACTCTGCGGGCTATGTGCCCCGCCGAGCACTGAATTACAAGTTACAAGTCTGGCGCGTTAAGTGTAATAATTGCATATTACCATCAAAACGCTAATGCTTCGATTGCAACAAACACCAGCCGAAGGACTGATCCTACTTAAGGGAGCTCTCTTGCTAGTCGTCATACACTACTTGCAGACTGCAGTTTCGAGCTGTTGGCTCTCGTCAGTGCAACGTAGGCATGTGACGAGCGACACTGGGATCATTTGATCATTTTTTACATTTCGGTATCTTTAGGATAGCGACATTCAAAATAGCCAGCAGGCGCCATCTAGCGGCACGAGAGCTCCTTTAAGTAGGATCAGTCTTTCGGCTGGCGTTTGTTGGAATCGAAGCTTTAGCGTTCGATTGGTAATATGCAATTATTACACTTAACGCGCCAGGCTTGTAACTTGTAATTCAGCGCTCGGCGGGGTACATTACCCGGAGAGTAGCTGTTGGTTGCAGTCTGGTTACGTTCCTTATAGTAAAATAAGGATTTTATAGAGGAGTTCGCCACTGAAAAATTATGTTTTAATATTCTGCTCTCTAGAGACACATTTGAACTATGCTAAGCCCAGTCGGGCTATTTATTTTTCGATTACAAGAAACACTGGATCGCTGTGGTGTATATTTAAGATCATTTATATTTACAGCTGAGTTCACAAATGAAATCATTTTTGTAGAAAATGAATAAGAGCGGGCCAACTACAAATTCTCGAGGTATACCCGAGCTTGCTATAATTTCAACTGGTTTAAAACCATGATGCATAATTTATCTGTTAATTTCATGCCATACAACGAACATTCAAAGGAGTTTTATCTATCCTTTTAAGTATGGAACAAATTCCAAACCTCTTCCAACACAATTTGAAAATTATTGTTCAAGTTTGCTAATAAAGATGCCCGATCATTAAAATTAGCATAGAGAAAGCATATAATATTCATCAGATCCAATTTGTATTTCTCCGACTACCTATTATCTTAAAATTATCCTGTATAGTTAACTTGAATACAACCTTAACACTGAACCTGAGTAAATTTTACATTGCAGAAATTGGTACAGAATCAATTTGCGATGAATTTTCTTTCCGGGGATGATATAAGTATACCTACTATTGATATATTGGGCATATTACCAGAAATAAGCGCGAATAGCAAAGATACGTTTCAATTGGGATAATACGCGATGCACAGCTAAGCAGAAAATGTGATTATTGATAGAAATGTTCCCACACTATCTCATTTCATGCAATGGATATATTTTATAGGATTATCGGGTATGTGGTCCAGATGTATCAGATTTAACACTTGGACAATTAGGTGTCGAATACTATACTCTGGTTTATTAAAGCTTTTATATAAGTGTTGACTATTTCTATAGAATCTCTTGACAGTAACAGTTTTTTAAAAACCAAGTTGACTATTTGAGTGCAGTGCCGTCTATAAATCTTAATCATCTTCAGATTGATTAATTAGTTGATACTTTTAGACCGTGATACCGCTGCAAAAATTGCTCTCAATAACTTTTTTGCTGCCTATTTGCCAATAGGTGCAGGGGGGAGGAGTGGGGGTCATAGTCCGGGCAATCGGAGCGGTCATGGTTCTTATTAAATTCAAATTGAAATTTGACATTAGAGGTTTAAAGGGCTTTTGCTGTACATGTAATACGTGTTTTCAGATGTCCTGAAAATTCCAACAATACCCTTGAGAGCAATTTTAGTGGTCTTGTCATGTCAATCTCAGTTTGTAATATTATATAGATTGGAAATTAGAAAAGCAAAAGTCGTTTGTCTCACAAACTCTATATTTTGCCAAATATAGTTTGTGTTACGTTTGCCGCCATATTACTGCATATTTACTCAAATAGAATTAATTTGGGGCAGTGTAAAACACTAGTTGGAAAAATGCAATCAAAATACGACTTTAAGTGCTCTAATTCTAGATAATATAAGAAATTGAATAAACTTCTAGTAGTTGTAATTAGAAGTAGAAATGATAATGTTTTTAATTATACGTCGCTGTCCTATTACAAAAGAGAGAAAGAACAATTATTTCAGTGTTTGGCCGATAGCCGCGAAGTGGTAATTGCGACTAATCACACGGGTATCGCGCCACTGGGTTAGAATCCCGACTCCGACACTGGCACTGTTGGGGAAAATAGTTGTATGTCCGCGTTCTTTCAATGTGTAACCCCCTTCCGCACAAGCCTCTGACTTATGGAATTGGAGGTTGTCTAATTTCTGTGGTGTGGTGGTGGTGTTTTCATTGTGAAATGAACATATTTTATTTAAAAATATAGTAAGTTCGATCAGATAAGATAGAATGGTTTGATCGAGTAATTTGTTGTGAAAATAGTTTTCTATTTGTTAATTATCACATAATTAATGAATAGGAAATTATATTTGCATAATTATTAAAACCTGAAATATTTAATTTTTACATTTTTACAAAAAAAAATATAATAAAATCAATTCGGAAACGTTTTGTATCTTACTTAATTTTAACAAAATAATATAGAAAAATTAATAAAGTACTGTGTTACATGCTGATAATATAATTAATTAAAAAAAGTTAATAATTTAATAATCTGCACATGATGAGTCAGATAACAGGTGCATACTAACCAGGAATATTATTATTAATATATCCGTCTATAATAAAGCACAGCTATTTACATTATACTTGTATAAAAATATTGGCATCCAATTAAAATATTAATTGTTGCAATTGTCTTCCTGTTTTGTAGTCCCAAAGATCAATTAAATATTTTAACGGAATTTTATGAGTGAAAGCATGAACTTTAATAAGAACTTTGAACAGCCATATTGGAAAATAATGGCCTAATCACGGTTTTAGCCTAATAGTCCGGGAGCCAACGACCTTTTTAGATGACCAAAAGCGCAAGAGCTGCAATTTTTTCTACTCTTTATTCGGCATTCCACGTAAGGGAATTGACCATCAGCTTGCGCACTTGCTAGGGGTTTAGCTGCAGCATCTTCCCACACACGTAAAATAATTATTAAAAAAAAAACTAATGCAACAAAAGCCGAGACCTGGTCGACATGTTCATTTTTTTTTTTTTTTTTTAACATTTATTTAACGTCGGTCTATTTCCGCTACTGAGGCCTATCACCGACGCCTGTAGACGAGCTACCCCCAACCAGGAATTTTGCCGAGCCTCTTCTCTTAAGAAGAGTAGGGATCTTTTACTTGCCTAACATTTAATAGACAAGGGACCGACGGCTTTACATCCCCTCCGAAGGATGGTATATCCCCTATACAACCCTCGCCTAAGGTTGTATAGCTTCCGCGCATACACTGATATACAAGCCGCTGGAAGATATGTGAGGCGAGGACACGGTCTTCTTTGAAACGGTCACCATCCAAGTACTAACCGCGCCTAACGTTGCTTTACATCGCATATCGAAGTATGTACATAGTAAAGACGCATCTACGCTCGCCCCCGACATGTTCATGATGTTGAAAAATAACTAAAAAACATAATCAGCTAACTTTAGATTGGGGGAATGTGGCGAGCGTAGGTGCGTCTTTTCTATGTACATACTTCAATATGCGATGTAAAGCAATTGCGTTATTCATTGAAAATAGCAAAAGTTGATAAACAATCACAATGCCGCAAGAAAATACAAGAACCAAAATATATATTTCAGAGACGGATTTTTCTTGAAGTAAAGTAAGAAATTGGTATATATCACTTTTAAACATTAAAATACAATGTAACATAATTAATTATAAAAAATGTGTACAAATTACCTAAAATTTTCTTTTTTAACTTATTTGGAAACTTTATGAAAAAATTATGTCTTACAGTCTTTGCAATATAGAAAAATTTAATATGTTTCATAAGTTTATTTTTAGCAACGTTTTTTCCAACGTTTTTAATTTTACAACATACTACATTTAGAAAACTTAATAGTAGTTTGTGCAACAAGAGTGGATATGATAGCCATATCGCACGAGAAAGTAAATTGAGTGCCTCAATCTTTCGAGTGCGATATGGATAATCCACTCGAGTTGTACAGTATACTTTTTCTACGACCGGATTAAGAAAAAACTACAAATAATAGTTTTAATCAAATTTTAATATACAAACTTAGCTACTGCTTAATCTTATGCTCTAGGTGAAAACATTTTATAAAAGCGGTAGTAGCCTTAGTGGTTACATCTACGCTTCAAAAAGCAAGAGATCATAGGTTCAATCCCCACATATAGCTACTTTTTTTTTTGTCACAATATATTTCTAAAATTTTGTCTGTATATAATAATTTCAATAAAATTTTAGGTGGTATACCGTTTATCGATTCTTCACTGGAATCACTCATTTTAAATTATTTTATAGCCCAAACTGCACGAATATACACACTGACAACTACTGACAATTACTTGACAGCTTACGCACCAACTTAAATTTTTTAAAACGAATAGTTGCCTATGTACTTGATACACGAACTGTGATTGGTCGATTTCATATCCATCCTAGAACGTATATGAAATATATCCGTTCAGTTAACTGGAATGGCCCACTTATCCATTCTACAGACTGTACGGAAAACAGCAAATTTACATAAGGGAGTAGAAAAAATATGTAATTCATCATTCATAGGATAAAAAGAATATGCATAAATTAATTATTGATTGAATAATGGATTTAACAAAAATTTTCAATTTCGCGTGATGGTTCCTAATTATAAAATACTGTATTTTATACATTTTTATAGTTAATTTCAGGTGGAATCGAGACATACTAGTTTTTTTAATGTTTAATAATAATAGGGGTGTGAGTGGTTATAATAAAAGAACACAATACAGAGTGTCTTATCGGGAACTGAATCGATCGATATAGAGAAAAGTACGCATCACAAAATTTTGAAAATTTATATAATTACTAATGTCGGTGTGGCCAATCCAACTAAAATAATTACAAGCAGCTGGCATTATTTATGGAGAATGTGATAAAGTAATGTCGGCTAGGTTTGTGTATAGGATATGCTACATATTTTCGACTCAGAATTTTATGCTCTTTTCGAAAACCCTAAAATATATAGGGTGTTTCATTTGAAATAAGCAAGTTGGTATCGACTTCCGGTATAAGCGGAAGTGCCAGCTGCTTGTAATTATTTTAGTTGGATTGGCCACACCGACATTAGTAATTATCTAAATTTTAAAAATTTTCTGATGCGTACTTTTCTCTATATCGATCGATTCATTTCCCGGTGAGACACCCTGTATATATTTTATTTTCAAAACATAATATAGCGGAAAATTTTCGGAAAATCCTTTTGCGTTTCAGATCCATTAATTTTGAATAATTGGTTTCGAATAATTACAATATCAAGTACTGTTCGAATATAATAAAGTTTTACAATAATTTTGTATTCAGAAAAGCTCACTCTGGGACGGAAAATTCAATTTTTCAGACGTATGTACCAACTAAAATGTACGGTATGGTAATAAAAATTATTATTACATAAAATAGTATTAAAATAATCAAGCTTTATGTGGTATCAAATGACCACCCTTAATAGAGGTCTAGGTTGATCTCGCGTTTGCCACCCCATGGTTCAACTGATTTGTACCGCATAGCAAAAAAGTTCATCCTTGTTGATATGAAAATCGAATTTCATAACATCCGTACGGTCTCTTATCACCTTAGTACATGCACAGAGGTCACTTTTCGAAAAACGAAAATTATTCTTGTACTTCTGTGCCATTATTTTTGTCCGGCATTCTGTTTTTAGCCGTACAGGATCATTTGAAAAAATGCAACCCCCGTGGGTACGATTTTCACTTTTCCGTGGCTTTCCCATGTCGCACCTAAAATGTACGGCATAGAGCTCAAAGTGATTTATTTCTGTAGGACTACAAAAATTATACCTTTTCAAGCGGTATCATACATGACCCCCTAAAAATTTAGCATGCGGGCTTGTGGTATATTATATTATGTTGTAAAGATCCCCAATAATTACACTTATTAATAATCGAATCCAATTATTGATCCAATAACGCGCTGTGTTTAGAGATAAAAAACCAATAGACATCTGATACCGCAAAAGCTGAAATTTTCTAATGCAACAGCAAGTTAATAGGTTAAAATGAAAAAAATTCTTCGCTTCGTATTAAGCGGGGGAAAAGTGCTCAGCTGATGCAGTCAAACATGTAACGCGCGCGCGCAGATAACTTTGCGCCTTTAACTCTTCAGCTGAGAACTTATCCACCGCGAAAAATTCAGCGGACTATTTTTTTCGTGTAGTTTATTAAATTAGCTATTACTGTACTAAATTTCAGATTTTGTGGTATATCAGTTTACTTAGCGCATATTTTTCACGTGTTTACATGGAAAGCCGAAGCATAATCCCCCAGTCTAAAGTAAGCTGATTATGTTTTTTAGTTACTTTTCAACATCATCAACATGTCGAGCAAGTCTCAGCTTTTGTTGTATTAGTTTTTTAAATAATCATTTTACGTGTGTGGGAGCTGCTGCGGCTATACCCCCCAGAACCGCTCAAACTGATGGTCCATTCCCTTGCGTGGAATGCCAAATGAAGCATAGAAAAAATTTCAGCTTTTGTGAAATGACTAACTATAAGCGGTAGTTGGCTCCCGGACTATAAACTAACCAAACAAAAAACATTCGATTAGTATACACGACGTGCATTTGGTCAACTATATTGCCATTATCTGGAGACAATTGTTTATTTGATAAACATTTTTTCGACATTAACAGTACCTTCGCAGTCTTCATGTTTCATTTCTTATAGATAGCCTTAAACACATCTAAACTTAATAGGGAATAAAAAAATTATCTCTCTATATATCACATATATTTTTGATTAGAACCACGAATTGCGTCACTAGATACAAGGTCCTCCATTTTGAAATCTATATTTTTAATCACTAGCCCAATAAAAAGTTTATTACTTCTCAAGGCGCGGAATGGCGTTCTTATGCTTTCATGGCTGGCTAGTGGTTATACTTAAAAATTTATGAAACACATTTGTTTGAAACGTTGCTATTTTAGCTACAACTTTAACTACTGCCACGAAACCAACCAGATGTTTCTTTGATAAATACAGTACAGAAAATTTCTTTTAATTGTGTTGTTCTTTCTTTCAGAGGCAAATATTTATAGGAAAAGTACTTGTTTTAGTGTTAAAGAAACGAGAAAAAAACAGTTTATGAGACTTTATAAGACAAGAACAATTACAATAATTATTCCATGTATATTATTGTATGCTCATTTCTTCTATGTCGGCAACAATTATTCTGCTTAATAGGGTTTTCCCAGAAAAAAAAATTATTGCTGAAATACTTAACTCACGTAAAAAAATGATTTATGGCATAATTACTATCTTATTAATTTTACTAATAGTAACAAAAAAAAATACTTGAAGTTTGAAAAATATTGGGTTCATTTTAAACAGCCATAAATTGGCGCGTTGTGACGTCAACGCCCTGAAATCAAATCACAGAGGTTTTCTCTGTTCAAGATTGTTTATTAAACTTGGTCTCTGTTAACATAACATAACCTCTATTTATTGACAGTACTCAGCACTTTTCTACTTTAGGTAAATTATCTGCGGCATCTTTAACATATCCCTCTTCCACTTGATTCCATTTTGATTGTAGAATTAATAAAACATAAACCAGAAACTGATAAAATAATATTTTCACTCCAAACAATACAAACATAAAAATATTAATTTAACGTTTTAGGTTAGTCATCTGATGTGTAATGTCGGTGAAGGTTAAACCTAAACTACAGTACAAAATATTAACGTCCGACGCTTTCACGAATAACTTGTGCGGCATTTATCTGGATTCTGATTGGCCAATATTTACACGTCCACTGCTTTAGACCAATCACAGTACAAGCATTACAAATTGAAATTCTGAGAAGTTTTAGAGGAAAGCTTTCTTTAACATACAGTTAGACTCTATTACAAACTAATTATATCCATAATCTCATTGGTTTTCCGGGTAGATACGTAATTCTGGCGCGTAAAAATGCCCGTTTTAAAAAGCAGTGAAATTATCAGCAAGTTGTTATTGCGTTAACGATATTTTCTTAGAAATAATTCTTATTAGAAAAGTAAATTGTTGTAAATTAATAAAATGTTTTATTATATCATTTTCACGACACAAATTGTTAAAATAAAATTAGTGGGTAAACCCTATTGAAAACGATCGACCAGAAAAAGAACTTTAGCAACACAAGTAACTAATAATAATTTTATTGGGAAGTTTATCAGCTAACAAGTTCATTTTTAGTCAGTCGACAATAATGCATCTGAAGAGAATATTTATGAAGATGTTATGGCCAATCTTTTATTTATTTTTAGTACTTCCACGTTCAGTGGAAGTATAGTAACGCAAACAAAAACTTTTTTTTGTTGAAATGAGCTAAAGTGTCATGAAACGTCGAGATTTTAAATTTGAGCCAAAAAAATTTCTGTCTGTCGGTCTGTAACTTTTTTGTGCGCAGGTTTACTCTGGAGCCTTTATGATATTGACTTGAAATTACGAGATCTGGAACTAGGTTATATTTTGGTCTAATTCCGTTGAAGGGTTCGAGGGTCAACATTTCAAAAAAAATTTTTAACTACCCCCTCTACCACCCCAATTCCCACCCTCACCCTATTATTAAAGGGAGTAAAAATTAAATTGGAATTTAGTGTGTACGAAAACCAAGGGCCTCTAAAATTTATTTTGGCATTAGCTACCCCCTCTACCACTCCCATTGCCACTCCCACTCTATTGTTTAAGGGAATAAAAATTAAATTAAGATTTAGTGTATATACGAGAACCAAGGGCCTCTAAAAAATTTCTGACATTAGCCACCCCCTCTACCACCCCTATTGTTACCACCACCCTATTATTAAAGGAGTAAAATATTACATTGAGATTTAGTATGTTTAAGACTTGGATACAAAATCTGGATGTGGAAGTAGTGATTCCTTCGGCAGCGGTTTTTTATTTTATTACTACACTATTCTATAGGTCAAAATTATAGAATATGAAGTTGAAAGTAAATAAAATATAAGTACAATGAAGAATAACGGTAGTAAATGTGTGTAACAATAACAGTATAACTTATCATATAAGGAACACACTATATTCAGTAAAAATCAAAGTGAAATGAACATGGCATTTAATTAGTCATTTAAGAGAGACAATGATACAGCTAGAGATGTCAGTCAGGCATTTCATTGTATAAACTACAGTTAATATAGAACGTATTGTGATGTGGACGCCTACACCACTGCCACATAGAATACACGAGAAGGGCCAGAAACGCCGCGAAGAATACACTGGAATGTTCGAGAATAAATCGCCTCAGATATATGAATTCCGCGCACGGAACACAGTTTTATATTAGACGAACAAGTGAACGGATGGAAGAAGAGCAGTAATAAGTTGTGAATTATATTAATGTCTATAGTTGTACTTAGTGTGTTATATTGACAATTAATTATTGTAATTAAGTATTAAGTAGTGGTTAGTAAAAAGTCTTCTTGCAATTATTTGAACCTACGTACAGGGTGTTTACTGGAAACTGTAAACATGTAACAGTGTATGTTTTAACCTAGTTTTTAATTAAAGTGACACCTGAGGAGACTTCGTATTGTAGAATTGTGTCTTGCAGTAAAAAATGGAGGATACTTTATAAACATGCCCAAAATTTGTGTACAATCTGTAGTATGATGAATAAGTTTGTGGAGAAATAACAAGAAGAATATTTTGCGATTATCTGAAAGGCTAGTTATTGAAAATTAGGAAAAAAATTCAACTTGCGGAAAACCAATATTAGGAGGATACGGATCATGTATTCTGTAGACAGCAAATTTTAGAAAGTAACGTTGAATTTCTTAAGATTCTGAAGCTCTAACGGGTAGTTCCCGAGAAAATAATCTTGACTTAAAATAACAATGAAAATTTTGGTTGCTCTCTATTGGAGTGGCCTACTTAAAGGCAGCGTCCATATCTAGTAGCTCTCCCGTAAAATAACCCGATTTCAAGTAAATATTCAAAGATGATTCAAAGTATAGTTGCGATTTGTTTGTATTGGAGTAGCTCACTTGAAGACAACGTTCCCAATGCGTAGTTTTACCGAAAAATATACAGTTACAAATCGAGAGTTATTTTAAGTTAGGTCGAACATAAGTAAAGTCGCTTCGTCTTATTGTCAGCGGTTGATCCCTTACAGAAGCTTGTATTAAGGCTTCTTACAATAGATGCTCATGTAACTGAGTAACACTGCTGATGCTGGAGCGGTTGTTCGGCGATCAACCCAGAGATGTCGCTGCTGATTCTGAGAACATTGATGTGTGTAGGAAGATCGAGTACATTCCAGAGTATGTAAGAGCAGTCGGGTACATCCGAGTTAATTTTGATATTGGAAAGTGGAGTAATCAAGTCAGAAAAGAAACAAAGCGATCAAAGTAGTGGATTGGCAGTGATCAAGGGGTGTAAATGCCAACGAATCTTTTATACTTTCACTCAAAATTAATTAATTTTCTATCGCTTTAGATACAAAGAATACTATTTTGCCTATAAGATAATTAGCATTACTAGAAACAAAATAAACTGCACACACCATATACATCCCAAAAACTTATACTTCAAGTAGCAAAAGTTTTCATCTTAATACAGTTGTTATGCATTTTATGTTGTGATAAATAAATTTTTTGTAATTTCTTGAATAGCGCCTCGTTAATTGTGAAGCTGACAGCCTTTGAGACATCCCTAAAATGTAAGCGTAATAAATATACAACCTGCTCATTATTTATGGAGTACGTGGAAACGTAAATTTAGTGGTGTAAAATACGGGAGATCCTTTAAAAGTTCTGGGTGTTCTTTATGCGACCGACTGCTACACGCCCGTCCAAGGATCGATAAAGTGTGCGCCTCCTGAACTTTATTTGGAGGCTATCTAATTATTTATGTAAGACGAAGTACGTTCACAGAGGTGGAACTAGGAAGGACGACTGCAATATTGCTAAATAAGATAAATTATAACCCTTTAGCATTTTACCACGTTAAGTGAGAATCCCTATCACGCATATACAATTTAACCCATCATTTTGTGAACAGTATAGTTTAAATTTTGTTTTTGATACACGAATATAAAGGTACTATACTTAATTTAGTGTAATTTGACAAAGTGTAGTAAGAAATTTTGGTGATGAGGAATGAATGATAAAGTGTTTATAAATAATGGAATCCCCACAATGCAAAATGTCCGAATTTCAAAAAGACTGAATTTTTTTGACATGAACCGCCTCCAAAAAATGAAAGAGGCCGCTAAAATTACAAAACGGGTCGTATGTGCCTTGATTCTATTTATAATCAATTATTTCGTTTGTACAACATACCTACTTCAAACTACTCCTTAAAACTGTTTTAATAAGGCCTTTTCTATTACTTCAGTTTTATTTTAATTTCTGCGGCTGATAGTAGGTACAGTTGATTTAAAAAAATACTGGTACAACTCTTCTAATCGAAAATCTTAATAGTTTAGTTGTGTGCATATATCTGTCTGCCAGGCATGTCGAGAGGGGGGTGGAGAAGAGGTGATTTACCCCGGACCTGGGTTTTTTGGAGGAAACCGGTTTTCTTAGTGTTTTTAAACTTATTAAACCTTTCTTTTTAATTTTATTCAAATGGAATTTTAAAAAACAATTAGAAAATAACTTTTTCAAAACATTTTCAAGCCTGCCATATTATTGTTTAAAAAAATAATATTTGTTACGGATAATTCTACTAATGGTTGTAATTAAGATACTAACTGAATAATGATAATTCTATTTTTAAAATAAGAACACAAAAATACCACTTGAGATTTAAAAAAATGTAAACAATGCAAACTGAATATAAAAATACAATAAAAAAATAAAATAAATGAACTTCAACTACGTAATACAGAATTAACTAATATTTTGTCATTGCTCCATTAGCGTCTAAAACTACCTGAACTTGCAGGCATGGACAAAATCAGATTTCTTGCAAGGTCAACTTCTTGCGACAAGTTCTCCCAAGCGTCTTCAATTATCCCTCCCACTTCTTGGGCATTATTTGGATGGTTATTTAATTTTCTTATATGTTTCACTATTAGTCCCCAGACGTTTCCAATTGGATTTAAATCCGGACTTTTAGATGGCCACGGTATATAATATTTCAATATATTTAATGAAATTGAGATGACCACCACTGTTCCAACACACACCTAACCGATTTAGGCTGATCCAGGCCCAGACATTGACTGAAAACCTTCCTGATATTTGTGGATCAAAAATATATTTTTCGCCGTATCTAGTGGAAGGAGGCCTATATACGCGAACATGTCCATCGTTATAGGATTTAAAAACCTTTTCGTCAGAAAAGACAACTTATCCCCAGAAGTTTTCATCATTGATTATCTAGTTCAGTGCAAAAATAATCCTACCCTGCTTCTTTCCTTCTGAAAGTTTGTAGTCTTTAGCCGCTGAACAACTCTTCAATTCGCTTCCTAGTTTTATCCTTCTGCAAGCAGCAGGTACCAGTCAATCAATCAAATCAAATTTATTTGTCGTTAAAAGTACAAAAGATCTACTCGGATACTCGCACCTGTTCCAGCCGAATATCCAGGGTACGACAGCACCGTGGTATTTGAGAGGTTGGAACGGAGCGAGACCGAGATAGAGTTTAAAATAATTAAAATCTAAGGCCCTACTCCTACCTGCGTAGCAAGTTTATTAGGGCGCGATAAACAGAATGTCCAGATGACTTAACTAAACTAAGAATATAAAAAACAGTTAACTTATAAAACATTGAGTAGGTTGTTGGCTGCTGAGACGGGAAAAACTCACTGAAAAAACCCGCTAGGGGCAATGGAATACTGAGCGAGAGCGGCTATGCCAGCCGTTAAATTTATGATAAAATTTCTAATTTTGGTTCGAAATGTTGTAGTTATTTTGAATAGTTTTGCTTGACTTGAAGATAGTAATTCAAAACAAAAAGGTAACAAAAACTGACAAAAATAAAAGACGGTTAAAGTGAACAGAAAAGGTTAAGAAATTTACTGTAAATATAATATTTTGGTAAGGGGTCGGATAGCTATATATGCTGTCGAAAGATGGGTAGCTCCTGGTACGGTAATTTGTGTTTAATCCGAAATGGTGCATTATGCTCTCTTATTTGTGTGATGTTGGTTGTTAGCGGACTATTACCAAGTTTGTGTTGATAAAACCTTTGAGAAGTGGTTTTAATGAAGTCCGCTAGTGGAACGATGTCGTTACAACGGGCGTACAAGTCTCTGAGGGAGGTGTATCTGCTTGAGTTGGAAATGAGGCGAAAGAACTTGCGTTCAAGAATTGAGAGTTTCTTTATTGTCGTTGCCGACGCGCTGCACCACGCCGGAGCCGCGTATGTAAGGGCCGGCCTCACGACGGCCGTGTAAATCAACTTTTTGTTGTTTCTGTTTAGTCTGCTATTCCCTGCCATCAGAGGGTACAGACTCCTAGACAGGGAGTATACTTTGCGTATCGTCTCGTTTATGTGCTTGTTGTAGGTCAGTCGGGTGTCTAAATGAACCCCCAGATACTTCACGGTTTCTTTTGTTTTAATTTTCACCCCCCTGATCGAGATTGGAGTAATAATTTTGTTTTTCGTGAAGTTCTGGGAAAAAACCATGGCCTCTGATTTCTCCTCGTTGATCCTTATCTTCCACCGGTCATAGTACGTCGTGGCACGAGCCATGTGGGCTTTCAATAGCATATTCGCCGCCTGGGCGCTATGGCTGTGTGCATACATAGCCGTGTCATCGGCGTACAATGCAAATTTTGTATTCGGAAAGGAGGGGAAGTCAGAGACATATAAATTAAATAATTTTGGTGCAAGGCACGACCCTTGCGGGACTCCCGCACGAATGTCCCGCTCCGTGGAGAGTTTGTTGTTGACTCGCACTTGCAGCGTTCTGCCTGTCAAGTACGAGTGTAACAATTTGATAATGTAGCCAGGAAAATTGTATTCATGTAGTTTGTATATCAGTCCCGGGATCCAGACGGTATCGAATGCTTTCTCAATATCTAGCAGTACCATCGTGGTGCTCTTCCCGAGGTTATATTGGACCTTGATATCATTAACTATTCTAACGATCTGTAGCGTCGTGTTGCGCCCCTTCTTGAAACCGAATTGATGCTCATCGTTGATGTGAAGTCCTTCCTGCACAGAATTAATTCTGCTCAGGACGACCCTCTCCACCAACTTAGATATCATCGACAGCAATGAAATTGGTCTGTAACTGCCGGCAACTCTGGCATTCTTATTCGGCTTCAAGATGGGGACTACCACAGCGCATTTCCACTGATGAGGCCAGTGCTGTAATCGTAGAATTGCGTTAGTGATGTATACAAGCTGAACAATACCTTTCCTCGGTAAATATTTAAGGAGCTTATTATCAATGCCGTCTTTCCCCGGTGCTTTCTTGTTCGCTAAGGTTTTAATTAGCTGCGTTATTTCAGAGGGCTTGACCATGATATTTAAAAATTGTTCGTCGGTAATTTCAACGGCATGGCCAATAATTTGTTTTGTTAGGTTTTGTATGCGGTCATGCTCGAGATTATTTGGTCCGTTGGCGTTATGTACGGTTTCAAAATTGTCAGCTAAGTGATTCGCTTTTTGGCTGTCGGTCAAAAATATTCGTGTGTGATTTTGAGTGGTTAGAGCGGGCATGGTTTCCCGCCTACATTTTAAGGCTCTGGTCAGCTTCCACAGCGAATTGTCTTGAGGATTCAAAACTTCTAGCTTTTCACCCCATTTCCTGTTTTTTAAGGTGCTAATGGTTGCTCGAATTCGCCCTTGCAGTCTCATCATCTCAACCTTAGCGTCGGCATCACGATTTTGCTGCCAACGCCGTCTGAGTGCGTTCTTTGTGCGAATGTCCCGTATGACGGCCTCGTCGAGTAAGCAGCAGGTACCGAAGCAGGGAAATTTGTCACTGAAATTGCATTTACTGCAGTCTGAAAAGGGTTTTCTCTTAGGTAATTTATAAGGTTTTGATCTTCTTGATTATTGCTCTTTCTGGGCCTACCGGAACCAACTTTACGGGATACCGTTTGGTTAGTTTCCCATTGTTTTTTAACACTCATTATCGTGGTTTTATTCACATTGCATTCAGCAGCAAGTCTTCTTATGGACCAACCATCTTCAATTTTAGAAACAATTCGAAATTTTTGAATATCTGTTAGATGTCGAACCATTTTTAATAATGACGCCACTGATTAACGTCAAAGTGACATTTGTAAGATTATTAATATCAATCAAAGAACGTATGATTTACATAGCTAAAAGAAAGTGTACCAGTTTTTTTTTTTTTTAATCAACTGTACATCCAAAAATAATGGTGGTGTTTTATATAAACTTATATAAACCTTGAATAATAAATTTCAGTTTTTCTGTAATATCTTCCGACACTCTCAAAATATTAAATTTTGCGATGCGAGTAATTTTATTATAGTTTATTGGTTATAGGTACAAGAGATTAGTCTAAAAATTGTTGAAACACATATTGTACCATATTTTTCGCTTGATTGTTTCATTCAAATAAAGGAGTAGGTGTATGCAAAAAATATCACGATAAATATTTATGATAGGCGTAGGATAAGAGCATTATGATGTGAAAAATAATTTAAGGTCTGAGGCTATTACTACCAATTTTTATGCGATAATAATCGTACAACATATAATTTAATGCATTCCTAAAACGAAGATAAGACTTGCAAATTTTGAGACAATAAAAAACGGTTTTAAATTTTATTATCTGCAATAAATTAATAGAACAATGTTTATGTAACCTGATTTGCATCATAAATACACAAGTACGTTTATTATTGTTTGCCATTTTACTTGTAATTGCACGTCATACTATTCATTCTGATTTTTATTCTTCTAAATTAGAGGTATTATTGCTGCCTTTATTATAAATTAATCTTCCATACAAAGCCTATTAGTTTATCGTCGATAAACACGATGTTTTAGAGATACATTTATATTCTTGTAAAATTTCTGTGAGATTTCACGAAAAGCCCCTTTCCAAATCAGATTTATTTTTATTATTTCTTATAAGTGGTATTCGTGGGCCATCCTATATTATTGTTCGAAGCATAATCTGCTTTTCTTGAGTTTTTAACTAGAAAACAAAATGGCATTCCCTAGTAAATTTATGCCAGAAATTATCTTCTTCGTTCTCAGGTTTTTACAAAAATATATCAACCAGTTCTAATTTAAAAAGTTAGTAAACCTTCGTGCAATATTTCTATGTTAATATAATTATTGACAGACAATATTCTTTATATCAAGATATTCCTCATTTACAATGTTTACTTAATCATTGAATTGCAGGAATTAAAGTAACAGAAACATTTATGATACCAACGCAATGAGCAGCGACTTCTATTTCTTTAAAATGGCATTCCCAATCCGTAACTCTCGAAAACGGTTGTTGAAACTAGGTAGATCACTTTCATGTAAAATCAAGAAAATTATTCCTAGGAGAAGCTTATTCCTCGTATTTGTAGGTACGATATATACGGCTTTTTATTGATGGCTATATCAAGCCAATAGCATATAAAAGCAAAGTATGTCTGGGCGCACAGGGTTTAATCGATTTAGCACCGGTCTATTAAAAGTATTTTGTATTCATATTTATTATATATACAGCTGTTTTCCTGATTAAGATTTTCATACTCATAGTCTTTAGACACTAATATATAGTACTCTAATTATGTTTCCGGAAACACCGCAGCCTTTTGGTTTTATTGTGCTAATTTCCCAATTTCTTTGTGACACCCATTCCGATGTTATAGTCTCTTGTACCAATGTGTACACGCCCACAATTCCCTTTTAGGAGACCTGTGATTATGCGTAATCATGCTCAGTAACAGCAGTTCTTCAATCTTCTTTCGAGATGGTCCTTTGATAAAGATTTTCCCATGTTGATGCCCGGTTATTTTTCCCAGTATTGTTTGTGTTGGTTTTTAACCCATTCCCTTATTTGACCCCGCACAGTGGTTTTAGGCACTGTCGGAGCCGGTTCTGCGCCACTATATGGAGCTGATGATTCTTTTCTTGCTAAATCATCACCATTTTCGTTTTGCCTTGGATACCAGAGTATCCTGGAGTTATCTTGTTGTGGTGGCATATAAAATTAATAATATTAGTTCCCGAACTGTACCCGGAGGTACATCATAGCCCAAGTAATAATTTACATAACTTTTGGATTTATTTAGGTTTTATCAATGTTTTACGATGGTCACCTCATAAACTAGTGATTTGTGCCAAATTTATCAAATGTCAAATATACTTAAAGATAGTTTTGTCTTAAAGAAAGATTTAAAAAGGTCTTCAAGAACTTACACTAAAATCAGTTTGCACCTATGCAATTAACACCTATCAACGTGGTTTAATTATTGTTATAACTGTATACAAAGATATAAGGAACTGCAATATCTGTAATGGAATAAAGTGACCCAACTAGCATTACATCATTGAACGTGCCAAAATGTCTTGAACTTTATCAAAACATATAGGTCTACACCTACGACTCTACGGCTGGATGGATTTAAGAGTCCTAAGATAACGAAGTGATGTAATGTGTAAAGTCCCAGACATGATACACGACATGACTACCTATATGTCTCTACGCTTATCGAAAATACAATGATATGAATATTGCATGAAAGAAAATTAACATAGCATAATATTAATTTTATTACCTATTCTTAATTATATAACTAAAAAATACACCTTAATACACCTAATTAGAACGGAAATTTAGGTCAATTATGTATGTGATGTAATATTGTGCAATATGACACCAAGTCAAAGAACAGTAGACTTTGTAGTATTTCACACCCACCTCACTTGTGGCGTCACCACCTAAAACCGTGAAAAAGGGAGCGCTCATAATATAAGTGAAACCCTTGAAGTGCAGTCATAAGACAAATGATGAAGAAGGGTACTTAAATGCATTGCAATATTTCACTAAAAATAACAATGTAAATCTCCCTTTAATAAATTCGGTGATAAAAATTTCGGTAGCTAGGGTAGACAGGTCGCAAATGTTCATCAGCATAAGATATATATTTTTAACGTAAATGTTCGTCTCATAAATCTGCATAAGTTGTCGGTAAGGATAAAGCAGGTAAAATAATTTTTATTGCAATTGCTCATCGGCATAAAGATAAGGCAGGTAAAATAACCCGGCGGGCAAATATAACTTTAGGTATATAATCAAGAATATGTAATACAATGAATGTCAGTCATCTCATCGTAAAAAGATATAACAGATACTATAATTGTGCAATAGGACAATATCTAATAGTAAATAGAATTATTTAACTGGCTGTATATGAACGGACAGACGAAGAGGTAGGCAGACGGACGGGCGGACAGACATATGGACCATAATTACCCTTATTTTACCTACGTTACCCTTAATTATCCTTATTATTGCTCTAATTACCCTTAGTTACCCTTATTCTACCGTAATTATGCTTATTTTCAACTTAATTACCATTATTTTGACTTATATTATCTGTAATTACCCTTATTTGTACCTAAATTGCCCTTAATTACTCTCTAATTGCCTCCCACCACTCTAATTACCCCTGCCCATTGCAATATGCCCACCACTGCAATTACACCATCACTATAATTAGCACACCACTTCAGTTACCCCCCACCACTCTAATTACCACCATCCACTACAGTTGTCTCCCACCACCTCTCCTAGGCCCCGCCCCTCTAATATCCTGTCCCCTACGCCCCGCCCCATAACTACTTCACATCATTCTAATTACCCCCCACCGCTAAACTGAACATGAACCTGAACCTGCTCCTGAACCGAGGTTCTGTCATTTCCATACTACTCTTATTATTAACTTATCAGGGTATTTGTCAAGCCTACAATAAAACTCTATACCTGTTGACTCCTAGTTAGGAAGATCGAGTTTTATACAGAATTAGGAAATGTTGTGGTCTTATTATTGTTTTATCGCTAGCCTGCGGTTCGCCCTGGAAATATTATTTAGAACAATGAATCATGTTATGAGCGGATACTATCAATTTATTTATTTTCAAGTCATATACGACATATATATTATTTAAATTATGATTTAGGTAGCGCACGAATTTTTGAGGACTATCTCTAATCCATGTTTTACAGTAAACTTGGTTTCGTTGAAAGTTTTTGCCCACTGTGAGAAGTTCCAACACCTCACAAGTAGTCAATATATATGCAGAAATGTTCCCAGTGGTCGACATATACCCATTTTATAACTATGCATATGGCTCATATAGGTATATGGCATGGATCAAGGGAGTATAGCAATGTAGATTTATTTGCTTTTATGTTTACTTTATTAAATACAAAACGTCCGATCTAAGCACGCATATGTGCAAAGTCCTTTCAAACTATTTACATTTACATACAGGGTGTAATTAATTTCGTGTCATTAAAAAAACTGGTAATGGGGAGGGACCAGACAAACAAGAAAGTCTTATATAACATAGGATCTAAGTTCCATAGTTTTGGAGGAAAAAAATTTAAAAAAAATTAATTAACTGTTAATAAAATTGATTGAGAACTTCTGGAATATTGAGGTAGGCAATCTATTCCAGAGTAGAGGTGAAAGTTCAACCAAGTTTAAGTTCAACTCCATTGTATGCTTTGCCGGCTGTACATCTCCCTAATTGGCATAAAAACTTTAAAGGCCTGCCGCCGATAAAGTGGCGACGCCGGCGGCTACCTTTTGTTTTTACTTTTGTGGTTTTATTTCATCCAATTTAAATTAACCAATAGCATCAGCTAACGTAGACACTAAGAACCAATAAAAGACACTTTAAAAATTAGAAGGGACAAAATATTCCAAACTGTTATTAGAAAAAAATTTACTTTAGTCGGTTACCTGATTACATACAATCACACGGTTCTGTTGTGCCATTACTTCCATTCTTTTTGGATTTTTACCACATTTTTCTATATCCTTGGTTATAATTTATTTTACTGACTTACTTTAGTTTAGTGTAGTATTTTAAAATTCTGTATTTAAACGTGAATTTTGGACATTATCTCGGACATTATGCAGGAAAAATACACTTATCCGGAGCTCGCGACTTAAATCCAATGAATTTTTATTATTG
The DNA here is from genome assembly GCA_963675555.1 of Leptura quadrifasciata. Lineage (NCBI taxonomy): Eukaryota > Metazoa > Arthropoda > Insecta > Coleoptera > Cerambycidae > Leptura > Leptura quadrifasciata. Next base: position 11,318,264 of record OY776681.1, on the reverse strand, counting down.
GGAACATCTAAAATCGCTTGTTTGCTGTGATTCAATTGACACTTTGGAACAATTGAGGCAACGCATTTTAATATGCGTAGAGACCATAAAAAATGATCCTAATTTATCCAATATGTTGAACGAAGTGCGTACGTCTTTACTTCGTCGTGCTAAAAAGTGTATTAATGTAGATGGAGAACGTGTCGAACAACTTATGTGAATAAACAACATTGGTAAGTTATGATTTGTTGCCTGTCACTGTGCAATTTCTTTTCGTGAAAAATTTTTTTTTTATATACATTTATTTAACGTCGGCCTATTTCCGCTACTGAGGCCTATCACCGATGCCTGTAGACGAACTACCCCCAACCAGGAATTTTGCCGAACCTCTTCCCTTAAGAAGAGTAGGGATATTTTACTTGCCTAACATTTAATAGACAAGGATCCGACGGCTTTACATCCCCTCCGAAGGATGGCATATCTCTTATACAACCCTCGCCTAAGGTTGTATAGCTTCCGCGCATACACTGATATACAAGCCGCTGGAAGATGTGTGAGGCGAGAACGCGGTTTCCGTTGGAATGGTCACCCATCCAAGTACTAACTGCGCCTGTCGTTGCTTTACATCGCATACCGAAGTATGTACATAGTAAAGACGCACCTACGCTCGCCCCTAAAAATTTGTTTAATTGGCTCAGTTTTTAAGAACCAAGAATTCGGTAGCCATTCTCGAAGAATTTATGTTTAAAAAATAACGCGCATTTACAATTACTACTAAAACTAAACTGAATGTGCTGATCGGTTGAAATCTGCCATTTGTAAAATTCGTTAATTATTAAAATAACCACCCGACATGCAAATGCATTCAGTAATATAATTAACTATTCCATTATCTTTCAACCTCAATTCTGGTTGCACCAAAACGGTAAATCTAAAATAATGTAAATTCAATATTTCGCGGAGTGGAGTATTATAATCTAATTATTTTTTTGTTTATTTGCCATTAATGGATCGGACGAATATTTAAACAAAAAACGCTTTTTAAAATTGAAATAGTAAACCACTATAGGGATTAAAATGAATAAAAAGTTGCTGCATTGTTTGAGAAAACTATATGACTAGGTAGAGCTGCTGTTTATAGTGACTCTAATTGTAAAAATATTATGTAAAACTTTAAGCTTATAAAAATTTTGTTTGCAATTGGTAGAACCTTAGATTTTTTACCTTCCTGGAGATTGCACAGTTTGGGGTAGATTTAATTTTAAACTGTCGTAGCTATGATTTATTGAGACCGATAAATGTACACAAGAAAATCTTGACAACAAAACTGAATCCGAGCAAATTCGTTGCGCTAGAAAATATGAAAAATGTCGACTAAATGAGTTGAATTATCCGCCTCATAGGTCAGATGTGAGATACTATGCAACATTTAAATTATGCAAGATCTGAGAATGTTTGTGTATTTTCATTCTAAGTTGCAAAGTTTAATTTTAGTAGTACCAAATTCTTTCTCTAATATCATAGCTTGTAAGTTCCTAAATAAAGTTCAAACCTAATGATTTACAAACTCTTAGTGCTTGTTTTTATTTTGTAGTGTCTATGTTTGTGTGTACGTCTCCTTTATTAATTTTAATTATTTTTAGGGCCTATTTTAGTAATACCTAAAATATGTTCCCTATTTACCGGTGAAATTTATTTATTCTATTTATTTTATTCATTTTATTCGTTTTATTCGTTTTATTCGTTTTATTCGTTTTATTCGTTTTATTCGTTTTATTCGTTTTATTCGTTTCATTCGTTTCATTCGTTTTATTCATTTTATTCATTTATTTTGGTTACGACTGCCCAGACAGAAATCCAATTATAGGGCAGGAATTATACAAACATAAAAAGAAAACTAAATAATAACTAAAACTAAATAACTTAACTAAGGAGGTAAACAATTAAATGATAATAGAAATTAACAATATAAGTCTATGATTAGTATAGTCCTAAGAGTTGTAATCTAATAGTTTAGAAGCTACAGTTGTTGTGCAGAATTGAGAACCACATTTCGCATTTTGGATATACTAGTATTAAAAATATCTATATTATTCTATAAAGAATCATAGTTGGAACACATATGGTGCAGAGGAGAAAATAACAGCAAATTTGTTCTTGGTGTAGGCAAATAGAATAGAGACGAATGCGAGCGAGTCTGCTAATTAGGAACATGAAATCTAATGCAATTAAGAATTTCAGGGCAGTCAATAGTGCCATTTAAAATCTTAAAAAGGAATACAAGAGAGTGATACGTCCGACGTAGTTGAAGATCACTCGTGTTGAATCTATGTAATAAGTCACAATGTGGAAAACTTCTCTCTGGATAATTTCCAGAACTTTTGAACTAGAGGTATTTAATAAAACGCCTCTGAGGTTTTTCAATGCTATATTTATGATTTTCATAACCAGGACTCCAGACTATTGAGATATTTAACTGTAAATTGTTTACGCTGCACCAAGACCATAGTTGTACAAGATCGTTTTGCAAATCAGCACAGTCTTCTGCACTAGTAATAGATGTAAAAATTTTTAGGTCATCAGCATAAAGTAATGTTTTGCAGTGTAAACCAATGACGATATCATTTATAAAAATGTTAAAGAGCAATGGCCCAAGCACAGAACCTTGGGGAACGCCTGATGTCGCTGAGATATCCATAGACCAGAATCCACGGTATTGTACATTTAGTCGTCTATTTACCAAGTAGGATTCAAAAAAGTTTAGGAAGTGCTCAGTTAGTCCAAATTCGGATAATTTGTTCAGCAAAATTCCGTGGTCCAGTCTATCTATAGTGTCTATAGTGATGTTCACGGTACCATCATTTCATTTGTTGAGTTACAGAACAGACTATAGTTTCTCAAGTTCTACATTCAAGAAAACTTTCGCTGTTTAACGTCTGGAATTGAAAATGAAGCGATGTACATTTCCTAAATTAAAAGCAATTTATTTCATCTTATCTCCTATGAAACTTCCCTAATTACCGAATGTTTTCTTCTCATTTGCTATATTACTATACCACCAACAGGCTCGATGGAATATCGAATATCGAGATCCGTTTAAGAAACGGCATAAGGGAAGAGTAAAAGCAAAATTTACCGTCCAATAACTGAGCTGCTTCCATCGGAACAAATTCTCGTATTCCTCGTGAAGTTATTTGTTATAGCTGTGGAATAGATGGAGAACGAGATTGTAGGAAGATCATTTGTTTTTCTTCAATGGGTATAATATAAGTGGGAACCTCTCAGAACCTCTGCAACTAAAATAGAGACAGCGTGTCTGTTTTTCGACTTCCATCTTATTCAACTTCATCCACTTGTACGCGTACAGCAAAATACAAAGTGCATGATCTATACTTATAAGTCTGTGATTGAAAAGAATAGCTAGATTGAAGGTTAAGCAATCAAAGGCATTAACATTATCCGATCTTTTTGACGAACCTCGATGTTTATACCAAATACAGTATTACTCGTGTCCCCACACCCATGAACACGACCAATCTATTAGCAAACCTAAATATGGAATCAATAAAAACGCCAATTTCGTTCATAAATTATAACAAAATAAATTTATGATTTCATCCCAGACCCCTCTTTCATCATCCCGGCTTATATTAATTACACCAAACAAACATTTACAGACACGATTGCTCCAATGTTGTCCTAGATCTTGAGAATTTTATCCCGTGTAGTGATTTCAGTCCTACTGACAACATTAAGGCCCATATCGTTATGTATGTACACCTATAATAATAATGTAATATTTAAACAAAGTTTTAACGATTCAAACAGGGTATGAGCATCCCTCAGATTCGCTTAAACTGTGGCCCTACAATAATAGGATAGTAAGTAACAAACTGGCTAACTTGCCAGTAGGCAAAGAACCACAGAAGAAGAATAAACAAAATGACTGATGCTTTATTAAGATATTTGACAATAGGACAAGCTACGATTTGTATGATCAGTCGGAACTTCTTTCATTTAAAAACCTGAAATATCCACCCTTATAAATAAATACATGTGGATATATATATATACCGGGTGTTAGAAAAGTATGGGAACGGTGGAAAATCTCGAACAGTTTGCATCAAATCGAAAAATAAAAAAATTTTTCAAAGAACTATCTACTGATAACAAAATGACCTCACCAGCCTGTGGTTGGGGCGAGGGGCAACTTTAAAATTTCAAATGGAAACCCCTATTTTTTATTGCGGAATCGGATTCTACGGCAAAAAATACGTACATTTTATTCCGGGCATTTTTTTCGATTCTTGCATGGTGTCGCTGTAATCGCAAAAAAATTAAAAGAAAACATCACTATTTTAAGAGTAGCGTCTTGTGCCCATAAAAAAACGTCCAATTCAAAAACTGAAAAACACGTATTTGTTATTTTTACGAAATCTATCTAATGACATTGGATTTGACTCTCCCACCCCTAACTAACAGTGGTTTTACCTCTTAATTCAGCCACTTCAGACAAGTTCTTGATCCCAGCCAGTGAAGGCAAGGAGGTAACTCAACCATTTAAGGCTAGGTGAGAATTTTGGCCAGTTGAGGCAATTAGTTTACAGCTTAACTGCTACACTAGCAGGTTTTAATTTCAAGATTATAGCAAGTGTTCAAAATGATGCCCATTGACTTCTTGGCATTGTCCGAGACGAACGTAAAAATTTTCAATAGCATTTCTTATAATTTGCGGTAGTATTTCTGCAAAAATGTTTATTATGCGTTGCCTCAGCTCTTCCAAATCACGAGGTTTAGTGAAATAAACCTTACCCTTCACGTAGACCCAAACGAAATAATCAAGTGGCGCGAGGTCGGGAGATCTTGCTGGCCATTCAATAGTTCCTCTTCGACCTATCCATCGATTTTCGAAAGTGCCATAGTCCCTAACAATATCCCGATAGTGTGGAGGAGCCCCATCTTGCTGGAACCAAACATTATCGAACTCATCACCAGCAATCTCTTGTATTGCGGGAACTATTTGATTTGTCAACATTTCCAGGTATTTTTCTCCATTCAAATTTCCATCTATGAAAAACGGTCCTATGATTCGAAAACTCTCCCTGAAAACTCCTGCCCAAACATTTAATTTTTATGGATACTGCGTGTGTGTTTCAAGCATCAATGAGGGTTTTCAGCACTCCAATATCTGAAATTATGGCGATTAACTTTTCCACTGAGTTCGAAAGTTGCTTCATCTGAGAAGACAAGTAGAGATGACAAAAAATTTGTGTTTTGGTTACTCCTTTCCATCATTAATTCACTAAATTCAAGTCGCCGATTCAAATTCTTATGAACTGAAAATGCATTCATATCAAGCTGTTGACTGGCTTTTCTGATTGATAACCTTCGATTTTCAACAAATGCCTGGGCCACTTCAATTTGTCGAGCTTCCGATGTTTCAGATTTTGGTCTTTATTTGTCCTTGTGTCTAGGAAACGCTTAAGGTTTATTTCAATTTTGTGCGATTGCAGCGACAGCGAGAATCGAAAAAAATGCCCGATATAAAATTCACGTATTTTTTCGTAGAATTCGAATCCGCTATAAAAAATAGGGATTTTCATTACAAATTTCAACTCCCACACAGTAGTGGGTGGGGAGGTCATTTTGGTATCAGTAGATAGTTTTTTGAAAAATTTTTGACGCGTATTTTTTTATTTATCGATTTGATGCAAATTGTTCGAGATTTTCCACCGTTCCCATACTTTTCTAACACCCCGTATAGTTAGAAGTTGTTTGTAGTAGGAAAGTGCTTAAACTCACATAAAATAAGTGGGGTACGTAATACTGAACTCACGGTGGTAGATAAAAATTAATTACATCATCATTTCTCGCTGACTTGGTGACAAAACAGCATTTTCAATGTGACGTAATCCATCATAAATTGCTGCTAGCCCTAGGCCGTCAACAACATGGTTAAACTGATTATCAGGGCGCTATTACGTGCGAACTAATTGCTGAAATCTGATGACCTGGAAGAACGTTACCTGATTAAATTTTGTATTCTGTGTTCGAAATTGATTAGGAGAAACTGTTATATGAAAACTGTTTTAGAAAATAACTATAAATTATTACTGTATGACTGAACATGTTGCTGCACAAGCATTTTTCACAGTTTTCACAATATTCAAAATTAAACAGTGGTAACCGACCGCGTAAAGTAACGTAATTCAGTCTTGGACCTTTGGTCAGACGTAGCTTCGATGAACACGAAAACATTTGTTTTCCCAATTACGTTGTCTAGATCTGGAGATATTTGAGATGAATTATATGCTGTTCGAATCTGGTTATAATTAGACGTTGCGTTTGCCCCACATACTTCAAATGAAAATAATTTTTATAGCTGATTTTGTAAAGCCGAACTCAGTTTTATCCCCTACGTTGCCGGAAAATTGTAATTTGTTTCTCGATGAGTAGACAATCGTCATATCTTAAGTTTTTAGAAATTACTTACATCGATAGATCGGGAATTGTTTTGAGTTTTCTCTTTTGAAAATTTCTGTTTATTCAGCGCAAACCTTGATAGACGATGAATCAATAAGTTTTAATAAAGGAGGCAAAGAAATATTTTCTATAATATTCCAGCTATAAATATACCTACATCTAATGTTTCAGATAATTATTTAGAGTATTTGAAATAATGAGAGAAGTACAAAAGCTTTAAGTTATTTCACAACCTGTTGCCATTACAAACAAATCAATACGTGTAAAGTCTGGAAAATTGTCCGATGAAAACTGGAACGGTCACGCACGCCTTCATGAGCTACTTTTCAAACAATTTTTTCATCAATATTTACTGATATATATATTTACAGATTTTATAGTCAATAGGAAATTTTTTTAAGGCAGACTATTTTTTTTACTCCACTATTACCGAGAGATCAACGAAAAACACGATCTTAAGAATTTTTAGGTGCTCTTTTCAAAACTCGTCATAAATAATTATATTTAAACAAATAAAATATCCACATTACGTTCCTAGCATTAATTTATCTCGATTACAGCTTTAGAAATAGTTATTTGAACAATACAGTAGGTTAAAAATTTCGCAAAAAATCGTTTTTAATGAGTTTAACTAGAATAGTACAGCTACAGTCCGAAAGCCATCTTTTTCTTACCAACTTACCTTCTGAGAAACACGCATTTGAAATTATCCTAACTTTTATTTTCAAGAATACCCACATATTTTTACTTTATATCTAAAATAATAATAATAATATAATAATAATAACACAGACACAGAATATAAACATTTTGAACGTTCATCTTCATCACATCTTCAAATTTGTTTTAAATTCAAACAAATTTTTTGCTAACTTGTATTCTGTGGGTAAACGATTAAACATTTTAGGTCCTATGTAATTTGGAGAGTTAACAGAAATATATATATATATAGTTTTTTTATACATTTATTTAACGTCGGCCTATTTCCGCTACTGCGGCCTAACACCGACGCCTGCAGACGAGCTACCCCCAACCAGGAATTTTGCCGAACCTCTTCCATTAAGAAGAGTAGAGACTTGCCTAACATTTATTAGACAAGGGACCGACGGTTTTACATCCCCTACGAAGGATGGTATATCTCCTATACAACCCTCGCCTAAGGTTGTATAGCTTCCGCGCATACACTGATATACAAGCCGCTGGAAGATGTGTGAGGCGAGGACGCGGTCTTCGTTGGAACGGTTACCCATCAAACTACTAACCACGCCTAACATTGCTTTACACCGCATATCGAAGTATGTACATAGTAAAGACGCACCTACGCTCGCCTGACCAGAAATATTTAATTTTGCATATAATATGCGAAAATGTTCTTGGTTTCCCGTATTTATATTATGTATTTCCCTATTCACAGTAAATATTCCCATATTTTTAAAAACATAAACACATATTTCAAAAACAAATAGAGCTGGTAAAGTTAATATTTTGTACGAACACATCCTGTGACAGAGTGGAGTTTCCCCAGAAACAGACACCATACCATAGTCTACTTGGGCATAATACAGATTAAGTAGCTGTTTCTTGATTAATATTGTTTTAACATTCGTGAACAGAAAATAAATTGAAATCAATTTGCAAATTATTTGTTCACAGTGTGATTTCCAGTTTAAAAATTCATCAACGTATAATCCAAAAAATTTGACACTTTCATTAGTGCTAATTAGAAAAGAATTACCAACATTAAAAGAAATAGGTTCACAATATTTTTGCCGCTTATGGAATTGAATTGAGTTTTATCTATATTAAAATATAATCGAGGTTGACACTTTATTTACTATTTATTATATGTGAACTAATAGTAGAAAGATCATCAGCATACATACCAAAAGTCTTTGGTTAAAATGGGGTCAAGTCCATTCACATGCAATATAGACAGCACAGGGTCTAATACCGACCCCTGTGGTATCCCACGCTTAAATGACGGCATGAATTGACCTTGCTTATTTTAGTAGCACTAGAGTGTTGTATACCAACATATTGCCGACAATTATCTAAAAATGATGTGATCCAATTTAAAGACTTTCCTCTAATACCAAGGTCATATAGTACGGATGATAATTGATTGACGCAGTCGAATGCCCTGCTAAGGTCAAAATATATTCCAACAAGACCTCGATGAAATTAATTATCTGACTATAGAAAGAATTTACCGCAGTTATCGTCGCCTTTCACAATGAAAAACATGTTTATTTTCAGATACTCTTTTAAATTTATTTAAAAATGATAACAGACGGTCTAAGTAACAATACTCAAATAATTTGGAAAACTAAATGGTGTTGTGACTGGTCTATAATTTTCTGACATATATGGATCTTTATTTTTAAAGATAAGCACCACTTTTCCCAATTTTAACGTTTCTGGGAACATTCCTAATTCAAAAGACATATTTTTTAAATACGTAAGTGGCTTTATTAATGATTTTAACACTTTCTTTATTAAAAAACTGGGTATATCATCCAAAAGACTGATTATAGAGATAAATGTAAAGGGAGATAAATTAAAGCTGGTAAAATGCCTTTTATTCAGTTTCTTCCTTATTTTTCCTACAACAGTTTTATTGAAAATAAGTATCATTCATAGTAGCATTAAATTATTCCATTTTTATATTTAAAGGATTGCTTAACTTTTGGCGTTAAAAAAATTTATTTGTTGGCAAGTGAGAACAAAATAAACTATACTATCTTTAAGCTTAGAAAATTTACTGTGAAAGCTACATTTTAAAACTTTCCCATCTTGTTTAGAAAAAGAGGAGCATTTTTGTCTAGGAAAGTTTGAAAAATTCACTAGACATGAACTGACTTCGACTTTACAGATCAATGATAGAGTCAGAGTCATAGTCTAATCAAATATATGGGCCCTTTGATAGTGTTTTTGTTGATCGCAAGTATGTCAGGAACAAGAAACAATACTTCTCACACCAGTTCGACTACGAAGTTGCTCTACCGAGTTGCATACCATCGCAGATCAATGATAGAGTCAGAGTCATAGTCTAATCAAATATATGAGCCCTTTGATAGTGTTTTTGTTGATCGCAAGTATGTCAGGAACAAGAAACAATACTTCTCACACCAGTTCGACTACGAAGTTGCTCTACCGAGTTGCATACCATCGCAGGATTATAAAGCAATTCGACCAAAGCAAATCTAAGTAGTAACTGCCCTACAGCCTCATTGTAAATTGTCGCATCGCGAATAAAGAACTGAAATAAATTATGTAAAAGGAAGGAAAATTTGTAACTCAATTGTTGAGCTAGGAAATGAGAGTGATCGTCCCCTTTTTAACGACGACTTGCGGAACTCTTCCCGAGATTAAATTCCTTTCAATCAGTTAACACTCAATGCCACGATATTAAATAATGCTGTTAAACGTTTGAAACGTCACTTTTCAGCACTTAGTTTGTGCCTTTTTAATACGTCATTATTAATCCTCTGTCAAGAATTTGAGAGCCAGATGCTTATAAAAACCAACGTCTACACCAGAACTATGTTGAGAGATGAAATTTTTAAAAGTAGCTATGCCACTTTGTTTATAAATAGAAAACATGCTGTGTACAAGAGAGGAAGGACATAGGGATGTAATAAAGATCACATTGAAATACTCTCAGGGTTCTTTGCTCACCAGCCCTCTTACAAATAATTCCTTTTTTGGGACCTTTTAAAAATCATGTATTTATTTGTACATGGTAAATTAATATTTAGTTGTCCCAAGTTTCAGTTCTAAAACAAGAAAGTGCTATGTGAGGCTGTTTTCGTGGAACCGGGCAGTGCCGTACGTTTATTTAACGTTGCGCGGTGGTTAAAATAATTGTTATTAACTCTAATATTTCTTTCAACAAATATTTTTAAAATGGCTTTTTGGAGACCATTTGATACAGAAGAAAATTTACACCATGAAAATGATGAAGACGAGGTAACGGAGTCGATCGTATTGAGTTGGGAATTTAAGAACCAAGATTTACACGTGCAAGCCCAGCGTCTTCTTTAAATATTTATAACTGCTTAAAGAGAAAAAATAAATGACGGATAGAGGTATTATAAAAAGAATGCTTGAATGACCTAACTAAAATTTCGATTTTTACTATTAATCTTATTAAAAAAGTGGTTATTGCCGTGTTTGGAATCGCGCCGTATTGTGGAAATTCGACAGGAATATTTGCATAAAATAAAAGAGTATGAGAGAGACATGGTTTGATAGGCATGATACTGTTAATTACGATTGAGTAGACACAACTCAAAATTGTACTTTAAATGCGCCATGTTCAAGGTGAAAGCATATTATAACTCTGCATGCCAGAAGCAAAAATGGATTCGTACCTAACCCACTGCTCTTGTCACCCAAAAATATAAAACGGTGTTCTGCTGATTATCACGAAGATATGACCGCTGATTTGTTTGAATAATGGTTCGCTGAACAGCTATTACCTAATATCCTCCCTCATTTATCGTTATAGATAACGTTTGTTATCATTCGCGAGTATTAAATAAAGTACCGAATAATAATACGAAAAAGGACGATATAATAAAGTTTATGAGATCTAAAAATATAAATATTCTCGAAAGAATTCCAGTAAAATAAGGTTTATTGAAAACTGTCAAAGAACATAATTTAAAAAAAGAATATTTGTAGACCATTCTGCGAAACACGGCCATAGTATGTTACGTTTACCGCCATATTACTGCATATTTAATCCAATAGAATTGATTTGGGGCAGTGTAAAACACGAGGTCAGAAAATGAAATCAGATTCTGACTTTAAGCGCTACAATTCTAGATAATTCTTTTTTTAACGTTTATTTAACGTCGGTCTATTTCCGCTACTGAGGCCTATCACTGACGCCTGTAGACGAGCTACCCCAGGAATATTGCCGAACCTCTTCCCTTAAGAAGAGTAGGGATCTTTTACTTGCCTAACATTTAATAGACAAGAGACCGACGGCTTTACATCAGCTCCGAAGGATGGTATATCACCTACACAACTCTCGCCTAAGGTTGCATAGTTTCCGCGCATAAACTGATATACAAGCCGCTGGAAGATATGTGAGGCGAGTGACACGGTCTTGTTTGAAACGGTCGCCCATCCAAGTACTAACCGCGCCTAACGTTGCTTTTCATCGCATATCAAAGTATGCACATAGTAAAGACGCATCTATGCTCACCGCGAATTCTAGATAATAATAACCCTGTACGTCTTTGAAAATAATATAGTGCCCAACTCACAGTCAGGTTTTAGGGAACAGCACACCACGACTACTGCTCTAGCTATAATAACTGATGATCTAATCCGCGACAGATGAAGGCAAAATAAGCTGTTTAGTATTGTTAGATTACAGCAAAGCGTTTGACACTGTGGATCCCAATATCTTATGTGATAAACTATTATATTACGGCTTTTCTCAAAATTCTGTTACTCTAATCAAGAGCTACTTACACAACAGGTATCAACGTATAGCATACGGTAATTCAAGCCGTGTTAATTTAGGTGTCCCTCAGGGATCCATATTTGGACCCTTGCTGTTTTCAATATACATCAGATTTCCACAAGGTAATAAAAAATTGCAATATACATAATTATGCTGATGACACTCCAGCTTATTTTTCCTTCGCCATTGACGACAGCTTACCAAATAGAGAAAAAATAAACATCGACTTAATTAATTGGTTGATATATCGATAGTTCATAATCTTAAATTAAACGCAAGCAAATCATCTATTATGTTGTTTGGACCAAAGCATAAAAAAGACCATGTAAATACTTTTTCAAAATAAAGATAAATGGAGAAGACCTACCCATTACAACCGAGGTAAGAAATTTAGACTTGTGGATTGATTCAGATCTTAGATTTACGAAATACGTGAATAACTTATGTAAATCCTCATATAATATACTTAGGCAACTTTATCCTCATAGGCAAATTTTAAATTCGAAATTGAAACTAAATATATGCGAAGCCTGAAGCTAAAATTTGATTCTGAAAGGCTACAGAAGGTCCAAAATTCATGTTTCAGGTTTGCCTATAGCATAAAAAATATAGACATATCAAGCTGACAAGCTTAGAAATGTTCACTTGTTTCTGGTCCACAAAGCAATGCTGTTTGCTGTCTAATATGCCAACTTATTTACACCTCAAATTAAACCGGCTTAGAGATGTGAATAGTTTTAACACTCGCAATAAATTTGTATTAGTCATACCTAGAAACTCCACTGTTCTATTCAAACGATGCTGTATAGCGGCTTACTCACGTGATTCCAAAATTATTCAGTAGTGAATTTAAAAAAAAAGTTAAAAGTTTTTTTTTAGAACAATAATTGATTTTATCATACTGGCTTTATTTCTCTTTTCGATTGCTCAAAATTAAATTATTTTGATATGGGACACTTACATGACTAAAATTTAATAACAATCTTACTGTATTCGTAGGTTAAGTTGAAAAACGCCCACTGAGCGATACTTCGCCCTTTCATAATTTTTGTAAAGACGTATTATTATTATTATTATTATCTACCTATCATTTCATCACTTTCAGTCATAAATTATTAGTTAATAAGTCTGCAAAAAAATGTTATGTGTATAATAAACCATTTTTAAAATATTGCAATATATATTAAATATATTACCTTTAAAAATAAATTACGCGCGCCTATGAATGGCATGCGTTCGAGGTGAGTTTACAAAGGAATACCGCGCTCTTGTTTTTATATCGGTTTAAACTGACATTGGATGAACATTAACTGGTACAAATATTCTAATTCTCTTTTGTCATTTAACACAATTACACAAAGTCATACAGAACGATTTTAATTAAAACCGTCAGCCCTACTCAAATTTACTCGAGACTCGATATGTCAAGGTACAATGTGTGAGACAATATTGATTAAATACCTTTCAAGCTGGCAACCCCTATTGTTTATTATTGATTTTCAGTCGGGAGAATTTTTGTGGTACGTGTAAAGTATTTAATAACAAATTGATTACATTGTATTGCGTGCGGAGCTATAAGGTGAGTTAGTTAAGAGGGAAATTACTTATCAGCAAAATATTCCTTCCACCAATTCCAGAAGGTGACGACATCGATAAATATAGTTTATATAGTGTTGGTTAAATTAAAGAAAAGTTATACATTTTAAAACTCAATATTAAAAAAATTTCAGTAGATTCAGAGGAACTCTGAAAATAGGGAAAATGGACTTTTTTCTGCTGATTATGTTAAAGAACACGCCATAACCCTCGATAAACTTTTCTAAACCGACTTTTACGAATCCACGTTGTGGAGCACTGCAACTCATGCGTTCAGGCATGGGACCGCCTTGCCTGAACGTATGAATCTATAATTGCAGAGTATAATTCAAAATCGTTGCGATTCAAGCACTTTTAAGCTCCGAGGAGCGACCAAAATTGATATTGAACTGAAAATACGTCAATAGACAGGCAAGTAAAAACCCACCAAAAAATTATAAACATTGAAATTTTCTTGAATCTTTTTGTGTAATCGTTAGCTATAAATCGCACATTGGATGGTAGTTGGTACATTATGAGTCGTTCCGTTCCTCACTATGTGTTAACATAATTATAGATAAAGGGAAAGGAAAAGAATTAAAAAAAGGAAACATACAAAAGTGTCAACTTGTAGCATATAAAATTACGTGTACAATTGTCCTGTATTTATGAAATTTTCTATAAAATTTTCTGGTAGCTGATTGCCAGTTTTTGATGTTCTCTCTGTTTTTATCATTGGTGTTTCTTCGATCTGGCATTAGGTTATACAGCCTTGGACCTAGATATGTTGAACTTTTTGTAAAGATTGATTTTTTTAGCTTTAGATATGATTACATTAGTATATTTTCTATATCTGGGATCTCTTTTGAACATAATTTTAATTATTCTTTTATGTGCCCGTTCTAATGGGGATAGATGCGTTTGGTGCAACCCTCCCCAGGCTGTATGATAGATTCTACTAGATCATAGTATATTATGAGTAACTGATGTTCTTTGAGGATATTGTCTCATTTTTGTGCATATATTTTCAATTTGAAGGTTCCACTCAAGTGTGAATCAAGCATGATTCCTAGGTATTTTATATAAGCAGCTTGGTCATTTCTATGTCAGTGACTTGTATTTTTTTGTAAGCAGGTAGTAGATTTTTATATGAGCAGACTGGTAATCATTTTTTTATAGTTTCGAGTAATTTAGATGTTTTTTGGTAGATTTCTTCCCAAGTTACTCCTTCTAGAAAGAGCAGTATCATCCGCAAATGAGATTGTACCTTCGATGGGTAATGTATGTAGATCATTTTGTGGCAATCCATAAGTGACGATTCTAGTCCCACTTTTAGCGTCCCCCAACCTGATGATTTCTGTTTAATTGGTTAGAATAGCTTTTTAGAATTTTATATAGTTCTCCCCTTAATCCTAGATCCCAAAGTTTTTGCAATATTTGACTGAGACGTATAGTACCAAAGGCCTTCTTTAAGTCTTTAAAAATGCCAAGCGAAAGTTTTTTATTGTCTATTGAACTATAAATTTTCTCGATTAAATAGTTTAATGCATTCTCAGTAGACGTTTTCTCTTGGAAGTATTTTCGAATCAGCTCGATGTTTTCCATCTCCCATTAATCTATGCACAATTATGGACCACCCTGTATATATGCTTTATTTCCTTATAGTGTATACGACCAGAATTGAAACTGTATAAAAACTAAAAGCCGGCAAAAACAGTCGGCATCTCTTGCGGAGGTAAATAGAAATGCTTGTCATAAGAAAAACAATAAAGAGATCCCGACTGTTTTTGCCGGCTTTTAGTTTTTATACGGTTTCAATTCTGATCGTATACACTATAACAGTTGACATTAAAAATTAACCTGACGTGTAATGTCCAGGGACTATTTCAGTTGGTGAAAATCATTTTATTTTTTACGTTTCGGTTTATTATTACTACTATTATTTTATGGCCATATTTATATTAACATCCGGGCGGAGTTTAACCACAGGCTATTGCATCACTGAATCAGGACACACATGTAGACAATGACGCAACACCCACTCTCTGCGGCATTGCCACCTGCCGCAGTTTATACTCGAACTCAAAAGTGATAGAACGACTAGCCGAGTTGCCTTTCACACAACCACGTCTAGGTCACCGCTATCAACTCGGTAATACATTAAAACGCCACTAAACACCCATACCCTAGCCAGGATTCGAATCCGCGACCTCGCGACCGCAAACCTAATACTTAAGGATTTTTTTTTTACATTTTACGTCAATTTGGGTCGAATGTTACATGCAACTTTGAATATCTAAAATTATTGTCGAAAAATTTAATTCTAGTTTCTCTGGGGGTCGGATTCAATCCTGCACTGAACGGCTACTTTTAGCAGTGTTTGTA
Organism: Leptura quadrifasciata; assembly: GCA_963675555.1. NCBI lineage: Eukaryota > Metazoa > Arthropoda > Insecta > Coleoptera > Cerambycidae > Leptura > Leptura quadrifasciata. The sequence goes on along the minus strand of OY776681.1, from coordinate 11,302,363 downwards.
TCCTCACTATCCACAGCTGTCAATCAGCTCACGTGATTCTTTTACCCTTGCAGAGAACAGAAAGAAGTCTTTTACCTATTCTATTTTCGCATATTCATCCAAAATATAAATATTATCGATCGCGTTACTTCCCCTATGACTTCCAAACTATTATCAAGACAATAAACGCTCGGTGACTCACACTTTGTATGCATTTAAGTTTGTATTGTCTATTCCTAGCGCCGATATACATTTTTTCAATAAGAGTCATCGTACTGCTTGTGCACCGTGGAAGTCATCATATAAAACTGAATAATAAAATTAAAAGTACAAAATATTTGACGCAATTTCAGTATGTGTAGGGGGTTAGCTAAATATAAATGAATGTAAAATAAATATGACAACATTTTTCCTCATCGATATAGAGAGAATATTGTGACTTCTGCTCTATCTTTAGTAAAATTTATGATACGAATTGATGTTAGATTATGCCTTAATAACAGAGGATAAGACAAAAAGTGCATGACGTCGCTTAAAACAATCAATTGTGCCATCAATTATGCATAAGGAATTTTTCGATTTATTTACACGTATCTATTTTGGAATACGCCATACTGAGACTGTTCGAACGTAAATCATATGTCGGTAGAATATTGATAACTATTAATAAAAAATAACTGTTGCATTGCATTTAAATTATACATTCTTTCTAAAACCTGCCTAAAGCCCATGCACTTCAATTATATTGTCGGCGAAAGAATGTCAGAAAAAGATTAAGATTGGTAATTATAGATATTGTGTCCCCGGATGGACCTAACTATCTTGTAATTTTCCTTATTTCGCATTTAAGGGAAAAAGTCAGTTTTCATAAAAAGTTTTGCTTATCGTGAAAAGTCATTATCCATACTCAGACTTCCAAAATAACATATAGGGTGGTTAACAAATAAGGAAACGTGAACTTGTGCCAAGAGTAAAGTATTAGTTACTGAAAAAAGTGGCAAGGACTACAGTGCCAACTCATAAAAATTAAGAAGGGAGTACGGCAAGGGTGTATATTATCCCCCCTCTATTCAACATAATGCTGGACGAGGTCATGAGAAGAGCCACCACAGGATAACATGGCATAGGTGGACACCATTTACAAGACTGGAGGATCTTCATAATACGGATGATATTTGCCTGCTAGCACATAACCATGCCAATATCACGGCTAAACTAAACAACCTCGTAAGAGAAGCTGTAGGTCTTAAAATTAACATTAGAAAAACCAAATCAATGAGAATGTATACAGAAAACCAAATACTCCTTACAATAAACAATCAGCCAATTGAAGAGATCAATGAATTCACATACCTAGGCAACATGGTTACAAAAACAGGCGGTACTGAAGATGATGTAAAAAAGCCAAACAAGCATTTGGGATAATTCAACAAAAATAAAAATTTTCAATTCCAACGTCAAAGCCGTACTACTACTATACGGGGCAGAAACATGGAAGATTAGTCGACAAACCATTTCCAAATTACAAGTCTTCGTAAGTCGAAGTTTACACAGAATTATGCGTATTTTTTTACCGGTCCAAATGCGTAATGAAGACCTATGGAATGTAACAAATCAACAACGAATTTAAACTGAAATCAAAGTAAAAATGTGGAAATGGTTAGGCCACATACTGCGTAGAGAAGACCACAATATCAGTAAGAGAGCCCTGGAATGGAACCCGCAGGGTAGCAGAAGAATACGAAGGCCGAAGGTGACATGACAGAAAACTGTCAGGGGAGAACTAGAACAAACTGGAAAAACATGGCAGCAGACAAAACAGACAGCCCAGAGCAGAAACAGATAGAAGGCATATGTTGAGGCCGTATGCTCCTGAATAGGACATATATACATTAACTGGCGCACGTTACTTGGATTTCTTACAAAATTCCTTAGTTCCAGATTTAAGAATACTTTTTCCAGATGATTACAACCCTAATGAAATTGATATAAATATTCAGTATCAGCAGGATGGAGCTACAACACATTTTACATTGGAAACAAGAGCTTATTTCAATCAAGTTTTTCCCAATAGGTGGATCGGTAGATGCGGTGAAATTGAATGATCTGCCCGTTCTCCCGATTTGACTCCGCTTGATTATTTTTTATGAAGTTACTTAAAATCGAAAGTCTACTTCAATAGACCAAATAATGTCGATGTTTTAAAAGGCAGAATAAGGCAAGAAATTAATCAAATCACTCCGGAACCGGTATAAAATGTTTTAGAAGAATTTCAGCAACGCCTCCATTATTGTCAAGAAGCTAGTGGCGCCCAGTTTGAACATTTGATTTAAATTGTTTCATGTTCTTGTTTACTTGGTAACATTAATGTAATATTTTTCAATAAAAAATTTAGAGAAATTCAAAAGTCTAAGATGACATGGCAGAGAACTCTCAAGGGAGAACTAGAACAAACTGGAAAAACATGGCAGCAGACAAAACAGACAGCCCAGAGCAGAAACAGATAGAAGGCATATGTTGAGGCCCTATGCTCCTGAAAAGGACATATATACATTAACTGGCGCACGTTACTTGGATTTCTTACAAAATTCCTTAGTTCCAGATTTAAGAATACTTTTTCCAGATGATTACAACCCTAATGAAATTGATATAAATATTCAGTATCAGCAGGATGGAGCTACAACATATTTTACATTGGAAATAAGAGCTTATTTCAATCAAGTTTTTCCCAATAGATGGGTCGGTATATGCGGTGAAATTGAGTGATCTACCCGTTCTCTCAATTTGACTCCGCTTGATTATTTTTTTATGAAGTTACTTAAAATCGAAAGTCTGCTTCAGCAGGCCAAATAATGTCGATGTTTTAAAAGACGGAATAAGGCAAGAAATTAATCAAATCACTCCGGAACCGGTACAAAATGTTTTAGAAGAATTTCAGCAACTCTTCCATTATTGTCAAGAAGCTAGTGGCGCCCAGTTTGAACATTTGATTTAAATTGTTTCATGTTCTTGTTTACTTGGTAACAGTAATGTAATATTTTTCAATAAAAAAATTAGAGAAATTCAAAAGTCTTATATTGGATAGAGAATTAAAAACTCTTTTAAATGAGCTATCACACGCTCCCTCGTTCCATTTAAAAAATTTAAAGGGGTTGCTGTCACTCCAAGTGGGTTGAAGGGGAAGGTATAAAATTATGCTCAAAAAATATCATTTTGGATTAAAAATTGAGGTGTTTTAGGATTTTACTTATAAATTACGTATATAATGAATTTATCCGTTACTTATGGACGTCACTGTATGCGACACGTTTACTTGAGTTCTACTATTTAAGTTGGTAAAATTAATTAATGGATATTTATGCTCGATATATATCAGTAATAATATTTTTTACATTATCAGTCAAAAAGTACGTCTTGTGAACTACTTTATTTATTCTAAAGGAAGGTGTATGCAATATTTGTTAAATTCAGAAAAAATATAACAGAAATATATAAAGTTTCCGTATTAATTAAATAAAAATTTGCCTGTTCCTTCTTTTTATACTGTATTTTGCTTAGTTTACGCCAAATTTATGCGCGAATTTTTATTAAACTAAAATCTGACGATAACTTTTACCGTTGCTATGCGATATAATGGAACACTAAGATAAAAACTGTCAAATTTAAAATCGGCATAATTCCGTTTTTATAAATTCAACAGAACCAGTTGTAACAAAACTGTAAAAGTTGCATAAGATTTTCCAAAATGTCCACCATTCTAAAATACCGGCCGGCGAAGTAATCGATTTCACCCCCGCCGAGCGGTGACGTTTGTCCGTCAAATCCACCTTTACCCACCCTAACATAGAAAATAATTTTAACAGGACTTACCTTTTGCAATTCTTTGTAAAATAATGTCCTTGTGCTGCTCGCTGTGTGGCTCTCCTACGACGATCAGCAAATAACACCCTGTCAGAGGGCTGGGGGGCGGCGGCCCCCCTTTATCGACATCCGTCACCCCGTTCACAGTCTCCATGCCTTTTTAAAGTTCAACCCTGTATTTCACAGCCCCAAATTTGTAGTTTTTGTAAAATTCTTACTTGCGCCGACCCTGTTCAGGGCCACACTGTTCCGGAGTTGTGCCCCGGATCCCCTGTAACTCGCGAATGAGCCCGTACGTTGCGCTATGCAGTAGCCGGGGCGTCGCGACCCCCCCACTCCCCCCTCGACGTACCCCACTCGCGCGCTCAGCTGACGGCGTCGGGGTGCAAACGATGGGAGATGTAGGGCACGGTTAGGGAAACCTTTTACTCCTCCTTGCTTGATTTTGTACTGTTTTTATTGTAATATACTGTGAACGCGGCGTTTGCATCTTTTTTAAACAATAGTTTATGGAAAGGACGAAAGTCTTTAACTGTAGCGTGGCCGAAAGTCCTCCGAGGTCCTGCCTTTGATTTTGTCCCGAGACAAAATGTCTGATGCACAGAGTTTCACTTATATAAGAATGTTAAATACGCCTGTTTATTTCTATTTACAATGCATAATATAAGCTAGTATTAAGTAATTTTTAAAATGATCCGTTTGTATACAGGATAAATTTAAATTATTATTTAGATTAAATTTCATTGGATTACCGGGATACCAAAAAGAGCCCACTTCCTCTATATTGCCGATAGCTTTCTGAATTTTCATTGCTTCTCAATTATTGAAAAACTAATTAAGACTAGAAATATTAGATTTATTATCAGAACATATAAATATATAAAATAGAATACAGATATATTTTCCAATATTCATATATACAATCTTATACTATTTAGCATTTTTTACTTTCCCATATACGTAGTACATAAAAAAATATGATCATTCATAAATTGTTTTTCAGTTTTTGATAAATTAATATGTGTTCAGGTGGTTTTTAAAAAATGTCAGTTTACCATCTGTTGTCACACCTAGGGCCCAAACTACTCGATCATTTTTGAAATAAAATATTTGTGATTACAGGAAAAAGATATTAAAAATTTTGTCTTTTAATAATTGGCGAAGGCGGCGGGGGCGGCTCATAAAATTCTTTACATGATTTCGTCAATTCCGGGATGTTTTTAGACCTCGCATAATTCCTTAAAAGTTTACTAATGGCGTTGGCCTTCGGAACAACCCGAGGTACTATAATTATAACAATGACAAGAAAAGAACAAGATTGATAGTTATTTCCACGTCCAGTGGAAGTATAGTAACGCAATTTTTTTTTTTAATAGGCTTAAAATGTCATGAAACGTCGAAATTAATTTTGAGAAAAAAAATTCTCTCTGTCGGTCTGTAACTTTTTTGTGCGCACGTTTACTCTGGAACCATTTATGATATTGACATGAAATTTGAAACACTTATGTATTATAACGAGATCTGGAACTAAATTATATTTTGATCTAATTCCGTTGAATGGGGTAAACAAGGGTAAATAGGCAAAGCAAGCAGGTAAGAATTCATAAAATTACAATTTAGAGCATGTACGAAAAGTCAACGTCTCAAAAAAATTTTTGACATCAGCCACCCTCGTACTGTCACCCCCAATACCACCCCCACACTATTATGAAAGGGAGTAAAAAAAAATTAAAATGTGATTTAGTGTGTATACAAGAACGAAAGGTTTAAAAAAAAATTTTTTGGCGTTAGCTACCCCCTCTACCACCCCCATCCTATTAATAAAGGGAGTAAAAAATTAAATTGGGATTTGGTGTGTATAAGAAAACCACGGGCCTCTAAAAATTTTTTGGCATTAGCCACCCCCTCTACGACCCCCATTAGCACCCCCCCCACCCTATTATTAAACCGAGTAAAAAAATTAAATTGGAATTTAGTGTGTGTACGAGAACCAAGGGATTCTAAAATTTTCTGACAATAGCCACCCCCTTTATCACTCCCATTACCACCTCCGCCCAATTATTAAAGGGAGTAAAAAATAAAATTGGGATTTGGTGTGTATAAGAGAACCAAGGGCCTCTAAAATTTGTTTGGCATCAACCACCCCCTCTACGACCCCCATTACCACCTCCACCCTATTATTAAACCTAGTACAAAATTAAATGTGGATTTAGTGTGTGTACGAGAACCAAGGGATTCTAAAATTTTCTGACAATAGCCACCCCCTATATCACTCCCATTACCACCCCCACCCTATTGTTAAAGCGAGTAAAAAATTAAATTAGGATTTAGTGTTTATACGAGAATCAAGGGATTCTAAAATTTTTTGACATTAGCCACCCCCTTTACCACTCCCATTACCACCTCCGCCCTATTATTAAACCTAGTACAAAATTAAATTGGGATTTAGTGTGTGTACGAGAACCAAGGGATTCTAAAATTTTTTTACATTATCCACCCCCTTTACCACTCCCATTACCACGCCCGCCCTATTATTAAAGGGAGTAAAAAATTTAATTGGGATTTGGTGTGTATAAGAGAACCAAGGGCCTCTAAAATTTTTTTGGCATCAACCACCCCCTCTACGACCCCCATTACCACCCCCACCCTATTATTAAAGCGAGTAAAAAATTTAATTGGGATTTTGTGTGTACGAGAACCAAGGACGTTTAAAATTTGTTTTGACATTAGCCACCCCTCTACCACCCCCACCCTATTATTAAAGAGAATAAAATATTACATTGGGATTTAGTGTGTATAAGGCTTGGATACAAAATCTGGATGTGGAAGTAGTGATTCCTTGGGCAGCGGTTTTTTAATTCCGATTTCTTCCTTTCTTAAAGGAACTTGTAAACGTAGATCACTTTTATGATTGGTTTAAAATTAACAAAAGCGATTTATATTCACAATTTAAATCATTCATTAAACAATACCTGAGCAAGACGGTGATCAGTGGGTGTGATTATACTGCAATCAAATGTAGTGAAGAGATGATCGGGCGTAAATTTATTTATGATGTAATACAGACAAAAAAAAATTAGTTTACAATTACATTGTATGCCAGTATACTTATAAAGAAACTAGCTGTACAGTATATGGAGAAACTTATTATATAACAATTATTAAACTAAATATTACCTATAATTATACATATCTAAAAATGACATACAATCGGCTTTTTATTATTTTATTTAAAGATTAAAATCAAAGGGCAGAAGAACTACTTTATTCAGTATCTCATAATGTTTTGTTCTATGTCTTTAGTTTACATTGTGTTGGGTTAAATATGTTAAAATTTGATTCATGACAGACACAGTACAGTTTACATCGATACACATTCTTATAATTTTCGAGTTTTTTCTTATATTGGTCTTATAATATACTTCAAACATAATTGGTCTGAATGGAATATAAAAACTTAGTTTTGATAGATATCTTCTGATGTTGAAATCGGCAACTGAGATAGGACCTTGTAAACTTTATGAGATTAATGGAAAAACCAAATTTTAATATTTTTTTAGCAAGGTGTCATGATCAACTTTGTCAAAATCTTTGCAAAGTGCAAAGTAGGAGCTCCTTATTAACGCCGCTGAACTATTAACCATTCGGTATGGTGTCTATCTATAAAAGTAAGTGAATCGGACTAACAGTATTTTAATGAGGTCGTGAGGTTTTGTTCACTTTTTATCTGCAGAGTAAAATTGCAAACGACTATACTAACTTATTTTGGGTTACTTATACACCCTATATATTTTGTATTTGTATATTATGGAGCAATAGAGGTTGTTATTATTATTATTGTTATTCCTATGCTGAATCTGTACGATATTTTTTTTTAGTAAAATATTCCCTGGAAGACGTTCTGTTGAATCATCTGCAGCATCTTCCGATTCATCCTCCTTAGATTTTTTTCTTGTAAGTGGTATAAAGGGAGAAATTTATTCAACTTGATTATCTGGAAGACTTGCAGAATCGCGTTACTAACATTTTACATGGGGGCGAGCGTAGGTGCGTCTTTACTATGTACATACTTCGGTATGCGATGTAAAGCAACCTCAGACGCAGCTAGTAGTTGGATGGGTGACCATTCCAACGAAGACCACGTTCTCGCCTCACACGGCGTGTATATCAGTGTATGCGCGGAAGCTATACAACCTTAGGCGAGGGTTGTATAGGAGATATACCATTCTTCTGAGGTAAAGCCGTCGGTCCCTTGTCTATTAAATGTTAGGCGAGTAAAAGATCCCTACTCTTCTTAAGAGAAGAGGTTCGGCAAAATTCCTGGTTGGGGGTAGCTCCTCTACAGGCGTCGGTGTTAGGCCTCAGTAGCGGAAATAGGCCGACGTTAAATAAATGTATAAAAAAAACATTTTACATTCCACATTATTGCACAAGGTATTTATACCATCAGTATATAGTAGTAAATTCTGAAGCTTATTTTACTCAGAGTAGATGATAAATTATTCAAAATTAAAGAACCTCTCAAAGTTTTAATACACAAAAGAAACTGACCTTGTGACTATTTAATATCCTCATCATGATGTGCATGACAAGCCATGAAATTGGAAAATCTGATTTAAAACCTCGTGTTTATTTGATAGTAAAATTGTCCAAAAACAAATTGATTAATTCGTGTTTTATATGGACTTACCTAAATTTGGACCCGGCTACATTGTAATAAAAAGTCGTTTATTTTTAGATATTAAGATTAAGTAGACCAAGCAATATTTGCATAATACCTAATATAAAAATAAAATTTAAACAATTATTCGTCTCTTATGCAGTACTTGAATTCAAGGTTTTCATCACCTTTATGACTTTCAAGTTAATGTAAGAACTTCGCAGTAATTTTAAATAAATCTGAAATACATCTGTCCTACTTATTTATTAATTTTCTGGGTGATTTTGCTCTGTGTCATACTGCAATATACAGAGTGTGTAGGATAAGATTGTCCAAATTTTTCAACAGCAGGGTAACTTATTTCAAGAGAGAGCAGAACTTTGTGGTGGTGGAGTTAACAAGGATAAATTTCTTGTGTTTAGGTTATGAACACTGCCTCTAGTTAAACATAATATTTTTAGTCGCAAACTCCTCTATAAAATCCTTATTTTACTATAAGGAACGTAACCAGACTGCAACCAACAGCTACTTTCCGGGATATGTGCCCCGCCGAGCGCTGAATTATAAGTTACAAGTCTGGCGCGTTAAGTGTAATAATTGCATATTACCATCAAAACGCTAATGCTTCGATTGCAACAAACACCAGCCGAAAGACTGATCCTACTTAAAGGAGCTCTCTTGCTCTTGCTTAGCATAGTTCATTTGAACTATGCTAAGCTAAGCCCAGTCAGGCTATTTATTTTCCGATTGCAATAGACACTGGACCGCTGGATGGCGCCTGCTGACTATTTTATATGTCGCTATTGTAAAAATACCGTGATGTACCAAATGGTCAAAGGATCCTCATGCCGGTCGTCACATGCCTACCTTGCACTGACGAGAGCCAACAGCCCGAAACTGCAGTCTGCAAGTGGTGTGTGACGGCTGGCAAGAGAGCTCCCTTAAGTAGGATCAGTCTTTCGGCTGGTGTTTGTTGTAATTGAAGCATTAGCGTTTTGATGGTAATATGCAATTATTACACTTAACGCGCCAGACTTGTAACTTGTAATTCAGCGCTCGGCAGGGCATATAGCCCGGAGAGTAGCTGTTGCTTGCAGTCTGGAAAACGGAAAGAGATTACTTTCCGAAACGTCAGTAAAATACATTATTTCTGTGTTTATTCCGATTTATATTATTTGCAAAACATAACCTCTGACTATTCCTTTGGCGTAAATGTCACGGGCGCAGGGACTTTTTCCAATAATTCTATTATTTTGTTTTTGAACGGGATAATAATACATGTGGTAGAAAACCCAAATAATAGGAAAGAATATTCGTAGAATGCCACAAATAGCTTTCAGACAATATATATATATTGTAAACAACAAAGGTCCCAATATTGAGCCTTGTGGAACCCCGCTATTATTAGCCAAGAGATCCGATTTATTTTGACCAATTTTAACCAACTGATGGCGATCGGTTAAATAATTTTCCGTCATGGTTATCGTACTGTTAGTAAATCATATATAATGCAAAATCGACAAAAATAACCTATGATTTATCCTGTCAAAGCATAATCAGCTAATAGTATTAAAGCAGAAAGTTTATTACTTTGAGCAATACCATGGCAGAATCCTGGTTTGGCCGAAATTCTGACTGATTGTCAGGTAAAATGTAAAAATCATATAGATACTCAAGAATTTCTTAATTTAATAGGTATTCCAATAATTTTGAAAGTACTGATAACATACTTATTGGTCTCAAATCTTTTAACTCCTTGGGATTTTGTATTTTGGGTAGAGGTAATATATGTACAATTTTCACAGCGACGAAAAACGTTATTTTGAATAAAATAATTCACCAGATGTGTAAGATAAGGGATAATAAAAGGACAACAAAACATTAACATATGCAGATGTTGTCAAAACTCATCGAATTTATTTTTATATTAATAAATAGATTTTAATTGTATCTGTGTCACCCTATTGAAAAAATAACTCCTACATTTGGCAAGATATTATTAGCATAAAAATTACGTATTTTATTTGTTAACAAAATGTCAAGGGAAAGGGAAATTATCTATCATAAGCAACTATACTACATCAGATAATATTAACATATTTAACCTAACGAACTAACCTAAAGAAATATTCATATTACTTATTTTAGTTGTTAACAAAATGTAGTAAAGAAAAACCGTAAAAAGTTTATTCGAATCCTCGACCTCACGTGTGAGAATCGAGCAACCTAACCATTAATCATTAAAAAGTTTTTTATTTTGTTTAGCTATACAATACCATTTTATATTTTATTTATCTATATGTACACCATTTGACAATATTATAAATACCCGACGCGTTACATATTTTGCTCCACAAAACGAAACGTCCCGGGCGGCGGATCTAATGCCAGAATAGATAACATATAAAATTTTCAAAATTAATAAGGTGCGGTTGCCATCCTAAACAAAGTTTCAGCAAATTAATCTTTAAAAATCCTATCGGTTAAAAGAAAATGTTCGATTGTTCTATATTACATATTTACAAATTATAAGTATATACACAGGAAAATGCAATTAAAAACCTGTTTTAAAAAATAAAATGTACATTTAAAAATGCATGATTTTTAACAGTACAACTGTTAAAAATAAAATATCAATTCGAAAAACTATGTATTACTAAAAACTAAAAATATTTACTATTTACAATTTGTGCATTTTAAGAGAGTTTAATATACAAGATTATTCCCCTGCTACAAGACATAATCTATTATGAGTAAAGGTACTATTATTACCTTTCGTGGTAAAGGGGTAAGCCCTCATGCAACAACTTATGAGTATGAGGAACTTCGTTGAAGCTCCTCATACTCGTTAGATTTGACGTTAGGGGTGAACTACAAACTTTATATTTAAAAAACTTATTCGCCGTCTCCAATATATAATGTTTAATTAGAGGAATATTATATTCTCTATGAAACTCCAAGATAGGAGTGTATCTATTTGACTCTGTTAGTAGTCTAACAATTACACCAAGGAGCACTACCACGCACTCCATGAATGACGTCACATCCAAGAAGTTCGTGATTTGGAGTGCACTCTGGAGTGCACCTAGTCATTAGGCATGTTTTAAGATATTTGTTCCATGAGTTACAGTGCACATCGCTTCTTTTAAATAAAGAGAATAATAGCTTAGGAATTTGCACAATTTATCTGTATTCCCCGCGGATATTGGATAGTAATTCGGATACATTTTGGCCATTATCACAAAAAAGCACCTACAATTTCTATTTTCTCTCTTACAGTTATGCTGTCCATGACTATTGACACTAGACACTGTAATAAATTTCTCTAATACTATTTCAGGAAGTACATTCCACAACTAATAATTATAATAATAATATTGGAATTGTCAAATACAAAATAGAACAAAAAATAATAATAAATATATGTACATATATATGGACGCATATACAGTTAGAGGTAGATATGAGAAATAGACAAACAAACAAAGAGATGTACAACTATGATCTAATAAAGGTATATCAATAAATGAGTTATTTAATTATCACAGCATTTGCAGGTACCTACGGTACAAATTGTAGAATCAGATGGGGAACACTAGACAAAGAGGTAGTATTCCTGGTAAGAGTAGAAGCAATGTTCCGCTAGGAATCTTTTTACCATCTTCTTGAACATCACAAAACTACTCGCATCTTTTATAAATTGTGGGAGGTGGTTATACATTTTTATTGAAGAAATAAAAGGCCCTGTTTTAGTCTGCTCTAATCTATGAGGCGGCACAAAAATATTTTTTTGCAATCGCGTGCTAAATTTATTAATATCACCACATTTTAAAAGACTATCAAGGTTTTTCCTGACAAAACATACAGACTGCAAAATATATATACAATAAATAGTGAGTATACCATGCTGTTTAAAAGAATCTCTGCAGGATGTATTGTAGGGAAGTTTAAACATACTTCTCATAATTCTTTTCTGCAAAATGAACACCTTGTTAATTCCAGAACTATTTCCCCAGCACAATATGCAGTATTGCAAAACCGAGTAAATACATCCGTAATAGAATGTTTTCAGTGTGTCAGCTTCAACTGTGTCCCTTATTTGAAGAAGTACAAAGTTTAAGTTTAAACTAGCCAGTTTTTTCGTCAGATTCTCAATATGAGCCTCCCATGACATACTCATATCCATATGAACGCCTAAGATCTTCATAAGATCATTTTGATGGAGATTGTGATTTCCTCTGATCAAAAGGCTGAAATCTAACTTAGCACGAATCGAGGAAAACATTAAAAACACAGTTTTTGGCTGATTTAGAATCAAGCCATTATTGCGACACCATTGTGGCATTTTATCAACACATAAAGTGGCATTTTTGCTTAGAAGGTCTACGTTTGCAGCAATTATGATAGAGGAGGTGTCGTCTGCAAAAAGGGTTAAGAAGCAATTGTTTAAGTTAGTTACTAAATTGTTGACGAAAATAATGAACAATAATGGACCTAATACACTGGCCTGTGGTACCCCTGTCAAGACGTTAACACTATCTGAAAGATATTCTATGCCATCAAGTACAACTTTGACTGTTTGTGTTCTCTCCAATAAGTAGGACTTAATCCATTCCAATGCTGGGCCACGGATACCGTACATTTCAAGTTTTTTTAACAACAAATTATGATTTATGGTGTCAAAGGCCCGAGATAGATCGAAAAAAATGCTAGCTGATAGTAATTTTTCATCAAAGTTATGCAGGATTTTCTCATAAAAGGAGAGAACAGGATCTTGTGTTGATTTATTCTTGCAAAACTCATATTGCCTAGGAGTTAACAGGTCATATTTAATTAAAAATAAATTTAATCTGATCTCAAATGCCTTTTCATAAATTTTTGAAAATATCGATAAAAGAGCTATCGGTCTATAGTTTTCCATGGAATGTGGATAATTTTTTTTGTAAACTGGAATTATTAGCGCAGCTTTTAACTTTTGTGGAAATTGTCAATTTTCGAAAGATACATTTATGAGGTATGTCAGAATACTAATCAAAAAAGTACTAACTTCCTTTATTAAACAACATGGCACATCATCTGGGCCTGATGATTTTTTCTTGCAAACAGAGTTAATAATATCAGCAGTCTCAATCTCTGTAATGGGCATTAAATATATAGTGTTGTTATTAACTTCTTGTGCATTTGTAACATCAAAAGTCTCAAAAATAAATGTGGAGGTAAGTTCATTTACCGAATCGATAAAGTTTGTGTTGAAACCATTTGGAATATTTTGAGGTTCAGTTAAAATCACATTTTTCAAATTAATTATTTTAGAAGGTAATTGCTTTTTATTACGAACAACATTAGTGTTTTCACTAACTATACCCCACATGGTTTTAGATTTATTAGGAAAATTTATTAATTTATTTTAATAATAAGCCTTTTTTGAATTTTTTATATTTTCTTGGTGATTAATTTTTAATATGTTATATCTTAACTTGAGGTCGGAATTATTTGATAATTTTAATTGTTTATAGAGGTCTCTAATAAAAATACCTTCTTCAATAATGTTACTGGTAATCCAGGGTAATCCAAGCATATTGGAATATACGTCCTTTTAACACAATGTGTTTGAATAAAACTATTGTGTGAATAAGCGACTTTTTTGTATAATTTCTAAAATCTTGTTAGAGAAAGTATAGTCTAAAACACGTTTGGATTGGCATATTCTACACTCGCGGACCGTAGTCTTCGCCTTTTCGCTCGTGTGGAATATGGGCCATTCCGTACCTTGATGTAGAATATACTTATTTCTACACCTAACTTGTCACTTTTGACAATTAAATATTTGTTAAAAAAAAATTTGTGCATTATTAACCAAACAATGCGCCAATCATTTAATTTGCATTAAACTGATAACTGAACTGAAACTAATAATTCGAGCTTGCTATTATCAAAAGGAAGGGAGATATTTCATAGGAGATAAATTAGACATTAATTTCCTTGCCGAATTGCAGGATATCATGTGTCTCAAATTATTGGAACAGTTAACAATCGTAACTGCAGAAATTACTAGACGGGGTGGAGTGGCTCCATCCCAAAGACCGATGCAAGTTAATTGAATTTTAGTTTCCAGAGAAACAAAATCAATTAGATAGCTCATGTTTATGATACAAAAAAATGTATCGCGAATATATTTTTGTAAGGAAAATTAATCGTACAATAAATTATTGTTATTAATTGAAAATTGACATGAATTACCCAGTTTTGTTTTGTTTCAGTTAAAATTTTCTTTTTTATAATCGGGTTTTTTACTTCACTTATATTATTTATTTTAGCATATTTTTCGGACGCAAGCGTATCACTTGGAGACAAATTGTATTTATTGCAATACATTACAGAAGATTGGTATAATTTGAATAATAATAACACCACAGGTAATTACGACCCCCTTTATCCCGGAAGGCTCCAGAAGAGCCTTGTGTGGGAGGGGGCTACACATTTAGAGACAAGGGACACACACCCAATATCCGTGTATAGTGGAAGAATCTCTCTCACAGTATTTTCCACTGCCACGACCGGGGATCGAACCCGGAACTTTTGGGTGAGAGGCAAGTGCGCTCACCTCTCGACCACCAGTCATATCGATTTATGCCGACGATTACGAAAACTACAAATGGTATTGCAATCGAATAATCAGACACGCCAAAAAATATTCTTAATAATACATATTTTGATAACATAATAGAAAATTCTGCAAACAAGTCTAAATTGCACAATGCACCTTATATTTTGTTGATGATGGGATGACAAAAGTTTATGATAAAATTGCGGCCGGAAGTGCAGAGTTATAATCGTGGTAAGCCGTATTTTTTAGAAGGTTAAAAGAATTACATTTTTATCTTATAGAGTGGCTTTTCTGTGAAACCGGCAATATTAGAGATAACTGTAATGCTGCAAAATCTGTCGCTTAAGTGTTTTGTACGTTATTTAAGTGTAAGACATAACTTAACCGTTTCCTAAAATCATTGTGGTTAGTCGTTGTCGTGAAGAAACGGTCTATTCCCATCATTCCATCAAGACTTTATTATACAGTGTGTTTACTAATAATATTCTCTCGGTGAATAGCGCTACACCGAAAAATATATTTTTTGTAACTTTATTTATTGGCCATCGGATACATCTTTTAGCTAATGTGTTGTCTTGTGCAAGTGTTTGTAGTTGCTTGCACTGGTGTGTGAAGAGGTGAAAATCCAACGAAATAATCTCAGCGTCCATTTAAGTCTGATGGCCAGCATCTATTCAGTCTTCAAGTCTTCTGTTATGCATCATCGGTTGCAGTAGTGTCTCTAGAATTTTTTTTTGCATTAAGGCCGAAGCCATTCAGCCAGCCACGTATTTATTTAAATTATTGCAAGCACTAGGATACAAAAAAGAAAAACCTACTCCAACCTACCCACATACCAGAAAAAAAACATTATGTAATAATCAGCTAAACAAAGGATATAACAAGGGTCACAAACTTCTCGTCCAGGGGACTTTCAGGGTCTCTAGTAGTTAGGTTGGTATGAACTTCTAGTTTATTGCGATGTTTGTGGATTTTGTCCAGGATAACTTCCCTTATATAGGGAATGTTCAAGTCTGTGTGTAACGTATGGTTAGATACATACCATGGTGCATCTGTTTTGATACGGAAGATTTTTGATTGGGCTCTCTGCATAATGGCAATGTGAGATTTAGCTGCGCAGCCCCAAAGCTCTACTCCATAATAATAATAATAATAATAATAAAATACTTTATTTGCAGAATACACATTCATGTACAGTACATATTGTTTTAGCATTGTCAATAAAATACACATAACATGCAATAACAAATACATATATAGCAAGTATTTAAAGTATTAGGTAGGACTCATAAACATAAATTAGATTTGATGAAACAGTTACAGATTTTGAAAAGAAGCATTGTAAAACTCATCGAGGCGGTATGGGGAGATTTTCATTAATATATACTTAACCTTTGTCTTAAACTGAGTGGTTTTTAAGTTTCTTATTATAATAGGTAAGCAGTTGTATAGTTTCGAGGCAGTATAAATATAACTTTTATGGGTAGTATGTAGTCTATGTTGTTTCGATTTCTAGTGTAGTAGCCTATCAAAAGCTTTCGTGAAGTCAAAGAATATAACATCCGTTTGCATCTGCATGTCAACGGACTCAGATATGAATTGTGTAGCACATATGAGATTGGTAGTAGTAGAGCGACCTTTCATAAATCCGTGTTACTTATGGAAATAATATTTTTAACATGTGGGTAAATAGAGTTATCCGTAAGATTTCAAAGACTTTACCAAAGTTAATGATTATAGTTATTGGGTGGAAGTTTATTATTTCGTTTTTGTACACTGGACAACTTTGGAGTATTTTCAAATATCAGGAAAAACAGCAGCATTTAATAGATGAATTCAATGATATCATGAGTGGGTGAGCAAAGATAGCGGCACAGTCTCTCAGCAGAAATGCGGGGATCCCATCAGGACCCATGGTGAGCTTAAACATTATTTTTTTAGTGCCAATGACACTTAATTTGCTATTTTGCTATGATTGTCGCAAGAAGTTGCCATTTATAATATCATTTGGGTCATTCAAATGCTCCCCCATGTAAAACATATTTTTGCTGATATTAGTCCCCCCTTTTTTGTTATTAATGTAAGCCCAAAACTTGTTTGGGTCGCTATTAATATTACTTTCAGCCAGAAGTATATATTTTCTGAAAGCAATTTTAATCTCTAGCTTGTTCTCTATTTGGAATGACAAAAGTTGAGAAATTGTAATGAGTTGAGAATCGAAGTTTTTTATAGATGGAAACAAATTATATATATAGACTGGTAGATTTTACCTTTACCGGAATGAATTCTTAAGGCTGTAATTCGAGTGGATACTCCAATAAATTGAACAGAGCGTTACTAGTCCCTAGCTTTCATCTCCTCAACCTGCAATATCAGTTTAGTTATAGAACTTGAAACATTGTAAGACTTTCTCATACTGTCTGCACGCAGGCAGACATGTATAGGTACCTTCCCAAGACACGAAAAAAAAAAAGTAATTTTAGTATATTACAATTTGCGTTCGTAAACATTTTAAAACATATCTTTGCCCTTTAAACTATGAGGAAGAAATCAAATAGATTTTTCGCAGCATATTCGCACAACTCTTAGTTCATATGTACAAGGAAAGCTTAAGAAAATACACGAAATTATTATTTAATGTTCCTAGCGATAGATTACTACCACACGACGTTGTCTGTATCTTCCACTTAAATCATAATCAACACATCATATTAATTATCAAGAACGCTATTTAACAGTAAACAATTAGAGCAAAACGACGATTGTTCTCTCCCATTACCAGGTTGTTTGTTTATTATTGGCGTTGCAATCTATTAACTGATTGCTGTAATTATTACCTTAAGTACTATAATTATTATACATATATCATATAACACATACGTTATACTTAATTAAGTATACGAGCCATTCAAGTGAGGCGGTTTTTTCAAATTAAGATTTAATAGCGCAGGTACGCTTGGATTAGAATATGTCTGTAGTAATTAATGCTGCACTTGTAAAGAACATTTTTTCACAAAATGAGAAACTTAATAAATTAACCGTTTTATTATGGCAGCATTTCTGAAAAAAATGGTAATATTTTATGATTACGTAATCTAAAAGTTAGCTTTAAGTCACCATCTAAACTATCAAATATATAACGCCAAAGATGAAACCTACCAACTCAAAAAAATCAGTAAGAAAGTAGAGTAGAGGAGAGCAGAGTAGAGTGGAGTAGAGTAGTGTAGAGTCGAATAGACTAGGATAGAATATAGTAAATTCTATTAAACATAATCTTACACGTTATATAACAATATCGGCTTTGTCAATAAAAGTACATAACAGGATAAAGTGTACAAACACGTGTAAAATTGTATAAATAAAAATAAACAAATGTAAAAAGGTGTTTACACACTTTTTTATACCACAAAACACCGCTGTACAATAACGTAAATAATATGTGCCTATATACAAGTATACGCTTGACAAGTATTTTAACAACTAAATAGCTACAATAAAATTAGGTATACATTTTTCTTTATCTCTTAATAAACTCGGTCATGTTACAAAAGTAATGTTCAGTCAAAAGTATTCCTAAATAACCTATGTTTAGAAATTACTTGAGTAATAGGGAGCAGAAGGTACGAGTGGATGACATAATGTCAGAACCTGCCGTTAAAAATTGCAGTACCACAGGGATCCAACCTTGGCCCTTTGCTGTTTACGATATATACTAGTCACTTATTTGTTTGAAATATTGTCAAATTCACTTATATGCAGACGACTCTCAGCTGTCTCAGCTATATTACTCCTTTCCCTCTTCAGATGTTGACATGGCCATCGATCGTATAAACGATAACGTTAAGAGGCCAAGAATAATTGCCTAGTAATTAACCCGGTCAAGCCTAATGTAATTGTTTTTTGATCAAGAGAATGCAAAGAGGAAGTTAAAATTAAGTAAATATAACCATAGATAATTCACAAATTATTAATGAAATTTATTTTATAAAGTAATTACTTTGAAATCCTCACCACACCTCCACAAGAAAGTAAAATTTAGTTCGGATGTACTTACCCTTAAGATTAGATTTAAGGGAACTTTAATACCTCCAGCACAACAGCTGGAATTATTTAAACGGACAGATTTGCAAGGTTTGAAACGCTATCGAGAATATTTAAAAGAAAATGAGTATAAGCCAATTTAAAATATAATTTTAAAAAATAGTACTTAACAGTCAAATTTAATATAGTTAAAACTCCTCCTTGTCCCGTATTATACTAAGTTAGTCCTAAGAAATATTATTTATTTTATATATTTAGTTTTTTTAATGCGAACACGATTTTAAATAGATTCAGTAATTGTATTAGTTCCTGTTAAGTGGAAGAATAGTAATGGTCCGGGAGAGAGCGGTACAAATGAATAAATCGTTTCATAAAATCAAATTCATAGGTCAAATGTTTTTTCTCATATAGTTGTTTAAAGATTTGAGCATCAGCTGCATGGGTAATGGTGAAAGGTGGCTGTGAGAAAATTCGAAACATGTAAAAAAAGGAAAAATAAAGTCATTTCATCAAACTTGAAAATTTGTAGAATCTGTATTTAAGTAATAAAGATTAGAAAAATAATAGTCAGCTACACTGAAAACGGGTGATTACTCGTCAGCTAGCCTTATGAACCGGTAATAAAAAGTGATGGTGCAAATTCATTTCATCAAGCACGAAACTTATACAGCGTGTTTGTGACATTTATTTATTGATAAAAGTAATAATCAGCTGTTTATCCTATGGGGGCAAGACCGTCAGCTAGGGGGTTATAGGGGTCGTGCAGGCATGGCATTTAAGCCTCGAGAAATTTATTTAACTGCTTAACTGACGATCTTACCCCTATCAGATCGTCAGATGACTATTTGTTTCATTAAATACAGTGTGTCAAGTAGTAATCATGGAAATTTCATCCGTGATAAAATTGATTTTATTATTATTTTATCATTTTAATATTTTTTAAGCATTTTTTACATATTAGAATCTCATTAACTGCTTGACTGACGATCTTCCCCCTATCATATCGTCAGCGGACTATTTGTTTCATTAAAAACAACGTTTCAAGTAGTAATTTTAAAAATTTCATCCATGATAAAATTGATTTTATTATTATTTTAACTTTTCAATCTTTCTTTACGCATTTTTTACATACTAGAATTTCATTAACTGCTTGACTGACGATCTTCCCATATCAAATCGTCAGTTGACTATTTGTTTCATTAAATACAATGTTTCAGGTAGTAATTAAGAAAATTTCATCCATGATAAAATTGATTTTATTATTATTTTATCGTTTTAATCTTTTTTAAGCATTTTTTACATATTAGAATTTGATTAACTGCTTATTTATTACTATCATTTATTATCTACATCTAAACTATCATTTTTTATAAAAATTAGATTTTACAAAAACACTCGCAAAACTGCAACGCTGTCTCTCGCACTATAAGTTGTCACATGCTTTTTTTCTGTGCCAAACTGGACTTCGCTATTTATTTTTAGTACTGCTAAGATTATATGTATGATTTTGTTTGTTTGTTCTTTCTTTTTTGAAAAATTATAAAGACGTTTATTACTATTATTATTGTAAATTATATTACGTCAGACCTTGTTGCCGAGATAAAATTAACAATTATGAGATAAATTTAACTCATTAGTACCAGTATGATGTGACATAATTAGTTCTTCCTGAAAAACGCTTTGAGGGAGTCAGAGTAGGGGTTTAAATATTAGTAAAATTGAGGATACCATCTTAAAATTAGATGCAAAAATGAAACCTGGGAACTAAATTTTTAAAATTTCATCAGAATCACCACCTTTAACTGATGCAGCTCCAATTTATCGGTTTATATTTATAGAAACTCTTTTTGGCGGTAGATGCCGCTAATAAATAATTGTACGCTAATTTCTAGACATCCCGTATATAAATAACTTAATACTTTCGTTACTTTAGAGTCGTTATGTTACATAGGCTAAAAAATAATCTAAACTTGGCTTTGCAATTTAAATTGCAACAATTTACCAATTAATTTAGGTCCTTATTAGTTAACCATGTAATTTTTCATCGCTCGCTGTTAACGTTATTAACAATGTCCGCTATGCACGGCGAGTCCAAAGAAAATTTTAATTTGTTTAAATATAATTACTTAAATTATGTAAATTCTAGTTACGCGTGCGAGATATTTTAATGATGCTGGAATTTATGCATATTTTTATAAGCTAATATTGTTATGTGTGTTAATAGTAGCTTGCAAAGAGAAACTTTAAAGTCGAACATAAAAAATTGAATTCATTTTACGAAGATATAAAATTCAGTATGTATGTTATATGTTGATAAATTTAAAAACTCTATAATTTACTATTATTAGCTATGTTTTAATATCTGCTGTTATACACGTAGGGTACCTAAATATGGTTTTATAGGTTTAGCCTGGCGCACCATCAAAACGCTAATGCTTCGATTGCAACAAACACCAGCCGAAAGACTGATCCTGCTTAAAGGAGCTCTCGTGCCAGTCGTCACACACCACTTGCAAACTGCAGTTTCGAGCTGTTGGCTCTCGTCAGTGCAAGGTAGGCATGTGACGACCGACACGAGGATCACTTGACTATTTAGTACATTTAGCGTTTTGATGGCAATATGCAATTATTACACTTAACGCGCTAGGCTTGTAACTTGTAATTCAGCGCTCGGCGGGGTACATAGCCCAGAGAGTAGCTGTTGGTTGCAGTCTGGTTACGTTCCTTATTGTAAAATAAGGATTTTATAGATGAATTTGCGACTAAAAATATTATGATGCCGAGGAATATAAAATATTAGTTGTGAAAGAATAGTAGGACAATCAATGTTGTTATGCGATAATTTAAACAGAAAACTTAGGAAATACAAAATTCTGCGACGTTTTAATGACTCCATATTAAACAACTCTTGACTAAAGTTTCTCTCAAGTTACACCCTGTTACACTTGAAATACAAAAACTTCAAGAATTTCCTTTGTATGGTTTCCAATAACATTGACAGAATTATAAATGAGGCAAAAAATGGTGTTTGTATAATTTACCAATTGTTCCTCCACAGCCTTTTCCAAAATTTTGGAAAACGTCGGAAGAAGAGAGATTGGTCTATAGTTATTTATTTCAAATTTTCCACCTTTTTTAAATAATGGTTTAACAATTGCTAATTTAAATTTATCGGAAAACTGGCCTGTATTTAATGACAAATTAATAATGTAGGTTAGCGATTTTTTTAATAAATCATTTTTTTTCGTTTATTATTGTAACGAGAATACCATCAAAATCGCAAGAAACCTTTGGTTCTAATATTTTTTACAATTCTCATTGTATCGTTTTCAATGACGGGCTGAAAGAAAAAGGAAGAGGTGCTATTAAAATTTGAATTTGCCTGATAATTTTTGAAGGATGTATTACTTTTTAATGATGCGGTTAAGATTGTAGCTTGCGTAGAGAAAAATGTAGAAAATTTGTTTGCGACAGAATCTGGATCTGTTAATAATCTATTGTTTTTCATAACTGAAATATTTTCATAACTTTTTGTATTATTTTTTAATAATGAGTTTACAATTTTCCAGGTTGTTTTAATTTTATTACCTATATACAGTGTGACACATTTCAAATGGAAACCTCTCTGTAAAAAATGTATTTATAATCCTACGTTAACGCTTTTTTTTAAATGATAAACCATCGAGAACTCCACTTTATGACAAAAATTTAGAGATAAATTTCAATTATCAAAGCCTTCTATGATTCATTTTTAATGTCGAAAATGAACAAATTTGATTTGCGATTTTTTTATTGAAACTGGATTCAGTAACCTCTCAAATGGGTAAATCCCAAGTTCCATGAAAAAATATTAAAAAATGACAGATTTATGACAAAATCAATGTAGGCTCATAGTAACTTTTACTTAATTTTTTCTAAAAATCGAAGTAGCCCATGAAAAATAAACAAAAGAAAGATAAATTAAGTGAATAGTTTTAATAAATATTACATTTTTATTGAGTAATGGCAGATAATAATAGGGTGCCATGGAAAACAAATTTTATGGTCAAACGTCAAATCTTTAAAATTCGCATATTCTCATATTCATTGTTATTGAATTATAAAATTAATAGATAGTTATTATCAAGTATTTGTTTATTAGTTTGTAGTTAATTATGGATAATCTAAATGTATAGGGAAAAAATGAACTTTGTGCGCCTTAGAGGAGATAATGACAGAACTTTGAAAGAGGTATGCGAGATATTCAACAACAGGCATCCGAATAGGCCCAACATTACTAAAAGTACTGTTTATAAAATAAACAAAATTTTTAATGAGTGTGGCGCTGTGACAGGGCGTATTATAAGAACAGATAATATACAAAGTAGAACTAGGTACGAGCAGACAGTTTTAAATTATTTTTAAAAAATTCCAAACGCCAGTGTAAGAGTAGCTAGCTTAGATTTGAATTTACCTAGAGAAAATATTCGCCGATGCCTTAAGAAGAATTTGGAAAAACCATTAAAACCAAATTTTTACACACGTTGGAACCTGGTGATGATAACAGACAGATAGAGTTTTCCTTGTGGGCTCGAGAAATTTTAATAAAAATATTTTATTCAGCGATGAAGCAACTTTTACAACAAACGAGGTAGTATCGTCACAAAATTCTAAGTTTTGGGCTGTAGAGAACCCACAATTTGTCATTAATTGTAAAAGACAATATTCCCAAAAAGTTAATGTTTGGTGTGGGTTGCTCAATGAAACAATCATTGGCCCTTTCTTTTTTGAAGGTAATATGAATAGCATGCAGTTTTTACAGTTCCTAAGAAATGAATTTTGGAATATTCTACATGAACTTCCAATACAAGAAAGAGTAAATCTACATTTTCAATTAGATGGAAGCCCTGTCCATAATGCCAGAGTGGTTACCAGATGGCTGAATGCTAACTTTTCTAATCGATGGATAGGTTGTGGTAGCCCGTTAATTGATTGGCCACCCCGATCCCCGGACTTAACACCGATGGACTTATTTTTAATGGGATTTAATAAAATCTAAAGTTTACAGGTTACGCCCGAGTAATAGAGAAGATTTGTGTGCAAGAATAAGACAAGCTTGTGCAGAAGTTACCCGGCAACAATTACAGAATGTCGTAAAAAATATTAAAAAACGATTCGACAAGTGCATCGAAATAAACGGCGGCCTTGTAGAGGCTACAAAAATTTAAGAAGTTTTAGTGTAATGTTGTACAATGTGTTATTTTTTTTATTTAATAGGTATCTAATTATTATTACTTTTAATTGTTTATACTTATGTTTTTAAGTCCAATATGATTAAGTTTGTTTAAATGACAATATTTATTAAAACTTCACTTAATTTATCTTTCTTTTGTTTATTTTTCATGGGCTACTTCGATTTTTAGAAAAAATCAAGTAAAAGTTACTATGAGCCTACATTAATTTTGTCATAAATCTGTCATTTTTCAATATTTTTTCATGAAACTTGGGATTTACCCATTTGAGAGGTTACTGTGGTGTAGTTAAAATTTAAATAAAAAAAATCGCAAATCAAATTTGTCCATTTTCGACATTGAAAATAAATTATAGAAGGCTTTGAAAATTGAAATTTATCTCTAAATTTTTGTCATAAAGTGGAGTTTTCGATGGTTTATCATTTAAAAAAAACGGATTATAAATACATTTTTTACAGAGAGGTTTCCATTTGAAATGAGTCACACTGTATATATGACTGATTTATCTCTTTAATAAAATACTTTTCTTTAGCTATTTTTATTAACTGCCTTAAAACTTTGCAATATTTTGTTATATATTCAGTAACTGTATTATTATCATTACTGTAC
Source organism: Leptura quadrifasciata (assembly GCA_963675555.1). Classification (NCBI taxonomy): domain Eukaryota; kingdom Metazoa; phylum Arthropoda; class Insecta; order Coleoptera; family Cerambycidae; genus Leptura; species Leptura quadrifasciata. The sequence continues at coordinate 11,277,375 of OY776681.1, read as the reverse complement.
TTTTTGATAAGAACCAAAGTGCATTTACATTTACAAGATGTCCGAATGCCTTAACCATGGTTTTCGCGGGTTGTTTTTCATCAAATTAATTTTAATTTCTGGGAAGCCGGTTTCTAAGGACGAGTTAAAAAGGTTATAAAAAAATGTAAGTGCATTATTTACATCATATTCAAAATATAGCTGTGTCCAGTCTGTAGACTCCAGTAGATTACGAAATGTTTTTTTTTATTTTTGTTATTAAAAAGTCTTCATATTAATCTTGGATACGAAATTTATGTTAATTCAGCTACTATTTTTATTCTCCGGTTTCACATAAGTATTATGTAGTGTATTTTTTACAAACATACTTTTTATATACATCTAAGCTACTGGTTTTTGTAAGGAGGATAAAGACCATATCCCATTCTAGACAGTCTGAGACTTAAATCATTGAAATATTAAATCTGAATGCGGAAAATAAATTACTTCAAATACTCTAAGCGTTAATTCCGTTGGCGAACAATTAACAACAAACTCCAGTATTATGTAAATTCACAGAGAAAATTCAATGGAGACATCTAGTTTATTTTAGATGCATTGTTCAAGAGACACAATCTTCATTGAAGCATTTATTTGATATTTCCGTGCATATTCAACAGAATATATTCTGTTTTCGCAGATAATACCAGCTTTTCTAAAGAACAATCCTGGCTGTCAATTGTGCATTATGCTGAAAATAGATATACTGAAATAAAACTCGGCGTCTACTTACCATTTAATGAAATCATTTACTCTCCTCAGCAACGCGAAATAGTTCAGTAAAAATATAATTAATTGTACTTCTGAATGTGGGAAAATATCTGTAGTCGGTATTGGATGTGTCACTGTTTATTACCATGATGAGACCTGTGCTGTGTAAAACATTTTATAAATATTATTTCTTTATAAGTTGCTTGATAAAGATCCATTATTTCATGGCACGAGTAGGTATTTTGCAGGTATATCAATGAAGATAAACCGTTTCCAAGTCGACGTTGCGATAGTCAGATTTAATGGGGTGGTATTTGAGTTATCTAAATTGTAATGTTGTCATTTGTTTAATCCTGCTATTGAAACATGTTTCTCACTTGGATACACATTAGATTTTGCTTTGTCGACTCAAGTTATCGCTATGACAACGAGTAGGCAAGAGCACCGAATAAAAATACTTTCACCCACTTACTGTCTCATCGAAAGTAGAAATAAACTACAACATAATTCACGATATTAATTTGTTCATATGAAAATTAACTTTACAGCTTTTGAACACAAGGTGACATAAAGTAAGCATTATTATTATTATTTCAAAACATGAGAGCCTGAACCTCGAAAGCCTGTTAAGCTCGTATTATATATACAGGCTGTTCATTTTATCAGGGCACTCGAGAATATCTCACTTAATATCGGTCGTACAAAAAAAATTATTTTTATCAAAATTGTGCCGATTTATATAACCTACAAAATGGTTTAAAGACATTTGAAATTCATGGCCTACTTTAAGAGTTATGGCGGAAAATATCGAAAATGGATTTCAATTGTCTTTAAACCATTTTGTAGGTTATATAAATCGGCACAATTTCCGTAAAAATGATTTTTTTTGTACGACCGATATTAAGTGAGGTATTCTCGAGGGCCCTGATAAAATGGACAGCCTGTATATATCAATTAAATAATATCCTAAGCTAAATAAAAATTGACAAATATTTAGATATTGTTTTAAATACTGTAATTTTCGGACTCAGCGACAAATCTTATTAACATTAATGTTATACAGCCACAATGTTTAATAAATCATCAAGTCTACTCCTCAGGGAAGCTTCGTTGCACCTCTTTGGACACCTTCCAGCTTATTGATGTGTTTCCTTAAAACAGGAGATCATACGGCTACAGCAAACTCGGAATGTGGAAGAATATACGAATTGTAAATTTTGACAAATGAGTAAGATCTTGGAACGACTTTCTGACCATATAAATTAACTGATCACATTTCTTAACCACTTTGGTAACAAAGCTCTCCAGGACAATGAGCCTGTTACTACAACACCAAGGTCATTTTGCTCTGATACGGTTACAAGCTCATTTCCGTTAACGTTCAATTTTGGATTATGTTTAGACATATGCAGTAGATATCATTTTGTATTGTTCAGAGGAATCAGCCAATTAGGACACCAACGCACGATAAGAACAAAGTCGTGTTGAATATCAGGTGACGGTGAAGAAAACGGCTTGAGATCATCAGCATAGGAAAGATAGATGATGTACAATTCTGCATCAGGTCTGATATGAATATCAAAGACAGGATCGGACCGAGTACCGAACCTTGAGGTACACCACTTAAAAACTTTACGCTTGTCGTTTCCTACACGCACAGAGAATTCACGATCACTCAAGAATGACTCAATCCATGTTAAAAGTTTTCCGCGCACTCCGAAATGGCACAGCAGTAAATGCCAGCAACTGGAAATTGATCTGCGACATGTCCTTGTATCATTGACGACTAATTCTTCTACAGATGACGATCGCCAACCTCCATGTCGTTTAAGTTTAAAAATATCTGCAGAAGCATTAGACAAAAATGTGGCTGATGTTGATCGTCGAAAGCAGTGGTTGTATATAAACGGGCATCCATGAGTTTTAGATCTTTCACCAACAGTTTGGGTATTTTTAAAAATGTGTTTGTATCCACTGGTTGCACTGTATATTTCCTCAAACGAATCTTCACTCACCAAGAGAGAGAAGATGTGTTTAGATACTTTGGGTCAACACTTCAAGCGTGGATTCAATAATTGCAACATGAAAAAAACTAACCGCTGATTTATCTAACAATTACTAATTAGTTCTTATAATTACAACAGTTCTGTGTATGGCGTAGATACCAGAAAATTGTAAAACCTTTAGTGGTTTGACAATGTCTGACAGTCGGATAAATATCGACTATTTAACCCTGAAAATAACTTAAATATTTCATGTAAAGACGAATTTAATTCTAATATGAGACGACATTTAACCCAAATAAATAATAGATTGACAAATCTTTAAAGTTCGAGAATCACTGAACCTATGGAAGAATATATTATTTATCTCTATCTATTAGTGTTTATTTCATATTTTCGTCTCTCTTTAGATGAGAGAGAAGCTCGGTAGACGTACGTGAACAATGTTTTTTAGAGCTATTGCTTTAAGTTTAAGAGAATATGAAGTCGTGCGCGTAGTATCAGTTTATACACATGCTAAATTAAAGTATTAGTAGGAGAGCTGGTGATATTTTTCAGTGATACATTAACTCCTATATGAAAAAGTCTATTTGACAGCCACATTTTCGTCACTTTGACAGCGATAAAAAGGTTCATTGTTTTTTATCACCGATAAAAATGCCTGTTCCTCGAAAGCAGAGTACAGCTAGTATTATTATTATTATTAGCCGTTACTCGAGTCCGAGTATGAAAATGTTACAGTCGATAAATTGTGTACAATAAAAAACAAGTAACAGGTGTAGTTTATTGTAATTCCCATTCATCTACGGTGCACACGACTATGGCTATAGAGGCCAATTCGGGAGAGCACATGTCGACCGCAGTCAGGACAAACATAGACCTGGTTAGGTCTTGGATTCGGCCTTCTTGCAGCAACATTTCCTTGATAGCTGGCCACAACCCCTCGCCATTCGGTTCTGTCCGCTGCAAGTTGTTCCCATTGCTCGTCTGCAATACCGCAGGATTTTAGATTTTCATGGAGAGCGTCTTTGAACCTCTTTCGTTGACCGCCACGCCTTCTTCTACCGCTTAGCAATTCACCATAAAGTGTGCATTTAGGAAGGCGGTTATCATGCATACGATGAACGTGACCTGCCCATCTTAGGCGTGCTCTTGAAATAAGCACCTCAATTGCAAGGCTGTTTGCTCTCCTGAGTACTTCCACGTTTGATATGTGATGGAACCAACGGATTTTCATCATACTTCTGAGATGTCTTTGCTGAAAACGTTCTAATTCTTTCACATGACGACGGTAAGTGACCCAGCTTTCACATCCATATAGCAGTGTTGGAATGACAACTGCTCTGTAGACAGCCATTTTCGTTGACAAAGCAAGGTCGTGGTTGTCAAATACTCTCTCTCTAAGTCCCCAGAGTGCTCTAGATGCAGCGTTAATTCTATTGCGAATCTCGCTGTCCATGTTTGCTTTGTCATTAACAACGTTGCCAAAGTAATTGAACTGATCCACCACTTCAAGAGAATTTCCGTTAAGTGTAATGTCTATTTGGTTCACTTGATGAGGAGTTGACATAATCTTAGTCTTTCCAATGTTGATTTTAAGTCCTAAGGAATCATAGCTCTGGGCATACACATCTAAAAGTTCTTGAAGCTCTTCCGGCGTAGAGGCTAAAAGTGCACAGTCATCCGCATACTGGAGATCACAAATGAATCGTGTGCGTGTCTTCGTGAAAGCTCTAAAGCGCCCTATGTTAAAGAGACCGCCATCAAAACGGTATCTGAGACCTATTCCTCTGATAGTCAGTTTGTTGTCAACAATAATTGTTAGAGCAGTGGTAAACAAATTAAAGAGTAGGGGTGCCAGGACACATCCCTGCCTAACTCCAGTGAGGGTTTGGAAAGGTTCGGTTGCCTCATTATTATACATAACCTGGGCGTTGTTGTTTGTATGTAGACTGCGACATACTTCCACAAATTTTCTAGGGATACCTAAGCGGAACATAATTTTCCAGAGCACTTCCCTGTCCACCGAGTCAAACGCCTTGGTTAAATCAATGAAGGCCATGTGAATTTCTCCTTGATGTTCGAGTGCTTTTTCTTGAAGCTGTTTAAGTGTGAAGATTAAATCCGATGTGCCTCGGTTTGGTCTAAAGCCACTCTGTGTTTCAGCTAGTTTCTGTGTACAGCTAGTAGTCACCTCCGATCTCGCGATTTTTTCATGTCGGTTTTTCTTATAAAAACAAAAAGAGATCCGATAAAAAAAAGCTCTACTTGTGATTTTACTGCTGATAAAAATGCCTGTTCCTCAAAAGCAGAGTACAGTTAGTAGTCACACGTCACTTTAAAATCTGTACTCTACTGTCAGCTATAATTTTTAAGTATTGTGGAATCTATATTATACAATATGAGTCATTTTGGGAAAATTTCGACTAAACAAATTACAAAAAAAAATAGAAAAATCAATTCCTCAATCCACAAAAAACGCGAAATCGTCAATATGGAGACAGTGTATGGAGTTTTGTCAAATCTGAAATTACGAACAGTCAGAAATAACTCCGTTACAAAATATAACAGATATGTTAAAGGATTTATTGGGCTGATAATATGAAAAATCAAACAGGAGAAGATTACAAAGAATATGCAGTTAAAACAATCTGGAATTCAACTGCGAACGTGATTCAAGAAAAATATTTCAGTGAGTATTATATTAAATTTGATAATTTTACCGACATAAGTTTTAAAGAAGCACTTGATGCAAGAAACAGTAAACGGAAAGAATTACAAGCTCTTCCAGAGAAAAGAAAGGCATGTTCTGTAGCAATAGACAAGAAAGATATACTTAAAATGGCAAAATTGCGGAATATAGATGAATCAGAGGAATTACGAAAGAGTTTTTTTCATATAGCTTCTTATGAATTAGCTTGGAGAGGAGGAGAAGCAGAGTAAACTGTAAAATTTACCATTTTAATGAAGAAAAATCAAGATAGAACTCCAACAGGGAGAATTGAATACAATTTGGTTTTTTCAAAGATCGCGATTTTTTACATGTCAGTTTTTCTTATAAAATCACTGATTGGCAAAATTATTTCGTTACAAAAAGAAATTTATCCGATAAAAAAAGCTCTTGTGACTTTGTTGTTGATTATTTAGCTAAGACCTATTTTTTGAGAGAATGTCGAGGGAGGCATGTATAATTTAACTAAATAATAAAAATTTCGTCGTACACACGACACGTTTGAGGGGACCTGCAACCTTTACCGCTATCATTGGCAATCCTTATAGATGACACTTATACATGTCTCCCTCAACATTCTCTCAAAAAATAGGCCTTAACTAAATAATCACTGAAGAATGCCACCAGCTGTTAGACTAGAACTTTACCACTTATATGTTTAATGTACTGAAATTGTATGTATAACATATTTTTTTGAAGCGACTCGTTAAATCGTTTACTTGAATAACATTTTTACTTATTTTTTTTCTTACTTACAGGTCAATTTTCTAGCAAAATATTTTACAGGCTTATAGAAGCCCCACAAGTAACTTCCACAGAAAATATCATCCCTGCAACTGCGAAGGCATTATAGCCAAACTTACTGGTTTCAACCTTTGCTTTGCTTTGTCTTATTTTCCGCTTTTCCTTGGTCACTTTAAAATCCAAATAATCCTACGAAAACATCTTCTCATCGACGTAGAAGTCACTGTAGCGGTTCTTTTTTATATAAATGTTGTCAGCTTGTCAATTCTTTATGTACCAAGTTTAAGTTTATACGTTTCTTGGAACCGCACAATAACATATTCTATGAAATTCCGTTTGCAATCGAAATCAATATACTTTGAACGCGGTAAGAATTGAAAAGCAAAATAAATTCCATATTATTTTTAATCGTTGCAGAGGACTTGTAAAATTCGTGTTTGAAATAAAATTGATTCGTGTCTGATGTCATGTCTCTCTAAGTCTGCGCTATAATTAGAACTGCTTTCACTACGCTACAATTTAAGTTCTTATTTTTTACTTTTCATTCTGCAATAACGGGTTCAACGAAATAAAAGTCAAACTTAGAAGCAAAGGCAGTTAAATTTATGCCGAATATTTCCATGCGTGATTGCCATTTATATTAATTTGTCTCTTCATGTAATTCAGACAAACACGAATTTAAAACTAGGATATTGAATATGTGTAACAAGTCAGTAATAGTAATAATAATAATAATATATTTATTTAAATCCCCAGACAAAACAGCAAAATGTATGTAAAATTATCACAAAATAATCCGATGAATGACGTAATCTTTTATGTCATTGATGGGAATGATTGTTGAAGGATTTAATAGTAATATGTATGTGGGCAAATTATTTTGTGATGTAAGTAGGGCCTTTGACTGCACTTCACACAACATTTTCCTAAATAAACCCTGTAAGTGCGGTTTTATACAAAAAAATATTTCACTAATACGTCTATCTCTCAGTGATATGAGTGAATGAATGAATGAAATATACCGGGTGTTAGAGAAGTATGGGAACGGTGGAAAATCTCGAACAGTTTGCATCAAATCGAAAAATCAAAAAATACGTGTCAAAAACTTTTCAAAAAACTATCTACTGATACTAAAATGACCTCTCCACCCACCACCATGTGGGTGGGGCGAGGGGCTACTTTAAAATTTCAAATGGAAACCCCTATTTTTTATTGCGGAATTGGATTCTACGGCAAAAAATTCGTAAATTTTATTCCGGACATTTTTTTCGATTTTTGTATGGTGTCGCTGTAATCACAAAAAATGAAAAGAAAACAGTCTGTTTCAAGAGTAGCGTCTTGTGCCCATAAAAAAACGTCCAATTTAAAAACTGAAAAACGTATTTGTTATTTTTACGAAATCTATCCAATGACATTGGATTCGACTCTCCCAAACCCAAACCCATTGGGTGGGGCGGGGGCAACTATCCTATCCCTATTTTTTTATAGCGGATTCGGATTCTACGGCCAAAAATACGTGAATTTTGTATCGGGCATTTTTTCGATTCTCGCAAGGTGTCGCTGCAATCGCAAAAAATTGAGTGGAAACATGAACGTTTTGAACGCATACTTAAAAACTACGAAAAGTAAAACTACTGATCTCAGAGTGAATGATTTCCCGAGCTGTTTTCAGAACAGTGATTTTACACGGTCGTGCGGAAATTACAACAACTATTAACATTCTGTAAATTTATTAGCAGCTAATAATTTTCAATTTACATTTCTTACAGGACAATAAAAACTCGATTTTAAAAAAAAACTAACAGTGGTTTTACCTCTTAATTCAGCCACTTCAGACAAGTTCTTAATCTCAGCCAGTGAAGGCAAGGAGGTAACTCAGCCATTTAAGGCAAGGTGAGGATTTCGGCCAGTTGAGGCAATTAGTTTACAGCTTAACTGCTACACTAGCAGGTTTTAATTTCAAGATTATAGCAGGTGTTCAAAATGGTGCCCATTGACTTCTTGGCATTGTCCGAGACGAACGTAAAAATTTTCAATAGCACTTCTTATCATTCGAGGTGGTATTTCTGCAAAAATGTTTATTATGCGTTGCCTCAGCTTTTCCAAATCACGAGGAAATAAACCTTACCTTTCACGTAGCCCCAAACAAAATAATCAAGTGGCGCGAGGTCGGGAGATCTTGCTGGCCATTCAATAGTTCCTCTTCGACCTATCCATCGATTTTCGAAAGTACCATTCAAATAGTCCCTAACAATATCCCGATAGTGTGGAGGAGCCCGCCCCATCTTGCTGGAACCAAATATTATCGAACTCATCGCCAGCAATCTCTTGTATTGCGGGAACTATTTGATTTGTCAACATTTCCAGGTATTTTTCTCCATTCAAATTTCTTCTATGAAAAACGGTCCTAAGATTCGATCCCTGAAAACTCCTGCCCAAACATTTAATTTTTGTGGATACTGAGTGTGTGTTTCAAGCATCCAGTGAGGGTTTTCGTCACTCCAATATCTGAAATTATGGCGATTAACTTTTCCACTGAGTTCGAAAGTTGCTTCATCTGAGAAGACAAGTAGAGATGACAAAAAATTTGGGTTTTGGTTACTCCTTTCCATCATTAATTCACTAAATTCAAGTCGCCGATCAAAATCATCTGCATTTAACTCTTGGTGAAGGTGAATTTTGTATGGATGAAATTTCAAAAGTTTCAAATTCTTATGAACTGAAAATGCACTCATATCAAGCTGTTGACTGGCTTTTCTGATTGATAACCTTCGATTTTCAACAAATGCCTGGGCCACTTCCATTTGTCGGGCTTCCGATGTTTCAAATTTTGGTCTTCCAGATTTTGGGCGATTTTTATTTGTCCTTGTGTCTAGAAATCGTTTGATGGTACGGGACACAGTAGATTTCGAAATTCCCACTTGATCTACATGGAAAGTTTTGTTGAATAAAATCACAACTTCATCATAGGACCTTTCTTTATCGCCCCCACCCTCGCATCATTAAAAGAGAAACTCTCTCTCTTCCTCTGTTAAAGTAGCCATTATGCAGAAAAAAATGCGAGAATTAATGAAAAATGAAATAACTTCTTCCGTACAAAAGTGCGCTCCTGCCTCTACAAGAGTTGGAAGTAACTGAACGTTCTCGTAGAAATTTCACAACACAAATACTGTTATTAAGAACACTTTAAAAAGAACATTCATAAAAACCAAGATATCAGAGCTATTGTTTTTTAAACTGAATGTTTTTTTGTCAACGCGAGTAGCTAGAATTTGTAAATGTTTACAAACTTATGGACGCTTAAGGTTTATTTCAATTTTGTGCGATTGCAGCGACACCTTGCGAGAATCGAAGAAAATGCCCGATATAAAATTTTTGGCCGTAGAATCCCAATCCGCTATAAAAAATAGGGATTTTTATTACAAACTTCAAAGTTGCCCCCCGCCCCACCCACTGGGCTAGGGGTGGGAGATTCGAATCCAATGTCATTGGATAGATTTCGTAAAAATAACAAATACGTGTTTTTCAGTTTTTGAATTGGACGTTTTTTTATGGGCACAAGGCGCTACTCTTGAAACAGTAATGTTTTCTTTTCATTTTTTGCGATTACAGCGACACCATGCAAGAATCGAAAAAAATGTCCGTAATAAAATTTACATATTTTTTGCCGTAAAATCCGATTCCGCAATAAAAACTAGGGGTTTCCATTTGAAATTTTAAAGTTTCCCCTCGCCCCACCCACAGGGTGGTGGGTGGGGAGGTCATTTTGGTGTCAGTAGATAGCTTTTTGGAAAATTTTTGACAAGTATTTTTTTATTTTTCGATTTGATGCAAACTGTTCGAGATATTCCACCGTTCCCATACTTTTCTAACACCCGGGCTAGACCGAGGAATCCTAAAATTTTGACTAAATTCAATGTGCAAAACTCTTTTTAAAAAAACAAAAATCATTAGATTTTTCGGCTTTTGCACAAAATTGTTGGATTTATCGGCTTTTGCACTAAATTTCTGAAATGATACATTTTTTTCTTTTGATTTTTCTTTAGTTGACTAAATAAATTCATTATTTTAAATCATTTCAAAAACTGCAAATGATAATATAGTGTTAAATGTTTCAAGTTTGTCTCTGAATATTGGATTTATAAGCATTTGCTCGAAATCTTGGATTTATCGGTATTTGCTCGTAATGATCAAGTTGATTTTATGCAGGAAATAGCGATTTTTTCTCGAATCTGGTTTCATATGTCGATAGAGAACCCTTCAATTAGTAAGAAGCGATGAATAAATTATTTCCCATCCAAACTGGTTTTATCGGGTTTTGCGCCTCAATTAACAACTTCAGTAAAATCCTTGAAATTTTACTTCATTCTGCAATGTACAGTCGTGTGACAGTGATGCTGTCTAGCAATCAACATGGCTTTATGAGAGGACGGTCTACTGCTACGAACCTTGTGTGTAAAAACTGAGCTTTTTTGCAAAAACTTGATCCCCAGAGTTAAGTTTAGGTCATATATGACTTTTCAAAGGCATTTGATAAATTAGATCATGGTATTTTGTTGAAAAAATGGGGTCTATTTGGACTATCTTCAGCTTTAATGAAACTGATTATTTACACGATAGATATCAGTTTGTTACAAGTTCGCTAAATTCCTTGAAAGATCTGGGGTTCTGCAGGGCTCGGTCCTTGCCCCGCTTTTCTTTTATATGTTTATCAATGACTTAGTATATGAATTGATCGAAAATTGTTTGATATACGCAGACGATTTGAAGTTGTACCTCAAAATAACATCCATTGCAAACTGTGAGCGTCTTCAATGCGCATTAAACCTGGTTGAATCTTACTGTCATAGTAACAATCTACCACTAAATGCCCCGAAATGCAATGTCGGCTTTCAGTAGATAATCTAATCCGGAAAATTTGCATATATTTTAAATGATTCGCTGTTACAGAGACCCAATACAGTGAAGGATCTCGGGATCATCACTAGAAAAAATTTAGACATTTTTTAAAGTCTGCTGTATACATTCCTAATGGGGAATATCCAACCAGGGGTATATCTCAGGAAACAGTATTAACTCGCTTTCAGTTGACTCACATTGAGACAAGAGGGAGTATGCAGTTGTATTTCTTTAGTTTAGTTAACAATAAGCTGGTGTGTACGGTACATAACTGTTGACATTTCTCCAAATTAAGAGAGTTTTCTTAAATCGCTAATCCCATCTGTGTTTTTTCTCTCTTTTGAGTTTAAATTTGTATTCTGTCTGTAGTACAGAACGTAATTCATATGTTATACTTGTTTACAATTAGATGTGTATGTCGTGTAAGTGTACGTGTATAACTTGTATAAGTATTTGTATCATTGTTGTATTTTATTCCAGTTTTACCCTAACCTGCTATGCGTATGCCTGCTGAAATTGTATGAAATAAACAAAATATTTTAAAAACAACTATGACATTACTGGCACTAATTATCCATACTATTAATTTTTATTTACATCTATACTAATAATTTTTCTAGGCAAAAATAGCCACTAGAAAATAAGTGACGGGATATAAACGTATGTGTTACCTCCTTGTAACAAATTTAATTAGAGCACACCTATGTATCATACAAACTAAGACCTTGCATTTTAAACAATAGACATCGAGTTTTGGGTTTCACGAAGTAATCCTGTCCTGGCATTGTCCGTTATCCTTTATAATCCCGATACCGTGTCCTGACTGTTGGCTTACGAAAAACAATGGTAAGGGCCTGTGTATATCACATTGTTCTGACAGCGTTAGCCCTTTTCAGAAGGGACACGGAATTATTGTGATTTCCTCATCCAATTTTAAATGTCTAAAATTAAAACATGTCAGGCCGTATTTCAATCTACATGAGTTTTTGTATAATCGTGTGGCTATAGCGTTTATAAGTTAAGTTTAAGTTATGAAGAAATGTATACGGGGGGAGGTGTCCCAGAGGCTGACGGCGAAAATTCAGGAGAGGGTACAGAAAATTCAGGAGAGGGTACATGGGTCAAAATAATGTACTTTTTTTAAAGTTACTCCAAAGAATAACACCATATTAAACATAATATTTTTAGTCGCAAACTCCTCTATAAAATCCTTATTTTACTATAAGGAACGTAACCAGACTGCAACCAACAGCTACTCTCCGGGCTATGTGCCCCGCCGAACGCTGAATTACAAGTTACAAGTCTGGCGCGTTAAGTGTAATAATTACATATTACCATCAAAACGCTAATGCTTCAATTGCAACAAACACCAGCCGAAAGACTGATCCTACTTAAAGGAGCTCGCTTGCCAGTCGTCACACACCACTTGCAGACTGCAGTTTCGAGCTGTTGGCTCTCGCCAGTGCAAGGTTAGCATGTGACGACCGGCACGAGGATCCTTTGACTATTTGGTACATTTCGATATTTTTAGAATAGCGACATGTAAAATAGTCAGCAGGCGCCATCTAGCGGTCCAGTATCTATTGCAATCGAAAAATAAATAGCCTGACTGGGCTTAGCATAGTTCCGCCCTCTAAAAGCATATTTGAACTATGCTAACTTGTTGACTTACCACATAAAAATTTTACAAGCCTCGGAAAATAGGTGTCAAATAGATGCAGTATACACTGATTTCTCGATGGCCTTTGATAAGGTGTGCCATGATATACCACTTGGCAAATTGTCTAACTTGGGGTTTTGTGGGAGACTCATAAAGTGGGTTGGGAGTTTTTGTAAGGGACGTAAACAAAGAGTTTTGGCAGGGGTACCTCAAGGGTCTCACTGCGCACCTCTATTATTCAGTTTGTTTGTGAATGACATCGGTGTAGACATTAAGAGCTTTCAATTTCTTTTATTTGCGGATGATCTCAAACATTTTTTTATTCAAAATTGTACCCTTAAGTCTGTTACTTTAATAAAAGGTTTGGGAGTTACTTTTGATGTTAACCTCAATTTTGTGGATCACATCAATACTGTAGTGGTGAGAGGTAAGTGAATCCTCTCATGCAGCTAATTGCTACTATACATCATAGATGTCTCCATGGTGTATAGCGACTTGAGATACTGCAAGTACCGAGAGCGGCGACCTTTTAGCCCTAGGTGGACGTAACCTACTGCTGTAATATATGATTTGCAGGAAACAACTACTCAGCGGGCAAATACCCCGGCCTGCAGTGAATTATACCTTACAAATCATGAAAGATTTATTCATTCACTTACCTCTCACCACTACTCCATTTATTATAGATTGTATAAAACTAGCAGGTTGGCCACTGTCATTTGTCTCTTCCATGACTTATGGCATACTGATGAGAATTAATACGTTCGAATCTTTCGTGATTTGTAAGATATAATTCAATGCAGGTCGGAGTATTTGGCCGGGGTTTTTCCCGTACAATAAATAAATAAATAATAATGTAATAAAGCTACTACTCGTAATTGACTTAACTATCATGCGAATTTTTAATCCGAAATAGTTCGTGCTGATGAGAGTCAAGAGGTTCCAAACGGATGGAGAATTTTTCAGTTTTAAATTTGTTGTCTTATATCAATGTGAAAAACTGTGAAAGAAATGTACAACACGCATCTTCTCATAAAATCGCTTAAATACAAATTGTTCATTAAATACAAAAAATACATAAATTTTGTCGCCAAATCAACGCGATCAAGTGAGTTACTTAAAACGGTCACGCTATTTGACACAAATTTAAAATGTCTGTTTTTATTATAATTACTTGCAACAAAATAATTGTTATCTTACATCCGTGATGACTAATTGTTGGTTTATATATCATTAATTTCTTTTGCCATGTAAAAATGTAATGTAATTTTTCTGACTGCTGATCGCTGACTGAGATTGCATGCGGTAAAAATGCAGAAGAAATCAGCCGTGGAATTTCTGTCATGGGGTATGCGCTGGAATTTTTACTGCTCTATCGCGTTTGCGAGATCTTATTTTATACAGATAGAATGAAATATCGTGATGGACAAATAGACCCCGTTAGAGAAATCTGAGGTGCGGATGATGATTCTTTTATGTGTGTAAATAATAGTGGTCTAAGAATTCTAATGTTAACACATTAATTTATTTTATTTTGCAGAAATTTCACCAAATATTTATTATAACGTTTCAATGCATTTATTGTTGTACTTGTAGAGAAATTACATAAAGCTAAATGTGGCAGAATTTCAGAAATAATACTACTAAACAAATATTAGACTTTACAAAACTCAAAAAAAAAAAATGTTTGATACAGGAACGTGGGATGAAATTTATAAGACACATGATGTAGAAGAAATAACAAATAGTTTTATTAATAAAATTAAAATATTTATTGAAATATCAACAAAAACTACACTAAAACTAAAACCATGTATTACGCTGGGAATTATAAAGTCCATTAATATAAGGAACAAATTAAAGAGAGAATTAAAAATAATATAGAGAATCTAGAATTAGTAAATAATTATAAGTAATATAGAAATAGTTTAAACAAAATAATAACAAAAACTAAAATTGGCTACTGAAGCACCCTACCCTGTATAATATACCCCATATGTAAATTTAGTTTTTTTTCTTATTTATTTCCAAATTCCAAAGAATTTACTTAAAAATCGAGTCTAGTCACAGCATTTGTTTACAATGGACACGATAAGCGTCAAGTACTTCTGTTACTTCTCACAGGGTGAAATCGCCTATTGTTCTCTATCTTAAGTCATGCAAGGGACGGACTCTGCAAATTGCGACGCATGTAGACATTGAAATTTATAATGTAAACATTTTCCAATCATGAGACCACAAATCCAAAGCTTTCATGTAATTGTGACGTCACTTTTACCATATAAAAGGAAGACAGCGTTGTGTTTAATAAAAGAGAAGCTAGACGGCATCTGAAGACAACACCTTTTAAGCTACGTCGCGATATTTTCGCCGAGCTATGGAAATTAAATTGGAAACACCTCGAAGTTACGTCGCGATATTTTCGCCGAACTTTAATATTTGCCTTTGAAATCCATTCTAAGCTACATCGCGAGTTTCGCCGAGCTTAATAAATTATTTTGTGGATATTTTCACTAAATCAGCCGTCTAAACTACTCGGCAAACAATATTATAACTTACATCTTATTTTAACGAATTCTTCTCAACCACCGACATGCTCAACGAGGACGTTAAACATGTAGAACCTGGGGGAGAGCTTTCACGAGCGATATAACACTATACAGAGCGCACAGAAATTCAGCTGGCATAAATTTCAGTTACAACGAGGGATGTCAATATTTCAAGCAGTTGTCTGGTCACTTATTTCGATTGAAGGGTGATGCAATCGCACTTGCTTACCTTCGCGGATTCGCGGCTTCGTATGTTTGACAATCATAGGCAATCTTCTGGTTTCTTTACTATTTAATTACTATAGGGAGATTTCCCCAGCATTCTAAAAGATTTTATGTGAGTGTAAATTCTTACCTCAGCAAGATTAATATGATTATCTGAACGATTGTTCCTACTCTAATTTCAATCAATCAACCGTGTATAATTGAAGGATATTTCCTCAACACTCTATGATATTTTGCACGAGGATTTAACGCTCGTTTTTCAACTTAATTTTGATAATGTATAAACATGACATCATTCTTGTCCTTTGTTTTGCATTTGATTCATTATTTGGCTATTGCTAACAACATTAATTATATGTTATTTTTATCTAGCGATTGCCAACAACTTTAGTTATTAACAATTATTACCTAGCGATTGCTAACAGCTCTATTATAGATTATCATTATCAGGCCATTGCCACAACCCTAATTACTATTAAAATAACACATACACATACTTTTGTATCTCAGTTCTTGTTATTGCATCAAATCACGCAGCACGTCTATAGTATGGTCATTACTATAGCGACGCAGAATTTTCTATTATAATATTTAGACAATTAATTGTCTCAAATATTTGGATTACTTTTGATTTCATGTTCGACTATTGTTGCATCAATTTATATAAAATAAGATGGGTTTTTTTACTATTTTTCCCATCAATTATTGTCTTTTCTTTCACCTCTACCTTTTTCATCATAAAATAAATGTTTAATTTCAAATCAAAATAGCAAACAGACTTCAACTATAAAGGTACAGTGCAATCTTGAGTAATAAAATACTACATAAATAACATATATAATTAACTAGGTCTCTAAATTAATAGACAAGTGTGTTCAAGTTTACCAGGTATTTATATTAATAGAGTGATTAATTTTCTAAGTTACATATTATGAGACAGAAACAAGTAATATTAAACTTTATATAAAAGAACCTGGGGTAATTATAAAAGGGTTACTACACACACAACAAAATTTGGGTCCTACACTAACAAAACTAGACGATCACACAAATGGCCAAATTTATTTGTTTATCCTTCAGATAAATATCGTCAATCAAATAAATGGCAACACAATACACCGCCCTAAGCATATGAGCATATGAGAGATCTTGGGGTCACCTATAACCGTGAATTAACTTTTAATATACATGTTACTAACGTAGTGCAATCTTCTTTAAAAATTTGGGCTTTATAACAAGAAATTAAACCGGCTTTACTGGCGTGAGCACGTTAACACTGCTATTTAATTCATTAATCGAATCAAAACTGGAATACGCTTCATTAATATGGAATTCCAGCTATTTGACCTATATCGACAGCTTAGATGCAGTGTAAAGTCGATTTAAGTATTTACCCTTTAAGGAAGAAAGGCTATATCCACCAATTGGAATACTACAAATTCTTTTACCTATTCTCATTACCTGGTCTGAAAGATCGCAGAATTAGACAGTCACTGATATTTCTGAACAAAATACTAAATATTAAAATATACTGTCCTCAGGTATTAGAACAAATAATTTTTCGAGCTCGTAACATTGAATTCTATCATGCCAAACAAGGACTAATTTGTTAAAACATTCACCTCTTCACTTTATGGTGCGATAATTACAGCAACCTGCAAGACAGAGTTGACATATTTAATTATAGTATAAATAAACTTAAGACACTGAACACTGTGCAATAGTTTTTTGCATAGTCTCTGTTTCTCTGTTTTTTTCTCTACTCAAGCCTGTTAAAATTATATTATGTATTATATATTGTTATGTAGATTATTCTATTTGACTTATTAATTTGTAATATTTGATATTTGTTTATAATCCTGTATTTTCACATCATGTAATTGGGCTTTGCTATTGGGTGGTGTATGTAAATAAATATAAGTAAATAAATTATATTTTTCGCTAAAGTGACTTTTCTAAACCCTTAGGGGTAGTTTTGGGGATGTTCCGCCCACCGGAAATGTGGAGACTTTTGTATGTGAAAAAGAACCACAAGTACTTAACAATACAGCTTTGTGTGATTTTTTTCTGGCTACACCATGTATAAACATCGGCAACTGCACTGGTTTAGTTGTTAATTTGCAATATCACCTTTTTTAAAGATATTGTGCTATAATTAACGAAGAAAAAGTATCGTTATGTTAAAACTATTATTATACATGTATACTATTTTGAAGCAATCAATATAGAAAACAAGATTTTGTTATTTTCATTGTTTTTTAGAGCCCGACAAATTATTCAGAAACCGAACTGTATTATATCATATTTTGTTCTCCACAACGACTTTCTTGTCAGTGCAAGATATTTGTATGAACAGAGGAAAAGAAAGACTGAACATGACTGCGAAGACCGTAAAGTATAAGTCTAGATAATGATATAATGAAAAATATTTATAAGCAATTTTATTACAAGACCAACTTTTTACATGACCTTGAGTAATATAAAGTCAATTTGATTTTTAACAGACATTATTTGCAATTATTTTTTTTTACTGACGTCTCGGATATGTAGGTTGTTTTCATATAATATTTATAATGAATAAATGGTTCTTATTAAAAGTATTCTTTTTAACTTGATCAATATATCAATACATATAAATAGAACATAAAGCTAGGTATTTTTATATAATTTTGTTTTTCTCTTAGAATCCTCGATATGTTCTTGTTCGTTTAATGATACCAAAGCCAGAAAATATATTTTCAACATTTTTTGTTATCTGAATGTTTGTTCCACCATAACGTGCAACTATCAAACTCAATGAAGTATTTAAACATTTTGAAAATAGTCATTTCCAGTATAAAGATGGGCATATCTAAGAGAGAAAAAGATCCGATAAGCAAATGTTTATTATTTTTGGCCATAAATTTATATATATTGGTAAAAAAAAGTATAAGACTAGCTAAGTAGTGTAGTGATAGGAATTTTCACCCAATAATGTCAGTTGTTTGCAAAATTAGTTAATTTAAATCTGCAAGATATGAAGATTGGCACTATTTTTCAATTTTACGATTTACCAGCTCTTTCACCATAAATCTTGAAGTGTCGCCCAAAAATAAAAATCAAGCCAGTTAAGATCCGGTGAACAAGGGAGCTAGGCAATTGGACCACCTCGGCCTATCCACCTTCCGGGAAACACATTATCCAATGTTGTTGCACTTGTTGCTGAAAATGTACTGAAGCACCACCATGAAGATACCACATGTACTATCTAATGAGAGCAACTTCTTAGAGGAGAATTGGTAAAATGGAAAATTTGTTGGAAATTTGTTCGCCGTGTGGTATGGCGATTTTTCAGTGCACACTAGTGCCTGTTCCAGAAATTTTGAGTACCATTTCTTGTGAAAATTGCTTCATCCATAATGATTTTTTTTTGCCGAATGAAAATTGTACTAGCCGCAAGTGCTCTACCCCACACCACACCACAATGTTATAGGACAAATGAGAATATAAAATGGCACAATAAGCATTGATCAAGTATTCCTCAGACAAGCACTGTTTTAGTGAAGAGCTAGCATACAATGAACTATTAAGTTTCTTTGCTACATAGTCTACCTGGTCTTTCCAAGTAAGATGTGAATCAACAGAAATGACAAAAAACTTGACAGAACTAAAGTAAGTAATATTTGTTTTATCTAAAATGTTATTAGGAATTGTTGTTATTTCAGTAGAGAAGTATACACAATCAGTCTTCGCAATATTTAAAATTAGACAGTTTTTAGAGCACCATCCATCGAAACTATGTATTACTTCATTTACAAGGGATCTGGTGCTGTTACCGTGATAGATATATCATCTGCATACATGGTGAGTTTTCTTCTTATATGCAAAGGAAGTTCATTAACTAGTGTGTAGTAAATAGTGGTCCAAGCACAGAACCCTGTGGAACTCTTAAATTAATATAATGATAATTTCAAATGGCGTTTTGTATCTTGACCCTTATTTGTCTATTAGAGAGATAAGATATGATCTAATTTAGGAAGGTACTTGGCTCAAGTGTGCTTCTAGAGGGCAGAAATATTATAACATAATATTTCAGTCGCAAGCTCTTCTATAAAATCCTTATTTTACTATAAGGAATGTAACCAGACTGCAGCCAACAGCTACTCTCCGGGCTATGTGCCCCACCGAGCGCTGAATTACAAGTTACAAGCCTGGCGCGTTAAGTGTAACAATCGCATATTAACAACAAAACGCTAAATTACCAGTTTCTGTACCACCCTGAACCACACGTGAAATTTTGTCTTACTTCATCGTTCATCACGGGAGACGGTAGCCCAGTGTGCTAAAGCGTTTGGCTAACAAACTGAGTTGCCTAGCGAAGCGGGTTCGATTCCTGCAAGGCGAAACAATTTTTCATTAAAAGAATTGTCCCAAGAGTGGTTCGGAGTCCACATTAAATTGTAGGGCCTCGTCTCTCTTTACAAGGTCCTTGAAAGGATCTTCCAGGAGGTTATTTCGGTAACTTGAGAGACGGTTAAGAAAACATTTTAAGAAAACATCGTATGTCGGTACCATTTCTATATATTCTGCATTGGAATAAATAATGAGTCATCAGCATGCAGGTAGATTTTAGCTAGCTAGAACTTATGTAACGTGGTAAATCATTGATATGCAGCAGAAATATCAGAGGACCCAGCACGCTGCCTTGAGGTGTTCCAAAATTTAACTCCACTTCATGTGGAAGGGATTTACCTATTTTTACTATGATTTTCCTGTCAGTGAGGTACGATTAAGTACATTCATTTAGATTGACTCTGATACCCAGTTTATTTAATTTGTCTGAAATAAACGACGGATCTAAAGTATCTAGTGCATTTAAGAGATCAAAGAACACTTCTAGTACATAATTGTTTGCATTTAGTTCTTCATAAACATTTTAAATTGATTCATATGTAGCAGTTTCTGTAGAAAATTTACTTCTGAAGCCATATTGAGACGGCGTTAGGAGGAGGAGACTGCATAATAGTATATCCTTCGATTAAGTTTACGCGACACTTCTGTTAAGCTCTAATGCAGTAAGTCGAATAAATTTATTACATGACTGAACATTACGTACGAAAAATTTGAGAATGTGCTCTTCAATTAGTGGGTATGCCAATTATGATAGTAAGTAGATTAATTACTATTTCTATAATTTTTAATATCAACCTCTGGTATTTGAAAAATTGTCGAATTTTTTAATTTCTCTCATATTTTCCGTTTCTTTTATGCGAAGGAGAATGGGCTTAATTTATCATTACCCGCCCTCTGAAACGTTTGCGTTCGCGGCTTCAAGCTTGTGACAAATTATAATGACAAAGTCCACAGGCGCTCTCACAGAGTATGACTCGTTATGAACTGTCATTTTTACGCATAATAGATTAATTCTGTTTAATAGAGATGCATGAAAATAGATCAGAATGTCGATAAATCATTATATTGTTTGACAAAAGTCAGTTGCCAGTTCACGGAAGTCAAAAATCAAAAAAGGTAGATTTATTTGCTCTGTTAGTAAGTGTTATAACATTTATGAAGTGCCAATTGTAGTAATATACCACAATCGTAGATGACTTTGAGGACTTTCTTGAGAACAGTTTTGATAAGAATATTGAATTGCGGCAAGAATATTAATTTGAACATATTTTTGGACAATCTGTTTTTTATAAAAAATGGTTCAAAATAATTGTTCTGTGGCGCGATTTAAATTATAATCTAATAAGCTACTTCAATCTAAACTCGAATGTCTAACTTGCCTATCAAAACAGATCATGAAGAGTACATAAAAACGTCTCGATCCTAAACAAAAGTTCAAGAAATGGCGTAAGTTAGGGAGCATATAGTGTGACCCATTTCAAATGGAAAACTCCCTGTAAAAAATTTTGTGTGTATTTATAATCCTATGTTAACGCTTTTTTTTGTAATGATAAACCATCGAAAACTCCACTTTATGACAAAAATTTAGAGATAAATTTCAATTTTCAAAGCCTTCTATGATTTATTTTCAATGTCGAAAATGGACAAATTTGATTAGCGATTTTTTTATTGAAATTTTAACTAGAGCACTTTATTCAGTAACCTCTCAAATGGGTAAATCCCAAGTTTCATGAAAAAATATTGAAAAATGACAGATTTATGACAAAATTAATGTAGGGTCATAGTAACTTTTACTTGATTTTTTCTAAAAATCGAAGTAGCCCATGAAAAATAAGCAAAAGAAAGATAAATTAAGTGAATAGTTTTAATAAATATTGTCATTTAAACAAACTTAATCATATTGGACTTAAAAACATAAGTCTGAATAATTAAAAGTAATAATAATTAGATACCTATTAAATAAAAAAAATAACACATTGTACAACATTACACTAAAACCTTCTTAAATTTTTGTAGCCTCTACAAGGCCGCCGTTTATTTCGATGCACTTGTCGAATCGTTTTTTAATATTTTTTACGACATTCTGTAATTGTTGCCGGGTAACTTCTGCACAAGCTTGTCTTATTCTTGCACACAAATCTTCTCTATTACTCGGGCGTGACCTGTAAACTTTAGATTTTATTAAACCCCATGAAAAGAAGTCCATCGGTGTTAAGTCCGGGGATCGGGGTGGCCATTCAATTAACGGGCTACCACGACCTATCCATGGATTAGGAAAGTTAGCATTCAGCCATCTGGTAACCACTCTGGCATTATGGACAGGGCTTCCATCTGATTGAAAATGTAAATTTACTCTTTCTTGTATTGGAAGTTCATGTAGAATATTCCAAAATTCATTTCTTAGGAACTGTAAAAACTGCATGCTATTCATATTACCTTCAAAAAAGAAAGGGCCAATGATTGTTTCATTGAGCAACCCACACCAAACATTAACTTTTTGGGAATATTATCTTTTACAATTAATGACAAACTGTGGGTTTTCTATAGCCCAAAACCTAGAATTTTGTGACGATATTACCTCGTTTGTTGTAAAAGTTGCTTCATCGCTGAATAAAATAGTTTTATTAAAATTTCTGTTATGAAGATACTCTCCTTGCGCCCACAAGGAAAACTCCATCCGTCTGTTATCATCACCAGGTTCCAACGTGTGTAAATATTTGAGTTTGAATAGTTTTACCAAATTTTCTCTAGGTAAATTCAAATCTAAACTAGCTACTCTTACACTGGCATTTGGATTGTTGTTAAAATAATTTAAAACTGTCTGCACATACCTGGTTCTTCTTTGTATATTATCTGTTCTTATAATACGCCGTGTCACAGCGCCACACTCATTAAAAATTTTGTTTATTTTATAAACAGTACTTTTAGTAATGTTGGGCCTATTCGGATGCCTGTTGTTGAATATCTCGCATACCTCTTTCAAAGTTATGTCATTATCTCCTCTAAGGCGCAAAAGTTCAATTTTTTCCTGTACATTTAGATTATCCATAATTAACTACAATCTAATAAACTAATACTTGATTATAACTATCGATTAATTTTATAATTCAATAACAATGAATATGAGAATATGCGAATTTTAAAGATTTGACGTTTGACTATAAAATTTGTTTTCCATGGCACCCTATTATTATCTGCCACTACTCAATAAAATGTAATATTTATTAAAACTATTCACTTAATTTATCTTTCTTTTGTTTATTTTTCATGGGCTACTTCGATTTTTAGAAAAAATCAAGTAAAAGTTACTATGAGCCTACTTTGATTTTGTCATAAATCTGTCATTTTTCAATATGTTTTCATGGAACTTGGGATTTACCCATTTGAGAGGTTACTGAATCCAGTGGTGTAGTTAAAATTGCAATAAAAAAATCGCTAATCAAATTTGTTCATTTTCGACATTAAAAATAAATCATAGAAGGCTTTGAAAATTGAAATTTATCTCTAAATTTTTGTCATAAAGTGGAGCTTTCGATGGTTTATTATTAAAAAAAAGCGTTAACATAGGATTGTAAATACGTTTTTTACAGAGAGGTTTCCATTTGAAATAGGTCACACTATATAAATGGTCTAAATCACTAAATAATTTAAGAAAAATATATGAGCTTTGTGTTTCAAATAATGGAGCCGTTTGCTGATGCTGTTGTAAAATTTTCATTGTTATTTTATGTTTCAAAGTATTGTTTATATCAACATTTTATATATTCCTATAATATATCCGCTTTTGTGTAACCCATTTATACGAGAATTTGAAAATAATCTTATAGATACATTAGTCTTAGAAGATATAAAAACTAATTGCGATAAAATTATTAATGAAAAATTAAGTTTTAGAATAACGCAGAACAATATTAGGAGTATTGCAAAAAAATTTAACGATTTTGAAATGTTGGTAAGTCAGTTTGAAACTGAATTTGATTGTCTGGTTCTAACAGAGACATTGACTATTTTTACGATTTATACCAGATTGATGGATGTGATATAATTTACAATTGCGGTGAGTACAATCAAAACGATGGAGTAGTTGTTTTCATAAAAAATATATGCAGGGTGGACCATTAATAATAGGCCATATTTCAAGGGTAGATTTTTTAGGTCAAAATGTGAGGATATAACTAAATATGCTTTAGTAAAATGTTGCTGGATACAGGGTGTCAAAGTTCATTAATTTTCGTTTTTTTTGCAATAACTCAACAGCCTCTTGACTGATCTGTGCCAAATTTGTTAGAGGAACTTTTTTTATTTTAAGAAATAATAATTTTTGTGTTATATCACGTTAGATCATAGAGATCATCAAGTCATTTAGCAGCGGCAACAGGGGAGAGTAAACAATCTGTCCTAAAAGTCTTAAGTAAGAACGCTTCTACCCATATCATCTCACTCCTGTACAAAACTTACTTCGAAGGGATCTTCCACAAAGGCTACAATTTTGTCAATTTGTTCTAAATAAACTCAACAGGGATCGAAATTTTGTTAAGAACGCTTTATTTACCGACGAAGCAGCTTTTACTTGCCGAGGCGTTTTTAACCGGAGAAATACCCATTACTGGGAAGTAGAAAATTCTCCACAACTAGGAATTTGATGTTTTGTAGAAGCTGAAAGAATGTTTATAGAAAATTTTTTATAAAACAAGATTGTTGATATAAACATTTCTAAAACGTTTATACAACGCTTATGGTCGCAAAATGGGCACAGTTTATAAAACAATGTAGTTTTTTAATTTATTTTATTATGGCTCTCACAGGTGTTATAAAATAATAGTGTAAACGTTTACATAGAATTTTAAAAAATGGTAGACGATAATTATAAAATAGTTTTATAGCAAACAGTTATAAAATTTAAACCTGTTTTTGTAATATATCAATTATAAAATTTTATAAGTATTGGGTTATTATCATCATTGCTACTTTTTTGTTATATGTGCAGCAACAACAACAGAAGTTATTTATTTTTTAAATGTTTTTGCAGACAATAATAATTCTCAAAATAGTTTTAAAATATTACAAAAATCTTATGTGACTATATATGGCGTAACTAACAATATATTTAGTGAAACATGAGATAAAAGTTAACTGATTAAGACTTCGTTTCGCCAACAGCAAAGCGAAGAAAATTTTTCTGTGAAATATGTGGTATATATACACTGAAATTTTTGAGCGCTTTAAAAATAACGAATATTTATCAAAATAAAAAAAAAAAGTGAAAATAATTTTTTTGTATCTTATCTTTTTGTGGTGTTGCACCAATTGTGTTTCGCAGATAACGTATTTCACAATAATAGATTATTGCTAAAATGCTTATATCACAATAATTTTTATTTTTGAACTATTTTTATTTTAAAGTCCAAAATGGCCGCTATACAAATAGTTCAAACATAATAACATTATGTCGTCCATCTTATAAAGCAATAATTATAAAAACACTTATAGAACAAAGATATTTTTCGAAGAACTGTTATATATCAATAAACTGACAGTCTCCGAGGCAGTGCTTATGGAATTAAAAAAATATAGTTGCTCCGGAAGAGCGTCTTATAAAACATATATACAGCAACATGTTTTAATGTTTTACAAAAACTCTATTTGCAATACTTATAGAGCAATACATTCTGAAGCGCTTCTTAGTCGAGCTAAATAAACGGCAAATTTGTATCTCAGGGATGTTTTATTCACTTGTTTCTTAACAGTGGAACTAAATATTACAATTGTGTGTTTGTCTTTAATTCAGGTATGTAATAGTGTGTACCTACATATAGTTTTAACGTTAGATGTGAGACATCCGTTGATGGGCGCATAAACACCTACCTATGTTTTATAAAAATGGTAACGAACATTTTATAGTCTTTAAAGACAATGTTTAGTTTATCAATTATTTTATAAGTGTTTTATGACAGCAATGCGTGCTTCCTTTATATAACAATTGTTTAGCAGTTCCAGCAGAATACAACATGTTCCCTGAAATAATATGTGTTATGAAGAATACTAATAAAATTGTTTTATTATTGCTTAGCTAAACTTTTACAGAATAGTTTTATAGGCGTTTGTCAATTGGCCAATAAGTGCTAGGGGTCATTATTATAAATCAATTTTGTTCCGTGAGCTAAAACATCTTATAATAATTGCTGTATAAACGTTTATAAAACAGCGAAAAACAAATTCTACAAAATGTTTTATAATTTAGCTGTAAGAACATTTTTAGCACTTATTTATATGATAATTTAGTTGTGAAGACTAAATAATCATCTTGGCAGTTTTAATAAAACAAAATAGCTTTTGCAGAACAGTAATGCAATAGTAATAAAATATAATTATCCTATTATTTCAAACGTATAGAATAACTTTGTTACTTGGGTCATGCCGTTAAAGAAAGACATTTTCAGAAAGAATTTAAGATTAAGCATTTGTCCTTCCTCCAAATTCAAATGGACAGTATTTATTATCTGTTATTTCTTCAAAATACTCTTGCTGATATATTACATGCTTCCATGCTAAACATACGAAATAGAATGTGGTTCATGCAAGATGGAGCTCCCCCTCATTTCTCCATTGAAGACAGGAATTATCTTGATTAGACTTTCCGACGCAGATGGATCGGTCGAGGAAGTGTGTTTGATTGGCCACCAAGGAGTCCTGATTATAATCCTTTGGATTAATATGTGTGGGGGACTTATGAAGTCTTTAGTATATGCAAATACTATCAACTCAAGAGAAGAACTGTGGGACAAAATACAAGATGCAGCGAATTTTATTAGAGGACAGGAAAATGTATTTTTCAATATAAGAGAATTTTTTATGAATAGAATTAGAAAAGGCATAGAAGTAGGTGGAGACCATGTTGAACATTAACTCTAAGTTGCAGCAATAGGGTTTTGGCATGGGGGGAAAGTTTATAATTCCATTAAGTCAACTTTTACGTTATTTTTTAGTCTTCTAATAAGATTAGATCTTTATTTTAGACAATCTTTTGATTTATATATTTATCTCAATACCATGAAAATAATCCATTAGTTCATAAGAAAGTGAGAAAG
Organism: Leptura quadrifasciata; assembly: GCA_963675555.1. NCBI lineage: Eukaryota > Metazoa > Arthropoda > Insecta > Coleoptera > Cerambycidae > Leptura > Leptura quadrifasciata. The sequence continues at coordinate 11,250,355 of OY776681.1, read as the reverse complement.
AGTTTAAGCTGTTATTACGATTTTGTTTTTCTTTAAAAAAATTATTGAAATGCGTAACGGCTCTTTCCTCGAGTTGGAGTTAACAAGATCTATCAAGTGTACCGTTTATACGTAGAAATGACGCCCTCATCAGATCAGAAGTACCACAAAGTTTCGTCAAAAAAAGTATGAAAAAAATTCATCATCAGATACAGGTCCTGCGGCGCCCTCTATGATCTAACGCGAGATAATACATAAATCATTATTTCTTAGAATAAAAGAATTTCTTCTAGCAAGTTTGGCCAGTCAAGAGGCTGTTGAATTATTGCAAAAAAAACGAAAAAGGAATTTGAACTTTGATAACCTATATAATTTTCCACAGTAACATTTTACTAAAGCATATTTGGTTATATTCTCATATTTTGGTCTATTATTAATGATCCACCCTGTATTTCCTGAGAGAGAAATCAAAAAGTATTACGGCTGAACCTATCAACCTTTATATCTTTGAAATTAGGGATAAAATACATGGCTTGTGCAGAAGGAAGAAACATTAATATAATTATAAAGAAGTTAGTTAATTTCTTATTAGTGTCGAAGTTTTGCATGATTAATTCCTAATGTACATTTCTTTAACAAGTGGCGTATCGTTATTAACATAACAATATGTTTTTTCGCGTTTAAAATTGATTGAAAAAAGGAAATTGCTAGCATCTACTATTCGCCGAAAAAACTCCTAGTTCCACTATATTATATCTGTGTAAAAGTAAGAAACCATAAGGAGACAAAAAATAAACATTGCGGCAATAATAATTGATATTCTAAACTGCTGGCCACTCGAACTTACACATAGAGAATTTTAGGCAAAATTTAAAGTTCAATATTTTCAACAGGAATGCAAATTTTTTAACGCGGCTTGCAAATTTTAAGAGCTAGTTTTTTTCGGATTAAGCTGCATGACGTATATTTATCGTAGGACCATAAGTTTATTATATACGGGGTGATCAATGAAGTCATGCAAAAAATCAAAAAGTTTGTATGAGTGAAATTTCCGCAAAAAATTTTTTTGGTCGTTGCAATATGGTTCGTTACTAAGGTAACATCAATATCTCTAGACGGTTTTGTCAGTTTTTGGATTAAGGCCCTTAGGCATTGTACACACTACTCAACATAAAATTTGGATACCGAAATTTTTAAAATGCTATAACTTGACATTGGATTGACGGTTCTTGATGATTTTTGCGGATTTGGAATCCTTATTTCACGTAGATTTTCTATGGTCTAAACATTTTATTTGAGGGTTGAAATTTACACATTATGCCGGGTCGATAATAAACAAAAACGTAGCGACAAGAACAAGTTTATTACATTATATTCTACAATGTACAAGATTGCTTAACAATTTCACAATTCTAATTCTGGTAATTTTTAATAATTAAAAAAAAAATAAAAAAAAATTTAACTAAAAAACTAAAAATGAATTTAATCTAAACTTAAATTAAAATTACCTAATTAAAATTAGGTACATTAATTAAAAAAAAGAGAAGCTAATATTTTGTTGGTCCTCCTGCTCGTAATATTATTTCCCGACATCGATTTGGTAGAGTGTCCACAAGATTATTTATAAAATCTTGTGGAATATTCTCCCATTCTTCACGAATGGCCTCACTGAGCGTTTCTAAGGTTTCAGGGGGTACATCAAGAGATCTTACTTTAAGTTTTAAATAAGACCAAACGTGTTCGATAACATTAACATCCGGAGACTTTGCAGGCCAGTCCATCCTATTGATGTTTTGTGCCTGCAAAAACTCTGTGATCCTTCGCGCTCTGTGAGGTCGAGCGTTGTCATCCACCAATAGAAGTTCTGGGCCGTAATGTCGAGCAAAAGGAACAACAATAGGTTCCAAAATTTCCTTCTGATAAACAGCAGCATTAATGGTTTTGTTGGTAATGAATAGCTCGGTTTTACCATTTCTTATGATATCTCCCCACACTGTAACACCTCCGCCACCAAATGCTTCTTGAGGGTCCATATTTTCCTCCAAATATCGCTGATTTGGCCTTCTCCAAACTATAATTCGGCCATCGGAGTGAAACAAATTAAATCTTGTTTCGTCAGTAAATAAACAATGGCTCCACTCTGCATTACCCCAATTCGCATGCCGATTTGCCCATGCCCGCCTATTCGCTCTATGGTGTTGTAATAACCGCACACATTTTGCTCTGCGACGGGCTCTATAATTTAAAATGTTTGGCATTATGTTATGTTTTTAAAAAAAAAAAATCTCACCTCAAGTTGTTTTCATTTAATGTTCTTCTCACTGTTCTGTCCGAAACTCTCACTTCAGTTTGTTGTCTTAAAGAGTCATTTAGTTTTCTAGAGTTCTTTGTTCTATTCCGCATAGTTTCTCTCATTAAAATTCTTTCGGTTATTTCGTTTATTTTTTTTGTATGTCCACCCCCATGCCCATAAATATGATCACCAGTAGTTTCGACGCGGCGGATCAAATTATAAATTGTCTTTCGGCTGACATTGTAAATGTGCGCAATTTGCTGTTTTGACATTCCTTCGTTGAGAAGTCGAATGCAATTTTCCCTTTCTGCCGTGGTTAAGCGCCTCATATTAATTAAACTTTACAAAATTATAACATTGAAATGTGTCAGATTATTTCTAAAATAATGTAAACAGTTTTTAATTGCATAGCAACAAATTTGTTTTTCCAATGCCTACTTTGAAATTGACGCGTCGCGTAGAAATTACACCCGATCATAATTATGGGCTTGGGGGTGAACAAAGAACACTGCAAAACTGAATGACTCTTTAAGACAACAAACTGGGGTGTGAGTTTCGGACAGAACAGTGAGAGGACCATTAAATAAAAACAACTTGAGGTGAGAATTTATTTTTACAAAAACTTAAATAATGCCAAACCTTAGAGCGCGTCGTACCCTACGTTTTTGTTTATTATCGACCCGGCATAATGTGTAAATTTCAGCCCTCAAATAAAATGCTTAGACCATAGAAAATCTACGTGAAATAAGGATTCCAAATCCGCAAAAATCATCAAGAACCGTCAATCCAATGTCAAGTTATAGCATTTTAAAAATTTTGGTATCCAAATTTTATGTTGAGTAGTGTGTACAAGGCCTAAGGGCCTTAATCCAAAAACTGACAAAACCGTCTAGAGATATTGATGTTACCTTAGTAACGAACCATATTGCAACGACCAAAAAAATTTTTTGCGGAAATTTCACTCATACAAACTTTTTGATTTTTTGCATGACTTCATTGATCACCCCGTATATAATAAACTTATGTTCCCACGATAAATATACGTCATGCATCTTAATCCGAAAAAAACTAGCTCTTAAAATTTGCAGGCCGCATTCAAAAATTTGCATTCCTGTTGAAAATATTGAACTTTAAATTTTGCCTAAAATTCTCTATGTGTAAGTTCGAGTGGCCAGCAGTTTATATCTAGTAAGTATTGATTGACGCTACCTAATGTATTAAGTAAAAAAAATATTTGCTGTTCACCCATAACAATGTTTGATATAGTACCAACTATTTATCACTATTCCAGTCTATTTGTATACCTTAATTGGCTCTGTGGATGCGTATGTAATCGATAAAGGTCATTAATTTTCACCGTCAATATTTATTACATAGAACACTTGCGATTACAAGAAAAAACAGCCAACGGAATATAGAACTAAACAACCTGTAGAAATGGAGCAACGATAAATCTTGCCCGCAAATATTGCCGTCCGCGAACAGACATTATATAATTTCGTGACGGTCGAAGACGTTCGCAATAAAAATTGGGACTACAATTAAGGACCAATAAATAAATTATGTGAAAAAACAGATTTAGGGGTAGATACGGTGAAGTTTCCCATACACGACGAGTAGAATAAGAGGAAAAGAATAAATTTATTAGAGCCCGAGGGGAAGTAGTTCAGTATTGAGCTGCCGAAGGAAGGATTGCTGCGGCGCATGCGCACTTCCTTCCCGTCTGAGGAAATCCTGTTGGCTCCGGGTCGGGAGTCCTGCGCTCAGTAGCGTGGAGAAATAAAAAGGGAGGGGTGGTCATTACATTTATTTGTAATATTGCTTGATTAAATTAAACAGTAACTATACAGGGTGGTCACAAGGGGAGAGGCTAGATGTAAATATTGCGTTCTTCGCCAGTTCTTATAATTATTGGACATTCTATAAAATGCTATTCACAATTTTTTGACAAATATGTTATTTTTACGTTTAGTGTAATTTTCAGCTTTCAATGCTGGTCGCAAGATATTTATCCCAATTAACAATTTAAGTCTATTAATAACTTACAGGCCTTTCATAAGAACTGTTTATATAACTACTGATATATTTATATTTCTGTGACAGTAGTCATAGGAGTCTAACGAACTCAAAAAGGACCCAAAGAATAACGATCTTAAGAAAGTTGCCAAAGCAAAATTCTTAAAGCTATTATAAAACTTACCTTACTCATGAAGAACTTACCAAGTTATCTCTATGAAAGCTTGACAAAACCTATAATAAGAGTAATTGGTCTTAGACGAAAGGGTTTATTGAAGCTTTCATGATGCCATGAAAAGCTAAATTTGCCTGTGGTAAAACAAAAATGTTTTACAGTCCACGGAGAAGACTTAATATTATGAAACATCATGTCAGGTTAATGAACCCCCCCCCCTAGCAACATTTCCAATGTTTAATATTACAAGCTAATATTTCTATGTGGCTTTCCCGCATCCCATGACAATCCATTATGTTTATCTTTTTGACTATATACTTAACGATGATCAACATAACCTTTCCTGAAACCAAACTGGAAGACAATAACGAAAAGCGTTTTATCGTTATCATAGTCCCCTGCAGCTTCTGACCAGCTTTACTTTCTGATACAGATTAAAAATTCATAAAATCGTGATAGCCCATTGTTATCCTTATTTATTTTATTTTAACAGGCTAATGCATTGATGGTAGAGAATAAGATATAACAAAAATCGCGTTACTGTTACCACAACAAAATACAGATTAGAAACTTCTAAAATCGTATAGAGCTCATTTTAAACCTGATTTATAGTGAAAACATTTTATGAATACATAATGATAGCCAAAAACAAAATATTGCTGGTTATAATTTGTTGAAATCATGTGCAGTTAATGTTTCAACATTGTTTTCATAACAATACAACCAAAAATCTGAACCTGGATTTCACAGTTGGAATCTAACACTGGACTTGTTGGAGAAATACTTTATTTTCCAAACGTAGGTAAATAATTGATTACTTTACTTGAATTTCTATTTTGTCTTTACTTCTAGTAATACTACCGTAGTAGGGGCACCTTTTTCGCTGGTTGGGATACCCATTGAATTATGCAAGAAAAGCAGCAGCACAAAACACATTCCATGTGTAATAGAATACTCAAATGAGTAGCGCTAATTTTGAAAACATTTTCACTGTACTTGTTGGCTGGATTAAAGCATTATTTTTATTTGTAATAAATTCTATTTATATACCTTTAATTAACCCACATTTATGAGTATTTGTCATATGCGTATATTTATATTTCTTACAACACGTGTATTGATAAGGGTTCATTGTAGACCTGATGCACGGGATGAAGGTGTCAGATTTCAGGCCGACGACGATATGTCTCGGAGCAGGTTCAAAATTCCTAGCAACGAACACAATAAGTTTTTTTTTTCACAGGCACAAAAAATTCAACTTTTTATGCCTGTGAATCGGGTATAAATGTAACGGACCTGTTGGAAAAACCCAGTTGGTATTTCCAACTGAAATACTGTCCAATCGATACACTGCCGATAAAGCAGTGCTGCAGTTCCGAAAAAAAACGCCAAATAAGAGTAATTTTATGTTTTCTCGATATAGTGTTCCACTGTCGAATTCGAAAATTCGATTCGAAAGTGCTGCACTCGTTTATTTTTTCCCGTGCAGTAATTCCTGGTACTTTTGATATTTTCTTTCCTCTTCTGGCACTAAAGTTCATATAACGACAGAAAAGGACGGAAGATATCGAAAGTACCAGGCATTATTGCGCTAAACTATACTTGTACTACACTATATATGTTTTCCCGTATGTAAAGGAAATTCTTTGGAATTGTTTGTACGTGGAAAAAATGAGTAGCGCTAATTTTTTTCTATTACATATGGAATGTATTGTGTGCAGCTGCTTTTCTTGCATAATTCAATGGGTATCCCAGCCAGCGAAAAAGGTACACTATGGTAGTTTCCTGGAAGTAAAGACAAAACAGAAATTCAAGTAAAGTAATCAATTATTTACCTACGTTTGGAAAATACAGTTTTTCTCCAACAAGTCCCATGTCAGATTCCAACTGTGAAATCCAGCTTCAGATTTTTTGTTGTATTGTCATGAAAGCAATGTTGAAATGTTAACTGTACACGATTTCAAGAAATTATAACCTGCAATATTTTGCTTTTGGTTATCATTATGTATTAAAAAAATGTATTTCACAATAAATCAGGTTTAAAATAAGCTCTACACAATTTCATAAATTTTTAACCTGTGTTTTGTTGCGGTAACAGTAACGCGATATTTGTTATATTTTATTCTCTACCATCAATGCACATTAATGAGAGACATTTTGATCTGTTAAAATAAAACAAATAAGTATAAAAATGAGCTTTCATGATTTTATGAATTTTTAATCTGTAGAGGGAGGGGGATTTCTGTATACGTCGCCTCAGATTTCCTGTCAAATTAATATACCATAACCTTATTTTCTTAAGAGATTTTAATTTCATTCACTTATATTAAAATCTAATAAGATTTATGGTGTGTTTAATAAAAGAGTCATTGTTTTATTTCGTATTTTGATGAGAGAGCGCTTCCTTAGGAGGAGAAGATTTTAAAAGAAGATACAGAAGATCTATATCTATATATAATAGAAAGCTATATTATCAATTTTATTTAAAAATGTTAGGTACTTTGTTCAGAAAATCAACCAAATCAGGTGATTCGAAAAAAGAAAGATTCGCAGCTACTGCGATAGGTCTAAATAATTGCTATGTGGTTTCTTTTACCATTCATATAAAAATTATCGTATTTCCTAAATGGAAAAATGAACAAATTGGGGGGGGGCCTTTCTTCCATACATATTTGGGCCAATCTCTTTTATACAGGAAAATCTCGCGACAAGCTTTTATATCATAAAAAAATATATAATGTAAAAAATGATGGGCTTGATTTACTTCAAAGTTTATTTTCTTCTTTTTAGAGCACTTAAATAAAAACTTGTTTTTAAAAACGTTTTTTTACTAATAATTTATTGTAATAATGTTATACTCATTTTCATTTAAATAAGTAATTTTCGCCCTGTATCTGAATATAGACACGGTCACAATACCTTCAGATCTACTGGCCAGCGGCGATATCTTTCTTTTAGTATTAAAATATAGTTCTATTGATTTTATTTTTTCAACAATTTCACAATTTTATTCATATTCAAATGACGTTATATAGCTGTAATATAGCGTGGATATTATTATTTTAAAATATATGTTTACTATCCTCTGTTCGTAGAGGCAGTAAATAACAAATATTTGGTCTGATTCACCGTTTTATATGCTAGTTAATAATTTGGTACGTAAAACATAAAACATAAATTTAATTTAAATTGATAAAGGCATTTCGATTTGATTCGTTACTTTTTCAAGGCTTTCCTCACTCTGATTAACAGATTTATGTATGTAGTGAATCTTGTTCAGAAAAACATCGTTTACTTAGGGTCACTTCTTGAGGATATGAAATTATAAGATGTTCAAATTTATACAGATCTTGACTCCTTAGATTTTAAAGAGTTTACCCAAGTCTGTTTGAGTTAACAATTTATAAGACATCGAGGCACCTACGGCATAAAACCAACATAAAAATTTAATAAGTAAGTATACCAAAACGTAATTCAGATAAATTGTGATTAAAGCTTTACAGAGCCCAAAGGATAATGGTTATTGTACTTTCTGTCTCGCTTTAGCAATATATATTTTTGTGTTTTATTAGGGGTCGTTAGTCAAGATTTTAAGGACTGAACCATGTAATTAATTACAGTAATTTATTTTCTAGCAAGCATTGAACGTTTCTTAGTATTTCATGATAATTTAGGGAAACGAGCTAGAGTATATTAATAATAATAATATTTATTAACCATTATAAATACAAAAAGTACATAAGGAAAGTCAAGTTGACATTAATGCATTATAAATATATATTATACAAAATTCTTAATAAAATTTATACACAAAACATATAAATTAACATGACTTTCACGTGAGTAAAGACAAACATAAGTAAATATAATAATAAGCAAAATGTGTGTATAAAGAAAGTACATTAAAACAAATTAATTTTAAAACGCGTCGAATTCCCTATTTAAAAAGTTCTGGACGCTATAAAAACCACCTTTGAATAACAAATTTTTGACCACAGTTTTATATTTTTTATAATCTTGCAAACTGTTTATTTCTGTCGGAAAACTATTGAACAACATAATGCAAATATATCGTGGGGAATGTTTATAATTTGTGGTATGGTGTAACGGTATATTTAATAGATCTCAATGTCGAGCACTGTATGAGTGGCACTCATTTCTTGTGGTGAATATTCCAGTATTGTTCTTAGTATATATCAAACATTTTAAACATCTCGGTGCAGTCTAATAAGTCTTTTTTGCTAATAAATACTCTAGATCTATCCTTTGAATTACCCCAAGCAATAATATTAAGAGAGATATACAAATGAACAAGAGTGTAGTATATGTTCAATAACCTTGTTTCATTAAATGTATTTTTCAATTGTAATATAACAAAATAGGAATTATTAAGCTGTGAACACACTTGGTCGATATTTTTGTTCCACGACAATTTACTGTCTAGATGTACCAATTTGGCATTTTATGATATGGCAATATCGTCATGCAATATACTGTGTGGCAATTGTTTTTGCAAAGCAAAGTTAATAATGACTGCCTTACATTTAAAATTAGTCTGTCCCTCTGCGCCCAAGTACTGACCTCTTGAAATATTTGATCGACTAGTGAATTTAGTTGCTCTATTGAGTCTTCTCAAAGTTACTGTGATGTCATGCGCAAACATTGTCAAATACCCAATGGTTAAATAACCCGGAAGGTTGTTTATATGTATGATAAAAAGCAGAGGCCCTTAGACAGAGCCTTGATGTATCCCAAACATGATGTCATAAATGTCTAAGTATGCGTCGCGTCGTTAAGTTATACTTTTAGAGTCCTACCTCTTATATAACTACCAATCCATGATAATAGACAAATTGATGATCCGACCATCATATTATTTTTTATTTCGATGGATCCTTTAATTGTTAAAATGACATCATAAAAACTTTGACTATATATGTGAAAAGCTTTCAAGCAAAAAACAACTGAAAACTAGAAAACCTAAATAGTCTTATTAACAGAAAATTAATCGAAAATTTAATACTGTTATAAAGATACATTGATGCCATCACGAATTGAATTTCTCGGCCAAAATAGTTTTAACGAAACTTAGTTTGTATGAGGAGCTACATTACATTACTGTCATTAATCTAATTTCTGTAATTCGCACACACCAATTGTAGATTTGTTTCTCATGAATGACTTTGTCTAAATCCCATTTGCCTACTGCATAAAAGTTTGTTCGCTATTGGGTTTGGAACTTTTGGTACTGATTTTTAATCCAGAAGGTGTTTTTCCCACTATCTACAATATGTTTATTAAGTTTAACAATGCATTCCCACGCCGTTTCTTTCAGTAAGTTGATATTTAATGTATCGTCTCCTATGCTAAAAATAACTTCTTAACTTGTACAAAATTATTGTCTTAAACTCAAATAATTTAGTCGTTTCTGGCACTTTATTTTGTATCACATCATCTCATCTTCATAACTGAATGGGCAAAGATAGTTGCACAGTCTTTCAGTAAAAATACGAGAATACCATCAGGGCGCTTGGGTTTAATTTTTTTCTTTTTTTAGTGCCAATACAATTATTTTTAATTAGATTATTGCTAATTCTTTAATTTTTCTTTTTTGTTATCTGCCTCTTTTGTTAAAATTTTTGCCGAGTCCCAGTTTATTCTATGTCTGTTTTCCCAAGCATGTTCACAAATCTTTGATTTCTGAATTTCATTCTTTCTAATGTAATTCTTGTGCTCATCCAACCTCACACTGAAATGTCTAGATGACTCACCCACATAACATTTATCACATTCGCACGGAATATTGTAAATACAGTATTCTGCTCCCGGTTTATCGGTTTTGTTTTTGTTAAAATAGATCTCAAAGTGTTCCCCATTTGAAATACCGTCCTAACATCAAATTTGTCACCTATGCGGCGTAGCTTCTCCAATAGTCCGCAACATAAGGAATTGTGAAGATTCTATCAACAAAGGCTTCAGGGTACTGATTTTGTACTAGAACCTTTTTGATAGATTTTTTTTCTCGTTATTTAATATTTCATTATTAGATGATATTGTTTTGGCCCCATCGTATAAACATTTTACAACACCCCTATTAACATTTATTGATCGATTTGAGCTAAAATTTAGATATCTATTAGTATGTGTTGGTTTTCTATAAACGCTTGTTTCAATTGTATTATTCGTCCTTTTAATAAAAACATCTAAAAACGTAATTCATTCCTACTTTCTACTTCTAATGTGAATTTAATAGACGTTTCCTTACTATTTATATTTTCTAAAAAACTATCTAGTAAATCAACACTATGAGGCCAAATTGCAAAAATGTCGTCAACATATCTCCACCAGACAACCGGTTTGTTTATACAATTTTGAACATGTGTGTTCTCAAAGTTCTCCATAAATATATTGCTTAAAATTGGTGATAATGGAGACCCCATTGCCATACCAAAATCTTGCTGATAGAACTCATTTTCCAATTGAAAATAGGTTGTATTTATACACATTGTTAATAGTTCCATTATGCTATTTACACTTAATTTAGTTCTAGTTTCCAAATTATTATCATTCAGTAATCCACCGGAACGTTGGTAAAAAGACTAATTACATCAATACTAACCATCAGGTATGATTCATGAATATCGTTTTCATAAATTTTTTCAATAAAATGTTTACTATTTTTGATATATGAATCGGTATTTCCAGATAATGGATCAATAATTTTAAGTAAAAAATGACATGATAAATTAATAGAACTAACAATTGGTCTTAAAGGAATATTTTGTTTATGTGTCTTTGGTAAGCCATCGAAATGGGGAGGCTTTCTATAATGTGGTGTAATCCTTCATTCAAAATCATTAAATTCACGTTTGTATTTAAACAAAGTTCTGTAAATTTTGCTGATTTTGTTGGATCTTTGTTTAATTTTGAGTACGGTACCTCATTTACAAGAGTCATGATTTTTATATCATATATATCTTTTTTCTATTATGACTGTGGCATTACCTTTGTCTGCTGGAAATATTTTTATACTTTCATCGCGTTTTAAGGAATTTATCGATAGTTTTTCTTCTGTTGGTAAATTTTTTGCCGTTTTTTCTATTGCCGCTACTATATCAAATTTTGGAACAGATATCGGGTTTATTGGAAAATTTAAACCTTTTGATAGGACAAGCCTGTCTGAAATGGACAAAGATAGACTGGGAGTCGGCAAAAATTTTATCAAAAGAGACAGATAACAAAAAAAGAAAAATTAAAGAATCAGCAATAATCTTATTAAATAAAGATAAATGCGTATCGAATTGTTCTGTAGATATTTGAACAGTTTGGCTACCGATGTTAAAAGAAGAACTTAACAAACTCAACATTATCTAAAAGAAAATATCAGTTCTGTGTAAGTAGTATCTATGGAAATAACATAAACAGAATCTTAGCGCTGTGTATTTAACATACACAATAAATAAGAGTTCTTTGAAAAAGATTTGAAAACGGAAAGAGACTGCTTTCCGAAACGTCAGCAAAATACATTATTTCTGTGTTTATTCCGATTTATATTATTTGCAAAACATAACCTCTGACTATTTCTTTGACGTAAACGTCACGGGCGCAGAGGCTTTTTTCCAATAATTCTATTATTTTGTAGATTCCGTGATTTGTTTTTGAAGAGGATAATACATGTGGAAAATCCAAATAAGAGGAAATAATTGAAAGAATTGTGTTACACAATATGTTTCCGAAAAACTGAATAATAACAAACAGGTTGATATCATTTACACTGATTTTTCCAAGGCGTTAGATCGTCTAGATCACGGTATTCTGATACAAAAACCAAGTAAATTCGGATTTTCGTTGGAATTATCAGATTTAATTATTTCATAGTTAGAAAATAAGAGGCAATATGTAGAATGCCATGGTTTCAGATAGTTCGATATCTTAGCTAGTTCAGGTGTTCCTCAGGGATCCGTAGTGGGACCACTATTCTTCTTCATTTTTATTAATGCCATTGTCTCATATCTGGACGTAAGCTTTTAGAATTAGAATATTGCTCACTGCTATGGTCCCCGAGATATACTACATACATAAACAATATTGAGAACATTCAGCACCGGTTTGTTTTGTTCGAGTATTTGTGTTTTATCGAAGATGGTAATTATCATACTATTGGTTACTCATAAAGTATTATCAAAATCATGAAACATTTCTCGCTGCAAAATGAGCATGATGTATTTAATTGTAGTCTTGCCTCAATTAAACACTTGTTATCTGTATATGGTCAGCTTACTATTAGATGATATCATTAATATTTGTATAATAATTGTATTTTCTTCTGTTCTTCCTCTTCTTATACATTTTATACATTTATATTCATATATACCAAAGACGCACTGCATACTTGATAAATATTTGCATTTTTAGTATATTATTAAAGTAATTTCCCCACCCTGTAACTGGTTCCCTGTTGGGTGGTTGTGTCTGAAAATAAATAAATAAATATGACACTTAATTTTTTGAAAAAAAAACTATATTAATGATTAGTGGTGAGAGGTAAGTGAATCCTCTCATATGGTCAATTGCTCCTATACACCATAGATGTCTCCATGGGCGTATAGCGACTTGCGATTCTGCAAGTACCTGAGAGCGACGACCTTTCAGTCCTAGGTGGACTTAACCGACTGATATAATATATGATTTGCAGGAAACAACTACTCAGCGGGCAACTCACTTACCTCTCACCACTACTCAATTTACTATAGTTTGTATAAAACTAGCAGGTTGGCCACTATCATTTGTCTGTTCCATGACCTATGGCATACTGATGAGAACTAATAAGTTCGAAACCGGTCTATGTTGGTCAGGGAATTGACAAATGATATTGGCTACCATTATTTTATGATTTGTAAGGTGTAATTCAATGCAGGTCGGGGTATTTACCCGCTGAGTAGTTGTTTCCTGCAAATCATATATTATATATTAATGATGTTATTATTATTTATTTAATATCTTTTGGGTCATCCAAATGCTCCCAAAAAATAATAATACAATAACTGAAATAGTAAAGTAAATAGTTTTTATTTTAAATATCATAAGTCAACTCTTTCGCTCCACGCCCATGTGCCTTAGGGATACGTACGGTATGGGTCCTACAACTGATCAAGATATCCCACGAATATAGCGGTAATTACTTATTCCATGCAACATACGTGTACACACCGAGTTATGTTGAAAGTACCTACCGATACATGGAAATAATTTCCTGACACATTTTAGAGTACAAGAATGTATCGATTAATATGAACAGAAAGTCCTGACTTCGCAAGATTTTATACAGGCATTGATATTATGTATCCCATTCTTTTAATATAAATTCAAAGCATACAGAGATTATCAGGGTTTCATTTAGTTTTTCTTGTAGGCACAAAAAAGTTTTTCTGAATGGTAATTTCCTGAAACTGGGCCACACGAAGAGCATTATATCATGTCATCTATAAAAATATGTTGTGCTTTGGAACACCAATAATTTAAAACAAATTTCTCTGAGAATTAACTTCATTCATCACTGGATAACTAATTAAGGAATATTCATATAATAATAAATATTATGGACAAGATTATTACTCCATTCTTTTTATCTAAAATAAATCGTTGGAAGATGGATGCTTTCCTGACGCCTTAAAACTTGCTGTAGTAGTACCTATTTTTAATAGTGAAGATCCCCTGGAAATTGGCATGTATCGACAAATATCCATCTTAAGTTCTATATCTATATCTAAGATCATAGAAGAAAATGCCGCTGATGGTCATATTGCGATGCAAATAAATTCTTGAGTGGATCACATCATGGATATATATCGGGAAAATCTGTAAATACTGCTTGCTTCCATTTGCTAGATTACGTATATTCGTCATTAGACGATTGGAAATATGTTGTAACGCTGATATTCGATTTATCAAAAGCGTTTGATACGGTCGATAAAAGCTACTTAAAAGATACATTATAGAACATGCGTTTCCGAGGAAATATATTGAATTGGATTATGTCTTACATGGGCGGAAGTCAAATTTTCTGTAGTAAAAAAATTTTAATCTTGGAATTCTTCAAGGCTCTATGCTTGGTCAATTTCTTTTTCTACTTCACGTAAATGACATGCCTTTATATAACGTTATGGATGAATTAGGAATGTGGTGTGAAGGAATAGACTCATCTTAAATGAGTGGAAAACCATTTGTTTGAATTTTGGTCTGCAAAAGCGGCTACCATCTATAGTAATCCATGACCATATAGCTTTGTCAGAATTAGGTAAATTGTTGGGAACTAACCTAGATATGAAATTATCTTTTAATGTACACATTGATTCCATACGTAAAAGGTTTAACAAAGCCTATTTTGCTATTTTTCAATTAAAATATGTACTCGATGAAAAGGAATTGCTACAAACATATTATGCATTGGCATTTATTTAAATTAATTTTTGTGTTTAAACTAATCTTGATATTATTTAATCTGGATATTTAACTTAATCTTGATATTATTTAAATTATCTGGATATTATTTAAATTAATCTTGATATTATTTAAATTGGTATGAACTGAAGCCATAAGGGAGAAAAAAAATAGATTAGCTACACTCATTGATAACCGTGAAACTATATTAAAAAAATTACAGATATAATACTTTTAAAAAACGATAAAAAATACATGTTGAAATAATAGTTACTAAAATTTTAATTAATAAAAGATTTACCTCTTTCTGATGTAAGTACACTATTAAATTTACGACCCAAAAATGTAATCTTGAAGAATTATTATATTTCGTAAATGAGTTCAAAAGTGGTCTGCCAGTCTCAAAAGTCGAATTGAAAATGGTTGTTCTTTGCTACTACTTGAATAAAGAAAACTAATTTCGTACCAGAAAAGAACTTTATAAATCTAAAGGAACTAAGTTGAAATAGCACCATTTTGGTAAATTCGCAAAAGTAAAGAAACCTAATTTTAATAGCTAGTGTTTATACCAATTGTGACTTTAAAAATGCATTCTGTAAAAGGTAGCGCCACCTGGTATCGAACTATGTAAGTACCACCACTATACAAATAAACGACTCTGTAAACACTAAACTATTAGTTTCTATACCAGTAGAGGTCAGTGCTTTTCATTAAGTTGTTAATAAAGTCTGCTATAATAAATGTTACTTTGACAAACTGATTTGTTACGATTATTGGATAACCTATAAATCATAAAGGTAAGTAATTATTTAACATTTAAACCTAAATATTATGAATAATAGAACGTATGAATTGTCTTATTATATACCTGTATAGTTTCACATCAATCATTAAGTGTTAAATGTAGTTAAATAAAGTTATGTTTTAGGATGAAGCCGCCTGGAAGAATTGGAACTGTACAAAAATGATAAAATGAAATAAAATATAAACTATGCTTAATATACAAGACTTATTAAAGTATGGTACTAACAATAACAGTACAAAATTGTTATACACTATATTTAACAAATAGTTGCAATCTTCTGTGTATTTCATCTACAAAAATCCATCCATGTGTTAAACAGAGCGTGTTAAGCATAAGGAAATATGGGGAAATTTGAATAAATGGTAAATTTGATTATTCAAATGTTACAAGGTATATTCATTAGTTTCCTTATTTGATCAAACTTTACTGTAGTCTTGTAAATGTCTATGTGTACATTATTCATTAGTCATATTCATAGTAGTATAAGAAAATGCAGAAGATACTGATTTACGAAATAAATAGTTTTTACCTTACTAACCCAGAAAAATTATATATAAAAAAAATTGTATTATTTTCAAGTCCTCCGTGAGAACACCCAGTCGATAATCATAACAAATAGTCTAATTTATCTGCAGAGAATACAGACCACTCAGAGACTTTAACCTAGTTTTACTGACCAGGTGGTTTCAGAGCCGCTATAATATTTAAACCTATAGAAATGTATTATCGATCATATATAACTTTACCTCTCAATTTATCCATGAATTATATATAAGTTTCATAGTCAAACAATTACCGTGGATTTGTGGTTGTTCGATAGATAATTGAGTTAAAAGTTCGCTCTGCCATGCCGCTTCAGATTTTCTAAAACAACAACAGTCTGATGTCCCAAAAGTTAGTAAAATACTTAAAATAAACTAAAACTTTTTAAGCGGTTAGATATAATAATGTATTTTTTGTGTGTAAACAATAGGAGATGGTTGATTATAGCTTCTACAACATTACATGTGTTATGCAGCCAGTGGTGATCACTTCTTTGCCAGCAGATTTGAATAATTGCAATACTGGAGCCTGCCAACACGCTAGAGCTGTCTCATAACATACATGTGCTGCTGAAAGTAAAGTTTACTAGCAATAATGTGTTTTCGAAAAAAGTTTGATATTTATTCAGTTCGCTAATAGCTTTCTTAGGTTAGTATTCACTGAAGCGCGAAGAAAGCAGAATATATCACTGATTCACAAATACTAAGAAGATTGAAAATGGTTCAGGCTATTGCTATTGCTCTGAGGAGCATAATAAAATAAGTTTCAGATTGCTTAATTCGAATATTATCTTCAATGAATTAACGTTAGTACAAAAATAAATGTTAACTATTATGATATGACTTTTTATTTAAATCTAGACGCACTATGAACGGCAATGGATGTCTGTACCTGTGGTGAGCACAAATTGTTTGGACACATCCAGTCATGCTAGGAATTTGAAATTGTCTAAGCAGATGAGAACTGCCTTCATTAAAAAGGTTACTTCAATGTAGTGGCCAATTTATTCGTATAAAACTTGAATCACACATTAAACTTACGACAATACGAAAAAGGTAAGAGATGTGAAAAAACGTAGGAGTAAAATTGTAGAGAATTAAGTTTTATACAAGAAAGTAGCTGATAAGATATACAGGGTGTTGCATCATGAGAGGGACATAGCTTAATAGGAGGTAGAGAACATCAGTGGTAACCGGAACCTCCCATAGAAATGTCTCATTGGGCCTTCATTACGAAGTTACAGGGTGTTAAATAATTTTTGGCCAAACCTGTTTTTTGTCATAACTTTGACAGGGAATGAAATAACGAATTCATATTTGGTACGGCTAATGTACTAATGAGCCCCAAGAGGTACATGTATGAAAAAAAATATATCCAGGTCCGGACTCACTATAATTTATGTTTCTTCTTTGCATCAATAAAACATCACCCTGTATATATTTTTTTGAAATTTCGATACGATATTCGAAAAGAGCAAGAAAAAACAAACAAAATGGCCTATTTCATTTTTTTGTTACACCTTCGTGGTTATTTAAATACGTTGTTAAATGTGCAAGAAAATGGATTACAGAACCCTATTAAATGAGAGGCACGTGAAATAAATAGTTTTATAACTAAAATTTGCAAAAATTCTATTGAGCCTAGGTGGTCTGGGTGAATACTAATTTCGGCACGTTTTAAAGGTCCATTTTGGTAAAAAACTGTGGTCCTAATAAGTAATCGGGTATGAAATAACAAAATTTTTAATCAATCACAGTAGGCTTGTTCAAAGAATAAAAGTGACAGATAATTTAAACCATTTAGGCCTAAGCAACCAGTTACTTTGATCAAGAAAATCATCAACATTTTATACTTAATAAAAATTGGAAAAGAGAACAAACTAAAATCTAAATAAATAAAATAGTTTCCATTCAATTAACAATAAATAACAAAACAATAACTAAATGTGTTTAAAAATAAAACGCAATTGACACTAAAGTAAATTTTCAAAATGTCCTCCCCCACATTCTGTGCATTTTCTTGCGCGTTTAGAAAGGTCACCAATTGCTCGACGTATCATTTCTGGATTATTCCGTATTTCGTCGCAGGTTGTATCCATGCGCTGGATTAAATGTTGTCTACTTTCAATTTCAATGCTATAAACCTCGTTTTTTAAGTGGCCCCATAAAAAGTAATCACAAGGGTTACAATCAGGAGATCTTGGTGGCCATTCATGTGGACCCCGCGTCCAATCCATCTATTAGGATACACATTGTTTAAGTGTTCTCTTACTTGAAGGTTAAAATGTGGTGGGGCCCCATCATGCTGAAACAACATGCCTCATATACCGATATTTTCTAACATATTCGGTAAAATGTTTTGAAGAAAATCAAAGTAAATTTCACCATTCAATCTTTCTTCAAAAAAATGTGGCCCTATCAAATGTCTATTCACAAGTCCGACCCAAACATTTACAGAAAACCTGTGTTGCGAACGGTGTTGGCGTACCGCATGTGGGTTTTCCTGTGCCCATTTATGATTATTTCGTGAATTGTTTACTCCATCCCTTGTAAATTGTGCCTCATCCGTAAATAAGGTTCTGTAAATGACTGGGCGATGGTTAGACAACCAATGACAAAATGCCAGGCGGGGGATATCGTCGCCTTGTTGAAGACGCTGTACCTGGCTGGATATGATATGGATGGTAACGTTCTGTTTTTAGGGTTCTCCATACTCGCCAATGAGGAATACCAGTTGCCAAACTGATTCGTCTAGTGCTCATATTTGGGTTTTCTTGAACTACGTTTATAATATTGTTTTGTTCCTGCACACCTTGTTGTAAAACACGCTCCACAACTGCAGAAGTAGGAAACTTTCCGTGTTGTCTTGCATACTGGAACACCGTACTAAAGGTTTTATGATTAGGGCATCGACGACCAGGAAAACGCAGCCGATATTCTCTTTCCGCCGACCTACCATTTCCATTACAGAAATCATAGATGAATATTATGTCAGCATATTCCACGTTTGTAAATTTTACTGGCATAGTTAAAATATTTTCACAAGTTTTCACTAACTAAATGCGGATTATTGACACATTAAATTACTAACAAACAATTATTCAACTGTTTAGGAGATTTCTTTTTATTATCTGTCACTTTGAACAAGCCTACTGTGATTGATTAAAAATTTTGTTATTTCATACCCGATTACTTATTAGGACCACAGTTTTTTACCAAAATGGACCTTTAAAACGTGCCGGAATTAGGATTCACACAGACCACCTAGGCTCAATAGAATTTTTGCAAATTTTAGTTATAAAACTATTTATTTCACGTGCCTCTCATTTAATAGGGTTCTGTAATCCATTTTCTTGCACATTTAACAACGTATTTAAATAACCACGAAGGTGTAACAAAAAAATGAAATAGGCCATTTTGTTTGTTTTTTCTTGCTCTTTTCGAATATCGTATCGAAATTTCAAAAAAATATATACAGGGTGATGTTTTATTGATGCAAAAAAGAAACATAAATTATAGTGAGTCCGGACCTGGATATATTTTTTTTCATACATGTACCTCTTGGGGCTCGTTAGTACATTAGCCGTACCAAATATGAATTCGTTATTTCATTCCCTGTCAAAGTTATGACAAAAAACAGGTTTGGCCAAAAATTATTTAACACCCTGTAACTTCGTAATGAAGGCCCAACGAGACATTTCTATGGGAGGTTCCGGTTACCACTGATGTTCTCTACCTCCTATTAAGCTATGTCCCTCTCATGATGCAACACCCTGTATATTTATCATTATTGTTTTGTTCACCACTGCTTTTTTGTAGAAAATTAGATTTGATCCTCTACTTCCTTGTTCAATAATTTTGTTAAAGCTTAATTGGCCCGCCATTTTCCCTCCGCCGTGTTCTCTTCTTCCATATGTAAAAGTGAGATTAAGAATTTACCCACTGCTTAACCTAGGTTAACATAATAGTAGTTGGTATGCAGATATTCAACTTTTCACTGTCGGTTTGTTTAAAATTCGGATAATATTTCTAGGCTAATAACTTCAAGTTAGATGTTACTTGTAACTTACACATTATACTTGTTGTGCGCTCAAAGTTATATTTGCAAATGTCCAGTATAAAATTCTATTTAACTCGTCTTGTTCACGCAAGCTCTCCCATAGAGTACACGTTATATATACTTGATATATTTGGGTGAAATTCTGTAGATTGGGCACGCTATAAAGAATTGCGTAATTTTATGCTATCTGCCGTTCGCCGGGAGAAAAAAGTATTACGTAAGTAAGACTCAAAAATGTTATGGAAAGGCATGAACAACTATATCTTAAACACAGAACGTTTAAGGGTTCCTAATCATTTAGGTGACCCTGACAAGGTAAATCAATATTTTTTATCCGTTTTTGATGAAGGAGAAGTCAGTGATGACTTAATTCGTTTTTATGTCAGTATGTTTAAATACTGATCAAAAGTTTGAGTTATCTTTACTGCCAGTCGAAGATGTAAGCAAGATTTTACGCAGTATTAAGTCGAATGCCTATGGGTCTGACAATATTTCAATAGCCATGTTAAAGTACTGCAGTCCTTATGTAGATAGCTTTATTACGCATATTATAAATTGTTGTATAGAACACAGTTATTTTCCTTCAACGTGGAAAGTAGCTGTAGTCAAGCCGTTACCTAAAGCTCATGCTCATATTAATTACACTGATTTACGGCCAATAAGTATTTTATCAGCTTTATCTAAAATATTAGAAAAAGCCATTTCTATACATCTTACTTACAAACTACTTGGAGAAAAACAAATATTACCAAGGTGTCAGTCGGATTTTAGGCGGGGTTACAGTACTTCAACTTCTCTTCTAAATGTATGTGATGAGATTGTATCTTCTGTAGATAGAAAAGAAGTAAAAGCCGTAATACGGTTAGACTTCTTCAAGACATTCGATACTATTAATCATAAACTTGTGTGCAGTAAGTTGACTTATTATGGTTGTTCTGATAAGATTATTAAACTTATTAGCTCTTATCTTTGCACAGGTCACAGGTAGTTCATATAAATGATAGGGTGTCCTCTGAAAGAAGTGTTACATCCGGTGTACCTCAAGATTCGATAGTGGGACCACTCCTTTTTCTAGTTTACACGGGTGATATACTAAGATCAGTTAGACATTGTAAAGTTCAAACGTTCGCAGATGACACACAAATTCAATACAATTTCAAAGTTGATATTATCGATGCCGAAAATT
Source organism: Leptura quadrifasciata (assembly GCA_963675555.1). Lineage (NCBI taxonomy): Eukaryota > Metazoa > Arthropoda > Insecta > Coleoptera > Cerambycidae > Leptura > Leptura quadrifasciata. The sequence goes on along the minus strand of OY776681.1, from coordinate 11,228,859 downwards.
TTATCAATGAAGATCTCCATATAATTGGCACTTTATCTAATAAGCATAATTTAAAATTAAATGAAACAGCGAATTTATAAAATTATCAATGATCAATTACCTTTATCCCTTTTTCAAAAATTATTAAAAATATCTGATTCGCATGGATTAAATCTTAATGTCCCACGTCACTCGTCAGCCATCTTTCAAAAATGCTTTCCTTATTTGGCTGTTAAGCTTTACAGCTCCACTATCAAAGATTTTCCTCACGTACCAAAGTATTTGTTTAAAGCTCATCTAAAGTTAACTAAGTAGTGTAATTTAAATAAAATCAATCTAATAAATTTAAATAGATATAATAGGTATTGTATATAATGCAAACTTCCCTTATTAAGTGATATGTTTTATGTAATATACCCCTCTCACTCAATTTGAATTTAAATTTAAGTTTTTCTTCTTCTTCTAATATACACACGTCCATGTATTTAAATCTATGTTCTTTTGTTATAAACCAGGTAAAGGGTAAGACTGGCATTAGCTAAACTTCGCCTGGTTTATATTTATTTGATTCAATAAAGTCTATTAGTATTATTATTATTAAATAAAGAAACAAGTTATTGCCTTATACCCCAAGAGAAACAACAATGCAGCTACGGACACGTGTTTCAGAGTTATTGCTCCTCATCAGCGTAGCGTAGCTTAGCGAATATATCTTATAATCGAGCAAAACCAACAAAGGTCGGAAAGTACAGTGCACAGTTCTCGATTTGTACTTTTATACTTCATGTTCCACATTTAGGGCCTCAAATCAAAAAGTATATTCTTTAATTATTTAGCCTCATAAACCCCCATCATATTATTATTATTATTATTATTTTAAAATTCAATTTACACTAAGTCACATTGATGTTTAAGGTTAAAATTTACAATTCCAAGCACATGATTATAATATTTTTTCACTTTAATAATGTAATCCTTTACGTTGTCGATGTCTTAAAATTATTTGCATATATCTGAGTCCTCAGGGATTTGTTTAAACTACTTTCGTACTGAATCAAAGATAAGAGACATTTTTTTTTTCAACCTATACATCTTTTGGACATATCGAAATTAGGTTTATATGTGTAAGATTTTCTACTGAATCCATTCGAAAATCTAGATATATAAAATAACAACTTAAAATATATTTGCACAAACATTACAGAAAAAAATGTTTATTTTCAAATTTAGTGTTAGTAAAGAAATTGTGGCCGATTCGGTCTGCATGAGCAATTAATGTTGGTGAGTAAATGTGAAAGATAATGTGATAAGATGCCTTCGTAGTTTTAGATATTAAGTGAAACATTTTAAAAAGTGCAAGTATCCTGTACTGCTGAAAAGGGGTAAGAAAATAATATGGGGCACATATTAGTATGGAATTGCCTTCCGCTACACTTGGCAGAATATTTCACATAATATGAACTCAATTTTAGAAATATGTCCTAGAGATGCATTTCTATTTATGTATTTCATGCCTTTCCCTACGATAACTATCAAAAATTACTGCCCTGTTAATAAATATATATTCCACAAAATTTACAAAAAATAAAAAGTAACATGCCTTTTGAAAATTACAATGTGCTTAAAGATTTTAAACAGTGCTACTGGACAGAAAATGATGCTACAGTACGATAACCTTGGCTACGTGAACAATTTCTAACACCCTGTAGATGCATAATTAGGAACAAAAATAAACTTGGGGGACATAAAAGTGACACTTGACATGAACTAGCTTTTGTGTGCTAAAAATAAAATTATCATTTACGATCTCGATCTGATTGGGAATGGTATCAGCATATACCATCTACTAATAAATTGCCATCAATTCCAGAATAGGTATTTATTGTCAATAGGATCCAATCAAGCATTGGCAATGCATGGCTGTTTACGGTACCTAATTAGGAATTACGTGCATTCGAAACATATCTAGGGATACATTTCTGCACACAGCTTCTGCCCACAGATGGTTCGCGTTGAGGGACCGTGAAACGAATAGTCAGAATTTGTTTAAGCATCATGCAGTACGTAGATGCTCAATTTAGTTATTATACCCTTCATGGAAATGAATATACAAAATCCCCAAAATTCTTCACTATATGGAAAACTTTTTTATTCAATTTTTTTTTAAACAGGTTTCAGTATTAGTTTCAGCTTTACATTCGGGGATTTTGCTGGCCATGGGTATTGTGAATATCTGCCAATCTATTTGTCTCAAATCAAGTTGCCCAGATTATTTCTTACATTAATAAAACTGTGAATTGAACCTCCGTTTGTTGAAACCATATGACGCCCCGCCCCTTTCCTCCAACGACATGTCCTCAATTACTTCAGTAGTTTTATTCATAAGAAAGTTCAAATACATTTCCAAATTGAGATTATGCCAAAAAAGTAGGGGTCAATTAGCCTGCCCTTAAGAATACCGCACTAAATATTGACTTTAAAAGTGTACTGGTCTTTACAATCAATCACAAATCCGAGGTTTTCGTCAGCCCACCACCTGTAATTTTGGGAAGTTACTACCACATCGGAAGAAAAAGCTGCTTCGTCTGTGAACAGGATCTGTCTAGAAAAAGGTAGATTTTCTTTTATTTCTCCTTGTGTCCCGTACAAAAAATGAATCTAACATCAAAATCGCGTTCTTTAAGCGTTTAATCTGCTATATGCATGAATCATCTGCATATTGATGTACTTGACAACTAGTGACTACATTTGATATGACAGAAATAAATAAAGCAAACAACAGTGGCCCCAAAATTGAACCTTGGGACACACCTATATTTAAACTTTCAAAGGGAGATAGAATTCGAGAGCCATCGTTCCCTAAAACTACAGCTTGTTTTCTACCATTTAAATAACTTCCAGTGCGATCTATTGCAATTTTAGAAAAACCAAGATAATGGCAGTTTTGCTAATAGCATAGAATGGTCTCTAAGGTAGCAATAGCCTTCAAGTAATTTATCAATACCAAGCATATATGTTTTTCCACTATCAATGTATCTATGAAAATCGTCTACTAAATGCGTCAATGCTGTTGAATAATTTTGTACTGAATATATATTTTTGAAACTAAATTATTTTTTTTTAGAAATTCAATGATTTGCATATGAATATGCCTCTCGACTATCTTAGATAAAACAGAGAGCATAATGTTACATCCTCCTTTTTTCTCTTTATTATATGCCCAGTTCTTGAGCAATGAACAGAATAATATATTGTTTTTTCTTAAATCATCAAAAAACATGTCTATTATGAAAGATTTTTTGAACTTCAACTGTCATTTCTGTGGCACTTCGTTTGACAATATGGATTAAATAAAAACTGTAACTGTCTTTGAATACTTTTTGTGCCGCTCCTGAGCGACAGTAAAAGACTTTTACGTCAGAAGCTTTCGCGCAGGCGTTCAAACACTTCCGAATTCATTGGCATGCATTTGTAAATGGTATACTACACTTCCATATCTTCCTAGTATGTAATTAGCAATTTAGGATGTATATAATTAATATATATATTAATATATTGTGTTATAATTTGTCATTTAAATTTAAATTATTATATATTATTATATATTATTATATATAGGAATATTAATACTGTATTGTGCCTAAATTATATTGGATACGTTCGTTGGTGCGAAATAAAATGATACTAACTTAAAAGTACAAAAATTAATCATACCAATACGACGATTTTTTCATATAGCTTCACTAAGTAATGTGATTTTCCTAGCCTAGACATTTCGCTGAAATTCAAAAGGCTAGTCCCTGGTCAGAGTAATAAATTTCTGTTGTTTTTGGCAAACCTTCCGTCGTGATGAACTGATTAGACATACGGGCCTGAATTTTAGCCTCCATAACATATTAAACTGATCAACTGATAGAGATAAAATAGATGATAATTTCTTGCTAGTTTCATAATCTTGAAGGAATAAAGCTATATTTATGCTTTGGCTTTCCCCCTCTGTATATTGTACAATTTAGTATTAGAAACATCTACTTTCCTCCAACTTTCTGGAAAATAGCTAAGCTATGTCCTGTTCCTAAAACTGGTGATCCAAACGATGTAAATAACTATCGTGCTATATCTATCTATAATTTGTAATTTCGCCAAAGTATTGGAGATCATATAATACAGAGCTATATACAGGGTGTCTTAAGTTGTGTAAAATTGAATTCCCTTTTTTCTGATATTAGCATTGTGGGGGTTAAAGTTACAGCTTTTTGAAATATTTGGGATTTTATTAGAAATTCATGAATTGTAATCATTTCATCAAAATAGCCATGATTAGAAACAATCAGTCATTATTTTATGTCAAAAAATGCCAGCACGTTTAAATTATATCAACGAAAACTTTTTAAATTTGTTTATTATTTATAGAGAATGTGATAAAGTAATATCAAGAACTTGCAGCACATTTGCTACTCGATGTCCACAATAACGCAAAATAACACTAACACTGTAACATGCGTATTAATCGAATTGAAGATATGGCATGAACTAAAATAGCAGAGATAAGATCAATTTAAAATATGATTTCATTTTAATTTAATAATTGCTCAAAATTCCGCCCTCGAATCTCGACACATTTTTCGCACCTTCGGAATGGTTCCTCACGAGTACCTCTTCTAATTGAATCCTGTGATATGTTTTGAAATACATTTCTTACTCTTTGCATACAATCTTCAATGGTTGTTAATGGGCTCTCATAAACTTTATTTTTAATAGTTCCCCAAATGAAATAATCCAGAACTGATAAATCGGGCGAGCGAGGAGGCCATAAGAAAAGTCCATTATTGGCAATCCATTGATCATAAAAAGTTTCTTATAAATTAATTATTAATTAAGTATGCGTTATGTGGGGGAGCACCGTTGTTTCTATGTTCGGCGAGAGGTAAATTTTCTAAATAGTTATTCAAATTTTGTAAGATATTCAGATATCTTTCATCTAAAAAAAAAACAAAAATTTACCTATACATATTAGCAGAAGAGAAAATTTAATTTACCGTTTAAATTTCCCTGATAAAATTGTAATGCCACCACTCTATCATTTCTTATAGCACAGCAAACATTGAACTACCAAATTTCCTGAAAGTTTCGCTCTCTGAGCATATGAGGATTTGAGTCACTCCAAGAATGCGAATTGTGTCTATTAAAAAGCTCATTTTTAGTAAATTTTGCTTCATCTGTCCATATAATATTTCTCAAATAAGAATCGTGAGAATAAACTCGCAAAAATTCTGTCTTCTTAGGAAATCTGTTTCTTTTAATCCTTGAACCATATGGAATGAAAACGGGTAAAACTTATGTTTTAATAAGATTCTCTGAATTGAATCCTTGCATAGTCCCGATTCCAGAGCAGCTTGTCTTAATGACATCCTTGGAAATGCATGAAAATATCCCAGAATGAATATTTCAATGTTTTCGTCATCAACAATAGGCTTTCTTCTTTGCATTTTTGCCTTGACAGAGCCATAATTTTTAAAATTTTTCCAGTATGCGTTTTCCAGTGTTGGGTGACGGTTTCCGTTTTTCTGGATATCGAGTAGCAAATGTGCTGCAAGTTCTTGATATTACTTTATCACATTCTCCATAATAATAAACAAATTTAAGAAGCCTTCGTGAGTGTAATTTAAACGTGCTGGCATTTTTTGACATAAGATAATGACTGATTGTTTCTAATCATGGCTATATTGATGAAATGATTACAACAATTCATAAATTTCTAATAAAATCGCAAATATTTCAAAAAGTTGTAACTTTAACCCCCACTGCTGAAAAGGGAATTCAATTTTGCACAACTTGACGTAAAAGATACAGGGTGTTCCATTTGATCTAAACAAGTTTTCGCGGTTTGAAGTTGACAAAATGTAACCCGAAAAACGAAACACTTGGTATATTATTGAATTTATTTCAGTTGTAGAACGTAGTTCTCCTTGTGTTATTTTTACGTGACAAGAAGCAAATGAGGATCTTTTACAGAAGAAAGTTATAACGGTTCTTGCAAACCGTTGCACCTGTCAAATTTTCTATAAAATGTCAAATATCTCTGAAACGGCGAGGTTTAGGTATAGGATATGCTACATATTTTCGACTCAGAATTTTATGCTCTTTTCGAAAACTCTAAAATATATAGGGTGTTCCATTTGAATTAAGCAAGTTGGTGTCGACTTCCGGTATAAGCGGAAGTGCCAGCTGCTTGTAATTATTTCAGTTGAATTGGCCACACCGACGTTAGTAATTATCTAAATTTTCAAAATTTTCTGATGCGTACTTTTCTTTATATCGGTCGATTCAGTTCCCGGTGAGACACCCTGTATAGTAGTAGTATGGGAAATATCCTATTTTCCTGTGCACAAACTATAATAATTTAAGCAATAGCTGATAAGTTTTTGAAGTTTCAAATCTATATTATATTGTTATAATATTAATAGGTGATGATATCCTATTTTAAATACCTTTGTTAACTTATACTGCTGTTCTATTATCTCTGTTGATTTATTCCTCCTTTCGTCTCTCTTTTATCATCTGTCTTATGCTATATACACTATTTGCTTTACCCTGTAACTAGTTTTACTATTGGGTATTAGATAAATACATTCCTTAGAGTCCAGGATGTAGGTCTGGAAATTGATTGTTAGAGAATTGAGTTGAGCTAATGAATTTGACATATGAAGCAATAATATGGGCGAATTTATAATGCTGATTTACCAAAATTGAAAGATTTCTCATATATCCCTGAACCGATTAAAAAAAAAAGTAAAAATTGATGAGTGTTTAGAGAGCACTCGAAAGAATGGTACAAAGAAGAAAATTAAAAATATATATATATTTTTTTTATTAAACATTTAACAAATCTCAGCTAAGCGACTAGTAACAATGAAAAACTAATAGTAAACTATAAACACAAGAGCATGCAACTTTAAACCTTACAATGATAATAATGAATATACATTAATATTCCCCTTTATATTTTATGTGTAAAAATTATAATCTACTGAAAGATCAGCTTGATATATTTGACTGTAGCATTCGTTCTGTTAAACAACTTGATTTATAATTTATAAGTTTCGCATTCTATACTAGTCTGCTGTAGTTCTATCTTAATGTGTTTTTTATTTTATTTTTTAAATATTGTAATGTATGTTGTTATCTTGCAATGCTTGTTTATTATAATGTTTTCATATTCTTCAATGTAATCCCACCCTGTAAATGGTTACCTGTTGGGCAGTAGTATCCAAGTCATTAAATAAATAATTGGTTTTAAGTTTTTTCATCCTTGCACTAGTTTAATTATTTTTTTATAATTTGATTAAAAAGTATTTTATAGGCCAACATATCAAAAATTTTTTGCTCGTTTTGCCTGCTAGTATGATTAATCTAGCTGGGGAGGTCAAAAGTGGCCTAGACTCGGCGAAACATTCTTAAAAAATGAAACATCAGAAAATCCCTCAGGCTCATGCAACGCAATTTTTTTGTATGGATTAAAGTATCACTTAAATCAGTACTGGTAATCAGTATTTATTTAGCTTGATACGATGCATTTGTTGAATAAAAATATCAATGGATTATTATACACGGTCAATACATTTCTACTGATAGGCAACACTCAATACTTTGTGAGTTACACAACGATCCGTCGCGCCGCGGCTCATATACCTCCTCGCATTGCTGCGACCCAGGTAGAAATGGGGAAGATGGTTCTCGAGAACCGCGCAAACGACCACTTCGTAGAGTTCTTCACGCAGCCTCCTTATCTTCGGTCTACGTCTGGACCAGCCCCAGTGCAGTAGTAATGAAGGGGCCGATGGAATATTGACAGTTATTTTATTTCACTTAAAAATAATTCGGTTCCTTTTATTATTCATTTGAATGTGTGTATATAAAAAATATTGTTTACTTCTTACACTATTTTTTAATAATAAATATTTGCTTATCGGATCTCTCTCTCTCTCTCTCTCTCTCTCTCTCTTTCTCCTGGATATGCCCACTTCAACTCAAAACCCTTATAGAACAATAGAAATAATTTCTTAAAGGAATCTGCTCAGTAAATCAAATACCAGTAAACTAAGAAATAACTTCAACCAAAGAGCTAGTGATCCTTTGATACGTTTAAGAAAGATATTAAATCAGAATTAATATATGAACATATGCCATCAACGTCAAAAATATTAAACAAACAATAAATCTTGATATTGTAGATGTAAACTTGGGACAAACTGATCGGAAGAATATAAATTTGTGATCCCATAATAGAATCTTGAAGTACACCTTATCTAAAACAGGAGGTCATCTGAAAATTTGTGTTAAACACAGAATTTTTTATGTAATTTTAAATAAATCAAGTGGTTCCATGGTGAGAATTATCATTTATTTTATTTATTTATTTATTTATTCATTTCTATAAAATATCCAACGGATATAAATCCAAATTACAGGATAAGTATAAAACAGCAACTGTAAAGTAATTCAATGAGGTATAAAATACACGGTGAACATACATAACATAAAATTAAATAGATAGCATAAACAAACTTGTATACGTGGCTAAAGGACCAGATTCCAAAGCCAACTCAACAGAAAAAAAATAGCATAAACAGAACAATAAGATGCAAACAAACAAGTGTGCTTAAATATGTTTTATACTACAGTAAAGTATATCAAGCTGGAACTCAATATCAGAGTAGTTACGTACCATCTGATACAATGGAGAGCATTTATAGATGTTTCTCCTATGGATGTGCATGTAAAACAGGTGGTTGCTTCTAGCATTAGTTCTAGGGGCCTGAAAATCAAGTTGTGAAACTATAACGTCGCAGTCCAGTTTATTGTCCGTGTTCATCTCGCGGTAGCGCTAACTAAGCAATCACGTATCATTACGTTATTTGATCACAAGAAGCGTAGTTTAAACATGTGATCAGTCGGGCAAATGTCATTCATGTAAAATGATCAGTGAGCGCTACCTGACCGCTCACCGTGATGAATCATCTGCATATAGAAGAAATCTCACTTCCAATTTGGTGGCAATGTTAATAAATATCACAAACAAAAGAGGCCCCAAAATCGAACCCTAGGGAACCCGAGATGTATGGGCAAAACCAGCAGAGCGATGGCCATGGCATTGAACAAACTGGATCCTACGGCCAAGTAGGGCCTAGACATGGTGGTCAGGCCACCACTGAGACCGATATCCTTCACTTTGCTCAATAGTAATCCATGGTCAAGTCTGTCAAATGCTTTGAAGAAGTCAGTATATATAACATCTACCTGAATTCTTCGATCAAGGATTTCGTTATCGAATTGTGTCTTTCATGTTAAATTAGTGACAGTGGAGCATCCTTCGATAAAAATAAAACTACTCAAAACCATGCTGTTCTGGTAAAATAATATTTTTCAGATGATCTGACATGAAAGTATGAATTAACATTTTAAAGACTTTGGAGAAATTGCACAAGACAGCAATTGGTCTGTGATTAGCGATTTCATTCGTTGAACCCTTTTTATAAAGAGGAGATGTTCTGGAAATTTTCCAAATGTCGGGAAAGGTACACGTAAGCAGAATTAAATTAAATATTATACACAGCGGTTGTGAGAAGATGATATCGCAGTCCCTAATTAGGAATGCTGGTATAAGGTCAGGTCTACTGGTCATTTTAGGCAGGCTTAAGTCGTCTTATAGAGTTCCGCACTTCTTCAGTGGTGATATTTTTTATGTGAAATAAATTATTGTTTGTAAACGATAAATTGTTGGGATCAACCTCAGACAAATCAGTGTAATTATGTATTATGAACGAGTCCTGATTCAAATGCACCCATTATATGAGCAACCACACAAAAGTTGTATAGGTCAACTGTGTTAAGTCCTAAATCCCTAAGTTGATATAGCATGTTTTTCTAGTATTTCAGATAATGTAGATAAAATACTGAGCTTTCAAAACACTGGATTGCAAAATTAAAAACTGAGCTAAAAAATAAATTATATTTTTATAATAGTTTATATTACCAAAGCATGTGTGTTTTTATTTTTATTTTCAAAAATTATATTATTATTTTAAAGAATTTTCCAACATTCATCTGTACTAGAACTATTTATATGATAAGTTAAGCATATAGACAAGCTTTATAAACTTCTGCGTTTTTACAATGAAATGGACATTTTTTTCAGTAATTTTGAATGTTTTTCCGGAAATCCTCCTACTTTTCTCTCTATATTTCGGTTCTTCGAGGAGGGCATACCGTACAATTGAAGAAGCATTGACATAGATTAGACCATTTTGTGAAAGGTTCATTTTATCGATAAATTTGGTTCTGCGCAGTTCCTGAAATGTATGCTCATTTCCAGAACAGAACCACCATATCGACAAAATACCTTAAACAAATTATCTAAAATTAAAATAGTTGTACCCCTCAAGTAAAATCTGTGGCACGCCCATGCTCGACCAGAGTGCTTGAATTTGCCGAAAACGCTTCGAAACAAAGAAGATCGATTGGAAGAGACTGGCCAGCAAGTAGCAAGTGTGAAGTTGTTGACAGCTGTCAGCCGTCTATCATTTCTGGCAGGGTTACGTCACAAGCCCGCTATTGTTATGGGGAAATCAGAAGGCGAAGGGAAGTATCACACCCTGGAGTTGAGTCGGGTGAGAAGGGGTGGAAGTAAATTGGCACTGTTAGAAGTATGAAGCAAGGCCTGGCGCCAACAACTACCAGGAGAGCATAAGCGACGTGTTATTTTTGTGACTTACGAAATAGCTTCATACTACTTACTATTAAGTTTAGCAATTTCGTTGTCCAAAAGTTGTACTGGTTTGCCACAAATTTATGAATTCAATAAAATATGTTCTCTCAGGAACAGAATAAATTTTACTTAGCACAGGCTATTTACAATGATTTAGTACATAGGCATTTATTATATTGTTTTTAATTTAAATTGAATCTCTCGTATATCGTTTGAACCAAGCCATGCCGCGAATTTACAGTATGTCGTTCTTTTCCAAAAATTTTATTATTTGTATTGTCATTCTCTTTTTTATCATTTTAGAGAACACGCTTAACAATGAAATAGACCTATAATATTTAATATCGTTATTATAGCCATTTTTAAAAACTGGAATAGTTAAGGCTGTTTTTAATTTTTGAAGAAGAATACCAATCTTATTAATTATTGGCATAAGGTACCTACATAGCAAATTCTTCGATGCATTCCTTAATTAATTTAACCGAACGTCGTCTCAACGTTGTCGATTTTCCATTCTAGCACTAGTATAACATCTTTTGCTTCCTGTACAGAAACTGAATCAAAAAATTTCGTATTCGTATTGTCACATTTAGTAGTAGTGCAATTATTAGATAAATTAGTAAAATAGTTTTCCAGTTTAGTTATTATAATTTGGAAAATTATTTTATTTATTTATTTAAATACAAAGTAGATTTTACAATTAATTAACGTATTTGTAAACAAAGTAGATTTTTTAAAAAATGTATACAATTGTGAAGAGTTTATGGCCCCAGTGTTTTAATTAATAATAAATCCTGGTCACAGCACCAGTGAAGAGGTTTAAGCCCACTCCGATTAATTATAAATGAAATCCTGGTAATCATGTCACCAGTAAATTCATTACTATTTATTTTTCTGAAGGATAAACAAATAAGATTGGCCATTTGCGTGATCGTCTAGTTTTGTTAGTGTAGGACCCAAATTTCGTTGTGTGTGTGTGTAGTAACCCTTTTTTAAATTAACCCCAGGTTCTTTTATATAAAGTTTAATATTACTTGTTTCTGTCTGATACTATATACCTTAGAAAATTAATCACCCTGTTAGTTGAAATACCTGGTAAACTTGAACACACTGTCTATTAATTGAGAGACCTAGTTAAATATATATGTTATTTATGTAGTATCTTATTACTCAAGATTACAGTGTACATTTATAGTTGAAGTTTGTTTATATGACAAAAAGGTAAAGGTGAAAGAATAAGACAATAATTGATGGGAAAAAATAGAAAAAAAAAACATTTTATTTTATATAAATTGATGCAACAATAGTCGAACATGAAATCAAAAGTAATCCAAATATTTGAGACAATTGTCTAAATATTATAATAAGGAAACATGCGTCGCTATAGTAATGACCATACTATAGATATGCTGAGTGTTTTGATGCAATAACAAGAACTTATAAAAAAGTATGCTGTGTTATTTGAATAGTAATTAGAGTTGTGGCAATGGCCTGTTAATGATAATCTATAATTAGAGCTGTCAGCAATTGCTAGGTAATAATGGCTTATAATTACATAAAGTTGTTAGCAATCGCCCGATAATAATGATTTATAATTAAAGTTGTTAGCAATTGCCAAATAATGAATCGAATGCAAAACAAAGGACAAGAATCATGTCATGTTTGTACATTATCAAAGTTAGGTTGAGGAATGAGCATTAAATACTCATGTAAAATATCATAGAGTGTTGAGGAAATATCTTTTAATTATACATTGTTCATTGATTGAAATTAGAGTAGGAACAATCGTTCAGATAATCATATTACTCTTGCAGAGGTGAGAATTTACACTCACATAAAATCCTTTAGAATGCTGGGGAAATCTCCCTATAGTAAATAAATAGAACACCAACCAGAAGATTGCCTATGATTGTCAAACATACGACGCCGCGAATCTGCGAAGGTAAGAAAGTGCGGTTGCATTCCCCTTCAATCGAAACAAGTGACGAGACAACTGCCTGAAATATTGACATCCCTCGTTGTAACTGAACCCAATTGGAGAACAGAACCAGCCAATTGACCGTAGTCAATGTTTCAAACCTTTGTGAACTCAAAGTACGCCGAATTCATATAACTATAATATTTTATTGTAGGTAAATGTCCAACAATCAGAAAACCTTGTGGATACAGTAGGAAAATATTCCTAGTGTACTTTAAATATAAATAATAATATATATATAAATATATATAATAATGATAGACATGAAGTTTGGCTAGTCTGTGATCAAGTACCTTGTTATTGCATAGCTCTAAATATATATAGTTCTTGAATATAAACTTGTTACTTTGCAAACGCAAATATACCTAGTAAAATATTCAGAAAGCGAAATTTTATGAATTAAATTTGTGAATGAAATCATAACTGAATAACTGGTAATATAACATTATGATAGTTAAAAATAAAAGCTAATATGTCTTTTAAAAAATCTAATATTCTTTTAGTGCCACAAATTCGTCATTTAAACCTTTTTTTAAACACCCCGTAACCAGAATATGAATGCAATTGTAAATAATAAAGTAGAGTCTCGAAATAAGAAAGTAATCACCTTTAGAAATTGATTCCAGCTGAATTTCTGTGCGCCCTGTATAGCGTTATATCACCCGTGAATGCTCTCCCCCAGGTTCTACATGTTTAACGTCCTCGTAGGGCATCGTAGAGATGTTAAAATGACACTTCTTAAAGTGTACGTTAAGCAGTGATTGTCTTTGATGTAAGTACAACGAACACGAAGTACTGCGATGCAATGGTGTATTAGAACTTATTTCCCAAGTACAGCTGACCAAAGTCTGCAAAGTACCTTGAGCGTAGTTTAATTTTATTTCCTAAGTACAGCTGACCGAAGTCTGCAAAGTACCTTAGGTCGGATTCCAAACGCATCTCCTCCAGGTGTGGTTCATCAAAAATGAACCCCTTTTGAACGCTGTGGTGTCTTTTTATATGATACGCGACATCACCCTTCTCCTCGAATCTCACGCTTCATGTGGGAACTATTTACATTAACCAAATAAATAACGTTGGATACGACGTAGTTCTGCACAGACTTTTAGGATGACACCCAACTCTCTATCTTTTTCTATGGTTAAGGTAGAAAAGTGTAGGCGATTTCATACTCTGGGAATAAACGAAGTACTTGACACTTATCTTATAACTGATAAACAATCCCTGCGACTCGACTAGATTTTATGTAAATTCTGTCTCAAAATTATAGCGTTTAACTTTGCTTTAAAAATATAATTTTAAAAATGCATTCTGGTAACTTTACCGTGTTCAATATTAAATGACTAAATAAATGTAGAAATGAAATGAATTAACTGCAATAATTACTTGAATTTGGAAACATAAATAGGAAAAAATTAAATTTGTAAATGCCCTATATACTGGGCGTTTCAATTGTTAAATGGGCACTTAGATGTAAGCAAAATCTATATATGCCTAAAAATTATCTAAATGTTCCAAGAGGATGGTTTCTATCCAAACATATTTATATGGATTGTAACGTATAAAAGATGCATATACTTATTCTAATATAATATAATTTTGTTCATTATACAAAATAAAAATAACTAAAAGATACAGGGCATTACATTTATCTTTTCAATTATAAGATAAGCCTCCAAAATTTTTCATGGTTTTTTATAATGAAAAGTTTACTTTTGTTATTGAAATTATTCTTATTTCTTATGTATCATTTGGTAACAAGTTGTAAAACTTTAAATTAACTTGACTAGTTTCAAAAATTAAATTAATGATGTATGTATAGGCTTCGTGATATCAGTATATGCTCATCTATACCAAGCGCGCTGCTATTTTTTAGGGAGGAAATATGCTTATAATTTCGTTTTTAGTGGCTGAATTTAAAAACATAGAAGTTGTAAATTACACAAAAATCAGTTGTCAAACTCAACTGGCAACTGGCCCCTCAAGTATCTTTCACTTCATACTATTGCAAGGAACGTACATTCCTGAGCCTTCTAAAACTTATATTCTCCTGGTACTAGCCTAAGTAATAATTCCAAAGATTTAGTTATTTAATTTTTGTTCATGAGGGATTAACTAACTAACTAACATCAGGACAATCGGATTTATTTATTTTTTTTATTTAATTATGACTGGAATATTCATATCACTGTATATTTATTTATTTTTCCAAAGCTCCAAAGCTATTGTGTAGCCTAGACCTAGGTAAAAGTGTGCATAATCCATAACGGCTGTCCCAACCCTCAATATTGGGGTGCAAAATAGAATGCGGAATTAATTGATATGTTAATAATTTTAATTCACTTTATTAAAATTATTAAAGATATTCCGAATATGCAAATCATCAACGCATTGGAACAGGAGAACAGAACAGCGTGGGGACTGTTTCAGGCTTTTAAAAATATTTTTTCATACAATTGAACGTCTCAAAGATCTGTCGTTATGATTTGAAAAATAAAGAATGTTTCTTTCTAATTAAAGTATTTTGTTATTCTAATTGCAATCGCAGAATTGTCATAAATTTACCAAATCGATTAAATAGGCAATTATTTGCTGTATTCAATTAATGTTATTGTGGAACATTATATTAATCGCTGTGTACTGCTTTGAATAAATAATACCAGTCAATTACTTAAAGAAATTTTTCCGAATTTTAAATGATTTTTAAGTATCCGGACACTGTGCCAGCGCGGTTAATTTTTCATAAAATCACACCGTTGATGACAAATTTCAATAGATCTCGATAAAATTCTGTTCTATCCTCTACACTGCATGCTTCTTCTGGTGTCCTGGTACGTTATATAAAAATTTTCTGGAAAAAGCTCGAAAACTGAATTCAACTTTTGTGGAAACGGCAGTAATTTTAATAATATAACTAATAAATTCTTTTTTTCGGCGGTCGGACAAACGAATAATGTTGTACGTGACGCGTATACATATGATGTGTGATTGAAGTTTATTTCATAGTTCTAATAAGAGATGGAAGATGGAATAGTGGGGAAGATAGAGAGAGATGGCAGAGTTATGTGTATTGAAGGAGTGTATTCAACAGGGCCGGACTCGGAAATTTTATTCCCGAATCTTATCAAGAAATCCTTTTGGAATTTAATTAAAATCTTTTTTTTTTGTTTTTTTTTTCAATTAAATAAAGTAGAATAGAATTTATTTTTCAAAAAACGCATATACAGTGTCCTCCAAAAAGTCTGCACCACATGGAAAACTTTTTATTCAACTGTATTTTTTTAAACGAGTTTCAACGTTAGTTTCAGCACGATTAATAATCACAAAATTGCCAACAATATCTATCATATCAGAACTATGACACCTCCAAAATGTCATTAGAATTTTTAAAATGACCCGAAGTGGCCCTTATTTATCAAAATATGGAAAAGTAGCATAAGGAAAAGTTGTTTGTAATTATAGTCCCTTCAAATTAGGAAAAATTAAAGAAAATTTTCCCACAGTTATGAGACCTGTAAACGGTTAAGTATTCTAAAGTCTAAACATGATGATTTTCAAAGGGTGGTTTTTGAGATATATATATATATATATATATATATATATATATATATATATATATATATATATATATATATATGAATTTTAGCGTTTTTTCGCTCTTTCTCTATTTCCAGAAAGAACTATGCATTTTGGTGAAAAATGTTAAGAGAGCAAAGTTATAGAGCATAAAATTTCCTACATTGTTTGTTTCTACTTGTTTTCGAATTCCACATAGTTTCTCCGCTAGAGGGCGAGTACGAGGGGTAGTACAAGTCTTATAACGGTATTTTGATAAAATCTAGTTGTGTACATCTAGCTTTAATTTTTGTGACATTGTCAGTAAGTTGTCATAATTTATTGCAAGGGTGCAAAAACTAATATCCCTCATATAATAATAATAATCTGGAGTTATTGCTAAAGCAGAAGATGGATGGTCAATGAGATAAATTGCACTGCGTTATAATATTTACAAAAATTCGGCGAGTAACATTTTAAGACAGTGGAGATCAGGGCGACGAAGGATATCAACTCAACAACAAGATTTGCAATTGGTAAATGCTTTAGTAGAAAATCCATTTTACTCAGTTATTCAGGCTGCTGAAAAAACGATTTTTCCTGGATCGAGTAGTACTGGTCGCCGGCGGGTAAGAGAATCAGAGCTACGCTGTCATGCAGCAGCACAGAAGAAATACTTACTTAAAGCTGAACATAAAGAAGATCGAGTAGGATTTGCGCTTGAATTTTTAGCGCATGATGTAAATTTTTGGAACAATGTAATCTTTACAGACGAGAAAACTTTCCAGTCAACACACAGTGGTCGTATTCGTCTTACCGCCCTCCGAATACTCGATTCGATGAAAAATGTACCAAATAGACCAAATAGAGAAATACCAAAATGTAAGAGGTCTTCGAACAAAAGTCAAAGAGTTTTATGACAATGTACATCAAAATAACTGGGATATACTCTGTATAACCGAAACATGGTTAAATAATAATTTCTATGACAACGAAATATGTGATTCGCGTTACATAGTGTTTAGGAATGATAAAAACTATAACGAAGCTGAAGTCAGCCGTGGTGGCGGTGTCCTGTGTTGTGTAAAACGAAAATATAAGCCTGTTTTAGTATCGAAAAGTGCAAATATTAATTTTCAGTGGATTATTGTTAGAACTACTATAAAAAACCTCGAAACACTCATTTGTTGTGTATATATAACATCAGGATCACCATTATATATTTATGAAAGCTTTCTGGAATCCTTACAAACTTCCGAAGATTTTAATCTTGCTAGTAAGTTATTTATAATAGGAGACTTTAATATTACGGAAATTACTGGGGCGGAATTTAACCTCGGCAACGGTACGTCCAAAGCAAAAATAATTAATCAGCTAATAAGTGAATACGACCTGTACTCTATCAATAATATTAATAACGGAACAAGTACTCTAGACCTGGTTTTAACAAATGTAACTGAAGCAAGGGTAAATGAATGTGATACGCCTATGGTAAGCATTGATACCTTTCATCCATGTTTAGATATTACCTTTAATTTAAATAATGCAATACCTGAAAATAAAACAAACATTGTAAACGATAATAATCCCTTCGACTTTAGAAAAGGTGATTATATCCGGCTATATCAGTTGCTCTCACAATGTAATTGGTTCGAAAAATTACGTATAGATAATGCCGACAGTTGTGTAGATAGTTTTTATAGTACACTAAATAACATTTTCGAGCAATGCTTACCAAAAAAGAAAAGTTTTCACAAAAACAGATTCCCAGTATGGTTTAGCAAAGAACTTATCTCTAAAATAAAAGAAAAAGAGCATTACTTTAGAATGTCAAAGAAAAGGTCACAATTACATGAGCACTATTATACACAAAAGTTTCATTGTTTGAGAACACAAGTAAATCGTCTTTATAAAACTTGTCACAATAATTATGTAAAAAATATTGAGAATAACATACATGATAACCCGACTAATTTCAGGACATATATAAAAGAACAAAGAAAGAACTGTAACATGTCATACCGATTTAATTATAACGATATTCATCTTGATAATGATGAAGCAATAGCGAATGGCTATGCAGACTTTTTCAAATCTGTGCACAGTCCAAGTAATTTGCCTAACAACTTTGACTCGAATTTTCCTAGCTATAATCTAAATAACTGTGACATAAACAATATAACTGAAAATGAAATATTAATAGCAATTAAATCACTAAAGCCTAAGGCAGCCATTGGTGTAGATGGCATACCTGCTTATTTTTTCAAAGCATATGGTGAACTGATCGCGAAACCACTTGCCATGTTATTTAATTTGTGTCTCAAAGAAAAAGTATTTCCCAATAAATTTAAAATAGGACGTATAACTCCTATTCACAAGAGCGGAAACACTAGCTTTATAAACAATTATAGACCCATAACAGTTCTACCATGCCCATCAAAAATATTTGAAAGGGTAATATATAACAGAATGTACTTGCATGTTAGCCCAGTCATAATCACGGCTTTGTACATAGTAAATCAACAGTTACCAATTTGTGTATATTTAGTGACTCAGTTGCCAACGAGATTAAACATGAATCACAACTTGATGTCATTTATACAGACTTGGCGAAGGCATTTGATAGGGTCAATCACCAAGTACTAATCCTAAAATTAGAATCATTTTCATTTAGCAGAAACACTTTGGACTTTCTTTACTCATACCTAACAGGAAGGACACAGTTTGTAAAATTTAATAGTGATAAATCATATAACTTTAATCCCACATCAGGAGTCCCACAGGGGTCCATTCTGGGACCTTTGCTTTTTGTATTATTTGTTAATGACATAAACCTTTATATTAAACACTCTAAATTTTTACTGTATGCAGATGATCTAAAATTGTTCCTTAGAGTAGATACTTTGGAAGACTGTAATTTATTACAGAATGACCTGGATGCTCTTGTTGTCTACTGCAGCAAAAGTGACCTTACTCTCAATGAGTCCAAATGTAAAACAGTCAGTTTCACAAGAAAAAAAAATCCTATTATAAATGACTACAAGATCAATAACACGACGTTAGATCGTGTCTGTGAGATAAAAGATCTAGGTGTCAAGTTTACTAGTAACTTTAGCTTCAACAGTCATGTATTAGAATTAATATCCGAGGGTTACAGAAAGCTTAGTTTTATTACTAGATCTAGTAAAGAGTTTAACTATGATACCTGTATATTATTATTCAATTCATATGTCCTTTCTAAACTAGAGTATGGGGCTATAATATGGAATCCAAAAACTATTTTATATTCTGATATGCTAGAAAAAATCCAAAAAAGACTACTGAGAACCCTATTCTTTAGAAAACATAATTCATGGCCATTATTTATATCTTACACAACGCAACTACTAGATTTTAATATTAACTCACTTCAGAATAGAAGAAATAACTCTGAGATATTGTTTATATTTAACGTTTTTAATAAGATTAATGATCCTGATATCTTAGCAGAAATTGCTATTAATGTTCCTGATATTAGATTAAGAAGGAGAGATAATACTTTTAATATAACAAACACAATTTCGCCCGTTAGCCAATGTTTGATTACTACAAATGAATTTATAAAAAATCATGACATTGACTTTTTTAACATAAGTAGAAGTAAACTGTTAAATTGTATGTAATATTAGCATAATATGATAAATTATATATTGTATTAGCTTTGTATATAATTATATGTAATATTAGCTTTACATGTCAAATGTATATTTTTCCTCCATACTACTGTTTCTTAGTTTTAGCCTGTAGTATACACACTACTAAAACCCTGTACACCATGTAAGTGGAATATTGTATTCTGTATGATGTGCAGTATAAATAAAGTTCTAATTAATTAAAAGAAATATATATCTAACAATGATAAAAGTGGTAGATTTTCCGTCAATATTTTGGATTGAATATAGGCGCGTGGTCCTGGTGTTTTGTGGCATATTGAGGAACGATTTAATAGTGAAACGTATATTAGGATTTTAGACAATATTATGCTCCCCTTCTGTGTCACAATTATTTCCTAATAATGAGTTCATATTTCAACAAGACAATTGTTCCGTTCATACTGCTCATACCGTAAATAACTGGTTTCAAGATAACAACATCAATGTTCTTAACTGGCCCAGTCATAGTCCAGATCTTAACCCTATGGAAGAAGTATGGGGACTACTCGTAAGAAGTATCCAAAAACGAAATGTGGGACCACGGAATGCCGAAGAATTACTGGAAATAGTAAATAATGCATGGGAAAATATCATTACTAATGATTATTGTATAAGGTTGTTTAATTCTATGCCAAACAGACTTATAGAAGTTATAAATAGAAATGGTGCAATTGTTTCTTGTTAAGTAGGATGTCTTTGTCCTTTGATCCAGGATTTCTGCTAATCGTACCGTTTATTCTCCACTTTCTTAAAATGCTACACACCAAATTTTTGTTAATGATATAACGCAGTGCAATTTGTCTCATTAATCATCCATCATTTACTATAGCAATAACTACAGCATTAAAATAAAAAAGAATTTAAAAGTACTGTTTCATTTCGGCTACTCATTACATATTCAAATAGAGACAGATTTACATTAGAAAAAGAAGTTGTCCTATTTTTTTCTGCTCGCGACAGTACTTCCCAAAATTGCAAGTGGTGGGTTGACGAAACCCCCCGATATGTAGTAGACTTTCCCCTGACAAGGATTTCATTGAACCATGGAATGTACGGACTTTGGCTTCAGAATCTTAATTGGGACATATGTAGGTCAGGAATCCATGAGGTGGACATCCGGAATGGGAGGAAGTCCGCCATATTGGTTTTTATGCCTAATCGGTTGTGCACTCTATCTCCGCAATCGCTTATCCGATTTTAATTTTCTTTTAATAGTTCATGTAATAATCCCCCCCCCCCTCATGTTATTTTTTGTATTATAAATTTGTTTTCAAAAGTAATTAATTTACACCTTCATTCAACTTTATTACAATTATATTCGCTAAGTTCATGCATGACAATGTATTGAGCCTCTGGGCGAAATCAGTTCCCACAGGACGTAAGCTAGACCTTTGTCAGCAAAAGATTAGATACCCACGGCCGTTGTAAGTTGCTGGGCTGAATCGATGGGAAAAATTAGTCGATCCGCCCGCTTCATCGAATTTGGCCGAACTCCGGCACGGTCCGAAATTTAAATTTAAAATCAGAAAACTATTTGTCAAAGTGTTGTATTCTAAATTCCTTTACGTATTTACTAAAGTCTTATTAAACTAAATAAATCATTCAATGTTTTTTTTGTGTTTTGGCTCGCGAAGCGTTTTTATAAAATTTTAGTGATTGGTGAACACCGTCGGTAGCAATTAGACTACCCGGTGACACCTAGGAATAGGGGATTAAACCTAGAAGGACGGGGTAAGTGCTCACTCTGTATCGGTCCATGGTCCTCCGTAAATATATCGTGTTTCAAATTGTGTAAAGCTAAGTATTGTATCTTGAGTTTTTTTCTTTCATATAATTACTGTTTTATTTCAACTTCCTGGTTTTGTCTTGGCAAATGTCAATATTTTTTCTGTGATAGTATTAAATCCATCCTCCTGGATGGTCTAAGTAAAAGAGGTGCTTTATTGAAGAGTAACACCCTCCTAATTTTTCTCCAACTAGAGAGCGACGATTTTAGCAGAAGAATCTGAGACCGCGCGCTATTCAAATCGTAAAGGCTACGAACGTTTTCCGCGTCTCGTAGGTTCACGTTACCCGAACAACCCCTACTAAAGGGTCGGTTTGTAACATTCAACTACAAATTTTACGCTGAAAGATAAAAGCTCTTGTGACTTTTTTCGTATCTTTTAAGATAACGGAGTTAAAACTAATATTAAAATAAAGATTTAGAATTTCGTTATTTACACCTGTCTATCTCATTCGATAAGAACACAAGCTAAAAGTACTTTAAATATCTCTGAAAAAATACGCAGTGAAAGAAGGAATAGTATGACTACAGGGGAGCACAGCGTAGTTGAAATGTTTCGCATGATGCCTAGGTATATCAATTATTCGTTTTGAATTTGGGAGCGGAGCGCTGCATGCGACAGTGCGCAACTTAAATGACAGTATCTTTGTCATTTCTGAAGATAACGAATTAAACGAAGCGTCATTTTGTAGCCAAATAATTTGTCTACATCCTTTACTTTAGAATTTTTTCTTTTTATTGTGAAACAAAAAAGGTGGACAGGTGTAAATAACGAAATTCTAAATCTTTTTTTTAGTATTAATTTTAACTCCGTTATCTTAAAAGATACGAAAAAATTCACAAAAGCTTTTATCTTTCAGCGTAAGTCCGTACATTCCATAGGTCAATAAAATCCTTGTCAGGGAAGGTCTATAATTGAATATAAAGACCCGTACTTTTTTAAAACCAATGTTTGCTGAGGTATCCTTAATGGCGGACTAGTTTTCTCTTATTTTTTTCGGCATAATCTCAATTCGAAAAGATATTTCAACTTTCTTATGAATTAAATTGCTGAAGTATTTGATGACATGTCGTTTATTTATAATAAATAATAATTGTGTTACAATTAAGTATAAGAGTGAAATCAAAAAAATTCTTTATGATGTAAGATATGTTGTCACATTAGCGACTATTCCCGGCGCATCCGCCATATTATTCCATATAACACTTAAAAATCTAGAATACTTTGTTCGTAAAAATGCAAAATATCTAATTATATTGTACCATTTCATTTATATATTTATTCCTCCCCTGTACTTTATATAAAAGTATTAACGAGAAAAAAGGTATATTGAATTAAAACTTGTCTAGATCTTATATAAACCATTAGAAAACTAAAAATTATGAACTATTAACATTCCATAATGGAACAAAAATTATCAGTATTCACTTAACATATTGAAACATTTAGCTATCGAAAATAACTTTCCAAAATTGAGACAAAAACTGAATTCAAATTATGTAAATTAAAATTTACTTAGAAAGAAATGACAAAATAAGACAAATTCTCTGTTACGTGTTTACACCCTCCAGTAAACGCCCTCTAGTAGGTTCAATAAATTGCAACACGAGCTACACAAACCACTGATTTATTAATCACTTAAATTACAATAATTAATCCTCACACAACTAATAATAAATTTAATCTAACATAAATTCACTACTTTAAATCACAACTTGTTACTGTCCTTTATTTCATCTTATCATTTGTTCGTCTGATATAAAACTCTGCCCTACTTGCTCGACTTCACTTCTTATATATACAAGTGGAACGTACTCGAATCTACTTTCAGAACCTTTCTCGAATATGAATTTCTATAGTTTTCTAGGCGCTAAATAGCGGTTCGTCAATAGGCTTAGAAATGGTGCCGCCTTACCGGCCGTCGACCAGGGACTAATTACATCTCTCTCTGCTAGAAAACAGCACATAACAGTAACTTATTAATGTAAAAGAATTCTCTAGTTCATCTCTTATTTCTAGTGCCTTAAATCAGTTTACGTTGAATTAATTTTGTAGTACCTTGTGATTTCTACCAGTTTATACTTATTGAATAGCAAAAAAAATGTTAAATAAAAATACTACATAAAATGTTAGATACAAACCCCTAGAATCGAAGCTAGGCGCATCCACCATATGTTACATATTAGCTGCTATTGCCCTGCGCCTCCACCATATTATTCCACATATTTCTTATCTTATAATACTTAAAAAATCTAGAATAAGTTCTTCGTAAAAATGGGTCTCGTGGATTTAAATGAAAGTGGCCATGAAATAAACGCTGGGTGATTAGAACAGATTAACCGTATAGTTATTCATTAAATAAGCTTCAACCGCATAAGAACGTTGAAATTTAATCAGTTTGGTAATGATTCACGAAAAATTCTATGGAATCAAATTTACGACCTGACGGAAATAGATGAAAGGTTTCTAAATGATAATTTAAGTTTATTAATGAATTTACATGCTCCTATTAAAACTGAAAGATTTACAAAACCTCCGCCCCCTTGGATTACAGACAACTTAAAACTAATGATGACTGTACGGGATAAGGCATTAAGTAAATACAAGGAAACCCAAAATGTAATCCACTGGAATTACTACAAAGAACTTAGAAATTATACCGCCTTTGCAATTAGAACCTAAAAAAAACGCTGTATTAAATATAAATGACTAAACTCAAATAATAAACAGTTATGGAATTTAGTTAAACAATGGAATGGTGGCTCAGTGTGTTAAAGCGACTGGCTAGCAAACTGAGTTGCTTAGCGAATTGGGTTCGATTCCCGCAAGGCGAAACAATTTTTAATTAAAAAAATTGCCCCAAGAGTGGTTCGGAGTCCACATTAAACTGTAGGGCCTCGTCTCTCTTTGCCTAGCACAAGATCCTTGAGATCTTCCAGGGAGTTACTTCGGTAACTTGAGAGGCGGTTAAGAAAACATTTTAAAACATTTTGATTAGATATTAATAACAATAACAAAAACCAACAAATTTCACACTTTAATATTAACGAAATTAAAGAATTTTTCAAATGTATGTTCCACTAGAGAAGAACTAACCAAAAATTTAATAAATTTTTACAATAAACTGAAAACTTAATAGTCAGGAACTGTTTAAATTAACCGGGGTCACAGAAATTGAAGTTTTAAAAGTCATTAGTAGTAAATCTAAAGTCTATGGGATAGATGGTATAAATATAGTAATGATTGAACTTTCTTGTCCGTTGCCTTACATAAAGCACATAATAAACTTTTGTTTTGAGCACTCAGTGTTTCTCAAATAATAAAAAGAGGGCCGAGTCACCCCTATTCCAAAGATTGGTTCTCCTAAGGAGACACAAGACCTCCGTCCAATCACTGTTTTGCCTGCGTTATCCAAGGTGATAGAAAGGATAATTGAAGGACAATGACGTAACCATTTAATTAAATTTGATTTGTTACCACAAAATCAATCACGTTTTCGTCCCGGACATAGTTGTGGAACTGTATTCCTGAATATGACATTATTAAACAACTAGACAAAAAAAAAACGTTGGAGCCCTAGTACTACTTGATTATACTAAAGCATTTGATATGATCAACCATGACATATTACTAGCAATACTCCACTTTATAGATTTAAGTCAAAGTACTATAATGCTTTTAAAAAACTACTTGAATAATAGGATACAAAAAGTTATGTTATCTGAAGAAATTTCGGAAAGTTATAAGGCCAGAGGGGTTGCTCAAGGGTCAATCTTGGGACCACTTTTATTCACAATTTATACTTGCAATTTTCCCACTACTCTTAACACCTATAGTTACCATATGTATGCAGACGACACACAATTGTATCACTTTTTTTACCGCAAAAACTCTGCAGTTGAATGTCAAAGTATTAATAATGAGATTGAAGCCTTAGCAAATCATTCCAAATAACACAATCTCAAAATTAACTCCACAAAATCTTCTGTTATATTATTTGGTGATCTCTCTGAAAAAGATATGGTAATTCAGGTAGAAGGAGAGAAGATAGAGGTGGCATCTAAAGCAAAAAAATTTGGGTGTGCTTATTGATAACCAACGGTTAGGTTTACGGATCATGTTTCCTGCATACTAAGAAAATCTTATAGCAAACTGAGAATGATGTATCCTAATAGATATGCCTTAAACAAAAAATCAAAAATAATTGTGTGTGATTCTCTTATACTCTCTCAGTGCAATTACTGTGATTATGTTTGTAGACCATGCAGAAGATGCTAGAAGAATACAAGTATTCGTGCCTAAGATTTGTATATGGTATACGTAAATACGAATATCACATATCCTGGCTAATGCACATTGGCTGAACATGGCCTCCCGTAGATTTTCTACATGCAAACGTCCCATATCATAAAATCTCAATTAGCCATACTCCGGCATATCTGCATAATATAATAAAATACAGAACAGATATTCACAATGTAATTGTGTCAGGTTAATGACAGGCGTCAAAATGTATTAACTATTCCTCAACATAAATCCTCACTGTTCCAAAGATCTTTTATTTACAATATAGCATTACATTTAAATGAATTTCCAAGAGAGTGTAAATCTGTGTCAGTAAAAAAGTTTCGTATTTTTATTTTAAATCGGTTATACCAAATTCAAGGAAAGCCGCATTAAGATCTTTCTGTGTTTGCCTGTGTTCTAATATATTGTATTATGTATCCCCAAATTATTTTTATACGTCATATTTTTGTAAGAACCATAATATTTTGTTCGTTATTCATTTCTCCTGTCTCTACTTATAGTGTTCAGTATTCTTAGTTTAATGTACCCGAGGCAAAAGTGGAAGAACAGTTAATTGCAATTGGACTTGCGCCGAAAATAAAATTGCACTTTGCACTATATTTGTTTAATAAAGTTGTTTATTATTATTATTATTAAATACTCTTGAGTGACAAGATTATTAGGTATGTCAGTGGAGTTTTCAAAATAGCAATATTATCTTTAAATATCGTGATTGGTATCTCGTCATAACCTGTGGAATTTTTCTTTTTCAATTTTTCAAATTTTTCTCTCGGTGTCAGATTCTAATATTGGCATGAAAAAAAGTTTTTCCACGACCGGGAGTAGAAATCGATTTCTATGGCATCAAAATTGTGACAGAAGTAAAGCATTTACTCCCTAGGGACGAAATAAGACAATAATTTCTCTAAGGGAGTTTTTATTTCATGCCCAATAGTTAAACAAAATTTTCTGTGTACGTTTGTACCTTCTTTTTCTTACCCATTCTCTGAACTGATTGTACGCTTTATCATACAAATTTCTTGATTTTGTGGGTAATAAGTTTAAAACTGCCGCACCGGCAGCTTCAACGATATCTTGCGATTCTTCTTAGTTTGCCATACCAAAAATGCCAAAACTCAACTTTTGCACTTGACAAATGTATTTGTAAACAAATATCTGTTGCCGTGATACGTTGAATGGAAATATCCCAAAGGCTTCTAAATATTGTAATTTCGGTCCAAGTTATTATAATTCTTTATTTATGAAATAAATGTTTCTACTCCCGATCGTGGAAAAAATTGTTTATACACCTCGGGAGAGACCGCCATTTTTCCCTTGATGTATTTGTTGCCCTCGGGCCTCAAATTACACCTCAGGAAAAATAAGACGTTTCTCTCCCTTAGTGTATAATGTACTATTACTTGGTTAAAATATACGTTATTAGTAGTGGCTGGCTGAATTTTTGCTTGTTAAATTTTGTGTGATACGTTTAAGAAATAGTCCTTGAAATTTGAGGCTATTGTTCTGTCCCTGAATCTTCCTATATATTATGTTATTTTTTCAGGGATAGTTGCATTGTTTTTAGTTTATTTCGTTAATAATGTTCCAGTTTGTTTTTGTTTTATTATCAGAGTTATTAAATTAGTTCTTTACGTGAATTCGTTTTGCAAATTCTATTGCTGTTTTCAGTATTTTACAATAACTGTTTGATATACCATCCTTCGGAGGGGATGTAAAGCCGTCGGTCCCTTGTCTATTAAATGTTAGGCAAGTAAAAGATCCCTACTCTTCTTAAGGGAAGGGGTTCGGCAAAATTCCTGGTTGGGGGTAGCTCGTCTACAGGCGTCGGTGTTAGGCCTCAGTAGCGGAAATAGGCCGACGTTAAATAAATGTATAAAAAAAAAAAACTAACTGTTTAGTTTATATATTCTATAATGTTATTTTTTCAATATTTTTTTATTACTAGTAGGATGCGCTTATTTCACATGATAAAAGTATTGACAATCAAAAATCAGATTACTCAGTGTCCACTTATGGTACACCCCATTTAACAACTTCAGCAAACCGTCAAACCGACCAATACTGTAATTTTTACATCCGCTTTCAAACTAATTTTAAAACGTTTTCATTGTTAAGGTAAATACCTCTGATAAACGCTATCTTATAAAGCGATATGTTGCCAAGTTCTGCGAATCTTTGCTTCTCAACTCTACGTGTCCTGTTCTCCTACTACTAGTGTTCAAATTTCAGCAACCATGTGTAACCATTATACGCTATGTGTGTGTGCTTGCTGCTTAATGTATTCACATATCATGGGACGGCTGCGGTTTTATTTAAAGAGGCATACCCACTAACCAGGGACGTTCTAGGATATTCAAACGGCGCGGCGCTGAAGAACAGAGTCAATATAGGGTTAATTAGGAAAGGATATCATACAAACATCAAAAACACTTTTAAACAGGATAAACAGAAATTATACATGTTTGCATATTAGTTAAGAGTCATCTTCCTCATATAACTTTGTACAGCTTGACATAAAGCAACTAACTCTGGTTTTATTTAATTATATGTATATCCCAGTTACGTTACAAGATATGGCAACAGATACAATTAAGTGGTTACAAATACAAACACGCAGTACACTAGATTAATTATGGAACAGGCCTATGGTATACTGATGAGATTATAAACTGAAACCTGTCTGTGTCTGTTTAGGAATTGACAAATGATACTTGACCACCGATTTATCAGGATTTGCATATGTAATGCAATGCAGGTCGGGGTATTTGCTCGTTGAGTAGTTGTTTCCTGCAAATCCTATTCAGCAAATGGAGTTTAGTATACAGGGGTAGAGGTTGCTGCGTTTGGTACTTGCTTCGCGATAGAGTCCCTATAAAGTAGAGTCTGGGCACTCGGCCTCCACTCCACACAAATGGATACATAATGGCGGCTATGGTTTGTGTGCGCGCGTGTGCATCAATGTGTCGTCTGTAAAAATTACATCGTTCCAAAAATTTATATCATGCGCTAAAAATTCAAGCGCAAATCCTACTCGAACTTCTTTATGTTCAGCTTTAAGTAAGTATTTCTGTGCTGCTGCATGACAACTTAGCTCCGATTCTCTTACTCGCCGGCGACCAAATTCGTTTCTTCAGCAGCCTGAATAACTGAGTAAAATGGATTTTCTACTAAAGCATTTACCAATTGCAAATCCTGTTGTTGAGTTGATATCCTTCGTCGCCCTGATCCAGGATTTCTACTAATCGTACCGGTTATTCTCCACTTTCTTAAAATGTTACACACTGAATTTTTGTCAATATTACAACGCAGTGCAATTTGTCTCATTGACCATCCATCTTCTGCTTTAGCAATAACTCCAGATTTAACTAAATCGCTTATATGAGGCATATTAGTTTTTTGCACACTTGTAATAAATTATGACAACTAACTGATAATGGCACAAAAATTAAAGTTAGATGTACACAAGTAGATTTTCGCAAAATGCCGTTATATAACATCCTATTTTTTTTTTGCTCACGACCGTAATATTACCTATCTTTGTTCATAATGCAGAATCTGCAATGCTTGTGTTATCCGCCTGGTAAAATTACAATGAAATATAAAATAAAGCCACAAATACAATCTATAAGTTTATTACTAAATACAAATATCACAATATGAGATAATACGAATATGAAAGTATAAATAAAATTGATGAATAAGTTTTTAAATGAAACAATGTACGTAGGTACGTATATATATATTCTCTTGGTTAGGATTGGCGCAGGTTTTATTTATAGTCCATACAAAAATGCATTATTCTAGTTTTAGGGAAAAAACGGCTCACGTATAAAAAAAATAGTAGGTGGCAATTTCTAGAGCCAACCATAGCAAGTTCATATGGAGATTAAAAATTAGTTTAAGGAACCAAACAGCACGGTTTTACGAAAGGCACTAGTAAATTGAAAAATACATTGGACCAAAATAATTTTTGCTTTAAGTCTCGAATGAAGAACCGTTTAAATATAATCATATATCGGCAGAGTGAGCTTGGGATAGTAGTAGCGAAAGATACTCTTGAACTTGAAGAAAAGATTCCCAAACCTCGATCAAGATCAATTTAACCGATGTGGGCGGTCTTTTCAAAACCGAGTGGTGGGAATGTCGAGAACCGGCAATATTTCACTACTGATATTTATAAATTTAACAATACTATAAAAATAATTCCTGTGAACTTATCTTCTACGTAGTTCGCAATAT
Source organism: Leptura quadrifasciata (assembly GCA_963675555.1). Classification (NCBI taxonomy): domain Eukaryota; kingdom Metazoa; phylum Arthropoda; class Insecta; order Coleoptera; family Cerambycidae; genus Leptura; species Leptura quadrifasciata. Next base: position 11,198,553 of record OY776681.1, on the reverse strand, counting down.
GCGAATAGACACTGCTAAATTCATTTTACTTGACATATTTATGACGCATCAGCTATACTTTTTTAACGAACCCACGCATTTATGCGTTTTATTTTATTGTCAATATGATAATAAAATATACTTTTTGCGTAGTGGTAGGTGGATATTCCTATGATTAAATTTCCAGCTTTTCAATTATTGCATCATATCTACTCTTCGCGATAATGCGATTAAAAATAATTTTCTGGCGCTCCAACGCTCTTGTTTCTAACTACGTTCTAGAAACGTTCATATGTACAAAATATATTGAGCTTAGAACCTCGTGTCGTCAGGCATTCGTTCAAAGTACGCCACTTCGTTCTCTTCTACTTTGTAATCGTGAATCCAACGACTGCCTTTTCTCAGACTGCCGTCTATGCCGTCTTTCCATACTCCAGCTGGTAGATAAACCTGAAAACCACAATAAAATAGTAAAAAGAACTGCCAAATAGGGAATTGTCGGGTCTCAATGAGTCATCATATACCGATTTGTAATTTTTTTTAACACTTTGAATTATTCGGACTATTTGTTTTATTTTTTTATACCTCTTACCTCTCGTTGCCTTGAACCGGAATACAAAATTGGAGCTACAATTATTTCGTCGCCAATGGAAAACTCATCCACGACAAGATGACAGGCAGGATCTTCAGAATCTAACATCCATAACGGGCGAATAATGGGAAGGCCCAAGTTCAACGAGACCCTAGCAAATTTGGTCAGTTTTGGTGTCACCTAAAAGAAATAAAACTAGAGTTGTACGAAGTGTGGACATAATTTTCTGAGAACTGAGAATACGAATAACATTTCTGAAGGACTTTGATGTAGCATTACATCTGTCGTTTCATTCTGCAGAGTTAGTTTCTGTCAATTGCAACTGCTATAGGTAAATTTTGAAGTAATTTAAATTACTGACGTATCTTCGGTTATGCAAATTGTAAAAATTCATGGGCCGAGAATTGATCCTTGAGATACACAGAATTTTAAAATTAAAAACAACACTTTATCGCGGTATTTTATATAATTAATAATTAATACCAACGTAAGGGAATGTCGGGGCCTAAATAGTAAAAGATATATGCAACCTTAAAATAATTAATTATCGAAGACTGCTCACGCTAAAACGGACATCTTACCTTATTCTGCCTTGTCTTGGCCAAACTCTTGGCCATATCCGAGATGTTCTTCTCTCCGTAGCTGCTGGGCAAGTGATGGTACCTTATGACGGGCAAAAAAGCAGCTAGCTGCAGCCACCTGATGTACAACTCCTGATCTGGCAAAGTTTTCGCCGTTTCATTCAAGAAGTTAACCTCGGGAGTCTCGTAGTCCCCACCCACTGCGCCAGGGATCAGGAAAGGATACCCTAAAATGCCGTAAGTGAGAATCGTCGGGATAACTCTGCGAAGACCTTCCCAAGACGACTCAAATTGGGGCAGAACGACAAATGCTGGCGATTTGGGGCGTTCTATGGCGCTGCTAACTCCAAAGATAGGAACCGCGCTTTGTAATCTATTGACAAAAGCCGTCTTGTATGCATCAGGATTGACTAAAGACTCTTCACATTGGTAATAGCGCGGCATGTCATACGCCGAGCCCATGTCCAAATAGTAAGCGTCGAACTTATATTTCTCCATGGCTTTCTTCAACTTATCTATAAGCCAAGGAACCGTCCTGTTTGTGCTTGTAATGTCTAAAACGCCACCACTCTGCAGCGTTTTATATCTGGTTAAAGCAGGTATACGCCTGTCGCTGGAGCGTTCGGAAATCAACAGCCTCTTTTTCACGGTCTCGGCAAAATTGATACTTTCCGTCGATATGAACGGCTGGATGGTGAAGACCACGCGGAATCCTCTCCTTTTCATCATCTCCATCGTTTTGTTGAACGTAGGAAACCGAATGGTATCCAATTCGAAGTCTCCAACTTGATTCTGCCAGAATTCATTTATCAGAACGTGGCCCTGCTTCAATACTCCTAAGGAATTCGTCATGTCAACAGTGAAGTTGACGATGGTTTCTGAAACACGGAAAAAATTGATTTAATAGACTAAAATAAGAAAGGGTTTTAGAAACATACAAGTTATTAACGATTTTTTAAGCAGCAAACCGTTGTTTACTTTTTCTGGCCGAAATTTTAGTTCACATAACTTACAGGTATTAAGCAAATCAAGAACTTTCATATTTTCATTAGTAAAACTTACGTTCTGTCAATTTTTCCTTGCTATCCGACGTGATTTCCCATAGAGGTTCGCTCAGTAAAGAATCGATAATAGTACCATCTTCTCTTTTCAGCCCGTCCCAAAGGGTATGTTCACTGAGGCGGCCATGCAATTCTGACATGTTGGAACTTGTGCAGATACTGTAATTCAATTGAGGAGTAGTAGTCAATCTGTTTACGAAAGCAAAATCGTCGTATTGAGCTCTAAGACACAGCTGCTTCTTAGGAGAGTTTTCTATGGAGACGTACAGAGGAGTATCGTTGTTTATTACTATAGCGGCCCCTACAAAATGGACGAAAAAAAAGAGGATATAGTATTTTCGATAATCATTTTACTGATAGTAATAGGTAGTGTTATATATAGTATAATATAGTAAAGTATGGTATGGTGTGGTATAGTATAGTGTAGTGTAGTGTAGTGTAGTAGAGTAGAGTAGAGTAGAGTACAGCGCAGCACAGTAAAGTACAGTACAGCACAGTAAAGTACAGTACAGTATAGTATAGCATAGCATAGTAAAGTATAGCAGAGCAGAGTGAAGTAGAATGAACAAGAATAGAATAATATAGTATAGATATATTATTGATAAAGGGCATTTGTCAAATGTTTCTTTTTTGCACTTCTGTGACATGGACTGTGCTCTCTTATGATGGTGTGATTCCATTTTTTTCATCTGCAGCTCGACGCTAGAAAATGTAAAGGTCATCTCAAAGGGTATGTCCACTGAGACGGCCATGCAATTCTGACATGTTGGAACTTGTGCAGATACTGTAATTCAATTGAGGAGTAGTAGTCAATCTGTTTACGAAGGCAAAATCATCGTATTGAGCTCTAAGACACAACTGCTTCTTAGGAGAGTTTTCTATGGACACGCACAAAGGAGTATCGTTGTCGATTACTATAGCGGCTCCTACAAAATGGACGAAAAAACAGAGAATCTATATTCTTTCCTATTATTTGGGTTTTCTACCACATGTACTATTATCCTCTTCAAAACAAATCACCGAATCTACAAAATAATAGAATTATTGGAAAAAAGGCCTCTGCGCCCGTGACGTTTACGCCAAAGGAAAAGTCAGAGGTTATGTTTTGCAAATAATATAAATCGGAATAAACACAAAAATAATATATTTTGCTGACGTTTCGGAAAGTAATCTCTTTCCGTTTTCAAAGCTATTTTTTGAAGAAAACATAACCTCTGACTTTTCCTTTGGCGTAAACGTCACGGGCGCAGAGGCCTTTTTTCCAATAATTCTATTATTTTGTAGATTCGGTGATTTGTTTTGAAGAGGATAATAGTACATGTGGTAGAAAACCCAAATAATAGGAAAGAATATTCGTAGAATGCCACAAATAACTTTCAGACAATATTTAGAGAATATAGTATTTTCGATAATCATTTTACTGATAGTAATAGGTAGTGTTATATATAATATAATATAGTAAAGTATGGTATGGTGTTGTATAGTATAGTATAGTATAGTGAAGTGTAGTATAGTGAAGTGTAGTATAGTGTAGAGTAGTGTAGTGTAGTGTAGTGTACAGTACAGTACAGCAGAGCACAGCACAGTACAGTAATGTGAAGTACAGTACAGTACAGTATAGTATAGTATAGTATAGTATAGTATAGTATAGTATAGTATAGTATAGTATAGTATAGTATGGTATAGTATAGTATAGCATAGCATAGCATAGTATAGCATAGTATAGTATAGTATAGCATAGTAAAGTATAGTATAGCAGAGTAGAGTAAAGTAGAATGAAATAGAATAGAATAATATATTATAGATATATTATTGATAAAGGGCATTTGTCAAATATTTCATTTTGCACTTCTGTGACATGGACTGTGCTCTCTTATAATGGTGTGATTCCATTTTTTTTCATCTGCAGCTCGGCGCTAGAAAGTGTAAATGACTCACAAATACCTTTTGAACTGATGAAATATCTCTTCAGTACGTTCCCCCATTCATGGCGTTCGACCTTTCCGGTGATAAATGGTTGAAAAGAGTGACCGCCCTTTTCCAGTGGCCATGCAGATTCCGCCGTTTGACCTCCACCGTACCAATGACCATTTGTCATGTCGAAACAATCGGTAGGGGCTACGCTGTCCGATAACGAGATCCATCGCAGGCTATAGCATTTAATGTCTTCTTCGAGCTCGTAAAAGTTAAGATATAGTCTAGCCCTGAAACATTGGGAATTGGCGGATTAAGTATTGGTTACAAATCCATCGGAAATAAGCAGGAAATACGCAGTAGATTTAATGAAATGATCGTTCCTGAAATTTTATATTTGCCAAATTTATGCCCTAATGATCCTGGTATCCTGCAAGTTAATATTTTAATGGATATGATTCCACATTATACATGGTAATTCAGAAATATATATATATATATACAGTATGTCCGCGGATGGGGTTAACAATAGGTGTAATGGCTAACATTTTTCACATTTCGAGAAAATGTTATTCTCTATAAAAGTTTTTGCTTGATAAAAAAAATAGTAACGACGTTAGACGTTGAGAAAAATTATATTTTTTATACAGGTTGTTTAAAAATTACAAAAACTTAAAATTCCCCAAGAGTAAACTAGTTTTATTTTTTATTGTGGAACAAAACGTGAAATAAAAAAGTTGTTTCAAATTATATAGTCTATCCAATTCCAAAATTTCATTTGAATATTGCAATATTTCCGAAATAAGTGATTTTTTAGTAAAATAGTTATAGTCTGTGCTACATTTTCTATTTAGTTAATTGCATTCGAACAAGGCGAATACATATCAGATAGACAATTCTGAAATCATTAAAATAAATGCATATTTGAAGCTTCTGAATATTCCCAGAATAATGAAACTACCATGATTATTAATTAGTGTATAATGTACTATTTCTGACTTTATTAAATATTACAATTCAAAAATTCCTCCTCCAAATTGAACACATGTTTCCAATCTTTTCCGAATGTTGCGGAAACTACTTCTAACTTCCTCAATGGAAATTGATTGCACAGCTACCGAAATGCGTTGCTTTAGAATGTCAACGTCGTCGTCTATGGGTTGTCGATAGGTAATTTGTTTTAGACGCCCCCAGAGAAATGTATCCGCAATTGTCAAATCTGGACTTCTTGGGAGCCACAAAACTGGACCATTTCGACCAATTCATCGTCGCCCAAATTTTCTATTAAGCCAATTACGTACGACGCAGGCATGATGTGCTAGACATCCATCCTGTTGAAACAATATTTTATTGCGATATTCTAATGGCAAGTCTTCCAGCTGATCAGAAAAGAAGGTATGAAGCATATGAAAATATGAATTACTATTACACGTATTTTCAAAAAAGTATGGCCCTATTATGCCATGATATAAAATGGAACACCAGACATTAATTTTGTTTACATATTGCCTTCCGGTGGAAATTCTAAATTCGGGGTTCGTCTCACTCCAATACCGAACATGTTGTGAAGCTAGAGTCCCATTTGTTGAAAAGGTTGATTCGTCGGAGAACATGATACATTTATAAAAATTCGTGTTGCCACTTAAAATTTCATTTCCAACCCATAAACAGAAATCCAGTCGTTTTGCTTCATCTCCCCCTTCTAAGGTATGGTTAAAATGTGGTTTGTATGGAAATATTTTATTTTCTTTCAAAATTTTTTGGATGCAAGTTTTCTTAACCACCTCCAAATGCCGGGCTCGATTTCGTAATGAAAGTTGTGGATTCTCAGCAATAGATGCTATCACTAATGTTGTGGCAGCGTCATTTTGGTCATATGTTTTTTTCTTTTTCTTTACGTCTAGCATTGAACCAGTTTTTTAAAATTTTTTCACCATAAACATACACATTGGGATATTTCTCACTGAATTTTTCAAGAACGTAACGGTATGAACTTTCACCGTTTCCATAACACTCTACTAAAAAAATTCTTTGCTCGAGAGTTAACATTTATAAAATATTTTTTAATTCAGATATGTCATGATATGTAGACGTAACTAGGTAACAACACAACTAACAATCAAATAGAACATTACAAGAATTATGCAGATTGTTCCTAAAATAGGACTCCAAATTTTTATAGGGTACAACCCCTTTATTTGTCGAAATAAAACAAAATTTTTAAATAATCAAAATTTGACAAAAACCGACAAGCATTTTTTTAAAAATTCACTTATTTCGGAAACACTGTACATTCAAATGAAATTTTGGAATTGGATAGACTATAGAGAAATAGAAAATGTAGCAAAAACTATAACTATTTTACTAAAAAATCACTTACTTCGGAAATATTGCAATATTCAAATGAAATTTTGGAATATATAATTTGAAACAACTTTTTTATTTCACGTTTTGTTCCACAATAAAAAATAGAACTAGTTTACTCTTGCGGAATTTTAAGTTTTTGTAATTTTTAAACAACCTGTATAAAAAATATAATTTTTCTTAATATAATTTGCTTTATATATTCAGATTTATTATTTTTGTTACCTAACTCAGAATTACTAATAGACCAGGTCGCTTTAGATTTATTGTCAGATAAGTCATAAATTTTTCCATTTTATATTATTAAATGCTACTTACTTAGACGACTGTATAAAACAATTTAAGGCATATATGAATGTAGCCTTACCTATGCATCCATTCTAGACATATACTTCCATCCTTCTTCTTATCGATTGGCAAGCACGGAAGAACTTTATCATAGTTTATCGTGGTTCCTAACCTAGCAAGGACTATTTCAACGCCTTCATTATTAAATATTTTCATGTGCTTCTTCACCTTATTGAATTTGATTTTTTCGAAGTACGCCTTTGCCAGTATCTTCTGATGGTACAAGAAATACGCTGTGACAATGAGCACGATTATCGTTATGAATAGGAGTATAACGAATATCTTGGTTTTGTATTCTGTATTTTTCTTCTTTCGAAACGTCTGAGGTAAAGTCTGTAACATAAGACATAAGTCATTGTCAGTTTATCGGAAATAAAATGAAAATTTGATGAAAATGTCAAATATAATTTCGCTGTTTCATTATCACGTTCTAAAAGTCGATAATTGGCGCTTCTAGCCTTATAAATAGTACACTGTTTGCAATCAGTGAAACTGGGATAAAGTTAGCTGGCTCATTTATATCACTCTCGCAGGATCCTCATTTGTCTTAGAAGATTGGCTAGGAACGAGATACAACAAGAAAGTAATGATCGTCTAATTCGAGTCATGTCCAACATATTTTATGGCATTTGCAATCAAGGTTTTGCATTATAATTAATGTACTTTGATTGTAACGAAGATAAAACTATTTAATTCCTATTCTTGTGTCATTATAAATAATTGCTGTGTTTTACTCAAATTATAAAACAACGTATGTTTTCTTATATAAGATATAGACGAAGGTCGAGGCAAAATGCCTAGTGAAATAGTATATGTACTTATGATTTGAAAAGGCCAAATAGACATAGTGTAAAAATAAATCAAATAATGAATTAAACGATTTTTTGCAAGGTTTATTTTTACACTTCATTTGCCTATTTTTGACGCTAAATACGAAGTCAAATGTGTGCTGAGGGCATTTTGGATCCTAATACGTTGAAAAGTATTGGTCATTGTCAATTTTTCAATTGACTATTTGAGAACCTGATGTTTTGCCAATCTTTTTTCCATATAGCTTAAACGTTTATTAAATTTCAATTCCCAATAAATTATTAGACTCAGACTTTTAGTCTCTTAAATAAGCTCTATTTTTTTCATTATTTATTTTAATGCTAGGATTTAGAGAAGACCGCACTGGGGAAATCATTAGCATAAGTGGATGAGGAAACCCAGTTGAGAGAGCTAGAAATTAGTGAAACAAAAACATGATAGCATGACAAAAATATATGATAATGAAAAGAACAACGAATTTGATATTAAATGAGATAAAGCATCCTGAGTGAAAACAAGAGCTATTTTCCCCACGAAATAGTAATAAAATCTAAGATACTAAACAGAAGCCTTAAACTTAAAACATATAAATCCTTGATAGGACCCACAGTTACATGAGTGTGCGAAACGTGGACATTATCCAGTGCTGATGAGAATCAGTTGAGAGTATTTGAAGGAAATATTCTATGAGGAATATATTGCCTCCTCCACGAGGAAGACGGCTCCTGGAGAATAAGAATGCACCATGAACTAGATCAACTGATCAAAAGAGCTGGTATAGTTTGGTTCATAAAAGGTAGTAGATTAGAGTAGCTTGGGCATGCACAAAGAATGGACCAGGAAAGAACAATAAGAAAAGTAATTCAATGAAAGCCAGTCGGAAAGAGATATATAAGAAGGCCAAAAGGTAGATAATAGACAGTCCCTAAAAACCCTGATATTTTATTGGGTTTGTATTTGTATTTACCTTTGTGTGATATTTCTTTTATGTAGATTTCTTATTTGTTATATCTCGTATGTTTTTGTTATCGAATAAATGTTGTTAGTGTTATATCTGTTTTAATTTATTCAAAGAACTTTTCACCCTTTTGCTGGCGCTAGGTCTAACATTTGGTGGAGGCGCCGGGCATCAGCTCACCTTTTAGGCGTAATAATACTTTCAATATTCCGCGCCTGTTTTTACTCTCAATTGCTACATTACTTCGCCACTATCAATTAACAAATTTGTCATTTCGTCATTGAATGATCCGTTATTATATAATTTTGTTCAACATGTAGCCCAGGCGGTGTATCTGCTTAAAATCATAAGAAATGGTAATTTCACTATGCGCTAGTTTGAAAACGTGGGCGTAAATTTTCATTAAACAAAACGTGAAAAATTCCGTTTTTTCTTCGTATTTTTTCATATATCTAAGTAACTATTGCTTTTAGAGAAAGTTATACAAATGAAAAAGTTTTGTAATTAAGTTTTAAATAAGATGCAGTTGGTTACGTATCCAAAACTTCATTTTTATTATTGCAAAAGTAGTAAAAATAGAAAAAAAAAATTTAAATAGCAAGTTATTTGTGGAATTTTTTTCAAATATTTATATTATACGTAGGACCTTTATACTTGGCTAAAGAAAGCTTTTTAATGCAATAAATCTTCCCACCAAATTTCACATTTTGTTTAATAAAAAATTACCACCACCCACATTTTCAAACTAGCGCATAGTGAAATTATCATTTCTTATGATTTTTAGGAGTGATTAAGCCAGAAATCTGCCGTACTATCATATTCACCCAAACCAAAACAAATAGCGCCTGGGCTAATATGCGTTTATGTTATAATCATTACTGATAATAAGATCAGTTATGGTGTGAAGTATTTCATAACTTAAGAAAACTTTGTCTGCAGTGAAATACATTTAAAGTTATCATAACTTGCCTGTATTTTTTCCCTAAGTAAGCTGGCTAACGAGTTGACTGAAGTAATGGAATTTGCGGGGGAATTACTTCCACATTCTTCGTCTCCAGGTGGTTTGAGCATTCTGGGACTGAGTACGGATTTCCTTCGCACATTACGTGAAATTCCACTAAAATGAAAAACACAATTATTCCTTTTCTCTAAATTAATGCGACGCGGCGTTTAATAAATTTACTTATTCATATAAAATGATGTACACAAGAAACATATTTAATCAATTACATTATTATAATTCCTTCAATGTATATTCAAGTTTGATGAAAAAGTTATTTATTTGTCAATGTCTCACGTAATGTCAGTTGAAGGTGGAAAGGTAGAGAAAAATAATTCCTAAAATGACTGTATGACGGTATTGTCCCTCCAAGGCTGTACAGTCCACGAAAAAGTTAGAAAATCCCCAAAAGTTCTGTGACAGGGATGAAACATGGGTACTCCCCTATTTTCGGGGGCTCTGAACACGATGGTGATATTTTTAAGGTTCCCACCATTCAGCAACTACCTCTAATCTCGAAAACCACCCCTATTTCGTGTTTTCTTTTCATCGTAAGGATGCGGATCGGTTCTTTGGGTAGGATGATTCCGGTAGACCGTATGAAATTTAACCATACAACATCTTATCCATCCCCATGCGATTTTATTAGAAATTCATGAATTGTTGTAATCATTTCATCAAAATAGCCATGATTAGAAACAATCAGTCATTATCTCATGTCAAAAAATGCCAGCACGTTTAAATTACACCCACGAAGACTTTTTAAATGTGTTTATTATTTATGGAGAATGTGATAAAGTAATGTCAAGAACTTGCAGCATATTTGCTACTCGATATCCAGAAAAACGGAAACCGCCACCAAACAGTGTAAAACGCATACTGGAAAATTTTAAAAATTTTGGCTCTGTCAAGGCAAAAATGCAAAGAAACATTGAAATAGTCATTCTGGGATATTGTCATGCATTTCCAAGGATGTCATTAAGACAAGCTGCTTTGGAATCGGGACTATGCAAGGATTCAATTCACAGAATCTTATTAAAACATAAGTTTCACCCGTTTTCATTCCATATGGTCAAGGATTAAAATAAACAGATTTCCTAAGAAGACAGAATTTTTGTGAGTTTATTCTAATAAGGTCTGAGGGTCACGATTCTTATTTGGGAAATATTATATGGACAGATGAAGCAAAATTTACTAAAAATGGACTTTTTAATAGTCACAATTCGCTTTATTGAAGTGACTCAAATCCTCATATGTTCAGAGAGCGAAACTTTCAGGAAAGTTGGCAGTTCAGTGTTTACTGTGCCATAAGAAACGATAGAATGGTGGCATTACAATTTTATTAGGAAAATTTAAACGGTAAATTAAATTTTCTCTTCTGCTAATATGTATAGGTAAATTCTTGTTTTTTTTTTTGGTGAAGATATCTGAATAATAACTATTTAGAAAATTTACCTCTCGCCGAGCATAGAAACATTTTTTATCAGCACGACGATGCTCCCCCACATAACGCATATTTAATTAATAATTATTTACAAGAAACTTTTTATGATCAATGGATTGGCAATAATGGACCTTTCTTATGGCCTCTTCGCTCGCCCGATTTATCAGTTTTGGATTATTTCATTTGGGGAACTATTAAAAATAAAGTTTATGAGAGCCCATTAACAACCATTGCAGATTGTATGCAAAGAGTAAGAAATGCATTTCAAAACATATCACAGGATTCAATTAGAAGAGCTACCCATGAGGAACTAATCCGAAGGTGCGAAAAATGTGTCGAGGTTCGAGGGTGGAATTTTGAGCAATTATTAAATTAAACTGAAATCATATTTTAAATTGATCTTATCTCTGCTATTTTAGTTCATGCCATATCTTCAATTTAGTGTTATTTTGCGTTTTTGTGGATATCGAGTAGCAAATCTGCTGCAAGTTCTTGATATTACTTTATCACATTCTCCATAAATAATAAACAAATTTAAAATGTCTTCATGGGTGTAATATAAACGTGCTGGCATTTTTAGACATAAGATAATGACTGATTGTTTCTAATCATGGCTATTTTGATGAAATGATTACAACAATTCATGAATTTCTAATAAAATCGCAAATGTTTCAAAAAGTTGTAACTTTAAGCCCCACAATGCTAATATCAGAAAAAGGGAATTCAATTTTACACAACTTGACGTAAAAAAATACAGGATGTTCCATTTGACCTAAACAAGTTTTCGCGGTTTGAAGTTGACAAAATGTAACGCGAAAAACAGAACACTTGGTATGACATTATTGAATATATTTCAGTTGTAGATCGTAGTTCTCCTTTTGTTCTTTTTACGTGACAAGAAGCAAATGAGGATCTTTTACACGAAGAAAGTCATAACGGTTCTTGCAAACCGTTGCACCTGTCAAATTTTCTATAAAATGTCAAGTATCTCTGAAACGGCTAGGTTTAAGTATAGAATATTCTACATATTTTCGACTCAGAATTTTATACTCTTTTCGAAAACTCTAAAATATATAGGGTGTTCCATTTGAAATAAGCAAGTTGGTATCGACTTCCGGTATAAGCAGAAGTGACAGCTGCTTGTAATTATTTCAGTTGGATTGGCCACACCGACGTTAGTAATTATCTAAATTTTCAAAATTTTCTGATGCGTACTTTTCTCTATATCGATCGATTCGGTTCCCGGTGAGGCACCCTGTATACCAAAAATGAAGAAATCGGCTAAATTAAAAAAAAGTTATTTTTTAATACATCATGTGAAAGTACGTAAGAATACCTTCATTTTGATAAAAAAAAAATTCGTTCGATCATTTGGGCGAATTGGGGAAAGTTTTGAAAATTTTGTGGAATTTGGACTAAAAATGGAGTGCTACCAAATTGTTGGAAATTTTTTGCTAAAATTTGGCGGGCTATTTCTTGATTATGTAGGTTAGTTTCATCTGAAATGTCATCAAATTCGGTTCAATTTTTACCAAGTTATGCGTAACTTAATTTTTGCCATTTTTTCAGTATATTTATAAACATATCGTAGGAGGCGGTGAAAATTTGAACTGAACGTTCCTTGAGCATCTACAACAAAAGAGTGCCTACCATTTTCGTTTATTAATTAGCATTTTAAAGGGTCCAAAATAAATTAAAACTGAAAAACCACCCTTAAAAATGAAAGATCTCCCCCACCTACTCGAAGCGGAAAACTCACGGTATTCTTAGTTTTACCAAAACAAACTTATTTTTCTATGTCGCGCTGCTTCATGAAAATTTTCTCTATCACCTTATTTTGGGCTATTTTTACTCCACTATGTTGTTTGATACTGGAAATTCTTTTGCATTGTCAAATGATTTTTTTTGCTCGTTGTCGCTCCCAAAAAAAAATTCGAATGCAAAAATGGCATTTCGCAATCTAACATCAAAAATAACTATTTCTAGTATTACAGTTACATGTAACACTGCAAAATATTTTAAAATTTATGCTTTAAATATCACACTACACTTACTTGGTTACTTTAAAAATGATTTAACGTATGTAAATCTTTTACAAGTTTCAAGTTAGAAAACTGGCAGCTATGTTATGTATTATCAATACTCCTAAGAAGTTTGCGTAAGACGCAAAGTCTGTGATTTTTTTCAACCATGATCATAGCAAATTTTTATCCAGTTATAATATAGGTACATATTTTGTTGAGTCAAATAGGCATAATATAACAGCAAAACAAATCTATTTAAAATGTACATAGTTTCTGATTTTTCCACAATACCCAAGCGAATATAAAATAAAAATGACCTGACCTTTCACATTTTATCTTCGCATAAATACAATAATATGGAAACTAAATCTAAATTGAATCAAATTACTCAGAATCATTACTCTTACCATAAAATATACTGCTTTATTCCAATTGAATGATGATCACTAGTATAGTTCCAACATTCACAAGTACTTTCTCGATTAAGTTGATTATAAATTTATTCTAATGTCCCTGTTAACGGCCCAACTTACTATACTCTTTTGTCAGTTTATTCTATCCGCATGGGAGTCTCTAAGTTTATCGTCGAACTTTTATCAGAATAACTCTATTACTGTAAACACTTGTGTAGAGTCATATTGTCTACTAAACAAAGTTGGCTAAACAAGATATAAGTACGAAGAAAGTTAACCGTTTAAGAGGAATTGGATGATGGTGCTACGTCTCTGTCTCTCATAAAATGTTTTCTATCAGTTATGTATACGGTTTGAATATTTATGAGACGATTTATTGATACGAATTCGTTTGATCAGAACAAAATACTTTAACAGAAATGAAAGCGTATTTTAACTAATACACCATAATTTTGCGAGAATATTTCCAAATCAACTGCTCACAGTTGAAGTGGAAATTATCAAAATAAGAGCCATATCTGAACCTCTGAATCTTAATGTTGACCATTGAGTGTCACAAATAGATTTTTAAATTATCTGCTTTGTTTTTAAATGTCCAGGAGTATCGTTAAATATTGTTGTATTGAAATGCCAGCCAAGAGTTGTGGTAAAATAGTCAAAAAAATAAGGACATAAGTCCCAAATAACAATTTAAGTTTTTTATAAGCTATGGGATTATAAGAACTGTTTATATAACTACTGATAAATGTATATTTCTGGGACTAGTCATAGGACTCTAATAAACTCAAACAGGGCCAAAAAATAACGGATCTTTAAGAGGTTGTCAAAGCTAAATGCCTAAAGCTATTATAAAACTTGCATGATAAGCATGACATAAAACGGACAACAGAATATTGGCTCAATTCTATTTAAGTAAAACCAATAACAATAAATGGAGACAAAACTAGCTGCATAAACATAACTAGCAATACAATATGTCATAACAAATCAAAACATATTGACATCGCGAACAAATAGAACAGAAAATAGTAATTCTTAAATTTATTTCAATAGGAAATCAGTTATTGACATCTTATCGAGCACTCTGCCAGGTACGAGGTTCTTAGAATTAAGTGTTCAACTTTGATTGAACAATAAGATGTTCTAACGTAATGTGTTATCAGTAGCAACATTTCATAATTTATGATTATAATAATAAAAATCGGCAGCTACTGGAAGCGGCTGGAACCTCCCCACTCGGTGGATCTTTGAAGCCGACAAGAGCATTAAATTGTGTGACAAAATGGCACTAAACGTAATCCGATCTCATCCAAAACCTTTTTCAGATCTTCTGGGGCACTAAAAAAACCCTCAACTTAATGAATTTACAATCATCTATGCCAGTTATTACCTACATTATCGCTCGTTGAATAATATACTATTAGGATATTAACAACTTTAACATCACTTGAACGACTAAGAAAGTCTAGTTATTCTAAATACTACAGATTTGTAAAGCAACAAACTGAAAATTGGTAGTGATAATCTATAATAAATTCGCCAACGAAGGTACAGAAAGCATATGATATTGATAATGTTACATCTACCTTTAAAGTTTGTGACAATCCACTAAAAGTTACAAATATGCCGAAATCTTATTAACATGACATGACACCAACGTTATCGGATGACAAACGATGACAATGACAATCGTCAAAATTTGCTCATTGCAATCCGATCGCTCGCGGCTGTCTTTGTTAAATGAAACATTAGCATTTCAGTAATTTTACTAGATTTTAGAGGAATATTTGTAGTTTAATTATTCGATTTGTCTGTTTATATATTTAAAAACGGCACTAAACGTAATCCGCTCTACTTCTAGAGCAGCGAAGAAACCCTCACACGTGAATTGACACGTGATGTGACGAGTTTCACGACGTAACGGCTACGCGCATCGATCATGTCACGCGAAATGCGATCTATGCTTCATATTTGCTTTGTTTTTAATTTTTTTCACGGAAACCAAATCGAAAAGGTGGAAGTGTGATATATCGTTGAAATCAGAATTTTAACTGCTTTTCAATGGTTCCATTGCAAATTGAAAGTAATTATAAAATAAACAACTTGTTGCGTCAAAATGGCACTAAACGTAATTCGATCTCAACCAAAACCTTTTCAGATCTTCTGGAGCACTAAAGAGACGCACATGCATAGTTCCATTCAAATCAGTTCAGTAGTTTCGGCGCTATCGTGCTAACACACATACACACACACAGACATTTTTCAAAAACCACTTCTTTGAGTTCCTAGGACCTCAAAACGTAAAGATTTGATGTTATCTCAATTTTAGTTTTTGAACCAATTTTAGTAACCTCTCACAATTTTATTGTGGAGAGGTTAAAATTATTATTAATTGTAATGAAGGTGTTTGATAAACATACAAATATAATTTTAATGTGAAACTGGATTATTTTGTTTAACATATGACACTTTAATAAGCGACGTTAACCGAAGTGCATCCAAAATAAAGTAGCACCAAGCCTATTCCTCTTAACACGACCTAAAGTAGATAAATACTGTCAGAGATATGAGAATAGTTGAACTTCCAAGGGGACAATTTGTTTCGACGAGAATTATCGTATTGAACGTAATAAAAGCAATAAAATGTAATGTAAATATAGGGATATTAATTTCAACTTAACTCGATTGGTGCAGTAGTGCATAACGCGCTTAATTAATAATAGTAGTAATAATAAATATTGCTATTTGCATAATGTAAAACTAAGACATTCCATCTAGATTTAAGTACAAGCATAACAAAATTAATTTACAAAACATCAGGAAAAACATTGGCTAAACCAACAAAAAAAAATAATAAAGACAATTAAAAAACATAAAGTAATAGGAGTATTATGTTTATATAAATTTGCCTTAAAGATGCCGTAAGTGTAATGAGTTAAAAGGAAAACGTTTTGAAAATAAATTGTAAATACTTTCATGATTGTTCAATTTCGCATTTTCATTGATATCTTTTTTGTTTACTTAATTGCTTAATTTGTTATGTTAATAAAACCCTTCTTTCTTTAAATAACTGCATTTTAACCATCGCTCTAAATTGTTTTACTAGATTTAGCCGTGTACCTACTAGATTAAAATAATTTAAATTTGACATAACTGGGTAGAAATTGATATGCATGTCTCTCTAAAACGGGGCATTTTACAGGTATAAGACAATTGTGCCTTTTCACATGGAACTGCTGGATTGTTATGTGCCCACCTACGCCACTGCCTCATAAAAAATTCGAGAACGACTCCGAAACGCCGCAAATGATGCACTGGAACATTCGAGAATAATCGATCACGCTGGGGACAGTTATGTATGAGATAAGCGAGTGATAAGATGAGATGGAGAAGAGAGTTGTGAATTATTTATAGTGGTGAGACTATAGTAATTGTAATTAATGGACTAGTAATTGTAATTAAATGATTAATAACGTAGTGGTTTATGAAAGTGCTTGGTGCAATTTATTGAACCTACATACAGGGTGCTTACTGAAGATTGTAAACACGTAACAGTATTTAAAAAATATATTAGGAATATAAAGGGAAAATCTCAAGAACATAATATCGCCTAGTCAACTTGCCATATTGTCACCTTTATTAATTATATTTAATTTATCTTTGAAAATTTTAACGTTTCCTAACACGTGGAAAAGGGTTAAAATTTGTCCAGTCTTTAAAACAGGTGACTCGTCTATTATTAGTAATTATAGAGCGATTGCAATTCTATCGAATTTTGCAAAGGTCCTTGAGATTATCCTATATGATCGCATCTACGTGCCAGTCAGTAAGAGAATATCACTATACCAACATGGTTTTGTGTCCCACCGTTCAACAGTTACCAATTTGGCTATCTTTACTCAGTTTGTATCTCATGCTATTGATGAGTCTGGACAGGTTGATGTGATCTCTACGGACTTCTCTAAGGCCTTCGATCGGATTGATCACAGTATCTTAGTTACTAAATTGGGCAACTGGGGCTTAAGTTCTTCCTTACTATCATTTATGCAATCATACCTTACCAACCGTGAACAAATTGTTTCTTATAATGGTTATACCTCTGAGCCGTTTATAGCTACATCAGGGGTTCCCCAGGGCTCTAACTTGGGACCTCTTCTATTTCTACTTTTTATTGATGATATTACCTCAATTATTGACAATAGTAGTAGGCTATTATTTGCTGATGATCTTAAGATATATAAGAAAATAACCTGTCAGAAAGATTGTGTTTTGCTGCAAAATGATATTAATCGGGTTCAAAATTGGTGTATGAGTAATAGTTTACATCTTAATGTCCCTAAATGCAAGGTTGTCACATTTACTAAAAAGCTCTCCAGTATTGAAAATCTTTATTATATCGATAGAATGCCATTATCTAGATTCAATTCTACGAAAGATCTTGGAGTCATATTTGATTCTAGATTATCATTCATTGATCACATTCATTTAAAGGTGAATGAAGCTACTAAAATGATTGGCTTCATAATCAGGAACTGCAAAATGTTTACCAGCATTATATCTCTAAAAATCCTTTACTTTTCCTATGTGAGGTCTAAACTTGAGTATGGTTCACTTATCTGGTACCCCTATTACATAAATCATAAATTGGCATTAGAAAATGTGCAGAGAAGGTTTCTTAAATTTTTATCATTTTAAATTGATGCAATTTACCCTGAAAGAGGTATTGAACAAAGCACACTTTTATCTAGGTTTGAAATGAACAGCTTGGAATTAAGAAGATAGTGCAGTTCTATTTCTTTTTTGCACAATTTACTAAATAATAATATTGACTGTCCTGATTTATTGGCTCAGTTATGCTTTACTGTACCAAATTATCCCGCTAGGCAGAATTACACATTTTACTGTCCTCATGCCAGGTGTAATCTCCTTTTGAAATCGCCCGTATATACGATGTGTAGTAATTTCAACCAAATTTGTCATTTATGTGACATTAATAATTGTTCAAAAAAAATTAATCTTACACACGGCTGTAAATAATCTTTAACCTTAACCTCAACCAAACATTATTGAATTCTAAATTGTGCACTGTAATTAGTACTGTATTTCTATCTGTTTCCTTTTTAAATATTTATTAATTTCCTATCCTTTTATTTCTTTAATACATTCTTCTGTGGTTTATTATTGTTATTATTCAAGTGCATTTGTCCAGATAAGTATTTCTTGTTTTTGTACTTTTTCTTGTAATTTAATGTAATGTTATTATATTAGGAATTTCTTTTGTGAAACATTGTTAAAAAATTGTACTATTATTGGGTGTTACCTGTTGGGCAATAAAGGTATTATTATTGTATAGGCAAAGGGCCATAAAAGAGGAAGAGAGAGAGATAACAGTACCTCATATTATATCATACTGTTTTTAATTCAATTTCTTTTTATACTTTTTAGGCTAATAATAAATAGAGAACATTGAAAAACTTCAAACAAAAGACGCCTGCTGAAATTCTTAGTTCTTTAAAAAATCACATTTAAAAAAATCTTTAGATTGAATTTCTTCAGCTAATCAATCGAGTTTTACGTCGACTAAAAAAAAAAAATAATTACTTTTACACTGTTGTTTATGAAAGGTAATTAAATGCGTAGGACAAAAATTTTAATAAACTTCACCAATGCGTATGACCAAGGTCGAGGTGTATATAATTTATTTGTTAAATGTATACCTATTTGGGCAGGAGTCCATTTGAACTTCTCACAAATCATTAACACTTTACCGCGGCGCCAAAATACGTTTTTTACACCTTTATCATCACAAAATATTTTAGCACTAACACTCGGAGTAAAATCTAGATATCTCTGAAAACATATGCAGCGTTATTGCTAATTAGATCCTGATTTTAAGTTTGGCCCATCCAAATCGTAAAAGTTTCATTAACGTAGTGGTCAAACCACAATGTGAGAAAACTAAAGATTGTGCGGTCGACATAAGCGTTGATTTTCAAATAATTTTTTGACCTCTCAATTTCCAAGGCCACCAAAATAAATAAAAATATTGTCATTTCAATGATGATTATTTGTATTTACAAAACAGTTTTCATATCATATACTTATTAATATATGCAGGTAACCTACTTAAAAAATGGTTAAATATCTGTCTTTAAAAGATATCCGGTTCTCCTCATTCCAATAATTTAAATAAATAATAATTTTAATTAATTGCCAATTTGTGAAATTTTGCTAATAACTAGAAATATGCTAAATCAAGTTAATTTTTATCTAAAAGTGAAAATTGTATTCACACAGTTCTGTATTTATAAATTTAATAGTTCTGTCTAAGCGTTTTAAAATAATACAACATTCACAACGGTTTTGTCACGTATCCTAAAGATAAAATATATGATATTGAAACCTTGATAGAGAAAATCTGCTGCCAACAAAATATCCACATTTTAAAAAATATTTAGATAAGTTTACTTTCAAATATGAAAGCAAGTTCAAAAATTACATGCGGATTACTAAACTGAATCCATTTAAAGTAGTAGTGTTCATAAGTTGGTGCAAGGTAAAATGCAAATAAAATGAATATAAAAAAAAATGTCACACATTATCCACTGGAAGTATAAAGCTTTTGAATCATATCATCACTCCAATTTCTCCTCTGAATTCAGTTTTTTTTTCCTTTTTGTATGTTTTTTAGCTAACTTTTTGTCATTGTTAAAGACAACGAGTTAACTGGTGGTGTTACTGTTTCGTTTTTAAGATTTGTTCTAATACTTGGTTTGAAATTTTGAAACTGTTATATATGACAGATATGGTTCTTTCTAATCAGAAAGTTTCTTTTTGGTTACGATTCTAGCTAAAAGAATTGGGAGTTTCTGGTGCTCCAAGATCCTAATACAAACTTCAACAAGTTGTTTTCTACCTTGCAGGTCTCTCCACCAAAGCAGTAGCCTAATGCTATCCAGAATCTTTTTTATTTCTATATACAAAAAGATTTATTTTTATCTGAACGTTCTCGTGGGCTCCAGAAGACAGAAGATGCATCAGACAGTTATTGCAAGTCGTCTTTTACAGTTCTTTTTTAACCCCAAATAGATGCAGACTTCAAAGTGAATAACCAATAAGGAACAAATGGACTAGAACTTGGAGAGTTCAACGCGAAAGTTAAAAGATAGAACCAAATAATATACGGATGCAATTTTGTAACAATTCGATTAGCTACTTAACTGTTGATGATATAATTCAGATATTCTCCTATCCTTACCCTATCATTTCTACAGATATCAGTCATATTTTTCTAAATGCACTTTAATGAGCCTGAGTGCTAGAAATTGTCTCACTATAATTCTAATCATATCAGATTAAGTACGCGATAATTACTAAATAACAATTATGTTCACTTAATTAGATATGATAAATGTAAACATGCTACCATAATGTCTCTTAATTTATTAACTCTATAAATTATGATAAAAGATGAAGTGAATATACTGTGTGATGCAAAATATCATCTTCAAAGTCACAAGCGTACGAATTTTTTTAGCCACAAATATGATATAATTCTTTCTGTTCAGTTAATGTTGTTATTCTTGAATTTTGTATTTATTGCTCAATAAATCGAAAATGGTTACAAATAGCCATAGAAATGTACATACAAAAATGTTGTGTTCATTTCTACATCATATTGTCGAAAAATATACAGGTTGTTCCATTTGAAAAAATTGTGAAAATTCAATTGAAGAACATGAACGCTTTTGCTGTTGGAATACAATGAACTGAGAGGTAATCAATTGATTGTGTTGTGAATTCTGTTACTTTATTTATCATTTATATAAGGTAAGTTATTAACCTCTCCACAATAAAATTGTAGAGGTTACTAAAATTGGTTCAGAAACGAAAATTGAGATAACATCAAATCTTTACGTTTTGAGGTCCTAGGAACCCAAAAAAGTGGTTTTTGAAAAATGTCTGTGTGTGTGTGTGTGTGTGTGTGTGTGTATGTGTGTTAGCACGATAGCGCCGAAACTACTGAACGGATTTGAATGAAACTTTGCGTGTGCGTTTCTTTAGTGCCCCAGAAGATCTGAAAAGGTTATGGTTGAGATCGGATTACGTTTAGTGCCATTTTGACGCAACAAGTTGTTTATTTTATAATTATTTCCAATTTGCAATGGAACCATTGAAAAGCAGTTAAAATTCTGATTTCAACGATATATCACACTTCCACCCTTTCGATTTGGTTTCCGTGAAAAAAATTAAGCAAATATGGCATAGATCGTATTTCGCATGACATGATCGATGCGCGTAGCCGTTACATCGTGAAACTCGTCACAACACGTGTAAGGGTTTCTTCACTGCTCCAGAAGTAGAGCGGATTGCGTTTAGTGCCGTTTTTAAATATATAAACAGACAAATTGAAGAATTAAACTACAAATATTCCTCTAAAATCTAGTAAAATTACTGAAATGCTAATGTTTCATTTAACAAAGACAGCCGCGAGCGATCGGATTGCAATGAGCAAATTTTGACGATTGTCATTGTCATCGTTTGTCATCCGATAACGTTGGTGTCATGTCATGTTAATAAGATTTCGGCATATTTGTAACTTTTAGTGGATTGTCACAAACTTTAAAGGTAGATGCAACAATATCAATATCATATGCTTTCTGTACCTTCGTTGGTGAATTTATTATAGATTATCACTTTACCAATTTTCAGTTTGTTGCTTTACAAATCTGTAATATTTAGGATAACTAGACTTTCTTACCCGTTCAAGTGATGTTAAAGTTGTTAATATCCTAATAGTATATTATTCAACGAGCGATAATGTAGGTAATAACTCGCATAGATGATTGTAAACTCATTAAGTTGAGGGTTTTTTTAGTGCCCCAGAAGATCTGAAAAGGTTTTGGATGCGATCGGATTACGTTTAGTGCCGTTTTGTCACACAATATAATGCTCTTTTCGGCTTCAAAGATCCAGCGAGTGGGGAGGTTCTAGCCGCTTCCAGTAGCTGCCGATTTTTTTCAAGTTACTTTACTATTGCATGATTCATGGTTGAATTTTAATATTTGCTCTTAAGTTGTATCATTAACAATGGATAGCTTACTTCAGTTTACTATTGTAGGTCCTGACTATAATAATAATAATAATAATAATAATAACTAATTTATTCCACTCATTTCCAATACGCAAACTGAGATCGTTATGAATAATATTTCTAATATTTTCAGTACAAAATAGTACAACACAGGATTTACTAGGATTAATCTTCAACAAATATTTAACAGAAGTGGTAAAAAGTGCATCTAAATCCTTGTTGATCAGTTGGTTTGATACCTCTAAGCCGCTCAAATTGAAGGAACAATAAAATTGTGTATCATCAGCGTAAAAGTGAAATTTACAAAATTTTAATGATTCGTAGAAAGTTGATGTATAAACTGTGTACAAAAGTGGACCTATGATACTCCCTTGAGGAACACCTGCTAAAAAAATACGTGGTTCTGATGTGCTGTTGTCAAAGTGAACTTCCTGAAACCTATCCGTTAGAACAGAGTATAATAGTGTGCATGCACTGTCATTAAATCTAAGGAAATGCAACATAGACATTAATACAGTATGATTTATCATATTGAATACCTTGGAGTAGTCTAATAAAATTAAAATGCTAATCTTATTTTCGTCGCTGGCTTTAATGTCATCTGTTATGTCCAAGAGAGCTGTAGCACAACTATAACTCTACCTAAAAACTTTTTCAAATACTTTTGACAAAACAGGTAAGATACTTATAGATCTCAGATCACTTGAAACAGTCGGATTGCTGACCTTTGGTAGAGGTATAACCGTAGATTGTTTCCATTCCACGGGAACGTATTCAGTTCTTATGCATTCATTTATGATGTGTGTGTTAAATGGGATTATAAAAGGACAGCAAAGTTGAATAAGAGTTATATTTAACATATCTAAACCGAATGCTGTTGACTTCATATTCTTTATTATGTTAGCCACGGTAAATTCATCAATTAGTTCGGAAGAAAATAAACTAGACACACCCTACTTAATATTGTTCGAATAAAAGTTTTTATTTTTTGCAATAATCAATATATTTTTTTAGTTCTTTCCACTTGTCTTTGGTATTGGAATTTTGCAGTTTAAATCTCAAATAAACTATTTTCCGTTTTTATGGCAGAATTTGTCAAGTTTCTTAACCGTAGCAGACAAATAATTACTTTTGAAACATATAAAAGCATAGTTATGGCAAACTTGGCTACACAGTACCATACGAATAAATGGAGGAAAATTTAACAAGTCGCTAAGCTACTTGGATATACCTTATATCCATAAATATACAAATATCTAACTGACACGAACCTAATGAACAGTTTCATTTATTTTAAAGTAATGCAGGACATATTAATATGATAAAAAAGTTACTTTTAAATGGCGTCCACTTTTGAAATAAGAACCATTTGCATATGGCTGCACAGTATTATAAAGGAAAGAAGCCTGGTAGTATTTTTAACAAAAAAGTATTCTCAGTGGTCACACTAAATAAATAATCAGTAAATAATTCTAAAAAAATCTGATGATATTCATACAATTTACGCTATCGAAAAGGAATAAGAGCTGATAAATTTTAAAGAAGAAATGTGCTGGGTGGGTTACAACGAAAAAACCGCCGCCCAAGGAATCACTACTTCCACATCCAGATTTTGTATCCAAGTCTTAGGCACACTAAATCCCAATGTAATATTTTATTCCCTTTAATAATAGAGTGAGGGTGGTAGAAGGGGTGGATGTAAAAAAATTTAGAAGTCCTTGGTTCTCGTATACACACTAAATCCCAATTTAATTTTTTATTCCCTTATACAATAGGGTGTGGGTGGAAATGGGGGTAGTAGAGGGAGTAACTACTGCCAAAATAAATTTCAGAGGCCTTTGGTTCAAATCCCAATTTAATTTTTACTCCCTTTAATACTAGGGTGGGGGTGGCAATGGGGTGGTAAAGGGGGTAGCTAACGCCAAAAATCTTTTTTAAGACGTTTCGTTCTTGCATACACACTAAACAACATTTTTTTTTATCCCCTTTAATACTAGGGTGGGGGTGGCAATGGGGTGGTAGAGGAGATAGCTAACGCCAAAAAAACTTTTTTAGACGTTTCGTTCTTGTATATTCACTAAATCACATTTTAATTTTTTTACTCCCTTTCATAATAATGTGGGGGTGGTAGTGTGTGGAGGGGGGGGGGGGGGCGATGCCAAACAAAATTTGAAACCTTAACTTTTCGTACATGCCCTAAATTGCAATTTTATGGACTCTTACTTGCTTGTTTGCCTATTTACCCTTATTTACCCCATTTACCCCCGAACCCTTCAACGGAATTAGATCAAAATATAATCTAGTTCCAGATCTCGTTACAATACATAAGTGTACCAAATATCAAGTCAATATCATAAACGGTTCCAGAGTAAACATGCGCACAAAAAAGTTAGAGACAAACAGACCGACAGACAGAAACATTTTTTTCGCTCAAATTTAAAATATCGACGTTTCATGACATTTTAAGCCTATTTCAATAACAAAAAAAAATTGTTTGCGTTACTATACTTCCACTGAACGGTAATCTCTAAAAATAAAATGAAACGAAATATACGAGTCTAAAGAACCAATTGTGGTCCCGTAGGACCATAGATTGGCCCCCGACTTAACAAAAATATACGCCATTTTGAAAAATAAATCCCTTAGATTGCTTCCCACACGTTAGTGTATAACTTTTTGACCTATCGTTGCTACTAACAAATTTTCTACGTATTACATTTTTCTTAACTGAAAAAATTATGCATAACACATTTGACTGTTTAAAACTCTTTCTTTTGAAAAGATATGTAGCGAGGATATTGTCGCCCCCACGATTTCAACGGCAATTCTGCTCGGCGGATATTGTCATTTATAGAGAGTTCTACAGTCTGAGCTTAATTTTGATAAGATTAATCATCATAATGTCACTCTTAATCTTAACTATTAGCGGGCTGTTGAATTCGTGTCCTGGCGAATATTGTCTTGGCCTAACTTTGAAGAAAATAAAATTAGAGTTGCTTTTACAGTAATAGTTATTTATCTATAAAAGACAGTAAAATACTAATGAGTTTTGGATAGTGAGAAATTTCCAATAAAGTAATTTTAATAGTGCCAGTTATATTTATCAATAATTCAGAAAATTAAGAATACAGTAATTTCCATGTATATACGAGTATGTCGAAACATATTCCATTAAAAACTAAATTTTAAGGACAGATCCATTGGGAAGCATTTAAATAATTTTACAGAAGGATTTAAATACTTTTTAGACAGTATTGCAACACATTTTTATTCTTTTAACTTTTCATATATAATTTTTTATATTCTCATACCAAAGAAAATGTGATGTCCTTTGGGTTTTTTACTATCGCTTCATAAATGATTTTCCCTCCCATGGTAATTACTTCGTGATTAGAGCTTTCTATTTTTTGAAAATAGTCATCATTTACTGATTATAATATACATGAAATTTTTTTTAAGATTCGACCAACAGAAAGTCTAAGGTTTTGGAAGCTGCTAACTTCAGGGGAGTATAAGAGTAAAAAAGGGTCTAGAAATACGCTTTTTGCAAAAACCCCTGTTTTCGAGCATTTAAACAATCATAAAACTTTAAGCACACACGAATACGGACATTGAAATTATCCATAACAAACGTGTTCCCTAGGAAATAACAGAAAATATTGACATCTACTCGCGCTGTTGTAAATTCTAGAAGAAGGCTTTCCGATAAACACTATAATTGCACGCAAACAGTTATCGGTAGCTCACCTTTATCAGTAACGATTTAGTGATCGCATTTATAACAATATTTTAATACAAACAAAACTTACTCAAGGAGTTCGTTCTCTCTTGCTTGTGAAATGTACACAATTTGGTCATATTTGCTTCTGTTCACGCTCATTTTCCGATCATCCCTCGTTCACGAACACAGAGAAAAACACGAGACAAACTATCACAGACGCCGCACACTATATTAAAATTATTATTTATCGAACCTTAGTCTGTATCTTCTGTGTGTATAAGTCAATATTGAATTTTTATCTAATCAGTAAATAAAGTAATTCTTAATTCAAGTGCAACGCTAATCAACATATCTTGGTCGGAACAATAACGAGTTAGTTTTTTCCTCTGTGTCTGTTATTAAGTTTCAAAGTAACGATTTAATTTCTGTGGTTTCCTACTACAAGTTATTAATTCAAAATGTATAAAAGGTTGCTTATTCGTAAAAAATGCAGGCAGCGAAGCGCGACCTGAAGTCAATTTTCCGATAAATATTTTTGTTTAAAAACCAAGCCGGTCATGGTATGCTGATCGTCTAGGAACTTGATAGTAAAAACATGTTTTTTAGACACGCATTTTAGAAATGTACTGAAAAATAAAAAAAAAATGTTCAGCTATCACGGTATTCTTAGGCTAGATAATTAAAAACAAAAAAGTGGGATTCCCCTTGTAACTTTTAGATTTGTAAAGATTTCCCTAAAGATAGTGCTACTTGTCAAATATAGTGTAAGGATCTCAATATAGCTCCTCGTACTCATTGCACAGTAGACAAGTAAATAATATACTTGTTTGTTAGCTTGCACGTACAACATTGCGCCTTTTTCCCTCCGGACGCGGTTTCACTCTTTCTTGTACGCAGGTAGTGAGATGAAAATCTTTCAATTGTCTGTTTTACAAGCTTGTACCAATTCTTAAAACGGGAAATACATTGCACTACATTTACAAAATATTTGGAAAAGAAACGAATAAAATCGGTCTCAGCGTTTATGGCGTGTGCGTCACAAGAAGCGTATGGTCTAAGACGAATTGAAGCAGGAGACGAACAGTGTCGGCCCAACCAGTTTTGCACTGAGGTTGAAATTAATAAATTAAATAAAATCAAACTCTCAAATAGATTAATTTAAAATTAAACAAAAAAATTCTCTATCAGAAAATGAAATTAAATGATGAAATAAAAAAAAAGAATTAAGAGTAATTGAAATAAAAATGAACAACAATTCAGTCTTCCTCTCCTTCACTATTATAGATAATAATAATTATTATTATTGAAGTAGGTATTTTGTGAGTACGAACGGACATCAAAATATCTAATTACTTCCACGTCCAGTGGAAGTGTGGTAACACTTACATTTTTTCTCGAAATAGGCTTAGAAATGTCATGAAACGTCGAGATTTTAAATTTGAGCGAAAAAAAATTTTCTGCCT
This sequence comes from Leptura quadrifasciata, assembly GCA_963675555.1. Taxonomy (NCBI): domain Eukaryota; kingdom Metazoa; phylum Arthropoda; class Insecta; order Coleoptera; family Cerambycidae; genus Leptura; species Leptura quadrifasciata. Next base: position 11,170,787 of record OY776681.1, on the reverse strand, counting down.
GTCAGTCTGTCTAACTTTTTTTGTGCGCACGTTTACTCTGGAACCGATATTGACTTGAACTTTGGTACACTTATGTATTATAATGAGATCTGGAACTAATTATATTTTGATCTAATTCCGTTGGGGGGGTTCGGGGGGTAAATGGGGTAAATAAGGGTAAATAGGCAAAGCAAGCATGTAAGAGTCCATAAAATTGCAATTTAGGGCATGTACAAAAAATCAAGGTATCAAATTTTTTTTACTTCAGCCCCCCCCCCCATCACCCCCATACCACCCCCAAACTATTGTGAAAGGGAGTAGAAAAATAAAATGTGATTTAGTGTGTATACAAGAACGAAACGTCTCAAAAAAATGTTTGGCATTGGCCACCCCCTCTGCCACCCCCACCCTATTATTAAAGGGAGTAAAAAATTAAATTGAGATTTAGTGTGTGTACCAAGGGCCTCTAAAATTTATTTTGGCATTAGTCATCTCCGCTACCACCCCCATTGCCACCCTACCCTATTGTTTAAGGTAAGGGAATGAAAAATTAAATCGGGATTTAGTGCGTATACGAGAACCAAGGACCTTTAAAAAATTTTTGACTTTAAATTTTACAAGCATGCTACGACAAAATGACATTTCTTTTCAAACATTTGCCTAAGTTATTATTTCATTACGTTTATGTAGTGCTTTTTTAATTTGCTTGTGATTTATTTAACAATATAACTATTTAAAAGTTTTAAAAAAATACAATATGGTGGTATTGACTCAAAATGAAAAAGTGGACATGTTACTTATTTATAGGGAATCTAAAAGAAATGCATGTCAAGCCGAAAGGTTATATGCAGAGCGGTATCCTGGAAGGCATCACCCTTGCAGATAATATTTTAAGATTTTAGAAGAAAAATTTAGGGCCCAGCCAAACGAAAACGAACGAAATACGTTTATTATTGACGAGGTGAGATTGGAAGTGCTCTTGATATTAGCCGAGAATCTGTTAGAAGAATATTGAGAAAACATGGATATAAATCATATAAAAATATCAAATTCATCAGCATTTATAAGAAACTGATGCAGGTAAGAGAGTTTATTATTACTACAAAATAGAAACATTGTTCCCAGAATTCTGTTCACAGATGAAAGTCGGTTCCCTAACGATGTCATCTTTAACCGAAATAATTTGCGTTACTGGTCTCGGGAAAATTTACATGAATTAAGAGAAGGAAATCACCAAGAAGTGTTTGGGATAAATCTATGAGCAGGAATTGTGGGTACTAGGATTATAGGCCCTATTTTATTTCAGGGAACTTTAAATGAAATTAGGTACCTGAACTTTTTGGAAAATTAAATTGAGGGCTTTTTAGGAGAGTTACCTATGAATTTGAGAAGGAGCATTTATTACCAACAAGATGGGGCTTCGCCACATAAACTTCGACATGTCTCTAATTATTTAGTAAACAGATTTCAAAATAGAGTTATTTCGACATATGGGCGCATAAGATGGCCTGCCAGATCACCTGATCTAACCCCTATGTATTTTTTCCTGTGGGGGTACGTCAAACAACGAGTTTATTCATCATATTCAAAAAATCTCCAGGAGTTGGAAACCAAAATTCGCCAAGCTACTGCAACAACAACTGCGCAAATGTAAGAACGGGTGGAAGGGAAACCATCAGTAGGGCTCAAAAATGTACTGAAGTTGAAAGAATGCATTTTAAACAATTGCCATAATTTTATTTTCCGCTATCTTATAAATAATCATTAATAAATTCTGTAAATTTTATTTAATCTCTCTGTATTTTTTAACAATACCAATTGGTAAATCTACAGAAATTCAATAATTTCAAAGTAAATTAGCACCAAAACTAGACATATTGTACATCAAATGAAAGGTTAATGTTTTAGGCTTTGTTAGTGCAAGTAAAAAATAGGTTACCATTTAGAAAAATTTAATAAAATCCATTAACTTTTATGTTTCTTCAAAAATTTGTTTTTGAATTCAAAATAGCGATTTTGGCACGAAATAAACTTTTATGCGACAGTAAAAAATAAGGTGATACTTCAGATTCCAGGTCAACTAGGTAAATTTTTTGAGAACACAGTCTTGTAGTAGTTGCCAATTTGAACTTTTTCACTTTTTCGAACGTATGACGCTATTTTGAAAACAATTACCTACTTCAAATATGCTTTTAGGGGACTGAATATTAAAACATAATATTTTTAGTCGCAAACTCCTCTATAAAATCCTTATTTTACTATAAGGAACGTAACCAGACTGCTACTGCTACTCTCCGGGCTATGTGCCCCGCCGAGCGTTAAATTACAAGTTACAAGTCTGGCGCGTTAAGTGTAATAATTGCATATTACCATCAAAACGCTAATGCTTCGATTGCAAGATATTATAGTAAAATAAGGATTTTATAGAGGAGTTTGCGACTAAAAATATTATGTTTAATATCTCGCCCTCTAAAAGCACATTTGAACTGTGCTGAGCCCAGTCAGGCTATTTATTTTTCGATTGCAACAGACACTGGACCGCTAGATGGCGCCTGCTGACTATTTTACATGTCGCTATTGTAAAAATACCGGGATGTACCAAATAGTCAAAGGATCCTCGTGCCGGTCGTCACATGCCTACCTTGCATTGACGACAGCCAACAGCTCGAAACTGCAGTCTGCAAGTGGTGTGTGACGACTGGCAAGAGAGCTCCTTTAAGTAGGATCAGTCTTTCGGCTGGTGTTTGTTGCAATCGAAGCATTAGCGTTTTGATGGTAATATGCAATTATTACACTTAACGCGCCAGACTTGTAACTTGTAATTCAGCGCTCGGCGGGGCACATAGCCCGGAGAATAGCTGTTGGTTGCAGTCTGGTTACGTTCCTTATAGTAAAATAAAGATTTTATAGAGGAGTTTGCGACTAAAAATGTTATGTTTAATTACCCACTTGTGATACATCGTTGTAACAACAATTTCATGTGTAATCTAAATATGCAAAAAATATATATGTTGCTATTTAAAAATCAAAAGTTGTTGCTACTTTCGGATGGACCGGAAGTGATGTTTTTCACTTAATAAGTGCAAAATGTGGCTTTTTGTGTCACAAATGATATGCCAAAACAAAATTATATTCCTAAAATCAACCTACAAATAGGAAGGGGACTAATAATAATGTTCACAAATTAAAATAATAACTATATTATTTGCAAAAATTCGCGTTCAAATTTAAAATGGGAAAAATGATTTAGAATCTGCACTGGTATTGAATTTTGTATAGTAGATATTTAACGTAGTATTGACTGAACTGCAATTTCGAGAGCGCGTGACATTTTATAGCTGAGCGGCGTAAATTTGGAAAGTATACTAAAAACTAAGCTGGTATTGCTACGAAATTTAAGAGAATGAATTTATGTAAAATGAAACGCAAGAGACTGGGTTTGTTAAACCGATTCTTGACGTTTACAAGTAGTTGCTCTGTAGGCTTAAAATTTGGTAAATGTACTAAAACTAAAATTTGTAACTGTAACGAAAGTGATTGGTGATTTTTACATTGCTTGGGGCTGAAGTTAAAATGCCTGTAGGCTTCCTTTATTACGTTTTGACATTGATAATGCGATTAATGACTTATTTGTTGATTTTTGACACAACGAAATTCAATTAACTTAACATTAACTAAGAGGTTTGTTGACACCAACATAGTTTTCATGTTTCAAATTACATTTACGTATGCGTATGCCTCCACTTGCCCCTCATTCAGAGCGAGGTGTGGGGTGCGAGGCCCACTATATCGATGTGGAGAACTATAAATGATGTATCTTTTTTCTAAAGCACAATAATATTAAAAATCACTAACATACCGAAATTCCTCATCATCAGTGACATCGTTTTCACTATTCGAAATTTCTCCGCTCTTCCCATAATCTTCTATCTGAAAAAGAAATTAGAAATAAAATATAAAAATAAGGAAATGCATGGAATTTTTTTTCGTCCCTGCCTATTTTAAATCCAAATATTTGGAAATTTTCGTGATAAAAATTTAGATGAATGTTCCTAAAGGTAATCCTTAATCAAGAATTATATTTATAGGAACTGAAACAACTACTTTGGTTTTGTAAATACTGAGTTAGAATAACGTTGGCAGGCAAATGTCTATTTTTTAGTAACGGCAATGAAAAGTTGATTTTAGGAAGTATTGTAAAAAGTGACATGTAATGAAATATGGATAAGGAAGTATCATAGTGACTTTAATAAATATATTAAAATATGGATTAGGAAGTTTGGTTATTTATGAATAAAAATGTGTTTACTGCATAGAATTAATTGATTTTAGCATTAAGTGAAATATAAAAGTGATTCTTAAATTAACTGTTCCTAAAAATTGTTAAACATTAAATTTACCAACTGTAATTAAAATTCATGTAGGTAGCTTCGTCGGTTAACGCGCGTTATGTGACACATTAGCTTTGATATGAGCCTGCTTTATTCTGAGTTCGATCTCCAACACCGGCACTGGCTATCTTGCTGAGTAATGGATGTTTACTGGGTTTTTTTCGAATGTGTAACCCCCTTCCGGGCAGTTATTGGCTTTTGATTTGAAGGTTGTCTACTATATGTGATGTGCTTATGTTTCAAAGTGTAATTTTACACAGTACTTTTAAATTTGAAGTTAATATGTGAATTTCGGTACTTCTTAAGAACATTGAAATGGTAAACGACTGTTTTAATATATTTTGACTACGTAAAATTAGTGATTGAATTATTTAGTGAATTTTAGGAATTTGAGTTTTCTGATTTGAGCTAAATTAGGAAAGTACGTTACTAGGAACACCCTGTATATGGAAGCAACACACTATGGCCAGAGTAGGTCCCACTCTAGACAAATACGTTGTAGTTAATGATACGCCAGACACCAATATACATAATATAAAATTTATTCCAACAACAATGAAATGATAATCCAAACATTCTAAACAAACATCATATGCCGAAGTATGCAAACTTACTTTCAAGAATGTTAACAACAATTAAATTCATGCGCTAGCGATTATACAGAGTGTCTTTTAAAAAAGCTTCAGAGGTTTGGCAACAACCACTCAAAAATGTTGTGATTTGCTAACATGGTTTTTGTACAAAGTGTCTACTTACTACCAGAAATGGTTAATGAAAAAGATACTGAATTGTGGAATAATCATGAATTAGAATTAACTTTAGCTATAGTACGGTCGTGACCAAAAAAAATAGGACAAGTCTTATAACGGTATTTTGCTCAAATCTAGTTGTGTACATCTAACTTTAATTTTTGTGACATTATCAGTTAGTTGTCATAATTTATTGCAAGTGTGCAAAAAACTAATATCCCTCACATAAGCGATTTAGTTAAATCTGGAGTTATTGCTAAAGCAAAAGATGGATGGTTAATGAGACAAATTGCACTGCGTTATAATATTGACAAAAATTCGGTGTGTAACATTTTAAGAAAGTGAAAACGAATTTTCCTGGATCGAGTAGTACTGGTCGCCGGCGAGTAAGAGAATCGGAGCTACGCTCTCATGCAGCAGCACAGAAATATTTACTTAAAGCTGAACATAAAGAAGTTCGAGTAGGATTTGCGCTTGAATTTTTAGCGCATGATGTACATTTTTGGAACAATGTAATCTTTACAGACGAAAAAACTTTCCAGTTAACACACAGCGGTCGTATTCGTCTTTACCGCCCTCCGAATACTTGATTCGATGAGATATATATATCTAACAATGATAAAAGTGGTAGATTCTCCATCAATATGTGGGCTTGGATATCGACACGTGGTCCTGGTGTTTTGTGGCATATTGATGAACGATTTAATAGTGAAACGTATATTAGGATTTTAGACATTATGATCCCTTCTGTGTCACAATTATTTCCTAATAATGAGTTCATATTTCAATAAGACAATTGTTCCGTTCATACTGCTCATACCGTAACTAACTGGTTTCAAGATAACAACATCAATATTCTTAACTGGCCCAGTCATAGTCCAGATTTTAACGCTGTGGAAAAGACAGGACTATCAGGACTACTCGTAAGACGGATCCAAGAACGAAATGTGAGACCACGGAATGCCGAAGAATTACTGGAAATAGTAAATAATGCATGGAATTTTATTATTAATAATGATTATTGTATAAGGTTATTTAATTCTATGCCAAACAGACTTACACAAGTTATAAATAGAAATGGTGCAATAACGAAATATTAATAGTTAGTTTCTTGTTAGTTTGTCCTTTGATCCAGGATTTCTACTAATCGTACCGTTTATTGTCCACTTTATTAAAATGTTATACACCAAATTTTTATTAATGTTATAACGCAGTGCAATTTGTCTCATTAACCATCCATCATTTACTATAGCAATAACTACAGCATTAAAATAAAAAATAAATTAAAAGTGATATCTGTTTTATTTCGGCTACTCATTACATATTCAAATAAAGACAGATTTACATTAGAAAAAAAAGTTAGCCTATTTTTTCTGCTCACGACAGTACTAAGAAAACTAGAAAAAATGGGTATTTGCAATACAGTGCTTAAATGTTCCAATCATATTTATGTGAAAGATTTCAAAAAGTTACCTACCAAAACTCGACTTTTTTATCATTAGAAACAACACATGGGGTCCCTCAAGGAACAGTGCTTGGACCAGTCTTATTCTTGATATATATAAATGATAAGATGAAATGTGTAAAGGATTGTAAAATATGTATGTTTGCTGATGATACTATGTTGTATATTGTTGGTAAAAATGTAAACGAGTTAATTCAAATAATTAATTTAGAATTAAGCAACATTTATGAAGGGGGGCGAGCGTAGGTGCATCTTTACTATGTACATACTTCGATATGCGATGTAAAGTAACGTTAGGCGTGGTTAGTAGTTGGATTGGTGACCGTTCCAACGAAGACCACGTCCTCGCCTCACCCATCTTCCAGCGGCTTGTATATCAGTGTATGCGCGGAAGCTATACAACCTAAGGCGAGGGTTGTATAGGAGATATACCATCCTTCGGAGGGGATGTAAAGCCGTCGGTCCCTTGTCTATTAAATATTAGGCAAGTAAAAGATCCCTACTCTTCTTAAGGGAAGAGGTTCGGCAAAATTCCTGGTTGGGGGTAGCTCGTCTACAGGCGTCGGTGTTAGGCCTCAGTAGCGGAAATAGGCCGACGTTAAATAAATGTATAAAAAAAAAAAACATTTATGAATGGTTAGGTGACAATATCAATAAATCTAAATTTATGGTAATTGGTAGTAAATAATATTGATTGGAATAACATTACTATAAAAATTAATCAAATTGTAATTGAACGAGTGCATATAATGAAATATCTTGGAGTCGTAATAGACGAGAACTTATCATTTAAGAGTCACGCTACGTATATCATGAATAAAATGTCAAAGGAGGTATCATTTATTTTTTATATAGAGTAGGTGACAGTTTAAGTATGTATACAAAAGTCATTTTATATAAAGCAGTCATTACTTCACATCTTGAATTCTGCACTTCAGTACTTTTTCTCCTGAATAAAAGTCAAATTCAACAACTGCAAAAAATATGCGGATAATTCTAAAATATAATGATATACTCCAATAAAAATTATGCTTAATGTTCTGAATTTCATGAATATATATCAAAGAATTGCATATAAGGCATTAATTTTTATATTTAAAATGAAACACCGACTTTTATCAGCATATGTGTAATTATATCTGAGGTTCATAATTATCAAACAAGAAATAGGAATGATTTTTTCATTGACACAGTTAACAAAACTAGCACCGAGAAATCTGTATTTTTAAAGGGTTAAAATCATATAATAATTCGCCAGATTCTCTAAAAAATTGCAACAGATTAATAACGTTCCAGAAAAAAAATAATTGATTATATTGTAAAAGAATTTTGAAACATTTATAAAATATGGCTGTAGCAACCATTAGTAGATCTTATTATCTTATAAGGTTAATTTTATTTTAGCTTGTATGTACCTGTGTTAGATACAATTGTCTAGTAAATAGCTATACCCTATGCTAACAAATACGTATTATTATTATTAACGAAGTTGATGCCTGGCCAACGAAAATGGAACACCCATTGTAATTTTACATATTTTCGAGTGACGCGGAATTGAAAACCCAGAAAATAGTCTGTAAACAAATATTTTTTTCCATTTCAAATACAGCCGGAATCGACCAAATCCAGAACTTTGGCGCACCCTGCGTAGTATGCATAGTTTGCTCTAAAATTTGATTTTATATAATATTTATTTGTTACCTTTCAACATTGTTAGTTGTTCACTATGTAAATTAATAAGTTCTGATATGGCTTAATATACATAAATTTCCATATATTCAATTAACTGCAATGAACAATTCACATTACTTTTTACTTACAGACCCATATTCATGATCACTGACATCCGACATCCTTCTAAATAGCTTTGAAACAAATTTTCAAACACCACAAGACAGATACAAAGGAGATTATCAGAATTTTTTCACGTAAACTCTCTAATGACTAATGACTTGTAGATATTGTGGCATATATTAATATTTTATAATAACAAAGCGATTGAATATTTAAAATACTCCAAACAGGTTATAATTCGCATAGCATTAGAGTAATTAGTTGTTATTCCGCATACAGGGTGTGTAAATTTAATTGAATAGATAATTAACGTACTGTACGTAATGTACTGAACACTTCTTCAAGTGAATAGGCTAAAAGTAATTATTTATATTACGTCCTGGTGGAGTTTAGCAGTGGCGCCACACATATATTTATATAGGTATATATAAAATAATAATATTGTTCATATTTTATAAAATAAAGTAGATAATCCATCCATAATATTTTAATTTAAGACGTGGTAGCTTATGCATAATTAACACAATCCGAGGACTTTCATTTTTTCGAAATATTATGTAATTAAGGAATTTCGGCAATCCACACACTCCTGGCTCTACTATTTACTCTTTTCGGCCAACTTATAGGTGCCTTTTACTTGTTCGAGCAAAGACGCAGCCGGGAATCACTTGGTTACAGGGAAATTCACTCGCGACAACTAGTATACTCACTATCTTGACGGCTTACCAAACTAACACACGAATATGTATAACGCAAAATAACGACCGTAGACTAGACATAGACATGCATGTGCTTAGAATTCGCGGCCTTATATACTGTCAAACGCGTTTCGTTTCGAGGGTACCAGTAGTCTCGCCCAAACGTCGATCCCTGCGTTTATCGTGCCCCGTCGAGTCACTTCGACGAGAGAGCGTTTTTCGTAGTGAAAACAAAGATTTTTGGAAATGAAAATTATACAGAAAGATGGGTAATAACAAGGGGCATCTTTTGATTATGAAATTATTTGAGATTAACTGTCAGGTTGGGCTGGCGTCTGAAATAGTTCCGGTAATGTTTTTACGAAGGCCTCTGCTTCGAAAGGAACGGTGAATGTGTGTATCGGAGTTTTCGGAGTTTACGCGGGTTTATGCGAGAGCTTTCGCGTATTGTTGAAAGGGAAATAAGCTTTGAATAAAAACGTTACATTCGGGGGACTAAGAGCTTATGCGTTTATGGTTGAAATTAGACATTTTAAGAGGCTTGGAAAATTAATTAGACGTTGAATTGAATGAATGTAAATGAGTAGATATTGAAGTTAAGTAATCTTATTCGGGATTTTTGTGGCCATTTGAATGACATTGAAGATAAAATGGGGGCTTTGTTTTTTAGGAATGTGTTTTGTAAAACATCGACTTTAAAATTGTTATTTTGAGAGCTATTATTGATATTTTCGATTTATTGGTGAATTATGGAGCGTTCGTGAATTTTCAGAATTTGACTTATAAAAATGTAGTTTTTGGTTAATTTAAGTTACTGAATAACTTCTTTATTACCACTTGACTTTATAAGTGGGAAATGAGAGCTATTTTAAAAGCTATGATGGTTTTCAAATTTATTTCATCACTGATGCATGAAAGGTACCTGTCGCCTATCGACCAACGCTGCTTAACATCGCTGATCGAGGTCTCGGCGTAAATAACTACTTGGCTATTTGTTATTGCATATTCTCGCCTAACTTTAAAGTTGGTATTACCAATGATTTTTATATTGCTGAGGCATGAAAGACTAGTCCATGAAAAAGTTGAAAAAATCCCAAAAGTTCTACAGGGATGAAACTTGGGTACTCCCCAACTTTCGATGGCGCTGAATACGATGGTGATATTTTAAAGGATCCACCCATCAGCAACTACCCTTAAACTCGAAAATCTACCCCTATTCGCGTCTTTTTCCATCGTAGGCATGCAGAATCCGGTTAGGCCATATGAAATTTAACCATACAACATCTTATCCACCCCCGGAGTTGAAACTATCCCCTAATATTAAAATATCCCCAAAAAAATCACACATACACATTACATAGACAATTATACAACGACCATTCCTTCGACATTGCCATCTGCCTCAGTTGAGACTCGAACTCAGGATTGGTACAGCAACTAGTCGTGTTGTCTCTCGCACAACCTCATCTAGTCCACTGCCATCAACTCGGTAACACATGAAATACACCACTAAACATTCATACCGTAGCCAGGAATCGAACCCGGGACGGGTTGCAAGCCTAACACGTAAGCGTTGAGCCACTGAGCCGGCAATATGCCATCATAATATATCTATTTATTATGCATTACATTTGCACTTACATTAAAGTGAAGTGAAATGAATTTTACATTTTTCTAAATGTTTTTTAATGCTTCATCGATTTGCATTATAAATAAAATCATGCAACTTCCTTATTATCCCCTCTCTGGTTACATATTTCGTCTCTAAAAACGTCAAACTGATGTATTTTTTAAAGTAATGCTGAGGTTTGTAGACGTGTGTAGCACGTGACGCTTTTGTGCACTATTAACTTATTTCTTTTCACAGTGTTTCTCTGGGCTCATTAAAAATGTATCTCGTCATGAGCTCTCTATTTAGTAAGCACAATAAGTATTAACATCATGATTCAGAGAATACCTAATGTTCAAGCGTAAGAATGTACAAGCAATTATATCATAATCATTATAATGACAAAATAAATGTAGTTACATCTATTTCAAATCTTTATATGTTCATTGAGTCACGAAATGTTTATCAACAAGGACGAAATATGTTCTACTTTTAAGAATAATATTATATATGAGTATGTAATATCATATATTTTATGCATATTTTACGATGGCTCTGAAGGGCCATGATCAAAACATCTTTCCAAACGTCTTATTAAAATGTCGCACTGCAATATTTTAAGTCGCAATGCCTGTTAAAAAGTTGCACTGCGAATTATAAAGTCGCACTGCGAATTATAAAAACGCACTGTGTGATTTAAAGTTGCATGGCGAAACTCAAACAATCGCGTATGCACAAGGATCCAGGGTCCAGATTGTCATCTGCGTGTACGCTACGAGCTGGGTGGATTTGTTGATAAGTGTCTTTGCTCAGCGGCGGAAATTAGGAAACCTTAAATATATTAGAATGCTTGATTTGGCCAAGCTAGCAATTCTGGACGAGATTTCATCAACTTCGTATACAGAAGTTTACACTGCTTTGCTTTTATATTTAACGATTCCTGTATTAGTAGCTTTAGCCAAGAGGTAATTTTCGAAATTGAAATTACTTAAAAAGTACTTAAGAACTTTTTATTACAAGGAAATTTGACAAATTTAGCCATAGTTTCCATTGAAAATGAAACGGCCCGAAGTATATAGATATCGACAAATATATCCAACATTTCGCCGAAACCAAAGCCAGGAAAGTAACTATTTCTTTGGCATTATTTTCCAAATAATATTAATAATTTTTCTTTGGCGGATGCAATTTTACGAGCCATGATGTTAATGTCGTCTGCGTACGCTACGAGCTGGATGGATTCGTTGATAAATGTGTTTGTCCCTTATACGCAAACATTTATTTGCAGTGCAACTTTAAATCTCACAGTGCGTTTTTAAAATTCGCAGTGCAACTTTTTAACAGGCACTGCGACTTAAAATATTGCAGTGCGACATTTTAATAAGGCATTTGGAAAAATGTGTTGATCATGGCCCTTCAGAGCCATCGTAATATTTTATTCAGGTGTTTATAACAGGATTTAATTTCCAATCCTGTATTTTGAAAAATCAGGAATATGAAAAAATTCTAGTCAGATTTCAAGGGTGTGCAAGGTTTCTATAAATATTTGTCGTTATCTTCAGGAATGCTTTGTGCTACGTGACGATATTTGGTTCATTATTTGGTAGCAATAGGACTATTATAAGCATTCCAGAGAGGTTTAATTCTCAAAATTCACTTGTTAAACGCGTTAGAAAATTAGAAAACCTTAGGCTGTGTGCAACGCAATTTCAAATTCACGTATTGCAAATAAATGTTACCACCCACTTTAAACCATTATAAAAGCATGGAAAATTAGCTTCTATAATAAGATAGAAAGCTTCAAGCATCGCCACACACTTTACAGTCAGAGACACTCGGCATTGAAGCTTAGGCGGTTTAGTTCCGGAATGTGATGAGTCTCTGTACCGACGAACATTTATTAAAACAACGTGCTGCTCAAGTCGTTACCGCTTGCAGTCCATTTACTCAACTTATTTTAAATGACAGAAGAAGTTACAACTTTGTGAGACATTCCGGAGTCTGTTATAGTATATTTCAAACATCAAAGAAAAACCGCTGCCCAAAGAATCACTACTTCCACGTCCAAATTTTGTATCTGTCTTTTACACATTACATGTATTATTTTACTCTCTTTAATAGTAGGGTGGGGGTGACAATGGGGATGGTAGAGGGGGTGGCTAATGCCAAGATAAATTTTAAAGGCCGTTGGTTCTCGTACACGCACTATATCCCAATTTAATTTTTTACTCCCTTTAATAATAGGGTGGGGTAGCGACGGGGGTAGTAGAGGGGGTGGCTGACGCCAAAAATTTGTTTTGGGACGTTTCGTTCTTGTATACACACTAAATCACATTTTAATTTGTTTTACTCCCTTTCGTAATAGTGTGGGGGTGGTATTGGGGGTGGCTGATGCAAGAAAAAAAAAATTGACCTTGACTTTTCGTACATGCCCCAAATTGCAATTTTATGGATTCTTGCCTGCTTGCTTTGAATATTTACTCTTATTTACCCCATTTACCTCCGAACCCTTCAACGGAATTAGATAAAAATATAATCTAGTTCCAGATTTCGTTACAATACAGAAGTGTACCAAATTTCAAATCAATATCATAAACGGTTTCAGAGTAAACGTGCTCACAAAAAAAGTTACAGACCGACAGACAGATAGACATTTTTTCACTCAAATTTAAAATCTGGACGTTTCATGACATTTTAAGTCTATTATAGATAACTTGGATGAAATATTTTATTTGAATTTAATGAAAGAGTAGAATAAATTTTATTGTACTATCAGATAATTTTTTCAGCAATTATTGTCAATCAGGATAATGAAGTTAGTTAAAATTTCACTACTTAGATATATTAATAGGGGTATTTACGTTTGTTAATTTGTAATTTTCTATCACAACAATTGTGTATGATTCAGAGTTATGCAAAGACCAGAGATGTTACCAGTGACCAGTGAACATTGACTTCAATTATTCTTCAGTTAAATAGAGATCTATGGCTTTCGTGTGCCTCCGATATATCACGTAAGATTTGAATGAAATGCTTCTATGAGGATTCTCACACGGCAATCCACAAGGTATTGTTTGATATACAGAGTGAGGGTGTTTCGTCTAAAACTACAATATCTGGTAAAAAGAGTTATGTTATGAGGTGACACTTATACGACTGGATACTGTTACAACGAGGCGTGTGGACCATTGGACAGATTCGCCTGTTCACTTGTTCCATGGACAATTTTAGTGTGACGTATAAGGCTCCTGAAAGTAGGCAGTATAAAGCCTTAGCGCGTTGAATGAAAATTTGTCATGTATTATTGTGAATCTTATGTGCTTACACATAAGGACCAAAAATAAATCAAATAAACAGTCGTTCCATTTTTCATATAAATTAGTATTTATATGGAATATTTAAAGGTCTTTACTCACATATAATAAATTCTATATCTGTTGAGAACATCATGTAGCGCGTAGAAATATTTAAATATTTTGTGTAAGTTTACATTTCAGTAAAAATAGAGCTTCATAATCCTAAATTCGACCTAAAGTACATGTATCATAAGGTTCAATTTGTTTAGATTTTCCACCTCAGTATACATTCACGAGTCGCTGTGATGTGTGATGGCATACTTTCGCTTTTAAACAATCTTGACGCCCCAACTAAAATGGTTCATTGAAAGGTGATACAACGCAGTCTTCAACTCCGCGGAATAGCGTTTTCGCCTGAAAATTAATTAATATTTTAATACCTACTCGTATTATGCTAGGTGACTGATCTTGACCGATCCATGAACTGAAGAAATTCTTGATAACATTAAAATGCGTCCATTCATAAATTTTAAGAACAATTTTTGTCAATTGTGTTAAAACGATTTTTATACTTGCAACAGCCTACACAACCGGAATACAATATGATTACAAAGCACTAACCTGTTCCTTTAAAACCTTGAGGTCGTCCAAGTTTGGCAGTGATATGCTGTTCCTCCTCCCCAAGGACTCACGACGTTTTAGAAGATCATTTTCCTTATCCTCTGCACACTGATTATCGTCAACATCTTTTTCTTCCTTATCATCCTTAGCTTCAATAAACTTTGTCTCCTCATCTGCATAAGGTAGTGCGTCGTACGACGGACTGTCCACCACAATGGTGGGTATCTCCTCTAAACACCTTTTCACTCTGTCGTACCTGTATTTTTTTCTGTCCATAATTTCCAGCACTGTGATACAAACAATTACTATTACTTTTGACCATTAGTAAATGCTGTTAATTTTAATACAACAGTTATTATCCGTGTTGACGTATAAAATGACTAACTAATAAGCATTCGGTAGAAACCGCAAAATGATAATTCGACATATAAATTCTAGCATCGTCTAACACTAAATCATTATTATGCGTGATGCTTTTATTGAATGAAAAAGTAAGGCGGTCAAAAACCGTAAAATTTGTTTAAATGCGACATACAGGGTGTTCAGTAAGTCATGGCCAAAATATTGTGACTCAGCCAAATTTAACTTACTACAAAACGCATAGGAACCAAAATACAAGATGTCAGACTTATTTTTGTTTTTTAAATATTTGAAAATTTGTTGATCGATGGTTTTGGAGAGGGAGTAACTATCATAAATTCAGTGAAAGAGGAGTAATTGTAGTTAGGGTGGTCCTTAGCAATTTTTTGCAATCATTTTGTTATTTCCGCCCCAGATATACTAGTATGTTGGACTAATTTTTTGAGAAGAAGAAACTTAGGTACTCCAAGATGAGTCTTTGCATGGATGCTACTGGTTGGAAGACTTTTGGCAACATTTTTGCGCCGACAAAAGACAATTAAAATAAGATGTGTTAAATCGACAGTTATTTTGTGGAAGGAAATCTCTTTGCTAATTTTCTTACATAAATAATCAACATGTTGTGAGAAAATTGACTGCTGATATAAAATAATTCCTACGTATTAAATTTCGCACTTTTTCACAACTTTTGAGTTACCAATATGCAGAGATCGTTGAGCTTTTATATAGAAATATAAATCTTTATTCATCATGTCAAGTCACACAATAGTGACTTGGAATTGTGTGATAAACTTCCTCAGAAAATTAATCCATAAGACAGACCAGATTGGACTTAACTAAAGTATGCTAATTTAAAAACATTAAAAGAGACATAGGACTTCAAGTATCGAATAATAAAATATGATTTACTTAATTTTTAACCTTACCACAATAAAATTGTGAGAGGTTACTAAAATTGGTTCAAAAACGAAAATTGGGATAACATCAAATCTTTACGTTTTGAGATCTTAGGAACCCAAAAAAGTGGTTTTTGAAAAATGTCTCTCTGTGTGTGTGTATGTGTGTTAGCACGATAGCGCCAAAACTACTGAACGGATTTGAATGAAACTCTGCATGTGCGATTCATTAATGCCACAGAAGATCTAAAAAGGTTTTGGTTGAGATCGGATTACGTTTAGTACCGTTTTGACGCAATAAGTTGTTTATTTTATAATTACTTTCAATTTGCAATGGAACCATTGAAAAGCAGTTAAAATTCTGATTTCAACGATATATCACACTTCCATCCTTTCGATTTGGTTTCCGTGAAAAAAATTAAAAACAAAGCAAATATGAAGCATAGATCGCATTTCGCGTGACATGACCGATGCGCGTAGCCGTTACGTCGTGAAACCAGTCACATCACGTGTCAATTCACGTGTGAGGGTTTCTTCACTGCTCTAGAAGTAGAGCGGACTACGTTTAGTGCCGTTTTTAAATATATATACGGACAAATCGAAGAATTAAACTACAAATATTCCACTACAATCTAGTAAAATTACTGAAATGCTAAAGTTTCATTTAACAAAGACAGCCGCGAGCGATCGGATTGCAATGAGCAAATTTTGACGATTGTCATTGTCATCCGATAACGTTGGTGTCATGTCATGTTAATAAGATTTCGGCATATTTCTAACTTTTAGTGACTGCACCAGTGGATTGTCACAAACTTTAAAGGTAGATGTAACAATATCAATATCATATGCTTTCTGTACCTTCGTTGGTGAATTTATTATAGATTAACACTTTACCAATTTTCAGTTTGTTGCATTACAAATCTGTATAGTATTTAGGATAACTAGACTTTCTTAGTCGTTCAAATGATGTTAAAGTTGTTAATATCCTAATAGTATATTATTCAACGAGCGATAATGTAGGTAATAACTCGCATAGATGAAATTTGCAGAACGAGCCGCAGGCGAGTGTTGTAAATTCATTAAGTTGAGGGTTTTTTTAGTGCCCCAGAAGATCTGAAAAGGTTTTGGGTGAGATCGGATTACGTTTAGTGCCGTTTTGTCACACAATTTAATGCTCTTTTCGGCTTCAAAGTTCCACCGAGTGGGGAGGTTCCAGCCGCTTCCAGTAGCTGCCGATTTTTTAATAAATTTTCGGTGTGACTTTCCCATGTCATTTTATAATCCAAAATCACTGTCAGAAATTTTGTCTCTTCTGTTTGAACAATAGACTGATGATTTGCCTTAATTAAAATACTTAAGTTATGACTAAAGTTGTTTGGTAAGAATAACTTAAAAACTGTTTTACCAGCATTTAGAAATAGACCATTGCTTAAACACCATTTAAAAAATCATCTAGTGATGTATTGGCTTGAGTAACTGTGGTCCAACCGGCCATTAAAAAGTTTGTATCAGCATTAGAATAGATAATTGATGGATTAGGTGTTACGCAAGAATATGCCATATCATTCACAATAATTAAATAGAGTAAAGGACCGAGAATAGAGCCCTGCGGTACACCTGTTTTCACTTGCCCGAAATCGGATTTATACGAATCAATTATTACCGTTTGCTTTCTATTATCCAGAAAAGAGTTGGTTAACTGATGCGTTAGCCCACGTACTCCCAATCTGCAAAGCTTAACGAATTATAAATATAATTACATAATTTTTCAATCGCAGTTACTGTGGATTTATTTTTCTGAATCCATGTTGGCAGAAGGTTAGCAATTAATGGAAGTCCAAATAGTTTATTAATCTGTTATTAAAACAGATTTCAAAAACTTTTGCAAACTGATTTTGTACACTGATATGTATGTTATTATATGCTTCTATTCTCGATCCCTGGTTTTTGTATATAGGTATAGATTTTGAAGTTTTTAAAAGATTAGGGTATTGGCCGGTAGCAAAAAATTCATTCATTAAGTAAGACAGAGGAATACACATTTCATCAACTACGGTCCTAAGGACCTGGCCCCTTATCTCATCTATCCCAGCAGCTAGTTTTCTTGTTGTTTTAAGCAATAGTTCTCTAGCTTCCTCTGGTGTGGTAGGAAATATAAGTACAGATAAAAATGATGTATAAAATGGTCCTGTAATATTAATTTGGCAAAATTAGATTTGGGGCAGTGAAAATTCAGGAAAAAAACTATTAAAATCATTGCAAATATCATGAGTGTTAGTAAGAATTTTCTTATTAATAGTAATTTCTGTAATATTTCTGACAATTAGCTTAGTTCCAAGAACCAGTCGAGTTGATAGAAGAGGCAGAGGGGGTAGAGTTGCCCTACATGTTAAAAATTTGTATAATTGTCAAGTATTGTCCTTTTTTAACTCTCTCTCTTGAATATTTATGTGTCGAATTTAGAACTCTCATAAGAGTAAGCAACACATAGCAACATTATAGACTGTGTTAGTGATCTAGATAATATTTTATCCCGTATCATTCCTACTTCGGATGAGGTTTTGTGCATTGGTGTTATAAATATTAATTTATTCAATATTATTAATCCAATTTCTAACTGGTTTGTTACATTTAACTGTGCACACAAGTTATCAACGATCCTACTAGAATTACGAGTACTGCCAGCACTCAAGTTGATCCAATTCCTATCAGCAATAAAGATTTTGAGGTTGGAACTGTTAATGCTGATCTCATATCAGATTATAGATTGATATTTTGTAAGCATAATTTAAAAATGAAGAAATTTAAATAGAAAACTGTGAGTTATAGAGACATTTAAAATTTTTACCATGAAAGTTTTCAACTGGATTTACAGTACTGCCTTGGTCTGAATTACTTCGTGAAAATGAAATTAATAACAAAATTATTGGCATGTTTAATAACTTTTTATTAAACATTTTTAATATACATAGACCGCTTCTCAAAACTGTCTGTGTTTCTAAACCAAAATCACCTTGGCTTATTGATAATATAAACTTCTCATTGAAGAGAGAGACCGAGCTTAAAAAAAAATTAAAAATTCTAACTTAATGAATAATTGGTAATATTACAAACATTGATGTAACAACACATTATCATCCATCAGGACAGAAAAAGTGCATATTTAATGATTTTTCTTAAATTAATTGTATTTTAAGTAACGATATTACATAATTTACCTAAATTACCAATCAGTTTCAAATCCAAGTGTTTTTCGCGGTTTAACTCAAATCAGTTTTCGGTCATTTTTAAATAAATGATCACGATAAACGCACGAACTTCAGAACTACCATTTAGTTTAGTTTTTCAAACGTGAACGTCCCAGGTCAGTATTTTCACTTTCACTGAGTAACTACCACTTAAAAATGTATAGTACGATATCAATAATCTGTGACTTTGACAACGTTATCTTGCCTGCAGAGATCAATTTACTATGTACGATAAGATCTTAGATTTAGAAGGATGTAAAAGGCTACACAATTAATTATCTTCCAATAGTAATCTTATCGCAGTAATCTCAGTTGAGAATCATGACAGTATTGTTGCTGAATTAGTATTAAATTCACCTCCTTTGTTTTTAATATTTTCAAATTAATAAGGATCATAGCAAAATATGCAGATATTTAAAATTGAATTGCATAACGTTCTTGGTGGCACCATTACTTATATTATATAAACATAATATACATACGTTGGCGCTGAAAGTTTAACTGGAAATTTATATAATATACTCACGAAAAAGAAAGGGGCCTTATTAAATAATTCAATTTTAAGAATAGGTAATTCAGTTAATTAAATTGTTTTGTATTTTATAAAATACTAAAATACAATACTATAACTAGTGGTAATTCGATGACAAGAACTTTACAAGTATGATATTATTAAAGTATGTCTAATTCCACGTACTTTTTGTAGTACATACTTTTTCATTAAAACCGTTGCACCGACAATAAATGCTAATCATATAGAATTTGTTATTATTGGTGTACACCATAATTACTGATATAAAACTTGTCTTAGAACTCCACAACGCAATATACAACAGTGACAGTCTGTCAAATTTATTAATAATAAGTGTATACATTGTTTCTCACTAATCATGGCCTAATCATGGCATTACTGATTTTTACGATTCAATGATATGAATTGTGGTTTTCGTAAAATATTAAATATTGACACTATCAGTTAAAAAAATTTTGTGACATGTTTTATATCGTTGGAAAGAGAAAAAATAAACGGAAATAATGGTGCCATGGTCTACCTTGAAATTTGTTCTTTTCATTTTTGCACAAGAGCATATATCAAAGCGAACTGCGTTTTTCGAATTTTTTTATGCACATTATTATTCTTATTGGCTTTGCCGTCAACTTTTATCCCTTTTTCGTATCTCGTCAAATAAGGTGGTTTTCCTATTTTTCAGGTTTTTGTAATACAGGGTGTCCCACGACGAACTGCGGCGATCGATATCTCGAAAAGTAGACATCGGAAAATTTTGAAAATTTGGTAGTAAACTAATGTCGATGGAGGCAATTCGGATAAAATATTTTCAAGATGGGGTGGCACTTCCGGTTATACTGGAAGTCGATACCAACTTGCTTATTTTAAATGGGACACCCTATATTTTTGGATTGTACGCAAAATTCTAGGTCGATTTTGTGGATCAAGTCCTATACCTAGGTCTCTCCATTTTTGAGATATTTCAATTTTTATGTCAAAAATGACGTTTGCGGGCCCTAAAAGAATCATCAATTTTTCCTATAAGGAAGCCTTTATTATCTAATTTGGGTTCGATTCTTTGTTGAAAAAGACCTACTTTAATAGAGTTTTTATAATATTTTGATAAGTATTAATACAGAGTGTTCAAAAAATAAGAATAAAGATGAAATTGAGAAAACTGTCAAAAATCTATTTTTTCAAATGGAAACCCCTAATTGTTATAATCTTATCTTATTCGCCATTAAAAATAAGAGTAAGTTTGTATATGGATGTCTGTTCCGAAAATTTTTAGTTTTCGAGATATTCCCAATTAAATATTTCTATATGGGTATTTTGTTATGGATATTAAGTTAAATTGCTCTTAGTTGGCTATGACGGCGTTGAGTGCTAAACAAATGTATGTAGCTGTCACTTACCATTTGACAAGTGTCAATTATCATGCCGGGGCGCTTAAATTATACGCACGAGGATTACTTAAAGTTGTTTATAATCTATGGAGAATGTAACAAAGTTTTATCAAAAACATGTGAAATATTTGCTAATAGATATCCAGAGAAACAAAAACCGTCTCCGAACAGTATTTAATGAATAATGGAGAATTTCAAAAAATTTGGCACTGCAACAGTTCATAAAATAATTAAACAAATGTAACTTAGATACAAAAGGTTCTTACATAAAATACTAACAGTATACTACTTATACTCAGGAAAATATTTTATTTTAATAAATGTTCAAAGTGTCCACCCTGAACTTCCAAACATTTTTCGCACCTCTTGATTAGTTCGTCATGGGTGGCCATTCTAATAGAACCTGGAGATAATCTTTCAAAAGCATTCCTTACTCTTGCCTGACAATCTTCCATTATTGTGACTGGATTAAAATAAACCATACCTTTTATTGTTCCCCATATAAAATAGTCTAAGACAGACAGATCAGGAGAACGGGGAGGCCACAGAAAATGTCCATTGTTAGCAATCCACTTATCGTAAAAAGTTTCTTTCAAAGAAGTTGTTAACTATGAAGCTGCTGTGTGGTGGCGCGCCATCGTGTTGGTAAAATATTTACCTATGTTCAGCTAGCGGTAAATTGTTCAAATATTCATTATCTAAATATTGTAATATATTCAAATATCTTTCACCTAAAAAAAAGTTGATACGTAATTTGAAAAACAGAAACTATTGAAGTATTAATTCATTACCATTTAAGTTTTCTTCATAAAAATTAAGTTTTACGACTCCATCATTTCTCACAGCACAGTACACATTAAATTGCCAGGCTTCTTGATAATTTCGCAATCTCACGGCATGGGGATTTGAATCGCACTAAAAGTAGGAATTATGGCTGTTGAAAAGTCCATTTTTCGTAAATTTTGCCTCGTCAGTCCAAATTGTATTGTCCAAAAATCGGAAGTCGCCTTGTAACATTGTTAAAATAAATTCGCAAAAGTGAACTCTTCTGGCCAAATCGATGTCCTTTAGGTGTTGAACCATAGAAATGGAATAGGGATGGAATTTGTGTTTCAAAAGAATTGCATGAATAGAGTTTTTGGAGATTCCTATTTGTAAGGCCATTTGTCTTAAGGATGTCATAGGATATGCCGCAAAATATCCCAAAATAGCAATTTCGATATTTTCATCATCGACAATTGGTTTTATTTTATGAACTGTTGCCTTAACGGTGCCAAAATTTTTTAAATCCTCCATTATTCGTTTAATACTGTTCGGAGACGGTTTTTGTTTATCTGGATATCTATTAGCAAATATTTCACACGTTCTTGATAAAACTTTGTTACATTCTCCATAGATTATAAACAAATTTAAGTGATCCTGGTGCGTATAATTTAAGCGCCCCGGCATGATAATTGACACTTGTCAAATGGTAAGTGACAGCTACATACATTTGTTTAGCACTCAACGCCGTCATAGCCAACTAAGAGTAATTTAACTTAATATCCATAACAAAATACCCATATAGAAATATTGAATTGGGATTATCTCGAAAACTAAAAATTTTCGGAATAGACATCCCATATACAAACTTACCCTTATTTTTAATGGCGAATAAGATAAGATTATAAAAATTGGGGGTTTCGATTTGAAAAAATTGATTTTTGACAGTTTTCTCAATTTCATTTTTATTCTTATTTTTTGAATACTCTGTATTAATACTTATCAAAATATTATAAAAACTCCATTAAAGTAGGTCTTTTTCAACAAAGAATCGAACCCAAATTAGATAATAAAGGCTTCCTTATAGGAAAAATTTATAATTCTTTTAGGGCCCGCAAACGTCATTTTTGACATAAAAATTGAAATATCTCAAAAACGGAGAGACCTAGGTATAGGACATGATACACAAAATCGGACTAGAATTTTACGTATAATCCAAAAATGTAATAATATATAGGGTGTCCCATTTAAAATAAGCAAGTTGGTATCGACTTCCGGTATAACCGGAAGCGCCACTATCTTGAAAATATGTTTTCCGAGTTGCCCCATAGACATTAGTTTACTACCAAATTTTCAAAATTTTCCGATGTCTACTTTTCGAGATATCGATCGTCGCAGTTCGTCGTGGGACACCCTGTATAGGTTAGTTTCGTCTAGAATTTCATCAAATTCGGTTTAATTTTGGCCAAGTTAGACGTAATTAAATTTTTGACGTTTTTCAGTATATTTATATAAATATCGTGGGAGGCGGTGAACCGATTTTCATAAAATTTTAACTGAAGATTCCTTGATCATTTACAATAAGAAGGTCCCGTGCTCGTTTTGTAACTAGCATTTTAAAGGGCCCAAAAAAATTAAAACTGAAAAACCCAATTTACCCTTTTTCGCGAAAAAAAAGGGTTCCCCCACCTACTAGAACGAAAAACTCAGGGTAGTCATAGTTTCACCACAACAAACTTATTTTTTTATGTCACGTTGCACCATGTAAAATTTTCTCTATCTCCTTATTTTGGCCTATTTTTACTCCATTATATCGGGATGAATTTAAGTTCCAATTTAAAATATAAATACATATACGTCAATTTGAGTTCGAAATGTATCGGAACGTATCTGAATTCTAATTTGAAGTGTAAATACATATATATTTAATTCTAAACCGAAATATATCTGTATATTTATGCTAATTTCGAATTTGATGTCTTGATGTATTTCATTTTATTTTAAAGTGTTAATATGGATGTAACAAATACTAATAACATTTCGAAACAAGGTGACATAACATCCATAATGCCATGGAAACTCAAGTACCATCAATATTAAATTGTCATGAAAATATAATGTCACTACCCCATCCCTAATTGTCATAAAAATAAACTTTACAAAAATAAGTTTAGAAATAAGAAGTATGCGCTTAAATAAGAAAATACAGAATTTATATAAAAATTGGGCATCTTAATAACAAAGAAATATAGATTTCCATTCGTATTTGGAGTGGTAATTATAAAATTATATTATTTTTCGAGTGGTGGGATGTTCGTCAATTTTTAGCACAGAAACTTTAAAAGATTAATATTTTAGGTAATCATTATTTGTGTGTGAAGTTTTTCAAAAAATCTATTTTGTAACCATTTATTGGGGTACGTACCTTATCGTCTATCCTTCGTCTTGAAAACACTAGTTGCAAAAGTGCAGAGTATCGTTCACAAAACTACACACACTTCTTTCTATACGCCCAGATTCTACTAATTTCCTTAGTGACTGTATAATATATTAATTTTTATGAGCAATTAAAGTAATTTATCGGTAAACACAGCAATTTTACATAGGTAGGTAACTAGTTTTTCCGTTATCCTCTACATGTTTATATTAACTCGTCTATCGGTGTACTCACAACTAATTTTTTTCAGCTGCTCAGTCAGACCGTCGATCCATCATTGGTTTGCACAAAAACCAAAGACTTCACCTGAAAAAATATATATGAATGTGAGAATTACTAGTTTACATACAAGGCGTATTCTGTTTATTCACATATTTCGTCATCGCCGTTGATAATTAGATAAAACGACTTAATTTAAGACTCTGACTGCGAACAAATACTTCTTACGCGGCAAATATTTGTATTTGTTTAGAACAAAAGGTTGCGTTAAATGATTTTATTAGATCGGCAAATAATTAATCCTAATTAAAATTTGTGTATTGTTTGCAGCAACTATTTGTTTTTATGTCAGTTATCTACTCGGTGAACGGGATTCTTGCAAAGAAAAAACCCACTGCCCAAGGAATCACTACCTACTTCCATATGCAGATTTTGCATCCAAGTCTTATACACACTAAATCCCAATGTAATATTTTATTCCCTTTAATAATAGAGTGGGGGTGGCAATAGGGGTGGTAGAGGGGGTGGCTAATGTTAAAAAATTTTTAGAGGTCCTTAGTTCTCGTATACACACTGAAGCCCCATTTAATTTTTTACTACCTTTAATAATAGGGTGGGGGTGGTATTGGGGGTGATAGTTGGAGGTGGCTGATGCCAAAAAATAGTTTGTGACCTTGATTTTTCGTATATTATGCCATATATATATATGAAATTCTGAGATTCTGACTCCTGGAGGACGCGGGAGAGCACCGGCAAGTACAATAACACTTCATATATATATATATATATATATATATATATATATATATATATATATAATGTAACATTAACAATCTCAGACGCGGTTCAACCCGAGACCCTAGTATTTTTCATACCCAATGACCGCGGAAGCTTCTCGGAACATATATATAGAAGATCAAGTGTGTTTCTAGAGGGCAGAAATATTAAAACAATATTTCAGTCGCAAGCTCCTCTATAAAATCGTTATTTTACTATAAGGAATGTAACCAGACTACAACCAACAGCTACTCTCCGGGCTGTGTGCCCCGCCGAGCGCTGAATTACAAGTTACAAACCTGGCGCGTTAAGTGTAATAATCGCATATTACCAACAAAACGCTAATGCTTCGATTGCAACAAACACCAGCCGAAAGACAGATCCTACTTAAAGAAGCTCTCGTGCCAGTCGTCCTATACCACTTGCAGACTGCAGTTTCGAGCTGTTGGCTCTCGTCAGTGCAAGGTAGGCATGTGACGACCGACACGAGGATCACTTGACTATTTAGTACATCTCGGTATCTTTACGATAGCGACATGCAAAATAGTAAGCAGGCGCTATCTAGCGGTCCAGTGTCTGTTGCAATGGAAAAATAAGTAGCCTGACTGGGCTTAGCATAGATCAAGTGTGTTTCTAGAGGGCAGAAGTATTAAAACATAATATTTCACTCGCAAGCTCATCTATAAAATCCTTATTGTACTATAAAGAATGTAACCAGACAGCAACAGCTACTCTCCGGGCTATGTGCCCCCCCGAGCACTGAATTACAAGTTACAAGCTCCTCCCAATAGTGCGACTGGTACCAACGTGACGATTCAAGTGCTGTAGTTGCAGGCACGTCGAGGGCAAATTGAAGAGCATATTCGTTATTTTATTATATTTTGTATTAGAATATAGAATACTTGGTCTTTTTACCTGATACAAATATATTTGGTATTTTATATTTTTAAGCCTTGCGCCCACGAGACCTATATTTCGAAGACAATATTACTTTAAATAAAACTTGTGACATTTAATTTAAGGTCCTCTGACCTTGAAAAATCTAAAATTGTCGCCTGCTGCGCATTTTTAAACCCTACAACCTCAACTTTGATAAAAAGCAATTTTCATCATTGTACTTCTTTTCTGGAAAAATATGGTCACCCTAGTTATAAAACAACATCTGTAGGCATAACAATTTCATCAACACCAACATTCAACCTTGAAGAAGTGTGTGACAAATACACGAAACGCCAACAAAATAGTTCGTTTTTTTATTGTCCTGTCTCTTAAGCGTTAATCATTAAATCTCCTTGTAGCTGACGCTACGTGTACATAGTTGTGCTGCTCATTTTCGATGCCCCCCCCCCCCATGTCGAAATTCTGGGACCGCCACTGAAAAGACAAATCGATAAAAGAAGCAGCAAGCAGCTGAGGTGTTTACCGGCCCTTCATCGCCACCATCTGAGGTCGAAAGAGCAGGACATACTTGCATCTTTAGATGGTATGGTGCTCCATCTAAGGAGATGTCCTTAGATCATTGCAGATATCGATCATTTATAAAATCAGTCGCTTCAATCCAAGGATTGTAAACAATCCTTGGCTTCAATCAAGTCCGACATTTCCACTCTCCCACCAACTCAGCCATTAAATGTATGTAGAGTATATAATTTCTAAGCCCATTTAATCCTCTTCACTTGATTTGGTTGTACTCTATTTTACAAAGAAGATTTAAGGTGTCAAGAGCAGAGAATGACGAAAAATGTGATCCGTTTTCGGAAATCGGAGACCTCCAGAAGCGGATAACTTGAGAACGGTTGAACATAGAAACTTTTTGATGAAGTAAAAAATGTAGAAAATTTTATCAGCTTTCAAAAAAGTAAGAATATTTTTTCCTCTAGGTCCAATAGTGTTCGAGGTATAAGCAAAAAATAAAAAAAATATCTGCCGCCCTCCATGTAGTCTACAATAATTCGTCGATAGGACTAGTAATAGGTCATCTTGTTTAGTTTAACTGTTAGCTAAAATATTGTGATTACGTCGAGATCTTTAAATACTTTCTCACGACATGTTGTAAGGTCAAAATAATAAGTAATAAAAACGACGGTTTCACGGCATCGTTGACATTAATATAAAAATGTACGCATTCATAGCAATTGGTGTAGCATTTTAAGCATTCGCTTGTAGTCAGTCATATTTACATTACGTAAATACCTACTTAAGTATTTTCAATAAATATGCAAAGTATCCAACTTGCTCATCGCTTAACAATTGACTGTGAAATATGTTTGTGTATTCGCAAATAAATTTGAAACAAAAATATTGTGGATTACATTTGCATTCTTAAGCACCAATATGCGACATAAACTTAATCTTTACCAAATCACTAGTTTGTTACACTTGAAATTGAAAATTACAATAACTAACTAAGATCTTGAGCGTCACTATATGCAAAATACCTGTACTTACATGGAATAAAAGAAAATCCCACACAAAATTCCACTTTTAGCGTAAACCACCAGATTACTAAGTACTAAAAATCTCTCGGTAAATACACCGATTAACGGTTGACTGCTGCAGCTGTTATCTATCCCAGGATTATCACAAGACACTAAATACTAAGTACAAACAGAACTTTATTGCAAAGATTTTTAATTACATTTTATTATTTTATAACAGGTTGTAATCCCGGTGTTAGCGTCACCGCACATTTTTTCCGTGCGGCAGTAATATTACAATTATTTTACTGTATAATTTGCTGTAGTTAGTGATAACGACGTCCCAGCTCCCACACGCAACAAAAATTAGTAAATTGCTATGTACAATTGCATAAAAAATGGAAAATACGCGGCCGCATGTTTGTCCATAACGATTTACGTTGGTTTGCTCGTTAGTGTGTAGGGAAAATTAAATGTACTTACTCCTGATTGTTGAAAATTTCCAGCCGAGAAGAAAATTTGTCATTAGGTCAATCAAAAAAATGAGCGCCTTTCTTGAACGAACGAAATCCAATCGAAACCGATTATTAATTGTCGTGAAAAATCATCCTTTTTGACACGCTTTTATTATTAGCTTCATCTGTATGTTTGTTTGTTTGTTTGTAACGGAATATTTGAACGTGATTCTCACCCACATCAAAACGTCAGATTAAATTGAAATTTTTGCACACTTATCAAGGATCGATGACAATAAAATAATTTGACAACTTTGTCCTAATGTCCTCACCAGGATCGTCAGGGTAAAATTAAAAAAAAAATTAAAAATGACTAATCTATTGTCGAGATTTTGCCGGAGGCGCCGCTGTTATTAATATATATACCCAAACTGTCTCAGCGGTTAGCACAAGAGCGACTCTCACATTACTTCTGTTTGTTTCTTGAAAATTCTTCCTCGTAATCTCCATTAAAAACCACAATATTTTAAATGCCATCTCTTGTTTTGCTCTATTTTCCGGCGATTGCCTCGAACGGGTTTGTTCGCTGAACTCCGTCTTGTATCAACTGTTAAAATTTATTAGTGTGTGTTGTGCTCCAATTTTTCATAGTGTTGTTTTATTTTTTAATTACCTTAAGATTTTTATTAATCAGTTCATAATATTACTGATTTTAATTTGCGCTTCCGCAAAAGGAGCTTCAGTTTTTTGTAGTCTTTTTATTGTGCCGATCCGGATCCGCCTCGTCCAACCATGCAATCTCTACGACGTTGCGCGCCGCGGAGGTATGGATGGCTCCGAGCGGATGCCGGAGGAGCAAATTTTATGTATATTTTAACTGTTAATAAATTTGTTTTGATTGATTCACTGCAGACAGCTACGCAACTATCCACCCTCGCTTAAGCTAATATCGCAGAACGCAAAAACGGTAGGTATTGGTTTTAGACATTTCTCGTATTATTATATAAGCATCAACACCCAGCGCTCGACGAGAGTTAAGCAACCGCGGTACAGTTTGGAATCATTGCATACCAGAGAACATATACCCATATACGTAACCTCGGGCTTGTCTGTAACGTATTTGCCGTTGTATAAGCCGCTATAAACGCTAGTTCCAACTTTAATACATACATTATGATGTAATATTAATTATATACAACTAACGGATACTCAGCGGTTTCCAAAAGCAGGCGGGTATCAGCTGGTTTCTATATGTATCGGTGTTCATGATGCTAATTCTAACATTCACCCAATCCAATATATTGGTGAGAAACCTGCCGAGGGATGAATGGCAAGAGGGCGACTAAAAATGTCATGTCGCTAGCGACAACCTCAGGGAACCGGGCACACCCTGTTGTATAGGCGCCTTGCCCTTCTATCAGACCACTGAGATGGTTGACCGTTTAATTGTCCATTACTCGTGAGATCAACAATGAAAAATGAAACTACAACACAAAAAAATATATAGTTTAAAGAAACTAAAAAAACACGCTTTAATAGCAAACCGATCTAAAAAGTAAAAAATAATGTTTAAATATTAAGATTTTGTTCAACAGCGATAGAAAGTCCACTAACTCAATATTATTAAATGATTTTTAATAAGTTTAAAATAAGAATGAAGCGATTGACAAAAAAAAATCAATTTATCAGTGGACTTTCTATCGCTGTTGAACAAAATCTTAATATTTAAACATTATTTTTTACTTTTTAGTTCGGTTTGCTGTTAAAGCGTATTTTTTTAGTTTTTTTAAACTATAATTTTTTTAAATTGCTTTTGAACTTACCTCTTTGTTTCTAAAACACGAATTTCAACTCAACTCGACGCGCATGTTGTTACATCTTTTAAAAGAAGGATGACATATCCTTTCGATTCAATACTCGAATTCTGACAATCAGATCTGATGCGTAGGAAAACGACGAAAAAATGGCGACAACATCATAGACAAATTATTGTAAGGTCATTTTGGAGATGCCCTGAAACCAGTGACTTAGGAGACTGATGACTAATAATAGAATGTCAGATGTTTTTTTTGTTTTTTTAAAAAACGTCAATTTGAAATTGCATGTTCCAGTTCTGCCAGTTACTGCCAGAATCATGATATATACTTTAGGGCACCTGCATAACATCTTTCAAGGTCGTAGCTAGAAGGAAAACAAACAACCTTAGGCCATTCAATGTGTCCCTTACGCTCTTATGGACTACTATTTCGTATACCTTCCAATGTGCTAAAAATATTCCAACATATAGATGAAGCACACAAAATATTAGTTGTCTCATTTTTATCATGCTGAGTTTGCGCCTGAATTCGGCAACGTGGTTAGGACTTCCAAAGTTTATCAGGACATACTATTTCCTACTAAAAAGAGACAGTTAGGATATTCTATCTCAATAACATAAGAATAGTTTTCAATAATGTATTGGCAGTTCATTAGAGCGTAGCGCTGTATTGAATGGTCTAAGCAAACAGTAACACATAATCTCCAGTTCCTTTTAATAAACAGCATATGCTCACTAAGATATGCGCAATTTCGCCATCCTGTGATAGTCAACCAGCTCGTAGCGGATGTAGGAATATTAAACCTCTAAAATTATTGTTTATTTTAGGTTTCTTTCAGAATAGATGTGTTCTGTTACTTTTTCGGTTATATAACCACCTTATTAATAAAAGTAACCCAATATTACTATCCAGTTTATTAAATGATTTTAAGTTGTTTCTTATGAAGTGAAGTAAATTCCAATCTCTCAAACAAATATCAATCAATCATCAATTTGCGAGGTCCACGGATCAGTGTCCGCGATGAAACCTACTCAGTAGTTAAAATGTGCATAAAGTATGGTAGTTCCAATGCATGCAACATTATAAATGTCAAAATGTGTTAAAACACAGAGAAAGAGAAAACACAACGATATAACCTAAATTTCGTAAAGATGGGTTTTTAAAATGTAGACGGCTAAAAATGTGTGATGAGTATTTAACATCATTTCACAAAGAAGATATTATTAATATTCTCCAAGATGAAGATGCCACTAAACATTTTTCTATAAATATTAAGTAAGTAAATAAATAAGAAAAATGCATTGTCTAATTATTTCAACTGGAATAATTCATACTTTAAATTCATTTATGATATAAATGCCCGTTTTCTTCAAGTTTTATAGTGTTGTATGAACATCAGCCGAATTTAGTGTTAGACTTACTCAAGACACCGGAAGAATGTCTGGAAGACTGGGACGGTGCTACCATGAAGGCCCAGATGTCTTTATTAAAAGAAGCAGACAAAGAATCCGTACTGAAAACCAATGTACACTGTCGAATATACCATTTGCCAGGATTCACGGAAGTCCGCAGGACAATTTTCCCTGGGAATGATGATGCAGGGAAATTCCTGCAAGTTTCTGGTAAAAAAATGTAATATTAAAATGAAATATTCACCATATTAAATTTAGGTACTGTGATGCGTATGTCTGCTGCGAAGCTGTTAGAATTTCAACGAAACTATTTGTGCGTTAAGTGCAAGTATCCCATCTTGGTGAAGGCTGAGTATGACAATAAATACATTATAAAACAACCAAAAAGTTGCACAAATCCAGAGGGCTGTTCTGGTAAAAACCTGATTACATTTGGTGAGTTGGATAGCGAAAATTGCAAGGATTTTCAAGAAATTAAGATACAAGAACAGGTAAAGAAGCAAGGAGTTGGATCAATGCCCAATACTATGTGGGTGACCTTGGAAGATGACTTAGTCGATAGCTGTAAACCTGGCGACAACGTCACTATTTGGTAAAAACTGTTTTATTAGATAAAAATCTTTCATATATTTATTCTTTTTTATTTATTTATTGTTTAATAAAGTGGGATCGTGAAAAGAAGATGGGGAGAACTAAACAAAGGAAGCAAAATAGATATCGACATTGTACTGAAAGCTAACAATGTTCAAGTGGATAACAACAGTCGTTCGGTTGCAGCGTCCACTCCAGAGATAAAAGAGATGTTCAGGTCTTTCTGGGAAAAATATTCTGGAGATCCTTTGGCCGGGCGGGACTTAATTTTGAAGTCGTTTTGTCCACAGGTAAATACATTTATTATGAATAAATGCACTTTTTATAATATAGATACAGTAAGTGAAGTTGTACACCAATTATACTTTTTAGATCTACGGTCTCTACTTAGTGAAGTTAGCGATAGCTATAGTTCTGGCAGGCGGTAGCCAAATAGTAGATACCACTTTTACCGGTGTTCGTACCAGATCCGAGTCCCATCTACTGCTTGTAGGAGACCCTGGTACTGGAAAGTCACAGCTTCTCCGCTTTGCATCCAAAATCATTCCACGATCAGTCCTTACGACTGGAGTTGGTTCTACTGCAGCTGGTCTGACTGTTACAGCAATGATGGTTGGTTGGTTGTTTTTTGCAAGTGGAAATCAATTTTTTTTTGTTATAACATTAATTGTTCTGGTTTTGTAACAATTAATTTCTAGGAACACGGCGAGTGGCAACTAGAAGGGGGAGCTCTGGTTATGTCCGATGGTGGGATATGCTGCATAGATGAGTTTAATTCAATGAAAGATCATGATAGAATGAGCATCCATGAGGCTATGGAGCAACAAACCATAAGCGTAGCAAAGGTAAAGTGCAAACCCAACTTTACCTACGAATATGTAATTTTTCCTAATTTTTAGGCTAGTATAGTTTGCAAACTCAACACACGATGTTCCATACTAGCTGCCTGCAACCCAAAGGGAAACTTGGACCCCACCCAACCCTTGTTCATGAGTATAGCTTTACCTAGTCCGTTATTAAGCCGTTTCGACCTAATATTACTTCTTCGAGACGTAGTAAACGAAGACTGGGATACTCAGGTTTCGGACTATATTCTAAATGGTGGAAATAATTTTTCTAAGCTGACAGATAGTGGATTGTGGAGTATAGATATTTTACAGGTATAGTTTTTATCTTCGTATTGCCAGTAGGAATATAAATTTATTATAAATCTGGAGAGTGGCTCTAAACCAGTTCCTTGTGGTATGCTATATGGTTTAACATGATTTCTAAGCCTTTTGTCTCTATTTTCCAAATAATCATGTCAAATGACAGAATATTGGAAATTCAATATAAAACCTATAAAAATAAGCTTACTAAGCTCATAAAAAATACTAAAATTAATTATTATAGGTCCTTAATAAACAAAGACAAAAACAGTTCAAAAAACTTATGGGATACTGTAAATAAAATTTGTAACCGTACCAAACAGAAAACAGAGATAAACAAAATAATAGTAGGCGACAAATTAATAACTAATAAAACGAGTATTGCAAATAACTTTAATACACATTACAGTAATTTAGGAGAAATATATGCCAAAAAAATAATACCACCAGAAGGTTTTAGCGAGGAACAGGGCATCTTGGAGAACACCATGTATCTTTATCCTACAAATGAAATAGAGGTAAAAAAGGAAATAAAAAATTTAAAACAAAAAAAGTCGCCGGGGTTAGACAACTTACGTGCCGAGACACTTAAAGAAATATGTAATGAAATAGCTACTCCGCTTACTTTTATAATAAACAAGTGTTTTGATACAGGGTGTTTTCCAAGATTGCTTAAAGTTGGTGTCATCAAACCATTGCATAAAAGTGGTGATAAAATGCAAATAATAAATTACCGACCAGTTTCCCTCATCTCTAACATAGCCAAAATAATAGAAAAAATATTAAAAAACAGAATATTACACTTTTTAAACAAATTTAATTTAATATCTAACCAACAATTCGGCTTTAGAGAGGGAAAGTCTACGAAAGATGCTGTATGCTTGTTAACTTCCTATATTTATAACAGCTTGGATAAAAACAAACCGTCTCTATGTATATTTGTAGACCTCGCCAAGGCCTTCGATACGGTGTGTCATAAAAGGCTCCTAAGCAAATTAAATTCATATGGGTTAAGAGGTAAAGTTTTAGATCTTCTGGAAAGTTATTTATCCGACAGAACGCAATACGTTAAAATTAATAACGCCATAAGTGATGATAGAACAGTTAAGTACGGTGTCCCTCAAGGTACGGTATTAGGTCCTCTATTATTTACAATATACATCAACAGCTTATTGTCATTAAATATATCAGGTACCATATTATCTTTTGCAGATGACACAGCCATTATATTTGAGGCAAATTCCTGGAAAGAGTTAAAAAAAATGGCAGAAAATGATTTTAGAGTAATTACAAAATGGTTCCAATTAAATACGCTCACTTTAAACTGTGAAAAAACGTATTATTTACCCTTTACCTCATACGCCAATAATTTGCCAAATATGGGCCCACTAAATATTGACAAAGATATAAATATACCAGAAGCTGAATCCGTAAAGTACCTTGGGATCATTATTGACAGACATCTCAGATGGGACCTACAAACAAAGCATGTTACACAAAAAATTAGAGGTCTACTGTCTAGATTTAAATACTTAAAAAATTTCTTTGATATAGCTCACCATAAAACACTCTGCTATGCATTAGTTCAATCTCATCTGTCATATGGCATTATGGGGTGGGGAGGAGTTAGCGATTGCCATCTAAATAATCTAAATGTTCTCCAAAAATGGATACTGAAAATAATATATGGTAAAAACCTTACTTACCCTAGTAATGCAATATTTAAGGACAGTGGAGTTCTTGACATTAGACAATTGTTCTGTTTTACTATTCTCAAGAACATATTTAAAAATAAAATTAAAATACAGAAAATCTCGCATTTTCATGAAACGAGATGGAAGCAGAGCGGTTGCCAGGTGCCGAGAAGCCACAAGGCCATTGGTCAGAGAAACTTCAGTTACCTCGCAACCAGATTATTTAAGTTTATACCGAATGAGCTTAAAGATATAGATAGTTTCGGAAAATTCAAACAGAAAACCAAAAAATGGCTCCTAGAAGCGCCTAGAAGTATAATACATGACATTTTAAACTAAGAAGTACCTATATATATATATATATGTATATATATTTTTTTTTTTTTTTTAATACCAATATAAGACAAATACCTAAATAGACATATTCACTTACCTAATTGGAGAAAACTAAATATTCATAATTACCAAATGCGATATTCTAATATATTATTATGATTATACATTTACCTAATATTAATTGCGTTTGTTTTTATACACATATACATATATTTCTTTGCCCCCCCCCCCCATCACATACATGTAGGTTATTACCTACTTCTGTGATTATTTGTTTTATTTGCTTATATAATAAATTTTTGTATGTTTTGTATTATGTAAACCTTAGTAAATAAACATTATTATTATTATTATTATTAATGTTTATTGAGCATTCACTGGAATCCTTCTTGTTTCTAGTCATATTTCATGGTGATAAAGAAGTTTAATCCCAAGCTTTCTGAAAATGCCGAAACCATTTTGAGCACCTACTACCAAATGCAAAGAAGAATTGATAACAGAAACAAAGCGAGAACGACAGTTAGGCTCTTGGAAAGTTTAGTAAGGCAAGAATAATAGCTTCGTAACGTTCCAATTATGAAACTATATTTTTTATGTTTCAGATTGGCTCAAGGTCATGCTAGACTGATGTACCATGAGGAAGTTGAAACAGTAGACAGTATTTATGCGATAATACTAGTAGACACCGTTATGGAAAGCGATTCTGCAATATTAAATTTGAACATTAGTACGCATAGTGTGTTTCCAGAACGTCCGTCGAGAGACTATTGCCGCATGTTGGAGGATATATTAAATAAATTACGTTTACATGATATCTTAGATAAAGAAATCGAATCGTTAAGAAGGAATGCGGATAATGGATTTGCAGAAAATGTTAGATCCAGATTTTTTAATGCGCAAAGCAGATCTAATAGTAATATTGTGTTGGACAACTTTAAAGAGAATATTGACGAAAACATACAAGAAATTGCTCCTTCTAAAGATAAAGAGGTGTTTAAAGATAATTCAAGTCAAACTATAAGTAACAATGTGATTTTTAAGAAGGATAATGTGAAATTAAAAATTGCGACCGAGTCAAATATATCTGAATGTAATAATAATAAAAGGAGGACAAATACCAATGAAGAGGTTGCAAAAAGGGCTAAAAGAGTTAAGGTTAATGAAACTAATGATAATGTCCTTGAAATTGATT
Source organism: Leptura quadrifasciata (assembly GCA_963675555.1). Taxonomy (NCBI): domain Eukaryota; kingdom Metazoa; phylum Arthropoda; class Insecta; order Coleoptera; family Cerambycidae; genus Leptura; species Leptura quadrifasciata. The sequence goes on along the minus strand of OY776681.1, from coordinate 11,134,510 downwards.
TGGATGAAGGTTATGATACAGTTTCCTTTATAAATTCAAGTATTTCAAAAAGTGATGTAATAAAGGGGTCTGGAAGAGAAGAAATTACCACTTTAAAGAAAAGACAACACAGAGATGATAGTAGTTCAAATTCAAATAAAAGGGATGCTGCAAGTGCAACTTCAAAAGAAGGTATATCAAAGCCTGGAACATCGAAAAGTGATGTTAGTAATTCTGGGTTTGATACAAATACCGTGATAAGTGTGATAGAAGCTTGTAGTTCAAATAGACCTGAAAAAGAAGGCAATAAAGATTCAGTTTTATCAATATCAACAGAAAAAAACTCGGAAAATAAAGAAAATAGTGCTTTAAATGGAAAAGAGGACGTCACCATGGATGAAGTTAAAAAGAGTAGTATTAAAGGTAAACTTAAGAAGTTTAAGTTTGCTCCCAAAAATAATGATGGCATTGGTCAAATAGAAGAAATAATCAGTGATGTGAGAACTGATGGACCCATTGTGGAAAAGAAAACTACAGGCCAAAACGATGAAAAAATGAAAAATAATTTATTAGGACCTAATCGCAATTTTATTAAAGATCTATCTGGTGACGGGCCCGGAAAAAAAAATAATACTAAGAATCAAAAGGGTGCAAAGATAAAAGAAAAAAAATTACTTAAACCTCAGCGTGATTTTGTTAAAGATGATCTAGCTATGCTAAAGTTAATACCAAGTGCAAATGATGATTTTAACATAGATTTGGATTTCGATTGGGACAACTTTGGACATAGTTCTTCTGACAGGCTCCAAAGTACAGATAATGCTAAGAAAGATGAGCTTGCCGACCTATCCCAGAATTCAAAATTAAAGTGGGTTAGAAAATTCTCCTCCGATAAGAAAGTTGTAAAAAAGTTGTCTGATGACCGCATTTCTAGCAACTTAGTTAGAAACTATAGCAGTACATCATCTCAGTCTTCCAGAAGAACGATATTTAATACCTCTGATGAGGACATCGATGATTTGGACTTGAATATATAAATGTTAAATTATTATTTTTGTATAATATTAAGTTTTTCCAGATAACTTGCGTTTGTTTCATTTACATTTGTAATAATTTTCTGGTATGCCCGAGATAACTGTCAACTCGACATTTTTTAGGTGATTAATGGCCAACGTCTTTCTGTGACGAATAATTGATGTCTATGTAATTTTTGTTAAGTCAATTTGACGTACTTTTCACGTCGTTTTTAGTTTTCGTGCATTGCCACGTAGTTTTGTTAACAAACAATAAGCGGTCATTCTTGTCATATATTCTAATGAATTTACAAATACTAATTATTTGAACTACAAATTTCATTCAACGAGCATTGAATAAAGTTTATTTCTGACATATTGATCATTGGTTTGAATCCAGGTCGACATGGTGCAAGAACCCGTGTGGCTACCCATTAATTTCTTCATCTACTGGGTTGCTCATCTTCAGCCTATCTTACATGAGAAAATGAAATCTTCCTGTAGATTGCACCCAAAAAATGACATCAAAAAGACGTCAGTTTTCTACTCTTAAATCTTCAATAAATTTTGTTCTTGTTTGATTTTTAGATGCAACTGATTCTCCCATGGCACAAACAATCCATGGGAAGAGCATGATCACATTGGCCACAGCCATTTCCTTATCATTCAAAAATGTGTGAGTTCTTTTGCCTAGTTAATGAGGAATGTTAAAAAAATAATGGCTCTCCTATCAGTCATTGATTGTATGTAATTTTCTGCAGGGGAAAGGATAAGGGGCAGCTCTTCTTGAGAGCACCTGTGCTTCGATATGAAAATTTAAGCATTAGGAGTCACGGTTATGGATTGATGGGAGAGAAACAGCAACTTGGCGAAAAATATACAGGGTGTTTCATTTGAGAAAGTTCCAAATTGAAAAACCATTTTTCGCTGCCCTATATATATTTTTAGGAAATGAAAATGATCCAAGAACATCACACACATGCCTCGTAACTGGTAGTTACACAAATTTTTCTTAAGATATCCATAATGATGACTATATAGGAATCTTTTGAAAATGCATCTGCAGATGCCATTATTTCAACAAAAAAAAAATCACTACATTCATGCAAATGATTGGGAGATAGTCAATAATAATATAGAAATGAAGGGAGTCTAGAAAAAGTGTTCTAAAAATATTTATAGCATTCCATTTTAAAAAATGCTACTTAGTAGTATGCAATTTTCCTGGTTAACCCTGTATATTCAAAAATAAGTTCCAGTTATAGACTGGTGCTGAGAAAGTGGGGCAATGCGTGGAAAAGTGAGTAGTCAAAATTTTAAAAAATTCATCATATGACAACGTTTAATTTTGACATTAGATTGCAAATTTCTAAATTGTAGCTAAAATTAATAAGTGCTCTTCGCTTGTAGTTCCAATGACCCACAAATTTCTAGAATTTGGTGACTTTGCTATTTAAGAGTTGGTCAAAGGTCAGGGATATTCTGGAAAAATTCGTTTGACAGGTTTGCGGTGGTTACAGCAATTTTGAAATGATTTCGTGAATTTGTGGTGCAGTTTTATCCCATAATGATGTATTTACTAAAGTTAACAAGGACCACACGAATTTTAAACTTTTCAAAATTTCGTCTTCGCCATGTCAATCAAAATGCACGTGAGAGTTGTAATTTCATAACCCCAAATTCTAGTGTTCGTAAAAGTGTAAGGTTCATATCACAAAAAAGTGCATTAAATGTCAGCAATTCAAATAGACTATTGAGAAGGGATTTGTTAAATACAAGAGTCATAACCGGAGTAAGATATTTTGCCAGTAAAGGATCTGATGGGTCAGATGACGACCACTCTCATCCACCCGAAGAACATTTCACCCCACAATTACCGGCCACTGTCGCTGTCCCTGAAGTTTGGCCCCACGTACCTGTTATAGCTATAAGTAGAAATATCGTGTTTCCAAGGTTTATTAAATTAATAGAACTTACCAATCCTCAATTAACGGAACTTATAAGGAGAAAGGTCAAGTTGAACCAACCGTATTGTGGCATATTTTTGAAAAAACGAGAAGATAATGAAGCAGAAGTCGTTAATAATATCGATGATGTTTATAATGTTGGAGTTTTTGCTCAAATTCATGAAATGCAAGACCTGGGCGATAGGTTGAGGTTGGTAGTGATGGCACATCGTAGAATTAAAATTACTGGACAGATTTTGGACACTGTTGATGATGTACCAAAGGGTGAGTAAATTTAAACATGTTTCATGCAAAATTGATGCTAAAAATAATTTAAATGCCACTAGGAGAAACTTCTTGTTTAAGTTTTTTTAAAAACCATTGGACTACCTAGTAATTTAACGAATAAAATCCAATAAGAAAAAATGAAGTTTATTCGCAGGTGTAGAAAAGTGTAGTGCCTTTACCACAATTTTTTTCTTTGTTATTTATTGATCAATTGTAAAAATGGTAGAGATTGTCTCTCTAGGTAACCAAATTTACTGTCCAAATTTTGACATAGCCAGACTTTTAGTTATGCTTTAAGGAAACGTGACGAAAGAACGGACAGACAGACGGACATTTTGAAAACCATATAAAAAGTGTGCCAGGTCCTTCGACAAAGTTGTATTCAAATTGTTTTGTTGATGTTATTGCGCATTGCTTAATCACAAAATGGATCCAGAACATCTCTGTATAGGCAGGTGTAAGGTCTGTTAATATGTGAAAGCACGTTACAAATGTTATTTTTTAATTGCAACACCTTGTTCATTCAGAAATAAGGCGCGATACAGTTTTAATTCTGCTGTAGCAATGAAAATCACATTTCCTTCATTCAAAACAACAATGCACATATTTCCAGAGGATTCAGATGCTGAGAAGCGCAGGCGTAAAACGAGGAACAACCGTATAAAGAAGCCAATAACAGAAACACGGTCATCTACTGAATCGAAAGAAGAAATTAAAAAGCCATTGAAAGAGGGGTTGTTAATGGCGGAAGTTGAGAACATTGTCCACAACAAATTCAGACAGACCGAGGAAGTTAAAGCTCTAACGCAGGAAGTTATTAAGACTATAAGGGATATCATTAGCTTGAATCCGTTATATAGGGACAGTCTGCAGCAGATGATGCATCAAGGGCAGCGAGTGGTGGACAATCCTGTGTATTTAAGTGATTTGGGGGCTGCTTTGACTGCGGCGGAAAGTAAAGAACTGCAGGAAGTTTTGGAAGAGTTGGACGTAAGTCTTAATGTTGTTATTTGCATTAAAAGTAGTTGTACTTGTATTAGTTGTCATCTTAGAAATGTGGTGGTAACACTTTTACATGCATTATGGATATACACGTACAAATAGATAAATCATATAAATATTGTATATGATTTATTCTTCTTTATAGGTTATTTTGTTCTGTAGATAGTATCAGTGCTCTAGTTTTGGCATTTCTTATCCAGTTGCGCTTCAGTGAATATGTAACGGCGATTATCCCAAAAGCTCCCATCACTTTTCTAAAATGATCACACCAGATGAACTCTCTTACTATGTTTAGAAGTGACTTATTAATAGTTCTGCCAAGTTTGATTGTACTAAAAGGACTTGGTTTGATACATTTAAAAGAGCCTAATTACCAACTGAACAAATTGTTGTAAAATTGTCAGACGCAGTGCCTATTTTTTGATAGTGATTTTCCTTATTTCAGATTCCGAAAAGACTGATGCTTTCGTTATCGCTTCTTAAAAAAGAGTACGAACTGTCAAAGTTACAACAGAAGATCGGCAGGGAAGTTGAAGAGAAAGTCAAGCAGCACCATAGGAAGTACATACTGCAGGAGCAATTGAAAGTGAGTAAAATAGTTTTAAAGTGAGTAAAATAGTTTTTTATAAAGATCTTTAATAAACCTAACAAAGCTGCTTCATTTTTCTGGTCACTGGGTAAGAAATGAAGAGAAGTTCAAATTCTTCATGACATACACGCAGAGGAAATGTTGTTTAAATTAAACAAAATATATTTAATGTAGGTACATTAATCCTATGGGAATTATAATTCCTTTTTGAAGGGAAAAATCTGATCTGGTCGCATTATAAAGTTGAATTTTATTGCAGTTCTGCAAAATCCCTTCGAAGGAGATGTTTGATGACTTCAAGCAAGATAACGTTTGATACATTTAGGTAGTTTCTTTGATATTATCAACGAAAATACTTAAAGCAAGATGTATCGGTGTTATTGATTATTCTAAGATAGGTAATATAAGCGTCCAAATTTTCTTCCTCTGTTTCTCTTCTGTTTTATCCTTCCGTGGCCTACTTACCTTGTATGTCTTATAGTGTCGTGATCGGCCCCTCGACAAAGAAGATTGTCCCTGTCTTTTATTCCTATCTACCTATAACTTTGATTGGACATGGATCCATACTTAAGAGATTTTAAGGATCATACTACCGAAACATATATATTAAATTCTGCCCTTGAGTTACGCGAAATCCTAGCTGTAAATAAAGAAAATGTTAATTGTACCATCTTCACACCAAAATATCAGAAGTATAAATAAAAACATAGACGAATTCAAAATATTATTACATCAAATTAATACAAATATTGATTGCATCGTCCTCTCTGAAACATGGCAAATTGACAATATAGACATTTACAAAATTCAAGACTACGAAATTATATATAATAATGGAAATTTTAATAAATCAGATGTTGTAGTAATCTACATACGAAATAATATAAATTACTCGTATAATCTGATAAAAATAAATAACATAAATATAATAGAATTATCACTAAAATTAGAAAGCAAAAAAATTAAGATATTTGCGATATACAGGAGTCCTGCATCATGTCCATTTGCATTTAATAACGACCTCAAAGCTTTATTAGAAAATTCACAAAATGACTGCGATTATACTGTCTTAATAGGAGATTTAAATATAGACATATTAGTAGATAGGGACTATGCAAACGATTATTTGAATATCATGTTTGAAAACTCATTCCTACCAGCTATAAATAGTGTAACTAGAGCAAATAATAAAGCTGGAACTTGTATAGATCATGCATTCTTAAAATCAAAAAATGAACTTGACTTTGTTATTCCCTTTGTCTTAAAAACTGATATAACAGATCATTTCACAATTGCATTGCAAATAGTTTTACCTGACAAATACACAAATATGTCAAAATCACAAGTGAATTACAAAAAAAACTTAGATTTGTGCAAACTAAAAAAACAATTGTCAAAAGTAAATTGGGAAAATCTATATGCGCAGGAAACTTCTGAATTAGCAAATGAATCCTTTATTAACATCCTACATAGTGAAATACAAAGTTGTACAACAAAAATTAAAATAAACAGTAAAAATAAAAAAAGAAAGAACTGGATAACACAAGGATTGATAAAATCAGTAAATAAAAAAAATTAATTGAAAAAACAGTTGGTCAATGACCCTGAAAACAGCGACTTGGCAAGGGAGTATAAAAGCTATAGAAATAAATTAAACAACTTAATTAAGACAACAAAATCAAATTTTTACAAGAAACAAATTGATGAAAATCAAAATAATTCTAAGAACTTATGGAATGTTGTTAACCAAGCAACAAATAATAAACTTATGGAAAATAAGCAAATAAGTAAAATTAGATGTAAAAATGGAAAAGTCACAGACAATAAAGACGAGATATCAGATGAGTTTAATAGCTATTTTACAGAACTCGGACAAGTATTAACATCAAAACTAAACCGTAACCCTAATAAAGCAGTAACTGGTCGTACATACAATAAAACAATGTTTATTTTCCCAACCGATGTTAATGAAGTTACAAGAGAAATAATAGATCTAAAAAATAAAAAATCCAGTGGCAATGATGGTTTTTCTGCCGAGATACTAAAAGCAATACGAAATGAAATTGCTCGCCCTCTAACATTTATAATAAATAAAATTTTTGAAACCGGCGAATGTCCGTCGCATTTTAAGATCTCTGTGGTTAAACCTATTTTTAAAAAGGGAGATGAAATGGATATAGGGAATTATAGACCAATTTCCCTAATCTCTGTTTTATCGAAAATCTTTGAAAAAATACTAAAATCGAGAATAACGAACTATCTGAATAAAAATTCAATATTATCTAAGTATCAATTTGGTTTTAAGGAAGGGCAAAGTACACAACATGCAATCAATACCTTAACACAAAATATATATAATAGCCTCGATAATAAAAAAAAATCATTGTGTATTTTCGTGGATATCCAAAAGGCATTCGATACTGTCTCCCATACTCTTCTACTAGAAAAATTAACGAAAATTGGAATTAGAGGGACATGCCATAAATTGATAGAGACTTATCTCACTGGAAGAAAGCAATGTGTCCAGCTGAATAACATCACAAGTAATTATAAAGGTATAACTTGCGGAGTACCTGAAGGTACTGTGTTAGGTCCAGTTCTATTTAACATTTATATCAATGACCTATTTGAGGTAGAAACGGAAGGGGCTATAATCGCTTTTGCGGATGACACGGCCATTTACTATGAAGACCAAACGTGGGATAATTTGAAGCTAAAGGTAGAAAAGGATATGGAGCAAATACTCAACTGGTACTCTAACAACTTACTTACCATTAACAAAGAAAAAACAGTATACTTATGTTTCTCCTCGTATAGTAACACATTGCCAGATTTCCAACATCTACAAATTGAAGTAAATAACAAGAAATATATTATTAAACCCACAGAAAACGCAACTTACCTAGGAGTGGTTATAGATAGACATCTGCGGTGGGACATGCATATCGAGTCACTGAAAAAAAAAACTGAGATACGTATTGTGTAAAATAAAACAAATAAAAAATTTCTTAGACTGGAAGCAGCTGAAGATAGTTTATCATGCATTAGTGGAAAGTCATCTAACTTATGGTATCATCGCATGGGGTGCTGCAGATAAAACCTACTTAAATGAAGTCAATGTATTGCAAAGAAGAATACTAAAAACCATGACTGATAAAAAAAGTATCTATCCCTCAAATGCGTTATACAAAGAATTAAATATTCTAGACATTAGACAGCTATTCTACTTAAAGGTGGCGATAAAAGCTCATTCAGAAAAAAATCAACTGTCACCTGTTGATCACGGCTACAATACACGAACTAAAAATAAATCTGTGATGGTCCCTTTGAAGACTACAACAAAAGGACAGCATAGTTACGACTATTTGGCCCCTAAGATTTACAATTCCATACCGGAAAATATAAAGAATGTACCGAGTCTGAGAAAATTCAAGTACTTGCTGAAAAAAAATCTACATCAAGGAGATAGAAGCAAAATTCATGAGATAATTAATTAATGCTCAAAAAAATTAGTGCGCCACAAAGTAAAATATTTTATTAAACTATTTTATTATTTAATTTTAGGAACCCTTTTGTAATTTAGGGTATATATTTATTAACACTGTTAATATCATTATATTATTTGTCATATAATCTCACTCTCAAGTCATTGCCGACTTTTGTGAGTATTAGTTTATTATTACGTTTCGTTCTTTTAATATATATATATGTATATATGTGTGTATGTATGTGTATATATGTATATATGTGTATATGTGTATGTGTATATATATTATTACTGTTATTTTTTTATATCAACATTTTATTTTGTAATGTGTTTATATATACACAACATTTATGTCATCATTTTATATTGTTATTATTATTGTTATCAATATTACCATTACCATTATTGTATATTGTATTGTATTGTATTCAAGTAATAAACTTTATTATTATTATTATTATTATTATTATTATTATTATACTGTGACACAGGGCTTATTTATATTCCATAGCAAACTTCTCTTAAATAGTACAAACAGTGGTTATTAAAATTATTATAACACCTATTTATTTTAACCCACATACATATTTGAACAACATTCTCAAATGGTCTCAAAATAACTGTCCGAAAAGCTGACAGTTCATGCACAATATTTAATAAACAAGTTTTTTAACAGGTTATTAAGAAGGAACTGGGGCTTGAAAAGGAAGACAAAGATGCGATCGGCGATAAATTCCGGGAGAGGATTAAAGACAAGATTTTGCCACAGGCCGTGTCCGCTGTGATAGACGAGGAATTAAATAAGTTAGGTTTCCTGGAGAGTCACAGTTCCGAATTCAAGTAAGCAAAATTCTCTCGGCACTAACCATTTTAAAACTCCCCCAACAAAACCTTTCTCGTTTTTTAGTGTCACGAGGAATTATTTAGACTGGTTGACTTCGCTCCCTTGGGGACTTCAGAGCGAAGAGAACTTGAACATCCAAAGAGCCTCCGAGATTTTAGACCAAGACCACTACGGGATGGAGGACATTAAGAGACGTATTTTGGAGTTCATCGCCGTCAGCCAGCTCAAGGGCAGCACGCAAGGGAAAATCTTGTGCTTCCACGGGCCGCCCGGTGTAGGAAAAACCAGTATTGGTAAGAGCCTAAAACTTTACGATACTAATCGGAAACCCCAATACATTCCAGATTACATACCTATAGTTTATTTTAGCACGATCCATTGCAAGAGCCTTAAACAGGGAATACTTTAGGTTTTCAGTGGGTGGTATGACGGACGTGGCAGAAATTAAGGGACATCGGCGAACTTACGTTGGCGCGATGCCTGGCAAAGTTATACAATGCCTGAAGAAAACGAGGACCGAAAATCCGCTGGTACTTATAGACGAAGTTGACAAAATTGGAAAGTAGGTGACATTTATTTATTTACTTATTTACGGGCCAAAGCCCATTTCTAAAACACAATTTAAAAAGGGAAATATACAATTTGAAATTTACAGAGAGAGAGAGAGATAATAAACTTTATTGGAACAAGTCTCCAAAAGGCCATCGACCTAGGTCTTTCAGCCAGTGGTAATACATATTAATTTTTTCCAAATTTAACATATAGAATGATAATAATAATAATAATAATAAAAGTTCTTTATTGAGTATAGACTCAAATGGCCATCGACCGAAGTCCTTCAGCCTGTTTACAGATATATATAATCATATACATACATTATGTGTATAGTGTGTGCTATCTATATACATATATATATATATATGTATAAAAAAAAAAAAAAATTAAAGTATATAAACATAAATATAGAGAATATAGAGGGTGTGCTATATATCATGGATTATTGCCATTCATGTTGCGCTTATGTCATTAATATATTCCCACAGGGTTCGTTCTGGGTATTTTCTGCGTCTAGGTGCCTGTTGGTTTCTTGTTTTGCATAGGAGTCGTAGTTTTTCCCTGTTGTCTTCATTTTTGGCAAATTTGGCTGACAATTTTGATAGTCTCCTTGAGATTGGTTCTATATTAACAACATGGTATAAGAGATCATTTGGTGGGTTATGAAGTGGATTGTCTGGATGTCGGAATTTGGTGATTGTTCTGAGCGTTGATGTTTCGGCTACGCTGATATTTTTCAGTGCTGGTCTTCTTGCATTAAGGTACATGGGATGGTTATATTCTAGTATAGGCCTGCATATCGATTTGTAAATATGTGCTGCCGTTTTCATACTGATGCCTTTATTTTTATAAGTCAGACTACGGAAGTGTTTGCCTCTGGAAATGCATCTCTTTTTTATGATTTTGGTATGGTTATTGAAATTCAGCTTATGGTCAAGACTTACACCCAAGTATTTGACTGTTGTTTGGAGTGGTAGATAGTGGTTGTTGATAGTTACTTTTGGAGAGTTGTTGTTAGGAACATGGTTGAAAATTATATACTGCGATTTTGTTGGGTTAGGTTTCAATCTCCACTTGTTAAACCATGTCATCGTCATGTTAATTAGTCTTTGCAATTCTTCCACACTCTTTTTTATCGTATAATTATGACTAATTAATACAGTGTCATCAGCATACTGTAGTATATATGAATTGTAGTTAAAGTATGCTAGGTTATTTCCGTAGTTGTAGATATCATAACAGTAGATGTTGTACAGTAATGGCGATAGTGGCGACCCTTGTGGTAGTCCTTGTTGCATTTTAAATGTTTTAGAATAAGTTGTGTCTATTCTAATTTGTAAGTTTCTTTCTTTTAAATATATTTTTATCATGTACACCAAGTATCTTGGACAGTTCAGGTATGCAAGCTTGTACAATAGGCCCCAATGCCAAACGCTGTCAAATGCTTTATTTATATCCATAAATATTGCCGAACTGTATTGTCCTTCGAGTTTTGCTGTTTGGATATTTGAAGTGATGATCGTTAGTGGATGAATAGTGGACGATTTTTCACGGAATCCGAATTGATAATTGGGTATGTTGTGTCCAATAGCATCTGAAACAAGCTTTTTTATAACCTGTTCCAGATTTTTTGCCAGTACAGGTAGTAGTGTGATTGGAAGGTAATTATTTGGTCTGTGTGGATTGCTGTTTGGCTTGGGGATGGCAATGACAATGCCATGTTTCCATTCCTTAGGGAAAAACTGTTTGTTTAGACAGTATTCATATAATCTTATTATGTATAGGTGTACCTTATGTCCAAGGTTGCGGATGATTTTTTTAGATATGTTGTCTTTTCCTGGGGCTGTGCTCTTTCCTTTGTACAGAATATCATAATAGGTTTCCTCATTTATTGTATAGTTTTGCCTTGGTAATTCTTCCGAAAAGTAGTTGTCATACCAATTTTTAATATCTTCGTGATGTGCTTCGTCATATTGGTTATCATTTTTGGCTGTGTATATTTTTTCATAGTGTTCGGCAAATAGTTCTGCTTTTTCGGTGTTACTATTGTAGAGTATATTATTTTCCTCTAGTGCGGCTATGCCTGTTGATTGCTTATACCTGGATAATTTTTTTATTTGTTGCCAGTAATTTCTACCTTTTTGCTGGTTGATTTCATTACATACCGTTACCCATTTATGTTCCTTGTATTCTTTGATTAGCTTTTGAATATTTTTGTTGTAATCATTAATATGTTTTTTATATTGTACATCTTTATTTATTAGGTAATCTCTGTACATTTTCCTTTTATATTTTATTAACCTGATTATGAATGGAGGAAGTTCATATGAATAATATCTGATCCTTCTTGTTGGTGAATTGTGTATGATTGTCTCCGTTAGCTTTTCATTAAACCTGCTTATTGCCCGTTTCTACATAGTTTTCCATTATGATATTGACTTCATCCATATTGCATTTATATAGATTAATTCTTTTTTCCTCCACTTGCTCTTCTGTTGTTTTGTCGAGCTCTATATTAATTTCTATTGCCAGGTGATCAGATCCTATGTCGGGGAGAGTTTCTATTTTACATATATTGTTATGAATATTTTCGGTGTAGAGCATTATATCTGGTGTTGTGTCTAGAATGATAATATACAGATTTAAATTAAAAAAAAAAAAAAGGCACAAACTTAAAATGCATAGAACAGTGAATGAATCATATAAGCATGTTATTAAAGTACACAAAACATCGATTTAATTTTAGTGTCTATTCACTTCCATCAGTAGCTCTGCAATTGTTTTTTCTGGGTAACGTCTCTTTCTTCGAAGGTTTTCTGGTATCGGTGCTAGCAGGGGTCGAATAATTTGCAAGTTATTTGGCGCTTTTGAGAATTTGGTAGTTAAAGCGTTTTTGCAGATGGGAGAGAATGGGATCGATGTGTGTCATTTCGTAAAGGAAATTGTTGGAAGGATTATGAAGAGGATTTTGAGGGTGACGAATTTTTGTTATTGAACGTAGACAGCTTCTTTCAGCTACTTCTATGTTGTTAAGTGTGGGTCTTCTACAGGTACTAAATAGAATATATCCATATTCAATAACTGGCCGACATATCATTTTATAAATGTTCAGTGCAGTTTTCCTACTGATTCCCTTGTTTTTGTAGGTCATGGACCGGAAGTGCCTGGCTCTATTAATGGTATTTTTCTTAATTTCCTGGGTGTGTCGTTTGAAATTTGTTTGCTATCCAACTTTATTCCTAAATATTTAGCTGTTTGGGATGGTTTTATGATATTATTGCTAATCGTGATTGTTGGTGAAATGTCTGTTATTTTATGGTGGAATAAGATGAACTGCGATTTGTTTGGATTGGGTTTTAATCGCCATTTATTGAACCAATTGATAATACGGTCAACTTTGTTCTGCAGGGTCCGTGTAACAATGTCGGTTGTTTTACCATGTGCTATCAGAGCTGTGTCATCTGCGAACTGGAGAATATAGCTGTTTAGGTTATTTTGTTGGACAGGGTTTAAGTCATTTCCGATGTCATAGCAATAAATATTATATGAAAGAGGGGATAACGGTGATCCTTGCGGAACCCCCTGTTGGTATTCAAATTCTTCAGATAATGTTTGATTTTAGCTTTTCTGCCTTCTAAAAAGTTCTTTATTAATCTTAGAATATAGTGGGAGCAGTTCAATGAAAATAATTTGAATAGGAGTCCTTTATGCCATACGGAGTCGAAAGCCTTGGTAATATCAATAAATAGAGCTGCAGATTTGTTACCATAAATACCATAAACTTGAACATTCGATGCTAGTATGACTAGTGGGTGTATAGTGGATGAGTTTTTTCTAAATCCAAACTGATTTTGTGGAATTAGGTGGTCAACTTCATCATTTAATCTATCTTTAATAATTTTTTCTAAATTTTTTCCTAAAACACGAAGTAGGGTAATTGGGCGGTAATTCTGAGGAATGAAATTTACAATAGTGCATATAACATATAAGAAAAGAAAGTAGCAGTAATATTAATACACTCCTAGGGTAAACATACACAAAATAAATATAAATATAACTAAATATACATGTATATGTATGGATGTCAATCATAAAACAAAAGAAAATAATATGAGAGTATTATGGTATACTTAACGTTGAGGTTTAAAAAAGAACAGTGTGCGGAACTTAACGTTTTGATTTGGTAACAGTTTGAGATATGTTATTAATGTAGCAGGCATATTGAAGAGGATCCCTGTTGCGATAGAACGACATAGTAATGGCACTTACTTGTATTAAGTTCTATACCATTACGGTGACACCATGCGATAAGGCTATTCAAATCTGTTTGTAATTTATTGCAATCTTCGATGGTGGATATTTTAGAAAACAATTTAAGATCGTCGGCAAATAAGGGGAAACTACCATTAGTATAACACTTGTGAATGTCATTAATAAATTAATTAAAGAGTAAAGGTCCCAAGTGAGAACCTTGTGGTACGCCTGACGTGACTTGAATTTCTTTTGATCTGAAACTGTGTACGCGAACGATCTGTGCACGGTCAAGTAGGTAGCTTTCGAACCATTTATGTGTACCAAATTCAACTTGTCCATTAAAAATCAGTGGTTGACTCAATCGAAGGCCTTTGCAAAGTCTGTATAGATGGCATGAACCTGATATCCATTCTCAAGAGCAAGTGACAGGAAGTCAGTGTGAGTAAATTTAATTCTGTGGATCTTCTGAACGAACCCCAAATTGATTGTCCATGATGGTAATGTCAAAAAATCAGTAACAAGACTTTCAAATAGTTTTGGAATAGTATTCAAAATGCAGATGGGTCTGTAATTAGTTATGTCTCCTTTATCTCCAGATTTCTGAATAGGCATAATAAAGCTGACTTTCCAGAATTCTGGAAATTCACCAGTTTCAAGGGACAAGTTAATCATGATAAATAAAAGTCTAGCTAGGATAAAACTACAGTAACGATGATCGACGGTATGTTGCCAGGTCCAGGGCCCTTATTAATATCCAAGTTACTCAATTTCTGATAAATGTCGAATATACTAATAAAGCAATTTGAAATATTCAAGGTGTTAGTTGAGAGTAGAGTCATAAGGGTCTCATAAGACTGGTTAGGGTAAACAGAGGAGAAATATTCGGCAAACATATTTGCTTTATCAATCTCGACATTCTGTCTTATTTATAAATTTTAAACAATTTTGTGGATTTACACAGGGGTTATTCGGGGGATCCGAGCTCTGCACTCCTAGAGTTGCTAGATCCAGAACAGAACGCCAACTTCCTGGACCACTACCTCGATGTACCCGTCGACTTGTCCAAGGTACTCTTCATCTGCACGGCGAACGTAGTGGAGACCATACCGGAACCTCTGCGGGACCGTATGGAGATGATCGACATGTCCGGCTACGTGGCGGAAGAGAAGTTGGCCATTGCTAAGCAGTATTTGTTACCGCAGGCCATGAGGGACAGTGGTTTGAAAGATGACACGATAAAAGTCGAGGATGAGGCTCTAAATATACTTATCAAGAGCTATTGCCGGGAGAGTGGGGTCAGAAATCTTCAGAAACACATAGAAAAGGTGAAGTTTCTTCCTAGTTGATTCTAAGGTTACTTATTTGATATGTTTTTAGGTTGTAAGGAAGGTCGCCTACAGAGTGGTAAAGGATGACGAAAGTTTTGTACAAGTAGGTGCTAAAAATTTACAGGAGTTCGTTGGGAAGCCGGTGTTTACCCATGATAGAATGTACCCGGTGACCCCTCCAGGTGTTGTAATGGGATTGGCGTGGACTGCTATGGGTGAGTGTTCTTGTAATCCTTATCGTAATAAAATTATTTTAAATGTTCGTTATATCTAATATTAAATGCTTTTCTTATTTGACCGATGTAACAGCTATTGCATTGTTCACAAGAAAGCTAATAAGCTCCTAATTTTTTATTTTTATGCCATTGCTATTGCCTTGTGCCCCTAGCTTTACTGCTACCACTGGGACATTGTATCTGTTTATACGTGATATCGTCTCAAAGATATCGCTCTTTGAAATATTTGCCAATTTTTTCAAATAAAACATCAACCGTATCATGTTGGAATGAAAAAGCACCTTTTTTAAAAAATTTCTAACTATTGTAAACTATCAGCTGTATATTATTGATGTTAATTTCAGTACTAAACAAATTTGCATTAAGAGTTTTATTACTAGCGTTTGATTCATACAAACTACATTCATTAGCAAACAATAAAAAGCACAGTAAGGGTACTTAAGTTCTCTTCTGCAGGTGGTTCGACGTTATATATCGAAACGACAACTCGAAGGCAGCCCGGAGAGAAAGAGATAGAGGGTAGTCTTGAACTAACTGGCCATCTTGGTGAGGTGATGAAAGAATCGGCCAAAATTGCCTTGACCGTGGCGAGAAATTTTATGACGAAGAACGATCCCAAAAATAAATTTTTAATGAACAAGTATGTACTTTAGTTTCTAACATAAGATAGAATGAAGTCGAAACTAGTATAGCTTAGATGGAATCATAAAGGCGCCTCATTTGTGGCGGTAAAAATCTATGTCCTGTCCTTGTGCGTAACAGGAAGCCATCGATGCTGCGCTTGTTTCTGATTTACCTTTAGATTACGTGGCTTAACAAGTTATAGATTACTACATGGGAGACTTAGACATATTAGAAAATGATTTAATATATACAAGTTCTTTATTTAAGCGAGTTATTGGGTGGGGTACATTTTTACCCCATTTGTTAAATGAGACGCTAAAGTTACTTAACCGAATGGATTACTGCATGGGGTACACTTGTACCCCATTTAAAAAGTAAAGTGATATATGCAAAAGTTATTTATTTCAATATATTTCTGGATGGGGTCCATTTGTACCCCATTAGAGAAATGATATACTTAACCAAAAGATCATAATTCTATAGCTATCCGTTATTCGATCCAGCATAAAGTAAATATTAAGATAAAAAATTTAAATACTTAAAAACAGAATTTGAATCAGTATCTTAGCATTGAACACAATTTTCTTTGTGTATGTATTCTTTGGTGCGTACAAATTTGTTGCATTTGCTAAAGATCCTCTCGACTTTCGATGTTTAGATCTCACATAACTGTGATACTTGTCAGTAGAACTTTTAGGGGTACACATATACCCCATGTCAGTGTTTATTCACTCCATACTGCAATTTGAAGAAAAATGGGATTGGGGTACATTTATACCCCACATAGAAATTTAAAGTCTAAGAATGTTAGCGGGACATGTATGGTTGAGGCAAAACCAAAATTTGGAGCCCCTTTGGGGGCCCCTAGCCTCACGCCGCACCCAACTGCCTACCCCTGAATCTTAAGCAACGTTAACACTTTAAGAAAACGACTTTTTACGTTTCATTCATTTACTTAAATAGGGTTGAATCGTTACTAAAAATATTTCAGTCATCTACATTTGCACGTACCGGAAGGCGCAACACCTAAAGATGGCCCCAGTGCTGGTTGTACGATAGTAACTGCTTTATTATCATTAGCCAAAGGTGAACCAATCAGACAGGACGTCGCTATGACAGGGGAAATATCACTAATGGGAAAGGTCCTGCCGGTTGGAGGAATCAAAGAGAAAACAATTGCAGTACGTATTACTTTTATAATGTTGTGGTGACGGTTAATCAGACATACTTATTTTGCAGGCTAAGAGGTCTGGAGTTAAATGTATAATATTGCCGGAGGAAAATAAAAAGGACTTTAACGATCTGCCTCAATTTATTACCGAGGGACTAGAAGTACATTTTGTTAGTCAATACGAAGAAATCTATAAAATTGTATTTAGCAAACAAGAACAGCCCCAACTGAATATATAATCATTGTTTTATTCCACATCATTTGATTTTGTTCAAGAAGTGGCAAGTTTTTTATTACTGTTGTGCTTGCCACTTCTTGAGGTTGAATTTTTACAATTTTTTTAAGGAAAGCTTTAATTTCTCTTTTTAATATAAACATAATTAATTATAGGTAACTGAATAAAAAGATTTATTACATTTTTTATTCATGTTTTTTGTACTGTTGTAAATAAAGATATTTATTTAAAAATGTGTTTTCTACGAATCCCATGAATCATCTGAAAATGGGTGGGGTTACGTATACACCATCAAATATCCCAAATTTCGGTTAGGTTCCTAAGTAAACTGCAAAAATTACATACAAAGTTACGTATCTTGGGGCAGGGCTGGGAGCCACAGAGTCTGGCTGATGTTAATAAAGAGAGTTTACATCTAATTCATCCTGAGAAATGGTGCTAGTGTTTTTAATGCTTTCCTAGAAATATTTACGCTCAAACTTGATCTTACATGTCCTATAGTTGTATGCAAAGGTAGCAGGCGTTGTTATAATAAAAAAGGATAGCTAACACCAGCCTTCCAGCCTTAGTGAAGAAAAGCGAAGAATTAAAAAATTTCCACTGGTTAAAAAAAAAACGGGAAAATTTACATAATTTCTATAGAAACAAAACGAAGGAACTTCAAAATAATATTAACGTAGTTAAATTGAATTATTATCGGCATAAAATAGACAACTCTCTGAACAAACTAAAAGAAAGTTGGAAAATAGTTGACTCACAATTAATCAAAAACCATTCAATTAAAAATGACATACAAATTCTAGAAAACGGCACAATTTTACAGGGCACCAAATCATTTGCATCCTACATCATTTTATAACAACATATAAGCTAGCTGAACATTTCCCATGTGGCATATCTATAGTGAAATGTTACCAAACAGTTTTTTCTATGATCCTATACTACCTGCTGACATGAGAAGCATTGTAAGTAATATGAAACAAACCAATTCCTCTGGTATGGATGGAGTGTCATTGAAACTCATACAGTCAGTCACAGATATAATAGATCCATACTTCTTTAGCCAATATGTCCCTGGAAACAAGGATCTTACTTAAAAGTAGCACTAGTGGTGCCAATATTTAAAAAAGGTGACCAACTTGGGAATGATAATTTTGGGCCCATTCAGCATATTTTCCAAAATAATTGAAAAAGTTGTATACAATAAAATGATCGCGTTTTTACAAAAATACTCTGTAATAAATAGTCCCAACATGGTTTCCGAGAAAATATATCTACTGAGACTGCCACTAATCAGTTTTTGCAATATATTTATGAAGGACTGGATAAAAATCATTATGATAAATCGGCAGCTACTGGAAGCGGCTGGAACCTCCCCACTAGGTGGATCTTTGAAGCCGAAAAGAGCATTAAATTGTGTGACAAAACGGCACTAAACGTAACACGATCTCATCCAAATCTTTTCAGATCTTCTGGGGCACTAAAAAAACCCTCAACTTAATGAATTTACAATCATCTATGCGAGTTATTACCTACATTATCGCTCGTTGAATAATATACTATTAGGATATTAACAACTTTAACACCACTTGAATGACTAAGAAAGTCTAGTTATCCTAAATACTACAGATTTGTAAAGCAACAAACTGAAAATTGGTAGTGATAATCTATAATAAATTCACCAACGAAGGTACAGAAAGCATATGATATTGATATTGTTACATCTACCTTTAAAGTTTGTGACAATCCACTAAAAGTTACAAATATGCCGAAATCCTATTAACATGACATGACACCAACGATATCGGATGACAAACGATGACAATCATCAAAATTTGCTCATTGCAATCTGATCGCTCGCGGCTGTCTTTGTTAAATGAAACATTAGCATTTCAGTAATTTTACTAGATTTTAGAAGAATATTTGTAGTTTAATTCTTCGATTTATCTGTATATATATTTAAAACCGGCACTAAACGTAATCCGCTCTACTTCTAGAGCAGTAAGAAACCCTCACACGTGAATTGACACGTGATGTGACGAGTTTCACGACGTAACGGCTACGCGCATCGATCATGTCGTGCCAAATGCGATCTATGCCATATTTGCTTTGTTTTTAATTTTTTTCACGGAAACCAAATCGAAAGGGTGGAAGTGTGATATATCGTTGAAATCAGAATTTTAACTGCTTTTCAATGGTTCCATTGCAAATTGAAAGTAATTATAAAATGAACAACTTGTTGCGTCAAAATCCGATCCGATCTCAACCAAAACCTTTTCAGATCTTCTGGGGCACTAAAGAAACGCACACGCAAAGTTTCATTCAAATCCGTTCAGTAGTTTCGGCGCTATCGTACTAACACACATACACACACACACACACACACACACACACAGACATTTTCAAAAACCACTTTTTTGGGTTCCTAGGACCTCAAAACGTAAAGATTTGATGTTATCTCAATTTTCGTTTTTGAACCAATTTTAGTAACCTCTCACAATTTTATTGTGGAGAAGTTAATAAGGAGTCTATTTTGTCTATGATATAGGGAGTCTTATTTTGTCTATGATTTAGGGATTATTCTTTGATCTCAGTCGTGCTTTTAATATTGAGTTCTTAAATGAAAAGCTATTCAGGCTAGACTTTAGTGGGTACCTTCCTAAACTGGATCATCTAATAGATAAATAAAAGTCAAGGTACAAAACTCCATTTCAGATGATCATTGTATTAATTTAGGAGTTCCACAGGGTTCTGTGTTGGGACCACTACCTTTTTCATTATATGTAAATGAACAGAGCCGGTTATAGGCCCAGGCAACTGCCTAGGGCGCCACACCATTCGGGGTGCCAAACGCCAAACAAATCTCGAGTAGACAACTAAACAAAAACAAAATGTTTTCTGATATCAAGCAATTAGGAAAATAGAAAATTCGACGACACTGTCCAGTATGAATTACAAAATTTATTTTGTTATTTTAGTTCATTTCAATCATATATTTTAAAACAAAGTGCTTGCCTTGTTTTACTTTAAGTTTTACTCTAATGCCTGTTGAATTAATGTGAATAGTAACTTAAAATTATAACATTGAAGGGTAACTATTGTTTATTGTCTTGCTCTGTGAACTTTTTTACAAAATGATTTGAAAAGAGGGGGGCGCCGGAATGAACTTTGGCTACGCTAAAAATAGTAATTGGACCGGCCCTATAAATGAACTTCCTCTGCATATAAGAGGAAAAATCACCATGTATGCAGATGATACATCTATCGTGGTACCAACACCAGACCATTTGGAATTACAGGCCCTTGTAAATGAAGTAATACGTAGTTTCGATGTATGGTGCTCTAAAAACTGGCTAATTCTAAATATTGTGAAAACTGATCGTGTGTACTTCACTCCTAGAAAAACAACAATTCCTAATTTCCTAACATTTTAGACAACACAAATATTATGTTCTCTAGTTCTGTCAAGTTTCTTGGCACTTTTGTTGATTCACATCTCATTTGGGAAGACCCCAGGGACCCGATTCTCAAATGTCACCACACCGATGTCGTGGACGACAAATACCATTTGTCTAATGAAATTCTCTAATGTCGTAGTAGACAAATTTTAATAGACATAAAGGAGAGTGGGTATAACCCATCGACAATCAAATGTCGTGATCAACACCATAGATAGAAAAGGATAATAATTGATGTGCTCTCTCTACTGCGCTAGGAAGAGGGTAAACGTTTCTACATCTGTGTTTGTGTGGTTATGTTTAACTCAGTACAGATCTTTTCGGTTTTCCCTGTTTAATTATTTATTATTTTCTACAAATATGATGAATGAAGAACATAAAAATTTTAAATGCAGTCGAAAATGTGGAAAATAATGAAGCTGCACTACAAAATCAGAGAGAAACCCATGTGTATAAGAACGGGTATCTTGCCAATTCTAACAAAACAATTTTTTTGTGATATTAATTACATATATCATGATTTGGCTTCTTACTTTTCTACATTGTTTCCAATCGTTTTCGATCCTGGTATTAAATTCAGGATCACTGCTATCTCTTCCCATTTTTTTTGAGCGTCTAAATGATAAAAAATTTGTGGAAAATTTCCCCGAAATCAGAATCTCATATTCCTTCCTTTCAAAAAATCTACCATGCTTTTTTGCCGTTGTGAGCAGTAGGACAATTTTTTATTATCTATATTTGAAAGAATGGAAAGGCCTAACCTCAAGGAAAGAATTAAATATATTCCCCACAGATTTATGTAATCGTCGGGACTCGGGCACGCTCGGAATCGACACAGAATGTGACAAAATTATCTGAATGCGATGTTGCCACCTGCTAATCATCGAGAAACAATTGTCTACTAAAATTTGTTGTCACAGAGCTCTCACGAATACGTTCCTCACAAGTTACACATGCTAATAATTCTAACTGCTTTAAAAAATCACTAAAAAAATTTGTAATTTAAAAATGTGTGTATAATATTAACGAGTTTGTCTGGTATTATTGTATGTTGCAATATTTATACTTTTGTATACGCTGAATGTTTTTATTTAACTTACCATTATTTATGTAATTTCTATTTCTACTGTATCTGACTTTTCACATCTGTTCTTATGTAACAGCAAACATGGTAAATAAATTATTATTATTATTAACTTTGCTTCAAACGCTGTAAAACTGTGGCAGGAATACCTAAGAAGCATTTAGTACTGATGCTTTAAGACAAAACGTAAAAATTTGTTTAAAGTGACCAGATGACTAGATCATCATATAATTGAGATGGTTAACGGTGACTCTCTTTGATCTATTCCATCCCTTGTATAGAACTTTATCAGTAACAGAATTCTAGAGTGATTGAATCGGTCCATCATGGGTAGTGACTGAGATACCGCCCTAACCAGTAAACTTATATTGGTGATATACCAATAGGAGCAAATAGTAGGTTTGTCTTCTCAGTGTTGAGGACTAGACCATTTTTTTGACACCACTCTGCCATTTGTTTAATGCACTTTGTAACTTTTTGCCAAGATGTTCAGCATTATTGGCAGAAATAATAGGTGTGTCGTCATCCATGAGACTAAAAAGTGCCATATTTTCATTATTAATAAAAATAAAAAATAGTGTAAAGGGCCCAGTATGCTTCCTTGTGGAATCTTGAATTGGTTGGGAGGGTGGTCAATAAAAATTATTGAACCACAGCACTTAGGCCTCCAACCAACCTAAGCTTACGAAATAGGTGGTGATGCTGCCTAGGGGCATCTCTCTTCATCGGCCAAAGTTCTCCCAAAATGGATTTTCTGATTGATGAGACAGCAGAACAGTCACAAAGTACATGTTGAACCGGCTCATCTTCTTGTTCACAACCTCTACAGAGAGGTGTTTCGCTTAATCTCATATTATGGAGATGTTTCCTTAATGGACAGTGTCCAGTCTAGATTCCCGTTATAAAACTTAGGTTCCTTCTGGACATTGCCAGGTAGTCCATTGCTGTACTCTTGTTGGGATATTTTAGTAGTTCCCTAGCGAGTTGACAGCTGTTTGTTTCATCCCACAGTTTCTTGAATTCATTGTGGGTGTTCTCTTTAATTATTTGTATTATCGCCGTGATTGGTAACGGACTCGCCGGGACTGATCCAAAGATACTTTAGCCAGTCTGTCGGCTACTTCGCTGCCACTACACTGTGCATGTCCTTTCACCCAGCATACCAGTATGTTATTCATGCTGGAGGCACCCACAAGTAGTTGGTGACATTCCCATACTGCTCCTGTGGTAATTTGTAACTTTTTGCCAAGATGTTCAGCGCTATTGGCAAAAATAATAGATGTGTCGTCATCCATGAGAGTTAAAAGTGTCATATTTTTATCATTAATAAAAATAAAAAAATAGTGTAAAGGGCCCAGTATGCTTCCTTGTGGAACTTCATTGTCCATACTTATGTTTGAGATAAATCTTTGCCTTCCTGCTTAATTTTTGTAGGCAATATGACTCGGCTTGGCACTTTTTTAGCTGGGAAAGTAAAAATAAAACAGTTTATATGGTCTCATTTTATGTTTATTAAGTCAACAAATATGCCTAAGTACAACCTCTTTAATCATATTTTGTTTATTTACATTTATATAGCATATTAAGGATGTGTTTACCAAATTCTTGCACACAACTAAAAATAAATGATGTTTTCAAACTACAATTTAAATATATTTGAAACAATGATTCTAAAATAAAAAATCTAAAAATCGGCTGGGATGGGCAGTTACAAACTTAACAAACCAGAAAGTTATTCGTATAAAATCAACTATATTAGCATTAAAACAGGTCACAGATATAGCGATAAATATCAAGGCAAAAATGGAGTGGACATACTAAGTCATCGTAAATTTTAGGGAATTACTAAAACGTTTGTAACAATAAAAACCATAAGGTGCGTTTGCACGCACCAGGAAATCGCGAGTAAATTTGTAAGTAATCAAATTATATCATCCTGATTTGTGTCATATTGCTCCACATGGTTTTTGGGTTCATATCGATTTTTTCTCGATAAAATTTTGTTCTTTATTCACTACTTTATTCCTAACATCTTCTGTAGCCATCCTAAAGTACTTTTTTCAATTCATTTATATTGATTTCTGCCTTAAAATTTTCTATGCAGCATCTCATGCTTTATTTCTAATCTCTTCATCGTACCTTGGAGGAAAGTTTGATTTTAAATTAATAGTTCTAACTTGGGCAATTACGGCCGCTTTAAAAAGCAAATGTTTAGGGACAGCAAAATTAGGTACATGCGGTAATGTTTTGAGTCTTGCAAAATTATTCTACAGCTTAACACCTTTTCTTTTTTTGTTGTAAACACCTTATGTTAAGTTTCTTATTTTTAATTTTAAATTTTTCCGTGGCAAGGAACACACCCTAGTTACTTTGCAGACTTCATGTCTGCTATACTTAGGAAATAAAGTGTTCGTGTACTTACATCGAAGACAATCACTGTTTAACGTGCTTTTTATGAAGTGCCGTTTCAACGTCTCTACGATACCCTACGAGGACGTTAAACATGTAGAACCTGAGGGAGAGCATTCACAGGCGATATAACGCTATACAGAGCGCACAGAAATTCAGCTGGCATAAATTTCTAAAGGTGATTACTTTCCTATTTCGAGACTCCACTTATTATTTGCAATTGCATTCATATTCTGGTTACGGGGTGTTTAAAAAAGGTTTAAATGACGCATTTGTGGTACCTACTAAAAGAATATTTTTTTTTATGAAATGCTAGCTTTGATTTTTAACATAAAGAATATTATATTACCAGTTACTCAGTTATGATTTTATTCACGATTTTAATTCATAAAATTTCACTTTCTGAATATTTTACTAGGGAAATTTGGGTTTGCAAAATAACAGTAAGTTTATATTCAAGAACTATATATTTTCTGCGTTTATGCAATGACAAGAAACTTTCACTTCCATTATTTTTTTCATTTGATGTACTTATTAAGGTTACTGTGTGCCTAATTTTGGACATGTAAAATGTCATAGTAATGTTTACCTTTCAAATGATTATCTGAGATTTCTCACCAGCGATCTATTTGGTTTTCTATGATTGTTTAATAACGATCCATACACTTGATTTTCTTGCGCTCACAAATTGTACAGGCCATCGGTCAGTACTGGTTTAATTAGCCCGTAAACTTGTTCGTATTAAGAAGGGTTTCCTTTTCGTCGAGTATGATATTTCATAGTACTATATCTTCTCCTTTGACTGTAAAACATGTTTGTTCTACTCAAAAATGTGATTGGGACAATAAATATTCTAAAATAAAACAGTTTTAACGATAATTATTAAAGGCAAATTTAGCTTTTTATGACATCATGAAAGTCTCAATAAACCCTTCCATCTGAGACCAAATGCTCCTATTATACGTTTTATCAAGCTCTCTATGCTTTCACAGAGATAATTTGGTAAGTTTTTCATGAGTAGGATAAGTTTTATAATAAGCTTTAAGCATTTAGCTTCGACAATATCCTAAAGATCGATATTCTTTGGGCTTTTTTTGAGTTTATTAGACTCCTATGATTACTGTCACAGGAATATAAATTTATCAGTACTTTTATAAACGGTTCTTATAAAAGTCCCATAGGTTATTAAAAGACTTAAATTGTCACATATCATTCACACCATCACGGTCCTACACATCCTTAATACGCCACACATTTTAGAAAATTAATGGAATGTTAAAGTTGCCTTTTAAAGATACATTACTGAATAATAATTATACAACGTTATTTTAAAAATATACATCTGTAGTTTACATATATGTTCTTTCACAAATTGCTGGGGAAAGCAGACCTATCACCTTTTTTGATAATACTTAACAATTCATCATAATACTAAAAGTAATTAGAATAACTTTAAACATAGCTTGTACGTGAGGGGGGTTAACCTACAATTACAAAAAAAACAATCGAATCCGGTTGCTATAGAGAAAATTCTTGGTATGCAACAAGAAATAATTACCACTTAAAAAATAACTGCTATAAAAAATAATCTCTATACAACTGTCGCACGGAACAGCCCCAAATTCAGTATATGTATAAAAATATAAATATTGTGTAACAGCTAAACAATCAATTGACATTAAATTTATTTGTATATAAAAAAAAGTTAAATATAAATATGTCACAATTAAAAAAATAAATAGTTTAAAAATGAGCAATCCTTTTTTTATGTTTTTTTTTCTTGCGTAATACTTTGTAGGGTTTCCTATAATTATAATAAAATTAGGCTAGTGTGGTAAAAAGGCTTTATAAAATCGCAGCTGCTGTAATAAAATGTACAAAATTTTACAATCGTCTTGCATAAATATATATATAGGAATCTAAACAGCTACATATTTTCTTCTGCAAAACTTTCCATATACATCATCGGCAATTTAATGTCGACACGACAACGATGACTTGGAAATTTCTTAATAAATTTTAACTCAGGCTTAGACTTGACTGAATCACAATTCGAAAACCTACAATGAAATATTTTTTAATGCCAAAATCAGTCCTGAGGGAGAGGGGGTGACCCCTGATGCAGCATTGACGGTGAAATAGTCAAAAAACAACTGATCCTACTTTACATGCACGTGGAATCAGATACCGTGTCCTCGTGAAACTTATTTCAATAACAGCCGATAATTCAATCAAATTGGATCGATTAAATATCAATTGTCATTTGAACACCTGAAAATTACTTTTAAAGCATGTTTTGCCACTTATGTTGGCATCATCAGGGGCCATTATGCAGTGTTTGGTTTTTATGAAATTTATTCCAATAATGGGGTTAACGATACATTTGAAATTGAGAGACAACCTTTAACTGTCACTTGTAATGTCCATCATATAATTAATGGTAAAAGTTTTGGTTAGAAATTTGATCCAAGATGGTTGCTGAGGGCAAACATTCTGATCGGCACCATGAAAGGAAAAAAAACATTTGTATTGTGAGCATTGCCAAATTGTGATATTTTCTCAAACGTTTCCCGTGTTATACTCGTAACTCTCCCCTTTTGCTCAACTCCCTTTTCTTTCAACATATCACTTCACACATGCCCATATCCTGCGAGAGAACTCAATCAGGATGGTTTCCGTCCTCTAAAGAGCAGGTCTGCCTGAAGAATATAGGCAAGATTCTTTTTCACAAAAGTCGATTGCAAAATAATTTTCAATGGATGTATGATGTGTGGAAGGATGTATATCTTAGGAAATATCTCTGGTAATTGATTTTCGAATTATAATGCAAAACACACGTGTATATGTTCAATAACATAAATATCTCTCAAAAACACGAAAAACTTGAGACACAGTAAATTACAATTTTTAGGTTAGTGGCAGGAAATGACACCAGTTTGTTTGCCCGCAGTCGCCATATTGAATTTCATTTTGACAAATCATTCTATCTGACATTTGCCCATTTAGGTTTTATCCACTTTAATTTGAGGTTAGGATTTAGTACAGATGTTGCCAAATTATCTATGCTAAATAAAGACAAGGGCTTGGTTTCAATTCAAAATCGATTGTTAAAAAGCTTGTTAACTGTGCAATAGAGCCGTAATATTGATTGAAATAGTCCAGCTTAAGTGACGATTTGATCACTATGAATTGGTAAGAAATATTAGGAGTTACACAATACAGTTAACAAAATTAAGATTGAGACTGACTGCTATTGTCAAGGAAAAAGTTCAGGAATACCTTGGCTACTGCAGTTAATGCTGCCCAAAACAACACAGCATTAATGGGGGACCACAACCAGGAGAAATTCTTTACTGTTGCCAACTTTTTCTGAAATAATTAAAACCTTTTAGTATGCTTTCCTTATATTGATTGCATTTCCTTTTACTTATTTAAATAAAGGTAATTAACAAAAAGCAGCATCATATATCTAACACTCTGTAGATACATTGGTACATTTTTGGGGGAGTGAAATAGGAAAATACCAAAATAACTCAAATTATAGATTAT
This sequence comes from Leptura quadrifasciata, assembly GCA_963675555.1. NCBI lineage: Eukaryota > Metazoa > Arthropoda > Insecta > Coleoptera > Cerambycidae > Leptura > Leptura quadrifasciata. The sequence goes on along the minus strand of OY776681.1, from coordinate 11,106,459 downwards.
AAATAGTATGCTTTAATTTCTACCATTATTTATACACTTAAAAATTCGGAGATGCATGCATGTAAGTGGTAGTGACATTGTTGAGCCCAATTTCGGGCTCAGCAGGGTCAAAACCATAGTTTCTTGTGGATATCTAAGCCCATATCAAATATTATAAGTTCTAATCCCAAAAACCAAATTTTTGCAAGTATATGTGCCATATAGTCCAAGATACTAGAGCCCCCATACTTACGTCATTTTAGCAAGCGTACTTACTTTTACGTTAAAGTAGCATAGCTGGTTTTTATATATGTTTTACACAATATTATTGAAAACGAACATTTATTATTGCCAGACGCTTTCCGTGGGCCCTGACTTCTGCCAGACACTTTAAAGCTGGAGAATCACAATAAATATGTAATATGTGGGTAAAGACGCATGCGTACTTACTTTTACGTTAAAGTAGCAAAATTTTTACTTCATAAGTAGCACAGTTGTGCGGCGAGCGTAGGTGCGTCTTTACTATGTACATACTTTGATATGCGATGTAAAGCAACGTCAGGCGCAGTTAGTAGTTGGATGGGTGACCATTCCAACGAAGATCGCGTCCTCGCCTCACACATCTTCCAGCGGCTTCTATATCAGTGTATGCGCGGAAGCTATACAACCTTAGGCGAGGGTTGTATAGAGGATAAAATTCCTGGTTGGGGGTAGCTCGTCCACAGGCGTCGGTGATAGGCCTCAGTAGCGGAAATAGGCCGACATTAAATAAATTTATTAAAAAAAAAAAGTAGCAAAGTTACAAAGTGTTACATGTCTCCTATGTCACTAGGTATATAAAATTCAGGCCTATAACGTAGGTACCCCAGTTTTTTCTCCAACTTTACAGCGTTTGGCTTCCGTTGGAGCCCACGGAAAGCGTCTGGCAATAATAAATGTTCGTTCTTAATAATATTGTGTAAAACATATATAAAATTTAGTTCTGCTACTTTAACGTAAAAGCAAGTACGCATGCGTTTTTACCTACATGTTAAACATTTATTGTGAAAGTCTTAGCTTCGCTGAAATGATGTAGGTCTGGGGATTCTGGGATCTTACTCTATAAAGGAATGTTTGTATAGGTATTTCAGTTGCTAACTAAGCTGAAATACATCTCGTACAAAATGTACAAGAAAAATGTACAGACATGATTTGAACTCACAACCTCGCGCGTGACCCGGTTCATTTATATTTTAGTCTAGTTCATGATCCAGCCTTTCTGTTTCGACTCTGAAAGATGGATCTAGTAGAGCAAAGAAATAAATTTAAAAAATATATGTCGAAGGACTTTATAAAGAATTTGACATTCTGACAAAAACGCATTTTCCTTAATTTTGGGTGAAGTTCCTTCATGGAAAACTCATACGTTCGAACTTTCTACGTTATTGCATGAGAAGCTCGGATGTACACCCTGCTGTTGAGAATATTGTGAAAATGCCTTCAAATTAATACTTAAAAATAAATTATTTGAAGTGAAGCTCACTATTCACCCTTTACTTGACTTTTCCGGCCAAATAGAGTAAATATCTTAACGTATTAACATTTCAGGATGAATTCCTACTTTTAACATAGATTTTTCCATACAAGACATTCTTTGGCATTAAAAATCTAGAAAAATATCTGCCCTTTACTTTTATGGTCTAAATTGCCTTATAAGAACTGTGTTAAACTACTATTTTTACTTCTCTGAAATTTCCCAGTCATGATTTGAACAAAATCACAAAGAAGAAATAGCTACCTCTGCGTCTGGAATACATTAAATTGCCGAACCTGAAGCAAATTCAACAAGTGAACGACTTTTTAAAATCAAACCTGTACATTCTGCAGCACTTTCTCTTGCAGCAACATCCTCATGTCCGTCTCCACTTGAAGCTTATTCCTCAAGTCCTCGATGGCTTGATTCTGCTTATCGACGATCGCCTCCAACTTCTGTATCCTCTCGAGCAATTCGCTGTACTGTTTGTGAGACACGACTTCCTCATTCTCGTCGATCGCCCTGATGTCATTGGTTTTCTCTAGCGGAAGCTTCTGAACGACAACCGGGCTCTTGTTAACAGCGATTGGTGCAGGTATGACCTTTGGCGGTGCAGGTGCGAGGGGCTTAACTGCTGAGGTGTCTTTAATTATGGGGCTCACGTTTACGGTGTGCCTATTAACTGTGGGGGCTTCCTTTGGGGTGGTGGTTAACGACTGCCTGCCGGGTATCACAGATGGCACGCCGGGTTTCATTCTTATCGTGGGTGCTAGTTCGTTTGGAGGAGTTTTTAGTTTGGCGCTCAGGGATTTTGACAAGTCTATGGGGGGCATCGATTTGGACATATCAACCTAGGAAACAAAATAAAATCATGCATGCTTGTATCTTTGAAATTCAAAACGAATGTACTCTTCGTCAGATAAAAAACCGGGCAGTATAAGATAGTATTCGATCTCTACACCTACCTCTTTGTCTACAGGAGAGGACTTATTCGATTTGCTCTCCTCGGCGTCAGTACTCTTATCAGCGGTAGGTGTCAATTTGAGTTTGCTCTCAGGCCCTGGAGACGTTGACGTTCTCTTGGCTTGGTTAAGCTTCATTTCCTCGAGCCATGGCGCCTTATGTTTCTCCCATTCTCTTAGGCGGGGCTTGTCGACACCATCTGTTTCGGAAGCAGAGTTAATGCTAGCTGGGGAAGGCTCTGTCGATTCTAAAAGATGTTCAGCGTTGCCGTTTAGAATGGTGCTATCTTCGTCTTTGTGTATTGTGGTGGGGAGCCTTCGTCCTAATAGAAATAAAATATACTTGTCATGAAGAGATTAAAACATTGCCCTATTATTATCAGTAAATAATAATGTTCTTTACTGCAATCAGAAAATTAGTATGTGTGAAATATGTGAGAGTGATATAATATCTCTTACGGGCTAAATAAAAAAACTCTAATTCTTCTGGCATTGATAATATTTCAAATAACTTACTAAGAAAATGTAGTTTAAAATTGTGCAGACCTCTAATTTATTTAACAAATTTAGCTATAGAAAAAGGAAAATTTTCGAATAAGTTAAAACTGGCCACAATTTATACCATTTCAAAAAAGGCGATTCAAATAATTACACCAACTACAGAGCATAAGTCTACTCTGTAGTATTTCTAAACTTTACGAACTAATAATAAAAGAACCAGAATAATATTCTTTTTACGTAGCAAAACGGTTTAATAAAAATCAAAAGTACTGAATCAGCGGCGTGCGAGTTTCAGTTGATGCTTTAGATAACAAATGAATTTTAGGCTTATTTGTAGATTTCTCACGTGCTTTTGACTAGGTCGATCATGATCTATTACTGGCAAAATTATCGAGATATGGGATTAGAAGCACTCCGTTAAGTCTCTTAACATCGTATTTAAAAGGAAAAACCAAATTGTTAAAATAAATAATGTTACAAGTACTAGTTGTGATATTAAACAGGGTGTACCACAAGGGTCGACTGTTGGACCTTTGCTATTTATAGTTTTTGCCAATGACACAATTATTTTCTTAAACAGCAACTCATACTGTGTATGTTATACTTACCGATGATACCAATGTTTTAGTAGTAGAAAATGATGTATCAATCAATCGAATATGCTTTATTGTCAGAAAAAATACAAATGATTTTTGATAACAAAACTAAACCTCCATTCTAGTATAAATTTTAAATAAAACACACAAACATTTTGTATATAAAACAATCACGTATATCTAAAGAACAAACAATAAATGGTCAATGAAATGTGTCCTGAAAGAATTCATTCAGTAAGTAATAAGCTTTGCTAACCAACAATTTCTTCAGTTCTTTTCTAAATTTATTTTCCTTCGCAATTTGCCTCAAGTTTACAGGAAGATGATTAAATATGTTTTTACTATTATATAAAATTGAGTTTTTTATCTGAGCAGAAGACGGAATAGGGAGTGTGATGTTATGAGCTAGTCACGTGTAATAAAATGGATTAGCATTATTTTCACGCCCAAATTTTTTATGCATTAGACATGCAGTCGCAAAGATGAATGAGTGCTCCATAGTTAGCTTCCGAGTTCTCTTCCGTGTTGATAGTTTTGAATACTTGACGTTTCGACCATCTTGTCGTGGTCTTCTTCTGAAGTGAAGTGAGCTCTGTTCGCCTGAGCTCTATTTATATGCATTGTCAGGTGTGGCTTGGTTTCAGTGATGTCGCATGGTAAGTGGAGCGGAACATTGATTTCCATGTCAACGATAGCAGTAGTCTGTCGTCACAGTTAAAATTATTTTGATTTTTGTGTATTACTATGGCTTCTCTGTATCTTCTGGGCCAGTAGTGTCTCGTGCTCGCCAATCTTTTGGTCTTGTCAAATTTTATCCAGTGGCCGGTTTCCTTTGAGTATTCCGCAACTGCATAAAAGCTGCTATGCTTTAAACTATATGGAGTAAAATTGTAGCCTCAAATTGCTCCTAACATTATATTATGCAAATTTTCATTCGCACTTAAAATATGGGATCAAGTAAATAAGTGTTTATACTTCAAAAGTATGCCATAAGGATAATTGTTGGATTAGATTAACGTCAGTCATGTTGTAATGCCTTTAAAAGTTTTAACGGTTGCTGGAACCTACATTTTAGAAGTGTGTACTTATGTATACAAAAATGTTTCACTATTTTTGGCGAATCAACAGGATCGTGGTCATGATACATGAATTTCTTTCCAGAACCCTCCCGAATATGCTGGAAATTTCTATAGTTTTATAGGTGCTAAATGACGGTTAGGCAGTTGGCCCACAGATGGCGCTCTTTTGCCACTAACCAACTAAACAGGTCTGCCTTCGCTCTGATCAGGCACTAATTACACCTCTCTCCATTAGTGGGCAGCACATAACAATTTTTTTTCTATGTTTATGTCTTTTTACATATAAATGTGTGTGTTTATAATCTATAAATATATTTTATGAATGTGTTAACTTCTGTATGTTATATACATGCATTTTTTGACTTTTTCTTTTGTTAGTGTATCATACATTTAAATGAAAGAAATAAAATATTATTATAATTATAGTGGTTGAGGATGAAGGCTTGCCACGATTTGTAGGCTACTTCTATGGTTATACCGTCAAATAAAATCCCTATATGCATTTTTGGTAGTGTATTATTAAAGACAGACTAGGAAAGAAGAGGACTGGGGCATTGGCAACAGTACGTACATACACTACTTGCTGAGAGGGAAGGAAAGGTAGATAAAAAACCCTTGGAGTCTTTTTGAAGAGTTTGTCTATTTATAGAAACTGCAGAATTGTTTTATTAAAGTTTTGAATAAAAAAAAAGTAGTAATATTTTCATCAATAATAAACGGAGCACAATGTAGAACCTAAACACAATTTTTAGAAAAAATCGCCAGTTTTTCAACATATACACAGTTGGACAAAAGTGTAGAATAATCACTATAGTTTTGCCCATAGATGTTTCCTGAAAAGACGCCTCTAGGGGTACGCGATTTTTATTGTTGGCGCACATTTGGATGCCCTCTACATTTTTTTGTGTTACAGATTTTTGATATATGGCATCATCGAATTTTTTTTCAAATGGCAACCTATATATTTTTTCCTCTTTCCGGTGCAGTTTTTTATTCTCTCTTCATTCACATAAAATTTTGTATAGGTTTAAGAGTTTTTGAGAAAAAAGTATAAGTTGTGCAAAAGTATGAAATAATCGCTTATTTCATATTTTTGCTCAACCCTGTATGTATATTTACAGTATATTTTATTAGCAGTTTTTTTTTTATTGCACGTATACATTACAAAGGACCAAGGTGCGACATAGTGTTCAAGGGACGGATTCTCGTAGTTTATCGATACTACTTCTTTCCCTACAATATTTTTTTAAATCAGTCATTTTTAAAATCTTTTTGTTTTAATCAAAATGTGCCAGTAGATTATCTATCTGCCCCTTGATGTGCTAAGTATTCTAATTCCACTGCATACTGTTTTATATACAAACATCTTCCAAACACTTATTTTCTTTTCAAGGCCGTGTATTGGTATCCAAGGCCTCAAGGGGGCTCCCCCTCTGCCGCCTGACTATATATATCGGAATCTGATTGGTTGTTTTAGATCTTTTAAGCATTTTTTTACTGATAATATATAATCTCCAATATATCTGTATTTTATCATCAGTGTTATTTTAAAAAAATAAATACAGACGGTAAATTTAAAAAAAAAAATCTATAACTGTAATAAACGTTTTTTTAGCTCTTTTAGTTTTATTCAGTTCGTGGTTTAAGAGAAAAAAAATCTTGAATGTCTAGTTTTGACAAGCTATATTTCATCAACTGTCCAGAATATTTGATTTATGTAAGAACAAGCACTATCACATGCTATATCCTTCTGCAGCGAGCCATAAGAATTGTGCAGGTTGCCTTATTTTAAAGTTGGATCTTCATTTTTTCCCCATTTTCCTTAGTTCTAAACCTATCCTACATTAAACGGATGAAACTATTTGTTCTTAAAAAAAAATGTAGTGCCCAAGACCATGTATGACTGGTGGTCGAGAGGTAAGCGCACTTGCCTCTCACCCAAAAGTCCCAGGTTCGATCCCCGGTCGTGGCAGTGGAAAATACTGAGAGGCATTTTTCCACTCTACACGGATATTGGGTGTCTGTCCCTTGTTTCTAAATGTGTAGCCCCCTCCCACACAAGGTTCTTGTAGAGCCTTCTGGGATAAAGCGGGTTGTAATTACCAGTGGTGTTATTTATTTATTATGTATGATATATTTTTCCACTTTAGAAAGATATGTGTAATGTGTATGTTTCAAAAACTATAAATTAAACTCCTTTATCAAGAAAATGCATTCACACAACCAATCACTACGGTAGTTTTTTTGCATAGCAACTCTACCGATAGACAAAAATCTTAAAAAAATAAACTGACCTATTTTCTATTATCGTGTACCTGTACACTCGGGAACTATTTATCTGCAAATGTGAACTTTAATTCTTGTGCACTGTGGTTCACAATTTTACAATACTTACATAAACAGGTATATCTACACTATATTAACCCAAATAAATTTGTAAGGAAGATTGTCTTGATAAGACCTTATCAAAGTTTAAACACAGTAGTATCAATTTTATTTATTACATGTTTGTATCGACATAAAAATCAGTGGCGGCTTGTAATTAACTTTCTAGAGGAGCAGAGATCATATAAAAATATATATTTTTTTACTTTGATACTATAGTAATAAATAACAAAAATTGAGATATGGACAATGCATAATTCAAAATGAAATCAGTCATAAAGCTGTTAGTATTTTTTCCCATATTTTTTATACGGGTGAATTTAAAATTAAGTCAAATATTTTGTTGCGTCCTTATTTACTTTAATTTTTTTTGTCTCTTGTTAATTTGTGTATTTTTTAATTAATTTTATATTAACCGTATAATCAGTTAGAAATAATATACACTCAATTATCTCTATTTTTTGGCTCACTGTGTAGCTTTTTTTGTTCTTATCGCAGCTGTGCTGAAGAAGGCAGGATTCTACATTTGACCATAGTGCTGTCAACACCGCTGGTTATACCTTTTATTCACCCGCTCTTGTAACTTGTGCATTAATAATTATAATAACCTTACCGCATAAACCTTTGTGTGTGCAAAGATTCGCATAGTATAAGGTTTTGGTGTTTGTTGAGGAACTGGATTAACTATCTGGAGGCCTCCGGAACGAAGCTGGACATTGGAGGCATCATCTAAAAGGATTAAAAGGTAGGATCCATTTAATCTCTTTTTCGCAGTACAGTCTACTTTCTCTCTCTCTCTTATGATAAATAATAACATATATATCTCTTTTCTCGCAAGTTAGCGGATGCTCTGCTGTTCGTGAATGTATTTTCTGGTCCTTCGAGCCGGATATTATCAATTTTTTTATAATTACGATTTGAGTTATTTATTATTTGATAATAAAATTATCCTTAAAACTTAAGACTGAAAATGTGAAATTAATGATAATTTTTGATTTAGTTTATGCAATGAAAAAAAAAAGAAAAAATAAATTAAAAAAAAGAAAAAAGGAAACTAAAATAAATAAGGACACAACATATTTGGACATGTTGAGTTTTATGACTTACCACTTAAAAATATTGTTTGATTACAATTTACTGTATGTTCCTAGACTTAAAATATGCTGGCACAGGCAGTTTCGCTATAGGCTTACATAATATAGCCATAGAAAACAAAGGGGCTTCATATTTATCTAAATTTTAATACACAATCAATACACGAATAAAGGACCTCGTATGGAATGATAAAAAAATAGCCCTCGTTTAAATTGCACCAAATATTAGTAAGTGATTCATGAACAGGGAGTATCAAAGATGATATGTACATACTTTCTGGATGAAAATTCGGTGGCATTTGTTTATAACAGCACCTTGAATGTTATAATAAATAGTTTTCTCTTAATAACTTTCATCGTAGCGCTCGGCGAGAAAAAAGTTTAATAAAAAAGATGTAGGTATTGACGATACGAACATTTTAAGTCATATTTTATCATAATCGGTTCAATAGTTTATTCGCAAATCGTAAAAAATTGTTGAAAATCAACGATTTCTCGATTGTTATTATTTAATAGAAAAATAAACAATATCCACGTGTAAACTTTTTGAAAGTTTAGTCTGTAGCATGCTTAATAAACTACGGTTCAAATTTGATTAAAAAATATTCAATAGTTTCCGAGATAATTTAATTTGTTTATAGAATTACGATGACTTTAACGTACAATAACGTTCAATTTTTCAATCATACAATTATAAAAATGGGCTCATTTGAAAGATAAAGGTTGCTACTTCTTAATGCAATTGTTACCCAGTCAAACAATTACTTTTTTGGGTGTTTAAAATGGCATTATATTTTCCACATAAACAAATTGAATTACTCGCTGAATTTTTAACGCAACATATTGTCAAACGAATCAGATTAAAACTAACCCCTGAACTTTATGTTGCACTGAACTAGACTTTTCCAAATTGATTTGGAGCAAAGATACATTCATGTTTATTTATATGAAGCTATGAAATTTGACCCGTATGTAGAGGTTTAGTTGGACTATACTTGGACAGTGTTCTCAACTTCTCACGAATAAATATATTAATAATAATGAAAGGGAAAGTATAGCGTTGATGCGCGTCACTGTAGAGGGGGCATGATAGGGGATAGACGCGCTCCTGGGATCGCGCTGGTGAAATTGGTAGAAAGAGGATTGGCGAGAATGTTTGTGAAATAGTCACGTGTATGTACAGTACAAAAAAAGACAAAGGATCTTTCCATGAAATTCGTTTCATTAATTACGAAAAGTCTACAACTAGGTCGGCTTTTAAATTGGAATCACTTGCTCCAACAGAAGGAGCAACGATCCAGCATTCATTTCGAGCATATCAACAAATCCAGAAGTGGTTAGGAAATGAAATAGATCTGAAACACTGGGGTTGGGAGAAGAGTCAGTATGGCTTAAAAGTCATCAGACGAGCAAGATGGAGTCACTGAGATTGGAGCAGGGGTCACTTATCTGGTATACAGATGGATCCAAGATCACTGAAGGGGTAGGAGTGGGAGTAGCAGGGCCGAATTGTAGGCTATCCAAAGCCCTCGGTAACACCCCACCATCTTTCAGGCAGAAATTTATGCCATTGATCTGTGTGCCCAGGTATGCCTAAATAAAGGCATCCGAAGGGCAAGGATCTACATACTATCAGATAGCCAGGCAGCACTAAAGGCTCTAAGGTCCTATACCTTTGAATCTAAAATGAATGAATGTAGACAATCCCTGAAGCAACTGGCAACAAGGTTACCTTGATGTGGATGCCAGGGCATGAGGGAGTACAAGGAAATGAACTTGCTGATAGCCTTGCAAAAAAAGGAGCTGAAGCACCGTTCATTGGACCCGAACCGTTTTGTGGCCTAGCCAAGGGACATATAGCGGAGGAGATCCAAGAATGGGAAAAGGATCGGAAAAAGTAATACTGGAGGAATACTCCAGGCCAAAGACAAGCGAAAAAGTTTATAACTTATTCTACAAAGAATGCCAGAAGGCTTCTCGAACTTGAAAAGTCCGAATTAAAGCTAATCACAGGCCTCCTAACTGGCACTGCCCCTTGAGATACCATCTCAAGAATATGGGCAAGGCGGTAGATAATAAATGCAGATATTGTGATACTGCAATTGAAACTGCGGAACACATACTTTGCGAATGCACAGTGTTAGTCCGCACTAGGCTAAAATTCCTAGAACAGGCGGAATTAACGCCTGAAGACATAGGGAAATTCTTTCCCAGGAAAATCACAAACTTTGTAAAACGTCTGGGAATCCTGGATAACCACTAGATGTAGGGTAAATCAGAAAAGATCTTTTAGGTCGAAGTGAAGTAAGGCTGTTCGAAGCCAAACGACCCCGTAAAACAATCTACAATGGCATGAGGCCTATTAAGAGTAAAGAGCCTCTTGTAACCTGCCGGTGTACGACAGGTTATTGTTTGAGATCCTGTGGATGTAGGAAGCAAGGATTACAATGTTCAAATTTGTGTACTAATTGCGAAGGGAAAAACTGTTTAAATGCAAGTGTAGTATCGATTAATAGTATGTTGAATGAAAACGATGGTATGGATGATCTTTCGACTGACTCATATGGAAAAATTGTATATCGAAAAAGATAGAAAATGAAGATAATACAAATAATATTGATGATGATGATGAGCGTGGTGAGTCTGAGGATGATGAGAATGAATATGTAAATACAATAAAAAGGTGTAGATCATAATAGATACATATTGTTTAATAAAATATGAAATAAAATTGAATTTTCCAAATACTCTTCTATTTTGTCCATTTTATAGTGAATTTTGTAATTTCTTTTTGATAAAATTGGAATGGGCTCGTTGAGCTACTGTAAATAAAAAAAAAAAACATCAAAATCGGATGATTAGAAGCCGAGGTATCGACGATTCATGCAACGAGAAGCAGTTGGAGCAAGTTTTGAGTGACCGCAAGCCCAGGAGCGCGTCTATCCACTCTCTTGCCCCCTCGCCAATGACGGGCAACAACGCTACACTTTCCCTTTCATTCTTATTAATATATTTATAAGTTGAAAATACTGTCCAAGTACAATTCAACTAAACCTCTACATACGGGTCAAATTTCATAGCTTCATATAAATAAACATGGGAGCTATGGTTTTTTGAAAAAAAAAGTATCTTTGCTCCAAATCAATTTGGAAAATTCTAGTTCGGCGCAACATAAAGTCAAGGCCTTAGTTTTAATTTGATTCGTTTGACAATACGTTGCGTTAAAAATTCAGTGAGTAATTCAATTTGTTTATGCAGAAAATATAACGCCATTTTAAACACTCAAAAAAGTTATTATTTGACTGGATAACAATTGCATTAAGAAGTAGCAACCTTTATCTTTCAAATGAGCCCATTTTTATAATCGTATGATTGAAAAATTAAACGTTATTGTACGTCAAAGTCATCGTAATTCTATAAAGAAATTAAATTGTCTCGGAAACTATTAAATATTTTTTGATTAAATTTGAACCGCAGTTTAAGCATACCACAGACTAAACTTTCAAATAGTCTACAGGCGGATATCGTTTATTTTTCGATTAAATAATAACAATCGAAAAACATTGATTTTCAACGGTTTTTTAGGATTTGCGAATAAACTATTGAACCGATTTGGATAAAATACGGCTTAAAATGTTCGTATTGTCAATACCTACATCTTTTCTATTAAACTTTTTCTTGCTGAGTGCTACGATCAATATTATTAAGAAAGAACTGTTTATTACAACATTCAAGGTACTGTTATAAACAAATGCCACCGAAAGTATGTACATATCGTCTTTGATACTTCATGAATCAGTTCACAATTATCCATTCAGATTTCGGTGTTGACAAAATGCTAATTACACTGGACTAAACAAATAGTGGTTTGCGCTGTATTGACTTTTGAGCATGGTGACCATGAGAACTATAGTTCAGGAGGCCAAGACCTTTAACATACTAAAGTTTGGTGCAATTTAACCGAGGACCATTTTTCTGTCATTCCGTGCGAGGTTTTTTAGTGAGTGAACTGTAATTTTAAAGAAACATGTAACAAAACATTGAACATTTTATGACCTACTTTTCGAACTAATAAAAACATGGACCCATCCATCCTAGTTGTCCTATAGGTCTGTTTGTCATGAGATGAAATTGTGTAATTGTTCTGATTACAAGCACTAAACTATAGTAATTATTCAGTTATAAAAAAGCCAAGGCGTAAAGAGCAACAACTAAATGTAGCTAAAGCTTGCAGGCATCGTGCTACAACTGCCATTAACAAAGCCACAGAGTAAAGAAATAAAAATTTAATATCATATGGTACTCTTCTCTAATTATGAATACTAAATGAGTGACTCCTTTAGTAGTGAAAACAAGGTCAGATCAATAATTAATGTAGTAATATTTTTTTTAACATGAAATATCTACCATGAATCATGAGCAATTCATCATTCTTTAAAATAATTCTTTTGACTGTAAACTTAAACTATTCCTGACATTGCTAATTTCTAAATAATAAAATATTAGCTATTTCAATTTAGCACAACAGAAATTTCAAAATGATTTCATAATCCTTAATATATTTATACAACAATGATGTAATAAGAGATGATTCAGGCTAAATTTTTACATTAATTCTGTTTATTGATACATCTGTAATATGCACATTTAGAAAATGAATAGTTGAATTTTTATATTCTGGATGCATCACACCTTTTTTTAGCCTTTGTATGAACCATGTATTTTAGTTATATTCATTGTATATGTTTCATTTTGGGTAGTTTCTATATCTAGATTACAATAAAAATAATAAAAACAAACTAAAAATACAAGTTTATTAGTAAATAGGTGATAGGTGACTTTAAAATAAGATACATTGGGCAAACTGATAGACATCTAAGGATAAGAGGGAGACAGCACACCAAGTGCAACAAAAATAAGGACAATCAAATAATCATTGGGATAACCAATAACATTGTAGTCCATTAAAGGCTGCAATGTTTTTGCTAATCTGCGATCAACTTGTAAAAGATTGACTGTGAATTGTTACAATGACTATGTTTGCTCAACGGAATCTTCTTTACATAGTAATATGGAGAGTTTTTGGAACTTTGTCAATTCACAGTGCAAAACTAGTTCTATCCTAATGAGCTATCTTATAATAACTTAACGAGTAGTTCCGGAATTGATAAAGCAAATATATTTGCCGAATATTTCTCCCCTGTTTACTTTAAAAAGTCTAATGAGACCCTTACGACTCTACTCTCAACTAACACCTTGAATATTTGAAATTGCTTTATAAGTATATCTGACATTTATCAGAAATTAAGTAAAGTCCCTAAAAATATCAAATAATCAAGCGGTTCTTACCTGGTGCTTTTGCCCTGGTGGCTCTAACGTCGGTGAGAAGCGGCTTCCTCTCCACTTGGTCAAACGGATTATCACTATCCTTCGATTCAACGGTTTCAGTCTTGGGTACAGCACTTTTACTCCCTGTCGCACCGTCTACAACGTCGACTATTTTCTTTTTGATTTCCGAAAATATCCCGGAGCTCGACCCCGACGGCGATTTTTTAATGGGAATTAAAGGCTTTTTGCCGGGAAGCGGGGGAGTCTTGCTGGCGATGGGATCGCTGTTAGTTTTCTCGCTCTTCGCTTCTAACGACTTTCGTTGTGATGCAATTGAACTAGGTTTGATGGCACCTAAAAATGAGAAGCACATTTTAAAAAATTCTTAAAGGACATATATCGTGTAGTTATCGACCTGTGGTACCGTTATTCAAATGTTATATATTGCTTGTGAATATTTACGGTTAAATTAACAATGATTACATAAAAACTGAGCTATTTAGCTAAGTGTTAATTGATTCTGTTGACACCTTCACTTTGGTTTGAGAGACAATTACTGAAAAGTGATACATGTATAATGTAACAGGCTCTTCAAATATATTTTGGCACATGTGATCTACCAATCCATTCATTCATTTACTATATCTTTTAATTATGACATTAGAGTAAAATAAATCAAGATACATATAAAATGGGTTGGCGATGTTCGAACTCGGGTCACTCTTCCATACAACTAACAGAGAAATTAAAGAAATATAAAACTTTGACACACTTAGTTACAATTTAAATGCATTTAAAGTTAGTACCAATCATGAACATAATACAACATTTTATTTATTATAAGCAAATAGCGTATTTGATTAAATATTTACTTAATTAATTAAATGATAATGTTTTATTACCGATAACTAATGCGTTAAAAATTCATCTATAAGTCAAATGGATTTAGTGGTCTTAGTAGAACACTTAATAATTGTCTAGATGTATTAATTTTGGCAAATTTAATCCAGTTAGCCTAAACCACAGAATAAGTGTGCAATTTAGGAGGCCACAGAATTTAGGGTTTTCTAGAAAATAGCCTTCTACTGTGAATAGGACTAACATATCAGAGAGATAACAACACTGGTGAGGACATGAAACGCATGCTATTTAGCTACAAAAACCATTCCAGCTTAAGCCTTGGTTTCCTAGAACAATCCGTCGCGGAAAACCGACAATTTGTTGATCGCCAATAACGGCGATTTTGGTCCGAAGTGTTTTGTTAGAAACGGGTGGTTCGTTGGTTGCACTATTATTGCTGGAAGAGGAAGAAGAGGAGGATATGGTATCGGTATGTGCGACCTACAAAGCTCCAAAGAAGCCCTTTTCTCATTTTCTCTCCTATTTTCTTTCATGTTATGTTGTTTTTCAACACCAAATCCTTATAACTTTTACTGCCGACGATATATAATGGTGGATATTGTCTCACCAAATCTATTAGAGCTTCATCATCCTCTGCAGAAAATTGTATTTAAATACTGTCAGTTCAGCCGTGCGATTCCGCTGTAATCAAACTCAACAGATTCGAACGGAGAGGTCAGTTGTGAGCTGCGGAGCCACGCAGCTGAGCGGACTCTAAAAAACCGGCCCCATTTAAATCTTCACGATAAAAAAAATCTTCATATCGCAGCGGTGGACAGATTGTCGGTTCTCTGCGACGGATTTTTCGAGGAAATTCATTATTCTGGTTCAATGAAATGATGACATAAATTGGGTTCAAGATTCTCACACACAGTAGTCACTAAACCCCCATGAGCAGGAAGAAGGGCGACTGACTATTATTTAAAAAAAGTTCAAAGCTTTAAACAATTTCAGATTGCTGAGGAATTTTCACTGTTATGAGCAAAACAAAGATATATCTACAGGCTGATCATCCGAATGGGTAATGTTTTGTACCATAAACCACGAAAAACACATGAAAGCACTAGGAGTGTTGTAAATGGTCGACATTTACTTTTTCGGACATGTCCGATTCATAGACGGAAACATTTTCTAAAAAATCTTTGTTTGGATTCTATAAGATATGTAAACACTATCCTAGCAATTTTTAAATCAAAATTAAGTTTCCTTCAACTATTACTTAAAATATATTGATAATTATCACACAAATAAATATTCAGCTAACACATCAACTATCGTTATTCATCTATTTTACGAAAAAAATGAGCGATATTACATGGAAAAACCACACATCACACTATCTCTCATACCTGATTCAAGTTTGAGTTGAAACTCCATTTGGGTAACTTATATGCAACGCGAACCATTTTTAACTGATTGTCTCGTTAAAGAGCATCAAAATCTTTATCTTAAAGATGATATTATTATTATAAAATAATTTACTGATCTTATCTTTGCCAAAAATACCTGATTGATTAATAAAAGTAATTCAGTCGCCATCTTAGAACAGGAA
Organism: Leptura quadrifasciata; assembly: GCA_963675555.1. Classification (NCBI taxonomy): domain Eukaryota; kingdom Metazoa; phylum Arthropoda; class Insecta; order Coleoptera; family Cerambycidae; genus Leptura; species Leptura quadrifasciata. The sequence continues at coordinate 11,090,570 of OY776681.1, read as the reverse complement.
ATGATAAGTACTTCAACCTGTATCATTTCTTGTGGAAGGAAATAAGGATAGGCCTCCTACTCCTATATTTAAAATTTTTTTTATGACATTTTATGACACAAAATTTGAGTTTTAATGCCTCAAAAATGAACCAGATATATTTTATTAATAGTTTTTTATTGAAAATGGAAATATATTATAATACTTTGTATTTAGGTGGTAAGTAGGTATTGCACATTGAAAAAAAACATTATTAATAACCGATTATTTTGAAATACTTGAGTTATGACCAATGTTCTTTGGTTTGGTTTTGGAAGTGTTTAGAACTTGATCATTGCTGCCACATTATTTTAGAAAACTCATCTACTGAGGTACGGTGTGAGCAAAAAAAAAATAGGACAAGTCTTCTAACGGTATTTTGCTAAAATTTTGTTGTGTACATCTAACTTTAATTTTTGTGACATTCTCAGTTAGTTGTCATAATTTATTGCAAGTGTGTAAAAAACTAATATCCCTCATATAAGTGATTTAGTTAAATCTGGAATTATCGCTAAAGCAGAAGATGGATGGTCAATGAGACAAATTGCACTGCATTATAATATTGACAAATATTGACGATTAGTAGAAATCCTGGATCAGGGCGACGAAGGATATCAACTCAACAAGATTTGCAATTGGTAAATGCTTTAGTAGAAAATCCATTTTACTCAGTTATTCAGGCTGCTGAAGAAACCAATTTTCCTGGATCGAGTAGTACTGGTCGCCGGCGAGTAAGAAAATCGGAGCTACGTTGTCATGCAGCAGCACATAAATACTTACTTAAAGCTGAACATAAAGGAGCTCAAATAGGATTTGCGTTTGAATTTTTAGCGCATGATGTAAATTTTTGGAACAATGTAATCTTTACAGACGAAAAAACTTTCCAGTCAACACACAGCGGTCGTATTCGTGTTTACCACCCTCCGAATACTCGAATCGATGAGAAATATATATCTAACAATGATAAAAGTGGTAGATTTTCCGTCAATATGTGGGCTTGGATATCGGCTTGTGGTCCTGGTGTTTTGTGGCATATTGAGGAACGATTTAATAGATATATTAGAATTTTAGACAATACTATGCTCCCTTCTGTGTCACAATTATCTCCTAATAATGAGTTCATATTTCAACAAGACAATTGTTCCGTTCATACTGCTCATACCGTAACTAACTGGTTTCAAGATAACAACATCAATGTTCTTAACTGGCCCAGTCATAGTCCAGATCTTAACCCTGTGGAAGAAGTATTGGGACTACTTGTAAGAAGTATCCAAAAACGAAATGTGAGACCACGGAATGCCGAAGAATTACTGGAAATAGTAAATAACGCATGGGAAAATATTATTACTAACGATTATTGTGTACGGTTATTTAATTCTATGCCAAACAGACTTATAGCAGTTATAAATAGAAATGGTGCAATAACGAAATATTAATAGTTAGTTTCTTGTTAAGTAGGATATCCTTTGTCCTTTGATCCAGGATTTCTACTAATCGTACCGTTCATTCTCCACTTTCTTAAAATGTTACACGCCAAATTTTTGTTAATGTTATAACGCAGTGCAATTTGTCTCATTAACCATCCATCATTTACTATAGCAATAATTACAGCATTAAAATAAAAAATAAATTAAAAGTGATATCTGTTTTATTTCGGTTACTCATTACATATTCAAATAGAGACAGATTTACATTAGAAAAAAAAAGTTGTCCTATTTTTTTTCTGCTCACGACTACCTATTGGTTTGAATAACTGTGGTCTCCAAAGAGCCACTGGACATTAAAAAGTTTGTATCATCAGCAAAAACAATTGATGCATTAGGTGTTACGCAAGAATGTCCCATATCATTCACAAGAATTAAACAGAGTAAAGGACCGAGGACAGAGCCCTGCGGTACATCTGTTTTCACTTGCCTGAAATCAGATTTATACGAATCAATTATTACCGCTTAAGAGGTGATAAACTGATGCGCTAGCCCGCGTACTCCCAATCTAAAAAATTTTTTTAAGAGCAAATTCTGGTCAACTGTGTCAAAAGCTCCACTGAGGTAAAAAAATAAAGCTATTGGTTGTTCTTTACTATATAGCGTATTATAAACATAATCATATAATCACGGTTACTTGGATTTATTTTTTCTGAATCCACGTTGACTTGAGGATTAGCAATTCATGGAATTCCAAATAGTTTATTAATCTATTAAAACAGAGTTTAAAAACTTTTGCAAACTGATTTTGTATACTGATATTTCTGTAGTTACATGTCTCTGTTTTCAATCCCTTGTTTTCATATAGGTATAGATTTTGAAATTTTCAATAAATCAGGGTATTGGCCAGTAGCAAAACATTCATTAATTAAGGAAGACAGTTGAATACAGATTTCATCAACTACAGCCCTAAGGACCTGACCCCTTATCTCATCTAACCTTGCAGCTGGTTTTCTTTTTGTTTTAAGCAATAGTTCTCTAACTTCTCCTGGTGTGGTAGGAAATAGATAAAAATTATGTATAACTTTGTCCTGTAATATTAATTTGGCATCAGGTTTGGGCCAATGAAAATTCAGGAAAAAACTGTTAAATCCATTACAAATATCATGAATGTTAGTAAGAATTTTCTTATTAATAGTAATTTTTATCTTGGATTATTTTTTGCCTCGTTTATAATTCTCTAACTCTCCTTCATTATATTTTGGGCATTCCTCATTCGCCCATCAGCATAAATTTGTTTCAGTCTACATTAATTATACTAGTTATAAAGAAGCATTTTCAAGCATACTCCGAATTCATCTTCATTCTGATTATCTCACCACGTCATGGCATATTCATGAATTATAACTATTCTGGTCACTTGAATTCGTTTTCTGTATTTAGAGCATGCGCAGATCAGGGGCGGAAACACCTATAATCTTCTTGATAAGATAACAATCCATACGCTTTTATAGTTCTAGGTAAACAAAGCGGCTATTCAGAATTTTTATAATTTGCGAGATAATTTGTAACGTCTATTTATATACAAAACATTAAATGCTCAGATTATGATATTAAATGTACTGCGAAGCTTTCATCGTATACAGATTACCAGACCTTTAACATTCCAGTTACTATGTTGCAATGTATATATTATAATCGACATTGTATTGAATTGGAGATTAAAACATTTGGAGTTACATAAACTTTTATGTCCTAGTCCTAGGATCGTAGTTTAAACTACGACTAAGAAAGAGTGTGTTGTTCAATGGGATTTAAGTCTGGGCTTCTTGCTAGCCTGGTGATTATAAGTCAAGCTAGTAATTCTTCTGAAGCAACCAAAGCTCGAGCTTGGGTAGCAGATGACCAATGTCCTAATTCAAAACTTTACCTATTCGTGGAATCCAAACATTTCCAACACACATACTATATTTGTTTATAAACCTATATCTAATCCAAATGGTATTTATTCATCACAAAATTGACAAACATGAAAAATTTCAAATAAATTTAATAGTCAGCTATCTAATATCAAAAGTAAACATAAACCTGTACAATTAAACCATTCGTGGAAGCTGTTGTGGAAATACATTGGAAAATACAGCGAGCTCATTCTCACACCGAGGTAGCACTAATTTAATTCACAAACATATGAATACCTGGCTTTGTACATTTAGCGTGATCTAATAAAGATATCTTACCACAGTTTTTATTTATTTACTTAACTAGAGATAATTTAATATGCGACTTTAATGGAGGTCAAGTTGTGTGTTTATTTCAATTCTTGGTTTACCTAATTGATGAAGTAATTGAAAAATAAACTGATAATTTTAATATTTATGGTGAACTAATCAAAAGGTCAACTCTTCGGGTCAGCTGAGAAATGTGATATTGATAACGCACAGCTAGGCCGGCCAACTAAACCTATATTCTACGTACCTGTTTCTGTAACTACTTTCGACGGTTTCTTTTCTTCTTTGCTACTAGTTTTGTCGTCGCTGTTTGAAATAAGTGTCACGAAGTTATCAGGGAACACACCTATTTTCCCATTGAGTTCCCCTTTCCACCAACCTGGGTCTTGGCTGTCTTTACTTAATAACGTAATTATATCGCCTTCCTTAAATGAAAGCTCGTCCTCATTTTGGGCTTTATAGGGGAATTTCACTTCACACAACTGTTTTGCTGTAATGAATATGACAATCAGTTACCTATTTCAGTTTCTGTTATAAAAGTAGACTTACTTGGTTTGGCGGGTAGTTTCGGGGCTTTCAAGTCAGCGTCGCCTGCGATGCTGGCTATCTCGTCCCTACTAGTTGGCTTAGGTCGAAGGGGTTGTACAACTATTTCTTCGACAAAATTCGAGGGAAACACCCCTTCCTTGCCGTTAAGCATACCTCTCCACCAACCTTCTTCTTCCTCCCCGACGATGTTAATAATGTCACCTACATTTAAATTTAACTCGTCTTCATGATCCTGATTGTAAGAAAACACCACTCGACACTGTCTTATTCTGGAGACATCCTTTTTATTTCGCATAATAACTGATGAATCTTTATCTAACAATCTAACAAAATTATCAGGAAACATCCCTTTCTTGTCCTTTAACACCCCTTCCCACCATCCTCCTTGTTTTTTTACCACATCTTTTATTATATCGCCCTTTTTAATGGTTAGTTCGTCTGGTTCTTTTGCTGTGTAATCATATTCTACAATAACTTCCACTAAAATAGACAAAACAAACAACAGGATATGAAATTTTGCACGTTTTTTACGTAATTTAACACATTTTGAATGCTTACCCATTATGTTTTATATATTATTTTCATAATTTATTGTAAAATATTGCTAATAAATATATCAGCCAAGCCCATATGATATCACAATAAATAAACTAAATATATTTACAACATTAACACTACGTTTACTAAATTATTTTGTAAAAATCCCTAGTAAAATGTCACTGCCTAGTTCTAGACAGTGACGTGCCTTGTAGTATTACCAGAATTTATTCAAAAATGTTTAGTTTTCCTAAAATTATGACGTACAAAATCACATTAGAATACGTATAAAAACAATTATGAACTACAAAATGACAAAGTAGTATTGAACTGGCAAAGGTACAGTTAAATAAATTTTATTACCCTGTTATTTAAATTTTGTAACTTTACGTCCATGAAATTACTACCAACATAAACAGTATTTGACGTAAACTGTTCTGAATAGTGACAGTTAGATGGCAACCAAAGAATTTAACCTGTGAAGTGCTAAAGTTTACGGTTCATATTTCCTTCTATTCGTTCGTGATCGTAATATAATACATTACCGGTAGATGTCACGAGCAGTTATATATTAAATATTTGATGAAATGATATGTTCATCAACTTACAAGAAATAATTTGTTCGTTTGCGATCCATCGGAAGAGATAGCGAGGTATGTAGATTAATGCCAACTTTTAAAACCAAGTAGTATTTTCTATGAGTCATAGATATTGAATCTTTTATTTGGTAATTGTCGTGTTTTTTGAATGCCTAGGCATGCCTTGCCTTACTGTTTATCGTTTATCTCTTGTGAATATAAAATTTTACAAGAAACTGTGTGATAAATGAAACTCAGATGAATAAGTCTATAAGTATAATATCTTACATCAATATTTATGTACAAAAGTAATAAAATAGACAGTAAATTTACAATGTATATTAAAGATCATTGTTGGAAATGAATCGATTTCCTTCTGAGTGTTTTCCGCTATAACGATATCTGCATTTTCCATAGGCACCTGGAATTAAAAAAATTTACTATTAAATCTTTAGGTGCTTTTACTGCCATTTTAACAATGTACCAAAAGCAATCCAACATATTTTTAAAAACTGCTGCCCAAGGAATCACTACTTCCACATCCAGATTTTGTATACACATTAAATCCCAATGTAATATTTTACTCCCTTTAATAATAGGATGGGGGTGGCAATGGGGGTGGTAGATGGGTGCCTAATGTCAAAAAAGTTTTAGAGGTCCTTGGTTCTCATATACACACTAAATCCCAATTTAATTTTTTATTCTAATTTCTGTGGTGTTTATTTATTTGTTTATTATTCCCTTCAACAATAGGGTCGGGTTGGCAGAGGGTAGCTAATGCCGAAATAAATTTTAAAGACTCTTGGTTCTCGTACACACACTAAATACCAATTTAATTTTTTACTCCCTTTAATAATAGGGTCGGGGTGGCAATGGGGGTGGTACAAGGGGTGACTAATTCCAAAAAAATATTAGAGGCCCTTGGTTCTCTTATACACACCAAATTCCTATTTAATTTTTTACTCCATTTAATAATATTGTGGGGGTGGCAATAGGGGTGGTAGAGGGGATAGCTAACGCCAAAAAAAAATATTTTTGTGACGTTTCGTCTTGTATACACACTAAATCACATTTTAATTTTTTTTTTATCCCCTTTCATAATAGTGTGGGGGCGATAGTGGAGGGTGGCTGATGTCAAAAAAATTTTTGAGGCCTTGACTCATCGTACATGCTATAAATTCCAATTTTATGGACTCTTACCTGCTTGCTTTGCTTATTTACCCCCGAACCCTTCAACGGAATTAGATCAAAATATAATCTAGTTCCAGATTTCGTTATAATACATAAGTGTACCAAATTTCAAGTCAATATCATAAACGGTTCCAGAGTAAACGTGCACAATAAAAGTTGCAGACCGACAGACAGACAGAAATGTTCTCTTTTTGCGTTACTATACTTCCACTACACGTGGAAGTAATATGGTGTCTCCATGTCGAGTAATCCCCTTGTACTCTAATTTTGTGCTCTTATTCATAAAGTGTAAGATTATATTTTTCAGTATGTTTAATTGAATAATATCCGAGAATTTAAGAAGTGGGTAGAAATTTTACCGAAAGTTGTAAATAATGAATTACAAATATTGGTCGCAAATCTAACAGAATTTGAAGAGATTTTTATGTTTCATCGAAGGTTTCACCTATCAAAGATGCCCATGCATAAGTCACCGATTCGTAACACTGAAAGCGATTGTCTTTTGTTTTACGCGCCATTTTTAGTTGTGATCCGGTAATATTGTGTGATGTGTTGTTAATGATATTTAACGATATTTTGTAACTTTTAACATGGTTTTACGTAAAAATAAACAATATTAATCGAAGAATTTGACACTATAGTGATTGTGTATCAATTCAACATCTTGGCTGAAGCTTAAAGGTAGGTAGGTATGTAATGATATTTAAAACTTTATCATATTTCCTTGGTTATAGACTGAGAAGTAAAACTGATATTACAAACAAAACTTTTATGAGAAATATGAAAATATATAATTTGAATTTGTTTAATTAAGCGAACTGAGAAATGAAAAATGAGTTAAAATAATTACATATTGAATTCATCAATATAACTGCTTGCAAAAAGCTTGTTTCTTTTCAGTTTTTTAATATTATTTTCGCAGTCATTAATCATTTTCACTTTCGGTAGCAAATATCGTGCCACTGTCTTGATCGATTCCCCATTCTTGGAAAGAATCCGATAAGAATCGTACTTAAACGGTAAACCTGGGTTTTAAATTTAAGCGTCCTTCTGGAGTAATTTAAAAACTTCCTGTAAAAATTATGACTACGTAACTGAAGCCGTGCTATGTCGTTTAGTAAATGAATGGAACTGCCCTCTAGAGGGCGACTAAAATTTATCCCACACATAAACTTGAGGATAAAAACAATGGCTAGGGGTCACAATGAGACTTTATTATTTGTGGCTTTTATTTTTAAACGAGTAAAATTATGTCAGAAGCCGTTGTGGCCTGAAGGTTTTAGCTGAAATTTTAAAAATAACTAAGTACTTGCGCTTTACTCAGGTCACTGTTTTAAGAGGGATGGGGTTTGCAGGTGCAGATGTAAATAAATAAACTGATGATAAATTTACCGGTGCCGGTGAAATGCATGTGAAAGATAAGTGTATCAAAATTGTCTGCTCCTATGTAACCTATTTTGATAAAATAATAATACAAAATGTCAAACAATAACAATATTGTCATAGTATCATTAGTCACAGCCTACTGCGTAGTAACTAATTACTGCGCTTCCATCAGAAATCCTGATACAGGGCGTTCCTCTCATAGACGTCCAAAACGAGCAGAGTGACAGAAGACTTCAAGACCAATAATAACGACTATTACTGTCGTGATCAGAAAAAAATAGGACAATTTTTTTTTTCTAATGTAAAAATAATAGAGTGAGGGTGGTAGAGGGAGTGGCTAATGTAAAAAAAATAGAGGTCCTTGTTTCTCGTATACACACTAAATCCCAATTTAATTTTTTATTCCCTTAAACAATAGGGCGGGGGTGAAAATGGGGGTGGTAGAGGGGGTAACTAATGCTAAAATAAATTTTAGAGGCTCAAATCCCAATTTAATTTTTTAACTCCCTTTAATACTAGGGTAAGGGGTAACTAACGCCAAAAAATTTTTTTTTAGATGTTTCATTCTTGTATACACACTAAATCACATTTTAATTGTCTTACCCCCTTTCATAATAGTGTGGGGATGGCATTGGGAGTGATAGTGAGACCTTAACTTTTCGTACATGCCCTAAATTGCAATTTTATGGACTGTCACTTGCTTGTTTTGCCTATTTACCCCCATTTACCCCCGAAGCCTTCAACGGAATTAGATCAAAATATAATCTAATTCCAGATTTCGTTCATAAGTGTACCAAATTTCAAGTCAATATCATAAACGGTTCTAGAGTAAACGTGCGCACAAAAAAAGTTACAGACAGACAGGGAGAGACCGACAGACAGACAGACCGACAGACAGGAAATTTTTTTTCGATCAAATTTAAAATCGCGACGTTTCATGACATTTTAAGCCTATTTCAACATATTTTTGCGTTACTGTACTTCCACTGGACGTGGAAGTAAAAATTAACACAAAATATTACAACAGTTGTTCAAAATGCTGCCCATTAACGTCAATGCACTTCTGAACTCGCATAGCTGTTTCTTGAAGAACGTTCGCCAATTGCTGGGCCGTTATGCTATTAACTGTTCGTCTTTAAGATCTATTTTAACAAAAACAAAACAAATTTAAACAGGGAGCAGAATTTAAAAAACTGTATTTACAATATCCCATGCGAATGTGATAAAAAATGTTATGTGGGTGAGTCGTGACACCTTTCAGTGTGAGGTTGGTTGAGCACAACAATTACATTAGAAAGAATGAAATTTAGAAATCAAAGATTTTTGAACATGCTTGGGAAAACTGACATAGACTAAACTGGGACTCGGCAAAAATTTTAACAAAAGAGGCAGATAACAAAAAAGAAAAATTAAATAACCAGCAATAATCTTATTAAATGAAGATAAATGCGTATGGAATTGTTCTGTAGATATTTGTACAATCTGGGCTACCAATGTCAAAAGAAGAACTTAACAAACTCAACATTATCTAAACGAAAATATCAGTTCTGTGTAAGTAGTAAGTATCTATGGAAATAACATAAACACAATTTTAAAGCTGTGTATTTAACATACACAACATATAAGAGTTCTTCGAAAAAAGCTTTGAAAGCGGAAAGTAGTCGTTAGCAAAATACATTATTTCTGTGTTTATTCCGATTTATATTATTTGTAAAAAATAACCTCCGACTGTTCCTTTGACGTAAACGTCACAAGCCCAGAAGCTTTTTTCCAATAATTCTATGACCTTGTAGACTCGCTGATTTGTTTTTTGAAAAGGATAATACTTGTGGTAGAAAACCCAAATGAAAAGAAAGAATATAAACAGGTATTAATTTGACAGTCGAAGAGATCTGAGTTTATGAAAATACCTAAATGGTCATACATTTGACCAACTGTTTTAGAAGTTACATAAAATAGAATTAGGTTGGTAGTTTTCCAAGTCGCAGTAGTTTGGAGAATTCCGCTTCTGCACTGAACATATTCTCGCCAGCTTTCATGCCGTAGGAAATGTACTTTCGTTAGGGATAAATTTCGTATAATTGACAAACATAGAACAAAAGTAAATGTGTAAGTCTTTGACAATGAAACTCGTACTAGATCATGGCCGGATGTCATTCAGTTCGGCCGCTTCTATATAGCATAGATATGTGATTACTTCCAGTAAGTATACCTACTGACATCGATTGTTCGAATATGATAAATTATCATTTACAACAATAACCTTGTTTTCGAACATTTTTATCGATTAATTTGATGCGGAAGTCACCCATGTACACTTTTATTAAACATACGAACAGCTTTGTTGTCCCACATTCTGTTCGTTCACAATGAAAGTTTGTTTCATATCTGCTTTTCCGTATCCCATTATGTAATGCAACTAGGAAATGAAATTTTAAATTTAAAGAACGTCGTTTGGCACAGACCCAGCGTCTCCAATCCTCCTATGTGTGTTATAGTATTTTCTATTGTAAAAGTGTATTTCCATGTATAAATATTACTTGCAAATCATTCTTTTCAATAACCATATGTGCATTTTAAAATTTACAACAAACAAAATCGATAATCCATTTTCTTAAGTTTACAATGTGTTACTATGATCGCGGATATGTGAAATATGTGTTACATAATGGCCTTCTGTCGTATTCACTCAAAACAATTCATGCTGTATCTTAAGGTGGGTATATTCGAGAGAGAGAGAGATCCGATATGGAAATATTTATCATTTTTAGCCATCTTTCTTTTTAATACATATATTGGTAAAAAAAGTACTTATAGGACTACCTAAGTAGTACTATGACATATGAAGTGATATGAATTTTCACTCAATAATTTCAGTTGTTTGCAAAAAGTTAAGATTTCATTTTTAAAATTACGTCAATCTTCCTATTTCCTAAATTTAAATCTAACTATTTCGCATATGTGAAATTATAACACTACTCTTGTGTTATAGTTCTAATTAGATAGCCTTAGAGTTTGTTTGCAATATGTTTTTAGAATAAGAAGTTATGGCCAAAACAGTAAATATTTCCCTATGGGATCTCTCTTCCTTGGATATGGTGACCTTAATACATACAGGCTGTCCATTTTATCAGGGCCCTCGAGAATATCTCACTTAATATCGGTCGTACAAAAAAAAAGTATTTTGACGAAAATTGTACCGATTTATATAACCTATAAAATGGTTTAAAGACATTTGAAATCCATGGCCTACTTTAAGAGTTATGGCGGAAAATATCGAAAATGCGGAAAACGTCTAGGCCAAATACCTCCGTTATTTAAAGAGATGAGAAAAATTCTAAGGCGAAAATTTTTTGCAAAACAGAGTGTTTCAACGAGATTTTATCTATTTTTTTTTCAAAACCGCTGTATTTTGAGATTTGCTCTTCAGGCTGTTAAAAAAATTATTTTAAAACTGGCGGGAAATGGCGCCATTAAATAGTATATTTTCCTCCCTTTTCAACGATATATCACATGCCATATTTATTCATTGGTACTACGTTAGTAATTATAAAAACATTTTTTTAAAACCAATAATTTTCTTTTAACAAGCATTATACTTGCCGTGGAGAAGTATGATTAAATAAAACGATAAAATAATTCAATAAGTTGTTCAACTCTTTGCTATAATAAAACATTAACACAATTAAGAAGAATAAAGTAAATTCAGGTATCAAAAACAAATTAATAATAAAAAGAATATAGCACACAGAACATTAATATTTATCTAATCCTCAAAATAATTTTTAAGATATCATATCAAGTGTACAAAGTGTCCACCGCGATTTCTTATGCACAATCGAGCGCTGCGAGGCACTGCATTTAAAACATTACTCAGCTTTTCGGGGGTAACTGTAATACATACATGCCTGTTGAATTCGAGCTTTTAGGTCCTCTACATTTTGCGGTGTCGTCGAAAACATCTTATCTTTAATATACCCCATAGAAAAAATCCATTGGGGTTATATCTGGAGAACGAGGGTGCCATCGAATAAATCCATTGGTACCTATCCAATGTTGAGGCAAAATTTCATCTAAATAATGTAGGTAAATCTGGGAATTGTGGGGAGAAACACCATCTTGTTGAAAATATTGAAAGTTGTGTTGATTCTCTAAAGGTAGATCACCTAAGAATTCATTAAATTCATTTCTCAAATAGTTTAGGTACCTTTGACCACTGAGGTGACCATCATAAAAATAAGGACCTATTAAATTGGTGGCTAAAATACCTATCCACACATTTATTGAAAAACGATTTTGAAACCCAGTCGGTCTATGCCAGTGTGTATTTTCAGAAGTCCATTTGTAATGAATATTGCGTTAAAAAAATCCATTATTGGAAAAATTTGCCTCGTCGGAACAAAGTATTTTACTACATATTAATGAATCGGCACGCTTCTTTTCCAACAGTCACCTACAAAAAGTCGTCCTCCTTGGTTTGTCCCCCGCTTGTAAATTGTGAACTTTTTTGGCTTTATAACACCGGTAACCATTTTTCTTTAAAATTTTTCTAGCACTTGTTTTATTTATATAACAAGCAATTTGAATTTCTCTTAATGATGTTTCCAAATTTTCTGCATTTTTATTTCTTACATAATTAATAACTCGGTTTACCTTATTTACATTATCAATAACACTGTTCAACCTTGTCTTCTTCTTTAAAAATGAACCATTATTTTTCAGTTTCGTAGTTAATTTTCTGAACAGAGTTTTATTCGGCTATAGTGCTTGTGGAAATCTGTTTCTATATTCTACTTGAGCTAATCCAGAGTTAAAATTGCATTGGCAATATGTAACGAACATGTTATAACGATCAATGTGAGTGAAAATCATTTTTGAAAATTCTAAATTCTTAAACGAGTGTGATTGAGTGAGAGTTTAAGCATTAACTGAAATGATCTGTCAAAAAATGAATTTGTCAAGTTTGTTCATTGCCAACTATTTTAAAAGAATTGAAATAATAGTGAAATCATGAAATACAAATAAATGGATATTATACTTAAATTAATTGGTAAAAACATTTTAACTTTTTGAGCAACGCTTTTATGGAGGACCTCTATACATTGGCATAACTGCGAATACTCTTTCCATAATTGCTCCATGTTGCTTTCTTGATTATTATTTTGTTTTTGTTACCTGAATTTACTTTATTCTTCTTAATTGTGTTGATGTTTTATTATAGCAAAGATTTGAACAACTTATTGAATTATTTTATCGTTTTATTTAATCATACTTCTCCACGGCAAGTATAATGCTTGTCAAAACAAAAATATTGGTTTTAAAAAAAGGTTTTTATAATTACTAACATAGTACCAATGAATAAATTTGGCATGTGATATATCGTTGAAAAGGGAGGAAAATTCTCTATTTAATGGCGCCATTTCCCGCCCGTTTCAAAATAATTTTTTTAATAGCCTGTAGAGTAAATCTCAAAATACAGCGGTTTTGGAAAAAATTAGATAAAACCTCGTTAAAACACTGTTTTGCAAAAAATTTTCGCCTTAGAATTTTTCTCGTATCTCTTCAAATAACAGAGATATTTGGCCTAGACGTTTTCGGCATTTTCGATATTTTCCGCCATAACTCTTAAAGTAGGCCTTGGATTTCAAATGTCTTTAAACCATTTTGTAGGTTATATAAATCGGCACAATTTTCGTAAATATATTTTTTTTTGTACGACCGATATTAAGTGAGATATTCTCAAGTGCCCTGATAAAATGGACAGTCTGTATGTTTTAAAAAAAGTTATGGCAAAAAATAATAAATATTTGCTTATTGAATCTGTCTCTCTTGGACATGCTAACCTTAAAACTATTGCATTAGTTCTAATAACCTACACAAATAGCTCCTTTTAGTCTCTGTCAGTATTACTGCCGTATTTAAACTATGCTCGGAATGCCATTACATTATCGAGCATCATTCTACACGTAAATTTCTTAATATCGAACAGAAATACATCTAAAAATGCGATATTAAGTGAGTAATATAACATTTTATTACCTCTGTGGTCATCGGGACTCCTGATAGACTTCGGCAAGGGCGTGAAAGTATTCGTGAGGGAGTCGCCGAGGACATTCTCACTTATACTGGAACATTTAGGCCTTATAATGTTCATAAATTTTCCTCGGCGTCGCGCCTCAGCTTTTTCAATCTCTCGTACTTTGTTAGAGTCGAGGAATTTCAGGTTTGGGAGATGGTATAGTACGTAGTACCTGGAACAGAAAATGTACGATAATTTTCGGTCGAAAGGAAATCGTTGGGTTGCTGAATGTTATGTTTGTTTATACTGAGAGATGTACAAAATACTAAAAATAGCTCTCCCATTGTAAAACACAAATTTTGATGTAAAGCTAATTAGTTTGTGTTTTGTTTAGTCTTGTATATTTAGTTATTTAGGATATACCTATGTTAGAACTACACTCATTCCTCAATTTCTTTTGCCTTAAGCAATATAATACAATACTAAATTCAAACGGACGTATACTAGATCTGATAATGTCCAACCAAGCTTGTAAAGTAGATTAATCTGATAATGTTTTGCTAAAACAAGTTTTACACCATCCTGCTCTAAATCTATTATTTTCCATAAAACATCGATCACGAAACAACAACTATGTAAATACTTACGTTGAATCTTATAACTTCCGTAAAGCAAATTTCCACATATCAGAAATTATGACTGGACTGTTTTAAATTCATTTAGTGATGTTGATTGTAGATTGTTTTATGGGGTCGTTTGGCTTCGAACAGCCTTACTTCACTTCGATCTAAAAGATCCTTTGTGATTTACCTTACATCTAGTTGTTGCCCAGGATACCAAGACTTTTTACAAAGCTTGTGATTTTCCTGGGGCCTAATTTCCCTATGTTTTCAGGAGTTAATTCCGCCTGTTCTAGGAATTTTAGCCTACTGCGGACTAACACCTTGCATTCACAAAGTATATGTTCCGCAGTTTCAGTTGGAGTATCGCAATATCAGCATTTGTTGTCTACCGCCTTGCCCATATTCTTGAGATAGTATCTCAAGGGGCAGTGGCCAGTTAGAAGGCCTGTGATTAGCCTTAATTCGGACTTTTCCAGTTCGAGAAGCCTTGTGGCATTCTTTGTCGAATAAGTTATAAACTTTTTCACTTGTCTTTGGCCTGGAATATTCCTCCAGCATGACTTTTTCTGGTCCTTTTCTCATTCTTGGATCTCCTCCGCTATGTGTCCTTTGGCCAGGCCACAAAACTGTTCGGGTCCAATGAATGGTGCTTCAGCTCCATTTTTTGCAAGGCTGTTAGCAAGTTCATATCCTTGTACTCCCTCATGCCCTGGCACCCACATCAAGATAACCTTGTTGTTGTTGGCCAGTTGCTTCAGGGATTGTCTACATTCTCAGGCAATTTTAGACTCAAAAGTATATGACCTTAGAGCTTTTATTGCTGCCTGGCTATCTCATAATATATAGATCTTTGCCCTTCGGATGCCTTTATTTAGGCATTCCTGGGTACACAGATATATAGCGTAAATTTCTGCCTGGAAGATGGTTGGGGTGTTACCGAGGGCTTTAGGTCCTGCTATGCCCACTCCTACCCCTTCGGCCATCTTAGATCCATCTGTATACCAGATGAGTGACCCTTGTTCCAATCGTAGTGCCTCTATCTTGCTCATCTGACGACTTTCAATTAGCACGCCAAACGGGCAGTCAAAGTCTTTTTTGATTGGCATTGAATCAGTGGGTTTGGTCATGGACTCCAAATGGATTAACTCCATAATCCTTAAGTGACCAACCAGATCGCCTGGTTTAAATTTATGTGCCTGGTCCAGTCGTAAGGCACTCAGTGCTGCCTCCTTCCTTACATGCAAGTGCAAGGGAAGTAGGTCAAGCATAGCCTCCATAGCTGCTGTGGGACATGAGTGCATTGCTCCTGTAGTCCCTACACAGGCAAGGCGTTGCAGTTTCTGCAACTTTCCCTTTGCTATTTTTTCTTCTGTTTTTGGCCACCATACGCATGATGCGTAGGTCACCATAAGTCTGACAACCGAAAGATAAGACGAATGTGTCATTTTCGGTCTTAGACCCCAAGTCTTACCAAGCAGCCTACGGCACGTCCATATTGCCGCTGATGCTTTAGTAAGAGTCCTTTCCAGATGTGAGGGATTGTTTAAGGGAATTTGCATGTGGTTGGAGATCATGACCTCATTTTTGCCTCTCACAGTGACGACCAGGTTATCTGCATAGCCCTGGACGTTGAAGCCTGAATTACTCATTTTATGGAGGATATCATCGACCACCATTGACCACAGCAAGGGCGATAGGACTGCACCTTGTGGACAACCCCTGGCTGCAGTCACCGTACCCGACTCATTCCCTACACTTGTGGTAATAATTCTACTTCTGAGCATGAATTGTATCCATTTAATTGTAGGTGATTCTATTCCCCTTTTTTCCGCAGCTTTTTGTATGGATTCATAGGAGGTGTTATCAAAAGCACGCTCTATATCTATGAAAGCACGCATAGCCATTTCTTTAACTGTGAATGTATTTTCAATGCCTTGAACCAGGCAATGTAGAGCATTTATTGTTGATTTGCCAGGTTGATAGGCAAACTGTTTAGCGTGAAGCGGTGTTCCTGTAAGGATTTCGTTTCTAATATATTGATCTAAAAATTTCTCCATTGTTTTCAGGAGAAATGGAGTTAAGCTAATGGGGCGATACGACTTAAGCTCGTCTGGTGGACGTCTGCCTATTTTCGGAATAAACGCCACCTTAACTTCCCTCCAACCTTGGGGAATATACCCAAGTATATATCTTGCTATAAATATACTTCTCAGGCATAGGATATGCTCCTCAATTCCATGTTGAAGTAGGACAGGGAAGATGCCATCTCTGCCCAGTGATTTAAAGGGCTTAAAGGTAGATACCGCTCATTTAATTTTGTTGGGGGTGAATATTTTTCTAGCCAGGCGTCTTCCTTCTCTGGTAGGACGATGAGCACCCTCATCCAGATAGTTCTGTGGAAATTCACACTGAGCCTGGGAAATGAGTACCTAAAAGCACTCTTATGTTTTCCTGCTGACTCTCTGTGTATTCGCCATCGGGCTTTTTGAGTAGCCCTATTCCATTTGAGTGGTCTTTTGCAAGAACTTTTTGTAGGCGGACTGCTGGGGCTAGTTCATCTATCCCTTCGCAGAACCGTCTCCATGATCTTCTTTTAGACCTTTCAATTCATTGTTGTACTCAGTAAGGGCCTTTTTGTAGTCCTCCCAGTTTCCAGAGTTTTTGGCTCTGTTAAAAGCTTTCCTAGTCTGAGACGGCTGAAATCCCTATTCCACCAGGGCACATCTCTTTGTACTGCCTTTTGTTTAATGGGACAGCTTTTTTCATAACATGATGTCATGATGTTTTGTAGTTGATATGAGGCTATATCTAGTTCCTCTATTGTGTCGATGGAATGCGTTACACCTTCGACCTCCATCCTCAAGTATTCTTTATAAACACTCCAGTCCGTCAGTCTAGGTATACTACATTCCCCGAGGTTTGTTACAGCTGCTTCCAAGTCGAATCGTATAATCCGACATGGAAGGCTCATCTGAAACATGCCAATTTTTTATTAAGTCGGTTATGAGTGGTTCAGCAAGGGTTACGTCAAGAACCTCTTTTCTAATCGCATTCATAAAGGTGGGTTCATTACCCTTATTTAATGTCGATGTTATTTGGCAAAGAAATATTCAAACAGGCACTCACCTCTATTGTTTGTATTAGTACTTCCCTACATATGATGGTGAGCATTAGCGTCGCCACCTATTATGTATGGTTTTTTCTCCTCTTGCACCAGCTAATGAGGTTTTTACCTCTTCTGGGGGTGGATTTAGTGATGTAAATTCAGCCTGCGAACATTCTTATACAGCATTTTATGGAATCCTTGATTCTTGCGTACCTAAATATGTTTTAACACCAAATAAATATCCGCTCTGGTTCAATAACAACATTATTTAGAACTTAAAAGAAGAACTAGAATCTGGAAGTTATTGAAGCAAAAGATGCAGAACATATACAGGATGTTTCATTAATAATTGTACATAAGCTAACTAGAAAATCTTTGGCCCAAAATAAGAAGATTGCCGGTTAATGGAAGAATAGGTATGTGGTTTATGAAAGATGGCGCCCCAGCTCATTTTCGTTTAGTAGTGCGCAACTACTAAATAATCAATTTTCTCATCGTTGGATTGGTAGAGGAAGCGAATTTCTGTGGCCACCTCGAAGTCCCGATTATAATCTCTTAGACTTTTATTTCTGGGGACACATGAATTGTTTAGTATATGCTCAAGAAATTAATACTGTCCAAGATTTATGGCAACAAATAGTCAATTCTGTCAACTTTATGAAAAATCAACCGAACATATTTTTTAATGTCAGAAGATCGTTTAACAAAAGAATACAGAAATGTATTGAAGTAAATGGGGATCACATTGAACATTTGTTATAAATTATGTTTAATTTCGTTTCTGTGTATTCCAGCAAAAATGTGAAAAAAATCTTTGTGAATGCTAAGAGTTGCTGGCGAAAGCAGCATATTAATTTTACTTCATTTAGTGAACATTAATTGTCAAATTGACTCACTTTTCGCTGGGATACCCGATATTGCTCTGTAGTTGTGTTTATTTCAAATTGTTACTTACCTAACACTGTAAGTATCCAATTTCATATTAAATATGTTAAATTTAACTGTAAAACTTATTTCACGTAACCAATGCAATTTTACGAGTAAATATGCCGAATGATAAATGCGAATATGAAAAATAAATTAAACATTAAAATCAGAATATTGTACAGCCTTATCTTTAACTTCAATTATCTCGAAAAATAATTACTTTATCGTTATGAAGTTAGAGTACATTTTTCGTAAAAGACGTTTTTAAATTAAAAAAATTATACTGAAAAGACTATTCCACCAGTGGTGTCGAATTTAGAGGGGGAAACCATTCCTCTGTCTCTGCCGTACGCCTCTGGCAATAGTAAGAAACTATCTTTTATCATGGTCAAATGTTACCTAAAATACCAGTGATGGTTATCAATTTTATTTTTGATTTGGATTGTTTCGAGACTACTGAGAGATGGCGCTAGTTACGCTCTACTGTGGTGGAACTTAACAGTGTCTATGAGATGCGAACTCCGGGTGTTGAAGGTAAAGTGTATACGACGGGAATTGAAACCGTATAAAAACTAAAAGCCGGCAAAAACAGTCGGCATCTCTTTATTGTACATGGGCGGAGTTAAATAGAAATGCTTGTCATAAGAAAATAATAAGATTTTCAGGCATTATTATATTATCCTCTGTTTCAAATGGTCTCCAGAAAGCCATGGTAAATTAGCAAATAATTAAAATATTTTACCTTTTATATAGTAGTAAATATTTATAAATATGAACAGTAACTAACTAAACTCCTACGCTTGATGTTATAACAGGTAAATACCTGCGTAAATACGCACTGCACTGGCACATTAACAGCACAGCAAAAGTCCACCTTTGACTATTGAGAAGCGATTTACGAGTTTTTTTTATGCTAGTAGGCCTGTCCGTTTTATTATCTTTAAACCAGTGCAGTCGTAGATGGTTCATTCAGGCTGATTACATTGCCAGTCTCGGACTCGCCTGCACAGTTTCAACTACCATTCGAATCTCGATACCATTGCTAAATATATAGGACAAAATATCAAGTTCAGTGCGCACGGCCCTGTGCTTTAACACTGACCAGTTCCAATTATCCTCGTATAAAGTATATTATTTGCACTGCATTGATGAGAGACTATTGGATGATGTATGTAAATAAATAAATAAATATCTATTGGTAAAACCTAATTATTTCTTTGAGTTTTTTGCAAAATTAATATTATTGTTGTAGCGTCAACCCTTATCTTTGTGGTTTTGGATCTCTAAATGATTTTTCGTCTGGCTAGCAGTAGTAGTAGTAACCAAAATTAGTAAATATTATTCAACATTAATATTTTGAATAGCGTCAAATTCTCAGTTCGACCATTTTATTCATTTTAAGGCACGTAGTTTCTTAGTGTACAAACATAAAAGTATGCTCCTTCATAGTCGAGAGTCATTCCTAGTTTGACCCAGCTTCTGTCGTCGTATATTGTACTCATATATAATAAAAAATTGTGTACTACCTCGACCACATGATGCGACTCTCATATTGTCAAATATTTATCCATCAGTTATATTGCTGCTCCAGGGCATCGTGAAGAATAGTTATATACATCGTTGTCAGAATGTTCACATTTTTCTACATGAGAAATAAATGTAAGTTGCTTTTCCCCAGACAAATGTTTGAAAATAAAAGAGCTCTTATAAAAAATAATCATTCATCTCGAAATATAGGTTAGCATTTATAGCACGAAGGGTCACTAAAACAATTTCTATATGTGAAATTATTCAGTGATCATGAAAATATGAATTTCGCTCAGAAAATTGTTGTCTATTCAGGAGGGTGATGTGAGGCCAAACGGCTAGAAATAACGACAGTATAAAGAATATAAAACCGAAAATAACACAATAATTACCAACAATACAGAAATTGTAAATGAATTTATTAACCATTATTTTAGTTAGTAAAGAAATTAGCGCAAAAAACTAAATTAAGCAAAAATAATAAATTTAAAAACACTACTAAAAATAATAATAATGCAGTATATCTTAGACCTACAGATACAAATAAAATACGGAAAACCGAAATGGAACTAAAATCAGGTAAATTATCAGGTCTAAGCGAAATAACATCAGAAATATTAAAAGAGACCTTTAATGCGTCGACTTTGAGCCAAAGCATTTAATACAGTAAGCCATGATTTAGTACTTAATAAATAAGAACATATAACATATAGGTTTCCGTGGAACTAATGGAAAGTTATCTAAAAAATAGACAGCAGTATGTTAAGGTACGGTGTTGGGGCCGATTCTCTTTAACATCTACATTAACGACCTATTAAACATATGATCTAAAACGCAGATACTCAGCTTTTCTGACGAAGTTGTAAAAAGTTCCTCTAGCAGGGTTCGACCATGGCATGCACGTGTGTGCTATAGCATTAAACATTTTTTTTTTCTCGATAATTTTATCATGCAATATGTCATTGAATTTAACATACTATATGCCGAAAAATGTGCTCTTTCAAATGACATTTTTAAAGATGGGATTGCAATTGAAAAGAAAATGTCGATGACGTCATATGGGTTTAGATATTTGTGAAAAATTATGTTATCAATTGTCTAATTAATTTATCATATAAATTTAAACCTCACACCATTCGTAGTATTTTTTTGCAAAGGGGCCTATAATCTGGTAGGGCGTTTATAATTAGTACAGATAGAAATGGTCCCAGGCCAGATCCTTGGGGGATTCCACATGAAATATCTAATTTAACAAAGTTACTACTATCCATTTCAACTATTCATTCTTGATACATAAAATATAAATAATAAAACTAATAATAATGCTTCATTGTCTATAAGACCAGTACATACAGAATGCAAGGATGCATACAGATCACAGATAGATAACATATAATAACATACTACAGAAATCAAGAACACTTATATAAAAAAAAACCTTTGGTATAAGTGAATAAAATAATATAACAAATAGTAGAACAAAATATACATAATAAATGACTGGTATGACTGGTAGTAGAGAGGTGAGCGCAGTTGCTCTCACCCAAAAGTTCCGGGTTCGATCCCCGGTCGTGGCAGTGGAAAACACTGTGAGAGGGATTTTTCCACTATATACGGATATTGGGTGTGTGTTCCTTGTCTCTAAATGTGTAGCCCCCTCCCACACAAGGCTCTTCTAGAGCCTTCCGGGATAAGTGGGGTCGTAATTACCTGTGGTGTTATTTAAAAAAAAAATCAAAATTTAAAAATTCCTTAATGCTGTAAAAGACATTATCTAGCAGTAGTTGTTTCACTTCTTTTTTAAACTTGGCATTGTTAATTTTTTTAACTGATTGGACAATTTATTGAAAAGTTTTATATTCATGTACTTAGGGCTTTTCTCATAAAGGGACAAGGAATGTATAGGAATTAACAGATGAAATTGCACCCTTGTATTGTTGTTGTGATTATAGTTATTTCGGAAAAGCTGTTCAATATTTAATTTTATAAGAGTAACAATCACCAAAATACAGGGAAGCGGCAATTGTTTGAAGTAAGTTCTACATGAGATTGTCTTATTAATTCCTATTATATTTCTTATTGAATTTTTTGCATTTTGAAGAAAAGTTCAAAGTGACATGAAGTACCTCTAAACTCTATACCATAAACAGCTCTATAGTAAAACTGTGAAAAATAGTAGCTCAGTAAAACTTTCTTGTTTGGAATATTTCTTAATCTGTATAGCGCGAAGCATGTAGACGACAATTTTTTGCACAAGTTGTCGATATGATATTCCCAATTAAGGGAATTGTCTAAATGAAGACTCCAAGAATTTTGTGGTCCTCACCTATTCCAAACACTTACCATTTATTTTGAGTAAATAGCTTTCATTATAGTTTAACATTCTCGGTGTGAAATATATGAAGATAGTTTCTTCTCATTTGTCAGCAACTTGTCATTACTAAACTTCATAACAAAATCGTTAATTTTGATCTGGGTAATTTCTATTAAATTATCTACATTATTATCGGTAGTTAAAAGTGAAGAATTGTCGTCAAATAAATAGTAAACTCTCGTTGACAATAGTAGGTAAGTCATTTATAAAAAGTAAAAATAAAAATGGCCCCAATACTGAACCTTGGGGAACTTCACAGGAAACCGTCTATATTCTTAACCTTACACTCTCTATCTTCACAAACTGCTTACGGTTGGACAGATCCGACTCAAGCTAGTCTCCCAGCTTACCCCTAAAACCATATTTCACCAGTGTTTTGATAAGTAGAGCGTGATTAACCAAAATGAACGCCTTATATGAGAATGTCTATTGAGGTATATACTATAGTATTGTGTTTCACATATATACTTTAGAAACTTTTACCTTACATTCAATTTAAAAAAAAATCAACTACGAAAAAATCATCCCGATGTACTTTATGTTGTATACTGGTAATACCTGTGCTTTAAAATAATGAACAAAAAAAATTAAATTACCTGTATCTTTGATAATCCTCTTCGTCATTTTCTTCCCCGGACAACTCGTTGGGGCAGGCTTTGTTTCCAAGCAGGCTTAAGTAGTTGAGATTCGGCAAATTCTGCCTTATTTTCACTAGGAGCGATTCTATATCGTAAATCTGAAATAAAATCGCAATGAAAGCTACACATTTACATAATATACGGCTTGGATAACGTCTTTTACGAATGCATGACAAGTTTTGATATATTCAACCGTCCTCTGAACGATCTATAGGGTATAGAAGTCTGTAACAGGAGCTTCCGAGCTTCTCAATGTGATGGAATCGTTTTTGGTGACATGTTTAAGATGCGTGTATATTTCTGAGTTTATTGAGAATTTAAGCCTCGATAATAAGCTCTTGTAAACCTAATAATTATTATCTTGAAAGTACTAGTTAATACGAAAAATCTAGTATGGCCCGATTTGTACATTGAGGTCACAATAACGGATCAATTCATTATCTACGTAATTAACAAATATTTATGGGTGAAATCCTAAAACACATCAATTTTTAAATCTAAAATGACATTTCTTGAGCATAATTTTATACCTCCCCTTTC
The DNA here is from genome assembly GCA_963675555.1 of Leptura quadrifasciata. Lineage (NCBI taxonomy): Eukaryota > Metazoa > Arthropoda > Insecta > Coleoptera > Cerambycidae > Leptura > Leptura quadrifasciata. The sequence continues at coordinate 11,066,902 of OY776681.1, read as the reverse complement.
AACCCCCTTGAAGTGACCCCTTTAAAATTTAAATGGAACGGGGGAGCGTGTGATAGCACATTTGAAAGGTATATAAGATTTTTTGAATTTTTCTAATTTTTTATTGAAAAATATTACATTTTTAATATTAATAACTAAACAAAAGAACATGAAACAGTTTAAATACAATATTCAAACTGGGCGTCCGTAGCTTCTTGACTGACAATAACGAAGGCATTGCTGAAATTCTTCTAAAACATTTTGTATCGTTTCCGGGGTGATTTGATTAATTTCTTGCGTTATTCTGTCTTTTAAATCATCGACGTCATTTGGTCTGTTGGTAACCCCATAAAATGGTACGAAACTTGTCGATTTGGAGTAATTCGGAACGCGCTGAAATTTTGGTAACAGGCTTATTTTGTGGTACTTTTTATCAAAAGTCCTCACCCATAGACGCCGCCGGCGGAGGGGAGGTGGGAAGAGAATAGGTAAAAAAAATCTTTTTTTCGCAAAAATCTCGAAAGTCGTCGTTCAGATCGCAAAATGTTTCAAATAAAAGTTGTACAGAATTTTATTTTTCATTTCAATTCGATCAATATTGGCTGAGATATGAATTTTTAAACATCATTATAGCGCACTATCAGAACACTTGTTTCATGATAAAATGGTAAAAACTCGAAAACGATATACGCATATTTAAACACCTCCATCCCACTCCAATTAATTATAAATAAAATCCTGGTCACGCAACTAGTGAAACATCTCAACCTCAGGCATGTTAATTAATATCAAAATCCTTAATCGTGAAGCAATCAAGAATCTATTTACTTCCACCCAGAAATTATTTATCTCAATTTTATGTCAAGATAAATAAACAAATTGGCCATTTACGTGATCGTCTAGTTTTATGTGGTTAGGACCTTAATTACGTTGTATGTGTGTAGTAACCCTTTATAATTACCCCAGATTCTTTGATATAAAGTTTGGTATTACTTGTTTCTGTCTGATACCATACTTGAGAAAATTAATCACTCTGTTATTTTAAATACACTGTACGTTTTTGATACACTGGCTATTATTTGAGAAACCTAGTTAATGGTACATGTTATTTATGTGATGTTTTATTACTCAAGATTGCACTGTACATTTATAGTTGAAGTTTGTTTTCTAATTTATTTCATTGGCATGAAATCATTTATTTAGTTTATTACTTGTGTGATGAAAAGGGTAAAGGTGAAAGAAAATACAATAATTGATGGGAAAAAATAGTAAAAAAACCCATTTTATTTGATATAAATTGATGCGGCAAATAGCCGTACATGAAATCCAAACAATCCAAATATTTGAGACAATTGCCCAAATATTATATAGGAAGGGTTACGTCGCTATAGTAATGACATATTATACATATTTCAAAGCTGGTTATGCAGTAACAAGTACTAAGTTAATACAATCATAGGCCGTGTTATTTGTAGGTGTAATTAATGATGCGGCAAATAGCCGATTAAAATGTAATTAGAATTTTGGTGTTAGCAATCGCTCTGATAAAATAAATTTACTGCAAAACAGAGGACAGGAACCATGTCCTGTTCGTGCAATATAGAATGGAAGTGATAATTAGACTTTAACACTCATGTAAGAGATCATAGAATGTTGGGGGAAAGCTCCCTTAATTGAATAAACGACTGCAAATCCCAAATTGTATATGATTGTTTAACAACGTGTACAGGGTGAGTCGATGTAAATCAAACAGACAAGACGTCCCGGTTCAGTACTCGACGAAAAGTATACCCCTAAAAATAAAAGCAAGTATACGGGATGCGGGGACCCCAGTACTGACCGTTGGCCTGAACAGTTTGTAGTCTGCAAGGTAGAAAAGTAGTTGAGTACAAACCCACGATCGCGGTGTTTGTACTAGAGCCAGGGAACTCTTTATTAATTTGATGGATCGTTATTAAACAATCATGGAAAACTAGGCATTCGCAGGTGAGAAATATTTCACAATAGCTTGACTGGAGAATATTCTAGTGAAACCTTACATGTCAATCCAGGCACACGGCAAGCCTTTGATAGTAAACAACTGAAGTATAATGGAAGCTAAAGTTTCTTGTCATTGCATAAACTCTGAAAGTTCTAGAATATATACTTGTTATGGTGCAAACGTAAATCTTCCTAGAAAAATATTCAGTTTGAGTAAAAGACTCCACAAACTAGGTGCATACTTGGCTAAACAAGACAGACGTCTCCGTCGCAAGTGGCCATCGTGCCAAGACTCAGTATAAATGCTCATAAGCTGCAGGGAAATTTCCCTAAAGTTGATATTAACACGAAAATCTCCAGGTTGATCTTAATTGTCACAATAACCACTTATCGAAGAAAAGAAGATGAGAACAAACCCACGACCGCGGTGTTTGAACTAGAGCCAGGGAACTCTTTGTGGTTATAACAACAATGAAAATAAATCAAGAGATTATGTACTATTTACGTAGTTGAAAGCAAACAGCCTTATAAGATTTTACAACTGCGGTGTTTTTAACATTTGGGTCAATCAGAACCCCAGCTGTGCCTGTGATGACTTTATTGTAGTAAGAAACTACCGGTCACCCGACCATCTGGGGAGCCGACGACTATACGGAGCGTCAAGTCAAGTGTAATGCAGTAACAGCTGATTTAAAAGTAAAAGTAAGGTATTGGGTCCGCTTGACAAATAGCTATTTTTTGATTGACTTTTAGGCAACAATGACACTAAAGGTTTGAGCTCCAAATGCCCTTCATACGATGAATGGTTCGCGAGTTATAGCTGTTTAAAGCTATGAGCAAAATGTATTTTTTATTATAAATTAAGATTTTCCTGCAAGAACTCTGCTTAACAATTTTTTAAAAACTTTTTTTTATTAGTTTATATTCATATGAAAGTAATTCTATAGCATAAGTCGTCCGCAAGGTATATTTTCTTAAAAGGGTTCTTGAAAACTGTTTTTGCTTAGAAAAATTCAACGAATATTTTTTAATTCCTTTTTTTATATATATCATCGTTTCTTTTGACTTTACAACAAAATTTCACCCTAAAAGAAAGCTTACAAAATTTCCTACAAAAAACACTTTTTTTCAATAAGTAGCGACAAAGAACAGACGATTAAAAATGCGGTTAATTTTTATAAACAGGCAATTTTCGTCACGTTTGAAGTACAAAAATGTACATGCATTTAGTAACATTTTTTCACTTATTGAAGTATCAGAAGTTATTTATTCTGTGGGCATTTCTGAGCTAGGTAATAATAACATAAAAACTTCTCACAATTTGTAATAAACTTTTTTACGTTCATGGTTTCCAATCTTTTCATATTAGTATAGTAAATACGGAAAAAATTGATACTGGTCAGTTTTAAAGCACAGGACCGTGCTTTGATATTTTGTCCTATATATTTGGCAATGGTATCGAGATTCGAACGGTAGTGGAAACTATGCAGGCGAGTCCGAGATTGGCAATGTAATCAGCCTGAATGAACCATCTACGACTGCACTGGTTTAAGGGTAATAAAACGGACAGGCCTACTAGCACAAAAAACCTCGTAAATCGTTTCTTATCAGTCAACGTGGAAGTCTAATAACGTGCTGTCTATGTGCCAGTGCAGTGCATAAATACCTATATAATTTCAAGCGTAGGAGTTTAGTTAGTTACTGTTCATATTTATAAATATTTACTACTGTATAAAAGGTAAAATATTTTAATTATTTACTAATTTACCATGGCTTTCTGGAGATCATTTGAAACAGAGGATAATATAATAACGCCTGAAAATCCCGAAATAGTTGAACCGGTTATTGTCGAAAAAGCCGAAATAAATTTAGAGTTTAAAAACCAAGATTTACACGTACAAAGTCAACGTATTATTTTAAATATACATGAATGTTTGAAAAGCGAAAATCCTGAACAATGTGAGAAAGAAATAATACGACGTATTAACGAATTAACTAAAATATCAACATCAACAATTTATCGCGTAATTCAAGAAGGCGATGTTATAGATCACAGCGCAAAGAGGAAACGGAAAAATACGAAATTAAAAAATATTAATGATGCCACTAGAGATGTAATACGGCGTATAATTTATAATATGTATGAAGAAAATATAGTTCCTACGTTAAAATAGTTCAAGAAAAATTGAGCGATTATGCTGATTATAATTATAGGTCTTAGATACACTACGGAATGTCTTATTAGAATGCGGTTTTAAACATAAAAAACTTGACAGTCGTATGGTAATTATGAAATCGCGACGGATAGTTTTACTTTGAGTAGATTATTTGGGAAAAAATAGAGAATATCGTAAACTAAACAGGCATATAGTGTATCTAGACGAGACGTGGTTTGACACGCATGATGTTGTTCAGTATGGTTGGGTAGATAGTTCGCACAATTGTGTTTTAAATACTCCGTGTTCTAGAGGAAAACGCGTTATCATACTTCATGCAGGAAGTGAAAATGGGTTTGTACCTAATGCGTTGCTCTTGTTGGCGAAAAAAATATCGCAGTCTTCTGCAGACTATCACGAAGACATGACAGCCGATCTATTCGAAAAATGGTTTTCTCAACAGCTTCTACCAAATATTCCGCCAAATTCGGTAATTGTATTAGATAATGCTTCTTGTCACTCGCGTATATTAAATAAAATACCAAATAACAGCACAAAAAAGGAAGACATTTTAAAATTCATGAGAAAAAAAATGGAAATTCCTGTAAAAATTTCAATAAAACGCGAATTACTGAAAAGAATAAAAGAATAGAATTTCAAAAAGGAATATGTTATTGATAATTTATCCAATATACACGGTCATACACTTTTGCGGTTACCTCCATACTATTGCATATTTAATCCTATCGAGATGGATTGGGGAACACTAAAAGTACGTTTACGAAAATGTAATAACTATCCAACGTTAAGCGCGATAGTAGTTGATCATATAATAGAAGCAATAAATGACATTGACAATAATACTGATTTATGGAAAAATTGCGTTGGGCATGTAATTGGAGAAGAAAATCGATATCCAACCCTACTCCCTAGTGCGCCGATTTTAATTCAACTGGATAATGATTCCTCCTCAGAAAGTGAAGATTCGGGCGCGTCAATTAACATTTAACTTGTCTTCACTTTTTCATTCACTGTTTTATTATAACATTTCGTGGAATATATTTTATTTAGTTGACAAGAAATTTTAATTTAAGTTACTTCATTCTAGAGAAATATTTTAATTTTTTTTTTTATTTATGTTTTATATATACAAATATTTATTTTTGTTTTCATATAATAATTCTTTGCTTTGTTTAAGAAACATACGTTTTTATTTTAGAAGAAACTTAAATTTTTATTTTATTTTTGACTAAAAATCGTTGCCCCTCGTTAATCTAACTTGTCCCATCCCCTCCTGGCAAGATATGTTCATACCTTCTCGTTGGTCCCTGCTGAGCAATAACATATTTCAATATAATATGGATTAACTTTAAAACTAAAACCAATAAATTTAAATATTTAGACTTTATATCTAAAACTGATATAATACCTCAAAAATATGTTATTGGCGAAATGAACCTAATAAACAAAAAATAATAAAAATTAATACAATTTTAACATTTTATTATTATTTCTATTTACCTCCACCCATGTACAATAAAGAGATACCGACTATTTTTGCCGGCTTTTAGTTTTTATACACTTTCAATTCCGGTCGTATACGCTTTAGGTAGAAACACTTTCTGAAAGAAATAACGGATTTTTTTAAACAATTTGTTTCGCCTATAAAATAACGCTTATCGCCGATGTGACTCCAAACCTTTCATAGGCACCTTCCTTGAAACTACATTGCAGTTAACACTGTCATTCTGATGTTACAATTTAGTAAATGGGCGGTAATCTTGGGCACAGATTGGTGGTTCTTAGAAGACCGTAAAGCATAAAAGGGAGAGCGGTTAAACGTAAGGACAGAAATAAGTTATACACCCACACGAAAAATGTGCGTTGTTTGTTTTGAGAGGGGTAATATTTAATTGTCTAAAAATTTAATGGGGAAAATATGCAGGCTTCTTTGTGTAGGATGAGTAAAATTAAATTAATCATAAATTTTAAGAAAAATTTAAATATCTAAGATACAGGCAAAATAATTAACTTTTTCACATTAATTTCTCCGAAATATTCTAATTGCAACATAGGCCAGCATTGGAGGAGTCGAATATAAAATGGGAAATTCTTAATCGGTAATACAGAAAACACTATACAGGCTGTCCCACGACGAACTGCGGCGATCGATATCTCGAAAAGTAGACATCGGAAAGTTTTGAAAATTTGGTAGTAAGCTAATGTCGATGGGGGCAACTCGACTAAAATATTTTCAAGATGGTGGCACTTCCGGTTATACCGGAAATCGATACCAACTTGCTTATTTTAAATCGGACACCCTATATATTATTACGTTTTTGGATTGTACGCAAAATTCTAGGCCGATTTTGTGTATCATGTCCTATACCTAGGTCTCTCCGTTCTTGAGATATTTCAATTTTTATGTCAAAAATGACGTTTGCGGGCCCTAAAAGAATTATCAATTTTTCCTATAAGGAAGCCTTTATTATCTAATTTGGGTTCGAGTCTTTGTTGAAGAAGACCTACTTTAATAGAGTTTTTATAATATTTTGATAAGTGTTAATACAGAGTGTTCAAAAAATAAGAATAAAGATGAAATTGAGAAAACTGTCAAAAATCAATTTTTTCAAATGGAAACCCCTAATTTTTATAATCTTATCTTATTCGCCATTAAAAATAAGGGTAAGTTTGTAGTCTATTCCGAAAATTTTTAGTTTTCGAGATATTCCCAATTCAATATTTCTATATGGGGATTTTGCTATGGATTTTAAGTTCAATTACTGTCAGTTGGCTATGACGGCGTTGAGTGCTAAACAATTGTATGTAGCTGCCATTTACCAATTGACAAATATTAATTATCATGCTGGGGCGCTTAAATTATGCACACGAGGATTACTTAAATTTGTTTATAATCTATGGAGAATGTTACAAAGTTTTATCAAAAACATGTGAAATATTTGCTAATAGATATCCAGAGAAACAAAAACCGTCTCCGAACAGTATTTAATGAATGATGGAGAATTTCAAAAAATTTGGCACTGCAAGAGTTCATAAAATAATTAAACAAATGTAACTTAGATACAAAAGGTTCTTACATAAAATACTAACAGTATAACTACTTATACTCAGGAAAATATTTTATTTTAATAAGTGTTCAAAGTGTCCACCCTGAACTTCCAAACATTTTTCGCACCTCTTAATTAGTTCGTCATAGGTGGCCGCTCTAATAGAACCTGGAGATAATCTTTCAAAAGCATTCCTTACTCTTGCCTGACAATCTTCCATTGTTGTGATTGGATTAAAATAAACCATATCTTTTATTGTTCCCCATATAAAATAGTCTAAGACAGACAGATCAGGAGAACGGGGAGGCCACAGAAAAGGTCCATTGTTAGCAATCCACTTATCGTAAAAAGTTTCTTCCAAGACGTTGTTAACTATGAAGCTGCTGTGTGGTGGCGCGCCATCGTGTTGGTAAAATATTTGCCTATGTTCAGCTAGCGGTAAATTGTTCAAATATTCATTATCTAAATCTTGTAATATATTCAAATATCTTTCACCTAAAAAAAAGTTGATACGTAATTTGAAAAACAGAAACTATTTAAGTATTAATTCATTACCATTTAAGTTTTCTTCATAAAAATTAAGTTTTACGACTCCATCATTTCTCACACAGCACAGTACACATTAAATCGCCAGGTTTCTTGATAATTTCGCAATCTCACGGCATGGGGATTTGAATCACACCAAAAGTGGGAATTATGTCTGTTGAAAAGTCCATTTTTAGTAAATTTTGCCTCGTCAGTCCAAATTATGTTGTCCAAAAATCGAAAGTCGCCTTGTAACATTGTTAAAATAAATTCGCAAAAGTGGACTCTTCTGGTCAAATCGGTGTTCTTTAGGTGTTGAACCATAGAAATGGAATAGGGATAGAATTTGTGTTTCAAAAGAATTCTATGAATAGAGTTCTTGGAGATTCCTGTTTGTAAGGCCACTTGTCTTAAGGATGTCATAGGATATGCCGCAAAATATCCCAAAATAGCAATTTCGATATTTTAATCATCGATAATTGGTTTTATTTTATGAACTGTTGTCTTAACGGTGCCAAAATTTTTGAAATTCTCCATCATTCGCTTAATACTGTTCGGAGACGGTTTTTGTTTATCTGGATATCTATTAGCAAATATTTCACATGTTCTTGATAAAACTTTGTTACATTCTCCATAGATTATAAACAAATTTGAATAATCTTCGTGCGTATAATTTAAGCGCCCCGGCATGATAATTGATATTTGTCAAATGGTAAGTGACAGCTACATACATTTGTTTAGCACTCAACGCCGTAATAGCCAACTAAGAGTAATTTAACTTAATATCCATAACAAAATACCCATATAGAAATATTGAATTGGAGATATCTCGAAAACTAAAATTTTTCGGAATAGACATCCATATACAAACTTACCCTCATTTTTATGGCGAATAAGATAAGATTGTAAAAATTGGGGGTTTCCATTTGAAAAAATTGATTTTTGACAGTTTTCTCAATTTCATCTTTATTCTTATTTTTTGAACACTCTGTATTAATACGTATCAAAATATTATAAAAACTCTATTAAAGTAGGGCTTTTTCAACAAAGAATCGAACCCAAATTAGATAATAAAGGCTTGCTTATAGGAAAAATTGATAATTCTTTTAGGGCCCGCGAACGTCATAAAAATTGAAATATCTCAAAAACGGAGAGACCTAGGTATAGGATATGATACACAAAATCGGCCTAGAATTTTGCGTACAATCCAAAAATGTAATAATATATAGGGTGTCCCATTTAAAATAAGCAAGTTGGTATCGACTTCCGGTATAACCGGAAGTGCCACCATCTTGAAAATATTTTAGCCGAGTTGCCCCCATCGACATTAGTTTACTACCAAATTTTCAAAATTTTCCGATGTCTACTTTTCGAGATATCGATGGCCGCAGTTCGTCGTGGGACACCCTGTATGTACAACGTTATCTTAAATACAACCATTTTGCTGTTATTTTGCATTTTATTTTTAGTTTCCATGATAAAATGTCACATTTTATGGAATTTTTAATTTGAAATTTGAAAAAAAATGTTGACAAAGTCTCATTCACTTTGTTTCTCGAAATCGTGTCATTTTACTGTATAAATTATAGACATACACTATAGGTATAGGAAAGTGTTTTGAGATCCGTCTCATTTACTTGTGTAACCAACGTACAAAATCTGGCCTTTGACACCATGCCGTGGATTCAAGTATCATAGTTGCGAAAAATCGATTTTGAGTTTTTGATAAATTTACACGTTTTCAGGTCCCTTGAAGCAAAAACGTGTCTGTCTACCGTCTGTAGTTCGTTGTCTGTGGTCGCATTTAAAGCTCAAACTACTCGATAGATTTTACTCAATTTATGTTCAGAACACATTTCGAGGTTAAATCGGAAAATGGACCCTAGTTCAAATGCAATGAACTTCTTAGAAACCGATAAAAAAACGTAACATTTTTTGTCAAAAACGACTCAAAAAATCTTGATCAAATTTATCAGTTTATCAAAATAATGTGGCAATAAAAGTTTTTACAACTTCCGGTTAAACCGGAAATTACATTTATTGAAATTTTAACGCGCCCGCCCCTGTATTTTATTAAGCAAAATTGAATAAAAATATGTTCCAAGCATTTTTCTCCAGTACAACCATAGTAGTAACTTAGCAATAAAGGAAATAATAATGAAAGAAGAAAACTTCTTTTTATTTTATAAAACAAAAAATAAACTAACAAGTAATAGCTTATGGAAGAAGGTATTCGAAATTATTGCCAGTTTCGTTTGTACACATGAAGAATCTATTCAATAGATCAACTCCACAAACTTGTATTCCTGTTGATGGCTCCAACATTCATAAATTTTTCAGCCATGTCTATGATTTCTTTATAAACCTCACTTTTCAGATAACCCCACAAATTGAAATCTAATGGGGTAATATCAGGAGATCTAGCTGGCCACCTGAGTACCTCATTTGTACCAATCCATCTTTCTAGATATGTTTGGTTTTAATAATTTTACCATAATATTGTAATTATATGGGACAGCGCTATCTTAGTGAAACCACATAGTATCTAATTGAACTGGTAAATTATTCAATAGCAAAAGTAAATTATTCTGTAAGAAGTTTAAATTTTCATGATAAAGATATGGACCAATAATGTATCCATTTACAATGACGCACCAAACATTTACCTCAAATAACGGACTCTAATTGAAATTATATTCTCTTCAACATAGATAACATTTTAAGTTTCTGTCATCAAAATAATTCTTCATCCCTTAGCATATAAAAATATTTGTATTCAAAACTAAAGCCATTTTTAGCAATGGGCTCTTACAGACCTCAAATACCCCTAGTAGTGTCCGAAATATTTCACCTGGGAGTTTGTAATAGCACACCCTGTATATAAAGAAGACAAATTTATCATTAAAAGATGTGGTCAAATTTTGAAGAAACTCTGAATTCCCTTGGAATAATTAAAAATATTAATGCGAATACTTGAAAATATTTCCAAAATTTAATAATTCAAAAACAAAGATCCATCCTAACAAACGGAGCTAGAGCTAGAGTATTCATGCTCTAGTTTCTCAAAAAAAATTGAAATCGGGGACCCTCCAGCTTCAAGGTCCCCTTGTTGGTGCCATTTAAAATTTTGTGTTAGTAGTTAGCCGGTTCTGGCACCTCATCCCCTCTTCCTCTGGCGTCATAGATAAGTACGTAGCGTACGTATGTCACATGTGATTAATTGGTGCAAATTGTCAAATGGGTCATGTTTAATCCTCATATTATACCACGTAAATAAATTGCAGGTTATTTAATTGCAGATATGGATTAAAAATCTACAATTAAGTAACCTGCCATCTATTTACGCAGATTAGAAAGTCTGCCATTTGATAATTTGCATCAATTATTCACATGTGACTTACGTACGCTACGTACTTATCTATGACGTTAGAGGATGAGGAGATGAGGTGCTAGAGCCGGCGAATTACAACTACGTGTATTTAATGTTTTACTAAGATTGGTTGTTGAAAGATAACGAAGATTTGGCGAAATAAAAATTTATTGCGGTAACAGGGCATGTTAATTTGGCAGATTTACAATAACTTGAAATAAATATTTTAACAGAAAAATGTGTTTATTTCTATATGGAGAAGTTTGTCCGAGTTGTTACGGACCGATTTTTTTTATTACATATTTTGTGACAATACGAGTAGTACATCCGAGGACGTTTACACAAGAGGATGATTTTTGCTATATAAACTGTTTCTTTTTATATCATCCAACATTTCCCCTATTTCCTGAGACGCCAAATACACATTTCAAATATAAAATTGCTACTCCGTGAACAAAAGCAATTTTACTCCTTTAAATATTATCGTTAACACTATTAAATTTATCTGCCACGGTTTGACGTTAAATAAAATAAAATGAGTCGAATATCACCCACCACAAAGAAACAATAAATAAATACATTATTGAAAGGTATTTATGAAATATGTGTGTAAAAATTTACCACAAGAACCCGAGCACGTCAAGCACGTCATCATATCATTAAAATGAAAAATGATTTTTCCGACTACTTCACAGACAACTGGCTGTATCTCACAGTAAAAATTCTATTATTTTCTTTATTTATTTTCATATTGACAAATGTAGCTCCCCGTGCTTTGAAGAACCTAATAATGTATTATCATGCAACGGACTTGCTCCTGCTCGGTTATATATTTAAATATATGATACAGTCAATTTTTCTGTACACAAGTAGTATTTTATGGTAGCATAAAATATAAAATTTTGAGAGGTAAGGTCTCAACTCAAATAATTTCTAAACAATCTGTTAATATATGTAGTTGACGCGGTTTCCTAATTGTATCGCAATAAGTAAACAATATAACAGTTAAATGTATGAGATAATCGATACTTCCTTAGAATGGAATGAAATTATTAAATTTTTGCGAGCGTACAACTGTAATTTATTTAATTCATCACATGATACAAATATGAATAATAGTCAACATTACAGATAAATAGTATTAAGTATTAAGATGGTATACAAAGTTGGGAAAATGTGTGGAAATTTCGAATAAAAAGTATCCTTAACAAAAGTTTTTGTAGTTTTCTTATTCTATATAGTGACGTACTTTAATTTCCAACAGCTAAATTGTAAACGAATTTAATTGAAACCCTATAAAAACTAAAAAGCCGGCAAAAACAGTCGGCATCTCTTTATTGTACATGGGCGGAGGTAAATAGAAATGCTTGTCATAAGAAAATAATAAGATTTTCGGGTGTTATTATATTATCCTCTGTTTCAAATGGTCTCTAGAAAAATTAGTAAATAATTAAAATATTTTACCTTTTATATAGTAGTAAATATTTATAAATATGAACAATAACTAACTAAACTCCTACGCTTGATATTATAACAGGTCGCACGCACTGCACTGGCACATTAACAGCACAGCAAAAGTCCACCTTTGACTATTGAGAAGCGATTTACGAGTTTTTTTTATGCTAGTAGGCCTGTCCGTTTTATTATCTTTAAACCAGTGCAGTCGTAGATGGTTCATTCAGGCTGATTACATTGCCAGTCTCGGACTCGCCTGCACAGTTTCAACTACCATTCGAATCTCGATACCATTGCTTAATATATAGGGCAAAATATCAGTTCAGTGCGCACGGCCCTGTGCTTTATCACTGACCAGTTCCAATTATCCTCGTATAAAGTATACCCTATTTTTCGAGATATGACGTCATCGGTAGTTTTTTAAATGGATGACCTTGTATATTTTTTCATTTTCAGATAGACTTTTTTTTCATCAATTATAATGGTATAATGGTTTGGTGGGTGTGCGACTTATCGTTGCGTTGTTGCAATCGAAGCATTAGCGTTTTGATGGTAATATTTAATTATTACACTTAACGCGCCAGACTTGTAACTTGTAATTCAGCGCTCGGCGGGGCACATAGCCCGGAGAGTAGCTATTGGTTGCAGTCTGGTTACGTTCCTGATAGTAAAATAAGGATTTTATAGAGGAGTTTGCGACTAAAAATATTATGTTTTAATATTTCGCCCTCTAAAGCACATTTGAACTAATAAAAAAAATGATGTAGAATTACGTCTATTCTTCCTTCTTAATTCGAAGCCGGCATATTAGCACTGCAAACTTTTTTAAATTTCATTTAAATACCAGTCGAAAACAAAAGAATAATTTTCCTGGCTAATTAATTTAGGTCGTGATGAATTTTATTCTTTTAAAAATGTATTAATATACCTATTTTATACGAAGATTATGTTAATGCATAAAATCATTATACTTTCACCTACATTGTCTTACCTCAATTTATTTTGCATGATTATGGTTATTTACATAATTGTTCACGTTAAACTGTCTTCTCAAGTTTTACCTAAAATCTCGTTATAAACTTACTGTCATGTTCAGGGTCCATACCAGGGCCGGATATCAATAATATTAGTGGTTTTGGCATTTATATTTATATGTAAAAATTAATGTTAACATTTTATAATAAAAGAAGTTAATTTTTGTCTGACCAAATAATGCAATGTCATTTATAACGTACAGAATAATAAAAAGTCTTATATAACACATTTTTGCTTTTGTTTATATCCACATGATATTCTGATTATATTTGCCAAAAAATAGTGTTATGTGCACGCCACGCCCTCTTACGAAGAGAGGTTTAGTCCCTGGTGGCACAGTGAAAGGAGGCCTAGTTAGCTACCGGCAAAACGGCGCCATCTGTGGACCAACTGGCGAACTACCAATACCACGAATGGATTGAAAAGCGGTTGAAAAATCCGGAATGATAGGTTAGAAGGATCGAGAAGTTGTCCGGAACAGTCTGGAGTTAAATAGAGGAATCCAGAATAAACGCCACGGATATATAAGAAGCGGATCCAACGCACGGGGTTCAGTACAGTTCTGAGAGGAGTCCAATGTTCAGAGAAGATAAAGAACAGGAATAAGTTGTGTGAGTCGATAGTAGATGAAAGTTATGACTGGTGTGTTATTATAAGGACTTATTATTGCTTTAAAATATGAAATAAAATAAATCTAATAACTGTTTTATTTCGGCTATCTTACTACGCATTTAATTAAACGCAGACAGATTTACACTTGGTTAAAGAAAATCATCCTATTTGTTCACCACGACTGTACTACTAGACCAGGGCCAATCCTGTTTAAGGTAATAAAAATTCTTAGCATTATACGAATGGTCGGAAAATGTAGTTAATGGTGTAAATAATTAACGAAAAATCGTCCAGACTGAGAAAAAGTTCTGGAAGGGGGGTTGGGGTGGTAATATATACGTGTTTAGGGGTTGGTACTCGTTTTTGCGATTTGCGGCTAAACTATACATCCTATCGTAAAATGTTGAATATAAAAGTTGTAGATAATAAAAAAATCTAAAACTTTCTTACTAGACATTATTGACCATAACCTCAAAATTATCGAGGAAAATGCAAAAAACCGTTTTTTCGGTTTTTAATTTATAACTATCGCAAATTTTTTTATATTTTCATGAAAATCGGTGAAAATGCCCAAATTTTGAATGAAGACGAACTGTTCGGCGAAGTTGGTTTAATGCAAGCCAACGTTGCAGAAGATAAAATTTGCCGGCTGGAATTCCACAAATATTTGCACTATCGGACTGAAGATCGTTGGCCTGACTCGAGAGTCTAAAGTCAAAATAAATTAAAAAATTTTGGAGGTTTTATGGGAGTTTATTTTTTGTTTTCATGAGACAAGTACGTTGATTAAGCTACTGTTCTCCAGTATTAATAACTATTGTAGTCCAGTAAAATCGTAAATGGAGATATTCACACTAGAGGCTGTGATGCAAGTTCGCACGAACATCAATGAGAGTTGCAGTGAAATGTTCCAGTTTCCAAAATCCAGACCACAAATTTTGAAAGCAATCGTAAGTTCCCAAAAGTGCGACTGGTACCAACGTGATGATTCAAGTGCTGTAGTTGCAGGCACGTTGAGGGCAACTTGAAGAGCATATTTGTTATTTTATTATATTTTGTATTAGAATATAGAATACTTGATCTTTTTACCTGATACAAATATATTTGGTATTTCATATTTTTAAGCGTTGCGCCCACGAGACCTACATTTCGAAGACAATATTATTTTAAATAAATCTTCTGACTTTTAATTTAAGGCCATTTGGCCTTGAAAAATCTTAATTTTTAAGCCCCACATCCTCAACTTTGATAAAAAGATACATTCATCATTGTACTTCTTTTTCTGGAAAAATTATGGTCACCCTAGTTATAATGCAACATCTGTAGGCATAACAAATCCATCAACACCAATATTCAACTTTGAAGAAGTGTGTGCGAAATACATGAAACGCCGACGAAACAGTTTTTTTTTATCGTCACGTTTCCGACTATTTAAGTTTTAATCATTAAATCTCCTTGTAGTTGACGCTACGTGTACACAGCTGTGTTGGCCATCTTCGATGCCCCCCCCCCCCTTGTCGAAATTCTGAGACCGCCACTGGTAAAGGGGATATTTCTCAGCGTTGATAGGCGGAAGGGTGAGAACATCACTTTGAGCTTCGCTAACGGTAACGGTGCGGTATAGTTGCTCGGGCGTTAGTTCCAGTTTTTAGTGTTCGAACAACGCTACCCACAACGATTGCGCGGGGCTAAGTTGCTGAAGTAGAGAAACGGCAAATCCAGCGTGCCAATAAGGGAAATTAGACCTTTACACACACAACAGTAAAATTCGCAATAGATAGATAGACAGTCAGATTGACAAATTTGAAATATTTAGAATACAATTTAAATTTGTAGGTTTGAATAAACAGGGTCCACACTTTAAATGCTATAAAAATACTTGTATGTGTATAGGACTTACAACAAGATAAAATAAAACACAGTAATAATAAATTAATCAACTTGCAATAACAATTAAAAGGGTATAAAACATATAATACTAGTAGCAACTAAATATAAATATGCTTATTTAACATTTTTTTATCCTTATCCTTGAGACCGACCAGTATCCATCAATCTACTTATTTTCAGAGTTTAGGCATACTGGCGTACTTAGGCGTACCTACATACATAATATTTTTACATTTATTTATTATTAATTGTTTTCAATATCAATTATTTTATGTATTTCTACTCTCCGCGTAAGGTGCATAAATAGTTTACATCTTGACTTGAATACATGAACATTTTTAGTGTCTCTAACGTCCTTTGGAAGTTTGTTGTAGGTATTTCCTTTTGATCTCTGTCCGATCGTCTTTTGCATCTTAGGGGTATTTGATTTATTTTGGTTGCGTGTCTTAATTTGATGTTGTCGTAATCTTTTTCGCTTGAAAATTCATTTGTACACAGCGCCAAGAAAATAGTTGTCTAGCGTCGAACAGAGATGCTTCTATAAACATCAGATCCGAAGGGAAAAAAAATTTCCTTATTTAACATGAATTTGAGGAATCTTTTTTGTATTATATTTAGTTTATTCAAATGATCATTTAGAATTCCTCGCCAACCGATAATGCCATAAGATATGTGCGACTCTATAAGTGCGTGGTAATTATTTTTAAGTTCTTTTGGTCTAGGTATTGCTTTAATTGCTAGAATAGGTAAAGAATCGATCTAAGTTTATTCACTACAAAGTTTACATGTTCATTCCAAGTAAGGTGTTTGTCGATAATAATGCCTAGGTATTTCATTTTGGAAGATATTGCAGTCTTGTGTATCTCACCTATTTTCAGTTATTTAAATTTTGTCAAGGATGTTTGAAGGAACCAAAAGGAACGAAATAAGTTTTCTCATAGTTGATGGTTAATAATTTATGATTGAACCATGCTTTTATATTCACTAGGTCATTTTGAGCTTTGATATTTGACTGTCCAGTTTTCAGCAGAATAGAATATGGCTGTGTCGTCTGCGAAGCTAATAATTGATCCACATGTTCTGATATCGAATAAAGTATTGAGATATAAAATAAAAATTAGGGGACCAAATATTGTTCCCTGCGGCACACCATATTTATTTTAATATTAGTAAAGTCGTAGTCGTTACCGATCTTGACGCATTGTTTCCATTTGATAGGTAGCTTTCTATTAATTTGAGTGGCTCATTTCTTATTCTTATATGTTCTAGGGAGTGCAATCATTGCTGATGTGAGACCGTATAGGCTTTGCACAAATCTAAAAATACACAAATGGCCGAATAAAGTTTGCCTGTAAGATTTAATATATATAATATTTTTATTTATTATGTTTGTTGTAAAGCTTGAGATACGGTTTTTAAGTATAATTTCAAAAACTATTGAGATATTGGTTCCTAGTGATATCGGTCGATAATTTAGAGGATCAGATTTATCTCCTTTTTTTGTATATGGGAACTATAATATCGATGTTTCAAAAAATTTATTTATCAAGTACTAAAGTGGTTCAAATGTTTCTATTGCAATCTGTTTTAAAGTTACCGAATTTATTGAGTCAACGCTTACAGATTTTTTAGTTTTTAGTTGAAGGATGGATTTTATTACCTCTTCTGGACCTAAGGTTGGTTTTTCGTTTATATTTTTTTGTTTCTTTTAATATTTGATGCTAATTTGGCACCAATTTCTGAATATTTATGATTAAATGTCTGGCAAATTTGAAAAGGATTTGTTAGTTCTTCACCATTTTCGGTAATGTTGTCTATTAATTGCTTTTATTTTTATTGATTGTTTTATTAATTGCGTCCCACAAATTTTTTGTTGATTTATTTTTGTTACGACATAATGATTTATAGTAGTCGATTTTTGCTTTTTTATCATTTTTGGTGGCAATATTTCTGTTTGTAGTGTATTTTTGTTTTAGTAGGGTGTTTTTTAGGATAGGTTGTTTCTAGTGTGAATAGAGGTTATTATTACTTTTGTTATCCAGGGTTTTCGCTTAATTTTATATTTTATTTTTATTTCTATGGTGTGATGTTCTCTATTTTATTTTTTAGAAGTGTCATAAATTTGGTAGTTGCCATTTTTGTGCAATTTTCTCTCAGTATGGGGCAATTCGGAAAGTAACAATTTATTAAGGTTAACTACCTACTATATGCAAATCCACCAACGGTGGTCAGGAATATTACAAGTCAATAACATTATCCTAAGATTAAAAATCTTACAAAGACGGAATATTCAATCGGAATGTTATAACAGAATATTAAAACGGTATATATTTACACGCAAAATTTTAAATTGGTGGCCGGCAGGTCTTATTTATAATCGCTGAAAGCGGATGCACTTTATGCGTGTGAATACATGTTACATTATTGCTGCCTAGAGTAGACAAAGAAATTAATAATAATAAAATAATAAATAATAAATAACACCACAGATAATTACGAACCTATATACCTAAATAGTTTGGTGTTCCAAAATTAAATTTAATTCAGCCCAATTTCCATAATAATTCAGCGCTGTGTGCTTCCAACGATATTCCTATTTTCCAAATTATTCATTTCCTTCAAATCGGTATTACAGCAACTACAGATTTTTGCGCGAATACAGTCCACAAGGTGAGTCATTTTTAAAATTAATTTTTTTACGTCTTACAAATAAGTTAATACATTATTTCGTCCTCCGAGCCGGATTTACATAGAAATATTTAACCCACAAGGTCACCGGCGTAACGTCGGACTCGCAGGGACCACAATATTGGAGAAGGTCAATTCTTTGGGCCCCTGAGTTTAAATACGAAATTTATGACCTAAAAATAGTATCGAAATTAAGTGACGAAATCTACATACAACTTAAAGATCAATAACAATTTGTACATTTTTGGGATAGACTATACCAATCCACTGAAACGATATTTATGTAATACAGAGTCAGTTTGTACAAATAAATCCCTCTCTAGTTTCTTGATTTCTAGATATTTAAATACATGAAAAACCACCCTACAGAATTCCTTCTCTATGCGGCATGTGAAAGTATTTAGGACCACAGAACTCTCAATAGAGCGAGTCTAGAAGCTTGATGAGTTTATAGTAAAAAATTTATTAAAGCTTTTTCTGCCTTTAAGCTTCGGAATTAGAGTTGCCCTTATCTGTCGAACGCAGTTTTACAAAAGCTGACGAATCTGGAGAACCGCCGAGTAATTTGTTCATATACATTGACGTCTTTAGAACTTACTACGTGATTTTACTGCATTTTCCTCACGGCGGCCATCAACATCACGTAGATGACATATTTTACAGGTAGTGGTAGACAAAGTCGATGGTCTGGATTTTTGTATACGAGCGTACGACGTGGGTTTTAATATTAATGCTGCATGTTCTGGCAATGTAACAGGATTTATATCACAGTCTACCTAGATGTCGTAGGGCGGCAGCTAAGAATTCGCAAGTATTTAATTTTGTCGCGATGAAAATACGTGTGTGATGTCTGCGATATTTCTTTCGTACACTTATTTGAGTGAGGTCGTTCACAGCAAATACTTCCGACTTTTATGTGAATTCCCAGAGCTTCTCAACATCACTGAATAGAAATGGTTTAGATAATGTAACCTACTTGTCAGTAGAGTTCTTAGATAGCATGTCGTTCTGGTCTTTATTTGCCATTGAGGCTAGACTATGGCTTTATTCAGTGTTCATAAGATAAGTACATTTATTAATAAAAATGAAAGCGTTTTCCCTAACAAAAATTGAATTTACATTCTAAAAACGAATAAAAGTCTATATTCCTTTGTCATTAGGATCTCCAATTTTTATATAAACTCTTAATTTCCACGTTTATGCCTATATATTTATATTATTTCAAAACTTATGTTTGTCAAATTAATTTTAGTACATACAAGACATCAAATTCAGATGAAAATTGTATTTCCATTCGAAATTAGTATAAAAATACAGATACATTTCGGTTTTGAATTAAACATGCTTTTACATTCAAACTTAGAATTTAAATACATTTCGATAATGCAAATCGACGCGCCACCTATTCCAGAATAGCTGAAGTAGATATAGAAAACCTGAGATTGTTAAGTAGTGTCAGTGTGGCTGCAAAGCAACATTGCAATGGCAAGGTGGAGCTGGTGGGACCCGAATGATTGTTGTATTTCCTTGTATTTATATTTAATATCTTTTAAATTGAATTGGTTGGTTGCTTACCATTGACATTATGACATTCTGTTCACAAAGATACGCTTAACAATAAGAGTCTTTGTATTTCAATTAGCTGGATGTACAGTTGATTTAAAAAAAAAACTGGTACAACTCTTGTAATCGAAAATCTTAATAGTTTAGCTGTGTGCATATGTCTGTAAATAAGGCTGGCCAGGCATGTCAAGAGGAGGGTGGAGTAGAGGTGATTTACCCCGGACCTGGGTTTTTTGGAGGAGACCGGTTTTCTTAGTGTTTTTAAACTTTTTATACTTTTCTTTTTAATTTTATTCAAATGGAATTTTAAAAAATAATTAGAAAATAACTTTTTCAAAACATTTTCAAGCCTGCCATATTATTGTTTTAAAAAATAATATTTGGTACGGATAATTCTACTAATGGTTGTAATTAAAATACTAACTGAATAATGATAATTCTATTTTTAAAATAAGAACACAAAAATACCACTTGAGATAAAAAAAAATGTAAACAATGCAAACTGAACATAAAAATACAATAAAAAAAATAAAATAAATGAACTTCAACTACGTAATATAGAATTAACTAATATTTTGCCATTGCTCCATTAGCGTCTAAAACTGCCTGAAGTCTTGCAGGCATGGACAAAATCAGATTTCTTACAAGGTCAACTTCTTGCGACAAGTTCTCCCAATCGTCTTCAATTATCCCTTCCAATTATTGTCATTATTTGGATGGTTATTTAATTTTCTTATATGTTTCACCATTAGTCCCCAAACATTTTCAATTGGATTTAAATCCGTACTTTTAGATGGCCACGGCATCAACTCTATGTTTTTATTAAGAAACCATTGCCTGACACGATGGGCTGTATGTATGGAGCAGTTGTCTTGTTGGAAAATAA
Organism: Leptura quadrifasciata; assembly: GCA_963675555.1. Lineage (NCBI taxonomy): Eukaryota > Metazoa > Arthropoda > Insecta > Coleoptera > Cerambycidae > Leptura > Leptura quadrifasciata. Next base: position 11,045,695 of record OY776681.1, on the reverse strand, counting down.
AATTATTTTCCGGAAACACCTCTATTACTGACGGCAACATAATATTGTCTAATATTTCAATATATTTAATGGAATTGAGATGACCACCACTGTTCCAACACACACCTAACCCATTTAGGCTCATCCAAGCCCAGACATTGACTGAAAACCTTCCTGATATTTGTGGATCGAAAGTATATTTTTCGTCGTATCTAGTGGAAGGAGGCCTATATACGCGAACATGGGTATCGCTACAGAATTTAAAAACCTTTTCGTCAGAAAAGACAAGTTGTCCCCAGAAGTTTTCATCATTGATTATATAGTTCAGTGCAAAAATAATCCTACCCTGCTTCTTTTCTTCTGAAAGTTTGTATTTTTTAGCAGCTGAACAACTCTTCAATTCGCTTCCTAGTTTTATTCTTCTGCAAACAGTAGTACCTTCGGTACCCGAAGCAGGGAAATTTGTCTCTGAAATTGCATTTACTGCAGTCTGAAAAGGGTTTTCTCTTAGGTAATTTATAAGATTTTCTTTCATCTTCTTGATTGTTGCTCTTTCTGGGTCTACCGGAACTAACTTTACGGGATACCGTTTGGTTAGTTTCCCATTACTTTTTAACACTCATTATCGTGGTTTTACTCACATTGCATTCAGCAGCAAGTCTTCTTATGGACCAACCATCTTCAATTTTAGAAATAATTCGAAGTTTTTGAATATCTGTTAGATGTCGAACCATTTTTAATAATGACGCCACTGATTAACGTCAAAGTGACATTTGTAAGATTATTAATATCAATCAAAGAACGAATGATTTGCGTAGCTAAAAGAAAGTGTACCAGTTTTTTTAAAATCAACTGTACAAGTAATTGTAGAGGGCGCCAAAAGTACTAAAAAACTAATTCTCGATCTTCTTCTTTTCTTTTTATATACAGTGTGTGTCTCATCTCATCTCAAAAAAATCATATACATTTTTTAATCGTAATTAATAAAACTTGTTTGAAATCATTATAAAACCCTGAATCCGAAGTTTAGTTAAATTCTAAAAAAAATGAGGTCTCGATGAAAAAAAATCCAGTCCATTTCTCGTTTTGATGAGCATGCTTTGGCTCCTTTGTTTCTACTGAGACAATTTTGTAAATATAAGATTATTTTTTTTTTTTTAACATTTAACGTCGATCTATTTTCGCTACTGAGGACTATCACCAAAGCCTGTAGACGAGCTACCCCCAACCAGGAATTTTATCGAACCTCTTCTCTTAAGAAAAGTAGGGATCTTTTACTTGCCTAACATTTAATAGACAAGGGACTGACGGCTTTACATCCCCTCCGAAGGATGGTATAGCACCTACACAACCCTCGCCTAAGGTTTCTATCTTCCGCGCATACACTGATATACGGGCCGCTGGGAGATATGTGACGCGAGGATACGGTCTTCTTTGAAACGGTCGCGCATCCAAGTACTAACCGCGCCTAACGTTGCTTTACATCGCATATTGAAATATGTACATGTACATAGTAAAGACGTATCTACGTTCGCCTCAAATGTCAGATTAGTTGTCAAGTAAATCTGTTTCCATTCTGTATTCTAGTCGTTAATAATATTTTTTGATTGAAATATGCTTACTATGATTTTTTTGACAATTTAGCATCGTAGATGGCTTTGCATTATTACACCGTTACACTCTTAAGTAAGACACACTGTATAGGAATTATTTTAGAACATTTTAAAACGTCCAATGGCCAAATTAAATAAAAATTTTAAAACAGATACACTGGCAAAATTTTATAATATAAAGGCTGGAAATTTATCAAGACTCATCCTATATATAGGTAATTTGGTGGTTTACTTTTAATGCCGGTTTAATACAACCTCATTAAATTTTTTTACTTATTTTTTCCATCAATATTTTCCATTGATGTTGCTCCCATACTCTTAGATTATTAAATTTACTCCAAGCATTAATCACCCGAAAAAAATTAAACGAAAATCGTTTCCTTCAAAAATAAATGAACATGCGAATTCCAAATAACTTGTGATTGATTTGATTACTTAGAAGTATTTGCATTTAGCAATAATTAAACAGTAATCTTGTTTACTGGATAGCGTTCGTGTTTGTATACAAACAACAGTATTAAATTTACTCAATAAGGGCTGGTCCAGATCAATCTGTAGATAACAGTTGAATTAATCACACGGGCTTCACAGCATAATACACCAATGGAAGAGAATGATGTTTAAACCTTTAAATTGATTTAAATTTTGTTATAATAAAGTAGACATCAAAAAATAGAATGGGACAAACAAATTAAGTTAAGAAATATGGCAGAAATTAAATTAGAATCTGACCCTCAAAATAATATTTGCGTTTTAAAATTCTTTAGCGCAAACATCTTACTGACTAGAATTAAGATACTTACGTTGTTCTTATTTAAGGAGAGTGTGTTTAAATCAGGAAGATACGGAAAATGCAGTGAATCCGTAAGTTGATTATTGTCCAAGACCAGTTCCCTCAGCAAAGGAAATCCCTCTAATCCTCGTAGGGTAACTAGTTCGTTGTAACTAAGATCTAAGCTCTGCACTTTGGACCCGTACAGCTTGATTAGCGCCTCGGGAATTTTCTGGCATTTTTGGCCGCTGTAGCAAAGCTGCAACAAATCAGGCGTGTACATTAGTTTCCCTTGTTGAATGGAGGCGGAATCACAAGATAAATGAAGTACGGTCACTTGAGAAAGCTTTAGTGTTATAAGGTGGAAGTAAAATATTTCATGTATTCATTGAATTACTGCTATGCAATTAAATTCTATCATGATTTTTGAACGTTAATTCTACGTGCAATAAAAGCTCTAGGAGTTGGTTCTTTACGGGTGGGCCAAAAAATTGCATACACAGATTTTCGCTTATAAATTTTTTGGCTCTTGTTCAATTTGTTTGAAAGATGAAACCTTATCGATTACAATAACGAGTCCATTTTTAGTACAAGGTTGGAGGTTATGTTATGAAAAATTGCCAATAATTTCTCCCCGATAAACGCAGCTATCTTGATTTTTGTCCTACCAGGAACCTTTTTTTTAGCCCTTTATGCAATTTTTACACGGATGTACCTAACTAAACCACTCTAATATTTACTATAAAATTACCACATTTATACGCACGTATATAATAATAAGAATGTTTATTTGCAACCAGAATGTATACAATTTATCAATGACAATTAACATATAATATTTGAAAATGGAACTGAAGGCAATTTAAAAAAGATTTAAGTTCAGCTCCAAAACATATACATTTCATAATTATGAATATAAAATATCAGTGAGTTAAAATCATACTCATACATACTATAAAAAATAAGCTAGAAAAATAAAACAAAATACAATAGGCAACTTACACAAAAGTATACATAGCTTAGAGAAGGTACTGCTACCAAAAAATAACAAAAATAGTACAATAATAGGAAAAGTCTAATGTGATGCGTTAAGAAGAATTTTTCAAAATTTATTTTTGAAAGAAATTGTTTGCAGAGACTTCAAAGATGCTGGTTCATTATTAATAACACCACAGGTAATTACGACCCCCTTTATCCCGGAAGGTTCTAGAAGAGCCTCGTGTGGGAGGGGGCTACACATTTAGAGACAAAGGACACATACCCAATAAATATCCATGTATAGTGGAAAAATCCCTCTCACAGTATTTTCCACTGCCATGACTGGGGATCGAACCCGGGACTTTTGGGTGAGAGGCAAGTGCGTTCACCTCTCGACCACCAGTCATTATAAAGGAAATAAATATTTTATGAAAAACATTTTTTTAACATGACGGATTTATGAGACGGAGGTGTAATAAGTCCTTTATATCTTAAATTTAAGGTATGGACATCCGTTCTATACTTTACCTTATTATTTAGATAAGGAGGGCACTGGCTTAAGATGATATTATGAAAAAGAACTGTGGAATGAAATTTTCGTCTGTCCTGCATATTTAACCATTTGTCATCTTTTAATTTATAAGACAAAATATCAAAATTTCTTATGCCACATATGAACCGCAGACACGACTTTTGAACTTTTTCGATTCGATTTATGACCTAACTTGTTTAAACACGGTTCATGCATAGCATCACAATAATTAAAATGACTTAAGACAAGCGTATCTGCAAGTTTTATTTTAAGGGACTGAGGGCAAGTGATGGTTTGGAAACAACATTGTTAAACTTTTTGAATTCTTTTGTTTATAACTTTCTTAAAACCTAAGTCTGTATCTATCTCAAGGCCTAAATTTTTCGCACTTTGTGTACATTGCACAGTCTCATTTTTTATTTTAATAACAAACTCAGTCTCTGTTTGTCATCTGTATTTACCAATTACCATAACTGATGACTTTCTTGAATTTAGTTGAGTTTATGACGTTCGGAGAATGTAACCAAGCGCGTTAAATCATTCACAATATTTTAGCCAAATCCATATCCTCTGTGAAGAATGAATAATAGAGTTTGGATATCATCCGTATGGAGGTGTACTTTGCCTTTTTTTAGGCAGGATGTTAAAGTATATGTATATATACTAAATAAAAGAGAACCAAGTATTGAACCCTGTGGAACCCCCACATGATTTAGAGGATTGGCCCATATCGGTCTCCACAAACTGAACTCTATTTAATAAATAATTATCTAAAAGCTTAACTGCACTTTCCGAAAAACGCAAAATTTCGTGACTAATTGTGTCGAAAGCTTTTGAAAAATTTAAAAGTGTTAGTACGATGGTTTTGCCCTGATCTGTAGCCCCAATGTGATGTCATCTGTTATTTTCAACAACGCTGTAGTACAGGTATAGCCTGAGCGTAACCCAGATTGATTTTGAGGTAGAATATCGTAGATATTTAAATGTTATCGTATTTGGTAATACATTTTTTTTCTATGAGTTTAGATAAAACTGAAAATATACTTATCAGGCGAAGGTCATTAATTATAAGATAAAGCACCTTTCTTTTTAGGCAAAGGTGTTACATGAGAAACTTTTCAACTATTATTAAAAACGCAATCAATGAGATACGAATTTACAATGAAAGGTAAATTTCTTAGGCAACACAATAGAATCATTTCTTAGTTTATTTCATCTGCATCTATGGCAAATGCTTTTATTTCCATCAAGTGTTTTTTAACAGTTAGTTTCAATTGAGATTAAATTTAAAAGTATTACTAAAAGGGCTTATAGCCTTGCGCCCAGAGTAGTTGTCAAACACAAAAGAAATTCAATTATAATTTCCGCGTTAGCTTTGTTCCTGTTGCCAAATTACTATAATTTTCCAGTTTATTTTTAATGTTAATAATACTCATTATCCAATTAGATTAGATACACTAGTATTTTCTTCGTTATTGGTTATCTATAAGCAAATCCAAATCCATGCTGTGAATTTATGAGCACGTTAATAAGCAGGCATTACATTAAGAAAATAGCAGCCTGATTACTAACTCAAATTCATCCATCATTTGCTTCTTTATTTAATGTTAGTTTGGTAAAGTTCTGGTAGCGTAAATTCAGCTTGAGATAATTAAACAGTCACAGCGTATGACGTCACAAGTTTTCAACCATGCTGCTTTTAAATGTGTCTTAAATTTAATGGAAAACACAGTTCTACATTGCAACATGGTAATCTCTGCAGGAAACTGATATGTAGTTTACTTTACCAAAACACTATACAGGGTGATTCACGTAATAATAATAGTATAATGTTTATTATTCAAAAGACCATACAAATGGCATAAGACAAGTCAAAGTGAAAATACAGTTTAGAAAATAAAAATATAAAATACAATTATTAAAATATTGATAAAAATACAAAAATAAGAAAATTATACAGAATAAAATAAACATAAATAAAGCATATATGTATACAATAATGAAACAATAACAAAAACAATAAACAAAATAGCTGGAACACCCTGTATATTTTTCGACGACGTGGTGTAGAAATGGAAAATGAACATTTTTTTGTAAGTGCTTCCCTATGGCTAATTGCAACCAATTTCGTTTCATTGAACAATAATTATAAAATTCAAAAATAAAGTTAAAAAAAGAGGTTTTTTTCAAATAACTCAGTAGAAAAAATTTATAATAAATGTTCCACATGTTGCTTATTTTGATTGACACACATCTCTATGCGCTTTTGAAATGAGGTTCCCACTGTTCCTAAAACTGTCGGTGTGATAGATGTAAAGGTAGTTATTATTCTTTCATTCATATTTTGTACTGTTGTTGGTGTGTCTCTATAAATAAATTCCTTCACGTATCACCATAAAAAGAAATCAATTTTTGTAAGCTCTGGGATCTAGCAGCCCATTTAGTGGGTCAATTTCTTTCATTCCATTGATTAGGGTAGGTATAATTTAAGTGGTCTCTAACTGTATTTAAATAATGTGGTGGAGCACCGTCTTGCTTAAACCACAACATATTTCGAATGCTTTCAGGGAGATTTACCAATAATTGTGGCAGATAGTTTTCCAAAAAATGAAGATAAATAGCTCCAGCTAATGTATCATCAAAGAATGATCAAGTTTGCTCTGATACAATTAATTATTATGAAAATCATATGTTTAATCCAAACATTAATTTTTCGTTTAATATGACTACTGTTGAGGATGTCACTAATATTATTCATGAATTAAAATCTACAGCTTATGGTATAGATGACATTTCCAGTACGATGTTAAAATACTGTTCTCCATTTCTTGATATTTACATCGTTCATATCATTAATTGTTGTATAGAGCATAACTACTTCCCTAAAAACTGGAAACTTGCAATTGTCAATCCGATACCTAAAATAGCAAATCCAGTTACATTTGGTGACTTGAGACCTATAAGTATTTTATCCGTCCTATCAAAAATTATGGAAAAAGTATTGTATAAACAATTATTTACATATTTTACACAAAATTATATATTGCCCAAACATCAGTCAGGTTTCGGGAAAGCTCACAGCACATCAACTGCATTGGCTGATATTTTACACAATATAGTTTCTGTTGTCGATGATGGTGATGTGGCAGCACTTATCCTACTTGATTACTCAAAGGCCTTCGACACCATAAACCACAAAGTAATTCTGTCAAAACTAAAATACTATGGTATTGAAGGTCCGTCTTTGAATTTAATAAAATCCTACTTGACAGAACGGCAACAGAAAGTAAATATTGAGCATAATCTCTCCAACGCTATAACACTACTAGCAGGAGTACCGCAAGGTTCTGTTCTAGGTCCCTTATTGTTTATCATCTACACAGCGGATTTAATGTCAACCTTTTCTAATTGTTACTCTCACGCATATGCTGATGATAAACAACTGGTTTATAGAATCGACATCGACAATCTCCCAGCTTTTGAAAATCATGCAAATACAGATTTAGAAAATTTATTCAAAAAATCGAAAAGCTGCAACTTGTCTTTAAACAATAACAAATCTTGCGTATTATTTTTTGGCTCACAAAAAAAGGTTGATACTGTGAAATCTTCATTAAACATCAAAATAAATAATGAAAACATTCCTGTAGTGGACCATAAAAATAATCTAGATCTAATAATGGACAGTAAGTTAAAATTTACACAACAAGTTAGTAAGATTGTGCAAAAATCATATGTAGCCTTAAAGCTATTGTATGCTAATAAAGAATTTCTAACTTTTGGTCTTAAAAAAACGTTGACCGAAACTATGGTGCTTTCTAATTTAAATTATGGGAATTATATTTATAGACCTCACCTTAATGCTATCGACAAAGCTCGCATACAACGAGTTCAAAACTCGTGCTGTAGGCTTATTCATAACCTGCGTAAATATGATCACATTTCTACCAAGTTTAAAGAACTATCCTGGTTAAACATGGTTAACAGATGCAAGCATCATCTGGCATGTACAGTTCATAAGGTGATATTGACCTCCACTCCTGCTTACCTCAAAGAGATGCTAATAGAGCGTAGTAACTTTCACCCAAATTAATTTAAGGAATATTCATTCTCTTCACATTCCGAGACATCGCACTACACTTTTTCGCAAAAGTTTTCTTTACAACGCTGTTAGTATTTACAACTCTCTACCTCATCATCTAAAGGAATTGACTATCCCACGGTTTAAACAAAAATCTAAATTATATTTTCTTCTATCACAATTATGATCTTATTTTGTTCCTTATCTTTCAATGAATACACTATCATGCTTCATAATTTCAAATAGTATAAATTGCTTTTTCTTGTTTCCAATTATTATTCTTCTTATTATTATTTATTCTCTTTGGAGTCTTCTATATTTTTATACTAAGAATTATTAAATCTATTTTTTTTTGTGTAGAGGTTAAGTGTAAGAATAGCACCACGTGTGCTAAACTTCGCCTCATTTTTGTAATAATATCATCACATATATGTGTATATTTACAAAAATAAATGACGATTATTATTATTATTATTAAATGTGGCCCTATTACATGTTCTCCAATAATTCCTTTTCAAACGTTTATAGACCATCTGTGTTGGTTATCAACTTGCACAAAGAAGTGAGGATTTTCCGAAGCATAATAATGAAAATTGTGCCTATTAACAAATCAATTTTTATAAAAAGTTGCCACATCACTTAAGTAGTATTGAAGAAGTTGCCATCATGTTGCATTTCACCTCTGGCCCAATTACAAAATTGTAGGCACTTTTGAAAATCCTCATCAGATAATTCCTGGTGCATTTGAATATGATATGCATGCAACTTATTTGTTTTTAAGATTTGACCCACATTCCGTCTTCTTATTCCTACTAATGAGCTCACTTCTCTTTGACTAACATGGGGATTCTTAACTGTTGCCAGCACCACAGAAAACTCATTTTCTTCATTCACAACACGTTTTATTCTTTCACTTTTTTTATATTCGACATTTCCAGTTTCCAGAAATCTATCGAGAAGGTTTTGGAAGCTGCTAACATCAGGAATCCTTCTTTCAGGATAACGTTGGTGATAAATTCTATTGGCAAGTAAACAATTTCTGTCTGACTCGCCCAAAATTCATATCGTAAAATTCCAAATATTTTAAATTCAATACAAATTATAACGACCGATAAGTGTGATAAATGCTCCTTTGTACACGACAATTTATACCAAACAGGTTTTATTGCTTGTCGAATAATGAAAACAACAAAAAAATGTACAAAATAACATTATAGTAAAGGACCGGTTAAATACTTTTACTCATTTCAATGGATTGGAAGAAATGGTTCCACTAAATGGCCTCATTTTAAAATTGCATAGAGACGTGTGTCAATCAAAATGAGTAACATGTCGAACTCCTATTATAAATTTTTCTAACGAATTATTTGAGTGAACTTCTTTTTTAAGTTTGCTCTTAAATTTGACACTTATTTATTTATAAAACGAAAATGGTTGCAATTAGCCATAGGGAAGTACTTAGAAAAAATGTTCGTTTTTCATTTCTACATCACATCGTCGAAAAATAATACAGAGTGTTCCGTTTGAAAAAATTCAGAAAATTCAATTTAAAATGTTCTTAACTGAAAAATAATTTTTGGCCAACCTGTACATTTCTAGGAAATGAAAATGATTCAAAAACATTAATTAGATGTCTCGTAACTGGTAAGTTTTTCTCAAAACCCGGAATTGTGACTGTGGTGATTTTTTTAATATCCATCTGCAGATTGCATTATTTTAAAAAAAATTCATTATATCCAAGTGGTTGGGAGATATTCAATGCTAATATAGGAATGAATAGAGCCTAGAAAGAGGCTTCAAAAAATGTACTGATATACATAGCATTCCATTTAAAAAAAGGCACTTGGTCTTGTAATTTCATATTGGCTCGCCCTGTATGTTCGAAAATAATTTCCAGTTATAGACTTTTTTATCTGATTTACTTGCAATTTTTTTTAAAAATTTCTAGCTATCGTTCAACTTGAGATATCGGGGTCCGACGCACTATTGTCCCACCCTGTATATTAAATAAAATATCAAAGAAGGTTTATTTTATAAGAAAAATAGGTAACAGTTCAACGGTGAGCAATAGGTCCACAGTCCACACACTGAATATTGCTCGAGTATTCTTTTTAATTCTAACCAGATAAACTACAAAAATTGCAAAATAAATCTATGAGAACAATCCTTAACAGATATACACCAATAAAATATATGCTAGAAGTACTTAATTTCATGAATGTAATACAAGAATATGTATACAGTTTAAAAATGTTATCTGCCATAATGTAAATGTAATGTAATGTTAAATTAATATGGAATTATGTGATTGTCTGACAGCAGACCATCTGGCCCATATACTTTCACTAAACATTGACTATAGTGGCGATATCAAAACGACTAGTAATTACAGTAAAAAATAAAGGGACAGAAAATATACACGAATTAAATTGGCAGTTAAACAGGGTTAACTGGGACCACATTTACAATTTAGGTTTACAAAATATTTTTGGTTTATTTATCGAAGAAGTAATTTGGTGCTTAGACGTACCCTGCCTTCTTATGTATACTAAAAACAAAACAAGTAATAGTCTTCAAAATAATAAATCAATGGATAACAAATGATTTGAAATTAGAAGGACAGAAACTATGTACAATAGAATACAAAATAGTAGGCAACAAGCAAGCGACCTACTTGAATACAAACAAATGAAAAAGGTGCACAAGAAAAATCATAAAAAACTAAAATATTATTGAAGCATAATAAGTAAAATACCAAAAGGAATAGAAAATAATTCATATGAAATTAGAAAAGAAAAATAAACTGTAAGGTTATCAGTGATTTTCCAGTATTTACATAATCTTTGCAATTGACTGTAATATTAGTTTTTCAACCTTCGAGTATTTGCTGTGTGAATGAACATAAATCATCTTTTGTTTATTAATATATCAAAACTATACATGCTGCCCTCACCTCTTCATATTTGTTTCCGTTTGAATTTCTCTGCATCGTGTAGCTAAGATGTGATACACTGACGAAGCTTTTGTTATTTTTCGCCTTGTAAGTTTTCGTCTCCAAGTTGATACTGTACTTGTATATAACCGTCCTCGGTCGTTTTATATTTTGCTTTTTATTTAATGGCATCTGGAAATACGTGTTGTTGAACCCATATAATAACACCGATAACTTTCTTGATTTTAATGTTTTTTGTTTTGCACTTTTATCGAACTAAATTTAGAATTGTTTATATTTCATCGAGGTAAAGTGGGACTGTTTGGTGTTCGAGTTTCTTCCATCTGTATATAACACAAAATTTTTTAACTCTAAACTCTAATACATCCCTTTGGATTGTTGGAATTAATTGTCAATCCGACTGAGTTAGATTCCTGCAGCTAGCCGGCTTTTTGTTCACGTCATGGGAGCAAGACCTCAAAGGGGGTTATCTTGTTCATTATTACGTAACAGATAAATATTTGCTCAATTACGTACGAAGGCTGCTACATGTCAAACAACATGTCAGTAAAGATGCCAAAAATATGTACACCAGTCGAATGAGCATTTTGACAAAAAAAAAATGTTTCAGGGTGTTCAGAATGATGGTGGCAATGTAGGGTTTCTTAGGCTTCAATTTTTTTGCGTGGCAAATTTTTTTATTGAACAATTAAGATGTGAGAAAATGATTTTTTCGATTTTTAGAATTGAAAAAAAAGTCGCATAATTGGAAGACACCAGGTTCAAATGAACTTCAAAATTACTGGTTAAAGAAGTTCACAAGCTACCATCAGAGACTGGCGAATACTCCATGACCCTAGTAAAATGCCACCTTATGACCTCAGGAAAAACCTATTTACTGCCCAAAGACAATGGCACAAAGAACCCTGCTAAGTACCGACGGATCACATGGTTGCCTACAATTTGCAAAGTTTTCACAGGTTGTATCACAAATTAAATTTATGAACATTGCGACAAAAATAACATCCCTACTAGAATACCAAAAGGGATGTAGGCAAAATTCCATGGGATGTAAAAAACAGCTCGTAATTGACAATATCGTAATGAAACAAGCCGTCAAAACTCGAAGGAATATTAGCGTCGCCTATATTGATTATAAGAAAGCCTATGATTCAGTGTCACATGAATGGTTAATCGAAAGTCTAAAGTTATATAAAATCAACTCCATCTACATAAACATGCTCAAGACGGTTACGATTACCTGGAGAACGAAGCTCACAATTAGAACTCAGCAAAATACCGTCAGTACACAAGATATTAAAATACGAAGGGGAATATTTTAGGGTGATAGCCTTAGCCCCCTATGGTTTTGTCTGGCTTTAAACCTTTTAAGCTTACTACTGGAAGATACGGGCTATGGATACACAATTCGTGAGCAAGTGATCTCAGTTATATACTTTATCCCATCTTCTGTACATGGACGATCTCAAATTGTACGCATCGTCAAAGACTCAAATTATGGGCCTTCTAGAAACAGCAGCAAGATTCAGTAGAGACATATGCATTTTGCATTATATCTAATTTTATTAGGTGACAATTGCATTCACCTCCCCAAGCAATTATACCATAACGAAGTTGATTCCACTAAAACATAATAAACTGTAGTGAGTAGATTAACGTCTAAAATGTTTTTGAGATATTTAAATTTCACCAGGAGACCCCTTAATTTTTGTGTTAATTTATTAATATGAACGTTCCATTTAAGATGTGAACCAATAATAATTCCCAGATATTGAGTATTATACTTTATTGGAATTGGTATAAAGAATTATCGCATTCTACTTCCAGTGATTTGAAGTCATAGGATTTACTATTACTCGTGAGAAATGGTATGTACATGGTTTTATTAAAGTTAATTGTTAACACTCTAGAATCGAACCACTGCTATATCATTTTAAAATCTCGTTGTGCTGTCTCAATAACATCTTCCCATGTAGATCTTGTATAGAAAATTGCTGTATCGTCTACATAGCTGATAAACTGTCCTTGTGAGGGTAGAGAAAACATATCATTGATATAAATAGATATAGAGAGAATAGGACCTAATACAGTGCCTTGTGGAACGCCATATTCAATTACATTAAATTCACTGCATTTACATTTACACATTGTTGTCTGTTTGATAGATAGCTTTTCATTAATTTAGCTCCAATCCCCCTGACACCAATTCCCTCCATAATGTTTAAAAGTTTTTTGTGATCTACTGTGTCAAACGCTTTGGCTAGATCCACAAAAATACAGATGCTAGGATTTCCATTGTCTATAGATTTGTATATATTTTTTGCAAGCAGGCTAATAGCATCCTGAGTGGATCTAGCTTCTCTAAACCCAAACTGGAAGTCTGGGAGTATATCATGTTTATTAAAAAAGGCAATAAGTCTGTTTTTTATTACTGTTTCCACAAGGAAAGAGTGGACATAAGCGATATTGGACGATAATTAATGCATTCGGTTTTATCTCCGGCCTTGTACAAAGACTTTATAACTGCTTGTTTTAGGACTGCTGGGAATTTTCCTGTCTTTAATATTAAATTAATTGTGTAAATTAATGGTGGAATCAATGCGGAAGCAGCTGCTTTTATAGCTTCAGCCATAATGCCATCATAACCCGGAGCTATATTATTTCGCAATTGAAGTATTACATCTTTTATTTCTTGTCCATTAGTATCAGCAAAATATATTGAATTCAACAGTTGCCTATTATTTATTCTATCCCCCTCTTCCTTTCCGTTTGTGTTTTCGCGTTTGTTTTCTCTTCGTTTCCTTTTTGTACATTTTTGTTTCCAAATTTATTTCGCATCATTAACATAGAAATTAATTAAAACCATTTAAAATCAAAATTTTCAAACTCAAAGTTTAGGCCAGCCCTGCGCAGCCTCGCATTGAAATATCTCGCGGAAGGCACCTTGTTCAAGTTGTGGTGCCTGCATGCGAATCCAGAATGTAAAAAGTGAAGTTCGTGAGTGTTTTTAAAAACTATGTATTGTTAAGTTTTAGTTAAGCTTGTTTTGAAGCATGTTAAAATTTATTACCTATTTTTATTTTGTGAAAAAGGAGTTTAGGTTTAGCTTTTCCAATTTGTCGTTTCCGCCGATCCAGACCCGTCCCGCCCGATCCTGCAATCCACCACCGTGTCAACGCGGTGGTTGCACGATCGGTTCCGGGACGGATCCTGGGGAGGCAACTGTTTATAATGTTCTTAATTTTAATAAAGTTCTTTTGAATTGAACTGGGAGCCGTATGGTCGAGTAGTTTTTGCGCAATTAATTTGTTGATAACTTTTTGACTTTTTTTAACGCTTAATTCTCAGCCATATGGCGGCTCTACAGCAATTTGCGGGCGCGCAAATTAAAGTTCATGATTTATACTATCAATATCAAAAAAGAACCAAATGTAGTATTGGTTTTAAATTGTTGAAAACAATTATCAAAATTAGCATTTATCTTTTCGTTATAAACAAACTTCATCAACTCTAACTTCCGCTTATCCTATCCACCTTTACTGATATTTTATACCTTTTGAATATTTAAATCTTTCCTGTCCCTCTCTTCCCTTCTGTTTGTTTGCTTTTATCTCGTTTATTTCTTGTATTCTTTTTGTACATTTTTGTCTCTAAATTCATTTCCATTCAAAAATTTTCAACAAAAAAACCAAATTCTCGAAAAAATCAAAAATTTAAAAACCACAGTTTAGGCGAGCCTATGCGCAGCCCGGCGATTTCACACCCCGCGGAAGGCTCCCCGTTTATGTTGAGGTGTCAGCGTCAGTGTCAAAATTACTTGGTGAAAAGGAAAGTTTTTTAAAAAATGTGTAGTTCTTAAGTTTTATAAAATCTGTTTTTTAGATATATGTAATTTTAATACCTTTTTAATTTTTAATCTGTTTGTTAGCAGAAGGAGTATAGGTTTTAAGTTTTAACTGTTTTTTAGCCAAGCCAGACCCAATCCGCCCGGCCCTGCAATCAGCCACCGCGAATCGCTCGGTGGTTGCACGACCGGACCCGGAGTGGGTTTTAGGGAGGCAACTGTATTTAAAATTGAAAATAAAGTTATATTGAATTGAATTGAATTGAGAATTAAGCTCTAAAGAAAACTCAGAAAGTTATTAACACATTGATTGTGCAAAAACTATTCGACCATGTGGCTCCCGATTTCGCATGCCTTTTCTATGCCACAAGACCCTTCTTTTCCTGTGGTAAGAAGTATATGTTATACATGTTTTTCTATTGTTTATTAACAATTGAAAAACAGGAACTTTAACACGTTTTTTGCAATGACTGGTAAACAGATTATCCGATTTTGATGAAATAGGTCTCATTTTGTAGGTTTTTTCCAAAGCGCACAGCTTTTAAGAACACTTTTTTTTCTAAAATCAATAGTTCTTTCTAAAACTCGAAAATACATTTTCTCACAGCTTAATTGTTTAATAAAAAATTTTGCCACTCAAAAAAATTGAACCCTACATTATGAGGTCAGATGTAAAACTCTCGTCCAAATTTTTCATAAATATTTTCGTGATAGTCACTATGACCACGATTTAATTTGTCAGCAAGCTTTGACCACGACACTTTCGATGATTTAATAATATTCGAATATAAACCTTTTTGAATCTCTTTTTAAAATTGAGTAGGAGAATGAACATTGAAGTGAAACTACCTTGTACTCTCCAGTAAACGCCTTGACTTTTTTTAAGGTTAAAATCCCAGTTTTCTAGTTTAAATTTCCTGGTCTATGGAAGCTGACAAAACCGGAGATTAAATTTACCCGGCAGTGGTAAAAAACTACTCTATTATAAAGTTTAATTAAAAACCACCCAGTAGAAAATTAGTATTTGTAAATTCAAAAACCCCTTTTTTTAACTGGCACCCTTACGCGGTAAACGTATATCGATTTTTTTAAATCCCTAAGTCGGAGGTGAACTTTCCCTCAACAAAATCTAATTAATATTTACACTTCACTCTCGAATTTTCACACATCAAAAATTCACGCAGCCGTCGAAGTTGGCGACTGTATCGGCGTTACTTATTGCATAGTGAGCGGAGGGAAACCTTACCCTTAATTGAAGAAGTGTGCGCGGGGGTGAAATCTCATTATATTATTAAGAAACAATTTACTTTCACAGCTGTGACCCAGTGACGGAAGAACATAATTCAATTGGTTTGATAAGAGACAAATTGTTTTATTTGTTGTTACATCGAGTTTTTATTTTCTTGTATTGACTTTTGATAAATGCACAACATGTTGCAAGTGCAGTTTTATGTTTTCAGCGTAATTGATGACACAAATATGCTATTGACACCACTCGCAAAACTAAATAAAGTTAAGGTGAATTGTCATTTAGAATAGTAGTATATAAAACGTGTAAGTATACAGAAAGTACAAATAATATATAAAAATTTAAGATGAGGCAGTAAAAACTTTTGAACGTAAGCAGAATTGATATAAAAGACGACAATATATAAAGAACACGAACTACATTGTTAACTTAAATATCTATAATAATGCGAATTTCTTTATAGATTTTGATGTAATTTTTTAAATGCTGCAACTACAACAATAATTAAAAAGCTGTATTAAAAACTTTCCTAACTATTAATCTATCAGAGAATATTATGAGAGAACCGAATAAAAAAACAGAAACAATATCCGGAATGATTAAATTTATGTGTTTATCTGGTCTTGCAAATACATCAACGAGTTAATTAAATCATATAATTATCACACTGCACAGTAATTATCTCTATAACTATATAAATGTTTTTGAATGAATTAATTAATGTCTAATATATGGATATATACAGGGTGGAGTCCCCACTACCCTAAATTATTATCTGTACTTCCGACACTACTAAAATGGCGACAAACTTGGTTGTTTTAAATGGGACCATTTATTTATTTTATATACCGTATATACCGTACTCCGTATCAAAAACTTTTTTTTTAAGTTGCAGGCCTTTCCATGAACAGATAATAAATATCAGACAAATGTTAATTAATTCAAATTGTAGAGGCAACTTTTGAAAAGTCATACAAGGTGATAAATCTGGAGACTTAGGTGGCCATTCAATTAACCCTCTTCGTCCTATCTATCGATCACGAAAACATAAAGCTATAACTATAGCTCATTTCTATTTGGAGATAATCTGCCTGGAGTTGGTAATAGAAATTCTTGCAGAAATTGTAGATAACATGGTTAAATAGGCTATTAATGCACCTTCCGAAAAAAAAAGTGTCTATTTAAAGAAAATCAACAATGACCTCACTACATCAATGCGGATGACGCGACGTAACAAATTGTCAAAAGATGCGCATTTAAAAATGGAAATCCACCTCTGAATATTTAAAAAAATCATAGGCCTATGAAATAATAATAATAATAATATAATAATAACTTTATTTCATGTAAGCCTACAGGATATGAAATATCAATAGCAAAATAGAAAGAACTATCTCAAATATAGCATACATCAAATATTTAGTTAGAATCTTAGATTTACCATATGATTGAAATATTTTATTCTTATGAATTATTACACAATATTAAAGCTAAATTTAAGATAAATAGCAAAAAATTTATTTGGTATTTAAAATCTTAAACAGAACATGACAAGTAAAATAGGGTAAATAAGAAAAGAAAAAAAGTTATGTAAAATTACATAAATTCTTTTAGGGTAAAAAACAATTGGAACATAGAAAAGATCGTAATCTCATTTTAAATTTAGTTTGATTATTAGCATCTTTTATGGATTTTGGCAGCACATTGTAGATCATACTGCAGGTATAAAGTGCAGTTTTCTTATACATAGAGGAGCAATTTAAAATTATTTATATATATGTGATCAGCGGATGGATCTTCTGTCATAATTATGTATACTGTTGTGTTTATGAAATATTTCAAAATTATTTTTACGAATAAGCTAGCTTCATATATTAATATGGAGGAAACTGTTAATATACTGTTTGTTTTAAATAGAGGTCTGCAGGATTCCAGAGGTGCACATGAGTAAATAAGTCTTAGAATTCTTTTTTGCCGAACAAAAACCCTATTTATGTCTGTTGATTGACCCAAGTACAAGATTAAATATTTTAAGTGGGAGTATACTAATAAGTAATAAATGTTTAGGAGATAGTCAACATCCATTATAGACTTTTAACATTGCGGATTACATAGTAAGCAGAATTACTCAGATATTTAATATTATCGACTTTCTCAATTTTAGCGATGTTGGGCATTTTATAGCTGTGCAATTTTGTTTTGAAATATCATATATTTAGTTTTAGAAGTGTTAATAATTAATCTGTTTGGTGAGCACCAGGTATAAGAGCTAGATAGTCGATTGGTAGAAGTAGTTTCAAGCAATTTAACAGACTTGGTAGTGATACAAATCGTCAGTGAACATTATTAGAAAGATTTTAGTTCATTAGACGTATGACATTCTAGGTCATTGATGAATAAAATAAAAAGTAAAGGAGAGAGTACACTTCCTTGCGGAACGCCTGAATTGAGGTTTCAGGTATTTGAAATGGTATTACCTAATTTTATCGAGATTTTTCTATTTGATATATTGACAAAATACACTTATTTAATGTTCTTCTAATACATAGGGTTTGTATTCTTTTAGACAAAAAATTGGCTGAACGAAGTCGAAAGCATGAGTCAGGTCGAAGAACAAAGGAAGAACTAACTCTTTTTAGTCAATTGCGTTATATATAAAATTTGTAAATTCATAAGCAGCTGTATTTGTAGAGCGCCCACCTCTGAATCTATGCTGACGTTCTGATAGTAATCTAAAACTATTGACAAATTTCATAATCGTATTATGAACAATTTTCTCAAATAGTTTTGAAAAACAACATAGTAAAGTTATTGGCCTATAATTTTCTACTAATTCAGGATCACCTTTCTTATGAAGTGATATTATTAATGTATATTTCAGTTTATCGGGGAATGTTCCTAGTTTTAATAGATACATTGAAAATGAAACACAACGGATAATGAATCGGAATATATTAAAGTGCTTTTATAGGAATATTATCAAAGCCAGTATTTTTTTGTTTTGCATATTGTTTAGGACATTTGATATTTCATCTGGTGAGATATCATAAAAAAACGGAGAAGTATTGCACAACGCACCAACTGTACCATAGACTTTACCATATGTGTCATTTAATAGTTTTCGATATTTTCGGTGTAATATTTACAAAAGGAATTGGTAATTTCAAGTTCATCAGAGATAATTTTTTCATTGTGATTTATACAACCAATCTCAATAGGTTTCTTTATTCTGCCAGTATTAGTGTTTACAATATTCTAAATTTCTCAATTTTTTTAAATGAATTTATCCATATATTTCCACTATATCACTGAGGAAAATATGAGGCTTGAAATAAGTAAGAAGCCTTTCAATTTAGTAAATATTTGTTATCCTTTATTATATTTAATACAGACAAATAATTATTTCAAAAAATTTTGTTCCGACAAGAATATACCAAATATTCAATTAGTTGACAAAACTAAATGATTTATTTCCGCCGTATTTGTTCTTCCTAAGTAAATTACTGTACGAAAATGATGGATTTAGTTGAGAGAAAGATACTTACTTCTCCCAAATCTATTGCAATATTACATTTATTTCCTAGAAATAAATATATCAGCAAAGAGTTAATCATAATACGTGAAGTAAATATTTAGTTCTGTGTAGTAAATATTTACCACTCATTAATAAATTTACTTATGAAAACTAAATGTTCAAATGTCGCCCTCTGCCGTCGAAAAATTATACTGTGTACTTTATCGTTTTCGTTATAGACGCCATTAAGTGATCCCAGTTTTCTTCGCGATTCGTGGTGTTTATAGTCAGTTTACAGTGTTTATCTTTGAGAATGGATAATAGTGATTGAATTGAGTGAATTTAATGTAATCTTGAGGCCTTGCGGATGCATCCAGCAAATCTTTAAAGGTATGACCTAGTCTAGCTCGACTATTTGTGAGGTTGCCATTGTATTCATTCTACTATTAGTAAAAGTAAAGTTATCATGCACGTGCATTATTAAATTTTCCATATTATATGTGCATTATATCATATCTGATTGTCCTAGAATGCAAATATGCATAATTTTATTTATGATGATAAGTACGTTTACGAAAATCGGCCTACTTTGGAAATTCTATCGCAGTTTTGGGACACAATGGAGTATACTAAAAAAAGTTAAAAGTTAATAAGTACTACATGTCCGTGTACATTTTAGATAACCTCAGTCTACTTAAGTGATTATAAATTTTCTTGTTCTGTAATTTTTTAAATGCAGATATTTTACAATAAAACATTGCAATATAGTGTATTGTTTTATTTGTTTGTTTAATGCTTTATTTTAGTATTATTAAATCCAAAAATTTACTCGGTACTTATTGAATATTAATTGCATTTTCTAACGTCATGCTATATTTAATTGATTTAAATAAACGGTGAAAGTCATCCTGATAGAGTATAGTGCATTAAAATACAGGTATTACATTTATTAACATTAAAAGCATATAGACAGGGTGAAAAATAAAGTATATAAAAAAATGTATAAACCTTATTTAAGATCAAACTATGATACTCAAATCAATAGATTCATATTTTCTTCCAATTGATTTAAATATTTTTTAAAAAAAGTGGTTTCAATATTTCAAGATGAACTTTTATACACATCAGGTATGTAGAAATGTAAATCCTTATTTTTAAGGTAGCAATATTTGTTTATCGCATATATAGTGTGTTCCCGGTTTGTGCGTCGAAGAAGATTGTTTTATTTTAATGTTTGAAAAAAAATGAGAGTGCGGAAGAAAAGGTTTTATTTATTGAAAGGTAAAGAGTCGCACAATGAAAAGCAGAATTTAATGTTAATTTATTGATTTGTTTGAAAATGTACATATCCAAAAAAAAAATTAAGAAATGTCTAGCTAGATTACACTATACCTTCGTTTTTCGTTTACGACCAAATGCATAATATATGTATATATTGGAATCGCAAGACATAGTTAAATACAAAAGTTCATAGATATGTAAAATTAAAAAAAAATATAGAATATTTAAATTTTTGTTATATTTGATTTCAAAATTTTATATAGATGTGACCGTATCTTGCAACTTATTTGACATTTTGCTTTTAAACAAAAGCCAAACTAGTTTGGTTGCTTTCTGTTTCAGTAAATATTAAAACATTTTTCCCCAGTTATGTTTTCAATTGTTGAAATTAACGCAATTTTTCCTCTCCGACAGATAATCCGGGGACACACTGTATATTGACATAAAATAAATATTTCTATATTGCAACTAAATCGAAAATTACACATTTATAACCACAAGTAAGCATATTTACTAGCAACAAATTTAGAGAGTACTCAGTAAAAATGATTTTTGTTAAGAAAGAAATATTTTTTTATTACGCATAAATTGAAAGGCAAATTCATTTCCATGAAACAAACTTTGTTAATTACGAATAAATCAATGAAACTTTTGTAAGAAGCTTTGTTCTTCTTTATTTCTCAGAACTATATATTTTTTACTCGTGAGTATTTGAATTTATTTGACAATACTAAATATTTAGTTTTTATTTTTTAATAAATGTTTTAGTATCCCCAACTAAATGTTTAATCGGCCAAATACGAATAAATCATTTAGTTGGGGGTGAAATTTATTTATCTTAATTAAATCATTCTCTGTGATTGTATATTCTGTTAAATTAACACACCCACAATTCTGAACACCCTGTACACCCCGTATAGAGTATATACGCTCTTAGTGTTTATTCTATTTCGATATTTACATCCTTTCATTTCCACTGAGACTATACGCTCGGAAATGTCAGCCACAATTCACCGCGAAAATTCCTGACAGCAGCTAAGGGGAGCTTATCTTGTTCACATAATTCTTGCTCCTAAGGCTCTTGCACTTTTTGCCGGCTAAATTTTCTTTTTGTGTAACATTCAAAACTGCTACAAACCGGCGGTGTACTTATCTCCTCGTATTTGTAAGACATGATAAGGGTGTAGCGCTCTTGTTTTTCCAGAGCACATACAAATAGGGGGCGCCCAGTATTCGAAACACATCCATTACATATAATTTATTACTGGTGATAGTGTCGCGGCATAGACATGAGATCCTATAGATCCGGACGGAACTTTTATCTTAAATGAATTTGTCCAAAAAAATAAAATCCGGTTTTCAGAACACAGTGTTTCGTTTTATTGCAAATACAACAAATAATAATAATAATTACAAAAATAATAAATGTGTAGTAAGGTAAAAATACCTACTACTAAAACCCAGTATTCCACTGTTTCCTATGAAAGGAAATCTATTCATTACCGCCAATCCAGGTGCACAATGTGCGTTTCCAAATCAATTATTGCAAATAATGTACTATAACTTGCGGCATACTACGTTTTCAATCGGAAACGCAAAATAAAATCTGATTGCATAAGCTCCCAGAAGGTAGACTAATCCTAAAGAAAGGACTACAGTGCAGGGCTACCGTGGCCGTCGAACTAGTCTTGACGTTTCGCTGATCATCCTGTCAGCTTCTTCAGAAGGATTCTAAAGACTGAATTTGTTGTGTTACACTCCTCGTTATATATCTAGTCGATTTTATGGCTCGACTGCGAGGACGTCAATATATTGGACAGGAATACGCGCCATTATCCGCGAATCATTAGGGAATCACTGGAAATTATGAAAAACGTGAACAACTTTAACAGAGAGGATGGGTATCGACTTAGTAACACGTGGAGACTGGTATTGCCAAGTACCAGCAACGAAGTAAGTCACGGTCAACCAAATACGACGAATGAGCAGCGAAGCGAACCAAGCACGACCAATGACCAGCGAAGCGAAGCGGTGCCTAGGTATATAATCTGGAAGCAATACAGCGCAGGTTTTTGACACCTTGTACCTTTTTTCACAGCAACAATTTACTAAAGCATATTTGGGTATATATCCTCATACTTTGGCCCAAAGAATCTCCCCTGAACTATGGTCTATTGTTAATGGTCCACCCTCTGTATGTCTAGCAAATTTTATAATGCTTTGCCACAGCATTTACAAAAGAAACTATAAGTATAAAAAGTATACAAATTTTTTTTAGGACATTACTATTTCAAAATTATTAATGAAGGATACTGAAAGTATTCTTCATTATTGCAAGTATTGCAATTCATTATCTATCTGACTTCCAGCCTACCCAGATTTTTGTTATGTAAAAACTTTTAAAATAGCGAACTACCGATCTCAAGTTTCTATTCTATATCGATTTGTAAACACACCTAACCATATGTTCCCTAACTATGTTCCATTTACAAAAAGCGACATAAACACGTTTTAATAAGTCCTATCATGTACTGTAATATGGGTTAAAACTAAATATAATTACATAGAAACCAACTTACTCGATCGTCAACAAAAGACACGGCACTGGGGAGCATGTCAAACTCGGCCATACTTGCTATTGACACTTGACATCACACTATGACTGGATATAAATCCTTTCAAGTGTACCTACGGGTTATTAATACGATCTTTTTCAAGCGATCGCTCGATCGAACTGTCTACAATAGTTTCTGATTGTTTTCTCGATCAGACTGCGTTAGTTATTACTTCTAGATTTCAAATAGAAATAACAATAAGACTCGAGCCAAGTACAAATGTTATTGGCTTTTGAATGTGATAAGGTTAAGTGTAAGATAAGGAGTTTATCTCTTCGTCAACGTTTAACATTTATTTTAATATAATATGGAATCTTCTGCTGTTAAAACGATAACAACGATAGTGTCTAATACAGCCAAACATTTCGCTAATTAGTATATACTATGTGGCGTAGAAAATGCAAAAGGGGTCAGTAAAGTCGAGCCGCTTCCTCTTCTGAACTAAAAATGTATTGGATGGGTCAGAAATGCAAGTGGTTCTCAAACAGTTCATTAAGAAATATTTCTCTCAAATATACAAGCATGTACTTATCAATACTTATTTAAAGCACTACCTATTTTAATATCCGATATGATGACTGGGTTAGTATTCCCTCATTCCGCAAACTGTAGGTAGTAAAAATGTGGATTTACTGTTTAAAATATAGATTACACTACGCCAATGTCATCAAATAACAGGAAGGACGTTTCTTAAAAAATAATCCAAATGTTCGGCTTTGTTTGGCATACAGCCTCCATAAAATTCTCGGGTCTATTTATTTAGCAAGAAATAAAATACGAAAGATTAAAGGCGTATATAATGTATAATAAATAAAAATGCCGTGGATATTCGGCTGATAATCGGATAAATAACCAGGCCACTAAACGTCAGAAAGTCGATTCCACACTGAGCTACATGTGAACAACAATTCTGTTACAACACATACTTTATTTATTATTTATTTATTAGCCGTTACTCGAGTCCGAGTATAAAAATGTAACAGTCGATAAATTGTGTACAATAAGAAACAAGTAAAAGGTGTAGTCTATTGTAATTCCCATTCATCTACGGTGCACACGACTATGGCTATAGAGGCCAATTCGGGAGAGCACATGTCGACCGCAGTCAGGACAAACATAGACCTGGTTAGGTCTTGGATTCGGCCTTCTTGCAGCAACATTTCCTTGATAGCTGGCCACAACCCCTCGCCATTCGGTCCTGTCCGCTGCAAGTTGTTCCCATTGCTCGTCTGCAATGTGTACATTTAGGAAGGCGGTTACCATGCATACGATGAACATGACCTGCCCATCTTAGGCGTGCTCTTGAAATAAGCACCTCAATTGGAAGGCTGTTTGTTCTCCTGAATACTTCCACGTTTGATATGTGATGGAACCAACGGATTTTCATCATACTTACACATACAATATACCGTCTGTCTATTTTACGAGGGCCACACCAAATATCTCGATTAATATCCATTGTAGAAGAATAAAGTTAGAAACAGTTATCCCATTATTTGTGAGCTATATTTCAGTAAAGAGAAACTTGAAATCCATAACCTACTTTGTGAGATATATTAACAAAAACCTGAAAAATAGAAAAACCACAAACAGTTATAGCTTCCTTATTTGAGAAGATGCGAAAAAAGCTAAAGGGATGAAAGTTGACGGCAAAGACAATAATAACAAAATTATGTTTTAATAATTTTATATTTCTTATGATATTCTTTTAAGTTTCACTTGTTCAAAATTTTTAATTAATTTTTAATTTTTTTGTATACTCTTATTATTCTAAATATGTTTTATCATTCATTTTAATAATTATTTTTCTCCTCACCAACAAATTTTAGTTTTCTCTCTGCAAAACTGGTTTTAAAGGAAAAGGAGACAATTCTACTAATTCTTTGCTTTAGATGATTTAACATCAACTGTTTTATCGTCTCTTTTCCCCAAACAAAACAAAATTGATTTATGTATTCTTCACACAAAAGGGTAAGTTCACTTCTCTTGAAAGTCCTCTCTGAACCTATGACCATTTTCTCCGATTTAAACCAGCTAACCGTCCCCATTTGTAACTTTGTTTATTGGCTATTTTAACAATAGGATATAATATCCCCTAGAGATAATTTTGACCCAGTCCATATGGAAAACAGGGTACAGTTTTTCAAGTTTTTCAAGTGTTTTAATTGTTTTTTAAAGCCCGGCCATTTAGACGATTTAGACCAGGGCCAAACCGTTTAAAATATCGTAATAGACGATAAATTCTTAGCAGTATACGAATGGTCGGAAAATGTAGTTAATGGTGTAAATAATTAAGGAAAAATCGTCCAGACTGAGTAAAAGTTCGGGAAGGGGGTTGGGGTGGTAATATATACTTTTTTAGGGGTTGGTACTCGTTTTTTGCGATTTGCGGCTAAACTATGCATCCTATCGAAAAATGTTGAATGTAAAAGTTGTAGATAATGAAAAAATCTAAAACTTTCTGATTGATCATTATTGATCATAAAAACCCCCAGGGCCCAGGGCGGACCTCATCTCCTGGAACTTCTTGTGAATTTGTAATATATTTAGTTGAAATTCGTTACTCGGGGGTTTTCGGGGTCGCTGAACATGAATATCATGGCGGCAATGTTTTTCGAGATACCTGGAGCCCAGGGTGGAACTCATCTCCTGGAACTTCTTGTGAATTTGTAATATATTTAGTTGAAATTCATTACTCGGGGGTTTTCGGGGTCGCTGAACACGAATATCACGGCGGCAATGACCTCCGAGGTACTTGGAGCCCAGGGTTAACACTATATACCTCATCTCCTGGAATTATCTTGAGCATAGCATCATTTCTAAACGAATTTGCATATGTTACCCTAAATTATTTATTTAAATATTATAATACTACCAACTTTGTCTACTGGAGCCTGAAAATTTTTTTTGGAGTTTGGCGCGCTTAATGTTGTTCGATCGATATGTTGAGAATTCAGGTAAGGCGTCAGCGTCTCATTCTAGTTCCACACGTGGCGTTAGTTGGCCGAATTATCCAGTGCTACAGAGTTGTTTAAGTTAATACTCTTAAAATGGTTGTTTACACAATTGTAACAGAGGATCGAAAGAACCGTTATTAAAAGCTTTTTGAAAAATATTGTTTGAATCTACATCTTCATTATAATATATAAATGAATAATTTTGAGTAATATATGCAAATTCGTATAAAAATGATGCTATACTCAAGGTAATTCCAGGAGATGAGGTCCACCTTGGGCTCCAGGTACATCGGAGGCCGTTGCCGCCGTGATATTCGTGTTCAGCGACCCCGAAAACCTCCGAGTAATGAGTTTCAACTAAATATATTACAAATTCACGTGAAATTCCAGGAAATGAGGTAGATAGTATCCACCCTGGGCTCCAGGTACCTCGGAGGTCGTTGTCGCCATGATATTCGTGTTCAGCGACCCCGAAAACCTCCGAGTAACAAATTTGGACTCATTTCAATCAATTTTTACCCAGTTGCAAATTAATTATTCTAAATGCACTTTGAACAATGCATTTTTACAATGCAAATATGCAATTTTTCATTTGCTATTCATCAGATTAGTTCACAAAATTTCTGATGCTCTCACAAATCGGATGCACAAAACCGCATTAAAATCCGTCTTGCTGCGGAAATTTCGGAGGTTGAGCCGTTTTTAGTGCTTTATTTCCTCGACTAATAAACTTTATTGTACATATAGAATCATTTTTGACCCTCCAGATGCAATTTTTAGCCCTTGATTGCATCCAAAAGTGTATTTTATGCATGCATAAAAAACAATAATTTTACTAACGCTTTAATATTAAATATACCTCGGAAAAAAATTATACTCGGGGTTTTCATGGTCACTGATTACGAACCTGATATGAAAATTGGAAAATTAAAAATGGCTGACCGGAAATGGCGCAAAATTAAAATAAAAAATGTTTTTTTCGCGTTTTTTTCACTTAAAACGTAAAAAAGACCATAAAAATTGTATTTGAGAATTTCATAAATTTTAATTTTTTTGACACCCCCCTCTTACCCCCCTTTTCGCTCTCCCTCGTCTCCCTTTTACCATGTCTCTCTTAGCCCTGAAGAAACAAATTTGAAATTTTTTCTTACATTTAATAATCTTCCTTTTATAAGAAAAATTGTGTAAATTATACAGTAATTTAATTTTTTTTTTTAATACTTTTATTTAACGTCGGCCTATTTCCGCTACTGAGGCCTATCACCGACGCCTGTAGACGAGCTACCCCCAACCAGGAATTTTGCCGAACCTCTTCTCTTAAGAAGAGTAGGGATCTTTTACTTGCCTAACATTTAATAGACAAGGGACCGACGGCTTTACATCCCCTTCGAAGGATGGTATATCCCCTATACAACCCTCGCCTAAGGTTGTATAGCTTCCGCGCATACACTGATATACAAGCCGCTGGAAGATGTGTGAGGCGAGGACGCGGTCTTCGTTGTGAACACGAACACGACCTCTGTTCGGTGAAATAAAAAATCTGGTACGGTGGGGGTTTAGAGCTGAGACCCCAGAGGCGTTCGTGCACTTATTTTTCGATGTGTTCCTCATTCTAATAATGCATGATTCAAATGACTTTGTACTAAATAGTTCTCATTTGTTGAATATTCAGCATGTTCTGTAGATATTTGATCTTATGCCAAGAAACCCGGTCGGGTTTCGCAGCTAATTTTCTCTCTCTCCTATGCGAAAATGAATATAACAAAAATCGCTTTACTGTTTTAGAAAATACAGATTAGAAACTTATGAAATCGTGTAGAGCTGATGTTTACCCTTATTCATTTTAACAGACTAAGTTTTTTTGTATTTTTCCTATTAAAATACACTGATTGATGGTAAGGAACAAAATATAACCGATCAGAAATTTCTAAAATCGTGTAGAGCACAGTTAATGTTTCAACATTGCTTTTATAACAATACAACAAAAGATCTGAAACTGGATTCCACAGTTGGAATCTAACATGGGACTTGTTGGACAAAACCTTCATTTTCCAAAAGTAGGCAAATAATTGATTACTTTACTTGAATTTATATTTTGTCTTTAATTACTTCTAGTACTACTACCGTAATAGGAGTACCTTTTTTGCTGACTGGGATACCCATTGAATTATGCAAGAAAAGCAGCAGCACAAAACACATTCCATATGTAATAGAAAAAATTAGCGCTACTCATTGATATAATAAACTTTAATTTTATAATAATATAATTTATGTATGAATCCTATCGTAAATGTTGATCTATGGTTATACCTAAGTATTCTATTTCTGTTTTTGACAGAATTACCTGTTGAGTTCCCAGTGTATTAATATTAAATTGATTAAATGATGGAAGCCTTGCTCTGGTACAGCTTTTTTTAATACATTTATTTAACGTCGGCCTATCTCCGCTACTGAGGCCTATTACCGACGCCTGTAGACGAGCTAACCCCAACCAGGAATTTTGCCGAACCTCTTCCCTTAAGAAGAGTAGGGATCTTTTACTTGCCTAACATTTAATAGACAAGGGACCGACGGCTTTACATCCCCTCCGAAGGATGGTATATCTCCTGTACAACCCTCGCCTAAGGTTGTATAACTTCCGCGCATACACTGATATACAAGCCGCTGGAAGATGTGTGAGGCGAGGACGCGGTCTTCGTTGTGTACACGAACACGACCTCTGTTCGGTGAAATAGAAAATCTGGTACTGTGGGGGTTTAGAGCTGAGACCCCAGAAGCGTTCGTGCACTTATTTTTCGATGTATAAAGTCTCAGGGTTTGATTTCTGAAAGTGCTTGATCGGGTCGATTGCTACACCCTGTATATTAATTTTTTCACTATGATTTATCACCTTGTTTAAATTAGCACTGTTTTGATTTTTATAGCTATTGTAGGGTCAACGGCTACACCCTGTATATTATTATTCTTGAAAAAATAACACGGTAGTTTAAAGGAAATACAAAATTATTTATTAAAGATTGTTGAACAGAGTTGAGAAGAATTTATTTTATTTTACAAGTTTCTTTTGAAATTGAAACTAATCGACAACATAAATTCTGTCTTAAGTTGTATTTAAAATATATTTGAAAAATGTAAAAAAAATAATCAAGTTGGGAAAAAATTCACTTTGACGATTTAACCTCGTAGGCGAAGGGAAAATTGAGCATTTATACTGCTTCGAGAAAGTTTTGTTTTTCGCGCCCCGTCGAGTCTCGCATCCCGTTATAAAGAGCTGGAAAGGCTTGGAATCGCTCCGTGCGGGCGAGGATGAGTCATCGATGACGATATGTTGCGCAATACTGGAAATTTTTTGATTTCGAAGATGAAAGTTATATAGAAAAATCGGCAATGAAAAGAGGAATTTATTAACCGAGATATTGTATGCTTGTATGCTATTAGGAGTGATCAAAATGGGTGAAATTTAAAATAGCAATCGGGTTGCGGAAATTTGATGAAATGAAGTTTGAACTTTTAAGACTCGAGGCACGGAACGTGATTTGAAGTATACAGGGGGTGATCGAAAAGTACGAAGGATAAAATGCGAAGCGGTTGCAAGAAAGTTGGGAAACGAGCTCGAAGGTTAATTTTGAACGTAGTTACGTATACGAGGGGTGGTCAAGCAGTTTTAGAATTTTGAAAATGAAATTGTTTACAGATAATTTACGGATTGAAGTAAGATGTTGAAAATTTGGATTTAGATAGTGATTTTGGTTAAGTTAATGAATATACGGGGGCTCTATTTTTAA
The DNA here is from genome assembly GCA_963675555.1 of Leptura quadrifasciata. NCBI lineage: Eukaryota > Metazoa > Arthropoda > Insecta > Coleoptera > Cerambycidae > Leptura > Leptura quadrifasciata. The sequence continues at coordinate 11,015,542 of OY776681.1, read as the reverse complement.
GTGGCGTTTTCTCAGTAAATCGGTTACGAATGAGCTTGAATGAATGTTTGAGGTTGGAATTTAGTGAATTTACGTTATTTATGAATTTTCGATTGTCTGCGAATTTTCTCAGATATCTTTGGGTTTGACTGTGGTTTTTCGGTGTGAATGGCGTCTGGTTGACTTTTTTTATGTGGTTTGCCCTATACTGCATCGGATGATCTGAATTTTTTGTGATTTTTAGAATTTTTTATTTTTTATTTTGGACTTGTAGGGGACATACCCTACAACAGTTGGAACGGTCACCCATCCAACTACTAACTGCGCCTGACGTTGCTTTACATCGCATATCAAAGTATGTACATAGTAAAGACGCACCTACGCTCGCCCCATAATTTAAATTAAATTATGCACTATTTAAATTTAAAATCATATATTCTATAACAATTTATATTAAAAAGTTTTAAAATTATAGATCACATGTTTTTTCCATGTAACAACGTAAAAATATAACCGGCGTCTGTATCACGGTATATAGTAGAGTGCCCGGGCCCTCAGAATGTGTCATCCTGTTGGCACCTTAATTTGAAAATGTACTGATCATCATAACTCATTTCTAATACCTCATAGACAACAAAAATTGAGGTTGTCAAAAAATCGTCCTGTGCAGGGGGTGGATGGGGTGAAATTAATGCAAAACACGCTAAATATTTTTATTGCATAATTTGATCCTCTGAAATGGATTGAACCTCGTAAAAAAATCTGTATCTATTATTAATTTGAGATACTAATTTATTTCCCGTTTAGACTTACATATGTTTACATGAGAATGCCACCGAGAAAAGTGCTGTTTATTCAAAGCTTGTAAGTTAAATTAGTAATTTTTTCTAAAAATACTCCGAAATAAAAATTATGGACCGCTCTTTCAGGATGCTTTTTCAAATTGAAGCAGCGGTTACTGAGAAAATGAATATTTAGATTGCCGATTCACGCAAGCGGGATGCGAAACACTTACTACACCTCCACGTTCGAGGTGTAAAATAGCTTGCTGATAGAAACCGATGCAGTATGTCTAAAGAAATATAATTATTCACGCTTCATTAATTGGTTCTAAATGTAATATAATTGTAATAATCTGCAGATCCGTGGTTACATTGAGTGTGTAAAGGTTGGAATAAATTCGATAAAATCATTAAAAAGCATTCCATAATAAATCGGTTACTCAGGCCGATTTTTATATAATCCTCTATTTTACATACATAAAAAAAAAAAAAAATTTTAGAAGAAATTTTAGAAAAAAATTGTGCTCTTAAATAGCACTATCAGAAATTGATTTGCCATTTAAAAAATTTGTTGACGACGTCATAACTTCTAGAAAAAAATGTAAAAGCTTATTTTTTTATAAATGCTCTATTAAAAGTTCTGAATATTATAATGAAGAGAAATAAAAAAACAATATTATTATTCGGTATCTGATATGTCTTAAGAGGTTTCTTCATCGGTACAATTTTCTTTGGCAAGCTCTATTCTGACAAGTTAATGGTTGTGCCATACACTTGCAGAATATTATGCACGGAATTTTCCTCTTTTTACAAGAGCACTGGCGACCATTACAAGCTGTAAATATAACTTTCGATAATTACGTTACTGTTAAAAATGAATAGAAAATATATACCTTTTTTGCATTGGCAAGTGACGAGACAAATAGTTTCGCTTTTCGCTTGGTGGTAGAGAAGGTAGTATGATGAGGACAAGGACTAATTTTTCGTCCACAATTTTCCATCCACATTCAATCTGACTGTGGGTTTAAATAGTTGAACTAAATCTGCGTTTGGTAGTTAACCCTAAGGCAACGTTGTCTTAGACTATACTCGGTCTGTAGAAGCTTGTTTATAGTTCGGGACTATGCTAAAAGGCCTCGTAGTTGATTAGTGTCCTTAACTACTTCATTTTTAATATATAAATGTATTGCAAATGATTCCATGTCTCTAAATACTTCTTCGCTTAATTGGGCTATTCCTACATTCTTTAATAATTCTTTGCAAACGTCGCCCAATATATTTTTTGTCCATACCTACAAATTGGCTTGTAGTGTCAGAACCTGTCATCGCATGAAACGCAGGAAAACTGCAACAATTGGTTGCTCATCTCTATATTATGAACTGCAATGAAACGTCTTTGTCCCTACTCTCAACCAGATTTCCGATGTAAGTTCATTTTTGAAATGCGCCAGTAACACCAAGACATCGGTTTCTTTGCACTCTATTATTATCCGAAATAATCCTTCATTTTTAGTAGATAAGAGGTGCAATAATATTCTGGTGTCTGCTCCTTCATGAGATGAACACAAATATTGATCATCACACACGTAATTAGTTTTGTCATATATATCATTAAATCCATCGGATGTACCAACTTATTTTCAACCCAAAAAAGCACATTATCAAAATTCACTACAGTTACCATTTTTAAAATTTCATAATACTGCCCAAACTTGGCATTCTCGGCCACTTACTTTGTTGCAGTTATCAATTTCCTATTTCATTAACTTTACGAATATTGCTTTTTCCAACATTATAAATAAAATCATCTGATGTTGATAACTTCACTCTGTGAAAAAATATTTTTTCTAAATTTTACAACGATTGCAAGAAATCACAAATATTCGATTCAATTCTTCATTTATTTTGGATTACATTTCCAAATTTGCGCCTCGGCAACATATTATTCGATGTACTGCCTAATTTACTGCGGTTCCCAAATTTATTTTTATTGCAGTTTCCAAAAACCAAAAATTGTCTTGTAAAATCTAAAATTATACTATATCTAATTTAAAGCATAAAATCTCATAATTCTAATTTAATCTTGCTAAAATACATTTATTTTTTAATATTTTATTATAATATGTTGTTATTGGCAATATCTCTTAGAAATCCCAAGGGGTCAAATCCGGACTGTTAGGTGGCCATTTATTTGTTCTATTATTCCATATCCATATTGGGAATACATTATTCAAATGATTTCAAACGGGTAGGACACTATTCGGAGTTGCCCCATCCTGCATTAAAATCATATCTTGAAGTTCGGATTCCGGAAAATTCTGCAAAAGAATATTTTCTGCTTCTGGGATAATTATTTCCAAATAGGTAACTCCAGTTAAAGTATAATCATAAAATATGGTTCTAAAAATTTTTTATACAAGTAAATATTTGGACTTTTTCTTCCTCACTGTAAACCATTTTGATTATTTCATTAAAGAAATGTCACTTGTCAAACATAATAGTTGTCATTGTCATAGCTCACGTTAATAATGTTAACTTTTCTATATTTACAGTAACTAGTTGAATTAATATGATCGACACGAATACACTTTATACGTTTTTCTTTTTGTAAAAAAAAGGAGGGGAAATGTGAGGGGCCGGGTGTTGTTTCAATAATAAATTATTCTGCGTTTAATATGAATTGTTCGTTGCTCTTATTTGATCTCATCAAATAGATATAACTTTTGAATAAAGAAAGTTCGTATTGGGTCTTTACTTCCCAGGGTATACTACTATTTGTTCACTTAATCTTAGTTTAACTTTCGCGTCTCATCGAGCTCTTGTCTGCAGATGATGTCAATACCGTTGGTGAAATAGAGTTTCAATTACCTCCAGATGATGCCGACACGGTTAGCGAAACGCGAGTCAAATAGAGTATTAGTGTGTAGAAGAACTCAAGTAAAACGTAGACTCCGTCTCTGTATTAGTAAATTGCGTGACCAACAAACCGTCGAACAGCTAAAGCAAAAAGTTCAAGAGAATTTGAGTGCACTAGAAGAAACCAATTCTGTAGATGTCGCTGCTACCTGGACACAAATTAAAGACAGTTTAAAAAGTGCGACTGAGGAAATTCTTGGCACTGCAGCAAGTAAGAAACAGGAGGACTGGTTCAATGATAATGAAGCTTTTATACAAGAACTTCTTGACCGCAAACATACTGCCTTCCAAAACGCTATCAACCACCCCAACGACTCATCAAAAGCAGAAGCTTTTATCCAATCTAAGTATGAAACGCAACGCGAAATCAGAAGAATAAAGAACGAGTGGTGGGCAAGCAAGGCCAGAGAAATTCAAAGGTACGCCGATTCACACGACTACAGGAATTTCTTTCAAGAAGTAAAAGCAGTGTACGGCCCCAGTCGGAAAAATATGTGCCCTATTAAAGATTTAAATGGAAATCTCCTCAAAGAAGACCAGGAAATAAGAGCCCGATGGAAAGAACACTACTCTAACATTCTTAACCAGCAAAGTCAAGCCGATCACGATATTATAAATCTTATCCCTCAATATGACACCTTCGAAGACTTAGATAAACCACTAACAACGGAAGAGATCTTAACCGCCATTGGGCAGCTAAAAAATAACAAATCTCCCGGCGCCGACTCACTCCCAGCTGAGATCTTTAAAGCTGTGTCGTCAGAGCTCATACCCTACCTCAAAAAACTGTTTGATGTCGTGTGGGAAAGTGGTCAAGCTCCGCAGGAGTTTCGTGATACACTTTTAATCAACCTCTTCAAAAACAAAGGGAGCGCTGCGGACTGTGGAAATTACAGGGGTATAGCTCTCCTGGCTGTTGGAGGGAAGATACTCGCTAAAGCGATGGCAAATAGGCTAACACCTGTTATGGAAAAGTTACTTCCTGAAACACAGAGTGGCTTTAGACCAAACCGAGGCACATCGGATTTAATCTTCACACTTAAACAGCTTCAAGAAAAAGCACTCGAACATCAAGGAGAAATTCACATGGCCTTCATTGATTTAACCAAGGCGTTTGACTCGGTGGACAGGGAAGTGCTCTGGAAAATTATGTTCCGCTTAGGTATCCCTAGAAAATTTGTGGAAGTATGTCGCAGTCTACATACAAACAACAACGCCCAGGTTATGTATAATAATGAGGCAACCGAACCTTTCCAAACCCTCACTGGAGTTAGGCAGGGATGTGTCCTGGCACCCCTACTCTTTAATTTGTTTACCACTGCTCTAACAATTATTGTTGACAACAAACTGACAGTCAGAGGAATAGGTCTCAGATACCGTTTTGATGGCGGTCTCTTTAACATAGGACGCTTTAGAGCTTTCACGAAGACACGCACACGATTCATTTGTGATCTCCAGTATGCGGATGACTGTGCACTTTTAGCCTCTACGCCGGAAGAGCTTCAAGAACTTTTAGATGTGTATGCCCAGAGCTATGATTCCTTGGGACTTAAAATCAACATTGGAAAGACTAAGATTATGTCAACTCCTCATCAAGTGAACCAAATAGACATTACACTTAACGGAAATTCTCTTGAAGTGGTGGATCAGTTCAATTACTTAGGCAACGTTGTTAATGACAAAGCAAACATGGACAGCGAGATTCGCAATAGAACTAACGCTGCATCTAGAGCACTCTGGGGACTTAGAGAGAGAGTATTTGACAACCACGACCTTGCTTTGTCAACGAAAATGGCTGTCTACAGAGCAGTTGTCATTCCAACACTGCTATATGGATGTGAAAGCTGGGTCACTTACCGTCGTCATGTGAAAGAATTAGAACGTTTTCAACAAAGACACCTCAGAAGTATGATGAAAATCCGTTGGTTCCATCACATATCAAACGTGGAAGTACTCAGGAGAGCAAACAGCCTTCCAATTGAGGTGCTTATTTCAAGAGCACGCCTAAGATGGGCAGGTCACGTTCATCGTATGCATGATAACCGCCTTCCTAAATGTACACTTTATGGTGAATTGCTAAGCGGTAGAAGAAGGCGTGGCGGTCAACGAAAGAGGTTCAAAGACGCTCTCCATGAAAATCTAAAATCCTGCGGTATTGCAGACGAGCAATGGGAACAACTTGCAGCGGACAGAACCGAATGGCGAGGGGTTGTGGCCAGCTATCAAGGAGATGTTGCTGCAAGAAGGCCGAATCCAAGACCTAACCAGGTCTATGTTTGTCCTGACTGCGGTCGACATGTGCTCTCCCGAATTGGCCTCTATAGCCATAGTCGTGTGCACCGTAGATGAATGGGAATTACAATAGACTACACCTTTTACTTGTTTTTTATTGTACACAATTTATCGACTGTAACATTTTTTATACTCGGACTCGAGTAACGGCTAATAGTGTGTAGTGTCACTACATGAACTATATTGTTCAAAATTGATGTAGACCACATAACATTGAAACAGTAAATTGATACGTCTTTGTTACAATTTTATGCCCGCGCATACCAATTAGATTTGCTTTCTTTCCATCGTTCGAACGACAGAAACATGTAGCGGTAATATTTTCAATAATAGGCTTTCAACATGACTTCGAACCTGAATGCAATCTGGTCACGTATTTCTGTATAAAATTTCTTGCAGAAAAATAGAAAGTAATGAAATTTATCATAGCCGGAAATTACGTTTCACGAAAGAATAAAATAGGGCTCTGATTATTATTATTTCGTTAGATATTTCCTTCGGGTATGGGTATATATAACGGAAAAGCCAGCGGTCCAGAATGGCAATTAAGTATTTGGACGTAATAGAGTATACAAGCGTGGAATAATGGTTTCATTAAGATATTATCACTGTTGGAAGTTTTTCTTGTAATTAGTCTATATTTTTTATCAAATCATTTTAGTACAGGGTTGTAGAAAGGTTGCTTCTTTCTAAACTTGAATACTACGGTTTTTAGCTTAACAATCAATTTCTTTAAATGTTATCTTAGTTATCGCCGTCAGCAAGTTGTAATTGATAATAATCATTCTGAAATTACCTTCGTAACATCTGGCGTTCCTCAAGGTTCCGTTCTGGGGCTCATATTATTCCTTATATATACTGCCGATATTTTTAATGTAGTAAAATATTCTCAAACACATGCATTTGCAAGTGACACCCAAGTATCAAACTCGCTCGAGCCACATCTTGTCAATGTCGCATGCTCACACATAAATCATGACCTTAAACAATTATCCGATTACTCTAAATCGCACAATTTAGAAGTCAACATGGATAAATGTAACGTTATTATTTTTTCTCCAAAATGCTCAGAAAATCTAATTAAGACACACCTCAAGTTAATGATTGATAATAAGCCCTTACGAGTTGTTAACGGCGTCAAGAATCTAGGAGTTATCTTTGACTGTAGATTACGATTTGAGGAATATGTATCACTTCTTGTTAAAGAGGCATATCTTGCCTTAAAACCTTTATATAGAAATATAATACTTATTAAATTTAATCTACCCAAGGTGCTCACGGAGACTCTTGTATTGCCAATATTGAATTATGGAATTACACTATCCTTGTCTTATTTCAGTTATGCAAAGTAGACTTCAAAAAATGCAAAATAGTTGTCGATTTGTTTACGGTTTAAGAAAATATGATAGAGTTGCTGCAAAAGTAAATCAACTTGGCTGGTAGAAATAGAAAATATCTTCACACATCACATGTTAGTAATTTTTAAGCGCATACTGTCCTCCTCACCTCCGTATCCTCACCTCCGTACTTATGGGAAAAAAATATTTTTTAAAAGTGATCTACATAACGTAAATATACGGCATACCGGCCAGATTTTATTCAGCCTTATTTTCCAGATCGTTTACATATAACACGGCTCAAATATATAACAACTTAGATGATGCTCTGAAGAATCTCCCGTTAAAGAGTTTTCGTAAAAAAGTTAAACAAAAGCTTTTGGCATCACAAAATAATCAATTTTATTCACGGCATGATCTGCTATGAATATTTAGCTAATTGTAATTTATTTCTATTATATCTTAGTTGTGACGAAAAATATCTGTCTTCTGTGTATATTTGTTTTTTTGGCATTATTTTCCCAACAAATTGTTTTGTAATAATATTTATATAACCTACAAAATGGTTTAAAGACATTTGAAATCCATGGCCTACTTTAAGAGTTATTTCGGAAAATATAGAAAATGCGGAAAACGTTTAGGCCAAATATCTCCGCTATTTGAAGAGATACGAGAAAAATTCTAAGGCAAAATTTTTTTGCAAAACAGAGTGTTTCAACGAGGTTTTATCTATTTTTTTTCAAAACCACAAAATTTTTATTTATTTATTTAAAACTTTTTTTTCTATAGGCAATATATTATAATTAATAACCCCTCCTGTACTGCAGGAAAATTGTAATTATTTTATATTCTCCGGGCTTCCCTTCGTAATACCGAACTATCCCTTATAGCTTCAGATAATCTGTCTCGCTCTATGATTACTTTACAATACTTTGCATGTAACCTATTTCGAAAAATCCGGCAAGAATACAATAAGAACACAATAGCGCAAGTAATTTCAACATAAATCTTGAAGAAAATCCGTGTCATATATCAGTTTCAAATTTTATACATTCATTTTAGTTTATCTGAAATATTATCTGTCAAGGGAGATTTGCCATTCGAAGATTTTACCATTAGTTTCTGTGTACAGTGTGATGTAACACTTTGAACTACTGTGTGTACTCAACAGGTAATCCACAATCAAAGTTTTCCTCAAATTATTACTTTGCCGAATAGGTCATCATTTACGGGGGGCGTAAGTAAATCTTTTAAAGGATTATCGCTACCATTATTTCAAATCGTATAACAACTGTATTATACTCGAATTCTACGATACAAGTAGACTAGATAAATAAATCTGTATTCAGAAACTATTGTCGAATATACAGAGCAAGCCAAGACGATTTTACCGGGTCAAGTATGGCGCATACTATTTAATAGCAGAAGCTCAATGGATTCATGCGCATATATGTTTCGACAGCTAGAAAAAATAAGACCCAATTAGATTCTGTTTCATGGCATATGTCCATTTAACAGTTTTATATAAAAACTAGTGTTTTGTTTATATTCGGCACAATTTGTGTAACATTTTGATTCAGTTTTTGTAAGTGAAACTGTTTTCAACTAACAGAGTTTTACTTGTATAACTGCTAAATCATTTCACATTATTTTATGTACTTAGTTTTATATCTTAGGAACTCAGTCATGTTCTTTTACATTATGTATCTCTGTTCCGTTCTATAGAGCATCCCAGGAAACGATTGTCTAGGAAACATTTATTTACATCAGATACCATTTCAATTTTTATATTTTTGTTTACATATGGTTATTTTCTTTACCTTTCTTATTACTAGGTATATATATAGTATATCCTATAAGTTGTAATATATTTGCTGAGTTCTCACAATAGTCACAATACGTTTTACTATTTATTACAGCTGTTCATATTTTTGGTTATGTATTTACAAGTTGTGAGACGAAGGCAAATCAGCTGTGGTATGGAAGTGATAGAAACTATTATTATAGATTCCTTTTATCGATTATATGCCACTATTTTAGTTGTGAGTAAAGGAAATTGTAGAATTTGCGGCCTGCTAGTTGTTGCGCTTAACTCAACCATTGACAGATGGCCATACCTGTACTATTTCTCTATTTTATAGCATTCAATTTAATTAGGGGAAATAGGTTTCTCAAGTTTATCGAGTAGCATTATTTTGCACTAAGCAGGACAAAAAAGTTTACCTTATTAGTAAAACTCAACAGGAAATCATTTGCTTGCAACCTTTGTACTGATTCGAATGTATATAAATTTTAACTGTGGACTTCAGTAATTGATACTACATTTTTATATCCGCGTTAACAATAACATCCAGGTAAATTTCATTTGTTACTAATTTAAAATTAAAAGTAATCTTCAATTTTTGTCTTTGATGTAATTTCAATTATTTTTAAAATAAATTTAAATTCAAAGTCAATTCTTTTTAATTTAATAAGTAGTTAAAATACTATGGTTTTAAAATATTTTCTTTCTTTTTCATTTTTTTGGCAATTTATAGTTTACGAAATCAGCTTATTTATATTCTTATATATACTTATATTCTATATATATATGGTTTTATATATTTATATATATTTATATGTACTTATATGTTTATGCACGTATATATTTATACATTTCTGTATACGTTTCTGCATAGCTTCTTCATTCCTGCATAACTTTTGCACAGCTTATCTTTCATATAGATAAAATTTCGTTAATTTTTCATAAACCACCTAGTCGGTTAATTTTCCTACGATTTTCACTCCATTTCATTAAGAGACGTAAATTGCCAAGGAAACTTTAGACTCCATTCTTGCAACAAGAGACAATTGTGGGCCTGGATTGCTGTCCCAGAACCAGTCACCTCAACAATAGTCAATCTAGGATCCTGGTATAAATTTGTTATATATATATATTTTAAATTTCTCTTACCAACAATTTCAGTCTGATCTATAGTAGACTGGTTATTCGAGAAAAAGAGACAATTCTACTTATTTTCACTATAGATGGTGCCCAATTTAACATCAATTTTTCCTCGTCTTCTTTTCCCGAACTAAACAGAAATCTGTCATTTATGCTGTACATTTTAGAAAGGGTAAGTTTCTCCACTCTTACGAAGACTCTGGATCCACGGCTCTATGCTCCGACTTAAACCAGCTAGTCGTCCGCATATGTTGCATCAATTCTTTCTCAAAAATAAATAATAAGGGAAAGGAGGTAACAATTTGTCTACTATTTGGAATAGCACTGGAATATCTATTATCTTTATTCAGCATTATTGTAAGAAAGCGTTTCTGCAACGTTTCTAGTGCATGTAAGTGCGTTTCAGTTGCACCTCCTCATTCTAATAATGCATGATTCAAATAACTTTGTACTAAACAGTGGTAAATAGTTCTCATTTGTTGAATATTCAGCATATTCTGTAGATATTTGATCTTATGCCAAGAAACCCAGTCGGGTTTCGCAGCTAATTTTCTCTCTCTGCCATGCGAAAATGAATATAACAAAAATCGCTTTACTGTTACCGCAGAAAATACAGATTAGAAATTTATGAAATCATGTAGAGCTGATGTTGACCCTTATCCATTTTAACAGACTAAGTTTTTTCTCTATTTTTCCTATTAAAATACACTGATTGATGGTGAGGAACAAAATATTACCGATCAGATATTTCTAAAATCGTGTAGAGCTTATTTTAAACCTGATTTATTGTGAAATACATTTTTTAAATACATAATGATAGCCAAAAGCAAAATATTGCAGGTTATAAATTGTTGAAATCATGCACAGTTTATGTCTCAACATTGTTTTTATAACAATACAACAAAAAATCTGAAGCTGGATTCCTCAGTTGGTATCTAACACATGATTTGTTGGAGAAAAAACTGTATTTTCCAAAAGTAGGTAAATAATTGATTACTTTACTTGAATTTATATTTTGTCTTTAATTACTTCTAGTAGTACTACCGTAGCAGGAGTGTTTTTTTACTGGCTGAGATACCCATTGAATTATGCAAGGAAAGCAGCAGCACAATAATCATTCCAAATTAGCGCTACTCATCAATAGAATAAACTTTAATTTTCTATTAATATAATTATCGTGTGAATTCCATCGTAAATGTTGGTCTATGGTAATACCTAAGTATTTTTTGGCAGAATAACCTGCTGAGTTCCCAGTGTATTAATATTAGTTTAATTAAATGATGGAAGTCTTTGTATGGCACAGCTAAAAAGTAAGTAAAAGGTCTTTTCAAAATTAAGTATCAACAATTTATGACCAAACCAATTTTTTATAGTATCAGTAGTATGTTAAATCTTTGTCTACTGTATTTTTTAGTTCATCCCACATGTCAGCTGTATAAGAAATTGCAGTATCATTGGCGAAGCTGATTATGTTACCTGTGCTTTGTAAGGAAAATATTCCATTTACATAAACTGAAAATAGTAGCGGTCCTAACACCGTGCCTTGTGGTACTCCATACATGATATTTAGTGACTCGCTCAGTGTATCCTTTACTTTCACATACTGAATTCTATTGGTTAAATAACTTTTGAAAACTTTTAGGCTGATGCCTCTGACTCCAATATCTTCAAATGTCTGTAAGAGTAATTCATGGCCGACTGTGTCACATGCCTTACTAAGATCAATAAATGTACATAGACAAGATTTTCCTTCATCTACTCCTTGAAAGCAGTCAGCCATAATCCTTCTTCCAAACATTTATTTATTATATACACTAGGGTGTCAGTGATATAAAGTCAGACAGCTTTTAGAGTTTCCGCCTTTATATGATCTACTCCGGTAGATTTATTATTTTTTAATTCTCAAATTAATCTCACTTTTATCTATTGGGGGCCAATGTAATGACTGGTTGCTTTGGGACCTTTGAGGTGAAAAGGTTGGGTCTTTTTTTAATATTGTTTGCTAATGTTTTTTCCATTTCTGAAAAAGTCTTTACAAATACGTTTGCTGTCTGTTTATTTTCAGTTAATATTTCTCCATCTGTACTCTTTATTGAGTCAATGGGTGCATTACTGGTATATCTGGTGGATTATGTTTAGACCTAATAAAAATGTGATCTATGCACGAATTATGATTTTCCTGTGACCTAGTAATGTTATTAATTACAAATATATAACCTGACTCACGTAATATATTTTGGTATTCTTGTACGTAATCATAATTTTCCAATATATGTCAATATTTTTGTCTCCAACAAACATAAAGTAATCATTTGTATTGTGTTTATTTTTCTAGATTTCTATTAAATTCGTGGGTATCAGTGTTGGGAGACCTGTAAACAGCATTTATTATGAGGGAGTTCAATTTTTATATTTCGAGCTTTGGTGTTATGTATTTGCTCCACTGAGTACTTATCTTGGTAGTCAGATATACCACCGTTCCATGATTTTAGTTATATACTTGCTTATTTAGTTTAGTTTAGTTTAGTACTTGTAACTTTCTTTAAATTTCTAGTTATCATAAAACTCGAGCTATTATGCTATTGGTTCATACTGTATATTTATATGAAGAGTATTAGTGGCTTCGTACAAAAGTATTTACGGATACATGTTGTAGAAACTTTTTGTCTTACAATTACTTATTTATTCCCACCCTAAAAACTCCGTGTCTAAACTACCTCGTTTATCCGTGCTATAGCTCGACATGTGCTGTGATTACTTTAATTAAACACTTCAACATTTTAAAATGAGACTTTGTGAAGATACGCGTGAATCAACTCTCTACGGAGCAGCAAAATAACGTTTGCAGTTTATGAATTTAATAAATATTTAATTACCATTACATAGCTGCCAACCTTGTCTGCCTTCTCGGATTATTGAGTTAATAAAGCATATACAGAGAGATCAACAAAAAAGTGCGATCAAAAACTTCAACGCACGTCTTTAATTGCACTGTTATTACAGGCTGTTAAAATATCAGGCACTGCCAGAGTTTTAGTTGAACTGATTGCTCCATTGTTGAATAAAAGGATTGCTGGCGTGAGCCAGCACTCGGCCATTAGGCAGTAGGGGGATATGCGTATAACTAATGCCGACTGTAAATTATTCTATATCCTATGAACACAATTCCTGTCGCAGGCTGTTTTACTGCTATCTTACATAATATAACCATAGAAAGTAAAGGGCCTCACCGATATTTAAATTTTAAGAATGTACCAATAAATTAATTAACATATTTATTTTACAACACCAAGTAATTGATAATAATTAATATACAGGGTGTCCAACCAAAAGTAGGTACCCTGAATAACTTGAAGGATGATGATAGGTATACAAGTATTACATTAAAATATGTCACCCTTGGAAACAAGGTCGACGTGTTTCATCAATTTTTCAAATTTTTTTTATCTCCAAAGTTAATCAGGGTGCCCATTTTTGGTTGGGACACCCGTCTAGATTTAGAGAGATAAACTTTACTTTTAGGGAAACATTTAAGAAAAGATTAAAAAATTTTGTATAATGTTTTTAAATTACTGTAATTTGTTTAGTCTCTTATTTAAATGTTCACAGAGCCAAATAATTCTAAAAGTCCTTCTTTACGCTGTTTGACGTGATTATTTAAAAGTTGATCTAGGCAATATAAGAAGAATAACCAATATATGTATTTTTTTTTTTCAGTTGGAGACTCTAAATTTACAAGGTGATACTTGATGTGTCTATGCAGACATATCAGTTTTTATGAAGATACGACAAATATGTAAAAAAGTAAGTGACTGTAGTTTAAACACTTGATATTGTGAATAACCAAAAAAATTGAAACAAAAAAGGTCTATAATTGCATATATTTTGTTCATAAAAAGCATAAATATTAATAGATTATCTAAAAATATTCTAAACATAACCAGCAGAATAGCAAACCATTTAGTAGTACGCAAGATTATGCTGTTTACCAACAAGTACTACAATTCTTTAGAAGTAGTAACCTAGTCCAGTTCTGCTCAGTGTCATTTTGGACTCTCTCTTTGACAGATCTAGAGGCTTCTTTGCATGAAAGATAGCAAGAGATACAGAGACGTAAAGATGTCTACATGAGAATTGTCGTATAAAACAATCTCTCGTAAACCTGTGTACAATTTTACGGTCCGTATACTTTTTATTACCATTACTGTTACATAGGCAAAGAAAAGTGTCTGACGGTGACTTAGTATAACAGAACATACAGCGTGACCCATTTGTTTTGGAGTCAACCTGTAAAATCATTATTTAATGTGCGATTTTCACTGTTTTTTTTAATTGTGCAACTTGTTGAACTACATTTTTGGAGTAAAACACGCCAAATTTCTACAAAATCCAATACCTACTAGTAAAATTTTAATAATTCATATTAGATATTTTTTAAGAAAAAATCTATGTACACCACTGGATTCACTACCTCTCCTACCGGCCCCTACTAAATTTTATCGTTTTTGTAGACATATTAAAAATGCATAATACATAATTGCCATAAATTTATTATAAACGTTAAGTTGTTCATGAGAAAAAAAATCTGATGCCTAGTTTTGACAAATCAACAAAGGAATAGAAACTTATAGCAGCACTGAAACAAAAACAAAATACAGAATTCCGTAACCTTCCGTGTTTGTCCCCCTAGCCTGTAGTTCTTGTACAGTGTGTGGCCTTGGTTTGTAAACTTTTTGTTTCATTAAACCCCAAAGGAAGAAATCGAGTGGCGTTAAGTCTGGGGATCTCGGCGGCCACTCAATCAAAGGACTGTTTCGCTATATCCAACGACATTCAAAATGTTAATTTAACCATCTTCTTACTAAAACAGCGTTATGAATAGAACTTCCATCGAACTAAAACTTTAAATTAAGGCGATTCTGTAGTGATATATCATCTAATATAATCCAAAACTCGTTCCCAAGAAAATTTAAAAACACATTCGCATTCACATTACCTTCAAAGAAGAAAGCACCGTTTATTTTGTCATTTAGTATTCCGCACCAAACCTTAATTTTTGCTAATACTGACTCTTTGCATTTATGAAGAATTCCGGACTTTCAGCGACGGCAATTTTTATTTAAAACCACCGTATTTTGTTAAATATAGCTTCATCGCTAAATAAAATTTCATTCAAAAAATTAGGTCAGTAGGTATTGTTGGTTGAGCCAGACAGTGGCGTCACAGCATTGGCGTCATGTCGTCAAGTAGGGAATCTGCATTACCGACAGGAAGTCTAAACTGGCGGAAAATTCAAATTCGGGATATGTCGGTAAGTAGGGTATTTGCATTATCGATGAATCCAAATTGGCGGGAAATTCAAATTCTCGGAAAATTCAAATACTCAGGAAATTCAAATTTAGGTGGGAAATGCTACTACGGACATCAGACAAATGAGATTATTAATTAGCTAAAGTCGAGACAAGAATTCAAGCGATGCACGTCACGAGTGATCTCATTAAAGAAATTTTAATACTAACATAATTTTTTAATCATTAATTACGTTAAAAAGAGTAATTCATGACATCCAGTTATTAAGCTTTTTTCAAAAATAGGTACAGTTTAATGGGGTTTCATGATTCTTAGCAGTATTGCCTTATTTATAGAATCGATCTGTGATGTGCATCGCTTGAATTCTTGCCTCGACTATACCTTGAGTAACCTTTGAAGACTTTACAATAATAATAATGATAAATTTCATTCTTTTGAAGTTGACGCTTTGCTTGATTGAAAGTAAAGATACTCTGCAAAAACATAAATATTTTATTATATGACTTAAACAATAATACATTTGTACATTCAAGTTACATAAATATGTTGCTTTATGACATCGATCGCATGAAAAACATATACAAAACATTTTTATCTTCACTGGAAAGTCTAAATTTGCTCGTCAACCACGTTACTGTACCTCGTACGCCTGCTTCCGTTTTGATTGGAGTTTCTCATTAACGACACCGACCTGACGGGCAGCTGATGGTTGCAGGGGGGTACTCGGTTGCAGTTTTTCCTCTTCATGCTTATATAAGTTGTACAGGTGTTGTTACGTTGTAGTACTGTGCTTTCCGTTCCTTCTATGCCTGGAACAATAGAGAAGAATTTTAGAGAATTAATGTATAGTAGTAGAAAAGCATTGCCGCAGCCCACTGCGAATAGCTATGTTACGACGATTGCAAGGTCTCAGTGGATACTGACACGAACTTTCGGAATTTCCGAAAGTTGGACCTGGGAGCCGGACATGACCACCAAAATTGCTGTCAGGAATATTGTCAGAATTGTCAGGACATCAGAAACCAAGTGTCACATGGACAGCAAAAAAGACCTTTAAATATGCTATGTCAAATTAAAATTCGAATTTAATAAGAAACATCACCGCTCCGATCGCCCTCAGCTATAACCCCGACTTCCCCCGCTCCGCTTGCACCTATTAGCATTTAGACAGCAAAAAAACTAGTCAGAGATATTTTTGCACGGTCTATTAGGAGTCTACAGGGCAGCTGCGCGCTTAAAACCTAACCAAATGCAGATAATTACAATATTTAGTCAAGTAGATAAATAGTAAGTATAGTTTAAGTAGGAATAAACTGAGACAGAAAAAACGTAACATAAACTTTACGACCTCAATAAAATACCAATACTCTTTGGGCTACCTCGGCCGACCCTCGACCGCAAAGCATCTCGCTCGTTTTTAATGTGCGGCGAGTCGTTTGATCGTTTCATGTTAGGCATGCCGCCGGTGGCCCGCGGCGATAATAATGATGTCGTAATGTTTTTGTTTCGTTTTTTTTTGTCTTAGGAAGTCCTTACTTGGACTATACCTATTTGGTTTTTAAGAAAACTAGTTGGGCAATAATACGGCGATTTTCAAGAGCGTCGAACGAGTGTCTAGGCAGTAATTCTTTATGCGAAATCCAATTGGTTGGTGGATATAAATTATCATTCTTGAAGCTGAGCTCTTTCTATATTTTGCACATAGATATTATAGTGAGGACATCCTATGATGGAGGCATATTCAACGCTAGGTCTAATAAAAGTGCAGTATAATAACTTGATGGTATTAATATCATTAAATTCGCATGTATTCCGTATCACAAAGCCAAGAAATCTGAAGGAGTTTGTTACTATATCATTTACAAAGGATAGGTTGTAGTCGAAAGTTACGCCAAGGTCACGGATAGTGTTAGGTCTATGCAGGGAAACTTCATCAATAGAATAGTCATCTTTTATGACACTGTGTTAGAGAAAAAAGGACATTGCGTTACACTTGGGAAAATTTGGAGGCAGACTGTTTGGTGTACACCCAGTTATTAATTTTGTTTAATGCTATTTGAAGCCTATTACAGTCATCAGAGCACTTAATAGCAGTGTATATTTTCATGTCATCCAAGTATAATGAACAGTCTGCTTCCATCTCATTTATAATATTATTAATGTATATACTGAATAATAATGGTCCCAGTATAGACATTTGAGGAACCCCAGAGGTGACAGATATCTCAGTAGATTGTTGGCCGCAACATTGGACAAACTGTTTTCTATCTTCAGGGTAAGAATTGAAAAAATATACTAGATGTTTTGACACGCCAAAAAGAACTAGCAAAATACCATGATTGAGTCCTTCGAATGCCTTCGAGAAGTCACACAGTCTCGTAAAAAAAAAGCAGGTATTTTTTCCGGGCCAACAGTACTTTTGGGTTCAAATTTTTTAGCACTATTAAGTACTTCAGTTTCAGCAAATTGCTTTAAATGTAAGCCATCTATATAGGAACTATTAAAAAAGTCTGCAAAGGCATCTGCAATGTTTTTCGGGTCATTTATCAAACTATCAACATATATCATATTGTTTGGCATGCCATTATTTTTTTATTGTTAAGAAATTGTCATAGTTCTTTGGGATTATTTTTTATATTACTTTCGATACGGCTACAATATTCTTTATAAGAGTTATCTATATCAGCTTTAATTCTTTGCCTCAAAAATAGGAAGTCTTGTAACGCGATAGGGTCATTATGTCTTTTACAGTCTCTCCAGGCTTTATATTTCATATGGATACATTTTATAATGACAGCACTAAACCAAGGTGGGTACATTCGTCTATAAGGTTTAGTTTTAGGTACGAAGGTATCAAACAAGTCATACAGTTTTGTATGTATAAAAAGCATCGCAAGAACATCAACATCGGTATAACTATTTAAGAGGCTCCAGTCTATATGAATTATCCAAACTTTCATACAGCCCTATGAAATCTGCCTTTCGAAAATTGTAAAATATATTGTCGATTCTTTGTCAATTGTTCTTTTCCTTCCTAGTAAGACCGAAATATACTACGATCGAAGGATGATGATAATCTTCTGGTAGTAATGTAACGCTTTTTCCACGACACACTATTAATTAAATTTTCTTGAAAATAATTAATAATGAATTTGGCAGGGTCGAAAAACTTTTTCATGTGGTCCTTAAACTGTTATATTCTACGTTATTGTTTAATTCATTTATTTGCATATCTGCAAATCACGAATCATAATTCATTTTGATAAAAATGTAATTATTTCCAAATGTAAAGTTTATGTATACGTGCTAAAAGTGTTACAATCCAATAATTTCTGCTTTTCCCATTCGTGTCACTTTGTGATAAATTTTTACATGCGTTCTTATCGTGCCTAGCTCCCTATACAATCAGAAGCTGTGGCTTTGTAAACAGTTACACTTATAATCAAATTAGTTCATCAAGATTCAGATAACGAAGTCGTTATTTAATAAGTTTAACGTTTTATAGAGAATAGAATTTCATGGTGGTGACTTACACGAACACGAAATGGAAATCTTGTTCGTGTTTGCCAAAACAACTAAGCAATTACGAGGTTTTCTGTTTCGACATTGTTGTCTCTCATCAGCACAGCGTAGTGTATATTGGCGTTAAGGTATACGTTCAGATTACACATGAAGTAAAATGTTTGTAAGTGCCATAAAATATGCATTACCTCGTTCTCTGAAATACAAAATAGTGAAATAATTTAATGTTTTCTTTAATTCGGAGGTAGACGTGATTGTTATGCACGTATACGTATAGAATGTAATAAATTTTAAGATATAATTAATTAAAGAAATTTTTTCGTTTAAAATTAAAACGAAATAATAATTGAGACCGTGCCGGGCGTATTCTGTTTAAAAGTAAACGAATTTATGAAGATTAAATTTAAGCATCCGATGGGGAGCGATAATAAAGTTACTACGTGTTATGGTTAAAATTGGGCGAGAAAGAACTCTGCCTCGGATTAGCTAAATAAAATGTTACATTTGTTTTTTGTCATATCGTTTCTTTCCCTTTATTTTGTGTCATGATAACTGTGCTGTACTCTAGATATAAATTTGTTTTCAATTTAATTTTTTGGTGAGTTTCGTGGCTAGAATTAAAAAGCTCTATTACACAATGTAAAGTGTTTAATGTAGAAACGGCAGCTTGAAATTCCGTTGAATATGGGATATTTGCAGTTTTTGGGTATATCAGCCGACTTTAAGATTAATATCACGATAACGGGAAGGATTAAATTATTCTTAAGTAAATAAAACATGAAACATAATATTTTTAGTCGCAAACTCCTCTATAAAATCCTTATTTTACTATAAGGAAGTAACCAGACTGCAACCAACAGCTACTCTTCGGGCCGTGTGCCCCACCGAGCGCTGAATTACAAGTTACAAGCCTGGCGCGATAAGTGTAATAATTGCATATTACCATCAAAACGCTAATGCTTCGATTGCAACAAACACCAGCCGAAAGACCGATCCTACTTAAAGGAGCTCTCATGCCAGTCATCACACACCACTTGCAGACTGCAGTTTCGAGCTGTTGGCTCTCGTCGGTGCAAGGTAGGCATGTGACGACCGACACCACTGAAAGTATTCGTCCCCTTCTGCGGGGGTACTTCGGCTTTCCACCCGAAAGTGCTTGCCGCAAGATGTGTAGTATGTATAAGTAACGACAAGCGCTTAGACCCCGCGATATGCAGGTTTGCTCCGACCAATGCGCGACTGGCAAAATAATGGCGGGAAATTTGACTGAAATTTAATTTATTGGAAGTATAAATTGACGAAACAAATGGTTCATTAAACTTTTTTTTTGTTTTTTTTTTTGTATGTATTTTACTTGTACGTCTGTATGGTACAAGAAATAAAAATGCTACAATTTTTAAGTAAGTAGATGTATTTATAACAAAATTAAATTATAAATTCTAAATAAAACTACATAAATCTTAGGTTAATACATTAAATATAGTTAAATTTAAAATCAAAGTATTAAGTATTAATAATTATTTCTCAGGAATTTTAATATCTGGGGTCAAGAGTGAAAGTGAAATGATTTCTAATTCTTTGGGATTTGGTTTGCAAATTCTCTTAATTTTCTTGGTTTTTTTCCTCGTTGAAAATAATCGTTGGGGAGCAATGGTTTTATTATGAGGAACGTACTTGTCTGAGCATTGTTTAACTACTTTGCCAGTACTTGTAGAAGATTTAATAGCTTGAATACTAGATTTCATTGCTTTTAAATGCTTTTTTGCAATTAACAATTCATCTTGCTGTGTTATGCTATTAAGTAAATGGATATATTCAATTTTTAAATTTTCCGCTTCGGAAGTTAACTGTAAAGAATTGGTACTTACTACTTTATTTTTGCAAATCTCTTTTATTAGTACTTCTTTTTCATTTGGAGCCTGAATAAGTGAATTATCATTTTGTAGAATAGATTCTTTATTCTCATTAGAGCTAGACAAGAAATTTTCAGAATGGGATTGACATAATAAATGGATATGTTTGCACATATTCCATTTAATACTTGAATCTATACAAGAGCAACTAAATTGATGAATACAAATGTTGCATTCTAAACAACGTAGATTGCAATTACATGATGTAATATTTTGCTGGATGAAATAAATATCAGTACGTTTACTCGAACAAACATTCCACCGATTTAAATCTTTTGTGATTAACTCATCGCACAATTTTAAACTTTCTTTATGTCTTCTACGAAGATCACTTAATTTTTTGGTAATTTTACCCTTATGTAAGGTAATTAATCTATCATAGAGGCGATCTCTAACAAATTTCATTAATGTGTGTAGCATCTTATCCAGTCTTTTAACATTTTTTCCATGAAAATAAACATACTTAATGGTTCTATGCATTCTCTCTAAATGCATATTTGTGTTTAATCCACAGTTCACACGGTAACAATATGCCCATGACTCGACAGTCTTAGAGTATGTATTTTCAAAATAGATGCCAAATTCCTGGGTATTTGGATCTTGCATCATATTTTTTATAGCCTGGGGAGTCATATTTTTAAAAGCATTAACATCTACCTCCTGCAATAAAGTTCTTAGAATTTTATAAACCTCTATTTGTTTCTCTTTTGATTTTATCTTTGTTAGGTTTTTTCTCCAAGCACGGTCAACATGCCAAGTGCAAAACAATTTTTTTTTCGGTGGTGTCATTACATTAATAAATGCATTGTAGAAAGATTCTGCCATGTCAGACATGAAAACAGTTGGTGCTAAGTTTCCTGACTTTTCTTTAACAAAGTTTAAAAAAATTGTCAATACTTCCTCATCACACCGATTACTTATTAAAAAAGCACAGGGAAAACCTTGCCTTAAGTCATCCAAAACTAATAAAGTTGTTAGTTCAAAATTGTATTGGTTTAAACCATGTGTTCCATCAATGCAAACTGCATCCGAGCCATATTTCTTCAGAATATCATTTTGCGCATCATTCATTATAATAAGAAGGAAGTCACTAGATTGTAGCTGAGGATAATCTTCCTTTGTTTCATTTTGCCGTTTGTAAAATAACACACAGGAATCATGATCCTGCATTTCACTCACCCATGCATCTACACTGATCGCATCGTTCTCATGTCTCTTTACATTAATAGATAAATTGTAGGTATTTTCTATATTGTGAAGGTCTGACTTTGTTAATAGATGAAGTCTACTTAGTTTACCATCCCCTGCTATTGATTCACGGACATCATCCAAAATAGTATCAAATGGGATATTTGCTGAAATTTTTTCTGCTAAAGCATTTTTTTCAGAAACGGTTAAAGTTAAATGACCCAGGTCAGCTTCATGTCCGACATGTGTTTTTGAAAATTTTACCTTCAATGTATAATTTGTAATAGTAACAGATATCATAGCAGGACATAAACCATTAATTTTGTTACTTCCTTGTGTCTTAATTTGGCGTAACCCTTGACTTTCAGATGTAAAATATCCAGATCGATGACATTGAAAATAAATAAATTTCGTAGACTGCTTACGTTTGGAACCACTTCTTTGAATAAATTTCGAATGTGTTTCCTTTTCAATGGTTTCTTTCCACTCATCAAAATCTTTGCGAGATGAAAAATCTAAATGTTCCACTTCCAGAACTACTTCGTGAATATTTTCAAAATGTTCGATTAAAATATGTTTTTGATAATGTTTAAAATTACACAACGGGCATATATACAATACATTATCCTTTACATATTCTGCATTATGTGTCTGCCGTTCATGTAAACTTAAAAATGATTTTGTATTGTAAGATTTGTTACAAAAATTACATTGGTAGTTTCTCTTTGGAAGAGCAGCTAAGTTCTCCACTTCACTAGGATGTAGTTCCTTCATATGTCTTCTTAAATTTTTGAAATGCATATATACCTTGGAACACAATGAACATTGAAATTCGCGACTTTCCATTATTGTCTCGTTTTTTTTCCACTTTAAATTGTATTAAAGACAATTTCTAAAAGAAAATGCAAAAAACTTGATATTAGAGTTATAAACAAAATGTAAACATATTTTGTTTTTACTCACCAGTATCAATCCTAATAGCTAAGTATTCTCTCAATACATAAATAGTTATATATATATATATATATATATATATATATATATATACAGATTATATTCTTGATTTTAACAAATCAAATCATTTTATAACAAACTGACAATTTAACCTAAAATTTTGACGTAAATAACAAATACGTACATGAATCACAAAGGATATTTGCAGTTCCCGCCATTACTTTCTCACTCGCCTATTGGTCGGAGCAAACCTGCATATCGCGGGGTCTAAACGCTAGTTAAGTAACGTGCTCTGGGCTATCTGGTGAGTTAGATAAGTCGTTTACAGATTGTAGTGGGATGCGTGCGTAGTGGTTAATATGTTTTAGGTTGAATTTATGTTAGGATGTGTTAGTTGTACTGGAGGGGTAAAGTGGCATCTTTTTGACTAACGAATCTTAAATAAAATGGCTCTTTTCAGATTCCGCCTGAAGGGCAATATAAAGCAGTAATAGTATTTTTTTTTTGTTATTTTTTGCTTGTTGCATTTTTAATATTTTTTTAGTTTTAATATTTTTTTGGTTTTCAATTTTTATTTTTTTGTTTATTTTTTTTTAGATTTTTTCATTTTTTCGAACAACAATTACAAATTTTTATGGGGTGAAGATATAGTTAAGGGATGGGTACTTGGGAGCGGTATAAAATTGAGGGGTAAGGGGATCGAGGAGTGAGGATCACTTGACTATTTAGTATATTTCGGTGTCTTTGGGATAACGACATGTAAAATAGTCAGCAGGCGCCATCTAGCGGTCCAGTGTCAGTTGCAATCGAAAAGTAAATAGCCTGACTGGGATTAGCATAGTTCTAATGTGCTTTTAGAGGGCGGAATATTAAAACGTAATATTTATAATAATATATAATATAAAAAGGCCCAATCAGGTAAATTTAAACGCTGAGGATACTACGGGAGTAATATGTCGTTGGATTTTAGAACATCATAGCTTTTATTAGATAAGACTAGATCCAGCTCCCTGTTGTTTATATTAACTATATCCTTACACTGTTGTGGCTCCAAAAAATTAGCCCATACGTAAGTTGCCTAAGGGAAGATAATCGAGCTGTTATTAGTGGGCATGTCCTCTACACTTACTGTTTTATGTATTACGTTCTTCTGAAATGCGAATAGAAAAATATGACTCCATATATCGATCGCAGATCATTTGGATTTTCAAAGTCTATAAAGAAACTTTGAAGTTAAAATTCGTATATCCTTCAGCACGGTTTGAATATATTGTGATGAATATTCTTGACCAACTGTCATCGCGTGCTGATTTTGAATTCCAGTTCTGACACTAGCAACGTCAGTCGGTGGGTGACGGATATTCGTCTAATTTTTTTGTAAATATAACTCCTTTTCGGACTACTTTGGCCTTAGGCTTAGGGATTATCTAATATATATGTTGTCTTTATGTTCTATTTCAGACTGCTCAATTTTATGTACGATGACGACATAAAGTACAATATTTATGACACAATTTATCAGCTATAAAGTACCTCTTTATACTACTAATAAAATAAAGTTAACTTTATTTTATTAGTACTATAGAGAGACACTTTCTTCTATTGCATGTCATAAACAGTGAAATTTTATGTAAATCATTCAATAAAGCTTGTTACATAAAGAATTATTATGTAGTTTGAATATAAGCCTTATAGAGTATAAAGTAATATTTTTTTTTAACAACTATTCGTAGACTAATAGTAATTCAGTCATACATACATTTTCTCTGCAATTCAGAAGTTCTTCTAATATTAAATTATGTAAAGATTTTATTGAGGTTGATTTGTCTAAAGGCTATGGAGTTATGAATAACTTTGATATTGATGATGCCAGAGCGATTCCAACAGACATGAATAACTTATCCCAAAATCTATTGTATATGTTAATGGAAAGCTTAATATCTAGGACATCTATATAATATATTCATGTGACACCCGTACCCTTTGCCTTCATTCATTAACCGAGGGATGATGTACGCTATGTGTTGTTTCATTTCTGTGTCTCAAAACTTGCCTTGGGATAGTTTAGGATATTGAGAAAAGCGTGGCACAGCACTGTGAAGAATTATTGGGAGTACAATGTGTGACAAAATACTTTAGAACAGGAGAGCTACAAAGTTTAAAAGTTATTCAGTGTTTGTGATTAATATGACAATGAACTAGGTAAAAATTCAGTAAATGTGTGGGAAGACAGGGTCTCTACATATTAATGTCGCGAAAGAAACAAGAAAATTAAAAAGATATGTGAAATGATCGCAGTTATGTTACGTCCGTTTACTTTAGGCGTTTAGAATCCAAGTCTATATTATAGATCCTCCCCTTGGTCATCGATTACTAATATGAAGCAATTTAAAAAAAATGTATATTTGTTGTAAAATATTTGTTCTGGGTATTATCCCTAAGAGCTTTTTTTCACTTTCTAAAGTTGATAAACTGCCAAACACGTTGTTCAAATCTGCTTTTTTGCGGAATATTAAAACATAATATTTAAAAATCCTTATTTTACTATAAGCGCCAGGCTTGTGACTTGTAATTCAGAGCTCGGCGGGGCACATAGCTCGGAGAGTAGCTGTTGGTTGCAGTCTGGTTACGTTCCTTGTAGTAAGCGTAGTTTGCGACTAAAAATATTATATTTTAATATTCCGCCCTCTAAAAGCACATTTGAACTATGCTAAGCCCAGTCAGGCTATTTATTTTTCGATTGCAACAGACACTGGACCACTAGATGGCGCCTACTGACTATTTTACATGTCGCTATCCCAAAGATACCGAATTGTACTAAATAGTCAAGTGATCCTCGTGTCGGTCGTCACATGCCTACCTTGCACTGACGAGAACCAATAGCTCGAAACTGCAGTCTGCAAGTGGTGTGTGACGACTGTCATGAGAGCTCCTTAAAGTAGGATCAGTTTCTCGGCTGGTGTTTGTTGCAATCGAAGCATTAACGTTTTGATTTTAATATGCAATTATTACACTTAACGCGCCAGGCTTGTAACTTGTAATTCAACGCTCGGCGGGGCACATAGCCCGGAGGGTAGCTGTTGGTTGCAGGCTGGTTACGTTCCTTATAGTAAAATAAGGATTTTATAGAGGAGTTTGCTACTAAAAATATTATGTTTTGCCAAACACGTTATTCTGTTGTCGCCGAACCACGAACCAATTATCCTCATCTCATATCACTAAATTTTCAATATTATTAAATCATTTTATCCTAGTTTCCATGTCTCGAATTAAGTTTAACAGGTTATATATCTCTGCTAGATTATTTGCTTATCCTGCTCTTGACCCTGCTTATGCCCAATATATTGCCGCTTTTATACTTCTCTGTCACGGTTTATTTAGCAATAAATTGTCTCACCCCGAATACATCAAAACAGCCACAATGTCGTTTCGCTGTACTTTATCGGAGCTATGTTACTACAGTATACATAACACCTCTCCTCTATAAACCGCTCTTATATGACGCTTTGACACCACATTTAAAATGTGGGAGTTTGCCTTTTTACAAAGTGTGAATTTTTAGCTTAAAATGCCGAAATGAAACTGCTACAGTTTCTAAATAAACATTCTTCGAATATAGTTGAATATATGTATACAGGGTGTCTCACCGGGAACTGAATCGATTGATATAGAGAAAAGTACGCATCAGAAAATTTTGAAAATTTAGATAATTACTAATGTCGGTGTGGTCAATCCAACTAAAGTAATTACAAGCAGCTGGCACTTCCGCTTATATCGGAAGTCGTTACCAACTTGCTTATTTCAAATGGAACACTCTAATTATTTTAGGGTTTTCGAAAAAACCATGAAATTCTAAGTCGAAAATGTGTAGCATGTCCTATACCTAAACCTAGCCGTTTCAGAGATATTTGACATTTTATAGAAAATTTGACAGGTACAATGGTTTGCAAGAACCGTTATAACTTTCTTCGTGTAAAAGATCCTCATCTGCTTCTTGTCACGTGAAAAGAACACAAGGAGAAGTGCGTTCTACAACTGAAATAAATACAATAACATCATACCAAGTGTTCCGTTTTTCGTGTTACATTTTGTCAACTTCAAACCGCGAAAACTTGCTTAGGACAAATGGAACACCCTGTATTTTTTTACGTCAAGTTGTGTAAAATTGAATTCCCTTTTCCCTGATATTAGCATTGTGGGGGTTAAAGCTACAACTTTTTGAAATATTTGCGATTTTATAAGAAATTCATGAATTGTTGTAATCATTTCATCAAAATAGCCATGATTAGAAACAATCAGTCATTATCTTATGTCAAAAAATGCCAGCACGTTTAAATTACATCCACGAAGACTTTTTAAATTTGTTTACTATTTATGGAGAATGTGATAAAGTAATATCAAGAACTTGCAGCACATTTGCTACTCGATATCCAGAAAAACGGAAACCGTCACCAAACACTGTAAAACGCATACTGGAAAATTTTGAAAATTATGGCTCTGTCAAGGCAAAATGCAAAGAAGAAAGCCTATTGTTAATGACGAAAACATTGAAATAGTCATTCTGGGATATTTTCATGCATTTCCAAGGACGTCATTAAGACAAGCTGCTCTGGAATCGAGACTATGCAAGGATTCAATTCACAGAATCTTATTAAAACATACGTTTCACCCGTTTTCATTCCATATGGTTCAATGATTAAGAGAAACAGATTTCCTAAGAAGACAGAATTTTTGTGAATTTATTCTAATAAGGTCTGAGGGTCACGATTCTTATTTGGGAAATATTATATGGACAGATGAAGCAAAATTTACTAAAAATGGACTTTTTAATAGACACAATTCGCATTATTGGAGTGACTCAAATTCTCATATGTTCAGAGAGCGAAACTTTCAGGAAAGTTGGCAGTTAGTTCAATGTTTACTGTGCCATAAGAAACGATAGAGTGGTGGCATTACAATTTTATCACGAAAATTTAAGCGGTAAATTAAATTTTCTCTTCTGCTAATATGTATAGGTAAATTTTTGTTTTTTTTTTTTTTAGATGAAAGATATCTGAATATCTTACAAAATTTGAATAATAACTATTTAGAAAATTTACCTCTCGCCGAACATAGAAACATTTTTTATCAGCACGAAGGTGCTCCCCCACAAAACGCATATTTAATTAATAATTATTTACACGAAACTTTTTATGATCAATGGATTGCCAATAATGGACCTTTCTTATGGCCTCCTCGCTCGCCCGATTTATCAGTTCTGGATTATTTCATTTGGGGAACTATTAAAAATAAAGTTTATGAGAGCCCATTAACAACCATTGAAGATTGTATGCAAAGAGTAAGAAATGCATTTCAAAACATATTACAGGATTCAATTAGAAGAGCTACCCATGGGGAACTAATCCGAAGGTGCGAAAAATGTGTCGAGGTTCGAGGACGGAATTTTAAGCAATTATTAAATTAAAATGAAATCATATTTTAAATTGATCTTATCTCTGCTATTTTAGTTCATGCCATATCTTCAATTCGATTAATACGCATGTTACAGAATTAGCGTTATTTTGCGTTTTGGTGGATATCGAGTAGCAAATGTGCTGCAAGTTCTTGATATTACTTTATCACATTCTCCATAAATAATAAACAAATTTAAAAAGTCTTCGTAGGTGTAATTTAAACGTGCTGGCATTTTTTGACATAAGATAATGACTGATTGTTTCTAATCATGGCTATTTTGATGAAATGATTACAACAATTCATGAATTTCTAATAAAATCGCAAATATTTCAAAAAGTTGTAACTTTAACCCCCACAATGTTAATATCAGAAAAAAGGGAATTCAATTTTACACAACTTGACGTAAAAAAATACAGGGTGTTCCATTTGACCTAAACAAGTTTTCGCGGTTTGAAGTTGACAAAATGTAACGCAAAAAACAGAACACTTGGTATGATATTATTGAATTTATTTCAGTTGTAGAATGTAGTTTTCCTTGTGTTCTTTTTACATGAGAAGAAGAAAATGAGAATCTTTTACATGAAGAATGTTATAACGGTTCTTGCAAACCGTTGCACCTGTCAAATTTTCTATAAAATGTCAAATATCTCTGAAACGGCTAGATTTAGGTATAGGATATGTTACATATTTTCGACTCAGAATTTTATGCTCTTTTCAAAAACCCAAAGACATATAGGATATTCCATTTGAAATAAGCAAGATGGTATCGACTTCCGGTATAAGCGGAAGTGCCAGCTGCTTGTAATTATTTTTGTTGGATTGGCCACACCGATATTAGTAATTATCTAAATTTTCAAAATTTCCTGATGCGTAGTTTTCTCTATATCGGTCAATTCAGTTCCCGGTGAGACACCCTGTATACCTACCTACAATCTATCAAAACCTATAATACAGTGAGGTCCATGATACTAAGATATAGGGGGTTGAAGGGGGAGGTATAAAATTATGCTAATAAAATGTCATTTTAGAAATAGAAATTGACGTATTCTAGGATTTTACTCACTATAACTATATGTTATATTGACAATGGTTTCCCCAATCGAGCTGATATAACCAGCAAATGATGAAAATGAGAACATAGTAACTATATCTAAATTTATATCTTATTTTCAAATACATGCATAAAATTTCCTATGTAAAGTTTAACAATTAACAACCTCTATAGGCCTGCGTGGCGCGGAGTAATATTTACATCCTTATTTTTTTGTCTTAGCCTGTTTGATCCACTCTATTTAATAATGTGTACCTTACTTTGCTGAAACTCTAATGATATTTATTTGATCGGCTTAATGATTTTGTTTGCTGAGACAGGAAGTGAACTAGAAGGGGTTCCAATTTTAGTCTTAGTAATTTAGGGTAGTTGACACATTGTTCAAACACTCACTCCGACATTAGTAATGCGTAAATATTTACAATTATTTGTAAATTGACGAAGCATATTGAGAAGGTAGTTGCTACCGCAGCCACGCCTACATTGTCTACCATCTTATAATAATACTGGGAAAACTTTATCTTTTTGTCATGTCCAGAGTCATTAATCTTCTTCAGAAAATATTGTTGTGGCGTGGGGCTTAAACTATCTGAAACGAGCCGAAAACGTTTAGAACTCCTTTTGTGGAAAATTCCATGAAACAAAGAACTTTAGTAATGGGAAAGACTCACCTTACAGTCAGCAAGAAGGTGGAAAATACGAGGTGATGTTAACATGTGGATGAATAATGATAAACAGGTAGGGGATGCGAAAATCGTTACCTCAGAATAATAAAACTAGTTTATTCTTTCAGTAATGTTACATTTATCTAAGAGTACATTTTTTCAGTGTTGCATTGTAGCTTTAGCTGACGCTTTATTCAATACAAACTTATTTGTCTGTTTGTATAATAAAAATCGTTGTTTTTCAATGAATCAATGAATTTAGAAATAATAAGCAAATATCGGTAACTTACTAATACGAAGTTTTCCATTATCGATCGAAAGTTATATCATTCGCAATTGTCATCAAACTAAAACAGCTTAATAAAGGAAAAACAACTTTTCAAGTGACAACGGATAGTTGTTCTTGACCGGCAGACCAGACATTGTTCAAGCGATCCTATTATAGATTATTTTTCTGTTTTCCAAGATGTACTTTATTTTGCAATTGACTTAGCAATCTTTGTTCAGAAATAATTAGATCTTAGAATCACGTAACAGGTATGAGTTATATAACTCTTTCCTTCCTTCCTAGATCAATACTGTGTAAATCTGAGCGTGTCCTTATTTTCCTTGTTATTGGGATACCACATTTGTTAAACAATAATAGGTTATAGAAATCTAAACAAAAATAATCTAATCGATCTTAGTTTTGTTATAAATCCAGATCAATTCTGGAAGACTTATAAGCCACATACCGCCTACTAGCCATCCATTGAACTGTCAGTAAAAATTCTCTGCCTTCAGCTATAAAATTTAGGTTTGGATGTATTTCCTGAGGCAGGTAAACAGTACTTCTACTCTGCAGAAACTAATTCTGAAAGTACACAATTTACAAATTAGTTGAAGGCCTCAACCCTTGAAGTCAGGACCGCATGCTACGAAATGAATATAAATGATTATGTTCATAGAGGAAAGCAAACAAGGCGTGTTTCATTAATTTTTCTGAACCGATTTTTTAAATCTAAATATAGTATGGCAACTTAATACAAATCCCCCACTGTTAATATTTTTCTATAGTTGATATACAGGGTGTCCATTAAAGAATGGGCCATACCTCATACAAAAAATAAATTAAAAAGAATTGCCTTTGTCACCACTTAAATACTTCCACGTCCAGTGAAAGTATAGTAACGCAAAAAAAAAATAATTTTCTTTTTGTTGAAATAGGCTTAAAATGTCATGAAACGTCGAGATTTTAAATTTGAGCAAAAAAATCCTGTCTGTCTGTCGATCTGTTTGGCTGTCTGTAATTTTTTTATGCGCACGTTCACTCTGGAACCGTTTATGATATTGACTAGAAATTTGGTACACTTATGTATTGTAACGAGCTCTGGAAGTAGATTATATTTTGATCTAATTCCGTTGAAGGGTTCGGGGGTAAATGGGGTAAATAAGGGTGAATAGACAAAGCAAACAAGTAAGAGTCCATGAAATTGCAATTTAGGTCATGTACGAAGAGTACCAGCCCCACACTATTATGAAAGGAAGTAAAAAAATTAAAATTTGATTTAGCGTGTATACAAGAACGAAACGTCTCAAAAAAATTTTCTGCGTTAGCTACCCCTTCTGCCACCCCCATTGCCCCCCCCCCCATTAATAAAGGGAGTAAAACATTAAATTGGGATTTAGTGTGTATACGAGAACCAATGGACTCTAAAATTTATTTGGCATTAGTCACCTTCTCTACCACCCCCATTGCCACCCCCACCCTATTATTAAAGAGAGTAAAATATTAAATTGGGATTTATGACTGATGGTCGAGAGGTGAGCACACTTGCCTCTCACCCAAAAGTTCCGGGTTCGATCCCCGGTCGTGGCAGTGGAAAATACTGTGAGAGGGATTTTTTCACTATACACGAATATTGGGTGTGTGTCCCTTGTCTCTAAATGTGTAGCCCCCTCCCACACAAGGCTCTTCTAGAGCCTTCCGGGATAAAGGGGGTCGTCATTACCTGTGGTGTATTTATTTATTATTTATTTAGTGTGTGTACGAGAACCAAGGGCCTTTAAAATTTATTTTGGCATTAGTTACCCCTTCCACCACCTTCATTGCTGCCCCACCCTATTTTTTAAGGGAATAAAAAATTAAATTGGGATTTAGTGGGTATACGAGAACCCAGGGCTTCTAATTTTTTTTTACATTTGCCACCCCCTCTATCACCCCCACTCTATTATTAAAGGGAATAAAATATTACATTCAGATTTAGTATGTATAAGACTTGGCTATAAAATCTGGATGTGGAAGTGATTCCTTGGGCAGCGGATTTTTTTAAGGAAGCAACATGGGACTTATTCTTACCCAAGAAACCTACTGTTGAGGTATAGCCCATTCTTTAATGAACATCGTGTGTATTCTATGTCTACATTGACATATCTGTATACAATAATATACCATGTGTCCCAAGACAGGCTTGACCAAGTATAAATAATATATTATAGGTACTACCCAAGTAACAACCACGGCCGTACCAGATGAAAATGTTGTGAAAATAATCTTCCGGAGTCGGAGTAAAAAAAGTTATGCAAAACTGCAAGAGGGTATGTATAAACAACCATTTGCATAACTTTCGTAATTTTTTTTCAACTAAATATATCAAAGAAAATAACAACTATTTACAATGTTCCGGTCATCGTAGCTTGGTGCAAACTTGACAGAAGATGTCTCCAAGGTTTGGATAAACTTCGGAATTCTTTTCAAAAAGTTATTACAAATTAAAGTTTTTTGTTAATTTAACAATGTTCCAGGGGGCAGAAAAGGGTGCAATACCGGAGTTGTTATTTTCTTACCTTCTCCAATATTGTCTCAAAATTTAAAAACTTTTGCAATTTTTGTCGAACTTTGCATTATCGAAATCCGTGGTGACTGGTCTATATGGGTACGATCCCACACAGTGATGAAAAGTAAATACTTTGCAAACATACCATTGGACAGATAAATACTAGATCACACACAATACGGCAGCTATAATCTATAAATTTGCTTCCTACACAATCTAATTTCAATGCAGGTGCTGAATAGAACAGCAATTTCTACTCGCTCCAATTGAGAGCCTTTTACAACTTTACATGCAATTTACCATGTAGTCGGATTCATTAGAAACAATATGCATGCAGGCTGTGAAACAAATTGCGTTTTCCGAGTATTTCTGAGACATTTTTATAAAACTACATCTTAAATGTGTTTTGCTTACTAGGTCATTGTGTGAATGCATACAGCAGGCATACGTTCATGTTGATAAGTTATTTAGTATCGAAGAAGGCTGTCGATGAAAATAATAGCGAGCAAAATATAAATATATATGTTATTACGAAACTTATTTCTCAGAAAGAATCATGTATTCCCGGAAAACAAATCACAATCGTATTTGCTTTAATAAATATGATTAATATGGCTTATTGGAGACCTTTTCTAACGGAAGAAATAAAATATCACGCGAATATACAGATTGTCTCACCGGGAACTCAATCGATCGATATAGAGAAAGGTACGCATCAGAAAATTTCGAAAATTTAGATAATTACTAATGTCGGTGTGGCCAATCCAACTAAAATAATTACAAGCAGCTGGCACTTCCGCTTATATCGGAAGTCGATACCAACTTGCTTATTTCAAATGGAACACCCTATATATTTAAGGGTTTTCGAAAAGAGCATAAAATTCTGGGTCGAAAATATGTAGCATATCCAATACCTAAACCTATCCGTTTCAGAGATATTTGACATTTTATGGAAAATTTGACAGGTGCAACGGTTTGCAAGAACCGTTATAACTTTCTTCGTATAAAAGATCCTCATTTGCTTCTTGTCACGTAAAAAGAACACAAGGAGAACTACGTTTTATAACTGAAATAAATTCAATAACATCAAACCAAGTGTTCCGTTTTTTGCGTTACATTTTGTCAACTTCAAACCGCGAAAACTTGTTTAGGTCAAATAGAACACCCCTGTATTTTTTTACGCCAAGTTGTGTAAAATTGAACTTCCTTTTTTCTGATATTAGCACTGTGGGGGTTAAAGTTACAACTTTTTGAAATATTTGCTATTTTATTAGAAATTCATGAATTGTTGTAATCATTTCATCAAAATAGCCATGATTAGAAACAATCAGTCATTATCTTATGTCAAAAAATGCCAGCACGTCTAAATTATACCAAAGAAAACTTTTTAAATTTGTTTATTATTTATGGAGAATGTGATTAAATAATATCAAGAACTTGCAGCACATTTGCTACTCGATATCCACAAAAACGCAAAATAACACTAACACTGTAACATGCGTATTAATCGAATTGAAGATATGGCATGAACTAAAATAGCAGAGATAAGATCAATTTAAAATATGATTTCATTTTAATTTAATAATTGCTCAAAATTCCGCCCTCGAACCTCGACACATTTTTCGCACATTCGGATTAGTTCCTCTTGGGTAGCTCTTCTAATTGCATCCTGTGTTATGTTTTGAAATGCATTTCTTACTCTTTGCATACAATCTTCAATGGTTGTTAATGGGCTCTCATAAACTTTATTTTTAATAGTTCCGCAAATGAAATAATCCAGAACTGATAAATCGGGTGAACGAGGAGGCCATAAGAAAGGTCCATTATTGGCAATCCATTTATCATAAAAAGTTTCTTGTAAATAATTATTAATTAAATATGCATTATGTATAAAAAATGTTTCTATATTCGGCGAGAAGTAAATTTTCTAAATAGTTATTATTCAAATTTTGTAAGATATTCAGATATCTTTCACCTAAAAAAAAAAAAACAAAAATTTACCTATACATATTAGCAGAAGAGAAAATTTAATTTACCGTTTAAATTTTCCTCATAAAATTGTAATGCCACCACTCTATCGTTTCTTATGGCACAGTAAACATTGAACCGCCAACTTTCTTGAAAGTTTCGCTCTCTGAACATATGAGGATTTGAGTCACTCCAATAATGCGAATTGTGTCTATTAAAAAGTCCATTTTTAGTAAATTTTGCTTCATCTGTCCATATAATTTCCCAAATAAGAATCGTGATCCTCAGACCTTGTTAGAATAAACTCACAAAAATTCTGTCTTCTTAGGAAATCTGTTTCTTTTAATCCTTGAACCATATGGAAAGAAAACGGGTGAAACTTATGTTTTAATAAGATTCTGTGAATTGAATCCTTGCATAGTGCCGATTCCAGAGCAGCTTGTCTTAATGACATCCTTGGAAATGCATGAAAATATCCCAGAATGACTATTTCAATATTTTCGTCATGAACAATAGGCTTTCTTCTTTGCATTTTTGCCTTGACAGAACCAATTTTCCAGTATGCGTTTTACAGTGTTTGGTGACGGTTTCCGTTTTTCTGGATATCGAGTAGCAAATGTGCTGCAAGTTCTTGATATTACTTTATCACATTCTCCATAAATAATAAACAAATTTAAAAAGTCTTTGTGGGTGTAATTTAAACGTGGTGGCATTTTTTGACATAAGATAATGATTGATTGTTTCTAATCATGGCTATTTTGATGAAATGATTACAACAATTCATGAATTTCTAATAAAATCGCAAATATTTCAAAAAGTTGTAACTTTATCCCCCACAATCAGAAAAAAAGGGAATTCAATTTTACACAACTTGACGTAAAAAAATATAGGGTGTTCCATATGACCTAAACAAGTTTTCGCGGTTTGAAGTTGACAAAATGTACCGCGAAAAACGGAACACTTGGTATGATATTATTGAATTTATTTCAGTTCTAGAACGTAGTTCTCCTTGTGTTCTTTTTACGTGACAAGAAGCAAATGAGGATCTTTTACACGAAGAAAGTTATGACGGTTCTTGAAAACTGTTGCACCTGTCAAATTTTCTATAAAATGTCAAATATCTCTGAAACGGCTAGGTTTAGGTATAGGATATGCTACATATTTTCGACTCAGAATATTATGCTCTTTTCGAAAACCCTAAAATATAATAATATTGAGTGTTCCATTTGAAATAAGCAAGTTGGTATCGACGGAAGTGCCAGCTGCTTGTAATTATTTTAGTTGGATTGGCCACACCGACATTAGTAATTATCTAAATTTTCAAAATTTTCTGATGCGTAGTTTTCTCTATATCGATCGATTTATTTCCCGGTGAGACACCCTGTATTGTAGTGGTAGCATCGAAACAAGTTCTAAGTTTAAGAACAAAATTTACATGTTTAATGTCAACATCTTACTTTAAATATTATTTACGAATACACGAAGAGAGAATACTGAAAATCAGATAAGGACATGCCCGAATATGTTCAAATAAAGAGAGGATTATTAAAAAGTATAAGGGAAAAACAGATATGTAACTGATGATCTTTATAAAATACACGGCTATACTTTGTAAAACTGTATATGGAAATAAACGATTGTTATTATGCCAAAAAATCTAAGGAAAAATTTACAGCTCCAAGTAGGATCGTTCTTTTGTGTTCTTTCTCAATTTTTATTTACGTAATGATAAAAAAAGGCAAATATATTATTGCTTTCATGCAGGTTTATATAAGGTTTAAAGTTTAATAACAATCAATAGAAAATTATTAAGGAAATAAAAATATTTGATTCAATATTCAGTTAAATAATGTCTTTATTATAAATATTACAGATTCTTTACTTCCTCCTCACATTTCAAAAGTTCCACCGTCTTCTCCCACAGATTTTTCGGTAAATTAGTATCCATCGCAGTCGAATAAGTTTTAACCACTTGGCACTCCTCAAAGTGTCTGCCAGAATATTTTTCTATACCTTGTTCTAGTGCGGTGTAAATTATGGTTTGTGCACCTTCTTCTGCAGTCTACAATATCACCAAATTTATACATTGAAAATTTTTTATTATTGCAGAGACATTTTTAAAATGTTTTTTCGGTGACATTTTTTACTCTAAACTACTGGAGCCGTCTCTATTACCTCTGACTAGAAATTGAAAAAAGAATTTGGTAGAAATGTTAAGGAGAGTATAGATAGATAGATAGATAAACAGAGGAGCTAGACTCCACAGCTTTGATAAAGACCCTTTTGTATAGCTCACCGCCTTTCTCCGAGTACTTGGAATCTCAGTCTCGCCAGGCCTTCACAGTGGCACGTGAACTGAGGTTTCTTCTTCCGTGAATTTGTCCGAACGTTCTTTAATGAACTCTTTAGCCTGTCTCTGTCTTGGGAGATTCCTCCACCATTCCAGAGAATTATTTTGTACCCATTCCTTAGTGGCTCCTCGTATGCATGGCTTTGCCACACCACAAAAGGGCTCAGGTTCTATTGGGGCTTTGAGTGCGCCTTCCTTGGCCAGTTTATTAGCCTTTTCATTTCCTTTGTGTCCCTCGTGTCCTGGTACCCATGCTAAGGTCACTCTGTTCTAACTTCCCAGCTCTATAAGGATCGTCAAGCAGTCCCACACCAATCTTAAGTTGATTTGCATGGAGCTGATTACTTTTATTGCCGCTTGGCTGTCAGAGAAAATGGCAATCGACTGGTTAACAGTACCTTGTCCTTTTATCTTCCTTGCGCAACAGTGTATGGCGATCACTTCAGCCTGAAACACCGTTGCGTATTTCTCTAGACTTATCGGGATACTTGCTTTTGACCTTGTCCCATAAATCCCGGCTTCGACTCCTTGTTCTGTCTTGGAGCCGTCAGTGTACCAGACTGTTTGTGCTGTTATGGGAATACCGTTTTCCAGTTTTCCCTGTCTGGTATTACAGTCTGAAATTTCTTATTGAAGTTTTACCTTGGGACCATTACGTCCGTGGGCATGCCTAGGATGGGATCTGCCCTCATCTCTGAGTATAACTTCTGGTACTCCGTTCCGTGTTGCTGGCTAATAATTGGCATTTGGCCTTGCATTAACCTGTGCACCACTGACCGAGCTTCGCCTTGTATAATGTGTAATGGTGGCAGGTCCAAGAGAACCTCAAGTGCAGCCGTAGGAGCAGTTTTATGTCCCCCGTAGCGCACAGGCAAGCAAGCCTTTGTAAGCCACCTAACAGCCTTATTGCTCCCGACTGCACCGTCTTAATCCACCATACCACTGGCCCATAGGTTATCATGGGTCTCACTACCACAGGTTCATTTTGGGATTTAACCCCCAGTTTTTTCCACACATTTGCCTACATCTTCCCAGGTCGATTGTTGCTTTCTGTGTGACTTTTTGGATGTGGGAGTTCCATGTTAATTTTTGATCAAAGATGACTCTTTAATATTTTGCCTCACTGGCAAATGGAATTTCCACTCCGTTGAGCCTTAGGGGCTTTAGGCCTTCCAGTGCTCTTCTCCGTGTAAAAGTGACGACTGTGGTTTTGTGGGGTTTATAGAGTACTTCCTTACAACACCATTTGTCGACAACATTTAGGGCTCTGCGAACGCTCCGTTATTGTATTCGCAAATCGCCCCTTAACAACTATTGCTAAAGTCGAGGCAAGAATTCAAGCGATGCACGTCATGAGTGATCTCATTAAAGAAATTTTAATACTAACATAATTTCTAATCATTAATTACGTTAAAAAGAGTAATTCTTCACATCCAGTTATTAAGCTTTTTTCAGAAATAGGTACAGTTTAATGGGGCTTCATGATTCTTAGCAGTATTGTCTTATTTATAGAATCTATCTGTGACGTGCATCGCTTGAATTCTTGCCTCGACTATAGATCATCAGCATATCCTAAGCAATAGAAGCCTTCTGTGGACAGTTTCCAGAGGAGTTCGTCAACCAGGGTTGCCCGCAGTAATGGAGATAATACTCCTCCCTGTGGGCAATGTGCTCACTTTCGCCTCAATGTAGGCCTCACCTAGATTGGATTTTATAATCATATTGTCTAGACTGGCTTTAATCCACCGGCAGATCACTGTTGGGACTCCTCTGTTTGATAATGCCCTCGTTAGTGAGTGTGATGTCGCGTTATTAAACGCTCCTTCTATTTCTAGAAATGTTACTACTGCCATTTCCTTGTCATCTAAGGACTTTGCTAGTAGTCTGTTTAATTCATTCAGTGCAAGGTCGTCGGCCTTCCCGGCAGTACAACCGTCCTTGGCCAGGACTCTACGGATTCTGGAAGCTGCGGGACCATCACTGACCTCTTCGCAGAATCTCTTCCATGAGTCTCTCTTTGCTTTGTGGACCTCTTTATTGTACTGTGTAAGTTTTACATAGTACTACTTACTAGTATCCCAGTCTTGGTTGGATTTGGCCCTATTAAATAACTTTCTAACCTCAGCCCTAAGGCCTTCTAGGTGATTATTCCACCAGATTGTTTTGAATATTAATAGGATGAGTGCGATTTGCAAGCGTAAGGAAACATGAGTGATACCACCACAAAAATGATCTACAAACTTTAACTACGAGTGGTATTCGAAGGGCTATTCCAAGAATTAAACCATTTTTCCAAATTAGTTTTCAGTGAATCAACTAATAAGTCACGTAGTTTTCATAGAAACGAGTAAACAAACTTTTGCCAATTTGAAAAATCAAATTTAATAAGAATTATTTGCATTCTCTTTGACGAATAATAGGGAAATAAATTGTTTCTGATATGGAAACTAATTGAAAAAAGTTTGATGACAAATCAGAATGTGAAATTGATGAATATATTTTTAATTTTTGAGAAAAATACTCACTTAGACCACGATGGTATTTCCACGCATCCAAAATGCATCGTTTCTATGACGATTTAGCATTGTTAAGATTGCTATAAATATTACGAATGGAATAGTCCTTAATATTTCTACCAATTTTCAAAACTTTCCGAATTTTGTCCGATATATTACAATTTTAACTGTTACTGTACTATATTATATGTAATTCAGCGATATAGAAAAGCTCACAAGAAAGCATAAAGGAAGTCGAACGCCTGCTTTAAGCCTTTTTTATAACTAAACTGAAACTGCTATGCGTTCGATCTCCTTTACGTTTGTTGCGAGCTTTTTCTATATCGCTGTATTATACATATATGGTACCTACTATACCTTAAAGTACACCTCCTTTAGAAATTCTACGATGCGTTTTTTAAAACCACTGAATTTCCTAAAAATATCCGTCTTGATCGCCCCAGGATGCAAAGAGTATACAGTTACGTTACTTTCCTCTAAAATACTGGCCAAGTGCATTGTAAACAGAATATTACATAGCTTGCTGTTGTTGTAAGCATAGTAGGGTCCTGCGTAGGAATTGATCGTATTGAGATCTAGTTTTGAATAAGCTGCCAATATGGACGAAACGTTGACGATTCTACTGTGTGCTGATTTTTTTAATAGTCCTAAAATTAAAATAAAAAACGCAAAAGATGTTTATAGCAGTAATATTGTTATAAATCATAGTTTTAAGTTAATTCTCTTTTAAAAAAGGAGAAATAATTAGAGTGTACGTTCCTGCTCTTACCAATTAATAAAATAGTTAGCAAACAGGGTCCAAAATAATTGACTTGCATAAGCGACTGTAGTCCATCATCAGTTAGTGTAGGTTTCATTACACCTACACCAGCATTGTTTACCAAAATATCTAACCTTTCTTCGCTTTCTAAAACGCTCCTTGCAAAATCTTTCACCGATTTTAGTGAAGAGAAATCAATGAGCTTAACTATCACGTTTAAATTCTGAGTTTCTCTTATGATTTTGTCACGTGCCTCTGTGGCTTTGGTTTCATCTCTACATCCTAAAATTACTTTGGCCCCCCTCTTGGCAAACTCGAGAGCGGACTCGTAGCCAAGTCCTAGAAAGTTTAATGGTTTGGTTATAGATCGGCTGAAATGACAAGTTATGAGTTACCTAGATCCAAAAAAAAACTATAAATATTCTAAAACTGCCATTTCCAAGATCCGGACTATGGTTCTTTAGAGTTTAAAAAATATGTATCTACATAAAGTCGTAAAACCATCATTAATTGATTAACAGAATCGATGATAGTTTTTATTTCGGAATTCTCAGAAGCAGGTCGGGTTTAGATGAATTTTTTAAAAGATTTATTCTTATAGTACGTAATTTGATATCAAAAATAATGCGACAAAATATATATTTTTCTAAATAATTTGGCGTTCACATTTAAATGCAGCGAGTATGATATAACAATATGTATACATTTTCAGCCAAAAAATATATACTATAATAGTAGCTACAGAAATCGGTCTCTTGTTGTGCAGGCAGATTACCTGGTAAATATATTTTAGGTTGTTAACATAAGGTGTTCAACCGGTCTATTCTTGTTTCCACTTTGACTACCATCAGTATTTCCATGCTTTTTGGAATGAACTAATGGCAGTTCCAATGAAATTTTCATTGTTTTATGCTCAAATATTCTTTATTATACTAAATCCTTAAAAAAATCACCTTCCATTAAATTTCATTGGAAAAAATTATAATTATTTTTTTAACATGAATATTTGGGCACGCCCGTCGGAGTGTTTCTGATTTCAAATTATGTATTTTATGAAAAAGTTAAAAAAAAATCATTCAAACCAGACCTGCTTCTGAGAATTCCGAAGTTTTGACGATTTTTAGGTTTCATTGATTCAGCTAGATTGACGGAGAGAGTCTTTGATGGCATATTATCATAAATACTCTACTAATAATTTTGTGATTCTTCATCTGTTAAAGATATTGGTAATTTTATAAGTGATGGACCTGGCAAACAGAATTTTATTTCCGCAATTTAAAAAGTCTTATTGTAAATATAATAGCCTATTAACAAAAATTTGTGAGTGAATCACTTTGTATTATAGCTTGTTGTCTTACCTGTGTTTGCTCCTGTAACGATTACCGTTTTACCAACAAGACATACCTTACTAGTGCACCATTTTGTTTTGAGTTTCAGATAGATTTTAAGTAGTACAAAAAAACCTAATACTACTGTGATGATACTTAAGCAAGTCATGTCTACGGAAACTCCACTTTTAATATTCTAATTAGTTCATTGTTTATTGATAATGTAAAATAGTTGATAGTATTAGACGTATAATTAATAAGTCGTCTATTGTTTTAATTTTAATCAGAGGTTCTATAACAAAAAATGTGTTTAAAGGTAAATTAGGCATTGTGATGTCATTCCAGTCACCTTTGCAAAAAATGCAAAGCATTTACAACAGAGATTGGTTGTTTCTAAAGATAATTGTTTATATAGTATGGGGATCGCTATTAGGCGCATAGTCGAGGCAAGAATTCAAGCGATGTACGTCACATATCTATTCTATAAATAATACAATACTGCTAAGAATCATGAAGCCGCATTAAACTGTACCTATTTCTGAAAAAAGCTTAATAACTGGGTATCAAGAATTATTCTTTTTAACGTAATTAATGATTAAAAATTGTGTAAGTATTAAAATTTCTTTAATGAGATCACTCGTGACGTGCATCGCTTGAATTCTTGCCTCGACTTTATAGGGAAATCCTATACACTTATGTACATGCGCAATACGGGTGAGATTGTCGTCTAATGTGGTGTGATTGGAGTGGGGCGATCCAATACGCTGTACGCTGGCGCTGCTGTGATTGTCAATGTTATGGATTTATAGAAGA
Source organism: Leptura quadrifasciata (assembly GCA_963675555.1). Lineage (NCBI taxonomy): Eukaryota > Metazoa > Arthropoda > Insecta > Coleoptera > Cerambycidae > Leptura > Leptura quadrifasciata. The sequence goes on along the minus strand of OY776681.1, from coordinate 10,972,684 downwards.
GATACGATAAATTTATTTATTGTAGTGTACTAGAATCTACCTACTACCACTTATTTTGAGAAAAATACTTTTGTTTATTTTGAGTATTTGTTGACCACCATAATTAATTTCAACGAATTAATATTTTGGGATGATACGTGGTAATTCGTAAATTCCTCATTTGACAAACGGGCACCTACACCTTCCCCTCCAAATGCATTTACATTACTAACCGCAGCGGATCGACCAGCTGTCATACCTGTGTGCCACCATCTATTTCATATCAGCTCGTGATTCTAACCCATATTGCACATGTACATAAGTATATAGGATTTTCCTATACGTCTAATAGCGATCCCCGTACTGTACAAGATAACACATTACAGTTTGTAACATTAAGAGACAATTTATTTGTGTGCACCAATTGAAAATACAATTTAAATTTTTCTACAAAGTTTCACAATCCGTTTGATTTGAGATTTTCGAGAATACTTTTAAGAAAATACAATTGGCAATAATATCTGCTACATCATGTATGAATACAGGGTGTCTTACCAGGAACTGAATCGATCGATATAGAGAAAAGTACGCATCAGAAATTTTTTAAAATTTAGATAATTACTAATGTCGGTGTGCCTAATCCAACTAAAATAATTACAAGCAGCTGGCACTTCCGCTTATATTGGAAGTCGATACCAACTTGCTTATTTCAAATAGAACACCCTATATATTTTAGGGTTTTCGAAAAGAGCATAAAATTCTGAGTCGAAAATATCCTACCTAAACCTAGCCGTTTCAGAGATATATGACATTTTATAGAAAATTTGACAGGTGCAACGGTTTGCAAGAACCGTTATAACTTTCTTCGTGTAAAAGATCCTCATTTGCTTCTTGTCACATAAAAAGATCACAAGAAGAACTACGTTCTACAACTAAAATAAATTCAATAATATCATACCAAGTGTTCCGTTTTTCACGTTATATTTTGTCAACTTCAAACCGCGAAAACTTGTTTAGATCAAATGGAATACCCTGTATTTTTTTACGCTAAGTTGTGTAAAATTGAATTCCCTTTTTGCTGATATTAGCATTGTGGGGGTTAAAGTTACAACTTTTTGAAATATTTGCGATTTTATTAGAAATTCATGAATTGTTGTAATCATTTCATCAAAATAGCCATGATTAAAAACAATCAGTCATTATCCTATGTCAAAAAATTCCGGCACGTTTAAATTACATAAACGAAGACTTTTTGAATTTGTTTATTATTTATGGAGAATGTGATAAAGTAATATCAAGAACTTGCAGCACATTTGCTACTCGATATCCAGAAAAACGGAAACCGTCACCAAACACTGTAAAACGCATACTGGAAAATTTTAAAAATTATGGCTCTGTCAAAGCAAAAAGGCAAAGAAGAAAGCCTATTGTTGATGACGAAAACATTGAAATAGTCACTTTGGAATACTTTCATGCATTTCCAAGGATGTCATTAAAGACAAGCTGCTCTGGAATCGGGACTATACAAGGATTCAATTTACAGAATCTTATTAAAACATAAGTTTCACCCGTTTTCATTCCATATGGTTCAAAGATTAAAAGAAACAGATTTCCTAAGAAGACAGAATTTTTGTGAGTTTATCCCAATAAGGTCTGTGGGTCACGATTCTTATTTGGGAAATATTATATGGACAGATGAAGCAAAATTTACTAAAAATGGACTTTTTAATAGACACAATTCGCATTATTGGAGTGACTCAAATCCTCATATGTTCAGAGAGCGAAAGTTTCAGGAAAGTTGGCAGTTCAATGTTTACTGTGCCATAAGAAACGATAGAATGGTGGCATTTCAATTTTATCAGGAAAATTTAAACAGTAAATTAAATTTTCTCTTCTGCTAATATGTACAGGTAAATTTTAGTTCTTTTTTTAGGTGAAAAATATCTGAATATCTTACAAAATTTGAATAATAACTATTTAGAAAATTTACCTCGGGCGAATATAGAAACATTTTTTATCAGCACGACGGTGCTCCCCCACATAACGCATATTTAATTAATAATTATTTACAAGAAACTTTTTATGATCAGTGGATTGCCAATAATGGACCTTTCTTATGGCCTCCTCGCACGCCCGATTTATCAGTTCTGGATTATTTCATTTGGGGAACTATTAAAAATAAAGTTTATGAGAGCCCATTAACAACCATTGAAAATTGTATGCAAAGAGTAAGAAATGCATTTCAAAACATATCACAGGATTCAATTAGAAGAGCTACTCATGAGAAACTAATCCGAAGGTGCGAAAAATGTGTCGAGATTAGAGGGCGGAATTTTGAGCAATTATTAAATTAAAATGAAATCATATTTTAAATTGATCTTATCTCTTATCTCATGCCATATCTTCAATTCGATTAATGCGCATGTTACAGAGTTAGTGTTATTTTGCGTTTTTATGGATATCGAGTAGCAAATGTGCTCTAAGTTCTTGATATTACTTTATCACATTCTCCATAAATAATAAACAAATTTAAAAAGTTTTCGTTGGTATACTTTAAACGTGCTGGCATTTTTTGACATAAGATAATGACTGATTGTTTCTAATCATAGCTATTTTGATGAAATGGTTGATCTTATCTCTGCTATTTCTTCAATTCGATTAATACGCATGTTACAGAGTTAGTGTTATTTTGCGTTTTTGTGGATATCGAGTAGCAAATGTGCTGCAAGTTCTTGATATTACTTTATCACATTCTCCATAAATAATAAACAAATTCAAGAAGTCTTCGTGGGTGTAATTTAAACGTGCTGGTATTTTTTGACATAAGATAATGACTGATTGTTTCTAATCATGGTTATTTTGATGAAATGATTACAACAATTCATGAATTTCTAATAAAATCGCAAATATTTCAAAAAGTTGTAACTTTAACCCCCACAATGCTAATATCAGCAAAAAGGGAATTCAATTTTACACAATTTGAAGTAAAAAAATACGGGGTATTCCATTTGACCTAAACAAGTTTTCGCAGTTTGAAGTTGACAAAATGTAACGCGAAAAACGGAACACTTGGTATGATATTATTGAATTTATTTCAGTTGTTGAACGTAGTTCTCCTTGTGTTCTTTTTACGTGACAAGAAGCAAATGAGGATCTTTTACACGAAGAAAGTTATAACGGTTCTTGCAAACCGTTGCACCTGTCATATTTTCTATAAAATGTCAAATATCTCTGAAACGGATAGGTTTAGGTATAGTATATTTTCGACTTAGAATTTCATGCTCTTTTCGAAAACCCTAAAATATATAGTATATTATATTTGAAATAAGCACGTTGGTATCGACTTCCGGTATAAGCGGAAGTGCCAGCTGCTTGTAATTACTTTAGTTTGATTGGTCACACCGACATTAGTGATTATTTAAATTTTCAAAATTTTCTGATGCGTACTTTTCTCTATATCGATCGATTCAGTTCCCGCTGAGACACCCTGTATATTGTATAGTGGAGGCCTAGCGTGTCCCAAAAGTTATGGATACGGAGGGGGATGATAGGTGAGGTCATTTCCAATCAAACTAACCATATATGGTTATTCGATTTTTGATGGTTCAAAAGTTGTTTCAACTTTTGTATTTTTGCTGTTTTTTTCCCTAAATATGCTACTGACTGATGTGGTCTGTTAAAAAATCTACTTCAATTACTTCATGCATGGTTAACAGATTTGGGTTTATTCAAATTTGGAAGTATAAACGTGAAAGTTGAGGACAATTCGAAAACAAAACACTAGAAAGAATTGCTGTTAAATAAATTTATTATATAAATTATAAATTCTTTACTTCGTTTTCCAACTTCAGAAGTTCCACTGTCTTATCCCACAGTTTTTTCGGTAAATTAGTATCTTTCGCACTATTGTAAGTTTCAACAACGTGGCACTCCTCAAAGTGTCTCCCAGAATATGTTTCTATGTTTTGTTCAGTTGCAGCATAAATAGTCGTTTGCGCACCTTCTTCCGAACTCTAAAATGTATTTACAATTACCGTGAAGTAAGTTCAGGGTTTTGGCAACTTTCAATAATTACCTTAAAGTACAATGCCCTTACAAGATCCAAAGGGTATCTTCGAAAACCAACAATAGTCCTAAAAATTTCTGTATTTACCACCCCAGGATGCACAGAGTATAGAGTTACGTTAGTTTTCTCTAACAGTTTGGCTAGATGCATAGTAAATAAAATGTTGCCCAGTTTGCTATTACTGTACAATCGCCCTGAAGATCCAGCGAGTTTGTCGATATCCAGTTTACCGTAGGCCCCCATCACTGAGGACACGTTAACTATTCTACTTGGCGCTGATTTTTTTAGCAGTCCTAGAAATTCAAAATGATAGTTTGCTTACAGTTTGGAGTTTAGCAGTACAATAAAAGGTAACGTCATTTCTTATTTCAACAGGAGGACGTGGAGAATTTTAGTTAATAATACTTTCTTTGCCAATTCAGACATATCAGCAGTAGTTCAATTGCTAATTTTAGATCATAATTTACATGTCGGGTTTTACGTTCACAATTGAGTATTGTGTGCAAAAATTGATACAAGATGATGTAGATATGCATAAATTGTGGAACTTTAAGTGTATTGTACTTTCTATTATTTTGTTGCAAATTGACATTAATTTAAAAGTCTTCTGTTGTAATAATTATGGGAAGTCTATTTCTCAAAGTATAGTTAACCATGTTAGGTTATAGAATTAATCTTTGTGCGTGTATGTGTATATGATACAGTCGAGATCAGCGCTTCTAGGCTGTCAAAAAACGCAACAAAAACTTTACGACCTCATTAAAATGCCGTTAAACTAGTTACAAAATAATTACATTCAGGTACACACTTGAAATATTTAAATCAGCAACTCATTCGTTGAATCTCAACGTTATGGTCTGTGTTCTTGTTTACATTTCGTTCCACTTAGTGAAATTATATGCAGCACTTTTACAGGTATGTGAAATTTTACTGTGTTTAAACCTATTTTATGCAGTTGTGTTTCTATAAACATTTTGGCGGGTAGCGAATATTCACAGGTTTTTTACATACAAGTGGGTGTGGTAAAATGATATTGTGAAAATATTTAGGCCTTGGGAAGATCCAGAACCAAGCATCTCCAGAGAATGTGGTGGACGGTAATGGTGCGCAAATTACGAAGAAAGTTTCTGCACAATATTTACACCCAGAGTCTCAAGAATAGGTTTTAAAGGTGTATAAAAATATAAAGTGAAGGAGAAAAAGGAGCCGTGGAAAAACAGTCTACTTAACAAAAATACCAAAACGAACTGTTTATAAATTAATTATGAAGGGATACAGAAACGGAAAGTTAGATCGGACAAAGGAACATCACAAACATTAGATTCGTCTATGGTGAAATTGTTAGGAGATGCAATTTATAGCAAATATAAAGAAAATGAAATACCAACTGTACAATCAGTACATATGGAACTGAGAAGAAAATATCTAGTATCAGTTAGTGAAAAAACACTTCGACGATGGCTATTGAAGATATGATTTAAGTTCAAAATGATTAATAAAAGAGCAAGTCTTATGGAAAGCAGAAGAATTGTGAGGTAGCGTATGGAATATTTGGAAGCTATAAAAAAATTTCGAAATGGACAACGACCAATATTCTTTCCTATTATTTGGGTTTTCTACCACATGTACTATTATCCTCTTCAAAACAAATCACCGAATCTACAAAATAATAGAATTATTGGAAAAAAGAGCCTCTGCGCCCGTGACGTTTACGCCAAAGGAAAAGTCAGAGGTTATGTTTTGCAAATAATATAAATCGGAATAAACACAAAAATAATGTATTTTACTGACGTTTCGGAAAGTAATCTCTTTCCGTTTTCAAAGCTATTTTTTGAAGAACTCTTATTTTGCTGTGTATGTCAAATACACAGCTTTAAGATTCTGATATACGACCAATATATTATTTAGACGAAACTTGATATGATACTCATGATAGAGTGAGAAAAGGCTGGGCAGGTGGCTCAATGAAATGTAAAGTTGATATGCCTGCAAATAAAGAAACCAGATTAATAATTCCACATTGTGGATCAGTAGCTGGATGGGTGCATAACGGCTTCAAGTTAGGTGGGAAAAAACTGGAAAATTCAAACGTTGACTGTCGCCAAAACATGCCTATGGATATTTTTAAAGAATGGTTGCAGACTTCATTGCTACCAAATATAGAGAAAACAGTGTAATTGTTTTAGACAATGCTTCATATCGTTCGTAACAAATCGAAAAAATACCAAATAATGGAATAAAAAAAAGACTTTCAAGAATTTCTTCGAAAACACAATGTGACATTTCAAGAAAATTTTAAAAAGAAGTCTTTTGGATATTGTTAAAAAACAAAATTTCTCAATACAATATGCAATTGATAAAATGGTCTAAGTTCAAGACATACGGTTTTATGGTTGACCCTATATTTTTATTAACACGCTTTTATTAGCTTCACCTGTATGTTTGTTTGTTTGTAACGGAATCTTTGAACGTGATTCTTGCCCACTTCAAAACGTCAGATTAAACTGAAACTTTGTACACTTATCAAGGACAGATGACAATACAATAATTTGACAACTTTGTCCTAATATCCTTATCAGGATCATCAAGATAACTAAAAAATTAATCTATTGTCGCCTCTGTTATTAATATATATTTTATTATTATTATTATTTTATTAGCTTCAGCTGTATGTTTATTTGTTCGTAACGGAATCTTTGAACGTGATTCTTACCCAAACTGTCTCAGCGGTTAGCACAAGAGCGACGCGCACATAGATGTACACTTTTGCGCAATCTTCTGCGCATATGCGTGTGCGTCTAAGTGAGCAGCGGTAATTCACTGCAGACAGCTACGCAATTATCCGCCCTCGCCTAGCTAATATCGCAGAACGCAAAAACGGTATGAGTTTTGGACGTTATTTACCGTTGTATAAGCCCTTGTTAAACGCTAATTCCAACTTGAATACATACATTATGATGCAATATTAATTATGCACTACTAGCGGATACCAAGCGGTTTCGAAAAGCAGGCGGGGTATCAGCTGGTTTCTATATGTATCGGTGTTCATGATGCTAATTCTAAAATTCACCCAATCGAAAATATTGGTGAGAAACGTGGTGCTTTTTAGTATATTTTTGTAATTCTACCAATAAAATATTTATAACAATTGATATCAAGCACCCCACGTTTTTTACAATAAAATGATTTTTTTGTCAATCACTTCATTCTTATTTTAAACTTATTAAAAATCATTTAATTATATTGAGTTAGTGGACTTTCTATCGCTGTTGAGCAAAATCTTAATATTTAAACATTATTTTTTACTTTTTAGTTCGGTTTGCTTTAAAGTGTGTTTTTTTAGTTTCTTTAAACTATAATTTTTTTATATTTTCAACCAAATTGAATTAATATGAAGTCAGCTGAAAATAAGCATTCGAAAAAATAACACTTTTCCCAAAGAGGCCAAAGTAATCGATTTCGTTGAAGCTGAACACCAGGTTATTGGCAAAAATGTATTCAGCGTGTAATTAAAACTGAAGATGAATACATTGACTTGGGAAAAAGCATCAGCTCTAACAAAAAACGTGTAATGAGACACAGATACCGATTCAGAAGGTGGTAGTGAAGTGTTTAGTAAGTAGAAATTAATAATAATAATATAATAATAATAATGTTTATTCGTTTAGTAGCATTACAATTTTTTACATTTTACGTACATAATTACTAATTTTTATTCACAAATAAACTAAAACCACAAAGCCTAGGGCTTTCCGTGGTGTAGCATAACAATTTATCAATAAACTTAATAATAATATAATACGTATAGCTGTAATGAACTTAGAAAAGTGAGTGTTTAACATAAAATATATAACAACTTAATTACTGTGTTATAGCTAGATAGAGTAAGTAATATAAGTATATCTCAGTACTGAGTTAAGATATAAAAGGATATAAATAGATATAAAACAGATGTAATTAGATATATCATGATAGATATAGTTATGCATAAATAGGTGTAAATTAGGTATAATAATAGATGTGAGGCATCTATAATTTAGGTATATAGTAGGTAGATGTAAAATATAATTATAATGTGGATATACATTATAACCAATACACATAATAGACACTAATTCCACTTGTGGGTACATACAAACGAGGGACATATTTTCAACTATATTTGGAGTACCAATTTTATTGTAGTAAGGCCTCAGGATGTTCTTATATTAGTTTGTTTTCATTTCTATTAGATCACGAATTCTTATTCTATTTGAATTGGAGATGCAGGTTCTGGAGTGTTTTTTAAAAATTCGTTTGTTGGTCAGGTTTCTAATTTTATCGGGAAGTTCATTATACAATTTTGGTGCGAAAAATATAAAACTTCTTTGTCCTATTGACTTTTCGCAAAAGGGTGTTATATATTTTAATCTCTGTCTGGTTGCATGGGAGTGGTATGGTTGAGTTAAGGTATCCTTATTATTGAACTGGTACAAAGTAACAGTATAGAAATATAATTGTCTTAAATCTAGAATTTTGGCACCTTTGAAGAGATCATCAGAAGGGTAAATATTCGGTTTATTGAGTATAATTTTCAGGAATATTTTCTGCATTATTTCCAATTTCTTCAAGTGATCTTTAACAGCACTTCTCCAGGCAATGATACTGTACTGTAGCCGGGATTCAATCACTGCATAGTAGATAGTTTTTAAAGTGGAGGTATCTAATATATTTTTTAGACATTTCATTCTATATATTAGGCTTCTTAGAGTGTTACACACATTAATGATATGATGATCCCACCTTAGATGTTGATCTATGGTAATACCCAAAGTGCACTTTCGATTTTAGTAGTGGGATCTATTGTAAGGGAGGAAAATTTGGGCAACGTATTTTTAGAACAAGCAAATGATAGAAATTTTGTTTTATTGAAATTTATTGTTAATACTTTATAGTCAAACCACTTTTTTATTTTTTTTTTAAGTCTAATTCTGCCTACAGTTTCAACTCATCCCATGTCTTATTGCTGTATAAAATAGCTGTGTCGTCAGCAAAACTTATAACCGTTCCAGTGAATTTTGTTGTTAATAAGTTGTTCAGATATATCGTGAACAACAGAGGACCTAGTACGGTACCTTGCGGGACGCCATATTCAATACTGCGATGTTCACTATTATCACTGCCTATTTTCACAAACTGTTTTCTATCTGTTAAGTAGCTCTTGAATAGTCCTATACTAGGGCCGCGAAAACCGATATCGCCCAATGCTTCCAATACCTGTGTACTCACAGTATCGAAAGCCTTGGCAAGGTCAAGAAATATGCACATGCAAGGAGCTCCTTTATCTAAGTACCTATATATCTCTGCAGTTAGATATTCAATTGCGTTTTGCGTAGATCTGTTCTGCTGGAAGGTAAACTGCCGTTCTGATATTAATTTGAATTTTTTTGTATAACTATTTATTCGGTTTTTTATTATTTTTTCTAATATTTTTGCTATGTTTGAGAGAATTGAAATAGGTCTATAATTAGAGATGTCCGTCTTATCTCCGCTTTTAAAAATGGGCTTGATAACAGCAATTTGTAACGTCGAGGGGCAAATGCCAGTGTGAAAATTTTTATTTATTAAATAAGTAATGTGACCTGCTATATTATTCGCAATTTCTTTAAGCGTTTCAGCTTTTATCATGTCGACTCCAGGAGATTTGTTATTTTTAAGCTCGCGTATAACATCTTTAACTTCTGTTGTGTTTATAGGTGCAAGATAAAACGAAAATGGCGTTGAAGTTCTCAATGGTGTAATATGCTTTGAATAAAAAGTTACAGTGTGAATTTATCGTGATATCAGTGTTTTACATATATGCACCAGTGCAATATAACATTATTTTTATATACATACTACTATAAGTATATATATTATTTAATTATTATTACTATCATCATTATTATTATTGTATATATTTTATTTGATAATTATTTATTTGCTTATATTATTTGAATTTATTTTGTCGATTAGATTAAATTAGGATTATCCATATAAATATAACATTTTATTTATTTAATGAATTTAGAGATCTGCTTTATTTATTTTAACTATTTTAATATCGAAAATCTTGATTCTGCACCCACATTTTGGCAAGGAAATGCCCTCCTCGCGGTCCTTACTGCGCAACAATAATAATATGATATATTCCAGGATATATTAAATTATTATTGGCAGATCTGACCAACAAGAGAATATTAATTTTATTATATTTAATTTTATAGTATCAAAATTAATCGATATTTCACCAACAAGATAATCCTATCTTCACACAAATAAAATAGGGTAAGATTGTTAAATTTACCAGAAACTGTATTAAACCTCTATTTGTCGAAGACAATACTTTTAAATCTAGCGTAATTAATATGTACATTCATACATACGAATTTTAAATACGGCTCTGTACTATTTCGTTCGCAAATTGACACGCTTACCTTTATGGGTTTTTAATGTGCGTCGGCTTGTTTGATGACAACATGCCGCATGATCCAACGGTGATAATAATGAGATCGTAAAGTTTTTGTTGCGTTTTTTGAGTGCCTAGTAAATCTGTACTCGACTATCTTGTCTTTGTTTTTGTGTTAGAAACAATAGAAACCAACATTTGTTATGCCTTGGGATCAATTTCAGGATATAATATTAAATAAAAAATTGTTCCTATCCTTACCAGTTAGCAACACCGTGAGCAAAAACGGCCCAAAATAATTCACCTGCATCAGAACATTTAATCCATCGTCAGTGGAAGATCTCACTGTATAACCTATACCTGCATTGTTTACCAAAATGTCTAACCGTTCTTCAGTTTCCAGTATGTTCTTCGCGAAATCTCTCACAGACTTCAACGACAACATATCAACGAGTTTGACCACAACATTTTTATTCTGAGTTTCTTTTACGATTTTGTCTTGTGCTTCAGCTGCTCGAGTTTCATCTCTGCAAGCTAAAATCACTCTAGCACCCCTTTTTGCAAATTCAAGTGCCGCCTCATAACCAACCCCTGAAACGTTTGTATGTGTAACTATTGCGCAACAAAGGTTAACGTAGAATAAAAGGAAAGCAAGGTTTTCTCTACTATTATATAATCAAAATCAACGTAAAATAAAACAAAAACGTATTCACTCTAAACGTATATATTACCTGCGTTTGCTCCAGTTACTATGATTGTTTTACCAACAAGACACACTTTGTTAGTGCACCATTTTGAAGTGAGTTTGATGTAAATTTTAAGTAACACAAGCAACCCTATTAAAACGAGGATAACACTTAACCAAATCATTTCCACCTACAAATCGCAAAGTACGCCAAAATGTGTTTATCATCATAATGTGGATTTATTTTAATTGATCTTAATCTAATTTATCTGTATTTAAACGTAGATACTTATAGCCTCGGATATTTATAGAGTCTGTGGTTCATCACATAGGCCGGGCGCCAGTTAGTTGAATTTATAAATTATTTCTAGAAAACTGGAAATTTATTTATTTATTTGTTGATACACTGCCCAACAGCAAAACGAATTACAGGTCAGAGATATACAATTAAATGTATATAAATATATGTGAAAAAGTCACAGATAAGAAAGAAATGGCAAACATCTATAACAAATATTACGCAAATATAGGATCTACACTAGCAGACCAAATTGAGGAACGTTCTCCTGACCTAACTAAAAACAAAATAGTGGATTCCTTTTTCATTAGACCAACAAATGAATCTGAAATTAAAAACTGTATTAGTAATGTAATCTTAAGAATAACAAAGCTCCTGGAAAGGATGGTTTCAAATCGGAAATTATTAAAGATTTAAAGGATTTTATTTCAAAACCGTTATGCCATATATTTAATAAATCAATAAGTACAGGTATATTTCCAAAATTGTTCAAGGAGGCTATTATAACACCTTTATACAAAAGTGGCGAAAAGCATTTAATAGAAAACTATAGACCCATATCACTCATATCAAATTTTGGTAAAATATTTGAAAAAATACTTAAGATTAGATTCACAACATTTCTAAAAAAACCTAAAATAATATCGGAACAGCAATATAGATTTCAAGAAAACAAATCTACACATGACGCGATAGTTAAGTTGACGTCACTCATGTATAACTCTATAGATCTGTCAAAGCCTTCGTTATGTGTTTTTTAGACCTAGCGAAGGCTTTTGACACGGTGTGCCACAAAAGATTAATAAATAAATTAGAATCTATTGGTATAAGGGGTGTAGCACTGGAGTAGCTCAAAAGCTACCTAAGTGAAAGAGAACAGTTTATGAAAATTGGTAATATCTTAAGTCAGCAGGAAATAGTAACGTATGGTGTACTACAGGGAACAGTATTAGGGCCTATACTTTTCTCAGTTTATATAAACGACATACTTTCCCTTGATACACCCGGTACTATAATCTCCTTTGCAGACGATACTGTTATATTTTATGAAGCAACCTCTTGGGAAATTCTTAAAACCATTATCGAGCATGACCTTAAACAAATAAAAAATTCATTTGATAGTTTGAAATTAACGATAAATTATAAAAAAACATTTTACTTGCCTTTAACATCTCTTACAATTGCAACCTACCAAATTTTAATAAACTGGAAATAATTCAAGGAAATAAAACCATCCACATTAATGCTACAGAAAAAGTAAAATATCTGGGAATTTATATAGATTGTCACCTAAGATGGCAACACCAAGTGCAAAATATATTGCAAAAAGTAAGAGGTTTGTTACATAAATTTAAACAAACTAAAGAAATATTAAAAACTCCACATTTAATTGCCATCTATAAAGCACTGGTAGAGTCAATTTTGAGATATGGGATAATAGGCTGGGGAGGAGTAGGGGTAACGTATTTAACGCCATTACAAAACTTGCAAAAACAGTTTCTTAAAATTATCTACGGGAAAAATGTTCTTTATCCTACGGAACTGCTGTTTCAAAACTCAGAGCTTTTTAGCATACGACAACTCTATTGTTATACCACCCTTATATATCAGTACAATAACAAACAAAACCATGAGCATTTTACACATAAATATAGCACAAGAAGTAAAGAGCAGGATGACATCAAAATCAAAAAAATGGCAAAACGTATAGGGCAAAGATATTGTGTATACATAGGTGAAAAACTTTTTAATATGTTGGATAAATGTACCAGAGATGCTAAAAATATTACAAAATTCAAAAGAAACGTCAAAATATGGATCAAACTGCAGGGTCTGAATCTATATTCATCATTAATGTGTGTGTATTGACAGATACATATATGTGTGTAGTTTTTTATGTGTGTTAGAAAAAGTGTGGTTTTAGGGCGTAGGTAGGTGTATATATAATTTTATTTTTAAATAGCAAATAGGAGATAGAAAATTGTTAGTATATATTCTTAAGCTCTTTTATATGTTACATATATTATAAAAATTTGTATCGTAAGGGAAACATCATCTACTTATATTATTAAGGCATCCATCAATGAATATTATAACATTGAATCGCAATCAAGTTTACAAAAAACTTAAGCGAATTCTCTTTTATTTATATTCATGATATGTGCAGCCTATTATATGTTTGGTTGAATCTTTGATATAAATAAAATTATTATATTATATACGTACGTAGATATACATATATACCAATACAAAGCATTAATACATGCAATAATATACATAACATACAGGGTGTCCAGAAAACGGTGGGCAATCTCTCGGATTTGGGTAGAACTAGTGAAAATAAGGTCACAAGTTCGCATATTTTTCTTCCCCCCGAGGTACCCCTATGAAGTTGAAAGTTAAAAATCGATTTTTCGCGATAACTTTTTTATTTTTCAATAGATTTTAATCATTTTTGGATCAGTATCATATTATTTCAATCCAGTTAGGTCAGTGTATTAGAACCTTGGATAACATTCTTGGGGGCTCGGGCGCAGAGCACCCATTGTCTTAATAAGTTGAAAAAAATTTCAGCCCATTTTATTTTATTTCTAAGGTTATTTTCGAATTTTTGAACCATTTTTACGTAAAAAATGTATACTTGTATGATGTCGATAATATGAACCGTTTTCGAGATAAATGCACTTAACGATAAAATTGCGATTTTCAATCGCTCAAATAATAGTAATTTTTAAAAAGTAAATAAACACACAAAACAACATTTATTTCTCTATGAGGTAGTAAGTACTTACATAAACTTATAAAAACAAAAAATCTTGAACACACAAAACACATAATTTGAAACCTTACTTTAGAAAACTAATTAGGGACATGGAAAAATGAAGATTTATGAAATTTCGTAACAAGTGCTCAATATGAGCACCTCCTTCTCTAATGCATGCTTGTCCACGACGAACTGACGATCGCTGGACTCGCCATAACATTCCTTTTTTTCCTCTAATTGCATTTGAATGGTACATAATTCTCTTGTATAATTCTTCTCTTGTCTCTAGTGGTGTGGCATATACGAGACTCTTTAAATGCCCCCACAGGAAGAAATCAAAGGGATTTAAATCGAGTGATCGGGGAGGCCAAGGAACAGGCCCACCCTGACCTATCCACCGGTTTGGGTATACTCTATTCAAATAACCCCTCATTATAAGACTAAAATGCGGGGGCTCCCCATCGTACATAAACCACATGTTCTATCGAGATGCAACGTCAACGTCTTCTAAAAGTTGTGGTAACTGCTGTTGGAGAAATTCAAGATAAAGTTGCCCATTCAATCGATTTGGTAACACGAATGGGCCCAACAAGTATCGGCCAATAATTCCGGCCCAAACATTAATATGAAATTGCCTTTGATGGCGCGTTTGAATTGTAGTTGTAGATGGTAGTTGGCCAGTTTAAAGTTATAAGAAAAGGTACTACTGGGAAATTTGTTGGGAATTGAATTAACAGGTAGAGCAATACCGAGAGGAATCTTCAAACGAACAAACATTCCCCTTCTTCGAAGTTTGATTCTACAATTACACTTTAAAGAAAATCGTATTTTTCGAGAATATCACGTTTACTGTCAAAATTCGCGCTATTACTGGGGTACCTCAGGGTTCTGTAATGGGTCCCCTCTATTCGTTTTATACATTAATGATATAGTGGATGATTTGGATGTTAAAAAATTCGTGGCAAAAATTTTCCCTCCGATTAATTGATCGATATGCCGATACGTTTTGTCTTGCCGCGCAGCGAACAACTTTTATAATATTTTTTCCCTTTTATTTTATCTGCAATATTTAGTCACCTGCAGGATTCGTACAAATTTAATGCAAATAAATCTTTTCACAAAATACCAAAATACGGCGCTCGTTTCACTAATCATGTCAGCGCCATGGGTAGAACATAAAACTGGTTTAAAATTCTGTTTCAATTAAAAAATCAATTTAATTAATTCAAGTCTTTGAAACAATGTTGTCTGAATATTTTCTGAAATTCTTTAATTAAGATACTTCCTTAATTTGAAACTTTTGCTAAAAATAAAGGTAAATATACGTCAATCGATGTACACAGCAAAACTTACTTCATTAGTGCGAGTTTGCCTTTTCTAACAGGAGTATGGACTTTGTAAATCTTTAATAGCAGTCAACAACTTCCATTAAGTCTATCGGTTCTGAAAGTTTTAACAATTTATGCGATGATAGTTCGCCAAAGGTGTGGTTTTTTAGAGTATATAGTGCGAAGAAATAATAAAAATTAGTATTTTTATGTATTTTTTTATATTTAATACAAATTGAAAAATCGAGTACAATTCAAGAACAAAAAAGAACACTAAAATTGTGTTAAATCTATTATGTAAATTATAAGGTCTTCACTTCCTTTTCCAGCTTTAAAAGTTCTACTGTCTTATCCCAGAGTTTTATCGGCAAATCAGCATTTGCCGCAGACCTGTAAGTTTTAACAACGTGGCACTCCTCAAAGTGTCTTCCAGAATATTTTTCTATGTTTTGTTCTATAGCAGTATAAATAATTGTTTGCGCACCTTCTTCTGAACGCTAAAAATATATAAACACATAATAAAAAATCTGTTAATTATTTTAAAATGTGCGATTTCATTTATTTTGCTAAATTTGTTGTAAATTATTACCTTGAAATATAATCTCTTCAAACAATCTAAGATATATTTTGCATAGCCAACGACATATCTGAAAAATTCTGTATCTACGGTCCCAGGATGCAGGGAGTACACAGTTACATTGGTTTTCTCCAAAAGTTTCGCTAGATGAATAGTAAATAAAATGTTGCATAGTTTGCTGTTTCCATATGCAACTAATCGCCCTCCTGAGGGTTCAGCAATTTTATCAAAATCTACTTTACCGTAGGCCCCCGCTAATGAGGCCACATTAACTATTCTACTTGGCGCTGATTTTTTCAGCAGTCCTAAAAATTTAGTATGTTGTGTACTAGTTGGTTTATAGATTAAAGTTTCACAGTATAAAAAAGATCAAGAATTTTAGGTAATAATACTTTTTCTGACAATTTAAATATATTATTAGGGCCACTTCAAGAGTTAAATGTAGGTCGGAATTTTTAGTTCAAGACTCAAGGCGTTGGTATGAGCTTTCTATTACCAGGATAATCTACTAGCATTAGTTGACCACATTTAGCTTAAAGTTACGGAATCGCAGGCAAAAGAGATATCGATTTTTTTACGGAAGCATAAGAAAAGTAGCGTAGTCCATTTAAAGAGTCCGGATTTATGATTAAATTTGTTTGCGACTGGGACTAGACAATGTCCTCCCTCCCGTTTTCGAGGGTGCTAAATTCTCGGGGTCAAATCAATTTTTCCAACTCGGGAATCCCCTCAAATTGCCGAAAGGCACCCCCCAAATTCTCCCTGAACCATTTATTTTTCCCAGTTCCTCGACTAATTGTTATTCCCTCGAGTAGATCGGAAGGTTCCTCGAGGGATTTGACCTCAGCCACCCCTACCTCAGGTTTCCACCCCTGTAGGGGGTTGGAAAATCTATGCTTTTTTATGAGAAAAAAAAATGATATTTTACAAAAGATGTTTCTTTGAATAAGATGGTAGGTGACCAGGGTTCTGTAACCACCCCGGGGGTTGTTTCGCCCTTCAAAGGGGTGAAAAATTCTTTCCATCTATTATTGAAAAATAGTATAAAATATATGTTTATTAAACTATTTTTATAAATTTTGTACATACAGGCATGGGTGTATGAATACATGTGTAAATACCGAGTGTTAGAAAAGTATGGGAACGGTGGAAGATCTCGAAGAGTTTGCATCAAATCGAAAAATAAGAAAATACGTGTCAAAAATTTTTCAAAAAACTATCTACTGATACCAAAATGACCTCCCCACCCACCACCCTGTGGGTGGGACGAGGGGCAACTTTAAAATTTCAATTGGAAACCCATATTTTTTATTGCGGAATCAGATTCTACGGCAAAAAATACGTAAATTTTATTCTGGACATTTTTTTCGATTCTTGCATGGTGTCGCTGTAATTGCAAGAAATGAAAAGAAAACATTACTGTTTCAAGAGTAGCGTCTTGTGCCCATAAAAAAACGTCCAATTCAAAAACTGAAAAACCCGTATTTCTTATTTTCACGAAATCTATCCAATGACATTGGATTCGATTCTCCCACCCCTAACCCAGTGGGTGGGGCGGGGGGCAACTTTAAAATTTGTAATGAAAAATCCCTATTTTTTATAGCGGATTCGGATTCTACGGCTAAAAATACGTGAATTTTATATCGGGCATTTTTCTCGATTCTCGCAAGGTGTCGCTGCAATCGCACAAAATTGAAAGAAACCTTAAGCGTCCATAAGTTTGTAAATATTTACAAACATTCAGTTTAAAAAACAATATCTGTGATATCTTGGTTATTATGAATGTTTTTTTTAAAGTGTTCTTAATAACAGTATTTGTTTTGTGAAATTTCTACGAGAACGTGAAAACAACAAAAGGGGGTGGTTAGGCAACTCTGGTCACCTTTCGTCTTATTCAAAGAAACACCTCATTTGAATTCCAATTTGAGTTTGTAAAATATCAATTTTTTTCTCACAAAAAAAATATCAATTTTCCAACCCTCAACGAGGGTGGAAGCCTGGGGTAGGGGTGGTTCAGGTCAAATCCCTCAAGGAACCTTCCATTCTACTCGAGGGATCAACAATTAGTCGAAAAACCAGGAAAAATAAACGGGTTTACGGAACTGTTTCAAAAAAACTGTAAGAACTATATTTTTTTGCATCTTTGTTCATTGTTCTTACAAAAGTCGACCATATTGGATCCATCATTTTAAATTTTCACTTTTTAGCATCAGATTCGTACTAATGACCTCAAAAAAACCCTGATTGCGCCGCTTTGTAGACACCTCTTAACTCCTTTTGAAGCAGGAGATTTGGTAAACTTTAGTTAAATCGATATTTTCAATTTATTTTTTTTGTATAGAATTTACAATCTCTTTTATCTATAATCTTCGGTCATCCGATTTACATACACCCCAGATATATATTTTTCAAGTCATTTTGTTGGGTTTTCGAAAACTGCATACAAATACATTTAAAATGCATATAAGGCATCTCCCCCAGGTAAAATAGTCCATGAAAAAGTTGAAAAAACCCCAAGAGTTCTGTTACAGGGATGAAACATGGGTCTCCCTCCGTTTTCGAGACCGCTGAATACGATGGTGACATTTTTAAGGTTCCCACCCCTCAGTAACTTTCCCTAAACTCGAAAAACCGCCCCAATTTTGCGTTTTTTTCCATCGTAGGAATGCGGATCCTTTTTTGCGCAGGATTCGGGTAGACAGTATGAAATTTAACCATACAACATCTTATTCACCACTTGAAGTTGAGGGGTTGAAACTACCACCACCCCTAACATTAAAATATCCCCAAAGAATCATAATGCACGAAAATTTGTGTATCTCGTCTTCGAGGGTGCTCAACACTATGGTAGTATTCATTTCTCCCCCACCCTCTACCAACCACCCCTAAAACCACCCCCTTTTCATATTTCTTGATACTGGGCATTTGGGGACTCGTTGGATTGGGGTTTTTAAGGGGAATTGAATATATTACATGATATATACACATAAAAAATTATACCATGACCATTTCCTACGGCATTGCCATCTGCCGCAGTTGAGACTCGAACTCAGGAGTGATACAGCAACTAGCCGTGTTTGTCTCTCACACAACCTCATCTAATTCACTCTACCAACTCGGTAACACATGAAAAACACCACTAACCATCCATATCCTAGCCAGGATTCGAACCCGGGACTCCTTGGTTGCAAGCCTAACACGTAAGCGTTGAGCTACTGAGCCGATTTATAAGATTAATAATAAATATTTACAATAAAGAATGTATCTGCAATGCTTTAGAAATGTGAATCATGTATGTGAATAAGCATTTTAAAAATAAAAGGTTCTTAGTACACATATCTTTCATATATTTGAACTTTCAAAACTTATGCCCATAGAATATGCAGAATTCTATAATAAAACCCGATCCGAAAAACGCTCGCATGCCTAGTACGTCTAAATGTGAAAAGGGGGTGATTTTGAGGATTTGGGGGTGGTTGATGGATAGTGGGGGGATGAAATAATATTGACATCGTGTTTAGCCGAGAGAAAACGTTTTCCACTATTTTATATTTTTTCGGTGGGTTTCAATGTTAGAGGTTGAGGTAGTTTCAAAAGGGGGTGGTTTTAGGGGTGGTTGGTGGAAAGTGGGGAACAAATGAATATTACGATCGTGTTGAGCACTCTCGAAAACGGAGATAAACAAATTTTCATGCATTTAAATTTTTTTGGAGATATTTTAATATTGGGGGTGGTGGTAGTTTCAACCCCGGGATGGATAAGATGTTGTATGGTTAAATTTAATACGGTCTACCCAAATCCTGCCCAAAAAACGAATTCGCATGCTTACGATGGAAAAAGACGCAAAATGGGGGTGTTTTTCGAGTTTAGGGGTGTTGCTGAGGGGTGGGAACTTTTAAAATGTCACCATCGTGTTCAGCGCCCTCGAAAACGGGGGGAAGACCCATGTTTCATCGCTGTAACAGAACTTTTGTGTTTTAAGCCTTTCTTGCAGCTAAGTAAAATGTTTTTAAAAATGTTCTCATGCTTTCTAAAAATAATGCAAAAAACGCGATCTGCGATCCCGTAACTTTAGCAAAAATCGAGCTAATTCTGCTCGACTATATGTTCGACAAACGCAAATAAGTATAGTTACGCACACTTTTTGTCGCTGGACTAAAAATCTGGTGTCAGAAAATAATCTTATCAAATACCTGTCACTCGAAAATTTATAAATAGAAAATAATTTATAATAACCGCTCGAGCTCCACTGACTCTCGAGGTTATTGCCTGGCAGCAAGTTTCCGGAAACCAGTTAAATTATTTCCGATTTCTTCTTGGTCTTTGAAGATTGTCTTATGGTTGGAGACAAATATTAATTTCAGAAAATGGAAATGAATTAAAAAAACAGTTTTGTTCTTACCAGTTAGCAAGATCGTAAGCAAAAAGGGCCCAAAATAATTTACTTGCATGAGAAAAAATAATCCATCTTCAGACAATGTTCCTGAGGTGCCTTCTAGGTTAGGGGTAGCTGCGTTGTTTACTAAAACATCTAATCTTTCCTCGGTTTCTAAAATACTTTTTGCAAAATTCCTCACGGATTTTAGCGAGGAAAAATCAACGAGTTTGACTACAACATTTTTATTCTCAGTTTCTTTTACAATTTTGTCTCGCGCTTCAGTAGCACGGGTTTCATCTCTGCAAGCTAAAATAACCCTAGCACCCCTTTTAGCAAATTCAAGGGCCGACTCGTAACCAATTCCTGAAATGTTAGGAAACAATTGCGTAACGTTGAATAAAATTCATAAATTCGGTTTGAATGTATTTTTTGTGTATCTTACCTGTGTTCGCTCCAGTCACGATAATCGTTTTACCAACAAGGCATACTTTACTGGTGCACCGTTTTGATATAACTTTGAGGTAAACTTTAATTACAACAAGCAATCCTACCGAACAAATCAGGATGGAATTTAAGCCACTCATTTTCACCTATGAATCCCAAAATAGATAAAAACTGTGTATCTTCGTAATATGATTAGTTTCATTAATTCTAATCTAGTTTATCTAATATCAACTACATACTTATAGTCTCGGATGTTTATTGAGCCTGTGGTTCATAATATAGGCTAGGCATCGGGTAGTTGATTTCATTGTTTCCAAGATGCTGGAAAAGCTTTTGATCTCATTTTTTTTACCTTTAACCAAACTTACAAAATTTTTCCCTTCGTACGAAGTCTGATTTTTCCATTAAAATATCACATGTTTCGAGATTATCAGGTATGTTGTTAACTTTACAGTAAAAGGATATTATTCAGAATTAAATTCTCTACAGAAAGGGCCTTAGGTTCATTTTTCATATGTACTAGTTTAGTGGTTATAGTCTTAACGAATATAAGAATAATACTCAAAACAATATTAAATCAGATGTTAAGTCATTTTGATCGTGTATTAACTAAGAAAAGGAAATTATTCCTGTATCAAGCAGTGTTAATTTGAGTGGTAAGATGTATGATACTCCACACGATGTAACGAACAGATTTTCGAAATTCTTCGAGGAATCTTCTTCGTTTCCGTCCCTAACAAATACGTGCATTAATATAGAAAATTGGTGAACCACAAATCAATACATATTTTGTGACAGTCTAGATATTAGGAAGTATTTTAAGCTTTAAAAAACCTAAAACGAAGGGGCTCAATGGAATACCATCTTTCATCATTAGAAACTGGAAGAACCTGTCACCAAAATATTTAATTTACTATTGTTATGTGCTGCCCTCTAACGGAGAGAGATGTGATTAAGTTCCTGGTCAAAGTAGGGAACCTGGTATTGTTACTCCCTGACTAGTAGGGTGGAGCCGTCTACGAGCCAATTGACGAACAATCATCTAGTACATAGTAGAAAACTATGGAGAATTATAGAAAAGAGTTCTGGAAGATTTCAAGTGTGTATATAAAGACGTGAATCCAGCAGATGGAACAATACAGTTTAGTGAAGTATAAGGAACAGTTCAGTTTAGTATCCAGTACAGTTCTGGGTAGTCTGTGGTTCTGGTTACAGAGACAGTTTGTAGAAGAAGAGTTCAGTTGAGTGAAGTAGGCAATATAGTTCAGTTCAGTGAAGTAAACAGACAGAGAGTTTTTAGGTTAGACAAAAGTTGACAAGTTTAGGAAGAAAAGTACATAGTGTTTTAAAAGTAGTGAATTCATGTTAGATTAAGTTATTATTAGTAATGTGATTTTTAAGTATTTACTAGTGTAATTTTAGTGATTAAATAAATCAGTGGTTTGTGAAAATTCTTGTTGCAAGTTATTCGAATCCACAAAGTGTTTACTGAAAACTGTAAGCACGTAACACTATTAAAGCTGGGCAAATTTCTAGAAGCATCGAAAATTCTCGCATTACACCAACTCACATAAAAGATGAGAGTGTAATATGGAAAACTATCAGCCTATTACTATAATTTGCAACTTCTCTAAAGTTTTTAACACGTTGAATTCGGTGCCGGTGGAAGAGTTTGTGGTTTTAATTTTTTAGTTGCTCATGCCCTGGCATATAAGATTGTTCTTAATAATAATTAATTAATTCCAAGACACCAGTGTTTGTACAAAGGTATAGAAAAAGCTTCGGTACCAGTGTACCGTTTAAAGAACATGATAGTGTTATCGAGCCAAACGATGAGAGTGTGTAACAGTAAATTGAGCAAATTAATAAATAAATAAACAACAACCATAAGGCATACGTTGATATAAAGTAACAAATATAGCAATACTACTATAAACCAGTAAACAATACATAAAGACAAACAATGTTTACAAATGTACATTTTTATAAAAATCAAAATGAACACTATCTCACAGGTAGAATAAAGAAAGTTAAAATGCGTGAAACTCTGAGTGTAGCGAAGATCGTGCGCATATGAGTACCTCAAGGTACCGCACTAGGCGCCGTGCTCTTCAATCTATATATAAAAGGATTAACTGACGGATTAGAAAGGATAAAAGACTGGCTTGATTTCCACTAACTTTCTCTAAATATTAATAAAACAAATTATATTGTATTCACAAAAACAATAGCAAATCGTCCTGAATTTACAAATATAAAAGTAAATGATTTTTCTTGTGAAATAAAAGAAACTAACAGTACCAAATACCTTGGAATCATTAGATCAAAATCTAAAATGGGACATGCATGTAGAATATTTGACAAAAAAACTACTTTTTAATTTGACGCACTAGTGCGTAAAGTTTAACTTTACGCACGGTAGTAGAAAATAGTTATTTATGCAACAAGTGTGTAAAGTGTTACTTTTTTCATGAATGGGAATGTAAAAAGGCACTTTACAGACGAGTTGCATACACAATTTCTTTCTACTACCGCAGTTGTTACCAAAAATATATGAATAAATTGAAATACGAAAATAGACATGTTTTATAATAACATACCCAGTAATAATAAGTAAATGGGCTACATTAAATTAAATAGCTAATTTATTGTAATTTAAAATACGATATGATTATTACAGATGCTCCGATAGACATTTTTTATTTTACGCACTAGTGCGTAAAGTTTAACTTTGCACACTAGTGCGTAAAGTTGAACTTTGCGCACTACATAGTTGATGTGTTATTTTCGGCAAAAGCAGTTTTGCGTATTTAATTCTTTAAATACAACAGAGAAAGTCGAGTACAATTCAAAAAGAAAAACATTAGTAAAAAATTCTTATTAAATTTATTATATAAATTACAAATTCTTCACTTCCTTTTCCAACTTCAAAAGTTCCACTGTCTTATCCCAGAGTTTTTTTGGTAAATCAGCATTTGCCGCAGATTTATAAGTTTTAACAACATGGCACTCTTCAAAGTGCCTTCCAGAATATGTTTCTATGTTTTGTTCAATTGCAGTGTAAATAGTTGTTTGCGCACCTTCTTCTGAACTCTAAAAATATATAAATACATGTAATAAAATATCAACAACTTTATTTTCTAACTATTTTTAAAACTAACTGTAGTAAAAATTATAAAATAGATTAGTTATTGACTGATTTTTTTAAAAATTTTGATGATCCTCTCAAATTGAAACTTTTCTATTTAAGCTAACCTGCGATTTGATGTAAATCAAATATAAATAAATATTACATATATTCCATAATTACCTTAAAGTACAATTTTCTTATAAAATCTACGATATATTTTGTGTAGCCCTCGATATATCTTAAAAATTCTGTATCTACCGTCCCAGGACTTAAGGAGTACACGGTTACATGAGTTTTCTTCAGAAGTTTCGCTAAATGAATAGTAAATAAAATGTTGCACAGTTTGCTGTTGAAATCTGCAGTTAATCGGCCCCCTGAAGGTTCAGCTATTTTGTCGACATCCAATTTACCGTAGGTTGCCCCCATTGATGACACATTTACTATTCTACTTGGCGCTGATTTTTTCAGCAGTTCTAAAAATTTAATGCGTTAGTTATATATTCACTGGTTTACAGTTTGTTGTATCCCAGTATAATACATAGATAACACCATAGTATGTACATGCGTTTTACCGATATAAGTTAACAAGACATTTTAGATAGTATTTTTTCTGCCAATTAAAATGTATTGGTAGGACTACCTGAAGAGTTGTAAGTTGTAGGTCTTTACATATTACAGTCGTCAAACAATTTTAATATTATTTGCCAAATTTATATTCACACGCACAATTTCTGTCGTTGGATTAAAAAATCTGGGATCAAAATATAGTCTTATCAAATACCTATCGCTCGAGAGATTATAAATGAAAAGTTCTCTCGTAGCGGTTACCTGGTAGCAAGTGTTCAAAAACCTGATTAATTATCATTCTTAGTCTCTCAAAATAGCATTGTGGTTCGAGATAATTTAAAAAAATAAATATCTGTCTCTGTTCTTACCAATGAGCAAGACCGTAAGCAAAAAATGTCCAAAATAATTCACTTGCATAAGAAAAGATAATCCATCTTCAGACAATGCTCCCGTGGGCCCCTCTAGGCTACCGGTACCTGCGTTGTTTACTAAAATATCTAACCGTTCCTCAGTTTCCAGAATACTCTTCGTGAAATTTCTCACAGATTTTAGTGAGGACAAATCAACGAGTTTAACTATAACATTTTTATTCTCAGTTTCTCTTACAATTTTATTTCGCGCTACAACAGCTCTGGTTTCATCTCTGCAAGCTAAAATCACCCTAGCACCCCTTTTGGCAAATTCAAGGGCCGACTCGTAACCAATTCCTGAAATATTAAAGAACTGTTGCGTAACGTTAAATAAATTGATGTATTTCTTGTGAATCTTACCTGTGTTCGCTCCAGTCACGATAATCGTTTTACCAACAAGGCATACTTTGCTAGTGCACCATTTCGATCTGAGTTTTATGTAAACTTTAAGTAAAGCCAGCAAACCTAACAACAAACTTAAGCAAGTCATTTTCACCAATAAATTCCAAAATAGATAAAAAGTATTTATCATCATAATATGATTAGTTTCGCTGATTGTAATCTAATTTGTCCACATTTCAACATTAATACTTGTAGCCTCGGATATTTATTGAGTGATATCTTGATTTGGTGGCCTTTATACAATTTAGTCACTTCATTTTAACACTGGCTAACCTTAGGACACCCTGTGTATCTATTGACACTAGTTTTATTTTAGACCGGCCTAGCACACTAGCTGGTACCGTTGTCCATTTATTTGAACTGATTTTAGTAATCATTTTATTTCTATAGACCAGTGTAAACTTGTTCACATATTGTATTACCTGAAAGCAAAATGAAAGAAAAGACGGAAATCGTTTTTATACATATTCTGATGGTGGTGACAAATCGTCAATAATAAAAATCGCAAATTTGGATAAATTCGCCTATAAAGAAATATTCCTTGAGACTAATCGTCTATCTAAAAGAAAATCTAATCCTGTTGTGACAAGCGTCAAACTTGGAGAGAATAAAATAGTACTCTCAAGATACGTTTCAATGCTCCTAGAAGTATGCAGCCACTACAATCACTGTCGAAGAGATATCGTAGAGTGTAGTAAATACATAACTAACTAGAGAAAAACATTTCATCGTAGAGCGCAGAAGTAGTACCAACTAGGGGTATTGTTTGTCGAAGTCTCGTAGGTAAAGTGATTGTAACGGCCATCACAACAAATCTGACTTCATGCCATAATCCATATAATTGGAATAAAACAAGCTATAGTGGCAAAGTCTTAATGCCAGAAGAAATAAGCAGTCTCCGTACAAAAATCTCCTGGAGTGTGCCATAACAGTACTTAAATTGCGTTGACCGTAAAGAAATAGAGTAAGCCACCATCGCACAAAGGCCCTTGTTGAACGAGATGGCCATAAAATTTTTAGACTATTACTAAATAAACTACTAAATGTTGTTCTCAAACCAGTAAATAAAACTTAAAATTATGGCCTAAAGTATCCTAGCTTTAACTGTTTGTCCCTTAAATAAAGAAACCTAATTAAGGTACAAATTAACCTAACCTTACCAGTCTTAAAACTTTAGATACCACTGCGTCCAAACGGCTAGTTAACGTTAGGCTCAGTACGTATAAGTCCACAAATTCTCCCCCAAATTTCTTATACTGTTGCCAGATAAATTTAGAGAGAGTCGTAATAACGATGAAATTTAGTTAACTTATTTGAATATTGGTAAGGCCGCGGGACGGGCATTTGAGCCTCACCTGGACAAATTGCAATTTCTCTCTCGGTAGCCACGTCATTGTCTTGAAGAACTTCGTCAGTCTCGCGCATCGCTGGAGAGCAGGTTGCACTTCATGGCTGGGAGTCTGCTACTATTTCTTCAAAGTGCAAGTATCGGTAATAATTAAATCGGATCTAATTCTCTTGTATACAAATACAAGGCCTCGATACGGAAAGTATCGGTAGTAATTAAATCGGATTTAATTATTTTGTACATCCTGGTAGAATCTCTGGCGGCTGGGCTTTGCTTTCTTTTGGTTTGTGGTAGCTTCTCTGGGCAGGCCAAAGGAAAATGACCCCCTTCCGTAGTTTATTCAGTGTTTTTATATGCCGAACGAAGGAAAACGAGGGAGAATAGCCCGTTTGGAGACGCATAGTCGGGCTACTTGTCAATGTTAAATTTGACTAATAAGGTTCATTATGATTCTTAAATCTCTGTAACATCTGTTTAGAAATGTAATGCGCTAGCATAACCTAAACGTTATTTTAGAACTTTTTAAACTTATTCATTTCTGTGCAAAATAAAATTATTTGACTTGAAAACTGAAATATTATGTAAACAAGTATTTAAAATTGATAATGGCTTTTTAAATTTAATTCCTTGTGACTATGTCGTAAGAGAAAATGATTATTGATACATTATATAAAGGTAATTGAACTTTGAAGAAAACAATTTGAAAACGCTGACCCTATACCGTGTCATAAGAAAAGGAAATCATTCCTGTACCAAATAATGTTAAACTGATAGGTAAGATCTATAGGATGTAACAAGCGGATTTTCGGAATTCTTCAAGGAATCTTCTTTGCTACCGTATGTATAGTAATAAAGAAAGTTGGTGCATCACAAATAAATACGTACATTGACAGTCTAGATACTAGGAAAGCATTATAAGCTTTAAGAAACTGAAACTTAAAACGTAGGGTCTCGATGAAATACCATCTTTCATCATCAGAAACTGGAAGAACTTCCCTCTAAAATATTCAGTTTACTATTAAAGCTCGGCAGATTCCCAGAAAAACGGAAAATTCTCGCATTGCTCACAAAAAAGATGAAACTGTGTTATAGAAAACTATCAGCCTGTCGCCATAACTTGCAACTTCTCTAAAGTTTTTAACATGTTGAAGAGGTTGGAAGAGTTTGTGGTTTTAATTTTTCAGTTGTTCATGCCCTTGGGGATACATGTTTGTTCTTAATAATAACAATAATAATAATTTCTTAATTCCAAGAGACCAATGTACAAAGGTACAGGAGAAGAAGTCGGTACAAGCGTACCATTTAAGTCTTGTGGAAAGTGATGTTTGAATTATTTTGAGTAATATTTTCCCTTGATTTGGAACGATATTTATTTGTGAAAATTAAAAATAAATATCGATGTACGCAACGAAACTTACTTCATTGTGCAGAATATTTTAAAAATTTGCTTTATTTAACAGGAGAGCAACGGCTTTGTGAGTCTTTAATTGTAATCAGCGACTTTCAGGAGATACACCATTTTTTATGCTTTAACAATATTACGCGATATTAGTATACTAAACTATAATTTCCTTAATAGACCAGGGCCAATCCTGTTTAAGGCAATAAAAATTCTTAGCAGTATACGAATGGTCGAAAAATGTAGTTAATGGTGTAAATAATTAAGGAAAAATCGTCCAGACTCAGTAAAAGTTCTGGAAGGGGGGTTGGGGTGGTAATATATACGTTTTTAGGGGTTGGTACCGGTTTTTTGCGATTTGCGGCTAAACTATGCATCCTATCGAAAAATGTTGAATATAAAAGTTGTAGATAATAAAAAAATCTAAAACTTTCTTACTGGACATTATTGACCATATCCTCAAAATTATCGATAAAAATGCAAAAAAAATCGTTTTTTCGGTTTTTAATTTATAACTATCGCAATTTTTTTTATATTTTCATGAAAATCGGTGAAAATGTTCTTTTTTGTGTTTTAAACGAGCCCAAATTTTTTCAAAGCGAAATATTTAATTTTAGATGTTTTATGAAGAAATTACAAAATAAGAAAAAAAGACCTAATTTTCAATCGAAAAATTTAGTTAGCAAATTTTCGATTAATGAACTTTACTAGTGCTCGTTGTTTTCGTTGAAATCTCAACTTTAATATAGAATTAAAATATAATATTGTTTATATACAAAAATATCGTTAAAAAGCGAAAAACCGAAAAAATTACTTTTTAAAAATCGAGTTTTCGGTGAAAATCATGAATTTTTTTTCTTTATTGTAAATAAACGTTTACATTAATAAAAAGCGTTAATTCTCATACAATACTATGTTATACAAGT
Source organism: Leptura quadrifasciata (assembly GCA_963675555.1). NCBI lineage: Eukaryota > Metazoa > Arthropoda > Insecta > Coleoptera > Cerambycidae > Leptura > Leptura quadrifasciata. The sequence goes on along the minus strand of OY776681.1, from coordinate 10,943,556 downwards.
AATGTACATGTACCTAACTATTCTCGGCTTTCAAAGTCCCGAACACATGATTTAAACTGCAATTAAATAGGTAAAAATTCAAAGGCTGTGAACTGAGAAAATTTGTTAATTATTTCTTGTGATTCGTAAGTATTTAAAAATTATCACGTCAAAGTCTTATATTTGATTATAAAATACAAAAATTAAAAGTAAAATAATTTTATTGAAATCTTTTTTTCTTCGTGGGCAATTCTTCATCGCCAGAATCGATCAAACTTTCGATTTCTTCACGTTCATTTTCTATATCTTCAATTTGTTGGAGTTCTTGTGGATTGTCCAGTTCAGTATCATTATTTTTATTATTATTTATTAGACAGTGGGTACTGTCTTCGTCTTCGATGTCCTCGAGATTACAATTTTTTTCGTACAACGATTTTTCGGCATTAGAACATTTATCAGAACCGTGACAATTTGAGCACAAATTTGTGCACTTTAAACCATGCTTGCAACATCCACATTTGTTATTACCGCATCCTGTTTCGCAGCTGCAGCAGATAATTTTCAATAAATTTTCGGGAATTAATTCTTGTTCTGTAAATATAAGTACGATGCCATTAACGTGATGTTTCCATCCCCAATCTGTAGCTGTTAATTGATTACCAAGCCAACTTTGAATTTGAAAATACACCCTGTAACAATGTTGCTTAGCTGCCTCTTCAGTTGGAGGTAATTTTTTCAAATGAAATGAGGATTTAGCAGTTGCCGTTCGGTAGAGTTCAAATCTTAAATTGTGTACATATATATATATATATATATATATATATATTTGTAAGGTATAATTCAATGCAGGTCGGGGTATTTGCCCGCTGAGTAGTTGTTTCCTGCAAATCATGTATAATAACAGTATATGGGTTAAGTCCACCAAGGGCTAAAGGTCACCGCTCTCGGTACTTGCAAAATAGCAAGTCGCTATACACCATGGAGACATCTACGATGTCTGGTGTATAGTAGCATTTGACCACATGAGGGTATTCACTTACCTCTCACCGGTACACCATTTACTTAAGTTTGTATAAAACTAACAGGTTGGCCACTGTCATTTGTCTGTTCCATGACCTATGGCATACTGATGAGAACTAATAAGTTCGAAACCGGTCTATGTCTGGTCGGGGAATTGACAAATGACATTGGCTACCAATCTTTCATGATTTGTAAGGTATAATTCAATGCAGGTCGGGGTATTTGCCCGCTGAGTAGTTGTTTCCTGCAAATCATGTATAATAACAGTATATGGGTTAAGTCCACCAAGGGCTAAAGGTCACCGCTCTCGGTACTTGCAAAATAGCAAGTCGCTATACACCATGGAGACATCTACGATGTCTGGTGTATAGTAGCATTTGACCACATGAGGGTATTCACTTACCTCTCACCGGTACACCATTTACTTAAGTTTGTATAAAACTAACAGGTTGGCCACTGTCATTTGTCTGTTCCATGACCTATGGCATACTGATGAGAACTAATAAGTTCGAAACCGGTCTATGTCTGGTCGGGGAATTGACAAATGACATTGGCTACCAATCTTTCATGATTTGTAAGGTATAATTCAATGCAGGTCGGGGTATTTGCCCGCTGAGTAGTTGTTTCCTGCAAATCATGTATAATAACAGTATATGGGTTAAGTCCACCAAGGGCTAAAGGTCACCGCTCTCGGTACTTGCAAAATAGCAAGTCGCCATACACCATGGAGACATCTACGATGTCTGGTGTATAGTAGCATTTGACCACATGAGGGTATTCACTTACCTCTCACCGGTACACCATTTACTTAAGTTTGTATAAAACTAACAGGTTGGCCACTGTCATTTGTCTGTTCCATGACCTATGGCATACTGATGAGAACTAATAAGTTCGAAACCGGTCTATGTCTGGTCGGGGAATTGACAAATGACATTGGCTACCAATCTTTCATGATTTGTAAGGTATAATTCAATGCAGGTCGGGGTATTTGCCCGCTGAGTAGTTGTTTCCTGCAAATCATGTATAATAACAGTATATGGGTTAAGTCCACCAAGGGCTAAAGGTCACCGCTCTCGGTACTTGCAAAATAGCAAGTCGCTATACACCATGGAGACATCTACGATGTCTGGTGTATAGTAGCATTTGACCACATGAGGGTATTCACTTACCTCTCACCGGTACACCATTTACTTAAGTTTGTATAAAACTAACAGGTTGGCCACTGTCATTTGTCTGTTCCATGACCTATGGCATACTGATGAGAACTAATAAGTTCGAAACCGGTCTATGTCTGGTCGGGGAATTGACAAATGACATTGGCTACCAATCTTTCATGATTTGTAAGGTATAATTCAATGCAGGTCGGGGTATTTGCCCGCTGAGTAGTTGTTTCCTGCAAATCATGTATAATAACAGTATATGGGTTAAGTCCACCAAGGGCTAAAGGTCACCGCTCTCGGTACTTGCAAAATAGCAAGTCGCTATACACCATGGAGACATCTACGATGTCTGGTGTATAGTAGCATTTGACCACATGAGGGTATTCACTTACCTCTCACCGGTACACCATTTACTTAAGTTTGTATAAAACTAACAGGTTGGCCACTGTCATTTGTCTGTTCCATGACCTATGGCATACTGATGAGAACTAATAAGTTCGAAACCGGTCTATGTCTGGTCGGGGAATTGACAAATGACATTGGCTACCAATCTTTCATGATTTGTAAGGTATAATTCAATGCAGGTCGGGGTATTTGCCCGCTGAGTAGTTGTTTCCTGCAAATCATGTATAATAACAATATATATATATATATATATATATATATATATATATATATATATATATATATATATATATATATTTTTACTTTTGTAAATAGAAGCCATTATTTTTAATCCATTTTCGGTCATCGTTTGTTTGTCTGCAGTTGTATTGTAAAAAATTTCTGCAAGATTAGGTAAATGTTTATCGGCCAATAATGATTTTATAATTGTTTTTTTTCCTTTTCCAGCAAAACTGGAAGTTGTATCGCAGCCAGAAAAACAATGCAAAAATGCTACAATATGTTTATGTGATTTATGTTTAAAACTATTAGAGGTGTAATAAGTATCATTAATATTTCCTGCATCAGGTTTGTGGAAATAGATATTCAATTCATGTGAACTGAATTGATTTAAAAGAACTAAAAGATCTACTACTTCAAGGGATGTATTGACAATTAGGAAATCTGCATCTTCTTCGGCTTGTTTGCGGACAAAATTGTTTAACATTCCCTGCAGTTTAAACAATGTTTTCGAGACTTTGAAAGCCGAGAATAGTTAGGTACATGTAAATTACTTGTATAACATAGTTGTATGAGAGTTAACGCTTTTTATGAATAAAAACGTTTTTTATTTACAATAATGAAAAAGAAATTCATGATTTTCACCGAAAACTCGATTTTTAAAAAGTAGTTTTTTCGGTTTTGCGCTTTTTTAACGATATTTTTGTATATAAACAATATTATATTTTAATTCTATATTAAAGTTGAGATTTTATCGAAAAAAATGACCACCAGTAAAGTTCATTAATCGAAAATTTGCTGACTGAAAATTAAGTTTTTTTTTTTTATTTTCTTCATAAAACATCGAAAATTAAATATTTCGCTTTGAAAAAATTTGGGCTTGATTGAAACACAAAAAAAAATATTTTCACCAATTTTCATGAAAATATAGATATTTTTGCGATAGTTATAAATTAAAAACCGAAAAAACGGTTTTTTTCATTTTTCTCGATAATTTTGAGGTTATGGTCAATAATGATCAATCAGAAAGTTTTAGATTTTTTCATTATCTACAACTTTTACACTCAACATTTTTCGATAGGATGCATAGTTTAGTCGCAAATCGCAAAAAACGAGTACCAACCCCCAAAAACGTATACATTACCACCCCAACTCCCCTTCCAGAACTTTTACTCAGTCTGGGCGATTTTTCCTTAATTATTTACACCATTAACTACATTTTCCGACCATTCGTATACTGCTAAGAATTTATCGTCTATTACGATATTTTAAACGATTTGGCCCTGCTCTATAAACGGGTTACAGAAGAATAATAAAAAATATCTTAATTCTCGTTCATATGTTATTTTTGGCAAATTCAATTTTACGTGATCAATTCTTTAATATGAACATTAGTAAAAAATTCGTGTTAAATTTATTATATAAATTACAAATTCTTCACTTCCTTCTCCAACTTCAAAAGTTCCACTGTTTTATCCCAGAGTTTTTTCGGTAAATCAGCATCTGCCGCAGTTTTATAATTTTTAACAACGTGGCACTCCTCAAAATGTCTCCCAGAATATGTTTCTATGTTCTGTTCTATTGCAGTGTAAATAGTTGTTTGCGCACCCTCTTCTGAAGTCTAAAATTATTAAATATATGTGATAAAATATTAGCAATTATATTTGCCTATTATTGTAAAAACTGTAATCTTAGCAACCAAAATAGTTATACATTTTCCTGCAATTTGATATAAACCAAAATAAATGTTGCATATACATAATAGTTACCTTAAAGAACAATTTCTTTATGGGCTCTATGATATATTTTATATAACTCTCGATATATCTTAAAAATTCTGTATCTACGGCCCCAGGATGCAAGGAGTACACAGATACATTAGTCTTCTCTAAAAGTTTCGCTAAATGAATAGTAAATAAAATGTTGGCCAATTTGCTGTTGGCGTATGCTGTTAATCGGCCCCCTGAAGGTTCAGCGACTTTGTCGACATCCACTTTACCGAAGTTTCCCGCCTGTGACGACACATTTACTATTCTACTTGGAGCTGATTTTTTCAGCAGTCCTAAAAATTTAATGCATTAGTTATATACTCACTGGTTTATAGTAAGCCTCGTGTTTAATTGTATTGCTTGGACAGAGCATTCGTCGATATTCTCGTATGTGACTTTGTACGTCTGGCGTTAGTAGCTAAATGTCAATCTTCTGAAAGTATTTAAATTCTTTGAGAATATCGACGAATGCTTTGACCAAGAAATACGATTAAAAACGAGGCTTACTTGTTAAAAATTTCATCTGATTATTTAGCTCATCCACCATTCAAACAGCTGTATCTTTTTTTCTAACAAGACCACTCAGAACACCATTTTAAAATTTAATAATAAGTGGACAAGTAATGTGGAAATCGCTGAGAACTTTTCTCCAGCCCAAATTTTAATGTCACGTAAATTAAGAAATATATTACCATATAAAATGGAAGCTCTTAAGCAAAAAGTAGTAAATTTGTCTAGATATAACAAATTATTAAATAACAGGCAAGCTTCCAACAAAAAGTATTTTAACAACAAAGGTGTCAAAAATCTAAGCTCTCTTACGATAGGTACAAATGTATATGTTCAGATTAAACCAAATTCAATATGGACCCCCTATAAAGTAAAGATGAATAATGGTTCTATTCTCATAAGAAACAGGAAATTCATTAAAAAAGTAGATAATAACATTGTCGATAATAATAACCATTCTTCATCGGTGCCTTCCAAAAAAGAAAGGAAGGAAGATAGTAAAAGATATTTTATAGACATAGAAAAGTAACCGGTAGTAATAGATGAAGACGCAGGAGAGAATAATTAGTATTGTCAACATGCACGAAGACAGTGCGGGTAGTGAAAATGATGAGTTATCCGGAAACTCACGTGGCAGTGACACAAGTGATAACCTTTATGAAGTCAGATTAGTGCTAATAAAGATAATTTAGAGGTTAAGGTGTTTTGATTACTCATAGGTACAGACCCTGAAACAACATTCATAAACCGATCGAAAACTACTTTGTCAGGTCGTGAGAGTAAAGCCCCTCAGAGGCTGGACCTATAAATTAGTATTTAAGTCGTATTTGTACGACTATATTAGTATTTAAGTTGTATTTGTACGGCTAATCTAAATCTGTTTAGTTTTAAGCTTCAAATAATATTGTTTCCTTGGAAAGGGGGATGTAAGGTATGCATTCTACAATGCATGTGAATGTATAGCTAGTCATATTGTTAGTGGAGTGGAGTGCCGACTCCCGATGAATAAAGTCAGTGTTAAACCAAGCTCAGAGTAAGTTGCATGATTCACCATTCCCTAACCTCACAGTCCGATATATACATAGGTACAAGGCCTGCAGGAATTACAAATAACACAAATACTCTCGGCGTTATCCAAAAACTCCTATACGCATTTAATAGCACAACTGTAGGATTTTCAATAAGATCAAGTTGTGATATTCTGGTAGGTTTTGGTCTAGCCTATTAGGATTTTCAGGATTATCCATTATTTACGGGACACCCTGTATATGCGTCTTATCGGAATAGGTGAATATAAAGATTTTCAGATAATACTTTTTCTGTCAATTTAAATATACTGTTAGGAATACCTGAAGAGTTAAATATAGGCCGTTATGATGCATATTACACATATCTAATATTTATCGTTGGATTTACAAGTAACTCCATTGTGAGCAAAAAAGAAATTGTTCAAGATGTCAACGTAGCCATGATCAAATTTTGAAGTTCTAAATAGATGTTTTCAAATATTTGTTTTGTAAACTGAACTTTTGAAATGTTTTATGTAGAGAATCAAATGTCGAGTTGGCCAAAAACGTTCAACATTCACCTCATCATCAGATCATTAATTAATCAACCTAAATTTCTTATACAAATCTTTTTTTACTCACATTTTTGTGTTGATTGTTTTTTAACATTTTTAATAACCCATTAAATACCTGTGCTTTTGGTCAAATGATTAATATTAACCAATAGTGACATTAACTCAGGGAGATTGCCAGGAAAGTCTGTCTGATAAACGCAAGTAAATATTTAGCGCAGTAAAAATAGCATAAAAAATCAATATAAAGAAACTTTTTCCATAGGCAATTTTATGGTTGGATCCTATTGGGGAGGTGGTCAGGAGTACCCAAAAAATGTTTGTACTTCAAAGATTCTGTGGTTCAATTGTTATTAACAATTAAAATTTTTTGACTGCGTTTTTCAACCTAAAAATGTGAATAACTCGAGATATACAGGGTGTCTTACTGGGAACTGAATCGATCGATATAGAGAAAAGAACGCATCAGAAAATTTTGAAAATTTAGATAATTGCTAATATTGGTGTGGCCAATCCAACTAAAATAATTACAAGCAGCTGGCACTTCCGCTTATATTGGAAGTCAATACCAACTTGCTTATTTCAAAAACACCCTATATATTTTATATCTGAATATCTTACAAAATTTGAATAATAACTATTTAGAAAATTTACCTCTCGCCGAACATAGAAACATTTTTCATCAGCACGACGGTGCTACCCCACATAACGCATATTTAATTAATGATTATTTACAAGAAACTTTTTATGATCAATGGATTGCCAATAATGGACCTTTCTTATGGCCTCCTCGCTCGCCCGATTTATCAGTTCTGGATTATTTCATTTGGGGAACTATTAAAAATAAAGTTTATGAGAGCCCATTAACAACCATTGAAGATTGTATGCAAAGAGTAAAAAATGCATTTCAAAACATATCACAGGATTCAATTAGAAGAGCTACCCATGAGGAACTAATCCGAAGGTGCGAAAAATGTGTCGAGGTTCGAGGGCGGAATTTTGAGCAATTATTAAATTAAAATGAAATCATATTTTAAATTGATCTTATCTCTCCTATTTTAGTTCATGCCATATCTTCAATTCGATTAATACGCATGTTACAATGTTAGTGTTATTTTGCGTTTTTGAGGATATCGAGTAGCAAATGTGCTTTAAGTTCTTGATATTACTTTATCACATTCTCCATAAATAATAAACAAATTTAAAAAGTCTTCGTGGGTGTAATTTAAACGTGCTGGCATTTTTTGACATAAGATAATGACTGATTGTTTCTAATCATGGCTATTTTGATGAAATGATTACAACAATTCATGAATTTCCAATAAAATCGCAAATATTTCAAAAAGTTGTAACTTTAACCTCCACAATGCTAATATCAGAAAAAAGGGAATTCAATTTTACACAACTTGACGTAAAAAAATACAGGGTGTTCCATTTGACCTAAACAAGTTTTCGCGGTTTGAAGTTGACAAAATGTAACGCGAAAAACGGAACACTTGGTATGATATTATTGAATTTATTTCAGTTGTAGAACGTAGTTCTCTTTGTGTTATTTTTACGTGACAAGAAGCAAATGAGGATCTTTTACATGAAGAGAGTTATAACGGTTCTTGCAAACCGTTGCACCTGTCAAATTTTCTATAAAATATCAAATATCTCTGAAACGGCTTGGTTTAGGTATAGGATATGCTACATATTTTCGACTCAGAATTTTATGCTCTTTTCGAAAACCCTAAAATATGTAGGGTGTTCCATTTGAAATAAACAAGTTGGTATCGACTTCCGGTATAAGCGGAAGTGCCAGCTGCTTGTAATTATTTTAGTTGGATTGGCCACACCGACATTAGTTATTATCTAAATTTTCAAAATTTTTTGATACGTATTTTTCTCTATATCGATCGATTCATTTCCCGGTGAGACACCCTGTATAGGTCCGATCGGGGCCACATAAAAGAAATAAAATCTTAGGAGGTCTTAGGAGCGCAACCATAACCTACAAAAGTGACAAAACTGGCAAAAAATAGTTTTCTCTTCATTTTGTTTCCCAGAGCCGCTGGGTGAACCGATAAGAAATAATCTTATCAAGTACCTAGCACTCGAGAAATTGTAAATCGAAAGTCATTTACAATGTACTGACTCAACCCCGTTTAATTATGTCCTACTTATATTTAGTCACTTATATCCTATTGTGGTTCAAGACAACAAAATTAATTTCAGAAAATAAAAATCTATTTCTATTCTTACCAATGAGCAAGACCGTGAGCAAAACATGTCCAAAATAATTCACTTGCATAAGAAATGATAATCCATCTTCAGATAATGTTCCTGAGGGCCCCTCTACGCTACCGGTAGCTGCGTTGTTTACTAATACATCTAACCGTTCTTCAGTTTCCAAAATGCTCTTCGCGAAATTTCTCACAGATTTGAGTGAGGATAAATCAAGGAGTTTGACTACAACATTTTTATTCTCGGTTTCTCTTATAATTTTGTCTCGCGCTTCAGTGGCTTTGGTTTCATCTCTGCAAGCTAAAATCACTCTAGCACCCCTTTTGGCAAATTCAAGGGCCGACTCGTAACCAATTCCTGAAATATTAAGGAACTATTGAGTAACATTAATTAAATTGATATATTTTTTGTGTATCTTACCTGTGTTCGATCCAGTCACGATAATGGTTTTGCCAACAAGGCATACTTTGCTAGTGCACCATTTTGATGTGAGTTTGAGGTAAACTTTAAATAAAACCAGCAAACCCAACGAAGAAAGGAGGACGCAACTTAAGCAAGTCATTTTCAACTATGAATCTCAAAATATATAAAATATGTTTATCATCGCAATGTGATTAGTTTCATTGATTGTAATCTAATTTATCTACATTTCAGCATAGATATGGCCTCGTTCATAGTAGTAGATAAATTCGCGACCAGTGCAGTCGTGACTGTCGATTTGTACGGGATGATGCAGGATATTGTAGGTTGTTATTGTGATTAATGATATTTTATTTAACTTCGCTATAAAATGTCAAATTTTAAATGCATTTTTGACGTTACGAAACGCCACATTTTTCATAATTGCCAGTTTAATTAAATAACTGGTGATGTAATGAATTTTTACGTAATAGTCCATGAAAAAGTTGAAGAAACTACAAAAGTTCTGTGACAGAGATGAAACATGGATACCCCTCGTTTTCGAGGGCGCTGAATACGATGGTGATATTTTTAAGGTTTCCATCCCTCAATGACTACCCCTAAACTCGAAAAATCACCCCAATTTCGCTTTTTTTCCATCGTAGGCATGCGGAACGGTTCTTTGGGCAGGACTCGAGTAAGCCGTATGAAATTTAACCAACGACATCTTATCCACCCCGGGGTTGAAACTACCCCCTCCCCTAATATTTGAAATTCCCCAAAGAAATCTAAGTGCATGATCATTATTTCCGTATTCTAGGACGCTCAATACGATGGTTATATTCATTTCTCTTCAACCTTCCACCAACCTCCTCTAAAACTACCCCCTTTTCATATTTCCTGATACTGGGCATGTGGGGACTCGTTGGATCGGGGTTGCTTATGGGGATTTTCACATTGTAAATGTTAAAAAGGAAGTGGTTTTACGGGTAGTTGATGGAGGGTGGGGGAGAAATGAATATTACCATCGTGTTGAGCACTCTTGAAAACGGGGATAAATAAATTTTCATGCATTTTGATTTCTTTGGGTATATTTTAGTATTAGGGGAGGAGTAGTTTCAACCTCGGGGGTGTATAAGATGTTGCATTGTGATATTTCATACCGTGAAAAAAGAACGCGAAATAGGGGTGTTTTTTCGAGTGTAAGGTTAGTTGCTGAGGGGTGAGAACCTTAGAAATATCACCATCGTGTTCAGCGCCCTAGAAAACGGGGAACTACCGATGTTTCATCCCTGCCACAGAACTTTTTTCAACTTTTTCACAGACGTTGGGGACAGCTACGAGAGGGTAGTGTGAAAAAAAACGCCAACATCGTAATTCCCGCTCTTGAAAGCCCGTTCCGAGCCAGTTGTCTCGTTTTTCTAGTGATTTCGGTGTTGCGAGCAGAGTAGTGTTACATGGCCTATGCTCATTTAACAGTTTTATATAAAAACTAGTAATTTTGTTTATGTATGGCACAATCTGTGTAACATTTTGATTCAGTTTTTGTAAGTAAAACTGTTTTCAACTAACAGAATTTATTTGTATAACTGCTAAATTATTTCACACAGTTTTATGTACATATTATCTTAGGAACCCAGCCATGTTTTTTTTACACTATTATGTATTTCCGTTCTATTATAGCATCCCAGGAAACGATTGTCGATTGTCTAAAAACATTTATTTACACTCATATATATAATTATATTTCAATTTTTATATTCTTGTTTACTATGTAAGTACATATGTTTATTTTCCTTACCTTTCTCATTACTATATATATAGTATATCCTATAAGATGTAATATATTTACTGAGTTCTCACAATACGTTTTACTATTTATTACGGCAGTTCATATTTTTGGTTATGTATAAAATAGAACTTACAAATTTTTGCAATTTAAGTCAGCTGTGGTATTATAGATTTCTTTTATCGATTCTGTAATTTGTTTGAGTGCGGGAATCTACATCAAGCAGGTTGTTGCGTGTAGTGTTTAGAGAATAGTATAAGTAGAAGTAACTATTTTATTTTCTTTCAACTTCGACTATCACGCGTGCGCGGGGGAAAAAGACAGCAGAGTTCCTCCGCGCTTCGAAACTAGGACTTCTTGAAAACTGTGAACCTTAATTATAGTAATTAGTGTAGTATTAAGTTAAGTAAATAATAGTTAATGTAGAACAATAAATGTGCTTGTGAGAATAAACTAAAGTTGTAGTGAAACGGGGAGACTATACCGGCTAAAGAGGACTACCACCTATAAAGTAATAATATTTCAATTTGTTATATATTAAGTAATAGACAATAACCTCGGTATATAACACTGCGCATAACTCAACAATTGACAGATGGCTATACCTGTACTATTTCTACATTTTATAGCTTTCAGTTTAATTAGGGGAAATAGATTTCTCAAGTTTATTTGGTAGCATTATTTTGCAGTAAGAAGGACAAAAAAGTTTACCTTATTAGTAAAACTCACCAGGAAATCATTTGCTTGCAGCCTTTGTACTGATTCGAACATATATAAACTTAACTGTGGACTTCAGTAATTGATATTACATTTTTATATCCGCGTTAACAAGTGTTTAACATCCAGGTAAATTTCATTTATTACTAATTTAAAATTTAATTAATCTTCAATTTTTGTCTCTGATGTAATTTCAATGATTTTTAAAATAAATTTAAAATCAAGGTCAATTCTTTTTAATTTAATAAGTAGTTATATACTATATGTACCACACGGTTTTAAAATATGTCTTTCTTTCGTTTTAATTTTTTGGCGATTTATAGTTTACGAAATCAGCTTATATATTTCTATATATTTATATATACTTATGTACTTATATTTTTATACACATATATAAGTATTTATACATTTCTGTATACGTTTCTGCATAGCTTCTACATTTCTGCATAACTTTTGCACAGCTTATGCATAGCTTATCTTTCTGCATATAGATAAAACTTCAATAACTGTTCAAAAAAACCACATGGTTGGTTAATTTTCCAAAAATTTTCACTCCATTTCATTAAGAGACGTAAATTGCCAAGGAAATCTTTAGACTCCATTCTTGCAACAAGAGACAATTGTGGGCCTGGATTGCTGTTCCAGAACCAGTCACCTCAACAATAGTCAATTTAACATTCATTTTAAACAATCTTTTTATTTCTCTTACCAACAATTTCAGTCTGATCTATAGTAGACTGGTTATTCGAGAAAAAGAGACAATTCTACTATAGATGGTGCCCAATTTAACATCAATTTTTCTTTGTCTCCTTTTCTCGAAATAAGCAAAAATCTGTCATTTATGCCGTACATTTCAAAAAGGGTAAGTTTCTCCACTCTTACGAATACACCGGATCCACGGCTCTTTGCTCCGACCAGATAGTCGTCCGCATATGTTGCCTCAATTCTTTCTCAGAAATAAATAATAAAGGAAAGGTAACAGTAGTTTCAACTCCCGGGGGTTGCTTAGGTTAACTGTGGTTTAACAATGGTTAGTTTCTCCGATATTTCTGTAAAAACCCCGCTCCGACGAATCCCCGCATGCCTAGGAGCGATAGCACGAAAGAGGGGTAGTTTTTATACGTTGGGATTAGTTGTGGGAGGGTAGGGTGAAAAATAACACCACTATCGTCATCCCTGCCTTCGAAAACTCATAGAAAACCTTCTGTCATGTCACTATTTTTTAATTTTTTAGGGATATTGTCATTACGGAAGAGAGTAGGTTCAATCCCCGCGAGTTGGTATTCTAGTGTAAATTAACTGAATTTATTATTATTCCCCCAAAAAAGCGATCCGGCGAGCTCCTACAAGCCCAAGACCGAAAACCCGGAAGTTGGGTGGTTTTCCTTGATAAAGGTAGTACTCAAAGGTTTCAGAACACGAAACAATCACAATCGTTTTTCTCACTTTCGAAAACGGAAGAGGGATGTATTGCAGATGATCCTACAAATTTTGATGTTCGGGACCTCGTTAAATGGACTATATTGAGTCCCAATTAGCTTTATCCTTACTAGGTCATGCCCTGAATTTTAGCACTTTATACTGTTATTTCAATAAAGTGTGTTTTTTTTAATAACAGAAAAATACATATTTTTTTATTTTCCTTTAAAAATGTAATTTTCGGCAGGTATAGTTTAACATCACCATTTTTTAAATATACACAAGAAAGTTGAGTAAAAAGTTAAAAGAAAAAAAAGGCAGTACAGATAAAAAAAAATAATATACTTCAATAAATTACAAATTATTCACTTCCTCATCTAATTTCAAAAGTTCCACTGTCTTATCCCAGAGTTTTTTTGGTAAACTGGGATCTGCCGCAGTTTTGTAAGTTTTAACAACGTGGCACTCTTCAAAGTGTCTCCCAGAATATGTTTCTATGTTTTGTTCTATTGCAGTGTAAATGGTTGTTTGCGCGCCTTCTTCTGGAGTCTGAAATGTATTTACATCATCATAAATAATGCAACCAACCAATAAATGTAGATAAAGGTAAATAAAAACTCTTACGTTCATATAGCAAAAAGTATGAAAGTTCATTAAACGTCGTCCGTGGTGTAGTGGTTGTGTTGCCCGATTCTCACACGTGTGGTTGAAGCTTCGAATCAACTATTTACAGTTTTTTTTTACTACATTTTGTACGAGATGTATTTCGGCTCGATTAGCAACTAAAATACCTAATACGAATATTTCTTTATAGAGTAAGACCTTAGAGCCTCCAGACCTACGTCATTTTTGCAAAGCTAAGATTTTCAGATAACAGGTACTGAAGGTGAACAAAAATCTTAATTACTCTTTTGCGTTAAAGTAGCATAGCTGGTTTTTATATATGTTTTACCCAATATTGAACAAGTGGAACTACTTTTATCCCAAGAAAATGTTGATGTCCTATGTATCTCGGAAACCTGGATTAAACCCGAGGAATTTGATTACATGTACTTTCAAGGATATAATATCTCTAGTTATTTCTCGAGAAATTCATACATACATGGAGGAACTCTAATACTGACTAGAAACTCAATAAATGCAGTAGAAATAACTGGTTTAGTTAATATAAGTGTAGAAAAAATCTTCGAATGCTCATAAGTCAAAATCACTTTTGATAAAGTTATATATTACATTATGTGTATTTATAGAGCCCAAAATTTAATAATAAAGATAAATAAAGATAATAAAGAATTTAAGTTGAAATTCGAGGAATCACTAAACATCATACTTAATAAAATTCGGCCTACTTATATCATAATTTGTGGTGATTTTAACATAAATTTTTTATGCAAAAATAATCATACTTTAGAACTTATTGATCTTATAAATTCTTATTGTTTGTACTCAGTATTTGAAGAACCCACACGTATTCAAGGTAATAATAAAACTGCAATTGATCATGTAATTACAAATTTTAACGATATTTTGTTAGAGAGAGATATTTTAGATACAGGTCTGTCAGATCATACCTGTCAAAAAATTATCTTTGAGGTGAATAAACCAAAAAATAGTTATCATACTTTTAGATCCTTTTCTAGGGTAAATATTTCAAAATTTAAAAATCTTTTAAGTAGTGAATTGTGGCACAATGTTTTAAACAGGCAGTCAGTAGAAGATAAATATATTGAATTTAATAACACTTTATATTCTTATTATAACGCATCATTTAAATTTATTACAAGGAATCTTGATGAAAAATATAATAAGTGGATAACTGCCGGAATTAAAATTTCATCAGTTCGCCTTAAAGAACTTTAAATTATAAAAAAATAGTGTAATCACTGTGGATTTTTATAAATCTTATAAAACTATCTACAATAGCGTTGACTATGAAAAGTTTGAGAACTTCTGTTTCTTTTACATTAACCTATGACAGACCGTCGAAAATTTTGCCCGTAAAATAGCCAAAATTTGCAAAGAGCCCGACAATCGCTAACTATTATTAAAGCACGAAAGTTGGGAGTATGCTGTATTAGGAAATACAGTTTTTTTAACGATCCGATACTAATTATATCCTGTATTTTGAAAATGGCATTCCCAGGAACCAAAATACGATTCTATAATCTATAATAAAACTAATGTTGCATGGGCGCTATAAATACCTTAAAAAACACTTTCTTCGCTAAATAGCACAGATATCTTTTAAATCCAGGGACGTTAACAAAAATCTCCGAGTCCACCGCTCCGGGATGCAAAGAGTACACACTCACGTCGGTTTTCTCCAAAAGTTTCGCTAGATGAATGGTAAATAAAATATTGCACAGTTTGCTGTTGCTATATAGATATAACCTTCCTGGATATTTAGTTATATTATCGATATCTAATTTGGCATAGGCTGCGGCAATTGAGGCAATGTTAATTATTCTACTTGGTGCCGATTTTTTCAGCAGTCCTAAAAATGCAAAATATTATATTGTCTGAAAGTTATTTGTGGCATTCTACTAATATTCTTTCCTATTATTTGGGTTTTCTACCACATGTATTTTTATCCTCTTCAAAACAAATCACCGAATCTACAAAATAATAGAATTATTGGAAAAAAAGCCTCCGCGCCCGTGACGTTTACCAACAGATAGTGGTAATGAATATCGCCATACGGGCAAAAATTGCTTTAGAGAAGCAATACAAAATTAAAGATAATTTAACTCCAGAAGAAAAGTTATCGATACATTCTTTAAAACGCGATGAAAGTATAAAAATATTGCCAGCAGACAAAGGTAATACCACAGTCATTATAGACAAAGATCTAAATAACACAAAAATCATGACTCTTGTAAATGAGGGACCCTATTCAAAACAAACAAAGATCCAACAAAATCAATAGAGAGCAAAATTTACAGAACTCTGTGTAAATACAAACATGAATTTAATGATTTTGAACGAAGGAAACTTACACCACATCATAGTAAGCCTCCTCATTTTTATGGCTTACCAAAGACACATAAACAAAATATTCCTTTAAGACCAATTGTTAGTTCTATTAATTCACCATGTCATAATTTGGCAAAATTTTTACTTAAAATTATTGATCCATTATCTGGAAATACCGATTCATATATTAAAAATAGTAAACATTTCATAGAAAAAATTTATGAAAACGGTATTCATGAATCACACCTGATGGTTAGTTTTGATGTAGTTAGTCTTTTTACCAATGTTCCAGTAGATGAAACCTTAAAAATCGTTAAAGACAGGTTGCTAAATGATAATAATTTGAAAACTAGAACTAAATTAAGTGTAAATAGCATAATGGAACTCTTAACACTGTGTATAAAAACAACCTATTTTCAATTGGACAATGAGTTCTATCAGCAGAATTTTGGTATGGCTATGGGGTCTGCATTATCACCAATTTTAAGCAACATATTTATGGAGAACTTTGAGAACACACATGTTCAAAAAAAAAAATTGTATAAACAAACCGATTGGTGGAGATATGTTGACGACATCTTTGCAATTTGGCCTCATGGTGTCGATTTACTAGATAGTTTTTTAGAAAATATAAATAGTAAGGAACCGTCTATTAAATTCACATTAGAAGTAGAAAGTAGGAATGAACTACCGTTTTTAGATGTTTTGATTAGAAGGGTAAATAATACGATTGAAACAAGCGTTTATAGAAAACCATCCTGAAGCCTTTTGATAGAGTTTTCATAAATGTTGAAAATAGGGACAATCAGGTACGACAAAAACCTGAACGTCATTATACAGCAATTATGTATACGGACTATCGGAAAAGCTACGCCGTATAGGTGACAAATTTGATGTTAGGACTATATTTCAAACGGGGAACACTTTAAGATCTATTTTAACAAAAACAAAACCAATAAACAGGGAGCAGAATCCAAAAAATTGTATTTACAATATCCCGTGCGAATGTGATAAATGTTATGTAGGTGAGGTTGGATGAGCACAAGAATTACATTAGAAAGAATGAAATTCAGAAATCAAAGATTTGTGAACATGCTTGGGAAAACCGCCATAGAATAAACTGGGACTCGGCAAAAATTTTAACAAAAGAAACAGATACCAAAAAAAGAAAAATTAAAGAATCAGCAATAATATTATTAAATGAAGATAAGTGCGTATCGAATTGTTCTGTAGATATTTGTACAACCTGGCTACCAATGTTAAAAGAAGAACTTAACAAACTCAACATTATCTAAAAGAAAATATCATCAGTTCTATGTTCTGTGTAAATAGTAAGTATCTGTGGAAATAATATAAACAGAATCTTAAAGCTATGTATTTGACATACACAGCAAAATAAGAGTTCTTCCAAAAAATAGCTTTGAAAACGGAAAGAGATTCCTTTCCAAAACGTCAGCAAAATACATTATTTCTGTGTTTATTCCGATTTTTATTATTTGCAAAACATAACCTCTGACTTTTCCTTTGGCGTAAACGTCACGGGCGCAGAGGCTTTTTTTCCAATAATTCTATTATTTTGTGGATTCGGTGATTTGTTTTGAAGAGGATAATAATACATGTGGTAGAAAACCCAAATAATAGGAAAGAATATAATATGTAAAATATTAGTTATTACTTATTCCATTGCGGCCCGAAGTTTCAATGAAGAAAAACAAATCTTTAAACTTAATTAAAACTGCATGTGCCCTTTGCAGAGGCCTCCCTTACAAATATTTAATAATGATGACCCTTAACTAAGAACCCTGCCAGGAAATTGCCTTATCATTCACAAAAATCGCATCAAATTCGATCAACGGATTTTGAATTCACAATCTCCAACACACAAGCAAACACACACGTTAAACACATAACACCTGTTTTGCCGCCGGGGGTTAAAAATAGCAATAAGTAACAAAATAAAACAGTTCCTACCCTTACCAGTTAGCAACACCGTCAGCAGAAACGGCCCAAAATAATTAACCTGCATGAGAAAACCCAGTCCATCCTCAGATAACGGTTCGTTAGCGGTGATGATACCCGCGTTGTTTACTAAAACATCTAATCTATCCTCAGTTTCCAAGATATCCTTCGCAAAATTTCTCACGGATTTCAGCGAGGACATATCAATGAATTTGAAGACCACATTTTTATTCTGCGTTTCTGCCATGATTTTATCTAGCGCCGCACTAGCATTTGTTTTATCATTACAAGCTAAAATCACCCTGGCACCCCTTCTAGCGAATTCTAACGCCGTCTCATAACCGACTCCTGAAATATTAAAAATTAGAAAATTATGACAAAATTTAATAAGAAATAAAAAAAACATCATTCTTAATGTATTTTTTAATGTTTGAATGTCCGCAAACTTTATAATAAAACCAATGAAAATGAAAATATCGATTTAAATGTATCTACGTCACAATATATCTTACCGGTGCTCGCTCCAGTCACGATAATCGTTTTGCCAACTAGTCCCGCTTGACCGCTATACCATTTCGTTTTAATTTTGAGGTAAACTTTAAGTAAAACAAGTAACACAATCAACCCTAGTAAGAAAAATAAGTTGACAGTGGTGACACTTAGCCAAGCCATTTTAAAAAAATGAGCCAAAAACCACATCGAAAAGTGTATATCAGTTTAGCGTGGATTAGATTAATTGTTGTTAACCTACGGTTCAACATAGATGATATTTGTTTAGCCTACAGTTCTTACAATCACACATTGAGAGAATGATGTAATTGAGATAAATAAATTTTATTATCCCAAACTAAATGATTTATTTGTATTTGGCCGATAAAACATTTAGTTGGAGGATTAAAGCATTTATTTAAAAATTAAAACTAAATATTTTTTCATATTGTCAAATAAATTCAAATACTCATGAGTAAAAAATATATTGTTCTGAAAAATAAAGATTTATTTCTCATGAACAAAGCTTCTTACAAAGGAATCATTGATTTATTCGTAATTAACAAAATTTGTTTCATATAAATTAATTTGCCTTTCAATTTATGCGTAATAAATAGCTATTTGTATGACAAAGGAGAAAAGTGCATAATTTCCTCCCGCGGATCAATATCCAAGGGAGGAAATGGCACTTTTACATTGGTTTTACATATATTTTATTATAATTTCTTATGGTTATGCATGACAATCAAAAAACCAAATATGTCAAAATGTCAATAGGTATTTAGATAAGTAAATATTGTTAAAAAATAAAAGTACATGGAACGTTGCTAAGGTTGGCCTGCATGTTCTCCAGATTTGACCCTATTAGTTTTTTCGGGGGCTACGATAATGGCACCCATTTTAGAAAACTCCAGGGCCGTCTCATACACGATCCCTGAATTATTTAAGTGTAAGAAAATTATTATCAAATAAGATTAATTCTGAATTTAGAATGCGGTATTGCGTCTTACCTGTGGTTGCTCCAGTAACAACAATTGTTTTACCAACAAGGCACACTTTACTGTTACACCATTTTGTTGTAAGTTTGAGGTAAACTTTTAATAGAACAATTAGCCCTAATAAAGGTACTAGTAAAACACTTCCCCAAGTCATTTTTCACTTACATACAATAAACCAAAACGTGCTTATCAACCCAACATAGGTTCAGTTTAATTGGTTTTAATGTAGTTTATCTACACTTCAATATGGATATATAGCCTCATTTATATTTATTGTGGTCAGTAATAGCATGTAATTTCGTGACAGCCGTTATCCGCATAGCTAGACATTATATTGTAGCCTTATCATTGCTCAAAATGAATATTTTAGGAGAAAAAATGTTGATCGGTTTTCGTCGTGTACATTAATCTCAATTGGAAAAATCAGACGTCAGAAAAAATTATGCCAATCAAAAATAACAACCGTGAACCAATTTTAGAATAAAGCCTGAATTAAACAGCTCTATTATACCGCTAAAAATTATAGTTATTTTGAACTCAGAGACTATAAAAAAGTGGTTTATAATAAAATATCTAATATAAGAACAGACAGTAATACAAATATAAATAAAAGCTGTCAGAATAAAAATAAAACTTTATGGTAAATTCTTATACTCCTGTCCCTAACCTCAACTTTTACCAATTTATAATTCGGTAGCTCAACAAAGTTGAAAATAGAAATAGAAAATTTGTTATAGTATTTTCGTTTAAAATGTTAAATTCAGCGTCTAGGGATTTACATTACTCATTATTTAACATATACGGTATGTTGAAGAACAAATAAAAACAATAACCAAAAAAACTTTGATAAATTTATTATTTAAGTAACTTATAAATTCATCACTTCCTTCTCCAACTTCAAAAGTTCCACTGTCTTTATCCACAGTTCTTTCGGTAAGTCAGCGTCTGTCGCAGATTTGTAAGTTTCAACGACACGACACTCCTCAAAGTGTCTCCCAGAATATGATTCTATATTTTGTTCTATTGAAGTGTAAATAGTTGTTTGCGCACCCTCTTGCGAACTCTGAAATTTTTTAGGTCATCATAAAAGGTGGTTTCAATATGGCGATCTAAAGCTGAGTGGTACCTCTAAATGTGAGGAATACAGGCTGTCCATTTTATCAGGGCCCTCGAGAATATCTCACTTAATATCGGTCGTACAAAAAAAAAATTGTACCGATTTATATAACCTACAAAATGGTTTAAAGAAATTTGAAATCCATGGCCTACTTTAAGAATTATGGCGGAAAATATCGAAAATGCGGAAAACGTCTAAGCCAAATATCTCCGTTATTTGAAGAGATACGAGAAGAATTCTAAGGTGCGAGTGTTTCAACGAGGTTTTATCTATTTTTTTTCAAATCCGCTTTATTTTGAGATTTATTCTTCAGTCTGTTAAAAAAATTATTTTGAAACGGGCAGGAAATGGCGCCATTAAATAGGGTATTTTCCTCCCTTTTCAACGATATATCACATGCCATATTTATTCATTGGTACTACGTTAGTAATTATAAAAACATTTTTTTAAAACGAATAAATTTTTTTTAACAAGCATTATACTTGCCGTGGAGAAGTATGATTAAATAAAACGATAAAATAATTCAATAAGTTGTTCAAATCTTTGCTATAATAAAACATTAACACAATTAAGAAGAATAAAGTAAATTCAGGTAACAAAAACAAATTTATAACAAAAAGAATATAGCACACAGAACATTAATATTTATCTAATCCTCAAAATAATTTTCCACCGCGATTTCTTATGTACAATCGAGCGCGGCAAGGCACTGCATTTAAAACCTTACTCAGCATTTCGGGGGTAACTGTAATACATGCCCGTTGAATTCGAGCTTTTAGGTCCTCTACATTTTGCGGTGTTGTCGAAAGCACCTTATCTTTAATATACCCCAATAGAAAAAAATCCATTGGGGTTATATCTGGAGAACGAGGGGGCCATCGAATAAATCCATTGGTACCTATCCAATGTTGAGGCAAAATTTCGTCTAAATAGTCTGGGCAAATCTGGGAATTGTGGGGAGGAGCTCCATCTTGCGGAAAATATTGAAAGTTGTGTCGATTCTCTAAAGGTAGGTCATCTCAGAATTCATTACATTCATTTCTCAAAAAGTTTAGGTACCATTGACCGCTGAGGTGACCATCATAAAAATAAGCACCTATTAAATTGGTGCCTAAAATACCTATCCACACATTTATTGTATAACGATTTTGAAACCCAGTCAGTCTATGCCAGTGTGTATTTTCAGAAGTCCATTTGTAATGCATATTGCGATTAAAAAATCCATTATTGGAAAAATTTGCCTCGTCGGACCAAAGTATTTTACTACATATTAATGGATCGGCACGCTCCTTTTCCAACAGCCACCTACAAAAAGTCGTCCTCCTTGGTTTATCCTCCGCTTGTAAATTGTAAACTTTTTTGGCTTTATAACACCGGTAACCATTGTTCTTTAAAATTTTTCTAGCACTTGTTTTATTTATATGACAAACAATTTGAATTTCTCTTAATGATGTTTCCAAATTTTCTGTATTTTTATTTCTTACATAATTAATAACTCGGTTTACCTTATTTACATTATCAGTAACACTGTTCAACCTTATCTTCTTCTTTAAATATGAACCATTATTTTTCAATTTCGTAGCTAATTTTCTGAACAGCGTTTTATTCGGCTGTAGTACTTGTGGAAATCTGTTTCTATACTCTAGTTGAACTAATCCAGAGTTAAAATTGCATTGGCAATATGTAAATAACATATTATAACTATCAATGTGAGTGAAAATCATTTTTGAAAATTCTAAATTCTTAAACAAGTGTGATTGAGTGAGAGTTTATGTATTAACTGAGATGATCTGTCATAAAACTAAATTGTCAAGTTTTTTCATAGCCAACTATTTTAAAATAATTGAAATAATAGTGATATCATGAAATACAAACAAATGGATATTATACATAAATTAATTGGTAAAGACATTTTAACTTTCTGAGCAAGGAGTGGCGCTTTTATGGAGGACCTCTATACATTGGCATAACTGCGAATACTCTTTCCATAATTACTCCATGTTGCTTTCTTGATTATTACTTTGTTTTTGTTCCCTGAATTTACTTTATTCTTCTTAATTGTGTTAATGTTTTATTATAGCAAAGATTTGAACAACTTATTTAATTATTTTATTGTTTTATTTAATCATACTTCTCCACGCCAAGTATAATGCTTGTTAAAAAAAAATATTGGTTTTAACAAAATGTTTTTATAACTACTAACGTAGTACCAATGGATAAATATGGCATGTGATATACCGTGAAAAGGGAGGAAAATACTCTGTTTAATGGCGCCATTTCCCGCCCGTTTCAAAATAATTTTTTTAACAGCCTGAAGAATAAATCTCAAAATACAGCGGATTCGAGAAAAATTAGATAACACCTCGTTGAAACACTCTATTTTGCAATAAATTTTCGCCTTAGAATTTTTCTCGTATCTCTTCAAATAACGGAGATATTTGGCCTAGACGTTTTCCGCATTTTCGATATTTTCCGCCATAACTCTTAAAGTAGGCCATGGATTTCAAATGTATTTAAACCATTTTGTAGGATATATAAATCGGCACAACTTTCGTAAAAATAATTTTTTTTGTACGGCCGATATTAAGTGAGATATTCTCGAATGCCCTGATAAAATGGACAGCCTGTGTATAGATGGGCATTATTTAAATAGTTTGGTTGTATTTCATAAAGCTTTGTCAAGTTTATATTGCATGATGGGAATTTGTAATTACCTTGAAGTACAATCGTTTCACATAATTCAAAATACATATTTTAAGGCCACTGACATGCCTAAGAATCTGAGTATCTACCGCCCCAGGATGTAGAGAATATGCTGTTACATTAGTTTTTTGTAATAGTTTCGCAATATGCATAGTAAATAAAATATTGCACAATTTGCTGTTGCAATATGAACATGATCGTCCTGTATGCTCAGCGACTTTGTCGATATCCAATTTAGCGTAGGCACCAGCAATTGACGAGACATTAACTATCCTACTTGGTGTTGATTTTTTCAACAGTCCTAAAAATTCAAAATATTATTTATCCAACAGCCACTGTTTATAGAGCCATTATTTATTTGGTTGTAGACAAGTAAAGTATCAAATAACTTACTAGTTATAACTATAACTTACTAGTGAGTTATGATTTATACCTTACACTTTATAAACTTATTTACTGAAAATTAACATTAATATTTAAAGATAAAGAAAAGGTATTCGAAGCAGTTGACCACTGTCAAGTTGTCGATGGTTCCTATTGTAATGTGTTCTGGCATCATATTTCCTTGGTTTTGGAGTTTTGTACCCTAAATCATTTCTGCAATGGCGATTTTATTGGTGATTGTGTCTTCAATATAGCCCCAGCTACCGTTGAGGACTTTCAGCCTCCGCGACACTTTAAAGTTGTCATGTTGGCTCTACCATTTGATAATAAGGTAGCTGTGGATCTCCTTAAACCTTTAAAGACCTGTGTACATCTCTGGCTTTTCCAGGCCTAAGTAAGAAGGTATCTTGTATAATGTATTTATTCCAACGCATTGTGTAATATATCTTCCATTCTTATACAATAGGAAACTCTTTTATGGGGTGTATTTTTGTGTCTTAAAGATATGTAACGTTATAATTCAACTGGATTCACAGAAAAATCCTCCTACACGATAGTAAAACTTCGAGAGGATTATTGGTTTTGTTTCACACAAGTGGGCATCCTCTTCTTCAACATTATCGATGATCAAATTAGTGAGCTCATTGCACCTGCATGCCCCCGCAATTCCCTTAAGTATAGAAATTCACTGTAATGCGCTTCATTCAAAAACTTATCAATGTGAGTACGATGAAGAGTTTTTGATTTTCTTGGTTTATAATCTTTTGTCTCATTTTCCATAATATTTAGAAATATCGATCTTTTTGTAAATCCGGCTCTGATTTCGAACTATCTCTGTTCTAAGTAATATTTTTAACAATACTCGTAACTTTATATCTGTCTGTCTGTTTCTTTTCAATTCAAGAACTATTGGATAGATAGATATTGATACTACAATTTATAGATTTCATTGCCGGTATCAAAAAGATTTGAAATAATGAACCAGTGAAAGCGGAGAGGATTGCTGATATTTTATTATGTTGATACTCATTTGCCCATCTGATTTTAAACTTGTATAATTTTTAGTAAAGCATGTCTGATACCTCTAAAGATATCGGATCTTCTTTTAAAAGTAGCACATCATTCTGAGCCAGAAAAAAAATAGTTTTTATCTGTTTAGTATCAAAATATACCATTTACCATCTAAAACACAATTAAAATTTTCAAGTCTAGTCAATTTGTCGATTTGAAATGCAGTTTAATTCGTTGTCAGTTTGGCTTCTGTAGAAAATGTTCCACATTTTTTGCTGTACAGAGAGTAGTTAGTGACATAGTCGAAGGCCTTGAGGATGGTGACCACGTAGCTCTTACCCTCGCCAAAGTCTCTGATGGGGAAATTATATCACTACAGGATCAGAAAGTGCCCTGTCAATTTATTACATTCTTGCTTGCAAAGAACTCAGTGTTTGAGATTTAACGATAATAGCTCAAAATAGTGTGTCTTTCGTGAGGCCATGGTTCCCTCTCGGACCCGCTCCTGTTTATTTTATACGTTAACTACTTATTTCGTTTTATATTGCCTAAGAAATTGTGGCTTATGCAGACGGTACATCTCTACTAGTCCCAGGTGTCTCGATTGTAAATTTATTTCGGTTTTCTGTTCAAACTGCTAAACTGACCAGAAGTTGGTTTACTGTCAATAATATCACTATGAATAAATAATTAGACTCAAAGACCAATCTTTTCCACTCATACTAACTTTGTATAAGGTAGTTGTGTTAAGTCTTTTCGCGTTGTCCTGAATAACAGTCTTAATTGGTCCTGTCATAAATTTTCATTGAATATATTTTTGATTAATATTTTGAAAAAAACATTTGGTAGTAGGTACTTTAAAATTATGTTATTTTTCATTATCCCCCTCTCATATACGTTATGCTCACTACATTATCTACAGAGCAAATAACAAAATAGAGCCCTCACCAATTAGTAACACCGTTAGCAAAAACGGCCCAAAATAATTGACCTGCATGAGAAAATCTAATCCATCTTCAGATAATGATTCTTTTGCCGTGATGATACCTGCGTTATTTACTAAAACATCTAACCGTTCTTCGGTTTCCAACATATTCTTTGCGAAATTACTCACGGATTGTAGTGAGGACATATCAATTAGTCTGGCCACAATATTTTTATTCTGAGTTTCTTTTGTAATTTTGTCACATGCTTCGCTGGCGCGGATTTTATCTCTGCAAGCTAAAATAACTCTGGCGCCTCTTTTTGCAAATTCAAGGGCTGTCTCATATCCAATTCCTGAAATAGTTCAAATATGCTTTTAGAGGGCGGAATACTAAAATAATAATAATAATATTTTTAGTCGCAAACGTAACCAAACTGCAACCAACTCTCTGGGCTATGTGCCCCGCCGAGCGCTGAATTACAAGTTACAAGTCTGGCGCGTTAAGTGTAATAATTGCATATTACCATCAAAACGCTAATGCTTCGATTGCAACAATCACCAGCCGAAAGACTGATCCTACTTAAAGGAGCTCTCGTGCCAGTCGTCACATACCACTTGCAGACTGCAGTTTCGAGCTGTTGGTTCTCGTCAGTGCAAGGTAGGCATGTGACGACCGAGACGAGGACCACTTGACTATTTAGTACAGTTCGATATCTTTGGGATAGCGACATGTAAAATAGTCAGCAGGCGCCATCTAACGGACCAGTGTCTGTTGCAATCGAAAAATAAATAGCCTGACTGGGCTTAGCATAGTTCAAATGTCCTTTTAGAGGGAGGAATATTAAAACATAATATTTTTAGTCGCAAACTCCTCTTTAAAATCTTTATTTTACTTAAGGAACGTAACCAGACTGCAACCAACAGCTACTCTCCAGGCTATGCGACCCGCCGAGCGCTGAATTACAAGTTATAAGCCTGGCGCGTTAAGTTACTATTATTATAGTATACTATTTATTTTTCGATTGACTATTTTACATGTCCGCTATCCCAAAGATATCAAAATGTACTAAATAGTCAAGTGATCCTCGTATCGATCGTCACATGCCTACCTTGCACTGACGAGAGCCAACAGATCGAAACTGCAGTCTGCAAGTGGTATGTGACGACTGGCACGAGAGTTCCTTTAAGTAGGATCAGTCTTTCGGCTGGTGCTTGTTGCAATCGAAGCATTAGCGTTTTGATGGTAATATGCAATTATTACACTTAATGCGCCAGGCTTGTAACTTGTAATTCAGCGCTCGGCGGGGCACATAGCCCGGAGAGTAGCTGTTGGTTGCAGTTTGGTTGCGTTCCATTTTATAGAGGAGTTTGCCACTAAAATTATTATGTTTTAATTCCTGAAATGTTTAAAGTAAATAAAAAAAATTATTTATTTCAATTTCGTCGACTTTGTGATCGTTCTCTTTCCATAAAATAAGACTTTGAACAACACTTGTTGAACAAATAGCTATTGTCATTTATCATACAAATTCACAACCATTTATTACAGATCCTTACCTGTGTTAGCTCCAGTAACGATAATCGTTTTCCCAACAAGGCACACATTACTGGTGCACCACTTTGATTTCAGCTTAACGTAAACTTTAAGTAAAATAAGAAACGCTAGTAAAGATATTAGAATGACATTTGAGTATGTCATTTTAACTTACGAGCCGTAAACTGCGCCAAACGCGCAACTTATTATAATGTAACATTAGTGTAATTAGTTTTAGTTTATCAATTATTTAATTTATTGATATTTTAATGTAGATAACCTTAGTGATATTTATTTAGCTTGCGGTTTATCGTAATACATGGCTATTTAAAACATCCGAAAAAAATATTCCTTCAAAGCTATTATTATTACGTATATTTTCTAACATATAATTATTATTGTATAGTTCCTACAGTTGCTTGTAGAATTCAGTTCTCCGATCAATATCGTTTTCAGACAGTTCACGAACGAGGCATTCCTTATGAGGGTAGTACCTTGCTTTCTGGGCATTTTGGGGCAGTGTACATTACCCTGTTACAAATAAACGCAGTGCTCTCTTTCAAATTTTGCATGAATAAACAGTCGCTCCTAGGAATGAGTATAAAGAAATAAGAAATTTTGTAAATACATACTTCAAACCTGAAAAGAAAGCCTTCTACCATCACAAATTTAGAACAGATTTTAAAAGCTTTTGGAAGCTCTTGAAAGCTCTTAATGTTCACTCTACTAAAGATTCTGTTCCTCTAAGCATTGCTAACTCTAATGTTTTTCTTAATACATTCGCTAATCATCCTACCCAGGCTAATCCTAATAATGATTCAATTATAAATCAATATTTTAACAATAAATTTACCAGAAATATTGAGGAATTAAGCTTTACTGAAATTATCTCTGAGAAAATTGATAAAATTATTTCTAATTTAAAATCTGCTGCCAAAAGCTCTGATGGCATTGATTTAAAAATGATTTTATTTGTTACTCCCTGTTTAAGTAGTCACCTAGCATTTGTTGTTAATAAATGTCTAAGTAAAAGGTTTTTTTCACAGTGTAGAAAGATGCTAATGTTATTCCGGTACTTAAAGTAT
Organism: Leptura quadrifasciata; assembly: GCA_963675555.1. NCBI lineage: Eukaryota > Metazoa > Arthropoda > Insecta > Coleoptera > Cerambycidae > Leptura > Leptura quadrifasciata. The sequence goes on along the minus strand of OY776681.1, from coordinate 10,915,187 downwards.
CTCATCATTCACGGTTAGTCTTTTTCACCCTATTAATATTTTACCAAGTCTCTCTAAAATCATAGAAAAACTAGTTGCTTAGCAGATAACTATTAATAGAATAAAATTAATCTATCGTTTGGATTTTATTTCTCAGGGGATAATTTTATGGTCAATCGATGGGGAAAAATGTCAGGAATAACATATTAAAATGTTTAAGACTTGGGTGTTGTAGCAATTTTGTGAATAAATAAAAACTATCAACAAATTGGCTTTGCTCGGTTTGCATTTTTAGATCGTCTTTTGCCATTTCATAAATTCGAAGTTATATCAGATAATCAACATGGTTTCTGCCTGAACAAATCAACATCATCTGCAATGTTATTTTTATATCAACAAATCATTGAGTATGTTGAGGCAGGCGAATGCCCAGCGGTGATATTTTGCGATCTAAGCAGAGCATTCGACTGCGTCAACCATACTCTATTACTGTGTAATTTAGAAACATACGGCATAAGAGGCGTAGCACTAAATTGGATATCAACATTCCTTGAAAATCGAGAACAATATGTATATTTAAAAGTTGAAAACGAGAAATCTGTAGATTATGTGAAGTCTGAGTGCTTGGATGTAAATATGGGGGTCCCTCAAGGATCAATATTAGGTCCCACTTTGTTTATTTTGTACGTAAATAATATATCCACAGTTGTAAAAAGCAATTATTATACAGCTTATGCTGACGATTTTTCTCTTGTTATATCGTCAAATCATTCTAACACATTGAATGCTAAATGATCAAAAGCTGTTACCAGAATATCGGAATATTTTAATAGTATTGATTTATTTTTCAATGCGGAAAAAACTGACATACTCAGAATACACAATCGCCAAAAGGATGCAGATGATCTAAATTTTAGTACTAATGGTATAGCATTAACAAATACACATATGGATGTTCATATGGATGAATTTCTCAACTGGAAATAGCATTGTCATAAACTAATTTGTAAAATGAATTCGTTAAAGTTTCTTTTTATTAATTTGCGAACGGTACTGGAAATGCCTCAGCTGCTTCAGATTTACTCTGCTCAAATAGATTCAAGGTTGAGATACGGGATTTGCCTGTGGGGAACTTCTACTGATGCAACAGATGTGTTTATAGCACAAAAAAGAATCATTAGATGTATGACAAAAATTCGACAGAGAGAATCATGTAAAACATTTTTCAGACAATTAAATTTTTTTTTTATACATTTATTTAACGTCGGCCTATTTCCGCTACTGAGGCCTAACACCGACGCCTGTAGACGAGCTACCCCCAACCAGGAATTTTGCCGAACCTCTTCCCTTAAGAAGAGTAGGGATCTTTTACTTGCCTAACATTTAATAGACAAGGGACCGACGGCTTTACATCCCCTCCGAAGGATGGTATATCTCCTATACAACCCTCGCCTAAGGTTGTACAGCTTCCACGCATACACTGATATACAAGCCCGCTGGAAGATGTGTGAGGCGAGAACGCGGTTTCCGTTGGAATGGTCACCCATCCAAGTACTAACTGCGCCTGTCGTTGCTTTACATCGCATACCGAAGTATGTACATAGTAAAGACGCACCTATGCTCGCCCCAGGTTAGTAAGTGATCAGATAAAAATAAAAAACGGTAACAAGCCTATGGATATAAAAATAAACTAAGTTTTATTGCCAATAAAGATATACCTAGTTATAATACGAGACATGTTGATGAGTTCCATGTGCCGTTCGCTAGACAAAAACTTTCTTTAGATGCTCCTAATTGTATTGGACCTAAGATGTTTAACTCTTTACCCAAAAATATTAAGGATTGTCAAAATTTGTACATTTTTAAAAGAAATTTAAAAAATTTTTTAGTTGATGGATGTTTCTACAGAATCTCTGAATTTTTAAAATAACTGACGAATCCCATACAATGTAATTTTCTTAGTGGAAAATAAAATTATTATTATTAACCGCCATAAAATGCTTCTAATAATTAAAAAATATATATCACGTCGTAGTGAAAGAAATTCTCTACGATTTTAATAAGGGAAATACCCCTTACGATGCTTAATTTTTATTTTATCAATTTTTTAAGATTGTTTTGCCAAGCTGTTTTCGTTTGGTCAGCTGACCATTGCCACCAAAGCGACATGGCGACTAATGCTGTGATGCATTATTGAAATTATGCCCATCTGGATCAGGTGAGCTAGTGTTAGCAGCTTCCGCGAAGAATGTATTAAATGCGTTACATTTTTCTTTACAGTTTTGGAAACTTTGTCCATTAAGATGGCGTACATCCTTTAGATTTATTTCATTATTTTTATTACTATTATACTATTTTTATACTATTACTAGTGGTTGAAAAATACACAACCTGTTTTAAAATCACAAAACAATTATTATTAATAATTCCATATTTATAAATGAGCATTCTTAATATCCTTCTGGCACTTCAAAACTTCTACCGTCTTATACCAGAGCCTTCTTGGTAAATTAGGATTTTTTGCGGTTGGGTACGTTGCACATACACTACATTCTTGAAAGTGCCTTCCAGAATACTTTTCTATGCCTGGTTCTGTTGCAGCGTATATTGTTGTTTGCGCACCTTCTTCTGGAGTCTGAAATTTTTTTACACCTTCACATGCTTTGAAATGTTGAGTTAGATAGATATAGAGTTAGTAATATTAAATATACTCCGACTTAGTTCCCTTAATTTTGACGAAATCCAAAAATTAAATTTGTATAGTAACTGTGCAGACAAAAAACTCAATAAAAATCTTACGAGCTAATGGGCTTAATAATGATTAACGCCGGTGAACCATTTGGTATGGTGTCATCAAACAAGCCGACGTACATCCCTATAAAGGTAAGAGGGTAACGGTATTTTAATGAGGTCCTAAAGTTTTTATTGCGCTTTTTACCAGCACGGTAAAATTGCAAACGACTATAATACCACATTCAAATATGCTTTCTAAATTTTTATGTATGCATAGTGTAAGAACAAGTTGATTTTTTTAAATTGTGCGCTCTATATTAGTGAAATATGAGAATCTATATTTCTGATGTTAAAATTATATTGGCCGGTTTACCGAACTTCTTAGATAATTGTAAATGTAAACCTATTTTGTCGAATGTAGGAAACTAGTGTTGCCGAAACACCTCGGCTGAAGCTCGCTGAGTAAAGATACAATGCATCTCGCTGTGTGTGGAGTGTGCAAATGCGAACAAAAAGAAAAAATGTAGAATATTAATTAATAGGTATTAATTAACCCAACACTTACAAACATTAACAGTGAATCATTCCATACCCAGGGCCATTCTATTTTAAAAATAGTTCTTATGTTTGTTGAAATTCAGGGAAACATTGCTTTACAACTACAATTAGCCAGAAATTATTTAAGAATTACATTCTCAATTTCATTTCCAAATTTAGGCAAATATAAAGTGTACAGAAATTATTTTACAAGTCCGTAAAATTCCATAAACATATAAGTAAACCGTCTTGAGGGAAAGAGAAGGAGACTCAGCCACATATACCTAGGAGAATGCAAGTTAACTATAGGACTGTGCACAATACAGCGTCTGTATTGCTACGGAATTTACATAAAATCAATGTGCTAAAGGGAGCTAAAAGGTATATTTACCTTTCATGAGAAACCAAATAAAAACGGAGCAGCGTAAGGGACACGTCTCCATGAACGGCGAGGACATCCAATGGCACGACACCGTCAAATACCTTGGCGTAGTCATGGACAGAAGCCTAACGTGGAGACAAAACACGGACGCCATCACAGCCAAGGCCCGACGTACGAGAGCCCTCATCTACGCAATGACGGGAAATGGGAGCCAACTCAACTTGAGGAATAAGCTCACGCTTATCAAGACCCTCATCAGGCCGCTGCTGACGTACGCCTCGGTAGCGTGGGGTTACCAGGCGAAGTTCTACATGAAGAGAATCCAGGCAGTGGAGAACATCGCCCTCAGGACGGTAGTTGACGCCCCATGGTATGTGAGAACCGCAGACGTCGTCAGAGACCTGGAGTACACCATGGTCACTGAAGTCATCCGGGAATGAGCGAAGAAGCTGTACGCCCAAGCCGAGGAGCATGGGAACCCGCTGATCAGACAGGCCACTGATTATGACCCTGCCGACGCCCCGAGGCACAAGCGACCGAGGGTATAGCTACTGGACAACGGGTAAGTATAACCTTTATTTCCCGCTAACAGATATGTTTCAGATACACCAGGACGGACCACCACTACCAGAGACATGACGTTTTTCAACCCTAAACTAACCTCCTTGCGGGCGTCGGACAACATACCGTCCAACGCCCGTTGTCCTACCTGCTCCGTGGAGACCGAAAGTGCTAAAATAAGCACTTTCCGACGATCCGGGGTAGGATATCAATTGATGTCCTACGTACCGGCAGTCAGTCCCAGCCAAAACTTCCTAAACCCAACTCGACCGATGACTACCTCCGGGGGTGACAAGCTGGCGAAGAAAGAAAAATCAAGACAAGAAGAGCGCCAGAAAAGCCCTCAGCCAGCGAGGTTCAACAGCCAGGACCAGGGGAGGTCCGCAGAAAATACCACGACACATCTCACATTTGTGAGCTGGATCTGGTAGAAGTACGCGGGCCCACCTATCACGAAGGCCGGTCCAGGTCTACAGAGATAATCTAGGTGCAAAGAGTAATAGTCCTACTCGGCCCTAGTTATCGAGACCGACATCCAGCCAATGGATATTGGCGCGTAGAAGAGCAGAAATTATTGACGCGCGTTCGCTTGTAGTCTAGCTTGAGCCCTCTGATTTCTCTAAACTATTATAAATTCGCAGCTAGTCCAGTTCAGCTCTTGTAGCCGAGGACGTCTGGAATCACGGGAGTATTTACGAAAACATTTATTACTGCACATTGTACTTCTAAAGCTATTCCAGCTCAGCTCTTGTAGCCCAGAGACGTCTGGAATCATCAGAGTATCTGCGTTAGCGTGCCCTAGTAACCCCTTTCTTCCGTCGGGGCCGTTATCTCTGAAGTAGAGAATTATCTGGCGATTTACACGACGACAATTTCACCGATATAACTGTCTAAGTAGCATAACCTAATTACTTCTCTGCGTTGTTATTATTATTTATACTTGAGTTTACATTCTGGTCTAGAGGGGAATAGGGGAAATTGGCGCATTTGTGGTACTAAAAGAAAAGTAGATTTTTTTTATGAAAGATTATCTTTGATATTTAACAAGAAAACATGATAAGATTATATTACGATTTACTAAGTTATTATTTTATTCATGAGTTTAGGTAAAAAGTTCACTTGCTGACTATTTTACTAGGGAGATTTACGTTTGCGAAATAATACGTTTATATTCTAGAACTATATATTTCCAGAATTTATGCAATGACAAGCAACTTTAGCTTCATACTGTCCAAGGCCTACCGTGTGCCTTATATGTAAGGTTTCACAAGAATATTTTACTGTCAAATTATCGTGATTTATTTCTCACCCGCGAATACCTAGTTTTCTATGATTGTTTATTAACGATCCATCAAATTAATTACCTTCCTGTACAGGCCATCGGTAAGTATTAGGTCAATTGGTCTGTAAATCTGTTCTTATTCTGAAGGGTTTACTTTTTGCCGAGTACAGAATCAGGACGTCTGTTTGAATTACATCTACCCACCCCGTTTTACGTAGTTGAACAGTCATATACACTTTGGCAGTTGCAATTTGTTTAATCAACTAAATGATATTTCCTCAACATTTTATGATATTTTACATAAGTTTCTAATTCTCATTTATCACTCAAATTCTATCAGGCAGAGCATGAATGATTCTTGTCATCTGTTTTGCATTAAGTTTATTTAATCCTAGCGATTGCTAACTCCACAATTTTAATAATCTTTTAATCGGCTATTTGCCGCATCTTTAATTACAACTACAAATTAACACGGCATACGATTGTATTACCTTGGTTTTGTTATTGCATAACAACCTTGAAAAATGTATAGTATGGTCATTACTATAGCGACATGAGTATTTCTATTATAATATTTAGACAATTGCCTTAAATATTTGGATTGTTTTAACTTCATGTACGGCTATTTGCCTCATTAATTTTACAATAAAATGAGTTTTTTTATAACAATTTTCCCCATCCATTACTGCATTTTCTTTCAACCTTACCTTTCTTGTTATACTAGTAATAAACGAAATAAATGTGATTATTCCAATCAAATAAAATAGGAAACAACTTCCACTATAAATTTACAGTACAATCTTGAGTAATAAAATCTGAACTAAATAACATAATTGAATAACTAGGTTTCTCGATCAATAAACAGTGTTGTCAAACTTACAGGGTATTTAAAATATCAGAGTGATTAATTTTCTCAGGTATATTCAGATAGAAACAAGTAATACCAAACTTTATATAAAAGAATTTGGGGCAATTAAAAAGGGTTACTACAAACACAACGAAATTAAGGTCCTAAATTAGTAAAACTAGACGATCACGTAAATGGCCAATTTGTTTATTAGTCTTAATATAAAATTGAGATAAATAATTTCTGGGTGGGATTTAATCGATTCTTGATTGCTTCACGATCAAGGATTTTTATTCATAATTAATAGACTAGGGTCGAAGTCTCTTCAACAGTAGAGCAGTATGGATGATTACAGGACCTCCCCTCCATGACGCCGACGTTGCGAACTATAATGGCACTTTTGGCCCAGTTCTATAATACGAACGATTTTTCGTTTCATCTACATTGAATCGCTTTAAAGTTTAACTACCCCTTCCAATTATAATCCCCATCACATTATTTACTGTAACAACTATAAATATAATTGCCTCCTACCACTCTAATTACCTTGATTGGGCCACGCCCATTATGACGCCACGAAAGTTGCGGGGGGAGGGGCAGATACGTCTGTATCACTCTACAATAGTACCAATATACCATTGTACTATTAAAATTATTAGTATAATGAAACTTACGAATTTGAAAATATGTCAATATACAGGGTATTCCAATTTTAAAAGTCAGCTTCTTGTTATACCCTCTGTATTGTTTAAAAATCAAAAATATTTTCCAATGCATATCTGAAATGTACGTAGAAAAAGAAGAGAAAAAGTTAAATCCATGTTTTTTAGGTTAGAGTCCGTCAAAAATTAAGGACGTAGGTCGGGCTCAGTTTAAACTTATTAACTCTTATTATCTCTATATTACATTATCCAAAGTATAAGAGACATTTAAATTTATGCAGAAAATCCTAAATTACAGTAAAATAAATTTGTGCAGAACAAACACTTAAAAAAATTAACAAAAAATTCGTTGATTACCTTACAGTATACACGCGACATATGTACTAATTGTTTCATAAAACCTCGATATTGCAGTAAAAGTTTAGTATAAACCATCCCAGGATGCACAGAGTATACAGTTACTTTATGTTCTTCCAAGATATCTGCTAGATACATCGTAAATAAAATCATGCACAATTTGCTGTTGCTGTAGGAATGTACACCAATTTTGTTGACATCTAGTTTGGCAAAAGCTGCCGCTATAGAACCAACATTTACTATCCTACTTGGTGCTGATTTTTTTAATAGTCCTGAAAGGGAAAGATATCTTATTTATCGATTATAAGAATATTTATTTTACTTTATGTTCCAATTCCGAACAGTGCTGATGATGTACAGTAATTTCGAAACAGCAGCATCCGTAGCTGCCTTCTGTTTTTAAGAGTGTACTTTCATTATTGAACGGAATTTCACATACTGAACACAATTTAATACCAAATATGCTCGACGTGGCCTTCAAAAATATTGTAATTATGTGAAGTTTTGAATTCTCATTGAGGTAGATAAATTCTGTTGAAAATTGAAAAAGCTGTTTATAAACATTATGGACACTAATTTTAAAAATCTACTCAGGAAGGAAAATAAATAATAAATATTTTAATTTACCCTTACCAATTAACAATATTGTAAGTAGAAACGGCCCAAAATAATTGATTTGCATAAGCATATCTAATCCATCTTGAGATAATTTTACATTCATCTTAAGCACAGCTGCATTGTTCACTAGAATATCTAGACGGTCTTCGGTCTCTAAAATATCACTAGCAAACTTCCGCACAGTTTTTAGTGAGGCTAACTCGATGTATTTTTCGATAACATTGTTGTTTTTGGTTTCCCGTATAATTCGATCTCGGGCTTTGACGCCACCTTCTCTACAAGCCAATATCACCCTAGCACCTCTTTTAGCAAATTCGAGCGCTGTCGCATATCCAATTCCTAAAAGGTTAAACGGGTATACCTGGTGACCCAAAAAGTACCTACTCCCCCACTTTTTTCTACATTTTTAAAAATAAAATTTTGAAATTACAAATATATGTATCAATGGCCACACATTTTGACCATTCGGTGGTAAAAAAATCACTTCCGGTATTATTTTAAATAGCACCCTGTATATTTAAGTCATTTTTCTCATAAAGCTGTAATTTCCCTTTCCAACGCTTTTTTCAGATTTAAAATCGGATGAAAAGTAACCTTGGAAATGGCATTTATTTGCTATTTGTAGTTGGCTTTGGAATTCAGGAACAAATTTCAAAAAATTTGAAGTAGATTTTGTATTCGAATAAAATTTTGATTTTTTTTGCTGATTCATCAAAACTTTTGTTATATTTATCAAAATAAATTTTCTCTAATTACAAATAACTCATTTGTTTTTCATAGCTTACTGCATTATATGGACGTAAAACTCGAAACGCTTCTACGAAAAGCTTAATATTAATTTTAATTTATATTCCATTTTTAATCGGGAAAAATCTAAAGCAAATTTACCACCCTATCTGAAAAAAAAAAAAAAATAAAACATACAGGGTACTATTTAAAAAATAGGAGTTGACAAATTGAATTTCTATGAAATGGAAAAATGGCAAAAACATTTCTAAATCGAAGCAAATGAACAAAATAGGCCAATTTTACATTTAATTTGTTAAGAAATACCCTTTTATTCAAATTCAAAGTCTACTTCGAAATTTTTTAAATTTGTTCCTGAATTCCAAAGCCACCTAGAAATAGCAAATAAATGCCTTTGTTTTTCATCCGATTTTAAATTTGAAAAAAGCGTTGGAAACAGAAATTACAGCTTTATGAGAAAAGTGACTTAAATATACAGGGCGATATTTAAAATTAGGAAGTCGTAGCAATTTCCGGCCATACCGGAAATGATTTTCTTGCCACCGAATGATCAAAATGTGGCCATTTTTTGACCATATAATTTCAGAATTTTATTTTTAAAACTGTAGTAATAGTGGGGGGTAGGTATATTGACCAAAGACGTCTCTTTAGAGTTTTATTGCTTAACAAAGTTTTAAAACTGATGGCAGAACTAGATTTAGAAAAAAAATAACTCCTTTAAAAAAAGAAATTATTTTAAGAGTAAAATTCAACTTTCAAAATCAAGAAGTCAGTTTATTCATATTGATAGTATTTTCTATCTTACCTCTATTTGCTCCTATGACAATAACCGTTTTGCCTACAAGACAAGTTTTACTGTTGCACCATTTCGTATTGAATTTTAAGTAAAGTTTAGGCAAAACAACAAGCCCTAAAAATATTATGATGATAGCCACCTCGATCATTTTTACCCTTAAAATCCATATTGAAATTTATGTAATTTATGTATGTATTTATGTATTTAAAGCTAAAAGAATTTTTTGTGGTGGGGTAAGGAAAGGCGAGGAAAAGTAGGTCTGTTTGTGTAATGTGTTTTGTGTTCTAAAGGTTATGTGTTTTATAAGACTTTATTCAAGTACAAATTGATATATACATGGGAACATTTAGTTTTAACTAGGATTATACGAATGTATTCAAGTTCAATTTGATTTGTCTAAGACAGGAAGAACTTGTAGGTGACAAAATTGGGTCTATTTATACTTATGGTACTAATGGTTTATTTATTACTTTCATAAGAGCTATCTTTAAAAATTTTTAACAAAAATATAACGTTTTTATTCCTAAAGTGGCCATTTTCGTATAGTGTTCATTTTTGACGATGCGTTGACGTCATCCACTTTGAACTATTTTTTAGAAAAGTATAATCAAATATATTTATTTCACTATATTTGTGTAGAAACTTTAACAAATATAAAATATATAACCGGAGTTTTTGGAATGTTAATAATCAAAAATTGATTTTTCACTGGAAACCAGTATTTTTTTAAAATTTAAGAATTTTTATAAAATTAAAAAAATACAGAGGGGCATCGAAAATTTAGAGCTAGTTTTATACATTTCAACAGTAAATTATCTGTCGTTTGTAACTTTTGTGAGTGCCACCATCATTTAGCGACTTTCTACAAACTTATTGAGAACATATAAAATAATTCCATTAATCTGCTATAATGTTCCATAGTATTATGTCTTCTCCTTTGACTGTAAAACATGTATGTTTTACTACAGGCAACAATAAACTAAAATGTCATTGAAATAATAAATATTCTAAAATAAAGCAGTTTTAACGATCATTATGCAAGGCAAATTTAACTTTTCATGGCACCAAGAAAGTCTCAATAAACCCTTTCGTCTAAGACCAAATGCTCTTATTATAGGTTTTATCAAGCTCTCTGCGCTTTCACAGGTAACTTGGTAAGTTCTTCGTGAGTAGGATAAACTTTATAATAGCTTTAAGTATTTAGCTTTGACAGCCTCCTAAAGATCGTTATTCTTTGGGCCCTTTTTGAGTTTATTAGACTCTTATGACTACTGTCACAGAAATATAGGTTTATCAGTAGTTATATAAACAGCTCTTATGAAAGTCTCGTAGTTTATTTTAAAAAATGAATCGTTACTTGGGTTACCATATACAGGGTGTCCTACGACGAATTGCGCCGATAGATATCTCGAAAAGTCGACAAGTTTATTTCGTGGGACGAGCGTAGGTGCGTCTTTATTATATACATACTTCGATATGCGATGTAAAGCAACGTTAGGCGCGGTTAGTAGTTGGATGGGTGACCGTTCCAACTGTTGTAGGATATGTCCCCCACAAGTCAAAAAACAAAAACAAAAAATTTCAAAAATAATCAAAAAATCATATCAATCCATGCACCATGGCAAACAATATAAAAAAAAACAACCAGACACTGTTTGCACCGAAAAACCACAATCAAGGTCACATAAATCTGAAAAAATTCACAAGCACTCGATAATTCTAAAATAACATAAATTAACCAATATCAAACTTCAAACATTCAATCTAGTCCATTCATAACAAATTCACTACAAAAAACGCCCCATAAAAATACAGCCCCAATATATCCATCAACAAAACCCAAATCACTATCCATACCTAAAATTTCAACGTCTTACTTCATTTCGTAAATTTTCTGTAAACCATTTCATATTCAAAATTTTAATACTTCTTGACCACCCCTCGTATACTTTAACTACGTTAAAACTTAACATTCTAACTCATTTCACAGCTTTCTTGCAACTACTTCGCATTTTATTTCTTCTTACTTTTTGACCACCCCTGGTATACTTCAAACCACATTCCGTGCCTCAAGTCTTAATGTTCTAATTTAATTTCATAATTTCTTGCAACCCGATTACTATTTTAATTTTCACCACTTTTGATCGCTTCTGGTAATACGGCATACAATATCTCGATTCAAACTCAACTCGTACCCGTTAGGAACATTCTCATATCATATTTCCAGACACCACGCACCTATCGGGAACATTCTCATATTATTTCAACTCGTAAACATCGGACCTCCGTTAATACTTTACGGGGTCGTGTCAGATTTAATCAATTAAATATTAATAACTTCCAAACCAAAATAGATTCAAACTTCGTTCAAAAAATTCCTCTTTTCATTGCCGATTTTTCTATATAACTTTCATTTTCGAAATATTAAATGTTCAGTATTGCGCAATGTGTCGCAATCAATGACTCATCCTCGCCCACACGGAGCGATTTCCAGCCTTTCTAGACTTTTAAAACGGGATGCGAGACTCGATGGGGCACGATAAACGCAACTTTTCCAAACGTATAAATACCCGAGCACAGCTTACCCGAGGCAAGTTCAGTTTTGACGGTGACTCCTATGTTAAGTATTCGCGAAGTAGTCTAGTGGAAAAAGTTATTTAAAAGTGATTTTAAGTGTAATAAGCTAACTTGCTAGTGCTTCCGGTCCGGTTACTATTTAACTCAAGTTGTAGATACCCACCGTCTAGTTAGGCTTTCTTACCCCCTGTCGCTGCATACTTTTCGTGACTAGCCGTTCAGACCTAGCTTCCCAGGCCGAAACCTGGTTAAAAAGAGTTAGTTTTAGGAAATCGCCTTAAGTGGCCCCCATTTAGTTTTAGTACATCCTCGCCTTAAGTGGCCCCGTTTAATTTTAATCTTCGCTTTGAGTGGCCTCTGTTTAACTTTTAGTAAATCATTTCGTCTTAAGTGGCCCCATTTCATTTCGCTTTTGCGGCCCACACAGTTTTAAACAAGGAAGTGAATTTTTTCAGAAAATCAAGACCAACCATTTAATAAACATTTTGCTAAATTCCACAGTCAGAATTTATGCTGTCGAACAGTTACCCACAAAAAGAAGAAAATGTTGTTAAATTAAATTACCCTTTATTTTCAAACTCTGTTCAGAAAAACCTTAAATAAATAATTGTTCGTTCCGTTTTAAAACAAGTGTTATTTTTTCAAGAATACAATATACAGGGTGTAGCCGTTGACCCTGTCAGAACTCAAAAAGACTATACAGAGTTAAATAAAAATAAAATTAAAAACTAAAGTGCTACAACGGTTCCAGACCACAATATACAGGGTGTAGCATTTGACCCTAACTATCACTACAGAAATCCAACCCAAAGGCTTCTCACATCAAAAATAAGCGCACGAACGGCCTCTAGGGTCTCAGCTCTAACCCCCGTCTGCAACAATTTTTTATTTCACCGGTGGCTTGTATATCAGTGTATTCGCGGAAGTTATACAACCTTAGGTGAGGGTTGTATAGGGGATATACCATCCTTCGGAGGGGATGTAAGCCGTCGGTCCCTTGTCTATTAAATGTTAGGCAAGTAAAGGATCCCTACTCTTCTTAAGGGGAGATTTTCGGCAAAATTCCTAGTTGGGGGTAGCTCGTTTACAGGCGTCGGTGATAGGCCTCAGCAGAGGAAATAGGCCGACGTTAACTAAATGTATATAAAAAAAGTTTATTTCGTGCAGAGTAGTTTCGGGGTTATGTCAATATAACGTTTTTGTTGTTTTGCCTAGTCCACTTAGGGACTTTTTCAGTTTCTGTTCACCTTATCAACACTCAGAGTGAAATTCGGTAGTATCTGCGGATATCCAGGGACATGCCTTAATTTCCGTGTAATTGTTAATAATTATTTCGTCAGTCATCCTTTCAAGTTTGTTTATTTATATCTGTAATTATTTTATTGACACCGGAGATATTGTTAAATGCTTTTTGCGTTGTCCAGCAATGGTTATTATTTCAAATTGCAAGAAAATCAATCCTGCACGGCTATGAGAACACTGTTTCTGTACTGTGTTCTGTCATATTCGGCTTCTGATGTGATCATGGCGTCGGCGGAAGCTATTTCTTTTTTTTAGAGAGCGGTTTTTTCTCTTGGGTGCCGCCCTTATCTTTCTTTTTTTGGCTGACCACCGGTAAAAGTGCCTGAAATCATCTTGGCTGTACTTTAAGCCTCAATCTTTTTGATTGTCCGCAAGGGATTTATGTACATAGCCTTTCAGAAGTTATTCTCCACCATCGTGTGTTGCTTTTGGTGAATTTTGATGTTTATACATGGAGAGAAACTTACCCTCGTGGAATTTTATGGTCTAGGTAAGGGGCATCCCCACCACTACGCCTTCATTAATCAGCCTTAACGCCACAATTATTTTTCTTTTAGGCTCTTGAAATTGCTCAACGCAGTCTTTGCCGTTCATTGTAAATTGATTTTAATTCTGGGTTTCAACACGTTTGTCCTGGCGTCTACTATCCGTTTTGTGAGTCGGTGTCCATGGTTATTATAGTTATAGTCTCAACAGAATCATTAGGATCTTTAGAAAAAAGGTAATGAACTCAGTTGCTCCCTGTAGCATGAACAATGTTAGGGATTATTTACAATACGTATTTTTCTCCTCATTAGGGTTCTTCTATTGGGTTAAGAATTGGAGATCCCACTCTGGATTTCTTCTTTTGGGCCTAGAATTCTGGATTTCCTGTCTTGGGCCAAGAACTGAAGATCCGGTTCCGGATGAACTTTTTATATAACGCTATTTCGATTGGGAAGCCTGTGGAGCGTAACCCCTGGAACGCAGGCAGATGAGCCTTCAGCTATTTATGATAACCGTTTCATTTATTATTAATCTTTTGCCCCATTTCGTGATATAACTTCGAATTTAACAAATTTTACCTTATAAAACAAATACCTTTTTCATAATGTAACCCACCTATAGCTACATCTAGGAAAGTTGTAAGTATATGACATCCTTCATTGTCGCTACGTGATAAATTTAATACCGTTACTTAGTACTTAATGTGGCCTAAATTTCACTAATAATAATAATATCTGCATTGCTGTATCGGCTCCTGTATGAGGAGGGAAAGGTCTAAGCACCCGAAAAAATATATATCTCTTGTAATATCTGCTCTATATCTAATAAACTATAATATATTTGCTCTAGGCAGTACGCTGGTCGTACCTAGACCCTGAGGTTCTTCAGAGCTAGCCGCACGCTCTACTTTGGGGCTCATATGTGTGGTAGTGTCAAGCATTTCCCCCCTTTTTTGCTGCCTACCCCAAGTCAATACCCCTCAGGCAGACATTAGCCTAGCATCTTTTCCACTACCAAGTTCTCGTGCGTATAATTTAAGTACCCCGGCATGATAATTAATAATTGTCAAATGGTAAGTGACAACTACATACATTTGTTTAGCACTCAACGTCATCATAGCCAACTAAGAGTAATCGAACTTAAAATCCATAGCAAAATCCTCATATAAAATTATTGAATTGGGAATATTTCGAAAACTAAAAATTCTCGGAATAGATATCCATACACAAACACAAAATTTTAAAACTTGAGGGTTTCCATTTGAAAAAAATTGATTTTTGACAGTTTTCTCAATTTCGTTTTTATTCTCATTTTTTGAACACTCTGTATTAATATTATCAAAACTCTATTAAAGTAGGTATTTTTCAACAAAGAAACCAACCCAAATTAGATAATAAAGGCTTGCTTATAGGAAGAATTGTTAATTCTTTTAGGGCCTGCAAACGTCATTTTTGACATAAAACGGAGAGACTTAGGTATAAGACATGATACACAAAATCGGCCTAGAATTTTGCGTACAATCCAAAAATATAATAATATATAGGATATCCTATTTAAAATAAGCAAGTTGGCATCTACTTCTGGTATAACCGGAAGTGCCACCATCTTAAATACCCGAGTTGTCGACATTAGTTTACTACCAAATTTCCAAAAATTTCTAATGTCTACTTTTCGAGATATCGATTGGCGCAGTTCATCGTGGGAGACCCTGTATACCGTCTCATATAATATAAAAATTCAACCCCCCGACTTATTATTAATACTATCTTTAACATACAAGATACGAATTATTACAAAATCTTATTAAATTCATCATTAAAAAGACATAATTAACAATATTAAAAAGTATTTTAGAATAGGTCTACAACATATTCGTTTCCAAATTCACGTTTTATTTATTTTTTTCTATAAATACCTGATTTCAATATAAACTTTTAAAATTTACCCTAGGTTGTATCCGACAGGTATTAATATAAATAGTTCATTCATTACCTCAAGGGTTCTGGTTGATTGGTTTAAAATTAATTCAACGGTTTGTGTTACAACAGTTTTAAATATTAATTTTGCGTTTCCCCTTCGTTCCAGCCACATAAAGTTTGAACTAAAAACGTATAACTGCATAAGCTTTATACGTACCTTATATTGTTGCTAATTGCGCAAAACTGTGTGGAAATTTTGCATAAAATAAATTTAACGTACAATTCTGAAAAAAAAACCTTAAACCGTATAATTTAATAGGAAATTGAGATGATATATCGCATATCGCTTTGTTTTTATCCGAACTGACAAGGTCTAATTACTAGAAAAAGCAAAGCGAGTAAATATACTAAAACGTTTATATACACACGTGCTCTATTCTGTTCTTGTACTTATTTCTATATACTATACAGGGTTACTGGTAATTCGATACATTCCTTTGGAGATGTGATGGGGCATGAGCTAAGGAGTAAATCTAGCCCTAACATACATTATGCAAAACTCAATAGTTTTTGAGATATTTCAATTTTTTTGTTTTTCTCAAAAAAGTAGATCTTAATGTTTAAAAGTTAATTTCCGAAAAATCTCCTTGACATTTTTAATTTTTTTTTTACTGGATTACTTGTCCAATATTATAGATATCCGTTTGGAATGAAAAATATCCAGAAACATTTCGATCATGTGAACATTTAAAATAAAAACTTGTAAAATTTTTTTTTTAAATCAGTTATGAAATTTACCTATTAGGTTTTTCAAAAAAATATTAATGTAGCATGCGTACAAATTGTTATAAAAACTTCCTTATTTCTATAGCTATCTAACTAGGTAGAAATGTTTAATGTACCCTTAAAAAAAATTAGTAAAGATAATGCTGGTGGCGGAATTTATTAAACGACTAATCGTCAGTCAGTCCTTGACTTTGACGTTTGTGCATATGTCATTAACTGACATTCTTATCTCCGTATCCCTTAAGTTTGTTGGTCTTGTTAAATTAGTTATCGAAGATTTTGATTTTGCTCGTAGTTGTTGTTATTAGTTGTTGTTATTGTATTTTCTGTGCCATGGCCGCGTATGCCAACGCAGAATACGCTGATATCTTGTTTGCCTATGGATACTGTGGCGGCAACGCTGCTGAAGCTCGCTGAGAATATGGTCTTTGGTACCCTAACCGCTGCTTACCAAATGCACGTGTATTCAGTACGGCATATCGAAATATCGCTGAGACTGGCTCCGTGAAATGTAGGAGAAGTGACGCTGGTGCTCCTCCCGTTTATGAACCAGATGATGAGGAAGAAATATTGAGGTATTTTGAGGAAGACCCAACTATTTCAACTAATAAAGTCGCAAGACTAACCGGAGCGTCACAATGGAAAGTTTGGTCTACGATACGTAGAATTGGATGTCATCCTTACCACTATACCCCTGTCCAAGGCTTGGAGGAAGGTGGTCCTGGAAGGAGAGTGGAATTCTGCCGCTTCATGTTAAATTCAGATGCAGAATGTGCAAATTTTTTAACAAGTATTTTATGAACGGACAAGTCGAAATTTAATCGCGAGGGTATAACAAATTTCCATAACCTACATTATTGGGCAGAGGAAAATCCCAAGTTAACACGTGAAACTAGTTTCCAAATGAAGTTTTCTATTAATGTGTGGATGGGAGTCATTGGACACTATTTAATAGGGCCACACTTTCTTCCTCAAAATTTAAACGGGGAAATCTATGAAATTATTGATTATTACGTATGGGGTCATATGAAGGAGATGGTCTATGCCACACCAGTCAATACTATAGAAAACCTTAGACAAAGGGTAGTCGATGCTGCCCAACACGTAAGGCATAATCTGACAACCAGAGTAACAAGGACGGAAATAAGAAGACGCTGCCATGTCTGTATACGGAATAGGGGCTCCCATTTTGAGCAAGACATATAAAAAATAAAGTACAACTTTGAAATTAATGAAGAATTAAATTTTACTTTTAAAATGTTTTTTACTGTTTATCTAAAAATAAAATTCGTACTACTTGTGTTATTTTTACTAGTATTTTCTTAGAACTATTAAGGGTACATTGAACATTTGTACCTTGTTAGATAGCTATTGAAATAAGGCAGTTTTTATAATAATTTATACGCGTGTTACGTTAATATTTTTTTGAAAAAACCTAATGGGTAAATTTCATAGCTGATTTTAAAAAAAATATTTTAAAGTTTCTATTTCAGACGTTCACATGATCGAAATGTTTCCAGATATTTTTTATTCCAAACGGATATCTATAATATTGGACAAGTAATCCAGTAAAAAAAAAAATTAAAAATGTCAAATAGATTTTTCGAAAATTAACTTTTAGGACATTAAGATCTACTTTTTGAGAAAAACAAAAAAATTGAAATATCTCAAAAACTATTGAGTTTTGCATAATATATGTTAGGGCTAGATTTACTTCTTAGATCATGCCCCATCACATCTCCAAAGGAATGTATCGAATTACCAGTAACCCTGTATATTCTATATTTTTTTGATGAAACAGATGTAAATAGCTACAGACCTATATCAGTGATAAACAATTTCACCAAAAATTTTGAACAGTGCTTTAAAAATAGATAAACTAGCTTTTTTGATAGGTACCATATGATTGCGAAAAGCCAATTTGGTTTTAGAAAAAAACAAGAACAATTGAACATACTATTCTTGATCGAATTTATGAATTTAGATGCAAATAAGAAATGTCTGGCAGTGCTTCTGGATCTAGCTAAAGCCGTATCACATCGTATCCTATTAATGAGACTGGCGCCGAGTATTGGTTTACAAGGTGTTGCTTAACATCTTCTAAAATACTCAAACAGAACTCAATAAAAATTATTAGACCGTAATAGCAGTATTGGGTCCAATTTTGTTTCTTGTATACGTCGACAACATAGCTAATCTAAAAGAATTTCGGGGCCACGTAACATTTAACACTGATGTCGCGGTAATGGTTTTTGTGGTTTAATTTTGGGAATATATATATATATATATATATATATATACAGGGTGGACCATTAATAATAGGCCATAGTTCAAGGGTAGATTCGTTGGGCAAAAATATGACGATATAACCAAATATGCTTTAGTAAAATGTTGCTGTGGAAAAAGATACTGGGTGCCAAAGTTTCATATGTCCCCACACATAATAATCCAAAGGATTATAATCAGGACTTCTTGGTGGCAAAGCAAACTCATTTCCTCGACCGATTCATCTGCGTGGGAAAGTCTCATCAACATAATTCCTGACTTCAATGGAGAAATGAGGGGGAGCTCTATCTTGAAAGAACCACATTCTGTTCCGTATGTCTAACATGAAAGCATGTAATATATCAGCAAGAGTATTTTGAAGAAACAACAGATAAGAGTGTCCATTTAAATTTGAAGGAAGGACAAATGGTCCCCATAATTGATTGCCGATGATACCACACCAAACGTTAATCTTAAATTCTTGCTGAAAATGCCTTTCTTTAACGGCATGGGGATTTTCTACTTCCCAGTAATGGGTATTTCCCCAGTTAAAAACGCCTCGGCGAGTAAAAGTTGCTGAGTTCAGTTCGAGCAACGAGGAGCAGTAGGCAGCTTGTAGCGAGAACCTGAAGATGGCAGATGAGATTCTGCCGAAACGTCGTTTAGACAACCATGACTCCTGGAGGAGTCGACCATCGACGCGGGAGAGCACCCGGAAGTACAATAACACTTCATTTAACACCCGCGAAAACCTAAAAAACAATATATATATATATATATGGAAAATCCGACCAGTTACATCGCCCGGTGCCGTGTTAGGTGCCTCCCTCCTCACATGCAAATGCAGAGGAAGTAAGTTGGTCTGTCAGTCTGTCGGCCTGTCTGTCAGTCGGTCTGTCTGTCAGTCGGTCTGTCTGTCAGTCGGTCTGTAACTTTTTTTTTTGGGTGCACGTTTACTCTGGAACCGTTCATGATATTAACTTGAAATTTGGTACACTTATGTATTATAACGAGATCTGGAACTAGATTTTTATCTAATTCCGTTGAAGGGGTCGAGAGTAAATGAGGTAACTAAGGGTAAATAGGCAAAGCAAGCAAGTAAAAGTCCAGAAAATTGCAATTTAGGGCATGTACGAAAAATCAAGGTCTCAAAATTTTTTTGGCATCAGTCACCCCCACTATCACCCCCACACTAATATGAAAGGGACTAAAAAAATAAAATGTGATTTAGTGTGTATGCAAGAACGAAACGTCTCAGAAAATTTTTTGGCTTTAGCTACCCCCTCTGCCACCCTCATTGCCACCCCCACCCTATTATTAAAGAGAATAAAATATTACATTGGTATTTAGTGTGTATTGGATACAGAATCTGGATGTGGAAGTTGGGCAGCGGTTTTTCGTCAGTGTTAGTGTCGCACCAAAGGTATCAACTCTCTTCAGAGCTCAAGGATTAAGGAATTCAAAACACCAGGACCAAAGTACATGATCTTATTTTGGGAAATATTGTTACACGTAATGAAACTAAAACAAAACAATAGTGAAATAAAAAAATATTTAAAATGTTTTAAATTACCTACCATTATTTCCTGATGAACTGAGAAATTTTCAGGGCAAAGAAAAGTTTCAAGTAATTATATATTATTAATGAAATTTAATTAAAGTAATTGGAATCGTTAGAGCTATATATTTACAAGGCTCAGATTACTCATTCTAAGTAGAAGCTTTTCACACCCTCTGCTTTCTCTAATGAAGCTACTCAACCTATTCGTATTTTGCTTATCTAAAAGTGTATCGAATTTATGGAAATATATATATTTCATGCGTATAGCAGCGGCAGATTTTATTAATTTTTCCAAATTAAATTACTGGTATTTTTTACAGCTCCGTCTAGTGAGAGAATTGAAACTTTGATTATTATACCCATCTCTAAATATGATTTTATAATATGGTTTACAATAATTATCTGGTATACATAAAAAACCAATACTGTTTGTGAAATATAGGCGGAAGCCCGCTCTTTTGGCATTGGTTGTTCAAAAGTAGAACTTAAATATAATAGGCATATCAAAGCATATTTAATAAACTTGTAAAAGCTGAACGTAATCATATCGATTATCAATATAATAATAATGATAACTTTATTTTTAACCCAGTTTTACAATATTATTTTTACAGTTATTCTTTATTGTATTAATGCACCTGATTTCACAAGGAAATCGTTTTGTCTTAATATTTCACTAAGATATTATTATTAACAATATCAATGTACATATCGTATTCGTTACTAACAACTAAAAACTAAAACTAACAAATAAAAGACTAATAATGAATTATTTATAATTATTATAAAATTATGGAGATTAAGTGCAATAATTGAATTAGAAGTTATGAGAGTATTTGTTCAAATAAATGTAAATTATGCATGATAAATATTGACAGCTCTTTACAGAATAATTTGTAATTATTTATTGCTTTTATGTATTCGGTAATAATATTATATATCTTTGAACCCGTGACACCAAGAGATTTTTTGTACAAATTAAAATTTGGTCTAGGTGTAAAAAGCGCATTGCGTTCATTTTGCCTTGTATTGTGTATGTGGTTTGTTGGTACTCTTAGTTCCCTATTTCTGTAGATAAATTTTGCTACATTAAGGATATGTAATTCATTTAAATTGAAGACATTACTATCTAGAAAAAGTTGTTCTGTAGAATATTTTCGAGTTATCCACAGCATTACTTTAAATACCCATTTTTGAGTTATTTTTATATTTTTCAATTGGCTGTTATATGTCCCACCCCATATTATAATGCCGTAGGTAAGTATGGATTCTACCAACGACTTGCTAAATATACTACCTATATCCTATATATTATTTCAGATTTATATATTTAGACGTCTATAACTTCATTCTAACAATATTACTGCTATATAAAATAAAACAGTACGCCTAATCCCATCAGATCAAATTATATGTCGTACACTCGAATGTATTTCGTTATATAATGCACAATTTACCAACATTTTACGATATATGCAGCGAAAAGTGTATATGGAACAAGGGTAAGTATCCTTATACCTATGTAACCTGCATTACGAAGACCCCCCCCCCCCTTCCAGCATGCTCGTATAAAACAATGTCGAGGGAGTACCACGGTGGCTCAACGATGTGATAATTTAATTGCTAATTGCTATTGACGAATTGTCTTGTAACCCAGAAGACGCACGATTTATTAATTCCGCACGCTTGCTCGGCTTTTTTTATTCATTATGAACTAAAATATCCGTTTCAAATTTCTCGAATCCCATTAATTCAAAATATAAGTAATTATTGTATATTAAATATATGCACTCCCTAGTATTATTCAAAGACTTGTGTAGTTTCGCAGAATCCCGAATCCCTCATGTTCTCATTGCCCCGAATCCACCCTTTCTCATTGTCCCCAAAGGAAAATTCTGCAAAATGAACCTTTGTAAGAAAATACATGGGTTTTTGGTCCAGAACTCTCCTAGCTTATCTACTACGGACCCCCCCCCCCCCCCGTCCAGCATGCTCGTATAAAACAATGTTGAGGGAGTACCACGGTGGCTCAACGATGTGATAATTTAATTGCTAATCGCTAATCGCTATTGACGAATTGTCTTATAACCCAGGAGACGCACGATCTATTCCGCACGCTTGCTCGGCTTTTTTATTCATTATGAACTGAAATATCCGTTTCTAATTTCTCGAATCCCATTAATTCAAAATATAATTAATTATTGTATATTAAATATATGCACTTCCTAGTGTTATTCAGAGACTTGTGTAGTGTCGCAGAATCCCAAATACCTCATGTTCTCATTGCCCCGAATCCACCCTTTCTCATTGTCCCGAGCGAAAATTCTGCAAAATGAACCTCTATAAGAAAACACATGGGTTTTTGGTCCAGAACTCTCCTAGCTTATCTACTAATAATTATCATTCCGACATTTTTGTAAATGATTTTTTCCAGTTTTTGCATGAAATCCTGAAATTTTACAGTTTCTTTTACAAAAAGAGGGTAGTATTCCTGTAGGACTTTGATTCAACGCGCCATTCGCGATAAAATCGATTTAGGATTTATTTGTATTGTCAGTAGTTACGTATATACAGAAGCAATCTTAAACCGATAAATCCATACGTTTTCAGTTCAACTACATACAGAAGAAGTTGCGATTTTTATTAAAGACTTCCTGAATATCGCTAATGAATATAACAAAGAAAAGTAGGTCGAGTGTCTATCCCTGCGGTACGTTGGATTTTTGCAAATAACTGACTTATGATCTTGAAGCTGAATGAATCTATTTCTATCACGAAGGTAGTAATGAGTAAGAGGAACTAAAATTATCAAGTTTTCCAATCAAGATACATTGACGAAGTCTGTTAAAGACCTATTACCTATTTCACTGCCCCTTTTTAGACCGTAACAAAGAAACTGTGTTTTGCACACAAGGTTTATGATACGTGACCTACCTTTCCTGAAATCTTATGATATTGTGCCAGAAAAATGAGTAAATGTGAAGGAGTGGGAAAAATTTCAATCATTTGTCTAACTGATGTGTTTTATTCCACTCTACCTCACATTTCTTGAACACAACGCTGTTGCACAATCTTTGGTAGCATGCTGGAATTAGATCAAGACCCATGGTCATAATGGCATAAGTATAATCATTTTCTGGATAACTTCGGCCTTGGATTTGTCGTTTTTTGAATACGCATTTGCCTCAATTTAAAAAAAGACATTCATGAAAAACTACACGTCAATTTAATGCCAAACAAAAATTTTGAGCCAACAATAGAAATGACCAAGCTATGCATTTCTAACTACACACTTTCTAAGTAGGGCAAAAAAACTGCTGAACAAAATAATTTGGAAGCTATAAATGCCAATAAAAAATTACCTGTATGGTTTGTCTAAAGTTTCAAATTTTTCTAGATTTCTTTTACGATTTAAACTTCTTCAGAGTTGAAACGCCGCTCTCCCCCCCATTTATCTGGAAATTTAAAAATTTTACTAAGACTTCGAAAAGTATTGCTGGATATCATCCAATATATTTTATAGCATAAGCGTTTCAGTTTTTAAATACTGAGACAGATTAATCAATAGTATACTTGGAAGGCTAAAGGACAATTTAAAAAAAAAAATAGAGGTAAACTATAGGGTGAAGTGAAGTTTCAAAGACTCACAGAGAGCAATTAAAATTGGCAACATGTGGAGCACTTTAGTTTTCTCTGTTCAATTATTCGAAAAACCTCTAATATTTTAAGTCTATTCTTGAATTTTGTGTTTATTGCTCAATAAATCGAAAATAGTTACAATTTGCCATAGAGATTGTACATACAAAAATGCTGGTTTTTCGTCCCTACATCATATGGTACAAAAATATACAGGTAATCCAGTCTGTGTAGAAAATTGACCGATTTCACGCCAAAAAAATAATACAGGTCTCTGAAGGTTGTAAAAGGTGTAGTAAATATCGCTGCACAGGGACGTAATGTCGCCCCGACATCAAAATTTTATGAACTATAACAAAATTTGACTTTAACTTCGAAATTTTCAAAATTAAAAACCCTTTTACGAATCCACGTTGTCAAGCACTGCAACTCATACGAGGTCTTGAATATGAGGACAAGTTAATCCAGCGTCTATCCAAAGTATATCGTGAGTTTTAGCGAAAGTAGCCCTTAGCGACATGGGATCCCCATCGTTTCCTAGCAGTCGATTTTGACGGGGAAATGATGAGTTTTAACGGGGTTTGCCCTAAACCGGTTCCTGAGTGATTCGGTGTCAGAAAAGTATCTTTACCATGTACTCATATGTGCATGGGAACCGCCTTGCCTGAACGTATAAAAGTAGTAGCGCTTCAAGCATTTTTAAGCTCTGAGGAGCGACCAAAATTAATATTGAAATACAAATACGTGAATAAGACAGGCAAGCAAAAGCCCACCAAATTTCAGAAACATTGAACTTTTCTTGAATCTTTTTGTGTAATCGTTAGCTCACAAAACTGCATTTTGGATGGTAGTTGGTACATTATGAATCGTTCCGTTCCTCACCATGTATTGCACACGGGCCAGACTAGTGTTTGTTAAACATATTTCTTAAAAATTGTTGTAAAACCATAAATTTTTGAAGAATCAATATATATTTTTGAACTTTATATTGCTTTTTAATTGTGTTTTCTAACAAAATTCCCTTTCAGGCATAATTTTAAGAAAGTGTGGTACATCCAGTGTTAGGTTTATAGTGTTACGACGTCCAATAGATACCATTAGAGCAGCAGTTAAGCATAAACGAATAGTAAGTATAAATTTTCATATTATTCTCCGTCTGAAACAGTCATCTTGAACCCTAAATTTTGTGAACGTTAACATTCACTTTTGAAATATCTTAAAAGTCCATCAGACTCCAAAAGATGAATCGTTCACAATCTCACTGGATAATTGTGCAATTTAGCTCTTTTTAACTAAGAAAGGTTTATGACAGATAGGTACTAGATTCTTGTATTCTGTTTATTATATGACATTTATTTAATCAAATCAAAGTGGGATACAGTGACGCAGAAAAAGTGCAAATATCCACTTGTTATATGAAAAATAATAGAAATAAATGTGCAGCACGAAGAGAATACAGATAATTGTATCCAAGTCATCCGACGCCATCAACCAACAGTGTTCTGTTAGAGCAAACGAAGAAGAATAATTGGATATCTTGTTGCATTTTGAGGGTAAAGTGAGGTAAGTTTAATAACTATTAAGATGGTATTGTTCAAATATAAAGCAGTCTGAACAATGCCGCCGTTCAATTGGATAAAAGTTACTCAACAAACGCTAAAAAAGAACAACAGACCGTGCAAAATATTACCAGTCCAGCATTTAATGGAAGTCCAGAAAAGGAAACGGTGGGATTTTTGGTGCCAGATGATTTGAAAATGAAACGAGGATCCTGATAATTTCAATAAAATATTATGGACAGATGAATCATCATTTTCCACAGCAGGTGGTTTTAGTAGAAAAAATATAAAAACATAAAAAGATTGATTCAATAAATAAAAAAATCAGGCAAAAAATCTGTCAGCGTTTCGTGTGGCATTTTCCGCAGTAAAATAGTGGGACCGATATTCTATAAATTTATTTTAAATCGTGCTACTTATCTAGAAGAAGTTCTCCTAGAAGTTGAAAATAGTCTTTTACGGAATTTTCCGGATAATCAACTTGGTAATGTTACATAGTCTATGTCCATTTAACAATTTTATATAATAACTGGTATTTTACTTATATTTAGCACGATTTTTATAGCATTTTGATTAAGTTTTTGTAAGTGAGACTGTTTTAACTATTAGAATTTTCTTTGTATAATTGCTAAATAGGGTTTTCCCACTAAATTTATTTTAACAATTTGTGTCGTGAAAATGATATAATAAACCATTTTATTAATTTACAACAATTTACTTTTCTAATAAGAATTATTTCTAGGAAAATATCATTAAAACAACTGGCTGATAATTTGACTGCTTTTTAAAATGGGCATTTTTTCGCGCCAGAATTACGTATCCACCCGGAAAACCAATGAGATTTTGGATATAATTAGTTTGTAATAAATTCTAACTGTGTGTTAAAGAAAGCTTTCCTCTAAAACTTCTCATAATTTCAATTTGTAATGCTTGTACTGTGATTGGTCTAAAGCAGTGGACGTGTAAATATTGGCCAATCAGAATCCAGATAAATGCCGCACAAGTTATTCATGAAAGCGTCGGACGTTAATATTTTGTACTGTAGTTTAGGTTTAACCTTCACCCACATTACACATCAGATGACTAACCTAAAACTTTAAATTTATATTTTTGTTTGTATTGTTTGGAGTGAAAACATTATTTTATCAGTTTCTGGTTTATGTTTTATTAATTCTACAATCAAAATGGAATCAAGTGGAAGAGGGATATGTTAAAGGTGCCGCTGATAATTGACCTAAAGTAGAAAAGTGCTGAGTGCTGTCAATAAATAGAGGTTATGTTATGTTAATAGAGACCAAGATTAATAAACAATCTTGAACAGAGACAACCTCTGTGATTGGATTTCAGGGTGTTGACGTCACAACGCGCCAATTTATGGCTGTTTAAAATGAACCCAATATTTTTCAAACTTCAAGTTTTTTTTTGTTACTATTAGTAAAATTAATAAGATAATAAATATGCCATAAATCATTTTTTTACGTGAGTTAAGTATTTCAGCAATAATTTTTTTTCTGGGAAAACCCTATTATTTTACATTGTTTTATGTACCTATTTTTTGTACACTAAATTATTTATCTCTGTTACAGTACTCAGAACCAATTGTCTATACCAAATATTTAGTTTCATTTATGTTTAATTTTTATACTTTGTTACTATGTACATGTGGTTATTTTCCTTACCTGTGAAATATTCTCATTAATCTGTTATATAGTTTATCCTATATGATGTAATATATTTGCTAAATTCTTACACACAATTTATTACAACAGTTGGTATTTTTGGTTATGTACTACAGATTTACTAAGCAATTTATAATTGCATAGTAAATCTGTGGTATGTAACTAATGTCAACTTATTACTGATTAAAGATTGTATACTTGTCACTATTTTAATTGTTAGTGAGGAAACCTACAGGTTGTGCGCTTAAGTCACCCATCAACAGATGGCGATACCTGTGTAACATTACAGCTTTCAGTTTAGTAAAACCATATTTTTCAAGTTTTTATATTGGTACCGTATTTCATATTGTAGTATAAAAAAATTTATCTTATTAGTTAAAATCATCAAGAGATCATTTGCCTGCCGATTCTCAGTAATTTATATTACAATCAAACCCACATTTCGTGTTTTATTAACACAACCAGGTAAATTTTATTTATTAGTAATTTAAATTTCAATAATTTTCAATTTTATCCTTAAAGCAATTTCAATTTTTTTTAAATAATTTAAATTCAAATTTTCAATTTTTTTTTAAGTAATTAAAATCCCACATCTTACTGTATGGTAATAAAATATTCATCTCTTTTTCATTTTTGGCAATTTATAGTCTACGAATCAGCTTCTAAATTTATATAAAACAGCTAAATTTATATTCAGCTAAATTTATAGTAAGTTATTCAGCTAAATTTGTATTAATTCAGCTTCTAAATTTACATTTGTTCTGCACTAAATTTATTTTAATTCTGCTTCTACTTTTACTTTTATAGAACCAGAATTAATTTACTTTTACGTATCAAGCAGATTTATTTAGCAGTCTTTTGTCATTTACATTTAATTTTACGAAATTTCGCATTTACTTTACCGATTATTATTTTTTCCAAGCCGCATGGTTGGATAATATTTCTATGCTTTTGTTAAGGCATTTAAACCTTCGATTTTATATCATTTCTACAATATTCACACATAACCCTTTGAAAAACGCAGTCTTGCAAGAATAAATTGCCAAAGATATTTAGATTCGATGGACCAGAGACAATTGGGGCCTGAATTACAGTTCTAGAGCTTTCCACGTTCAACCATACTTAGTCTGGAAATCTAGGAGATTGGTATAATTTTCACTATTATTTTTTTGGTATTAATTCTTTATCCGCTAATACTATTTTACAAATATAGAACTTCACCTAAATTTATATTTCGAACAATTTCACATTATTTAAAATTTATTTATTTATGTAATGCATATTATCATTCATTTTATACAATTTTTTAGGAGAGGATTGCCTCCTTTTCTCGAACAAAACAAAAATTTGTTTTTTATGTTATGCATCCAAAGAGGGTAAGTTTCACAATTCTTACAAGTACACCGAATCTACGACTCTTTGCCCCTGCTTAAACCAGCTAATCGTCCGCTATGTTGCTTCAATTATTTCTCAAAAATATATAATTAGGGAAAGGAGGTGACAATAATATGATATGGATGCGGGATGGGCAACCTCCACATAGTGCGCTAGTTCAAGAGGAACTTGAATGGAACTATTAAATGGCCACCGAATAGTACCGATCTTACTACACTAGATTCATTTTTATGGTAATCTTCAGAATAAAATAAATAGTCTAAACATTGTCAATAACGATATCATCTTAAGTACCCTTCGGAAACTAAGAAGACGACGTGAACTCTGCTTCCAAAATAATGGTAGCCATTCAAACAAATTTTATAATTTATTATTTGTATTTGTTTGTAGATAATGTACACAGTATTATTAAACAAGCAAAAAATCTGAAAGGAACAATATCGTAACATTAATATATCACTGGATCGCACTCCAAAAAAAATTGCGCTTTTTAAAAAGGTCAAGGCAGAATATGATAGAAGGATCAACGAAGGTGAGGATAACATAAGAATTAAATATGTGAGAGGTGTTCCAAAAATAGTTAATTCTAATTTAAACTAATTTTGCCCAACGAATGCGCCGAGGATAACAATGAGGTCTTATGTTATTTTCAAAATGTGAGAGGGTTAAGAACCAAGGTTGATGAACTATTTGCTTTAGTTAGTGATTGTGAGTATGATTTAGTGGCACTAGTGGAAACCTGGCTATCAATCGATGTACTCAGTTCTGAATACTTTCCAGGAAACTATACAGTGGTACGTTGTGATCGTAATTTTGAAATTACTAAACTCTCAACTGTCGGAGGCGCATTAATAGCTATAAAAAGTGAGTTGTTCCTAGAAACCATTGATTTATCTCATATCACAAATATCACTCCTGTTATAGATATCGTTGGTTGCAAATGCATATTCAATAATTGTTTTACCCTCTCTGTTTATGTTGTATACATACCACCTCACATATCTCTTGCCGAATTCGAACTATTTCTTAATATATTTGAGCAGAATTTAAGTAATAGTAATAATACACTAATTTTAGGAGACTTCAATGTACCAACCTATAATAATAGCATAGTTGATAGAAAGGGCCAAATGATGCAATCCTTTGTAGAATTTGTAAACATGTCACAATTAAACAACATTGTAAACTCAAATAGGCGACTAATAGACGTAGTGATATCTGATCTGGTAAATTGTAATATTTCACATGATGACATTCCTCTAGTAAGAGAAGATGCTTTTCATCCAGCTCTAAAAATATCCATCTTACCAAAAATTATAAACCATGCTAAATTCCCTATTAATATCAATAATAAAAGTTATAACTTCAAGAAAGCCAATTATCATGCATTATATAATTCACTACTTAATACTGATTGGAACTTTCTAAGTAACTTTACGGACGTCAATGTGGCTTGTGAACATTTATATGATAGCTTTATTCAATAGTCGACCTGCATGTACCCATTTTTACAAACAAAAGACGCAAATTCCCTATATGGTACACACCTGAAATAATAAGAAATATAAAATTGAAAAACAAATATCACAAAAAGTATAAGAAATCCCATAGAGATAATGACTTTGAAGATTTTGAGCGCATTCGAGCATTGGTAAAAACACAAATTTCAGATGCATATGAATCATACACACGTAATGTAGAAGTAAACGTAACGGATGATCCTAAACAATTTTGGTCCTATATACACAATAAGAAAGGCGAAACGAGGATACCGGGTAAAATGCATTGTAACGGCATAATATATGACAATCCTCAAAACATTGTCGGAGGATTCGGTAGCTATTTTAACAGTGTATATTCAAAACCGTCCATCGAACTATTACCCTTCAACAATATAGCCAATTATCCGTGCATTAATCTTGTACAGCTTTCTGAACTCGATATATCTGAAACCATTAAAAAATTGAAAAATAAAATAACTTCTGGCCATGACCAGATTCCTAGCTTCGTAGTAAAGGACTGTTCTAATGTACTTATTACTCCGCTGTTAATTTTATTTAATCTCTCACTTCGAACATCTACATTTCCTGAATGCTGGAAACTGGCTAGAGTCTGTCCTATTCATAAGAACGGTGACATAAATGATATACTTAACTACAGGGGTATTTCTATTCTACCCAATTTTGCAAAGGTTTTCGAGGTGTCGGTGTACAACGTAATATATCCGGCTATAAAAAATTTAATTTCCACCTGTCAGCATGGTTTTATGGAAAAACGCTCTGCAATATCAAACCTAACGTGTTTAACCCAATTTATTTCTAACACTCTGGACAAACGGGGGCAAGTGGATGCGGTGTACACCGACTTCTCAAAGGCCTTTGATCATATTGATCATAGAATTTTAATTAATAAACTGAACAACTTGGGTTTCAATGATATACTTGTTAATTTCTTTCAATCTTACCTACAAGACAGATTACAATATGTTCAGTATAATGGTTTTAAGTCAAACACGTATGTTGCAACATCTGGCGTACCTCAGGGATCGAATTTAGGTCCCCTCTTATTTATGCGATACACTGAATTGCAACAAACTTCTCTTTGCGGATGATCTGAAATTATTTAACGAAATTAATACCATAGAGGATTGTGCGAGATTACAAGAACAAATAAATATCATTGAGGATTGGTGCCTAATGAATAATTTAACGATGAACATTTCAAAATGTAATGTTATGACTTATACACGAAAGGTTAGTCCAATTGAATATTCATATAGTTTTAACAGCATCACTTTATCACACTGTGAAAATATTAAAGATTTGGGTATACTGTTCAACTCCAGATTGGAATTCACAGGACATATTAATTCGATAGCTAAATCTGCGTTAAGATTACTGGATTTTGTCATAAGAAATACAAGAAATTTTACTAATGCAGAAGCACTAAAAACGCTATATTTTTGTTTCGTCCGTTCTAAATTGGAGTATGGCTCAGTGATATGGAATCCTATCTATGAGATACACTCATAATCATTAGAATCTGTTCAACGGAAATTTCTAAAATACTTATCTTTCAAAATAGATCATCAGTACCCAGTACAGGGATATCCGAATAATTTAATGTTAATGAAATTTAATATGGATTCATTACAAAGCAGAAGAATTATGTCAGGCTTAATGTATATCTACAAAATTATTAATAATACAATAGACTGCCCAGAACTCCTCTCCCAAATAAATTTTAGAATTCCACGTTTAGGCTCGCGTCAAACTTCCACCTTTGCACTACCGTCCAAACGAACAAATATTCTTGGTAAATCGCCTATTTATGCTATGATGGAAATGTATAACTCTCTTGGCAACCATTGTGACATGTTTAGTCTTTCCTCAGAGAATTATTCAAGAGGCGTAAAACTATCCATTAGAAATAGGCCGTAACCCTGTATTTTGTATTTTACAATTTGTACTTTGTATTTTGTATCTCGTATTTTGTACTTCGTATTTTGTATTTTTATTGTATATTTTGCATTTTCTATTTATATTTTATATTATAATTTATATTTTATATTTTATACTTTGTATTTTGTATCTTGTACTACTTATACTTTATAGTTTATCCTTCATTTTATATCTTATATTTTGTAATTTGTATCTTCGTAAAATTGTCCTGTAACTGGAGTATTCTGTTGGGCAATAAATTCTTTATTATTATTATTATTATTATTATTGTGGTTTTGTTAATATTATATGCTTATAATTAAATATTTGAAATAAATGAGTTGTAGTTTTCTTAATAATTTATTAATTTTTAATACTATTCAAACGGTTAAAGATACAGGGTGCTCCGTTTGGAAAAATTGAAAGAGTAAGAGAAGTTTAGAAATAGGCTTTTAAAAACGTACAAATATTTATTGCACTTGTGTACAAACATCTAGGTTCGCCCTGTATATTCGAAAACAATTTCCAGTTGTAGACTTTTTATGGAGTTTACCTGTATTTTTTTCATTTCTAGCTATCGTAGAATTCGAGTTATCGATGTCGGAGGCACTATTGTATCTACATTGCATATTGCCGACAGAATGGTTTAAAGAAAAAAAAGGGTATTACTGCTATCATTATTAAGTCACAAGCACTCGCACTTCTTATCGTGTCGTTATTTTTAAAGTCGCCTCGCTTTTTAATATGCGCAAATTACGAATTTTCTGATTAATAGAATTTGCGATATACAAAATAGATATATATAAGAAACATATTATTATTTTGTATATACGTCATAGATACGTTCATTTTAACAAATGGCAAGCTACGGTTCTTTTTCTAAGCAGACACAGATATTCGTTAATCATTGGCGCTTCTAGACGGGAACAATTTTTCATACAATACAATGTATACTAGTCTGTTCGCCCACACACAACCCACAATGAGAAAAATACATAAAAGTGCGAAGAATTGAACACTAAAATTGATGTTCCGTAAATAAAAATTGTTTGTTTACTAATTCATTTTTCTCAACAAGCCCAGCCCAAGCAGAAAAATATATGACGTTATGATTTATAAAGCAACTTTAGTACTTTCCAATTTATACTCTATATGGACAAAAATAAATAATCTGCTATGTCAGCCACTTTGCTTGGCTTTTGCTGTCATATTCGATATTTTACGTCCAAGCAAAATATATTATTCATATCCATCAAATTTATTATGATTAGATTTACCGTAAGTTTTAGTAGGTATAGTATCTTATTAATACTAAAGTGCTACAAAAAAAAAAATGCCTCTAAGATATGTCATATACTTCAAGTCGATAAACGGTCAGCTTTAGAGCCGTCGCGTCAGAGGATATCCATAAAGTATTCTTTCTACTACTCATGGATGAGCTGCTGGTCACACTTTCCCTATCGTGTTTCAAGCATACACAAACGACCTAGCCATTCCTGTGAATGCGTGTAAACTAAGGCAAGGTAAAAAATTACGGAAATAGGCTTTTCACTACTACCTACTCACTCACCCTAGTGCTTGAATTATTTCCAGAAATTTCTTCGAGGTTCGAATTTTCCTCGAAAATTCGCGAGCGAGAAAAATATTTCGGATTTTTAATTCAAGAGCGAGGGAGGTTCGGTAAGAAAATTTTAGACCAAAATTACTTGACAAAAATCGGCAGCTACTGGAAGCGACTGGAACCTCCCCACTCGGTGGATCTTTGAAGCCGAAAAGAGCATTAAATTGTGTGACAAAACGGCACTAAACGTAATCCGATCTCATCCAAAACCTTTTCAGATCTTCTGGGGCACTAAAAAAATCCTCAACTTAATGAATTTACAATCATCTATGCGAGTTATTACCTACATTATCGCTCGTTGAATAATATACTATTAGGATATTTAATTGAATTTTCCTCGTCGGTGTAGGACAATAAACACAGAAATTTTACACTATGTCGACGTTTCGATTTATTTTTAAAATCTTCTTCAGGACTGAAAAGTACAGATAATGAGTAAGTAAATAAATACATTCAGTTTTAAAAATATAACAAATACTGATTTTTAACATACAGAACTATTAAAATATAAATATAAAACTATAAAAATGTTGTAAATGTCTCGATATATAGCTCTAAATTAAAATTAAGATATAACAAAAATTACGGACAGAGAGACAAAACGGAAAAAACATACACGTGAGCATCCTTACCTAGTGTAAAATATTCTTATCAAAAGACATGGTCCTTATCGTTAAATATATATAAATAAACATGAAAAATATATAAGACATACGTTGCCGTTTCGGAAAATAATAGTTAATTGAATATATAGCGGTACCTTATCAATACAAAACAGAGACTCGGACAAGAGACACTTCCACATTTACATCTAAAAACTAATGAAATTTTTTATTATATGATTATAAATAATACTTAAATTATCAGTGTCTGTTTTTTTATTGACTGCAATTGCCTTATGTGCTTGTATGCATATCATTTCACTGATAAGTCTTTTGTTATAATTAGTTTCTTTATCCAAAATAGATACCTCGTCAAAGTTAAAATTATGATTTTCAGTGAAATGATGTGCAGCTAGAGCAGTTTTTTCTTTTTTGTTTTTATGCTTTTCATTGCATGAATATCCATGTTCGTATACGCGGGCTTTCAAATTTTGTTTTGTTTGGCCGATATACACCAAACCGCATTCACAAGGAATTTTGTAAACCACTTCAGAATTGTAATTTATGTCCAATTTATCTTTCATTGTGTTATAAAGATTACCCACCGTTTTTAAGTGAGAGAACACTATCCTGGTATTGTCATTTGACAAAGCCCATTTCAGTTTTTCAGAAAGTCCTTTTATGTAGGGAATTTTTTTAAAAAAATTTATTTTCATTGTTATTTTCAGCGTATTCCGAATTGTTACTGTTTAAAATTATATTGCAAAACTCTTAAGCCACTCAAATTTTATCAACAAAAATGTATTAAATTTCTAATCCAAATTAATTGACAATGATTATCCACCATCGAAAAAAAATTTTAACTGCTTTTCAATGGTTCCATTGCAAATTGAAAGCAATTATAAATTAAACAACTTGTTGCGTCAAAATGGCACTAAACGTAATCCGATCTCAACCAAAACCTTTTCAGATCTTCTGGGGCACCAAAGAAACGCACACGCAAAGTATCATTCAAATCCGTTCAGCAGCTTCGGCGCTATCGTGCTAACACACATACACACACAGACATTTTTCAAAAATCACTTTTTTGGGTTCCTAGGACCTCAAAACGTAAAGATTTGATGTTATCTCAATTTTCGTTTTTGAACCAATTTTAGTAACCTCTCACAATTTTATTGTGGAAAAGTTAAAAAGAAACTTCTTTCTTTCATCTGATGCATAAATAAGATAGCCTTGACTGGCATTTTGATGCATTTCACTGACAGAAATTTTAATAACGTGGCGTGAATTATTTTATTACCGTTTTTAAAGTGTCGCGTTTTGGGTAGGAAAATACTGAGATAATCAGGAAAGAGGTGAACAAACTAATTCCAACAAATACGAAAAGATCTAAGGCAACTATATGTAAACAATTTATAGAATTTATAGAAACCTGTCATAGAACTGGCTGCAATTTTAGAGGATTGGGGGTTTAATATGAGAAAAATAAACTCTGACAATTATAAATAATCTGTTGTGAATAGGTACTTATATACCATTAAAATATTTTTCTTAGATGAAGAGGTTAGAATTCACAAATGTAATATTATTTCAGGTTATGTGGAATTCATCCACAAAACAACTTCAAGAAATGTGCTTCATCAAATATCAGGTCAAATTTAATCTTTTCTCACACGTTGAGTTTGCTGCAGCCAGAGCTGCTTGCGATGCGAAACGCCGGCTATTATAAAGAGATCCCACAAAAAGAATGACTAGTGCTTCTGCTCTTACTAATGAAGAGTATAATAAAATTTTAAAAAAATATGGGATGAAAATGAATCTGCTGGTTTGCAGTGAAAGTTTTTTCACGTAATATCACACGAACTCGCGTGGAAGGGTGGTGATGGGACAGGGCTAAAGTGGAACATCTCGTAAAGAAATAGACCATAGGGGAGAGTTCACAAGAATAATTGAATAAACTACTAAAACAACCCAAGGCGGATCAAGAAAACTAGCCGATAGTAAGTGGTTGGTAAGAAACACAAAAATCTTGATGGATGCAATGTACGCCTATTTGAAAAATTTATTGAAAAACGTGGAGATGTAGATTGTTTTGACCCACAATCCAAGCTGGAATGAAATTTTTTCGAAAGGATGGTATAAGAATAGTCCTGTTAGTAAAAATACAATTGCTTTTTGGTTAAAAGAATCTGCATCCCGAAATAGGAATTGATGTTAAGAAAATCAAAGTAACAAACCATTGTGCGAGAGTCATGGCAGTGTCAAACTTGCATAAAATGGTGTTCAGGTACAACAAATCATTAAGACTACCGGCCACAGCAATTCCCAGGCCATAAAGCCATACCTTTAAATGGATATGGATCACCATCAAAATATTATCTACGCCATGAGAGGTGAACAATCTCTGGGAAACAGCCGAAGCCTCGATCAAAGCCATAGACACAACAAATTCACAGAAGTTGAACAACGCCAAGAATCAACAATACATCCGAATAATGTTTATAATAATTGTGTGTTTAATATTTCCAATAATTATAAGAGTTGAAGTAATATTTACGTATTAAGTAAAATTACGTTTTAAAAAATTTAATCTACTTATAATAATAATAATAATTGTCTAAAATAAATATATTATAAGTACTTATATAATAATAATAATAATAAGAATAATAATAATAATAGCATATATTACATAATTTTTTCTTACTACAGAAAAGGGAAAAGTACATATAAATATATTATAAAAAAATGGTATACGGTTATGGCAGATAAATTTTTGTTTTTTTATTTTTTTATGTGGTTTCCTCATATCTTATTAGTAAAATGAAATATTTAATAGTAAATAAAATATGGTAAAAAATATATTGAGTATTTATAGTGTATACGACCAGAATTGAAACTATATAAAAACCAAAAGCCGGCAAAAACAGTCGGCATCTCCTGCGGAGGTAAATAGAAATGCTTGTCATAAGAAAAACAATAAAGAGATGCCGACTGTTTTTGCTGACTTTTAGTTTTTATACGGTTTCAATTCTGGTCGTATACACTATACATTTTTAACACTAGGATTTGGAGGAACGCTAGTAAAGAGTAAGCTATAATGAGAGAGAAGTAAAATTAAAACAATCTTTATACTACATAGTCCAGTCAATGAATATATTGCAAAGTGCATGGAATATGCGAGACTGTTTGACTTTGTTAGGAGTAGTCAGTAGGTAAATATATTAAAAGTCCCCGCCCCTGGGAGGTGAGCCTACGGTGGGAGGGGGAAGATTCCATTTTTGGGTATTTCGATTATATCTCGGAAACGGTTGACTCTAGAAAAATATGTTCTAAATAAAAAGGAAAGCTAATTAAATTTCCGATAAAATTGTTTCCATACATATTTGTCGAATTTCCAACGGTTTACGAGATATACGTTATTGAAAGTCGATAATTTTCGAAAAATTATTTTTACCTAACACTTTTTGTCAAATATTTGCTCCTAGCGCCTCCCACGATCGTCTCTCAGAAACCCTATCTGTGACTCCCGCGACGTAGGGTAGGCATGCATACGTTGTTGGTTGTTGCTGTTCTTCTTCTAAGAAGAAGGTAGGCTGAAGAAGATTTTATTCAAAAAGGAAGTAGGTGTACGGTTTCGAACAGTGGAGAAAATACAGCAGATGCTTGCATCAGTTAAAGACCCTGTCCCCAAACTGTTATCAAAAGGTGTTTACCAGTTGAAGTGCACATGTGGTAAGAGCTACATCGGACAAACAGGACGGAGTATCCATTGCAGAATCAAATAACACCAGAGAAATACCAGATTTGGATACACAGATAGGTCAGCGATAGCAGAACAGGTCCATAATAACGAGAACTATAAAATCGATTACGAGGACGTCAATATATTAGACAGGAGTACGCGCTATTATCCGCGAATCATTAGGGAATCACCGGAAATTATGAAAAACGTGAACAACTTTAACAGAGAGGATGGGTATCAAATTAGTAACACGTGGAGACTGGTATTGCCAAGTACCAGTACCGTAGTAAGTCACGGTCAACCAAACACGGCGAATGAGCAGCGAAGCGAACCAAGCGCGACCAATGACCAGCGAAGCGAAGCAGCGCCTAGGTATATACCGAGGAGTGTAACACAACAACTTCACTCTGTAGAATCCTTCTGAAGAAGCTGGCAGGATGACCAGCGAAACGTCAAGTCAAGTTCGACGACCACGGCAAGACCCGGAAGAAATTACTTCATCAGTTTTTAACATGTATGCTCAATTTCGATGTTCCTCTTGAAATGAGTATGTTAACGCTATCATGATATGATGATTAACAACATTTTAACAATAGAAATAAGGTAGTTGCAATTGACACAACACTTTTTTTTATATAATTACAGCTTTTATTATATTATTACGAATAATGACTCATTATATGTAATGAAAATATTTTGACGTGGACTGACAGTAATTAAAAAATGAAAAAATAAGCATTCAAGGCGATATCTTGGTTTTTTGAGTGAAAGGATCGAATCTCATTCATCTTCGTTAGCAGTGGATACGTTGTCCAAAGAGATTGGTAGTGTATCGATGTCGTCATCGTCGCCTCATTCCTGAATTAACATTCCGACTCCGTTGTTGCAACTGCCCTTGCAATTCGAGCATGCGACAGAGCAGTTTAACGATGCTTTTCTACAACCACACCTGTCACTGTCACATTCTTTCGTGCATCGGCAAAAAATCATCATCAAGATTTCGTCAGGAGCAGCATCCAACTCTGATAATTTCGGAACTAGTTGGTCATCCTCTTCTCCCAACCCCAATTCGGCGTCCCACCATTAGGTCCCTCCTCTAACCACAGGTGTGGTTGGTGGTACGTCCGAAATGCATGCTGCTTAACAGCTCCTTCAGTTGGAGGGAGAGTTGAGAGATCAGGCTTCGTGTTTGCAGTTGCTTGGACAAATGATTTGTCGCGAAACTCGTTGAGGGATTATTCTGTGGCTGCAGCGCCATACCATGAGAGAGTACTCATGATCCCAGCTGTCTCAATGGAGTCAGGAGAAGAAGAACCGCTTGCAAATATCTCAGCTGCACGTTGTATGATTTTGGATTTCTGGTACATTTTACAAAACCCACTTTACTTTTACGATACGTGGCAGATGTTGAGTCACAGCCTGTGAATGCATGTAAGAATAACAAATGGGCATTGTCCTTCATTTTCAACCCCTGCTGCAGCTGTTGTGAGGAATATACAATAGTCTTGTCCTTTCCTCTTCCAGGTTTTACCAGAAGAATGTCACGATCAGTTGTGGTTTTGGCTACCAAGAGAACAACCATGTCGGCGTCCTCTCCAATAACAGCTACTGATGAATTTTGCGATCGAAAGCTGTCTTCACAATATCAACGTCAGCATCACCTGAAGCTTGGAGCGTATTTATCCCATTTTTCTGCAGTTGCATCATTAACAGGTTTATCAGCTAACTGTTATTATCAAAGTTGGAAAGGAAATCCTCTTAAGTTATGAGGGAACAAACTTGCAAATAACTGTACAAACGTTTTAATAATATTATTTAGTAATAAATAACTTTTGCGTTTCCAAAAATTATCGATTTTCATTGTCGTACCTATACCTCGAAAACCGTGGGGAATTCCAGCGATATGTATGGAGACAATTGTATAGGAAATTTAATTAGCTTTCATTTTTTGAAAACGAGCGTATATGTTAGAAATTCTATAACTTTTGATTGGTTGAAGATAAAGGCAAAAGTGTATATCAAATCAAAGGAAATTTAATGCTGTACAACTTCGTCTTTGACATTTTTTTTAAGAAACGATCGTAAGAGCCACTAGAAGCAAATGTTTGACAAAAAGAGAAATTATCGATTTTCAATAACGTATATCCCGAAAACCCTTGGAAATTCAGCAAATATGTATAGAAACAATTTTATCGGAAATTTAATTAGCTTTCATTTGCATTTAAAACATATTTTTTCTAGAGTCCATCGTTTCCGAGATATAATCGAAAAACAAAAAAATGGGACAATTTTCGGAATATCTCTCTGGTTGGAGGTTAGTATAAAAATTGTGGGTCTCAAAATTCTTTATCAAGCAGATTCTATGTAAGTACATTTGTACGTTGTACAGTTTGGGTACAACCAATGGTTTTAGATCAAGAGCCATTGACTTTTTGAAAGAACCCTCTTTAAACATGTATGGCCCATAGTTCTGTTAAAGGAGACCGCCCTACGCTGGGTCTGGATCCTTAGGGTGGGGGCTTTTTGCATTTTGTATTTTACCCTAAACAGTATCTTTAGTGTATGAAAACAATTGTCACATCACATCAAAAGGCTTGAACACTACACTCGAATACACCACTCGACGCGCTTTTCGCTAACCATGTTAGCATTACCATGGAATGAGAACTGGTTTTCAGTTCTTATTACCCCCACCCCCCATTAAGTGAACACTTAAATATTGTATTACGTTAGCAAATTTATAATTGTTTTCCTTTTTATAAAATCTTATTGTCCGGATTCCTATTAGTCCAATCAATAGGGAACGGCCCAATGTTAAATTTACCAAAAATCCTAACAGCAAACAGAAAATATGGTCGTATAGAATAAAAAATTCTAAGATACATAGCGTCAAAAGCCCGTGGATCCTTGGATCCGTGGATGTCCTTCATAACCTAAAAAATTCGTAAAGTTGAAAAAATAACGGTTTTTCACGTAAAGAAAAAAAATTAAAGCTCGTAGAGAAAAAAGTTAAATGAGAAAGTTATTAAAAAGGTATTAAAAAGATCTATCGATTCACTTTTTGTCGATGTCGATCGGTGCATTAGGTTTCGAGATAAATCGAAACAAACCGTCAAAAATCATTTGCTTTTCGTGAATCTTTTTAAAATAAAGGTGTTTTAACTTACTCGGTGAAAATTTAGCCTGTGGCAAGCCAAATAAGAGCCTTTTTTCGAAATTAAATTAAAAAAAAATATTGTCGAAAAAAAAGTCTTCTCTGTAATCGGCTCCTCTTGCTTGACGAATAGTCCTACAGAAACGATTTTGGCCTTGTTTTTTTCTTTTTTCTGAGCAGCTTGTTTCATCGACCTTTATCATTATGAAACAAATACCAAAGTGAAGCGTGCGAGCGCGGCGCGAGCGGGTCGCGGAGTGTGGATAACTTCGCGCGGCCGGTCTGTAAACTGGATTCGCGCATTCAAAATCGTTCGCACTTCTAAAAATTTAATATCTCGACTTCTTGACTACGTACAAAAATCCTTTTGTACTTAATCTGGGGTAGCGCGACGAGATAAACACGAATTTGATTATTATATTTGTTTGCCATAAAAAATAGATAAAAAAAAATCCTGAAATTTTTCGTTTTTTTTTAATTATTCGTATTAGAAAGTGATTACCGTTCTTATAATATCTTTCTTTACCTTAAGTTAACATTTTTACATTACAATAATTAATTACTAACACCCTTCTTTTAAGAACAATCTTTTGTAAAATTATTAATTACAATCAATTCCACTTTTAATTATTTTATTCATTTAACGGAAAGTTGAAGGCCTAGGCTAATTGCTTTAGAAAGTTTTTACGATTTCGGAAAGTTTTGAGACCTAGTGTATTTTTTAACCCAAAGCAGGTATATGCGTTGAAGGGACTCCCTTTTCAAGCAGCTGCATGGCTCTTCTCGGAGTGGGGGTACATGGGTTTAAAAGCTGACTAATACCTGCTGAGCTCACGCACAGTATAGTTTGATGAGTTGAAAGAAAGCAGGGGCGTCTTGTATTTCGAAAGCCTCGTGTATATTCTAACCTCATTTAATTTTCTGGTGTTAAAATGCCAGCAATCGATTGCCGTAATAGCCATCATCGAGAAATGGAAACTGGAAAAAATATTTGAAAAAAAAATTTTTTCGGTCATTTTTGGACACTTAAAATTTGAAAAATCGTTATCATTTTTTTCCGTGATAGTACAACTCTTGAAGAAAAAAACAAGCCCAAAATCGTTGTAGGACTATCCGTCGAGCAAGAAGAGCCGATTTCCGAGAAGACCTTTTTTCGAAAAATCGATATGTCTCGAAAAATTAAAAACAAAATTTAAATTTCGAAAAAAGGCTCTTGTTTGGCTTGCCACAGGCTACATTTTCACCGAGTAACACGTTTAAAAACGTTAATTTGAAAAAGATACACGAAAAACAAAATAAGTCGATTTTTGACGGTTTTTTTCGATTCATCTCGAAATCTAATGCATCGATCGACATCGACAAATCGATAGATCTTTTTAATACCTACAGCTTTCTCATTTAACTTTTTTCTCTACGAGCTTTAGTTTTTTTTTACGGGAAAAACCTTTTTTTTCAACTTTACGAATTTTTTAGGTTATGAAGGACATCGAGGATCCACGGGCTTTTGACGCTATGTTTCTTAGAATTTTTTATACTATGCGACCATATTTTGTGTTTGCTATTAGGATTTTTGGTACCCTCTCATACCTATTGATTGGGCTATATATTTAAAAAAATTAAAACAGGTACTAAGTATATTTGTGTTACCTGTATGCGGGAAGCGGGATGAAGATCTGGCCGAAAGGCATTTTCTTAAAAATGGAATGGTCCGAAGTAAAATAAAGAGCCCATCTCTGAACCTGGTGTTCATGAAGCAGTATATGATGGGATTGTAGCAGGCGTGGGACATCGCTAGTCCATGCAGGGGAAAATATAGGAACATCATGACTCGCTCGCTGATTGTATCACTCACGATCTGAAAGATAAAGATAAGTCTGTAGAATAGTATTATCATTTGCTTACTTAAGATGCAACTACCAACAGTTAAGAAATCCGATTAGAGAGTAGCTCTGAGTTTTATACAATGAATATACAACGAAAACTTACATAAGACGGCTGTTCGTAAAATTTTTGTGTAAATTCTATATAAATTTAATAGAATGTTTCTGACCACTTAGTAGATAGTGAAAATCTTTTGGGGTTAGGTCGAAGCGTATTAAAGAAAATTACTTTATTAATTAGCCGACGTTTCGATATTTTTAAATATCATCCTCAGGGCAATTAAAACTTCCGTGTATAGCATAAAAAAGATAAATAGTGTACTGAAACAAAACAGATACAGAGGATTTAATAAACATACAGTATAG
The DNA here is from genome assembly GCA_963675555.1 of Leptura quadrifasciata. Classification (NCBI taxonomy): domain Eukaryota; kingdom Metazoa; phylum Arthropoda; class Insecta; order Coleoptera; family Cerambycidae; genus Leptura; species Leptura quadrifasciata. The sequence continues at coordinate 10,871,713 of OY776681.1, read as the reverse complement.
TCTCATCAGGAACTGAATCGATCGATATAGAGAAAAGTACGCATCAGAAAATTTTGAAAAATTAGATAATTGCTAATGTCGGTGTGGCCAATCCAACTAAAATAATTACAAGAACCTAGCACGTCCGCTTATACCGGAAGTCGATGCCAACTTGCTTATTTTAAATAGAACACCCTATATATTTTAGGGTTTTCGAAAAGAGCATAAAATTCTGAGTCGAAAATATGTAGCATATTCTATACCTAAACCTAGCTGTTTCAGAGATATTTGACATTTTATAGAAAATTTGACAGGTGCAATGGTTTGCAAGAACCGTTATAACTTTCTTCGTGTAAAAGATCCTCATTTGCTTCTTGTCACATAAAAAGAACACAAGGAGAACTACGTTCTACAACTGAAATAAATTCAATAATATCATACCAAGTGTTCCGTTTTCGCGTTACACTTTGTCAACTTCAAACCGCGAAAACTTGTTTAGGTCAAATAGAATACCCTGTATTTTTTTACGTCAAGTTGTGTAAAATTGAATTCCCTTTTTTCTGATATTAGCATTGTGGAGGTTAAAGTTACAACTTTTTGAAATATTTGCGATTTTATTAGAAATTCATGAATTGTTGTAATAGTTTCATCAAAGTAACCATGATTAGAAACAATCAGTCATAATCTTATGTCAAAAAATGCCAGCATGTTTAAATTACACCCACGAAGACTTTTTAAATTTGTTTATTATTTATGGAGAATGTGATAAAGTGATATCAAGAACTTGCAGCACATTTGCATAGGGTATTCCATTTGAAATAAGCAAGTTGGTATCAACTTCCGGTATAAGCGGAAGTGCCAGCTGCTTGTAAGTATTTTAGTTGGATTGGCCACATCGACATTAGTAATTATCTAAATTTTCAAAATTTTCTGATACGTACTTTTCTCTGTATTGATCGATTCAGTTCCCGGTGAGACACCCTGTATATACCCGCGTCGAATGTAGTAGAATATTCGAGAATGTTCCGGTATAACATTCGCCACTTTTCTGGTGCTGTTCTCGAAATTTCTATGCTTATAGCAATATTTTCTTGTGAAACATCATCAAATCGCTTTTTCTCATTCATTTTGTGTACAAAAATCAAGATGAAAACGCGAAGTGTCAGATTTTAATAAATTCAATGACTTTTGGGAGTTATTATTAGTGCACCCTGTATATTAAGAATATTTATTGCGCTCTTTGGGGAATTTTGCATACAAACTAAGATAAAGGTGGAAATTCTAAACCAAAAGAACTTGTTTATTTTTATTTCCATTTGAAATCTGCATGCATTGTTCGGTACATTTAGAACCGGACAGTGGTCTGATGGTGTCTAAGAAATAAGATAGGGTCCGTAAACAAACAATATTGCCAATAAAAGTTTGCAGCACACATTTGAGGCTACATGAAAGTATGTGGAGGGGTCAAGATTTCACTTTCTTCTGACACAATCTCCTTCCGCTGGGAGAAGGAAAATTTCTATTAAAAGGAGGAACTTAGAGTCTGATTACACAGATATCAGGTAGATACTAAGACGTGACTTCCTTTTTCTCACTTATTACTACCACTACTGCCAACAACGGTTTATTTTCCTACCTTTATGCTAATTTGGTATACGAAATTATAGATCACTACCTTTGATAAATAATGGAACTAAAATACGTGATGAATCTAGACGAGACGCAATATATATTATCTCTCATACACTTTCTATTTTCTTGTTATCCTGATTTATCTATTACCGACACTGCATTTTATTTACTGTAAGGCACTCCTTTGGAGAGTGTCTACCAGAAAATCCGACTCAAATCCTGATTTATAGCAACACAGCTCCATGTTTACGCTTGAATAGAGAGTAATTAGAATATAATACTGCTAGGGTCAGAAATTATACGGCATCCGGATCCCAACGATGTTACATTGCAATTACCACTTAAGTTCTACATTATTTCATACTTAGTGTCGAGAAAGTATAGGCCAGGTCACTCAGCACTTTCGCTAAAATAGTTTTCATTTCATTCTGAACTCTACAATCGATGCACGCTTCGCCAACTGAGTGTCCATCATCTCGAGGAGGGAGTTATTTTGATAGTTTCATTTATTTACTGCTTACAGATTTTTCTGTAACTGTTGTGGTAAGATACACTCAATCCGCTAGACAAGCGCAAATATCCGCAAAAGACAACGATCAGGTACTACACGAAGTAGATAAAAATATTTATAAACATTTATAACATTCATATGCTGTTTGTAGTGTTAAGTATCAAATGTATGTTAATACGTGTATTTTAATAGAATCAATGATATTTATATAGAAAATCAGCTTAACAAACATACATAGTGTTCTTAAGATAAATTTTAATAAATAAATTTGTCTGGTCGATAGCCGAGTGGGTTAAGGCGCGAGGTGGCAATCGCGATTAATCACACAGACATCACACCACCGGGTTCGAATCCTGGCTCCGGCATTGGCACTGTCGGAGGAAATGGTTGTATGACCGCGTTTTTTCAATGTATAACCCCCTTCCGCACAAGCCCCTGGCTTCTGGAATTGGGGGCTGTCTAATTTATATGGTGTTTATTTATTTATTAATTTATTTGAGTGTCAAATGGAATTACCAGTGGAAAGAGTATTGCTTTATCAACCCTACCAGGTACACGATGATTCATCCCAGTATACCTAAAAAACTTTGGCATGAAGACCTCCAAGTATCGAGAAAATATGTAACGTCTCTCATTAGATTAAAATTTGGTCACGCATGTTATAGCGCACATATATACAAAATTGGTATATATAGGCTGTCCATTTCATCAGGACCCTCGAGAATATCTCACTTAATATTGCTCGTACAAAAAAAAAAGTGTTTTTACGAAAATTGTGCCGATTTATATAACCTACAAAATGGTTTAAAGACATTTGAAATTCATGGCCTACTTTAAGAGTTATGGCGGAAAATATCGAAAATGCGGAAAACGTCTAAGCCAAATATCTCCGTTATTTGAAGAGATACGAGAAAAATTCTAAGGCAAAAATTTTTTGTAAGACAGGGTGTTTCAACGAGGTTTTATCGAGTGCGACGAGGCACTGCATTTAAAACATTACTCAGCATTTCGGGGGTAACTGTAATACATGCCTGCTGAATTCGAGCTTTTAGGTCCTCCACATTTTGCGGTGTCGTCGAAAATACCTTATCTTTAATATACCCCATAGAAAAAATCCATTGGGGTTATATCTGGAGAACCAGGGGGCCATCGAATAAATCCATTGGTACCTATCCAATGTTGAGGCAAAATTTCGTCTGAATAATCTAGGCAAATCTGGGAATTGTGGGGAGGAGCTCCATCTTGTTGAAAATATTGAAAGTTGTGTCGATTCTCTAAAGGTAAGTCATCTAAGAATTCGTTACATTCATTTCTCAAAAAGTTTAAGTACCTTTGACCACTGAGGTGAACATCATAAAAATAAGGACCTATTAAATTGGTGCCTAAAATACCTATCCACACATTTATTGAAAAACGATTTTGAAATCCAGTCGGTCTATGCCAGTGTGTATTTTCAAAAGTCCATTTGTAATGAATATTGCGATTAAAAAATCCATTATTGGAAAAATTTGCCTCGTCGGACCAAAGTATTTTACTACATATTAATGGATCGGCACGCTTCTTTTTCAACAGCCACCTACAAAAAGTCGTCCTTCTTGGTTTGTCCCCCGCTTGTAAATTATGAATTTTTTTAGCTTTATAACACCGGTAACCATTTTTCTTTGAAATTTTCCTAGCACTTGTTTTATTTATATGACAAGCAATTTGAATTTCTCTTAATGATGTTTCCAAATTGTCTGTATTTTTATTTCTTATATAATTAATAACTCGGTTTACCTTATTTACATTATCAGTAACACTGTTGAACCCTGTCTTCTTGTTTAAAAAACGAACCATTATTTTTCAGTTTCGTAGCTAATTTTCTGAACAGAGTTTTATTCGGCTGTAGTGCTTGTGGAAATCTGTTTCTATATTCTACTTGAGCTAATCCAGGGTTAAAATTGCATTGGCAATATGTATCGAACAAATTATAACGATCAATGTGAGTAAAAATCATTTTTGAAAATTCTAAATTCTTAAACGAGTGTGACTGAGTGAGAGTTTAATTATTAACTGAGGTGATCTGTCAAAAAATTAAATTGTCAAGTTTGTTCATAGCCCAACTATTTTAAAATAATTGAAATAATAGTGAAGTCATGAAATACAAACAAATGGATATTATACTTAAATTAATCGGTAAAGACATTTTAACTTTCTGATTTGTTTGATTATAAATATGATCGCTATCCAGCTGCCAAACACCACCTCAAAATTATTGAAGAGGTTTAAAATATTAATCACGAAAATTACGTGATATTATCTTTATTAAAATACAGCATTTAACCTGACAAGTGGCTGCGGTTGATTAAATACTGTGGACTATTGTCTTACACCGACCTTATTATAATTGATTACTGCTTACCGCCGCCCTTGCTCTCATGTGCTGTACTGAAAGCTTCTGTCACTTGAATACGTCAGAATATGACTTAGAAAGTTGGATTTCTGACTGGAAGTGTTTTTATTTACTAATTAGCACTTTCTAACCTAAAGTTTGTCACTGGCTGCTATCCGGCTCGAAGGACCATGAAAAATTTTTCTTCTGCGCTTGCCTCCACGCTATGCTTGTGGATGTGCAATTTGGTAATAAATTTTCTTGCTGCTCCAGACAATAATACACGGGTTACTGTTGCTACGTATAATTACTAAAAGTGAATGAGCATTTACTACGTACATGTGAAAATAGGGCAAAATCAGTCTACTAAAAGTGCCTTTTTAGGCGTCCAAACTTTCTTCTCAAATTAAGTGACATTTTATTGTTTTTTTTGTTGACTTGACAACACAGCCAGATGGCAGGGAAAATTTATCATTATTTCACAGCGCGGCCTCGCATTTGCAAACAAATTGTCCAACAAAAGTATATAAGTATTATTACATTATAAGCCTTTATACAAACGAACATACAATATACATATACCTATTTATCATTTCACCACTTTCAGTTAACTTTATTATTTAATAAGTCTGCAAAACATTATTACGTGTATATAAACGATTTTTAAAATATTGTAGGGCATGTGTGGCCGATAGCCGAGTGGGTTAAGGCGCGAGGTGGCAATCACGATTAATCACACGGGCATCGCACCACCGGGTTCGAATCCTGACTCCGGCACTGGCACTGTCGGAGGAAATGGTTGTATGTCCGCGTTTTTTCAATGTGTAACCCTCTTCCGCACAAGCCCCTGGCTTCCGGAATTGGGGGTTGTCTAATTTCTGTGGTTTTATTTATTTATATATTTATGTATTTCCTTGAAAAGTAAGTTACGCGCCTATGGATGGCATACATTCGGGGTCGGTTTACAAAGAGATTCCGCACTCTTGTTTTTTATATCGTTTTAAACCTGTTTTTTTTTTCAGAATAAGTTGTATTAAAAATTTTGTAATAAAAGGTTATTTAAAATTGCGTACATCATATTTTGTTCATTGATCTGGAAAATACACCTTATGTATACCTTTATGTACTTATTTTTGTATAACAAACCACTAGGATTCTTATGCCGACTATTTTTTATAAGCAATATTCAGAATTTTCGGCGATATAACTAAAGCAAATTTATAACAGCATATCCTTACATATTTCACCTCTAAAAATACTCACTACCCCTAATAAATCTCCTGCAATGTAACAGTTTGTCTTTTAACGACTATCTTCTTAGCTTTTTGAGATACTCGCAATGGTCGTAACGTTGAAACGGGCAAGCCTGCCGACTAGGACAATTTCTAATTAAAATCGCTTTAATTAAAAATCTCAGACATCGCGCACTAATGTCAAGTGTCGTTGAAATGAGTTATTTTTATCAGATTCTAAAGACGTTAAATTATTTTTCCACAGTCATTTTCCCTATTTTATTCACGGGATAATTTAATTTGCCCACCCACTCTAAGATAATCGGCGTAGATTAATTAATCAAGTCGAAACATAATTATAATTAATGAATTTGTTACTAAAGTATTATCTTTCATTAGATTACTTTACTGGAATGGATCTGAACTAAAAACCTTAATATAAAAACTTGACTTATTTTAGCATTGTTTATGTATTTTCTTATTAGGGCTCAGTCTGGTTTCAAGGTCATTCCTCTAAAGAGATAACAGACGATATCAAGGTCATTAAAGATCCAGAATGAGCCAACCAGATAACATCGCCCTTGTACTACTTAAAAAACAATTTGTTTAAATTACAGACCTGTTTTTTAACCGGTGCTGGGGTCATACGACATCTGGTTGGCTGATTCTTGATCTTGAATGACCTTGACATCTTCAGCGGCTCTTTACCAGAGTGATCTTGAAAACCAAAATGAACTCTATAAGAACATATATGAGGTTTTGAGCTGAAAACTCCACAACTTATCTTGTTATTTCTCGCTTCTGTCTGCTATAAAAACTTCGTATAACAAAATCCGTAGCGTCAAATTTTTTTTGGTGTTCAGTTCCAATTTTAAGGGTGCGTAAATGTATTTGTTACACGTTTTTTATTACGGACCTTTCAGCAGCCAAAATACGTCATAAACTTAATAACTCGTCCTGTACACCACACTGGCTCTCGGAAGCCCGGGCTATGCAACGTCGAGTTGAGAATAATTAGTGAGCTTTTCCAACGTTTTCATTATATAAAAAAGTTCAATAAAATGCTACTTAAACGAACCCTACTGAGAATAGCTAAAAAGCAATTTTAAAAGTTGTTTGCCTTTGCTTAGGTCTTACTTCATTTGCTGAATGTATACGCAGAAGGGCGGAAAAGGAGTATTGAATTCAAATCCGATTCTTTTCATTATCTGTCTTATATGGAAAGAAAGTTAACTTATCGAATTTAATTAATTAAACTTCAATTACTGTAACAGGTCCATGTTTAATATTGTGTTTAAACGTAGAAGGAAATACGTTTTTCTTCAAACGTCAGAAAATCATGACATTTTCTCATTTCATGACATTAAAGTTTGACATTTCAGACGGATGTGCGTTGCCATCAGCAACGGAAGTAAAAGTACTTTATCTTCCGTTCGAGCGGACTTTTACTTTTGTTGCTAATAGCAATGCACAGCTAATCTTTTTATTAGGAGTAGAAGTGATACTTTTTGCAAGTGGTCTTTACTCCGAATAAAATGTGCTATTTCTTTACAAACGTCAATTACCTATGAAAAATAAAGATAAAAAATTGGCTGTGCATCTGCCGCTCAGAGTGTCAGAAAAAGTACTTTTGCCTCCGTTGCTAATGGCAACACACAGCCGTCTAAAATGTCAAACTTTAATGAGTTAAAAAATGTCATATTTTTCTGACGCTTGAAGAAACATTTTTTATCTTTATTTTCTTTATATCTAATCGACGTTTGAAGAAAAAATGACGTGTCTTATTCAGAGTAAAAACCACTTTTTTGACTCATCTGTAATTACCTACAGACTTGTCACAAAAGTATCACTTTTATTCCTAATAAAGCAATGTACTATTTTTGCGGATTATCCATCGTGCTTTGCTCTTTTGATGCAAAGCAAAATTAATGATTGATATTCCAGTAAATTTTAATAATCGCAGTTATCTTGCTATGTCAAACCCTTGATCAATTTTACCCATAGTTTTATTATTAAGGTGAAATAATTTCGAGATAATAACAGTTTTATTATAATATAATATATTCCCTCTGAGGCCAGATTAACGACATGCATGCTTGATGCAGTTTCTTTCACACTATACCGTGTGATTTTTTTAAATAGAAACACCCCCCTATCTCCGTTGATATTTTATTTATACAATTAGTTTTTTGGAACTTTTTTTATATTGGCTTGTGAGCTATCTGATAGCGGCTGGAAATATTTTCCATCACTTATGGTTTCACCGCAAATCACCTTAACTTCCGAAATTTAAATGGGACGGCCCGCCCCGTATTTTTTTATAGAGCATTATAGACCAATCAATTCTAAACATTGTTGCAAATGGGATCATACCACTAAAATCAAAAATAACTTAGTTATGCAAGAGGAACTGTTTTTTTAGTGTGTTGCATTTTACAATATCTGAGAACACAGGTAGCTTTGAAACAAATGATTATTTATGACAGTAACAACTTTAAATCGATAAATTCTTCCACGGTGATGGAAGAAATTCAGGAAAACTATGACAGTGGAGACATGTTTGAAATAACAATTTTATTTGGAGAGTGTAATAAAAAGTACAGAAAAGCATGTAGGCAGTTCAATTTAAGCAATTTAAGGTATACGAACAAAAAAAACTTTATTATAAAACTCTCAAATCTCTTTGCGATAATTTAAAAAATAGTGGACAATTTAAGGTAACAAAAACAAGACGTAATACAGTTATAGATGAATAACTTGAATTTGAGATATTGTTATTAGTGACAGAAAATTCGAACATTTCAATACTACAATTGTGTAACTTACATCAAATTTCTTATTTAAGCATACGCAAAATAAATATCATCTCTACAATTACGAACTTCATCAACACACGAAAGTTTTTTTTTATACATTTTTTAACTTCGGCCTATTTCCGCTACTGAGGCCTAACACCGACGCCTGTAGACGAGCTAACCCCAACCAGGATTTTTGCCGAACCTTTTCCCTTAAGAAGAGTAGGGATTTTCTACTTGCCTAACTTTTAATAGACAAGGGACCGACAGCTATACATTCCCTCCGAAGGATGGTATATCCCCTATACAACCCTCGCCTAAGGTTGTATAGCTTCCGCGCATACACTGATATACAAGCCGCTGGAAGATGTGTGAGGCGAGGACGCGGTCTTCGTTGGAACGGTCACCTATCCCACTACTAATGTTACCTCCTTTCCCTTGTTATTTATTTTTGAGAAAGAATTGAAACAATATATGTGGACGACTAGCTGGTTTAAGTCGGAGCAGAGAGCCGTGGATCCAGAGCATTCGTAACAGTGGAGAAATTTACCCTTTTTAAAATGTACGGCATAGATGACAGATTTCTGTTTATTTCGAGAAAAGGAGACAAAGAAAAATCGATGTTAAATTGGGCACCATCTATAGTGAAAATAAGTAGAATTCTCTTTTTTTCGAATAACCAGTCTAATATAGATCGGACTGAAATTGTTGGTAAGAGAAATAAAAAGATTGTTTAAAATGAATGTTAAAATATATTACATGAATAATAGATAAATCGGTTTATAAAGACTAATTGAGATTTAAAAAGAAATATGTATATATAACAAATTTATACCAGGATCCTAGATTGGCTATTGTTGAGGTGACTGGTTCTGGGACAACAATCCAGGCCTACAATTGTCTCTTGTCGCAAGAATGGAGTCTAAAGTTTCCTTGGCAATTTACGTCTCTTAATGAAATGGAGTGAAAATCGTAGGAAAATTAACCGACTAGGTGGTTTATGAAAAGTTAACGAAATTTTATTTATATGAAAAATACGCTGTGCAAAAGCTATGCAGGAATGAAGAAGCTATGCAGAAACGTATACAGAAATGTATAAGTGTATATGTGCATAAACATATAAGTACATAAGTACATATAAATATATAGAAATATATAAGTACATGAAAGCATATATAAGCATACAAGAATATAAGTTTATAAATATCTAAGCTGATTTCATAAACTATAAATTGCCAAAAAATGAAAAAGAAAGAAAAAAATATTTTAAAACCATGTGATACATATAGTATTTTAACTACTTATGAAATTAAAAAGAATTGACCTTGAATTTAAATTTATTTTAAAAATAATTGAAATTACATCAAAGACAAAATGAAGATTACTTTTAATTTTAAATTAGTAATAAATGATATTTACCTGGATGTTATTGTTAACGCGGATATAAAAATGTAATATCAATTACTGAAGTCCACAGTTGAAATTTATATACGTTCGAATCAGTACAAAGGCTGCAAGCAAATGATTTCTTGGTGAGTTTTACTGATAAGGTAAACTTTTTTTTGTCCTACTTACTGGAAAATAATGCTACTCGATAAACTTGAGAAACCTATTTCCCCTAATTAAATTAAATACTATAAAAATATAGAAATAGTACAGGTATGGTCATCTGTCAATGGTTGAGTTAAGTGCAACAACTTGCAGGTCGCAAATTCTACAAGTTCCTTTACTCACAACTAAAATACTGGCGTATGATCGATAAAAGGAATCTATAATAATAGTTTTTATTACTTCCATACCACAGCTGATTTGCCTTTGCCTCAGTTTGTAATTTCTATTTTGTGCATAACCAACAATATGAACAGCTGTAAATAAATAGTAAAACGTATTGTGACTAACTCAGTAAATATATTACATCTTATAGGATATACTATATATAGTAACGAGAAAAGGTAAGGAAAATAACCATATTATGTACTTACATAGTAAACAAAAATATAAAAATTGAAATACGGGTATCTGATGTAAATAAATGTTTTGTAGAAAATTGTTAATTGTTTCCTGGGATGCTGTATACAACGGAAATACATAATAGTGTCGAAAACATGACTGAGTTCCTAAGATATAAAAATATGTACATAAAGCAGTGTGAAATGATTTAGCAGTTATACAAATAAATTCTGTTAGTTGAAAACAGTTTCACTTACAAAAACTGAATCAAAATGTTACACAGATCGTGCTAAATATAAACAAAACACTAGTTTTTATATAAAATTGTTAAATGGACATAGGCCATGTAACACTAACTACGCCTTACGTTGCTTTATATCGCACATATGTACATAGTAAATACGCACCCACGCTCGCCCCCACATGTAAGTTGGTGACCCAGAAAGAAGAATTGAATTTTGTGAATGGTTTCTTGTTAGAATCCAAGAAAATAATGAATTTTTAAAAAAGTATTTTGTGAAGTGATGAAGCTAATTTCACCAATAATGGTGTATTTAATCGACATAACCATCACTACTGGGCCACGGTAAATCAGTACTTGTATAAAGTAACTAATTTTCAGAAATGTTGGAAATTTAATGTTGGTTTAATAAATAATAGTATTGTCGGTCTATATTTTTATGACGATAATCTAAATGGCGATAAGTATGTAAACATTCTTTGTCAAATGGAACATAACCTTCTTTGATAATAGTTCTTCTTGCATAACTATGTTTGATTTTAGAGGTATAGTTCCAATTGCAAAAATGTTTAGAATTGATAGGCCTATAATGCTCTATAAAAATACAGGGTGTCCCATTTAAATTTCGGAAGTTAAGGTAATTTCCAGTGAAGTGATGGAAAATATTTCCAGCCGCTATCAGATAGTTCACAAGCCAATATAAAAAAGTTCCAAAGAACCAATTGTGTAAATACAATATTAACGGAGACAGAGGGGTGTTTTCCTTTAAAAAAATCACCCGGGATTAAATTTCTACAGAGCGTTGTTTGTGTAAACTTTGTTTAATAATGTATGTAACCACTGAGTCCTACCACATATAGTAATAGAGTACATAATACGAAACTTTCTGTAGTGTTTTGAATGGATGTACCTAATTACTTTCACCGCCATTGTCGGGAATTGAATGCAGTTATTAATCAGCATTTATTAAATTTTAAACCACTTATCATGAACAATATGATTTATGATTCATTATGGCTTTTGTGTAAGTTGGATGTACCAGTTTACAGAATTATAAACACAAATTAAATTTATATTTGTAGTACCTTAACAATACAATCCAGTTTTTAGGTCGATTAGGCTTTTAAAATTAATATTATATTCGGGAACAAAGCTGGGCGGATTTAATTTACAGAAAATACGCATTTGTACAGAAAAATATTTAATTATATTTTACATGGCTTCCACTTGTCGATTTTGGTTTCAAGCTAAATTAATATCCCTTTAATGGATTACGTTAACACTGGTCTGAGGGGAAGATACGCTCTCAGAAAAAAAATTAGTGGATCATTAGCAAGTAAACATAGTTAGTCCATGATGAAGTTACAAAAAAGGGTTAAAACACAAAAGTTCTGTGAGGGGGATAAAAAATGGGTACCCCACCCCCCTTTTGAGGACCCTGAACATGATGGCGATATTTTTAACGTTCCCATCCCTCAGCAACTACCCCTAAACTCTAAAAACCACCCCTATTTCGCGTTTATTTTCTTCATAGGCATGTGGATCGATTTTTTGGGCAGGATTCGTGTAGGCCGTATGGAATTTAACCATATATCTTATTCATCCCCGGGGTTGACGCTATCCCCTCCCTTAATACTATAATATCCCAATATCCCCCCACCCTCCATCAACTACTCACATTTCATATTTATTGATACTGGGAATGTGGGGAGTAGTTGGATCGGTGTTATTAAGTGAGTTGAGTGACGAGATGTTACCTCCTTTCCCTTATATATTTTTAGGAAAAAATTGAGGCAACATATGTGGACGACTAGCTGGTTTAAGCCGGAGCAAAGAGTCGTGGATCCGGAGTATTCGTAAGAGTGGAGAAACTTACCCTTTTCAAATGTACAGCATAAATGACGGATTTTTTTTAGTTTGAGAAAAAGGGACAAAGAGAAATTGATGTTAATTGGGCACCATCTGCAGTGAAAATCAGTAGTATTGTCTCTTTTTCTCGAATAACCAGTTTTCTATAGATTAGACTGAAATTGTTGGCGAGGGAAATAAAAAGATGTTGTAAAGTGAATGATAAAATATATTACATGAATAAATAAATCGTTTACGTTAATTAAAAATATCGGGAAGCAAATATTAATGAATACTAAAAATTAATAACAAAATTATACCAGAATCCTAGATTCCGGGATTGAATATCGTTGAGGTGAAGGGTTCTGGAACAGCAATTCAGGCCCACAATTGTCTCTTGGAAAAATTGAATCTAAGGGTTTTCTTGACAATTTAGCTTACGTCCCTCAATGAAGTGAAGTGTGAAAATTGTGCAAAAATTGTTTGACTATATGGTTTTGAAAACTTAATGAACGCAAACGTAGATGCTAATTAGTAAGAAATAACGTGAACAATAAAGGACTGGTTAGAGATTTCGATCTATAGAAATAATATTCCTTTTAACGTAAAATATGAATTTATAATTGATATAAATTTGTGAGAGGCTCAAGTTTTAAATATAAAATATAAATCTTAAATATAAAGCTTAAAGCATAAGCATAAAATATATAAAGCTGAATTGCAATTTTGAAATATATATAGGGTGTCTCACCGGGACCTGATTCGATCGATATAGAGAAAAGTAAGCATCAAAAAATTTTGAAAATTTAGATAATTACTAATGTCGGTGTGGCCAATCCAACTAAAATAATTACAAGCAGCTGGCACTTCTGCTTATACCGGAAGTCGATACCAACTTGCTTTTTCAAATGGAACACCCTATATATTTTAGGGTTTTCGAAAAGAGTATAAAATATGTAGCATATCCTATATCTAAACCTAGCCGTTTCAGAGATATTTGACATTTTATAGAAAATTTGACAGGTGCAACGGTTTGCAAGAACCGTTATAACTTTCTTCGTGTAAAAGATCCTTATTTGCTTCTTGTCACATAAAAAGAACACAAGGACAACTACGTTCTACAACCGAAACAAATTCAATAATATCATACCCAGTGTTCCGTTTTTCGCGTTATATTTTGTCAAATTCAAACCGCGAAACCTTGTTTATTTCAAATGGAACATCCTGTATTTTTTTACGTCAAGTTGTGTAAAATTGAACTCTCTTTTTCTGATATTAGCATTGTGGGGGTTAAAGTTACAACTTTTTGAAATATTTGCGATTTTATTAGAAATTCATGAATTGTTGTAATCATTTCATCAAAATAGCCGTGATTAGAAACAATCAGTCATTATCTTATGTCAAAAAATGCCAGCACGTTTAAATTACACCCACGAAGACTTTTTAAATTTGTTTATTATTTATGGAGAATGTGATAAAGTAATATCAAGAACTTGCAGCACATTTGCTACTCGATATCCAGAAAAACGCAAAATAACACTAACACTGTAACATGCATATTAATCGAATTGAAGATATGGCATGAACTAAAATAGCAGAGATAAGATCAATTTAAAATATGATTTCATTTTAATTTAATAATTGCTCAAAATTCCGCCCTCGATCACATCGCCTTGACACATTTTTCGCACCTTCGGATTAGTTCCTCATGGGTAGCTCTTCTAATTGAATTCTGTGACGCAGAAGTTTGAAATTATCAATATGCAGAAGCTTGAAGAAGCTGATTCGCAAACTATAAATCGCCAAAAAAATGAAAAAGAAAAAATATGTTATAACCATGTGATACGTATTTTAATTACCTATTAAATTAAAAAGGATTGAATTTGAATTTAAATTTATTTAAAAAAATTGAAATTATATTAAAGACAAAGATTGAAAATTACTGAAATTTTAAATGACTAATAAATGAAATTTACCTGGTTCTTAAACACTTGTTAACGCGGATATAAAAATGTAATATTAATTACTGATGTCACACAGTTAAGTTTGTATAGGTCGGAATCAGTACAAAAGCTGCAGGCAAATGATTTCTTGGTGAATTTTACTAATAAGGTAAACTTTATTTATCCCACTTTCTACAAAATAATACCAATACACAAATGAAAAATCTACTTTTGCAAATTATATGAAAAGCTATAAAATGTAGAATGTAGAATGGTACAGGTATCGCAATTTGTCAATGGACGTCTTAAGCACACAAGCTGCAGGTCGTCTTATGTAGATTTCTTTTACTCACAACTAAAATTGTGGCATATAATCGATAAAAGGAATCTATATTTCTATATAAGCGTGTATGAGTAAATAACGACATTCATTGCAAGTTTTTAACCTACTAATAAACTGTCGTAATAAATAGTAAAACGTATATAAACCGTTGTGTAAGATTTCATCAAATATCTTGTAAGATATACTATATAACAGGTTAATGAGAAACGTAAGAAAAATAATCATATGTACTTTCATAGTAAACAAGAATATAAAAATTGAAATATAGGTATATAAATGTAAATAAATGTTTTGTAGACTTGAAATCGACATTTGTTTCCTGAAGTGTTGTAATAGAACGGAGATACATAATAGTGTAAAAAAACATGACTGAATTCCTAAGATATAAAAATATGTACATACAACAATGTAAAATGATTCTGATAGTTGAAAACAGTTTCACTTATAAAAACTGAATCAAAATGCTATACAGATCATGCTAAATATAAGTAAAATACCAGTTATTATATAAAATTGTTAAATGGACATAGGCCATGTAACAGAGACATGCCATCAACCTCGGGGTTGACACTACTACTAACTCTAACATTGAAATCCACCGAAAAATATAAAATAGTGGAAAATATTTTCTCCTCATTTTCGAGGGCACTAAATACGATGTCAATACTATTTTATACCCCACTCTCCATCAACCACACCCAAATTCACCCCCTTTTCACATTTAGAGGTATTGTGAATGCGCGCACTTATTGGATCAAATTTTATTATGGAACTGATCATATTCTATGGGAATAAGTTGTGGGAGTTTTTTTAAGGGTGGTTTGTGGAGGGTGGGTGAAAAATGTGTTGATCACCCTCCAAAACGGTGATAAACAAATTTTCATGCATTTTGATATTTTTAGGGATATTTTAGTATTAGGGGAAGGGGTAATGTCAACCCCGGGGGTGGATAAGATATTGTATTTCATACGGCCTACCCGAATCCTGCCCAAGAAACCGATCCGCATGTCTATGACGAAAAAACGCGAAATATGAGTGGTTTTTCAAGTTTAGGAGTAGTTGCTGAGGGCTGGGAAACTTAAAAATATCACAATCGTATTCAGCGTCCTCGAAAACGAGGGGTACCTATGTTTCATCCCTCTCACAGAATTTCTGGAGTTTTTCAACCTTTTCGTGGATTCTATTTAATATGAAGTTTGCGTCATAAAGAAAATGTGATGAAAAATATTACGATTGACCACCAGAAGCGCATTTTTCAAGTTTTTTCTCATATGAGTGAGCTATGTGGTTGTCTACAACACCATTCACTGACCGATTTCTAGTTTCTGTCTTAATACGTGTGGGGTAGCTAGGTGTAATAAGCACATAAAAGATCTCCTTGATAAGTGTCCAATAGGCAAGTAGCAGCGGTTTATAACTAGAATCATTGGCTCCACCTATTGATAGTGAATAGCAAAGTAGTTAATAATAAATACTAAAACTTTCAATTATCTCAAAAGTTAGTCTAAATTTTATCAGTGTTATCTCAAACCACAGTGCAAGATACTATTTATATACGTGATGATAGGGGATTTCCTACGTATACAACGAAAATAAACAGGAACTGCTTTTAGGATGAAAGTCTAATTTATTTTTAA
Source organism: Leptura quadrifasciata (assembly GCA_963675555.1). NCBI lineage: Eukaryota > Metazoa > Arthropoda > Insecta > Coleoptera > Cerambycidae > Leptura > Leptura quadrifasciata. The sequence continues at coordinate 10,855,231 of OY776681.1, read as the reverse complement.
ATACTTTTCATTTGTCATGTGCCCTAAATAACATCGTTGTATATAGTATCGTATGAAAATATTTTTCTAATCGTTTTTGCCATAACCGTAAATACTAGAAAATTACTGATAAATTTATATTACAACTCATTTTGATACTCACAATGAGGACATTGTAGGGAAGCCAACATACTGTATACACAAACACCACGGTCACCATCATCTTGATCATCTGAAAAAGAAAACGAAATTATTAAAAACATTGTTTGTTGAAAAGAAGCCAGAATTCCAATTTAGTCAACTCATATTTACGGTGCGCTCAAAAAGGCAACAAAACTTTACAACCTCATTATTATCGCCGTTAGACCATTCGGCATGCTGTCATCAAACAAGCCGACGCACATTAAAACTTATAAAGGTAATCAGGTCAATTTGCGAACGAAATAGTATAGAGCTGTACTTAAAATTCGTATGTATTAGACTATACCTACATATTAATAATACTAGACCGTAACGTTTTAAAAGTGAACGACTGATTTGCTGCTCTATATATTTGAAGTGCGTACCTGGGCGCAATTATTTTTGCGACTAGTTTAACGGTATTTTAATGAAATTGTAAAGTTTTTTTAGTGCACCGTAAATTAGAGCTCAACTATACCCGTTTAGTTAATAATGAGAATATTGATAGACATGGCGAACCTTCAGAACTTTATATACAATGTGACAAGCAAAGACTAGTGTGTTACAGCCAGGTCCGCGTTGCTAAGCAAATGAAGAAAAGCGTAAACACGAAAAAAGTTCCCTACAAAAAAAAGTCCCAAAAAAGGTTCTCTACAAGAATTCGACCATATAGTAACGCACGTGTGTGGTATTAATGTTTATGATTTTTTTTCTCGATAATTTGGACATGCAATCAATATACCCAGAAAGAAATTGGCGATAACGTCATAACTTTTTTAAAAATATTTGTAGAAAAAAATTTTTTACGTAATAAATTGAAAAATGCGTTTAAAAACCAACATGTCTGGGCGAATTTTTGTCTTTGTAACGATTTTAAGGAATTTTTTTTATCGCCTTGCTTCTTAGATTACCTACCTGACGGAGTTTAGCATTACCTATTCCACCACTCAACCAGGACACATGCACACAGACAATCACACAACAACCATTCCCTAGGACATTGCTATTTGCCGTAGCTGAGACTCGAACTCAGAAGTGGTACAGCGGCTAGACGTGTTGCTTCTCGCACAACCTCGTTAAATCCACTGTTGCCAACTCGGTAACTCATGAAAAAACCACTAAACATCCATGCTCTAGCATGCATCCTATTACATGAACATATGTATTTCTATATGCACAACCGCCTTAAGTCAATTTCATCATGGGTTTATTGACGGTAGATCCACTGTCACAAACCTCTTCTGTATCACACAATTCACAGCTGAATCGATAGACGCAGGCCTTCAAACTGATGATGTATATACTGATTTGGCCTTCGATAGATTGGACCACAGCATTCTCATTGCAAAACTTCAGATTCATGGTTTTTCAACGAGTATGTTAGAATTTTTTAGATCGTACCTTACACATCGTAGGCAATATGTTGAATGCTCTGGCTATCGGTCTGTCGAAGTCTTAGCAACATCCGGTGTTCCTCAAGGGTCCAACCTGAGCCCTCTACTCTTCAATATCTTCATTACTGACATCGTTTGCAACTTAAATGCAAACTGCCTACTGTATGTGGATGACATGAAACTATACTGTAACATAGGAAGCATGGAGGACTGTATAAACCTGAAAAACGACTTATTGAAAGTACATAATTGGTGCGTTGCAAATAAACTACCTTTAAACGTCGAAAAATGTAATGTTATGACCTATAGTACCAGTACAAATCTGATCACCTTCGATTATGCCTTAAACGACACTAACAAAAACAGACCAACAACCTTCCGAGATTTAGGAGTAACGTTTGATCAGAAGCTCTCGTTTATTGCTCACATCAATGGCATCACATCGGATAGCCTAAGAACACTAGGGTTTATTTTAAGAAATGCTAGTGACCTTAATAATATTAGCACTTTAAAACTGCTTTTTAGTACATTTGTAAGATCGCGATTAGAGTATGCTTCAATCATTTGGTGCCCCTCATACAATATCCATATCCAGAATTTAGAGATAGTTCAAAGAAGGTTTCTAAAATGTTGTTGTTTTAAACAGGATGGAATGTTGGCATCTCGCAGTCCTCGATGCTGGACAGATTCCCCCTAAATAGTCTGCAAGATAGGAGAGAAAAATCGCAGCTTATATTCTTGCACAAGCTATTGCATTATACCGTGGATTGTTCTGAAATTTTAGGAATGTTGAATCTTGAATGTGCCTAGACTAACCGCGCATGAACATTCAGCTTTCCAATTAAGCAGAACTAGATGATACGCAAAACTCTATTGATATATTTCACTGCAGTGTAGCCTCAATAAAGAAAATGCAATTTAACAATTAAATTATCTCACTGTATGTAATCATTTAATTACTGATATCATATTCTACCTTATATTATATAATATCTGTTATATATTATTTTGTAAACATCGCTAGTAGGTTAGTTAGTAGTTAGTAGTAGTAGTTTAGAATTATTAAAATATTTTATTTTGTATTCTACTTATCCAATAACGTTATGTGTACCCATTCTGTAAATTGATTTTTTTAACTGTTGAATGGTTGTAAGTGTAAATAAATAAATAAATATTCAAGAGCAAACACGAATAGTAGTAAATTTTCCTAACGCTTTTTATTTTACGATCTTAAAAAACGGACAAAAAAATCCCACATATTACTCCAAATTTAACAACCCTCAGTCATGAGAATGTTTTGATCCGTGTTTATGAAATACCGCAATTTAAAGTACCTTCGCTACTTTTTATCGAACGTTTAGATACTTGACATGAACGGGCGCCTATTAAGCTACCCTTCAACATCAAGCTTCTTATAAGGGCTTACTTGGCTGTCTCAAGAGACCCGAGTAATTGAATTTCACATCAACATTAATTTTCAATCGAGCTAATTTACCTCTACCACAAAGAGTTATACCGCCCGGAGCTATTAACCTCTTACTTTGACATTTGCCTTCTTAGGCAGTAAAAAAATTCCCTCAATGAAACGCAAACATCGCTAGACGAACCTTCCGAATGTGTCTGAATCAATAGCACATTCCTTTTATTGTAAATGGTCTCTATATTCTAGTCCCAATCAAAGCGTGTCGGTATTACAATTCGGCTCCATTCTGTGGCCCTGTTCAACTGACATATATTGACCTTTTATGAGGGAGGCAATTCTAAGGCAACTTAAATGCCAATCCCTTACATCTTTCATCTTATATATCGAACTCATAAAAACGATTAATGATGCCGGGTAAAGTACTTAAGGGCTTAGAATCCTCTCTTTGAAATAGACCAACTTGAGGCGAACAGAAGAGGGGCTCTAAGCTTTTTTGTGTTAAATGCTACTTCGCCGTAGTATTTCGGTTAAATCTAATTCTATACTATCTAAAATTGATTAACAACCGTGGAGAGAGGATCAAAGTTTGATGGAATTGGACATGTTATTTGGTGGTTAGTTTGTTGTTTTAAACGTTTTGGAAAGTTGGCGGATACGTTCTGGATAACGCATTAAAGACATTGATTTCAGACTGTGAAAACGTTGGTTCTGTATAAAATGGATCGATCTGGTTGTGAAAATTACTTGCATTAATTCTAAATAAATGTTTTTGTTACTTAAATTCATATCCTTAGGACTTTTATTGAGGGATTTTTCGTTGACGTTAGGATAATAAAAATTGTAAATTTTACATTATGCCGACACGACGTTTCGATTTATTTTTAAATCTTCTTTGGAATTAAAGCGGACAAAATGATATGTAAAAAAAAATTCTATAAACATTTTAAAAAAGTTATGACGTCATCAGCATTTTTATAAAAATGGTATACCTCATTTAGTGCGTAGTCTGTAATTATTTAAACGCAATTGTTCCATACAGATGGATTGGTAGTCGCGGATCAGTAGAATGGCCAGCTAGATTTCCGGACTTAACCCCAATCGATTATTTTTTATAGGGACATTTAAAGCAAAAAGTGTACGTTGCCGAAGTTTTAACAAAGGAGGAATTAATGGAACGCATAGAATGCACACAAATAAGAAGTTTTAAAAATTTGTCGTAATTATTTTTTTATTGTGAAAATAAAAATGTAGCAAATTAAATACTACGGTAGATAACAAATACCACTAATTCCTATAAAAAAATTATAGTTTAAAAATACTAAAAAAAACACGCTTTAAATGGGGTGCTCTTTACTATATTTTTATAATTCTACTTTTATCAATAGTTATCATTAACATATTTATAACAATTGATATCAAGCATCCCACGTTTTTTACAGTAAAATGAATTTTTTTTGTCAATCACTTCATTCTTATTTTAAACTTTTTAAAAATCATTTAATTATATTCAGTTAGTGGACTGTCTATCGCTGTTGAACAAAATCTTAATATTTAAACATTATTATTTACTATTTAGTTCGATTTACTATTAAAGCGTGTTTTTTCTTAGTTTTTTAAACTATAATTTTTTTTAGTCACCCTCTTGCCATTCATCCCTCGGCACGGTAAATACGTTATGGACAATTCCGTAGTTACGTATATGTACTCTGGTATGCAAAGATCAGAAACTGTACCGCGGGTGTTTAACTACGCGCTGCGTATTGACGGTTATACGAACAAACAAACATACAGATGAAGCTAATAAAATAATAATAAATTATATATTAATAACAGCGGCGCCTCCAGCAAAATCTCGACGATAGATTAGTCATTTTTTTAAATTTTATTTTATCCTGATGATCCTGGAGAGTACATTAGGACAAAGTTGTCAAATTATTGTATTGTCATCGGTTCTTGATAAGTGTGCAAAGTTTCAAGTTAATCTGACGTTTTTAAGTGGGTGAGAATCACGTTCAAAAATTACATTACAAACAAACAAACATACAGGTGAAGCTAATAAAAGCGTGTTAAAAAGGAACTTAATTCATTGCCACCGATCAAGGTGCACAATCTGAGTTTTTATTGTTTTTTATTGCATTTTGGGTGTGTTATCTTAATTTTAATTGTAAAAAAACACACTAGAGCCCATTGAAGGAGTTGCACAAGCTACCGAATGTTTGCAACTGGGACTGGACAATGTCCCTCCCCAGTTCTCGAGGGTGCTGAATCGATTCTCGGCGTCAAACCAATTTTTCTGCCTCGGCAACCCCGTCGAATTGGCAAAAAACCCGTTTATTATCCCCAGTTTTTCCACTAATTGTTTGTTCCCTCGAGTAGAACGGAAGGCGCATGGAGGGATTGACTTCGCCACCCCTATCTCAGGCTTCCACCCCTGTAGGGGGTTGGAAAGTTGATATTTCTGATGCCCACTCCTATAATACAATTGGTGCAACAAATTTCCTGAATATAAATGCGTTTAGTGAAGCAAATGTGTTACATGCCTTACTAAGGCTGAAGCCTAAGTTCACTAAGGGTCATGATGATATACCTGCTTTCATTATTAGAGATTGTGCTGACGAAAATTTTTAATTTATTTCTAAAATCAGGAGTATTTCCTGACCGATGGAAGTTATCCAAGGTGTGTCCGATTTTTAAAAAAGGGGATAAATTTGACGTTGAAAATTACCGTCCTATTACTATAATCTGCAATTTCGCTAAGGTGTTCGAAATTTCTTTATATGACGATATTTATAACAATATACGAGGACAGATCAGTATTTCCCAGCACGGAATTGTCGAGGGTAGATTACAAACTTATTACTGTCACCCAATTCATATCTGAGGCTATTGACGCGGGTAAACAAGCTGACACTATATACACCGAATTTTCCAAAGCCCTTGACAGGCTTGACCATGGTATCCTTCTTCATAAGCTTAAATAGTATGGTTTCTCGAATTTGTTAACCTCCCTGCTTTCCTCCTTTTTAACTAGCGGGAATCAATTTGTAATGTACCGTGGTTTAAGCCTGAGAAATTCCTGGCTACATCTGGAGTGCCCCAAGGCTCAATACTGGGACCTTTATTATTAATTTTGTTTATTAACGATATAGTTACAAGTGTTGATGTCAACTGTCTACTTTATATATTCAACGTCGCTATCTATAATTTGGATTGTGCAATTACCCCCGGGGGTCAAATAGCTCGGAGGAACAAACAATTAGTGGAAAAACTGTGGAAAATAAACGGGTTCACGGAAAAGAAGAATTTGGGTGGTTTTTGACCAATTTGAGGGGATTGCCGAGGTGGAAAAATTGACAACTTCAAACCAACTATGGTCTAAAAGTTAATGTAAGGCAGTTAGTTTTCCAAAAATTTAATATTTTAACCTCAAATTTCGCGAAAACGGTTGGATTTTAGAATTTTTTCACATAACTAAAACTAATCGAAATTAAATTCTCAACATAGATAACATTTATAAGTTTTTGTCATCCAAAAAATTGTTTGTAGCACAGCGCCATCTACCCCTTAATACAGGGTGTCTCACCGGGAACTGAATCGATCGATATAGAGAAAAGTACCCATTAGAAAATTTTGAAAATTTAGGTAATTACTAATGTCGGTGTGGCCAATCCAACTAAAATAATTACAAGCAGCTGGACCTTCCGCTTATACCGGAAGTCGATACCAACTTGCTTATTTCAAATGGAACACCCTCGAACCTCGACACAGTTTTCGCACCTTCGGATTAGTTCCTCATGGGTAGCTCTTTAATTGAATCCTGTGATATGTTTTTGGAATGCATTTCTTACTCTTTGCATACAATCTTCAATGGTTGTTAATGGGCTCTCATAAACTTTATTTTTAATAGTTCCCCAAATGAAATAATCCAGAACTGACAAATCGGGCGAGCGAGGACGCCATAAGAAAGGTCCATTATTGGCAGTCCATTGATCATAAAAAGTTTCTTGTAAATAATTATTAATTAAATATGCGTTATGTGGGGGAGTACCGTCGTGCCAATAAAAAATGTTTCTATGTTCGGCGAGAGGTAAATTTTCTAAATAGTTATTATTCAAATTTTGTAAGATATTCAGATATCTTTCAGTTAAAAAAAAAACAAAAATTTACCTATACATATTAGCAGAAGAGATAATTTTATTTACCGTTTAAATTTTCCTGATAAAATTGTAATGCCACCACTCTATCGTTTCTTATGGCACAGTAAACATTGAACTTCCAACTTTCCTGAAAGTTTCGCTCTCTGAACATATGAGGATTTGAGTCACTCCAATAATGCGAATTGTGTCTATTAAAAAGTCCATTTTTAGTAAATTTTGCTTCATCTGTCCATATAGTATTTCCCAAATAAGAATCGTGACCCTCGGACCTTATTAGAATAAACTCACAAAAATTCTGTCTTCTTAGGAAATCTGTTTCTTTTAATCCTTGAACCATATGGAGTGAGAACGGGTGAAACTTATGTTTTAATAAGATTTTGTGAATTGAATCCTTGTATAGTCCCGATTCCAGAGCAGCTTGTCTTAATGACATCCTTGGAAACGCATGAAAATATCCCAGAATGACTATCTCAATGTTTTCGTCATCAACAATAGGCTTTCTTCTTTGCATTTTTGCCTTGACAAAGCCATAATTTTTAAAATTTTCCAGTATGCGTTTATGTTTCGTAATGGTTTCCATTTTTCTGGATATCGAGTAGCAAATGTGCTGCAAGTTCTTGATATTACTTTATCACATTCTTCATAAATAATAAACAAATTTAAAAAGTCTTCGTGGGTCTAATTTAAACCTGCTGGCATTTTTTGACATAAGATAATAATAATAATAACCAGTTTATTATTTTCCACATAATTACAAGGAGAGTTATGCAAATACACAGAATTTTGTTGAAGATAATGGGCCATTTTGGAAGCTTACTGATGAGAATCAGATGCTGATAAGGCCATATAAATTTGAATTTAAAATTTAGTACTTTTTGTCACTACTAAATTTTAAATAAATACAAATAATTTTATCTCAAGGGAGAAAAAAATTTATAAAAAGGAAATAGAGAAAAGGTATAGAGCGAATAAATAGAAAGAGAGAGCTAGAAAAAAAGAGAAGGGAGAAACTCGAGAAGAGAATTTAGAGACAATAACGTACAGAATGACGACACGAGGAAAGGTATATCTACAGAAGAGGGGGCACATATGAAAATGAGATCACTGCTGCGCAAGGAGAACTTTCTTTAATTTTCTTTTAAATTAGAGGCAGGAGGGTGAGAAATCGGTAATTTTGAACTTGTTACTGTAAGAAGCTATGTTGTATGAAAAGGAACGTTTAATCATTTCTTTACGATTTACAGGGATAGTTAAAATATGTCTTCTACGTAATATGACTATAATGACTGATTGTTTCTATCATGGCTATTTTGATGAAATGATTACAACAATTCATGAACTTCTAATAAAATCGCAAATATTTCAAAAAGTTGTAACTCAGAAAAAAGGGAATTCAGTTTTACACAACTTGACGTAAAAAAATACAGGATGTTGCATTTGACCTAAACAAGTTTTCGCGGTTTGAAGTTGACAAAATGAAACGCAAAAAACGGAATACTTAGTATGATGTTATTGAATTTATTTCAGTTGTGGAACGTAGTTCTCATTGTGTTCCTTTTATGTGACACGAAGCAAATGAGGCTCTTTTACACGAAGAAAGTTATAATTGTTCCTGCAAACCGTTGCACCTGTAAAATTTTCTATAAAATGTCAAATATCTATGAAACGGAGTCTAAGTATAGGATATGCTATATATTTTATGCTCCTTTCGAAAACGCTAAAATATATAGGGTGCTCTATTTGAAATAAGCAAGTTGGTATGGACTTCCGGTATAAGCGGAAGTGCCAGCTGCTTGTAATTATTTTAGTTGGATTTGCCACACCGACATTAGTGATTATCTTAATTTTCAAAATTTTCTGATACTTACTTCTCTCTATATCGATCGATTCAGTTCCCGGTGAGACACCCTGTATATTAACATACTATTTGTATTCATAACTAAAGCCATTTATATGTTCTAACAATAGGCTTTATAGAACTCAAATATCTCTAATAGTTTCACATGGGAGTTTATATTGGCACACCCTGTATCAACCAGAGTAATATAAAAGGGTATAAATGGAAAGATATGGCAATGTGTATATGCACCAAGTTGAAAAGAAGTTAAGAAATTTAATAAAAGCAGCTTTGTGTGGCAGTGGACAAAAACTAAAGAACAGTTGAAATACGAAATAACGAAACACGTGATAAACTTCGGTAATCTTCCCGGCATGGCGCCTGAAATAGCAACTGATTTCGCAGTATCTAATAGTTATAGCGATATTACGAAAGTTTCTCTATAGTCGGGACACGTGAGATATTTATTTACACCTAACGCACGTGGACCGTACTGTACGAGTATATTAATGAAAATACTTTCTAAATAATATATTCTAATGACTAATAAATGTAACCAATGTATTTGTCTCACCCATTATTTAGTCAGCCATTATTATATTTAGAAAGTTAAAGATAACTTACATATAATCTCTTAGAAAAATCGCATAAAAATAAACCGATTACTTTATACAACATGCACTTGAAAAGTGAAGTAAGGGAGGGTCTCATTTAATTCCGTTTATGGCACAATAAAAACCACTTGACAAGCTGACCTCTTATATGTAGCGGTTTAATGGTATTAAGAGGCGAAAAAATAAATTAAATGTCAGTCGCAGGTTTAAGTAAACCTTAATTTTGTTTTAATGCAATATTTACTGCGACATTTTTACTACGTCAGTGACGTAACGGTCTGTGATGCAGCAGATCTGTAATGAAAAATGTTACTGCTGAATAACTTCTACGGTGAAATTTTGATGTAAACAATGTTTATCCAACTCTAATGTGCCTGAAAATTTTGGTTAAACAATGGCGATAAAGGAAACTGCTGTATAAATAAAAATTTAGGTGTCAACGATAGGAGAAATTGCATACCGATTTTAGAATGGAAAAAATTTCATAGTTATTCTTCGGCAGTTCGCAGAAAAGGCCAGTGTAAATTGACGTAAAGCTTATAAAATGTATGAAGGAACTGTACTAACTATCTTTGAATAAGGTTACCTAAGGCACAGATAGCTGTGGTGAAGAAAATTTCAGATCCAGGGGTTAAAGTGTTGGTCGTCTTTCTTTCAGAAACGGAAAACTTCTAGCTTTTAATCAAAACAAAATAAACAAATCACATTTAATTTAAAATATTTTTTGAAACGTACAAATTATGTGGTTAGCGATTAATTTGAATGATATAGTTCCCAAGCCCAAGACATGTGGTATTAAATCAAAATAACTACATTAGTTAAATTAATTTTTTATGAAATTTATGTTAAGAAAATCCGGCGGTAAAAACAAAACAGGTCCATGGCGAATTATACAGGGTGGGCCATTAATAATAGGCCATAGTTCAAGGGTAGATTCTTGGGACCAAAATATGAAGATATAACCAAATATGCTTTAGAAAAAAAAAAGATACAGGGTGTCAAATTTCAAATTATTTTTTCGTTTTTTGTAATGACTCAACAGCTTCTTCAATGATCTTTGCCAAATTTGCTAGAGGAACTTTTTTATTCTAAGAAACAATAATTTATGTATTACATCACGTTAGATCATAGTGGGCGCCGCAGGACCTGTATCTGATGATGAATTCTTTTCACATTTTTTTTACGAGACATTGTGGTAGTTCTGACCAGAAAATCTGATGAGACCGTCATTTCCAAGTATAAAAGGTACATTTGGTAGAACTTGATAACTCCAACCGTTTTCGAGGAAAGTGCCATTAAACATTTCAATAATTTTTTGAAAGACAAATTCAAATTTAATGAAAAAATATTTTTTTTTTACCTACAAGCCTTTTTGACCGTTTTGTTTTGATTGTTTTTTTTGTTTGCTTGTTTTGACAAGTTTTTAAGTGAAAATTTCCTAACCCGAGAAAATGGAAAAAATACCAATGATTTAAAAGTAACCTTTTTTTACCTTGGATACTTTAGAGCATAAAAATTAATCTTAGATTGAAGTTGAAGATATCAACAGGCTATATCTACAAGGATTTTTTAAAAATAGCATTTTATTTAATATACAGGCTGTCCATTTTATCAGGGCACTCGGGAATATCTCACTTAATATCGGTCGTACAAAAAAAATTATTTTTACGAAAATTGTGCCGATTTATATAACCTACAAAATGGTTTAAAGACATTTAAAAAACCATGGCCTACTTTAAGAGTAATAGCGGAAAATATCGAAAATGCGGAAAACGTCTAGGCCAAATATCTCCGTGATTTGAAGAGATACGAGAAAAATTCTATTGCGAAATTTTTTTGCAAAACAGAGTGTTTCAACGAGGTTATCTAATTTTTTTCAAAACCGCTGTATTTTGAGATTAACTCTTCAGGCTGTTAAAAAAAATATTTTGAAACGGGCGGGAAACAGCGCCATTAAATAGAGTATTTTCCTTCCTTTTCAACGATATATCACATGCCAAATTTATTCATTGGTACTACGTTAGTAAATAAAAACATTTTTTTAAACCAATAATTTTTTTTTAACAAGCATTATACTTGCCGTGGAGAAGTATGATTAAATAAAACGATAAAAAAATTCAATAAGTTGTTCTAAACTTTGCTATAATAAAACATTAACACAATTAAGAAGAATAAAGTAAATTCAGGTAACAAAAACAAATTAATAATAAAAAGAATATAGCTCACAGAACATTAATATTTATCTAATCCTCAAAATAATTTTTAAGATATCATATCAAGTGTTCAAAGTGTTCACCGCGATTTCTTATGCACAATCGAGCGGGGCGAGGCACTGCATTTAAAACATTACTCAGCATTAGGGGGTAACTGTAATACATGCCTGCTAAATTCGAGCTTTTAGGTCCTCTATATTCTGCGGTGTCGATGTCGTCGAAAACACCTTATCTTTAATATACCCTCCATAGAAAAAAATCCATTGGGGTTATATCTGGAGAACGAGGGGGCCATCGAATAAATCCATTGGTACCTATCCAATGTTGAGGCAAAATTTCGTCTAAATAATCTAGGCAAATCTGGGAATTATGGGGAGGAGCTCCATCTTGTTGAAAATATTGAAAATTGTGTCGATTCTTTAAAGGTAGGTCATCCAAGAATTCATTAAATTCATTTCTCAAAAAGTTTAGGTATCTTTGACCACTGAGGTTACCATCATAAAACCTATTAAATTGGTGCCTAAAATACCTATCCACACATTTATTGAAAAACGATTTTGAAACCCAGTCGGTCTATGCCAGTGTGTATTTTCAGAAGTCCATTTGTAATGAATATTGTGATTAAAAAATCCATTATTGGAAAAATTTGCCTCGTCGGACAAAGTATTTTACTACATATTAATGGATCGGCACACTTCTTTTCCAACAGTCACCTACAAAAAGTCGTCCTCCTTGGTTTGTCCCCCGCTTGTAAATTGTGAACTTTTTTGGCTTTATAACACCGGTAACCATTTTTCTTTAAAATTTTCCAGCACTTGTTTTATTTATATGGCAAGCAATTTGAATTTCTCTTAATGATGTTTCCAAATTTTCTGTATTTTTATTTCTTACGTAATTAATAACTCGGTTTACCTTATTTATATTATAAGTAACACTGTTCAACATTGTCTTCTTCTTTAAAAATGAACCATTATTTTTCAGTTTCGTAGCTAATTTTCTGAACAGAGTTTTATTCGGCTGTAGTGCTTGTGGAAATCTGTTTCTATATTCTACTTGAGCTAATCCAGAGTTAAAATTGCATTGGCAATATGTAACGAACATATTATAATGATCAATGTGAGTGAAAATTATTTTTGAAAATTCTAAATTCTTAAACGAGTGTGATTGAGTGAGAGTTTAAGTATTAACTGAGATGATCTGTTAAAAAATTAAATTGTCAAGTTTGTTCATAGCCAACTATTTTATAATAATTGAAATAATAGTGAAATCATGAAATACAAACAAATGGATATTATACTTAAATTAATTGGTAAAGACATTTTAACTTTCTGAGCAAGGAGTGACGCTTTTATGGAGGACCTCTATACATTGGCATAACTGCGAATAACCTTTCCATAATTGTTCCATGTTGCTTTCTTGATTATCACTTTGTTCTTGTTACCTGAATTTACTTTATTCTTCTTAATTGTGTTAATGTTTTATTATAGCAAAGATTTGAACAACTTATTGAATTATTTTATCGTTTTATTTAATCATACTTCTCCACGGCAAGTATAATGCTTGTTAAAAAAAAATGTATTGGTTTTAAAAAAATGTTTTTATAGTTACTAACGTAGTACCAATGAATAAATATGGCATGTGATATATCGTTGAAAAGGGAGGAAAATACTCTATTTAATGGCGCCATTTCCCGCCCGTTTCAAAATAATTTTTTTAACAGCCTGAAGAGTAAATCTCAAAATACAGCGGTTTTGAAAAAAATTAGATAAAACCTCGTTGAAACACTCTGCTTTGCAAAAAATTTTCGCCTTAGCATTGTACTCGTATCTCTTCAAATAACGGAGATATTTGGCCTAGACGTTTTCCGCATTTTCGATATTTTCCGGCATAACTCTTAAAGTAGACCATAGATTTCAAATGTCTTTAAACCATTTTGTAGGTTATATAAATCGGCGTAAAAATAATTTTTTCTCGATATTCTCGAATGCCCTTATAAAATGAACAGCCTGTAGAGAGGAAGAAAATGATAAAGCTTAACTTTCACGTGCAATTTATAAGAAATAAAAACTATAAAAATTAAAAGTAAGTACACTATTGGAAAGCTGAGTTCTTCCTCTTTAAAATGTACCTTTTCTTTTTGTTTTAATGGGTACAAATTATCTTTATTTTGTAGGGGGAGTCGAGAAATGTTTCATTTCCCTGTGCGACGCGGTTGAAGTATTGAGCGACTGATGGTCGAGAGGTGAGCGCACTTGCCTCTCACCCAAAAGTTCCGGGTTCTATCCCCGGTCGTGGCAGTGGAAAATACTGTGAGAGGGATTTTTTCACTATACACGAATATTGGGTGTGTGTCCCTTGTCTCTAAATGTGTAGCCCCCTCCCACACAAGGCTCTTCTAGAGCCTTCCGGGATAAAGGGGGTCGTCATTACCTGTGGTGTATTTATTATTATTATTTAATAATTTCAATGCTAAGGGAAAAATCTATTAAAAAAAACTTATATACTATTTTTTTGTAAAATTTTCCGCTCTTTCACGTGGTGCTGTCCATTTTTTTTCATTGTTTTTCGAGATATTAGCAAAAAACTGAATTTTTCTGTTTCAGAGGGTTTTTTATCAGGGTTCGCGGGGAAGCGTTTTGGTAAACTTTTTTGAGTCACTTTCTACTAGCAAAAAACTAGCCTTTCATGAATAAATTAGCGAGGTAACAATTAATTCTAACTTTTCATCAAAATTAGTCTCTGATAACTGGGCTAATAGGCCTAATTTAAAAAATAGATATAAATTTGAAACAAACTTGCAATCATAAATAAGCGTTTCTGACAATTGAAACAATATTTTACTAATCACTTCAATAGCCTATAAAGAACCAGAACGTTAAACACAAGAATTTATTTTAGTCAGTTGACCCGTTTCAGGCCATGCGAGGACAAACAAACAAACAAACAAAATTTGCAGATCCAACAGAAAGCCTTCTAGGGAAGTCGGTCAATAGAAGAGAAACTACTACAAATGATTCCAAAACCTTATACACTGTCTACAATGTATCAGCTTTAAACAGCGATCCATATGTGCGTCGTTAGACCACGCAACTTTCATGATTTCTACCACTACCGCACCATCTTTTACTTTATTTGTATATCTGATTAATGAGAATGTCTGCCGTGACATGAAAATTTCCCGCGCTTTTCTTGTGTACTTTATAGTTTTCGGATTTGGGATCTTTTTATCTGAATTGGTTTTTGCCATGAAAATGGAATCTAAATTATCGCCGTGTTCGTCTTTGTCAACACCTAACCGAGCACACTTTCTTATCTATCAGAGAAAAAAAAGGTCATTTTAAACGTTGGAGCACAAACACTGTTTGTGGTTTAACAAATAGTTTCTAAAGAAAATTCAAATACGAGCGTCAGCGCGAGAGCAAACACGATTCCGGCACATATATCAATGAGGACACGGCAATCATTACTCATGTGTGCGTATACAGAGAATAATGTAAGGCTTTTATTTAATATTACCTACTTTCACAGTTCTATTGTGTAGATTATGATGTATTATAAGACCAAAATATAATTACTTAATACAGGTTCACTCATAATATCGTTAAGTTGGAAAATTTGTTTTCAACTCATTAAAAAGTTCTCTATCAAAGTATAAGTTTCCCCATACACTTTTCTGTTCGAGCTACCCCAATCTTAATAAATACAGAACCTACCACTATTTTTCTATTGTTTTATTTCGATTATTGGGGTATTTTCTGAATTTTCTATATAAATAATGTTTGGTTTTCGTTGATTTATTTATACTGAAGAGGTTTTAGCCCCAGTGCATTAATTAATAATAAATCCTGGTCACAGCACCAATGTACCTGTTGTAGGCCTCCCTGTATATTTATGAACAGAAATCCTGGTCACGGCACCAATGTAGTGATTGTGGGGTACTCTGTTTAATTACTAAAAGAAAGTACTGGTAATTATGTCACCAGTGTATTAATTACTATTTATTTATCTGAAGGATAAACAAATAAGATTGGCCATTTGCGTGATCGTCTAGTTTTGTTAGTGTAGGACTCAAATTTTGTTGTGTGTGTAGTAACCCTTTTTAACTGCCCCAGGTCCTTTTATATAAAGTTTAATATTACTTGTTTCTGTCTGATACTATATAACTCACACACTCTGTTAATTTAAATATCTGGTAAACTTGAACACACTATCTATGAATTGAGAGACCGAGTTAATTATATGTTATTTAGGTAGTATTTTATTACTCAAGATTGCCCTGTACATTTATAGTTGAAGTTTGTCTTCTATTTTGCTTTTGAAATTAAGACATTTATTTAGTTGATTACTTATATAACGAAAAGGTGAAGGTGAAAGAATAAGACAATAATTGATGGGAAATAATATTAAAAAAACCGATTTTATTTTATAATAATTGATGCAACAATAGTCGAACATGAAATCAAAAGTAATCCAAATATTTGAGACAATTGTCTAAATATTATAATAGAAACTTGCGTCGCTATAGTAATGGCCATACTATAGATATGCTGAGTGTTTTGATACAATAACGAGAACTTTGTTATACAAAAGTATGCTGTGTTATTTTAACAGTAATGAGAGTTGTGGCAATGGCCTGATAATGATAATAAATAATCAAATCTGTTAGCAATCGCTAGGTAATAATTGTTTATAATTAAAGAAAGCTGTTAACAATCGCTAGATAATAATGATTTATAATTAAAGTTGTTAGCAATGGCCAAATAATGAATCGAATGCAAAACAAAGGACAAGAATCATGTCATATTTGTACATTATCAAAATTAAGTTGAGAAATGAGCATTAAATACTCATGTAAAATATCATAGAATGTTGAGGAAAAATCCTTTGATTATAAAACAAGCAGTCTACCAAATTTTGTATGACTGACCAACAACGTAAAACGGGCGGGTAGATGTAAATCAAACAGACGAGACGTCCCGGTTCAGTACTCGACGAAAAGTAAACCCTTCTTAATACGAACAAGTTTACGGGCTAATTAACCCAATACTGACAGTTTGTGAGCGCAAGGTAATTATGTGGATGGATCGTTATTAAACCATCATAGAAAACCAAATAGATCGCTGGTGAGAAATCTCAGATAATCATTTGAAAGATAAACATTACTATGATATTTGACATGTCCAAAATTTGGCACACAGTAGCCTTAATAAGTACATCAAATGAAAAATAAGTGAAAGTTTTTTATCATTGCATAAACGCGGAAAATATATAGTTCTTGAATATAAACTTGTTATTTTGCAAACGCAAATCTCCCTAGTAAAACATTCAGAAAGTGCAATTTTATGAATAAAATTCGTGAATGAATTCATAACTAAGTAAACTGTAATATAACCTTATCCTGTTTCCTTGTTAAAAATCAAAACTTCATAAAATAGAATCTAATATTCTTTTAGTACCACAAATGCGTTAATTTCCCCTATTATACCCCGTCGAAACCAGAATATAAATGCAATTGCAAATAATAAAATAGAGTCTCGAAATAAGCAAGCGATCACCTTTAAAATTTATGCCTGCAGAATTTCGGTGCGCTCTGTATAGCGTTATGTCGCCGTGAATGCTCTCCCCCAGCTTCTTAATGTTTAACGTACTCGTCGAGCGTAACAGATAGGTTAAAATGGCACTTCATAAAGAGTACGCCAAAGAAAATTGTCTACGGTGTCAGTACTGCGAACTCAATGTCCAGCGATGTACCTAAGGTGTGGTGCAATTGTAAACTCCAGGGAGCAACAGCGAACCCAATGTCCTGCGATGTAGCTCGGGTCTGATTACCCTTTTCCATGGGCACTGCAGTTTCTTTTATATGGTAAAAATTACGTCACAATTTACCCGGATTTACGCGTCCCCCAAGTCTGACGTGGGAATTATTTACATTAACAACATTAATATTTGACACGGCGTAGTTTTGTGTAGCGTTTCAGATTGAAAGCTCCACTCTCTATCTCCTCCTACGGTTAAGATAGAATAGGGTAGGCGATTTCACACTCTGGGAAGTAACCGAAGTGCTTGACGCTTATCATGTCCGTTGTAAACAAACTCTGTGGCTCGACTCGATTTTCTGTAACTTTTTAGTTAAAACTGTAGCGTTTAACTTTGCTTTAAAAGAATATAATTTTAAAATGCATTCTGGTAACTTTATTGCGTTCAATATTAAATGAGTAAATAAATGTAAAAATGAAATGAATTAACTGCAATAATTACTTGAATTTGGAAATAAGAAAAAACTAAATTTGTATATGGGGTATATACAGGGTGCTTCAATACCATCAGTTATCCAGTTTCTTCTATTTTTTGGTATTTTTATTTTATAACTAGATGCTTCTGTAATACCTTGTATTTAATTTGTTACCAAATGAATTGATTCATTTGAGTATGAACCTAAAGTTGTTAACAGAAATCTTACTGAAGAGTTACGGCCAATAAATATGCTTCCCTATTGTGAAAAAATTCTGGTATTTGAGCAAGTCATAAAGTATATAAATACTAACAACATATTATGGAGTTATCAATCAGGGTTTAGAGGAAACCACACATGTGAAACTGCTCTTCAGTTTATGATCTCAGACTGGAAACATAAAATTGATGAGAAAGGCTTCGGAGTTTGTGCAGTATTTATCGATTTTAAAAGGACACTCGAAACTACAGATCGAGATATATTAACACTGAAACTTTAAAAATATGGATTTATTGGAATTGTGTTAAAGTGGTCTGAAAGTTTCCTCTCTAACCGCTGTCAATGTACAAAAATAGGGAATACCAAATCGTCAATGGAAATAAATAAATTCAGAGTTCCTCAAGGAAGTGCTCTTGGGCCACTGTTATTTATATTATATATAATTGATGTAGGAAATATCCTAAGTAAATGTAGAATTCATCTCTTTAGAGATGGCACCATAATATACTATACCCACGATCATTTCAATGAACTAATATCAACCTGAACGAGGAACTTAAAATGGTTACAAATAAACTTAGACATAACACACTGAAAGTAAATGAACTGAAATCCAAATTGAACTTTATAAGACAAGTAACAATTACTAGTACAATAAATTTAAAGAATTAAATTTAAAAATTGGAATAAATGAGCAAGATGTCGAATAAGTAGATCAAATGAAATATCTGGCTTTTGTAATTGATAGAGAACTAAAGTTTGGAAGTCATATAGACTATATTTCAAAGAAAATTGGCAACAAATTGGATTCTTAGGACGTCTTACTGACTTATAAGGTAATAGTGTCAACGTGAGCGGCAAAAGAAAGCTTGGTATCAAAAATTACGCCGAGATCGCGAAGGGCGGTTCAGATTGGCATTATCTAGGTTAGAATCGAAAATTACATGGGTGGATTTTCTAGAAAAAGACATGACATTGCATTTGCCGGCATTTAATGACAACTTGTTTTCCTGACACCAAGCGTTTACACCATCTAAGTTCCTCTGAAACGGACACAATCATTGTGGCTGTTAACATTAGCATAGATCTTTATATCGTCCGCATAAATGACACATTTGACATCCAACACATCTACAATATCGTTTATAAAAATAATGAACAACAGGGGGCCAAGGATGGACCCCTGTGGAACGCCAGAAGTTACGGTATATTCAGCAGACTTAGAAACATTGGATGCAACATATTGAGTCCTGTCATATAGGTATGACCTAAAAAAGTTTAATACAGAATCAGATAAGCCGAATAAATGCAGTTTGTGAAGGAGAAAGCTGAAATCGAGTCTATGTAAACTGTATAAATAATATTAGTTTGTGTCTGCATATCTATAGATTCTGCTATAAATTGAGTAACACAAATTAGATTTGTCGTAGTAGATCGGCCCTTCATAAAGCCATTGGTTAATCGACCTTGATGATGGTAAAAAATATTCACAGAAAAATTCTACAAAAGCGTTTGAAACTTCATTAGAATCGACAAGCTGTCTCCCGTTGAAGGACATTTGAGAAGGTATGCTATTCGATCACTTTCTACTATTGATAAAAGACCAAAATTTGTTGGGATCATTTTTAATATTTATTTCAGCTGTTCTTATATAATCTTTGTAAGATGCATTAATATCTGACTTATTTTAGATCTCAATGTTTTAAAACCGTCCTCAAATCATAATACCTATTATAATCGCGCCAGTGCTTGGCTTTTAGCTTAATGTTTCTTCCTTAAACCTTAAAGATCTTAAAAGTGTTCCAGTATTTAAAGCTAATATAAGAAACTTAGACAAATATTGCTTACAGCTGGAAATATATGATATAGGTGTATTTTTAAAATTTTATACTTTATTAATATCTGTTTTCTGGATAAATAAATATTACTTTACTTACTTTACTTTACAAATGTTATTCCAGTGTCCAAACATGGAGGTTGGCATTTGTTGTCTGTATCAAAGAGTTGTGTTCAATAAGACCCAGCTAGCGAGTATCAAATAAAAAAATAATAATAATTTCAACCGTATTTATTAACCTGTCTTATGTTTTTGTCAGCAATGAACTTCTCATTTTTTTTCGATGAATATTCGTGACACCCTCTGCCGGAACTTCTATTAAATATGCAAATAATTCGATTATTTCTTGTCATCATTATCAATTTTAATTTCCTTCAATCACAACAACTCTCCTTAAAATTTAATTCTGAACGCTAGCGCTGGGGGAGAAATGAATTGGTACGATAGGCAGTATTCATCTTGTCATCGGCTTAAACTAATTTTTAAAAGCCCTCAGAGCAGCTTTAGTGCTTTTAGCAGATTGGAAAATTAAATATAAACACATCATAAAAACCTTTAAATTCAATAAGAATCCAAGGCCATCATTGGCCTAATGGACCCCAGCTTGCGCTAATTAACTTGTTGGTAGCTTAGACTAGGCGTTGCTAAATACTGTTTCTTAAATCCTTTCTATATTTTAATTAATAAAATTAGGAAACCTGGAAAATATTTGCTAAGAAGCCCATCTTTTTCTGTAAAGAGATCGTAACACTAATTACTTTCCATGAAAAAAAGTGTTCTTTGGTCAAACATTGTTTAAAAAAGAAAATTATATAATCCACGAAATTCTCCATTGAAAACTACAACCGTAACTGTATTTACGTTGTTTCTAATTTTATTTTATAATTGTTTGTTACACCTCTCCAAGTTAGAATTCCAAAATTAATGTGGGGTTGTACAAGGCGCTGATTTTTTTGTAGGAAGAAATATTTGCTGTGAACCTGGCGATGTTTCCCAAAAGGTTTAAAATCATGTATAGTAAACGCCACAAGTGTTGGCAAGCGGTGGGGACTATAGGGGAATATAGTCGACCTATAATAAAATGGCACAGACCGCTGGCGCTATTTAGAATTTATACTGTACCAATAGCGATGCGTACGCTAGGTCTATACTACTCTCTACATACAGCTTTCCCTTTGCTCGCCATCACTCGTGGCGTTTGCAGTACTATACATGGCTCAATTTTCGCTTGTTTTAATCAGTGTTGCTTTGATTCTGTCTAGAAAATTTAAGAAGTGAAGGGCACGGACTATATTGTGAAATTTACAGTTTGTAGTCTGTATATATTCATTAAAAGGCAGTTTTTCTAAAATGCCTTTCTGATATTGATACAAAGCACAACTGTGTCATCAGTAGAATAATTTTATTGTTTCGCATCGCATTTACATAGAGAATACAAAAAGTTTCATGTGGAATAAGCCATCATCTGTTAAAGAAATCTTGAATGCTATGTAATCCTTTCAAGGTTTATAAAAATACTAATAATAAAATAATTAAACAACATACACTATTACCAATCCTAATATCGGTATATGTTAGGGCAATGCCATCGGCAGTACTTACTATGTCACCACACAAGGGTAAATCAAGTAGACCATTCAAATAGATATTGAAAACAACTAGTCCCGAAACAGTTCCTTAGGATACACTATATTCTGTCGTCATTTTATTACTGAATGACCTAGTTAAAAAAATGGTAACTCGGTTGTCCAATATTTTCTCAAAAATTTTAGTTTTGTTGGAAATAAGGGAAATGGGCCGGCAATTAGTCACGTCCAATTGAACGCCGTTCTTTTCACAGCTATTTTAAATGCCGATGGGCAATTACCTGTTTCAAGACAAGTACTAATACTCTTAAGGTGCTGAATTTTAAAAGCAGTTGTCTTAATATACATATATGATGGTATGTTATCAAATCCATATGCTCTATTATTTGATTTTAATCGAGAAAGTGTTTCAATTATTTCTTTTTCACTCTGGAGCTATTTTTTATGGTTTTAGAAAAATTATCCTTTTCTATTTGAACTGTCTTATCAACGAGTTTTTTACCTACCTCAGTAAAATAATTACCAAAAGCGTTAGACATTTCTAGTTCGTGACTTATTAATGTACTCTCCTAGGTTCTAATTTAATGTACTTGATCTTTGTTATTTATTTCCCTAGATATTAATCCTTTAATACAGTGTCATAATTTTTTTGATAATAGTCTCTCATAGTAGTTTTAAAAAAGTCGGTAATGTTTAAATTTATTTATATTATGCTTGCTAATATTTTTTATTATTTGAAATAAGGACTATGATACTTTTTAATATTCAGTACATTAGTTAAACACAAAATGTTAGCCGTCAACGCTGTGCAAGCTGAATATGTTAAAATCATGTCTGAAGTAGTAAACCGCTATTGATTTAACAATTATATCTACATGTGGTAGAATATAGATATGTCACATACATGTCCTGAGATTTTGGATGACTCTTGGTTGCATATTGATCCACTGTTTCCGCCGTGACGTATGTTAAAATATGTAAGTAATTCTCGACGATCTAGCCATTCCCAAAAGATATGGCTTAATTCCAGACCTATTCACGAGGCAAAATCCAAAGCATCACGTTATGATAATAACAGAAATTGAACTTTCACGGGCGTGTCGTCTCTGCATATATATTCATTCAAATTTGCCAACTAACTTGAGCCAAAGTCACAACTTGCCGAATATGCAATTACCTCTCGAGTAGTTCCTCACTCACACTTATGGATTTTTAGTTAGAAACTCCGGTAGATTTATTTCCATATTCTATTTTCAGAATTTCGCGGGGCGGAGAGGGGTTTTAAAATTACTAAAGTTTGTAGTTAGGAACTTTAAAAGTAATCGCGCTCAAAGTACAGGATGTTGCATCATGAGAGGGACATACCTTAATAGGATATAGAAAACATCAGTGGTATCCAGAACCTCTCATAGAAATTTTCAAATATCTGCATTTTGTTTGTGAAGCACATTAAATTGGGAAAATTCGTGTAAAATATTTTAACTGTGCTACTAAAATTGACAAATGTGGAATATGCTGATAAAGTATTTGTCTATGGTTTCTTTAATTTAAACGATAGGTCGGCGGGAAGAGAATATCGGCTGCGTTTTCTTGGTCGTGGACACTGTAATCACAAATCTTTTAGTGGGCTATTCCAGTATTCAAGAGACCCACTTCTGCAATTGTGGAGCGTGTTTTACAAGATGTGCAGGAACAAAACAATATTTTAAACATTATTCAACAAAACCCAAATATCAGCACTAGACAAATCAGTTCGGCAACTGGTATTCTTCATTGGCGAGTATGGAGAACCCTACAAAGAGAACATTACCATCCATTTCATATCAGGTACAGCGCCAGCGTCTTGAACAAGGCGACAACATCCGCCGCCTAGCATTTTGTCGTTGATTGTCTAATGATCGTCCGGTCCGGTCAGAACCTTATTATTACGAATGAGGCACAATTTACGAAGGATGGAGTAAACAACTCAAGACAGAATAATAAATGGGCACAGGAAAACACACATGCGATACGCCAACGCCATTCTCAACACAGGTTTTCTGTAAATGTTTGGGCGGACGTGTGATTTTTTTGAAGACATATTAAATAAGGATATTTACTGTAATTTTTTTCAAAACGTTTACCGAATATGTTAGAAAATATTCGTATTAGAATCATGTTGTTTCAGCACGATGGAGCTCCACCATATTTTAACATTCAAGTAACAGAACACTTAAATAATGAGTATTCTAATATATGGATTGGTTGCGGTGATCCACATGAATGGCCACCAAGATCTCCTGATTGTAACCCTTCAGATTACTTTTTATGGGTCCACTAAAAAATTGAAATTTATAGCCTCGAAATTGATAGTAGACAACAATAATTAATGCATCGTATCGTTACAACCTGTAACGAAATACGGAATAATCCTGCAATGATACGTCAAGCAATGGGTGACCTAGCTAAATGCGTAAGAAAATGAACAGAAATTGGGAGAGAACACTTTGAAAATTTACTTTAGTGTAAATTATGTTTTATTTTTAAGTACATTTAGTTATTGGTTTGTTGTTTATTGTTACCTGGATGGAAATTATTTTATTTCGGTTTGTTCTGTTTTCCAATTTTAATTAAGTATAAAATATTGCTAATTTTCTTGATTAAGGTAATTTATTGCTTAGGGCTAAATAATTTTATTATCTATCACTTTGAATAAACCTACTTGATTGAATAAATATTTTGTTAAAGTGTATACGAATTTAATTGAAACCGTATAGAAACTTAAACCGGCAAAAACAGTCGGTATCTCTTACACGGGTGGAGGTAAATAGAAATGCTTGTCATAAGAAAATGATAAGATTTTCGGGCGTTATTATATTATCCTCTGTTTCAAATGGTCTCCAGAAAACCATGGTAAATTAGTAAATAATTAAAATATTTCACTTTTTATATAGTAGTAAATATTTATAAATATGAACAATAACTAACTAAACTCCTACGCTTGATATTAACATAGGTATTTATGCACCGCACTGGCACATTGACAGCACACCTCATCGACTTCTGAGAAACGATTTACGAGTTTCATTATGCTAGTAAGCCTGTTCGTTTTATCATCTTTAAACCAGTGCAGTTGTAGATGGTTCATTCAGGCTGATTACGTTGCCAGTCTCGGACTCGCCTGCACAGTTTCAACTACCGTTCGAATCTCGATACCATTGCTAAATATATAGGACAAAATATCAAGTTCAGTGCGCACGGTCCTGTGCTTTAACACTGACCAGTTTCAATTTTGCCCGTATAAAGTATAAGTATAATATATATCCGATTATTTATTAGGGCTACATTTTTGACCAAAGTTGATCTATAAACGTTACGGAATTAAGATTGTTATAATATATACTTACTTCGTATCAAAAAAAAAAAAAAATAACTCGAAAAAATATCAAAATTTTCCTTGTCAAAATAGAAAAAAAGTGTCCACTAATTTATATCATCAAAAAACTTCAATTTTCCGAAATAATTTCTGAAAAAAATTTACCACAATCCGATAGTTCCCAAAGATGCCTAAAATAAGGTCGAAATATTTGAAACATTCAAAACGCCCATTTTACAGCTTAATTAATTTCTCCTTTATGATGCAATATTGTGCAATCCTAGTCCGCACTGATTGGTCGGGGACCTATCCAGCTATAGACCGTGCCCGCACGCATATACATAATCTGCAGACAAGGAATAGGTCACAGCTTCGGATTTTTAAATGTAATAGGACCAATGATAACGAAAGTAAAGTGCAGACGTAGTTCATTCTAGCACGTCTGCGGTTTACTACATGAGCAGTGGCATATACGTAATCTGTAGACGCATAGACATATAAGCCGGTGACGATTGTTCCCGAGCACTACCGAATCATTTTGGCTGTCCCTCGGAATAGGCGATAGCTTTCCAGCTTACAAAAAAGCGATTGTGCGAGACTCGCGGTGCACGACAAACGCAACCAAAGCGATGGTATAAAAGGTCGCGCGCGGCGACTCTCAGGCAAGTCAATTCCGATTCGCGTTTTAAAACTGATCTTGAGTTATTCCTTGGTAGCTCCAAGTAAAAAACAAATCTATTTTGGACTCCCGCATCTTATTTAGGTGTATTTATTAATCTATTATAATCGGCACCTTCGCCAAGAAAGTGAATTTTTACAAACCTTCAATTCAAATCTAAAATCGAGTTAATTTTTAATTTTTCAAGACAAAATTTTCGTTGTTGTTGAAAATTTAACATTTTTCTACATACTTTAAAGTTTATTTTAAGTGCATTAAACGCTGTGAAGTGTTAAAAAATAAATATTACAATCCCGTTCGAAACTAGTGTTTTCGAGTAGTAGGTGGTGCAAAAATATCCTGCCACAAACAATAAAAAGTATTTTTTCGAACTCTTTACTGAATATACATATACAGGGTGAAACCTTTAACCCTTGTACAAAAAATAAAAAAAAATTTCAAAAATTAAATCGATACTCTCCAATCGAAAATATATGCACGAATCTCCTCAAGGGTCTCTACCTAAGAGTAGAGTACCTAGTCCGTTCGTGTTCAGGATTCGCACATACCACCTAGCTTCAATAGAATTTTTGCAAATTTTAATTGCAACATTATTTATTTCACATGACTTTCATTTAATGTCGTTCTGGAATTCATATTTTTGTACATTTAATACCGTATTTAAATAACCGCAAAGGAGTAACAAAAAAGTGAATTAGGTCATTTTGCTTATTTTTGTGTTCTTTTCGAATATGGTATAGACACTTTGAAAAAATATATATGCAGTGTTTGATTTACAGGAGAAAAATAAATTTTAGTGACTCCGGATCTGGATTTTTTTCGTCTTACTTGTACTTCTGATGGATCGCGACTATCTTAGCTGTACCAAATAGGAATCTATTATTATATTCCCTTTAAAAGTTATGACAATAAGCAGTTTTTGCCAAAAATTATAACTTCATGAGAAATTTCTATGGGACCACTGATGTTCTCTACCTCCAATTAAGGTATATCCCTCTTATTATGCAACACCCTGCATGAACTTTACCGTAAAAAATAAAATATAAGCCTTTCAAGATTCTTTCGCATTGGGTATTCACAGTAGTTGCAATCCAAATGTTAAAGTTGGTGTTTGCTTTCATAATTTTTTGTCATTCGATGGCAATTGATTTTTTTAAATCTAAAATATATATAAATCCCAACGCACAGAAAAAAAAATATATTTTTAAATGTCAAAAGTTGAATTGTTTGCACCACTTTAAATCATTACCTTGTTGATTGATAAATAAAGCCTCCACAGTTGAAATGATCAACATTGCAACGAAAAAAACAATGGAATTCATGTGAAGAGGATTTCACATTGATTAATTTCATTGTTTACAACTAGTTATATTTCTCTCATTAAATTGTCAATGCTGGTGATGTTAACCGGTTAGTTCCAGCATTAACATAATTAAGTAAATGTATAGGGTTTGGTAATTAAAACTGCAGTAACTCAATAATTTCGTAAAGAGCTTTAACCCATATTACAAAGCTCAAAACAATGTACATTTAACAATTCATGAATTTCTAATAAAATAGCAAATATTTCAAAAAGTTGTAACTTTAACCCCCACAATACTAATATCAGAAAACAGGAATTCAATTTTACACAACTTGACGTAAAAAATACAGGGTGTTCCATTTGACCTAAACAAGTTTTCGCGGTTTGAAATTGACAAAAAGTAACGCGAAAAACGGTACACTTGGTATAATATTATTGAATTTATTTCAGTTGTAGAACGTAGTTATCCTTGTGTTCTTTTTATGTAACAAGAAGCAAATGAGGATCTTTTACACGAAGAAAGTTATAACGGTTCTTGCAAACAGTTGCATTTGTCAAATTTTTTATAAAATGTCAAATACCTCTGAAACGGCTAGGTTTAGCTATAGGATATGTACATATCTTCGACTCAGAATTTCTTGTACGAATGAAGCCCCCCATCGAAGACAGCATCGATGATGAAGAAACTTTAGATTTTGACGAAATTTAATGTTCAAGATTCATCCTTGCACACTAATTATTTTATTTTTAACAATAACCATTTAATTTTTAACAATAAAATCCGTTTTTTTTTTATTTTCTATTTCCCCCTCCATATCTCCCTAATTATTGACCCTAGTACAAAAGCATATAGGACCTTTTTTGTAGAGAACTAGATTAATCTAGTATATGAACATTTTTTCGCTAGAGGCCGTAGCTTTCGAGTTATTAACGAAAAATTGCGACCTTTGTACAAAATGGACAAAATTCGAAACGCTTCTATTTACTTTAATTTTTATTCATTTTTAACGCGATTTTATTAGCTTCACCTGTATGTGACTCATGACTAATCTATTGTCGAGATTTTGCCGGAGGCGCCGCTGTTATTAATATATATTTTATTATTTTTTATATAAGCATCAACACCCAGCGCTCGCTGAGAGTTAAGCAACCGCGGTACAGTTTGTGATCATTGCATACCAGAGTACATATACGTGATTTCTGAATTGTCTGTAAATATTTTATTGGTAGCTAATTTTTTTTGTCAATAACTTCATTCTTATTTTAAACTTATTAAAAATCATTTAATTATATTGAGTTAGTGGGCTTTCTATTGCTAATGAACAAAATCTTAATATGTAAACATTATTTTTTACTTTTTAGTTTCTTTTTGCTATTAAAACGTGTTTTTTTAATTTTTTTAAACTATAATTATTTAATTGGGAAAAACCAGTCTAAAGCAAATTTACCACTCTATCTGATAAAAAAATAAAACATACAGGGTACTATTTGAAAAATTGGTGTTAAGACAAATTGAACTTCCACGAGATGGAAAAATGGAAAAAACATTTCTAAATACAAGCATATATGAACAAAATAGGCCAATTTTACATTTAATTTGTTGAGAAATACCCTTTTATTCAAATTCAAAGTCTACTTCGAAATTTTTTAAATTTGTTCCTGAATGAGGAATTTGCATGTTAATTTTTTATATCACAGATAGATAGATGACAGAAAAATATGCTTCCTCGTATTTTTCCTTTTTTTTTTTTTGTTAAAATTGAGGGTGAAAAAAATTATTTATTTTGGCTGAATATAAACCCATTGAAACGCTCTGTCCGTGCCGAGTGACGTCATACGTGCCGGGTGACGTCACATAATTATTGTTGAAATATTGAAACATCTAAAAGGAATGCTGTGGCTATAGATTAATATGCTAAATATCTTATGAAGCCATTATCCGTCTTACTAACCTATAGTTAATAGCAAGATAAAGGATAATAACGTGAATTAGCAAATTCAGGGCAAATCAGTGACGTCAAAATGACGTCAAGACAATATCGTGGCTTTTTCAGTCACAGGGTTCGTTTACATAAAAGTTCAAATTTTAATGTCGAATATTTACGAAATGAATTTTTTCCATGAGTTTGTTTTATATAATCAACTTATATGGTACACATTTTGGAAAAATAACAAATTCAAGCATTTTTAAAATTCACTTATCTTCCTCATTCCAAAGCCAACTAGAAATAACAAATAAATGAAATTTTCAAGGTTATTTTTCATCCGATTTTAAATCTGAAAAAAGTGCTAGTACAGGGTGCTATTTAAAATAAGAAAGTTGTGGCAGTTTCCGGCCATACCGGAAGTGATATTTTTACCACCGAACGGTCAAAATGTGGTCATTGATACCTATATTTGATTTCCCAAATTTCAGAATTTTATTTTTAAAACTATAGAAAAAAGTGGGGGGTAGGCAATTTCTGGGTCATCCGGTATGTAGGAGCGTTTTTAATATTAGATTTTGAATAAATGATAGTTATCTGCTAGAAACCCAAAAAGAGAATTTTTCAAGGGCTTAGACGTTTGTAACATTCCACTTATACCTGCACATTCTGTAAAAGTTATTATCGATCACAAATAATATGAGTGAATGTTGCTGTTCAATGCTCCGGTTATATTTGTATAATTTTTTGTGACTAAAACAACAAACAATCCAAAGTATTTATTTTTTCATATTAGTGTGCCGGTTTTTTCCTGTTTTATTTCTTCTTGAGTTCATTCGTGTCAACTTTCACCAAGCTACCGCCTCAGCAATATATTGTATTACATTCTCGTAAACAAGGGGATTATTGAACAAAAGGGGAAAGTAAAATATCGAGATTCTGACAGAGAAAAAATGGGAATTTCGGCCCCCAGGCACTCATTAGAGCAAGCAACGAATTTTTTTAAAATTTATTATAATTTACCATTGTGAATACATCATTGTTTTCCCGCGTCGTTTGGCGGCATTTTTAATGAATATTTGCCTTCGCAAAGGAAGCCCGTTAATCACTGCCTAACTGTTTGTAGGGTGTGGAAATAAAAACAGTTCTTTATGTTTGAAAATTCTTAATTATATCCTTGACGCCCTTTTTAAAATTTAATAACGCCTTACATTCATTCTATTTAGGTGTTAAGTGCTAAAACTTCAAATATTTCAAGCTTAATGTCTTGAGATATTTGGGCAGTCAACTAGATTATAAATTAATTTGTAAGAAAAAGACAGCAAAGTTTGCTGTTGCCATGTGAGCTAAGAATCCCGAATCTATTTAGCAACTCACCGTTGTCAAACATAATGACATACAGGCTGTCCATTTTATCAAGGCCCTCGAAAATATATCACTTAATATCGGTCGTACAAAAAAATAATTTTTACTAAAATTGTGCCGATTTATATAACCTACAAAATGGTTTAAAGAGATTTGACATCCATGGCCTACTTTAAGAGTTATGGCGGAAAAAATCAAAAATGCGGAAAACGTCTAGGCCAAATATCTCCGTTATTTGAAGAGATACGAGAACAATTCTAAGGAAAGAATTTTTTGCAAAACAGAGTGTTTCAACGAGGTTTTATCTATTTTTTTTCAAAACCGCTGTATTTTGAGATTTACTCTACAGGCTGTTAAAAAAATTATTTTGAACCGGGCGGGAAATGGCGCCATTAAATGGAGTATTTTCCTCCCTTTTCAACGATATATCACATGCCAGATTTATTCATTGCTACTACGTTAGTTATAAAAACATTTTTTTAAAACCAATAATTTTTTTTTTAACAAGCATTATAGTTGCCGCAGAGAAGTATGATTAAATAGAACGATAAAATAATTCAATAAGTTGTTCAAATCTTTGCTATAATAAAACATTAACACAATTAAGAAGAATAAAGTAAATTCAGGTAACAAAAACAAATTAGTAATAAAAAGACTATAGCACACAGAACATTGATATTTATCTAATCCTCAAAATCATTTTTAAAATGTCATATCAAGTGTTCAAAGTATCCACCGCGATTTCTTATGCACAATCGAGCTCGGCGAGGCACTGCATTTAAAACATTACTCAGCATTTCGGGGGTAACTGTAATACATTCCTGTTGAATTCGAGTTTTTATGTTCTCTACATTTTGCGGTGTCGAAAACACCTTATCTTTAATATACTCCCATAGAAAACAATCCATTGGAGTTATATCTGGAGAACGAGGGGATCATCGCATAAATCCATTGGTTCCTATCCAATGCTGAGGCAAAATTTCGTCTAAATAATTTAGGCAAATCTGGGAATTGTGGGGAGAAGTTCCATCTTGGCGAAAATATTGAAAGTTGTGTCGATTCTCTACAGGTAGGTCATCTAAGAATTCATTAAATTCATGTTTCAAAAAGTTTAGGTACCTTTGACCACTGAGGTGACTTTCATAAAAATCAGGACCTATTAAATTGGTGCCTAAAATACCTATACACACATTTATTGAAAAACGATTTTGAAACAAAGTCGCTCTATGCCAGCGTGTATTTTCAGAAGTCCATTTGTAATGAATATTGCGATAAAAAAATTCATTATTGGAAAAATTTGCCTCGTCGGACCAAAGTATTTTACTACATATTAATGGATCGGCACGCTTCTTTTCCAATAGCCACCTACAAAAAGTCGTCCTCCTTGGTTTGTCCCCCGCTATTAAATTGTACATTTTTTTGGCTTTATAACACCGGTAACCATTTTTCTTTAAAATTTTTCTAGCACTTGTTTTATTTATATGACAAGCAATTTGAATTTCTCTTAATGATGTTTCCAAATTTTCTGTATTTCTATTTCTTACATAATTAATAACTCGGTTTACCTTATTTACATTATCAGTAACACTGTTCAACCTTGTCTTCTTCTTTAAAAATGAACCATTATTTTTCAGTTTCGTAGCTAATTTTCTGAACAGTTTTATTCGGCTGTAGTGCTTGTGGAAATCTGTTTCTATATTCTACTTGAGCTAATCCAGAGTTAAAATTGCATTGGCAATATGTAAGGAACATATTATAACGATCAGTGTGAATGAAAATCATTTTTGAAAAATATAAATTCTTAAGCGAGTGTGATTGAGTGAGAGTTTAAGTATTAACTGAGATGATATGGCAAAAAATTAAATTGTCAAGTTTGTTCATAGCCAACTATTTTAAAATATTTGAAATAATAGTGAAATCATGAAATACAAACAAATGGATATTATACTTAAATTAATTGGTAAAGACATTTTAACTTTCTGAGCAAGGCATGACGCTTTTATGGAGGACCTCTATACATTGGTATAACTGCGAATACTCTTTCCATAATTGATCCATGTTGTTTTCTTCATTATTATTTTGTTTTTGTTACCTGAATTTACTTTAATATTCTTAATTGTGTTAATGTTGTATTATAGCAAAGATTTGAACAACTTATTGAATTATTTTATCGTTTTATTTAATCAAACTTCTCCACGGCAAGTATAATGCTTGTTAAAAAAAAATTATTGGTTTTAAAAAAATGTTTTTATAATTACTAACGTAGTACCAATGAATAAATGTAGCATGTGATATATCGTTGAAAAGGGAGGACAATACTCTATTTAATGGCGCCATTTCCCGCCCGTTTCAAAATAATTTTTTTAACAGCCTGAAGAGTAAATCTCAAAATACAGCGGTTTTGAAAAAAAATAGATAAAACCTCGTTGAAACACTCTGTTTTGCAAGAAATTTTCGCCTTCTTAGAATTTTTCTCGTATCTCTTTAAATAACGGAGAGATTTGGCCATAACTCTTAAAGTGGGCCATGGATTTCAAATGTCTTTAAAACATTTTGTAGGTTATATAAATCGGCACAATTTTCGTAAAAATAATTTTTTTTGTACGACCGATATTAAGTGAGATATTTTCGAGTGCCCTGATAAAATGGACAGCCTGTATATCGATATACAGTGAGGTCCCCTTCAACCCCCTTGGAGTGACAGCTGTCCCTTTAAAATTCCTAAATGGAACGAGGGTGCGTGTGATAGGGTTTTTAATTCTCTATCCAGCAATATAACATTTTTTGAATATCTCTAATTGTTTTATTGAAAAATATTACATTTTTAATGTTACTAAGTAAACAAAGGAGCATGGAACAGCTTAAATCAAATGTTCAAACTGGGCGCCCGTAGCTTCTTGACAATAATGGAGGCGCTGCTGAAATTCTTCTAAAATATATTGTATCGTTTCCGGAATGATTTGATTAACGTCTTGCCTTATTCTGTCTTTCGACGACGTTATTAGGTCTGTTGAAGTAAACTTTCGGTTTCGCTAAAAAATAATCAAGCGGGGTCAAATCGGGAGAACTGGCAGACCACTCAATTTCATCGCGTCTACCGATCCACCTATTGGGAAAAATTTGATTGACATAGGCACCTACTTCCAATGCAAGATGTGATGTAGCTCCGTACTGCTGATACCCAAATATTTGTATCAATTTCATTAGGGTTGTCATCATCTGGAAAAAGTATTCTTAACTCTGGAACTAAGAAATTTTGCAGGAAATCCAAGTACCGCGCACCAGTTAATGTGCCATCAAAGAAATACAATCGGAT
Source organism: Leptura quadrifasciata (assembly GCA_963675555.1). Taxonomy (NCBI): domain Eukaryota; kingdom Metazoa; phylum Arthropoda; class Insecta; order Coleoptera; family Cerambycidae; genus Leptura; species Leptura quadrifasciata. The sequence goes on along the minus strand of OY776681.1, from coordinate 10,821,617 downwards.
AATTTGAGAATTTATAATTCCAGCCCAAACGTTCACCTTCTCAGGATATTTTGAGTATTGACCTCCATGATCCAATGTAGATTTTCTGTATAATATCAATACGCGAGTAATGTTGATGGCCTAACAACCTTGTTTTTAAAAACAATTTACAATTTGTAGGGCTAAGCTTAGCCGACAAAGAATGACGCAAATTGAATTTAAATTGACTTTATTACAATGAAATTATAATAGAAAGTGTCTCCTATTCTAGGCTAATATATATTTATAACATTTGTATTCTCAGTTGAGTCAGTGGTTGTTTATTCTCTTCGAGAGTAGGTCACCTGCTAACTCGCGATATTGTGTGAAAATTTGTTTAGCTTCAATCTAGCATACATCGTTATCGATACCAGTAGCAAAAGGTAATTTCACTTAGCACAAGTAACTATATTATTAATGAAGAGATAAACGATAGAGGCCTCAGTATTGAACCTTGGAGCGCTTCAGATGCAGCCAAGGGTATACTACATATTGATCCCTGCCAGTTAAAGAATACGATTCTAATATAATCTTTCCTTGTTTCACCCGAGTATGTAAAATATTTTTATTACTACACTGTTCACCGTATGATAGGTTTTTGGATCTCTGAAATCGGATGTAAATAAATAGAAGCAATTGCAGTGTTGATAATTTGTTATAAATTACCAAGTACACGACTTTTTCGCAGTAGTTCTATGTCATGGCTAAACCAGATTATTCCAGAAGAAGTTAGCAGTGAAATTTCTAAACCTTCGATGAAATCCTAATGCAGCATTTTTCTAGACATTTTAATTCTTACTTTGGAATGGTTTAAATATGCCATCATTCATCCCAGTAGATGCTACTGAAATCGAATCAGTTATTACTAACCTGCCAAATAAAAAATCTTGTGGTTACGATGGTGTGTGTGTAAAAATTCTAAAATATGTGTCCAGTGCAATAGTAAATCCCTTGGTGATATTAATTAATAAGTCAGTTCAACTAAGAAGTTTTCCATCACTATTAAAACTAGCAAAAATCATACCTATATATAAGAAAGGTGACCTCATGGACATTAAGAATTATAGACCCATCTCTGTTCTAAGTATATTTTCCAAGATATTTGAAAAAGCTATGTACAAAAGGATTGTGAATTTTTGCAACAAATTTAGTTTATTGTCAAACAGCCAGCACGGAGATCAACGGAGTCAGCTTCTTATCAGTTTGTCCAATATATTCAAACTAGACTAGATAGAAACCAATGTGTGGCAGGTCTATTCTTTGATCTTTCTCGTGCATTCGACACCATTGATATCGAATTCATAAGCTTTAAATTAGACAGATTAGGCATAAGAGGCAACATATTAAATTGGATTTTATCTTTCTTAGCACACAGACAACTTTATGTCAATATTAATAACGTGCACTCAGAAAAATATGATATAAATATAGGTGCAGCGTAGGGTTCAACTTTAGCACCACTGATTCTCCTCCTGTATATCAACGATCTAACAACCTCAGGATACATGATTAACTTCATTGACGACACTTCTATTGTAGTATCGGCAAGTATAGCCAATGACCTATTAACAGCAATTAATCAAGTAGATGTAGAAATGAATCAGTGGTGTTATTCAAACCGTCTTATTTTAAACAAGGACAAGACGGTGAAAGTTGAATTTCAAAACACCGTGACCCACCTACCGCCAGATAGCTTTGCCAAAAATATAAAATTTCTGCGATCTTACTTTAGATTCTAAGCTCATGTGGAGCTGTCAAATTGATCACATTTGTACGATACTAAATAGCTCTTTCTATGCTCTACTCAAATTAAAACAAATTGTTCCAGCACCTACTCTGCTTGAGGTTTACTATGCAATGGTTCACTCACACATTTCTTACAACATAATGTTATGGGGCAAAGCAGTAGAAATAAATCGGGTATTCGTTTCTCAAAAGAGCATATCACGATTAATATTTAATCTAACGCATAGAGAGTCCTGTCGAGAAATTTTTAAAATCAAAAAAGTATTAACAGTATGTGGTATATATATACTAAAATGTGCTGTATTTGTTCACATGAATTCACAACTTTTTTGTAAAAATAACGACCAGCACAGTTACAGCACTAGACAAGCCAGCCAGCTAAGCGTACCTTTCCATTACAGTAGCAAGTTTGAAAGATCACCACAGTACTCCTCTATAAAAATATATAACAAGATACCTGACGAACTAAAAATTGTTAGAAATAAACTTCATTTAAAAAAAAATCTTAAGTGTTACCTGGCTGCACATGCTTTCTACAGTCTCGAAGAATTTTTCAATTCCTAATTTTAAGTATTCTATGTATGTATGCAAACGTGTTTTGTGTCCTGTTCTTAACTATATAACTTTTATATACTTACATATACTAAAACTCTGTAATTTATTTATTTATACATTCACACACTTTCATGTCTTGTCCTATAAAACAATTTTTATATTTTCTTATCATATTTTAAGTCTTAGTATAACATTTTGTACTATGTAATCATTGTTTACACCATTGTTTGACTTGTTTTATATCATGTTTATGATCAAGGAAACCAATAAATACTATTATTATTATTATATTTCAAGATATTCGCCATCGACAACACCCTAGAACAATTGTTATTGAGTTCCCATTCAACCACCCAATATATATCCTGAGGGGGTTTGAAATGATTGAGAAAGTTCGTATAATGTCTTCCTGTCGGGTGGGCAACGATTAACCGCCTCCCACTTTTACATTAAAGGGGCTACTTAGTTTCAGAGTAATTAATTTTGGGTAGCATATTGATTATTCATTAACTATTAATTAGATGGATAGCAGCACATATAAAAATAAAAATTATGAGTGCTTTTAGTTCGGTACATTATTTACAATATCCATCAAGAATTATTCTGTGGGCGTCATAGAGGTCATTGGGAAAATAAATTGTATCTTACCAGAACAATTAAATTTGTCCTTGATATTTACATGCTAACACAGTTTTCCCGAGTATTAGGGGCACACTTATTTATTGGTACTTGGGACATCAGTTGAATAAACTGATAAAAGTCACGGTTCCAAAAGCAGGTGTCGTACCAGCGGAAATAATTATCAAAATTGTACAGTGCAGTTCATGCCTTCAGCATGGAATTTGTAAAGAGACAATAATAGAGGAACGTGGCAAACACAACATCGATTTCATTTTATAGTCGGTCTCAGCGTTTATGGCGTGTGCGTCACGAGAAGCGTATGGTCTAAGACGATTTGAAGCAGGGGAGGAACAGTGTCGGCTCAACCAGTTTTGCACTGAAGTTGAAATTAATGAATTAAATAAAATCAAACTCTGAAATAGATTAATTTAAATTTAAACAATTTCTCCATCAGAAAATGAAAGTAAATAATGAAATTTTAAAAAATTAAGATTATTAAATAGTGGTAAATACTTATTATTGAAATAAAAATTAACAATATTCAGTCTTCTCTTCCTTCACCATTATAATCATTACAAAAATCTTCCTTATCAGAACTTTCCGAAAGATTTATTATAAGTTTGGTTGTTTCATCATAACGTACTTCTCTTTCAAAGTCTTGCCTGATTAATTTCTCAGTGTGTCGTAAAAAACAAAATTGAACAAGTGGAACTACTTTTATCCCAAGAAAATATTGATGTTCTATGTATCTCGGAAACCTGGATTAAACCCGAGGAATTTGATTACATGCACTTTCAAGAATATAATATCTCTAGTTATTTCTCGAGAAATTCATATATACATGGAGGAACTCTAATGCTGACTAGAAACTCAATAAACGCAGTAGAAATAACTGATTTAGTTAATATAAGTGTAGAAAAAATTTTCGAATGCTCATCAGTCAAAATCACTTTTGACAAAGTTATATATTATATCATGTGTATTTATAGAGCCCCCAATACTGATAATAAAGAATTTATGTTGAAATTCGAGGAATCACTAAACATCATATTTAATAAAATTCGGCCTACTTATATCATAATTTGTGGTGATTTTAACATAAATTTTTTATGCAAAAATAATCCTACTTTAGAGCTTATTGATCTTATAAATTCATATTGTTTGTACCCAGTATTTGAAGAACCTACGCGTATTCAAGGTAATAATGAAATTGATTATGTAATTTTAACGATATTTTGTTAGAGAGAGATATTTCAGATACAGGTCTGTCAGATCCTACCTCAAGAAATTATCTTTGAGGTGAATAAACCGAAAAATAGTTATCATACTTTTAGATCCTTTTCTAAGGCAAATATTTCAAAATTTAAAAATCTTTTAAGTAGTGAATTGTGGTACAATGTTTTAAACAGGTAATCAGTAGAAGATAAATATATTGAATTTAATAACACTTTATATTCTTATTATAACACATCATTTAAATTTATTACAAGGAATCTTGATGAAAAAAATAATAAGTGGATAACTGCCGGAATTAAAATTTCATCAGTTCGCCTTAAAGAACTTTATAAATGACAAAAAATAGCATAATCACTGTGGATTTTTATAAATCTTATAAAACTATCTACAATAGAGTTATACGTCAGGCAAAAAAATGTATTTTGATAACATTATAATAAACTCATCTAACAAGTCAAATGCTGTTTGGAATGTAATTAATCAATTAGTAAAAAAAGATAGATGCTCTAATATTAATCCAGAACTAGAAATTAACAATGTAGTAACTACAGATAAAACGGTAATTGCTAATGAATTCAATAAATACTTTTTAAATATAACAAAATCCTTAAATATAGCAAATAATAATTTAAATAGGATTCAACCTGCAGCGCGTATGATTGAAAATTCAATCTATTTAAAGCCTACCAATACATCCAAGGTCATTAATGTAATAAATAGTCTAAAAAACTCTAATTCAATTAGGCCAGACTTTTTTTAAATCAAAATTATTAAAGTTGTTAAAGAGTGTGCAAGTTTACTAGCGATACCTTTAACTGACATCATAAACCACTGTTTCACTGAAGGCACTTTTCCCGATTTATTAAAATTATCTAAAGTCACCCCGCTATTTAAAAAAGGTGATCGTAAGCAACTCTGCAATTATCGCCCAATAGCAATCTTATCAGTTTTTTCAAAAATTATTGAAAAATTAATTGCAATAAGATTAACCGAATATTTAGAATCAAATTCAATTCTTTCTCCAAACCAACATGGTTTTAGAGAAAACAGATCCACCATCTCAGCATTAGTTAATTTTCTTGACTTTATCTATAAAAATATTGATAGTGGTCACAAATGCAAAACACTGTTAAAGTCATATTTATCTAACCGGAAACAATATGTTGATATCTTTGGTTCAAAATCCGAAACGCAAAAAATAGATATTGGTGTGTCCCAAGGCAGTGTCCTGGGACTATTACTTTTCCTCCTTTACATCAACGACTTGGATAATTCTTTAATAATTTTTTTTTGTGCATTTGCTGACTATATCTCTATTGTTGTCTGTAACAAAATTCTAGATAACGTAATTGATAAGATAAATTCTGCCTTAATTAATATAAGTACCTATTTTAATGACAAAAAGTTAGTAATGAATCAAGAAAAAACAGTTTTCCTATATTTTTACCCTGTTCGAGCTCTTTACACTTCCAGTTTACTGTTAAAACGAAACAGAAAGTCAATTGAACAAGTAACTACCTTTAAGCTCTTAGGCATCAACATAGATATGTCTTTAGATTGGAAATCACACGTGTCCTTTATTTGTAGCAAATGTGCTTATAATTGTTTTGCGTTAAAAAGATTGAGCCACATAGCAAACATTAATACTGTTAGAATATTCTATTTTTCTAGTTTGGAGTCTAGATTGCGGTGTGGTATTATCTTTTGGGGAAATTCATCTTCAGCAAGTGGCATATTTGTACTGCAAAAAAGAGCTATCCGTTGTATGTTCGGTTTAAACTATAGGGAGTCGTGTAAATCGACATTTGTCAACCAAAATATTTTAACATTAACATGTCTTTATATATTCGAAATCTTAAAATTTGTTAAAAATAACTTGTCAACTTTTAACTCTCTCAATGTAAATCATGATTACCCCACACGATATGATATAATCTGCAGTACAATATACATAGACTTGAAATATATAAAAATAACCCATTTTACATGGGATGTACACTCTATAATAAGCTAAGTATTGATATAAAAAGTATAAATAATACCAAAAAATTTTTCTCAAAATTAAAAAAAATTCTTTTAAGTAAAGCATTCTATTCCATTGAGGAATACTTAATGCATCAAATTTTTTCCTTTGTCTTCTCTCGCTTTATTTTTGTTTTTCTTTCATATTTCGTTCATACTGTATTCTTTAATAGTGTAATTCTAGATTTGTACCTTGACTTGTCCTATATCAATTTGTGATCTATTGGATGAATAAAGTATTATTATTATTATTATTATTATTATACAGTTTGCCCAGACTTCAGGAGTAACTCTTGCCAGAGCATCATTCCATACTTTTAGCATATTTTCATCGTTGTGTCCATTTTTACCAATGTGTCGATCATAATACTGTTTACATATCCCCCAAACCATCTCAATGGGGTTATATTGGCAGTGGTATGGAGGTAAACTTAGTACTTGATGACCATGTTCGTTCGGCAGCTCATCTATAACGTGTCGCCGTTGACTTGGGCAGTTTTGCTTACAAATTTGCAATAAATCGGTCTTAAAGTCCTCCTTCTTGTATTCAATATTTTTGTTCTTCAGCACTTTTGCAATTCTGTTTTTGTCAGGAAGTGTTCGGTATCTCGGCCAGTGCGCTATTGTATGATGCGTTATCCATAACAATAATCGATGGTTCTTTTAACATAGGTATTCGTTTTTCCAAAATCCATTTTTCGAAATAGCCACTGTTCATAACATCATGATAGTCAGCACTTTTTGACTTCGTTGAAAATATTAGGCCAGCATTTTCCGTAACACCATTTCTATTACCGGCGTGTACTATTATGAATCTTTTCCCAGTATTTTCGTGGCCTTTTCTACGGCTTTTTACATTTTCATCCTGTCACGTTCTATTGAAAGGCCCCCTTTGAACAAATCCACGTTTCGTCCAGATACACAAATTCAAGAGGACTTTCGCTTTGAAGGTTTTTGATATAACTTCTCAAAAAGCTAATGCGATTATGGATGACGTTAGAGATAGCGTCGATTATTTTCCATTTTATATTTAAATCCACATGTCTTTAAGAGTCGCCCTAAGCTTGCTTTAGAAATGTCAATTACTCCCTTTGCCTTTGTATTTTAAGTGTCATATGCCTTCCATTCTCCTTCATGCTATATATCACATTCCTCACTTTTGCCTTGATACTATCATGCATATCTGCACTTTTTTTTCGGCACCCTATGAATTTGTCCCGGAGTATTTAGAGGTACGCCCATGTTTTGTTCATTACTTATTCGAGAAACACTTCTTAACACATTTTTCAAATTACGAGATGGAAAAAGTCCCTTGTAGTTATACCTTAATTTAAGAAAACAGCATATTAGGGGCCGATTTAACTCCGCTATTAAGAAAGCAAAAGTCAAAGTACCTATTCACAGTAGAGTGGAGATCTAGACCAACCAAACTTTTCTGGTTTATATTACTGTTAGAGTTTCAGCTGTGTTACATATAATGTACGTAATAAAATAGTTCTGCCTTTTTTATTTATAAGATCAGTTACTGACGCTATATAATTTCAACAGGATAAATTTAATCCACATAAACAGCACGATGCGGCTTTTTATCAATATTAAGAGCTCTCCCGGATGATTTATGTTTTATTATTTATTTCAATAATAAAATTTCAATAAAGTTGGCACGGTTTTTATAACTGATGTGTTTTTATTGCAGCATCGGTCACATTTTAGGACTTTCCACTGGAAATAAATATGTTATTGCTAATATGGGATTCCTCCAAGGTAGAGTCATAACTTTTTCGTCCTATTATCGTCCTAGAAAAGAAAAATATGGAAATGATGAAAAATATATAGAATTCAGCGTATTGCAATTAATGGACGCTTCATTACAAGTTTCATCCGTTAACAAATACAAAATAAGTCGCTTTTTGCATTCTCAACATCTCGCGTTTTGTCTAGTCCATATTCACGTGGCTTTATAAATAACTAAGCAAGCCATGATATAGTGCAACTAATGAAGTATTCTACTAGGACATAGAGATATATTAATTTCATTAATTTTTGTTATATAAAAATATCAACACATGAAAAATTCTCGACAACGATGTTGTTATTCACCAATAAAACCTAAATATACGAGTACTTATATGAAATTTTTTTACATCATTAAAATTGTTATTGGCTAAAATAGACGTGTCAGACGTTTAAAAAATTTATTGTTATGGTTTTGATATTTTGTCAATTCACCAATAAAACCTAAATATACGAGTACTTATATGAAATTTTTTTACATCATTAAAATTGTTATTGGCTAAAATAGACGTGTCAGACGTTTAAAAAATTTATTGTTATGGTTTTGATATTTTGTCAACAGATTTGAAAATGTACATAATATGAATAAAATTTGATATTGATAAAAAATGTAAAGTTGAAAGAAAAGACAGTAATTGTAGGACAAGTCATAAAACAATTTTTATTTTATAATAATTGATGCGGCAAATAACCGAACATGAAGTCAAAATAATCCAAATATTTAAGACAATTGTCTATATATTATATAGGAGAATTTACATAGTAATAACCATACTATACATGTTTCAGGGCTGTTATGCAATAACAAGAACTAGGTAATACAATCGTATTCCGTGTTGTTTTGTAGTGGTAATTAAATATGCGGCAAATAGGCCGATTAAATAAATGAGAATTTAAAATTGTGGTGTTGGCAATTTACGTGGTAAATGAGAATTAAATACGTATGTAAAATAGAAGCTGAAATATCCATTAATTGATTACACAAAAGGTAACACCAAATTGTGTATGACTGTGCACGACGTAAAACGGAGTGGGCGGATGTAATTCAAACAGACAAAACGTCCCGGTTCAGTACTCGACGAAAAGTAATCTCCTTCGATACAAGCAAGGTCACGGGCCAATTGACCCAGTACTGACCGTTGGGCTGAACAGTTTGAAGTCCGCAAGTTAATTAAGGTGATGGATCGTTATTAAACAATCATAGAAAACCAGATAGCTACCGGTGAGAAACCTCCCACAATAATATAAAACGCAAACATTCCTGTGACATTTACATGTCAATATAAGCACACGGTAAGCCTTTGATACTACACAACTGAAGTATAATGGAAGTTAAAGTTGTTTGTCATTGCATAAACTCTGAAAATATATAGTTTTAGAATATAAACGTGTTATTTAGCAAACGTAAATCTCCCTAGTTAAATATTCAGCATGTGAACTTTTACCTAATCTCCCTATTAAAAATAATAACTGGGCAAAGTGTAATAAGTAGAGGCGCCTGAATTGCAAGCTTTGGCGATTACTTCTACTTAGTTTTACGTTAGCCTTATTGAGAAAATTAATTATCTTGGTACCACATTCCCGCGACTCACACCGACGTTAGCCGTCTCTGACCAGTATAGAATTTATTGGTCTACCTTACATGGATTAAAAGAAAAATTAAAGAACGGAGAATTGTGAGGGCACACGTAATACTACGGCACATTACCTGGCGCTCAGTATAGCATTAGGTCGCGGGGCGTCTCTCCTCCAACTTCTTCATGGTTAGCTTCCTCATAAGACATAGTAGAGCCGTTAAAATTGCACTTCATCAAGAATTCGTTCAAACAGGTGATGTTTGCGGCTGGGATCAAATAGAAAATAATAGGTAGATGAAAATATCGTTTGATTTGTAGTTAGCAAATAACCACAAAATAATCCAGTGAGCTCGGCGAACAGTTAAGTCCTGCGACGTAACTCAGGTGTGCTTAAAATGCAATCTCCAGGTTGCCCGAATTTCATACGCGACAGCTGCGAGTTTGTTTACTTTTTAAGCTTTGTTAAATTCTATTTTTAAAATGTTTTTAATCATATCGTCCTTTTTAATTTGTTTTTAACAAAAGGAGTCAGGACTCTCCCCATTTTCTTTTAGCCGAACCTGAGGCGCCCCGCCTGGCCATGCAACCCGCCACCGTGAACAGGGCGCGGTGGTTGCATGGTCAGTCGCAAGGTAGTCTCCGGGGAGGCAATATTATTTTAATAAAATTTTGCTCAATTGATTTGATACGCGAGGTCGAGGGTTCAAATCGACTTGTTACAGTTTTTTTAACAACTAAAATTGCAGTTTTTTTTTTATTACATTTTATTAACAATTAAAATACGTAATACGAATATTTTTTTAGGTTAGTTCGTTAGGTTAAATATGTTAATATTATTTGATGTAGTATAATAGTTGCATGATAGATAATTGATGATGTCACATGATGAGTGAAATCACTGCACGAGATGCTCAATTTACCCGCTTCTATCTCCAGGAGCCCAGCGAACATTCCAGTTCTGTGACGTAGCTCGAGAGTAGTTCAAATTCTATCTCCAGGGAACTCAGCGAACAGTTAAGTTCTGCGCGCATGTCAGCGGTGGTTCAAATACCATGTACTCTTTTAGTGGGCACCGTGGTCTCTTTTTATATTGTACGGATGACGTCACAGCCTACCTGGAAACTCCAGACTCTCGCGTTCACGTTGTCCCACGCCCGGGATTGTTTGTATTACAAAAGTTCTACACTGGCTCAAAAGGCTTTCTGTCCTTTGCATGCTTAAGATAGAAAAAGGTAGGCGAAATTTATCGTGCCCATTGTAAACAAACACTATTGCTTGGCTCGATTTTAGTTAGATTCTTTCGTAAAAATATATCGTTTATGTTACTTTAAAAGAATGTAAATTTATATTATTTCCTGGTAACTTTAACATGTTCATTACTTGATGGCTAAATAAATGTAAAATGAAATGAATTAAATGCAATAATTACTTGAATTTGGGAAAATAAATAAGAAAAATTTAAATTTATATATGACCCAGATGAGGGGGTTACAACTGTTCAATTTATCCTTAAAATCCAATACTTTTGCCTCTCAGTGGAAATTATCTAAGATAGCTCCGGTTTTTAAGAAAGGTCGGTCGGTCCGATATCTGCAACTATCGTGTGAGTGAGTGAGTGAGTAAGCGAGTAAGTGAGCAAGTGAATAAGTGAGTAAGTAAATAAATAAATAAACAAACAAAGAAATAAATAAATATAACAATAAATAAAAATAAGAATAAACTAATGGTGCTTTTTATGTTGCCTTCGTATATGTTGTCGATAAAATGCTAAATAAGATAATAAAACATATGAGATAAGAATTGTTTTTACTTTACTTAATGTACATTTTGTACTCTTGATAAAGGCCTGAAAAGCCTAAAAATTTCTAGAGAATTTTAAACATAGTAATTTGATACAGCTAAAAGCAGTGTCTATTTAAAAACAATTGTTGTCAAGAAGTTTCACAAAAAACCAACCACAAATTCGGTTCAGTATAATAAAAGATAAATTTACCACACCAATGTTTGATTAATTAATGTTTTTTGTAAACTTGGTATTTCATGATGTATTAAAGTACGTTAATTATGTTAATACTATGGCAACTTTATTCCGCATGCACTTATTTCAAAGGGGGCGAGTACCAATTCGCCTGCCTGCGTAGGTTTTAAATTTCCACAAGCGTTGTTCATTTTAATGACTGGAAATCGAGAACTCTATAATTTACTACTGACTAGGTCGGAAACGTAATATTGTCATTATGTGGAACATAAGTCATAGCACCCACGGCAATCAAAGCTCGGCTGCCCGAATTGGATTGAGGTCTCCCAACATTAATTTTGATTTAGTTGTGGTAAACAGAATGAACACAATGTACTAGCTCAATTAGTTAGGATACTTTTTAACTATTGTTCTAATTAATAACTAATTCCCGGACTATATGGTGACAAAGTATCTTATCAAATTTACAGTGTATGACTGTCAGAACATTTACCAATAGGGCATTAATCAAACACATAGAAAAGAAAATAATTTATTAAAGTATAATAATTTCCCATATATAAACATGGAAGACATTGAAGATTTATTTTTATAAATAAATAGTACGAATCGAAAGAATAATAAAGTTCGAAATTGTATTTTGGTAATGTTATTTTTAAATAAACTGATGGTTAAATATCTGAAATTCCGCGGGACAACAATATTATTAAATGTCTATATTTCGCGCGTGAAGTTTATATATATAAAAGACAATCTCACACTTACACGCTGTAAAAAAGCAAAAGAAATTTTTAACATTTTTTGGTGATTAATTTCATATAGAATTCCAATTAATAATATTGACATTTTATCAGAAACTAAGCTTAGTGTTAGATAGAAGCATGTACCAATCCAGCTTTATTGAATAATAATAATAATAGCGTCTTTATTTTCCAATTAAAAAGATTTACTTACAATTTCCTCTTATATACACATTTGAATGGAAAGTTCAGCAATGGATTTACAATATTGACAATTAAAATAAAAAGATATTCTTAAAGACTAGCTGCTCTTCCACTTAACCTAATCCGCGCACTACATTCAGTGAGAATACACAGAAAATAATTGTACTTAATGGAAATGTAAACAATATGGAAAAATTTTTTTTTACTATGGTTAATAACAAAAAGGAAACATTAACTTTATTAAACTAAACTTTAAATTGAACTAGGGGGCCAACAGTATTAATTATGCCGATTATAAATTAATACTTTTAAATTTTTTTTGAAACAATTTAATTTCATTTTTTTCAAGTTTTCAGGTAGAGGGTTATAAACTTTGCAGATCTGATACCTAAAACAACGTTTAAATTGTTCTGTTCGGTGGATAGGTGGAGTTAAAAGACCTTTGAAACGTAAATTGAGGTTATGTACATCGGTCCTAAATTTTATTTTATTGTATAAATATTCGGGAGATCTTGTAACTAATATTTTATGATATAAACATGCCGAATGAAACAATCTGCGACTCTCCATATTCAACCAACTCGCGTCCTTTAGCGTATATGATATTCTCTCACGTCTGCGAATACCGTAAATTAACCTAAGACATGAATTCTGAATTTTTTGAATCTTATTCTTGTATAGAGTAGTTAAATTGGGGCCATATAAACAGTCGGCAAAATCTAATAAAGAACACCAGGCTTTTACATAACATCACTTTCACTTTTTGAGGTAAATAATGCCTATTTCCATAAATTAATTTAATAGAATTATATGCTTTTTGTGCAAGTTTATTTATGTGTTTTTCAAACCGAAGCTCACTGTCAATAATAACACCCAGGTTTTTTGAATGTTCAACTAATTCAAGGTTTTCTTGATCTACACTTATATGAATGTGATTTTTAATAATTTGACGTGAGTTTTTAGGGCCAAAAAGTAGAGCGTTCGACTTGCTGGCATTAGTGGATAAGGCAGTGTTCTTTTGTTACTTTTAAAAAGATTTTAAATCCTCATTGATGTGTAAACATGCACCATCAACCTCAGAAGCATTAAATGAGTAATAAAGCTGTGTATCGTCAGCATATAAATGAATTTGGCAGTGTTTTAAACATGAAATAAACTGACTGGTATACAGTGTGAAAAGTAGTGGCCCCAGAATAGAACTTTGAGGTACACCTGATCTCAATAATAAGTCTTCTGAGGAATCGTGTTCAATACAGACTTTTTCTCGCCTATTTTTTAAATAGTTTTCAAATAAATTAACTGCTTCCTTCGTAAGACCTATATGTCACAAAATTGATAAGAGTGTTTTATGATTAAGCGTATCAAACGCCCGACTAATATCTAATAAGATTAAAATTGTACATAAACCCTCATCTGATGCTCCTATTATGTCATCAACCACTTGCAAAAGTGCCGTAGTACAACTATGTCCAGCTCTAAAACCCGATTGTGTTTTAGGTAGTATTTTCTTATCCGATACATATTGCCTAAGTTGACTTTCCATGATTTTTTCAAGTATTTTAGAAAATGTAGGCAAAACACTAATAGCACGTAAGTCTTTAAAATCTTCAGGGTTACTCTTCTTCGGTAACACAGTGATCACGGCACTTTTCCATATGGATGGGAAAACATTTTCTTGTAAACAACAATTAATTATATGCGTCAGATAAGGAATAATATGGGGACAACATAACTTAATCATTTTTATATTTACCCTATCACACTCCGTAGCATTCGTGTGTATCTCTAGAATTGTTTTTAAAACTGTCGTTTCATCAACAAGTGCAAAATTAAAAATTAAATCAAATAATAAATTATTTTCATAATGGTTAAGAATATCATCAGAGGCATCTGCAAACGGTAAAGAATTTACAAAAAAAATATTTATATCATTTACGTTTTTTAAATTTTCAGGAATGTTTTTATTTTTGTTTTGAAAAATAAAGTTATTTTTAAGAATCTTCCAACATTCATGAGCACTAGAGTTGGTTAACTGATGAGTTAAAAATGCCTTTTTTCTCTTTTAACAGCCTGGGATGTAAAGTTACGCATCCGTAGTTTATCCTAGTTGGAACAAATAATAAATCTTTACCAACTCTTCTTGAAACCAAATTAAGTTTTCAAGAATCTGCTTTAAAATTATTTAACCTGTAGGGTTTAAAAGATAGTTCAACGCTTAGGTGTTAGGCTTACAACCAAGGAGTCCCGGGTTCGAATCCTGGCTACGACATGGATGTTTAGTGGTGTTTTCCATGTGTTACCGAGTTGGTAACTGTGAACTGAACGAGGTTGTATGAGAAACAACACGGTTAGTTGCTGTACCACTCCTGAGTTCAAGTCCTAGCTGCGGCAGATGGCAATGTCATAGGATCGTTGTATAGTTGTCTACGTGTACGTGTCCTGGTTGAGTGATGGAATAGCTAATGTTAAACTCAGGACGTTAATTTAAATAAGGAGATTTTAAAAAATTGATAATGGTCTTGTTAAATAAATTTTGTTGTAGATTGAATCCAAGCAATATGCTGGTTACGTTTTCAAAAGATGACTTTTAAATCTAATTTGAAATGGCTCTATTATATATACCTATAGGAATGAAGAGAAGAATCGCCTGAAACACAACTACTATTGTGTGTACTAATCACTCCTATTTTCTTGTTGCTTTTACAAATGCTATTTTCTACTATCCAACAATTTATGTCGCAAATACGTGGGATTAATTCAGAATAACGCGAAACATGAAGCTAAATTTGACATACAATTAAAACGGATGCTTTTAAAATTCACAATCGTACAATGAAAAAAAGTTAATCGTTCAGTCAGTATTGCTTTTGGAGTTTTACGCTCCAGTTTATTACTGTCTATTGTCGCTGATTTTATAGGTGTAAAGTTGAAAGGGCTTGGCAAATATGTAGCATCACAATGCGAAAAAGAAAGCTGGATAAATCGTTTAGATTAGATTGTACAGGTTGAAATTATGATTTTTGCTTGTTTATGTAAAATATCTTTGTAATTTGGTCTAAAAATGTGTATAAATATAAACGATATCGAAGTATGTATCTGTGATAAACTGTTTACTACTTTTGTTCATTTATTTCGTTTTACTTCAAAAACTACTGGGCGTGTATGGTGGGCGGCTGCTACCATTATACCTAATTATATTGCTGACGATGTCGTGTATTGTGAAAGTTATAACGGTCCAAGAAAAAATATACGTATCTGTAAAATTTTTCATATTAATTGATTTAGTTTTGTGATTTTGTTGGTGAAATATTTGTGAAGTAGAATATAAAAAAAAAAGTCTATTTTATTTTATATTATATTATTTCATTTCATTCATCAAATCTTAACTAGATTAGATAGGCAGGAGCAGGTAGATCTCGTTTATACAAATTTTTCAAAGGCCTTCGACAGGATAGATCATGTCGTCTTACTTAGGAAGCTGACACAATTTGGTTTCCATCCCAGCGCTATAGAATTTCTTAGATCTTACTTATGGAAAAGACAACAGTATGTCGCATAGAATGTTTTTGATTCATTTTGTTATATTGCTACCTCAGGTGTCCCTCAAGACTCTAATTTTGGTCCCCTTTTCCTTCTGTTATTTATTAATGATTTAAATGATGTAATCGATCGTTGTAAACTATTTTACGCTGATGACTTAAAAATATATTCAGTTATAACTTGTATTGATGACAGTAGAAAGTTATAATCTGATCTGATTCACGTTCAGTCCTGATGTCTGGACAATAAATTAGGCCTCAATGTTTCCAAATGCAAGATTAATAGCTTCTTAAGAAAGAAAACAATGTCAATTTGCTTATCTCGATGATTTAGGTAAATTATTTGACTGTAAGTTTACTTTCAATGAACATATAACTTTAAAAGTGCCCGAGACAATGAAATTGTATAGGTTGAACACCTTGCAACATCCCTTCCTAAAATTTCTAGAAGTATGTAATCATGCCATCTTGTAGTAATACTAAGGAACTATCCATGTTCCAAGTTTGATCAAAACCGTTATAATTGTTTCAGAGAAAAAATTATTTAATTCTCATAACCTTACCCCATAGCTTCCGTCCCTGCATGGTTCAGAACAGAACAGTCATGTCGTCTTATATTAGTACCAAGGGAGTTTTTATTTAAAAAATTATATTGCATTTTTTATCTATTTTTAGGGGTTAACTTTTGAACTAGATTCGATTTTGCGATTTCGTCTCGCAGTGTGACCGTCCTGAATACGCATACAAAATTTGAGCAAAATCGATTCAATAGTTTATGCTGTAAATGTGACCACAGACGACAGACAGACATTTTTCAAAAACCTTTTTTTGACTTCGGTGTACCCAAAAATAGATTTTTGCATGATAACCATACTTTTCTATATACTAGTTAATATAGGAAAGTAAAAAATCATTATTAGTAGTGGTAACAATATTCATCATCACAATCCAGATAAGACTACATTGTTACTTAATAATTTAATGACATCCTTTGGATTTTTTGCATTCAACATCTCCCCAGTTGTCTACGTATTATATTTATAAATTTCTCGCAAGATTTTAAAAAAATTAATGCTATCCTAAATAGACCAGTTTAGTGGTGACATCGAGACTAGTTAAAGCGTTAAGCGAAACGTGAATGTATACTGCAATGAAGAGTATAAACAAATTGAACCTTTTGGCACATGTAGTTTAGGTCGACTTTAGGACTGTAAAATTATAGCTCTACATTAATTGAAATAAAAACTTACAGAAAATATTTAACTATTTCTACGTACTACATAATATTGAAAACAGATATAGAATCATGATATGCGAATAAATACTTTTAAATATTCCATATAAATATGAATTTATATTATATATAGGACGACTGTTTATGCGATTTAATTTTGGTCCTTATGTGTAATGCACATAAAGTTCACAATAATGCATGATAAATTTTCGTTGACCGCGCTATGATTAAGATTGCAACAATTCAGAAGACATTTATAAACCCACTGCATTATCAAGTCCCCTATAAAATTAATCTGACATATTAAAACATAATATTTTTAGTCGCAAACTCCTCTATAAAATCCTTAATTTACTATAAGCAACGTTACCAGACTGCAACCAACAGCTACTCTCTGGGCTATGTGCCCCGCCGAGCGCTGAATTACAAGTTATAAGCCTGGCGCGTTAAGTGTAATAATTGCATATTACCATCAAAACGCTAATGCTTCGATTGCAACAAACACCAGCCGAAAGACTGATCCTACTTAAAGGAGCTCCATGCCAGTCGTCACACACCACTTGCAGACTGCAGTCTCGAGCTGTTGGCTCTCATCAGTTATATATCTAAACCAGGGTTTACACATAAATGATCGTGTATATTATAGTTTTTTACTTTTTTCATTTATACAAGTAAAAAATCGACCCATTGCATAAATCATTTATCTAAATGTACAATTTAGGACTATCAATCTTCATTTATATTTCGTAATAACTTATAAATTAAGTGCTGACTGGCAGCCAAGCGAAATATCACTACAAGATGTTTACATTTTATGTTCGTTCTGAGTGAGGGTACGTCAAATTTACCCAGTTAACCAGTGCCAGGCTGTAACCGTATTATTACTCTTCAAATTAGCTCTTAAACGCAGATTATAAATTGGGTCAATCCGATATCGTCGAAATATGAAATTTATATATCGGGGAAAATATTTATTTATTTTTTTTAGCCTGTGTTGTAAATTTTTCTGAAGTGGAAGGGAAATCAATTTTAAGATGAAGCGAACAGATCTGGATGCGGTATAAATTATTTCTAAATGTCTTCAAAAAGTTGGACGTTTATGAATAGTTTTTTAAATGAGGTGGGTTTCGGATTTTGATTGGTTTTATTTTTTATCCAGATTTATTACAACACATTTTCTAAACGGTTTTATTTTATTCACAAAAGAACAAAACTTTTTAAAAGTTGAATTAATTAACATAATTAATATAGTTTTAGATACAGATGCCGATGTAGAAATGAACGTGAAATACTTTTTCTTTATATACATTTATTAAGATGGCTGAACTTTCAGCACCAGGTGAACATAAACAGAAATCTCTTTTTGATTTATTTTTCTTTTCAAAATTCGACATTATTTATTTATCTATTTCATACACTTCAACAGGTAAGGCAAGGTTTTACAGAACACGAACAAAAAAACACAATACAACATTTATAGTACGGGGGGCCAACGTCAAATTAATTGCTACATTCATTTAAATTTGGTTTATTTTTTTTCTATCACGTTAGTGTAAATTATCCACAAGACAAATTCCTGACATTTCTGAAAGTTATTTGTGGCATTCTACGAATATTCTTTCCTATTATTTGGGTTTTCTACCACATGTACTATTATCCTCTTCAAAACAAATCACCGAATCTACAAAATAATAGAATTATTGGAAAAAAAAGGCCTCTGCGCCCGTGACGTTTACGCCAAAGGAAAAGTCAGAGGTTATGTTTTGCAAATAATATAAATCGGAAAAAACACAAAAATAATGTATTTTGCTGACGTTTCGGAAAGTAATCTCTTTCCGTTTTCAAAGCTATTTTTGAAGAACTCTTATTTTGCTGTGTATGTCAAATACACAGCTTTAAGATTCTGTTTATGTTATTTCCATAGATACTTACTACTTACACAGAACATAGAACTGATGATATTTTTTTTTTAGATAATGTTGAGTTTGTTAAGTTCTTCTTTTAACATTGGTAGCCAGGTTGTACAAATATCTACAGAACAATTCGATACGCACTTATCTTCATTTAATAAGATTATTGCTGATTCTTTAATTTTTCTTTTTTTGGTATCTGTTTCTTTTGTTAAAATTTTTGCCGAGTCCCAGTTTATTCTATGTCCGTTTTCCCAAGCATGTTCACAAATCTTTGATTTCTGGATTTCATTCTTTCTAATGTAGTTCTTGTGCTCATCCAACCTCACACTGAAAGGTCTGGATGACTCACCCACATAACATTTATCACATTCGCACGGGATATTGTAAATACAGTTTTTTGAATTCTGCTCCCTGTTTATCGGTTTTGTTTTTGTTAAAATAGATCTTAAAGTGTTCCCCGTTTGAAATATCGTCCTAACATCAAATTTGTCACCTATACGGCGTAGCTTTTCCGATAGTCCGTATACATTTCGTTAGCGGAATAACAATTGACAGCAACACTTCAGTACTAGCGTCTAGTCCCGCACTTCAACTCCTATTCCTTAAACCTAACAAAGATGTTGATTGAAGAGAGTAGGTAGCAGAAAAATATCAGAAACATTTGAAGTTTGTAACTGAAAATTATAATAATTTTTAATATAAAAGAAACAAATAATTTAGGTATTCGTTCACTTCTGTTTAAATATGTTAAAGTTATAACACAAATAAACACTGATTAATTGTTATTATTAATTGTCACGCTTTAGATAAAACAATTATCATACTGGGTGTTATATAGGATAACTAAAAGAATACATGTTTCCTCTACAAACTTAAAATACCTATATTTTAGGATGAAAATAACAAATAATGAAAACGACATAGCTCTCTATAACCGTTACAAAGAAGTATATCGGAGAGTGATGAAAGCGGCAAAAAATATTTACAATAATTCTTATTATAACAGGGAACAAAACAAAACAAAACACAGGCTGTATGGAATATTATTAAAAATAGTATAAAAAATTAAAGTGCCAAAAGAAATATATCTGAAATATTCTAACAAATACTAGCGAAATAGCTCCTTTTTTTAATGATTATTTTATGGATCTACCAGAGCAATAATAAACTAGGCAACAATTACATAGGTCCTCAATTTAAATAAATAAACAATATCCGACAATGTTCTTAGACCCTGGTTTTAAATATTGTATGAGAATGTAAATGACAATGAAAATCCGTTGGCTTATTTATGAAAAGTGCACCAAAGAAATGTGTTTTTAGAGGTAAACAGTATAATGATAGTTTATGAGAGATTAAATTAAATAATATTCAAGTTCATTATAGGGAACCTGATGTAGATAAAAAATATGATTTTCTGTATGATAGTCTTTTGAAAGTATTAGCTGACATTTGTCCAAAAAAGAAGTCATAATTCGAAATATATATTAAGGTGTGATTCAATGCTAGGGTATTAGAGGCTATTAAGGATAGAGATAGGAAACACAAAAAAATTAAAATAAGTAATAATCAAAATGATTGGTTGGTTGAACTATAAAACTAGTAGAAATAATGTTGTCACGATAATCAGACAAGACAAATGTAAGTATTATGAGGAAAACATTAATAAATGCAAGAATGACCCAAAGAAAATGTGGCAGTCTCTGAAATATTTATTACTGAATAAACATGACGAAAGCTTCAGTGAAACGTATAAAAACCCAAAACTAATGCCTGAAATATTTAATGAATTCTACATATCTAGTACTGACGTCGTAGTGCATAGCATACATCATAGCAACTATCAGTCTGAACTTGTCGAGTTAGGAGGAACAAACATGTAAAATTTTAAGTTGTTGACAAAAACTTGGCCGTCTGTTATTTGTAATATATATTAATGACATGTCAAGGATTTTAAAAAATTGTTTCTAAATGGTTGGAAACAAATAAATTAAAACTGAATATCACAAAAACAAAAGTATGCTTGTAAGTAATCAGCAGAATCTCAAGAGGTTCAAAGATACAAATTTATCATTTAAGCTTCCAGTAAATCTATTATTCGTCTCGGAAATCATATATCTAGGAGCTATTGTTGATTGCAACCTAAATTTTAAAAGTTATGTGAATTTTACTTTTTAAACTTGTCAGTTGGTGCTTATCAATAAATACAAAAAAAACTGTTTATAATGCTATAATACTAATTTCAACTATTCATTAACATACTATAACATCAGGAGATAGCACTCTAAAAGTCATATTCAACACGTGCATTCGTAATTATGAGTTGCTTGTATTATGGAAACGATCGAAAGTATGTCCTATATACTAAAAAGATGATAAGTTTAATATTAGCAATTTTAGACTTATATTCATTATCTGCAGTTGTTCTAAAATTTTGGAAATCTTGCTACATAATTTTCTATACCATCATGTGTCCAACAAAATCTCAATCTATCATCACGGCTTTATAAAGGCCGATTTACTGCGACAAATCTGATTTGTGTTACTCAATTTATAGCAGAATCTATAGATATCCAGACACAAACTGATGTTATTTATACAGATTTTTCGAAAGCATTTGATAGACTATATTTCGGCTTGCTACTTCACAAACTGCATTTATTCGGCTTATCTGATTCTCTATTAAACTGTTTTAGGTCATACTATGTGACAGGACTCATTATGATGTATCCAATGGTTCTAAGTCTGCTAAATATACCGTAACTTCTGGCGTTCCACAGGGGTCCATCCTTGGCCCCCTGTTGTTCATTATTTTTATAAATCATATTGTAGATGTGTTGGATGTGAAATATCTCATGGAACTGAGACAGTGTAAACGCTTGATGTCAAGAAAACATGTTGTCATTAAACGCCAGCAAATGCAATGTCATGTCTTTTTCTACAAAATCTACCAATATAACTTTCGATTATAACCTAGATAATGTCAATGTGAATCGCCCCTCTACCTTTCACGATCTTGGCTTAATTTTTGATACCAAGCTTTCTTTTGCCGCTCACGTTGACACCATTACCTTAGAAGTCAGTAAGACGTATGGGTTGTTGGTGCGAAATTGTTTTGATATTAGACGCAATTAAACCTGACTATTTTATCTCTATTAGATGTAAGCTCGAGTACGCTTCTCTTGTATGGTCCCCATTTTCCATCACTGATGATTGAAAATTCCTGAGTTTTAAATCGGACGGTGTTTACCCACCCTTAGGTATTCCGCAAGAGGAACTGCTTGATAAACACGGCATGGCAAGTCTTGAGGCTAGGCGCAGATATTTTTCTTCCTTTTTAAAATGATTCATAATATTATTGAATGCCAAGAATTATTGGCTAAATTAAATTTTATGGTACCCAGGGTAAATTCAAGGAATAACTTTTTATCTGTCAACGTCTCGTACTATTGTTCTTAAATACTCCCCGCTTTACACAGCTGTAATGCAAATGGTAGCCATCTTGATATATTTCGTTGCAGTTTTAATAACATTAAAATGTATTACTTAAGATGAGCTTTGTTTTTTTTCTTTGATTTTGTATAGTTATGTATAGTTTTGTGTTTATTTTAACCGTCTTCATGTTATATTGTTATTTAACCATATTAATGTGTATATTCCTTTCCTATTTGAAAGCTCAGGACTGTCAGCCATGTCTTTCTGACTGGTATGGTATTTCGTAATGAACATTTGTACGTAAAATGTACGAAAAAAAAGTGAGAATCTTCGAGCCACTGACCTTCCTTGATAATTTTTACATCTGTTTTCGTTAATTTTCTGCACATCAATTCTTTAATATTCATATTGACAATGAAAAAGAAATACGAATGTAAAAAGAACTGAACCTTTACACTCATGCATTTACTTAAATGTCCGGTGCAAACGTAAACTTTACCGACGGTCCCCTAAAAATCTGTGAAACAATATGTGTAGTACTTAGAAAATATCTATCAATCTATCCGGCACATAATCCGACACGACACTCAATGTGTTTTTGCGATTAAACATTTCCATTTTTTACATCAGATAATTGCAAAGGATCCCACACAGAAACATGGGATTTGGTATCCCGGTGAAAATGGTCAAAATTGAGATATGTTGTAGTTCAGACTTTCCCGATGAAAAGTTCGAATGGGACCAAGGCTCGAAAACCTTTTATTTTGTAGTTACAGCGAGGGCAAAGGTCGAAAATTCGAATATGTGAGATTTGGGATCCCGGTGAAAACGATCGAAATTGATATGATTATGTTGTAGTCCACACCTTCCTGATGGAAAGTTCAAAAGTGACCAAGGCTCAAGGACCTTTTATTTTGGAGTTCCAGCGAGGTATTGTACAGAGCTTATTTGTTAATGTTTTTGTTTTTTTATCTTCTTGTTCTGTAATTGGGTTTTACCTGTCGAAGAGTGTACTATTAATGTTTGTTGGGAATACGTTGTGATGATGCTTGAACGATATTTGGGGCTTAAAAAATGTAAACCGCATACTACTGACACCCTGTATATGCAATGCATCCGTGCGAAGAATGTAATTATAAAACATTAACATAGGTTATCCCTACACCCATTCCCACGATAGAATTTCTTACATTCTACCAATCACAGAAGACAAAGTGTGAGATGGAATAAAACTCCTCACTTCAATTAATTTTACTGGCAACAATTTTGCTTTTATGTAGGCGAAGGAATAAAATTTACAATAAAATGTATTTTAGTACCCCTCCATTGGAATTAAATTGCGATTTTACTGCTTACCATAAATAGACATAATAGGAAGAATATTCTTATATTAAGTAATTTATTTTCGACATTATCAATATATTTACGTAAAGGTATTTAATTGACACCTAAAAAGCTTACTTGTTAATATAATTACGCAGTGACGTTTTGTATTCACGTCGTTAAATGAATTTTGTGCTTTGGTTAACTTTGTAAAATTGCTTTAATTCTAATTCGAGCAAAAATGTCAACGTTGAAACGCAAGTTTCTAATTTGATTTTGAGCATCCATTGACGTTAAAGACAACTTTTTGTATGTTCCTTTCTCTTTTTGAGATTTCTACTACATTATATAAAAACAACCAAGGAATCTACGAAATAATTTATTTATTTTGGTTACGACTGCCCAAACAGAAATCCAATTATAGGGCAGGAATTTTACAAACATAAAAAGAAAACTAAATAATAACTAAAACTAAATAACTTAACTAAAGTAAACAATTAAATGATAATAAAAATTAACAAAATAAGTCTATGATTAGTATAGCCCTAAGAGTTGTAATCTAATAGTTTAGAAGCTACAGTTGTTGTGCAGAATTGAGAACCACATTTCGCATTTTGGATATACTAGTATTAAAAATATCTATATTATTATATAAACAATCATAGTTGGAATACATACGGTGCAGAGGAGAAAATAACAGCAAATTTGTTTTTGGTGCAGGCAAATAGAATAGAGACGAATGCGAGCGAGTCTGCAAATTAGGAACATGAAATCTAATGCAACTAAGAATTTCAGGGCAGTCAATAGTGCCCTTTAAAATCTTAAAAAGGAATACAAGAGAGTGATACGTCCGACGTAGTTGAAGATCACTCGTGTTGAATCTATGTAATAAGTCACAATGTCGAAAACCTCTCTCTGAATAATTTCCAGAACTTTTGAATCAGAGGTATTTAAGAAAACACCTCTGAGGTTTTTCAATGCTATATTTATGATTTTCATAACCAGGACTCCAAACTATTGAAGCATATTCAAGTCTTGACCTCACAAATGAATTAAAGAGAAGTTTCAGTGTATTTTCGTTAAATTCTTTACAATTGTGGATAATGTAGCCTAAATTTTTGAAGGAATTAGCGGTGATTTGATTGATATGGCTAATAAAAGACAACTTTGGATCTTTGAAATGACCACAGCTCTTGAGTTCTTCATCATTAATTGTATAGATACATTTTATTGGATTTTGTGCACGAGTGTATGTCATAAAGCTACAGTTTGAGATATTTAACTGTAAATTGTTTACGCTACACCAAGACCATAGTTGTATAAGATCGTTTTGCAAATCAACACAGTCTTCTGCACTAGTGATAGATGTAAAAAATTTCATAAAGTAATATTTTGCGGTGCGAGCCAATGACGATATCATTTATAAAAATGTTAAAGAGCAATGGCCCAAGCACAGAACCTTGGGGAACACCTGATGTCGCTGAGATACCCATAGACCAAAATCCACGGTATTGTACATTTAGTAGTCTATGTACCAAGTAGGATTCAAAAAAATTTAGAAAGTGCTCAGTTAGTCCAAATTCGGATAATTTGTTCAGCAAAATTCCGTGGTCCAGTCTGTCGAAGGCTTTAGAAAAATCTGTATAAATGACATCTACTTGGCCTCCAGCATCCAACTGTTCAGCTATGAACTGAGTGATGCACACCAGATTGCTGGTGGTGGAGCGATTTGGCATCAATCCATGTAGATCGAGGCAAATTTGAGATTTGACATGATTAAAGAGAATATCGTATATTAAGTTTTCAAATAATTTACTAAAATTGCACAGTATTACTATTGGCCTATAGTTTTCAATAGCACATCTATCATTTTTTTTAATACCGGACAGATCCTATATATTTTCTAGACTTCTAGAAAAGTAGCAGTTTTAATAGACAAATTAAAAATACTAGCTAGCGGTTTTGCAAATAAAATGGCACAATCTTTAAGGAGAAAGGCCGGAATACCATCAGGACCTGTAGTGGTTTTGGGTTTAATTTTCTTAACTGCCCTGAGTACGTCATTTTCGGTAATATAGGGAATGCATAAATTGTTAGCATTACAATGAGTGCTATTTATATCATAAGCAAAGTTTGTAGATGCGGACTTTTGAGAGTAATTAGTAAATGCGTCAACTATTACTTGTGGTTCGTTTAATATGGAATCATTATAGGTCATAACGCTAGGAATACTGGATATATTTTTTTCTGCTGTTTACATATAACCAGAAGCGATTTGGATTGGGACTTAATTTGGTTCTCAATATTGATAAAATATTCTTTGTGCACGTTATCAATATCGATTTTTATGTTTGCTCTTAGAATTTTAAATTGATTCAATTCATATGAGTTACCATTTTTTTTAAAGTTGCGCCAGTGTTTTGATTTTGCTTTTATATTGCGAATGATATTACCATTAAACCAAGGTGGATATTTATTAGCTTTAGCTAAAGTTTTTGGGACGCTATCAATGAAAACAGAGTCCAGGATAAAATACAATATAACACATGCCTCATTCACATCTTTACATTGATCAATACTAGCAAAATCAATATTAGTTAAATCCTCGTAGAGCTTATGGAAATTAGCAAAATTAACTTACACTTATGGCAAAGGAACAGTCATAGGGTGTTTTTTACAACAACGGCAACAGCAATTGAAATAAAAATGATGTATTTTGCTCGCGTTTCTATTTACTATATTTAATAGAAAGTCTCTTGCTATTTATTTTCCAAAAAAGTATAGTAAATTAATACTATGGAACCATGTTGCAATAATAATGATAATAATACACCCTGGGTAATAGACAGAAGTACTTGACCACCCTGAAATCATAGTCCTGTGGTTTCCGACCAGAACGCAGGAATGGCTCCTCACAATTGTACTCATTTGGATGGAGGTCTGAGACGGATTGGAGAGGCTTTACCAGATGGTCTCCCAGATAACGAATGGTCAATTGAACACGGACGCTTTAAGTGGACGTGTTGCGGACCTCTATCGTATGTGACCCACCATACGCCTTAGCGTTTTGTGGGCCGCATAATAACAACCGCTACGTCCGTAGCAGAGTTTCGCTATTGTCCACGGGAGGCGCGATATACTTCCAGCTGGTGAAAAGGAGAGAGGCATTTTTGATGGCGGTATACGGTTGATAATCCCACAAAACTCGTTTTACCTGAGGCATCCTGGTGGATTTTGGGATTGTCAACACAGGAAAATTTTCTCCATCTGTTGCTGTTCCTTTTAGCGGAATACTTTGTGGTTGTGAGTAAATTTTAACTGCGGAAACAGGATATTTAAGTATACGGGGTAAGTTAACCTCTTCACGCCATCTTCCCTGTTCTCTATCCACATGTTTCACAAATTTACAGGCTTTCCTTTGGAAGTATCATGTCGACTTGAAAGACGGACTCGACCTCATTCATCCAACTGTGGCTTTCTAGGAACATTGGTGGATTGTTCCCTCATCAGTGAGGTAAATTATATTTCTTTTGTGAGTTATGTCAGATTTAAATTGCTCTCATTAGGCACGCTTCACGTGCATTTCCGACCATGCAAATTAAATCGGGATATCTTTAGGGTTCCACGGACGGGGCTTCCACACGCAGTAGTGAAGTTCCACGGACGGGGCATCCACACACAGTAGAAAGTTCAAGGGCTGGAGAGGCTTTAATCAACCCCGACCACTACGTATGGAACCCTCAGTGATTTGTGTAAGTGAGTAAACTAATAATTTGTCATAGTTTATGCCTGAGATAGTCTGAGCTAGTGAAATTTTATCGTGGGCACGTTACATCACTTACCCGGGGTAAGTTGTGTCTGCGATATCTGCTACGCTACAGTAGCCCAAGTGAGTTTCTTTATGTAATATCTTATAACCATCACTATCCAACGTATTTATTTGTTTATGTACGTGTAAATCGTAGCAGACGACGGGACTCCGTGATGATTTGCTAACCTGCTATGAGGGCAGGGAACCGGGGCGTAGAGGATACATGGCACGACTACACCGGTTGTGGTACAATATGGACCCAGAGTATCGCGCCTTCTCCCAATGACATCTTAGGGACCAAGTGTGCTTTCTACGCCGATCAGGTTATGAAAGAGCATCCCGTTAGCAGGAGCAAGTGCTCAGTCGCACTACCATCGTTACAGATACAAGCTGACGGGGAACATCACTTAGAGTACATCAATGTTGACTTGAAGACAAAGGTTAGTCTTAACACCAGGGCTAATTCAAAGCCACAAGATCTGGCAAGAATGGATTCGTTGACCAATGACGGACTTAGCTTGCGATAAAAAGATTCATTGCATAATTTAAAACATTGTTTTGTTTTGTATTTGTTCCTATCTATCCTTTCCAATCATTATCCATTACATTCATTTCTTATTTTAGTGTAGATAATAATGATGTGATAATGATGATGGTGATGATGATGATGGTGGTAGTGATGGTGACGGTGACGGTGAAATTGATGGCGACGGTGGCGGTGAAGGTGATGATGATGATGATGATGAAGACAACGTTAACGACAATGATAACCATAATGATAATACTAATGATAATAATAATTGTATTAATTGACATAATATATTATTAGTTCAAATATTGTGCTAGTTCTTATAATTTTGTTTGTTAATTTATTCTTAAAAAAACATTTTCTATTCCTAATTATTTAATGTGTTTAATTACCGAGCACTGCAAATATATCTATTTGTACATCATGTTAATAATAATAATAATATTTATTGACCATTTTAGATACAGAATGTATGTATGGTAAGTCATTTATAAAAAATCATATTATATATAAACATGGAATATTTTACATGATAAAAAAGCTTAAAAAGATATAGTTTATAAATAGAATTAAAAACATATAAGTAAACACAATACACATATTTAAACAACATAGTCACAATATAACAAATATAAACAGTGAATTGTAAAGTTTTTCACAAATTTTTTTGGAGGTTAAAAACAAATAAATAAATATGGCCTCAAGATTCTACCTTCAAGTAAAATATTTTTAACTGCGGTTTTGTAGGCTCTGTAATTTTGTATATTTCGGATATCAGTCGGGAGACTATTGAAAAGTAAAACACAGTTGTAATAGGGCGAATGTTTATAATTTGAACTATGATGTAGAGGTATACTAAGTAGATGGACATGGAGTCGTTAGCACTTTTTTTTATTTTAAATACATTTTTACAGCTCTCTCTGTAACTCATCTGAAATATAAGTCTAATGAGTTTTTTTGGTTAACAAAGACTCTATCCCTATCTCTTGAACTTCCCCAGGCAATGATATTGTACGAAATATGTGCGTATGCAAGAAATAAATGCTCAATAGCCTTGCTTCATCTAACGTACTTTGCATTTGCAATATAGCAAAGTTGGCCTTATTAAGTTGTGAGCATACGTGCTCAATGTGCTCGTCCCACAACAATTTATCATCTAAATAAGTTCCCAGTAATTTCGCGTTAAGGGACAATATAATATTGTCATGCAACACTATACCGTGCGGCAATTGTCTTTGCAAACCAAAATTTATTATGACAGTCTTATCTGCATTCATGATAAGTTTATCTCTCTGCGCCCAAGTATTTACCTCTTGGAAGGTTTGGTCAATTAATATTTGCATTTGCTCTGTTGTATCAGCTGCTAAAGTCACTGTTATATCATCAGCAAACATTGTTAAGTGGCAAGTAGTTAAAAAGTTTGGAAGGTTGTTTATATATAGCATAAATAATAGCGGTCCCAAAACAGAGTCTTGAGAAACGCCGTGCATTAGATTTTCTATTTGTGACTGAACATTATTTAGTTCTACTTTTAGAGTTCTCCCTTCCATGTAACTGTTTATCCATGACAGAATGTTTCCTCTTACATTGCGATAGAGAAAAATTAAAGAAAAATATTATCTTCACAAAATTTGCCTAAATTGTCTTTTATTGGTACAGGTAAGACGTTATGTAATTTAATTCCCGTATAATCCATATACTTTGAGAAGGTTGTGCTTGTTGGTCTTGGTCTTATACTTTCTTTGTTTGCCGTCGAATGAATTAAGTAGTTATGATCTGATTTATTTTCTATCTTGGTATTTATTGTAAATAATTCAGAATATCTATAATAATGTTAGAGTGATAATGAAAAATAGTTGGATATATGAAGAATTTTGACATCTGGCATCTGATAAAAGCATCTAAAAATTTTTCGTTTATTATAAATGTGTATTTTTTTGACTGTTTCCGAAGTAGATAGAAAATAAGTATATATTATTACCGAGGTATACTAATCTCATACACAATCAAAGTAAATCCCATTTTATCGGTTTGTCCGCTTTATTCCAGGAAGTCGAGCTAACAAACTGTATTTATACGAAGTTGAAACCAGAAAAAATAATATAATATCAGGAAATAAATTGGCATTTGTTGCTGGCGAGGTCGTTTGTTTAGGGTAAATAGTGTTATATTTTTTTATAGCCACAATTTTATTGCGAAGCGGGTTAGTAACTCTGTTAGAGAACAAAGCGTCTCATTTTTTATAAAATTTAACGGTCGAATCCGGTATTTCACTTTGATTAGTTTTTAAGGTACATAAAATATAGTGAATCTCGCAAAAAGAATGATTATGTCTTTTGCAACACTTGTTTGGTAAAAAGTAGGCTTTAACCTCAAATACTTATGTTTGCCCGTATAACAAATAATAATAATTCAACTATACAGGGTGTTGCATCATGAGAGTGACATAGCTTAATAGGAGGTAGAGAACATCATCTAAGAGGCAGTACGGTTTCACAAAAAATCGCTCAACACAAGATGCGATATTATCACTTTATGATAAACTACTTAACCACTTGGACAGTAAATTACTTTCTGGCGGTATTTTTTATGACCTATCGCGCGCCTTTGATACAATTGATCATCAGCTTTTGTTGCAGAAATTATACTCTTATGGCATTAGAGGATCGGCATTCACATGGATTGAATCATATTTGAGCAGAAGGTATCAGCTCGTTCGAGTATCTCATGAGAACAAGTTTTGTTATTCAAAAAAATTACTTGTTAGCACTGGGGTTCCGCAGGGAAGTGTTTTGGGGCCCTTCTTATTCAACATTTTCATTAATGATATAGCCTCTTCGATGGAATCATGTTTCCTTACACTATTTGCCGATGATACATCCGCCCTCATAACATCTGATACAGTCTCAAGACTAAGCACAGTTGCCAACTCCTGTGTTCAGAGTATGTCATCTTGGTGTCATTCAAATGACCTTATATTAAATAGTTCTAAAACAAACTTCTTGCTATTTAAACCAGTTGGTACTAACATCGATTACAGTGTTTTAGTAAAATCAGAAAATGGAAGTATAAAACAACAACACGAAGTGAAATTTTTAGGGTTATGGATGGATAGTCACCTATCTTGGGAAGTTCAGGTTAATTATCTCTCAAAGACATTGGCTAGTAAAAACTATTTAATTAGGCAACTTAGGTCGAGTGTAAGTACCTCCACATTAAAAACGTTCTATTTTGGGACAGTTCAA
This sequence comes from Leptura quadrifasciata, assembly GCA_963675555.1. Classification (NCBI taxonomy): domain Eukaryota; kingdom Metazoa; phylum Arthropoda; class Insecta; order Coleoptera; family Cerambycidae; genus Leptura; species Leptura quadrifasciata. The sequence goes on along the minus strand of OY776681.1, from coordinate 10,790,097 downwards.
TCAATACTGTCATATGGTCTTGTATGCTGGGGTAATTGCTCTGGTATTTCTAAAATATTTGTCTTACAAAAAAGAATTATCCGCTCTATGTTTAATATACCCTCCTTGAGCTCATGCCGTCCTATTTTTAAAAACAACAGAATATTAACCATACATTGTGTATATATATACCAGTGTTTATGCTATGTAAAAAAAAATGTAAATCAATTTGTTAAATGTAAGGATGTCAATAATTACCGTACGCGGCAGGCCAACGATATTTACCTTCCTCCTTACAGACTGTCACAGGTGGGTAATGGACCACTAATTACCGCTGGTAGGATCTATAATCACCTTCCAAATAAATTCAAGGCGTTAACTAGCTTCAACCAATTTAAGATGCTAGTTAAAAATTTTCTAATAGAACAGACTTTTTATTCTCTGGAAGAATATTTTAAATATAAATAACATATGATAAATTTATTTATCTGTGATGTTTGTTGTTTGTTATTATGTTATGTCTATATACTCTTATATGTTTTACTTTGTATCCACTTGTATATTTATCTATGTACCTGTTTGTCTGACGAAACTTTTAAATATTGTATTATAAAGCTAATTGTTTTTTCCAAATATTTTTGACATTATCCAAACACTTGTATGAGTCTATATGGAAATAAATTATTATTATTATTATTATTATCAGTGGTAACCGGAACCTCCCATAGAAATGTCTCATTGGGCCTTCATTACGAAGTTACAGGGTGTTAAATAATTTTTGGCCAAACCTGTCTTTTGTCATAACTTTGACAGGGAATGAACTAACGGATTCATATTTGGTACGGCTAATGTACTAATGAGCCCCAAGAGGTACATGTATAAAAAAAATATATCCAGGTCCGTACTCACTATAATTTATGTTTCTTCTTTGCATCAATAAAACATCACCCTGTATATATTTTTTTGAAATTTCGATACGATATTCGAAAAGAGCAAGAAAAAACAAACAAAATGGCCTATTTCATTTTTTTGTTACACCTTCGTGGTTATTTAAATACGTTGTTAAATGTGCAAGAAAATGGATTATAGAACCCTATTAAATGAGAGGCACGTGAAATAAATAGTTTTATAACTAAAATTTGCAAAAATTCTATTGAGCCTAGGTGGTCTGGGTGAATCCTAATTCCGGCACGTTTTAAAGGTCCATTTTGGTAAAAAACTGTGGTCCTAATAAGTAATCGGGTATGAAATAACAAAATTGCCTAACGGCAAACAAAAGAATATGGTCGTATAGAATACAATTTTTTAAGAAACATAGCGTCAAGAGCTCGTGGATCCTCGATGTCCTTCATAACCTAAAAACATCGTAAAGTCGAAAAAAACTGTTTTTCACGTAAAAAAAAGCTAAGGCTCATAGAGACAAAAGTTAAATGAGAAAGTCGTAGGTATTAAGAAGATCTATCGATTCACTTTTTATCGATGTCGATCGGTGCATTAGATTTCGAGATAAGTCGAAAAAGAAAACCGTCAAAAATCGACTTCATTTGTTGTTAGTGTACCTTTTTCAAATTAACGTTTTTAAACTTGTTACTCTGTGAAAATGTAGCCTGTGGCAAGTCAAATAGGAGCTTTTTTTCGAAATTGAAATTTTTTTAATTTTTCGATATATCGATTTTTCGAAAAAAAAGTTTTCTCGGAAATCGGCTCCTCTTATTCGACGGATAGTCCTACAGAAACGATTTTGGGCTTTTTTTTCTTCAAGGGTTGTACTATCACGTTTTTTTTCAAATATCTTTTCCAGTTTTCATTTCTCGATGATGACTATTACGGCAATCGATTGTTGGCATTTTTACACGAATTAAAAAAAAAACTTTTTTCTATGACCTTCTGGAGCCGAGATATTTTTTTTTTTTCAAAAAATTCCAGAGAGCGCTATTTACGCACTACAGCGTCCATATTTACGGAGATTACAGTTGAATACTTATGTTTTAAATGAAAAAATAGAGCAGCTTATTTCATCGACCTTTAACATTATTAAACGAATATCAAAGTGACGCGTGCGAGCGCGGCGCGAGGAGGTCGCGGAGTGGGGATAACCTCGCGCGGCCGGTTTGTAAACTGGATTCGCGCGTTCAAAATCGTTCGCGTTTTTATATCTTTAATATCTCGACTTCTTGACTACCTACAAAAATCCTTTTGTACTTAATCTGGGGTAGCTCGACGAGATAAACACGAATGTCATTATTATATTTGTCTGCTATGCAAAATAGACTCAGAAAGATTTATTTTAATTTTTTGTATTACCTGAAATTTTTCGTCTTTTTTTTTAAATTATTCGTATTAAAAAGTAATACCGTTCTTATAATATCTTTCTTTACCTTAAGTTAATATGTTTACATTACAATAATTAATTACTGACACTCTACTTTTAAGAACAATCTTTTGTAAAATTATTAATTACAATCTTACAATGTTCACTTTTAATTGTTTTATTCATTTGTAACAGAAAGTTAAAGGTCTAGGCTAATTGCTTTAGAAAGTTTTTACGATTTCGGAAAGTTTTGAGACCTAGAGTATTTCTTAACCCAAAGCAGGTATATGCGTTGAAGGGACTCCCTTTTCAAGCAGCTGCATGGTTCTTCTCGGAGTGGGGGATACATGGGTTTAGAAGCTAACTAATACCTGCTTCACAGTTTATGCTGAGTTCATGCACAGTATAGTTTGTCGAGTTGAAAGAAAGCAGAGCGTCTTGTATTTCGAACGCCTCGTGTATATTCTAACCTCACTTAATTTTGCGGCGTAAAAATGCCAGCAACCGATTGCCGTAATAGTCATAATCGAGAAATGGAAACTGGAAAAAATATTTGAAAAAGACATGACCGAAAAAAAAATTATTTTTCAAAGCCATTTTTGGGCACTTAAAATTTGAAAAATCGTTATAATTTTTTTTGCCGTGATAGTACAACTCTTAAAGAAAAAACAAGCCCAAAATCGTTTCTGTAGGACTATCTATCGAATAAGAAGAGCTGACTTCCGAAAAAACTTTTTCGAAAAATCGATATATCTCGAAAAATTGAATTTTTAAAAAGACTCTTATTTGGTTTGCCACAGGCTACATTTTTACCGAATAATAAGTTTTATAACGTTAATTTGAAAAAGATACACGAAAAACAAAAGAAGTCGATTTCTCACGGTTTTTTTCGATTTATCTCGACATCGACAAAAAGTGAATCGATAGATCTTTTAATACATACAACTTTCTCATTTAACTTTTTCTCTACGAGCTTTAGTTTTTTTTTTACGTGAAAAACCGTTTTTTCAACTTTACGAAATTTTTAAGGTTATGAAGGACATCGAGGATCCACGGGCTTTTGACGCTATGTTTCTTAGAATTTTTTATACTATACGACCATATTTTTTGTTTGCTGTTAGGATTTTTGGTACACAAACTTGATCGGATGGAATCTGCGGTAGGTTCTTGCTAAAATATATTCAATAGAATAATTATAAATATTCAAAAGAATAGTTACAGTATGCACTTGGTTTATTGTTTAATTAGTTTTGTTCAGATTTCTCTGACATATGTTTCGGCCTTGCGACCATTATCAAAGAGTCCTAAAGACTAACTTAAAATTTGAAAATAGTTTTTAAGACTCTTTGATAATGGTCGAAAGGCCGAAATATATGTTAGAGAAATCTGAACAAAACTAATGAAACAATAAACCAAGTGAGTATTGTAACTACTCTTTTGATTATTTATAATTATTTTTGGTGCCCTCTCATACCTATTGATTGGACTATATAGCTCAAATAATTATAGTCAATACTGTTTAGTTGTTTATTGCTGGTCCCAAATTGTATCGCATTTGTCATTACTGTATAAGTTTATGTTTAATTACTACCTTTTAAGTTTTACAATGAAAACCATAGTTAAATGTGAGTATCTCAAATACGTTGGATAATTTATGATAAATCATAAGGTTTAAGTAATTTTGAACTTGTTTTTAAATGTTTATGGTTGTTGTATATGTATATAAAATTATTTATATTTATTTATATACTATTTTATTGTGTAAAATGTAATTTATGTTGTCTTCAGAATCCTGAGGATGTGTTCAAGTAAACACGAAACGTCCAATAATTAAGAAACTGGTTTTCTTCAAACTGATGACCTTCCCACAAAATCAAAAATTACAAGTTAAATATAAGGGTCAGTAAACCAATTCAATAAATTGCTTTTAAGATGCTGGCCATTTTCATTTAAATTAGTCTACCTTAAAATATTTTACGCTTTATATCCTGGGCTACAGACTAAATGTTAAATTGTTGACGAGATATTGCGTTGCCGAACATTGTTAAACACTTTGTTTATAGATTTTAAACAATCTTATGACCTCTTGCTGAAAAAAACTTAATTTCACTCTGTAGCGTTTTTCACAATTAAGCACGGATATACCATAATCATAAAACTAACAAAGGTTATACCTTTAAGGCAAAAATGCCGACAGGCTGGAGGCAGTAATGGCCAACTACAATAGCCTACCGTAAAACCGTAATTTGGAAATTACGCTCATTTACCCATCCCTCGAGAGGTATACGAGATACCGCCGAAATGCAGGCAAAACAGGTCAGTCTTATTTCTGTTCTCAAACAATTCACTTCGTATATTTAAACTTAAGGTTCGTAACCACTTTTTGTTAAGTTTTGTTTAATAAATAACTCCTGAAGAACATTTAATTAATTGTACCCACACATCACACTCCACTACACAGAGCGTGTTTACTCCCAGCAATTATTTATTAAAAATAGAGTATCCACGCAAAACGTTCAATGTACAATAAAAAAGTAGAAATTAATCGAACAATGAACTCAGTTATCTTTAAGGAAAATAGTAAAAAGCCTCTGTATTATCCATCACATTTTCTGCTAGATTTATTATTAATCGTGTCCCGATCCATTTTTCACTACTTTATTATTCTAGGATCTACAGTTTAAAATTTATTCTCCCTTCCAACAAAAGGTGATAATAAATGCCTGCAGGAACCAATTTTCCCCCAGTTTGGCTATAAGATATCGTTACAAAAGCAGAAGAGGTGATTTATACCCTTGAAGTATTTATAGGTAATCCAAGAATAAGTTGCCTCAACACGCCAAGCTTAAACGTGGTGGACCTAACCAAACAAATAATTTAAAATTTAATATAACTCGGTTCAATCATCTTATTTGAGTTGTGGAGGGATAGATTGAAATTACATTTGATATCAATCAAATTCTATTAAAATTTATATAGGGTTTTCATATTCTTATGATTAATGAAAGTAAGAGGACATTCGTGAACGTATTTATCCCGAAGAAAATTGAAAATGTTCTCTATTTGTCCTTAACCAGGATTAAGCTCAAATGAAGCTGAAATATTTGCGTCCCTTTTAGAATCAATCATTGTAGATGGATAAAGAGGGGCTTTTTTAGAAAAAAAAAACAGGTTCGGTATCGATCTCACAATGTAGATACAACTGAATGGTTGTACTTCATAGTGCAGGCGCTGGGAGTAGTTGAGTATGCAAAATGTGAGGACCGGAAACTATGTTCAGATTTTTATATCTGAGACCCTAAATATTGGAAGACCTATCTTGCCGGTAGCTGCGGTGGTCTCTTCTAGTCCCCTGCCGTCCCCTCCCCGAGCCCCTAGCGCACCTAGCTGTTCAGTATGTTTCTGCGTCAGTCGACACAAGAACGTTGCATTGAAGGCTATATTTTGTCGTATATAGATAGATAGATAGATCTTTATTGGTCATATACACACAAAAATTGTGCTTTGACAAGTCATAGAATAATAAAAAATAAAATACAAGCAGCAAGTAAATAACATAATACAACAGTAAACAATAAATAACAGATCAATATCAAACAGTATGGTGCAATGATAAAAGATCAAACCCAAAGCTACTAACCCGAGGTGTGCCACAAGGCTCTGTGTTGGGGCCAGTACTATTTATAATATATATCAACGACTTGCTCTCTAATGTTAAGAGTTATGGGGCTTGTTTATATGCCGATGATACAACATTTATAACAAAAGGGAAACAGAGAAACAGAGTTAACAACCCTATCACAAAATATATTGCACGAAGCAAATATCTGGCTCATGGCGAACTCATTGGCTTTAAACAGAGAAAAAATTCAAAATATACTTGTATCTACAAAAAGAGAAACGGAGAGGTTATCGTTGAAATTCTTAGGCTTAACATTAGACAGTAAATTAAATTGGAAAGGCCATATTGAACAGCTCTGCAAAAAACTTGCCGCAGCTATTTACACCATTGGAATACTAAAAACCGTATCCACCAACCAATCCGCAAAAACAGCATATTACTCAAATTTTCATAACGTCGCAGCTTATGGAATACTACTATGGGGAACATCATCTGACGCTCAGAAAGTCTTCATCCTACAAAAGAAAGCAATCATAACATTATGTGGCATGAATTATAGAGAGAGCTGCAGAGATGCCTTCAAAGAACAAGGTATTCTCACTATGCCAAGTTTATATATACTCAGTTGCCTTAAGTATGCGCATTCACATAAAGATAAATTTAGTCCAAATCTTGAAAATCACCACTATAACACAAGAAACAGGGAACAGCTACAAATTCCGCATCGCCGACTGAATATAACTCAGCAGGGAGTGGACTATTGGGGTCCAAAATTGTATAATAGCGGATAGTTATTGTAGAACCAAAGCTATACATGGCGGGGTAGCGATTTATGTGAAAAGTTATATAAAATTTAAAAAACTTATAACTGACGACTTTAATTCCGAATTAAATTCTGAATTTTGTGCAATAGAACTAACCGAAAGCAAAATTGTCATTATTACAGTATACAGGGTGTTGCATCATGAGAGGGACATAGCTTAATAGGAGGTAGAGAACATCAGTGGTAACCGGAACCTCCCATAGAAATGCCTCATTGGGCCTTCATTACGAAGTTACAGGGTGTTAAATAATTTTTGGCCAAACCTGTTTTTTGTCATAACTTTGACAGGGAATGAAATAACGGATTCATATTTGGTACGGCTAATGTACTAACGAGCCCCAAGAGGTACATGTATAAAAAAAAATATATCCAGGTCCGGACTCACTATAATTTATGTTTCTTCTTTGCATCAATAAAACATCACCCTGTATATATTTTTTTGAAATTTCGATACGATATTCGAAAAGAGCAAGAAAAAACAAACAAAGTGGCCTATTTCATTTTTTTGTTACACCTTCGTGGTTATTTAAATACGTTGTTAAATGTGCAAGAAAATGGATTACAGAACCCTATTAAATGAGAGGCACGTGAAATAAATAGTTTTATAACTAAAATTTGCAAAAATTCTATTGAGCCTAGGTGGTCTGGGTGAATCCTAATTCCGGCACGTTTTAAAGGTCCATTTTGGTAAAAAACTGTGGTCCTAATAAGTAATCGGGTATGAAATAACAAAATTTTTAATCAATCACAGTAGGCTTGTTCAAAGTGACAGATAATAAAAGGAAATCTCCTAAACAGTTGAATAATTGTTTGTTAGTAATTTAATGTGTCAATAATCCGCATTTAGTTAGTGAAAACTTGAGAAAATATTTTAACTATGCCAGTAAAATTTACAAACGTGGAATATGCTGACATAATATTCATCTATGGTTTCTGTAATGGAAATGGTAGGTCGGCGGAAAGAGAATATCGGCTGCGTTTTCCTGGTCGTCGATGCCCTAATCATAAAACCTTTAGTACGGTGTTCCAGTATGCAAGACAACACGGAAAGTTTCCTGCTGTTGTGGAGCGTGTTTTACAACAAGGTGTGCAGGAACAAAACAATATTATAAACGTAGTTCAAGAAAACCCAAATATGAGCACTAGACGAATCAGTTTGGCAACTGGTATTCCTCATTGGCGAGTATGGAGAACCCTAAAAAGAGAACGTTACCATCCATATCATATCCAGCAGGTACAGCGTCTTCAACAAGGCGACGATATCCCCCGCCTGGCATTTTGTCATTGGTTGTCTAACCATCGCCCAGTCATTTACAGAACCTTATTTACGGATGAGGCACAATTTACAAGGGAAGGAGTAAACAATTCACGAAATAATCATAAATGGGCACAGGAAAACCCACATGCGGTACGCCAACGCCGTTCGCAACACAGGTTTTCTGTAAATGTTTGAGTCGGACTTGTGAATAGACATTTGATAGGGCCACATTTTTTTGAAGAAAGATTGAATGGTGAAATTTACTTTGATTTTCTTCAAAACATTTTACCGAATATGTTAGAAAATATCGGTATAAGAGGCATGTTGTTTCAGCATGATGGGGCCCCACCACATTTTAACCTTCAAGTAAGAGAACACTTAAACAATGTGTATCCTAACAGATGGATTGGACGCGGGGGTTCACATGAATGACCACCAAGATCTCCTGATTGTAACCCTTGTGATTACTTTTTATGGGGCCACTTAAAAAACGAGGTTTATAGCATTGAAATTGAAAGTAGGCAACATTTAATCCAGCGCATCGTTACAACCTGCGACGAAATACGGAATAATCCAGAAATGATACGTCGAGCAATTGGTGACCTTTCTAAACGCGCAAGAAAATGCACAGAATGTGGGGGAGGACATTTTGAACATTTACTTTAGTGTCAATTACGTTTTATTTTTAAACACATTTAGTTATTGTTTTGTTATTTATTGTTAATTGAATGGAAAATATTTTATTTATTTAGATTTTAGTTTGTTCTCTTTTCCAATTTTTATTAAGTATAAAATGTTGATGATTTTCTTGATCAAAGTAACTGGTTGCTTAGGCCTAAATGGTTTAAATTATCTGTTACTTTTATTCTTTGAACAAGCCTACTGTGATTGATTAAAAATTTTGTTATTTCATACCCGATTACTTATTAGGACCACAGTTTTTTACCAAAATGGACCTTTAAAACGTGCCGGAATTAGGATTCACCCAGACCACCTAGGCTCAATAGAATTTTTGCAAATTTTAGTTATAAAACTATTTATTTCACGTGCCTCTCATTTAATAGGGTTCTGTAATCCATTTTCTTGCACATTTAACAACGTATTTAAATAACCACGAAGGTGTAACAAAAAAATGAAATAGGCCATTTTGTTTGTTTTTTCTTGCTCTTTTCGAATATCGTATCGAAATTTCAAAAAAATATATACAGGGTGATGTTTTATTGATGCAAAGAAGAAACATAAATTATAGTGAGTCCGGACCTGGATATATTTTTTTTATACATGTACCTCTTGGGGCTCGTTAGTACATTGGCCGTACCAAATATGAATCCGTTATTTCATTCCCTGTCAAAGTTATGACAAAAAACAGGTTTGGCCAAAAATTATTTAACACCCTGTAACTTCGTAATGAAGGCCCAATGAGACATTTCTATGGGAGGTTCCGGTTACCACTGACGTTCTCTACCTCCTATTAAGCTATGTCCCTCTCATGATGCAACACCCTGTATAGACCGTGCAACTTAGCGTGTAATAGAAACTTTGATACATTTCTAATGAATTTAGAAAACTTCTTGTATAAATACTGTAAAACAAATACACAAATAGTGCTTGTGGGTGATTTTAATGTAGATTTTTCGTGGTCACTCCGAGGAGCTGACAAACCTAATTTCATTGGTAGATTCATTTGGCCTAAATACTACCATATCTGAGTATACAAGAATTAGTAAAAATTCATCCACTTGCATTGACAAAATAATTACAAATTTTGATGAAGAGAATTATGAAGCATGCCTGTCAGATCATCGCGGACAATTCTTTAATCTCAAATCTATTACAAATACTAGTCAGATAATGTATAAAAGGCATTATACCAAAAAAAAAACCTAAATAAGCTCTGTAGCTCTTTAAAAGAGTAAATCTAGGTCTAATTGTCGGACAATGTATTGCAGTTGTAAAAAGTCAGAATCACCTTGTATTTCATTGTGTTGTATATGTATAAATAATGATCATCTAAATAAAAATGACTAATCATTTGTCTTGTTTTCATATATTTCTATTAGAATTCGCTGTTTCTTGTTCTATATTTTTTATTTATAATACATGTTTTTTTAATTATAATTTTTTATTTTTATAAAATAATCATTAAAATGACTCCACAGCATGTACTTCAGCGATTTCCTGTATATGCAAGAGGGGGGGAATAATAAAATTGGACCAAAAAATCCGGCAAGATCCGGATTATAAATCTTTGAGCTATTCTCAGCTAATATCCATTGACAAAATGCGGCCCTCACATTTTGCATACTCACTTCCATCTAGCTCCCGGTCTATCATAGTGGATATGATAATATACTGTGTGCTGATAAGAATACGGCACCTTGTTATTGAGAAATGTGGTTTTTGGGATAATACTATAATTTAAGCAGGAATCTATAGGCAAAGTAGTACGATTTCAGTATATACGAACGGGCCTGATGAAATTCCCGTTTTCTTACTACGTGATTGCGTCTCAATATTCGCAGAACCACTTTCTAAACTCTCTAATTTAATCCAATACTTTTCCCTCTCAGTGAAAATTATCTGAGATAGTTTCAGTTTTCAAGAAAGGTCACCGGTCGGATATCTGCAACTATATCGTCCAATGGCATAATTTGTAACTTTGCCAATGATCGCAGATGTGCATGCGCAACATGGTTTTGTTAAAGGCAGGTCCACCGTTACCAACTTATTTTGTATGACAGAATTCTTAACTGATGCCATGGATGATGGACTCCAAGCAGACGTGACCTATACCGACTTTTCAAAGGCATTTGACAGAATTGACTACGGTATTCTATTGAATAAACCGACTCATTTCGGATTCTCTGTAGACTTTTTGAAGTTTTTAAAATCCTACTTCTCATATAGAATCCCGCATGTGGTATATCGCGGTTGCAAATCTATTCAAATATCTGCTATGTCGGGTGTGCCGCAGGGATCAGTTTTAGGACCTCCTTTCTTCATCCTATTCATTAATAATATTGTTGACACCCTGACAGTACCTTATCTTCTTTATGCTGATGACTTAAAATTTATTTTGCAATGTTGCAAGTATCGACGACTGACGAACTTCAACAAAATTTAAATCACGTTAAGGTGTTGGGGACCTCTAGCGTATACGACCCACCATACGCCTTAGCGTTTTGTGGGGCGCATAATAACAAGACGTAGCAGAGTTTCGCTATTGTCCACGGGAGGCGCGATATACTTCCAGCTGGTGATAAGGAGAGAGACATTTTTGATGGCGGTATACGGTTGATAATGCCACAAAACTCGTTTTATCCGAGGCATCCTGGTGGATTTTGGGATTCTCAACACAGGAAAATTTTCTCCATCTGTTGCTGTTCCGTTTAGCGGAATATTTTGTTGTTGTGAGTAAATTTTAACTGCGGAAGCAGGATATTTAAGTATACAAGGTAAGTTAACCTCTCGGTTACCTGTTCTCTACCCACAAATTTACAGGCTTTCATTTGGAAGTATCGTGTCGACTTGAAAGACGGACTCGACTCCATTCATCCAACTGTGGCTTTCTAGGAACATTGGTGAATTGTTCCCTCATCAGTGAGGTAAATTATATTTCTTTTGTGGGTTATGTCAGATTCAAATTGCTCTCATTAGGCACGCTTCACGTGCATTTCCGACCATGCAAATTAAATCGGGATATCTTTAGGGTTTCACGGACGGGGCATCCACACACAGTAGAAAGTTCCAGGGCTGGAAAGGCTATAATCAACCCCATCCTCTGGTCAATTTCTTTCGTCCCGAAGACACCTCCGTAGGGCTACAGTTTCTTCAACGTCGAAGTTGGTATCATACCACCCTAGATAAGTGTGTTGTTTTTATTTAACAGGGGCCACCTTCAGTGGTTCTGCGCGGTTATATTCCATTCATACTTACTTTTGTATTATAACTTGTATAGTGCATTTCATGTTTAAAGAAAGTGTCAATATTTCATCAGCGACCACTACGCATGAAACCCTCAGTGATTTGCGTAAGTAAGTGAACTAATAATTTGTCATAGTTTATGTAAACTTGGGTTTAACGCCCTGAGATAGTCTGAGCTAGTGAAATTTTATCGTGGACACGTTACATCACTTATCCGGGGTAAGTTGTGTCTGCGATATCTGCTACGCTACAGTAGCCCAAGTGAGTTTCTTTATGTAATATCTTATAACCATTACTATCCAACGTATTTATTTGTTTATGTACGTGTACGTAGTAAAGGGTTGGTGATTGGTTAACTTACCTAAGTATACAGAAATGTAACACAGTGTCTTATGCCATCAAACAATAATTGATCCACTTTGATTACTATATTGATAATAACACGTTCTTAAGACCTGAAGCATTTTGTGATCTGGGTGTTAACCTTGATAAAAGATTGTCTATTAGCAATCACAGCACGTACGTTGCCACGAAGGCGTACAAAGCTTTATGATTTATCAGAAACAGTTGTAACGTTTAGAATATTGATACACTGAAGCTATTAGATGCCACCTTTGATCGCCATAATTTAGAACATGCTTCTATTATTTGGCGTCCTAACTACCCAGCATATATCGATAATTTGGAAGGAGTACAGCGCAGATTTTTAAAATATGCTCATTTTAGAGTGGAAGAGGTATATCTTCCTATAGGATTTCCCGAATCTGATCTCTAAATTTCGGCTTCGACTCAGTCGAACAAAAGCTTATCTGATCTTATTACATAAGATAATTCATAACAACATAAACTGCTCAGAAATTTTATGTATGTTAAATTTTCATACTTCCAGAGCTGAGACAAGACAGGCAAATCCATTTTATCTGCAAACTGCACTAATAAATATAAAAAAGTTTTCCCCTCTTCACAATATGTGTAACAATGATAACAACTTAAAACTGCTCACTTGACATTATGTCCTGTCAATGAAAAAGATGGATTTATGATTGATATTATTTCTTTGCTTCTTCACTGTTGGTTATTCATACTTTTCTCATCTGTTTATACATTTTTATTTAAAATATTTCTTGTCAATTTATGTTTCTCTATTTTTTAAATTTAAATGTAATTTTTTCTTTTAGATATATATTTATTAACATAGTAGGATATAGGGGCTCTAGGATATAATTAACAACTTTTACTAAAAGATAACGTGATGTATCATCAAAATCTGAAGAGTTCTCTGTGGAAATAGACAGAACTACATCATAAACTTCATTAGTACTGGTGATAGAAATAATGACTTACTGTAATTTTTATAGCTTGTCCTATAAGCAACTGAAGAGTTTTTAAATAAGCATAAAATGCGCTGTCATTTTTTGATTTGTAAGTTTCCTTGATTGATTGTAGCGTCATCAGTTCCATGGTTTCTGATCTTGCCTTGGCTTGCTTATTCGAGCCCTGGGTTACTTTAATTTCTTTCCATACATCAGTAAATTTGTGGACAATTTGAAGTAAATGTTCGTCACTAAATTTTTATGCTAAATATCCTAACCTAGTAATATGTCGAATTTAGTAATTTTTTAAGAAAGGTCAAAATATCATTAATTAAACAAAAACTGGTAAAATCACCAAAATGTGAATAAAATAAATACAAAATGTAGTTAAAGTCAATAAATATTAATTATCCTCGAATGTGGTGAACTTTTACCCCTATTAGAATAGAAAACCGTTCATCGTAATATACAGGCTGTCTCACCGGGAACTGAATCGATCGATATAAAGAAAAGTACGCATCGGAAAATTTTGAAAATTTAGATAATTACTAATGTCAGTGTGGCCAATCTAACTGAAATAATTACGAACAGCTGGCACTTCCGCTTATACTGGAAGTCGATACCAACTTGCTAGGGTTTTCGAAAAGAGCATAAAATTCTGAGTCGAAAATATGTAGCATATCCTATACCTAAACCTAGCCGTTTCAGAGATATTTGACATTTTATAGAAAATTTGACAGATGCAACGGTTTGCAAGAACCATTATAACTTTCTTCGTGTAAAAGATCCTCATTAGCTTCTTGTTACGTAAAAAGAACACAAAAAGAACTACGTTTACCTTTTTTCTGATATTAGCATTGTGGGGGTTAAAGTTACAACTTTTTGAAATATTTGCGATTTTATTAGAAATTCATGAATTGTTGTAATCATTTCATCAAAATAGCCATGATTAGAAACAATCAGTCATTATCTTATGTCAAAAATGCCAGCACGTTTAAATTATACCAACGAAAACTTTTTAAATTTGTTTATTATTTATGGAGAATGTGATAAAGTAATATCAAGAACTTGCAGCACATTTGCTACTCGATATCCACAGAAACGCAAAATAACACTAACACTGTAACCTACGTATTAATCGAATTGAAGATATGGCATGAACTAAAATAGCAGAGATAAGATCAATTTAAAACATGATTTCATTTGGGCGAGCGTAGGTGCGTCTTTACTATGTACATACTTCGGTATGCGATGTAAAGCAACGACAGGCGCAGTTAGTACTTGGATGGTGACCATTCCAACGGAAACCGCGTTCTCGCCTCACATATCTTCCAGCGGCTTGTATATCAGTGTATGCGCGGAAGCTATACAACCTTAGGCGAGGGTTGTATAGGAGATATACCATCCTTCGGAGGGGATGTAAAGCCGTCGGTCCCTTGCCTATTAAATGTTAGGCAAGTAAAAGATCCCTACTCTTCTTAAGGGAAGAGGTTCGGCAAAATTCCTGGTTGGGGGTAGCTCGTCTACAGGCGTCGGTGTTAGGCCTCAGTAGCGGAAATAGGCCGACGTTAAATAAATGTATATAAAAAAAAAATTAATTTAATAATTGCTCAAAATTCCGCCCTCGAACCTCGACACATTTTTCGCACCTTCGGATTAGTACCTCATGGGTAGCTCTTCTAATTGAATCCTGTGATATGTTTTGAAATGCATCTCTCTCTTTGCATACAATCTTCAATGGTTGTTAATGGGCCCTCATAAACTTTATTTTTAATAGTTCCCCAAATGAAATAATCCAAAACTGATAAATCGGTCGAGCGAGGAGGTCATAAGAAAGGTCCATTATTGGCAATCCATTGATCATAAAAAATTTCTTGTAAATAACTATTAATTAAATATGCGTTATGTGGGGAGCACCGTCGTGCTGATAAAAAATGTTTCTATGTTCGGCGAGAGGTAAATTTTCTAAATAGTTATTATTCAAATTTTGTAAGATATTCAGATATTTTTCACTTAAAAAAAAAAAAAAAATTACCTATACATATTAGCAGAAGAGAAAATTTAATTTACCGTTTAAATTTTCCTCATAAAATTGTAATGCCACCACTCTATCGTTTCTTATGGCACAGTAAACATTGAACTGCCAAATTTCCTGAAAGTTTCGCTCTCTGAACATATGAGGATTTGAGTCACTCCAATAATGCGAATTGTGTCTATTAATAAGTCCATTTTTAGTAAATTTTGCTTCATCTGTCCATATAATATTTAACAAATAAGAATAGTGACCCTCAGACCTTATTAGAATAAATTCACAAAAATTCTGTCTTCTTAGGAAATCTGTTCCTTTTAATCCTTGAACCATATGGAATGAAAACGGGTGAAACTTATGTTTTAATAAGATTCTGTGAATTAAATCCTTGCATAGTCCCGATTCCAGAGCAGCTTGTCTTAAGTCATCCTTGAAAATGCATGAAAATATCCCAGAATGACTATTTCAATGTTTTCGTCATTAACAATAGGCTTTCTTCTTTGCATTTTTGCCTTGACAGAACCATAATTTTTTAAATTTTCCAGTATGCGTTTTACAGTGTTTGGTGACGGTTTTCGTTTGTCTGGATATCGGGTAGCAAATGTGCTGCAAGTTCTTGGTATTACTTTATCACATTCTCCACAAATAATAAACAAATTTAAAAAGTCTTCGTGGGTGTAATTTTAACGTGTTGGCATTTTTTGACATAAGGTAATGACTGATTGTTTCTAATCATGGCTATTTTGATGAAATGATTACAACAATTCATGAATTTCTAATAAAATCGCAAATATTTCAAAAAGTTGTAACTTTAACTCCCACAATATAAAAAAAAGGGAATTCAATTTTACACAACTTGACGTAAAAAAATACAGGGTGGTGTTCCATTTGACCTAAACAAGTTCTCGCGGTTTGAAGTTGACAAAATGTAACGCGAAAAACGGAACACTTGGTATGATATTATTGAATGTATTTCAGTTGTAAAACGTAGCTCTCCTTGTGTTCTTTTTATGTGGCAAGAAGCAAATGAGTATATTTTACACGAAGAAAGTTATAATGGCTCTTGCAAACCGTTGCACCTGTCAAATTTTCTATAAAATGTCAAATATCTCTAAAACGGCTAGGTTTAGGTATAGGATATGCTACATATTTTCGACTCAGAATTTTATGCTCTTTTCGAAAACCCTAAAATATATAGGGTGTTCCATTTGAAATAAGCAAGTTGGTATCGACTTCCGGTATAAGTGGAAGTGCCAGCTGTTTGTAATTATTTTAGTTGGATTGGCCACATCGCCATTAGTAATTATCTAAATTTTCAAACTTTTCTGATGCGTTCTTTTCTCTAAATCGATCGATTCAGTTCCCGGTGAGACACCCTGTATACTGTTGACTCAAATGTTCAAGAACCAAATATGAAACCTTCTTCACGGACATTTTGATCCTGCAATCACAGAAGGTTCTAAAAATTATGATCTTTTTTTCTAGAATAATCAAATATTAGTGATATGCTCTGTGAGGCATGTGCATGTATTGCTGTTAAAAATTCTAGTAACAATATATTTAAATCTTAGTCCAATTCCCATTTCAACAAAAAAATCTATAAAACATAATGGCTCTTCACTATCACTACACTTAGGGCGAGGGGTTGCTATTCTTGGCGCTCAATTCTATTTTAGTACATAAGAAAAGCAAATAATGGTTATTGAGTTTTGATTTATTTATATAAGCCTCATGTAATAAATTGTTATTTCGTTGAAAACCATGGAGGTGCGGCGATGTAAATTTTCATAAAAAATATAGAAATTGTCAGATTTACTGTAATTTTACGCCCAGAACAAACTCGGAGGGGAACTTTAAGTCTCGTAAAAATTCGAATTGAATTAGAATTTATACGGGCATGTGTAAAAATGTTCAAAATGAATTGCACACAGTGGTAGGTGTTTGTATGGCGTCAAATTCTATAATCAGATACAACGCAAATACATTACTATGCCATATAGTGCATCATCTTTTGAAAAAAATGTTTTAAAATGTTCCTGACTATTTTCCAGGTCATTTGATTGACAATCTTAAGCTTAGGAACTCTGAATTTGTCTGAGCAAAGGAGATGGCTACCTACAGTCTATAGTGGGTTCCGAACTACTTCTTGGGAATAATTTATAGTTATATAGGACTCAAACTCATTTTGTTAGGTATGCTCAGAGAAAATTAGACAAGCTATCCATTGAACTATCCTTAATACTTCTTAGTTTAGCTACAAAGGTAGCAGTTATTTGCACTATCTCTTCAGCGATATATCTTTAGGTTCTTCACCTACGTGTAAATTAATGTTCCAAGATTAGAGCAACAGATAGTTTTTTTCTATTAGCAGAAAACGTAAAAGAATATCCACAAAGAGAAATTTGCTCTATATCTTATTAATAGTCCAATTTTACTAAAACAGAATGGTAGTTGTATAGTGGGAAAATGGATAATTCAGTAGAGTAACAGTGAAGGTTTTTAGGGACGTCATCACTCTGGGTACCACGGAGGCATATTCAGGGTCGTTTCTAAGAACTGCACCTAGATCCTCGCATCGGGATAGTGGGAGGAAGGGTCGGGAGTCTTAGAAGCCATATTTAAAATAATAGCCAGGTGGCTAGAGATAGTAGTAGTGAGTTTAATGGACATTACGAATATAATTTTTAATTGTTATGTTCGTTATATCTCACTTTTAGCTTCTCGCTGTAGACTATTGCCTTACACATAAGAACAACGCGTAGGTCTAAACCTCCCAGCTCTCCCTCTCACTTACCCGGCCCGATGAGTACTCGATCCTAGAAACGTCTTCGAACTCTACAGTGATACTCACGGTGATGATGCCACTAAGTACCCTATTTTCACTCTACTAAACTATCCGGCTTCCTTACTATATGACTACTTAGGCGTTTAGCCATTTCTCGATGATATTTGCTTTGTGTGTAGTTCATTGTCAGAGTTAAGAGTTGTTCGGAGTGTATTAGTCATCCATGCTTCCAATTTTAATTATAAATGACTTTACGTCAATAAAATGACGCAGCCGAATGTACGGTGTGCTTGGAAAGAGAGAGATAGAGATGTAATAGAATATGACATTGGGCAAATTTATTATGCCTAATCTTTAAACTTCTCGGTACATTTCAGGATATTAGGGCTAATTTTATTTTAGTTCTACAAAAGGGAAAATGTTTATTTTAATAATACCTATGTGGGATGATAAGAATTATTTTTGCAAATCGAAAATAGAAGAAATTTTTTTTATATATACTTTTTTTTTTCATCACCCCATATTGTAACATGTTTTTAATGTCTTTTAGAGAAAGCCGTTTTTTAAAATAATGATTTATATGAGAGTAAATTGAATCGTCTTTCCGACTTATATCCGGAGCGCTCTTAAGCGCTGTTACAGTGAATTTTCTAGTCATAGCAAAAAGAACAATGCCTTACCTATTTGGCGCCCGACGTGGGGCACTTGCAGCCATATTAGATTCGAGACTTCAAAAAGAATACTTAAATTGTGAATACTTTTATATGTCGTTGTGTATGGGCGCATAGTTTTTAAAAACTTGGTTTGCACTTTAATATATAGGCCATACATAGAGACAAAGCAACACTTTCACGTATACTTTATGGTTATATACAATTTAAAACTATGGGGCGAGCGTAGGTGCGTCTTTACTATGTACATACTTCGGTATGCGATGTAAAGCAACGACAGGCGCAGTTACTACTTGGATGGGTGACCATTCCAACGGAAACCGCGTTTTCGCCTCACACGTCTTCCAGCGGCTAGTATATCAGTGTATGCGCGGAAGCTATACAACCTTAGGCGAGGGTTGTATAGGAGATATACCATCCTTCGGATGGGATATAAAGCGGTCGGTCCCTTGTCTATTAAATGTTAGGCAAGTAAAAGATCCCTACTCTTCTTAAGGGAAGAGGTTCGGCAAAATTCCTGGTTGGGGGTAGCTCGTCTACAGGCGTCGGTGTTAGGCCTCAGTAGCGGAAATAGGCCGACGTTAAATAAATGTATAAAAAAAAATAAAATTTAAAACTATAAAATAAACTTGGCTTCTACGCTAGGAAAATATAATATAATTTAGCACCGTAAAGGTGTGCGATTTACGGAGTACATGAGTGGTTAGAAAAGCTGGTCCACTTTGTTTTCAGCCTCAACTTCAGACCCTTGGATCTTTCACAGAACAAAGCTCTCAGATATTATGTGTGTAGTCCCGTTGTTCTAAAATTTTGTAAATTTACAATATAAACAACAAGCTGTTTGTCGACACTTATTCAGAAATAATTCAACAATGTTATGGAATTCCTTTGCTATTAAACAACTTAAAGGAACAAGGCTCATTTAATTAAATGGAGGCTGTACTGTACTCTGCATTGATTGAGGGCCCTTGTCCCTCCTTTTCGGAAAGGCTAAACCGGATCCGAATTAAGAAAGTAACTAAATTGGCAGCTCCAATTCGAACTCTCAGGAACATCAATGGTGGAAATTAAAAATCCCTTAGATGTGTGCGTTTGAGATTAACGGAGAAACAGGACGGCTAATATTCTGGACTTAACGACATGTGAGCTGAGGCCCAGCTCGTTGATGACACTCGTTTTTCACAGATGAGAGCTTCACTTGAGTTGAATTATCTTGTCGACGGTTTTTATAACGGTTTAATTTAAAACCGGATACGGAGTATACCTGGCTGCCTAATGCTAAAAAAATAATACAAATAATTGTTTGGTACATGGTAAATAAGTCTTCTCCAAAGGTAAAACAGAAAAATAACATGTAGCTATATAATAAAAGACTCATCTCTTGCTGGTCTTATGAATTGACCTATATTTATTGTATGCAGGGTGTTTCATCACAAGAGGGATATACCTTAATAGGATGCCATAACCTCTCATGATGCAAAACCTTGCATATTCCTTAACGGATAATTTCGGTAAGAATTTTTCAATCTGCTTATTCCAAACTGCTCTTACTTCATTAAGCAATTTAACTAAATGACAGTAAAAGTGTTTGCTGGAAGTGTTAAGGAAGATAGACCGCATCCGTTTAAACCGATTATAGTTCATAAGCTGGAAATGAGGGATGAAGGCTTAGACTTAAATTTTGCGTAATTGTCAGCGACGAAATCCTAATTTATACTTTATATCATCAAAGAGGTTGTTTTGGGGGAAGTAAGTTTAGAAAGTTACATAAAACTGAAAATAAAAATATTCATAATTAGCTAATCTACAGAGTGTTTCATAATTAAGTACTCTCCTTCCAAGTGGTGGCAACTGGAAGTGGTAAGTTGAGTTTTGCATATAAACATTATTAAATCATCCTCGGGATTATTCAAAGTAGGTATCCTGTGTTACTATTAAAATAGAAATTGTGTAAATTGTATACAAGCGTCTTAAACATCATGAAGCGTTTTCATGGAACTGATTCTCTCCGTTTATTCAGTAGGCGTCATCAGGTCTACGAAGGATAGTAGCGCATCTAGCTTCCACGCGGTTCGGATCCCACTATAAACAGTAGGGCCCCGTCTCATTTACTCATACAAGTCTAGGATTAATAGGGTCATTCAAGTGATCCGGAAGGCGGTTAAAACAGTTACATTTCCATATTTCATTGAAATCTAATGGCATGAACTCGAAGGAAGTAATATGCGAAAATTTAAGCATCATCAGGTGACCAAATATTTTTATTTATTGACCTATCAAAAATATGTTCTGTTGTGATTTTGTTCGGTTAATTTCTTAATGATTCTTAATTTTTGCTCTGTTGGAGTGGGTTAAAGTTAAAGGTAAAGCTCTTTTAGCATCATTAGGCATTTATATTCATTAAAGCTCCACATAATCAGGCAAAGCCCTATTCCAAACTTGTGTTATCATTCTAGACGTCGAGACGATGCAACATTTGTCTTGCAGTTTAACAAAAATGCTTGTAATATACGACTTAAGTGGTTATACAAATTTTCATGTGCGGAAACTCCCCCACAAATTTGACAACTTATGGCAACTTATGATGACATAATTAATATTATAAACAGTCTTAAATCTAATGCATATGGTTGATGGAATTAGCTCTCATATGCTGCATATTTGTTTACTCATAATATGTAAACATTTCATTAATTGCTGCTTGGAAGTAGCTTTCCTGTAAACTGGAAACTATCGATTGTAAAACCATTGGCAAAAATAAATGATCCAAAATTATGCTCTGACTTAAGACCAATAAGCATTATACAAGCTATATCAAAAGTTCTAGAAAAAGTAATTTTTCCGGAAATTTACGAATTTGTCGCAATAAAAAATATAGTTTCAACTTTACAGTCTGACTACAGAAAGGGACACAGTACCACCTCAGTTATACTAAACATAACCATCATTAACGCTTTGGATAACTGGGATATTCTTGATCGTGCACTGATATGCGCGAAGTTAAACTTTTACAGTTTTGACAACACATCGGTAAATTTCTTTACATCCTACCTTGCAAATCGGAAACAAATGATGTATCTAACGAACGAATATTCTGACATAACAAATATCACTTCGACTGTACCACTGGGTTCCGTTTTGGGGCCTCTTCTATTTTTAATATATACAGCCGATGTATTTAAATGTTCAGAATATACGAATATGCAAGCCTTCACTGATGGTACACAGTTGTTACATTCTTTCAAAGTGAACAAAGTACACAAATAAATCAAGCAATTAGTTAGATCTTTCTGCAATATTAAGGTATGCTAATCAAAATAACGTAAAACTAAATTCAAGTAAGTGTTCGTTTAAATTTGGAAATTGAAGATAGGCTTTTAGTGGCTGTATTATTTGATACTAAATTGAGATTTGAAAATCATGTTATCATCTGTAATAAAAAAATGTTGTTATTCTAAAACTGTTATATACTAATATTAGCTTCATAAACTTTAAAATGAGAAAAAAGCTCTGTGAAAGTCTAGTCTCACCTATTTTAAACTTCTGTAAGTTTATTGCTCGTACTTAGACCAGCCTACTAAATACCATTTACAAAAAGTAATGAATACTTGTTGTAGATATGTATTCAGATTAAAAAAGTTCGACCATATATCTCATAAAATAAAGGAACTAAATTGGCTTAAAGTTGTAAACATCATCTATCCATTTTTCTATATTCTTTGCTGAATACCTCATCACCACTATATCTAGAGAAACACCCATCAGTTTCAGGTATAATGATCACAGTAGAAGTCTCCGTTTTACATATAATCTGTCACTACCTCGATTTCATTCAACATTATTTACGAGATCTTTCTCCTATAATGCTCCTCATGTATATAATGATATCCCAGATACCCTTAAATCATTACCAGTAAGTAGCTTCCGACAAAAAATTGAAAAACACATGAGAACTCAGTAGTATTCCAAATATCAGAACTTAGATTTATTTACTTTTTCCTCTCTTCTTCTCTTTTCATAATTTTACGACAGATCTATCTGTTTGAGAAAATAAACTTAATTTTTGCAATAATGCTACTTCCTTCTTTAATGTAATATTAATTGTTAGATATATATAAGTGTATACGGCTCCGATAGCCATTATGTTGTGAGCACAAGAATGGACTGTATTTACAGCGTAAAACAAATTATTATTAAAAATGTCAAAATCAATATGGAAAAACACCAGCAAAAAAATAGACAACTTACAATACCGATTGTCGGCAACAAATCCTCGTCTTCCGCACCACCCTGGCTTCTTCTCAGAGCTCTTGGGCCAAGGTTTTCACCATGTACACAGAATATTTAATTTAAAGTTCAATAATTAGTCTCCGCACTGACCCGAGGGGCGGCAAGGTTCATCAGTACAATGTTTATGCGCGGAATTAATATTATGATTTAAATAATTACTATTATAAGTAAGGTTTTAACTTCGATTTTTACCATTACCGTTTTAATAATTATCATCATATGTTTTCTCCCTCTTTTGCTTTTAATTTGTATCATGTACTTATATTAATTTGGTATAACGTATACATTAAGGTTATGTAGGGTAGCCGCATGGCTAGACTTCGCCTTATATATTTGTTATACACGTACAAATAAACATATTGTATTATTATTAATATTATCATTATAACAATTTTGTGAACCATTAAATATAATTCATGAGTACAAATTGTGGTTGCGAGGGGTGTTGGCATTTACGACTTAAATAAGTTGTACAAGTAATTAATTTTTAGCCTTAGTAATTATCAATTCTAACCTTTGGCCTTTAGTGGCTTTGCGAGAGAATGGCAATTCCACCCTTGTCGGTATGGCGGTTATATTCGCTTACATTTGGCGGTAAAAATAACCAGTACACAAAAAGTCAGCTTGTAGGGTATTCAAAGTTTATTCTAAATATAATGAAACAAAATAATTAATAATTTCAAATTCATTATGTAGTTTTTATAAATAACATATACAGGGTGTCTCACCGGGAACTGAATCGATCGATATAGAGAAAACTACGCATCAGAAAATTTTGAAAATTTAGATAATTACTAATGTCGGTGTGGCCAATCCAACTAAAATAATTACAAGCAGCTGGCACTTCCGCTTATACCGGAACTTGCTTATTTCAAATGGAACACCCTATATATTTTGTGGTTTTCGAAAAGAGCATAAAATTCTGAGTCGAAAATATGTAGCATATCCTATACCTAGCCGTTTCAGAGATATTTAACATTTTATAGAAAATTTGATAGGTGCAACGGTTTGCAAGAACCGTTATAACTTTCTTCGTGTAAAAGATCCTCATTTGCTTCTTGTCATATAAAAAGAACACAAGGAGAACTACGTTGTACAACTGAAATTAATTCAATAATATCATACCAAGTGTTCCGTTTTTCGCGTTACATTTTTTCAGTTTCAAACCGCGAAAACTTGTTTAGGTCAAATGGAACACCCTGTATTTTTTACGTCAAGTTGTGTAAAATTGAATTAATTCCCTTTTTTCTGATTTTAGCATTGTGGGGGTTAAAGTTACAACTTTTTGAAATATTTGCGATTTTATGAGAAATTCATTTCTGGATATCGAGTAGCAAATGTGCTGCAAGTTCTTGATATTACTTTATCACATTCTCTATAAATAATAAACAAATTTAAAAAAGGCTTCGTTGGTATAATTTAAACGTGCTGGCATTTTTTGACATAAGATAATGACCGATTGTTTCTAATGATGGCTATTTTGATGAAATGATTGCAATTCATGAATTTCTAATAAAATTGCAAATATTTCAAAAAGCTGCAACTTTAACCCCCACAATGCTAATATCAAAAAAACGGGAATTCAATTTTACACAACATGACGTAAAAAAATACAAGATGTTCCATTTGACCTAAACAAGTTTTCGCGGTTTGAAGTTGACAAAATGTAACGCGAAAAGCGGAACACTTGGTATGATATTATTCAATTTATTTCACTTGTAGAACGTAGTTCTCCTTATGTTCTTTTTATGTGACAAGAAGCAGATGAGGATCTTTTACACGAAGAAAGTTACAACGGTTCTTGCAAACTGTTGTATCTGTCAAATTTTCTATAAAGTGTCAAATATCTCTGAAACGACTAGGTTTAGGAATAGGATATGCTACATATTTTCGACTCAGAATTTCATGCTCTTTTTGAAAACCCTAAAATATATAGGGTGTTCCATTTGAAATAAGCAAGTTGGTATCGACTTCCGATATAAGCGGAAGTGCCAGCTGTTTGTAATTATTTTAGTTGGATTGGCCACAGCGGCATTAGTAGTTATCTAAATTTTCAAAATTTTCTGATGCGTACTTTTCTCTATATCGGTCGATTCAGTTCCCGGTGAGACACCCTGTATATATGACAAATAAGGTCAACTTAGAGGAATGATAGATGTAAAAATGCACAAAGGCAGGTTTCGTCGTATTCCTCTTGAATCCCAATATTTTTATTAGGACTATTAAATAGTCAAGGGATCCTCGTGTCAAAATTAAAACAAAAAATTAAAACACATTCAAATGAGTTGTTGAATTGATTTGCACCGTCCAAATAAAAGAAAATAATGGTATTAATTTTCCTAATAGTAGGTGCCATGGATCTTGTTACCATGACAATAGACAAAAGAATGTTTAATTGACACTTCTTGTTGTTATAATTGCTGCTTTTCTCGTTACTAGTGTTTCACTGTGATCTACTATTACTTTGTAATAACTAATTTTATGCGTTTCCTTTATTAAGTTTTTTTTTTAAATTTATTATGGCTTTGAGATATAGAAACGAAGAAAGGTTAGATATGCTAGAAATTTATTTTAAATCAAATAGAAATACTGATGAGGTATCAAGAATTTATGAGGATAACTTTCCAGAACATGTGCAACCGAATCAAAAGTATTTTAGGGCTCTGTTATAAATTTATTGAATTATGGATGGTTTAATGGAAAAAGAAATGGTACTTATGAGATAGATAACGAAGAGCGAAATAACGTTGTATTAGAATACGTAGAAGACAATGCATCTGTAAGACAAATTTCAAATCAGGTAATTGTTCCCAAAACAACTGTGCATAAAATTTTAAAGAAAAATCATTATCACCCATACAAACCAACCATCGTTTTAGGTTTACAAGAAAATGACTATTAGAGAAGAGTAACATACTGTGATTGGTTTGTACAAAAATAAGAACCCAGACTTTCATTCAAAAGTAGTATGGACAGACGAGATTAAATTCACTAATTGTGGTGTTTTCAATAGACATAACACCCATAACTGGAGTATCCAGAACCCTCACATAATTAGCCTGATTTCAAACCAAATTTGGATTCAATGTCTGGTGTGGCATCATAGGTAAACTTATTTAAATCGTTCATTGATAATAATTCATTATAAAAAAATACGCAACGTTCTATGGCCAGCCAGGTCTCCTGATCTCACTTCGTTGGACTATTTTCTTTGAGAGCATACAACAAACGAAATCTATTAATTTGAACCACCAGAAAATATTAAAATTTTAGAAGAACATTTAAGAAATGCTTTTTTCTGCTATTAACAGAAATACTTTAAAGAGCGTGTAGTTCAATATTAAAGCGATGTCAAAAGTGCATTAATGAACAAGGACGACATATTGAACAAGTTTTTAATTAATTTGTTTTAATTTCAGGTTGAAGCTAATCAAATCGGATTATTTTTTTTTCTTCATAGCCTACTTAGAAAACTTAATTTTTTCATATTTTACACCAGTAAATAATTTTTTCCTGACATTGCAATACATGAAAGGGGAATTAAGAGCACTATTGAACATACAAAGAATCCAATATGGCTTCCATGAGAAAAAAAGAAATTAGTGGCATTAACTGAGAAACAAATGACGGTAGAAATTTTTTGGTAACGTCAACGAAAGCACCTTAAAAAAGTGTCGTAAGAATGTACTTATTGAAATATCACCAGTCATCAAATTAGGCAGATACGGGAAGTTTTTTAAAATCTACCTTTACAGTTTTTTGAAAATATTTCAGAAACGAAGATAGCTAGGCCAAAATTAAAAACGGCATCGAAATGGTCACAAAATTCTTCAAAAAAGTCCCCCATTTAACCGTTTCTCTATCTCTAATAATAACCCCCAATTTGGGACACAGTGTATACTTTGAACTACTAATTTCGATTCTGACATCAAATTATGCCATCAAATCAGAATCTAAAGTTATCTCTCAGTTCTAATAGTGTCTACATGATTTTAGGGCCCCCAGAGCCATCACCCTATAACGCCACTGACATAAATTGACTTCTATGCGTAGTTTGTAATTTGCTCATGTGTCTGTATATAAATAGGTATATAATGGAACATGAGGTTGCCTTAATAATGCTAAAATATCACAAGTAGGTCTTTGTTAAGCTAAAGGGCCGATAAATCTCGGCATATTGTCATTACCGTCCTTTCAAAACTTACCGGATAGTTAGCGTAACCCTTATTACAAGGTCTGGTAATTCTAATTTACGAGAGTGTATATATCTGCAAAGAATCCTGTACCGTGAAACTTAATTTAACTAGACTCCATGACTAAACAATTTAACAGTATATAGGTATTGAGCAAAAGTTGAGGTAGGACATGGCCGGTGTTGGAATTCAGGTAAGTATGTATGAATTTTCGCAATTATTTTCCTGAATGTCCAATAGACACTATCTGGGATTGCAGTGTACTCACTTGATACCAGTCAACAATATTAATAATAAAAAAGCTGTGATGCTAAGTCTAACATTCACTCAATCCAATATATTGGTGAGAAACTTGCCGAGGGATGAATGGCAAGAGGGTGACTAAAAAAAATGTCATGTCGCTAGCCTCAACCTCAGGGAACCGGGCACACCCTGTTGTATAAAAGCCTTATCCTTCTATCAGATCTCTGGGAGGGCTAACCGTTTAATTGTCCATTACTCGTGAGAACAACAATGAAAAATGAAACTACAATACAAAAAAATATAGTTTAAAAAACTAAAAAAACAGGTTTTAATAGTAAACCAAATAATAATAATAATAAATTGACTTTATTCAGACTCTAAACAGATAGAGAAATAATATCAAAAGGAATGGCGATGTTCAGCAACGCTGCTCGTTTATGCTTGTCCTAGTCCCACATGACCAGGACAAGATACTCCAAGTAACGAGGTGCTGTTCTCTAGTTGTAAGGACTGAGAGACAGCGAGCCAAGGTAGCGGCATCCCAATGCCACCGCTGCCAGCGTTTCGGCCACGGCCAATCCAGGTGCACCGCGCAGCCGAAATGCGTGAAGTGCGGCGAGGCACACCGGACGACTGACTGCAAGAAGAAGGCAGACGAACCGGCCAAGTGTGCGAACTGCCAAGGGGCCCACCCGGCCAGCTACAAGGGGTGTCCAAAATACCCCAAGCAATCAGCCAGCGCCACTCAAAGGCCGGTACAGAGGCCGACGACGACCTCAACAAAGAAGGGCGGCGTAGCGCCAGGCACTAGCTACGCAAAAGTAGCCCAGAGCAAGGCAGGACAGAACACCGTCCCTGCCTCAAAACAACAAGCATCGCCAGAGGCCAAAAACCTCACAGCGGTGCTAGCACAGATGCAACAAATGTGCTCAGCGATGAGTGCATTTTTTGCTCAAATGCCAAACTTTACTAATCTGTAATGCCTTTACAGATTAAACCGGAATTCCTGCAGATGGCGGCCTGGAATGTAAACGGCCTGCAACAAAGGAGACTTGAAGTCGAAGAGCTCCTGACCAGGTACGATATAGACGTCATGGCACTGCAGGAAACCAAGATGACCCCAGCCAAGGAGATCAACTTCCCAGGATACCACACGTACAGGATGGACTGGGTAAACATACCTCGGCGACCCGCAAGAGGAGTGGCTCTACTCGTTAAAAAGACCATAGCCCACCATCCGACGGTACTACCTGAGCTAGAAAATATGAATGCCACCGTCGTAGTAGTGTCCACAGCACGAAACGGCGACGTCCAAGTGGTTTCATGTTACCAGCCACCCCACAGCACGCTAACCGAGGGGGATCTGGACGCAATTCTACCCGCTAGGACACAGGTCCCAGCAATGGAACAGCGGCGTAACCAACACTCGAGGACGAGAACTGCTGCGGTTCCTGGGACAGCATGCCGGCGAACTGCTGGTGGTAGGACCAGTCCAGCCCACCTTTGACAACGGTAGAAACAGGCCAGACGTACTGGACATAGCCATCCTAAAGGAGATGACCCTCGAAGCGGAGATCTCCACCAGAACGGAGGGATCTACCGAGCACAACCCGATCTTCCTAACTCTAGGAGGACAGGCGGGTGACGACAACGCTACCTTCACGAAGCGACGAACGGACTGGGAATCGTACCGGCTGCACCTGCAGCAGTACATTGCACAAATTCCCAGGCTAGATACCGTGGGGGACGTTGAGAGGGCCGTCATTACCCTAGAGGAGCAGATCCTGGGAGCAATAAGGGCCAGCACGACAGAAACAGAAGTAAGAAGACACCCAGCACCGATGGCGAACCTACCAGAGGTCACCAGGCAGCTGATAAGGGATAGAAGAAGCGCCAAGAGACGGGCTCAGAGGACGAGACTCCCCGCCGACAGAAGGGAGTATAACGTCCTCAGCCGAAGAGTGAAAGCCGCCCTCCAAGAACACCGTCAGGAGGGGTGGCAACGCCACCTTGAGTCACTCGATCCACAGGACAGAAGTATGTGGAATACCCAACGTGCCCTGCGAAACCGGAGGAAACCTATACCCCCGATTCACGGAGAGCGAGGGATCGTCTACACTAACCAGGAAAAAGCCGAGGCGTTTGCCGACAGCTTAGAACTGCAGTGTAGAGAGAACGAGCTCGATGACGAGGACGAGGACTGGGTGGACGATGTCGAGCGCAGAGTACGTAGGATCCACTGCCTGCCTGATGACGACCACATCCGCCCGACTACCCCCGAGGAAGTCAAGGAAATCCTTAGGAGCCTAAAGCCGAGAAAGGCTCCAGGATGTGACAAGATAGGAAACATCGCTCTCAAAAAGCTACCCAGGAAAGGAGTAGCGGCGCTAGTCAACATCGTAAACGCGATGTTAAGGTTACGGCATTTTCCAGCCAGGCGGAAAAAGGCCGACGTCATTATGATCCCTAAACCAGGGAAGGAACTAATTTTCCCGTCTTCTTACAGGCCCATCAGCCTCCTCCCAGCCATGAGCAAGGTTGCAGAACGGGTCATCTTGAAGAGGCTCACAGAAAAGACAGAAGAGCTGAATATCATCCCGGATGAACAGTTCGCGTACCGAACAGGACATTCCACCGAACTCCAAGTACTTCGCCTCACCGAGGAGATTACTAAGGGGTTCAACCAGCGGCAAGTCACCGCGGCGCTGTTCCTAGATGTTGCCAAAGCGTTCGACAGGGTCTGGCACGACGGCCTCCTAGCTAAAATGATGAGTATGGGTTACCCCATCGAACTCGTCAAACTAGTGAGGTCCTACCTGCACCGCAGACAGCTAAGGGTCAAAATCTCGGACCAACTCTCTACTTACAGGACCGTGGAGGCGGGAGTCCCGCAAGGTTCGGTGCTGTCACCGCACCTGTTCGCTATCTACACCTCAGACCTCCCCAGGACCGACCACACAGCCCTGGCCCTGTATGCAGACGACACAGCAATAATTGCCAGATCCTGGAAAGCCAGGAACGCAACCAGAAAACTCCAGGAAATGGCCACACTCCTGGAAGAATGGTGCACGAAGTGGAAAGTCGCCGTCAACGCCGACAAAAGCCAAGCCATACTCTTCAGACGAGTGCGGAAAGAAATTCCCACAGGACACGTCTCCATGAACGGCGAGGACATCCAATGGCACGACACCGTCAAATACCTTGGCGTGGTCATGGACAAAAGCCTAACGTGGAGACAGAACACGGACGCTATTACAGCCAAGGCGCGGCGCACAAGAGCCCTCATCTACCCGATGATGGGAAACGGTAGCCGTCTCAACCTGAGGAATAAGCTCACGCTTATCAAAACCCTCATCAGGCCGCAGCTGACGTACGCCTCGGTAGCGTGGGGTTACCAGGCAAAGTCCTACATGAAGAAAATCCAGGCAGTGGAAAACATCGCCCTCAGGACGGCGGTCGACGCACCATGGTACGTGAGAAACGCAGATATCGTCAGAGACCTGGAGTACACCACGGTCACTGAAGTCATCCGGGAACGAGCGAAGAAGCTGTACGCCCAAGCAGAGGAGCACGGGAACCCGCTAATCAGACAGGCCACTGATTACGACCCTGCCGACGCCCCGAGGCACAAACGGCCGAGGGTATAGCTTCTGGACAACGGGTGAGTATAACTTATATTTCCCGCTAACCGATCTGTTTCAGATACCCCATGACGTTTTTCTACCCAAACCCAACCTCCTTGCGGGCGTCGGACAACATACCGTCCAACGCCCGTTGTCCTACCTGCTCCGTGGAGTCCGAAAGTGCTAAAAAAGCACTTAGGGTCTCCACACTCCCGAGCTACACAGCTCATATCCTTACCTTTCCGATGATCCGGGGTAGGACACACCTTTACTGTGTCCTACGTACCGGCAGTCAATCCCAGCCAAAACTTCCTAAAACCCAACTAGACCGATGACTACCCACGGGGGTGACAAGCTGGCGAAGAAAGAAAATATCAAGACAAGAAGAGCGCCAGAAGAGACCTCTGCCAGCGAGGTTGAAGAGCCAGGACCAGGGGAGGTCCGCAGAAAATACCACGACACATCTCGCATTTGCGGGCTGGGTCTGGTAGAAGTAAGCGGGCCCACCTATCACGAAGGCCGGTCCAGGTCTACAGAGATAATCTAGGAGCAAAGAGTAGTAGTCCTACTCGGCCCTAGTTATCGAGACCGTCATCAAGCCAATGGATATTGGCGCGCTCGTCCACATAACCATTCCAGTTAAAATATTGGTGAAAATTTAATTATAACACAAAAAATTATACGTGAAATACATAATTCATCATTTCTATTATTAAACAACAGGTGTTTGATGAGGTCTCTGAACTAGGAACTAGAAGCAGATTTAATATTAGAGGGTAGACTATTATATATCTTAGTAGCATTGTACACAAATGATCTTTCAAACTGAGCAGAACTGTGTCTAGATACAGTGTACAACTGTCGAGAGCGCATAGGACAGTCATGAGTAAGACTACCTTTAACAAGTTTAACAAATAAGTATTCAGGAAGTTTTAACCTGTTTAATTTGTAAATTAGACATGCCATATGGAGTTGAAAACATTCATCCGAATTTAGCCAATGCGACTCTCTGAATTTATCAGAAATGTGGCCAAATCCACATTAAAATCGCCCCAAATAAGAAATAATCAAAGTAGGGTAAAAAATTTGTTAGAACATTTTCAACAGTTTCAATGGCAAATTTACATGGGGAGGCCTATACACCGCACCCAAACAGAGCTTCTTACCTTTAATTCTGGTGCTAATCCACAGTTGTCTAACCTAAAAATAATGTTTAAATGTTAAGATTTTGTTCAACAGCGATAGAAAGTCCACTATCTCAATATAATGAAATGATTTTTAATAAGTTTAAAATAAGAATGAAGTGATCGACAAAAAAAATCATTTTATTGTAAAAAGCGTGGGTTGCTCTATTTTTATATCTCTACTTGTATCAATAGCTACCAATAAAATATTTATAACAATTGATATGAAGCACCCCACACTTTTTACAATAAAATAATTTTTTTTGGTCAATCACTTCATTCTTATTTTAAACTTATTAAAATTCATTATATTGAGTTAGTGAACTTTCTATCACTGTTGAACAAAATCTTAATATTTAAACATTATTTTTTACTTTTTAGTTCGGTTTTCTATTAAAGCATGTTTTTTTAGTTTTTTTAAACTATATTTTTTTTTCTTTCAGATATTAAGCGTCGGTTTATCAAAACAGGGTGAACGCTTAACTATAGGATAAATATCAAATGAAACAATGGGTATTATTTATTGTTTTGTTTGACATTTATCCTTTGGTTACGAGTTAACCTTGCGTTGATAAACTGGCCCTAAGTATGACTATTCCTATATAATATTTGTATTATATTATCACAAAAGGAAAATAAAGCGTATTGTTATCTATTAATTATTATTATTATAATTTATTAAATGTCAATGGACCTTTTATAACAAGAGATTTTCAGTCATTTAAAGGATCGACAAAAGTAAGCCCTCATGTTTTAATTCAACACCCTTGATAGCATCTTTCCATTTCTTTTATATCTTTATAAAATCTCTCAATCTCCACGTGATAAGCAACTGCTCTCATTTCCGACCTCATCACATCAAATGTGACCAAAATTACAACTTAGCCTTACGATCTGAAAAAAAGTTACGCAGTTTTGGGAATCTGTGGATTTATCTTAAAAAGTTGCAATGCTTATTTTGTTATAAAATATCTTTCGTAGCGATTATATCCCGAAGAGCGTCATTATCCCCCAAGCAGATGCAGTATTAACTCTACCATTAAGCCATCGAAGTAGAAATGGAAAATGAAGTAAAAAAAAAATTAACAGCTTTCCCCGGATTTTATTTTGATTTAAACCCTATTCCCTTGATAAAGGAGTCGTTATCTTCTAACGAGGGTACTTTGCAAGCCCTATACTCTGAACAGAACGGTAAGGGGATTATTTACGATGTCTATACTCATTTACAATATTTATTTAATCATATCGCCAGTTCAGACGAAATTTACTTGTAAGAGTTTTTTTACTGGGATTGGTAAAACTGTTTAATTTTATGATTTATACTGAACGTATCCAGGTTTTGAAATAAGTATATCTATAGCTGAGTGGGTGTTAGTCCTGTTTAATGCGAATTATTTCTTACTGTAAAATATTCCTAATAGCTTCGGATCTGACCTTCAAAAAAGACATCTTTTATTTCTGCTGTAACAATTGTTGTAAAATTCTTTTTTGGATTTCTAGCAGATACCTATCATTCATACATGTATTAAATTTTGAATGAATAACGTTCTCTCTCCTCATATAGAGGGGCAGATTAGAGTGCATCAATACGGCTTCGTTAAAACAGATCCACGGTCTCAAACTTATTTTGTATTACGTAGTATAGCGCTCAATGTATGGATCTAAGTGGTCAAATAGATGTTACTTACATTATATACATAAGCTGGATCTCGTTGGACTTTCTATACTACTATTAAATTTATTTCAAATTCAAAAAGTCTTTATTTGGCGAGGCTCACTACAATAAAACAAACTCAAGTTAAACTGAACAATGTATTGCGAGAACAATAATGTACGATACACGAAAATAAATAATAATTCCCTATCTAGCTAAAATATAAATGCGATATTAAAAATAAAATAATTTGGATAATGATTGTTTCAAATAAAATTTGTTAATAAAATAAAATTAAGGTCGAAATTTTCAATTTAAAATACTTTTAATTATTTTCCAAACTATTAAAAGTTATACAAGAAATTTATGTAAAGTTTATTACAACCTTTTAATCTGCGTAGCTCAATTAAAACCTCCAGCCACACAGTATCACTTATTTCGACGGTCAGCTGCAATCTGCTAAGCTCTTACACAATTTAAGTGATATATCGATTCCACTAGGAATCGTTCTCTATACCTTAAAATAATTTATAATTAAACTCCTTTCTCCTACTTGTCAGAATTTTAAAAAATTTGATTTTCTTTTTCTTTGTATTAAACTCTTTAACTGGTTGTCGTCCTTCTTCTTACTATACTTTAATTCCACCAACAACAGTCTATTTTCTCTCGTATCTTCTAACATTTTACTTTCTCTAAAAATTCACTACCAAACGATTTTTGTATTTTTTGTATTTATTATTCTCTAATCGAAATTGCAAAAGATCTTGTTAAACAACAATAACCCTACAATAATTATTAAAAAAATAATAATAACTATTTTTGTGTGTTGAATCAGGTCTTAAGCGGAAGAGCGTGGATTTCTCAACATCCTGAGTATTTATGGTTCCGAAATAAGAAAATTTTAAAAAATGAAGGAAAAAAATAGAAAAATAAATGAAAGAAAAAATTAAATAAGCTGTTGATCCTCATATACAATTTTTACAAATTACAAATAATTTTCGTTCAGTATTTGCCAACTACCATAAAAACATTTATTACATTTATAAATAAAGATTGCAATTTGATTTAAATTTATTTTAAGCTAAATAGTAAACACTCGGAAAATGAGAACCAACATGAGACCACAACTGCGTCACTCATGTTTAAAATGATTAATCGTTTCGATAGAAATTTTTATTATAGTGCTTGTAGCTGTAATTGAATGTCATTAGTGGCATGGCTATTTTTATAATTTGTGGAACTATAAAAAATCCAAAGAAAATGAATTGATTAAATTTACATAATATTATGCAAAATATGATTTGTTTGAAGAAAATTCTAATGCACATATCCTTGGCCGGCAAATAATTGATTCGAAACTTTTAGCTTTCAAGGCAAAATCCAACGAAGCAGTTAGCGTGAACGGCCAATGACTCTTTTTCTCAACTAGACAGAGACTGATACATTTCAACGAATTCAACTAAAAATTTACTCAAATAGTGAGCCACCGATTTCATAGTGTACAAGATGCACAGATTATAAATTAGAGGTCCGGCATTGAACCTTATCAAATCCTTCATTACAGGTCGAAAATTACGTCTGAAAGTTACGATATTAACCAAGGGGTTCCTCAGGGTTCTGTGCTGGGACCATCGTTATTCTTGTTGTTTGTCAATGATCTTCCTACTATTCTTCACGAGGGACAAGTTGTAATGTTCGCAGATGCTGCTTTCAGCACAGAATCCTGCAGATCTCCAAATTAAAGTAAACAGCATATTACAATTTATTATAATTATATCAGAAATGGTGTTGTGACAATACACTTATCTTGAATGTAGACAAAACTGAGTGTGTATACTCTCCCAAAGGATGTTACCTCCTGAGGACCTAAGCAAAATACTACCTACAAAAAACTTCGCAGACACAATTAAATTTCGGGGAACAATGATAGATAGTAAGCTATGCAGGGATCAGCAAATTAAAGATATTTGTAAAAAATTAAACTTTGCGCTAAGACAGTTGAAGGATCTATTTAACATTAAATCTTTGACAAACGTTTATTATGCTCTTGCATACTCTCATTTGTCGTACAATATTGTGTCTTGGGGTGCTGCCTCAAGCATAAACCGTATGTTCATCCTCCAGAAGAGACTCATCAGACTATTATTTGATATTGGGCCAAGAGAATCATGTATTATTTAGAAAAAAATAAAATGTTGACCATTCACAGTATATACATATATATTAAACACCATTAAATTTGTCATGATAACTTAAGCTTTGAATCAAACCCGGATACTCATTCATGTAACCCAAGATAAGGGCATTTATTAAAAATAACCAGCCACAAGACGGCTTTATATAAAAAATCGCCGTGTCATGCTGAATGTGACACGAGGATGAGAAACATTTTTTTTTTTTTTTGTATATTATACCTACCACAAACTCATATGTAGAGAATAAACTTATTGAATCAAAAGTAACACGTGCCGCAAGCGTATATTGAAAATACCACTTAGACATATATTCGAATGCTAGATACCATTGCGGTATTGAAGTAAACATATACAGCGCTCAGTTTCAACAACAGCAAAACCGGCCACATATGTGCATTGTCTGCAATAATATTCTAGTGAGTGAAAATCAGCATGTTCATACAGATGTTACATGGAAAATTTGATGGATAGGAAAGCAGCTTTATATCTTACTATTGAAATGTTGTAGATCGTGAAAGACAAATGCAGCATTTTAATGAATTGAATGAAGGAAAATTAAATCTCATGTAACCTTAATAATATCCAAGAAGAAAATGGAAAATCTCTCTAAAAATAAATAAAATGTATAATAGGAACAATTGAATTGCAGAAAATTAAATTCAAACTCTTTGGAGCTAGACAAGGTTATCGTTGTTACAAAAATTAAGCAATCAATAATTGCAGTCGGACTGACTTTGTGTTATACCTCTTCCAGTTCTCTTTTCAAATCCTTTAATTTCATACCAAACTTGATAGGGATACTTCATGTACCCAAGGACACTTTCAGGATTAAGAGGAACCATTTGACTTTAAATTTAATGAAGAAGATCGAATTTTTGATTTCGACGAAATTGCAACAACTGGCTGCCAATTTCACCAAAGTAGATCTAATATTGATGGTCCTGAAAAGGAACAATGTAACTGATTCTCAGCGTTCTTCTCCTATAGGCCTTGTATTTTCCTAAAGTGGGGTATCTGGGGGTAGCACTAAATTCCAAGATGTCATTGCAGGATCACTGGGAAGTTTAAATGACGAAAGCCTGTCTATATAGTAAGCTGTTTTTTAAATAATGAATAAATGTATGCGGCAGGGCTTCAGAGCAACTGTTTTAGCCACGCGATTAACGCTAGGTACAGGCAACACAAATTATTCAACACTTTGGTTGACAGTAAAGTTCGTAGAAGGATCCACCAGATAGAAATCATAATGTCAAAATACATCTGTTTAGGTCAGGGAAGATAATCTGTGGGAAAACGAATTTAAAATAGATAATAATAAACAAACATACAGTAAATAATACGACTACTTGGGAACGAATGGCTTATGCCAGGTAATAAAATTTAAGGTCAAAACATCTAACCTGCAAAAAAGACAAGTCCATATATGTTATTAATTATTATTAGAATACTTCCCGAAATTTAGAGATTGATAAAAATTCGAAGGATTTAAAGATAGTGAGGGAGTAGACTTATTCAAAGTAGCCAAACTTCAATAACAAAGGTGGTAGTAAAATGTGACGGCTAGTCCCAAGAAAAATTATTCAAATGCAAGATTTGGGCAGTTTCAAATTTGGTACTTCTCTTATATAGTGATTTTAAGTTACAATTGGTACATCCGCGTTCGAAGAAAATTTAAGAATTTTTTTGTGTAAGTTTTTTTGTAGAACACAACAAAATATTCCTTTGATAAGAGAGAGTTCTGTTACCATAACCCTTAAAGAGGGCAGACATCATCCTAAGAGAAACCCAAGTACATCTAGGTCAGTAAATTATAGTTATATAATCATTGGATGACGCTGGATATTGCTTGAAATCATTATAGTAGCATAAAATTTGAGAGAGAGTAGATACCAAATTTTGAAACTAACCATTTTATAGGTTTTTTGGATAAGGCGTGGCCGACCGTCAACCTCATGGTCAACCTCATACTTAAACTTGAAATTAAAGCAATCCTGGTCTTTTGGGAGCACGGGGTCACTTGCCTAATCATAATTATTACTGAATTCATAATTGCTGTTAATGCCGACAGTCCATTATCTTTCGTACTGGTAAAATAGTCCATCACCCATATTGCTACCAAGAAGTTATTGGTCATTTTTATCTGGTTGGTGCAAAGCTGCAGAGTGAGCTAAAGGAGCCCTTATCAGGTCTACGACTACTGTAAGAACGCCAATCTAATTTTTACCAACACAGCCCGGAAGAAGCCTCGTCCAGGAAGTTTTTACTCTTCAAGTACAATTTTTCTTCTATATAATTTTTTTGAATAATCAAAATCTTAAAATCCTATTCCCTTGTAAATTAAACAGCTATTTAGGAATAGTTTAAAACTATTTAATGGTTTTAGTGCTTTTAAATTCCTTCAGGATTATTAAGGTTTGATAAATATTAAAATTTAAATTGTTATTCAGCGCTAGATTAAAAATCATAATTTTCGTGTCACAAACCCTCACTTTATTAAATCTTTTGTATTCGCAAAGCTTAGGTAATATACAATTCATTATTACTTTTGTTTTTTTTGTGGATATACACTTTTTTACATTTTTATTAAATTTAATATACAAGCTTTTGTTCTATTCTCTTCTCCCCTCCTGTCTAGAAATTGACTGGCGCCTTAAAGCTTACTATTTATCAACTTTTTTCCGGCGGGGGTCCCACGGCTTCTGCCGCATCCCGCATCTCAGTCTCCATAATAGTTTGTTCTGTGTATCCTCTTCTGTCAAGTTCCTTTCTGTCATACTCTTCTTAATACTTTCCCACCATCTGGCTCGGGGTCTTCCTCTTTTCCTTCTTCCATTGGGTATGTAATTGAACACTCTCTTGGGGATTCTCTCATTCCCCATTTTCCTCATATCTACCTATGACGTAATTATCTGTGGCTTTTCCCGTCCGGGCATTGAAATCTCCCAAGAGGAATATCTCCTTACGCGGATTTATGTCGCTTATAACCTGCGTCAATTTGTTGTAGAAATCTTCTTTGGTTTTAATCTCTGCGTCATCCGTCGGTGCATAAATACCGACTATGATTGTGTCATGTCTACCTTTCTGCAGTTCAAACAGCATCCTCTCGTTTATCTCTTGACATTTCCTAATTGATTTCTTTATTCTTTTATGTGTAGCTACTGACACCGCTCTCTTTGCTCTTTCACTCTTGCTTACTCCACTGTAAACATGTATGTACTGACCTACTATTTCGCTTCCAGATCCCGTCTTTTTTGTTTCCGTTAGCACCCCTATATCAATTTTCGTTCTCTCCAGTTCATGGAAAACCTCCTTTCGTTTTGTATTGAGACCTTGTATGTTCCATGTCGCCAGATTCATTATACTTTTCTGCCGCCTAAGCCGTTTACCTGAAGTTCTGTCCAATATCCAAGGCTCATTTCTGAGATTATTAGTGTATTTATTCTTTTTCGGAGTGATGGGTTACTGGCCCAACGTCTCAATGCCCAACCTGGGGGACCAGAATTTTCTATTAGGGTTTATTCCCTTAGCCGATATGTTCCAGTTTTTAGGCGCTGGAGACTCGCCTTTCACCCCCTTCCGTCTGCTACCTAACGTACATCCACTGTACTGAATTTTCGATCCTAAGTGGGGAATGTCTCATCATAATTTTGAAAAAATTCTCGAAACTAAAGATATTCCTATTATTAACTAAAAATATCAAACGTGATGAGATCGACTATAGAAAAGTCTCTAACTTTCCAGGAGAATATGTAAAAATGCCAAAATTATTTTTCAATAAATATATTCTTTTCGACCCTTTGAACCTCAGCCATTCTACAATAGTGTCATATAAAACCACCTTGATATCCTATGAAGCGGGATCCCCACGAAAACTCCAGTATTTCAATCACACCGTATTCACGTTTGCTTTGATTTATAATCTTGTTTGTTAATTCACTATGCCAGTTGAAATTAACCAGGTATATACAAGTGTTTAAGAGTACCCGATGTGAACCGTGATTTTAAACAGAATTGACATGATCTATTTACATCAATTAGTGTCATATCATATATCTACCAGTCCTAATGTTTGATTCTGTTGTTGATTTGTGCGGGATAAATATAGAGCAAACAACGTCAATGCTTTATTCAGTTTTAAGCTTAATCCTGTGTTTGATGGCTAATTATTTTTGTCATTCATCTTCATAAACCCAATACGAGAAAACTTGTTATTAAGAACAGTGAAAATTAATTGGACCAAATCAGTTTTAATTGAAAAAATACACTTTATCGGACAATAGCTAAATTTGTGTTTAGATCAATAGTAAAAGTACCCATCGTTAGATTTGAAAACTTCTCTAATCCAATATGGCATAGAATTTAAAAATGAAATTAAAATCGGATAAACTTATCTGAATTATATAGTTCATCCTCTTTGCTGATAAATTTTCTGTCGAAATGAGATCTGTTGATAGGTCATTAGTGTACTAAACTACTCTTTTTCGAACAATTTCATGGCAAAGCAAATTCGCTTCCATCACAAGTCTAATAATACGATAAGCATCATGGTAGTGTAAAATATGATATAATCTTGTATAAATCACATATTTATTGATTTAATTTCTTGCTCAACAGAAATAAATGTCAGCTCAATAGTTCTGGAAGTAGTAAAATAAAAGGTAAAATTTTGATGCAAACTAGATCCAGGAACATAGAAGTAAACTCGGATTTGCTATCAGATATGGATGATCATATCTGGATAGCAAATCCATATGATCGTGACCCCTTTCAGGATAAAACCCTCGGACTTAAAAGCTAAAAATTTGAAAAAGCGCCTCTGGACACTTTCAAGTACATTTTTTCGTATATTGTAGTGGGGATACCATAACAATGATGCGTACTCGAGTTTAAAATGGACCAAAATAAAGTAAAGCTTTTTTTTAATACATTTATTTAACGTCGGCCTATTTCCGCTACTGAGGCCTAACACCGACGCTTGTAGACGAGCTACCCCCACCCAGGAATTTTGCCGAACCTCTTCCCTTAAGAAGAGTAGGGATCTTTTACTTGCCTAACATTTAATAGACAAGGGACAGACGGCTTTACATCCCCTCCGAAGGATGGTATATCCCCTATACAACCCTCGCCTAAGATTGTATAGCTTCCGCGCATACACTGATATACAAGCCGCTGGAAGGTGTTTGAGGCGAGGACGCGGTCTTCGTTAGAAGGGTCACCCATCCAACTACTAACTATCCGCAATTTCTAATAACAAAACATAACATTAGCGCAGTAGTGGTAATTTGTTGAATATATTCCCCAAAGGATGGTCTACTGTCAAAGAAAACACCAAGGTCTTTAACTGAAGCACATCGACAAAGAGGGACATTGTTATGTGTATACATACGATTTTGGCTCAATTCTGCCATTATAAGAGCATATTTTGCATTTTGACACATTCATACGTAATCCGTTATCATTACACCGGCTTTCCACAGTATCGATTTGCAATTGAAGGTATAGCAGTCACTAAGATTTTGGACAGCAGCATACAACTTCAGATCATCAGCGAAAAGATAGTTGTTATGGCTTAACATTTGTAAAT
Source organism: Leptura quadrifasciata (assembly GCA_963675555.1). NCBI lineage: Eukaryota > Metazoa > Arthropoda > Insecta > Coleoptera > Cerambycidae > Leptura > Leptura quadrifasciata. Next base: position 10,748,416 of record OY776681.1, on the reverse strand, counting down.
GTGCATTAACAAACATGATAAATAAGAGCGGCCCCAAGTTGGATCCTTGCGGAACCCCAGATGTTGCAACATGTATGTTAGATTTAAATCCATTAAATGAGACAAATTGTAGGCGATCTCTTAGATAAGAAACAAGCTGAAGAACCAGTGAGGAACTAAACCCGAATATATTAAATTTATTGAATAAAGTGGAATGATCAAATCGGTCAAACGTTTAAAAGTCCGTGTCATCGACTTGCTCTCGGTTATCCAGTGGGACTGAGATAAAGTGACTTATTTTGTGAGACTTGACGTTGTTGAGAGCTTTTCAAGAAAGCCATACAGATGTGGTGGATATGAAAGGTTTAACCTGCGGAAAAATTTGAACATATAGGTCTATTTCGGTTACCTTGGCAAAGTTGCACAAAATAGAGATCGGTTTTTGGGAGTTTCCTAAATTCTTTGGAGAATTATACTTCAAAATTAGACAAGGACGAGCAAAAGCAAATACACAATCTTTAGTAATAAGTAGTATGGTTCTGATGTCTTACACGAAATCTACATATGCTAAAGGCACATTTAATTCTTGTTCCAAAAAATTTAAATAGAGGAGAGCATTGAGAATAGATGGTAGTTTGAGTAGATCTTTGAGAGAGGTGACACAAAATTAGGATTCATTAAAATTTTGCTGTATTAGATTTAGGTAAATGCAAATTGTGCTCGACTTACCTATTGTCGAAGAACTTATGCGTTGTCGATATATAAAGAATACATGAAGGTGAAAAACTACAGGGTTATAATTTTAGCATAGTTATGTCTAGTTATAGTGCTTGTCGTCTTAAAAATCACAATTTTTAATCGTTAATGCCTCAGAATAAAAATCACTTTCTACAATTACTCTCAGTTTATTTATATTTGCTCTACATATATTTGTAAGTATTTAATAATAACGTTTTATTTCAAGTTAGAATAGCTTTGATATTAAATTTTCGATTTCCAATTTTAAAATCTTTTCCACTTTTAAGATTATGCTATGCTAAATTAATTGTGCTATACAAAAATTACCAACATCTGCGATTGTTCTTTTAAGTAGTGTACAATATTCTAGTGTGTCTAGATTATTATATTTTAATTCACTGGTGCACAAGTTCTTCGAATAAAAAAACTGACAGGCTAAAAATAGTTTCTGCAGGACAAATTTGCTATAAATATATGTTTGTCGAAATATAAACGATATGTCCAAGAAATTGAAAAATGCCTTGTCAACATCAGTGAAGAGCAAACAATTTTTTTAAATGTTTTTCATTAGTCTAAATGCCATTCGGTGTACCAATATACATTTCAAGGAACCTATTTTATTCACTCATCCCTAAAATGTTCTGGGAATGGTTGGTATTTCTAACAGAACTAATTTTAAAATGTAAAAATATGTCAGACACGATATATCGACCAAAGTAAAGTGCATATTTATTCTATAAATAAAAATTGTTATATTTATTAATACCTCAAATGGACGACAATTTTCCAAGAAAAACAAACAAGTTTCACGATTTATTTCTAAATTGACGTAAACTATTACATTCATTCCAAAATCCATAATTGTGATGATTTGATAGAATAGCAACAAATTTAAGTTTTAGCAACTAGGTTTTTTATAAAATCTAAACTGACTAGTACCAGAGAAGCAAAGAAGACAAAATAGACAGCTAAGAAAAACTGTATAGTGTATAGGAAAATTAGCAGGATTGTAATAAGCAGGATAAGTAATATATAAAATAGGAGAAAAATTGATAGGCGAACATAGGCAGGGAGCCCCATTATGAAAAAATATCAATATTTTGATTGTTAATGTAACAGGAGCAAATATTATACAGGGTGTTGCATCATGAGAGGGACATAGCTTAATAGGAGGTAGAGAACATCAGTGGTAACCGGAACCTCCCATAGAAATGTCTCATTGGGCCTTCATTACGAAGTTACAGGGTGTTAAATAATTTTTGGCCAAACCTGTTTTTTGTCATAACTTTGACAGGGAATGAAATAACGGATTCATATTTGGTACGGCTAATGTACTAACGAGCCCCAAGAGGGACATGTATAAAAAAATATATCCAGGTCCGGACTCACTATAATGTATGTTTCTTCTTTGCATCAATGAAACATCACCCTGTATATATTTTTTTGAAATTTCGATACGATATTCGAAAAGAGCAAGAAAAAACAAACAAAATGGCCTATTTCATTTTTTTGTTACACCTTCGTGGTTATTTAAATACGTTGTTAAATGTGCAAGAAAATGGATTACAGAACCCTATTAAATGAGAGGCACGTGAAATAAATAGTTTTATAACTAAAATTTGCAAAAATTCTATTGAGCCTAGGTGGTCTGGGTGAATCCTAATTCTGGCACGTTTTAAAGGTCCATTTTGGTAAAAAACTGTGGTCCTAATAAGTAATCGGGTATGAAATAACAAAATTTTTAATCAATCACAGTAGGCTTGTTCAAAGAATAAAAGTGACAGATAATTTAAACCATTTAGGCCTAAGCAACCAGTTACTTTAATCAAGAAAATCATCAACATTTTATACTTAATAAAAATTGGAAAAGAGAACAAACTAAAATCTAAATAAATAAAATATTTTCCATTCAATTAACAATAAATAACAAAACAATAACTAAATGTGTTTAAAAATAAAACGTAATTGACACTAAAGTAAATTTTCAAAATGTCCTCCCCCACATTCTGTGCATTTTCTTGCGCGTTTAGAAAGGTCACCAATTGCTCGACGTATCATTTCTGGATTATTCCGTATTTCGTCGCAGGTTGTAACGATGCGCTGGATTAAATGTTGTCTACTTTCAATTTCAATGCTATAAACCTCGTTTTTTAAGTGGCCCCATAAAAAGTAATCACAAGGGTTACAATCAGGAGATCTTGGTGGCCATTTATGTGGACCCCCGCGTCCAATCCATCTATTAGGATACATATTGTTTAAGTGTTCTCTTACTTGAAGGTTAAAATGTGGTGGGGCCCCATCATGCTGAAACAACATGCCTCTTATACCGATATTTTCTAACATATTCGGTAAAATGTTTTGAAGAAAATCAAAGTAAATTTCACCATTCAATCTTTCTTCAAAAAAATGTGGCCCTATCAAATGTCTATTCACAAGTCCGATCCAAACATTTACAGAAAACCTGTGTTGCGAACGGCGTTGGCGTACCGCATGTGGGTTTTCCTGTGCCCATTTATGATTATTTCGTGAATTGCTTACTCCATCCCTTGTAAATTGTGCCTCATCCGTAAATAAGGTTCTGTAAATGACTGGGCGATGGTTAGACAACCAATGACAAAATGCCAGGCGGGGGATATCGTCGCCTTGTTGAAGACGCTGTACCTGCTGGATATGATGTGGATGGTAACGTTCTCTTTTTAGGGTTCTCCATACTCGCCAATGAGGAATACCAGTTGCCAAACTGATTCGTCTAGTGCTCATATTTGGGTTTTCTTGAACTACGTTTATAATATTGTTTTGTTCCTGCACACCTTGTTGTAAAACACGCTCCACAACTGCAGAAGTAGGAAACTTTCCGTGTTGTCTTGCATACTGGAACACCGTACTAAAGGTTTTATGATTAGGGCATCGACGACCAGGAAAACGCAGCCGATATTCTCTTTCCGCCGACCTACCATTTCCATTTCAGAAACCATAGATGAATATTATGTCAGCATATTCCACGTTTGTAAATTTTACTGGCATAGTTAAAATATTTTCACAAGTTTTCACTAACTAAATGCGGATTATTGACACATTAAATTACTAACAAACAATTATTCAACTGTTTAGGAGATTTTTTTTTATTATCTGTCACTTTGAACAAGCCTACTGTGATTGATTAAAAATTTTGTTATTTCATACCCGATTACTTATTAGGACCACAGTTTTTTACCAAAATGGACCTTTAAAACGTGCCGGAATTAGGATTCACCCAGACCACCTAGGCTCAATAGAATTTTTGCAAATTTTAGTTATAAAACTATTTATTTCACGTGCCTCTCATTTAATATGGTTCTGTAATCCATTTTCTTGCACATTTAACAACGTATTTAAATAACCACGAAGGTGTAACAAAAAAATGAAATAGGACATTTTGTTTGTTTTTTCTTGCTCTTTTCGAATATCGTATCGAAATTTCAAAAAAATATATGCAGGGTGACGTTTTATTGATGCAACGAAGAAACATAAATTATAGTGAGTCCGGACCTGGATATATATTTTTTTATACATGTACCTCTTGGGGCTCATTGGTACATTAGCCGTACCAAATATGAATCCGTTATTTCATTCCCTGTCAAAGTTATGACAAAAATTATTTAACACCCTGTAACTTCGTAATGAAGGCCCAATGAGACATTTCTATGGGAGGTTCCGGTTACCCCTGATGTTCTCTACCTCCTATTAAGCTATGTCCCTCTCATGATGCAACACCCTGTATATAGGTGAGAATTTTAGGACATTATTAACAGCAGCCGAAAGACTGACCCTACTTAAAGGAGCTCTCCTTTACCTTGCACTGACCTACCTTGCACTGACGAGGGCCAACAGCTCGAAACTGCAGTCTGCAAGTGGTGTGTGACGACTGGCACGAGAGCTCCTTTAAATAGGATCAGTCTTTCGGCTGGTGTTTGTTGCAATCGAAGCATTAGCGTTTTGATGGTAATATGCAATTATTACACTTAACGCGCCAGGCTTGTAACTTGAAATTCAGCGCTCGGCGGGGCACATAGCCCGGAGAGTAGCTGTTGGTTGCAGTCTGGTTACGTTCCTTATAGTAAAATAAGGATTTCATAGAGGAATTTACGGCTAAAAATATTATGTTTTAATAAAAGATGTATTAAAAGATTAATTAAAATAATTAATTAAAAGGTTCGAAGTGTATCCCCCTTCTTCTTGACATTTTCTGGATCAATCAATGGTGTTTCGTATAACATTTCGCAACAATTATACTTAAAAAGACGTTGCAGATACCATTTTGTAAAATTTCAGGTGTTATAGGGGGTGTATAACAAACTCGTTCTTCACATAGCACCACACAAAAAAATTTTTAAATGCTTACATCTGACGAACGGACACGCCAAGACACAGGTCCATTTGTTGCATTTAATTGCCTATTATACCGGTTCACTAAATGGGCTACAACTCAGGTGGCATTAAGAAACGAAGCCACATCTTGTTGAAAATACATTTGTTCTGAAACTGCAAGTGGAAGCCCATCAACATTTCTTCAATATCATTTAGTAACAATTCTAAATCTCTCCCCTGTTAAAGGTCCTTGAAAAAAAAATAGATCTAATAATTCTTGTTTTAATCACTCCAGCCCACACATTTACTTTACACTTTACACTTTTTTATTTGCAGTTCTGTTTTGTTGAAAAAAGGAATGCTTAGACTATAATTTTATTCAAATTTTATGACACACTTTTCTCGATTTTTTTATTATTATTCACCAAGGAAGGAGTTAGTTAACTCGAGATTAAGCTCGGGTTTATGTTACTGTTACTGTATTATTATTTTTCATTCGGCTTGGTTAACTCTAGGTTTATGAAATATTTTATTAAGTTGCTATGTAGCGCATGAATTTAATTTACATTTTCGCTCCGATTTTGCATGACAAATCTTAGTCTCTGCTTCAAGTTAAATGCCGCACCCGGTATGCTACACTCTGGTAAACGGAAATTATGTTCTGACCGCGTTAAACATTTTAAAACAATTTGTCACCATAAAATAATCGTTTACGCACCGTATACATCAGAAAACATAAATAAAACATCACAATCAGTCCAGGAAAAAGTTACTCGCTTACCATAATTTCGTCGTACTAGAAATAGATTATGTAAATGTTGCTCCACTTTAACATTCGTTTATAAAGGAAATAAGCTTTATTGTTTCCTTTTCAATGGTAAATGAAATTTACAAAGAAATAACCCATTACAAAACGTTTGATTTTAAATAACTCTTCAAGCAATGGAATGGAATATAAAATGTGTAGGTGGAAAGAACAATAGGCTGCTTTTTCGGATCAGGGCATAACTATAAAATAGAAACCTAATGAGATTTTTATCACAAAGAGATAAAAATTCGATGCAGTAAATGACTATAAATAATTGAAATAAAACTACATTGTAGCTTGCGACCTTAATCGAACAAACGCGATATATTTATTGCAATATGCCTCGTGTATTTTCATGCTTTACCAATCAAAATAAATTAGCAAACATACAATCCAGTACAAAAAATGTATACTATTGTACGTCGAAAACAAATGTTTTGAATAGGTTAGGTATCGTTTCATTTATTGGTTAGCCAAGCTCCAGCTTCCAGCCAAACTCAAGAAAATTAATTACACTGAAATTATGAAGGCAAAAGCATCGCAAAGCGAAAGCTTTTGATTTTATTACATTTTGTTATTCATATATTCATTAGCAAGGCAAGACGTCAGAGACAGGTTCAGATTATACGCGTTTGTCTGAAGGCAAATGGACATTTAACGTAGTTGAAAATAGTGTTAGTTTAATTCCATTCGTAATAAATTCTGGTCTAATAAAAGTATTCTAATAGCAAAATATTTTTGTCTGCAGATAAATATTATAGTTACTTATACATACAGTGTTTTTACCAGCTTTTATTCGATTTCTCGAGTTAATGCATGTGTTTGTTTACTTGTAACACAAATATGCGAAAAAATAATTTATAGAAAACTTACCAGAGACTTGAAATGAGAACGTCAGGGGATTACAATGAAAACAATGTAGATATTGCGACAAATAAGTTCATAATTAAATATAAATATAAATTAAAAAATTGCACAAAAATAATATGCTCTAAAATGAATAATGAACAGAAATTAAAGCCATGGATAAGTCAGGGGTTAATAAAACCTATACAAAACAGGGACAAATTAAAACAAACATTAAAATTATTAACATATCCAAATAATTTAGATGGTGAGGGTGAGTGCAAATAAAAATTTAATAATTATCTTTTCCTTTTATAAAATACTTATATCTTTGTCAGAGGTTGACGATTGACATATACTAGAACTGTGTTCAGTATGCTAAATAACTGCTAACTTCTTGATTGAAATTAGTAGGCGTGTATCGCCGAATTTCTTGCTGTAAATTAGCCGGCGTAAAAAGCCATATTTGTCAATTTAAAGGGCATGGAAATTTAATAAAGCAAACTGGGTGCTGTATAGGAGTAAATTGTGAGAACTCTCCATACCGTATCTTTGAATATATATAATATATTTCAATTAATTTTAATTCTTGCCTACCAATTTGCACCTGCTCACTGCGTTGTCGAAGGATACGCAAAGGGTCTCAACGACCACGTGTTGCAAAAAAAAATCATTTTCTTTAACGAACAATTTGTTTGGTCTTTAATATTTCTGTTTTGCAATCAGTGTGTTTGATTCATTATCTTACGAAATTATATTACGTATAATTCATATTTACCTTAATTTTTCTCTATAATATTCTAAAACATCGTCAAGGTTATTTTATTAACAGTCTTCAGGTTTTATTATTTATTCACTCTATCAAGATTATAAAGTCACCTTTACCTATAACTTCTCTTTTTAGTAGATACCTTTTTTATTTTCAATCATATCTTTAAATTGCCTAACTTATCGTTTACGACATTTTGTCAAATTTCGTTTTATTACCTTCATTATTTTATTTTTTGCTTCATTTTTCTTGCCTTAATTTAATAAAGTCAATTTATTAAATAATTTGGGAATTTGTTCCCCGCCCAATTATCTAACCGGGTAGATTCCATCAGAACTTCCACGGATTTTGTTTTTTATTGTAGTTATTTTTTCCCCTTGCTAGTAAGCTAAGCCTTACATAACTTACGTTTCATATAATATTGTACCAGTTCACTGGTATATATTTGCTTTATGTGCGGGGCCACGAAGCCGGTTTTGTTGGAGATTGGTCTTGGATGTTCACGGTTACGTAACCAGCAACTTTACGTCGTTATTAACAGCTGGCGCCCTTATTTTGTTTGCTAGTAAATTCAATAATTTTGCTGCTTGTAAAATATTTTTTTTTTTATTATTTATTGCTGCCAAATTTGGAAATCACATCTCACAGTCACTGCAGAAGCCAAATTGATAAGTAACATATTTTAAAATATCCTCTGATTTATTTATCAATCTCCAACTTTACTTACCTGCCACCTACCGAAAAAACTGAGCAGCCGATAGGTAATCAAACTACATGTGGACCTAAGAGGCCTATTAAGGCAAATATAAATTCCTCCGGGGAGAAATACTCTTATTGGTGTTATAGAAGCTAGTCACAATGTAAAAAAAATGTGGGAGCTAATAAAGGAATCAACAAACGAAAACATAAAACGAAATAGAACAATAATAAACCAAATTCAAACAGAAAATAATGTATTAATAGAACCCATCATAAGTACTATAAATAATCTAAAAAATAATAGTGCACCGGACTTTAATGATATTCAGGTAAAAACAATCAAAGAATCTCTGATTTATATATTATAACAATTAATTGCAATACATTATAATTTCAACAAGGTAATTGTCCACAAACATTAAAAAAATCTGTTATAAAGCCATAACGCAAATATTATCTCAATCCGAGGTCCCTCCCATATCTCTTATTAGTAATAATGCAAAAATTACAAAAAAATGCATTAAAAAGTAGCTTTTAGAACATCTTAATAAATATGATATAATATCAAATTCCTAATTTGGAGTTAGAGAAGGAGTTATTTACATCTAACTACTTCTTCAACCGGAAAACGCAAAATAATATCTGATTGCAATAACCCCCCAGCAGGCTGATTAAGTCCTAGAGAAAGGACTACAGTGCAGGGCCGCTGTGCATCGCCAGCAGTAGACTAGTTTCGAGCTTGTTAGCTCTCATCAGTACGACATAGGCAAATGCACAACAACACCGTTTCTCTAGTCATCATCTTGCAGACGAGAGAAGTCCGCAACTTGCCAGGTGGCTCCATCTAGTGGCGACTCATCACCATCCTAGAGAGAGGACCCTGTATATTTAGATTATTAGAAATAACTCCGTATAATTAGGAATTAATTAAACTGTTTATGTTTATTAGTATTGGTTACCGCATATACAGAGATAGCTGCATAAACGATCTTTGTCTTTGGAACATATTGCAAATAAATCCGTTAATCTCCCTTGATGTAGATATCAATAACGCTCATTAGACTACTCTAACATTAATAAATATGATATTGTCTGTGCTTTACTTTGTCAGAAATTAATACCGTTGTAACTGAACTAAAAGTCAAACGAAATTCGTGTATAAATTATTTGCAAGTAAAGTCAATTAAAAACATTGAAACTTACGAAACTGATGTTCTCGAGCTGATAAAGAAGGCGGCTCCTTACCTGAAACAAAAACTTTGATTTAACTACGATAGTCAGTTTTTTAATTAGAATAATCAATACTAAAAATATAAATTGTCTACATATAACGATGGAATAAAAAACTCCAGACCTGAATCCCATGGAATTTTTGTACAAAGATTCTCACTGAGTTGATCATAATTTGTAGAACGGTTTCGTATCTTCTTTTACGTTTATTATTTTGAATACTTAACGTTTTTACATTCTTATCATGAAATTCTGAAGTGGGGGAATATCATACGAAAACACAGAAAAAAATTCAGAAATAGTTCTACAAGTATTGTCGATCAAGCTTGGGATAAGTTTAAACGATTTACCAGAGAAAGGAAAGCTTCATTAGGGAACCTAGGTTTGTCAGAAAGCAGACAATGCAGTGCAGAAAATTTGACTGAATAAATTCATGACATTTTGTTTAAGATTTTGTTGTCATACGATTACTTTAGTAATTAAGATTACCTCAACCCTGTAGACTATATCGCGTGTGTTCAATAATCATATATTTTGCTTTCACGCCTCGATAAACAACATTGCTTCTGCTAGGGTAGAGCTCAGATATAAATGACTAAAAACGAAAACGGGATATGAAAAAATATATATGTCATGAATATATTTCAAATGGACACGTTTTTCATAAGGATTGAAATGGATATTACGTTACAAATAATATATATCAACATGTAATCTTGACAAGACTGGGGTATCCTCAAATTCGATATTCTTTACAGATATCACAAGTTAGTAGAAAAAGAAACGTGTATAAAGTTTTCAGTTAAACATGTATGTATATTTGTTTATACAGGGTGAGCCACGTTGGGTGGAGTATTAAAAGTATATGGAGATTCGATCAACCGATTGATTGCTTTGAAATTTTGGTTACCAAGATAATCGAGTATGATCTCCCCAACTAAAATATTTTAGAAAGTGCGGTGTTGCCACATACGTAAAACTGGCAACATCTTCGTTATTTTAAATGGAATACTCTGTATACTTTTGCATTGTTTTGATCGTCGTCTCTTTCTGAGTAACTTTTGTTAATATTCCCCTATATCTACCCCAAGCCGCTGTCGAGATAATAATTCTTTTCTGAATTTATTCCCAAAAATTTTACTTTCACTAAATCGTGTTTTCTCCTACCTACGTAGCAATTCAAAGATATTTTTTTAGTTGCGGCTAGGTAAGGCCTGGAGGTGTCTCCTCCATTAATCGAATGTTTCGAATATCATACAGGGTGAATTAGAGAACGCTTTCTATAAGTCACTTAGAAAAATGCACGAAAGTCAATTTTTTAATTGGAATGTCCCGTATATTATTATTGATTCGGAAAGGTGATACATTTACCTATTTAAAAAGGTAATATACCCTATACCTAATGCGCACCGTTTTCGATTTACGGGCACTTTTCTGTAACCTTACCAAGAGTATTAGTCTTTTGGTATATCATAACGGGTGGGCCATGAAATTTGTATTCTGTCATTTTGTATTGACATGACAGACATGCTATTTTTCTAAATAAATTTAACGTTGCTGATATTTGCACTTAATTTGAATAGCTGTAGCACAAATATGGCAGAAAATAATTATAGTTTTAATGGATTTGTTTATTATCCATGGAGAGTGCAATAAGATTATCAGCAGAACTTGTAGAAGATTTAATGAGAAATATCCGGATTTGTCGCAGATGAACAACAGACAGTTTCTACGAATTTAGAGGAATTTTGTATATTTTGGTTCGTCATTAACAGAACAATAACAGTGTCTGTATTAGGAAGAATAATACCTAAGCAGCAATAACAGTAACAAAGTCTAAGTAGCAATAACAAATAATACCAATAACAGTAATAAATAATAAAAATCTTAAAGCTATACGTCGTATACTTTAGTATACGACGATGGACGGCGTTTGTTGTAGCAGCTCCTATTTGAGCGGGGTCGAAGTTTTCACTCTCTTGAATCACTCGACGTTCTAATACTTACCTGTTGTGGGCTGGAGTTTTATAAACCGTATCTTTAAGAGTACCCCAAAGATAAAAATCTAACGGGTTAAGGTCAGGGGAACTTGGAGGTCAATTCCACGGTCCCAAACGTCTAATCCAACGATCATCGAAAATGCGGTCCAACTCCATACTAATTTCGTGTGTACAATGTGGAGGAGCCCCGTCGAGTTGATACCAACAAGTTCTGTAAAATGCAGCAGGTTCACACATTCAACCCATTTCGTCGACCATGGCAATTACACATAATGTGTACAATATGAAGGAGGCCCGTCGAGTTGATACCAACAATGCCGCTAATTTTTTACTATACTATGTACTCTTTTTGGCTCCACTGTAGATATATTTCTAATTTTAATTTCCTGTGTCATGTCGACAAAGGTTAAAAAAAGTGAGTTATCCTACTCGCAGTGAACTGTTTTTATGAAAGCTTTTTAATAAGGCAAAAAAATCCCTCTTGTCAGGATGGCTCGATACTAAGAGCAGAATTAAAATTTGATTAAAAACTAGGAGTGCCTGGCCTGTATTGGATATGAAACACACTAGTCCTAATTGTACGCATTTTCTAAATTGCACAGGTTTAGTTAAAAGCTTTGATACAGTATTGTAAAATAAAATTAGTAATTTCCTAAAAAAAACTAAACATGCTACAATTAAATGTCGCTATAATAATATACAAGGTGGAGCTATATTGTGTCCGACATCGATAGCTAGGAATTTTAAAAAAATGCAGGTGAACTACATAAAGAAGTCTATAATTGGAAATTATTTTCGAATGCACAGGGTTAAGAAAGACGATTGTACAGGATCAAGTGGCATTTTTAAAATTGAATGCTTAAATATCAGTATATTTTGAGAAACCTCTTTTTAGACTCATTTCACTCCTATATTGGCTGTCTCTCAAACATTTGGATGTGGTGATATTATTTGTTGAAATAATGCCATCTGCAGGTGCATTTTGTAAATAGCAGTTGCGAGACATTTGTGCGATGATTTTCAATTATTTTCACTTCTTAAAAATATGCAGGGTGGCTAAAAATGATCACTCGCCCATTCATAGTCCATTTATATTGAATCTGCAGACGATTAATTATAATACACACTTTGCTCCAAGAGTTTTGTTCAGTTTTATCTGACATATATTTTGTATTTGCGACCATTATCAAAAAGTCTTAAAAACTGACCTAGAAGTGACCGTTTGCAATATGTATATCTTTGAAATACTCTATCAACTTAGAAAAAGATAATAACTTGATTTGTTATTTCTTTAAATTTAATACAACGGTACTAGGACTTTATTTTAATTTTACTACGGTGGCTATTAGGGGTATTCACAAATTCTGTCGTCACAGTCGTCACACTTTATTTGATATCAGTACCTCCGATTTTTTTTATATCTTCTGGTTTTTCTTTATTATTAACCAACACGCGACCTAAATTATTTTTATCCGATGATATCGTATTAATGCCTAATTTATTTAATCTATTACATACTGAGCTGCTGACCTTATTTGCGTAATTCATAATATGCCACTTTTTGCTTTCTATATTTGGTACGTTATAAAAATGGTTTTGTAATAGTTTCCTTTGTTTATTTTTTATTTCTTTATCAATAACTAACTCATCATAGCCATTGTTCTCTGCTAGTGTTTTAAGATTTCTAACTTCTTTTTCGAAGTTAACCCTATGTAAATTCATAGACAATGGTCTATGGACATAGCTATGAAACGGTGACATTTTTATCTTCCAAGATTGATTACAATTTGCATGTGTAAGAGTGTCGGTAAAAGTTGGCTTTCTGTAAATATCGAATTTTAGACCATGTTCTTTACGTATTAGCGTAATATCTAAAAAGTTTGTCGACTGTTCTTTTTCCATTTCAACTGTAAACTGAATTTTATTGTTTAGGGAATTAATAAATGAATGAAATGTGATAATTGTTCCTCAGTACCGAACCATATACAAAACACATCGTCAACATATCTTACCCAAAAATGTATGTATTTAAGGAGATTTTTGTTTGTGGTAAAGAGATTGTTTTCAAAATTTGCCATGAATATTTTAGCTAATAATGGGTTTAACGGACTACCCATAGGTAAGCCGTTTACTTGTGTATACATTTTATTATTGAATTTAAAATATTATTTAATACACATATAGACTAATGTTTGTAAATCTTTTTGTTCATGTTGATTTAATTTACTATTTGAGATAAGACGTTGTAATATATCCTTAAGTTCATGAATAGGGATAAAGACAAATAAACTTTTAACATCAAAGGAAACTAATTTGGCATTTTCGGGTAAGGTTGTTTCCAATTTGGTCACAAGTTCTAAAGAATTTTTTATGCTATAAGTGGATTGAAACTTGATCAACTGTGGTAAATCCGAATTGAGTTTATTGCATAGTTTATAAGCCGGTGCATTAATATAAGAAACTACCGGTCTCATGGGAAAATCCTCCTTATGAATTTGTGGTAAGCCATAAAGTATGTTGGCTGATTTTTTTTGTGGGGTCATGATTTAGTTCTTTAAAATCATCAGTATTTAATAATTCATTCATTTTATTATTGTAGTCAGATCTAGATAAAACTGTCACAGTATTACCTTTATGTGCTTTTCATAAAATTAACTATTTAGAAGAGACTTTAATACGGATATCTTTTACTGTTTTTTGTTCCAATTTATTAGAGGTTATATTATTTTGTGAATTTTCGATCCATATATGAAGATATTGATCACATCTTTACCAACAGCTTCGTTTTGCTATTCGTCTGTATTATGCATGATACAATTGTATCATACTGTGATTCGAAGACGAACGGGGGAGAAATACCATCTGTACACGCCTGTAGAATAAGCATCTTCCTGACATGACAACCTCATTCCACAGGCGACTTCTGGCTTCTCTATAGCCTACATTGGGTTGTATGCCAACGAATTTGAGACGTATGATTGTTGTCAGAGCCACCTCCCTTAGATATATATGTAGTGGTGACAGACACAGCCACAGAGTACTCTGTGACACAGCTTTACCTCCATAGCTCTCCCTAGTCTGTCAAGCTATGCTTAGGCACGCAACTCCCTGCATTTATCTGAACTTGACTTTAGCTGTAGTTTGTTTACTCTTAGGCCATCACATCACAGCTCTATAAGTTATCATTGGTCTTATGACGACAGTGTATATCCACAGGACCACTAAGGGGTCATTCCCCAGGTTTTCCCCACGATTCTGTGGCACTGCTCATAAGAAGTGTAAGCCTTCTTTAGTCTTCCATATATGTGAAAATTCCATATTAGTTTGGCATCGAAGGTTTTATATTTTGTATATTTTATGATAAGCAAAGTGATTTTTTACGTCTCAGCTAATCTTTTGCTAATACCCAATAGACACTTTCTTACATACATATATTTTTAATGTGTTGTGTTTTCCAACAACTAAAGAGTTGAATAACAAAAATGATAACAAGCTTTTAAAAATAAATTATTATTTTGATGAAAATAAAACGTCCGATTTTATATGTAATCTGTCTTATAAATCTGTTATTTGAGCTGCTGCTTGGATATTAAACTAACATTTAATAAAATAAGATAAATATTTAAATGACTAAGTACTTCAATAATTCATATCGAAGTTTTCTGTCGAACTAAGCTAAATTTTCCTCTAGATAGGCTACTTACATGTCGTCGTCCATGATAAAGTACCGGCATGAAAAATATATTAGATGCTCTTCTTACTGGATTTATGATGATTTATTAATCCATGAAATAGTTTTAAAATCTTTCCAACATAATCACACCGTAGACTGACATAATTACTGAGGATCCAATAAAACTGCTACTCCCCGGAAAAGATCAGAGAAATTTACTTAATCCCCGTAAAGAGCTTTAGAGCTTTGTGATAAATACTGGATCCAATCTACTTCGTTATTCTCTTCATCATTTCCTAGTGGATCCTCTCTTTAAGTTAATTCATTAAGGTGTGTGCTTTGTATCATATGCATCTTTTTTAGGTATCAACAGCTTTCACGCTTTTATACTTGATATTAAATAACCCAGGAATTCTTAACGTATACTTCAATACTTGGAAATATGAAAAAATACATGCATTTTTCAAATTGAAATAATACAATTTGACGTATTTTTCTCGTTCAGTATCGAGAGATAGCTGTCACTTTGACTCTCGAATTTTCTTATTTGGTTACTCGGGCGCCAGTTCAAGTTTCAAGTGATTGAACAACACTACCCAAAAATCTGTAAGCTGGACTGAGTAGCTCAGTGAAGAAACGGTTGTTTCCGGTGGGTCAATAAAGGAGATTAAACTTTCACAAACACAGCAGTAAAACGCAGAAGTTCAAAAATAACCAAGTGTATTACTATTACCCTACGTTTTACAATTGTAAGGTAAAAGTATGTGTATACAAAAAAAACTAAGCACAAGTTAGCAAGCAGTAAAGTGGCAAAAGCAGTATAAGTGATAAAATTAGCGTATAACAGGCGAACAATGTACGGATACCAGAAAATGAGAGGCAAATAGAGTTATATGACAGGTTATGATACAGACTGAAATCTTGGCTAGTGCTTAATAACGTTAAATAGTATGGCGAGCCAAGTATCAATGAAATGAGTATAAATAATGAGCAATTATATTTAGAAGGGGTTTGCATCGTGAAGGTTCTACTCCCGAACTCAATAAAATATGCAAAAAGAAAACAGAATACAGTTAATTACTCAGTACCAGCCCGTAATAAACAGTAACGTGACATTAGGTAAATAAGGGTGGACAAAATGAAACCTGCTGACGCCGCAAAAGCCTGTAGTCAGGATGGAAAAAAAAGAACCTGCTGACGCCGCGAAGGCCTATAGTCATAGTGGAAAAAAAGGAACCTGCTGACGCCACGAAGGCCTTAGTCAGGGTGGAAAAAGGTGGAAGTCACAGAAATAAGTAATTCATCAGAAAAGATCAATCAGCAAAATAAGCAAAATTTTAATTGGAATAAAATTCATTAACAGTAAAACAAGGAATAATAATTTCACTAACAGTAAAATACAACTGTAATAGCCAAATATATGTCAATATCTTACTCTTTAGAACTTCGCGGTGGTCACTGGTAGATTGGTAGTCGACTGTTGGCTTCAGACTGTAGGATAACTACTGACTTTAATGCTTAGGGCGGGTTATTTTATAGCCCTGCTTCCCTACCATGGCATCGCGAGAATCCCCACTTCTTAGAGACGCGCATGGACCGGTGTACTTCCTACGAGATAGCGAAGACGGCTACTTTGAATTATTGAATATACTAGTAAATTATTATTACATGCGTCAGTTAGTATAAACAAAGTGAAATATCTATCTTGAAAATCATAGTAATTTTGTTCTTTCAAAACATTTTCGCCCACTGATACCCTTGCAGCTGACGTTACGTAGGCACAGCTGTGCTGCCCATCTTCTTTGCCCCCCCCCCATGTGGAAATTCTGAGACTGCCACTGAAATTTTTGATATACTGAATCTACTCATCCTCCACATTCAGTGATATAGTTGAAGCTGCCTTTTGCTGATTATCCATTGCAACATTCGTCATCGGATCCGGCGGTGCATTATTCGCCAGTTAGAGATAGACTTTCCAAGCTGTTTTAAATACTTCTCATATACAACAAAATTATATACTTATCAGAATAATGTCAGTAACGATCTGGGCCCATAACCTATTGGAATGATACGAAATTTTATTATATTCTATTAAACAGGTTTTGTCTCTTGGTGACAAATTTTTATTTCAACTTAAAAACCGTCACTATAAAGTGTTACTAACCAATTCACAAACACACACAAAAGAACAATAATTGACATTGGTATTTTTATAATATAGATTTTTTCCGAATATTCGATAACTTGTATAATTTGTATGAAAAATTTTGAATCTACTATAAAGCTGTTAATTTATCTGGACCATACGTTCAAGTTCTTGGTTTAACAATAAAATCATAAAGAATATAAGAGAAAAACACAAAGCATGGCGACTATATAAATCTGACGGAAATGAAGAATATCTTAAAAAGTTTAAATGTTGAAGACGTATTGTAAAATCTGATATTAAAACTACTCACAGAAATTACAACAAGCATGTTGAAGAAAATATTGCACATAATTCTTCGGAATTCTGGCGCTATGTCAACATGAAAAGACATTATGTTTAATTTTCAATCTATTTCTCTAAATGTCAACATTTCCATAATCTTAGAAACAGTCCAAAATCATATCCATCGTTAAGAAAGGTAATAGAACGTTAATTAGTAATTATCGGCCCATTGAAATTTTGAATAATTTTACTAAAATCTTTGAAATGTTATTTTATGATTACTTATTTTGCCGCGGGAAACATCAAATTACAGAATTTCAACATGATTTTTATAAAGATCGATCTACAGCTACCAACTTATTCTGCTTAACAGCTACTGCTGCTTCTGTTCTACTTATAATAACATTCATGATCGTATCGATATTTTCAACTGCATGCATCTATTATCAATAATTAATCATTATTCACTAATTGATTGATTGTATATCCAGTAATTGGGTCATTTGACCTGTTGGATAGTGTATGTAAAAATAAATAAAGCAAATAAAATGCAATGCAATTTAATGTACACCGCACTGCGCACGAAGACTTCTGGGCTTTCAACAACGGTCCTCCCATCAGCGTTCAACAGCTTATGCGGGAATTCCCTTTTATGTTATCAAATTTGTGTCGCATTCACACTGGACAAATGATAGAGGACGGTACTGAAATGTGTGCCTTCATCAAATTGTCAAATGAGATACAATATATAATCGACTTGGATATATTTTTATGGCGTTCAGCATTCCCATATTTAGGGCGAGTGCTGAATATTGTGGATGCTCTTGAATATATTTCATGATCAAAAACGGAATCTCGTTCAAATCGGTCCCTTAACCTGGCGACATCGAGGGGAACTACACGAAGTGGCATTTAACATTTAGAATGGGAACGATTCGCTGCGGATTATACGGATTCGGAAATTGTACTGCGGCTTACAAATTAAATAATCAAAAATCATAACCTGTGTGAAATTTAATTCATTTATTATGTGAAATTTAAGGGATAATATATTTCATTTATTTTTTGTTGCCGTAATCCAATTAGAATAGATTAGATATAAATTCTATTATTAATTAATTTTTGATGTGTGGTATAGATTGTAACAAATAACAGAATTTATTTTGTAACTTTTGAACTTTGGATAATTTTATTATCTTGGCAAGACACTAGGAATGTTTAAAATATTCAAAATTTAATGAAGGAGAATAATAAAATTCTGAGTTAAAAACTTATATAAGTAATAATAATAATAATACAGCTACTATTAATCCCAACCAGGGTTCTAAAAAATACAATAATACAATATATCATTACTAATTAAATAATTCCAAAGATATGAGGACGGATATGATACAGCGATGAGACGAAATTGAATATAGCAAGAAACGAAAATTTAAAAAGACAGAATTATTTCTTGACAAAAAAGGAAGAATAGTAGATAACAAACTTACTATAAACAGAAATAGATTACGTTTTTTTAATTATCAGTTTGCGTTTTTCTTAAAGCTATTGTAGGTCAGGCATTTAATATTCTGCGGCACTTTATTATAATTATTAACTGCAGCATAAGAGGAACCTGACTTGAAGAAGGTGGTTCCTGAACACGAACGAAAGCCTTGAGTTTGGAAAATTGAAGGAGTTTGAGTCGGAGAGCTTTGGTAGAGACCCTTGAGGACGTTCGTGCACTTATTTCTGATTAGAAAGTATCAGTTTAATTTTGCAAATTTTTTGATTCTTTTGCACAAGGGTCAAAGGCTTCACCCTGTATATGCAGTCGGAGCACTTGGATTCAGAAGAAGATCGAAAAACACTTTTAATTGTTTGTGGCAGGGTATTTTTTCACCACACTGTATATTACTTCATGAAATAACACACTAGTTTTAGAACGGAATTATAATATTTATTTTTAAACACTTAACAGAGTTTAATGCACTTAAAATTAACTTAAAGGTATGTTGTAGAATGTTAATTTTTCAACAGATTTGTCTTGTAAAAATAAAAAATTAACTCATATTTTAAAATTTGGAAAAATTTACGTTTTGGCGGAGGTGCCGATTATAATAGTTTCATAAATTCACTCATATTAGATGCGCGAGGGCAGAATAGATTTGTCGTTTTTCACTTGGAGCTCCCAAGGAAGAATTCACTGATACTATCGCTATGGTTGCGTGTATTGTGCATCGCGAGACGATATTTTTTTGTAATCTGGAAATCTACCGGGCACGGTCTAAAGCTGGATACATCCCCATCCATTCCGTGCGGGCACTAACTGCGCAATAACTGAAGTCGGTTGAAATTTGAACTGAAAGTTATGTTGTTGTGTCGGTCTAAAAATTTGAAATATTTTGCTGTTTAAAGGGAATTCGGATCAGGTTCCCTTAAGAAGTTATTTGATAATTTTGTTCGAGTTTATTTACTACTTTTCGACTCGCCCTCGTAAAATGATTCTGCAGGTGAGCACTTATTATGGGGCTGCGGTCATATAAGTGTTGTGGATGGCGTGAGCTGAACGAACGGGGATAAGTTTTGATAACATAATTGATTTGTGTTACGGTCTGTAGATTTGATATAAAAGAAGATACGCGTATGTTGAAGGATCGGAAGTAAATATTGATACCAAGCGAGAAGCTGTAGAATGTCGTGTATAAAAATAAGTGATAATTGTTTAAGATGCAGAACCGAATAAATATATCGATTGAACGAAGAATGAATTTTATTTAAATGAATTAAATTTGTATATTGAGGGTAAGCAAAGTATTTTAGAAGTGGTTTGATATTATATGGTGGCTGCAATTTTAAAGTTATTAATTTGAGAAGTTCAAGCTGTCAAATGATCATGTTGAATGTTTTGACGTTATTTTGGGTATCTTTGGGAATTATCGGATTATAGTAAATTTTTTCAGAAAATATTTTGAAAAATTGTAGTTTTTAGATTACCAAAATTATATGGATACTTTTTCTTCTACTTTAACAAGGCGAGCTGAAAGACAGATTTAACTTGCAACTTTTGATATTTTTCCGAGTTAATTTTTTTAATGATACCAAGTATCTACTACACTCTATGCTGTGAAACGTGTAGTATATTAGATGCTTGGCATAAATTTTTAAAGTACAATTCTCCTCTGATTTTTACACGCAGGTATATAGGTATGTGGCTGTTAAGAATAGAATCTACTAAACAGCACAAGTATAATGTCCACTTTTTTTAATATTAAGCATTCTACATTCCTGTAAAATGGGTGAAATGTGTTCTCGTCTATTTGTCAGTGCCCCGAAGCGTACACAGAAATTTTGCATTTTTTGCAACAACATTTGATTCATTAGGCATGGCCCATATACTACATCGCCGTAAGCAGGCACAGATAAAACAAGTGATTCGATTAACTTTTACAATTTTACTTTTTGACAGAATATACTTAAATTGGTACATATGTCTTAACTTAGCATAGCATGTCTGTATTACGTGGTTAATGTGATCGTGAAAAGAAAGGTGATATACACATATTATGCCGAAGTTATTACAGATTTAGAGGACAAGGTAGGGTCGTTATTACATTAAGTTGCATATCATTTTGGTAATTTTAGCTAACAATGCTTTGCTTCCGATATTTATAGAATAGGTTTTCTTGATATTTAGAACCAGGTGATGATTTACACAGTATTGGGCCAGTCTCTAAAAATCCTCATTTATTTTGACACGCTCATCGGCAACGTCTAAAGGATAATAAGACAAGGATATTTGCTAGTCATCTGCATTCGGGTGAAACATACAGTGGCTAACTTCTTCATGTATATCTGAACAAATGATAGTGGCCCCAGCAAAGAAGAAGAAGTGCAAGGTCTGTGGAAAGAGATATGTCATTGTTACGATTTTAACTTGCTGTCTACGGCTGCCGTGGTACGAATCGAACAAATTTGTTGCATTATCAGAAACTCCCATAAATGATAGTTTGGCACGCAGTAGTTTGTGGTTCAACCTATCAAAAGCTTTACTGTAATCAAGTAGCACCGAGGTGGTAATTTGATTGATTGATAGCTTTTGCATTCTCATCCATAACGTCCACAACAACAGTCACTGTGCTATGCTTTGCTCGGAAGCCGGATTGATGATATTGTAACAGTTTGTGGAGCATTACAAAGTCCAAAAGTTGCAAATAAACAATTAGTTCCAAAATTTAAAAAAAAATCAGGCAGAAGGCTTATTAAAACATAATATTTATTTTTAGTCGCAAACTCCTCTATAAAATCCTTATTTTACTATAAGGAATGTAACCAGACTGCTACTCTCCGGGCTATGTGCTCCGCCGAGCGCTGAATTACAAGTTACAAGCCTGGCGCGATAAGTGTAATAATTGCATATTACCATTAAAACGCTAATGCTTCTATTGCAATAAACACCAGTCGTCCCATACCACTTGCAGATTGCAGTTTCGAGCTGTTGGCTCTTGTCATTGCAAGGTAGGCGTGTGACGACCGACACGAGGATCCCTTGACTACTAGGTACATTTTGGTATCTTTAGGATAGCGACATGTAAAATAGTCAGCAGGCGCCATCTAGTGGTCCAGTGTCTGTTGCAATCGAAAAATAAATAACCTGACTGGGCGTCAGTGCAAGGTAGGCATGTGACGAGAGACACGAGTATCTCTTGACTACTTGGTACAATTCGGTATCTTTAGGATGGCGCCTGCTGACTATTTTACATGTCGCTATTTTCGTTTCAATAGTTTTCCACCACAATTCTGTATTAGATTTATGATTTTCTAAGGTGTATTTTATGTAAGCCTTTTTTTCGCGACGGATTGACGAGGTAACTAGATTTCTCATTTGCTTATAATATATCTACCTGGAATTAATTTGTTCTTGAATATACTTACCCTGCTTGACTAGTTAAAAATCTTAAGTATTTAGAAAAATTTAATATCTGTTTCATGCTGGTAAATTATACAGGGTGTTCTTCGATACCGAAATAATTCTATTTGCCTTTCACTTATTTTTATCTACATCTAATATATCTAAATAGGATAATTACGCTACTATCGCGATTTGCCAAACTTTTTCCTTTATTACTTCGTGGATGAGCTTTAGCTTTGTCTTGAACATATATTTGGAATACTCATAGGTATGCTTCGAAATTTAAGAGAACATATTCATCCTCTTGCTATTGTTCCTGTTAATAAAAATAATATAACGCCCATAGGAAAATTGATAACGGCAAAGGAAATCGAAACAGTTTTTAAAATGTTTATTAACTGCAACGTATATGCCTTGAAAGTTTAATTTCAGAACAATAACACAGTACAATTAATATTACTAATATTCACTACGAGCAAACGGATATACGTACAATAACCCTAAATTAGCCTTTGATGTTTACAAATACATCATATGCACATTGTATATGCACATGCAATCAAAATTCTTGAATAGTGAAAGTCGACATTAATTAGGCCAGTGCTTCGAAAAGTTACCTGAATTATTAATTTCAAACAGATCCATTATGACGCGCAAACTTTATTAGTTAAATTCCATATTACAGGTTAACAACCGCAATCACATATTACTACACGATTGTAGAATTTAATCATGATTTCAAATTAATATGTGGTATTAATACTATTTGTGCGCATCAATGATGTTCGATATATTAATTGTTTGGCTGGAAAATAATCATACAGTAAGTACAATGCAATACAAAATATAAGCAGTACAACGTACAACTACAAATGTTCTAAAAGGGACGTGTGTCAACAATGTTGTTTTCCAACACTTCCTCAGTATAGAAATACAACTTTTTGAAATATTTGCGATTTTATTTGAAATGCATGAATTGTTGTAATCATTTCATCAAAGTAGCCATGATTAGAAACAGTCAGTTATTATCTTATGTCAAAAAATGCTAGCACGTTTAAATTACACCCACGAAGACATTTTAAATTTGTTTATTATTTATGGAGAATGTGATAAAGTAATATCAAGAACTTGCAGCACATTTGCTACTCGATATCCAGAAAAACGGAAACATTGTAAAACGCATACTGGAAAATTTTAAAAATTATAACTCTGTCAAGGCAAAAATGCAAAGAAGGAAACCTATTGTTGATGACGAAAACATTGAGATAATCATTCTGGGACATTTTCATGCATTTCCAAGGATGCCATTAAGACAAGCTGCTCTGGAATCGGGACTATGCAAGGATTCAATTCACAGAATCTTATTAAAACATAAATTTCACCCGTTTACATTCCATATGGTTCAAGGATTAAAGGAAACAGATTTCCTAAGAAGACAGAATTTTTGTGAGTTTATTCTAATAAAAAAATTGACTTTTTAATAGACACAATTCGCATTATTGGAGTGGCTCAAATCCTCATATATTCAGAGAGCGAAACTTTCAGGAAAGTTGGCAGTTCAATGTTTACTGTGCCATAAGAAACGATAGAGTGGTGGCAGGTCGATAGCCGAGTGGGTTAAGGCGCGAGGTGGCAATCGCAAAAAATGGTAAATGGTACTGGAAGACCCATTTAGGCTTATTTAAGCCTGTCTATGGGTTACACCTCCTTAAGATGCAAAGAAAGATAAAATAAACTGAAAAATAACTGAACAAAGTGAATGTAAAACAAGAGAGAGAACAGAAACTAAATTGTACATATAACTGTATTAATTGTTTAATAATTTGATTAGACACTATACAACTACTGCACTAAGAAAACAGAAAATATCGAAATTAATATTCACAAGGAGATATACACAATCAAAGTATAGTTAATTTAGTAACTACATGGGATCAATAATATTATAGAGCATATTTCCATCATTTGAAGTCATCCAGGCTAATACTTTTTTCTTGAAAAGATGTTTTGTTTTTATGTTTATTAGAGATATCGGCAAAGTATTAAACAATTTCGGCCCAAGGAATTAATGTAACTTTTGGGCGTTACCTTGTTATTTTAAACGACTATAAATGTATTTGAAAGTGTCATTTTTAGACATGAAAATTAAATTTCAGTTGCTACTTCTTGCTACGTTCTCAAGATATACATTTTTCAACAACTTCATTCAATTTAAAGTTTTATAGAAAATACTGTTCCAAAACTGAACACTCTATATTGTATTCGTGACTTTGCAATTTAAAATTCTAATAAATTTAATATAGAAACGATGCTTGAAAACGAGTAAGTCTGATGTTTGACTTGAGCCCGGACTAAAGTCTCTAACTCAATTTATTTCGAAGTTATAAGCGATTTAATATTAAGAATACGTTATATTACGTCGATCCTCTTGAAGAAGATGAATTTATAGCGTAATATAAAGTTCACACTTCTCTCATAAATGATTTATTTATAAAAAAAAGTTCTTTACTTTTCATAAAAAGTTCATAAACATATGTTGAAGGTGTGAAGGTTGCGAAACATATTTACATGATAAGTTTTGATGATATTTAAACTTTTAATCCA
Organism: Leptura quadrifasciata; assembly: GCA_963675555.1. NCBI lineage: Eukaryota > Metazoa > Arthropoda > Insecta > Coleoptera > Cerambycidae > Leptura > Leptura quadrifasciata. The sequence continues at coordinate 10,723,398 of OY776681.1, read as the reverse complement.
AGTTGAATGTTCTGTGAAATGAGAAAAATTTCTAACATTATATATACAGGGTGTTTCACGAGAAAACGGACATAGTTTAATGAGAGACAGATGATGTGAACGATCCATCTTTTGCATCTGAAGGACTTTTACTATATTTATCAAAAATGAATGTTAACGTTCACAAAATAAGGGTTCAAAACGACTGTTTCAGATGGAGAATAATATAAAATTTATACTTACTGTTCGTTTATGCTTAACTGCTTCTCTAATGGTATCTATTGGACGTTGTAACACTATAAATCTAACACAGTAGGTACTAACACTTTCTTAAAATTATACCTGAAAGGGAATTTTGAAAACACAAGTAAAAGACAATATAAAGTTCAAAAATATATATTAAATCTCTTCAAAAACTTATGTTTTACAACAACTTCAAGAAATATGTTTTTACAAACTATAGTCTGGCCCGTGTACAACACATGGTAAGGAACGGACGACTTATAATGTACCAACTACCATCCAATGTGCGGTTTTTGAGCTAACGATTCCACAAAAAGATTCAAGAAAAGTTCAATGTTTATAAAATTTTGGTGGGTTTTTGCTTGCCTGTCTTTTCACGTATTTTTATTTCAATATCCATTTTGGTCGCTCCTCGGAGCTTGAAAATGCTTGAATCGCAACGACTTTGAATTATATTCTGCAATTACAATTTCATACGTTCAGGCAAGGCGGTCCCATGCACATATGAGTACATGGTAAAGATATTTTTCTGACACCGAATCACTGAGGAACTAGTTTAGGGCAAATCATTTTTCCGTCAAAATCGACTGCTAGGAAATAATGGGGGTCCCATGTCGCTAAAGGCTATTTTCGCTAAAACTCTCGATATACGTTGAATAGAAGCTGGATTAACTTGTCCTCATATATAACACAACGCATGAGTTGCAGTGCTTAACAACGTGGATTCGTGTAAAAGGGTTTTTAATTTTGAATTTTCCGAAATTCAAGTCAAATTTTGTTACTGTTTCTAAATTTCAGTGGTCGGAGCGACATTACGTCCTTGTGCAGCGACATTTACTACACTTTCTAAAATGACGCTCCTTGATGAGTTGTTGAAATTTTTGCATAAAAATACGCTCCGTAGAGCGAAAATATGATTAAGAATATAAAAACCTCTCCCACGATATTTTTACGTGAAGCACGCTTTTCAAGTCGGATTTTGTTACAGTTTCGAAAAGTACATCGAGGATTTTGTCGTGTTCTTTAACAATGACACCGAGAGTAATCAAAATCACCCGTAGAAGAAGCTGGCTTGACTTTCGTTGATGAAATATAGGGTGTTTTATGTATTTTTGCTAAAATTTCTTTTCGTCATTACTTTGTAATGGAATGGAATCATTAGTTTATATTTGGCTCATGTAATACGCTGGTGATTTTGAATAAGTACATATATGACAAAGGAAAATATCCAGGTCCGGACTTGACAAAAAGTTGTTTTTGATGTTTTCATCATTCGAGAAACAACCCTGTATACATTTTTTTTAAATTTCGACATGTAATTCGAATAGTACATAAAAAACTGAGCAAATTGGCTTCATTATTTTTTACCGCACCGATAAAACTTATCAAAATACCGATGAATGACACTTGCTAAAAATGCTTCCACAATTGAAATTATTCATTTATTTTTTTTTCAACAGTAAATATTATGTTGTATACAACAATTTTTAACATTAATCATTTGTGTGATATTAGGGAGGGGGAGAAATAAATAAAAACTTAAATGTTAAGGATCATGGAACATATCATCTATTTCATTACGCTCATGTGTTGAATTCTAGTGAAACAACAATATAACATGTCCATCGTCAACAACAGTAACAGTAGCAACAAAATAACATATTAACAATGCACATAATCGCAGAATAATAACAAACTATGAGCGGATCAATATGTATGAAAAACAACGCGACGACGCCAATCGACTGACTTTTTGTCGTTGTCTGTCTGAAAATCGACCGATAATTTGCAGAACCTTGTTCACAGACGAGGCGCAATTTACGAGAGACGGAATAAATATTTCGAGAAATACACACATATGGGCCCAAGAGAATCCACACACAACACGTGAATGTCGTTTCACAGCATAGATTTTCAGTGAATGTTTGGCTAGGACTTGTAGGCGGTAACTTGATAGGGCCACATTTTTTTTGAAGGTACACTTAATGGTAACGTCTATCTTAATTTTTTACGTTATCGAATCTTTTAGAAAATTTAAATAAAGTTTGTTCTTTCAACATGATGAAGCCCCACCACACTTCTCCAATCAAATTAGAGATCATTTAAATGCACACAGATCCGGACAGATGGATTAGTCGCGGAAGCCCTCATTTATGGCTGACAAGGTTCCCAGATTTGAACCCTATTGACTAATTTTTATGGGATCACTTAAAAAGTGAGGTCTACAGTATGAACATTAATGACAGGGCTCAATTAATTCAGAGGATTATTGAACGTTGCAACGAAATTAGAAATAACCCCAAGGATAAGAAAATCTATCCGGTCATCTCGTGAATCGCACTAGAAAATGCACCGAAGCTGGGGGAGGACATTTTGAGCATAATATTTAATCATAATTCTTATTTGTGAACATTCTTTATCACAATATCTGCATTTTTGTTTTTTGTTTTTCATACATATCGAGCCGCTCATAATTTATTATTCTATTATTACGTGCATTATTGATGTGTTATTTTATAGCTACCTTTATTGTTGATGTTGATAGACATGTTATGTTATTGTTATACTAGTTTTCAATACACGAGTTCAATAAAATAGATGATTTGTTCAATGGTCTGTAACATTTAGGTTTTTATTTATTTCTTCCCCTCCCTAATATCTCACAAGTGATTAATGTTACAAATTGTTAATTACAACATAATATTTACTGTTGAAAAAAAGTAAATGAATAGTTTTAATTGTGGAAACATTTTTAGCAAGTGTTATTCATCGATATTTTGATAAGTCTCGTATCGTGGTATTTAGTGAAATGTATTTCGAGAACGGTGAAAGTGTAGCAAAAAAATTAATGAAGCCGTTTTGCTCAGTTTTTATGTACTATTCGAATGATATATCGAAATTTGAAAAAAAAAACGCATACAGGGTTGTTTTTTTGAAAAACATCAAAAACAACTTTTTGTCAAGTCCGGACCTGAATATTGTCATATATGTATTTATTCAGAATCACTAGTGTAATTATTACATTCCATTACAAAGTAAAAACGAAATGAAATTTTGGCAAAAATACATAAAACACCCTATATTTCATCAACCGGTATCCAACCAGCTTTTTCTATGGATGGTTCTGATTACCCTCAATGGCGTCTGTCTTCTGTTAAACCATGTCTATTTTCTCGTGAAATGCCCTGTATATCTGTATACCTAATCTCTCATATTGACAAGAAATTAGCTAGATTTGCAGTAGGTAATTCCTTTTTTGTGGCCAAGTTTACGTAATATGCGCCAGTTTCAAGACGTTTGGGCTCAGCATCCCCTTCACCACCATTTTATAATTCAAACAGCATCCTACATTTACATATCTAATTACTTTGTTAATAAGTAGTCAGAGATATTTTCATCTTATCCCTCAATCACGTGCTATACACCATCTCCTCGACCTGCTTTCTAGTAATGTCTCTGTCCTCCTATCAAATTGTCAGAAACAAAACAAAATTCAGTACGTACGCCTTGAGTAATTATAATTAGGACCGTTTTCTTTACTGTACTAATAAGCCAAGTGTATCAAATTAATAAAGCCCAAATAATAAATGAATACCACCAACAAGCCATAATGTCAAATTTTCGTTTAATGAACACATTTTGAATATTTTACATTTCTCCATATAGCGAAATGGAAACAAAGCAATATTTTATTCAGATTTCATTTAAAGTGGATCTGTCAGAATGGACATAATTTCGTATAGTTCAGTGAAAATACGTACAAGTAAAAAATTATCTGTAATTTTTTTTTAAATAGCGTTTTTTGCATAAAAAATTGTTTCTTTAACTTAAAAATAAACTTGATGTTGCCAACATTGTTTTATACAAGCTGATCCAAAATTGTCTTCCGATATTTCTGCGGCTTATAGTACATCTAAAAATAATGGTAGTCTCTTATATACGCTTATTTTCGAAAATGAATAATAGGAGACATACCACTTAAAAAAAATTTCTGCAATATCTTCCTTAAAATAGGAGGGAAACCACACAACGATTATATTGTGTGACCTCACCAAGGACAATCATGACATTCTGCTGTAGAAAATGTCATACTATGATTTTAGAGAAGTTCCACTATTTTTCTTTAGCTCTTATTCAAATAATAGAAAGCAACGCGTTTCAGTTAATAATAATACACCAGAAACTAACTTTATTACGAATGGTATACCACAAGGTTCGGTCCTTGGACCCATATTATTTATACTATATATTAACGACTTGTACAATTATTTGCTTCCCAAAAAAATGTGTTCTCTTTGCTGACGACATCACTTTGTTAAGTTCTGAAAAAAGTCTAAATCTAACTAAAATTGCTAAACGAACAGAAGAAAAAGCTGAGAACTGGTTCACAGCAAATAAACTTACATTAAATAGAGAAAAAATATAGAATATAATTTTTTCCTCAAACGTCAATGTCACTGCAGGTAGTAGGTACTGTAAAATTACTGGAGGTCACTTTGGATGACAAACTGATCTGAACTTCTCACGCGGATCATTTGGGCAGGAAGCTGTCCAGTGTGACCTTTTTGCTCCGTCAAATGAAAAATATTTTAAGTCTTGAAATTCTGAAAACTGTCAGTTAAAATCAGTTAATGATAAATTTTAAAAAAACTGTCCTCATTAATTTCTACAACCGTATTGACAAATCCACTAACCCTCACCCGGTTGTTCAAAATATTACTTTAACCCCGGTAAGTTCTTACAAATTTGTAAGTACTATAGTTGATAGGCAAATGATTTGAAACCTACATATTGACTTTACAGCCAAAAAATTTAATAAGGTCTTTTACATTGTAAAGAACCTGAAAAATAAACTAGACAAAGATTCCATAATGTCAGTATATTACGCAAACTTTCACTCAGTAATTTCATACAACATTATTGTGTGGAGCCGATCCTCGGATATAAATAGAATCCTCATTCTACAAAAACGTGTCAAAAGAATGATCTTCAATCTTGAGATTCGCACCTCATGCAACAACCTTCCGCGAAAAAAACATTTTAACAGTCACCAGCATATATTTTCTAAAAATCTACACATTCATGGAAATAAAACTGCACTAAACAAAAATTCTAACATACACACAATCAACACCAGAGGAAAAATGACATACACCAAAATAAACATATTCACTCTAAATATGAAAAGTCGCCTTTATACTCAGGCACCCGTCTGTATAACCTGTTACCACTAGACCTGAATTGTCTACCTTTCCTTAAATTTAAAAGAGAATTAAAAGATTATCTTTCCTCAAACTGTTTTTACACCATTATTGATGAGTTCATCCAGGCCATCAAAGGAACCTCTGTCATTGGAACCTCTACACTGTCTCGCTAATTAATGAACCCAACCGCTACCCTCAACTATTTTTATCTCCTATTTATGTTATTTTATTATGTATTCTTGGATATTATTATTGTATCTAATCGTACCCTTTTATATTGTTTGTACCCGAGATTGTACCTGGCTTATTTTATCTGCTTAAAATACGAAAAAAATTGTACTGTACTATACTTTACTGTACTGTACTGATGGCCGATGATTGGCCATCGTAATGGCCCGTCATGATGGGCCAATGTGTAGAGGGGCCTTAGCAAATTGCCGGATAATATTAAATCACTGAATTACAGTTGTTTCAACATATCTTAAGAAACTGTTTTTATTCCGTGGCTGACCATCTAGATGTGACACCCTGGTCTTTCTTAATTAACAACCTTTTCTATTATGACATTTATATTGGCGTGGAAAGCATTATCAGTATCTGCATCTCTTTTTGTATTCTTGTAGTTTTATAGATTGTATTTTTGTTGTTTTAATATGTATTTGACTCTAATCTTACATTTTTTGTCTTGTTTTCTATAAGCTTTTTATATATTTATCATTATCTACGATGATTCCTACCTCCAACAAATGTACCTGACATGTATGTAACGTAGTCAGATAAAATCAAATTCATATTTTAAAGTTAGTCATAGACTATCCGGACACTAATTTACATGGCATCAGTCAAACCCGCCCTTCTGCTTAGGGGCTAGTTTCAGGGACGTCAGTATTTCTAAAAATTATTATAAAAAACTACTTTTCAGATGTACCTTTCGATGACACCCTCTATCATAACAACTCTAGCCCTAGTAGAATAAAAATATTGCCTAATAGGCACGCTGTCTTGAGTCTCATATCGATTATTGAGTGTGAGTTGGAAAAGCATTTATTTAAAGTGACTACCGGAAGACTGCGTAGGTATTTCTTTACAACTGTCACTGTCTGAACGAAATGTGGAGTTCGTATCAAACCACGCTTGTTATTACCGAAAGGAGGTTTGAATTCTGAAAGGATGTGATTGATTCCAGAAGTATGTTTGAGAAATACTCTCAGATAACATTAGGATCATCGTAAATACGACTTTTGTGTGTAGGGTTGTTTAATGTTTTGTAAGGACCAGGTAAATTGTGTTAAAAGTGCCAAAGACAAACACTGGATATCCACTCATTGCTGCTTACTCGATTACATGATTAAGTAGAATAAGAAAATTAACGAGACGGAAAATAATAGAAATAGTTATCTTTATAACAATAGGCCTTATCTCTTAAAAATGAAAAATTTCCGGATAAATTGAAAAAGTTATATCGTCCCATTGCTATATTGCCAAATTTGTCTAAGATATTCGAGACCATTATATTATACCACTACCTTTAAGAACACGGTAAAAATAAAATATCAAGCATTCAGTATGGGTTCCAGAAAAATGTCAGTAAACGGTGAGATCTGGGGAGTAGGCAGATTGGGACCCGGAATCGAGCCAGTCCTACGAACTCCTAGCATTATTTTCTTGACCCTCTTTTTTCTCTTGAAAATGGCTCCAAAACGGGAGCCGAAAAGTCGATACATTAACAGTCTCAGACGCGGCTCAACCCGACAACCTATTATATATATATATATATATATATATATATATATATATTGTTTTTTAGGTTTCGCGGGTGTTAAATGAAGTGTTAGCTCTGTAGGGTCACCGTTACAGGAGTTAGCGAGATATCTGGCTAGACAGATACAGCCACTCGCGGAAAAAGCAACGTCTTGTGTGAAAAACGCACAACATTTTATCGAATTACTAAACAACGAGACTGTCCAACCTGAAGATATTCTAGTGAGCTTCGATGTAGTGTCACTATTCACTAACGTACCAATAAAGGAGTCACTCGAATTGATCCAACGAAAGTATCATCCAGAGGAGCATATTCTTATCCTAACTAAACACTGTTTAAACAACATATACTTTATATCGCTAATCTCTTCATGGAGGACCTAGAAGTTCGTGCAATACAAATGGCACCACTCAAACCAAAACTTTGATTGAGATATGTGGACGACACATTCGTAATCTGGACTCATGGAAGAGAACAACTAAATAGTTTCTTAGACCACCTGAATAGCATTCACGATAAGATCAAATTCACCATGGAGGTAGAAAGAGAAGGCAAGCTTCCATTTCTAGACGTATTAGTGAAAAAGAAAGAGGACAGGACACTAGGTCACACAGTATACACAAAACCCACTTACACGGACAGATATCTAAATGCGGCGTCACATCACCATCCAGCACAACTAAATTCAGTAGTAAAGACTCGACTCGAGATGATACGCAGAGATTGCCCAGTTCTTGGAAGCCCGCTGTTGTGGGAAGATACATAACCGAAAACACACGACGATCCACCGTGGACGGTTCCAATCATGAGGAGGTACGTTCAAGTATTGACAAATAGTGAAGAAATACAGCAACCTGCCCGAAATGGACGTATCACGAGGAGTCAGAGCCAACGCTGACCAATTAAGGAGAACCACGGCATTCTGCGGCACCGATTGGGCACGAGGATGCCCGACCATCAGCGAGAAGTCACGTGGAGCGTGACGTTTCAGCGAGGCCAGTTGTTCGGTTAACTCAGGCGCCCGCTACGCCTACAACAGGTGGTGGGGGACTGGTAATATGTATCCAAACGCGCAGGCGCCCCCTAGACGGCAGCACATATAAGGAGCCGCACAACGCGAGGAACGTCAGTTCAGTTCGACCAACGAAGAGCAGCAGTGGGCAGCTTTCAGTGATAACCTGAAGATGGCAGATGAGATTCTGCCGAAACGTCGTTTAGACAACCGTGACTCCTGGAGAGCACCCGGAAGTACAATACAGTTCGTATATATAGTATTCATCTTTTCAAACGGGAAATTAAATCGCTTCTACTCAAATGTTCATTGTATTCAGTTGGTGAGTATTTAGGCTGTGATCTCACTAATGCCAGGTAATAATTCAAATAATATTTCTATGATTTTGTTTTTGTTTTCCTTGTTGAAAAACTAATTTTTTTGTAATCCCTTGTTTGTTAATTTTTAGAATGTTTGTTTGTCTTTATACTTTTTTAACTGAATTCGTATTTTGTATTTGTATAAATAGATAGTTTTCTGTAATGTTACCAATTTTTACCAATTCTGACGCTTGTATAATTCTATGGAAATACAGTATTATTATTACTATTTATCTATTTTCTCGTATTATAAGTATCCTTATCTCCTCCCCCTCCCCCCCTCTCTTACCTCTGAATGCGTTACTTTAATTTAGTTTAAGTTTAGTCTAGTTTAAGTTAGGTTAAGTATATACAGTCTGGAATTGGTTTTTGAAAGCTGTAGACTTGTACCAATAAATAAACATTCTTTTTAAGACAATACCCAAAGTTTCATGCAATGAAATGTTTGTTGCAGGAAAAGCCGTAGCGTAATTAGGTTGCAATACTTCCAGCATCTTATTGACCTTTGAAGTAACAACACATTTTAAAACTGTAAAAAGAAAGTTCCCTACTTTTAATTAGGAGTTTTTTATTTAAATCTCAAACTTGACGATTGAGACAAAGAACTAATTAAAGAACTGTGCAGATTTTTGCAACTTTCTTTCAGTGGAGAAAAAGTCAACTGAAAACTCAATCTTTAATGTTTTGTTAATGATGTCTTTGAGAAGGGTGTCAATTTATACACAGTGTCCGAATATAATTAAATATAGCTTTCTCATTTATCCTTCGAATACTTACCTGGCTAGAACGAAATACACATTTTAAATTTACATTAGCGTAATGATAAAATTTAAATAAATCTTTCACTCCGAAAAGAAACTAAGGAGTAAAATTGAGGGTACTTAATACATCAAAATAAAGGGCTCCACAAAAATCTAGGCTGGTTATGAAAATTAAGGACAATTGAGGGTAAGCAGCAGCCTTTGGTAAATTGAGGGATGTTCTTAAGGCAGATATCCCAATGAGCCTTAAACGAAAGGTATATGACAAATGCGTTCTTCCAGTAATGACCTACGGAGCGGAAACTTTAACGTTGACGAAGAAAGCAATCTGCAAAATACGAGTCGCTCAGAGAGCCATGGAACGATCGATGTTGGTATATATCTGAGGGATCGAGTATCAAATGAAACCATAACGCAGAGAACAGGCGTAATAGATGCCATAGAGAGAATAACTTCCCTAAAGTGGAACTGGGCAGGTCATTTTGCAAGGTTCAGCGACGGACGATGGACTAAGAGGATCGTGGAGTGGAGACCTAGACAAGAGGCTTATCGAAGTAGAGGCCGACCCCCTCGCGATGGACGGACGACATAAAACGGTTGCAGGGAAATTGGATACAGACTGCACAAGGCAGGAATCGATGGAAATATTTACGGGAGGCATATGTCCAGCAGTGGACGCAAATTGCTGGTTGATGATGATGATGATGAGGGGTAAAAATATGGGTAATTAAGGATTCAAAACCAAAAAGTGGTTAAGAGTAAGCATCTTAATTAACACTCTTGAGGCGTGTCGACAAAGTTTGCCTTGCCTTGAATTGATCACAACAGCTACTCCAATTTATCCAAAACTATTGCACCTGGATGATGCAGTGCAAAGTTCCTTCATTTGCTACGATTTACACGTACATAAACAAATGAATACGGTGGATATTAATGGTTATAAGATATTACATAAAGAAACTTACTTGGGCTACTGTAACGTAGCAGATATCGCAGACACAACTCAACCCGGATAAGTGATGTAACGTGCCCATGATAAAATTTCTCTAGCTCAGACTATCTCAGGGCGTTAAGCCCAAGTTTACATAAACTATGACAAATTATTAGTTTACTTACTTACACAAATCACTGAGGGTTCCATACGTAGTGGTCGCAGACGTAATAATGACACTTTCTTTAAACATGAAATGTACTATATTGCAGAATTTACAAATATTGATTCTCTAGCATGTAACCTGGCAATGTTCAAAACGTGTGGCAAATTTCTTGATTAATAAGTTACAACATTAATAAAATGCCTCGTGTAACTACACATCGGTTTACAACCTGAGGATAAATGGTAATAAATTCGGCCACAATGGGTCTGATTTAGAGAACCTCCTTAAATAAATATAAATGCATAAAATCTTTAAATGTGACAAGTTAAAATACAAAAATAAGTATGAATGGAATATAACCGCGCAGAACCACTGAAGGTGGTCCCCGGTAAACAAAAACAACACACTTATCTAGGGTGGTATGATACCGACTTCGACATTGAAGAAACTGTAGCCCTACGGAGGTGTCTTCGGGACGAAAGAAATTGATCCGAGGATGGGGTTGATTATAGTCTCTCCAGCCCTGAAACTTTCTACTGTGTGTGGATGCCCCGTCCGTGGAATTTCACTGATGTGTGCAGAAGCCCCGTCCGTGGAACCCTCACTGATGAGGGAACAATCCACCAATGTTCCTAGAAAGCCACAGTTGGATGAATGTGGTCGAGTCCGCCTTTCTAGTCGACACGATACTTCCAAAGGAAAGCCTTGTATACTTAAATATCCTGCTTCCGCAGTTAAAATTTACTCACAACAAAATATTCCGCTAAACGGAACAACAACAGATGAAGAAAATTTTCCTGTGTTGACAATCCTAAAATCCACCAGGTTGCCTCGGATAAAACGAGTCTTATAGGATTATCAACCATATACCACCATCTCTCCTTTTCACCAACTGGAAGTATCTCGTGCCTCTCGTGGACAATAGCGAAACTCTGCTACGGACGTAGCGGTTGTTATTATGCGGCCCACAAAACGCTAAGGCGTATGGTGGGTCGCATACGCTAGAGGTCCGCAACACATTTTCAAACATTCTCAAATTATTTGGACTATTTCCCTTATTGCGACGAAAAGTAAAACATAAATATTTTGGATTATTCTGAATTAATCATCAGTAGATAGGCAAATTTTTTATTGCACTAATCAAGTACGTTTTGTACTATATCAGATAAAGGTAATTCGTTTAATTAAATGTGAAAAGCCCAATTATGGGGGTCAGTAAAACCAATATGGTAAAAAATCAGATAACGGAATTATCCAACGATATTTCATAATCGCATTTTTTATCTTAATTAGCCTTACATAAATAATTCAAATAGCATACAATAAAATTACTAATACGAACAAAAATTCAAGTTGGCCTAATATTTATTTCTGTGATAAAGCGAATTTTATGCTTTAATATCTGTCTAGCGGAAACGTATTTTTTAAACATGACATTTCCGTTTTAACCTTACAAGAGCCCCTCGAGGGCGTCTGTCCTTATCATATTAATATTCCATTCTTGTTAAGGTGTCATTAATCACTTCAAGATCAATAAACTTGGGTAAACAACTTGGAAAGTTTTATCTGGTTATTGGTAATTATTTTTATATTTTTCTGTTGAAACTTCAGCATATAATAATAATAATTTATTTACGGAAAATAGCAAAAAATATACAGATTTTTATACTGGTTACGTAAACAAATCGGATAAATTTACAGTAAATTTAGAACTTGTTTGATAAATTATTGGAAAGTTGATGTACAATATACTTAGGTATATTCTTACTGCTGCATTTTACAAATATTCTAAGACTTATGTATAAAAATTCACAGTTACTCTCCGGGCTATGTGCCCCACCGAGCGCTGAATTACAAGCTACAAGCCTGGCGCGTGTAATAATTGAATATTACCAACAGAACGCTAATGTTTCCATTGCAACAAACACCAGCCGAAACACTGATCCTACTTAAAGGAGCTCTTGTGCCACCCATTCCACACCACTTGCAGACTGCAGTTTCAAGCTGTTGGCGCTCGTCAGTGCAAGGTAGGCACTTGTAATAATTCAGCGCGGGGCATATAGCCTGGAGAGTAGTTGTTGGTTTCAATGTGGTTATGTTCCTTATAGTAAAATAAGGACTTTACAGAGGAGTTTGCGACTAAAATATTATGTTTTAAAGCAAATCATTGAACTATTAAAACTAAGTTGAATGAGTATTCTTTCTTTGTTTATATATTTTTTACATCCATTAGTCTATGTATATGTAGTCTGTGAATGTTTTTAATCCAAGATTTTACTATATGTTTGAATGAACTATAACAATTTACTATTTTTATTTCAATTGGCAATTAGTTAAAAAGTTTATGTCCTAGGTATGTAACTGTTTTTTTAGGTAGGTACTTGATTAGGGGCGTTTATCATGTAACGGGTACTATAGGCATGGTCAATGTTTTCCAATTCAATTTTGTTTTTATACCGCCTTAGCAAAAGGTCGTAACAGAAGAGTTGCCGTATATCAAAGATCATCGTTTCTTAATACCAAGTACTAAGACTTTCAGTTGGGTAGGTCCAATTTTTTTATATATAATTTTTAATATTAATTTCTTCGTAGTATCTAAGGTCCTTAGATAATTATGTGTAGGACCTCCCCATGCTATAATGCCATACGTAAGGTGGGATTCGACTAAAGCATGGTTATTATTATTAGCCGTTACTCGAGTCCGAGTATAAAAATGTTACAGTCGATAAATTGTGTACAATAAAAAACAAGTAAAAGGTGTAGTCTATTGTAATTCCCATTCATCTACGGTGCACACGACTATGGCTATAGAGGCCAATTCGGGAGCGCACATGTCGACCGCAGTCAGGACAAACATAGACCTGGTTAGGTCTTGGATTCGGCCTTCTTGCAGCAGCATTTCCTTGATAGCTGGCCACAACCTCTCGCCATTCGGTTCTGTCCGCTGCAAGTTGTTCCCATTGCTCGTCTGGAATACCGCAGGATTTTAGATTTTCATGGAGAACGTCTTTGAACCTCTTTCGTTGACCGCCACGCCTTCTTCTACCGCTTAGCAATTCACCATAAAGTGTACATTTAGGAAGGCGGTTATCATGCATACGATGAACGTGACCTGCCCATCTTAGGCGTGCTCTTGAAATAAGCACCTCAATTGGAAGGCTGTTTGCTCTCCTGAGTACTTCCACGTTTGATATGTGATGGAACCAACGGATTATCATCATACTTCTGAGGTGTCTTTGCTGAAAACGTTCTAATTATTTCACATGACGACGGTAAGTGACTCAGCTTTCACATCCATATAGCAGTGTTGGAATGACAACTGCTCTGTAGACAGCCATTTTCGTTGACAAAGCAAGGTCGTGGTTGTCAAATACTCTCTCTCTCTAAGTCCCCAGAGTGCTCTAGATGCAGCGTTAATTCTATTGCGAATCTCGCTGTCCATGTTTGATTTGTCATTAACAACGTTGCCTAAGTAACTGAACTGATCCACCACTTCAAGAGAATTTCCGTTAAGTGTAATGTCTATTTGGTTCACTTGATGAGGAGTTGACATAATCTTAGTCTTTCCAATGTTGATTTTAAGTCCCAAGGAATCATAGCTCTGGGCATTGTTACCTCCTTTCTCTTATTATTTATTTTTGAGAAAGAATTGAGGCAACATGTGCGGACGACTAGCTGGTTTAAGCCGGAGCAGAGAGCCGTGGGTCCAGAGCATTCGTAAGAGTGGAGAAACTTACCCTTTCTGACATGTACAGCATAAGCGACAGATTTCTGTTTATTTCGAGAAAAGGAGACAAAGAAAAATTGATGTTAAATTGGGCACCATCTATAGTAAAATAAGCAAAATAGTCTCTTTTTCTCGAATAACCAGTCTGCTATAGATCAGACTGAAATTGTTGGTAAGAGAAATAAAAAGATAGTTTAAAATGAATGACAAAATATATTACATAAAAAAATTAGACAAATCGGTTTGAGACAAATTGAAATGTAAAAAAAATATATATATATAAAAAACAATTTGATACCAGTATCCTAGGTGGTTTATGGGTCAGGTGGCTGGTTCTGGGACAGCAATCCAGGCCCACAATTGTCTCTTATTGCAAGAATTCTAAATTTTTCTTGGCAATTTACGTCTCTCAATGAATGGGGTGAAAATTGTAGGAAATTTAACCAAATATAAGCACATACAAAATTTATGCAAGTTATTTATGCAAAATTTAAGCAATGTTAGCTATGCAAATATAAGCTAGTTAGCTGTACAAAATATATTTGAATTAGCTGCACGAAACATTAAGCTAGCTATACAAAGCTGCAGGAAATTAATTTAAGCTATACAAAAGTAATCTGATTAGCAGTACAAAAGTAATTTTAGCTATGCAATAGTAATTATTAGCTATGCACGAGTTATTATTAGCTATGCACGTGTAATTATTAGCTATGCACGAATTATTATTAGCTATGCACGAGTAAGCTGATTTCTTAGACTATAAATTGCCAAAAAAATGAAAAGGAAAGAGAAAAATATTTTTACAACCATGTGGTACATATAGCATTTTAACTACTTATTAAATTAAAAAGAATTGACTTTGAATTCAAAATTTATTTTAAAAATAATTGAAATTATATCAAAGGCAAAATTTGAAGATTAATTAAAATATTTTAATGAATATAATGAAATGAAATTACCTGTATGTCCAACACTTTGTAACTGGGATATAAAAATTGTAATATCAATTACTGAAGTCCACAGTTAAAAATTATAATGTTTGAATCAGTACAAAGGCTGCAAGCAAATGACTTCCTGGTGAGTTTTACTGATAAGGTAAACTTTTTTTGTCCTGTTTACTGGCAAACAACGCCACCAAAAAAATGTGAGAAATCTAATTCCCTATTGAAATTGAAAGCTATAAAATATAAAAATCGTACAAGTATGGCCATCTGTTAGTGGTTAATTTAAGCGCACCAACTTGCCTTGTAGATTCCCATACTCAACTAAAGTAGTGGCATATAATCGATAAAAGGAATCTATAATAATAGTTTATTTTCCATGCCAGCTGATTTGCCTTTGCAATTTCTATTTTATACATAACAACAAATATTAACAGATGTAAATAAGTAGTAAAACGTATTGATATTATTGATAAATCAGTAACATATTACATGTTATAGGATTTACTATATATAGAATGAGAGAAGGTAAGGAAAATAACCATATGTACTCCATAGTAAACAAAAATATAAAAATTGAAAAATAGATATCTGATGTAACTAAATTTTGTAGACAAATTGTTTCCTGGGATAATAATGCTGTATTACAACGGATATGAGATACATAATAGGGTTAGTAGAAAAACAGGACTAAGTTCCTAAGATATAAAATTAAGTACATAAAACAATGTGACATGGTTTAGCAGTTATACATGTAAAATTCTGTTAGTTGAAAACAGTTTTACCTGCAAAAACTGAATCCAAAAAATATACAGGTCGTGCTAACTATCCACAAAACACTAGTTTTTAAATAAACTGTTAAATGGACATAGGCCATGTAACAGCATACACATCTAAAAGTTCTTGAAGCTCTTCCGGCGTAGAGGCTAAAAGTGCACAGTCATCCGCATACTGGAGATCACAAATGAATCGTGTGCGTGTCTTCGTGAAAGCTCTAAAGCGCCCTATGTTAAAGAGACCGCCATCAAAACGGTATCTGAGACCTATTCCTCTGACTGTCAGTTTGTTGTCAACAATAATTGTTAGAGCAGTGGTAAACAAATTAAAGAGTAGGGGTGCCAGGACACATCCCTGCCTAACTCCAGTGAGGGTTTGGAAAGGTTCGGTTGCCTCATTATTATACATAACCTGGACGTTGTTGTTTGTATGTAGACTGCGACATACTTCCACAAATTTTCTAGGGATACCTAAGCGGAACATAATTTTCCAGAGCACTTCCCTGTCCACCGAGTGAAACGCCTTGGTTAAATCAATGAAGGCCATGTGAATTTCTCCTTGATGTTCGAGTGCTTTTTCTTGAAGCTGTTTAAGTGTGAAGATTAAATCCGATGTGCCTCGGTTTGGTCTAAAGCCACTCTGTGTTTCAGGAAGTAACTTTTCCATAACAGGTGTTAGCCTATTTGCCATCGCTTTAGTGAGTATCTTCCCTCCAGCAGCCAGGAGAGCTATACCCCTGTAATTTCCACAGTCCGCAGCGCTCCCTTTGTTTTTGAAGAGGTTGATTAAAAGTGTATCACGAAACTCCTGCGGAGCTTTATCACTTTCCCACACGACATCAAACAGTTTTTTGGGGTAGGGTATGAGCTCTGACGACACAACTTTAAAGATCTCAGCTGGGAGTGAGCCGGCGCCGGGAGATTTGTTATTTTTTAGCTGCCCAATGGCGGTTAAGATCTCTTCCGTTGTTAGTGGTTTATCTAAGTCTTCGAAGGTGTCATATTGAGGGATAAGATTTATAATATCGTGATCGGCTTGACTTTGCTGGTTAAGAATGTTAGAGTAGTGTTCTTTCCATCGGGCTCTTATTTCCTGGTCTTCTTTGAGGAGATTTCCATTTAAATCTTTAATAGGGCACATATTTTTCCGACTGGGGCCGTACACTGCTTTTACTCCTTGAAAGAAATTCCTGTAGTCGTGTGAATCGGCGGACCTTTGAATTTCTCTGGCCTTGCTTGCCCACTACTCGTTCTTTATTCTTCTGATTTCGCGCTGCGTTTCATACTTAGATTGGGTAAAAGCTTCTGCTTTTGATGAGTCGTTGGGGTGGTTGATAGCGTTTTGGAAGGCAATATGTTTGCGGTCAAGAAGTTCTTATATAAAAGCTTCATTATCATTGAACCAGTCCTCCTGTTTTTTACTTGCTGCAGTGCCAAGAATTTCCTCACTCGCACTTTTTAAACTGTAAAGCATGGTAAGGTGTTTTCATATGAACAATTTTAAGAATCTTAGATAAGTATTTAAATTTATATAAAATTGTTTTTAATTTCTTTACTATAAAGATGTTATATATGCATGTTCCATTTTAAATTCTTATCTATGTAAATTCCCAGATACTTAATGTTATTTGTAGATGAGACTTCTATACTTGTGCTGCCAATTCTTACACATAATTTTTTTTAAGTTGGTAGATATTTTGAATAAGAGATAAACGGTAAGTAAGTTTTACTAAAGTATACTCATAGTAATTTGTCACTGAATCAGATAAAGATAGTAGCTAGATCAGCTTCTATTTTATCCTTTAATATATTCCATTGTTCAGCTTTATAAAATATGACTGTATTTTCAGAAAAACTTACTACTTCACCCTTAGTTTCTACATTAAATAGACCGTTTAGGCATATATTAAACAGTGTTGGTCCTAGAACAGTGTCTTGAGGCGCCCCATATTCTACAGTCTTTACATTACTTACTGTATCTGCGATTTGAGTACATTGCTTACGATGTTCTAAAGAACGCGACATTAATTTACAGTCTCTGAAAATCTATAACTATTCAGCATACTGAGAAGTTAGGTGTGGCTGGCCGTATCGAAGGTCTTTACCTATGAGTGTATATAATTACACACATATCAGTTCCCTCGAAAACAGAATAGAACTTGCATTATATTTAAAAATCAAATAAAGTATTATTACTATTTTGTTCTTATTTTATCCTATTATTTGATCTGTAACTAGTAATTCTAATAATTATTACTATCACAGAGATTTAATCCATTTCTTTGAGTTTAATGCTTTAAGACAAGTGCGATTCAATGTGGAGTTAAGGGAAAATAAAACGTGATAAACTGATTATCTAAATATCAATTTTCAAGACACTCCTGATGATAAGGTCTGGTGATCTAGCTAGACACTTAATAGCTCCGTTTTTTCCAATTCATTAATTGGTTCTCTTCAATGGAGAATCTAGATTAAAATAAATGCAACAAAGCCAAGTAACATCGACCATGTCAAAGAAATAATGCAAACAGAAATAAGGAATATTTCAATTCAAGTCTTAGAGGAAATGAGGCAGAAGTTTTACTAGATATTAGATCATTGCCAACAAGTAAATAGAGACTAACTTTAACTATTTAGATACTTAGTTGATCCACAAATTGCTGAAATATTGGAGAACGAAGAGACTTTCTGAAAATATTCTTTCATTTCAACAAGATGGAGCCCGTCAATTTCTTAATGATAGAATGCCTGGTCGTTGGATAGGTAGAAGTCACATGATGGAGCGGCTACTTCGGTCACCAGATATGAATACTTTAGATTTTTCTTGTGGGGGTATTAACAACCAAAATTGAGAAAATTCAATTCAAAAAGTTCTAAATTAAAAAGTTATTTTTGGCCAGTCTGCATATTTATAGAAAATGAAAATGATTTATGAAACACCCCGTATCTAGGGCATATATAAATTTAAATTTCTCTTATTTATTTTCCCAAATTCAAGTAATTGTTCCATTTAATTCATTCATTTTACATTTATTTGCCCATTAAATAATGAGCATGTTAAAGTTGCCAGAAATTTACATTCTTTTAAAGCAACATAAACGATACGACACTTTTACGAAAGAATCTAATTAAAATCGAGCCAAGCAATAGTGTTTGTTTACAATGGGCGCGATAAATATCAAGTACATCTGTCGCATCACATAGGGTGAAATCACTTACCTTTTTCTATCTTAAGCATGCAAAGGACAGAAAGATAAAAGTTTTGAGTATAGAAACGCTGCCAAACTACGATCGAGCCAGTGTGGAATTTTTGTAATGTAAACATTTCCGAGTCTCCGGGTAGGCTATGACGTCATCCGTACAATAAAAAGAGAGACCACGATGGCCACAGAAGAGGAGATGGCATTTGGACTACATCTGAGCTACATCGCAGAACTTAATTGTTCACCGAGTTCCCTGGAGATAGAATTTGGACAGAGGGCACCTGAAGGCAGAACACTTTAAGCTTCGTCGAGATAGTTCGCCGATCTTTGGAAATAAAATTGAAAACACCACGGAATTACGTCGCGACCTCCTGTACTGCATCGAACTCCCTTACTTGCCTTTGAAATACATTCTAAGCTTCGTCGCGACCATTTATAGTTCGCCGAGCTTAATAAATTATTTTGTGGGTATTTTCACTAAATCAGCCGTCTAAACTACGAGCCAAACGATATTACGAACTACATCTTATTTTTAACGAATTACTCCCAGCCATAGACTCCGCTTGCCGTAGTAAGCGTAGAGATTTTTTTTTTATACATTTATTTAACGTCGGCCTATTTCCGCTACTGAGGCCTAACACCGACGCCTGTAGACGAGCTACCCCCAACCGGGAATTTTGCCGAACCTCTTCCCTTAAGAAGAGTAGGGATCTTTTACTTGCCTAACATTTAATAGACAAGGGACCGACGGCTTTACATCCCCTCCGAAGGATGGTATATCTCCTATACAACCCTCGCCTAAGGTTGTATAGCTTCCGCGCATACACTGATATACAAGCCGCTGGAAGATATGTGAGGCGAAAACGCGGTTTCCGTTAGAATGGTCACCCATCCAAGTGCTAACTGTGCCTGTCGTTGCTTTACATCGCATACCGAAGTATGTACATAGTAAAGACGCACCTACGCTCGCCCCTAGAGAATTTTGATGACGTGCAATTTCAACAGCCCCGACATGCACGACGAGGACGTTAACCATGCAGAAGCTGGGGAACAATTTCCGGGAGATCTAACTCTATACCGAACGCCAGGTAATGTGTCGTAGCATTACGTGTGCACTTAAAATTCTCCGTGCTGTAATTTTTCTTTTAATTCATGTAAGGTAGACTAACAAATTCCATACTGGTAGGAGACGACTAACGACGTGTGAGTCGCGGAAAGTGGTACTAAAAGAACATTAGATTTTTTTTATGAAATATTAGTTTTGACTTTTAACGAGAAAATATGATAAGATTATATTACAATTATTTCATTCATGAGTTTAGGTAAAAGTTCACGTACTGAACATTTTACTAGGGAGATTTACGTTTGCTAAATAAATTTATATTCAAGAGCTATATATTTTCATCGTTTATGCAATGACAAGAAACTTTCACTTCCATTATTCTTCAGTAGTGTTCTATCAAGGGCTACCGTGTGCCTATCTTGACATGTAAAATGTCTTAAGAATGCTTGCTTTTCAAATTATTACGTGAGATTTCTCACCGGTGGCTATTTGGTTTTCTATGGTTGTTTAATAAGGACCCATTCACTTAATCACCTTGCGCACTACAAACTGTACAGGCCATCGGTCAGTACTGGGTCAGTTGACCCGTGAACTTTCTCTAATTATGAGTGGTTTACTTTTTCGTCAAGTACTAAAGATAGTTCCTCAACATTATCTGATATACATGAGTATCTAATGTTCATTTATCACTTAAATTCTATGATGCACGACCATGATATGATTCTTGACCTCTGTGTTGCATTAACTTTAATTTAATCATAGCTGTTGCTACCACCACAATTTCCTATTTGCCGCATTTTTGATAACCACTACAAAATAACACGGCATACGATTGTATTGCCTGGTTCTTGTTATTGCATAGCAACCCTGAAACATGTATAGTATGGTAACGTAAACTTTCCTACATAATATTTAGACAATTGTCTTAATTATTTGGATTGTTCATAATTTCGTGTACGGCCATTTGCCTCACAAATTGTTATAAAATAAAATGGGTTTTTTGTGACTATTTTTCCTATAAATTACTGTTTTCCATCAAATAAAATAGCAACCCAATTTCAACTATAAATTCACGCTACAAGCATAAGTAATAAAATCTGAACTAAATAACATAACTGAATAGCGAGGTTTCTCAATTGATAAACAGTGCGTGCAAACTTACAGGGTATTTAAGATAACAGAATGATTAATCTTCTATAGTAAATAGTATCAGATAGAATCAAGTAATAACAAACTTTATATAAAAGAACCTAGAGCAATTAAAAAGGGTTCCTACACATACAAAGAAACTTGGGATTTTAAATTAGTAAAACTGGACGATCACGCAAATGGCCAATTTTATTTACTTATCCTTCAGATAAATAGTAATTAATTTATTGGTGACATAATGGCCACAAACGTCTTATTTACAAAATGTTTGCTTAAAATCCATAATAATGACTTTTTCAAAATGCATCTGCAGATGGCATTATTTCAACAGAAAATCGCTACATCCAAATGGTTGGGAGATTGTCATTAATAATATAGGAGTGAAAGAAATCTTAAAATATACTAACATTTATAACATTCCATTAAAAAAAAATTAAACTCGTACAATCGTCTTAGTTCACCCTGTATATTCCAGAATAATTTTCAGTTATAGACTTTTTTATGTAGTTTATCAATATTTTTTAATTCCTAGCTATCGTAGAACTCAATCTATCGAACTCGAACGCACTATTGCTCCATCCTGTATATACAGGTAAATAAATTTGTATCTCACATACCCAGCAAATCATCTGCTTCCATTGTTTGTTAAGCACCAAATTATAAGTAGTACATTCTAAGTAAACTTCACCAGATTTATTATTTAACTTATGAAATTAATGGTATACACCGTCTTAATCATAACGTTGAAAATTGAAGTAAACGCATTAAAATGATTTACTAAGCCAAACATTCGAATGTATAATAATTATTAATTTATGGATGTAAATAAAGTATTATGGCACACATTTATTTATAATTAAAACTTCCTACTTTCAACAGCGTTAGAATATGCAGGTCTGAGTTATTACACATTTAGATACAGGGTATCTAGACAATATATGCAAGTTAAAAGGGATATTCTGTTGGATTTAAATCGGGTCAGTAAGGAGGTTTGTCTTAATACAGTATAGTACATTTCAATAACTCAACTGCTCTTAAAAATTTTATATCGTTACCCGAATTACCTTTGATTCATGAAATCTGTATATAATGGAGCAGATGTTGTTTATAAAATAAGCTGATTTGGTCCTTCTTTGTTCAAATCACGCGAAGAATAATTTTCTTCAGTATTAGTAACCATCAGATACAAAATTTAACTCTAACGGTTCTAATAAAAAAGACAGTTTCATGTTTTTTTTCACATTATGTATATCAAAGCAATGTACATAGGAACACATCTATATCTATCGAAGCTATTCTTTTACAATATTCTTAGATTCTGCCATTTTTAGAAATGTCTTGTAAACAAATACAACAATATTTCAACTCATGTACGACCCAATTTCGTTTGGAATATGACTTAAAGTGTATTTTAAGGAACTACAATTCTTGGTCATAAAAGGATGTAATACGGCTGGTTTACGACAGAAGCTAAAGAAGTATGTTAGATACACTCCATAAAACTGCAGAATATAATACAAAGTTCATGTTATTATTAAAGTGCAGCATAAAATATGCACACGCATAGAAAAATAATTGACAATTCGTAGAACCCTTACGAAGGGATAAAGCCACGTACGTAACATTGTCCATAATAAATTAGTAGTGGAACCACATATTATGGGATTTAAGACAAGCTAAAATAACGATAAAGACCTTTGAAATACTGCTACGAGTTTCACGTACATGAACAAATAGATACGTTGGATCTTAATGATTATCAGATATTACGTAACGAAATCACTTGGGCTACTGTAGCGTAGCAGATATCGTAGGCAAACTTGACCCGGAAAGTGATGTACGTGCCTACGATAAAATTTCTCTAGCTCAGACTATCTCAGGGCGTTAAGCCCAAGCTTACACAAACTATGATAAATTATTAGTTTACTTACTTAACAACTCATTGAGGTTTCCCTATGTAGTGGTCGCAGACGAAATAATGACACTTTCACGATTAATAAGTTATAACATTCATAAAATGCCTCGTGTAGCTACACATCGGTTTACAATATGATCATGAATTGCTCATAAATACTGCCACAAAGGTCTCATTTAAAGAACCAAATCTGTAAATATGTACAAGTTAAAAATGCAAATTGTGAATTGACATCCAGCCGAACCACTGAAGGTGGTCCCCGGTAAGTAAAACAAATAACACAACACTTATTTAGGGTGGTACGATACCGAGTCCGGACGTGGAAGAACTGAAGCCCTACGGAGATGCCTTCGGGACACAAGAAATGGACCCAAGGATGGGGTTGATCGTAGCCTCACCAGCCCTGGAACGTTCCACTGTGTGTGGATGCCCCGTCCGTGGAACTCTCACTGACGTGTGTAGAAGCCCCGTCCGTGGAACCCTAAAGATATCACGATTTAAATTTACAAAGTCAGAAATGCACGTGAAGCGTGCTTAATGTGAGCAATTCTGACATAACCTACAAATGAAACATAATTTACCTCACTGATGAGGGAACAATCCACCAAAACTCCTGGAAGCCACAGTCGGATAAATGGGGTCGAGTCCGCCTTTCAGGTTGACACGGTATTTCCAAAGGAAAGCCTGCAAATTTGCGAAACACGTGGGTAGAGAACGGGCAAGATGGCGTGAAGAGGTTAGCTTACCTTGTGTAATTTAATATCCTGCTTCCGCAGATAAAATTTACTCACAAACACAAAATATTCCGCTAAACGGAACAACAACAGATTGAGGAAATTTTCTTGAGTTGATTATTCTAAAATCCACGAGGATGCCTTGGATAAAACCGAGGTTGGAAGAATTACCAACTAATTAACACCAACCATGCCAAAAGCGATCACACCAAAAACAATGGTTGCTTCCATTTCCTTTGCTGATCACGTGTCGCCCTCCCGTGGAGAATAGCGAAATGTGTTTCGGACGTGTAGCAGTTGTTATAATGCGGCCCACAAAACGCTAAAGCGTATGGTGGGTCGCATACGCTAGAGGTCCGTAACAATACATATTGTCATATGTAAACTCCCTTACGGACAGAGGTATTTGTGGTTGTTCCCTCTTAGGATCGGTTTGTCAATGCTGGGTTAAGTTACGTTATCTGATAGATAGCGTCGATCTAGAGGTTAATCTGTCTATCAATACCAAAAGCGATAATCAAAATGCTAGGTAAAATAACCTTATCTTGGAAGTAGTGGATAATGAAATAACAAAAAGGGTAAATCAACAACGCAAACGCAAATATCAAAATAACGGACACCTGTCCAGGGTTGCCCATTGGTGGAGAATTCCCCGATGTCGGGGAATTTCAAGTGATCGTGGGAACAAATTGAGGATTAATTGGCAGTGAAGAAAATCGGGTATTTGTAGAGTTCAGACATTATGAGTTAAAACTTATAAATATTTATAAAGAATAAAAAGAGAAAAAAACCCATTTTGAGAAAATCACCGGTCCTTATTAAATTGTGTTAGGAAAAATTCTCCCCTCCTCTCGTCATATTGTGTTCGTTTCATTTTTGATTTAATTTCAGTAAACATAAATTTTCAGCACGTGGGGGTTTCGGAATATGGACGGTACACAATCAGGTATTATCAACAAATTCACAGAATTTATATATATTTGTATCCCCTAGAAAAGTATTTTCTTATTAAAATAAAATATACAGGATGTTATAACCAAAAGTAGGCAGAATAGTTAACTTTTGGTCTTGCATATTTTTTTGAGTCCGAGACTAGAACTTTCACGACTAAAACCACAATAATTGCTCATTACTTGATACTTAGCTCATTGTACTGTTTAACGTCATTAAGTACTAGCCAAGTTTCCGGTCTGTTTCATATCCTCTCATATATGCTGTTTTAATTTTGTTTGTTCTTAATTTCTAGTATCCGTGCACTACCCACTTGTTGACCGCTGCTCATTATAATGTTATACTCGCTTGTACTGCTTTTGCCACTAATCTTGTTTTACTGCTTAGTAACCCATTTTATCACCTGTATAAATTGTGCTTAGTTCCTTGTGTATTTAAATATTTTATAACTTAGAGTTGCAAATTGCAGGAAGAAGAGTAATATACTTTGTTATTTTTTTGGAACTACTGCGTTTTAGTGTTGTGTTTGTGAAAGTATAATTTCCCTTATTGACCCACTGGAAACGACCGTTTCTTCACCGAACTGCTCAGTCCAGCTTACAGATTTTTGGGTAGTATTGCTCAATCGCCTTTAACTTGAACTGGCGCCCGAGTAACACATAAGAAAGCTCGAGTGTCAAAGTGACAGTTCTCTCTCGCACTGAACGAGAAAAAGACGTCACACAAATCCAATCGGCAACACTGCAACAGCACAGGTTATTTTGTCAAATTATACCAAGGACAGCCAACCAACCACAAAGATTTGCTGAATTATTAGTGCAGTCAACTTACGAATAAATTGTTGAAATTAAGAAGTAGTCTTAATAAACGCTACCAACTTTAACTACCACTTTATTTCCTAGATATCCTTACTAGTTATGCAACAGTTTTAAACGTGCATTGATAAAACGACCCTTAGGACCGGTGTATCAATGCAAGATTAACGCTATCTAGAAGATACTATCCAATGGCTCACTGAACACTTATCCTCTAGTTACGAGTTAACCTTGCATTGATAAGCATTGGACACTTATCCTCTGGTTACGGGTTAACCGAGTGACCTTGCATTGATAAACCGGCCCTTAGTAGGAGCCTGTCGAAGTGATTAATTTATAATGGTGGTTGGCAAATCTGCCTATAGATGGCGTTACTGATACTAAAACCGTTGCTGTGTGAAGTATCATCGATACGTCGATCGGGTACGTTCCTGAAAACCTTTAAAACTGTCCAATTAACGCGTATAAAAGAGAGCGAAAGGGGTGCACCGACTAGCTCAATATTGGATAATAAGTGAACAGATTAGAATAGGAACAAGTGAACAGATTACAATGAAGCATACAGTGTTAAGTAGTGAAGTATAGTGATTCATGGTAATCATTTAATATTATAATTATAAGGACTGACTTATTTTTGTTAATTAGTTGTTAAGTAGATCAGTAATCATTATTACTCGTGTTGCAATTATCGAATCCACTTAGGGTGTTTATCAAGGGGTGTAAATACGTAACAATATCATTAAAGATCATCTTTATACTTTTTTTTTCTTGAATTTTACTATCATCTTGCTTTGGACGACACATCTTTAAATATTATCACAAAATTATTGAATACGTTAATTTCGCGAGCTAATAGCCCAAAGTGATACCTTTCACCTGATAGGCATCGCATCAAATGATATATGCTATCTTGTTGACTTCATTCTCTGATTAGTTTGCTTGTCATCAAATGTTTACCTTCCTTCACATAATTATCTGCTTATACAACTAAAACACCAATTATATCTATCGATAAACTTATTAAATTATTTGATATAATTTCTCCGATAACAGTCGTAACAATTATTTTACCTTTTCAAAAAACTAAATAATAATTATAGATCCAGGTGACACTAGGGTCTCTTAGCTTTCTTAAGGAAATATTTTATACTAAGATGGTGTACCAGAAGGATCTATATTAGGCCCCTTGTTATTTGTATGTCTTATAAGCGATACTAATGCACACAATATTTTCGTGTTTGCCGGTGATATCTCTGTTAAAAACTGATCAACGCTGTGAGCAAATAATGAATTAGAAGAAATATATGTAGTTGATCTGCAGGTTTTTGAGTTTATATTTATAGAGGTGCTGCGGATTGGTATGGAGTCCGAAATTTAGGGTTAACTCTTCGCCATCTTGTGATTACCTAAATATATGTTATGGCCGAAAAAACCGCAACCTACAGGAATTTGTGCAATGGTTTCGCACAGACCTGCTTTACACTTACCCTGCTTATATTGTCCAGTCCGAGATTTTTCAAAATTTATTTCTCATAATTTCTAGTATGGATGGTACAGTCGGTAACCTTATCGATTTCAGCATTGTTTAAAACACTAGGACACTTTCTGTGAAGTACCTTGTCTTGTTATTTTCAATATTCTTATTATTACATTTTTATTATTATTGTTATTATTATATTGCACATGAGTCTGGTATCTACAGTCACTAATCGCACAGAGTATTCGGCAATTTCAGCCTTCATGTAGTTACATTAAATCAGGACAAATGAAATGTTCTTTGTCTTTATGTTGCATTCTTATTTTGTGAGTGAGATAACTAAAGAAAAACCGGCTCATTCAGTCATAAAAGTGAAGAAAGTACCTTCTTATGTGTGTATATAGTGTTAAGTACTTTAGTGGGCAACTGAGGGTGGAAAACTATTTGAATTGCTTAAAATATTTACTTTGTGACAACGCGGCTTGTGCCTCGGTTAAAGGATATACTACGAGCGTTAAAATTATCTTTGTTAGTTTGCTAGGATAGGAAATATTAGAATATTTTCCGCTTCAGAACTTTCTCAAGGATATGCTTTACTTAGACTTAGTTTCGGAATTTTTGAATAATGTTGCTGAGCGTTTGTTCCTACAGTGTGTTTTAGATATTATTAGTGCTCTAACGCAATTTATTTTTATTTTTATGGATACAATATACAGATATTGATTTTTTATTTTTGACGTGGCGTTGCCGAATTATTCAAAAAAATATGAAAATTTTGGCCGGAACAAAGTTTACAAATTAATTCGCTGTGAGTGCATTACCATTAATTAAGAAGATTTATTTTGCAATTATGTAGACAAGTGATGTATTCAAACGACACAATCACCAAATATTGCCGAATGGGTTAAGGCGTGAGGTGACAACCGCGATTAATCATACGGACATCGCACCACTGGGTTCGAATCCTGGCTCCGGCACTGGCACTGTCGGAGGAAATGGTTGTATGTCCGCGTTTTTTCAATGTGTAACCCGCTTCCGCAGCCCTGGCTTTTGGAATTGGGGGTTGTCTAATTTCTGTGGTGTTTATTTATTTATTTATTTATTATTATACAAGATGTATTTTATACAAGCGCTAATTGAGGATATTTTTTTTTTTTTATACATTTATTTAACGTCGGCCTATTTCCGCTACTGAGGCCTAACACCGACGCCTGTAGACGAGCTACCCCCAACCAGGAATTTTGCCGAACCTCTTCCCTTAAGAAGAGTAGGGATCTTTTACTTGCCTAACATTTAATAGACAAGGGACCGACGGCTTTACATCCCCTCCGAAGGATGGTATATCTCCTATACAACCCTCGCCTAAGGTTGTATAGCTTCCGCGCATACACTGATATACAAGCCGCTGGAAGATGTGTGAGGCGAGAACGCGGTTTCCGTTGGAATGATCACCAATCCAAGTACTAACCGCGCCTGTCGTTGCTTTACATCGCATACCGAAGTATGTACATAGTAAAGACGCACCTACGCGGATTTGAGGATATTTAAAAATGAATTTTCTTAATTTTATCAAATGGAACACTTTGTATATTATTATATTTTTGAATTGAATTTCTGTAAATAATATCTTATACCTAAAATCGATATTTCCAGGGATATTTTTACTTTTTCATTTACACTTATTTTAAGTTATAAATTAGTTTAAAATTTGCACTTTCCGATAATGAATTTTTCGAGAGAAAAAATTGTCGATATTAGTTATATATTTTTTTATATATAAGTATACAGATGAACAGAATTAAGCTGATATGAAAACACCTACGCATAGAATGCTTGTATTGTGAATTTCATGTTAACTTGATTACTGAGTTGATGCATTATTTAATTCTTGCGTTTACTAATTAAAAGAATGAAATAGTAATTACATATATGGAGACAAACAATAATTATATATCATAATAAATGGAACAACGAGAGAAACAGTGAGGTTTTAAAGCAATAACACACAGCAGTACATAAACACAAAATGTTAACTGCTTGAATAGGTGAGAAATTAGGAGATGATGTTTAACATAATATATTGATTGTAAGTAAAGGCAGTAAATGTAAATAAACTATCCATGTTGGAAAGTCTGATTTTTGCAACTTTATTGTTATGTGCTTTTTTATATATATTTCAAAATTAATTAAACAGGTAAGGATCGAGTTACATTATTAATTGAGAATATTCTTAAATTCTCCTATTTTTTTTTTTTTTGTTAAGTGGTAAAATATTATAAAGTTTTATGCCACAATAAAAGACAGATCTTTGTGTATGGCTTTTACTAACCAATGGTAGAGCAACAGACATATTTTCAGTAAATCTGGTTATATAACTAGGATGGGTTGGTGGAGTCTTTTCGCCAAACATATGTATCGAACACTGGTAGATAAACAGATTTTTTTATATTAAACACCTCTGCCTCTATGTAAAGCAGTGCGGAGTTTTTTTTTTTCTTTAAAATTATCTTTAGAATAGATTTTTGAGCTGTTTGTAGAATTTTTAATGCATTATTTTAAAGTATTGTAAAGGATTTATAAATAGTCATAAAAATTTTTTTTATTTAATATGTCCCTTAAAATGTAGAATTTATGTGTAAATTGTCTAATTTTCTTTGTAATATAAGATACATGCTCATTCCATCTTAGGTGATGGTCAAGTATAACTCCTAAGTACTTTAATTTATTAGCTTTTTCGATAATAGGGTACCCACAATTTGTTTGTTTGTTTTATTGTGTATATATAGTGTTTTTTTAGAAAGCTGATCATTAGCTAATAATGTTAACGTTAATAATTTGCTTTTTGTATATTTAAGCTTAATGAACTAAAGCTAACCACTTGGAAATTAATGCTAAACTTTCTTCTGCATTTCTATGTACCAAGTCCCATGAATATTCTACAAACACAATAGCAGTGTCATTAACATAAGATACTAAATGGCCTTTAAATTGGTTTAAATTTGTAATACTATTAATATACACAAGGAATAAAATTGGACCCAATACTGTCCCTTGTGGTAGGCCCATGGTGACAGTGAGAGGGTTACTATATATCTCATCAATTCTTACACATTGTTTTCTATTATCGAGATAATTTTCTATGAGACATAATGCAGGACTACGTATACCAAACGTTCTGAAGTCGATTTAGTAAGATTTGGTGTGATACAGTATCACAAGATATAGAAATGCTAAATCAAGTAATACAGCCTTGCATCTATTTGATTTATCTAAACTTACTACAGTTTCTTTAATTAAGTCCAAAACTGCATGCTCGGTAATTGTATTTTTTTTAAAGCCAAACTGCCGATCCGTGATCACATTATGTTTATCGAAAATTTTCACCAACCCATTTTTAAGACATTTTTCAAACAAATTACTGATAACTGAGATAGGTCTGTAGTTGTTCAAATTTTTATAATCTATAGATTTATGTACTGGTGTTACACTTGATTCCTTCCATCGATACGGTATTATATTTGTTTTAAGTGTTAAGTTTATTATATGCAGTAATGGTTTAACGATATACAAATGTATGGATTTTACTAATTTGACTGATATTCCGTCAGGGCCAGCAGATAATTTTTTTTAAGCTGCCTATTATTCCAATAATTTAATTTTTTGTTATAAGTTTAAGAAATATTGACGATTGTGCTGATTGATTTTCTAGGACGTTATTTTATTTTATTTTTGTGCCAATATTTATAAAGTAATCATTAAAATCGTTAGCTATTTCTGTGTTATCCGTCACTTCTAGTCCTTCGTTATTTATTATATTAATATTTTTAATTTGTTTATGTGTTGTTGAATTTGAAGCATTATTTACTAGCTTCCAGACTTTTTTAACGTTACCCTGTGCTTCTGCGAGTTTATTTTTGTGGTACTGATTTTTGACATCTCTTATTAGTTTAGTAAGCATGTTTCTATATTTTGTGTATTGTGTTTTAAGTTCAGGTGAGTAGTTTTTCAATAATTTTTTTCAAGTAGTCTCGATGCCTTATGGAGTTTATTAATCCATCGGTGATCCATGGTTTTAATTTATAGAATTTGTTTTTAATATTAATGCATTTGTAACTATGTTGAACTTGAGTACAATTTATTACTTCTGCCCAGATTTCTTGCTTTAATAATTGTTTCAAATTTTTAACATCAGTTATATTAACTTTTTTCCTCGATTCATTTTGGCATATATCTTTCTCTCTGAATTCTCAGATAATTGAAGTAATATAATGATAGGTAATATCCGTTTCAATAATGACAGGTTTGATTTTTGTGCAGGAATCTGGATGTTTATTTTGTCTAATAAATATCTGGTCTATAATACTTTCTGAAGTTTCAGTTACTCTCGTGCAAGAATAAATGATATGTAACCATTCTCTGCTAACATATTTACGTAATTGTGTGTAAAAGTGGAATATGACAAAAGGAAACGAACAAAAAATGTACTAAATATAAAAAACGAAACAGTCATGCTTTTGAGCGTGATTGAATATCCTCATCGCAGTATAAGATAAATGGCAAGAGAAAACGATATAAGCCGATCTTCAGTCCATTGAATCCTAAAAAAAAAAAACTAATTTCATCCCTACTACGTTCAATTAATGCAGGAACTGATTGATAGGGATTATGAAAACCGAATACAATTTTGTCAAAAAATAGAACAACAATGAAGTTTTCTTGATTTTGTTTTGTTTGCCGATGAAGCAATGTTTTATAAAAATGAACATGTTAATCGTCATAATTTTCATTATTTCGACACAATCAATCCTTACATCTCACGAATAAATGGTCTAACAAAATGGTCGTTGAATGTTTGGGGAGGAATTGTTGGGGATTATGTGATAGGATCACATTTTTTTGATGGACGTCTGAATGGTGGAATTTTTGCAAGACAGTTTGGAAGAATTACTGGAGGATGTTCTCGGGGATATAAGGGATATAATGTGATACCTCCATGATGTAGCATCTGTGCACCACACTGCAGCTAGTCACGAACATTTAAACGACGCTTTTCCAAATGGTTGGATAGGAAGAGGAGGACCCCATAGTTGGACCAGAATCCCTGATTTAACCAAAATATCTCTGGAAATATCGATTTTAGATAGGATATTATTCACAAAAATCGTAGAGAATTAACGTGCCAATTCAAAAATATAATAATATGAATTCATGAATGTAAAAATATATAGGGTGTTCCATAAGAAAAATGACCTCGAAGATACTCCGCTGTAGCGAGTCACCTTGTATATTTCATAATATTTTTAAAATATGCGCCTTTTGACACAGTGCCACTTGCATAAACAATAATTTTCCAAAGTCTTCTAATAATAATAATAATTTATTAATTCCAAGAGACCAAAGCACAGAGGTATAGGAAAAGTCATCGGTACAAATGTACCATTTGAAGAACATGACAGTGTTATCGAGCTAAAATACAAAAGTATGCAACAGTAAACAAATTAAATATTAAATAAGTAAACAACAACACATAAGGAACGCGTTAAAATTAATTAAAAATATATATAAAACAGTACTATTATAGACAAGTATACAATAAATTATATGGGAACAAACAAAATATATAACAACCGTAAGGAACACGTTAAAATTAATTAAAAAATCTATGTAAAACAGTACTATTATAGGCAAGTATACAATCAATAAATATACAATAAATAAAATGAGAACAAAAAAAATCAGAGCAATTTTTTAATGATCTAAAAATTCTGCGCCACTATAGAACATATTATCATGTAAAAATTGAAAAAGGTTCTTTTTAAATACTCTAATATTGTTTATAATTTTAAGATTATTTGGTAGTTTATTAAAGCACTTTATTCCAACAAATTTTGGCCCTTTTTCAAATACTGATCAATTATGAACTGGTATCACCAAATTTATATTATCACGGGTATCGTGGTTATGTAAATCACTATGGGTAATGAAATCCGATAAGTTACTTTTTACGTACACTAATATTTCGTACATATATATGCATGGTAAAGGTAAAAGGTTCAAATTCTTGAAAATAGGTTTACAAGATTGAAGTCTACTTGCACCAACAATGTGTCTTACTGTCCGTTTCTGTAATTTAAACAGTCGAGATGCATGTGGAGAAATACCCCAAAATATTATTCCATATCTCAGCCTGGACAAAAAGTGAGAATGATAATATGTTAAGCATATAGATCTTTGCGTGACTTCTCTATGCCTGTATAGTGCGAAACTTAATGAGGATAGCTTATTTGACAAATTGTCGACATGAGATTTCCAACTCAAATCATGGTCAATATAGAGACCAAGAAATTTTGCGGTTGGTACCTGTCTTAATGATGTGTGGCCCGCCTTAATTAAGCAGCTTTCATGTATTAAACTATTCCTTGGTGTGAAATTGATGAAGACCGTTTTCGATACAATTAAATGCAGTTTGTTGGAATAAAACCATTTAATAAAGCAAGTTACCATATCTTGTAGCTTAACTAAAACTTCAGATTTTGATTCATCATAACATAAGTAAGTGTTATCGTCGGCAAACACAACAATATTATTTTCAGGGTCAAGGTTCGGCAAATCGTTAACAAATACCAAAAATAGAAGTGGTCCCAGAATGGGCCCTTGCGGAACTCCGATATTTATATTCATTTCACTCGATTTCATACTGTTAATATCAACGATCTGTTTTCAATTTGAGAGATAGGATGATATCCAATGATTAACTTTACTCCTGATACCATATTTACTAAGCTTCTCAATGAGTAATTTATGATTCACAAGGTAAAAAGCCTTGCTTAGATCCATAAGTAAACCAATACTTTTGTTGTTATTATCTAAATTATCATATAATTTATTTATAAAAGAATATGGCAGTACAGGTGTTTTTACCCTTTCGAAACCCATGTTAATAAGGCCGGTATTGGACTTTGACGAAATATTGGGACACCCACCCTGTATGCCAGAAAATGAAAAAATATAAAAAAATACTTTCTTAAGACAATTTATGTTTTGTTTCGAATTATTAATAGCTTGAGAGCTCAGTCAATGTCACGAACGACATTTAAAATGGAAGCCAGTATCCTTTTCTCGAATACGTAATCATCTTATCATAATAATTCCTCGTTGCGGATCCTGTAATTTCGAATAATAGCAAACTAATGATGAATTGACAATTACAAACTAATGGGCTTAGTTATTCTGTAAGCCTTGTCATAATTAGTATCTCCATCGCAGAAACTTTGGTAAAGCTACACGTAAGCCTATCAGTAACATTTTATATTATTAAGTATAGAGTGTCAGATGAATTGTTTCCAGCGTATGTGACGTCTAAAACCTCCTTCATAAATTATAATGAGAAATTTCTGTGTTCTTGATGTTTATTTTTTCGTTGATCGGTAAAATAAGACGAAGGAGAAAGCAATTTGGCTCATTCCTTATCAAGTTGTTTCACATTGCGGATTGTCTAGACATCTACAATCCATGGTGTTTTTGGAATACATCCATACACTTTATCTGTAACAATATCACTTATAAATTTCAAATTTAACCTCACCACAAAATTGTGGGAGGTTACTAAAATTGGTCCAAAATCGAAAATTGATATAACATCAAATCTTTACGTTTTGAGGTCCAAGGAACACAAACATTGAAAAATGTACGTATGTGTGAATGTGTGTTAGCACCATAGCGACGAAACTACTGAACGGATTTGGATGAAACTTTGCATGAGTGTTTCTTTAATGCTCCAGAAGATCTGAAAAGGTTGGTTTGGTTGAGATCGGATTACGTTTAGTGCCGTTTTGTCACAAAAAGTTGTTTATTTTATGATTACTTACAATTTGCAATTCCGATTTCAACGATATATCATACTTGCATCTTTTCGATTTGGTTTCTGTGAAAAAAATTAAAAACAAAGCAAATGTGAAGCATAAGATCTCCTTTCGCGTGGCACGGTCGATCCATTAACCGTTAAAAACCATTAAAATCATTTATTTAAATACTTATATTTCACAATTCATTTTGCCTTAAGAGAATATTTCGTTTTTCATTTAATCATATTTAATATACCCGTCGCGTTACATTGCACGTGGCGCAGAAACGTGGCGGGGAGCCGATGGAGGCCATATAGTATCAGCAAAATTTTTTCTAGAATTTCATTTAACATTCAATTTTCTTTTTCATTAATTTGACAATTTTACAATCTGTACAGTAACTATTTTTTTTGTGGGATTTGAGTTTTCCTTGTGTTTTATTGTAGGAAAAATTACTAAAACCTACTTCAAAACAGTCATATTATATAAAAATAGAAGAATTTATTTTTGAATAATTTTTATTTGTGAAATAAAATTAGCTGGCGTGTAAAAGGTAGCGGTAAGAAAGGGAATTTGGCTGGAAAGGATGTTATGTGTCTCTATGTATTCGTTACCGTCTTTCTAGAAACAGTTTGTCAAAAGTCGGAGTATTTTATTCTGTATTGTCTGTAGTCTTTTGCACTGCGTGTCTGAAATAAAATTCCACGACATGCAGGCATATGTCAGTATAGGTCGTAGTATTACTTTGTAAAGCGTCATTTTATTGTCTGTAGTCAGCTTGATTCGCCTATTTACCAATGGGTATAGGCGGCTCAGCGAAGCGTACGTCCGGTTAAATGTCTTCGTGATATGAGGCCCGAAACTCAGCCTCTTATCCAGGGTGACCCCTAGATATTTGACCGAGTTTCGTTCCTCAATCACCTTGTTAATTTTAAGTTTGGTTATTGTCCGTATGTTCATAAATTTTCTGTTAAAGGTTACCGTCACTGTCTTGTCCTCTCTAATTACAATTTTCCGTGCAATAGTCTAATAGTCGCGTCAGATGAACGGTCGATATTTAACAACTATACATCTTTGCTGTCGTATTTAATTTCAAATCTTTTTAAATTGGAACAGACAATTTAGCGCTCTTTTCGGCATCAAAGATCCACCGGGTGGGTAGGTTCCAGCCGCTTCCAGTAGCTGCAGATTTTTTATTTTGAATGTTTTGATAGTTGATAAAGATACGTGCTTGAGCTCTGTCTCTGCATGGAATCGCTCATTTTTTCAAAACGCATTCGCAGTCTTTATTTAAATATTAGTTGACATTATATCTTTTTTGTTTTTGTTTATTTCAAAGTTCAAATACATAAAATAAAATTGATACTGGTTTATTTCAAACGCTTTTCTTACTTATTGTAGGTAATAATTCAACACTATGATAGTGTAAATGGACATATGGATAAAATTAAATTACCTAGCTCATATTAACGTTCGATCTCTTTTGGCAGGGCTTACTGCAATTAATATTGCTTGCAAATAGTTATCGACATTTATGCAGTTTCTGAAACGTGGTTGAGTAATAAAATTGAAAATAGATTTGTCAGTGTGAGGGGTTACAGTCTGGTGAGAGAGGACAGGGGCGGCAGAGGCGGTGGAGTCGGTATGTATCTAAGAAATTCTATAAAATTTGAAAAATTAGAGGTAAGTCAAAATATTTCATTAGAGCAGCTATGGATTAAATTCACAATCAAGAGAAGAAAGTATGCAATTGATGTTATTTACTTAACGGCGATTTTAATGAATTTTTTAATTATTTTGAGGAAACGGCCACTAATAGTATGCACTGGGGATATCAATATTAATCTTCTAGATCTAGACAATACTAATACACGTAAACTTCTATCTATGTCGCTTCTCGATGTTGTGATATGTACGCATGGACTTGACATCTGCGCCAGTGGCGTAGCTTATGATGCTAATTTAAGAACCGATCATGAGTTAATGTATTGTATGATTTCAATGGTTAAAAATAAAGTGTAGAGCAGTTTTAGAATTTATAGAGATTTAAATTTTTAACTATGTCATGGCTCTTAAAAACACTCGCTTCGCTCGTATTTTTAATCTAGCCATTCGTGCAATAAAGATGACTTTTTACACTTCTGGCTTAAATAACTATAAAAGTTTTACTTTTTAATAAATTAATCTTAAAATTATTAGATTTACGTGCACCAATAAAAACGGTAAGAATAACTAAACCCAAGGCATCTTGGTTGACAGATAATATTAGGTTAATGGTACGTTTAAGAAATAAAGCCCTAATTCAATTTAAAAAAACAGGAAATCCTGAACATTATGGGTAGTGTCGCCAGCAGAAAAAAATAGGACAACTTTTTTTTTTCTAATGTAAATCTGTCTCTATTTGAATATGTAGGAGTAGCCGAAATAAAACAGATATCACTTTTAATTTATTATTTATTTTAATACCGTAGTTATTGCTATAGTAAATGATGGATAGTTAATGAGACAAATTGCACTGCGTTATAACATTAATAAAAATTTGGTGTGTAACATGTTCAGAAAGTGGAGGTACAATTAGTAGAAATCCTGGATCAAAGGACAAAGGATATCCTACTTAACAAGAAACTAACTATTAATATTTCGTTATTGCGCCATTTCTATTTATAACTTCTATAAGTCTGTTTGGCATACAATTAAATAACCTTATACAATAGTTATTAGTAATAATATTTTCCCATGCATTATTTACTATTTCCAGTAATTCTTCGGCATTCCATGGTGTCACATTTCGTTTTTGGATACTTCTTACGAGTAGTCCCCATACTTTTTCCACACGGTTAAGATCTGGACTATGACTGGGCCAGTTAAGAACATTGATGTTGTTATCTTGAAACCAGTTATTACGGTATGAGCAGTATGAACGGAACAATTGTCTTGTTGAAATATATACTCATTATTAGGAAATAATTGTGACAGAAGGGAGCATAATATTGTTTAAAATCCTAATATACGTTTCACTATTAAATCGTTCTTCAATATGCCACAAAACACTAGAACCACGTGCCGATATCCAAGCCCACATATTGACGGAAAATCTACCACTTTTATCATTGTTAGATATATATTTCTCATCGAATCGAGCATTCGGAGGGCGGTAAACACGAATACGACCGCTGTGTGTTGACTGGAAAAATTTTTCGTCTGTAAGATTACATTGTTCCAAAAGTTTACATCATGCGCAAAAAATTCCAGCGCAAATCCTACTAGAGCTTCTTTATGTTCAGCTTTAAGTAAGTATTTCTGTGCTGCTGCATGACAGAGTAGCTCCGATTCTCTTACTCGCCGGCGACCAGTACTACTCGATCCAGGAAAATTCGTTTCTTCAGCAGCCAGAATAACTGAGTAAAATGGATTTTCTACTAAAGCATTTACCAATTGCAAATCTTGTTGTTGAGTTTATATCTTTCGTCGCCCTGATCCAGGATTTCTACTAATCGTACCGTTTATTCTCCACTTTCTTGAAATGTTACACACCGAATTTTTGTCAATATTATAACGCAGTGCAATTTGTCTCATTGATCATCCATCTTCTGCTTTAGCAATAACTACAGATTTAACTAAATCGCTTATATGAGCCATATTAGTTTTTTGCACACTTGCAAAAATTTATGACAACTAACTGACAATGTCACAAAAATTAAAGTTAGATGTACACAACTAGATTTGAGCAAAATACCGTTATAAGACTTTTCCTATTTTTTTTCTCACGACCGTACTATAAAGATTAAATTTTTTTTTACTCCCATACCATTCGCAATGAAAAAGGAAACCTTACTTAAATCACAAAATTTCAGTAGGGAATTCTAAAATTTTATGGAAAGGGTTAGATAATTTGAGTACCTAATTAAAACATAATATTTTAATCGCGAAACTCCTCTATAAAGTCCTTATTTTACTAGGAGGAACGTAACCAGGCTGCCACCAACAGCTACTCTCTGGGCCATATGCCCCGCCGAACGCTGAATTACAAGTTACAAGCTTGGCGCGTTAAGTGTAATAACTGTGTATTACCAACAAAACGCTAATGCTTCGATTGCAACAAACACCAGCCGAAAGACTGATCCTACTTAAAGGATCTCTCGTGCCCATCATCCCACACCACTTGGAGACTGCATGCCTACCTTGCACTGACGAGACCCAACAGCTCGAAACTGCAGTTCTTGGAATGGCAGTAATGCCTACCGTAAAGTTGTATTTTTAATAATAAAATTCCAACCGCATCATCCCAGCGACCTTATACATATACTTCACAGTTCTTCTTATTTATTTGAACGTTGAAGTATCCATGAAAGAATTAACGACCGGAATCTTCAAGATAAAGCATGTAACAGAGAGAGGTTCGAATTTTTTTCTCTGTAAGCCCCATATTTAAAATTATATTATTCTTTTTACGATAAAGTTACACGCAGATGTAAAGAAAGCGAAAAATAAGATTCTTTTGTAGTTCCAATAATCGTCTCTGATTTTTATGAGCACAATTTCTTTAGTGATAATATGATAAAAGGGAAACCGCGTAATATTGTGGAGTTCTCGTGAATACAAACTATGTTAGTATTGTTAGCATTAAAATTTTTTATTGGCGGCACAATATTTTTCTATATCGGATTAATGATTATGTGAATATACAAAGTTAAAAATACCAACACATTTTTTCTAAAATTTATTTTCTATTAAGTATTTTTACAGTTTCTTGACACTATATCTATATTAATAAAAAAGTTATGACCGAAAATAATAAATATCAAACATCTCCCACCTTCTCTCGAACATGTCATCCTTAATATCGTTGGGAATATTAAAGTTTTCTAACAAAGTTTAGGGCAGACACTATTTTATCCCTT
The DNA here is from genome assembly GCA_963675555.1 of Leptura quadrifasciata. Classification (NCBI taxonomy): domain Eukaryota; kingdom Metazoa; phylum Arthropoda; class Insecta; order Coleoptera; family Cerambycidae; genus Leptura; species Leptura quadrifasciata. The sequence goes on along the minus strand of OY776681.1, from coordinate 10,683,485 downwards.
GGATGATTGATTGCACCTAGCAAAAAAGCATATAAGTTTAGCTTCAGGCAAATTCTGAAAGTGTGTGTATTTTTCAGATGCGTATTTTCCTAAACTGCTGGCCACTCGAACTTACACATAGAGAATTTTAGGCAAAATTTAAAGTTCAATATTTTCAACAGGAATGCAAATTTTTGAACGCGGCTTGCAAATTTTAAGAGCTAGTTTTTTTCGGATTAAGCTGCATGACGTATATTTATCGTAGGACCATAAGTTTATTATATACGGGGTGATCAATGAAGTCATGCAAAAAATCAAAAAGTTTGTATGAGTGAAATTTCCGCAAAAATTTTTTTTGGTCGTTGCAATATGGTTCGTTACTAAGGTAACATCAATATCTCTAGACGGTTTTGTCAGTTTTTGGATTAAGGCCCTTAGGCCTTGTACACACTACTCAACATAAAATTTGGATACCGAAATTTTTAAAATGCTATAACTTGACATTGGATTGACGGTTCTTGATGATTCTTGCGGATTTGGAATCCTTATTTCACGTAGATTTTCTATGGTCTAAGCATTTTATTTGAGGGTTGAAATTTACACATTATGCCGGGTCGATAATAAACAAAAACGTAGCGACAAGAACAAGTTTATTACATTATATTCTACAATGTACAAGATTGCTTAACAACGGCCAAAAGTCAATTCTTAAAAAATTTATAATTCTAATTCTGGTAATTTTTAATAATTAAAAAAAATTTAACTAAAAAACTAAAAATGAGTTTAATTTAAACTTAAATTAAAATTACCTAATTAAAATTAGGTACATTAATTTAAAAAAAGAGAATCTAATATTTTGTTGGTCCTCCTGCTCGTAATATTATTTCCCGACATCGATTTGGTAGAGTATCCACAAGATTATTTATAAAATCTTGTGGAATATTCTCCCATTCTTCACGAATGGCCTCACTGAGCGTTTCTAAGGTTTCAGGGGGTACATCAAGAGATCTTACTTTAAGCTTTAAATAAGACCAAACGTGTTCGATGACATTAACATCCGGAGACTTTGCAGGCCAGTCCATCCTATTGATGTTTTGTGCCTGCAAAAACTCTATGATCCTTCGCGCTCTGTGAGGTCGAGCGTTGTCATCCACCAATAGAAGTTCTGGGCCGTAATGTCGAGCAAAAGGAACAATAATAGGTTCCAAAATTTCCTCCTGATAAACAGTAGCATTAATGGTTTGGTTGGTAATGAATAGCTCGGTTTTACCATTTCTTATGATACCTCCCCACACTGTAACACCTCCGCCACCAAATGCTTCTTGAGGGTCCATATTTTCCTCCAAATATCGCTTGTTTGGCCTTCTCCAAACTAAAATTCGGCCATCGGAGTGAAACAAATTAAATCTTGTTTCGTCAGTAAATAAACAATGGCTCCACTCTGCATTACCCCAATTCGCATGCCGATTTGCCCATGCCCGCCTATTCGCTCTATGGTGTTGTAATAACCGCACACATTTTGCTCTGCGACGGGCTCTATAATTTAAAATGCTTGGCATTATGTTATGTTTTTTTAAAAAAAAATCTCACCTCAAGTTGTTTTTATTTAATGTTCTTCTCACTGTTCTGTCCGAAACTCTCACCCCCGTTTGTTGTCTTAAAGAGTCATTTAGTTTTCTAGAGTTACGGTAAACTTATGGTCCTACGATAAATATACGTCATGCAGCTTAATCCGAAAAAAACTAGCTCTTAAAATTTGCAAGCCGCGTTCAAAAATTTGCATTCCTGTTGAAAATATTGAACTTTAAATTTTGCCTAAAATTCTCTATGTGTAAGTTCGAGTGGCCAGCAGTTTAGTTACTGTGTGGATAAAGTAGACAGTTGAAATGTAATGGATACAAAATTATTTATTGATAATTTTATTAACAAATTAGAACAATACATCTTGTATAATTAGAACCGATAAGTTATAATTTACATGCAAAAAAAGACAAAATCTCTGGTTAATTGCATTACAGTGAAACGTATAATGTGCTGGATGTGAGGGAATTCATCATGTTAATTTAGGAAAGATAGTTTTAGACATTCTAGCCACCTGCTGACTTGAAGAGAATTGATATATTGTTATAATCAAATACTCCGTATGATAGATTTATTTCTCTGTCTATATACAGGGTATCTCATCAGGAACTGGAAACATTTTAGCAAATTAGCTGTGATTAGAAACAATCAGTAATGTCAGTCATTCTCTTATGTCAGAAAATGCCAGGACGTTTAAATTACACCCACGAAGACTTCTTGAATTTGTTTATTATTTATGGAGAACGTGATAAAGTAATATCAAGAACTTGTAGCACATTTGCTACGCGATATCCACAAAAACGGAAACCGCCACCAAACACTGTAGAACGCATATTGGATAATTTTAAAAACTGTGGCTCTGTCAAGGCAAGAATTCAAAAGCGAAAGCCTATTGTTGATGACGAAAACGTAGCAATTCTAGGATATTTCCATGGGAGATGTCCTTAAGACAAGCTGCTCTGGAATCGAGAGTATGCAAGGATTCAGTTAACAGAATCTTAATTAAACATAAATTTCACACATTTTCTTTCCAAATGGTTCAACGATTAAAAGAAACAGATTTCCTGACAAGAGAAAATTTTTGTGAATTTATTTCTGTAGGCGACGATTTTTATTTGGGAAATATTATATGGTCAGATGAATGTATGTTTAACTGTCCGTAACTCTCTTTTTGTTGGTCTTAACTTTAACTTTAATGCCACAAAAATTGTTTTGTTTTAATTTATTTTTAAAATCAGACCAGTTACGATTAGTAATTTTCGGGGAATTTTCCATAATAGCGCAAAATACACATTCATATTTGACCTTTTATAGAGAAATAATTAATATGGTTATTAATCCTATCAGTCTAATAAACGCCTTTGTCAAAAAATTTGAAAAATGTTTGAAAGATAGGTTAATACATTTTCTATATGTTAATAACATCTTGAGCAAAAACCAATTTGGTTTTACCATATGGCTTAGTAGTAGTTACTGACAACTTAAATACTGATTGTAAATGTATTGCAGTAATGAGTAGCGCTAATTTTTTCTATTACATATGGAATGTGTTTCGTGCTGCTGCTTTTGTTGCATAATTCAATGGGTATTCCAGCCAGCGAAAAATGTGCCCCTACTACGGTAGTACTACTAGATGTAAAGACAAAATAGAAATTCAAGTAAAATAATGGTCATGGGGTGTGAGGAAGCCACAGAAAATTAGCTTGTAGTATACATTGGAAGTGTTGTGAATATTACAAGCTGTTAGTCGTAGCCGCAACAAACATTGTGCATTTTGTTAGTTCTCTGTTAACTCAGTAGCGTGCGGTGGAGAAAAGACTGAATGTAGTAGCCAGAGACATGGTGATGAAATTAAACGAGTGCTTTATTCAGGAAAAACGTAACGGACCTTTTACCTTTGCAAGACATCCGTGAGTTGAATTGTAAAGTTAAATGCTGCAACGGATGTTAAAATTCATTGTATCGCATGCTATTATTGTCCAGATATTTTCATCACAAAATACTTGTCTTTCGCATACGTTGATACGCCCATACGTGCTATTCTGTGTGACCTTGAGATGCTTTGATGATTTGAACTGTAGATGCCAGGAATCAATTTATTGCGTAATTTAAATAATCCGTTTTTAAACCATTATTGTAATTTCTATTCTATCATTATTTAATAAATTAAAGTAACTGATATTGAGTTTACCCGATGTTCACCGAGACATGACATATACGGAAACTATATTTCTGATAAAAAGGAATTTTCGATTTTGCGTTTTCAAATTTTACTTTTCTCGTAAGTGAAATCTGTTAATTTAATTTTGTAACCGCTGGCGCTGTCAAAAACGAAGGGTACGTTTTATTTAACATTTCCCTGTATCCTAGAAATAATTGCCCCCAGCATCGCCAATCAAGGGACTCAGTATTGTCACTCTTCTCTCTAAAATCATTTAAATTAAACGGCCGTATGTTTCTGTCAAATTAGTGCCATTTTAATTAAAACCGTGACAATTTCTGTGTACTCGTCATTCATCGTGCGTGAAACATTATTTTAATTATGCAGATAATCAAGTTGAGTATTTGTCTCTTGCCATTTGATAAAAGCAAATTGCAGTTGTTAAAATAAGCTTCAATTGTTAGGTAAACCCTGGCATGCCGGATCCAATTAAACGTTCCCTATTTACCGGAGACGGCATAAGGAACAAGCTGCTGAATTAAATAACTATTATCCTCAAGAAATGGGCCTCATTCGGAAGTTATTTAATTTATGCCTCCTGCTCGTTTAGCCCTCCGATTGATAATTATTATACGCTGTTGTATTGTTCTAATTTTAGCAACACATCAAGGTGCCTGGATTTATTGTTCAGTACATGTACATAGAGTTGTGGAAGTTACAGCTAGTTGGGAGCATAATATTTAGATCGTATGAATATAATAATAAACAAGAGTTTTTGGACAGAAAGAATTCTGGTAATATTAAAATAATATATAGAAATGGCATCCCCAAATTATCTCGGGAAACTAAAAAGGTCCAATAGTGGCATGTCATTTACCTGCTACTATCAAAATCAGTGATTCGAATTTCAATATTGTAGCTTTAACTGAATCTGGACTAAGTGAAAATGTTTCTACAAGTGAATTTTATCACGATGATTACAAGATATGAATTGAATAGATCGATATAGAGAAAAGTACGCATCAAAAAATTTAGAAAATTTAGAAAATCACTAATGTCGGTGTGGCCAATCCAACTAAAATAATTACAAGCAGCTGGCACTTCCGCTTATACCGGAAGTCGATATCAACTTGCTTATTTATAATTGAATACCCTATATATTTTAGGGTTTTCGAAAAGAGAATAAAATTTTGAGTCGAAAATATGTTGCTACATATATATATATGTATATCCTATACCTAAACCTAGCCGTTTCAGAGATATTTGACATTTTATAGATAATTTGACAGGTGCAACGGTTTGCAAGAATCGTTATAACTTTCTTCGTGTAAAAGATCCCCATTGGCTTACGTAGTACGTAAAAAGAACACAAGGAGAACTACGTTCTACAACTGAAATAAATTCAATAATATCATACCAAGTGTTCCGTTTTTCGCGTTACATTTTGCCAACTTCAAACCGCGAAAACTTGTTTAGGCCAAATGAAACAACCTGTATTTTTTTACGTCAAGTTGTGTAAAATTGAATTCCCTTTCTTCTGATATTAGCATTGTGGGGGTTAAAGTTACAACTTTTTGAAATATTTGCGATTATATTAGAAATTCATGAATTGTTGTAATCATTTCATCAAAATAGCCATGATTAGAAACAATCAGTCATTATGTTATGTAAAAAAATGCCAGCACGTCTAAATTACACCCATGAAGACTATTTAAATTTGTTTATTATTTATGGAGAATGTGATAAAGTAATATCAAGAACTTGCAGCACATTTGCTACTCGATATTTACAAAAACGCAAAATAACACTGTAACATGCGTATTAATCGAATTGAAGATATGGCATGAACTAAAATAGCAGAGATAAGATCAATTTAAAATATGATTTCATTTTAATTTAATAATTGCTCCAAATTACGCCCTCGAACCTCGACACATTTTTCGCACCTTCGGATTAGTTCCTCATGGGTTGGGTAGCTCTTCTAATTGAATCCTGTGATATGTTTTAAAATGCATTTCTTACTCTTTGCATACAATCTTCAATGGTTGTTAATGGGCTCTTATAAACTTTATTTTTAATAGTTCCCCAAATGAAATAATCCAGAACTGATAAATCGGGTGAGCGAGGAGGCCATAAAAAAGGTCCATTATTGGCAATCCATTGATCATAAAAAGTTTCTTGTAAATAATTATTAATTAATATGCGTTCTGTAGGGGAGCACCGTCGTGCTGATAAAAAATGTCTCTATGTTCGGCAGAGGTAAATTTTCTAAACAGTTATTATTCAAATTTTGTAAGATATTCAGATATCTTTCACCTAAAAAAAATAACCAGAAGAGAAAATTTAATTTGCCGTTTAAATTTTCCTGATAAAATTGTAATGCCACCACTCTATCGTTTCTTATGGCACAGTAAACATTGAACTGCCAACTTTCCTGAAAGTTTCGTTCTCTGAACATATGAAGATTTGAATCACTCCAATAATGCGAATTGTGTCTATTAAAAAGTTTTTTTAGTAAATTTTGCTTCATCTGTCCATATAATATTTCCCAAATAAGAATCGTGACCTTCAGACCTTATTAGAATAAACTCACAAAAATTCTGTCTTCTTAGGAAATCTGTTTCTTTTAATCCTTGAACCATATGGAATGAAAACTGGTGAAACTTATGTTTTAATAAGATTCTGTGAATTGAATCCTTGCATAATCCCGATTCCAAAGTAGCTTGTCTTAATGACATCCTTGGAAATGCATGAAAATATCCCAGATAGACTATTTCAATGTTTTTGTCATCAACAATAGGCTTTCTTCTTTGCATTTTTGCCTTGACAGAGCCATCATTTTTAAAATTTTCCAGTATGCGTTTTACAGTGTTTGGTGACGGTTACCGTTTATCTGGATATCGAGTAGCAAATGTGCTGCAAGTTCTTGATATTACTTTATCGCATTTTCCATAAATAATAAACAAATTTAAATAGTCTTCGTGGGTGTAATTTAAACGTGCTGGCATTTTTTGACATAAGTTAGTGACTGATTGTTCCTAATCATGACTATTTTGATGAAATGATTACAACAATTCATGAATTTCTAATAAAATCGCAAATATTTCAAAAAGTTGTAAGTTTAACCCCCACAATGCTAATATCAGAAAACCGGGAATTCAATTTTACACAACTTGACGTAAAAAAATTTAGGGTGTTCCATTTGACCTAAACAAGTTTTTGCGGTTTGAAGTTGACAAAATGTAACGCGAAAAACGGAACACTTGGTGTAATATTATTGAATTTATTTGAGTATTGAATTGTAGAACGTAGTTCTCCTTGTGTTCTTTTTACGTGACAAGAAGCAAATGAGGATCTTTTACCCGAAGAAAGTTATAACGCTTCTTCAAACCATTGCACCTGTCAAATTTTCTATAAAATGTCAAATACCTCTGAAGCGGCTAGGTTTAGGTATAGAATTTCATGCTCTTTTCGAAAACCCTAAAATATATAGGGTGTTCTATTTGAAATAAGTAAGTTGGTGTCGACTTCCGGTATAAGCGGAAGTGCCAGCTGCTTGTAATTATTTTAGTTGAATTGGCCACACCGACATTAGTAATTACCTGAATTTTCAAAATTTTCTGATGCGTACTTTTCTCTATATCGATCGATTCAGTTCCCGGTGAGACACCCTGTATATATTCCTAATAGTGTTAGGAACAAGACCCAAAAAAGTTCCCATCTAACAATCAACATCTAATATCTTATTTATAAAAGGTGTTATTGCTTGATGGTTTCAAAATCAAATTATTTCTCAAAGTCTATTTAGAATGGTTAAATTACAATGAATAGCAAATTTTGTTGGACTTCTGTCAGTTTTTTCATTAATTAAACTTGTGAAACTCGACTTATTTGATAAAGAAATAATATGATTGGGAAATCCAAGTCTGATTAATCATCGGCTGGCAGTAATTTGAAAGGAAATTTCTGATATTACTAAAGATGAAAGGAAATTGAGGTAAGGGGTACTAAGACGCGCTGCGCACGTTCTTGAAATCTGACTCTTCTTGATTCCCTGTCTGCATACATCAGGAGCTGTTGTTACTCTTGATATTTTATACTTACCTAATATACACTACAAAATATAAATTTGGCCATATACATATACAGAGTATCCTTAGAATTGTTAGTTTTTCTTCTAAAATAATTAATTTTCTTTTCAGAAATCTATAGAACGTTTAGATTTCATATGGCGGGGTCAACAAACTAAGCAATACATCAATTGGTGAGTAAATTTTTGAAGAGTATATCGAGCGTGAAACTTGATGTGATTGCACATGAACTTCTGCAGATAACATAATCTAGAAATAACTCAAGATAAAGTTGGAAATGTCTCATTTAGTTCTTCAACCGAAAATAATGGCAATTGTTGTAACAAAATCTTTCTGCTTTTTACATTTTTCAACTAATAGTTTGATATCTTGAGTGCAATTAAGGAATGCTTTTTGAATGCTTCAAAAAGCATTGAAATATTTAAAAAGCATTCCTTAATTGTACACAAAATATTGAACAATATTGCACAAAGAGCCAACCGCAGAATCCATTCAATCTATTAATAGTCTGATTATAGCCACGTCCACAGGCTTGAAAGTATTCACCTGTTACAATTTACTTATATAATCTTTTTATTAAACAATTTTGACATATATTTTTAATTCTTAAGATTGAATTCCTTTCTTTCCTTTAACATTGCAAATCGATTGTTGTGGATTGATTCCGTGTAACAAAAATACAAAGAAGTATTAACTTTGAAGTAATAAGTAATCGCGTAGTGGGTAGTGAAGACTATAACCCAAGTGAAATCAGATTTGACTATTCCTTTATTTCAACTGTACACCCACCAAGAGCTCCATTGGCAAGATGAGTTCTGCTTTATTTTTATGATTGCCACAATAATATTTGTTATTGAATAATTTCGAATGGAATCTTTATCGGTTTAAACATACTTAGAAACCGAATGTATTTCATATTGTAATGGAATTTCTTAGTTACCTTAGTTAGAGCTCATAATTGGGTATAGCTCCGTCATTACCATGAGGTAAACCAGTCGGCTAAAGCTTTGTCATATTCGTTTTTAATTAAATTAGAACAAGTTTTAAAGCCTACATTTCCTATTTCTGAGGCCAAAGAATCAGTTAGTACTGATGTTTATGGCATGAATAGTTTTATTATTAAAGAAACCATAGATATAATTTTACACCCACTTACAGTTCGTATCAATTCTTGCATTACCGAAGGACGATTTCCTGATGTTTTGAACGTTAACCAAAATTTTACCTCTTTTTAAAAAAGGAGATATTAAAGCTGTTGACAACTACCGTCCCATTTCTGTCATTCCTATTTTTGGAAAAATACAGAAATCATTCTTAAAAAATGGTTTGTGAATTACTTAGACCGCAATACGATTTTAGATTGTCGTCAGTTTGGTTTTAGGAATAAATATTCCACCACTATGGCTCTTTTTAATTTAGTGTGTGACATAGTCGGAGGCCTTGAAAGGAGAGTTAGCATGTGATCTCTCCAAGGCCTTTGACCTCGTCTTTAACTGTGTGTCACATGAAATTCTTTTAGAAAAGATAAGTTTCTATGACATTAGAGGTTTGCCATTAAATCTTTTCAGAATTACTTCCTGTTAAGAATGGAGTGCCCTAGGGCTCTGTATTGGGGCCACCACTTTTTATATTATATGTTAATGACATTTTTCACTTTATGTCACCTAAAAAGTGCATCGCTTATGCTGATGATACGTCTATTTGAACTTTCATAATTTAACTAACATAGCATTAGTTCTATCAAACAAGCGGCTTCTTGGTTCTCCTCAAATAATTTAAAATTAAATGAAGACAAAACCCAGAAACTCGTTTTTTTCTACAAATAACTTACTAATTAAAGATAACAGCGTTAAAATTCTTGGCGTTGTTTTAGACGACACGCTCATATATTCACGCTACGTAGGCTAAAAAATCAACTATGTTCTAAAACCTTAAAAACATGTTATTTTTCTTTATTTCACGCTCCCATTCATTATGCAATTCTGCTTTGGGGTGGGTCATCTCATGCAGTTAAAATCTTTCGTTTGCAGAAGGAAGCAGTCACATTAATTGTTAATGCTGGCTGGTGAGACCATTGTCTACCAATATTCAAAAGTATGGCATAAGAGGTACAACACTGGATTGGATTAAGAGTTTTCTCTACAAACGAAAACAATATGTTTCGGTGATCGATAATGAAGCTATTACGGTAAATTTTATTAGCTCGGAGTCGTGCCGTGGGGCTCTATCTTTGGTCTTGTGCTTTTTATGCTCTATTTGAAAGATGTTGTAGACCAAACGACCTCAGCGTGTGTTACAATATACACTGATGATACCTCAATAATTATATCTGAAAAAAAAATTGAAACTCATTGAAGGTGAAATGTAATAGGTTATTACAGAACATAGACGAATGGATTCGTCAGAACAGTCTTCATTTAAATGTTGATAAAACTCTGGTTCTATGATTCCATAATAGGCAAAAAACCTGTAATGATATGATTTTTTTGTATTTTTTTACTTACTGTTTCAACTTGTTTGGTGGGTAGCCAATATACTGTATTAATTTTGTGTCTATATTTTTATGGTTTATAGTGTTTTATTATACTTCAGAAAAGACGAGCAGCGCGGTGACTCCGAACACAACTATCTTCACTACAATTAGCTAAGCTTCTACCATCCCACCGGTAGAGAAAACAGTTTTTCTAGTTTAACGTAAGAACTAGGTCTCGGAGCTAAAAACGTTGGGAATAAAAAATAATGAAAATTTTTTGTTGAGCATAGCAATACAATAATTTGAATCGATGTCAATTATTATTTGGAGAGTGGACCAAATAAAGTCAAAACTCGTTGCTTGATTACCAATGTCAGTACGATACTTGCGGCTCTCCGCATTACACAGTAAAACTTAAAGGTGCTCACCTTTCTTTTCGATCTAGCAATCCTTTTGTCTCTGGAGTTTTCCGCTTCGCCCGGTATTCGGTGACACCAAATAACTGCAGCTATACTTGTGTAGGTGAAAAGCAGTACTATGGAGGGTATGACATACTGCATCACCATAAGAATTTGGGAATAGAGGATTCCATATTCTGTACCTACATCTGAGTAATCTTCTCTGCAGATATATCTGAAATTAAAATGTTTATGTAAAATCCAGAATGTGCTCTGCCACAAATTAAAAAAAATTGATTTAGGTGCAAAGACCAGATCAAAATAAGAATAGGAGACAAGATTTTAACTTTAACATGGTCGCCTTTGGCTTGTACAATGCCATAAATTCATTTAAGTTGGAAGATGGACCAAATCTTATCTATCATAAAATCGACTTGTCTGTGAACGAACCACGAAACACTTCTTATTATTAAAACATGATATTTTTAGTCGCAAACTCCTCTATAAAATCCTTATTTTACTATAAGGAACGTAACCAGACTGCAACCGACAGCTACTTTCTGGGCTATGTGCCCCGTCGAACGTTGAATTACAAGTTACAAGCCTGGCGCGATAAGTGTAATAATTGCATATTACCATCAAAACGCTAATGCTTCGATTGCAACAAACACCAGCCGAAAGACTGATCCTTCTTAAATGAGCTCTCGTGCTAGTCGTCACACACCACTTGCAGACTGCAGTTTCGAGCTGTTGGCTCTCGTCAGTGCAAGGTAGGCATGTGACGACCGACACGAGGATCACTTGACCATTTAGTACATTTCGGTATCTTTGGGATAGCGACATGTAAAATAGTCAGCAGGCGCCATCTAGCGGTCCAGTGTCTGTTGCAATCGAAAAATAAATAGCCTGACTGGGTTTAGCATAGTTCAAATGTGCTTTTAGAGGGCGGAATATTAAAACATAACTGCTCGAAATTGCTAGCCCTACCCCAAAATTCAATTCCTTATTGTGGCAGACTCTGAAAGTAGGCGAAGTACACTATTTTTTGCTAAGTCAAAATCAACAGTATTTTTATAGTCAATATGGCATATGTAACTTTGGTTAATTTCGTTTTCAAGTTAGTTATTTGTTCCGATCAAGTCAGTTATGAGTCAATGTAGATTCCGAGGGATTTAGAAGAGCAAGCCGGTTGTATTTCTTTATTATTCAATTTAAGAATAATATCTGTTTCGCCGTGTAACGACATAATCGAATGACATAGTCTTATTCCTGTGGTAAAAAACAGTTATCAAGGCGCCAACTCAATGGCACAGTACTTACATATTAGGTTTGGGAACAAGAGTTTCTGGGTTCGAATCTAGGACTAGGGCACGAATGTTTAATGGTGTTTTTAATATATACTACGATGGTAGAAACATGCTAAATTGCGGTTGTTGCATGTTATCTGGCTGCGTGATGAATTAGCTGTGGCTAAACTCCGACAGGACGTAAAAAAATGTATGTAGCAGATGAGACAGTTTTTTTTATCAAAACTGCACTTCATATACGAATAGTTGCCATAATTTTTTCTTGATGTGAGCGAGAACTTCCTCTTTGGTCAACATTTTTAAGAATTTGGACATACTTATTGCTAAAGTTAATATGGGAACTAATTTCATCGATACGTGTGGGAAAGAATGAATTAAACTTCTCAGCAAGATATACTTCGTTTGTTTCCTATATAAGAAATTTAGTTTAAGTTCCCGGGCAATATACGTATTATGGACTTGCCAGGGCTCGTAATCTAGTTAACAAAATCATTTTATCCTATCTATATATACACATGCGAACGTGATTAATTTCTTGTCTCTGGCCCGTTACATGACCTACGCTTTAGAACACAGCTTCCTGGATTTAGAGGCAGATTAATTCAATATAATTTCGCAACAAGTTATTGCTAACGTTAACCATAAATATATTCAGTTATAAACCGATTATTTATGTTTTAACTAGGCCTCTTGTATTTTAACTTTTTCAATAATAGGGTAATTGAAATTAGTGCGAAGTACTCAAACGTCAAAATTGTCCTACAGGTCGATTGCACGAGGGCTTATACTCAAGTAGAATTATATAAAGACAACTTCAATTCCAAAACTAGAGTTTTCTAAAAGGGAATTACATTTTTGAAAAATGCCCCCAAACGAGATAAACAGTGATTACTCACAGTGAGATCTAAACAACTGCGAAACTGAACTTGGCTATATATGTCTATTAACATGACATCCTCCTTCATGAATATATCTAAAGATAGATATGAATTTTCTGATCCGCATGAGAGGACGCGCCAAATGATTTTATACCGTAAAAATATTATTTTTAAGGAATGCAGTCAAAATAGGATTTGAAGTGGAATTTTCTCCATCAATTTCATGGTTGGATCCTGTTGGGGAGGTGTTTAGGAGTACCCAAAAATTTTTGTACTTCAAAGATCCTGTGCTCCAATGGGCCTTTTCACTAAATTCTTAAACCTCAAAATAAATATGTTTATTCGAAAGCTAACTGATAGTTATTCACCTTGAGCAACTATATAAATAACAATATTAATCTCACAGTGTTTAATAGAAAAATAAACAATTATTACGGCAATGTGTACACGCATTTGACCTTTGACTGGCAGCATTTGCCAGAACCCCTAATAGCCACTGACATCACACCACAGCTGACACATGTTTACGTTTAGTTTTGTGGTTATGTTCTGTGATGGGTGTTCCTTTACGAATTGTTTTGCTTTGTTCCTATACATTATTGGAAGAAAATGGAGTCAGGTTTTTCTAAGGGAAGTGCAGAAAATTTGCCGAAAATTCATTACAGAATAGTGGACGAGTTTTACATGTTAAATTTAGATTATTTATCAGCAGAAGTCAGGAATATTAAAACAAAACGGTAAGTCTTAAGTAATAATTTATTTTCGTTGTAATTTATTAATAAAAATAATGGCATTACTGTCATTTTAACAGTTATTGTTCTTACCTCAAAATGATCTTCACAACAGTAAATGCTCTTGGTTTCGGTCAACTTCTCAACTTTGGCACTTTTAAACCATGATTTTCGTCCGCTTTCATCTCGTGGAACGTAAAAGAATATTTTGCTTGGACAATTTATGTTGTTATTTGTACATATTGGAACAAGGCACTCTTTAAACATTTTCCAAACACAAAATCCAAGAGCAACGGCTGTCAAAGTGTCAAAGTCAATTTTAACGTCAACTGTCAAAAAGCAGGTAACTAACTTTGCAATATAGTACTAATACCCCCGTATGACCTGTTCAAGGTCGTAGGCTCTTTGACGTCACTAAGGTAGGTGCGTGACGTCACGTTCAAAGCCCGCGCTTTATTTCCGCATTTTTGATATGTTTTTCCGATAGAAATCGTGCTAAAAAAACAAATACGGCGAAATTTTTTATCTAATACTATCACATAAAGCAATAAAAAAAATCACTGGAAAGGCCCATTGTTATTAAAAATTTGATTTTTTAAACCGCGCTTTTCAATCTAAAAATATGAATAACTCGAGATGTATAGGTCCGATCCGATAGAGACGAAAAAAACAAAATCTTTGTAATTAAATTTTCTACAAAATTGGGTTTAGTGTGGGTTTTAGGAGCGCTAGCGCTACAGAAGTGAAAAAACTGGCCAAAAATCGTTTTTTATTCATTTTGCTACCCAGAGTTGCTGGGTGAACCAATCAGCTTCAAACTTTTAGAAAATCTGACTTTTGCTCTAACAAAAAACATATTTAAAAAAATTTCTTTGCATAAAAACAAATTTGCGTCTGATACGGTAAACCATACTATTTTGTGCAAGAAATTAATTTATTTTGGTTTAGGTGACATTGCAATAACGTTTTTACGAAACTACTTAAGTAACCGCAAACTCCTCTATTAAATCCTTGTTTTACTATAAAGAACGTAACCAGACTGCAACCAACAGCTACTCTCCGGGCTATGTGCCCCGCCGAGCGCTGAATTACAAGTTACAAGTCTGGCGCGTTAAGTGTAAAAATTGCATATTACCATCAAAACGCTAATGCTTCTATTGCAACATACACCAGCCGAAAGACTGATCCTACTTAAAGGAGCTCTCTTGCCAGCCGTCACACACCACCTGCAGACTGCAGTTTCGAGCTATTGGCTCTCGTCAGTGCAAGGTAGGCATGCGACGACCGGCACGAGGATCCTTTGACTACTTAGTACATCCCGGTATTTTTACAATAGCGACATGTAAAATAGTCAGCAGGCGACATCTAGCGGTCCAGTGTCTGTTGCAGTCGAAAAATAAATAGCCTGACTGGGCTTAGCATAGTTCAAATGTGCTTTTAGAGGGCGGAATATTAAAACATAATATTTTTAGTCGCAAACTCCTCTATAAAATCCTTATTTTACTATAAGGAACGTAACCAAACTGCAACCAACAGCTACTCTCCGGGCTATGTGCCCCGCCGAGCGCTGAATTACAAGTTACAAGCCTGGCGCGTTAATTGTAATAATTGCATATTACCATCAAAACGCTAATACTTTTGTAGGTTATGGTTGCGCTTCTAATAGCTAGATTTGCAAAAAATTTAATTACAAAGTTCTGGTTTTTTCTGTCCCGATCGGACCTATATATCTCAAGTCATTCATATTTTTCGGTTGAGAAACGCAGTGAAAAAAATTAAATTGTTAATAACAATTGGAACACAGGGGTCTTTGAAGTACAACAATTTCTTGGGTACAAAATCCAACCATAAAATTGCCGATGGAAAAAGTTTCTTTATGTCTATATTGATATCTTGTGCTATTCTGACTCCGCTAGAGTTTGTTTTCATAATTATAATAAATTTTAAATTTCTTGTACGATACCTTAAACTTATGTTTGCTTTTCCAGATTATTTTCGATATAACAATGGTTATTTACTAATAGTCAACGAGAGTAATATATGTATGTATATTACAAAATTATCTGGAATGCTTTTTTAATGCTGTATTTCAATCTGACACTTTATGAGTATAAAACACGAAGTGATTTTTGATTTTGCCTAGAATAAATACCAGCCTAATGCGACAAGCCTTTTCCAAATACCGATAATAAACAAGATAAACGAGCTTCGCAACGCGACATTGTCATGTAAATTTCCACAGTTTCAGACAGCAGATCTGTGCAAAAAGACAAATGGCGGATATCAGAAGTCAATCACACCCCATCGGATGATTTACGACCTGGTGTTGATTAATATTGCAATTCTATTTAAATAAATATCTGCACTACATTGTTTTTGTAAGCCTGGCACCAGATTGGCATTTCTATGGGTGTTATTAATTTTGTGTATATTTCGGAGGAGATTTTTTTATTGACAGTGCAAGTAGGGTGGACGTCACAATCAATCAGGGTTGTTGTCAGACCGTGAAATGGAAACTCGGTTCCGTAGAACAGAATAACAGCCATCGAATATTTAGTTATGTTATTTATTTAATTTGTTGAACAACTGAAGTTAATTCAATTACAGATCACAAATCGCAAAGATAGTTTTAGAAATGTACATATTTAAAGACATATACAGGCTGTCCATTTTATCAGGGCACTCGAGAATATCTCACTTAATATCGGTCGTATAAAAAAAAATATTTTTACAAAAATTGTGCCAATTTATATAACCTACAAAATGGTTTAAAGACATTTGAAATCCATTTCCTACTTTAAGAGTTATGGCGGAAAATATCGAAAATGCGGAAAAGGTCTAGGCCAAATCTCCGTTATTTGAAGAGAAGTTAAAATGTCTTTACCAATTAATTTAAGTATAATATCCATTTGTTTGTATCTCATGATTTCACTATTATTTCAATTATTTTAAAATAGTTGGCTATGAACAAACTTGACAATTTAATTTTTTGACAGATCATCTCAGTTAATACTTAAACTCTCACTCAATCACACTCGTTTAAGAATTTAGAATTTTCAAAAATAATTTTCACTCACATTGATCGTTATAATATGTTCGTTACATATTGCCAAATTTTAACTCTGGATTAGCTCAAGTAGAATATAGAAACAGATTTCCACAAGCACTACAGCCGAATAAAACTCTGTTCAGAAAATTAGCTACGAAACTTAAAATAATGGTTCATTTTTAAAGAAGCAGACAAGGTTGAACAGTGTTACTAATAATGTAAATAAGGTAGAACGAGTTATTAATTATGTAAGAAATAAAAATACAGAAAATTTGGAAACATCATTAAGAGAAATTCAAATTGCTTGTCATATAAATAAAACAAGTGCTGGAAACATTTTAAAGAAAAATGGTTACCGGTGTTATAAAGCCAAAAAAGTTCACAATTTACAAGCGGGGGACAAACCAAGGAGGACGACTTTTTGTAGGTGGCTGTTGGAAAAGAAGCGTGCCGATCCATTAATATGTAGTAAAATACTTTGGTCTGACGAGGCAAATTTTTCCAATAATGGATTTCTTAATCGCAATATTCATTACAAATGGACTTCTGAAAATACACACTGGCATAGACCGACTAGGTTTCAAAATCGTTTTTCAATAAATGTGGGGATAGGTATTTTAGGCACCAATTTAATACGTCCTTATTTTTATGATGGTCACCTCAGTGGTCAAATGTACCTAAACTTTTTGTGAAATGAATTTAATGAATTCTTAGATGACCTACCTTTAGAGAATCGACACAACTTTCAATATTTTCAACAAGATGGAGCTCCTCCCCACAATTCCCAGATTTGCCTAGATTATTTAGACGAAATTTTGCCTCAACATTGTATAGGTACCAATGAATTTATTCGATGGCCCTCTCGTTTTCCAGATATAACCCCAATGGATTTTTTTCTATGGGATATATTAAAGATAAGGTGTTTTCGACGACACCGTAAATTGTAGAGGACCTAAAATCTTAAATCCAACAGGCATGTATTACAGTTACCCCCGAAATGCTGAGTAATGTTTTAAATGCAGTGCCTCGCCGCATTGGATTGTGCATAAGAAATCGCGGTGGACACTTTGAACACTTGATATGATATCTTAAAAATTATTTTGAGAATCAGATAAATATTAATGTTGTGTGCTATATTCTCTTTATTATTCATTTGTTTTTGTTACCTGAATTTACTTTATTCTTCTTAATTGTGTTAATGTTTTATTATAGCAAAGATTTGAATAACTTGAATAATTGAATTATTTCATCGTTTTATTTAATCATACTTCTCCACGGCAATTATGATGCTCGTTAAAAAAAATATTGGTTTTAAAAAAATGTTTTTATAATTACTAACGTAGTACCAATGAATAAATATGGCATGTGATAATATATATCGTTGAAAAGGGAGGAAAATACTCTATTTAATGGCGCCATTTCCCGCCCGTTTCAAAATAATTTCTTTAAGAGCCTGAAGAGTAAATCTCAAAATACAGCGGTTTTGAAAAAGATTAGATAAAACCTCGTTGAAACACTCTGTTTTTCAAAAAATTATCGCCTTAGATTTTTTCTCGTATCTCTTCAAATAACGGAGATATTTGTCCTAGACGTTTTCCACATTTTCGATATTTTCCGCCGTAACCCTTAAACTAGGCCATGGATTTCAAATGTCTTTAAACCATTTTGTAGGTTATATAAATCGGCACAATTTTCGTAAAAATATTTTTTGTTGTACAGCCGATATTAAGTGAGATATTCTCGAGGGCCCTGATAAAATGGGCAGCCTGTATACATTTAATAGCAGAGTGCCTGTCGGCGGTGATACATAATATAATTAAATAAACCCATAACAAAAGTCGGGATGAAACGCTTGCAAAATTTTACTTAAACTACAGTTTGATGTCGCACACGCTAGATATTTTACTGAAATTATTATACGTGTATTATATGCATAGGTAATTTTGTCAATGCATCAAGCCTAGAAACTAGCACAGTAAACAAACAATTTAGGATCATGAAAATAAACTTGGAAAAGCGTTGAGTCAATTAGACTATGTAACTTATATTAAACATATAGTGCTCGAAATTATTCTTCCATGCACCAATCAAGAAACATCATATTTGAGTAGCAATATCATATAATTGTAGCCTCTTTCGTTAGGCACCACCGGACTTGCACCATGTTTCCATAGTATTATTTTGCAATTAAGAATGTAGGAAGCTAAGTATATATCAGATCATCATTGATATAAATGGTGAATAAAAGTGTCCCCAATTTGGACCCTTAGGAACCCCAGAACATACAAGTTAGTCAGAGCTAAGTCAATTAGATTATGTAATTTTATATTAATAAAATGGTATTTATACTTCTATGTTCTAATGATGCAACATCATATTTTGCACTATCTTAATGACACCTAGACCGTCATTTACACAAGAATTACACATAACTTCAGATCATCAGCAAATGTAATTTAACGTTTTGGAAAAAACGTTGATATAAATGGTGAATAATAGCAGCTTCAAATTGGATACCTGCAGAACCCTATTGTAACACAAGTTAGGTTCAAATCCAGAATGTAAACATTGTAGCCGAACCATTCTAAAAACTTACCTATAAGTTAAGCAATTTCGAGTATGAACAGTGCTGTGATTGTCAGAGGAATATGTTTCTAGAAATTAATCCTAAATTTGTAAAGAGAGGAAAAGTTATTATTTAATATATATTCTAATAAAATTGTCACTTATTGCCAAGAACCCAACTGCTTTTATGTAATAAAATGGTACTATGAACTATCCCCGTCGAGCGAACGAGTTTTATTAGGTCTTAAGCAATAGTGCATGATAAAACAAATGTTTTATACTTTTTTGGTCAGTTCGTTGCTCTCGAAACAAATAAAATTGACATCTACCCATCTATTTCTAGTTTAAAAGTAAGCATGTAGTCTCTTATAAAATTTGCAAAAAAAATGTAGCTTTTCAAGCAAAACAAATAAAACATTCATCGGAAGAATAATAAATTCAAGACGTGACTCTAGGAAGCGTAGTGTATTTCACTACAAGTTACTCTTATAGAGAGAAATACGTGTTATCGATAATACTACTTGACAGATATATTGCGAAAATGTCCACGTTAAAAAAATCTATTTGAATCAATGTTGGCGACTAGAGGTTACCGACACACGAGCCTTCCTTATTTGTGTAGAGGGCGATTCTTAACTGCAAGAACTAGGCTTCCTGTGGTCAAAATATTGGATTTTGTAAACAGCAAGTAAATATTTTTTTATCTGCAGGTTGCCCTAGTTATGAATAATATTGATTTTCTTATTCGTAAGTAGTATGCTTAAAATTGTATGGTGTTTAAACAACCGAAACAGTGCTTTTACGCATATATGTAAGCATTTATCAAGCATTATGATGTGTTCTAAACGCCTTTATTTTGGAGAAAAATTTAAATAGATGAGAATCAAAAATATTTTGAAACCATAACTTAAGAAAATGTAGCAAATTGTAAACAGGCCGAATACACCAAGATCATTAGGTAAGGTAACAGCTCAAAATCACATGTATTCTCTTATGGAGGTTTCTTGTGTTTTTCAAGGCCACTTTTCGCCTTCTAACGCCGAGTAGACTGATGGGGGTTAGATGGTGGCTTGATAGGGATTTGATGAATGATTCATTGACCTGTAAAGCTGTAAATAAATCCGTAGAGGAACCATACTGACATGTAGAAAATCTGTATAGATCTATTTACCGACTTTCTACATATATGTATAGTTTATTACAGATGCGCTTACAGTCCATGTACCATGCATTAAACCTCTTTTAAGCTATCATCAAAATCCCATTAACAATGTACTTGGCGTTAGACGACAATGAAAGTAGTTGTGGAAGACCAGAGACCAGCTCTTTACAGAAATGACCTCGAAGCGCTAAATGAACTTCAGCAAGAAAATTTTGAAATGATAATCCTGTAGCTTATCTACTAGGGTCCCAAAGCAGATAAAAAATAAAGGGTAATTTGCTGTAGAAACTTATATGTCTACAAAAGTAGTTGTCTTTAGAATTATTTCAATACTACACTCGTCGCGGGATTTTCCAACTACGTAAGCTCTATCGCTATCTCTCCCTAACCAATGGACAGTAAGTAATAACATTTCTGTTCGCTTAATTACTTTCTGAAGTCGCCAAGGAATGAACAGTTTAATTATATTGTAACATCCTATAAAGATGAACATTTATCCTAGTAATAGTTATCTAAATGTAGGTATAGTTACATCTGCCAGCCAACTCGAAAATCATAAATCACAAACGCACAACAAGTGTGACTGACAATATCCACCATTTGTCTGTAGTGATTCATTTTGGGTATTTGCACTGTTAGACGTTCCTACCAAGTACAGTAATAAAGCTCCATTTATCTCGGTTATATTTCACGTTTTACATTTGAAATTATAAATGAGCAAGACTTCCAGTTTGTCTTATACTTGCAGTTGGTTCTAAAATTGTATATAATTGTTAGTAACTAACTAATTATTTAGAAAAATTTAGAATTTCAACACGATTTCAGATTGAATTAAAAGAAAATTGCACCACATTTGAAGCCGCTTTTGAAAATAAACATATTTCTATGGATATATTATACAGGGTTACTGGAATTCGATACATTCCTTTGGAGATGCGATGGGGCATGAGCTAAGGAGTAAATCTAGCCCTAACATACATTATGCAAAACTCAATAGTTTTTGAGATATTTCAATTTTTTTGTTTTTCTCAAAAAAGTAGATCTTAATGTCTTAAAAGTTAATTTCCGAAAAATCTACTTGACATTAAAAAAATTTTTTTTACTGGATTACTTGTCCAATATTATAGATATCCGTTTGGAATGAAAAATATCCGGAAACATTTCGATCATGTGAACATTTAAAATAAAAACTTGTAAATTTTTTTTTTAATCAGTTATGAAATTTACCTATTAGGTTTTTCAAAAAAATATTAATGTAGCACGCGTACAAATTATTATAAAAACTTCCTTATTTCAATGGCTATCTAACTAGGTAGAAATGTTTAATCTACCCTTGATAGTTCTAATAAAAAAATTAGTAAAGATAATGCTGGTGGCGGAATTTATTAAACGACTAATCGTTCATTTTCATTTAAGTCAGTCAGTCCTTGACTTTGACGTTTGTGCATATATGTCATTAACTGACATTCTTATCTCCGTGTCCCTTAAGTTTGTTGGTCTTGTTAAATTAGTTATCGAAGATTTTGATTTTGCTCGTAATTGTTGTTATTAGTTGTTGTTATTGTATTTTCTGTGCCATGGCCGCATATGCCAACGCAGAATACGCTGATATCTTGTTTGTCTATGGATACTGTGGCGGCAACGCTGCTGAAGCTCTCCGAGAATATGGTCTTTGGTACCCTAACCGCCGCTTACCAAATGCACGTGTATTCAGTACGGCATATCGAAATATCGCTGAAACTGTCTCCGTGAAATGTTGAAGAAGTGACGCTGGTACTCCTCCTGTTTATGAACCAGATGATGAGGAAGAAATATTGAGGTATTTTGAGGATGACCCAACTATTTCAACTAATAAAGTCGCAAGACTAACCGGAGCGTCACAATGGAAAGTTTGGTCTACGATACGTAGAGTTGGATGTCATCCTTACCACTATACCCCTTTCCAAGGCTTGGAGGAAGGTGATCCTGGAAGGAGAGTGGAATTCTGCCGCTTTATGTTAAATTCAGATGCAGAAAGTGCAAATTTTTTAACAAGTATTTTATGGACGGACGAGTCGAAATTTAATCGCGAGGGTATAACAAATTTCCACAACCTACATTATTGGGCAGAGGAAAATCCCAAGTTAACACGTGAAACTAGTTTCCAAATGAAGTTTTCCATTAATGTGTGGATGGGAGTCATTGGCCACTATTTAATAGGGCCACACTTTCTTCCTGAAAATTTAAACGGGGAAATCTATGAAAATTTTTTAAGAAATGATCTGGCGGTGATTTTAGAAGATGTTCCTCTCGCCCTCAGACAGCGAATGATGTTTCAGAACGACGGTTGTCCAGCACATTATCGGCTGACATTACGACAGTTACAGGAAGAGTGGGCCCAATACCTTGGCCAGCGCGAAGCCCTGACTTAACACCCCTTGATTATTACGTATGAGATCATATGGAGGAGATGGTCTATGCCACACCAGTCAATACTATAGAAAACCTTAGACTTAGGATAGTCGATGCTGCCCAACACATAAGGCATAATCTGACAACCAGAGTAACAAGGACGGAAATAAGAAGACTCTGCCGTGTCTGTATACGGAATAGGGGCTCCCATTTTGAGCAAGACATATAAAAAATAAAGTACAACTTTGAAATTAATGAAGAATTAAACTCTACTTTTAAAATGTTTTTTACTGTTTATCTAAAAATAAAATTCGTACTACTTGTGTTATTTTTACTAGTATTTTCTTAGAACTATTAAGGGTACATTGAACATTTGTACCTTGTTAGATAGCTATTGAAATAAGGCAGTTTTTATAATAATTTATACGCCTGTTACGTTAATATTTTTTTGAAAAAACCTAATAGGTAAATTTCATTGCTGATTTAAAAAAAAAAAATTTTTTTAAGTTTTTATTTCGGATGTTCACATGATCGAAATGTCTTCAGATATTTTTCATACCAAACAGATATCTATAATATTGGACAAGTAATCCAGTAAAAAAAAATTTAAAAATGTCAAATAGATTTTTCGAAAATTAACTTTTAGGACATTAAGATCTACTTTTTTGAGAAAAACAAAAAAATTGAAATATCTCAAAAACTATTGAGTTTTGCATAATATATGTTAGGACTAAATTTACTTCTTAGATCATGCCCCATCTCATCTTCAAAGGAATGTATCGAATTACCAGTAACCCTGTATATATGAAAGGAAATATATCAAGTGTGGGGTACTCTAGGGGTCCGTACTCAGTGTTATTTTAATACACATGCATGATCTTGTTGATAATTTTACTTCGTTAAAATGTCCACTGTTTGCAGATGATACCAGTAACATAGTAAATGATAATAATTTGGACTATCTTAAAACTAAGACTGAAGAAGCAATATTACAAACTGAATTTACACTAACAAACTGACGTTAAATGTTGAAAAAATAATGAATATGCCATTTAAAAACATTACTTGGTTTTTTGAGAGTTATTCTACCTCCGCCTCCGTTACAAAATTTGCTGATTCATCAAACGAGAATGCAAACCATTTTGAAGATGCTCTCTGCCTACACAACGAATTCCCGGTGTTAACTGAATAAATTTAGTGTAGTTTCTGATGAAATGCAGCAGCCATGCTCAAAGTATCTAAATACAGATATTTGTTTTTACAACTTGAAATCTATTTAACTGAAAGGATTGTCTGACTTTTCAACCATCCCTGTCACTTTAAAAAAAATTCTTAACATGTTAGTCAGTCCGATAATCAACTAAAACAAATTCACTTAGTTGATGGCTTCATTCTTTTTAGATTATGTATTTTTTCCTTCCAATTTTTTATTTTTTTAACTCTTATAATTGTTCCAGCTCTGAAACATCTCTTCGTCACTTAGTTAATAAATTTATCTTTTCACGGCGCCCCAAAAATTCAAATAGTTCTCGAGATTTATTTTATTTAAAAGATCGAAATGTTTTTAGGATACATCTCTCACATGCCGATGGTATTTTATTTATAAAATTGGTTAATATTTGAAAACCTGGTGGATGCACGTTTGATGTTTTGCCAACAGATTGTTGTTTTATTGCAATAAAGATGGCATAAAATATCTAACATAAATACATTGTGAAAATATCTTGATTGAATTAAATTATTTATATAGTCTCGGTTGATTTATTTGGATTGAAATGAGTAAAAAATCGTTCGTCATTAAATAATTTATGTTGATTTAACTTATATAAAGAAAAAACGCTACGTTTTATGGTGTATAAAATAAGAACCAGCAGCTCTTGTAGTTTTTGTAGGAATTATTTAAAATGATTTTAAATCAAAGCTTCGGTTAATTATTAGTTCAACTGCTTTTAGATGTATCCAGTTAATATATTTAGAAAAACTTTACTACCCGATAGCCACACACACATTTCCAGACGTACTTAAGTTTGCTAAAGTCATACCTGTGTACAAAAAAGACAGCATAAATGACGATACCGTTCTTTTCTAAAATCTTAGAATGCGTCTTAAAAATTACATTATTTTAAATCCGAAAATCTGCTTAGTTCCAGTCAGTTTGGTTTTAGAACTAACCTGTCTACTACTTTAGCCATAAATAAGTTAACAGACATAATAAGTAACGGGTTTGAAGACAGTGAATATATATATGCTCAATTCCTAGATCTATCCAAGGCTTTTGATTGTGTGTCACATAATATCTTAATAAGCAAATTGAACTTTTATAACTTCAGTATAAACAGCAGTAATTTAATAAAGTCGTATCTTACTAACAGATGACGTACGTCATGTATCAAAATAATAAGTCAAGTGTGTTATATATGGAATACGGAGTGCCTCAGGGCTCCATACTAGGGCCAATTTTGTTCCTAATTTATATAAATTACCTTACTGATATCACTTCGTCTAAATTCGTCCTGTTTGCAGATGATACCACAATTATCCAGTCACATAAAGAACTTGACACCCTACTTGCTAATGTAAATAATGCACAGGCAAAAGCCCAGGACTGGTTTATAGCAAACCAACTTAGTTTAAATAAGTCTAAAACAGAGACAATGGTCTTTAGTCTAAGAAACGTAGTTGAAAATGACAAGAATAGTATTAAATTTCTTGGGGTATATCTTGATAGCAAACTAACATGGGCGCAGCACATAAACCACGTCTGTAATAAAGTCGCCACAAATATATATCTACTAAGAAACCTTGCAAGTAATGTCTCTCAGAAAACAGTTATCACTGCTTATCATGGTTTCATTCACTCCCGTCTATCTTATGCAATTTTGGTTTGGGTACATTCATCTCACAGTACACATGCTTACGCGATACAAAGAAAGGCCATACGGATTGTATACGGCTTAAAATATCGAGAGGACTGCTGGCTTGCATTTAAAGAGCTAAATATATTAACTTTACCCAGCACGTATATATTACAATGTCTATTATACATTAAAGCAAATGAATCAAAGTACAATTCTCACAATGAAATTCATGGATACTCAACAAGAAATCGAGATAATATTTGTCCGGATTCTTTACGACTTTTAAAATCACGTAAAGGCACAAATTTTTATGCCTAAAATTCTTTAATTGTCTACCTTTGACAATGAGGAGACTTGGGATCATTCCGTTTAAAAATACAATGAAGTCATTTTTAGTAGCCAATGCTTTTTATACATTTGAAGAATATTTTTCCTCAAATCGTAATGATTTGAAGTGTGCATAATTATCTTCTATGCACATTTTATGTTTTTACTAAATTTCGACCTTTTACAATTTTTGCATTGTGGTGTTATTATTTAATTTTTACTATTATATATATTAATTGTTTTTTATTTATTTACACACACACGGTAACTACTGTGTATAACATGCTATGTTACTTCTATTTATTTAACCTGTGTGAAATACATTTGTATTATTGGCACTAATAAATTATTATTATTATTATTATTACTTAAATAGTAGTGTAAAAATCAGCACGTTAGTGTAAAAAAATAGGGAGCTGCGCTTGTCTTACAAAAGGGATGTAAAGATGTAAGAAATATGTAAATACATGAAAATAATCCGGCCCGAAATTTTATTTGCAACCAAGAGCCCATATTATTTCCTATGGGACCAAACGTTGAAGTCCTTTTGTAAACCTGTTTTGACCTGTTCGAGACGGTTCTAGATGCTACGACCTAGGTGTTAGTATTGATGGAAGAGACCAGAGTAGGAAAGGGTTTTTGACCTAAACAATGACTTCTTAAGATTTCTCCAAGAGCCTTACAGCTCCAACGGATTGCTCGAACAGGTCTGTTAAAAAACCTTTACTACTCTGGCTCCATTCATCAATACATATACCTAGAACCGCCCCCGAACACGCAGAAACATATTTACAGGATAACCCTCGATTTTTTAGTCCCATAAGAAATAACATGGCTCCTTGGTTCCAAAAAACTTCAACTCTTTTCCATAAAAGCTAACATGAGAAAAGTGAGCCAGAATCGGCCCTATATAACTACTGTTCATTACATTCAAGATAAACTCACCTATCACAATACTCGTACTGTGTCCCATTCGGCTGGTAAACCTTCGCAAAGGTCCCGGTGGGTAACACAGTGGTCCCCGCGATCAACCACACTAGAGCTATGATAGACGTAGCGAAACTCTTCGATATTCTCGGTTTCAGGGGCCACATGATCACCATGTACTTGTCTATACTTATAGCTACTAGGGTGTAAGCACTAACAAAC
Source organism: Leptura quadrifasciata (assembly GCA_963675555.1). NCBI lineage: Eukaryota > Metazoa > Arthropoda > Insecta > Coleoptera > Cerambycidae > Leptura > Leptura quadrifasciata. Next base: position 10,656,385 of record OY776681.1, on the reverse strand, counting down.
ACAGATAGGGCCTGGGAATAGTTCACTACGGGGCACAGAAAGCTGCCGAAGGGCCAGTACTGTTTTAGAAGGGCAACGGACGTAAAAGGTACACATAGTATAGTTATAAGCATGTCCCCCACTGCCAAATTCATGATGAAGTAGTTGGTCACGGTTCTCATCCTGGGAGAAGACAGAACTATGTAACAGACAAATCCGTTTCCTATCAGAGATACTACGAATATCACCGCGTACATGGTGTAAACAGCACCTTGGAAGTAGGGGTTGAACAGGGTGCTGTTTGGATGCAGAAATTCCTTGTCGCAGTCTAACTGGAAGGTTATGTTGTCTGTCGAGTTGAAATCCATCTTTGTTGCGCTCTCCCTCGCTCTGTCTTTGTTTATTTTTTAAAACGTCGAATTATTTTGTTGCGTTGCATGAGACGGTGATGAACCGGATCCATATTTTGTCCTGAAATAAAAAAGAAATAATTAGGTTGATTATACAGTAATATTGTCTTGTCTGTAATGGATTTAGCTGTTATTTAATACTGAAACGGTACCTCGTTCTACCATAGACATATATTAAATTTTATCCGTTTGTGCCTCCTACTAGAAATGAAAGGAACGACTAGGATATTCCGTGTAATTGTCATAGTCGTCCAAATGGGTTGAATGTGTGATCGTGGCGCATTTATACCTAATACTTTGTTGACTGCCGTGAGCGGAGCTTTCATAGACGATGAAACGTCCTTCCACCCAGTCTATTAATTACTATCAAAATCCTGGTCACGACGCCAGTGAAACGTCTCTATCCCGCCTCAATTACTTATTAACAAAAATCCTTAATCGTGAAGCAATCAAGAATACATTTAATTCCACCCAGTAATTATTTATCTCAATTTTACGTTAAAATAAATAAACTAATTGGCCATTTACGTGATCGTCTAGTTTTACAAAATTACGACCCAAATTTCGTTGTGTGCTAGCAACCCTTTATATTTACCCCAGGTTCTTTTATGCAAAGTTTGATATTACTTGTTTCTATCTGATACTATTTACCTTATAAAATTAGTCACTTTTTAATTTAACTACCTTGTAAGTTTGATCACAATGTTTATGAATTGTGAAACCTCGTTAATTGTTGATATTATTTAGTTGTTGTTTTATTACTTAAGATTGAACTGTGGATTTATGTGTAAAATTTGTTTTGGTGTTTAGTTGATTGAAGTTAACCCACTACATATTATATTTAGTTTATTATTTGTATTACCAGGAAGGTAAGTTGAAAGAAAATATTCGGACTCGGAGGGAATAAAATAGTACTCTCAAGATACAATTCAAATGCTCCTAAAAGTATGCTCATAAAAAAACAATTTATGGCTTCATTGCCTTCATGATTACGTAATACGTAGCAGAATGAACCAGCGTAAAACGGTCGAAGAGATATAGTAGTATGTATGAAATACATAAACAACTGTATGGAAATGCATTTAATCCTAGAGCGTAAAGAAAGTGATTGTAATGGCTACCAAGGCAAATCTTGTGTCGTGCCGTAATCCGTATAATTGGAATAAAATGACCCATGGTTGTACAAAAATCCCCTTGTAACTTTTAGGATATGTGTAAATAGTTAGGATGACTGGGGTCGTTGTCCCGATGACCCAATAACATAATTTTTTAAACTGTTTGTGAACTAATTAAGATAAAATAAATTATGATGTAACTTAAATCAATCTTGAAACAAAAGAACGTTGTTCTTAAACCAGTGAATAAAACGTAAAATTATATTCTAAATTTCCCTAGCTCTGATTATTTGTCACCTAAATAGAGAAACTTTATTGAAAGAGAGGCTTGTGATACCACCGCGGCCGAACGGCTAGTGAAAGTTAGGCTCTGGATGCATAAGTTTACAGATTCTCCCCCGAATTCCTTATATCGTTGCCAGATAAAATTAGAAAAACTCGTATGATAAAATTTAGTTAACTGATTTGAAAAATGGGCAAGGCTGCAGGACCGGTATTTGAGCCTCACCTGGACAATTTGCAATCTCTCTCTCTCTCTCTCTCTCTGTAACTATGTCGTCGTCTTGAGGAACTTTGTCAGAGTCCCGCACCTCGCTGGGAATTAGGTTGCGCTTCATGACCGGGAGTCTGGTGCTATTCCTTCAAAGTACAAGGCCTCGACACTGCCGGTAATAATTAAATTGGATTTCATTTTCTTGTACCCAAATACAAGGCCTCGATACGGAAAGTATCGGTAATAGTTAAATCGGATTTAATTCTCTTTTACGTCCTGTTAGAATCTCTGATGGCTGGGCTTGGTTTCTCCTAGTTGGTAGCTTCCCTGGGTAGGTCAAAGGAAAATGACCCTCTTTCGCGGTTTTCTCATCGCTATTATATGCACGCCACCTTTTGCAAAACATGTATGACGCGAACGAGAGAGAGAGTGGCCCGTGCGGAGACGCATAGTCGGGACTACTTGAAAATGGCATTCGTTAAATTTTAGTTACGGGTTACAATGACTAATTAGGTTCATTATGGCTCTTAACCTCTGTAACATCTGTTTAGAAATGTAACGAGCTAGCATAGACTAAACGTTGCTTTTAGAACTTTTAAATTTATTCATGTCTGTACAAAATAAAATTATTTGACTTAAAAAAAATTGTTATTTTTTTAAATTCATTTATTTAATGTCGGCCTATTTCCGCTACTGAGGCCTAACACCGACGCCTGTAGACGAGCTACCCCCAACCAGGAATTTTGCCGAACCTCTTCCCTTATGAAGAGTAGGGATCTTTTACTTGCCTAACATTTAATAGACAAGGGACTGACGGCTTTACATCCCCTCCGAAGGATGGTATATCTCCTATACAACCCTCGCCTAAGGTTGTATAGCTTCCGCGCATACACTGATATACAAGCCGCTGGAAGATGTGAGAGGCGAGTACGCGGTCTTCGTTGGAACGGTCACCCATCCAACTACTAACCGCGCCTTACGTTGCTTTACATCGCATATCGAAGTATGTACGTAGTAAAGACGCACCCACGCTCGCCCCGACTTAAAATTAATACTGGCCTTTTAAAATTCAATTCTTTGTGGCTACATCGTAAGGTAAAAATGATTACTGATAAATTAAATAAGAGTAATTGAATTTTGATAGTAAAGTAAGAAAATAATTTGAAAACGGCTGGCCTTATACGGGGGCGTTTTAACTAAGATCAAATATTCGGGTAGCTCGTCATCCAGTGGCGCCACACATATATATTTATGTAGGTATATATAAAATAATACTATTGTTCATATTTCACTATTCAACTTTTTTTACTATATATAGAATAGATATAAAGTATTTCTATTTAAAAACATAGAGTTTTCAAATAGACACCCGTTATTATATTGTCATTCATACAACGCTGCAATTTGTTTTAGAAGCTCCCAAACCATTTAGCACTTTTTCCCTATTTAATACTTTAAAACCTACGTAGATATTCTGGATACACTCACGTATAACATTACATAACTGGGATGAAAAAAAATGCTCGTTTATACGCCCAAAAGTAATAACGAATACGACTGAAAATACGGTAAAGTTCAAATTGTACGTTGCCGACCGTTTTATTTATTTCACCGTGTCTTTTTATAGACATTCTAATTTATTGAACATGGTAAATGCCGTAAAACAATAACTTTTTGCAAATTTGCATGCCGTTACAGTCCCTACACTGAAGTTGTAAAAATATCGTAAAATATTATGAAACTGCATGAAGGAAAATTCCGTCTAGTATGCCGCGTTTAGACACGAAAGTAGTTGTAATAATTTTATTGTGCTTATTATATTCCTGTGTTATCTTCCCATATACTAAAAAACTTTAAAGTAGAAGTACCTAATTATAATTCATAACTTAAAGTGGCATGACTTTAAGTGCATACATTTGTTTCGAGGAAAAGAATAGATGTCAACGTCTTTATATGTTTCTAGATATAGTTTCGTCTTTACAACTTAGTAGTTTAGGCTCTAGCTGAAATCAATCAATTTCAAGCATAGACTATATGTGTAGTAATTTTTTAGAAGATCAAAACAATTTTAATTGCCAAATATGTTCAAATGGGTTGTCTGACCACATAGCGCAAGTTCTATATTGTGAAATTCCAAATATCTGTCAAACACCAAATAACAGATCTGCTAGGTTATTCACTGAACAAAACTATCAAAAATTTTTTTATCACGTGAGCAGAGAAAACTGGCTTAATGTATACAGCGCGACAACTGTAAGTGAGGGCTTTAAAGCGTTTATTTCCAATTTTGATTACTATATTGAAACAAGTTTTCCTTTGACTACTATTACAGACAATTGCAACAAAAAATCTTGGATTACCCCAGATATAAAAATTTCTTGTCAGAAACTGAAATTACTTCATCAAATAATGACTCAAATGGAAAAACCCGAGTATAGGAATTATTATAGAACATATAAAAAAATATATGATAAAATTATTAAGGCTGCAAAACGTTTATATAACGACAACATATATAATAAGGCCCCCAATAAATCTAAAGCTGCTTGGTCTATAATACATAGAGATTTAGGAACTAATAAAGACAGAACAAATGACATAAATGAAATACGAATAAATGATAAAATAATAAATAATTTAGGTGAAATAATGCAAATTTTTAATGAATATTACGTTAATTTGCCCATATCATTAGCAAATAAATTTAATGAAGTAAATTTGAATAATGTTTGTACAAATAAATTTTATCCCACAATATTTGTTGAACCTGTATCAGAAAAGTAAATATTTAATATTATTATGGAACTGAAAAAATCTAATTCTTCTGGTATTGACAAAATAAGTACAAACATGTTGAAATCGGTTGTTAACTATATTGTAAAACCACTAACATTTTTAATAAACTGGTCTTTGTCAGAAGGCGTGTTCCCTGAAGAATTTAAAATTGCCAAAGTAGTTCCACTTTATAAAAAAGGAGAAAGAGAATTCATTGAAAATTACAGACCTATTTCTTTATTATCATGTGTTTCAAAGATTTTAGAAAGAGTGGTATTTAATAGGATAACTAAATTTTGTATCGATAATAAAATATTATGTGGCGAACAGCATGGTTTCCGAAAAGGCAGATCAACTCAATCGGCAATACTAGGGTTTCTTAGTGAGTTATATGATAACTTAAATAATAACAAGAGATGTGTTGGGATTTTTATGGATCTAAGTAAAGCGTTCGATATGGTGGACCACGCTTTACTATTGGAAAAACTAAATAAATATGGTCTTCGCGGAAAATTGGGTGATTGGTTAAGCTCATATCTGTCAAATCGCAAACAACTTGTAGAACTAAATGGTATTAAATCAAAAAAAGTTAAGTATATCTAGTGGTGTCCCCAAGGTTCTGTACTGGGGCCACTTCTTTTTATACTTTTTGTTAATGACTTGCCTGATACTGATATTGTCAATAAATCTGCATTATTTATGTTTGCTGATGATAATTCACTGTTAAATTCAAATATTCACTTGGAAAATTTATTCCAAGATACACAATTTAAATTAAATCGATTTGTAACTAAATTTCAAAATAAAAAATTGTTACTAAACGAACAAAAAACTGTTTTTATTCAGTTTACTCCTAGACTCTCAAACTATAAAGAATCGCATCTATTGAGAATAAATGGAAAATCCTTGGAACAAGTCCCAGCAACCAAATTTCTGGGTATTTATATCGACAACGCTTTAAATTGGGAAACGCACATTAGCGAACTGTGTAAAAAACTCTCCACTATATGTTTCGCGCTGTATAGACTAAGAAATATAACAGATAAGAATGTTTTATTATCTTATTATTACGCAATGTTTTATTCGAGGGTTAAGTATGGTATAATTTTTTGGGGCTGTTCTCATCATACAGACCGAGTTTTCAAACTACAAAATCATGCAATTAGAAATATAATTGGAATTCCTAGACGCACTTCTTGCAGGCAGTATTTCAAAGAATTGCAAATTTTACCGATAGCATGCATATTTTTGCTAAATCGAACATGAATAATTTTCTATTAAATAATTTTAATCATAATTATGAAACTCGCACCCGAAATAAGTTAGTAATTCCAATACATAATTTGTCAATTTATGAGAACAGTCCTAAGTATATGGCAATAAAATTGTATAATAAGCTACTCAACAACATCCGGCAAATTAGCAATTTCAATAGATTTAAAAGTTCTTTGCGTACATTTTTAGTAGACCATATGTTTTACAGTGTAGAGGAATTTTTACAATACACATCTTAAACTTATATATAAATTTCTCTGTTATTAATATGTCTTCTAGTATCTATTTAGTTTTTATTTGTTCAGATTTTACACTTGTTTGTTTTTTATTATTTTAACTGATTGTTCCAACTAATTATGTCTATACTTTGTTTTTTATTTATACTTCCTAGCATTTTTTAATATTTAACTGTGTATGTTTTACAATGAAGACGAATTTTTTGTAGAGCACATTTTAAATTTGTATTTATACTGGTTGTCTCTTTTATTTATGTTGTACTACTTTGTTAAATTTATACTTGTAACGTTTTACCATTTTTTTGTATACTTTCTGACGAGTCCCATACCATTGTAACTTGGTCTAATGGACAATAAATATTATTATTATTATTATTATTATTATTATCACGTATACCCTTTGATACATCCTCAGACTGACTGCTGGACTTTATTATACATACCACTATCCACTCTAGCAGTGCAATAATTGAGAATAGGTAAAAAAAATCGGTTTTTCGCAAAAAACTCCAAAAGTATCCATTTTACTGTAAAATATGCACACATGAAAATTATAGATAATAAAAATTCGAACAATTTCTTTTTTTTTAAGCTTCGTATATACCATTGTTCCTTTTATCCCTATCTGTTTTGGGGCCATTGTTGTTCATACTATTTATAAATGACATAGAATACTTTCTACATCCGTTTAAGTGTATCCTTTTTGAAGAGGATACAACCTAATTGCTTCCAACACTAATTACTCAAATTATTAAGTAGCTAAAAAATGAAAATGAAATGAAAAAAAGATGCCAGTAGATGGTTCATCACTAATAAACTCAAACTCAATAGTGATAAGTCACAGAAACTTGTTATATCATCCAACAACAGTAATGGTGAAAGTGTAAAACTGCTAGGAGTCGTATTGAATGACAACTTGACTTGATCTGGTCACGTTAATTTTCTGATGAAATCACTTTCGAGTACAATTTATTTATTACGTCAACTGAGACAAATTATAGGTGCTCTCAGCATAACTTGCACGTTTTCAATCTAAATTCTCATACGGTGTAATTTTATAGGGTAACGCATCACATGTCCAAAAAATTGTTCTGCTTCAAAAGACATTTCTAGCTTTCTTATTGTCTGTGAGGGCCTCAATTCTGTTTAAAATTGATACGCCTAATCTTGCCATACTCACAACTTATTTTTTAATGTAACTCAAAACATCCTTTAAACGTAGGTCATTCCTACAAAATACCCTGTACAACATTTAATCGGATAATCTGGGAAGAAAAAGATATATTTTTTCTCAACGATATATCTGTTAAAACATTTTTAGTCTCAAACTCCTCTATAAAATCCTTATTTTACTATAAGGATCGTAACCAGACTACAACCAACAGCTACTCTCCGGGCTGTGTGTTTCGCCGAACACTGAATTACAAGTTACAAGCCTGGCGCGTTAACCTTAATAATTGCATATTACCATCAAAACGCTAATGCTTCGATTACAAGAAACACCAGCCGAAAGACAGATCCTACTTAAAGGAGCTCTCATGCCAGTCATCACACACCACTTGCAGACTGCAGTTTCAAGCTGTTGGCTCTCGTCAGTGCAAGGTAGGCATATGTTTGTTGCAATCGAAGCATTAGCGTTTTGATGGTAATATGCAATTATTACACTTAACGCGCCAGGCTTGTAACTTGTAATTCAGCTCTCGGCGGGCACATAGCCCGGAGAGTAGCTGTTGGTTGCAGTCTGGTTACGTTCTTTATAGTAAAATAAGGATTTTATAGAGAAGTTTGCGACTAAAAATATTACGTTTTAATATTTCGCCCTTTAAAAGCAAATTTGATATATCTGTTGTATTACACTATTTATTTTATTGTAAAGAACTGTATTTCGTGTAAAATACAATACAATATTTAAATGTAAGGCTGCTTTTTGCAAAATATTATTATTTTATGCTATTGAGGTTTCCTTTTCTATATAAATATGTTAAAGATATTAATTCATGTTCGTAAGAGAGAATTACATAGCTTACAGTTTAATTACTTGATACGTTTTTCTACTGCCGTGTGTATAGTACTCACTTTATGCGGCCTATGTACTGCGTAAAGTTAACCTATACACACTAGTGCGTTAAGTAAAAAAAAAAAAATGCCTCTCGGAGCGTCTTTAATAATCATATCTTACTTTAATTAGTTATTTAATTTTATATAGTCTGTTTATTTATAATCACTGGGTATATTGTTATAAAATATATTATGTTTTTTTTTATACATTTATTTAACGTCGGCCTATTTCCGCTACTGAGGCCTAACACCGACGCCTGTAGACGAGCTACCCCCAACCAGGAATTTTGCCGAACCTCTTCCCTTAAGAAGAGTAGGGATCTTTTACTTGCCTAACATTTAATAGACAAGGGACCGACGGCTTTACATCCCCTGCGAAGGATGGTATATCTCCTATACAACCCTCGCCTAAGGTTGTATAGCTTCCGCGCATACATTGATATACAAGCCGCTGGAAGATGTGTGAGGCGAGGACGCGGTTTCCGTTGTGAACACGGTTAAGACCCGTTTGTTATATAAAAAATCTGGTGTTGTGGGGGTTTAGAGCTGAGACCCCAGAGGGGTTCCGTGCACTTATTTTCGATTGGTTGAATCTCAGGGTTGATTTCTGGGAGTGCTTGTTAGGGTCAACTGCTACACCCTGTATGTTGTAATTTGCACTATTTTTATCACTCGTTTTTAATTTATCACTGATTTAGCTTTTACGGCTATTTTCGGGTCATCGTCTACACCCTGTATGTTGTATTTTTATTTAAATTAAACACTGAGGTTTAAAGGGAATACAAAATTATTTATTCAATTGTATTGAACAATGTTGAATAAGGATCTATTTTATTTTACAAGTTTCTTTTTGAAATTGTAACTAATCGACAACAGAAATTCTGTCTTAGATTACTTTGGAATATGTTGAAAAATGTTTAAACATATTTAAATCGAAAAAATTCACTTTACGATTGAGCCTCGTAGACTGAGGGAAATTTGAAAAGGGGGCCACTTAAGGCGATGAATTTTATTAAATTGAAATAAAAAAAGGGGGCCACTTAAGGCGAAGGATTCCTAATACTAGAAGGGGCCACTTAAGGCGAGGTCTTACAAACTAACTCTATTTAACCAGGTTTCGGCCTGGGAAGCTAGAATTGAACAGCTTGTCACGAAAAGAATGCAGGGACTGGGAATAAGAAAGCCTAGCTAGACGGGAGTATCTACAACATAAGTTAAATAGTAACCAGACCCGTTCAATAGCGTCAACAGCTATTACACAAAAACTCACTTTTGAAACTTATATTTTCCGAAGAACACTACGCGAATACTTAACACTGGAGTCACTGTCAAAACTGAACTTGGTGTGGGCTTGCCGTACACCGGTATTTATACTTGTTAGATTGGCTGCGTTTATCGTGCTTCGTGAACCTAGCACGGACGTTTTTACCCCCCTTTTAGGTCTGGAAATGACACCGTCGAGTCTGGATCGGCACCATTGAAACATATTACGCAATATTGCGCAATAGTTTACTAAAAGTGGAAATTTTGAGATGAAACTCATATAGAAAAATCGGCAATGAAAAGGAGAATTTTTTGATATAAAAAGAAAATTAGAATCGATTCGGGTTTTGGAGATATTGGAGTTTGATTGACGGTTAATTTTAAAGATATGAAAGGATCCCGTAAACGTGTCACGAAGGTCGGACGTTTAACAGTTGAAATGACATGATAATGCTCCCGATAGGTGCAAGGCAGTTAGAAAGAAGATATGATAATGCTCCTACCGGTTACAAATCGAGTTGGAGCGGAGATATCAGTTGAAAGGGAATTGAGATATTGTATGCATTTTATGAGGGGCGATTGGAAAGTAAGGGAATTTGAATAATTAATTGAGACACTGGAATTTGATGAAACTAAATTAAATATGAAGACTCGAGGTGGGGAATGTGGTTTGGAGTATACAGGGGGTTGTCAAAAAGAAATAAGATTAAGAAATTGAAACAGACGCGAGAATTGAATGGATTGAAGTTGAATGGGGAGTTTTAAGGTAAGTTGAAGTATACGAGGGGTCGTCAAGAAGTAATGAGATTTGTAATGTAAAAGTGGTTTAAAAAGTGAATGAAACGAAGTGGACTATTGCTGTTTTGGGTGCGGATGGTGGTTTTGACTAATTTGATGACTGTGAGGGGGCTGTATTTTTAAGGGAGGTTTTTCGTGAAATTTCTTTTATAGAATTGCTAGATTGAATGTTGGGAGTGTGTTTTCAGTGATTTTACATTGCTTGAGAATTAAGGAATGTTCGTGAATTTTTTCTGATTTTTGTGACCTTGGATGTAGTTTTTTGGTGTAAACTAGGTCTGGTTGACTTTTTTATCATGGTTTGCCATGATGCTTGAATTGATCTGATTTTTTGCTAATTTTGCATTTTTTTGTTTTGTTTTTGACTTATAGGGGGGAATACCCTATAACAGTTGGAATGGTCACCCATCCAACTACTAACTGCGCCTGTCGTTGCTTTACATCGCATACCGAAGTATGTACATAGTAAAGACGCACCTACGCTCGCCTCAAATATATTATCCATTTTCTGTGTTGTGTAACAGTCATGCTTGAATTATTTATAATTTTGAAGTTTCATAACGATATTGTGATTTATATATGATTAAGTAAATTTGACAGTTAAACGTAATGCCTGCGTTTTAATATTTTTCAAGTTAATTTAATATTATTAAAAGATTAAGGTGAGGTAAGCTTGTATTTTGATTTTTATGTAATTTTGAACATCAAATTTAATTTTACTTTTTTAGAATAATATTTAATTTCGTTTTTATTGTAGGAATTGTAAAATTTATCACATAATTTTCATTAAAGCAATAAATTTTATTAAGTACCGGTTTGTTAATTTTTTTACATAACAAGTATATTTAGTTAGAATGTAACATTATTATACTTTACGCACTAGTGCAGAAAAAATTGTGTATGCAACTCGTCTGTAAACTGCAACTTTACGCACTTCTTACATAAATAACTATTTTCTAAATAAAAATTGCTTGATTTAAGTCATAATTTTCATCAACTTATCGCTGTTATTTGCACCAAATCACCCTCACATTTTGTTATCAAATAACTTTAAAGCAGTCGGAGAAGTTCTATAAAGTTTCCAAACGCCTTTGCTCGCATCGAGAGAATAGACATTTTTAAATTAAAACTTGTAGATCAAATTGTAAAAATTTGACTAGACTGAGACTTGAATGAGTAAGGAGTAAACAAAATTATTCCTGTGACAAATTTAAATAAATTTAAAAGCTTATTATCCCACTTTTAACGCCTACTTACATAACGGGCAGGCTTTAGGGAACGATTTAATAAAATTCGCTGGGCAGTTAAACCCGTGGGAGGAAATAAGACTTAAAATATATTTCGTTCATAACAAAAATGCTCTTGGGAATTACTTAAAATTAAACTTGTTTTTTTTAAATGTAATTCGTGCGAAAATTATCTGCCGTACTGTGCTTAATTTAAGTTTAAGGTTGTGCCATGTAAGAAAATGCAATGCATTATACATGCTATAGACCACAACAACATAATCCTCTCTCAGGCATGTTTATCCTGTATCTATTTTGTGTTGAATAGAAATCATTTCTCACTGTATCAGTTTTTTTTTTTAAATTTAAGTCTTAGATATGCTTATGATCTATCACCGATGTAAATGATTTGGATACGGTGGGCATATCAGGCGACCTCCACGGTCACCAGACCTGAACCTTATATATTTCTTTGTTTGTGGTTATTACAATTAGATACACTACCGAATGTGCCACTTAGGAAAAGTTGAGAAATAAAATACGGAACATCCAAACAAAATTTGTTGAAAAAATGCAAACTATGCATCGCAGTGTCAGACATTTTGAACAACTTCGGTAAACCTGCTTTTATAACAACTGGCTTCGAACTGGTTTCTTGTATCAGGTGAGTGATCAATGTTTAGTTTCATAAGACATCAAATCATTTGAACATTACTACCATTTTAGCATCATCGGGGATGGCAAAAGTTTTCATCTTTTATCATACCCCGGTTCAATTCAATTTACTTTTATCCATGATATCATTTACATGATATAGGGCGTGTCATTATTTAGGCACGTACAAAACCATATTGTAACAAATCCACATGGATTTGTACCAGACAGATACCTGGAAACTAATCTAACTTGTGTTACACAGTATGTTTCTGAAAAACTGAATGATAACAAACAGTTTATAGTGATTTTTTCAAGGCGTTTGATCGTCTAGATTACGGGATTCTGATACAAAAGCTAAGTAAATTCGTATTTTCGTTGGCAGTATTAAATTTATTTATTTCATATTTAGAACATAGGCGGCAATATATGTAGAATATAGTGGTTCCAGATCGTTCGATATCTTAGCTAGTTCAGGTGTTCCCCAGGGATCCGTACTGGGACCGTTACTCTTTAACATATTTATTAACGACATTGTCTCAGATCTGGACGTACCAAGCTTAAGTTTTAATGAACATGTAAATTTAATTGTGTCCTCAGCATTAAGAAGCTTGGGATTCGTAATTAGAAATGTTAAGGGTTTTAATAATGTAGACATAATGAAATTGTTATATTTTTCCCTTGTGCGGTCAAAACTATAATATTGCTCACTGGATATGCTGTATATATAGTCAAGTATTTGTGTTTTATCGAAGTCACACACGTCTAGCAATGGTCACAGCTATGATGCTACCACTAGTAGCAAAACGCCCAACTATTTTAGACGATATTTAACAAATTCGTATTCCACATTAAACTTTAATAGGAACAAATATTATATAGATAGACTTTTCACTTTTTTCATGTTATTTTATTTTACACTATATCGTATTATATTTTATTTGAATATTTAGGTCCTTCTGTGAAATATAAAACAATTTATGATGAATTTGGGACGTTGAATAATCAAGGAGGAGAAAATTTGGAAACTTAATTTTACCTAGGATTACAATATAAATATAATAAGTCCTTGTCTTAAGTATGCTAGTTTAGAAAATGAAATCAATTCTAAATTCTGATAGCTCGTTTTTAAGATGAGTGTAAAATAAGAATGAGGATATGTTACGCACTATTTGAATAATACCCGATAAATCAATAAATAAAACAAGCAGGCAAATAAATATATACGTATCACATATAAATACATATGTCACAATCTCTCATAAAGCTAATCCTTAATAGAATAATATGCTTTACTTTGATGATATAGTTAGTGATTGGACTAACAGAGTAGATTTTTCTATAAAATACATTTTTCTCCATCTGTTTTTTAATGTCGAGTATTACTCTGATATCGAGTTTTTGAGGAAAACATTTTCTGCAAATAACGAGGGAAAGAACGAAGAGAAAATTAGTTGTTAAAGTAGCTATATATATTTCAAAGGGCCTACCTAGTGTAAGTTTGCTGATAAAGTTATCGCGCAATTTGCTTCCCTGTTTTACTGGGAATAAGTAATATTTAAGCATTTTCCAGTAGCATAAAGTATGCCCTCTATCGGAAAGAGTTTTACAAGGAAACTAATTTCATTTTACTTGCCGGGTCCCAACCATAAATTTCATATTTAAGGACCGGTTTCCTTTATTTAATGTTTATCAAGAATGCAATAAAAGTTCGCTATGTGTTTGTTTTTTAATAAAAAGTTCTTTGGAATTTAAATACTCCGGCATTCAACGTTTTATAAGTAGTAAATCCTATTTAATTACAATTTTCAGTTATAAAAATTGTGTGTAATTAAAAGTGTAGCCAATGTGGTTCAATAGAAAACATTTGTAGAGCGGACCAAAGAAGAAAGATATACGGGAGTATGGTCTCTGAAATTTAATTAACTCAGGAGCATAATTTTTTGCTTAAACCTTTAAATGGAGATACCAAATAAGGTGCTCAGACAAATCTAATCCCGTTGACAACCCCACAATTTTTTTCGGGAAAGCAAGATAACAACTAAATGAAATCTTTACGCACATGACAAGGTTGTATATTGTATATACCACATTATACTTAGGAACTATAGGAAGCAGTGAACGCGAAGAAGGGCAAACAGAAATAATTCAAAAGAGAAACACTGGCACTGGCCTGTAGAAAAGCTATCAAAATATTATTACTTGTACTGTAGACATTAATATAATTCACAACTTATTACTGTTCTTCAATCTGTTCACTTATTCTAATATAAATATGAGCTCCGTGCGCGGAATCTACTTTACATATCTGAGCCGCTTTATTCTACAAGGTTTCAGTCTATCCTTCGCGGCGTTTCTGGCCCTTCTCGTATATTCTATGAGGCAGTGTCGTAGGCGTGCACATAACTATATCAACTGTTAGAAAGATTGGCTAAAGTTAGAAGAAGTAATTCGCCTGGAATGATACAAATGAGCAATTAATTGATGCATGGGATGCAAATGGGCATTTCTCACTTATCTATTCAATAATTGTAATCCAAATGAGGCATGGAAAATTTTGAAAAATAACTGTGTGTTACCTGAGAAGTCAAAAGATATACCTGGAAACATAAGAAATGTTACTGAAATTAATAATTTATAAATTCAATACCTGTCATACAACCTCCAGAACAGCTTTTAGGATTTTATAAGAGTAACTGCATTGTAAATAATGAATTCTGTTTTGTAGAAGTAAATGATTTGTTTGTATATAAAACCATGTGTGGTATAAAAGTAATGCAACGGGCTGTGATGAACTCAATATGAAACTTATTAAATTATGTTGCCCATTTATCATACCATATGTTACGCATATAGTCCATTTGTGTTTTCAAGAAAATGTTTATCCTACAGCATTAGTTAGAGTCTTGCCTAAAAAATCAAACCCTTCTGAATATAAGGATCTTAGAGCTATAAGTATTGCCACAGGTAATTGAACGAGCAATGGAGAAACCATTTAATGAAATTTGATTTGTTGCCATCAGTATAATCGAGTTTCAGAAAGAGTTATAGCTGCACAACAGCATTACTACAGGTGGTAGATAATATTATTAGGGCTACAGGTCAAGATGATTGTACAATTTTAGTTTTGTTAGATTTCAGTAGAGATTTTGACACAATCAATTATGATATATTACTTGCTATTCTTCAGTATATAGGAAATTCGATTAAGCTAATAGAAAACTACCTTAGAAATAGGCAACAAAAAGTCTGCATTGACGGAGTTAGCTCTTGTTATCTAACTCTTAATTCAGATGTACCACAAGGATCAATTTTGGGTCCCTTGCTTTTCAATATACACATTTAACTTAATGAACCGCTTGCAGCACTGCAAAACTCAATTTTATGCAGACGATACCTAAATCTACTATAGCTTCCCTCCACAGATGTTACTTAATGCTTGTATGTCAATCAATAGTGATCTTGAGTCATTTATTAAAACAGCCACAGACCACTGCTTAATTATAAACCCTATTAAATCTAATGTATTAACTTTTGGAAATAAAATAAATCTCAAATTTTAAATAATACCATTAATATAAAGATTAATAATTCTTCACTTGAATTTGTTGATCGAGCAAAAAATTTAGGGTTTTTAATGGATTATAACTTAAGATTTGAAAAATATATTAATAATATTATACGTCGTTCTTAAGCAAATCAAATCAATAATAAAATATAAGAGAGAAGTGAAAACATGGCTGATGAACTTAAAATACATTCTAATAGATACATTTATAGATACTGGAAATTTTCTAAACTTTTAGGTTATAAATAATTTTATATATCTCATAAGACTTTATTTTTTTATGAATTTAGCACATAATTTAAATATTCAAGATTCACCCTGTAACAGTACAATTAATATAATAAATGTAATACATACTACCTAAACTACTTAAATAAAAATTATATAACACGGGTCTATTATCCTTTGCATTCAGGTACCTAAGAACCTTCGCAAAGGAAAATGGATCTCCTCAGCTACCTACAGTAGCACGTACACATTTATTTACATATTAGTGAAACTACCCATTGCTCACAGACTCGACTGAGTCTATGCAATTACCCTTATTTATTTATATGATTACACTTATTAAAATTAAAACTAATTATTGTAATTCTCTGTTAAACCTTATAAATAAATAAATATTCTATTCTATTCTATTCTATTCTATTCTATTCTATTCTATTCTATTCTATTCTATTCTATTCTATTCTTTAAAATTGATTTACGGCAACAGGCATTATTTGATACTGAAAATAAAATGCTTTGTGAATTCTTGGTACTGTCAAAATTCAATTATGCGAATACTGTATATGATCCACATTTAACCAGTCAATATAAACGGCAAATTCAAACTGTTCAAAATTCATGTTTACGACTTATATTTGGTGTACGAAGATGCCAAAGGATATCTCATAAATGAAAAAATGCTGGATGGTTAAATATGGAAAATATATGCCGTAGTTTTCCATAAAATTATTATCAATAAAATGCCATCCTATCTACACAGAAAAATTAGATTTCGTACTGATATTCATAACATTAATATTAGATTTAAAACTTTATAAACTCCACCAAAATTTAGAACAGAATTTTTAAAGAGATTGTAGCATTGCATATGCTACATTTTTCATAGTAATCAATTTAAAAAGTAAACTGGTGCATAGTGAGTTAGGCCACCCAGTATGTGGATAAATGTATTACTGGTTGCAGTGAAAAATCTCCTGAAAAGGAATTTATTAGACAAATATAAATATTTTTTTTATTCTTTCTTTCCTGCAAAAACATGCTTCACATGCAGTTAAATATATAAGTAAATAATAATGAAAATAATGCGGCACCGTTTCAGACAATTAACACTGCAATTATAACTTGTTCAGGTTGAAAAGCACTTGACACCTCATTTTGAGTTAACACCGAAATATAGTAAACACACGACGTCTTCTCTTCCTGGCTGGTTTAACAGCATGTTTCTTATGAACTTGTTTTATTTATTTCTTCAGAAGCACATAGTAGCACACTCTCTATTTTAAGGTTATATTTTGGATATTTTAAATTCATCTTCTTCTTCTTATAGTTCGATTTTGCCAAGAGCACAATTCTGTGATTTGAGTTGGTAATTAAGACCTGCGTGTAGGGATCGTTAGTTTTTTTAAATTCGCAAGACCGCGTTAGAAAGCTAAGCCATCTTAGCAGCCCTTTTTAAGCGTGATCCATTGAAGGAGCCGGTAGTGCTTAGGCTTGGGGCAGTAGCCTAACTAGTAAATTTGGTCAAGCCATAATTTTTATTCACGCCATAAGCTTAGGCTTATAATCGATACTGAGCCCCCACAGGTCACTTGGGGTAAGTCTTGCGAATTCGTTTGAATTTCATTTTGTAAGGTGTATTTTTTTTATATCTTAGGGTTGCCAGTATCCCTCATATGAGGCAATTTTCTTTGGTGTGATATCATTATTGGTATATCATCTTTCCGATGTAACGGCCACACACAGATGGTATTATTTTAAGAAGCAAGAGGTCAATAAGCGAAAGAATCCGAGTCGTCGATTTTTTTTTTGGACCACGTAGACAGTGGAGACAATTTGAGAGTGGAGGCAGCGTGTTGTAGAGGGGTCCCTGCAGTCATACCTGATTCTGGAACAAAGTTACACCAGGGCCTTCTGTTGGGTGGTATTATTTATAACATTTTGTTTGATTTAAATTTCTACTTTTCATATATTTTTTTTACTTGTAAGAAATGGTACCATTTTAATTAAATTTTAACATTTTTCAAATATTCATACATTTTCACATAAATATTTTTACATAAAATTTTCTTAAATAATACTTGTTAAACCTTGTCATAATTTAATATTTTTTTTATCAATCATTCAAATTTCAACTTAACTAAATTTTTTTGCTATTGCTAAATAAATTATTCAACTGTCCCATTGTCAAATATTAAAGTCAACTTATTATTAACATGTGTGTTTCCTTTCTTCTACTCATTTAGCTGGATATATATTATTGGTGAGCTTATTACATAACTTAGGTACTCAGTATTGTTTTCCTTAGCTTTCACAATACTCATGGTTCATATAGTAAGTTAAGGTGGCGCCCTGAACATCTATTTTTTTATTTATATATATATATATATATTCACTATTTTATATTTTTTTTTTGCAAGTTAACAAATGAGTAAATATCGAACCACGACCTCGCTTTCCCATAACCCAGAGCTGCCGTTCGCATAATTAAAACACTTCCTGGTTTTAAGCCAAGGGGTGTTACAAGATTCTCCACCTATCATATATGTAAAATTTTTAATAAACAAAAATAAAGCTAATTATTATAAATGTAATTAGTTAAATGCCCTTTTGTTTTATGTTTTTTTTTGCGTTTTATGTTTTTTTTTATTCTGTCTCTTTACATTAAGTATTTTATATAACATATATATTCATTTCATTGAGAAATTTAGATTGTAGGGATAATTTTTTGGGTTAACTGGAAGAGCAACTTTTATAGCGTTTTTTTTTTCAACAAAATTAGTGGAACTTCGCCCTTTGCTTCCAATTATGTATACACTTAATATATAACTGTATTTTCTTTTTCTCTTAAATGGAAATAATAAAGACATTATCATTATTAAATATTACATTCTATCCTTGCTCGTCGAACGATTAAAGAAATATACGTCAGCTGCTACTACTCCATTAAGCGATGCATATGTCACATGGTGCAATGCTGCTTTTCGGGAAAAGCCTAGACAGTTCATGAAATGTCGGCAGATAATGTGAAATCTGTATGCTACACGATTCGCCTAGGCTGTTCATGAAGAGCCTGGTTTATATGATCTGCCGTGATTTAGGTGATCGGCATTTCATGAAATGACGAGATTTAGTCATATTGTGAATGAGCCTAGCGATGAAGGCGGCAGATCATGTAAAGCACGAATTATAACATTAACTGACTAACCAGGCTTTTCATGACCAGCCTACGCGAATCGTGTACCATACAGATTTCAGACTATCTGCCGGCATTTCATGAAATACCGATGCCCTAAATCACGGCAGATCATGTTAAACTTCTCATTACACGAAAATACTAACATTTTAAGGCACTTCATGAAAAGCTTAGTCAAATGATATAACATGAGATGTTTTACAGTATCTGCCGGCATTTCAAGAACTGCCTAGGTTTTTCCCGAAAAGCCGTATCGCATTATGTGTCTACGACACAGGCTTTTCAGGAAATGCCTAGGCAGTTCAAGAAATGCCGGCATCACGTCATTTCATGAAATGCCGATGGCCTAAATCACGGCAGATCCTGCTAAACTTCTCGTACACCAAAATACTAAAATTTTAAGGTACTCTATGAAAAGCCTAGTTAAATGATGTAACAAGAGGCGTTTCATACTATCTGCCGGCATTTCATGAACTGCATAGGCTTTTTCCGAAAAGATGTATTTCACCATGTGACTACGACATGTGCATTCCTGAAATTACATTTTCTTTTCATTTCAAATTTAATGTTAATATAGTATTTTTATTTACTGGCATCTAAAAATGCCTCTCCGATATTTAACATTAAATTGAAAATTTAATATATTATGGGTAACAATAGATAATTCGTATAACGTTGACGTGACAACATTCCTTAGGGGTGAGATATGTTGTTGCGTTTACTGATAATACGTATATATTGCATGTTCGAACGAACGACGATTATTCTTATAAATAAAAACTTTTAATGAAGCAATATTTCATTGTTACATGAATAACTACTATATAATAATATGAAAACGATAAAATGATGAGTCCAGGGCAAACAGCCAGAGAAATAATATTTCTTTCAAACAATAGTATTGAGACGTTATGCAGGGCGTGACAATAAAAACTCTCCGGTTTAATATTTCGGAAACTACTAGAAATATTTGAGTTCTCTAAGAGCCCATTGCTAAAACATATAAATAGTTCGTTTCAAATTTTTTTTATAGAAGGGTAACGTGAATAATGTGGCAATAATACTTTTTTACAACTTCCGGTTAAACCGGAACCACTATTTTTCTCCTAATTATCACGTTCACAAAATGGACTGAAGAATTTTTCTAAAAATTTTTCTAAAAAATTCATACTACTTTACTATCTGGCCTGGATTATCTTGTTACTAAAAAAGTTGTTGTTGTAGGTCATTCTGTTAACAGAAAACGAAAAAATCAAAAATGTATAAAATAATGCTACTAAAATAATGCTACCAAATAAACTTGAGAAATCTAATCCCCTAATTAAGTTGAAAGCTATAAAATACAGAAATAGTACAGACATGACCATCTGTCAACTATTGAGTTAAGCGCAACAACCTGCCTTGTATAGATTCCCGTACTCAAGCAAATTACAGAATCGATAAAAGAAATCTATAATACCGCAGCTGACTTAAATTGCAACAATTTGTAATTTCTGTTTTATACATAACCAACAATATGAACAGCTGTAATAAATAATAAAACGTATTGTGACTATTGTGGGAACTCAGTAAATATATTACATCTTATATGATATACTACATATACCTAGTAATGAGAAAGGTAAAGAAAATAATCATATGTACTTCATAGTAAACAAAAACATAAAAATTGAAATATAGGTATCTGATGTAAATAAATGTTTTGTAGACAATTGTTTCCTGGAATGCTATACAGAGATACATAATAGTTAATAGAACAGGACTGAGTTCCTAAGGTATAAAAATATGTACATAAAACAGTGTGAAATGGTTTAGCAGTTGTACAAGCAAAATTCTGTTAGTTGAAAACAGTTTCACTTACAAAAACTGAATCAAAATGTTACACAGATTCTGCCAAATATAAACATAACACTAGTTTTTATATAAAACCGTTAAATGGACATATGCCATGTAACAGTAAGATCTACGTCATATCTAAGTTTAAGTTTTCCATAGATGTGGTCGATTTGATGAGACCAGGATAATCGCGAGTCTAGATAAGACCCTGAAATTTAGTTTTTTCTGAAAAATTGAGGGTATGAATTGTGGGAATGGTTTTGTGAAAATTAACAAAGACTGTCTTTGTCTCGTTCAGTATAAATTTACTCGCGTAGCACCACTGATTCATTTCCTCTAATACTTTTTTATGTGAATCTGTGCCAGCTCTTGCGAGTCTGCAGCCACAGCGACAGAGGCATCGTCAGCAAAATTAATTGTAAAACCAGTAAGTGCTATATCGTTGATGTACAATAAAAATATTAGAGGTGCTAGTACAGACCCTTGCGCAGCACCTACCTCTATATCAAATATTTTCGATTTGTAATTATGCAATTGAACTAAGAGTTTACGCTCGGTAAGGGATGACATTAATCAAGACAAAACATTACCTCTGATCCCTACGTTATATAGTTTTCTTTCCATAAAGTTCAAGTCAAGAGTATCAAATACTTTTGATAGCTCAAAGAAAAGGCCTGCAACTATGCGATTTTGATCTAATTGCTCATAGATTAACTGGGCACTTTCCGTTCTGAAGCCATGTTGTTGAATTGAAAGTAGCTTATAATTTTCTAAAAACTGATTTGAGGCAGTGTATAACAGGAGTCGACAAAATGCAATCAGAATCCGACTTCGGCACTGTAATTCTAGATAATATAAGAACCGTAATATCATTTAGACAAAACCGAAATATGGAAAAAAACTGTGAATCACGTTGCAAACAAATTATCTCATTTTGCTGCCCGTAGAGCCTATTGTTATTTACGTAAAGAATGATTCTAGTAGTGAGCTTACTGATGACTCCGTTACCATGTGACCATTTTGTTTTTCGCAACTATGAGAATTTATTTTATTATTATTTAAATTTTGTTACTTTAATAGAGGTTTTATTTTGAATGAGGTAAAATAACATAACTAATTCTGTTTTGTTTGAGATACGTTTTAATGAGAATTATGTTTTATTTTATTTTTACCGTTTTTAACAAGACTTAAGTATTAAATTTTATTATTAAAGTTATCAGCTTTGTTAAGTTTATTCTCCCACCCCCATTGCCATCCCCACCATATTATTAAAGAAAGAAAAAATGAAATTGGGATTTAGTGCGTATACGAGAACCAAGGGACTCTAAATTTTGTTTGGCATTAACCACCCCCTCTACCACCCCCATTGCCACCCCCCATCCTATTACTAAAGGGAGTAAAAAATTAAATTGGGATTTAGTATGTATACGAGAACCAAGGAACTCTAAATTTTGTTTGACATTAGCCACCCTCTTTACCACCCCATTGCCACCCCCACCCTATTATTAAAAGGAGTACAACATTAAATTGGGATTTAAAGTGTATACGAGAACCAAAGGACTCTAAAAATTTTTTGACATTAGCCACCCCCTTTACCACCCCATTGCCACCCCCACCCTATTA
Source organism: Leptura quadrifasciata (assembly GCA_963675555.1). Taxonomy (NCBI): domain Eukaryota; kingdom Metazoa; phylum Arthropoda; class Insecta; order Coleoptera; family Cerambycidae; genus Leptura; species Leptura quadrifasciata. The sequence continues at coordinate 10,633,655 of OY776681.1, read as the reverse complement.
TTAAAAGGAGTAAAATATTACATTGGGATTTAGTGTGCATAAGACTTGGATACAAAATCTGGATATGGACAGCGGTTTTATATCGTCTTAAACTGAGATTGTACTTTCGAAACACTGAAAACATACAAAAATGCCTCCATCTTTATATAGCTCCCTAAACTGTTTTTCCTGAACTCTGAGTTATTAATGGCTAAGATACAATAACAGTTTTTATAGGCGAAATATTGATGAGAGATTTCTTCTATGTTAACGTTATAGTAACTGCCTGGAATCCATTTTCCGAGGTAGTTGATATACGAAATTGATAACTTTATTGTTCCCATTAGCTCAACCATTTAATAAATCATAGAACAAGAAACACATAAAAATGCTTTGGTAAAAACAGAAGTAAGACCACGTAGACCCTTTCCATATTTATTGATAAAATAATAATAGTTTATTGGATAGTAAAATCTGAATTAAATAAACAAGATACAATAAAATTCTCATAAATTTCAGCCCAGTAAAGTGTCATAAAAACAAAAGGTCATTATACGTACTAAAATAAATGGAGTCCTGTGCAGCGTGGGACGAGGGTGCGTGGGACTTCCCTGACTCTTCAATATCTATAAACTGTCATTTTTTAAGTTACTTGGTCTAAGCTGGAATTTTGATGTATCTTTCAATACATCTTAATAAACTTTAAGATAAACTTGAAACCGTAAATTACACGTTAATCACATAAAATAGAATATTAGTTTGTCCTTCAACATTTCACGTGACAATATGCAGCGGTAATAGATCTCGTGTTGCAAGCTAGTTAAGCATTCCTCTATATCTTATTTAGATCCAATTTCTAGCACTAGTGCCTTATTTACTCGGGACAAATTGAACATTAATGCAGAGTGTTCTGCTGCTAATTTACTATATTCATAAATTAATCAACAACGTAAACTTTAAATTAAGAAGCAAATTGGCTCTCAGAGAGCTACGGCACATAAATTGCAGTTATTTAAGATTTATTATCCTAGGAGTAGGAAGCAGCACAGAAATATTAGGCGTGTTTCATTTTTCAATTTTGGATTTTAAAGAAGCTTCTCAGCTTTTAGCTTGAATGCAATCAATTATATACTTTATCCAATGTCAGTTTAAAATATTAGCGTCTCTACCAGGGATGTCCGTTGCTATGCCTCTATACAATAGTAACAGCCGCGTTATCCACATAATTTATCCCCTCGTATACGAGATGTAGTCCAGCAAACGTACAATTGCTCCGATGGGGGCGGCCGGTAGAGAATTCAAGCTGATGTTCGAAATGACCAGTTCCAAAACAAGAAAGTGCTGTGCGAAACTGTTTTCGTGGAACCGGGCAGTGCTGTATGTTTATATAACGTTGCATGGTGGCTTTGTCCTAATAAAAAAACGTAAGTTGTTTGTATTATATTTATCTAAGATAATCCAGCATCTTCTTATAATTGTTTATAACTGCTTAAAGAGATAAGATAATCAAATAACGGATACAGGTCGGTAGCTCAGTGTGTTAAAGCGTCGACAGATTGATTAAACAGGTTTTTCTTATATTTAGTTTCCTGTATATAACACACAGAAAAACATTTATTTTATTATGGAGCTCATACTTTTATTTTTTAACTGCTCAGCAGATACGTACATAGAAAACTACTAGAACAATTAATGGAAAGTAGTAATATAAATACCTTTATTGAAATTTAAAGGAGTGAGTCATTTTCCGGCGAACAACGGCCAACCTAACGAATGGAGATTTGAATCTGGATTAGTTAGGAATAAAATATTATATGCACGACGTGCAGGTTTGTAATATTTATTGTCTCAGGGAAAAATGACATAAACAAAATATAATGTACCTATAAAAGTTAATAAAAAGATTTTAATTGGCAATTAATTGGCTAGCAAACTGAGTTACCTAGCGAAGTGGGTTCGATCCCCGCAAGGCGAAACAATTTTTCATTAAAAAATTGCCCCAAGAGTAGTTCGGAGTCGACATTAAACTGTAGGGCTCCGTCTCTCTTTACCTAGCATACTTCACATTGCACTTAGCTGCATTCAATGGTATGTTTTTACCATTCATTAATTTTATCAAGATTATTTTGGAGAATTATACAATCCTCATTGTTTTTGATATTGCAATATATTTTCAAATCATCTGCGTGAATTAGACAGTTAACATTTAAGTCACAAGTTATCAAAGAGTAGTGGGCCCAGATTTGATCCTTGTGGGACGCTGGATGTCGCCAAGATCCCCACCGACTGATAACCAGAGCATTAAACATACTGCTTACGATTGCTAAGATATGAAGAGAAAAAATTAAGCATGTTTATCGAAAAATCATGAGCCCGAAATTTCATAATAATAAATATGCTCTTCATGATGTGTATGGACAAAGTCACAGGAGAGAATATTTTTGATAAGTGCATAAATGAAAATATTTGGCTGCCTAATTAAATTAAATATAGTTTATAAAAGGGGAAGTAAGAACAAAAGGAGAATAAAGTAATAAAAAAATAAATTACTTAACTTGATTGGTTCCTATTTTCTCCCTTGAAATGAAAGATAGGTCGATTATTTATTAAGTAAATAACGATTATTTCGTTTAGCGTTGACTTATTAGCAGCTACAAATGGCTCGACTTTAAATCTCATTTTAATTTGGCATAAGCTTATTTAAAATAAAAGCTTTAATACCCCTGAAGTAAACAAACACAAGATACTAATAAACAGGCTCGTGCAAATACTGACATTACTCATTTCAACCCTTTCATGATTAATTTCCGTTTCATTTAAGTATTAGAATTTAATCTCGATTGTATAATAATATTAGTAAATTAGCAATAATACAATACAACGTGACATGTGAAACAGCAAAGGCATCAACACCAACGTGACTGCTTTCGCTATGCCTGACTTGGTCGCTCTGAATTCGTTACTTTGTTCTTGCAAGGGTCAGTAGAAGCACACAATCGATACGTATGCGTCTGACGACTGCCGATTGAACAACTTAATTTGTGTGGTTTGCTGTTTGTGATGTTAGTAAACAAATATTTGACTCTGTTGTTTTATAATTAATCTAGAAGTGTTCCGTAAATATAAAGCTTGCTGACAGTGAAAATATCATAGTCTGTAGTCTATTATTAATATAATTATTGGATATTGAAGTGGTTACAAGCAGTCCACATAGATGAAAAACATAACCTGCAATGCAGTAAAAAGTAAGTTGTATATGTAATCGCGAGGTAAGGTGTTTTAGTGGGAGGTAAATACGTAAATTGAAAAAAAGAAATCGTTAGATGTTGATTGTTTATGCTAAAAAAGTGGTAACTTAATATTACACTGCATTCAGTAACTAAAATAAACATTTCAATAGTTTATTTTTCTCTTCAACTGTAAATCTGTAGAATAACAGGTAGAGTTAGATCATTAAAACCTTCTTGTATTTAGTATAAGTTGAAGTATTAGTTTCCGGCACAAACGCAACAAAAACGTTACGACCTCTGTACTGTTGTTTGCAAATTGACTCGATTATCTTTATAGGTTTTTAATGTGCGTCGGGCCGTTTGATGACAGGCATGCCGCCATGACCCGCGGCGATAATAATTATGTCATAAAGTTTTTGTTGCGTTTTTGAGTGCAGGGAAGCCCTTACTTGGATTAACAAAAATTTGTTGAAAGTAGTGTTATAATATTAAATGTTTTTTTGGTATTTATATTATGACTATTTTGTACCTGTTTTGTATTTTGATTAATGAACTATAAACTACGTGTTATGCATTGTCAACAGCTCGGTGTAAATAAATTTATTTTTCAAAATTTATTTCAGTAGGTCGTAAACATCCGCAGAAGTGAGAAATTCCTTCCGGGGCTTGATTGAGTATTGGCAATATGAGATGTTTTATTTGTAAAGTGTTTACTTCACCGGTGAAAAAAAATGTAAACGAAAGTTTAATTTTAATCATCTGCTTGTTTAGTTTTATAAATCCCACACCTTGTAGTGGGAGAGTGATGATTTCAAATAACGATTTTACTAGAATTTTACTCTGAGGAAGCTAATTTATTTTTTTAAATTATTGTGGATAGTACTACATTCTTTCTCCTTCAATGAAAACTTGGAAGTTCTTAAACAACGTGTCCCATTATGCTTGGAATCATCCCCATAGAAAGTTTGTCTAATGCCCCATTTAGATGTATTTTTTTTATAAATGTAGATCTTAGAAAATTGCATCTTTGTACTATCTTAAATTTTGCAAAACATAAAATCGTGGCCTACTATGATTTTTCTCGGGGCAGAAAACGGAGAAATCTTGAATTGGATTTGGATGGACTGGATTAGGCAACTGCGCACATGTGTTTGTCGAAATTTCGTCGAAAAAATTCTGAAAGAAATCACGAACGTTCTATAATTCATCAATAAAGCAAACATAACCTTAATAGCTCTCGAGCTTTTCAAATAACTACTTTACAGCCGAAACCTTACAAACAAAAGACCTAAAAAACAAAGCCCTCATTTTATCTTCAGTCTCGTCCAAATCGCTAGACAAATCCCAAATAATATCACTTAACTTCTATATCTACTAATTAATATTCATTTAATGCAACGTCTAATTCATATTCCAAGCCTCTTAAAATATCTAATTTCAATCATAAACTCTTACTTCCTCGAAGGACACTTTTTTACTGAAAACTTATTTCTCTTTCAACAAATTGTAGATAGGATGCCTATACGCTAAAGCTCTCGGGTAAATTCCTAAAGCTTTCGCGTTAACTCCGAAATCTCCGATACACACATTCGCCGTTCCATTTGAAGCAGAGACCTTCGGAAAAACATTACCGGACCTAGTTCAGACCCGTTCCGACCTGGTTTATATACTCCACAGTTAATCTCAAATAACTTCATAGCCGCTTTACGTAGGATCATGAAACCTACTTCAAAGATGCCCCTTGTCGTTACCCACCTTTCTTTATAATTTTTATTTCCAAAAATCTTTGTTTTCAACTCGAAAAACGCTCCCTCACCGAAGTGACTCGACGGGGCACGATAAACGCAAGGATCAACGTTTGGGCGAGACTACCGGCACCTTCGAAACAAAATGCGTTTGGCGGTATATAAGGCCCTGAATTCTAAGCATATGCCTGTCAGTGTACGGTCATCACTTAGTGTTATATATCTTCGTGTGTACGTTTGGTAAATTTTTATGGAAGTAAATAGTTGTGCGGTTTTACTAGTAATATTTTAGTGTCAGTCTCCTAATGCCTAGACACCACCCCGCCACGTCGTCGAAAGTGAATTCCCTTATAATTAAGTGATCCACTACTACGTCCTTGCTCGAGCCGGTAAAAAGCACCTAGATCCTTTGTCGTCCCGCAATTCAATTGAATTCGCAATTGTTTTAACAAATGATTTTTTTCAGTATAGCTACATTTTGCTAGACTTCAAGAAAATTAACCATTTTCAAAAAATTCTTCAACAACAAAAGTATTCCAAGAGTTCCATGTCAGGCTCTAAATTATTTTTTTACACGGGAGTATCCTTCGTGTTCATCTCATTTCGCCGTCCTGGTTGAGTGGTAGGTAGAGTAGTTGTAGCTAAACTCCGCCAGGTCGTAAATATAAATAAGGTATTTAAAAAAAACACTATTAATAAATATTTATAGATAAAATATTATGTTTTTTAATATATTTTCTGAAAAAAATGCATATTTTATTTGTTTCTCTCAAAAACAATGAGGAACTCATCGTTTTCGCAAGAAACAAGATGCATGGACAGACGGGCAGACCGACAGATAAACGTTCTGAAGGTTGCTAAGGAATCGATGATTAACACAATAATATTAATGTTTTTTTTATCTATGAGCGATATGTTCTGTTTTTGAAACGTGTATAGTTGATAGCTCGTCGGCCCAAGACCCCACTTTTTCAGGCTCTATTTGGAAAAATATATATTCCCGAAAGACATATTTTTGCGGCAATTTATTTGGTGTCTTGAGTAAGTGAGATACCAACTGTAAATTTTTACACAGTAACCCTCTTTTAAATAAATTCCAGGCTTATTTACTCGATAACTAAAGTGCTCATCTTACTGGGTTTTACAGTTTTACATGTACTTCAATTCAATTAACTTAGAGTAAACTTATTATGAATAGTTAACAGCTGTTGGTAATTTGGTATCGTATAGTTAATAAAATAGTTTATTATCAAAGTATGACGACCCATAAGAAACAATAATAAATTGAACATCTTCCCGTAAGTTGTAAAAAAACATATAAATTTAAACAAAATAAACTGTTCATAAATACTTGTTAATTTGTAATGTTCTTTGGCTCATTAATTTGTGTATAAAATGTAATCATTCTACAGAAATGTCTGCCGGGATGGAATGGCATTTTTCTCTAGGTTATTATTATCAATATTATATTAAATTTATGTTAATTTCTATAACGCTATACTTGTTTCTTTTTTTATAACAGTGTTTTTTATGTTGTACTTTGCGATTTAAAATGAATTATAAGATTATTTCTGTGTATATCCTATAATTTTAAACTGAGATCATTTTTTTTTATAAACTTTTTTGTGCATATTCGAATAATTAATAACTTTATTTTATAATGTAGGTAGAGTAACGGTAACATAGTTAAGTATCTAAAAGCAGTATATGAGAACCAAGTACATGAAAAGCTACTTCACACAGAAATAAACTCGATCAGAAACTCTTGTGGAAGGATGTGAAGTCTATGCATCCAAAGAAACAATGCGGGTTCAGTAAAATAGAGCGGGAAATACACTTAAGAAATCGTTTTTAAGGTTTTTTTAGTTTGTAGTTTTTTAACACTTTATCTTAATGTAGAACTATACTTTATTTGCTGAATAGAAATAGTTAAACCACTCTTCAAAGAAGTGCGCCATATTTAAACAGAATTACTATTGGTTGATTTTTCAAATCCAATGATACAGCCAATTATTTTATGTTTTTGATGTTGTTTAGTTTTGGCGTTTGTTAAAAATTCCTGTTAAGTTATCCGTTATCTTTATTTGCTGTTCTTCCCATTCACCGAATAAAACCTTGTTGTACATTTGTGATTTGTGTATATTAAGATAGGTAATCAAAATAATTAATATTGATTAAATGTTAGAACCACTTTTTCTTATTGAGGTTAGAACTTCTTTCGATTCGTTCTAATTATGGACCAAGCGACACTTTCTCCACTGTAGTAGATGAAATGTCAAAAGAATAAGGTCACACGATTGCAATCACCTCCATATAGTTGTGAATTCAATCCTATTGAATTAATATAGGGCCAAATAAAACGAGAAGTCGCCAAGAACAATACCACGTTTAAAATGAAAGCTCTTCTCCCTTGCATATAACTTTACTATAAATTGCAGTCTAATTTCATGAATAATAAACGTTAACATTTAAAATAAATCAAATTGGTTATTAAATTGATGTTAAAATTTTAGTACAATCTTTACTTGCAAATGTAACATATGTTGATTTATCGTTATGTTAATGCAATGTTTAATATATTAAGTGTACTTGTTTATAAATATGTTTTCTATTTTCTTTTTAATGAAAGTATTATATATCATTCTTATAATCTGTTTATCCAAGCAGTAATAAACTGTAAATAACCAATTTTGAATTCCTATTAATTAACACTTAGCCTTGGGGCGAGCGTAGGTGCGTCTTTACTATGTACATACTTTGATATGCGATGTAAAGCAACGTCAGGCGCAGTTAGTAGCTGAATGGGTGACCATTCCAACGAAGACCGCGTCCTCGCCTCACACATCTTCCAGCGGCTTGTATATCAGTGTATGCGCGGAAGCTACACAACCTTAGGCGAGGGTTGTATAAGGGATATACCATCCTTCGGAGAGGACGTAAAGCCGTCGGTCCCTTGTCTATTAAATATTAGGCAAGTAAAAGATCCCTACTCTTCTTAAGGGAAGAGGTTCGGCAAAATGCCTGGTTGGGGGTAGCTCGTCTACAGGCGTCGGTGATAGGCCTCAGTAGCGGAAATAGGCTGACGTTAAATAAATGTATTAAAAAAAAACACTTAGCCTTCGATAATAATGCAAATTCTTTGCTGTTCATAACCCATAACAAATTGACAACACCGTATTTTACACATTTCTTGTTAAAGAATAATTATGGCAACCACTGACACAGATTTTTCTGTACAGCCATATTTATGGCAACATTTTCACACATTTCAGTAGGTTATATAATTTTGGCTTCCGATGCCATAAACACCTTTTTTAAATAACTTAAATTCTAGCTTGTGAAAACCAATACTTTCTATATTCACACACTTACTGGAAAAGAAACCAATAAATTGGGGAGTTTTATTAGCTATGCCACAATTGAGGATTATGCATGCGTTGCTATAAATATTGCCGGACGTGTAATGATGTATATGTGTGAGTATGTGGGTACGTATGTATATTTAAATTGTATTAGTATTGTAAGTCAGTTAATGTTAGATCAAATATCCACATTTATGTTATCTGCATTTATAAATATATTTTTGTTTTTGCTGTATATTAATATCTATCAGACATAGGGGTTAAATGTAAGAATAGCCATTGTATGTACGAATTAACTCAATAAAGACGTTTATTATTATTACTATTATTTCAGCAAGCTATTGGAAATGTTTCTGTCGAAAATTGGAAAGGCCATTCGACATGCGCAAAATTAAAAGAAAAAATGTCAGGTTAACATTACAACGGACATTGTAGTACAGCCACTGATAATTCATGTGGAAAGTGACTCTTCTTCTTCGCCTCAATCAGAAATAGATTAACAGCTGTGTAACATGGTATAATTGTGAATAATTATGTAGAAATTGTCTTAGTATATATTTTGGATAAAATAAATGCATAAAATAAATGTAAATTGTTTCACCTTATATCCTACAAATGTATCATGTCACTTTCTATATAGAAATACGAAAAATAAGTATAACCATATATATTTGTTTTTGTTATAAATAATAAAGAATTTTAGGTTTTTTATATTTTTTAAAAACTATACATTTTATCACCTTAATTTCTCAAAAAATACCGCATCAAATTACATCATTTTTGAATTTTTCCGTTCTTAACACGCTTTTATTAGCTTCACCTGTATGTTTGTTTGTTTGTAACGGAATCTTTGAACGTTATTTTCACCCACTTCAAACCGTGCAAACTGAAACTTTACACACTTATCGACGACCGATGACAATACAATAATTTAACAACTTTGTCCTAATGTCCTCACCAGGATCATCAGGATAAATTTTAAAAAATAACCAATCTAGTCGAGATTTTGCCGGAGGCGCCGCTGTTATTAATATATATTTTTTATTAGCTTCACCTGTATGTTTGTTTTGTATAAGCATCAACACCCAGCGCTCGACGAGAGTTAAGCAACCGCGGTACAGTTTGTGATCATTGCATACCAGAGTACATATACGTAACTTCGGAATTGTCTGTAACGTATTTACCGTTGTATAAGCCCTTGTTAAACGCTAGTTCCAACTTTAATACATACATTATGATGTAATATTAATTACGTACTACTAGCGGATACTCGGCGGTTTCGAAAAGCAGGTGGGTATCAGCAGGTTTCTATATGTATCGGTGTTCATGATGCTAATTCTAAAATTCACCCAATCCGATATATTGGTGAGAAACGTGCCGAGATATGAATGGCAAGAGTGTGACTAAAAAAAATTATAATTTAAAAAATAAAAATAAAAGTTTTTTTAGTTTTTCTTAAATTATATATTTTTTTATCAATTTCTCGCATGCAAAATTGGTCATTGCATACATTATGAGGACTGGCTTAACTATTTCTATTCAGTAAATAAAGTTAGTAAAGATTTTGCAAAGACTTTATTATTTTAAGGAAATGTGTTTAAATTTTATCTATAAGTTGATATTACCTACTTACTTTATGAGATATCTATTTTATCTGTCGCATTTTCAATGAGATAATAATTAAGGTATTTCTGTTTGTCGGCAAAAATTACCTCCGAGGTATTGTAATACGAATATCATGATTAGCAATCATTGATATATAATATATAAAAATATGTTTGAATAATTCGTTTTTATTTGAGAGTAAAGATAGACGTAGAATTAATATCGATATTGTTATGCAAATAATCATAATGATTATACTATAGGATGATATAAAAGCACCGACGCGACAATGAGAAATATAAATAGTTCTGTATTATTAAGGTGACAAATTACGAAAATTTTTAAAAAGATCTTAATTATACTCGGGCGTACACTAGTGTATATTGTGTAGTCAAAAAACGCAATAAAAACTTTACGACTTCATTAACATACCATTATTCTCTCTCTCTCTCTCTGTGTGTGTGTGTGCACTATCTCGCCTGCAAATTGAATCACTTATTTTTATAGGGTTTCAATGTCCGTCGGTTTGTTTGATGAGACCATGCCGAATGGTTCACCGGCGTTAATAATTAATAATAATAATAAAAATCCCCTCTGTGAGGGTCGGAGCCACAGAGTATGGTGACTGGTTTTTTGTAAAAAAAAAGACTTTATTTCCATAGACTTATACAAGCATCAGAATATAGTCAAAATTGGAAAAAATTGGTAACAATTCACAAAAATATCTATTTATACAAATACAAAACATTCAGTTAAAAAAGTAAAACGACAAACAAAATCATAGAAATATTATTTCTCATATTAGCTGGCATTAATGAGATCGCAGCCTAAGTACTCATCAACAGAATAAAATTAATATTTGAGTAGAAGCGATTTAACTTCCCGTTTGAAAAGATGAATAATATCTATTTTTTTTTATGTGAACAGGTAATTTATTAAATAATTTTATCGGCATTACTTTAGGACCTTTTGCAACGATGGATAAAGAATGAACTGGTACGTTAAAATTATAATTTTCACGCAGACTGTGACTGGTCTCATATCTGCCATTGAACTGTTCACAGTGTTCTTTTATATGAAGTACACAGTTTAAAATGTAAAGAGAAGGAGCAGTTAAGATACCTAATTCTTTGTGAAGTAATCTGCACGAGTAACGAAGAGGTTTAAAGGTCATTGTACGTATAATTTTTTTTTAAAGCTTAAACACTTCGCTAAAACGAGAACAGTTGCCCCAGCAGCTGATGCAATAACTTAAACAAGCCTGTACGTGCGCATAATAGTAAATTTTTTAAATGTGAATATTGACATAAACGCGCAGCTGCCATATGACAAAGCAATGAGTGGATAGTTTCCTATTAACAAAGTCTGCATGGGTACCCCAATTGAGATGAGAGTCCATATAAACTCCAAGGAATTTCATGCTATTGTTTTGTTTAACGCTGTGTTTATCGACTTTCGCTAGGATGCTAATCAAGTTTTTTAGTACTGAAAAGTAATAAATCTGTTTTTACATTATTAAGCGCTAAACCGGTACTCATACAGTAGCTTTGCATAGATCTGATAGTGTTATTAGTTTTAAGGCTGAGTTCATTTATGCTATTAGAATTAACCGCGACGGTGGAATCATCAGCAAAAAGTGATATAAAGACATCTTCTATATGAAGCGCGATATTGTTAATAAATAAAATAAATAATAAGGGCCCCAAAATACTGCCTTGCGGAACACCTGCGGAAACCTTAAGATAGCTGGACGAGATTGAATTTCTGGCATTTCTTAAAACGACGGATTGTGTTCTTTGCGTTAAATAGGATTCTACCCAAGTTAAGGCTGGACCACGAATTCCATAATTACTAAGTTTATCCAGCAGTAACTTATGATCAATCGTGTCAAAGGCACGCGTTAATTCAAAAAATAGACTAATTGGCTCGTAGTTAAGTTTTTGTTGCGTTTTTTGACTGCCCAGTAAATATACACCCGACTATACACGACATGTTTTCACAATTAAAATTACAGCGAAAGGGTTAGGACCAAATTGTAATGATTCATCTTTAGAATAAAATTCCATGTTCATTGATTTTTGTCGCACTCGAGAGTGTAAACTCTTAACATTTTTAAATTTTTTTTTCAAATTCGAGTGAAATTTTGCTCAAAAATAGAACATATTAGGATTTACTTATACCTATCTAAAAATACTTCCGTTACTATTTACACCTACTAGACTAGGACGTGACACAAAAATAAAAAAATGACACCAATAAAATATTGAATGATAGCATAATAAGTGGTAAAGAGGAGGTATGTATCATTTTTGCTAATTACTTTGCCACGTCTGTAGAAAACAAATTAAAATCTCATTTTCAAAACAAACTTATCAAAAATATGTACAGCCTCAAATCGAGCAATACTAATTCGATATTTATAAATTCAGTTATTGCTGAAGAAATCGAAAGTATAATAATAAACATGAAAAATAATTACTCTGTTTGTTTCCAAAGCTTTTTTCGACGAACTCTTATTTGTTGCGTAAGTAACTGGGGTTCCCCAAGGTAGTGTACTAGGTCCTCTCTTATTTATTATATTTATAAATGATATTGTTCTGGCCGATATGATTAATGTATCATGCATTACAATATTTGCAGATGATACCACATCGTTAGTTTCAGGTAAACATTTTCACGACATTAGAGATCAAGTAAATTCAACAATATTTTCGATTCAAAATTATTGCATTGACAATGGGCTTGCGCTTAATAAATTAAAAACGGATTTCCTTTTATTCTCACCAAAAAACTATAATGAAAGCCTACTCGTCAGAATTGATGGGCAAAGTGTCAAACAAAGTGACAATGTCAAATACTTAGCTTTATATCGATTTTCACCTATCTTGGGAGAATCACATTGGTTTCTTAGTAAGCAAAATTGAAATCGCTTGTTTCACCATATGGCAACTAGGAAGTCACGTTACATTAGACATTCTTCAAATGTATTACTTTGGATACGTTCAATCGAGGCTGAATTATTGCATAATGTGTTGGGGAAATAGCAATAAAATTAACGAACTGTTCATCTTGCAGAAGAAAATAATACGTACTATGTTATTTAAAAATTCACGTTACTAAGCATTTTAATGATTTCTTGTTTAGATATTTTAAACTGTGTTTGTTATTTAAAGAGTAACCCACATAAGTTCGTGACCAATAGGAATGAGAATCACAATTATTCCTTAAGGCCGACGTACAATGTTGATGTACCAGAACATAGACTATCATTAATAGCTAATGGACCTCTGATTATGTCTGTCAAATTATTTAATAAGCTACCACTATCTCTCAAATTATTGAATGACAGTAAAATTTTCAAATCCAAAGTAAGAATTATGCTTTTAAAATGCAACTTTTATTTTGTTCGCAAATACCTGGAATGCCCTAATGTAGAAGACTAACTGTTAAATGTATTAATTTAAATATTTTATTATTTTAATATGTGTTCGTGTTTCCTTTTTATATTGATATTCAATACATGTATTATTACCTACCTTTCAAAGTCGTTCTATGGTTGTTTTCTTGTTTCTTTGTATCTTTATTCATATGTCATTTATTATTTTAGTATATTTAATAGTGTATATTTGACTATATTCTATGCTTACTTTGTAAGTCTAATGAAAATAAAGAATTATTATTATTATTATGATTATTAAATACACAGCTGTAAGATTCTGTTTATGTTATTTCCATATATACTACTTACAGAGAATTTTCTTTTAGATAATGCTGAGTATGTTAAGTTCTTCTTCGATACGAATTTATCTTCATTTAATAAGGTTATCGCTGACTCTTTAATTTTTCTTTTTTTTTGTTATGTGCCTCTTTTGTTAAAATTTTTGCCGAGTCCCAGTTTATTTTATGTCCTTTTTCCCAAGCATGCTCACAAATCTTTGCTTTCTAAATTTCATTATTTCTAATGTAATTCTTGTGCTCATCCAACCTTACACATTCTCACAATTTTGCTCCCAGTTTATCGGTTTTGTTTTTGTTAAAATAGATCTCAAAGTGTTCCCCGTTTGAAATACCGTCCTAACATCAAATTTGTCACCTATATGGCGTAGCTTCTCCGATAGTTCGTATACATAAAAAATTGTTGCTGTATAATGACGTTCAGGTTTTTGTCGTACCTGATTGTCTCTATTTTCAACATTTATGAAAACTATCAACAAACACTTCAGGGTATTGATTTTGTACCAAAACCTCTTTGATACATTTTTACTCGTTATTTAATATTTCATTATTAAATGAAATTATTTTGGCCCTATCGTATAAACATTTTACAACACCCCTTTTTAACATTTATTGATTTATTTGAGTTAAAATTTAAATATCTATTAGTATGTGTTGGTTTACCCTTTTAATTAAAACATCTAAAAACGGTAGTTCATTCCTACTTTCTATTTCTAATGTGAATTTAATAGACGGTTCATTACTATTTATATTTTCTAAAAAACCATCTAGTTAATCAACACCATGAGGCTAAATTGCATAGATGTCGTCAACATATCTCCACTAGAACCGGTTTGTTTATACTATTTTAATATGTGTGTTCTCGAAGTTCTCCATAAATATGTTGCTTAAAATTGGTGATAATAAAGACCCCATTGCCATATCAAAATATTGCTGATAGAACTCATTTTCCAATTGAAAATAAGTTGTTTTTATACACATTATTAATAGTTCCATTATGCTTTTAAGCTTAAAGGTTTAAAATATTCCCCGCGTAATGTCAACAAGAAGGATTTTGAACTTCTCGCAGTCAACACAGATGTAGCTACTATTTCAATGAAGAATATCTCGGATTTTGAAAGACACAGTTTAGCAAATGTTTTCGATTCGCCGAAATATAACACAAATAGAGGAGAAATTAACTTATTAAAAAGCATTAACAAAAAATAGGTAACTATGATTTGGTACTCCGTAAGATAACACCATAACAATTTTAACTAAAATAGAATATAATGGAAAGCTACAAACAATCTTAAATAGCAACGGCTTCGAAAAAATTAGCAAAAATCCCACAAACAAATTTCAATCTGAAATTGTCTCTAATTTAAAAAAATGCAGTACTATTACTCAAAACAACGAGGTGTATAAATTGAGGATTAGGAAACCCTTCACCTCTCATCCTTCATGGAAAATTCACAAAGAAAATAACCCTATGCATCCCGTAGTCTCCTATATTAATGCTCCGCTTTATAAGTTGTGTAAAGAACTAAATCTTACCAAAATTAACTAATTTTAAATCTAAATATTCTATAAAAAACTCGTTCGAATTTATAGAAGACACAAAAAATTTAATAGTACCAAATAACGGTAAATTAGTTTTCTTCGACGTTAAAAGCCTGTTCACCTCAGTCTCGCTCACACAACTAAAATTAATTTTAAATAATTTAATAGATAATTCAGAAATTAACGCAGACGTAAAAATAGAATTAATAAATCTGTCAAAGGTTTGTATTGAACAGAATTATTTTCAGTCTAATGGCGAGTTTATAGACAAAAAGATGGCTTACCAATGGGTTGATCTATTTCTCCTTTGTTAGCTGAGATATTTATGGCGAATCTAGAAAACTTAATTTTCGACAATAACAATAATTTAAATACACATGTTTTTTCTATTGAAATCGATATGTAGACCATATTTTTTGCATATGGAGCGGCACAGAAAAAATAGTCAATTAAACTTTTTAGACAAAATTTTTAAGAAATTAAATAATTCAGATATTTTAAACAACAATAAAAATACGGGAATGTCAACACGCTGCATTAAAATTAACCATTTCATAGACACAGCTAACATAAATTTGCTTCATACAGAAGGAAAAGGTAAACGTCCAAAGCTTCTTGAACAATTAGAAATTTGAAAGTATTAACAATTATTCGTTGATTATTACGTTAAGTCTACTCGAAAAATTCCCATAACTGAAGTTTAAGTCATAAATGTTTTTAGGTATATATTAGTACACACTTTGTACTCTTGATAAAGGCCTAAAAAGCCGAAATATTTGTAGAGAATTTTAAACATAGTAATTTGGTACATTTGAAAGCAGTGTTTACTTAAAAACAATTATTGTCAAGATATTACACGAGGAACCAACCACAAATTCAGTTCAATATATTAAAAATAGATGCTTTTAACCTTTTCAAATATTAAAAAAATACATACTGCTACAAAAGAAAATGTTTCAATAGAACCTTGACAAAATGCATCACCCCTAGAAATAAGCTATTTAATTGCAGAGCACTCTGTATAATGGGCTACTTGTGTTCAGTGCCTTTTGATTTTATTTAGAAGCTTATGATAAATACTTCACCAAGCTCGTTTATCACAACCCATTTTGAGGAAAATTCGCTCTTTATGTTCCAACACTTTCTTAGTATTATTACCACGTCAAAAATCACAAACTTAATAAGTAGCGTACTGCTTACTTTGGAAATTTTCAGGGAAGTTTGACGAGTCTTTTACAAAGTTAATCTACTTTAAAAGTTCCTCGTTGTCTACAACAAATTACTACTTAACACAATACACTTATAAACCGTTTCCGACGGGGCTGAAAAGTATTTTAAAAATTCCAATAAACTTGGAAAGTTGCCGCGATGCGATGGAGCGACAGGTGGTCGCGGGTAGGACTCGGAGCTTTCAGTTTAGTGAAAATTCCGCGCGAGACTGAAATTCACGTTCAAAGCTTTGGAAAAGCGGCGAGCAGCGTATGTGCGCAGGCGTGCGCCTTTGAAAAACTAGCGGTAATTCATTGAAGGGCACTGCAGGATGCACTTGCACTTGAAATGCAGTAACGTAGGGTCTCCTTTGATTGAGTTTGTGGTTCCTGATGTCTTTACATTGTTAAGGATAGAATAGCATTTCTTTATTTATTTTGGTTACGACTGCCCAGACAGAAATCCAATTATAGGGCAGGAGTTTTACAAACATAAAAAGAAAACTAAATAATAACTAAAACTAAATAACTTAACTAAAGGTAAACAATTAAATGATAATAAAAATTAACAAAATAAGTCTATGATTAGTATAGTCCTAAGAGTTGTAATCTAATAGTTTAGAAGCTACAGTTGCTGTGCTGAATTGACAACCATATTTCGCATTTTGGATATACTAGTATTAAAAATATCTATATTATTATATAAAGAATCATAGTTGGAACACATACGGTGCAGAGGAGAAAATAACAGCAAATTTGTTCTTGGCGCAGGCAAATAGAATAGATACGAATGCGTGCAAATTAGAAACATGAAATCCAATGCAACTAAGAATTTCAGGGCAGTCAAGAGTGCCATTTAAAATCTTAAAAAGGAATACAAGATACGTCCGACGTAGTTGAAGATCACTCGTGTTGAATCTATGTAATGTCACAATGTAGCAAACCTCTCTCTGGATAATTTCCAGAACTTTTGAACCAGAGGTATCTAAGAAAACACCTCTGAGGTTTTTCAATGCTATATTTCTGATTTTCATAACCAGGACTCCAGACTATTGAAGCATATTCAAGTCTTGACCTAACAAATGAATTAAAGATAAGTTTCAGTGTGTTTTCGTTAAATTCTTTACAATTACGGATAATCTAGCCTAAATTTTTGAAGGAATTAACGGTGATTTGATTGATATGGCTAAGAAAAGATAACTTTGGATCGAATATTACTCCTAGATCTTTGAAATGACCACAGCTCTTCAGTTCTTCATCATTAATTGTATAGATAAATTTTATTGGATTTTGTGCGCGAGTGTATGTCATAAAGCTACACTTTGAGATATTTAACTGTAAATTGTTTACGCTACACCAAGACCATGGTTGTACAAGATCGTTTTGTAAATCAACACAGTCTTCTGCACTAGTGATAGATGTAAAAATTTAAAATGTTTAGGTCATCGGCATAAAGTAATGTTTTGCAGTGTAAGCCAATGACGATATCATTTATAAAAATGTTAAAGCTCAATGGCCCAAGCACAGAACCTTGGGGTACACCTGATGTCGCCGAGATATCCATAGACCAAAATCTACGGTATTGTACATTTAGTCGTCTATTTACCAAGTAGGATTCAATAAAGTTTAGAAAGTGCTCAGGTAGTCCAAATTCGTATAATTTGTTCAGCAAAATTCCGTGGTCCAGTCTGTCGAAGGCTTTAGAAAAATTTGTATAAATGACATCTACTTGGCCTCCAGCATCCAACTGTTCAGCTATGAACTGAGTGATGCACACCAGATTGCTGGTAGTAGAGCGATTTGGCATGAATCCGTGTTGATCCAGGCAAATTTGAGATTTGACGTGATTAAAGAGAATATCGTATATTACGTTTTCAAATAATTTACTAAAATTGCACAATATTACTATTAGCCTATAGTTTTCAATAGCACATCTATCATGCTTTTTTAATACCGGACAGATCCTAGATATTTTCCAGACTTCAGGAAAAGTAGCAGTTTTAATAGACAAATTAAAAATACTAGCTAGCGGTTTTGCAAATAAAATGGCACAATCTATAAGGAGAAGCGCCGGAATACCATCAGGACCTGTAGTGGTTTTGGGTTTAATTTTTTTA
The DNA here is from genome assembly GCA_963675555.1 of Leptura quadrifasciata. NCBI lineage: Eukaryota > Metazoa > Arthropoda > Insecta > Coleoptera > Cerambycidae > Leptura > Leptura quadrifasciata. Next base: position 10,615,132 of record OY776681.1, on the reverse strand, counting down.
AGTGCCTTGAGTACGTCATTTTCGGTAATATAGGGAATGCATAAATTGTTAGTATTACAATGAGTGCTATTTATATTATAAGCAAAGTTTGTAGATGCGGAATATGACAGCATTTTTTCACTATTAATTATGTTACATGAACATTTTCGGTTTTATCATGGCAATGTATAAAATAAAAAAGCCACAGAAAATATATAGCGATGTAAAATATAAAAAATAAAAGAACTAGTATATTATACACGGTGATTCATAAGTAATAATTACAATACTTAATTGTAGATAGTGGTAGTCTAAATATTAAAATTTAGCTAATGTCGCCTTAATGAAATGTTTATAGGTAAAAAGAGTGAGAGTTAAAATAATTTTTTTTATTTTCCTTTGTAATTTAATGATTGTTTAATATTTTGTCATGAAAATTGGTGGTTGGGGTTATTTGTGGTGGGAAATCATAACACGTCTTCAACTTTCGTTTAGCTCCTAGAGAGTGCTACGTACGCTATGTTTAATGTGTTAAAAGGGCCGTAACTTTTTCACCCATAACTTTATCGCAGATTTCATATAGTATGTATTCCTTTATCATTTCTTAATTAAACATGTATACTTGTTTCAAGTCTCTAAGTACAACAGGTTACAAGAAAAATTCAAATGAAAAGGTGCATGCAAATTCATTATACAATTCGAAGAAGGCAATGACTAGGTGCACTCCAGAGTGCACGCTATTTTCAGCGTTGGGTGCACTCCAGCATATTCGCCGATCGTACTACGTACAGAATAGGGATATAAATGCGGGGCTACGATTAGTGGGAGTCCACAGAACGCGAGAACTCCACACTAGATCAAATAATATGAACATATTTAACCTAACAAACTAACCTAAAAAAATATTCGTATTACGTATTTTAGTTGTTAACAAAATGTCAATGGCAAGGGAAGTTATCTATCATAAGCAACTATACTACATCAAAAAATATTAACATATTTAACCTAACGAACTAACCTAAAAAAATATTTGTATTACGTATTACGTATTTTAGTTGTTGACAAAATGTAGTAAAAAACCCGTAAAAAATTTATTCGAACCCTCGAGAATCGGGCAAACTAACCACTACACCACGGACTGCTGATGAGGAACCTACATACTTCTTACTATATCAATACGCACTACCGCGTACTCCATGAATGACGTCACATCCAAGGCATTCGTGATTTGGAGTGCACCCAACGCTGAAAAAGCGTGCACTCTGGAGTGCACTTAGTCATTACGTTTGAGGCATTATTTTGGCGGCAAAATTCGACACTCTTTAGTTGTAAATATTTTTTTTCTGTGCAGCTAATACCGCTTATGTGGTAATTGTTTATATGGCGTTTAACAACTTCAAAATTTCAGATATTAAAACAAAACAAATAATGATACACTTTTAACTAGTATGCATAAATAATTTAATTCGCAATGGTAAACAATATATCACAAATAATAAGAACTAACAATAATAAGAACAACTTTAAAATGACCACCGTTAACCTCAATACAGTTTTTTAAACGTTTATTTAGAGGCTGTCTAACTTTAAATAACGATTCTCTGTTATCCGTAATAGTTTCCACGGCTTCACAAATTTTTTCGCATAATTCTTCCCGGGTATTTATGTTACCATTGTATATTAGTTATTATTATTAGCCGTTACTCGAGTCCGAGTATAAAAGTGTTACAGTCGATAGATTGTGTACAATAAAAAACAAGTAAAAGGTGTAGTCTATTGTAATTCCCATTCATCTACGGTGCACACGACTATGGCTATAGAGGCCAATTCGGGAGAGCACATGTCGACCGCAGTCAGGACAAACATAGACCTGGTTAGGTCTTGGATTCGGCCTTCTTGCAGCAACATTTCCTTGGTAGCTGGCCACAACCCCTCGCCATTCGGTTGATGTTGCATATTTAATGATTACGTGCTTCTACAAAATAATGTACTGGGGCCCCATCTTGCATGTACCACATATTGTTTCTTAAATTTATCGGAACATCATATAAAATTGCAGGAAGAATGTTTTCTAAAAAGTCCAGATAGGATGCACCATTTAAATTTACTGATATTTCATACCTGTTGTATCTTTAAACCTTTCCTTTCTCTTCCTTTCTGTTTGTAACCTTTTTGTCGCGTTTGTTTTTCATTTTCTTTTTTGTATATTTTTGTCTCTAAATTCATTTTCATTCAAATTTTTCAAAAATCATAATTTTTCGAAATCAAAATTTTTAAAACTAAAGTTTAGGCCAGCCTACGCGCAGCCCGACATTTTCACATCTCGCGGAAGGCTCCTCGTTTAGATTGAGGTGTCTGCGTCAGTATCAAAATTTTAAAAAAGTCTTTAGTGCAAAAGTTTTAAAAAATGTGTGGTTTGTAAGTCTAGTTCAATCTGTTTTAGATATATACAATTTTATCACCTAATTTTATCCATCTGCGATGGAAGAAGTTTAGGTTAAGCTGTTTCTAATTGTCTTTAAGCTGAACCAGTCCCATTCCGCCCGACCTTGCAATCTGCCACCACGAACAACGCGGTGTTGCACGGTCGGTTCCCGGGTGGGTTCTGGGGAGGCAGATGTAAATTTTAATCATTAATAAAGAAGTATTGATTCATTGATTTAAATTTGGTAGTCACTCAATCGGTCTTATTATGCAGTCTCCAATGATAGCTAGGGCCGATTTTCTGACTAGGCCTCATAGGCCCGGGCCTAGGGGCGCCTCTGTCTTTCATCTTAGTTGTTAGTGCCCATAAACTGATAGCTAGCATAGAGATTACAATACAAGACATAGTCATAGTCATATCAAAGAGAAAGTATATTATACTGGCACCGGCACTGATGATAGCACACCACACATTTATTTTAGTTCGTGTTGAAAATTTTTTTTCTTGGATAAATAGGGATTCTCAGGTTCCTAATAATGACTATTTCTCCAATTAAATACCCCACGCCTGGCAAAAGTAGCCTCATTTGTAAGCAATATTCGTTTCACAAACATAGTGTCATTATGTTGTTTGTCACGCAAAAATAATGAACACTGCGACTTTTGTGGAAGATTCCAAGGTAACAAATTTTGCACTGGAGTAAAGTAAGGTTTAAGTTTTCTTTATTTAATAATCCATGAATTGATGACCGACTTAAACCAGTTGCTGCCGATGATAACCGCCGCGTACTTACTTGCGGATTTTCTACCACACGAACTAAAACGTCTTCTTCTTGATCTACAGATATTCTTTTTGGAGAACCAGCAATAGCATGTTTTGGACGGAATGCACCTGTTTCTCCCAAACGATCAGAAAGGTTTTTAAATAACATATGATCAGGCTGCCTTCAGTGCCTTCTGTTTCGATACAGTTCTAAGTACCTTCGAGCTGCAGCACGGCCACAAAAATTTACTTGCGAGTATACACAAACCATGTCTCTCATTTCAGAAGTATGGCGAAGCATTTTTTATAGAACGATATTAGAAATATATAAAATACAATACTTAATCAAATAAAACCAGAGAACATAGACCACAGAGAAGCGATAATATCGGCGGTTCGTTTGATGTTTTATGGCCCGATTTTAATGGCCTTAAAATATGAGTGAAACACAACCGCTTCAACAACAGAAGATATACCTACAATTCACTTTGCGTTGCACTCGTCTTTATATCATATTGCAGACTAGAGGGACTAACAAAACTAATAGAACACAAATAAACAGATGCGATGTGATACGTGAAACTGACAAGACAACTTAGCTGACATACGAAAACGGTTAACGCGGGAAGCCTTGCTGTCGCTTCTCTCTGGTCCATGTTCTCTGATAAAACTCCCCGCAACAACTAATTATTAGTTGGAAGATTAATTGTTTGACCGGTACTTTTTGTCTTTATGCCTACTTGATAAATATATTTCTTTATTTACTGCGATAATGCTGTGTCACAACGCCTACTTTTAAAAATTATTATTTGAAAAAGCCTTGAAAAAATTTACATGCAACTATTGATTTGCACTTTTCACAAAACCTATTGTACTTAGAGACTTGAAACAAGTATACCTTTTTTTATTAAGAAATTATAGAGAAATACAAACTCTACCAATTTTCATAAGATGTTAAAAAATCGTTAAAAAATAAAAAAAATCGATTTCAACTCTAACACTATCCTTTTACCTGTAAACATTTCCTTAGCGGCTAATTTTTATTTAAGATTTTCCTGTGTAAAGGAGATTGCTCGCGACAAGCTTTTATATCATGAAAAAAATTATATAATGTAACAAAATGATGGGTTTGATTTACTTCAAAATTTATTTTCTACTTTTTAGAGCAAAAGCTTTTTTCGGCGAACCCGAAAACTCCAGATATCGATTTTGATCGACTTGCACCAAGAACTGCTGCTCCTCGTTACTCGAGCAGTTCAGCTCGAGCAACGAGGAGCAGCAGTAGGCAGCTTTCAGTGAGAATCTGAAGATGGTACATGAGATTCTGCCGAAACGTCGTTTAGACAACCGTGACTCCAGGAGGAGTCGACTATCAACGCGGGAGAGTTCCCGGAAGTACAATAACACTTCATTTAACACACGCGAAAACCTGAATAACAATATATACAACTCGAGAACGGCTTGTTTAACTTATTGTTATTATTTAAAATTATAGACTTACAAGAGTGCCGTTTGCAGAATTGGTTCCACACTTTTAAAAAGCAGTTTTCATCACAGAAATTCGATGATTGTTCTTTAACTTCAATTTCCAAAATTTTTAGTAAACTAGAATCGCACTTCTAGGTCTATGTTTTTCACACAATATTGTATTTATAACTTTTGACACTAGTATGGCGCAAGAAGTTTTCCATCCCTCTGGAAATTCATCATATTGGTTGTTTAACGATTTTATACAAACTTCTAGCAACCCGACAAAGAGTATAAGTTTATATCTACATTTTTTTATATTAATATTATTTTTTTTTAAATTAATAATAATAATATATTAGGTGTATGCAAAAAGACGAATTTTAAAAATCAAATAAGAGGCGAGCGTAGGTGCGTCTTTACTATGTACATACTTCGGTATGCGATGTAAAGCAACGATAGGCGAGGTTAGTACTTGGATTGGTGACCATTCCAACGGAAACCGCGTTCTCGCCTCACACATCTTCCAGCGGCTTGTATATCAGTGTATGCGCGGAAGCTATACAACCTTAGGCGAGGGTTGTATAGGAGATATACCATCCTTCGGAGGGGATGTAAAGCCGTCGGTCCCTTGTCTATTAAATGTTAGGCAAGTAAAAGATCCCTACTCTTCTTAAGGGAAGAGGTTCGGCAAAATTCCTGGTTGGGGGTAGCTCGTCTACAGGCGTCGGTGTTAGGCCTCAGTAGCGGAAATAGGCCGACGTTAAATAAATGTATAAAAAAAAAAAAAAAAAATCAAATGATTCCCTCTGAAATTAAAGTTGTCGAAATTTAAAGAAAATGACAAAAAAATGCACATACCTTTAATCGACTATGCAGATGAAAAACATGAGTAATATGTAAATACCTATCAGTTATAGAAATAATTGTATATAACATTTTAAATATCATAATAATTGATCGTACAAATACCGCATTATAAAAACAAATATTCCTCACAAACTTTCAATTTATTGTTCTCCGTGCTTTATTTTTAGAGACAAGTGTATGTATTAAATTCATTTTTTAAAAGACTGCTATACTATGTTACATCATACACAGTGTCCCAGATGAATTTATCCATGCTAATATGTACGGAATGGGAAGTGATATTTGAATTAGTTAAACAAGATCTACACATTGGCTCAAAGTTTCCGCCCGTTCTTTAGAAACTGAATCACTTCACCTCAAAAATGCATATACTTAAAATAAAAAATTATTACATTTTAATTTTAGAGCAATATGTTAAATTATTTGCAAGAGCGTTGAACGAGTCTAGATCTAGACAGTGATTCTTTATGTGGAAATCCAATTGATGGATATAAATTATCATCCTTGAAGCTGAGCTATTTTAAGAACTCTTACTATGTTTTGCACATGAATTTTGTAGTGAGAACTTCGTATGATGGAGGCATATTCAACGCGAGGTCTAACAAGAGCGCAGTATAATAACTTGATGGTATTAATATCATTAAATTCGCGTGTATTTAGTATTACAAAGCCAAGAGATCTGAAGGAGTTTGTTACTAAATCATTTATATGGTCTGTAAAGGAAAGGTTAAAATCAAAAATTACGCCAAGGTCACGGATAGTGTTAGGTCTATGCAGGGAAACTTCATCAATAGAATAGTCATATTTTATGACATTGTGTTTCAGAGAGAAGGATATTACGTTACATTTGGAAGGATTTAGAGACAACCTGTTTGATGTACATCAGTTATTAATTTTGTTTAATGCTGATTGTAGTTTATTACAGTCAACAGAGCACTTAATAACAGTGTATATTTTCATACCGTCCGCGTATAATAAACAATTTGCTTCCACCTCAATTATGATATCATTAATATATATATATATATATATATATATATATATATATATTAAATAATAATAATGGTCCCAGTATAGACCCTTGAGGGACCCCAGAGGTGACAGTTATCTCAGTAGATTGTTGACTGCAACATTGTACAAACTGCTTTCTATCTTTGAGGTAAGATTTGAAAAAATACAGCTAATTTTTTGACAGGCCAAAATAGTTTCATTTGTTAAACAAAATACCATGATTATTGAGTTTATCGAATGCCTTCGAGAAGTCACTGTATATGACGTCCACCTGCAGATCGATGTCGAAGGTATCGAAGGTGCTGTTTAGGTCATTTTGTTTTTTAAATGGAAGAAGAGGATATCATGAAGAAGCATTTCAAGACACTTAGAAAAGTTATTGATAATAGTAATCGGTCTATGATTTTCAATTTTGGTTTTCCCTCCTTTCTTGTATACAAGTAGTACTTTATAGAACTCCTAGAAGAGGGATATGAAGATGTTTTAAAAAAGAGATTAAATATTATGTTAAGTGATATTGCAAGAAGACACGGACAGTCTCGTAGAAAAAAAGTTAGTATTTTGTCCGTGCCAACAGTACCTTTGGGTTCAAATTTTTTAAGACTATTAAGTACGTCAGTTTCAGTAAATTGGATTAAATGTAAGCTATTAGTTGAGATATTTTGAGAGGTAACTTCAAAATGTGTATTATCTATATAGGAACTCTGAAAAAAGTCTGCAAGAGCATCTGCTATGTTTTTTGGGTCGTTTATTAAACTAACATTATATATCATATTGTTTGGCATGCCATTATTATTTTTTTCTATTGTTAAGAAATTGTCATAGTTCTTTGGGATTATTTTTTATACTACTTTCGATACAACTGCAATATTCCTTATAAGAGTTTTCCATATCAGCTTTAATTCTTTGCCTCAAAAGCAGAAATTCTTATAGCGCGATAGGGTCTTTATATTTTTTGTAGTCTCTTCAGGCTTTATATTTAAGACGGATACATTTTAGAATGATAGCACTAAACCAAAGTGGTACATTCGTTTATGGGGTTTGGCTTTAGGTACGAAGGTATCAAACAAGTCACATATCGTGTTGCATAAAAAGTGTCACAACTGTCAACATCGGTATAACTATTTAGGAAGTTCCGGTCTATATGAGTTAAACTTTCATACAACCCTATGAAATTTGCCTTTCGAACATTGTAAAATATATTGTCAATTATTTATCTATTGTTCTATCCCTCCCTAGTAATACCGACCTATACCATGATCCAGGATGAAGGTTATCTTCTGGTAGTAATGTATCTAATGTTTTTTTCGCTGCACAATATTTATTTGACAATACCAGGTCCAGTTCACAACTTATAAATGTACTGTTCTTCTTTTATCTGTTCACTTGTTCATCTCATACGAAACTGGCCTCCGTGCGCGGGATCTACCCCTTATATATCCGTGGCGCTTTCCAGCTCGTGACTCGAGATCCTTCTAATCCGTCTTGTTATATCTGCGGTAACGGTAGTTCGCCAGTTGGCCCAGGGATGGCGCAGCTTTACCTGTAGCCAACTAGGCAAGTCTCCACTCACTCCACTACCTGGGATTGATTATAGCCCTCCCCGGTAGAGGGCGGCACATAAAAATATATTTGTCAGTTCTGGTTTTGTTATTTATTTCTACTACTTGTTTGCTACATGAAAATTCGCAGTGATTTTCTTCGTTATGCTTATTTTTGACGTATCAATTATTGACAAAACATTGTCATTATTTAATATCAAATAAAATGTAATATCGTAATAATTTATTAATCTTATGATACTGTATTTACCTGGCATTTTTTGCCTAAATAAAAAATAAAACGGAATATTTAAACAGAAAAATAAATAAATATGTGTTAAGGTACAAGAAAGTAATTTGTTGTTCTACCTTTCAGGCGGCCATAAATTAATGTTATAAAAAAACATACCAAAGTATCTCCTTTTAGATGAATTTTTGATTTATGATGCATATTTTTAAAGCTGGGATCCGCCTGTAATTTGATATACAAACGGTTGGTGTGAAATTTAAATGCGTGGAAATAAAAATAAAATATTATTCAACTTTTATTATATTCTCACGCAAAATACGTAATGCCTCGAAGTAAATGGATACATACAATTTGTGCCTATCTGCCACCATTTGTATCGTATATTTTTATTAAGTAATGAAAAATTGAACTACCAATTAATTGAATACCTAGAAGCCGAAAGTTAAGTTAACATCTTTTATACGGATTTCTCAAAGCTATAAGTAGCGTATTCGCTTACATAGGCTACTTCAGCCATGTTTGTTTTATGTTATTGTTATTATTATATAATATATAAGCGTCATAGTAATAAAAACCGCTGCCGAAGGAATCACTACTTCCACATCCAGATTTTGTATCTAAGTCTTATACACATTAAATCCCAATGTAATATTTTATTCCCTTTAATAATAGAGTGGGGGTGGTAGAGGGGGGTGGCTAACGTAAAAAAATTTTAGAAGCCCTTGGTTCTCGTAAACACACTAAATTCCAATTTAATGTTTTACTCCCTTTAATAATAGAGCGGAGATGCCAATGGGGGTGGTAGAGGGGGTGGCCAATGGCAAAAAATTTTTAGAGTCCCTTGGTTCTCGTATACATACTAAATCCCAATTCAATTTTCTACTCCTTTTATTAATAGGGTGAGGGGTGTCAATGGGGGTGGTAGCTAACACCAAAAAAATTTTTTGAGACGTTGCGTTCTTGTATACATACTAAATCACATTTTAATTTTTTTACTCCTTTTCATAATAGTGGGGTAGTACATTCCCTGAATTGCAATTTTATAGACTCTTACCTGCTTGCTTTGCCTATTTACCCGTATTTACCCCATTTACCCCCTTCAACGGAATTAGATCAAAATATAATTTAGTTCCAGATCTCGTTACAGTACATAAGTGTACCAAATTTCAAGTCAATGTCATAAACGGTTCCAGAGTAAAGGTGCGCACAAGAAAAGTTACAGACAGACCGACAGACAGGAATTTTTTTTCGCTCAAATTTAAAATCTCGACGTTTCATGACATTTTAAGCCTATTTCAACAAAAAAAAATTAAATTACTTTTTGCGTTACTATACTTCCACTGGACGTGGACAAGACTTTAATTTTTATAAAAAATGTTAATACCATTTTGATGTCCTGAATAAATATTTGAAAAGAAACATTCTGTATTTATTTTTCTGTAATCGACACAAGGAATCGTTCGGTTCCTTTTTTACAACCATGTGTAAAGGTGAAGAAAACATCTAGCTGATACTTCATCTCGCATAAATGATTTTTCCTTGCTTCAGCAACATACTATTTTATCCTCAACCTCAGTTTTTCCTGTAGACTCAATTAATTTCAATTTACAGTTACTGAAAAACGCTTAATCTGATGATTGTGAACTTTCCTCTGTACTTATAAATCAAACTGACATAAATTGCAAAGTCAAATACCCTTTACAAAGAATTAGAATTACTGATTCAAATGATGAAATTTGGTGCGACGTTTCGTTTTCTAAATGTCGCCCTTTTGTACCAAAACCTTTAATACGCGTAGTTTTCGGTATATTTTATAATTTAATCCATATATACGTTCTATCAAGAAACTTATAGCTTATAAATATTTCTGGCCATATAGATGTTATTGGCGCATTACCACCTTCACATGGTTTATCTTACATACGTACTATAGTGGAACGCTTCATCCGCTGGCCGGAAGCTTACCCTATACCAAATATTACTGCTGAAACTATTGCTAAAACTTTATTTCGAAATTATATCTGTTGTTTTGGCATTTCACTTCATGTCACTACTGATCAAGGAGTTTGAATCAAATCCATTTCATGAATTTTTACAATTTTTGCTTCTACATACCACCCACAGAGCAATGATATGGTTGAATGTTTTCGTAGAACCTTAAAAACCGCATTGCTCGCCCAGGCTAATTCATTGATACGATGATTTCCACAAAGACCCCATACGTGACGTTTGTAAAAAACTGTGTACTGCATCTTGCAGTAAGCAAGATTTGTCATTTCGTTGAGTTTAAATCGGAATTAGCTGGACAAATTTCTTTTTGTGTTATTTACTCGGCGATTTAAATTGGTAACGCTTTATCTTAGATTTTGCAATCTTTTTAAAGGGTTGTTTACTATTACAACTGTAAGTTAGATTGCTGACTTGGGCAGTACTTTGACACAGTTTTCAATTTGATTCGATTTATTTTGCATTTGTGTATCATCTCTGCTTATCTCTATTTTTTCGTTCATTATAACAGAGAATATAGGGTAGCACTGATTTATTGTTTTCTTTAATAAAACGGAAATTATAAATGATGCAAAAACACACACAGCAAAGTAACCGTACCTAAATAATAATAATAATATACGTTTATTAAGAGCGAAACTAACCTTACACTTATGGTTCTATAACACTTAACTCTGATCATCAACATATGCTAAATGGTATAAAACACTTGTATATAAATATAAAAAATATAAAATATTTTTTAGTTACATAAAATTGAGGGAAAATTCTGCCTTTGTCTTACCTCAAAAAAAGTAATTCGGTCTCTGTGGCATCCAAATCAACATGAAGCAATATTATCATCTCTAATATTATGAATATTATTTATTTTATCATTGATTTTAAATGTTAATTCAATATCGAGAGCAGTGTGATATGCATCCGAGTATGCATCCTCTCTTTGAAGTACGTCCACTATTTATGATTTTGAATAAAAAATTACCAAAAAAAACTTCATTAATGTTATACGCCCTTTCAATAACAATGTTTCTCTAAACAAATATAGAACAGGAAAAATCGAGGCGAAAAAATATTCCACCATGTATAAAACGCGGCGCAATGGTACAACGAAAACGCTATATCATCTGCGCTACTTGACTCTGATAATTCATATTTTACCTTAAATCTAATTTAAAAAAAATTACAATTCGGAAAGAAATCAGATTTCTTCGGTAAAATGTTTTTAATGGAAGTAAAATCGCTGTCAACTGTTACCTTTTACTAACATCTATTATGGATGGTTATGGTTTGATATTCGAGGGACAGAATATTGATTTAGCAAAAAATAGTATAAAAGTAAAGTCACCTTTTGTGATTTTGAACTGTCAGAAGCAGTGTGATGTAGTGTGTTACCTTTACGGCTACAAGCACACCGAGATATACATTATTTCATCTCAATCAGTTGTTTTTCATGTTTTTGTCAAATTAGGACATGTTATCGCGCCAAGAGGTGGATGTCGGTGAAACGGAGCTTCTTGAACAATATGACTGTAACATTCCTGATAATCTATTGATAGATAGCATTCCCGTTTTAACGGTCGTGTTAAAACGGGAATGCGAAAGCATCGAGTAATATAATATGTTGTTATATATGGACTAAAAGTGGCATTTTCTTCTATCGATAATTTACAGGGTTATTCAATATATATTTATGGCCTCCTAACAGGCCATAATATAGACTTCGATAACACCAAAACCATAACACCATCATTTTTCCAGAAACCGCGAATCATCCGCGAAGCAATTGAGATTGAAAAACGTCCCAATTGTATAAACAAAAGGGATGACGGTCATCGTCTTCCAGTCGCTTGGAAATCATTGATCTCCAGGCTAGCCCCACAATCTTCATCCACACCTCATAATCCTGATAGCAGCCGTTCTGCTCTGATGCCTCCATCAACAGACCCTCAACCCCCCACCACTCTCCCACCCGCAGACAGCTTTCGTATAAATAACACTTGGTCCGATACTGCCAGCGAGTTCGCTCTAAGGAGTAGGCAGATTGAGCCCCTGGAATAGAACCAGTTCCACGAACTCCTAGCATGATTTTCTTTGACAATTTTTACTTGACCCACTTTTTCTCTTGAAAATGGCTCCAAAACGGGAGCCGAATCTCAGACGCGGTTCAACCCGAGAACCTAGTATTTTTCATATATATATATATATATATATATATATATATGTACCCCAGAGGCAAACTAAGTTAAGAATGTTAAGTCCATGTATATTAAATGATCATGCATTTGTTATTTTTTGTTGATTTTTATCCTACTTAGTTAAAAAGTTAGGCACTTTCGAAATATATTAAGTCACACCAGAGCCTAGAGCAAAGCTAGGTTAAGTCCCCATAAAATTATTTCAACTATGTTAAGGCACACCAGAACCTAGAGAAAAACATTATTTGCCTCAGGACATATTGCAACACCACACTATTTAAAGTCACCTAATCATCAGTCCCATTCTAACACCAGTGTCTGCAAGTGATAACTTACAGAGAAGCATTATTTTAATTATTACAAGTACGGTGTCCGTGTTTTGTAGTGTGTTAATAACAAAAGATGCATTCAAGGGTTGCTAAAATATTAAGACTTGTATCAAACAAAAAAAATGTAATTCTCAAAGTGCTCATGATATTGAAATTGAAGAATCAGAAATTCAACAATAAAACCCAAGGTAATTGAAACTGAATTTTGTATTTAAACTGCCTGGCAATGATTCTTGTGATATTTGTGATACATTTGAGGTGAATCTGCAAGAAGTGCGTACTCAAGAGGACCGAGTTATTTGGAACAACAATATGATGCACATCTAGATGACGCCAGTAATCGATACAAGTTAAACTCAGAAGACAAAGACCGTTCCAATAAAACAATTTTGAAAAAGTAGTGATGTTTGACAACGCCAGATCTTTCAAATTCGTAGAGTTTTTATTTCCTAAAACCTTTTTCATTCAATTTAGTTATTTGTGACTCAACATTACAAAAATCCTATCTCCTAATGTGGGATGAAAGCGTAACTGGGCTGGGCGTGGAGGAAATGAGTTAGCATCGTGTTTAACACAATTCATTGAAATATGCGATGTTTCAGACACCATTACGGATCAGATAACTTCCTTCATAAAATCGAAATACACAAATGGACATGCGTTACCTGTGGATCTTACAGGTAAAACCCAATATAAGCATAATAAATCATAACTTCCCTACTGCAGGACACACACACTTGGAGGCTGGTGCAGTCCATTTGCTTATCGTGAGACAGAAAAAAGTTCCACAGTTTCAAATAGCTACTTCTTGGGTCTGGCAACATCTGGCTAGATTATGTGCAACAAAGAAGCATTTTCTGTTTTTTGTATGGAAACCGATGATTTCTTATATTTAAAAAAAAACAATGTGTGGAGGACTTTCGTCGCCCTTTGGTAGGTGGTAGATGACCAGGGTTATGTAACCACCCCCGAGGAATGTTTTCACTCTTCAAAGGGGTGGAGTTGTTTTTCTGAGGATTTTGTAGGAGGCGTTTCTTTGGGAAAAGTGGTAGGTGACCAGAATTGTGTAACCAGCCCCGGGGTTTTTTTTCACCCTCCAACGGGGTGGAAAATCAATGTATAGAAACACTTCAATAAACATATTTTTTATATAATTTTTCAATTATGGATGAAAAAAGAATTTCACCCCCTTGAAGGGTGAAAACAACCCCCGGGGATGGTTACAAAATCTTCGTGACCTACCACCTTCCTCAAAGAAACACCTCCTACAAAATATTAATTTTTTTTCTCACAAAAACAAATATCAATTTTCCACCCCCTACAAGGGTTGAAAGCCTGGGATAGGGGTGCCTGAAGTCAAAATTCCTCGAGGGACCTTCCGTTCAACTCGAGGAAACAACAATTAGAAACTGCGGAAAAACTGCAAAAAATAAACAGGTTCACGAAAAAGGGGACTTTGGGGGTGGTTTTTGACTAATTTCAGGGGGTTGTCGAGGTGGAAAAATTGATTTGACTCCGGGAATCCATTCAGCGCAAACATTCGGTAGTTCGTCCAACTCCTTCAATGGACTATTTTCAAAGAATCTATCTTTCATTAACAGAAAGAGAAAAAATAATTTCATCGATTCGTTTAAAAATTGCAACAACTTTTTTAGGCGGGCCACTTTGAATTTGCAGTTCACATTGCAGAAAACGATCACAAACTAGAACTGTTATGCGAGTATTTATCTGTTATATACCAGCTGTGGATCGTCGACTCATAAACAGCAAATTTTTTATCAATTTCTGTGCATCATCGCCTAAAAAAAACTACTTAGACTTACTTTCAACGGCCACATAAAATTGAGTGAGAAGGACATTGTTTACACGGCACTTTCAAATACATTAATTAATTAATTAGTTAAACATATTAATTTCCTTTAGAGAATTTGCAAATGGCCATCTATAATTTAGTCGTGTCAAATCATATTTAAGTTACTGGTATATATTTTATAATAATTCAAATTGCGTTAGTCACTCTTAGTATTTTGAAACAGTTGTAGCCCTATAGAAAATATAAATGTACAACGCAAGATAAATGTATAAGTATTAAGTAAGTAACTTTATTCATTCAGTACATACAAAATTTTTACGTTTTGTTACAATAGTTACAAATTATTATTAGAAAACTTGCAAATAAATGAACAGGATAACATTAAATATTGTTAAATTAAGTGTTAACCATTAACATTACAAATTACAACTGCTTAAGTGTTCAGTAACATATTAATTTTGGAACACGCTAAACTGAGGTCAGTTTGTTGTGTGCTCCAAATTACATTTTAACTTCCATTAAAAATATTCAAAATTAGAAAATAGAAGAGAGAATTTGTGCTCCTATTCTTAGGAGTGAATATACAGGGTGTCTCAGCGGGAAATGAATCGATCGATATAGAGAAAAGTATGCATCAGAAAATTTTGAAAATTTAGATAATTACTAATGTCGGTGTGGCCAATCCAACAGGCAGCTAGCACTTCCACTTATACCGGAAGTCGATACCAACTTGCTTATTTCAAATGGAACACCCTATATATCTTAGGGTTTTCGAAAAGAGTATAAAATTCTGAGTCGAAGATATGTAGCAAATCCTATACCTAAACCTAGTCATTTCAGAGATATTTGACATTTTATAGAAAATGTGTCAGGTACAACGGTTTGCAAGAACCGTTATAACTTTCTTCGTGTAAAAGATCCTCATTTGCTTCTTGCCACATAAAAAGAACACAAGGACAACTACGTTCTACAACTGAAATAAATTCAATAATATCATACCAAGTGTTCCGTTTTTCGCGTTACATTTTGTCAACTTCAAACCGCGAAAACTTGTTTAGGTCAAATGGAATACCGTGTATTTTTTACGTCAAGTTGTGTAAAATTGAATTCCGTTTTTCTCTGATATTAGCATTATGGGGGTTAAAGTTACAACTTTTTGAAATATTTGCGATTTTATTAGAAATTCATGAATTGTTGTAATCATTTCATCAAAATAGCCATGATTAGAAACAATCAGTCATTATCTTATGTCAAAAAATGCCAGCACGTTTAAATTACACCCACGAAGACTTTTTAAATTTGTTTATTATTTATGGAGAATGCGAGAAAGTAATATCAAGAACTTGCAGCACATTTGCTAGTGGATATCCACAAAAACGCAAAATAACACTAACGCTGTAACATGCGTATTAATCGAATTGAAGATACGGCATGAACTAAAATAGCAGAGATAAGACCAATTTAAGATATGATTTCATTTTAATTTAATAATTGCTCAAAATTCCGCACTCGAACCTCCGCACATTTTTCGCACCTTCGGATTAGTTCCTCATGGGTAGCTCTTCTAACTGAATCCTGTGATATGTTTTGAAATGCGTTTCTTACTCTTTGCATACAATCTTCAATGGTTGTTAATGGGCTCTCATAAATTTTATTTTTAATAGTGCCCCAAATGAAATAATCCCGAACTGATAAATTGGGCGAGCGAGTAGGCCATAAGAAAGGTCCATTATTGGCAATCCATTGATCATAAAAAGTTTCTTGTAAATAATTATTAATTAAATATGCGTTATGTGGGGGAGCACTGTCATGCAGATAAAAAATGTTTCTATGTTCGGCGAGAGGTAAATTTTCTAAATAGTTATTATACAAATTTTGTAAGATATTCAGATATCTTTCACCCAAAAAAAAAAGAAAACAAAAATTTATCTATCCATATTAGCAGAAGAGAAAATTTAATTTACCATTTAAATTTTCCTGATAAAATTGTAATGCCACCACTCTATCGTTTCTTAAGGCACAGTAAACATTGAACTGCCAACTTTCCTGAAAGTTTCGCTCTCTGAACATAATATGAGGATTTAAGTCACTCCAATAATGCGAATTGTGTCTATTAAAAAGTCCATTTTTAGTAAATTTTGCTTCATCTGTCCATATAATATTTCCCAAATAAGAATCGTGACCCTCAGACCTTATTAGAATAAACTCACAAAAATTCTGTCTTCTTAGGAAATCTATTTCTTTTAATCCTTGAACCATATGTAATGAAAACGGGTGAAACTTATGTTTTACTATGATTCTGTGAATTGAATCCTTGCATAGTCCCGATTCCTGAGCAGCTTGTCTTAATGACATCCTTGGAAATGCATGAAAATATCCCAGAATGGCTATTTCAATGTTTTCGTCATCAACAATAGGCTTTCTTCTTTGCATTTTTGCCTTGACAGAGCCATAATTTTTAAAATTTTCCAGTATGCGTTTTACAGTGTTTGGTGACGGTTTCCTTTTTTCTGGGTATCGAGTAGCAAATGTGCTGCAAGTTCTTGATATTACTTTATCACATTCTCCATAAATAATAAACAAATTTAAAAACTCTTCGTGGGCGTAATATAAAACGTGCTGGCATTTTTTGACATAAGATAATGACTGATTGTTTCTAATCATGGCTATTTTGATGAAATGATTACAACAATTCATGAATTTCTAATAAAATCGCAAATATTTCAAAAAGTTGTAACTTTAACCCCCACAATGCTAATATCAGAGAAAAAGGGAATTCAATTTTACACAACTTGACGTAAAAAAATACAGGGTGTTCCATTTGACCTAAACAAATTTTCGCGGTTTGAAGTTGACAAAATGTAACGCGAAAAAAAGGAACACTTGGTATGATAATATTGAATTTATTTCAGTTGGAGAACGTAGTTCTTCTTCTGTTCTTTTTACGTGACAGGAAGCAAATGAGGATCTTTTACATGAAGAAAGTTACAACGGTTCTTGCAAACCGTTGCACCTGTCAAATTTTCTATAAAATGTCAAATATCTCTGAAACGGCTACCTTTAGGTATAGGATATGTTACATATTTTGAACTCTGAATTTTATGCTCTTTTCGAAAACCCTAAAGTATATAGGGTATTCCATTTAAAATAAACAAGTTGGTATCGACTTCCGGTATAAGCGGAAGTACCAGCTGCTTGTAATTATTTTAGTTGGATTGGCCACACTGACATTAGTAATTATCTAAATTTTCAAAATTTTCTGATACGTACTTTTCTCTATATCGATCGATTCAGTTCCCAGTGAGATCCCTGTATTTTATAAAAATAGCCACTTTTTAATTTTAAAACCCTGTATCTCAAAAATTAATCATAGGATTAAATTGGGCCCATGTTACTTTTAATCAGAAGATCGAGATCTATAACATACTAAAAATTCAGAAAATTCAACCGAGGACCATTTTATATAAGAAAAAGTGCTGGGTCCATTGACTGTTACACAGTTTATTTGTAATTCTCTGGACGATGAAGGCCGGGTTAATTTAATGTGCATAGATATTCAGAAAGATTTTGATGCAATTGATCACAAATTTGTTGTTAAATAAATTACAGATTACTGGCTTCTCTGATAGCTCAATTAAATTGTAATGAAGCTATTTTCGAATAGAAAATATCACAATTACTTTTATTTTGATTTTCTTGAAAACCAGAATTCCATTTCTTTTTAAGCACACCCGGTATACTTTCATAATTAAAATATCCGTATTTTGTTTGAAGTAAAGTATTTCAAGGAAAAGTCAAGTTTAAAATTTCATTTGGGAACGAATTAATAATAAATTATTTAGATTAATAATTATTAATACTGGGACTATTAAATTCATTCTTTTTCCGAAATAATATAAGTAAGTTATTTGCAAGCGATTCCAAACATCTAAATTATCAGAATTATTATTTATATCAATTAACGCTACTAGTTATAAACATTCTGCCTCGCCGTCGACTGAAGACTGCGTGGTTGAGGTGTGCCCACGCATTCTGCGCTAAACATTCTGATTTCTAGCTCAACACGGGGAGATCCTGCTTCGGCCTCCTGTTAAGGCTCTTTGGATTTCCGCACTCGAGCTGACCAGTCGACTTTTGGTAGGGATTTGCTATTTTAAAGTCATATCCAATTTGTGGTCATTCTGGACTTAGAATATTTGTCGTAATCATTTGAATACCGTTAAATTTGTCTTTGTTGCACTTCGATAATTTGCGCCTTCAGCGACTTGTAGTAATTTTTTTCAAAACTTCATTTTTGCAAATTAACTAAGTGAGTGCGAAGTCCTCAGTCGGGGACGCTGCCTTTAAGTGGGACACTCCACCTGAGTCGCACTGTCACTTTGCCAGAAAAGATACACCGTTAACGAAATAAGTCATTTTGCATTCACGATCGCAAATAACAAAGACCAATTAATTCCTGATAAACTTGATGTCCGAACCTGTTTGCTTAGTAGCTTATTTTCTTTGGGGCTCTTTAGGGGACGCTGCCTTTAAGTGGGACACTCCAACTGAGCCATACTGACTTGTTTCATTCAGTAAAAATCCGATAACCAGATTCGCAACGTCAAGCAGTAAATTCTTCTTCTCCGAAATATTCTAGATTAATTCATGTTAAAATCCATAGAGATTTAGTAACTTGTCTGTCTGTCGTGGAGTCAGTCCTAAATTACTCACATTTGAACGTATCGAGCCACCGTTTTGCTTTGCTAGTCATACCCGTTATTTTGCTTTCACTTTTCTGTTTTCCCTGTATATGCCGCTTCTACTTACTTAATATCATTTTGTAGTAAATCTAGTCAGAGGGTAAAAATAGAAATTTTGCATAAAATTAGGGTTACAAAACTTGGGTAATTGAAAATTTCTTTTCATTTTCACGAATGTCAACTACCTGTATTAATTATTTTTATGTAGATAAATGTACCAGAAGTTTTAAACATATTTCTATATGAAATATCTTAAAATTTTCCTTCTTGACATGTACATAGTTTCAATAAATCATTAAAACGTTTTGTGTGTCTTATTTTGAGTCACTCCTCTAAGTTAGACTGTCCCGAAAAGCAAAAGTATCACAAATACAAAAATCTTTACAGCTGTCCATTCCTTGAGAAAGACGGCCTACGTTTCGACCCCTGGTAATAAACCGTCTTCACTGATTCTATTTGGGGCCTCTCTTATACCGCTAATAGAGAAAGTGGTGTTTCTACACTTAAAATCAGAAACTGGCGCTCGAGGCAAAAACCGTTTGCACTAGTTTCAAAGTGCAAGTTGCAAAACCGACGAAGAAGCGTCACAAAATTATTTACATCATATTTATAGTTGTTTCTTTATTATATTGCTTTTCCTATAATTGGGTTGGAAATAAATGTCTATTATTATTATTAAATTAATCCATTTTCTGTCATAAAGATTAATCTACTGCACGATCATGGATTGGAATTAGGTATTAAGAATACTTCTCACCATCGGTATATATTTCATATTTATATACTCAACCCTTCTAGAATAGTTGTTTATTAGATGCGGTAGATTTAAAAAATGTATTTAGTCTAGTATCACTGACTCACTGACTACAAAAGCCAAATCCAAATTAAGCCAGCTAAAATGCTTTATCATATTTCTGGCAATCGCATAAATGTTATTTGTTCGCAGATATATTTATTTATTTAGTAGAAATGAAATAATAACAATGCTTTTAATTAATTATAAACGAGACTTAATCCCGATCAATCAATATGTCACTTTTAGTTTTTGTTGTGCTTTAATGAAACGCAGTGCCAACAGTTGGTACTCTTTATTTAAGAATTTATATGATTTTCGATAAGCAATTATCCGCGTATTCCACTAAAACAATATTAATCGTTTTCTCTTATTTCCGTCTATTGCACTGCGTCATTTGCTTATTGTAAAATAGAGCAAAAAGGACCCCACACAGTGTGGCCTCGGATTGAGCTTGCGATAGACATAGATAAATTTTATTTTCCATTTAAAACCGGTAAAAAAGACCAGTACCATCCTACAAAAAACTGACATGCTACTAATTAAAATTAATAATTAAAACATATAACAACAGATACACGTAAAATAAATAAAAATAGTAAAAATAACTAGGTATAGCCGAGATCAGCGCTTCCTGGCACTCAAAAAACGCAGCAAAAACTTTACGATCTCATTAAAATACCTTTACTATCTGTACTACTGTTCTCAAATTGACTCGAGTACCTTTATAGGTTTTCAATGTGCGTCGGCTTGTTTGCTGACAGTATACCGCTTAGCCCAAGAGTTATAATAACATACATCAAGAATTCATACCACTTTATAGAACAGATAAAAGAACACACGGTGGAAAGAGAATACATCCTAGTTAGCTTTGATATAACACCACTCTTCATGAAAGTACCATTTGAAGAAGCAATAGTGTTAATCCGAGAACAATTGCAACACAACGGACTGAACAACAACCTGGCCGATCTGATAAAACTCTGTGTAAAGTCGACATGCCTTCAGTTCAACGGAAACCTATACAAACAAAACGAGGGGGCAGCAATGGGCTCACCTTTGTCACCAACACTGGCCAATATTTTTATGGAAGCATTTGAAACGTACGCCCTGGACACCTACGACCTCAAACCGATGTTGGTTTAGATATGGCGACGACACCTTCATTATCTGGCAGAATAGGTGGGAAGAACTGGATAATTTCAAAACCTACCTTAACAACCTTCACTAGAACATCAAATTTACCATGGAAATTGAAAAAGATGGTGAACTCCTGTTTCTAGACGTACTCGTATGCAAAAAAAAGATGAAACATTAGGACACAAGGTGTACAGGAAACCAACACATACCGACAGATATCTGAATGCGCAGTCTCACCACTATCCAGCACAGAAGCAGGCCGTCGTCAACAGACTGGCACACAGGGCAAAACAAATATGCGAAGAAGAAGATCTCCAAGACGAATACCAGACTTTAAAGACACCTCAACAGCAAATTGGATATAGACCCAAGGACATAAACAACGCCATCAAGAAACAGAGCTTAGCCAATACGAAAGAAGAAAGTAAATATACAGCGACCACTTACCTACCATATATACAAGGTTGTACGGCCAGGATTGGAAGAGTGCTAGCAAAGAAGAACATCAAAGTGATCTACAACGCATGTATTTTATGACTTGCCATATATACTCCGTGTATCAAGAAATGGTTAATAAATTAATTTCTAATTTCTAATTTCTAATTTCTAATTTCTAATTTCTAGTTTCTAGTTTCTAATTTCTAAAAACAAAAAATCGGACAACAATTTCCTAAATACGAGCCACCAAAAGAGCTCGACTGACCAGGAGTTTATAGCATTCCGTGTACGTGTGGAGAAGTATATATAGGAGGAGATACCAAGAAACATATTAATACCAGGCTTAAATAACATATCAGGTACACAAAGAAGGATAACGTCACTAAGTCTCCAATTGCGGAACACTCAAAGGAAACCGGCCACTGGATAAAATATGACGAGACCAAAAGTTTGGCGAGCACGAGACACTACTGGTCCAGCAGATACAGAGAAGTCATAGAAATACACAAAAATCAAAATAATTTCAACCGTGACGCCGGAGCTACAGTTATCGCTGACGTGGAAATCAATGTTCCTGTCCACTTACCAAGCTACATCACTGGAACCAGTCACGCCTCCTGACGATGCATATAAATAGAGGAGCTCATGCCAACAGAGCTCACTTCGCTTCAGAAGAAGACCACGACAAGATGATGGGGTCACCTTTTTTGTGTATAGGACAGACGGGCAGTCTTCAATATGTTAGAAAACTCGCCGCTCAAAATAGATAAATTTATTAGATAAGGTTTAATATAGCAAAAAAAATAGTACGACTTTAATTTCTGCAGTCTCGGTCTACTTGAATAGGGTTTTCCCAGAAAAAAAATTATTGCTGAAATACTTAACTCACGTAAAAAAATTATTTATGGCATATTTATTATCTTATTAATTTTACTAATAGTAACAAAAAAAAAACTTGAAGTTTGAAAAATATTGGGTTCATTTTAAACAGCCATAAATTGGCGCGTTGTGACGTCAACACCCTGAAATCCAATCACAGAGGTTGTCTCTGTTCAAGATTCGTTTATTAATCTTGATCTCTGTTAACATAACATAACCTCTATTTATTGACAGCACTCAGCACTTTTCTATTTTAGGTAAATTATCAGCGGCACCTTTAACATATCCCTCTTCCACTTGATTCCATTTTGATTGTAGAATTAATAAAACATAAACCAGAAACTGATGAAATAATATTTTCACTCCAAACAATACAAACATAAAAATATAAATTTAACGTTTTAGGTTAGTCATCTGATGTGTAATGTCGGTGAAGGTTAAACCTAAACTGCAGTACAAAATATTAACGTCCGACGCTTTCACGAATAACTTGCGGCATTTATCTGTATTCTGATTGGCCAATATTTACACGTCCACTGCTTTAGACCAATCACAGTACAAGCATTACAAATTGAAACTCTGAGAAGTTTTAGAGGAAAGCTTTCTTTAACACATAGTTAGAATCTATTACAAACTAACTATATCCATTGGTTTTCCGGGTAGATACGTAATTCTGGCGCGTAAAAATGCCCGTTTTAAAAAGCAGTGAAATTATCAGCATGTTGTTTTAACGATATTTTCTTAGAAATAATTCTTATTAGAAAAGTAAATTGTTGTGAATTAATAAAATGTTTTATTACATCATTTTCACGACACAAATTGTTAAAATAAAATTAGTGGGAAAACCCTATTGCCCCAATAACTTCTCACTAGCGTGTGTCCCGTTAATTACGAAGCGCCCTATATACTCCCACCAGAAAACAATTTCTACACGCCGCCAAGCCTTTGTCACTCGTCATTTTCGCATATTTGCTGATGGAATATTAAAAAAAATGAATATGAATATGATGAAAATGATCAGTGAACTATGCGAGGAAAAATAGAAGGGCCGATGCGTCGCGTCGTGAATGAAAGTTCCTGAAGGATATTTTATTAAATACTTCAAAGTCTCGATGCTTTGACACACATTCGCTTTTAAGCTCCCTTTGAATATCTTACATTAAACCTAAACTGAAATATAAATATAGAACTCTTAAAATGTATATCACGTTCGCTCATTGTTTCCTTATTCTGTATATGTCAAAATGTAAATTGCATACCGCAAACATAGTGATATGCCAACTTGGTCATGCTGGATGTGATTAGCATATAAATGAGAGATTTTAAATTCATAGGGTTGACGGATTGAACAATCAGTTAGATCAAGGGATGTTAATTTAAAATTGGCGTCAAATCAGGAACGGCATAAATAAGAATTGATTGGTTAACTTTCTTTTGATGAGGGATTGATTATGCAGAATATAGCAACAGCACTTTGTTTTGTAATGGGGAGACTGATGCCTTCTTTCGGTTTTATATTGAACTTTTCGATATATTGGTCCGGCAGAATTAAATATCCATTTTAATTGGAGTTGCTTTTATTAATGGCTAAACATTTTCTTCAAAAATTAAACACAAGATTCTTGAGAAAAGATGGAAATTTAATTTTTTAAACATTACATCAGTCAAATGACCTCCTCCTCTCTGCTGACACTCCTGAAGCCTAGTACGAAAGTTTTTCATCTGGGCCATCTATACTGGACGTACTGGGTCAGAAATCCCCCAGCGTGGATACCCTTTTTGTTGAGAAAACAGGTCAGTGACACAGCACATGCTTGGCAACCTCATCTACTAAATTACACCCTCTACATTTGGGGTTGTCTGCAAATTCCAGTGTATATCCTCTTATAAACCACCTTCCCAAAATATTAATAACACTTTGTACAAATATCAAATACGTTGATTTTTTTGTTTTTGATGTCTCTTCAGCAGCGAGCCATACAACCAATGACGGACGCTATCTTCAAGGCGGGGCGAATGCAGCGTCCTCTTTGAATTTACCTATTCCTAAGAGAATATAATGTTGTAACATAATTTTGCTGTACGATGTTACGTTCATCTTTCTTAATCATGTCTTAACAGTAGAACACAATATGTGGAATACCGCGGTCATGGGTCAGTTGAAATTAATTCCACCTCAGGAGTTCCCCAGGGTTCTATTCTTGGACCTCTCTTGTTCGTACTACTTATTAATAATATCGTGGTGGACCTGAATGTCGATGTCTTACTATCACATCACTAAAAAGAGTCGAAGTATTTAAAGACAACAAACTGATATTTAATAGACACATTGAAGACATAGTTTTGTCTCGGTTTCGTTATCAGAAACTCGTCAGGTTTTACGGACACTCACTTATTAACCTTATTATTTAACTCATTTGTTGTTTAAATTAGAATATGCATCATTAATATGTCACATATAGCAATATGCTAGAAAGTATCCAGAGACGCTTTTTGAAATTTGTGTCATACAAGGTGGCTGGTGTATATCCCCTATTGGATGTCCCCGTGATATTCTTTTAGGTATATTCTCAACCGAGAGTATGAACACACGGAGGAAAAAGCAGGCAGTCATATTTTTACATAAGTAAATGTAATAGCCCTGTAATAATCGAAAAAATTTTGTTTCATGTACCACGTGACAATATACACGACATCATACAACATACAAGAGTATTTCAGATCATGCTGCACAAATATTAGTACTTGATAAAACTTTACAAAAACTGCCTACTTCTATCACTACAATGTTATTTAATACAAGTAATTATCAAACTTTTTATCATATATTAGCAGGGAAGAATGACATGATATCTATATGTTTGGGGATGTAAATAGTGCATTGGAAAGATTTACAGACATTTTAACGCATTATATTAATTTAAGTTAGAGTAAATAATACAAAAAAAAAACCTAAACCTTGGTTAACGCAAGGCCTAAAAGACTCACCCAAATAGTTAAAAATTTTACATAAGAAAATGTTAACAACCAAATCTGAAACCGACAGCCAAAATTTTAAAAAATACAAGAAAGTTTATAGACAAGTTCTTGAAAAGGCAAAAATTTTATATAATGACAATTTTTACAATAAAGCTAACAATACATCTCAAGCAGCTTTGAAAATTATAAATAATAACATTAGCACGGACAAGAATGGTGTACACTCCGTCAAATAAAGAATAATAGAAAATGATAGTGAATCTGATCCTTTTAAAATAGCAAAGGCGTTTAACAAGTATTTTATAAATATTCCAAAGCAATTAAATAACCAACTAACTGACAATGAAGATAAATTTAAACCATCAAAAGACATTTACTATCCAACATTATATTTAGAAGAAGCATCTGAAGCAGAGATTCAATATTATTAGTAGAATGAAGTGATCTAACTCGACAGGTCTTGATAATGTTTCATCAAATTCATTAAAAAAGTATATTAATTTTTTTGTAAAGCCAATAACATATTTAATTAATTTATCAATTAATGAAGGTGTTTTTTCTAGTATTTTAAAAATTGTGAAAGTTATTCCTATTCACAAAAAAGGAGCCAGAAATGACGTGGATAATTATAGGTATTTTCCTCATTGTCCACCTTATAAAAAATTCTGGAAAAGTTATCTTTAATAGAATTACTAACTTTCTTTGAAAGTTCAGTATACTTTCACCCTGTCAGGTTGGTTTTCAAAAAAGTAAATCTACAAAAGCAGCATTGATAAATTGTTTAATGTCTCTTCATAAAATTTGAATAATAAAAACAAATATATCGGTATATTCTTAGACCTGAGTAAAGCATTCAGCCTCGTAAATCATGAGTTTCTGCTTTAAAGTTGTATATGTATGGATTAAGAGGTAAAATAAATGATTGGATTCGTTCGCACCTTTCTCAATGGCATGGCATTTTTTGACATAAGATAATGCCTGATTGTTTCTAATCATGGCTATTTTGATGAAATGATTACAACAATTCATGAATTTCTAATAAAAACACAAATATTTCAAAAAGTTGTAACTTTAACCCCCACAATGCTAATATCAGAAAAAAGGGAATGCAATTTTACACAACTTCACGTAAAAAAATACAGGGTGTTCCATTTGACCTAAACAAGTTTTCGCGGTTTGAATTTGACAAAATGTAACGCGAAAAACGGAACACTTGGTATGATATTATTGAATTTATTTCAGTTGTAGAACGTAGTTCTCCTTATGTTCTTTTTATGTGACAAGAAGCAAATGAAGATCTTTTACACGAAGAAAGTTATAACGGTTCTTGCAAACCGTTGCACCTGTCAAATTTTCTATAAAATGTCAGATATCTCTAAAACGGCTGGGTTTAGGTATATAATATGCTACATATTTTCGACTCAGAATTTTATGCTCTTTTCGAAAACCCTAATATATATAGGGTGTTCCATTTGAAATAAGCAAGTTGGTATCGACTTCCGACATAAGCACAAGGGCCAGCTGCTTGTAATTATTTTAGTTGGATTGGCCACACCGACAATAGTAATTATCTAAATTTTCAAAGTTTTCTGATGCGCACTTTTCTCTATATCGATCGATTCAGTTCCCGGTGAGACACCCTGTATATGTAATGGTTCCAATTTATACATATTATGTTATAAGATCTGACATTGTTAATAATAATAATAATAATATAATTTTTCAAAATCTGCTTCTATAACAAACTCACCTTTGATATTTCGAAAATAGGATAATAACTTTCTTACCGGACAGGTATTTTCTCTTTCCATATAGATTGGGATCTACATAGGTGTATGTATGTTCCCACATTCGATAGATTTATTAGATTCGCATCACGTTCACGAAATAAAACCGCAAATTCATTTGTGTACTAAAAGTCCACCATGAATTGTTAAATCAGGAATAACAGCGCTATATCTACGTTCTATATTTAGCACAACTAAATTACTAATAAATGCGAACAATAAAACAGTAGGTTCTATATTAAAATATTTCAATTTTTTTTTCCCGCAGACAGAGATTGATTTTACTTTAAATATTTGCTGCGTTCATTCTTCATATGATGTTTCCTCGAAGCAAATATTTACTTTGGAATAACAGCGAATAGGATATTCTCCAGATGTAAACATTCTCTTAGCCACCTAATAATTGATTTGCAGATGATCACAATTACTGTACAATTCTGCAATTGTCAGTTATTTATTAACTGGAATGCGATTACAGAGTAGCGTTTATTTTTTCGCCCTGGGACTATCATCCACTGCATTAGTTAGAAAATCTTTAGCTTCCATAAATTTTCCGGTTTATTTGTTTAACTGTAGTTAAAAGCATAATCGTTCGCCTTGGATAATATTTTATTCAATATGAGAAAATTTTTATTTCTTAAAATACTCGTAATTACCATACATTTGTTATAACTGTTGATTATTACGTGGATGTTTATTTGATATAGCAAAATTTACGTTGCTTACGGCTATTTTAAAAGTCTTTTGATTCGTTGCATTAATTATATTCACCTAATATACAGAGTGAATTTTATACGCTGGGTTTTTCATTTTTCTTTTAATTTTATATGATTGGATAATAATATAGTGGAATATAATCTGCTTCCCTTAATTATTCCAAAACAGCGCATTTCTGAGCTAATTTAACTCCATTAGAATGACATTAAATAATTTGTCAATCAAAAGTCAAGTTATGACAAGTTATATGATAAAGAAAAGGGGATAAAAGTATTACGTAGTGACTGACTCAAAATCTCTACCGAAATCAAAATGACAGATTTGCAGAACTCTTGATGTGTTGCTCCAATAGCTTTCGATTGAGCATTTTTGTCGTATTTTTAACCTATATTAGCCCTGCTTACTGGTGGAAATATATTTACCTTCCATGGCTGCCAGTTTTTATACAAAGTGATCAATGGTGTACCGGTGAGAGGTAAGTGAATCTTCTCAATTTGACCACATGAGAGGATTCACTTACGTCTCATCGGTACACCATTTACATCAGTTTGTATAAAATCTAGCAGGTTGGCCACTGTCATTTGTCTGTTCCATGACCTATGACATACTGATGAGAACTAATAACTTCGAAACCGGTCTATGTCTGGTCGGGGAATTGACAAATGACATTGGCTACCAGTCTTTCATGATTTGTAAGGTATAATTCAATGCAAGTCGAGGAGTTTGCTCGCTGAGTAGTTGTTTCCTGCAAATCATATGTAATAACAGTATAGGTTAAGTCCACCGAGGGCTAAAGGTCGCCGCTCTCGGTACTTGCAAAATACCAAGTCGTTATACACCATGGAGACATCTATGATGTCTGGTGTATAGTAGCATTTGACCACATGAGAGGATTCACTTACCTCTCACCGGTACATCATTTACGTCAGTTTGTATAAAAACTAGAGGGTTGGCCACTGTCATTTGTCTGTTCCATGACCTATGGCATACTAATAAGAACTAATAAGTTCGAAACCAATATATATATATATATATATATTGGCTACCAATTTTCATGATTTGTAAGGTATAATTCAATGCAGGTCGGTATTTGCCCCCTGAGTAGTTGTTTCCTGCAAATCATGTATAATAACACCATATACAGGGTGTTGCATCATGAGAGGGACATAGCTTAATAGGAGGTAGAGAACATCAGTGGTAACCGGAACCTCCCATAGAAATGTCTCATTGGGCCTTCATTACGAGGTTGCTGGGTGTTAAATAATTTTTGGCCAAACCTGTTTTTTGTCATAACTTTGACAGGGAATGAAATAACGGATTCATATTTGGTACGGCTAATGTACTAACGAGCCCCAAGAGGTACATGTATAAAAAATATATATTCAGGTCCGGATTCACTATAATTTATGTGTCTTCTTTGCATCAATAAAACATCACCCTGTATATATTTTTTTGAAATTTCGATACGATATTCGAAAAGAGCAAGAAAAAACAAACAAAATGGCCTATTTCATTTTTTTGTTACACCTTCGTGGTTATTTAAATACGTTGTTAAATGTGCGAGAAAATGGATTACAGAACCCTATTAAATGAGAGGCACGTGAAATAAATAGTTTTATAACTTAAATTTGCAAAAATTCTATTGAGCCTAGGTGGTCTGGGTGAATCCTAATTCCGGCACGTTTTAAAGGTCCATTTTGGTAAAAAACTGTGGTCCTAATAAGTAATCGGGTATGAAATAACAAAATTTTTAATCAATCACAGTAGGCTTGTTCAAAGAATAAAAGTGACAGATAATTTAAACCATTTAGGCGTAAGCAACCAGTTACTTTGATCAAGAAAATCATCAACATTTTATACTTAATAAAAATTGGAAAAGAGAACAAACTAAAATCTAAATAAATAAAATATTTTCCATTCAATTAACAATAAATAACAAAACAATAACTAAATGTGTTTAAAAATAAAACGTAATTGACACTAAAGTAAATTTTCAAAATGTCCTCCCCCACATTTTCTTGCGCGTTTAGAAAGGTCACCAATTGCTCGACGTATCATTTCTGGATTATTCCGTATTTCGTCGCAGGTTGTAACGATGCGCTGGATTAAATGTTGTCTACTTTCAATTTCAATGCTATAAACCTCGTTTTTTAAGTGGCCCCATAAAAAGTAATCACAAGGGTTACAATCAGGAGATCTTGGTGGCCATTAATGTGGACCCCCGCGTCCATTCCATCTATTAGGATACACATTGTTTAAGTGTTCTCTTACTTGAAGGTTAAAATGTGGTGGGGCCCCATCATGCTGAAACAACATGTCTCTTATACCGATATTTTCTAACATATTCGGTAAAATGTTTTGAAGAAAATCAAAGTAAATTTCACCATTCAATCTTTCTTCAAAAAAATGTGGCCCTATCAAATGTCTATTCACAAGTCCGACCCAAACATTTACAGAAAACCTGTGTTGCGAACGGCGTTGGCGTACCGCATGTGGGTTTTCCTGTGCCCATTTATGATTATTTCGTGAATTGTTTACTCCATCCCTTGTAAATTGTGCCTCATCCGTAAATAAGGTTCTGTAAATGACTGGGCGACGGTTAGACAACCAATGACAAAATGCCAGGCGGGGGATATCGTCGCCTTGTTGAAGACGCTGTACCTGCTGGATATGATATGGATGGTAACGTTCTCTTTTTAGGGTTCTCCATACTCGCCAATGAGGAATACCAGTTGCCAAACTGATTCGTCTAGTGCTCATATTTGGGTTTTCTTGAACTACGTTTATAATATTGTTTTGTTCCTGCACACCTTGTTGTAAAACACGCTCCACAACTGCAGAATTAGGAAACTTTCCGTGTTGTCTTGCATACTGGAACACCGTACTAAAGGTTTTATGATTAGGGCATCGACGACCAGGAAAACGCAGCCGATATCCTCTTTCCGCCGACCTACCATTTCCATTACAGAAACCATAGATGAATATTATGTCAGCATATTCCACGTTTGTAAATTTTACTGGCATAGTTAAAATATTTTCACAAGTTTTCACTAACTAAATGCGGATTATTGACACATTAAATTACTAACAAACAATTATTCAACTGTTTAGGAGATTTCTTTTTATTATCTGTCACTTTGAACAAGCCTACTGTGATTGATTAAAAATTTTGTTATTTCATACCCGATTACTTATTAGGACCACAGTTTTTTACCAAAATGGACCTTTAAAACGTGCCGGAATTAGGATTCACCCAGACCACCTAGGCTCAATAGAATTTTTGCAAATTTTAGTTATAAAACTATTTATTTCACGTGCCTCTCATTTAATAGGGTTCTGTAATCCATTTTCTTGCACATTTAACAACGTATTTAAATAACCACGAAGGTGTAACAAAAAAATGAAATAGGCCATTTTGTTTGTTTTTTCTTGCTCTTTTCGAATATCGTATCGAAATTTCAAAAAAATATATACAGGGTGATGTTTTATTGATGCAAAGAAGAAACATAAATTATAGTGAGTCCGGACCTGGATATATTTTTTTTTATACAGGTACCTCTTGGGGCTCGTTAGTACATTAGCCGTACCAAATATGAATCCGTTATTTCATTCCCTGTCAAAGTTATGACAAAAAACAGGTTTGGCCAAAAATTATTTAACACCCAGCAACCTCGTAATGAAGGCCTAATGAGACATTTCTATGGGAGGTTCCGGTTACCACTGATGTTCTCTACCTCCTATTAAGCTATGTCCCTCTCATGATGCAACACCCTGTATATATATATATATATATATATATATTGTAGCTTTATACAACGTTGTCAAGTAAATAATTTTCTTTGGATAGTTCAGCAAATGAACTTTAATATTTTAGTAGGTATCCCTGTCTAACACCAAAACGAACGGCAAGAAGTTTCAGTGATTTAAAAGCAATGTGATGGGTTGTTTAATAGTTGTTAGAACTGTTCCGGACACTTTGATGTTTTGCGGATTCATAAAGTAAACAGGAACATCAAAGTTTACTCTAACGCGCAGGATACCCAACAAGTAACTTCATTTAAATCTAGAGACATGCCTATCGGGTTCCCAGTATCGAACTACGATTCCTTGGAAGGGTTGCTTTAATTAAAATCTCATTTCATAAACAATGTTAATAAGTTGTGTCATTTCTGTGTTTCAATAATCGCAGTATTTTTATTTGTTTAAATTCGTCGCTTCCTGAACAAGATCCGGTTCTTTTTATGTATTTTGATATACTGCAATCGATTGCTACACCCAAATTCATCTATTATGTCGGAAATTTTTTGTGGCCTCAATAAATAATTCAAAAATAAACTAATGATCTGATGTCTTTGTCTAGCTGACAATGTGATATATAAAGGAGCTATGTTTCTCACATTGTTTTTAGTAGAGCAGATCTGGCTTTGGAATAAGGAAATGTCCGATTGTGACTTTTGTTTTTGTTAATAAATAGAATTGGGTTCCCCCAGTATTCTGACACATTTGTGCCGCGAATGTCAAGGGGGGGGGGACATGGTAAATGTATGGGAAAATGATTTTTCCAAGCTAACTCGGCGGCTTTTGATCTGGCGAAAAAATCGAACCAAGAATGAAGAGCTCATGAAAATAAGCACATTTTATTTCCAACCTCTTCGACGTCAAACCATTGATTCGCGAAATATCGCGTATCCATGGTGCAAAAATTAAAAAAATTGGATTCATCTTTTATCATGAAAGGGTGAAGGTGAGGACTCAATTTTTTTTAGTAGAAGGGTATTGGCAGATATTTTGTTGGGCCGGAAGCTGGGGGCGGGGCGGTGGGATAATTAGGAGGGGAGGGAGAGGGGGATAATTCCCCTTGTAATTGACCTATCGCGATCAAACCGACATAAAAATTTTTATTTACTACAGATTTTTTTTCTGAAACAAACGCTTGGTGTGCGAAATACAAATTGCACGTTTTTTCAAACAGATTCTTTGGCACAAAGGTATATTGTGTGGGGGAAATCCTTTTCGTTAATTGATAGCTTTTTTATTTACGTTTAATTTCCGCCCGATTGGTTTTACAGACGCGCGCGCAGCATCTCGAGAAAGCAGAGATAAGCGGCAACCGAGCTGTAAGAACGCGACTCCGGATTGATAATCAGATCAATCATGATGTAGTAAAAATCAACCAGTCGCCGCATGAAAATCGAAAGCGCAAATTGTTTTTCCATTTCCGAGCGTTCAAGGTTCAAGAGGAACAAAGAATTTCCCAAATCGGTTCATAATCGAGCAAAATGCGGGCACTCAACTGACTCGCTTGCCTGTTTTCTTTCTTGTATCAAATAAAAAAATTAAAAAATGTATGTCGGTCTGATCGCGATAGGTCAATTACACGGGGAGTTATCTACATGTGAAATATTTTCTTTTCCCCCTCTACCTTCTCTCCTAATTATCCCACCACCCCCAGCCTCCGACCCAACAAAATATGCCCGATACCCTTTTATTGAAAGAACATTAAGTCTTCAACTCACTCCTTCATGATAAAAAATGAATTAATTTTTTTTACTTTTTGCACCTTATATTCACCCCTCCTCCCCCTTTGACATCCGCGGCACAAATTTGTCGGAATGTTGGGAGATCCAACTCTATTTATTGGCAAAAGAAAAAACACAATCGGGCGTATCCATATTCGAGCTTGGTTTTCTCCAGATCTGCTCCACTATTATTTGTTTAGCTAAAAATGGCTTTAATAGAACGTAGATTATAGAATAGCAATTTACAATTTCCAGAAATTATGCTTCTGTAAATTAGCAGCATTAAAAGGTGCCATATCGCGCCGTGTTGGTCGCGAGTCTTCCACTTCCTTCTTGACTCTCTCTGTCCCAGCAAGCGATTATAAATTCAAACGCGTGGGCTGGTAATCTAGAGTTGGTTTGATTATCGACTCTCTTCAGTCTCTTCCCACAATTGTAAATGAAATACCTTTCGGGCGTTAAGGAATAAGTTGGTTTATTACGTTGGTATAATTGTAAATTTATAATTACATTAATTTAGCGGTTCTATTCTTATATTACATAGGCTGTTGTTGTTAATAAGAAGCTTATAGTTCACCTTTTGTCTGCTCTGCGAAAAAGTACCTGCGTATTTGATATGCTTGTAAGAGACTTGGCTTGATGCATTAAATCTAGGTGTCATGTTGTCAATATAAATTTAAATAAATGGAAAACAAACATTTGGTACACTCAAGAGCTATCGAATGAAAGAAAAGAATTAGAAAAATGTACCGCCTATGACATAATTTAAAGTGTAATAGAAGTAGATGGATTTACCTAAATAGAAAAAAAAAATAATATAAAATGAATATTAGGAAGTCAAAGCTAAATCACTTTACAAAAAAATTCAAAGAGTCTGAAAACAAAACGAAAGAAACTTGGAAAATAGTAAACAATACATTAGAAAAGGATAAAAATAAAACGAACACAAAATTCATGTTAATCAGTTGATTACTAATCCAGAAGCAATTGCAAGTACTTTTACACAACATTTTAGCAGCGTAGCTTTAAGCGCACAACATTTTGGAGAAAACCTTTCTTTACCGTGCACAACAACAAAAACATAAAGTAATACTTCGCTCCTTGTTGTACATATAGATGGAGCTGATGCTAAAAGAACAATTAATCCTTTAAAAATAAAAATTCTACAGTAGTAGATGAAATTAGTGTTAAACTCGCTTATCTAATAAATAGATCGTTAAGTTATGGAATATTTCCTGATATTCTGAAGCTACCATGTGTTATACCTTTATATAAGAAAGAAGATCTTCTAAATTTCAAAACGCGTCTTTGAACTCGTTGAAGGTAATCTTTATATGTGTTATAATAGAGGTACCATACCAGCGAGTCGTACTCAAGTTTAGAGCGAGCCATCTTTCCACAATATCAATTTGCAGTTGTAATAAAGCGCAGTTATCAAGAGCTTTAACAGTGGTATATCTTCAGATCATCAGCGAACAGAAGAATATTGCACTATAAAATTTACTAAATACTTGAATTTCATTATTTCGCACATGAGGAGGAATATACAGGCTGTCCATTTTATCAGGGAACTCGTGAATATCTCGATTAATATCGGTCGTACAAAAAAAATTATTTTTACGAAAATTGTGCCGAATTATATAACCTATAAAATGGTTTAAAGACATTTGAAATCCATGGCCTACTTTAAGAGTTATTGCGGAAACTAGCGAAAATGCGGAAAACGTCTAGGCCAAATATCTCCGTTATTTGAAGAGATACGAGAAAAATTCTAAGGCGAAAATTTTTTGCAAAACATAGTGTTTCAACGAGGTTTTATCTAATATTTTTCAAAGCCGCTATATTTTGAGATTTACTCTTCAGGCTGTTAAATAAATTATTCTGAAACGGGCGGGAAATGGCGCCATTAAATAGAGTATTTTCCTCCCTTTTCAGCAATATATTACATGCGATATTTATTCATTGGTACTACGTTAGTAATTATAAAAACATTTTTTTAAAACCAATAAGTTTTAACAAGCATTATACTTGCCGTGGAGAAGTATGATTAAATAAAACGATAACATAATTCAATAAGTTGTTCAAATCTCTGCTATAATAAAACATTAACACAATTAAGAAGAATAAAGTAAATTCAGGTAACAAAAACAAAATAATAATCAAGAAAGCAACATGGAGCAATTATAAAAAGAGTATTCGCAGTTATATCAATGTATAGAGGACCTCCATAAAAGCGTCACTCCTTGCTCAGAAAGTTAAAATGTCTTTACCAATTAATTTAAGTATAATATCCATTTGTTTGTATTTCATGATTTCACTATTATTTCAATTATTTTAAAATAGTTGGTTATGAACAAACTTGACAATTTAATTTTTTGACAGATCATCTCAGTTAATATTTAAACTCTCACTCAATCACACTCGTTTAAGAATTTAGAATTTTCAAAAATGATTTTCACTCACATTGATCGTTATAATATATTCGTTACATATTGCCAATGCAATTTTAACACTGGATTAGCTCATGTAGAATATAGAAACGGATTTCCACAAACACTACAGCCGAATAAAACTCTATTCAGAAAATTAGCTACGAAACTGAAAAACAATGGTTCATTTTTAAAGAAGAAGACAAGGTTGAACAGTGTTACTGGTAATGGAAATAAGGTGAACCGAGTTATTAATTATGTAAGAAATAACAATACAGAAAATTTGGAAACATCATTAAGAGAAATTCAAATTGCTTGTCATATAAATAAAACAAGTGCTAGAAAAACTTTAAAGAAAAATGGTTACCGGTGTTATAAAGCCAAAAAAGTTCATAATTTATAAGCCGGGGACAAACCAAGGAGGACAACTTTTTGTAGGTGGCTGTTGGAAAAGAAGCGTACCGATCCATTAATATGTAGTAAAATACTTTGGTCCGACGAGGCAAATTTTTCCAATAATGGATTTTTTAATCGCAATATTCATTACAAATGGACTTCTGATAATACACACTGGCATAGACCGACTGGGTTTCAAAATCGTTTTTCAATAAATGTGTGGATATGTATTTTAGGCATCAATTTAATAGGTCCTTATTTCTATGATGATCACCTCAGTGGTCAAAGGTACCTAAACTTTTTGAGAATTAAATTTAATGAATTCTTAGATGGCCTACCTTTAGAGAATCGACACAACTTTCAATATTTTTAACAAGAAGGAGCTCCTCTCCACAATTCCCAGATTTGCCTAGATTATTTAGACGAAATTTTGCCTCACATTGGATAGGTACCAATGGATTTACTCTTCAATTAACGGAGATATTTGGCCTAGACGTTTTCCACATTTTCGGTATTTTCCGCCATAACTCTTAAAGTAGACCATGGATTTCAAATGTCTTTAAATCATTTTGTACATCCTAGGGCCTAGGATATCGATGAACGAAATAATTTGATAATTTCAGACAAGTCCAGGGCCTTATAATCTAATCTAAATGCGCAAAACACCACCCCCTTGGGATGTATTAGTTTCATTAAAGACCCGATCACAGTTAAAATACTATATCTAAAAATAATCTGTATAATTATTGAAACTTTGGTCGAATAAAACATCGTAAGACATTTATATCTCACGATGAGCATCTTGATTTTTATTTGGAAAGTTAGTTTGTAATATTTTACTGAAAAGAAAACCTCTATAAACGTGACGATTTCTCTCGTGCGGAGGGAACGTTTAAACTTTTACCTAAGCCACAACTGCCCGGCCTTTAAATGTAAAGCAATAACGTCGGGTATTCAGGAGATCACAAGGCACGTAGACAAAAACTTTTAAACGAACGGTTAGATCCGTTTAATTTCCAAGTCGTTTTCAAGACAGCATAATGTGTTTCGGTGCATGCACTTCATGGAAATTAGATGTTTTGTTTAAAGTCCGTTTACATACTCTTTGTCTAGCGTTAATTAGAAAATCTAGGAAAAACACGAATTGGGATCATCATGGCGGTGAAGCATTTCAAATGTTCAAATTTTACAACAAATAATATCCTGTAGTTGAGCCAGCTTTAAATAATAACAATAATGGATGCCTTTATTTAAAGTAATATTCTACATAGAGAAAAGAGAACATATGTCAGATATATTTTAGGAAATCTCAAGGGGAAGTTCACAACAAGTGTGCTCTACCAGTTATCTCTCGATGTAGATTAGAAAAAACTAGAACATTATACTCATTGTTGCGGACCTCTAGCTTATGCGACCCACCATACGCCTTAGCGTTTTGTGGGCCGCATAATAACAACTACTACGTCCGTAACACATTTCGCTACTCTTCACGGGAGGGCGATACCCTTGCGACACGTGATCAGCAGAGAGAGCGGAAGACGGGTAGGCAACCATTTTTGTTGGCGTAGGTAGTTGATAATTCTGTGAACCTCGGTTAATCCAAGGCATCCTGGTGGATTTTGGAATTATCAACACAAGAAAATTTGCTCAATCTGTTGTTGTTCCGTTTAGCGGAATATTTTGTTGTTGTGAGTAAATTTTAACTGCGGAAGCAGGATATTTATTAATTACACAACGCTCTCCTTTGGAAATACCGTGTCAACTTGAAAGGCGGACTCGACCCCATTCATCCGACTGTGGCTTTCGAGGAGTATTGGTGGATTGTTCCCTCATCAGTGAGGGTTCCACGGACGGGGCTTCTACACACGTCAGTGAAGTTCCACGGACGGGGCATCCACACACAGTGGAAAGTAAGTTCCAGGGCTTCATTTTTAAAGAAAGTGTCATTATTTCGTCTGCGACCACTACGTATGGAAGCCTCAGTGATTTGTTAAGTAAGTAAACTAATAATTTGTCATAGTTTATGTAAACTTGGGCTTAACGCCCTGAGATAGTCTGAGCTAAAGACATTTTATTGTAGGCACGCACATCACTTATCCGGGTTAAGTAGTTCCTGCGATATCTGCTACGCTACAGTAGCCCAAGTGATTTCGTTATGTAATATCTTATAATCATTAATATCCAACATATTTATTTGCTTATGTACGTGTAAATCGTAGCAGCATGAGTAGTAAATAAGCAAGTAAATAAAATAAATAAACTCATAAAACTATGCTGACTAACCTAGCAAAGTAGTTTTACAATATCTTTTAAATTTTGCAACACTAAATGATTTAAATGTGCTTTTAGAGGGCGGGATATTAAAACATAATATTTTTAGTCGCAAACTCCTTATTTTACTATAAGGAACGTAACCAGACTGCAACCAACAGCTACTCTCCGGGATATGTGCCCCGCCGAGCGCTGAATTACAAGTAACAAGCCTGGCGCGTTAAGTGTAATAATTGCATATTACCATCAAAATGCTAATGCTTCGATTGCAACAAACACCAGCCGAAAGACTGAACCTAATTAAAGGAGCTCTCGTGCCAGTGACGAGAGCCAACAGCTCGAAACTGCAGTCTGCAAGTGGTGTGTGACGACTGGCACGAGAGCTCCTTTAAGTAGGATCGGTCTTTCGGCTGGTGTTTGTTGCAATCGAAGCATTAGCGTTTTGATAGTAATATGCAATTATTACACTTAACGCGCCAGGCTTGTAACTTGTAATTCAGCGCTCGGCGAAGCACATACCCCGGAGAGTAGCTGTTGGTTGCAGTCTGGTTAAGTTCCTTCTAGTAAAGTAGGGATTTTATAGAGGAGTTTGCGACTAAAAATATTATGTTTTACTAAATGATTTGGCGCTAAACGAAACCCGATTATATAATTTGTAAATGAAATATCTGAAACCTCTCTCATAGAACGAAGTTCTATGCATAGGTGGACTAAGTAAACATTTAGACCTGACATTGAGATTACGAACATCGCTGCGAAAAGTGATTTTATTGTAGAAATAAGACGGAGCCTCCATTGTGATAAGCTTGTGAAAGATACAAGCTGAATAAAAATGTCTCCGATCTTGCACGTTCAACCACATGAGTTCAGGCAGCTTGTGTCAAACATATATTTACGTATACCATACATAAATCGAATACATGAGTTTTGCACGCTCTGTATACGACTGCTACAATCCTCGTCCAAACAAGGGCCATAAACTGGGGCACAGTATGTGAACTGGGACAATACCAATGTTTCACAAAGCGTCTTTTTAGTATTATTTATGCTTAAGTAACTAAATCCTAAATGTTGTGAAAATTCTAAACGACATTCATTTATTTCAATATCAATTAGATTTTTCAAGTTAGTACAGTCGAACTTCTTACCAAATAAAAACATAGCTAATTTTAAATTCAAGACGAGTAAATGCCGCAAACAAATGTCCGATACACTTTTTAGGTCATTGTTGATTTGTTACACAGCAACTTCATAACCTTAGTATAAAAAGAATAGTAAATTTGAGTATCGCCTGCATACATATGAAGCGAACAGGATTTAACAAAATTTACAAATTAAGATGTGAAAATTGTAAACAGGGGACCTAAAATAGAACCTTGTGGAACACCTTCATTGATCGCCCTTGAATTGGAAAGTTTATAGGACATTCTTATCATTTGTAAGCGTCCCTCAAGATATGACTTCAGCAGTTTACAATCTGTATTATTAACACCACATGATTTTAATATTTCTAATAGTAGTTCGTGATCAATGGTGTCGAACGCCTTACTGAAATGTAATATCAAAATAGTACATTTACCTTGACCTGTGGCTTCAACAACATAATCCGTTATATACATTAAAGCTTTAGAGCAACTATAACCAGCTCGAAAACCTGACTGGATTGCTGGCAGTATGTTAAAGAATCAACGTGTTCCATAAGCTGGATCTCAATTATTTTTTCAGCCAACTTTGACAAACCTGTGAGAATACTAATAGGCCTGAAGTCTAAAAATGCCTTTCGATCATATTTTTTTCAGGGCGGGAGTTACTAGAGCAACTTTTCGTGCAGAAGGAAACTGACATCCAATAAACAAACTATTAATAATATGAGTTAAGAAGTTTAGTAAATACGGACAACTATAATAGTTCAATTTAAATTTACAGCTACTCATTATTTTACACTGAACTAGTTCATGATCTGATATAGTCAAACCTTCTACTTTTAGAGATGAGACATATTTCAGATCCTTGCACAATGCAATATCACATAATGATGGATTATTAGAGGTAGAGATGGGTTCGTTGACAATTTGATGGAATTTTAGTGATCAAACATTGATGCAAAATACTGAGCTGCGCTTTAGGTCTATATTTAGTAAATTGATATTTACGTCTCCAAAACAAAAACAATTATCTCCATATTATCATTATAATTATTTAGCTCAAGGATATTACATAGAGGTATAATTTAAAAAAGGTACAGATAGGTTGGATATTACACATTGCATTTCAGATGGTTTTGAAGCTTTGTTTTAAATTTTGTAAAACTAACGTTCCTTCTTACTATTGAAAGCATTACTTATATTAGATAAAACCAGAATGGAACAAGCTATTCATAGAATTGGCTTTAGGGTTTGTATTAATCTAGATATTACGACAGCAGTTGTACTTTCAAGAAGAGAAGGGAAGGGAGATACGTTCCCAGGTAGAACAGAGAATTCCAAAATTTACGCAACAAATCACGCAGGCTCTTTAATAGGACATTGCGTTCTCAGCTACCAAAGGACTGAAATACCTGCATAATATCCCAACACCTCTATAAAAAATACATTCGCAACAGAAAGGGGGCGACCTGGAAAGCAATGAAGATCTCCCGGAAGCCAAAAGACTGTGTAAAGCGATCAAGAAAGACAGTCAATTCCTACTAGAAAACTTGAGTTTCCCTCTGGTAGCCTAACAACTACCATTCGGGTCATCCTGCGCTGCTGATACCACAGCGAAGTAGAGAACGGCTTCAAAGGTAGTGACAG
Source organism: Leptura quadrifasciata (assembly GCA_963675555.1). Lineage (NCBI taxonomy): Eukaryota > Metazoa > Arthropoda > Insecta > Coleoptera > Cerambycidae > Leptura > Leptura quadrifasciata. The sequence continues at coordinate 10,573,601 of OY776681.1, read as the reverse complement.
TGGAAAAAATCAAATGTGGCATTTCCTCTTGCGACCTTTACAAGTGACCCGGAATGAATAGGAGGTTCCTAGCACTCCTTCAGGAAGACGCGTACTATTTACCATCTGTTGAGAACCTGGAGTGGTTCTTATCCCAAAAATGGAATGTAGATCGTACGACACCGCCAAATCCTACAGAGCAATCAGTCTTACACCCCTGTTTCTTAAAACCCAAGAGAGGTTGGTCAAAAAGTACATCAAAGACGGAGCATTGGTTTTGGAGCCTCTGCATCCATCACAACATGTTTACCAGGCTGAGAAGTATGTGGAAATGGCCCTTCACCTGATCGTCTCTAAGATCGAGAAGTCACTGCACCACAAGAAATTCGCAGCGGGATCTTTTTTGGACATCGAGGGAGCATTTGAAAATATCTCCTTCAAATCCATCTGTGTCGCGACTATCCAACATTTCTTCGAAGACGCCATCATCAGATGGATGAAGGCCATGCTGGCTGGTAGGTAAATTATAGCTGCCAACAAAGACACAGCAGTGGAAGTATCGGTAAGGAAAGGCCTACAAGGACACATCCCTAACCAATTACTTAAAGGTATTCTTTGTTAATTGCTTTCCTATCTCGTCTGTACTATATTCCTTTACCTGATTATTTATTAAGTTGTTTAAATTTGTCAATGAAATCAGATCAAGAGAAGGCATTGTGTAGCTCAGTTTAAGTACAGTACAATTCAACAGTCAACAAGAAATGGCAAGGCTTCCATTATGCACTTGAGGGATTTAATGAATAAAAGATTTAATACATCTCATGCTATTTTCTTACGTTACTCAAAAACTCAGTAACGTTTACTGAAATTATACTGCTGCATTAGTTTTATATTTTATTTGTCAGCTACATGCTACATTGCAACATTACCCTGCTGTTTCCGCATAACCCGTTCAGGCGTTCCTAATAGCTATGTTGAGATTTGTTGGTAATTTGCTGTGCAATGTTCGTGAGAAAAGGGCATATGCTACTTGTCTAGTTTACAACTAGCGCATGCAACGGTTTCTGTGTCAAATGTACATGATTGAACGTTTATCAATGGACGTCACTTACATATTCGGAGCGTTTACTATCATAATAGCCAATGTTGGAGTATGTTATGTTTCTCAAATATATAGTCTATTTAGTTTATTTATAATCACACACACAGGCAACTGTAGACGTAGCTATAGTTTGAAGACAAAATTAATGCCAATATGTACACCAGGACATAAGTAAAATGCAGCGAATTGCTATTTATTATAAACTTTGTTACATTGTATTCAATGAAGAATAGATTTTTTGGTAGTTGACAGTTAGAACTTTCCTTGATATTTCTTATATAAGTTTTATATTATTATATGCTATGTTTAAACTCAAGGGTCCTGGGTACTATTCTTGAGTGATATACAAAAAAAAACAGTTTTCCTAAAATTCGAAATTTTCATCTCTTGTATCAATAAAAAAAATAGATACCAACCATAGAAGTCGTAAATACCTACTTTGCATAGCTAATGAAATATTTAACAAGAATAATATCGGTTTAACCAGGTTCTACGCTGATAAAAAAAAACGGAACATTTGGGATCGAAATTTACTCCATTATTATGCGTGAAACTTTTGAGAAATGCAGATATAGCCTCTCATATATATATATATATATATATATATATATATATATATATATATATATATATATATATATAACAATATAAGTAGATAAGCTATGGGGGTTCTGACGCAAAATCCCATGTTATTTCTTATGGAGCTTCATTCTTGTTTTCAAGGTCACTTTTCGCCAGGCTCCGCCCACCTGTAGCTAACTTCACAACTTGCGCGCGCAGGTCATGAATTGGTGGGAAATTCAAACGTTAGCGGCCATGGGTGGTTCATGGGGGGGTGTCATGGCCTGTTTGAAAACCGTACAGACCTGTTTATTATACACCCCCAGGAACCATCTATGACATCCCTGAATCATTCATGAAGCACCCATGAACCTGTGAACGATTCATCTTTTGCGTCCGAAGGACTTTTACTATATTTATCAAAAATGAATGTTAACGTTCACAAAATAAGGGTCCAAAACCACTGTTTCAGACGGAGAATAATACGAACTTTATACTTACTGTTCGTTTTTGCTTAACTGCTTCTCTGATGGTATCTATTGGACATTGTAACACTATAAATCTAACACAGTAAGTATTAACACTTTCTTAAAAGTATACCTGAAAGGGAATTTTGAAAACACAAGTAAAAGACAATATAAAGTTCAAAAATATATATTAAATCTCTTTAAAAATTCATGTTTTACAACAACTTCAAGAAAAATGTTTTTTGACAAACTATAGTCTGGCTCGTGTACAACACATGGTGAGGAACGAAACGACTTATAATGTACCAACTACCATCCAATATGCAGTTTTTGAGCTAACAAATACACAAAAAGATTCAAGAAAAGTTCAATGTTTATAAATTTTTTGTGGGCTTTTGCTTGCCTGTCTATTCACGTATTTTTAGTTCAATACCAATTTTGGTCGCTCCTCGGAGCTTGAAAATGCTTGAATCGCAACAACTTTGAATTATATTCTGCAATTACAATTTCATACGTTCAGGCAAGGCGGTCCCATGCACATATGAGTACATGGTAAAGATACTTTTCTGACACCGAATCACTGAGGAACCGGTTTAGGGCAAATCCCGTTAAAACCCAGTTGGATTAACTTGTCCTCATATTTAACACCACGCATGAGTTGCAGTGCTTAACAACGTGGATTCGTAAAAGGGTTTTTAATTTTGAAATTTCTGAAACTCAAAATTTTGTTACTGTTACCTGTTACTGACAATTAACTACACTTTCTAAAATGACGCTCCTTGATGAGTTATTGAAATTTTGGCATAAAAAATGTTCCGTAGATCGAAAATATGATTAAAAATATTAAAAACCTCTTCCACGATATTTTTACGTGAAGCACGCAGTTTCGAAAAGTACACCGAGGGTTTTATTGTGTTCTTTAACAAACCTACCCCATGAACTGTCGATGACACCCACATGAACTACCCATGACACCCACATGAACCACCCATGGCCGCTAACTTTTGACTTTCCCGCCAATTCGTGACCTGCATGCGCACGTTGTGAAGTTAGCTACGGGTGGGTGGAGGCTGGAGAAAAGTGACCTTGAAAACCAGCATAAGAAATAACATGGGATTTTGCGCCAGAACGCCAATAGCTTATCTACTAATATAATCCATTTAAAGAGTCGGGATTTATGACGAAGTTACCGAATGTTTGCGACTGGGACTAGACAATGTTCCCCCCTGTTTTCGAGGATACTGAATCGATTCCCGATATCAAACCAATTTTTCCACCTCGGCAACCCCCTCAATTGGCCAGAAACCACCGCCAAAGTCCCCTTTTACGTGAACCCGTTTATTTTCCCCAATTTGTCGACTAATTATTGTTACCTCGAGTAGAAAAGAAGGTCCCTCCAGGGATTCTACCTCAGCCAGCCCTGCCCCAGGTTTCCAACCCTTGTATGGGGTGGAAAATTGTTTTTTTTTTGTGGGAGAAAAATTAATATTTTGCAGGAGGCGTTCCATTAGGGAAGGTGGTAGGTGACCAGGATTGTGTAACCACCCCCGGGGGGTTATTTTACCCTTCAAGGGGGTGGAATTTTTTTTTCATTTATAATTAAAAAACAGTATAAAAAATGTTTATTAAAGTGTTTCTGTAAATTAATTTTCCACCCCTTTGAAAGGTGAAAATAACCCCCAGGGGTGGTTACACAACCCTGGTCACCTACCACATTCCTCAATGGAATGCCTCCTGTAAAATATCAATTTTTTTCTCACAAGAAAAATGTCATTTTCCAGCTTCCTTACAGGGGTGGAAGCCTGGTGTAGGAGTGGCTGGAGTCAAACAATTAGTCAAGAAACTGGGGAAAATAAACGGGTTCACGGAAAAAGGGACTTTGGGGTGATTTTTGGCAAATTTGAGGGGTTGCCGAGATGGAAAAATTGGTTTGATACCGGGAATCAATTCAGCAACCCTCGAAAACGAGGGAGGAACATTGTCTAGTCTCAGTCACGAACATTCGGTAATTTGTCCGACTCCTTCACTGCACTAATATAAATATGGAGATGTTTCACTAACGACGATGGTATTCATCTCTTAATGCTATAGTAAATGATTTTAAAAGGCACATTCCAAAAAGTCCATTATGAAATTTCGGTCGCAGAAGAAAGATGCAAACACCAAAAGTGTGCACAATTTTGTTCTCTACATATTTCATTTGAACTTTTTTCGATAGCACTTCCACAACGGCGCTATTTCCCGAAAAGCATCGCGACGCAGAGTTTTCATACCCCACCCTTCGAGCGGCAATCTCCCGAGGTCTCAAACTGAGATGTACTATCAGGAGACCTATGTCTACCATCCTACCAAATTTCATTTCTTTCCGACCTTTTGTGAATAGAAACCCCCCCCATTGCTTGGACTATAAAATACATTGAATAACTCTGTACGTAATGTAAAAATAAATAATTTTTTCGATATCTACGTAAAAAGGGTTTCCTCTCCTGTTTCGCAATTCCAGATTAAGTGGAGAGCCTTGCTGAAGGACATTGTAGTAACTCATTTTTTGGTCTTGTATTCCTCCCAGTCGACTCCTTTTACCTCTAAAAGACCTCGTAGGCGAGCCAGGTTTCGTACTTCGTTTTACTCTAGATTCTGGCGAAGGAGCAGGTCCCAACAAGCTGAATTTTATTAGATGTAGGGTGTGCGGAAAACAATCGGACATCATTAACACTATTAACAGTCTGATTTTCTAGATAGGAATTCACTAACAGAACATGTATTAGTACATGATGCGTTGTAATGCAACCGAAATTCTTCAAGAGCAATTTTTTCATTTAGATTTCCGATTTCCATACAAAACTTTCAAGTTTTCGACGTAGGTGTTTTATAGTAAATGAATATTGATTTTTGTTATTAAACCTTAAATTTTGTTTGTGTTTAACACATTGATTAAAATCAATATTCCTTGCTCTTGTAATAAATAAACTGTTCAAATACTTTTGACTATTGACCTTACAACAAAAATATAGGGAAAAGTTTTACTTGAAAATTTCAGATAGAATACTTCAAACAATATATTATACCACTACAAAAGATATTTAAAATGAGTCTTTAATTAGAAGCAACTTATAGTTCGACATCCCACTTGTATTTCTTCCAGGAATTAATCGTTAAATTTGTCTTTTAATATTTTTTACATTCTATACATAAATTAAATGAAGGAGGATTAGTTTCGCTCTGCAAAAACCTGTATTTTGATCGAAACGTGTAGTAAATTTCTGTTTCATAAATAACAAAGCGATGCGATGTACAAAGCATTTTCGAACACCTAATTAATTTTCTGTACATCGATGAAACTCTAACTGAATTGGGTTAGGTATGTCGGTTCATTATATTAGTTTAGTTTGCAACTTCCTGTTCGATTGTGCTATGCTCAGGGAATCATATTTATAAAGAATGTAAATCACAGGAAGTTCAATGCATAAACTGTATTAAAGCTCAGAAAAATTTAAATATTGTTTTGAATACTAATCACCAAGCCGTCTCCAAAGACTGTCCATGCTATCTGAGGCTGGTAAATAAACAAAGTCAGAAAATTAATTACCATAGAGAATAGCTATCAATATCCGATAGGGAAATACAAATAGGCGAGCGGATATCTTCCAAAAAGCGGTTTAGAAATAGCAGTATGTGACCAAGCAATACTAATCGCCAAAACTAGTTTATTCCCATGTTTTTACATAACGCATCCACAAAAAACAAACAAGCGCAAACATTGTTTAAAATGGAAAAAGTTAAAAAAATTGATAACTAGTTTTTCTTCATTTGGAACTAAATTAACAAAGTTGGAATATTAAAATCTCCAAGTAACATAATGCCTTTTACCTGTAATATTTCATATTATTCAAGAGATTTAAGAAATTATTCAAAATAATTCATAATTTAAAACGTACGATCTTTTCTGTGTACTACACTTACTACTCCACCCTTAAAACATAATATTTTAAGCGAACTCCTCTACAAAATCCATATTTTACTATAACGAACGTAACTAGACTGGCAACCAACAGCTACTCTCCGGGCTATGTGCCCCGGCGAGCGCTGAATTACAAGTTACAAGCCTGGCGCGTTAAGAGTAATAATTGCATATTACCATACTATATTAATTGCTAATGCTTCAATTGCAACAAACATCAGCCGAAAAACTGATCCTACTTAAAGCATCTCTCGTGCCAGTCGTCCCACACAACTTGCAGACTGCAGTTTCGAGATGTTGGCTCTTGTCAGTGCAAGGTAGGCATATATTTGGTACATTTCGGTATCCTTAGGACAGCGACATGCAAAATAGTCAGCAGACGCCATCTACTACTCAGAATTTCTAGCTGAAAACGACATAGCATCGCACTTTTGCACGTTTAACGATAGATTGTTTTTAACACACCAGGAATTCAGATTAGAGATATTATTTTCTTTATAATGCAGTCGTTTAAACCAGAGATTCTGTGTACAAGATTTATGTCATCTGCATCCATTAAGAAGTGCACATCTAAAATATTGCCTATGTCATTTATACATATATTAAAAAAAAAAGCAGTGGCCCAAGATTAGAGCCTTGGAGATCACCAGAGAATGAGGCATAATCATAGGACTTAAACCCATCTTACGCGACATATTGAAGTCTATCAGTTAAATAAGATCTAAAGAAGGCTATGAGCTGGTCCGAAATATCAAGGTTGGAAAGTTTTTCAATCAAGATATTATGATTAAACCTATCGAAAGCTTTCGTGAAGTCAGAGTATATTACATCTATTTACATCTGCATGTCGATGGACTCGGATATGAATTGTGTAGCACATATGAGATTGGTAGTAGTAGAGCGACCTTTCAAAATCCGTGTCGCTAACTGGAAGTGATATTTTTAGCATGAGGGTAAATAGAGTCTTGTAGTAAGATTTCAAAGGCTTTGCCAAAGTAAATATTAGGCGGAAGGTTATTATTTCCCTTTTTGTACACCGGAGAGACTTTGGAGTATTTCCAAATATCAGAAACAGCAGCATTTAATAGATAAATTAAATGATGTTATGAGTGGGTGAGCAAAGATAGCAACACGGTCTCTCAGTAGAAATGCGGGGAGGTCACCAGGGCTCATGGTGATCTTAGGCTTTATTTTTTTAAGTGCCAATAGCTCTTCATTTGCTGAAAATGAAGCTATATTAATGCAGTTGATATTATTGTCACAGAAATCATCTGATTCAATCCTCAATACGAAATAAAAGCTGAACAGCAGTTACGACTAGTATTTGACTGGGTGATCTTCAAGAAACAACAGCGACCTTGCGCCATCTTATCAGCGTAAAACAATTGAGCTGCGCAATCTTCGCTGGTAAGTGCGTAGAGGATCTACCACACGTCGCTGTAAAGTGGTCGGTTCTTTGCTTATTAAATGGTGTATAAGTAAAAAATCCCTACTCTTTGGATCGCAAAGGAGAAGTTCGGTAAAATTTACATGTTTGAGGTAGCTCGTCTCCCGACATCGGTGAGTGACCTTAGTTTTAGAAGTAGACTGACATTAAGTAAACGAAAGGTATTCAAATAATACTATCTACATTTGCTTCTGTTTTGTAAAGTCCTTACTAATTGCTTTTTTTAATTTCAAAAATATATAAAATAAATTTGAAAAAGTTTGGAACATAAATAAATATAAAAAGAGATAAATGTATTTCTAGTATCTAATAGATCTCTGTTTCTTTAGCTCTATTTTAATATGTAACACATAATAATAACATAATATGTAACTATGTTTAATGTAACAAGATTGTTGCGACTGTTCACATTTACAATTATAACTATGTGCTTAAATAAGATACCTAATAAAATTAGGGCACACACATGGAAAATATGTGAGTGGATTGAATCATAATTGACACCAAGAATTTCCTAATAATAAACATAAAACAATATTTAAGAAAACTTAATTTGAGAAACCATAATAATCGTGAGATATTTTTTAAGTGGCTGTTTTGATTTCTGCTACAGAATGATAAATATTTACGTTTACAATTAATAATACTTTCTTTCCAAACTGTAATGTTTGACGTGTCGAAAACATATAATCAAAGTTCCTTGAAAACAAGAGCAATTTATTCTTACATCTCAACAACAACGAATTTATATTCACATCGGTTATAAAAATAAATGAAATTGAAAGGATATGAAGCTATATAAATACAATATTTACAGAAAAATAAACGTGGATGAAAATAAGACAGATTACTTTTTATTAGACCAGTCTTTCATAGAAATGCTTATAGCCCTAAGAATACTTTATATCAATATTTGTTTTATAGATATAATTAAGCAATCATTGGTTTGAAACAAATTGTTTATTTATTTATTTAATTAGTTATCCAATACATAGAAACCTAGTTATCAGATAGAGTTATATGAAGGTTAAAAAACAGCAATATTCATTACCTTACATAATTATGTTGAAAATATACGTTGATACCATGTAATTAGCTTGTTGCTTTGGGATTTATGTACGTGTAAGTTCTAGTTTCATACACATATGCATAATATTAGTACAACATTAAATTAAACTTTAAATTAAATTTAGGAATCGAGTTTACGGTGTAATTTACATTTTGCGATTCTACCAAAGTTGGAAAACTTAAGATCCTAGAAACGATCCAAAGGAGAGCATTTTACTTTATACTTCCACGTCCAGTGGAAGTATTATAATGCAAATATATATATATATATATATATATATATATATATATATATATATTTTTGTTGAGATAGGCCTAAAATGTCATGAAATGTCAAGATTTTAAATTTGAGCAAAAAAAATTTCCTGTCTGTCGGTCTGTCTGTAGCTTTTTTGTACGCACGTTTACTCTAGAAACGTTTATGATATTGACTTTAAATTTGGTACACTTATGTATTGTTACGAGATCTGGAACTAGATTATATTTTGGTCTAATTCCGTTGAAGGGTTCGGGAGTAAATGGAGTAAATAAGGGTAATCATCATCCCGCGATCGTGGTATATTTCAGTCTTACTAGAGAGGAAAAGAACAATAGACAAAGAATTGATAATGTATTTTACAATTTTCGTAAGGCAGATTTCATAGGGCTGTATGAAAGTTTAACTCATAGACTGGAGCTTCTTAAATAGTTATACCGATGTCGACAGTTCTTGCGATGCTTTTTATACAAAACTGTATGACTTGCTTGATACCTTCGTACCTAAAACCAAACCTCATAGACGAATGTACCCACATTGGTTTAGTGCTATCATTATAAAATGTATCCGTCTTAAATATAAAGCCTGGAGAGACTATAAAAGATATAAAGACTCTATCGCGTTACATGAATTCCTATTCTTGAGGCAAGGAATTAAAGCCGATATAGAAAACTCTTATAAAGAATATTGCAGTCGTGTTGAAAGTAATATAATAAATAACCCCAAAGAACTATGGCACTTTCTTAACAATAAAAAAAATAATAATGGTATGCCAAACAATATGATATATAACAATAGTTTGATAAATGACCCAAAAAACATTGCAGATGCCTTTGCAGACTTTTTTCAGAGTTCTTATACAGATAGCACTAATCTTGAAGTTACCTCCCAAAATACCCTAACTGATAGCTTACATTTCTTAATAGTCTTAAAAAATTGAAACCCAAAAGTACTGTTGGCCCGAATAAAATATCTGCCTTTTTTCTACGAGACTGTGCATGTGTTTTTGCAATGCCACTTACCATAATATTTAATCTCTCCATTAACACATCTACATATCCCTCTTCTTGGAAGTTCTCTAAAGTAATACCTGTATACAAGAAACGATGGAAAAACCAAATTGAAAATCATAGACCCATTACTATTATCAATAGCTTATCTTGAAATGCTTCTCCATGATTTCCTCTTTTTTCATTTAAAAAACAAAGTCACACCTAAACAACACGGTTTCATGAAGGGAAGATCCACAACTACGAACTTATTCTGTATAACGCAATTCATAGCTGATACATTTGACACCGGTCTGCAGGTGGACGTTATATACACTGATTTCTCGAAGAATTTTTCAAATCTTACCTTGAGGACAGAAAACAGTTTGTACAATGTTGCGGCCAACAATCTACTGAGATATCTGTCACCTCTGGGGTCCCTCAAGGGTCTATACTAGGACCATTATTATTTAATATATACATTAATGATAACATAAATGAGGTGGAAGCAAATTGTTTATTATACGCGGATGATATGAAAATATACACTGCTATTAAGTGTTCTGATGACTGTAATAAGCTACAATTAGCATTAAACAAAATTAATAGCTGGTGTACATCAAACAGTCTGCCTCTAAACCCTTCCAAATGTAACGTAATGTCCTTTTCTCTGAAACACAGTGTCATAAAATATGACTATTCTATTGATGAAGTTTCCCTGCATAGACCTAACACTATCCGTGACTTTGGCGTAATTTTCGATTCCAACCTATCCTTTATAAATGATATAGTAACAAACTCCTTCAGATTTCCTTTGTCATACTGAATACATGCGAATTTAATGATATTAATACCATCAAGTTATTATACTGCGCTCTTGTTAGACCTCGTGTTGAATATGCCTCCATCATATGGTGTCCTCACTACAATATTCATGTGCAAAATATAGAAAGACTTCAGAGACGTTTTTTAAAATATCTCAGCTTCAAGAATGATAATTTACATCCACCAATTGGATTTCCGCATAAAGAATTACTGTCTAGGCACCTTTTGATGCTCTTGAAAATCGCCGTATTATTGCCCAACTAGTTTTCTTACGCAATCTAATAACTAATGACATTGACAGTGTGGAGATTCTCAGCCAGTTGAATTTCTCAATTCCTCATGTAATATTACGGCAATCTCCTACTTTCAATCTCCAAACACCCTGTATGTACTGAAATTCTCACCGCCTCATCAAATTTGCAACAATTATAACTCTGTCCAAACCAAGTTTGATTTGTTCAACTGCAATGTGGCTTTGATAAAAAACCTAAAACTATAGTGTGTACAGGCGTTTATTATATCCGAACTTCTAATAATTTAGCGGCACTTAGTTTTTAATTCTTAGCACTTTTTGTATCTTTTCTAATATTTCTTTTGTTACTGATTATTGAGTATTGTTAGTTAGTATTGTTATAAATATCATAACTCTGTATTGTACCCATTCAGTAATTGGTGTTATACTGTTGAATGGTGTAAGTTAATAAAATAAATAAAATAAAGTAACTAGGCAAAGGTAAGAGTCCATAAAATTGCAATTTAGGGCATGTACGAAAAGTCAAGGTCTTAAAAAAAATTTTAGGAATCAGCCACTCAACGCCACACTCTTATGAAAAGGAGTAAAAAAAATTAAATGTGATTTAATGTGTATACAAGAACGGAACGTGTCAAAAAAATGTTCTAGTGTTAGCTACCCCCTCTACAACCCCCACCCTATTATTAAAGGAGTAAAAAATTAAATTGGGATTTAATGTGTATACGAGAACCAAGGGACTCTAAAATTTTCTTGGTATTAGCCACCCCCTCTACCACCCCCATTACCCCCCCCCAACCTATTATTTAAGGGAGTTAAAAAGTAAATTGGGATTTAGCGTGTGTACGAGAACCACGGGCCTCTAAAATTTATTTTGGCATTAGTTACTCCCTCTATCACCCCACCCCCATTGCCATCCCCAGCCTATAGTTTAAGGGAATAAAATATTACATTGGGTTTCAGTGTGTATAAGACTTGGATACAAAATCTGGATGTGGAAGTAGTGAATCCTTGGGCAGCGGTTTTTTGACATGTTTTTATTTGCTGTTTCTACGTAGGTAGATTTTTGTTGTCAATTTTGATAACTATTATTTTAGTGTGACGTTTTTTATATACAATATGTAATACATATCTACTTAAATAAAGATTATATTTATTATTATTATTATTATTAGGAATAACTCAATAACATTTTAGAATAAAATGGATGCAACACTTAATCTACGTAAAATTCGTTCTAATCTGAGAGACACAGTTTCGATGTCAATAAAATAGAAACGGTATATTAGTCACAGAAACACAAAAGATAGTGTTTTAACAACTTAGGTTACAAAATTAATAAATATAGGTAGGTAACAATAAACAAATAACAATTATACATAAGGGCATATATTATAATAAAATATCTCAACTTTTCATTTTTTGTATACGTTCATACTTTTGTATGCTTAATACAAAATCTATTGTTCTAAAATAATTCTCGAACATAGTTTATATAATCTTCCTGGTATTAAGGCTCCACGTGTACCTGAAAGAATAAAAATTATTACTTAAAAGGCGAAAATAATGAAATTAAAATTAGTTTATCGATGCACATAACATGTACTTACTTTTATCCTATACTTGTTTATAAATTAGCAGTCCATTGGAAACCGATGATCTGAGAAGTACCCTATATATTTGTGAATATACTGTGTACTGTAAGTTTCGTAGGTAGAGACGGTCTGTAGGAAGCCTAGTTGTTGGTTGTTTCCTTCATATTTTTTTTGCTGTTTTGGTAATTGCTGATTTAGCCCTATGGAAAGTCACTATCTTCTCATCATTTGAAAGATGATTAGCCAACTAAAATAATTTATAACTTCAATATACTGGCAAATAAGTAATGCCTCAATAAAGTAAAGGCTTTTTTGTTTTGTCTGGTTGGTTTTCATTTGGGGAACTTAGTAATAATAAAACAATCTTTGTTTAGTACAACAGTTATTACGTTGCATATTATATTTTTATCTTATGAACATATGAAATATTTTTACTTTCGTGTGACCTAAGTTATTATATTCTATATTTTAAATTACCCTTTTCTATATTATCTTATTTAAAAATATTTTTATATTTATTTTAGTCTTGACGCTACACAAAAATGTAGTATACGACTGTTGATTAAAATTAATAATACTGAAGACCCCCCCCCCCGGTATATTTATAGACAGAAATTCTGGTCACTACGGCACCAGTGAAGAAGTTGTAGCCCACCCCAATTAATTATTAATAAAATCCTGGTCATGTGAACCAGTGAAACATCTCAACTCCAGGGATGTTAGTTAATAAATTAATATCAAAATCCTTAATCGTGACGCAATCAAGAATGTATTTACTCCCACCCAGAAATTATTTATCTCAATTTTATGTCAAGATAAATAAACAAATTGGCCATTTACATGATCGTCTAGTTTTATGCAGTTATTACCTTAATTACGTTGTGTGTGTGTAGGAACCCTTTATAATTACCCCAGGTCCTTTGATATAAAGTTTGATATTACTTGTTTCTGTCTGATACTATACCTGAAAAAATTAATCACTCTGTTATTTTAAATACACTGTAAGTTTGGATACACTGTCTATTATTTGAGAAACCTAGTTAATGTTTTATGTTATTTATGTGGTATTTTATTACTCGAGATTGCACTGTAGATATATAGTTGAAGTTTGTTTTCTAATTTATTTCATTGGAATGGAATGATTTATTTAGTTTATTACTTGTGTGATTAAAAAGGTAAAGGTAAAAGAAAATACAATAATTGATGGGAAAAAGTAGTTAAAAAACCCCATTTTATTTTATATAAATTGATGCGGCAAGTAGCCGGCAATAGTGACGGCTGATTTAAAAGTAAAAGTAATGTTTTGGGTCCAGTTCCCTTGAAATGCACCTATTTCAGTGGGTCCTCTAGACAAACAAATGCCCGCAGAAATGCAGCCCGTTAGTTATTGCTAAAAACTTGTTGCATAAATATTATTAAAATACTGACATAAAATGAATATCTTTGATACCACAAATAAGCCAATTTCCCCTATCCCCCCCCCCCCAAACCAGAATGTACAGTCAATAACGCAGAGAAGTAAATAGGTTTGATACTTAGATAGTTATGTTGGTGAAATTGTCGTCGTGTAAATTGCCAAGTTATGCTCTAGCAGTCCAAATCTTTATTAGCCAGATTGGATTTATTCGTAGAATTAATTTATGTCTTTAGAGAACTAAGCGGGCTCGAGTATTTGATCGTCGACAAGCGTCCTGCAATTAGTATCTCTTAGCAAATTCAGAGGGTTCGAAAATCGACGACAAACATCCTCGATAAAATTTGCTACTACTGGAATAAGTATTCTTCCGGGCAAACCGAGAGGGCTCGTAAACGTCGGCAAGCATCCTCTATCAATTCTGCCAAGAGATATAGCATCGCCTGGCTTTTATTCTGTTCTTCCAACAACGCGGTTCCAAAATCACATGGCCAATTTCCCCCATATCCTGAACGTGGCTTGTATATTTGACACATGAGATGTGGCTCCAGTATCCTGCCCTATCATCGTCTTATACGTTTGCTTAAAGTTGCCCTATTCACTTCATACAGAATTCTGGACGCTTTGCTGGTTTTACTAATGCATTAGTCTTGTTTTTAAAACTGCCAAGTTTTAGATAAGAATTAATAACCATGTTACAAGCTATTTTAAAGTGGCAATTGACATATGTATAACTTTCTACCCCAATAAGTTAAAACGTAACGGCGCCCTGAAGTCGGCTATCATTTGGTATTGAGAAAATAATTTCTGTTGTAAAATTAATATTTGCATAAATTTGGAAATGAAATTAAGAATGTAATGTTTAAATAATTTCTGGTTAATTGTAGTTATAAAAGCGATATTTCCATGAATTTAAAACAATGTTAAGACTTATTTTTAAAATAGGATGGCCCTAAGGGCGGTCCGTTTCAATACTATTTTCATTATGCTATTTTGAACCTTTCTTTACTTATACAGGCTGATTTATGACGAGAGATCCGTACTCTCTGATAGATAGGGAACATTGGGGTGATCTTAAATCCCTATACCGGATGGCTCACTCCTATGTTTCTTTTATTTTTGAATTTATCCATTTGAAATTTGGGGTGCATAAACTATAAATAATAATAAATAAACACCACAGAAATTATACAACCCCCAATTCCAGAAGCCAGGGCTTGTGCGGAAGGGGGTTATATTGAAATAACGTGGACATACAACCATTTCCTCCAACAGTGCCAGTGCCGGAGCCAGGATTCGAACCCGTTGGTGCGATGTCCGTGTGATTAATCGCGATTGCCACCTCGTGCATTAACCCACTCGGCTGTCGACCACCACTACCTGTAAAAATGGATTGTTGATCGTAAACCATTTCCGGTTTATCGGAAAATAACCGCAACTTTCGATTTTTAAATGGAACACCCTGTATATTTGCAAATATTTGGATTCAAGGCAACATTCTGAGTATGCCGTAAGACTGTCGAGTCCATGTTCAGTTTTAAGCATTTTAAGACATTCGTCTAGAGTGCTTTGGAATATCAAAATTTGTTCTACGGCAGGTAAAGTCCACGGGAAAATATAATTCTTTTAGACCGGGTTTCATTGGAAGAGTTGGTTTCATCCCCTCCGCGGCTTTTCACCCGGGCTTCTGGACTGGTATGCATCATTTTCAGAATATTTCTGGAAAAAGAACGAAAAAGAAACCAGTCCCGCATCGCAAATAGCGGAAAATGCGTTTCGGGAGTGGTTTTTGATCAATAGGGGTGAAACTATAGGGTTAGGGGAGCTGGGACCCCGCAAAATCGATTCAGTGCAGAAAATTACATAGGGGAACATATATCGTGTTAATGTATCAGAACTGGACTGATTTTCCGCCTCCGGACCCGGTCTATTTGTTTAATTCCATGAATAACTGACTATTCACGAAGCCACCAAAGTTGAACATATCACTTTTTTTTCGAAAACTGTATAGATTTAAGATCATTGTTCCCTATTTGTTAAGAAACTACGACTCTCTCCTCATATATCACCCTGTATAAGACCATTAAATTATCTAATTCTTAACAATAACCCTCAGAGGTTAGCTCTTCTAGCTTTGTCTCTGAACATACCTAGCAAATTGGGTTCGAGCCCCACCTGCCGTAAAATAATTTTTCAATAATGAATTATACCCAAGAAGTGGTTCGGAGGGCCCCTATCCCGTTCAAAGTTACATTAGTTAGATAGATAGGTAGATAGTACGTTTATTTAGCCCCTGGCTATATAATCAAAAATACATAGTGTAATCTCTGTTTTACATTAGAAAACATATATACACAAAACAAAAATAAAAACATATTTAAAGCAAAAATAAAAGAAAAAAATATATATCTATATAATTCACATCGTGATATCTTTTAATAGTCTTTTGAAAGTATTTAGATCAGCTCTACATACGTCGGTATTCAATCGGTTATACTCAACAACTCCTTTATAAAAAATTGAGCTATGCATTGATGCACTATTGGTCCAATTAATTACAAAATTTCCCTTTCCTCGGATGTTATAGTCGTGTACTTCTAGAAATTTTGTTAAAATATTTTTTTATGTAATATGGAACTAGGTCCTTGTTAATTTTATTTATGAAAATTGAAACGTTATGCTTTAAAAAGTTCTCTGTATTCATCTAACTAAGACATTTTAACATGACATCTATCCTAGTGTATATATTACATTTTAATATAACTGGCATCGCTCGGTTTTGTAACTTTTGTAATCGTTCTAGATCGATGTGATTAGTCATAGACAGGACTGTGCTACAATAGTTAAAATACGGTAGTATTGTAGCATTATAAATAGCTTTTTTATATATATTTATTGATAGGTACCAACTGACACGTTTAAGAAGACCGTTTTTTTAAATTTTTTACATGTAAAATCCACAAAACTTTTAAAATTTAAATTCCAATCAACAATAACTCCTAGATATTTGGTTTGCGAGATCAATAATACATTTACTTCTTGAAGCTTAAATGGTAAATTTGTATCTCTCAACCTTCTAGGATTGTGTTGATTACTTATGAGAATACTTTTTGCTTTTGTGATATTCAGTTTTAATTTATTTGTTTCCAACCATTTAGAAACAAGTTCTAGATCTTGATTTATTTTCCGTATCAACTCTCTAGGATCACGTTCATCAAGTAGATTACAGTGTCGTCAACAAAAAACTGATATTTGCAATTTTTAGAGATTCTTGACATATCATTAATATATATTACAAATAACAGAGAGCCAAGTATGGTCCCCTGAGGCACTTCCATATGTTTAGGCAGGTCACTTGATAACACATTTTCACATTTCACCTTTTACTTTCTGTTTTTTAAATAACACTCGAACCACTTCCTTACTACACCATCAATTCCTTACTTGCTTAGCTTATCTAATAAAATATGTCTATCAATTTTCTCAAATGCTCTCTTCAAATCTAAAAATATTACTCCTGAAATTCTTCCTTTGTCCTTAGCTTCCTTTCACTCATTAACAACATATTGTAATGACTCTCACAACTACAACCTTCTCTAAAGCCCGACTGATATTCGCTAATTATTTCTAATCTAATAATTGCAGATATACCACTTTCTCTAATATTTTTTCAAAAGTGGTGACATATTTGTAGGTCTACAGTTTTCAGCTTTAATGGTTTAGGTACTTTTCTTACAGGAATTATTGTCGACACTTTTAAAGAATTTAGCACAATACCACGCTCTAATGAGCCATTAATTATATGAATCAATTGATCAGATAGAATGTCAAAATTATCCTTATAGAAAGCTGTCTCAATTTCATCCGGACTACTCTTATTTGCTAGATCTAATACGATTGGTTTTTAGTTCAGTGTTTGTCAACAACTTAAAATTTTGCATTTTTGCTCCTCCTAACTCGACAGGTTCAGACTAATAGTTGCTATGAGGTATTATACTATGCACTGTTGATACTAAATATATAGAATTCATTACATTTTTTAGGCAATATTTCCGGGTTTTTACACGTTTCATTTTCGAATTAAATTACTTTAAAAGGTTCGTCATGTTTCCTCGATACTAAAGATTTCAGAGACTGCCATATTTTATTTGGATCGTTCTTGCATTTATCAACTTTTTCCTCATAATACTTACATTATCTTGTCTGATTATCGTAACAACATTGTTTCTACTAGTTTCATAGTTTAACAAATCATTTTGATTATTACTTATTGTTGTACGCCTACGCTACTGGCTCATGGAAAGTGCGAGTAAGTGCCGGAGGCGCCGCGTTAATTCTAGAATGATCGAATAAATTCAACGCGGGTATATATATGTTGTTTTCTAGGTTTTCGCGGGTGTTAAATGTAGTGTTATTGTACTTCTGGGTGCTCCTCCGCGTCGATGGTCGACTCCTCCAGGAGTCACGATTGTCTAAACGACGTTTCGGCAGAATCTCATCTGTCATCTTCAGGTTCTCACTGAAAGCTGCCTCCTGTTGCTCGAACTGAACTGAATTGAGTTCGTTATAGGGAAAATTCTCGAGGCCGGAAACAATTTCAGAAAAGTTTGGGACTGTATCAACTAAATCACAAATTGTAATAAAAAATGCAAAGACAATGTAGAGCAAATAATAACAGGCGACAACACTGTAATCACAAACAAAGACGAAATAGAGTCTAACTTTAACCAGTTCTTTATTGACATCGGCGAAAAAATATGTAGTAACATTCTTAAACACGCACAGTACAAAACCTGACCTTAAACGACAACATAAGCCAAAATCTAAACTCCATGTTCCTGAAAGATGTTGATGACACTGAAATAAAAAATATAATATGTTTCCTCAAAAACGGTAAACAGTGAAAACACTAAAACTGCTATCGGTTTACATCTGTAAACCTCTCGCACATATTATCAACCTTAACTTCAAACACGCAGACATACCTGAACAATTCAAAGGAACCATAGTTGTCCCAATGTATAAAAGTGGTAACAAAAATGACATGACAAACTTCCATCCAATTTCGTTGATATACAATATCGCTAAAATTTTCGAAAAATATCTGAACCATAGGCTTCGTTCATATCTTGAAAAAATAAAGTACTCTCAAAAAATCAGTACAGATTCCAAAGAAATTTAAGCACAGAAGATCCTCTTCAATTACTAACAGACAAAATTACAGCAAACTTTGAAAATAACGAAAAAGTCATAGCTTTCTTTTTGGATCTACAAAAAGCCTTAGATAGGGTGTCACATTGCTAGTTACTGGATAAACTAAACAAAATGGGAATTATAGGTATCGCCCTTAACTTATTAAAACAATATCTGTCAAATAGACCACAGCAAGTAAAAATTGGCAATATTCTTAGCACTAAGAAAATAATAAAAATTGGAGTCCCACAGGGTACAGTGTTAGGTCCTATCGTATTCCTGCTGTTTATCAACAATTTACTGGACAGAAACTTTGGGTGTAACATCATATCATATGCAGATGACACTGTACTGATATGTTCGGGAGACACCTGGAACTTAGCGGGGCAAAAGGCGGCTGAGGCAATTAGTAAATTCAAAAGCTGGCTAGACACAAATTTGTTGGAACTAAATATGGAAAAGACTAAATTTATGGCCTTTTCTCCAACTGAGGCAGGACTACCCCAAACGGTGCAACCTATTCTTATAGATAGAGAAACGAATAGTTATGTACTAAGTACCACTACTATTAAATACCTCGGCGTTATTTTCGATAATCATCTAAAATGGGATAACCATATTAAATATTTAAACGGGAAGCTAAGAAAACTAATATATAAATTCTATAACCTGAATAGTATACTAAATAGAAAGGCTCTCTTAGTGACATATAACAACCTAGCGGAATCCCTAATTAGGTATGGCATTAGCGTCTGGGGCTCATACAACTCTCCAGCCTCTCCAGGTAACACAAAATTATATACTACGGAAAATTTTTAACAAAAACAACGAGACAACTGTAGAAATATACTTATTGATAATAAATTACTGAGTGTGAAGGGATTGTATATTTGTATATGCATGCGATTATAATTTATACTCACAACAAGGAACATATATTTAGATCGCTTGTAAACCGTCAATATGAAACAAGAAATAGATCTAAAAACGCTTATCAAATTCCAAAATACAACAAAATAGTCTGCCAGAAACAAATCAATTTCAATGAAATTAAAATATAAAACCAACTACCTCAACTATTGGCCTAGCAACAAAACAAATCTTTCCCCATTACTTCCGACTCTTGTAACTAACCAAGTCGAAAATAAAGGTAATAATATATAATAAATTTAAATGCAAACTATATATTCTTCTTGTCTTCCTCTATCTAGTTATTTCACTTTATATTATATTATACTATCACTTTATATTATATTATAACTACAAACCTATAAACGTATGAACTAAATGTTAAGTACTGCTAGATAACACGAGGTCTCCTCAGGTGTTATAACACATAATGTTAATAGAATTGTAAAATTAATAATAAAATATTATTATTAACTATATAATTACACAAAACGTACAACTTGTAAACATGCTGCAGTAGTAAATAAACAAAAAAATTTAAAAAATTATATGTGATTTGATTATTTAATATCTAAGCCCGTTTATATTTTAACTTGTCATATCTGTACATATGTATAACCAACATGAACAAAGATTATTGTTATATTATTATTATAATACTTTCAAAAGTACCTTAATTTTTCCTTTGCAGTTCATATTTTTTCAAACTGATTGTATCTTGAAAATAACTTCCGCATCAATCCTGTGGAATATTAACAAGATTCGAGTTTTAAAAATAAACCACGGCATTACGACTACTAGTTATGATCTCCCTCTTTCCAATCATCTAGTGGGGTTGATTTGATGTAGTAAAGTTTAAATCTTAATTGAACTGAATCTGCGGTATGTTCTTGATGAAACATATTCAATATAATAATAATTATAAATATTTAAAAGGATAGTTACAATACGCACTTGGTTTATTGTTTCATTAGTTTTGTTCATATTTCTCTGACATATGTTTCGGTCTTGCGACCATTATCAAAGAGTCTTAAAAAGAGTTCTTCTTCTTCTTCTTCTTCTTCTAAAAACTCTTTTTAAGACTCTTTGATAATGGTCGCAAGACTAAAACATATGTCAGAGAAATCTGAACAAAACTAATGAAACAATAAACCAAGTGCGTATTGTAACTATTCTTTTGAATGTTTGTAATTATTCTAGAGTTTAAATCTGTTGCACATATTTCCCTCTACTTATTATTTTCAATTAGAAAGCAGGTCAAAACTGTCGGACGCAGCTTTTTTGCAATTTCAACGTATCCTGTACCTTTTCATCTGGTCCCAAATCGTTATAATAAGTTGAAATTTGCTTCGAACGTTACCAGTTTCGAAACTTTCATGTTAACAACTATAAAATAGTTTAATTCTGGTGTCAGGGCTAATAATTGTTAAACCATAGAGTTAGTTTTAGCAAAATATTCTTACCTGTATCGGCATCGGCTGTAATGTGCGTAAAGGCACTGCTGGCAATGTATTGTCAGAAGACGGTTAACCGTCCCTGACAATAATCATATCCGAGCATTTGCGCTGTCATCTGAAAAGATACGGTCATATTTTAAAATATTGATCTAGAATTTTGGGAAGGAACATGTGATTATACCTAGTGATTTTTTTAGTTGGCGCAGCACCTTTTCCTCGCTTATTATTAAAGTTGGAGTTTTGAAATGCAGGCATACTTAGAGACATTTCTTGCATCCAAATCACTTTGTTTTTATTTTTCTGCTGTTTCCCGTCTAACGGGAAATTATGTCAACTTTAGATTTTCAAATGACACACTATAGTTTTTCTTTTGGATTTCAAAACTAGATTTTTCTCTGAATTGGGATGTGTTAGAAAAGTATTAGGTTAGAGGGGAAAGTTTTTGAAATAATGCGATTTTAAGGTTTCAGGTATTGAGGTGAGATTTACGGAGCACTAAAAATCGAGTTACTCATGGAGTGATTTTATGGCAGATTAAAATTGCCGTCAAACGTGTAGTAGGCACATGTCAATTCAATAGAAGTTTGCCTTGTTTGAAATTAGCATTTCAAATTTTTCTGGCATCAGATCACAAAAAAAAATAGTTATGAAAATGGAAAATGATCATACAAACGACGATTTCTTTAACATCCTTATGATCTTTAACCAAAATGGTCAAAGATATTTACCAACTTGTCACAGTTTCAGTGCAGAATATCCCGAGAAAAAAAGACTTGGTCGTTGATTTTAAAAAGAAATAATTACAAATTTAAGGACTTCAGGACAATTTAAAGTGCTATGTGATGAAGCAAGAGGATAAAGAATTAAATATTCTATTGGCCGTTACGGAAAATCTAGGTATTTCAATTCGTCAACTAAAAGCATAATTTAACATATCATATTCCTCCATCCAGGAAATATTGAAACGATACGTATTACGGGCAGCATCCTTACAAATACTGATACATCAAAAGTAACTTCCTGAAGACTTTCTCAGACGAACTGTGTTTTGCGAATGGTTCATGATAAAAAATCAAGAAGATCCGGAGTTTTGGCGCAAGGCCAGTTTTACCAATAACGGCATTTTCAATCGACATAATGCACACTACTGGTCCACGGTTAACTTATACTTAACTAAACCCAGCAACTTTCAAATAGTTTGGAAGCTCAATGTTTGGGTTGGACTTATTAACAACCAACTGATTGGATCTGTTGTTTATGATCAAAATCCCAATGCAGCGCTTTATTTCCAAAACATATAGCCTTTCTTGGAAGAAAATTATCTAGATAATTTATCGTTGGCAACACTTAGACAAATTTATTTTATGCAAAATGGAGCCCCACCTCACAGAGCACGGGCGATAGGCGGTCTTCTAAGAGTTATTGTTTAGTACAGGTGGATCGGAATCTCCGGGCCGATTATATGGCCAGCGAGGTCCCCGGATCTCAATCCATTGGATTTTCAGAATTCTTTAAGACTTTAAACCGCCGCCATTTTTTAAATTTTTTCTATGCGTTTTAATAAAAATTGTTGTAGGTCTAGATGAGCACTATCCCACGATGTTTCACATGTACATATTTGGTTCGAAATAAAATTTTAAGAATTTTTTTAAAACTTTAAACCGCCGCCATTTTGAAACGAAGAAGGCAATTTGACACATCTTCGAACTTATCCGAGATTGGATCCAAAGTATATGCCTACCAAATTTCGTTTGGATCCGTTGAGAAATGCGCCCTCTAGAGTGTTAACAAATTTCGTTATATAGCATATATACAGGGTGGGACAATAGTGCGTCGGACCTCGATATCTCGAGTTCTATGATAGCTAGGAATTCTTAAAAAAATTGCAAGTAAACCAGTTACGAGACATCTAATTAATGTTTTTGAATATACAGGGTGGCCAAAAATTGTTTCTCAACGATTTTTTGGATCCAGGGACCATAATCGAAGAAATTATAGTGAAATTTTCCCGTAGTCGTGACATGCTGCACTCTGCAATAGGTAGATGAGAAATCTATCTAAAAATGATTATTGATTTTTTCCATTTTCTTCATCAATTTTTTGTGGAATGACGCCAGAATACTTTGAAATGCTAAATTCAAAAACGACAACGCAAACTTGTATTGACTTGACATGCGCGTGCTACGCGTCTTGACCGCAATTTTAATCTGCCAAAAAACCATACCATGGGTAACTCGATTTTTAGTGCCTGAACACCTGAAACCTTAAAATCGCATTATATCAAAAACTTTCCTCTCTAACCTACTACTTTTTTTTACACATTCTAGCTCAGAAAAAATCTAGTTTTGAAATGAAGAAGAATTGAAAAAGAGAAACTATAGCGTTTCATTTGAAAATCAAAAGTTGACGTCACTTCCGGTTGACGGTAAACAGCAGAAAAATAAAAACAAAGTGCATTAGATCTCTAGATCTAGATCTCTAGTCTCTAAGTATGGCTGAAAAATTTCAAAACTCTACCTTTACTGTACTTTGATGAAAACTATTTATTCTAAATGAGTATATCAATCTTTAATAATTCAAAAGCTACAAGAAAATTTGACTTTAAAATCTGTGCGCTGGCGCTGGAGAGAAAGAAATGTTTAATGGACGGAATTCCATTTACTAGAACTAGTGCAGTCATTGAAGCAAAAATAGGGTCTTACCTCCGAAATATTTTACTATGAACCGATTTACATGAAATTTTGGAATTAGGCTTATCTTACCCTTAACTTCAAAAGTGATATTGACCCGACCTCCGTTTTTTATTTGTAAGGGGTGAAAACGACCCCTTAATGAAAAAATTGACATTGAGCCATTTTATCGCTAGAAAACGTATTTAATAATAAGGAGTGAAATCGTAAAGTGTTCTCTAACACAATTATATCATGTTTAACCCATTTTCAAACCCTAAAAAACTTTACAACCCCTGCAAACGATCCCTAAATTGAAAAAAATTACAAAAAATACTTTTTTATAACTTAAAAAGATTTAAATATAGAGTAAATATTGTTTTACGTTCTCTACCTTAATTATCATATTTTTAACCCCTTTTTAACCCTTAAAAACAACCCCTCAATTAAAAACTGTATAAAAAAATTTCTTTTGATGAACTCAAAATGATTTAAATGTTGTTCCACGTTCTCGAAAATGACTATCATATGTTTAGCTTTTCAGCCCTTAAAACTACCCCTAAATTAAAACATTGAAAATATGTGTTTATACAATTAAAAATAATTTAATTATAGAGTAAGTAATCAGACACTTTTTATTGAATAAAATATAAACTTACAAGTTATCTGGAAATGTACTAGATTAAATTAGTAATTAATTATAAAAAATTCTGCAACAAGAGCATTACAATACATAAAAAAACTATTACACCAATCGTTCATTGCTCAATAAATATCGGAGTTGCTGTCGTAATCAAGATCTTCTTCTGGGTCAATTGGAGGGCTATTCTGGCAGTTATCTCCACTGCATGTTCCACAAGTTACATTGCAAAACAGCCCGACTCTTCGGCATCCGCAAGTGGCTCCGCAACCTTTTTTGCAATTGCAAAAAATCATTTTAAGTAAATCTTGTGGTGCAGGTGGATCTGCAGTTTTTATTGGATTGGATTTTATTGGATATACATATATGAACGTTTGTATGTATTCGTGCGTATGTTTCCGATATATATGCCATATATGGATATATATATATATAAAACAATAGTTTTGGGTTCATATTATTCTTTACTTTCACTCTGCTCCAAATTTTTTTGTGCTCCGAAATTTTCATTTTACTAAATAGAAAAAAAAAACGTTTAGTTTTTGGACCATAACTCCTTCAATTTTAAAGCTATCACAACTTTAAAAAAACCATTTTAAAGGTAATTGAAAGAGCTACAACTTTCTTCATTACGACATGTAGTGTAAAACCCTTCATTTTGAAACGGTGAAGGGTCAAAGGGCTCGAGAGAGACTGTGATTGTGCTACCGCGCGCTCTTTAAACAGTCATATCTCCGTCAATTTTGGTCTGACAGAAAAAAAAACAAAAAACAAAATTTTTGTCAAAAAAAGACCTACATTTTTTATCATTATAGTTTTTTACGTATCTTTCATTATTTTTGAAATATTATGAAAAAAAGGTGTTATTTTAAAAAATGAAAAAAAATTTTTCTTCTTAAAATCGTGATTTTTTTGAAAAGTATGCATCCCAAAGCAGCCGAACGGCTGGAATCCAATAAACTCTTCATATTAAAGTTAAATCTAGACGGAATACGATTAATTTTAATTTTGGTGGAAATGGCACTTATGAGACGCATCGATTTTTTAAAAAAAATATTAGATGTCCCTCTTTTTTTCATTACAACTCACTCACTTTACGTGAAAAAGACTTTTAAAACTGCTCATTTTAAAGATTATTTTAAGCACTATAAAAAAGTTTCTCATTGTCATATGGATAAAATGTATCCGTTGCCAGCTAGATGGCATTGAATACATCGATTAAAGTTCAGACAAAAAAAAAACGGCTTTTATCTTCAATATCTCGCTTAATATTGCACTTAGAGCACTCTTTAAAAAACCAATTTTTTACCTTCTACAATTTTGTTTATTATAAAATTATCGCTAAAACGCATATTTTTTGAGATATTTGCAAAAAACCGTTGAAAAACGTGGGAAAATTCGGAGTTTTCAATCGCCAATAACTTGAAAACTATTGAATTTTTGAAAAAACTTTATAGGACACTTTTTGCTTAGAATTGGGTCCTCTATCGATCCCCGAGGTTATTTTGACCAAAAAAATTTACACTAACGAGGGTAAGAACGGAGGTCGGGTCAATATTACTTTTGAAGTTAAGGGTAAGATAAGCCTAATTCCGAAATTTCATGTAAATCGGTTCATAGTAAAATATTTCTGAGGTATAAAGCTTCAATGACTGCACTAAACGTAATACAAGTTTTCACAAAAAATAACAGCAAAAAAAATATGTAAGGTACCTTAAACTTTTGCCTCCTTTCCCTCTGGCCGGGTTGAACCAGCGACCAAATCCTTTAAGAAAATCTGTCCTTTTGTAAGAGCCGACGCAAGCTGAGGGATATGTAAATATTCCAGCTACAGCCTTTCCATTATTGCCTAAAGTTAGCAACTTCATATGCATGTATTTCTGTGTACATTCAGTCACGAGGCCATCGGGCAAATCTGTTATCAAGTTGCAAGGCTCCCCTTCTCTGAAATCAATTGTAATATTCACAAGTGCTAGTGAAGAAAATGCTAACAGAAACTAAAATTCGAGACGTAGTCTATGAAATTAGTCAATCTCAGGTGATATGATTTTTCAAAAGCTTTAGAAGAAGCCGAGAGAAGTGTAATACATCTATTCTGTTATTGGAAATAAAAGATTTTTTTTCTTTTTATGCACTGGTATAATTAATGCCTTTTTCAGAATAGAAGAAAAGGTGTCCTCTATAAACTATAAGTTAATAATGTATGTTGGTGGCTCGAAAATAAATTCAGCCACTTTTAGTAAAAGAGAACAAGGCTCCTCATCTTCCCCAGATGAGTTTTTTATTGAAACAGATCTGATAATCGTAAGCATTTCAGTTACGGTTAATGGATTAAGAAAAATTTAACTGCTATTGTTAATTATTTTAATATTATTTAATGACGGAGACGTGTTATTTGTTAAGTGTTTAATAGAGTTCATGAAAAAAGTATTAAAAGCATCTGTAGTTTCATTCATCCTGGGTATTAAGAATAGTTCCATCTATGTTGGTAAAATGTCTGAGAAGCTTATTATCATTGTTATAGTTGAAATAATCAGTTCCCGATACATAAAAAACGCAACAAAAACTTTACATCATTAAAATACCAGTACTCTCTGTACTGCTGTTCGAAAATTGACTCGCTTACCTTTAGAGGTTTTTAATCGGGTTGTTTGATGACAAGCATGCCCCCATGGCCCGCGACGATAATAATTATGCCATAAAATTTTGTTGCGTTTTTTGAGTGCCTTACTTGGACTATACAAGTATTATTTTTAATAGTTTACCAAGTAGTTTTTGTTTTGCTATATGAATTTAGTAACATAGATTCATTATAAGATCTTTTAGCAAGTTTGATTTTGTAGCGATTGATTTTTTAAAATTATATTATAGCGAAGAAAGACTTGTTCGCCACCCGTGTATTTGAAAGTTTTATGTAAGTCCCTTAAAAATATGCCTTCATTAACAATGTCATTAGTTAACCATGGTTTGCTATTTGTTAATTTTTGCTTTGGGTTATAACATTCCAATGGAAAGACTTTGCCCATTAATGAGAGAAAGGTAAAACAGAAGTTTGAAAAATAATATTCACAATTTTGGTTACGATTTTTCGACAAGAAATACCATTTTTCCTTTGAAAGTAAATATCTAAAATAATTTAAATGATCTGAATTATTAAAAAAACCTACGTAACTGAAGTTTGTCGTGATTAATGAACATAATTACTTACTTTCTACAGACCTCAACTCGTACAGTTTGTACAAAATCATCTTGATTGAAGATGTATCTCCACGCTCCACCAAAGGTTTTGCCAAGCTTCGGTATTATATACTTGACTTTAGAGTTACAAACGAATGGATGCTCATCATCCACTCTCCGGATCGCTTCCACGTCCGAATATTTTCTTTGAAAAAGTCTTTTCAACAATTCCTCATCTTGCACAATGGCTCTCATATGTGCGTCGGGATATGTGTCGACATTTTCACAGAAAACATCCCGTTCTGTGCAATTCGAAACCTTATTTATTTTTAGTAACGATTGAAAAATATTCTCATATGGACGCCATTGAGGAATATCCTCATGTGGACGCGAGCTTGCTTCTTCTTCCTCTTCTTCTGGAAATATCACTAAAAGGAAAGTATCGCTATTAGTACAGTAAACGAAGCTCAAAATGGCGACCAAATGAGAAAATTTTGGATAGTTTAGGATATTTGGACCTTTTATGTAGAAACATGCTCTGATCACGGGAAAAATACTGAAAAAATTCCAAACATGTCGCAACATGTTCTTATATATTGCTATGTATTCGCATATTGGACGAGTATGAAGATTGCATGTTTGTGTTATTTGCTGAATCAGGGTTTGAATTTGTTTGTTTCCTTTTGATGGTTTTCAAAATTTATTTAAATTAGCTAAAGATCCGAAAGGTATGTGCTTTAGAATGTTAATACTTGTTTAGAGTTGTTTTAATAGTTTTTAAGTTTTTATTTCATGTCAACACTAAGTTTGATACTGACATCTATGTTAGTGGTTATTAAGTTGTAGTTCAAATAATTTCTGATATTTAAGTCATTATGACATTTCTTTTAGTAGGAAATTTTATTTTTATACTTGGTAAATGTTTTCCTGGAGAAAGACAAGGAGGTTTATGTTTGGAATGAAATTAATCAAAATTCATATGGCGTTTTGTTTTGTTTATTTTGGGTACTTTGATATTTAGTGATATAGAACAAACAACAGATAAAAGAGAGGTTGTAAAATTGGAAAAAGTGAAATTTGAAAAGTGAAAATTAGGGAGTGAAGGAAAAAAAATAAAAAACAAAAAGATTAATAATTTGAAATTGAATTAAAAAGTCAGAAATTGTGGAGATCAGCGAAGAAGAGTAAAAATAGACTGTAAATAAGAAGGAAGAGGTGTTATGGTGGATAGGAATTGCAGAGGAGATAAGGATGAGATAAGGTGAAGAATTAATGAAAGGAGAATTGTTGGATTTGGAAAGAGAAGAGTGTAGCTACGAAGAAGGAAGGGTTTTGTGTGTTTAATTTTGGACAAGGTTGCATATTAAAATTTAAATAGTGTATTACACTTTCGAACCTGTTATAAAACTGCTAAATTATGTAAATATCAAGGAAAATAAATTACTTATATCAGATTAAAAATTTTACTTTAATAAAATTTCATTTTAAAACAGGAACTGAATTTGAACCAGCTCCTGAAGGAAAAGATAAGCTAGCCGGCCCATTAAATAAATTTGACATACTTTCGGATCAAAAGGTAAGAGATTTTAATTTGATCTTTTTGGTTTATTTATTGGAAATAAACAAGTTAAAGTTTGATTAGTACTGCAAATTATTAAGTTCAATAATAGTAGAACAATACAATATACATATATCATCTCTATTATCTCTTATATATACATATACATCTCAAAACTATGAAATAAGTACAGTTACCAACTCCTCCTTTTCGCCATTATCTCGATAATTGATTTATCGGCTTTAACGCAAAAAAAGGTCTTTTTAATAAATACCTTTTACTAATACAACTTTTCTCTAAAACGTAATTTGGAAAATTCTACTGATTCTATAGAAAAATGATAATAAGAATATGTTACAATAAACTTATATCCAGCAATGCTACAGCTACTTCTCAAACGTGAACTGCTTACCTCTGGTGGGAGTTGCAAATTTTATCTGAGACTGTGAACTATTGGTCTTGCCGTATCTTGGAAAGTATATGTATTTTCTATTGTCAATCTTCGCCACTTCGATTGAACTGGCATTTAATATATTTACCTGCAACAAAAGAAATTTATAAATGTTACCACACAGTTGAAAACGCTATTAAAATAATGTAAACATTGGTATAATACTAGTTGATTTGCTAAAAGAATTTATTCTTAAATTTAAAAAAAACAAATTATTTAACCGAAAGAAACCAATACAAGGCCCATATGCTGCATCACAATAATTAAAATAATAGAACACAAGCTGCTCGCACAAGCTCTGTTTTATATTTTGATTAAGATTTAAATACAATAGCTTGAGCGAGCAGTATGCTTATTGTAAGTAATTGCTGATGTGTTCCAAGAATTTTAATTTGGAGTCAACTAATACGTCAAGATTTTTAACCCACGAAGTTTGGGAAGTCTAAAATCTATTAAATTAATGTTAATGTTAAACAAGTTGGCACTATATATATATCGATTTATCTAAAACCTTTGACAGGCTTGACCATGGTATCCTTCTTAATAAACTTAAAGAATTTGGTTTCTCGAATTCGTTAACGTCCTTGCTTTCCTCTTTTTTAACTGGTAGGAATCAATAAGTAGAGTAACGTGGTTTTAAATCTGAGAAATTCCTGGCTACATCTGGAGTGCCCCAAGGCTCAAAACTGGGACCTTTATTATTTATTTTGTTATAAGTGTTGTGAACTGTCTGCCTTACGCCCGTGACATGAAATTGTTCTGTACTGCTGATACCGTAGAGGATTGCATGCTTCGCCAAAGGAATCTAAATGATGTAAATGATTGGTGCCGTCGAAATAATCTACCTTTAAACATCACCAAATGCTTCACTTATTTAGAATCCCGGCTATAGTAAATATTGTATTAGTCTCGAGAATATTCAACGTCGCTAGCTAATATTTGCATCATACAAATTGGATAATGTATATCCCGCGATAGGTTTTGACCATGGTCAGATTCGGCATTTGTAGCTTACTCGACCGCAGGAAACTCTTTTCTCTCTTGTTTTTCCCCAAATTAATTCATGGTCTAGTTAACTGCCCAAATATCTTTTATATTAAATTATTAAATTTTCATGCTCCTATATTGTTGTACTTTTATTCTTCTTTATTACATTTGAATCTATACAGGGTGGACCATTAATAATAGACCATAGTTCAGGGGTAGGTTCTTTGGCCCAAAATTTGAGGATATAACCAAATATGCTTTAGTAAAATGTTGCTGTGGAAAAAGATACAGGGTGTCAAAGTTCAAATTACTTTTTCGTTTTTTTTTTGCAATAACTCAACAGTCTCTTCACTGCCATAGGAACTTTCTTTATACTAGGAAACAATAACTTATGTATTACAGCACGTTAGATCATAGAGGGCACCACAGGACCTGTATCTGATGATGAATTTTTTTCATATTTAGTTTTACGAAACGTTATGGTACTTCTGACCAGAAAATCTGATGAGGGCGTCATTTCCACGTATAAAAGGTACACTTTGTAGAAATCGATAACTCCAATAGTTTTCGAGGAAAGTGTCGTTAAAGATTTCAATAATTTTTTGAAAGACAAATTCAAATTTAGTGAAACAAAGTGTATTTATGGAAAAGTGTGCTTTGGTTACGTTTTAGTTCTGTCATTTACGTCATTTAATCATTTTATTTTGTTCTTGTGTTCCTGCGTTTCTCGAGCTAATTTCTTTAACTGCTTTATTTACAATGCCTAGACATAAAGTCTAGTAAACTCTAAACTGGCATGTGTATGAGTTGATAATGCGCGTACGATTTCATTTCTCTCGCACACAAAGTTAAAGTAATAGCCCAAAAATACTGTCGCGTATGTCTGCCAAGCTTCTCTCTCACCTATTTTGAGATAGAAATATTGCGATACACACTGAAGAGAGAGATAATTTTAATCTACGTTTCCAATAAGTTCAGCGATTCTCAAACTCTGAAGATTTATCATTGGTTATTTAACAATCGTCTCATATTAGGATTAAATTCATCTTTATATGAAATATACAAGCTATTTTCAGTGGTAGTGGATATTCATCCGATAAACGGACATTGCCAAACCACTATACCTAGGACTTGCAATTTTCTAGTATCTACATATTACATGAATTGTACGTCGTGGAATAGCTCAGTGTGTAAGTAAAAGGAAGTGTGAAAGTAAAGGGAATAAAACATCCGGGTTCAGATCCTGTTGCCTACCGATTTTTAAAAAAAATGTATTATATTAAAAGTTAAACATTTTTCTTCTAAACATTTTATTTTATTAATCCGCGCCGCAAGTTTTGTTAAAACTTTCTTTTCGTTAAATATTTTTCTTGTATTATTCCGCGCGAGTTTATCCCTTGGTATTTAATGGTCTGGTTATTTATTCGCTTGTCAGATGAATATCCACAGCCCTTTTTTTAAATTTATTATACATTACATAGGCCACAGGCCCTCAATCCTTCGTGTTTTATTTCTTGTTAAATAAATAGTTAGACCGAACAGTTTACCGCAGTGTGCCAAAGCTGCAGTATTTTTTAAGATATTTTTTACAGCCCATTCCTATATCACCTGATGATATAGGCGTGGCGTATCTATAGTTTTTATCCAATAAACAGACGTACCATCTACAGTTTGCGGTTTGGAGGGTCGCTAAGCCGGTCATTCTATTTAACGTTAAATGTGTCCGGATTTCTAAATTAGATACGTGTGTAAATATTTATTTCGAATAACATTAAATTATAAAAATACAATATTTGGTAAATATGGCAACTAAATTAGGCGTCTTAAATGAACAGTCAAAGAAGTTGGTATTAAATTTAATAGATTATTTTACAAAATAAAAGGAAAACAAGGGACCCTTGGTACCTCTTGAACGAATTCATGAAAGAGTTTCTGAAGCCTTAAACATAAGTCTCAGAACAGTTAGCAGAATTAAGCACCAACATATTAATAATGTGTCCCTGAAAATAAAAAAAACGAATTAAAAAGAAACCAAAAACATTAGATGTACGTGAAGGCGTTAAAATGCAAATAAGGGAAGTAATTTATAATTTTTATGAATCGAAAACACATTTTGCATTAGATACTTTGAAGGAAATACTAAAAAATAAGGGAATCGTTGACATCTCTAAGGTAAGTCTCTTAAAACTATTAAAACATTGTGGATTTAGGTATAAAAAAGATTGTAACCGTCGCTATTTATGTGAACGAATGCAAATAGTTCAGCAAAGGGTTGTATTTTTAAGAAAATATATGGAAAACTATGACAGTAACCTTCGAAGGGTTGTATTTATAAACATGGGTATTTGCCAATGGAAGTGTTCGAAAATCGTGGCAAGATTTATCAAAAAAAAGTGTCAAACACAAAAAATCAACTGTAGGAAAGCGATTCATTATTTTGCATGCAGGAACATCAGATGGCTTTATTGAGGGAATAAGCTTAATTTTTTCTACTATCAATAAAAGTATGGATTATCACGATAACATGAATTGTGGCAATTTTGAAGAATCGATACAACAGCAACTACTGCCAAATCTTAAAGAACCAAATTTAATTGTAATGGATAATGCTTCGTATCACACCCGACAATTAAATAAACAACCTACTTGTCAATGGAAAAAGCATGATATTGCAGAATGGTTAACTAAAAATAATATTCCTTTTCCTTCCACAGCATTGAAAGTGGACTTGTTAAATCTTACTAGGAGTAATAAGAAGGAAAAAATGTACTTCTTGACGAACTGCTGCGTGAGAATGGGCATGAAGTTCTTCGTTTACCACCTTACTATTGTCAATTTAACGCTATAGAATTAATTTGGGCTAATACAAAACAATATTATGATAAACATTTAAAAATTGATGGAACTGATAAGGACGTTTTAGAAACTTGGGAAAAAGCATTAGAACAGTGTACAAAAGAAGACTGGAAGAAGTGTATCAATCATACAGAGGAATTAATTAAGCGATGGTGGCAAAGAGAAAAACTTTTGGATATTCAAGTCGAACCATTAATTATTACTTTTGACGATTCTGATTCTCCTGATAGTGATGATGTCAGTCATAGTGACAGTGATTAAAGTTATACATATTTTTATTTTTTAATTCACCAATGTCAAAACGCGCATCGAATAAAGTGTTCGAATGCATAGTGTTCGTTGTTTGTGAAAATACTTTATTCTGAAATTTGTTTCAATTAAAATTTTTATATTTTAATACACAAATGGGGAAAAGCGCATCGAGTAGGTAAATTGTTTAAGTGTAGTGTTCAAGTATTTTGTATTTTAGTGTTTATGAAAATCGCTTCATCACTGTGTTCTTCTGCGAGAATTATTCTACTTTATTTATATTAAAATTAATATCAAATTAACAATAAATGTGTAGTAAAATAATAAAATAAATTACTACAGCATAAGACCCACTAATTCTTGTGAAAGGAATTAAAAATTCATTACCACCGTTTAAGGTACCCAATGGCGTTCCCGACTGAAAATAATGTTACAAACATTGCGACGTACTACATCTTCAATGGGAAAACCTTGCGAAAAACGCAGATAAAATCTGAAATTTATTGTGTTGTATTGCATGATCTTATATTGTTTTTATCTTATCTTGTATTTTTCTCTCCTCATAATTGGTTTTTACTGTGCCGTGGTGTACCTAAATAAATAAATAAATATTGTTTTTAACTCTGAATTTAAAGCACTCATTGCCAAAAATTAATAACGATGACTTAAGAAGGATTAATATGTAAATTGTGTTTGGAAATATGAATGTTTCTTTAGATCATCATTGATTATATAATGTATTATAGTAAACTTGACTATCAACAGCATAAAGATTGCTATTAAAGTAACAAACATTTATATAAATCTGCAGTATAATTTATGAAGAGCAACGGGCCCAGTATTGATCCCTGAGGAACGCAGTTTCATAAGATTGATGGACGCCGATCGACCATTATTAAGAACCCAATGGCAACGAAATTTCCGGACATCCTGTATTGTACGTATACAGGTGCGATTTCCTATTACGGGCATGCGTTTAGGCGCAGGAAAATGGAAAAATAATCCCTTTATTTCGTGGTAATAATTGATTACCGAACAAATAAATCACTTAAATATAGGTTGGCAGCTACTTAATTTTGTGTGACGTTTTGTGTGTATTCTCATCGACTCACAGAAGCAACGACACTCCCGCAACAGATATTTGCACTCCATAATGAAGCAATTAATCTAACCATTTGACAAGCAATATTTACCTTTAATTATGTTAGGGCCATAAATACTTTTTATATCAAAACGAATTCCAAGGTTATTTATTACAGTGTTAGCGTCACATATGGTAATAATTTTTAGTGTACAGTATTAGTAAAGTTAAATGTCCGTGGTATATATTCGAATGAAAAGCATGGGAGTATTACGGGTTGCATTTAATCACAGAAATAAGTTGATATACACTCCCGGAATGGACTGGCTGTGATTTTCGAGGCTCGTACATTAAATTACATTACAACAACATTGATATTGTAGTGAGTCACTGAAGAAAAGTAAACACGTAATGATAATAATGTGTTTTGCGTAGATTTTTTTTTTAATTCAAACTATAATTCCCATATTTGCTTTAGATAGATTACAAATATTGTGTTAATAATTTTGTGATAAATCACAAATATGTATTAATCAACATGTATTTATGCCAGGCCGTTCTACTTACACCAACTTATTTTATTTAACTCAGTATCGATGTACTGTAAATATCCTCCCATTTCTAACACTTCACACACAACACACAAGTTTTTGTTTTGCTCCCGGTTTGATTGAATTTTTTAATCATATCTTTTAATCAATTGAAAAGCATCAATTTGTTCCCTATAAAGGTTTTAAGTCCAATGTAATTCATGCAAAATGTGGTATACCTCAAGGTTCGGTGTTTGGGCCTTTCCTTTTAACACATTTGTAAACGATATCGTCTCCCAACTAAATTGCAATTCATTGTTGTACGCCGATGACATGAATATTTTTACTACTATTAACAGCGAGGACGACACTAAGAGATTACAAAATGACTTAGTTAACCTTCACTCATGGATTTGACAAAAACGAGCTTGTAACACCCCTTGGCTTAAAACCAGGAAGTGTTTCAATTATGCGAACGGCAGCTCTGGGTTATGGGAAAGCGAGGTCGTGGTTCGATATTTACTCGTTTGTTAACTTGCAAAAAAAAATATATATATAAAATAGTGAATATATATATAAACAAAAAAAAATAGATGTTCAGGGCGCCACCTTAACTTACTATAGGAACCATGAGTATTGTGAAAGCTAAGGAAAACAATACTGAGTACCTAGGTTATGTAATAAGCTCACCAATAATATATATCCAGCTAAATGAGTAGAAGAAAGGAAACACACATGTTAATAATAAGTTGACTTTAATATTTGACAATGGGACAGTTGAATAATTTATTTAGCAATAGCAAAAAAAATTTAGTTAAGTTGAAATTTGAATGATTGATAAAAAAATATATTAAATTATGACGGTTTAACAAGTATTATTTAAGAAAATTTTATGTTAAAATATTTATGTGAAAATGTATGAATATTTGAAAAATGTTAAAATTTAATTAAAATGGTACCATTTCTTACAAGTAAAAAAAAATATATGAAAAGTAATAATTTAAATCAGACAAAATGTTATAAATAATACCACAAAACAGAAGGCCCTGGTGTAACTTTGTTCCAGAATCAGGTATGACTGCAGGGACCCCTCTACAACACGCTGCCTCCACTCTCAAATTGTCTCCACTGCCTACGTGGTCCAAAAAAAAATCGACGACTCGGATTCTTTCGCTTATTGACCTCTTGCTTCTTAAAATAATACCATCTGTGTGTGGCCGCTACATCGGAAAGATGATATACCAATAATGATATCACACCAAAGAAAATTGCCTCATATGAGGGATACTGGCAACCCTAAGATATAAAAAAAATACACCTTACAAAATGAAATTCAAACGAATTCGCAAGACTTACCCCAAGTGACCTGTGGGGGCTCAGTATCGATTATAAGCCTAAGCTTATGGCGTGAATAAAAATTATGGCTTGACCAAATTTACTAGTTAGGCTACTGCCCCAAGCCTAAGCACTACCGGCTCCTTCAATGGATCACGCTTAAAAGGCTGCTAAGATGGCTTAGCTCTCTAACGCGGTCTTGCGAATTTAAAAAAACTAACGATCCCTACACGCAGGTCTTAATTACCAACTCAAATCACAGAATTGTGCTCTTGGCAAAATCGAACTATAAGAAGAAGAAGATGAATTTAAAATATCCAAAATTTAACCTTAAAATAGAGAGTGTGCTACTATGTGCTTCTGAAGAAATAAATAAAACAAGTCCATAAGAAACATGCTGTTAAACCAGCCAGGAAGAGAAGACGTCGTGTGTTTACTATATTTCGGTGTTAACTCAAAATGAGGTGTCAAGTGCTTTTCAACCTGAACAAGTTATAATTGCAGTGTTAATTGTCTGAAACGGTGCCGCATTATTTTCATTATTATTTACTTATATATTTAACTGCATGTGAAGCATGTTTTTGCAGGAAAGAAAGAATAAAAAAAATATTTATATTTGTCTAATAAATTCCTTTTCAGGAGATTTTTCACTGCAACCAGTAATACATTTATACACATACTGGGTGGCCTAACTCACTATGCACCAGTTTACTTTTTAAATTAATTACTATGAAAAATGTAGCATATGCAATGCTACACTGCCCCTCTCCACCATTAAAAATATATCCTTTGAAGAAGGGTATATTTTTACAAAACCATGAGTGTTTTACTTATTATCATTTTTTATTATTTTTTTTACTTAAATCCTACAGTTCCCAAATTTTGCTTAAGTACTAAGTTAGTAATAATTCTACCCGAATATAGCTAATTTTAACGCATCCATTTCTCAGGAGTTGTCAAATCTGCCTATCAACTAGTCTTATTTACAAGATCCTAAATACTAAACTAAAATCTACTAGTACGTGCAGAAAAGTAAATGCAATCTTTTGCATTTCTATCAGTAGAATATATACAATAGGGAATATGTACAATAGGGGGTAATTCTTATCGAATTCACGGAGGGACAATTGATCAATTGATAAAGGGGAATAAGCGAAGGCTTATTTTTTTGGGACAAGAATATTTGACGTCAATATAGGGAAATATAGCGTATGATTAAGCCATCTCAAGAAAGAAACAAAATAAAACAGTGAAGTGTTTTAATTTCTTACTAGGAAATGAAATAAACTCTAGCTATGTAAGAAGTTTCACAACGGTACTAAAAAAATGTAAGATTACATTTATAGCTTTTGTTGTATAAAAAGATTTCGAAACTTCTTACGTTACAGCATAGATAAATGTAGACCTAAATTCAACATCGGAAGTTGTGATAAAAAAAAATGACTTTGTGCCATAAATCTACATAAATTTCAAATTTAACAACTCCAAGAAAAATGTGACTATCTCACGAAAAAAAATTACTTATTGGCCTAGTGAATGTGAATTAAATAGCAAAGGTTACTGTTGGTATACCAGAGGTGTTGAAAATTAATTTTAGTTGAAGTATCTAGGTGACAGAAAAATTTTACTCTGACAAATCAGAATTCGATCCTAGATAAGGCTTTAACTGACTTATGTGCCAGGTGCCAGCATCTGTACCTTCCATATTATTTAACTCATACACTATGCGTGATTTAACTGTACGCACCTTGCATAACACATACCTAGGTGCCAACTTAGCCGAAAACTGTTTTTCAGCATCCGAAAGAACATGATTGCGTCTCCAAACTTTATCGCCTACTCTAAACTGAAAGTCTCTCCTACGTAAATTGTATTGTCTAGAATTTCTCTGATACATAACATTTAATTTCTCTTGCACTTTTCTATATAATTCAGGAAAATTTTTAAGATTTTCTGCGTATTGGTCTGCATATCCAGGTTCTAAGTCAAAATTAATATCGCGGATTTTTTCGCTATAAAAATCACCAGATATAGGTATATTTCTGCCAAAAGTTAGAAAAGCGGGACTATACCCTACTGTGTGATGTGTTGAAACTCTCATGGCATGAGCAATTTTGTAAATTTCTTTGTCCCAGTCTTTGTGTCTATTTACAAAACAACGAATTGATGTTAATAAGGTTCTAATATTTCGCTCAGCTGCATTAGTCTGGGGATGATACCGTGCGTTATATAAAACTTGTACCTGGTACTTTTTAGTAAATTTTTCAAATTCTTTCCCAGTCATTTGTGAACCATTATCACATACTATAAATTGACTTACTCCGTAAACTAAAAATACATCATTTTCTATAAACGAAATTAAATTTTTGGCATTAGCAGCACGTACTGGTTTTACCAAAACATATTTAGTAAAGTAATCGGTAACTATAATTGCATGAGTGTTACCTCGTGGTGAACGTGGATATGGACCTAGGAAATCAATAAAAATACATTGAAACGGCATAGAAATTTTTCTTTCTCTACCCATAAGACCCATTGGTGTCGAGTTAGGCATTTTTTGACTATGACAAATATTACAATTTCTTATATACTTAAATACATCTTTTCTTAACTTGGGCCAGTAATAATTCTCGGTTATTTTTTTTAAAGTTTTGTAAAATCCGAAATGCCCTGACGTAGGAATATCGTGGCATTGGTTAAGAATTCGCTCTCGTTGTGATAGAGGGACAACTAATTTCCAATCTGAAGTGTTCGTTATTAAAGGAATATTTTTTGGTAAATATTTGTAAATATAACCGTCTTTTACTAACCAGTGTGGGTAGCGTTCTGGATGTTTATCGATTTTATCCCTCATTTCTAAATACCAGGGCTCTAGGTTATCAAGCAAGATTCCTAATAAATCTATTTCAACCGGAAGGGGTGACCTGGACAATGCATCTGGTACCACATTTAGTTTACCTTTACGGTGAACTATCTCAAAATCAAATTGTTGCAACTGTGTTGCCCATCTAGCTAAAACTCCTGTCGGTTCACGTAATTTGTGAAACCATAAAAGACTATAGTGATCAGTTACAACTGTAAAGCGAGTACCCTCTATAAATGGTCTAAATTTTGTGATACCAAATAATACAGCAGCTAATTCACGCTGGTAAGTTGACCAGTTTCGCTCAGCCCTAGAAAGACTACGACTAGCGAAAGCGATAACTTTTTCAACCCCATCCTGGACTTGTGTCAGTACTGACCCAAGACCAGTTAGACTAGCGTCGCACTGAATGGTGAATTTTAAAGAAAAATCTGGTGAAGATAATATCGGAGCCGAAACTAATGCTTGCTTGATATCCTGGAACGCCTTTTCAGCAAAATCGTTCCACTGTATAGGAAGTTTCTTTCCTTTTGCACCTCTTAACAATTCATTTAAAGGAGATACTACGGTGGAAAAATGAGGAACAAACCTCCTATACCAGGAAGCTAAACCAAGAAAACGTTTAACTTCTGTACTGTTCTTAGGTCTAGGATAATTTACCATTGCTTCAACTTTATCTGGGTTAGTTCTTAAACCATTTTTATCCACAACGAAGCCAAGATAGTTCAATGAATCCCGAAAAAATTGACATTTGTCATAGTTAATAGTGAGATTAGCAGATTTTCGTTCGTCAAACGAACCACTTATTAAAATTACATCGTCTAGATAAACAAAACCAAATGGCTCTAATTCTGGGCCTAGGATAGAATCCATCAGTCTTTGTTGTGCTTGAGCACTGTTTGTCAAGCCAAAAGGAACTACACAAAAATGAAATAAACCCCTACCGGGTACACTAAAGGCTGTTTTTTCTTTACTTTCCTCTGACAGAGGTATCTGCCAGAAGGCACTTTTTAAATCAATGCTCGAGATAAATTTTGCACCTTTTAACATATTTAGAATATAATCTACTCTAGGAAGTGGATAAGAATCAGATTTAGTGACTGAATTTAATTTACGTCCATCAAAACAAAATCTATAGGTGTTATCAGATTTTTTAACTAATAAAACAGGTGAGCACCAACTACTAAATGAGGGTTCTACTACACCTAAACGTAACATTTCGTCCAGTTGACTATTTAATTCTTTTAATAAATAAGGTGATAACTGATATTGCCTTTGCTTGATTGGTCTAGCATCACCGGTGTCTATGTTTTGAATAAATTTACTGGTTCTACCTAGTTTTCCAACTGGTGACAGCGTCTTAAATTTTTCCAAGGTTTTATTCACAAGAACTTGATCCTTAGGACATAATACAGATGTTGATTGAATGCCACTATCATTAGTATTTAATGTTTTATTTACTACACTAATATGGACCTGCATTGATTGGTTATCCATTTCCCAAGTATTTGTGTGAAAGTTTAGAGAAAGGCCAAAGATTTTTAAAGATTCACTGCCTAATATAAAACCATGACAAATAGAAGGGACTATTAAAAATTCTACTAATTTACATTTAGTTTCTAAACAAATAGGTAATAAAACTGAACCGGAAACTGTCTGTTTTCGACCCTCAGCTGTTGTTACAAATTCTGATTTAATAGAACGAATTTTAATTTTATATTGATCTAAAATAAACAAACCTTCACTTCCTATGACAGACTGATTTGCACCTGTATCTATAAGTGCTGTTAATTGTTGATCATATAAGTTAACAGTAATATAAGGACGATTATCTAGTGGTTTTTCAACAAAGACTGGTGATACTTCTAAGGTACTGTTTACGTTACTAGTTTCTAAATAAAATTTTTTGACGTAATCTAGCCAAGATTGCCATTCTGATTTTGAAGTAAATTTTCGACATTTATTTAAATT
The DNA here is from genome assembly GCA_963675555.1 of Leptura quadrifasciata. Lineage (NCBI taxonomy): Eukaryota > Metazoa > Arthropoda > Insecta > Coleoptera > Cerambycidae > Leptura > Leptura quadrifasciata. The sequence continues at coordinate 10,531,761 of OY776681.1, read as the reverse complement.
AGGTTGCATATAAGAAATATTTTTATTAAATCTATAAGACGTTCTTTGAGAGGTAGGTATTGAAAGAGAAAAATTTCTATTATACGTAGGAGACTTTAGTTTGGAATTCGTAATCGTTCTTGAATATATTACAGGTATGGTCTTTTTAAACTGTGACAAACGACGACCAACAACGTTTGCCTGCGATACTAGTTTTTTTGACACTTTGAACAATTTCTGGATGTTACATTTGGATTGCCACATTTAAAACAAAATATTTTAGGTTTGTCCCTGCACGTTTGAAATGTATGGTTAGGTTTCTGACAATTCCAGCACGTGATAGCAGAAACATTTCTGGTTTTACCCCTAAAATTGTAATTCCTCTTACTATTCGTGGAGGTACTAGCGGATGAGGTACTAGCAAATGAGCTACTAGACTCTCCAATATATGCCAAATCAGTTTGAAACACATTAGAACTTTTAGGTGGAGGTACATAATTATGTCTTATGCGATCTACTTCATCTAGCTTACGACAAATAGTACACAAATCATCAGTATCTTTTATATCTACCAAAGCAATTCTAGATGTATAACGAGGTAAAATTCTCTCCTTAATTATTTTAAGCTTAGTTGTTTCTGCTGGAGGACGAGATAATCTACTAAAGTATGATTCCATAGTAGCAACATAAATGTGAATAGGTTCTTTTTCACCTTGAGTTCTTTGCTTAATTTCATCCCAGAGATCATCGTCATAGCTCTCTGACAAGAAATCACGCATTAATAGTTTGACTAAACCGTCCCAGTCAGTAGCTAATTTTTTGCTTATAATATTTTTTACCCACAATTTGCCAGGACCCTCAAATAATTCGGTCACTGTAGAAAATAACTCTTTTTTATCAACATTACGAGATACTGATAATTCATTTACTTGTTCTAAAAATGTATGGACACTCATATTTTTTGTATCAAACTTTAAGTTCCATTTGTATACAGGTACTGACTTTCTATAATTTTCAACAGGTGAAATAGACCTTCTCGCAACAGGATTGTTAATGCTAGTACTAGGACCAGGAGAACTAACTAGTTGTGAATTTTCAGATACAGTTACTTTTTCTCGTAAATCTGCATCAAATTCTATGCAAGTTGCATGAGCATCGTCTTTAAAATCTATTGCCTCACCATCCATATTTTCTAAGATAGGCATCCTTAACACACGATTATGAATATGACAAAGACGAGTCTCAATTCGCTTATACATAGAATCCGAAGCAGGACCGTCGAAATCAACTATTAAACTTTTAATAGACTCTAATGTATTTTCTATAATTTCCTTTTCGGAATCATAGTCAAAATTTGGATCTACATAATCTACTTTACGAGTGCGGTCAGTATCTAATAACCGGTGCAAAATCTTGCGTTTTGCTGCTGCATCTTTTCTACCAGCATTAACACCTCTTATGCGTAATTCATAATTTAACTCATCACTAAGAAGATAAATTGGTTTCATATTATGTGGTTCCATGTTTATGTATGTAACGTATGAAATGAAAGGTATAAAAAAATTTACAAAAAATTGTTCAGATTAAAAAAGCATCAACACACAACAAATATCGACAAACCATATAAAAATGTAAAATCGGAAATAACTCACAAATAGGTAGAAAACAACAAAAAAACGTGAATACCAACAACGTAAAAAAAGGAGCAGATAAAAATATAAAAAAATGTAACTGGTCAATAAATAAGTTCAGAATGATAGGTCAATAAGAAATTTAGAATGTTGATTAACTATGGTATTTCTTTCTCACACTCAACAGCTTAATAGATTATTGGTGGCTAGGATATTTATAAAATGCAAAGTTAAACAAATCGGGCCCGCTACGTTGGATGCGCCACTTTCTTGTAACACCCCTTGGCTTAAAACCAGGAAGTGTTTCAATTATGCGAACGGCAGCTCTGGGTTATGGGAAAGCGAGGTCGTGGTTCGATATTTACTCGTTTGTTAACTTGCAAAAAAAAAAATATATATAAAATAGTGAATATATATATAAACAAAAAAAATAGATGTTCAGGGCGCCACCTTAACTTACTATAGGAACCATGAGTATTGTGAAAGCTAAGGAAAACAATACTGAGTACCTAGGTTATGTAATAAGCTCACCAATAATATATATCCAGCTAAATGAGTAGAAGAAAGGAAACACACATGTTAATAATAAGTTGACTTTAATATTTGACAATGGGACAGTTGAATAATTTATTTAGCAATAGCAAAAAAAATTTAGTTAAGTTGAAATTTGAATGATTGATAAAAAAATATATTAAATTATGACGGTTTAACAAGTATTATTTAAGAAAATTTTATGTTAAAATATTTATGTGAAAATGTATGAATATTTGAAAAATGTTAAAATTTAATTAAAATGGTACCATTTCTTACAAGTAAAAAAAAATATATGAAAAGTAATAATTTAAATCAGACAAAATGTTATAAATAATACCACAAAACAGAAGGCCCTGGTGTAACTTTGTTCCAGAATCAGGTATGACTGCAGGGACCCCTCTACAACACGCTGCCTCCACTCTCAAATTGTCTCCACTGCCTACGTGGTCCAAAAAAAAAATCGACGACTCGGATTCTTTCGCTTATTGACCTCTTGCTTCTTAAAATAATACCATCTGTGTGTGGCCGCTACATCGGAAAGATGATATACCAATAATGATATCACACCAAAGAAAATTGCCTCATATGAGGGATACTGGCAACCCTAAGATATAAAAAAAATACACCTTACAAAATGAAATTCAAACGAATTCGCAAGACTTACCCCAAGTGACCTGTGGGGGCTCAGTATCGATTATAAGCCTAAGCTTATGGCGTGAATAAAAATTATGGCTTGACCAAATTTACTAGTTAGGCTACTGCCCCAAGCCTAAGCACTACCGGCTCCTTCAATGGATCACGCTTAAAAGGCTGCTAAGATGGCTTAGCTCTCTAACGCGGTCTTGCGAATTTAAAAAAACTAACGATCCCTACACGCAGGTCTTAATTACCAACTCAAATCACAGAATTGTGCTCTTGGCAAAATCGAACTATAAGAAGAAGAAGATGAATTTAAAATATCCAAAATTTAACCTTAAAATAGAGAGTGTGCTACTATGTGCTTCTGAAGAAATAAATAAAACAAGTCCATAAGAAACATGCTGTTAAACCAGCCAGGAAGAGAAGACGTCGTGTGTTTACTATATTTCGGTGTTAACTCAAAATGAGGTGTCAAGTGCTTTTCAACCTGAACAAGTTATAATTGCAGTGTTAATTGTCTGAAACGGTGCCGCATTATTTTCATTATTATTTACTTATATATTTAACTGCATGTGAAGCATGTTTTTGCAGGAAAGAAAGAATAAAAAAAATATTTATATTTGTCTAATAAATTCCTTTTCAGGAGATTTTTCACTGCAACCAGTAATACATTTATACACATACTGGGTGGCCTAACTCACTATGCACCAGTTTACTTTTTAAATTAATTACTATGAAAAATGTAGCATATGCAATGCTACAAGCTACCCCTGAATATAGGTAAATGCTGCACTATGAATTTTAGGTATGAAACATATTTTATTAACTGAATATGTTATCAAAAACACGAAAATACAGAGATGCGACAAATTGAAGTACTGTTACTTTCTTATAAAACTATTGAGAATTCCAACACCTTATTTCTACTTTTGTAAAATCTTAATTGGAATACGCGTTGGTCATCTGCAATCCCGCTTATTTAATACACAAAAACTACATTGAAAGTACTCAATGAGTAAAACCACGGCCAAAAATCTGTCGCTAACCCCCGGTCTACTACATAAATAGCTAAAAATCAATATAAAGTTTGTGTGATAATTTCCCTCTTACGAGTAATCAACAATAACCTCAAAGGAATATAATAAAACCGTCATACTCTATCTCAAAGAAAAGATTATGTAAAGACAATAATAATAACAAAACCGTCATATGCGCTTAATATCTAATAGTTAATATTGATAGAAAAGTTAACTATTGCTATGTGTACACACACACCACAAAAGTGGTGCCAGATACTCGGGATTCTTGCAAAATAAGATTGAGGATATTTTAGACTAATTACCTTTGGATTTAGAACTGATTACGATTCGGAGGAAGCGTCATTTTGACAAATGGTCTTGTCAGGTGGCCTCCAAGATCACCTGATTTGATTCCCATAGATTTTTTTGTTTGGGGTCATTTAAAAAATATTGTCTACGCAACCGCCGGCGCCGTTAAAATTCGTGAATACCTGGAGCTACTAATAAGAATCGCCCAACAATAATAGGTTTATTAATAAGAAAGTGTGTCCCCTACTATTTCCTTATGACGTGTTTTTGCAATTTTGCAAAAATTAATATATCCAAAAGAGTTGATAGTTTTCATGCACTATATTTAATATAATAATTACTCTTAATTTGATAGAATGTTTCTAGACCACTTAATAGATGATGAAAATCTTTTGAGGTTAGGTTCAAGTGTACTAAAGAAGACTACTTTATTAATTAGCCGACGTTTCGATATTTAATAATATCATCCTCAGGTTACTGATACGTACTATTTTATGATTTTATATCATCCAGTGCCCTGATTATGATATTAAAAAATATCGAAACGTCGGCTAGTTAATAAAGTAGTTTTCTTTAATACACTTGAACCTAACCTCAAAAGGTTTTTACCATATAATAATCACTCCCACTTATGTACATTAGAAATTAAACAAATTATAAGCTGTGAGATAAAAACATTTTAAAGTAATATTTGTCCCACTTGCCCCCAACGTGTATCTATGCATTTGCGGCGGTAAACTATAAAAACGAAACCCTTTTTTGTTACATTTTTTATATGAACTAAATTTCTACGGTATACTATTTATACATTACATACAAAAATTAATTACTCACCAGTTGCAACAAAATTAAAATACAAAAATAACCACAAATTCTCGACATTGTTAAAACACAAAAGCAGAACACTTTTTGCAAATATAAAAAGTACCGCGGTGCTCGATATACTGACACCACCGTCTTTATTTGTATGAATGAACAAATTACACCTGTTTCTATTGCTCAACCCCACTTGTACATGGTATGGGCAAAATCACAGACAGATAATTACTTTGGGAGTCTGAGTACCAATTATTGCACTTTGCCGCTTCAGGTAGTATCTGCTTAAACAAATTTTATTGCAGACATAAACAAACATTTTGTATTGGTTACACGTTATTTGTATATAATATAGTTTTACTGGACTTTGTAGGATCCTTCTATTATATATTAAATGTCAATGTCATACTCATATGAACAGATACTCATGATGTGTGTCATCGAGATTCTCATGATTATAAGGAACCTACAGGTTATTGTCACTGCGCTACGGCGTTGTTTGAAAGGATCTACAAAGCAGTATATTTATGCCATTACCTTCCATGAAATGACGCCAGACCGCCGCATTAACCAAGTCTCTCTCTATCATTGCTAATTATGTACACAGGATGGCTACTTTTATAGATAAATAGATAGATAGATGTTTATTTAACCACATTATATACCCAGGTATATTTGCAGCAAGTCATGAAAAAAATTAAAATATAAAACACATATAGTAAATAAGTCACTGTATAGAGGTAACTATAAATATAAAATACAAAAAACATGTAAGTGTATAAGACAATAAACATGTTTTGTCAAGACAAAGACACAATAAAAAAACACAGAATGATAATTAAAAAACAACATTCAAAACAAAATAGTTAATAATTGTTGGAGATTGTGTTATAGGATCACATTTTTTTGATGGACGTGTGAATGGCCAAATTTATTTGTAATTTTTGCAAGACAGCTTGGAAGAATTACTGGAGGATGTCCCCAGGGATATTAGGAGAGCATGTGGTACCTCCATGACCTGTGCACCACGGCAGTTATTCACGACGCTTTTCCAAATGATTGGGTAGGAAGAGGAGGACCCCTCAGTTGACCTGCCAGAAGTCCTGATTTGACCAAAATAGACTTCTTTTTGTGGGGCTATGTTATGGAGCAAGTGTACAAAGCTTGTTAACTACAAAAGAAAGTATGAAAGAAAGAATAAGGGAAGTTTTTCAGGAAATTGTTGTAGATATTTTAAGAAATGTTGATCGATCATTCGAAAATCGTCTACAGAAATGCGTATAGTAAATACGGCCAAAATTGAAACTGGTCAATTTTAAAGCACAGGACAGTGCGCACTGAACTTGATATTTTGTCCTATATATTTGGCAATGGTATCGAGATTCGAACGGTAGTTAAAACTGTGCAAGCGAGTCCGAGACTGGCAATGTAATCAGCCTGAATGAACCATCTACGACTGCACTGGTTTAAAGGTAGTAAAACGGACAGGCCTACTAGCACAAAAAAACTCGTAAATCGTTTCTTATCAGTCAACGTGGAAGTCTAACAACGTGCTGTCTATGTGCCAGTGCAGTGAATAAATACCTATTATAATATCAAGCGTAGGAGTTTAGTTAGTTACTGTTCATATTTATAAATATTTACTACTGTATAAAAGGTAAAATATTTTAATTATTTACTAATTTACTATGGCTTTCTGGAGACCATTTGAAACAGAGGATAATATAATAACGCCCGAAAATCCCGAAATAGTTGAACCGGTTATTGTCGAAAAAGCCGAAATAAATTTAGAGTTTAAAAACCAAGATTTACACGTACAAAGTCAACGTATTATTTTAAATACACATGAATGTTTGAAAAGCGAAAATCCTGAACAATGTGAGAAATAAATAATACGACGTATTAACGAATTAACTAAAATATCAAAATCAACAATTTATCGCGTAATTCAAGAAGGAGATGTTATAGATCACAGCGCAAAGAGGAAACGGAAAAATACGAAATTAAAAAATATTGATGATGCCACTAGAGATGTAATACGGCGTATAATTTATAATATGTATGAAGAAAATATAGTTCCTACGTTAAAAATGATTCAAGAAAAATTGAGCGATTATCCTGATTATAATTATAGGTCTTTAGATACACTACGAAATGTCTTATTAGAATGCCGTTTTAAACATAAAAAACTTGACAGTCGTATGGTAATTATGGAATCGCGACGTATAGTTTCACTTCGAGTAGATTATTTGGAAAAAATTAGAGAATATCGTAAACTAAACAGGCATATAGTGTATCTAGACGAGACGTGATTTGATACGCATGATGTTGTTCAGTATGGTTGGGTAAATAGTTCGCACAATTGTGTTTTAAATACTCCGTGTTCTAGAGGAAAACGCGTTATCATACTTCATGCGGGAAGTGAAAATAGGTTTGTACCCAATGCGTTGCTCTTGCCGGCCAAAAAAATATCGCAGTCTTCTGCAGACTATCACGAAGACATGACAGCCGATCTATTCGAAAAATATTCCGCCAAATTCGGTAATTGTATTAGATAATGCTTCTTATCACTCGCGTATATTAAATAAAATACCAAATAACAGCACAAAAAAGGAAGACATTTTATAATTCATGAGAAAAAAAATGGAAATTCCTGTAAAAATTCCAATAAAACGCGAATTACTGAAAAGAATAAAAAAACAGAATTTCAAAAAGAAATATGTTATTGATAACTTATCCAATATACACGGTCATACACTTTTGCGGTTACCTCCATACTATTGCATATTTAATCCTATCGAGATGGTTTGGGGAACAATAAAAGTACGTTTACGAAAATGTAATAACTCTTCAACGTTAAGCGCGATAGTAGTTGATCATATAAGAGAAGTAATAAATGACATTGACAATAATACTGATTTATGGAAAAATTGCGTTAGGCATGTAATTGGAGAAGAAAATCAATATCCAACGCTACCCCCTAGTGCGCCGATTTTAATTCAACTGGATAATGATTCCTCCTCAGAAAGTGAAGATTCGGACGCGTCAATTAACATTTAACTTTTCTTCATTTTTTCATTAACTTTTTTATTGTTACATTTCGTGGAATATATTTTATTTAGTTCACAAGAAATTTTAATTTAAGTTAGTTCATTCTAGAGAAATATTTTCATTTTGTTTTTATTTATGTTTTATATAAGTATACAAATATTCATTTTTGTTTTCATATAATAATTCTTTGCTTTGTTCAAGAAACTTACGTTTTTATTTTAGAAGAAACTTAAATTTTTATTTTATTTTTGACTAAAATCGTTGCCCCTCGTTGATCTAACCTGTTCCATCCCCTCCTGGCAAGATATGTTCATACCTTCTCGTTGGTCCTTGCTGAGCAATAACATATTTCAATATAATATATGGGTTAACTTTAAAACTAAAACCAATAAATTCAAATATTTAGACTTTATATCTAAAACTGATATAATACCTCCAAAATATGTTATTGGAGAAATTAACCTAATAAACAAAAAATAATAAAAATGAATACAAGTTTAACATTTTATTATGACAATCATTTCTATTTACCTCCGCCCATGTACAATAAAGAGGTATCGACTGTTTTTCCCTTCTTTTAGTTTTTTTACGGTTTCAATTCCGGTTGTATACACTTTACTGGGAGGCTACTTTGAACAGTTCCTATAAACACTATGTATTATTTACTTCATTAAATTAGGTTCAAAATAACTTTGAATTTTTAAAATAGTGCCCATTTTTGTATTACCTAATACCGTATTTTCTGTTCCTATTTTTTATGTTAACTTTTTTGTAATATTAAACGATTATTTATAAATTTTTCAGATAGACCAAATGTGTTTTGATTAAACTGTGGAAAAATACTACTGAGGCAACCAAAGTACACCCAGAAGAAAATATAATACTACTATCAATTATTCTCACTTTATGTTAAAATCATTGCTACTAGGGTAGTTCGAAATAAAAAGTTATAATTTAACGATCTTTAATAAAAAAGTAAAAATATCTCTGTAAATGTCGATTTTAGGTACAGGATATTATTCACAAAAATCGTAGAGAATTAACGTGCCAATTCAAAAATACAAGAATATACAGTGTTCCATTTGAAAAAATTGAGAAAATTCATTTTGAAATGTACTCAATTAACCCTAGCATAAAATACACCCTGTATAATTATAATCAATATTTGGTGATTGCTACATCCCTTGTCTACATAATTGCAAAATAAATCTTCTTAATTAATATTAATACACGCACAGCGACTTAATTTGTTAAACCTTGTTCCGACCAAAATTTTCATATTTTTTTTGAATAACTCGGCAACGCCCATTGAAAAAAAAAATCTGGATGTCGTGGGAAAGGTAATTTTATGCTGAATTCATAAATGTAAAAATATATAGGCTGATCCATTAAAAAAAATGACCTAGAAGATGCTCCGCTGTAGCGAGTCACCTTGTATATTTCAAAATATTTTTCAAATATGCGCCTTTTGACATTATACCACTTCCACAAAAAAAAATTCCAAAGTTTTCTAACAAGGCCGATATTGGACTTTGATGCGCCATTGGGACACTCTGTATGTATTTCTCCCTATTCTCTACCTGACAACAAGTGAAGTGGCTCAAATCATTGTCCCTAAACACCCTTATTATACAGGTTATTAGACAGTGGTGAGATAATGTGGGACTTTCGAGTGGTGCAAACAGGCGACAAGCCATATTTGTAAGTTTTATTGTGTTATATTTATTATACTACCCAACTCTCGCAGATACTTTTGCCAAGTATTTTGTATAAGTCGGTAATTGTAGATCTACCTTCCATGAATCCACGTTGGACGACAGAAACGAAGTGTAAATAGTTTTTAATAAAATAGGTTTCATAAGATTCGTCTAGTTTAGTTGTTATTGTTATAACTTTTCTATTAATAATAATAATAATAATGATAATAATTTATTCACCATATGTAAAGATACAATAGTATATATTATGGTAAGTCAAGATAAGAATACAATAAAAATAGCAAAAAAGTAATGAATAAATAGATAAAAGAAGTAAATATAACAAACAGCTTAACAAGTCAAAGCCAGACAACATTTACTATAAACAGATAAATAAACAAATAGATAAAAAAATTAAAAAAACAAATAGATATAAAATGAGAAAACCCATACCCACACATACATAAACAAATATGGTTTTTATGTTATTGGATTTCAGGACTTTTGAAACTTTGTCTGTGACACCTTTGATGTAGGGTAGGTCTCCCTTTCCTAGACGCCCTCATTACAAAACAAAATAACAATCAATTCTTTTACTCTGTGTATAGAAAACCAACCCACACCAACCGTTACCTTAACTCAAAATCACACCACCATCCATCACAAATAAATTCCGTTGTCAACACTCTTGTAACCAGATCCCTCAGAGTAACAGACAATCACAGCAGACAATCCGAACTACAAATATTACAAGAAGCACTTCTACAAAACGGTTACGACAAAGGACATATAACGCGATCCATACACAAATCACAAAGTCCTTCCGAAATTCAACAGACAGAAACTCTTCCTCGGCAAAAAGCTTTCCTACCCTACATCAAAGGTGTCGCAGACAAAATTTCAAAAATCCTGAAACCCAATAACATAAAAACCATATTCACAACACACCAAACAATTTCCAATTTAATCAGAACCCCAAAAGACCAAATGATTCCCACGGTGTATACGAAATACCTTGCTCAAACTGTCCCCAAACCTACATTGGACAAACCAACAGACGGATTAACAATAGAATATATGGACATCGTCTTGCAGTTAGAAAATCCGATCCCACATCATCACTTGCCCAACACTGCCTTCTAATAGGCCATAATATAGACTTCGATAACACCAAAACCATAGCACCATCATTTTTCCAGAAACCGCGAACCATCCGCGAAGCAATTGAGATTGAAAAACGTCCCAATTGTCTAAACAAAAGGGATGACGGTCATCGTCTTCCAGTCGCTTGGAAATCATTGATCTCCAGGCTAGCCCCACAATATTCATCCACACCTCATAATCCTGATAGCAGCCGTTCTGCTCTGATGCCTCCATCAACAGACCCTCAACCCCCCACCACTCTCCTACCCACAGACAGCTTTCGTATAAATAACACTTCGTCCGATACTACCAGCGAGTTCGCTTTAAGGAGTAGACAGATTGAAGCCTTAGAGACGGATCGTGGTGAGATCTGGGGAGTAGGCAGATTGAGACCCCGGAATCGAACCAGTTCCACGAACTCCTAGCATTATTTTCTTTGACAATTTTTACTTGACCCATTTTTTCTCTTGAATATGGCTCCAAAACGGGAGCCGAAACGTCGAGATATTAACAATATCAGACGCGGTTCAACCCGAGAACCTAGTATATATATTTTTTAGGTTTTCGCGGGTATTAAATGAAGTGTTGTTGTACTTCCGGGTGCTCTCCCGCGTAGATATATATATATATATATATATATGAAAAATACTAGGTTCTCGGGTTGAACCGCGTCTGAGATTGTTAATGTCTCGACGTTTCGGCTCCCGTTTTGGAGCCATTTTCAAGAGAAAAAGTGAGTCAAGTAAAAATTGTCAAAGAAAATAATGCTAGGAGTTCGTGGAACTGGTTCGATTCCGGGGTCTAATCTGCCTACTCCCCAGATCTCACCGCGATCCGTCTCTAAGGCCTCAACCTGCCTACTCCTTAGAGCGAACTCTATATATATATATATATATATGAAGTGTTGTTAACACCATTGGTTTTTTTATTTCTTTTTTAACTGTGACGCATTTGCATATGTATTTATGTGTGTGTGTATCAATACACATGCAAATGCATCACAGTTAAAAAAGAAATAAAAAAAACAATGGTGTTCAAAATCTATTTGGAAACTTGGTCAATAAATTGATTAAAAAAACAAACAATATAAAAATAAATATTTGAAACAATTACGTAACACTAGATACCATTGTTAAAGGTTAACACTAAAATATTCTTCGACAGTGTAAATCGATATTTTTAAAAGTAGTTCTTTTAATTTTGATTTAAACAGTTTTAAGCCAGATATTTCTTTCAGATAATTAGGGAGATGATTGTATATCCTAATGGGCATAACTGTCACACCATTACTAACCACAGAGAGCTTGTGTTTAGGCAACATAATGTTATTCATGTGTCTCAAACTGTATGGTATATTTCGATCGGAATGTTGAATAAATTGGTTAATTTTAGACTTGATAAATAGACAACATGATAAAATATATAAATAACGCTGGCAGCGTTAGTATTCTAAGTAATACAAATAAATCCCTGCACGAATCGGTAGATTGTTTGAAGAACATGGTCCTAATTATTTTTTTTTGCACAATGAAGAGATCATTAATTCTGCTGGAGTTGCCCCAGCAGATAATACTGTAATTTAATAGTGACTGTACTTGTGCAAAGTAATAAGTTTTCAAAATTTCTAAACTCACATATGAACGAAGCCGCCAAATGACGTAGCATCTAGCAGAAAATTTTTTTCCACGGTTATACCTAATAATTTAACAGAGTAGCTATTTTTTATTGATAAATTATCTATTTTTACCAATAAGCTATGGTTAGGAGTGTTATTGGCAAACATCATCAATTAAGTTTTTGTCCCAATAAGTTTTACTCCAAATTTGTTGCAATAACTGTTCATTAATGAGGTGCAAATGTTTGCATTTGATGACAGCTCATGTACATTGTCTATCCTAGATGCAACCGCCACATTATTGGCAAATTGTGTAACGTGGAATATATTCGTGGCTTTTAAATAACTTTGTAGATCATTTATAAAAATGAGAAAAAGGAGTGGTCCTAATGTGCTACCTTGTAGAACTCCAGTTGGCACCAGCTTATCAACAGATTGATACAGGTTGCCATCAACTTTTAAAATGACTCTCTGTGTACGATGATTTAGATATGACTGAATCCAAGAGTTAGGTACTCCTCTTATATCATAAGCACACATTTTGTTTAGGAGCAATTCATGATTTACCGTGTCAAAAGCTCTAGACATATCAAAAAATTGACATTCACACTTTTTTTTCGTCAATGTTTTGATGTATATAAAGATGTGACTGCATCTTGTATCGAATATCCTTCCCTAAAGCCATATTGACAAGGAGATAAAATATTATTTTTATTCAAGTACATTTTTAGTTGATTAGCAAATGCAAGCTCAAAAAGTTTGGAAAATACAGAGAGTAACGAAATTTGTCTGTAGTTCGAAATTAGTTCCTTTTCATTTTTTTTATGAATCGGTACCAATATTGCTTGTTTTAAACAAGACGGAAAAGTACCTTCGGCAAAACAAAGATTAATTAGTTTACATATTTTTAAATATATCGAAATGAAACTAGTGAGGAGCTATCATGTGATATAAACGTTGTTATAATACAAGTAGAAGATATTTTATGTCTAAGTAACTACTTATTATTCACAGCAATTATATTTTATCTTCTATAAAAAAAACTTCAAAGGTTTTTATAAAGCTTTATTTATTATTTAGCAAGAAAAATATTATCGTAACAAATATCATTTACCTGTTCAAAGCAATAGTTGCTGATGACACAGACATATAACAATACAGTATATATTATAATCGGCAACAACATTTTTAATAACAACATTTTTACGTATATGTGTCAAATATACATTATTATGGAGCTCGTTAGATTTTTTATTAAACATTTCCAAGAAGCTAGCGTGATCCTTTGAGGCTATGCAAAACATGTGTACATTTATATTTGAACAAAAAATATTTAAGTTCGTACCAAAAGTCACTGCAAACCAATCAAGGATTCGCTTCAGCAGTAAAAGTTGTATGTGAATTAATTGTCAGTTATTAAATGGAAATAACTTACGAAACTTACTCATCGCTTTATATCAAATAACAGCGATGGCAGGACAAGAGTTGTCTGGTTCTTGATGCTCTCCTACTTAACCGAAGAATTATTTTTATTTCACGTTCAATGTAATTGGAAAACAGGAAAAAAATAGATGACAATTCGTTACTTTTAGAAACAGACTGTAAAATTAATTTTCTAATTATACAGGGTGCTTATCAACCTATTGTATTAAATGGGTAATGCTTCACAACCAAATTTAACAACTAAGAAATTGAATACGTACATGGAGAACTGCGATATTAATTATTTTCTTATTAGTAAACTGTTTAAGAATTACTAGCCTCACCTCTCGTAAGATTGTCGTCTTTCTCAAGTTATGATGCCTATTTCAAACACCACTATCTAACTTTCAGAATAAAATAGAATACATGCGTAACCTAATAAAATCAACGCCACATGGTTATGGGCGGCGTTATTAAAGGGCGCTACATGACATAATCTCTTCTCCCCTGTGTCCATGCTACTAGAGGTACTAGTTTATTTATTAATTAGAACTTCAGTTGTTGTAATAGAATATCAAGATTTAAATGTGCAAAATAACAATGTTTAACATCGTAGGTTCTTCAACACCCTGTATAAACACGATATTAGCAAAATTAGCATGAAGTAAATGACAATCTTTAAAAAACGTAAGATATTAGAATAAAACGTAGGAATTTCCAGTTTAAAATTAGAATTGTCGAGATCAATGATTTATTTAAAAAAAGTAAGGTTACATTCTATTCTTAACTGTCAAGAAACTCAGAAATAAGTAATTACTTGAGTGATCAACTAATTCTATCTACACACAGTAAACGAATCATTGATAATATAAAAAGTTGAATTTTGATTCCAATCCTCACCAAACATTAAAAATAAATTTTTTGCATTTGCGAGGTTTACTTTGTTGTAATTTTAGGAGCGATCATTGACCCAAACATATTTTTAAAAACATGGGTATCGTTCCTTTTTCCAGACAGCTATTTTTCCACATTATTTATTATCAATAATAATGTACCCAAATCTGTGCCTATGAAAATGTCGTTGAAAATAAAATTTCCTCGTTGCTTCGCCAAATATATTAATACAGATATAAGACGTAAAATGGCGGCTGTCCGTAGTTATAAAAAATCTAATAACCCTACAGCTCTTGAAAATATTCTTTCTTTAAAGAAAGATTCCGACATAATCTATTTTTTGATCCGAAGACTTTTTGGACAAACGTCATCAGTCATAAGTAAAATATCTACCAGTTTCACGTAAAGCAAATTCTCTTGCATATTTCTTTAGTTTCGTGTACATGCCTTCATAAGATTCTCTATAGATACTAGTATTAATATAAATATAACAATTCCAGTGTCAACAAATAGATGAAGTGTGGTATCCAAGACGATTCCAAATAACTTAAGAGAAAACTGTCAAACAATCGAGACCAGCAGTAAATTTTGACTTGACTTTTCTGAAGGCTAATAGTTAACATTAGAACCGTCTTCTAGAATCAAGCTACCAAGCAGTAAGGACAGCTAGCAATCCTTTCCAAGGAGCTTGATATTACCGACGAAACGCGCAGTTCGTAAAGTTCTAGTTTGTTTACTATAGTATCGGCTCTCAAGTCACAAATTTTTTTTTTTTTTTTAATACATTTATTTAACGTCGGCCTATTTCCGCTACTGAGGCCTAACACCGACGCCTGTAGACAAGCTACCCCCAACCAGGAATTTTGCCGAACCTCTTCCCTTAAGAAGAGTAGGGATCTTTTACTTGCCTAACATTTAATAGACAAGGGACCGACGGCTTTACATCCCCTCCGAAGGATGGTATATCTCCTATACAACCCTCGCCTAAGGTTGTATAGTTTCCGCGCATACACTGATATACAAGCCGCTGGAAGATGTGTGAGGCGAGAACGCGGTTTCCGTTGGAATGGTCACCGATCCAAGTACTAACTGCGCCTGTCGTTGCTTTACATCGCATACCGAAGTATGTACATAGTAAAGACGCACTTACGCTTGCCCCCACAAAATTTTAGTAAACAATACTACCTGCTCCTTTTAATATCAGAGCATACAGTATGTCTCCTATTAAGAAAAAAATTATATATGACTAGAGCAAAGAGAAGCTCAAGATTGGGGGGGAGGGTGTTGAACGAATACAGAGCAATATAGTTCTTCGCCTCTGCCTTACCAAAAATCCACGAAAAGAAGACTATAGGTCATATAAACTTTTACTGGTACAGGGGCTTACAGAAGATCACAAACAAAAATGGTAAAAAATTTGCAGTAAATGCTCCAAAAACTGGAAGCATACCCTAATCGTTTTAAATGAATATTATGGACAGATGAATAATTGTTTTAAGCAGCAACCTCTTTATATTTGAAATTGTGAAAGAAGTGAATGATAGTCACGAACAAAATAAAATATTTAGGCGACAAAATTCAAACATATCCTCCAGACATTTAGAAAGACATTGTCAGAATTATACTGTTCCCCAACAAGAAAACAACTTCAAAGTCTTCTCGACCTAAATAGTTGGGTTCTGCATTAATTAACCAAGTTGCGATCATTATTAAGCCAATAACGAAACTTCCTTCGCAGAATTACACATCTAGTAGAATAAACAAAGCAATAATTCATTAGAAAAATTTTTACTCTTTGAACTCCATCGCCCTAATTTTTTACGTCAGTTCATTTTACAACTCGACGCATCCCTGCAAGGCCTTTCAGCAGTTTTGTAGTAACTTTTGGTGGAATGATGCTATCAACTATCAAAAAAATAAAGTCAAAATTTGCTGCTGCCCCAGATTATTTACAAGCTTTCTATTAAGTTATTTAAAATTGTTCTGCATACCACGTTTTATCTTCAACTTCATCAATTACATGTAGTAAGCAGTATGGAGTTGTTTCCTAATATTCAATATCTACAAACTTATAACATAACAGTACTTATCTAAGATTATGCACGCTGGTGGTCTAATAGATGTCGTTTATACAGATTACTTTGAAACTTCCGACGACCTTGATCATAGCGTCTCGTTAACAGAATTAATTTCTTTGGGCTATAATCTTTAGCTAATAAGCTACTTTCAATTCTATCTTCTCCACAGAAGGCCAATACAGAGGATAAGTCTATTGAATCTGTATATTTGAGTCAAGGGTATGTAGGAGTCGGTGCTAGGCCATTTATTTCTTGTTACATTTTAAATCTCTATTGATATCCGCTGCCCAC
Organism: Leptura quadrifasciata; assembly: GCA_963675555.1. Taxonomy (NCBI): domain Eukaryota; kingdom Metazoa; phylum Arthropoda; class Insecta; order Coleoptera; family Cerambycidae; genus Leptura; species Leptura quadrifasciata. The sequence continues at coordinate 10,514,643 of OY776681.1, read as the reverse complement.
AACGCTTATATGCTGATGAATTAAAGATATAAAAACGATTTGCAGCGAGTTGTAAGAGGTATCTGTTATTGCGGATGTCTTTCAACAAGGAAATAACCCACTTTGGACCCCCTGTGTTTTCACCAGTTCTTTGTTCTATTGAGCAAACCTGAGATATTGGACGATATATGTAAAATACACATAAAGAATATATAATGCATAAATACACAGATACAATCAGGCACGACACTAACATTCGAAGATTACTGATACAAAAATTCTTGTATATTATAAAAACTTTTTCTAATAAATAGTTTTTTGTAGCACTCTTAAATTTGTTAAAATGTTTTACATTTTATAAATGACTCGGTAATTTATTGAATAAAGTAATGAAATTAGGCGATTCTCTATAAAAATTTGTAATGTACAAAGGAACAGTAGTTAGATCATTATTATACCGAATTTTGTAGGAATGTGTATCTCCTAATCTATTAAGGGAGCATATGTTTTTGTGTACAAAACACACATTTTAAAATAAAGATGCCTATCACGGTCAGGATTTTATTTTCTCTAAAAATATCCCTGCAGCTGTCTAATGGTTGCAGACTAAATGTGAGCCTGACTATCCTTTTTTGTAATATCAAGACTTTGCTAACGTTTTTGCCTACACTCCAAGTGACTGCATTCATAGCCAAATGGCTATAGGCTACGGCATAATAGATATTTAATGAGACATTTACATCAAAAGCAGCTTTCATTTGAAATATAGCAAAATAAGCGCAGTTTCATTTTTTTGCAAAGAAAATCTACGTTAATATTTCAAGAGAGCTTGCTATCTAACCATGTCTCTAGGAATTTCACATTTTGATACGCATCAATATTATTTTCAGTGAAAACTGAGAAGCAAGTTCTTTTCTTATGTGAAAATTTATAAACAGAGTTTTTTTCTTATTCAATATTAGTTGATTCTGCACCAGTTATCCAGTTCGTTGTGGACAAAATTTATATTTTCAGAAAGTTCTTAAAGGTCCTGTGCCGAGACTGTAATAGTAGTGTCATCAGCAAACATTGTGACTCTACCTTTGGTGATGAAAGTTGGTAAGTCATTCCCAACATTGTAAGTAGAAGAGGTCCCAACACCGAACCTAGAGGAATTCCCATCTGCACATCCTTCATGTGAGACATAATGTCATCATACTTGACGAGTAATTTTCTATTGAACATGTACGAGTGTAGCCATGGAAGTAGACTTCCTTGTATACCCATGTTATGCAATTTCGTGACTATGACTCCTATCTATGCACGAGAAAGTCAAACATTAGTGACATTACATCCTTTCCTTCATCAGGGTCATTGTAAATAGAATCTAATAAATTATAAAAAGTAGTTTCGATAAATTTAGTAGATATGAAACCATGTTGGTATGGTGTAATAATATTATGCATATTTAAAAATTCCACTATCATGTTATGAATAAGTCTCAATCAATCAACTTTAATAATATACTCAGAAGTGAGATCTGACGATAATTTTCTACATTGCGATGATCATCCTTCTTATAAAGTGGAATGACACATGCTACTTTTAGTATATCTGGACATATTCCAGATTCTAATATTGTGCCATTGATTAATTTTAACAGTTTAGTGGTGATTTCATCTAAACCTGCTGATTTTTCATTGTCTAGTTCCTTAATCTCATTTTTAACAGTATGCTCATCTATTTACCTGACAAGTAAAGTTTGAGGTTGATAATCGATTTTAGTACATGGCAGAGATAAGTTTTCTCCAAATTGTTCAACTATTAGATATTGCACATAAATAATTTGCGAAAATACTAGCGATTTTATCAAAATCCTTTATCACCTTACCATTCACTAATAGCTCTACAGTTTTATATTTATTACTTTTCATGTATTTTCTTTATGGTTTGGCTTACACCCCCCATTTTTAATAGTAATTATTTGGGCAAAGTAATCTGCTATACAAGAATCAACAACTTTACAGGGATTTGGGGATTTACGTAGGATTTTATAATTAATTATCACATATTATTTTCCACTTATTTTATTTTTATTAACAAAAATACGGATAAAAACAAAAATTATTCATAATATATCGAGCTACTTTATACAAGCTTAACTTTTAAACACTTTTCTAATACAATATTAATATCTGTCGGTAAAAACATTTATAATGCCGAGGCTCTTAAAGCTCTGAAAACTATATAAAAAATTGAACATTTTCTGTAAGCGTAAAAACGTTATATTATACACCCCCTTTTGTTGTTGTTTCCTAACTTCGTGACCAATCAATTTGTTAGTCCGGCGTATTAGAACCTAACTTGGCAAGAATAATGCACACGCGGTTAAAAGCGATTTCTCTTTTCTGTCGTATCAGTAGTAACCTAAGGACCATATTCAGAACGGAAGCCTAGCGGATCAGCCCACTTTTAACTTCTGTAAAGTCGCGCAAAGCACAGTTTGGGACCTAATTCATTTTGGACTATTAATTCCGTTTCATTCGTCGTAGCGAGATCATTTTTGGTTGTAGATCTATGTTTTTGGGGGAGAGAAACCTGATTTTAACAGTTTCGTGCCCTGAGGCCCATAGTACTCCCGTTTGGGTGCCTAGGGTTTGAACGTGTGTGTACTAAAAGTGTACCACGGGTACCTGAGGAATATTATGATCAGTTTCTTTACCTCCAACCATGAGTTGACGTTTATGAGACTCAAAAAGGTTAAAAGACTATTCTTTAAACAGAGCTTTATTTAATTTTACTGAAATAAATTGCATATTTAGAACAGAGAACATACAAAGAACATTGAAGATTGTCTTCTTTCGAAGATGTGTCCGCTGCGGGCTTTTCTGACGTCTGCATTAATTGCAGGTTATGCCAATTTCTCCTTGTTCCGAGCACTTTGACGAATAAAAAGAGTATTATGATAATACTTATCATCATCGCGGTGTCAGATTGTATATTGTGAATCCTGAGGTTTTTGTTTGTAATTTTATCTACTCTTGCTCACAACTGCATTTGCACAGCTGGTGCATGGTAGTTGAGATTTTACACCGTTTTCCACATAGAATTTTGCAGGAACAGGAGATAAATTCACGGCACGCCCTTTCTGCCGGAGGCAGGGTCGTCCACTTGACCTGGCGGAAGCAAAATACTATTAAATGAGCGATACGACCAGGGTCCTTGCCATTGCGAATTCACATTCGAACACGTATACATTTTCCCATGCAATTTGTAGTGGAAAACGTATACGTATACGAATGCGAATGATCAAGGATACCAGGGCCCTATGCGTTGATTTGTGTATACCATATAATATGACATTAACTTTATCTTTCACACTCCTTGTGGTGTCTTGGTCCATCCATACAATGCAGGGTCGAGAAGAACGAAATCCGTCGTTAGACTCTATCCCCATATATGCCCCTCCTCATAGGCAACTCTCTGGGTATGCAGATGGAAAGCATTTTGAGTAGGAGGGGATATTTTCTATGTCGCTACTTGCTGAACAGGTGAAGACAGGCGGTATTGATTTCTTCATCTTCTGAACATCTGTCATACAGTATAACGACATACCTTTCCATTATGGGTAGGGCCTGCTCAATTTCATCCAAGGAAGGAGCTTTGGACAAGCACTCAAAGATAGGATTTACTGCAGGAAAATCTTTCCACGCCACCAGTGCCGTTCTTTTTCTTTTGCCCCTGAACGCAGAAGCGGTATCGCTGTGAAGGCATGGAAGAAGAGAAGAACCAAACAACTTTCTGGCCCAAGACTCTGAATAATAGAGAAGACATCCAGCAAGCGATAGGACTTGCCGGCACCCAAGACAATCCATATGTTTTCACAGCTAGGTAGAGCATGCAAGAAGGCAGTTGCCAGAGCACCACCACGTCTGTGTCGACCGTGCGGATCAAAATATGTTTGTGTCCTTCCCTGCAACCTTCCCTGATTTTTTTTTTGTAAGGTTATGTCTATGTACCATGGCCTATGTACTATGGGCCTCAGAGCCTCGAGGCAAGATCTGCACCCAAAAATGATCTCGTTATGACGACTGAAACGGAATTAATAGTCTAAAATGACATTAGGTCCCAAACTGCATTTTGCGCGACTGTACAGAAGTTAAAAGTGACTGATCCGATGGGCTCCTGTTCTGAATATGGTCCTTAGGTCCCTACTGACATGAGAGAAAAGAGAAATCGCTTTTAACCGCTTGCGCATAATTCTTACAGCAATCTGCCGGACTATGTGTCCAATACGTCATTACCCTAGATGATATACCTTCCAAAGGTACACTGTCTCATATTTTATTTTTATACTTTTGCAGGTGTGAAGGGTGGTGCGCCAAACCTTGTCAAAAAATCCAAGTCCCTCTTATAAGAACAACAACATGCGGATGGAAGTTGGAATGTATCGGGAATAGTCGAACCTTTGTCACTTAAGGATAACATTCTCCTGTACACGTACTTTTGCTTACACGCAGTCCTATAGCCATCCGGGAGCTCTCCTATTATATTGCACGGACCTCCATGACTGAAAAAAAGGAGGTATAATTTTTATTTGATTATTGATAGTAGATAGAGTTTTATTTCCCGGTACAATAAATATTACATAATGGATAAATACAAATTTGGTACAGCTTCCTTTAGAAGTGTGTAAAAAAGTAGATACACGATGTAATTATGATTAAATACAAATACTTTGTGAATCTAAATACGAATCATCATTTAGTTTAAGCTTCATGTAGTTGAAATTATTGAATAAAATACTGGTATCATTAGTAAAGGAAATAAAACCGGCTTCCGGAAAGCTACACACAACGTCGTTAATATTTAATAAAAAGAGGAGAGGCCGCAATATTGAGCCTTGGGGTACTTCACATTTCACTGTACCAGTTGGTTACCATATTCTTATTTATGTTGTTGTTGTACACGGTTTTTAGTTGGACTTGAGTAAGTCGATTGGATAAATATGATTTAAACCAAATTATAAATAAATAATTGTTGTCAATTTTCTTAAGCTGGATTAAACTTCTTTTAATTTTACATGATATTCGAATGCCCTTTGTGATCCATAAGTGAAACCCTTTTTGAAATATTCATTTTTATTTTATTAAACGAGGCCTTAATACAAGGCTGATAATGAAATATTATATGCATTGAATTTTTATATATAGAAATAAATATGGTCCGGGCAACACAAATAGTCGTTAATTAGTTTCAAAATTCATACGCAATATTGGAATATAACTTAGAATATTTATGGCCTAAACAACATTCTTTGAATATAAATCTCTCTTATAAATAATATCCTTTCAATCATTAATCAAGAGTATATGAAAGCGTTACGAAAGTATCTTTTGTTTAACTTAAGAGGTTTTGGGATTTATATTAACAGGGACAGTTTAATTAGGCTTTTTGTGGATTTCAGTCCTTAACAGCGTCAGAATCTAAATTTAAGAGGAACTGACATATTAATTTACGAATGTTTCACATTTATTGAGAAGCTTAACAAATAAAATCATTTGTGGAGGGCACTATTGGAAGAAAATCTGGTTTACTTTATGTTTTTAAGGATAAATATTAACTGCTACCATTCAAAGTTATTCAGAGTATTGACATAAAAGATATTACTAGAGAAAACGAAACAATTTTTGATTGTACGACTTGTAAAATAGAGGACCACAATTTCATCGTGGTTCTAGAATTTACGTATTCATTTATTTTCTATTTGCTCAACATATTACAGAAACAAAATGTCAGTACACTGTAACACAAAAATAATAATAAAACTATAACTGCAACTAAGTAAAAGTAACTAATAATGCAGATTTCTTTGAAAATCATAATGAAGATATCAAATAACTAATCCATATTCTAACTTGCATCCAACAAATTAATAATAAATTGACTTTAGTGCTAATGAATCAATAAAGTTCTGACACTTCTTAATTATAAAACCCGATATGTTTAAAACTGATAATGAGGTCAAGCTGGTGTGTTTATTGAACGAAAATTTAATATCTAATAAAATCCCGAAGCCTCTAATACTGTAACATTGCTTTAAATCTACTGACTGTAGTGTACAGAGTATCTCACTGGGAACTGAATCGATCGATATAGAGAAAAGTACGCATCAGAAAATTTTGAAAATTTTGATAATTACTAATGTCGGTGTGGCCAATCCAACTAAATAATTACATGCAGCTGGCACTTCCGCTCATACCGGAAGTCGATACCAACTTGCTTATTTCAAATGGAACACCCTAAATTAGTAATTATCTAAATTTTCAAAATCTTCTGATGCGTACTTTTCTCTATATCGATCGATTCAGTTCTCGGTGAGACACCCTGTATATTGCTATTGGAATGTTAACTGAACTCCATATTGTGTAAATCCTGAACTATTCGGTAACTGATAGCTGGAATGTTATTAATTCTAGGTCAAATATATATATTTCATTTTTATATTTTTCTTTTCTTATTTTTTTATATTATACATCACACTCTGCCAGATTTAAACTATTAGATATAATTTATTTATAATATACATTATTAAAATTATAGAAACAATTAAGTATTTCGCTTTCCACGCACAGAATTTTCTTCTCACTGGAATTTTCTATGTTTATTTATGTTTTTTTAAATTTTTATTTATGTTTATGCTTATATTTGTAGTGAATGTCTTATTATATTTATTAAAATTTATGCCTATATTCGCATTTATATTTTCTACAATTTGTTCAGTAAATAAACCCCCTGCGAAGTGCGAAGCAATATTACAAAATAACGTCGACATATTTCTCTCTAATAGTTTTCAACCTGGCGCCGTTAGCTCAGCGGGGACACCGGCGCTGGCGACAGAACGAATTTTAATACCGTAGGTAAAACTACGCCCTAAGAATTGCACCGTTAGTAGACTACAGGTGTAATTCTCTTCGCCAATCCACTAATTTAGACCAAGACACTAGAGAGGTGGCATATCATACTATATTATTAGTTCTTAATAGAGAAGATCTCAAAGATGTCAAAGTTAATAAAAATTATTATCATAGAGGTGGGAGAAGAATTTGTAAATAAAAAAAAAATAAAGAAATACTAATAGTAGAGCAAAATCGCTTATTTCTGGTAGTTTTTTTTTAGTATAATCATATGGGACCTTCACCATTTTGTACAGCTTAATTTTGGCTGCCCGAAATGGATTTCTCCAACTTTTTTTAGTAGGGCCTAAATTTGTTCATGCCTGAGAAGTAATTTGTAAAATGTGTTCATTAAAACATACATCGCGCTATTAAATTAATGGTTTGAGCTACAATTATGAATTTTTGCAAACTTACTCAAAAAACTATAGCGCAATAGCGCTTCTAACACAAATTTTCAAAATGTAAGGCCTTTTCGAGAAAACAAGCCTCAAAGCCGTCACTAGCGAATCGAGAAATCGAATTTCTAATGCGTTTCATTTTCACAGTTGATATAATGTGCCGAACCCGCAGAGTCGCACATGTATTTTATTATAAATCATATAGAAATACAATAACTAAATTAATTCAAAAAACAAAAAATGAATATTATAAACAAAAATTTGAAGAAGAAAAAGATATTAAAAAAACATGGGATATAATTAGAAAATGAACAAACGATTGAGCAAAAAAAAACACAAGTAATATAAACCTATTAAAAATAGATAATGACACAACTATAACAAACAATTTAGAAATTTCTAATCAATTTGTAAATTATTTTTCAGAAATAGGACAGAAAATGGCACAAAATATTACAAATAATAAGGTAGGTAATGTAGACAATATAGAGAACAACATCGACAAAAAAATTAAAAACACAATTTTTTTAAGTCCGGTGTCAGAAATTGAATTAATAAATGTCATAAAGAGCCTAAAAAATAACAGTTTCCCTGGTCACGACACTTTAATGGTGAATACAATAAAAAATACAAAGAAATATATTCTAAAACCGTTAGAACACATAACAAATCAAATTTTTTCACAAGGCAAATTTCCAGAGATTCTAAAAAAAGCATCATCAAACCTATATTTAAGCAAGGCGATGTAACAAATATTTCAAATTACCGCCCAATTTCTCTAATAAGTAATATAACCAAAATTCTTGAAAAATGTTTAAAAAAAATACTTTTAGACCATTTAAATAAATATAATGTCATATCATCCTCACAATATGGCTTCAGAGAGGGACTTTCCACAGTAGATGCGATACACGATTTAGTCAGTGACAGCTCTAAATAAGGGTCAAAAGCCGTTGGCAGTATTCTTGGATCTGGCAAAGGCTTTCGACACGGTATCGCACGAAAAACTGCTAAATAAGTTAGACTATTACGGAATCAGAGGTATATGTGGCGAACTTATCAGGGACTATCTATCAAATCGGAAACAAATAGTAACTATAAAATCAGGAAACAGTCAAGAGAAAATTATAACATATGGAATACCACAAGGTACAGTAATAATACCAATATTATTTCAAATTTACATCAACAATATGCTCCAAATAAGTATACCTGGTATCTAGAAATACATATAGATCAATTTCTGAAATGGGACAAACATATAGATATTCTAACGGGTAAACTGAGGAGGCTATTACATAAATTTTATCGATTAAAACAAATAATGAAATTAAAACAGCTAATGTCTATTTATAAAACATTAGTAGAATCTCTTCTAACATATGGCATAATAATATGGGGAGGGGTTTACGAAACCACAGTAAGCAGTTTAAAAATTGTTTAAAGACATATTGAAAATAATATTAGGCAAACCAAAAAAATATTCAACAACAATAGTCTATGAAGAGACGAACGTATTAGATATTGAGGGATTATTCATATTACAAGCAATTAATTACGTACAAAAACGTCCAAATTTTTCAGACAAAATAAAACAGGTACCAAACTAGAGCAAAAATTAATGAAAATTTTATAACACCACAACCTAAGAAAACGTCTTTTCGTAAATTCATAGACTAAATAGGAATAAAACTCCATAACACCCTACCAAACAAATTAAAAGATATTAATAGCTTCGCATTATTTAAAAAGCATTCCAAAATTTATATATGTAATAATATCAAAACTTTCAAAAATATACCATACAATTAGAAAATAGATTAATTTAAAATTATTCAGGTTGTTGCTGCTCTGTTAATGAGAATTTACTTTAGCATAATTTTGGGTATGACCTATTTTGTATTACACATATTTTTATATTCTTCTTCTCATTATGCACTTTGAATTTACCATAAAATTTTAAGGTTTACTCTGTACAAGTCACTTGCTCAAATATTATTATATACAAATTAAGGCACAAGACAAACTCTCTCAAGGAGTTTAGGTGCCTCATTCTTTATTATATTTTATGTACTACCAACATTGAAAATAAACTTTATTATTATTATTATTATTATAACGTTCGATAATCAGTCGTACTTACAGTTTTTATGTATTTTATTGAGCAAGTATATTAGGATCCTGTAGAGTAAGTCTCTTTCTTGGTTATTATTAATCTTTTGAAATTTGGTAAATGAAATTTTGTAAGTTCTCACATGAAAATTACGCGAGGGCGAATAGTTTTAGTTAAAAATAATTGCAGTTTCTTTTGAAAATCCCGGGCACTCAGTGGCGCCACATATGTATTTATGTATATATAAAATAATAATATTTCATAAAATAAAAATTAAATATATTTAAATGCGTTGTCATGCTCAACTCAACCAAAAAGAAAAACTGGAGTTCTTTTAAGAAAATTTTTAATGGCAGGTATAATTTTATTAGGAGTGGAATATTTACATGATCCGACATTAAAACTGGAGAATGGTTGATGTTTATAGAAATTTTAACCAGTTGACAGTTGTTCTTATTATTGTCCAGCAAGGACCAACGTGTAGGCGTGAGCATATTCCTTGCTGGGAAAGGATGGTGACGCGATTGTTAATTAGGGAGTAACAAGTTAAAAGATAAATAAATAAATAGACTTACAACTTAAAAATAAATAACTGTTCTAACAACATAAATAAACTTTCTTGTTCGATGACTGCGTCAATCCGAATATCCGTATTCCACTTTTCTTCTTCAACTTTTCAACTTTTTTAACATGCCCTGCATTTCTGCCAATAATCTGCTGTAACTCTTCTTAATGCACTGGATAGAAGGCATTTTACATGTTCTAATTTAAAAGTACTATTTTCTCTTGCAACATTCCTCTTTACTTCAGCCCAAATACGCTCAATTGGATTGAGTTCACAATGGTAAGGCGGCAGCCGTAATACCTCAGTACCTCTAGCTTTAGCCATTTCATCCACAATATATTTCTTATATATCGGCGAATGCTGTTTCGCTAGGGTTAGAAATTCGGCATTCAGCGAAGCACGATCGAATAGGATATCTTTACCTTCTAACCACTCTTGAATTTTCGATTTTCGCCATGCACTGGTTGGTAACTTTTCCAGTAATCGACTGTGGTACGGGGAGTTATCCATAATAACGACAGATCCGGGTTCAATCTTAGCGAGAATTTTTGCAAAGATTCCTCTAAAACATCCGCATTCATGTCCCCGTGATCATCGCCACTTTTTTTCGACGCGAACGATAGAAGTCCATCTTCCACGAATACTGAATCACTTTCTATGTGCGTTATTATTAAGCGTTTTCCTTTTCCTGTTGGCATTTTTAATCCTGTTGACCAATCTTCCATATGGCCTTAACGAACAGTTTTTACATTTCCATCTTGCCAAAATTACGTTACAGTATGTTCCTCATTTACACACGTCTCATCTAAATAATAGAATTTTCTTCCTCTTTCACGGGCAGCTCTAATTGTCCGAATATAATTCCTTCGCCAACAAATAATATCATTTCTCTCAAGTAGGAGGCTACTTCTCTTTCCTTTTGCAAATACAAAGTTCATATCATGCAAACATGTTTTTAACGTCGAAAATCGACATCATCATTCAGGGACTGTAAAATTTTCTTAACAGTAGGGATTTCATTATCATAGAAGAATTTATGAACTTTACGTCGAATTCCATTTTTCTGGAATTTGTCTAATATTATTTTTTCTTCCAGACTTCGCTTTGCGTTTCCGAACATCCCTTCATTTTTCCTTCTCTTAAAATTCTGTAAATGGTCCGCTCACTCACGCCGGTACACCTCATGTTTGACAGTTTGTAACTCGAAAACTGTCCATTTTTCTATCTCGCTTCTTTAAGATTTTTGATCAGAACATCATAAACTACATTATACCAAATTTTCATCCAATTCGACTGGGACCCATTTTCCCTTAGGTTCAGTGCGGGGTCCTTTGATTTTGCGAATTTCCGCCTTACTAAACAAATTTATTCCATTTCGGATACCCAAAACTATGTTCTACGTGAAGGTATCTTTTAGTTATACGTTAATTTAAAAAGCGGGTGGGTAAATTAAGATAGTTAAGGAATACACTTTTAAAAAGCAAAAAAAAAAATACTCGCTCTATTAAACAAAAATTATATTAATATATTTCTTTTAGCTTGAAGCTTAGCTCTCCGACGTTGACCCTCCATTTTCCAAATTAAAACAGGTTTTAATACAACTCGTTTGCTCGTTACTGCTGGAAGACAAACTGTAAAACGAACAGGTTGAAATTGATGATTTGATTGTTATTTTTTCAATATTCAATACCCATTTCTACTCGATTCCTTAAAATGTTGATATGTTCACCCTAAATACTCTTTTGAGAAGTCTATAATAATTTGTTAATTATTTAAATAATTTTTGTGGAGTAAAATGATATATAATTGATCAAATATACTTTTATACCAGAATCTCTCCTTATTCTTTGTCTTAAAATTCGCCGATCCTGATTTATGACGTGTTGGTGGGTAAAACTTTGCAAGAACTAAAACAAAAAACGTGGAAACGTGTCATTAGCAAACTTTACTTTGGGTATTAGATTTGTCATGTAACTATAATTATATTCTAGCACGAGGAAGGACGCAGATAAAACTTTGGAGAACAAGAAGGCAAGATAAGAGGGAACTACCTACTACTGAATTACTGCCGCGAGGATTTTCGATATATTAGCCCAAAGTTTGCGGAAGTTTTCTAGGTAGGTATTAAATCGTATATTGTACTGCGTCAGGAATTATATCGTCTGTAAATCCCAGGATAATCTATTATGGAAACGGGGAGTGAAATCCTTATATTGTATGCAATAGTCAGATCGCATTTGATAATAAAAGCCAGCTAAAATCCTATCATGCGTTTAAATTCGGCTGTGGACAAGTAGAGCTTCATTTGTCCACTCAGTCAATTCTAAGAATTTTTTATAATATGAACAATTTTCGAAAGAACAATAAGAACAATTTCAATTTCATTATTCAATATTTCACTTGCATATTATAATTAATGTTGTACAGAATGCAAATATTTCTTTTGGTCATGGCCTCGAGAGTGTAAGTGGAACGCCCTGTATATAATGTTTGATTTTGATCGCCACCTAATGATGACAACAAAGTTGACGATATACGCGTAACTAAAGTAGAGTAATCTTTATTTATCCAGAGAAAGGATATTAATAAAGCATAAAATCTTAAAATACGCCTAGTATACAGGGTGTCTCACCGGGAACTGAATCGATCGGTATAGAGAAAAGTACGCATCAGAAAATTTTGAAAATTCAGATAATTACTAATGTCGGTGTAACCGATCCAACTAAAATAATTACAAGTAGCTGGCACTATCGCTTATACCGGAAGTCGATACCAACTTGCTTATTTCAAATGGAACACCCTATATATTTTAGGGTTTTCGAAAAGAGCATAAAATTTTGAGTCGAAAATATGTAGCATATCCTATACCTAAACCTAGCCGTTTCAGAGATATTTGACATTTTATAGAAAATTTGGCAGGTGCAACGGTTTCCAAGAACCGTTATAACTTTCTTCATGTAAAAGATCCTCATTTGCTTCTTGCCACATAAAAAGAGCACAAGGAGAACTACGTTCTACAACTGAAATAAATTCAATAAAATCATACCAAGTGTTCCGTTTTTCGCGTTACATTTTGTCAACTTCAAACCGCGAAAACTTGTTTAGGTCAAATGGAACATCCTGTATTTTTTTATGTCAAGTTGTGTAAAATTGAATTCCCTTTTTTCTGATATTAGCATTGTGGAGGTTAAAGTTACAACTTTTTGAAATATTTGCGATTTTATTAGAAATTCATGAATTGTTGTAATCATTTCATCAAAATAGCCATGATTAGAAACAATCAGTCATTATCTTATGTCAAAAAATGCCAGCACGTTTAAATTACACCCACGAGGGCTTTTTAAATTTGTTTATTATTTATGGAGAATGTGATAAAGTAATATCAAGAACTTGCAGCACATTTGCTACTCGATATCCAGAAAAACGGAAACCGTCACCAAACACTGTAAAACGTATACTGGAAAACTTTAAAAATTATGGCTCTGTCAAGGCAAAAATGCAAAGAATAAAGCCTATTGTCGGACGAAAACATTGAAATAGTCATTCTGGGATATTTTCATGCATTTCCAAGTATGTCATTAAGACAAGCTGCTCTGGAATCGGGACTATGCAAGGATTCAATTCACAGAATCTTATTAAAACATAAGTTTCACCCGTTTTCATTCCATATGGTTCAAGGATTAAAAGAAACAGATTTCCTAAGAAGACAGAATTTTTGTGAGTTTATTCTAATAAGGTCTGAGGGTCACAATTCTTATTTGGGAAATATTATATGGACAGATGAAGCAAAATTTACTAAAAATGAACTTTTTAATAGACACAATTGGCATTATTGGAGTGACTCAAATCCTCGTATGTTCAGACAGCGAAACTGTCAGGAAAATTGGCAGTTTAATGTTTACTGTGCCCCACAATGCTAATATCAGAAAAAAGGGAATTCAATTTTACACAACTTGACGTAAAATAATACAGGGTGTTCCATTTGACCTAAACAAGTTTTCGCGGTTTGAAGTTGACAAAATGTAACACGAAAAACGGAACACTTGGTATGACATTATTGAATTTATTTCAGTTGTTGAACGTAGCTCTCCTTGTGTTCTTTTTATGTGACAAGAAGCAAATGAGGATCTTTTACACGAAGAAAGTTATAACGGTTCTTGCAAACCGTTGCACCTGTTACATTTTTTATAAAATGTCAAATGTCTCTGAAACGGCTAGGTTTAGGTATAGGATGTACTACATATTTTTTAATTATTTTAGTTGGATTGGCCACATCGATATTAGTAATTACTTAAATTTTCAAAATTTTCTGATGCGTACTTTTCTCTATATCGATCGATTCAGTTGAGACACCCTGTATACCATTGTCTAACATGGCGTTTAGTATTTTAATGTGTATTTCACATTAAATGTCCCAAATACCTGTTATTAAGAAAATTCAGAATGAAAGATTATCTTTTTGCGGACGACTTGAAGACATTGTTCATTGGAGTATCAATAATTTGAGTGAAAAGGACAAAATAAGGTTTACCGTCAGAGAAATTTATTAAGATAGCGGCCATCCATGAAGCAGTCTCCTGAGTAATCTGCATTATATAAAATATCTTGTCATATACCTACTGTAAAAGTGTAGAAAATCTAAACCATGTACAACTTCGCAGTGGCAATAAATATTTATGCTCATAAATATAAAATCAAACGTAAAAGCACTTTCCTATATATCATATAGTTCGATTTCTTCAAATAATTCATTTGAGGTACATGTAATACTGAAAATAAATTGCCAATCACACACCAGTCATTACTGTTAAAAACTTGCTGTAATTTTTATGAGTAGCAACAATGTATGACATAGTTATTATAAATACCAGGGTGGATCTAGTCTAATAAAGGTTGTGCTGTCGCAAAATCCAAATACCTACTACTCCCAGAGGTTCTCATTATCCTACCCTTGCAGGTATACTTAGTAATGTCTTCGAAAATACTAATGTGATTCCGTTAAACAATAATGAGAGATTTAATTTTAGAAAAATAAGTTTTTAAAATGTAATCATCTTTTACTTTATGTCCTATAATGATCAACAAGCAATATTATGAAAACTTCAAGAAACCTGCAAAGAATTTTTAATTTTAAAACTCTCTCAACTAATTCAAGACTATTACCTAGATATATTACTTCAAATTCGAGGGTACTCTCTCGCCTCACTGCTTAGGTAGGTACTTAGGATTTAACAAAAAGAAATTTGAATAAATTTAGACCCTCTTAACAACAAAATAATCCTTTTTATCTTTACCTAATGTAAATTTTATTACACTTCCCAACCCAAAGTTAAAGATTAAAGTTGGTAGGATTTGAACCCGAATATCCAGAATAAATATTTGTTAATGTTCTGACTATTATAATAATAATAATAATAACAGAATAAGTCTTCAACGTTTCGATTTATTTATTAAATCCTCATCAGGGTTTAAAATCAATATATATCTAGTTAAAAACTGATATACATACGTTTCGAAGAGTTATTTGCTGAAAACTCGAATATCCTCTATACAGGGTGTCCCAACCAAAAGAATGCACGCTGAATAACTTTGGAGATACAAATTATTTGAAAATTTGGTAAAACACGTCGACCTTACTTCCAAGGGGGACATATTTTAATGTAGTACTTGTATACTGGCGTTGGACTAGCAAATAAAATCAAATTTGAATCCTAATTACAAACCGAAAAAAATAAACACAATGAACTAAATTTTTTTAACTACCACCAGTGCTATAGAAGTAAGTGAAATAATTCTCTCACTAAAAAATGACAAGGCGCCAGGCATAGATGGATTGAAGGCAGAGACTTTAAACAATATTTCCTTGATTGTTTCAGCACCATTGGCGTACATAATAAATAAATGTATGGAAATAGGTTATTGCCCGCCTACATTTAAAACATCTGTTGTTCATCCAATACATAAAAGCGGAGATCGTATGATCGTGAGCAATTACAGACCTATATCTTTGATAACCAACTATGCTAAAATTTTTGAAAGAATTATAAAAATGAGATTATGTGAATATATTAATAAATATAATCTAATATCTGACAAACAGCATGGATTCCGAGAAGGCATATCAACTCAAGATACCATATTAAACCTTACATCATCAATGTACTCTGCTTTGGACGTTGGTACATCCCTGTGTGTCTTCATAGACTTCTCAAAGGCCTTTGACAGGGTAAGTCATACTTTGCTTGTGGAATCTCTGGAAGAGCTAGGACTTCGAGGCAAACCTCTGGAATTATTTAAAAGTTATATCTCTAACAGAAATCAATACGTCAAAATAAACAATATATTCAGTGAAAGTAAAAATATCGAGTATGGGGTTCTACAAGGAACAGTATTCGGACCCATATTATTTAATATATATCTAAATGACTTGTTCTCCGTTCAAAGTTGCGGTACTATAATCACTTATGCTGATGATACCGCGATATTCTACAGTGATAACGAAAGTAGAGTTGGATATCAAAAATATAAAAGATTGGTTCGTTCATAAATTGCTTACAATCAACTTCGACAAAACAGTGTGCTTACCAATCACATGCAATAAGACAACATTGCCACATTTCGAAAATCTCAACATTGGAAATATGTTTACAATACACGCGGCCACACAAGTAAAATATTTGGGGATAATGATCGACCATCATCTTAAATGGGACATTCATGCAAACTATGTCATCAAGAAAATCCTATGTTTAATATATAAGTTTAAACTATTAAAAGATATACTGGACATAAAACAGCTAAAAACTTTGTCTTATTCCTTAGCTGAGTCTCATATTATATATGGTATATTAGGATGGGGTGGTGTCGGAAAAACAGTTTTGAATAATTTAATAATCGTACAAAAAAGACTTCTAAAAATAATGTTTAAAAAAGAACCCACTCATCCTTCAGATGTCCTATATAAAGATTCTCATATACTGGATCCACGACAGCTGTTCTTTGTCCATGCAAGTATTAGACTGCATTTGAAGCAGGCGACTCTAACATTAAATGAGCACGTATATGATACTAGAAAAAAAATTTAGCACACTTAACACCATTTATGTACAAAACTGTTGGGCAAAAATGTTTCGATTATTTAGGACCACGAATATTATAACAAGTTACCAGATGAGATACGAAACATAAGATCTAAATACGCTTTTAAAAAACAAATTAAAAATTTCACACATTCTATGCCTCGCCACGAAATTCATGATTTGATTGAGTGTAAATAATATGAGCAGTAAGTGTATCTATGGTTCTCTGCATCGAAGTGGTGGGTGTGGGGGCTGTCGGCCTCTTTTATCTTTCTCGCTAGATGAGGGATGCCGACAGGTTTTGCACCCGCTATGTCCCCGTGGAGGGCTATACCTTATACTCTTACCATGCATCCATAACAATACCTAATGATACAATTTCTGTTCTGTTTATCTTTGCATTTATATGACCGTCCATAAGTTCTCCGCACCCCATCGTTTATCATCGTTTGTCCGCTCAAGAATTTATCTTACGGATCTTGCGAAATGATATAATTTTAATTAAATTATTAAATTATTATATACCTATCATCATCCCTCTACCTTACACGGCCACTCCCTCAAAAAATTCAAATGGCAAAGGAGGTCGAGTGATACATCTTTTGAAAGGTCTTGCAATTCTCTACATAGCTATGTATTTTATTAAACTTTTATCGATTCGTTCCTGATAAATAAATTGTTTCATTATTTTAGGTTCGGGAAATAAAAATAAAAGAAGCAGTTCAAATTATGTATGTATTGTTCAAAATGACCCGCACCGACTTCCATACAGTAGTATAATCTGTTTTGAAATTCTGTACGAACATTTCTGAACCAATCTGGAGTCAATAAACGGCATTCTCGAACAATTCTTTCACGTAACTCTTCCAGAGATACGGATTTTGTTTCAAATACCTTCGATTTCAAATGTCCCCACAGAAATAAATCTAAGGGAGTTAAATCGGGTGACCTAGCGGGCCACTCTACAGGACCTCTTCTTCCAATCCATTGCTCAGGATACGGATTATCCAAAAATTGATGGACTGATAGCAAAATTGGGTGTGCCCCATCCTATTGAAAAAATAGTTCGCCCTCTAAAAGACTATCGTCTTCTTCTAGGATTTGGGTAATCATTGGGTCGATCTTATTTTCTAACAGATCGAGGCATCTTTCGCCATTTAAATTGTCAGGAATAAAAATGGCCCGACAATGTGATCTCCTAAGATGCCATCCCAAACATTTAACTTCTGAGACATTTGGGTATGAGTTTCCATGAACAAATGTGGATTGGTTTCACTCTAATACCTACAATTGTGCCTGATTACCTCCCCATTTAAGTAAAATGTCGATTCATCGGAAAAACACGTATTGTACAGTAGATTGGCATTACCGTTTAATTGTTCACTAAAAATCTAAGCCGACGAGGATCATCTTCGTTTAATTCTTATACCAATTTAAATTTATATGGATGCAATTTGTGGGCCTTCAGAATTCGATGAACACTGCTTCGTGATACACCGGAAGCCTCAGCTACTTTCCTGATCGATTGAGTATTATCCATCCGCAAATGACCCAGAACTGCCACTTCGACTGCTTCATCCCTAATTGGTCGCTGAGGTTTATGCTTTTAGTTTCCTACAGAACCTGTTTCCAAAAAAGTTTTTCAATAATAATTGTAAAACATGCTGAGAACCAACCTTTCTATATCCTCTGTCCTGAAGGACATAAACCATTTTGAGAACTCACTCTGGTAAAATGTATCTCGATTTAAAATTGGTTGTGAACAAATTAATGTTCAAGGACTATCAAATACTTCTGAATCTTTTATTATTCTAAAACTAAACGGACAAGGAAAGCATTTTTTTGTCGAAAAAACTCGTATTGATTTGAGATCACTAAAAAATATAGCTTTTTTATAAATTCCAATACCCAGTGGCGTGTATTTTAAATTTTTTAAACGATTTCGATTTTGTGTAATCATCAAAAATAAAATTTATTTTCCTTAAGAGCGAATCGATAAAAGTTAAAAAAAAATAAGGAATTGAAAGACCTTTCAAAAGATGTATTACTCGACCCCCCTTGCAATTTGAATTTTTTGAGGGGGTGGCCGTATGTGGTAGATGATGATGATAGGTATAGAAGTATTACATTAAAATATGTCCCCCTTGGAAACAAGGTCGACCTGTTTCACCAATTTTTCAACAACTTTTTATCTCCAAAGTTATTCGGGGTGCCTACTTTTGGTTAGGACACCCTGTATATTATTTCTATATCACTTAGTAATGTAGAAGTACTGCTTGCTTATTGATTTCTGAAAGGCATATTCAGAAAATTGTTCATATTATTTTCACTATTCCTAACGACGACTATATCTGAATATGGTAGTTGCAGTTGTTTTCGATTTCATATACTGAAATTTAAAATTTGACTTACCGTACACACGTCTCGACGTGGACACCCTGCACAAACCCTTCGTCTCTGCCTTGATTCACGATGTACTTCCACTCGCTATTTTTATTTTTTCCAATTTTAGGAAAAATGATCCTGTCGGTTGCTGCGCATACGAACATGTCGTCATCTACGCCGACCCTCTCCTTCAACTCTGTTGGTATGACATCCTCGCCAAAGAAGACTTCCTTGTTGGCCCCTTCTCGTTGTAAAATGTCCTTCAGGTGGAGGTGTGGGTAAGAGTCGAAGTTTTCACAGAAGGTGTTTCCATCGGCGCATTTTGGAGGTCCGTCTATACGAGGTATGGGCTCGAAAAGTACATCGAAGGAATCGGGGAAGATTATGTCCTGTTCAGAGTATTGTCCGAAGGAAATGGGACCTAAAGGTAATGAAGTTTTATTTAGTTTATCGTGACTTTTTTTAAATATTGTCAATTTGAAATATTTCCATGGCTTGCTAGTGAAAACTAATAAAATTTCGAACTTCTCAGTGAAAATGACAGAAAATTTCAAAATTCGAATTTTGTCTTGAAACTGGGCGTCGAAGGTTAAAATAAAATTCTGAACAACTTTTTCTAGAAATTTTTTTCGATGTCTCCAACGTGGCTCAAGATATTGAAAATCTGTCCTATTCACGAGACCATAGTAGGCTGGGGCTACACCTCACATTTGCGTTGAGTACTCAAAGAAATGCAGCTTAAGTTCTACCTTTGTACCAAAATTCAAATCTCTATTTCTAAAAATAAATTAAATACAGGAGTGACTTCATCTTAAGTGTGCCATAGTGTAGGTTGTTACAATCAAGCAATTAACCAATCACCATAGGCTGGTGTCAATACCTTTTTGAAAAAAAAAAAATTATTAACAGGCAAGGATCAGCTGGAAGATTTAGTTAAGGTTATAACTAAGCTCATAACTCCGAGCGAAAAATGTACAATAGTTGTAGATAATAAGAAAATCTAAAACTTTCAAATCAGGCATTTTTCAACATAACCTCAAATTTTCTGAGAAAACGGCTGAAAACTGATTTTTCGGTTTTTTATTTTTTTTCTCTCGTAAAAATAATTCAATTTACATAAAATTAAATGAAAGTATACCTTCTTTGCATTGAATAAGCATGATTTTTTTGCAATCTGGGAAACAAGTAGTTTCCGAGATATTTACATTTTTCGAAAAAGAAACCATACTCTTCCACAGAAAACTTCATTGGTATCCTTTTTATATATAAACATATATGTTGATGGTTTACTTTTCATTAAGCCGCTCAAAATTGAGAAAACCAAAAAATTGCTTTTCGAATCACGAATTTTTCAATATTTTTACTATTTAAATTTTTTTTTTATTTATGTGAATAATAAATTAAATTTCAATGACATAATTTACTTCATTAAATGAGTTTCAAAATAACTTTAGATTTTTAAAATAATGCGCAAATTTTTGTATTACCTAATACCGTATTTTCTGTTCCTATTATTTATGTCAACTTTTTTGTAATATTAAACGATTATTTATAAATGTTTAAGATAGACTTAAATGTGATTTAATTAAACTGCGAAAAATACTACTGACGTAACCAAGACGCACCCAGAAAAACATTTAATACTGCTTTCAATTATTCTACTATATCAGTTCGAAATGCAAATATCTCCGGAAATATCAATTTTGGGTAAGAATGTTATTCACAAAAATCGTAGAGAATTAGTGCCAATTCAGAAATACAATAATATATGGAGTGTTCCATTTGAAAAAAATGAGAAAATTCACTTTAAAATGTCCTGATTTAGCGCTAGAATAAAATACACTCTGTATAATTATAATCAATATTTGGTAGTTGTGTCGTTGTAATACATACATGGCGAATTAATTTGTTAAGCCTTGTTTCGACCAAAATTTTCATATTTTTTCGAATAACAAAAACAAAAATTGGGAGTTCAAATGTGCTTTTAGAGGGCGGAATATTAAAACATAATATTTTTAGTAGCAAACTCCTCTATAAAATCTTTATTTTACTATAAGGAATGTAACCAGACTGCAACCAATAGCTACTCTCCGGGCTATGTACCCCGCCGAGCGCTGAATTATAAGTTATAAGACTGGCGCGTTAAGTGTAATAATTGCATATTACCAAAACGCTAATGTTTCGATTGCAACAAACACCAGCCGAAAAAATGATCCTACTTAAAGAAGCTCTCGTGCCAGTCGTCCCACATCACTTGCAGACTGCAGTTTCGAGCTGTTGGCTCTCGTCAGTGCAAGGTAGGCATGTGACGACCGACACAAGGATCTCTTGACTACTTGGTACATTCCGGTATCTTTAGGATAGCGATATGTAAAACAGTCAGCAGGTGCCATCTAGCGGTCCAGTGTCTGTTGCAATCGAAAAATAAATAGTCTGACTGAGCTTAACATAGTTTAAATGTGCTTTTAGAGGGCGACGAGTGCTAAGTTACAAGTGTAATAATTAAATTATTACACTTGACATTGACGCACATTTGGGATGTGTAATATGTATTTTCAATATCATTAACTGGTGGTATGTATGCATGTATTTTCTAATTTTAAATGAGTACAAAATTATTTGCCTTTTTTTCTTTTTTTATTACTATTGTTTTTATAAAATATACAAGCTATTTTTCAGAAATTAGAATGTTATGTAGTGTAATTGTAAATATATCATAAATTGCACACACAGAGCTTTTTCCTTTGGTGTGCAACTCGATTACCTCTGTTTAAAATTCTTTCTTCTTTCGTTTTATTATTTTTTCCAAATATAATAGGTTTTGCAGCTGATCTTTTTACAGGTTTCTTGTAAGCTATCGTTCCATTGGAGATAAATGTATCTGACGATGCTAAGGGGGGTCGCATGATTTGGGGCCTCGCAGGCACCCTGTTCACCTGAAAACAAAAATACAATAATTAAGTAGTATAAAATTAACATTAATACAAATTATTTTAAATTTTTCAGTCATTAAAGGATTCGCGGATTTTGTCCTTGTAAATATACCTGCCTACGTCGATAGTTCGCACCTGCTCACTTCTGCAGGTGTAAAAATACAAATCTTATAGTATAGCAGGTTATTACTAGTAAATACTTTACAGTTATCAGTTGTTAATTGTTAATTTTACACCTATTTTATTTAAACGGGGGAATTCCCAGAGGAAAGTAGACAATCTATTAATATTACAAGCAGGTATTAGAGCTAAACGTTCTTAATAAACGAATCAGTTTATTTCCATATTTTTTTTCCATATTAAATTGTACGTTGTAAATTTAACGATGAGAGGTCATCGCTAGCGTACGACTTAATTTTAATTTACTTATTTGGATATACTTTCCAATAACCGTAGCTAATTACTGGTTGGGAAAATACAGACCGTTAAACATTGTGACACATTAAATATACTAGAATACGAACATTCATCTATCAAATATTTAGTTCGCTAAAAATAGGAAATATAAAGAGAAAAAAATGCGGGACCTATATCTAAAAAAGTGAGTTATCTTTTTATAAGTTTCTCATAAATAGTAGTCTGGTAAAGTCACACACTGAGGATCTCTGTATATACAAAACCATAATTGGGGCGTCCCAAGGTCCAATATTGGATCCAATTCCGTTCCATATTTACATCAATGATTTATAAAATTATGCATCTGTATTGAGTTCTACTCTTCTCGCTGACGATATTACATTAATTTACACTAATGCTGATGTTACTCTCTCTAATTCACATCTGTTATGAGGTGGAGGTGCAATGTGTTTGGGCACGTTTGTCTGTTATAAAAAAACAATATTTAATTAGCTGTAGTATAACAGATAAAAGAAATATACAAAAGAAATAGGCGAAAATCACAGCGTGAGCAACATCTACATTTTGACAGTAGAACCTTATATGTAGCGAACAATAAATCAATTGATTATTGAGGTTAAATGGAGTCTAATTTTTTTGATGTGAAATTAAGTAACCTATGATTTTTCAAATGGAAATTGCATGAAAGTATTATTTTGTCTAAATAGTTGTACAGATAAAATGATTCAAAGAGTTGACAAAATTATTTCTGTGAAATCCAGAAAGTTTTGTTATGTTTCTTAGTGTTCCAGCTGAGTTACTAATCCAAAATTAAAAATTTGAAAGTCTATTAGTAAATTTATGTATGTGGGTGTATACTACTCGATATAACCAATCAGCTAATCAAAATTTACATACAATGTACATGTTAGAAATGAATGAGCACGAAGTACTTGATAGAATTAACTCCTGTAGAAAAAAAAATCATCTAGAAATGACGGAATATCTTGTTACTTATTAAAGGAAGTAGCAGAATATATAGTTGCCCCGCTGACATACCTAATAAACATCTCGTTGATGAATTGATACTTCCCAGTTGAACTAAAAACAGCAATAGTAATACCGGTGTATAAAAAAGATGATGCCAGTGAAATTAAAAACTATAGACCAATTGCCTTATTGTCAGTATTCTCGAAAATATTCGAAAGAGTTTTTTACAATAAACTAATATCATTCCTTGATAAACATGAGTTAATGTCGGCTAGACAGTTTGGGTTTACCAGAGGGCGCTCTACGCAAGAGACAACACTCTCATTCTATGGTAAAATTTTAGATAATCTTAACTCTCGCTTAAAAGCATGTTGAATTTTCTATGACCTATCGAGTGCATTTGACCCGATTAACCACTCGATTCTATTGAGTAAGCTCGAAACTTATGGAATTAGAGAACCTGCCTTGGCATGGCTAAAGCTTTACTTAACAAATAGGTACCAACTAATACGTATCAATACTTCCAACTCAATAGCATTATATTTTAAAAAAATTCCGGTTACCTCTGGCGTACCCCAAGGTAGTGTACTAGGCCCACTCCTATTTGTAAATTTGTGAACGATATCTTTAAAGCTTTTAACAATAATACCTTCTTAACTTTGTTTGCCGATGACACATTTGCAATTTTATCATCAAACAATTTACCAACTAAGCAACGAAGCAAACATATGTTTACAAAAGAATATCTGACTGGTGTACACAAAACGGCCTAGTACTAAATATAAATAATACACTAATTTTAGGGCTTTTATTTTTATTTTTTAATTGTGTAGTCTGTCACCTTTTCAAACATATATGTTATACAATATTTTTAAATTTTTTTATATATACTTGATTAGTGAAGTATGTAGGTACTTACTTCTCACAATTATTATTTGTATCAACTTTTCCGAAACTGTTGTAATCAGTCTAATTGAAATAAACCTATTCTATTCTGTTCTACTGTATACAGGGTGGACCATTAATAATAGGCCATAGTTCAGGCGTAGATTTTTTGGACCAAAATATGAGGATATAACCAAACATGCTTTAGTTAAATGTTGCTGTGGAAAAAACTCAGGGTGTCAAAGTTCAAATTATTTCTTAGTTTTTTTTCAATAACTCAACAGCCTCTTGACTGATCTTCGCCAAATTTGCTAGAGGAATTTTTGTATTCTAAGAAACAATAATTTATGTATTACATCACATTAGATAATAGAGGGCGCCGCAGGACCTGTATCTGATGATGAAACCTTTCATACTTTTTTGACGAAACGTTGTGGTACTTCTGACCAGAAAATCTAATTGTGGCGTCATTTACACGTATAAAAGTACACTTGGTAGAATTTGATAACTCCAACCGTTTTCGAGGAAAGTGCCGTTAAACATTTCAATATTTTTTTTAAAAACAAAGTCTATTTATTGAAAAAGTACAAAACGTAAGGGAAAACAAAATCGTAATAACAACGTAAACTCTTTCTCACTTTATTATGAACTAATAGATTATTTTCATGATATTGAGATAAATACATACATACAAATGTACAACTTGCATACGACATAAAAACTGTTTTAAATAAACTTTTTTATAGTCTCGTTCCCCATAAGGAAAAGGTCTCTTGCATCGTTCATGAAAAGTGGCTACTCTTTATTGCACAATGTATGCCTATGAATACGTGTAATGTAACTACTACAAAAATAGATGCCCACCTAGTAAATAGTCCTTAAAAATGGTCTGGAAACTTGTATTTTGTTGATGCATATGTGGTTCTTTAATACCCTTTAAATTGCATCTAAACCACGAAATAAACTTATATGTCCACCTTTGGAAACGGCCTCTTCGTATTTTAAAGGCTTCACACTACACATGATCATCAAAACATCCGAAATTGACATTTTTACTTTTCAGATACTGCCTGCTACTACTATACAAACCTCAGAAATTCCGTTTATTAAAAATCTGCCAGACATAATTCCATACAATGTTCGTCTTTTTAAATATTTTAGGAAGTTGTGTACAAAACACAACTTTCATCCAATAAACTATTTTGTTCAATACTTATATGACTAAAGTCAAAACTTATTCTTCACTACTCAATTTGTCAATTTAGAAATTAGCAGCGCCATCTATTGATGGGTGATTTTAACATATACCATAAATACAGAAATTAATCAATACAATGTATTTTCTGTACCGGAATAGACACTGACCATTGTCATCTTATCTCACTGTTCAAATACTTGAGATACGACGTCATCAGCAGTTTATAAATGCAAGCAAGTTCAATGTTTATTGACACTGACCATGTTTATATTGCCCATTACACACATTAATACAAAAAGTATCTGAATGCTATTGAAGAATAATTGTTTCTGAAAATATTTGAAATATTATAATGAAGTCTAAGCATGAAGCCTTAAGTGTAACAATAATTCGGGATTTGATGCACAAATGAGCATATTTATTTGAGATTTTTACAGTTCACGGTTCGTTGCTGAATGTTGAATGAGTATAAGTACTATGATATTTTCAAGGTATCACGAGTATGAAGCAATATTAGACAACTTATTACGTACGGGACTCAAACTTGGCAGGAGTAAATTACTTCTTTTATTCAGTTCTAGTTAATGCTCGTTAGTTATGATCAAATTTTGCAATCCAGTTTTGACCCATCTTCACATGCCGCACACAGATTTTTTTACAGAAAATTTTGACTGCTAATATGTACCTTTATAAAAACAATGAAAATTTTAAATTCTTGCTTTTCAAGAAAAATAGGGAAAATTTGTTTTTGGCATAAGAATATCATGTATGCACTTAAATAGTGTAAGAGGTCATTTTTTATGGACCTGCGGATATTATTGTCCTATTATGACGCAGTACAGCTTCCACATGCGAAGATGCTTGCATGATTGTATTTGACCTTGTTAAAGGATAGGTTAGTAGGTTTCTGTTTTTTGTGTACACTGCGCGCTGCAACGACGACAGATTCGTACTTAGGTAGGTTTGGCATTTTAAAAGAGACGACGAAAGTCAACTAATGAAGTAGACAAGATTACTTTCTTAATTTTTTTATTTGATTTAATATTAATTTGTTTTATTTGTTACTTTAGCCTCTTCAGCAATTGTGACTGCGCTGGATAATTATTTTACCACGTCTAACAACTTTAACCGTATGAAATATTATGACGTGGTTTTAGGTTTTTTGTTAAATTGTGCCATTCCATAAACATACATCGTTTAACTTCCAAACTATTGAAGATAATGATTTGATTTTTTTAGATAATAGTTTAATATTTGAGCCTCTAATAATATCGACAAAATTGGCCCTTAACATTTTTGTTTTACATTTTTCCAACTATCTACATCCAAAACTTCTTGGAAAATAAATAAATTGCTATGGGAGATTATTAACAAATATTTGAAATATAAATACTTTTACTTCTAATTTAATCACACGTTAACTCCATTGCTGTGGCATGTTCAAGGTGAACTATACTAATTATTTTTTTAGTAAACAATGTCGAATACGTTGATAATGCTTAAAAATTTATAATCACAGACATTAAGTAGGTATGTATTTTCCATTTCCTTGTTAAGTACCTTGAATATTTCTTTTCTGTAAATTGTAACCGTAATAATTTAACATAGCATTGTTTGGCGGTATTCATATGTATTATATTTCTTAACATTCAGTCGAGTACAACTGAAATATCAACAAACTGAAATACAGTGTGTCCGCGGACCTAACTATGCTTGTCATTTTCCTTATTTCGCATTTTAAAAGAAAAAGTCATTCTTCATAAAAAGTTTTGCTTGTCGTGAGAAGTCATTAGCCATACTCGACTTTCAAAATAACATACATGGTGAATAGAAAATAAGGAAACGTGAACTTGTGCCATGAGTAAAGTATTAGTTTTTTGAGAGAAATAGAAAAATGTTACTGAAATAAGTGTTTCTAATGTTAATGGTAGTCCAGATATGAAATTTGAACGTGGTATCCCAAGTCATTTACAACATCGTAAGTCGCAAAAAATTGCACTGTTCTGATTTTTTGGGATATCGTTAGGATACCAGTAGTGTAAAACCAATTTTGCAGCTTCGAAAGACCTGTGCTAACTGCGCGGCGCTCGAAAAACCTTGATATTTTCGGATTTTTTTCAGTTTTTGGCTTATAACTTCGAAAAAGCGCAGTGCATACTTTTAAAGTAGACAAAATTTTCTACAATTTGAACGCAACCACATCTCCGTAGATCCAATAGGTCCCGAGACACACCGCATCAAAAATTTGCTATTTTGGCAAAAAGTTCGAAATTATATTTATAAATTTGATTTATCTATTGTATCACACCTATATTTTTATATGAGCCGTAATTGTGAAATAACCTTGGCCTCATCTTTTGGGTAGGTACTTACCACCTATGGCTGAAAACATAATATTTATACTCAATACCATTTACATTAATAAAAAAATGTCATCTGCACCGAGCTGGATAGCCAAGGAATCAAAACGAAGCAAGCCCCAGAGGACGCCGACTGCCTCATTCTGAGGACAGCATTGGAGCAGAATGAGGAGTACGGGCACGTCATAATCGTGGTAGAGGATGTCGACCTCTTGGTGCTTCTTAATGAATTGGGCTCCAGCATACAAAATGTAAGTGTCCTTCCAGAAAAGTGAACAGGTTGTGAGCAGTTCTCTTCAACATCATTCATTGGAGGAGAGCTCTCCTCCCCCCATGGAATAGAGTTGTTCCTTCACGTCTTCACTGGTTGCGACACCACCTGTGTCCTTTTCTGGCAAGGGAAAACGAAGATATTGGGCATACTTTCAAATCAGTCAGATCTTCTTGACGCAGCTACCACGTTTGTGAACCATGACGCCACTCATGAGGAGAGTCTCTGCTGGCAGCAAATGTCTCCTGGCGCTCTCTGGTGGGGGAGATGACTCTCTCCACGGGATATTTGTCCGATCTGCTGCCAATGCCAAAGTCCACCTCGTTCGACTGCCCCCAACCGAAAAGGCCGCTGCCCAACATTCCCACAGAACCTACCACCAGCTGCAAAAGTGGTTGGAAGTAGAGAAAGAGGCCACCAACTGGGGGTGGCAAGGATCCAGCATAGGCTGACACGGGTGACTTCAACCAAGGAATTAGCGCCGCTAACCCTGTTGAAATTCCTATTATGCAGCTGCCAGAAAGGGTGCGGAGAACGAAGCTGCTCCTGAGAGAGCAGGGCTGAAATGCTCTGCTCTCTGCAAAGTTTGTCAGGGGAAGCCTGCCTGAATACTCCTCCCTTAGCCATGGCTGAGTCAGATGAAGAAGACGACGTTGACGACGTTGACGACGTTGACGACCCTTTATCACTAGTATCTAGTAGTGGATTTAATCCGACAACAGAAGAGTCTCCGGAGCCCCAAGAAGAGTCGTCTGACGAACCTGGGCCTTCCAAAAGAACGCGACTGTTTCGCTAAGTGAGTAAAGGTAAGTTTAATATTGTATGTCTACCCCTTCGTTGTAATTTATTATAAAATTGATTACGTATTTCATAAATACTTATTTACAGTGTGTTGTCTATTTCTGTCGTAGGAGTCAGCTGAGGTCCCGCCATTATTTCACGTTCAACATTTTGCGTCCCAGGTCCCCCAAACTATCAAAATAATTTTTTTGATGAATTTATACCATATCATTAATTATACTCAACTTAATTTTGTATGATATAAACCATTTTCCACTGAGTTATGTCTTACTTATCCTTTACAAAAGTCCTGCAATTCATCAGGCTCCTTTTCGTGAAAAATCCGCTTTCCTTAATTTTTAGTTCTTTCCAGATAACTAGGGAACTGTTGGTCTTACGGGGTTCCGATAATGGTTAAATCAAAGCAAAATAACCGCTCTACAACTTCATCTTCTTTAACTTTCCTCGTAAGATGAGTGTTTTAACCGATATACTGCTCGGAAGATGAATAAAACTACAATTTCGAGCTTTTTGGAAAAAATGCCCAATTTTTGAAGTAGTGTATCTCGGAACCTATTGGACCTACGGAGCTATGGTTGCGCTTAAATTGTAGCAAATTTTGTCTACTTTAAAAGTGTACAGGACCACCTAGTTGACACAGGTCTTTCGAAGCTGCAAACTTGGTTTTACACTATTGGTTATCTATCCTAACAACTTCCCAAACAATTAGAACAGTGTAATTTTTTTGCGACCTAACGTGATTTTTGTGTCTACGGTGACTGGCCTATCAAAGAAAACACATAATTTATTGAATAAAATGATAACAAAATTATTCTATGTGTTGTCCTCCTACTGCTACACATTTTTCGATATTTTTTCTAAATTTTTCATAAACTAAATGAATTGTATCCTCGTTTATGCCGGCTATTGCTTCTGATATTTTCTCCTTTAAAAGGTTTAAATTATCTTTTAAACCATGGGCATAAATTTTTGCTTCAGGTATCTCCATAAAAATAAATCAAGAGGGATTATGTCTGGGGAGCGTGCAGGCCATCTTATTGGCAAACATACTGCCTTCCAAAACGCTATCAACCACCCCAACGACTCATCAAAAGCAGAAGCTTTTACCCAATCTAAGTATGAAACGCAACGCGAAATCAGAAGAATAAAGAACGAGTGGTGGGCAAGCAAGGCTAGAGAAATTCAAAGGTACGCCTATTCACACGACTACAGGAATTTCTTTCAAGGAGTAAAAGCAGTGTACGGTCCCAGTCGGAAAAATATGTGCCCTATTAAAGATTTAAATGGAAATCTCCTCAAAGAAGACCAGGAAATAAGAGCCCGATGGAAAGAACACTACTCTAACATTCTTAACCAGCAAAGTCAAGCCGATCATGATATTATAAATCTTATCCCTCAATATGACACCTTCGAAGACTTAGATAAACCACTAACAACGGAAGAGATCTTAACCGCCATTGGGCAGCTAAAAAATAACAAATCTCCCGGCGCCGACTCACTCCCAGCTGAGATCTTTAAAGCTGTGTCGTCAGAGCTCATACCCTACCTCAAAAAACTATTTGATGTTGTGTGGGAAAGTGGTCAAGCTCCGCAGGAGTTTCGTGATACACTTTTAATCAACCTTTTCAAAAACAAAGGGAGCGCTGCGGACTGTGGAAATTACAGGGGTATAGCTCTCCTGACTGTTGGAGGGAAGATACTCACTAAAGCGATGGCAAATAGGCTAACACCTGTTATGGAAAAGTTACTTCCTGAAACACAGAGTGGCTTTAGACCAAACCGAGGCACATCGGATTTAATCTTCACACTTAAACAGCTTCAAGAAAAAGCACTCGAACATCAAGGAGAAATTCACATGGCCTTCATTGATTTAACCAAGGCGTTTGACTCGGTGGACAGGGAAGTGCTCTGGAAAATTATGTTCCGCTTAGGTATCCCTAGAAAATTTGTGGAAGTATGTCGCAGTCTACATACAAACAATAAGGCCCAGGTTATGTATAATAATGAGGCAACCGAACCTTTCCAAACCCTCACTGGAGTTAGGCAGGGATGTGTCCTGGCACCCCTACTCTTTAATTTGTTTACCACTGCTCTAACAATTATTGTTGACAACAAACTGACAGTCAGAGGAATAGGTCTCAGATACCGTTTTGATGGCGGTCTCTTTAACATAGGGCGCTTTAGAGCTTTCACGAAGACACGCACACGATTCATTTGTGATCTCCAGTATGCGGATGACTGTGCACTTTTAGCCTCTACGCCGGAAGAGCTTCAAGAACTTTTAGATGTGTATGCCCAGAGCTATGATTCCTTGGGACTTAAAATCAACATTGGAAAGACTAAGATTATGTCAACTTCTCATCAAGTGAACCAAATAGACATTACACTTAACGGAAATTCTCTTGAAGTGGTGGATCAGTTCAATTACTTAGGCAACGTTGTTAATGACAAAGCAAACATGGACAGCGAGATTCGCAATAGAATTAACGCTGCATCTAGAGCACTCTGGGGACTTAGAGAGAGAGTATTTGACAACCACGACCTTGCTTTGTCAACGAAAATGGCTGTCTACAGAGCAGTTGTCATTCCAACACTGCTATATGGATGTGAAAGCTGGGTCACTTACCGTCGTCATGTGAAAGAATTAGAACGTTTTCAGCAAAGACACCTCAGAAGTATGATGAAAATCCGTTGGTTCCATCACATATCAAACGTGGAAGTACTCAGGAGAGCAAACAGCCTTCCAATTGAGGTGCTTATTTCAAGAGCACGCCTAAGATGGGCAGGTCACGTTCATCGTATGCATGATAACCGCCTTCCTAAATGTACACTTTATGGTGAATTGCTAAGCGGTAGAAGAAGGCGTGGCGGTCAGCGAAAGAGGTTCAAAGACGCTCTCCATGAAAATCTAAAATCCTGCGGTATTGCAGACGAGCAATGGGAACAACTTGCAGCGGACAGAACCGAATGGCGAGGGGTTGTGGCCAGCTATCAAGGAAATGTTGCTGCAAGAAGGCCGAATCCAAGACCTAACCAGGTCTATGTTTGTCCTGACTGCGGTCGACATGTGCTCTCCCGAATTGGCCTCTATAGCCATAGTCGTGTGCACCGTAGATGAATGGGAATTACAATAGACTACACCTTTTACTTGTTTCTTATTGTACAAAATTTATCGACTGTAACATTTTTATACTCGGACTCGAGTAACGGCTAATAATAATAATAATTATTGGTCCAAAGCGTCCTATCCATTTATTGGGGAAATCCTGATCTACCCAGTGTCTTACACTAATTGCACTGTGTACAGGACAACGGTCATGTTGATAATACAGTTTTCTTCTGTCCTGTAAATTTATATCATCCAGAGCAGGCATTAAAAAGTTTTGCAACATCTCTATGCATGTGTTCTGATTTACGGTTGCGTCGAAATAATTCTTTTATAACGTATCCTACATCAAACATTAACTTTTTTATATCGTTCACTTTTAGTAATAATACGGAAATTTGGATTTTCTTCCGACCAGTGCCTACGATTTTGCTAACTAACAACTCCATTCGCAATAAATGTTGCCTCGTCGGAAAACAAAATCCTTCTATAGAAAAATATATCTAACATAATTTGTTCCCCCATGAACATACAAAATTCTAAATGAAAGGCGTCATCCCCTTCTTCAAGCTTAATATTACTCCTCTGTTTATTTTAGATAAACCAGGGTACAATCTAATCAAAGGTATTTGGTCTAACAATCATCATATAAAAGTATATTTGAATACGTTCAACAGTTTTTGAGATATTTATAAAACAATGGTTTCCCCTCTAATCCTTTATTGAGGTGTAGCTCCCTTAGAAGTTTACTTGACATATTCTACCTTAAATAACTTTTTCTACAACCTCTTAAAGTCATGGGATTAAAAAGTAAAACACTCTGTATATCAGCGATCCTATATAAAATAAAGATTACGAGGAAACTTGTTTACATAATAAAAAGGTTTAATAAATTTTTGTTCGAATAATATCATAATTAGGTCAAAATGAAACTAAAAAATAATTCAATCAAATAGTTTTCCGAGCATCTTGCTATGCCCAGGCATAAGAGCGCGCGATATCGAGCCAAAAGCGTTAAATTATACAAATAAAAGAAATTAATTAACACAACCCACATTCGAAACTGTCAGCGCCAACTAATGCACGAGTCAACACAGCCAGAAAGTTACGCAGTAAAATTATTTTATTTTCCCCAGAGCAGGGAAAACAATTGTTTACTTACCATTTCCAATAAAACTAAAAAAATGCATACGCTGCAGCTATTTAACATGTTTTGAACGGTAATTTAAAAAATGCATTTGAATCGACAGTTGCAAACACTAACGCAATGAAGTTTAAAGCTCTCCCGGCACAGTTATTGTTTACATTATACTTGCACATATCGGGGCGGTTTTAATCCAAAGTTATTTTAGTCGGATATCGAATACCGCTGCCCGTCACTGGCGAAATTTGCTTCTGTAAACATGACACTGGTTGTAAAAACTCTCACATTCGACAGAGAACTACTCTCTAATTAGGTTGCTGGTATACTAAACGAATTTGTAATCATTTCTCTAGTGTGGCTATCGCTGGTAAGCGTTTTGTTTTTACTATTTTTTCACAGAAAAATTATACAGGTATTTGCGGAGCACCTCTGCGTAATTGTATGCACGATAGGATATGTTTGAGCAATTAATAACTTGAAATACTAGTTTTGATGCTATGTAACCTTTGTTTTATGACAATACAGGGTGATAATGTCAACTGTATTTTATGGAAGTGTTTACTTGAAACGCCATAGTATGGAAAACAAACACACATCTTAAAGTATCTGTTTTTTCGATACCATTAGGGGTACATTTAAGGAGAAAGGACACAGAAGACGAAGAATTTACTGAAAAATTAGTATTACAAATATAATAAAAACGGGTATAGCAGAAAGAAAAATAAAAATTATCGAAAATAAGTAATAACCCCAATAAAATTAACGTAATATTAGAACTAGGTCCTCTAACTTATAAATATATTAGCAAAACAAATACTATACCGGGTGTTAGAAAAGTATGGGAACGGTGGAAAATCTCGAACAGTTTGCATCAAATCGAAAAATAAGAAAATACGTATCAATAATTTTTCAAAAAGCTATCTACTGATATCAAAATGACCTCCCCACCCACCACCCTGTGGGTGGGGCGAGGGACAACTTTAAAATTTCAAATATAAACCCCTATTTTTTATTGCGGAAACGGATTCTACGGCAAAAAATATGTAAATTTTATTCCGGAAATTTTTTTCGATTCTTGCATGGTGTCGCTGTAATCGCATAAAATGAAAAGAAAGCATTACTGTTTCAGGAGTAGCGTCTTGTGCCCATAAAAAAACGTCCAATTCAAAAACTGAAAAACACGTATTTGTTATTAATCTATCCAATGACATTGGATTCGACTCTCCCACCCCTAACCCAGTGGGTGGGGCGGGGGGTAACTTTGAAATTTGTAATGAAAATCCCTATTTTTTTATAGCGGATTCGGATTCTACGGCCAAAAATACGTGAATTTTATATCGGGCATTTTTTTCAATTCTCGCAAGGTGTTGCTGCAATCGCACAAAATTGAAATAAACCTTAAGCGTCTATAAGTTTGTAAATTTTTACAAATTCTAGCTACTCGTGTTGACAAAAAAAACATTCAGTTTTAAAAACAATATCTGTGATATCTTGGTTTTTATAAATGTTTTTTTTTAAAGTGTTCTTAATAACAGTATTTGTTTTGTTCAGTTCCTTCCAACTTTTGTAGAGGCAGGAGCGCACTTTTGTACGGAAAAAGTTATTTCATTTTTCATTAGTTCTCGCGTTTTTTCTGCATAATGGCTACTTTAACAGAGGAAGAGAAAGTTTCTTTTTTAATGATGCGAGGGTGGGGCGATAAAGAAAGGTCCTATGATGAAGTTGTGATTTTATTCAACGAAACTTTCCGTGTGGATCAAGTGGAAATTTCGAAATCTTTTGTGTCCCGTATCATCAAACGATTCCTAGATACGAGGATAAATAAGAATCGCCCAAAATCTGGAAGACCAAAATCTGAAACATCGGAAGCTCGACAAATTGAAGTGGCCCAGGCACTTGTTGAAAATCGAAGGTTATCAATCAGAAAAGCCAGTCAACAGCTTGATATGAGTGCATTTTCAGTTCATAAAAATTTGAAACTTTTGAAATTTCATCCTTACAAAATTCACCTTCACCGAGAGTTAAATGAAGATGATTTTGATCGGCGACTTGAATTTAGTGAATTAATGATGGAAAGGAGTAACCAAAACCCAATTTTTTTGTCATCTCTAGTTGTCTTCTCAGATGAAGCAACTTTCGAACTCAGTGGAAAAGTTAATGGAGTGACGAAAACCCTCACTGGATGCTTGAAACACACACGCAGTATCCACGAAAATTAAATGTTTGGGCAGGAGTTTTCAGGGATCGAATCATAAGACCGTTTTTCATAGATGGAAATTTGAATGGAGAAAAATACCTGGAAATGTTGTCAAATCAAACAGTTCCCGCAATACAAGAGATTGCTGGTGATGAGTTCGATAATGTTTGGTTCCAGCAAGATGGGGCTCCTCCACACTATCGGGATATTGTTAGGGACTATTTGAATGGTACTTTCGAAAATCGAAGGATAGGTCGAAGAGGAACTATTGAATGGCCAGCAAGATCTCCCGACCTCGCGCCACCTGATTATTTTGTTTGGGGCTACGTGAAGGGTAAGGTTTATTTCACTAAACCTCGTGATTTGGAAGAGCTGAGGTAACGCATAATAAACATTTTTGCAGAAATACCACCTCAAATGATAAGAAGTGCTATTGAAAATTTTTACGTTCGTCTCGGACAATGCCAAGAAGTCAATGGGCACCATTTTGAACACCTACTATAATCTTGAAATTAAAACATGCTAGTGTAGCAGTTAAGCTGTAAACTAATTGCCTCAACTGACCGAAATCCTCACCTTGCCTTAAATGGCTGAGTTACCTCCTTGCCTTCACTGGCTGGGATCAAGAACTTGTCTGAAAAGGCCGAATTAAGAGGTAAAACCACTGTTAAGTTTTTTTTAAATCGAGTTTTTTTTTGCCCTGTAAAAAATGTAAATTGATAATTATTAGCTGCTAATAAATTTACAGAATGTTAATAGTTGTTGTAATTTCCGCACGACCGTGTAAAATCACTGTTCTCAAAACAGCTCGGGAAATCATTCACTCTGAGATCAGTAGTTTTACTTTTCGTATTTTTTTAAGTATGCGTTTAAAACTTTCATGTTTCCACTCAACTTTTTGCGATTGCAGCGACACCTTGCGAGAATTGAAAAAATGACCGATATAAAAAATAGGGATTTTTATTACATATTTTAAAGTTGCTCCCGCCCCACTCACTGAGTTAGGTGTGGGAGAGTCGAATCCAATGTCATTGGATAGATTTCGTAAAAATAACAAATACGTGTTTTTCAGTTTTTGAATTGGACGTTTTTTTATGGGCACAAGACGCTACTCTTGAAACAGTAATGTTTTCTTTTCATTTTTTGCGATTACAGCGACATCATGCAAGAATCGAAAAAAATGTCTGGAATAAAATTTACGTATTTTTCGCCGTAGAATCCGATTCCGCAATAAAAAATAGGGGTTTCCATTTGAAATTTTAAAGTTGCCCCTCGCCCCACCCACAGGGTGGTGGGTGGGAGGTCATTTTGATATCAGTAGATAGTTTTTTGAAAAAATTTTGACACGTATTTTTATTTTTCGATTTGATGCAAACTGCTCGAGATTTTCCACCGTTCCCATACTTTTCTAACACCCGGTATGTATTGGATGGAGAACATGTAAATATGGGGTCTATATAAATGTTGTTCAGTGCTTCAAGTGTTAGAAGTTTGGACACATGTACAAAGATTATAAAAATAATAAACAAATATGTGCTGAATGTACAGGTGAACATCGCTCTTGTCAGTTGGAAGTAAAAACGTGTGAATTGTAAACATGCAACCGAAGTATTAAAAATTCCTAATATTCAAATTAATCACCCTGCTTATGACAAAATCTGTGTGGCTTTCAAAAGAATATACGTTCAATTAAAATTAAAAGTAGATTATTCTCAAATTTTTAACGATAAAAAAACACAATAGCAATTATCCAAAAAAAATTTATGTATAAATATTGAAATTTTTATCCCTCACAAAACGAAGTTAGAATGGTTGGCGAACCAATGGAAACCAATGATGATTTGTTTGTCCGAAACATATCTAACAGAAGATGTAGACCATAATGAAATCAAAGTTGAAGGTTATAATTACTATATTTACTCATATTCCCAAAGTCGACATTCCATAATCTGCATTAAAGAAGAATTCAAGTATAAATAAAGAGAAAATGAAACTCTTTACATGAATATGTGGTTAATAAGAATGGAGATATTAAAAAATAAACAAAAATATTTTATTTTTTGCTACTATTATTTCCCAAGTTCTAGTGATTTTAATTTTTTAAATAAATTAGAGGATTTAATATCGGAATGGTCATTAAAAAATAATATACTAGGAGATGTTAATATTAATGTAGACCGAATCTCATTCTACAGCAACAAAATAAAAGATTTTGTTCAAAATAATGGTTTATATCAGAAGATAGCTGTACGCGAATAACAGAATATAATAAAACAATTATTGATTTACTTATTCCAATAAAAAGGATATAGAATTTGAGGTCCATGCAACGCCAAAGATAACAGACCATTCAATCACAATTGATAAATTAGAAATTTCAGATAAAAAAATAATGAAGCGAGAGTATAACAATTTTAATGAAATTCAGTTCCAGATAGATTTAATGAATATAGAATGGCCATCAGGCTGCACCATTAGCAAATGTTTGTGAAATAACAGAAATTCAAAATAAATACGTACCAGAAATACAAATAATACTAAGCAGTAAATGGGGTAACAAAAAACGGTGGACAAATGATATTAAAGAAATATTGGAAAAAAGAGTTGTGTTTGTATTGATATGGTCTACAACATATTCTTTTTTAAAATTATGTTCTTTGATAGTTTTTAATAAATACTTTTTACTGGATTTTTTTCAGGAATATTTATATTTTTAGATCTGATAAACTTTATTATAACGTCCTTTTTCATATTATTATTTAGTACTTTATTTTTTAATAATCGCAAATGACAAGAAGCGTTATCCATAACGATAACTGAATTTGGGGGGAATATTAGGTAACAGCTGTTCAGCGAACAATTTTTCAAACAAATTCGCGATTATATCTTCGTGATAGTAGGTAGAACACTGTTTTATATTTTTGGCTGACAAGAGCAGTGCGTTTGATATGAACCCAGTTTTACTTCCGGTATGCAGAATAATAATAACATGGCTCATTTAAAGTACAATTTTGAGTCGTATCTACTCAACCGTAATTAACAGTATCATGCGCATCAGACCAAGTCTCGTCAAGATATATTATCTTCCTGTTTGACTCGCGGTACTCTTTTATTTTACACAATTATTCCTGTCGAAATTTCTACAATACATCGTGATTCCATTTCTGTTAAACGGTTATTAACTTTTTTATATTTAAATCCGCATTGTAATAAAGTACCTTTTAAAGTTTCCAAAGATTGAAAATTGTAATCAGGCTACTCTCGCAATTTTCTCGAAATCATTTCCAAAGTAGGGACTTCATTTTCGTGATAGAAATTTTACCGAAAATGACGTACTCAAGGCACTTAAGAAAATTAAACCCAAAACTACTATAAGTCCTGATGGTATTCCGGCCTTTCTCCTTAAAGATTGTGCCATTTTATTTGCAAAACCGCTAACTAATATTTTTAATTTGTCTATTAAAACTGTTACTTTTCCAGAAATCTGGAAAATATCCAGGATCTGTCCGGTATTAAAAAAAAAATTATAGATGTGCTATTGAAAACTATAGGCCACTAGTAATATTGTGCAATTTTAGTAAATTATTTGAAAACGTTATATACGATATTCTCTTTAATCACGTCAAATCTCAAATTTGTCTCGATCAACACGGATTCATGCCAAATCGCTCTACTACCAGCAATCTGGTGTGCATCACTCAGTTCATAGCTGAACAGTTGGATGCTGGAGGCCAAGTAGATGTCATTTATACAGATTTTTCTAAAGCTTTCGACAGACTGGACCACGGAATTTTGCTGAGCAGACTATCCGAATTTGGACTAACTGAGCACTTCCAAATTTTTTTGATTCCGACTTGGTAAATAGACGACTAAATGTACAATACCGTGGATTTTGGTCTATGGATATCTCAGCGACATCAGGTGTTCCCCAAGGTTCTGTGCTTGGGCCATTGCTCTTTAACATTTTTATAAATGATATCGTCATTGGCTTACACTGCAAAACATTACTCTATGCTGTTAACTTAAAATTTTTTACATCTATCACTAGTGCAGAAGACTGTGTTGATTTGCAAAACGATCTTATACAACTATGGTCTTGGTGTAGCGTAAACAATTTACTGTTAAATATCTCAAAGTGTAGCTTTATGACATATACTCGTGCACAAAATCCAATAAAATTTATCTATACAATTAATAATGAAGAACTGAAGAGCTGTGGTCATTTCAAAGATCTAGGAGTAATATTCGATCCAAAGTTATCTTTTATTAGCCATATCAATCAAATAATTCCTTCAAAAACTTAGGCTACATTATCCGTAATTGTAAAGAATTTAACGAAAATACACTGAAACTTCTCTTTAATTCATTTGTGAGGTCAAGACTTGAATATGCTT
This sequence comes from Leptura quadrifasciata, assembly GCA_963675555.1. NCBI lineage: Eukaryota > Metazoa > Arthropoda > Insecta > Coleoptera > Cerambycidae > Leptura > Leptura quadrifasciata. The sequence goes on along the minus strand of OY776681.1, from coordinate 10,474,511 downwards.
CAATAGTCTGGAGTACTGGTTACGAACATTATAAATATAGCATTGAAAAACATCAGAGGCGTTTTCTTAAATACCTCTGGTTCAAAAGTTCTGGAAATTATCCAGAGAGAGATTTTCTACATTGTGACTTATTACGTAGATTCCACATGAGTGATCTTCAACTACGTCGGACATATCACTCTCTTGTATTCCTTTTTAAGATATTAAGTGGCACTATTGACTGTCCTGAAATTCTTAGCTGCATTAGATTTCATGTTCCTAATTTGCGGACTCGCTCGCATTCGTCTCTATTCTATTTGCCTACACCAAGAACAAATTTGCTCTTATTTTCTCCTCTGCACCGTATGTGTTCCAACTATGATTCTTTATAATAATAATATAGATATTTTTAATACTAGTATATTCAAAATGAGAAATGTGGTTCTCAATTCTGCACAACAACTGTAGCTTCTAAACTATTAGATTACAACTCTGTGACGCCTCTTTGTCGGTTTTGCAACTTGCACTTTGAAACAAGTGCAAGCGGTTTTTGCCTCGAGCGCCAGTTTCTGAGTTTAAGTGTAGAAACACCACTTTCTCTATTAGCGGTATAATAGAGGCTCCAAATAGAATCAGTGAAGACGGTTTATTACCAGGGGTCGAAACGTAGGCCGTCTTTCTCAAGGAATGGACAGCTGTAAAGATTTTTATATTTGTGACACTTTTAAAAAAGATAAGACACACAAAACGTTTTAATGATATATTGAAACTATGTACATGTCAAGAAGCTAAATCTTAAGATATATCATATAGAAATATATTTAAAACTTCTGGTACATTTATCTACATAAAAATAATTAATATAGGTAGTTGACATTCGTGAAAATGAAAAGAAATTTTCAATTACCCAAGTTTTGTAACCTTAATTTTATGCAAAATTTCTATTTTCACTCTCTGACTAGATTTACTACAAAATGATATTAAGTAAGTAGACGCGGCATATGCAGGGCAAACAGAAAAGTGAAAGTAAAATAACGGGTACGACTAGCAAAGCAAAACGGTGGTTCGACGCGTTCAAATGTGAGTAATTTAGGACTGACTCCACGACAGACAGACAAGTTACTAAATCTCTATGGATTTTAACAAAATGAATTAATCTAGAATATTTCGGAGAAGCTAGAATTTACTACTTGACGTTGCGAACCTGGTTATCGGATTTTTACTGAATGAAGCAAGTCGGTATGGCTCAGTTGGAGTGTCCCACTTAAAGGCAGCGTCCCCTAAAGAGCCTCAAAGAAAATAAGCTACTAAGCAAACAGGTTCGGACATCAAGTTTATCAGGAATTAATTGGTCTTTGTTATTTGCAATCGTGAATGTAAAATGACTTATTTCGTTAACGGTGTATCTTTTTTGGCAAAGTGACAGTGCGGCTCAGGTGGAGTGTCCCACTTTAAGGCAGCGTCCCCGACTGAGGATTTCGCAGTCACTTAGTTAATTTGCAAAAATGAAGTTTTGAAAAAAAATTACTACAAGTCGCTGACGGCGCAAATTATCGAAATGTAACAAAGACAAATTAACGGTATTCAAATGATTACGGCAAATATTCTCAGTCCAAAATTACCACAAATTGGATATGACTTTAAAATAGCAAATCCTACCAAAAATCTACTGGTCAGGTCGAGCGCCGAAAACCAAAGAGACCTTAACAGGAGGCCGATTCAGGATCTCCCCGTGTTGAGCTAGAAATCAGAACGTTTAGCGCAGAATGCGCGGGCACACCTCAGCCAAGCAGTCTTCAGTCGACGGCGAGGCAGAATGTTTATAACTAGTAGCGTTAATTGATATAAATAATAATTTTCTGATAATTTAGATGTTCGGAATCGCTTGCAAATAACTTACTTATATTATTTCGGAAAAAGAATGAATGTAATAGTCCCAGTATTAATAATTATTAATCTAAATAATTTATTATTAATTCGTTCCCAAATGAAATTTTAAACTTGACTTTTCCTTGAAATACTTTACTTCAAACAAAATACGGATATTTTAATTATGAAAGTATACCGGGTGTGCTTAAAAAGAAATGGAATTCTGGTTTTCAAGAAAATCAAAATAAAAGTAATAGTGATATTTTCTATTCGAAAATAGCTTCATTACAACTCTTAGGACTATACTAATCATAGACTTATTTTGTTAATTTTTATTATCATTTAATTGTTTACCTTTAGTTAAGTTATTTAGTTTTAGTTATTATTTAGTTTTCTTTTTATGTTTGTAAAATTCCTGCCCTATAAGTGGATTTCTGTCTGGGCAGTCGTAACCAAAATAAATAAATAAATATAAATTGTAAGTCGTTCTTCGGATAACATCTTTTGAAGCATCATCAATTTTTCTGTATTTTCGATTTTTCAGTTTCTTTTAACACCGTCATTACAACAACCCCTTTTTTAATAACAAAATTAATAGTAAAAATCGGATTCAAATATTCTTTTTATAATACCTGTATCCGTCACTTCCTAATTGCTTACCCTAACGATGCGCCCCTGTTATTTTAGTCCAGTTATTTGTCTGTGTTGGACGAGATAATTAAAAGTTCATATGTTAATATGGTCACATAACGTTTTAATTTTATTGTAGATGCTTAAGCTATAATATTGCATGCTTGCTTGTTCTCTAATTGATGTTATTAATATTAATGCAGTTGTAGTAGTTCCCCGAATACTGTTGATTCCATGAATTATTCATTTACGTATAAACAATTTTGTTTGATACATAAACGTTTTATTTTAGTCTAATTATAATTATGTGGATACATTTCAACTGGATTGTAACGAATCCGCATCTCTTCAATATTCCGCATCTCTTCAATTATCACGCGATAAGATATATAATATTGATACCGCTAACCAACCTAATAAATGTTTGCATCCGCACACACAAATTTCCAGACGTACTTAAGCTTGCTAAAGTCATTCCTGTGTACAAAAAAGACAGCATAAATGATGTTGGAAACTACAGACCTATTTCCATCATACCGTTCTTTTCTAAAATCTTAGAATGTGTCTTAAAAATTCAAATAACACATTATTTTGAATCCGAAAATCTGCTTAGTTCCAGTCAGCTTGGTTTTAGAACTAACCTGTCTACTACTTTAGCCATAAATAAGTTAACAGACATAATAAGTGACGGGTTTGAAGACAGTGAATATATATATATGCTCAATTCCTAGATTTATCCAAGGCTTTTGACTGTGTGTCACATAATATCTTAATAAGTAAATTGAACTTTTATAACTTCAGTATAAACAGCAGTAATTTAATAAAGTCGTATCTTAGTAACAGATGTCAGTACGTCATGTATCAAAATAATAAATCAAGTGTGCTATATATATATATATGGAATACGGAGTGCCTCAGGGCTCCATACTAGGGCCAATTTTGTTCCTAATTTATATAAATGACCTTACTGATATCACTTCGTCTAAATTCGTCCTGTTTGCAGATGATACCACAATTATCCAGTTACATAAAGCACTTGACACCCTACTTGCTAATGTAAATAATGCCCAGGCGAAAGCCCAGGACTGGTTTATAGCAAACCAACTTAGTTTAAATAAGTTCAAAACAGAGACAATGGTCTTTAGCCTAAGAAACGTAGCTGAAAATGACAAGAGTAGTATTAAATTTCTTGGGGTATATCTTCATAGCAAACTAACATGGGCGCAGCACATAAACCACGTCTGTAATAAAGTCTCCACAAATATGTATCTATTAAGAAACCTTGCAAGTAATGTCTCTCAGAAAACAGTTATCACCGCTTATCATGGTCTCATTTACTCCCGTCTATCTTATGCAATTTTGGTTTGGAGACATTCATCTCACAGTACCCATGCTTTCGCGATACAAAGAAAAGCCATACGGATTGTATATGGCTTAAAATATCGAGACGACTGCAGGCTTGCATTTAAAGAGCTAAATGTATTAACTTTACCCAGCACGTATATATTACAATGTCTATTATACATTAAAGCAAATGAATCAAAGTACAATTCTCACAGTGAAATTCATGGATACTCAACAAGAAATCGAGATAATATTTGTCCGGATTCTTTAAGACTTTTAAAATCACGTAAAGGCACAAATTTTTATGCCATAAAATTCTTTAATTGTCTACCTTTGACAATCAGGAGACTTGGGATCATTCCGTTTAAAAATACAATGAAGCCATATTTAGTAGCCAATGCTTTTTATACATTTGAAGAATATTTTTCCTCAAATCTTAATGATTTGAAGTGTGCATAATTATCTTCTACACACATTTTATGTTTTTACTAAATTTTGACATTTTACAATTTTTGTATTGTAATGTTATTATTTAATTTTTACTATTATATACATTAATTGTTTTTTATTTATTTATTTATTTACACACATACGGTAACTACTGTGTATAACATGCTATGTTACTTCTATTTATTTGGCCTGTGTGAAATACTTTTGTATTATTGGCACTAATAAATTGTTATTATTATTATTATTATAATATGCATCTGTTAAAAAATTAATCGTAATATTATTTCGTTGATGGACAAGAACAAGCAGGGCATGATTTCTATGTAGTTACTGTGTTGATTATCACAAAAAAATATTTTTTTATACTTATAGGTCTTCTATAAACTATACAAATATTATTGTGACATTATAAATTACCAGAACCAATTTTGCCTGGGAAGTAAACAATTCGGTACCATACAGACAATTTTTGTTGTATATGCACGCGCAACTTCCAGCAGGCAAATGTCAAGGGAAAATATGTGTAAATACTTTATAGTTATTTATATAGAGTGCCACGGAATCGATGTTGCAATGATTTGGGTACTTACAGTCACTAACCCCGCGGGTCGTGGGGAGTGGCTGTAATTAATCACTCGCGTGACTTGTTCGTAGATTCGGATGCCTCGGAAGTCCAGCATCGGATAACCGGAAAAAGAGTTAATAACAACAAACAAAACTACTTTGAATCTCTTCGTGATTTCTGTAAATACGTTTTCCGAAGAAGTTCTGCCAAGAGTAAGATAAATCCATCTTGCATATTTCTTGACAATTTCAGGTCATCACAAATAACCTTAACAATTTATTTTTAGATTAAATTCCCAGAATTGATTTTATTTCTAAACAACATGAATGACAATTATTGTTTACAAACAATGCAAGTTTTTATAGATATCCTTTAAACAACATTTAAGAGTTTAAAATAGTTGGTATTGTTTATATCTTATATCTTCTATTATAAACTAAATGATAAATACTCCTGAGCTCTTAATAATTATATTTGAAGATTTCCTTCATATTTTATTTTATTATACAACCATTTAACAGGTGTTAACCAAATAACAGAATGGGAACAAAAGTAATACAATATACAGTTTACATAGCATTTCGATATTATATAAACATAAACATATGTGATATATTATAAGTGACGATAAAAAATATAAGATCAACACGAACATAAATAACATTAATAATAATAGCTAGTAATTTTCAATATACATTTTTTACAGGGCAATAAAAAACTCGATTTAAAAAAAAACTAACAGTGGTTTTACTTCTTAATTCAGCCCCTTCAGACAAGTTCTTGATCCCAGCCAGTGAAGGCAAGGAGGTAACTCAGCCATTTAAGGCAAGGTGAGGATTTCGGCCAGTTGAGGCAATTAGTTTATAGCTTAACTGCTACAGTAGCAGGTTTTAATTTCAAGACTATAGCAGGTGTTCAAGATGGTGCCCATTGACTTCTTGGCATTGTACGAGACGAACGTAAAATTTTTCAATAGCACTTCTTATCATTTGAGGTGGTATTTCTGCAAATATGTTTATTATGCGTTGCCTCAGCTCTTCCAAATCACGAGGTTTAGTGGAATATACCTTACCCTTCACGTAGCCCCAAACAAAATAATCAAGTGGCGTGAGGTCGGGAAATCTTGCTGGCCATAGTTCCTCTTCGACCTATCCATCGATTTTCGAAAGTATCATTCAAATAGTCCCTAACAATATCCCGATAGAGTGGAGGAGCCCCATCTTACTGGAACCAAACATTATCGAACTCATCACCAGCAATCTCTTGTATTGCGGGAACTATTTGATTTGTCAACATTTCCAGGTATTTTTCTCCATACAAATTTTCATCTATGAAAAACGGTCCTATTATTCGATCTCTGAAAACTCCTGCCCAAACATTTAATTTTTGTGGATACTGCGTGTGTGTATCAAGCATCCAGTGAGGGTTTTCGTCACTCCAATATCTGATATTATGGCGATTAACTTTTCCGCTGAGTTCGAAAGTTGCTTCATCTGAGAAGACAAGTAGAGATTATAAAAAAATTGGATTTTGGCTACTCCTTTCCATCATTTATTCACTAAATTCAAGTTGCCGATCAAAATCATCTTCATTTAACTCTTGGTGAAGGTGAATTTTGTAAGGATAAAATTTCAAAAGTTTCAAATTCTTATAAACTGAAAATGCACTCATATCAAGCTGTTGACTGGCTTTTCTGATTGATAACCTTCGATTTTCAACAAATGCCTGGGCCACTTCCATTTGTCGAGCTTCCGATGTTTCAGATTTTGGTCTTCCAGATTTTGGGCGATTTTTATTTGTCTTTGTGTCTAGCAATTATTTGATGGTACGGGACACAGTAGATTTCGAAATTCCCACTTGATCTACAGGGAAAGTTTCGTTGAATAAAATCACAACTTCATCATAGGACCTTTCTTTATCGCCCCACCCTCGCATCATTAAAAGAGAAACTCTCTCTTCCTCTGTTAAAGTAGCCATTATGCAGAACAAAACGCGAGAACTAATGAAAAATGAAATAACTTTTTCCGTACAAAAGTGCGCTCCTGCCTCTACAACTGAACGTTCTCGTAGAAATTTCACAAAACAAATACTGTTATTAAGAACACTTTTAAAAAAACATTCATAAAAACCAAGATATCACAGATATTGTTTTTTAAACTGAATGTTTTTTTGTCAACACGAGTAGCTAGAGTTTGTAAATATTTACAAACTTATGGACGCTTAAGGTTTATTTCAATTTTGTGCGATTGCAGCGATACCTTGCGAGAATCGAAAAAAATGCCCGATATAAAATTCACGTACTTTTGGCTGTAGAATCCGAAACCGCTATAAAAAATAGGGATTTTCATTACAAATTTCAAAGTTGCCCCCACCTCACCCACTGGGTTAGGGGTGGAAGAGTCGAATCCAATGTCATTGGATAGATTTCGTAAAAATAACAAATACGTGTTTTTTAGTTTTTGAATTGGACGTTTTTTTATGGGCACAAGACGGTACTCTTGAAACAGTAATGTTTTCTTTTCATTTTTTGCGATTACAGCTACACCATGCAAGAATCTAAAAAAATATCCGGAATAAAATTTACATATTTTTTGCCGTAGAATCCGATTCCGCAATAAAAAATAGGGGTTTCCATTTGAAATTTTAAAGTTGCCCCTCGACCCGCTCACAGGGAGGTGGGCGGGGAGGTCATTTTGGTATCAGTAGATAGTTTTTTGAAAAATTTTTGACACGTATTTTTTTATTTTTCGATTTAATGAAACTGTTCGAGATATTCCACCATTCACATACTTTTCTAACACCCGGTATATACACACATAAATATATCAAAGAAAGAAAGGCGAGGAAATATACATATAAATAATACTGCAAGTAGCAAATTATTTATTTCTAGTATCCAAGATAGAGGCCTTGCCTTGTTTCCAAAATGACTCAAGGCTAGTTAGTGATTTAAGAGTGGGCGATAGCCGATTAAATATTTTTACTGTGTTGTAGCTAAATCATCTTTCAAAAAGAGAGGTACTGTGTCGAGGAGCAAGGAACTGTTTTTGGTCGTGCGGTTGTCAATATTGATTGTCTTTACTAATTTGCCATATAGACATTTGGGAGTTTTCGACATGTCAATCTTATAAACAAGACAGGCCATGTGAACTCTGAACCACGCATCCAGGATAAGCCATTTTGACTCATTGAGTCTGTCAAAAATATGGTCATATTTTCTCAGATTATAGCTATATCTAATGCAACTATTTTGTAGTCTTTGAAGCCTTAATTCCTTACTTAAGAGCGTCGCCCAGTACAGCACATCGCAATAACCAAAGTAGCTAAGAATGATTGAATCACAAAATTTTAATTTAACGTCCGTAGTAAGTTTATCTCTGTGCAGTGTGCATATTTTAAGTTTGCAATAGGATTTCCTAATGATATGGCTAACATGACCTTGAAACCTAAGACTATCATCAAAATATAAATGCAGATTCTTACAATTATTGGATGGAGTTAATCTTGCTCTATTTAAATTAATATTAAAATGTGGATTATTTGGAAGTGTGTCTTTGTGCCTACCAAATACTGCTAGTAGGATTTTAGATTCATTGAGAATTAATCTTTGGAAATAAGGCAAATGGAGGCTAAGCTATAATATAATTGAAAATTGTCAGCGTATTGATGTGAATCACAGTGCTTGAAAAATTTAGAAAAACCGGCAGAATAAGTGGAGAAAAGCAGTGGACCTAAAACAGTACCCTGAGGAACGCCCCTCTTAACATCAACACTATCAGACGGCACGCCATCTATAACCACCCTTTGCTTTCTGTTGTCTAGATAGTTAAAAAAGAATTGTACAACAACGTCACTTAGGCCAAAGTATCTCAGCTTAGTACACAAAACTGAGTGGTCTAAGGTATCGAAGGCTTTACTGTAATCTAATAACAATAGACAACAATTTTCCTGATTATCAATGGTAGTGAACAGCTCATCAGTAACATGTAGTAGCGCAGCTGAATCAGATCCAATATCATGTATAAATGTGTTAAATAATAGCGGACCTAGACTAGAGCCCTGTGGAACTCCAGCGGTAGGGGCTATTTCAACAGATTGCTAACCATTACATTACACGAGTTGTTTTCTACCGCTAAGATAGGGCTGGAAAAATTCGAGAAGCATTGGGGAAAATCCGTTATTAGCAAGTTTTCATAATAAGATATTATGATCTAATCTGTTATTTTGTTATTTTCTGTTATTTATATGCGTGGAACACCAATTTTGTCTAATAGTATCTATATCTTTGCTTGTTCTTGTAGTTTTGAGGTTTTGACCCCTTAATTATGAATCTCATTTAGATAAATTCCAACAGAATTTTATTATGAAGATTTTAATAATAAAGTGAATTTTTATGAAGGATCGTGACTTCCCAAAAAATTATTTTGATATGTACTTTTGCCTGGAAATTCCCCATAAATAAATATACAATTCACTGACACCCTGTAGTCTACAAGAATACTACCGCACATTATTACGAGTTTTGATATTATACTTAGGACCCACATGAACCGATCTCAATTTTTAACGAAATAAATATTCTCATATGTGGACGTCCGAGAATGTGCGGGCACGACCTTATGGCAATAATAATTACATCCTTTATGTGGCTTGAGGAGACGTGACAGATGAAAATAACATTTCTATGTGGTGCTGACAGTTGAAAAATGGGGCAAGCAGATCCGGCGCAGCTACGTATGAAAAATGGGTTACTAAAAATATGGTAATTTATTTTAACATTAATTAATGAAACAAATTGTGCATTTTTTAAGTCTTCTAAATGTATTCGCTAATTAGATATCTATTTAATGGGAGGTGATTAAGTAATTACTTCAAATTTCCTGCGAGCATCCTTCACGTTCAATTGCACCTAGCGTTGTTACCCTCGCACGGTGTCCACGCGATTATTAATTAAGAAAGTTTTTAACATAATCGCGATGTTGGGGCTGTTTGTGAAATGCCCAAGCGCCCTGTTTAAACCTCAAGGAAGACAATTTCGTTTTTGTAATATGAATATAAAATGCCTGTCTTCTGAATGGATATCCCGAAGACTATTTCCAGTTATGTAATGTATGTCATATTTATTTATATAATAAGATATCACGAAGTTATACATCAGCATATGCATATAACATTAATATATATATATTTTCTTGTAGCTATGTATACAAACTTAGTAGGTTTTCACAACATATTCCTAGAGTGTACATGGATTTGTCGTCAGCTAGTTGGTATTGGGATAATTAGAGTCATCCATTTTGTTATTACACCAAATGAAAATTAGATCTAGTATGGACTAAACATATATTCATAAGAGATCAACTTGGTGTATACACGGTGTTGCACCATGAGAGGGACATACCTTAATGAAAATAAATAATTTTGTAACTAAAATTTACAAAAATTCTATTGAGGCTAGGTGGTCTGGGCGAATCCTAATTCCGACACTTTTTAAAGATCAATTTTGGAAAAAAATGTAGCCCTGGTAGGTAATCGGGTACAAATTAACATAATACTCAATTCAATTATAGTAGACTTATTCAAAGTGACAGATACTAAAAAGAGATCTCCTAAACAGTTGAATAATTAATTGTTTGTAATCCAATGCGTCAATAATCCCCAAACATGCGCAACACAGGTTTTCTGTAAATGTTTGTGTCGGGCTTGTGAATACACATTTGATAGGGTCACATTTGAAAGATTAAATGGCGATATTTACTGTAATTTCCTTCAAAACATTTTACCGAATATGTTAGAAAATATCCGTATTAGAAAAATGTCATTTCAGCACGATGAAGCCCCACCACATTTTAACATTCAAGTTAGAGAACACTTAAATAATGAGTATCCTAATAGATGGCTAGGTCGCAGGAGATGTTATAGTACGTTCCATATATGGACGTCAGGAAGAAATTTTAAAAATCTTAAAGTTTGCAAAATAATTCAATCTTTCACTTTGGCAAACCACGGAAATAAGTAATCTAAAATCCAATTTAATCAAAAAACTACAATTTTCAAAAACAAATTCTGAAAATGTTCATGATAATTCGTAATTGATCTCAATCCACCAGCAATTATCATAAAAAATTCAAATTATCAATTTTGCGGACCCAACCATACAAAATATCTCCCTGAAAAATACCGGGCCCCAATGATCATCATTAACCTCAAAACTACTTTCCGTCCCTTGATTGAGAACTTTCAATTTACTTCCATTAATTTTCTGTTAAACAAACTTCTTTTCAAATTTGAGTCTCAATCTATTTTGCGTCTTTAACAATTCAAACCCAATCAGTCTTCATTCATATCCGTCAATGAAAGTACCAGTACTACCGTCCCCATTAATATCAATACTTATTTCCAACCGGCCCCCTTTCATCATCAAAACTCAACTCTATGTGCCATCAAAATTCACTTCCTTTCGTTCATATCTAAGCGCCGGACCGTCGTGACGACTTTACGGGGTGATTCCGATTTTTCTGAAATTAACTTATTTTCGTTAATAACTTCTAAACCGAAGTCGATTCGACCTTCCGTCCTATACCAAAAAATTTCCCTTTCCAATGCCGAAACGGCCATATAATTTTCATTTGAGAATTTCCAATTTTTACTTTTGATGATGCAATATTGCGAAATGTTGCAATCGTGCCCGCACTGCATGGCGGGGACATTTTATAGGCATTTCCAGCTCTCCGCACGGAACGTCCCCATCGAAGCATATAAAAGGCTGAGCGCTCCGAGCTCAGCTGTTCTAGTTCGGTATTTCCACATGCAATGTAAAATGGCTTTAGTGTTGAATCAAATTGTTTTTAAGTTGTGTTGAAGTTTAAGATTAAAGATCAAAAATACAATGTTTTGGCATTTTTTCAACTTTATCATTAATAATTCGAAAATGTCGTAAAATTGTGATCCTGTGATCCTCATTCTTACTAAAATTACCCGGAGGTTTTGGTCGTGGTATATTTGTGTAGCTGTTATCTAACATATGTTACGGTTCTATATTTTTTGCCTCTACAATCATATGTTTTACTACTCCATTTAGCAACTGGTGACTACTAATTGATATAACATTCTAAACAAATGCGAAATAAAAACTGGCTCCAAACTATAGACGAAATTAAACATAAACTTGACTTGGCCTAGTGTCTGTATTGAGGCATACACTGTGAAAAAATTGGGATACACAAATGTATTCAATTTTAATTAGAACAGCAATTAAGGCGAATATAGACTTTAACACTTTCGATGTGCATCGTGGATGATTCATCTGCAGTGAAATGTGTAAAGATTGTTTTCATCTGTGTTTCATCTAAAGTGATCATCCAAATTGATCAGTAAACAAAGTAGAGGTGCTTGTTACTTTAGATGAAATTATATTCTCTGCAGAATCTCTATTCTGTAAAAGCGTTAAAGCACATTCCTGTGAGAAGTGGGTGGAGTTCACTTGAAAATGAAAAATAGTCTATCCTGTAACTATGGAAGTGATCACCTCGTGCGAAAAATGCGTGAACTTACTGGTAAATCGTCAGGGAATCCGTTAGTTCCCCGGAAGAACGGCGATCCTAACCGTACTTTTATGACAGTTTGCGTCTGCCAAAAATTACTATTGTTAAATTTGTGAATCAGAATGGACATTGCGGATTTGCTCATCACCAATGAGGTAATAGTAATATAATTCTGAGCAAATATTATAATTACTCTTTTAGTTTGTCATAGTCATATATTTTTTTTAAATATATATTACCAATAACGAGGGTATATTCTTACGAAATTTTTTTTCAATAAATAAATTCTAGGTATTACAAGATCTTCGTGATGCCGAGGAGGATTTGGAAGAGGAACGGCAAGTTCTTCAGAAGATTAACCCTCATCGTTAACCGACCAAACATTTATAAGGAGATTCAGGCTCAGCAAAGAACTTGCCCGTTATATAATTTGAGAGTCTTTCTTTCTTCTTTGTATAATTATGTGAAAATAGTCCTCTTAGTAATTGGGGATGTTTTTTTATCCACTCGGTTGGAATTTTCTTTTGCCCATTCATCATATGAGTCGGCCCTCTACCATTCTACACTAATTTTTAAAAAGCAGTAACCGTAATAAAACAACAACTGAACACTGAACAGCTAATGCTTTTGCGCCGACCTAATTGGTTGTAAATTCGGCTATTCACTTACCGAATGCAGTCTGGGGCGGTCGGGTGAGATGCGTGTGATGGGAGCTCTCGCTTCGCACGATGAATGAAGTGTAAAGTCTATATTCTCAGCACACATATTCCAGATCTTGCGTCTTTCATCCAAAACGTGGAATATAGTAGCAATAATATTTATTTTAGGTAATTTATAAAAAATTTGTATAGTTTTCCGTTTACCATACCGTAATAAATGAAAAAATCTGACACAGTTTATTCAATATTGAATGCAAAAATCAAATTTAAATTTTTGTACATTATTATGTATAACTTTTGCTTTTTGGCCGTTTGCCACGCACTTCCTTCCAAAGCCATTTTTCCCAGTCCGTGATAGCTAGGGTGACACTATGAAAATGTTCAACAGTTGTTGCTACGTCCCCTTTCTGCCCCATTTCCACAAATTAATCTTATTTTGCTTTGCATTGCATAATTTAAGTGAAATATTGCGTCTATCGTGAACGTTCCGGGCTGTTGATTTTCTAGATAATCTGAGCTTCTTTGGGGCGTGTCTCGGCCTTATTTAGAAGTATTAATGTAACAGCGGTCCATTAATATAGCACAGATTAGCGAAAATTTCGTCTGCTGTTTTCAGGGCGGAGAAGATTAATACAGTAATAGACCAAGTATCTTATTTATTTTAATAATATTAATAGTAACCGTAATAATAATAATTTATTTATCCTTTTGGTCACAATACAGTAGAATAGGTTATGTCAATAAATATATGTAAAATTTCATATAAAATACAGAACATGAAATTGTGTCATTATATGGACCGCTAGATGGCGCCTACCGACTGTTACATCTCGCAATCTTACGGATTTCGTGATATACCAAATAGTCGGAGGATCCTTGTGTCCGTCATTACATCCTACCTTGCACTGGTGAGAGCCTACAGCTTGAAACCGCAGTCTACAAGTAGTGTGGTAATAATTCAGCGCTCGGTGAGGCACATAGAACGGGGAATAACTGTTGGTTCCAGTCTGGTTGTGTTCCTTATAAAAAAAAAGACTAGAGTGTCCCACGACGAAGTGCGGCGATCGATATCTCGAAAAGTAGACATCGGAAAATTTTAAAAATTTGATAGTAGACTAATGTCAATGGGGGCAACCCGGCTAAAATATTTTCAAGATGGTGGCACTTCCGGTTATACCGGAAGTCGATACCAACTTGCTTATTTTAAATAGGACACCCTGTATGTTATTACATTTTTGGATTGTACGCAAAATGATAGGCTGATTTTGTGTATCATGTCCTATACCTAGGTCTCTCCGTTTTTGAGATATTTCAATTTTTATGTCAAATATGACGTTTGCGGGCCCTAAAAGAATTATCAATTTTTCCTATAAGGAAGCCTTTATTATCTAATTTGGGTTCGATTCTTTGTTGAAAAAGACCTACTTTAATAGAGTTTTTATAATATTTTGATAAGTATTAATACAGAGTGTTCAAAAAAATAAGAATAAAAATAAAATTGAGAAAACTGTCAAAAATATTTTTTTTCCAAATGGAAACCCCCAATTTTTATAATCTTGTCTTATTCGCAATTAAAAATAAGGGTAAGTTTGTATATGGATGTTTATTCCGAAAATTTTTAGTTTTCGAGATATTCCCAATTCAATATTTCTATATGGGTATTTTGTTATGGATATTAAGTTAAATTACTCTTAGTTGGCTATGACGGCGTTGAGTGCTAAACAAATGTATGTAGCTGTCACTTACCATTTGACAAGTATCAATTATCATGCCGGGGCGTTTAAATTATACGCACGAGGATTACTTAAATTTGTTTATAATCTATGGAGAATGTAACAAAGTTTTATCAAGAACGTGTGAAATATTTGCTAATAGATATCCAGATAAACGAAAACCGTCTCCGAACAGTATTAAACGAATAATGGAGAATTTCAAAAATTTTGGCACCGTTAAGGCAACAGTTTATAAAATAAAACCAATTGTCGATGATGAAAATACCGAAATTGCTATTTTGAGATATTTTGCGGCACATCCTATGACATCCTTAAGACAAGTGGCCTTACAAACAGGAATCTCCAAGGACTCTATTCATAGAATGCTTTTGAAACACAAATTCCATCCCTATTCCATTTCTATGGATTAACACCTAAAGGACACCAATTTGGCCAGAAGAGTTCACTTTTGCGAATTTATTTTAACAATGTTACAAGGCGACTTTCGTTTTTGGACAACATAATTTGGACTGACGAGGCAAAATTTACGAAAAATGGACTTTTTAACAGACATAAAGTGTGTGATTCAAATCCCCATGCCCTGAGATTTCGAAATTATCAAGAAACCTGGCAATTTAATGTGTACTGTGCTGTGAGAAATGATGGAGTCGTAAAACTTAATTTTTATGAAGAAAACTTAAATGGTAATGAATTAATACTTAAATAGTTTCTGTTTTTCAAATTACGTATCAACTTTTTTTTAGGTGAAAGATATTTTAATATATTACAAGATTTAGATAATGAATATTTGAACAATTTACCGCTAGCTGAACATAGGCAAATATTTTACCAACACGATGGCGCGCCACCACAGCAGCTTCATAGTTAACAACTTCTTGGAAGAAACTTTTTACGATAAGTGGATTGCTAACAATGAACCTTTTCTGTGGCCTCCCCGTTCTCCTGATCTGTCTGTCTTAGACTATTTTATATGTGGAACAATAAAAAATATGGTTTATTTTAATCCAGTCACAACAATGGAAGATTGTCAGGCAACAGTAAGGAATGCTTTTGAAAGATTATCTCCAGGTTCTATTAGAGCGGCCACCCATGATGAACTAATCAAGAGGTGCGAAAAATATTTGGAAGTTCAGGGTGGACACTTTGAACACTTATTAAAATAAAATATTTTCCTGAGTATAAATAGTTATACTGTTAGTATTTTATGTAAGAACCTTTTGTATCTAAATTACATTTGTTTAATTATTTTATGAACTGTTGCAGTGCCAAATTTTTTGAAATTCTCCATTATTCATTAAATACTGTTCGGAGACGGTTTTTGTTTCTCTGGATATCTATTAGCAAATATTTCACATGTTTTTGATAAAACTTTGTAACATTCTCCATAGATTATAAACAAATTTAAGTAATCCTCGTGTGCATAATTTAAGCGCCCCAGCATAATATTAATATTTGTCAATTGGTAAGTGACAGCTACATACATTTGTTTAGCACTCAACGCCGTCATAGCCAACTAACAGTAATTGAACTTAAAATCTCCATATAGAAATATTGAATATAGAATATAGAAATATTGAACTAAAAAATTTTCGGAATAGACATCCATATACAAACTTACCCTTATTTTTAATGGCGAATAAGATTATAAAAATTGAGGGTTTCCATTTAAAAAAATTGATTTTTGACAGTTTTCTCAATTTCATCTTTATTCTTATTTTTTGAACACTCTGTATTAATACTTATCAAAATATTATAAAAACTCTATTAAAGTAGATCTATTTTAACAAAGAGTCGAACCCAAATTAGGTAATAAAGGCTTCCTTACAGGAAAAATTGATAAATCTTTTAGGGCCCGCAAACGTCATTTTTGACATAAAAATTGAAATATCTCAAAAACGGAGAGACCTCGGTATAGGACATGATACACAAAATCGGCCTAGAATTTTACATACAATCTAAAAATGTAATAATATATAGGGTGTCCCATTTAAAATAAGCAAGTTGGTATCGACTTCCGGTATAACCGGAAGTGCCATCGACATTAGTTTACTGCCAAATTTTCAAAATTTTCCGATGTCTACTTTTCGAGATATCGATCGCCGCAGTTCGTCGTGGGACACCCTACCCTGTATGTATTTGTAAATAGCTTTTGTTAAAGAATAAACTTTATAAAAAAATGTAATTGACGGAATTTTCTAATAATAAAAAAGAATTTTGCGTGTTCGCCTACTGTATCTGTCAGCAGAACATTGCGTATACGTGGACCATTGCCGCTACCGCAGTATAATTAACCACAACAGGATTTAATTGAATATATTTTGATCAATATATGCCTGATCTATTTCAATATCTTGTCCTTCCTCTGATTTTTAACGTAAGATTTTTGTTATTTTTATTCTTTGTACACCTTAAATTATAATTTATTAAACAACTTCTTTGAAATCCTGTTTACCATATAATATAATGGTGAAAGTCAACGAGACCTGCATAATAAATATACAATTTAACATAAAAAAGTAATCACGTTTGCAAATCTATTAAGGATTTAGGTATTTTTTTATTTCCCGAATTCAAATTTTCTGTGTTTACCATTTGTTATTTAATGCAAGGATTATTATATAATATTAATTAAAATATGGATAAGTACGTTACTAAATGTCAAAAATTCCACTTTGTTGTTGTGAAACGATATACCTGCATGTCTATTTCCACGGTTCGGTTTTTTAAAAATATTTTTGGTAGCAGTACCGGTTAAATATATGGCGAAATATTTACTGTCCGGATAACTGCGAAGCGCAATATGTAAATTCTGCTTACACAAAATAAATTGAAATATCGGCAACATATCTGACATGAAATGAAATAAATCAAGATTATTGGAATGGGAACGGGTCGCTAACTTCATTATAAGCTCGGTTGTATTTAAAATAATTTAAATTCAATTATTCCATGTAAAGCAACTTTGTAATTTTGGGAATTTACATGTTATTCGGATAAATAGATCCGTTAATCGGAGAAAAGTTACAACGACTGTTGTTTCTTAAGTTTTTGTTGAACCAGCGTAATTTACTGTGGTAATAACACAAAGGATATAAATCTAATATTATTTTAAAATTACACCCTTTAGTAAACACCTCCAAACGTAGATTCAATAATTGCAACAAAAATCTCACAAACTGCTGATTTATTTATCAATAAATTACAATATTTAGTCCTTATAATAACACACTAATTATAAATGTTATCTACTATAGACTCACAACTTATTACTGTTCGTTATCTTATCTGGTCACTTAACTCATTCACTGAACTCCCTCGATGTGCTGGTCCCGCTTCTTATATATCCGTGGCGTTTATTCTCGATTAATCCAGTCTATCATTCGAGATATTTCTACTGCTTCTATTGCATTCTATGAGGCAGCACTTCGATAGTACCTTGAAATTTGGTGTAGCAATTTCATTTTTTAAAATAATTTACTGTGTCGCAGAAACAATTCTGGTTTGTTTTTGAGTTATTGACTACAACTATCTATCTTTACTTATCTGGTCACTTAACTCATGTAGAACTATACTGAACTCCCTCGATGTGCTGGTCCCGCTAATAATTGTGACACAGACGGGAGCATAATATTATCTAAAATCCTAATATACGTTTCGCTATAGATATATATTTCTCATCGAATCGAGTATTCGGAGGGCGGTAAATACGAATACGAAGCTGTGTGTTGACCGGAAAGTTTTTTCGCCTATAAAGATTACATTGTTCCAAAAATTTACATCATGCGCTAAAAATTCAAGCGCAAATCCTACTCAAGCTTCTTTATGTTCAGCTTTAAGTAAGTATTTCTGTGCTGCTGCATGACAGCGTAGCTCCCATTCTCTTACTCGCTGGCGACCAGTACTACTCGATCCAGGAAAATTCGTTTCTTCAGCAGCCTGAATAACTGAGTAAAATGAATTTTCTACTAAAGCATTTACCAATTGCAAATCTTGTTGTTGAGCTGATATCCTTCGTCGCCCTGATCCAGGATTTCTACTAATTGTACCGTTTATTCTCCACTTTCTTAAAATGTTACACACCGAATTTTTGTCAATATTATAACGCAGTGCAATTTGTCTCATTGACCATCCATCTTCTGCTTTAGCAATAACTCCAGATTTAACTAAATCGCTTTTATGAGGCATATTAGTTTTTTGCACACTTGCAATAGATTATGACAACTAACTGACAATGTCACAAAAATTAAAGTTAGATGTACACAACTAGATTTTAGCAATATACCGTTATAAGACTTGTCCTATTTTTTATTTTTTTTGCTCACGACCGTACCTTGAAATTTGGTGTAGCTATTTCCTTTTTTAAAATAATTTACTGTGTCGCAGAAACAATTCTGGTTTGTTTTTGAGTTATTGACTGCAACTATCGTTTTTAATGTATACGCCATGTGGAATTTTTTGCATTCGATAGTACATTTAATTCTCTTTGAAACAAGTATGGCGAAATTATTATTATATATTATTGGAGAGGCTTTCAAGAGAACACCTTGCAAGTTTTTTAGCAGTCAAGTTAGAAATAGCTGATAAGGTAACAATTCATATATTACAATCTGAATTGCCGAAACAAATTTATATATAAAATATGTATTCTCTGGTGTTTTGTTATAAAAGTGGAACACATATTTGTGTCAACAAATGGATATATTGATTTACAAACAACAAATTGTACGATTCCCTAGTCAATATTTCCAATAATGTTTCATAGCGACATTTCAATATCTCGATTAGTGGTGCATTCACAAATATGTGAACCTTTTTGACTCAACGAATTACCTCTTGAATTATTGCGTATTTAGGAAACACCCTCCATATTTATCGAGGAAAAAATATAAAGTAAGTTATAAGACCAAGGACGTCAACACTAGGGTATATGTTAATAAAGATAACCCTCACCATACTTTCTGATACGGAAATGATGTTTGATATACCCCGGATTTACAGGGTTAAGGGATATAAAAGGTCACACTAATAAACTCAGACTAGAAATTAATAGGCTAAGCTGCTCAAACTGTTGGTTGGCAAATTAAGATGGCTATTACAATATCAGTATACAGTGCTATTCAGAACTTATCCTTACATAAGGAGATACGTACCCATAAAATTGGAATTAGTATCATTAGAAAAATCGGCAGCTACTGGACGCGGCTGGAACCTGCCCACCCGGTGGATCTTTGAAGCCGAAAAGAGCATTAAATTGTGTGCCAGAACGGCACCAAACATAATCCGATCTCAACCAAAAACTTTTCGGATCTTCTGGAGCACTAAACTCATGCAAATTTTTATCCAAATCCTTTCAGTAGTTTCGGCGCTATCGTGCCTGTCGGCCCTTCAGGTTTATACGGTGGGTGTGCGTATAGATTTTAAAAGTTAACAAATTAAAACAAATTGGTTTATGACTTACTATTTGTTAACAGGACACTTTCAGTGAGCAATTTGACAAAAAGTTGAAATCTTTTAATTCGATTGATTCTAGAAGTTAACACAAACGCTATAAGATAGCGTTGGACGCCACACAACCAATATAAATATTAGCTGCGAATTTAAACTGCTAAATTCAACAAATCAAGATTAAAATAATTTGAATATGACTGGTGGTTTAAACTCTGAAATTTCAGACTCACAACAGAGAAATAAAACTACACTGTCCCAAAACGAACAATATATTATAACAATCAAATGTGGAACAAATATCACAGCAGTTAATTCACATTAAAAATAAAAGTTTGAGAAAAGCACATTTTTTATAAAAAACAAAATTACTACTATTTTAATTAGTTCAATAATAATAATAAATAATGAATAAATAAACACCACAGAAATTATGCAATGAGTGAATGCAATCTAACTCTAATGAAAAATGAAGATCAAATGAAATGTACTAAGACTTGTTGAGTTCAAAGACAATTTAGAGACAAACAGACGAACATATGCCTTTCCTATGCTGGTAGTAGAGGTGGTATAATCTCCAGAGTGATGGTTTTCCGGACAACATGGTGGCACATTAACTAATGGCTGTCTTGGAATATTCTCCAAATATAGATATTGATGACCTCTACTCCTCCAGACAAGGTGATTATTGCGGATGGAAGTTGTATCGCTGTCAGATCTTATATAAAAGAAATCTTCCTAAGTTAACCTCTTCGTGGTCTCGTGCATAGAACATAAATGTTATCAGTAAAATATCTTTTACAACAAAAGAAAGAGAAAATATGTAAACTTTGATTGCTAACCGGACAACAAAGCAAATATTGCGAGAAAAATAATAAAAAATAACCAAATTACAAGCAGCATGTAACTAAAACATTTACTTTGATCCAAGAAACAAAAGACATCAAAATACTATGTTGAGATAATCTTCCCAATTACTGAAATAAATTCCCACTAAACTTCTTCAGTGCATGAACTAAATAAACTAAAAATAAGAACAGATCTTATTTGCAAAGTAACGTAAGTAAATTCCCCAAGAAGTAATTTGCAATATTCGAGAAAATAATACTTGAAACGTATCATTTTCTGTGTTTGATTTTTGCTAAAAATAAAATTTGAAATTTTAAGTTATATGTAAGTAATTAAATTTCCAACTTTAACACATCCAGAAGTTAATTAATTAATTAGAACTTTATTTATACTGCACATCATACAGAATACAATATTCCACTTACATGGTGTACAGGGTTTTAGTAGTGTGTATACTACAGGCTAAAACTAAGAAACAGTAGTGTGGAGGAGAAATATACATTTGACATATAAAGCTAATATTACATATAATTATATACAAAGCTAATATAATATATAATTTATCATATTATGCTAATATCAAATACAATTTAACAGTTTACTTCTACTTAAAAAGTCTATGTCATGATTTTTTATAAATTCATTTGTAGTAATCAAACATTGGCTAACGGGCGAAATTGTGTTTGTTATTTTAAAAGTATTGTCTCTCCTTCTTAATCTAATATCAGGAACATTAGTAGCAATTTCTGATAAGATGTCAGGATCATTAATCTTATTAAAAACGTTAAATATAAACAATATCTCAGAGTTATTTCTTCTATTCTGGAGTGAGTTAATATTAAAATCTAGTAGTTGCGTTGTGTAAGATATAAATAAAAGCCATGAATTATGTTTTCTAAAGAATAGGGTTCTCAGTAGTCTTTTTTGAAATTTTTCTAGCATATCCGAATATAAAATAGTTTTTGGATTCCATATTATAGCCCCATACTCTAGTTTAGAAGGGACATATGAATTAAATAATAATATACAGGTATCATAGTTAAACTCTTTACTAGATCTAGTAATAAAACTAAGCTTTCTGTAACTCTCGGATATTAATTCTAATACATGACTGTTGAAGCTAAAGTTACTAGTAAACTTGACACCGAGATCTTTTATCTCACAGACACGATCTAACGTCGTGTTATTGATCTTGTAGTCATTTATAATAGGATTTTTTTTTCTTGTAAAACTGACTGTTTTACATTTAGACTCATTGAGAGTAAGGTAACTTTTGCTGCAGTAGACAACAAGAGCATCAAGGTCATTCTGTAATAGATTACAGTCTTCCAAAGTATCTACTCTAAGGAACAATTTTAGATCATCTGCATACAATAAAAATTTAGAGTGTTTAATATAAAGGTTTATGTCATTAACAAATAAAACAAAAAGCAAAGGTCCCAGAATGGACACAACTGATTTTAGTTTCTAATATGGCTATAATCTATTTGAAACTATTATATCTCTTTATCTACTCATATAAGATTATAATATATTCATTAATCAACTGGTTTTGAACAAGTAACAGTATCCATAAACAAATAAAGCAGGAGATAGTAGTTAATTGTTTAACTAGGCAGCAAAATAGTAGATTGACTGCCGCGGCTGATAATTCCTAGCCGAGCTTAGCGAGGCTAGGAACTCAGCCAAGGCAGTGAATCTATTTTACTGCTGAACTGAACATATAATTTTTTCGCCGACTGTTTAAATATATTCTAAAATAATTAAATTATTGCAATTCACAATCTCTTTATTTTTGTTGTAATAAATTCAATAAAAATTCATTAAAAATCGCAGTTGTTACTAGTTGGTTACCATGGAAACTAAGTGTCACTTTCCCTGCCTAGGCAAGAAAGTGCTCACTTTCCTGCCTAGGCAGGTAATTTATGACACGGCGCCTACGTTATCGGATGACAAACTATTGAAACATGGCGCGGGAAACAAACGAAAATCGTCAAAATTTGCTCTTACGGAATATTTGTAGTGTAATTCTTCGATTTGTCTGTATATATATTTAAAAACTTCATTAAACGTAATCCTATCCAAACCAAAACCTTTTCGGGTCTTCTGAACACTGAAGAAACTTTTATCCAAATCCGGTCTCCAATTCAAAACATTTGACATCGACTATGCCACGCTAAATGCGATCTATGCTTCACATTTGCTTTGTTTTTTTTTTTCACGGAAACCAAATCGAAAGGGTGGAAGTGTGATATATCGTTGAAATTAGAATTTTAACTGATTTTCAATGATTCGATTGCAAATTGTAAGTAATTACAAAATAAACAACTTGCAGCTCCAAAACGGAACTAAGTGTAATCCGATCTCAACCAAAATATTTTCAGAACTTCTGGAGCACTAAAGAAACCCCCATGCAAAGTTTCATTCAAATTCGTTCAATAGTTTCGGCGCTATCGTGCTAATACACATACATACACACAGACATTTTCCAAAAACCAATTTTTTGGGTTCCTGGGACCTCAAAACGTAAAGATTTGATGTTATCTCAATTTTCGTTTTTGGATCAATTTTAGTAACCTCTCATAATTTTTTTGTGGTGAGGTTAAAACGTAATAGAACGATGACAGAACAACTGTAAAAGGTTTGTAAAGTTATGATATTATTAAGCGCTATTTAGATGAATGGCTATATGAAATACTAACTTTACTCCAATAATTACACGCTAATAATATAGTTTTCAGCTACCTCCAGTATTTCAATCTAGCTGATATGATCGTCTACTAGAATTTTAATAGTTTAAGTCTATTATAATAACTTTATTTTAATCCAATTTTCTAATATTATTTTGATAGTATAAATACATTTCACAAGGAAATCGTTTTGTATTTTAACATTTTACTAAATATTATTTTAAGTAACGTTATACAGTATCAGTTTTAACAATTAACAATGTGGATTCTATTTAAGTGGTACTAACTAACAACTAAAACTACTTGTTGATACTCTTAGTTCCCTATTTCTGTAAATAAATTTGGTTACATTAAGGATATATAATCCATTTAAATTGAAGATATTACTATCTAAAAAATTTTGCTCTGTAGAATATCTTCGATTTTTCCACAGCATTACTTTATATATCCATTTTTGACTTAGTTCAATTGGCTGTTATATCTCCCACCCCATATTATAAAGCCGTAGGTAAGTATGGATTCTACCAACGATCTATATGTCATTTTTAAGATATTAATCCTTAAATGCTGCGATGTTTATAGAATACATGGACAAGTTTTCTTAGTCTTATATTAAGATATTCGGTATGGTCATTCCATCTTATTGTCTCATTTATTATAAGACCCAGATATTTAATATTTATAGTGTTCTCAATTACATTTTTGTATGTGCAGTTTATTAAGTCACATTTTTCATGGAATTTTAAATCAGTTGTCAGTTTTCGGCTGTAGTCTTGAGCTATTGCTGAAAGTAATGAACTTTGTTGTTGAAAAAGAAAATGTGTAAGTTCTATTTTAAATAAATCTAGCATAGTAATATCGTATACGATATTAAAGAGCAAAATCCACTCACCCCTTGAATCCTAAGGGTTACAGTGAGCAAGAAAAACTTCAAAGAAATATATTGGATATCAAAATTCAAGAAACAGTTTTGTGTCGGAGTTAAACACAAATGCACCTTGCACTTGGCACAGAAAATTTTACCACCTTTACATCCTGGAAACTTACATCTTCCCCCTTTTTCCTGGAATCTCGGCCAATGCCCTATACATCTCTACGTGTATCTAAAGTTGGCATTTCTGCCGGCTTTCCCCTCTTTTGTTTTTGCTCGATTTTGTGTTGTACAACTGCCCTCTGCCTTTTTTTTCATATTTTTTATTATTGGTAAATAAGCATCCTTCTAAGCGATTAAAACGTACAGTGCCCAAACCGTGAATGCCTATTTTATGCAATTCTATTTGTAACTGCAAACTGTTGAACCAGTTATCAAAGTATATCTTGTGATACTCATTTCTAGTAATTATTGTTTCTAAAGGCAAGACAACATTGCTACTAACACCAACATTTGGAAGGTCTGGATCATGATTTACAGCCCCACTATAAAGCTCCCACATAACATGAACGCTTTGAATCCTCATCATTTTTTTTTCATGTATTGTTTTATATAGCAATAGCAATATATTAAAATGATAGTAAAGAAAAATTTGGCATGTTTCTTTGAGGTCACAAGGGGCGGTAGAGGGTTAACAGATTATTTTAATTTTATACAGTTCTTTTTCGCTTTTTTGGTGACTTCAGACCAATTTTTACCGCGGAATGTTAGAGCAGTATCATCAACATATGCGACGATATCCCCGCTTATATCGAGTTCTAGCGTGTCATTTATGTAGAACAGGAATAATTGCGGACCTAAAACTGTTCCTTGTGGAACACCATATGTCACATTTTTTTCTTGACTACTTAATGTTTTATCAATTTTTACAAAGTCTTTTCTAATTGATAAATAACTGTTTAACCCTCTTTAACCAATCTCATGCTACTCCTCTAATTCCGTATTTCTCCATTTTTTCCAACAATAATTCGTGTGATATACTGTCGAAAGCTTTAACCAGATCTGAAAATATGGCAATAGTTTTTTAATTTTTGTTAAGATGTTCTTATATTTTGTTTGTAAAATGAAATAAGAAATCCGAGCTATCTTGGCAATATTAGGTTATGAGAAAATGACTGGCTATGGAGTCGAGAGACCATGCATTTTTTAAATAATTTGGCTATGTTACTAAATACTAATATTGGTCTATAGTTTGCAACAAGTTTATCGCCAAATATAGATGTAATAATAGCTTGCTTTAGTGAGTCTAGAAATTGTCCATTTTATAATGAGAAATTAATCAAATGTACTAGAATATTAAGAATATTAGATTTAATTTTTTAAAGTATTTTTGTAGTTATTTGATATATTTCGGGAGATGAGTTTAATTTCAAATTGTCAATTATTGTTGCCGTTTCATTTGTAGTGACCGGTTTTAGAAATATATAGTTTTCAATATTTGGGATTTTGGACGATATATTTGTTGTTTCTGGCAGTAAATTTGATTTTATTTTGTTAGCTAAATTTTCACCAACATTAGAAAAGTATTTAATAAAAATTTCAGATACTAATTTTGCGTTTGTTTCAACTTTATTATTTTGATTATATATTTTATAACTATTTTGTCATAAGTTCATTTTATCCCAGCAAAACAATATTTTTACTAGACAGTATTACACGTTGGTGTTTAAATGCTATTTAGGTAGTTCCGCAAAATTGTAACAAGTACAGGTTAGTAAATTCCTCAACGTCAAGTCGTCAGCGCTTCGAAAGACTGAGACAATACCGTTTTAAATTACGTTTTAATATTAAATATTACTTGAATAGTCCGTCCCCGGTTACTTCCTCTTTCAAGATTGCCAAGAACAAGGGTTAATCTTTGGTGCATGATTAAATTTTAATTATTATTTAAATTATTTGTTAAATACTATTGTTAGGGGTCTTAAACTAGAGACATTACAAAGTACGAATAATGATTTACATAAAGGTTCGGGTTAATTGTATTTCAAGTAAGGTATTAACCATAGTTTACGTGTTATGTAACTGAGAGGACATCAAGCCACCCATGGCTACTGTATGAAAGAGAATTTTCT
This sequence comes from Leptura quadrifasciata, assembly GCA_963675555.1. Taxonomy (NCBI): domain Eukaryota; kingdom Metazoa; phylum Arthropoda; class Insecta; order Coleoptera; family Cerambycidae; genus Leptura; species Leptura quadrifasciata. The sequence continues at coordinate 10,447,751 of OY776681.1, read as the reverse complement.
TGGATTACATGAAGTAAAATTGAACGAAACAAATTCTAAGCTCTATGTAAATTATTACAGACCTTTTACTTCAATAAAAGAAAGGAACTACTTCCTTTACGTGGACCATAACTAGGATTTTATTTATTTTTGAAAACAGAATAATACTGAGTCAGTTCCTTTTTAGAAAATGAGCGTTTCACATAATATTCTGAAACAACTGAAATGCTTACTATAAATTTCTTTTAAAATGTCTCTACTTTACTTAAAAGGCCCGAGCTAGCTCAATATCAGGGGCGAGGGAAACTGGATTAATGAGACACAAACAACGTAAAATCTAATCATATATTACAAAAAAATGGGTGATCCGGAGGAAGTCAAAATTCCGAAACGAAGGTTGGGCGCCACGGATTTTATTTTTGGTAAAAAGCCGAAAACTATTCATAGAACTTAACTAGAACGTGCTTACAAATCTCGTTGCACTTTGCCACTTGAAACATTAACTAGGCACTGACAGCAATCTTCCAAATACCCACTTGGAGAGTGTATAGTTCGAAAATGAGCAAATTAATGCCTAATGCACTAAAGGTTCCCGCACTAAACAAGGGTAATTTCCACAGAAAGTTTTTATTTCGCTGGGAAAGTTTCTAGGGTTTACACTTTGATAATACAGTACAGTATATGGACTAATACTGTATTTATAATAGAACTGAACTTGAAAATTACTTAATAAGTATGTCCGCCTCGCCGTTTACAGCATAAATCATGGTGTCTTTCACTAGCCAAATGAAATTTCTCTACTAACTGCAACTTATAAACTTATCGGCAGACTTGACCACCAAACGAATCTACAGGTAATTAACTTAACTTTACACCTTATTTCCCGATACTAAAATACTTGCAATTCATCTTTTTAAACATTTTTAATTGAGAGCCCGCCTTGCTGTGGTCTGCCGACCCCATGACCTCACTACACCTTGGACCTGCTGGCTCCACTTGGAACCTCGCCTCGCGCGCGCGCGCTCTCTTTCAACAAAACGATGTTAAAATTTCTAAACCAATCAGGGCTTCGGATTCAAAAATGCACCAATTTAACCTTAGAGTAAAATATAAATGGTTCGCACACTATAGGCTTTGTTTGAACAGATTTATATATGACATTTTACTAGTATTTCGTTAAATTTGCACACGCTAATAAATTTATGACATTTTCATGTTTAAAGAAGTACAATGTATGATAAATACTTTTATAATACAGTAGTATTTTCCCATGTCATCTCTTATGAGACTAAAACCGAAGTCCATCTTGTAAACATGTTTCGACCTGTCATTAGGAAATAAAACACATATTATGTGTTACTTATCGATTGTTACTGTACTATTGTACCTATTAAATATTTCTGTCAACAGAGTGAATAGCAACAGACGGCCCGACCAGCTCGAACATGAAGCGATCTATTGACAAAGCTATTCGAGCTATTTGCTATGTTCAGTTAACAGAAGTCTTTAATGTGTATAAAAATATTTAATAAGTAATGAATTAATTATTATCTTAGGTGTTTTTATTTCCTATCGATTTATAAGATTATTTCAACAGTTCGAACAGATTGAAAGACGTTTAGACTTCTATTTTACTCCTATAAGAAATAACATAGCGCATTATCGAAATAATAGCTAGGTCATAAAGTAAATCTTATAATACTAGGGAAATGAATTTAACTTTAAGATCGCTAGTACTATAAAGAGGTACTTTACGGCCGTAAAACTATGTTATTATAAACAATAGCGCAGTCCTGAGTAAAGGCATTTGTTTTTTCTGTTTACTTCATAATAATACACTGTTTTTCCATATAGTAACTTAATACTGTATACATTTTAAGTTTTTAATTTTTTCCCGTTCTGTCAGTATATTTAGATTTAAAATAATTTTAGTATTTCTTCAATTTCCGAGATCCTGACAGGTGTTTGTGCAAACTACGTCAGAAGCAGTATCAGACCAAACGTACCAATTCTGTCCAGGGCTGAGGACCTGCGGAGAAGCCTCTGGAAAATAGCAAACCTGGTATAGAGGAAAAGACAAGCGGCTGAAGTTGTTGGGCAGCTGGTATTTGTAAATAGGTTTGCCCTTGGACTTCGTATTTTGTGCTCTTTTGGCATGGCGACGTAATCAAAGAATATGGAGCCCAGAGTTTTATTAATAGTGTTTTCTAAAAGTAAAATAATCACTTAAATGTTTTACTTAGCTAAAATTGTAGTTTCAGTATCTCTCAATAGATGGCGATCTCGATCCTAAAGTTGTTAGTAGTATGAATAAAAAGCAAATGGCATTAAGAAAACTCTAAACTATGTTCTTCAGCTCAAACTTTACAAAAATTACTTTATTACTTTGCTTGACAAGACGAAATTGTTTGTTCCGATATTCTTAGATAGATGGCGCCACTTGCGCGATGTTTATGAATGATTGCTGGAAAGTATATACTAGGCAAAGTTTGAAAGAATTATTTAGTAACTCCTTGCAATAAAGGATATATTTTTCGTTTTCTCGAAATATTTCCTAATAATATACACTCATGAACAATATAGATCTTGGAAACTAAAAGAAAATTCTAAATAATTGAGAAGATGGTAGTTTGATCTTGTTCGTTGTAGGATAACGTATTTGTATAACAGTAGGACGACCACGGATATGCAAACTATATTTCGCGCCATCTATTGAAGAATTTTGAAACTGTTTCTCTCAATATATTTTTACAATTTAGGTATTATAAAATAGAACCTTAGGTGTTAAATATTCAGATAAGAAATTTACAAGAATTTGAAATAACAACACACGAACTGGCTATCGTCCTTTTAAATAAAATTTCAGGAGGACCAACAATGTGCAAAATAGATGTGGCTCCATCTATTAAAAATTGTTTTAACTGTTCATAAAATAAGAGAAAATGTTATTAATTTCATGCAGTTTTATTTCCCTTTGAGAAGCGCACCACATAAGTTTACGGCCATCAGGATGACTAACTCAGGATAACACGAGGGCACAAAGTCCAAAGACAACTCACGTATGAATACGAGTTACCCATCAACTTCAATTAATGGTGTATCCAGGTCTTTGCTAGGTGGGATTTCTTCATATTTGAAGTAGTTTTTCTCTAAGGACATACCTGCAAAAATAAAAAAAATAAATAAATAAAAATAAATAAACTTTCTCACCACTTTCAGATCAGATTTTAAGACTCTTTGATAATGGTCGCAAGGCCGAAACATATGTCAGAGAAATCTGAGAGAAAAAACTAATGAAACAATAAACCAAGTGCGCATTGTAACTATTCTTTTGAATATTTATAATTATTCTATTGAATATGTTTCATCAAGAACCTACTGCAGACTCCATCCAATTAATAAAAAAATAATCACCATAGGTCCTAATAGTATATTATATAACAAGGGTCGTAATTAGATCCTTACCGCATGCAAGTGTAATTTATAAACCGAGTAATCGGCGAGATATGCAATCTGTCAAGGGTGTTAAAACGTTACCGCCCTTATTATATACATTTTTCATGTACAGCCGCAAAATAATACATAGAAATACAAAAATATTTTTAAATATATGTAACTTAATAATCTAACAATTATTGCAACTTTCTTAAGTTTGGTACTATAGAAACCAATCGGTGCGGTAAATTCTCTTTACCGCACTGCATGCGGTAATTACTGCTTTATTGCGCACGTTCGGTAAAGGGAAACCTGTTACCGCACACGTGCAGTAAAGTGGTAGTTACCACATGCGAATTAGTGCGGTAACTAGCTACTTACCGCACGCTTGTAAAAAAAGAATGTAAATAATACAATCACATAGGTAGAAACTAATAAGTCCATAATATAAGACTTAATTAAGCGCTTTACAAATAGTGCAAATAAACGCCGATCTTCATAGTGGTATGCGGAATTTCCTAGTTCAGCCGATGCCGCAAAGTCAAAAAAAATGAAATTAACTTTTCTTCAACGTAAAAACAGGCGGATGTGTATCTAATATTAAGTGTGATTATAAAAATTTGCCTTGACTTGAAGTTATTAACTAAAAATTTTAATTTATCGAACACCCTTAAGGGGCATCTGACCTTGAGTTCAAATCAAGGTTTTATTTATTATTGAAAAATTACATACATGGTAGTCATATGTTAGGAAAGAATGTACGTCCGCATAACGCATGCTTGTTCTATCTCATAACAATGGCTTTGTAATTACTAATAGTTTTTTATCAAAAATTAATAAGTTCCTAAAAATGTTGTTACATTGCATATTCAAGTTAAACGTGTGATTATGTTTAGATCCAAAATAGAATGGTGTTTATACATATTGATTTGTTTCATTTATCCTTCCTTATCTACAAAGAAGAGAATATGTGTACTTAAATTAGATTACTTATATATTTTGATTATTATTGATTCTTCCTTATATTTGTTTGCTATGTTTATGCTACACAATAATGGCTCAGTGAAAATATGTACAAATACAAAATTATTTGGAATTTTTTTAAAGTAGCGTTTTTATATGCCTTATAGGTGGACACGAGAAATTACACAATAGTACAGAGAGACTGCTTTTAAGAATAAAATGTAGTATAAAGTTTTTTCTACAACCTAATAATTTCTGAGTTATTCGCGATTGAAAATTCCAATAAAAAAACACGTTTTTCAACAGTTTTTCGTGAATAACTCGAGAATTAAACGTTTTCTGGAAAAAACTGTTCTTATCAAAATTGAATCTTATAAAAAAACAAAGCGGTTCGTCGTTTTTATTTAATATTTTAGGTCATATTAAGCGACTTATGAGTCGTTGAAGACGAATTTTTGTTTGTCGTAAATTTATCTAAAGATTTAAACTCAAATAACGGAAAAATGAGTAATTTTTCAGAGAAAATGATTATAATCTTTCTAAGGCGCTTTATTAGACCTTTAAAATAAGCTTTTATAAAAGCCTCTAGCATGAAAATTAAGGAAGTTATGATGAAAATAAGTTAAGTCCCTGGAATTTTTGAAAAAAAATTGACAATAAAATTGGCGCCATGAGTGGCAAAATTAAAATTAATCGTAGCCCATAAAAAATTAACTTTATTTATGTCCCAATAACACGTTCCAAAAGTTTGAATGGTTTAGAGAATGTACATTTTGAAAAAAGTTGTTTTAAGTAAATTTTTTTTTTCAATTTTTCAAAAAATACGTTGTTTTTTCAAAATAACTCAAAAAATAATGGTTTTACGAAAAAAAGTGTTCTCAACAAAAATTTATCTTTCTTTTTACTGAAAATCTTGCTTTTTTTAAATTCATGTAGCTTAAAATTTAAGCGAGATATGGGCATTTAATGCTTTGACTTCTATGCGAAGGAAACCTCTTTTTAGCCCTTCAACCTTAAAATTTTCTGAATGAAAGGGTGTAGAAATATTGCAATCATCATGACTTTATAGCTTATGAAATTCCCTACAAAATGATGTGTGGGTGGATGCAAAAAGCTTAAAAGGGAGCCGAGTTATCTTTAAAAAACTAAATACATTTTTCTAGAGATAACGTAGGAAAATTACGGAGCGCCTAAATTTTGAACGTTTTGGAGCATTTAACACGCATAAAAAAAGTTATATAGATAATATGAGTAAAGGATAGAAAAGGAAAGGTGCGCTTCTCTAGGCGAAATTCCTCTGAAGGCGACCTTGTGATGCTTGTTTTGCTCGGGTAGCTGGTTTGGAGATTATTCCAGGGTTCAATGTTAATATTAATTAAAATCCAGATTCAAAATAAGACACTTTTTTTCCTAATAATTATATGTACAGTGTGGCCATATCTTTTATGGCTTAGGTTGCGACAATCTTGTTATTACATAAGTACATCATAGTAATCGGAGAGAGAGAGAGAGAGTGTAACATATTTCCTCTATGTACGTCGTCGTAACCCCAATTCTCTAATCGAAGTTCCAAGACATAACAGACGCGACTAAGAAATCTGTTTCAGGAGAGATCCAGTTCAACACACTTGAATCAATCTGGCAGGAGGTTCAGTTCAACGCACTCGGATCCTCCCTAACAGATACTTGGCCAGCGGCTGCCACGACGCCGGAGAAACTTGAGCTTCCGTTATCCCAGTTCAACATACTCGAGAAAGGTGAAAGTCAAGCTCTGAATTTACTGGTTTCTGGCTAGCTATTTTATACCCAAAAATCACGGTCACGTGGTTTTGCACCCGGCACGAAATGCAGACGGCACGCAAGTTGCGGCCTGGTGAAGTTAGAATTAAAAGTTAACAAAAGAACTAATCAGGTATTGAACTAATCTAAAACTGAACTACTTGAGCCATGCATGATTAAAATAAGTTAAACTGGAATGAAAGTATACAGTATTCCTGTGGTATTGTATACTTCATTACAACCTTAAACAGAGGAAGGGGCTCTTGATATTATGATATACAACCAAAAACATTAAATAATGTCGAAGATTATGCCGCAACAAAAAAAAATGCAGTTAAATTGGCATCCCTAGTACCAACTATAAGTGCTCTAGATGAGCATATCAAAAGGGTGTACTTACAAATGCAAATCTGGATGGGAAACAAAACTCTTCATTTTACTGATTGGGGATGGACAAAAGTCGATGGTACATTAGTACCTAACAAAATGAAGGATATGCCTGCACCAGAAGAACTTTTAAAAATGATATTTTGCAATTGCAAAAAGGGTGTGGCTCTACTTGTGGGTGTCGCAAACTTGGGTTATATTGCAATGAAACTTGCGGCACTTGCTCAGGTGACAGTTGCCAAAATTGTCCTCCAGTCGACCAAAAAGAAAAGGAAGTTGACAGTGAAGAAATGGATGAATTTGAAAATTAAAATTAAATTATTAATATTCACTTTAAAAGTCATCTTAATATTGTGAAATAAATATTTTTATTATAATTACAATGTGAAGTTTTAAGAGTTTAATTTCCCTGAAAGGGATATTTTTAAGGGATGAAAATTTTAGAAAAATTTCATTATATCATAAGCAGCAATTTATTTTAATTTTTTTACGCATTCCACTATTTGGAGCTTTCAAAAGGATTTTTTCCCTAATTTTTATTGTAAGGGGTGGTTTTTAGGAGTTGAATCATATTGAAAAATGATGTATCAGGTCGTTTACACTTAAAGAATATATTTTTTCTATTCAAGATCCAAAATAAAAAGATTTTATGCTTTTTAAACCGTTTTTTTAGTAATTGTGCGAGGGGTATTTTTTAAGGGTAGTTACATAGTAAAATATCGAAATATTAGTTACATTATAAAAAACAACAAATATTTAACATATTTGAACATAACGATAACCTATCACTGCTTCCATCTATTAGTTTTCAATTTTTCCTAAGTTTTATTGTTAGGGGTGGCTTTTGGGGGTTGCATCATTAAAAAAATGAAATATCAGATTTCTTATACTTAAAGGGAAAAATTCTCCTATTACGATCCAAAATAAAAAGGTTTCATGCTTTTTAAACACATTTTTTTATTAATTTTCGTGTGAGGGGTTGTTTTTAAGGATAGTTAAATAGTAAAATATTGAAATATTAGATCCGTGATTAAAAACAATTGATATTTAACATATTTGAACATAATTATAGTCCATCACTGCGTTAATTTGTTAGTTTTCAATTTATTGGAGTAAGGGGTAGTTTTCACCCCTTAAAAACAAAGAGCACACTTTGCGACCAAGTCAGGTTTTAAGAGGAGGGTAAGATGAACTTAATTCTAAATTTTCAAGAAGATCGGAGCAGTACTTCAGATTTCGGAGATTTGGTCCCTTTTTAACGTTGAATGACTGTACTAATTTGATGTCAACGTTAAAGAAAATAAGAACATCTTGTTTTAATAGTAACATTCATCATCTGAGCAGATTCAAATGAACTAACTTTGCACTGTTATGGTAACCAGTGTACTACTAGTCTGAAAAATATAAATATGGAAACGTCAGCTTAAATAGTAGCCATATTTAAACAAAAAACATATCAAGACCAGGGAAAGACTTTTTAAATCGTATTTTTATTTTTTTATATCACTACTTGTGTCAATTTAGAACTCAGATCTTTAACAAGCCTTAGCCGTTGAATATTTTCCTCTTTGAAAGCTTCATGGTTGATTTTTAGATTTTGAAAGTTATTTTTACACATATGGACATGGGTTTACAAAAAGTAAGTTACTCATCACCAAATGTATAATCAAAATATATAATGGTCAATTTCCGTGTGTCTCATAGAAAATCCCAATTTCGTCTGCATCATCTAACTAATTTTACATAACAAAAAAGTCCATTACGGTAATGCAATGTGCCCCAAGGTCACGAACTCTGTTTATTTTTAGACAGTTTGCTTATTTTACAACCGAAATTACCAAATATTATTAACATCTTGGCCGGAAGTTAAAGCATTGTTGCTGTATTACAAAACCTACATCGTGCTGAAAAAAAAAACGTATTGTTTAATGAAATATGAATTATTTCAATAGTTTATTTTAGACTAGTCGACTGCTCGATCCCAAAATAATATATACCGCTAATTTCCAAAACATATATTAGGGCAGAGAAAAATAAAAAAAATCAGAAAGAAAAAGGAACTGTTTTAGACGGACCTGGGGCTTTATACATCACATTTTTTAAAGTTGTTTGAATGATAATATTTTATTAGACAAAATAGGTGCTAGGACAGCAGTAAGTAAATATAGACCCATCTGGATAATCAGCAATATTGTATGTATGAGGTTTTAAAAACTGTATATAATACTGTAAATAATAATAAGAAACAAATCGCAATATTTCTTGATTTGGCCAAGGTCTTCGATAAGGTGCCGCATGACATTTTACTTAACTAACTCAACGAATGTGGTATAACGGGTATAGTTAATGACTTGTTCAGAAGTTATCTTCAAAATAGAGAGCAATGTGTAAACATTGGTGAAAGTTGAAGCAATTTAAAAATAATAAACTATGGCATTCCTCAAGGAACAGTTCTAGGGCCAAATCTTTTTAATATTTATGTCTAACTTCCAATTAATGGGAAAATAGTAGATGACGCTGTTCTTTGGTTAAGGATATAATTCCTAGGAAAATGTTGCCAATAAAGCGGTGGTAGACTTTCCAAAACTACAACAGTGACTATCGGAAAATTACCTAACAGATAATCTAGATAAGACTAAATTTATGCACTCCACTATACAGACTGTCCATTTTATCAGGGCCCTAGAGAATATCTCACTTAATATCGGTCGTACAAAAAAAAATATTTTTACGAAAATTGTGGCGACTTATATAACCTACAAAATGGTTTAAAACATTTGAAATTTATGGCCTACTTTAAGAGTTATGGCGGAAAATATCGAAAATGCGGAAAACGTCTAGGCCAAGTATCTCCGTTATTTGAAGAGATACGAGAAAAATTGTAAGGCGAAATTTTTTTGCAAAACAGAGTGTATCAACGAGGTATTATCTAATTTTTTTCAAAACCGCTGTATTTTGAGATTTACTTTTTTGAAACGGGCGGGAAATAGCGCCATTAAATAGAGTATTTTCCTCCCTTTTCAATGATATATCACATGCCATATTTATTCATTGGTACTACGTTAGTAAATATAAAAACATTTTTTTAAAACCAATATTTTTTTTTAACAAGCATTATACTTACCGTGGAGAAGTATGATTAAATAAAACGATAAAATAATTCAATAAGTTGTTAAAATATTTGTTATAATAAAACATTAACACAATTAAGAAAAATAAAGTAAATTCAGGTAACAAAAACAAATTAATAATAAAAAGATTATAGCACACAGAATATTAATATTTATCTAATCCTCAAAATAATTTTACTGCATTTAAAACATTACTAAAAAAAACTTAGTTTGCTTAAAGTCGATTTCAAACTTTCTAATTTTTAGAATACCCTGTATAATTGATCTTAAATTTGACAGTTGTTCATGGCTTCCTAAGGCAAGCAAATTTTTTTATAAAGAATGACTTTTTGGCACATCAAAAATAAGAAAATCACAAGACTGCGGTATCCCATCAGAGGACCCACTGTATAAACGAAGACCCAAGACCTAATTATTTAAAAATTGCAAAATATGATTTTAAAACAAATAAAACTAAAGCAAATTTTCAAAATTCTCCCCGTTTTGAGAATTTCCTGGTACAGATGGTACAAAATAGAATCATGCAGAACAAAAAATTACATAGATTTTGAATTATTTGGTGTATAATATTTTTCTAATGATATTATAAGCGGCTATTAAATTTTGTTAAAATATTCCACCGGTCTTGTTTCTTTCCTAGGTTTGGCGCCTACTGGGATTTCCATGTGTTCACCGCTCGCTTTCTCTTCCAATCGGATGATTTACGCAGATCAAAAACTGAATGAGTAGTTTTTTATTTAAAAATAACAATAATAAGTCAGTCACCCAGAATTTGTAACTTGAACTATTGCGATATTTATGTCACAATTTTTCACTTCTTTCATAGTGTATTAAAAACCAATAAATGCGATATCGTGTTTTTAAATACGTTGGTCAAAGAGATCAAGATCTAATATGAAAACTCTCTACATATACTGTTGATCTAGTTCTGATCAACTAATATATTAATAAAGCTAAACCCATGAAAAGATAACAATAGATGACTTTTCTATTGAGTGTATAGTCGGGTACAGTTTTGCTAAGCAGTCAAAAAACGCAACAAAAACTTTACAACCTAATTAAAACACCGTTATCCTCTGTACTATCTCGCCTGCAAATTGAATCACTTATCTGTATAGGTTTGTTTGATGAGACCATGCCGAAGATGATTCACCGGCGTTAATAATTACCTCGTAAAGTTTTTTTTGCGTTTTTTGACTGCCCAGCAAAACTGTACCCGACTATATGAAAGTTTCACTATAATTTTTTTGAGATTATTACAGACGTCCCGTAGGTGGGGGGGCTGTTTCTACATAAATAATCTTTTCATTGATATACAGAATATAATCTTTCTTTAGCACAAATATTTGCTATACAAACACAAATTTTTGAAATATCTAAAATAGCCATTCCGATGTAAAGTGGTCTGAATGTTACGAACCAAGTAACTAAGTACTTATATCTTCATAACGGTCTAACAAATGAACAACGCATCAAATTTTGCACCACACAGGACAGAAGATTTATCATGTAATTCTACTACTACCTACAATAACTTTACATATCACATTATTTATTTAAAAGTAGCTCTTTTAGTTTTACTTTAAATATTACTCATTACTTTTAAATTATTTGGCAAGTTATTATAACCAATTAGAGTGCTAAGAAACTGAATTTTAGGGTAGATCTGTATTTTTTATTATCTAGTCTAAAATTATCACGATTTCTTGTGTTATATGGATGGTCAAAAACTTGTAAAATCTCATTAAAACGATAAAAAATTAGGGAACTAATTTCAGTTAAGTCCCCAACCTCTACCCACCGCAATTTATGAAGCATCTCTCTAATGGGAGTGTATTTTGAAAATTGCTAAATTATTCTCATTGCTCTATTTTGACATCTTTGGAGTCTTTCCATGTCCCCCCTAGTTGACAAACGCAAAACTGTTCCTGCAAAGTAGAAATGCGGCAGTATAATTGTATTATAGATAGTATGTCTGACACAGAAACTCAAATATTTAGCACTTCTATACAGCACCCCTAATTTTTTTGACATTTCTATACACGTATAGTGTACATATCCCCTAAAAGTTAATTTTCCGTCAGCTATTATACCCAAGTATTTGATAGAATTTACTATGTTAATTTGCTTGTTTTCAGTAATAATTTTAAAACCCTTATTTAGCCATTCGTCTATAATAATAATAAATAAACACCACAGAAATTAGACGACCCCCAATTCTAGAAGCCAGGGCTTGTTACATATTGAAAAACCAAAAACCATTTTCTCCGACAGTGCCAGTGCCGGAGCCAAGATTCGAACCCGGTGGTGCCATGTCCGTGTGATTAATCGCGATTGCTACCTACGCCTTAACCCACTCAGCTATCGACCAGACTATAACACTCATTTTTTCCCAAAACCATTACTCTTGTCTTTTCTGAACTCAATTTATTTATTTCTAACCAATTAGTTTTATTCTTTATTCTTCGTTCAATTTCCTGTCAATGTCAAGCTGATCTCTACCAGATATATAGATCATAGTATCGCCTGCAAACGAGTGAATTGTACAATATTTTATAATCTGATTTATATCGTGTATGTACAAATTAGACAGGAGAGGACCCAATATACTCCCTTGTGGGACACCATTTTCTGCCCACTCGTCCTCAGAGATTCAACATCTCCACATATAACTTTCTGTTTTCTACCAACTAGATAATTACTGAACCATTTCAAAACCACATTACTCAATCCATATACTTCGATAATTTCTTTAATAATCTATTTCTGTCAATGGTCTCAAATACACTTTTAAAACTCAAAAATAATACTGCTATAATATGATCCTCATCCAAGTTTTGCTTCCACTCATAAAGTATATACTGGAAAGCTGTTTCACAGTTACAGTTTTTTCTGAAACCCGACTGGCACATGGTTAAGGTCTTATTTTCATTACGTGATCTAATAATTGTACATACACCACTTATCTAAAAATTTTGCCTCCGTAGATAACATATTAACAGGTCTAATTTCCTTCAGCCTTTTTGTTACTCCCTAATACTGTCTATGTAGTAATGATTGAACTTGCTCCAATGATTTCTTTTTCTGTATAATCGCTTCTTTCAAACTGAATAGTCCCAAATCTGTGGCTGTTTCTAGTAGATGCAATATCTTTTAAACTTTTCCATATTTCTTAGAACATTTTTTTTTTGACAATTTCGTGTTCATAATATGTACGTTTATCATCGCTTATCTTTTTAACTACAAGATTTCTAATGTTTTTATACTTTTGCTTGTCTTTCTCTTCCTTAGCTATCACATATTTTTTGTACTTAAGGTCTCTTAATAATTATATCATCGATTTCTTCGGTAAACCAAGGTTTCCGTTGACCCTTAAAAATAACACCAATTTTTGGTATTATTTCATCTATAACTTTTATAATATTACTATTTAAATTTGCGTATTTTTCATTCATATCAGTCAGTCTATTTACATGTGATAATTTTTTTCTGAACAAATTCACTTATTTTTTTTTGCATCATAATATAATTTTTTATCAGTGAATGACTGTTAAATCGTTTGTTTTTTTAGGATTTTTATACGTTCTCGTGTCGAGAAACAAAATTTATTGGTAAATATTAAATATAACTTTGTATTAACAGTTTTTTGTATATGGTTTCAATCATCCAGCTAATTTGTTTAAACAAGTGATAAACAACTTTCTAAAAAATTTGCATACAGCACTTGAAGATAGACAGTCGGAACACGTTTCCCGATAAATACATACTATACCGTACACCTAAAAGTTTCAGAAATATGTGAAGATTATACAAGCAAAAGAGCTCGAAACATCATTTTCTTACGTGATAGATACAAGATGAATCACATAACTAGAGCAATTGTACATTTTATATTGAATTTTAATTTTATAATACTTTAAAAGTTTTAGATTTCAAAATGTGGGCTCAGGCAACAAAAAAGAAGTTGAAGTTACACGTCAGTTACGAGACATCTGTGATGTTTTTGAATCATTATCATGTCCTACAAATATATAGGGTGACCAACTTTTTGAATTGAATTTTCTTAATTCCTTCAAATGGTTGACTCTGTATATGTTTCGACCACATGATAAAACACACATTTGACAACATTGGTCAAGCAGTGAGCATTAAATTAAGATGTAAACCGCCGAGTGTCACCGATAAAATAGCGGCGGCGGCGGCTATCTTTGTGTTTTTTATTTTTATGGTTTTATTATCGACCTAGTTAACCGGAATACGTATAAAAGACTGCACCGATACACCTTCCAATTTAAATTATTTAGCCAATAGCATCAGTTAACGTGGACTGAGAACCAATTAAAAGACACTTTAAAAAGTAGAAGAGATAAAATGTTCCAAATTTTTTTTGGAAAAAATCTACTTTAGTTTAGTTCATGTCGGTTACTTGATTACGTACAATCACAGGGTTCTTTTATGTCACTGCTTCGGTTCTTTTTCGATTTTGGATCACGTTTTTCTGTATCCTTAATTAGAATTTATTTTAATAACTTACCTTCGTTTAGTGTAGTATTTTAAAACGCTGTATTTAAAAGTGACTTTTGGAATTACACTTGTCTAGAGCTCGCGGGTATGCACTTGTTGTATGGAGAATGTCGTGGAAATGCTGCTGTGCTGCTGCAGAACGTCTTTGTGCTCAAAGATTCCCCAATCCTACGTCATCCTTGTCCACGGACATTTGTTAATATTGCCCAACGTCTTCAGGAAACAGATTGTTTCGACACGAGAATAGGATAATTGAAGCGAAGCTTCAAGTTTTGGAGCTTGTAGAAGAGGATCCAACTTTAAGTACCCGCGATAATGCAAACCATGTGGGGGTATCCCATTTTGTGGTATAGAGGACATTGCGAGATATGAGTTTACACCCCTACCATTATCAACGTGTCCAAGCGCTAGAACCTCAAGATTATCCACACCGAATTGAATTTAGTAGGTGGATTTTGGGAAAACACGCAAGAAATGAGGATTTTTTAAACGTCATGTGGTTCTCTGATGAGTAATGTTTTACCAGGAACGGGGATTTGAACTTCAAAAATATGCATTATTTGTCAGATGAAAACCCGCATGTAATAAGAAGGCACTGTCAACGATGTTTGTCTGTTAAGTTGTGGGCAGGAATTTGTAGTAATGAAATAATTGGATCAACAGATTAAATGGTGAAATCTATTTAAATTTCTTGCAACCAATATTGACATATTGAAAGATGTACCGTTGGCGACGCGCAGACGTATGAGGTATATGCACGATGGCGCACCACTGGTACCAGTGCATTTTAGTCTAGCGGTTCGAAATTTTTTAAATACACAATTTCCTCAACGATGGATTGGACGTGGTGGACCGGTTGGATGGCCTGCTGGGTCACCCGACTCAAATCCAATGGATTTTTATTTTTGGGGCATCTTAAATTGCTTGTTTACCGTGATCCAATTGACACTTTCCAGCAACGCGTTTTAATGTACATAGAGATCATAGAAAATAATTCTAATATATCCAATGTATTGAACGGAGTGCGTATGTCTTTACCTCGTCGTGCTGAAAAGTAAATTAGTGTAGAGGGAGAACATTTCGAACAATTTATGTGAACAAACAACACTGGTAAGTTATCATTTGTTGCTTGTCACTATGCAATTTTTTTTGTGGAAAATATTATATTTCGGTTAGTTTCTAAGAACCAAGACGTCGGTACCGTTTGTCTACGTTGTTAATCCAAGCCGCGAATGCCAGCACAAGAACAAAGCCTTTTTCCACTTTTATGATTTTTAAAAACTAGGTGATAAACTTCATTGTTTGCCCCATAAGGCAAAGTACTCCTAGACTAAAAAGTTATATATGTTTTTTTGTTTGCTCGTCCCCATGACTAGTTTTTTTTTTAATGACATGAAACTAATGACACCTTGTATCTCTGGGGCTATTTGTAGCAATTTTCGAGTTATTGAGCAACAAAAACAAAATTCAGGAATAAACTTAGAAGTTGAGAGGTTTTTCAGATACTTGAACAGAAATAAAATATATTCAATGCTTCACATGTTGCCCATTTTAATTGGTACGCATCTCTATGCGTCTTTGAAATTAAGTCACGGCGATTAGCATTAGCTCTTCCACTACTCCAGAACCACCCACCTACGTAAACACCCAAACAGTTACACCACAAACATTTCCTGTGACATTACCATCTGCCGTAGTTGGAACTCGAACTCGGGAGAGATAACAGCGACTAGTAATGTTGCCTCTCACTCAACCACGCTCTAGTCCTCTACTATCGTCTCGAGAACACATTGAAAACGCCACCAAATATCCACACCTTAGCCAGAATTGTCAAGCCTAACACGTGACGCACAAACAGATATTTTTAAAGTTGTTAAAACATCTACTACTTGCGAATAATTTTCTTTCTCTACGAGTGATATATACTGCTTTACAAAACTATCTGGGAAATATAACATATTCTTCTAGGAAGAGTAAAAATAAAATCCATGCTTCATAGAATTAATAAAAAAAATAATATTCACCTAGTTTGTTTGTTATATAACACAATTTTATAATTTGTCACTGGAAACTGGTAGAAACAGAGGAAGTTGTGGTTGAACGCGTTCGCTAAGTAATTGAGATTTCATTTATTTATTGGGAATTTCGACTAATCAGTGTTTTATATGTGTTTTTTTATGAAGACACCGAAATAATCGCTTGCCAAAGCCATCGATTTTTACGAGTATATTAAGTCTAACACGGTGTGAATAATTTTCTCAAATTAGGTATGAAATGAAGTAAAAAATATTGTGGGCAACAACACTAAAAATCAACACGAATAAACAATAAGTTAAAGATGTTCATTTAGAACGTTTTGTCTGCTAAACTTAACAATATTCTTGGTCGTTCTACCAAAGTACTAGCAATATCGATAATAAAAAAATAATGCAGCGTATACTTTTAGAATATATACCCACAAAATACATACTGTCATCAGGCCAAGCATAGCTTCATATCCAACACATCGATTGGTATAAAGTAAGAGTTCAGTAGTTTCTAATATTCCCGATAACAGCAGATAAATATGTATTCTTAATGACTTTAGAAAAGTCTTTTATAGTGTCGATATCTGATTAGTACCTTAGAAATTGACAAAGTTTGGACTTGACGTCCAATCAATGCAATAGACATCGATTTGAACCATCTACTAGGTTGATAGCTAGTGCTAATAACAGGAGGATAGTCGCTTTATTCATAGATACGCCGTACAATATCATCTTATAAATTTGATAAAAAATGCATCACTTGTTGCCATTTTCAGCTACGGCCAGACTGTAAAGTACAATAACATTACTAGATTCGCAAATACAGCTCGGTAGCTAAAAAATCAATCAAAGCACAATCAATATTTATACAAATACAATTACAAATGTCATCAACATTGGTTTCAAAAAAGCATTTGGCCACGAGACCGTGACGTCTCCTTAAAAAATTAATTAGTATAGGTTCATCTTGTTTACTGTTTAAATATTTCTGAACTAAACTATTCAATTGTTATTTTGTAATATGATGAAAAACGATTCTTCTAAATCTTTGAGAAGGTAGAACCAGCCTGTCAAGAGCTTTTACGAAAGGATCTGCATTTTCCGTCACACAAAATGCATTTACAACGTCAAATGTTGCTAAGCAGGTAGTGCCGCTGGAATCAACATAATGATTTTTGTAAACGACGTGACGAGGAGAAATCACTATTCCTTAACTGATAGTGTATCAATAATTGAGTCTATATGCATTCAAAGTTGATAATGGTTACAACGAAAAAAAGATCATCCAATTTTATTTAACTATAACATAAACGGTGTGAATGTGGCTCGTAAAAATCGAATTTAAGCCTAAAAGTTAGATTTACTAGTGATTTTAATCAACATATGACATGAAAATTTAAAACATGCACACAAAATGTGTAGATTTATTGGTAGATTGTGCGGAGATTTTAATAATATAAATTCATTTTTAATACCTACTCTATAAACCACTTAGCAATCTTGAATATTGTTCAGTGATTTGGAATCTGAAGTAAACTATAGATATTCAAAATGCCAAATTCATGTAATATAAAATAATCACTAATTATGCAGAACTTAATTATGATGAAAGAATAAAAATGACAGGCTTATTATAATTTATTGTAACTTGAACCTTACTGCAGTTTTGGTACTTAACATACCATTATCAAACTGATGATTCAAATAACTGAATTTACAAAGGGATGCCATACATTCTGAGAGTAAACATTATAAAGATTATCATTAAAGTTATATACATTAGTTTCAGGAATTAAATGAATGGGTTTACAAAAGGATGTATTTAACTAAATTGTGAGTAAACATTACCAAGATTTAAATGTAAATTAGTTTTCAGAAATTAAATACATTGGAAAAGGGATAAATTGATAGAGGTCTATCTCGTCATTTAGAAGGTTATTGTCGGCACTTTTATTGAATTTAGTAATTTCTATTGCCTCTAATAAATTTAAATTAAAACATTTTTCTTTCACGTGTAATATATTTAGATTGTTTATATTGGGAAAATTATGACTTGTTTCTAGAATATGATTTGCAAAAGTTGAATCAGTTTTTTTGAAGTCTAAAAGAGCTTAAGTGTTCTTTATATCTGATTTCACATGAACAACCAGTTTAACCTATACAGAAGGCATTACAATTCGGACATATCAGTTCATAAACTCCTGATTTTTTACAAATTGGTTGGTTTCATCTTTGGCGTTATATAATATATTTGTAAGTTTAGATGGTAACTTAAAGCTAACTCTTAGATTATGTGATGACAAAATAATAATAATAATAATAATTATTTATTGACCATGTCGATACAAGAGTACATATGGTAAGTCAGAAACAAAGATAATTTATATATAACATCATTTTACAATAATAAAGACAAACATGCTACATAACAACTAGAATAAAAGTATTTATCTTCGTAAAAACTCTTTTAAACTATAATATTCTCCTTCGGGTAACATCTGTTTAATTGCTTTTTTATATTTATCATAGTTTTGAATATTCTGTATTTCTACAGGTAAGTTATTGTAAAAGGTAATACAATTGTACTTTGGTGATCTTTTAAAAAAAGGCGTCAGATGTCTAGGTATACTTAAGTAGTCACCATGTCTAGTGTCATAATCGTGATTTCTATTTAGCGTCTCAAATAAGTTCATATTTTCTTTCACATGCATTAGACATTTTAATATATATATATATACATATATATATACAGGGCACAGTTAGTACTTTTTTATTTCTGAAAGTATTTTTACAGCTTTCTCTGTAGCTCAGTTTAAAAATTAACCTAATAATTCTTTTCTGGCTTAGAAAAATTCTTTCAAGTTGAATGGTACTTCCCCAGCAAAGAATATTGTGTGCTATATGTGAATATGCAAGAGCATAATACATATTAATAGGCATTCCTCGTTTAACGAATTTTTCATTTGCAAAATAGCAAAATACGCCTTATTCAAATTCTTACAAACCTGCTCTACATGTGTATCAAATGACAACTTAGAGTCAATATGTGTTCCAAGAAGTTTAGTGCACTGAGTTGAAGTTATGTCACTGCAAAGTCCCGTCCCGTCTTTGATTCATTCAATATTAATTTGTCTCTTTGAGACCAGGTACTGACTTCCTCTAGGGTTGTTTTTACTTTTTTTTTTCGAGTTCCTCAAGTGTGTCGGAAGCTATAATGACTGTGAAGTCATCTTCAAACATTGTGAGGTGGCCATTAGTTATATGTTCAGGCAAATTGTTAATATATAACATGAATAATAGAGGTCCTAGGACAGAACCCTGAGGTAGTCCAAGTACTAAATCTTGTACTTTTGACAAGTCCTTCCCAAGTTTTACCCTCAAAATTCTGCCTTCCATATACGATATTATCCAGTTCAATATACTACCCCTAATCCCAACGCTGTAAAGTTTCTGCTTTAGTAGGCCCCTATTTATAGTATCGAAGGCTTTCGATAAATCAAATTGTAATGAAACAAGGTATTTGCCTTTATCTAAATTCATGTATACATAGTCTATCAAATGACAAGTTGCTGTTTCCGTGGATCTATTCTCACGAAAACCATGTTGAGCTACAGTTAATATATTATTTTTTTCCACAAACAAATTAATTCTATTATACACAGTTCTCTCAAATAATTTTGCAATGGCGCTTAAGATGGAAATGTGCCTATAATTTTCAAGTTCATCAGTTTGACCTCTTTTATGAAGTGGTGTTATTAGTGCCTGTTTGAGTATGTCTGGAAAATATCCCTCATTTATTGATAAATTGAATAAAAAAGTAAGATATTCAATAATATTATCTTTAACTTGTTTTAGTAAGCTCACAGTTAAGCCATCAAAACCCGCAGACTTTTTATTTTTTAGATTTACAATTATTTTATTTATTTCATCTGTAGTAACTGGTGCAATATAAATTGATTGTTCATTATAAATTGATACTGTACAGGGGAGAGAAAGATTTGAGCCAAAATGTTCAGATAATATTTGGGAAGCATTTGTAGAGAAGAAATCGGCGAAAATGTCGAGCACTTCACTTTTAGGTGATACTGATTTATTCTCGTATTTTAGGCTGATTTCATTATTCATTTGGTGTTTCCGACCTAGTTTAGAGTTTACAATACTCCACAACGTTTTTGATTTATTAGTAGAACTGTTTATTTTTTTTGTATAGTAATTTTGTTTAGCGTTTTTTATATTTCCTTTGTATTTACTTTTCTCTAAATTGTATATTTTTTTAGTTTCACAAGTAGGGTTCTGTGTCCATAGCCAATATAAATTTTTTACATGAATACTTTGATTTATTAAAACCTGCGTTAGCCATTCTTTTTTGCTTAATTTTTTGTTCCCATAAACTGTTAACAACTAACATTATATTCTCAATTTCTTCAGAAATGCTGTCATAATGCGTCAAAGATACATATTTATCGTTACTGTGATCCTTAATATGTGTATATACCTATTTCAAACATTAATCAATTTTGACAGTTTTTTTTTAAGATACAACACCAAGAACTGCACTTTTGGACAAAACGTCATATTTTATTTTTTAAAATCATGGCCTACCGCGATTTTTCTAGGGACTAAAATTTAAGAAATCGTATTAGAGATTTATTTACGTAAAATCTGAATACATCCCCGTATTCAGCTCTCTCGTAAATGGGTATGTACCAACTATCATAAGAAAATACGAATTAATAAAATTTTTGCAGATAAATTTAAAAATAAAAATTTTAGTCCGCATTTATTATTTGTTGTTCTAAGTGAGACATAAAAAAATTAGTCAAAGTAGTGCTCAACGGTGATCTCATTGCTAACCCCATATTCTGAACAAAATATTTATTGTTATATTGGCAATAATTTTGGCTAATGCATAAGTCTAAAGCTAATAAATATTAAATAATATGGCATCCCTTTGTAAATTCATTTATTTGAATCATTCGTAATGGTACGTTAACTACCGAAGCTGCAGCAACGTTCAAGTTACAATAAATTAATGATAGAAACAAAGTAAAGTGTTTTAATATATCGTCAAACCTAATATCATTATTAGACCAGGGCCAAACCGTTTAAAATATCGTAATAGACGATAAATTCTTAGCAGTTTACGAATGCTCGGAAAATATAGTTAATGGTGTAAATAATTAAGGAAAAATCGTCCAGACTGAGCAAAAGTTCGGGAAGGGGGGCTGGGGTGGTAATATATACATTTTTAGGGGTTGGTACTCGTTTTTTTCGATTTGCGGCTAAACTATACATCCTATCGAAACATGTTGAATGTAAAAGTTGTAGATAATGAATAAATCTAAAACTTTCTAATTAATCATTATTGACCATAACCTCAAAATTATCGAGAAAAATGCAAAAAACCGTTTTTTCGGTTTTTAATTTATAACTATTGCAAAAATGTTTATATTTTCATGAAAATTGGTGAAAAAAGCTCGTACTGTAAATAATTTTTCATATCATCTGTGCTGCTGATATTTCGCGAAATTCTCTGAAATAATAGTAATTGTATCAATTGTAACAGTCTCGCCTCAGTTAGGTACATGTACATTACTTGTATAACATAGTATTGTATGAGAGTTAACGCTTTTTATGAATGTAAACGTTTATTTACAATAAAGAAAAAGAAATTCATGATTTTCACCGAAAACTCGATTTTTAAAAGTAGTTTTTCAGTTTTTCGCTTTTTTAACGATATTTTTGTATATAAACAATATTATATTTTAATTCTACTTTAAAGTTGAGATTTCGACGAAAAAAATGAGCACTAGTAAAGTTCATTAAACGAAAATTTGCTAACCAAATTTTTCGATTGAAAATTAGGTCTTTTTTTAAATTTTCTTCATAAAACATCGAAAATTAAATATTTCGCTTTGAAAAAATTTGAGCTTGTTTGAAACACAAAAGAGAATATTTTCACCAATTTTCATGAAAATATAAACATTTTTGCGATAGTTATAAATTAAAAACCGAAAAAACGGTTTTTTGCATTTTTCTCGATAATTTTGAGGTTATGGCCAATAATGATCAATTAGAAAGTTTTAGATTTTTTCATTATCTACAACTTTTATATTCAACATTTTTCGATAGGATGCATAGTTTAGCCGCAAATCGCAGAAAACAAGTACCAACCCCTAAAAATGTATATATTACCACCCCAACCCCCCTTCCCGAACTTTTACTCAGTCCGGACGACTTTTCCTTAATTATTTACACCATTAACTACATTTTCCGACCATTCGTATACTGCTAAGAATTTTTATTGCCTTAAACAGGATTGGCCCTGGTCTATATCCGAGGTTACAAACCAAAACCGCCATTTTTATAAACGATTTACTCTAGTTGGCTTGACTTCTCATATAATACTTGGTAAAAAATGACACCTACATTGTTAATAATTTCCGTAAATTTCAGGAAATGAATTTATTTATATAACACTGGGATTTCAACTTATACCTATCTGTGTAATTTCGACATGTGAGTCTTGAACATCATTTCACAATGACATGCGTCACCGGAAAACCGAGGAGGTTATCGTCCCTATATTTTCTGTCACGTTTACGGAGAAAACCAAACTGGTTTGTGTAATGCACTGTGTATGAAAAACTTAATAACAGGTCAGTATTTCAGGAAGGCTGGTTTA
Organism: Leptura quadrifasciata; assembly: GCA_963675555.1. NCBI lineage: Eukaryota > Metazoa > Arthropoda > Insecta > Coleoptera > Cerambycidae > Leptura > Leptura quadrifasciata. Next base: position 10,424,841 of record OY776681.1, on the reverse strand, counting down.
TTGCCAGTCAACTATTCTATTGATTCCATATTTGGGCCTAAATTTCGCTCGATTCGTTCGTTTTAGCGTAGTCAAAATAGTACAAAAAATCAATATAAAGAAACTTTTTCCGTAAGCAATTTTATGGATCGATCCTATTGGGAAAGTGCTCAGGAGTATCAAAAACATTTTTAACTTCAAAGACCTTGTGCTTCAGTTGTTATTAACAATTTATTTTTTTTAACCGCGTTTTTCAACCTAAAAATGTAAATAACTCGAGATCCGATTGGGACAAAAAAAGAATCAAAATCCTTGTAATTAAATTTTCTGCAAATCTATGTTTACTGTAGGTCTTAGGAGCTCAACCATAATCTACAAAAGTAAAGAAACTGGCCAAAAATAGTTTTTTTTTTCATTTTGCTGCCCAGAGACGCTGGGTGAACCGATCAGCTTTAAAGTTTCAGAAAATCTACCTTTTGCTCCAACAAAAAGACCCTGAAAATTTGGTGGAAAAATATTGAGCCCCGTGTGCGTAATTGAATTTGTTATTTAAAATTTGAATTGGCCGCCATTTTATACAATTAAGTTCAAAACAGATCATTTTTTTTCCAAAGTTAGAGCTTGATGCCTGCTTTTCGATGTAATTTGTATGTACGCTACATATGCCCCTCTGCCAAACACCAAGCAATCAATCTCGAAACGAATGCGCTTAAGAAAAACCGGGACCATATGATCCACCTCATCGGTCAATAAAAAAGCAGGTTTAACCCCGTTCAGACTGACGTGACAGCTTTACCCCGTCTAAGGATTATCACAACCTTATCGGTATAGGAGACCACTTTAAAGGATCCATTAAATACAGGCGAAAAAATAGGTTTCAAACGAGGCTCCCGAAAGAAAACGTTTGTACAACTCTTCATATCAGAGTCTGATAAAAGGTATTTGATAAAATTGTCGCTTTGTGGTAGCAAATTGCAAATTATTAAAGTATTCATGTAACTTAAAAATAAAATTAGGAACTTGTGGGTCAAAATTTGATTTAATAAAAGATTCGCCAGGGCGGCGTAACGTTTGACAGTAAACTAGTTCTGCTGACGAACACTGCAAATCGGCTTTAGGCATAACTCTCAAACCTAACATAATAATAGGGAGTTTCTCATACCAATTTATCGCATTCGCCCTTGCTAATAATGTGGTTCTAAGAGTCCGATGGAATCTCTCAACCATATCGTTACTTTGCGTGTGGTAACTATTTGTGCGAATCCTATGAAACCCTAAATGTTCAGAAAATTCCGAAAATAAAGTGGACTCAAATTGTCCTTGGATTTTAAACAAATTCAAAAATGTCCAAAACAGGTTTAAAACATTTTTTTATGGCATCAAAAAGCTGGCGTCGAGACCTAAGTTTCGGAAAAAAAAAATTATCCGTTTTGGACTTAATGGCATTAAATAACAAATTCAATTGCGCACACTGGGTTTAATATTTTTGCACCAAATTTTGAGGGTGTTTTTGTTAAAGCAAAAGGCAGATTTCCTGAAAGTGTGAAGCTGATCGGTTCATCCAGCGGCTCTGGGCAGCAAAATGAAAAAAAAACGATTTTTGGTCAGTTTTTTCACTTTTGTAGGTTATGGTTGCGCTTCTAAGACCTGCATTAAATGTAAATTTGTAGAAAATTTAATGACAAAAATTTTGTTTTTATTTTTGTCCCGATCCGACCTACATATCTCGAGTTATTCACATTTTTAAGTTGAAAAACACGGTTAAAAAAATTAAATTGTTAATAAATATTGAAGCACAGAGTCTTTGAAGTACAAAAATTTTTTGGGTACTTCTTAGCACCTCTCCAAGAGGACTCAACCATAAAATTGCTTGTGAAAAGATTTCCACTTCAAAATTTATTTTGACTGCATTATAGTGCAGCGGTAATGTTTGGTAGGAAATTCATACCTAAGATGTCAATGTCATCCTATAACTTATAAGAAAGCCTTGTGCGTTGTGCTACTCACAGGGATGACGCTAGTGGTACTCACACAAGATTGTCAAAGTTTTCATGCCTTGTAAAATAATAAAAATAAATGTTTATTAACTTCAAATTAAAATTATAGCGGTATATTATGTATGTATATACATTAATGGAAGCAAGGTTGTGGTTACTTACCCATATACTCGTCAATAAACTTTCATCTTCATCTTATATGCAGCAAGGCCAACATTTTTTCGAAATTATCATTAAGCTACTAAACAAAAAAAAATGTTTGACGTCATTTAAAATTTTTATTATAAACAAGCTTCATTAGGAAAATGTGGCGAATACTTTTTTAAATGTTACATAAAAGCTAAGATACAGATAAGTTTCTCCTAATTTCATAAAGATTATAACAGAAGACTTAGCAAAAACCAATTTAATAGGTAGTAATTCAACTACTTATTTTCAAATATCTTTTACCGTTTTTTTCTGTATGTTAAACAGCTTCTGGGGATAAAATATTTACCAATCGTCTGTATTCAAAATAAAAACAAAACTAACCTTGTAATCATTTGACGTCACATTCTGGACGAGTTAAATAATTAAAGGTGTTAGACCACACAAGGTTAACATTTCAGATTGATAAAATGAATTTTAATTTCACTATATATTAAAATGTGACTCATATTCATATATCGTTAGTGGAGGAAGAATGCAAAAAAGAGTATAAATTCTTAATCGTTACTATTTCAATGTAAAGACTTGAAACCTTTTGCATTATATACCGTCTATACCAAATATCTCGATTAACATCTAGTACGGGGGCCATGAACCTTCCCGTGGCCCTTTGAGGTCGCGACGAGTAAATAGGTGTTTTCGACGTATTTTTTCATGCTGAATCCAAATATGCAACTCAATTTTACGGAGTAATGCAAGAAAAATTGTTATTAACATTTTAATTGTTTATAAGGCTATAACTTCAAAGTTAACAATGGAAGGGAGAGTTTTCAAATTTTTTATGATTTCTGATACAAAAACAAAGAAAACTCTTTTTGAAAAATTAAAATCGGCTGATTAGAACCGGAGATATTGTACATTTATTATTAACAAATTGCATAATTACGATTTTTCCGCACTATTTCACTCATAACTCGGCTCCTATTCAACGTAGAAAGTTCTACCAAGTCTCATTTTAAAGCTAAAGCTTCAAGCTTCAAAATCTTTTGCAGTGAAATATCCCACCATGCTCTTGAAAAATTTTACAAGTGATGAAAGCCAGAAATGTTTGCGGAAAAAAGATAAGTAATTTGTTTATACGCATTTTGAGGAAAGTTAATCTATAAATATCAGCAATTGAGTTATAAATTATTATTATACATCTCAAAACGAAAATTTTTTGTCTTGCTGAATGTATTTTGATTGATTTTTCGCCGAGTAATATTAATTTGTAGTTGAAGCGCTTTCGCGCGCAATGTGCGCACTGAGTACGCGTTACATGTAGCGACTACCGTTTTATTCCTGGCTTTACTTAATAAATAATTTTTGAAATATTTACATTAATAAATAATTTGTAAATAATAATAAACAAATACATAATTTTTTCCAAAGTGTAATAATGAAAAAAAAGTTAATTCATTTTCTACTAATACTAACTGTTTATTGATTGTTTTTGCATGTATTGTCTTTTTTGCATGTACAAAACATGCAGCAGGATAGATTAGCTTTTTTCCAGCGCAGCGACACCATTTAGTTGTGCACATCTTACATTTACAATTTGGTACAAGTTCACTCATCGGGGGCAACAAATCATGCATTTTTTGGGGCAAAAGTAAATCTTGTTCCTTGATCAATCCAAATTTTTCTGGATTTACAAGACTAATATTAACCGATAAAATGTTAGTCTGTACAAAAGTTATATATAAACATCTTAAAATATGTAATTTAATGGTAGCAGATGTGGGTGGTAACTGCTCGATGAGGTGTTTACTGGAATGGGAATATATTTTAAATCTTAATTCATCAAATGTTTTACAGCCTGCATTTCTCTTCACAACTTCCACTAAATATTCCTCTCCTCTTCTCAAGTCAATGTGAATTGTTTCATCTGAAAGAACTAAATAGTGAAGAGTAATTATTATTACATCTAAAAAATGTTTTGATGTATTCAAAAATGCTGAAAATTGATAGGGCTATATTGCAAAATTCACGCAATCTTTACTAGCAAGTATTGATGCAAGTGATGTATTATATTTCAAAAATTAATAATAATAATAAACAATTACCTCGCTCGAAATTAATTAAATATTTTGTAGGATCTGCTTGTAAAGCTGCTGGTTTTGTACCCACTTTACTAGAATAATCTGCTCCCGTCAAATGGTAGGACGGAGCAAAATTTTTCACCATAATAGTTATGAATAGTGTGCATAGGAATATCTCGTTTTGAATTTTTTACTCCTGTTTGACTCCAAAGCGTCTGAAAAAGTCATAAAAATATATTGTTAAAAATCTTCGCAGAATAATACTTCTTGAAAAAAGCACTTATTTTCCTACCTGTAATCCACTGTTGTCAAATTGCTTGAAAAAGTATAACGACAATACGAATACATCAGTATCCGATGAGATGAGATACACATTTTTATATCCGTTCTTTACAGCGTGCATTATGTGGATCATTAATTTGAAATCTGCTTCCTCAACATCTGGTCGTTGTAAATCCAAGTCAGTATATTTGTTGCGAATGCAAGGTAATTCGTTGATAGTACTGCACACCAATTGAATGTTATTGAAAATATCAGATTTATCGAAGGCAAAATTACGTAAAAATTCTTGAAGCAAAATTTTATTCCTATCAGAATTCCAAAATTTATCAGTTTGCTTTGGAACTGGACTATCTCCATTTATAATTTTGTACATTGACAGACTTTCCGTTTTTTTTTTCTTCTTAAATGTTCAGACGATTTTATAGAAGAACTAGAGTATGAATCAAAAACGAGATCAACTCTCGTAGTATTTTGCAGTGAAACTTTGTGTTTCACATAATTGAAAAAATTTTTAGCCAAATCATTGAAATTTTTAGATGATCCCAGCTCAAATTTACGTACAATAAGCATTACATCGACCAACAACACAGTAGGAATTTCGGTTTTAGAAAATTTACCATAAGAGCTTTTCAATTCACTACTTTCCGTTTCTCGTACGAGCGAGCTTTTATCTGCTTTATTGAAAAAACCATCATTATCAAATAAAATATTTTGTTCAGTCAGCTCATATTTAAGAAGAGAAGAAATCGGATAATTTCGTTCTCGTGCAAGGTCAATTATCCGTTGAGTTTCACTTGCTGTAATTTTTTACATTAATGAAGTTTGCTCTATATAGAAAAGGAAGTGTCTAGAAAGTCATAGTGTGAGAGAATTAATTAACTTTTTTTTCATTATTACACTTTAGAATAAATTATGTATTTGTTTATTATTATTTATAAATTATTTATTAATGTAAATATTTCAAAAATTATTTATTAAGTAAAGCCAGGAATAAAACGGTAGTCGCTACATGTAACGCGTACTAAGTGCGCGCATTGCGCGCGAAAGCGCTTCAACTACAAATTAATATTACTCGGCGAAAAATCAATCAAAATACATTCAGCAAGTCAAAATATGTTCGTTTTGAGATGTACAATAATAATGTATAACTCAATTGCTGATTTTAATAGATTAACTTTCCTCAAAATGCGTATAAACAAATTACTTATCTTTTTTCCGCAAAAATTTCAGGCTTTCATCACTTGTAAAATTTTTCAAGAGCATGGTGGGATACTTCACTACAAAAGATTTTGAAGCTTGAAGCTTTAGCATTAAAATGAGACCTGGTAGAACTTTCTACGTTGAATATGAGCCGAGTTATGAGTGAAATAGTGCGGAAAAATCGTAATTATGCAATTTGTTAATAATAAATGTTCAATATCTCCGGTTCTAATCAGCCGATTTTCAATTTCTTTGTTTTTGTATCAGAAATCATAAAAAATTTGAAAATTCTCCCTTCCATTGTTAACTTTGAAGTTATAGCCTTATAAACAATTAAAATGTTAATAACAATTTTTCTTGCATGATTCCGTAAAATTGAGTTGCATATTTGGATTCAGCATGAAAAAATACGTCGAAAACACCTATTTACTCGTCGTGACCTCAAAGGGCCACGGGAAGGTTCATGGCCCCCGTACTAATCTATTATAGAAGAATAAAGTTTTAGAAGCGGTTATCCCATTTTTTGTGAGCTTTTTTATTTCAGTAAAAAGTAATTTGAAATCCGTAGCCTACTTTGTGAGATATATTACAAAAACCTGAAAAATAGGAAAACCACAAACGGTTATAGGTATACAAATCTGGATTATTGCCAAAAATTTCTGTCATCGTGACTGCATCTACTCGGGGTAAATAAAACTCCTAAAAAAACATTTTTCATCTGTATTATCTTATACCTTTGACCTTGTAAATATAATCACGGGCCGCTGCTGTGAAGAAGTTCTTTCAGAAAAGTTCCTGAGAGGCCAACTTGACTGCACTAATGAATTTGACAATCGCCTTGAGATTACCATCTCTTATTTAAAAAAATTACCAGAACAATATAAGGGTAATTTGATTTCCGGTAAATTACAATAGAAGTATTTGTATATATTTCCTTTCCGCGCGATTTTACAGTTAAATTGTGTAATTAGAGTTAGTGTCATTGTATGGCAAGTCCACATTCGTCACGTTAATAATTAATTCTCCACTATAATCGATTACGTAAACAAGGTGACAACTTGAAAATCTTTTTTGTCCTTACACCTATTTACCAAGGCGGGAAGTATTTCAAGAGCCACGGTTAAAATAATACTGAAATTGTAAGGAATATTAAATCCATGCGTATCGCAGATTCAAAAATTTTACTCAGGGTAATTTTCAACCACTTGGATGTAATGAATTTTTTTGTTGAAATAATGCAATCTGCAGATGGATATTAAAAAAATCACCACAGTCACAATTATGGATTTTAAGAAAAACTTATGTGAATACCAGTTACGAGACATCTAATTAATGTTTTTGAATCATTTTCATTTCCTAAAAATGTACAGAGTGGCCAAAAATTATTTTTCAATTAAGAACATTTTAAATTGAATTTTCTCATTTTTCTCAAATGGAACACCCTGTATATTTTTCGACGATGTGATTTAGAAATGAAAAACCAACATTTTTTGGCTAGTTGCAACCATTTTTGTTTTATAAATAAATAAGTGTCAAATTCAAGAATAAACATAAAAAAGAGGTTCTCTCGAATAATTCATTAGAAAAATGATAATAAGTGTGCGACGTATTGACACACGTCTTATGCAATTTTGAAATGAGGCCATTTAGTGGGACCATTTCTTCCAATCCATTGAAATGAGTAAATAGTATTTAACCGGTCCTTTACTGTAATGTTTTTTTTGTAAATTTTTTTTGCTATTTTCGTTATTCGACAAGCAATAAAACCTCAGTTTGGTATAAATCGTCGTGTACAAAGAAGCATTTATCACACGTATCGGTCGTTACAATTTGTATTGAATTTAAAATATTTGGAATTTTACAATATGAATTTTAATAAAGCGGAACTTGTAGACATGACTTTTGTTTTGGGCGAGTCAGACAGAAATTGTTTACTTGCCAATACAATTTATCACCAATGTTATCCTGAAAGAAGAATTTCTGATGTTAGCAGCTTCCAAAACTTTCTCGATAGATTTCTGGAAACTGGAAATGTCGAATATAAAAAAGTGAAAGAATAAAACGTGTTGTGAACGAAGAAAATGAGTTTTCTGTGGTGTTGGCAACGGTTGAGAATCCCCATGTTAGTCAAAGAAAGTGGGCTCATTAGTAGGAATGAGTAGACGGTCTGTGGGTCGAATCTTAAAAACAAATAAGTTGCATGCATATCATATTCAAATGAACCAGGAATTATCTGATGACGATTTTCAAAAGCGCTTACAGTTCTGTAATTGGGCCAGAGATAAAATGCAACATGATGTCAACTTCTTCAACACTGTTTTATTCAGTTACTGTTTATTTCCATCATTGTGCTACGGAAAATGCTCACCTTTGTATGCAAGTTGGTAACCAACACAGATGGTCTGTTTGGGGAGGAATTATTTGACAACATGTAATAGGATCACATTTCTTTAATGGTACATTGACTGAAGCTATTTATCTTCATTTTTTGGGAATCTATCTGCCACAATTATTGGTAAATCTCCCTGAAACAATTCGAAATTGGATGTGGTTTCAGCAAGATGGTGCCCACTTAACCACTTAAATAATACCTACCCTCATCAATGGATTGGAAGAAATGGACTCACTAAATGGCCTGCTAGATCCCCAGATCTTACCAAAATGGATTTCTTTTTATAGAGATATGTGAAGGAAATTGTTTATAGAGACACACCAACAACAATACAAAATATGAAATAAAGAATAATATGTCTTTACATATATCACACCGGCAGTTTTAGGAACAGTGGGAACCTCATTTTAAAAGCGCATAGAGATGTGTGTCAATCAAAATTGGCAACATGTGGAAAATTGTTTATAATTTTTTCTACTAAGTTATTTGAAGAAAGAAAATTCTTATCTTACCTTAAAATGGTCTTCGCAGCAATCAAAATGGGTTTTCATTGAAACGTTTTTATGTTCTCGTCTAGCTGCATTAAACCGAAGCTTCCTTCTTTTTACATTTTGTGGCACAGACATAAAAACCTTTTCTGGGTTATTTACTGATGTATTTGTACATCCAGGAACAAAACAATACTTATTGTTATTAACTATTACACTTTTTGAGTCTCTATCATTAGAAAAAGAGATAAGAGTTCCGCTGTTAAGGCGATGTGACGTCACCGCGCGCTACTCTCACTGCCAGGATCGTTTGCTAGCCTCGTTAATTTCGAAGTTTTTATTTTTAGTTTATTTTCAAGAAAAAAAGCTTTTAGGTGTTTTAATGGTTATTACGTGTTTCTGTAGCCTTAGAACTATCATTTTTTATTACAATTAAAAAATAATGAACATCCCCATTAGGCAAAGGGAAGTACTTACAAAAAATGTTCGTTTTTCATTTCTACATCACATCGTCGAAAATTATACAGGGTGTTCTATTTGAAAAAATTGAGAAAATTGAATTTAAAATGTTCTGAAATTGAAAAATAATTTTTGGCCGCCCTGTACATTTTTAGGAAATGAAAATGATTCAAAAACATTAATTAAATGTTTCGTAACTAGTATTCACATGTTTTTCTTCAAACTCATAATTGTGACTGTGGTGATTTTTTTAATATGCATCTGCAGATTGCATTATTAAAAGAAAAATTCATTAAATCCAAGTGGTTGGAAGATATTCAATGCTAATATAGGAATGAACAGAGCCTAGAAAGAGGCTTCAAAAAATATACTGATATACATAGCATTCCATTTTAAAAAAAGGCATTTGGTCCTGTAATTTCGTTTTGGCTCGCCCTGTATGTTCGAAAATAATTTCCTGTTATAGACTTTTTTATCTACGCACTAGTGCTACACCCTGTATATTGCAGAAGAATAAAATTTTAGAAACAGATCCCATTTTTGTGAGTGTTTCAATAAAATGAAATTTGAAGCCCATAATCTGTGAGATATATTACAAAAACCTAAAAAATACGAAAAACAAAAGCTTCTTTATTTGAGGAGATACGAAAGCTGACGGCATAGAAAATAAGAATAATGATGTATATCAAAAAATTCGAAAAACTCAGTTGGCTTTGACATACGCTCTTGTGCAAAAATGAAATGAACAAATCTCAAAGTGGACCATGACACCATTAATTTCGTTTATTTTTTCTTTTTCCAACGAACTGTTAGCGTCAATATTTAATATTTTATGAAAACCAAAATTCATATCAGCTATGCCATGATTAGTGAAAAACAATGTATAGAGTTATTAACAAATTTGACAGATTTTCAATGTTGTATGTTGCGTTGTCAAGCTCTAAGGCAAGTTTTATATCAGTCATTATGGTGTATACCAATAATAACAAATTCGATATTATTAGCATTTATTGTCAGTGCAATTTTGACGCAGAAATGGCAGTCACACGGTTTATGGATATATATTTCCAGATGCTCCGCAGCCAAATCGAACTAAACTGCTGGCCACTCGAACTTACACATAGAGAATTTTAGGCAAAATTTAAAGTTCAATATTTTCAACAGGAATGCAAATTTTTGAACGCGGCTTGCAAATTTTAAGAGCTAGTTTTTTTCGGATTAAGCTGCATGACGTATATTTATCGTAGGACCATAAGTTTATTATATACGGGGTGATCAAAGAAGTCATGCAAAAAATCAAAAAGTTTGTATGAGTGAAATTTCCGCAAAAAATTTTTTTGGTCATTGCAATATGATTCGTTACTAAGGTAACATCAATATCTCTAGGCGGTTTTGTCAGTTTTTGGATTAAGGTCCTTAGGCCTTGTACACACTACTCAACATAAAATTTGGATACCGAAATTTTTAAAATGCTATAACTTGACATTGGATTGACGGTTCTTGATGATTTTTGCGGATTTGGAATCCTTATTTCACGTAGATTTTCTATGGTCTAAGCATTTTATTTGAGAGTTGAAATTTACACATTATACCGGGTCGATAATAAACAAAAACGTAGCGACAAGAACAAGTTTATTACATTATATTCTACAATGTACAAGATTGCTTAACAACGGCCAAAAGTCAATTCTTAAAAAATTTATAATTCTAATTCTGGTAATTTTTAATAATTAAAAAAAAATTAACTAAAAAACTAAAAATGAATTTAATTTAAACTTAAATTAAAATTACCTAATTAAAATTAGGTACATTAATTAAAAAAAAGAGAAGCTAATATTTTGTTGGTCCTCCTGCTCGTAATATTATTTCCCGACATCGATTTGGTAGAGTATCCACAAGATTATTTATAAAATCTTGTGGAATATTCTCCCATTCTTCACGAATGGCCTCACTGAGCGTTTCTAAGGTTTCAGGGGGTACATCAAGAGATCTTACTTTAAGTTTTAAATAAGACCAAACGTGTTCGATGACATTAACATCCGGAGACTTTGCAGGCCAGTCCATCCTATTGATGTTTTGTGCCTGCAAAAACTCTGTAATCCTTCGCGCTCTGTGAGGTCGAGCGTTGTCATCCACCAATAGAAGTTCTGGGCTGTAATGTCGAGCAAAAGGAACAACAATAGGTTCCAAAATTTCCTCCTGATAAACAGTAGCATTAATGGTTTGGTTGGTAATGAATAGCTCGGTTTTACCATTTCTTATGATACCTCCCCACACTGTAACACGTCCGCCACCAAATGCTTCTTGAGGGTCCATATTTTCCTCCAAATATCGCTGATTTGGCCTTCTCCAAACTAAAATTCGGCCATCGGAGTGAAACAAATTAAATCTTGTTTCGTCAGTAAATAAACAATGGCTCCACTCTGCATTACCCCAATTCGCATGCCGATTTGCCCATGCCCGCCTATTCGCTCTATGGTCTTGTAATAACCGCACACATTTTGCTCTGCGACGGGCTCTATAATTTAAAATGTTTGGCATTATGTTATGTTTTTTAAAAAAAAAATCTCACCTCAAGTTGTTTTTATTTAATGTTCTTCTCACTGTTCTGTCCGAAACTCTCACCCCAGTTTGTTGGCTTAAAGAGTCATTTAGTTTTCTAGAGTTCTTTGTTCTATTCCGCATAGTTTCTCTCATTAAAATCCTTTCGGTTCTTTCCTTTATTTTTTTTGTATGTCCACCCCCATGCCCATAAATATGATCACCAGTAGTTTCGACGCGTCGGATCAAATTATAAATTGTCTTTCGGCTGACATTGTAAATGTGCGCAATTTGCTGTTTTGACATTCCTTCGTTGAGAAGTCGAATGCAATTTTCCCTTTCTGCCGTGGTTAAACGCCTCATATTAATTAAACTTTACAAAATTATAACATTGAAATGTGTCAGATTATTTCTAAAATAATGTAAACAGTTTTTAATTGCATAGCAACAAATTTGTTTTTCCAATGCCTACTTTGAAATTGACGCGTCGCGTAGAAATTACACCCGATCATAATTATGGGCTTGGGGGTGGACAAAGAACTCTGTAAAACTGAATGACTCTTTAAGACATCAAACTGGGGTGAGTTTCGGACAGAACAGTGAGAGGAACATTAAATAAAAACAACTTGAGGTAAGAATTTATTTTTACAAAAACTTAAATAATGCCAAACCTTAGAGCGCGTCGTACCCTACGTTTTTGTTTATTATCGACCCGGCATAATGTGTAAATTTCAACCCTCAAATAAAATGCTTAGACCATAGAAAATCTACGTGAAATAAGGATTCCAAATCCGCAAAAATCATCAAGAACCGTCAATCCAATGTCAAGTTATAGCATTTTAAAAATTTCGGTGTCCAAATTTTATGTTGAGTAGTGTGTACAAGGCCTAAGGGCCTTAATCCAAAAACTGACAAAACCGTCTAGAGATATTGATGTTACCTTAGTAACGAACCATATTGCAATGACCAAAAAAATTTTTTGCGGAAATTTCACTCATACAAACTTTTTGATTTTTTGCATGACTTCATTGATCACCCCGTATATAATAAACTTATGTTCCTACGATAAATATACGTCATGCAGCTTAATCCGAAAAAAACTAGCTCTTAAAATTTGCAAGCCGCGTTCAAAAATTTGCATTCCTGTTGAAAATATTGAACTTTAAATTTTGCCTAAAATTCTCTATGTGTAAGTTCGAGTGGCCAGCAGTTTATGTTTAGGCAGTTAGTTCAACATCTAAAAACGCACGATTCACTTTCAAAAAAAGTAGTAAGGCGAGGGCATGTTGCGGATAATATAAGAAAAATGAATATAGTATTGAATTATGTTAACTAAACTAAAGAAAATCCCCCTCACAAAATTGACAGACGGTATACTTAATTATGACATTAAATCCATATATTGTTCCGTTGTATCACTCGTTTTCATGTAATAATAATCTTCATTCATATTCATTGTGTGCAAAATTGTAAAATCCATTCAAAATTATCAACGTACTGTGCTGGATTTCCTCAGCCCTTCCTACACCTGCACTACCGCAGCTATCAAACGTCATTACGCTGCTGGGTAAAATCTGCAATAAATTTAAATATGATTACCCCCTACAGAACGCGGCAATTATACTTCCAATTTCCTCTCCTCTTTCATTATTACTGACTTCAACTCGTTGTCCTTGTTGAACCTCTGTCTGTTTAGTCTGCTAGAGTAGTTAATAAGAGCTAGTAGGCTTTTGCGAGGCTCTCCATAAAACAACAAACTGTTGTTTTGCTTTGCGATCATGTCTCCCCAACTGGGGTACATTTAGTCGGTTCTCCGTTTAAAGTAGTGGCGAGTGGTGGTGAACATTTCAACAAAAATGTATGGATACCTATCTTCATTTTTATATTTTTCCACAATGGTAAGGCTTTTATTGTTTCGTTTATTTTAAAGATTTTTTATTGATTTATTTGAAGAAATCACGAATTTTCATTTCCAGTGGTTCATAGTATTAATTTTTTTTTCTGGTTAAATGCAAGGGATGAACAGGCATCAAATTGATCAATGTATAATAAGTGTATCATATCAAATACCTATCAAGTTTTTTTTTTAAATTTGAACTGAATAGGACCTTTTCTTATGATAAAAAATGTAAACAAAAAGTACCTTTTTTACATGTGTGTAGAACAAGTATACAAATTTGAAATAGCCACTTAGAACTATTTTTAACTCTAAAATACTTCTTGTTTTATTGTGATATTTTATACTAAAATAGCAATTGAACAGTAAAATAAAGAATTTCATTTTTGTAAAGTACGTTTTTAGATGACTTTACAAAAACGAGTAGCCGAATAGGTTTTTTGTAATATTTTTTAATATCTAATGAAAAAACCCTACTACACTTCTGTCTTTTCAGTTTTCAATTAATAATAATAAATACTTATTAAATTTGTCTTCAGCTTTATAACAACATTTGTCTGTATCTCAGAGAATTGAAATTCTTATGATTGGGTATGGTGACAGGACACGAATACAAGAAGTATGCGTTTTATTTAACATTAAGTGCCCAGATAGCGTTTGAACGTTTGACCGAGATTGTGATATTCTTTTACCTCTATACACAAAGTGTTAAACGAGAAAAGTTGCATATTTAAGATATATCTTGTGCAACAGTGCATTAGCTGTTCGAAGATATCTTGATCAAGTATTTTCAAATAGGTGAATTGGAAGACGCGGTAATGTTGAATGGCCACCAAGGTCATCGGATCTTACTCCGCTAGATTTTTCTTTGGCGCCACCTAAAAACGTACTGTACAAATGTAAACCTAACAATATTTAGAAATTAAAAACAAAATTAGATTAGAATGTATATAGTCGTCTGTAATTTTACAGGGTACCCAGCAATTTTCAATTATCAAATTTCCTGACCTTTTCAGGCTCTTCAGGATTATTTCAATTAAAATCGAGATCAGTTTCTAAATATTGCAATCATAAGATTATAAATAAATTACACTGAAATGAGAAAGTCATCAACCTTTATTCAGTTTTTGCAAATATTCTGAAAACTCGGACGAAAAATACCAAAAATTTTCAAGTTTACCAAAATTTTCATTAATTTTAGACATCAATTTTTCAATTTAGACATTTCGAAGTTTTGACTTTTTTCACTGTTTTAAAGAAATCGAACTTTTATGCTCCATTTTCAAAATTTGCTCAAAACAATGTGCACTACATCAAATATACTCCATAAATATTCTTTCCTATTATTTGGGTTTTCTACCACATGTACTATTATCCTCTTCAAAACAAATCACCGAATCTACAAAATAATAGAATTATTGGAAAAAAGAGCCTCTGCGCCTGTGACGTTTACGCCAAAGGAAAAGTCAGAGGTTATGTTTTGCAAATAATATAAATCGAAATAAACACAAAAATAATGTATTTTGCTGACGTTTCGGAAAGTAATCTCTTTCCGTTTTCAAAGCTATTTTTTGAAGAACTCTTATTTTGCTGTGTATGTCAAATACACAGCTTTAAGATTCTGTTTATGTTATTTCCATAGATACTTACTACTTACACAGAACATAGAACTGATGATATTTTTTAGATAATGTTGAGTTTGTTAAGTTCTTCTTTTAACATTGGTAGCCAGGTTGTACAAATATCTACAGAACAATTCGATACGCACTTATCTTCATTTAATAAGATTATTGCTGATTCTTTAATTTTTCTTTTTTTGGTATCTGTTTCTTTTGTTAAAATTTTTGCCGAGTCCCAGTTTATTCTATGTCCGTTTTCCCAAGCATGTTCACAAATCTTTGATTTCTGAATTTCATTCTTTCTAATGTAGTTCTTGTGCTCATCCAACCTCACACTGAAAGGTCTGGATGACTCACCCACATAACATTTATCACATTCGCACGGGATATTGTAAATACAGTTTTTTGAATTCTGCTCACTGTTTATCGGTTTTGTTTTTGTTAAAATAGATCTTAAAGTGTTCTCCGTTTGAAATATCGTCCTAACATCAAATTTGTCACCTATACGGCGTAGCTTTTCCGATAGTCCGTACACATAAGGAATTATTGCTGTATAATGACGTTCAGGTTTTTGTCGTACCTGATTGCCCCTATTTTCAACATTTATGAAAATTCTATCAACAAAGGCTTCAGGATATTGATTTTGTACTAGAACCTCTTTGATAAATTTTTTCTCGTTATTTAATATTTCATTATTAGATGAAATTATTTTGGCCCTATCGTATAAACATTTTACAACACCCCTTTTAACATTTATTGACTGATTTGAGTTAAAATTTAGATATCTATTAGTATGTGTTGGTTTTCTATAAACGCTTGTTTCAATTGTATTATTTATCCTTCTAATTAAAACATCTAAAAACGGTAGTTCATTCCTACTTTCTACTTCTAATGTGAATTTAATAGACGGTTCCTTACTATTTATATTTTCTAAAAAACTATCTAGTAAATCAACACCATGAGGCCAAATTGCAAAGATGTCGTCAACATATCTCCACCAGACAACCGGTTTGTTTATACAATTTTGAACATGTGTGTTCTCAAAGTTCTCCATAAATATGTTGCTTAAAATTGGTGATAATGCAGACCCCATAGCCATACCAAAATCCTGCTGATAGAACTCATTGTCCAATTGAAAATAGGTTGTTTTTATACACAGTGTTAAGAGTTCCATTATGCTATTTACACTTAATTTAGTTCTAGTTTCCAAATTATTATCATTTAGCAACCTGTCTTTAACTATTTTTAATGTTTCATCTACCGGAACATTGGTAAAGAGGCTAACTACATCAAAACTAACCATCAGGTGTGATTCATGAATATCGGTTTCATAAATTTTTTCTATGAAATGTTTACTATTTTTAATATATGAATCGGTATTTCCAGATAATGGATCAATAATTTTAAGTAAAAATTTTGCCAAATTATGACATGGTGAATTAATAGAACTAACAATTGGTCTTAAAGGAATATTTTGTTTATGTGTCTTTGGTAAGCCATAAAAATGAGGGGGCTTACTATGATGTGGTGTAAGTTTCCTTCGTTCAAAATCATTAAATTCATGTTTGTATTTAAACAAAGTTCTGTAAATTTTGCTCTCTATTGATTTTGTTGGATCTTTGTTTAATTTTGAGTAGGGTCCCTCATTTACAAGAGTCATGATTTTTGTGTTATATATATCTTTATCTATAATGACTGTGGCATTACCTTTGTCTGCTGGCAATATTTTTATACTTTCATCGCGTTTTAAAGAATTTATCGATAACTTTTCTTCTGGAGTTAAATTATCTTTAATTTTGTATTGCTTCTCTAACGCAATTTTTGCCCGTATGCGATATTCATTACCACTATCTGTTGGTAAATTTTGAGCCGTTTTTTCTATTGCCGCTACTATGTCAAATTTTGGAACAGTTTTCGGGTTTATTTATTGTATTTACAATATCCCGTGCGAATGTGATAAATGTTATGTGGGTGAGTCATCCAGACCTTTCAGTGTGAGGTTGGATGAGCACAAGAACTACATTAGAAAGAATGAAATTCAGAAATCAAAGATTTGTGAACATGCTTGGGAAAACGGACATAGAATAAACTGGGACTCGGCAAAAATTTTAACAAAAGAAACAGATACCAAAAAAAGAAAAATTAAAGAATCAGCAATAATCTTATTAAATGAAGATAAGTGCGTATCGAATTGTTCTGTAGATATTTGTACAACCTGGCTACCAATGTTAAAAGAAGAACTTAACAAACTCAACATTATCTAAAAAATATCATCAGTTCTATGTTCTGTGTAAGTAGTAAGTATCTATGGAAATAACATAAACAGAATCTTAAAGCTGTGTATTTGACATACACAGCAAAATAAGAGTTCTTCAAAAAATAGCTTTGAAAACGGAAAGAGATTACTTTCCGAAACGTCAGCAAAATACATTATTTTTGTGTTTATTCCGATTTATATTATTTGCAAAACATAACCTCTGACTTTTCCTTTGGCGTAAACGTCACAGGCGCAGAGGCTCTTTTTTCCAATAATTCTATTATTTTGTAGATTCGGTGATTTGTTTTGAAGAGGATAATAGTACATGTGGTAGAAAACCCAAATAATAGGAAAGAATATTCGTAGAATGCCACAAATAACTTTCAGACAATATACTCCATAAAGTTACACGTTTATAAACGTTACTTAAAACGTATCGTATCCTTTTATGATAGAAAATTGTCACAAGTTCCTAATAAAAAAAAAATTGAATGAGGGACTTTTCGTTGCTTTTAACTGCATTTGATATTTTTTGCAAGAATATCGAAAAATTTTGAAGTATTTTTATTCAAACGGCCGCTTTGACTCCAATATATTACACGGACTTGAATTTGTACACAAACTTTGATTTTGATTCTGTAAAGCTGCTAGGTATTATTTTTTTAATTTTTTTGTGCGAATATTCAATGAGAAAAGGGTAAAAGACAATTTTTTGAAATTATTTTTTTCATTTATAAAATGTAAACTTTTACTGCTACTGCTTCTATTGTATTTAATTTCCACCTCAAACCATTAAAAAATGAAAACTAAATGAGAGGTAATTTTATCAGCTCTAATTTACACTAGTCGCGTTTACTTTATTAATTATTTATTTATTTACATTTATTACAAAATCCAACAGGAAGTCCTTACTCGGACTATAACTGTATAGCTTTATAGAATATTCTTGATGTAAAACTCATTGTTTTTGAATAAGTTGCAAATTTAGAAAGTAAAAATCGATTTGTTTAAAACGATGAAAGAAGTTCAAGTAAAATTGAAAAATTTCATTTATCTCTTAATTTTTTTCCTTTATATTTTGTATTATTGAACAAATTAACATTAAAAAAAATCTATTCCACTTCTTTTCCAGAATTTTAGTAAAAATTCCCTGACGTTTGCAGATTTTTTGCGATTTCCCTGACTGTTTCTAATTCTTTGACTTCTTCAGGTTTTCTATATTTTCCAGGTTGCTAGCATCCTGTTTTACCCTGCAGATAACAAAAGGCAACAAAAACTTTACGATCTCAGTAAAATACCGTTACTTTCTGTACTATTTCTTCCGCAAATTAAGTCACTCTATAGGTTTTTAATACGTCGGCTTGTTTGATGACACCATACCGAATGGTTCAACGGCGTTAATAATGAGCTCGTAAAGTTTTTCTTGTCTTTTTTATCTGCAGAGTAAAATTGCAAACGATTTATAACCTATTTCTCAAGAAACTATAAATAAAGTTCAGAAAGAATTCATTGATCGTTTGGAATACTACCGACACAAGAATATTTTCGATTCAAACATTTGATTAGTTAATTCTTTATGTTTTACTATTTACTGTTCAATATTATATTTTCAAATGCATGTAGCTCCAAACTATGAACTCTAGACCCAAAGTATGACACCAGCTTTCCATAGAGGTTCTAAAAATTAAAAAAATATATAGGGTGTTCCATTTTAAAAATAAGCTGACGTCATAACCAAAGCAGTAATGACATCATAACTAAAGAATCAAAGTACATGATGGGCAATTCAAAATAAAAATGGCTTGTCCGGGGATTTTCCAAAATATTTTCTTATGCACAAACATTGAATTTATTCCATACTTTATGTACACACTGTATAGTTTTTGTTTCTTCACTGGTTTAAAGTCGCCATATTCGAGAGAGAGAGAGAGAGAGAGAGATCCGATAGGGAAATATTTACTCTTTGACCAGAACTTCTTATTCTAAGGGCCGGTTTATCAATGCAGGATGAACTCGTAACCAGAGGATAACTGTCAAACAAAACAATAGATACCCATTGTTTCGTTTGACATTTATCCTATAGTTAAATGTTAACCTTTCATTGATAAACCGGCCCTAAAACACATAATGCAAACAGATTATAAGACTACCTAAGTAAAACTAGTAGTTAGTAGAAGAGTAGTTTATAAATTTTCACTCAATAACTTCAAACATATGCGAAATAGTTAGATTTAAATTTAGGAATACAAAGTTTAGCATAATTTTTAAAATTAAATCTAAATATTTTGCAAACAACTGAAATTATTGAGTGAAAATTCATATCACTACACTTGCCATAGTAATACTTAGGTAGTCCTATAGGATTTTTTACCAATATATACAGGGTGTCTCACCGGGAACTTAATCGATCGATATTGAGAAAAGTACGCATCAGAAAATTTTGAAAATTCAGATAATTGCTAATGTCGGTGTGACCAATCCAACTAAAATAATTACAAGCAGCTGGCACTTCCGCTTATACCGGAAGTCGGTACTAACTTGCTTATTTCAAATGGAACACTATATATTTTAGAGTTTTCGAAAAGAGCATAAAATTCTGAGTAGAAAATATATAGCATATTCTATACCTAAACCTAGCCGTTTCAGAGATATTTGACATTTTATAGAAAATTTGACAGGTGCAACGGTTTGCAAGAACCGTTATAACTTTCTTCGTGTAAAAGATCCTCATTTGCTTCTTGTCACGTAAAAATAACACAAGGGGAGCTACGTTCTACAACTGAAATAAATTCAATAATATCATACCAAGTGTTCCGTTTTTCGCATTACATTTGGTCAACTTCAAACCACGAAAACTTGTTTAGGTCAAATGGAACACCCTGTATTTTTTTACGTCAAGTTGTGTAAAATTGAATTCCCTTTTTTCTGATGTTAGCATTGAAGGGATTAAAATTACAACTTTTTGAAATATTTGCGATTTTATTAGAAATTCATGAATTGTTGTAATCATTTCATCAAAATAGCCATGATTAGAAACAATCAGTCATTATCTTATGTCAAAAAATGCCAGCACGTTTAAATTATACCATCGAAAACTTTTTAAATTTGTTTATTATTTATGGAGAATGTGATAAAGTAATATCAAGAACTTGCAGCACATTTGCTACTCGATATCCAGAAAAACGGAAACCGTCACCAAACACTGTAAAACGCATACTGGAAAATTTTAAAAATTATGGCTCTGTCAAGGCAAAAATGCAAAGAAGAAAGCCTATTGTTGATGACGAAAACATTGTAAATTTGAAATAAACAAGTTGGTATCGACTTCTGGTATAAGCGGAAGTGTCAGCTGCTTGTAGTTATTTTAGTTGGATTAGCCACAATGACATTAGTAATTATCTAAGTTTTCAAAATTTTCTGATACGTACTTTTCTCTATATCGGTTGATTCAGTTCCTTATTTTACTATAGGGAACGTAACCAGACTGCAACTAACAGCTACTCTCCGGCCGATGTGCCTCGCCGAGCGGTGAATTACAAGTTACAAGCCTGGCGCGTTAAGTGTAATAATTGCATATTATCAACAGTACGCTAATGTTTCGATTGTTGGTTGCAGTCTGGTTACGTTCCTTATAGTAAAATAAGGATTTTATAGAGGACTTTGTGATTAAAATATTATGTTTTAATGTATGTATTAAACAAAAAAGAATCTCTCTCTCTCTCTCTCTCTCTCTCTCTTGAATATGCCCACCTTAATTAATTGCGCTAGTAAGGTCCGGTTTACCAATACAGGGTTAACTCTTAACTAGAGGATAAATGTCAAATGAAACAAGAGGTATGTTTTGTATGACATTTATCCCCTAATTATAAATTAATCCTGCATTGATAAACCGTACGTAAGTGTGAAAAGTTATCATTTACTTAATAGGTGCTTAAATCATACAATGTTAATCCTGAACAGCAAATGAATAAAAAACAATTGTTTAACAATATTTATCTGTATAAAAATATATATTAATTTCAATGTCGTGACTAAAAACTTGTAGTTAATGCTAGTATATCATTTCTACGAACGTGTTTATAAAGTAAAAAATGAATTGCTCAAATTACCATACAATGTTTATATCTTTTTGCGACGTTCTACACATATTAATTCACTTCTTTTGAGGATAATGTCAGTCTTTAAAAAGTCAAAGAGAAATACACCCTAAAATGGATATGAACAGAATATACTGCCAAACAGAGTCTGAGAGTTTGCTTTTGTTATCACCGTTTTACGATTATTATCGGTGTTTACGTCCCCACTTATACTGCTATTGTGGAAAAACGAATAGCTCCTTATAAATTTTTTGTCAATTTGATTTTTCTCAAGAATCATTACGTTATAGCTCTTATAATTTCATTGTGGCGTATTTCAGCTGAACACAATTTTGCATTTATAAGCTACTGGAAATTATCTTTTATGGGCTATTAAATCGGTATATTATTATTAACACAGACAACACGAATACCTTCATAGTTACCATAGTTACAGATACTTATATTAACTCATAAATTCGTTATTTAGTATACATGTATGAAATTTGGGTTAAAGCATTTCCTTAGGAAGTCTATTATGTTTTATACTCATTACTTTTTTAAAATAGCATTCACACGGGACGTTCTACGGATCTGTTACCATTCTGTGTCCTCCAGTTCAACTGATAGACTATTCGTAGATCTGAAAGTTGATGATCCACAACACCTTTGTCAATGACATTTTTCTCTCGTAAACCAGCATCAAGTCTATTAGTGTTGAGCTGGCATTTGTTACTCTAGTGGGACAATCAGTCAAGGTTTAATAAAATCTATACAAAACAGGGACAAATTAAAACAAACATTATTAAAATATCCTTATAATATAGAAATAAAAATTAAATTCACAAAGCACCTCAATATGATAAACAAATTAATTAGAAAAAGAAAGAATGAATATTATAAAGTTCAATTCAAAGAAGCTAGTCACAATGTTAAAAAAGTATGGACGCTATTAAAACAATTAACAAATGAAAACATAAAACAAAATAAAACAATAATAAACCAAATTTAAACAGAAAACAAAGTATTAACAGAACCCAAAGAGATTGCTTACGATTTTAATACCTATATTTCTGGAATCGGACGCAAAATGGTTCAAGATATAACAAAAAATAATCAGAATTAAATTTTGACAGAAAATACAAAAGCTATAACAAAAAACTTTGTAACTTTGTAAAAATTTTTGTATCCAGTCTCAGAAAATGAAATCATAATTAGTTTAAAAGTCCAAGAAACAGTAGTGCACCGAGCTTTAATACTATTCAGGTAGAATCAATCAAAGAATCACTGATTTTTATATTAAAACTATTGCAATACATTATAAATTTGATATTTCAACCAGGTTATTTCCCACAGGCATTAAAAAAACTATTATAAAGCCATTATTTAAACAGGGCAATGCAAATATTATCTCAAACTACAGTCCCATATCTCTTATTAGTAATATTGCAAAAATTATTGAAAAATGCATTAAGAAGCGGCTTTTAGAACATCTTAATAAATACAGGGTGTCTCACCGGGAACTGAATCGATCGATATAGAGAAAAGTACGCATTAGAAAATTTTGAAAATTTAGATAATTACTAATGTCGGTGTGGCCAATCCAACTAAAATAATTACAAGCAGCTGGTACTTCCGCTTATATCGGAAGTCGATACAACTTGCTTATTTCAAATGGAACAGCCTATATATTTTAGGGTTTTCGAAAAGAGCATAAAATTCTGAGTCGAAGATATGAATATATCCTATACCTAAACCTAGCCGTTTCAGAAATATTTGACAATTTATAGAAAATTTGACAGGTGCAACGGTTTGCAAGAACTGTTATATCTTTCTTCGTGTAAAAGATCCTCATTTGCTTCTTGTCACATAAAAAGAACACAAGCAGAACTACGGTCTACAACTGAAATAAATTCAATAATATCATACCAAGTGTTCCGTTTTTCGTGATACATTTTGTCAACTTCAAACCGCGAAAATTTGTTTAGGTCAAATAGAACATCCTGTATTTTTTTTACGTCAAGTTGTGTAAAATTGAATTCCCTTTCTTCTGATATTAGCATTGTGGGGGTTAAAGTTACAACTTTTTGAAATATTTGCAATTTTATTAGAAATTCATGAATTGTTGTAATCACTTCATCAAAATAGCCATGATTAGAAACAATCAGTCATTATCATATGTCAAAAAATGCCAGCACGTTTATATTACACTCATGAAGACTTTTTAAATTTGTTTATTATCTATGGAGAATGTGATAAAGTAATATCAAGAACTTGCAGCACATTTGCTACACGATATCCAGAAAAACGGAAACCGTCACCAAACACTGTAAAACGCATACTGGAAAATTTTAAAAAGACAAAAATGCAAAGAAGAAAGCCTATTGTTGATGACGAAAATATTGAAGTAGTCATTCTGGGATATTTTCATGCATTTCCAAGGATGTCATTAAGACAAGCTGCTCTGCAATCGTTACTATGCAAGGATTCAATTCACAGAATCTTATTAAAACATAAGTTTCACCCGTTTTCATTCCATATGGTTCAAGGATTAAAAGAAACAAATTTCCTAAGAAGACAAAATTTTGGTGAGTTTATTCTAATAAGGTTTGAGGGTCACGATTCTTATTTGGGAAATATTATATGGACAGATGAAGCAAAATTTACTAAAAATGGATTTTTTAATGACACAATTCGCATTATTGGAGTAACTCAAATCCTCATATGTTCAGAGAGCGAAACTTTCAGGAAAGTTGGCAGTTCAATGTTTACCGTGCCATAAGAAACGATAAAGAGGTGGCATTACAATTTTATCAGGAAAATTTAAACTAATATGCATGGTAATATGTATAGGTAAATTTTTGTTTTTTTTTTTTAGGTGAAAGATATCTGAATATCTTACAAAATTTGAATAATAACTATTTAGAAAATTTACCTCTCGCCGAACATAGAAACATTTTTTATCAGCACGACGGTGCCCGCCCACATAACGCATATTTAATTAATAATTTTTTACAAGAAACTTTTTATGATCAATGCATTGCCAATAATGGACCTTTCTTATGACCTCCTCGCTCGCCTGATTTATCAGTTCTGGATTATTTCATTTGGGGAACTATTAAACATAAAGTTTATGAGAGCCCATTAACAACCATTGAAGATTGTATGCAAAGAGTAAGAAATGCATTTCAAAACATATCACAGGATTCAATTAGAAGAGCTATCCATGAGGAACTAATCCGAAGGTGCGAAAAATGTGTCGAGGTTCGAAGGCAGAATTTTGAGTAATTATTAAATTAAAATGAAATTATATTTTAAATTGATCTTATCTCTGCTATTTTAGTTCATGCCATATCTTCAATTCGATTAATACGTATGTTACAGTGTTAGTGTTATTTTGCGTTTTTGTGGATGTCGAGTAGCAAATGTGCTGCAAGTTCTTGATATTACTTTATCACATTCTCCATAAATAATAAACAAATTTAAAAAGTTTTCGTTGGTATAATTTAAACGTGCTGGCATTTATTGAAATAAGATAATAACTGATTATTTCTAATTATGGCTATTTTGATGAAGTGATTACAACAATTCATGAATTTCTAATAAAATCGCAAATATTTCAAAAAGTTGTAACTTTAACCCCCACAATGCTAATATCAGAAAAAAGAAATTTTCTATAAAATGTCAAATATCTCTGAAACGGCTAGGTTTAGGTATAGGACATGCTACATATTTTCGACTCAGAATTTTAGCTCTTTTCGATAACCCTAAAATATATAGTGTGTTCCATTTGAAATAAGCAAGATGGTATCGACTTCCGGTATAAGCGGAAGTGCCAGCTGCTTGTAATTATTTTAGTTGGATTGGCCACACCGACATTAGTAATTATCTAAATTTAAAATTTTTCTGATGTGTACTTTTCTCTATATCGATCGATTCAGTTCCCGGTGGGATACCCTGTATAATATAATATCAAATTCGGATTTGGATTTACGGTCGATGTAATGTATAATGTGACAAGTTATTCATGTCAAAAACTAAATAATAATCAAAAGCCATTAGCAATATTTTTAGATCTAGCAAAGGCTTTTGACAAAATTTCTCATTAAAAGCAACTAAGAAAATTAGATACATATGGTTTCAGAGGAATGTGTGTTGATTTACTCAGAAACTATTTAACAAATCGAACACAGATTGTCAGCATAGACTCAGAAAAACTGAAGAAAAACTTGTTACGTATGGAATACCTCTAAGAATAGTTATAGATCCAATTCTTTGCAAATTTACATAAATGACATGTTTAATTTAGATGCTTCAGGGGAAATCATCTTTTATGCCGATGACAGTCTTATTATTTTCCGCTGTCGGCTGGAAGGAAGTTAAAATCAAAGCAGAAAAGGGACAACGTAAAAATTTGGTTAAAAAATTTATTAACTCTTAACAAAACAAAAACAAAACATTTAACATTTTCTTTAAATTCAGCAGGAAAATCCCATATTAATAAATTAAAATTTCATGAATGTGAAAGCGTCATTCCAGTTGTGAAGATTATATTGAATCAACTGAAAACATCTAATACTTAGAATATATTGACCAGTTTTTGAAATTGGACAAATACGAGTCTTTGGGGTACTATTAAGGAAAAAGGTATGTAAATCGAGACCCCAGACTACTGAAGACCTCCGAGCTAGAATAAGGAACGCATGTTTAGAAATTACCCCTACACAATTAAGAAGAGTGTCGAATAATATTAAAAAAAGATATGAAAAATGCATTACATTGAACGGTGGTTTAGTGGAAGCTTCAAAAATTTAGTTGTTTCTTTACAATCTTCATTTATTACATTACATTTATTGTTATTAATAACATTTTTTTAGTGTTTCCTTGTTACAATTATTTCATGTCATTGTTATTGGTTCCGCGTTAATTTTGCGGCGTGATTAGCGTCATTAAGTTTTCATTGCTCATTAGATTTAACTTTGTTGTCTGTTTTCGATGTTTATTCCATGACTGACCATGTCTGCAATAATAAATGCCTACTAATATTTTAATTTTTAAATTTATCTGCAAAAATTTTATTAATTCGTATTTTTTTATGAAATTTGGTACTTACCCATTTAGGAGGGAGCTGAATACAGGGATATATTTAGATTTTACGTAATAAAATCGCTAATACGATTTCTTAAATTTTAGCTCCTAGAAAAATTGCGGTAGGCCATGACTTTGAAAAATAAAATATGACGTTTTGTCCAAAAGTGCAGTTTTTGGTATTGTATCTTAAAAAAAAACGATCAAAATCGACTAATAAATACAAATCTTATTAGGGTGTTAAAATTTAATATGGGTCACACTGTATTTTGTAGTCTTTATGAACAAGGTATTAAGGCTCAAAATCCAATGTTATTCGACGGGATCAAAATTTCTATGACAGTAGTATGTTTGGTTGCATAAGTTGTGACGTCACAGCTAATTGAGTGCATATTGTAAATTATTTGTAATAGTTTTTTAAATTATTACAAAAGGTTAATACGACTCTGATAGTACTTTTTAACAGAGCTGACCACTGTCTAATTTCCTGTGAAATTGGCAATTTAAATTTACCTAGGGAACCCTTTTTGCGAACATATCGAGATTTTAAAAACTTCAATTATCCGAATTTCCTTACAGACCTACATAATGCTCCTTTTCTGCAAATTTATGAGATGCATGATATCAATGATAAAGTTGACTATTTCTCGTCTCTGATTTTACGTTTATTTGATATTCATGCTCCTCTTAAAACTGCTAAAATAACTAAGAAGAAAGCCCCTTGGCTCACCGATAATGTGAAGTTTATGTGTAAACTGAGAGACAGAGCACTGCTAAGATTTAAAAAGTCTAAAAACCCTGCTCATTGGGATTATTACAAAAATCTGCGTAATTATGTTAAAACTGCTATTATTAATGAAAAAAAGGCCTATTTAAATTATTCTTTGCAACAGAATAAAAAAAATTGTTGGAAATCTTTTCGTGATTTAAATATTTATAGTCGCCAAATTACTAGAGATATACCTTCGTCTTTAGGAGGTGTCGACGATGTAAATAAATATTTCGTTTCCTCTAGTCAAGTTACAGACAACGCTGATGAACCCACTGTTTCATTTCTTAGAAATAATGTAAAGCCCAATGTAATAAATTTTCATTTTTCGATGGTTACTGATGAGGAAGTTTATAAAACGCTCCTTTCGGTAACATCTAAAGCATGCGGGTCAGACTACATCTCTTTAACCATGCTTTTATATTGTTGTCCAACCGTTTTACCATTCATAACTCATTTGATAAATTATTGCATTGAAACTAGTGTCTTCCCTTCTAAATGGAAAATAGTATATATACTGCCTTTTCCAAAAATAAGTAAACCTTGGAGACCTCAGGCCAATTAGTATTTTACCTGTGATATCTAAAATCCTAGAAAAAATACTAAATATTCAAATAAAAAATCACTTAAAAGCGTATGATCTATTGCCTCAAAACCAATCAGGATTTAGAGTAAATCACAGTTGCACAACAGCTTTGCTGAAGGTTATTGATGATATTCTATTGGAGTGCGATAAAGATAATTTAACTATTTTGGTCTTGCTTGATTACTCCAAGGCCATCGATAGGATTAATCATGAGACTCTATTATCGGTGCTTCATTACTTGGGATTTGATGGAAACGCAATTCAACTCATTAAAAAATATTTGTTAAATAGGCAACAGATGGTCAAATTAGGTAACAACATTTCAAATCCATTAAACACGTTCTCCGGAGTTCCTCAGGGCTCCATATTAGGTCCTCTACTGTTTACTTTGTACACATCGACTTTCCAAGATAGTTTACAGTATTGTTCTAGTCACTTCTATGCAGATGATACCCAAATTTATTATTCGTTTGGAAAAAATGACTGTCATGAAGCATGTGTACGAGTGAATCAGGATTTACGGGCACTAGTATCTATGTCGGAAAAATACTGCCTAACTATTAATACCACCAAATCCAAAGTAATGCTATTTGGACGCAGAGCATCATGCGGTTTGTATACTGATAGTATTCATATTAATATAAATGATCAGGACTTGCAACTTTGCAACACTTCTAAAAATCTTGGCCTCTTTATAGATTCTAAGTTGAAATTCTCGGATCATGTTACACATATTGTTAAAAATGCATTCAGTAAACTAAAATTAATATATAGCAGTAGACATTTGTTGTCTATTAAAAATAGAATAATATTGAGTGAGTCATTGGTTATGTCACATCTGAATTATGCAGATGTGGTGTATGGGCCTCTTCTAAATCACTATGAGCATACTCGCCTGCAGCGGATACAGAACACCTGTATACGATTTATATATGGCTTAAGAAAATATGACCATATTTCGGCAAAATTTCACGAATTAAAGTGGTTATCAGTAAAACAAAGAAGAGATTTGCATATTTGCTCTCTAATCCATAAAATTATTAAAAATGGTGATCCGCGGTATTTGCTAAGTAAAATCAGGTTTAGGGCAGATGCACATAATGTTAATGTTAGACATAAACATATACTGACAATACCAGCACATAAAACCTCACTCTTTCAGTGCTCCTTTTCCTACTATGTTGCAAAATATTATAACAAAATTCCATCTGTTTTAAAGGATTTGTCTTTAATCAATTTTAAGAAAAAATTAAAACACTCGCTGCTCGAAGGTCTGATAACATTTTTGTAACTCTGCTATATTGTACGGTCTCGATTATTGTGATTTTAGATTCATAGTATTTTTTTTATGTAAATATGTGTTTTGTGAATATTAAATATCATTATTTTTTGTGTACTAGTATAAGTTGGTGAACTAGTCGTGTTAAGTGATATCTTGCAATATTATTTTACGTGTCTTTTATATGTAGTCATATATTTATGCACTCGATACACATTGTACTGTAATTATGTAATTATTAACATGTTCTTACTCTTTGTTTACTAAATTTTGTATCTTTAGGGTTGAGTGGAAGAATGAAACTTAGTTCCAAACTCTGCCTTTTGGCGCAGTAGTACTTGTTGTCCCTTTTATTTTTGTATAGTGCTTTCTAGATGCCAATAAAAACCTATTATTATTATTATTATTATTATACTCTTAAAAGATGCTCTCTGGAACAAATTCCTTCCCAATTAACACTCAAACTGTTCTTCCGCTCTTATTGTAATTTGTACAAATTAGAAAAATATTAATTGGCTAATAAATTCTCTAGCGCACACGAGTAGCTTCCGTTACAGTACTGGTCTGCTGCATACAAATAAAGCAATCGTATGGATATGATGTGTATGTACCTTGGGTCTGTTATTTTACACACAATAATTATTATGCCTGTGTAATTTCTGTAAATGAAATTTCACCGCACCGTGAACCCTCATGGTCATGACTATTGATGGTGGCACATAAAATACGAGCGACTAATGATTGAGGCTAATTCTATAGCTACAATTTCTAATCATATTTACATATTTCCAATTACCGAAAAAGGTACTTTTTTCTACTTATGAAAAATTTTAGACCGAATAATTTACAACTGCATCTCAAAATAATGAAATGGTTCTTAATATTTAATATTGATTTTTTTGTGTTCTTTTAACAAAGAAAAATTCCCCTTGAATCATTTTACGTTGTTTGTTTTTAACCACGTTATCTTTTAACGAGTTCTTCTTCCTCATCTTCTTCTTCTTTTTCTTCTCCTTCTTCTTCTAACAACTGCTTGTTCTATTTAAGATACGTTTTATGTAGAATATAAATACGACCTGTTTTGCAGCTACACCGATACTTTTTGTTTTAAATTCTTTCATTTTGTTTCGTATAATTCATAGTTTAATAAAATAACATTCGTTTACGACCATTACCTGAACGTTTGAAGCAAAAAAAAATTCTTCTCGATTATTAAAAATTAACCAATCACAGTACATAAAATGATCATGTGGAAATAATACCCTATCAGACACTGAACCGCTAGATGGCGCCTGCTGACTATTTTACACGTCGCTGTCCCAAAGATACCGAAATGTACTAAGTAGTCAAGTGATCCTTGTGTCGGTCGTCACATGCCTACCTTGCACTGACGAAAGCCAACAGCTCGAAACTGCAGTCTGCAAGTGTTGTGTGACGACTGGCACGAGAGCTCCTTTAAGTAGGATCAGTATTTCGGCTGGTTTTTGTTTCAATCGAAGCATTAGCGTTTTGATGGTAATATGCAATTATTACACTTAACACGCCAGGCTTGTAACTTGTAATTCAGCGCTCAGCGGGGCACATAGCCCTAAGAGTAGCTATTGGTTGGAGGCTGGTTACGTTCCTTATAGTAAAATAAGGATTTTATAGAGGCGTTTGCGACTAAAAATATTATGTTTTAATTGTAGATTGAAGTGCATAGACAGTAAGGCAGTGTTTTGTGTGTGATTTACTAAAATAAAAATACAACAATTGTTAATTCGTTTGCGCTTTTATTAACTTGTTAAAGAAATATGTCAACGGTGTTTAAGAGTCCAATCACATGACTTGACAAAAGAATATTGTTAAATTATATAAATTTTTAATTCATTTTAAAACAGGATCAGTTTGATGATATAAACAAACAAATAATGTAAAAGAAGCTTGTAAAAAGCGAGGTAAAAACAGATATTTTCAATCTTAATATAACCCCATCAAAAATCAAGATCGATATTTTCTTTATGAAGCTAACATATCAGAGCATCAATTTCGTATTTTTATTACTTATAAAATAGTCGCATTAATTTTTTTATTTAGTTAATCATCCGTTCTAATTAGGTTTTAATTAAATTTGTTTTTATTCTAATTAGGACACATTATTTATAACTTGGGAGATGTAAACATGTAATAGTTGTCAAGATGACTAAATATTGGCTGAAAAAAAGAGGAATAAAATATTGCTGATATACTTAAAAAATATTCCACATAATATATAGAGTGAATCCAATAATAATAATAGTAATAATATTTATTGAGAAAATATATAGATAGGTATAAAATATCAAAAAGGCAAGGCATTGCAACCACTGGAGTAATAAAAACTTCTCATATTTAAATGTATAGAGTTTTAAATTTTGCATAGGGTTGCCGAAATTTTGCAGTTAGATGATTTGATGTTTGTCAAAGTACACCAAGATTTTTAACACTTAATTTAAAAGTTAACATATTTCGATTCAACGTTAAATTACAATTTAAATAATGAGAGGCTTTATCACATATGGAACTGGTCCCTAACCAGCGGTTGTTTTAGGTGGATTAATTATAAGACCATTGTCATTAAACCACTTCACGGTTGCTGTTAAATTTTCATTTAAAACTCGTACTACTTCGTTGACTGGATTACAGGATACGTAGATTTGAGTATCATTCACGTAAAGATGAACTCCACAGTTGGGGGATAATATCGTAGGATGATCGGCAGTAAAAACTGTAAACATGATTCCAAAATGCTTTCCTGAGGAACACCACACGCTACTTTTTATTCAGATGAAGACACATTGTCCAGTCTAACGACTTGAGATCGGTTGGAAAGATAGCATTTGAACCAATTCAACAATTGCACGTTGATATTATAATAATTCAACTTTGCCAGAATTAAATCATGATCAATTAAATCAAAGGCTTTGCTGTAGTCGAAAAGCATTAAATATGTAACATTGGACTTATCTATAGCACTTGTCAAGTCATCGAATATTTTTAACAGAGCAGTTGCAGTGCTATGTTGTTTTACAAACCCTGATTGTTGAAATGGGAGGATATTCTGATTTTTTAAATGTTCAGTTAGTTTAATACTTATTATCTTTTCCAAGAGCTTAGAAATTGCTGCTAATATGTTGATTGGCCTGAGATGAATAAGTTCCGTTACCACGTTAACCTTAGTAAGTGAAATTATAACTGATCGTTTCCTTATCGTAGAAAAAGTTGTTTCTTCTAGTGAATAATCTATAATGTGCATAATGGCATATTTACAATATGGAAAGGTTACTCTTACCATTTTAAGATTAATCCCATCTGCACCAATAGCGTTTGCCTGTAGAAGGTTTGAACAGTTTTTCATCTCATCGACTGATACTGGAGACACGTTTAACTCATTCTGAATCAGAGAACAAATATTATTCTGATAATATGTAAGTGTGACTAAGTTTATATCCTGGCGTATAAAAGAAAAGAAGTAACTAATTTCATTAGAGTTATCTATATGTGATGAAATAGTATTTTGTTGATTGCTATGCACATTGAACCTTTCAAGGCTTTTCCATAATTTATCACGTATTGCTAAGAGCAAATAGTTACGAAGGTCTTTATAAAGTTCAAATTTGATATCCGATTTACTTTCCTTGTATGCTTTGTGAGCCTTATTCTTTTTTTTTTATACATTTATTTAACGTCGGCCTATTTCCGCTACTGAGGCCTAACAGCGACGCCTGTAGACGAGCTACCCCCAACTAGGAATTTTGCCAAGCCTCTTCCCTTAAGAAGAGTAGGGATCTTTTACTTGCCTAACATTTAATAGACAAGGGTCCGACGGCTTTACATCCCCTCCGAAGGATGGTATATCACCTATACAACCCTCGCCTAAGGTTGTATAGCTTCCGCGCATACATTGATATACAAGCCGCTGGAAGATGTGTGAGGCGAGAACGCGGTTTCCATTGCAACGATCACCCATCCAAGTACTAACTGCGCCTGTCGTTGCTTTACATCGCATACCGAAGTATGTACATAGTAAAGACGCACCTACGCTCGCCCCAAGCCTTATTCTTAAGTCTACTAATCTTCTTAATTGTTTCTGTTATATATGGCCTATTAGGCTTTCGTACGTCAATAGTACGATAAGGTGTGTGTACATTCAACAATAGTTATAACAAACGTATTCAAAAACTTAATCTTCTCTGCTATATTAGGTAATTCATGTACAAACATCCAGTTAACAGAGGAAGCATATTTAGCAAATTCATTTTAACCTCTCCACAATAAAATTGTGAGAGGTTGCTAAAATTGGTTCAAAAACAAAAATTGAGATAACATCAAATCTTTACGTTTTGAGGTCCTAGGAACCCAAAAAATTGGTTTTTGAAAAATGTCTGTGTGTGTGTATGTGTGTGAACGGATTTGAATGAAACTTTGCGTGTGCGTTTCTTTAGTGTCCCAGAAGATCTGAAAAGGTTTTGGTTGAGATCGGATTACGTTTAGTGCCATTTTGACGCAACAAGTTGTTTATTTTATATTTACTTTCAATTTGCAATGGAACCATTGAAAAGCAGTTAAAATTCTGATTTCAACGATATATCACACTTCCATCCTTTCGATTTGGTTTCCGTGAAAAAAATTAAAGACAAAGCAAATATGGCATAGATCGCATTTCGCATGACATGATCGATGCGCGTAGCGGTTACATCGTGAAACTCGTCACATCACGTGTCAATTCACGTGTGAGGGTTTCTTCACTGCTCTAGAAGTAGAGCGGATTACGTTTAGTGCCGTTTTTAAATATATATACAGACAAATCGAAGAATTAAACTACAAATATTCCTCTAAAATCTAGTAAAATTACTGAAATGCTAATGTTTAATTTAACACAGACAGCCGCGAGCGATCGGATTGCAATGAGCAAATTTTGATGATTGTCATTGTCATCGTTTGTCATCCGATAACGTTGGTGTCATGTCATGTTAATAAGATTTCGGCACATTTGTAACTTTTAGTGGATTGTCACAAACTTTAAAGGTAGATGTAACAATATCAATATCATATGCTTTCTGTACCTTCGTTGGTGAATTTATTATAGATTATCACTTTACCAATTTTCAGTTTGTTGCTTTACAAATCTGTAGTATTTAGGGTAACTAGACTTTCTTAGTCGTTCAAGTGATGTTAAAGTTGTTAATATCCTAATAGTATATTATTCAACGAGCGATAATGCGGGGAATAACTCGCATAGATGATTGTAAATTCATTAAGTTGAGGGTTTTTTAGTGCCCCAGAAGATCTGAAAAGGTTTTGGATGAGATCGGATTACGTTTAGTGCCGTTTTGTCAAACAATTTAATGCTCTTTTCGGCTTCAAAGATCCACCGAGTGGGGAGGTTCCAGCCGCTTCCAGTAGCTGCCGATTTTTTATCAAAAAATCTGTGGTCTCTATAAGTAATTTTTTGTATGGGTAACTTGACTACCGAGTAGTCCAAAGTGACATACGTAAGTAAATGATCAGTCATGTTTAAGAGATCAATGGTTCCACATTCAATCACTTTTTCTTGTTGGCTACAAATTATAAAGAACCATTATTTGTTCCTCTATCATAATAAATTAAAGAGGGCTGGAATTACACCGACTATTGGACTATCCAAAAGTTACTATGATTTTGATGTTGACTTTTTTCTAAACCATTAATTGGACTTTAATGCTTTTTGTTTTGTATGTTAGCTGCATTAAATATTTTTGATTTTCATCGTTTTAATATTATAAAAATTTGCTCAGAGTAATCTGGAACATTCTGTATATAATTCTATATTGTATTTGACTTTTATCAAATTTCCTTTGAAGTCTAAAATATGGTGCGTTAAGTTCAGCACACTGCATCATCATTACTCTTACTTATCGACCAAATTAACGTATTTATGTCTACAGGCATCCTTGATACTATTACTGACCCGTCTATTATCACACTTGATAAACGTGTAGACATATTTAATGTATGGTATAAGTATTATCATACTTATTAAATAATAATTTTATTATGGCAATAATTAGTGCCAAATTATCTTTATTTAGTTGTAATTTTTGATTAGAGAAACCGTTTAAACATTCTCAAGAAAGCCGTCTTGGTAGATTTTTGGATACTGCTTTGGCAATGGACAATATTTATTAATACCGAGGGAATAATAAAAGACTGCACCTATTTTTCGGAGGCGTGTCTTTGTCTAGACTTCATTGTCATGTTGGTTGAATGTTGCTGTTAAAATTTCAATTCAAGTTGTTATTGATTCTTTCGACCCCTTTTGGGTTACTTGGAACAAGGAACATGTTTACTAGAACCACGCTTTAGAAATGGGACCAAAAATAAAAACGGGTATACATCTTCACATAGTAACTGCTAAGGAGATTCAAGGGGCAACTTCTATGGAGGCTACCTCAAGAATGGTGACGAATTCCCGAAAATCAGGCAGTATTCGAAGACCAAGAGATTGAGTATATTAGAAGTATTAGTTACATTTAAATGCTACTTACCTACAGACTGATCTTAGAGCAGTCCTCAATGGCAATGATATGAAGAAAAGTATTATAAGCCCAAATGCAAAGTTCAACGAAAATTGTTATATAGCCAAACAAAACATGAATAACTGGAGTACAAATAATGATATGATTTTCAATTCAGTACCAAGTGGTAATAAAATTTAAAAACATACACAGCAAGTACTAAAATAAAAGTACATCAGTAAAATCATATAAAAATCCATTAAAGTATAAAAATTTCAAACTAATATTCAAATCAGCAAAAAAATAGCGGATTAAGTACTCCACATAACACGACATTATAAGAAAATTCCCAGGATATATGGTATATGGTACAAGAAGCTATTACAATAAGTTTCGATTTTGTGCATTTTAACCTCACCACAATAAAATTGTGAGAGGTTACTAAAATTGATTCAAAAACAAAAATTGAGATAACATCGAATCTTTACATTTTGAGATCCTAGGAACCCAAAAAAGTAGTTTTTGAAAAATGTCTGTGTGTGTGTGTATGTGTTTTAGCACGATAGCGCCGAAACTACTGAACGGATGCATGTGCATTTCTTGAGTGCCCCAAAAGATCTGAAAAGGTTTTGGTTGAGATCGGATTACGTTTAGTGCCGTTTTGACGCAACAAGTTGTTTATTTTATAATCACTTTCAATTTGCAATGGAACCATTGAAAAGTAGTTAAAATTCTGATTTCAACGATATATCACACTTCCACCTTTTCGATTTGGTTTCCGTGGAAAAAATTAAAAACAAAGCAAATATGAAGCATAGGTCGCATTTCGCATGACATGATCGATGCGCGTAGCCGTTACGTCGTGAAACTCGTCACATCACGTGTGAGGGTTTCTTCACTGCTCTAAAAGTAGAGCGGATTACGTTTAGTGCCGTTTTTAAATATATATACAGTAAATCGAAGAATTAAACTACAAATATTCCTCCAAAATCTAGTAAAATTACAGAAATGCTAATGTTTCATTTAACAAAGACAACCGCGAGCGATCGGATTGCAATGAGCAAATTTTGACGATTGTCATTGCCATCGTTTGTCATCCAATAACGTTGGTGTCATGTCATGTTAATAAAATTCCGGCATATTTGTAACTTTTAGTGACTACACCAGTGGATTGTTAGAAACTTTAAAGGTAGATGTAACAATATCAATATCATATGCTTTCTGTACCTTCGTTGGTGAATTTATTATAGATTATCACTTTACCAATTTTCAGTTTGTTGCTTTACAAACCTGTAGTATTTAGGATAACTAGACTTTCTTAGTCGTTCAATTGATGTTAAAGTTGTTCCTAATAATATATTATTCAACGAGCGATAATGTAGGTAATAACTCGCATAGATGAAATTTGCAGCACGAGCCGCAGGCGAGTGCTGAGGTGTTTTTTTTAGTTCCTCAGAAGATCTGAAAAGGTTTTGGATAAGATCGGATTACGTTTACTGCCGTTTTGTCACAAAATTTAATGTTCTTTTCGGCTTCAAAGATCCACCGAGTGGGGAGGTTCCAGCCGCTTCCAGTAGCTGCCGATTTTTTAACTGGTAATGATATCACTGGTATGGTCCAAGTAAGGTCTTCCCAGCACTCAAAAAATTCAAAAACTTTACGACATAATTATTGTCGCCGCGAGCCATGGCGGCATGCCTGTCATCAAACGACCCGACGCACATTAAAAACTTATAAAGGTAGGCGAGTCAATTTGCGAACAGCAGTACAGAGAGTACCGGAATTTTAACGAGGTCGTAAAGTTTTTGTTGCGTTTTCTATGTGCCGAGAACTTATTACTTCAACTATACCTACTATCTCATTAGCCCCGAAGAAGATACTAAAATTTGCCGAAACGTCTACTTAAGAGAATAACAAAATGCCCGAGTAACCAACGAAATGCCTAAGTATATACAATCTATTTTCATGGACGTTTATTTGTGCCGCAGCCTCACTAATTGCACCTATAAATAAAGAATGTGGTACGGTATTTATTGTATTTCTACTTTTAATGACCTGCACCACAAAGTTGTGCTGTCTCGGAGATTCACCTGCTATCGCCGCCGTTCTCTTTCCACTCACTTTCTCCGTACACATTAATCACCTTAATGACTAATGGGACTAGACTAGTTAAGTGCTCTATGAAATATTTTCCGACAACAAAATGTTATGTTATTAAATAGCATGGAATAAGAAGTGACTAAAGTTGAATTCATGCATGTACAGTAGCTGGAACAAGTCGTAAACAAGTAGATAAATTGATTTACCTTTAATCGAGTTCTGTTTGAGTTTGAACTAGAAAGAAAGCTTGATCTGTCTAGTTAAGTGAACAAAAATCATTTCTGTTTACTTAGATAACCCCAACACATTCACATTAATATCCATTCAAACTGTAATATCAAAGATATATATGAATATGCGATGTTATTTCAGCTACTCAAATTTCTTGAAATAAGTAATGTTTTAAATGATAAACAGCATGGTTTTCGCTCTGGATACTCAACTCTTACAGCGGTTCATTCCTTTTATGAGCAAGTTCTAGAATCAGTTGAGGCAGGCAATGATTTGACCGGGATCTTATGTGACCTTAGCCGGGCATTTTACTGCGTGACCTACTACTTAATAAGTTATATTCATATGGAACAGGAAGCAAAGCCTATGATTGGTTTGCCTCCTATCTTAATGAAAGGAACCAGAAATCAATGGTTAAAACACAGTATACTGAACAAAGTAAAAAAAAATTCTATACGTCAAACAAATTAGGTAATAAACTAGGTGTACCGCAATGTTCTGTCTTGGGGCCTGTCCTATTTATTATTATTATTATTATTAATGAACTTCCTAGTATGCTTACTGAGGCTTTTATTTCATTATATGCTGATGACGCCACTTTTTTTTTTCTGATAGATCTCGTGTTGCACTTCTAAATAAAATTGATACTACTCTCGCTCATTTAAGTAATTGGATTCATTGCCACTTGTTATATTTTAATGTTTCTAAAACAAGTCATATGACATTTAACACTCTTCAAAACAGTAATACTTCAACCCTAGACATAAAAATCAATAATGTTGACATTGAGGAAAGCAACTGCACAACGTTTCTCGGTATAAATTGTGACAATACACTTATATTTAGTAATCATTGTAGCAAGCTGACCAGAACATTTCACTCTAAACGTTTTCAAATCAGGACCTTGAAAAGTGTTTTGGATGTATCCGGTCTATTATTGTTTTATTATGGACAAATTCAGTCTAGATTAAAGTATGGCATTACTATATGGGGGGGGAGGGGGGGGGGGGCTCTTCTAGTCTACTAGACTAGTGTATTTGACATACACAGCAAAATAAGAGTTCTTCCAAAAAAAGCTTTGAAAACGGAAAGAGATTACTTTCCGAAACGTCAGGAAAATACATTATTTCTGTGTTTATTCCGATTTATATTATTTGCAAAACGTAACCTCTGACTATTCCTTTGGCGTAAACGTCACGGGCGCAGAGGTTTTTTTCCAATAATTCTATTATTTTCTAGATTCGGTGATTTGTTTTTGAAGAGGATAATAATACATGTGGTAGAAAACCTAAATAATAGGAAAGAATACACTTTATTTAGTTCTAGTTCCCAAATTATTATCATTCAGCCATCTGTCTTTAACTATTTTTACGTTTCATCTACCGGAACATTGGTAAAAAGACTAACTAAATCAAAACTAACCTTCAGGTGTGATTCATGAATATCGTTTTCATAATTTTTTTCCATAAAATGTTTACTATTTTTAATATATGAATCGTTATTTCCAGATAATGGATCAATAATTTTAAGTGAAAATTTTGTCAAATTATGACATGGTGAATTAATAGAACTAACAATTGGTTTTAAAGGAATATTTTGTTTATGTGTCTTTGGTAAGCCATGAAAATGTGGAGGCTTACTATGATGTGGTGTAAGATTCCTTCGTTCAAAATCATTAAATTCCTGTTTGTATTTACACAAAGTTCTGTAAATTTTGCTCTCTATTGATTTTGTTGGATCTTTGTTTAGTTTTGCGTAGGGTCCCTCATTTACAAGATTCATGATTTTTGTGTCATATGTATTTTTATCTTTGTCAATTTTTTATTTTATTCTTTTGACGTGTATAGTTATTTATTTAGGCAATATGATCATTATATTGTTATATTATTTTCATGCGTGTGTATATGTGGTTACATGTTTTTTGCGTCTACGCGTATATGTATACGCATATTTGTATATTTTCATTTATAAACCTATTCTAATATTTTAAAGCAATTTCTTTCAAAAAACAAAAGAATAAAATTTTCTAGAAATCATTTATCAGAGAGTGAGCATTTTGCTGATGAATTTTTATCATTTGACAAATAATTATTTATTATTATTTATTTTATGTAAATTATT
Source organism: Leptura quadrifasciata (assembly GCA_963675555.1). Taxonomy (NCBI): domain Eukaryota; kingdom Metazoa; phylum Arthropoda; class Insecta; order Coleoptera; family Cerambycidae; genus Leptura; species Leptura quadrifasciata. Next base: position 10,384,737 of record OY776681.1, on the reverse strand, counting down.
GAATACTAAATAAAGCAGCACACATTAAATCAGATATTTATCTATTAATTAATAAGCGTCCTTAGTTACGTAAATTATCAACTTTTTTGTTGATGGTCACTTTTATTTTTTATTACTTAAAATATTCTCTGGTATTAATCAACAAGAGCTAACATACATGTTTATTTACATTTTTTTTTTTAGTTTTAAGCGTTTCTACGAAATGTGTATATAAATAGTTATTTGAATTATTTAACAGTGCAGGCGTATTCATAAACATATTATTCTAATATATATTATATGTTTATAAAAATGTATTTCGTGTTTGTTACATCATTATAAGATGCCCATTCGACTAACTCATAATTTGAAAAATCGTTATTAAATTTTCATGTCATTTGAAGAGTGTCTTCATCTAAATGCTAAAATACAGTTGAAAAATACGGGGTAATTCGTGTACGCGCAGTACAAGACAAGTGATTTTCTTTAAATTGAGCACATATTTTCATATTTTTGATTTCTAATGCAGTTAAAAAATAGGATTTGAAGTGGAATTTTTTTATCAGCGATTTTATGGATGGAGGTGCACAGGAGTACCCAAAAAATTTTTGTACTTCAAAGAATTTTGAGAAATTTTGTGCTCCAATTGTTACTAACAATTTATATTTTTTAACCGCGTTTTTCAACCTAAAAATGTGAATAACTATACAGGGTGTCTCACCGGGAAATGAATCGATCGATATAGAGAAAAGTACGCATCAGAAAATTTTGAAAATTTAGATAATTACTAATGTCGGTGTGGCCAATCCAACTAAAATAATTACAAGCAGCTGGCACATCCACTTATACCGGAAGTCGATACCAACTTGCTTATTTCAAATGGAACACCGTATATATTTTAGGGTTTTCGAAAAGAGCATAAAATTCTGAGTTGAAACTGTAGCATATCCTAACCTAAACCTAGCCGTTTCAGAGATATTTAACATTTTATAGAAAATTTGACAGCTGCAAAGGTTTGCAAGAACCGTTATAACTTCCTTCGCGTAAAAGATCCTCATTTGCTTCTTGTCACATAAAAAGAACATAAGGAGAACTACGTTCTGCAACTGAAATAAATTCAATAATATCATCATACTAAGTGTTCCGTTTTTCGCGTTACATTTTGTCAACTTCAAATCGCGAAAACTGGAACACCCTGTATTTTTTACGTCAAGTTGTGTAAAATTGAATTCCCCTTTGTCTGATATTAACATTGTGGGGGTTAAAGTTACAACTTTTTGAAATATTTGCGATTATATTAGAAATTTATGAATTGTTGTAATCATTTCATCAAAATAGCCATGATTAGAAACAATCAGTCATTATCTTATGTCAAAAAATGCCAGCACGTTTAAATTATACCAACAAAAACTTTTTAAATTTGTTTATTATTTATGGAAAATGTGATAAAGTAATATCAAGAACTTGCAGCACATTTGCTACTCGATATCCACAAAAACGCAAAATAACACTAACACTGTAACATGCGTATTAATCGAATTGAAGATATGGCATAAATTATGTGCTAAAATTCTTAAGAGTTCTTTCGATGTCATTGGACATGCCGTCTTACAATTAGTAAACACCTCATTACAAACAGGTAAATTTCCAGATAATTTGAAAACTAGTACAATAACACCTATACCAAAAATAATAAATACAAACGAGGCTTGTAACTTCAGACCGATTAATACTTTGCCAGCTATAGAAAAAATCATAGAAATAGCAGTACATATACAACTCTCTGAATATTTTAATAAGAATAATTTATTAATCAGTAATCAGTCTGGTTTTAGAGAGAATCACTCGTGTGAGTCAGCATTACAATTAACTATCGCTAATTGGATTAACCAGATTGATAACGATCGATATATCCTAGCTATATTTTTAGACTTCAAAAGAGCTTTCGAAACTATCGACAGATTGACTCTTTTAAAAAAAATTAAAATATTATGGTATAGATGGCATAGTATTAAACTGGTTTGAGGACTACCTGAGGAACAGATATCAAATTACAAAAATTAACAATAAATTTTCTAATCCTCGTCAAAATAAATTTGGGGTGCCACAGGGTAGTGTCCTCGGACCCCTATTGTTTATAATTTATTTAAATGATATTGTTAAATTTACGTCTTGTGACTTTTTAAATCTATTTGCAGACGATACCTTAATTGCTGTAGTTGATAATAATTTAGATAATGCCGTAACGAGGATGAATAATGAACTAGCCGAAATTGAAGAGTATTTAGCTATAAACAAACTCAAACTAAATGTCAACAAAACAAAGGCAATGATTTTGACTACGAAATTTAAATATAATAACATTAACGTAAATAATATAAATATACTATTAGAAAATAATAAATTAGAACTGGTTAAAGAATTTAAATATCTCGGAGTAATTATTGATAATACTCTAACATTTAAAAATCATTTCTTATATATACAAAAGAAAATAACAAAAAAACTATACTTTTTTTCAAGAATATCTAATCAGCTTTCTTTTTCCACAAATATTACTGTGTATAAGACTATTATTCAACCGCACTTCGACTATTGTGCAAGTATTTTATACCTTTTAGACAACAATTCAATGAATGCTCTACAAAAGTTACAAAATCGTGGCATGAGGATAATTCTGAAATGCAGTAGATACACTCCAATTAGTTTAATGTTAGATGCTCTTCAATGGATGACAGTTTCTACTAGACTAGTTTATTTTTCGATGATATTTATTTATAAAATAAATCACAACTTACTTCCAGCTTATCTCAACCGATTTATAATAATAAATAGAGAAATCCATAATTATCAAACAAGAAACAATAACAATTTTCACATACAAAGAACTAATTTCAAAAAATCAATGAATTCACTGTTTCACAAAGGTCTTAAACAATTTAATGAATTACCGATGGAGATAAAAACAGCTCAAACGCTAACAATCTTTAAAAGACAACTGTCTCATTTTTTATTAAATAAGGTAAATCAAGCGCATAATGTTTAATGTATATAAAATGTATTAAATTATATTTTGAATGTTTATAATCTTTGTTCCTCTTCATACTTTTTTTTACTTCTTAAGATGATATGGGTGCATTAGAACTTGTGTACTTACATTAAAATACTATGTAGACCCTATAATTTGTATTATACTCGTACTATGTGTATGAATTATTATTATTATGTATGTATGTATGTACGTATGTATGTATGTATAACTACTTATAATCTGTTATGTAATTTAATTTGATATTATTATGTATTGTGTATATTAGGCATGACCTACTTAATAAATTTCATTTCATTTCATTTCATTTCATTTCATTTCATTTCATTTCATTTCATTTCATTTCATTTCATTTCATTTCATTTCATTTCATTTCATTTCATTTCATTTCATTTCATTTCATTTCATAAACTAAAATAGCAGAGATAAGATCGATTTAAAATATGATTTCATTTTAATTTAATAATTGCTCAAAATTCCGCCCTCGAACCTCGACACATTTTTTGCACCTTCCGATTAATTCCTCATGGGTAGCTCTTCTAATTGAATCCTGTGATATGTTTTGAAATGCATTTTTTACTCTTTGCATACAATCTTCAATGGTTGTTAATGGGCTCTATTAAACTTTATTTTTAATAGTTCCCCAAATGAAATAATCCAGAACTGATAAATCGGGCGAGCGAGGAGGCCATGAGAAAGGTCCATTTTTCGTTGGTATAATTTAAACGTGCTGGTATTTTTTGACATAAGATGATTGTTTCTAATCATGGCTATTTTGATGAAATGATTACAACAATTCATGAATTTCTAATAAAATCACAAATATTTCAAAAAGTTGTAACTTTAACCCCCTACAATGCTAAAAGAGAATTCAATTTTACACAACTTGACGTAAAAAAATACAGGGTGTTCCATTTGACCTAAACAATTTTTCGCGGTTTGAACTTGACAAAATGTAACGCGAAAAACGGAACACTTGGTATGATATTATTGAATTTATTTCAGTTGCAGAACGTAGTTCTCCTTATGTTCTTTTTACGTGACAAGAAGCAAATGAGGATCTTTTACGCGAAGAAAGTTACAACGGTTCTTGCAAACCGTTGCACCTGTCAAATTTTCTATAAAATGTCAAATATCTCTGAAACGGCTAGGTTTAGATATAGGATATGCTACATATTTTCGACTCAGAATTTTATGCTCTTTTCGAAAACCCTAAGATATATAGGGTGTTCCATTTGAAATAAGCAAGTTGGTATCGACTTCCGGTATAAGCGGAAGTGCCAGCTGCTTGTAATTATTTTAGTTGGATTGGCCACATCGATGTTAGTAATTATCTGAATTTTCAAAATTTTCTAATGCGTACTTTTCTCTAAATCGATCGATTCAATTCCCGGTGAGACACCCTGTATGTGTATTAAAAATAAAGTTATGGCCAAAAATAATAAATACTTCCTTATATCTCTTTCTTGGATATGCCCACATAAGTACAAAAATATATACTTTTTTATTTACGAGTATTTATTTTGACTGATCGTTTTTATGAGAAGCAATGTTTTTAATAACGTACCAAAATAATTTATCATAAATACAGAAGAGGATAAACTCTGTATTGTCATTTCTAATCTATGTTTTATTTAAATGAACGTTAAATTTAAAACCACAAAACGGGATTGGCTATAATGCTGTCAGTTTTTTTCTGTTAATTATATGTACTTGTTATTCTGACTCACCTTCTGAAGCAACCTGTTCTTTTATGTAAAAATTCCACATCCTTAAGTTTTTTGCTTGAAGCAGTTGCAACTGCTGCACTAAATGATATTTAGAGAAAACTATCAAAATAAAAATTTACATAATTTCCATCAGTACGGATAATATCTTATTAATCATAAGGATACACAAGGCTGGAACTCTATGACAGAAGAATTTAAAGGCAGATGTGTTCGTTAACAACTTAAAAGGCCAAGAACTATACAACTAGATGTAAACATAATTGCCATATTACTTCCACGTCCAGTGGAACTATAGTAACACAAAAAAAATATATTTTTTTTTTGTTGAAGTAGGCTTAAAATCTCATGAAACGTCGAGATTTTAAATTTGAGCGAAAATAATTTCCTGTCTGTCGGTCTGTCTGTCTGTAACTTTTTTTTTGTGCGGACGTTTACTCTGGAACCGTTTAAGATATTGACTTGAAATTTGGTATATTATAACGAGATAATAATAATAATAATAATATTTATTTAGTCCAAGACATCGTACAAGGAGTATATAATTTGTATAGGACACGTCAATTACATACATTTAGAATAAACAAAAGTTAAAATACATTTAGAATAGACAATAATTAGAATAGTTAATACATTTAGCGCTTAAGATTATTAAAATAATAATAATATAATAGTACAATATTGTTACACAAACCTTAGATTAAAATAGTCAGAGAGATTATAGAAGTTTTCTTGTTTGAGCAAATTTAAAACTTGTTTCTTAAATAATTTGATATTTTCAGTGTTCTTTATGTAATCAGGTAACTTATTTATATTTTAGATCATTGTTTCTCCGGATATTATAATCATGAAAAAACTATTTGAATGAAATAAAATGTAGGTATGCTTAACAAATAATAGCGTTTCCAAAATATAAATGTCTGTTATAGTTAATAATCCTAATCGTTTAAATAGTCTTCTGCAAGAAGCCAATCTCGATATTCCCAGTATCGATCGGACTGCCTTTTTTTGTAAGCGAAATACTCTTATTGAATGACACGAATTGCCCCAAAACAAAATTCCATATTTTACTCTACTGTAGAATTGTGCATAATAGTATGACATTAATATCTGGCCGCTGCTGAGTTCCCGTAATCTGTATAGCGCATAACACACCGGTGACAATTTTCTGCAAAGCACATCTACATGTGTTTCTCAGCCTAAGTTATTATCTAAATACACTCCCAAAAACCTTGTATTAGATAGTTGTTCAATAGTTGTGCCCTTTATTCTGACTATGTAACTTTCGTTTATTACATTTCATTTTGGGGTAAAGTTAATGAAGACTGTTTTGTCTTTATTTAGAACTAGTCTGTCGCCGTTGAACCAATTAATAAATTTATCAAACATAATTTGCACCTGTTTTATAGCCTCAGATCTGATATTATCGTAACATAAGTAACTGTTATCATCCGCGAACATGACAAGGTTACTATCTTGATCAATACTGGGGAGATCATTCACAAACAATAGAAATAATAACGGCCCAAGGACAGAACCTTGCGGCACACCATCCTTTATATGTAGTTGTTCCGATTTAATTCCTTCTATTTCCACTATTTGCGTCCTCTCAGTAAGATATGATTCGATCCATTTGTTTATATTTCCCCTGAGTCCATACGCATTTAATTTGCCAAGAAGTAGCTCATGATCAACTAGATCAAACACCTTACTTAAATCCATGAATAAACCCACTGATTTTTTGTTTCTATCCAAATTTTTGTATAAAATATTTATAAAATCGAAAATGGCTGATTGTGTTGATCTAGATTTTCTAAAGCCATGTTGGGCATTATGTAATATATTATATATTGTAAGAAAATTTGTTATTTTATTAAAAATGATTCTTTCCAATATTTTGGAAATTGTGGATAGTAACGAAACTGGTCTATAATTTTCAACACTTGAAGGCTCACCTTTTTAAAATAGTGGTATGACCCTGGCAGTTTTTAAAATTTTTGGAAAGACCATATTTTATAGAAAGGTTTATTAAATAAGTCAGAGGGGTAACTATATAAATCACACAGCTTTTTAAGATATTAGCACTTATGCAATCGATCCCTACAGAATTAGAGCATTTCAAATCATTAATAATATTAATAACAACTTCTTCATACACAGGGCTAACAAACATAGTGGGAAAATATTTATCAACTTTAAATTCATAATCAGTTTTATCAGAGTCCAACATACCAATTTTTGTCTGAGGTAAAGCAATAAAATAGTTATTAAAATAGTCAGATTTTTCCTTAGGATCAGTAATTTTTTTGTCTTTCGCAATAATATCGGGTATTCTATTAACATTTTTACTATTTTGGACACTATTATTTATTATTTTTCAGATCTGAAACTAGATTATATATTGATCTAATCTCGTTGAAGGGTTCGGAAGTAAATGGGGTAAATAAGAGTAAATAGGCAACGCAACCAGGTAAGAGTCCATAAAATTGCAATTTGTGGCATGTACAAACAGTCAAGGTCTCAAACTTTTTCTTGGCATCAGCCATCAGCCACTATTATGAAAGGGAGTAAAAAAAATAAAATATGATTTAGTGTTTATACAAGAACAAAACGTCTCCTCTGCCTCTACAAACTCTGCAAACTTGGATGGCGAAATGCTTACTAACAAGGTAAATACAAGTTTGAATTTGTAATAAATGAATATATGCACAAAATGCGTATTTTGAAAAAGTACTGCTGACTATTATTTAACATGGGTGTAGGCAAAACTGCCACGATCTCATTATTTAAAACTAATGAAACTTAGCATGTTATTAGGCCTTAATGAATGTGACAATTAAGCTTATTCTTTTTATTATAAACAAAATTGCAAAATAGTGTGTATATATCAAATATAACACCTGAAATTACAGCACAAGGGTTTACATGGACCAGTAACCGTGCGTTAGTTCTTCAATTGTAGTACTTATTATTTCTATCAACCCATAGAAAATTTACTAATGGAGGTGGGAATTAAAGTCGGGACCTTACTATTTGCAGGCGTAAGGAAAAAAGTGTTATTATAAATCCCAAAACTACTTAGATTTTGGATTTACTAACCCATATCTAGCGATATTTCAACGTCATATTGCATGATCATAATTAAGTCATTATTTAAGGTATGCTGTTGGTAACACAGTTAATAGAGACGGGATCTTACGTCATGCTAACTGCAAAAATGACATTAATTAAACAAAAAATTGTTAAAAGTCAGTTCATTTCTACTTACTTGAACAAAGATCTCTTTTACCTATAGCAAAAAATGCTTTATCAAGCAATAAAATAATAAGATTTTCTTCGGGGATAATGGCGTAATAAAAAATGGCTACGATTATCCATGATACGATAATTATACTTTATAAAATATAACGCACAACACGCCCATGTATATAGATTTAATTTTCGAATATCTGTAAAGCCGTAAAAGTTTTAATGACAAAATTTTAACGCCGAATTAAAGGACAATTAAATTAAGACAATAAAATGTAAACAAGGTGGGACAAATTTTAAAAATGCACATAATTGGAAAACAATACTCATTATTCTGTAATTAAACGACCTTTGCTTTAATGTTAAGTGCACGAACTACTAAAATTGTTAATTGCATCTCGAAATGCACGGGTAACTGTTGAGGGTTGTCGTGAATCTGAAGGGCTTTTTAAAGAGGATGTATGAAGGCTCCTTGTGTGCCTTGAAGCTAGAAATCACAAAATATTTTAATACTGAGGAAAAGCTGGTATGCTGATTTTAAATAGCCCAGATTTCTATTAGTGAGGTGCAATTTCGGCGAGGTCAGCGTATTGTTTACTTAAACAATTAGTTAACAATTAAATTTTTATTGCGCGTTCTTCACAGTTTTATTATTATATTGTAAGAGAGGCTAACGATATTTTCAATAATTTTATAAAAGCAAATTTTCGGGCAAATTTTGCTTTAAGTTAAAAATTGATGGCATATTAAGTTATAGAAAGCAGTGTATGATTGTTTAAAATTTCTTACGCATTGTTCTACAAGCATGTTGACAGCCTGTTAAAATTTTAGTACTTAGATATTTATTCCGTAGCCTTTCTGTTAACAGAAAATTGGCTGCAATTCGAATTTTTCTTAATGAATCTAAAGGCCGAAAATAGATATACGTATGCACGGTTAGTTAGTTAGTATCTTACTTGAGAAGAAATAATTATATACACAATCTAACAATTCATTTTTTACTTCTAGATGATTAATTTCAGTTTTCTATAAAAAATGTAAACTAGTATTATTACCATTGTTTTGGTTTACGGTTTGGCTCCCAAAACTGTTTGACCCCGTCGGCAATTGCAGTCCGACTCTGCTTTACTCCCACCCTGTAATTTGCTACCTGTTGGGTTGTTTTAGATAAATAAATAAATATACTGAACATAAGTTATTTTAAGTGTAGGTGCCTTGCATCATAGGGAAGGCTGAAGAATTTTTAAAATGCCCTTTGAAAAAGTATGTTGGTATACAGTGTGTCTCACCGGGAACTGAATCGATCGATATAGAGAAAAGTACGCATCAGAAAATTTTGAAAATTTAGATTATTACTAATGTCGGTGTGGCCACTCCAACTAAAATAATTACAAGCAGCTGGCACTTCCGCTTGTACCAACTTGCTTATTTCAAACGGAACACCTTATATTTTAGGGTTTTCGAAAATTCTGAGTCGAAAATATGTAGCATATCCTATACCTAAACTTAGCCGTTTCAGAGATATTTGACATTTTATAGAAAATTTGACAGGTGCAACGGTTTGCAAGAACCGTTATAACTTTCTTCGTGTAAAAGATCCTCATTTGCTTCTTGTCAGATAAAAAGAACACAAGGAGAACTACGTTCTACAACTGAAATAAATTCAATAATATCATACCAAGTGTTCCGTTTTCGCATTACATTTTGTCAACTTCAAACCGCAAAAACTTGTTTAGGTCAAATAGAACACCCTGTATTTTTTTACGTCAAGTTGTGTAAAATTGAATTCCCTTTTTTCTGATATTAGCATTGTGGGGGTTAAAGTTACAACTTTTTGAAATATTTGCAATTTTATTAGAAATTCATGAATTGTTGCAATCATTTCATCAAAATAGCCATGATTAGAAACAATCAGTCATTATCTTATGTCAAAAAATGCCAGCGCGTTTAAATTACACCCACGAACACTTTTTAAATTTATTTATTATTTATGGAGAATGTGATAAAGTAATATCAAGAACTTGCAGCACATTTGCTACTCGATATCCAGAAAAACGGAAACCGTCACCAAACACTGTAAAACACATACTAGAAAATTTTAAAAATTATGGCTCTGTCAAGGCAAAAATGCAAAGAAGAAAGCCTATTGTTGATGACAAAACATTGAAATAGTCATTCTGGGATATTTTCATGCATTTCCAAGGATGTCATTAAGACAAGCTGCTCTGGAATCGGGACTTTGCAAGGATTCAATTCACAGAATCTTATTAAAACATAAGTTTTATCCGTTTTCATTCCATATGGTTCAAGGATTAAAAGAAACAGATTTCCTAAGAAGACGGAATTTTTGTGAGTTTATTCTAATAAGGTCTGAGGGTCACGATTGTTATTTGGGAAATATTATATGGACAGATGAAGCAAAATTTACTAAAAATGGACTTTTTAATAGACACAATTCGCATTATTGGAATGACTCAAATCCTCATATGTTCAGAGAGCGAAACTTTCAGGAAAGTTGGCAGTTCAATGTTTACTGTGCCATAAGAAACGATAGAGCGGTGGCATTACAATTTTATCAGGAAAATTTAAACGGTAAATAAAATTTTCTCTTCTGCTAATATGTATAGGTAAATTTTTGTTTTTTTTTATAGGTGAAAGATGTCTGAATATCTTACAATATTTGAATAATAACTATTTAGAAAATTTACCTCTCGCCGAACATAGAAACATTTTTTATCATCACGATGGTGCTCCCCCACATAACGCATAATTATTTAGAAGAAACTTTTTATGATCAATAGATTGCCAATAATGAACCTTTCTTATGGCCTCCTCGCTCGCCGGATTTATCAGTTCTGGATTATTTCATTTGGGGAACTATTAAAAATAAAGTTTATGAGAGCCCATTAACAACCATTCAAGATTGTATGCAAAGAGTAACAAATGCATTTCAAAACTTATCACAGGATTCAATTAGAAGAGCTTGTCATGAGGAACTAATCCGAAGGTGCGAAAAATGTGTCGAGGTTCGAGGGCTGAATTTTGAGCAATTATTAAATTAAAATGAAATCATATTTTAAATTGATCTTATCTCTGCTATTTTAGTTCATGCCATATCTTCAATTCGATTAATACGCATGTTACAGTGTTAGTGCTATTTTGCGTTTTTCTGGATATCGAGTAGCAAATGTGCTGCAAATTCTTGATATTACTTTATCACATTCTCCATAAATAATAATCAAATTTTAAAAGTCTTCGTGGGTATAATTTAAACGTGCTGGCATTTTTTGACATAAGATAATGACTGTTTGTTTCTAATCATGGCTAATTTGATGAAATGATTACAACAATTCATGAATTTCTAATAAAATCGCAAATATTTCAAAAAGTTGTAACTTTAACTCCCCACAATGCTAAAAGAGAATTCAATTTTACACAACTTGACGTAAAAAAATACAGGGTGTTCCATTTGACCTAAACAAGTTTTCGCGGTTTGAAGTTGACAAAATGTAACGCGAAAGACGGAACACTTGGTATGATTATTGAATTTATTTCAGTTGTAGAACGTAGTTCTCTTTGTGTTCTTTTTACGTGACAAGAAGCAAATGAGGATCTTTTACACGAAGAAAGTTATAACGGTTCTTGCAAACCGTTGCACCTGTCAAATTTTCTGTAAAATATCAAATATCTCTGAAACGGCTAGGTTTAGGTATAGGATATGCTTCATATTTTCGACTCAGAATTTTATGCTCTTTTCGAAAATCCTAAAATATATAGGGCATTCCATTGGAAATAAGCAAATTGGTATCGACTTCCCGTATAAGCGGAAGTGCCAGCTGCTTGTAATTATTTTAGTTGGATTGGCCACACCGACATTAGTAATTATCTAAATTTTAAAAATTTTCTGATGCGTACTTTTCTTTATATCGATCGACTCATTTCCCAGTGAGAGACCTTGTATACATTTTACATTTATTCTTAAATATTTTTTTACATAATTTTCAAAAGCTCAAAATACGGATTTTAAATTTTTCAACTTTTTCAATGCATATTCCGTATATACAGTTCAGCAAACAAATCATTTCTATCTGTCAATTATTCAATTGGTTTACTTTTAGTACGCTTTATAAATATTACCTATGTTATCTTATACAACCTTGATTGTAAAATGAGATGAATGACAAAATTATCGCAAAATTAATCAGCGGAACCTGTTTAATTGCCTTTGTTTTAATGCTGTTTATGGTTTAGATGAGTAAGTACCGTATATTTCGTGCGTGCTCGTGTGTATGTTGTTTGAATTGACGCTGAAGGTTTTTCCTCATCCTAAAAAAAAATCACTTCCTGCTTGGCATTACAAAAAATTGCCTTAAAATATACCGAAGTTCAGTTGAAGTAGACCATTAAATTAATAGAGCCACTAAAAATAAGTTCTGATAAAACGATAAGCCAAAAATAGAAATATCGATATAAATTATCAAAAATGAAAGGGCGGAGTTCGGCTGAAATTGATGGACTGTCAATGTCAGCTGGTCTTACACTCAAACCACATGATGCACACTAATATCATTGATTATCAAAAACAGAAGGATAAAAAATGTCAATATATATATACACACATATAATATGTATAATATGTTCCTTATACACTGCTTAACAAAATTACGAACCCACGTATTTATATGTATAAAAACATAAAAATACATAGATAAATTCCATCAAAACACATTGTGATGTGATAGTCATATTAGAAATATAGCAAAAAGAATTATTATTAAGCAAGAAGACATTTTTTTAAATATTTGGCAAATGAGATTTTACTGCACGACTTTAGACAGGGAGAGAGAGGGTTATATAATTTATATATACAAAACGTAAACGATCGTTCATAAAGAGCTGTTTTATGAATAATGGAGATGTCGAGATAATAATGTTTTATATCTTAAATTTAAACTGTCTACGTCAGTGTAAAATGTAATCTTCCTATATAAATAACTTGGATTGTTTGGAACAGTTACTTTATAATACAAGGTGCAACGACGAAGTCTCTGTTTCATATTTAGCCATTTACTGTCTACTAGCTTATAACTTACTGGGTAACGTCTTCTCGTACAACAATTTTGAATTTTTTGGATCCGCAATGCGGTGGCTACAGTTAGACGGGGTCCAGTGTCACAGTAATTGAAAATTGGGAGAATGAAAGTATCACAACGCAAAATTCTTAACTCAGTATTTAAAATATTACGAGCGTCATGCAATTTTTAATACAATATGAGATATGTTCATCGAAAAGAGATGGATCCATGTTTAAGCGTAGATCATTTGCCTCATCTTTAAGCGGTAATTGAGTATTATTAAATGATAACCGTACATTTGCAGATAATTCTTCTCTATCAGAAGCACTTGCAAAAAACATAACAATACATTTGTTAGATTTAAGTGTAAAAAATGTTCTAATGATACGTTGTAAATTATTTCTAAATCCAAATATATATCACAGCCTCCCTGTACCGGGAAAAAAGGACCTGCGTATCATTCGCGTACATTTGTAAATTACATCGTTTGACGAAACTCGATAGAGATGATGTGTATATTGTTAAGATAGATCCTAGTACTGATCCTTGCGGAACGCCCTTTCACACATCAGCAAAACCAGACGACAGACCATCGAATACGACCTTTTGCTTACGAGCAATCCGGTAGTTCTTACACCCGAGTTATTCAGTGATTTCCAAACCGATCTTTTGTCTGTATTTCAAAAAATGCTGTAAATAAGCTTTTTCTTTATTCTGATTGAGCTGATAGACATTTTTTCTATATTTATCCCAATGAATAGGGTTTTTCAATCTTTTGAATTTAGCAAGAGCCTTATCTTTAAGTATAATTAACAACTTAATGTTATCGCTGCAAAATTGTTAAATTTACTTTTCAAACCAGAAGGCTATGACTGGGGAAAAATTGTTCTATTTCCGCTCTGTCAATCACACAAACAATAATTCTTTATAGTAAATTAATATTAAGTTATAAGTGGACCAATAAACTTAATAATAAAATATGTTTTTTAATAGAACATGTATGGACATCTTCAACATTAGATAGAAAGATTCTAAAGAGAATAGTTTACGTTTGAAGATTTTCTCCTCCCTTTTCAAATAATTTTTTTTTTTTAATCGCTCTCTTTTGCGTTAAATACTTCTCCATCCAACTGTATGAATACCAGGTGATCTGAGCGAGCCTTATTAATATTAATATTTAATGTATTATTATTGATCGAGGCCAATCACTGAGAATTTAACGCTAAATTCCTCCGATTTGAATATTCTGCTCTGATAGCTTTAGTCCGGAATTTCATTTATCGAGCTGATAAGCCGGATGGCTCGGTTGCAATATGATGTAGGGCTCGATTACTCTTTCTAAGCAATTGTGGATACATGACAGTAATAACCTTTCTATAAGCTATCTCGTAAAATAAATGCTCTCAACTATATATGCGCCAGACAACAGTGCAATAATCGTTATTCATTAAGTGGGATAATAGGTATTATATGAATGCAAGTGCGGAAGATTACGCGCCATGCCTGAGACTGAGTTGAACCTTTTAAGAGTGGCTTTGTACGCATCAGTCTATCGTGAGTAAATTTGTAAGTACTCGAATTACATCGTCCTGACGGTAACACAGAAGCCACACTGATCTAGGTAGCGTACAGGACCGTACAAACTGCAACCGCGACGTGATTTTATGTTTATCTGCACCAGTTACAAACAAAACCTCGGTAACACAGAAAACATCTTGAAGTATTATGGGTTGCGCGTATTTAGTTGGCATAAAAGATAAAATATTAGTAAATCATCGAATTTCGCTATCAGGAACACATAACATATTTATTTACATATAATACCGCCACTCAAAGCTCTCAGGCTAAATGAAAAATTATGAGCCCGGCCCTGCTTTGACACACGTCTAACAATGATCATCGCTACGATGCTGCCTCTAGTAGCAAAACGCAAAACTATTTTACACGAAGTTAAATAAATTCATATTCGACATTAAATTTTAATAGGAACAAATTTCACTTTATACTACAACGTTTTATATTTTTTTCCTACGACCAATAGTAACAGAGATATTTGCAAAAAACTTATTTTGAGGGCCATCTTTCCAATACGGCGACGCGAGCGGTCCTCCCCCAAGGTCGCAAACTCAGGGTTATGATCAGGATGGTACATTTTACGATCCCACCAAATTTCATCTCCTTATGACTTTTAGCGTAGTAAAACTATATTGGGAGTATTATTTCCATTATCTGAATCACTGAATATTAGTCTTTTCAAATTAGTTCATATTATGCGAGATACAACTAACTTCACTAATATTAAATTTGAAATGGAGCAGTTTTCTCTGTAATATTTGATTTTCGACGATGAAAGATGTGTCCGCCATAAAGTTTTACCATAGTTTTAACACGTTCCATACTACATGCCTCTGCAATCTAGCGCGGAGCATTATTCTCTGATATAAAATAGCTTGTCTTGTGTTTCTATAACTATATTGTAGGAATTCTTCCACCTAAATTAAATTTGAACTTTCTACTACTATATTACTCGTACGGCATGGATGATATTTCTAGAAATTCAAAAAGTAGCTGGATGTAACGTTTTTCTTCACAAAATTTTAAAATCTTCTCTATTGTTTCTTAGGAGACGGCAAAAAGAATAAGGTGCATTTATATTTGATTTTATCTTTAAAAGAGATAAATATAAATACATTATATACCGGGTGTTAGAAAAATATGGGAACGGTGGAAAATCTCGAACAGTTTGCATCAAATCGAAAAATAAAAAAATACGTGTAAAAAATTTTCCAAAAAACTATCTACTGATATCAAAATGATCTCACCACCCACCACCCTGTGGGTGGAGCGAGGGGCAACTTTAAAATTTCAATGGAAACCGTTATTTTTTATTGCGGATTCGGATTCTACGGCCAAAAATACGTGAACTTTATATCAGGCATTTTTTCGATTCTCGCAAGGTGTCGCTGCAATCGCAAAAAATTGAGTGGAAACATGAAAGTTTTGAACGCATACTTAAAAAAATACTAGTAGAAAAAACGTAAAAAAGTAAAACTACTGTTCTACCTATCGGGATATTGTTAGAGACTATTTGAATGGTACTTTCGAAAATCGATGGATAGGTCGAAGAGAAACTATTGAATGGCCAGCAAGATCTCCCGACCTCGCACCACTTGATTATTTTGTTTGGGGGCTACGTAAAGGGTAAGGTTTATTTCACTAAAACTCGTGATTTGGAAGAGCAGAGGCAACGCATAATAAACATTTTTGCAGAAATACCACCTCAAATTATATGAAGTGCTATTGAAAATTTTTACGTTCATCTCGGACAATGCCAAGAAGTCAATGGACACCATTTTGAACACCTGCTATAATCTTGAAATTAAAACCTGCTAGTGTAGCAGTAAGCTGTAAACTAATTGCCTCAACTGGCCGAAATCCTCACCTTGCCTTAAATGGCTGAGTTACCTCCTTACCTTCACTGGCTAGGATCAAGAACTTGCCCGAAGTGGCTGAATTAAGAGGTAAAACCATTATTAGTTTTTTTTAATCGAGTTTTTTATTACCCTGTAAAATATGTAAATTGAAAATTACTAGCTGCTAATAAATTTACAGAATGTTAATAGTTGTTGTAATTTCCGCACGACCGTGTAAAATCACTGTTCTCAAAACAGCTCGGGAAATCATTCACTCTGAGAACAGTAGTTTTACTTTTCGTATTTTTTAAAGTATGCGTTCAAAACTTTCATGTTTCCACTCAATCTTTTGCGATTGCAGCGACACCTTGCGAGAATCCAAAAAAAAGCTCGATATAAAATTCATGTATTTTTGGCCGTAGAATCCGAATCCGCTATAAAAAAATAGGGATTTTCATTACAAATTTTAAAGTTGCCCCCGCCCCACCCACTGGGTTAGGGGTGGGAGATTCGAATCCAATGTCATTGGATAGATTTCGTAAAAATAACAAATACGTGTTTTTCAGTTTTTGAATTGGACGTTTTTTTATGGGCAGTAATGTTTTCTTTTCATTTTTTGCGATTACAGCGACACCATGCAAGAATCGAAAAAAATGTCCGGAATAAAATTTACGTATTTCTGTGTACGTTAAACAGCTGGACGCTGAGCTACCGTATCCGCAGATGGCAATATGGAAACAAAAACATTAACTTTTATTTTTTGTTTATTTAAGAATGTATTTTTTATCTTGAAATTTATTGGTTCGTTTTGGTAGAGTGAGTAAGGAGTAGGAGACAATTACATTTGATGCCGACGCGGCGGGGCCAAATTAGGCCAGTCCGACACTGGACTAAAGTAAATGATATGAACATTATGAAAGACTGATTTGACTATAAAATTGTTGTTTATTAATTTAAAAACAAACATTTTACTCGCCATTTTTTAGTTAGGTAGCAGACGATAAACTTGTTCATATTCGGAAAGTTATCCTGCGAACAGAGGTGGAAATAGATGCCGCCACCACGACCGTTAGACCGTCTCCCGGGAAGTATTTTGGGTATATATACGAGCCTTGTGTTCCTTGTAAACACGCTTTGTTTATGCGCTCTTTTACGCTAGCACATGGACTTCATTATGATCTTCTATTGCATATTACATTTACCTTTCATAAACTTCGAATTCATGGCCCACGCAGTTTGGTAATTTTACACTGGACAATCCTAATTACACCATTCTAAAGATTTGCATATTTAGGATTTTTAATATTTATTTACGCGGCAAGTGTGAAAATTAATTGTGGTATGTATAGCAACCTGCGAATTTACGGTGCAAATTAAAAAGACAATAAAAACTTCATGAGCTCATTATTAACGCCGGTGAAGCATTCAGTATAGTACAAGCCGAGGTACATTTAAAACCTATAAAGGTAAGGATAGTACAGAGAGTAACGGTATATTTAATGAGGTTGTAAAGTTTTTGTTGCCTGTTTTATCTGCAGAGTAAGATGGCAAACGACTATATCGTCAATTCTGCATCAAGTTAGAAGCAAACATAGCTTGTGAGTAGAAAGAAGGGCAACAATTAGAAAAGACTCATTTATAAATAAGCAAATTGATTTTATGGTGCCGAATTTGTAAATTGGCAATCGTCAAGGGGTTAATAAATGACATTTTGAGCACTTAATTCAATATTTTTCTTTAATATATCTTTCTTTTAAAGAACTCGTCCCATTCTCTGTATAAAATGTGCTTACAGGTATGTTTCGCCACATCTTTTGGAGACTTATACAACAAGCCCAACCAGAGGAGAGGTGATCTAGGTTTCGCCCCGGATTTCCAAGAAAACAGGGAGGCTTACCCGACGGAAAGGCGCGATATCGCTCACACTCACCATCATGGTCATAATTTGCCATACAACAACGATCACAATAGCCACGTAGATCCAGTCAGACACACCCACACCTCCACAAAGGTAGACTTATCGCAGCACGAGGATTTGCAAACCAGACCTACCACAATCAGGAATTACATTAAGCCAGACTCGATACATATGAGGAATCATTTTAACACGTCAGCAGATCAAGACATAAGTACTAGAAGTAGCAACAAACGAAAATCGCAAGGTAAGAGTATAATCAAATTGCTTTGTTGTTGTTACCTTATCATACCTTAGAAGATTCCATATTTCAGCTGAAAATATCATACCCTATATTAAATCATAATATTTTTAGTCCCATACTCCTCTATAAAATCTTTATTTTACCTTTACCCTTATTAACAATATTGTAACTTGTAATTCAGCGCTCGGTGGGGCATATAGCCCGGGGAGTAGCTGTTCGTTGCAGTCTGGTTACGTTCCTTATAGTAAAATATGGTTGGTAATATGCAATTATTACACTTAACGCGCCAGGCTTGTAACTTGTAATTCAGCACTCGGCGGGGCATATAGCCCGGAGAGTAGCTGTTGGTTGCAGTCTGGTTACGTTCCTTGTAGTAAAATAAGGATTTTATAGAGGAGTATGCGACTGTGTCACCACCCCGGTGTAAAACCACAAGTTCGTTTTGGGGTTTAGCCTCCAGTTTTTCATACACATTTACCTAGACATTCCCGCGATTGTTGCTTTCTGTGTGACTTTTTGGATGTGGGAATACTATGCTAATTTTTGATCAAAGATGATTCCTAAATATTTTGCTTCACAGGCAAATGGAATTTCCTTTAGGGGCTTTAGGTTTTCCAGTGCTCTTCTCCGTGTAAAGGTGACGACTGTGGTTTTGTGGGGATTTATAGAGAGTCCTAGGCAATAGAAGCCTTCTGTGAATAGTTTCCGGAGGAGTTCGTCCACCAAGGTTGCCCATAGTAGTGAAGATAGTACTCCTCCTCGGGGGCAGCTTGAATTGCTTGAATTACTATATTACATGACAGTTTGCAAACTGTTACAAAAACTCCCGGAGTGTGGCAGACACATGTTGTTAGCTCTCAGTATCAAAGAGACCCGTGTTATCCATAGCATTAAAAGCATATCAGCCAGCAATTCCATTTGCAAACTTTTCACTTAGGTGATTACTATTCGAGATTTTTATAAATTCCCTTCTATCCTTATTTTAATAATATTTTATTTTGCAGCGTACGAGGAAGAGACAAGAATGATTTATCCGTCAGATATTGAAAACATCACAGCAAAAGCAAACGTTTTGAAGTCGAGGAATTGCTCATTTGGATTTTGTGACGAAGTTGATAACTACCCAGCGGAAAGAATCCAGAGAGTCATTAGTCGATCAACGCAACTCAAAGAATTTTTCTCCAATGATATTGCCTCTGGTCCAAATATTTTTAATAGGTTTGGGGAAGGGGACCCTCTATGTTCAACTACGTCCCACACACGATTTCCCAAAACTGCTGTCAATCTGCAGAATATTGAACAACTACTAGTTAACGTTGATAACTATAAGCAAGGGATTGTCTATGAGACTTGTACATCGTAAGTATCATTGGTGAATCCTCAATAGTATGTTTCGGAACTTCAGCGATGTATTAACATTCGACTTAACTGCAAGTAGTTCTAAAAATGCATTAGGTTTTGTCATTGTTTAATGAAGGACATTTGAATACTAGGCATCAATTCAATAAAATTGTTGGTGATTTGAATATTTATTGACATTATACTTTTTTCTCCAATTAATATGTATCATCAGCGTAACTTATTATTGTATTTTGCTTAATGCAATGGTAAATCATTAAAAAAATATATAAATTGTACTGATTCAAGGATACCTGATACTTGAATAGACCTCAGGGGTACTGTTGAAGCTAATTGCCCTTATTTTCGCTTATTGATTTAGACGAGAGTTTGGACTGTATTTCTTTATTATTAATGTTGATTTTTACAAAATATAATTCGATTGACAATTTTTGATGCGTTCTATTTTTATTTACTGTCATATTATTGTTTTACATTTCTCCAAGAGGGCAGAGGATTATTCATTTTTAAAAGTTTTTATTAAACTTGCAATGTTTGTTTGTTTGTTAGTTAGTGAGTTTGTTTAGGTCAAATCTTGCGATCAAAATCACGATTAGTTATAAAGCTAATTTTGCACGTGTATAAGTCAGGTGACAATACACTTTAACATTTTTATATAAGAAAAAAACAAAATGGCGGCTTCAAGATGGCGGACGACTTTAGCGTTTGTGATCCGATTCGACTCAAAATAGAAATTCAAAATGGCGGCGCCAATATGGCGGACGACTTTTGTCATTTATGGTCAAAATCGATCAAAATCAATATCTGGGGGGTTTTCGGGATCGCAGATTACGAATTTCTAGTCAAAAATTTAGTTCAAGATGGCCAACGATTTTACCGTGTATGATCCGATTCGTCCCAAAATCGATACCTGGGGATTACAGCATATCAAAAGACTAAAAAGTAAAAAATAAAACTACATAAAAAATATTTTTAAAAGAAGCTTTTATTTAAATGCTCAAACAAGCAGAAAACAAACTTTGAAGTAAATCAAACCCATCATTTTGTTACATTATATAACTTTTTTTATGATATAAAATCTTGTCGTGAGATTTTCCTGTGTAAAGGAGATTGCTCGCAACAAGCTTTTATATCATAACAAAAATTATATAATGTAACAAAATGATGGATTTGATTTACTTCAAAGTTTATTTTCTACTTTTTAGAGCTTTTAAATAAACGCTTATTTTAGAAATATTTTTTTATATAATTTTTTTCTAAATATTCTCAAATTAACTATTTTATACCACTGGCAGTATGTTTCTCACATATCATATAAAGTTTTTTATTGGTTAAAGCCTTACGCAAATGATATTTGTATGGCATCTACGTTTAATTTTTTTTACATTCAAAGTATGATTAAAGCAGTTATGGTTTGCTATAAAGAAGCTTAGTTAATCATGAACCATTTCGGAATTTAAAATCATCAGCATATAGAAGAACATTACCATGCATATTTCTACAAATTATTATTAGCCGTTACTCGAGTCCGAGTATAAAAATGTTACAGTCGATAAATTGTGTACAATAAAAAACAAGTAAAAGGTGTAGTCCATTGTAATTCCCATTCATCTACGGTGCACACGACTATGGCTATAGAGGCCAATTCGGGAGAGCACATGTCGACCGCAGTCAGGACAAACATATACCTGGTTAGGTCTTGGATTCGGCCTTCTTGCAGCAACATTTCCTTGATAGCTGGCCACAACCCCTCGCCATTCGGTTCTGTCCGCTGCAAGTTGTTCCCATTGCTCGTCTGCAATACCGCAGGATTTTAGATTTTCATGGAGAGCGTCTTTGAACCTCTTTCGTTGACCGCCACGCCTTCTTCTACCGCTTAGCAATTCACCATAAAGTGTACATTTAGGAAGGCGGTTATCATGCATACGATGAACGTGACCTGCCCATCTTAGGCGTGCTCTTGAAATAAGCAGCTCAATTGGAAGGCTGTTTGCTCTCCTGAGTACTTCCACGTTTGATATGTGATGGAACCAACGGATTTTCATCATACTTCTGAGGTGTCTTTGCTGAAAACGTTCTAATTCTTTCACATGACGACGGTAAGTGACCCAGCTTTCACATCCATATAGCAGTGTTGGAATGACAACTGCTCTGTAGACAGCCATTTTCGTTGACAAAGCAAGGTCGTGGTTGTCAAATACTCTCTCTCTCTCTCTCTCTCTCTCTCTAAGTCCCCAGAGTGCTCTAGATGCAGCGTTAATTCTATTGCGAATCTCGCTGTCCATGTTTGCTTTGTCATTAACAACGTTGCCTAAGTAATTGAACTGATCCACCACTTCAAGAGAATTTCCGTTAAGTGTAATGTCTATTTGGTTCACTTGATGAGGAGTTGACATAATCTTAGTCTTTCCAATGTTGATTTTAAGTCCTAAGGAATCATAGCTCTGGGCATACACATCTAAAAGTTCTTGAAGCTCTTCCGGCGTAGAGGCTAAAACTGCACAGTCATCCGCATACTGGAGATCACAAATGAATCGTGTGCGTGTCTTCGTGAAAGCTCTAAAGCGCCCTATGTTAAAAAGACCGCCATCAAAACATCTACAAATATCATTGACAAATATTACGAATAACAGTGCCCCAGAATGAAACCCTGTGGAGCTTCCGACAGTACATCAATAGATTTTTTTTTCTTATAGCATTCGGGCGGATAAAACCGCAATATTACACAATATTTGTTTGTGGTATATGAATAAAAAAAACATAGAAAATCTAAACTAAATCCGAATTCCGGCAATAAAATTCATAATAGAGTTTGTCAGATACTCTTGACAGGCGTCCAAAAGTTACATCTGTTAGACTGTTTGAAAACTAGATCCACAGTACATGGAAAACTACAAACCAATTACTGTTCCATCTGGTTTCTCAAAAATATTTGAATATAGTTATCAAGATCGAGTGCTACAATTTTTAAACAGAAATAGTATCAAACATAATATTTTTAGTCGCAAACTCCCCTATACATCCTTATTTTACTATAAGGAAAGTAACCAGACTGCAACCAAAGTTACAAATCGCAAACACCAGCCGAAAGACTGATCCTACTTAAAGGAGCTCCCTTGCCAGTCGTCACACACCACTTGCAGACTGCAGTTTCGAGCTGTTGGCTCTCGTCAGTGCAAGGTAGGTATGCGACGACCGACATGAGAATCCTTTGACTATAGTACATCCCGGTATTTTTACAATAGCGACATGTAAAACAGCCAGCAGGCGCCATCCAGCGGTCCAGTGTCTGTTGCAATCGAAAAATAAATAGCCTGACTTGGCTTAGCATAGTTCAAATGTGCTTTTAGAGGGCGGAATATTAAACATAATATTTTTAGTCGCAAACTCCCCTATAAATCCTTTGTTGCAATCGAAGTATTAGCGTTTTGATGGTAATATGCAATTATTACACTTAGCGCGCCAGATTTGTAACTTTGGTTGCAGTCTGGTTACTTTCCTTATAGTAAAATAAGGATTTATAGGGGAGTTTGCGACTAAAAATATTATGTTTAATATTCCGCCCTCTAAAAGCACATTTGAACAAAAATAGTATCATCAGACAAAATCAACACGGATTTCGATCAGGTATGTCTACTAACACAGCCTTGCATTCCTTTTATGAGAGACTTATTGAATATATTGAGGCAGGCGAGTGCCCTGTTGGAGTCTTCTGTGATCTCAGCAGGGCATTCGACTGTGTCAATAACGATATTTTATTGCGTAAACTATACTCATATGGTATAAGGGGAATCGTATTAGATTGGATTTCGTCATTTTTAAGACATCGAACCCAATATGTCAGTATAAGTCAAATGGTGGTGTAAATAGAGTTCAATCAGAATATAAGGAAGTTAATATGGAAGTTCCACAGGGCTCAATATTGGGTCCTTTATTATTTTTGTTATATACTAATGAACTTGATACCCTTACGTCAGACGACAAGTCCTTACTTCTGTCTGACAAATCAGATGATATATTAGAGGCTAAATGTAATGATGTTATATGTAATATTGGTAGCTGGTATTGTTTTAATTCATTGTTTATCAATCCGCAGAAAATGCATTATATTAGATTTCACAATTAGCAGAAGAATTGTTTAAAATTAAATATTAAGGTAAAGGATGTTTCTCTCTCAAAGAAAGAAACAATCAAATTTTTAGGCTTAACAATTGATGAATGTTTGAGTTGGAAGGAATATTGTAATAATCTTGTAGCCAAATTAAATTCTTTGAGTTATTTGTCTAAGAATTTAAAAACTGTTCTCTTAACTGATCAACTCATAGGTCTGTATCATGCGGAGGTAGGTTCAAGACTTAGATATGGGGTTTGCTTTTGGGGCAACTCCACACTATCTCCAGACGTGTTTGTTGCACAAAAACGCATATTGAGATGTATTGGTGGAATTCCAAGTAACCATACATGCAGGAATTTATTCAAATAATATGGCATTTTGACGCTTGTGGGAGTATTTATTTACGAATTATGTATATACGTTTTTATTAACAAACAAAAGTTCATTACATATAAAGACTACCACGATATCAACACAAGACAAGCAACAAAATTTCACATACCTTTTTGTAAGTATAAGATAACAAATTCGCCTACTTATATAGGTCTCAATGTATATACTCAATTGCCTCACGACTTAAGGCAATTGAAAGATTTCAACCATTTTAAAAAATGTTTTTCGTACACCAGTGTTATTACACTATGAATGAATTTTTTATAACTTAGATAATAAGCATATTAGACGATTCCTATACATAATGTACTGCGGCTGAAAGGAATATAAACATTATTATTATTATATTGTAGAAAATCACAACTTTTCGAAGTTGGTTGCGTTCACTCTAGGGAAAGAATTCACTCTATCCTATGGCGAAATATTTTCTGACCAGGTGACAGGTCTGTAATATTGCTGCTTTCTGCATAATTTTACTAAAATGGGGGGGGTAAGTCTAATTTTTCCAAATAATTTGGCAGCCTCTTTGAAACTACTCCTTCTACTGAGACGACTAATGGTATTATGTTAATGTTCTTCAACTTCCAGTTGGACTTAAATTCAATGGCCAGGTTTTGGTACCTATCTATCTTTTGATACTCTGTTTGTATCAAGTTTGTGGTGAGGGGGACTGCTATGTCGATGATGTAACCTATCTTCTGTTGTTTATCAATGAGTACTATATCAGGTCTATTAAAATCTACACTTTTATCAGTCCTTATACACCTATCCCAATATAAAACCGATAATTCATTTTCAAGTACAGGGTCGGGTGTGTACTTGTAATAAGGGACTGCATTTTGAGTTAGGTTTTGTTTTATAGCGAGTTGTTGGTGGATGATTTTAGCGGCTTGATTATGCCGTCCTAGATAGGCGCTGTTGGATAGAAGGCTACACCCTGCGGTGACATGTTCTATTGTTTCACCCGGTTTCTGGCATTTCCTACATACGTCGCTCACATTAAGATGTAATATGTGCTTCTTATAATTATGGGTCCTTATCACTTTATCCTGGATGGCGAATATAAAGCCCTCGGTTTCAGGGTGTAGATAGCCTTTTGTAATGAATGATATTGATGTTTTCATATCTATGCTTTCCCCGCTCAAAGAGTTAGGATATCTGCCATGCAGTGCTTTTCTCTTCCAGGAGTCTAACCGCTGAGAGAACCAGTTTATGCTGGCTGGCTCTTCTCTCTCTGCTGCATGTGCTAAATTCATTGGAGTGAAGTTGCGGTCATACGGTATGAGTCTCTTGATGGTATTATGGGCATGTGATCGAAAGTATTTACTTAGTTTAGCCACTTGGTTCTTACATAGCTGTTCGATGTTTGAGAGCCCTCTGCCCCCCTCTGTACGAGCTAGATAGAGGCGTTCCGTGGCTGATTTAGGGTCTAAGAAACGAAACTTCGTGAGTAGTCTCCGCGTTGTCCGGTCAAGCTCAGCAAGATCTGTGTCACTCCACTTATTATTATTATTATTATTATTATTATTATTATATCGTATATAGTCCAATAAAATGGGAAAATTTGGATGAAATAATTCAAAGTGGGCTGAAATTTTGGGAACAAGCTTATTTTGTGGTACTTTTTAATATATCAAAAGTTCCTACCCCTAGATGCTTGCAGAGAGGAAGGGGGGAGAAAATAGGTATAAAAAAATCGGTTTTTCGCAGAAAACTTGGAAAGTATCAGTTTTACTGTAAAATATGTACACATGAAAATTATAGGCAATAAAAATCCGCACAATTTCATTTTTTATTTAACTTCGTACGACCTATTGGAGCCAACATAGATTTTTCTAAATGAAAGTTAAAGAGAATCAAATTTTGAATACGTTGGTGTATGTACAAAATCGTTTTAATAACGAGTGAATGGAGATAAAAGGGAAAAATATGATAAATTGTCATTTTCAAGTGTTTTTAGACAATTTTTTTTAGGCAATTATGACACTAAAAGTTTTTTGAAGAGAATTAAACTATCTTTAAAATGAGCTCAAGTGACCTTCATACGATGAATGGTTCACGAGTTACAGCTGTTTACAGCTACGAGCAAAAATTTCTTTTTTATTATAAATTAAGATTTTCCTTCGAGAACTGTGCATAGCAATTTTTTAAAAATTGGTTTTGACCTAAAAAGTACCACAAAATAAGCCTGTTCCCAAAATTTCAGCCCGCTCTGAATTATTTCATCCAAATTTTCCCATTTTATTGGGCTATTGGCTTTTGCAATATACTTATGTTTACTCCGTTTTACATTTTTGTGTCTTGATCTTTATTGTTCTGTTTTCTGTACGTATTCACTTTCAAGAATTTTTTATGTGAATATTTTTGTTTTGTAACATTTTTCACATATTTTTTTTAAACAAAAGTATTTCGTACTTTGTTTTCTGAAATTAATAAACTTATTCTATTCTGTTCTATTATGTTCTATTCTGTTCTATTCTATTCTATTCTATTCTATTCTATTCTATTCTATTCTATTCCATTCCATTCCATTCCATTCCATTCTATTCTATAAGACTATTTCAAAAACTATATCTTGATATCATTGTGGCGAACTAATTTGAAATTCTAAGAATAAAATTTGACGCCACAACTTTGATACTACACTCTTGTCTTGTAATGCATTTTGGCTTTCTCTTATTCTTCACTAAATTACCATTAATTCTAACCGTGTTGTTCTTTTAGGAATGGAGGAGCATGCATGTACGGAGAAAATTTCCCCAACAACTACGTCTCATCATGCGTCCAAAAGTACACCGTAAGAAAACTAATGGTCTTGGGAAAAGAGTCCGATAATCCTATTTTCGACGATTTCAAGATACCCTCATGCTGCGTATGCACAGTGAAGAAGAATCCCTCTCCGTGATAAATACAAGCAGCTCTTCTTTCGAACTTTAAAGCGTAATCGTTGAAACTCATTTTACCCCTTGAAAAGACACTCACATATTTTTGTGTAACGAACGATTAAAAGAACTTGATAAGTAAAATTATTGCTTGCCAAAAACTGTTAGGTATTAGGCATAATAGTTGTAAGTTAAATAGTTATTAAATTATAAGAAGTATCATCAGTGAGTGAAAATTTATCTGTATATTATTTAACAGAAATAAATTGAATTTTTTTAAAGACGAAGCTTGTTCATTTTGTTTTGAAAAAGAGCAACACAACGATGCAGAATGACTGAATATGTTCTATGGAATACACATCTAAGACCATTTACTGCCTTTGAAATGGCAACTTCGACAAACACTAAAACATCAGAAGATTGGTTAAAGCTGTTGCCGATAATTCTCAACATCCGTTAGTAGAGGAGCAATCCCATATGCACAGAGAAGTTTCAAATGCACAGTTAATTTATTTATTATTATTAGCCTTTACTCGAGTCCGAGTATAAAAAAATGTTACAGTCGATAGATTATGTGTAATAAAAAACAAGTAAAAGGTGTAGTCTATTGTAATTCCCATTCATCTACGGTGCACACGACTATGGCTATAGAGGCCAATTCGGGAGAGCACATGTCGACCGCAGTCAGGACAAACATACACCTGGTTAGGTCTTGGATTCGGCCTTCTTGCAGTAACATTTCCTTGATAGCTGGCCACAACCCCTCGCCATTCGGTTCTGTCCGCTGCAAGTTGTTCCCATTGCTCGTCTGGAACACCGCAGGATTTTAGATTTTCATGGAGAACGTCTTTGAACCTCTTTCGTTGACCGCCACGCCTTCTTCTACCGCTTAGCAATTCACCATAAAGTGTACATTTAGGAAGGCGGTTATCATGCATACGATGAACGTGACCTGCCCATCTTAGGCGTGCTCTTGAAATAAGCACCTCAATTGGAAGGCTGTTTGCTCTCCCGAGTACTTCCACGTTTGATATGTGATGGAACCAACGGATTTTCATCATACTTCTGAGGTGTCTTTGCTGAAAACGTTCTAATTCTTTCACATGACGACGGTAAGTGACCCAGGTTTCACATCCATATAGCAGTGTTGGAATGACAACTGCTCTGTAGACAGCCATTTTCGTTGACAAAGCAAGGTCGTGGTTGTCAAATACTCTCTCTCTAAGTCCCCAGAGTGCTCTAGATGCAGCGTTAATTCTATTGCGAATCTCGTAAAAAAAGATGGCTAGTTCAAGCATATAGAAAAAACAAAGGTGGCTGTTGCCGAAAGTCTTTGGCTCTCCGGTTGTTACAAAAATTCTTTAGCTCTAACAACAATGACCAAGAGCTCATGTCTACGTCTTTCCTGATGGCACCTGGGAACTGGATGGCATGTAGCGCCGTTCTTTATTATCCCTTTACTTCCGCTTGCTAGTTTTAAGGCACATATAAAACTGTATGTGAGTACTGGACAATGTGGCAGATTTTGTTGGCCCTTATGTCCATTGCAATATGTTTCCATGATCGCTCAAGAAAAAGTATCAGATTTATGGGCTGTGGAAAAAAAACTCAATTTTGCATAAAATATAAGTATTTTATTAACATATCCTTTCAATTATTAAGCTTTTTTATTGTGCAAACACAAGCACTAGGATACCTTACTGTCTTCCCCACAAACTTATCGTCGTCTTTATCATAGCACAACAATCGAATGGTCGTGTGCTTTTGTTCACAGGCTGGGATCAGGTCATTTGGTAAGATCTCTTCTTTCTCAATACATCTTGAGCCAATTTGTTGCTCGGGTCTAAATAACAGAAATACTTAATTAGAAATAAACTTTCACCTGGTGATATTTCATGTAAAAATATTTTTCAGTATTGTTCTTATCAAAGTTGGAACGTTGTATGTTACAGATTTATATTTCACCGTCTCACAGTGGGAAATCTTCAAGTTTTAGATGGACAAAATTTGTAAACGAACAGAAAATATTCGTTAGAAAAATGGAAAAATTATAAACACTAAGGGGGTAGTTATTGGGGGGTGGTTTAAAAAATAAATTTAGTTTTAAAATTCTGAGACTTATGGTATATATGGATATTGCACCCGTAAATATAATAAAAATATATAAAAAATTCTAAGGATCAAGGGGATGGTTTTTGAAGAGGTTGAAAATTAAATATTTAAAAATTACATAACTTTATGAATAAGATTTGTGAATCTACGAAAAAAAAATGTAAAGTAAATGTAGTAAAATATTTGTAACGTCCTAAGGGGTGGTTTTTGAGGGGGTGCAGCGGACCCCCGGCCGTGAGCAAAACAAAATAGCACAAGTCTTATAACGGTATTTTGCTAAAATCTAGTTGTGTACATCCAACTTTAATTTTTGTGACATTGTCAATTAGTTGTCATAATTTATTGCAAGTGTGCAAAAAACGAGCGATTTAGTTAAATCTGGAGTTATTGCTAAAGGAGAAGATGAATGGTCAATGAGACAAATTGCACTGCGTTATAATATTGACAAAAATTCGGTGTTTAACATTTTAAGAAGAGTAAACGGTACGATTAGTAGGAAACCTGGATCAGGGCGACGAAGGATATCAATTCGACTACAAGATTTGCAATTGGTAAATGCTTTAGTAGAAAATCCATTTTACTCAGTTATTCAGGCTGCTGAAGAAACGAATTTTCCTGGATCGAGTAGTACTGGTCGCCGGCGAGTAAGAGAATCGGAGCTACGCTGTCATGCAGCAGCACAGAAATACTTACTTAAAGCTGAACATAAAGAAACTCGAGTAGGATTTGCGCTTAAATTTTTAGCGCACGATTAAATTTTTGGAACAATGTAATCTTTACAGACGAAAAAACTTTCCAGTCAACACACAGCGGTCGTATTCGTGTTTACCGCCCT
The DNA here is from genome assembly GCA_963675555.1 of Leptura quadrifasciata. Taxonomy (NCBI): domain Eukaryota; kingdom Metazoa; phylum Arthropoda; class Insecta; order Coleoptera; family Cerambycidae; genus Leptura; species Leptura quadrifasciata. Next base: position 10,354,391 of record OY776681.1, on the reverse strand, counting down.
CCGAATACTCGATTCGATGAGAAATATATATCTAACAATGATAAAAGTGGTAGATTTTTCGTCAATATGTCATGGTCCTGGTGTTTTGTGGCATATTGAGGAAAGATTTAATAGTGAAGCGTATATTAGGATTTTAGACAATATTATGCTCCTTTCTGTGTCACAATTATTTCCTAGTAATGAGTTCATATTTCAACAAGACAATTGTTCATACTGCTCATACCGTAACTAGCTGGTTTCAAGATAACAACATCAATGTTCTTAACTAGCCCAGTCATAGTCCAGATCTTAACCCTGTGGAAGAAGTATGGGGACTACTCGTAAGAAGTATCCAAAAACGAAATGTGAGACCACGGAATGCCGAAAAATTACTGAAAATAGTAAATAATGCATGGGAAAATTTTATTACTAATGATTATTGTATAAGGTTATTTAATTCTATGCCAAAAAATTTATAGAAGTTATAAATTGAAATAGTGCAATAACGAAATATTAATAGTTAGCTTCTTGTTAAGTAGGATATCCTTTGATCCAGGATTTCTACTAATCGTACCGTTTATTCTCCACTTTCTTAAAATGTTACACACCAAATTTTTGTTAATGTTATAACGCAGTGCAATTTGACTCATTAACTATCCATCATTTACTTATAGCAATAACTACAGCATTAAAATAAAAAATAAATCTGTTTTATTTCGGCTACTCATTACATATTCAAATAGAGACAGATTTACATTAGAAAAAATCGGTAGCTACTGGAAGCGGCTGGAACCTCCCCACTCGGTGGATCTTTGAAGCCGAAAAGAGCATTAAATTGTGTGACAAAACGGCACTAAACGTAATCCGATCTCATCCAAAACCTTTTCAGATATTCTTTGGCACTAAAAAAACCCTCAACTTAATGAATTTACAATCATCTATGCGAGTTATTACCTACATTATCGCTCGTTGAATAATATACTATTAGGATATTAACAACTTTAACATCACTTGAACGATTAAGAAAGTCTAGTTATCCTAAATACTACAAATTTGTAAAGCAACAAACTGCAAATTGGTAAAGTTATAATCTATAATAAATTCACCAACGAAGGTAGAGAAAGCATATGATATTGATATTGTTACATCTACCTTTAAAGTTTGTGACAATCCACTAAAAGTTACAAATATGCCGAAATCTTATTAACATGACATGACGCCAACGTTATCGGATGACAAACGATGACAATGACAATCGTCAAAATTTGCTCATTGCAATACGATCGCTCGCGGCTGTCTTTGTTAAATGAAATATTAGCATTTCAGTAATTTTACTAGATTTTAGAGGAATATTTGTAGTTTAATTCTTCGATTTGTCTGTATATATATTTAAAAACGGCACTAAACGTAATCCGCTCTACTTCTAGAGCAGTGAAGAAACCCTCAACGTGAATTGACACGTGATGTGACGAGTTTCGAAATCGAATTCGAAAGGGTGGAAGTGTGATATATCGTTGAAATCAGGATTTTAACTGCTTTTCAATGGTTCCATTGCAAATTGAAAGAAATTATAAAATAAACAACTTGTTGCGTCAAAATGCCACTAAACGTAATCCGATCCCAACCAAAACCTTTTCAGATTTTCTGGGGTACTAAAGAAACGCACACCCAAAGTTTCATTCAAATCCGTTCAGTAGTTTCGGCGCTATCGTGCTAACGCACATACACACACACACGCAGACATTTTTCGAAGACCACTTTTTTGGGTTCCTAGGATCTCAAAACGTAAAGATTTGATGTTATCTCAATTTTAGTAACTTCTCACAATTTTATTGTGGAGAGGTTAAAAAAAAAGTTGTCCTATTTTTTCTGCTCATGACAGTACTTTTAATTAAAAATTAGGTATTTACTTACGCTTTACATATAGTGAGGGTAATATTTTGGAGATAGTTCTCAGTGTTGACCACGAAATATTTCTTGTTACCATGGACGGCCACTAAAGGATTTACCCTCAAAGATAAGTGATGTTCGCATAAATCGCAAGACCTTGCAGAATTATCAATTACCCCCGATTCACCAAATTCTCCAAATGTGTTCATGTTGTCCATGTCGCTCGAAATTTTATCCATGATACGTTCAGCAGGATACTCGTTGTCTTTCCAACATATATCTTCGAAGCATCCATCGTTAACCAATTGTTGCTCTATCCCGTTCATATGCTGAAAAGTGTTTAAATTTAATGGTTCTTTCAGGAATTATTCAAGCTAAGATAAAACACTATAAGATATTGTCACTTATTATACCAGGCGGCAACGATATTAAGCCAGCTTATAACTTTCTTGTAAAAAAAGATAGGCAAGTCACCGTGGATTTCGATAGTAAAATGTTTGACAAAAATTGCGGAAGTTTTTAAATTTTGAGACAACATTGGTTGAGGTAAAAAAATAACAAATCAGGTTTTCCGCCCCTCGGAACATTTTTAAATTAACAAAAAATGTAAATTTGCAATAACTATTTGAAAAAAAATTCCAAAGTCTATGCAAACATTGGAGAACGTTTTAAATTATTAGACATTTTCTATCAAGTTTGCACCCTGCTACGGTGACCGGGACATTAGAAATAGTTTATTTACTTAACCTTGATATATTTTTGTCGATTAAAAATTGCGAAAGTTATGCAAATGATTGTTTAAACGGCAGAAGAGGGTATACAACCTGCTTGCAGTTTTGCATAAGTTTTTTACCCCCTGAAGATTTTTTTTACATTTTTTTTTATCTGGCACGGCCATGATTTTTACGGTTTAAGGTAGGCATATCCAAGAGAGAGAGAGGGAGAGAGATCCGAAACGAAAGTATTTATGATTTTTGGTCATAATTTTTTTTAATACAAACCTTAACACACTCATAAAAATTGTATTTATTAATCGATTTTTACCGGGTTTCTTTAAAAAGTTATAACACAAAAAATGCACTTTTGGAAAAAACGCCATATTTTATTTTTTTAAATAATGATGCTAATCACGCCGCAAAATTAACATGGCACCAATAACAATGACATGAAATAATTGTAACAAGGAAACAATAAAAAAATATATTAACAACAATAACTGTACTGTAATAAATGAAGATTGTAAAGATCCAACTAAATTTTTTAAGCTTCCGCCAAACCACCGTTCAACATAATACATTTTTCATATCGTTTTTTAATATTATTTGACGCTCTTCTTAATTGTTACAGAGTTACACTTTTTAGCGACCTTGCGAAAATGAATCAAGCTTATAGGAATATTAGTATACTTTTGCAGAAACGATACAGCAAAGCACTTGTAATACCTAAAAGAAACTATCATGAGAGGCAAATTCAGGAAGCTCATAACAAAACAAAGGCAATGTGGAACACAATAAATAAAATTAAAGGCAAATCAAATAAGTCAAATATTATAACTATAACAGAAAATGGCAAAAAAATTCCAGATACTCTAGTGGCCACTAATTTCAATGAACATTTTACATCCGTAATAAGTAAAAAATCTGTTTTTGATCCAGTCTTTTTAAGCTCCAATGTGCCTTTTTTTGAACGATCACTTTTTTTAAAACCAGTTTTATCATCTGATATATTATCTTTAATAAATAAACTGAAATCGTCTAACTCTTGTGGATACGATAATATTTCCAATAATTTAATTAAACGCTCTAAATTGAGTATCTGTCAACCATTGGTTTTTTTGATAAACCTATCTTTTAACACCGGAAATTTTCCAGACATTTTCAAGTTAGCTATTGTCCAACCTTTATATAAAAAAGGTGATCCTAATGATTACGGAAATTACAGAGCCATCAGTTTGCTTTGCAGTTTTTCTAAACTTTTTGAACTTGCTATCAAAGATCAGTTGTCTTCATTTTTGTATCAGAATAATTTACTATCTGTCTGTCAACATGGTTTCTCTAAAAACAAGAGCACCGAATCAGCACTCTGTGAGCTCCAACACTTAATTGTTAATGCCCTCGATAACAAGCAATATGCCTTAGGGTTATTTATCGATTTCTCCCGTGCTTTTGATGTTGTTGACCATGAAATTTTATTGAATAAGCTAGACAGGTACGGAGTCAGAGGAGTTGCTTTAAACCTCTTTTCCTCTTACCTAAACAATAGAACACAGATCGTAAAATTAAATTATGATATAACCAGTGCTGTATGCAACATAACGCGTGGAGTTCCTCAGGGATCTGTTTTGGGGCCTCTACTTTCTAATGTATTTGCTAATGATTTAATAACATATTTAAATAAAATGCCAAATATTCACTGTGTCTGTTATGCGGATGATACAAATATTTTAATCATTGATAATGACTTAAATGTTATTAAAAACTCTGCTGAGTTAGCGTACTCACAGGTAGTTCATTGGTCTAAGGAAAACGAGCTTAATTTAAATAAAGATAAAACTAATATGCTGTTGTTTACTTTACACAGAAATCTGGATATGTCAATTTTTAATGGAAGTGATATAACTTTCTGTGTATCGGTCAAAATGCTAGGCATAACATTTGATAGATACTTGGATTGGGAAAACCATATAGATATTTTGTGTAATAAATTGCGAAGCAACTGTTATGGTTTGAGGTTTATGTCATTACACTGCAGTCGTGATGTACTCATGAGCCTCTATTATGCAAATTTCCACTCACACTTGAGATATGGTATAACGAACTGGGGCAACAGTGTGCATATAAGTCGAGTATTCATTCTGCAGAAGTATGCTATACGAATTATTGCTGGCTTAGGTTTTCGTGAGAGCTGTCGTAGTTCTTTCAAAAACTTGAAAATATTAACTGTAGCAGGTATCTATATTTTGGAGGTCTGTACATTTGTTTACAAAAATCAGCATAGGTTTTTTGCCAATCAAGTCAGCCATAACCACAATACAAGGTTTAAAGGACTATTACAGCCACAATCTCACCGAACAGCTTTGTACCAAAGAAGCTTTTATTACAATGGTTGCAAATTTTTTAATGCTCTAAGCGAGGAGATAAAACTTTCTCCGAATTTACATGTTTTTAAATTAAAATTGAAAAAAATAATACTGGAAAAAAATTGCTATGAGGTTGATGATTTCTTTCTTTAAATAAGTACTGGTTCTATTAGGTATCCTTAATTTTATGTGTTTTTTATTAAGACTTCGCTGCACCCGCAGTTTTGAATCTTTTATCTATATTTTACCCATTTTTTTTTTTTAGTGTATATATTTTTTATGTATGTATTTCCTGTATTATTGACTTAGTATATGTTATAATTCAATGTTCTGTTTTTTTGACAAAATATTTCTTTTTTTGTTTTTCTATATATATATATATATACATATATACTCTTTATGTAATATGTTTGATATTTGTATGTTTGACTTGTGTAGAACAATTTCTGTTTTATACACCAATAAATATTATTATTATTATTATTATTGTGTAGGGGCAATCTCTAGACATGCGTTCCTTATTCTAGCTCGGAGGTCTTCAATTGTCTGGGGATCTCGAATTATATACATTTTACTTAATAGTACCTCAAAGAAAAAGGTCCGTTGGTGTTGGATCCGGTGACCTAGGTGGATATTCAATTAGAGGGCTGTTGGGACCTATCCACTGATTTCAAAAATGATTATTTAACCGTCGTCTCACTATCCCTGCTTTATGTACAGGACACCCATCTAACTGAAATTTGGTCACGAAGGAGTAAACTGTCCAGTGCTTCCGAAAATTCATTCATCAAAAAATCCAAAAATTGGAATCTATTTGAATTTCCTTCAAAGAAGAACGGACCAATAATTTTATTATGGAGTATCCCGCACCAAACATTTACTTTTAGTGGGTATTGTCTTTTACAATTGATAACCCAGTTTGGATTTTTTACTGACCAGTAGCAAGAATTTTGGGATGAAACCGTACCATTGGTGGTGAAAGTGGCTTCGTCGGTATATAATATTTCTTTAATGCCCTAATCCTTGAGCCCTTAAACAAAATTCCAGTCTTCTATCTTCATCTCCGGGCTCTAAAGTATTCAAAAACTTTGGTTTGCATGGCTTCAAATGGTTCTTTACAAGACATCTTCTAATAGTTTCTCTTGGAATATTTAAATCTATACTGACACTTCTTAAGCTGGAATTAGGAATATTACGAAAATATTCCAAAATTTGATCATTATGTCTACCTACAAAATGTTCGTGATTTCTGCCTCTGATATTGTTTTGATACGGCACCTGTGTCATTGAAAACTTTATTTATATTGTATACAGTGGTACTACTGGCGTTTGGTCCATTGGGATGTCTAACATTAAATTCATCAGCTGCTTCTCTTATCGAAAGAGCATTATCACCAACCAGACGAACTATTTCAATTTTGTGTCTCATCTCAAATTTATTTGTTCCATAACAAATATCACATCTTTATAAATATTTAGCACACAAAACTTCACACCTTAAATGACAGTTAACAATATTTTTTTATTGCTTTTACAATTAGCTTTTCATCGCCAACTTAAGGTATAATAAAGAAAATAATAACTTCGCTTGCAAGTCTAAAACAACAAATCAGCAGAACTTTCTAAAAAAAAAGGATTATTTGACTCATTATCTACCAGTTTCATGAAAAAAAAAATAGCTATTTGTATGACAAGGGAGAAAAGTACATAATTTCCTCCCGCGGAGGAAATGGCACTTTGCTCCTGTGTAATACATATGATTTTTTCTACGACCATTTACAGTGTTTTACATTGGTTTTACATATACAGGCTGTCTATTTTATCAGGGCATTCGAGAATATCTCACTTAATATCGGTCGTACAAAAAAAATTATTTTTACGAAAATTGTGCCGATTTATATAACCTACAAAATGGTTTAAAGGCATTTGAAATCCATGGCCTACTTTAAGAGTTATGGCGGAAAATATCGAAAATGCAGAAAACGTCTAGGCCAAAATCTCCGTTATTTGAAGAGATACGAGAAAAATTCTAAGGCGAAAATTTTTTGCAAAACAGAGTGTTTCAACGAGGTTTTATCTAATTTTTTTCGAAACCGCTGTATTTTGAGATTTACTCTTCAGGCTGTTAAAAAAATTATTTTGAAACGGGCGGGAAATGGCGTCATTAAATAGAGTATTTTCCTCCCTTTTCAACGATATATCACATGCCACATTTATTCATTGGTACTATGTTAGTAATTATAAAAACTTTTTTTTAAACCAATAAATTTTTTTTAACAAGCATTATACTTACCGTGGAGAAGTATGATTAAATAAAACGATAAAATAATAATAAAATAAGTTGTTCAAATCTTTGCTAAAATAAAGCATTAACACAATTAAGAAGAATAAAGTAAATTCAGGTAACAAAAACAAAATAATAATCAAGAAAGCAATATGGAGCAATTATGGAAAGAGTATTCGCAGTTTGCCATCCTCCATAAAAGCGACGTTCCATGCTCAGAAAGTTAAAATGTCTTTACCAGTTAATTTAAGTATAATATCCATTTGTTTGTATTTCATGATTTCACTATTATTTCAATTATTTTAAAATAGTTGGCTATAAACAAACTTGACAATTTAATTTTTTGACAGATCAAATCAGTTAATACTTAAACTCTCACTCAATCACACTCGTTTAAGAATTTAGAATTTTTGAAAATGATTTTCACTCACATTGATCGTTATAATATGTTCGTTACATATTGCCAATGCAATTTTAACTCTGGATTAGCTCAAGTAGAATATAGAAACAGATTTCCACAAGCACTACAGCCGAATAAAACTCTGTTCAGAAAATTAGCTACGAAACTGAAAAATAATGGTTAATTTTTAAAGAAGAAGACAAAATTGAACAGTGTTACTGATAATGTAAATAAGGTAAACCGAGTTATTAATTATGTAAGAAATAAAAATACAGAAAATTTGGAAACACCATTAAGAGAAATTCAAATTGCTTGTCATATAAATAAAACAAGTGCTAGAAAAATTTTAAAGAAAAATGGTTACCGGTGTTATAAAGCCAAAAAAATTCACAATTTACAAGCGGGGGACAAACCAAGGAGGACGACTTTTTGTAGGTGGCTTTTGGAAAAGAAGCGTGCCGATCCATTAATATGTGGTAAAATACTTTGGTCCGACAAGGCAAATTTTTCCAATAATGGATTTTTTAATCGCAATATTCATTACAAATGGACTTCTGAAAATACACACTGGCATAGACCGACTGGGTTTCAAAATCGTTTTTCAATAAATGTGTGGATAGGTATTTTAGGCACCAATTTAATAGGTCGTTATTTTTATGATGGTCACCTCAGTGGTCAAAGGCACCTAAACTTTTTGAGAAATGAATTTAATGAATTCTTAGATGATCTACCTTTAGAGAATCGACACAACTTTCAATATTTTCAACAAGATGGAGCTCCTCCCCACAATTCCCAGATTTGACTAGATTATTTAGACGAAATTTTGCCTCAACATTGGATATATACCAATGGATTTATTCGATGGCCCCCTAGTTCTCCAGATATAACCCCAATGATTTTCTTTCTATGGGGGTATATTGAAGATAAGATGTTTTCGACGACACTGCAAAATGTAGAGGATGTAAAAGCTCGAATTCAACAGGCATCTATTACAGTTACACCCGAAATGCTGAGTAATGTTTTAAATGCAGTGCCTCGCCGCGCTCAATTGTGCGTAAGAAATCGCGGTGGACACTTTGAACACTTGATATGATATCTTAAAAATTATTCTGAGGATTAGATAAATATTAATGTTCTGTGTGCTATATTCTTTTTATCATACTTCTCCACGGCAAGTGTAATGCTTTAATTTAATATTAAATATTAATATTTAATGGCGCTATTTCCTGCTCGTTTCAAAATAATTTTTTTAACAGCCTGAAGAGTAAATCTCAAAATACAGCCGTTTTGAAAAAAATTAGATAAAACCTCGTTGAAACACTCTGTTTTGCAAAAAAATTTCGCCTTAGAATTTTTCTCGTATCTCTTCAAATAACAGAGATATTTGGCCTAGCCGTTTTCTGCATTTTCGATATTTTCCGCCATAACTCTTAAAGTAGGCCATGGATTTCGAATGTCTTTAAACCATTTTGTAGGTTATATAAATCGGCACAATAAAAATATAATATATAATAAAATACAGCCTGTATTTTATTATATTTTCTTATGCATGACAATCAAAAAACCAACTATATCAAAATGTCATAATAAGTATTTAGATAAGTAAATATTGTTAAAAATCAAAGTACATGGAACGTTGCTAAGGTTGCTTCTTGTTTACAAAATAAACAAACTTCCAAAAAGTTTATAATAATGTATTCCGAATGTGAAGATGAAGTTGCTCAAGAATTCTGGAAGAAGCAAACGTGGTTTCGTTAAATCTATTACCGTTAAAGTCTCGTGAAAAATTTGAAAAAGAGTACCAGCTATTTAAATGTTGTTTCTACTTGTTTGCTTCCAGAGGGAGCCAAAGTATTTTCCTTCCTAGGGAGGCAAAGTATTTTCCTTCCGAGGGAGGAAAAGTACTACTTTGCTCCCTGAAATGAGGGAGCAAAATAGTATTTTCTATGTAGGGAGTAGAAAAAATTATTTTCTGAAATCGCTGAAGTGGTTATAAAGGGTAATAGACTGTTCATCATTCACGAAAATTGAACTTCAAATTAAATATAACGGGGGATTACCGTACGATTTTGATGTTTATTCCATGACTTACTATGTCTGCAATAATAAATGAGTACTAATGTTTTCATTTTTAAATTTATCTGCAAATATTTTTTTAATTCGTATTTTTTTATGGAGTTTGGTACAGACCCATTTAGGAGGGAGCTGAATACAGGGATGTATTCAGATTTTACGTAAGAAAGTCGCTAATGCGGTATCTTTAATTTTAGCCCCTAGAAAAATCACGGTAGGCCATGATTTAAAAAATAAAATATGACGTTTTCTCCAAAAGTGCATTTGTTGGTGTTATATCTTTTTAAAGAGACCCGGTCAAAATCTATTAATAAATACAACTTTTATGAGGAGGTTAAGGTTTTGAAATGGGTCGTCAATTGGTTAAGAAAAGTATAAGACTACAAAAGTACTATGACAGGTATAGTGATATGAATTTTCACTCAATAATTTCAGTTTGCAAAATAAGTTAATTTAAATTTAAAAAGAGTGCCAATCTTCATATCTTGTAGTTTAATTTTTTACTATAGATGGCGCCAACTTAATATCAACATTTCATTATCTCTTTTCCCTAAACAAAATAAATTTGTCTTATATATCACACATACAAAAGGGTAAGATTCACCGCTCTTGGAAGTTCTCTGAACCTGCGACTCTTTTTGCTCCAGCTTAAACCAGCTAGTCGTTCCCATTTGTTGCTTCGCTTATTTACTATTTTGACAAAAACAGGCAACAATAGTTCTTCAAACTTCTTTATATTTAATTAACGTTCTGTTTCTAAACGTGCCAATATAGAATTATCAACAAGCACATACTATTGTAGAATTCATTAAAATAACTACCTTATTTTAGCTAATACTAGAGAGAATTGCACTATAATAAATTAGAAAATAAAAAAAAATATATTGCAATTAACACTTACCATAAAATTTACGCTCAGGTTAGAAATTAAACGGTCAATAAAGAAATGCCCCAAGAATCTGATCAGAATATGGTAGTTGTTTTAATAGACGGTCTTTTCCCTATATTTTTGAAAATAACAATAAAACTTACCCCGTAAGTGCCTTGGAATACAAAAGTAACAAACACTGTGAACAGCAACATGTTTAATATACAAGTGCGGAAAACAAATACATTGAAAGCTTTCAATGCATTTATCATAAATGTTGAACGTAAATTTGATAGCCAAACCACCACTTCCTTTTGCATATTAGAATTATATGTCGCAAAATTCATATTGACGTATGTTCAAAAACAAAATACCATTCATAAGCTATAAAGTGAATCATTAAATAATGTGGTAGTTGGTCAACTAATTCTTTACGGACATAAAACCTTTTTTTGGATACAGTGTAGTATGTTACCTATTTAGAAAGAGATAATCTGTTACTAATATGATTGAGGCTCTTAATACGGTTGCTCCACTTAAACAAATCAAAGTTGAAGAAAAAAGAATTTATGGATTAACAATGAATGTAAAGAGGCAATACAAAATAGAAATGTGGCTTATAGAAAATTTCTGTATACAAAAGAGGAACAAGATTGGAATACATAAAAACGAGAGAGAAATGCCTTAGTAAAAAAATAGAAACTGCTAAATGTAATCACTATGAAAAAAGCATTGATGATACAAAAAAGAATCCTAGACAAATGTGGGAAAACTTAAAGGAATTAATAGGTAATAATAATAATAATAAGTTCAACCTCGCTATATACATTAAATTGCAATGGAGTATAAGAAACAATACCTAAAATGAACTGCGTCATGTCTTCTTCTGATTTTATTTCATTGACAAATTTAAATAAAATAGTAAATAACCAAGCAAGAAAAATGAGACAGGGAAGGACATTTTAACATGTCATCATCCTATCCTAGTGTACATACTGTATTTTAATATAACTCGCATCGCGTTGTTTTGTAATCGTTCTAGATCGGTCTGATTAGACATATACAGGATTGTGCTACAATAGTTAAAATGCCGTATAATTATAGCATCATAAACAGTTCTTTTTTACATTTATTGATAGGTACCAACTGACACGTTTAAGAACGCAGAATTTTAATTTTTTTTACATGTAAAATCCACATGACTTTCAAAATTTAAATTGCAATCAACAATAATTCCTAGATATTTCATTTCCAAGACCAATGATAGATTTACTTCTTGAAGCTTAAATGATTGGTTTGTATCTCGGAACCACTTTAAATTCTGCTAATTACTTATGAGCTTACTTTTTATTTTTGTGATATTCAGTTCTAATTTATTTGTTTCCAACCATTTAGAAACAAGTTATAAATCGTGATTTATTTTCCGTACCAACTATCTAGGCTCATATTCATCAATGTAGACTAGCAACTAGCTCCCCTGAGGCACTCCTAAGTGCATAGGCATAGACAAGGTGAAAACACATTTTCACACTTCACTCTTTGCCTTCTGTTTTTTAAATAAGATTCAAACCACTTCCATACTTGCTTAGCTTACCTAATAATATCTCTCTATCAATTGTCTCAAATGCTCTTTTCAAATCTAAAAATATTACTCCTGACATTCTTCCTTTGTCCTTAGCTTCCTTCCACTCATTAACAACATACTGTAATGCAATTTCACAACTAAAACCTTTTCTAATGCCAGACTTCACTAAGTATTTCTTTCAATATTATAAAACCTAAAGTTGCAGATATACTACTTTCTCTATTATGTTTTCAAAAGCCGGTAACACATTTATAGGCCTACAGTCTTCAGCTTTAATGGTTTTAGATACTTTTCTTACAGGAAGTATTGTTGGCACTTTTAACGAATTTGGCACAATACCACGCTCTAATGAGCCATTAATTATATGAATCAATTGATCAGATAGAATGTCAAAATTATCTACACTGACTTTTCCAAAGCATGGCTTAGTACTGCGCAAACTGGACAATGTTGGTATCAGTAGGAACTTAATCACCATAATTGAGTCCTACTTAACTAGCAGGAATCAGTTTGTACAATGCTATGGCTATAGGTCTGTCAAATTTGCTCAAACTTCCGGGGTGCATCAGGGCTCGATTCTTGGACTTCTCATGTTCGTTATATTCATTAATGACATTGCCGCATCTAAGAAAGCACAGATGGAAATTTAAGCCAAACTTTGGGATCCACATTCAAACTGCCGCAGATCCATCGGGAGGTACTTTCGGGCAATTTTTGATTTGAATTTCTATTTTTATTTCTAGGTGGGAAATACGGTTCCCAAGTATTAATGAAAAAAAACTATGTTTTAATAATCCTTTAATAGTTTACTTAAACAAATTTTGTACTTATTTCAAAAGTCAGTTTCTTTTTTCCCGCAAACACAAGCGCTTGGATAAGTGAGGGGTTGTGCTTCATATTTCTTTTTATTTAAATTATAAAACAGAAGGTTAACAGTGGTGTACTTTTGCTCGCAAATTCCTTTGAAGTCACCATTAAAGTCGATTTCTTCACATCTAGAACGCTGGTCTCTGTAACTTAAAATGATTTATTAATTTTCAGCATTGGTGTTAAATATGTATAATAATAATAATAGTAGTAGTTTATTCATCAGAAAGAGATAATACTACAAACATTATAAGCGTATTTGACCAACCACAAAAACAGGTGCATTGTACAATTAGATTAAATCAAAACACACATTTAAAAAACTAAAATAAATATATAATTACATTTATGGTATAATTATTAATAATTTATTATAGCACTTTATCCCGATGTATGTTGGAAAATGTTGACCTATGGTGCACCTAGCGAATGGATGATATCTTAAATGATTATTACGTGTGCAGTGAGAATGGATATCAGTTTCTTAAGAATTGCTGTCCATTAGATTCAATATACATAATTAGTTGCAAAATATATAGACACGGTAATGTCAGAATTTGTAGGTTATTAAAATTTGATTTACAACTGGAAGAAGGGTGAAACCAATATATAGTACTATCTTCTTCTGTTTTATGAACGTTTTTTCCAGGTGTCTTGATGAGCCCCAGAAAATTAGACCTTACTGGAGAGATGATTGCACAAGTCCACAATATAATGTTTTCAGGATATCATTTGAGACTGTTTCTCTAAGTTTTCTTATTATGTATGTTAAATTACTAAGCTTTGAGCAGGTATTATTTATATGTACCTCCCATGTGAGTTTTTGGTCGATATATATACAAGCTGTCCATTTTATCAGGGCCCTCGAGAATATCTCACTTAATATCGGTCGTACAAAAAAAAATATTTTTACGAAAATTGTGCCGATTTATATAACCTACAAAATGGTTTAAAGACATTTGAAATCCATGGCCTACTTTAAGAGTTATCGCGGAAAATATTGATAATGCTGAGAACGTCTAGGCCAAATATCTCCGTTATTTGAAGGGATACGAGAAAAATTTTAAGGCGAATATTTTTTGCAAAACAGAGTGTTTCAACGAGGTTTTATCTAGTTTTTTTCAAAACCGCTGTATTTTGAGATTTACTCTTCAGGCTGTTAAAAAAATTATTTTGAAACGGGCGGGAAATGGCGCCATTAAATAGAGTATTTTCCTCCCTTTTCAACGATATAGCACATGCCGAATTTATTCATTGGTACTACGTTAGTAATTATAGAAACAATTTTTTTAAAACCAATAATTTTTTTTTAACAAGAATTATACTTGCCGTTGAGAAGCATGATTAAATAAAAAGATAAAATAATTCAATAAGTTGTTCAAATCTTTGCTATAATAAAACATTAACACAATTAGGAAGAATAAAGTAAATTCAGGTAACAAAAACAAATTAATAATAAAAAGAATATAGCACACAGAACATTAATATTTATCTAATCCTTAAAATAATTATTAAGATATCACATCAAGTGTTCAAAGTGTCCTCCGCGATTTCTTATGCACGATCGAGCGCGGCGAGGCACTGCATTTAAAACATTACTCAGCATTTCGGGGGTAACTGTAATACATGCCTGTTGAATTCGAACTTTTAGGTCCTCTACATTTTACGGTGTCGTCGTAAACACCTTATCTTTAATATACCCCCTTAAAAAAAAATCCATTGGGGTTATATCTGGAGAACGAGGGGGCCATCGAATAAATCCATTGTTGAGGCAAAATTTTGTCTAAATAATCTAGGCATATCTGGGAATTGTGGGGAGGAGCTCCATCTTGTTGAAAATATTGAATTTTTTTGGCTTTACAACACCGGTAACCATTATTCTTTAAAAATTTTCTAGCACTTGTTTTATTTATATGACAAGCAATTTGAATTTCTCTTCATGATGTTTCCAAATTTTCTGTATTTTTATTTCTTACATAATTAATAACTCGGTTTACTTTATTTACATTATCAGTAACACTGTCAATCTTGTCTTCTTCTTTAAAAATGAACCATTATTTTTCAGTTTCGTAGCTAATTTTCTGAACAGAGTTTTATTCGGCTGTAGTGCTTGTGGAAATCTGTTTCTATATTCTACTTGAGCTAATCCAGAGTTAAAATTGCATTGGCAATATGTAACGAACATATTAGAACGATCAATGTGAGTGAAAATCAATTTTGAAAATTCTAAATTCTTAAACGAGTGTGATTGAGTGAGAGTTTAAGTATTAACTGAGATGATCTTTCAAAAAATTAAATTGTCAAGTTTGTTCATAGCCAACTATTTTAAAATAATTGAAATAATAGTGAAATCATGAAATACAAACAAATGGATATTATACTTAAATTAATTGGTAAGGACATTTTAACTTTCTGGGCAAGGGGTGACGCTTTTATGGAGGACCTCTATACATTGGCATAACTGCGAATACTCTTTCCATAATTGCTCCATGTTGCTTTCTTGATTGTTATTTTGTTTTTGTTTTACCTGAATTTACTTTATTCTTCTTAATTGTGTTAATGTTTTATTATAGCAAAGATTTGAACAACTTATTGAATTATTTTACCGTTTTATTTAATCATACTTCTCCATGGCAAGTATAATGCTTGTTAAAAAAAATTTATTGGTTTTAAAAAAATGTTTTTATAATTACTAACGTAGTACCAATGAATAAATATGGCATGTGATGTATCGTTGAAAATGGAGGAAAATACTCTATTTAATGACGCCATTTCCCGCCCGTTTGAAAATAATTTTTTAACAGCCTGAAGAGTAAATCTCAAAATATAGCGGTTTTGAAAAAATTAGATAAAACTTCGTTGAAACACTCTGTTTTGCAAAAAAATTTCGCCTTAGAATTTTTCTCGTATCTCTTCAAATAACGGAGATATTTGGCCTAGACGTTTTTCGCATTTTCGATATTTTCCGCCATAACTCTTAAAGTAGGCCATGGATTTCAAATGTCTTTAAACCATTTTGTAGGTTATACAAATCGGCATAATTTTCGGGTGCACTGATAAAATGAACAGCCTGTTTATATCCCCAGAACTTTAATTTCCTGGACAGCTTGTATAGATTTGCCACAAAATTTAACAACCTACTATTGTTGGGAGTAACATTTTTTGTTAAAAGTTTCATGTAAAATATTTTATTTGGGTCCATCATTAGTCCATTGCTGCTGCACCAGTTTGCAATTTTTCGCGATGCAGGATTAGAGTTTTGAACAATAATGTAAGAGGGGATTTGTATCATCTGCATACAGCATAATTTTACTTGAAGTTGTGCAACTACTGGTTATATCATTGATAATTATTGTAAAAATGAAGGACCCAAAATAGATCCTTGCGGCATACCCAGGTCACTATTTTTGTATCCGACTGAGCTTTTTCAGTTTGGACAGTTTTCTCAAAAATTAACGAGTTCCGGGAAAAACGCAATAAACTTTTTTTTAACTTTGGGGGCAATATTACTTCCCGAAATATTACGTCTCGGAGTTTTTATTGGTGTACCCTGTATAATATATTATTCAAAATAACCGTCTACGAAATAAAGACAATTTGAAAAATACAACTCGTCCATTGAAGCATTTTCGTAGATAAAACAATTCTACTTACTTGCAAGTATTGTAGGTGATATTCTGCGAGTATATCTCGCTGTAGACGGGGTACAACTTCTCGGTACCTCGTATTATCATAAGTGGCTTTGACCTGGTCTCTACGTTACATAAATCACAAGATACGCTTGGTTCTGCATGATCGTTGGCTAGATTAAATTCATCACCATATGATTTCACAGAATTGTTAAGAATTGAATCGTGAATTTCTTTGCGAGTGTCCTCACTGATAATAAAACATGTCTTCGTATCCAGGGTTGCATCGGTTTGACAATCGTCTTCAGTTGATTGTGAAAACTATAAAATAATGTACACGTTAGGCCAACAGCCCAAGAGTCCTCAAAATCTTTCTAATACATTCTATCCAATTGAATATTTCCTCTGTAACTGCCATTATCACTAAAAATAGTGCGTCTCTAATATCGCCCTTATTAAAAAACTTTGGAAAATTTCTGTATTATGAAAATGGTTTGGTGTTATAAGGCGCACATTTTAAAAATATTTTGAACTGCTCGCTACAGCGGAGTATCTTCGAGGTCATTTTTTTTAATGGAACACCCTATACATTTTTACATTTATGACTTCAGCGTAAAATTACTTTTCCAACGACCTTCAGATTTTTGTTTTTGACGTGAAGTTGCCGAGTTATTCGAAAAAAATACCCAAGAACAAATGTACTAAAATCTTCTCCTATTCACAATATGTGCTCAAATTACCTAAGCTATCAGGCGAACCTCGATATTTTCAATTGTAGCATTAATAATATAAAACAATGTATTTTTTCGCCGATTGACAGCAAAGTACTAACTTTGCTGACTAATGTCAATCAGCAAAGTGTCACTTTCTCTGCCTAGGCAGGAAAGTGAGCATTTTCCTGCCTAGGCAGGGAAAGTGACACTTAGTTTCCATGGTAATCAACTAGTAACAACTGCGATTTTTAATTAATTTTTATTGAATTTATTACAACAAAAATAAAGAGATTGAGAATTGTAATAATTTAATTATTTTAGAATATATTTAAACAATCGGCGAGAAAATTATATGTTCAACTCAGCAGCAAAATAGATTGACTGCCTTGGCACCATTTTGCTGCCTAGTTAAACAAATAACTATTAAATCACTCTTTTAAGTTAACCTTCAGTTTTCTACTACGCCACCGTTTACTATGTCCTCATATATATTTTTCTTTTTGTTGTTCCTCTCTTTAATTTTAGTTTTAATAGTAATAATTATTCCTCTATAAATTATTTAGTATTAAGTTTCTATTTCTGTACTGTATATGTATATATACAGTGTGACCCATTTCAAATCGAAACCTCTCTGTAAAAATTGTATTTATAATCCTATGTTAACGCTTTTTTTTAAATGATAAACCATCGAAAACTCCACTTTATGACAAAAATTTAGAGATAAATTTCAATTTTCAAAGCCTTCTATGATTTATTTTCAATGTCGAAATTTTAACTACACCACTGGATTCAATAACATCTCAGATGGGTAAATCCCAAGTTTCATAAAAAAATATTGAAAAATTACAGATTTATGACAAAATTAATGTAGGCTCATAGTAACTTTTACTTGATTTTGTCTAAAAATCGAAGAAGCCCATGAAAAATAAACAAAAGAAAGATAAATTAAGTGAATAGTTTTAATAAATATTGTCATTTAAACAAACTTAATCATATTGGACTTAAAAACATAATATGAACAATTAAAAGTAATAATAATTAGATACCTATTAAATAAAAAAAATAACACACTGTACAACATTACACTAAAACTTCTTAAATTTTTGTAGCCTCTACAAGGCCGCCGTTTATTTCGATGCACTTGTCGAATCGTTTTTTAATATTTTTTACGACATTCTGTAATTGTTGCCGGGTAACTTCTGCACAAGCTTGTCTTATTCTTGCACACAAATCTTCTCTATTACTCGGGCGTGACCTGTAAACTTTAGATTTTATTAAACCCCATAAGAACAAGTCCATCGGTGTTAAGTCCGGGGATCGGGGTGGCTATTCAATTAACGGGCTACCACGACCTATCCATCGATTAGGAAAGTTAGCATTCAGCCATCTGGTAACCACTCTGGCATTATGGACAGAGCTTCCATCTAATTGAAAATGTAGATTTATTCTTTCTTGTATTGGAAGTTCATGTAAAATATTCCAAAATTCATTTCTTAGGAACTGTAAAATCTGCATGTCATTCATATTACCTTCAAAAAAGAAAGGGCCAATGATTGTTTCATTGAGCATCCCACACCAAACATTAACTTTTTGGGCATATTGTCTTTTACAATTAATAACAAACTGTGGGTTTTCTATAGCCTTTCTGTTATTAAGATACTCTCCTTGAGCCCACAAGGAAAACTCCATCCGTCTGTTATCATCAACAGGTTCCAACGTGTGTAAAAATTTGGGTTTGAATGATTTTACCAAATTCTTCTTAAGGCATCGGCGAATATTTTCTCTAGGTAAATTCAAATCTAAGCTAGCTACTCTTACACTGGCGTTTGGATTGTTGTTAAAATAATTTAAAACTGTCTGCTCGTACCTGGTTATTCTTTGTATATTATCTGTTCCTATAATACGCCGTGTCACAGCGCCACACTCATTAAAAATTTTGTTTATTTTATAAACAGTACTTTTAGTAATGTTGGGCCTATTCGGATGCCTGTTGTTGAATATCTCGCATACCTCTTTCAAAGTTCTGTTATTATCTCCTCTAAGGCGCACAAGTTCAATTTTATCCTGTACATTTAGATTATCCATAATTAACTACAAACTAATAAACTAATACTTGATAATAACTATCGATTAATTTTATAATTCAATAACAATGAATATGAGAATATGCGAATTTTAAAGATTTGACGTTTGACTATAAAATTTGTTTTCCATGGCACCCTATTATTAATATTTTTTCATGGAACTTGGGATTTACCCATTTGAGTGGTTACTGAATCCAGTGGTGTAGTTAAAATTTCAATAAAAAAATCGCTAATCAAATTTGTCCATTTTCGACATTGAAAATAAATCATAGAAAGCCTTGAAAATTGAAATTTGTCTCTAAATTTTTGTCATAAAGTGGAGTTTTTGATGGTGTATCTTTTAAAAGAAGTCCCGTCAAAATCAGATAATAGACACATTTTTTACAGGGGTGTTTCCATTCAAAATGGGTCGCACAACTGCCTACATTAATTTTGTCATAGCTCTGTCATTTTTCAATATTTTTTCATGAAACTTGAAATTTACCCATTTGAGAGGTTACTGAATCCAGTGGTGTAGTTAAAATTTCAATAAAAAAATCGCTAATCAAATTTGTTCATTTTCGACATTAAAAATAAATCATAGAAGGCTTTGAAAATTGAAACTTATCTCTAAATTTTTGTCATAAAGTGAAGTTTTCGATGGTTTATTATTTTAAAAAAAAGCGTTAACAGGATTATAAATACATTTTTACAGAGAGGTTTCCATTTGAAATGGGTCACACTGTATATATATATATATATATATATGTTCCGAGAAGCTTCCGCGGTCGTTGGTATGAAAAATACTAGGTTCTCGGGTTGAACCGCGTCTGAGATTGTTAATGTCTCTAAGACATTAACAATCTCAGACGCGGTTCAACCCGAGAACCTAGTATTTTTCATATATATATATATATATATATATATATATATATATATATATATATATATATATTATGTTGTTTTTTAGGTTTTTGCGGGTGTTAAATGAAGTGTTGTTGTACTTCCGGGTGCTCTCCCGCGTCGATGGTCGACTGCTCCTGGAGTCACGGTTGTCTAAACGACGTTTCGGCAGAATCTCATCTGCCATCTTCAGGTTCTCACTGAAAGCTGCCTACTGCTACTCCTCGTTGCTCGAACGGGCAACGAGGAGCAGCAGTACAATATTCTTTCTACTTTCTTAAATAATTGAAAAACTAATATTTAACACGAAAACAAAAAACTACCTATTGTTTATCAGTTATACTGTTGTGCCAAAGAGTCATGTTCTAAGAACATAATATTATATTCTCTGAGAAAGACCATCTGGAAACTAACCCCCTTACGACTAGTCACTATCATTCTCAAAAAATAGTATGACTTTGTCTAGAAAAGATTATCTAGAATCTCAAATAAAATAGAACTGTCATAATTTTAATATATGAAAAAATTTCTACTAATATACTTGATGTGATCCAACTATGTTAACGATACATAAAAAAATGATACATTTTGTATGGTCTCCATATTAAAGATTAGACATTGAACATTGAGTGTATGACAGTTATATTTTTCTTGGAGATTGATAGAGGCTACTCGTAGAAGGTTAGTCTCTAAATGTATAAAAAAAAAATTAAGATAATGAAATATTGTATTTTCATAGCATAGACAAAGAATATGTGGCATACATATGTGGGGACTAATGTCTTCCACTACTCTTTTTTTTTTGTTTATACATTTATTTAACGTCGGCCTATTTCCGCTACTGACGTCTAACACCGACGCCTGTAGACGAGCTACCCCCAACCAGGAATTTTTGCCGAACCTCTTCCCTTAAGAAGAGTAGGGATCTTTTACTTGCCTAACATTTAATAGACAAGGGACCGGCGGCTTTACATCCCCTCCGAAGGATGGTATATCCCTTATACAACCCTCGCCTAAGGTTGTATAGCTTCCGCGCATACACTGATATACAAGCCGCTGGAAGATGTGTGAGGCTCCACTACTCTTATGTTAGACATATTATTTGGTTTACGTTGACTCATACATTCGTATATTTTTATTTCATGATTTAAATTATTTATTACTAGGTAAATATCTGTAAATATTGTATATAATCGTCTCGGTATTTAAGTACCTTCCTTACCTGTCGTAAATTCCCATAACAATTTCTATTCTTTATTGCATTACCTACCATAAAACCTTGTTTCTTAGTCGGAACTTTCCCCTGTCCTTTGTAATTATGCATCCAGACTAATACCTACTTAACAATCATCCTTTTGGGATTATCTCTAATTATGTAGTATACCTGATCCGGTTTTTCCAATTTATTGCACTAGGTACCTATTTGCCAAAACATTAGTCAGTATACATTTTACCAAGATACAGACAGTTCAACTCCAAAACTCACTGTGTTAACATCGAGCTGACGCTCTATCAATAAAGAAGTAAAAACACAAATAGTTGTTAGTCTTTCAACATCATCGCAACTCACCCACACATATATGTTAAAACTAGTATACAATTTCGAACTTACCCCATAAGAAATTAACAAAACAGAGAACACAATAATTATCTGCATTGTCATAAATAACGTTAAGGTTGAAACTGAAATAGTTGAATAATAAAATTGCGGCCTGTAATTTGTTAAATAGACAGAAATGTTATCAAACAATTTAGCATATTTACGTACTTGGGGATATTGCTAAAAGTTATGTAATAACTTCTTATGCAAAAAAGCGCTACTATAAAAAAATTTCAGATAATTTTTTGGTTGCACGTATTTTGACTGAGCTATGCCTCATATCATCGAAATAAATTAGAATTCCTACCACATCCTTCGACAAGTGTAAATGTAATATTTTATTTTAGACATTACAGTGTTTGTGCTTCCTGTTTCCGATATAACTTGATATTTCTAGCCACTTAATTTCAAATTACTCCGAAATATCATTGATTAAAACACGTAAATAATAAAAGTCTCGTTTTCATGTATTCATTCGTTCTTTCATCGTATTATAACATTCGATGCAATTATTGTCAATGATCGAGTCATTTTTGAATAATTTGAGCACATTTGTACAAAACTGCATCAACTACAGTCTACTTGTACTCAATTCAATATCCAAGAATACCCATATTCTACAATTGTAACTTTAGACTTTTAACCAATTTCAACTAGTACTAATCAATCAATCAATCAAAATATACTTTATTGTCCAGAAGAATAATCTTGTTGACAAAGCATAAAAAAAATAAAATTATACATACATAACTTATATAAAATACAAATATATAAAACTATAAACATAAGATCATACAATAAAACAAGCTACAAATCACATTTTTTGGTCAAATATTAAAAACATAATATATATCTACATCAGAATGTATCATCTAAATATTCCTTTATTTCATAATATGGTTTATCAATAAGTAGATTTTTCACTGCGTTTTTGAAACCCTGATTGGAGACGATGTCCCTAATATGGCTCGGTAAGTGATTATACATTTTAGGACCATTGTAAACCACAGAATCCCGGACAAGTGTAGTTCTTGGGACTGGCAGTGTAATATTACCTACTTGTCGAGTGCTATATGTTGAGGTCGTATAAACATTATTTTTGTACTTATGAATTAAGACTACTGTATTTAATATGAAAATAGATATCACAGTTAGAATTCTGTTGGCTACAAATAGTTCTTTGCAAGAGTCCAGATGAAATTGATATGGCTTTCCATAAGCATAACTTTGACATTCTATCTGATCAATTGATTCAAATAATTAATGGCTTATTAGAGCGTGGTATTGTGCCAAATTCTTTAAAGGGGTCGACGATAATTACTGTAAAAAGAGTACGTAAAGCCATTAAAGCTGTAGACCTATAAATATGTTACTAGCTTTTGAAAAAATATTAGAGAAAGTAGTATATCTGCAATGTTTAGATTTTTTAATGGAGAAAAAAAGACGTTTTCCGCATTTTCGATATTTTCCGCCATAACTCTTAAAGTAGGCCATGGATTCCAAATGTCTTTAAACCATATTGTAGGTTATATAAATCGGCACAATTTTCGTAAAAATATTTTTTTTTTTTGTACGACCGATATTAAGTGAGATATTCTTGACGGCCCTGATAAAATGGACAGCCTGTATATATATTTTCTTTTAGTTTTATTTTAAATATATTTTTATTTTTATTTTTGTGTATATGTCATTCCTAATGTAAAACGGAGATTATACTACGTATTTTTGATTGTATAGACAGGGGCTAAATAAACGTATTATCGATCTATTTATCTAACTATACTTCATTCGTCAACCTTCTGACTAAATAAGGTAAAAATAATTATTTTTCCAAGATATTTACGGATGTGAGATATTTATATACGCAAGCATACTTTTTTCTAGCAACACATTACACTTTTACCTGGTGGGCTCGCCTTCGTAGAGAGAATCCCGATTTTCTTTCAGTAAATATAGAAATAAACAGTATGTTTGTTTTCAATTTCCGTTCCATTCTTTACCCAGCTTAGGTTGAGTCACGTTTCATGACGTATATCTGTAAAGCAAATTTCTGTCAAAATGTAAACTATATTCGGTGATTCACGACGACAATGACTCAATTAACGTATTTTAACTGATTGAATGGATTCTGCGGTTGGCTCCTTGTGAAACATTATTCGATATTTTGAGTATAATTCTTTTTAAATGCTTTAAATAGTTTTATCAAAAGTAGATACTAATTACTCTTGATAAAGGCCTAATAAGCCGCAACCTGTGTAGTGTTTTAATAAAACTTTTTGAAACATTTAAAAATCATTCCTTAATTATGCTCAATAGCTATTTGTATGACAAGGGAGAAAAGTGCATAATTTCCTCTCGCGGATAGTTTGATACCCGACGCGATTTATTATACAACCATTTACAGTGATGAAATCCCTATTTTTTATAGCGGATTCAGATTCTATGGCCAAAAATACAAGAATTTTATATGGGGCATTTTTTTCGATTCCCGCAAGGTGTCGCTGCAATCGCAAAAAATTGAGTGGAAATATGAAAGTTTTGAACGCATACTTAAAAAAATACGAAAAGTAAAACTACTGATCTCAGAGTGAATGATTTCCCGAGCTGTTTTCAGAACAGTGATTTTACACGGTCGTGCGGAAATTACAACAACTATTACATTCTGTAAATTTATTAGCAACTTGTAATTTTCAATTTACATTTTTTACAGGGCATTAAAAAACTCGATTTAAAAAAAAATAACAGTGGTTTTACCTCTTAATTCAGCCACTTCAGACAAGTTCTTGATCCCAGCCAGTGAAGGCAAGGAGGTAACTCGGCCATTTAAGGCAAGGTGAGGATTTCGGCCAGTTGAGGCAATTAGTTTACAGCTTAACTGCTACACTAGCAGGTTTTAATTTCAAGATTATAGCAGGTGTTCAAAATGGTGCCCATTGACTTCTTGGCATTGTCCGAGACGAACGTAAAAACTTTCAATAGCACTTTTTATCATTTGAGGTGGTATTTCTGCAAAAATGTTTATTATGCGTTGCCTCAGCTCTTCCAAATCACGAGGTTTAGTGAAATAAACCTTACCCTTCACGTAGCCCCAAACAAAATAATCAAGTGGCGCAAGGTCGGGAGATCCTGCTGGCCTTTCAATAGTTCCTCTTCGGCCTATCGATTTTCGAAAGTACCATTCAAATAATCCCTAACAATATCCCGATAGTGTTGGAGTAGCCCCATCTTGCTGGAACCAAACATTATCGAACTCATCACCAGTAACCTCTTGTATGGCGGAAACTATTTGATTTGTCAATATTTCCAGGTATTTTTCTCCATTTCCATCTATGAAAAACGGTTCTATGATTCGATCCCTGAAAACTCCTGCCCAAACATTTAATTTTTGTGGATACTGCGTGTGTGTTTCAAGCATCCAGTGAGGGTTTTCGTAACTCTAATATCTGAAATTGTGGCTATTAACTTTTCCACTGAGTTCGAAAGTTGCTTCATCTGAAAGGACAAGTAGAGATGACAAAAAATTTGGGTTTTGGTTACTCCTTTCCATCATTAACTCACTAAATTCAAGTCGCCGATCAAAATCATCTTCATTTAACTCTTAGTGAAGATGAATTTTGTAAGGATGAAATTTCAAAAGTTTCAAATTCTTATGAACTGAAAATGAACTCATATCAAGCTGTTGATTGGCTTTTCTGATTGATAGCCTTCGATTTTCAACAAATGCCTGGGCCACTTCCATTTGTCGAGCTTCCGATATTTCAGATTTTGGTCTTCCAGATTTTGGGCGATTTTTATTTGCCCTTGTGTCTAGGAATCGTTTGATGGTACGGGACACAGTAGATTTCGAAATTCCCACTTGATCTACACGGAGAATTTCGTTGAATAAAATCACAACTTCATCAAAGGACCTTTCTTTATCGCACCGCCCTCGCATCATTAAAATGAGGAACTCTCTCTTCCTCTGTTAAAGTAGCCATTATGCAGAAGAAAACGCGAGGACTAATGAAAAATGAAATAACTTTTTCCGTACAAAACTGCGCTCCTGCCTCTACAAAAGTTGGAAGGAACTGAACGTTCTCGTAGAAATTTCACAAAATAAATAATGTTAGTAAGAACACTTTAAACCAAGATATTACAGATATTGCTTTTTAAACTGAATGTTTTTTTGTCAACACGAGTAGCTAGAGTTTGTAAATATTTACAAACTTATGGACGCTTAAGGTTTATTTCAATTTTGTGCGATTGCAGCGACACCTTGCGAGAATCTAAAAAAATGCCCGATATAAAATTCACGTATTTTTGACCGTAAAATCCGAATCCGCTATAAAAAATAGGGTTAGGGCTGGGAGGGTCGAATCTAATGTCATTGGATAGATTTCGTAAAAATAACAAATACGTGTTTTTCAGTTTTTGAATTGGACGTTTTTCTATGGGCACAAGACGCTACTCTTGAAACAGTAATGTTTTCTTTTCATTTTTTGCGATTACAGCGACACCATGCAAGAATCGAAAAAAATGTCCGGAATAAAATTTACGTATTTTTGCCGTAGAATCCGATTCCGCAATAAAAAATAGGGGTTTCCATTTGAAATTTTAAAGTTGCCTCTCGCTCCACGCACAGAGTGGTGGGTGGGGAGGTTATTTTGGTATCAGTAGATAGTTTTTTGAAAAATGTTTGTACACGTATTTCTTATTTTTCGATTTGATGCAAATTGTTCGAGATTTTCCACCGTTCCCATACTTTTCTAACACCCGGTATAGATCCCAATATTACCTTCCACAACGCCAACTTCGTCAATGGAAAAATAGAATTAACACGCGAAGCTAAAAATAAACTCTTCAAAATAGTCTTCTCTCACGTAACCACCGATAACGTAATCAATATAAATTCAAATCTAACTGAAATAAATATAATAGAGGAGACCGACGAAGCTTACTTAAATTTCATCTTGAATGACAATAGCACAAATGATACTTTACCCCAACAGCAAAATACGCATATGGATGAAGAAACGACAACTCCAATAGACATTAACGATGATACACCAATCAGAAATTTGATGCCAAATAAGTCAAATTTTCGAAAAGTTGCATCGGTGACAAATTCAGCATGCATCATATAAATATACAAAACATGTGCAACAAAATCAACGAAATGGAAAATTTTATAGGGGATCACAAGCCGTCAGTATTCTGCCTCACCAAAACCTGGATAACATCTGATGGGATAGATGCTATGGCGTTAACCGACTACAACATCCAATCACATTTTTGCCGCAAGTCTCATATCCATGGCGGAGTTGCGATATACAATCATAATACAATATCAGGGAAGGTTTTACCTGCAGTTTCTAAATTTAGCGTTGAAATGCATATAGAGTGTTCTGTTACCGTAATTACTAAAGATAAGTTAAAAATGACTGTTGTTATAATATGCAGACATCGGGAGACATGGAAGTCTTTTGAACCAGACAACCATGTTATTAAACTACTTATACAATAGTCATCTAATATAGTTATCCGTGGTGACCTTGACATTGACAGCTTAAAAACAAACAATATGAATCATAAGCTATTATCAGATCTATTATCCTCATTTAACTTAAAGGACCAGTTTAAACAACTAACTAGAATCTGTGCAACAAAAACGGGAACATTCTCAATCTCGATCGACTATATGATTATAAATATGGAGAATTATAAAATATATTGTGAAATGATAAATCCAAATCTATCTGATCACTTCTTAGAAAAATTATCCATTCAGGCAAGCTTCATTACCACCGAAAAAATGAGAAATAACTGCCAAACTAATATCAACAATTTGAAACTACAACTCGGCAAAGAGACTTGGTCAGGAATTGAATCAGAAGATATAATCCCAGCGAAAGTTTGCTCAGGCACTTCAATATAACATGTTCTGTAAAGAAAAAATATCCTTGCAAAAGAAAACAAGACCAATGGTACAACGAGGAAATCAAACATCTAAAGACCGAAATAAATGAACTGCATGCCATAAAAATATCAGAAAAACAACGAAGAGATAATGCTACTCTATAGACAAACTGTACAAAGATTAAAAGAAGCCAAAATAAAATGCAATCAAAATAATATAAATAACTCTGATAAGAAACAAAAAGAAATATGGACAATAATTAACAAAAAATTAGGAAAAACAAAAAAAAATCCAAATATCAAACTGAAATTGGATGATCAATTAATTGAGAACCCCAAGGAAGTGTGTAACGAATTCGGCCAATACTTTTCGCAGGTTGCAGAACAAAAAAATTGATGAAAATTTCGGAGAAGATAATATATCAATAACGTCTTCAACCTCTTCACTATCAAAATTTTTGTTATGTTTTTATGTTTAGTTATTGACCCAGTGCATCTAAGTGAGATTATTTCTGTTATAAAAACTTTAAAAACAAAACATCTAGTGGATCTGATGGTGTATCGATGAAAATAATAAAACAGGTATGTGAAGACATTGCTGATCTTAATCGATAAATCGATAGCAACTGGAAAATTTCCTTCGATATTAAAAACTGCCATAATAGTCATACCACTGTTGAAGGAAGGAAGATACATCGGGCATTAAAAACTACCGACCAATCTCTTTGTATAACAGACATTTTTCAGACAGAAATTTTTAAAAAATTATAACTTATTTTCAAATCAACAGCATGACTTCAGAAGTAATAGGACAACGGAAAGTGCTTCATTCTATATCTCCCAGTTTATCTACGATCAATTAGATCAAAGTCACGTAGCTGCAGGCCTTTTCTTTGACCTATCAAAAGCATTTGATACTGTCGACTTGAACTTTGTGGAAAGTAAACTATATTACGTAGATATCAGAGATAATGTTTTCTTTTGGTTAATATCATTCCTTGCCGAACGTAAACTCTTAGTTTAAATGCACAATTACAAATCGGAAATATTTGATATAGAGGTAGGTGCAGCACAAGGGTCTGTACTAGCACCTCTAATATTTTTATTGTACATTAACGATCTAGCACTTTCTGGTTTCACAATTAATTTTACGAACAATACTATTGTAGCTGTGGCTGCAGATTCGCACAGGCTGGCACAGGTTCAGATAAAAAAGTACTAAAGGAAATGAATCGGTGGTGCTACGCGAGTAAATTAATACTGAACGAGAGAAAGACAGTCTGTGTTAATTTCCACAAAACCAACCCCACAATTCATACCCTTCATTCTTCAGAAAAAACTAAATTTCTACGGTCTTATCTACTAGATCATATTTTTCAAGCACAAATTACGTTTGGATGTCACTGCTGAAGATTCTAACGTTAACCGTGAGCCACTTGAATTGTTCTGAGTTCTTAACGTCTAGCTTGATATCATCCATAAATAAAGTCTAGTATACTTTAACTTGGCGTGTGTATGTATGAGTTAATATTTCCGTACGATTTCATTTTATCCCATATTGTACACAAAGTTAAAGCAATAGTCCAGAAAGATTGTCTACGATTGTACTGCAGTAGTATCTTTAGTTCTATTCTACATTCAGTTCTACCTAAATATTAAATTCATTTAAAGTATAGATAGTTTAGAAAAAATAAGAGTATAAGGTATAATAAAATACAAAATGGATCAATTTATTAGAGATTATGATTATAAACTAATAGAAACTTTAGAACTCGGCAATGTGGATCAGTTTAACAATTTATTAAAATCATTTTCTGTATATCATAATAACATAAGAAGCATCTAAAAAAATTTCGATCAATTTGAAGTACATATGACACAATTTCAAAAAAAATTTAGCTGTATAGTTCTAACGGAAACCTGGAACATAGCAGATAAAGATTTCTTTAGACTCCAGAGCTATGAAATTGTCGAGAGTAGCAATAAAATAAATCAGAATGACGGTATTGCAATATACATTAGAAAATTTTTTACAGATTATGAATACAAAAATATTAAAATAGGTGTAACCAATGCAATAAACTTGGAAATAAAAATAAATAATTATAAAATTAACATTCTTGCCATTTACCGGTCACCTTCTACGTCTGAATATGATTTTATTGAAAATTTGTCAGAACTTTTAGGCACTTACAATTTCAACTCATTTGATCACTTCTTTATTATTGGTGATATAAATATTGACATTAAAGGAAATAGAGGAAATTTAGATTATGTAGAAGAAGATCTAAATCTGCTGTCTGAAAAAGGATTTGTATCTCCAATAAATAAAAATACACGGGTTACAGATACTTCGGCTACATGCATAGACCACATATTCCTGAAATCCAGAAACTGTATACCTATTGAGAG
Organism: Leptura quadrifasciata; assembly: GCA_963675555.1. NCBI lineage: Eukaryota > Metazoa > Arthropoda > Insecta > Coleoptera > Cerambycidae > Leptura > Leptura quadrifasciata. The sequence continues at coordinate 10,324,151 of OY776681.1, read as the reverse complement.
TGTAATTTCAGCAATAATAAAAACAAGTATTACAGACCATTACTCAGTCATCTCAAAAATCAATTATAAAGAAACAAGTAATTGTATTAAACAATATTGTGGTGAGTCATATAAAAAAATTAATAATGAAAAACTGATACAGCTGTTAACTAATGTGTCCTGGGATCAGGTGTATAGCTGCCTGGATCCAAATGAGGCTTTTGACAATTTGTTTGAAATATTCTCAAAATGTATCTCGGAATCAACACAAGTTATAAAATTGAACCCAATAAAAAGGAAAAAACCATGGATTACGCAGGGATTAGTTATTTCAATCAAAAACAGAGATAAATTGTTTCAAAAACATATAAGGCATCCCCAAAATGAACAATTTAAACAGGACTACATAACTTGTAGAAACAAAATTAACTGTTTAATAAAAAAAGCAAAATATAATTATTTTAAATCCAAAATTGACACTAATGAAAATTGTACTAAAACACTTTGGACTGTCGTAAGAGATTTTTCGAATAACTACAAAAATGAAGACAAAAATATAGATAAAATCATAACAGAAAACGAAGATGAAGTGATAGATCCTGAAGAAATAAGTAACAAATTTAACGCCCATTTTTCTCAAGTAGGTGAAAAACTTGCTTCTAAAATAGTGCACGTACCGATGTTAAATGAAATTATGAACTCTCCCCATTCTATGTATATAAATTACACAAATGTAACAGAAATTAAGCAAATTGTACTAGAACTAAAAAATAATAAGGCACCAGGTCCAGATGGTATAAAAAATGAATTATTAAAGTCAACAATTGATACAATTGTGGATCCACTGTGTTTTATTATAAATAAATGCATTGAATGTGGAGAATTTCCTACGCATTTTAAAAAGGCAATCATTAGACCAGTTTTCAAAGGAGGAAGTAAAACAGATGTATCAAATTATCGTCCAATTTCTTTAACCACTTCTTTCGCAAAATTATTTGAAAAAATTATAAAGTCACGTTTAGTTGATTATCTAAATAAAAATAAAATTTTATCTGATATGCAGTTTGGATTTCAAAAAGACCTCTCAACCCAAGATGCAATAGCAAAAGTGACATCTATAATATGCGATGCTATGGATAACAAGAAAGCATGTGTGGGTGTTTTTGTTAATTTAGCAAAAGCCTTTGACACCGTCAGTCATGGACTTTTGCTAAAAAAACTTGAAAACTTTGGAATTAGAGGTAATGTCTTAAAATTATTTAAAAGTTTTTTGGAGGAAAGGAAACAAAAATTTGAAATAAAAAATGCCTTAAGCAAAGAGCAAACTGTAACCTATGGAGTACCACAGGGTACAGTTCTAGGACCTGTGTTGTTTACTATATATTTAAATAGCTTACTTACATTGAATTCTTCTGGAACAATAATATCTTTTGCTGATGATACAGTTATTTTGTATACTGGGCATACCTTGGATGACGTGAGACATTTGGCTGAAAGGGATTTAAAGAAAGTTTTTGATTGGTTTAGTGCGAATTTGCTAACAATAAATGTAGATAAAACTAAAATTATTCCCTTTACGTCTTACGAGAAATATCTACCTGACTACAGCACCATATCAGTAAATAATCTTTTAATTTCACTAACTCGAACTATTAAATACCTCGGTATTTTTATTGACTCGCATTTAAGATGGAACATACATGTAAACAATACAATAACAAAAATTCGGGGCTTAATCTTTAAATTTTATCGATGTCGACAGATACTACCCTTGAATCATCTTAAAATATTATACTATGCTTTTATCGAATCCATTATTCAGTATGGCATAACTGGTTGGGGAGGAGTAAGGAAAGCATATCTGATACCTCTGGAAATAATTCAGAAAAAAATTCTAAAAATCATATATTTTAAACCCTTCCTATACCCCACGGAACAATTATTTTCGGAACTTAATATACTAGATTTGCGGCAGCTTTGCGCTAAGAATATCCTGTTATTTTTGTTCCGAAATAAACAGTACATTAGTAGGATAAGTCACGAACGTAATACCAGAGAACTAGAAGCGGCTCACTTTATTATACCCAGGACTCATAAAAGTATTGGTCAAAGATACTTTGTTTACATTGGGCCGAAATTGCTTAATATTTTGCCGATATCTCTAATAAACATAAAAACAAAACATCTTTTCAAGAAAAAAGTATTAGCGTGGATGACTTCAAATGATGGAAATATGCTCTATAGTATTATTGATCCCATGTAGTTACTAAATTAACTATACTTTGATTGTGTATATCTCCTTGTGAATATTAATTTCGATATTTTCTGTTTTCTTTGTGCAGTAGTTGTATAGAGTCTAATCAAATTATTAAAGAATTAATACAGTTATATGTACAATTTAGTTTCTGTTCTCCCTCTTGTTTTACAATAACTGTTGCTCAGTTATTTTTCAGTTTATTTACTCTTTCTTTGCATCTTAAGGAGGTGTAACCCATAGACAGGCTTAAATAAGCCTAAATGGCTCTTCCATATTTATTTGCAAATGAAACCTCAAAATTGCGTATAGAAATAATTTATATATTGTATAATATTGTAATACATTGTATAAACATAAATGATTAACACATTGTACTCAAAATGAAATTTTAGTTAAGATAACTTATTGATTATACATACCTGTAATTTTTGTGTGTACTTATTTGTGAATAAATAAATTATTATTATTATTATATTATTATAATATTTCTGGATCTTTGTGTACAAGAGAAATGACTGAGCGTGAGATTTGAGATCTCGAACAAAGGTAATATAAACAATAAGAACATTTTTCCCTAGTACGGTCTGTTTATTTGTGTTGGAAGTACAGAAAAGATTACAGGCATGTCAGTATGTTCTTCACTTTTTATCATATCATTTCACATTTTTTAAGATTCCTTAATGCAGTTGTTTGAGGAACTCCAAATAATTCACAGAACAAATCATTAAATGTAAAACTAAGAATATCATGTAAATCAGCGTCCAATTTTATTCGCAAATACACCTAGCCATGTGTTACAGATGATAGGTATTTATAAGGATTCGATCCAACCCCGTGAAAATAAATCGCAACCCACTACAGACCAAAAAAAATTGGAATGAAGAGTATACTTTCACGTTACCCTGTGATATGCGAGACATTTTACTTGTTTACTGGAACCTACACTTTTTCCCAGGAATCCATCTGGTAACTAATGAAGTACATGTTTCTGTAAACAAGAAGAGCGGCCAACGCAAGCCGCGCGATTACTAATTCTTAAAGTAAATATTGCCAAGTATTCATGTATCAATCGTGGTTTTTTAACGGAAGTAAAATATCTCTTAAATACAACTTCCTAAATTTAGCATACCAGTATCGAACTACAACTCAAGAAACATGGATCTCAAGTGGCTTATTAGTTTAGTTTTCTACGGCATCACAATTTTGGTGAGTCCTTATGTAAGCATAGTGCGGTGCATGTTTTCGATTTTAAGTTTTGACAGTTGTCAATTGTCAACTGATGGACATATTTAAATCGGTATTTCTTTAAATCAATCCTGTGCTAGTGATTTCTTTATATTCTTTTGTATGTTTAAAGCCCCAAAGGCATTTACTAACGGTGTTTAACTTATTTAAATAGAACTGGTATTATATTAAACCGCGGGGGGCTATATAATTCGTATTTTAAAACAAAAAATGTACGCAGTTGTTGTAGCGCAGTCAAAATAACACAAAAATCAATATAAATCAACTTTCTAAACAAGCAATTTTATGGTTGAGTCCTGTTGGGGAAGTGCTCAGAATTTCTCAAAAAATGTTTGTACTTCAAAGGCTTTGTGCTTCAATTGTTATTAACAATTTCTTTTTTTTAACCGCGCTTTTCAACCTGATAATGTGAATAACTCGAGATATATCGGTCCGATCGGGACAAAAAAAAAAACAAAATCTTTGTAATTAAATTTTCCACAAATCTACGTTTAATGTGGGTCTAAGGAGCGTAACCATAACCTAAGAAAGAAACTGGCCAAAAATCGTTTCCATTTTATTTTGCTGCTCAGAGCCGCTGGGGGAACGAATCAACTTCAAACTTTCAGAAAATCTGCCTTTTACTCTAATAAAAACACCCTCAAAATTTGGTGCAAAAATATTAAACCCAGTGTGCGCAATTGAATTTGTTATTTAAAATTTGAATTGGCCTCCATTTTATGCCGTTAAGTCCAAAACAGATCATTTTTTTCTTTAAAGTTAGGTCTCTATGCGAGCTTTTCGGTGCTGTAAAAAAATTTTTTTTAACCTATTTTGGCCATTTTTTGCATTTGGGCAAAACCCAATAAACAGAAAATGAATATTCTCGGCTATTTTGAAATAAATTTTGAAATTTTTTTTATCAGATCATAAAGAAAATTTTAATACCTTTATTATAATAAAAAAAAGAGTTTATTTTGCTTAAAATTTTACAAAAAATTTTTATACGGCATCAAAAAGCTGGCGCCGAGACCTAACTTAAAAAAAAATGATCCGATTTGGACTTAATGGAATAAAATGGCGGCCAATTCAAGTTTTAAATAACAAATTCAGTTGCGCATATTTTTTAACCAAATTTTCAGGGTGGTTTTGTTGGAACAAGCGGTAGATTTTCTGAGAACTTGAAGCTGATCGGTTAGCCCAGCGGTTCTGGGCAGAAAAATTTTTAAAAAACGATTTTTAGGACTTTTGTAGGTTATGGTTGCTCGACTACACTAAATGTTGATTTCTAGAAAATGTAATTACAAAGATTTTGGTTTTTTTTGTCCCCATCGGATCTACATATCGCATATTCACATTTTTAGGTTGAAAAACGCGGTTAAAAAAATTAAATTGTTAATAACAATTGAAGTACAAACATTTTTTGGGTATTCCTTAGCCTCTCTCCCAACAGGAATCAACCATAAAATTGCTTATGAGAAAAGTTCCACTTCAAATCTTATTTTGACTGCATTATTAAGAAATTTTGAATATAAACACGTATAAAATTGAAATAATAAATATATGGGACCAAAATTAAAACTTCAACGTGTGAAAAAATTTAAAGCTGAAATATAAAAAGTTTGTTTGCCTCCTTACATCCCGTAGTAATAACGGAAACTCATGAATTATCAATCTTGGAAGATAAAAATGTCACCGTTTCGTAGCTATGTACACAGTCTCTAAATTTAAACAGGGTTAACTTTGAAAAAGAAGTTAGAATTCTTAAAACGCTAGCAAAAAACAATGGCTATGATGAGTTACTTACTGACAAATTAATAACAAATAAACAGAGAAAATTACTACAAAAACATTTTTATAACATGCCAAATATAGAAAACAAAAAGTGGCATAGTATAAATTACGTCAATAAGGTTAGCAACTCAGTATGTAGTAGATTAAATAAATTAGGTATTAAGACAATATCAACGAATAGAAATAATTTAGGTTACTTGTTGGTTAATAATAAAGAAAAGACAGAAGATATTAAAAAATCGGGGGTATATAAAATAAAGTGTGACGACTGAGATGCCGTATATATAGGTCAGAGTGGCCGTAGCATAGATGTGAGGTTAAGAGAACACAAACAGTCTATTTTATATAATAAAAAATCAAATGGTTTCGCCGAACATTGCATTGAGCAAAATCACGTTTTTAACGGTAGTAGTGTTAAACTTTTGCATAGTGCAAACAAAAGAAAAATCCTAGACATGCTTGAAATTTTAGAAATTAAGAAGGCCCTAAGAAAACATTACAAATACACAAACAGAATTTATGAACAATCCTATACTAGACACAGTAATAAAATTAAAATTAAGTTCATAGTTGCGGCCTGTATTGTTAAATTTTAAGAAATAGCAAATCAAGTTATTATCCCCCTCTAGGTGGGTAGAGGATTTATATGATATATACTGTGAACCACCACTTTCTGGTAAGTTTTTAAGACTCTTTGATAATAGTCGCAAGGCCGAAACATATGTCAGAGAAACCTGGACAAATCTAATGAAACAATAAACCACGTGCGTATTGTAACTATTCTTGTGAATATTTATAATTATTCTATTGAATATGTTTCATTAGGAACCTACCGCAGATTCCATCCAATTAATAATAATAATAAAACATGTTTTGTTAATAGTATTCTCTTAATAAGTTATGCAATGAAAAAGCAGCTCATTCGAAATGGTGGGAGATTTAGAATTCCTATATATTTTTTCATAACGTGTAGCATGTATGTTAACTTGTTAATAATTTCTTTCGAGAGCTTCGCAGTAGCACAAAATTACGCAACAAGAAATAAAATAAAACGTACAATTTTGATAAAGACCCAAGAGGCTATCTGAGCCATTAATTTTAATTTTGTGGCGTATTTTATAAATAACTTACAAATTAATATTCAGATATTCTGGATTAGTTTCTAATAATGCTTTAGAATATCTTGCACTAAAAAGATTTTTCGTGTTAATGAAAATAAAATAGAAATAAAATTAGGCTTGCGTGATAATGGTGAATGCGCCAGGAATTCGACCTAAAAATCCGTGAAAAATTTTCTTTAACATGACTAAGAATTTGAACGTTTTCACAGAACACATGAATTTTCACACGTGAATATCAATGGCATTCGTCAAACCAGGGCGAATAAATGCGTAACCAATAGAAAAAAAGAAAACGGTAAACAACAAAGCTTGTTTAATTTGACGAAGGTAATATTGTGCCATCACGGTTGAATGGAATAAACTTTTTTTTAAATACTTTTCTGTGAAACTATGAGAGATAGCAAAAATAGTAAAGAGAAAATTGTTTTCTATCTGTCATGCATTTATAGTTGTCTTCTATTGGCAACTGCTTTCTCAGGGATTTTATAAACGACGTGTCACCAGAAACTGCATCGAAATGCTGATGAAACCATGTGATAGCCGACATTTTTTCACGAATTTAAAAAAAATGTCTTAGAGAGATAGATTTTTCTTAAATCACTGAGACGTTGTTTATTAATATTAAGCAATGATTTTAGCTGGAATCTACAGAGGAATATTCAGAGAATCCTATGCAAATTTTTCGACTCGATTATTTAAAAATTGTTGATGTGGCAATTGTTTAAAGTTACCGTTGCTCCGATAGTTAATGTAGGAACCATGGTGGGGGAAGTTAGCCACGCGCGGCCAAAAACGAGTCTCGGGCGCTTCAAATTTGTTTCGCCGGAAAAATTTGCATCTTGCTGTAGAACCGTCATTGGCCGAGAAATAAGCGATAAAAAGTTATTAACAAGTTGGTTGTGCAAAAACTATTCGACCATATTGCTCCCGATTTCGCGTGCCTTTTCTATGCTACAAGAGCCTTCTTCTTCTGTGGTAAGAAGTATATAAAACATAGTTCAAATGTGCTTTTAGAGGGCGGAATATTAAAACATAATATTTTTAGTCGCAAACTCCTCTATAAAATCCTTATTTTACTATAAGGAACGTAACCAGACTGCAACCAACAGCTACTGTCCGGGTTATGTGCCCCACCGAGCGCTGAATTACAAGTTGCAAGCCTGGCGCGTTAAGTGTAATAATTGCATATTACCATCAAAACGCTAATGCTTCGATTTAAGTAGGATCAGTCTTTCGACTGGTGTTTGTTGCAATCGAAGCATTAGCGTTTTGATGGTAATATACAATTATTACACTTAACGAGCCAGGCTTGTTACTTGTAATTCAGCGCTCGGCGGGGCACATAGCCCGGAGAGTGGCTGTTGGTTGCAGTCTGGTTACGTTCCTTATAGTAAAATAAGGATTTAAAAAAATATTATGTTTTTATATGAAACATGTTTTCTATTGTTTATTAACAACTGAAAAAACAGCTATTTTAGCATATTGTTTTACAATGACTCATACACAAATTAACCTATTTTGATGAAATAGGTCTCATTTTGTAGGTTTTTTTCAAGGCGCACAACATTTAAGAAACACTTTTTTTTCTATACGCAATAGTTTTTTCTAAAACTCAAAAAACCTTTTTCTCACACCTTCAACATTTTTTTTTGTCAAAATGCTAATTCGACTGGAGTAAAACCATTATTTAAAAATTATAAAATATGAATAAAACTAAAATAAATTTTCAAACTTTTCTCTGTTTTAATAAATGCTCATACGGTAACGACGTAGAAACGAAAAATATATAACACTACGTGATCTTTTACCCAGGTCAAATTCAATATGTGTGTATTTTCCTCACGATCTATGTATACAAAGAATATCAAATATTTATTTGCCTTTTTCAGACTGATCGCTGCGACTCGCGGCAACTCAAAATCTTCATCCCAAAACACCACTGCGCCACTGGGATACTGTGCAACACAACTAAGAATTATCCAGACAAGGAAATCAGGAAAATCGTGGAGAGGAATAAAAAGAAATTCGCGTCTTTATCTGGGGCAGTGATTGAGCCGGCTGAAAATAGCGCATTCCCTCAAATTCGAAACACAGCCGATGAGTTCGAGGAGCTGAACATGTGCCGGACGAAGAGGGTCACAGTGATGCCGAAGACAGGGTTCGATGTCAACATGAAGTTGAGGTACATCGTGAACGTGGACGGGTTCAAGCAAGTGCTTACGTATGAGACCTGTGTGTAAGTTTATTTTTAGATTCTTATATCAATTTAAAATTAATAAACAACATTAATAAGTAACACAACTGCAGAATAAATAAACAAAGAACAAATGCGTCATGTTAAGAATGGCGAGTATTTTTGTTATAAATTGATTTGATGTATCTCTGACTAGCTATTTCGGTATGTATATCGTATATATTACCATTATATATGTATTTTTATAAAAACTCTATTGTAAATTAGGCGTCCATGTACTGGCACTTGAACAAAAAGAATGGACACAATACAGGTCGTATAACAAACTCAGCAGAGCATCTGGAAAATTTAGTTTAAACAGTAATCGTGGGTAGGTTTGCATAAATTCATGTATCAAATAAATCATTCTGCCAGAATGAAGTATCCAAATCAAGTCGCCATGCTTTCGTGATAAATGAAAATTTAAGACGGTTGTCAAAGCGTTTGCGAGAAATGTCAGTCAAGGTCAAATATTCAACGTTCTTTTGCGGTTGAAGCTTATTTAGAAAATAACTATTCTGTTGCAATCACCCAGCGTTTATTGCCTCGCCACTTTCATTTAAATCTACGAAATCCAGTACCTAGTTGAATAGCAATTAAAAAGTGGGTACACAAGTTTTGCAGTACTGCTGCATGTACCAGAGAAAAACCAAAAGGAAGAACTCGTTCAGAACGCACAATTGTAAACGCTGAAAGGGTAATAGTCGATTCTTATTTGCCAATTTTAAAAACTTTTCGAGGTTGGCATTCTGGAAAATTGTTGCAAAAAATGTACGCGGATCAAAGATGGCGGCCCACGACTTTTTAAACAAATTCTATCTCCTATCTATGTTATTTCTTAACGGATTTTAAAAACAAAAAAAGCAAGTACTCATTGTAAGTGCACCTTTTATTAAAAAAATAGTACTGTCATATAAAGCCGTGATATTTGTAAATTTGTAAATTTCTTAGGTAAATGAAAATATCAGAATTAATTTATTAAGTTATTTACTTTTAACGGAAAATCCATTGTAGCATATGTACTACAACGGATTTTGGAAAACGACACACGCAAGATTTTTGACGTTTAAAATAATTATTTTTTAAAGTTAACGCAAAAGTGAGGACATATTTAAAATCAGCATTAAATTCTTTACGACTTATATTTGAAGAGTTTTTTTATGAAAAACTACGGCTTATATTTGAAGAAAATTTATATTTTATTTATTTTTTTTTATTTATTTTATTTTATTTATTAGATACAACCACCCAACAGGTAACCAGTTACAGGGTGGGAACAATTACAATAATAATGTATATAAGGTACAAATATTACAGATCAGTAGAATATAATAAATACAATAAACAGAATGTAGAGTTATAGAAAACAGAATAGGTGAAAAAGACAGAGAAAAGATACAATTATCATACAAATAGTATTAAGTTTTTTATACACTAATATTCATGTTACACAGATAATAGATTTTTTATCGAGGCAAGGCTACAATTAAATATATCAAGCTCATTTTGCAGCGAATTATAATTTTTACACATAAAATATATGGGTGAAGTTTTTAATAGATTAGTCCGAGGGGTAACGAGATAAAAAGTTTCACGATTTCTACTTTCTATACGAGGTACCCGAAAACATAGTTGTTCCAAAATAGATGAGCAATCAAAGATATTGTGAATAATTTTATATAAGAATACCACGGAGTGTGCCATTCTTCTGTTTTGTAGACTCGATATGTGAAACCTTTCTAACATAATGCTTTGTGGGTAACCGATTGTAGGATAGTTGCCATCTTCAACAAAACATAATTACTTAACCAGACGACGCTGGATGTTCTCTATATTGTTTATGTATGTAGCATATCCCGGAGACCATACCAGTGAACAATATTCCAGTTTCGACCGCACAAAGGAAAAATATAACAGTTTCGTAATGTCCGTATTATTAAAACCCTTACAATTCCCAATTACGAACCCTAAGTTTTTTAACGCTGACGATACAGTTAAGTTCATATGCTCATTGAAACTTAGATTTCTGTCAAAAGTAACACCAAGATCTTTAATGATATCAGGTCTTTGTAACTCTTGGTTATTTAAATGGTAATTGTAGGTGACATGAGTGCGGGCTCTACAAAATGTAAACGCGTTGCATTTAGATACATTAAGAGGCAATTGATTTAATATACACCAATGATTTATCTTATCCAAGTTATTCTGCAGCTTATCACAATCTGCCTCAGTTTCAATTACATGATAGATTTTCAAGTCATCTGCGTATAATAGACTTGAAACATCCAGGTCTATAACAATATCGTTAATAAAAATATTAAACAGTAGTGGTCCCAGTACCGATCCCTGAGGAACACCTGAGCTAGCTATAATATCAAAAGACTTGAAACCACGGTATTCTACATACTGTCGCCTGTTTGTTAAATATGAAGTGATTAAATCTAATAATGCTAACGATAATCCGAAATTATTTAGTTTCTGTATCAGAATACCGTGGTCTAAGCGATCAAAAGCTTTGGAAAAATCAGTATAGATAATGTCAACCTGTTTGTTGTCATCCAGTTTTTCGGAAAGATATTGTGTAACACAGGTTAGATTAGTTTCAGTGGATCTACCTGGTACAAATCCATGTTGATTTGTTACGATCTGATTTTGTACGTGCCTGGATAATGACGCATTCAAGGTAAACTCAAAGGCTTTTGCAAAATTGCAAATTATTGTTATTGGCCTATAATTCTCAGCATTATATTTGTTATCTTTCTTATAAACAGGACATAAACGAGAGTATTTCCATACATCAGGGAATACCTGTAACTTCAGGGACAGATTAAAAATTATTTTAAGGGGCAGGGCGAAGACATGTGCACAGTCCTTAACTATAAATGCAGGTATATTGTCTGGACCTTTAGTAAATTTGGGTTTTATCTTCTTAAGCGATTTTAGCACGTCCGATTCCGAAAACGTCGTTATGCATAAATTATTACTGTTTACATCACCACAGGGGGGGATATTTATTGCTGTTATTATTAGGATTAAGATAAACCGATTGAAAAACGGTTCCAAAAGCATCAACAATATTTTGAGGATTTGTGTGTCGAATGTTATTATATGTAATATTATCAGGAATGGCGCTACTATTCCTTTTACTGTTTACATATGACCAAAATTTTTTTGGATCATTTTTTATATTATTTTGAATATTCAATAAATAATTTTCATATGATTGTTTTACGTCCTGCTTTATTTTCTCTCTCATGTTCCTGAATTTATTATAATCATCTTCACTTTTTGTTTGTTTATACTTTCTCCTCTGAATATTTTTTTGCTTTATATCTCTTACAATATCATTTGTGTACCAAGTTGGATATTTGGGTTGTTTGGGAATAGATTTAGGCACAAATTGATCAAAAATTTCAGTTAGTTTAGAGTAAAAAGCAGTGCAAGCCATGTTAACGTCATTTAGTTCAGTTAGAAATGACCAGTTTATCTGAAATAGATTTTCATATAAGAGAGGGTAATTGGCTTTTTTAAAGTTATATATTTCCATTAAATTACATGGGAACTTTTCAGGATGAGAATTAGTAATTTTTAGTGATATTTCTAAGGGGGGATGATGTAAATCCTCTATTAATAGACACTCTAATGATCTGTTTACGTCACAATTTGCATTTGACAGTACCAAATCAAGAGTAGTCTCATTAGTATTTAGTACATTATTAAATTGTTTGAGGTCAAGGTACTCAGAAAAGTGTTGTACAGCAGCTCCACGACTGCTTGGTGCAATATTTTGATTGTTATACTCTGGGACATTAAAATCTCCTATAAAATAAATATTTTCATCGTTTAAATAGTCTAGAGACTCAATACATTCAAAAAGACCTTGGTAGGATGCATACGGTAAATTTGGGGGGATATAAAGGATGAAAATGAAAATATTTTGAAAATGAAAGGTCACTTTAACACCAACTATATCTATTTGAGGAAATATCTCACGTATAAGACTGACATTAAGTTCCTCATAAATATACTTAATATTTAGCGCAATTAGTACACCGCCGCCTTTATTTTTATTAGTTTCCGTAAAGTTCCGGTCACACCGTATGATATTATAATTAGAGGACAATATTTCTGTATTCAGTACTTGCGAGTTTAGCCAAGTCTCTGTGAAAGCATATATATCATAATGGCATGCCATAGAGGCAAGAAATAAGTCTTTTAATTTTGTGTTCAACCCGCGTACGTTTTGATAATATATGTTTATGATATGAGTTGGTGAAGAGGCAGTGGTTTCGATTGGGGTTATTGTTATACTTGGATCATTGTTATTTGAAATATTCTTGTTTGTTTTCACGCCTAGTTATGCAGAAAATGACATTTTTGCCTTAAACTCATTAATTTTTTGTTTATATACGAAACAGTTGTCCCATGCAGCATGTTCGACATTAAGCTCAAGTTTATTAGTAATAGAGTAATCTAAACAGTTGGGGCACTTTAATGATTTATTATTACAATCTTTTACATTGTGCTCACCAGCACATATTGGGCACCGTATTTTAGATTTACATTGCTCTGATATATGATTAAAACCGCTACATTTGAAGCACCTTCGTATATCAATAGAATCGTAAACATTACATAGGTCGAATCCAATAAATAACTTACCTTGCGGCAGTTCCAATTACAAAGCCACCTGCTCCTGAAAGCCTATTGTTTTTAACAAAATTTTCTGTAAAAGGCGATGCGCCAGCAAAAGTTGCAGTTGCTCGATTCGGATACAACGTCATGTATTCTCTTCTTGCGGCAAACTTATTTTTCTTATTTTTCACATAAAGGGAAAATATTTCGACCTTTCTCACCCTCATTATAACCCATTTTGATTAAATAAATGTTAATAATGACGGATTGAAATGTCAAAACTGAATAAACAATAAAATAATTATTTTCGTGGCCTACCTTGTTATTTTTGTTTCACTTGTGTTTTGACAGGCATGGCTCAAACTTCTTGCAACAAAGCAGCATTTTGAATGTCAAATATGTCAAGAAAACTTAGATAGTTACTAGTGTCGGTGTGGCCAATCCAACTAAAATAATTACAAGCAGCTGGTACTTCCGTTTACACCGGAAGTCGATACAACTTGCTTATTTCAAATGGAACACCCTATATATATTAGGGTTTTCGAAAAGAGCATAAAATTCTGAGTCGAAAATATGTAGCATATCCTATACCTAAACCTAGCCGTATCAGAGATATTTGACATTTTATAGAAAATTTGACAGATGCAACGGTTTGCAAGAACCGTTATAACTTTCCTCGTGTAAAAGATCCTCATTTGCTTCTTGTCGCATAAAAAGAACACAAGGAGAACTACGTTCTACAACTTAAATAAATTCGATAATATAATACCAGGTGTTCCGTTTTTCGCGTTACATTTTGTCAATTTCAAACCGCGAAAACTTGTTTAGGTCAAATGGAACACCCTGTATTTTTTTACGTCAAGTTGTGTAAAATTGAATTCCCTTTTTTCTGATATCAGCATTGTGGGGGTTGAAATTACAACTTTTTGAAATATTTGCGATTTTATTAGAAATTCATGAATTGTTGTAATCATTTCATCAATATAGCCATGATTAGAAACAATCAGTCATTATCTTATGTTAAAAAATGCCAGCATGTTTAAATTATACCAACGAAAACTTAAATTTGTTTATTATTTATGGAGAATGTGATAAAGTAACATCAAGAACTTGTAGCATTTGCTACTCGATATCCACAAAAACGCAAAATAACACTAACACTGTAACATGCGTATTAATCGAATTGAAGATATGGCATGAACTAAAATAGCAGAGATAAGATCAATTTAAAATGTGATTTGAAGTGTGATGTTTCAATTTAATAATTGCTCAAAATTACGCCCTCGAACCTCGACACATTTTTCGCAAATTCTGATTAGTTCCTCATGGGTGGCTCTTCTAATTGAATCCTGTGATATGTTTTGAAATGCATTTCTTACTCTTTGCATACAATCTGCAATGGTTGTTAATGGGCTCTCGTAAACTTTATTTTTAATAGTTCCCCAAATGAAATAATCCAGAACTGATAAATCGGACGAGCGAGGAGGCCATAAGAAAGGTCCATTATTGGCAATCCATTGATCATAAAAAGTTTTTTGTAAATATTTATTAATTAAATATGCGTTATGTGGGGGAGCACCGTCGTGCTGATAAAAAATGTTTCTATGTTCGGCGAGAGGTAAATTTTCTAAATAGTTCTTATTCAAATTTTCAGATATCTTTCACTTAAAAAATAAACAAAAATTTACCTATACATATTAGCAGAAGAGAAAATTTAATTTACCGTTTAAATTTTCCTGATAATATTGTAATGCCACCACTCGTTTCTTATGGCACAGTAAACATTGAACTGCCAATTTTCCTGAAAGTTTCGCTCTCTGAACATATGAGGATTTGAGTCACTCCAATAATGCGAATTGTGTCTATTAAAAAGTCCATTTTTAGTAAAATTTGCTTCATCTGTCCATATAACATTTTCCAAATAAGAATCGTGACCCTTAGACCGTATTAGAATAAACTCACAAAAATTCTGTCTTCTTAGGAAATCTGTTTCTTTTAATCTTTGAACCATATTTAATGAAAACGGGTAAAACTTATGTTTTAATAAGATTCTGTGAATTGAATCCTTGCATAGTCCCGATTCCAGAGCAGCTTGTCTTAATGACATCCTTAGAAATGCATGAAAATATCCCAGAATGACTACTTCAATGTTTTCGTCATCAATAATAGACTTTCTTTTTTGCATTTTTGCCTTGACAGAGCCATAATTTTTTTAATTTTCCAGTATGCGTTTTACAGTGTTTGGTGACGGTTTTCGTTTTTTGGATATCGAGTAGCAAATGTGCTGCAAGTTCTTGATATTACTTTATCACATTCCCCATAATTAATAAACAAATTTAAAAAGTCTTCGTGGGTATATTTTAAGCGTGCTGGCATTTTTTGACATCAGATATTGACTGTTGTTTCTAATCATGGCTATTTTGATGACATGGTTAAGTACAACAATTCATGAATTTCTAATAAAATCGCAAATATTTCAAAAAGTTTAACTTTAACCCCCACAATGCTAATATCAAAAAAAAGGGAATTAAATTTTACACATCCTGACGTAAAAAAATACAGTGTTCCATTTGACCTAAACAAGTTTTCGCGATTTGAAGTTGACAAAATGTAACGCGAAAAACGGAACACTTGGTATGATATTATTGAATTTATTTCAGTTGTAGAACGTAGTTCTCCTTGTATTCTTTTTATGTCACAAGAAGCAAATGAGGATCTTTTACACGAAGAAAGTTATAACGGGTCTTGCAAATCGTTGCACCTGTCAAATTTTCTATATAATGTCAAATATCTCTGAAACGGCTAGGTTTAGGTATAGGATATGCTACATATTTTCGACTCAGAATTTTATGTTCTTTTCGAAAACCCTAAAATATATAGGGTGTTTCGTTTGAAATAAGCAAGTTGGTATCGACATCCGGTATAAGTGCCAGCTGCTTGTAATTATTTTAGTTGGATTGGCGACACCGACGTTAGCAATTCATTCATTCATTCATTATTTCAAAATTTTATGATGCCTACTTTTCTCTATATCGATCGATTCAGTTCCCGGTGAAACACCCTGTATAGTGAGTAACCCTGTATTGTACAGGAAAACGATAATTGAAAACAATCATAGACGTAGTGGGAATAGTGGTGGGTGTGGCGATGCATCATCACGTCTTACGTCTTTTATGTCGCGTGCATTAAAATGAGAGAAAAGGTTTGCAGGGTCTGCTTTCTAGCGTCTCAGCTTTCAATTATAGGTTTCCTGCACTATACAAAACAATCAATTTTTTCGTCGAAAACCTTTATTTGAGACAGCTAAAGAATCCTGCAAAATTAACTTCTGTGTCTTTCTGAATCAAATAAAGCTAGTGAGGTGAATTTCGAGTAGTTTTCAAACATATCTCTTTTACATTCTTTATAGCTGATTGACCGCAACTCTCCCTTTGAGGAAAAGATGCAGAAATAAAAGATTGCTTTAGTACGATAGTTCATAAAGACGGTCTGATAAATACTAAAACTACAATCGAACAAAAAATTATAACAACACTCAAATCGCCAACAGCAAATGGAATCCAGAAATCAAATTCCTTGTTGCTTTGCTCCGCTGATGAAAATATAAAATAATCATATAAAATTTCACACACTATAAATACTTTCGTTATTGCTTTAAACTTTAAATTGACTAATTGTGAAAAATTACGAAATATAATAAACAAACTTATTTAAATTTTTTTATGCCGAGTAAAATATAATCGAGAAGCTTTTTGTGTAAAATATTTTTAACATGTTAGTCATATATTTGTTACAAGTGTATTGAAATAATAAACTATCTGGATTAATCAGCCTTTTAAAGCAACAAACAGTAGCGAGCTTTCTCAACGGACAAAAAATGTGTCAGATCAGATCCAAATTTAACGCTATCTGGAAAAAATGTATACACAATAAATACAGGGTAATATGATATATTTACAGTAAGTAGTAAAAGCTAGAAATTGTATTTTATTATAAAAACGTGTAACATATAAAAATAATTCGTTTATTAGCATTAACTAGAATTTTTACAAGAAATAAAGAAATCTGAAAACAAGACAAATTGGTTGAAAATTATCAGATTTAACCATACCTTTGTCCTACTTAGTATGGTCAGAATCAAGTGAACATCATCTTGTGGACAATGTCTCTTGACTAATGGGACATTATCCACAAAATTAAATTGATGATAACCTTTCCTTTGACCTTCGAATCGAATGCAAGGCAATTCTGATGTATTCTTCAATTTCCATCGTATTCAATGTGATATAAATCTGGTAGCCTTGCTGGTCACAGACGAATATTATCATTATATTCTTATAGATATGTACAGCCAGGTGCTTCGTTATTTACGGCATTATCTCACAGGGAAGTTGATTTCGCAGCTGTCTTAAGTATAGAAGTGCATTTTCGGTATATTGTGATTGTACACCTTCGCATTTAAGTCGTAACGGTTTTTCATTGGACAAGAGATATGTAGATTATTTATTGTAAAAGAATGTACCAATAAAATATTGTAAATGCACGTTAGTTTTAAATACGAATTACTCGAGTTAGGCGCGGTTAGTACTTGGATGGGCGACCGTTTGAAACAAGACCGTGTCCTCACCTCACATATCTTCCAGCGGCTTGTATATCAGTGCATGCGCGGAAACTATGCAACCTTAGGCGAGGGTTGTGTAGGCGATATACCATCCTTCGGAGGAGATGTAAAGCCCTCGGTCCCTTGTCTATTAAACATTAGGCAAGTAAAAGATCCCTATTCTTCTTAAGGGAAGAAGTTCGGCAAAATTCCTGGTTGGGGGTAGCTCGTCTCCAGGCGTCGGTGATAGGCCTCAGTAGCGGAAATAGACCGACGTTAAGTAAATGTTTAAAAAAAGAGTTTATATAATAGACTACATTATTTTTGGATATACTGTCAGCCGCAGAAATACTGGAAGACAATTTTGAACCACCTTGTACAAAAATTTCAATAACGAGGTTAATTGGGTTTCTCTTTGTTACAGGGACACAAAAAGTCAATGTTTTGGAAATGAAATCATGCCAAACGACTTCAAGACGTTTTGCAAGCAAACTTACAACATAGTACGGCTGGTATCTATCAACAACTCTGGAAAACTGGAGTACGGAAGATTTACAGTTCCGAGCAGTTGTGTTTGCTCCTACAAGAAAGAAGCTAGGTTTTATTAACTTTGTTTTTATTATGATATGGAAGAGATTGATCTTATGTTTGAAGTCTGTTATTGTATATATTCTAATTTATAATGTTGATTTTGGAATATGCTATATGCTCTCTTAAACTATTTATTACCTTGGTTCTAGGAATAGTGTTTTTCTACTTATTTTTTTTGTTAACTAGTTTTAAATCTTGTAAATAGCAAGGCTCAATAATGTAAGAAATAAATTCGTTTACAAAATATATGCAATTTTATTTCTATTTCTGTTATTATGTTAAGTGTGGGTTCTGTTTTATTTTGTTTGTGGCCCTATTTCAGATTTTAAAGTTTTCACAACACCTGATAATTTACTTAAAACTGTTAATTTTATTTTTCTAATTTGTACATATATTGCGGTCTTGTAGAATAGCTGAAAATTTTGATAGCCTCCTAGTCTCCAGTGTCATACTTTCAGGTATAGGTGTTCCTCAAGGATTCGTCTTAGGACCTCTACTGTCCACAGTTTATACTAGTCAATTTACTAAATATCTTGAGCACTGCACTATGCATATGTATGTTGATGACACTCAGATATACCATTCTTTTTACGTAAAAGATTATGCAACAGCAGAACACAAGATAAATAAAAATTTAGAAGCATTATATAGCACTTCTGTAGATCGTTCTCTAATTCTTAAATGTTAATATTAACGGAACTTGTATACCATTATCCACCACTACTAAAAATTCATGTCTAATCATGGATCAACAATTGTGATTTCGAGACCAAACATCTAAAATCATCCAGAGGACATATGGGACTTTAAGATTGTTGTCTCCGCACTAAACAAGTCTAAATAAAGATACAAGGAATATGCTTTGTGAAACGCTGGTTTTCTCACAGTTTTCATTTTACTCCCCTGTCTATGGCCCTTGTCTTGATAAAGACTCAATAATTAGAATACAAAGAGTACAAAATTCTTGTATTGGATTCATGTTTGGTATAATAAAATATGAAGTGTTATTTGTACAAAAGCTGTCTGCGGGTGGGAGAGTGGTGGGGGGATTAGGGGCTGTTGATGGAGGCACCACTCTCCCACACACACACAGCTTTCGTATAAATAACACTTCGTCAGATACTGCCAGCTCTAAGGAGTAGGCAGATTGAGGCCTTAGAGACGGATCGTGGTGACATCTGGGGAGTAAGCAGATTGAGATCCCGGAATCGAACCAGTTCTACGAACTCCTAGCATTATTCTCTTTGACAATTTTTTCTTGACCCCCTATTTTCTCTTGAAAATGGCTCCAAAACGGGAGCCGAAACGTCGAGACATTAATATATATATATATATATATATATATATATATATATGTGTGTATATTATATATATATATGTATATATATATGTAGAATGTTTGCGTTGATCACCACCAGATGTGAGTAAAGCAAGAATGTAAATATATAAATACATATTATAATAAAATATAATATACATAACTTACCAAATAAAATAAATACATAAAATTAATGCTATTGCGTGACTTTACGTTACGTGATGTTTCCATTTGGTACAATTAACATTCATTAAAATCTCTTCAATATTAAATATTATTGTTGTTGGACTATTTTCTTTGGGGGTATACGAAAAACGAAGTTTATTCATTTGAACCACCAGAAAATATTCAAATTTTAGAAGAACCTGTAAGAAATACTTTGGCTGCTGTTAACAGACATACTTTAAGGAGAGCGTGTAGTTCAATATTACAGCGTTGTCAAAGTGCATTAATGAACAAGGTCGACATATTGAACAATTTCTTTAAGTTTTTAATTCCATTTTAAGTCCAAAATATTTTTCTTTGTGAAAATAAGTAAATTAAAGAAGTAGAGCGAGTAGACTGTCATTATTTTATATTTTTTAAAAATAGGCTTACAGTGCTGCCGATATTCAGCGTTGTCGATTAAACGGACGATGCGCTTCTGCAGCAGAAACAATCTATCTATCTCCATTGTTGATCCCCAGACAATAATCCGATATGTCTGTCTATACTGTGTACGTAAGCGTTGTAGAATAGCAGTATAGTGTCTATATTTAGGGAAGTTTTTAAATTACCAATGGCAAAATATGCGCTACACAATTTAGTGGCAACGGAGGCAATGTGGTTGCCCCATGCTAATCGATCATCTAGGTGAATTCCTAAGAATTTAGTTGTTGGCGCGTTACATAACGACTTTTGCTCTGATCTAACTAACAATGATCTTGGTTCTTTCTCTAGTACTCGAATGTTTTTGAATGTCATAAGGACCGTCTTCTGCGTGTTTAACATAAGAGCATTATTTCTACACCACTCGGTTATTTCATTAGAAATTATATTAGCTCTTTCTTGTGCATTTTCCAAATTTTTACTACTAATAATAGTCGAGGTGTCATCAGCAAACTGACACATCAGAAAATTAGAGTCATTTGATACACTGTTATTAAGGTCGTTTGAGAAAATTAGGAATAAAAGTGGTGATAATATTCCGCCTTGAGGTACGCCGTATTTTATTGGGCATATTTCAGAAGAAAATTTGAAATTTGCGATGTTATTTGACTCGGTTGTTATTTGAAGGTACTGTGATCTATCGGATACATAAGAAATTAACCATTTTAGAGGTGGACCTGTGATACCATAACATCTTAATTTATGTGCTAACACCGATTTATTAATGGCATCAAAGGCTTTCGTGAGGTCGAAGAAAATCCCTACGGTGAACAGTTTTTCATCTATACGTTTATTTATGAAATTAATGAATTCTACAAGGGCAGTTTCGGTGGATTTTCCTTTCAAGAATCCGTGCTGTGTTTTTGAAAACAGCTTGAATTTATTAAAATAATGTACAATACGTTCATACATAAGCTTTTCAAATATCTTAGAAAACACAGATAAATTTGAAACTGGTCTATAATTTTTTGTCTAAATGATCACCTTTCTTAAAAATTGGTACAATTCTGGCTACCTTTAACTTAGAGGGAAATTCACCAACTGTAAAAGATGTATTGATGATATTTATAGAGGTATTGCGATTATATTAGCTACTATTTTTAATATAAAACAAGGTATTCCATCTGGTCCAGCCGATTATTTCTTAGTAACTTTTATGATTGTATTGTATATTTCAGTTACAGTCACTGGATGAAGAAAAAAAGATTTATCCCCATGATAGTGGTTTATCATTTTAATATTACTTTGTATTTTATCTGCAGGTTCATTAACAGAGTTTAAAAAGTGATTGTTAAAATTTTTGGTGATTGTTTCTGGATTTTTTTCATGTTGTTCTTCTGCCTTTTGATTTGATACGTACTCTGTATAGCTAGTCTTTTATAATAACTATACTAGCATATAATGTGTGTAATTGTAAAATTTATTTTTTGTCTGTATTATATCAGTAAATAAATAAATAAATAAAATTTATGTTATTATTTACTTCTTAGTAGTATACGTTGATTTTTAAATGCATCTCTTTTGTTGCTTCAGAGATAAGTTGACACATTTAAAGATCGTTAACGTTTTCAGTTATTTTAATTCTGTAATAACTGTTTTTAGAATCACTGATTACTATTTATTTGTTATTATTTAGCTTCTTTGACACCGGTAGAATTTTTTTTGTAATTGAACATGAACAAACAGATTTTAATATTGCATATCATAGGCAAACTAAATCTCAGGCGCACTGGGAATACTATAAAGAGTTAAGGAATTATACAAATCATGCGATTACCAGTGAAAAAAAGGCTTATTTTAATCATGTATCTAAAAATAATAATTCTAAAACTCTTTGGAAGGAACTAAAATCTTTGAACATAAATAATTCTACACATACTCATATTCCCGTAAATTTACAAAATCCAAATCTAATTAATAATCACCATAGAGTATTCCAAATTATTTAAATGACAATATTTTAAACCCACTAAACTACTACCAGCAAAATAAAGTTTGTCAGGCTAATTTTACTTTTAGCCTTGTCTCGGAAGATCACTTATTGAAGGTTCTTAAAACATTGAAAAATACCTCTCCTGGATCTGATAATATAAGTATAAATCTAATTAAATTATGTTGCCCTTGGATTCTCAAATTTTTAGTACATATAGTAAATAGTATAATTCTTCAGTGCAAGTTTCCATCGAGTTGGAAAAATGCCTTGGTAACGCCGACTCCCAAAAAAAGCGAGGTCTTAACATATTCAGATCTAAGACCTTTAAGTATTTTACCGGGCCTGTCAAAGTTAATGGAAAAAATCATAGAATTACAGATACGAGGTCACTTAGATTCAGACAATATTTTACCTACTGTGCAGTCGGGATTTCGGTCGGGCTATAGTTGTTCTACAGCTTTGTTAACCATAACTGATGATATTATTCAAGCGTATGACTATGGAAAAAGTACAGCTCTGGTATTACTCGATTTCAGCAAGGCTTTCGACACCATTAATCATGATATCTTACTGGCTATTTTACAATCTTGCGGTGTTGATGTCGAGGGTGTTCTGCTATTCAGGTCATACCTAGAGGGTCGCAGTCAAAAGATTAAATTGAATGGTACTATGTCTGATGTAAGATACTTAACAAGGGGTGTTCCGCAAGGTTCTATCCTTGGACCCTTTCTGTTCTCGGTCTACACCAGCCAATTTCCTAAATTTGTGGAAGACAGCGCAGTTCATATGTACGCCGATGACACACAAGTGCTCTATTAATTTTATCCCACTGAATATCATAGTGCTGTAACAGCAATTAATAATGATCTAGAAAAATTATCAAACGTGTCATCGGAACATTCACTAGTACTAAACCCGTCAAAATCAGCTGTTATCTTGTTTAGCAAAGAAACAGACTATGTTAACCTTCGACAAGTTATCAATGTTAAAATCAATGATATTTAAATTAAAATAGCTGATAGCGCAAGAAACCTTGGTTTAACTCTAGATAAGTCTCTTAGGTTTCGAGAGCAAGTTACTAAAAATATTCAAATGGCATATGCAGCTCTTCGTTTATTGTATCCACATAGATTGTTTTTAAATTGTGAGACAAAAAAAATGTTATGTGAAACATTGGTATTATCTCAATTTACTTATTGTGCTCCTGTCTATGGGCCCTGTTTAGACCAAGACTGTACAAATAGAAAATAGCGTGTTCAAAACTCGTGCATACGTTTTATATACGGCATTAAAAAATTTGACCATGTGTCGCATAAGTTAGCTGAATTGAAAAGGCTCAACATGAAAAATCGATTTTACGTATACGCTTTGTCCTTGTACCACAAAATTATTACAACAAAAGTACCATCATATTTATTTAACAAAATATCATATCGCACTGATGTTCACAATATTAATGTACGGAGCAGAGGATTGATAACACCACCTCCTCATAAAACTGCATTTTTTGAGAGAAGCTTTAAATTCACGATTTATAAGTTGTGACTTTTAGCGATTATAAGTTCAAAAAATATATTAGGAAATTTTTCATGAATAAACAAAATCTGGGTTGAGTATGTAATATTTTAAAATCTGTTATGATATAGTGGTTTACCAATTTTAATTTCTTACACAATTGCTTGTTGTGTTAATTCTGTTTTGTTTTCTGTTGCTTTATGTTATTTATCTTATCGTTTGTTTATTCATCCACAAGGGTTAAGTGGTAGAGCACTCATTGAGTGAACTTCCCCTTGTTTCCCATTTAGTTTTATTAAGTATTATTTGTATTTCTTTTATTGTTGTTTTCTTGGGAAATAAAGACATATATTATTATTATTATTATATAAAAGCAGGTAAAGGTGACCAATATGTTCACAAGACATTCAACTCTTGACTACATTCTTAATGATAAGTGTTAAGCTGTTAAGATTTATGTAATTAACTTAAACCATACTTTCTATAGGACCCATTAATTATAATTGGATATACTTGAAGAAAGTGAATTAATATCAAACTGTCTCCCATAAATTATGACCACTCTGTGGACAATTTTTACAGAAAAAACAAATCAAAATTTTAAATCTAAAACATTCGGCCGTTACCGATGATTGAAAACCTGAGATTTTCTAGACAAAAGTGTAAGTAAAATTAATATCGCCGTAATAATATGATCATGCATTTTTTACTTTCACGTAGTTTCACATACACGCATTTTTAAAAATATGGAAACGATCGACTTTCTTAAAAACGACTTTAAAAAAAGAAGACACAGCCTATAGTTTAATAATGGGATATTTGATAATTACAACAAACGAGGTAGTAGATTAGTAGTTGAGTACCTCAAAGGTGAAATTATGGGGAAGGTATGGGTGTAATTGGCGGTCGAATAACAAAAATTTTTACCAACTTGTAAAAAGTTGTTTGAAGACATCAGGTTCTTCAGCAGACATCATTTTCAGTGAAGAAACAAATGCTGCAGTGTCATAGGAAGAGTTTCTTGCAAACGAGAGCAATAAGAACCATTTGATTTTGATACTTATACAAAAATTTAAGGAAGGAGGAATCCAAGCGCAACAAGCAGAAGAAGATGCAGATTTATTAATTGTAGAAGCAGCAAAATTCGACAGTGTGGCAATTGTTAGCGAGGACATTAACGTTCTCGTTCTCCTAACGGACCTCGGAAACAAGTACGAGAACTTGTACTTCCACAAACCAGGGAAAGGGAAAAAAGCAGGTTTATGGTACTCAAACACTTCCTTCAACTTTGATTCTACAAATGTTCTCTTCATGCATGCGTTTACTGGATGTAACACCACGTTATCATTTTTTTGTCACGGGAAAGTAAAATTTCTATCCCTCATTGAGCAACATCCACGAAAGCACAAGCAGCTACATTTCTCGAGCAATCTGTTTCTCAAGACTTGTTCGAACAGGTAGGGGAACAGCTGATCTTGGTACTGTACGGACAGATGCACAGTGGGGCTCTGGACGAGCTGAGATACAAGCTTTTTAAAATTCGCCTCAAAAAAATCGTTCAACCTAGCACGGTTGCCACCAACATCGGATGCAGCAAGATGGCACTCAATGCGCGCATACCTCTAAGTGCAAACTTGGCTGGGAAACGTAACAAACCCATGCCAATGGAGTTGGAAGAAAGGCTCGTCAGGCTTATAGCCTATAACAATGTCAAAGGATACTGCACCCGACATGCTGCTGAAAATGGTTTCGTGTACATGCAAAAAAGGTTGCACTGCAACGTGCAGCTGTCGGAAATCAGGCCTGAACTGCTCTTTGACCTGTAAACACTGCTCTGGCCTCTCATGTTAGAACGCTCCTGTGATTGAGTTGGATGAAGATGAAGACGACGACGAAGATTACTTCGAGCTTGAGAAAGTTGGTGGTGCTGCTGCAATGAATCAGGAAGATAGGATCCAGTACGAGGACATTAGTCAGCTCCAATCCAAACGGATTCGACTACTATAACTACTACACGCAAATAATTCGTTGTTTCTAAAACTCATTTTTACGTCATTTCAGTTGTTTCTTACACCTGGTATTGTTCCTGCGCTTTGTATTTGTTTATTTTTCTTACACTTACTAATTTTTATTTTTGGTTAATAAACTTTGGGCCTTTCTTTACAATATATTTTTATTTCGACAACCCATTTTCTCAAATTAATGTTGAAAAATTAAATAAGGAATAAAAGAAAATAATAAAAATATTTACAAGTAGGACACTTCGGACTTTGAGTGTATTTTGCTCAATATTGATCGAAATTGGAAAACCAGATAATCCATGAACTTGAAATTACATGCTCTACAACTTTCATTCTATGGATCTTTTTATTTAGATTAGCCGTTTCAGAGATGAAGATGTTTAAAAAGTTACCCAGTGTGAATTTTTTACAAGTTGGTAAAAATTGTTGTTATTCGAGTGCCAATTACGCCCATACGTCTTGATGAAATTTCAACTTTGAGGTACTCGCTCGAAGCGAAATTTAATGCTCTTTAATTTTGAGAATAGATCACTTTTCGATTGGATGCATTGTTTTTACGTTATAGGCCACAAACTGAAAAATGTGCCAAAAATTCGTGTTTTTTCGGCCACACAAAAATTTGCCAAGGGTTTCGAGGTCTACAACTACGTAAATTTTATTCCGGACATTTTTTTAGATTCTTGCATGGTGTCCCTGTAATCGCAAAAATGAAAAGAAAACATTACTGTTTCAAGTGTAGCGTCTTATGCCCATAAAAAAACCTCCAATAAAAAACTGAAAAACACATATTAATTTATTATTTTTACGAAATCTATCCAATGACATTGGATTCGACTCTCCCACCCCTAACCCGGTGGGCGGGGCGGGGGTAGCTTTGAAATTTGTAATGAAAATCCCTATTTTTTATAGCGGATTCGGATTCTACGGCCAAAAATACGTGAATTTTATATCAGGCATTTTTTTCGATTCTCGCAAGGTGTCGCTGCAATCGCAAAAAATGAGTGGAAATATGAAAGTTTTGAACGCATACTTAAAAAAATACGAAAAGTAAAACTACAGATCTCAGAGTGAATGATTTTCCGGGCTGTTTTGAGGACAGTGATTTTAGACGGTCGTGCGGAAATTACACCAACTATTAACATTCTGCAAATTTATTAGCATCTAATAATTTTCAATTTACATTTTTTACAGGGCAATAAAAAACTCGATTTAAAAAAAAACTAACAGTGGTTTTACTTCTTAATTGAACCATTAAAAAGTATTTATTTTTATTATTTTTTTTAATGAAGGCAAGGAGGTAACAGCCATTTAAGGCAAGGTGAGGATTTCGGCCAGTTGGGGCAATTAGTTTACAACTTAACTGCTACACTGGCAGGTTTTAATTTCAAGATTATAGCAGGTGTTCAAAATGGTGCCCATTCACTTTTTGGCATTATCCGAGACGAACGTAAACATTTTCAACAGCACTTCTTATCATTATCATTTGAGGTGATATTTCTGCAAAATTTTTTATTATGCGTTGCCTCAGCTCTTCCAAATCACGAGGTTTAATGAAATAAACCTTACCCTTCAAGTAGCCCCAAACAAAGTAATCAAGTGGCGCGAGGTCGGGAGATCTTGCTGGCCATTCAATAGTTCCTCTTCGACCTATCCATCAATTTTCGAAAGTACCATTCAAATAGTCCGTAATATCCCGATAGTGTGGAGGAGCCCCATCTTGCTGGAATCAAATATTATCGAACTCATCACCAGCAATCTCTTATATTGCTGGAACTATTTGATTTGTCAACATTTCCAGGTATTTTTCTCCATTCAAATTTCCATCTATGAAAAACGGTCCCATGATTCGATCCCTGGAAACTCCTGCCCAAATATTTAATTTTTGTGGATACAGTGTGTGAGTTCGAAAGTTTCTTCATCTGAGAAGACAAGTAGAGATGACAAAAGATTTGGGTTTTGGTTACTCCTTTCCATCATTAATTCACTAAATTCAAGTCGCCTATCAAAATCATCTTCATTTAACTCTTGGTGAAGGTGAATTTCGTAAGGATGAAATTTCAAAAGTTTCAAATTTTTATGAACTGAAAATGCACTCATATCAAGCTGTTGACTGGCTTTTCCGATTGATAACCTTCGATTTTCAACAAATGCCTGGGCCACTTCCATTTGTCGAGCTTCCGATGTTTCAGATTTTGGTCTTCCAGATTTTGGGCGATTTTTATTTGTCTTGTGTCTAGGAATCGTTTGATGGTACGCGACACAGTAGATTTCGAAATTCCCACTTGATCGACACGGAAAGTTTCGTTGAATAAAATCACAACTTCATCATAGAACCTTTCTTTATCGCCCCACCCTCGCATCATTAAAAGAGAAACTCTATCTTCCTCTGTTAAAGTAACCATTATGCAGAAAAAAAAACGCGAGAACTAATGAAAAATGAAATAACTTTTTCTGTACAAAAGTGCGCTCCTGCCTCTACAAAAGTTGGAAGGAACTGAACGTTCTCGTAGAAATTTCACAAAACAAATACTGTTATTAAGAACACTTTAAAAAAACATTCATAAAAACCAAGATATCACAGATATTGTTTTTTAAACTGAATGTTTTTTTGTCAACACGAGTCGCTAGAGTTTGTAAATATTTACAAACTTATGGACGCTTAAGGATTTCAATTTTGTGCGATTGCAGCGACACCTTGCGAAAATCGAAAAAAATTCCCGATATAAAATTAATGTATTTTTGGCCGTAGAATCCGAATCAGCTATAAAAAATAGGGATTTTCATTACAAATTTCAAAGTTGCCCTCCGCCCCACCCACTGGGTTAGGGGTGGGAGAGTCGAATTTAATGTCATTGGATAGATTTCGTAAAAATAATAAATACGTGCTTTTCAGTTTTTGAATTGGACGTTATTTATGGGCACAAGACGCTAGTCTTCAAACATGTCTTCTTTTCATTTTTTGCGATTAAAGCGACACCATGCAAGAATTTAAAGAAATGTCCGGAATAATATTTACGTATAAAAAATAGGAGTTTCTATTTGAAATTTTTAAGTTGCCCCTCGCCCCACACACAGGGTGGTGGGTGGTGAGGTCATTTTGGTATCAGTAGATAGTTTTTGAAAAAATTTTGACACGTATTTTTTTATTTTTCGATTTGATGCAAACTGTTCGAGATTTTCCACCGTTCCCATACTTTTCTAACACCCGGTATATATAAGATGATAAAAAAGAATCTACTACCTCGTTTGTAGTAACTATCACCTCAGTTCCTGGACTAAATTTAAACTATTAGAAGGCCATTTTCTTATCTAAGAATTGTACTACTTTTTTCTGAAATCAAGCGTACTTGAATTAAATATTTTTTTAATAAGTTAAAAATATAATTCGTTTTTATTGACGTTTCGAAAAAATTAATCCCTTAAAAAACGTTTTAAAAACGAAATTGCTGTTGTCTCATATAAAAAAAAAGGATTGAAATGTTTCAAATTCACATTTTTAAATTTTCAAATACACTCTTTGCCGAGGAAGCTAAAATATTAATAGTAGGTGAATTTAACAAACCTAATGTCGTTTAAATGTATTATTCTTTTTATATTTACGATAGTCATTAGGTGTTAAGTAATAGATAATGACTTCTCAAATACCGAATTAACCTTTATAGAAAACTGTCAATGTACCAATTAAGTTTGCAAATATTAGAAGAAAATAGTTGGTAGAACCCCAAAAAACAATGAACAATTTTTTATATACGGCTTGTCAAAAATGAACGTCTACCACACATTTTATTGAGCCCTCCAGTATGTCAGTTTTCAGTTTATGTGTAATTCTTTGTCTTCTCTTTATACCGAAAGTAAGCAGAGTTGGGTAAGGCTCTCAGGTAAAGTGCTTCTAAGTAGTTCTGGAAGTAATACAGATCCCTTAGAAGCGATTTAATGAGTTTCTCGACTCATTAAAACGACTCTAATATTCTGATTGTAACACCCCTGATGAAATTCGCTAAATTCAATAATTCTTATGGATACAATGAAGAAATTCATGTGCTGGGAGTTTTTTATTCTTCCAACTGACCCTGGAAAGACTATACAACAGTATAAACAATTCCGTAACGACGCTCGAGCTATATCAATATTCGAACTTTTATGAAAATTATAAGTTTTCAGTTTTATTTCGCTGGTGCGTTATTAAATTTCACACTTATTATTACCATTTGCACAAAGTTATTGGAGCAAATAAATGTTAGATGTAGCTATAACTCGAACTTGACTTTTACTTTTTGTCGTTCAATTCTCAAATTCAGACTGTGAATGAGTCAGAATCTTAAAAGATTTCAGCTGAAAATATGTCCGAAGTTTATTTTCTAAAAACGAAATTAATTTATGTTAATAAAATATATTTACTGTGTAAATATTGCTTGTAAATCCTTGATAAGAAATCTACGATTTTTGATTTCTGCCGGGTTAAATAGTTACTTTTACTCTTTTATTCGAGTCACGCAAACTCGGTAATTGTTAATTTCGTGGAATCCTAAAGTTCCTGTTTGGCATTACATAGCCACGGTTTTTCCGTTTCAAAATTTAAATCCAACCCAAACTACCTTATTAAAGTAGTTACTTAATGCACACACTCTTATCTTTGCCCAAGGCACACTGGGAGAAATTCGTAATAGTTGCTTGCTATCTGCACTTCCGTAAATCATATCAGTATTCCTGTTTAATATAACATCCTCGAAGTGAATTTTAATCGAATGCAACATTTCTTTTTACTTTAGCGCAGTATGTTCAGACTTTAATTCTTCTATGCTAATCAGTTGAATAATGCTTGTGTAATGAGGGCGTCATAAATTTGCTAAAATTGTTACGCAATGCTTTATGCAGAGTGTCACATTGTTTGCAGGAACGCATAGTGCAACTTTAATTTATAGAAATCTTTTTTGGGA
This sequence comes from Leptura quadrifasciata, assembly GCA_963675555.1. Taxonomy (NCBI): domain Eukaryota; kingdom Metazoa; phylum Arthropoda; class Insecta; order Coleoptera; family Cerambycidae; genus Leptura; species Leptura quadrifasciata. The sequence goes on along the minus strand of OY776681.1, from coordinate 10,293,345 downwards.
CAATAATTTCGTGATCTGCTTCGGCCTTTGTTTTTCCTTTAACTGTGTGTACAAAATTGTATACTTCTACGCCGGAGGATCAAGCTCTTATTGAAAATATTTATTAGAGAGTGGAAAGGAGAACACGAGATACTTAGAGTGAGGGAGAGCTTTGCCCAAAAAATTTGCCAACTTTCTTGAAAATTTCACTCCCTGAACACATGAGAATGCGAATATCTCCAATAATACGAATTGTGTCGATTAACAGTCTATTCTTAGTAAATTTAGCTTCATCTAACCATATAACATTTCCTAAATAAGAATCGTCGCCTACAGACCTTATTAGAATAAATCCACAAAAATTGTATCTTCTTAGGGAATCTTCTACTCGTTGAACCATTTGGAATGAAAACTGTGAACTAAATCCTTGCAGCAGCTTGTCTTAATGGCATCACTGGACATCAACAATAGGCTTCCGCTTTTGAATTCTTGCCTTGACAGAGCAAGCAATAGTTTTTAAAATTATCCAGTATGCGTTTTACAGTGTTAGGTGACGGTTTTTGTTTTTGTGGATATCGAGTAGCAATTGTGCTACAAGTTCCTGATATTACTTTATAACTTTCTCCATAAATAATAAACAAATTCAAAAAGTCTTCGCAAATACTTCAAAAAGTTGTAACTTAAATCCCCACAATGCTTATATCAGAAAAAATGAATTTAATTTTACATGACTTTATGCAAAAAATTATTGGGCATTCCATTTGACCTAAACAAGCTTTCGCGGTTTGAAATTTACAAAATGTAACGTCAGAAATAGAACACTTGGTATACTATTATTGAATGTAATTTAATTGTATAGTGCAGCTCTCCTTGTGGTTTTTCTACATGCCAAAAAGCAAATGGGTATCTTTTACACGAAGAAAGTTATGAAGGTTATTGTACCACTACACCTGTCAATTTTTATTTTATGTCAAATATCTCTGAAACGGTTGGGTTCAGGTATAGGGTATAATACATGTTTTTGACTTGCTCTTTTCGAAAACTTTAAAATACAGAGGGTATTCCATTGACCTATGGCATACTGATGAGAATTAATAAGTTCGAAACCGGTCTATATCTGGTCAGGGAGTTGACAAATGACATTGGCTACCAATCTTTCATGATTTGTAAGGTATAATTCAAGGCAGCTCGGGGCATTTGTCCGCTGAGTAGTTGTTTCCTACAAATCATGTATAAAAACAATATATATATATATGTTAGTTTGTCCGAAAAACTAAAGGAAAATTGCAAATCTAATAACATGGTCATATGGAAAATGCGATTTTAAACACTTTTTATTTTTTTATTTTTTCAAAAAAATGCTTATTTTAGAGATATTTACATTTTTTTACAAAAAACATATGTATGTAATTGCTATGTATTCGCATATTGGACGATTACGAAGATTGCATGTTTGTGTTATTTGCTGAATCAGGGTTTGAATTTGTTTGTTTCCTTTAGATGGTTTTCAAAATTTATTTAAATTAGCTAAAGATCCGAAAGGTATGTGTGTTAGAATGTTGATACTTGTTTAGAGTTGTTTTAATAGTTTTTAAGTTTTTATTTGATGTCAACAGTAAGTTTGATACTGACATCTATGTTAGTGGTTATTAAGTTGTAGTTGAAATAATTTCTGACATTTAAGTCATTATGACATTTCTTTTAAGTAGGAAATTTTATTTTTATAGTTGGTAAATGTTTTCCTGGAGAAAGACAAAGAGGTTTAAGTTAGGTTATGTTTGGAATGAAATTAATCAAAATTCATATGGTGTTTTGTTTTGTTTATTTTGGGTACTTTGATATTTAGTGAGATAGAAGAAGACAACAGATAAAAGAAAGATTGTAAAAAAAACAAATTTAAGAAAAAGAAGAACAAGTGAAAATTAGGAAGTGAAGAAAAAAAAATCAAAAAAAAAGATTAATAATTTGAAATAGAATTAAAAAGTCAGAAATTGTGGAGATCAGTGAAGAAGAGTAAAAATAGACTGTAAATAAGAAGGAAGAGGTGTTATTGTGGATAGGAATTGCAGAGGAGATAAGGACGAGATAAGGTGAAGAATTAATGAAAGGAGAATTGTTGGATTTGGAAAGAGAAGAGTGTAGCTACGAAGAAGGAAGGTTTTGTGTGTTTAATTTTGGACAAGGTTGTATATTAAAAATTAAATAGTGTATTAAACTTTCGAACTTGTTATAAAACTGCTAAATTATCTAAATATCAAGGAAAATAAATTACTTATATCAGATTAAAAATTTTACTTTGATAAAATTTCATTTTAAAACAGGAACTGAATTTGAACCTGCTCCTGAAGGAAAAGATAAGCTAGCGGGCCCATTAAATAAATTTGACATACTTTCGGATCAAAAAGTAAGAGATTTTAATTTGATTGATAATTGGTTTTAAAGTTTTTTTTTTGGGTTTATCTATTGGAAATAAATAAGTTAAAGTTTGATTAGTACTGCAAATTATTAAGTTCAATAATTGTAGAACAGTACAATATATATATATATATAATTTTCCCGGCCATTTCCTTCGTTTACTGTACTATTTACAGACTCTTCCAAAAACAATAGGTATCATAAAGCGTTCTATTACACATAAAGCGTTCTATTATATCTTGATATTTTCAAGAGGTTAGCATACAGACTCTGCCAAAATACTACTACTTCTATAATCTCTATTAAACAATAATAAATTTTTTCTTTTGTCTTTATTTACAACTTAGTTTTAATTGAAAGCGTTGATAGCCTCGGTTAAACAAAATTAAAAATAATTTGAAGCCCGTAAATTCTTTTCAAGTTATTTCAGTCCTGCTCCTCAGTATAAAAATATTTCAAAGGAGTATACCTACACCTGTAATTCAATTTAAAATATGTTAAAGTTACGGAATTTACATTCGAAACATTTTATTGACGGTATATTTTAATTTACTCATTAAATTCAATAAAGGAAGTCAAAGACAAAGCATTATATGTATTTTACGAACTATATAATTTAAAAGAAGAAAGTGTAGATACTTGGTAGCATTTGAGGATGTCTACTAACATTTATTTATGCAATTAAATCGATGTTCGGATATTAATTTGGTAACGTGAAATTCCAAATTATATATTCAAACTTTTAGGTCATACTGTCAAACTGGAAGCATGTATACAAAGGTATAATTCCATATATATGTTCACCTTATGATTATCGATTATGGAAACATGCTTATTGTAATTGCAATATTGTAATCCAGTATTCCAAGCATAGCGAGAGATCTCATATTTGTAAACGCAATAAGCACGTTACACACATTAAACAAACGTCAAAACCAAAGCCAAGAAGGGCTAACGAAGTTGGGACGTATGAATAAGGGTCCTTCTGGATATGCCATTTACAACGTTAAAATATAATAATTAATTTTCTACCACAGACGTAGAGTATTACTTTTTGGCCCATAAGTGAAATTCCATCTATCGTATATTTATATTCGATTTTTTTAAGAGAATTTGAAACTTATTGACTATACGAGCTACGTTCCCAAAGCAATTTTCCTTTGGAAAAAAACTGCTTGTTACCAGGATTGTGTAACCACCACCTTATTTTCACCTTTCAAAGGGGTTGATATTTATTTAATTTTTTTTGGAAAAGAAATTATTATTTTGAAGGAGATATTTCTTGAAGGAAAGTGGCAGGTAACCAGGGTTGTGTAACCAACTCCGGAGGTTGTTTTCATCCTTCGAAGGGGGTGGGAAAAAAATAATATTTTGTTGCAGGCGTACCACCTTCCTCAATGAAACGCCTCCTACAAAATATTATTTTTTTCCCAAAAAAAATACTTTTCCACCCCTTTGAAGGGTAATAACACCTCCGGGGATGGTTACACAACTATGGTCACCTGCCACCTTCCTCACAGAAACACCTCCTGTAAAATATATTTTTTTTTCCACAAAAAAATATCAATTTTCCAAGCCCCTAGAGGGGTGGAAGCCTGGTGTAGGGGAGGGGTGGCTGAGGTCAAATCCCTCGAGAGATCTTCCGTTCTACTCGAGGGAATAACAGTTAGTCGAAAAATTGGGGAAAATAAACGGGTTCCCGAAAAAGGGCACTTTGAGGGTGGTTTTTGGCCAATTTGAAGGGGTTGCCGAGGAAAAAAAATGTGGGAGGGATCTCTAGATTGGTACTCTCCGACTCTTGACCTTGACTATATTTGGAGCATTACGCCGTGATAAATTATCAAAAATCAATCTTGAAGACATTGAAGATGTGAAATCATAAAATTGTCTCGTACCAAAACGAAGATACCACGACCCTTTACAGTCATGGTTAACGAAAACAGCAAAATGTGAAAGTAGAAATCCTTTATCGTTAGATCCGGACTTCTAGGTGGCCAATAAATCGGCCCGTATTTTCTAATTCATTTTTCTGGAAAATGACAGTCTAACTATCCTGTGCAGGGCAGCCGTCCTGCTATAGGAACATTTTCATCCTTTGCAATATGGATATGTTGTAGAGTTGATTCAAAAATAATGTATTTAACATTTCCAGGTAAGAATGTTAATTTACATTCCTTTCAAAAAAATATGGACCAATTATGCCAAAGTATGAAGTTGCACACCAAACATTCACTTTCTGGGAATATTGCCGTGTACTTCGCATACAAAAATTTGGCTTTTCCGAGGACCCATATCTAAAATTCTCTGAATTTATTGTACCATTAGTGGAAAACATTGTCTCGTCAGAAAAAAATATATTTTCATGAAAGTGTCTATCACTTAAAATACTCTAGCCTATCCATAAACAGAATTCCAATCTTATAGCGTCGTCATTTTCTTCAAGAGTGTGTGCAAATTTTGGCTTATATGGAAGAATTTTATTGGCCTTAAAGATTTTTTTATAACACTTTTAGAAATTCCAGTTTGGGCTACTCTTCTTCTAAGAGATAATTTTGAGAACACACACAACGAATTCATCGCAATTAAAGTGCCAGTATCATCTTCATTAAACTCCTTCTTCTTTTTTTATATATTTAATACATTATCAGTTCTTTTAAATTTGTCGACTATTTTTTTAACACCCCGATCTGTAATTAGTAGATCTGGCCAACGTTCATTGATTTTTTCTGCGATAGCCTTATAGGAATATGTATCTCCCAGTTCATGGCACTGAACAAAGAATATGTATCTCCCAATTCGCAGGACTGAACAAAGAATAACTTTTGCTCTGCCGTATGCATAATTTTTAGTTAATAATTACGATGCTTATCTGGCAGCTGTTATTATTAATTTGACAAATAAACACATATACACAATTGTTCTTCATGGATGAGTTGTGATGAATATGCAATGAAAGTTTTAAAAGATAAAAATTTGAAAAATTAATATCAACATGGGTTGCTCCTTCCAGGAAAGTGTGTATATTTTGATGTCGTTGACCTTCTTTTAAAAAATACCGCAAAAGATATGTCAAAGTAAATCAAAATCGTATTTGTGTTAAAGTATTGGGATTACCTCGGAAATATATCAGAAAGCATAGGATAACAATTAGTACAATCAATGAACCGATTCACCTCCGAAATCTGATCAACTCAACCGAAATTTTGACAGTAGCTCAAAAATGATACAAATAACAAACCTGACTTAGTGCCGATATGTGCTTCCACCCCGGGGGAGAATGCCACCCATTCTCGGGGGTGGAAATTTAAAAGTTCAAAATGACACCGGGAATCGATATAGGATCAAATTATAAGAAGAAAATATAGTATAAAGTTTTTTCTACAACCTAATAATATCTGAGTTATTCGCGATTGAAAATTCCAATAAAAAACACGTTTTTCAACAGTTTCTCGTGAATAACTCGAAAATTAAACGTTTTCTGGAAAAAACTATTATCAAAATTGAAGCTTATAAAAAACAAAGCGATTCGTTGGTTTTTCTTTAATGTTTTAGGTTATATTAAGCGACTTATGAGACATTGAAGACGAATTTTTGTTTGTCGTAAATTTATCTAAAGACTTAAACTCAAATAACGGAAAAATGAGTAATTTTTCAGAGAAAATGTTCATAACCTTTTTTAAAGTACTTTATTAGACCTTTAAAATAAGCTTTTATAAAAAGCCTCTAGCATGAAAATTAAGTAAGTTATGACGAAAATAAGTTAAGTCTCTGGAATTTTTGAAAAAAAAATTGACAATAAAATTGGCGCCATGAGCGGCAAAATTAAAATTAATCGTAGCCCATGAAAAACTAACTTTATTTATGTCCCAATATCATGTTCCAAAAGTTTGAATGGTTTAGAGAATGTACATTTTGAAAAAAGTTGTTTTAAGTAAAATTTTTTTTCAATTTTCAAAAAATACGTTGTTTTTTCAAAATAACTCAAAAAATAATGGTTTTACGAAAAAAAGTGTTGTCAACAAATATTTTGCTTTCTTTTTACTGAAAATTTTGCTTTTTTTAAATTCATGTAGCTTAAAAGTTAAGCGAGATATGGGCATTTAAAGCTTTGATTTCTATGCGAAGGAAACCTCTTTTTAGCCCTTCAACCTTAAAATTCTCTGAACGAAAGGGTGTAGAAATATTGCAATCATCATGGCTTTATAGCTTATGAAATTCCCTACAAAATGATGTGTGGGTGAATGCAAGAAGCTTAAAAGGAAGCCGAGTTATCGTTAAAAAACTAAATACATTTTTCTAGAGATAACGTAGGAAAATTACGGAGCGCCTAAATTTTGAACGTTTTGGAGCATTTATTCTTTTGTACATGCTGTGTCTTCTTAAATAAAAAGACTGTATGCTTTTTAAACCATTTTTTAAATAATTGTGTGAGGGGTAGCTTTTAAGGTTAGTTACATAGTAAAATATCGAAATATTAGTTACATTATAAAAAACAACAGATATTTAACATATTTGAACATAATGATAATCTATCACTGCTTCCATCTATTAGTTTTCAATTTTTCCTAAGTTTTATTGTTAGGGGAGGCTTTTGGGGTTGCATCATTAAAAAAATGAACTATCAGATTTCTTATACTTAAAGGAAAAAATTCTCCTATTACGATCCAAAATAAAAAGGTTTCATGCTTTTAAATGCATTTTTTTATTAATTTTCATGTGAGGGGTTGTTTTTAAGGGTAATTAAATAGTAAAATATTGAAATATTAGATCCATAATTAAAAACAATTGATATTTAACATATTTGAACATAATTATAGCCCATCACTGCGTTAATTTATTAGTTTTCAATTTATTGGAGTATGGGGTAGTTTTCACCCCTTAAAAACAAAAAGCACACTTTGGGACCAAGTCAGGATTGAAGAGGAGGGTAACATGAACTTATTTCTAAATTTTCAAGAAAATCGGAGCAGTACTTCAGATTTCGGAGATGTGGCCCCTTTTTAAAGTTGAATGACTGTATTAAATATACTAAATAATTTCCTTTCAAGTATATAATGGTGGTGGGATGGACAGTGGCGCGTTCTTCCACCCAGACGGCCCGGGTTCAAAACCGGGTCACAGTAAGTCGATGAGATATAGTGGATGAACGGATCTGCTCGCGTCACCATCTTTCGAAAGAGATGTAAAACTGTGGGTTCCGTGTATCTACGATGTGAGCACGTTAAAAATCCCTACCCCACGACAAACTGTGGGGGTTCGGCAAAATTTCTAAGTTAGGGGTCCCAGTGCCTACACAGATACTGATGAGCTTATCCCCTGGCGTCGGTGATTGGCCTTGGTAGCAGAAATAGGCCGACATTAAATAAATGATTAAAAGAAAAAGTATATAATGGAGTAAACAATTTAGTAAGCCGACATACATTTTTTTCCCATAAAATGCAATTATATAAAAAAAAATAATCAAAGTAGGCGTATTTTCTGGAAATATTGCATAGGACTATAATTTTTTAATCTGAATAATTTTCGTTAATGACATTTTACTGTATCTTTTACAGAAAAGGTACTTTACCTAACAGGGAATTCGTCTTTGCTTAACTATCATGGCTTACGTGATTTAAAAAAACAAAAGTGCACCCAAAATTACTTTTTAGATATGTGAACCCCGAAATATAAAAAAAAAATCTAAATTTTTTGTCCATTTCAGTTATAGCGAACTCACTGTATATATTTTTAATGTGTACTAATTTGGGTTAGTTTTATAGTGCAATGACTGCCTTATAAATACAACTAATAATTTTAAGCTGCTAAGTTATATCTATTTGTCTGGGTTTATGTTGCCATGCGTGTAGCATAGAGACTACTTGTATTTACTTTTCAGAGGTATGATTTCACTTATTTGGTAATTATTCGAGCGTAGATAATATCATATTTTATACACATGTCTGCTTGTGGCAAAATGTAACCATTGTAAACAGTAACTAACAATATCATTTACCCTTGTGGTGTTAATTCAGTCGAATCAAATAAGTTTCGCTTAAATTATCTAGGTCTGCGCGGTTGTTATTGTCTTCAAACTTGCAACGATTCATGCGACGACACGACGATCTCCGGTAGTAATTTAGTTTTTTTTTGAGAGCACCAAACGAGTTGCTGTCTAGAGTTGTTATTCTGTATATTTTATGTGTATATAGGATGTGACCAGATAGTTATTACAAGTTTCGATTGAATAGAAGTAGGGCCGGATTAAGGCGCAGGCGAAACAGCCAGTCGCCTAGGGCGCCAAACTTGAAGAAGCGCCAAAATTGAAAGGATGAAAAAATTAACAGATCGAACAAATTTTAAGGGGCAAAAATAAAAAGAACGAAAAAAATTGGAAGAGAAGAGTTAAATAATTGAGGCAGCAGAAAAATGAAAGGGCGACAAAATCGAAAAAGCAACATATTTTTTAAATTATGCGGTAAGGAGGGTAGGGGGGGCGTCAAAAATATTTTTGCCTGCAAGCAAAATTCACCTTGACCCGGCCCTGAATAGAAGGAATACTTTTTGTCAAAACGTAGGAAATATTGTTGATGAAGCCGTGGTTGATTAAGAGCCTGATGCCAATTAGAAATTAGTTAGAAATTAGTGCTGATATTTATGATATTGAAGAATTAAAGTTGATAATTATGAAGATGTTTATACTTCAGAGAATATCTCAAACGATTTTAGCGATGACGAGGGTGAAGAAATATTCCAAACTCCAGGTAGACTCCGGAAGTCGACACTTATTGTAGTAGCGCATCTAGTACAACTACTAAGAAAATAAAACATGAACAAAATAAAATATATGTATATATATGTATATGTAAAAAATTTAATAAAAACCAAGTGAATTTTCAAAAAAAAATTATATCTTACTTTCGAGAGTCTTTTTTATCTAAATATATATAACATAATCACAATCACTTTTTATTATTCATATTGAAATTTTTATAATGAGTAATTACACGAATATTCGTGCGCGAATACGTATAATACCGAAAATGACGGGAAATTAACGCGCGCATATATACACCAAAAGTGACAAAAAATCTTCTAAATTACAAAAAAGTTACTTTTAGTTACACCACGTGAAAGTATCGTAGACTATTTGGGGAAATTGGGAAACGTCTTGAAAATTTTGTGGAATTTGGACAAAAAATGAATTATTAGATATTTTTTACTAAAATTTGGCAGGCTATTTAATAATAATAATAATAATCGCCTTTATTCACAAAAAATAATATTAATTACAATTATAACTAAAAGAAAAACATTCTGTATATTCTGCTAAATTGTGGCGAAATCTAGCTAAATAGCTATTCCACTTAACCACATAAGGCAGAAGGTGGGAACAAATCACAAGAAGAAAAACACATAGATACATACATATATTTACGACAGAGGCACACACAGATTACATAAGATAACTAAGAGTATTTATTAGACATAATCATGATACTACTTCTTTAATAAAAATTCTTTAAATTTACGCTTAAATTGACTAGGATAAATGGATGGATCATGGTTAAATAATCAGGCAGAGAGTTGTAAAGCTTAACTGAATTATAAATAAAAGACATTTTAAACAAGGCAGTCCGGTGATGAGGCATAGTTAGTTTATTTTTATGTCTTATATTTACAGGGTGTATATTAATTCGAGGTACTAGTTTATTTCTTATAGTCACTGAAGAGGCGTTATGCATAGTATTCACTAAAAAGTTACCAAGATGGTGCACCCTACGCTCCTCCATATTTAACCAGTTTAATTCGCTCAATTTATGTGAAACATGGTCAAATTTTCTTATACCGTATATTAAACGAATACAAGAATTTTGAACTTTTTGAATTCTATTTTTGTCAAAAGAATCTAGGCAAGGCCCATAGAGAAAATCGCAGTAGTTAAAATTGGATAACACAGGCGAATCACACAATGTTTTTTTAAGTTGTACATTCAAAAAATTGCGATTAGCGTATAATAATTTTAAAGATGCAAAAGATTTTTGAAAAAGTCTTTTAATATGATTTTTAAATCTGAATCTAAATCTCTGGATGCAAGTCACGAAACCAAGGAAAGCTTCTATCAACAGCTGGAAGAAACCCTCTGTAGAATACCTAAAACGGAACGACTCGTTATTCTTGGCGATTTTAACGCTAGAGTAGGGAGAGATGCAGACACCTGGCCAGGCATCATAGGCAAGAACGGTTTGGGCAACATGAACGCTAACGGTCAACTACTCCTAACTAAATGCGCCGAACATGATCTAGTTATAACAAACACCATTTTCCGACAAAAGGATAAATTTAAAGGCACCTGGCGTCACCCCAGATCAGGTCACTGGCATCTACTGGACTATGTTATCGTACGTAGGAAGCATCTCAAGGACGTCCAAATTACAAAGGCGCGCATTGATAGCGAATGTTGGACCGATCATCGTCCTGTTGTCTCTAAAATGAAAATTGTTATGAGACCCAAACACCGAAGAATTCAAGTAAAACGCAGACTCCGTCTCTGTATTAGTAAATTGCGTGCCCAACAAACCGTCGAACAGCTAAAGCAAAAAGTTCAAGAGAATTTGAGTGCACTAGAAGAAACCAATTCTGTCGCTGCTACCTGGACACAAATTAAAGACAGTTTAAAAAGTGCGAGTGAGGAAATTCTTGGCACTGCAGCAAGTAAAAAACAGGAGGACTGGTTCAATGATAATGAAGCTTTTATACAAGAAATTCTTGACCGCAAACATACTGCCTTCCAAAACGCTATCAACCACCCCAACGACTCATCAAAAGCAGAAGCTTTTACCCAATCTAAGTATGAAACGCAACGCGAAATCAGAAGAATAAAGAACGAGTGGTGGGCAAGCAAGGCCAGAGAAATTCAAAGGTACGCCGATTCACACGACTACAGGAATTTCTTTCAAGGAGTAAAAGCAGTGTACGGCCCCAGTCGGAAAAATATGTGCCCTATTAAAGATTTAAATGGAAATCTCCTCAAAGAAGACCAGGAAATAAGAGCCCGATGGAAAGAACACTACTCTAGCATTCTTAACCAGCAAAGTCAAGCCGATCACGATATTATAAATCTTATCCCTCAATATGACACCTTCGAAGACTTAGATAAACCACTAACAACGGAAGAGATCTTAACCGCCATTGGGCAGTTAAAAAATAACAAATCTCCCGGCGCCGACTCACTCCCAGCTGAGATCTTTAAAGCTGTGTCGTCAGAGCTCATACCCTACCTCAAAAAACTGTTTGATATCGTGTGGGAAAGTGGTCAAGCTCCGCAGGAGTTTCGTGATACATTTTTAATCAACCTCTTCAAAAACAAAGGGAGCGCTGCGGACTGTGGAAATTACAGGGGTATAGCTCTCCTGGCTGTTGGAGGGAAGATACTCACTAAAGCGATGGCAAATAGGCTAACACCTGTTATGGAAAAGTTACTTCCTGAAACACAGAGTGGCTTTAGACCAAACCGAGGCACATCGGATTTAATCTTCACACTTAAACAGCTTCAAGAAAAAGCACTCGAACATCAAGGAGAAATTCACATGGCCTTCATTGATTTAACCAAGGCGTTTGACTCGGTGGACAGGGAAGTGCTCTGGAAAATTATGTTCCGCTTGGGTATCCCTAGAAAATTTGTGGAAGTATGTCGCAGTCTACATACAAACAACAACGCCCAGGTTATGTATAATAATGAGGCAACCGAACCTTTCCAAACTCTCACTGGAGTTAGGCAGGGATGTGTCCTGGCACCCCTACTCTTTAATTTGTTTACCACTGCTCTAACAATTATTGTTGACAACAAACTGACAGTCAGAGGAATAGGTCTCAGATACCGTTTTGATGGCGGTCTCTTTAACATAGGGCGCTTTAGAGCTTTCACGAAGACACGCACACGATTCATTTGTGATCTCCAGTATGCGGATGACTGTGCGCTTTTAGCCTCTACGCCGGAAGAGCTTCAAGAACTTTTAGATGTGTATGCCCAAAGCTATGATTCTTTGGGACTTAAAATCAACATTGGAAAGACTAAGATTATGTCAACTCCTCATCAAGTGAACCAAATAGACATTACACTTAACGGAAATTCTCTTGAAGTGGTGGATCAGTTCAATTACTTAGGCAACGTTGTTAATGACAAAGCAAACATGGACAGCGAGATTCGCAATAGAATTAACGCTGTATCTAGAGCATTCTGGGGACTTAGAGAGAGAGTATTTGACAACCACGACCTTGCTTTGACAACGAAAATGGCTGTCTACAGAGCAGTTGTCATTCCAACACTGCTATATGGATGTGAAAGCTGGGTCACTTACCGTCGTCATGTGAAAGAATTAGAACGTTTTCAGCAAAGACACCTCAGAAGTATGATGAAAATCCGTTGGTTCCATCACATATCAAACGTGGAAGTACTCAGGAGAGCAAACAGCCTTCCAATTGAGGTGCTTATTTCAAGAGCACGCCTAAGATGGGCAGGTCACGTTCATCGTATGCATGATAACCGCCTTCCTAAATGTACACTTTATGGTGAATTGCTAAGCGGTAGAAGAAAGCGTGGCGGTCAACGAAAGAGGTTCAAAGACGCTCTCCATGAAAATTTAAAATCCTGCGGTATTGCAGACGAGCAATGGGAACAACTTGCAGCGGACAGAACCGAATGGCGAGGGGTTGTGGCCAGCTATCAAGGAAATGTTGCTGCAAGAAGGCCGAATCCAAGACCTAACCAGGTCTATGTTTGTCCTGATTGCGGTCGACATGTGCTCTCCCGAATTGGCCTCTATAGCCATAGTCGTGTGCACCGTAGATGAATGGGAATTACAATAGACTACACCTTTTACTTGTTTTTTATTGTACGCAATTTATCGACTGTAACATTTCTATACTCGGACTCGAGTAACGGCTAATAATAATAATAAATCTGAAATCGCTATCCAAAATGATGCCTAAGTTTTTTATTGAGTTAATAATCGGCACAGGAGTGTTCTCGATAGTTATGTTTAAGTTTTCCTTAAGGGTGTGAATATGATTTTTATTTCCAAACAACATAACACCAGATTTAGAGGGGTTCAGTTTCAAATTATGCTCAAAGGCAAGCTGATTAATTAAATTTAGATTATTAATGATAAGGGTAGAGGCGAGAGGATAGTCATTATGATCAAAATGTAGGTATATTTGCGTATCATCAGCATAGGCTTGTGCTTTACATGTTCTTAAGGATGTTAATATATCAGAAGTATAAATCAGAAATAACAAAGGTCCAAGGACCGAACTCTGAGGAACACCTGAATAAATTTGAATATTTGATGAATATATATTATTATAATAAATTTTTTGTGATTTTCTAAGTAAGTATGAGTTAATAAGATTGACCGATGAAGCGTTAAAACCATAATATTTCAATTTACCACAAATAAGCTGATGGTTAATGGTATCAAGCGCCTTCGAGAAATCAAATAGCACTAGCGCACTATCCAGTTTATTATCATATGCTTGTTAAACGTCATTGGTAACATTCTTTTGTTGGTTACATAAGTTACTTTCATCTAAAATGTTATCATCAAATTCGGTTAAATTTTGGCCAAGTTGGCCGTAATTCGATTTTTACGTTTTTTCAGCATATACAGGGTGCACCATTAATAATACATATTCATATTTTTTTGACGAAACGTTGTGGTACTTTTGATCAGAAAATATGATGAGGGGGTAATTTTCACGTATAAAAGGTACACTTGGTCGAACTTGGTAACTCCAACCGTTTTCGAGGAAAGTGCCGTTAAACATTTCAATAATTTTTTTGAAAGACAAATTCAAATTTAATGAAACAAAGTGTATTTATTGAAAAAAGTACAAAACGTACGGGAAAACAAAATCGTAATAACAGCGTAAACACTTTCTCACTTTCTTATGAACTAATGGATTATTTTCATGGTATTGAGATAAATACATGAATCAAAGGGATATGAAATAAGGATCTAAACTTATCAGAAGACCAAAAAGTTGACTTAATGACATAAACTTTCCCCCCATGCAAAAACCCTATTGCTGCAACTTAGAGTAAATGTTCGATATGGTCTCCACCTACTTTTATGAATTTTCTAATTCTATTCATAAAAGATTTTCTTACATTGAAAAATACATTTTCTTGTCCTCTAATAAAATTCGCTGCGTGTTGTATTTTGTCCCACAGTTCTTCTCTTGAGTTGATAATATCTGCATAGGCTAAGGACTTCGTATGTCCCCACACATAATAATTCAAAGTATTATAATCAGGTGCCCAAGCAAACTCACTTCCTCGACCGATCCATCTGTGTGAGAAAGTCTCATCAAGATAATTCCTGATTTTAATGTGGTTCATGCAAGACGGATAAACCTTCCTTCCTTGACCATCGACAATAAAAGGGTATCATTCTCGTTTTTAAGGCGTCCAAAATAAACTCAAACTGAAAAACCACCGCTAAAAATGACCAATTTATCCCTTTTTCGCAAAAAAAAAGGATTCCCCACCTACTCGAAGCAGATAGAGTATTCTTAGTTTCACCAAAAGGAACTTATTTTTCTTTGTAAAATTTTCTCTATCGCTTTATTTTTGGCTATTTTTACTCCACTATTTATACTTATTATTGTTATAATTTGTATTGGCAATAAAAAAATACCCTCTGGCTCTTCCCTTCACATAAATATCACAGGCGTAACGCTTATTTTTCTAATATACCGATTAATTTTGATATTCTTGTAGATTTTGCCACAAATTTCGGAGACTAAATGTGGTAGAAAGAACCCGTAAAAAAGAAATGAAAAATTATATAATTTTATATTAGTGACTGAGGAAACCCAAGAAACCATTTTAGTGGGTCCAATAACGCTACTATTGTCTCATTGAGGCAACGGAAAGGCATACATTCACAATTTTGTTGCTCATGATAATCAATTATATGTTAATTAATAAATTGATTGGCAATGCCCGAACAAAATTTCCGACGCTGTTTGGCATATCAATTTTAAGAATTCAGGGATGTTTTGTCAACACGTTTCCAAAGTGGGGGCCTTATAATAACGATATAAAAGTGGGCCACCACCCAGTGCTCCTCCTCGAAGTGAGAGTGAAGCCGTGAAGACGTTAAGATTGTGTGTAAAGTGAACGGCATCGGTCGAAGAACTAGTGTATGTAGTGTGTGTGTGACCTGGACCTAGACTTTGCCAATATGAAGGTAAGAAGATGCAAGCTCTCGCCGCTAAACAAAATATACAGACATCCGTGTACGTTTAAAATTAAACTTTCATAACTCATGAATAATTGAGCAAATCGAAATAAAATCCACGTTTCGGTGAATAAATATTTTTGTCTTGGTCATACGTATTCCTGGAGATTATGCCACATCTAAAAATAAGGGAAAATAGTGAAATTGTGTACAGGACGCGATAGCCCGTGAAAAGGAGAGGAATAATAATATCTCCATTTATTTTAGTTTTATTTTTCCACCGTTAATAATTGAGATACGATCTTGGACTATTAGAATCAAATTCAGTGTCCACTTCAGATGATATATCTGTGCATAACTTATTTTTTCTGTAGTTAAGTACGTAAAATTAAATTCAATTTCAAAAAATCTTTATTTGGCGGGGCTCAGCCCAAGGCTGTTTATGCCCAACCCCTAATTCGAATACAATAAATTCACAATCAGTTTCATAATTAAACATACATTTAATAAATAAATAATCTATTAGTAACAAAAATTAAGCGTCTGTATAGACCTAAGCTTTAAATATATATGTATACAGGATGTAACGCACCTTTAAATAGGAAGTCGGTTTCTTGAAAAAAAAAGTAATAAAAGTCCAACACAGAAAAAGATACAAATTATTAAAGTTACAAATTATTGAAAATTTGTCGATGCCTTGGTTATTGATGAAGCTATTTTTACGCATAATGGTATAACCAATCTACATAATATGCACGTTTGGACCATTGAGAATCCTCATCTAGTAGTTCGGAATCACTTTGAACATCGATGAACGCCTCATTGGTCCTTCATATTGCCAAATCAGATGGATGGTCAGCAATATCTGCAGCTTCTCGGTAATGATCTTCCTGGTCTACTTGAAGATGTGCCCTTGGAGGTCCGAAGTCGGATGTGGTTTTTACATGATGGTGCGGCCCCAAATTATCGTTTAGAAGTCCCAGGTTACTTGACCCAATTAAACAGAATACGTTGGATCGGACGGGGTGAACCTGTAGCTTGGCCTCCGCGGTCACCGGATCTAAATCTTCTTGACTTCCTTTCGTGGGATATTTAAAAAGTGAAGTCTACCAAACCGAAGTTGACAATACCGATGTATTATGTGAACGTATCACAACGGCTCCCCATAATCTGCGTCTTCGGGAACTGCAGGAAGGGAGAACGCTTCAGCTAGTGTGACAAAATTGGATTAGACGGGTTCAGGTGTGCTTGAATGTCAATGGACAGAACTTTCAACAGTTTTTATAGAAATAATACGTTATTTTAACATTTCCATTAATTTGTAATTTTAACAATTTGTATCTTTTTTTGTGTTGGACTTTTATTAAAAAAATTTTAAGAAATCGACTTTTTATTTAAAGGTGCATGTTTAATTAAAATTTTTCGGGTGAGTTGCGTTACATCCTGTATGTGCACATACATACATACATATATACTGTGAGCTGGTATATAAACAGATGACAATATAACTAAAAACAGTCAGGAAATTATTTCGAAATACAAAATTGGATTAAAATAATTAATTTAATTTACTCGAACAAGGAGGTTTTTTACTTTATTTTTAAAGATAGAATGGCTACTACTATTCCATATTATACCATATTACCATAACCATATTATAGAGAGTAGTGGCTTGATAAGAAAATGAACCTCTGAAATATGCAGTGGAGTGTCTAGATGCGTGCAACAAGTTTGGGTTTCGAATGGATATGTTGTGTACGTCACCTCCAAATACTAGCTTATTTTTCAAATACACTGGTCGATTTGTTTGCAAAACTTTATGTAGTAAACACAAGCAGTGAATATTTCGACGGACATCCATCTTAATCCATCCATGGTATTCAAAATAAGGCGTAATATGATCTATATGTTTAACTTTAGCTGAATATCGCATGCACGTATTTTGTAAGACTTGAATTTTATTATATCAGCAACCGATAGACACGGACTATATACTACATCACAATAATCGACTACAGTAATAACCAACGATTCTGTCAGTTTTAATTTTACCGAGGTACTTAGTATATTTGAACAGATATTTTAGCCGTGAATACTGTTTCTCCGTGCCAACTAAAAGAGCCGAATCGGATCTAAAATATATTTATTATAGGGAATACGATACGAAGACTGCAAGTTAAATAGGGATGTAAGATATTCTGATAAAAATATCGAGAAGCTAAATATTTTCAATAACAATGTTTTGTATTTAATTAATAAACATGCTCCGCTAAAACATAAACTGATAAAAGAAAAGCCTTTTACATCATGGATTACTGACAACATTAAAATTCTTATGAAAATGAGAGATAAAGCTAAGGCTAAATATTTAAAAAGCAAAAGTCACCAGAATCTAGAATACTATAAACAACTGAAAAATTATACAAATCATGCCATACGACGGGAAAAATGTGCTTATTTAGATGCAGTATCAAAAAATGAAGATTCCATATTATTGCTGATCCAAAAAAAATCAATAATTTCATCCACAATTACCGACAATGATCCTTCAAATGATAAAAAATACTTTTTTACAATTCTAATTTACATCAAAATTATAAAGATACATTTAATACTAAATTATTAACAAGGAATGATGTTTACAACATAATTAGTAATATTAGAACTTGCAGTGTTGGCGCTGATGGTATTACTATTAAAGACCTTAAACTTTGTTTGCCATTTTGTATAAACCATCTCATATATATTCTAAACACCTGTATACTTGATGGGGTATTTGCATAATACTGGAAAAATACAAAAATTAAGTCTTTTGCGAAAATAGCTAATCGACTAGAACTAAAAGATCTCAGACCTATTAGTATCTTATCTTCCACTTCGAAAAGTTTGGAGACATATTCACAACCAAATTTTTCCTTATTTCAGTGTGAAAATTATTTGACTTCCTCGATACAATCAGGCTTTCGTAAAAATCATAGAACTTCCGCTGCACTTATAAAAGTAACTGGTAACACTTGTCAAAATTCAGCTAACAATAAAGCGACTTCTCTAGTTCTATTCGATTTTAGTAAAGCCTTCGATACTTTGAATCCACCAGTTTTGCTTTCTAAATTGCATTATTTTGGTCTCTCCAATAACTGTATTAATTTTTCAAAATCTTATTTAACTAGCAGAGATCAACGCGTAGCTTTCAAAGTAGATAATAAGACTGTAAGATCCAATTTGCATTACATCAAGGTGTACTTCAAAGGTCCATCTTAGGACCCCTATTATTTTTAATATACATTGCAGATATGAATAGCGAAGTTCAATATTCTAGTACAATGCAATATGCAGATAATTCTCAATTAATTTTCGATGTTTGTCCAAATAATAAAATACTTGCATAAGAAAATCTTAAGATGGGGTTCCATTGCGCGAAACTGACTCGCGCAACTGTTTTGCGTTGTAGATATCTAGTCCCCACCCCGAATCTTTTTGCGCGATGGCGTTTCAAGGTGAGCGGCCGGTAGTCGGTTTTTAACTGCGCATCAAAGTGTTTCGCGTTGTTTGTTTCACTCCGTGTAAACGCATGCTTGTCTCGAGCTCAAAACGAACCGGGAGGACTGTATTCCCCTTATCGAACTGTATCAGAGCTATCGATTTTTGTGGGATGCCTTCATACTAAGACCGCGTGGAAGGAAATGAGCACCAAAATGGGGCAAACTGTCGGTACTCTTACAGCAAAAATGAAAACTCCAATGGGGTCTTACAGAAGTGAAATATCAATGGAAAAGAAGAGCAGAGTCACTGGATCAGGAATGCAGGTTGTTTTATTTTTTTAAAACAACCTGCATACCGTATCCAGTGACTCTGTACAGCTTCTCTTATATTAGTTATCCATTCTTCTTATTATGGGATCAACCTGTGACGAGAGATACTCAAAGTCTTGTGAAGTCATCCGGGTAAAGCTATAGTATTATTGATGGGCTCTACTACTATATCTCCCAGAAGCTGGTTTCCATATTACAATTGCCGACAAAATAATTTTACTGGACAGGCAATACTCTACTAAAGATCTAGGTATCTTATTTGACGATAAGTTATATTTCTCCGAATATATAAATAACTCAACTGCATCATGTACAAAAGCTTTAGGCTTTATCGTTAGAAACTCTAAGTCTTTTAATAACAATATCGCATTGAAAACGTTATATTATTCACCTGTACGTTTCAAATTAGAATATGGGTCTCTGATTTAGCATCCAATATATGAAAACCACTCGATATCTCTGGAATCTGTTTTAAAATTCTTAGCATTTAAGAATATTTAAATATCCTGGCCGTAGTTATAATCATGAATTACTCTTATCCCAGTTTGGCATGTTATCTTTAAACTTCCGCCGAATTATAAATAGTTTGCTCCATAATATATTCCATAATAAGACTGGATGTTCATCACTACTTGAACTTATTAACTTTGAGGTTCCACAATAGAATTCTAGACAAGATAATACTTTTTATTTACCATATGCCGGATCTAATATCTTGAAAAAATCACCAGTTGATGTTATGTGCTACAACTTGTTACCAAGATCCCCGTTTAGACTACGTTTTTTTGAGTTTATTTTTGGACGTGCGAGGGCGTCAGTACTCTTATTGAGGGATTGATACGCTTCTGTGGATGAACTGCTGCTCTCAGGGTCGATTTTGACTGTTGTAGCGATGAGACTCTTACGTTGTGTAGGTATTGCTGCGTCGTCTGAGGTGACGTACTATTTATGATTTCGATTGGCTTCCACGATGGCAGGAGGGGGCCCAGGCTGACTAATGACAGCGCCGAGTGTCCTGAGACGTTGGCTTATAGGGGCGCTAATTCCCAGAGTTGCAATAATTAGAATTAAAATAAAAAGCGATGTTTTTCCAAAATAACTAAAAGCAACTCGAACGGCGTTCGTGATGTTAGAAAAAATGTTAATGTGTTAAAATTATTTAAGCCCCAACTTTACTAAGCTAAAACTAACTCTACTGTTCCCGCAATACTATGCACTTATATATCGTTTGAAAGTCGCGGCTGTCGCTGTACTGCTGATCGTACTCTTCTCCGCAACAATAACAGGACCTTTATCGTGCGCTGGCGGAAAACAAAGCGTCGTATTGAAAGTTTTCGTGCGTTGAGCATATGCTGGTAGACTGTACTGTAGTTGACTGATAAGCTGAATTGTAGTTGGCTGGGAGACTGGATACTCTCTAAGTTGATTTGAACTTCTTCAAGTAGCGATGATGAACTCAGATGCTGCTGCGAAACCTTGCTGGATAAATCTAAAGATCGGGGTGGACGCAGTTTTGAACGCTGGGCGGCCGGAGTTTGGAACGGTGTGGCCGGACCTCCTAGCTTGAATTGATGCTGTTGTCGTTGAGAATATTTACGTTGTGTGCCTAGTAGTAAATAAAAATTAATTATTTTATCAAAAATAAGTTTCGACAATAAACTTTAATAATATATCGGATCAATGCGATATTAATTTTTGTCCAATTGCATCCTTAGTAGATTTTGTTCATAGACACTTTCCACCTTAACTTATCTCAACTTTTCAACAACTTCTCATTGCAGTATATGTATATAATTTGTTTCTTTTTCTTCTTCGTCTTATTATTATTATTATATATAATATGCATTATATGATGATTTTTTCTTTTATAATTATTATTATGGTTACTAATTTTTGTTACACAGTTTGTTATTAATTTTGTACCGTAAGTGGAAATCTGTTGGGCAAATAAAAAAATATTATTTTAAATATATGTAATCAAGTTCTTATTGTGAGAGGAAATACAGATTTAAGAATGGCGCCATTTAAAATTTACTTTTCAGCATGAAGTTGCACTAGAAACATAAAATATCGCAAAAGTTTTTTAATTGTCATTGCGCTGAAGAAAATTTAGGATTTCTAATGCAAAACAAAATGTTCGAGAACTGAGGCCGGCAGTTTCGCAGACCTACCCTTACTAAACATTTAAAATGAACGATCTGCTGGAAATGAGACCGGCTTAGAAAACTTTCATCCCATTACTAGTGACCCAAAGCATAAGTACCGAGTGTGCTGATATTTTAACCGTTTAAATTTCGAATAATGCTAGGACCTTTAAAAAATGACTTCGGACAATATATTGTGAAAAAAAAACATAAAAATCGAAATAATAATTTGAGCCTTCAAAGAACAATGGAAACTTCAATATTTCCATCGCTAACGATAACTAAAAATGAATGTTTTCAAATGTACTTTAAAATGTCACAAGTCCCAAAATCTTCGTTCTCATTTAAACGAATTTCTGTGAGTTTATTTAAACAATAGCAACAACAATGCTAATACTTAATTATCACTTTAATGTTAATGTTAATAAATAATAACAAGTTATTTATTTGTTAACAATAAAAATAAACAACGTAGTTTATGTTTTAAAATTATTCAATTTATGAATTAATCGACTGGTACTAGCGACTCTATATCGGAAATGAAATTAAAACTTTAATAACAGTTAATTTAGAACAAACTTTCCTGTTTTGCAAAAACCGTATTTTTTTATTTGTTTGCATGTCATTAAAATTTATAGTTGTTATTATGCATGAGGAAATTAACATAAGTATTGTCATATAATACTGCGTCTCAGGTTGTGATTTTGAATGGCATCTCTTTCTTCTAAATATTTATAACAATGATATGCGTAACATTTACCTGAGAAATATATATGTAGTATCGGATGTTTCTTAACGTTTAAATTATAGATGACAATTTTGTCAATCCATGTGGATTGCGCTATGTATAGGGTTATTCATTATAAATCACCCACACTTTATAATTGATTTTAATGCCTATAAAAAAAGTTTTAAATGGTTATTTATGACCCCCAGTTTTAGTAGAAAAAAGCGTGTAGTCAAGCAAACCAGGAAGAACAGCTAGATATACTGCTTCATTTCGAAGGTAAGCCCATCAATATTTATTCGCGAATAGATCTTTTTGAAACATTGTATTATTTTTTAGAAAGTTCTGAATGTAGTATAAATAATGCAGTCGATCAATTAGGTAAAAGTTATTCCAGAATCCAAC
The DNA here is from genome assembly GCA_963675555.1 of Leptura quadrifasciata. NCBI lineage: Eukaryota > Metazoa > Arthropoda > Insecta > Coleoptera > Cerambycidae > Leptura > Leptura quadrifasciata. The sequence goes on along the minus strand of OY776681.1, from coordinate 10,270,640 downwards.
ATACGTTAAAAAATAATAACTACAGACCATATAAAATTGTACCCGTACAAGCTTCAACAGAGACTCATAAAAGGAAAAGGTTGGACTTTTGCCGCCAGACGATTCAAAAGTTTTCTTTTTGTACGACAGAAGTTTTTAATAGGAAAAATCGAAGGTCGTAAGAAAACAAGCACAACAGAAAAAGATTAGAACACATAAAAAAATCAGGAAGAAAGACCGCTAGCGTTTGGTGTGGAATTTTCAGAAACTAAATTGTTGGGCCTATATTTTATGATTATATGAGTTACCTATCTGAAAATAATTGTCCCAGAAGCAGAAAATACTCTTTTGTGGAATTTTCCATAAGCCGAACTAGATGAAATACTTTGGATGCAGGATGGGGCAACTCCGCATAGTGTGTCCTACCCGTCGAGATCATTTCAATAATGCATTCCCAATATGGATAGGGAATAATGGAACAATTAAATGGCCACCTAATAGTCCGGATTTGACCCCTATAGACTCACTTTTTTGGGGATTCCCTCCGACATATCAAAAGATATTACAGCTAGACTTATCAACTCGTATATATTTGACTTCTTAGGAGTAAAATTTTAATAATTCATATTAGTGATTTTTTTACAACAAATTTATGCACGCCACTGGATTCAGCACCCCTCAAAATTGGCCTGTATTAAATTTTGTCGAATATTTTTAAGTTTTTGTAGACATTACTAAAAATGCACAAGTACAAGTAGTAACATGGTATTATTATTATTCTTATGCCTAGTTTTAATAAATCAAAAAAGAAATAGAGAAATACAAAACTGAAACAAAAAAGATAGAGAATCCCCTTGCAAAAATTACAAGATTATCGTCACTTCTACCAATCCGCCATTTATTTCAACACATTTGTCAAACATTTTACGTACATTCATAGTAACCTTTCATATTTGTTCTGGAGTAATTTCTGCGTAGGCTTACATTATCTTACCTCATACTTCTTGTACAGTTTGTGGCCTTGATTTGTAAACTTTTTGTTTCATCAAACCCCAAAGGAACAAATCGAGTGGTGTCAAGTCTTTAGATCTCGGCGGCCACTCAATGAAAGGACTGTTTCGTTCAATCCAACGATTTTTAAAATGTCCATTTGCCCATCTTCTTACCAAAACAGCGTTATGAACAGAACTTCACGTTCTGAGTGCATGGTAACTATACCAACTATACTATATCCAATGTATGCAAAATTTTAAGCTTGTAAGCCTTTATTTTATTTTTTTTTTCTTTTCATTCAACTTCTAATAATTTCTCTAGAAATGTTAAGGTTTAAACTAGGCGTTCTAATACTAACCCGAAGGTTGTCGTTAAAATATTCCAAAATTTGGTAATTATTTCTCAAAATGTCACGACATCCAATGCCTGGTTTTAAACAAGTTTTTTTAAACACAACATGTCTCATTGAAAACGTTATTAACGCGTTGTACATTATTTTGATTTACTCGTCTATTTGGATGTCTATTAATGAATTCAATCGCAGTTTCTCGCCAACAAGACGTACAATTTCTATTTTCTTTCTTACAGTTAGGCTTTCCATGACTATTAACACTGTAATAACTTTCCTACCCCTTAACTTGTCAGTTTTAACAATTAAGGCCTTGGATTTTGTAGTAATAACAGAAATAAAGTAGGGGTCAACCCCGTATATAATTATGTAGGTGTATATTTTTCACTACCTACAAATGTAGCAAAATAATTCGTTATTTTGGTGTGTTAGTTATTCTAGACGAAATTTATATGCTGAAAATCGATTACGCGAAGCACTATGCGAAGATAAGCACTATCTACGCTTTTTACCATTAAATTCACATTTTATGCATATTTCACACTATCTGTAGGAAGCAGAATCGCACATTGTACCCAACTACCAGCTATTGCTGACAAAATTCACAAGCCCTTATTTATTAACGTTATAATAAATTATTTCTTGTCCAATCTTAAATTGAATGTATGTAAGTCAATGTAATCAGCAAGTAAAAAGCGGTTAGGTGGGTAATAAAACTAAATTTATTCTACTTTCCCTACGAAAACATCTCTCCGCTTGACTCATATATCTCGTGTCTTTCTTTACCGAAAAAATGGAAAAGACAGACGAAAAATCGTTGTTTAATTTATATCATCACGTATACATATCATGCAGTCCTAATAATTTGTCTACGCTTGTAGGAGCTTAAAGTAAATACAACTGATTTAGATGGGATGAAAAGAGTTAAGATTTTATATTTCAACGCTTGATTTATAGTTGTTTCCTGAATTAATTACTTGGATAGATATTAATTCTATAGTAGTACAGTGCGTGATGACTTTAAAGGACCAACGATCTGGTAAATGGCGCAATGATGTGATTAAATTGTTATGATTTTCTATAGAAGTGAGAAGACATTTTTGGCATTTATTGTGTTATAAATTCTAAATCCCGTCTTTTCAAAATAAAATATCTAAATCACCTCCAGTATGCGAATAATTATCTTTGAGCCAAAATATGAGGATATATTTGGATATGCCTTAGTAAAATATTGCTGTGAAAAAAGATACAGGGTGTCAAAGTTCAAATAATTTTTTTTTTTTGCAATAACTCAAGAGCCTCTTGACTGATCTTCGCCAAAGTAAGTTTTTTCATTAAAATATTATGAATTATTAACATAAATATGCTAAAAAATTGAAAATAATAAAAAAATCGACAAATTCGAGATTCGAAAAATTTTATTTTCGGATTTTCTTAACTTTAAGCTGCTAAATGACAATAAATTACTAACATCGACGTACCATTTGAAAGTAGACATCTCGACGAAAAAAATGAGCACTAGTAGAACATCAAAATCAATAAAGTTGTTCGCCGAAGATAGGGGTGTTTTTTCGGAAAAATGGTAAAATCTCGAAAAATATTTATTTCCCATAATTGAAAAAATTCATGCTTATTATATGCAAATAATTACGTACTTTTACAAAGTTTCATTTAAATTAAATAATGTTCACGTGAGAAAAAAAATAAAAACAGAAAAATCGATTTTTCGTCATTTTCTCGCAAACTTTGAGGTTATGTCGAAAAATATATACAATAAAAGTTTTAGATTTTTTTATTATCTACAACTATTGTATGAAACACTCTTCTCTAGGAGGTCACGTTTCGCCACGAATCACGAAAAACCGTTTTCATCCCTTAAATAGCACCCCATTTCACTATTTCCCTTCATCTCAAGTTCCAAAGTTTTTTTTTTCATTGTTTATGACCTCAACTATATATTCCAGCCGGCCGTTACCTGCTATTAATTTTTTTTTTTTTCAGCATTAAGAATCCGTAACGGCCCCAGCCTAAATGTATTGTTTCAGTTATTTTTCGAATTAATAAACTCTAAAAGCCCCTCTTGTCTCTCCTTACCATTACCAAAGTATAATTACGAATCTCTTTATATCTAGACCAATCATTAATAGTACGAGTACATTTATATTTTTGTAAAGCTCAATATCTTCCTTTCATAGTAATTTTTAAATTAGGGGTAAGCCACGGCGCATGAGGTTTAGTAACCCTTACGCTTGCATGCATGTTTATGAAACAGATTAATTAGATATTTATTAAATAATTTTACTTTATCAACAACGTTGTTCTCGAAAATTATATTAAACCAAGGGAGGACATGGAGATCAGCTGTAAATAGATTTAAATCAAAATTTTTATAGCAACGAAAAACTACATATTTAGATTTCATCTTGAAAAGCCTAGTTTTTATATCTCAAAAAACCGTTGTATGATAATCAATCAATCAATAAAACAATTTATTGGTGCCTTTAACAAAAAATATGTTTTACACAAGTCAAATAATGATAATATACATACAAGTGCTTTTTCCGGATTTTCAAAATTTTCAAGTGGTCTGTGACTAAAAATCATATTTGTGGTTTTATTTTCATTAAGTGACAACTTATTTGCTGGGAACCATTCAAAAGCATTTGATTTAGCTTCACTTAATCGTCTTTGTACGACATCCGATTTATTGTCCGATACCAGGAGTGTGGTATCGTCTGCAAACAATACCAGTTCAATATCAGGTATGGACTTATTTAGGTCATTTACATAGATTAGAAATAGGGTTGGTCCAAGGACTGATCCCTGTGGCACTCCGCTCCTTACATATTGAGATGTTGAATTTGTATTTTTCACACTTATATACTGCTGTCTGTTATGTCAAAATGAATTTATTATGTTGCAGCTGTTCGTGTCGAATTTGTAAAATTTTAATTTATCTATCAGAATTTGGCGAGAAACACAATCAAATGCTTTTTGCAGTTCGCAAAAGGTGACTCCAACACAGTCTCTATTCTCAATTTTGTCTATTAAATGAATAATTGCATCATTTGTGCTCATTTTTGTTCTAAAACCAAATTGTTTACTGTAAAATATACTGTTGTTTTCAAAATAATATGTTATTTGATTTTTTAGACATGTTTCAAAAAATTTTGATATTATAGGAACAAGTGAGATAGGTCGAAAGTTACTGTTACTAAATGATCCTCCTTTACAAATTGGTACCAAGTTTTGTGAACTTTAGGGCATCTGGATAGATGCCTGCGCTAATGCACTGATTTATTGAACTGGTAAGATGAACAACTATTAGACTTTTAATATTTTTTATAATATTTATGGACATATTGATTTTATTGATTACATCGCGTACTGTATTTATAGTAAGTGCATGGAGTTTGAAATTTGGTACATTTGCTTCTGAAGTCTGCACTTAAAAGATAATCTATATAATTCTTATTTACCAAGGGTAATTTTTGTGTAATATTTTCAGCTATGTTTATAAAGTAGTTATTCATGTCTTCTGCGTCTAGAGTGGCATTTATAGGTTTTTTTATTTTGTTGCCTATTTTGGTTTATGATATTCAAGAACGTTTTTGGAGTATTACCATTTTTATGTAATATATAATATATAATTGCTTTTGGTTATGTTTATTTGACGTCTGTATTCCGCTTTGTACTTTTTTAGGTGTGCTTTTAAGTTGATAGCTGGAAAATTGTTATATAATTCAGTAAGTAAGCATACATTTTCCCTCATTTTATGCAAGTCGGAGGTAAACCAATCTTTTTTGTCTTGTTAATTTTAATTTCCATTTGCATGTTGTTTGATGCGCTCATTCAACTCCAATCACTGCTTCTAAGTTATTATATAGTAGAAACATACCTTCGTCTGTAATATTAATAAATTTGATAGTATTTATGTACTGAATATTGCTCTCAAACTGCAAAATAATATTTATTGCCTTATGATCTGATAATCCGGGGTGAAACACCTCTGTCTTATATTTATTACATGAATTAATTAGGATGTTATCCAAACAATTTTTTTGTCTTGTACTTTCAGAAATAATGTGATGGAAAGAGAATGAATTTATTAAATCTAGGAATTTCAAGTATTTCTTAGAGATGCCTTCCATAGAAATTGTACCAGAACTATTAACAATCTCATTATCCGATATAAATAAAGGATAAAGTAGCGTGCTAGATGTACTACATACTCTAGTTGGCTCAGATATTATTTTAGTAAAATTATAAACTTGAAAGCAAGAGTCAATTGGGTTCCCAATATAGTAGTGGCATCTCTCTCAGAAAAACAAACATCGTTGCAACGGCTAAAAATAAAGCGTAAAATTGAATTTTCGCCTTCTCTTATTATTTACCGAAATCTTTTTGCAAGTTTTCACTCTGGCAACGATCCAGAGCTAATATGAATTTGTGATGTTATGCTTTACCTTTGAACATTACCATCATAATAAATCATTTGGTGTCATTTATTACAACAAAATTCAAGATTTAATTTGCTTACTTTTACTATCAGCATTAAGTAACTAATATAACGTGTTCCTGCTAAAAATGCCTAAAAAATCAATAATAGTTAGTGCGAATCTGCAAGCAAGTAGTATTCAATGATATGAAATGTTTGAAACTGTTTTTAATCGCCTTCCAAAAGACGGAGCAGTACAGTTGATAGTGGGATCCGAACCACTTTATGAGGATAATTTATAATTGAAAAATACTTCGCAATAGGTGACACTCGAACCCACTACGTATACTAGACTATGGTCCCCTGTGATACGTAGATAAGAATTGTCGCTCGTGGTTATTTTAGAATGCTCTACATGCACACATACATCTCGTGGTTAATCGAAGGTGCTCAGGAAGTACTTTTTTAGGCGAACCTGTGAGCTAATTCGACTGAAAATTCCCAAACTATAGAAGTTGTCGGTCTTTGATTACGAAACTTTACCTTTGAAAGTTTAGAACAGGTCGCGTACATGCAAATAAATATTTCAGGAATATTTTAATTAAAAAAGTTTAGGGAAGGGCACAACACCGGAATAATTATTTGATCTCATGTAGGATAACCGAGAGCCCTACATAGTGTAGTAGGATATAATTATTTAAAAAAATAATTTTATAATTAAAGTTTATTAAAAAAATTATTCATAGAGTCGAAAATATAACTCTTTTATATCATAAAAACTATTTCATCTAACTCACACGTCTTTTTAGTCCAGGAGAGTTAGACATAAAAAGACGGAATAAGCGAACTTTTTTACTCTGAGATTTTTTATGTAAAAGTGTAGGTTTTGAGCTCAAAAAATATATGTCATACACTCAACCACCAGCAACATACAGCGTTTTGAGATATAGATATATATGCATGATTTTTCGTGTTTCTTGACAAAAAACTGCTAATATCTCAAAGGAGATTAATTTTTCGAAAAAAAGTTTCAAATAAAAATTGTTCAAAATGAAATTTTCTACAAAATTACCACTATGAAAAATTTCGATTTTCCCAATAGTTTTCCCGTAAAAGCGGAGACACCGCATGTTGTGTTATAGTAAATTCTCCATTTAAACAAGATGGCCGGCGAAAAAATTATTAAAATTCATCAAATAATTCAATCATCAAGATCAACTTGGCAAACCCCATAAAAAAGTCCTTAAGACACCCTTAGAACTCAAAAACCACAATTTTCAATAAATAAATCTGAGAAAAATGCAAACCTATCAACAAAATCATTCCAATAACAAAATTCACCAAAATACAGTCAAAACCTTATAAAAGACCGCCCTCAAAAATACAGCCCCCTCATCATCTCGAATCACATTCAATCCGCTCCCCAAACATCGATTCAAATTATTTTATTTCGCTCTCTATTTCTACAAGCCTCTTTCTCTTCAATTCAACTTCCAGTTCAACTTCCTAATAATATATCAAAACATCTTTCATTTACCTCTTCAGCCAGCCCATAAAACGTTAGTTCCAAAATAAGTCCAATTTACGTGTTCCCCACGAATGGCTGGCAACTCGTTACTATCTTCATTTCAAATACCCGCAATTGGCTTCACTCCGTTAAAAAAACCCATAAGTCCAATTTATATGTTCCCCATCGCATGCTGGCAGCTAGCAGCTAACTTCATGCTGTTACCCTAAAACTGACTTTCGCTCCGTTCAACATCGAGGCACATTACCCTCAATATGGATTAACATGACTTAATATAACATCAATATGGTAAAGTAAGACTTGCAACAATACTTCACGGGACCAATTCAATTTGCCATATTATTCAAACATTTATCGTTCATATTTCTAAAACCAAATTAAATTCCGCTGACATTTTCATATCAAATTGTTACGTTTTTCACAGCCGATTTAGTGATATGATTTTCGACCCAAAATTTCAAAATTTCAGCACGTATTGCACAACATTTCATCATTTGCTCCCCATATGATAGTCTGGCGCCCTTTCCAGCTTCTCCAGCTCTCAGCGAGCATCATGCCCCATCATGAGTATAAATAAGGGAGCGTGCAAAGCTCCCGGCAAGTTGTGTTTTCGGCGTATTCAGTGATAAGTAAACTAGTGCCCGTGCCATCTTCCTAGGCAACCCCTAGTAAAATTTAGTTATTAGTATTCAGCCCCAGTGCTCCAATTCAAATCGCCTTCGCGGCCCCAGTTTGTAAAGTCAATTTTCTCAGATAATTCAACTTAATTTTAATCAAAAACGAACCCAACCTACTTTAGGCAAAATTTCAAGTGTCGATAAGTTACCTAATAAATAATAATCGTGTAAATATTTTAATTTTAACAACATAAATAATCAACTCTGTGTTTTTTCGCTTAAATAAATAATACTTGTTCAGTTCTCGCTTAAAATATAGTGTTGTTATTTCAAGAAGCTATTATACACGGTGCCAATCATTGAGCCTGCCAGCCAAATTTAAAATCAGATTTAATCTTACAGGCATTAAACCCTACGACTTTAGAAAAAGTCCTCGAAAGTGAATATAAGCTCTGAATTATATACGAAGCTATTGGCCCATTCCACATTCCAGCCGTTTAAGGACAAACCACCCCAACTTCGAATCCTATAAAATAAAGTGTACAGCGGGCCTCCAGGGTCTCACTTAAAGCTCTCCAGCCGAAAAAATATTATTTTTTCAATCACAGAAGTACTGTTCGTGTTCAGTATACATACGACGTCGAGTTTTCACAAGATCGGAAAGAAAAAATATTTGAAATTTCAAATGATCTTGCTAAATGTGCTGAAATATACAATGATCCTATGTAGATGATAAATCAAGTTTATACGACGTTGCTGTCAAATCTATTGGCTTATGGGAGTTATACTTATGGGTCTTCCATGTCATTAAACTAATTTAGAGTAGAATATTGTACAAAAATTAAAAAGTTGGAACTAATATCATTTCCTCCAACTGACGGTGCCACCAGAAAGCATGCAGAAAGATTATATCTGCAGTACCAAACTCGGTTAGAAAATAATATGAATCCTTGCGAATTTGGATGTGGAGTCAACAATGACATTCTAGTCCCCATATATTCCAATGAGCCTCTGGTACCGGAAGATCTCTTGAAGAAATTCCACTATAACTGTAAAAAAACTTCAGTTGTAGAAAATTGGGTTTAAAGTGCAATAAATATTGTGGAATCTGTAAAGGCATGGACTGTTTGAATGTGGAGACGAACATAATAAATTCAATCCAAGTAATTACTGATACTAAGAATAATAATATTGATGATCCAGCAGATGAAAATAATATAGTTACATCTGATATTGAAGATGAAATTATTGAAATTGAACCCGATATGTTTTTCTTTAAGGAAAATGATATTACCGAATCTAAGCCTTCAGGGGGATGGAAAATCAATTTATAAAAACAAGTTAATAAACATATTTTTTATACTATTTTAGATAATTAGATAATTACAGATGAAAAAGGTGGTTGCACAACCCTGGTCACCTACCACCTTCCCTAAAGGTACACCTCCTACAAAATATCAGTTTTTTTCTCACAAAAACAAATATCAATTTGCCACCCCCACAAGGGTTGGAAGCCTGGGGTAGGGGTGGCTGAGGTCAAATCTCTCGAGGGATCTTCCGTTCTACTCGAGGGAACAACGGTTAGTCGAAGAACTGGAAAAAATAAACGGGTTCACGGAAAAGGGGATGGTTTTTGGCCAATTTGAGAGGGTTGCCGAGGTGGAAAAATTGGTTTGACTCCGGAAATCGATTCAGGACCCTCGAAAAAGGGGGGACATTGTTTAGCCCGGGGCGCAAGCATTCGGTAATTTCGTCGTAAATCCTACTCTTTAATATCTACGATATTATGACCCAAAACTCCCATGTCAAGTTTTCAATTGGCCACCCTGTATATTTTTCGCACATCTGTGTCCCATATCGGCATATCCAGTGGAACAATTGATGCGGTACATACATAACTTTGGATTTCTCGCAGTAGTCAGTTTACTCTTTAAATAAAAATATATTTACTTACTTTTCACTACCATTTTTTTACTATAAATAACTGACTTAAAAATGTTTATCACATTTATGAATATACGAAAGTCTTGTAAACTTGTCGCACCGGCTAAAAGCAGCACTTTCACTCATAACATTAACTTTTAAACAGGCGATACATATACTACATATTTCGTTAAATTAATTACCATAATCAAAACCATTTAAAACAAATTTCGTAATATAAGAAAAGTGTTATTTACTTTAATTTACAAACATTTTTAGTCAGACTTACACGTTTGTTTATCATCAATTATTAACTTTTACTTACGCCGAAAATAATCGTTTCTCTTTCAAATTTCATCGACATTTATGCAGACTACAATCATATATTGCATTTCCTTCACAAGATCGTTAATCGTCTATTTTGTGTGGTGCCATCATGTAACCAGGGCCAGTCCAATAACTATTTTCAGCCTAGGCGAAGTTCAATAGGTCTGTCCATAAAATTTAGCGTTTAATCGGAAATTATAGATTTATGGGTTGTTATAAATCCCTACAAAGTTTTAAAAAAAAATACTCATTTACTATCGGCGTTATTTGTAATAAAAATTACCTTAACGCGTCGATTCTAGAAAACAGTCCCTTCGCGCGAGGCTAGGCGAGTGACGTCACATGCCTGCTACACAAATACGCGCTGCCATACTTTAGGTATTGCTATAGTGATGTAGTTAATTTTGCGACTGTCATGAGCTAGGACGGGCCAGATATTTTTGCCGATATTGTCATAGTCGTATTTATCTGTGATTTGAAAGAAAATCGATACCATAGTCACGTCTAGGTTCGGCAAATTATGTGAATCTCCTTTCTGGAAACCCTCCTCCATATTTGACAACAATAAACAAACTCTATTTGACGTTCTAAATAGTAAAGGCTCTTTAACTGCCGTAAATTCAGATTTTGTTCTACCGAGAACGACACAGAATAAACCTAACGCAGCGTACAAACGATCTGGCTCCTGCCGAGCCAGCAAGCATGTGACGTCATACGCGTTTATCTGACTGAAATAATGCAAGCCATTTCTATGGCCGCTGCTGTTGTTCTGATTAGCTTTTTTCAATCACAGTTCTAATATTGTTATTATTTGGTAAAAATCTTTATTTTTCACTACTTTTAATGTATATTAATTTTTTTGTGGACAGACCCATTTTGTTGCCCCCGTCTTTTCAAATCGTTTTGTAAAAAAGGCCAAAGAACAAGGCAATAAACAACAGTTCCCTATCAATGTTATAATTTAAGTTATCGTTCACATTAATTCAACAGGCATTAGAATAAAACTTAAAGTAAAACAAGGCAACAAGGCAGCAAGGTTTTTAAAACATATATTTGAAATCAACTAAAATAACTTCTTCTGTAAATCATACCGGACAGTGTTGTCGGATTTTTTCCTAATTACTTTATACAGAAAACATTTTGTTTTTTTAACTGTCTACTCGAGATTTGTTTGGCGTTTAGCTCGTGGCGGCCTAGGATGTTGCCTGGGTTGCCAGAGCCTATGACCGGCCCTGCTTATAACATAAACGATTATTTTGTACGTATGTGTAAAAATGAAGAAGCTTGTGATGGTCCGATTAATAATTATAATAACGATAGATGTTTAGAGGGCATAACCTTTTCTTTCACAAGAGTATCGAAGATGCAGATTATAAAGGCACTAATCTCTATCAATTCCAATATTCATGGAAATGATTTTGTTTCCACTACAATGCTATTATACTACATGCCTTATTTAAACTCTTACTTAATGCATATTATAAATCAGTGTATTGAGATAAGTATATTTCCTGATGCCTGGGAGAAACCAAAGGTTAAACCTATAAAGAAAACAATGTTATGTGCACGCCATTGCCTCATAGAATATACGAGAAGGGCCAGAAACGCCGCGAAGGATAGACTGGAACGTTCGAGAATAAAGTGCCTCAGATATATAAGGAGTGGATTTCGCGCATAGAGCACAGTTTTATATTAGATGAACAAGTGAACAGACAAAATAAGAAAGTAATAAGTTCTGAATTGTATTAATGTCTATAGTTGTACTTAGTGTGTTATAATAACGATTAATTATTGTAATTAAATATTAAATAAAGTAGTGCTAGTGAAAAGTCTTGTTGCAATTATTTGAACCTAAGTACAGGGTGTTTACTGGAGATTGTAAATACGTAACAATAAACTGTCAAACAACTTACAGTGACCTTCGACCCACAAGTTTGTAACCTATTATGTCTAAAATAATAGAAAGGTTACTATTTAATCAGCTGACGTGTTATCTTAATTCTCATAATATTGTACCACTAAATCAATCTGGTTTTAAGGTGGGTCATAGCACCAAAAGTCCATTAGTAAAAGTTAATGATGACATAGTTAAGGGCTTACGGTACTTGTGATATAGTATCGTTCAAAGCTTTACTGCAAATAAAAAATGCAACAAAAACTTTACGAACTTATTATTAACGCCTGCGGACCAGTCGGTACGATGTCAGCAAACAAGCCGACGTACATTAAAAACCTATAAAGGTAAGTGGTTCAATTTGCCGGAGTAGCAGATTTTAATGAGGTCGTAAAGATTTTGTTACATTTTTTATTTGCAGTAAAGCTTTGAACGATACCATACTTAGTTACTCTAAAGCATTTAACGCTAACTTACTACTGTTAAAATTAAGATATTATGGCTTCTATAACAATTCCCTAGGCTTAGTTAAATCCTATTTCGTTAACAGGCAGCAAAGCAAACGTTGCTTTAAATGGATCAATATACCAAAAACTTGAGGAACTGGGGTACCCCAAGGGTCAATATTAGGGCCATTATTTTATTATTATATACTTCCGATTTCAAAATCATTTTAAAGTCGTGTCAGTCACGTTATTACGCAGATGATGCACAATTATGCTTAACCTTTGAAGCAGGAATTATCGACCTGTCAATTACTAAAATTAATAATGATGCCTTAAAATGAGCGCGCAAGTTTTCTACACCTGTTTTTGATGATGAAATAATGCGTAAGGTAATTGAGAATAATTTTGGAATATATGTACAAGATCAGAAACTGTCACACTTGAGCCATACCAAGAATCTTGTTCTTATTATAGATAAAAAACTAAAAATATAATAATCATATCAACCATCTGCTACAAAAGACTTATTGTGTTTTAAAAATAATTATTTTAGTCGCGAAATATTAAGTCAAAATCGTTCTGTCTTTTATTAATTATGAAGATCGTCGGAAGAATATGTGCCCTATTAAAGATTTAAATGGAAATCTCCTCAAAGAAGACCAGGAAATAAGAGCCCGGTGGAAAGAACACTACTCTAACATTCTTAACCAGCAAAGTCAAGCCGATCACGATATTATAAATCTTATCCCTCAATATGACACCTTCGAAGACTTAGATAAACCACTAACAACGGAAGAGATCTTAACCGTCATTGGGCAGCTAAAAAATAACAAATCTCACGGCGCCGACTCACTCCCAGCTGAGATCTTTAAAGCTGTGTCGTCAGAGCTCATACCCTACCTCAAAAAACTGTTTGATGTCGTGTGGGAAAGTGGTCAAGCTCCGCAGGAGTTTCGTGATATACTTTTAATCAACCTCTTCAAAAACAAAGGGAGCGCTGCGGACTGTGGAAATTACAGGGGTATAGCTCTCCTGGCTGTTGGAGGGAAGATACTCATTAAAGCGATGGCAAATAGGCTAACACCTGTTATGGAAAAGCTACTTCCTGAAACACAGAGTGGCTTTAGACCAAACCGAGGCACATCGGATTTAATCTTCACACTTAAACAGCTTCAAGAAAAAGCACTCGAACATCAAGGAGAAATTCACATAGCCTTCATTGATTTAACCAAGGCGTTTGACTCGGTGGACAGGGAAGTGCTCTGGAAAATTATGTTCCGCTTAGATATCCCTAGAAAATTTGTGGAAGTATGTCGCAGTCTACATACAAACAACAACGCCCAGGTTATGTATAATAATGAGGCAACTGAACCTTTCCAAACCCTCACTGGAGTTAGGCAGGGATGTGTCCTGGCATCCCTACTCTTTAATTTGTTTACCACTGCTCTAACAATTATTGTTGACAACAAACTGACAGTCAGAGGAATAGGTCTCAGATACCGTTTTGATGGCGGTCTCTTTAACATAGGGCGCTTTAGAGCTTTCACGAAGACACTCACACGATTCATTTGTGATCTCCAGAATGCGGATGACTGTGCACTTTTAGCCTCTACGCCGGAAGAGCTTCAAGAACTTTTAGATGTGTATGCTCAGAGCTATGATTCCTTGGGACTTAAAATCAACATTGGAAAGACTAAAATTATGTCAACTCCTCATCAAGTGAACCAAATAGACATTACACTTAACGAAAATTCTCTTGAAGTGGTGGATCAGTTCAATTACTTAGGCAACGTTGTTAATGACAAAGCAAACATGGACAGCGAGATTCGCAATAGAATTAACGCTGCATCTAGAGCACTCTGGGGACTTAGAGAAAGAGTATTTGACAACCACGACTTTGCTTTGTCAACGAAAATGGCTGTCTACAGAGCAGTTGTCATTCCAACACTGCTATATGGATGTGAAAGCTGGGTCACTTACCGTCGTCATGTGAAAGAATTAGAACGTTTTCAGCAAAGACACCTCAGAAGTATGATGAAAATCCGTTGGTTCCATCACATATCAAACGTGGAAGTACTCAGGAGAGCAAACAGCCTTCCAATTGAGGTGCTTATTTCAAGAGCACGCCTAAGATGGGCAGGTCACGTTCATCGTATGCATGATAACCGCCTTCCTAAATGTACACTTTATGGTGAATTGCTAAGCGGTAGAAGAAGGCGTGGCGGTCAACGAAAGAGGTTCAAAGACGCTCTCCATGAAAATCTAAAATCCTGCGGTATTGCAGACGAGCAATGGGAACAACTTGCAGCGGACAGAACCGAATGGCGAGGGGTTGTGGCCAGCTATCAAGGAAATGTTGCTGCAAGAAGGCCGAATCCAAGACCTAACCAGGTCTATGTTTGTCCTGACTGCGGTCGACATGTGCTCTTCCGAATTGGCCTCTATAGCCATAGCCGTGTGCACCGTAGATGAATGGGAATTACAATAGACTACACCTTTTACTTGTTTTTTATTGTACACAATTTATCGACTGTAACATTTTTATACTCGGACTCGAGTAACGGCTAATAATAATAATAATAATTATGAAGATATTATTTATGGGCCGTGTCTTGATCAAATTGATTCGTACAGAATACAAAAAGTACATATTATGTGTATTAGATTTATTTTCAATTTAAGCAGAAGAGATCGTGTGTCAAAGGGTAGGGCCCTTTATAATCTTATTCCTCTCGACCTTAAAAACCTTTCTCTTAACTCGCTTAAAGTTAATTATAGAAAATACTCATTAAGCCACTGAACAAACGATGTATAACATTTCTCTTTTTAACAGGTTTTATTTAACTTCCAATGTTTGTTAGTTTGTTTAGGTCAAATCTTGCAAGCAACGATTAGTTCTAATTAAGTTAGAGCTTTGAAATTTTGCACATGCGTATAAGTCTGGTGACAATACACTTTAACATTTTCATATAAGAAAAAAAACGAGATGGCGGCTTCAAGATGGCGGACGACTTTGCCGTTTATGATCCGATTCGACTCAAAATCGATATCTAGGGGTTTTCGAGATCGCCAATTATGAATTCTTGGTCAAAATTTAAAAATACAAAATGGCGGCGGCAATATGGCGGACGACTTTTGGCATTTATGATCCAATTCAATCAAAATCGATATCTGGGAGTTTTCGGGTTCGCCGATTACGAATTTCTAGTCAAAAACTTAGTTCAAGATGGCGACTTCAAGATGGCGGACGACATTACCGTTACAGCATATCAAAAGACTAAAATGTAAAAAATAAAATTATATAAAAAAATATTTTTAAAAAAGCTTTTATTTAAATGCTCTAAAAAGTAGAAAATAAACTTTGAAGTAAATCAAACCCATCATTTTGTTACATTATATAATTTTTTTTATGATATAAAAGCTTGTCGCGAGCATTTAAATAAAAATGTTTTTTTTATATAATTTTTTTTATTTTATTTTTAACTAGCTGTGATTACTATGGACATGTTTATAATTTTTTATTAGTTGAGGTCTATGTAGTCTATAGCATAAATTTAACAGTTTTTTAGTTTTATTGTTTATTTTGCAATATCTTTATTGCTTTGTTTTATCATAATAATTAATGTATGAAACGATTATTAATTAGTTTCAATCCATCGTAATTAGTGGAGCGCCGTACCTTTAGAACGTAAAACTCGGTTCCAATAAATGGATTTCTATAAAATCTGGGGATTGTTTAGTTGAAATCTAATATGAGAAAGTTTACCATTTAAAATAATAATAATAATAATAATAATATAATAACTTTATTTTTAACCCAATTTTACAATATTATTTTTACAGTTATTCTTTATTGTATAAATGCACCTGATTTCACAAGGAAATCGTTTTGTGTCTTAATATTTCACTAAGATATTATTCTTAACAATATCAATGTATATATCGTAATCGTTACTAACAACTAAAAACTAAAACTAACAAATACAAGACTAATAATGAATTATTAATAATTATTATAAAATTATGGAGATTAAGTGCAATAATTGAATTAGAAGTTATGAGAATATTTCTTCAAATAAATGTAAATTATGCATGATAAATATTGACAGCTCTTTACAGAATAATTTGTAAGTATTTATTGCTTTTATGTATTCGGGAATAATATTATATATCTTTGGACCCGTGACGCCAAGAGATTTTTTTGTACAAATTAGAATTTGTTCTACGTGTAAAAAGTGCATTGCGTTCATTTTGCCTTGTATTGTGTATGTGGTTTGTTGGTACACTTAGTTCCCTATTTCTGTATACAAATTTTGCTACATTAAGGATATATAATCCATTTAAATTGAAGACATTACTATCTAGAAAAAGTTGTTCTGTAGAATATCTTCGATTTTTCCACAGCATTACATTAAGTATCCATTTTTGAGTTATTTTTAGATTTCTCAATTGGCTGTTATATGTCCCACCCCATATTATAATGCCGTAGGTAAGTATAGATTCTACCAACGATTTATATGCCATTTTTAAAATATTAATTGGAAGAATGTTGCGAAGCTTATAGAATACATGGACAAGTTTTCTTAGTCTTGTATTAAGATATTCGGTATGGTCATTCCATCTCATTGTCTCATTTATTATAAGACCCACATATTTAATGTTTGTAGTGTTCTCAATTATATTCTCGCACGTGCAGTTTATTAAGTTACATTTTTCGTGGAATTTTAAATTGTCAATTTTCGGTTGTAGTCTTGAACTATTGCTGAAAGTAATGAACTATGTTTTGCATGATTGAGACTTAACAAATTATTGTTCAACCAGCATTTAATTTTATACAGTCCCTTTTCCCTTTTTTTGGTGACCTCAGACCAGTCTGTACCGTGGAATGTTAGAGCAGTATCATCAGTATATGCGATGATATCTCCACTTTAATTTAATTTCAGCATGTAAAAAAGGAATAATTGCGGACCTAAAACTGTTCCTTGTGGAACACCATATGTCACATTTTCTGGACTACATAATGTTTTATTAATTTTTACTAAGGCTTTTCTATTTGATAAATAGCCACTTTTTATTTGGGAGGGTGGTTTGCAGACCATCTAGAGGATGGACAAAAGAAATAAAAAACTAACTACTGAACTTGATAGAGAATAAAATTTTAAGACAAAAACGCGGTGTATAATTTTCTACAAAAATTAACATTTTCCTGAAATTATTATAGACGGCTATTTTGCAAACAAAGTAACAATAATTTCCATTTTTAAATTCAACGCCCCCTGTCTTAAAAACCTAGAAATTCTGCGACCCATATTTATAGGAATTTCTATTCTTGAATGGGGTTTCCTAACGACTGTCGAACACCAGTTAACAAGAACTGAAACACTCTGATATGAAAATAAATGTGGATATTTAAGCAACATAAAAAATAATAGAGATATCCTACCTACTCTTTTTTTTAATACTTTCAAGCACCTACACATTTCCTTTCGAAATGTAACCATTACATCTTTGTCAAAGTTGAGAATAAAAAGTAAGGCATAAAATTATCTTTCATAAATAACTGATGAGGAAATTCAACGGCGCTATGAGGGCTTTTAGCGCAGAGCTCAAGAAGAAAATTCATCAACGATTCACTTTTAAAAATGGATGTGGCTATTTATACATACTGTCCAGGCAATTCACGCCGCACATGCGCGATGACGTTCAAACATATTGATATAGTAAGAATTATAAGGTTAACCATCAGCAGTCTGTGGTGTAATACTTAGTGTTCCCGATTCTCACACGTGAGGTCGACGGTTCGAATCCGCTTGCTACAGTTTTTTTTTTTACCACATTTTGTTAACTAAAATACGTAATACGAATATTTCTTTAGGTTAGTTCGTTGGGTTAAATATGTTAATATTTTTTGATGTAGTATAGTTGTTTATGATAGATAATGTCCCTTGCCCTCGACGGCTATACTGTATGTATAAATAGCCAATTTCTTATACATACTGTATGTATAAATAGCCAATTGCGTATACATACTGTATGTATAAATAGCCAATTGCGTATACATACAGTATGTATAAATAGCCACATCCTTTAAAAATTGCGTAATACTAATATGTAAACTTGCGCTTAGCTTGTTACTTCATATCATTCAAAAATATTTCTAACATTACCATCAAAACAGCCTTTTCCGCCGCATTTGCATGTTCCAGGTAGATCAAAGTTCATGCATTGGCGTCCTAAAACCGTATTCTACAGGGTGTCTCACCGGGAACTGAATCGATCGATATAGAGAAAAGTACGCATCAGAAAATTTTGAAAATTTAGATAATTACTAATGTCGGTGTGGCCAATCCAACTAAAATAATTACATGCAGCTGGCACTTCCGCTTATACCGGAAGTCGATACCAACTTGCTTATTTCAAATGGAACACCCTATATATTTTAGGGTTTTCGAAAAGAGCATAAAATTCTGAGTCGAAAATATGTAGCATATGCTATGCCTAAACCTAGCCGTTTCAGAGATCTTTGACATATTATAGACAATTTGACAGGTGCAACGGTTTGCAAGAACAGTTCTAACTCTCTTCGTGTAAAAGATTCTCATTTGCTTCTTGTCACATAAAAGGAATACAAGGAGAACTACGTTCTACAACTGAAATAAATTCAATAATATCATACCAAGTGTTCCGTTTTTCGCGTTACATTTTGTCAATTTCAAACCGCGAAAACTTGTTTAAGTCAAATCGAATACCCTGTATTTTTTTACGTCAAGTTGTGTAAAATTGAATTCCCTTTTTTCTGATATTAGCATTGTGGGGGTCAAAGTTACAACTTTTTGAAATATTTGCGATTATATTAGAAATTCATGAATTGTTGTAATCATTTCATCAAAATAGCCATGATTAGAAACAATCAGTCATTATCTTATGTCAAAAAATGCCAGCACGTTTAAATTATACCAACGAAAACTTTTCAAATTTGTTTATTATTTATAGAGAATATGATAAAGTAATATCAAGAACTTGCAGCACATTTGCTACTCGATATCCACAAAAACGCAAAATAACACTAACACATGCGTATTAATCGAATTGAAGATATGGCATGAACTAAAATAGCAGAAATAAGAACAATTTAAAATATGATTTCATTTTAATTTAATAATTGCTCAAAATTCCGCCCTCGAACCTCGACACATTTTTCGCACCTTCGGATTAGTTCCTCATGGGTAGCTCTTCTAATTAAATCCTGTGATAAGTTTTCAAATGCATTTCTTACTCTTTGCATACAATCTTCAATGGTTGTTAATGGGCTCTTATAAACATTATTTTTAATAGTTCGCCAAATGAAATAATCCAGAACTGATAAATCGGGCGAGCGAGGAGGCCATAAGAAAGGTCCATTATTGGCAATCCATTGATCATAAAAAGATTCTTGTAAATAATTATTAATTAAATATGCGTTATGTGAGGGAGCACCGTCGTGCTGATAAAAAATGTTTCTATGTTCGGCGAGAGGTAAATTTTCTAAATAGTTATTATTTAAATTTTGTAAGATATTCAGATATCTTTGACCTAAAAAAACCCAAAAATTTACCTATACATATTAACAGAAGAGAAAATTTAATTTACCGTTCAAATTTTCATGATAAAATTGTAATGCCACCACTTTATCGTTTCTTATGGCACAGTACACATTGAACTGCCAACTTTCCTGAAAGTTTCGCTCTCTGAACATATGAGGATTTGAGTCACTCCAATAATGCGAGTTGTGTCTATTAAAAAGTCCATTTTTGTAAATTTTGCTTCATCTGTCCATATAATATTTCCCAAATAAGAATTGTGACCCTCAGACGTTATTAAAATAAACTCACAAAAATTCTGTCTTCTTAGGAAATCTGTTTCTTTTAATCCTTGAACCATATGGAATGAAAACGGGTGAAACTTATATTTTAATAAGATTCTGTGAATTGAATCCTTGCATGGTCCCGATTCCAGAGCAGCTTGTCTTAATGACATCCTTGGAAATGCATGAAAATATCCCAGAATGACTATTTCAATGTTTTCGTCGTCAACAATAGGCTTTCTGCTTTACATTTTTGCCTTGACAGAGCCATATTTTTAAAATTTTCCAGTATGCGTTTTACAGTGTTTGGTGACGGTTTCCGCTTTTCTGGATATCGAGTAGCAAATGTGCTGCTAGTTCTTGATATTACTTTATCACATTCTCCATAAATAATAAACAAATTTAAAAAGTCTTCGTGGGTGTAATTTAAACGTACTGGCATTTTTTGACATAAGATAATGCTTGATTATTTCTAATCATGGATATTTTGATGAAATGATTACAACAATTCATGAATTTATGATAAAATCGCAAATATTTCAAAAAGTTGTAACTTTAACCCCCACAATGCTAATATCAGAAAAAAGGGAATTCAATTTTACACAACTTGACGTAAAAAATACAGGGTGTTCCATTTGACCTAAACAAGTTTTCGCGGTTTGAAGTTGACAAAATGAAACGCGAAAAACGGAACACTTGGTATGATATTATTGAATTTATTTCAGTTGTAGAACGTAGTTCTCCTTGTGTTATTTTTACGTGACAAGAAGCAAATGAGGATCTTTTACACGAATAAAGTTATAACGGTTCTTGCAAACCGTTGCACCTGTCAAATTTTTTATAAAATGTCAAATATCTGTGAAACGGCTAGGTTTAGGTATAGGATATGCTACAAATTTTCGACCCTAAAATATATAGGGTATTCCATTTTAAATAAGCAAGTTGGTATCGCCTTCCGGTATAAGCGGAAGTGCCAGCTGCTTGTAATTACTTTAGTTGGATTGGTCACACCGACATTAGTAATTATCTAAATTTTCAAAATTTTCTGATGCGTACTTTTCTCTATATCGATCGATTCAGTTCCCGGGGAGACACCCTAGATATATATATATATATACATATATATATATATATATATATATATATATATATATACAGGAAGTTTAACGGTTTAGAAACATTCAAAATTATACCGAGCAATAAAAATGAAAAAGATAATGAAATTTCCAATTATATACCTACAACAATAAAAGAGACATCTGTCAATATTTGAGACAAACACCTACTTCCACACGTTAAACATCAAATACCAGTCACCAACAATATTTTAATAAAAACATATGTACAATTACTACTTTCTATCTTACGATCTAGATTAGACTAGACCACAATATTTTACTACAGAAATTACTAGATTTCTCAGTTTCTCAGTAACAGAATTTTTTCTTTTTTATACATTTATTTAACGCCGGCCTATTTCCGCTACTGAGGCCTAACACTGACGCCTGTAGACGAGCTACTCCCAACCAGGAATTTTGAAGAAACCTCTTCCCTTAAGAAGAGTAGGGATCTTTTACTTGCCTAACATTTAATAGACAAGGGACCGACGGCTTTACATCCCCTCCGAAGGATGGTATATCTCCTATACAACCCTCGCCTAAGGTTGTATAGCTTCCGCGCATACACTGATATACAAGCCGCTGGAAGATGTGTGAGGCGAGAACGCGGTTTCCGTTGGAATGGTCACCCATCCAAGTACTAACGGCGCCTGTCGTTGCTTTACATCGCATACCGAAGTATGTACATAGTAAAGACGCACCTACGCTTGCCCTAACAGAATTGAAACTGTATTATTTTGTAATTGCAGTTCTGTCGATATGCCGCCTACTTCGGGTGTCCTTCAAGGAACAAACTTAGAGCCTCTGCTGTGCAATATATTTATAAATAACACTGTAGCAGTAAGAAATACGAAATCGATAAGTCATTTTCACCCATATTTCTAAAATCGCACAGAATAGTGCGCCGGCTTCTGTATAACTTTCACAATATCCATCTGTACATCCGTCCGTTTGATCGTCATGATTTTTTGAAGGAACGATAAATTAAGGCTTCTTTTATATTTGTCTAAAAGGTATCTGATTTTACAACATTAAGCCCAGTAATTTTATCTATAATAATTAGCGTTTATTTCGTCTGGCTATCAGTATGTTTAAAAGAGGAAAATATACCTTAAAGAGGTTGCACATTTTAATAACATTCTATAAAATTCACTTCACTTCAAGGCGTACTAACGAGGGTATTGCAAGTTAAACGGCATCATCGGGAGATGATGAAAAAAGATGTTATTTTCATATAGGTACGACGAGGTTTTCCTATTGAATCTCAATAAACCGATCAAAAGTAAAATGTACAAGGTATCTGATTTTACAACATTAATCCCAGCTATTTTCTCCATAATAAATATTAGCATTAATTTAGTCTGGCTATCAGTATGAAATTTACTGGCGTGGAAACGCAATCTCTTTAGTTCTCTATCATTTAATCAAGCTCGAATAACGGTAGTCAGTCAGTTGCCACACCATTTGACTGCAAACTTCGTAGTTTTAAGGCAAATTGTCTCTTTGCCAAAACGTGATAATGAAACCATTAGAATTTAAAGACATACAATGAGGCGATTATTACTGGAAGGAATTCGACAACTAATTTCGAAGAAGAAACAATATCATCCGTAAACAAACTTTCAAATATCTTAACGCTTTTTAAACATGTTTGGGTTATAAATTATGTAAATATGACGATTAATTATAGGATTTAAAATGCGCGAGTTAGTTTAGTATACCGGGTGACACACGAGACATGTAACACCCCGTAGTATGTTTTTTAAAAAGATATTATTTTGAAATTTGGGACACTTATATAATGCGTGATTGTCCATTTTTAAATACAAAAAAAAATTTCCCACCGCTTCCGGTTTCACCGGAAGTGACATCTACTCTGTTATTTTAAATGGCACCCTGTATATTTTTTTTACCTATCTGATTCACCTCTAGATTCTCTTTCAACCATGTATCGGAACACGGCATTTGTTTTTAAAATGACAGTTAATATCAATTTTAGTTTGTTAAGTCTAGGTGGCCCTGACATGAACCTTGGCAGATATTGATGCGTGGTGTGCCGTGATATCGAAAGACCTCTGGTATGCGACTTTGTGCCTCATATTTTTTTGGGAATAACCAGTAGCTGAACAGACTAGTAAGATCTAACTTATTTAAAAAAAATATCTTTAAACAACCCACGATATCATAAGAACCAAGATAGGAACCCTATTTTTTTATTTTACCTAGTTAAAAAATACTTATTTAGCTTTTACTTTTGTCCAATACAACTGCTGTGCCTATCCTATTTTACTTTCTTCATTAAAGTTAGTATTGGATGTTATTGCATAGTAATGAATATTGTACTGCAACAAAAATAGTAAGCAGGCGGTGGAAACAAAAGAAGGTAAAAGGAGGCGTCATTTTGATTTGACAATTAAGAATTGTTTACTTGGCAGTAATTTAAGTATTTTTCATTAAATTATACCCAAGTTATCACCTTTTTAACTCTGTTTTGCCATGTATTCACGAAATAAAAAAGTAGATATGCTACTAATCTATGGCGAATGTAAGAAAAATAGCAAGAAAGATTTCCCGAAAAATTCATCCACCAAACAATTATTTTGTAAGAGTTGAACAGCAATTCAGAAGTGAACCAGATGTACCAGAAAATAATTTCATTATCGATGAAGAGTCGGAAATCAATGTACTTGCAATTGTCGAGGCAGTTCCCACGATTTCGATAAGACAGATTGAGGACCAAACCCGTGTAAATCGGGAATCAGCTCGACGCATTTTGAAAAAACACAAATTTAAATCATACAAGTACCAAATACACCAGCATTTATACGAAAATGATTTTCAAAGAAGAAGATTGAACTATTGCAATTGGTTTCTGAACAGACAAAATTTGGACAATAATTTTCATGAACAAATTTTATTTTCCGACGAGTCCAGGTTCACTAATTTGGGATTATTTAATCGTAACAACACCCGTTATTGGGCACAAGAAAATCCCAGAAATATGAGAGAAAGTGCATATCAGGAGCGATTTAGTTTTAATGTATGGTTAGGAGTAATTGGCAGAAGAATTATTGGGCCAATAATTTTTTATGGTCCATTAAATGGAGAAAGATATTTGGAATTTTTGCAAAACTAGATACAAGATTTTTTGGAAGAACTGCCACCTAATGTTAACCCAATAATTTTTCAACAGGATGGGGCTCCACCACATAACAGCAGAGTTGTGGTGAATTATTTAAATGAAAGGTTTGGAGAAAACTCGATGGGAACAAATGGGCCCGTTCGATGGCCTGCCCTTATTGTTTTATTTATCTATTTCTAGTAAAACACTGACTACTGTTTTTAATTTGGCTCTTCAGACTGAAACATTTCCTCAAATTTGGTGTAGATCGAAAATCCTATATTCAAAAAAGGCGACAAGAATGCAGTTGAGAATTATAGACCTATAGTTACCCACTGTAAATTTGGCAAGCTCTTTGAAGTTATTTTGCATGATATTATATATTTTCATATTATATCTCAAATATCAGTTTATCAACATGGTTTCTTAGCTGGTAGATCAACAACCACTAATCTTATAAGTATTACCAATTTTCTCGCCACATCATTGGATCAGGGTGGTCAGGTTGATGTAATTCATACTGACTTCTCCAAAGTTTTTGATAGCCTTGACCATGGTAATTTATTGAAAAAATTAGCAACGTTTGGACCAACCTCGCACTTTATTAATTTTTTTTGTTCATATCTGTCTAATAGGCTATTAAATGTGCATTATCATGGTTTCACATCTGTTCAAATCTCGACAACTTCAGGAGTACCGCGGGGTTCAGTTCTTGGACCTCTACTTTTATACCATTTATAATGACATCTGCCTGGAAATTGAGATAAGCAATACTCTTATGTATGCCGACGACCTCAAGCTATTTATCTCGATTAGCTCAGTAAACGATTGAAACAGATTACAGTAAGATCTCGCAAAAATTAATAATTGGTGTGAGATCAAAAAGTTACCGCTAAACAGGTCGAAATGCAATGCTATGTCCTTTAAGAGGAAAATTAATTCAATACCTTTTCTGTATAATATAGGTACTGAAACTGTAAACAGATGTTCTGAATTTAAGGACTTAGGAGTTATTTCTGATTCTAAACTAACTTTTTTTTCTCATATTAATTGTACTATAGCTAATTCCAATAAGAATCCGGATTTCAAATGTTTCAACTATTACTCGACGATTTAGCGCTTTTGTCAGGCCTAAGTTAGAACACGCTTCAGTTGTCTGGAGTCCAAGCTTTGAAACTCATATTTCCAACTTAGAAAAAGTTCAGAGGAAGCATCTTAAATACGTGCTTTATAAATCTGACCACCAAACTCAAGGATTTACATAAGATGTAATGATTAATTATGGCCAAAGTTTCCCAGGAAAACAGAAGAATCGACAAGGATGTGTAAGCCTAGCGGAGGTATCCGATGTTACCGTTGCAGCATATGATGCGTGATTGTCGACAATGGAACCCTGAGGAAGCAACTGCTGCAAGGAAAGAGGAAATCAGCTCCGAAAAGACGAAAGTAATGGCTATGTTAAAAGACATACAGAAAATGGTCGCACAAGTACTGAATGAATGGAGTTCTCGAACGGATGACAACCGCCGAAACAGGAGCCCAAGCAGCAACGAAGCAGTGAAAGGCTTACAAAGGGAATCCTGGGCACACAGATCTATAGCATAAATTTCTGCTTGGAAGATGGTTGGGGTGTTACCGAGGGCTCTGCATAGCCTACATTTAGGTTCCGCTATGCCCACTCCTACCCATTCAGCCATCCTAGATCCATCTGTATACCAGATGGGTGATCCTTGCTCCAATCGCAGTGCTTCTATCATGCTCGTCTGATGGCATTCAGTATAGTAGACGTACTATATATAAAGATTTTATGGTATTATCGATAAAAATATTGGACAACAATATAATAGCAAACATAACTTGAAAATCATTTGGAGCAGAGCTGTTGCGTATTCATATGCACACTGAAGACGGCCGAAAAGATAGAATTTTGAGAAACTTAGAAGATTAGTTGATATGCAGCATTTAATTAATTCACTTTTTCAAATTTTAAACGACAACTATTTGAGATACGTATTTACCTTTATGCAGTAATATTACTGTCGATTCTTTAAAAAATTTATCGTGAAATTGTCCCCCACAATGTGGCCTTGGTAATGAAACGACGAAACTCGGAATATTTTAAGAAGGGTAAAACCACAGTTAGCCAAGTACAAGGAAAATATAAATAATGCATGTTCACCGTCTGCCAACCCTCATTTGGCGAAAGTAAAGCGTTATTAAGTGCCTTCATAATAATGAATAATTAACATCGTCGTTTATCAAGTGAAATTCATTTGTCTTGTCGTGTTGAAGCGGTTTGTGTAGATTCCCATTCTTGAATGTTGAAAATTAGATCCAAGCCCGGAATGAATTGTATTCACGTCGGCCGCAATCAAATTTGTCTGCGGACCATAAAGATAAAGAGCGGCCGATAATTGTCATATTGTATTCTTTTGTCAGTTAGTTTTCATTATAAAAAGCTTCCGTACCTATATAGTTCAAGAGAAATGATTCATAAATGTTTTTAGATTAAGTGAAGTAGGCATGGCGGCGGATTAGACCACCCTCACCTCTCCAGCCACGAACCCCCACCACTTCACTTTTCAACCAATCAGAGAGCACGAAGCCACGCCCCTTTTATGGCGGGAAATTCAAGCGTTAGCGGTCACGAGTGGTTAATGCGGGGTGTTATGGCATGTTTGAAAGCTGTACAGAAATTAGGATTTTAGACAATATTATGCTCCCTTCTGTGTCACAATTATTTTCTAATAATGAGTTCATATTTCAACAAGACAATTGTTCCGTTCATACTGCTCATACCGTAATAATAAGATAACAACATCAATGTTCCTAAGTGGCCCAGTCATAGTCCAGATCTTAAACCTGTGGAGGAAGTATGGGGACTACTCGTAAGGAATATCCAAAAACGAAATGTGAGACCACGGAATGCCGAAGAATTACTGGAATGAGTAAATAATGCATGGGAAAATGTTATTACTAATGATTATTGTATAAGGTTATTTAATTCTATGCCAAACAGACTTATAGAAGTTATAAATAGAAATGTTGCAATAACAAAATATTAATAGTTAGTTTCTTATTAAGCAGGATATCCTTTGTCCTTTGATCCAGGATTTTTACTAATCGTACCGTTTATTCTCCACTTTCTTAAAATGTTACTCACCAAATTTTTGTTAATGTTATAACGCAGTGCAATTTGTCTCATTAACCATCCATCATTTACTATAGCAATAACTACAGCAATAAAATAAAAAATAAATTAAAAGTGATATCTGTTTTATTTCGGCTACTCATTACATATTCAAATAGAGACAGCTTTACATTAGAAAAAAAAGTGCATTAATTTTCAAAGGTACACACTTCATACGATGCCGAAACTTAACATAATGTAAAAGATTTCAAGTCTTTACATTGAAGTAGTAATGATTAAGAACTTACACACTTTTTTGCATCCATTTCCTCCTGTATTAAATGTGTTAGGATTTGCAATTGCTTACTTTGAGAGGCTTTAGACTTCACATTAATTGAGCCCATTCCACGGTTCGCAGACAACTTTTTCTACTAGCATGTATTGTATTAAAAAAGAGCTCCTCCTTTCAATTTTGTTCCAATCTATTAAATTGCATTTTAATATTAAAATTTGATAGCTTCTTATTCAGCTCGTGAAGTACACTTCAGCAGTCTACTTGACAGGACAGTTGAAGTGATTCTCTCCTTCCAGTTCAAGTGCATTTACAAACCATGGCAAAAGCCTAAGATGAAAGTAAAAATGTCTATTATTAACATTATCCACTTGATTTGCATCTACAAGCTGGTATGAATAGTAGGTTCACGGTCAATGCTCCGTCTGCAGGGAGAAAGTAGTTCTTTCTATACATAAAAACACAAAACTGACTTAACTGACATATAAACCTTAAAATGGCATCATCATTTACGTCGAGCGATTATAGTTTGGCGAGAGTTAGTGTTTGTTATGTAGTAAACATAGTAAATTATTAAATTTTCTTTTATTATGTATTCATTCGTTTAAGATTACAATTGTTTTGCAATCTTGGAATAACCATTTTTTGTCGTTGTGATCTGATCCTCATAAAATAAATAATACACTTGTTCTTAAATGCGCTTTTTTTATCAAATTAGGAAATTAGATTTATGTACTTAAAGAGGAAGAGAAATAGCTTCAATGATGGTGGAATTAAAACCTGGTATGTAAACAAACATATTCATAAATCAGAAAAAAATAGGTAACTCTGAATTTAGTAATATAAACATAAAATCTGATCAATCAAGACATCAACGTGATTTTCTTGCGAGAATAACATTACTATAAAATATATCAAGGGCATTCCACAAATTATTGACACCACAGAACATTATTCGCACAATATGTCTACTTCTAATTCTCAAAATAATTCTACTTGCACCTCAAATACTAGGAACAAAAAAAAACACAATTGTAACCTAAAAAATCTGACAAATTAATATAAGATCCCTTATTTGCAGTTTTGATGTATTCGCTGATTATGTTTTATGTCAGCAATATTATTTAATGGCAATATCTGAGACTTAACAGCCTCAGGTCAGATAGGTCAATTACACGGGGAGTTATCAGCATATGAAATATTTTTATTTTCCCTCTCTCCCTCCTCTCCTAATTATACCACCGCCCCCAGCCTCCGGCCCAACAGAATATCTGCCAATACCCTCCTATTAAAAAAGAATTGAGTCCTCAACTCCACTCTTTCATGATAACTAATGAATTAATTTGTTTTAATTTTTGCTTCGATTCGCGAAATATCGCGAATTAATGGTCTGATGTCGATGAGGTTGGGAATAAAATTTGCTTATTTTCATGAGCTCTTCAATTTTGGTCTGAAGATAAAAGCCGCTGAGTTATCTTCAAAAAACCATTTTCCCATAAATTTAATATGTCGTTTCCACTTACCTCCCCCCCCCCCCCCTTTTTACATTCGTCGCACAAATGTGTCGGAATGTTGGGACGACCCAACTCTATTTATTGGCGAAAAAGAAAATCACAATCGGACGTTTCCTTATTTGAGCCTGGTTTTCTTCCAGATCTGTTCCACTATAATTTAAAACCTAAAATATTATAAAGTTAATGCACGATTGTTAAACTGACCGATGTATTACTTATCTGAGCGATCGCACGGGTCAAATTGCATGTTGGGCTCTCAAAAGAAAATCTTGTGTTAAGCGGAGTACCCTAGGGTTGTGTGTTAGGGCCACTTTTATTTATACTTTTTACGACACATTCGTATATTCATTTTTACGCAGACGACACTCAGTTCTATAAATCTTGTGTCCTGAACAAAATAATGTTGTGTGTGGTGTTAAATGAACTGTGTTTAGTGCTCAATCCTACCAAGACTAAGTTAATGTATGTAGGATCCAAATAACTAGTTAATAGAGATTTAGAAGAGTGGAGTTTCGGAGTTTCCTTAAGTTATCCAATAGCCGACTTTTGTAATCCTTCCATCATGTACCACACTTGCTACATTGGTAATAAATCAGGAGGTTTAAAACATTAAGGTAAAACTTGCTTTTAGAACTTTTAGTTATTATTTTGTATGTCAGGTCTTATATTGCCTTGTTGGAAATTGGTATAGGTCTGGATGCTACAAAGACGCTGCTATAAAGTAAACAAAATAACAATTTGTTCTTAGCAATAACCCTTGTACATTACTTGTAAGAATAGTATCAAAAGAGTGTACTACATTAATTCTATCGACAATAGTAATAAAATAATTTAAATAAAATATCTATAATTATGAGGCTATTAATGATAAAGATTAACTACTTCTAATCTTGGATGAAAATTTTTATCTTAATGTTTTATAAAAATAAAATACGAACGGGAATAAGTTCACTCTCACTTTCTTTGCAGTAAATTTAAAGTCTCAAAACAAAGTTATCTGTTAGCGAAAACGATATAATTTATTCCTTCACTAAACTTAATGGAATGATTCGCAAACCGCTCGTCCATTTACGTGGCTTAGAGCTAATAAACGAATTTCCCCTGGGTGTTTCCTTCGAAAAATTTCCATTATGAACTAATAGACGTTTTAACTTATTACTGTAAATTAACCGTCGTTGCTTGAAGAACATATTTTTTTCGGAAGACTAAGACAATTTTTTTTTATGTTTAACTGTGATGAGAAATAGAGAGCTCAGGTTGTTACGTTTATGACATATTACGTAGAACTTTCATAAATGTACTCTATTTGGTAAAGACAAAGTAATAAAAGCTTATTATAGATATAACTCTCTAACGTCACATGACACGAGATTGGAGAACACCTCAAACAGCAATGTCCTGGTCCTGGTTTCATTATTAAATCGTTCCTCAATATGCCATAAAACACCAGGACCACGTGCCGATATCCAAGCCCACATATTGACGGAAAATCTAACACTTTTATCATTGTTAGATATATATTTCTCATCGAATCGAGTATTTGGAGGGCGGTAAACACGAATACGACCGCTGTGTGCTGACTGGAAAGTTTTTTCGCCTGTAAAGATTACATTGTTCCAAAAATTTACATCATGCGCTAAAAATTCAAGAGCAAATCCTACTCAAGCTTCTTCATGTTCAGCTTTAAGTAAGTATTTCTGTGCTGCTGCATGACAGCGTAGCTTCGATTCTCTTACTCGCGACCAGTACTACTCGATCCAGGAAAATTCGTTTCTTCAGCAGCCTGAATAACTAAGTAAAATGGATTTTCTACTAGAGCATTTATCGATTGCAAATCTTGTTGTTGAGTTGATATCCTTCGTCGCCCTGATCCAGGATTTCTACTAATCGTACCGTCCATTCTCCACTTTCTTAAAATGTTACACACCGAATTTTTGTCAATATTATAACGCAGTGCAATTTGTCTCATTGACCATCCATCTTCTGCTTTAGCAATAACTCCAGATTTAACTAAATCGCTTATATGAGTTAGAAGTTAGATGTACACAACTAGATTTTAGCAAAATACCGTTATAAGACTTGTCCTATTTTTTTTGCTCACGACCCTAATAATTGTTCAGTTACCAGCATTTTCAAGATTTTGTAAATTATCGAAATTTAAATTTATTTTATATATTATTTATGAATATTTTATAATAAAAACTTAGTATATCTGCTCAGATAGTCAATCGACACGCAAAGCGGTCGGTTATCCGAGGGCGGTGCCATCTTCCTTTCAGTAATATGAGAATACTTTAGCAAAGCCTTCTAGACATAAGGACGAATCTTCTTTCAGCACATCAGCGCATTGAATCAACAAACAAATGAGTCAACTAAGCTACTCAGGGATAGAAATGGTAGGATCGGAATGAAATTACCGACAATTTCGATTCATGAAACTTTAGCCAGGATTCTGGGTTATTTTTTCCTATATACGAAACCAGTTACTGTACATTCTAAGCAACGTTTTAAAACATTTTTAATTATAGCTAGCTATCTTGCTTAATCCAAATTTGCAACGCATAATTATTTTCGTATGACACACATCTATTTAGTGAAACTAGCTTTAATATAATTTAATACAACATCAATTATTATTAAAGTCAATTTTATAGTATATCGCTAATAGAAAGTGCAGTAGTTTTCCACATTTGCAGTACAGTTACTGGTTTTTTTGACTTAGAGATTTAAAGTCTTTATCTGATGTGACTATTGCTGTATCAACAGTGAAACATGTCCAAAATTCAAGCCCTAATATATGTATAAATAAATGAAATAAATTTAAAAACAATTAAATCTAACCGATAATAATAATATATTATTAAAGATTTGTATGATACAATATATGTATTGATATGGTATCACTTGTATTTAGCTTTAGAACACATTCGGATCAATGTAAGTTGTGTATTGCGATTAAAATGCATTTTATTTTATCTGAATAAAGAGTTGCATGCATGTTTTATGTCTTCGTTCATTTGTTCTGTTTGATAAAATACCAAAGTATTTTATAGAAGACAGATATTTTTATTAATTACATGCCATTTTTGTATTTCAGCCTTTAACACCAGTTAGAGATATTTATACCATAACTTAATGATGATTAGAAACAGTTATGTTATTTTCATTCACTTTATTGTTATACTAATTATCAAAATATTTGTATCATTTCGAACTGTTTATGCATTTATTATGTTCATGTATATATAAGATTTTTAATTTAATTTGTGGGGGAAAATGATAAAACTGGGAAAAAGCTCAATACCATGTGATGAGAACCAATGTCTTTTATCAAGTTGATGTAAAAAAAGATTCAAGTTGGTATAGGCGATTTTATTATTTGCGGAAAATATAAGGGAGAGTGTGGAAAAATGTAAAAACTAGAAGTTGCTAGGGGATGAAACATAAATAACAAGAAGAAAATTATAGAAAATTGTAGGGGGTTGAAAATTATGGAGAAAGCAAAGATTGGTATATATTGGAGACAAGAGATTATTTTTGGTTGAAATTGGAGTGCTGTTATAAAAAGGAAGACATCTAGTTAAAGAGTCGAAACGAAAGAAAAGAAAATTAATTTTTTCAAAATTCTGACAAGTTGGAGAAAGATGACAATTATAAATTATTTAAGGTGCAGAAAACGATTCCTAGTGGAACCGAGATATCACTTGAATTGTTTAGAAGCTTAGCAGATTGCAGCTGAACATCGAATTCAGTGATACAGTGCGGCTAGAGGTTTTATTTGAGCTACGTGAACTAAAAAGTTGTAATAAACTCCATATAAATTTCTTGTATATCTTTTAATAGTTTGGAAAATAATTGAGTATATTTTAAATTGAAAATTTTGATCATTAATTCTTTTTTTTATTAACAAATTTGATTTTAAACAATAATTATCCAATGTCTTGCCGTGGTCGTCGAACTTGACTTGACGTTCCGCTGATCATCCTATCGGCTCTTCAGAAGGATTCTAAAGACTGAATTTGTTGTTACACTCCTCGTTATATACCTAGGCGCCGCTTCGCTTCGCTGGTCGTTGATCGTGCTTGATTCGTTTCGCTGCTCATTCGTCGTGTTTGGTTGACAGTGACTTACTACGGTGCTGGTACTTGGCAATACCAGTCTCCACGTATTGCTAAGTCGATAACCATCCTGTCTATTAAAGTTGTTCACGTTTTTCATAATTTCCGGTGATTCCCTAATGATTCGCGGATAATAGCGCGTATCCCTGTCTAATATATTGACGTTCTCGTAGTCGATTTTATGGTTCTCGTTATTATGGACATGCTCTGCTATCGCCAACCTATCCGTGTATCCAAATCTGGTATTCCTCTGGTGTTCTTTGGTTCTGCACTGGATACTCCGTCCTGTTTGTCCAATGTAGCTCTTACCACATGTGCACTTCAACTGATAAACACCTTTTGATAACAGTTTGGGGACAGGGTCTTTGATTGAGGGAAGCATCTGCTGTATTTTCTTCACTGTTCGAAGCCGTACACCTACTTTCTTTTTAAGTATGCGTTCAAAACTTTCATGTTTCCACTCAATTTTTTGCGATTGCACCAAATACCGGATATATAATTCACGTATTTTTGGCCGTAGAATTCCGCTATAAAAAAATAGGGATTTTCATTACAAATTTCAAAGTTGACCCCCCGCCCCACCCACTGGGTTAGGGGTGGGAGAGTCGAATCCAATGTCATTGGATAGATTTCGTAAAAATAACAAATACGTGTTTTTCAGTTTTTGAATTGGACGTTTTTTTATGGGTACAAGACGCTACTCTTGAAACAGTAATGTTTTCTGTTCATTTCTTGCGATTACAGCGACACCATGCAAGAATCGAAAAAAATGTCCGGAATTAAATTTACGTATTTTTTGCCGTCTAATCCGTTTCCGCAATAAAAAATAGGGGTTTCCATTTGAAATTTTAAAGTTGCCCCTCGCCCCACCCAAGGGTGGTGGGTGGGGAGGTCATTTTGGTATCAGTAGATAGTTTTTTGAAAAAAATTTGAAACGTATTTTTTTATTTTTTAATTTGATGCAAACTGTTCTAGATTTTCCACCGTTCCCATACTTTTGTAACACCCCGTATATACCTGTGATAAGTTAAAAAAAACTCGCTAAAAATATTTTCCTTGTTTCTATTACATTATTAAAGAGTCAGTACCTACGTATTGAATTAAAATTTTAGCACACTCTCTGTCTCTTTATACCTTGCATACACAGTTTCTCGTCAATATCTTTTTCCATTTGTAATGTGAAATTTATTCTTGTCCTATAAAACGTATTTTTCAAGTGCATTGGGCTCTTTCTATCGAACATTATAATTTTATGTAAATATGCCTGAAACAAATTCGAAATTAATTCAGTTTAAATCGAATTTACATATTATACAAGTATTTTATACAGGAATCTTACATTGCCTTTTACTAATGGTAGATGAAACATAAAACTACGCAAACTGCAATGATATCAATGACGCTTTATGTCAAATCCATCTGGTAAAGACAACTAAGCGTGATAAGTCCTAAGCCCTTCAAGAACCTTGAAGAACACGTGACTGTAATAACGAAAGATCAGACAGCCAGGTTGTGGATAACAAACACCATTACCATCAGGTGATAATTGATTTGCTGTCAACAACACAGTAAAATGCATGTTTTCATAGCATTTTAGCATGTGACTCAAAAAGTAACATTTTAGCCATCGTCGAGGGGGACGTGTCACTGAAAGATACTTTTAAGTGGTTATCGATAGCAAAATTTAAATACGAAGTGTACAAAATATACATTTATCTACTCTTATTAGATTATATATTCATTAACGAACTGGTTTTGAACAAGTAATAGTATCCATAAACAAATACCGTGAGTTATAATAACTCACTAGGTACGGGGCCAATCTCCTTTACCTTCTGTCTAGGTAAATAAACGGAAAGTTGGACATTTTTTGTCAAGGCTAAAAGACATTTCCCCCCCCCCCCTCCTCCCCCGTGATTTGGGGCGGAGAATCTATTACGATAGGTCCGAGGGTGAAAAATACCTGCCTTCATCTCCTATGTGGAAACCACCCCTTTGAAGCAAAAAAAGGGTCGTAACTGATCTTTTAGCGCTGTTCAGAGGGAATGTAACTAAAAATAGATCGAGGAGGATGACGGATGTAAAATTAACCACCCACCTCTTATTTCTAGTCAAGGGGGTGAAAACTATCCGCGGCAGGGATCACGGGCCTCCCTCAATTTTTCTCCCGGTTTTCCAAAAGGAATTCGATTGGGAGATGGTCAAAATAGATGAGGGAAGTAAATTCATTCATTCACTCCATATTTCCAGTCAAGGGTGAAAACTACCCCCTGCCAGGATCACCATCTCCCAATCGAAATCCTTTTGGAAAACCGGCAGAAAAATTAAAGGTGACCATAATCCCTGTAGAGGGCAGCTTTCACCTCCTTGACTGGAGGTGGGTGGTTGAATTTTGCCTCCCTCATCCTCCTCCATCTTTCTTTAGTTACAGTCCCTTCGAACAGCGCGAAAAAATCAGTTACGACCGCTTTTTGCCTCAAAGTGGAGGTTTCACCCCCTTTGCAATTTAATATTTATGTTATAATGGTGGATAAATTATAGTATTCGACTTGCAGTACCTATATTATCGCTCGTTGAATAATATACTATTAAAGTTGTCTAAGTGTATGACGTGTGTTTGGAAAATAGTTATGCGTCTAGGGACATATTCAGAAACTATAAAGGGACTATTGGAAAATTAGTGATTAACTAGTACTTCTTGTGTGCTTGTCTTACAACCAAGTAATCATTTGTTGTGTATTAACTCAATCTATTTGTTTCAGATAACAATTCTGCTAGCATGTACCTGCACAATTCTCTCCAAAAAGGAAGTTGTAGGAGCAGCCATCAAAGCACCTTTAGACATCATTTCTTTAGACGATATAACACCCGAGGAAAGAAAAGAGCTCGCCTATCTGCAGCACAAGCTGGGTCGACCGAAAAGGTACCGTTATAATTATAGTTGGTACAAAATGACATGTTGGCCGCACGAAAAAAAAATGATGCAGATTTTGTCTTGTGTATAATTTAATCAAAAACTGTATCTGTTCCACTTGTTTTAAGGTCGGGTTCGGGCTCAGGATCAGGTGATCTACTCGAAACACTCAAGAGCGCCATAGGCCAAGGAATTAAAAACAAAATAGGCCAACTTGCGCAAGGATCAGCTTCAGCTTCAGCTCGCTTGAGCAGCAGCAGTAGTGGTAGCAGTAGCGGACACGGCTACAGTCATCATCCCCCTCCCCCTCCAGAGGTACGTATGCCGCCAAATAACAAAGCTTCTATTCTGTAATTAGCTAGAATCTCTTGACTAATGGAGTACTATATGCAAACTCAGAACTGGAAAACAAAATAGACATGATTTTAAACGATTAGATAGAAACAAACAATTTGATTATGTTAAATTTGTTATGAAATTAAATTACATTGTTAATGGTTGTCTTTAGTTATATGTACCTATTTAACATAACATAACATAGCAGTTTAGATTTATGGTAATTTAGTCTTCTGCAAATAAGTAATTGTAGGATAATACTTCTAAATAATGGTTAATTAGGTTTTCAAAATACATTTGCCTTTCTCAAGATTTTTTTATTATACTTTAGAGCCTATACCATACCTTGATTATATTCATCTGCTTGAGAAAATATATAAATAAATAAATGTTATGAAAATCATAAAACAAGTTTGACTTCATTTTGCTCAGTCTTATGATTGATTTTCGTTGGAATTAGTTTAACTTGATGGCAACATAACTTCAATTTGTTCCTTCGCTTTTGTCTCCATTTGATTTCCCGTGATTTTCAGCGTAGTGTTCGACTATTAAAAATACAATGTATCAACGTTCCTTGTTCACATAAAACAAATTGCTTTACTATCGATATAAGGCCCTAATGGCAACAAAAAATATATCTCCGCGGGCTTTGATGATGCACTGCAGAGTATTAGAAAGCTATGGATTTTGTTTAGCGTTGCCAAATTTGACGCATAGGTCTCATTATACCTAGATATTTCTTTCTATATGTTTTCGAGGTCCTTACATGCCTAAACATGTTTTAAAACAAAAAAAATATATCCGCCCTGGTTCAATAGCAATATTATTAAGGACTTAAAGGAAAAAACTAGAATCTGGAAGTTATTTAAACAAACAGGTGCAGATCATATACTATACAAGGTGGACATTAATAAGAGGCCACAGTTCAGGGGTAGATTATTTGGGCCAAAATAAGAGAATATACCCAAATACGCTTTAGTAAAATGTTGCTGTGGAAAAAGATATAGGGTGTCAAAGTTCAAATTATTTTTTCGATTTTTTCCAATAACTGATCTTCTCCAAATTTGCTAGAGGAACTTGTTTTATTCTATGAAACAATAATTTATGTATTACATCGCGTTAGATCATAGAGGGCGCCGCAAGATCTGTATCTGATAAGGAATTATTTTCATCTTTTTTTTTTGACGAAACGTTGTGGTATTTCTGACCATAAAATCTGATGAAAGCGTCATTTCCACGTATAAAAGGTACCCTTGGTAGAACTTGATAACTTCAACCGTTTTCGATCAAAGTTATATCCTCATATTTTGGTCCAAAGAAACTACCCCTAAACTATGGCTTATTATTAAAGGTCCACCCTGTATAATGAATTTTAAGCATTAAGAACTCTAATTAAGACAGACACAGATAATGCTTATAATAGTATATTATAATACAAGTGTATAAGTAAGCCTTTAAAGCACGCACGACTTTAGGGCACGACGAGCGGAGCAAGGCCCACAATCACGTTGAACTTATTTAATCAATAAACTATGTGTAGCTTCGTTGGACAGCTTATTATATTTATCAATGTGCCAGATGTAATTACAACGCTCACTTTTTTCCAGCCCTACGATCACAAGTCCTTCGATTTCTGGACCTTAAAGAAATCCATCCTCAACACGCTGCTACAAGCCGTCAAAGCTATAAAAGGTGGCGTGATTGCGGTGAAGGGGCAACTCATAAAAGGAGGGGGACATTTAATATCCGCCAAGGGGAAGCTAATAAGTGCTAAAGGTGAGGCCATCACCCATCTCGGGAAGAACATCGCTTCTTCTGCCGTCCTTGTCCCTTATCATGGACACTCTTCCTCCGGACATGCAGGTAATTTATCTTTTATTAGGGGCGTAAACAAGCTTTGAAAATTAAAGATGTGTGTGATTTATTACACGAAGGGATAGTGAAGGGCTTGCTTTCTCACAGTGCGAGCGCGGCCAATCAAAAGCTGTGGCAAACTTCTCTCTTTAATTTACATGTTATTAAGGATAATAAAGTTATAGTGAAATAATATTGTTTGGAGCCAGAAATAATCGCAGAACTGAGCAGTGAGGCGTAAAATAATGAAATTAGTTTTTATGTAATAATATACAGGGTGGGGCAATAGAGCGTCGGACCTCGATATCTCGAGTTCTACGATAGCTAGAAATTTTTTTAAAAAATTGCAAATAAACTAGACAAAAAAGTCTATAACTGGACGTTATTTTCGTACATACAGGGCGAGCCAAGACGAAATTATAGCACCAACTTTTTTTAAATAGAATGCTATATATATTTTTTTTATTTATTAATACTGCAACATCTTTTACAATTTTACATTTTCACAATTGTTTATAGTCTATATACTTATTATTACATTATAATTGCATATATTATTTGTATAGGTTATGACACCTGAGGAGACCTCGTGTTGTGTCTAGCAGTATAACATTTTGGTCACATAATTTTATATTTAACTATATCTAATTTATTGCATTTTATACTTAATATTACAATACTTATAATTACGTTTACTAAAGCTAGAAAGGTAGGAAGACAGGAGACAGATAATAATAAAAAGAAACACAGATAAGATAAGATAAAACGAGTTTGACTTACTTATTTACATATTTACAAATTTACAAAGGGCGGATAGTTAAGTTTTTGATGGAACTACTTGCTTAATTAGGCTAAAAGTTGAAGACATATGGTATAATTTTTTACTAGATATTTTTTACATTGTTTTTTGAATTTCTTTTTATTCTGGGCTTTTATATGTACTGGTAGCTGGTTGCATAGTTTGATTCCATTGTATTTGATTTGTTTCTGGCAGACTGCTTTGCTATATTTTGGAGTTTGATATTTGTTTTTGGTGTTATTTCTTGTTTCATATCGGTGATTAATACTCGAACCAAATATATGTTTCTTGTTGTGTGTATAAACTACAGCAGCGTGCATATACAGACCTCTCACATTCAGTATTTC
The DNA here is from genome assembly GCA_963675555.1 of Leptura quadrifasciata. NCBI lineage: Eukaryota > Metazoa > Arthropoda > Insecta > Coleoptera > Cerambycidae > Leptura > Leptura quadrifasciata. The sequence goes on along the minus strand of OY776681.1, from coordinate 10,230,760 downwards.
ATTTTCTACAAATATATTTCGGCAGCTATCTCTACTTTTCTTATTAAAAATTGTCCTTAATATATAATTTTGTGTAATTTGGAGAGATTGGAGGGTTGTATTATATGCTAATCCCCAAACACTAATGCCATACCTAATTATGGATTCTGCTAGGCTGTTATACGTCACTAAAAGAGTTTTTCTATTTAGGACACTTTTCAGGTTGTAAAATTTATAAATTAGTTTCCTTAACTTCTCATTTAAGTGTTTGATATGCTTTTCCCATTTTAAATGTTTATCGAAGATAACGCCAAGGTATTTAATAGTAGTGGTGTTGTGTATGTAACTCTTTGTTTCTTCGTCAATCAGCAAGGTTCCATTGTTTGTGGCATTCCTGCCTTTGTTGGGGAGAATGTCATGAAGTTAGTTTTCACAATATTTAGTTTTAGAGAGTTTATATCTAGCCATGTTTTAACTTTACTTATTGCGGCAGTCGCTTTTTGTCTCGCTAGACTCCAGGTTTCACCCGAACAGATTAGTGCGGTGTCATCTGCATATGATATGATTTTGCAACCAAAGTTTTTCTCAAGCAAATCATTTATGAACAGCAGAAATAGGGTCGGTCCTAAAACGGTGCCATGTGGCACACCCGTTTTTATTGTTTTCCTTGTGCTAAAAGCGTTGTCTATTTTTACTTGCTGGGGTCTATTTGATAGGTAATGTTTCAGAAGATTATGTACATTTCCTCTAATACCTACTTTGTTTAGTTTGTCCAGTAGTTGGCTATGTGAGACTGTGTCAAACGCTTTTTGTAGGTCTAGAAAAATAGCTATCACTTTTTCGCTCCTTTCAAAATTTGTTATAATGGTGTCTGTTAATAGTTGAAGAGGATCTTCTGTACTGCGATATTTTTGGAACCCGTATTGATTTTTTGAGAGAATTTTATTTTTTTCCAGAAATGCACGGAGTCTGTAGTTTAAGCATTTTTCGAATATTTTTGCAACATTGTTTATCAGTGATATTGGGCGGTAGTTAGTCATGTGCTTTTTATTGCCGTTTTTGTATATTAGGACCACTATACTTTCTTTGAAAACTTCAGGAATGTCTGCATTTTTGAAAATGAGATTAATTATATGAGCAATCGGCTTACTGATGTGACTAGATATTAGTTTTAGCGTTTTTACTGTTATTCCATCCTTTCCTGGAGAGGAGTTATTTTTTAGGCAGCATATAATGTTATTTATTTCAGTATCAGTGACGTCTTCTAAGAACATATATCAGTACTTTTTTGAAGCCACTTTCTAGGCTCAATCCATTCCTATATTAGCATTGAATATCTCCCAACCACTGGATGTAATGAATTTTTTGTTGAAATAATGCAATCTGCAGATGGATATTAAAAAAATCACCAGAGTCACAATTATGGGTTTTAAGAAAACTTATGTGACTACCAGTTACGAGACATCTAATTAATCTTTTTGAATCATTTTTATTTCCTAAAAATGTACAGGGTGGCCAAAAATAATATTTCAATTAAGAACATTTTAAATTGAATTTTCTCAATTTTTTTCAAATGGAACACCCTGTATATTTTTCGACGATGTGATGTAGAAATGAAAAACGAACATTTTTTGTAAGTACTTCTAGGGCTAATTGCAACCAGTTTCGTTTTATTGAGCAATAATTACAAAATTCAAAAATAAACTTAAAAAAGAGGTTTCTTCAAATAACTCAGTAGAAAAAATTATAATAAATATTCCATATGTTGCCCATTTTGATTGACGCACATCTCTATGCGCTTCTGAAATGAAGTTCCCGCTGTTCTTAAAACTGCCGGTGTGATAGATGCAAAGGCAGTTATTATTCTTTCCTTCGTATTTTGTACTGTCGTTGGTGTGTCTTTCCTTCACGTATCCCCATAAAAACAAATCCATTTTTGTAACATCTGGGGATCTAGCAAGCCATTTAGTGGGCCCATTTCTTCCAATCCATTGATGAGGGTAGGTATTATTTAAGTGGTCTCTAACTGCATTTAAATAATGTGGTGGAGCACCATCTTGCTGAAACCACATCCTATTTCGAATTCTTTCAAGAAGATTTACCAATAATTGTGGCAGATAGTTTTCCAAAAAAATGAAGATAAATAGCTCCAGTCAATGTATCATCAAAGAAATGTGGCCCTATTACATGTTCTACAATAATTCCTCCCCAAACGTTTATAGACCATATGTGTTGGTTATCAACTTAAAGCAGCATCAGCATAAAAAAGTGAGAATTTTCCGAAGCATAATAATGGAAATCGTGCCTATTAACAAATCCATCTTTATGAAAAGTTGCCTCATCACTGAATAAAACTAGTATTGAAGAAGTTGACATCATGTTGCATTTTACCTCTGGTCCAATTACAAAATTGTAGGCGCTTTTGAAAATCGTGATCAGATAATTCCTGGTGCATTTGAATATGATATGCATGCAACTTATTTGTTTTTAAGATTCGACCCACAGACCGTCTAATTATTCCTACTAATGAGCTCACTTCTCTTTGACTAACATGGGGATTTTCAACCGTTGCCGTTCTTTCACTTTTTTTATATTCGACATTTCCAGTTTTCAGAAATCTATCTAGTAGGTTCTGGAAGCTGCTAACATCAGGAATCCTTCTTTCAGGATAACGTTGGTGATAAATTCTATTGGCAAGTAAACAATTTTTGCCTGACTCGCCCAAAACAAAAGTCATGTCTACAAGTTCCGCTTTATTAAAATTCATATTGTAAAATTCCAAATATTTTAAATTCAACACAAATTGTAACGACCAATAAGTGTGATAAATGCTTCTTTGTACACGACAATTTATACTAAACTGAGGTTTTATTGCTTGTCGAATAACGAAAACAGCAAAAAAATGTACAAAAAAACATTACAGTAAAAGACCGGTTGAATACTATTTACTCATTTCAATGGATTGGAAGAAATGGTCCCACAAAATGGCCTCATTTCAAAATTGCATTAAGACGTGTGTCAATCAAAATGGGCAACACGTCGAACACCTATTATAAATTTTTCTAATGAATTATTTGAGGGAACCTCTATCTTTAAGTTTATTCTTGAATTTGACACTTATTTATTTATAAAACGAAAATGGTTGCAATTAGCCATAGGGAAATACTTACAAAAATGTTTGTTTTTCATATCTACATCACATCGTCAAAAAATATACAGGGTGTTCAATTTGAAAAAAATGAGAAAATCCAATTTAAAGTGTTCTTAATTGGAAAATAATTTTTGGCCACCCTGTACATTTTTTGGAAGTTAAAATGATTCAAAAACATTAATTAGATGTCTCGTAACTGGTATTCACATAAGTTTTTCTTAAAACCCATCTTGTGTTTCAGATTGTAATTAAAAAATTATTTAAAACATTTTTTTCGGAATTATATACGCCTACTAGGATCAAAAGATATTGGTAATATTACGTATTTATATTAGTGATTGAGATAGGGTTTTTATTTTTACAGAATCTTGTTCGGCTTAACCTAAAACCCCTTTACACCAAATTTCGTTAAATAATATTCATTCCTTTACAAAAAAAATCATATATAAGATTTCAATAATAATGACGCTACTATTCGAGTTATTTATTTTCGGACATTTCTTGGTAATCGTGTAATAATTATGCTAATTAATTATTAGGACACATTATTATAAAATGAATATTTGAAAGTTAAGAAATACTCTAGAAGCTAATTTTCTTTGTAATCAATAGGGATGCTCCTCATTAGTCATATCCTTTATTAGACCTTTCTATGCATAGGCCGTTAGGGAAAGATAAAATATCACAGCCGAAAAAATAACGATTACTATTCTATGCCATAAAAGCCAATGAAGCTAAAATGCCAGGTTTTTATTATCAACTCGAATAAAATTTTCCTGTGAAATTATGAACAAATAAACGATTGCTTGCAGAAATCAACTAAAATCCATATCCGAGGAACGAAATCAGTATTTTGCATTATCTATTCAGTATTCCCGCTACGAAATTTAATTTTTTATTGGCCACATTGTGAAATAAACAGGCAAATAAAACATTATTTTCTTTTTCCAATAAATTACACATAGGTATATTATGGGAAGTTAACCGAAATTGATTCGTTGGATATAACTCACGCTCATAATGTATCTAACATTTTCCACTTGAAACATGCCAGGTGCGCAAGAAAATATATTTCACAACGATGAGAACAAAAAGCTAACTGCATACAGTCGATGGGAACCAAACATGACGCACCCTTATAGGAACGTATACAAACACATATACGTTACTGAAACAACTTATAGATAATAGGTACGTCGAATGTTTTGGCTATGAGGCTGTTGAAATCTTAGCAGTATCAGATGTTCCTCAGGGGTCTAATCTGAGGCCACTTATTTTGAATATCTTTATTGACGAACTTTGTGATTTGAAAGTGATTTGTTTATAGCAAGCGAATGACATAAAATTGTACTGTGATATCATATAAATTATTTTCATTTTGGTTTAAAAAGTTTTGAAATCGGCTATAAAATAAACGAGATATGTTCGAACTTTCTCCTTTTTTTAAATAGTTATCTGTATCGTAACTATTTTTAAACAAATTAATATACATAGTCAGCTCTTTGATTGCAATCTTGCATTGCTGTCAACAATCTATCACTGCAGTACAAACAAATGACACTTTTTTATTGTGCAGTCCTCAGAAAAAAATATAATCTTTCTTTAGAAATATACCCCAGTAATAAATGGCTGTAACGCCATAATATAGATCGAAAAATGTACATATACTAACATCCGATACGATTTTTTTCTAAAATATTGCATGTGGCATGAAATAGTCAGCGCGTAATAAATGCTATTGTTTTATGTAATTTTATTACTAATTAAAATCAATTATATCGTCTATTACTTGGTGATGTATTGTAATAGAATCACTAAAAGCGATGCTACACTCTCACATTATTCAATGCAAATTTTATTACCCTTATTAACTCATTAATAATTAAATACAATCTAAGTGTAAACTTATCGCATGTGAAAAAATTAAAAACGTAATAATAATGTGGATTTAAAAATATGTGAACGTTGCCTATTGTTCTGAAATTGGTATTAACAAAATGATGAATAAATGCGAGCTTAGAACGAAATGACAAAATTAATATTAAGTATATGAACATAATAGTGTCTCGAAAATGGCAATAATTTCGAACACCTTCTTCCATAAGTTATTAGTTGTTAGTTTATTATTTTCTTATTGCTAAGTTACTGCTATGTTTGCACTGGAAAAAATCGGCAGCTACTCGAAGCGGCTGGAACCTCCCCACTCGGTGGATCTTTGAAGCCGAAAAGAGCATTAAATTGTGTGACAAAACGGCACTAAACGTAATTCGATCTCATCCAAAACCTTTTCAGATCTTCTGGGGCACTAAAAATACCCTCAACTTAATGAATTTACAACACTCGCCTGCGGCTCGTGCTGCAAATTTCATCTATGCGAGTTATTACCTACATTATCGCTCATTAAATAATATACTATTGGGATATTAACAACTTTAACATCACTTGAATGACTAAGAAAGTCTAGTTATCCTAAATACTACAGTTTTGTAAAGCAACAAACTGAAAATTGGTAAAGTGATAATCTATAATAAATTCACCAACGAAGGTACAGAAAGCGTATGATATTGATATTGTTACATCTACCTTTAAAGTTTGTGACAATCCACTGGTGCAATCACTAAAAGTTACAAATATTCCAGGTGACAAACGATGACAATGACAATCGTCAAAATTTGCTCATTGCAATCCGATCGTTCGCGGCTGTCTTTGTTAAATGAAACATTAGCATTTCAATAATTTTATTAGATTTTAGAGGAATATTTGTAGTTTAATTCTTCGATTTGTCTGTATATATATTTAAAAACGGCACTAAACGTAATCCGCTCTACTTCTAGAGTAGTGAAGAAACCCTCACACGTGAATTGACACGTGATGTGACGAGTTTTACGACGTAACGACTACGCGCATCGATCATGTCATGCGAAATGCGATCTATGCTTCATATTTGCTTTGTTTTTATTTTTTTTTTTCACGGAAACCAAACCGAAAGGGTGGAAGTGTGATATATCATTGAAATCAGAATTTTAACTGCGTTTCAGTGGTTCCATTGCAAATTGAAACTAATTATAAAATAAATAACTTGTTGCGTCAAAATGGCACTAAACGCAATCCGATCTCAACCAAAACCTTTTCAGATCTTCTGGGGCACTAAAGAAACGCACATGCAAAGTTTCATTCAAATCCGTTCAGTAGTTTCGGCGCTAACGTGCTAACACACATACACACACACAGACATTTTTCAAAAACCACTTTTTTGGGTTCCTAGGACCTCAAAACGTAAAGATTTGATGTTATCTCAATTTTCGTTTTTGAACCAGTTTTAGTAACCTCTCACAATTTTATTGTGGAGAGGTTAAAATGCGTGGAACATATTTTTATTCAATATTTTTTAATAAACAGGGGCCTTAAAATTGTAATAGATGTAATTTCCGGTTCAACCGGAAGTTGTAAAATAAGTTTCAATGCCACATTATTCACATTACTCAGACAACATCGATTACCCACCGACATTACCAGTGTCGGTACCAGAGATCGAACCCAGAATACAGTAGAGTCAGACCAAAGCGAAGTTGCCACATAACGCGTTCTAGCCGACTGAGCTACTGTATCGGTTGAATGTACGATTTAAGTATATATTCCACAACATTAATACTCATTTAAGTCTTGCGCTCTCGGAATTTTGTCTATTTTCTATATATAAAACAAAATATATGGTATTGATCCACAACTAATATATGTCAATCCGACTATATTGTTTGGCAAATTCCCTAAAGATTATTCTGCAATAATCAGCAAATAATCGGATCTAATAGCTAACTCCGGGATTTTGCATTGAGTATTTGGCATTACGGATACCAGAAAATTTCATATTCATATAATATAGAGATTAGTATTCATTCGTGCATTAAATAGGCTTCCAATATATAATTGATTGTACATTTTCGGGTATTATGCATGAAAATTGAAAATAAAAATTAATGCGATATTTATTGGCATTTAAAAATCATGTTAAATTTATTGTGATAAAATTAATAAAGGTATCAGACACCGCTAGGTAGGAAACCCTTCATAAGGTGTGAGTTATACGGGGTTGAAACAGAAGAGAACTCAGAGAAAAAATACAGAAAAATTACACTATATAGTTGATGTGTTAGAGGGGACTTCTTTCAAGCTTTACATTTTTTTCAATACTGTCATACACATAGAAAAAATAAACGTGTTAGCAACGTCGGGAAATATACGAGGTTCCGTTTTAAGATCTCTGGACGTTGTAGTGTTGAATGGCCATCCAGGTCGTCACGAGTGAGGGCAGTGAGAGTTTTAGCAGGTGTAAACCAACTAGTAAGGTGTAAACCGTGGTTCACTAAATTTAAAATATTAACATTATCCTCACAAGTGATCTAATGTAATTTGATTTACATAAGGGACCATGTAGGCGATTACATTAGAAATGGTGAAACACATGCATGCAACACACGTAATCGGGAACATTTTCAAATACCACCTCTTAGGCTAGAATCCGCAAACAAAAAACAACTTTGGTATTGGTTTATAAACTCCCTGCCAAATAATTTGAAACAGTTACCAATTTCTTAATTTAAAATTAAACTAAAAGTACACCCCTTATCCAATGCTTACAACAATATATACGACTTTTGGTATGAGAACCCAGGACAATTCGCTGTTTGTATGTACTCTTATTGTTATTTTGGTATTTTATTGTATTATAAGTGTACTTATACTTATTCTGGGTATGTTTATGTTTATTTCTAGTCGATAGCCGAGTGGGTTAAGGCGCAAGGGTTCGAATCCTGGCTCCGGCACTGGCACTATCGGAGGAAATGGTTGTATGTCCGCGTTTTTTCAATGTGTAACCCCCTTCTGCACAAGCCCTGGCTTCTGGAACTGGGGGTTCTCTAATTTCTGTGGCGTTTATTCCATACTTTATGTACACACTGTATATTCAACTGTAGTATTAATTCAATTAAATAGTCGATTAAATATTGCGAAGTCATCTTTGATTCAAAGTTAATCTCCCATATAAATTACATTACTAGTGACTTTATTGTGAGAAACTAAAAACATTTTAAGAGCAATTCCATACTTTCCCTCTTGTTTAATGCTTTTGTTAGGCTAAAATTAGAATAGAGCTACCACAATATAATATTCCTATTATTTCCACGTCCAGCGGAAGTATAGTAACGCAAAAAAAAAATTTTTTGTTGAGATAGGCTTAAAATGCCATGAAACGCCGAGATTTTAAATTTGAGCAAAAAAAATCCCGTCTGTCTGTCTGTAACTTTTTCTGTGCGCACGTTTACTCTGGAACCGTTTATGATATTTACTTGAAATTTGATACACTTATGTATTATAACGAGATCTGGAACTAGATTAAATTTTGATCTAATTACGTTGAAGAGTTCGGGGGTAAATGGGGTAAATAAGGGTAAAAAATAGGCAAAGCAAGCAGGTAAGAGTTCATAAAATTGCAATTTAGGGCATGTATGAAGAGTCAAGGTCTCAAATTTTTTTTTGGCGTCAGCCACACCCTAACCCCCACTGTCACCCCCAATGCCACTCCCACACTATTATGAAAGTGAGTAAAAAAAATAAAATGTTATTTAGTGTGTATACAAGAACAAAACATCTCAAAAATTTTTGCTGGCGATAGCTACCCCCTCTACCACCCCCATTTCCACCCTCACCTCATTAATAAAGGAAGTAAAGAATTAAATTGGGATTTAGTGTGTGTACGAGAATCAAGGGCATTTAAAATTTATTTTGGCATTAGTTACCCCTTCCACCACCCCCATTGCCACCCCCACCTTACTGTTTAAGGGAATAAAAAATTAAATCGGGATTTAGTGGGTATACGAGAACCAAGGGCTACTATTTTTTTTACATTTGCCACCCCTCTACCACCCCCACTCTATTATTAAAGGAAATAAAACATTACATTGGGATTTAGTGTTGGGATAAAGCCCTTGCCAAGTATAAAAAGAGCAAACTAGAACGTGATTGGAATTATTACAAAGATCTAAAAAACCTAACCTATTATTCTATAAAGAGAGAAAAAGGCATACTCTGAATTTAATTTAAATAATACGAGGGGCAATACAAAAGGTGTTTGGAAGCAGCTGAAAGATCTCGATGTTCATACTAAACAAAAAAATCGTTCCATTCCAGATAGCCTAAATAGTGTAGATTCAATTAACAAATCTTTTATAACTTCGTTAAACAGTGATTTAACTCTAGATGCTGATATATTAAACCATTATGCAAATAGCACTAGAAATAATGGAGTAGACTTCTCATTTAAACATACTAATGACATTGAAATATATAAAGCTATTCTATGTTTTAAGTCCAAAGCCGTAGGAGTATATCAGTATAAGTATGTTATTATATGCTTGTCCTTACATTCTGCCTTATAGTTGTCATATCTTTAACTTTGCCATAGAGAAAGGAGTTTACCCTGCTATATGGAAAAAATCTCGAGTAATTCCTTTACCTAAGATTACTAATCCAAAAGAACTAAAAGATTTACGCCCTATTAGCATTATCTGTTGCCTTTCAAAAGTTTTCGAAAAAATCATAAATAAACAGATAAGACTACACCTTGATGAATTTAATATTTTACCATCGCATCAGTCAGGTTTTCGATCTGGATTTAGTTGCACTACGGCATTGCTTAAAGTAACAGATGACATTTTCACTGCTATAGATCAAAATAATTTATGTTTGCTCATATTACTCGACTATTCCAAAGCGTTTGATAGGATAAAACATCAATTACTTTTAGCCATCTTCCACTATATAGGTTTCACTGATCAAGCTAAGTTACTGTTAAAAAATTATTTGGCACAACGATTTCAATCTGTTATCTTGGGAGCAATGGAGTCTGATTTTGCGTTAGTAGAAAATGGAGTTCCGCATTGTTCCATACTAGGTCCTCTATTGTTTACTTTGTATACTTTTCAATTTTATGAACATCTACGCTATTCTTACGCTCATTTTTATGCTGACGACACACAAATATACATGTCCTTTCCCGAAGGGGATTTGCTAACCGCTTGCACGAATCTAAATTATGAACTTGACTCACTAGTGTCTATCTCCACCAAATTTTCCCTTGAAATAAATCCTTCCAAATCTAAGGTTATTTTATTTGGAAGAGATGCCGCGCGTAAAAGATGTTCGAACTTGATTAGTATACAAGTAAATAACAAAATACTTTCGCATTCAGAGCACGAAAAAAATTTGGGATTAGCAATTGACAATCGCCTAAGGTTTTCTCAGCATGTCACAATGATTACAAAAAGAGCATTCTGTAACTTAAAAACAATCTACAATAATAGGAGTATACTTAACAAAAAACGTAAAATCCTCTTATGTGACTCACTAGTACTATCACACCTCAACTTTGGTGATAGTGTATATGGCCCAGCGCTTAATAAAGTTGACGCGCGACGTCTTCAAATTATTCAAAACTTGTGTATTCGCTTAATTTGTGGTTTAGGGAGACCGGAGCATGTCACTAAACATCTAAAGTAGGTTGGATGGCTTAATATAAATCAGAGAAGAATTTTGCACAGTTGTGTTCTCTTTCATAAAATTATAACCCTGCAACAGCTATCTTATCTGTACAATAATATCAAGTTTCGTACAGATGTCCACAACATAAATGTTCGTCGCAAAGATCATATTACAATTCCTCAGCACAACTAAGCTCTCTTTCAATATTGCTAAGCTGTATAACAAGGTTCCGGAAGACAAGAAAAAGCTACCCTTATTTTCATTCAAGAAAAAACTGAAGGAAATGCTGTTAATGGATAATTTCTAATTTTGATTTTAACTGTTAAATTTTAAATTTGTTCAATCTCGTAAAAATTTTAATTTATTTGCCTTCAGCTTAGTCTATTTTATACTTTATCGGTATAATATAAGTACGTCTGTATTTTTATTTTTATGTGTGTGTTTATGTGATTGTGTGTGTAGATATATATTTATATTTGTTTTATGAAATTGGCCCACCTTGGAAAATGGTAACGAACTAAGTTCAAGTGATTCTCAATCTAAATCTAAAGATATCTTCCTGTTCCATCCATCCTTGGTGGGCGTTTGTGGTTGAGTGGAAGAGCGCAGTTCCTTATACTCTGGGTAACTGCCCTTTGATAGATCCACTAGATTAGATTAGATTAACAAAAGGAGCTGGCTGTTTAGCCTTTACCACCACCACCTTTTCAGGTCTATTGTGATGCTCCCAGAATACTTTCTTATAGTACCTCATCCAACTTTGTCCTTTGTACTATACTCCACAGCTTTGATAAAGGCCCTTTTGTATAGCTAGATCCACTATTATATTTTTTTATTAATTTTTACTTTGTATATTTGGTAATCTATCAATAAAATCAATTATTATTATTATTATTATTATTATAGGACTTGGCTACAAAATATGGATGTGGAAGTAGTAATTCCTTGGGCAGCCGTTTTTCAATCTAAACGAATTCAGAGAAGACAAAATATCTTTTCCTTATATATGAAAACTGCCGGTATTTATCTACTTAAAAGCTCTCTATAATCTAATTTGTTAGTCAGATTTGGCTGAACGACTGAACGTGAAAACTTACTAATTGGTCGATGTCTCCGATAGTTTTCTGCTATTTTTTATTGTTGATACAAATTGGGAAGCTATTTTCCAATAGTTTTCAAATTAACGCCTTGATGGCTTATTTACAATAAAACTCGAGCATCTTTCATTGATTGATGAACAGAGTAGTCTCCGATTAAATTTTGTCGTGAAAAAAGTTTAAAACCGAATTAAAGCTGGCAATCGCAAATCAATACCCAAACTTTCACAAACTTTATCAAGAAACCTCTCAAGCAATTTGAGATTTAATAAAGCAAAAATGAGTAGGTGTAATTGAGATGGATTCAAACAGAATTTAATTTAGAGAAAAATGCGGACGAGTCAATCTGGTTCTGCTATGAAAACGATTTTATGGCCTACTCATCCCCTGTGCGTTTCGTAAGGAAAGGAAAATACCACCAAACGTGTACACACGCTCTCCCCCGTCGGCTGTTTCTACTGATTTGCTTATCAAGCACCTGCAGAGTATGATAGGAAGGCGAAAGGCCTAGCTATCATATCATATCAAAAAAACTCATGCGTTGCCATGCTACATAAACTAAAACGCAAGCACAGCAAAGTGTCATAAAAAATCGGGCACGGAATTTGCTTTTTTTGTTGTCATCCGAGATTAATGTAATCAACCATATAGTGCAAGATATTTTCAGAATAATCTGACAAGCTTCCACATGAATAACATTTTGTTAATTGCAAATATTACCTTTAAATTATTCACAAAATAATCAAATGATTTATGACTATTTTTAGAGTAACATTTAATAAATAATTTCAAAATAATCTAATAACATGCGTATAGAGTAGATAGATAGATTGATTATTAGCAATTTCTGCTATACAAAGACAGTACTCAGTACAATATAATATAAAAGTTAATGTTGATATACTACTATGACATAGATATCTATGCATAAAACGTTCTTATAGAATTACAATCACAAGGAATATACAGGGTTAACCATTAATAATAGGCCACAGTTTAGGGGTATATAATATTTTAGTAAAATCTTGCTGTGGAAGAAGATACAGGGTCTCAAAGTTCAAATTATTTTTTCGTTTTTTGCAATAACTCAACAGTCTCTTGACTGATCTTCGCCAAATTTGATAGAAGAACTTTTTCTATTCTAAGAAACAGTAATTTATGTATTACATCACGTTAGATCATAGACCTTCTAATCTTATTAGAAGACCAAAAAATAACGTAAAAGCTGACTTAATGGCATTATATACTTCCCCCCCAAGCAAAAACCCCATTGCTGCTACTTAGACTAAATGTTCGATATGGCCTCCACCTACTTCTCTATGCCTTTTCTAATCCTATTCATAAAAGATTTTCTTACCTTGAAAAATACATTTTCCTGTCCTCTAATAAAATTCGCTGCGTTTTGTATTTTGTCCCACATTTCTTCTCTTGAGTTGATAGTATTTGCATAGATTAAAGACTCCATATGTTCAAATGAGTAATTTTTCAGAGAAAATATTCATAACCTTTTTTAAAGTGATTTATTAGACCTTTAAAATAAGCTATTACCAAAGCCTCTAGCATAAAAATTAAGGAAGTTATGACGAAAATAAGTTAAGTCTCTGGACTTTTTGAAAAAAAAATAGAAAATAAAATTGGCGCCATAAGCGGCAAAATTAAAATTAATCGTAGCTCATGAAAAATTAACTTTATTTATGTCCCAATAACACGTTCCAAAAGTTTGAATGGTTTAGAGAATGTACATTTTGAAAAAAGTTGCTTTAAGTAAATTTTTTTTTCAATTTTTCAAAAAATACGTTGTTTTTTCAAAATAGCTCAAAAAATAATGGTTTTACGAAAAAAAGTGTTCTTAACAAAAATTTTGCTTTCTTTTTACTGAAAATTTTGCTTTTTTTAAATTCATGTAGCTTAAAAATTAAGCGAGATATGGGCATTTAAAGCTTTGATTTCTATGCGAAGGAAACCTCTTTTTAGCCCTTCAACCTTAAAATTCTCTGAACGAAAGGGTATAGAAATATTGCAATCATCATGGCTTTATAGCTTATGAAATTCCCTACAAAATGATGTGTGGGTGAATGCAAAAAGCTTAAAAGGAAGCCGAGTTATCGTTAAAAAACTAAATACATTTTTCTAGAGATAACGTAGGAAAATTACAGAGCGCCTAAATTTTGAACGTTTTGGAGCATCATTCTTTTGTACATGCTGTGTCTTCTTGATACATACATATCTGGATTCCCACATGTATAAACACATGCATAAAAAGATGTTATATAGATAATATGAGTAAAAGATAGAAAAGGAAAGGTGCGCTTCTCTAGGCGAAATTCCTCTGAAGGCGACCTTCAACAGAGGAAAGGGCTCTCGAAAAGATGCGCTACGAATCTTTTGTGAAAGCCACAAAAAAAAATGCAGTTAAATTGGCATCCCTAGTACCAACTATAAGTGCTCTAGATGAGCATATCAAAAGGGTTTACTTACAAATGCAAATCTGGTTGGGAAACAAAATTCTTCATTTTACTGATTGGGGATGGACAAAAGTCGATGGTACATTAGTACCTAAGGATATGCCTGCACCAGAAGAACTTTTAAAAACGATATTTTGCAATTGCAAAAAAGGGTGTGGCTCTACTTGTGGGTGTCGCAAACTTGGGTTATATTGCAATGAAACTTGCGGCACTTACTCAGATGACAGTTGCCAAAATAGTCCTCCAGTCAACCAAGAAGAAAAGGAAGTTGATAGTGAAGAAATGGATGAATTTGAAAATTAAAATTAAATTATTAATATTCACTTTAAAAATCATCTTAATATTGTAAAATAAATATTTTTATTATAATTACAATGTGAAGTTTTAAGAGTTTAATTTCCCTGAAAGGGATGTTTTTAAGGAATGAAAATTTTAGAAAAATTTCATTATATTATAAGCAGCAATTTCTTTTCATTTTTTTACGCGTTCCACTACTTGGAGCTTTCAAAAGGACCTTTTCCCTAATTTTTATTGTAAGGGGTGGTTTTTAGGAGTTGAATCATATTGAAAAATGATGTATCAGGTCGTTTACACTTAAAGAATATTTTTTTTCTATTCAAGATCCAAAATAAAAAGATTTTATGCTCTTTAAACCGTTTTCTTAATAATTGTGTGAGGGGTAGTTTTTAAGGGTAGTTACATAATAAAATATCGAAATATTAGTTACATTATAAAAAACAACAAATATTTAACATATTTGAACATAATGATAAACTATCACGGCTTCCATCTATTAGTTTTCAATTTTTCCTTAGTTTTATTGTTAGGGATGGCTTTTGCGGGTTGCATCATTAAAAAAATGAAGTATCAGATTTCTTATACTTAAAGGGAAAAATTCTCCTATTACGATCCAAAATAAAAAGGTTTCATGCTTTTTAAACACATTTTTTATTTTCGTGTGAGGGGTTGTTTTTAATGGTAGTAAAATAGTAAAATATTGAAATATTAGATCCATGATTAAAAACAATTGATATTTAACATATTTGAACATAATTATAGCCCATCACTACGTTAATTTATTAGTTTTCAATTTATTGGAGTAAGGGGTAGTTTTCACCCCTTAAAAACAAAAAGCACACTTTGCGACCAAGTCAGGTTTGAAGAGGAGGGTAAGATGAACTTAATTCTAAATTTTCAAAAAGATCGGTGCAGTACTTCAGATTTCGGAGATTTTGCCCCTTTTTAACGTTGAATGACTGTACTAAATGACTCGTTTCTGAATTCTAAAAACTCTACAACTAGAACTAGATGATCCCCAAGAAATAATTCCGTAGGACAATCTTGACACAAATTGAGAGAAAAATAATAGGACCTAACAATACACTTATTTGTAAATTCCCTTAAACGATATATTGTATAGCAAATCTTTGAAAATTTGTTACATAAATTGTTGACATGCGTTTTCCAGTTTAAAGAATTGTTAAGGCGTATACCCAAGAATTTCACATCAGTTACTTGTTGTACTGATTTTCCGTTGATTTTTACTAATTGATTTTCTTTTATACGACTGTTTCTCGGTGTGAAATTAATAAAAACTGTTTTTGATAGATTTAAATATAACTTATTTTGCTACAAATTTATTTAACATTAGTTGTGCTATTTTCGTTACATCAGAAAGGGACCAGTCAGTACACAAGTAACTATTATCATCAGCATACATAACTAGTGAATCAGATTCATCAATGCTTGGCAAATCATTTACAAACAGGATAAATAATGGAAGTCCACGGACTGATCCTTGTGGTACCCCAGATTTCATTTCCAAATTTTCTGACCTTACGTTGTTGATATCAACAAACTGTTGTCTTTCTGAAAGATAAGACGATATCCAACTGTATATTTTTCCTTTTAAACCATACTTGTACAGTTTCTCTAAGAGAACTATCTCTTTAAGGCGAAAAACGGTTGTAACTAATTTTTTCGCGCTATTCGGAGGGAAGTATCTAAAAAGAAGGTGGAGGAAGATGAGGGAGTTAAAATTCAACCACCCAGTCCTTATCTCCAGTCAAGCAGGTGAAACTACCTCCTGCAGGGAACACGGCCCCCCTCAATTTTTCTGCCGGTTTTCCAAAGGGGGTTCGGTTGAGTGTTTTCGAAATCCGTGCATATACTTTAATCTGCTAACCCTTATGTAATGAGAAGGCCAATGACACTATTCAAATTTAAATATTAAAAAAAATTAATCTCGCGTCTAGAGAATGCAAAAATTTACGAATTAAATTTTCTACTGATATACATTATTATTATTATTATTTTTCCGTTATTATTATTCAACCTTATCACTTTGACCTTCACTTTGATTAAATAGTATAGTGGGTTTACACCAAGCCAACTCAAGAAATAATTAGATATGCTGCAATGTGATCGTGCCTTACACACAAACAGTTCAACATTGAAATCATTATATTCTGCCAGCTATACACGGAATGTTCGCAACATGTCTTAATAATGGGGTAATTTCAGTACGTCTTTACATAATTTGCAGGAGATTCTCGCTAATTAAAAGCTTTTGGTAAATTTAATTAACATAAAGGTTGAAAATTAATTAACAGCTCAGATTTAAACTAGTCTCAAGGGCCTTTCAGAGTATATCAAAGCAATATTTAGGCTCAAATATGTTAAACTATTAAAACACATTCCGTTAGAATGTTTGAAATGACCGTTCTGTTGTGTTGGCGAAATAGTTGTTTACGCCTATTCACTTTCATAACTGTTTTCATCAAAGTCAATCAAACGTTGAGCTAATGGTATTAATGATTGAAGTCATAAAGGCATTAGCGGTGGCAACAGTTGCATGAGCTACACATATCACAAGAAGAAAGGCTTCTGAACACTCTTATAATTATTAATAACCATCGAACGCGACTTCAAACAAACCTGCCCATGATAATTAAATAAATTTTAATTAAGTCGCTAAAATCACCTATTTTCCAGATATACAAAGTGTTCTGAAAATATTGTGATAACGCTTGGCGTAGACTCTTGACATGTCCACTCTTGATTTTTTCATTTCAATGATACTTTGAGCAATTTTTTGAGGTTAGGTTTTGGACACTGTCATCCACTAGGTGTCTTCAAATTTCAGGCGATTTTATTAAGATAGCTATCCTATTTTTCCAGATTATGGACCTCCACCGGAATCCCATTATTCCGCACCGAGTGCTCCAGAAGATATTTACCATGGATCTCCATCCGCACCTGGACCTGAATATCATGAACCACAACATTATCAGTCGCACCACGATGGTAAGATGAAAATAATGCTAATGTAATATTTACTATGTATGTCGATTTTCTTTTAATGGTACCAGAATAGTGACCGAAATTTTAATTGTATTGTACAGTGTGATCCATTTCAAATGGAAACCTCTCTGTAAAAAATGTATTTATAATCCTATGTTAACGCTTTTTTTTAAATGATAAACCATCGAAAACTCCACTTTATGACAAAAATTTAGAGATAAATTTCAAAGCCTTCTATGATTTATTTTTAATGTCGAAAATGAACAAATTTGATTAGCGATCTTTTTATTGAAATTTTAACTACACCACTGGGTTCAGTAGCCTCTCAAATGGATAAATCCCAAGTTTCATGAAAACATATTGAAAAATGACAGAGCTATGACAAAATTAATGTAGACAGTTGTGCGACACATTTTGAATGGAAACACCCCTGTAAAAAATGTGTCTATTATCTGATTTTGACGGGACTTTTTTTAAAAGATACACCATCAAATACTCCACTTTATGACAAAAATTTAAAGATAACTTTCAATTTCCAAGGCTTTCTATGATTTATTTTCAATGTCGAAAACGGACAAATTGGATTAGCGATTTTTTTATTGAAATTTTAACTACACCACTGGATTCAGTAACCTCTCAAATGGGTAAATCCCAAATTCCATGAAAAAATATTGAAAAATGACAGATTTATGACAAAATCAATGTAGGCTCATAGTAACTTTTATTTGATTTTTTTTAAAAATCATGAAAAATAAACAAGAGAAAGATAAATTAAGTGAATAGTTTTAATAAATATTACATTTTTATTGAGTAATGGCAGCTAATAGTAGGATGCCATGGAAAACAAATCTTATAGTCAAACGTCAAATCTTGAAAATTCGCATATTCTCATATTCATTGTTATTGAATTATAAAATTAATCGATAGTTATTATCAAGTATTAGTTTATTAGTTTGTAGTTAATTATGGATAATCTAAATGTACAGGAAAAAATTGAACTTCGCCTTAGAGGAGATAATGACAGAACTTTGAAAGAGGTATGCGAGATATTCAACAACAGGCATCCGAATAGGCCCAACATTACTAAAAGTAATATTGTTTATAAAATAAACAAAATTTTTAATGAGTGTGGCGCTGTGATGCGGCGTATTATAAGAACAGATAATATACAAAGAAGAACCAGGTACGAGTAGACAGTTTTAAATTATTTTAGCAACAATCCAAACACCAGTGTAAGAGTAGCTAGCTTAGATTTGAATTTACCTAGAGAAAATATTCGCCGATGCCTTAAGAAGAATTTGGTAAAACCATTCAAACCCAAATTTTTACATACGTTGGAACCTGGTGATGATAACAGACGGATGGAGTTTTCCTTGTGGGCTCGAGGAGAGTATCTTAATAACAGAAATTTTAATAAAAATATTTTATTCAACGATGAAGCATCTTTTACAAGAAACGGGGTAGTATCGTCACAAAATTCTAGGTTTTGGGCTATAAAAAACCCACAGTTTGTCATTAATTGTAAAAGACAATATTCCCAAAAAGTTAATGTTTGGTGTGGGTTGCTCAATGAAACAATCATTGGCCCTTTCTTTTTTGAAGGTAATATGAATAGCATGCAGTTTTTACAGTTCCTAAGAAATGAACTTTGGAATATTCTACATGAACTTCCAATACAAGAAAGAGTAAATCTACATTTTCAATTAGATGGAAGCCCTGTCCGTAATGCCAGAGTGGTTACCAGATGGCTGAATGCTACCATTCCTAATCGATGGATAGGTCGTGGTAGCCCGTTAATTGAATGGCCACCCCGATCCCCGGACTTAACACCGATGGACTTCTTTTTATGGGGTTTAATAAAATCTAAAGTTTACAGATCACGCCCGACTAATAGAGAATATTTGTGTGCAAGAATAAGACAAGCATGTGCAGAAGTTACCCGGCAACAATTACAGAATGTCGTAAAAGATATTAAAAAACGATTCGACAAGTGCATCGAAATAAACGGCGGCCTTGTAGAGGCTACAAAAATTTAAGAAGTTTTAGTGTACTGTACAATGTGTTATTTTTTTTATTTAATAGGTATCTAATTATTATTACTTTTAATTGTTCATACTTATGTTTTTAAGTCCAATATGATTAAGTTTGTTTAAATGACAATATTAAAACTATTCACTTAATTTATCTTTCTTTTGTTTATTTTTCATGGGCTACTTCGATTTTTAGAAGAAATCAAGCAAAAGTTACTATGAGCCTACATTAATTTTGTCACGAATCAATGTTTTTCAATATTTTTTCATGAAACTTGGGATTTACCCATTTGAGAGGTTACTGAATCCAGTGATGTAGTTAAAATTTCAATAAAAAAATCGCTAATCAAATTTGTCCATTTTCGACATTGAAAATAAATCATAGAAGGCTTTGAAAATTGAAATTTATCTCTAAATTTTTGTCATAAAGTGGAGTTTTCGATGGTTTATCATTAAAAAAACGTTAACATAGGATTATAAATACATTTTTTACAGAGAGGTTTCCATTTGAAATGGATCACAACTGTATGTTAATTCTGCACTCTAACTCTCGTATAGTGTATATCGGTAAATTCACTATAGGTATTGTAGCGGAAAACGATAAATGAAAACAATCACAAACGTAGTGGGAATATCATCGTCACGTCTTACGTATTTTATGTCGCGTGCATTAAAATGAGAGAGAAGGTTTGGGGGGTTTGTCTTCTTAGCGTTTCACCTGGCACTTCCCTTCTCGATGAAAGCTTTACGTTTTTATGTCCCGTGCATTAAAATGAGAGAGAAGGTCAACCACGTGTTTGCAGGGTCTGCTTTCTTAGCGTCGCACCTCGCACCCCCTTCTCAATTAGATGTTTCCCGCACTATACTTTCTGACAGATAATCCTTAGCAAATCGAATACAATTTTATTTCATACTCTATGGGGATCCATTTTATTTTTTGGAGGTAGTGATTTTTAAAAATAAGTACCAACTTCTACATAATGAAGGAAAACGCTGGAAATACTCGTTTTCATGTGAAGTTGGAAAGGAAACTAAACTATGGTTTGATGTTATTTACAAAATATGGCCAGTTTTAACTTTTCTTTGTACGTCTATGATTCTATCAACTATCGGTTGTCTATTTTTTGAAACATGATGCTATTTATACCCATCATGGAATAAGTTTTGGGTAACCTTGTGTAAAACTATTGCTCCTAGTACCCAATAAAGTCTCATTATGTGACATATTCAACCATAAAAACTAGTATATCATTTAAGTAAATCTGAAAACCACATTTTTTATCTTGGTTTTAAAAAATGCAGCACTTCCTGTTGCACTAGTGAAAATATTTATTTGAAGTTAATCATTCTTTTTAATTGTGGTCGTATATATGTCAAATATATTTTTAATTACTAATTTGTCATTCGTATTGCACTCACCGCAATACAGGCGCTACATACTTAAATACTTGTGTAAATATTATCGCCCAACCTACGAAAACTGAATCATAGAATTTGGGATTTACCTATTTTTTTCCTTAGTCTATGTCATATGTGGTTTTAGTGGAACATGCACGTAAAAAATATTTGTACATTGAAATAGATGAGTGATAACCGCCCCTGTAATGATTAGAAAGTATCTGAACAAATAAAATGACAATGTTCATTTTCAAATATCTTTATGAAGTAAATCAAATAGTTTAAGTGACTTGCCAATGCCCACATGTTAATCGTAACTATAAAATTTTGTATTTCTTGTGTCAAAAATTAAACAATACTCTTTAAAAATACTCTGCAACAAAAAAACAGATAGCTTTAACATCCTTGTCAAAACATTTTTTAAATAATTTTTAATGCATAATAATAGCGAATCTTATTTTTGTACTGTATGTATCACGTTAATATGAACATGAAAAGATTCGTAGTACATGTTACAGACAATAAATAAATAAATTTGGCGCCCAACGTGGGGCCATGTTTATTTGCTATAGTCCTTCTGAGAAAAATACTTTTTTCGTATTTTTATATTTTCCATCATACAAGATGCGATAAAGTTCTGAATTTGGTCAATCACGCTGTACTTGAAATGGGAGGGAAAAATTCTGCAAACTATTTTCTTTGTTTTCAATTCTGTATAATATATAAAAATATACGTCATTCCCGACGACTTGCAGATATATCTCAAAAAGTTAAAAGAACCTGTAATATTTCAAACTTTTTTCAAGCAAATGTTCAACAGCTTTACTGACCAATTTTTTTCAAAAACGTAATATAAAAATGTTTCGAAATTTACTGTTTTGGAACTGTACCGACCAAAAATTATATATTTCAAACAGGGGGTTTTCATATAAAAGTACGTTGATAAATAAACATGTTACACAATGTTGTTGCATACAAGCAGGCAATAAAAATATGGAGTCATGGCCTCCGTGGCGCAATTGGCTAGCGCGTTCGGCTGTTAACCGAAAGGTTGGTGGTTCGAGCCCACCCGGGGGCGACCTTTTTTTTTTAAACCACTATAAGAATTCGCAGCATTTTGAAATAATAAAAAAACATTGAATTTAAAATGATGTATACGATTTACTTCAAAACTTTCATACGCAACGAATACCCCAAAATTTTGTACAAGATTTTTTATACTTATTGGACATCTTCAAGGAGTCCGAAGTCGACAATCGACCAAATCTCTAGTAATATTACTGACAATATCTTGTGTTGTGGATTATAACAATTCTGGATATGGAACAATTTTGGTTTAATTAGGACTGGATAAAATAAATGATAATTCCAATCTATTATGTAAAAACATGTTTTAACGATTATAGTTCATGCAACTTTCAGTCTCATATCCAAAAAAGACACATTAATGACGTAAGCTTTGCATTTAATTATTTTATAAATACATTTTTGTTTTACTTTAATAAACATTTTCCTAAACGTAAGTATTATGTTAATAAAACCAAAAATAAAATCGGCAGCTACTGGAAGCGGCTGGAACCTCCCCACTCGGTGGATCTTTGAAGCCGAAAAGAGCATTAAATTGTGTGACAAAACGGCACTAAACGTTATCCGATTTCATCCAAAACCTTTTCAGATCTTCTGGGGTACTAAAAAAACTCTCAACTTAATGAATTTACAATCATCTATGCGAGTTATTACCTACATTATCGCTCGTTGAATTAGGATATTAACAACTTTAACATTTTAACGACTAAGAAAGTCTAGTTATCCTAAATACTACAGTTTTGTAAAGCAACAAACTGAAAATTGGTAAAGTGATAATCTATAATAAATTCACCAACGAAGGTACAGAAAGAATATGATATTGATATTGTTACATCTACCTTTAAAGTTTGTGACAATCCACTAAAAGTTACAAATAAGCCGAAATCTTATTAATCTTATTAACACCATCGTTATCGGATGACAAACGATGGCAATGACAATCGTCAAAATTTGCTCATTGCAATCCGATCGCTCGCGGCTGTCTCTGTTAAATGAAACATTAGCATTTCAGTAATTTTACTAGATTTTAGAGGAATATTTGTAGTTTAATTCTTCGATTTGTCTGTATATATATGTAAAAATGGCACTAAACGTAATCCGCTCGACTTCTTGAGCAGTGAAGAAACCCTCACACTTGAATTGACACGTGATGTGACGAGTTTCGCGACGTAACGGCTACGCGCATCGATCTTGTCATGCGAAATGCGATCTATGCCATATTTGCTTTGTTTTTAATTTTTTTCACGGAAACCAAATCGAAATGGTGGAAGTGTGATATATCGTTGAAATCAGAATTTTAACTGCCTTTCAATGGTTCCATTGCAAATTGAAAGTAATTATAAAATAAACAACTTGTTGCGTCAAAATGGCACTAAATGTAATCCGATCTCAACCAAAACCTTTTCAGATTTTCTGGGGTACTAAAGAAATGCACACGCAAAGTTTCATTCAAATCCGTTCAGTAGTTTCGGCGCTATCGTGCTAACACACATACACACACACAGACATTTTTCAAAACCCACTTTTTTGGGTTCCTAGGACCTCAAAACGTAAAGATTTGATGTTATCTCAATTTTCGTTTTTGAACCAATTTTAGTAACCTCTCACAATTTTATTGTGGAGAGGTTAAAAAAATGGGTTGATAACCAGTTCAGATTTTGAGCCTCATACATATTAAAATATATATACCCCGAATTAAATTACTTTTATACTAATGAAAAAAAAAACACTGATGTTGCTAACGCATTTAATATGTTTTTTTCAAAAATGCTTCACTCGATATTGTCAGCAAAATACTGCATACAGATAGTGAAAATAGCTGCTTTGAAAATAATATAATTTACCAGTATAACACAATATTTTTAGAACCTTATTCAGAATCAGAAATGTGTAATGTTATAAGCTCGGTTATAAGAAATAAACTAAAAACACTGCTCCCCAAGGAATCACTACTTCCACATCCAGATTTTTGTATCCAAATCTTACACACACTAAATCCCAATGTAAAATTTTACGCCCTTTAATAAAAGGGTGGGGGTGGCAATGCGGATGGTAGAGGGGGTGGCTAATATCAAAAAAAATTTAAAGGCCCTTAGTTCTCGTATACACACTAAATCCCAATTTAATTGTTCATTCCCTTAAACAATAGGGTGGGGATAGCTAATGCCAAAATAAATTTTAGAGGCCCGTGGTTCTCGTACGCGCACTAAATCCCAATTTAATTTTTTACTCCTTTTAATAATAGGCTAGGGGTGACAATGCGGGCTGGTAGAGGGGGTGGCTAATGCCAAAAAAATTGTGGAGTCCCTTGGTTCTCTTATACAGACTTGAATTGCAAGCGATAGGAATAAATAATGGAAATATTCTGAAATGGTTATCTTCTTATCTGGAAAATCGAAAAATCTGCAATGAACGCAGAAAAGTCTAATACTGTGAATATGGAAATCAGGGTAGCTCAGGGCTCTGTCATTGATTGCAAACGAAAAGCTCTTATAATGTGATGCGTGCCTCCCCAAAATAAAATCCCATACCTCACTCTAAAATAAATTAGTGCATAGTAGTATGATAACATTACTTTCTCTGAAGTGATTTGACGTAATCTGTACAAAGCGAAGTAAGTAGACGACAATTTTTTACAAACAACATCTATGTACGTTTCCCAACTTAAGCTGTTATCTAAATATATACCTAAAAATTTCGTGCTCATAACCTGTTCTATAGTTTTGCCATTATATTTAATAAGATGACTTTCGGATATCGTTTTCAATCTTGGTGTAAAGTTTATAAATACTGTTTTGCTTGCATTTAAAAATAACTTATTTTGATTAAACCACGTGATAAATCTGTCCAACATAAACTGCGTGTCTGATATTGTATCCGAAATTGATGTTTTTGTGGATAGATAACTATTGCCATCAGCGAACATAACTAACTGGTTGTTATTATCGATATTTGGAAGATCGTTGATAAATAAGTGAAACAATAACGGACCCAAAACAGACCCTTATGGCACACCATAAGAAATTTTAATTTCTTTTGATTTAACTCCATCGATTTCTACCAATTGTGTCCTATCTGCAAGATATGTCTTTATTAAGTTGTTTACTGTTCCTCTTAAACCATAAGCCTCTAACTTTGTTAAGAGCAAATCATGATCGACCAGGTCAAAAGCCTTACTCAATAAACCTACACATTTTTTATTGCTATCCAAACTTTCATAGAACGTATTTAGAAAATCATTAATCCCTGAACTTGTAGATTTGCCCTTTTTAAACCCATGCTGAGCTTCGTTTAATATAGTATTTTCTGTTATGAAAGTATTAATACTGTTAAAAATTATTCTTTCTAATATTTTAGAAATTGTCGATAACAACGACACCGGTCTGTAATTTTCTACATTAACAGTCTCTCCTTTTTTATGCAATGGAACAGCTTTAGCAATTTTTAAAATATCGGGAAAAATGCCATGTCTAAGTGATAGATTTATTAGATATGTTAAAGGAGATAAGATGTAATCAATACAAGACTTTAAAAGACTTGCACTAATTCCATCTATTCCAGACGAATTTGATTTTTTCAGTCCCTTTACCACACTAAGTACTGTTTGTTTGCTGACATAACCAAGAAACATCGTAGGATACTCCTTGTCAACATTGAAATCAATAGGACCTAAATTTTTGTTAGCTAGCTTATCATTTAAAACCCTCGGAACATTTATGAAAAAATCATTAAAAACATTTACTATCTCTTCTTTACTCTTTATTATTTTATTATCTGTATGCAGTTCTTTGATTTGTTGTTTGGTAGAGTTATTCACATTATTGTTTATAATTTTCCAAACAGCTCTTGTTTTATTGTCGGTGTTGAAATATAATTTATCATGATATAATTTTTTAGCTATACGTATAACCTTTTTATATATTGTTTTATAGTTTTTATAGATCAAAATGTCATTATTATCATTTGTGATTAGCTGCTTCGAATACATTTTTTTAAAGTTTTTTGACGAAATTTGGATTCCTTTACTTACCATGGTTTTTATTATGACATTGTGATCTTGTGTTTACTTTTTTTAATGGAAATGCAATATCAATAGAACATTTTAAAATATTTATAAATAACTCATAAGACTTATTTACATTATTACAATTATATACTTGACTCCATGATTCCCTACTTATATGTGACAAAAAGTATCATAATAATTTTTACTCAGAAATCTTGTATAGACATCATTTTTAACAGTGCATTTTTCGGTATTTAAATTAAAAGATAACAACTGACCTGTATGGTCCGATAAACCAGTGGGCACAACTTTATAAAATAACATCGGATCTTTAAAATTTGTGCATATATAATCTATAGATGTAGCTGTATTATAAATATTATGCGAAAATCTTGTGGCGTCCTTTATTAAATTAGTAATGTTGTAAAGAGGATAAGAGGTCGTTTAATTCAGTTCTTGCAGTAGAATTTGTTAATTGATCAATATTCAAATCTCCATAGATTATTATTTTACGATCACTGCTTGAACATACAAAATTTAGAACTTTATCTAATTCATCAATAAATATATTAACATTATTTGGCAAAGGTGATCTATATATAGTAACAACTCTTATTGCAGATTCTAAGAATATTAAGTCTATACCACAAACCTCAATAATTTTTTCCTTGCAAAATTTACCTAAGGATTTCAGTTCTTTAACATTATCTAATATAGTATTTCTACAAAATATTGCAGTACCACCTTTCATATATAATGTCCTGCAGTGCAGAAAATGCTACTTAAAGTATAATTGTTTATAATTACATTATCCTTTTCAAAATGTTTTAGATTATGTTCTGTTAAACAAGCTACATCAATATTTTCGTTATTTAAAAGTAATTCCATTGCATCAATCTTGTCGCGAAAATTCTGATGTAGAATAATTAAATATTTTTCTCTATTATTTAAATTTGATTGCTTTTATTGTCAGTCCTTATTTTTCTTCGTTCTAAGTCTATTTTTTTTTAAATGATGGACAATTATTATTAGATTCATTAAAATGGAAAGTAATACAAAACAACCATTGTAAACGGCCTGAGTAATTAAAAAGATACTTATGTCACCCGAGCATGTAAAGTAGCGTACCAAGTGTGTCATCGAAAGTAATTCTCTAAATGTCTCCCCAGACAATCATAACAATTATCTGAATTAGTATGAAGGCACGTGACTTTCCTTATCGTTACTCATTTTCGTGATCATGTTAGTAATCAAATAAATTACTAGTTTTACGGTAAGTATACCGTCACCAGCAAATTGACATAAACGTTTGCGGTGTATTTCCGGTGTGTTTCCTGTAACACTTTCGTTAAAATACCCAAAATTGTCTAACCAATGAACGAACATGGAGAGCTCCATTCTTTTCTAAAATGACACTAATAATTCTTCAACGTCATCCTTTGCTTATCCAGGAAAAATCAGAGCCTAGTTTACTGATGCACGGATTAAAATTATGATTACCACTTTTAATCCAGTCACTGTACAAAAAAAGGCCAAGCTTTTAAAAAAATCCAACCGAAAACTTCCCAGCGGGATTCTCTTTATTATGGCGTCACAAATAATTTCTCAAAAGTCCATAAAGCCACCTGGACGGCTACAAAAGTTACAGAACGTCAAAGGTCACGAAAATCAGTATTTCTCAAATATCTCGTAAATTATTGGTTTTACATTAATTTTGGTTATTATAAAATTTATTCGCGAGATAAATCTGCATAAAAAAGGTCCTATATAAAATTTACGTAGAACCAATAGTTTTCGAGATATTGGGCTGAGAAAACTTCGGAATATGTCTTCAGTGGATGTGACACAACATCTGCACTATTTAAAAAAGAAAAGCTGTCAATTATTAAAATATTCGAGAAACATTTCAATTTGGATCAACCAGCTCAAGTATTTCAGCAAGAAAACTGCCCTCCAGAAACATTGTTTAAAAATGGAGTACATGTCTTTTTAGCCAATGTATGATACTCCAAAATCAACATCCATCGAGTTAGCATTACCATATCGAAATTTTGCAATGTCCATATATGGATTAATTATCGCTTTTTTGTCGTAAATTTGTCGTGAAAAGAAAAAATTTGTCGCGCCTTATTTAAAAAAAAATGCATGGTAATGCCAACTTGATAGTCAAGTTAGCATTACCACATTCCGAAACGGGCTAAAATGGTGGAAAAGAGAGCTCTGAGTATAAAAATAATTTATCGTGAGCAAATAATATGCAAAAAAGCACCCCTTGATGATTTACTGGGGTGGTAGTGCTCAGCACAGAGAAAAATGTATTAATTCTCCTATTTCTGCGTAATAGAAATTCGCTACAAACTATTTTCTCACGTGACAAATTTGTAGGCCCCTTATAACAAATTCCTAAAAAAATAATCAGTACAAAAACCACCCCTTGATGATTTACGGGGATGGTATTGCTGAGTACAAGAAAATGTAATAATTACCCTATTTCTCCGTAATATAATTTTGCGACAAATTCCTGAAAAACAATCGATTCAAAAAACTACCCCTTGATTATTTACAAGGGTGGTAGTGAGTACGGAGAAAAATGTACTAATTCTCTTATTTCTGCGTAATGAAAATTCGCGATAAACTGTTTTTGGGAACGACAAATTCGTAGGCCGCTCACGACAAATTCGTCGAAAATAATCAGTACAAAAATCACCCCTTGATAATTTACGGAGGTGGTAGTGCTGAGTACAGAGAAAAATTTATTAATTCTCCTATTTCTGCGTAATGAAAATTCGCTACACACTGTTTTCTGACACGACAAATTTATAGGCCCCTTATGACGAATTCCTAAAAAAGAATCAGTCCAAAAAAACCATCCCTTGACGATTTACAGGGGTGGTAATGATGAGTACAGAGAAAAGTATGTTAATTTAACTATTCTTGCAAACTAGAAATGCGCGACAAATTGTTTCCTGGCATGACAAATTCCTATGTCCCTTACGACAGATTCCTAAAAAAAATCAGTCCAAAAAATCATCCCTTGAAGATTTACGAGGGTGGTAATGGTGAGTCGGAGAGACGGAGAAAATGTACTAATTTAACTATTTTTGCAAACTAGACATTCGCGACAAATTGTTTCGTGGATTTTTCTCCCCGTTCTTCACCACTTCCCCCATAACTCATCAAGGAGTGTTTTTTTGAACTGATTCTTTTTCAGGAATTAGTCGCAAGGGACGTAGGAATTTGTCGTGCCAAGAGACAATTTGTCGCAAATTTTTAGTTTCCAAAAATAGAAAAATTAATACATTTTTCTCCGCGTTTATCGCTACTTCCCCCGTAAATCATCAAGAAGTGCTTTTTTTGAGCTGATTCTTTTTCAGGAATTTGTCGTATGGGACGTACGAATTTGTCGTGCTACGAAACAATTTGTCGCGAATTATTAGTTTCCAAAAATAGGAAAATTAATACATTTTTCTCCGCGTTTATCGCTACTTCCCCCGTAAATCATCAAGGGGTGCTTTTTTTGAGCTGATTCTTTTTCAGGAATTTGTCGTATGGGACGTAGGAATTTGTCGTGCTACGGAACAATTTGTCGCGAATTTTTAGTTTCCAAAAAAAAGAAAATTAATACATTTTTCTCCGCGTTAATCACTACTTCAACTGTAAATCATCAAGGGGTGCTTTGTTTGAGCTGATTCTTTTTCAGCAATTTGTCGTAAGGGACATAGGAATTTGTCGTGCTATGAAACAATTTGTTGCGAATTTTTAATTTCCAAAAATAGGAGAATTAATACATTTTTCTCGAAACCACTATCACCCCGTAAATCATCAAAGGGTGGTTTTCGCATATTATTGGCTCACGACAAATTATTTTGATACTCACAGCCCTCTTCTCGATCATTTTAGACCCTTCGGGAATGTGGTAATGCTAACTTGATTATCAAGTTGGCATTACCATGGTTTTTTCTTAAATAAGGCGCGACAAATGTTTTCTTTTCACGGCAAATTTACGAGAAAAAAAGCGACAATTAATCCATATATTGACATTACAAAATTTCGATATGGTAATGCTAACTTGATGGATCAGAACACAGTATTGACAATTTTCGATATACGCAATTCATCAAATCAAGAAGACTCAACAAATCAGTACAGTTATCATCTCTTCCGCCTATAAGAGCAGCAGCTCGATAATCAATCGTGTCTACCACCAGATCCAAACTTAGTTAGGGAATTATTTAAAACCCAGGAATGGGAATGGGTATTGCAAAATGAGACCCTGGAACCGACAACAACTTGATTTAGAACCAGCACCAGAAGAACTGCTCAATACGATATTTTGCAATTGCAAGAAAGGCTGTGGTTCGAGTTGCGGATGTAGAAAAGTAGGATTCCAATGCTCCTCAGTTTGTAGTCAGTGTAACGGACAAACATGCCTCAACGCTTCATCAAGTTGAGCTACCAAAAGAAGAAGACGATGACGAACAAAAGGAATATTAAGCTACATGCTACTACGTATTGGATCCCACAGTAACTGTGGGATCCAATACATAGTAGCATGCAGTTTAATATTCGCCACCATACATACAGCTAAGCGTTTCCCATTCTTCGTACTCTATCTCCAGAACGATTAATTGTATAAAATATTGCCAAAGACCGAATTTGTAGAGAATTTTATGCTCTACAACGTTTCTAATAACTCCAAATGTCATTTGGAGCAAAGGAAACAAGATATTTAAAAAAAATCAATCTCGACCCGCGTACACGAGATTCTATGAGACTTTTGAGCTAACTTATAAAATGTAAAAAATAAAGATTTATACAAGTTCATAGCTTATTATCTTTCATTCCGAGATTGAACATTTATTCAGTATCTAACACCAAAATATTAATTATCACAATGTAAAGTGATACTTTTGTTGAATTTTATGTTTAGTTAGTAAATTTATTGCCTGCCGCACTATCCATACATTATGTATGTAACAACCTGTTTAGGATCGTCGACTTTCGTTTCGATGCAATTCTTAAAATGTGACGTCAAGAATGCTGTGTGAAAGTTCAACCTCTCGACCTTGGCAATGACTGGGAAAATAATACATTTCTCTACAATAGAAACAATCAATTATGGGCAAGCTTGTTAGAAAACCGTATTTTTATGAGGATATAGGTAGGTTTATTGTATATGCATCAAGAATTTCTTTAAGTCTGATTTTTTTAATGCAGTTATTTGTATAAACAATAATTTAATTCTAGAGGAATACCTATATTTAGAAATTACTCAAGCAAACCTTCCATACTGATAAGACACCTTGTTTTCAATTTTATATCGACGTTCTTTCATCTGAAGACTCCATATAAATAAATAAATGTTTTAACCGCCTTTCAGATCATTTGAATGAACCCCTTAAGTTTAGACTTGTGACAATAAAGGGGACGAGGCCCTACAGTTTATAGTGGGATCCGAACCACTTCTTTGGAGGGTAGTTTATAATTGAAAATTACTTTGCGGTAGGTGGGGCTCGAAGCCACTTCGCTAGGTATGCTCAGAGAGAATGCTAGACGCGCTAACCATTATACATAAAACTCAGGATCCACTTACAATTTTACTAAGAAATGACAAGAGTGACGTAACATTTTTAGATATTTAAACATGACAAAGCTATCTGCTATTTACTCACACAATACATTTCTTGTGCTAATACCTGACTTTTACTTTTTAAAGAACACATACCACACGGAGGACATGAGGGCATACTAATTTTGAAGAAAATTACGGGCAATAGCCACCACCACCATATAGCCCAGGAATCAAAAGTACCCGATTTCAAACCTATCGAACCATCTGGGCCCAGTTTCGGCACCATCGTTGGGAAGTTCCTTTCTGCTTCGTCCAGTTTAGACCCGCATAAGCCGGAACCTTTCGGTCACACTGCTAGTGCCGATGTTCATTATGGCAGCCCGTCGCACTCTGAGTCACACCATTATCATGAAGAATCTGATAACGTAGTATATAAAGACAATCACCAGGTACCTCCAAGCGCCGCTGGCTATGTCGTCCATGAGAACCCACCGGAAAAGGAAATCAGCTATTCTAAAGAGCCCTCTTCCAACTATGACACCCCCTTCGAGCAAGAGCCCAGTTATTTGAGCCAAAATTTTGAAGATTACTCCGGGTCGGCTTCAAAAAAAAATCCCCAGACTGTTAAAATTAACTCAGTTTCTGCCCCAAGTATTGTAAAACCGACCAAAAAACCAAGCAGTGAACAAGAACTACCCAAACCTTCTACTTCTAGTCAAAGTTTCTCGCAAAATAATTTTGAGCACCCCACCAAGACTATCCAATCTCTGCCGAGTGCCTCGTCTTCTTCTGGGACCTTTTCCGATGGTAACTATAAGTTATATAGCGGGAATGTAGATCTGCCAAATATTAAAGATTATCCTAACGGATTTCCTGGATCTCCTATATCATCAAACGGTGAGTTACCTGCAAGCCTTCTTGACCAAACCTCAAGTGGAGTAAATCCATTTGGTCAAACGGCTATTGATTTATCAGATTTATTTCATCAAACCGCTCCCGAGTATATGGCTCAACAATCTTTTCCCAACGAAGCACCACATTTCCAGAAGCATGTATCTAAACCAGCACCCTATTTACAAACTCCTAAAGAGGTTTTCTATCTGCACACTCCCAGCAATTCCCATAAACACCCAACTAGAGTGGTCTACTCAGATTCCAAACCCGGCAAGTCTAAATATAAAAATGCCCCTCCCGGACATATTATAGTTTCCTCTAAGAGACCAAGTAGTAGTAGTAGTAGTAATAGGACAAATAAACACAGACCAAAACATACTTACGACGTTGTCAGATCGATTGGGTACCAACTAGGACCACATGGACCAAAAAGACTGACGTAACTTTAGGTAATGTGTATTTAAACATACTAACGTGGACTAACAATGTATATAACTAATGGCAATATTAACATATAAATAATCCAGCTTGTAACAAAACTATCTGAATATATTTACTAACAGGTGTTTCATAGATATACATTAATCATTTTGGAATTAAGTCATGTAATGCTTGATTAAAATCGATTTGTTGCAAAAAAAATTCGATAAAACTATAGAAAATATTTAAAAAAGCAATTAAATAAAAGTGCGGATATACTCATTTTTATTTACTCTTTCAGGAACTCAGAAATCTGCGTCAGGATCTATGGCGATATTTATTTAGTGAAACAGAAGATGCATTTTTTGCAAATGTTTCCAAGAACATAAATTTTCGTGAAAAATACAAGGATGTTTTTGAACATATGAAGTTTACGTCAATTTCAGATTTGTCAGATTTGTTTTGTAAAAAAACGAAAGTGCGAAGTTTTGGTTTACAGTGAGGAATTAAAGCTTGACAGTGACATATATATATTGATGACATGACGTCTTAATTTGGATACTTGATTTTATGAATGTTTATACTATACTCGTTTATTAATAGGAGAATATCAGGAAAGAAGTCTACATATAGTGCACGCACCATTTTTAGAAAATTGCATATGGGGTGTATAAAGTGCATTTAGTATTGTATAATTATTTACAAAATTATTAATAATTTATAAATAACCGGAAAAACCCGGAAAAATCGCTCGGAAATCGGCAATCGAGAATTTTCGAGGGCGCCGAGTCTGGCCTCGAAATCGGCCGGGAATGCCCAGGAGTGGCGCTAAGGGGGCGACGGGGGGTGAATTTTGAGTAAAAAATGTCAAGTGAGAAAAATATATTTATTTAAATACTTTACATATTACGTCATATGATATTTGCAAACATCTCGTCCAGTTACATAACCGTGAATTATTTCAAATTTCTACGAGATACATTTGATTTTTCGTAAATTTTCGAAGGTATGGGTATTAAAAATTTAATCGCATTTCGACATCTCTTCACTTAAACGACTGTAACTTTTAAACGAGAAAATTGACACCCTTTTTTGCGCTAGATCGATTTAAAATTAAATTTCCAATCGAATGAGGCGGGGGGCACGACTTTTTTTGACGGCTCCTGATATTAATTATCATCAATCAAAGTTGGAAATACTAGGATTTTGCTCCTCGCCTGACACGACCCAATTTGGAGGGTCGTATCTCAGAATAGGCACATCGTGAGGCGAAAAGAAATTGAACGAGAAATCGAATGGCGCTAACCGGAACTCTCTATCTTGTTCCTATTTCGAGATATGGCCATTCAAAGTTGCCGAAAGAAAAACATGTGGATTTTTCCGACTTTCCGAAGCCGATATCTCGACATAGGAAGAAGATAGAGAGTTGCCCAGTTACATAATCGTGAATTATTTCAGATTTTTACGAAGATATGTTGATTTTTCGTAAATTTTCCAAGGTGTAGGTATTAAAAATTTTACCGGATTTCGGAATATGTCGAAAAGCAGTCACACGATGAAATCAATCAGTAATCACTAACCGGTAAACAAAAAACGTCAAAATAGAAAAAAAACCCGATGATGATTCCTTTGAGATCGAAACCGAAATATGTCGAAAAGCAATAAATAACAAAATAAATAAATAACCACCAATCGGTGAATAAAAAAACATCAAAATAGGAAAAAACAACCACCCGATGATGATTCCTTTGAGACCGAAACCGAAATATGTCAGAAAGCAGTGACACAATAAAATCAATCAGCTACCACCAATCGGTAAATAAACCTACATTACATACGTAAATAAACCTGAATGTATATAGTCATTCTATAATTCTGCTGCTTCCGACCGATATGTAGGTTCTCTGCTCCCGATCGCTATCGATAATTTACGTGCCTATTACGAAATGGAAAAAATGCATAATATCGAGAACGTGCGAGTTTACTTTCTTTGGGCTGACCCCCGAGAATTTCTTGTTAATTTCAATATCATAATATATTATAATATATACTATAACATAATATATTGGACTATCCAGTCCATTGATATCAAATAAATAAATAATACACTCATAAGCCCCCCTCAAAAACTCCCAAGTTTTTCTGTTTTTTTATAAATTATTATAATTTTGTAAATAATTATGCAATATTAAATGCACTTTTTAACTTCATATGCAATTTTCTGAAAATGGCGCGTGCACTATATGTAGACTTTTTTCCTGGTATTTTTCCGAACACGATGCCGAAAACCGCATCTCGATACGAGCTGTTTGCCAAAATTGTGGAATTTCGGGCAAAATAGTTTTTAATTAATTTGGTCTACATCTACATTCATTAATAGGGGTAATTAATAAACGATTTTGCATACATTATTCAAACTCGTTAATACAATACACTGTCGACGGAAATACATTTTTAAGATAGACTCAAATTTGATTTAAATAAACTGTGAAAAAATACTGCAGCCAAGACGCAACCAGAAAAAAATTTAATACTACTTTCAATTATTCACACTTTATGTGAAAATCATGGCTACTAGATCAGCTTGAAATGAAAAGTATTATAATTTAACGGTTGTTAATGAAAAACTAAAAATATCTCTGGAAATATAGATTTTAGGTATAGAGCATTATTCACAAAAATCGTAGAGAAATAACGTGCCAATCCAAAAATACAATAATATACAGAGTGTTCCGTTTGAAAAAATTCACCTTGTTCCGACCAAAATTTTTATATTTTTTCGAATAATTTGGCAACGCCACGTCAAAAACTAAAAATCTGGAGGTCGTTGGGAAAGTAGTTTTACGCTGAATCATAAATGTAAAAATAAATAGGGTGTACCGTTTAAAAAAAATGACCTGAAAGATGCTCCGCTGTAGCGAGTCACCCTGTATATTTCAAAATATTTTTAAAATGTGTGCCTATTGACATTATACCACTTCCATAAAAAAATAATTTTTCAAAGTCTTTTTGGATTTTGGCGAACTATTGGGACAGGATGTATGCAACTTAAAAAATAAAAGTTTGGCATTATTTGCATAAAACACATTAACGGGCCGGTTTTATAATGTTAGATTAACTCCACGTTTATCTTAAGTTTAAACATAAGATTAAACCATGATTTAAACTTTACTTTACAAACTTAAATTTATACAGTTGGCAGTACTGTTCAACAGAAATTGCAACTTCACGTAGTTTGATTCTAACCTATTTCGACATTTTGACATGACATTTCAAGTTATTTTTGTAAAAAATGGAGGGATATAGAACGACAAATTAGCTGAACTAATTTTATTAGTGAAACATTTTTAATTATACAAGAGGCAGTTGATTTGTGTAGGTTTCCAAAGTTTCTGGTAACAATAAGCATATAATATATACATGTAGGTGTGAGGAGATCAAACATAAATCTTTACCTTTCTGTCAAATGTAATAATAAATCTTGAATTAGCTCCAATAAAATAACAACTGACCCAATCTAAACAGCTTATACGTTTTTCTGATTATATTCTTCCTTGTAACCATAGGTCTGATTCTAAAATTTCCAGAACTTTGAGCGTATTAATAATAAATTTCTGTCATCATCAGATTGTAAATAATCACAAATTTCGAATACATCCATCAAATATTACACCGAATTTTATTAATTCTGAGGTTATGAGCATTCTGACATCTGATAATCCAGAGTTTAAACCATCCCTATCCACCGTTTGAAGTTTAACTTTACTGTGACGAAATTAATCTGCAAACTAAAGATTACTGACATTATAAAACAGACTTTTTTGAGATCTGTAGTTTAATCTGTGCTCTGCAGTTTAAACGGATATTATAAAACCGGCCCTAAACGTAGGAAGTTTTATAGGTGCTTGTTACTGTGATAGACTTGTTTAGTTTTTATGCCAGATAGTACTGGTATATCTGCTATCTCATGGGTTGATCAGAGCCACTGATAGACAAAATAATAACAGAATCCAGGTAGTCCAAGTGTCTGCATTTTTATATTAGAGGTTAAGTTCTCCTTGTGTCATGCATGACATGAGTTAGTTTAGTACAATCATAATATAAAAATGAAGTCATCCCAATATTCAAAATGATTAGGTCTTGCTCTAAAGACTCTCAAACGACGTGGTGCTTCTACAAATTGAATAAAGTCTTATTAACTCCTCAAAATCATCAAATAAGTCCATTTTGTATTTTTGTTTTTGCGTGAACAAGTTAGGTTATAAGTTGAAAAACCTCAACATGTCAGTCGAACAGCTGGTCTGTGGCAGCCATATTTCTCAAAATGTTAAACTGCGCATGATTTAATCTTCAGACTGAAGTTTAAACTATACCCTATCCACCGATTGATGGTTAAACCTGATTTGGCGATCAACGAGACGTATAAAACGCTCATTTATGATAAACTATAGTTTAACCAGCAGCCGAAGTTTAAACAGAACGTATAAAACCGCCCGTAACCCCTCTTTTAGTCCCTATAAAAACATTTTATAATCAATCCT
Source organism: Leptura quadrifasciata (assembly GCA_963675555.1). NCBI lineage: Eukaryota > Metazoa > Arthropoda > Insecta > Coleoptera > Cerambycidae > Leptura > Leptura quadrifasciata. The sequence goes on along the minus strand of OY776681.1, from coordinate 10,193,282 downwards.
AGACCCAATGGCTCTTGAAAGAGGAAATAGAAACTATACGAAAGCGAAAGCAAATTGAATTTATTTTTACTATACTGATATTACATTTAAAAACAATACCTTCCCATTTTTTCTGGTCCACTTAGTATTTACAAACTTAAAGCTACTTAAGACTTTCACAAAAAAAAATTAAAAAATTTCCATTCGGATTTAATAGTAACAACCTACTAACAGTTTAGAGCGTTCTTAATGCTTGCTATATCATATTTTTTAATTCAGTTTTAAGTAGAAACACACTTAAAACAAATTGTTGACTGTTTTCTATGTTAATAATATAATAATAAACTAATACTACAACTTTCTCCTATTTTACAGATCATCTTCACCATTTGCATCATCAGCATAATTATTATCAACATTTCGATCCATACGATTAGCTATAGAATAATATTATTGTGTTGTAAGAAAATTTCATAGTACCTTTTAGACGATTTTGAAAATATTCGATCATTGTCGCTAGTCTTTAGAATCAATATGAATGACTTTTTTAATAATTGTAGTTTTAGGCACTACATGATATACTAATTTAGAAGTTTTTCAGTAGAAAAACTTGTTATCGGGTCAGTTACCTTGTAAAAATGTTTGTTTTGTAAATACGTATTAGAAATGTATATTTTTGTTAGTGATGTAAGTTCTAGTAAGTTAAGGTTGTAATTAAGTCATATTTTTCTATTATTTATTTTTGTTCTTTTTATGTTATAAGTTCTGAAACAGTTTAATAAAATGTTTTGACTTTTACGATTTTTTTCTACTTCTTTGCTTGCTTCTTCAAGAACGCTATGGACTGATAGCTATGACGTCACAACGTATGCAACCAAACATACAACTGTCATAGAAATTTTGATCCCGTCGAATATCATTGGAATTTGTGCCTTATTGCCTTGTTAGTAAAAACTGTATAATATAATACTAAAACATTGCTGTACATTTTATTAAATTTCTCGCTTGAAAGAAATATTTAAGAACTTCTAGTGCCAATCTAATTTACACAAGAAATGTTAAAATATACAGGGTGTCTCACCGGGAACTGAATCGATCGATATAGAGAAAAGTACGCATCAGAAAATGTTGAAAATTTAGATAATTGCTAATGTCGGTGTGGCCAATCCAACTAAAATAATTACAAGCAGCTGGCACTTTCGTTTATACCGGAAGTCGATACCAACTTGTTATATGTTATATGTAGCATATCCTATACCTAAACCTAGCCGTTTCAGAAATATTTGACATTTTATAGAAAATTTGAGAGGTGCATCGGTTTGCAAGAACCGTTATAACTATCTTAGCGTAAAAGATCCTCATTTGCTTCTTGTCACATAAAAAGAACATAAGGAGAACTCCGTTCTGCAACTAAAACAAGTTCAATAATATCATACCAAGTGTTCAGTTTTTCGCGTTACATTTTGTCAACTTCAAACAGCGAGAACTTGTTTAGATCAAATGGAACACCCTGTATTTTTTTACATCAAGTTGTTTAAATTGAATTCCCTTTTTGCTGATATTAGCATTGTGGGGGTTAAAGTTACAAATTTTTGAAATATTTGCGATTTTATTTTGTATAATAAAAAAAAAGTTTTTATATAATGTTTAGGCTGCCGCCTGCGCTTATGTGTCTGCTTTCAGACCAAAAAAAAGTTCATTAAAATATATCATACGGTTTCGAAGATGAAGTGAGTAACAAAAAGTACTTTTTTTTTTTAATTTTCACAAATTTTACACATTTTTCGATTTTAAAAAAATCGGTACCGTTAAAAAAAGTCGTCAATGGCCTTTTCGGATGTCCAATGATCTATCTAATGATGTCATGAAGGTTTCATCTGGTTATACCTCAAAAAAGTTTTTGATACAATTTTATATCATTTTTACTACACTAATAAGACGTTTAAAATTATGTTTAAATTGCTTGAGGCCAGGACATAATATGTAATGCATGCTCTTCAAGTAATTTCGTGTAACCATATAAACAGCGACGAGTATAACTGGTTGTATACCGCAAAGAACAGAATTAGTATTTAAATGAATATAATTATTATTTGCCTATACTTAATCTCCACATTAAAATGAAAGTTGTTGTGTATTCTTGTGTATACTGTTTCCGTGCCCTTGATCTGAATATCATTTTTCTCCACATTTAGAATAATACTTTAATAATATTTACAAGTAGGTACTTATTTGTGATTACCGCAAAACGAAATGTAAGTATACCTAAGCAGGCATCTGCCTATTGTAATATAAGTTAATTCGTTTATCTCATTTGTAGTATCAGAAACTAATTTAAATTGTTGTTAAGTATAAAACTAGATATACTGTTGCGGGTATTTATGTGAGTACTTATGGGGAAACATCGAGGTAATTAAAAATATAATTTTTATGTTTCCCCAAACAATTCGTAGGTACTTATCAAGTTCAAAAGTAGGCAACCGTAGGTCCATAGTAGGTAAAAGTAGGTTCGTACCAAGGAACAAGCTATCAAGCTAAGATTAATTATTGTTTTTAGTATGCCTTTGACATTGTATTCTGTGTCTGATGGACCTCCATCTTTAGCTGTAAGACAGGCGTTGAAGTATTTACAGTTGGAGCATACACTAGTAAATGTTGATTTTGGGCTAGGAGAGCATATGACTGAAGAGTATGCACAGGTGAGTTTTTTTACATTTTAATGTATGAAGCCGTAAAATTCGGCATCTAAGCTGTACAGGATTTTTTTTAATAAACGTAAATTTGTTGATGCTTTAGCAAATCAACGAAAATATTGATATTGGTGTAAAAATGCTAGTTATCAAAATATAAAACTTATAAAATGACGATTATGAAAATTTAAAAGGAAAACAATATATGTAACAGTAGGACTACTCGGTATACTTAATAGTAAAAATAGTAAAATATTTCTTACTTCTAGAGATCCATTTTCAATTTTTTTATCACTTTTTTTTTAAATATCACATTTGCTTTTTATAATTTCAGACAGTCTAATGATAAACGAATTTTTACGATATTTTTTTTTCGTTTTCAAGTTTAGGAAATCTTTAATAAGTTTACACCACTTTCAGAAAAATCCTCAGAAGGAGATTCCTGTCATCGATGACAACGGATTTTATTTAAGTGAAAGGTAATAATAAACGTTAATTAAATTAATTATTTATTAATACGCCCGGGCGGCAATTGCCGAAGGGGTCAAAACCTTTTTGGGCAGGGCCAAACTACAAACTGAAACAATATGTTAATAATATTTTTTATGCAATTTTTCTAGAAATCTGGAATTAATTTACTAGAAGAGTAAAAAATAAAATCTTAGATTTTGCATAATTATTTCTTCTCAAGGACGATGCATAACCGATCTATGCATAAATATATCTCAACATGCAAATTTGGGCTCATACCCAGCAAAATTTTCTATAAAACTAGCTATAACTCGACTTGATAAAAGTCGAATATCCCAAGCAACACATGATGGTTTATTAAACGTTTATTTATATGAAATTATGGTTTAAATTTCATTATCGTATATTTAATCAACGTCTATGAAAAGCGTTTATTAGATAAACGATTTTTCTACGTATATTATAAATGTATTTCTCCGAGAATTTTTGGAGTAACGCAGAATATTTGAGAAATAATTAATTGAGAGTTGAGACTATACTTCCGTCACATGTTTAAATTGTAAATTGGTGAAATTGACACTACTTGCATTTTTTCAGCCATATTATACTTTTTAATATACGATTTGTAAATGTATACGATAAATATATATTTGCGCTACATTTTTTATAGGCATGCCATAAAAAATTGCAACTAAGAGTTCGAAGATTATAACAATATCTGGAAATATGAGTAAAATATTTACATTAATCAAAATTTGTTATAGATAGATGATGATGAAAATATTTGTTCAGTAATATTGCCGTTTATAATATACGGTTTTTAAACGTATATCAATCTGCATCGATTGCGCAGTTGCCAGCAACCGGGATAGTATTGTTGTCTTTGTTGCAGAATACAGAAGCATTTCTCATAAATATATGGATCTCTCTCATTGTCTCAACAGTATACCTGGTGAGCAACCGCGGATCGTCGTGTTAATTGCTGTTTCGTGTGGTAGTATAGTCAACCTTAGTAGTGTGGCCTTGTGATCGAAACAAAGAATATTTACTTGTTTGTTTTTTGCGTATATATTGTTTGATTGAAATTCAACAAGTGTTATGTTGATGAGCCGCCCTTATCCTTGAGTTATCACGTTATAGTGGGTTAAAGTTACAAGAATGAACCAACTTGTGATTGATAAGAATTATTGTTTATCTGAGCAATTTCATAGTAACTGTATTTTTTTTATCACAGAAGGTGTAAAACTCTGCATGGCTAGCGTTGAAGGTGTGGGTGAGACCAGTGACAATAAAATTAGAGGGACGATTCAAGATTGGTTGAAGCTTGCCAAAAGCCGCTATAGTTACAATAATAATAATAATAATAATAATAATAAATAGACTCTATTTTTGGATTTTAGTAAAGAGTAATGACAGTGTTGTGTTTTGTTATCGTTGTCAAACATCCTAGGTCCCCAAGGGTGAAATAGTAAATGATAAAATAGTTTTACGTATTTAGCCAATCCCGCAGAATAGGTAAAACTTAATATAACATAAAAAAGCTAGTACTAAATAATAAATATTTTTTAAAAATTACTATCTGCACACATCTATGCAATTGAATTGTTTTTCCTTGATATCAGTAGTTATATATAGGTAGGAGGTTTAAAATATGTACTTTTAAAAAATTGGAGATTATAATATTAACTTTCGAATTTAAAAACGGGAACCTTCTAACTTTTTTATAGTGTTCTAAACCGATCAATTGTAAATAATTTTGCAAAGGGAAATGTATCGCAAGTCAAAAAAAAACTTTAATTCTAATTTCCCTGTTATAATTAAAGAAAAATTATTATATTTTACAAAATATGGCACTTAGAAATTAATTTGTTTCAATGTCATCTTATTATTGTTATGCAGCAATATATACTAACAATTTTAAGTAGCAAATGATTTCTGATTTAAGACATGATTTGACTTGCAAAGTTATTTGAAATCGATTAGTCTATAATACTGTATAACAGAATTTCTCATTTAAATTTTGAAAGTTAAGGTAGTTTTGGTAAAAATAAAGTGATGGAGGAGACTACTTAATCATTTATTAAGTAAGTTCTTAGTTTATAAAACAATATAAAAAAGGTCTAAAGAACTTATTGCGCATATTTATTAACAAAGATACAAGGGTGGATTCCCTTTAAAAAATCTCGATATTTTCTATCTTATTATTCTAAATTTTTTGAGAAAAACTAAATTCTTCAGAAAAAGTTCAGATTTTCAAAAAAAAAATTAAATATAAACAATTATAATTTACGATTACATCTAATTTCCTTTTAACTATATAGTTCACCAGCTTTATGAGGCTTTGAAATTTCTATAATTTTAATTTGAAACATGTTCACTTTACGCGAAGTCAGATATTTATATTCTCTGAATATATTACCTAAATTTTGGCATTGCCAAAAAAAGTTGGATAAGCTGAAGCAACACTATAAAAAATGAATTACAGTGGATAATAAAGATTTATTACACATATACCAGCAACTGGAGAAAAGATTTTTCATAACCCTGAGAAAAACCTTTACATCATACGTATTATCGACGTATATGGAATACGTTTATTTGAGGTTCCACATAAAAGTATATGTCTCGTATATGATGTGACCACAATATAACGTTTTCTTAAGATGTATATATTTAGAATATGATGTACCATATATATACGTTTTTAAAACGTCTATATTTAATATATGATAAGACAAATAAATACGTTTGTAGCGCGGACATTCTAACGCTGAATGTAGGTTGCGATAAACATTATATATACCAGTCATATAAACGAAATCAAAACGTTTATTAAACCATTTGGTGTTGCTTGAGATACTTATTAAGGTACTTACGTAAAATTGATTAGAAAAGATACCGTCGATTTAAATTTACCAAATTTATACTTAAATTTACGTAAATTATACCAATAAATCTACCTCATAAACAAATCAGAAGGGAAAAACTACTATAAAAATTACCTCAAGTGTAAATTCCCTTTGAAGTAGAATTAGGTACCATAATTAGGCAACTTCTACCTTTTTTGACAACTAAAAATCCTCGTTACACTAGCATATAGGTAGGTTAATTTGGTTGGAAATCCTACAGAATTTTATACATCTCTAGTAATCTATTTGGTGGCTTCATTTACTCTCCTTTAAAGCAATTTTAGATCGAAATCGTAGAAAAATCCTACCTTGCTTATCTACTTAATTTCAACCAAATGATCGATTACTCATTTAGTTGACCTAAAAGTCATCCTGAAGAAATAATTTAATTTGATTTTAATAACTTTTTTGTAGTAATAACCTGGAAAATAGCCCACAAAGTAAATTTGACTATAAATATAGTTACTTTTCAAAAGAGAAGTGTTAACATGCAAAATTTGCTTTGCATTAATTTCAACAAGCGTGAACTGTAGATGCGTCGCAATTACATTACTTATATTTTTGTCACCGACACTTATTCATTTTGAATCTTTGCTGTGAATTAGGTATAGGTATGTTTTAGTTGTGTTGGTGGCTTTCAACAATATTTCTAGTGGTTCTAGATAAAAATACCAAATAAGTATAAAATTCTCCTTCTTGTGCACTTGGAGTCACATTCCAAGCAGCACTTAAAGTATTCTCTACGTGGTGGCTACTGTAAGATTTCTATTCCCAAGAGGGGGCACATTTTTACGACTTGCACGATTGGCTACGTTTGTTTCAATCGGTGTATGTTGCGCTGCCTATGTATTGCCAAAATGTTAAAGTTCTAACATCCTACATAATTTTGATTGTCTCTTGTCGTTAAAATACACACTTGACCCTCTCCTTGAAGTCTAAGGTTTCATTTTCAACAAGCATAACAGTAATAAATGTTTCAGCAATGCTATCCTTCAATATCTTGCAGAACAGTATGGGAAAGATGATACTTTGTACCCAAAGGATCCAAAAGCCCGAGCAATTGTCAACCACAGATTGTGCTTTAATCTTTCTACATATTACAGATACATTTCGGAACATGTGGTAAGTATGTCGTCATACCTTCATATGTATCTATGGAGAAATCATTTTCAATCCCTTTTCTGAATCTATAAGAAACATAATATATTTTAATCAAATGTCTCCTCGTCGGTATAGGATAAAATAAGAGAATTGGATTTCAAACTATGTCGACGTTTCGCTTTATTTTAAAACTTCTTCAGGACTACAATAAATAAATATAATATATAACAACTTATAAACAACATTTTAAAACTTATCTATTAAAAATTGCGAAATATAGAAAATAAAATATTCAAAATATGAATTAATTATGCAAACACGTCTTTAATTAAAGCCTATTATTGTAAACACAAAACAACCTCGCACCACTCACCTAGTATGACATTCCCTTTGCAAGCCACCTGTTACTTATTGTCAATATAAAATAATAATATAAAGTGTAACAATACATTTAAAATACAACCATAAATAAATTATTTTAACTGTGACAACAACAAAACTGTGCCATAAATGTAGAAACTCCTTACTGTTTAGGAGCAACGCGATAAGAGAATTCAATAAGAAATGCGTTATCAAAGTTTTTTTATTGTTATGTATTTTTTGATCAAATAATTATAAATAATACTTAAATTTTCAATGTCGGTCCTTTTATTTATTGTTATATTGTTATGTGCCTGTATACACACCATTTCACTGATTAGTCTCTTATTACAATTTGTTTCCCTGTCCAATATGCTTACTTCTTCAAAATTAAACTTATGATTTTCAGTAAAGTAATGTGCAGCAAGGGCTGTTTGTTCTTTTTTATTTTTGTGTTTTTCATTACATGAATATTTATTAAACATAATATTTTTAGTCGCAAACTCCTCTATAAATCCTTATTTTACTATAAGGAACCTAACCAGACTGCAACCAACAGCTACTCTCCGGGCTATGTGCCCCGCCGAGCGCTGAATTACAAGTTACAAGCCTGGCGCGTTAAGTGTAATAATTGCATATTACCATCAAAACGCTAATGCTTCGATTGCAACAAACACCAGCCGAAAGACTGATCCTACTTAAAGGAGCTCCCTTGCCAGTCGTCACACACCACTTGCAGACTGCAGTTTCGAGCTGTTGGCTCTCGTCAGTGCAAGGTAGGTATGCGACGACCGACATGAGAATCCTTTGACTATAGTACATCCCGGTATTTTTACAATAGCGACGTGTAAAACAGCCAGCAGGCGCCATCCAGCGGTCCAGTGTCTGTTGCAATCGAAAAATAAATAGCCTGACTTGGCTTAGCATAGATCAAATGTGCTTTTAGAGAGCGGAATATTAAACATAATATTTTTAGTCGCAAACTCCTCTATAAATCCTTATTTTACTATAAGGAACCTAACCAGACTGCAACCAACAGCTACTCTCCGGGCTATGTGCCCCGCCGAGCGCTGAACTACAAGTTACAAGCTCGAAACTGCAGTCTGCAAGTGGTGTGTGACGACTGGCAAGGGAGCTCCTTTAAGTAGGATCAGTCTTTCGGCTGGTGTTTGTTGCAATCGAAGCATTAGCGTTTTGATGGTAATATGCAATTATTACACTTAACGCGCCAGGCTTGTACCTTGTAATTCAGCGCTCGGCGGGGCACATAGCCCGGAGAGTAGCTGTTGGTTGCAGTCTGGTTAGGTTCCTTATAGTAAAATAAGGATTTATAGAGGAGTTTGCGACTAAAAATATTATGTTTAATATTCCGCCCTCTAAAAGCACATTTGATCTATGAATATTTATGTTCATTTAGTCTTGCTTTTAAATTTTGTTTAGTTTGTCCTATACATGTTTTGTTACAATCATTACACGGTTTCTGTACACTACGTCAGAATGATAATCTAAGGGTAAAGTATCTTTCATTGAGTTGTATAAGTTACCAACAGTTTTTAGATGGTAGAAAACAATCTGTGTTGTGTCATTAGCTAATTTCGATTTTATTTTTTCCGATAATCCTGTAACATAAGGAATTCTATAGTACTTATTATTTTCATTGTTAGAGTTCCTAACATTGATAACAGTATTCATTTGATTGTTATAACTGTTGATAATTATATTACCTACACAATGGGCTAGTAGACAATAACGAAAATGACAAAGGTAATAATATAGCATTACAGTATGACTCTTCAATATGTTATAAATATAATTTGAAGGTAGTTTTACCGACTATTATTGGTTTTATTGTAAAACGAATAGGCTTACGATTAGAGCGTATTTAAAATACGGCAGTTTGCCGGTTATCTCGTGACGTAATAGTGTCACAAACTCGCGCATTTAATATAATCTCGACAGAGCCGCACATACGTTTTGCACAACTTTGTTAGCTCCGCCTTTCCACTAGCGCTCGTTTCTCTGCTGATTATGCTATTACGTCATAGCCAATAGAATAGCTAGAACATTTGCGGCAATATCTAACCATTTAAACATAGTTTAAACTTCATGATTTTTTTTTACTATAAGGCATTATTAAAAAAATAAAATAAAAAATACGGGTCAACTGTTTTTATACGTAGATGTTATTAAAATAATAATTAAAAAATTGTCTACTTGCCCATTCTGGTGGATAGTCATTGTTTAATAATTTCTTTTTAAAATTAATTAAATTAATGTTAATAAAACTCGGATGACTTAATTTTGCAATTTTGTTTTTTAGAGACTTTATAATTGCTAATTTTTGTTTTAAAGGGTGACTTGAAAAATAATTCAATAGCCTCCTGAATTTATATCTTTTTCATAATAATTGGTAATGATAGTTTGTTCATTAGTTCTAATTAGCTTCATATCTAGAAACGAAATACTATTATTGTTTTCTTTTTCCATGGTAAATCGGAATATTATCATGAAAATTGTTAAAATAAGAAACAATATGTTTCGATTCATTTTCGTCATGGTGTCGTCAACGTAAAGTTTCAACAGAGGTATATCAAACGGTATGACATTTTTAATAAGATGTTCCATTACTAAGTTGGCCATTATGGGACTAGCTGGATTGCCCATGGCGGTGCCATCAATTTGTTTGTAAAAAACGTTTTCAAAACAAAAATAGCTAGCGTCGAAACAAATGCTAATCATCTCAGTAAAAACCTCTAATGAGAGATTTGTATGGTTTTGTAAAATACTCCATTTATCAGTGACACATTCAAACTAAACATTTTGGAATATTAGTGAAAAGGCTGACAACATCTAAGCTAACAAGTATATACCCTGTTGGTAGAGTAAAATTAGTAATTATTTCTATGAGTTTTTTTATACTACACTGAAAGTTACATTAGATAATATTTCGGTAATAACTTTAGATATTGTTACGTGTTTACAGTTTTCAGTAAACACTCTGTGGATTCAAATAACTTGCAACAAGAATTTTCACTAACCACTGTTTTATTAATCAGTAAAATTACACTAATAAATATTTAAAAATCACACAACTAATAATAACTTAATCTAATATAAATTCACTACTTTTAAAACACTATGTACTTTACTTTTCTTCTTAAACTTGTCAACTCTTGTCTAACCTAAAAACTCTCTCAACTGAACTGTTTACTTCACTGAACTGAACTCTTCCTTATACTTCACTAAACTATACTCTTCCCCCATCTGCTGGATTCACCTCCTTATATACACCCATAGAAATGTACCAGAACAGTATTCCACAATATTCTGGAATCTTACAGAGTTTTATACCATGTGATAGATGACCGTTCGTCAATTGGCTCATAGACGGCGCCACCCTACTAGTCAGGGAGTAACATAATAACAGGTTTCCTTTCACCTTGAACAGGGACTTAATCACATCTTTCCTCGTTAGAGGGCAGCACATAACAATATTTTATATGATGGTGACTGTATGCATGGTACTAGACCATAAATTCTTGGAGGTTTTGAATTGTAAGTTTTCAAATTTTTACATTATTGTCCATTCTTATTTTAACAATTTTCATGATAATATTCGATTTACCATGGAAAAAGAAAACAATAATAGTATTTCGTTTCTAGATATGAAGCTAATTAGAACTAATGAACAAACTATCATTACCAATTATTATGAAAAAGATATAAATTCAGGTAGGCTATTGAATTATTTTTCAAGTCACCTTATAAAACAAAAATTAGCAATTATGAAGTCTCTAAAAAACAAAATTGTAAAATTAAGTCATCCGAGTTTTATTAACATTAATTCAATTAATTTTAAAAAGAAATTATTAAACAATGACTATCCACCAGAATTGTGTAATATAATTATCAACAGTTATAACAATCAAATGAATACTGTTATCGATATTAGAAACTCTAACAATGAAAATAATAAGTACTATAAAATTCCTTATGTTACAGGATTATCGGAAAAAATAAAATCGAAATTATCTAATGACACAACACAGATTGTTTCCTACCATCTAAAAACTGTTGGTAACTTATATAACTCAATGAAAGATACTTTACCCTTATCATTCTGACGTAGTGTACAGAATTCCGTGTAATGATTGTAACAAAACATATATAGGACAAACTAAACAAAATTTAAAAGTAAGACTAAATGAACATAAATATTCATGTAATGAAAAACACAAAAATAAAAAAGAACAAACATCAGCCCTTGCTGCACATTACTTTACTGAAAATCATAAGTTTAATTTTGAAGAAGTAAGCATATTGGACAGGGAAACAAATTATAATAAGAGACTAATCAGTGAAATGGTGTGTATACAGGCACATAACCCTCTAACGATAAATAAAAGGACCGACATTGAAAATTTAAGTATTATTTATAATTATTTGATCAAAAAATACATAACAATAAAAAAACTTTGATAAAGCATTTCTTATTGAATTCTCTTATCGCGTTGCTCCTAAACAGTAAGGAGTTTCTACATTTATGGCACAGTTTTGTTGTTGTCTGAAGATCGCAGTTAAAATAATTTATTTACGGTTGTATTTTAAATGTATTGTTACACTTTATATTATTATTTTATATTGACAATAAGTAACAGGTGGCTTGCAAAGGGAATGTCATACTAGGTGAGTGGTGCCAGATTGTTTTGTGTTTATAATAATAGGCTTTAATTAAAGACGTGTTTGCATAATTAATTCATATTTTGAATATTTTATTTTCTATATTTCGCAATTTTTAATAGATAAGTTTTAAAATGTTGTTTATAAGTTGTTATATATTATATTTATTTATTGTAGTCCTGAAGAAGCTTTAAAATAAAGCGAAACGTCGACATATAGTTTGAAATCCAATTCTCTTATTTTATTCTATACCAACGAGGAGAAATTTGATTGAATATCATTTAGGATACGATTTAAATAACATAATATATTTTATACTTTTTTAAATACCAAGATAATTGCAACCGAAATTTAATTTTAGATGGCTCCGATATTTTTTGATTACCAAAGGACTCCGCTGTCACTGAAGAAAACTCAAATTGCCCTGAATAATTTCAATACGTATTTGAAACAATTGGGAACAAAATATGCTGCCGGAGGTGAGTCGCAGAGTTGGAATTATGATATAATTTCCATAGAAAAGACTGTAGAAGTATTATCAGTAACCCAAGCCCTGCATAAAACCCACTTCAGTAATTGTCGTGTCATACTCATGCATTTTTCATATTTTCAGATAAGATAACCATAGCTGATTTTCAGCTGGTAACGGCCACCATGTGCCTTGAGGCCATCAATTTTGACATAAGTCCTTACCCACTGGTTGAAAAATGGTACGCCACCTACAAAAAAGAATATCCAGAACTGTGGAAGATCGTCGAAGGCGGAATGAAGGAGATTGCGACATTTGAAAAGAACCCACCTGATCTAAGCCACATGGACCATCCAATCCATCCTATAAGAAGAAAATAATCCGGAGCCTATAATTTATATATGAAATTCGCATATGATTTTTAGTGGCAGTCTTGAATTTATAATAGTTTTGATTCAAGGGGTTGTAATAATAAAAACGCTGTATATTCTGAATCTTGATATTAATAATGTTTATTAAGCGACCTACAGATCGCCCGAGTGACCTTCTCATTAAGTCTAGTAGATCTATTTATATTTGTCCGAGTAAAGGAGATGGGACCCAACAGTTTATAGCAGGATCCCAACCAGTTCTTGGGAATATTTTATATTTGAAAAAATTTCGCACTAGGTGCAGCTTGCACCCACTTCGCTAGGTATGCACATGAAGATGACACGCTAACCCACTGAGCTACCGCCCCATTAAATTGCTTTATTTGTAATCTACCGATGATGTCAGTTTGGCTGGTGAAATGATCAGCAGTATACGGTAAAAACACAGGTATACCTATGATACTGACTGGTGAACTACACACCAATTTTTTTCACATGTTCGTTCATTTTATATACATTACCAGGAGACGCCAAACAATATAAAAGCGTATTTTCAAATCATATGGCTGTCTATGAATCATTGATTATAAATCATATAAACTCCATATATATTTGGGTACCGATCAATAATTTACTAAATTCAAAAATTTCAATCTTTACAACATAGGTATATGCATTCCTAGTAATATTAAACGTGTATGCATGATGCCTGCGAAATTCTCAAACTATGTTTGATTGGTATTCCAAAAGACAAGAAAACAAAAATCTTGTGGAAGCTGACATACTATGCACACACATATAATATGTGCAGTTTATTTGCACCGCCTGTGTATAAACGAACTTCATTTGCATGTGCATTATTCAATGAAGCCCATATTTTGAAACTACAGAATGTAAGAAAGTTTAAGCACAATAAATCACATAGTTGAGGCACTGGATATTCGCACCAAAAACACGTACCCAGATTAACATATCTTTGATATTATATTTAATAACAAAATTATTAAAATGATGATGCTTAAACTAAAAATTAAAATATCTACCTTTAAATCTCTGGGTCATACCATATTTCAAAGTTTGAAGCACATTACACAACACACACAACACAATACATAACTGCACGAAGAGACTGGTAGTAGTTTTATATTTAAGATGAGAACAAAACAATGGAGAAAAAACTGTCGTCCAATAAAATTTGATTTAAAAGTCATGGCTGTCTATTCGTAATCATAACATAACCATTGAAAATACAATGGTTTCTTCGACACTATTATATTATAATTATACCTACATAATTAAACTTTAGAATTCTTTCCTCAGTTTTGAACTTCAGGTCATTTAAAATATATGTTTAACTATTAAGAATCCATGAAGTGTGGAAGCGCGGTAAAATTTCTATTCCCTAGAGGGAGACAAATTCTTACGATTTGCAGGGTTATATCACAGAAGACTGTGGTTGTATACCAGCTTGTTTCAATCGGTGTACGTTGGGTTGCCTATACACTGACAAAATGTCAAAGTTGTTTGTAATTTTGTAGTAGTGTATTTCCAAGGACTGTATATATTCTACGTAAATTTTATTGTTTTTTTGTCGATAAAATAGACACTTGATCCTTTGAAGCCTAAGGTTTGAGTTTCGACAAGAATAACAGTAATAAATATTTCAGCAATGCTATCTATCCTTCAATATCTGGCAGAAAAGCATGAACAAGATGATACTTTGTACCTAAGTCCGTTGTCTTACCTTCTTATGTATCTATGGAGAACAGAAATTCTCAGTCCCTTTTGTGATTTGAACTATGAGGAACATATATTTTATACTCTTTTAAATGCTCAAAGAACAATTGCAAGAGAAATTCTACAAGAAAATGTGACAGATGTTGCATTATAATAATTTGGGTGATCATATTTTTTCCAAAAAAAGAAGTACAATGATGAAAGTAGCTTTTTATCAAAGTTGAGGTTGTAGGACCTAAAAATGTGCGGCAGGCGAAAATTTCAGATTTTTCAAGGTCAAACAGCCTTAAATTAAAAGAAGTTTTATTTAAAATAATATTGTCTTCGAAATGTAGATCTTGGCACAAGGCTACCAAATATATTTGAATCAGGTAAAAGACCAAGTATTCTATATTCTAATACAAAATATAACAAAATAACAAATATGCTCTTCAATTTGCCCTCGACATGCCTTCAATTACAGCACTTGAATTATTGTGTTGGTACTAGTCGTTCTTTTGGGAACTTAGGATTGCTTTCAAAATTTGCGGTCTGGCTTTTGGAACCTGGAACATTTCGCTGCAACTCTCTTCTCATTGATGTTCGTGCGAACTTGCATCACAGCCTCTAGCGTGAATATCTCCCATTTACGATTTTTCTGTTCAATAGTCATTAATATTGGAGGACAGTCGCTTAATCCACGTACTTGTCTCATGAAAGCAAAAACAAATTCCCATAAAATATCCAAATTTTAAAATTTATTTTGACTTTATCCAGCCTCTCGAGTAAGGCCAACGATCTGCAGTGCGATAGTGCAAATATTTTCGGAATTCCAGCCAGCAATTATTCGGCAACGTTGGCTTGCATTAGACGAACTTCGCTGAACAGTTCATCTTCATTCAATACCAGACCTATGTAGTCCTTAAAAGCCTTACATGAGCAAAAAAAATTTGATTTCATGAAACTTATTTTCTCAAATTCACACATTCAAAAACATTCAGTTCACTTAAGTTCGAACTTCAGTTCAGAACTTATTGTAATAAGAGCGTTAATTTGTCCTTGAAGATATTTTTTCGAGTACAATTTTAGTAAACGGGTAGGAAGAGACGATCTTCCTTTTGGTCCTGTGCCGGCTTCTGTAAGATTGTTGGGATTTCTTTCTACGTTAATTTTTAAAATATATTGATGATCTAGTGTCGTAATGTCATATGAGGATGACATTAGTTGTGCAGCTTTGAACAACTCTCACACATAAGACATTGAACGTTATATTTCAACGTCGTTACTTTGTGGGAGGGAACAAACTTAAGGCCAGCTAGATCACCTGAACTAGCTCCAATTAACTTTATTATGGCGATGCATAAAATATCAAATTTATGTCTTCCAGGAGAATAGGGATAATAACTTCGAAGAGTTGCGGTTGAGAATCATAAAGCCTTCGAATAAATTGATGTAAAATGTTGTTAAATGTCACAAGCAGTTTTTATGATCGATTAAGTTATTCTCTAGCTATTATTATTAGGCTTGGAAATATCATATAATTAGATTCCTACTTGCTACGAGTATGTAATACACACTTAAAGTCGAAGCAAGAATTCAAGCGATGCACGTCACGAGTGATCTCATTAAAGATATTTTAATACTAACATAATTTTTAATCATTAATTACGTTAAAAGGAGTAATTCTTGACACCCAGTTATTAAGCTTTTTTCAGAAATAGGTACAGTTTAATGGGGCTTCATGATTCTTAGCAGTATTGTCTTATTTATAGAATCGATCTGTGATGTGCATCGCTTGAATTCTTGCCTCGACTATATTATCAAAGCACGCCTAAGTCATAGTTGGACAGATCATTTATATAAAACAAAATAATATGTGGAAAACATTAAAGCTGCTTTTAAATGAAGAAAGAAATGATAAGGATAATGGAATAATTTTTAATAATGTACTAAGAACAGAAAATAAAGTAATCACTGATAAATTTAATAGAAGTTCTTTCTGGAAAGTGTAGAACAAATTACTGTAATTTAAATCCAAATAACCATTATGATACAATATTGAATAACATGGAGAAGACCAATTGTAAACTGGAAAAGTTCAATTTACTGGAAATAAAAAATTTAAGAAACATCGTAAAACACATGAAAAATCAAGCATAAATGTACACATTTTGAAATTGTCATTTGATGCAATAGGCAACCAATTTTTAAAAGTTATAAACACCAGCTTAGAAATAGGTATCTTCCCAGACATCAACAGTAACAGCTATAGAAAAGAAAAATAAAACAATTCGATATGAGGAGCATAGACCCATAAATATGGTACCAGTTTACGAAAAATTACTGAAATTATCTGCTAATGAACAAATAATAGAATATATAGAAACCAACAACCTATACTACCGAAATATCAAGCTGGATTTAGAAAAATAAATTCGTGCGACACTGCCTTACAAACAATATTATTAAGTTGGAAAGACGCCTTAAATGAGAAACAGATCACTGTGTATTAAATTTTTTTTAAATACAGATTTGGACATAAAATTGTGAAATGGATGACTAGTTATTTAAAAGTAGAACACAAGCTACCAAATATAAAAAAAAATTCCTTTTAGCAAGAGACAATATTCCTTGTACCGCAAGGAACCGTTATGGGCCCTAATATGTTTGTTCTGGACATCATGAAACACTTTAAAAAATGCAGCATACAACTATTTGCTGACGACACATTGATATACCTAGCTGATGAGAACGTAAACTCGACTCTAAACATAATAAATAGTGAGCTTAGACAAATAGAAAAATGGTTGGACCTGAATAGCCTTAGCTTAAATACAGACAAAACTAAGTTTATGATAATTAAAAGTAAATACAGTAAACTCACTAAATAAACAAGGAGTAACCATTAATGGTACAAAAATAAAAAAGTTAATAAATTTAAGTATTTAGGTGTAATTATTGACGATCATTTAACGTTCTCCGGACATGCTCTATATATTGCTAAAAAAGTTAATTTGATGGGACGTATAGAAAAATATCTAAGTATGGACGAAAATAACCATATATAAAACAATAATTTTACCTCACGTCAACATCTGCTCAACAATACTTTTTCTACTTAGTAATGCTGAAATAAATATGCTACAGAAGAAATAATACCAAGCATTATGGTTAATTGTCTTTTAGTACGTTTAAAATCGCTATATCTCCGGTACTACTAGTCCGGAAATTTTCATCCAGGGCCCAAATTAAAGGTCTTGAAATAAGCTATAAGATAACACTTTACAATATTAGTTATAACAAAGTACATTTTATAAATGAAAAAACAATTAATCCATTTGCGGTAAATATATGAATTCAATTTAAGTGTGCAATTTTGCATAAAAAATATATGAAGTATGCAGGGAATAAATAAAATTATAAAAATTATATACCACGTGCATCAGATAAACCGTTACAATTCTCTACTACTACACGTGTACTATACTACTACTATAGAATACAATACGGAGTGTAGAAAGACGTTCCACACTCCTATGTTCTATTATAGAGCCTGCATACTAAACAGATGTACACAGGTGAACTTGTATAAAACGATATATTTTCAAGCGCGAAGTTCCAAGCAAATTTTTTATGATTTTTGAAACTGTAAAAATGATTTTTCAATGATTAGTATGAGATAATCATGACAATTTGAAGGAAATTACAACATTAAAAAATTGTATTTTCCAGGTGTCAGACTGAAAAACTGGAAAACACCTTTTGTCAGACAGTTAAAAAATTGGATTTGATTTATTTTTATTAAACTATATTGAAAAAATCAGCTTGTTATTTATCAATATAGCCTCAATATATACATATGAATGTAACATCCAAGCGTAGCTTGCCAACCACATAGAAAAACCTTTTATTTAACATTTCCAGCTAAAAGGCTTTATTTCGCCGTCAGACAATTTTTTAATCATATTATAAATTTTATTTAAAAATCAAAAAAATTTGTAAAAAAATGTTATGAATAAATTTTTTGCTGTCATGAAACCGACAACTTTGACGCGTCAGACTGGGAAATCGGAAAATAATTTTCGTCAGACAACACGAAAACGTGTTTTTGTATGTTTTAATAAATTAATACAGTGAAAATCAGCTGGTTATTAATAAATTTTCTTATAGTCGTTTTTCCGACATGTTCGAGATAGCGGACACGCCCAATGACCCTCATTTATTGTCAGACAATTATTTTTTCACATTTCAATTTACGTTTTTAAGCTATTCTACTTGGAAAAATAACAGTATCTATACATTTTTTATATGCCATCAAAATGACATGTTTCGGAAAATCTAGCGGGAAAACGCCCCAAAAACAAAAAAAATGATAGAGGAAAATGCTGTCAGACTAGGTCCAATGAAGCCATACATGAAGTTTGGAGAGAGTATGTATCAGCAAAATTTTTCCCGACGGGCATCTTAACCATTATGGATTATTGTAAACTCATTGTAAACAAATATACAAACATAAAATTAATGCTTGATGCTACGAAGTTATTGGGAGTGAAGCAAATCATAACTTTAAATACAATGACTTCCAAATGCCAAAACATTTATGAGATTATTGTACCTTCATGAGGAACGTTCATGAATACGATAATGATGCTTACTTTCTTGACGAAACGAGCATAACTGCTGTGTTTTGCAACAATACGTGATTGCTTGCACGATGTATTGCATTTGGCATTACCGTCTTCTTCTTTCTAGACATAGCAACCGAACTTGAAAGGAAACTTTAATAATGGTCTTGTATACGAAAAAAATTATATTTATTTTAAAAATATGAGACAATTTATAAAGGTACCATCATGATAACTAATTATATCATCTTATCATAATAACAAAATCACAATTTAACTTAAAACATTATGGAAATTTGGTTTTCAAGTATCAGCTAATCTAAAACAATTACACGATAAAAACGAACTATAAAAATAGTTTCGAAAAACGTTTTGATTATATAGCTCTGACCCCCCTTATTTCCTAGTGAACAATGCTTTGGCCCGTTCCGTCAGCTTCCTCACCCTCCCCCTACTGCTCACAGTCGACATAAAACTCCTATCGTTACTTTGAGCCAAGCCCGACTTACTCCCACTATCACTACCTGAGTCACCGTTCCTTTTCCGTTTTTTCCTTCTAGTGTTCCCACTAGAACTGTCCTCGCTGTCTGAGCTCTGGTATAAGGCCACTTTCCTTCTTACTGGCCGAGTCCTTAGATTCGATTTTCTACTGTACACTCGGGACTGCTCGCTATCTTCACTGGACATTTCTTCTTCCTCTTCTTCAGAAGTAGACTTGCGCTGTCGTCTTCTTCTACCATAACCGTATTCGCCGCTCGGACTGTACTCTTCTTCTGAATCAACAGCTGCGGACCTCTTAGGTTTCGTAGGGACCTGCTCTGAACTTTGACTTGCAGTATCCGATTCAGTATTCGTTCTGCTCCTCAGTACTTTCAAGGGTATGTCGTCGCTGTCCTCGCTTTCTATTTCTTCTTTTATTTGTACTGGCAATTTCGCTTCTTCTTCTTCTTCGCTAGAGGAAGAAGAAAACGATGTAGAACCGTCACTATTATTACTGCTGTGGTTTGATTTTCGACGGGCATTTCTTCTCTTTGCCATCTTCCAATTGTAGATGATTTTCTTCACGTGCTCCTCAAAGATAGCGGACAAGCGGACGGTCATAACATAAATCTGTGGATGTTAGAAAAATAACGTATCAACAGTTAAAATATTGTGACTATACGTACCCTTGACCTTTTGTTTGTATTGTACAGTCGAGAGTTTTGGAAAATTAGCCGCATGTCAGAACAAAAATGTTGCGGAACTTCGTACTTGTCGTTTACCAGGTTTTCTTTAACCGTTCCAAGGTCCATTGGGTTTTTGACTACTTGTTGGTAATCTACAAGAGAAGTTTTAAGTAACCTGTAACGAAGTTAAATGATAAACCTACCTGGATATTTTAGTGGGTTGACAGGGGTTCTGAAAGGCACGGAATCCTCGCAGTCCCACAACGCGTCGACAAGGGACCGTACTTCTATTTTCCAGTCATTGGCGTCCCTCAAACTCCTATTTGGTAACGTTCTCAAGTTCCTACTGCTAGAAGGGCATACCTCCACTTCATCTTCCGTGTCTGAGGAATCATAGGCGTCTACTAGTTGGTGGTACATTGTTGGCACATCGACGTAGTCTGAAGAGTTTCTGAAAGCAATAACAATGAAGGCATGGCAGCTTTTATATACAAATGTCGCCTACTTACTTCACTATTCTAAGGCACAACTCGGTGAGAATCCGCGCGTGCTTCACTATAATACTATGTCTCTTATTGAACTTCTCCGCATTGGTAGCCAAGTAGCGAATGTCAAACTGTGCCGCAGTCAGTCTCCTGTAGAAGTTATTCTCGAACCTAGCCTTGATAGTGGACAAGTCTATCGGGTACTCTATCACGAAAGCGTAAGAAGGGTAAACGTTGATGTCCACGGGGACTAGGAAAGGTTCTGCAATGGCGAGCCCCATCACGGTCGTGATACCAGCCACGATATGTTTAGTGACAGTCTTTCTGTCGCTGTTTGGCCAGTCCTCAGGAGTGGATTTGTACAAAATCGAGGTCAGCTCGTGATCTAACACGTGAACTGACTGACTCTCGTCTTCTGGCATTCCTGAAAGAAAAATGTACTTGTAAAGCTGACGACAGAAGCTATATTTATTATGAAAATTTTTACTTTCTGGGTCGATGGGCTCCATATCCCAAGGACTCATCCGCTCTTGTTCACCGTTATTCCACCCTATGTCGTAGCACATAAAGGAGGAATTTGGGAAAAGTTCGGCAGCTGGAGATTTGTTAATTATGTGTCCAATCCACCACTCGTCATCGATCATACAACGAAACCTAAAAAAATATTCAAACATTGGTTTTGCCAACATGATACATGAATCTGCCACTTACTTATCTCCAATTTGCCAATTTCTTGACATGGCAGTGACATACATTTGTTTGAGAACAAAAAAATCCAGTACATCGGGCATATCGTGATATCTTACGGAAAACACCTTGCCCGTTAGCCGGCCTTCTTCGTCTAGAAGGGCCAGCTTCAGGCAGCACAGTCTTGGAGGTTTTATTTCGTACTGAATGCCTATCACTTTTACATATTCATGATCCTAAAAGTAGAAATAAGACAATTCTTTTTACTGCCCTAAAAATGAAATCGTTTTTACCATTCCCATCATTAAAAGTTGCAGGTATTTGTTGATGTTTAGGGTAAGTAGAGAATGTGCAGGCAGATACGTAATTCCATGGTGAGCAAGTTAGCACAATATGACACTAGCCTCCACTTGCAAAGTTCAACACTCATCTGTTAAGTGGGAGTTAATAAACTATTGCTGTATCTCTAAGTGAAAATATATGTCAAAGAATGAAAGACGTATTCCTCTGAGTGAAAACATACCAAAGGAAAAAAGACATATTCCTCTGAATGAAGGGACATGAAAAAATGAAGATATGCAGTTCAAATCATGAATATCCTTCAAAAATCAAATCAATTCATATAGAATGGTACTCATGGACGTACCAACATCTGCAAAAGACAATTATTTTGCAATGAAAAGATATCGACGATAATATCATACAATACAGCGTTTTTAACATCCGCTGAAACATTTAATTTTACACCTTATGGTTTTCTTGCAAAACAAGAGTAAAAGGGGAGCTCCATTATATTTTCCCTGATTGAAGTAGGTACTCATCTAATTTTACCACTATGTCTCTAGCTACCGCATTCAGTCATTTGCTGGGAATTTTGAGGTTAGTTTCTTCACAAACAGTAAAACAACACTCACAAGCTATTTACTTAATTGCAGGAAACTTAGAATATCACGTTGAGATATGCTGAAAACTTACAATAATAGACAATCAAAAAATTTTATACGTGTTCACTGCACGCTACTGAATTGACAGAGAACCGACAGAATGCTGAACGTTGGTTGCAGCTACAACTAGCGGTTGCATTATTCATTTGTAAAACGCATTGTTGTGCTTGGAACTTTTTTCATAGTCTCAGCTGACATGGCTTTCTGTTATTAAATCCCCTGCGCTTTATATTTACAAAGATAGAAGAATCTCATGATGTTGATATGTAAACAAATTGATGACGTGAAGGACAACACTCGTGATTTGAACTATACCAAAGATAAAAGATATTTCTCTGAATGAAAAGACGCATCACAGAACAAAAGACAGTTCTCCCAGTGAAAGACAACAATAATGAACTATTGCTGTATTTCTGAGTGAAAATACATGCCAAAGAATGAATCTATTTACTTAATTGCAAGAAACTTAAAATATCACAGTAAGACACACTAGAGACTTGAAATAATAGACAATCAAAAAAATTTGATATATGCATCCACTACACGCTACTGAAATTGACAGTGAACTAACAGAATGCTGAACGTTGGTTGCGGCTACAACTAGCGGTTGTATTATTCATTTGTAAAACGCATCGTTACGCTTGGAACTTTTGTCATAGTCTCAGAAGGTGTGACTTTCTGTTATTGTAAATAAATTGATGACGTGAATAACATTTGTGATTTGAACTATACCAAAGATAAAAGACATTTCTCTGAATGAAAAGACATATCACATAATGAAAGACATCCCTCCGAGTCAAAGACATAACAAAGAATGAACACATACCAAAGCACGAAAGACGTAGACGAACAAATATTAATAATGTAAATAACTAGAACTTAAGGCGACTCATTGCATATTAATAGATGTAATTTTAAGTATTAAGTGTTTATTACAAACAATACGTCAATTCTTACCCTGATGGCCATTTTATTCCATGGTAAATCTTTGGTACTTATTTCATAAACGTTCTTCAGCTGGACGGCCTCCAAGTAGAGCTGGTGTCCTTGAATAAAGTAAACAATCTCGTCGCCCATCTGCGGGTAGTACGGCGATTTTCTAGGTCTCGTTTCCGACAGCCATTCGCTCAGTCTGTAGTGTTCGGAAACCTTCAATTTGGACCCACGAGGAACGCCGCTGGTTGATGGCATGGCAGGCTTAGGAACTTGGGCATTTGCTTTAGGAACCTGCAACAATGACGAATGATATTACACACATGAAAATAGGAAGCAGTTCGGCAGGCATTACATTTTCCTGTTACTTACTTTATCTTTATTTACACCATTCTCTCGAGTCTTATTCACATGATTTTCCTTGATGGTTTTTCCTGCACCATTTTCTTTATTGCTCCTACTGACGTGGGTTTCCCTGCTGCTTCTGGGTTGGTCATCGTCGTCATCCTCTTCATCGTCATCTTCTTCCTCGTCATCATCTTGCTCAGATATCCGCATATTATTCACAGTGTGATTGCGTTTGGAACGTTTCGGTGGCTCCAATTCTTCCAACCTTTCCATCCCTTGCTCAGCCATCCAATCCGAGTAACCGGAGGATTCTGAGAACTCGTTTCCAGAAGACTCGGAATGATCTTCTTCCTAGTCCATAAGACAAAAACTTAGAAAAATGCAAGACAAAATAATGGTAATTGTAACCGACCTTATATTCGTATTGGGTTTTTGTGGATCTTGTGACGTATTTTGCGTTTTTCTTCTTCTTCTCTTCCTTCCTCTTTATATTGTTTGAAGTATTTATGCTGATCATGTGGGGGCGTTGGCGGAGCTGCTTCTGATATTCCTCCAACTCCATGTCTTTCATGCTTTCTCTGTAATGTAAGATTTTAAATTTGGTTTAATACTCGTAATTAGTATCAGTAGTTAATACAGTAAAAAATGACTAACCTGGTCTGTTTCGCTCGGTCCAGCACGCTTTTCTTCAACGTTTGCACCAAAACGTTCCTCTTCCATTCCATGTTGGGATCGCTTTGCCAATCGCCCCTGCTTTGCCGAATCCTCTCAATATCCCTATTTCTGTAAAAAAATTAACGTTATTACACATCCTAAGATAAAATTACTGAGCCTACCTTCGGCTTTGCCTAAAAGATGACCCCGCGACTCTAATATCCTCATCCTGATTTTCTTCCAAATCCACAGGAAGATTCTGAGGAATGTCCTGTATCACCTCTTGGGTACCTAAAAACAGTTTCGTTTATAACTCAGATTCGCAAAAAAGCACGGTTTTAAAATTGTTGACAAACAACTTACCCTCTAAGTCCAACATTAGCATGCATTTAAAAAACAAATTAACTGGTTTAGTAAAATGAAACTAGCAATTATTACTTACCTTCATTGCCGATGACTATATTCGGAACTAGCTGTTCCACGTTGCAAAGCTCCCTGCCTGGGACAAGTCTCTGCAACATTGGAGGATACGGGTTGCCATCAATGTCCACGAGAAATGGTGGTGGCATCAGGTGGGGTGGTATCTGCGTTTGCTCGTCCAGAACATAATGATTTGCATCTCGTACCAAGGGTCTATAGTCTGTGTGGAAAAACAGCTCTTTGGGAAGCTGGAAAATTGAAGTGGAAAATAATTCTCCAGACGATACGTTCTGGCAACTTAAGGGATAAGTACAAGACGTACAGGTAAGGAATATGAGCAAGTAAAGTAGTATTTTACAAATAATTAGAAAGAAAAGAAACAAATTCTACGAGGAGTTGAAATTTTAAATATACATAAATCATTTAGCCATTTATTACACAATCTAAATGAAATAGTAGAAATATTTAATCAGATTCTTGTTCAAAGTGTTGAAGATATTATTGAAACTATACCCATAGGGAATATCCAGTCAAAAACAGTAACTGCAGTCTATCAGATTTTAAATTATTAAAGAAATGTGAACTAAAAGAAATAATCTATTCGCTCGCTAACAAAACTAGTTCTGACGATGTTGGTATGTTTATATATAAAGAATTTTTTGATGTCTTAGCAGACCTACTGATAAATGTTATTAATTGCTCATTATTGACTGGAAAAGTTCCAGATTCTTTGAAGGTATCTATAATCATTCTGTTATGCAAAGTTGCCAAAACTATTAAAGCCAAAGAATTCAGACCAATTAATATATTACCTGCATTTGAAAAGATATTAGAGAAAGCGGTATACCTGCAATCTTAGAATATGTTTCAAATAACCGTTTAATCTGTATCAATCTGGATTCTGGAAAAATCATAGCTGTGAAAGTGCCTTATAGTATGTAATAAATGATTGGAAAGAAGCACTTGATGATAGTAAAGCAATGGCTGTTATTTTCCTAGATCTAAAGCGTGCATTTGAAACGATCAACAGAGCTAATCTGTTTGAGAAATTAAATAAATTAAATTAAAATTAAAAAATGGATAATGGAAGACAAAAAGTTAAATACGAAGAGTATATATCTAGAGAATCGCATATTAATGTTGGAATACCGCAGGGTACCATACTAGGACCTATTTGCCGATGACACAATAATATATATGTCAGATACATGCATATTAAATCTTGTTGCTAAAATGAATCAAATATTAGAAAATGTCAATGCTTGGAAGAAAGTAAATAAATTAAAATTGAACGTAGCAAAAATAAAAGGGTTAATATTAGAGAAAAAGTCATATAGGGAGTTATTTCTCATCAACGGGTTACAACTTAAATTGTGTGAAGAGATTGTTGAAATAGTTAATAAAGCTAAATATCTGGGCATCATAATTTGTAGGGTCAGTTGGTATCTTTCCATAAAAATTAGAAAATTGGTGTACAACACCATAATATTGCCTCACCTTTGCTACTGTGTTGTATATGGCTAATCAAGTGTGTATAGGGCATTTATAAAATTTGCAAAATAGAGCTATGCAGACAGTATTAGGTTGCAACAGATATACAAGGGTTGAAGACATGTTGGAGACTTTGGGTTGGTTAAATATAAAACAATTTTTAGAATAGAATCCATAAAATTAGGTTGTGAGATGAACCTGAATATTTGCAAGATATATTAAAAAGAATTGAAAATGTACATGATTACAACAGA
Source organism: Leptura quadrifasciata (assembly GCA_963675555.1). Classification (NCBI taxonomy): domain Eukaryota; kingdom Metazoa; phylum Arthropoda; class Insecta; order Coleoptera; family Cerambycidae; genus Leptura; species Leptura quadrifasciata. The sequence goes on along the minus strand of OY776681.1, from coordinate 10,166,529 downwards.
AGAGGTAGGCAAGACTTTGTTTTGCAAAGGGTGCGAACAATTACTGGGCAGAATTCTATTTTTTCCAGGGGTATCAGGAAATATAATTAATAGTCTGAATCGAGTAGAAAAAGATGCTCATATCATTATTTTATTTAAAAGACTTCTGAAAGACAGTTATATATTATGATTAGTTGTTGTTATATATATATAATATGAAATAGTTGTATGTATACTCTTTTTTTTCTGTTTTACTTAGTTTTACATTCTAATACTATAAGGATTGTGCTGGATTTTGTAAGAAAATAGCAAAGTGTTAAATAATGGTTTATTATATATCTTAGCAGTTATTCCACTGAAGATTTTCCAAATTCAAACCTATCTACGGGAAGCAGGACCAAAGATTTTAAACTATATGTATTAAAGCAGCAGCTTTAATTAAATAATTTTGTTACCTGTTCAAAATACGGACTACCGTTTCCAAAACCAAAAGTAAGTATGTGCCCATGAGAATCCGATGCAGCTATAACGCACCCATCCGGGCTCCACTTAGCATCAAATATCGCACCATACCCTTGCCCCTCAATAGCATTCAGGAAACGAAAGACGATTTCTCCTTTTAATATATCCCAAATGAACAGCTGCCCATCGTGGCCAGCGGACAATATAATGTTATTATCGTGAGGATGTGGTTCCAACACGTAAATTTCATCGGTGTGGCCGGGAAGAACTTTCTCCAGTTGTCCCGTAATCGTCCAAATCTTCAAGGTGTAATCGCTCACGGCGGTGACCACCCAATTATCGAATTTGTTCCAGCACACCATCGTCACTTTTAATTTTTTCGTGTCGGATTCTTGGGCATTCTTTGAACTGAAAATGATCGAAGTCTATTTAACTCCCTCATGGAACTAGTTATTATCAAATATTAGGTTTGCGACTGTGTTTTAAGAGAAAATATCAATTTAGTAATTAGAAAAAATTATTTCACACATCGACAAAAATATAAATATTCTAATATTCACATTTATTTATTTATTCGATTTAAAAGCAATGTAGCATAAAAATGTATGTTGTACTTGTTCTAAATTCTGGATATGTATATTATAGTATGGAGTCCAAACATATGAAGCATATTCTAAGTGTGACTTTACAAGTGAACAGTAAACTAGCTTAATAATTGTAATTGTAATTGTAATCTTTATTAACCATTGTGAGATACATAATATGTATATATGGTAAGTCAGAATATGGTACTTAATATAAAAAAAATATAGGTAGGTACCTATAATATATTGTAAATATAAAAGTCATATACATTAAATAAAATAACAAAGAAATAGAATAGACAATAAAAGATATAAAAGAGAAAAATATATATGTATGTATAGGTACATATATTTACACCAGTAAACACAACAGTTAAGTTATTGAGTCAAAAAGTCATATATACTATAAAAAACCATTTCTATTAAAGCTACCTTGAATTTGTTGTAGCTTGTTATAGTTTTTAGGTTAACTGGAAGTTTATTAAATAAATTGATGGCATTGTAATTTGGTGAGTGTTTATAAAGAGTAGTAGAGTGATGTGGGATTGTTAATACATTATTGTTTCGAGTATTATAAGAGTGTGTATCTCCCAGTCTATTAAGATTAGCAATGTTTTTATATGTATAGCACACACATTTTAAAATAAAAATACATGCAACTGTTAAAATTTTATTTTTCTTGAAAACATCCCTGCAGCTTTCTAATGGTTTTAAATTAAAAATAAGTCTAATAATTCTCTTTTCTGAAATTAACACTCTGTTTATATTTCTGCCTACACCCCATGTAATTATGTTCAACGACAAATGGCTGTAGGCTAAGGTATAGTAAATATTTAGCAAGCCATCTGTATCAAGTACAGTTTTCATTTGTAATATTGCAAAATACGCAGAGCTTAGTTTATTGCAAACAAAGTCTATGTGATCATTCCAAGAAAGTTTATTATCGAGCCAAGTTCCTAAAAATTTTACCTTTTGTACCACATTAATATTATTATCAATTAGAAAAATCGGAGTAAGTCCTTTTCTAGAAAGGAAATTTATATATACAGTTTTTTTATCATTTAATATTAACTGATTACGCTGACACCAGGTATCAAGTTCGTTGAAGGCAAGAGTAACTTTTTCAGCTAGCTCCTCAGGGGTCTGTGCTGAAACTGTAATGGTAGTGTCATCAGCGTACATTGTGACTCTACCGTTGCTGATATACTTTGGCAAATCGTTCACGTATAATGCAAATAACAAAGGTCCTAACACAGAACCCTGGGGAACTCCCATATGTACCTCCCTCATATCTGACATAGTGTTGTTATACTTAACCAACAGTTTTCTGTTGAACATAAAGGATTTTATCCACTCTAATAAGGTTCCTCGTATTCCAATGCTATATAATTTGGTAACTAAAAACTCAATATTAACGGTATCAAACGCGCGCGAGAGGTCAAACATTAGTGACATTACATACATTCCTCTATCAAGGTCTTTATAAACAGGATCTAATAGATAATAGGAAGCAGTTTCGATAGACTTTGTGGATATAAAACCATGTTGACAGGGTGAGATAATATTATGCAAATTTAAAAATTTAACTATGATGACATGAACAAGTCTCTCAATTAGTTTTGAAAACACACTCAATAATGAGATTTGGCGATAGTTGGCTATATTATGTGGATCATCTTTTTTGTAAAGTGGTATTATACATGCTGTTTTTAGGATATCTGGGAAAGCACCAGATTCCAAAGATTTATTAATTAGATATTCTAAAGACTTACTTATAGTGTCACTAATGCGTTTTAATAATTTGATGGTAATTTCATCTAATCCAGTTGGATTTTTATTTTTTAGATTTGCAATCTCACTTTTAATAGTATACTCGTCTATATAGCACACAAATAAAGTTTGTGGCTGGTTGTCTACAGTAGTGCATGGTAGTGACAGGTTTTCTCCAAAATGTTCAAATAATTTAATCTTAGATATCGTACTAAAGTAATTTGCAAAATTGATAGCTATTTCGGTAGAATCACTTATAATATTATTATCAATCGATAGATTTATTAAATTTACTTTTTTATTATTACGACCAAGTTTAGTATTTATTATTTTCCATGTTTCTTTGCACTTGTTTCCTGAATTATTGATTCTATTTTTGTAATAATTGCTTTTAGTTGTTTTAATATTCTTCCTGTATTCTTTTTTTTTTTATTTAAGTACACCATCTTACCATTTGCACAATTAGTTGCATTTACTAACCATGAAAGCATTTTTAAGTGATTTCTTTGTTTAATCAAATCATTATCGAACCATATATCTTTCTTTGGCGCATTGTGAAAATTCCTTTCGACTAGTGGACAGCAAGTATCGAGACAAAATAACAACTCATTTATAAATTGGTAAAATGATACATTAATATTGTCTACATCATATATAAATGACCAGTTAGTTTGGTTGGTTTGGTAAAATAAGGGAGGACAACTGGCTTAAATATTCATTCAATGCATTGAAATCGGCTCACTATAAAAACTATCAGCGAGGGTATAAACATCTGGAGGTATTAAGCTTCATCAGACAGATGAATTGTTGTTGATTCATCTTGAGAGAAAATTAAATCAAGGGTAACATTTCTGTCATTACGGATGTTGCTGACTTGAAAAATATTTAGGAAGGCACAAAGATTAGATAAAATTTCTGTTGCTTCGACTTCGCTGTAAAGAGTATTTGGTACCGACGTCGCGGAGGAGCTCAAGTTATTGCAGATCCATATAGCATTAGGAAGATTGGATTCAACGAAAAGCCAAATCTGAGTATTGTGCTGGTGTGCATATTATATAAGTTTTCAGCAAGTGAGGTATACACATTGCTAGGTGACCTGGGGGGGAATATAAACACACGCAAAGATAATTTTATTATTTAGGAGCACAGTATTAGGCTTCCATTCGGCAAAAGTGTCGCTAGCTATTAAATATTCATTAAATTAAATATGTAATGACCTTACCTGGATAATTTCGCAGTCATATCTAAGTGGATGCTCTTCCACTGCTGTCTCTCGAACCACCAGATAATGGCCATCCCATCTTTGCTGCCCGACAGAAATTTCAGTCCAGAATGCGCCCATTGTATGGAATCGACTCTGTCGCTGTGTGCCTCCATTTCCAGGATACGATGAGGACCTTCGTCGCCTTTCATATAATACACACGAACGTGATGGTCCGCAGACCCTGTTGCTAAGAAAGTTCCTCCGGGACTGAACGAGGAGCATATCATCTGAGCCTGGCCAGGTCTAATTTTCTCCTGGTACAATATGGGCGTGTTACTAGAAAAAATCACGAATGCAATACTCCGAAGTGAACAAATTCATTCAAACCCATACCGGAACTCAACTTTGCTGCCTGAATCATAAGTGTACGTCCAAAATGCGATGGATCCATCAGTACTTGTGCTTATAAGATATCTCACGCCCCACGAGGGTGTTGGGCAAAAATTCACGGATGTTATCATGCCCGTATGACCAGTTAAGACTGCTACAGGTGTTCCATGCTGCATATTCCATACCCTCAATATCCTATCGATCGATCCAGCAGCAAGGAGTGTATTTTCTGAATTAATTGCAATGTCTGCTATTTCTGAAGAAGCGCCACGAAATGCTGCGATTAAGCGACCAGTGTGTGCCGACCACAACTTTATTAAGTAATCATCGGCGCCCTGAAATACAAAAAAATCATACCTACTACTCCAATCGAAACAAAAAACATACCGTAATTATATATTTCCCTGAATGATCAAATAGTAAGCAGTACACAGCTGACAAGTGGCCTATAGTCGTTCTTTGTATCTGGATACCATTATACAGTCTCGGCGAGATAGCTCTGTGTCTCGAAAGTGGGCCTGAAACTTCCCCGCCCCTAATGGAATTAACTGAAAAATAAAAGTGAAGGTATCCGCAAATTACATTAAATTGCCCACACTTACTGATGTTATAAGAGGCAGTTATTTCCTGTATAGGCGTTCCATGTTGCCTCGTCACAAAATTAAAATATTGTCTAAAATTGGTCAATATTTTATTTCTATCATATATGTTTGGTCTGAAACTTAAAAACGAAGATAAACTTTTGTTGTTGGACAATGTCGTTCCCGATGTATTTGTTGCTTGATAACAAAGTTGCAATAAGTAATCTGGACGTATATTCGGAAACTGTTTTATCATATCCTCCACAGTACGCTCATGTTCATTTCCCTCCCAGTCGATACGTCTTGGTAATATCTAAAAATTAATAATACAAATAAAAATATACCATGCAGGTATGCTTTTTTAACGAGGAATTTTAAAATTATCTTACATTATTTTCTTCCAGTTCCTTATTGAATATCTAAAACATAAGAAAGCTGTTAACACTGCAAAATAGTAATTGATGCTAAAACTTACACTTAATGTATTCTTTAGTAGGCCAGCTGATAAAAACCTCTGTATTAGAAAATACACATCTAAAACCAAACAAATCTTTATTAGCGCACATTCATAAATATATTATACTCTTATATTACCAGCAGTCAACTCTAGATTCTTGTCTTTTTCCATTTTGTCGTTAATTATTGTATTTATTTATTTTAGACTCAGTTTCTTCATTATTTACATTTTCTTTAAGGTTACAATTTTGACAGAATAAATATAACTTTCTTGCCAACTGTCCAAATCATTATCTCAAAATTTCAAACTACCATTACACATAATAATTTTTTTTTAATAGTAACATTGTACTGCGTTTATTGGACATGTCCTATCTTTATCTTGATTGACAGCAACACAACTAATTAATAATATTCAAGATATTGAAGCGGACAAGGAAATAGAGAGCCACTACTCTCAGAGAACTACACTGCGGCAGTTATCTCCCTCTGCCTTGTGTTGAATGTAACTGTCTATCTCTTTTTAACAGCTCAAATCTTTGACCATTGAATTATTCATAATAACGTATTGATATAGCAAGACTTATGTTTGTCCACTAAGAGCTGTCCGTGGTGTGGTGGTTAGGTTGCCCGATTTTAATAAATCTTTGTCGTTATTGTTGCCCGATTTTCATGCGTAGGATCGGGGGTTCGAATCAGCTTTCTTGCAGTATTTTTTTACTACATTTTGTGCGAGATGTATTTCGGATCGATTATCAAGTAAAATACGTAATACGAATATTTCTTTAGGTTAGTTCGTTAGGTTAAATATGTTAATATTATTTGATGTAGTTAGTTGCTTATGAAAGATAATTTCCCTTGCCCTTGACGGCAACCAAGCTCGGATGTGGCGCGAGACGCTCGTCAAAGGCAATCGATACAGGGGTGGATTTAGGGTATTTATTAGGACCTTGAGCGATGCATTTGTAGGAACCCACACGAATATGTTATATGCTTTATGTGTAAGTAGGTATATGATATTATGCATGTGGTGGCAGAATCGGATGTTATGTTCCAGTTGATTTTACTTCTTTTTTTTTTTTTTTGTTAGATACAGAGTATATTCTATAGATTTACGCTGCGGGTGGGAACCTTATTATATTTTATAGTTGTTACCTCTCCGCAGAGGTTTGAAAAACTTACAGTTAATTATTCAAATATTCTGGCTTCGCTTATTTGGAAGTGATGGAGTCTAGTATTCGCGCCAAAAACTGATGCTATTTTGAATGTTCCTCTGTCATTTTTGACAGGGATCGTACTGACCATACTATATTACCATATTCCCTCGAGTTTATTATTTCTTACATGACGTGTATCTCCTACCTCAACCAATCTTATAGAGCGCTTTGAAGTTTCTAGTGGTGGGAAAAATAGTTCAATTTAACGATCTGATTCACCATATCCGGGCAATGAACTCTATATTATGTAAACTTTCTTTTCAAGCGCTTGGGAGCCCTGGAGGTTTCAAAATTATTCCTATGATTGGTGCATAATTGAGAATTATCAGTTGCCAACTTTCATAAGCCAATCAGCATTCTTAAAAACCTCAAGGCTGCAAAAACTTGAAAGGAAAGTGGTCTATATTACATTATAATATAGACGGCTTTCTTTTGAAGTACTTGGAGCCCTGAGTTCTTTAAAGCAAGCATGCTGATTGGCTGATGAAAGTTGTTAACTAACAATCCTCAATTATACTCCAATCACAGGATTAATTTTGGAACCTTCAGGGCTCCAAACACTTGAAAAGAAAGCGGTAATACAGTTTACTGAATATGGGCCACTGGCCACTCACTGTCCTCAGCGCCACTCACTGGAGCATACGTTCAAGAAGTACACCCGACCAGATGATTATTACCCCAAAGTTATTTCACACGGTTAGTTATTTCATGCGGCTCTGGTAGTTACTGAGTGATGTTTCTGAACTGGTAAAATTTCCCTACTTACTGATCCAATTCAGCGCCCTCTGGTGTCTGTGAATTCTGTCAACACTTTTGGTTTGTTGTGTTTTTATTTTTAAAATATCGGGAATTTGAGGAAGCAATCGTATGTATATCATATTATACAATATTTATTAGATGGATTTCATTTTCTATCACCTCTTCTAATCACAGAATTGCATGTTTTAATTTTTCCACACCGCTACACCTAGTAATGAAACCCTGCACTAGATTCAATTCTGTTCAAACTAACCTCAAAGTAAATTCAATCGAGAACAATTCCCTCGCAAAACAGTTTCGGATAAGTTTAGATGGTGTAAGATTTGGTACCGTGGATTATCAGAAACTAAATGAGAGTACGTATGATTTAGTTCATGCTGCGATTCCAAACGAATACCAGGGACTAGGATTGGGACATATACTTGCAGAGGTAGTTACTTTTTTACTACATTTATATTTGCTTATCGCTTTTGGGTATGCTAGCTTCTATTAGGATGGTTTTAACTGTGTTATTGTAAGTGCTTAAGTAATGTTGAAAACTTATAATCAAGATGCAAAATCGTATATAATAAATTAAATAAATTGCAAAATAACATATATTTACGCATACCGTCTGTCTATTTTATGAGGGCCACACCAAATATCTCGCTTAATATCTATTGTAGAATGTAGAAACAGTTGCCTCATTTTTTGTGAGCTATATTTCAGTAAAAATAAATTTGAAATCCATAGCCTACTTCGTGTGATATAAAAACCTGAAAAATAGGAAAATCACAAACGGTTATATCCTTATTGGAGGAGATACGAAAACAGTTAAAGGGATGAAAGTTGATGGTAAAGATAATGTATCAAAAAATTCGAAAAACACAGTTGGCTGTGACATAAGCTCTCGTGCAAAAATTAAAAGAACATCTCAAAGTAGGCCGTGACACCATTAATTCCTTTTATTTTTTCTCCTTCCAACGATATAAAACATGTCACAAAAATTTTAACTGATAGTGTCAATATTTAATATTTTACAAAAACCACAATTCATATCATTGAATCATAAAAATCGGCTATGCCATAATAGTAAAAATTCGCTTTATAATGATTATAATTTAGTAATTATTTATTACAATTTAATACAAATATCTCATAAATAAAAATAAGAGTACTAAATGAACATACAAAAAAACGATAAACTGTGTATAACAGTACTATAGTCTAGTATACTTTAACTTGGCGTGTGTATGTATGAGTTAATATTTCCGTACGATTTCATTTTCTCTTGTACACAAAGATCCAGAAATATTGTCCACGTAGACAATGTTTCTGGACTATTGCTTTAGCTTTGTGTACAATATGGGAGAAAGTGAAATCGTACGGAAATATTAATTCATACATACACACGCCAAGTTAAAGTATACTAGACTATATATACCTACTACCATACTGAAAAGAAAACCTGTGTATTTATTTTTCTAACTACAAATGCTCAAATTGTGCACCATGCATTCCAATACACAAACGTGCTCTATGAGACACCTTACGCATTACACTTTGGAGCATTTCAGGAGTAATTGCCTCACATGCGTTTTTAATTCTGGATTTGATGTCCTCAATATTTTCAGGGGCAGTTTGAAATGCCTTGTCTTTACTGTAACCCCAGACGAGAAAATCCAAGGGAGTAATATCTGGTGATCGAACTGGCCATAGAATGGATCCATAGGTGCCTATCCAGCTATCTGGCATAACTTGATTTAAATAATTTGTACATTACACCAGTGTGAGTTGGAGCCCTATCTTGTTGAAAATATGAATAATTTAATCTTTCTGCCACTGTTAATTCATAAAGAAAATCTTGAAATTCGTTTTGCAGGAAATTAAGGCATCTTCGAGCAGTTAATTTGCTATGATAAAGTAAGGTCCAATTACTTTAGTCCCAAGTTTAGTCCTTAAAAGATCCACCCAAACATTCGTAAAAAATCTTTCTTGGAAAACAATGTCTCTACACCATTGTGTATTTTCTCGTGTCCACTTATATTTTTATTGAAAAATCCATTATTAGAAAAATTTGATTCGTCCAACTAAAGAATTTTGCTACATATCAGCGGATCATTCCTTTTATTATTTAACAACCATCTACAAAATCTTACTCTCCTCCCTTATTTTAATGTTGAACTTTCCTCATTTTGTAGCATCGAAATCCGTTTTTTTTAAATATTTTTCTTGCACTGTCTTTTTTTATGTAACAGTTTCTCTGAATTTGTCTCATAGAGGTTTATTCATTTTGATTAACATAATTCAATACTCTACACTAACAATATTGTTATAAAAACAATCGATATTACGTCAAACTCCCTTTTAGAGAGAAGTGTTAATAGTGACTAATTTCAAAGTAATTGAAGTAGATGATCATACTATGACATCTAACAGTAACCAATCATTATGCAGTCAGGGAGAGGTTGACGGAATTACACCTAAGACTAGAAATTTTTGATATCCTCGCCTTTCCCAAATTCAATTTGTAGAGTGAAATAAAATCCTGCTAGTTTAAAAACTGTAAATAAGGAACATGTATTTAAAATATGTCATGTTAGTGTACAGGGGTTGACCAATAAATTAGACCTAATTGACTATTTTATAAGGGATAATAATTTTGACGTACTACGTATAACTGAACATTGGTTTCAGCATAACGACTTAAATAATATTAGGTTTTCTAACTCTAAAATAATTTCTCATTTTTCAAGGGTTAACGTACTCATGAGGGATCCTTAATATTAACTGATAATACTCTCTGTGCAAATGAACTTACTTCGATCAAAGTTCTTTCTGTAGAGAAACATATTGAGATATGTGGCATAAGTTACTCTATTAATCACATTAAGTCTCCATATAGACCTCCTAATGGTGATATCAATATTTTTGTTTTTAACTTGTCTGAAGCTCTAAATATTGCGATGAGAGTATCCAAATCAGTAATTCTATGTGGTGACTTCAATATTGACTATAACAAAAAATATTTTCATATTAATATCCTAAATGATACAATAAATTCATTTGATTTAACTGTAACATTGACAAAACCTACTCGCATATATACTAATGCCAATGCCTCTACCAGTAGTAGTTGTATTGATTACTTGATTACACGCTTGGATCCTAATACATATACATACAATATTATTCAACCACACATAGCAGATCACTTAGCACAATGTTTGATCTTTCCAAAGCCTTTGATACCGTCAACAAAGAAATATTGAGCTTTAAACTACAGAGCATTGGTATTAGAGGAAATATTCTTTCATGTTTAATGTCATATATGGAAAATCGATCCTTAGTTGTACACTTAAATGGGGAAATATCTGACATACATGATGTTGAGGTTGGTATTCCTCAGGGTTCCGTATTAGGTCCTTTGCTGTTCATGTTATACATTAATGATTTACCCTGTTACATGAAAAATTGTCACGTGACAATGTTTGCTGACAAAACAACAATTACCGTGTCAGCGGAAACTCCTGAGGAACTTCAAAACCTTGTTGGTAATACTAAATGAGAAAAAAACTGTGCTTTTAAATTTTCATTTGCAGAGACCTGTTCCAAATGATATTATTCTTTATGAGAATATTACTAGATCTGAATCAGTAAAATTACTTGGCACATTACTTGATCACAAGTTATCCTGGACTAATCATGTTGACCATGTATGTAACAAATTAAATAAAACGTACTTTGCAATGTTACAGTTGAAATCAACTCTTTATAAAGATGGTTTAGTTAATATTTATTATTCTATGGCATTTAGTCACATATTGTTTAATATTGTCCGATTGATCTTTGATCTGAAACTTACTGAAACTTGCAGAGATATATTTATAAACAAATCAATTCTCACTATTCCGTCTATATATATCTTAAAATGTCTCACATTTACTACAATTAATATAGAACATTTTAGAAAGAGAGCAAACTTTCATAACTATATAACGAGATATGGTCAACTCCTCAGTATTCCTTTCCATCGCACAAGTGCGGAGATTCGCAGTGTCTCGCAGTACATGACATTTAAAAAAAAAGTGAAAGAGTAGTTGTCTACAAACTGTTTTTACTCTATAACAGCATTTTTGTGTAAAAATTAATATTTGTGATCTTTTATGTTTCATGTGATCTTTCCTTTTAAATATTCACTATTTTATTTTAGTGTTATCCTTATATTGATTTTATCTTGCTCGACAGTTAAATTATGCATACATTTATGTGTGTATATTTATATTATGTGTTTGTGTGTGTATATTTATATTATGTGTTTGTTTGTATATCGTGTATATATATTATACGTTTGTTTATTTACTGATAATGTATTTGACGTGCCATATGTACATATTTGTATCTGATTCTGGCAAACAAACTATTATTATTATTTTTTTTATTATTCACTTTTCTTACATTATCCACGACATGCCCTCACCTTACTACTTTTTTTAAAAATGAACCTAACTTTCTAAACATAGTTCAATTTGGCTGCGGAGCATCTGGAAATCTATCTCCGTAAACCGTGACTGCCATCTAAATGCTAATCATATCGATTTTTTTATTATTGGTGTACACCATAATTACTGATATAAAACTTGTCTTAGAACTCGACAACGCAACATACAACAGTGAAAATCTGTCAAATTTGTTAATAACTGTATACATTGTTTATCACTAATCATGGCATACTAATTTTTATGATTCAATGATATGAACTGTGGTTTTCATAAAATATTAAATACTAACAGTACCTATCAGTTAAAATTTTTCTGACATGTTTCATATCATTGGAAAGAGAAGAAATAAACGGAATTAATGGTGTCATGGCCTACTTTGAGATTTGTTCTTTTCATTTTTGCACAAGAGTATGTCAAAGCCAAGTGCATCGTACCTATATTATTTCTAAAAATTCTAAGTATACCTACAGTACCATAAGAGTATAAATACTTTTATCGCCCTTTAAATAACAAGTGCAAGAAAGTAATATGCCTTTCATATACTATGATTTCCGCATATTAACATGTCGTAAGGCTTATATTGTTATTTCATTTTTACAGAGAGTTTTTGAACACATCGCAAGGGATAATAAGAAGTTCAAGCTAACTTGTGGATTTCTGCAGAAATTTTATGGTGAAAACCGTGAAAAATATAGTGTCTATGTAATAGACAATACCGATTAACTAATATTCGACATAATGGATAAGCCAGATGATATGGACTTAAAGTCCAATATTTTCCATTATTTTCGTCAGAAACTGTACAACCACATGCTGAATGCCTCCAAAGAAGGTATTTCAAAATTTAAAGGTGACATATCATTCCACTTGTATCACTCTTTGGCGCTAATGTTAGTGAATCGCTTAGAAGAATCCATTCACGATTTGGAGACGATTCGAATCGAAAATGACGTCAAGTTAGCAGTTACCATAGCTCTAATATATGGGCATAAACTACTTGGTGTCACCAATAAAGAGTTGTTTGCTGGACTTGATGGGCAGATGAGGGATTACCGTAGGAGCTCAGAAGCCATAGATTTTTACCACTCAGCCTTTGTGCTTGTGTGTCTAAATAAACCAGAGAAAGCTCTGGACTATGCTGAAAAGGCCTTAGCTATGCAGAGTTCTTTGTCGGAATGCTTGACGTTGAAGGGATGGATATTGCTACAACTTCGTAGAAGCGGCAAAAGGGCAACTGTAAACGTGAAAGATATTTTCGAGAGCTCCTTACAGCAAAATCCCAGAAATTTAGACGCAATTATTGGCTTAACCGAATGCCATTTATTACAAAATGATTTTGCAGAGGCTTTGAACATCGTTAACAAAGCTGTGGTGCGGTACAATTTAACAACGTTACCGTTAATGCAAAAATTACGCATACAATTGGCAGCTATCGATTGGGACCAAGCATTAGAAACCATACAGAGAATTAACGGCACCGACCCTAAGAATTTATTTGCAAGAAAAATGCTTGTGGTAATTCATTTATGTCGTTCGGCAAACTTTGAAGATGCGGATAATGAGCTTAAGAAATATATTCAGCTTCTTGAGACAACAGAGCCTGGCAACGTGCAAATAGTGCTGGAAAATGCGCAGCTGTTCAGTAAGACCTCTATGAGGAGTGTTGTGATCTTGTCAGAAGTTAAAAGGATGCTTGAAGCCATTCTTCAGAATAATCCTGAAAATGCCGAGGTCGTTGTTGAACTTGGATATCAGGCACTGTTGAGAATAAAAAACAAAGAGGCCCTGAGGTAAGAACCCAATTGTTTAATATATCTACCTATAAAATCGATAATATATGTATAATTTGCACTTGTTTTTGATTCGACATTGGAGTAGATAAGCTATGGGCGTTCTGGCGCAAAATCCCATGTTATTTCTTATGGAGGTTCATTTTGGTTTTAAGGTCACTTTTCGCCAGGCTCCGCCCACCTGTAACTAACTTCACAACTTGCGCGCGCAGGTCACGAATTGGCGGGAAATTCAAACGTTAGCGGTCATGGGTGGTTCATGGACAGTTCATGGAGTGAGTTCATGGATGGTTCATAGGGTGTAATAGACGGTTCATGGGGTGTATAATAAATGGGCCTGTACGGTTTTTAAACAGGTCTGTACGAATAATAAACAGATCTGTATGGGTTTCAAACAGGTCTGTACAAAAAATAAACAGGTCTGTACAGTTTCCAAACAGGCCATGACACCCCCATGGACCATACATGACACCCCATGGACCACCCATGACTGCTAACGTTTGAATTTCCCGCCAATTCGTGATCTGCGCGCGCAAGTTGTGAAGTTGGCTTCTAGGTGGGCGGAGTCTGGCAAAAAGTGATCTTGAAAACCGGAATGAACCTCCATAAGAAATAACATGGGATCTTGCGTCAGAACCCCCATAGCTTATCTACTCATTGGACTTTAATTAGTTTTGTGTGAAGCAAAACAAGTAGCACATAGTCTCACTTTAGTTAGTTGATTGTTTGCCGGTAAAGGTAAAATAAATCAAGGAAGCTAACTTCAAAACATTTAGTTGTGGTTTGTGGTATTTGACATTGTTACTAACTAAAGTAGGGTTATGTGTTATTTGTATTCACTCCAAGCAGCAACCGTCAATAATGTGACGTAACATGCAGATGCCCTAATAAAAGCAGTCAAATAAAAATATAAATATCCTGCACAAAGTACCATCTATTGGCAAAAGATATGCTAGCTGACGAGTTTTGATATTTTGTTTATGCCCTTAAAGTTATGTCCAAGTGTTTTATACACTTTTTGTTTTTAATTGGTATTTAAATTTTTGTTGCCATATCAATTCACTAAGGTGTATTTTTTTAAATAACAAAATTATTACTTTGAATTTAACGTTTCATTTCAAGGTACTTCAGAATTGCGACAAGGATAGACGACTCGTCTCTGAATGCATTACTGGGCCTGTCTCTGTGCGAACTTATGGAATCCGGCAACTCCGAACAGCTACATAAGCAGGTAGCTTTCCTTATGGAAATAAAAGATGCCCAAGATTCCCTGCTGTTGAGTTTCATTCGTGCTAAGATCAGCGAGACTTCAGAGTATGCCTTAAGATATCTGAATATGATTTGCGAAGTCAAATTGTCCCAACTAAGACATTGCCCGTTTTCGGACTATTACTTGATGATCTTAGACCTGGATTTTATGATTGAAGTGTTGAGGGAAAGCATGAAGCATATTTCCGTGTATAAAGACGCCTCCGATAGCATCTACGAAATTTTAAATGTGATCGTAAAATTTTGTCCTGGTATGTCGGAGGCTTTATTCTTATTGGCAAAACTTCAGTATATGAGAGGGGACTATACTGATTCTATGAATAATCTGGAGAAACTTTTTGTCAACGTGACTTTACCACAATATGAAGCGAGGCTGCTGATGGCTCGAATCCAGGTGCAACATGGATTGTTCGAGAGAGCTGCCCAAACTTTAGAGGTATGAGCCTCTAGAGGCAGAGTTTACATAAAAATAAGACACATTTTTCCACTTCTTGGTCATTGGTTCTCAAACATTAAATTAGTTCATTGGTTTTTTGGGTCACTTCCAGAAAAAGTACGATACAGGGCATGTAAAAATGTTTTTTATGCTAAGTTCTAAAAGTCGAGTCAAATTTGACGATAGTAGTCAATATCCTCGGTTTTATTTGAGCGAAACCCAAGAATTAGGAGAAATGTGGAAAAAGAAACATTGATAAAACCCCTTTCAGGTCTCTCTCAGTCACAATTTCAAAGTAAGGGAGGATCCAATGTATCATTACATTATGGCTTTAATTGCCAAGAATGCCAGCAACTATGCCGATGCCATTAAATCCTTCTCTGCTGCCTTGGCTTTAGCAAGCCTTACACCAAAGAACCTTCACCCTGACGTTAACCTTGCAGAAAAAGCCACCATGTACGTTGAGCTGATAGACACCCTGAATATAGTAGGTCAGGAGGAAGACGCGGCCAAGGCCCTTGAGATCGCTACACAAGAGCTGCAAGAAACACCGGAGGAGGCTAGGATCTTGCTCTTGAGTGCAGAACACTTGTTGAAGAGGAAGAATATACAGGGAGCATTGGATTTGTTGAGTAGGATAAAACCGACCGATTCGTGCTACCAGGAGGCGAGATCTAAGCATGCGGAGGTGTTATTGAACCATAGAAAGGATAAGTATGCTTATGTGCAGTGCTATCTGGATAATGTAAAGGAGAATCCTGGGCCAGAGTCTTATGTGATGCTCGGTGATGCTTATATGAAAATTTTAGGTAAGTTTTTGTTTCTATGTGACTGTTTATTGATAACATGGGTCCTATCGGTAGTGTGTTAAGGACGAGAACAAAGATAGTGGCATTTAAAATAAGACAGCACCAGCGGTAGCTGAAATTTACATTGCAAAAAAGTGTGTTGCAAATGAAGTACCGAACCAAGTTTTTTTCCGAAAATGCTTGTAAAATATTGTTACGTATTTACAATCTTCAGTAAACACTCTGTAGGTTCAAATAACTTGCAACAAGAATCTTCACAAACCACTATTTTATTAATCACTTAAATTACAGTAGTTAATCCTTAAAAATCACATGACTAATAATAACTTTAATCTAATATAAATTCCCTACTTTTAAATCGCAAGGGTACTTTACCTTTAAATCACTTGTCAACTCTTATCTAACCAAAAACTGTCCTGCCTGCTCAACTTCACTTCTTTAGTTTATATACACTCTTAGAATGTACCAGAATCCCATTCCATAACATTCTAGAACAGGTTGGAATCCTCCAAAGTTTTCTACTACGTGCTAGATGGCGGTTCATCAATCGGCCCAGAGGTGGCGCCACCCCACCTACTGGCCATCAACAGAATAACAGGTTTCCCCTCACTTTGACCAGGGACTTAATAACATCTCTCCCCGTTAGAGGGCAGCACATAACAATATTAGAAATACATGATTTTCTTACTCTGAAGGAATGATTTATTTATTTATTTATTTATTTATTTATTTATTTATTTATTTATTTATTACCCAACAGTAAAACCAATTACAGGGTAAAACAAATAGTGTATATAACATAAGACAAAAGATAAAAGAGAGTAGAGAATAAATCAATATTACAAGTTAATAAGGATATTTAAAACAGGATATCGTTACGTATTAATATTATCACAATATAATATAGATTTGAGACTTGAAAAATTTATATCACAGTTATTGCTTAAATTATTATAGTTTGTGCACATGGTATTAATTGGAGACTTTAACATCATATTTGTTAAACATACATTTGGTTGAAATGTAGTGGGATGCCTTGTAGATATTCTTGGTATATTAAATTTGATTTCACTTAACAAGTTGGGGCAGTCAATATGATAGTGAATTAAATTATATAAGAAAGTTAGAGATGTATTAACCCTTCTAGTACTAAGAGATAATAGGTCAAATCTATCCAACAGAGAAATATGGTTTGCACCTTGAGGTGGGTATGTCCGATCCACTCTATAGGCCAGAAACTTGACAAATTTACGTTGAATCGATTCAACTCTATTTATGTAACAGTCATAAATTGGATTCCAGATTAGTGAGCCATATTCCAACTTAGATCGAACATAAGCGAAGTATAGTGTTTTTAGGCACTCTATGGTAATAAAAGACTGAGAGTTCCATATGATAAATCCCAGCATTCTCGACGCGGAATTACATATCTGATCAATATGTGTACAGAATGACAGTGATGAATCAAAGTATATGCCCAGATCCTTAACCTCTGTGCATCTTATAAGAGAAACGTTGTTAATTGCATAGTTGTATAACAGTGACATACTTTTACGAGTGAAAGTTACTATTTTACATTTTGAGACGTTTAAAATCAGTTTATTTGAGTCACACCATTGATTAATTTTATCTAAATTAAGCTGCAGGTTTCGGCAATCATCTACAGTGCAAATCGAGGAATAAATTTTCAAATCGTCAGCAAACATTAGTCTATTACAATCTAACAACTTAAGTAAATCATCAATAAATATAAGAAATAGTAATGGGCCAAGGTTGGAACCTTGCGGAACTCCAGATGTTGATATAAACATATTTGATTTAAAACCGTTGTAATAAACATATTGCTCTCTGTCCAGTAGATATGATTCGAATAACATCAAAAGATTTAAGCTAAAACCAATTCTATCCAGTTTTTCTAACAAGATATAGTGATCGATTTGGTCAAACGCTTTCTGAATGTCAGTGTAAATAACATCAACTTGGCCTCTATTGTCCAATATTTTAACGGTATATTCAGTAAAACTAGCCAAGTTACTTATAGTGGACCTTTTCCCCATGAAACCATGCTGCCAGGGAGATAGGATATTTTGTATATTACTATATATAGCCCTATATAATATGATCTCCAATAATTTGGCGAAGTTACAAATTATAGATATAGCACGATAGTTATTTACATCGTTTAGATCACCAGTTTTAGGAATAGGACATAGTTTAGCTATTTTCCAGACAGTTGGAAAAGTAGATGTTTCCAATACTAAATTGTACAATATACAGAGGGGGAAAGCCAAAGCACCTATACAGTCTTTCACTAGGAAACAGGGCACTCTGTCATCACCAGCAGTTAGACGATCTTTCAGTTTTTTTGCCGCCATAATAATGTCATTCTCAGAGATACTCTTAAGGTTTATGTTTTGCATAACATAAGGTTCAATTGTTGGAACATCTAAGGGGTGAGATTGTCTAAAGACACTAGAAAAATAGTGGGCAAAAGCATTAACTATGTCCTGGGGATCTTCATAAGTTACATTCTGGAAGTTCACTTTGCCAGGAATTCTAGTATTACCTTTTTTGGTGTTAATGTATGACCAAAATGCTTTCGGATCGGAATGGATACTCTGTTCGATACTGATTAGGTGCTGTCTATACGCTTCAGATATACTATTTTTTATTTTGGCACGAATTAATTTGAACTCGTTGTGGTACTGGATGTCATTAGTCTGTCTGTATCTTTTTAGTATACTTTCTTTTTTCCTAATATCGTTTATAATATTTTTAGTGTACCAAACCGGATATTTCGTTCTGTTATTTCTCGGTGTTGTGTATAAAGGAACCCAGCGATCAAAGGCTGATTCTAAGATAGTATAAAAATATGAGCAAGCCTCATTAGGACATTTGAAAGTTTTGAGGGGTGACCAATCAATAGAGAGTAGATGATCATATAGCATAGGAAAATTACTTTTCCTGAAATTATAATTTTTCCCAACATTCGCGGTGGGAAAATTTAGATATTTAGGTTTATCCGTATATACAATAATATTTAATGGAGGATGATGGGGGTCTACTTTAACAATACCATCAATACTGAGTGAGACATTACATTTTATATTAGCCACTATAAGGTCAAGTAGTCTGTTATTTATATTCAGAATTGTATTATATTGCGTAAGATCTAGGAATTGTACACTGTTATTAAATGTGATGCATTTACTATCCAATACTTCAGGGTTATGATAGTTAGGAATGTTAAAGTCTCCTAGGATAACAATATTCTTACTATACAAGTATTCATAAGTTGTTAGTAGTTCGAAAAATAATTCAAATTCATTTAGGTGAATATTGGGAGGGATATAAACAACTAGTATAATTATAGATGAATGACTACAGTCCATTTTAAGACCTACAATCTCAATAGAATGTATTAAATTGGTTATATATGAATAGTTTAATCTGGAACTTAAGAAGTTCGATCTAGTAGCCACTAAGACACCCCCTCCGCGTGAAATCTCAGATTCATGAAAGTTACGATCACAGCGAAACACTACATACTCATCATTGAATAGTTCAGAAGAAGAGACATTCTCGTTGAGCCATGTTTCAGTTAAACCAAGTACATCATATTCACACTCAGAAATTGCTGTAAAGAACATGTCAATCTTGGAATTAAGTCCTCTAACGTTTTGATAATATAGGCTAATGGTGTCTAACTGTGCATGAATGTGTAGTTAATTCATTGGATTGATTACTTAAAGCGTTTTTGTAGGTGGGATCTGGATCGAAAAAACTCAAATTTGTGGATGATTAAATCTTCAGGCCACAATTCAGGATTAAGTAACTCCTCTTCAAGACTCTTCATGGCATTGATGCGAAAACTGTTGTATTCACCAGATCTCACAAACAGTTCCTTGACAACAAACGTTTCATTTTTAAAGTTTTCTTGTAGATATTCCTGCATATCCTTTGCTGATACATCACGTGACACCTTTCCAACAAATATGGCTGTTTTCTGAGGGAAAACGGCAGCAGAGATTTTTGAGCTATTTGACTTCCTCGTTCCTATTATGCCTTTCTGTGGCTTGTTAACTTTCGGCCTAGTCTGATCATTAGGAATTTGTGAGGGTTTAGGACTCAAATTTGCATTCAGACAAGAATTGGTTTTGCGTTGTGTCCGAGGTGACTTAGAGGTAGTGGGAACCACTATAGTTTTAGGCGATTCAAGAGTATTAGGCAAATAAGCACGGATATCTCTAATCGAATTTCTCAAGGCTATAAATTTTTTTTCAAGATTATCAACTTGTGATTTTAAATCCTTTATCGGTATGATATTTGATTTCCTATGTTCATTCTCTTTTGGGTGCTTTTCATTAGTATCATTAGTGACAGCTGTTGGTAGAGGTTTTTCTGTCAAGAATTTTACTAGTTCTACGTTAGATTCTTTGATGTTGGTCAGAAATGTTGCTAGCTTATTTGACATCTCTGAAGAATATGTTTCAAGTTGTTTATGAATTATATTAGAAATCTCGATTTTGAAGTCTGCTATTGATGCTGGAATTAATTTGCAGTCAATACACCAGTAGGATATTGATCTTTTTTTGAGAGTGACAGCTCTCAGTTCAGTCGAGGTTAATTTCGAGCATTGTTGACATATACCTTTGCTGCATATATCACACACAGCAAGGGGATCTTTATCAGTATCAAATGTTTCATTACATTTATTACAGTTTGAATTAGGCATTTTTAGTTCAATATTGGTGGTTAATAAACTGTACCACCCTCGTGTTAATTTACCAGTTTTTTTAAGCCCTAATCTGATCAGTAAAGTTAAGTGTTGATAACAGTTTTTGTCAAACGTTTTTATTTCTTTTCTTTTCCCTTCTTGGTAGAGATAAGTTTTTAGTTGGTTCGAATAATGCATTAGATGCAAATAATAAACTAAGATATTTATTCACAGCTCACTTATATGCAGCTGCACTAGTAATTTATGAAAAGTTTATAGTTTTATGAACAGTTTGATACAGAAGTAAAAATTAATAGTTCACTTTAACAATAAAAAAACACTTCATTTGAATAGAGCACAAACAAACACACTTCTACTTTGATAGCTTATCTATAGCCAATTGAATGATGATCGACAAATGTCGAAGTTCATTAGAGTTATTAGAATATTTATATTTCTATGGCTTCTCTGTAGCTTCTTGAATGTGCTGTTTTTTTGTGCCATAATATTTTAGATAGTGCCCAGTTTCCTTTGAATGTTTGGATGCTGTAGAGTTAGTAATGTTTTCCTTTTGTTTGACTGGTATGTTCTTTAAGCCTGCTGTTTATACATATTTTGGTTTCTTCCATGTAAATTTGTTTATTCAAACTAACAATACTATAAATTCCTGGTAAATCAAGTTCTTTACGGTGGCTTATTTTTGAGAAGTTACTCTCCAATTGTCTGTTTTGCTCAGAGATCATTTTAATGTTCTTTTCTGGCACTTTCCCAATTCTGTCTGTGCAACCTTATATGACACTGCATGTTTAAATACCTGTTTGGTATGTGCTAGACTTCTGTACATCATACATTCAAATTTTCCATTGGAAGTGGGGAATTGGCAATATTTTTTAATATAGTCAGAAACATTTGAAATTGCTCTTTTTTCTAAGCGATATATTTGCTGTTATAGAGCCTGACGAAGCGCTTCAATGTTACGAGATGGCTTTAAAGGAGAAACCAAAAGATCAGTTTCTAACTTCCAAAATGGGAAAAGCCCTAGTGGACACGCACTATTTTTCTCGAGCTGTAAGTTATTACAAACAAGCTATACAAAATACTAACGACTCAGAGTTAAAGCTGCAACTAGCCGAACTTTACATGAATTTAAAGGACTATGACAAGGGCGAGTTGTTATTATTGAATGAACTGGAAGACGAAAATGTAATTAATTTGGAAGATCTGACGTACTTGCGGTACAAGACTAGACTGTTGAATTTATTGGCGCAGATACAAGAAAAGTCGGGGAATACCACATATGCCGTGAAGAGTTTAAGGGATGCGTTGGATAATCAAAAACGATTGCAAAAACGGCTGGCATTGGAACAGAATCGTGAGTCTATTCTCTTGGCAAATTTGTCATGTAAATACAAACTTGTATCTTAATTTTCAGCAATTCCTGAAGATGAAGTAAAAACACTCATTGAAATACCAATGAAGCTGGCAGAAATGAGTATACAGCTCAAAAACAACGAACAGGCTATTAACTATTACAAGGAGGGGCTCGCGGTGTCACCCAATAACGTTACCTTAATGGTGGCCTTGGCGAAATTGTACATGCAGGTGAGTTCAACTAGAAACGGGGCAAGTGTGCGTAAGCCCTTGAGGTTGATTGAAATTTTCTTCTTGCGCTCATATCTATAAAATATTGCACTCATAAACGTTTCCCTCAATCGCTGAAACAATTTTGACAAGCACCTAAATACAACCTAAATAACCCAGATTTAGTTAACCAAGCTAAGCATTATCAGGAGATTGTGAGTCTAAATATGTCAGTTTAATGTGCCATGCCTTACTGTTCAATAGAGTTCAGCTAAATATGTAATTTAAGATCAATTTATTATCTTGTGTATAAAAACAAATGAAAAAAAAATTTTTCACCAAATTGAAAACAAAACTTTTTATAAAATGGGTATGAGCTGAAATTTTTGATAGCTGATAGGTGGAAGGGGTATATAAAACATATGAGCATATAAAACTCTGCTTCCATGCGTGCATAAATATCCAGATCTCGCATATCGATTCCTAACTTTGTTGCAGCTTTTCCCACTTCTTGCTAAGGGTTAAGTCATTAATATCTTGGTCTGTTGTCAAAGGTATGCTTGACTAGACTTACCATCATTCCATATTGTACATAAGCCATGTGTGCTCATTAAATCTTGATATAAAAGAACGTTTCGTTTGCCCAACATTCTTCTTTATCCTGAGTGGAGAAGGAAATAAAACACATTTTTTTTGCTATAGTGGTTATTTTCAGCTTGAAACTAATAGCAGAAGTTTTTACAGCAATTTTTTATTTTTAGATGAGTTACCTTGAATTATGTCAACAGACTGCCGCAAGCGTGTTAAAACTAGATCCAGAAAATGAGAGTGCATCAGTAATGATGGCTGATATAGCATTTCGAAAGGTATATATTACATTAGCACAATTTTTAAATAGCTTGCCCATTTAACTAACTGTCTCTGTATTTTAGGTCGATTTCGACATGGCTTTGTTCCATTTCACCCAGTTGGTAAACAAACAACCAACAAACTGGGAAGCCTTAATCAGACTGATAGAAATCCTTCGGCGTACCGGCAACATAGAAGATTGTGCCGCATATTTAGCCGCAGCAGAGCAAAAATGTGAGAATCCGGCGAAAGAAATGGGATACTTGTACTGCACGGCCCTTTACCAGTGGTATTCTGGTAATTTAAATGGGGCATTGAGGAATTTCAACCTCGCTAGGTCAGACCAGGACTTCGGTCAGATGGCTATGTATAACATGGTCGAGATTTGTCTGAACCCTGATGATGAGATACTAGGCGATCAGTTTATGGACACTGACGATATCGAGTACCGAGACTCTAGGTCTATGGCGCTGAAAACAGGTTAGTGAGATTTTTCTTATGCAAGATATTTACAAATGGTGAGGGACAGGCAATATTTTCCCTAATATCTAAGTATTTATTGAATATGTACTTGTGTTATTGTCAAAAATAATATCCGGCTCGAAGGACCAAATTTATGTTTGACCTTTACATCCAACATTAAGGATTAGAACAATAAAGAGTGCAAAGTATTATGTGGTTTTCTGGTTATGAAATAAATATTGCTTCAAGCAATGTCGTTAATAATCCCCAATATATGAAATTTTAAATTAAATATATATAAAGCTATTATAAATGGCCCTGGATGCGTTTACGAAAGTCGGAGATATAACCCTATGACTGTATCTACAATAGTTGGGTATAGCCAATGAAATGGATGGATACTGCATATGTCACACGCCAATAATATAGAACATCTGCTAACATTTTATAACTTTGCTTTCGACGTTAATTAAATAATAAAATAGGATCGTCGATCATAAATTAAAATACGTGAGAGGAATAAGAAGGAAGATATCCCTTTCGCGTGCTACTTTCTGATATACCTAAAGAAACATTCTTATTACGTATTTTAGTTGTTAACAAAATGTCAAGGGCAAGGGAAATTATCTATCATAAGCAACTATACTACATCAAATAATATTAACATATTTAACCTAACGAACTAACCTAAAGAAATATTCGTATTTTAGTTGTTAACAAAATGTTGTAAAAAAAAAAACTGTAACAAGTTGATTGAAACCCTCAACCTCACATGTGAGAATCGGGCAATCTAGCCACTACACCATGACCTGCTGATGACAAACCTACATACTTCTTACTATATCAGTACGTCAATCGATTTTACTGTCGGGGATATAGCACGTACGGTTATATCTTCGACTTTCGTAGATGTATCCACTTCCATTATATATTTAAAGGTAGTGAATCGACTCGAAGTAAACCGAAAGAAGTGACAGTAAAAGTTTTTTATGCAACTACTAATAATTTTAAAATTAACACGTTCTCTTATAAAGATTAATTATTACAGATTAACAACAATAAATAAAATCCGGCTCGAAGGACCAAATCAGTGCTCGGATGTTATGTCTACATTAAGAATTATAGTAATTTTATTTGTTATATAAAGAGACTGACGAGCCTTTTCTTCAATTTTAGTTCTGAAATATCGCCCAATACAGTATCAATGAGTAAATCGATGCGAAACATAATGGAAGAAGTTGTAGTTTTGAACAAAGAGCAAAAACATCTTTAATTTATCTTGGCAGAATAGCAGTTTTTGTTTTTATTATTGCAATTTCTGACGAATTTAAAATAAATACAATTTTTTGTGAAAATAGTTAGCTATTAGTGATTAATATAGTCGGTTATATATTTACTGGGCAATCAAAAAACGCAACAAAAACTTTACGAGCTAATTATTAGCGCCAGTGAACCATTTGGCATGGTCTTATTAAACAGACCAACCTATAAAGATAAGTGATTCAATTTGCAGGCGAGTAACTATCTTAATGAGGTCGTAAAGTTTTTGTTGCGTTTTTTGACTGCCCAGTAAATATACATCCACCTATTACTAATAACGAAATGCGGCTCGAAGGACCAAATTAATATTTGAACTTGTCTAACGTTAAGAATTGCAATGATTTTATATAAAGAGACAGAAGTTTTACTTTCTATTCTGATTTTGGAGTATTGTAAATGTATACGGAACATTGAAAAGCAATAAAGTGATTCGAAATAAAATTACGACCTATTATAAAAATTTATTGTTAGAGATTCGCAACAATAAGTAACGAAATCCGGCTCGAAGGACCAAATGAATACAACCTATTGTGAAATTGATTAGTTATTAGAGATTAGCAGCTAATAACGAAATCCACCTCAAAAGATCAAATTAATGTTTGTATTTGTTTGTTTGGAATTGGAATGATTTTATATGGAGACTGGGAAGTTGTACTTTCTGTTCAGTACATGAAATTTTGAATTAAGGGAAAAAACTCGAAACAAATTTAAAGAAATGGTAGTAGATTAAGACCTATTATGAGAACGAATTATTGGAGATAAGCAACAATAAATAAGAAAATCCGGCTCGAAGGACCAAATTAATGTTGAACTTTGTCTAATGTCACGAATTAAATCTGCATTATTCGTTAAATAATAAGACTGATCAGTTTCTCTTTCCATTCTAGCCCTGAAATGCTGGAATCTGATTTTATTTCTTAATTTTTCTGCATGTTTATAACAAATTAATACACACTTTTCATCAAACTCTCTCAATTTTTTTCGATCTTCAAACTGATATAGTTATTCTATCTAATGTTTGTTGTAGCTGACCGATTGCTGAAAGAGCTGAAGCTAAGATTGGATGCAAATGGCGATGAAATTTTGAGGTACAGGCTTCTCTTAAATTTCCGCTTACTCGCGACCAAGGAAAAGCACAACATAGAACGTGCTCTTGAAGAGTTTGTGTCTTTGGCGTCAGAAAATGCTTACAAGGACAATATCGGTACTATTTTAGGTAAGTTTCTCTTATTATTAACATACTTGAAGGATATTTGCAAGCGATAATCCGTATTTATGATGAATTAAGTTGCTTGGAAAGCAGAATGGTCGGGTAGTATAACAGCAAAAGTTTTAGTTTTAATAGTTTTTGTTTTCCTAAAAGTATCTCTAGAAATTCTCGGCTGGTGCCTTAGAATGGTCTAAATTTTCTCTTGTATTACAGGTATGGCCACCGCGTACAGCCTCCTAAAGCAAGCTCAGAGAGCTAAAAACCAATTAAAAAGAATCATAAAGTCCACCTGGACATTTGAAGACGCGGAATACCTAGAGCGTTGTTGGCTGCTCCTTGCCGATTATTATATACAATCTGCGAAATTCGATAACGCAACAGAATTGATAAACAAAGTTGTCCAACACAACAAGGCATGTACAAAAGCGTACGAGTATTTAGGATATATCGCCGAAAAGGAGCAACGCTATAAAGACGCTGCTAATTTCTATGATCAAGCGTTTAAATACGGTGGAAAGTCCAGTCCGGCTATAGGTTATAAGTTGGCACATTGTTTGATGAAGTGCAAAAAATATCCGGACACCATCGACATCGCCCAGGAGGTTCTGAGGTTGAGTCCTGACTATCCCAGGATTAAGAAAGATATTTTGGATAAAAGTATGAATAACTTGAGAACGTAAATGTTGTGTTCTCTTCATGAATATTGATCCGTCCATTTGCACTTTTATATTATAAGTAGTTGTGACATTGATGTTGATTTTTGTTTTGTTAGTTTTTATTCAGATAGTTTATTTTTTCATAAGTTTTCATATTTATGATGTTGCCGTCGTTTCCTTTGTTAGTTTTTAAGCATATGTTTTATTTGTTCACAGACTGAGATTTTAAAAAGTTTTAATTAGATTTAATGTTCAATGATTGGGTATTTTATTTAAAAAGTTCACACCTACCCTCCTTTTAAGTCTCAATGGCCTTAGAGCTTTCCTAATCCTCCTACCGCTTCAAGATACTGAAATAGTCCTTTCACAAACCTTTCAAGTTTCAAGGTGATGATACCAGATCGAGAGTAATTAGGTACAATTGTTCGTATTATTATACAGGGTGATCAGAACTTATCTGAAAAGTCTTGATGGGACATAAGACGAATGATCCACATAAATGCAGTATCTCAAAGAAAAAATGAATAAAAGTTTCAAAATCGTTTATTAATAATTACTTTCATGCAATCTGAATCTTGATCGACTATAATAATATATTGAGCTAAAACTGTTACATTTGTTAATTGTGTATGACTTTAAAAAACGTGCATGTTTTAAAACGTCTGAATCTAACCTCATGCCTTTAAAATTTGCATTTCTTAATTCATCCATTTTGATTATGTTTACATAATATAGGACAGGTCAAGTGTATATAAATAAAATGTATAAAATGTAAAATTTACAAAGTTCTAAATAACGAGATACAAGAATAACGAGTATAATAAGCAAACAAATATACAAAAGTACAATTAAATATGCAAGCATAAGATATGATCATCTTAATATGGTCATAAAACAATATTGAATAAAACTAGTGAAACATAATAAATTATAATAAATTGTAGTGATATCACGGACTGTCAGTCATATATTCATTTAATATTTTTCAATTAACATACCTACCTTTAATACTTGTTTTTGATTTAAAGACTTGTATTGGTGAGGTAATTTGTTACATACTTTAATAGCCAAATATTTAGGACTATGTTCAAACAAGCTGGTACGGTGTCAAGGAATCTCCGGGGTCTGATTATTTCTTGTGTTATATGAGTAATAGACATTTAAATTATGTAACTCTTCCAGATTAGATCTGGCATACAATAAGAGATGCATTATAAATATTGATGGTAGTGTTAGAATTTGCATAGCTTTAAAATAGCCCCTGCAACTAGCCCTATATCCGATGCCAACTAAATATCTGATGGTCCTTTTCTGTAGTGTAAATACCCTTTGACTCTCACACCGATGCTCCCACGCAATTATACCGTAAGATAGGATTGAGTGAAATTGTGCATAATAGTACATTTTTAAGGATTCAGTATCAACTATATGAGATAGTTGCTTTATGCAGTAACAAGTAGTAGCGATTTTCTTACAAAGTCAATATGTGTTCTCCAGCTGCAATCCTCGGATATATATAATCCTAAAAATTTAACAGACTCAACTTGTCGCAAGGAGCCACATTTTGATTTAATTAGAATACTTTCATTGTAATTGGTATTGGAGTTATTGAATCTAATGCATACAGATTTTTTGCTATTTAGTAACAAATTATTATTCGAGAACCATGACTGAAGATGTTGCATTTGGATGTTACATGAGTTAATAGTATTACTTGAGTATTATCACTACAGAGAATGGATGTGTCATCAGCAAACATAAAAATGTTAGAGAATTTTAGATCGTTTATATAAATTAAAAACAGCAAAGGTTCTAAAATTGACCCTTGTGGAACCCCTATGGTTGTGGGTAGTATATAAGATTTTTTTTTATGCCCTCGACATACTGTGTCCTATCCTTTAGATAGCTTTTAAACCATTCTAGGACTTGACCATGTATCCCATACTTTTCCATTTTAATTAGAAGAGTTTTGTGACATACCAGGTCAAATGCCTTACTGAGAGCCAGAAAAATTCCAACAGCATTTTTCTGGTTGTCCATATTTTCATACAATAAATTCAAAAATTTGTTTATAGCACTAATAGTGGAGAGACCCTTCCGGAAACCAAACCGGTTTACATTGAATAGCTTGAAAGTATCAAAAAAATTTGTAACTCTAATAGCTATAACTTTTTCAAATATTTTTGAAAATGCAGTCAGAATCGCAATTGGTCTGTAGTTTTCAATGTTGTTAACTTCACCCGATTTAAAAAGTGGAACAATTTTGGCAATTTTCAGTTCTTCAGGAAAGATACCTTCACTAATTGAGAGATTTATTAAGTACGTCAGTGGTTTCACAATGTGTGGTATGCACTTTTTTAATAAACTTGAACTAACCTTATCAGAACCAGCAGCATTTGAGTTCTTTCAATTAATAACACTGTTGATAACTTCTGATTCTGTCATAGGGTCTATGAAGATACAAGAAGGATTTACAGTAATGTTAGTTAGTTTACAGTAATGTAGAATATGACACAATAGATGCCAAAACATATTTTTTATTGTTCTTCGGAACTTAAAACTAACTTTTATGTATTCATTTGTTATATTTGGTGCAGAAATGACAATAAATTGAATTTTTTGGTCAATTGTGAAATTATGGTTCGTGTGTTATAATAATGGCGCTAAAAGTTTTGGCCATCAAAATGGCGTAATATTTCAGAAAATATCACTTTAAGGTCGTTTTCA
Source organism: Leptura quadrifasciata (assembly GCA_963675555.1). Taxonomy (NCBI): domain Eukaryota; kingdom Metazoa; phylum Arthropoda; class Insecta; order Coleoptera; family Cerambycidae; genus Leptura; species Leptura quadrifasciata. Next base: position 10,136,820 of record OY776681.1, on the reverse strand, counting down.
CCAAGAAATGCTACTTGAAAGTAATCGCTACTTGGCGATAGTGACGAAAACTGAATATGTAACTTTAAAGTTATTATTACTACAAATTTGCGAATGGGACTGTAGCACCACTTTAAAGTCGTAGCAAAATTACCTGTTCAAAGTTGCCGCTGCCACTTCATGGTTACATTTTTCTTAATGTTGATTCGGAACGTCTCCTTGGTGCGTGTTAGCCGTACGTTGAAGTCTAAACTGAACGTGCTCCTAATTTTAACTATTTATTATTTACCTAACTTCACATTGAATAAACTGTCAGCTCTCGTAGTTTACTTGTATGGTTGTATGTGGCATATGTATCTTGGTATCTTTAATTATTTAATCTGTGTATGCGGCCATATATATATACATGACTCATCACTTTTGTGAACCACTCACTCCACACTGTCCTAATTTGATGTTTCTTTTTTATACACACACACACAAAACTATAAAATGTTGCACATCATGAATATAGCAGCATATAATTCTAGGTTAGGCAAATATCATAGGTTATGTATAGGTTAGGTTTGTTGCTTTAACTTTATCTATGGTCAACATTGGGAATTAGAAGGTGAAATTTACTTCATGGTAAATTTTAGAGGTGGCGTGCGCTTTGTAGTAGCTGTGCACAGTTCTATAAATAGCAGTAATGTCATTAACACAATATTACTTACAAATTCCACTATTTTAAAGGAACAGTGAAGGTTCCCAGAACGTCGCGGCAACTATTAAAGCTATTTGATTGCAACTTTGAAGTCACATTTCAGTGACACGAATTAGTCGTTGCTACTATCGTTTACCACCTTCAAGTTCTGAAAACCCGAAAGTCGTCCCACTGGTAACTACCACGTTCCCATCATGTACTAAGAAAGCTATGTAGAAGTTGCATAACTATTAGTCATTAGTGGTAGAAACTACGAGACAAGGACTGTAGACTTATCAAATGAAGTTATTTTTACATCAGAGTCGAAAATTTAGTCGCAATTACGTAATGATTACTCATACGAGGTTCCCTTTTCAATTATTATCACTTTGGTGCTAGTTGGGAAGCCACCAAATAGATTACTAGGGAGGTATAAAATTACTTGGGATTTCCAACCTCATGTAGTAGTACTTAGTAGGATATTCTACTATAAAGACGATTTTTAGTTGCTAAAAAGGTAGATGTTACCTAATGATGGTACCTAATTTTACTTCAAAGGAAATTACCCTTTGTAATTTTTTTTTTTTTTAGTAGTAGTTTTTCCTTCTGCTTTGATTAAAGTTACTTTTAAGCAGACTTGTGTATGAGGTAGATTTCTTGGTATATATAAGTAATTTACGTAAATTTAAGTATAAATTAGAACCATTTGGTAAATTTAAATCGGAGGTGTCTTTTTGTAGTCAATTTTACGTAATAAATACCTTAATAAGTGAATTCGACTTTTACGAAGTCGAGTTATAGCAAAATTTATGAAAAATGGTTGCTGGGGGCTATGGTATTTAAGAATACAGCTATTGTCATTTACAGGAACAAAACTACGTCGAGGTCCATAGGCTGATAATGCATAAAGTTGCTATTGTTTATGGACGTTTTTAGACTTATTCTTTGCTATAGAAAATAAAAGTGTTTAATGTAGAAATTCGAATATTATGTAAAGTGTAAACGAATTTAATTGAAACCGTATAAAAACTAAAAGCCGGCAAAAACAGTCGGCATCTCTTTATTGTACATGGGCGGAGGTAAATAGAAATGCTTGTCATTAGAAAATAATAAAATTTTTGGGCGTTATTATATTATCCTCTGTTTCAAATGGTCTCCAGAAAGCCATGGTAAATTAGTAAATAATTAAAATATTTTACCTTTTATATAGTAGCAAATATTTATAAATATGAACAATAACTAACTAAACTCCTACGCTCGATATTATAACAGGTATTTACGCACTGCACTGGCACATTAATAGCACAGCAGAAGTCCACCTTTGACTATTGAGAAGCGATTTACCAGTTTTTTTATGCTAGTAGGCCTGCCCATTTTATTATCTTTGAACCAGTCGTAGATGGTTCCTTCAGGCTGATTACATTGCCAGTCTCGGACTCGCCTGCACAGTTTCAACTACCTACCATTCGCATCTCGATACCATTGCTAAATATATAGGACAAAATATCAAGTTCAGTGCGCACGGTCCTGTGTTTTAACACTGACCAGTTCCAATTATCCTCGTATAAAGTATAAGCGTGTGTTTAAAATTGATAATTGTTTGGAAATTGAATATTTGTTGTTCTGTGTTCATTTAGAATAATTATTAATAATTTAAAACCTCGAAGAATAATTTAATTTTGATAATAAATAGGAAGTAATTTAAAAAACATTTTCGAGTTATTTTTTAAATTACTGATTTTTTTTTCAAATCAAGAAGACGAAGTTTTAATCAGCTGTGAACTGCACAATTTTCTCTAATTTAACCAACCTTCTATCTCTTACGATTTAGAAGTTATCTAGAATCAATTCCATTGAAAATGTGGACACCTCGTATTATATGCTATATAGAAGAGGTTAAGGGTGCTATTTATTGGATTATTAAATTAATTGGTTATACTTTACTTCGAATACGGTTACAGAAACATTTTTTTCGCGGGTGAAATTTCCCTTGAGAGATCACCAAACCTCTTATTTCCAATAGGTTATTACATTTTCCATCCTTAAACCTGGACATTTTACTTTCTACTCCCTAAAATTGATAGTTTTGGACAGGACTTTAAATAGAAATCAAAAACGGTAAGTGTTGTAATAAGATAAATATATTTCATCAACAAACATACATTTAGAACACTACTTATTCAATATCTTAATCTATTATAATTTATTAAAAGTGTATAAATATATATTTTTTTCTTATTCTGCAGTAACTGAATTTTTTTTTATTTCATAAAAAAGTAAAAAGAGTATACTTCTAGCGCGGCTAGAAGATACGTAACAACAATATACAAGGTTCATCGTATTTTAGACCAAGAGCACCTAACCGTAGTTTTGAAAACTTGAAAAATTCTCTCCGGAAACCTCGTGTAACTATGTACTGTCATGAGCAAAAAAACAGGACGACTATTTTTTTCTAATGTAAATCTGTCTCTATTTGAATATGTACTGAGTAGCCGAAAATGGCAATATCACAAAAATTAAAGTTAGTGGAAAGTGGAGAAGATCTGGCCTTGGAATAAGGAAACGTCCAACTGTGATTTTTTTGCCAATAAATAGAGTTGGGTCCCCCCCAACATTCTGACACGTTTGATCAGCGGATATCAAAGGGGGAAGCGGAAACGACATGTTAAATGTATAGGAAAACGGTTTTTCGAAGATAACTCGACGGCTTTTGACCTGACGAAAAAAAAAAAATTCAGACCAAAAATGAAGAGCTCATGGAAATAAGCAAATTTTGTTCTTTACTTCACCGACATCACACCATTGATTCGCGAGACATTGCAAATCCAAGGTGCAGAAATTAAAAAAATTGAAATAATTTGTTATCAGGAAGGAGTGGAGTTGAAAACTCAATTTGTTTCTAATAGAGGGATATCGGCAGATATTTTGTTGGGCCGGAGGCCGGGGGCGGTGAGATAATTAGGAGGCGAGGGAGAGGAGAAAAATATTTCACATGCTGGTAACTCCCCGTGTAGTTGACCTATCGCGATCAGACCGACGTAAAATTTTTTATTAGCTAAAAGATAGCACTCGTATAAAATGAATTTTTTCGCAAACAAACGCTTGGTGCGCAAAATAAAAATTGCGCGTTTTTTCAAACAATTTTTTTTCACACGAAGGGAAAGGGTGGGGGAAAAATCCTTTTCGCCATTTGATAGCTTTTTTATTAACGTTAAATCTTCGTTCGGCCAGATCGCGATAAAATAATTAGAAATGGAGATAGAGGACGGTAAAAAAACTGTTTGAAATTAATTTGAGTCTGATTTTCTTCCAGATCTGCTCCACTAGTACAGATTTGAGCAAAAATACGTTATAAGACTCTTACCTGCTTGCTTTGCCTATTGACCCTTATTTACCCCATTTACCTCCGAACCCCTCAACGGAATTAGATCAAACTATAATCTAGTTCCAGATCGCGTTATAATACATAAGTGCACCAAATTTCAAGTCAATATCATAAACGGTTCTAAAGTAAACGTGTGCACAAAAAGTTGCAACCGACCGACAGACAGAAAATTTTTTTCGCTCAAATTTAAAATCTCGACGTTTCAAAAATATTTTTTTTTTTACGTTGCTATACTTCCACTGGACGTAACACGTCATATTTCAATATTCCAACATTTTATTTTCCTTAATTTTAACTTACAATTAGGAAAAGAAATCCTTTAAAAGAAAATTCCAAAGAATTCTTTGAAGTATTTCATTTTTCATTAATTATTTGAAATGTTTTATTCAGATTTACACAATCATCCAATACTCGGCAGATGTAAAATTCTAGGAAAAGTGGGCGTATCCTCTGCCTAAACAATTAATATTGATGATATACCGCCGCCGACATTTGAAATTTCGTTCTCTACAAAATTACTTATCTGAAATTTTGTCGTATCTCTCACGGTGTACGTGCTTGAAGTTAAGCCATACGAAATGTTGCCAATTGGTCTTCAAGCTCTTCCTTTTTAGTTGAGGAATGTGCATTGTCAGCAACCCCGCATTTTCCAGTCAAATCTCCCAAGTGTTGATCGCTGCGCTAAAAGCATGGCAATGGCATTAGATTTTGTTTCATCGTCTAACACCACAGCACTGAAAACCGTAGTACGCCATGGAAAAATGTGAATATCACTAACAAGACGCTTGCAATTTCATTGTTGTAGATTGAACGTATAAAGCGATTAAAGCAATTTCCAGCTTTCCACTAATTATTTCCTTATTGAGGCTTTTTTTTCGACCTGTCGCCTGGCCTAGTATTGGTTTTAAACAATGTGTTGCCAGTTGTTTGTGTCGTGAATTAAATTTTCACATACGTAAAGTGAATTTTTACCAAGTTTTAATGTAAATTTGTAATCTGTGTTGTGTTCTTCGTACCTAAACGCGAGATTATTTATTTAAAGGTAATAATTATTGCCTTTCCATAATAACCTTCTGTAATTATTGTTTGTTTAAGAGCTTAGTAGTAGGATCAAGGTGAATTTTGCTTGCAGGCAAAATATTTTTGGCTGCCCAGTTCATTCTAAAGTTTCGTAAAAGCCCGATTTCTGCATTATTTATGTTGGGAGGATTGTGTTTAACAATCAATTTCTATTATTTAAGAGAATGAACCTTCTTAAAATATTTCTCTACTAATAATTATCAAACCGGTATTAAAAACGAGCTCTAAAAACCGAGTTAAAAAACAATGTTTTTTAAAACAAGGAAATGGAGATCTCGAATTCATGACATAGCCTTTGAATATATAGGTAAAGAAGGAATGCAATTCAAATAACAGGCGACGGAAGTTCGTATAGAATTATAAATAATATGGTTGATCAATATGGCGGATGAAGAGCTGACCGTAACTCGTAACTATTTATATTAAATACACTAGTATAGTTCAAGTAATAAATTCCCGAGGCAGAAAAACCCAACAAAAACTTTACAACATAATTATTATCTCCACGGGCCATGGCGCTAGTTGAAATAAACAGATTCCAGTAAATAAAAAACGCAACAAAAACTTTACGACATAATGGCGCCAAGCCTGACATAAAACATTCCCGACGCACATTAAAAACCTATAAAGGTAAGCGAGTCAATTTGCGAACAGCACAAAAAAGAGTACCGGTATTTTAATGAGGTCGTGAAGTTTTTGTTACGTTTTTTATGTCTCAGTTTCTTCCTACTTAAACTATACGTAAATAAATACACAAACTTTACTAACTCTAGAAACACATACGAATTATTAAACATAATTAGCTCAGTAAATACAGGTACCTATTTTTATCAGAAATATAACCAACTTCAACAAGCATGAAGGTTTCCAGACTATTTCCAAAACTTCGGTAGGTAACTCTCGGTATATTAGATATTAGCATCCAAAATATTTGCAAACGGCTAGTGCCTAAATTTCTTTAATATCTAAATGTGCGAATTGGGAACGGCAATGTACATTATTTTCTCTTTTATTTCGACATCTATCGGCGCATATAATTTGTTATAATTCGTAGGCCATTTTTAGCAGTACACCTCTGACAAATAATGATGGTGTGTTTAAAGATTATACATTTTTTTCACTTTATTTATTTTGGATACAATGATGTTTTAAAAATATTTCTATAACATTTTTGCCAAAATATAATATTTTAGTAACATTGAGAAATAATTTTAAAATATTACTAAAACATTGTCAGGGCACCGGAGAAAATACTGCTACGTTTTCAAAATATTTCAAAATTTAATCGCATAGGCAGTAAGCAAACATAAGGCAGCTCGAAAAACAAACGGGCCTTCACAAAAGGCATTCAAGAAAATATTGAAAAATTTATTAGATTACTTTTTGATCTTATATAAACATTGTTACGGTCCATCAGTCCACTCATCCTCTACCACGTACATATTCAAAATATTTTTTAGGTATTAAAAATGTTTTAAAAATATGTTTAAAGTATTGAATTTTGTTAGGAATAGTGCACTTCTCTCTATTTTTTATTAGAAACCAGTCGCTTGTGTTATTTTACCTAGTCGACGTTTCAAGGTCGTTACATCAGTTCAGACTTCGCCATTTTTGAGAAAATCCTATTATCTGTTTTCTCGCGCATTGTGAGCTAAATACAAATACTGATGCATCAGACGAAACAGAGGAGCATATAACGTATATTGTACATGAACAATTTTCCTTTTCTTTATGTAAATCTCGTTTATTATCTCTATATGTTAAAAGTGAAATTCAACCTTCTGTATTTGTCCTCTATTTTGGCCACCATGATAGAGTTATAGTTGAAAAAATTAAAGTGAGGTGCTTTTTCCTTTATAAACATGAGAAAAACTAAAAAAACACATCTTCGTATGAAATTCTCAAAGCCTTGATTCTACTTTACCACATCTTTGAAAATAAGTGACAAGTCTAACTTACGTCATTTTAACGTGATTTTTTTACTAGTTGTAACGTCATTTTAGTAATGTAATAATTACATAAAAATCACGTCTTTTCAGGGGACATTAAATTATCAATTAACGACGATATTCTAAAGGTAATATAGATAGAGATAGTATATATTTTCATTCCATTGATGTAAGTTTTGATGAAGGAAGTAAAATGACTTTGTTTTGTGCAAATGTGATCTTTTAGAGAAGACTTATTTTACAACGTATGCTGAGCTGAATTAGTACCAAGCAAATCATACTTTAATGACTCCAAAATGAAGTTACAAGTAGCATCTAAAAATAATCCCTATAACATTCTACATGGTATAAAATTATAAATAAGTTAAACTGACGTCAACATATCCTTGTAAATATCACGTAACTGATACATCATTTATTCGTCATATTACATTATCAGCCAAATATCACCTAAAAAAGACGTCAATGTGACGTCGATCCGTCTGGGAACAGATCAATCTTAATTCAACTGTAAATAATTCATTTAATTAAATACTATAAATATCCAATTTTGTATAGATGCTTGTTAATGTACCCTCCTTAAATTATAAATCTCCTGTATAACCAATGGATTACATATGTATTTATTATAGGTACTTAAAGATATTTTCAAATAAAAATCAAACCAGGTACATAGTAGTTATGAAACTAGCAGTTCAGGGTTCGGTTGTGGCTAATTTGTATACTCTACAGAGAATGTTCTAGTGAAGACTCACTCGATAATGATGGATTTATTATCGATTATTAGCTCTAAGCTCCAATATGCAGGGTTGATTCACGTTCGTTAAAAGTTTTTCAACATGCAGTTGGATTACAAATTTGAATCTTGGTATGTCATAAATCAATCAGCCCGTTCTACCTAAAATATTGTCAGTCTTCCAGCTATACAGGGTGTGCCAAAAGTCGGTACCAACTTTCTTATTTTAAATGGAAACCCATATATTTTCTTACATGGTTCGATTAGCCTTCCAATTCTGGGTTTAGACAACCCAAGTTACGTTAACTTATCTGTTACAGGTTTTGATACGTCAATTTTTTCGAAAAAAAATGCCTAGTAGTTTTTTTTGTTCATTTATTTCCGCTACTAAGGCCAATCACCGACGCCAGGGGATAAGCTCATCAGCGTCTGTGGACCCGTAACTTGAAAATTTTGCCGAACCTCGTGGAGTAGGGATCGTAGATACACGGAGCTCACAGTTTTACATCTCTTTCGAAAGATGGTGACTCGAGCTGATCCGCTCATTCACTATATCTCATCGACTTGCTGCGACCCGGTTTAGAAACCTGGGTCGTCAGCGTGGGAGGACGCGCCACTGTCCATCACAACACCACCAGAGGCGGATCAAGGGTATATTGCGGCCCAAGCTGAACCAAGATTGCCCCCCTCCCCCCCGACCTTATTTGTCTTTTTTTAATGAACATGAAATGAAACACAAAACGTTTTCAAATAGATTTTTATTCCGTTCAAAACTCAAAAAATGAAATACGAAATTTAAACAATCAAACAAAGTGAAAACAATCAAAATTTGACCTTAGTCTAAAAACATACTAGTTTTTTTTGTTAAAACTAAATAAATTGTAATATAAAATGAACACAACTCAAAAAACGAAATTAAAATAAAATAATCGGTCAAAAATAAAAAGGCTTTCTTTTCTTAAAAGTAAATAAATACATAACTGTAAGAAGAGAAATTTAGACAAAACAAGCAGTCAACATGAAGTGATTAACAAAAAATTCGCTTTATTGTTTCTCGGTAGGAGAATGCTTATTTTTTTTTACAACCTAATAAAAGTGCTCCCTGCTCGATACTCGTATCTGCTACCTATATTCCGATTTTTTAGAGTTGCGAAGATATTTTTTAAAACGCAACCTTTTTTGATATGTTTACTATATCATGAAATATGATCAAATAATTTAAAACTAAATAATTTTAAAAAATAGCAGGAAATTTTACACCCCTCAAATTCGCTCGCTCGCTAGCTTCTTTTGCTTGATGGTTAATCCGCCTCTGCACACCACCAAGCTAACACCTAAGATGTTCCATCGGTGGTCCCATCTTGTGCCATATGGGCGCAGGCGATTTTCAAATATCGTATTGAAAAAATCGTCAAAAAGTTGATTATTCAATAAAAATCAAGCAATACCTTCTCTTGCCGAGATATTGCTTGGTTTTCAAGTATGTCATGGAAACAAACGACAATTCTAACAATTTACTGAAAAATATATATGCATATCTTGAGTTATTGGCATTTCTTAAAGAAATATTTTTTTTGTCTTATAATTTGGAAGAAAAAATTTTTGAGAATACTAGAGTAACTAATACTAGTGCTACTAAAATAGATAATCTGTTTACGAATTTGGGCTGTGATGATATAGCTTTGAAAGTAGTTCAACCTCATATGTCAGATCACAAAGGAATTCTTTTTGATATAAATATATCTGCCAAAAAAAATGAACATATTTTGTGTAGACCAATGACAGAAAATAGGAAAGAAAAGTTTGTTGAATGTGTAATAGACATAAATTGGAATTGCTTTTATGAGAAAAAAAAATCCCAATGATTGTGCTAACTTTCTTGTTCAAACAATATCTTCTTTGTACAATCAATGTTTTGAAGAGAAGTTAATAAAAAAGTCCAGCTTTAAAAAGAATAATTTCGTCTGTGATAGTAATATACTGCAATTAAAAAATACATTAGATGCAGTTCACATAGTTGCTTGTTCAACTAAAAATAAAAATGATATGCAAGTGTATAATATATTAAAAAATAATTACAAAGATGAAATTAAGCAAGCTAAGTTAAGGGCAAATAATGAAAAACTTCTCATGTCCTGTAATAAACAAAAAGCTGCTTGGGAAATAATTAATAATAACAGAGAAAATAAAAAAAAAATCGAAACATCAAATCTGACAGCAAATGAATTTTCGGATTATTTCCTAGAGGTCATAAGCAATTTAATGTGTAAATTTGATAAAGTTGATGAAACTAAGTTCACAGAATTTTTAAATAAAGTGCCGAAACTAAACAAATCTTTTTATCTGTTTCCAGTGTGTGACTTGGAAATTAAAAAAGTTATATCTGAACTAAAGAATAGCAAAGCTAAAGATGTATTTAATCTCAATAGTGAAGTTCTGAAATTAGTTAGTGATGTTCTTGCTAAGCCTATTGCTGACTTAATAAACTTATGTATTGAATGTGGAATTTATCCTGATATTTTCAAAAAAGCACAAGTTACTCCTGTATATAAAAAAGGTAACTTTAATAATACTGATAGCTATAGGCCTATATCAATTATTCCTATTATCTCTAAGATATTTGAAATTATTCTAAAAAACAGAGTCTTGGAATTTTTTGAGAAGAACAAATTACTAACTGATGCCCAATTTGGGTACAGACCGGCAAGGTCTACTATTGATGCGATCTGTGAAATGTATGAAATTGTTATAGAAGCTTTTGAAGAACGCAAATTTTGCACTGCTAAATTTTATGACATGTCTAAGGCTTTTGATACTGTGAACCACGAGGTACTTGTGCAAAAATTAGAATACTATGGTATAAGAGGAAACGCCTTAAATTTATTAAAATCTTACCTTGGTGGCCGTCAACAATGTATCAAGTTTAATGGTAACGTATCACAATTCTCTAAAGTCGATTATGGGGTGCCACAGGGATCTGTCCTTGGCCCGGTGTTATTTATTATTTATATTAACGATATGTCTTTCAACTTAGCTTCCGAAGTGGTTCCAATACTGCATGCTGATGATGCCACATTTCTACTTAGCAACGAATTATCACAAAATCTACACCAAAACATCACAGAATCGAAGAATCGAATAATTTGATAATAGACTGGTCGGAAAGTAATTATCTCACCATAAATGAGGATAAGACTAACACTTTAAATTTTTCAACAAAAAAAAGTATTACCAATAACGAACCAGTAAAACTACTTGGAGTGTACTTAGACACTACTTTAAATGTTCAGTCACACATTGAGCAGCTATCTAAACGACTATCGACCGGCATATATATAATAAGACAACTTAGTCACAAAACTACATTGGACTGCTTAAGAATTGCTTACTTTGCTATTTTTCACAGCATAATGACGTATGGAGTAATTCTATGGGGTGGATCAAGTCATACAATAAAAAATTTTAAATTACAAAAAAAAGCTGTTAGAATTATGGCACAAGCTAAATATGATGACCATTGCAAACCAATTTTTAAACGCCTGAATATACTACCCCTACCATCTTGTTTTATTTATGAATGTTTATCCTATATAAAAAAACTAACTGATGAGAACAAAGTGACTAAACAGGGGGACATACACTGCCATGACACTAGGAGTAAAACAAAATTAAGACTACCCAAGTTTAGGTTATCAATATCGCAGCATACCTACTTATATTTGTCTTATAGATTTTTTAATGTGTTACCTGACGCCTTAAAAAATCCGGAAATGAGCACAAATAAATTTAAACATAAGATTAAGAATATTCTTTTACAAAATTGCTTTTACACACATGATGAGTATTTTGATTATTTTGACTCACTGTCAAATGTTGCATCAGTCTAAGGAGATACACACTCTCTCTCTTCATTTAATATCATGTACATATGTTTATATACAATATTTTTAAATTGTCTCTTTTTTATGTTTTATTCTTGTTCTTTTTAAATGTTCATTTTGACATACACCTACCATGATAGGTGGAAAATATGTGACTATATTTTCTGTACTTTTAGTAGGCTTTGGAAATAATCGTTTTTTTATTCAAAAATGTTATTGTAATAACAAATAATAACAAAATAACTACAAACCTAAGAAAATAATTTATTTCAATACAAACACTCAATGTGTGCACTGTTTTCATTGAGACAGTCAGTACACTCCTGAACAAATTGCGTGGCTCTCCGAATTTCGGAACGATCAAAAACTCCAACTATCCTTATTCGTAAGTCTACGTAATTTAAAATCGGACCTCATAAATAAAAATCTAAAATAGTAAGACTCGAAGATCAGGCGGGTCAAAGTGATGATCTGTTTCCCCATCAACGATCTTCAAAGAGTTCCATTAATTTGGCATCTACTTCTCTAGTTGAATGTACTGGAGCTTGTTGTAGTGTATATACGTATCAACAAAAAATTAACCCGAAAAATTACAGAACCTGTCAAAATACTCGATCTTTCAGCCCCACTCGATAATTCCCAAAGATGCCTAAATTATCGCCGAAACGTTCAAAATCCGTACATTCTACAGAAAAAAACTTTCAAAATTTTCAATTTTCAAAACATTGCCCCTGTATATTTTCATTCCACTCGTCATACTCTCCACAACCCCCAATATCAAATTTTAATTCGTTTAAATAAAAACTTTACATGCATTCAGTCCCGCGATCTAAAGTCTATCCGAAATTGCGTAGTAAATAACAAACGGTTATTTATCTTTCTGCAAGTCACCCCATAATTACATATCAATATCTACTTTGCTACCCAAACATTCATCGCGACAAGTAAAGTATAAAAGATCTACATCCCACAGCACTTATTATACCAAGATCTACATCCACCGCCGTGAATAAGTTCTGGACAGGTGCTTGGTGAAAATTAAAGTTTCAAGTTCTTACAATTCGTCAAATAACTTTCATAGTAAAATAGATACAAGGTTCACCAAAAAAACAAAGTGCTTCAAATTTTAGGCTCTATTCAATGACATATTTTTCAATTAGAATTTCAAACGATTTCGATAATTAAGCAGTTACGTGTGTGCACGGAATGGCTGGGGCAAGCAACCAATTTTAGATCAAGCCCGCACTCAGCCTGGGGACATATCCAGACAACAAAAAAACGTTGATGCCTGACTCGATGGGGCACGATTAACGAAATTCAACGAGAGTATATAAGCTCGAGCAAGTCAATTCAGTGCCGCGTTATTTAACCGTACTCGAGTTCTTCCTTAGTAGGTCAAGTAAAAACAACCATAATCTCTGCCTTAATGCTTTTTTAATTTTTAAAATGTATTTATTAATATTTAACCGGCTCCTTCGCCAAATAAGTGAACTTTTGAAAACAAATCGAGTTAATTTTTTAAATTCGACGCAACTTCGCTGTTAAAAAGTTGCCTCTATTAGAATATATTTTTAGTGCATTTTTTAAATAACTTGTGAAATAAACTAAATAAATTTTTAGTTTTCGTTTTAAAACAAGTGTTTTCCTGGACGATAGTATACAGGGTGATACAAAATTACCCTGCCCACCTACATGAAGTGAATTCTTTTGACTTGTAAGCAAAAGTTAAGTGCTTCGACGATTCATACAGGGTGAAGCGTTGACCTTGAGTCCAAAAACATTTATTTCTCTGAAACATTATTTTAATAAAAAATATGTGCACAAACACCCTGGGAGGTCTCAAATCAAGCTCTCCGACTGGCAAATTTTTTTATTTCCCGAACTCGAGGGTCCCGTTCGTGTTCAAGCTCCGTCCATTTGATACCAACGATTGATTAAGTCGATTGAGCGGCATATCATCCATGTAGTTTTCCAGAACTTCTCTTTAATGTTCTCAAATAGCCCTCGTCATTCAAGTTTTCATCGTCATGAAATATCGCACCTCACCGTCCCTTAACAGATAGAAAACACTAACACGAAATTGAATTTCCACCTCCATTGCAATACGAGGATTTTCGTGAGCCCAAAAATGTCGATATATTTCTATTAAATACCCCTCGTTTACAAAATTTTGCTTCGTCCGTCCAAATGATTTTTCGTAAAAAAATACGATAATGAATCCTTATCAAATATTCTTCGCAAAAGTTTATCCTGCGTACGTAGTCCCCGGGATGCAGTTGTGATGGAAGCACGTGGATATGCTTGAAAATATCCCAGGGGGTTAATTTCGATACCTTCATTTTCTGTTATAGGTTTAGTTTACACAAGAGTCTTAACTACCTTCCCATGATCAAAAAAATGTATTTTTAAGCCTAAGAAATTTACCTTTTGTCATTTGCGGTAGATATGGATACTTGAAATTGAACGCGCAGTATGTTCTGTCAACTATTCTGTTATTTTCACCATAAATTACAAACGAATCAAAAACAATATATCATTTGGATAGTGTCCCATGATGAAAATTGCACGAATTAATTGAAACAATAAGGTAACAATGACATAATATTGGCTAGGTTTGACATTTGGCATTTTTTCCAAAGCTTACTACAAAAAATGCCAATAACTCAAGATATGCATATATATTTTGTCATTTGTTTCCATGGCATACTTGAAGAACTAAGCAATATCTCGGGAAGATAAGGTATTTCCAGATTTTTATTGAATAACTCGATTAGAGGTGAAGTTAGATATAGGTAATGCTTAAGTAACTCACCCTAAAATTCAATTTTCTTTCGAACGATGTCAAAAAAGCAGTAAGTGCCATTTGAGAAAATCGACTTTTTGACAATTTTTCATTGCGACATTTGAATATCGCCTGCGCCATATGGTACAAGATGGGACCACTGATGGGATATTAGGTGTTAGCTTGGACTTCCAGCTAGCTGCTTCATCAATTTGGTTTAATGATTTTGAACGGTCTGTGATATACAAATTTAATAATAATAATAATAATAAACGTCTTTATTGAAACAATGACATATACAATGCTTCATGGACGAAGCTTAGCATTGTCTGTTCTGCCACTTGACCCCAACAAAATTTAAAAAAAGAATAAATAAATTATAAAAAAGATAACCAAAATAAATGTGTCCTTACAACGCCCAAAGCGAATAGTCCTATTATGCACTGTAGATCTAGTACTGAGCCTACTGAAAAGATAAGATGGTACCGATGTAGATAAGATGCGATGAACGAAGACCAAAAAGTGCAATCTTCTTCGAGATTGCATATTCAACCAGTTTAAACCAGAAAAAGTGTGTGATATGTGATTATATCTTCTTAAACTGAAAATGAAACGACAGCAAGAATTTTGCACTCTATGTATTCTTCTTTTTTCTACGGAATTGATAAAATTACTGTATACTACGTCACAGTAGTTGAAGTGAGATAGGACCAGTGATTCACATAACATTTGCCTTAAGTTGATACCAATAAAAAATCTACTACTGTATAATAATTTTAAAGAGCCATATGCCTTAGATAATAAAGTGTTTACATGCCCGGTGAACTTGAGATGCTGATCTAAATTCAATCCCAGATTTTTTACTATAGTCTCAGGCGCTAGAATCTCATTATCTATAATTAACCTAAAGTTTTCACAAACAGAAGCCAAATCTTTCTTAGGTCCGAATAATATTAATTTGCATTCAGTTTTAGGTTATCCTCTTGAGATATTCGTTTAATTTTACGCAAGTCACCACTTAAGTTATTTTGAGCTATTAATGAATCTCTAATATGAAAGCTGTTGTCAACTTGAGTGTCATCTGCATACGCTTGAATTTTACAGTTTTCGGCGGTATGTAATATATCAGAAGTATACATACTAAATAATAACGGACCTAAGACCGAGCCTTGAGGCACGCCAGATAGAACTTCTAGAGGCGGGGAAGGAGAATCGTTTAAAAATACCTTTTGTGATCTATTGTTTAAATATGAATTTGAGAAGGAAATACTGTTATAATCAAGACCATAATATTTGAGTTTTGCATACATCAGTTCATGACTAATAGTATCAAAAGCCTTAGAGAAATCAAGCAGTACTACAGCAGTTACCTTTTTTT
Organism: Leptura quadrifasciata; assembly: GCA_963675555.1. NCBI lineage: Eukaryota > Metazoa > Arthropoda > Insecta > Coleoptera > Cerambycidae > Leptura > Leptura quadrifasciata. The sequence goes on along the minus strand of OY776681.1, from coordinate 10,120,968 downwards.
AACCTCTCCACAATGAAATTGTGAGAGGTTACTAAAATTGCTTCAAAAACGAAAATTGAGATAACATCAAATCTTTACGTTTTGAGGTCCTAGGAACCCAAAAAAGTGGTTTTTGAAAAATGTCTGTGTGTGTGTGTATGTGTGTTAGCACGATAGCGCCGAAACTACTGAACGGATTTGAATGAAACTGCGTGTGCATTTCTTTAGTGCCCTAGAAGATCTGAAAAGGTTTTGGTTGAGATCGGATTACGTTTAGTGCCATTTTGACGCAACAAGTTGTTTATTTTATAATTACTTTCAATTTGCAATGGAACCATTGAAAAGCAGTTAAAATTCTGATTTCAACAATATATCACACTTCCACCCTTTCGATTTGGTTTCCGTGAAAAAAATTAAAAACAAAGCAAATATGGCATAGATCGCATTTTGCATGACATGATCGATGCGCGTAGCCGTTACGTCGTGAAACTCATCACATCACGTGTCAATTCACATGTGAGGGTTTCTTCACTGCTCTAGAAGCAGAGCGGATTACGTTTAGTGCCGTTTTTAAATATATATACAGACAAATCGAAGAATTAAACTACAAATATTCCTCTAAAATCTAGTAAAATTACTGAAATGCTAATGTTTCATTTAACAAAGACAGCCGCGAGCGATCGGATTGCAATGAGCAAATTTTGACGATTGTCATTGTCATCGTTTGTCATTAAATAACGTTGGTATCATGTCATGTTAACAAGATTTCGGCATATTTGTAACTTTTAGTGGATTGTCACAAACTTTAAAGGTAGATGTAACAATATCAATATCATATGCTTTCTGTACCTTCGTTGGTTAATTTATTATAGATTATCACTTTATCAATTTTCAGTTTGTTGCTTTACAAATCTGTAGTATTTACGATAATTAGACTTTCTTAGTCGTTCAAGTGATGTTAAAGTTGTTAATATCCTAATAGTATATTATTCAACGAGCGATAATGTAGGTAATAACTCGCATAGATGATTGTAAATTCATTAAGTTGAAGGTTTTTTTAGTGCCCCAGAAGATCTGAAAAGGTTTTGGATGAGATCAGATTACGTTTAGTACCGTTTTGCCACACAATTTAATGCTCTTTTCGGCTTCAAAGAGTGGGGAGGTTCCAGCCGCTTCCAGTAGCTGCCGATTTTTTTTATCAGCACTTTTTGCAATGTCATCGACAACTCTAGTGAGGGCCGTTGAAGTACTGTGTCCCTTTCTAAAGCCTGACTGATTTTCATGTAAGATGTTATTTTAATTAACGAACTCAAAAAGGTGCTTATGTACAATTTTTTCCAATATCTTAGACAATATTGGTAAAATGCTTATAGGCCTTAAATCATTCAGGCAATTTACGTCGTTACTCTTAGTCAAAGGAATAATTAAGGCTTTGTTCGTACTACTACAGCGGCAATTTTTTTCGAAATAATTGACACGTGTCAAAACCTGTAACAAATAAGTTAACAAAACTTAGGTTATCTAAACTCAGAATTGGAAGGCCAATCGAATCATTTAAAAAAAATGTAGGTTTCCATTTAAAATAAGAATGTTGGTATAGAGTTTTGGCACACCCTGGATAGCTCCAGGACTGAAAATAATTTATGTAGAATGAGCGTGATCAATTATAGCTGCGTACCAAGTTTCACTCCTAACGAACGGCCTACGAGAATCACCCTGTATATCATAGCGGTTACTTCCCGCCTAGGCTGCGACCTTTAATTTTACGTCATTTTAATGTTGACAGTACACAATAAGCGACTATACAAGCTTCGTCAATGACTCACAGTACTTTTATCCGCAAGTCCGCAAATATTTTGAGTACTTGGTTAATCATTACACTCCTTACTGCCCAAAAAAAACTCGAGGGTTAACTCTGAGTCGCTAGCCTCGGCTCGATACAGTTACGGGTATCGAGTTTTGGTTAAAGTTCCGTGTTTGCAACGATAGACACCGAATGTGCTCTGTTAAACGTACTGCTAGCTGCACAACTCCCTCCTGCGGATTTCCTTCATGTAGGCCGTTAGCTCGTCCTCGATTGCTCCCGTTTCAATGTCTTTTAAGCTGCTATTACTAATGCAGGGTTTGTGGAGATTGTCACACCTCGAAAATTTGCCTCTGTCCGAAAAAGTATCAGTCTTTTCTAGTTCCAGTATGTTCGGCTCCTTTATGGGGGTCGAATAATAGGAGGATAGCCTTTTACTATCGTCCAACGTCCTCTTGGCGATGCAGTGGAAAAATTGCAAGAATTTGCTCAGTCTCGTAGGCGTCGAATTTGCCACATGCACGGACAAGTACGTGGGATTGTTGAGAAGGCTGGGGCTCGACAATGCAGACAATGGTTGTAACTCCGGCCCATGGAGTTGTTTGTGGTTCTCTATTTTGTCTTCCTCTTGTATTCCATGGTCTCGTATTGAAGTTGGCGGTTTGTATCTGTAAAATGAAATTGCAGTTTAAACACTGTATGATTACTAAAAATATTGTATAGTATTACATTATTTTTCAATTCATGTCAAGAAAGTCTCGTCAACAGACAGTGAGAACCAAAATTTATAGTGCTTTATTAGTTTTTGTAATTATAATCCGGTTAAAGTAGACAAAAAATAATTCGTATAGAGCTGATCGATCCTACGTCTGCTAAAGATAGTATTTAAAGACAAATATATCGGTTTTTTGCATTTTTCTTGTAAACGGTGTTATTATAAAAATGAGTCAGACAAAAGTTCTAGAACAAGCAATTGTCTACAAAAATTGTTCTTATATTTTTTCCTACGAATCACCATTCCTGAGACATCACCATTTGAAACATCGAAAATACTAATATGCACGCCTACGCCGCCTATACACATCATCGGATGCAATATAAGTAAAAATATGTGTTTGTGTAACTTATACATACAAATTATCCGATTCTGAGAATATACACTTAAAAGAAACTCAGTCCCTAATTTCATTTGCTGGTATAACCTTGAGCAACATCTGTCTGCTACTCTATTGTTCGAATGGCGACGGTCGTATGCCTGCTTTTTGAAGGATGTAAATGAAATACTTTTAGTGTTGAACGTTCCTTTGCACTGAATACACGTGCTTACTGCTATGCTAATATTTCCTAAAACAATTTGTACCTTTAAATAGTTTTTAAAAATGTCGCAGTTTTGCTTTGTTTGTTAAACCTTTGACTGAAAGTGAAATTGTAGCTGTTGGTCGTGGACTTTGATTGATTTAAGTGCTGAAGGAAATGATGGGTTTCTTAAATACATAAAAGATAAGAAATCTGTGACAATTCATGTGCAGTGGCGTAAAATGTACATTCGGAGGAGTACTATTGCTGCAGTTAAAAAACAGCACGAGATGCAACAAGCCACATCTAAAACTAGTCCACCTCGTACTAGAGCGCGCGTAAGGGATCAGATTTTTGTTTTAAAAAATATTGCTTATTTTGCAAATGATGAAGCAAATGAAGAGGCTGAAAAGAAAAAAACGCAGAATGTTCGGCGTAAAATTTATAAAGTTGCACCACTGGGTGTAAAATCGGTCGTCCTCAAGATGAATTTACGAATTTTGCGATTGAAAAAATATTTACACTCATTGAAAATAGTGATGATTGTCAGTTTTCATTGGAAGAAAAAAAATATATTTGCAAAAGCCAGCTTTAGATAATAGAACAATTAAGATACGATTGAAGTTGAAGTATGGTAATAAAATTATTACCTACATCTGAAAAACCAGGAAGATTGACATTGATCTGTTTTATTGACAATCATGACTATATTTTTAACCAAGCTTAGTATGAGAATAGAAAACAAAATGAAAAAGAAGAACGATTCAGAATACTGAAAGCTGCGGCAGCAATTATTCGAGAGGATATTCAATCTTTAGTATTTGATAATAATAATTACCATCAGCCTAGTCGAATTTTTGAAAATATTAACAGTGATACTCAGCAAGAAGAAGAAGACGAAAGCGAAGGAGACTTACTGTTGAAGTGGCATTTGAAGATTATCAGTCAGACTAAAATTTTCCCGAAATCAACAATAATTGCCACTCTAATCATTTTCAATAGTACCATTTTTTTAGTTAATAGAATATTATTTAATAAAACTAAATCACAACATATCGTGAAGTATGCCTACCGGGGAAACCGCGTTAAAAAAAAATACGCCAAGTAGACTACCTCACAGGTTTTTCGGGTCGCTGATTTCAAATCCGATGTCAAAAGTAGCATTTGGCATTTGACAGCCGTCAATGGCTCCTTCAACTCGCCCTATTTTCCGGAGAAGATTTAGCCGAATATATAGAAGGGGTTTTTTTGGGTCGCCGGCTTCAAATCTGATGTCGAAGAAGGCATTTGATAGTTGACAGCTGTCAGTAGCAATGTTAGTTGTATTATCCGGAAAAGATTTATCACAGTGTTCCCGGGTCACGCTGAAAGTAGAATAGAGTAGAATATATTTCTCTCTTTTTCACACAATGTGTATACAGTCGTCAAAATAAATCTAGTAGCATACAAATGTACTAAGTTATATAAACAAGAAAACAATGTATATAATAAAAACAGTTAAGTAAATAACATACATAAGTAAAACACAAACAAATCTATAACGAACAAATAAATAAAAAACTGGCTAGGGCAGAAGTCAGATAGATAATGAATTGCAATACTGACAGTATTCTCCACTACTATAAAAACAATTTTTAAGTAGTAATGTCCTAACATTTTTTAAAAACTTTTTATACCTGTATTTTCATTTTGTAAATGTCGTGGCAAAGCATTATAAAATTTACTGGACATATATAAAAAGCAGTTTTTTGTCTTTGTCAAGCGTACACTTTTCAGACGTAAGCTTTTCTTCTCTCTAGTATTATAACCATGAACATCCTCCTGAATTAGAATAGAACCCAGCATACTTCTCTTTTTAATGTACAGCAAACAATAATAAATAAAACATGAAGGTAGAGTCATGATACACATATCCTTAAAAAAAGGTCTACAAGAGTCAGTAGGCTTGGCTTTAGCTAAAATACATATTGCTCTCTTTTGTAATATGAAGACCTGTTGAGCATGACAAGTATAACCCCACAGAATAATAGCATACACCATTACACTATGAAAAATAGAAAAATATGAAATCTTTAAGTAATTAGCACTAAGTTCACTTTGTAATTGCCTTAGAAGAAATATTATAGTTGATAGTCGCTTACACAGTTCATTAGTATGATGTGCAAAAGTTAAAGAACTATCAAGAAAGACACCTAATGACTTTACAGGATTGTTATTTACATTAGAAGGTACCACTGCAAAGTCAAGTGTATTAGTTTTATCCAAGTTCAAACTTAGGAAGTTGCTAGAACATCATTTTTGTAACAGATTTTCAGAGCGTTCATGTCATGTCATTTATTATTTCATTTGAAGATTTACTTTTAAATAGTAAAGCTGTATCATCAGCATAGGCAACTGGAAGAATGTTATCGTCAATATTTGAGAAGAAATCATTGACATAAATAATAAAAAGAACAGGTCCTAAAACCGATCCTTGAGGAACACCAAATTTAACATACTTCTGGTTAGATACTACATTATTCCAATTAACAAGCTGAGATCTGTTATATAAATATGATGCAAAAAGATTTAGTGTAATATCTCGTACACCATAGTATTCAAGTTTAGTCAATAAAATATTATGGTCACCAGTGTCAAAAGCCTTTGACAAGTCATAGAATTTTGCTGTACAAAATTCTTTCTTCTCAAAAGCTTCAAAAACATTTTCAATAATTTCACAAAGTGCCAGTACCGTTGATTTGTCAGATCTGTAGCCAAATTGAGACTTGCTAATATATTTATTCTTTTCAAAATAATCTATTAATCGATTTTTAATAACAAGTTCAAATATTTCTCTAATAACCGGTATTACTGAAATTGGTCGGAAGCTAGATGGTTCATTATATTCACCTTCCTATAGATGGGAGTTATTAGCGAAATCTTTAGAGCTTCTGGAAAAATACCATTGATAATACAACAATTAATCAGATCTGTAATATGTTCAAGTAGCGTATCACCCACTAACTTTATGAGCTCATTACTTAAACCATACTCATATTTTTAAATTTAGACATAATATCCTCAATGACATCAGTGTAGTAATCAGCAAATTGATTAGGAGTTAAATCATTTAATCTCATTGGTTGCATATTCTTACGTTTATTGTTTATTATTTTCCAGGCAGCCTTCTGTTGATTTGAACTATTATTTATACAGTTATCATTACTTCTCAATTTGACTTTATTTATTTCAGCCTTATATTCTGCTTTTAGTCGTTTGTAGATATTCATCGAATCTATATTGCCACTAGCAAAAGCTACCGTTTGAACAGCGTCAAGAGTATTTTTCAAATTTATTAGCCGATTATCAAATTGTATAGTGGATTTCTTATTATTTTTAATATATACCTTCTTTAGTTGAAAACACTCATTATATGTAAGAGATAATTAGCTTTGTCATTTGGACAATGTAACTGAAAAAAATTAAACCAATTAAGCACTTCAAGCTTATTGGCAAATTTCGTTATATTAGTTTTCGTCATCGGTCTGCAAAAAACAAAATCATTACTATCAATCATCTATTGTAATCATGGACATTATGGCCTCATGATCAGAAAGATGAGGTTCAATTATTTTACATTTGATCTTGTGAGATAAATTACTAAATACATTTAGTACTAGAGTTTACAGTTACTCTGCTATCATCATAAACCATTTCTAAAAGGTTATAGGATAGAAACAAATTTCTATAGGCAAGTACATTTTGATAATTCATATTAAAATTAATGTTAAAATCCCCTAATAGTACAATATGTTTATTTAAGGAAAACTGGTTAAGAACTTGATTCAGTAAGCAGATACAAACAATCCAATTAATGCAACTGCTTCTGACAGCTGTCAACTCTTCGAAAATTTGGAAAAAATATATACTCTTTGTTTCAAAATGGCGGCGGTTCAAAGTTTTAAAAAAATTCTCAAAATTTTATTCCGAGTCAAATATACATGCGATACATGTTGGATAGTACTCATCTAGACCTACAACTTTTGTCTAAAACATTTTTTACTGAAAAATTAAAAAAAAAGCGTGACTTATTTATATTTTGAAGACTACCTACGTGCTGATAGTTCATAAATCGATGACAATAAATTGATGTTGGACAGTTCTAATAAAGATATACTTAATTATTCACTTAATTACTTATTTACTAAAATAATAGAGACCTAAAGCAGTGCAAAACAATATAGGACGCAATCTACCTTTCCGAGAGGCCCCTCCCACCGGTTTTTTAATTATATTCCTCCAGTTTGATGATTTGCGATGTAAAATAATTTATGTTGGGTAATGTTTGTATACAAAAAATCATTTGCAAATCTAAACAGCAAAGTATGTCTGGGCGCGTGTTGTAAAGTTACAGTTATTGTTAATGTTGTACCGTCGTTTGCATCGTTGAATCTTCATTTCAGAATGCTTAGATACGAAACTTTGCGAAGGAAATCCTTTTAAACGAGAAAAAGATATCGTTATACAATCTTGGAAAGTTCTGTTGACAAAAGAAAATGGATTAGGTGTAAGAGGCGAGCAAGGATCTTATCATTATTTAACAGGATAAAATAGAAAGACAGTCGAAATTATATAAAGCGTTTATTTTTAGAGCGTACCTTATACCATAGTCCATTCGTTTGATGTCTATTTGTTTAATTGACTTTGAGTAAAACGATTACATAAAATATTGCTAATTATATTTTTTTCAAAGATTGTTATCGAAATTCCTAACAATAAAAATGTTTCAAAATTAGATTTTGCATTAACATAAAAACAGATATCCCAATAAACAAACACACCCAGTATTGTCATTAACAGTAAAAGCGTTATTTTTTGTGGCTAGTCTGTAGGGTTTGATGGACGAGCGTAGTGAACCCAGCAATTACAGACGAGCTATAAAAGGTCACTTTTACTTCGAATAAAACATTCATTTTTTTCTGAACGCATCGAAAATAGATTAAACATAAAAAAATATTACTATGTTTTCCCAAGTATTACCTATTTTAATTACTAAAAGACCTAGATGAATTTAGTTTGCGTTAAACAGTCCTACTATAGCTTCACAGTAAAGGACGCGGCAAGCAGCATACGAGCAAAAAATAGCAGTATGGCAAAATAGTTTAGTTTGGATGCATTTGCGGGTGACTTATAATTGCAAATATTTACTAATGTTTTATTTTTTTAAATAGAACTGATAAGTTATTTCCCTGCTAAACATGGATCGGAGAAACTTATAAAAAATATATATACATGGATCTATAAAGTGCACCTTACATGTTCAGTAATTATAATGTTATTCCAGCAGATCATTACAGGAACATCATTACTAAAAATTTCCAATTGACTTGCACTGACGAGAGCCAATAGCTCGAAACTGCAGTCTGCAAGTGGTGTGTGACGACTGGTACGAGAGCTCCTTTAAGTAGGATCAGTCTTTCGGCTGGTGTTTGTTGCAATCGAAGCATTAGCGTTTTAATGGTAATATGCAATTATTACACTTAACGCGCCAGGCTTGTAACTTGTAATTCAGCGCTCGGCGGAGCACATTTTCCGGAGAGTAGCTGTTGGTTGCAGTCTGGGTACGTTCCTTATAGTAAAATAAGGATTTTATAGAGGCGTTTGCGACTAAAAAAAATATGTTATTAACTCATTTGAATATTTGAGATTTCATGTGGTTTACTAAAAATAGGAAATGGTTATCATGAAATCTTTTGAGAATATATGCGGAAAAAATAATGGAATTAGCTGGTATTTATAAGACTTAATGTGGTCTCAAAATGGTATGTATGAGGATCTATCTGAGAATTGAAACCTAAAATGTATCTATGCAATTGTATAAGTTACCTTTATGAGTATATATAAGACACAATAAGATTGTACGTTAAATCACAATGGAATCTGAGGTTTGATGTGGTTTCAAAATCATGTATATGAGGATCTATCCAGAAATTGAAACCTAAATGATCTATATATATGCAATTGTATAAGTTACCTTTATGAATATATGTATAAGTTACTTTATGAGTATATATAAGACACCGTGAGAATGTATATGAAACTACAATGGATGTATGAGGCTTGATGTTCTTCCAAAGTGGTATGTTTGAGGATCTGTCTGGGAACTGAAACATAAATAATGGTAATTGAAAAAGGGGGATGATCATGATATTGCGAATTATCGTCAAATCTCCTTAGTGTACGTAATGTCTAAAGCGATTGAAAAACTAATATCCAATAGAATTATGTATATATATATATATATATATATATATATATATATATATATGTTTAATAAGAATGCGATCCTAACTTAATGCCAGTATGGATTCAGGCCAGGAAAATCTATAGAAAGTGCAACAGCTAAATTGTTTGATTTTGTTTACCGCGAATTGGATAATAGTAAATATGTAGTGTCGATCCTATTTGATCTCTGTAGAGCATTTGATTCCGTGAACAAAGAAATTCTTTTCAGTAATCCAGAAACTATTGGTATAAGAGGAAATTTGTTAAATTGGCTAATTTCTTACATGAAAAATAGAAAATTTTTAGTGAAGTATAATGAGTCCGAATGATGTTAAATTAGGCGTCCCTCAAGGGTCAATCCTGGGACCTTTATTATTTACATTATATACAAATGATCTTCCCATCATATAAAAAATGGTTTAACAATCATGTATGCGGATGATATGACAATTTCTGCTATTAATAGCGTTAACGTCGAAATGAATGATTGGTGCAATCAAAATGAATTAATACTAAATGAGAAAAAAACTGTAGTTCTAATCCTAATTTTAATCCAACTAAAATTATCTCATTAAATAGTCTACCCATAACCACCTCGTCAAAATTCTTGGGTACCTATAGAAAGTTCGTTATCCTGGGAGCTGCAAGGCGCGAGACTAGGCGAGTGACGTCACATGCCTGCTATAGTGATGTTGTTAATTTTGCGACCTATAGAAAGTTCGTTATCTTGGGAGCTGCAAGGCGCGAGACTAGGCGAGTGACGTCACATGCCTGCTATAGTGATGTAGTTAATTTTGCGACTGTCATGAGCTATGAGCTGTCATGTGCTGGATATTTCTGCCAATATTTGTCATAGTCGTATTTATCTGTGATTCGAAAGAAAATTGGATACTATAATCACGTCTACCTTGGGCAGATTATGTGAATTTCCTTTCTGGAAACTGTGTTGTCTTATAAAAACTCATAATTACTGACGTATTTCTTATCGGTTAAAAACTTTTAGGATAGGGATAAGCTCAATTATTTCTTGTTTGATTAAACTCTTGTGATACGATAAAAATCTAAGCTCTGTTTTCTAATGAAAACTAATAAATTTTCAAGTATTCTTTGCTGAATAATTGCTCATAGATAACTATCAGAATTTGATCTGCGTTGTCTTAATAAAACTCATTTACTCATCATAGTTCCTTGTCTAATGAACCCCAATAGAATAGGATAAAAATTAAAACTGTATTATCTTATTATAACTGTTAAACCTTCAAACAGTTCTCGTCCTGTAAAAATTCAAAAAAAAAACTAACTGTATTGCTTCATTAAAACTCATAGGAAATCATGCAACTTTTTAAAAAGTGTATACGGCAAATATCACATACTGATACATTACAGATTAAGATTATATATCCTTAAAGAGACATAAATTGTTTATATTTTCTTATGTCTTAGTCAAGCATTTTTGGCAGGGATATATCAGATTCAGAATTTGATATCATGCAATAGTAACTGTTACCGATCTGATGCCAATGAAGTCTTACGGTTGCCAAGCAAAATAGAAAAATAGTTTAGAAAAAAGATGGAGATGGATTGCATAGCATCAGCAAGCAACTTTATTTAAACTAATAATTTTTCTCACCTCCTTCCGCCGATCTGAGATCCATTGAATGATTCGACAGAGTTTTTGTGCGTCAGGGAGGTGTTGGTCTGAATGGTGGGGTCGTGACTTCCCGAATCAGTGGAATCAGGGCCTCTAATGTTCGACTTGGATAATACTGAATACGATCTTTGGGGCCTACCGTGATGAAGGTGACCGATCCCGCAACAACGAGAAAAAGTTTCCTGCAACAAAAAAATAACATATAACAAGCATCAAATTTCACTAAACAAAGTTATACTTTACATCTTGGCCTCGAGCCAGTTAATTTAGTTATAGAAAGTTTACAAATGCACGAAACTTGGTATGAGATCTAACCACATTCCTGTAAAGTTTCAAAAGGTAGACGCATAATATACAGTAAATGTGTGGTAAAAACAAAAACTTGATTCGACTTAATAATTATGAAAGACATCAGAACTAAAGAGTCTATTATCAAGATCAAGACTAAAAACTTAAGTATTTATGAGAGTTATTAAACTAACATGAGTTACCATTAAAATCAAAATGATTTAAAAAATAACCTCAAAATCGTCTTAACAGTAAGAAGCATTGTCCGTTACGAATTTAATATCATATAGAATCAGAAGATGTTTCGCGATGGCATCGGCAGCGAAATTGTAAGAAAATGATCTTAAAAAATTCTGCTACAGTGAGAAGTAGGTAAACAAAATGCTGTTGTGCTATGTGGACGATACGTTCGTCATAAAGCTACGCGGAGAATCTTAGTTCCTTACTGTCTCTGACCATATAGTCAGTATTCAAATATCATGTTTAAGAAAGAAACAGGGCAAAAGAGAGTTCTGCCTTTATTATTATATTTTTAGAACGTTCAAGCGACACTAAGTTTGTCCATAATGTTTATAGAAAGAAAATACACACCAGCCGTTGCCTGCATGCTCCATCTCACTTTTGTCCACAACAGGAGAGGTTGTTAAAATGAACATTACCTGACAGCGTGCATACGACGAAAACAATCCTGAGTAGTTTAAGAATGCTCAACAAGCTCTGGAAAAGGGTTGTTACTAACGAAGACATGTACATCGATGAATTATTAACGACGAAAAATAACTGAAGAATTGAATAAATCTACAACATATGTAATTTTTTTGGTTATTGTCGTCAGAGATGACTTCTTGTAACAGTTGAGGACTATAACATCAAAATATTGAGCAAAAAGTACAGGTCATTGCCCAAAATTTATTAAACAATCGGTATGAATCATGACAGACAGAAAATGTTTCAACAGTGATGGGTACCGATCGAGTACCATATGGTGATCGATTATGCTAAGAACCAGTGGTTTGGTCAGTCAATGGAACATGACAATACGTACATGTGTCCTTTAAATTAATTTATGCAAATAAAGTGTGTTCATTGTTCATCTATGACTGGTGGTCGAGAGGTGAGCGCACTTGCCTCTCACCCAAAACTTCCTGGTTCGATCCCCGGTCGTGGCAGTGGAAAATACTGTGAGAGGGATTTTTCCACTATACACGGATATTGAGTGTGTGTCCCTTGTCTCTAAATGTGTAGCCCCCTCCCATACTCTTCTACAGCCTTCCGGGATGTAATTACCTGTGGTGTTATCTTGATCACGTCGTACGTTGCCGCTTGTACGTATTTAGCCATAAAGAATCTTTAAGTCGATAAGATATATTTGCCACTCCCTAATCCTTTGTGTAAAAGGGAACACTTGTTATGATATTATTGAATTTATTTCAGTTCTAGAACGTAGTTCTCCTTGTGTTCTTTTTTTGTGACAAGAAGCAAATGAAGATCTTTTACATGAAGAAAGTTATTATGGTTCTTGCAAACCGTTGCACCTGTTAAATTTTCTATAAAATGTCAAATATCTCTGAAACTGCTAGGTTTAGGTATAGGATATTTTCAAAATTTTCTGATGCGTACTTTTCTCTATAACGATCGATTCATTTCCCGGTGAGACACCCTGTATAGAAGGAGCCCTAAAATTGTTCCTTGGGGAACTCTAGGTAAAGTAGAAACTTAATCCCCTATTTTTACTTGTTGAACGAGAAGAAATTCTACGTCTTTGATATACTTAAAGAATTAGCAATCTAATTTCAATTTTTATTATGGTTTAATGTAAATAAATTAATAATTAAAGTAACTAATTCGCTTTGGTATTAGATTAATTATAATAACATTGGTATTATACAAAAAAAGTTTGAAGCTAATATTGACGCGAGTCTGGTTGATTTAATTTTTTACATCATAAACTTCCTTCTAGGAGACTTTAATCCTGATCGCGTTACAATATAAGAGTGATCGTAATTTGGTATAATAAATAACATGAAAATCCTCTCATTAACCTTGACACACAAACTCACAAATTGGTAATAGAATATGCTGAAACCGAAAGCTCACGTATGTTTTTTTTCAGGTAGTTATGAACGGTTTAGGAGGTGAACAAATGACTGAAAAGTAATAAGCAAGGTCTGAACGACGAACATGCAATTTATTCTTAAAAAATTGTTTTAGTGTAACCGTGATTTTCCGTAACAAAGATACATTTTTTTTATGTAAGAGGGTACATGATGTTTTTGTAAGTTATTTAAATAATAGAAATCAAACGGTTGTTTTAAATAATGTGGCTTCTCAGTTTATTGCTTTAAATAAGGGAGTTCCTCAGGGTAGTATACTAGGACCCTTACTGTTTTCTCTTTGTACTACTGATCTTTGCAAGCACCTAAAATTCTGCCAATCGCATCAATATGACGACGTTTAGTATATTACTCTTTTACCTACGAGCAGTTCAATTCAGGCATTCACCATATCAATTCAGATCTAGATTGGTAGATATTCTGGTGCACATGGATTAATTCTAAATGAGGGGAAGATGCAGGTTTTGGTGTTTGGTCGAAATCGTGACTATATCATCAATCATCCGCTATTTAATATTGTGCCAAATAATGTAGAACTTAAGCCAGTAAGTAACTGTAAAAATCTTGGGCTTTTCATGGATGTTAACCTTACATTTGCCTCTCATGTTTCTAACATAATCCGGACTTCATTTAGTAAACTAAAGGTTTTGTATATGTATAGGAATATTTTTAGTACAGAAGTCAAGTTAAGGTTAATTCCTTAATACTGTCACATCTTGAATATTCCGATGTTGTATACTGGCCAGCTTTACTACAGAGATAAAGACACCCTTCAGAAACTGCAAAATATGTCCATTAGGTTCAGTTACAATATTAGGAAATTTGATCATATATCCGGTGCATTTAGGTATTCTACGTGGCTCAAGCTTAATGAACGGTTCATAATCACTACTATAACTCACTATTTGTCACTGCACTTATACTAGTCTGTTCTATCGATCTGATCACTGCTATCTCAACTAGAACTAATCTAAGGGCAATTGTCTGATACTATTATACTTGTAGATAGGCATTCTTGACTGTTTTAGAGGTTTCCTGAGCATTTCCGATTCAAAGACTCGATCTTTCTCGGCACATCACGGTTGCCATCTATGGGATAACTAGCAAACTACCTCTCTATTGGTAGCTAATTCGCCAGGCTTTTTGTTTCTGATAGAAGGGAATAAACCTCCGCCCGTAAGACAGTGTGCACTTTAACTTTATTAGTAATGAAGTTTAATGTTTTTAATTAAAACATGCTTGTTAATTAGGTGCACACTAACGAAAACAACAAATTCGATAAGTTTTGACACACTAGACGAAATACTTCTTGATCTGTAATTTTCGTACATATTTGCGTCCCCCTTTTTAAACAACGGTTGAAGTATTGCTATCTTTAATGTTGTGGAAAATTTCCTTCTCAAAGATAAAGATTTATAATACGCACTACAGAGCGATTGTATCAATTTTTTTTGTGAGATATTTGAAATATCACCAAAGCCACTATCGAGAATATATTATGGCAGTTAGTGAAACGACATCCTGTTTCGGACGCAGAAGGTAAAATGCATATTTTTGGAGAAAATGGTACATTTAATATAAGGGAATTATACTTACGCAATGAATTATTGTTATTATTAATTGGAAGGATAGTAAAATGCCAGTTAAAACAGTAGGCCACTTCTTTGTCGTGTAATTTTGCCCCATCCGTATTTATGGTTATATTCGATCACCTCCCCCCTGCCACAATACTTCCAATGTATAATACTACAAACTAATTTTCTATGTGCCTTCCCCGCATTGCCTGACCATCCATCATTTTATCTTTTTGCAAAAAATCCTACTTAAATTTTCCCCCAGTCGCGCCTAACATCACTACGTCTCTAAAAATTTTAGGTCATGTTTATACTAGTTTGTTTGTGTCTATATTCACGTTAATTATAAATGTCACTGTCACAGGGTAAACTTCAGCGATTTCCGTATCCGTCGACGTCGTACTTCCGTTTTTGAAGACGTACTTCCGTCTAGTACACAAATATAACCGGAAGGACAGATCTCAAAATTCAAACATCAATAGCCGTAATAAAGACAGGTATTTATTTGAATGATGAAACGATAAACAACTCATTTCGCATGTAATTACCAATGTTAAATGATTATCTTTTTCTTATAAAGGAAAAGAAATATCTAGATGGCGCAGAAAGCAACATCTTGCTGTATATGAATCCCTTCGCTTTCGCATGACAGAGAGAGATAATTGGCTGCGAAACCCGACCGGGTTTCTTGATACATATCCTTGCCTTGTATTTTAGTCTTTTTGGTTTTCTGAAGTTTAAGCCTATACTATTTATGCAGTTATTATTTTAAAAACGGATTTCTTTGGCTAGAGTTTTTGGTTCTAATAATTCTTTAACCATCCAGTTTCCTATATTAATGAAATTAATGAAATGAACTATCTTAAGCAAAAAATACCTATAATAAAATCGTGTCTAAAATAATGCGTGGGATGCTCCTTCGAAACTGCCCCTGCTGTTTAATTTCGTAAAACATTTTTTTAACCCCGATAAACATCCATTTATTCGCATTTCGTGCTGAAAGTGTGGTCGAGTTTTGTAAACATAACACCCGCAAGATTGTCATCACACGGCACTGTGTTTAATGATTTATTATTTTTTTATTAGTGGTTAATTAATTCCACGGAAATTAAATCCCAATCCCTTAATAGAATTGCCACGGGGGTGTTATACAATAAAGTTGTCGTTATTTATCCAGAGTTTCAAAGTCCAGGAAGTTCTATCATATTATCGTAAAAATAATTCGGGTTTTAATTGAATAATGTAATGGCATGAATTAGTTAATTAATGGAGTTGTTAACTTCGGCTTCCTGGAAATTATCAAACAAATTTCAAGTAGGTAAATAATTAAATTGGAAAAAAAAGTGGCAATTATAATCTGATAAAATATAAAACTAACGCAGAGTGGATGTCCTATAACTTGCGACATACTATGTTTTCAATCGGAAACGCAAAAATAAAATGGAATTTCAATAAGCCCAGATAACAAATTGATCCTAAAGAAAGAACGAAATATTTTTCGGCCCTCCTTGAAGCCCCTGGTGCTTTGACAAGAAATTTGTGCAAACAGGGGCTGTTTGCAATTATGCAGTTTGAACAATTTACAGTATAAACATATTTTTGATTAAACAATTTCTTGTTTTTGGGCCCCCCCTGGCGCCAGCCCTGCAACTTTGACAATTTTCCATTCTAAATTATCCTTGTATTAAAACAATTTTTGATTCCATGATACACTGTTTTTGGGCTATCTCTGGCCCCCGATGAGAAATTTGCAATGGGTCACTTCTGATCAATTTTCCGTCCTAAATAAATTTTATTTAAAAAATGTTTGGATTCGACAAAAGAATTATTTTTTGGCCAACGGCATTCTTCTTTGGGCCCCAGTCCTTATACCTAAAATTTCAAATTTCCACGTTGAGCCGTCTTCGAGAAAAACCCATTTTACACAGACAGACTGACAGACAAACAGATAGCATACTGTTTTCGATATAGAAAATATGAAATCGACTTTATAAGCAAACTACCTTTTTACATTTTTCATAAAAATTTTATTTAGTAAAGTTTGCTCAATTATGGAGAAAATCTTAAATATGAAGTTTAGTATTTAAGCCCAGTGTATCTAGAAAGGAAACTACAAGAATCTGATGTACACCATTTCGGTAATTTTTCGTCGAATCCCAAATAAATATTCATTCGTTAGAATTACGTTATAAATAATTCTCTAGGCACATGTACTTCGAAGTTCATTTGCACTTGACAATCAAGTTCGTAAAAAATGTACAACGCTTTCAGTCTCCTGATAAATAATTTATAATTTAATCAACCAATAAATTAGCCTATAAGATATTCGATTGTACCAGTAAATAATATACTGGTGATGGATTTTTTTGAAATGCCACTAGCATAAAATATTTACAAAACCCAAAATAAGAAACAATGTAGTTTTTAAATAAGTCTACAAAAGGTTGATAAAGTATTCCTATCAGCAAACATTTTTATTTTCATGCATATCAAATGGAAGGTATCACTGAAATTCGTCTCTAAATGGGAATATGTGATTGTTATGAATTGTGAATTAGAACTATATGAAAACACAATTAGAGTTATTTAGAGAAGAAATTGTTTTTAAAATAAATACATTAAATACTAAATCGATATTTTGGACATGGCTAAGGCGAGCACTCTAAGTGATTGTTGTCTTCACTGTAGCTACCCTGAATCCTTGTCGTACTGCTGACAAACAAAAGTTGGAATTAACGTCTGAAGCAAAAGTTAATGAGAGCAGTATGCAAACAGTACTATATCTCTCATTTATCTTGGAAGGCTGACAAAATGGGAATCATTCGTTCTCAATCATTCAAATCTTGGTAACCAGTGTCTTTATTAAACCGTGGAAATTTAAATTCGTTCATCTTCTGTACTACAGCCATCTAATTATTTAGAATCGTTTTCGATAATTACGGATTGTTGAAAATAATTATCTATATTTATTTACGCCCGAATTTATGTGGTTAATATGACGAGCCTTAATCAAATACGCCGTTTATATGTCTGCCAACGCGTGTAAGTTGTACACATGGCTAAGGCGAGCACTGTAAGTGAATTATTGTCTTCACTGTAGCCACCCTGAATCCTTGTCGTACTGCTGACAGACAAAAGTTGAAATTAACGTCTGGAGCAAAAGTAAATGAGAGCAGTATGCAAACAGTAATATAACAGAAATGAATCCTTACTAGAGCATTCAGTTATTACCCTCGTTAGTAAGATCACTAGAAACTCTAAAGATTTTTCAACATTATTGTTAGACGCCACGTTTTCGCAGCTGGTTTGGCTCCTATTGTATTTGTACCGTACATATCTCTATACTTTATCATTAACGCCTATCTGGCGTATGTATGTATGAACATGAACAAACTATACAAAGCTAATTTAAACTTCATTAAGACTGAGATACATAAAACGACAGTGTACGTCCACAAAACTAATTACTGCACAACTTTCGAAGACACGTCAAAGGCACAGATATCTGTTTGATACCCATGAGTACAGTATAGAAGCCATGTGGGCGGCAAGTCTCCAGGCAGTACATGTATAGGACATACAAATACAATTCCATAGAACACTGCTGTAAATTATTAATATAAAGTGATTATTGATAAATAAAATAAATAGAACTGCCTATACGAATATAGCAGCAATTTAATTCAACTATGTGTTAGGGCTATTTATAGATTTCTCCCGAGTTTTTAATTGTGCTGACCATCAGTTACTGAAAGCTATACTTTGTAAATATGGAGTAAGAGACACTCCTCTACGTTATTGTCACAGGTACGCAACAAATCGTACAAGTTCCCAGTAGTGCATTCTACAAAAGTCTAGACATAAAGTAAGAAGTTCCACAAGGATCTATACTTGGGCTCCTTCCCTTTATACTGTTTGCGAATGATTTCATTCCGCTTGACAAAGCTCGTCATACTATTTTCAGACAACTAATCGTTCTCGAGTAAAATGTGCTGTGAAGTTGCAATGTCTGTAGTTTCTAAACATATGTAGGTACTCCTTTCCATACCTCTGCTGGGGTAGAGTACTAGGGTTTTTTTATTTTATGTGACGTCCACGGTAGGCCTATCTTATTATTCTAAATTATTCGGCCTCATTCTTTACATCTATTTCCTTCTTCAAAAACAAATCGATGTTCTTAAATGAACAAATAAATCTCGACATAAGGAACAAATTCGGACCAGTTCCCTTCGAATATCAAAAAACTTGTATATACTGGGTGATTCAGTTTGGTATTCGCATCTCTGTATCTTTTTTATTTCAACAGTCGACTACAACAAACCATAGTCTTATACAGACTAATGTAAATGGTATAGTGGTGAGAGGTAAGTTAATCCTCTCATGTGGTCTAATGCTACTATACGCCAGACATCATTAGTCTGTATAAGACTAGCTGGTTGGCCACTGTCATTTGTCTGTTCCACGACCTATGGCATACTGATGAGAACTAATAAGTTCGAAACCGGTCTATGTCTGGTCGGGGAATTGACAAATGACATTGGCTACCAATCTTTCATGATTTGTAAGGTATAATTCAATGCAGGTCGGGGTATTTGCCCGCTGAGTAGTTGTTTATTATATTATTATTATTCCGGTGATACGCAAAACGATAAAATTATAATCTTGCTGTTACCAGACTGTGCAAATTAAAATGCTGTTATTACTGCACTAAACCTACATTCAAAAGTTTTGCTTCTGAATCGGCATTCATTTTAAATGTAGAAATCTATAACTATTTCGTGTTTCCGCAAGGTTTTTTATGTAATCAGCAATTTACACACGATTCCCTGGCTATTTCTCTTTTATTTGCATTTGTCATTGTCTTCGAAAGACGCGATAATACATCTTGTTCAATGAGATATCGCGTTTCTTGAATGGGATTCCGAAACGTGTACAGTACATGTCACCGTACTCTACTATGCTTCGGGATCGATGAATAAGTAGGTCATGTAATGAATGAAGTTGTTATTTTAAATGCTGATCTTGGTACATACTTATTAGCCTTGGGATATGTAATTAGTAATTAGCAATACATTAATTTATCGTGTCTACAGTACACAGTAATTTGTAGTTATTATAGTTTTATGTCTTTTTTGAAATTCAGTGGTGGGTTGTAAAGGGGGTAATGTTTCAAATGAAGTTTAAAAAAATATATCACATCCATAGATAGAGAAAATATTGAGGAAATCGAAAATGAACTGAATGCAGTCTGTGTAGCAGTCTGTGATACGTTTTCATTGAAGACGGCTGAAGAGTAAGAGTAAAACGAAAAACATGAAATCGTAGCCAGATAACTGTGACATAATTAGAGAAGATATGAATACGAAATTTGGAGGGTAAATACATAAAAGTTCAATCTGTGTAGCTGCGTGGAATTTTTTGAAAAAAAAATTTACTTTTTTCTTTACGAATTTTCAAAATTTTAAAATGTGAAAATCGAAAAACTAAAAACGCAGCAACGTAGAATATAATAACATTTATCACAAAAAAAAATAAAAAATTAATTATCTTAACTGTAAGTATTTTTAATTGTGTGGCTCTTTTTCGATTTTCGTATATGCAATATCTCCGCGAGTCTGTACGCGTATTCAGTGTTATTTGTGGCCTCATTTACTGCCGAACAAATTGAACAAATTAAAAAAGAACAGCATCTATTCAAACATGTCAAGTGAATTAATTGATGCTATTAGTACTAAGACTACTTAGTACATAAGTATTCAATAAACAAATTTGAAAATGACCATCCTGACCTGAAAACAAGTGATCTTTTGACGATAATTCACTCCACAAACGGCACAATGAGCTCGACTCCAACTCTGATGAAATCTCAGGTAATATTTACGCTAATAGCAAACAATAACCGCAATGCAAGCTCCACTTCTCGGTACAGTGTTTTTATTATAATTTACCGGTATAGTAGTTGTGTGCTTTGCAAACGGGACTCTTAACGTGGAAATCTGAAATTTTAAATAATATAAAACCTAGAAGGTCCAAGGAAGAATGCTATTAAATATTGGTGAAATCAGTACACCAGGGACGGTTCTAGGCGGGGCCGAAATATATTTTTTTGTCGAATCTAAAAATGTTTCGAATAAAAATTATTTAGGAAGGAAAATTAGACTGAAATGGCCAATTACAAATTTCCTGTCAGAGGCCATGGTCCAATTAACGAGGTCCCTAACATCAAAAGTTTGTAGGATCTTTTGCAATACATTTCTGCTCCTGTTTTCGAGGGTGAAAAAAAAAACGATAGTGATGGTTTCGAGTTCTAAAACCCTTGCGTACTACCCTTATAAAGGAAAAATCACCCCAATTTCCAACTTCACGGTCTTGGGTTTGCGAGGGATCGTCGGATCGGGTTTTTTTTGAAGAATAACAATAAATTCAGTTTTTAATTAGAGTGCCCTGGAATAGCAATATCCAAAAAAATTTAAAAAATACGAACTCGACAAGTTTTTTATGTGTTTTCGAGTGCAGGGATCATGATGGAGGTGCCACTTTGCACCCTATCCTCCCGCAACTACCCCCAACGTATAATAACCACCCCCTCTTCCATGCTGTCGGTCCTAGGCATACGGAAATTCGTCGGATCGGGGAGTTTTTATGGTAATATCAGGAAACTAACCATTATTAAACAACAGTTCACCTAAGCAACTAAGAAACCCCCGGGGGTTGATACTACCCTGCTCGCAACACCGAAATCCCTCGAGAAACCGGACAATAGGCTTCTCACGGGTTTTCGAGGGCGGTAATAACGATGGTGGTATTTTTTTCACTCTACCTTCTACCCCTCTATTTTTATACGTTGGGGGTAGTTGCGGGAGGGTAGGGTGAAAAATGGCACCTACATCATGATCTCTGTCCTCGAAAATTCATAAAAAACTTTGTTGAGTTCGTATTTTCTTAATTTTTGGGGGGGTATTTTTGGGATATTATAAAGTAAATTAACTGAATTTATTATTATCCCCCAAAAATATTAGATCTGACGACCCCTCGCAAGCCCAGGACCGAGAAGCTGGAAATTGGGGTGGGTTTTCCGTGATAGGGGTAGTACGCAAGGGTTTCAGAACTCGAAACTAACACTATCGTTTTTCTCACCCACGAAAACGAGTTAGGAAATGTATTGCAAAAGATCCTACATACTTTTGATTGGCCTTTTTTGTACCTTGTTAAATGGACTATCAGGGATGGCTCCAGGGAGGGCCCAAAAACAATGTACCATGGAATCAAAAATTGTTTTAATACAAGGATTGTTTAGAATGGAAAATTGTCGCGAAAAGAGTTTCTTAATTTCTCGCCAAAGTGGCAGTGCCGGCTCCAGAAAGTGGAAAATTGCAATAAAAAGGCTGTGTGCAAATTTCTTGCCAACGCACCAGGGTCGGGTTCAGAGAGGGCCCAAAATCAACTTTTCGTTAAATTAAAAACTTTTATAATAAACATTGTTCAATGTGAAAACTTGCCCTGAGAAGATTTTTCGCAAATTTCTTCAATTTTTCTCAAATTTGGTTCCGCCGTATTTCTTAACTATTATATTCTAGAAGTTAAAATTTAACATACTTGTCTGCAGTATTCAGGTCTATATGCAACAATACTGGGTTTTTGAAGAATAGAGGCTCGGACTGGGAAATAATATCCTTATGGTTATAATCAAAGGTTGCTCTGTTAAGTTTTCTTTATTAATACGAAAACTGCATAAATCGATAACTAATAATATTCAATCACATTTTTAGACACTATGATATTGTTCTTATACCAACATTCTCTCTGACGATATAATCATTAAAATATAATATTTTTAGTCGCAAACTCCTCTATAAAATCCTTATTTTACTGCAACCAACAGCTACCCTCCGGGCTATGTGCCCCGCCGAGCACTGAATTACAAGTTACAAGCCTGGCGCATTAAGTAGCATATTAGCAGATTATCATCAAAACGCTAATGCTTCGATTGCAACAAATCCAGCCGAAAGACTGATCCTACTTAAAGGTGCTCTCGTGCCAGTCGTCACACACCACTTGCAGACTGCAGTTTCGAGCTGTTGGCTCTCGTTAGTGCAAGGTAGGCATGTGACGGCCAACACGAGGATCACTTGACTATTTAGTACATTTCGGTGTCTTTGGGATAGCGACATGTAAAATAGTCAGCAGGTAAAATAAATATACTAAGCCCAGTTAGGGCTATTTATTTTTCGATTGCAACAGACACTGGACCGCTAGATGGCGCCTGTTGATTATTTTACATATCGCTATCCCAAAGATACCGAAATGTACTAAATAGTCAAGTGATCCTCATGTCGATCGTCAAATGCCTACCTTGCACTGGCGAGAGCCAACAGCTGGAAACTGCAGTCTGCAAGTGGTGATGGTAATATGCAATTATTACACTTAACGCGCCAGGCTTGTAACTTGTAATTCAATACTCGGCGGGGCACATAGCCCGGAGAGTAGCTGTTGGTTGCAGTCTGTTTACGTTCCTTATAATAAAATAAGGATTTTATAGAGGAGTTTGCGACTAAAAATATTATGTTTTAATATTCCGACCTCTAAAAGCACATTTGAACTATGATATAACCATTGTCTTTAATTTTTTATATTAATTCTTCCCTTGTGTTTATTACCCTTTGATAAATTTTCTCTTTTAAATATTCTCATAGAAAATAGTCCAACGGGTTTATATCTCCACCTCCCCGGAAATTTGATGTTTTCATTTGATAATGTTATTTTCCCTTCAAATATTTTAATGCCAGTTACTTTTTCTACCGCTCAGATGAAGGATCAGAGAAATGACAATGAAGTTCACGAAACTCATAACAGTGATAATTTTCTTGATTCTTGACGTTTGAAGGAACTTTTTAAATTTTGTGACAAAATATGAAACACGTTAAGTATACCACGCCAATATTACCTAAGAATTCTAGTTTTTATTGTAATTTTTTTGTCATTTGTGAATTTACTGTATATATTTGCAGGTAAATGTCACTTTAAATTCATTTTTAATTATCCAATAATTTCGCCGATTACAGGAACGTTTTGATAAATGTATTCGGAACGGAAGTTACCTGTCGGATGGGGATAAAACAGGGACGTAAGTTTCTTGTAAACTTTTGTATGGTTGACTGGCAGTATTACCCACCCTTGCGGCAGCTAAGCCTACTGGAACATATTAAAGCTTTCCGAAACTTAGCTCGTTTTTGATGAAATCTGACACTATTACCGCATTCACTCAAGTTTACATAATATGATATCAATCACAGCAGAATTGAATAAAATTTTGTAACAGACACGATAGGTACTGTGAAAGAGGATTGGAAGAGTATGGAAAATCCTTGAGTAAAATTCGCCGTTGACATATAATAATAAGAAAAGTATCTCACCTACCTACATAAAAAAGCAGTAGGTTCAGCTATTATATTTAGAGATAATAACACCCTCAGTAATTAAAAAAGCTGTAAAAGAATTCACATGTAACTTCCCTCTATATTTGACGTCTTTCGTTTATTAACTAGTTTTTTTTTGTGTGAACACCTTGTATATATTTTTTCGCAAAAAGTAAATTATGTTTTCTTTCTTGATATTTGTTAGAACTACATTGCATTATATCGGCTTCTTCCGTCGTCTTTTTTGAGTTAGACACTTCTTAAGGCGCTCACCCTGTACATTTTCCTATATTCCTTAGTTTCTTTCGTCCTGTTCTCACTGGATAATAACTAATATCTTAAATCCTGTTCATACCATTTTAAGTTTAGCGTTGTGCTATCAAATTATTTCTTTCAGGAAAACTGATGCACTGAATTAGATTATTTCCCTCGTAATTCAACCACTACCAATCTGTTTTGTATGACTCATCTCAGAATCTCTGGATTCTGGAGGTCAAGTTGACGTCATCTATACTGATTTTAGTAAGGCATTTGACAGACTAGATCATAGTATTCTACTGTGTAAACTTCGTCAATTTGAATTATCAGATAAACTGTCAGATTTGTTTGCATCGTACCTACAATGCAGACGACAATACGTAGAGTATCGTGGTTTTAGATCTGATGAATTTATAGCCTCTTCTGGGGTGCCCCAGGGCTCAATTCTTGGCCCCATTCTTTTCGTTATTTTTATTAATGATATTGTCAGTATGATTGACGTTGGCTGTCTTCTTTATGCGGATGATTTAAAGTTGTATTGTGATATTAACTCTTTTGCGGATTGTCTTAAATTGCAAATGAATCTTGATCGTATCAATAACTGGTGTATTGCAAATAACTTGCCATTAAATGTGCAAAAGTGCCATGTACTTTCTTTTACCAGAAGAAATGAGCAGTTACATTATGATTATACACTCAATAATACGTCCCTGAATAGAGTAACTGAATTTGAAGATCTAGGAGTTATTTTTGATTCTAAACTTAATTTTAACCAGCACATTCTTTCTGTTGTACTTGCTAGTTACAAAAGTCTTGGTTTTGTTATAAGAAATTCTCACGGATTTAATGATATTAGTCTATTGTTCCTGTTATTTAATAGATTCGTTTAGTCTAAACTTGAATACTCAAGCATTATATGGAATCCAGGGTATCAAACTTACAGACACAGTTTGGAAAATATCCAACGTAAATTTTTAAAATATGTATCCTTCAGGGCTGATGGTGTTTACTCCGCTGTCGGTGCTGATCATTATCAATTATTGGCCAGGTATGATGTATTAAGTTTATCTGATAGAAGGGATATGCATTCTCTTATTTTTTAATTTAAAATTATCCATAACAAATTAAACTGCCCATCGCTTTTAAGTCAATTAAATTTCAATGTTCCGGTTGCCGCTACTAGACATACCAATACATTTTATTTGTTAACCCCGAGGACCAACTTACTCAAATTTTCACCTCTCCTCTGTTTGTGCAATATTTATCATCGTGTACAGCACAATTTGGATATATTTTATTGTACCATTAACTCTATCAAAAAGCTGTTTTTAAATGCTCAGTAGTGTTTTTGTTGTTTTTGTTGTTTTGTATTATTGTTTTTATGTTTCTTTTGTATTTTTCTGTAAATTTATCCATTTTTTTTGTAAATGTGTAGTCTTCCCATCCTTTAATTGGTATGTAAATACTGTTGGATGGTGTATTGCATTAAATAAATAAATAACTACTTACTATTTTATCGGCAAGGTAGCTCAATCGGTCAGACTCTGCTATGTTCTGGGTTCAATTCCCAGCACCGACACTGGCAATGTCGGTGGGTAATGGATGTTGTATGCGTCTTTTCAAATGTGTAACCTCCTTCCGTACAGCCCTTGTCTTTGGATTTGGTCTACTAAATGTGATGAGTTTATGTTTACCTGTTGCAAGTAATACTTCGAACACAGTCCTCTATTTGTTTATTTATTTTATGAGCAAAACGACATGTTATGCAAGTTAGTCAATACCCTACTCTTTGGTTAGTTCCGTGATGCAAGTGATTCACAATCGCCAGTTGTTACATTGTGTAGTTTGTCGCATGACACAACTAACAGAGATTGCAGAAATTACACCACATTAAACTTATTACTACCACAAACTCATGAATAATTTAATACACGCATCTAATTCGATGTATTTTACACGCAGCTCAGGGTAATTCGACATTATGACACGAAAGAAAGGAATAAAATCGCCTATTTGACGTTTTATAACATTATCCAACCCTTAAACACATATAAATTAAAAATCCATTATCGATCAAGGTTTTAACAACTGACGAACACCTTATTTTATTCTTCGTCAATTTGCATATTGCTCTGCATTTAGATTGTGGATCCATTTTTTCAAGGGCATTGAACATGATGGTGATATTTTTTAAGGTTCTCACCCCTCAACAACT
Organism: Leptura quadrifasciata; assembly: GCA_963675555.1. NCBI lineage: Eukaryota > Metazoa > Arthropoda > Insecta > Coleoptera > Cerambycidae > Leptura > Leptura quadrifasciata. The sequence continues at coordinate 10,094,109 of OY776681.1, read as the reverse complement.
ACCCCTAAACTCGAAAAAACCACCTCTATTTCGTGTTTTTTTACATCGTAGGCATGCATCCTGCCTAAAAACCCAATGTTTTTAGGCAGGATTCGGGTAGGCCGTATGAAATTTAACCATGTAACATCTTTTGCATGCACGGGGTTGAAACTACCCCCTCCCCTAATACTAAAATATCCCCAAAAATATCAAAATGCATGAAAATTTATTTATCTCCATTTTCGAGGGTGATCAATACGATGGTAATGTTGATTTCTCTCTCACCCTCCACCAACCACCCCCTTTTCATATTTATTGATACTGGGCATGGAGGGACTCGTTGGATCCAGTTTTTTAAGGGGATTTCGACATTGTATAGGGAGTTGAGTGACGAGACATGCCGGCAACCCCGAATTTGAAACTACCACCACCCCAACATTGAAATTCACCGAAAAATATAAAATAGTGGAAAATGTTTCTCACCGTTTTCGAGGGCAGCACTAAACACGAGGTCAATACTATTTCATCCCCCACTCTCCATCAACCATCCCCAAATTAGGGGTGATTGGTGGAGGGTGAGGGAGAAATGAATATTACCATCGTGTTGAGCATCTTCAAACACGGGGATAAACAAATTTTCATGCATTTTGATTTTTTTGGGGATATTATTATTATTAGTATTAGGAGAGGGGGTAGTTTCAACCCCGGGGTGGATAAAATGTTGTATGGTTAAATTTCATACGTCCTACCCAAATCTTGCTCAAAAAACCGATCCGCATGCCTACGATGGAAAATACGCGACATTGGGGTGGTTTTTTGAGTTTAAGGATAGTTGCTGAGGGATGAGAAAGTTAAAAATATCACATCGTGTTCAAAGCCCTCGTTTCATCCCTTTTACAGAACTTTTGGAGTTTTTCAACTTTTTCATGAACTATGCGTTACAGTGGTGAGTTGTCACGAGCAATTTGCACTCTTTTCCTGTCGTCCATCCATGTATGTGTGCATTACACACTTTTTTCTGTTTCATGCCCAATCATTAATGTCTTCTGCTTTACACGTATTTCTTATAGTTTCACTTCTTTCCTCGTCTAAAAAAGTTTCCCCACTAATTCTGCGAGGTACTTTCATTTCCATTGTTCTCAATAATTGTTTTGTTTTTAATGTTTCTGGTCTAGTTTCTGCTGTATGTTATGATAGATCTTACACCGTTGTTTTATAGATTGTAGTCTTAGCTTGGCTATTCTTTAAACACCCTGCTTTTCTTGTTACTTGTTCTCTTACCTCTACCTCAACATTGCCAAAGTTCGAGAGTTCCACGGCGAGATACTTAAATTTTATTTCCTCATGAATAACTTCTCCATTTACCTCCAATTTGCATCTCAATGTTGTTTTTATGTTGTCATACGCTTTGTTTTTGTGAGAGATATTATCATGTTAAGATATTTAGCTGTACACAAAATTTTTACCTCTTATTCTTCTATTTTCTATCCTATCCACAAGCGAAATCTCTGTGTGATCTTGCCCATGGTGATATTGAAGAGAAGTAGACTTAGTGAATCCCCTTGGCAAATACCGCTACCAACTGATATTGGTTTGATCAGTTGTTTGTCTAACTTTACCTGTATTTGGTTTGCTGTGTACACGTTCTCTATAGTTTGTATCACATTGTGTGGTATTTGTTTGTTGTAAAGAAGATGTGAAATATCTTTCAGTTGGACGCGGTCGAAGGCGTTGGTTATAGGTCGATGAAATACACGTATAGGCTGGTTTATTGTATAAAATTGACTTTTCTGTTATTATTATGACAAAAATGGCGTCCGTACAAGACCTCCTCGACTAAATCCCTGTTGTTCATCTGCCAGTGAAGCGAGGCTGTTAATTTTGTTCCTTATTACTTTTGTTGTTAACTTCAATATGATGTTTGGAGATGTAGTTCGAAGGTATTTTCTTATCTCCCTTTTTGAGCACCACTATGGCACTAGTTCGTCATTGATCTAGGATTTTGTGGTAGTATAGAATCTATCGGAACAGAGTTATTAATTCATGTGCAAATTGTTGTTCGCCGTATTTGAGCAGATTATTTTTTAATATTCCGCCTTATTCAGCGCTCCTTCTGTTTTTTAAAATTTATAGTGCTAGTTGCACGTCGCGTCGGATTTTGTTCGTTTTCATTAATAACGTTTTCTAGTGTGCCCAGATCCTCTTCTGTTTTCTGCTCTATATAGGTCAGTTAAATAGCTTTTTGTTTCTATTCGTGATAGTTAATATCATTTGTATGACTGGTGGTCGAGAGGTGAGCGCACCTGCCTCTCACCCAAAAGTTCTGGGTTCGATCCCCGGTCGTGGCAGTGGAAAATACTGTGAGAGGGATTTTTCCACTATACACGGGTATTGGGTGTGTGTCCCTTGTCTCTAAATGTGTTGCCCCCTCGCACACAAGGCTCTTCTAGAGCCTTCCAGGATAAAGGGGGTGGTAATTACCTGTGGTGTTATGTATTATTATTTATTTATTATTTATTACAAAGTTACTGGAGGTATGTACGTGAGGTTTACAAACATACTCCTCGTTAGAGTTGTATTGGAAGACTTCATGAAGTGTACTCTAGAGCCGCCGAACAATACGTACGACAAATAGCAACTTTAGATTTTTGAAGGTGGTTATCATACAACATTGTTGAAGGCGGATTTAAGGGAAGGGATAAATCTGACGTGAGACATTATACGGGTTAAAACTTCAGCAATGTCTAAGAAACTTAAACATGATGTTAAATAGATAATTAACTACAAATACGAGGCATTTTTATATGATTAATACAATTTTTTTATTTCGTAATGCCAGTGAACAAATGTCCCTCACCCCAGTAAGCATTGTAGAGATACCCTTGAATGGTTTCAAATTAACCGGAACGTGCCGAACATGAATTACATTTTGCAGAAATGTTTTAAAAAAATAAAATCACGTATTTTATTTACATTGCTTGTTTAAATTTAAAGAAGCACATTCGGTATAATGTTGAAAAAGGAATTAGACAAAAATTGATATTGATTACGATGGAGAAGTTGCCTTTGCTGCAAGGTTTATTCAATTTTTTCTACAGCCTATATACAGTATGCGCGATTTAATACGGCAACACCCTGTTATTTTGGAACGCGTTGCCCGATTTATTTATTTATTTTTTAATATAGAACTCGATGAGCTCTATTTGACCATTTAAAAAAAATCCTTCTTTTAATTCGTCAACATTTTTGTGATCTTGTGAGGTAAACGTCTTCTTTTAAAATTCCCCACAAAAAAAATCTAAAGGTGTTAGATCTGGTGAACGTGGCGGCCAATGAAAAAGAGGGCTACTTCGTACTATCCATCTGTTTGGAAAATTTTCATTAAACCATCTACGTGCATGTGAATCCCGTGTAGCTTGCCTCAAGCTAGTTGTTGAATTTTCTTCGAAATATTGTAGAATAATTCTTAGAACGAAATAGCCCACTTATTCGTTGGCTGCTACGTCTGCCAGATCTAAGGCCTTTAGATTTTTTTGTTAGGAAAGAAAAAGTTTATTGTATCGAGTTTGTCTCATGCGACATTTTAATTTGATTAGAATTTAGCTAATCATCATCACGAACTTTTATAAGAAAGTTTCTATTTTTGTTCTTAATAACAAAATTGGAAATGCACCTGCCCCTTTCCTAGCCGTTAAAAAATCATCGGCCTCGTTCACCATAAAAGATTTCTTGTAATAACATTTCTCTTAATTCTTTCATAGTGGAGAGATTTTTCGCTAATACACATTTGTCAGTGTCAGAATAAATAGCTTCTCTGTTCAGAAAGATTTTCACAGCATCACCACCTTCCGCCCTTATATTTTCTTCCTCATATATGACATATTGATTCATATTCACAATTTTTCTGTTTCCTTTTTCAGTTAAGCGAGAAATAATGTTTTATCATCGAATTAAATGAAAAAGAGATACGAATTCCAATTTGTCTTTAAATAATCAACGTTATTGTTCACAATATACGGGGATGTTTGAGTTAATTGTTTTTTTATTAATTGAAATACCGTGGAAACAATTAGACTCTTCCTTTAATCATGTTTAGATAGACGATAGCTAGAAGGTGCTTCCACATGTTCTGCTGAGATCACAGCAGACTAGGTCAGTCATTCGAGAAAGAAAAGTGAATTATTTTCTCGACAGAGACCAATTATACAGGGTGTTTTGAATAGATTGGGACAACGCTTAGCTGTAGATTCTTGACATGAAAGTAAGTCGATTTAACCCAAGAAGGAGTGGTCTAATTCTTTTCGTCTTCAAGATACAGGGTCTCTATCTTGGAGACTATTGTACGTATTTACTTCAAAGTTGGTAACGACATGTTTACAGGTTGCTAATTACAATGGTGATACTGCCGATGTCACATTTTATAGAGGGCGCTAGTTACAGTACTTTTATGTAGCACTTTAAGCCATGACTTTTTTGAAGTTAGGTTTTGGACATTTTCATCTATCATTATCGAAACGCAATTTAATTTGCTAAATGAGAGGTGTACTTGTTTAAACGCGATAAAATGCACTCTTTCAGAGAAATACACGATTTACGACTTTGTGTATTAATAATGTGTACTGTTTTTGTTCTGCTGGTGAAATTTGCATTTGTTATATAAATTTTGGAGTGAGTTCTTCGCTAATTTATAAGTTTGTTATTGAGAATGCCCCGCTATCAGTATTCAAATCTAGAAATGTGTGACATAGTCGCAGTTTATGCTCAAGAAAACCATAATGGTCATGCGGTTGGGAAAAGATATCAATTGTTACATCCTAATCGAACGGTACCAAATCATAAAACGTTTCAAAGAATTTTCCAAAGATTTAGAAAATCCGGTTCGACGAAGAGGAGGATCAGGTCGTCTAGTTAGTTACACACCGCAGCAAGAAGAAAATATTTTGATGCGTGTTGAACAAAATCAAGAAATAAATACACGAAAGTTATCTGCTAGAACTGCAATTAGCTCAACAATTATTTACAAAGTGATTCATAGAAACCAACTTCATCCTTACCATTTTACACCCGTTCAATATCCCAGATAGCACTAAGACATACCAAAGACGTCTTAGGGCCGTCTGCATGGGACATTCGAGACGTCTTAAAAACGTCCACTTTAAGACGTAAGTCGTACAGAAGACGTCTTAGGGATGTCCATTGTTACTAATCAAAACGTCTTTAAGACGTCTTATTTTAGTCCATTTTAGGCCTAAAAAAGGCATTTATATGACATTACGGAGACGTTGTTAAGACATTTTATTCTGGTCCATTCTAGTCCCCAAAAAGACCTTCACGGGATATTATTGAGATATTCACAAGTAGGTGAAAAAATGTCATCTTTATTAGCAGCGATATAGTCAGGTAAAGTCTAATTTGGCATGTGAATGAGTTGATAATATATGCATGCGATTACACGTGTGGCACACTGTGTAGTAGCTAAAAATTATTGTCGCTTAAGTCTACTGAATTTCTCTGCTATTGCGATAACTTTTTGTGCAACACATACGAAATCGTACGCATATTATCAACCCACCCACACATCAAAATATACTTTACCTAATTATATACAGCTTGGCTGCCAATAAGACGAATGCAGCATTGTGCGATGAATCGGCATTTCCTCTGTTTATTGTAAACTGCCTGCCTGTCTGCCATATTAGTGGTCAATTTGTATACACCAGTTACACCACAGAGACTAGAAAGTTTGAATTAGAGGCAAATTCTATACCCAAGAATACCGCCTCGACTCAAAAGTTAACACAATTTTCACTGTTTTTAATCCTTTATATTCAACAAACTTATAATTAAATCAAGTATGGAATAACAATGCAGTTGGTATTAGGAAATAAAACAAAATTTTGTTGTTCTAAATTTTAATTTTGTGCCAGAAAATGCATGATATAATCGAAATAAATTACCTTAATTATTAAGTCAGGACAATGTTGGCCAACTATACATAAAACCACAGCATAAAACACTGCAAAACAAAGGAGTTGAAATGAAATGATCAACTCAACTGTCAGACATAAGGCCAACCCGAAAACATGACGAAGTCAAACGAATGCGGTCGTGCCGGAATGACATTTATTGCTGGAAAAGCGCGGTAAATTCAAAACTTAGAAGTTATTAATTTGCTATTTTTTGGAATTTCCAAGTACTACATCTACGACGAAATTCTTATTTCACGAAGAATTATTGATTTGGATGTGAATGCATTATTTTTCAAAACACAATATAAAAAAGCTAGGAGGCCTAATATGGACATACTAAAGACGTACATTTTTTGATGTCCCAAAGACGTCCCACTCTGGACGTTTTGAGGACGTTCATTTTAGGTCCTAAGACGTTCAGACCAAATTAAGACCAAAATTGGACGTCTCTGGGACGTCGTGTGCTATCTGGGAAACCCCGAGATCTACCAGCAAGATTAACTTTCTGTCGCTGGACTAGAGACAAAATAATATGCACAAATCCTAAAAGTGTTCTTTTTACAGATGAGGCCATATTTACTCGAAGAGATGTTGTTAATTAGCGCAATAGTCATATTTGGGGGCATCATATTTACAATTTCTCCGGAACAATTTGGATGACTTATTAAATCATGCTAATAACATTAACAGAAGGTAGATGTGGTTTGTGCAAGACGGTACTCCACCCCATTTTTCAATAGCAGTACGTATAACCATTTAAATGAATGTTTTCCACATCGTTGGATTGGACGGGGAAGCGAGTTTGCATGGCCAGCGCGCAGCCTGGATTTAAATTCCTTGAACTTTTTCGCATGGGGCTACATGAAAAGCTCGGTCTATGGATCCCAAGTGATAGAAAATCGCGACAGTCTATTCCGAAAAATTCAAGAAGCAGGGAATATTATTAAAAATCAGGAAGAAATACCATTCCGTTTACGTCAAAATATCATGACGCGATGTAGAAAATGTATTGAAGTTAATGGAGATCACATTGAAAGTTTGAGATTATGAAAAATTTTGATTAGTTGTTATTAATTTACTACTGTAGGTTATATTTTCATTACCCTCGCGCATTCGCCATTTTCTAAATTTACAGCCTAATAAAATAAAAGATTTCGTTGTTTATTTCATTTTATTTCGTAGGTACAAACAAATTTCTCTGAAAGGGTGCTTTTTATCACGTCTAAACAAGTGCACCTTTTATTTAGGAAATTAAATTGCTTTTCTATTAAGATAGAAGAAAATGTCCAACATCTCAAAAAATTTATGATGTCAAGAATCTACGGCTAAGCGTTGTCCCAATCTTTTCTAAACACCCTGTATAGTTAGTAGAGGAAGGGAATGCATTTTAGTCTTAATCGTTACCACTTTAATGTAAAGACTTGAAAACCTTTTGCATTATGTTAAGTATGAAATGTATATGTATACCTTTGAAAATTAGTGCACGCGCCCATTTTAACTCGCAAAGTTTTCAACTAAATCGACTAAAATTCATATCATGAGGGTTTTTGGGGTCTCTGATTACTAATGCGATGTGAAAATTGGAAAATTCAAAATGGCGGAGCTAAAATGGCGGACTTTAATAATTAATTCTTGATTTACGGCGTTTCTATCGATTTTACTGAAAACTTTTTAATTTTTTTTTTTATAATAGTTTGATAATATTGGTCTAATAAATTAAGAACATGCGCCTCTATTTCTACAATTCAGACAGGGTCCTCATTCGGAAAATAGTGGAAAGTGATAACAGATATACACCGTTAAACCTCAAAGATCGACACCACGAGATAATGATCCGAACGAACGAGGATATTCAAACAGCATGGCAGGACAAGGTACTCCACGGAAAGTATCCCAATGCCTTAAACAATCCGGAGATCGACAAGGAGCTCCTATGGCTTAAGGAAGGAATGTTACACCCAGAAACTGAGGGATTCATAACAGCCATTCAGGATAGCATTATCCGTACTAGAAATTATGAGAAGTACATTCTTAAAGTCCCCGGTGTGAACGATGTGTGTAGAAAGTGTAAGGCAGCGGGTGAAACTATCGAACATGTCACTGGACGCTGCCCTGCTTTGGCTACGGGAATGTATTTGGGAAGGCACAACGAGGTGACGAAAATCATCCATAGAGAATTGGCACTTAACTTAGGACTCAGTACTAATCCACCGCCCTTCTATAAATACACACCTCAAGCTGTTTTAGAAAACGAGGAAACATTGCTGTACTGGGATAGACCAATACAGTCTGATAGAACCTTGGATCACAACCGCCCTGACATCCTGGTGATCAAAAAGAAAGACAAGAAGGCCACTATAATTGATATTGGATGCCCCCTAACCAACAACCTGCAGAAAACGGAGATGGAAAAGAGAAACAAATATCAGAATTTGGCCATAGAACTTAAACACGTGTGGAGATTAGAGGAGGTTCGAATTATCCCGGTCATAATTTCGGCTACAGGCGTGGTGACGAAGAAGTTCTTGAGTTATTTGGAGCAACTTAATCTACCTAAAGGCCTCGTGAAGATTATCCAGAGGACGGTGATTCTCCAGACATGCCATATTACCAGAAAGTTTTTGAACGATGAAGGATAGAAAACCGAAATATCCACCGGATTAATGGGACGTGATGAATTTCATTCCCGTTAACCGAGCCGATCCCCAACAGCAATGGGCCCGGGACAGGCTCGGGTCCCCACAGAGCCGAACCCCAACGGCGCGCGCGAGGGGTCGGTGAATTTTTTCCGGCCTCGGCCGAGAAAGTACACGGCTTAAGTCCATAATAATAATGTTTATTATTAATAATATTCGAAGAACAACAACAACAACAATAATAATACACACAGTAGTAACAGCAATACACGAACATGGCGCTTAAAAAAAATCTCTAAAAAGTATATAGTAACATTAAGTGTAAAATACAGTATAAGTAGTAATAAAATAGCAAAATATAATAATAAACATAATGCTCACATAAGTCATCTAGATTTGAGAGTGAGGTAAAGTACAGATAGTGTACTTAAAATAAATTATAAAAATATAACAAGTAAAAAAAACAAACATTAACAAAAATGAGGTCACTTTTCCAAGCTTATATAACACCTGGGAGAAAGTTAAATTAACTTAATTTCGTATATTATTAAGTAAATTAGTAAAACAGTCCATAATGTTGTTTTGTATGGCCGCTGATTTTATGGATTTCCTATCACCAATTGATTATTTCACAGACCTTACTTCTATTACCTTGACAGAGTTTTTTTTGAGTAGGCATTTAAATCTTCTCTGGTTCAGCACTATTTTTATATATTCTGGTATGGAGTTGTAGATCTTTGGGGCTATATAGTCGTAGCCACGTTGACCTTTTGTTGTAGTTTTCATAGGAACTATTACAGATTTTTCTTTAGCACGTGTATTGTATTTGTGATCAGCTGGTGTTAGATTATTTCTCTCTGAATGAGCTTTTATTGCAATTTTCAAGTAAAGTAGTCGCCTAATGTCCAGAACATGTAACTCCTTGTATAAGACATCTGACGCATAGATAGCCTTTTTATTAGCCAATGTTTTTAATATTCTTCTTTGTAGTACACTAATCTCATTTAGGCATGTTTTATTTGCAGCTCCCCAGGCAATTATACCATAATTAAGATGGCTTTCCACTAAAGCATGGTAAATTATGTTCAACTGCTTCCAGCCTAAGAAGTCTTTTATTTGTCTTATTTTGCATAGGACATATCTTAATTTTTTTTTTAGTGTCACAATATGTTTATCCCATCTTAGATGTCTATCTATTACCACCCCTAGATAAGTAATTTTTTCCACAGATTTAATATTGGTATGTTGATCGCTTATTTTTATATTTAGATGTTGAAAATCTGGTAAGGTGTTGCAATACGAAGAGAAATTTAGGTATACTGTCTTGTCTTTATTGATTGTGAGTAGATTTTCAGAATACCAGCTACGTATTTTCTTCATATCTTTTTCTACTTTTTGTTTCAGGCATGGCAAGACTTGTCTTTATAGTAGATTGCGGTATCATCTGCGAATGCGATTATAGTCCCTTCTGTTTCTATTTCAAGTAAATCATTGATATGTATATATGTTAAGTAGCACTGGTCCCAACACAGTTCCTTGAGGTACGCCACATTTTATATCTTCATAATTGGTTGTAGAGTCATTTACCTGCACACACTGCTTTCTCCTAGTAAGGCAAGTGTTCATCAATTTGTGGCATGTTCCCCTAATTCCAATTTTATTCAATTTTATCGACAAATATACATAATGATCTTGTTCCTTCATCTAGACTTTTATATATGTTCTGAATTAGCATATTAATCACATCTTGTGTACTACACTCTTCCTTGAATCCAAACTGGTTTTTTGATAATATTGAATTTTTTGTGAGGTAGTCCGTTATTCTTGATTTTAAAATGTTTTCAAAGATCTTTGATAAATTGGAGATTAAGGACATCGGTCTATAGTTCCCTATGTCCGTCTCATCTCCTTTTTTAAATATAGGCTTTACTACCGAGATTTTAAAGTGTGAAGGGCATTCTCCAGTTTCAAAAATTTTGCTTATCATAAGTGTTAGCGGATGAGCAATTTCATTTTGTATAGCTTTTAGCATCTCGGCTGAAAAACCATCAAATCCACTGGATTTTTTGTCTTTCAATGAGTTTATCTCTCTACTAACTTCTCTAACATCAGTTGGGAAAATGAAAATTGTATTTTGCCGCGTATTACCATCTATTGTTTTATTTTTGTTAACTTTCGCTATTTCTGAGATCAATTCTTGTCCGATTTGTGTATTAAATTCTTCTGATATTTCAGTATTTTTTTCTGTGATTCTCCCATCTTTACATTTAATTCTATTAATTTGTTTATTAGCAGAAGATTTATTATTTGTAGCTTGGGTGACAACGTTCCATAATATTTTTGAGTCGTTTTGGTTTACATCTATTTGCTTTTTGTAAAAGTTACATTTTGTAGTTTTAATTAAGTTATTCAGTTTATTTCTATAACTTTTATACTCCTTTTCCAACTGGTTGTTATTTGGGTTTTTGGTTAATTGTTTCTTTAACTCATTTTTCTTATTTATCGATTTCACCAAGCCTTGAGTTATCCAATCCGTTTCATTACATACAATAAATACGCGTCAATCATAACATCCTCTTACAACGCCCTGAAAAATTCTTTAATATGTTTATTAACCAGGCCATATTAATTGATAATGGTCCTAGATGTTAAGAATAGCACTATATCGGCTTTGTCAAAATGCAATTAAGACCTATCAACGTGGTTTAATTATTGTTATAACTGTATACAAAGATAGAATGAACTACAGTATCTATAATGGAATAACATGACCCACCTAGCCTTAAATCGTTGAACGCGCCAAAATGTCTTGATCCTTTATCAAAACATATAGATCTACACCTACGACTCTATGGCCGAATGGATCCAAGAGTCCTAATATGACGAAGTGACGTACTGTGTAAAGTCCCAGTCAAAGAACAGTAGGCTTTGTAGTATTTCGCACCCACCTCAGTTATGGCGTCAGGATGCTTCTGTACCTAAAGCCGTTAAAGAGGGAGCGCTCATAATATAAATCAAACCCTTGAAGTGCAATCATAAGACAAATAATGAAAAAGGGTACCTACTTAAAAAATGCACTGCAGCGTAAGATATCCAAAAACTTAAAATAATTTATATCGCAATTGTTGATATGCATAATGATAACATATGATCGCAATTGTTCATCTCATAAATCACTACAAGATATCCCTAAAGGTAAGCCAGTTAAAATAATTTTTTTGTAGCTTCAGGTATATAATCAAGAATGAATGTTTGTTATGTCATTGTAAAAAAATACACAGATACAACAATTGTGCAATAGGACAATATTTAATAGTATATAGAATTATTTAACTGTCTGTATACGAACGAATAGATGAACAGGCGGACACTGCCGGGCAGATGAGCAGGTGGGCAGACCGACGAACAGGTGGGCAAACGGACAGATGGGTGGGCGGAGATAATTGCTTTAATCACCATTATTTTTACTGCAATTACCCTTAATTAGCCTTATTGTTACTGCAATTACCCTTAACTACCCTTATTTGTACATATATTACCCGTAATTACCCTTATTTGTACCTAAATTACCCTTTAATTGCCTCTCACCACAATAATTCCCCCCCCCCACCACTCCTCGGCCTCGCTCTCTAACGTCCTGCCCTTTAAACTTCGCCCCCTACATACCTCCCACCACTCTAATTACCCCCCACCCCTAATCTGAACATGGACCTGTACCTGCTCCTGCTGCTGAACCAAGGTTCTCTCATTTCCATACTACTATTAACCCTTCCGTTTTATCGTCTTGAATCGCTTTTTTCGTTTTTAAGCATTCATGTAGAAACGTGATTTGCGCTGTGTTTATTGATTTTAACGAAAAATACCTAGAGTAAAAAACTGTTTAGAATGCGATTTTGCATAAGAGGAAATATTTTTACTAATTTTCAAAAGTGCGCATTTCATATGTTGCCAAAACATAACATAATGCCAAAGGTTTCAAGTCTTTACATTGAAGTAGTAACGATTAAGACCGAAACTCATTCATTTGATGATGATTGCCTGCAACATCAATCAATATTCTTCCAACACATTGTCGAAATGTGATCCATAATGACGGAAATTGTAACGTCGATTATTTACAGTTAGAGACGTGTGAGTTGCGTTATAATTTTCAGATGAAATGTGCAAATACTCACCACCCACCGCCACGCATCACCACACAAACTAAGTATGCCGCGATACAATGAAAAAGTCCAGTGAATGTGTTGAACTATTCGATAATTCGATTTGAAAATCGCCAGGCACGCTCACGAAAACATTTCAGTTTTTCTAAATAAATATTCCTGCTAATTTTAATTCGAGTTCACCTACCTTGAATGCTTCCCTGAATTTTACGGACATAATGTTGTAGAGTATGGGGTTAATGGTAGCGGACATGTAATACAGAATTCCGCTGACGTACGTGACCAATTCGTATATTTTTAAATACAAATCGTGCGTTTTCTCGTCCGACGGGGGCAGTTGGTATATCGAGTAAAGCCTCTGGACGTGGAACGGGGCCCAGCATATGAAGAAAGCCACCACTACAGCAACTGAAACAATAAAAGTTCGATCACTGAAATGTGATTCAAGTTTCCCCATCATAAGTGTTTTTATGTAGGCGGCTGTTAGCGACTGACGTGAACAGATTTAAATAAACAGACTCATTCTGTTTATTTGTCGCAGTTTAGTCTGTTGTCCTTTATTAACTTTAGCTAAAAATTGTTTATAATTTTACTTGTTAGACATTTTTTCATAATTTTACATTTCCAACAAAATTACTTGACTATGTTGAAAACACTTGTTTCTTTTATTAAAATTCTTGTGTTTCATGATGTGAAGAAAAATTTATTTTATTTATTTTAAAGTAACTGACATGATAATATATATTATTAGTTCAAATGTTGTGCCAGTTCTTATAATTATGTTTGTTAATTTATTCATATAAAACAATTTAACATTGTTATTTATCAACTATCAAATACTTACATACTAAATAATAACAGGTTCAAATGTGACAGCTAAGCTCACAGGGAGCTTGTCTTGTGGTTACCTGTTCCTAATTATTTAATGTGTTTAATTACCGGGCACTGAATATATATACAGGGTGTCTCACCGGGAAATGAATCGATCGATATAGAGAACAGTACGCATCAGAAAATTTTGAAAATTTAGGTAATTACTAATGTCGGTGTGGCCAATCCAACTAAAATAATTACAAGTAGATGGCACTTCCGGTTATACCGGAAGTCGATACTAACTTGCTTATTTCAAATGGAACACCCTATATATTTTAGGGTTTCCGAAAAGAGCATAAAATTCTGAGTCGAAAATATATAGCATATTCTATACCTAAACCTAGCCGTTTCAGAGATATTTGACATTTTATAGAAAATTTGACAGGTGCAACGGTTTGCAAGAACTGTTATAACTTTCTTCGTGTAAAAGATCCTCATTTGCTTCTTGTCACGTAAAAAGGATACAAGGAGAACTACGTTCCACAACTGAAATAAATTCAATAATATTTATATTATATTTGTCAACTTCAAACCGCGAAAACTTGTTTAGGTTAAATGTAACACCCTGTATTTTTTACGTCAAGTTGTGTAAAATTGAATTCCCTTTTTTCTGATATTAGCATTGTGGGGGTTAAAATTACAACTTTTTGAAATATTTGCGATATTATTAGAAATTCATGAATTGTTGTAATCATTTCATCAAAATAGCCATGATTAGAAACAATCAGTCATTATCTTATGTCAAAAAATGCCAGCACGTTTAAATTATGCCAACGAAAACTTTTTAAATTTGTTTATTATTTATGGAGAATGTGATAAAGTAATATCAAGAACTTGCAGCACATTTGCTATTCGATTTTATGCTCTTTTCTAAAACCCTAAAATATATAGGGTGTTCCATTTGAAATAAGCAAGTTGGTACTTATCGACTTCCGGTATAAGCGGAAGTGCCAGCTGCTTGAAAAAATGAAAAATACTAGGTTCTCAGGTTGAACCGCGTCTGAGATTGTTAATGTTTCGGCTCCCGTTTTGGAGCCATTATCAAGAGAAAAAGTGGGTCAAGAAAAAATTGTCAAAGAAAATAATGCTAGGAGTTCGTGGAACTGGTTTGATTCCGGGGTCTCAATCTGCCTACTCCCCAGATCTCACCACGATCCGTCTCTAAGGGCTCAATCTGCCTACTCCTTAGAGTGAACTCGTTAGCAGTATCGGACGAAGTGTTATTTATACGAAAGCTGTCTGTGGGTGGGAGAGTGGTGGGGGGTTGAGGGTCTGTTGATGGAGGCATCAGAGCAGAACGGCTGCTATCAGGATTATGAGGTGTGGATGAAGATTGTGGGTCTAGCCTGGAGATCAATGATTTCCAAGCGACTGGAAGCCGATGACCGTCATCCCTTTTGTTTAGACAATTGGGAGGTTTTTTAATCTCAATTGCTTCGCGGATGATTCGCGGTTTCTGGAAAAATGATGGTGCTATGGTTTTGGTGTTATCGAAGTCTATATTATGGCCTGTTAGGAGGCGATGTTGGGCAAGTGATGATGTGGGATCGGATTTTGTAACTGCAAGACGATGTTCATATATTCTATTGTTAATCCGTCTATTGGTTTGTCCAATGTAGGTTTGGGGACAGTTTGAGCAAGGTATTTCGTATACACCGTGGGAATCATTAGGTATTTGTTCATTTGGGGTTCTGATTAAATTGGAAATTGTTTGGTGTGTTACGCCCGTATAACCTATACACTTTGAAAAGGTTGTGTTTGTTGGTTTTGATCTTATACATCCTTTGTCATTGAGCGAGTTAAGTAGTTATGATCTGATTTATTCTTTATCTTGAGATTTTCTTGTGCATAATTCAGAATATCTATAATATATAAACTGTCAATATCCAATATTTTAATATTTTCAAATAATGATTGTTGGATAATATCTAGGTTTGTTTAAAATAATTTTTAAAATGTATCTTTGAATTATTTTAAGGTTATTTGGAGTACTGTCATATGCCCCTTCTCACATTATTAATGTGTACTTAAATAGACTCTACTAAGGCTTTACAAATATTTAAGAAATAATATAAATCCATGTGTTGTCTAAGCTGATAAAATTTAAGTATTAACTTTCGAATTTTTCCTGTTAATATTTCCACGTGTTTCTCCCATTTCAAAAACTGGTCAATACATAAGCCTAAGTAAGCCTATGTTTTAATATAATCTTCACAACTTTCGCAAGTAATGCGGTTTTACGTTCATGAAATTTTAATTGATTAATATGGGTTTTACCTGCTGAATTTAAAGAAAATGATAATAATTTTGTTTTTGTTTTTGTTTTTGTTTTTGTTTTTGTTTTTGTTTTTGTTTTTGTTTTTGTTTTATTAAGGGCTAATAAATTTTTTGTTAACCAAATTTTTACCATGTGAAGTCTCTTTTCCTCTTTAATTATAACTTCCCTTCAGCTGACATCGGAAAATGATAAGACTGTGTCATCGGCACAAGAGATGATTTCCCCTGAAATACCTAAATTATGCATGCATTTATCTAAATTTGAAAAAGAATTGGACCTATAAATGTTCCTTGAGGTATCCCAGTTGTAACTAGTCTATGCTGACAATCTATTTTAGATTTGTTAAATAGTTTCTGAGTAAATTATCGCCTCTGGAACCATATGTATCTAATTTTTTTTAGTAGCTTTTGATCAGAAATCGTATCAAAAGCCTTTGGTAGATCTAAAAATATTGCCGATGGCTCTCTATTATTATTTAGCTTTTGATATAAAATAACTTGTCACATTATACATTGCATCTACCGTAGACACTCCTTCTGTAAATCTAGATTGGGAATTTCATATCATATTATATTTATTAAGATGTTCCGCTTCTTAATGCCGATTCTTAATGCATTTTTCTATCATTTTTGCAATATTACTAATAACAGATATGGGACGGTAGTTTGAGATAATATTTGCGTTGCCTTGTTTAAATAATGTCGTTATAATAGTTTTTTTTAATGCTTGTGGGAAACAGCCTTGTTGAAATATCAAATTTATAATATATTGCAATGATTTTAATATATAAATCTTTGATTATTTTTACCTGAATAGCATCAAAGCCTGGTGCACTATTGTTTTTTAGACTATTTATACTATTTATGATTTCATTTTCTGAGACTGGATACAAAAATATTAAGTTTTTTGTTATAGCCTTTGTACTTTCTGGCAAAATTTCATTCTGACTATTTATATCTTGAGCCATTTTGTGTCCAGTTTCAGAAAAATAATTAAATTCTCAAGCAATTTCCTTGGGTTTTAATACTTTACTTTATTTTTGAATTTGGTTTACTACTGTTCTATTTTGTTCTATGTTTCCATTTGTTGATTCTTTTATTAACTCCCATTCAAGTCTCTGGTAAATTTTCTATATAGTATTTCACAGATGTTCCTTAAAGAAGATTGAAAATTTGACCCATCTAGTATATCATGATTTACAATGAATTAAAGTCTTGTACGTACATCCAAATTACTTATAACCAAACATACTGACCGATATTCACGTAAGCGCCTTTTTATACAAAAGAAATACCAATAACTCATTAGGTTAGTTGTGTATATCCCTACAGCTATATACATGATTAATATCGGCAATAAATAGAGAACTAATATTCTAAAGTGGATAGATACCTGCAACTGGAACAGAATAAAATGTAAATTATGGTACACTCGAATGGCAATTTTATAAACAAGGAATGATGGATAACTACCCGTAAATTTTGTAAAAAAAAATACTTGTACCACAATTCACCATGTGTAAATATTAATTAAGTCAACATCGCGTTGCCCCAGTGAGTACATAAGCGCCAATGCAACCAAACACTATTGATGTTGATCGATTTAATATTTGCCATCAGGTATTGATTTAAACGGTATAAAATATTTATATTGTTTTCATCAAGGAAAGGTGTATGTACAGTGACATGGTAATCGTTTTCTCAAATGATTGCCTTTTTGAGGGTTTAACTTGTGGGCAAATCAAAATAAATATCTTTAAAGAAAGAAATGTTATTGCCATATAACTCAAAGAGAAACAATAATGCAGCTACGGACACGTGATTCAGAGTTATTGCTCCTCATCAGCGTAGCGAATATATCTTATAGTTGAGCAAAACTAATAAAGGTAGGAAAGTACAGTACAGAATACTCCAATTGTAATTTCGTACTTCATGTGCCACATTTAGGACCTCAAATGGGAGCAGTCAGTACGAGGAGCTCTACAGGGTGTCCCACGACGAACTGCGACGATCGATATCTCGAAAAGTAGACATCGGAAAATTTTGAAAATTTGGTAGTAAACTAATGTCGATGGGGGCAACTCGGCTAAAATATTTTCAAGATGGTGACACTTCCGGTTATCCGGAAGTCGATACCAACTTGCTTATTTTAAATGGGACACCCTATATATTATTACATTTTTGGATTGTACGCAAAATTCTAGGCCGATTTTGTGTATCATGTCCTATACCTAGGTCTCTCCGTTTTAGAAATATTTCAATTTTATGTCAAAAATGACGTTTGCGGGCCCTAAAAGAATTATCAATTTTTCCTATAAGGAAGCCTTTATTATCTAATTTGGGTTCGATTCTTTGTTGAAAAAGACCTACTTTAATAGAGTTTTTATGATATGTTGATAAGTATTAATACAGAGTGTTCAAAAAATAAGAATAAAGATGAAATTGAGAAAACTGTCAATAATCAATTTTTTCAAATAGAAACCCCCAATTTTTATAATCTTATCTTATTCGCCATTAAAAATAAGGGTAAGTTTGTATATGGATGTCTATTCCGAAAATTTTTAGTTTTCCAGATATTCCCAATTCAATATTTCTATATGGGTATTTTGTTATGGATATTAAGTTAAATTACTCTTAGTTGGCTATGACGGCGTTGAGTTCTAAACAAATATATGTAGCTGTCACTTACTATTTAACAAATATCAATTATCATGCCGGGGCGCTTAAATTATACGCACGAGGATTACTTAAATTTGTTTATAATCTATAGAGAATGTTACAAAGTTTTATCAAAAACATGTGAAATATTTGCTAATAGATATCCAGAGAAACAAAAACCGTCTCCGAATAGTATTTAATGAATAATGGAGAATTTAAAAAAAATTGGCACTGCAACAGTTCATAAAATAATTAAACAAATGTAACTTAGATACAAAAGGTTCTTACATAAAATACTAACAGTATAACTACTTATACTCAGGAAAATATTTTATTTTAATAAGTGTTCAAAGTGTTCAAAGTGTCCACCCTGAACTTTCAAACATTTTTCGCAACTCTTGATTAGTTCGTCATGGGTGGCCGCTTTAATAGAACCTGGAGATAATCTTTCAAAAGCATTCCTTACTCTTGCCTGACAATCTTCCATTGTTGTGACAGGATTAAAATAAACCATATCTTTTATTGTTCCCCGTATAAAATAGTCTAAGACAAACAGATCAGGAGAACGGGAAGGCCATAGAAAAGGTCCATTGTTAGCAATCCACTTATCGTAAAAAGTTTCTTCCAAGAAGTTGTTAACTATGAAGCTGCTGTGTGGTGGCGCGCCATCGTGTTGGTAAAATATTTGCCTATGTTCAGCTAGCGGTAAATTGTTCAAATATTCATTATCTAAATCTTGTAATATATTCAAATATCTTTCACCTAAAAAAAAGTTGATACGTAATTTGAAAAACAGAAACTATTTAAGTATTAATTCATTACCATTTAAGTTTTCTTCATAAAAATTAAGTTTTACGACTCCATCATTTCTCACAGCACAGTACACATTAAATTGCCAGGTTTCTTGATAATTTCGCAATCTCACGGCATGGGGATTTGAATCACACCAAAAGTGGGAATTTTGTTTGTTGAAAAGTCCATTTTTAGTAAATTTTGCCTCGTCAGTCCAAATTATGTTGTTCAAAAATCGAAAGTCGCCTTGTAACATTGTTAAAATAAATTCGCAAAAGTAAACTCTTCTGGTCAAATCGGTGTCCTTTAGGTGTTGAACCATAGAAATGGAATAGGGATGGAATTTGTGTTTCAAAAGAATTGTATGAATAGAGTTCTTGGAGATTCCTGTTTGTAAGGCCACTTGTCTTAAGGGTGTCATAGGATATGCCGCAAAATATCCCAAAATACCAATTTCGATATTTTCATCATCGACAATTGGTTTTATTTTATGAACTGTTGCCTTAACGGTGCCAAAATTTTTGAAATTCTCCATTATTCGTTTAATACTGTTCGGAGACGGTTGTTGTTTATCTGGATATCTATTAGCAAATATTTCACACGTTCTTGATAAAACTTTGTTACATTCTCCATAGATTATAAACAAATTTAAGTAATCCTCGTGCGCATAATTTAAGCGCCCCGGCATGATAATTGATATTTGTCAAATGGTAAGTGACAGCTACATACATTTGTTTAGCACTCAACACCGTCGTAGTCAGCTAAGAGTAATTTAACTTAATATCCATAACAAAATACCCATATAGGAATATTGAATTCGGAATATCTCGAAAACTAAATATTTTCGGAATAGACATCCATATACAAACTTACCCTTATTTTTAATGGCGAATAAGATACGATTATAAAAATTAGGGGTTTCCATTTGAAAAAATTGATTTTTGACAGTTTTCTCAATTTCATTTTTATTCTTTTTGAACGCTCTGTATTAATACTTATCAAAATATTATAAAAACTCTATTAAAGTAGGTCTTTTTCAACGAAGAATCGAACCCAAATTAGATAATAAAGGCTTCCTTGTAGGAAAAATTGATAATTCTTTTAGGGCCCGCAAACGTCATTTTTGACATAATAATTGAAATATCTCAAAAACGGAGAGACCTAGGTATAGGACATGATACACAAAATCGGCCTAGAATTTTACGTACAATCCAAAAATGTAATAATATATAGGGTGTCCCATTTAAAATAAGCAAGTTGGTATCGACTTCCGGTACAACCGGAAGTGACACCATCTTGAAAATATTTTAGCCGAGTTGCCCCCATCGACATTAGTTTACTACCAAATTTTCAAAATTTTCTGATGTCTACTTTTCGAGATATCGATCGCCGCATTTCGTCGTGGGACACCCTGTATGTGTACTGCTCTATTTCCATCTGGCAAACACTAAATTTGTACACAATTTTGTACATAGGCAGGGGTAGATTCTTTGTCCCAATATATGAGGATATAACCAAATATGCTTTAGTAAAATGTTGCTGTGGAAAAAGATACAGGGTGGTGTCAAAGTTCAAATTATTTTTTCGTTTTTTTGCAATAACTCGACAGCTTCTTACTGATCTTCGCCAAATTTGCTAGAGGAACAATAATTTATGTATTACATCACGTTAGTTTATAGAAGGCGCTGCAGAACCTGTATCTGATGATGAACTATTTTCATTTTTTTTTGACGAAACGTTGTGATACTTCTGACCAGAAAATCTGATGAGGGCGTCATTTCCAGGTATAAGAACTGATACTCTTAGTAGAACTTGATAACTCCAGCCGTTTTCGAGAAAAGTGCCGTTAAACATTTCAATAATTTTTTGAAAGACAAATTCAAATTTAACGAAACAAAGTGTACAAAGTGTAAGGTAAACATATGAATTTTTTAGAACACGATTTATGTCATTCGCATACATAATGAATAAAAGGGGCCCCAACGCACTACCCTGTGGCACCCCATATGAGCTATGGAGTAGATTTCCTATTGTTCATTTCGGTCTTATGGTATACTATCAGTTAAAGTTTTCTGCAATAAGCCCTATGTCGTTTTCAAAAATTATATTGGCTCCTTAAAATTTTTTTTATTTTTTATTATTAACCAATAAATTTTTTATTGTCTACCACATCTGTTTACTATCACCCCTACACATACCCATTTTTCGTTTAAAATTAATTTTCTTTTCTATCCAAAAATATATTTGTTCCCATTTTTCGAAAATGTTTGTACCGAATTATGGTTCTCTGAATAAAGTTACATATTTTTTTGTTAAACAACGTAGGAGTAAATGTTTTGGCTCCCTGAACAAGTTAGAATAAAAATATATCTTTAACCAGACAATCCCTTTCGTATATTTCAAGTCCTAATTTTATTCTACTATCAGATTTGTCAGAATGGAACATCTACGTATCTTCTTGATGTTGAAGCATGGAAGTAAATTATTTGTAGCATTTTTCTTTGACCTTGACTCCATCTTTTAGGGTTACCGGTTGCAAAAATTTTTATTCAGTAGCCTTATCAAACTGTCCATTCGGATATAGTATTAAATTGCTTGTAGCCTTATAAAATTATGCTTGAAAAATTGCTAATGGCTGAATTTGTAATTTTTACTGTTCAAAATATTATTAATGTTTTAGTAATCCACAGGTTTTGAATTGATACTTATCTAAATACCCAGAAATAAAAAAAATCACATGTAAATCTACATAATGATTAACAAATTGATAAGTGAAACTGGAATTCCCTGACATTTGTATTTAAGTTAGGTACTGGATTGTCCAATTTCTTGTTTTATTATTTATTTATTTTTTATGCATTTCCGTTGCAAAATTTTAAATACGCATAGAAATCTTTGTTGTAAGCTTTTGATTACGTTAATCAATCTTAGATTAGAAGCTTATAACTTATACTTGGAAAATTGAAACATATATGCAATTTTGCAAATACGTTTCACTTTGTCATTTGACTTTTCCTTAAGCACAAATGTATTGAAAAGTTTATTATTTTTTCAACATTTTGTTTAACGTCAGCATATTTCTGCTACTGATAGTCCAAGAGCTCGTGAACCGTCTATATAACGATCTTCCTGTAAGGCTAGAAATTTGTATAGTGATGAGTTAAAATACACTAAGCATGAAACGATAACCTAGCAGGCATCAGCCCTACACATCATCAGAATTTATATTTTTGAAAGTATAAAAAAAATTTAAAAAATAAACTTGTCGCTGTAAGTTTGAAATTTTAATATGATTTAATTGGTCCATGGTTAAATATAAAAAAAATTGACAGGCGATTTTGATGAGCATAAGCACCTTACAAGCGAGCAAAAAGCTGCACGTTGATGTATTCATTAAATCGTATTGATATAGCCTAAGGTATGTCGGTTTCTTAACAGCAGTCCGTGGTGCACTGGTTAGATTATCTGATCCTCACGAGTGTCGCCAAAGTTGTACAACCTGTACGTCTCCGACTTCCCAGAGTTCCCGAAACGAAGCTGGCCAAGTACGCTGACGACACGGCCATATACGCGCATTCTCATAACGCCCAAGCAGCGAACATGATACTGAAGGCGCACATGGCCCGTGCCATGGCGTATTACGCTCGGGTAAACGCTGAAAAGTCGGAGGCGATAGCCTTCACTCGCCATTTCACTGAAAACAAAATCCTATCACCAAACTCGATCCGGGGAAACAAAATTCTAACCAAGAGGTGCGTGAAGTACTTGGGGGTCAGACTGGACCACCAACTGACGTTTAACACGCATATAAATGAGACAGTACGGACAGTCTACTCCCTGTCCAGGTGTCTGTATCCACTCATGTCAGGGGTAGTTGACTTAACCGACAAAATAAAAAATTGTTGCACACAATGGTGGTCAGGCCGTCCATCACATACGCGGCGCCGGTGTGGTGCAGCACGTCGGCCACGACAATGAGAAAACTAAAAGTGTTGGAGCACAAATTTATGCGCCTCATCTCTAATTCTGGAAGGTACGCCTCCCTCATAGTCCTATACGCACTTTGCCACGACATAACCCCGATAGCTGACTATGTTCAGGATATCTCCCAGAAATTCTACTCTTTTAAGCTGGGCGATAGTCCGCTAACAAGAAACATAACACAAATTAGACAGCATAATGCTCCATTTCGGATTAAACACACCCTACCGTAACATACGTTAGGTACCTCTGTAGCCAAACTTCAACAACTATAACTTTCGCTTTCCTTATCCACCTTTACTGATATTTGATACATTTAAATCTTTAAATCTTCCTTGTCACCCTCTTCCTTTAAGTTTGTTTCTTTTTGTCTTTTTCTCTTGTTTGTTTCTCATTTTCTCTTTGTGCATTTTTGGTCCTAAATTAATTTTCCATCAAAATTTTATAACAAAATCAAAATGTTCAAAAACAGTGAAGCTACTAATAAAATATGTAATTTTAAGTTTTGTTGAACCTGTTTTTTAGATGTTTGTAAATTTTATCAACTTTTTTAATCTGCATTCTGCAGAAGGAGCCTAGGTATAAGTTTTAATTGCTTTAAAACCGAACCAGGCCTAGTCCGCTCGGCCCTGCAATCCTCCACAGCGAACAACGCAGTGGTTGCACGGTCGGATCAGGGTTAGGCCTTGGGGAGATACTTGTATAAGCTAATGTTATACTTTATACCAGCACAATGGAAACTGGTCAGTGTTAAAGCACAGGACCGTGCGCACTTAACTTGATATTTTGTCCTATATATTTAGCAATGGTATCGAGATTCGAATGGGAGTTGAAACTGAGCAGGCGAGTCCGAGACTGGCAATGTAATCAGCCTGAATGAACCATCTACGACTGCACTGGTTTAAAAATAATAAAACGGACAGGCCTACTAGCATAAAGAAAATTCGTAAATCGTTTCTCAGGAGCAACGTGGATTTGTGAGATGTGTTGTCAATCTGCCAGTGCAGTGCATAAATACCTATTATAATATTAAGCGTAGGAGTTTAGTTAGTTATTGTTCATATTTATAAATATTTACTACTATATAAAAGGTAAAATATTTTAATTTTTAATTAATTTACTAATTTACCATGACTTTCTGGAGACCATTTGAAACAGAGGATAATATAGTAACGTCCGAAAATCTTATCATTTCCTTATGACAAGCATTTCTATTTACCTCCGCCCATGTACAATAAAGAGATGTCGACTGTTTTTGCCGGCTTTTAGTTTTTATACGGTTTCAATTAAGTTCGTATACACTTTAAATAAAGAAGTTTTGAATTGAATTGAATTGACGCGTGAGGTCGAGGGTTCGAGTAAACTTCTTCCAGTTTTTTTTTGACTACGTTTTGTACGAGATGTATTCCGGCCCGATTAGTAAGTAAAATACGTAATACAAATATTTCTTTAGGGTAGGTTAGATTGATTTGAAAACTTACAGCGACAAGTTTATTTTTTAAATTTTTTTGACACTTTCAAAAATATAAGAGCTGAAGATGTGCAGGGCTGATGCCTGCCAGGTGATGATTTTCATGCTTAGTGTATTTTAATTCATCACTACACAAATTTCTAACCTTACAGGATGATCGTTATATAAAAGGTTCACGGGCTCTTCGTCTATGAGACCTAACGCCAATGCCTATAGAGGAGCTATCCTCAACTAGGAATTTTGCCGAGCCTCTTGTCTTTCGGAGAGTAGGAATCATTTATTTGCCTATCATTTAATAGACAAGGGACCGACGGCTTTACATCCCTTCCGAAGGATGCTATATCCTCTACACAATCCTCGCCTAAGATTCCGCGCATACACTGGTATACAAGCTGCTGGAAGATACGGCCTTCCTTGAAACGGTCACCCATCTAAGTACTAACTGCACCTGATTTATTAATTTAGCATATGCATTTCTATTAATACCGGGTGCGTACGACATTAGTAGGCAGCTTATAACTTTCTTGTAAAAAAAGATACCGATTTTTAATTTTGGGAAGTTGTGTGGTTGAATTTGGTGCACATTTTAATTGCACTAACATAGAATTATTATTTCCGATTACCCGGAAACAGTATAAACTTTATTATTTTGATAGACCACCCTGTATATTATTTAAAATGTAAATTGTTTTGGAAATACTAAATACGAAACATTTATCTGTCTCTATGTTTGATAGTATTCAAGAAAATGACGATTGAAAATATTATATCGAACATAAATCATACCATTTACACAAAAAACAAGAGACTGTAGGAACAAATCCGTTGCAGTTATTCAAGCCTATTGGTGAGTAAAGTTTGATAAAATCGTAATAATTGAATTTCCGGTTCAACCGGAAATTCTACAAAAAGTGACTTTCAGACTCAAATTACTTCGATACTTTTAACGGAACGCCCTGTATTTATTCTTAAAGTTATATTCTTCTAGTTATATTCTTCTGATAGTTGTGGAAATGCTTTGTTCCAAGTGGTCTGTGTTTAAACCTAATAGTTTTTGCGATATCAGCAATAGAATGTGCACTTGCACTTTGTGATATTTACTTGAACACCTAGGATACACTGTGAATAGAAAAGGGTATTTCGCCAACGAAATCGCCATTATCTGGAGATCACTAAAACTAAGCTTTTATTGAATGTATTTTGTTGATAATCAAAATTTTCATTAAACAATTGACAGAATATCTTTACTTGCTTAGGCTTCGGTATTTACATTCAAAGATACTCAATACAATCAAAGATACACGCTAGAATATTATGCCCGACACGCAGTTCGACAACCATGTTATCGTCATCAGGAGATTCTCGAGTATAATAGAGTGTAGAGAGGTTTTGGTATTCTCAGACATTATATCTGCGCAGTATGACAATTTAAATGTAATTTCTGTATTCTCTTCTTGTGTTATTAAAATGAATAGCACTAATTAATTTTCTAGATAGTAAAATTTTATTACTGCGAGATAAACAGGCTCACATTCATGGACCCTTAATACAGTGTAAACTGACTCCGATAAATTCCTTAAAAGGGATATTAACATTAGATGTGAATTGGGATAGTTATTCAGATTATTAGCAATAAAAAAAGGAGAGAAGTTTAATCAACAGATACCTACTCCATATATAACTATTCACTATTATATTATTTTTCAAATCTCGTTAAAAAAATTCTAGTTCATGCTGTTCTCACAGTTTGGCACCTTGCCCTGATTTTGCTTCGCAAATAATGTGCGAAAATCCTCTTACAATTGGCAGAATTTCCTTTTATGGCAACAAGTTCCAGTTCAAAACAAATCCTTGTGAGAATCACAATCTGCGTTAGCTAACTATTAATTCCTGTTCCGTCGCCGAACACTGAAGAATGAGAAACCTAATAACATGGAATTTATTTATTTTACGAGATTCTTACTGTGAACAGCTGAGGAATTCATAAAGTGATGCTTTGTAATTGAGCTGACGTGCTCTTGCTATCAAAACAGGAGTGCGGGTATACTTTTTTCTTCACTCGACTATTTGACAAGTCAAACCGGCCTTCATTTATAAGAAATTCTGTACATACCCAACTGATTAAATTGTGTTTGACATGGAATGTCCTATAATTTGTTTTATTGTGTTTTGTTGTACATGAAAGCTAAGACACACAAATTATATTAATTTACGTTGTAATATGGGTGAGTTTGACTATTTTATTATTACATACCACAAATAGGAAAACAGTTATAGTAATTGTATTGCCATTGGGCGTCACTTTTTTTATTGTCCTATTTATCTTAGTGTCCTGGCTTTCTTGTATATAGGGTGTCCATAAATTTCGGTCATTAATTTTGGATGATGACAGCATTTGCAAAATATGAAATGCTTATTAATCATTTCGAGACATATGTTCACTTCGAACTTTGCGACACTGTGTAAGCGATGTGTCATTATAGAAATTAATGAGCCCATTGAAAATGGTAGAGTTTTCAGTGCTTTACAAGTTTTGCATTAACATGTTTGACGTAGGACTTGAAAATGTTTTTTCCATTGTTACGTCTTTACAATCTCCAGTAAACACCCTGTATGTAGATTCAATACATCGCAACAATAATCTTCACAATCCACTGATTTATTAATCACTTGGCTATAATAATTGTTCCTTATACTATAGCACACTAATTATACTTTTAATCTATTATAAATTTACTACTTTAAGTTACAACTTGATATTGTTCCTTATTTCATCTTAACACTTGCTGATCTAATATAAAACTGTCTGCAGTGCGCTTAGATCCACTGTATATATACCCGCGTCGAATGTACTAGTTTATTCTAGAATGTTCTCCAACATTAGCGATTTTTCTGGCGTCGTTCTCGAATTTTCTATAATTCCAGTGGTGTAATTGTGCACATAACACCATAATTCTTGCATAGGCAATAGGCAAAGTTACGTGATTTGAGACCTTCAAAATGGTTTTTTGAAAATCGATTTAGCATCAACGGAAGCTGAGATCTTGTTATGAAACTTTTTTTCAATGTTAAAAGAAGAACTTAACAAACTCAACATTATCTAAAAGAAAATATCATCAGTTCTATGTTCTGTGTAACTAGTAAGTATCTATGGAAATAACCTAAACAGAATCTTAAAGCTGTGTATCTGACATACACAGCAAAATAAGAGTTCTTCCAAAAAAAGCTTTGAAAACGGAAAGAGATTACTTTCCGAAACGTCAGCAAAATACATTATTTCTATGTTTATTCCGATTTATATTATTTGCAAAACATAACCTCTGACTATTCCTTTGGCGTAAACGTCACGGGCGCAGAGGCTTTTTTCCAATAATTCTATTATTTTGTAGATTTGGTGATTTATTTTTGAAGAGGACAATAACACATGTGGTAGAAAACCCAAATAATAGGAAAGAATATTCGTAGAATGCCACAAATAACTTTGAGACAATATTTAGATAACAGGTATGGCTTAATATAAAGCAATGTTTTAGATTTTTAGAAAAATGCTATAAGAAATTAGCCAAACCAGAAAATAGCATAACCTTTTTGTGTAAATATCGAGAACATGACATAATTCCGAAGTTTTTACGGCTAAAAGTACCTTTCAAAAATGCGAAAACCAGAAAAATTTTGAACAAGGCAAGCAAGTCCATGGTTAGGGAAAGAGTTCAATATCATAGATAAGATACCAAAAAGAGCAAACTACTAGGGACATTACTTGCACAGAAAATGAACTCAACAGGAACGTTATAGAACAGGATTATCAGTTTATAATCCGGAATGTCAGGTTGAGTTATGAAAAATATTTTAATCTGCAAAAAGGTACGCATTTACATAAATTTAGAAACTTAATAAGGGGAAAACAGATTAGGCAATTACAAAATATAAATAATAATCCTTTAATTGACAGGACTGTCATTAATATGTCAAAAAGACTTTTGTCCATTTCAGACAGGCTTGTCTTATCAAAAGGTCTAAATTTTGCAATAAACCCGAAATCTGTTCCAAAATTTAATACAGTGGCGGCAATAGAAAAAACGGCTCAAAATTTACTAACAGATAATGGTAATGAATATCGCATACGGGCAAAAATTGCTTTAGAGAAGAAATACAAAATTAAAGATAATTTAACTCCAGAAGAAAAGTTATCGATAAATTCTTTAAAACGCGATGAAAGCATAAAAATATTGCCAGCAGACAAAGATAATGCTACAGTCATTATAGATAAAGATATATATAACACAAAAATCATGACTCTTGTAAATGAGGGACCCTACTCAAAACTAAATAAAGATCCAACAAAATCAATAGAGAGCAAAATTTACAGAACTTTGTTTAAATACAAACATGAATTTAATGATTTTGAACGAAGGAAACTTACACCACATCATAGTAAGCCCCCTCATTTTTATGGCTTACCAAAGACACATAAACAAAATATTCCTTTAAGACCAATTGTTAGTTCTATTAATTCACCATGTCATACTTTGGCAACATTTTTACTTAAAATTATTGATCCATTATCTGGAAATACCGATTCATATATTAAAAATAGTAAACATTTTATAGAAAAAATTTATGAAAACGATATTCATGAATCACACCTGATGGTTAGTTCTGATGTAGTTAGTCTTTTTACCAATGTTCCGGTAGATAAGACCTTAAAAATAGTTAAACAAACCGGTTGTCTGGTGACTGGTGGAGATATGTTGATGACATCTTTGCAATTTGGCCTCATGGTGTCGATTTACTAGATAGTTTTTTGGAAAAGATAAATAGTAAGGAACCGTCTATTAAATTCACATTAGAAGTAGAAAGTAGGAATGAACTACCGGTTTTAGATATTTTAATTAGAAGGGTAAATAATACAATTGAAACAAGCGTTTATAAAAAACCAACACATACTAATAGATATCTAAATTTTAACTCAAATCAGTCAATAAATGTTAAAAGGGGTGTTGTAAAGTGTTTATACGATAGGGCCAAAATAATTTCATCTAATAATGAAATATTAAATAACGAGAAAAAATTTATCAAATAGGTTCTAGTACAAAATCAATATCCTGCAGCCTTTGTTGATAGAGTTTTCATAAATGTTGAAAATAGGGACAATCAGGTACGACAAAAACCTGAACGTCATTATACAGCAATAATTCCTTATGTATACGGATTATCGGAAAAGCTACGCCGTATAGGTGATAAATTTGATATTAGGACGATATTTCAAACGGGGAACACTTTAAGATCTATTTTAACAAAAACAAAACCGATAAACAGGGAGTAGAATTCAAAAAACTGTATTTACAATATCCCGTGCGAATGTGATAAATGTTATGTGGGTGAGTCATCCAGACCTTTCAGTGTGAGGTTGGATGAGCACAAGAATTACATTAGAAAGAATGAAATTCAGAAATCAAAGATTTGTGAACATGCTTGGGAAAACGAACATAGGATAAACTGGGACTCGGCAAAAATTTTAACAAAAGAAGCAGATATCAAAAAAATAAAAATTAAAGAATCAGCAATAACCTTATTAAATGAAGATAAGTGCGTATCGAATTCTTCTGTAGATATTTGTACAACCTGGCTACCAATGTTAAAAGAAGAATTTAACAAAATCAACATTATCTAAAAGAAAATATCATCAGTTCTATGTTCTGTGTAAGTAGTAAGTATCTATGGAAATAACATAAACAGAATCTTAAAGCTGTGTAGTTGACATACATAGCAAAATCTTCTTCCAAAAAAAGCTTTGAAAACGGACAGAGATTACTTTCCGAAACGTCAGCAAAATACATTATTTCTATGTTTATTCCGATTTATATTATTTGCAAAACATAACCTCTCCTTTGGCGTAAACGTCATGGGCGCAGAGGCTTTTTCCAATAATTCTATTATTTTGTAGATTTGGTGATTTATTTTTGAAGAGGACAATAATACATGTGGTAGAAAACCTAAATAATAGGAAAGAATATGGCGGTGCAAGGTTAAACTTCCAGGTTTTACAAGACATGGAATTGTGCTTGTTTTCTCATCTCGTGCAACACGAAATGTGATCGATCAACTCTTTAATCGAATTTTAGGTCCGCTCTGTAGTGGAATCACATAGATATTCTATGTGAAAGTAATAACAGTTTTAAAAACTCATCAACGTAAACGAAATATAACATGATACACATTTTTACAAATTGCGCTTAAAACGTAAACCATGCTAAATAATTTTCATCATAAACCATGTTGAAAGGTGAACGTCGAAATTGCGTTGGAGAATAATGATATTCCGGCACAACGAACTCATATTTTAATCTCAAAATTTATCGCTTTATATAAGCAACTTGAAACTTTTTTTTAGTTACACCATTGTACTGACACGAGAAATAATGCTACATTAGAGCTAAAGTCTGAACAAATCTTGCGATTGCTGAAATTACACTTCATTTAACTTACTTTGTAAGGGTTAGAATAAAAGGTTAGAATAAGATATTTATTAAGCGACAAACGCTAAGGGGAGCGTCTGCACTTTACTCGTATCAGTTGAATAACCTTGTTACTGTGCAAAGCTTGTAAACATTGAAAATGGATTACTGTTGTACAAATACATGTTATCCGTTGACATATTAAAGATTGATGTAATTAAAGTTTTCATGGTTGGATTTAGAATCTCAAATCAAGTTCTACTGTTTAGTGTCGCCGAGGCAATCCCCAAATAGTGAATAAATTAGAAAGCGTGCCTCTGGGACCAGTTAATAGCCATAAGGATAGCCAAAACTATTAACAGCACCCCAGTTGGCCGAATCTCAGCAGAATATTAGCTCTACTATTTGGCTAAGCTTATTATACTATCGTATTTTATAAGTTGTGGGTTATATTGTGAAGTTTGGTTTTCTACGAGTATACAGATACAGTGCGAAAGAAATAATAGGTACAAGCTTTCTTATGACTGGATCGAGGATTGGCTCCACTCCCTCACTTCCAGAACCACCCTTACGTTTTTAAAAGTAGAACATATTCTTTCCAAGTTCTAAATTGGGAAATCATTTTAGACCAGCCTTTACATTTTTAGGAAATCAAAATGATTCAAAAACATTACACAGATGTCTCGTAACTGGTATTTACAAAATTTTTTCTTAAAATCTGTAATGATGACTAGTGATTTTTTCTAAATGCATCTACATATGGCATTCTTTCTACAAAAAAAATTACTACATCCAAACTGTTGGGAGATAGTCGATGATAATATAAAAAAAGGATTGTGAATTACTTAGACCGTAATAAGATTTTAAATTGTTGTCAGTTTGGTTTTAGGAATAAATGTTCCACCACTATGGCTGTTTTTAATTTAGTGTGACATAGTCGGAGGCCTTGAAAGGAGAGAACATGTCGCCATTAGCTTATTTGATCACTCCAAGGCCTTTGACTGTGTCTCACACGAAATTTTTCTGGAAAAGATGAGTTTCTATTATTATTAGAGGTTCTCCATTAAATATTATCCATTCTTATCTGAACAACAGACAACAGTGTATCTCTGTCAATAACATAAGCTCCGAATTACTTCCGGCTAAGCATGAAGTGCCCCAAGACTCTGTACTGGGGCCACTACTTTCTATAATATATATTAATATATTTCTTTTCATCTTATGTCACCTGAATAGTCTCATCTCGTCTCTTGTCTTCTTTTGTCTTGTCTTCTTCTCTTGTCTTGTTTTCTATTGTCTTGTTTTCTCTTGTCGTCTCTTCTCTTGTTTTCTCTTCTGTTGTTTTGTCTTCTCTTGTCTTGTTTTCTTTTCTCTTGTCTTGTCTTCTCTTGTCTTCTCTTGTCTTCTCTTTTCTTCTCTTAGCTTGTCTTGTCTTCTCTCATCTTGTCTTATCTTATCGGAGTGAAAAGGGTCTGGAAAGAGCCTTCTCAAAAAGTACTGATATTTATAGCATTCTATTTTATAAAATGGCATTTGGCCCTGTACAATCGCCTTGGTGCGCCATGTATATTAAAAAACAAAATTCAATTATAGACTCTTTTATGTAGTTTGCCTGTGCTTTTTAAAAATTTCTAGCTATCGTAGAACTCGGGCTATCTAAGTCGGACGTATAATTGCCCCACTCTGTTTAAATTAATGTATATTGACTAAAATGATAAGAGTATGCAAGGTTAGTATTCCACTCAATTTCATGAGATCAATAATGATAGATACCATAACATGTGTATTGTTCGTGATAAAGGGTATTATTCCAAGCCGAAAAAATGTTTACTTTGTGGCTAAAATAATGGATCGTCTGTATAAAAGTAAACATAACTGTTCTACACGCTCATTATTATTATAATATTCTCTGATAATGATGTCAAACGACTACTCGTATGTTAAACAATATTGTAAATTTTATCAGAAGGTAATTACTGAAAATATAACGTAGGTACAATAGGTACACGGCAGATAACATTGTTCCCATGTATTTGAGGTAGTAAGGCATAATGTGCTATAGATTTATAGAAAAAAATCGGATGTGACGTTAATAAAAAATGTTGGAGACTGGTGTGTAGGATGCCTCCTATAACGTCTCTCTATTTTCCTAGAGTAAAAGAATAAAGTTATAGAAACAGTAATACAATTTTTTGTGAGCTATATTACAAAAACCTAAAAAATAGGAAAACCACAAAAGGTTATAGCTTTCTTATTTGAGGAGATACGAAAAAGTTAAAGAGATGACAGTTGACGGCAAAGACAATAAGAATAATAATGTGTATAAAAAAATTCGAAAAACGCAATTGGCTTTGACATACGCCCTTGTGCAAAAATGAAAAGAACAAATCTCAAAGTAGGCCATAACACCAGTAAGTCCATTTATTTTTTCTCTTTCCAACGATATAAAACATATCACAAAAATTTTAACTGATGGGGCAATATTTAATATTTTACGAAAACCACAATTAATATCATCGAATCGTAAAAGTCAGCTATGCCATGATTAGTGAAAAACAATGTATACATTTATTAACAAATTTGACATATTGTCACTGTTTTATGTTGCGTTGTCGAGTTCTAACACAAATTTTAATCAGTAATTATAATGTATACCAATAATAACAAATTCGATATGATATATGATGGAAACCTGACTGCAAACTTTGCGGAAGGTGTCATAAATAGTAGACTATATACTCTTTTAATGCGAGGCTCTAGTTCATGAGAGGAAAAGCAGTTTTTAGGCAGCAACAATGAACCCGAAAATATGGGGCGAGCGTGGGTGCGTCTTTACTATGTACATACTTCGATATGCGATGTAAAGCAATGTAAGGCGCGGTTAGTAGTTGGATGGGTGACCGTTCCAACTGTTGTAGGGTATGTCCCCTACAATTCAAAAATAAAAAACAAAAAATTCTAAAAATCACCAAAAAATCAGATCATCCCATGCCACATGGCAAACTACATAAAAAAAGTCACATCGAAAAACCACAATTAAACTCAAAAAAATCTGAGAAAATTCGCCGACACTCGATAATTCATAAGTAACTTAAATTCACTAAATTCCAACCTCAAACATTCATTTACACTCATTCGTAACCGATTCATCACGAAAAACGTCACTTAAAAATACAGCCCCCATATATTCATCAACTTAGTCAAAATCATCATCCAAACCCAAATTTTCATCGTCTTGTTTCAATACGTCCATTTTCTATAAACAATTTCCTTTTCAAAAATTTAAAACTTCTTGACCAGCCCTCGTATATGTAACTACGTTCAAAATTAACCTTCGAGCCCGTTTTCCAACTTTCTTACCACCGTTTCGCATTTTCCCTGCTTACTTTTCTTCGATCGTGGCTCAAGTCTTAAAAGTCCAAATGTCATTTCATCAAATTTCCGCAACCTGATTGCTGATTCTAAATTTCACCCATTTTTGATCACCCCTCGTATAATAGCATACAAGCATACAATATCTCCGTTCAACTCGATTCATACCCGTTAGGAACATTTTAATATCTTATCTTCATGTACTACGCACCTATCGGGAACATTTTAATGGCGTTACAGCTTTTAACATCGGACCTCCGTTGATATCTTACGGGGTCGAGTAAGATTTTGCCAATAAAAATTCAAATAACTTCTAAACCAAAATAGATCCGACTTTCATTCTAATTTTAATAAATTCCCCTTTTCATTGCCGATTTTTCTATATAAATTTCATCTTCAAAATCAAAAAATTTCCAGTATTGCGCAACATGTCTTAATCGATGACTCATCCTTGCCCGCACGGAGCGATTTCAAGCCTTTCCAGCTCTTTATAACGAGATGTGAGACTCGACGGTTCGCGAAAAACGAAACTTTCGCAAAACAGTATAAATACCGGCGTGCAACAAGCCGAAGTTAAGTTCAGTTTCGGCAGTGACTCCTATGTTTAGTATTCGCGACGTGATACAGTGGAACAAGTTACTTAAAAGTGATTTTAGTGTAATAAGCTTATTTGCTAGTGCTTCCGGTCCGGTTACTATTTAACTAAAGTTGTAGATACCTACCGTCTAGTTAGGCTTTCTTAACCACCTATCCTAGCAACTTCTCGTGACTAGCTGTCCCGATCTAGCTTCCCAGGCCGAAATCTAGTTAAAAAGAGTAGTTTTAAGTAATCGCCTTAAGTGCCCCTTTTCCTTTTTTAATATTTATATTTCGCCTTAAGTGACAATTTTATTCTCGCCTTTACGGCCTATTCAATCCTAAAACCAAGTGAATTTTTTCAGATTAAATCAAATAAAAAATATTTCAATAAATAATTTCGCTAAATTCTACTGACAGAATTTATGCTGTCGAATAGTTTCAATTATAAAAAAGAAACTTTATTAATTAAAAAATCTACAATATATTTTTCCGAACTCTGTTCAAGAAAAGTTTAAATAAATAATTGTTCGTTCGTTTTAAAACCAAGTGTTATTTTTTCAACAACATCATATACAGGGTGCAGTCGTTGACCCTTTCAAAAAACACAAAAAACTCAAAGAACTATACAGTGTTAAACAACAGTAAGGTTGACACCACAGTGCTTCAACTGATCCAGATTACAATATACAGGGTGTAGTGTTTGACCCTAACCATCACCACAGAAATACAACCAGAAGACTTCTCACATAAAAACAAAGTGCACGAAAACCCTCCAGGGTCTTAGCTCTAAACCCCCACTACTCCAATTTTTTATTATTCCCAAACTGAGGGCCCGTTCGTGTTCACAACGAAGACCGCATCCTCGCCTCACACATCTTCCTGCGGTTTGTATATCAGTGTATGCGCGGAAGCTATACAATCTTAGGCGAGGGTTGTATAGGGGATATACCATCCGGAGGGGATGTAAAGCCGTCGGTCCCTTGTCAATTAAATGTTAGGCATATAAAACATCCCTACTCTTTAAAAGAGAAGAGGTTCGGCAAAATTCCTGGTTGGGGGTAGCTCATCTACAGGTGTCGGTGTTAGGCCTCAGTAGCGGAAATAGACCGACGTTAAATAAAAAGTATAAAAAAAAAACGAAAATATTACACTTTGATAGGTCACAGGCCTGTATCGGCTAGTCAGCAGTACAGGAATCACCGCAAGTATTATACGTAGAATAAATATCTTGAGTAAGCTTTAGTTTAGAAATGTCTCGATTATGAGTTGTACGAAGAATGAAAGAGAAATGTTAGAAAAAGTTGTAAATGGCCGCCACATAACCCCGATTTGTATCCTATTGAGCGACCGTAGGGTGAATTTTGTCGAAGAATTTTGCAAATAGATTGTTAAAAGTAAAGCTCTGGTTTTAATTGTAACACAACGAGAATGGTTGGCCGTCATATTCTGACTTATCTACATGTAGTGTTATATATGCGATTACGTACGAAATAGCTTGTGTAAATAAGGCAGGTTTGACTCTCGAATAATAAAAGGATCGTTAATAAAGCAATAAAATGGTAAAATTCATATTATTCCTAGTAATTTTGTTAGAAGAATCATTGAATATTCTTTCTGGTTAATAATGCTTTCAGACCCTCATCTGCAAATGTTTTTATAAAATACATAAAAAGGCAAGATTATAATTAGTTTAATCACTCCTACGTACAATACCGCAAATTCGGTTGGTTATCAGTTATTAGGTTTAGCAGTAGGGTTATGTCAACCTTCATTTAAAAAAAATATATATTCCTCGACCGCATATACATCTCGGCTTGATCAGGGTTGACATTTAGTTTACACAGTAAATTAAGTGGAGCAGATTCAACATTGGCAGTACATTTAAATACACAATAGAAGAAACCTTTGCCTCTAAATAGTATTAACCCACACAGCATTGAATAATAATGTCATTTTAATATACATTTCTTTATAATATTCAAAAGCTGCAGTAATTAATTACTTGTATTGTTCACTTATGTGCCTTTTTCCCGTACTAAAAAATAGTTTTTAAGATTTTTTAGTGAAACTTCTAACTTTTGATAGCTAAATATTGTAAAGTTTACAATTTAATAATTAAGATAAGGTAATATTAGTAGCTTCCTGGCACACTAAAAGCATATTGCTCCAGTAACATTGGGGGTTGGGTTGTTATTTAATAATCTGTTATTTTATAACTGTTATTTGCAAATAACATTAACAGATTGTTATTTGTCTTCGAAAATAACAGATATGCGAATACTGTTATTCAGGAAGCAGAAGTACGTAATATAGATCGCGATTGTCAAACATCTATCAGTGAGTAGCAACAGGCAACAGCCGAGAGAGCGTATTTCTATGAAAAACATCGCTGCTAACGAGTGAAGGCAGCCAGTAGCATAGCAGTAGGGTAAAATAATATTTACTGCAATGCTAACACTTTCTGCTAGCTGTTATTTTTAAGCTGTTATTTTACACTGTTATTTAAAAATAACAGTAACAGGTCGAAACTGTTATTGAAAAATAACAGTTTTTCCCATCACTAGATCAATACTGCCAGTTTATAATATGTTGTAAAGCCTAGACTCTAGCATACTCGATAACTTATGTGCATGTACTGATCCCTGATAGATGATTAAATCAGGACGCGTATTATCATTTTTGTCGAATATATGAACTTTTAATCATGTATATCGGTTCAGCGGAGTACATCTGTAATTTGATAATACGCAGCACGCTAAATCTTGGCCTAATATTACTGCAAAGGAGATATATGAAGCTAGGAGTATTGGTTCTAATAAGTATGTAGTTATACTGCACGATTATAAGCGAAACATTGAAGAATTTTCAATTATTACACTTACATGATCCACATCTCGAAAACTACTGAACGAATTTTTGTGAAGTTACGTATGTTGAACACGCAAGAGCTCCCTAGTTTTGAAAAATAAAAGAGTTTCTGTAGAGCGGGGGCGTTAAAGCTTAATAGACACCCTAGGAACCCTTTGGGGACTTTATTTTTTGAATTTGAGAAATTTGCGGAGTTGCTCCGAATCTACTGGTCAGGGTCAAATTCTACACCCTGTATATGGTTTTCTTGATGTATTATTCACTGCTTAGTTTAAGGATTTGTTTATGGCACTGAATATTTTTAATGTCTTGGACAGGGTAAAATTCTTGGGATAATAACACTTGGATTTAAAACGAATGAAAGTAATTTATTTAAATATGAGAACAAAGTTCGTAAAACGTAAGTGTTACGAAAATAGTTAAAATTAACAGGGTAATAACTTGTCGACAATAGAAATTCCTTATTTAGGAACAAAATTGGTATCGTAGTGAATAATAGACTGAAAAAATCGTAAATTGAGAATTTGTTTCGGAAAAAAATTCACTATTTTTTTAACGCGCGAGGGCAATATGGTTTATAAATCTTTTTTACTTGGTTTCGGCCAAGGAAGTAGAATGGCCACTCGACTTTATTAATTTAAGCGTCGGATGAAACAGTATTACACCGGAAACTGACTTGGCCAGAAGCCGGAGCTCGACTTTATATAGGGC
This sequence comes from Leptura quadrifasciata, assembly GCA_963675555.1. NCBI lineage: Eukaryota > Metazoa > Arthropoda > Insecta > Coleoptera > Cerambycidae > Leptura > Leptura quadrifasciata. The sequence continues at coordinate 10,055,322 of OY776681.1, read as the reverse complement.
TCGTCGGGGACTTGGCATGCAGAGGTCTGGAAAAACGTCCCCGGCTAGTTATTTGGACTCGATTGCGCTACATTGCGCAATATTGCACAACATTGCGTCATGCACTATGAAAACTTAAATATTCGGGACGAAAAGTTATATTAGTGCAGTCAGACAAGCAAAACATAAGGAATTGTTTCCAGTGTCAATTTTTTTTAACATGTTAGTTACATCGAATACTATACAGAATGGACATTTTATAACTCTAGCAACCGCCGCTACGCAAGTTATCGGCGATTTTGTGAACAATCGACCATTTCGGTCGTTCTTTCTAAATATAGATGAGTCTATCTCGGTATGTGTAGGTCCAAAAAAAGCGAAAAAATTGAGGCTGTTCGTTATGATATAGGCTATCAGCGGCTACAATATGAAATTTTTATCTGCACATGTAACCTCAAAAAAAAATAAAAACTGAAAAAACTGCAAATTTTGGTTTTTGGTTATAAATTCGGATATTTTAAGTGAAATTTGATGAAATTATACTTTATAATGTGAACAATTACTGGTTAAAGTTTCAAGTCAAAATATTTAATACAAGTCTCATAAATTGACTTTAAATTTAAAATTGATTGGTCAATAACTTTTGTGCATCGCATCGTATGAGGTTCTTTTTTTGTAAAAAAATTAGGTTTCCTTACGCACTTTATAATGGTGAACAAGAAAAAAATTTTAAACCTGAAAATCGATTTTTCGTATTTTTGCGTCAATTTTAGCCTATATCATAATAAATAGCCTCAATTTTTCTAGCTTTTTTTGGACCTACACATACGGGGATATACTCATCTATATTTAGAAATACGACCAAAATGGTATAGTAAGTATAGTATATATGTTATATGAAAATATACCCTGTATCTCTGAGACATTGGCCTCACCACTCTCAGCGGTATTATATTACATAGATATCAGATAACGACTCCTCTCAGCATCCGCTCTCCCGAGAATTAGATAAGATTGTATTCTTGCAAAACTGCATAATTGCAGTTCCTTTGTTCCCAAAGGTTATAAATGGGAGTAGTGTACTTTCAGACGGCAGTCTTAAACTCATGTTGGAATAAACAAGTCAAAATTATTATTGTTCTAATTTATAAAGAGTCAACGTTGACTCCATTAATAAATAAATAAAGTTTTTAAAAAGTGATTTCAACAATCGATTATCTAACATTGGCGCAGTCGGTAGGATCTGAAAAACACCCTGTAACCCAGAGGTGGTGGATTTCAATCCTTCAATCAGCAAAGAATCTACGAGAAACAAGAAAAATACAATTTCAAGCAGACAAGCAACGTCTCAACAAGCTCACAAGAAGCATCATATACACATCGAGAAATAATTAGCAAGTAAGAAACATTCCTGGCCCCTGAAAGTCGGTGTCTTCGGCACTTGGAACACGTCACCGTGGATAGGAACACCTAGTGACACCCCTGACGGTACATCCCAGTGTAGCAACGCTTACGAAACCGCATTCGACCTTCCATCTGGACCCCAGGCATGAAGATAGTAATGTAAGTAATTTAAGAATCATCTCGATTTATTTTCTATTTCAAACTGCACTAAACATTTATATTTTATCATTCGTACATTGCATTCACATTTGCATTAAACCCACGACAGTTCTGCAATCTAATTTAGTTGAATATATTATCTAAATATCGTATTACTTTAGCCGATATTTTATTTTATTTTAACACATAAATATTTTCATTGCAATCAATATATTAATTTGACATATATCAAGTTTAATCTTTATCTTGTAACGTTTTTATTGCAATTTAATACTACTACTACTAATAAAGGTTAACGTATTGTTTATACCATATGACTATAATATCTGAATAAGTGCAAATACCATCGCAAAAATAATTTGTTACATACTTTATACAGAAAAGAATACAATTTCGTTTCCTTTTATTCATTATTATTGCCAGTGGCGTACTCTTGCACCTTTTACAATTAATTTTTATTATTTTTTGTGTGTACCAAATTAATTTTTGTTTGTTTATCTGAAATTTATATACAAATCTTAATAATACAAAATGGCGAACCAACCAAATACTACAGCAAATAATACCAATAACGCTGACGAAACCCTTACCATAGAACCCTACAGGTTAAGTGAGATTTTCTCAATAGTTCCAGAGTTCGACGGGAACCCCATTTTCCTACAAACCTTTATTTCCGCGAGTGTTTACGCATACGGTATGTCCATAGAAGACCAGCGTATTTTACTCACCCTGCATATTAAAAACAAACTTCGCGGAAAAGCTGCCGAATTAATAAATTCGAGGAACCCTGCCACTTGGGCAGAAATTAAAAGCCTACTTGAGGCCCACTTCGGTGATTCACGCGACTTGACAGCCCTTATACAGGACTTACAACGGATTCACCAACTACCTAATGAAACTGCCCTGACATTCGTATCTCGTTTACAAACACATAATGCCAAAATGCACGCTGCTGTGCAAAAACAGACTTTGACGTTGGAAGAAAAGACAGCCCAATCATCCCTAATTGAAACCATGACTCTAACAACACTACTTACCGGACTAGAACCCAAACTTGGACAAATAATCCGTGCCGGAAATCCCAGCGACATGCTAGAAGCAATCAATAGAATCAAACGCGAACTCCAACTGTCCTACTTCGAGTCACAAAAATTCCCAAAACAAACTATCAACAAAAACCCCATCCAGAACCAACAGAGGCGTCCCAACTCCCAACAATTCTGTAATTTTTGCAAACGTAACGGGCACAATTTTAATGAGTGCCGTACAAGACTACAATTCTCACAACAAAATCAGAACTTTAGACAAAACAATTTTGCCAGTCCTCCACAATTTTCTAGACCGAATTTCCAAAATTCTCCCAACCATCAATATCAAAGAAATTTCACGCCGCAACAAGATTTTCAACAGAATAGGCCTTCTGTAATAAGACCTAATCCGAACTTTCAGAGATCCCCAAATCAACAAAATTCAAATTTCAATCCTAACTTTAACAGACAAAACCCGCAGAGAACACATCACGTTAATTTTGACAATCATTTCGACTCTCAAAATTATGATACTAATTTTTACCATGAAACTGATAATTTCAGCGACCCACAATTCCATAACTTCGGAAATTATCAAACTAATTCTAGCCTTGATAATATGGCAAACATGCCACAAGTAAATTATGACGATTACCCCCATTTCCCGCAAAATAACGACGATAACATGCCATACCAAAATGAGAATTATACAGCTAATTCCCAGATGTCGCAGGATTATACTGCTACTCCTCAGGATTTTCCATTAGGCCCGGAGTATTCAATGAATACTCCAACCCGAGAAATAAATTTCGAAGTGGACCAAATGTCCAACCAAATCCAAACATTAAACCTGAACGACAATTACAACCCCCTACTGAATTTCTCAGACCAGAACTTCGCTTAAATTGGCCTACACACACACTATTGACCGTGAATTCTAGTAATCTTTATTTCATAAATGACATTTCGAACAAATTTAAACTCTTAATTGATACTGGCGCAGGTATTTCGATTTTTAAGCATAAGACGGCGGAAAATTTTAAAAATAGATCTCCAGAAAACGCGATTATACAAGGCATAACCGACGAAAAAATTAAAATTAGCGAATCTGTTCTTATACCATTTAACGCACGCGACCCGCACAGAGTCTATATTCACGACTTGGACATAGACTTTGACGGATTATTAGGTGCCGACTTCATGGAACACTACGAATGTAGAATAGATTTCAAAACCAGGCAACTAATTACAAATTTTAAAACATTGCCCATCTTCAAAGTAACTGACGATTCCCCAACACCCGAAATCAACAAAATCCGACAAAATTATAATTCTAGCCAAAATACCATCCAAATTGACGGTCGCACGGAAAAGGTTTACAAACTAAAATGCAATCTTAGAAACACTGACGCTGTACTGTCAGCGCAGGAAAACGAAAAAGTTCGTTTGCCTAATGCTCTTGTTAGGGTAAACGAAAATGGAGAATTTTTGACAACCGTAATTAATGCAAACGCCATTCCGAAAATTATAAATTTTTCTAATCTAAAATTAGAACCATTGCAAAAATTTAAATCGATTTTTAATTTAAATGTTCAAAATTCCGACTCACACATACAGACCGGCCGATCATCTGAAATTATTAATCAGTTACGTTTAGATCATCTAAACTACGAGGAAAGTGAACTAATTACGCAACTTTGCCTAGACTTTTCTGAAATATTTTACCTGGAAGGAGACAACTTGACTTTCACTAACGAGATTAAACATTCAATCGACACTAACAATTCTAAACCTGTATTTACAAAATCGTATCGCTACCCTCAATGCCATAAACAAGAAGTCAAAACACAAGCTTCTAAAATGCTGGACCAAGGCATAATCAGACCTTCAATTTCTCCCTGGTCATCTCCCGTTTGGGTTGTACCCAAAAAACTCGATGCCTCTGGCAAACAAAAATGGCGAGTCGTAGTAGATTACAGGAAATTAAACGAATTGACTATTAACGATAAATACCCTCTCCCAAATATTTCTGACCTTTTAGACCAACTAGGCAAATGCCAATATTTTACCACACTAGACTTAGCTTCTGGATTCCACCAAATAGAAATTGACGCGAAAGACATTCAAAAGACTGCTTTCACAGTCGAAAACGGTCATTTCGAATTCGTTAGAATGCCATTCGGTTTAAAGAATGCTCCATCAACGTTTCAAAGAGTGATGGATAATATCTTGTTAGGAATCCAGAATGAACGCTGCCTTGTTTACATGGACGACATTATCATTTACTCCCCTACTATTCACGATCATATTTCCCGACTGACAGAAGTATTCAAACGCTTAAGGAAAGCTAACCTCAAAATTCAACCCGACAAGTGCGAATTTCTACGCAAAGAAGTCGCTTATCTAGGACATCTTATAACAAAAGACGGTGTTAAGCCAAATCCCAGTAAAGTAGATGCCATTTTAAACTTTCCTCATCCGAAAAATCAAAAGGACATTAAATCTTTCTTAGGTTTAGCGGGCTATTATAGACGCTTTATTCCAAATTTCTCTAAGATTTCAAAGCCCCTGACCAAGCTACTACAAAAAGACACTCCCTTTAACTTTGACAATGATTGTATGAATTCGTTCGACAACTTAAAGCAAACATTGACGACGACTCCGATATTAATATATCCTAATTTTGATGAGCCTTTCATCCTAACTACCGACGCGAGCGCATTCGCCATCGGATCGGTACTCTCTCAGGGAAATATAGGCAAAGATCTACCAATTGCATACGCTTCCCGAACTTTATGCGGTGCGGAAACAAAGTATTCCACCATTGAAAGGGAATTATTGGCCATAGTATGGTCAGTAAAACACTTTAGACCATATTTATTCGGTAGAAAATTCAAACTAGTCACCGACCATCGACCACTTACCTGGTTATTCTCAATAAAAGACCCAGGAAGTAGACTTGCCCGCTGGCGACTCAAACTAGAGGAATACGACTACGAAATCGTTTACAAGCCCGGAAAAATCAATAAAAATGCCGATGCCCTCTCTAGAATCAAAATAAACCATTTTTCCAAATGTTCTAAATTCCATTCCAAAATCTTAGCCGCGAACGAAGACACAGACGATGACGGAAATCCAGACAATGACGATGAAATCACAAACGAACAAATAATTCAAGAATTTAATACTTTCTCCCGACTATACAAGACCAAATCTTTAATTGACTACTCTAAAATTCAAACTTCGAATAAACAACTCCTAGACCGAGAAAACAAACACATCATAACTTTCTTTCAACAAAATAACCTAAGAGATTTTCATCACCAAATTATTGACGACATTTTCGAGGAAAACCCTGAATTTTACGACGACAAAATAAATATCCTCTCTAGTAGATCGGTTAGACATAGGAAATACTATATCATTCCTCTACCCTTTGACCCTGAATCTGTAGTAGAACATTTGTTCTTAACAATATACAAAAATCAAAATGAATTAGATCTTTCTAATACTTATCATGTCGAAAATAACTTAGACCTCCCCATACTCGAAATTCTGTCATTTATCTTCGCAGAAAAGGACCTAAAGCTCATTATCTGTCAAAACCTAGTACAAACACCTGACGAAGACCAAAGACCGATAATTCTTGACCAAAACCATACCGGCAAAAACAACCTACATCGCGGAATAAACGAGACGATGCGTAGGATCAAAAACAAATACAATTGGCAAGGACTAACCAAAGATGTTGAAAATTTCATTAAAAATTGCGAAATTTGTCAACGGACTAAAGTTTGCCGTAAAAATCTTAACAACCCTCTAGTAATCACTGAAACCCCGAGAACACCTTTCGAAAGAATTAACATTGATCTATTCGAATTTCCTACACGAAATTACGCTCTAACTATCCGCGACGAACTTACAAAATTCACACAAGCCTACGCAGTACCGGATAAAAGCGCAAAATCTGTGGTAAATACCCTATTGTTATATTTTCAACATTACGGTACCCCACTAAGGATTCACTGTGATTACGGCGGTGAATTCGACAACAACTTACTAAAAGACCTCTGTACCCTCTACGATATAAAACTGACATATTCTAGCGTAGGACACCCCCAATCTAACGGTTCTATAGAACGCTTTCACGCTACCTTAGCCGAAATGATCCGAATTCACAAAACTGAAAACCCAAATGAACACCCTTTTACCATATTACCATATGCAGTAATATGCTATAACAATTCGGTTAATAAAACGCATGGTTTTACACCATACGAACTGGTTTTTGGACACACAGCTAATAGACCACCAGAGACCCTGTACAACCAAAAAGACCTAATAACTAAATATGTTAGGGACTTAAATAATAGGATATCTCACTATTACCAAATTGCACGCAGTCGGACCGAAGCGCAAAAACAAAAAGCTAAAGTCAGATTCGACAGAAATATCCCAGAAAATCGCCCCACGTATAACGTTGGAGACGAAGTATATGTAAAGGAATCCCAAATCAAAAGTAAGTCACAAAATAAATTCAACGGCCCTTTCGAGATCAAAGAAATTTTCCAAAATTCTGCCACTTTGTTAAATCCCGAGACAAATCAAACAAGTAAAGTAAATTTTGATAGAATGAAACCATATACTGAAGATTAAAATTTATTTTCAGGTTTCTACTGCTGTTCGGATCAGCATTTTCTCAATACGAAATAACACCAATAAACAATACTATCGGTGTTTACTATCACAAAGACACGGACATTGTCATCTCACACAAGAAATGGACGTTACTCGTACATAAAAATATATCGACCTTTAAGACAGCCCTTGACAGAAACAACAAAATCTTACAGACAATCCTTACCACCCTTGACCCAGCATACAAAAACATGAACGAATTCGCGAGTGAGGTTAAAACGCATTTAAGCCTCCTAGGACAAATCTCAAAATCCATACAAACTAAATTTGACGAAATACATCTCGACACGAAACGCTACAAACGCGGAATCATAAACGGAATTGGTTCAATATTCAAAGCAATTACCGGAAATTTAGACGCAGAAGACGGTAAATACTACTCTGACTGTATCAATAAACTAAACCAAGACGAACGTCAGATAGAAAATTTGATGAAAAATCAAATATCAGTTACAAATTCAGTTATTAAAAATTTTAACACGACAATTCAAAAACTACTAATAGACGAGGAGACATTCAACAAAGACATAAAAGAAATCGAATATGCAATCTTAGACATTACGTATAACGTACGAGCAGTTGAAACAAAATTAAAATTCTTGGAAATTTGTGAACAACTCATGGCGAGCTACCTATTTATAGAGGACAACCTCAACGATATTTTAAATTCGATCACTTTCGCGAGACTCAAAGTAATTCATACGTCTATCATTAATCCCCAAGATTTGGTAAACTCATTGCAGGAAATTTCACAAAACCTACAAAAGAACAATTTGCCACTCCCAATTAAACTTTCAAAAATTGCACAGTATCTAGATATTATTGAATTAAAAGCTTTCCAAATGAACTCAGAATTAGTATTTGTATTAGATATACCCCTAGTAAACCCTCAAACGTACTCTGTTTTCCAATTATACCCCATTCCTATCTTAGATAGTAGAACTGGTCTGTATCATATTTTGTCAACTTCTCAAAAATATATCGCGAGAGATGATGATTCTTTGATGTACATACCCATTGCTGACCTCAGAGAATGCAAGCCACTCCATACCAATACTAAATTATGTCCAAATTTGTTTGCATATCCAATTGACAACAACGCCATATGCGAAGCCCGCCTTTTCAAGGATCTACAAACCCTACCAGAAAACTGTCAAACGTCAACTATCATCGGCCAAGGATACAACATCCAAAAACTAGATGAAAACGTGTGGATGATCATCAATACAGAGCCACTACAAATGAATATCAATTGCCCGAAGGAGACTTCAAAAACCGACACCATCTTCAAAAACTCTATAATTAAATTACAACCAAATTGCTACGCCTTCATAGGCATCACGAAGATCCAAGCTAGCACAGACGAAACGACAGACGTGAAGAACGACGCTCACCCCATACAAATCCCTTTCGAGTGTTGCAACCAGGTTCCGGACAAAGTTCGAGTGCCCAATCTGAAACCACTAAAACTAAGTGATCTGAACACCGAAGACCTCGATATCGCCAGACACCAATTAGACCAGTATTCAAAAGACTTAGACGACCTAATCAAGGAACCCTTCATCACGAGACACATTTCTTGGTTTACCTACCTTACCATAGTGCTAATTTTCGGACTCTTATTCTTGTATCTATTCTGTAAGTGTAAAGCAAGAAGACGAAGACTAGCCATCAACGTTTCCACGACTCCTTCATCTCCACCAAGGCCTAGTGAACCCCTCAGGACATTTACTAGCCTATTTCATCAACGAAGACGACCCCCACTAAGAAGAGAGGACGAAGAAGGTGAAGACATCGAACTTAATTAAACCAGACTGTTTGTGCCTTTTACTGACTTTTTGTACCAAGACTCTTCAGTGAATTTTTACTTCATTTCATTGTTTATTTAGTGTATTTTATTATTCCTATTTTTTGTTAGTTTCAAATGACTAACATTTTAACATGCTTTTCGTAACACAAACAAGCTAATACGCTTGCGTCTTACGCCTAGCATTTTTACATTTTATGCTTTTACATTTTACGCCTTTTGTATTTTTACATTTTATATTTTACATTTTATATTTTTATATTTTTCAATCTTACAACTTTACCATTTTACATTACTTTATATTTTTGAATTCTTGTTAAATCACAAATTTTGTTCAACTTAAAAGTTGCTGTATAAACAACAACTTTTTTTATAAGGGGGAAGTTGTTATATGAAAATATACCCTGTATCTCTGAGACATTGGCCTCACCACTCTCAGCGGTATTATATTACATAGATATCAGATAACGACTCCTCTCAGCATCCGCTCTCCCGAGAATTAGATAAGATTGTATTCTTGCAAAACTGCATAATTGCAGTTCCTTTGTTCCCAAAGGTTATAAATGGGAGTAGTGTACTTTCAGACGGCAGTCTTAAACTCATGTTGGAATAAACAAGTCAAAATTATTATTGTTCTAATTTATAAAGAGTCAACGTTGACTCCATTAATAAATAAATAAAGTTTTTAAAAAGTGATTTCAACAATCGATTATCTAACATATATAGTATAGCAATCGATGTAACTAATATGTTAAAAAAATTTCTTTTTCACTAAAATTTGATGCTTGTCTGACTCTTCACTTATTGATGAAATTGGCCATAAAAAGAGGAACTTTTTGATGTGTAAATGAAGTTTGAATCGATTCGGGTTTGAAAGTTATTCGCAATAACTGTCGAAAAAATTAAATTTGGAAATGGTCCCGTAATGGACTACGAAGGTTAGTTTCATATGAGAATGTTCCTATAGGTCTGCGTTGAAAAGAATTGGAAGTAAGTTTTGATATTAATCAGCGAGCAAGCGGAACATGCGAAATGGAAATAAGTTTTGATGTCTAGCGGAACGTGCGAAATGGAAAGAGGTTTTGATGATTGCTCAGCTGTCACATTGGGAAAGTGAATGAAATGTAATTTGATTTATGAATGTGAAATTGAATGAGAAGTGGAAATTAAGAGAAAAATAAACATTTGTAGGTGAAACATAACATTGTGGCTGGGAGTGTGGAAAGTGGTTGTGACTTGAATCGAGATAGTGAGGGGGCTGTATTTTTTTAGGGTAGTAGTTTGTTACTTTTGAGCTGTAAATCGATTAATATAAATGTTTGAATGATGTTGATGAATTTGGACTATTGGTAAAGTAACATTGGTGTTTTGCCTCTCAATCAATCCCATTTAGTCAACTGGTGTCAACTCAGTAACACATTAAAAACTCATGTTAACCATATCCTAGCCTGGACTCGAATCTCGGACTCCTTGGTCACAAGCTGTTAAGCATTGAGCTGGCTTCATTAATAAAGCTTTAGAATGCTCGCCCTGTATAACTGTCACTGAAAGACTTGCAATAGCACCAACTACCTGCTAAATGTTAGTTTTTTCGATATAACGCCAACAGTCAGACTGGCAGATAGAGGAACATACAGCTTGACGGAATTAGGGTTACATTTATGTATTTTGCGCGGGCAGTTTTGCTGTAGCCATAAACAAGATAGCTCGAAAAAACAAAGGGGCCTTGACAAGAGACATTAACAAAATATTCTTTTTCCGTTCTAGTAAAAATGTCAGACGATTTCAGCAACATGCAAGAATTCTCACTTCCACAAGTATCTTACGGCATCTCCCTTTAGTTTCTTCAACCAGTTAAGGGGACCCACTGCTGTTTCAGGACCTACCTAACAATGTTTATTACATGGACCACTTAGTGTTACTTACGCCACTGACAAAAATAAAAGTATCTGGTTAGGAAGTAAAATGGCTATAAACCATGTATAAGCTTGACTTTAATGCGTGCTTAAACATAGTACAATAATCTTCTGTAATAACAGGATGGTAAAAGTAGTAATAAATTATGCTTAAAATACCGTAAACGTTCGTATATTCAATTTGATTGTCTTATTTCGGTGAAGTAATAGCCTATGTCATAAAACTAATCAATGCAATATTTTCTGACAGAAAAAGTTCCTAATTAATATGCGAATAAATTAACAAAGTTTTCTTTTACGTATCTGCGCAGCACTGTTCAGCCACAAGATTTGAATAAAAATTGTCAGTTTCCATTATAAAAACATCTATGCTACAATAAAAAAAAAATTTAATTATTGACTATTGAGTATTCAAAACGACAACCGATATTTTAAATAGAAGGTCAAAAGAATCACTTGTTAATTATTAGTTAATATTTAAATTGTATACAATTTTTTATAAGCATAACATTAACCGTTTTTATTTTTTGCAGTAATAAATCAACAGCCCCAGAAATTTTTAAATAAAATAACTTTAAAATTAGAATTACATTTTTATCCATATTTTTCTTATTATACCATTTTCTAATGCTTTGCATTGATATTATGATTCTTTGATAGATTTGACGTAAAAAAGGTAAGGATAAGAAGTAATTATTACATCGTTCATGAAATATTTTTTTGTATCTAGTTGTTCGTTAAAGTATGGCAACAGAGTTTTCGGATACCCTATACAGGGTGTCTCACCAGGAACTGAATCGATCGATATAGAGAAAAGTACGCATCAGAAAATTTTGAAAATTTAGATGATTACTAATGTCGGTGTGGCCAATCCAATTAAAATAATTACTAGCAGCTGGTACTTCCGCTTATACCGGAAGTCGATACCAACTTGCTTATTTAAAATGGAATACCCTATATATTTTAGGGTTTTCGAAAAGAGCATAAAATTCTGAGTCGAAAGTATGTAGCATATCCTATACCTAAACCTAGCCGTTTCAGAAATATTTGACATTTTATAGAAAATTTGACAGATGCAACGGTTTGCAAGAACCGTTATAACTTTCTTCGTGTAAAAGATCCTCATTTGCTTCTTGTCACGTAAAAAGAATGCAAGGAGAACTACGTTCTACAACTGAAATAAATTCAATAAGATCATACCAAGTGTTCCGTTTTTCGCGTTACATTTTGTCAACTTCAAATCGCGAAAACTTGTTTAGGTCAAATTGAATTCCCTTTTTTCTGATAGCATTGTGGGGGTTAAAGTTACAACTTTTTGAAATATTTGCGATTTTATTAGAAATTCATGAATTGTTGTAATCATTTCATCAAAATAGCCATAATTAGAAACAATCAGTCATTATCTTATGTCAAAAAATGCCAGCACGTTTAAATTACACCCACGAAGACTTTTTAAATTTGTTTATTATTTATGGAGAATGTGATTTTTGCTTTCGTATATTACTGATTACTTTGTTAAAGTTGATCTGTGGATGGGTTAAATTTAGCGCTGGTTTCGTATTATACTCAGGTGGAGGATCGGTATGTAGTGTGTTTAGTATTTTCTTATGCATTAGGCATACCGTTTCTAGAATAAAGATGCATGTAAGCATTAATATTTTGTGAGCGATAAAAAGAGTATCTTAGTGCCCATTTTTGTAAAACAAACACAGTGTTCAGAAAATGTTAATTGTACATTCCCCAGAAAGGGATTCCGTATCTTATATGGAGCTCAATCAGGAAAAAGTAAGCTGTTTTTACAGCTCTCAAACCCAGTTCATTTGAAGTTATTCTCACTCCATAACAACCAGATGCCAACTTTTATTCAAATTAGAGACGTACATCAAATTTTAGCTTCTCATCAATATGTAACCCAAGAAATTAAGTATAGGGTTTATTCTCAATTGGTTGGTCATCCAAGAAAAGATCAGCATAGGTAAACTTGAGAGTTAGTATATTCGTTTTGTTTATATTGAATACAAGCGAATTAGGATCACATCATTCCTTACATTACATATCTGGCTTTATAATATCTCGTAGACTGTTAACATTTTTACTATGCCACAAAATGGTAGTATCGTCTGCAAAAAGCGTAAAAGTGTCTTGAATATCAATAGTGGTTAAGTCGTTTATGTATAAGAAAAATAAAATGGGCCCTAGTACAGATCCTTGTGGCACACCACAATTAATATCTATCACATCCGATATCTCGTCTAGGGCTTTTACAAGTTGAGTACGCTGAGACAGGTACGATTTAATCCAATTGAAAAATTCACCTATAAATCACAGCAATCATAGCACAAAAGTCTTTGAAGCATTTACTATATTATATCGTTTTAAGAGATGTTTATTTTCTGTACATTAGTTCTAAAAGCCTGGTATGGTACTAGAAGACATGTTGTCTAATAGACTATATATTTATTTGTTATTTATAATGACATCATCATTAAATAATAATGAAAACTATTTCAGTTAGCCTAGATTATTAGGACGCTAAGATAACAGTACTGGACCAAATGCCGGTCCTTGTGGCGCCCCGTACTTAATCGGTGACAAGTCAAAAGTAATTTCATTGAATAACAAATGTATATTACACTTAACGCATAAATATCTACTCGTATCAGAAAATATTAAATATTTCATTGTTTTTCAAATAATAATATTCTGTTTCCGAATTCTCGTCTGAATTTTTTAAATATTTTTCTGGGAAATTTGGTTCTATTCTCCAGTTATCCTAGCCTTTGGATCATGTATAATATAGTATATTTTCAACATAGAAGTTTTTGATGCTACCACCACATGAATAGAGCATATATTCACATTTTACCCGTTGGCTGCGGTGTCCGAGTGGTTAAGGAGATGGACTTGAAATCCATTGGGCTCTGCCCGCACAGGTTCGAATCCTGTCCGCAGCGTAATTTTTTATCTTATCAAATAATTGTATCGGTTTCCAGAGTAGCATAATATTGTAGCTGTCATTTTTGAAAGAATTTGATGCTTTGTTAAAATCGCACAAAGCGTTTGAAACCTTAATCGTTTTATTTTTATTTTACTGTGTTAAAATTTCGTTCAAAAATACATCTAAGGTTGAATTTTAAAGACAAATCTTGTCCCTACAAGGTGCTGTTAATGATTTTTTAATATTATTATTTAATAATAGTATGCAATCGTTAGACAGTTGTGCAGGTCAGTTGTGCGTAACATCGCTCTAGTAAAAATCCCAAAATATAAAGTAAAATCTGGATTAAAAGGGATATAATTCAAACACAATGTACCAAAATCCGAAGAATCTGTAGTGGCGTTCACAAAAAAATAAAGTGAATATACAATTAATAAACAGTTAAAAATTGTGATTCAGTGCGTGCAATCTAGATCGTGTAATCAAACTTTGTGTTAGATCTGAAGCAAATTTCCCAGAAGGGCTCGGAGTAAAAACCCAAGCGGGCCACCGTAATAAAGTACCAGGCACTAAACATCTGGTACTTAAATTTACAAGAATGTCTAATATATGTCATAAATGTGAATCGGCAATTGAACGTCGAAAGACAACAGCCATAAACTGTGCGGGCTTTTGTGGTAAGGCGTTTCACTTTACCTGTGTGGGAATCCCACCAGAAATAATAAAGTATATCAAGACACCTGGATTACACTGGTACTGCGATGAATGTGAGAAAGTAAAAAATGAGTATGAAAAAGTTATGAAAAATAGTATTGAAAGTAAGCTGAACAATGTTTTAAAAGATATGGAGACACTATTTAACAATGCTAAAATTGAAATAGTTCAAATAGCAAACGATAAGCTCTCAAAAATTGCAGCGTCAACAAATATACCGGAAACAAAACCACTTTACTCACAAATTGTAAATAAACAATCTATGGTAGTTATAAAACCAAAAAATATAGAGCAAACAAACATCCAAACAAAGTCCGACATTATGGAAAAATTAAATCCTGCCGATTTAAATATACCAATGTCTAAAATAAAACACACAAGAAATGGTGGTATAATAATTGGCTGTAATAGTGAGGAAGGTGCAAATAAATTTAGAGAGATAGCAAATGATAAATTGTGTGGAAATTATGAAGTGAAAGAAGTAAAAAATACAAATCCTAAGATAAAAATTGTAGGTATGATAGAGCAATATAAAGATGAGCAACTGGTAAAATTTGTAAAATCTCAAAATGATGTCTGGACGGAGAAAAGTGTCTGCAATGTGATAAAAATATGGGCAACAAAAAACAAAAGAAATATTTTTCAAGCTATATTAGAAGTGGATGCAGAAACATTCTGTAAAATTATGAAGCAAGGTAATTTATTTGTGAACTATGACGTCTGTGCTATTTATGATGCCACCGATATCAAAATGTGCTACAAATGCAGTGGACTAAATCATGTCGCGAAGTCGTGCAGTAATAGCAAAATTGTGTGCCCAAAATGTTCCTTGGAACACCCAGTGAAAGAATGCCCTAGCACATCTTTGCCTAAATGTGTAAATTGTGTAAATGCAGGGTTAAAGGAGAGCAATCATTTCGCATGGGATAAAACAAAATGTACAGTTTATATAAAAAAATTAGAACATCACAAGTTGTCTATCTTTTCGAAGGAATAGCAATCACATATACAAAATACCAGTAACCTAAGTGAAAGTCAAAATTCTCTTGGGGCACCTGAAGAGGCGTCTAGGAGCAACCTATCAATAATTTACCAAAATGTAAGGGGCCTTAATACAAAGACTGCCACATTATTAAACAATATTAGTGCTACCATAGATGAATATGACATCATAGGAATAACAGAAAGTTGGCTGACCGAAGGTGTATATGAAAATGAAGTATTTCCCAGTGATTTTTTGGTGTACAGAAAGGATAGATGCCGTGAAACTAGTGGAAAAACCAAGGGTGGGGGAGTAATTCTTGCTGTCAAAAACATATATAGTACAAAGCAAATACATATGGATTTTAGCGATCGATTTATTGATACGGTTTGTGTAAAAGTAAATACATCTGAATCTAATGCACTATATGTTATCTTAGTATATATCGATCCGGCCTGTAACATCAACACTGTAAGTAATTTTTATAATTTCTTGGAAAATTTACCATTTCTCTATAACAATAATTTCCTAATCATGGGAGATTTTAATGTCTCCAAACTGAATCAGTATTATAAGAGCAATACATTAAATGATCAGTATGTTAGAGAACTTATAAATTTTCAAAACTTTTTTGACTGTAAGCAGTATAACAAAATAGCAAATTATTTAGACCGTATATTGGATCTGGTAATATCGAATCAAAATTGCACAGTCCAACGTAGCCCATTTTGTTTAGTAGATGAGGATGCACATCATCCAGCTTTGTATATAGAGGTCTCTTTAGTAATCAATAAATTAACGCAATTGTCGTCTCCATTAAAATCTACCTATAATTATAAAAAGGCGAATTTCAATCTATTATATGAACTATTTAGAAACACGGATTGGACTGATATTGGAAGGTTTTCTGATGTAAATGATGCTGTAGAATATTTCTATTCCATTATATACAATATATTTGATAAATGTATCCCAAAAACAAAAACTTCCAAGAAATATCCAGTTTGGTTTAACAACCAAATCATAAAAGATCTAAGAAAAAAGGACAGAATTCGTAAAAAATATAACTTCTCTCAATCAAATGATTTAAAAAATGAATATAGTAATCTAAGAGCAAAACTAAAAAAGGATATTGATCAAGCATACAAACAGTACATAAATAAAATACAAAAGGATATTAGCGATGATTCAAGGACATTCTGGCAATTTATGAAGGACAAAAAAGGGGCAGTCTCCTTCCCAAATACTATGCACCTAGATAACCTAGAATGTAAAAGCGGGGAGGCAATTGCAGATGCATTCGCAAGTCACTTTAAAAGTGTATACAATGTAGATTTTCATGGAGATGACTCACACATAAAGCTAAATCCGCACATGGATGAAGTAGTTGTAAACTCTATTACACAAAATGAGATACGTGATGCTGTAAAGAGACTAAAGTCAAACAAAGCAGTTGGACCCGACAGGTTACCCTCTTACATCGTTAAAGGTTGTATCGACTTTCTTGTATACCCGCTTCACTACTTGTTTAACCTAAGTTTAAAAACCAAAGTATTTCCTGAAATCTGGAAAGAAGTCCGTCTTTGCCCAGTACACAAGAAAGATGATAAAACCAACATTAAGAATTATAGGCCTATTGCTATACTATCAGTCCCAGCAAAACTTTATGAATCGATTATCTATGACGATATCTATAGATCAGTCTCCAATAGCATATCCATTCACCAGCATGGTTTTATGAGACAAAGGTCAACTGCTAGTAACCTGATTAATATCACTCAGTTCATATCCCAAGAAATACACGAAGGAAATCAGGTGGATGTTGTTTATACCGACTTTCAAAAGGCGTTTGATTCGGTGTCGCATAATTTCCTACTTTGTAAACTTAAAAATGAATTTGGATTTCATGAGAATCTTATAGAACTCCTCACATCATATTTACATAATAGAAAACAGTATGTGTCTGTAAGTGGTTATGCATCGAAACAGTTTCTTGCCATGTCCGGAGTCCCTCAGGGTTCCAATCTTGGACCACTGTTATTTCTCATGTTCATAAATAGTCTTACTGAAATAATTAGAGCCTCCAAATATCTGTTATTTGCAGATGATTTAAAGATTTACATTAAAGTTGAAAGTAATATGGACTGCTTCCTGCTCCAAAATGACATTAATAATTTATATCAATGGACACTTCAAAATAAATTGTATCTTAACATTAATAAATGCTTCATTATGACCTATACTAGAAGAAAAACTCCAATTATATTCAATTACAAAATGAATAATACAGATTTGGCTAGGGTTGAAACCATGAGGGACCTAGGCGTAACATTTGACACCCAGCTCACATTTAGTAACCATATTTACACCATGATAAATAAGGCTAATAAAATGTATGGATTCATAGTACGCAATACGAAGATGTTTAACAATACAGGAGCTATTAGGCGGTTATATATTTCGTATGTAAGATCTCAGTTGGAATATTGCTCAATTGTCTGGAATCCATTTTATCAAATACACAAAAATAGCGTAGAAACAATACAAAATAAAGTTTTAAGGTTTTTAAATTATAAAGAGACTGGTTTATATGATTTCGATATAGATAAAGATATATTAAGGGAAAGATATAATCTCAAAACACTGGAGAATCGAGGAAAATACGGGCATATTGTATACTTACATAAATTGTTACATGGCAATGTAGACGATAGTAGTTTCCTGTCCATGATAAGTTTAAGCGTCCCCCACTATCCTACTAGAACTTATAGAACTTTCCACTTAGACCTGGCAGGTACAAATTATCAAATCAATTCCCCTCTCCACAGAATATGTAGTAACTATAATACGATCCAAGCCAACTGTGATATATTTGATATCAGTATAAAAAGACTAAAAACCATGTTAAATTCATTGTTTTAAACCATTGCTTTCTAATATTATGTTAAAATTAAGCTAGTATTAAGTTAGTTTTAGGTTAATGTAAATATCAAATGTACCATATCACTCTGTAATAGGGCTTGCCTGTTGAGTGCATTACCAAATAAATAAATAAATAAATAAATATTTGCTCTAAACAAAATGTTATTAACATTCAAATTTGGCCATTTTTAAGGATTCAAAAATGACGATTTTACACATTTTATTTATTTATTTTTATTTAATTTAATTACAAATCCAACAGGCAGAAGATGTTTGTACTTCAGAGAATATTTCAGATGTATACGACTTTAGGGATGACAAGGATGAAGAAATATTCCAAACTCCAGTTACCGATTCGGTAGTAGACACTTCTTGCAGTAGTACATCTAGTACAACTACTAGAAAAAGAAAACATGAATAAAATAACTTAAAAATCAATATATGTAAAAAATTTAATAAAAATCAAGTGAATTTTCGAAAAAAAAATTATATCTTACCTTCGAGAGTTATCTAATTATTTAAAACCTGCTCACAATCACTTCTTATTATTAATATTGAAATTTTTATAACGAATAATTACACGTATATTTGTGCGCGCATACGTATAATACCGAAAATTACGGGAAATTGCCGCGCGCATGTATAAGCCAAAAATGACAAAAAATCGGCTAAATAAAAAAAAATATTTTTTAGTTACATCACGTGAAAGTACATAAGAATACCTTCATTTTGGTAAAAAAAAAATCGTTCTACCATTTGGGCAAATTGGGGAAAGTTTTGAGAATTTAATGGAATTTGGACTAAAAATGGAATTGCTGCCAAACTGTTGGATATTTTTTGCTAAAATTTGGCAGGTTATTTCTTGGTTATATAGGTTAGTTTCATCGGTTTCATTTTGGCCAAGTAGCAGTAATTAAATTTTTTACGTTTTTTCAGTATGTTTATATACATATCCTGGGAGGCCGTGAACCGATTTTCACGAAATTTGAACTCAAGGTTCCTTGATCGTCGACAATAAAAGGGCATCATTCTCATTTCTTAACTAGCATTTTAAAGGGTCCAAAATAAATTAATACTGAAAAACCACCCTTAAAAATTAACAATTTACCCCTTTCGAAAAAAAAAGGGTTCCCCCACCTACTTGAACTGGAAAACTCAGGGTGTTCTTAGTTTCACCAAAACAAATTTATTTTTTTGTGCCGCGTTGCTTTATGTAAAATTTTTTCTATCCCCTTATTTTGGGCTATTTTTACTCCTTTAAGTAACGTAACGTATGAATTTTTTTTTTTTTTTGTAGAGACTAAAATGACAAAGTACGTATTTTTTTATTTCTTAGCATCCTGGATCAAAATTTATAATTGCTATGAAAAAATAACAACTGGTCAGAAATTTATAAAAATCACCACATATGTTCAAAAATTCATCCTGAATCCAAAAATTTTATAATATACAGGGTCTATTTTCCCATGAAGTAGCGATTGCTGAAGTTTCTGGATTAAAATTGGGCTCACTCCGTATACATCAAGCCTAAATTATTGACAGTAATTATCTAACTGTTAATCAAAAGCCAACAAATCCAAACCGCTGTGTATACTTGTTCATCTAAATTAGCAAATTTACTGGTAATTAAATCAAATAAATCGTTAATTGTTAGTAAACAGTATCACTTGAACGCGTATGACAATTATTTAATTTTAACGGATGGGAAGATTCCTGTCACACGCTTAATGTAATCATTAATTAGCTCAATAGTAAACTCCGTTGATTGTTACGTATCTATTGCTAATTCAAAGATAAAGTTTAATTTTATTGATGAGTAAATATTAATTATAAAGAATGTTTGCTGCCCCTCCGCCCCACCACAAACGGATACGCATTTGCGGACAGTTAGCAATATTTTTCAATTTACTAGAATTTTGTATAAGTAAAGTTAAAATCAAACAAAAAGGAACAAAAATTATTTGATGCAAAAAAAATAATAAGTCCATTCTCATATAGCCAAAAATCCCGTGTCACTTGGAGACTGGTACAAACCGATTTGCACAAATTATTTAAGTGTCTGGACTCAGTTGAGCGAGGCATCCCACTCTAAGTTAGTTAACAATCGTTAATAACAAACGTCGCGATCTTGAGTCCCAAACAAAATCGCGATCTGAGGCCCAATTCTCTTGTGACTGCGCGCGTGCGTAGGAAATGCAACGCAACATTTGATGATCAGCTCAATGCAGCAGACCGCATTTTTCGTAAAAAGTAATAAAATTTGTAATAAAAATTGCATTTTTTGCGACAGACAATTTATCTTTCGCCATTCGTCAGAATTCCTCCGGTGCTGTTCAGAACTCCGATCAGAACTCGTCAGAACACTTTTGTACTTTTTTTTATAATAAAATGTCGATTTTTGGAAGTTAAAATTTGCAATAAAAATTGCATTTTTTGCGCTGGACAATTTTTCTTTCGCCATTCGTCAGAACTCTTCGGATGCTATTCAGAACTCCGATCAAAACTCGTCAGAACTTTTTAATACTTTTTTTTATAATAAAATTTCGATTTTTAGAAGTTAAAATCTGCATTAAAAATTGCATTATTTTCGATAGACAAATTTTTCTTTCGCCATTCGTCAGAATTCTTCCGGTGCTATTCAGAACTCCGATCAGAACTCGTCAGAACACTTTTGTATTTTTTTTTATAATAAAATGTCGATTTTTGGAAGTTAAAATTTGCAATAAAAATTGCATTTTTTGCGCTGGACAATTTTTCTTTCGCCATTCGTCAGAACTCTTCGGATGCTATTCAGAACTCCGATCAAAACTCGTCAGAACTTTTTAATACTTTTTTTTATAATGAAATGTCGATTTTTGGAAGTTAAAATTTGCAATAAAAATTGCATTTTTTTCGATAGATAACTTTTTCTTTCGCTATTCATCAGAATTCTTCTGGTGCTATTCAGAACTCCGATCAGAACTCGTCAGAACACTTTTGTACTATTCTTATAATAAAATGTCGATTTTTGGGAGTTAAAATTTGCAATAAAAGTTGCTTTTTTTGCGATAGACAATTTTTTCTTTCGCTTTTCGTCAGAATTCTTCGGGTGCTATTCAGAACTTCGATCAGAACTCTTTAGTACTTTTTTATAATAAAATGTCAATTTTTGGGAGTAAAATTTGCAAAAAAAATTAATTTTTTGCGATAGACAATTTTTCTTTCGCCATTCGTCAGAACTCTTCGGGTGCTATTCAGAACTTTGATCAGAACTCGCCAGAAATTTTTAATACTTTTTTTATAATAAAAATGTCGATTTTTGGAAGTTAAAATTTGCAATAAAAATTGCATTTTTTTCAATAGACAACGTTTTCTTTTGCCATTCGTCAGAATTCTTCTGGTGCTATTCAGAACTCCGATCAGAACTCGTCAGAACTCTTTTGTACTTTTTTCTATAAGAATGTTTTCAATTTTCGAACATAAAATTTGTAAGAAAAATCGCAAGTTTTGCGATAAACCATTTTTTCTTTCGCCATTTGTCAGAACTCTTCGGGTGCTACTTAGAACTCCGCTGAAAACGTAACGAAAGCCAATACTTATAAAAATGGTGTTTTTCTGCCAAAATTGAATTTTTTAATAACTTCAACAAATCGATAGAACTATTGTTAAAAATGATCAGAAACTCCAGAACTCTTTTTCCTCTACCGAAAAATGGCATCAGAACTCATTTTTGACAAAAAAGTAGTGCTGCGTGAAGTTAGCTCCCTTATTTCATTTTTTCCGATTTCTGGCCTTATTTTTAACTATTGTTCTTTTCGGCCAAGAACTCTAGAACTACGCTTTTTCTACTCAGAACTCTAAAGATTTACTCAATTTTCCGAAAAACTCCATAGAGGTGCCAGAACGAGCTGTACCAACGTATAGTTATACATTTGTTTATTTATTTCTACAATTATCCAACGGGATAATATCCCAGTTACAGGATAGGAAACAACAATATGAAATTAAGAATAATACAATTTTTAAAAAAATACAGTGACAATGTGTAAATAGTAATACAGACATAGGTATATAATAGTGACATGCGAGAAAAGACAAACATTCCTGACAAACAAGTAAGGAAAATAACAAAACAAGCACTAAACAAAATGAACAGAACTTAAGATACAAAAACATTTTTTATATGTGCATTGCTAGAATTATATATATCAATGCTGTCTTGCACGGTGTAGTAATTGCGGCACATCATATACTGAGGAGAGTAATGCAATATATTTAGTATTAGCCGTCTTTATATAAAAAGTTTCATAACGTCGCCTAGTATATGTTGGTACATGCAAATTGATTTTACTCAGTATTTCGGTCGCGTCATGAACAAGAGTTTATTATGTTAAACAGAAAGAAAACGGAATGCATATTACGACGAACCAGTAAGGATTTATAGTTGCGTGTGTGTCAAGTAACAGATCGTGTGGAAAGCCAATAGGAGGATACACTTTATTCTCTTTATAGGACAGATACCTTAAAAATCTCCGTTGCACTCTATCTAATACCTCGATATATTTTACGTAATTTGGGCACCAAATGACAGAATTATATTCTAGTCGGGATCTGACATATGAGTTGTATAACAGTTTAATTGTTGACGGTTTATGAAACTCACGGGAATTACGCATGTTAAATCCTCTTCTATTGGCAGCTGAAATTACTTCATCTATGTGATGGGTAAAATTTAATTTTGAATAAAAAATACCCCTAAATCTTTGATATATTCTGGTCTATCAAGTAAAATACCGTCGATACTGTATGGAAACATTAACATAACTTTTTTACATGAATATGTGATAACTTTACATTTGTTTATATTAAGTGGCAACTTATTTTCCCTACACCACAAATCAAGCCTATGGAGGTTTTCCTGAAAGATGATGCAATCCTGGGCAAAGTTTTTCCTAACATAAATTTTCATATCATCTGCGTATAGTAGACGAGGAACATTCAAAGAGATAATACCGTTATTAATAAAGATGTTGAAAAGTAACGGCCCCAGGATAGATCCTTGAGGAACATCAGATAGGACTTCAAATTTAGTTGAAGCAAAGCCCCTGTAGCATACGTATTGTAATCGATCAGAGAGATAGAATTTGAAAAGTCTTAGTGCATTATGTGACAGACCGCATTTATCTAACTGAAGGACCAATATACTATGAGTGAGCCTATCGAAGGCCTTGGGGAAATACGTATAAACTACGTATAAACTACGGCAACTTCACCTTGATCATCCAAAACCTCTGATATATCAGTGTATCACACAGTATATATACTGTGTGATACACATTAAGTTGTCGATCCATGCTGGTGTATACTAATACTGTTTTTCACGCGATTGTATAATATATCATGGATGTAAAATTCAACTACTTTAATAAAATTACAGATAATTGTTATGGGGCGATAATTCTCTATATCATTTAAAT
Organism: Leptura quadrifasciata; assembly: GCA_963675555.1. Taxonomy (NCBI): domain Eukaryota; kingdom Metazoa; phylum Arthropoda; class Insecta; order Coleoptera; family Cerambycidae; genus Leptura; species Leptura quadrifasciata. The sequence goes on along the minus strand of OY776681.1, from coordinate 10,031,319 downwards.
TGCCTTGTTTAAAACAGGACATATACGTGATACTTTCCAAATTTCGGGTATTGTATTTGAATGCACAGCAAGGTTAAAGGTTTTAAATAATCTTTAAAATTTTTGAAAGTGCCTTTTTGTATTGTTAATGTTTTAATGTGTTAACAATGTAATATAATTATAATTTTTATAATCCTTCCTAATCACTATGATGTCGTGCTCTTATTTTCACCATTGATAATAAGCGGGATATAGTAATTAGTAAGAACCAATAACAAAATTACTGACTCTGTGTACCGCTTTGCAGGAACTCTAGTTTAGATATCTTGAATATAAGCTGCTACACAATTGAGGTGGATAGATTTTTTATAACGTGTTAATTATGAAGGTCTCCACAGTCAGAATTTTATTGGCCTACAATCAAAATCCTATCGAAAAAAAATGTGTTCAATTGGAAGCAACTTTGTCCCATGACTTTAATTTAACTTCCTTAAGATAGTGTCGAAGGTTCATTGCCAACAAGCATCGAGGTAGATCACATAATCACCTTCTTGCAACTCTAATGTTATTGACCTTGTTAATAAAAACATTGAAATTAATTATTAAAAACTAGTTGTATAATAGACAGTTCCTTGTAATAGGCATAAGTGGTGCTTTAATTACACAGTTGGGGCGAGCGTAGGTGCGTCTTTACTATGTATATACTTCGGTATGCGATGTAAAGCAACGACAGGCGCAGTTAGTACTTGGATTGGTGACCATTCCAACGGAAACCGCGTTCTCGCCTCACACATCTTCCAGCGGCTTGTATATCAGTGTATGCGCGGAAGCTATACAACCTTAGGCGAGGGTTGTATAGGAGATATACCATCCTTCGGAGGGGATGTAAAGCCGGCGGTCCCTTGTCCCTACTCTTCTTAAGGGAAGAGGTTCGGCAAAATTCCTGGTTGGGGGTAGCTCGTCTACAGGCGTCGGTGTTAGGCCTCAGTAGCGGAAATAGGCCGACGTTAAATAAATGTATATAAAAAAAAATAATAATTAAAAAAAAAATTACACAGTTATTTAAAGGTAAACTTGCGATGAAACAACAAACTGACAATAATCTAGAGGTTGAAATAAAAGTTGAAGATAAAATTATCACCCTTATTGCTGTGTGATTGGGAAGTTTGAGACCGACTTGGGCATTATCTAGATCGAAGCCATTTAAAACATTTATGCTAAGTTGATTTTGTAAATTAGAAATTTATAAAAAATTGTTATACTTTTTGTTTACAGCCGTTACAAGCCATGTAAACATTAATATATTTTCGATTAGCTTCACAGTCAACACAGTATATTGTATTACCAGAAAATATATTTTATGATTTCCCTGAGGCGACTGAACAGCGAAAGCTCTGACAACTACCCCTAACACATGGCAGTTTTTTTTCTAACAAAAAATTCCACGATTCCAATAAATAATAGACGCTGACAGCTGGGTTAGGCTAAAGTTATGATTTGCTTGAGATGCTCGTAGTTGTTTATACGAAATAAGCTTGAAGATTGAGGCTGTTCTGTACTTGTAAGAGTCCCGATCATGTAATCCACGTGAGGTGAAGTGAATGAGGGGCGAGAGAGAGTCATCAAGACATCTAATCCTGCAAAGCGGTACACAGAGTCAGTAATTTTGTTATTGGTTCTTACTAATTACTATATCTCGCTTATTATCAATGGTGAAAATAAGAGCATGACATCATAGTGACTAGGAAAGATGTTGTAACTTAGAGTAGGATCCGTGATATAATGCGTATTCCGATAACAGAACGAAACCTACTCCTTAATAAAAACATGTGTACCACAGGCTTCTTAAAAAGAAACAATTTGAGCATTTGTTGAACTAATAAAAATTTCTTCTGACGTTAAATTTTGATGTTTCATATTTTTTCTACACTTTTCCCATTTTTGTAAGGGCAGATTGAACAATCGAATTTCCTTTTGACGGCAAACGAAGAACGAGTTCATAATTTGAAATTAAATAATCCCGAAGACAAATCGATAAATTTGAAACAATTTAACCGCTTAGTATTCAGGGCAGAAAGGGCTTTCAATTCAGTGTATCTCAGTCTCGGGAGGTCTTTATAAACACCTAAGGTAAATAAAAATGTATTGCATAGTTTTTTAAAATTTAATTTAATAAGCATACTATCAGTTGTTTAAAACAAAACACGAGCAAACCTAAAAATAATCATACACTCGCATAGAGAATCAAAAGATCTTTAAATGAGGGGTCACTCGACCACCTTACCCTAATTTTTGTTTTTTGTTGGGGATTGTTGGAGCTAGGGGGTTGACCTGACAATGTCAAATTTGACATCAGAATTTGTGTTCAAAAGATAAAAGATGAAGCGTTTCAGGATTTTCCCCAAACAATACCTTAGTTAATCTAGAGGGTGGTTTTCATGGGGACGAAAAGAAATTTTAAAAAACTAATTTCGACCATGCTGTCGCATAGAGAATTGAACCCTGTATGTGAACATGTAAGATGACGCTAATATGTCCACAATAATGAAAGTTACATACAGTGTATCATTTAAAATCGAGTTCATCTGTTCTCAGCACTCAAAAAATGCAACAAAAACTTATTATTAGACCTCATTAAAATACCAGTACTCTCTGTACAGTTGATTTCAAAAAAAGCTGGCACACTTTCTTTTAGCTATGTAAATCATTCGTTCTTTGATTGATATTAATAATCTTACAAATGTCACTTTGACGTTAATCAGTGGCGTCATTATTCAAAATCCAAGATATTCAAAAACTTCGAATTGTTTCTAAAATTGAAGATGGTTGGTCCATAAGAAGACTTGCTGCTGAATGCAATGTGAGTAAAACCACGATAATGAGTCTTAAAAAACAATGGGAAACTAACCAAACGGTATCCCGTAAAGTTGGTTCCGATATAATCAGGAAGATGAAAATCTTATAAATTACCTAAGGGAAAACCCTTTTCAGACTGCAGTAAATGCAATTTCAGAGACAAATTTCCCTGCTTCGGTACCTACTGCTTGCAGAAGAATAAAACTAGGAAGCGAATTGAAGAGTTGTTCGGCTAAAAAATACAAACTTTCAGAAGAAAAGAAGCAGGGTAGGATTATTTTTGCACTGAACTATATAATCAATGATGAAAACTTCTGGGGACAAGTTGTCTTTTCTGACGAAAAGGTTTTTAAATCCTGTAACGATGGACATGTTCGCGTATATAGGCCTACTTCCACTAGATACGACGAAAAATATACTTTCGATCCACAAATATCAGGAAGGTTTTCGGTCAATATCTGGGCTTGGATGAGCCTAAATGGGTTAGGTGTGTGTTGGAACAGTGGTAATCATCTCAATTCCATTAATTATATTGAAATATTAGACAATATTATGTTGCCGTCAGTAATAGAGGTGTTTCCGGAAAATAATTTTATTTTCCAACAAGGCAACTGCTCCATACATACGGCCCATCGTGTCAGGCAATGGTTTCTTAATAAAAACATAGAGTTGATGCCGTGGCCATTTAAAGTCCAGATTTAAATCCAATTGAAAATGTTTGGGACTAATGGTGAGACATATAAGAAAATTAAATAACCATCCAAATAATGCCCAAGAATTGGAAGGGATAATTGAAAACGCTTGGGAGAACTTGTCGCAAGAAGCTGTCCTTGCAAGAAATCTGATTTTGTCCATGACTGCAAGACTTCAGGCAGTTTTAGACGCTAATGGAGCAATGATAAAATATTAGTTAATTCTGTATTACGTGGTTGAACTTCATTTATTTTATTTTTTTATTGTATTTTTATGTTCAGTTTGCATTGTTTACATTTTTAATCTCAAGTGGTATTTTTGTGGTCTTATTTTAAAAATAGAATTATCATTATTCAGTTAGTATTTTAATTACAACCATTAGTAGAATTATCCGTAACAAATATTATTTTTTTAAACAATAATATGACAGGCTTGAATATGTTTTGAAAAAGTTATTTTCTAATTATTTTTTAAAATTCCATTTGAATAAAATTAAAAAGAAAGGTTTAATAAGTTTTAAAACACTAAGAAAACCGGTCTCCTCCAAAAAACCCAGGTCCGGGGTAAATCACCTCTTCTCCACCCCTCTCTCGACATGCCTGGCCAGCCCTATTTACAGACATATGCACACAACTAAACTATTAAGATTTTCGATTACAAGAGTTGTGCCAGTTTTTTTTAAATCAACTGTACTGTTTCATTCACAAATTGATTTGCTTACCTTTATAGGTAAGCGTCGGCTTGTTTGATGACAGCATGCGGCTTGGCCCCACGGTGTTAATAATAAAGTTTTAAGTAAAGTTTTTGTTGCGTTTTTTGAGTGCCGAGAGCACATGAATTCAATTATACTTACTTTATAAAGTAATCGATATTTCTAACTACCCATTAAATTAATTTAATTATAGAGTAATTATATCTCTATGACATACGCATTAGCGAAATATTGATTAATGATAGGTATCGAATGTTAAGTATATTTTTTAATATGTCTGTGAACTTACCTGTTTTCTAGGTGACCTTGACCGTTTGTAATAATTTTTTATCATACATACATAATTAGAATAATTAATGTAACTACCTATATGACTATCAACGTATATTAATTTTATATTTGTTGTGCACTAATAGGTATAATATTAATTAACCATAAAAAAACTAACGTTGTTGTTTTTGGGATTCATATGCGACGGTATTTACTAATGCAAACTCAAATAATAGTTTGGTGTAAATTACAACGGAAAAGGTACCTCACACATAACTTGCACCTAACTGATAACTGAGACATCCTCCACCCATCCCTCCCTCCCCCTCTCACCCTTCCAAAAGTGTATATATGTAAATAGCTAGAAATTCATTTTAATTTATATTTTAATTTAGAAATTCACTTTATTTCTCTTTTAATTCCTTAATTTATCATGTACATAATTGACAGAATACTTTTTATTTTACTTTTGAACAAATGATTTATTTAAGTGGCTTTTTTAATAAAAATTATTTCCTACATAAACCGGGATTATAAAAAATGGTCACTCAGGAAAAAAGCATTTAAATAATTGAACTGTACGCAGATGGTCACACACATAAATGTTATAAAATTTTTAAGAAATAACAAACAAAATCGTAATAATTTAAATTTATGAGCATATTGATTTCGGCTTCCACCAGCCAACCTGCAGTTATTGGGATTCACCTATATTAGAGCAGGGAAACCAGTTTTTGTATGCACTTGTGCAGGACTATAAAAAACTAGACTATGGACAAATCAGTTAAATAAAATGAAATGTATTTAAAATAAAATAAAGAATCTTTTAATTGGTAATTGGTAATTGGAAAAGGTACCAGCCCTAATAATTTTTGGTGATATTGAGGCCTCAGTTAGAATTTTAACTTGTGAAGTTACATTTTTTTTTACTAAGAGACTAAGAATTGAAAGAAAATTGAATAATCGTACCTGGAGCCTTAATCAAAATCAAATAAAAATCAATACCGTGGATATAAAAATATAAAAACAAAAACAAAAATCATAAAAAAATCGCTGCCCAAGGAATCACTACTTTCACATCAAGATTTTGTATCCAAGCCTTATACACACTAAATCCCAATGTAACATTTTACTCTCTTTAATAATAGGTGGGGGTGATAAAGGGGGTGGTAATGTCAAAAAAAATTTAGAGGCCCTTGGTTCTCGCATGCGCACTAAATTCAAATTTAATTTTTTAGTCCCTTAAACAATAGGGTGGGGTGTGGAAATGGGGGTGATAGAGGGGGTAGCTAATACCAAAATAAATTTTAGAGGCCCTTGGTTCTCCTACACACACTAAATCCCAATTTAATTTTTTACTCCCTTCAATAATAGGATGGGGGTGGTAGAGAGGATGGCTAACGCCAAAAAAAATTGTTGAGACGTTTCGTTCTTGTATACACACTAAACCACATTTCAATTTTTTATTACTCCCTTTCATAATAGTGGCGGGTGGCTGATGCCAAAAAAAATTTTGAGACCTTGACTTTTCCTACATGGCCTAAATTGCAATTTTATGGACTCTTACCTGCTTGCATTGCCTATTTACCCTTTACCCCATTTAATCCCAAACCCTTCAACGGAATTAGATCAAAACATAATTTAGTTCCAGATTTCGTTACATTACATAAGTGTACCAAATTTTAAGTCAATATCATAAATGGTTCCAGAGTAAACGTGCGCACAAAAAAAAGAAGTTACAGATCGACAGACAGACAGACCGATAGACAGAATTTTTTTTCGCTAAAATTTAATATCTCGACGTTTCACAACATTTTAAGACTATTTCAACAAAGAAAGAAACAATTTTTTTTCCGTTACTATACTTCCACTGGACGTGGAAGTAATTATCCTCAATTTCTGATCTTGGTCCAATAAGATGGCCACCAAGTGCACCTGATCTCACTTTATGCCATTTCTTCCTATGTCCACATTTGAAGAACAAAGTTTACTGTCGACAACTTACAACAATACATGATTTAGAAACTAGAATTAGACAAGGTTTTCAACAATTACGCCTGAGATACTAAGAAATGTTTCAAATTGAAGGCATGCACTTCGCAAATGTAATGTCAACGCCATTACGCACATTCAAAGTACCTATCGTATTTGTTCTGGAGTAATTTCTGTGCAGGATTACATTATCCTAGCCAGTAGTTATTGTACAGTTTATAGCCTTGTTTTGTAAATATTTTGTTTCAATAAACCCCAAAGGGAAAAATAGTAGTGGTGTCAAGTCTGGGGATCTAAGCAGCCACTCAATCAAAGGACTGTTTCACCCTATCCAACGATTTTCAAAATCTTTATCTAGCAATCTTCTTATCAAAGCAGAGTTATGAACAGAACTTCAATCTAACTGAAACTTTAAATTAAAAGGAGATTCTGTAGTGATAAATCATCTATTGCGTTCCAAAACTCGTTCCCAAGAAGATTTAAAAACACATTCGCGTTCACATTACACTGAAAGAAGAAAGGACCAATTATTTAGTCATTTAGTATTCCGCACCAAACGTAAATTTTGCTCCGGCCTTGTCTGTTGCATGTCGCTTCATTTTTACATTCACGGATCCAATTTAAATGCACCAAGGGGTATTTTCAACACTATAATTTATAGTAAAATTTTGTTTAGACGTTATGAACTGTTTAATATTATTTTAATATTCTCAGAACTGAAATTTCTGTTGGTTTATAAAATATTGATTACATTTTTTCAAACACATCTAGTACCATAATTTAATTTTCTCTTGTTCAGCTTCACAAATGTCGTTATCGATTAACTATTCACGATACATAATTATTTTATCATAATTAACCGATAATAACCTTTGTTAAAAATATACACCGAGTTAATCACTATCTATAGTAATATCCGTTTTAGACGTATTTATTCAAGGATATCAGCATGTAATAAAAATTGTTTTTACTTATTTTTATATTTAACCCAATAGAACAGCGGAAAAAACTTTTGTTGTACTAATTAAAAACAAACAAAGTCAAAAAACTCGTCAATTTTCTGGTAAAGAAAAAACAAGTTTCTTTTTTAATCATAGTTTTCAGGACAAAGCTAGACATATTCGTTTGTATAATTTTTAACGGTAGACATATTTAACAACACAAGAATTAATCATATAATGAAAGAGAGAGAAACATATTTTTACATCTGCATTAAAAATTCATTAATATTATGGATTCGTAGCGAGGCTTGGATAGTTTATCATTATGCTTAATGATATCTTGTAATTTTTAAATTGTGCAAATATGAAGCATGAATTTAAGTGGAACCGAAATAATATACCTATAAGAGTAAAATAAAAATTGTAGTTATTAATCTGTTCGAGCACAAAATTATTTTTTTATTTTACGATGTAGGCAACACAGATTCTTAGATAAAAAAATCTACGATTACCAACTTAAAATGCTTAACTCAGTTTGCCTGTGAAATTCTCGATAAACAAGGACAAGTGGATACAGTATACATGGATATTTAGAAAGCCTTTGATCAAATCGACCTATATTTATTAATAAAGAAATTAGATAATTTTAGATTTTCCGAAGGTTTAATTAATTTATTTCTGTCATATCTATTTAAACGCAGGCAGTTTGTCGAGTACGAGGGTTTTCGCTCGGATAACTACATTAATACGTCCGGAGTAACACAAGGCTCCAATTTAGGGCCGTTTCTATTTCTCGTTCACATCAACGATATTAATGGTGTTATTAGCCCTTCAAAGTTAACGATTTCATTAGAAATTCTTCGCGAAATAATTTCTATTAAATATTTATTCAATTTAATTCACAATACTTGATTGTCCTTTTTTTTATTATGGCTAAATTCTCATTTACGTAATGTTCAATAATTTTAATAAAATCTCTCATCTAAGTGATAGACTAGGCAGGATATTAAGTCATATAATTAACACTGAATAGTTAGTTTAATTTTATTTGTAACTTAAGTATCGATACTATTTTTTTTTGGATCATTGTTTTATAGAATCATTCAATGCCTCTCTGCAAATAAAAACTTTACGAGCTCATTATTAACGGTGGCGAGCCAGTCGGTATGGTGTCATCAAACAAGCCGACGTGCATTGAAAACCTATAAGGATGTGATTCAATTTGCCGGTAGAATAGTACAGAGAGTAATGGTATTTTAATGAGGTCGTAAAGTTCTTGTTGCTTTTTTTTATTTGCAGGGAAGCTTTGAACGACACTATACAAAATTAATTACTAAAAACTGATCCCAAAGCCTTACTAATCACACTTAGACTTCTGTAGCAATATCGACTTGATGCAAGCTAGCTCCGAGCCAGCTTTACAATGTCGTAAGTAGAAAATAATCAGTTATTGTTAAGTTGATAGTTCGATATTATTAGAGCTGGAATCCTGTCCCCTATTTTTAAAAGTAATACGACTCATATGAATTTACTCTAACTTGTTTATATGTCTAGACAATGTACTAGAGAGTCGAATTTTATTGACAATAATATGCATCGGTTATGCTGAAAGCTGGAAATTTACGGCAAAACTATGTGTAGATTTTTTTTCGCTTAATTGTGCTTCGAAAATATTCCATCCACGTTCAGAACCGTCGACCTTCGTCTCGGCTTTCTATTGTCAATTATTAACTGAGGAAAAGGAAAAATGTGCGAAAGTTTAGCTGCCCGTAATTTACAGAAAAAAGTTTCATATCACTCAATCAGTGAATTTTATTTGCGTTTACATAATACAATATATTTTACACAAGTCAATAAATAAAATATGTTATAACCTAACTATATAATTATTATGTATAATATGTAGAAGACCACAAAAAGAAATACAATATTTAGTAGAAGAAAGTTCTTATAGTGAGAGTGAAAATATTCTTCGGGAGAATTCTGATTATTAAAGAATTTTGGTCCAAAAAAATTGAATCTGTTTTTACTCGAACTTCGTCTAGTAAAACCGATTCTTAAGTTATGGCTAGTATTATGAGAATGAAAGCCTTCTTGATGATTAAATAGTGAATATTTTCATATATGAATTTTAGACAGATATATATGTATAATGACAGAAAAATTAATTTATTATATATCGAGTTCAATGAACTTATGTACGACACCTTCTCGACAGCCCAAATTGGTTACTATTCTAAACAAACCAAAAATTTTTTTTACACTAGGTGCGTGATCTCAATTTAGCGGAGCATAAGACATATCTGATACTATCAAAGAATAATAGGCCGTCAGTAGTACATTTGTAGATTTGAAATTTCCTTGGCTACGTGTTGAACGTGGTGACCAATTTTGGACCCATGTAGATCCCTAAAAACTTTACCACTTCAGAGCTTGTGAAATTTTGTAAAGATCTATCGTGTTGAATGTTTTCATAGACTGACTGTTGAATTACCTTTATATTTTTGATTACGTTAATAAGTGTGGTTTCGTCTAAGATTAGTACGAGTTCCCCCTATGTACCGTCATACTAAGATCGTTAACATAGATCAGGAGCAAAACTGGGCCCAACACCTAGCCTTGTGGGACTCCAGAATAAATTTAAATTATTTTTAACTTTAATAAATTGTTGTCTATTAGATAAATATGATGTGATCATATTGCCACCTACATGATCGATATTTTAGGCATTAATTTTCTCCAGTAGGACAGAACGTGAAGAATTTGAGTTATTGTATCAACAACGCTTACAAACAAGTCATTCGTCGCATCAAGATCAATTTCTATATCAGGATTTACTTTATGGTTTTGGGCAATTCCCCTCGAGGGATACATGTTTTATAAATTTGTATATGCACACAATCTTTTAAAAGATTAGTTACTAGAGCACGAACTGTGAGAGTGATTCGTGATCCTTTTAGTATTCACTTTGTTCAGTCGCATTCTTTGTCCATTTCGACATTTCTTTTCTACCTATGGAACATGTTTGTGCCATTGTGTCACTGTTTGTTGTCATTTAGTGATCATTGATATATTCTTTACCCATCTTAGCAGATCAAAATTTGTCCATTGTCCAAAACAACTTGAATTATTTTATTTATGTTCATGTTTGTTAACTTAACCCGACTCCGTCTCCAACCCTCCAGCTGCTACGAACCTTCGTGTCGTAGATATCTGTCATGCTCCGACTAGGTCTCAGATATTATTGTCAGCTAAATTAAATACATTTGTTTTGAGTTGAACTTGCTTGCTTTAATAATATTTAAAATATGTCTAGTGACTAGTGTATGAGAGAAGTAATCTCTGATGACTTTGCACATTTTTCTCGATTCTCGAAAAAGAAAAACAATTTTAGTTAATTATATTTCAATAGTATTAAATGTAAAATGCATGTCGTTTTTTTACCTTACCTAAGTTATACCATGTAATGGATGTAGTGTACGGTAAATTTTGTTTGTCAGATTTAAATAAACCATTATTCATTGCTTTAAACGGTATAAGCACATAATGTTGGCACTATTTGGATGAAACCTAGGGCAAATTTCATGGGTAGTAGAAACAGTAAGCTGCTCTTGACTTTCGACTACTTTGTATTATATTTAAATTGCGCATCAGAGAAGATTGAAGTTCGAAGTTGAAAACTAATTAAATTGTCTTAAATTTTGGGATTTCTGAAATTTACTGATGTGGTATTTCCATCGCCTCGCCTCAAGCATGATTATTGTATAAGGACTGGCTGCAAGTCAACCGATATATGATGAAATCTGACATTGCTGGCTTGATTACCAGTTGATTGATGTGGTTGACTTTAGATCCTTTGCCGATCTCAATACGAAATTATGGTATTATCTAGTGTCTATGACTGTCTCTACATTTCAATCTAATCAGTCCAGTATCAGCCTCAAAGGTCTAATAATCCATTAACCAATAATATTTTCAGTGATAATTTTAAGAATATTATTTTTGTACACACACTGAATTAATAAATTCTCACATAGGCCAGGATAATTTGACCAAAATGTGGGCAAATTGCGGAAAAATTCCTAATAAAATAAATTTTTGAATAAACTTTTATTTTGTCAGTTTAATAATAATAATAATAATAATAATAATAATTTATTCATCCTTTCGATCACAATATGGTGAAATAGGACATGTCAACAAATTATGTAAAATACAAAACATGAAATAGATACATTACAAGCACATAGATACAGATTAATAAAAGTAACACACATTACTGTAAAATACATAAATATATATTTTAAGTAGTTATAAATGAACGTTTATCGTTCAAAAATTCATCGACTGAATAGTAACATCCTTCTACTAAATATCTTCGTAGTTCTTTCTTAAAAGAATATAATGAAGTTTTTTCTTTAATGCTAGAAGGTAGAGAATTGAAGAATTTCACTCCGGCTAGTAGTGGAGACTTTTCATATAGGGCAGTCCTGTGTTTTTGTATTTTTAACAAATTACCATGCCTGGTGGGGTAATTATGCAGTTGCGAGTTTGTTTCAAATTTGCTCATATTCTTTTTTATATATAATATACAATTATATATGTACACACAGGGAAATGTCAATATAAAATGTTGCCTGAAAAAATCTCTGCATGACTGAGTTTTTTGCAAACCGAAAATTAATCGTATGACTCGTTTTTGGCCAATTAGAACTCTTTCACGATCAGTGGCCCCACCCCATACAATAACATTGTAGGATAACACTGAGTTAATGAGGGCATAATAAACATTTATTAGAGATTTTTGGTCCAGTAATTTTTAAGTTGTAGGATTGCATAGTAGCCCCTGCTCATTTTCCGACAGGTATTGTTAATGTGATATTTCCAGTTTATATCAGTGTCAATATATATGCCAAGAAATTTTGTTGTTTCACTTGGAGTAATAGTTGACTGGTTCAATGTAATCTTTATGGGAATTTGGAATGTTTTCCTACCAAAAAATTGCAACAACATAGTTTTATCTGTGTTGACAATTAATTTATTAATATCGCACCAGTTGATAAATTGCTGAAAGATAGTATTAAGCTTACCTTGCAATTCCTCAGGGGAGTCTGCCTCTTCTGCTATGGAAACGTCATCCGCGAACAGCACAACGCACTTGGTATCAATATGGAGTGGCAAATCATTTATAAACAGAAGAAAAATAAGTGGCCCCAATACAGAACCCTGGGGAACTCCTAGATTAACGTCATACGTCTCTGAACTAGTTTCCTCTAATTTTACAAAAATTTTTCTAAAGCTGAGATACGATATTATCCATGAAAGAAAGTTACCCCTAATTCCAATTGCAGAAAGTTTATCAGCAACGAATGTCTGATCTATAGAGTCAAATGCCTTGGACAAGTCAAAGAAAAGTGCAGCAACATATTTTTTATCATCTAAGCGATTATACACAAACGTTGAGAGTACTGCTCCTAAAAATTTGACGGTGACTTAATTTGAAGACTTTTCTCAATTTTTTTATGATTATGATTAGCTACTCTTGTCAGCTCTGAAAGTTCTTCTCGAATTATGGGCCTTATTTTGTAAACTTTATTTTCACTGTTCCCTAGAAATAAAGATCTAGTAGTGTAATATCGGGAGACTTAGGAGGCTAGAGTTCAAAAGGGCTATTTCATCCTATCCAGAGCAATGCAAAATGTTCGTTCAACCACTAACGAACAATTATTGTATTATGAATTGACGCACCTTATAGCTGGAGAAACATCTCATGTCACACATTAAGAGGGAGATTGTGAATTTCATCCCATAATTCCGTATCGAAAAATATCAATATCAATAAATAAAATTTTATTATAAATTTCCGATTGTCTAAAAAAAATTCCCTGAACCCAAAAGCAATAAGCTAGCCTTTTATTTTCAATAAAATGCGGTATGCCGCAAGGAACGGTATTAGGGCCCTCTTATTTTCCTATTATTCATCAACAGTATTTTTAAAATAGATACTGGGGGGCGAGCGTGGGTGCGTCTTTACCATTTATATACTTCGATATGCGATGTAAAGCAACGTAAGGCGCGGTTAGTAGTTGGATGGGTGACCGTTCCAACGAAGGTCCCGTCCTCGCCTCACACATCTTCCAGCGGCTTGTATGTCAGTGTATGCGCGGAAGCTATACAACCTTAGGCGAGGGTTGTATAGGGGATATACCATCCTTCGGAGGGGATGTAAAGCCGTCGGTCCCTTGTCTATTAAATGTTAGGCAAGTAAAAGATCCCTACTTTTCTTAAAGGAAGAGGTTCGGCAAAATTCCTGGTTGGGGGTAGCTCGTCTACGGGCGTCGGTGTTAGGCCTCAGTAGCGGAAATAGGCCGGCGTTAAATAAATGTATAAAAAAAATAGATATTACATGTGATGTAGTATCATACTCTGACGATGTTGCGTTACATATCGAGGAAGACAGTTGGGAAGAAATTAAGATGAAAACTGAAAAATGTTTGAAAAATATTAAAGTTTGGCTGGACGATAATTTGTTAAAGTTGAATTAGGATAAAACCAAATTTTTAACATTTTCATCTAATGTACTTAGACAACCACAATATAATAAAATATGTGTACATCAATCTGATTGTAACCTATAAAATAACTGTTTGTACGGTTTTTATTGGCTGAGTAAAATCTAGATTTGTCAGATTAAAGGAAACGGGGCCCAACAGATTATAGTGGGTTCCGAACCACTTCTTGGATATAATTTATATTTGAAAATTACTTCGTATAGTCCACAATTTTGTGTTGAATGACATGAAGATAAAATTAAAATTAAACAAAATTCATTGTCGTTATTATCATAATTTTAAGAAAACATGCACGAAGAATTAAGCTCTGATTGAAAGAGTGTTGTTTAATATTTTGAGTGTAAAGGAAGATACTTTAAAATCAACGATACGATTCCGTTAAGGACTATCGACAAGTTAATAACGTCACATTAACTACAAAAGCGTATCGGAGTTTCTGCATTAAAAGTAACTTGAAACCGCCACATGTATCGAATAATATTAAAATGTAATGTTCAAAGTGGATCAAAAGACGCGAAAAGCCAATAAAGATGCTCCCGGAAAAGATTATTAGCGCACTAAAGGAATATTTAATCCTTCAAAAGGAATTTATTTTAAAAGTGTGGATTTTAATGGGCACAATTTTATTGTCAGTATAAAATAAAAGGAAATATTTTTAAGAACCCTCGATCACCAGCTGGAAAATCTTTAAAAAAGGAGAATCAATCTTCTTAGAGTTCTATGCCGAGAGTCGCAGTCGGGTTGAACATGATACAATGTTGGAAATATTGTAATCAGTGTCTTAGTTTGAAGTTGCCCCGTTATGCTTTGGGAAAATATATAAATAATATGAGCGCTCAAATACTAATTCATGATAAAATAAGGCGTGGCAATTTAGAATCTACCTTACATATGTCACTTTGTATTCTTTTATTTTTGTAAATTGTATATCTGGTTTTCACGACACATCTATAGCATAGAAACCTGAAGTAGGAACCTGTTCCACAAACATTTTAATTCACGTCCATCTTATTGCAGCCAGTATTTATTGGGTTTCTTTTATTTCAAGGTCGATATCAAAGGTAATACTCTCAAATACCCCGAGTAATTTTAAGGAAGAATACAAGACTTCTTTGAAAATTCAACCCAATTTCTCCAAGATAGAAGTTTCCAGATTTCTACATTTTCCTTTTGCTTTTGAATGAAGGTTATATTTAGTTTTATATTAATATTCCTTGTATCCTACAATATTCTGTATTTTCGAAATGTACATAAAAAGTGGAAAACATCCACAGATTTTAGCTTCATACTTGAGTTATTTGATGAACTAGTACTAATTTTAGATGGTCCGACGATAGCCAAGCGGGTCAAATAATAGTTCAGGACCTAGTAGCCATTTTGCAACTTGTTTTTCTTTAAGTAACAATAATCTGTATTATCCCTTTGTGATACAAAAACATAACAATAAAAAGAAACGCACAAAAGAAATAAATCAACAAATATGAAGACGTCCCAACTTGTCAACAGATACAATCATACGGATATAAATTCGTCAAACCCGTAGAAAGCCTTTTCTAGTAGACAATGGACTCAATTACTGTCACGTCACGCATTAGGTAACCCAACTTATAACTGTCATAACGCCAGCGGTGCCAAATTAATGCACTGGGACTTGGCTCTTAATGCTCTAGTTAATAACGACTATTATCAAAAGGGTTAAAACACATCACAAAACACATTCAATAAGTAATAGAAAAAATTAGCACGTGATACAAGAAATATAAATACGCATATGACCCATACTCATAAAAGTGTATACATAAATATAATTTATTACAAATAAAAATAATGCTTTAATCCAGTCAACAAGTACAGGGAAAAATGAGCAGCGCTAATTTTTTCTATTACATATGGAATGCGTTTTGTGCTGCTGCTTTTCTTGCATAATTCAATGGGTATTCCAGCGAGCAAAAAGGTACCCCTACTATGGTAGTACTACTAGAAGTAAGGGCAAAATAGATATTCAAGTAAAGTAATCAATTATTTACCTACGTTTGGAAAATAAATATCTCTAAATTAAAACATCAGTTGCAATAAGATGACGTGCAATTGCAATTGCATGTAATTACCAATGTTAAATTATTATGTTTTTTTATGAAAGAAGATAAATATCCAGATGGCGCAGAAAGCAACATCTCGCTATATATGAACCTAGGTTTCTTTTCGCTTTCGCATGCGAGAGAGAGAAAATTAGCTGCACGAAAGAATGCAATTCAGAAATCAAAGATTTGTGGACATGTTTGAGAAAACGGACATGGAATAAACTGGGACTCGGCAAAAATTTTAACAAAGGAGGCAGATAACAAAAAAAAAAGGAAAATTAAAGAATCAGCAATAATCTTATTAAATGAAGATAAATGCGTATCGAATTGTTCTGTAGAAATTTGTACAACCCAGCTACCAATGTTAAAAGAAGAACTTAACAAACTCAACATTATCTAAAAGAAAATATCATCAGTTCTATGTTATGTGTAAGTAGTAAGTATCTATGGAAATAACAGACAGAATCTTAAAGCTGTGTATTTAACATACACAACAAATAAGAGTTCTTCGAAAAAAGCTTTGAAAACGGAAAGAGACTACTTTCCGAAACGTCAGCAAAATATATTATTTCTGTGTTATTTCCGATTTATATTACTTGTAAAAAAATAACCTCTGGCTGTTCCTTTGACATAAACGTTACAGGCGTAGAGGCTTTTTCCAATAATTATTCACGATTCGATGAACTACGAAATTATCTTATATTAGGCATAACTTTACACGTCTCCTGATGATGAAAACTTGGTTGGCTGAACACGCATCGATTGTTTAGGCATTCATTAAAACTGCTTTAGCGTCAGAGTAGCTGCAATGTCTTGAAGGTATGAAGAACGCAGCAACAATAAACTTTATATTGCTTGGTAATACTACATTTGAGGTAAATTGAAGCTGTGTAACGATAATAGCTTATGTCACACTGCTGTCATGAATAGGAGCAGGGATATAAAAAAAAATGTACAAATCGTCGGAATAAGTTACTCTTAAAATTATGCAATTCATGATACAGGCTAGTTATCTGTATTGTATGAATTGCTCATTGACATTCAGCGAAATATATCCATCCACGGGAGCGAAGCCGCGTGCGGTTTTTAGTAATGGTATATATATAGGAATCTATTTAGGATGTCTCGAGCAACCCTTTACATCAGTGATATAATTATTGATTCTTAAACCTCGTAATGTTTGTCTAAGAAATTGGTGTAGGGTTTGGTTGAGTGGCAGGTCCTCAGGTTGACGTCATATTCATTAATTTACCTTTCAAGGTACGGCAAGAAATGGTGAATAAGGGCTCTCATTAATCCGTAATATATGATCAATTATAGACTCTGCTTGCTAGATGTATGGGTGAATCTGACAGGAATATATTAGTTTTACTTGTAGATACCCGTATTCTGGTTTAAATTTCACATATGTGATGGATGTTCTGATTTATACAGATATACGCATGGAATGTAGATTATTCCTTATATCTGTTACGGTGAAATAAATTACCGCAAGATGTTCAGATATTTCAAGCTATATAGAGAGGTAAACTTGAAATACGTAAAAATTATGGTATACATGCACCAAGTCTGGTCTTATAGTTCAGTTTTAGGAATATAAAAATTTTAATCTTCTCCACGAAGTTTCCTCTTACAATTTCGCTGGAATTACAAAACAAATTATTGAAGTTTCAGTTTTATATCCACTTTATTCAGAAAAAGTAGCCCTTTTTATTTTATTTTTCGACAAATTAGCACTTTATCGTTCTTTCAAAATTTGGGTAAAATGGTAAGCAGCACTGGGAAATTGAGAAACTGGAATTATGAATGCACTCTGGCACAAGAAATTTTAACTAATCGAGAGATGATGGAGACGTTTGTCCTCTGACCTTAACCCATTTTGACCTTATCCCGGTGATTTTAAATATACCACGTGGAGCGTGACGTTTCAGCGAGGCCACTTGTCGGGTTGGCTCAGGCGCCCGCCACGCCTACCACAGGTCGTGGGGGGCCGGTAACACGTAGCCAAACGCGCAGGCGCCCCTTAGACTGGAGCATATATAAGGAGCTGCACAACGCGGGGAACGAAGAGCAGCAGTAGGCAGCTTTCAGTGAGAACCTGAAGATGGTAGATGAGATTCTGCCGAAACGTCGTTTAGACAACCGTGACTTCTGGAGGAGTGGACCATCGACGCGGGAGAGCACCCGGAAGTACAACAACACTTCATATATATATATATATATATATATATATATATATATATATATATATATATATAACTTCATATATATATGTATGTTTTTGCGTTTCTAAATTTTGGTGGTCGGGGCGACATTACATCCTCGTGCAGCGACATTTACCATACTTCCCAAAATTACACTCCTTGAGTTATTGAAATTTTTGCATAAAAAACGCTTCGTAGAGCGAGAATATGATTAAAAATATAAAAACCTCTTCCAACGATATTTTTACGTGAAGCACGCTTTGCTAAATGATTCCGGATCTTGTTACAGTTTCGAAAAGTACATCGAGGGTTTTATCGTGTTCTTTAACAAGAGCTTTGCCTACTGCTGCTCCTCGTTGCTCGAACTGAACTGACGTTCCTCGCGTTGTGCGGCTCTTTATATATGCTGCCGTCTAGGGCGCGCCTGCGGGTTTGGCTACGTGTTACCGGTCCCCCACCACCTGTGATAGGCGTAGCGGGCGCCTGAGCCAACCCGACAAGTTTCCTCGCTGAAACGTCATGTCACGCTCCACGTGATTTCTCGCTGGTGGTCGGACATCCTCGTGTCCAATCGGTGCCGCAGAATGCAGTGGTTCTCCTTGATTGGTCAGCGCTCGGCTCTGACTCCTCGTGATAGGTCCATTTCTTCACTATTTGTCAATACTTGAACGTACCTCCTCGTGATTGGTTCGTCCACGGTGGATCGTCGTGTGTTTTCGGTTACGTATCTTCCCACATGAGCAGGCTTCCAAGAACTGGGTAATCTCTGCGTATCACCTCGTTTATTAAGATTTTGTGGTCTTTTTTCGATCTCTATGGCCTCTCTGGTAATCCTTGACCTATAATCCTCGATATTAGCTACTGTTCTAGTGTTGTCGAAGTCTATTTTCTGTCCTGTGGATTTTACATGCCCACGATGTGTTCTCCTCTTTTCGTACTGCATTCATATGTTCTTCCTTTCTTACACTAATACGTCTATTAGTCTGTCTTATGTATGATTTGTTGCAATCCTGGCACGGGATTTCATATACTCCTTGGTTTTCTAGGGTAGTTTTTGGTTTTGCTCTACAACTTTGCTCTCTTCATACTTTTTACAGGTCCCATAGCTGTGGGAAAAGTTTCCATAAAACAGCGATTTTTTTTTAATTTGACGGGACTAACTACTACTAATTACTAACTTGTTGAAAGAAATATTTTATTATTAAATTTAATAAACACATCGTTGACAACAGGAAAAATTCCGACAGAACTAAAAATAAGGGTGGTATATATAGTACCGGTTCCAAAAGTTTAAAACCCGAAACAAGCAAGGGAATATAGAATTTAATTCCGAAAGTGGATAAAATATTAGAAATAACCGAAAAATTAAGGAAGTATTTTGAAAAAAATACAGTTTTGTGCAGTGGTCAATCGGGATTTAGATAAAGTCATTCATGTGAAAAAAGTTTACAATCAGTGTGACCAATTGGAGAAACGAGATTAATGACGGTAGTGTAGTATTGAGTGTTTTTGTAGACCTAAAGCGAGCATTTGAAACTATTGATATATAGGAAAAGTTAAGTGAGAGTGGTGTGACAGAAACAGCCTTAGCATAGGTTGAAAATTATTTAGAAGATAGGTATCGTAAGACCAAAGTGAACAATAGGCCGTCTACTAAATTCTCTGGCTCATATGGGGTGCCTCAGGGTATTACATTGGGGCCCCTTCTATTCATTATATATGTGAATATGACACATTAATTTCTGTATCTGGAAAAACTCATTTTGTAATGACGGAAATAATGAGTAGAGAGCTTTGTATATTATATAGATGGCTATGTGGAAATAAATTAAAATTCTATATTGAAAAAACTAAAGGTATGGTTCTCGGAACTAAAGCTAATTTTCAGAAATATGTAAATGGTCAACAGTTTCTGCATATTAATAATACAAAAGTTGAATTTGTACATGAAATTAAATACTTAGGAAATATTTTAGATCAACAGTTAATGTTTTCAAAACATGTTGATTATTTATTTAAGGGAATTGGTAAAAAGATATCCTTTTCCAAAGAATAACTGCAGAACCAACGCAAATCTCGAAATTAATTATAATGTATCGACAGCTTAATTATTGATTCTTATTATTAACATTATGTAGCATATCAGATATTAAGCGATTGCAAGTGTTACATAATAAAGGGATGCATGTAATACTAAATTGTGACAGATATACACATATATTGAATATATTAAATCAACTGGGGTGGATTTCAGTGGAGCATTGAAAGAGCAAATTTAATTTTAATATACATAAAATAGACAAAAATCTAGTACTTATCTATTTTAAACATTTCTTAGTTAATAGAGCTCAATTGTACAATTATCGAGTGAAATTTGTTGAAAACTAGCATACAAATCCTCTGGTAGTTTAAAACTGTTTACTAAGAATGTTACAAAACAATATAGAGATGTAAGAACACAATAATGACTATGTACAAAATTATGTTAGTATTGTGAATAGTTTATGCTAAATAATAACTAATTCTGTCCTATTCTATTCTATATCCCTTCTACAACGAATCTACTAGAATTCGAACCATATGCCAAAATTATTACTAGTTAGGAATTTACTTTGCACTTTTCAGATAATTTGGGTGAAGAAGGAAATATCCATTAGGACAGACTTTGATGATAATTTAGATGACGCAGTTGAAGATAATAGTGAAATTGAAATAAGAAGAAACGAATTTTTATAAATATACATAATATAAATATGTATGCGCTGTTATTCTGAAATTAATCAAACGAATACTAATTAGCAGAATTGATTTAGTTAGATGACGAAAGTATTTCTGAGGTGGAGATGTCACTTGCTTTAGGAATTCTACCAATTTCAGAAAAGGTACGAAGAAGTGCAATATTATTTCTAAAACCAGCCTGTAATTGAATAGTGCTTTTTAAATTGCCGCATTTCCCCCACCGTATCATATAGTTTATTTGTTTTAAAATAATACCTTACACATGTTTTTTTATATTCATAAACATTTTGCAGGCCTTTTGTTGACTTTAGTTAATTGGTTTTCGTTATTTGGAACAATTAAGAAAACAGTGTTTTTTAACCTTAATTGGATTTCATCGTGATTTTCATCATCATCAGATAGGTTTTATTATATTCTGTATCAAATTATTAAATTAATAAACTTCCAGCACATGTTTTTAGTCAATTTTTTTCTACTAATTTCATTTCTATTCAACGCCTGCTATCATTTTGCATAGTATGCGAGTTGCACTTGATCCACATTTTCGGTTTAAAAAAACACACTCGCTTAACCAAGGACCAAGGATCGAAATTGGGATTTTAATTTGTTTTCATGCGTCTGAAAAAGTTCTTATATTTTTGTTACATATTTGTCTATTAGACCCTACGTCATACGTTCGCAAAGCAATCTCATATTCCGTTAGGAACAAGAAAATCACGTAAAAAATTGGATTCCTACAGAATGTCTTATTTTTCTGGCATCACAACTTATTACTTTAAAATATTCCAACATATCAAAATATTCTTGAAACAATAAATACATGTTAATTTTTGATACGGCAAAAGCGTCAAAATTTAACAATCTTGTAACAATATAAAAAAAAAAATGATCTAAAATTTTCTGCACTTTACGCTATATTTCGCTAATGAAAATGCTATTAACAAAAGTGTTTTTTTTTATTATGTATTTATATATTTGTTTATTTGTCTCTGTCCGTTTGTCTGTCCGTTGATTTTTTTAAATCCACTTTTTTGGGTTCAGGGGACTTGAAAATTATTTAAACAATAGATCAAGGTGCAATTGATTATCGTTAGATATACGAATTTGTATTTTTTACTAGCCAAGTGCTAAATAAAGACTACTTATTATTATTTAAGAAAGAATTGTTCGCTGTATCACTAAAATTTAAAACCATTATGGGGTGTTCTTGCTTTCCAATTCATTGCATATAGAACTGAAAAAATACTCAATAAAAATGGACATTATTGGATACATCATGATGTATGTACTTTGCACTGACCGCCAACATCAAATAATGTAATAAAATAAAATAAATACAGCATACATAACATAACATAACATAACATAACATAAAGGAATGAAAATACGTTTATTTTAATGGTAATGTAAATGTTTCAAAGCAAATTATTCTTTAACACGAGATATAGAAATCTAATGGCATTATAGTCAGGAGGAAACCACATTTTAGATGTTTTTATGTTAATTAAGTCTTTACGCGTATGTTTATATGAGTTTATTGTTTACCGTTACTAATCGGTTACATACACTTGCTTTTCCATGGATTAATGCCAGGTGTTTCACGCAATTTTGTTTTGTGAGGCGATTAAAATAAATAAATGCCAATTAGGTATTTCTGGAATATACAAATTAGTCTTTCTTCCGTTACTCAAGCAGAATCTGCAAGTTATTAAATGTTAATTTGTTTATAAACTGGTTTCTTGCTCGATTAACCACATTGCCTACTAATAAATATTTCTATAAAAAAATACATGGTTACGACGTAAGGTTGTGGATTTTTTCACTGACCACGTGTAACCTCATAAACCAAGTGGATGTCGATATAATAGAAATATAATTTAATTTCAGTGACCTCTACATATTTGTCATTTATATTCCTCCTAATATATTTGTTGATGTTTGACTCATTTTGTTCTCTTAATTATTTATTTGATTTTGAATTTCTTGCCCTGGGCGACTTTAACATCCCCGAATATACTTCTTTTAATAATAGTACAGCAACGTCTACACCAAAAACGATTAACTTCCAAAACTTCACGAATTTAAACCAGTATAATAATATAGTAAATATTAAGAGCGCTCCGGATATAGGCGGGAAAGACGGTTCAATTTACTCTCATATAAATGATTATTTTAAAAAACGGCTTTCACTAAAAGACATTAAAAACATGTTACAATGTGGGATGACGAGAGAAAAAAAGTATATATAAAAAAAAAATTTCTTCTATTTTCGATTTGCAAAAATAATTCCTATCATCCTACATAGGTATTATTAAAATAAACATTTTCCCTTTTGTAGAACTAAAATAAAATTAGCCCTAATGTCCTCAAATGTACCGAGAAATTTAAAGATTAGGTATAATAAATTTGTCCAATGTCATATTCTATTACATCTCTATCTCTCTCTTTCCAAGCTCACCGTACATTAGGCTGCGCCATATTATTGACGTGAAGTCATTTACAATTAAAATTGGAAGCACGGATGACTAATACACTCCGAACAACTCTTAACAATCGCATTCTAGATCTAGTTTTATCAAACTGCCATGGTGTCGGGGAACCCACTGCGCATTCATAGTAGCGCATTCAATTGTCGGACGTCTATTATTTTCAGTATCATATATTTTTGAGTTTTTAAAAATTAGTAAAAGTATCACTGAAGACGATATACTGTCGTGAGCAGAAAAAAATAGGACAACTTTTTTTTTCTAATGTAAATCTGTCTCTATTTGAATATGTGATGAGTAGCCGAAATAAAATAGATATCACTTTTAATTTATTTTTATTTTAATGCTGTAGTTATTGCTATAGTAAATGATGGATGGTTAATGAGACAAATTGCACTGCGTTATAACATTAACATAAATTTGGTGTGTAACATTTGAAGAAAGTGGAGAATAAACGGTACGATTATTAGAAATCCTGGATCAAAGGATAAAGAATATCCTACTTAAGAAACTAACTATTAATATTTTGTTATTGCACCATTTCTATTTATAACTTCTATAAGTCTGTTTGGCATAGAATTACTCCTTACAAGTAGTCCCCATACTTCTTCCACAGTGTTATGACTGGGCCAGTTAAGAATATTGATGTTATTATCTTGAAACCAGTTAGTTACGGTATGAGCAGTATGAACGGAATAATTGTCTTGTTGAAATGTGAACTCATTATTAGGAAATAATTGTGACACAGAAGGGAGCATAATATTGTCTAAAATCTTAATATACTTACGTTTCATTATTAAATCGTTCCTAAGATATGCCACAGGACCACATGCTGATGTCCAAGACCACATATTGATGGAAAATCTACCACATTTATCATTGTTTGATATATATTTTTCATCGAATCGACTATTTGGAGGGCGGTAAACACGAATACGACCGCTGCGTGTTGACTGGAAAGTTTTTTCGTCTGTAAAGATTACATTGTTCCAAAAATTTATATCATGCACTAAAAATTCAAGCGCAAATCCTACTCGAACTTCTTTATGTTCAGCCTTAAGTAAGTATTTCTGTGCTGCTGCATGACAGCGTAGCTCCGATTCTCTTACTTACCGGCGACCAGTACTACTCGATCCAGAAAAATTTGTTTCTTCAGCAGCCTGAATAACTGAGTAAAATGGATTTTCAACTAAAACATTTACCAGTTTCAAATCTTGTTGAGTTGATATCGTTCGTCGCCCTGATCCAGAATTTCTACTAATCGTACC
This sequence comes from Leptura quadrifasciata, assembly GCA_963675555.1. Taxonomy (NCBI): domain Eukaryota; kingdom Metazoa; phylum Arthropoda; class Insecta; order Coleoptera; family Cerambycidae; genus Leptura; species Leptura quadrifasciata. The sequence continues at coordinate 10,006,526 of OY776681.1, read as the reverse complement.
GTTTATTCTTGACTTTCTTAAAATGTTATATAGCGAATTGTTGTCAATATTATAACGCAGTGCAATTTGTCTCATTGACCATCCATTTTCTGCTTTAGCAATAACTCCAGATTTAACTAAATCGTTTATATGAGGCGTATTAGTTTTTTGCGCACTTGCAATAAATTATGACAACTAACTGACAATGTTACAAAAATTAAAGTTAGATGCACACAACTAGATTTTAGCAAAATACCATTATAAAACATTTCCTATTTTTTTTGCTCACGACCGTACAACGTATTACAAAGTGGAAACGTCAAGCGTAAAGTACGTACTACGTTATCTGGTAGCGGTTGGCTAACTAGCTGCTGGTAACCAGCCTAATGTGACTGGAGCTTAAGCTACTACTTGTAAAATCGTGGAGTGCGTGACGTCATTTGCACGGGCATAATTTGCACTGGGTGCACACTCAGTGTTGTTCACTGGAAAATGCTATTAATTTGCCGAGAGCGACCCTTTCACAACCATAGTTAGAACTAAAGTAGTAATTATGCAACAATTATTGGAAGAAAGACGAATTATTTTTCCGTAAATTATTTGACAGACAGTTAAAAAAGTGCGTTAAAGTTTAATATTTTAAAAATGGATGATGATAATAATTTTGGTGATAAGGCTTATCGCATTGTGAAATACGCTATGTTAATCTTGACTTCTCTACATCTGATATATACCGTAGTAATGCTAGTGTGGGATATCATCAGAGGCGATGACGTCTCTGGTATTGTTGCAGAAGTGGTATCGATTTTGCTTAACTTGTTTGCACTATGGGCGGTGATTAAAGAAAATACTTGCATGCTGAGCACGTACATCATTATAACACTGATATGTTTGGTATTTGTAGTATTTGTCATTCCTAGAAACATTGCCATGTCAAACGAAGAGTCAGCTAGGAAAGTTTTAATCGATTGGTACAAAGATAGACACACCGATAAGGAGCACCGTGAGGGCATAGACGACATCCAGAAAACACTTGAATGTTGCGGCCTCGACGGTCCAAATGGATCAGAAGTTTCAGAAGGTGAAGGATTAGTAATAAACAGTTGTTGTGCTGATTCGGATTCTAAATGTACTATTGGTCTTGCTTATAAAGCTGGTTGTGTAAAAGAAGTTAGTTATTTTAACAAAATTAATACAATACGTTTATTTTTCGAAATCGCACTGATATTGGTGATAATATCATGTGCGTGTTGTATTTGCCGAAGAATCAGGAGGCGACGCCTTGTGTAAAAAATGCACTGAAATTATTTCCTCATTAAATCTGTTGTATTAAATAAAATTTGGCACATAGTACTTGACTAGGTACTAATAAAAATTTATGAATCCCCCTACAGATATTTTTTTTAGTCTATGTTAATGGAATTTTACAACTATGCGACCTTGACAGTACACCTCCAATTCTTGGGACTATGGATAGAATAAAGCAATCCTAGTCGTTCGCGGTTATTTACCCGTGTGTAGATATGTACAATTGAGTGACTATAATGAAAATGACTGCGAACTTGAGGTGGTGAAATAAAGTCGCGTCTAGGGGAGGGACGAGCAAAGAAAGTCCTGACGTCATTGGCAATGGCAACTGTCAAATTCATTATTTCAGGTACAAAACCCGAAAATAGGAAAAAAGGTGGTTTTTCGCAAACAAATCGGAAAGTATCAATTTTACTGTAAAATGCGTACACATGAAAATTGTAGGTAATAAAAATCCGCAAACTTTCGTTTTTTTCGTAATAGTTCAATGAACCGATTCACCTCCGAAATCTGATCAACTCAACCGATTTGTTTGAAATTTTGACAGTGGCTCAAAAATGATGCAAATAACAAACCTGACTTAGTGCCGATATGTGCTTCCACCCCGGGGGTGAATGCCACCCTTTCTCGGGGGGTGGAAATTTAAAAATTCAAAATGACACCAGAAATCGATGGAGGATCAAATTTTAAGAAGAAAATGTATTGTAAAGTTTTTTCAACAACCTAATAATTTCTGAGTTATTCGCGATTGAAAATTCCAATAAAAAACACGTTTTTCAACAGTTTTTCGTGAATAACTCGAAAATTAAATATTTTCTGGAAAAAACTATTCTTATCAAAATTGAAGCTTATAAAAAAACAAAGCGATTCGTCGGTTTTTCTTTAATGTTTTAAGTCATATTAAGCAACTTATGAGTCATTGAAGACGAATTTTTGTTTGTCGTAAATGTATCTAAATATTTAAACTCAAATAATGGAAAAATGAGTAATTTTTCAGAGAAAATGTCCATAACCTTTAATTAAGCTTTAATAAAAGCCTCTAGCATGAAAATGAAGGAAGTTATGATGAAAATAAGTTGTCTCTGGAATTTTTGAAAAAAATTTGACAATAAAATTGACGCCATGAGCGGCAAAATTAAAATTAATTGTAGCCCATGAAAAATTAACTATATTTATGTTCCAATAGTTTGAATGGTTTAGAGAATGTACATTTTGAAAAAAGTTGCGTTAAGTAATTTTTTTTTCAATCTTTCAAAAAATACGTTGTTTTTTCAAAATATCACAAAAAATAATGGTTTTACGAAAAAAAGTGTTCTCAACAAAAATTTAGTATTCTATTTACTGAAAATTTTGCGTTTCTTAAAATTCATGTACCTTAAAAATTAAGAGAGATATGGGCATTTAAGCTTTGATTTCTATGCGAAGGAAACCTCTTTTTAGCCCTTCAACCTTAAAATTCTCTGAACGAAAGGATGCAGAAATATTGCAATCATCATGACTTTATAGCTTATGAAAATCCCTACAAAATGATGTGTGGGTGAATGCAAAAAGCTTAAAAGGAAGTCGCGTTATAATGTAGGAAAATTACGGAGCGTTTAAATTTTCAACGTTTTGGAGCATTTATTCTTGGGTTATATTACAATGAAACTTGCAGTACTTGCTCAGGTGACAGTTGCCAAAATTGTCCTCCAGTCGACCAAGAAGAAAAGGAAGTTGATAGTGAAGGAATGGATGAATTTGAAAATTCAAATTGAATTATTAATATTCACTTTAAAAATCATCTTAATATTGTAAAATAAATATTTTTATTATAATAAAGTTCTAAGAGTTTAATTTCCCTGAAAGGGATGTTTTTAAGGGATGAAAATTTTAGAAAAATTTCATTATATCATAAGCAGCAATTTATTTTCATTTTTTTACGCATTCCACTACTTGGAGCTTTCAAAAGGATTTTTTCCCTAATCTTTATTGTAAGGGGTGGTTTTTAGGGGTTGAATTATATTGAAAAATGATGTATCAGATCGTTTACACTTAAAGAATATATTTTTTCTATTCAAGATCCAGAATAAAAAGATTTTATGCTTTTGAAACCGTTTTTTTTAATAATTGTGTGAGGGGTAGTTTTTAAGGGTAGTTACATAGTAAAATATCGAAATATTAGTTACATTATAAAAAACAACAAATATTTAACATACTTGAACATAACGATAACCTATCACTGCTTCCATCTATTAGTTTTCAATTTTTCCTAAGTTTTGTTGTTAGGGGTGGCTTTTGGGGGTTGCATCATTAAAATAATGAAGTATCAGATCTCTTATACTTAAAGGGAAAAGTTCTCCTATTACGATCCAAAATAAAAAGTTTTCATACTTTTTAAACACATTTTTTTAATTAATTTTCGTGTGAGGGGTTGTTTTTAAGGGTAGTTAAATAGTAAAATATTGAAATATTAGATCCATGATTAAAAACAATTGATATTTAACATATTTGAACATAATTATAGCCCATCACTGCGTTAATTTATTATTTTTCAATTCATTGGAGGAAGGGGTAGTTTTCACCCCTTAAAGACAAATAGCACACTTTGCGACCAAGTCAGGTTTGAAGAGGAGGGTAAGATGAACTTAATTCTAAATTTTCAAGAAGATCGGAGCAGTACTTCAGATTTCGGAGATTTGGCCCCTTTTTAACGTTGAATGACTGTACTATAACTTCACTCGACCTATTGGAGCCGAGATAGATTTTTTTTGAAATTTTGACAGTTTTGTGACGCAACGGAAACGTGCGCGTTTTTCTCTAATATCTAGAAAATGTTCATTCGGATCGCAAAATGTTTCAAATAAAAGTTGTAGAGAATTCGATTACAAACAACTTCCTTTTATTTTTCATTTCCATTCGATCAATATTGGCACAAATATTAATTTTTAAGCATCTTTATAGCGCGCTATCAGAACACTTGTCTCATGATAAAATCGATAAAAACTCGAAAACGATAGATCGTGCGCATATAGTGTATCTAATGAAATTTAAAGATAATCAAATTTTGAATATGTCGTTTTAACAATGAGTGAAAGAAGATAAATGGGAAAAACTTGAAAAATTGTCATTTTCAAGTGCATTTTGACAAATAGCTATTTTTTATTGACTACTTAGGTCAAGTGTGGTTTAGAAATGGTTAATTTCCCTGATATTCCCATAAAAGCCCAATCCGCAGAATCTCCTCATGCCTATATAGGACTGACAGCATGGAACAGGGGGTGGTTTTATACGTTGGGGGTGGTTGCGGGAGGGTAGGGTGAAAAATAGCACCTCTATCATGATCCTGCTCTCGAAAACCCATAAACAACCTTGTCGAGTCCTTATTTTTTTTTGGGATATTGCTATTACGGTCGAGGGTAGGTTCAACCCTCGGAGGTCGCTACAGGGTACTTTCAGTAAGTTCACTGAATTTATTATTATTATTCCCCCAAAAAAAAACCCGATTCGACGATCCTTCGCAAGCCCAAGACCGAGAAGCCGGAAATAAAGTCAGGTTAGTTTTTAAGACTCTTTGATAATGGCCGCAAGGCCGAAACATATGTCAGAGAAAACTGAACAAACCTAATGAAACAGTGAACCAAGTGCGTATTGTAACTATTCTTTTGAATATTTATAATTATTCTTATATTATCAAGAACCTACCACAGATTCAATTCAATTAATAATGAAATTCCACCCATAGTACAATAAGTTGAACCGCGTGAGAAATATTTTTAAGCTTATTATCTTCCTGAATAAATCAGGGACTCTTGAGTTTAGCAAAAGCTTCTAATTTCTAGTGTTTATAAAGCCTGATTAAATATCACCATAATTTATAGTGTTAAATATACTTATTAAATAAACAGCAGCTAAATAGGAAGCAGTTATCTAGTAACTTTCCTTAAATATTTGCACTTAATTTGGGAATAATTCGCGATGAACGTAACTAGTAAAAGGGTATTGTAATCCTTATTCCAGAAGGAGCGAATTTAGCCTAATTAGTCATTAGGCGGGAGGGTTCATGTTAACACCTAAAAATATTTGAAAATTTATTAATTAAATTATGAGAAAGACAACAATTATACATGTTTGATTCAAATGTGTAAAGTCCTTCCCAAAATAAGGAAACTTGTCTATATGTGCCATATGTGTAAAAAGTTTACATTAGAAAACCGCTGCCCAGGGAATTACTACTTCCACATCCAGATTTTGTATTCAAGTCTTATGCACACTAAATCCCAATGTAATATTTTATTCCCTTTAATAATAGAATGGGGGTGATAGTGGGGGTGGCTAATGTAAAAAAAAAATAGAGGCCCTTGGTTCTCGTACAAACACTAAATCCCAAGTTAATTTTTTACTTCCTTTAATAATAGGGTGGGGCTGGCAATGGGGGTGCGTTAATTTTTTTTAGAAGTTTCATTTTTATATACACTAAATTACATTTTATTTTTTTTTAACCCCTTTAATAGTAGGGTGAGGGTGGTAATAGGGGTGGTAGAGGGGGTAACTAATGCTAAAAAAAATTTTTTAGACGTTTCGTTGTTGCATACACACTAAATCATATTTTAATTATTTTTTACCCCCATCAGTAATAAGATGGGAATGGCAATGGTGGTGGTAGAGGGGGTAGTTAACGCCAAAAAAATTTTTTTAGACGTTTCGTTTTTGTATACACACTAAATCACATTTTAATTTTTTTTACCCCCTTTAATAATAGGGTGAGGGTGGCAATAGGTGCGGTAGAGGGGGCAGCTAACGCTAAAAAAATTTTTTTAGACGTTTCGTTTTTATGTACACACTAAATCACATTTAAATTTTTTCTAACCCCTTTAATAATAGGGTGAGGTTGGCAATGGGAACGGTAGAGGGGGTAGCTAATGCCTAAAAAATTTTTTTAGACGTTTCGTTTTTGTATACACTAAATTATATTTTAACTTTTTTAACCCCTTTAATTAGGGTGGGGGGTGGCAATGGGGGTGGTAGAGGGAGGTAGCTGATGCCTAAAAAAATTTTGAGACCTTAACTTTTCGTGCATGTCCTAAATTGCAATTTTATGGACTCTTGCTTGTTTTGCCGATTTACCCTTATCTACCCCATTTATCCCCGAATCCTTCAACGGAATTAGATCAAAATATAATCTGGTTCCAGATCTCGTTGCAATACATAAGTGTACCAAATTTCAATTCAATATCATAAACGGTTCAAGAGTAAACGTGCGTACAAAAAAAAAGTTACAGACAGACCAACAGACAGGAATTTTTGTTCGCTCAAATTTAAAATCTCGACATTTCAAGACAGTTTAAGCCTATTTCAATAAAAATAGTAGTTTGTGAAACAAGAGTGGATATGGATAATCCACTCGAGTTGTACAGTATACTTTTTCTACGACCGGATTAAGAAAAAACTACAAATAATAGTTTAAATCACATTTTAATATACAAACTTAGCTTCTGCTAAATCTTATGCTCTAGGTGCAAACATTTTATAAAAGCTTCAGTAGCCTAGCGGTTATATGTACGCTTCGAAATGCAAGAGATCATAGGTTCAATCCCCACCTGCCTTGCGCAACCCGTAGTTGAAGCAATTCGTGGATGGCACCCCGTGCAAGTTACAGAGTCAGCGTCAGTACCCAAATTAAAAATCAGTGTAGTGCACGAACGGCGAAAGCCAAGTGATCGTTTTAATCAGTGTTAAGTTAAGCTTTCTTTTTTAAGCATTTTTTTGTCATACCACTTAATTTTATTTACATATGTAAAAGGAGTTTAAGTTTTGTCATTTTCAATTTTTACCTAGCCAAACCAGTCCCGCCTCGGCCCGGCTTTGCGATACACCACCGCGAACGCGGTGGTCGCAGGGTCGGTCCCGGGATGGGCTCTGGGGAGGCACATTTACTGTACACATTAATATTAATAAATCTGTTTTGAATTGAATTGAATTGAATTGGTTCAATCCCCACATATAGCTACTTTTTTTTTGTCATAATATATCTCTAAAATTTTGTCTGTATATAATAATTTCAATAAAATTTTAAGTGGTATACCGTTTATCGATTCTTCACTGGAATCACTCATTTTAAATTATTTTCTAGCTCAAACTGCGCGAATACACACTGACAATTACTTTGACAGCTTACGCACTAACTTGAATTTTTTAAAACGAATAGTTGCCTATGTACTTAATACACGAACTGTGATTGGTCGATTTCATATCCATCCTAGAACGTATATGAAATATATCCGTTCAGTTAACTGGAATGGCCCACTTATCCATTCTACAGACTGTACGGAAAACAGTAAATTTACGTAAGGGAGTAGAAAAAAAAAATTTTTTTGCGTTACTAGACTTCCACTGAACGTGGAAGTAAAAATAATAAAAACACTGTGAAAGTAAAATGAAAGATATTCAAAAAAGACATTTCTTATTTCTGCCATAACAATGATATGATTGAAAATACTTTTTTTGAGATTCTATCATATAGTGAAAATCTAATACCAAAATTCCACGGTAACTGTTTAAATAACAATTATGGCGTAATAATATTTCAATATCTGTTTGGAATTGAATATGTGAAGAGATTATAACTAATATTATTTAGTATTACACTGATGCATGTGATATCGGATATTCCCTCCCATCATTATATTGCATTATTGTTATTTGATATAATGCATTATGCCTGGATAAACCGACATGTTTATAGTGGAGTAAAAATAGCCAATAATAAGGCGACAGAGAAAATTTTACATAGAGCAACGCGACAATAAGTTTGTTTTGATGAAGATAAGAATATCTTACTTCGAGGAGATGTGGAAACTTTTTTCGCGGAAAGGGGGTAAATTGGTCATTTTTAAAGGTGGTCTTTCAGTTTTAGTTTATTTTGGACCCTTTAAAATGCTAGTTAAGAAACGAGAATGGTACCCTTTTATTATCGATGGAACCTTCAGGTCAAATTTCGTGAAAATGGGTTCACCGCCTAACTTGGTCAAAATTCAGCCGAATTTGATGAAGTCTTAGATGAAGGTAACTTATACAGCCAAGAAATAGCCTGCCAAATTTTAGCAATATCAATTAATTCAAAGGATGTGCTCCAGAGGGGCTCTTAAAGCCAATAATATTAAAAACAACACACACAGACCATTACAGTACTATGTTAAAATTAAATATAGAAAAAAATACATATAAATACACACAAAAAAATACATTTAAAAAAATTCCAAATCTACGGGCAACAAAAGTAAAATTAGAACAAAAAAATTGGGAAATATTTTATAATAGCAACGATGTAAATACTTTATGCAGTATAATCGTAAACAATATTGAAGAAACCATAAATGCATCCTCGAAAAAAAATGCAGGTGAATAAAAATAGTTCAAAAGAACTATGAAAAATCACAAAAAAGCCGGAAAAATTTCAAAATGATATAAATGAAATAAAATTACAAAATGGTGAAATAACAAAAAATGAAAAAAAAATTGCGAATGAATTTAATACCTTTTTTTGAAGTGTAGGGAAAACATGGCAAAGAACATTAAAACGCCAAATACAACATACAGCAATAAATTTATGACAAATAGCTTTTTCTTAACAAATGTAGAACACACTGAAATACAAAATTACATATAGTTCAGTCATTGAAACTTTATACCTCAGAAATATTTTACTACGAACCGATTTACATGAAATTTTGGAATTAGGCTTATCTTACCCTTAACTTCAAAAGTGATATTGACCCGACCTCCGTTCTTACCCTGGGGGTGGTTGCCACCCCTTCTCGTTAGTGGAAATTTTTTGGACAAAATAACCTCGGGATCGATAGAAGACCCAATTCTAAGCAAAAAGTGTTCTATAAAGTTTTTTCAAAAACTCTCAATACTTTTCAAGTTATTGGCGATTGAAAACTCGGAATTTTCCCACGTTTTCAACGGTTTTTTGCAAATATCTCAAAAATATGCGTTTTAACGATAATTTTATAATACACAAAATTGTAGAATGTAAGAAAGTGAACAAATTGGTTTTTTAAAGAGTGTTCTATTTGCAATATTAAGCGAGATATTGAAGATGAAAGCCGTTTTTTTTGTCTGAACTTTAATCGATGTATTGAATGCCATCTAGCGGACAACGGATACATTTTATCCATATGACAATGAGAAATTTTTTTATTGTGCTTAAAATAATCTTTAAAACGAGCAGTGTTAAAAGTCTTTTGCACGTAAAGTGAGTGAGTTGTAATGAAAAAAAGAGGGACATCTAATATTTTTTTTTAAATCGATGTTTCATAAGTGCCATTTCCACCAAAATTAAAATTAATATTCCGTCTAGATTTAACTTTAATATGAAGAGTTTATTGGATCCCAACCGTTTGGCTGCTTTGGAATGCATACTTTCCAAAAAAATCACGATTTTAAGAAAAAAAAATTGTTTCATTTAAAAAAACACCTTATTTTCATAATATTTCAAAAATAATGAAAGATGCGTAAAAAACTGTAATGATAAAAAATGTAGGTTTTTTTTTGACAAAAATTTTGTTTTCTTTTTTCTGTCACACCAAAATTGACGGAGATATGACTGTTTAAAGAGCGCGCGGTAGCGCAATCACAGTCTCTCTCGAGCCCTTTGACCCTTCACCGTTTCAAAATGAAGGGTTTTACACTACATGTCATAATGAAAAAAGTAGCTCTTTCAATTACCTTTAAAATGGTTTTTTTAAAGTTGTGATAGCTTTAAAATTGAAGGAGTTATGGTCCAAAAACTAAACGTTTTTTTTCTATTTAGTAAAATGAAAATTTCGGAGCACAAAAATTTGGAGCAGAGTGAAAGTAAAGAATAATATGAACCCAAAACTATTGTCTTATATATATATATATATATATATATATATATATATATATATATATATATATATATATAAACATACGCACGAATACATACAAACGTTCATATATGTATATCCAATAAAATCCAATCCAATAAAAACTGCAGATCCACCTGCACCGCAAGATTTACTTAAAATGATTTTTTGCAACTGCAAAAAAGGTTGCGGAGCCACTTGCGGGTGCCGAAGAGTCGGGCTGTTTTGCAATGTAACTTGTGGAACATGCAGTGGAGATAACTGCCAGAATAGCCCTCCAATTGACCCAGAAGAAGATCTTGATTACGACAGCAACTCCAATATTGAGTCATGAACGATTGGTGTAATAGTTTTTTATGTATTGTAATGCTCTTGTTGCAGAATTTTTTATAATTAATTACTAATTTAATCTAGTACATTTCCAGATAACTTGTAAGTTTATATTTTATTCGATAAAAAGTGTCTGATTACTTACACTATAATTAAGTTATTTTTAATTGTATACACATATATTTTCAATGTTTTAATTTAGGGGTAGTTTTAAGGATTGAAAAGCTAAACATATGATAGTCATTTTCGAGAACGTGGAACAACATTGAAATCATGTTGAGTTCATCAAAAGAAATTTTTTTATACAATTTTTAATTGAGGGGTTGTTTTTAAGGGTTGAAAAGGGGTTAAAAATATGATAATTAAGGTAGAGAACGTAAAACAATATTTACTCTATATTTAAATCTTTTTAAGTTATACAAAAGTATTTTTTGTAATTTTCGTTTGCAGGGGTTGTAAAGTTTTTTAGGGGTTGAAAATGAGTTAAACATGAGATAATTGTATTAGAGAACACTTTACGATTTCACTCCTTATTATTAAATACGTTTTCTAGCGATAAAATGGCTCAATGTAAATTTTTTCATTAAGGGGTCGTTTTCACCCCTTAAAAATAAAAAACGGAGGTCGGGTCAATATCACTTTTGAAGTTAAGGGTAAGATAAGCCTAATTCCAAAATTTCATGTAAATCGGTTCTTAGTAAAGTATTTCGGAGGTAAGACCCTATTTTTCGCTTCAATGACTGCACTAATAAAAGAACTAAAAAAAAAAGGAAAAGCGCCTGGCCATGATAATATTACCACAGAATTGCTATTAGAAATCATAGATATTATTACGCCCTTAATGGTTCACCTATTAAATACAATATTCAAAACCGGAGTATGTCCGAAGCATTTTAAAATCTCATACATAAAACCACTTTTCAAAAGCGGAAACAAACTAGATGTTCAGAACTATAGACCAGTCTCTCTGATTTCAAATCTGTCGAAAATATTCGAAAAGGCTTTAAAGGCCCGTATAGTAAAATACTTACATAAATATGAAATACTATCAAATAGACAATTTGGCTTCCAGAAAAACACCTCAGCTGAAGACGCAATATCTCATTTAATCGGTAATATATACAACAGTATTGATAATAAAGATCCATCATTATGTGTATTTATAGATTTAGCTAAAGCGTTCGATACTATTAGCCACGAACAAATTCTAAAAAAATTATCCGACCTTGGGTTCAGAGGAATAGCCTTGAATATTATAAAAAGTTACCTTACGGACAGAAAGCAACAAGTGAAATTAAATAATCATTTAAGTGAGGCAAAACCTATAACCTGCAGATTACCACAAGGGACAGTTTTGTCACCAGTTATATTTATAATATACCTAAATGACTTACTTACTTACTTTGAACCTAAGCGGGGAAATAATATCTTTTGCCGACGACACGGCCGTCTTCATTTTAAGGGAGCAACATGGGAGGAAGTGAGAACAAAAACATCTAACAGTCTGCAAAAAATAAAATACTGGTTTGATCAACATTTATTAACAATGAATGCCTCAAAAACAAAATATTTACCTTTCTGTTCGCACCAAAGCAATCTACCTAAATATGAAAAAATTAAATTTAGCGACGAAAATATTGAAATTAAGCAATCGAAATCAATAAAATATCTTGGAATCATGATAGATTCTCATTTAAAATGGGACAAACAAATTGAATATATATGTAAAAAATACGTTATTTTCTCTATACATTTAAACAGACAAGCTTAATTTTAAATGACAAACAACAATTAATTATTTATAATGGACTAATTCAATCAATTTTAAAATACGGAATTATAGCCTGGGTTGGAGTAGAAAAATCGCATTTGGAACCTCTAAATAAATTGCAAAAACGTTTAATAAAAATTATGTTTAAAAAAGAATTAATGTACCCGAGTAAAATTCTGTATAGCAAATATCACATATTTAAAATAAAAGAATTATATGCAGAAACTTTATTAAATTATGAAATAAAAACTAACTTACAAAGTTATCAAACGCGTCAATATAACACCAGACAGAGAGATAAGATAGTAGTACCAAGAGCACAGAAAAACATAGGGACCAAATGTTTTCTATACTTAGCGCCCAGACTATATAATATAGCCCCAAATGAAATAAAAATTTCCCATATAAGAAATTACAAAAAAATAACAAAAAAGTGGGTATCCAAATATTACGAAACAAACATCAAAATATTACTAGAAAATGAAAACTAAAAGTGTACATACATAGAAAGTAATGAGGAAATTAACAAATAAGACAAATATATATAAAGTCAAGAGAGGTAGAAAATGCATTAAAATTCAACGTGCAAATAGAAGAAATCATTACAACTAGTAGCTTCAAATAATAGTGGAAAAATCAAGAGTCTAAAAAAAAGGAGAATATATGTGTACACTAAACTTAATAAACCTAAGTGAGGTATACCACGTCTTTATTTATTTACTTATTTATTTATTTATTTATTCTTAGAGGTAGAAACAACAAATATGCTCATATTAGTTTTTCTAAATTATGCAAATATTTAGTTATTTATTATATGTTATTTATTATATATTATTATACATTTTATTGTGTACTTTGTCCTATGTAATATTGGATAAATAAAGCTTATTATTATTACATATTATTAATTTGTTCGCAATTCCATTTTTAGTCCAAATTTCACAAAATTTTCAAAACGTTCCCCAATTTGCCCAAATAGTCGTACGATTTTTTTTTATATACTTTTACGTGATGTAACTAAAAATAACTTTTTTGTAATTTAGCCGATTTTTTGTCATTTTTGGTATATACATGCGCGCGGCGATTTCCCGTCATTCCCGGTATTATACGTATGCGCGCACAAGTATACGTGTAATTATTTATTATAAGAATTTCCATATTAATAATAAAAAGTGATTGTGAGCAGGTTTTATATATTTAGATAAAAAAACTCTTGAAGGTAAGATATAATTTTTTTTCAAAAATTCACTTGATTTTTATTAAACTTTTTACATATATCGATTATTATTTTATTTTATTCATGTTTTATTTTTCTAGTAGTTGTACTAGATGCGCTACTGCAAGAAGTGTCTACTTCCGGATCGGTAATTGGAGTTTGGAATATTCCTTCACCCTCATCATCGCTAAAATCGTATGCATCTGAGATACTCTCTGAAGTACAAACATCTTCATAATTAACAACTTCTTCGAATTCTTCAATATCATAAATATCAGGACCTAATTTCTAATTGCTTAAGCTTTTCATCAACCACAGCTTCGTCAACGATACCCCTTTTAACATTTATCATTGACTTAAGTTAACATTTAGATATCTATTAATATGTGTTGGTTTTCTATAAACGCTCGTTTCAATTGTATTATTTACCCTTTTAATTAAAACATCTAAAAACGGTAGTTCATTCCTATTTTCTACTTCTAATGTGAATTTAATAGACGGTTCCTTACTATTTATATTTTCTAAAAAACTATTTAGTAAATCTACAACATGAAGGCAAATTGCAAAGAAGTCGTCACATATCTCCACCAGACAACCGGTTAAATATGTTGCTTAAAATTGGTGATATATATTTGAAATAGTAAACATTTTATAGAAAAATTTTATGAAAACGATATTCATGAATCACACCTGATGGTTACTTTTGACGTAGTTAGTCTTTTTACCAATGTTCCGGTAGATGAAACCTTAAAAATAGTTAAAGATAGGTTGCTAAATGATAATAAGTGTAAATAGCATAATGGAGCTCTTAACAATGTGTATAAAAATAACCTATTTTCAATTGGAAAATGAGTTCTATTAGCAGGATTTTGGTATGGCTATGGGGTCTCCATTATCACCAATTTTAAGCCACATATTTATGGAGAACTTTGAGAACACACGTGTTCAAAATTGTATAAACAAACCGATTGACTGGTGAAGATATGTTGACGACATCTTTGCAATTTAGCTTCATGGTGTTGATTTACTAGATAGTTTTTTAGAAAATATAAATAGTAAGGAACCGTCTATGAAACTCACATTAAAAGTAGAATGTAGGTAGGAATAAAGGTACCCATTATTAAAACAGAGGAGTTTTGCAGCATCGGCAATGTCCAGAGTCATCTGCAGACCGGTTTCAAGCTTTTGGCCCTATCAGTGCAGAGCAGACCCAGACACTGACCATGCTGCGATCTCCCGATATTATATACATTGCAAGTATCGGTGACTTACATATAATACAAATAGGTCCCTCCAACGGCATTTGCCACAAACATTTTAAGAAGCTTAGACTAAGGCAAATCTGATAAATAAAGTGAATTAGAGGAATGATAGACGTTAAAATGCACAAAGGCACGTTTCGTCGCATTCATCCGACTTTAAGCGCTGTAATTTTAGATAATATAAGAACTGTAATATCCGATTTATACAAAACCGACATATGGAAAATATCCGTGAATTACGTTATAAACAATGAAATATAGTATCCCATTTTGCCGCCCAATTCAATTCAATTCAAAACTTCTTTATTTAACAGTAAGTTATACAATAATTACCTCCCCAAGGCCTAACCCGGGACCGACCGTGCAACCACTGCGTTATTCGCTGTGGCGGATTGCAGGACCGGGCGGACTAGGCCTGGTTCGGTTTTAAAACAATTAAAACTTATACCTAGGCTCCTTCTGCATAATGCAGATTAAAAAAGGTGATAAAATTTACAAACATCTAAAAAAACAGATTTAACAAAACTTAAAATTACACTTTTATAAGGTAACTTGCGCACTTCACTGTTTCTAATTTGGGTGTTGACGCTGGTACCTCAATCTGGACGAGGAACCATCTGCGAGACGTGCAAATGCCGGGCTGCGCATAGGCTGGCCTAAACTTTGGTTTTTAAAAAAAAATTTTGGTTTTCGGAAAACTTTGATTTTGTTATAAAATTTTGATGGAAAATGAATTTAGAGACAAAAATACAAAAAGAGACAACGAGAAACAAACGAGACAAAAAGAAACAAACAGAAAGTAAGAGGGGGACAGGAAAGATTTAAAGATGTAAAGGTATGAAATATCAGTAAGGTGGATAGGGTAAGCGAAAGTTATAGTTGTTGAAGTTTGGCTACAGAGGTTGCCGGAAGATCGGTAACGTCTGGTACGGTAGGGTGTGTTTAATCCGAAATGGGGCATTATGCTGTCTAATTTGTGTTATGTTTCTTGTTAGTGGACTATCGCCCAGTTTGAAAGAGTAGAATTTCTGGGAGATATCCTGGACGTAGTCCGCTATTGGGGTTATGTCGTGACAAAGTGCGTATAGGTCTCTGAGGGAGGTGTACTTTCCAGAATTAGAGATGAGGCGCATACATTTGTGTTCTAACACTTTTAGTTTTCTCATTGTCGTGACCGGTATGCTGCACCACACCGGCGCCGCGTATGTGATGGATGGCCTGACCACCATCGTGTACAACAATTTTTTATTTTGTCGGTTAAGTCTGCTACCCCTGACCATGAGTGGATACAGACTCCTGGACAGGGAGTAGACCGTCCGTACGGTCTCATTTATATGTGTGTTAAACGTCAGTCGCTGGTCCAGTCTGACCCCCAAGTACTTCACGCACCTCTTGGTTGGAATTTTGTTTCCCCGGATCGAGATTGGTGTTAGGATTTTGTTTTCAGTGAAACGGCGCGTGAAGACTATCGCCTCCGACTTCTCAGCGTTTACCCGAATCTTCCACTGGGCGTAATACGCCGTGGCACGGGCCATGTGCGCCTTCAGCAGCATGTTCGCTGCTTGGGCGTTATGCGAATGCGCGTACATGGCCGTGTCGTCGGCGTACTTGGCCAGCTTCGTATTCGGGAACTCTGGGAAGTCGGAGACGTACAGGTTGTACAACTTTGGCGACAGGCACGATCCTTGCGGGACTCCCGCGCGAATGTCCCGCCGTGTTGAGAGTTTGTTATTCACTCGAACCTGCAGGGATCTTTCTGTTAAGAACGAGTGAATGAGTTTTATGAAATAAGTCGGAAAGTTGTAGTCGTGTAGTTTGTAGAGTAGTCCCGGAATCCAAACGGTGTCGAACGCCTTCTCAATATCGAGGAGCACCATGGTGGTGTTCTTCCCGAGGTTGTATTGCACTTTGATGTCGTTAACTATTCTAACGACTTGCTGAACCGTGCTCCTGCCTCTTCTGAAGCCAAATTGGGTCTCATCGTTGATGTGAAGTTCCTCCTGCACAGTGTGGAGTCTGGTCAGGACAACCTTCTCCACCAACTTGGAGATCGCCGACAGTAACGATATGGGCCTGTAGCTGCCGGCGAGCTTCGCGTTCTTATTTGACTTAAGAATGGGCACGACCACGGCGCACTTTCAATGACTAGGCCAGTGTTGTAGCCGCAGAATCGCGTTAACGATGTACATCAACTGCACAATACCTTTCCTCGGGAGATATTTGAGCAGCTTGTAATCGACGCCGTCTTTTCCCGGGGCTTTATTGTTCGGTAAGTTTTTGACAATGTCTGCTATTTCCGAGGGCTTGGTCATGACCTTCAGAAATTCTCGTCTTGTCATTTGTATGTCATGACCAATTATTTCGTTTGTCATTTTCAATGCGGTCATGCTCAAAATTGTTTGGAACGTTAGTGTTGTGTATACTCTCGAAGTGTACAGCTAAGTCGTTCGCTTTTTGCGCGTCTGTCATCGCCGCCTGTCCGTTCGCGCGTGTCAGTGCGGGTATAGACTCCCGCGTATTTTTCATGGTCCTCGTCAGCTTCCACAGCGAGTTGTCCTGAGGATTTAGCGCTGCCAGTTTGTCCCCCCATTTCTGGTCCCCATTTTGCCGCCCGTAGAGCCTGTTGTTACTCAGGTAGGGAATGATTCTAGAAGTGAGCTTACTGATGACTCCGTTACCGTGTGACCATTTTTTTCTCAAAGCTATGAAAATTTCTTTTATTATTATTTAAAATTTTTCTTCAGTAGAAGTTTTATTTTAATTGAGATAAAATAACAGAACTAATATTGTTTTGTTTGAGATACGACATTTTATTAAAAATTATGTTTTATTTTATTTTCATCGTTTTTACCAAGAAAGAATTTTGCTTTATTTTATTCTTATCGTTTTTAACAAGACCTATAATTATAATTATGTTATTAATGTTATCATTATTATCAGATTTGTTAAGTTTATTCTAACGTCCTGTCTTACTAACATTATATACATTTCCCCTTCCCATCCTGAGTAAAGTTTGACTGAGTAAAATTTGTTGTTGGTTTATATAAAAGTATATAGTTATTGTTATACTGTGTTAACTATAATCTTATACAAACGAACATCTAATATACATATATTTACCTATCATTTCACCACTTTTCGAAATTTCGAAAACCTTTCATTTTTTAAATAGAATGTGTTAAAAATAATAACAAAACTCGAGTTTAATACAGTTTCCTACTTATATTCATTGTGAGTTTTCTCTTACATAATTTCTTACAAAAGTGTCCAACCTGTTTCTGATGTTGCAGTTGAACATATGATGCCGAAATTAATTATGATATCAGTGCTGTATAATTATTTATTTTTTGGAATTTGCCCCCTTTGCATTCCGCAGACTCAGCTAACAACAATAACCAGTTTCTGACTAGAACGCCAGTTATTAATCAGTATATTTGTTTTTAGATATAATATGGTTCGCTAATGTGAATATTTGAATCCTTCAAGCGTTTATTAGAAAATATTTTGATGCAAATTTACAGCTCCTTCAATGACAATTAATTACAATTTATAACGCCAAAAGTTCTTCCTATAGGTATACATTAACAGTTGAATATAAAAATTCTATTTGTTTTATAATAAACGAGATAAAATTACTACACACGGAAAAGTAAATCACGGCTTTCCTTATATTTCGAGTCGTTTTTTAAAAAAATTACAACACATTACTATTTAATTAAATCATTTTATAATTTTCAAAGTTACATTTAAACAATGATGTACTCACCACTTCAACTTAATTAGGATAATATCATTTTAGAGCAAAAATTACTGGTCCCGTGGATGTATTAAATGGACCTTCGTAAATGGAAAGAACATTTATAATCCTACATTCATAATATTGGTTTGAAATATTAATTTTACTAACCGAAAAGCTGAAAGCTTCAAGCTTTTTGGTTTGAGCGAGGGTGTTATTAAACTTTCTGAACAACAAAGTGTGAAAATTATTATTGGGTGTAATGATGAACGACCACTTTTAAGCTTTAAAACCATATCTTATATCCAAAATTATATATCAAGATTTATCAATGTTAAAAAACTGTTTTGTTCATGTAACTGGTTTTGAAAATGTGAATGCGCTGAAAAATAATAGCAAAAACATCGAGTACGCTAAGGTAAATCAATTTTGTAGTTAAATATCTGAACCGATTCTTTATCGAAGTCATCAAGACTGGTTCAATTAATATTCTTTTAGCACATCCTAATAAAAATATTCGGTTTCAGACGAAACGTGCCTTTGTGCATTTTAACATTTATCATTCCTCTAGTTGACTTTATTTGTTACATTTACCTTAGTCGAGGATTTTTAAAGTGTTTTGGCAGATGCCGTTGGAGGGACCTATTTGTACTATTTGTAAGTCACCGATATGGTGTTACTTGCAATGTATATAACATCAGGAGACCGTAGCATGGTCAGTGTATGGGTCTGCTCTGCACTGATGAGAGCCAAAAGCTCGAAACCGGTCTGCAGATGACTCTGGACATTGCCGATGCTGCGGAACTCCTCTGTTTTAATAATGGGTACCTTCACCAGTATCTGGTATAAACACTTTATAGACCAGGGCCGAAGCCTTTGGCAATGGTAAAAAGTGAAAATAATTTAGAACAGGATGACACTCATTGGAAAAGGAAAAAAATATAACAAAAATAAGAGGAAAAATAATTTACGGGCGATTTGAGGTCGGGAAGTGGAAGGGGGTGAACCTTTAAGGGTGGAAAACGGTTTATCATGATTTTCAGCAAAACTACAACTCCTATCGAAAAAAGTTAAATAGCAACGTTGTAGGTAATAAAAAGATCTACAACTTTTGTATTTACACTTTTTTCACATAACCTAAAAATATCTGCGAAAAATAAAAATTGCCGACTTCTTGGTTTTTTATTTTTATCTGCCACAAAAAAAAAATTTCCACGAGATTTGGTGGAAACTTATCTTCATATGTTCCAAACACGCTGTAATTTTTTCGATTCAAAATATTTATTTTTCCCCTTATTTTGATTTTATATCGAAAAAGTAACCTCATCTTCAATCGAAAATTCTCACGTCAAAAAAGCTGCTTTTTAAAAAAAGTCGGTACGCTTTTTGTTCGTTGAAACCTCTACTTTCTGATGGTGTACAAAAAAATATGCATTACTATGGAAAATTTTCTCAGAAAATGCAAAAAATCGAAAAAACTCGATTTGGAAAAAAATTTTTAATCATTGTTTAAAATTTTGCGCTGTTTATTGAAATTTACACTTTTTTTAATACATTTATTTAACGTCGGCCTATTTCTGCTACTAAGGCCTAACACCGACGCCTGTAGACGAGCTACCCCCAACCAGGAATTTTTCCGAACCTCTTCCCTTAAGAAGAGTAGGGATCTTTTACTTGCCTAACATTTCATAGACAAGGGACCGACGGCTTTACATCTCCTCCGAAGGATGGTATATCCTCTATACAACCCTCGCAAAGATTGTATAGCTTCCTCGCATACGCTGATATACAAGCCGTTGGAAGAAGTTTTAGGCGAGGACGCGGTCTTCGTTGGAACGGTCACCCATCCAACTACTAACTGCGCCTGGCGTTGCTTTACATCGCATATCGAAATATGTACATAGTAAAGACGCACCCACGTTCGCCCCTGAAATTTACACTTTAATTACTCGAAAAATATAAGATTCCATGTTACATTGATAAACTAAGAAATTGCAAATTGATATATATTACTATAATTAACAGCCAGATAAGTTAATAAACTTAATAGTTTATAAGATATCTACAATATTTTGAGAAAGTTGTAGGAAAATTTTTAAATTATATGCGTAGGTGCCTATTTATTGCCATTCTAAGAAACCTCTATACGTGAATGGCTTACGAGAAATTTTAGCCCATCAGAAGGTATGTCATAGAGAAGTGGCGAAGGGGCTGGGAGGGTCTGGGCCTTACTACCTACTTTCCTGAGATCATTTCGAAACAGCTGCAAAAACCGTTAACCAGTCGAGTCGCAGAGCAGTGAACAGCAATGTATATAAAAATATACGTGCAGGTTGACTTGCAGGCTCTAATGTTGAAGAAAAAACCTACGAGGAAGTAAATGATTCAGATGAAATTGTGGATGAAGAACCAATGCAGACTGGAAAAAATATTGGAGATGAAGATGATTATGGTCTTGAAGATTTCGAAGATCCACTAGAATCGGAAAGATTTGTCGAATCTGACGATGAAGAAATGCAATCAAAGAGGCAATAACTAATGGAGAAGTGATTAGAATTCCAGATAAGGTGATAAATGTGTTTTAAAATATTACAATGAATAAGTATTTAAATTGAATCGTACAATTTTAAGCATAATTATTTTCAATTGAAATGACTAACAAATATATTTATATCTTATAAGATTTTCTATTCCATAAATGTAATTAGAATTTAATAAATCAACTTTTTATCGAAAAAAAATTGTAGTTGGATTAAATCCCCTTTAAATCTCATCTTTAATATTTAGAAAACTAACTATTTTCGCATGTTTTTTGCAAACTGTATGTTTCATGGGCGCAAAATTTTAAACAATGAAAAAAAAATTTTGGAAATCGCGTTTCTTCGTTTTTTTTGCAATTTCTGAGAAAATTTTCCACAGTAATGTATATTTTTTGTACACCATCAGAAAGTTGAGGTTCCAACGAACAAAAGCGCACCGACTTTTTTTAAAAAACAGCTTTTTTGACTTGAGAATTTTCGATTGAAAATGAGGTTACTTTTTCGATATAAAATCAAAATAAGGGGAAAAATAGTTATTTTGAAACGAAAAAATTACAGCGTGTTTGGGACATAAGAAGGTAAGTTTCCACCAAATTTCGTGAAAAAAAATTTTTTTTGTGGGAGATAAAAATAAGAAACTAAAAAGTCGGTTACTTTGATTTTTCGCAGATATTTTGAGGTTATGTGAAAAAAGTGTAAATACAAAAGTTGTAGATCTTTTTATTACCTACAACGTTGCCATTTAACTTTTGTCTAGTTGCAGTTTTGCCGGAAATCGTGATAAACCGTTTTCCACCCTTAAAAGTTCACCCCCCCCCACCTCAAATAGCCCGTAAATTATTTTTCCTCTTATTTTTGCGTTCCTAATAAAAATATTAGGTTTCAAGAGGAATCCAACGAAACGTGCCTTTGTGCATTTTAACATCTATCATTCCTCTAGTTGACTTTATTTGTCACATTTGCCTTAGTAGAGGTTTCTCGAACTGAACTTCAGTTCAGTAGGCAACTTTCAGTGAGAACCTGAAGATGGCAGATGAGATTCTGCCGAAATGTCGTCGACAACCGTGACTCCTGGAGGAGTCGACCATCGACGCGGGAGAGCATCCGGAACTGAAGTTCAGTTCGAGCAACGAGAAGCAGCAGTAGGCAGCTTTTAGCGAGAACCTGAAGATGGCAGATGAGATTCTGCCGAAACGTCGTTTAGACAACCATGACTCCTGGAGGAGTCGACCATCGACGCGGGAGAGCACCCGGAAGTACAACAGCACTTCATATATATATATATATATATATATATAGTTCTTATCTTTATTACTTGTATTTTCTTGCTGTTTAATTGGATTTTTATCTGTCTGGGCAGTTGTACCTTTAAACCTATAAATAAATAAATAAGGCTTTTACAATTTTCGAAAAATGCAATTGCAATTATTGACATAAAATTCATTAATTAATACATTTAAATTGGCAGAAATACATGTTGTAAGTTGTTTATCATCCTTGAAGAACAAATTAGATAATAATTATTGATAAAATGCCAAAATTAACAATAAAACAATTTAATGATGCGTTATGTGTTTCCTGGTTGCAATAATTATGTCTTCACCTTGACTAAAAACAGAATGTTTACCGTCAAGTTTATAATATCATTATTGTGATATAAAATTTTGTTATAAGTTGACATAATAACAAAATCATAGCAAGTATACCTTTAAACGTGAAATAAATCAATATATCATGAACATTTTAATATGTTCATATATTTCAATGTCGTCTATTTTAAAACAAGCCAGTGACAATAATAATAAGACAATTATTAACACCATTAGCTTCAGTTGGAGGGCCTGGGGTCGCTTTTAACCTTAAACAATCATGTTTCTCCTCCATCATTTACATTATCAAAACGACTTTAAGTTAATACAATTCTTACGGAACTAAAAAACATGTTACACATCACGTAACAGAGCAACATATGCAATTTCCGACAACACCGGAAAAGTTTGATATCACCCAACGCTGTGAAATTTGTTAATACAGGAAATTTCCGTCCCTATCTTAAATAAAATGAATGTTCATAGCCTAGCTTGTGCATATTAACTTGAAGAAGAAACGGTGTACAGTAAATTTTATTCGTGGTTTTTGGAAAAAGTACGTGAGAAGAATTTGTTTTTTTTGGTGTAATATCCAGTATAACGGAGAGAAATGGGACCTATATTTATTTACAGATGTAATTCTTGTGGCTCCGTTCAAGAAAACAGTATGTGAAAAATAAGAATGAATCACGAAATTGAGAGGACATAGTAAGATATGTAAAAAGTCAAAGAATAAGGTGGCTAGGACATCACAGGATGGAGGATGAAAGAATAGTGAAGAGAATCCTTAAATGGAAACCCCAAAATACAAGACCAAAAGGGCAGCCCAAGAAGAGACATGGCCTATGTCCATTTAACAGTTTTATATAAAAACTAGTGTTTTGTTTATGTTTGGCACAATCTGTGTATCATTTTGATTCAGTTTTTGTAAGTGAAACTGTTTTCAACTAACAGAATTTTACTTGTATAACTGCTAAACCATTTCACACTGTTTTATGTACATATTTTTATATCTTAGGAACTCAGCCATGTTCTATTAACTATTATGTATCTCTGAATAGCATCACAGGAGACGATTGTTGATTGTCTAAAAACATTTATTTACATCAGATACCATATTTCAATTTTTATATTTTTGTTTACTATGTAAGTACATATGGTTATTTTCCTTACTTTTTCTCATTACTAGAGGTATATATAGTATATCCTATAAGATGTAATATATTTACTGAGTTCTCACAATACGTTTTACTATTTATTTAGAGCTGTTCATATTGTTGGTTATGTACAAAATAGAAATTACAAACTGAAGCAAAGACAAATCAGCTGTGGTATGGAAGTAATAAAAACTTTTATTATAGATTCCTTTTATCGATCATATGCCACTATTTTAGTTGTGAGTACGGGAATCTACATCAGGCAGATCGTTGCGCTTAACTCAACAGTTGACAGATGGCCATACCTGTACTATTTTTATATTTTATAGCTTTCAATTTAACTAGGGAATTAGATTTCTCAAGTTTATTTGGTAGCATTATTTTCCAGTAAGTAGGACAAAAAAAGTTTACCTTATCAGTAAAACTCACCAGGAAATCATTTGCTTGCAGCCTTTGTACTGATTCGAACGTATATAAATTTTAACTGTGGACTTCAGTAATTGATATTACATTTTTATATCCGCGTTAACAATAACATCCAGGTAATTTCATTTATTACTCATTTAAAATTTAATTAATCTTCCATTTTGCCTTTGATGTAATTTCAATTATTTTTAAAATAAATTTAAATTCTTTTTAATTTAATAAGTAGTTAAAATACTTTATGTACCACATGGTTTTAAAATATTTTTTCCTTTCTTTTTAATTTTTTGGCAATTTACAGTTTATGAAATCAGCTTATATACTTAGATACTTACAAGCTTATATATTTATATTCTATGTATATATATGCTTTTATATATTTATATATTTCTATATATATATTCATATGTACTTATATGTTTACGCACATATATACTTATACATTTCTGTTTACGTTTCTGCATAACTTCTTCATTCCTGCATAGCTTTTGCACAGCTTATCTTTCATATAGATACAATTTCGTGTAAACTTTTCATAAACTACCTAGTTGGTTAATTTTCCTACAACTTTCACTTCATTCCATTAAGAGACGTAAATTGCCAAGGAAACCTTTAGAATCCATTCTTGCAACAAGAGACAATTGTGGGCCTGGATTGCTGTGCCAGAACTAGTCACCTCAACAATAGTCAATCTAGGATCCTAGTATCAATTTTTCCACGTCTCCTTTTCTCGAACTAAACAGAAATCTGTCATTTATGCTGTACATTTCAGAAAAGGTAAGTTTCTCCACTCTTACGAATACTCTGGATCCACGGCTCTCTGCTCCGACTTAAACCAGCTAGTCGTCCGCATATGTTGCCTATATTCTTTCTCAAAAATAAATAATAAGGGAAAGGAGGTAACAAGAGGTGGATAGACGATGTCGAAGAAGACCTAAAAAATCTAAGAACAGGAAACTGAAGGAGAATAGCGGTAGATAGAGACAGATGGAGGAACATAGTTGAGCAAGCCAAAACCCACCAAGGGTTATGAGCCAAAAGAAGAAGAAGAATTCTTGTGGCTCTTACTGTTCTTGCTTGTCAATTCAATATCTGAAATTTTTACAAATTCCACCTTGAATTTTGAAAGCTATTACGTAATCACTACTCTTTCAAATCTGTAAGGATTTGGTTCATGTTCAAAATATTTTAATTTTTTCTTGGAGAAATCAAAAACGGTTAAAAAATCTACTCGTTATGTGTTGAAGAATGTATGCGCATTCTTCTTATTTTTTTGACCTTCACAAGTACTTTACCTTTCAATATCGAAAACAACTATATTATGAATTTTTAAGATCTCCATTATTCAACTGAAAATATTTTTGTATTTTGACACTGACGAATATTTTAAGAGCATATTTTCAACTCGGAAAATAAAAATAAACATTATTTAGCTTGTTATTTTAAAGCCAATTTAAATAACAACTAACATTGGGCTGTAATGTTGATTGAAATATTTCAATCAATGATTTTATTTCATATAAATGCCATGTGTTTCGATAGAAAACACAGCTAAATGAAATATTCATATTACAATATTTTTAGATAGTATCAAAATCTCATACTGTCTCTCTCTCTCTATTATATCTTAATTGACAGATATATAAAAATTTTCAAGCCTAGGAATATTTTATACTGAAACTGTGCCAAAAATAATAAATATACTTTCATTCGTAGGGAATGAAATAAAAGGCGTAACAAATATGGCCATTAACTTTGTTAATAATTCGTTGGTCAAGGTTAGCATTTCAAGAGAACTATGTAAAATTTAAGCGCTTCTTTTATTATATTAAGTATATTACTTTGTTGAATATCTAAAATGGTGGAGGACTCTCCCAAGACGGGCCAAAAGTTCATTAAAGAACGTTTGGCCAAATTCACAGAAGATCTACTAAGCTAGAATAGGAACATCAGAGTAATAGTAGGCCTTCTAACTGGGCACTGTCGGATCAACAGACGCATGAGTCTAATGGGCCTGGCAGAGGACGCAACATGCAGGTTCTCTCAAGAGGAAAAGGAAACCTCAGTTCACGTATTGTGCCACTATGAAGATTTGGCGAGACTGAGATTCCAAGTACTCGGAGAAAGGTGGACAGCTATACAAAAGGGCCGTTATCAAAGCCGTGAAGTCTAGTATAAAGGACAAATCTGGATGAGGCACCACAATAGATCTGAAAAGGTCGCGGTGGTAAAGGCTAAATAACCAGTTCCTCTGTTTATGTCTATCTATCTATGTAAAATGACTTCTAACTCGGAAACAGTAACTCCGTAGCTCAGTAGCGCCTGCAACCATATAACACTTTTTGTTCCCCTTAAAACGGGGACATTATTTATAACTATGAAAAAAATGGTTAAATACGTCGTTTGTGAGTTATAAACATTTTTTTTTTGTCTTTAGAAACTTTACTTTAGGCGTTCGCTGATAAATAAGCCTCAATAATTACATAACGATTAACTTTCTGGGCTTCCATGAAATGAACAAAATTATTCCTTATAATGATTAGAACAAAAAGTGTTTAGATATAAAAGTTAATAAAACACATGGTTTACAAGTTAAAAGTCATTAAGTAAAGTATCATTTGCATGTCTGCCATTTTGAAAATGGCGAATTCTGAGCTTGTGCCCGCTCTGCCAGGCTGACACCCTGATGGAAATTGATAAGGCCATGATGCCTACTTGATGCAAATGGTTGATTTTCTGGACATCAAAATGCATACAGAACCACAGCGAGTGGACTAAAGTAGGTAATTGTTCTCAAAATGGCGTCACACATTCAAAATAGTGAAAAAGTTAAATTGGCAACTGCAAGATTGTGTTCTCAAAAAAATTACCCAGAAGACCTTGAATCTGATGTATCACCTTAATTGTTACTGTCGCATATTAACGAAAGTTTATTTCGTGCCAAAATCACTATTTCGAATTCAAAAACAAATTTTCGAAAAAACAAAAATAAATAGATTTTAATCAATTGCTTTAAATAGTAACCTATTTTTTTACTTGCACCAACAAAGCCCAAAACATTAACCTTTCATTTGATGCATAATACGTATAGTTTCGGTACCAATTTATTTTGAAATTATTGGATTTCTGTGTGTGCTACATTTTCCAATTGGTATTGTTAAAAAAATACACAGAGATTAAATAAAATTTACAGAATCTGTTTTCTAAATAATTTAGACATCTCGAGGGATATGTTGTTGGTAATAAATGCTTCTCTCAAATTCATAGCCCTCAATATCATTTTCTGAAAGATTCAGGCACCTAATTTCATTTAAAGTTCCCTGAAATAAAATAGGACCTATGATCGTAGTATCCACAATTCCTGCATACATCTACCCCAAACACTTCTTGGTGATTTCCTTCTCTAAATTCACGTAAATTTTCCTGAGACCACTAACGCAAGTTATTTCGGTTAAACATGCCATTTTAGCGAACCGACTTTCATCTGTGAACAGAATTCTGGGAACAATGTTTCTATTTTCTAGTAACCATTTGCAATAATGAAATCTGCTAGCTGCATCAGCTTCATATAAATGCTGATGAAACTAATATTTATATGATTTATATCCAGGTTTTCACAATACTCTTCTAACAGATTCTCGGTTAATATCACGAGCACTTACAATCTCACGTGAACTTAATAAACGTATTTTGTTCGTTTTGATTTGGCTGGGCCCTAAATTTTTCTTCTAAAATCTTAAAATATTTTCTATAAGGGCGTTGCCTTCCAAGATACCGCTCTGCATCATTTCAGCTTCCCCATAAATAAGTAACGTGTTTTCCTTTTCATTTTGGGTAAACATCAACCATTTTGCATTTTTTAAAAACTTTTAAATAGTTATATTAGCAAATAAATCACAAACAAATTAAAAAAGCACTACATAAACTTTATCAAATAATAACTTAGGCAAATGTTTGAAAGGGAATGTCATTTTGGCATGACTCGCTTACGATTTCATTCAATAACTTAAGAATAGTGTCTACAGAAATCCAATAATTTCAATGTAAATTAGTACCCAAACTAGACGTATTATACACTAACTAGAAATTACGAAATTGCAGTCGCAAAAAGAAAAATATAGTATATAGTATAATATAGATATTTAAGAAAGTAATTTTATGTTCCTTATTTAGTATAATGACATCACAAAGTAATAGACAAATCCATTGATCTCTCTATTATAACTTGTTCATATCAAACATGAATATTTTATGTTAGTATACAAATACCCTTTTGCATATTTATCACATTTTAATAAGGATAGGAAACCCTACTACACGTATTCTGCAAACAATATTCCATGTATTTTATCCTAAAACTAAAGCGGTATACTCTTAATCCCCTTACAAGCTAATTCGGAGGTTCCGTGTTGATACTGGATTGAAGTAAGTACGTCTATTAAAATTTCATAGGGATTTATCCAACTTCGCCATCAGATCCGAGAGATCACGGTTATCTCAACAACAAATGCAATTAGTTTGCGGATCTTGGTTTGTTTTACACTTTTTGAATACCCTCGGGACATCTTCTCAAAGTCGTTGAGAACCAGTTTATAAAAAACAAACTAGTTATTGAGCTTTAACCGCAGAATTTGTTTTGGTGAAAAAAATATTTGGGTAAGGTTTCGAAATCATTTAAGTACCTGATGCTGGTTATTCGTTGTTCGTCTTTTAATCATCTTTAACAAAGCCGAATGCGTATGGACTATTTTTTATAATAAACCCGGACAGTATATTAAACTAAAAACCATGAACAAGTCAACTTGAGTATTTAGTTTCATAATTTAATATTCATTTAGTTTATTTATTCATTCTAAAACCTAAATAGTATACTTTGCGGTTGGGGTTACAAAAAAACAGCTATCTCATTATCACTAATTAGGAAACATTATAGAAAGATCAACATATTACTCAGGATTAACCGGTTCATACAATTTATTTTTATGTTTCCGTTCCCAATGGGTGTAAACAATGATATTTCGCAGACGAAATACATAGTCGACATTAGCAGCTTCGAAATTATCTGCAACATCACAGCTTGAACAAATTATTATAATAGTTGTAGACAGGGGCGGAGCAAATGGGGGGGAGCCTCCCCTCCCATTGCCATTTAAGAGGGCGCCGATTCCACCGAAACAGGGCTCAAAACTCGCAAAATAAAAAAATAATTTTCAATAACAATCACGTTGAGTAATTTATAATTGAATTAGAATGACTATAACGAGTCATCTGTTTCCCCATATCACGCCCTGGCTCGTCCACAATTCAAAACCAGCATGCTGGTTATGTAATTGCGACAAACGAACGTTCCTTTAGCCAGCTAAAAATTGTAAAAAATCTCTTTAGAACCACAATGGGTGATGACAGATGAAATGATCTGCTATTACTCAAATGCGAAAGAGAATCTAACAGAATCCAAAGAGTCAAAATTGATAATGACATATCTGCTCCACTTGAAATATCGTCTGGTGTACCACAGGGCTTGATCTTAGGCCCTCTTTTGTACACATTATACACGTCTAACTTTGCAGAAGCACCTCTATATTGCAATATACATTTTTATGCTGATCACACGCCTATTTGTCGTTCGACCCCACTAATAGTGCCATTGCCGTAAATAATATTAATGAGGATATTGAGGCTATTATAGACATATGTAGACGGCATTCGTTGAACATTAACGCCAATAAGACATCTTTACTTGTTTTTGGTCCACAGGATATAAAGTCATCGTTATCGCAACAATGTCACATAAATGTTGATGGGCAGCAAATATCTCCAGTTGAACATGCCAAAAATCTAGGGCTAACTTTTGACACAGCTCTACGGTTTCGAGCCCATATTAATAAGTATATGCGCGTGTCATATATAAACTTAAAAATGATATTTCAAAATCGGTTCTTTCTTCACCAAAAAACTAAAGCAATCTTGTGTGAGTCATTAGTCTTATCCAAATTTAATTTTGGTGATGTGGCCAAAGATGCTTAAAGGATACAAGTTATACAAAACTCTTGCCTGCGATTAATATTTGGTATTAGCCGTAGGCAACACATAAGCTTGCTGAAATAAGTTGGTTAAATATGTCAAGGCGACGTATACTGCATCTGCTTGCTTATTTAAAAAGATTATAGAAATTAAATACCTGCATATTTACACAGTAAAGTTACGTTTAGAAAAGACGTCCATAATCTAAATTTGCGACATAAATGTATACTTATTCCCCCTTTGCATCACACGGAATTATTTAAGGCCTCATTCACATACCAAATTACCAAGATATATAACTCCATACCCGCAGACATAAATACCAAATCTTTTGTATCTTTTAAGTATGCATACAAGAAGCTATTGTTGGCAGAACAACATAACTCCTAAATTTAGTGCATAATAAATCTCAGTAGATGTGCAATATAATTTTTTTTTCTATCTTGTTTCATCCCCACTCTTTCTCTATTTAGCTGTTATATTTTTAGATATTAGTTGTTGTGTATCTGTATATTCGTTTATTTTACTATAGCTTAAGTTGAAAAACAGAGGTCATGCTTCATGACCACCTGATCTTCGGCTTTTTTCAATGATGTTTGTTTATTCTCTGTAAATAATTGTAAAAGTATTAATTACACATTGAAAAAAAAGACCATTTATTATTATTATTATTATTATCATTATTAATTAACAGATTCGTTAGATTATTCCATCTTAGTTAATTCGTGGAGAAAGTTGAAGGAACGACGAATTAAAACTAATTAATATTTTTTGTTGTTAAAATGTTTACATTATTTTTAGGTAAAATATCGTTCTTTGTTAAACCGTGATTTTATTAATATTAGCTACAACAAACTATTGCAAACTATCCGGATTATGCGCAGAACGCGTTTGTACAGATTATGCGGCAGATTATTGGGTTTATAATTTTTAAGGTCCACGCAGTCCTCAATCCACAAATTGTTTGCAAACTGTCAAAAACTGATGTAAGAAGAAAGTTATTATGTGATATGCGTTTATTTTATGTAGCTATGTAAGTTTTGTTAATCAATAGGTAGTAAAGTAGTATACACCAACAAAAATATATTATAATCTAATTAGTTTTTCCTTATATAAGATATAAAAGTTTCTCGTCCTAAACACAATCTATTATAGGTTTAGGCTTTTTGTCAGGTTAGGCTTAAATAAATCTGACACTCTTCTTGCAAAATTTCTGCCTACAAAAACACTATACTAGGGGGCGCCCAAACCGACTCTACCCCCAAATCAATCGTCTTCGCTCCGGCCCTGGTTGTGGAAGGTTATATTTTCACCATATACAAACGATGCAATCAGTAGTCACGTAAGCGTAGGATAAACTCGAACTGCATTAGATATTGAATGGGGTGCTGAAATTTCAGACATGTTTATCAACACGTGTAAGGGTATAAATGATGGATGTGGCTATTTATACATACTGTATGTATACGCAATTGGCTATTTATACATACAGTATGTATACGCAATTGGCTATTTATACATACAGTATGTATAAGAAATTGGCTATTTATACATACAGTATAGCCGTCGAGGGCAAGGGACATTATCTATCATAAACAACTATACTACATCAAAAAATATTAACATATTTAACCCAACGAACTAACCTAAAGAAATATTCGTATTACGTATTTTAGTTAACAAAATGTGGTAAAAAAAAAACTGTAGCAAGCGGATTGGAACCGTCGACCTCACGTGTGAGAATCGGGAACACTAAGTATTACACCACAGACTGCTGATGGTTAACCTTATAATTCTTACTATATCAATATGTTTGAACGTCATCGCGCATGTGCGGCGTGAATTGCCTGGACAGTATGTATAAATAGCCACATCCATAAATGATAGTGGAAATGTGAAACGCTAAGTTTTGAAAGCGACATTCCAATTTTAAACAAAGCAACCAGCGCTTCAACCAATAAGGTACATTTTCAACACAAAGTTTAATTTCCAGACAGGTTTAATTGAAGAATTTTATATTATCCTGTGATATTGTGGCATAAAAGTTCGGACTTGGATAACTTTCGTACTTTTGCTTGACGGTGTGTCGCTTTGTTGGAACTTGCTACAAAATGTTTGCTAATGATTTTAACTACTTATGCTCATTCTCATTTTTTTTAAATTAATTTATTACTGCAGCATTTTTACAAGTGGAACATTTTTTGTAATTATATAGTTAATATATTTGTTATTAATTTTACAATTCCATTTATTAACATTATGTGATGTGGAATCTGAGGGCACCTCGTGTTGTATCTAGCAGTATTTAACATTTTGTTTATATGTTAATATTCATTGCATTTTCTAGAAATATTACGATTTATACCGTCTATTTTACGAGGGCTTAATAGGTACCTACTGTAGAAGAATAAAGTTTTAGAAACAGTTATCACATTTTTGTGAGCTACATTTCAGTAAAAAGAAATTTGAAATTCATAGTCTACTTTGCGAGCTATATTACAAAAACCTGAAATAGGAAAACCACAAACAGTCATAGCTTCATTATTAGAGGAGACACGAAAAAAGTTAAAAGGATAAGCCAATTAAAAATACTTTTTGGAAAATTCGTTCGTCGCCGACGCGAACTTTCTTTTTTCCCGAAGAACCGGCTTCGCGGCCCCTGCAAAGAGCACTTTGCGCCTTAAAATGGCAAAGAAGGAGGGGAACGATTTTAATATACAGGGTGTTATTTAAGTACGTGGCCAAACTTCAAGGGGTAATTCCTTGAGTGATTCTAAGACGAAAGGTTTATATAAACATAGGTCAGGTAATGCTTCGTTTTCAAGATATAGGGTGTCAAACTTTCTTTAAAAAATCTTTTTTTTTCTAAAAATGTTAATAATCCTTTAGCCGTTTTTGTTAAAATTTGGCAGTGTTATTTATAGTAGAAAGGGACTAATTTTCCCGAAGTAGATTAAAATTACTAAGTCCAGTGGCGTCCAGGGGGGCACCTTAACCTATTTTTGACAAAAAAAAATGTGCGCCACGGACTTTATTAACAGTGTTATAATTTTTATTGCATTAAGCAACTAAAAATAAAACTTTTTTGTCTCTTGAATTTTTATCATATCTTGCTTCGTTTTCGAGAAATTAAAATCATTTTATTACATGTCCCTGGGACAACATAATAAGGAACTAAAACTACCAACTATCAGAAAGTGGGGTGTACCTGTTATTTCTTTCCATATCAGTAGTCTATTCTAGTCTTAGAAATTGTTATAAAAATTAATGCTAGCTAAAAAAATTTTTTTGTTTTATTAAGTATTAAGACCACACTTGAGCAAATGGTACGCAATTATTTTATTAAAAAAACATTTAACACAAAACTTAAATAGTTGCTGAAAATGTCCTCCTTCGACTTGAATGCAAGCATTAGCTCGTCTTAACATCGATTGCCGGACATTAGTCCCTTTCTACCATAAATAACACTGCCAAATTTCAACAAAATCGGCTAAAGGATTATTAGCATTTTTAGGGAAAAAAGATTTTTTAAAGAAAGTTTGACACCCTGTATCTTGAAAACGAAGCATTACCGGACCTATGTTTATATAAACTTTTCATCTCAGAATCGCTCAAGGAATTACCCCTTGAAGTTTGGCCACGTACTTAAATAACACCATGTATAGTAATTATGGTGTACACTAATAATAACAAATTCGATATGATTAGCATATATAAAAGTCTTTCGATATCAATAGGTATAATATATTTAAATGTGATCGGGACTTTGTTACCACTTGTACCACAAGAGGCGGTGGTGTGCTACTGGCAGTTTGTAAATAATATACCGCACCAAAAATCAATACTAATTCTGTCTGTGAGAAATTATGGACCTCCAATTTATCGATATTTTATTAGTACAAATTAAATTTAGTCCATATTCTCTAGATGTACTTGTCATATACATACCACCCTGCATGAAGTCTGAAGATTATGGAAAATTAGTAGACTGTTTTGTGTCACTCTATTGCAACTATGGGTCTGACCTTTTAGTGGTAGGTAATTTTAACTTATCGAAATATGTGCACTGCGAGATAGATAATAGAACTTCGAATTCGGTTCGTGCTATTTACAATTTTTACAAGTTCTTTGAGCTGAACCAATATAATCATGTTTCAAATACAGATGGTAGCATTCTTCACCTCGTTTTCTGCAATAGGAACTGTTCTGTTCACAAAGCATCTGAAGCTCTGCTTAAAGAGAGGATAGCTATCATCCTGCTATACTAATCTAGGCCGACTTTCAAAAGTCTAGCAATAATAATTTCCCTCAAAAAAACTACTTTGACTTCAACTTTAAAAAGGCAAACTATGTGGAATTGTATAGGGACTCGCAGCTCACTGATTGGTCATTTATTGAACATTTTAGTGATATGGCAGTAGACGTATTGTACTCCAAATTATATGATATTTTCCTAATACATGTACCCAAGAAAGAAAAAAGCTCCGGTTTTTACCCTGCATGGTTTAACGGTCAAATAATGCACGATATTAAGCAAAAAGAAAAAGTGCTAAAAAGATACAAGTTACATGACACTTCTGGTGATGAAAACGAATTTAGAAGGTTAAGATCCAAAATTAAATATAGATTATATTTAGCCAATATTGAGAATAATTATAACAACATTCAGGTCAACCCAAACAACTTTTGGAGTTTTATTAAAACAAAAACTAATTCTACATCCATCCCTTCCTACATCTTTAAAATATGAAAATCAAATTATCGAAGACCCGCAATTAATTGTTGATAGTTTTGCTGACTTCTTCTCGAAATCCTTCACACCTCCCAATTCCGGCGTCGATAATTTTAGTGACACACCTAAGAATAACTCCAATATCTTAAATATGTCTGTTATCACTGAGGAAGAGATAATTGAGGCCATTAAAAAAACTAAAGCTACTATGTCCATGGGTCCCGATCTAATTCCTGCATTTCTCATTAAAGATTGTTCGACTGTTTTTGCCAAAGCACTACTAATTATATATAATCTAATATTAAGAAGTGCAAGTTTTCCTCAGAAATGGAAATCTTCACGTGTGTGCCCTGTATTCAAAAAAGGTGATTTGAACGAGATTACAAACTGTAGACCAATTACCATCATTTGTAACTTTGGAAAAATTTTTGAAGTAATTCTTCACTCCTCAATACATTCTCATGTCTCTGGCACAATATCTATCGAGCAACATAATTTTATGAAAGGTAGGTCAACTGTCACAAACCTTTTGTGCAGAACACAATATCTTTGTGAATGTCTGGATAGAGGTGGTCAAGTTGATATTATCTACACGGACTTCTCCAAGGCTTTTGACAAGCTAGATCATAGTACCTTGATTAGTTAATGCGGCACCTTCGGTCTTTCTTGTTAGTTATTACAATTAATTGAATCATATCTGCAGGATCGATATCAATTTGTTCAGTACCGAGGTTATAAATCTGGCTGTTTCTTACAAAAATCCGGTGTGCCACAGGGGTCGATACTTGGTCCGCTTTTTTATTATGTTCATTAATAATATTTTGGAGGGCTTCGATAGTAACACCCATTTCGTCCTGTACGCAGATGATCTAAAAATATATCGATTGATTGACTCAATAGATGACTGTGTTAATCTACTGCCTAAATACCATTACGTCGGAATGATAATCTAAGGGTAAAGTATCTTTTATTGAGTTATATAAGTTACCAACAGTTTTTAGATGGTAGAAAACAATCTGTGTTGTGTCATTAGATAATTTCGATTTTATTTTTTTCGATAATCCTGTGACATAAGAAATTTTGTAGTACTTATTAATATCATTGTTAGAGTTCCTAACATTTATAACAGTATTCATTTTATTGTTATAACTGTTGATAATTATATTACACAATTCTGGTGGATGGTCATTGTTTAATAATTTCTTTTTAAAATTAATTAAATTAATGTTAATAAAACTCGGATGACCTAATTTTACAATTTTGTTTTTTAGAGACTTTATAATTGCTAATTTTTGTTTTAAAGCGTGACTTGAAAAATAATTCAATAGCCTACCTGAATTTATATCTTTTTCATAATAATTGGTAATGATAGTTTGTTCATCAGTTCTAATTAGCTTCATATCTAGAAACGAAATACTATTATTGTTTTCTTTTCCCATGGCATGGTAAATCCAATATTATCATGAGATTTGTTAAAATAAGAAACAATATGTTCCGATTCATTTTCAAGTATGGCTAAGATGGTGTCGTCAACGTAAATTTTTAACAGAGGAATGTTAGGAACTCTAACAATGATAATGATGAGTACCACAAAACTCCTTATGTTACAGGATCATCGGAAAAAATAGAATTGAGATTATCTAATTACACAACCCAGATTGTTTTCTACCATCTAAAAACTGTTGGTAACTTATATAACTCAATGAAAGATACTTTACCCTTAGATTATCATTCTGACGTAGTGTACAGAATTCCGTGTAATGATTGTAACAAAACATATATAGGACAAACTAAACAAAATTTAAAACCAAGACTAAATGACCATAAATATTCATGTAATAACAGAACAAACAAATTATAATAGGAGACTAATCAGTGAAATGGTGTGTATACAGGCACATAACCCTCTAACAATAAATAATAGGACCGACATTGAAAATTTAAGTATTATTTATAATTATTTGATCAAAAAAATACATAGCAATAAAAAAATCTTGATAACGCATTTCTTATTGAATTCTCTTATCGTGTTGCTCCTAAACAGTAAGGAGTTTCTACATTTAAGGCACAGTTTTGTTCGTTGTCTGAAGATCACAGTTAAAATAATTTATTTATTGTTGTATTTTAAAGTGTATTGTTACACTTTATATTATTATTTTATATTGACAATAAGTAATAGGTTGCTTACAAAGGGAATGTCGTAATAGGTCAGTGGTGCGAGGTTGTTTGGTGTTTATAATAATAGGCTTTAATTAAAAAGACGTGTTTTCATAATCAATTCATATTTTGAATATTTTATTTTCTATATTTCGCAATTTTTAATAGATAAGTTTTAAAATGTTGTTTATAAGTTGTTATATATTATATTTATTCTTTGTAGCCCTGAAGAAGCTTTAAAACAAAGCGAAACGTCGACATAGTTTGAAACCCAATTCTTCTATTTTATCCTATACCGACGAGGAGAAATTTGATTGAATATCATTTAGGATATGATTTAAATAACATATACTACGTATATGGGAAAGTAAAAGTAGAATTGAAGTATATCACACACAGTCACATAATTAAATAGTTATACGTATGTTTTTATCAGCGAGTCATTTGGTTATTCATCAATTTCAATGCCTTGTACATTTGCGTTCTGACAAAAGGTCAATTATTTTACATTTCATTACGCGGAATATCAAATTATTTGGTTGTGATCAATTATTTCATTTATTATACGTAGATATAATTAATAACATATCGATATATCAGAATAATACAAAGAATGAAACGCGTAGTCATGCTAGCCATAGCGAAAAAAGAGAAGATGCCTAATTATTTTAATTTTTTTGCCTGGCGGGACATATTTTTTGTTAATCGGTATATCCCAATGTCCCAGTGCAATTTTATGCGCAACGAATAAACGTCTTGAAGTGCTCATAAATATCATTAAGATGTCTGACATGTTTGACGTGAGAACAGTTCGCTAAAAGCTAATATATTTATAATGTTGACGTTTCAATTAAAATATGTTGCAAACAGAAATGATTTTGGTACATTTTAATAATATACAGGGTGGGGCAATACGGACGTCGGACCTCGATATCTCGAGTTCTAAACTAAACTAGATAAAAAACTCTATAACTGGAAATTATTTTCGAACATAGAGGGCGAGCTAAGACGAAATTACAGGATAAGCAAGGAGCAGCCTTGGGATCACCACTTTCACCTGTGATAGCCAACTTACTCATAGCAGCTTTTGAAGAGGAAGCCATAGGCTGTAGTGAGAATAAACCAAAGTGCTGGCTACGCTACGTAGACGATACGTTCATCATATGGCCACATGGAGAATTATCTTCATGTGTTTTCTTCGATCGTTTGAATAAACAGCATCCAAGTATCAAATTTACAATGGAGACCGAGCAAGATGGAGCTTTACCTTTCTTAGATGTATTAGTAAGCTGGCCCACGGCGTCTACAGAAAGAAAACACACACCAATCGTTACCTACATGCGACATCTCACAAAAGAGCCAACACAAAATACGACGACGATAACAAACTCGAGAAACTACAGAATGTCCAACAAGCTCTAGAGAAGAGCGGATACAGTCAAAGTAATATACAACGAGTAGTAAATAACCAGAGGAGAACTACAGAAGAAGAACAGCAACAAACAACAACGTATGCATGCCTACCCTACGTCGCGGGACTTACAGATAGGCTGAAGAAGATTTTATTCAAAAGAAAGTAGGTGTACGTACGGTTTCGAACACTGAAGAAAATACAGCAGATGCTTCCCTCAATCAAAGACCTTGTCCCCAAACTGTTATCAAAATGTGTTTACCAGTTGAAGTGCACATATGGTAAGTGCTACATCGACAAACAGGACGGTGTATCCAGTGCAGAATCAAAGAACACCAGAGGAATACCAGATTTGGATACACGAATAGGTCGGCGATAGCAGAGCATGTCCATAATAACGAGAATCATAAAATCGACTACTAGGACGTCAATATATTAGACAGAAATATGCGCCATTATCCGCGAATCATTAGGGAATCACTAGAAATTACGAAAAACATGAACAACTTTAACAGAGAGGATGGGTATCGACTTAGTAACACGTGGAGACTGGTATTGCCAAGTACCAGCACCGTAGAAAGTCATGACGAATGAGCAGCAGAGCGAACCAAGCACGACGAGTGACCAGCAAAGCGAAGCGGCTCCTAGGTATATAACAAGAAGTGTAACACAGCAAATTCAGTCTTTAGAATCCCACTGAAGAAGATGACAGGAGGATCAGCCAAACGTCAAGTCAAGTTCGACGACGACCACGACAAGACACGGAAGAAACTACTTCATTAGAAAATGCCGTGAAAACCTGCATTCTACCATATAGATTTTGTTACTATTGGTGTACACCATAATTACTGACATAAAACTTGTCTTAGAACTCGACAACGCAACATACAAACTGTTGTATGTTAACAAATTTGACAGATTGACACTGGTCAATCTGTCAAATTTGTTAATAACTCTATACATTGTTTTCACTAATCATGGCATAACTGATTTTTACGATTCAATGATATGAATTGCAGTTTTCGTGACATTAATTAAATATTGGTACCATCAGTTAATACTTTTGTGGCATCTTTTATATCGTTGGTTACATTAAAGTCAAAATCTTCAATTTTATCAGCAAACTCATTGACGCAGACGTTAAGAGATTTAACGGGGATTGATTGGTGATTGCTATCAATTCAAGTAGTTTCTTTTCCTTTTGTGGATTGATGGATTGGACCAGTGGACTGATGATTGCAATCTAATTGAAGATTTTATTTTTATAAAGACTTAATTTGACTGTCCTTCTACCATGCGTCTAATAACGTCATCTAAATTATTATTGCAAGAGAGATAGCATTAATAGAAGACAGAATATCTGTTTCCGGTGTCACCATTTTTACATCGTCTAAACAAAAAGCAGTATGAGGTTCAAAACTGATATTTGAGGGAAGTCTGTCTTAATTTATTTCAAATATTAAACTTTAGCATCTCTGGTTGTGCACTGCTTTCTTGTCAGTTGAAAAAACTGCAACCCTCCCTATTATGTTATGATTAGAAAATATTGAAGCAAAGTGATAACGAGACAAAATAATTAATGTTTAATCTCGTGTTTAACACATCAGTTTTAACAAAATTTAAATTTTTCTAGCATAGACGACTTCACATAAGATAATGAATATATTTTTTTATCACATGAAATATGGTAATTTAATGTAAATATTCATAAAACCGTTAATAATTTCAAAACATCTTTTATACGGAACAATTTTTTTTTGCTAAAGTATTTCGTCGTATAATTAATCTACATATACGTTATACTATCTATATTTTATATTTTATATATTCTACATTCAGCTGTGACACGACTATGAAGGTTAGTTATTTAATAAACAAAA
The DNA here is from genome assembly GCA_963675555.1 of Leptura quadrifasciata. Classification (NCBI taxonomy): domain Eukaryota; kingdom Metazoa; phylum Arthropoda; class Insecta; order Coleoptera; family Cerambycidae; genus Leptura; species Leptura quadrifasciata. The sequence goes on along the minus strand of OY776681.1, from coordinate 9,966,141 downwards.
TATTAAAGGAATGGCTTTGAATTAATATTTGCAAAGGCTGCTGCAGCTTTTCACTACGATTACAATGCTAGACTGCTGATAATTTGAAAGGAGTAATTATAATATATAAATGTCCTTCTGACATTTCGCAAAAAATTTTTCTGCACGCTTTCCATTTTAAAAAAGTAACCCTGTTACGTCTGCTATCCTGCAAAGAAAATGGCATGTTATAATAATGGAACTGTTGTGGAGAACAATAATAATGAGAATAATATGTTTCAGCCTTGCAATAATTGATTTTAAATAACTTTTCCGACAGCAAAATCAAGAGGCACTAAGTCTGGGAATCTAGCCAAGTACACGCAGGATTTCACATATTAATCACTTGAGTTGATTCCCTTTTAGATAAATGGTTTTAAGACTTACGTGAAGGATCATTTCTTATTTTAAACAACTCAATAATTATACGAGTTTCTTGAGAATAATGTGAATCTTATCGAATTCCATATAGTTTTCTAAATAATAAGTATTCTGATCGTTGAATTGCTAGGAAAACATCCATTATGTTCATCCGAGCTCAGTCCCACTGGTTTTTTCTTTGAAAGCAAAACCCAAAATCTATATCGGCAAATTAGTCAAAGCAATGACGCGTAGATGTAGCCCTCTTTTGGTATTTGGGGTCCTGAATTGATTCAGAACCCTGCTGCATTACTCGATTCGTTCCGAAATGGACAGGGGCGGAGATTGGAGTAAGGGTTAAAAAATATGATTCCATGGCAACCGAATAAAATTGCGGTTGCCTGAAAGTTCATACCCAGTTTATATGATAAAATTTTAATGTCATCCGATTTAAACGATTTTAACCGTATTTAACAGAATTTTCTTTAAATATTTCGAAAAATACAATTTTTGGACGACTTTAAACGGTTATTTCTCGGAAACTACCGGGAAAACACGGACGAGAATTTTTTGGCAATGAGTGAAGGACAGATCAATAAGCTGTCAAATTTTCAAACGGTTGTCTGACAACTTTTTTTTTAATTTCGCGTATGCGAAAATTCGTACGTATCGGATGACATTAAAATTATATCATATAAACTGGGTATGAACTTTCAGGCAACCGCAATTTTATTCGATTGCCACGTGATCATTTTTTTAACCCCTACCCCAATCTCCGCCTTTGTCCATTTCGGGCCGAATCGGGTAATGTAGCAGTGTTCTGAATTAATTCAGGTCCCCAAATACCAAGAGCCATCCGGTTGCCTCTTGAGTGATACATCCACGCGTCATTGCTTTGAATAAATGAGAACTTCTTGAAAAATTACGTATAATAATAATTGTTGAGAGAGACAGAATGAAGAAGCCAATTCAAGAGGAAATAAATCTGTAAACTATTTATGGAAAACTTCTTCTATTATTTGGTAAGATTGTCTCGTTTCTTCCTTGGCAATATCGTGAACTACCTGCCATATATTATTTTTTCTGACTTAGTAGATCAACGCTTACATGTTAAGCTTGAGATCAAGAACTCCCGGGTTCGAATCCTAGCTACAACAGATGGCAATGTCTCTGGGAATTATTGTTGTGTCTTTCTGTGTATATGTGAATGTGCGTGTGTGTTATGTGTCCTTGTTAATTGGCCCCGGAGAGCAACTTTCTACGATTACAATAAATAATTCCTTAGGATGTAAAATAATTTTTCTTAAATTACGGATTAATAATATATTTTAATACAGGGATTGATCTTTAGGACCAACACCTTAAGTATATCAGTCATCTGAGGTACCAAAAAACGAATCGATAAACTGATCAAGACATCTACACAGGACTGGTTTTCTGAACATCATTTTCACAGCTTCTTTGAGAAGATGAGGAAGATGTAAACAGAAAAGATATCGAAGAAGAAGAAGAAGAAAATTTAGGAAAGAAGTCAACTTAGAAGAGGGATAATACTGCCAATAAATAAACTGACTAAGATATCTATGGGAGATTGGTTTCTAAACATCATTTTCCTAGCTTCTTTAAGTAGAAGAAGAAGAAGAATGTAAATATTTGGAAAAGAAAACTTAAAAGAGGAAGGCAACTTAGGAGAGGAATTATACTACTTAGTTTGCATTTTAAATATGTAAAAATTAGGAAGAACTCACTTTACAATAATACGCAATTTGTAAGTGCAATTTTTGGACATTGCTTACGGAAAGTAACGAATAGTGATTTTCGTTCCATGACATATTCATCAAAATTGCTTTATTCTAAACCTGCACTAACGTAATTGGTAATCCAGGGCATCCTTATTTAACAGCGTATAAACATTTTAAAATACCCGACAGATGTTTGATTTATTTAGTCTTGCTTTGAGCGTATTAATTTTAAATTCCAGTCAGATTATTTCCACAGCAAAAATCTATCGCAGAGAACAGTTTGTTTGAAATAAAACATCACCAAAGAAAAACTGCCTTGCAATGAAAAGTATAAATTGGCTTTTTATTTGCCATCATTAATCAAAGTAATTTGTGGGCAGGCCAAACGCATATAGTCATATTAAAGCTTCACTGAGAGTCGGTTAGTAACTGATGAATTTTTAATTTTATAAATATATTTTTAATTGCAACTCATTTATATTGTGAGAATACGCTGATATTAATTTAGTTTAATTTGCACCAAGATGTGGAGTAAATGCGGCGTAACTTTTCTATATTAACGCTCTGACAGGGAAGACAATGCTTGATAATTATCAAGATACTTTTTCACATTCACGAATCTGGAATATGCAATTGCGTTCATTGTTCATTTTCATTTAGTGATATATCTTGTTTAGACTTTCATAGCGATAACAGACGTCTGCAAGTTTGGAGAATGTCAAAAGAGAGGTAATTGAAGATTTATCCAATCCACAACCGCTCTTAGAGGAGGTAGTGTTGTGGAATGGGAGGAATATGTGTTGGAGGGCGCACCAATATCCACATCTGCAGGAGGACCATGACAGGATAAGTATATGTAATGGTATTCTCAACAACGTTGTGATAGCTTTCTAAGCTGCTAGTGGTAAAATTATTTTAATTGATGATAATGCTCACCACCTACGTCCTTGAAGTTTATGGAATTAACCCAGATACTTTTGCACCATGTTCTCCTGACTTGAATCCTGTTGAAAATGTGTGGTATTTACTGGATAGGGTACTTCGAAATTATCAACTATAGAAGACATTTTAGTCTTATATTGTTCCTATTTTATAGTTTCAAATACCACAAGATGTGATCGACTACATATTGTGTAGTTATTCATACTTATCTCAACGACAGCTGATGAAACAAAATTGGGCTTCATCTACAGGCCCTAGCTCGGAGCTATGTAGAACATTACTTGATCGTTATTATTGCCATTAGACAAGCCGATCATTCCGAATATTTTGCGTGAAAGAAAACCACTTTGACGGTGGAAAATTCCGAGCTTATATGAATCATTTTTATCAAAATATTTAATGAACATCATTCATCATCCTGAGAAAAGTTAATACACCAATGAAAATAAATTCAATATTTTACTAGTCTAGCTAATTTGGAATCACCAAATAAACTTGTTAGGCTAGGCGTATTATGCAATTAAACATAATTCATCGTTGGTTAGTTTTCGCACGTTTTTGTTGGCAAATTAAATAAAACATGCCGAGTTAATAGAATTTAAAAAGTTATCATATTTTTCTAACTGTCGCCGGTATAGTGTATTTTAAACTAAATTTCATTGAATTAGGTACGCGGAAAGAAGTTACAGAAACAAATTCCAGGTATTTTGAACTAAGGATCGTAACTAACATAGTTATTAAACAAATTAATATACGGGTGTTGCATTGTGGATGGACCAATCGGCGTAAGGTGATAGAGGACTTCAATGTCTATTGATTTGGTCCCCAGATGTGTGAACTGAAATTTTTTTAGTTTAAGAGTCATTTAGTTTGTCATTTTGGCTTAGTTGGTTTTAGGGTTATGATTTTCTTGTGGGCGTAGTCTAGTAGTGGGCCTATCAATCTAAGAAATTGTTTTTTTGTTGGAACCTACGCTATTTGGAGAAAAAAAATTCTAAAAATTTTGTTAAAGCAGAATTTAATTTTGCAAAACTCTAGTGAAAAATAAAAAGATAGAAAAAATTGCTGCCTCTTTTATAAACCTAGTATACTAGTAATTAATCTTAAAAGTTGAATTCAGATAGCCTCATGCTTTCACTTTGAAAATTTGTAAAATTTGTCGGAAAGCGTAAAATGCGAAAATGCCATTTTATTATATTTAGTTCAAACATTGTTCTAAAGATGATATGTTCTCATAAATATGTGGTGTTATATGTCAGCCATTTCAGTAAAATGGTCCACTACTGCGCACTGTAAAAATGTTTCAAGTTATTTAGACACCATTTTTAGACATAAGTGGACTTATGTGAACATACTTATTGGCCAAGTCGGTATCCAGACATGACTCCACCAGAATCTTATTTGTGGGTATATTTAAAATACAGAGTATTTCGTGTTAGTAACTACAAGTTAAATTATGTGAAAAAAAGTGTTAGGGGAAAATTAAATTAAAGTTATTTTGTATTTCTACAAGTCTTTCATTTTGCACTAACTTCGAAGTATTTTGGAGACATAATGTTTAACATTCTCTACGCCAATCGGAAATGTTTCGATTTGTACTTCCACTTTTACTTGAAATAATAATATTTCATGGTTTCATAGAATAAACATAAGAACGCACACTTACTAAATAAACATAAACTATATAACGTACAAATAGTTATAAATTTTAGCCATTTTATAATGACATACAATTATTATTTGTCAGTGGATTCAAATAAGTAAGCTAAGTCAGTGGGGCGAGTGTAGGTGCGTCTTTACTATGTACATACTTCGGTATGCGATGTAAAGCAACGACAGGCGCAGTTAGTACTTGGATGGGTGACCATTCCAACGGAAACCGCGTTCTCGTCTCACACATCTTCCAGCGGCTTGTATATCAGTGTATGCGCGGAAGCTATACAACCTTAGGCGAGGGTTGTATAGGAGATATACCATCCTTCGGAGGGGATATAAAGCCGTCGGTCCCTTGTCTATTAAATGTTAGGCAAGTAAAAGATCCTTACTCTTCTTAAGGGAAGAGGTTCGGCAAAATTCCTGGTTGGGGGTAGCTCGTCTACACAGGCGTCGGTGTTAGGCCTCAGTAGCGGAAATAGGCCGACGTTAAATAAATGTATAAAAAAAAAAAAAAGCTAAGTCAGTGCCGTATGTATGACAAAGCCGTGAAAAACAACCTAATTTAAAAAAAATAAAAATTTCAATTATTGACACCCTCGCATTCGCCATTTGTTCGCCTCAAAATAAAATCGAGGTGATGTTCTCGAAAACTTCAATATTTAATTATTACGAAAATACACTGAAATGTGAAAATTTGTATACATTTTTGTAACGCATTGCCCTCATGTTTAAAATTCTTCAATTAAGTCTTGCAATTTGTATTCACAAAAGTAGATGTAAATATAATATGTTTCACATATGTCATGTTTAAGGAAAAAAATCCAATTTGCCCTATATAATGTATTTAAGCTTCATGAGATAAAAGTAGAATCTGAAATCACACAAGGACCTATTTTAGGACCCTTAATCTTTAGGATAATGGGCTAGCTTTTATTCTTCATACAAATTACATAGCTCAATATTTTAAAACGTTAGATTCTATATGCAGAGCTGTCCATAGTTTTACAAGTATCGAGATTACGAAAATGTTATTCAATACATCCGTAAGGCCTAAATTAGAATATGTTTGTGTAATTTGGAGCCTAGAATATAAGGTATATGTGAAAAAATTTAAAAATATATAGGCATGGTTAATGAAATGATTTAGTTTAACAAATTGTGATTTCTAATCAGTTATACGAGCACCACAGGAGTAAACTGTTGGAAAGGTGGGCCTTTGTTTTTCACTAATGTCATAGCTGATTTTTACGATTCAATGATATGAATTGCGATTTTCGTAAAATATTAAATATTGACATTATCACTTAAAATTTTTGTGACGTGTTTTATATCGTCGGAAGGAGAAAGAATAAACGAAATTAATGAAGTCATGGCCTACTTTGAGATTTGTTCTTTTCATTTCATGGCCAACTACGTTTTTTGAATTGTCTGATACACACTATTATTCTTATGTCTTAGCCGTCAACTTTCATCCATTTAACTTTTTTTCGGGTCTCCTCAAATAAGGAAGCTATAACCGTTTGTGGTTTTCCTATTTTTCAGGTTTTTGTAATATATCTCACAATGTAGGCTATGGCTTTCAAATTTCATTTTACTGAATATAGCTTGCAAAAAATGGGATAACTGTTTCTAAAAGTTTATTTTTCTACAATAGATATTAAGTGAGATTTTTGGTGTGGCCTTCGTAAAATAGGCAGACGGTATATGGTTGTACGTTATATGTAAGTTTGCTTAGGTACTTGCTACTGTGTAAATGAGCTTTTGCAATCTATAAAGCAATGTTAATAACAAATTAATAAAGAAATTAAATTTATTTATACATTTATGGAAACAATTAATATGTTAATGATAAATAATAGATTTTAATTTTCTGGAAGTTATCTTCATTGGCATAACACCACTATATGTAGTTCCAAGATTCTTGGCAGATCTCACAACTGTGGTTCTTTATCACTTCACCTTCAAAACTAGATAAAACACTGTTTTTTTCTTTTCTTATGTCATATTATATATTTAATATCCTCTTCAGCTTGTCTAAGAGGTACAAGTTCTGCTGCATAGGTAAATAGTGTGTTTCGATTATTTGTTTACTTAATTTCTTAACAATTCGTTTTTTGTTTACTGAAGGTCGAAGTCGGGAAACAATTAAATCGTAGAGATTTAGGAAGACTGTCCTGGCCTTTCAAATAACAAATTTAATTAAAAAGGGACGTGGTGGGTTTCCAATATATAATGGTTTAAATAGGAAGCGTAACACCAAGAAATCACTGAGAAATTGTCAGTGAAGTTTATTTCAATGTAGCTCTGTTTAACTAAAAACTATGGCGCTGTCTAGCGGTTCCTGTACTTTTTACTTGACTGTCCTGTTGACCTTTTAACCACTGTTGAAGTTGAGGATTTAAATGGTTGAAATTTGGAAAATTAGTGAAATTAGGGAATTTTTACCTCGAGTTCTCTCTCATATATATATATATATATATATTGTGCTGTTCTACTTTTATTGAACTTAATAATTTGCAGTACTAATCAAACTTTAACTTGTTTATTTCCAATAGATAAACCCAAATAAAAAAAACTTTAAACCAAAAAGATCAAATTAAAATCTCTTACCGTTTGATCCGAAAGGATGTCAAATTTATTAAATAGGCCGGCTAGCTTATCTTTTCCTTCAGGAGCAGGTTCAAATTCAGTTCCTGTATTAAAATGAAATTTTATTAAAGTAAAATTTTTAATCTGATATAAGTAATTTATTTTCCTTGATATTCAGATAATTTAGCAGTTTTATAACAGGTTTGAAAGTCTAATAAGTACACTATTTAAATTTTAATATACAACCTTGTCCAAAATTAAACACACAAAAACCTTCCTTCTTCGTAGCTACACTCTTCTCTTTCCAAATCCAACAATTCTCCTTTCATTAATTCTTCGCCTTATCTCGCCCTTATCTCCTCTGCAATTCCTATTCACAATAACACCTCTTACTTCTTATTTACAGTCTCTTTTTACTCTTCTTCGCTGATCTCCACAATTTTTGACTTTTCAATTCAACTTCAAATTATTAATTCTTGTTTATTATTTTTCTTCTTCACTCCCTAATTTTCACTTTCACTTTTATTTCTTAAATTTGTTTTTCTAATTTTACAACCTCTCTTTTATCTCTTGTATGTTGTTCTATACCACTAAATATCAAAGTACTCAAAATAAACAAAACAAAACACCATATGAATTTTGATTAATTTCATTCCAAACATAACCTAACTTAAACCTCCTTGTCTTTCTCCAGGAAAACATTTACCAACTATAAAAATAAAATTTCCTACTTAAAAGAAATGTCATAATGACTTAAATGTCAGAAATTATGTCAACAAGAACTTAATAACTACTAACATAGATGTTAGTATCAAACTTACTGTTGACATCAAATAAAAACTTAAAAACTATTAAAACAACTCTAAACAAGTATTAACATTCTAAAACACATACCTTTCGGATCTTTAGCCAATTTAAATAAATTTTGAAAACCATCTAAAGGAAACAAACAAATTCAAACCCCGATTCAGCAAATAACACAAACATGCAATCTTCGTAATCGTCCAATATGCAAATACATAGCAATATATATATATATATATATATATATATATATATATATATATATATGTGTGTGTATGTGTGTGTGTGTGTGCGCGTGTGTGTGTATGTGTGTGCGTGTGTGTTGTTCTTTAGGTTTTGAAGTGTTATTGAACTTCTGGATGCTCTCCCGCGTCGATGGTCGACTCCTCCAGGAGTTACGGTTGTCTAAACGACGTTGAATTACACCTTACAAATCATTCTTTAATGATTTGTAAGGTGTAATTCAATGCAGGTCGGAGTATTTGCCCGCTGAATAGTTGTTTCCTGCAAATTATATATTATAACAGTAGGTTAAGTCCACTGGACAGACACTGGACCGCTAGATGGCGCCTGCTGACTGTTTTACATATCGCTATCCCAAAGATACCGAAATGTACTAAATAGTCAAGTGATCCTCGTGTCGGTTGTCACATGCCTACCTTGCACTAACGAGAGCCAACAGCTCGAAACTGCAGTCTGCAAGTGGTGTGTGACGACTGGCACGAGAGCTCCTTTAAGTAGGATCAGCCTATCGGCTGGTGTTTGTTGCAATCGAAGCATTAGCGTTTTGATGGTAATATGCAATTATTACACTTAACGCGCCAGGCTTGTAACCTATAATTCAGCGCTCGGCGGGGCACATAGCCCGGAGAGTAGCTGTTGATTGCGGTCTGGTTACGTTCCTTATAATAAAATAATGATTTTATAGAGGAGTTTGCGACTAAAAATATTATGTTTTAATATTCCGCCCTCTAAAAGCACATTTTAAATATATATATACAAACCAGTCTTGACCATCTCATTATATATTTTTTCTCATCCTACCGCAGAATAAAACTTTTGTTGTTTGATGGAGTAAACATTATATTTTAATTATTAGTAGAATAACGGGAAAAGCATACCTCTGAGATGTAACATTTTAATTGGGAGTGAATATGGAAAAGCTGAATTTTGCTGATGAAACCGAAATGTACAAGAACTTTTAGAACAAGGTAAATTAGAATTTCAGTATGAAATCACAGTTGAATGTAAAACAAACGGCAAATTATGACAGTACAATTAAACTGAATAAAAAGTACTCGCCGAATATCAAATTTAAATTGAAAGTTACACGTCTGTTTTTCCCCAAACGAAGTTTCTGAAATGCGAATTGTAACCGTTTTTAGTTAGGCTTTCTCAACGGTTGAATTATTTAAATTAGATGGCTGTCTGTGATTTTGTTTTTACTTTCAACCCCCATAGGAGTTCTTTAATTTAAAAAAATATGTAAAAATATTTACAGCCTTAAGCATACGCGAGATGTATTTGCTCACCGTATAAAACTTACCCGATCAGTCATATTCAGAGAGCAGTATTATGTTAATGATATATTGGACGGACAACGTATTGATAGTACACACACGTATCGTGCTCCTGAAATTTTAAGTTGATTAGTGGCATTTTATGCACTGTTTATTTGTGGAACTTGTTATACTGTGGTTAAGTCATCGTATCTGTGTCTATGTGTGACTATTTCCTAATTACTGCTGTGTTAAATATGTTAAAGTCAATATTTTAATAATCTCTCGTCTGCCATGACTATTCAATGTGGTATATGTGACCTAGCGGTATCTAGGAAACAACCTTGTATTCTTTGTGCCGGACCGTGCAAAAAACAAGTTCATACTTCTTGTGTCTATAGTGGGTCAGCTGATCTAAACAATATTATAAACAAAGTGCCGGGGCTCACATGGAAATGTCCTGAATGCACCCATGACTGTGTGCTAATAAATGAGGAGAAATTAAATAATATCATTGAAAATAAACTTGCTCGTGCAATATCATCGCTCGTCTCCGAATTTGAATCCTTTAAAGCTGACTTTCTGAAAGTCTCTTCAAAAAAATGTGCAGCAAATTCCGTAGAATACAGTTCCATTGAGCCTCCAAAATACGCAGATATTCTGAAAAATAAGGCAATGCCTGCTGTCATAATTCAACCAAGAAATCTGGAGCAAGATAATTCTCAAACCAAATCCGATATACTGCTAAACATAAACCCTGCAGACGAAGGCATCCAGTTATCTAAAATAAAAAATGTAAAGAACGGAGGTATTCTAATAGGCTGTAATAGTAGAGAAGAAAATAGCAGGTTCAAGAGGATAGCGGCTGACAAGCTAAGTGATGATAAATACGAAATAAAGGAGGTACGGGGAATTAATCCAAGGGTTCGAGTCGTTGGTATAACTGAAAACTTTAGTGAGGATGTCCTGTTAACGCATATTACGAAACTTAACAGTCAACTTATTAGCGTTCCCTCGGATTGCAAGCTAATTAAATTCTACCCAACTAGAAAAAACAAGAAAATCTTTCAAGCAATTTTACAGTTAGATCAGGTCTCATATGAAAAAGTTCTCAAGGCAGGTAATCTATTTATTGGCTATGACAGCTGCAGTGTTTTTGATGCAATAGAAATTTTTCGGTGTTATAAATGTAATGAGTTTAACCACTCCTCTAAGTTCTGTAATAAGCCGTGTTCTTGTCCTAGATGTGGGGAAAACCATGTTGTCAAAGACTGTAAGTCGGACATTCTCAGCTGTATTAATTGTACTGCACTTAAAAATAAAGAGAACTCAAATATTTCTATTTGTCATGCTGCATGGGATACCAACAATTGTACTGCATACACGTTAGCTAGGGATAAACTACGGTCTAATCTTCTAACTATGCACTCTGTTCAGTAGGAATCACAGCCACACCTTAAGTCATTCCCTCCTTCTGCGTGCACTAATACTGCGCATAGAGCTCATGATATACTGATTTATTATCAGAACGTCAGGGGTCTTAAAACGAAGACGGTCGACCTGTGCAACTCTGTAGCTTGTTCTAATTGGCCTATTATAGCACTAACTGAGACCTGGCTTGACTCGACTGTCTTTGATTGTGAACTGATAAATAGTAATTATAGTATTTTTCGCAAGGATAGAGACTTCGCTGCTGTCAATCGTAGTAGAGGTGGAGGTGTTCTGCTAGCAATAAGAAATGAGTTTAATGCGGTTAGGCTTGACCTGAGCCAGGCTAACTTTCAAAATTTACCAAATGTTGATATCCTTGGAGTTAGAATCATGATCAATCACCGTTTTACTTATATCTTTGTTATATATATACCACCTGTTGTAAATGCTGTAGACTACGAATCAATTTTTGAATCTATTGAGTCATTAAATAGTATTCATGATAACGACATATTAATAGTAGGTGATTTTAATATTCCCTCCTACTCTTTATCTATTTTAAATGGCATTAACACTGCCGAAGTTACAACATTTTTGAATTTTATAAACTTCCTAGACAGGGGGCGAGCGTAGGTGCGTCTTTACTATGTACATACTTCGGTATGCGATGTAAAGCAACGACAGGCGCGGTTAGTACTTGGATTGGTGACCATTCCAACGGAAACCGCGTTCTCGCCTCACACATCTTCCAGCGGCTTGTATATCAGTGTATGCGCGGAAGCTATACAACCTTAGGCGAGGGTTGTATAGGAGATATACCATCCTTCGGAGGGGATGTAAAGCCGTCGGTCCCTTGTCTATTAAATGTTAGGCAAGTAAAAGATCCCTACTCTTCTTAAGGGAAGAGGTTCGGCAAAATTCCTGGTTGGGGGTAGCTCGTCTACAGGCGTCGGTGTTAGGCCTCAGTAGCGGAAATAGGCCGACGTTAAATAAATGTATAAAAAAAAAAAAAAAAAAAAAAACTTCCTAGACCTCTCTCAACATAATTTTGTGTACAACAATAATAATAGATTACTCGACTTGGTTTTGTCTAACGTCGGCTGTACAGTTGAGAAAGCTTTAGAAGTATTAGTTAAAGAAGATAGCCATCATCCCGGACTTGCAATCTCTCTACACGTTGAATATGAAAACCTTAATAATAAATTTCCAATTAATTATACAAATACTTTTAACTTCCGGAAAGCTAATTTTCACTTACTCTATCAGGAACTGCTTGAGATAGACTGGTCTTTTTTAAATTACTATACCGAAATTAACTCCGCGTGTCAACATTTTTATTAACTGAGGTTTTCACAGCCTGCGTACCCAAATATGTATACGTAAAAAAGAATAATAGACAATTTCCACCTTGGTTCAATGCTGAAATTATCAGAGATATAAGAAATAAGGAAAGGCACTTAAAACTTTACAAGCGAACTGGAGATGATATTGCTTACAATGAATTTATGAGACTCCGGTCCAAAATTAAACTAAACATTAAAACTGCTTTCCGAAACTATATACATCTGGCTGAAAGTAATATTAACAACGACCCTAACAAGTTTTGGGCTTACATTAATAGCAAAAAAGGAGGGACTAACATCAGTAATAATATGGTTTATAAGGGGGAGCATTTGAATGACCCTAATAATATTGTAAATGCCTATGCCGACTATTTCGAGCAATCATTCTCTACTTTAGAGCCAGAAAACATCTTGTTAGATGATTTCTGTGACAATAATGTCAATAGTATTAATATAGTCTCATTTTCAGAAAATGAAGTGTTATTGGCACTAAAAAAGATAAAACCTAAGCTTACCATGGGTCCCGATGGGATCCCCGCATTTCTGCTGAGAGACTGTGCTGCTATCTTTGCTCACCCGCTCATGATACTTTTTAATTTATCTATTAAATGCTGCTGTTTTCCTGATATTTGGAAATACTCCAAAGTCTGCCCGGTGTATAAAAAGGGAAATAAGAACGAAATAATTAACTTCCGCCCAATAACTATAATCTGTAACTTTGGCAAAGCCTTTGAACTATTATTACATGACTGTATTTACCCTAATGTTAAAAATATCATTTCCAGTCAGCAACACGGATTTATGAAAGGTCGCTCTACTACTACCAACCTTATATGTGCTACGCAATTCATATCTGAGTCCATTGACATGCAGTTGCAAACGGACGTAATATACTTTGATTTTACGAAAGCCTTTGATAGGCTTAATCATAATATATTGATTGCAAAACTTTCCACCTTTGGTATATCGGACTCGCTCATAGCTTTCTTTAGATCTTATCTAACTGATAGACTTCAATATGTCGCGTATAATGGGTTTAAGTCCTATGATTATGGCTCATCCTCAGGTGTTCCCCAGGGCTCTGTTATAGGGCCACTGCTTTTCAATATATTTATTAATGACATAGGCGATACTTTAGATGTGCATTTCTTAATGTATGCTGATGACATAAAACTTCTACACAGAATCTCTGGTTTAAACGATTGCATTATAATGCAAAATAATATCTCTAATCTGAGTTCCTGGTGTGTTAAAAACAATCTTTCGTTAAACGTACAAAAGTGCAATATAATGTCATTTACAACTAGAGATTCTGAGTATATCTATGGGTACACGTTGAACGACGAACAGCTAACGCGACCGTCTACGTTTAAAGACCTTGGTGTAACTTTTGATAAAAAACTGACCTTTGTCGATCATATCGATACGTCTGTATGTGACGTAAACAAAACTTTAGGTTTTATCATTCGTAATGGTCGTGATTTCACTAATAATTCAACCTTAAAATTATTATACTTTTCATTTCTGAGATCTAAGCTAGAGTATGCATCTCTTGTATGGCAGCCCTGCTATAATACCCATATCGCTAAATTAGAAAACGTGCAGCGTCACTTTCTTAAATATCTCTACTTCAAATCTCTAAATTCATATCCGCCTATTGGTTTTCCTCATTCAAATCTGCTTGACATGTTTTCTATGTGCAGCTTAAGTGATAGACGTAATAATTTTGCTATCAACTTTTTGAAGAAATTAATTCACCATGAAATTGACTGCAGCGAGATACTTCATAAATTGGACTTTTATATTCCTAGAGTTAATTCACGTCATAGTCAAACTTTTTATCTGCCTAGAGCTCGGACTAATGTCCTAAAATTCTCACCTGTATATAATATTTGTTCCTGTTACAATAACAATCCGAATATTGATATTTTTCAATAATGGGGCTTCCTGCATTTGTTCTATCAATTTTCCTCACTATATTTTTATTTTTATATTTTTATTTATATATTCCTTATGTACAGCAATCTTGTTAATTTTTCCATACACTATACAGTTTTTCTTTAGCTGTCTTTTATATCTTTTTTGTTTCTCTTATATTAGTCAGTTTAGATTTTAGATTTGGATTTTTTTTTTTTTCTCTCTCCTACTTTTATTATATATACTTAAGCTACTCACTATGTGTACTGTATATTAAATATGTGTTGTTTCCCATCTTGTAAATGGTCTTTGTACTGTTAGATGGTGTATAAATAAATAAATAAATAAATAAATAAATAAATTATAAAAAGCTGTAATACTCAATTTACTGCTCCTACAAAAATTTATAACCTTCCAAATAACCTTTCAATAATTAATTGTTAAATTATAATTAGTGATAAAAACATACAGAACTAATCAGTTCATTATATCAACGTTATCGTACAAGAAATATTAGACTAATTGAAAAAACTGCAGCACAGTATTTGCTTTATATCGAATAAATATTGTCAAAGGGGGCACGTTTTAAGTTGTTGAAAATGTTGTCGAATGTAGAGTCCCCAAGGGTTCTATGCTGGGACCTATTTTCTATAATATTTACGTGAATGAATATCGATGGTCTGACTGTTTCAAAAATATGCTTGTAGTCTGCCGAACACAAGTTGGAACTGAATGTTCAAATTTTGGGTCGCATTTTTAAAAACTCCTTTATGCAAGATGATATCGTAGTAAGTTCAAAGGTGTTTGAGATAGAGGCAACGAAATTCCTATTTATGTAATACACAAAGATCCAGAAATATTGTCCACGTAGACCATGTTTCTGGACCATTGCTTTAACTCTGTGTACAATATGGGAGAAAATGAAATCGTACGGAAATATTAAGTCATATATACACACACCAGCAACGACAGGCGCAGTTAGTATTTGGATGGGTGACCATTCCAACGGAAACCGCGTCCTCGCCTCACACATCTTCCAGCGGCTTGTATATCAGTGTATGCGCGGAAGCTATACAACCTTAGGCGAGGGTTGTATAGGAGATATACCATCCTTCGGAGGGGATGTAAAGCCGTCGGTACCTTGTCTATTAAATGTTAGGCAAGTAAAAGATCCCTAATCTTCTTAAGAGAAGAGGTTCGGCAAAATTCCTGGTTGGGGGTAGCTCGTGTACAGGCGTCGGTGTTAGGCCTCAGTAGCGGAAATAGGCCGACGTCAAATAAATGTATAAAAAAAACATACACACGCCAAGTTAAAGTATACTAGACTATATCTCCTGAAGTGAAGGTAGTTTATAGACACCAAAGATATTGATTTGTGAAAAATAGCCTTCCTACGAAAACGCCACCGTCGCCAAGATTAGCTTTTTGAACATCTCTACGAACCTTATAAGTAGAAAGGGATTCTCACATAAGTTTCTAAAACGTCAGTAGCTTTCGGTGCATTAGCTGATTAAATTTAAGTTATCATTTCATATTGATTCGTTATTATCCCTATCCTTTAAATAAATCTACTGGCTCGTATAAATGAAACATAACTGTTATGTAATAAAATACTAGTAAATAGATGTCCAAGATTTCCGAGTCATTCTGACCCACTTAGTTATAAGTTAAAATATTTACGTGTTTGAAAATATGTTCGTGGCTTGCTCTCTCTCTGTTACAAAATTATAAGAATTAATAAAACAATTGAATTGTTTATCGCATATATTAGAAATTAAGTAGTTAATCTACAAGGCATTTATCGCGTAGTTATGGAATTTTAATTAATTTTGCAAATTTAAATGTCATTCTTACTACTGTAAACAATTCAACAATGCAAATCACGATCTAAATATACAACAAAAATGAAATTATTAATTCAGCCTAAAGTTCCACACAATGGCTAAGGCCAAGGACTCGACTTTGCGTTTATTTATAAATGTAAAGTGTTTGCCGTTATTCGATGTAGAACGTTTTCGGGAATACTGACTTTTTTCGAGTCAGGAACCGAGGATGTCTCCTATGTGCATGTCAAGAATACTATGTAATAAGTATATTATTATATTTGTTTCTTTCTTTACATTTAATTGTTTTATAAATAAGTAGAACTGCCAGCATAAAATCCTGAATGATGGAGTAGATCAATGTCTCTTCAGTTAGCAGGACAAAGTTAGCAGAACACAATTATTTCATAAGGAGAATTAAATGCTCATTAAATGCTAATTAGCTGCGCAAGAAAAAATGTTTTTGCTCATATATATTTTTTTTATCGAATGTTCTACTAACTTGCAAAAAAGATAGCAGAACATTAACGTAAAATAACAAATTCATTATTTTCAACCATGGAACAATAAGAGCACATTAAATTAGCCAGCTTAACCCACTCGGCTATCGACCAGATATTATTAATGTTACAATCAAAATTTAAAAGATGTATTTGTTTGGTTGTGTGAAAATAGCTTAAAAGTAAACATCGATAAATGAACAATATGGTTCTCGGCAAGAATTATATATTAAATCGCCAACAAGTTGGGTAAAGTGTTAAATAATAAAAACTTAGAAAAAGTATTGGAGATTAAATACCTTGGGTTTAGAATAGATGAATCGTTGGCCTTCAAATATAATACTGACTATATTATAAAAAATGTTTCAAAAAAGACTTATTTTTTACGTAGAATTTGAAATTATTTTTGAATGTTTTCAAGAATAATAGTATAAATCTATAGTAGCTTCACGTTTTGAATATTGTGCAACTACAGCTATATTTAAATAACAATGAGATACAAAAGTTACAAAAAATGCAAAACAAATCTATGAGGTTAATATTAAAATGTAACAAATATACCCTCATAGACACAATTAAACGTTTTAAATTTTTTTAAATGTTAGACAACGTAGTTTTAAAGTCACTACAGTTTATATTTAAAATAAAATATGGTATGATTAGAGATATATATATACAATACTATATACTATATATATATATAGTAGATATTTATGTGATAAATTGAGTTTCGTACGAGATACTCATGGATATAACACTCGTAATAATGACAGTGGTAGAGAGGCATACCGATTTAATGGAATCGATATCCTTATTCTTTAAGGGTATTTAGTTATTCTTTCCTTTTTATTTGGGTTTTCTACCAATGTATTCTCTTCAAAAACCAAAATAAAATCGCTGCCCAGGGAATTACCACTTCCACATCCAGATTTTGTAGCCAAGTTTTATACACACTAAATCCCAATGTAATATTTTATTCCTTTTAACAGTAGAGTGGGCGTGATAGAGGGGGTGGCAAATGTAAAAAAAATTAGAAGCCCCTTGGTTCTCGTATACCCACTAAATCCCAATTTAATTTTTTATTCCCTTAAATAATAGGGTGGGGGTGGTGGAAGAAGTAACTAATACCAAAATAAATTTTAAAGGCCCTTGGTTCTCGTAAACACATCAAATCCCAATTTAATTTTTTACTCTCTTTAATAATAGGGTGGGGGTGGCAATGGGGTGGCTGATGCCAAAAACATTTTAGAGTCCCTTGGTTCTCGTATACACACTAAATCACATTTTATTTTTTTTTACTCCCGTTCATAATGCCTGTTTACCCTTATTTACCCCATTTACCTCCGAACTCTTCAACGGAATTAGATCCAAATATAATCTAGTTCCAGAGCTCGTTACAATACATAAGTGTACCAAATTTCAAGTCAATATCGTAAACGGTTCCAGAGTAAACGTGCGCACAAGAAAGTTACATACAGGAAAAATGTATTTTGCTCAAATTTAAGATCTCGACGTTTCATGACATTCTAAGCATATTTCAACAAAAAAAAATATTTTTTTTACGTTACTATACTTTCACTGGACATAGAAGTAATAGGAAAGAATATTCGTAGAATGCCACAAATAACTTTCAGACGGTATTCAGTTATTTAACAGTTCACCAAATGAAATAAAATATTGTGAAAAATATAATACTTTCATCAAATTATGTGGTATATTAGAAAAGAATATTGATTATTTTGTGACTAGGTTAGGTGATTTTACGATAAATTATCTTAGAATACAAAGAGATTGATTATTATTTTACAGTTACTGCCAATTACAGACATAAGATACGCTAGTGCATAGTTAATGGACTTCTGTTGTATATGTAGTTATGATTCAATTGTAGCTTTTTTAGCTAATAAAGATGCATTATTATTATTATTATTATTATATTTTTTCTTACATTTTTATATTACTTTATTTTTATAAAGCTATATTTTGAATGTAATTTGTTCCTTTGAACGGTGGAAAAATTTTTCATCCCCATCTTTGTCTTCTTCCTCTTCTTCTCGTCTTCTTCTCTTCTTCTTCTCGTCTCCTTAATTGTCATCGCTACTACAATCGAACTAGAAGTATTTAAGGTAAGAATATCCAAGAGAGAGAGACAGATCCGATAGGGAAATGTGTACTGTTTTTGACCATAATTTTAAAACACATATTGCAAACAAACTATAAGTCTACCCAAGTAGAACTATAACAAGAGTAGTGTTATAAATTTTCACTCAATAATTTTAAACATATGCGAGATAGGATATTTAGGAAATACGATAATTGACGTAATTTTTAAAATTAAATCTAACTATTTTGCAAACAACTGAAATTATTGAGTAAAAATTCATATCACTATACCTGTCACAGTTCTATTTAGGTAGTCTTATACTTTTTTTATCAATGTATGTATTAAAAAAAGTTATGGCCAAAAATAATAAATATTTCCTTATCGGATCTCTCTCTCTTGGATATTCCCAACTTAAACAGTTTTATTTTGTGACTTTCCGATCGCTGGACTGTTTTCATCATTAAGATCTTGGTAATCGATGTTCGTACAATTAAATAAGCCGTAAAAACTAATTTACAAGTTCTACCAAGCGTACCTCTTATACGTGGAAATGACGCCCTCATAAGATTTTCTTGTCAGAAGTACCACAACGTTTCGTCAAAAAAATTCATCATCAGATACAGGTCCTGCGGCGCCCTCTATGACCTAACTTGATGTAATACATAAATTATTGTTTTTTACAATAAAAAAAGTTCCTCTAGCAAATTTAGCGAAGATCAGTCAAGAGGCTGTTGAGTTATTGCAAAAAAAGCAAAAAAATAATTTTAACTGTATCTTTTTCAACAGCAACATTTTGCTAAAGCATATTTGGTTATATCCACATATTTTGGCCCAAAGAATCTACCCCTGAACTATGGCCTATTATTAATGGTCCACCCTGTATATAACAAAAAATACGAAGTCGTAGTAAATTGCAACATCGTGTACAAACTGTATTGTGAAGATCCAGTAAATACATTACATCATAATATAGGATACACTATATAACAGGAGAATGAGGACGTTTCAAAGGTATAGAAAATAATTACATGTACATAGTAAACAAAATATAAAAATGAAATATATTTCTTAGGATTGGTATAGATAATTGATTCTGAAGTTTCGTAACAGAGGTACATAATTTAGTATTAAAAAACATGACTGAGTTCCTAAGACACAAAAATATTTACATAAAACAATGTGAGATAATTTAGCACTTATACAAAGAAAATTTCTGATAGTTGAAATAGTCTCACTTACAAAAATTGAATCGATCGCGTCCTCGCCTCACACATCTTCCAGCGGCTTGTATATCAGTGTATGCGCGGAAGCTATACAACTTAGGCGAGGGTTGTATAGGGGATATACCATCCTTCGGAGGGAATGTAAAGCCGTCGGTCCCTTGTCTATTAAATGTTAGGCAAGTAAAAGATCCCTATTCTTCTTAAGGGAAGAGGTTCGGAAAAATTCCTGGTTAGGGGTAGCTCGTCTACAGGCGCCGGTGTTACGCCTCAGTAGCGGAAATAGGCCGACGTTAAAAAATGTATATAAAAAAAAAACTGAATCAATATGCTATGCGGATCGTGTTAAGTACAAGTAAAATACCAGTTATTATATGAAATTGTTAAATGGATATACGCCACGTAACAAGAGACTGAAATATTAAACACCGACTATGAAATAAAATAAAATTAGGTGCGTATTTATTGCAAACAATATTCGAATAAACAGTTGCTGAATATAGAGTAATATACTGAGTGGTGCTTAAGACATATAACTAATTATAATATATGACTGTAAGCAGTATAACAGAATAACATATTATTTAGACCGTATATTAGATCTGGTGATATCGAATCAAAATTGTACAGTTCAACGTAGCCCATTTTGTTTAGTAGATGAGGATGCACATCATCCAACTTTGTATATAGACATCTCTCTAGTAATCAATAAATTAACGCAATTGTCGTCTCTATCTAAAATCTACCTAAAATTATAAAAAGGCGAATTTCAATCTATTATATGAACTATTTAGAGACACGGGTTGGACTGATATTGGAAGGTTTTCTGATGAAAATGAAGCTGTAGAATATTTCTATTCCATTACATACAATATACCTGATAAATGTATCCCAAAAACAAAAACTTCCAAGAAATATCCAGTTTGGTTTAACAACCAAATCATAAAAGATCTAAGAAAAAAGGACAGAATTCGTAAAAAATATAACTTCTCTCAATCAATCGATTTAAAAAATGAATATAGTAATCTAAGAGCAAAACTAAAAAAGGATATTGATCAAGCATACAAACAGTACATAAATAAAATACAAGAGGATATTAGCGATGGTTTAAGGGCATTCTGGCAATTTATGAAGGACAAAAAAGGGACAGTCTCCTTCCCAAATACTATGCACCTAGATAACCTAGAATGTAAAAGCGGGGAGTAATTGCAGATGCAGTATACAATGTAGATTTCCATGGAGATGACTCACACATAAAACTAAATCCGCACATGGATGAAGTAGTTGTAAACTCTATTACACAAAATGAGATACGTGATGCTGTAAAAAGACTAAAGTCAAACAAAGCAGTTGGACCCGACAGGTTACCCTCTTACATCGTTAAAGAGTGTATCGACTTTCTTGTATACCCGCTTCACTACCTGTTTAACCTAAGTTTAGAAACCAAAGTATTTCCTGAAATCTGGAAAGAAGTCCGTCTTTGCCCAGTACACAAGAAAGATGATAAAACCGACATTAAGAATTATAGGCCTATTGCTATACTATCAGTCCCAGCAAAACTTTATGAATCGATTATCTATAACGATATCTATAGATCAGTCTCCAATAGCATATCCATTCACCAGTATGACTTTATGAGACAGAGGTCAACTGCTAGTAACCTGATTAATATCACACAGTTCATATCCCAAGAAATACAAGAAGGAAATCAGGTGGATGTTGTTTATACCGACTTTCAAAAGGCCTTTGACTCGGAGTCGCATAATTTCCTACTCTGTAAACTTAAAAATGAATTTGGATTCCATGAGAATCTTATAGAACTCCACACATCATATTTACATAATAGAAAACAGTATGTGTCTGTAAGTGGTTATACATCTAAACAGTTTCTTGCCTTGTCCGGAGTCCCCCAGGGTTCCAATCTTGGACCACTGTTATTTCTCATGTTCATAAATAGTCTTACTGAAATAATTAAAACCTCCAAATATCTATTATTCGCAGATGATTTAAAGATTTACATTAAAGTTGAAAGTAATATGGACTGCTTCCTGCTCCAAAATGACATTAATAATTTATATTAATGGACACTTCAAAATAAATTGTATCTTAACATTAGTAAATGCTTCATTATGACCTATACTAGAAGAAAATTATATTTAATTACAAAATAAATGATACAGATTTGGCTAGGGTTGAAACCATGAGGGACCTAGGCTTAATATTTGACACCCAGCTCACATTTAGTAATCATATTTACGCCATGATAAATAAGGCCAATAAAATGTATGGATTCATAGTACGCAATACGAAGATGTTTAACAATACAAGAGCTATTAGGCGATTATATATTTCGTATGTAAGATCTCAGTTGGAATGTTGCTCAATTGTCTGGAATCCATTTTATCAAATACACAAAAATAGCGTAGAAACGATACAAAATAAAGTTTTAAGGTTTTTAAATTATAAAGAGACTGGTTTATATGATTTCGATATAGATAAAGATATATTAAGGGAAAGATATGATCTCAAAATACTGGAGAATCGACGAAAATACGGGCATATTGTATACTTACATAAATTGTTACCGAGGCAATGTAGACGATATTAGTTTTCTGTCCATGATAAGTTTAAGTGTCCCCCCACTATCCTACTAGAACTTATAGAACTTTCCACTTAGAGCTGGCAGGTACAAATTATCAAATCAGTTCTCCTCTCCACAGAATATGTAGTAACTATAATACGATCCAAGCCAACTGTGATATATTTGACATCAGTATAAAAAACTAAAAACCATGTTAAACTAATTGTTTTAAACCATTGCTTTTAATATTATTTTAATATTAAGCTAGTATTAAGTTAGTTCTAGGTTAATGTAAATATCAAATGTACCATATCGCTCTGTAATAGGGCTTGCCTGTTGAGTGCATTACCAAATAAATAAATAAATAAATAAATAAATAAATAAATAAATATATAAATAAATAAATAAATAAATAAATAAATAAATAAATAAATAAAATGCTTGACAAAAAAATTAGTTTTACATATAATAATAATGAATGATAAGTAGATGGAATAATATATATAAATTATAGTGAATGTAAAATAAATACATAATTGCAAATAAACTGACTTAACCCGAAATAATGGGAGCAGTACTACTTATGTGCAATTTCTGGCTCTTCATGTGTACTACGTTTTTTTTATCAATTCTAACTGATAAAGCACTATACTACAGTAAACAAAAGGTTGTGTGTGGTATTTTTAATACTCCTAAGACACTTGCGTAGGATGGAAGCTCTGTCAATTTTTTTCTTATATCTCTGCAATGAGGTATAAATACCATCTATATTCGTCTATTGTAAATTACGCGGGGTTATAGATAATGAGTAGTTAAACGACTGTAAAAACCATTCCCATAGCATATCTCATTTTAATTGTACTCCTTGAGATGAAAACGCTAATGTTTTTTATGTGAATAACACGACGGAATGCTTATTTATTGAAGTTCGTAGTTTCGTGTGAGTCTCTCACAATTTTAACGGAGCAAGTTAATCAAAATCAAATTTAAATATTTACGCAGAAGGTAACCGATAGATGAGGTTTTGTGCCACCGATCTCCATCGAATTATCCTGTCGTTAAATCCCATAAAACTTCCACATATAAATACGTTTTACTTTTCCAGAACGTTAAGTCAACAAATTCGTTCTTTACCACACCACTTATTTGTTCAAAATTAATAAAGATCGCTAAATTTAAAACTACCCACTTCAGTATCCCTCCATCTAAAGTAAATATCATTTTGAGTAATACAACGTTGACTTAGTTATACAGAAGGAGACTGGGATACTCAAATATTTCAGATTACACCCTCTCTTTGTCAGATATCAACTCTCTGCCCAACTTCTTTTAAAGGACACTGTTAACGTCAGAAAAATTTTAATTTATTGATTAGTTTGTTTATACAAACCATCATCACGAGCTGAATAATTGTTTTTAACACCCAGAAGCAATTTCCTTTATGGCACGATTCATAATCAATAGGACTTTCAAATTGTTTCAATGTATCTGTGCATGCTGCTTCATAATTTGCTGCAAGAAATTAGGAATTTTGTATTAACTAAGGACGATAGCTCTATGTCGACTTGTTTGCTTCTGTACTTTGTACGTTAAATGTACTTAGATGTAAAAGAGACCAACTTCTTGCTGAGCTGAAATAGGGGTGAGCTTAGGTTCCCTAGGAAAGCATATTAAGTTAATATTCTGAGTAACTTTGAAGTACGATACTTTTTTGTTTAAAGTATTTTAACAAAGTTTAGAACCAATTTTAAAACTAAATTTTTGATTTAACAAAGTTGTGAATAAGATACTATTCGACAACCAGAAATGTGTCCATAAATGAAAATAATAAGCGAAAAAATAAATGAAAGTAAAAATGAAAAAATTCACTTTACGTTCGAAACGCGACGGTGAAGGCGTCCCGGTGCTATTTTTCCTTGCGCAAGGAAGCAGCAACAACAACTCGGGTTACAGGGAAATTCATTCGCGGCGACGAAGTAGAGAACCAGGTACAGAAAACGTACTAGGCACGTTAGCACGTAGACCAGAAGTTCATCTTGAAATACGCTTTGTTGAGGTTACCAAAATTCACTCGCGACGACGAAGTAGTGAGTAGGAGGTACAAAAAATGCGCTAGGCAAGAGCAACTAAAATGAATACCAAAATTACATCTAGAAATACAATTTTTTGAAATGTACCAAACTACACACAAAGGAAGAGATATATAACACTTAATAGATCACCGAAGACTGACTTCCTGGAGCGTAAAATTCTTGGTCTTATATAGGTCCGGTAGCGTTTGGTTTAGACGGGGACAGTACCTCGCCGGAACGTTTTTCCTCATTTTTTGCTTTCGTTTGCCGTGCCCCGTCCATTCTTTTGGTTAGAAAGCGATTTTCGTACGAAAAAAAATATTTTGAGACTGAAACTTATATGTAAAAGTGGGCATCGACAAGGGGCATCTTTTAAAGAAAGACTTAGGACTATATCTGAAACGGCTATTGAATTATTTGGAATTAACTGCCAGGGGGTTATTTATCTGGTCCGGTAAGGTATCACGAAGGCCTCCACTTCGATATGAACGGTGAATGTATATCGGAAAGCTTTAACAGTTAACTCGCGGGCCGGGAGTTTACGCGAGAGCTTTAGCGCATAGGGTCTGATCTGCATTCGTTGAAGTGGAAATAAGTTTTGATGAAAAAAGTTAACAATTGGGAACGGTAAGTTTACGATTTAGCTATTAAAATTAGATAATTTGAAAGGACGTGAAAAGAATAATTAAATGGAAATTAATAGAAATAGAAATGAAATGTTGTAAATATGAATTTGTGAGGAAATTTTGATGTGACTGAAATTTATAAGAGGGATATATTTTTTAGGGCAATAATTAATAATAATTTGACTGTAAAATTGTTATTTTAATAGTTTGAAGGCTGTTATTGATAGTTTTGGTTTATTTGGGGATTATCGAGTGTTTCTGAATTTTTTCAGGATTTGATTAGAAAAATTACAGTTTTTGATAAATTTAAATAGCCGAATGACTTTTTTTATTATGTTTTGACATTATGGTCTGAAAATGGTGTTTATTTTGAAAATTATGAAACTTTTATTTTTACTTTTTAGCTTATGCCTGAAAGGTACTATAACATTTGAAACGGCCACCCATGTATGTACATAGTAAAGACGCACTTAAGCTCCTACGCCCCAGTTTAAGAAACGTCTCTCAAAAAAAAAAAATTAATTGGGAATTTTGTTTTATATCTAGCAAAATGTTTACTATTTTCACCGTGTCCTTTTACATACTCTTAGAAATACCACGCTGACTGTTCAGTCAACTGTACGATCACACATTATTTTATAATTAAGTCTTCCTTTAAATTTTATGAACGCCATTACACAATAAACATACCTAAATTAACCTTCACCTGAAAGTTCGGCACAATCATAAACTAATGTTAATTCAAGGATATCAGCATATTATGAAAATTATAGCTTTTTGTTGGAGCTGAACCTGTAGATAAGTGGTAAAATAAAAACTTGGTTTTTCCAGGCCAGACATCAGATTTATATCTGTAAGTGTATGAACAATTCGTTTAATTTCACAAAAAAACAAGGGTTATGGAGCTTTTGTTCTCTTGACATTCTCCAAACAAGTAGAAATGTGTTTCTCTGATTACAATAAACACGCAATTTTTTTCACCATTGTCTTAGTGATGATTATTTAACAGACCCATCAACCAATAACAAAAAAACACTTGAAAACTTGATTTAACATGACATTAGTGATACTATTGATGTTCACGTTTTGTATCATACAGTGTGTGTGTTTTATTTTGTGGCTAGATACTTCTAGGATGTTCTTGCATGGCCTATTAGTGAAAGGAGGCAAACATGAACATTTATTTAAAATGTTTGTTGCGGGGCAACAAAGTGACCCAGCAATAACTGTTTTAAATCGATTTTTATAAAAAAACATAAAACCAATTTTATGTTGTTTGGCAAAAAAGGAGGAGGAGGTATTACAGTATATCTCAAGTGTCATTTTAACTCTTGGTATGTTTCCATAATTTAAAAGTCGGTGTTGGCATAATATACCGTCTGTATATTTTCCAAGTGTCACACAAAATTCTCGCTTAATATCTATTGTAGAAGAAGAAAGTTATAGAAACAGATACCATTGTTTGTCAGCTATAGTTCAGTAAAAAGAAATTTGAAATCCATAGCCTACTTTGTGAGATATATTACAAAAACCTAAAAAATAGGAAAACCCCAAACGGTTATAGCTTCCTTATTTGAGGAGATACGAAAAAAGTTAAAGGGATGAAAGTTGACGGCGAAGACAATAAGAATAATAATGTGTATGAAAAAAATTGAAACACGTAGTTGGCTTTGATATACGCTCTTGTGCAAAAATGAAAAGAAAAAATCTCATAGTATTTCGTTTATTTTTTCTCTTTCCAACGATATAAGACATGTCACAACAATTTCAACTGATAGTGTCAATAGTCCAAATGTGCCTTTAGAGGACGGAATATTAAAACATAATATTTTTGTCGCAAACTCCTCTATAAAATCCTTATTTTACTATAAGGAACATAACCAGACTGCAACCAACAGTTACTCTCCGGGCTACGTGCCCCGCCGAGCGCTGAATTACAAGTTACAAGCCTGGCGCGTTAAATGTAATAATTGCATATTACCATCAAAACGTTAATGCTTCGATTGCAAAAACACCAGCCGAAAGACTGATCTTACTTAAAAGAGCTCCTTTTCACAGATTATCAGAAATGAACATTAATAATATAGTAAAATATCTGTACTTATTGTTTTTATATAAACTCAGATCATTTAAGGTCCCTACATATTTACTTAATTTGCTGATTAGGATCTAGTGTTCATAATGTTAGTGTTAGGATAAATTCTTTTACAATCCCTGAGCATAACCATACTAAATTCGAAGGATTTTTCTCGTATAATGCTCCATGTCTATTAAACACTCTTTTAAATGAGATAAATTTGTCACATGGAGCTTTTATTAAACATATAAAGACTTTATTATCTACTAATATATTTATATATCTACTAATATGTAATAGTTTTTCTTCTCAATCCCATCACACTTCTTACACATCATATATAATAGAGTAGAGTGGAATAGAATAGAATAGAATAGAATAGAATAGAATAGAATAGAATAGAGTAGAGTAGAGTAGAGTAGAGTAGAGTAGAGTAGAGTAGAGTAGAGTAGAATAGAATAGAATAAGGTTATAAATCTAATTGATCAAAAATTATGACATAGGACAAGTCAATTTATCACAATAGTAGATAATTATTTTACGTTAAGCTATTTATTTATATACCTATATTTACTTATACAGTGTGAAACATTTTAAATGGAAACCTCTCTATAAAAAATGTATTTATAATCCTATGTTAACGCTTTTTTTTAAATGATAAACCATCGAAAACAAACTCCACTTTATGACAAAAATTTAGAGATAAATTTCAATTTTCAAAGCCTTCTATGATTTATTTTCAATGTCGAAAATGGACAAATTTGATTAGCGATTTTTTTATTGAAATTTTAACTACACCACTGGATTCAGTAACCTCTCAAATGGGTAAATCCCAAGTTCTATGAAAAAATATTGAAAAATGACAAATTTATGACAAAATCAATGTAGGCTCATAGTAACTTTTACTTGATTTTTTCTAAAAATCGAAGTAGGCCATGAAAAATAAACAAAAGAAAGATAAATTAAGTGAATAGTTTTAATAAATATTACATTTTTATTGAGTAATGGCAGATAATAATAGGGTGTCATGGAAAACAAATTATATAGTCAAACGTCAAATCTTTAAAATTCGCATATTCTCATATTCATTGTTATTGAATTATAAAATTAATCGATAGTTATTATCAAGTATTAGTTTATTATTTTGTAGTTAATTATGGATAATCTAAATGTACAGGAAAAAATTGAACTTGTGCGCCTTAGAGGAGATAATGACAGAACATTGAAAGAGGTATGCGAGATATTCGGCAACAGGCGTCCGAATAGGCCCAACATTACTAAAAAAAATTTTAAAAATTTATAAAATAAACAAAATTTTTAATGAGTGTGGCGCTGCGACACGGCGTATTATAAGAACAGATAATATACAAATAAGAACCAAATGTTCTCCACCGTATGTCACGTCAAGATATATCACCTTAATATAGCTCATTGCGAATATCCTGGAACGAACGACTAAAACTCCTGGGGCTGACAATGGTGAACTAAGGGCAACCAAAGCGGCATGAGGCCAATTCTCCATAAATCCTCAACTTTCCAATATAAAAATGCAATTCAACCCTGTGACGACCTCCGGAATCCTCTGGTTTAAATAGGCTGCTCGTAGGGCATCAGACAGTCACAGAGGGCTTTGAAAAAGGTACCGGCCAGGTGTACTCAGTCCCCAACATCAACAATAATATGAATAGAAAATGAGGTAACGTAAAGGTGTGACGTGAAGTCTAACCATGAAAGGTGAACCTTAAAAGTGAACTCTAAAGTTGAACCGTAAAATAAAAGGCCTGAAAATATTAAATCGTCTTAGAAATGGTATATCTATATAATTTATATCAAAATGTGAGAAAATCTTAACAGAAAGATTTACCTTAGATATTATGAGGCCTTTCACCAAAAATAATGCCTATTGCTATGAAAATGTCTTGAGCAAATTGCAGCAGACCAGCATGGCTGATTTTTTTTTCACAAAAAAGGAAAGGAAAGGAATTTCTTTTTTTTGTACCTTATCTACTCGTGCCTGCCAATTTAAAATTACTAGGATTTAGAATAATTATAGAGATTTTTAGAGATGCGACATGCGCTTAGGTACGTTTAGTTGTTTAGTACGAAATACGGATACGAATCTTCTGGTACGAATCTTTTTGTATATGGAGTCAGTACAATACGAATCTTTGAAAACAGTCGTATTGCCCATCACTACAACAAACACCAGCTGAAAGACTCATCCTACTTAAAGGAGCTCTCGTGCCAGTCGTCCCACACCACTTGCAGACTGCAGTTTCGAGCTGTTGGCTCTCGTCAGTGCAAGGTAGGCATGTGACAAATGACACGAGGATCCTTTGATTATTTGGTACATCTCGGTATCGTTAGGATAGACAGTTTTAAATTATTTTAACAACAATCCAAACGCCAGTGTAAGAGTAGCTAGCTTAGATTTGAATTTACCTAGAGAAAATATTCGCCGATGCCTTAAGAAGAATTTGGTAAAACCATTCAAACCCAAATTTTTACACATGTTGGAACCTGGTGATGATAACAGACGGACGGAGTTTTCCTTGTGGGCTCAAGGAGAGTATCTTAATAACAGAAATTTTAATAAAAATATTTTATTCAGCGATGAAGCAACTTTTACAACAAACGGGGTAGTATCGTCACAAAATTCTAGGTTTTGGGCTATAGAAAACTCACAGTTTGTCATTAATTGTAAAATACAATATTCCCAAAAAGTTAATGTTTGGTGTGGGGTGCTCAATGAAACATCATTGGCCCTTTCTTTCTTGAAGGTAATATGAATAGCATGCAGTTTTTACAGTTCCTAAGAAATGAATTTTGGAATATTCTACATGAACTTCCAATACAAGAAAGAGTAAATCTACATTTTCAATTAGATGGAAGCCCTGTCCATAATGCCAGAGTGGTTACCAGATGGCTGAATGCTAACTTTCCTAATCGATGGATAGGTCGTGGTAGCCCGTTAATTGAATGGCAACCCCGATCCCCGGACTTAACACCGATGGACTTCTTTTTATGGGGTTTAATAAAATGTAAAGTTTACAAGTCACGCCCGAGTAATAGAGAAGATTTGTATGCAAGAATAAGACAAGCTTGTGCAGAAGTTACCCGGCAACAATTACAGAATGTCGTAAAAAATATTAAAAAACGATTCGACAAGTGCATCGAAATAAACGGCGGCCTTGTAGAGGCTACAAAAATTTAAGAAGTTTGTGTAATGTTGTACAATGTATTATTTTTTTTATTTAATAGGTATCTAATTATTATTACTTTTATTTATTCATACTTATGTTTTTAAGTCCAATATGATTAAGTTTGTTTAAATGACAATATTTATTAAAATTATTCACTTAATTTATCTTTCTTTTGTTTATTTTTCATAGGCTACTTCGATTTTTAGAAAAATCAAGTAAAAGTTACTATGAGCCTACATTAATTTTGTCATAAATCTGCCATTTTTCAATATTTTTTCATGAAAGTTGGGAAAAATAAATCATAGAAGGTTTTGAAAATTGAAATTTATCTCTAAATTTTTGTCATAAAGTGGAGTTTTCGATGGTTTATCATTTAAAAAAAAAGCGTTAACATAGGATTATAAATACATTTTTTACAGAGAGGTTTCCATTTGAAATGGGTCGCACCCTATATACAATCTCTCACACACATTCACTGAACTACCAAAAATAGTTAATAGCAAGTAATTGTTAATTGTATTATTCACTAACAAATGTTTCAAATAACAGAATTTAAATTAGTATCTATAATTTAGAAAATCCTCCACAGAAAAAAATCTATTTGCCACCAGGAATGATTCTAAAGTTGACAAAAATGTTTTCAGATTTACAATATTTCGTATATTTGCACTTAATTTATTATATAACACAGATCCCATATAGTACGGATTGGATTTATATAAATCTAATCTATGCCTATCGTACTGCAAATCGGAGCCATAGCCGTAGAATAATCGTGAAACTTATTTTGTGTTACAAATTTTAGTACTTCTAAAATATACAGACTAGGCAATGCTAAAATTTTATTCCGGGCAAATGCCATTCTGCAAGATTCTCTTATATTCATTCCAAACATGGAACGTATAGCTCTTTTTTGTAAAATAAATACTCTAATCGCGGATGCTGAATATCCCCAAAAAATAATACAGTATCAAATTCGTGATTCAAAACTACAAAAATAGTACGTTTTAAGAGTATTTAAACTGGTGATGTGGCGCAATCGTTTTAATTCAAAACAAATACTTGCACAATTTTTGCTCATGAACGTAATATGTGTGTTCTAATCTAAGGATAGATCTATATCTAACTTTATGTGATGTTACTTGTTGAATTGATTTTTTATTGCTCTTAATTAGTACACTCGATGTATATTTTTTAACAATAGGATGAAAGTGCATAATAAAAATTTTATCCTGATTCATTACTATTTTTTTACTTTTGAGAAAATCGGATAACGCAAGAAGATTTAAGTACAATTTGTGGACAGAATCATTTAATAGTTGATCACTTATAATAGTAATATCATCAGCAAAAGCACCATAGAATGTTGACAAATAGTTATCTAAGTTATTCTTGTAAAGAATAAACTACAGTGGTCCCAAAACACTACCCTGTGGAACGCCTACTTCGACCGGTAACTTCTCAGATTTAGCACCGAGAAAATCTACATACTGTTTCCTGTTTCTTAAGTATGATCTCAAGAGTTTATTACATAAATCTCGTGTACCATAATATTCAATAATTTTCAAAGGAATGTCATGGTCCGCAAGGTCAAAAGCCTTAGAGAGATCTATAAATAATGCTATTACCTTATGTCCTTGATTTAAGTTTTTATATATGAAGTCTAAAATGTTTAATAATGATGTTATTGCTGCTCTCTAAAACCATGCTGATTTGGAGATAAAATGTTGTCAGATTCTAGGAATGTTTTTATGCGTTTAGATAATAACTTTTCGAATATCTTGGAGAATACTGACAATATTGCTATTGGTCGATAATTACAAATTTTTTTGCGGTCACCCTTTTTATATAAGGGAATAACTTTAGATGATTTTAATAAGCTAGGATAAGTGCCCTCCGTAAAGCATTGGTTGATGATATGAGTTAGTGGTGCAGCTATCTCTGATGGGTACAGAGGTTGTAAGTATATTGAATTCTCATTATTAGGTAAATCTGGAATTTGAGTTATGTTACTTTGAGACGTATTATTATAGGTCTTTGGTAAATTTATTAGATAAGAATTAAATTCATTCGAGATTTTTGGTTTGTCTGTACTTAATTGGTCATTGACTTCTATTTCGACGGGTTCGTTTGAGTTTTCATTTAATTATTTTCCATATTGTTTTAGGTTTATTTGCAGAGTTTGTTTATTTATTGTGTATTACTTGAACTTTTGTGAACTTTACCTTTCTCTTATATGAGTGGAATGGAAGAATGATCTAGCCAAATTCCTAACCATTTATGTTGTACATTTCTTTTTTTTGTAAGCGCAATAAACATTTATTTATTTATTTGAGGGGCT
This sequence comes from Leptura quadrifasciata, assembly GCA_963675555.1. Lineage (NCBI taxonomy): Eukaryota > Metazoa > Arthropoda > Insecta > Coleoptera > Cerambycidae > Leptura > Leptura quadrifasciata. The sequence continues at coordinate 9,933,293 of OY776681.1, read as the reverse complement.
GCCATTGTTTCAGTTTGTTAACTTCATTTAAATTGGTAACCTCGAAATGTGCGACTTATATAGGACTAAAATTATGCGACAGCTCAAATCCGAATTTCAAAAAATGACCAAAATGTCCGGGTGTCTTCATTATAAATAAGACACACTGTATATTGTATATATTTTTTGTACAACTCATAGCGGGCGTTTTCCTTTTTGCGTTTGTCTTGTAGGACTTTTAGATCTCGAGATATTTTTTAAAAGCCGATGGAAAATGCGCTCTAAATAATTTAATTGTTTAAATAAACAATACACTGACCCCACCGAAACCACAAAACTGGATTCTGAAAGTGGGAACTCAACCTGACCCCCAAAATATTTTAAAATAAAAAAAATGTCTCAACCAGACAATTCACTTTAAAGGAAACATAATACATTTATTTCTAATTTCTATCCGATTCTATATACGTTGAGCAATTATAATAATCACCATTTATATATTTTACTATATAGAAAGCCATAAAACATCAAAAGCCCAGAGGTAAGCTTGCCTAATGGCCAATTAAGCATAGATAATTCCTCATTATTATGTCATTTGTCTATAATTATTATCAATAATTATCATACAGTTTTACTCACAAAATTTTTGTTGGATGTAATCAAGCGTATATTATTTATGTGTTGGTTTTAAACAAATGTGTGTGAAATATGGTAGTTTCTGGAACGTACTATAACAAACGAACAAACAAACTTTATTGATTCATAACAAAATAAATACATAACTATTAATCAATTAATTAGTAAAAATACACAAGTCACAAAATAATTTTCAATGTACACCTAAGTAAAAACCTATGTGTGCGCAATTTACAATATTTTTATAATTATGCTATGTAACATTATAATTTCTAAAAGATAGCTACATATTATACAAAATTAATAATAAAAAAAGAAAAAAAACCGAATTTTTTTGTACTCACTTGAAATTAGAAAATACATACATACCTTCAGTTAAAGATAATGAATAGATATACAATTATACAAGGTGTTCCAAAGTTAAAGGTACACACGTTACTTGTGGATAGAGGGCACTTTTGCGGTTTAAAATTGTCCGGCATTAATGCATCCATCGTCCTTCCTTACTGAGATACAGAATGTTTTATTGATTTTGACCGTAATATCTTAGTGTATAACAAACGATCAATACGTAGTTTTCTATTATACCAACGACAGAATTCCAGTCTTCTATCAGAGTCTCCAGCGTGCAATTTTTGGACTTCCTGAAATTTATAATCGTGGTATTTATGTTTCTTTAAAATTCTTTTCACCGTCGAGGGCCCAACCCCGCTCTCTTCAGCAATTCGTCTAGTAGCATTTTCAGGATTTATGTGAATTTAGAATAGAATAGAACTTTATTAACTACATTACATACAAAATACATTTGTAGCAGGTCAAGAAAACCAGTACAGTATATAAAAATACACGATACACAGCAATATTACATACAAACAAAAATAAAAAGGAAGAAAGCAATTTTTTGAGATTAAAATATGAGTAAAAGAATATGCAAGCAGAAACAAGCAAAATAGAACAAATACGTTAAAAATAGGCATATAAAATAACATAGGTGTTGAATACAGAAAAGGTGAACTTCACATTAATTCAATAAAATTGTTTGAATTTAAATATTCGCTCACAGAGTAGAAGCATTTTCTTAACATAAACGATTTCAATGTACGTTTAAAACAGTGGAAATTCAAGGATCTCATTTTAAAAGGCAGTTTATTGTATAAATCTAATTTAATGGAGTTTTTCTCTGACATTGCTAATCTAAATCGAGGCTTTTTTAATAGAAAACCAGATCTTGTCCAGTAATTATGAGAACTTGACTGTATGTCATAATCATTAATGTTTTTATGGATATCTAATAAAATGGAGTAAATAAAAACAGATGGAAGAGGCATTATGCCAAAACTGACAAAAAAGGGATGACAATGATCCTTTATCTCAGCACCTGCCATTATTCTCACCACTGTTTTTTGCAAACGAAAAATTGTTTGTGCACTGTAAGAATTTCCCCAAAGTACAGTACCATAAGTTAGATGGCTGTGGAATAAGGAAAAGTATATAGATTTAAGAATATCAAAATTCAATAAATTCTTCAACTGACGAATGAGGAAGATCACACTGGATAGCTTGTGGGTTAACTGTTCTACATGACCGGGCCAGCTTAGTTTGTCGACGATACCCAGTAATTTTGCACTCAAACCTTGCGTAATATCCGTGTGTGAAGAAAATATAAGTTTTTGAGTTTTTTGCTGATTTAGTTTTAGCTTATTAGCGATGAACCATTCTTCAGCTCGAGAGACAGTGCCATCTGATGAGTCTATTAGATGATTTAAATCTTTGTCAGAATTTATTAATGTTGTGTCATCTGCATACAGGACACAATTTTTAGGCAACATGAAATAACATAAGTCATTAACATAAATAATGAATAATAATGGCCCCAAAACAGAACCCTGGGAAACCATGGTTTATCTTATTTAGTTTTGACTGCTTATTGTCGATTTCTACACACTGTGATCTGTTGTTAAGATTTGATTTAATAAGTTCAAGAGGTAAACTCTAACACCATAGATATATAATTTGTCTATTAGCAAGTCATGTGTGACACAGTCAAATGCCTTGGTGAGGTCACACATTGTGATAGCTGAATGATTACCTTCCTCGAGACCACGAACTATTTCTGACACTATCTGCATTACGGCTTTGGTTGTTGAACAATTTCTCCTAAAGCCATATTGGTAGGAGCACAAGAGTGAATTTGATTCAAAGTACTGGGTCTGGACTTTAATACGATTTCAATTACTTTAGCAAATATAGGAATAATAGATATCGGTCTGTAATTATCAACCAGTTGTGTATCACCCTTTTTAAACAATGGTATAACTCGAGATTTTTAATGCGTCCGGAAATACACCCTGAGCAAAATATTCATTAATTATAACTGTTAGTGGATACACAAGGATATCAGATGTTTCTTAAACAATTTGACTGTTTAATCCATACATATCAAAGCAATGAGAATGTTTTAAAGCTGCTATAGCATCAATCACTTCTTGTGATGTTACCGGATGAAGAAATAAAGAGGGAGTAGAAGCTGAAACATTTTTTAGAACGTTAGAAATATTCCAATTACTATTTGGCAATGACAGAATTTGTGTAAGAACATTAATTTCATTAACAGCATTGTATCAATCTCGATATGTAGTTCTACTTTTTTGCGTCATATTTTTTTAAATGTAAGAAAACATCCTTTTAGATGGCTGTTGTCTATCAGGGTACAATTGTAAATAATTTTGAGCTGCCCGTGTTTCATTCCTGTAACATCTTATGTACACATCCTACATATCTTATTTCTCTTCTTCGGTATAATGAACCATGTTATTTATTTAATTTTAAATGATTTAAGATCAAAGCACTGCAATACACATTAATATTACATGTGACAGATAAAGAAATAAGAGAGTAGTATTGTTTCTTCATGACATACAAAGCTAATGTGATTTTGAGAAGGCTTTATTTACGCAAAAATGAAAACATTGAAGGTAGGAAAAATACGTATTAATGATGTGAAAAAAAGCCTAACAGTGTCTACAACTATGCGAAGGCTTTTACGGAAAATCAGGTGGTACAAATTTTAGATTACTTGATTTACAACGAGATAAAGAAACGATTAAACACCACAGAAATTAGACAACCCCCAATTCCAGAAACCAGGGCTTGTGCGGAGTTATCTCAGGAGTTATTAAATTACAACTTATCTATTAGAAAATTTAAACTCTGCGCCGTGTGTGGTTAGGCCACTCACTATGTTTATTGATGCCTTCGAGTACTTATTAAATAAGCTTTCAAACGATCCATCTCACCTTGTTTTACTTAAGAATACAACAGTCTTATAAGAAACAACAATATTAATGATGTTTTCTTAGACAAAACCTAGGAAAATGATCAAGTGTAACATATTGTTGTATTTAGTCTTACACAGGCTATAAGAATTTGAAATAAAAATAGCAGGTCCTTATTTAAAAAAAATTGAAGGTGGCCCTGATGAGACGAAGCGTCTTAATATAAATTTTGTGACGGCAGATTATAGGAAACTTCCTTTACAACAAAAACTCCTCGAAATTGTTTTTGATATCTTTTACATTAACAACGCTAGACGTAAAAATCGAAAATGAGCTTTTACGTACTTTGTCGAATATCTCCGGAACCCATCGGAATATTATGAACTTTTATGAACCATTTTATTACTCATCAAAATAGGAAACTTTTTCCCCATTTAACCAACTTTGTATCTCTTGCGGTTTACGAGATCTCTGTATATGCAAATTAAATCCGGGCCACCCTGTATAATAGCATGTAGAGATGTTTAAAAGTCAACACATTAATTCTATTTTTATTTGTAATAGTAAGTGCAATAAATTTTTTTTCAACCCTTAGACTACGTACGTGTAAGACGAATAGTAAACAAATTTATCACACAGTCAATTATTTCGCATCATCTATCACCTTTTAATTTGTTATTGCAAATATGCGTATCACTGCAATAATTGCACATCACGCTATAATTGCACCTTCTTCTTGATGGAAATTTAATTTATAATACACTGACGTTAATGGTCTAATAACACGACGTTGACTATGTTGCATATTTTAATTAAATGGGTCGGTTGCAATTCGAGTAAGGATCCAACCGCGTGTTCATAATGGGGAAACATGAATCAAGGTTTTATTGCAGGGAACTTGTTAGATTCTAAAGTTCGATTTATAAACTATTCCGCTGCAGTTGCGGTTGCAGTTGGAGTTGCCGCAGCAGTATCAGTTGCAGTTCACGAAAATTCGTCATTTATAAACTCTTGCTGCTGTTGACGTCGAACGGGTTGAAAACTACAATTTCATTGGCTATCCGCTGGTAATTCCGCAGCGGTTGCCGTTCAAGATAAAAGTTGGTTATCTACCTGCGGAATATGAACTGCAACCGCAGCGGCAGCGGACTTTATAAATGGAAACATTCGTTTCGTATTCTTCATAAACACTACAGGTGCGGCAACTGCAACTGTAACCGCTGCGGCTAGTTTATAAATTCACCTTAAAGTTTCAGTTTCTATAACGGATACGTTGCTAGATAATTCAGGGTGAATTTCTACAGGACTGCTTGGATGAGGATGTTCATCGTCCTACTAGAGAAGGAAGACGCCTGGCTAGAAAAATATTCACCCATAACAAAATTAAATGGGAGGTATCAACCTTTAAACCCTTTAAATCACCGGGCAGAGATGGTATCTTCCCTGCCCTACTTCAATACGGAATTGAGGAGCTTGTCCCATGCCTGAGAAGTATATTTATAGCAAGCTATACACTGGGGTATATTCCCCAAGCTTGGAGGGAAGTTAAGGTGGCGTTTATTCCGAAAATAGGCAGACGTACACCAGACGAGCCTAAGTCGTATCGCCCCATCAGCTTAACCTCATTTCTCCTAAAAACAATGGAGAAACTTTTAGACCAACATATTAGAAGCGAAATCCTTACAGGAACACCGCTTCACACAAAACAATTTGCCTATCAACCTGGCAAATCAACAGTAAATGCTCTACATTGCCTGGTTCAAGGCATTGAAAAGACATTTACAGCAAAAGAAGTGGCTATGTGTGCTTTCATAGATATAGAGGGTGCTTTTGACAACGCCTCCTATGAATCCATACAAAAAGCCGCGGAAAAAAGGGGAATACAGTCACCTACAATTAAATGGATACAATCCATGCTCAAAAGCAGAATTATTACCACAAGTGTGGGGGATGAGTCGGCTACGGTGACTGCAGTCAGGGGTTGTCCACAAGGTGGAGTCCTATCACCCTTGCTGTGGTCAATGGTGGTCGATGATCTCCTACATAAAATGAGTAATTCAGGCTTTAACGTCCAGAGATATGCAGATGACCTGGTCGTCACTGTGAGAGGTAAAAATGAGGTCATGATTTCCAACCTCATGCAAATTGCCTTAAATATAATATCCAAATGGTGCTCGTCAGAGGGACTCAATGTCAATCCGAGCAAAACAACTATTGTCCCGTTCACTAAAAGGAGAAGACTCAATCTTAGAACTCCTGTACTGAATGGAACGATAATACATTTTTCCAGTGAAGTTAAGTATCTAGGAGTAATCCTGGATCAAAAACTTACCTGGAACTCTCATCTGGAACGGACTCTTACTAAAGCAACAGCGGCAATATGGACGTGCCGTAGGTTGTTTGGTAAGACTTGGGGTCTAAGACTGAAAATGACACATTGGTCTTATCTTTCGGTTGTCAGACATATGGTAACCTACGCATCATGCGTATGGTGGCCAAAAACAGAAGAAAAAACAGCACAGGGAAAGTTGCAGAAACTGCAACGCCTTGCCTGTTTAGGGACTACAGGAGCAATGCACTCGTGTCCCACAGCAGCTATGGAGGCTATGCTTGACCTACTTCCCTTGCACTTACATGTAAGGAAGGAGGCGGCACTCAGTGCCTTACGACTGCACCAAGCACATAAATTCAAACCAGGTGATCTGGTTGGTCACTTAAGGATTCTGGAGGAAGTCCATCTGAAGTCCATGACCAAACCCACTGACTCAATGCCAGTCAAACAAGACTTTGATTGCCCGTTTGACGTGCTAATTGAAAGTCGTCAGACGAGCAAGATGGAGTCACTGCGACTGGAGCAGGGGTCACTTATCTGGTATACAGATGGATCCAAGATGGCTGAAGGGGTAGGAGTGGGAGTAGCAGGGCCGAATTGTAGGCTATCCAAAGCCCTCGGAAACACCCCAACCATCTTTCAGGCAGAAATTTATGCCATAGACCTGTGTGCCCAGGTATGCCTAAATAAAAGCATCAGAAGGGCAAAGATCTATATACTATCAGACAGCCAGGCAGCACTAAAGGCTCTAAGGTCCTATACCTTTGAATCTAAAATTGCCTGGGAATGTAGACAATCCCTGAAGCAACTGGCTATTAACAACAGGGTTACCTTGATGTGGGTGCCAGGGCATGAGGGAGTACAAGGAAACGAACTTGCTGATAGCCTTGCAAAAAAAGGAGCTGAAGCACCGTTCATTGGACCCGAACCGTTTTGTGGCCTAGCCAAGGGACACATAGCGGAGGAGATCCAAGAATGGGAAAAGGAGCAGAAAAAGTCCTACTGGAGGAATACTCCAGGCCAAAGACAAGCGAAAAAGTTTATAACTTATTCGACAAAAAATGCCACAAGGCTTCTCGAACTGGAAAAGTCCGAATTAAGGCTAATCACAGGCCTTCTAACTGGCCACTGCCCCTTGAGATACCATCTCAAGAATATGGGCAAGGCGGTAGATAATAAATGCAGATATTGCGATACTGCAATTGAAACTGCGGAACACATACTTTGTGAATGCAAGGTGTTAGTCCGCACTAGGCTAAAATTCCTAGAACAGGCGGAATTAACGCCGGAAGACATAGGGAAATTAGCTCCCAGGAAAGTCACAAGCTTTGTAAAAAGTCTGGGAATCCTGGGATAACCACTAGATGTAGGGTAAATCACAAAAGATCTTTTAGGTCGAAGTGAAGTAAGGCTGTTCGAAGCCAAACGACCCCGTAAAACAATCTACAATCTACGTTGCTAGAAAAGATTCACAAAGGCCTGACAATGAATAATGTTCATTCATATAAGAAATAATTTACCAGAACTTGAGAGAGTGAGTGAGTTCAGTTTTATGAATCAATATTCCTCACTATAGACTGCCTGATATGGCGTTGATTGTATGTTTTTCCTCAATGGATAAAAATATAATTGTCAATGTTGGAGCTATATAGCTATACACGGAGCTATTCCCAGCTGTGTCAAAGGTCATAAAAAACTCACAAAAGTATACAACCTCTAACAAATTAGAACAAAAAACAGTAAACGATATCCGTAGTAAATTGTCTTCTAACGAGTTAATTTTATGTAAAACAGATAAAGGTAACACTGTGACAGTTTTATCTAGATCTGATTATAATAATAAAATGAACGAATTAATAAATAGTGATGATTTTAACGAACTAAAACATGACCCTATGAAAAAATTTCAGTCAGAAATCCAGGTACTACTAAAGAAAAATACACCCAATATAACAAATTTTCAAACAAACAACCTTCTATTAATGAATGCTACAGCCCCCATACTTCATGATTTACCAAAAATTCATAAGGAGGGTTTTCCTATGAGACCGTTAGTGTCTTATATTGATGCACCGGCTTATAGACTATGTAATAAACTCAATTCGACTTTACCACAGTTGATCAAGTTTCAATCCCCTTACAGTATAAAAAATTCTTTAGAACTTGTGAAATTGGAAAACATAACCTTACCCGAAAATGCCAAATTAGTTTCCTTTGATGTTAAAAGTTTATTTACCTCTATCCCTATTCATGAGCTTAAGGATATATTAAATTATTTTAAATTTGATAATAAAATGTATACACAAGTAAACGGCTTACCTATGGGTAGTCCGTTAAGCCCATTATTAGCTGAAATATTCATGGCAAATTTAAAAAAAAAAATTTTTACCACAAACAATAATCTCCTTAAATACATACATTTTTGGGTAAGATATGTTGACGATGTGTTTTGTATATGGATCGGTACTGAGAGACAATTGTTACATTCCATCCATTTTATTAACTCCCTAAACAAGAAAATTCAGTTTACAGTTGAAATGGAAAAAGAACGGTTAATAAACTTTTTAGATATTACGCCGACACGTAAAGAACATGGGCTAGAACTTGATATTTACAGAAAGCCAACTTTTACTGACACTCTTATACATGCAAATTGTAATCAATCTTGGAAGATAAAAATGCCACCATTTCATAGCTATGTACACAGACCATGGCTCTGATGGGTTACTTATTGACAAATCAATAAAAATAAACAGAAAATTATTAGAAAAACATTTTTATAATGTGCCACATATAGAAAACAAAAAGTGGCATAGCATAAATTATGTAAATAAGGTTAACAATTCAGTATGCAATAGATTAAATAAATTAGGTATTAATACAATATAAACGAATATAAATAATTTAGGTCGCTTGTTTGTTAATAATAAAGAAAAGACAGAAGATATTTAAAAATCGGGGGTATATGAAATAAAGTGTGACGACTGTGATGCCGTATATATAGGTCAGAGTGGCCGTAGCATAGATGTGAGGTTAAGAGAACACAAACAGTCTATTTTATATAATAAAAAATCAACTCGTTTCGCCGAACATTGCATTGAGCAAAATCACGTTTTTAACGGTAGTAGTGTTAAACTTTTGCATAATGCAAACAAAGGAAAAATTTTAGAAATTAAGAAGGCCCTAAAAAACCATAAAAACGTTACAAATACACAAACAGAATTTATGAACAATCCTGTACTCGACACAGTAATAAAATTAAAATTAAGTTCGTAGTTCCGATCTGTATTGTTAAATTTTAAGAAATAGCAAATCAAGTTATTATCCCCCACTAGGTGGGTAGAGGATTTGTAAGATATATACTGTGAACCACCACTTTCAGGTCAGTTTTTAAGACTCTTTGATAATGGTCGCGAGGCCGAAACATATGTCAGAGTAATCTGAACAAAACTAATGAAACAATAAACCAAGTGCGTATTGTAACTATTCTTTTGAATATTTATAATTATTCTAATGAAATATTTCTACAATTAGGGATATTTGAGTTTTGTAAAAGCCCATCGCTAGAACATACCGCGTGTCTGGAAACGGCCAAATATCTCGAGAAATACATATTGGATCCAAAAAAGAAAAACACGTTCTTAATAACTTTGAAAGCTCTATCCAATGGTACCAAACGCCTTTTGAAACTATAATGGGCACTTTCATAGCAGTTTCTAGCATTTGCAAATTTTATTATTATAAACAACAAACTGTGGTAAAGCAATTGCTATGTTAAAGGCTCGCTTTTGACTCTTAAAGCGAATATATAGGCCTCACCATTTGCGCGTTTATAAAAAAACGATCATTTACCTATCGAACTAATATTCTTTTCCTGATAGTGGGTAATATTAAACGCGTAAAATGTTAAACGTTTCTATAAATAATTCATGGCTCACTTAAAGTATGATTTCGTAACCCTGTAAGCTAATGGCTCTGTTATTTATAGTTTTAAGTAACAAGTTATTATATCGAAGAATAATAAAATGAAAGTGTACCTACACTAACAAGTTTTATAGACTTGAGCAGTACTTATTTATAGAAAAATATAGTAAATAAATAAGAAATTGTAGATGGTGGGCATAAAGTAAACCCATACTATAGAATAAAAATAATTTTTTCTTCAAAATTTAAAAGAATTTGACTTTAATGACAAGTTTTGCGGACTTAAACTGTCATTTTTTTATACTCCTCTACTGCCGCTCATAAACGACACTAATAGTATTTGAAGAAAAAGTAACGGTATTTATTTAATCCACTTTCGATGTTTGAAAAAAACACAGCATATTTTACGAGAAATAGATTGCTTGTGTCTCAGTTATTCTTATATTTGTATGTATAGTATAGTAAACTCTAAACTGGCATGTGTATGAGTTGATAATGCACGTACGATTTCTCTCGCACACAAAGTTAAAGTAATAGCCCAAAAACACTGTCGCGTATGTCTGCCAAGCTTCTCTCTCACCTATTTTGAGACAGAAATATTGCGATACACACTGAAGAGAGAGATAAATTTTAATCTACGTTTTCACGTTTTCAATAAGTTCAGCGGTTCTCAAACTCTGAAGATTTATCATTGGTTATTTAACAATCGTCTCATATTAGAATTAAATTCATCGTTATATGAAATATATAAGCTATTTTTAGTGGTAGTGGATATTCATCCGACAAACGGACATTGCCAAACCACTATACCTAGGACTTGCAATTTTCTAGTATCTACATATTACATGTTTTATAGCTGAATTGTAGGAATAGCTCAGTGTGTAAGTAAGTAAGGTAAAGGGAATAAAACATCCGGGTTCAAATCCTGTTGCCTACCGATTTTTTGAATTTTATTATATTAAAAGTTAAACATTTTTCTTCGAAACATTTTATTTTATTAATCCGCGCCGCAAGTTTTGTTAAAACTTTCTTTTCGTTAAACATTTTTCTTGTATTATTCCGCGCGAGTTTATCCCTTGGTATTTAATGGTCTGGTTATTTATTCGCTTGTCAGACGAATATCCACAGCCATTTTTTTTTTATTTATTATACATTACATACGCCATAGGCCCTCAATCCTTCGTGTTTTATTTCTTGCTGAATAAATAATTAGACCGAACAGTTTTATATTAAGTATTATATTTATATTATTTTTTAAGGCATTTTTTACAGCCCATTCCTATATCACCTGGTGATATGGGCGTTGCGTATCTATAGTTTTTATCCAATAAACAGACGTACCATCTACAGTTTGCAGTTTGGAGGGTCGCTAAGTCGGTCATTCTATTTAACGTTAAATGTGTCCGGGTTTCTAAATTAGATAGGTGTGTAAATATTTATTTCGAATAACATTAAATTATAAAAATACAATATTTGGTAAATATAGCAACTACATTAGGCGTCTTAAATGAACAGTCAAAGAAGTTGGTATTAAATGTAATAAATTATTTTACAAAAGAAAAGGAAAACAAGGGACCCTTGGTACCTCTTGAACGAATTCATTAAAGAGTTTCTGAAGCCTTAAACATAAGTCTCAGAACAGTTAGCAGAATTAAGCACAAACATATTAATAATGTATCCTTGAAAATAAAAATACGAATTAAAAAAAAACCAAAAACATTAGATGTACGTGAAGGCGTTAAAATTCAAATAAGGGAAGTAATTTATAATTTTTATGAATCGAAAACACATTTTACATTAGATACTTTGAAGGAAATACTAAAAAATAAGGGAATCATTGACGTCTCTAAGGTAAGTCTCTTAAAACTATTAAAACATTGTGGATTTAGGTATAAAAAAGATTGTAACCGTCGCTATTTATGTGAACAAATGCAAATAGTTCAACAAAGGGTTGTATTTTTAAGAAAATATATCGAAAACTATGACAGTAACCTTCGAAGGGTTGTATTATAGATGAAACCTGGGTATTTGCCAATGGAAGTGTTCGAAAATCGTGGCAAGATTTATCAAAAAAGTGCCAAACACAAAAAATCAACTGTAGGAAAGCGATTCATTATTTTGCATGCAGGAACATCAGATGGCTGTATTCCGGGAGCAAGCTTAATTTTTTCTACTACCAATAAAAGTATGGATTATCACGATAACATGAATTGTGACAATTTTGAAGAATGGATACAACAGCAACTACTGCCAAATCTTGAAGAACCAATTTTAATTGTAATGGATAATGCTTCGTATCACACACATCACATTAAATAAACAACCTACTTGTCAATGGAAAAAGCATGATATTGCAGAATGGTTAACTAAAAATAGTATTCCTTTTCCTTGTACAGCATTGAAAGCGGATTTGTTAAATCTTGCTAGGAGTAATAAGAAGGAAAAAATGTACTTAGTTGACGAACTGCTGCGGAGAATGGGCATGAAGTTCATATTTCCTAATATTTTATGATAACACCTTTAATATTTTTGTATAATTATTTAGCGATTGCATTACAGTTACAGACATATAGTCGTTTGTAAATTGTTGTAAACTGTTTGAGAACCACTGTCATACCTGAGCTATCGACTAAATAGTTTCTTACTTCATAAGACGAAGCGATCTTTGGACCCGCCAAGTTAGAGTTTGCTCGACTCTAACATCAATGAGTCCAACATCCTCCTACCAAGTTCCAACGATTTATTCACTGAGCCACCGTGTTTCTGATTTCTCAGCTGCTAAAATATGTAGTAGTATTGCGTCGGAAAATTAAATAATGATGTTATCAGTAATAAATCATCGCTATTATGTAAAATTAATATATAAAATGAAAGTATACAATAAATTTTTTTTTAAAACAATTATATCTTATTTAGTATGTGTAAGATTTTAATTTAGTAGTGAATGGCAGGGACTTCTTATGCGTTGAGACCGTATTGTCAACTTTTTTAATGTTATATTGTTTATTAGTATATTAAAAACTGAATTTTATTTGAAATTTCCCAAAAAAGTAATTCACGACTATTTTCTTATCGTAATGCCAGCCTCACATTTGTTTCAATCTGATGCCTGCATGTAACGATCACAAATAAAAATTTGCCTTATACCAGTGGCGGCCGGTGCGGGAGGGCTCTGGGGCACCGCCCTCCCTGCCCAATTTAAAACAATAAATAACAATAACAGTAGACAATAACCTATCTCCCGATAACCTGCTTTACGACTATTTTTAAAAATAATAAGAAACAAACGGCATACTCTCCTAACTTGCGGTCAATTTAATTTAACTTCCGAATTGCATGTAAAAACGCTGAAATGGGCTCCAGATATTCCGCCTAAAATATGTACGGCAGTCGTCATGGCAACTAGTGAAAGAATGGGAGGGGGTTACGCGTGGTTTCGTTATCTATTGAGGCTCTGGTCAATCTGCCCACAGCTGTGTAGGAGTTAATTGCTTCGCCGTTTCTGTTTTCTTTGCTTTTTAACCTCTCCACAATAAAATTGTAAGAGGTTACTAAAATTGGTTCAAAAACGAAAATTGAGATAACATCAAATCTTACGTTTTGAAAGTGGTTTTTGAAAAATGTCTGTGTGTGTGTATGTGTGTTAGCACGATAGCGCCGAAACTATTGAACGGATTTGAATGAAACTTTGCATCTGCGTTTCTTTAGTGCCCCAGAAAATCTGAAAAGGTTTTGGTTGAGATCGGATTATGTTTAATGCCATTTTGACGCAACAAGTTGTTTTTTTGTAATTACTTTCAATTTGCAATGGAACCATTGAAAAGCATTTAAAATTCTGATTTCAACGATATATTACACTTCCACCCTTTCGATCTGGTTTCCGTGAAAAAAATTAAAAACAGCAAATATGAAGCATAGATCGCATTTCGCATGACATGATCGATGCGCGTAGCCGTTACGTCGTGAAACTAGTCACATCACGTGTCAATTCACATGTGAGGGTTTCTTCACTGCCCTAGAAGTAGAGCGGATTACGTTTAGTGCCATTTTTAAATATATATATAGACAAATTGAAGAATTAAATTACAAATATTCCTCTAAAATCTAGTAAAATTACTGAAATGTGTTGTTGAATATTGTTGAGCTAATGTTTCATTTAACAAAGACAGCCGCGAGCGATCGGATTGCAATGAGCAAATTTTGACTATTGTTATTGTCATCGTTTGTCATCCGATAACGTTGGTGTCATAACATGTTAATAAGCTTTCGGCATATTTGTAACTTTTAGTGGATTGTCACAAACTTTAAAAGTAGATGTAACAATATCAATATCATATGCTTTCTGTACCTTCGTTGGCGAATTTATTATAGATTATCACTTTACCAATTTTCAGTTTGTTGCTTTACAAATCTGTAGTATTTAGGATAACTAGACTTTCTTAGTCGTTCAAGTGATGTTAAAGTTGTGAATATCCTAATAGTATATTTTCCAACGAGCGATAATGTAGGTAATAACTCACATAGATGATTGTAAATTCATTAAGTTGAGGGTTTTTTTAGTGCCCCAGAAGATCTGCAAAGATTTTGGATGAGATCGAGTGGGGAGGTTCCAGCCGCTTCCAGTAGCTGCCGATTTTTACGTATGAAATTGTTTTGAGGTTATCGCGCTTTTTTAAAAAGTTTATCGATTTGTTGCATATATAATATAATGTAATTTACATTACAGATTTTTTAAAGTTTTATTAAACATTAGACTAGACGGCAAAAGTGCAAAAGACATAATTAATCATGAAAGTGAGTGAAATTAAAAAACTTATATTTAGCCGCTTGAGCTTAAATGAAAAACTTGAAATAAAACAAAACGGCCGTCCAACGCCAGTTTTAAATATAGTGCAAGAACAGCGACGAAAATAGTACGAAACATCTAGATAATGTTGTCAATTTTCAACTTTTAGAAAAGACTAATATTGCTACATTTCTAAGTACGGCTTATGCGGATCAAATTCGTAAGCATAATGAGACTGTTATCAAAAATCGTCATGTACTCTCAAAAATAGTAGACATATTGAAACTGTGCGGAATGTGTAATTTTGCCCTTCGCGGACATGACGAGAAGAATTCGCTTTTGTCTATTGACCCTGCTACTTTGATACCCGCGAGCCGCCACTGCGCCCTCCCAAGTACATAACGCACGAGCCGCCACTGCCTTATACCTAACCAATATAATATAATAAATTCTTTTGTTATGTCTATATAGACATTCCGTAAATACGTACAATACATAACGATGCTGTATAGATACATATTGTGTTAAAAATTATATAAGTAGGTTAAATGTAGCATTCAAGGATTACATTATTCTAATTAAGTTTTGTTATAATCGAATTGCTTTAATCCATTGCTAGATTTTTCTCAAAATATAACCACATAACTTATTGAAGAGCGAATGAGCACTGACAACAGTCTATAAATCTCTGAAACATTTAAGCCTCTGTTGAAAAATACGTAGCTTGACAGTTCATTGCACAACATGATTTGTGAAAATTAAAGTGTCATCTAGCAGTACTTCGAGTAATTTATCGTTTATTCTCTTCGGACGCCACATTTTATCCATGTCCTAGGAAATAGACTACTTAAGGATTTTTTAATATCCACTGTCCTATTGATTCTTGTATTTTTGTATTTGAACCTTATATATACCGATATAATAAAACCGAAAACGAAGTTTCTCACCCTAGACCTTTAGCCGAGTAATAATCGTTCTTAGCACTCAACTACGCACTTCTTCAAGTGACTAAGCTGAAAAAATAAATTTCATAAAAGGCATGTCACAAGATGAAAATTGCTTAATACGAAATTGGATCATTATCTCCGTTCCCTTACGCACTACGTAGCTAAGTAACGTGATAAATAACAGAGATATTTATTTAATTAGCACTTCATCCCCAAATTGCCTATTTATTTGATATATTCCGTACTATTACTTCCAAGTCCAGTCAGTAAAATAAGTCACCTCTGTCAATGCTTCCTACTTACTAAGTAATTAATGTTAGACTGGCTTGAAGCCTCGCAACCATTTCATATATGTACATCAAATAAAAGGCAGAAAATGTTTGAGGAATACTTGGATAACAGGATGTGATACTAAAAATGTCTTATATAAAAATAATAATACAATTACGAGAAAGCTTCACGGAAGGTATCCCAAATATTTAAACAGTTCATTGGCAAGTAGTGTGAATGAAGGAAGACTACATCCGGAGAGCGAGTGGTTTATATTATTATATTATTCGGTACTTGAACACTTAAAAGAGGGGCGAGCGTAGGTGCGTCTTTACTATGTACATACTTCGGTATGCGATGTAAAGCAACGACGGGCGCAGTTAGTACTTGGATGGGTGACCATTCCAACGGAAACCGCGTTCTCGCCTCACATATCTTCCGGCGGCTTGTATATCAGTGTATGCGCGGAAGCTATACAACCTTAGGCGAGGGTTGTATAGGAGGGGATGTAAAGCCGTCGGTCCCTTGTCTATTAAATGTTAGGCAAGTAAAAGATCCCTACTCTTCTTAAGGGAAGAGGTTCGGCAAAATTCCTGGTGGGGGGTATCTCGTCTACAGGCGTCGGTGTTAGGCCTCAGTAGCGGAAATAGGCCTACGTTATATAAATGTATAAAAAAAAACACTTAAAAGTCCCCTGAGTGGATAACTTGCAGAATGTAATGGACAAAACTTTTGAGGCTGCATTGTTTTGCCTACAGGGATGAGATTAGGAAGACACAAAATGATGACGAAGATCATACAGCCGGAGTTAGTACCAAAGTTCAGACTCTTCATAAATTCACGATACATTGAAATAATAAGAATAACAATAATCTTACATACATATTATGCTGCAAATGTTTTTATACAGAGATTACAGCTAGGCACAGTGAAAACCTCTAAGGTCATCTTTACTTTACTCAAATTGAACTTGAATTTGACGAAGGTCATATCTGAATATAAAATTTTCCGCTCGTTTCATTTCCTCGGTTAAATGTAGGGGGTCCCATTTAAAAAACCTTGAAGATCACCACGGTCAAATCCAAGATCACAGTCAGTTAGCCAGGGAAATTTCTTACAACTTTTGTATTAATTTTTTTTTCTAGGAATCGTATTTTTCAAGTTATCCAGATGTTCCCGCACTTTTATGCTTTTGACAATTAAAATATCAAGTGGTTAAAACTTTTTACAATATATACATATTAAGTGAATTAAACATCGATCCCGTTTGCCTTTGGCTGCTTTTTGCAACAGTTCGCCGAAGTGTACTTGGTAAAAGTTTTTCATCAGGATAATCCTTTTTAAGATAATTGAAGAGTAATCGTTTTTGTTGTTGGTGGTTTTCCAATTGTTTCTAAGATAGTTGGCGAAGTTTTTCATTGGGTGCAGCGATTTTTTCGATAGTCCGTGCTTCTTCAACAATCTTTCTGGATTTTTTCCAAATGGCTACTCTTACTGAGGAAGAGAGAGTCGCACTTTTAATGATGAGAGGATGGGGTGATAGACAGAGGTCATATGGAGAAATAAGATTGCTATTCAATGGTGTTTTTCGTAACGAAGGTGTAGGCATTTCCAAATCGATTGTCTCTCGTATCATCCGCCGATTTGAAGAAACTGGGACGAATAAAAATCGTCCGAAGTCTGGAAGGCCAAGATCTCAAACGACAGAAGAGCGACAAGTTGAAATAGCACAATCATTTATTGAAAATCCCAGATTGTCAATCAATAAAGCATCACAACAGCTTGAAATGAGTCGATTTACAATACGTAAAAGTTGGAAAATTATAAAACTCAAACCTTACAAAACATCTCCACCAAGAACTAAATGAAGATGATCCTGATAGCAGGTTGGAGTTTTGTGAAATTATTATGCAAAGAATTGATAACAACCGT
Organism: Leptura quadrifasciata; assembly: GCA_963675555.1. Taxonomy (NCBI): domain Eukaryota; kingdom Metazoa; phylum Arthropoda; class Insecta; order Coleoptera; family Cerambycidae; genus Leptura; species Leptura quadrifasciata. The sequence goes on along the minus strand of OY776681.1, from coordinate 9,915,212 downwards.
AATTATTTATACTAAATTGTTTTCTCAGAGGAAGCCACTTTCGAAATTTGTGGTAAAGTATACCATCATAATGATTCAGATACCGGGGTAATGAAAATCCCTATTGGTTTCTTGAAGCACACACGCAGATACCTCAAAAGTTGAATGTTTGTGCAGGACTTTTTCGCGATCGAGTGATTGGGCCTTTTTTATTAATGGAACATATTACAGACAATATTATGTCAGCTATACAGCAGATTGCTAGTAACGATTTTAATGAAGTTTGGTTTCAGTAAGATGGCGCGCCCCCACATTATGGACTAACTGTCAGAAACTATTTGAGAGATACTTTCCCCAATCGATGGATTGGAAGAAGAGGAATCATTGAGTGGCCAGCTAGATCACCAGACGTAGCACCGAATGATTATTTTCTTTTGGGGTTACATAAAAAGTAAAGTTTACTTTACCAAACCTCAGGATTTAAATGAACTGCAACATCGAATAATAATGTGTACGTTGAGATTACACCAGAAATGATAAGTACAATTGATAATTTTTATATCAGTCTAGCTTACTATCAAACTGTCAATGGCGAATAATTTGAACATCTGCTGTAATAACGGTAAGTACTGGAACAGCAGGAACATGAAGAATACGATTCCTAGAAAAAATATAAAAATTGTAGGACAAGCCAAAATATGCGCAGTGTACTTATTAATATCAATTGAATTTTTATATACAGGTATATTAATGTCGTCAATGAGAAAAAATGTATTATCATGAAGTCTAAACTATCGTTGACGAATTGCACAAGCTCGTAGTTGCAGTTTCCGTAGAATATTTACTTCTAAAACCATAGTGACTACATGCTTATGTTTGTCTAAAAAGATTATGATGCGTTTTGCTATGATTTTTTCGATTATTTTAGAGAAAACACTAAGCAGTCTATAATTTTAATGTCGTCCTTTCCCCTTCTTTGTATGCTAGTGTAATTTACGCTGTTTTTAATTATTGGTACTTCATCAACTCCAGTTGATAGTTTATTTGACTGCCCCAGTATAATGTTTTTTACTTCCTCGCATGTTACCGGATTGAAAAACATAGATTTTCCGTTTATTGTCATGCCTGTAGAATTATTAAACAACGAACAAAATGTTTGTCCGATTTGCGTTTATCAGTTGAAATATGATTCGCGAAAGTATTTGTCAATTCATTTGCATCACTAATTTTACAGTCATTATCAGGATAATATTAAATTTGTTTTTTTATTAATTATATCCCATAATGCCTTTGTTCTGTTTTGTTTGTGCTGTGTCTATTTGTTTTTGTTTGGCTATGTACTTCTGTCAATAAGGAAAAAACTGAAGTAGGACGAACCCTAAATTCAATATCAGATTTTTTCGCAGTGCCAGGAGATAAAATTTCATCCTCCATATTTAAACTAAAGTTTCCACAAACCGAAACTAAATATTAGGACCGATTAGTATTAATTTATATTTACTAGTATTAAGTTTTAGATTATACTCATGTCATATTCATTTAATTTTACGTAAGTCAGTTTTGGACTATTTTGAGGTAGTAGGTTGAGGTAGCTATTACAATAGCGATATGTAGTGGTATGATGCATCCAACTCACGATTTTGAAATCATATTTGCTTTTGAATAAGATTGAAAAAAATTCACCCTATATCGTTATTTCAGACAACGGGCAAAGTAAACAAAAAACGAAATGCATGTTCTTTTATCATTGCTTTTTTGTATAAAATAATCACGAAAACAAAATCTCGTATGATAAAAAGTTTGCAACAGAAACTCTAAATTTGCACTATCAGAAGTGTTTGTCTCATTTATATTCCAGCTGAATGAGATAAAATTTTCCAATTGTAAATGCTTTTTCCAAGGGTTTTGGTTTACTACGTAGGGATATTATGCAAAATCTTATTATTCCTAGGTCTAGTTGTCGTCTGCAATCTAAGCTGGCGTCAACATACCTGTTGGCTTCACAATTTACCAATCTACATATCAATTCAATTAAAATTAATTCTGGGAACTACCAAAGTTCACGTAAACAAGGGTCATGAAGCGAGAACATGTATTTGAAATCAATATTTATCGTCTATTGACGAAATTCGAATGACATTTTTGTAAATGAACTATCATTATACAGGGGGTTTAAATTACACCAACGAAGAGTCTTTGAGTTTGTTTATTGTTTATGGTAAAACTTGTAGCACATTTGCTACTCGATATCCACAAAAAGGAAACCGTCACCAAACGCTATAAAATGCATGCCAAATAATTTTAAAAATCATGGCTCTGTCAAGGCAATTCTGGCATATTTTCATACATTTTCAATGATGTCATTAAGATAGTAGACCAAGAGCCAGTGACGATATTAGTTAAGGAATTTCAGGCAGGCTAAGAATGTTAATTTGCGTTAAAAGAAAACGTTACTAAACGTAGGATGGCCGGTATGGCAGCCGTGCGTGGCCGGGTTTACCTACCCTGGTTGCCTAAAGGGATGAAAAAACTACTTACTTAAGGTATTTCAAGCAGGTTCACGTTTTAGTATATTAAAGTGACATTCGCCTAATAGGGGAAAAAATATTGACATACTAAATGGACGCCGGCAGATAACCATAAAGTGGTGACAAAATACCTTAATTCCATTTAAGGTATATTCTACCCAATCATCTCACTATTATTTTGTAGATTCGGTGATTTGTTTTGAAGAGGATAATAATACATGTGGTAGAAAACCCAAATAATAGGAAAGAATATTCAAAGAATGCCACAAATAACTTTCAGACAATATACTACTGCTTGTTTACAATCATCTCACCTTCTTAGAGCAGATCTGCCAGTATGTTAACGATAGAATTTTGGTCTGCCTTTTGTATCACGTAAAAATTTCAGCTTGCCTAATATACCTTAAATGGAATTAAGGTATTTTGTCACAACTCTATGGTCGTCTGCCGCCCCTTTCCGGCGTCCATTTGGTGTGCCAATATTTTTCCCCTATTTGGCGAATGTCACTTTAATATACTAAAGCGTGAGCCTGCTTGAAATATCTTAAATAAGTAGTTTCTCTTTTCACCCCTTTAGGGAACCAAGGTAGGTAAACCCGGCCACGCACGAATGCCAGACCCACCATTTTACGTTTAGTAATCTTTCTTTTAACAAACATTAACATTTTTAGCCTGCCTGAAATTCCTCAACTAAAATCGTCGCTGTCTCTCCGTCTACAAGCTGTTCTGGAATCGGGACTATGCAAGGATTTAGTTCACAGAATCTTCATTAAACATAAATTTCACCCCGTTTTTATTTCAAATGGTTCAACGATTTCCTAAGAAGAGAAAATGTTTGTGAATTTATTCTAAGGCGACTATTCTTATTTGGGAAATATTATATAGCCAGATAAAGCTAAATTGGACTTTTTAAGGACACAATTCGCATTACTGGAGCGGTGTTCACTGTGTGTGAGCCACCCTGTATATATACTTTTTTGACAAAAATTTACAAAAAAAATAAAAGAGAAAATTATTGAAAATTGCCCTACCCTGTATATTAAATATAAATGAATGACGTTACTTCAGAAATCTGTCATACAAATTTTAGGGTCTACTTGTATAACTACAATAAATACCTAAGTTTTCTTTTCAAAGAAGTGACAGAAATCCGATTTGCCTAAACCATCACGTTTTCTTTCCCCTTAAGAAGCCCCTACCCTATCCAAAGTAGATTACAGGATTAATAATTTATCCTAAAAAAACATTGTTTTTTTTCCCTTGACATATTTTCTTATTATACCTAATGATGAATAATTAGGAGCAACAAAGAAGGTAGTGACAAAATATACACTGTCAAGAATTCAAATTATTGAAGGTGATTTTCCAATATTCATTGAATTGTCAACAGCTTGCTCAAACGTAGTTTTAAATGCATAATTATGTTTACGTACCACAAAATTCTCAACGTCGCGTCGGGTACAACCGTCTATTATTGTTCTAGTTTGAGGAAATAAAAACATGCATTAAGTCCCTTATAAATATTACATTATTTTTCATTGGTGTAATACTCATTATTGCCTCTTCTGCTATCTATTTCATATTTTTCATCTAATTACGCTCTGGCAATTAAAATTATAATTACCTAATAAGTTTTATGAGACAGTTAACAAAAAATATGCTAATAATGTAAAGTGAAGCTCGACCAACTGGTTTAAAAGATACGGCTATTCATAACATTCATGTCATCCCATAAACATACCCAATTAATACATCAATCACCATATTTAATTAAAACACTGAACATACATATGGGTACAGTGTCCATAATCTAAGTATTGCCATAATATTTTTATTGAGAGCCAGCCAATACGTGTTCTAGATTTTCCATTCACTATTTATTAATATTCTGATATATATTAAGCGGTTCTATAAATGGCACGTATAACTGCTTTTCATTTGGATAATTTAATAGCGGTTGCTTAGTGTGAATATATTTTAATAATCATTTCACCATAAGGCCACGTTACTATTATTCCATCTTGACAACAAATGGATCCATTGTTACAATCCTCAAGCTCAGCGAAGCCCACATTTCATTAAAATTAGCAGGGAAAGCGGTGTGTAGGCGCTCCAAACTGAACGGTATAAGAATTTTCAAGTTAAAAAACTTTAATAACAGTAAATCGACCATTTGTGGGATCGGAAACAATACACGGATTGTTGTTATTGGTCGCGCAGACATGAAAAAATAAAAGAAACTAAATCTGTCACTTGGGACGCTCTATTAAAGTTGTAGAGGTTGATATAATTTGTAAGAGGTCGTGCTGGTCAAAGCCAGAGAGCCAGTTTCTCCATTTAATCTAAAGTGATCTATTGTACACCTCCCGCGTCACAGGGCGCCCAGGACTCTGATCTCAGGACAATGAATATCGATAGTCTCATAATAAGGACAATTATGTAATATACGACTATTATGTAATATACAAGTTACAAATTTTAACTTCTTAAATAGCAAAGTTATACAGGGTGCCTCACCGGGAACTGAATCGATCGATTTAGAGAAAAGTACGCATCAGAAAATTTTGAAAATTTAGATAATGGCTAATGTCGGTGTGGCCAATCTAACTAAAATAATTACAAGCAGCTGGCACTTCCGCTTATACCGGAAGTCGATACCAACTTGCTTATTTCAAATGGAACATCCTATATATATTTTAGAGTTTTCGAATAGAGCATAAAATTCTGAGTCGAAAATATGTAGCATATCCTATACCTAAACCTAAACCGCTTCAGAGATATTTGACATTTTATAGAACATTTGACAGGTGCAACAGTTTGCAAGAACCGTTATAACTTTCTTCGTGTAAAAGATCCTCATTTGCTTCTTGTCACGTAAAAAGAACACAAGGAGAACAGGAGAACTACGTTCTACAACTGAAATAAATTCATTTATATCACACCAAGTGTTCCGTTTTTCGCGTTCCATTTTGTCAACTTCAGACCGCGAAAACTTGTTTAGGTCAAATGTAACACCCTGTATTTTTTGAATTGAATTCCCTTTTTCCTGATATTAGCATTCTGGGAGTTAATGTTACAACTTTTTCAAATATTTGCGATTTTATTAGAAATTCATGAATTGTTCTAATCATTTCATCAAAATAGTCATGATTAGAGACAGTCAGTCACTATCTTATGTCAAAAAATGCCAGCACGTTTAAATTATATCAACGAAATCTTTTTAAATTTGTTTATTATTTATGGAGAATGTGATAAAGTAATATCAAGAACTTGCAGCATATTTGCTACTCGATATCCAGAAAAACGGAAACCGTCACCAAACACTGTAAAACGCACACTGGAAAATTTTAAAAATTATGGCTCTGTCAAGGCAAAAATGCAAAGAAGAAAGCCTATTGTTGATGACGAAAGCATTGAAATAGTCATTCTGGGATATTTTCATGCATTTCCAAGGATGCCATTAAGACAAGCTGCTCTGGAATCGGGACTATGCAAGGATTCAATTCACATAATCTTATTAAAACATATATTTCACCCGTTTTCATTCCATATGGTTCAAAGATTAAAAGAAACAGATTTTCTAAGAAGACAGAATTTTTGTGAGTTTATTCTAACGTCACAATTCTTATTTGGGAAATATTATATGGACAGATGATCGCATTATTGGAGTGACTCAAATCTTCATATGTTCAGAGAGTGAAACTTTCATGAAAGTTGGCAGTTCAATGTTTACTGTGCCATAAGAAACGATAGAGTGGTGGCATTATAATTTTGTCAGGAAAATTTAAACGGTAAATTAAATTTTCTCTTCTGCTAATACGTATAGGTAAATTTTTGTTTTTTTTTTTTAGGTTAAAGATATCTGAATATCTTACAAAATTTGAATAGTAACTATTTAGAAAATTTACTTCTCGCCGAACATAGAAACATTTTTTATCAGCACGACGGTGCTCCCCCACATAACGCATATTTAATTAATAATTATTTACAAGTAACTTTTTATGATCAATGGACTGCCAATAATGGACCTTTCTTATGGCCTCCTCGCTCGCCCGATTTATCAGTTCTGGATTATTTCATTTGGGGAACTATTCAAAATAAAGTTTATGAGAGCCCATTGACAACCATTGAAGATTGTATGCAAATAGTAAAAAATGCATTTCAAAACATATCACAGAATTCAATTAGAAGAGCTACCCATGAGGAACTAATCCGAAGGTGCGAAAAATGTGTCGAGGTTCGAGGGCGGAATTTTGAACAATTATTAAATTAAAATGAAATCATATTTTAAATTGATCTTATCTCTGCTATTTTAGCTCATGCCATATCTTCAATTCGATTAATACGCATGTTGCAGTGTTATTTTGCGTTTTTGTGGATATCGAGTAGCAAATGTGCTGCAAATTCTTGATATTACTTTATCACATTCTCCATAAATAATAAACAAATTTAAAAAGTTTTCATTGGTATAATTTAAACGTGCTGGCATTTTTTGACATAAGATAATGACAGATTGTTTCTAATCATGGCTATTTTGATGAAATCTTTATAACAATTCATGAATTTCTAATAAAATCGCAAATATTTCAAAAAGTTGTAGCTTCAACCCCCACGATGCTAATATCAGAAAAAAGGAAATTCAATTTTACACAACTTGACGTAAAAAAGATACAGGGTGTTCCGTTTGACCTAAACAAGTTTTCGCGGTTTGAAATTGACAAAATGTAACACGAAAAACGGAACACTTGGTATGATATTATTGAATTTATTTCAGTTGTAAAACGTAGTTCATCTTATGTTCTTTTTACATGACAAAAAGCAAATGAGGTTCTTTTACACGAAGAAAGTTATAACGGTTCTTGCAAACCGTTGCACCTGTAAAATTTTCTATAAAATGTCAAATATCTCTGAAACGCCTAGGTTTAGGTATAGGATATGTTATATATTTTCGACTTAGAATTTTATGGTCTTTTCGAAAACCCTAAAATATATAGGGTGTTCCATTTGAAATAAGCAAGTTGGTATCGACTATTTTAGTTGGATTGGTCACATCGACATTAGTAATTATCTAAATTTTCAAAATTTGCTGATGCGTACTTTTCTCTATATCGATCGATTCATTTCCCGGTGAGACACCCTGTATAGTGTTACATGTTTCCTATGTCACGATATATTAATTATACAGTTGCACCACCTGTATACAATATTCATGTAATCCATTTAAATTGAACTGAATTTTTGAATGGAGAGTAATTTAATAGAAATAATCACTGACAAATCTAGTTCTGAGTTAAAATGAACCTAAATTTAGAGCGCGTAAAAATACTTACATAAAGGAACGTTTAAATGAACTTTTTTAAAGGTATGCTATATTTAGAATATTTCCTATATTAACTTAAACCACGTTGAAAAGTCCGTCCTAGTGCTCGTGCCGTTTTCAATAAAGAGAAAATGAAAAAAATTCGGCAATTCATTGTATACGCACCAACGTATATTAGTCCTCAATGAATTCTGAGTAAGGACCATTGTAAACCATATTATATAACAGTCCCATTTTAGTATTTGAGTTATTCATGTTGTTTATTATGGCTGGAGTAGCTTTCATAAAAATGCTTGTTATGCACAATGAACCAACTTCTCTAAGGGAAAGTATTTCTCCAACTTTAACATTTCCCCGTCCAATGCATTACGTTGAGTGGTAAAAAGTAGTTGATGTTCCACATTCACGCGTAATTTCAGAAATGACTAAAAAAAAATGAAAAATTCTCAAACATAGTTTTACAATTTACATAGTATATTAAAAGAAGAGCTATGAACCGAAATACGAAAGAAAGTTGGTGTCCGATACTCTTAACTTTATTGAGGCTGTTGAAATTCCTGACAAAAAGTTCTAATACTTTGAGCCTCTTAAACTCTACAAAGCTCTTCTAAAAAGGCAATTTCATTCAGGTGTGCTTTGTTAAGTGTTTTAAATACTCAATTTATTATTTTAATGCCAAGGGCGCGTTAATGACTATGGGTATTTTTATACTTTGGTTGAAACGGAACATCTTGTCATAATCAGCACCTTCACTTAATAAGAGTTAAATAGTCACGCTGTAAACATTTGGAATTCTTAAAACTTATTTTCGTCTAACTTCAGAGCATAACCATGTGAAAGTTATAATAACGCTGTCGGTAAATGAATTTGATGAACTGCTGAATATGTTATATTCGTATCAAATAAATAAGGAGACAACACCTGTAATCATGTTATCAATAAAAGCAGCATAGATTTGCACGTTTAGCCTACCAAGTTATCATAAGGAAACATGCTAGTGACACCATATCCTCATTAATAAAAAAGTATCTGAGACGCTGGAGGAAAAGGAAGTTACTCTAGGTATTTTTTGTGGTCTGTCAAAGACCTTTGACTGCGTGGACCATACTATTTTACTTGAAAAACTTAATTACTACTCTATAAGAGGGATACCACTGCAGTGGTTTGAGTCTTACTTAACGTGTCGCAAAATTCTTGTAGAAATTGAACATCAAAACAATGATTTTATTAGTGAAATAAATTCAGCGGAAAATATAGTAAAATGCGGTGTTCCACAAGGTCCCATATTGGACCCAATTCTCTTTCTGATTTACATATATGACATTGTCCACAGTTTTCCCTACTTACATTCTTTATTTGCTGACGATACAAATATCATCTTAAATAATAGAAATTACGAGGACTTGTAAGACTTTGTCAAATATCAATGAACGAAACTAATGATTGGTTTAGTGCAAATAAATTGTTGTTAAATGTAGAAAAAACTTTCAACATGACAATTCAAACTTAGATAGAAAGGAACACAGACATAAGAACTACAAATGGTATCATCAGCTCTACAAATGATATAAAATTTTTGGGAGTTCATATTGACTAGCAACTGAAATGTGATATCATCCATATTTCTGATTTAAATAACAGATTATCCAAAGCTATTTGCGCTATATTCAAAATAAAAATCGAATTAGGTTACCAATGTGGACTTAATGTTTACTATGCATATTTCCACAGCTTATTACAGTATGGTCTGGAGTTTTGGGGTGGAAGTAACTTATCATAAAAAATTTGAATAAGTCAAAAAAAGGCTATTCGTATTTTTATGGGACTAAAACCACAAGACTCTTGCAGGCCATTCTATAATAGTCTCGGTTTACTGACCATTATTCGCCAGATTTTACTTTCAATATTACCAGAAAAGGGCCTTTGTACGCCGGTGTAAGGGTTTTTAATAACCTACCATCTACGATAAAAAATATTGATAACCCAGTAACTTTTAAAAGACTACTAAAATTTTTTTTGAAACAAAATGTAGACTATAATTTACAAGAGTTTTTCTCAGAGCACTACTGTAACTAGTTCATATTTTACAACTAAACCACTTTCTAAACGCCTCAATTGAGGCTTAACATACACATATTTACATACATACACATATATTTTAAATATTTTAAAATTACTGTTTGGATGTATTACGGAATTGTATGTATATGGAAATAAAAATTAATCTAATCTAATCTTCATTATTAATGCCTTTTAATATTATGTTTTGCAGCTGGACTTATAATAGTTCAAATACTGGTTACACAGACAAACATCATATATTGGGCAGACTTAAAGGCGTCTTGATATGATTCTTACTGAACATATATACCAAAAGTTCTCGAAGTTTAACGCACGTGGGATAACAATCGTATAATAAAACATAACTTTGCACAAGCATTTTAAATAATAATCTGCTATCGATATTTGATCGATATTTTTAGACTACCCCTCGTCTCGTGAATGACAAAATTTAAATTATGTACTCCTAAACTCTTCTTTCTCATGGACGTAATTAATTATAAATAAACTGATTTAATTTCATATACAAAAGGAAAAACAAATTAATTTTATTACATTGCAAACACATTCATAATAATTGAGAGAGAAATTTTCAACAATACGTCCTACATGAATTTCAATTTCAGCGATGAATTATGTGACATTTTGTAACGATTTTGTAAAATACTCTCTGGCTGGGCGTAAATAATGCTCTTACATTTGAGCGTTAAATGTTGAAATACAAAATCAGGTAAATACTTTAAATATTTTGGATGTTATTTAGAGTTTTCTTGAAGTCTTGCAAGCAGATAATTCTAGAAGAGAATATTGTAAATGAGAGGTGTTAATGTCAGTATTGTGTAAGGAACGATTTTTCAACACAATTTATCACATCAAAGCATTAGGCAAAGAATTATTAACATTTAAAAAAAACCATTTTCATAGTATATCAAAACAACTACCTTATCCCAAAAATGTTGTACTTCAAGGACCTTATGCTCCAATTGTTATAAACAATTTAATACTTTTAACCACATTTTTCAACCTAAAAATGTAAATAACTCTAATATAAATAAATCTTTGTAATTAAATGTTCTACAAATCCACGTTTAGTAAATCTTAGCAGTGCAACCATAACCTACAATAGTAAAAAAACTGGCCAAGAATCGTTCTTTTTCATTTTGCTGCCCAGAGCCGCTGGATCAACCGATCAACTTCGAACTTTCAGAAAACCTGCCACTTGCTTGTACAAAAACACCCCAAAAATTTGGTACAAAAATATTAAACCCATTGTGCGCAATCGAATTTGTTATTAAAAATTTGAATTGACCGCCATTTTATGCCATTAAGTCTAAAAGGGATCATTTTTTTTAAAGTTAGGTCTCGACGCCAGCTTTTCGATGCCGTAACATTTTTTTAAAACCTATTTTGGCCACATTTTTGCATTTTTTTGAAACTCTATTAGTAAAAAATGATTTTTTTCGGCCATTTTGAAAAAAGTTTGATAATTTTTTATCACATCAAAAAGGAAAATTTTAATACCTTTATTTTAATTTTAAAAAAAGTTAATTTTAGTCAAACTATACTCAAATTATTCAACTTGATAAATACTTAAGTTCTTTTTTGGAATTAAATTTACCGCCCTGGATGTCGGTAAGCTTAATCTCTACAATAATTTTATTCGTACCTACTTTAATATTTTATAGTATCTCAAGAACTTTCTGACACTGATATCTTATTTGAAGACTCAGAAAGTCCAAAATAATTGAACAACCACGCACAAAATTGAAGCGTCAATCAAATACAACGCATTCAAGAATTTTAAACTTTTTTACTTTAAATACAAAATTTATACTAACAATTACTGCGTTTATTTGCTTTTAGTTCCTAACCATTCCAATCCTTCAAATTCACAAACAATATTATGTTGTAAAAATTAAATGATGGACCATAACAAAAAAGTAAGTTGCTAATTGAATGCTTTGGGAAAAAATAACATATTAAAAAAAAAGTCTTAAAAAGGTTCAAAAACAACTAACTTGCAACTAAGATCGATAAATAAATGGAATAGTTTTTTTCGGGCAAATTAACAACTACATTTAAATGTATGCAAATTTGTTTTTATGAAATGAAATTTTTTTTGAATGTGTTTTATGAACTGACTATGTTTCAAAATGGTACAATTCAAATTTTGGCCAAAGAATTTGGCTACAATGCAAAAAGTTAAGTATATTGGGTCTAGTTTGACCAAAATAAACTTTCTTTAAATTAAAATACAAGTATTAAAATTTTATTCTTGATCTGATAAAAAAGTGTCCAAATTTTTTTCAAATTGGCCGAAAAAATTCATTTTTTGTTAATTGGGTTTTAAACAAATGCAAAGGAAAATGGCCAAAATAGGTTGAAAACAAATTACGGCATCAAAAAGGTGTCATCGAGACCTAGCTTTTGGAAAAGTATTATCCATTTTGGACTTACTGGTATAAAATGGCGGCCAATTCAAATTTAATTCAATTGCACATACTGGGTTTAATATTTTTGTACCAAATTTTGAGGGTGTTTTTGTTGAAGCAAAAGGCAGATTTTCTGAATGTTTGAAGCTGATCGGTTCATCCAACGGCTTTGGGTAGCAAAATAAAAAAAAACATTTTTGGCCAGTTTCTTCACTTTTGTAGATTATGGTTGCACTCCTAAGGCCTACACTAAACTTAGGTTTGTAGAAAGTTTAATTAGAAATATTTTGTTTTTTTTTGTCGCGATCGGACCTATATGTCTCAAGTTATTCATATTTTCAGGATGAAAAACGCGGTTAAAAGAATTAAGTTGTTAATAGCAATTGAAGCACAGCGTCTTTGAAGTAAAAAAAAAATTGGGTACTCTTTAGCACCACTCCAACAGAATCCAACCATAAAACTGCTTTTGTAAAAAGTTCCAGTGCAAATTCTATTTTGACTGCATTAGTTTGATTACAATGCACAACGACTAAAAGCTGAATACATATGTATGTTTTTTATTGTTAAATTGTTAACGATGATATCAGTTATGATTTTGGTAACTGATAACCTGTCACCCCATTAGTCCTGAAGAAGACAATAAAGCTTGTCAAAACGTCGACTTTAAAGAGGATATAAGGTTGGCTTCTTTATTTTATCCAATTACCGAGAAAATACCTATCATTCAAATAAACATCGTTTACCCGCAGTAAAATTTCAAATTTTTCCTAAGTTTTTTAATCTCAAACTTTCAATCGTAATATCTTACGTATTGTGACATAAAGATTTTGAAATCATATGCAGGCTGTCCATTTTATCAGGGCCCTCGAGAATATCTCACTTAATATCAGTCGTACAAAAAAAATATATTTTTATGAAAATTGTGCCGATTTATATAACCTACAAAATGGTTTAAAGACATTTGAAATCCATGGCCTACTTTAAGAGTTATCCGGAAAATATCTAGGCCAAATATCTCCGTTATTTCAAGAGATACGAGAAAAATTCTAAAGAGAAAATTTTTTGCAAAACAGTGTTTCAACCAGGTTTTATCTAATTTTTTTCAAAACCGCTGTATTTTGAGATTTACTCTTCAGGCTGTTAATTATTTTGAAACGGGCGAAAAATGGCGCTATTAAATAGAGTATTTTCCTCCCTTTTCAACGATATATCACATGCAATATTTATTCATTGGTACTACGCTAGTAATTATAAAAACATTTTTTTTTAACAAGCATTGTACTTGCCGTAGAGAAGTATGATTAAATAAAACGATAAAATAATTCAATAAGTTGTTCAAATCTTTTGCTATAATAAAACATTAACACAATTAAGAAGAATAAAGGAAATTCAGGTAACAAAAACAAATTAATAATAAAAATAATATAGCACACAGAACATTAATATTTATCTAATCCTCAAAATAATTTTTAAGATATCATATCAAGTGTTCAAAGTGTCCACGACGATTTCTTATGCACAGTCGAGTGCGGCGAGGCACTGCATTTAAAACATTACTCAGCATTTCGGGGGTAACTGTAATACATTGTTGAATTCTGTTGAATTCGAGCTTTTAGGTCCTCTACATTTTGCGGTGTCGTCGAAAACACCTTATCTTTAATATACCCCCATAGAAGAAAATCCATTGGGGGTTATATCTGGAGAACGAAGGGGCCATCGAATAAATCCATTGGTACCTATCCAATGTTGAGGCAAAATTTCGTCTAAATAATCTAGGCAAATCTGGGAATTGTAGGGAGGAGCTCCATCTTGTTGAAAATATTGAAAGTTGTGTCGATTCTCTAAAGGTAGGTCATCAGAATTCATTAAATTCATTTCTCAAAAAGTACCTTTGACCACTGAGGTGACCATCATAAAAATAAGGACCTATTAAATTGATGCCTAAAATAATTATCCACACATTTATTGAAAAATCGATTTTGAAACTAAGTCGGTCTATGCCAGTGTGTATTTTCAGAACTCCATTTGTAATGAATATTGCGATTAAAAAATCCATTATTGGAAAAATTTGCCTCGTCGGATCAAAGTATTTTACTACATATTAATGGATCGGCATACTTCTTTTCCAACAGCCGCCTACAAAAAGTCGTCCTCCTTGGTTTGTCCCTCGCTTGTAAATTGTGAACTTTTTTGGCTTCATAACACCACTTACTTTATTTATATGACAAGAAATTTGAATTTCTCTTAATGATGTTTCCAAATTTTATGTATTTTTATTTCTTACATAATTTATAACTCGGTTTACTTTATTTACATTATCAGTAACACTGTTCAACCTTGTCTTCTTTAAAAATGAACCATTATTTTTCAGTTTCGTAGTTAATTTTCTGAACAGAGTTTTATTCGGCTGTAGTACTTGTGGAAATCTGTTTCTATATTCTACTTGAGCTAATCTAGAGTTAAAATTGCATTGGCAATATGTAACGAACATATTATAACGATCAATGTGAGTGAAAATCATTTTTGAAAATTCTAAATTCTTAAACGAGTGTGATTGAGTGAGAGTTTAAGTATTAACTGATGATCTGTCAAAAAATTAAATTGTGAAGTTTGTTCATAGCCAACTATTTTAAAATAATTGAAATAATAGTGAAATCATGAAATACAAACAAATGGATATTATACTTAAATTAATTGGTAAAGACATTTTAACTTTCTGAGCAAGGAGTGACGCTTTTATGGAGGACCTCTATACATTGGCATAACTGCGAATACTCTTTCCATAATTGCTCCATGTTGCTTTCTTGATTATTTTGTTTTTGTTATCTGAATTTACTTTATTCTTCTTAATTGTGTTGATGTTTTATTATAGCAAAGATTTGAACAACTTATTGAATTATTTTATTGTTTTATTTGATCATACTTCTCCACGGCAAGTATAATGCTTGTTAAAAAAAATATATTGGTTTTAAAAAATGTTCTTATAATTACTAACGTAGTACCAATGAATAAATATGGCATGTTATATATCGTTGAAAAGGGGGGAAAATACTCTATTTAATGGTGCCATTTCCCGCCCGTTTTAAAATAATTTTTTTAACAGCCTCAAGTGTAAATCTCAAAATACAGCGGTTTTGAAAAAAATTAAATAAAACCTCATTGAAACACTCTGTTTTGCAAAAAATTTTCGCCTTAGAATTTTTCTCTTAGCTCCTCAAATAACGGAGATATTTGGCCTAGACATTTTCCGCATTTTCGATATTTTCCGCCATAACTCTTAAAGTAGGCCATGGATTTCAATGTCTTTAAACCCTTTTGTAGATATAAATAGGCACAATTTTCGTAAAAATAATTTTTTTGTACGACCGATATTAATTGAGATATTCTCGAGTGCCCTGATAAAATGGACAGCCTGTATAGTGTTGAAGCAAAGCATTTTTCGATTCTAGCAAAATTCGAAAAAATAATCATTAAAAATATTTAAACAATTTAAAACTTACCCAACATTTTAACAACTTTCCTTGACGATTTACTTTGTATCCTAGCATTTGTACTTATCCTCTTCTTCATCATCCTCGACGACTTCAGTCTTAACCCAATAAGTATGTACAGCACCGTTATTAATGTCATAGGAGTAATGAAGAACAAGAAAGTAGACACTTCAAACGCATGGTCTATCACGGTGTCCGTGTACAAACATTGAGGACACTTACCGCCCACTATCTTCAAAGGCATCGCCTGAGGGATGGCCAGCCCTATAGCAAGGATCCATATCACTATAATCAGCTTAATCGCCCTGGACAACTTCGACATTGTATGCGACAGAAAGGGGTGGCAAATGGCTAGGTACCTCTCCACAGTGAAGGCTGTGATGGTGAGGACGGTCGCGTTGCCGGAAGTTTCTGCGAAAAGTCCCCGCAGAAAGCAGAACGTGCTCCCGAAGATGTAAGGGTACCTCGACCATATCAGATATATTTCCTGCGGCAAGCCAGTCACTAGAAGGACCAAGTCCGATATAGCTAAACTGAACAAGTAATAGTTCGTTGCTGTATGCATTGCCTTGTTTCTGGCTATAACAATACACGTACTTATGTTTCCTACAGTGCCGGTTATAAAAATCAACACGTAAATTATTATTATTGGTATCACTATGTACAAGGAGTCCCTTTTGGGACCCATGAATTGTTCGTCACATTCAAACTGGGTGTTATTGTCGAACAGACTCATTTTTGCAAGCAGTTCGTCACTCAGTTGAAAACGCACGGAGAAAATTGCTTGCGTTTATCAAGGATTATGATCCTCATTCGTACCATTTTTCGAACGCTTCGCGCGCAAAGTGTAAGGATTCAGATCCTGGCCGGTTTAGAGAGCAGTTGAAACTGTTTGCCGGCAGCAGACTCGTCTGCTTCAATTCGTTCATTCTTAGTCCGCACATGGACTTCTGATCATGCGTATAGCAGCGGCGTGTGCACGGTGGAAAGGATGAGAAAAATATAGTTTTCAATAGGTAAAAGGTAGCTAACCGGAATAAGGAGTCGAGACAAGCGGATAACATGCCAGACGGAACGATAATGAATTGCGAATAATTAGAAAAATATATTTATTTATGCTGCCTAGTAGAAAGCCCATCTACAGGGCAAGTATATGTTAATACACAGGATTTATAAATATAATACATAACATTTCTAAATAAAAACATATTTAACATCAGTACTGAAAAATTGCAATTGAAGAAAAAGTGAGTAGTGGTTCAATATTAAAAATGATTTATTTATCTAGGATGCAACTACCCAAACAAATAAATAAGAAATCCAATCACAGGTTAGAAAAGTATAGGATTATTCAGTGTATCTTATTATTGGGGATTAAAAAAAGTTTACTATAAAAGTTATAGGGCCCTGAGAAAATTTCACTTAATATCTGTCGCGCAAAAAAATAGTTTCTGCGAAAATTGTGCGGATTTTTATAAACTACAAGATAATGGTTTAAGAGTTATGATGAAAAATATCGAAAATGCGGAATATGTCTGAGCCAAATACGTCCATTATTTGAAAAAGTACGATGAAAATTATAAGGCAACAATTTTTTGCAAATTTGAATGTTTTCAAAACTGCTGTATTTTGAGATTTTCTCTTCAGGGGCGGGAAATGGCTGCACTAAATGGAGTATTTTCCTCCTTTTTCAAAGATATATCACATGCCATATTTATTCATTGGAACTAAACAAGTAATTCTAAACATAATTTTTTTTAAGTAGCATCATACTTGCCGTGGAGAATATGATTAAATAAACCGATTAAAAAATTCAATAAGTTCTTCAAATCTTTACTATAATAAAACATTACCACAATTAAAAAGAATAAAATAAGTTCAGCTAACAAAAAAAAATTAATGATAAAAATGAATATAGAACACATAACGTTAATATTAATCTAATCCTCAAAATAATTTTTAATATGTCATACCAAGTGTTCAAAATGTCCACCACGATTTCTCTCGATGCAAAATCAAGTGCGCCGAGGCTGACTGCATTCAGAACATTACGCATCTCTGGAGTAATTGTATTACATGCCTGTAGCTTTTAGATCATCTACATTTTGCGGTGTTGTCGAAAACACCTTCTCTTTAATATACCTCATAGAAAAAATCCATCGGGGTTGTATCTGGGGAACGAGGGGGCCATGGAATAAATCCATTGGTACCTATCCATGTTGAGGCAAAATTTCGTCTAAGTAATCTAAGCAAATACGGGGGAATTGTGGGGACTGACGTGACCACTACAAAAATAAGGACCTATTAAATTGGTGCCTAAAATACCTAACCACACATTTATCGAAAAACGATTTCGATACCCAGTTGGTCGATGCCATTGTGTATTTTTAGAAGTCCATGTTATAAATTTATGTTTTAGTCAAGGTTATTTCCCGGATGTTTTTAAGATAACCAGAATTGTACAGATTTTTAAAAAAAAAGACAACTACTATCGGCCAATATCGATTATACCAGTTTTTAGCAAAATTATTGAAATCATGTTAAAAAATAGAATCACGAATTTCTTTGTAAATTATTGTATTACATAAATGCTAATTTGGTTTTAGAAAAAATGCTCAACCACGGATGCTGTCTACAAAGTTGTGAGTGAAATTGTACAGGGTCTTGAGGAAGGGGCGCATACAGCAGTTACGCTGGTCGACCTTAGCAAGGCCTTTGACTATGTCTCTCGCAATTTACTAATAAAAAAACTTGACTTCTATGGTATTAGAGGCACTCCTTTAAAACTGTTGGAATCATATCTAAATACACAAAAACAATGTGTATTTAGTGATAATGACTGATGGTCGAGAGGTAAGCACACTTGCCTCTCACCCAAAAGTCCCGGGTTCGATCCCCGGCCGTGGCAGTGGAAAATATTGTGAGAGGGATTTTTTCACTATATACGGATATTGGGTGTGTCCCTTGTCTCTAAATGTGTAGTCCCCTCCCACACAAGGCTCTTCTAGAGCCTTCCGGGATAAAGGGGGTCGTCATTACCTGTGGTGTATTTATTATTGTTATTATTATTATTTATTATTTATTTATAATATATCTGATTTTAAGACCTTAGATCACGGAATGCATCATATTTGTAAATGATTAAGGTGAAACACCATATTTAAAAGCATTACTTTTATTCAATGAACGAATATATGAGGACTTCTGTATATTACTATATTTCTGTCTTCTGTTTTTCCCTTTCTTTAATGTTTTTAAATATTTCAGCTTGTCTAATTAGTATAACTTGTGGTGATCAGAACTTATGAATATACATAGAGTATTTCTTTGAAATTATTTTATCGAATTTAGTTAGGGTTATTTTATATTGTTTTGTGTGTGTAATTTGATTAATATTTTTATTTCTTAAGGCTAGTCATATTTGTGATAATACAATACATTTATATTCAATATTATAGATATTATCAATATGTAATTACATTTTTATCTGACCTGCACAAGAACATTGTAATTATATGTAACATAGTTAAATATCTATCTATTTATCTATCTATTATGATTAAAAAATCCATTATTGGAAAAAGCATATAGAAGAGAAGGATGCGGCGAAGGGGGCGAGGTAGGTTGGTTAAGCTTTAAATCGAAATTCCGCGAAAGTGAATATCTTGAATTTCAAGAAAATAACATTGTATTTATTTATGTAATCGAAGTGGAGAAATCATGAATATTGGACAGCATTCTAGTAAAAGTTTTAGTTTTAATCAGCGGCATATTAATATCAACAAGTTTATTCTGATTCTAACCTTGATAAAATTAATAATTTCTGGTTCTGTAGCAACATCAGCATAATTTATAAAAACACAAATAGATGTCTTAATTTAATTAGTTAAAAATGCTTAATTGATTTATTAATTCCTTATGAAAAGTAAATTACGCTTAAAGTCCGTAATGTCTGCATCGTAAAATGATCAAATTATATAACAAAAAAGTTAGTATATACAGGGTACTTTACCACTTTGAAAATAAGGGTGCCAAAATTTTGCGCAAAAAATTTGCAAAACGGTTTTTTATCAAGAATCAAATCCTCTACAGCTTTGCATGAGTAACTTCGTCGAAAAGTCGAAAATTGAATAACAAAAAAGTTATAAGCCAAAAAGACGGAGTTTGGTTAAAATATTATAAAGTTATAGCGCCTAAAAGATAATTTCTCGATTTCAAAAACCTTTCTACAATTTTTTTATAAGAGTTATAAAGATATTGCGCAAAAACCGTTTACACTCTTATGTTCAAGATGGTGGCCAAATGGGATGGCAGCCGACCCCCAAAACCTAAAATGTTACCCTAAATGGACTATAATCTGTAATAAAATTAAATATATAAATTTAATAGAACCAATGAATTAGTTTGTATTTGATGATAATGATTTCGATTTATTATTTATTTCTAGTTTCAACCCTTTTCTCTCTCTATGTAGAATTTTCAAACCGTAACCCTCCCTGCAGCTGAAAAGAAAGGTCTCCTCGAGGCGCGTAAACTGGTTTTTGGTTTTTTAAAATTGGCCAGTTAGGTCGAGGCCGCGGGAGGGATGGGAGGGGGGAACGTGCAAAACGAGAAAAAGCCATATTTCCGGATCTGCTCGTGCCATTTTAAGAAATCAAAACGGGATTTCTTTGGCTTTATGGCAGCTACAACTTCCATTTAGTCCGAATTGATTTTTGGCAAAAATTCAAAAATGGGAAGCAAAACAAAAAATGACTTTTTCAAATTCGTTTTTTTCACTGAAGAGGGGAAGAGAGGGGATCAAATTCTCCTCAGAGGACGGGGATTTTCATCTCCTTCAAAATGACAAAAAAAATTCAAATTCTTTCATTAAGAGAGCCAGAACGTCAACTTTTAGTTTAAGCCCTGTAGAAGGGCAAGAGAAAGTCTTTCGCCCTTCTGTCAGGGCTTATTTTCAAGGAAACAACTTTCTCTTTTTGTTAAAAAAAATTAATTAGATCGGACGGTAACTTGCGCTACGCGCGCGAGTTACATTCGTAAATTTATTTATTTCCAATCAGCAGCTGCAGTGGCGCGAGAGTAGGCGTGGCCTCTACCATCTCTACTCTCTAGCCGCTCTTACTCACACAAAGAGAAATTCTTTGTGTCCATGTGACCGTCGCGTGCGACGTTTTTAAATACTTAAACTCCCTCAATTCTCAACCGTTTTTAATGAGTTATTTTTTTAATTTCCCGTGAATTTACGCAGCAAATCACTCGCAGATGCCTCTCGTGCATGAGAAAGTTTCTTGTCGACGTGAGGGTGAGCGGGAAATAAAACGAAAGAGAGTGAAAGATACAGATAGCGGCCGTATATCACGAAACCTACCGATTCTTATTTCATTATCTTATACACGGCGTGCTCCGATCGAGTCGGACGTGAGGGGCCTCAATTATCACACGTGTGTCCGTGGCCTCGACATGTATATACCATGTAATGTCGGCTACTGAACAGAAGCTCTGTAGAGTGGAATATACCGGCTGGTTGTGGAGATATCACACGCGCGTGATCATGTCAACGTCCGCGCCGTAATAATCATTGGATTTTTTTGCCACCTGCGCTCTTATTTCCTTTTGGCGTGTTATTGGCGCTCTCTTTCGCTTTCACTCCGTTGCTTCTCGGAGATTTAAGAACATGTTCTTACCTGATTAAGTGACACAAAATATGATGATATCGGGAGAGTCCGACTGTTGTTGCCGTCAGCTTTTACTATGGAAAAAAATTACTCGACATTTTTTTTCATAAAAACTACTGGTGGTAACATGTTTATTTACAAAAGTCATACAATACAATGTTGGCGTCTTCGGCACCAAACTTCATTGGAAACGAGCTCTTTTCTCAGGAAGTTCTGAATCAGTTTCGCTCGATTCATCCCCGCTACTCGCGTATTGCCATTAAATATCATAATAAACAGGTCTGTATTGTTTATTATTCGCACAGACCTGTTTATTTTTCGTACAGGTCTATACAGCTTTCAAACAGGTCATAACACTCCCATGAACCATCCATGACCGCTAACGTTTGAATTTCCCGCCAATTCGTGAAGTTAGCTACAGACCTTCGCACGTGCGGCTATCTTCAGCCGGCTCTTTACACGAATGACCTTGAAAAACTACAATGAACCTCCATAAGAAATAACACGGGAAATAACATTGGTCCCGAACTCTCATAGCTTATCTACTAACATTTTTAATTTTTTTTTATTGTATTTTGATAATATTGGGCTAATAAAGTTGAACTAACAAAAAAATTAGCCCTAATCGTTTCAACCTTTTACAAAAAATACGATTGTTTACTACAAACAAATGTTTAGAATGCGATTTTCCATAAGAGAAAATATTTTCTCTCATCGGTATATGGTAAAAATTTAGGAAAATCGTCTTTTTTGGGAGGCCACTATGAGTATGCATGTAACTTAAGTGTATTTATCTTAGGTACGTTTCTGTCACATATGCTAAAGCACATTTTAGTATTATCTAGGTTAACTGTTTGGTAATTCTCCTACAGTCACTGTTGAAGTTTTGAAAACTCTACCACTGCTTTATTGGCAAGAAAATAGATCATTGAGTATATATTAACCACAATTTTGTGCGATAGTTCAAATCAATTCATTCGAAACTTTGAATCTGGGAAACTTTAAACCTACCCTGTAGGGCATATAATTGAATATTTCCATGAAGACATGAAATAAATCCAGAAACCAACCACTTTGGACAATAGTGTTGTTTATGAAAGAGATAATTTTAACTTTTCCACAATATTTTATAAGATCTTAAGAACAGAAAAGCATCTTATTTCATGCAACGCTGGAGAATACACCTATATCTAGAGCAACGGGTGAGCCGAACGATATCAAAACGCCTTTTCAATAATACTGATGTAATGCTGATGAAGTTCTTGAACAAATTCAACTGGTATGCTTCCAAGAGATCGTAAAAGCAATATTTCAAAATATCGCGCAGCCATGTGGATCGTATCATACGCCGAGTGGCTTGGGATGTCTGGGATGTGATAAGGGGAAATGCATTTTCCTCGACAGCACTTTGATAGAAATAATCTGGAAATAGTTCATTGATGGTGGCCTACTATTTCAAATTGTATCATACAATTTTACGCTGTAAGGATATTATGTTCGTTAAGATAAATACATGTATCTATCAAGGATATTTTTAATATCAACCTCAATTACGTTTTATATTTTAATATAATACATATATTGTCCGCATCATCCATCTTCATATTTAGCATTACAAGTAAATCAACGCATTTTTAAAGGAGTTTTACACATGATGAGTCAGGTCTCGTTTAATTTCAATGCTGTTAATAATAATTTCGTAAATATTACCATTATTATATTATCACTGAGGCAGGTTTTTTACAAGTAATAAAAAAAATAAAGTATAAAATGCCTCAAGGT
Source organism: Leptura quadrifasciata (assembly GCA_963675555.1). NCBI lineage: Eukaryota > Metazoa > Arthropoda > Insecta > Coleoptera > Cerambycidae > Leptura > Leptura quadrifasciata. Next base: position 9,891,944 of record OY776681.1, on the reverse strand, counting down.
GCTCACGGTGTACCTACTATTCATGTAAAAGATTGTGCGTTTTAGTTGGACCATTAACGACTTCAAGCACTTAAGATGAGTACTTTTCCTGTCATTGGAAAGAGGGTAAAATATGTGTCATTTTGAAAAAGTGGTAATAAAAATTTGATAACGATTGTCAGTCTTTGCTAAGGCCCTCGAGATTGTTGTAAAGTCTACAATATTTAATTGTGTAGAGTCCTCAATTTCTCCTGCACAGCACTGCTTTGTCAGTAAGCGTTTCACTGTTACGAATTTAACCATTATGTAGAATATATGGGCATCAAATCTATCAAATTTGTTGCTGTATCTGGTGTCCCGCAGAGTTCTATCCTAAGACTCTTACTTTTCTTAGATTTATTAACGATTTGGTTAACGCTCTTACTGTGAAGTCACTTTTCTACGCGAATGGTCTCAAAGTATTTATAAAAATAACCAGTACGCAAGATTCCGTTTTACAAGAAAATTTTAACTGTTTGGATAAAGTAGAGAAGTTTCAAAAGTAATTGTAATATCTAAATGCCTTTTTAAAACTTTGTAAGACTGAAAATCGACATTTTAAATTATCATTACAATTATTTTTTCAATAAATGTAATTTTATTTTTTATAGACGACAGAAACTTTTAATATGTTTTTTTGTTGTCATAAGTTTATGTATTTAGCATAAAGAAAAAGTAATTCAGAATATAAAAATTTAGTTTAGTGCACAATACTTACATAAATGATGAAAAATGGAATTTTCAGGTACAAAATTGGCAATATTATAAAAACCGCAGCATTTTTTATGTACGTCACATAAATCCCAAATGATAGCCTCTATCTCCCTATTCAGGATCGACATCGCCTTACCAAATATCCTGTATATTTATAATCTGTAACTAATCCAGTAGCCATCGATAAAAATTCCGAACTTAATGAATGGAATGGATGTTGTTTGTAGGGGTTCAGTAGTGCTACACCCAATTTATCAAACAAAAAAACCCTGTGGAATTTTGGGGAGGGACGAAAATCCCCAAAATTTTTGCACTTTTTTCGGTTTTTTCGAAATATTTCGAAAACGGTTGATTTTAGCGGACAACTTCAAATTAATAAATTATAGTTGATTAAATTTCCTGCAATTTGCATAGTAAAACTTATTCTTAGACCCCATAGGTATCGAGATACAGAGTTTCGAAAAAGTGAAAAATTTTTCAAAATCGTAATATACTGCTGAAAAGGCTGGTTATCGATATTTATTTTCCATTTTTCAAGATATTTCACTGAAAATCACTGAAAATGTAAAATTCATGATGCGCTTAAGAAACCGTGCATTTTCTAAATATAAATGCTACATTCGTAAGCCTGATCATAACAAGGATATTGCTATATCTAAGTGGGTATATTACAAATAGTTGAGAAATCTTGTTACTGCATCTATACGTCGCGAAAAGAAGGCATTCATTGAATATAAACTTAAAACGGTAAATAACTCAAAAGAATGGTGGGCAGCAATAAATAAATTAAACGTGGTAAATAAGTCGGAAATTGATATACCAGAAAACCTAAATGATCCAAATAACTTCAATGATTATTTCATAAATTCTGTTCCTGTAACAAATGTGTCTGAAAATCTCATAAATATGTATAAGTCAAATGTCTCTATGTCAGTGACTTCTAAGTTAAAACTCCAACAAGTAAATGAAAATGACGTCATTAAAGCCTGTTCCTTAATCAAGTCTAATTCCGCTGGTAATGACAAAATAACACTCATAATGCTTAAACTCTGGTTACCTTATTGCTTAGGAGCACTGACACATGTGATAAACTTTTCGATTGAAAATAATGTTGTACCCAACGAGTGGAATAGAGCGGTTGTGAAGCCACTGCCAAAAAAAAATTCTCCGGAATCACATAGCGACTTTAGACCTATCAGCTTATTAAATGTTATGTCTAAAGTTATGGAAAGAATTATTCAGAACCAACTCATGATTCACATTCATAATAATAACATTCTGCCCTTAAATCAGTCTCGTTTCCGTGAAGGTCATAGTACTATTACAACATTGATAGATGCCACTGACGACATTTTAAAAGCTGTAGATGAATCCAAGGTTACCACAGCAGTTCTACTGAACTACACAAAAGCTTTTGACTGTTTAGACCATGAATTATTACTCAGCAAACTTACTTTTTTTGGTGTTGATCCAAATTCAATTGGTTGGTTTAGGAATTATTTATCTGGAAGGTCTCAAAGTGTTAAAACTAATGTATTGTCGAAATCAATGGTTGTCAATAAGGGTGTCCCTCAAGGGTCGATATTAGGGCCTATTTTATTTATTTTATATATAGCTGATTTGTCAGATGTCATTAGATTCTGTAAATCACAATACTATGCGGATGACAGTCAACCGTATAATATATATATATAACCTGGATAATGTTGACGTAGCAATGGAAAGAATTAATACCGACTTACTTGCTTTTTACAATTTTTCCATAGAACATGGCTTGCAGCTAAATGCAAAAAATCAAGCGCAATCAACTATAAACCTAGGCGGTTACAATTTTCAGACCAATCGTGTAATTTATTTATCGGTAATGAAAAACTTGAAGTAGTTGAAACTATAAAAAATCTTGGAATCTGGTTTGACAATCATCTCACTTTTAATAACCACGTCACAAAAGTCTTGCAGAATTCATATAGCAAGCTAAAAACACTCTATGGTTTCAAAAATGTACTACCTACTTCTACTAAGTTAAATCTTACAGAGTCGCTTATTTAATCTATTGTAGAGTATGGCGATATTGTGTATGGTCCGTGCCTTATAGTTGCTGAACAGTACAGACTGCAAAAACTTCAAAATTCATGTATGCGTTTTTCTACTAATGTGCGAAAACGGGACCATATAACACCCTTTTATTACCAGCATAAATGGCTTAATTTACGACAGAAATGGCAATTGCATCTAGTATGTATGGTTCATAAAATTATAAATAAAAATCTGCCTAAATATTTGTATGAGAGGCTGGTATTTCGTGCCTCATTGCATAATAATAGCCTGCGCTTTGTTGATAGTACTCTACATATCCCTGTTCATAGAACTACCCAATATAAATCGTCCTTCTCATATCTATCAGCTAATTTATACAACAAAATTCCAGAAGTGTTTAAAACTCTTTCATATCAAACATTTAAAAATAAAATTAAGTCTATGTTGCTCAATGGCTAATTATATTACCAATACAATACCACATGTGTATGTCTATCTTATTACTTGTTTAGCTCCTTACTTTCTCGCCTATCTGTTATAATGTAACTTTTAATATGCCATAGTCTATATATTATTGTTAGCATTTAGTTATATGTATATGTTTAATAATCGATCTGCATTCTCTGTGTATACCTCTATCTTATATGTAACAACTGAAGCCCGTGGTTGGGGTTTATACCAGCTTTTAGCTGACACTCCGCCACATTAAATAAAGTTTTTTATTATTATTATTATTATTATTATTATATTTAATGGACTTGTGGTATCTACTTCCATTTGCATAGGTTCAATTACCCCTCCCCGCCCCCCATAACTTTGGCTGCATTAATTGATGGAGAGTTCCTACTCCATAAGGTTGTATGGAGTAAGACTACAACACCTACGTTCCAGTCAGCGTGCCAGACTTATGTGGACTATGCGCAAAAACACTTTGGCTGCAACACCATAGTAGTATTTGATAGACATGCTAACGACACCTCCTATCAAAGCACCAAGCCGCAGAAAGATCTCGCCGGACTATACTGCACTCGTCCACCAAATTTGTATTTTCAGCATCAACTGCAGTGACAATGACTCAAGAGACGTTCTTATCAAACGACACCAACAAAAGGAACTTTATCACAATGCTAATGACAGAAATGACAGCGAAGGGGATTGAGGTGAAACAGGCTACTGCACAGAGCAATATTGAAGGCTGCTGAATATATAATATAACCTGTAAATATTACAGGTGAATATGTAGATCTCCTCGTGTTACTGACAGCCCTAGCCTCCACTTTCCACAAGAACATCTATTTCGAGAAGAGTGGGAGAGGTAATGCCCCATCATTATTATATTGAGCAGCTTCATGCAAGATGGGCCCACAAGGTATTCTCTTTCTGCATGCAGTAAGTGGGTGCGACACCACTTCAACCCCCTTGGACAAGAGAATAAGAAGGTCTGCAGAATTTACGAGAAGAATACTTCCATACATAAACTGGTAGCTGTGTTCAAAGGCCCGGAAGCCACCCCCTACCAGATTTCCGAGGCAGGCGATACCAACTTTTTACTAAGTCTGTGGTCAAATCTAAATTGCAACAGACTGCCACCTACCAAAGACGAGGCCACCCACCATGTTTTCCGAACATATCTCCGGGTCCAAACATGGCTGGGTAACGACATTGTACCGTCAGTTTGGGGGTGGTTGCTGACTGGACGAGGGGTCGTCCCCATCAACATCGTCTTTTGTAAATGCAAGAAAGAGTGTAGCAATGCAGCCTGCAGCTGCAAGAAAGCAGGACTGCGGTGCTCCACTCTCTGCAAGAACTGCTCGGGTATGCATGCAAAAATTTGCCAGAGCCTGATCTCCAGGACGAAGAAGCAGAAGGAGAGCATGAAGAAGAAATGATTATGGATGCGCTAGACGATGAAGAAGAGCGTGAAGAATATGAAACTCCGTACGGTACCAAACGCCTAAAATATTACTTCGTTAACATTTACACATTTCCCTACTTTAAAATTTTCCTTACAAATTTACTTTATTAGACAGTAAGAATTGCCATAATATACTAAATATAAAAAAGACTGTGTTTTAATGTTCTCTTCTTCAACCTAATGAACATCTACTAGTGGAAAGATGAGCTGGGCTACTTTATGATGTTTCAAACCTTACATGTACACTGTATAGTATGAACATCTCAAAGGAGGAGGAGGTCGTGGTGGTTGTGGGGGGAGGGAATTTAACATATGCAAATGGAAGTAGATATCACAAGTCAATTAAATATGTTGAAAAATGGAAAATAAATACCGAAAACCAGCCTTTTTAGCAGTTTATGATAATTTTGATAAATTTTGTACTTTTTTGAAACTCTGTATCTCGGTACCTATGGGGTCAAAAATTACGTTTTACCGTAAAAATTGCAGGAAATTTAATCCTCATAATTTAATAATGTACAATTTACTAGTTGTCCGCTAAAATCAACCGTTTTCTAAATATTTCGAAAATATCGAGAAAAATGCAAAAATTTTGCGAATTTTCGTCCCTCCCCAAAATTCCACAGGATTTCTTTGTTGGATAAATTGGGTGTAGCACTACTGGACACTCACAAACAGCATCCCAAAGTTTCGTTAAGTTCGGATTTTTCTAAGATACCCCCAGATTTGATCCTACGACGACTGGCCTAGAAGCATAATGTGATAAATAAAATAAACTTCAAAATTATATATTTATCATTTCCGTTATCTACTATCAAAGTTTACTTACCCTGACTAGTTGACTATGAGACCAGAGGCACCCCAACTTCGAAACTTAGTTAAATTCAATTCATAAAGACAAGAGATAATAGAGAATCTTGATCTTCACTCTGGTGAACATAAGATATTTAATATACTGCCACGGCATTGTTTACTAGTAATACCCGTTGAATCAATTATTATACGTCCTAGCCATCTATTCTCGAGACAAAGCGTGGAACAACAGGTACCGGGACGACATAATAAGCTCACTAAGGGGAAATTTATTTGAAGTTCCTGCGAAAGTGATAGCAAAATAACTTTCTTGTTACGTAGTCCCATATCCGCTAGAGGTAGTTTTAGAAAGCAAAGAAAACTAACAAAATTATTTTCTAGTTCAAATGTGCTTTTAGAGGGCGGAATATTAAACATAATATTTTTAGTCGCAAACTCCTCTATAAATCCTTATTTTACTATGAGGAAAGTAACCAGACTGCAACCAAAGTTACAAATCTGGCGCGTTAAGTGTATGTTTAAGTGTGTGTGTTTAAGTAGGATCAGTCTTTCGGCTGGTGTTTGTTGCAATCGAAGCATTAGCGTTTTGATGGTAATATGCAATTATTACACTTAACGCGCCAGATTTGTAACTTTGGTTGCAGTCTGGTTACTTTCCTTATAGTAAAATAAGGATTTATAGAGGAGTGTGCGACTAAAAATATTGTGTTTAAAATTATTTTCTGTTTTTTTGTGGCATCGACAGCATAGGTCATTAGACATTTTTAGGTATAATACATTCCGTTACCTTGCAGATAATAATGTTAAATCCTTAGCATCAAACCCGTTTAATATAAAAAGGAGAGAACTATTTTTATGCAGTCGCTATTATTTGCAAGACAGCTGGCCAGGTTATTCGGCAGTTGCAGTTGGGTACGAATACGTGCATATTTTCGACACTCTAGTAATATGTGCTTTACATTTATTATGGTTTGGCATGTGTTACAATTTGAAGGTTCTGCTCCGCTTAAAGCTACATTTACATTCAAGTTGTGTTGAAATTCATTTTCACTAAAATTGACATTTAGTTGAACAGCCATTTACATTACATCTGATTTTCAGATTGTGTCCCAAGTTTGTTATTTTTAAGAAGCTATTTCTTGTACCACTAAATAATGAATTTAAACAAAAATATTAACTGTTTATTATTACTATCTGTGTGCAGCGTTCTTCTTGGTTTATATCCAAGATCGTAAAATAAAAGACGAAGAAAGAGAAAGATATGGGTGAGGGTTGTGAGGGACATTTATTTAAAGAGAAAACAAGGATTGCATGAACATTTAATAAGGGAAATGACGGCCGGTGTCCTTCTTTATTTTTGCACCTTGTACAAGTTTACCTGGGAATTTAACAGACAGAGACTCATTCTCCCAAGCACGATTCGTCATTACCCGATTTTTATAGCTTTTACTCTAACAATTGTATATTACTGGATAACTGCTTATTATTTTCAATAAGAATTCTTCATTAGTTGAAGAACAAGACACTTTTCCGCAATCCATGTTTGTGTTTTACAACTTTTACATCGATTTGACGTTTTAAGTTACCTAACCTTCAAATTCCTACTTGCAGGCGGCCAGCAGCTTGGACCAATTTGAAGTCGAATTGAAATTGTATTAAGCCAATGACAAATTTGTAATGTAAATGCAACAATGGATCCCCATTTGTCAAGCACAAAAATTTTACTGTCAAGTGCAATTGAAATCGAATGTAAATGTAGGTTAACAGGTAAATAGATGTAAGATTGGTATGGCCAATTCTCATTCAAGTCATAGCTAACTGTTCCCTTAATTACTTTCTGTTATTTTCTGTATTGAAAGATTACTATGCTGCAAATAAATATTGCGCTACTTCCGGGATATTTTTTTGTCGAAAGCAATATTACAATGTTCGATATAATGGTGATTTTTTTTTTATAAGAACTGCGCTATCTAAATAATATGTAAATAGAGGAATATCTCACCTTATTTTGTCCTTTGAGGATCGGTATGACTTTCTCTGACTCCATGAAAACAATAATTTAATGCAAGAAGAACTGTTGAGAAAAAATTGAAACAAATGAAAAACCTATAATATATAAAGGTATCCAGACTGCTTTTTTGTGATATGCGTGAAAATTTTCCCAAACAAAGTGCGCGGTCAGACGAAAGTAATTTATTTACACGTTTTCATACCCACGACAAAAAAAGCAATGAGTTTGGCGAACTTGCATTGTTATACATTATGCTAGAAAACCTTTTTGCAAACTTTGAAAATTAAGCTGCTACACCTGAGCAAATATTTACTTTTAAGACCAATTTATATCACTAACAAGTTTGCACATTCCTAAATAAATATTCCTTAGTAAAATTATTTACTCGGATATTTAATATACAAGAGGTCGATTTACTACGGGGTATGTCCCTCAATTCGAGCAAAATTTTCATGGAAAACAGGTTTGTCACCTAAAAAAAAATTTACAAGAAAATCAACCTCATGTGCATTGCAGAAGATTAATATATGATTAAGAAATATCTAAAATAATTCAAGTCAGGCTATTTATTTTTCGATTGCAAACCAGTGGTTTTCGAGATAAATCAAAATAATATAAAGTCAAATAAGTTTCTTTAATAATTTGTTTTGACTTTTATATAAAATATGTACATATGTATGAATTTATTTTTAAAGTAAATGCTTAAAATTGTTTCGTTCTTCATAGATACATTTGTTAAACCGTTTAATTATTCCTTCCCCAGTTACTTTCAATAAGGTATTTCTATCTTCTGTAGCAACAAACGCATATATTTTGTTGAATAGGTTTGTCATATCATCGATTGGTTCAGTGTAAACTAAATTGTTCTCATAAGAAGAAATCTAATGGAGTTAAGTCAGGTGACCGTGTTGGCCACCAGATTACTCCATTAGTTCCTATCCATCTTCCAGGATATGTTCGTTGCAAATGTCTATGCTATTCTTGAATTAGTGCCGGTGCCCCGTCTTGATGAAACCAGATTATGTGCCCATCATAAGGAATATGTCTTAATAAATTTGGCAGCTCCTCTTGCAGGAATCTTCTATATCTAGCACCATTTTAACCTTTCATGAAGTAGATATGGTCTGACTATGTATCTGTTCAATATTCCACACAATACATTTACTTTAAAAACTGTTTTATTTCTGGTTCTTCGTACCCACCTCGGATTATTTTGAGACCAATACCGAGCGATGTAGTCACAAGCCCATTACTATGGAAGCTTTCATCGCTCCACAACATATTTGTCAAATAATTCGGATTTTCTTCATGTAATACTGACAATTCGGCAATAAAATTTATGCTACGCTGAAAATGATGAACTTTATATGGATGGTACTTATTTTTCTTTAAAATTCTTTGACAGGAGGAGTAAGCAATATTTGTTTCAGGCGATAATTTCCGTAAAGACGTATTTGGATTATTTACAATATTGTTAATTACTAAAGCACTCTGTTCATTATGCTTTAACTTTTTAAAACTTCCGTAATTTTTCAAATTATTGCTTAAAGAAAGATCGTATGATCTGGGTTGGCAAAATGTAAATGGAATAACCTTTCGGCTTTATTGGAATTTTTTCTACATTCTCCGTAGATCAAAATCATGTTTAGTTTGTCTTCGTTGGTGTACACAACCATTTCTGAATTATTTTGTAATAACAAACGCATTCAAAAACTTTAAAATTGATTGTATGTCAGCAAATGTCAAAATAAATTACTACACAATATACTTGACTTTATATTATTAAATTAGCCCTTTTAATTAAAAAATGTGTCATTACAAAATTATATGTATATTATTTGGTTCCTTATCGTGTATGGATGTTTCAATGATCCAGCTATCGAAAAATAATTTTGCACTTCAACGCCATCTTTGTACAACCATTTGAAAGATTGCGAATCACTTTAAACTAAGTATCTATTGTACGTAGTGACTACTTTTGAGCGAACTTTAATTTTTTTGCTAGTTACCAAATATTTAACTGAGTAATTTTTTTCGATTTATCTCGAAAACCACTGGTTTTAATAGAAAAGTGCATACTGCAAAAAGATACTTAGAATTAAACAAACTTTAATAATATCAGACTTTCAAAGTTCCAGTCATTGAAAATTTTCTTTCCGGCGTCGCGACGTCGCGGACGCCACTGTAATTGACAACATCTGAACGGCAAAATAGAGCTACCAAAAATATGTAACGACTTGTTTTTACAGAAATTGAATACCCCTTTTCGTTATTACAGAAACTGCCTGGGGAGTTTTATGTGAGTCACCCTGTATGATGCGTTTATCCAATTATTTTAATGAGGGATTTTCGATGGTGTACTTTTGAAACAAAATTCAATAAACTGGAATTCTGAAATAGTTAAGATAATTACAACTCGACGTAAATTGTACATACGATGAACGATTGCAACTGGCTTTGACAGCATAACGTGCGGCTAAACAATGATTTTTTGGGAAGGATTTTATTTTTGGATGAATCTTGGCTCACAAATTAGAGGTCATTTAACCCATAAAATAAGAGATATTGGTCACGAGAAAATCAAAATTTATTTCATTATCAAGATCGATTCGGTTTTAATGGTTTAATGAGACTCTTGACTGGTGCCAGATACTTGGGATTCGTACAAAATGAAACTGGGGCCATTTTATAGGAATTACCTCCGGATTTAGAACAGGGAATGTATTTCCAACAAGATGGCGCTCCTCCCTATGATTCAAGGATAGTAACTTCCTTCAATAGAGATTCGGAGAAAACGTCATTTCGACAAATGATCCTATCAGGTGGTTACTAAGATCACCTGATTTAACTCTCATAGATTTTTGTTTGGGTTCATTTAAAGCAATAATGACAATATAACTAAAAATCGACATTTTTTAAATATCAACATCCCTCATCTCCAAAACTACGCGTTTTTGGATACCTGTTTATATGATTTTTTTTGTTCAAATTAACTAAGATATAGCTCCCTAAAATATTTTAACGTACTTAAGTTACACTCTGTATAAGTCAGTTCTAGTTCAGTTGAAGAGCAATAGGTGTAACAGTCAAACTACCGTGGTCAGCTGTTCACAGTCAAACAATTGGGTTTTGATGAGTTCTCAAAAATGATGAAATAAGACAGTTGAGGGGCTAATTTCATTTATTCCTGTTTATTTGGCGTACATGTTCCATAAGCTCATAACGTGACTGAATTTCCCAAGATAAAAAATATCCTTTGATAAGTATGAAAACCTCCACTTAACAAACCGCTTTTGAGAGTTCTTCTCTATTGGGAATACGTTAAAAGAAAATAAGACAAAAGCCAAAGCACCAAAGACCTATTGAATGCGGCCAAATTTAAAATTAAAATTTTTAATGATCAAGCCATGTCCGTTAAAAGTTTCGCCCGCATTCATAAAATATACAAATATATTTACCATTTTTTATTGTAGGTAACTGTGGTGTAATTAATGCAGCAAATAATTGTAGAAGGTATCGACTGACGTTTAGCATTAGAAATAATTTCATATTTTAATATCAATTTGAGAGCAATGTTCATCACAAATGTACGTGTGTAAAATCAATATAAAAAAGGTAGAGGGTATAAAGTTTGTAAGTGCCGATACATGATATAAAATGAAATGGGATGTGACATTGCTTGACTATCTCGAACTTCTGAACTAGGTTTGAACCCTTTCTGGATGATCCAACACTCAACTGGTTAAGCTGGGTAGTTTGCTCACATTGATATTCCCTAAAATATTTGTAATACTATGTTGAAATTAATAGTGCGCATTACAAGACAAAAGTCAAATTTCATTACTAGTTTAACCAAAATAACCTAAATATATTGGATTTTAGTGGATTCATCCAATATCAGTTTAAAAGGATATTAAAAACAAGAGCGCGGCATTCCTTTGTAAACCGACCTCGACGCTTGCCATCCATAGGCGCACGTAACTTGTTTTTCAAGGCAATCCATGCCCTACAATATTATAAAAGTTGTTTATTATATACGTGACAGTGTTTTGCGGACTTACTAACTAATACATTATGATTGAAAGTGGTGAAATGATAAGGTAGCTATATGTATATTATATGTTCGTTTGTATATACTTCAATACGAACTTACAAAAAACTTTACTCGCTTAGTCAATAACATTTTCTACAGAACGTAAAAATTTCATTGACTTAATGCTGGGAACTAGAAAAACTTGATATGATAGGAAATGTCACCCACCAGCAAAACTAACGAGGAGGTGTGAGTAGTTTTTGTCAGGATGAAAGGGGAAAGGCATATACTGTTAGTAAGGTTAGAATAAACTGAACAAACCTGATAACATTGATAACATTAATTATAATATTTAAGTCGTGTTAAGAACGACAAAAATAAAATAAAACATAATTCTCATTAAAAAGGCAATTGTATCTCAAACAAAGCAGTATTAGTTATGTTATTTCATCCCAATTAAAAATTCTATTAAAATAAGAAAGTTTAAATAATAATAAAAAAAAATCTCATGGTTTCGAAGAAAAAATGGTCACATAGTAACGGAGTCATCAGTAAGCTCACTACTAGAATCACTCCCTGCCTGAATAACAATAGGCTCTACGGGTGGCAAAATGGGATACTCTTTTTCTTTGTTTATAACGTGACTCACGGATTTTTTCCATATGTCGGTTTTGTTCATATCGGATATTACGGTGCTTATATGATCTATAATTGCAGCGTTTAAAGTCGGATTCTGATTGCGCTTTCTCAACTCGTGTTTTACACTGCCACAAATTAATTTTATTGGATTAATGCAGTAACAATATATGACGATGAACGTAACAGACTATGGCCGTGTGTTTCGCAGATATGGTCACAACATATTCTTTTTTAAAATTATGTTCTTTGACAGTTTTTAATAAATCTTTCTTTACTGAAATTTTTTTCATGAATATTTATATTTTTAGAGCTCATAAACGTTATTATATCGTCCTGTTTCGTATTATTATTTGGTACTTACTTTATTTATAGTCGTGAAGGATAAGGAGCCCTATCCATATCGATAAGTGAATTTAATGTAATATTGGGTAACAGCTGTTCAGCGAAACATTTTTAAACAAATCCGCGGTCATATCTTCGTGATATTCAGCAGGACACTATTTTATATTTGTGGCTGGCAAGAGCAGTGAGTTGGGTACGAACCCACGTTTACTTCCGGCATGTAGAATTATAATACGTTTTCCCCGTGAACAAGATGCATTTAAAGTACAATTTTGAGTGGTGTTTACAAAACCGTAACTAACAGTATCATGCATATAAAACCACGTCTCTCTCGTCAAGATATATTACCGTCCTATTTGATTTGCTGTACTCTTTTACTTCACGCAAATATTCCTGTTGAATTTCCACAATACGTGTCTGTCATTTGATTATTTTCTCTCTTTAAGTAGTTATAAATATTTAAAAGAAGATACTGGGTTTGCACGTGTAAATCTTGGTTTTTAAACCCCCAATTCGATTCGATCGACTACGTTATCTCGTCTTCAACATTATCATTATATAAATTTTTTTCTGCATCACATGGTGTCTCCAAAAAGCCAAGTACGTAAAGAATGAGAAAGCGATGCCCCATGCATACGCCCCCACTCCTCACTCCACCCCAAACATGATTGGTCGATGGGAGGGGATAAACTCCGCCCACCTAAGCGGATTAGTCGATTAGTGGGGGAGAATCATCTCTCATACATTATGATTAGTTGATGGGTGGAGGAAGAATCATCTCTCATGTACTATGACTGGTTGATGGGTGGGGGGGATCAGCGTGCCGATTGATCGAAGCGTGCCCACTTAACATGATTGGTGGTGGTGGTGGGGATTCTCATAATTGGGTTGAAAGATGAGCCCCTCGCACCTACTGTGATGTGTCGCATGGTGGGAGAAGAACTCATCTCATCATAATATTCGCAGTTCGATTTAGATCTTCCACACGATATAATTACATTACAAGAAAAAAATTTGCTTGGTAGATTTTTCTGTTACACCAAAACATAGGAGTGCTTATTGCCATTTGAAAAATGGAGTGGTGCGGTGCTGCCATCAGAACTCGCCTTGGCAGGATGATTCTATTGTTTCCATTGTGGAGTTGAGGTTAATAGATGGGTAGCATGTGACATACCTGACCAAGAACATACTTTTTGAAAGAAAAATAACAGTTAATGATAATTATTTTATGTAAATATAACACAATTTACGTTTTTGTTTATTAGGACCGCGCCTGGTTCCACAAAAACAGTTTCGCACAGCACTTTCTTGTTTTAGAACTGGTCATTCCAAACATCAACTTGAATTCTACTGGCGGTCCGCATCGGCGCATTTGTACATTTGCTCGATTACATCTCATATACGTGGGGGGGGGGGGGGGGCTGATAAATTAAATCGTCTGTTGCACGCCATTGTAGACAGGGGTAGCAACGGACATCCCTGGTCTCTACCTGAGTTGAATTTATAATATTACTAACAATGATTAAACTGGACTAAGGCTGAAGCTATTAAATTGAGAAAATTATTAACTTTTCAAAAGCTTCTTTAATTAGTTTATGATATTTCCCAAATTTTACATTCTTAAAATAGTTTAGTTTCGTATATTATAGTGAAGGCTTTCTTCCAGCGATTGCCTTGCTTAATATTGATAAATATTGACCTATATTTGGCTAACAGTAATAGTTGCACGTGGTGAAGTCGCAATGTCCTACTCAAATATTCCACACAAGTTCAATGGGATTAAGGTCAGGGAATTATTTAAAGCCCGCAAATAACATCGTTTATTTTTCAGCTTTGAAAATGGATTAATTTTCTTAATTCTACATGCACAAATATCGACAGCAACACAGTAAATACTATTATATTCAAAATATGTAAGGTAACCATAACAAATATCTAGTCCCGCGTTTCAAGTATTAAAAACTGTAAACAAAAGTATTTATAGATATATTCAAATTGGATTATTGAATAAACATACGTTGATTGTACAAACACACGTTATGGATTTATTGTGAATAGAAAGAAATGTAAGATTGGTTTATTTTGGGCAGAATTACTCACTATTTTTTGTTAATTTAGCGAAACACAAAGTCAGTGAATTTTCTACATCGTTTACCAATATTTCAACATTTACATATGCAAATAAAGCCTATAAATTTCACAAGAAATATTTATTATATAATTTATATCGTTTTACATATCTAAGTAATTTACAGGGACTGTTTACAGTAGAGCATTATAAAATACCCTGCAGCGAATAAATTCTTACGATTCAATAGAAAGAATTAAAAATATTTCTTTACCAGATAATGCAAAATCAATTTCATTCGACGTACAGAATTTGTTGCCAAGTACACCTTCAAAAGAAACAATTATCCTAGTCATAAATCTTTTAGACAAAAAGAATACAAACATAGTTTATAAAACAAGAAATTCTTATGCAAAATAACATTCCAAATAGTTCTTTACTCTACATATTTATTAGTAAAATCAATAGAAACAGTGTAAATCAGGAATTAATTCTTAAAGTCCGCCCCTTTAGGTCTGCCATTTTGAATTTTCCAATTTTCACTTCGGGTTCATAATCAGCGACCCCAAAAACCCTATGATAGGAATTTTAGTGAAATTTGAATTATAAATACTCAGCGAACCTGTGGTTTTTCCCGATTGCTCTTTAAATATCTGATGAAAATAACTAACGTTCGAATTTGATGGATTATAAGAGGAGCGATTAGGAGAGAAATTTCGTGATTCGAAATCGATTTTGGCAATTTGTACAGTTGTGGACAGTAAATATGAGGCAGCTCTTGAATCCGATTTTGATGATATTTTAGTGCTGTGTTAAGGAACACGCCAAAACCCTCGATGAACTTTTCGTAACTGTAACAAAATCTGAAGATTTCGTATGGAAAGCGTGCTTCACGTAAAAATGCCGTTGGAAAAGGTTTTTATACATTCAACCACATTTTCGCTCTACGGAGCATTTTTTATGCAAAAATATCAGAAACTCATCAAGGAGTGTAATTTTAGAAAGTATACTAAATGTCGCTGTACGGGGAGGTAATATCGCCCCGACCACAAAATTTCTTCTGAAAATAAAAACCTTTTTACGAATCCACGTTGTTAAGCACTGCACCTCATGCGTTGTGTTAAATATGAGGACAAGTTAATCCAGTCTCTAGTAAAAGTATTTCGAGAGCGTCGAAAGTTAATGTCGAGGGTGCCCTATCATTCTCTAGCAGTCGATTTTGACGGGAGACTGATGGGATTTAACGGTATTTGCCCTAAACCGATTCCTCAGTGATTCGATGTCAAAAAAGTAGTTACCATGTACTCAGATGTGCAATGGGACTGCCTTGCCTGAACCTATGAATATATAATTGCCACAATATAATTCAAAGTCGTTGCGATTCAAGCATTTTTAAACTCAGGGGAGCGACCAAAATTGATATTGATCTGAAAATACGTCAATAGACAGGCAAGCAAAAGCCCACCAAAAAATTATAAACATTGAAATTTTTACTAAATCCTTTTGTGTAATCGTTAGCTAAAAACTAACCATTGGATTGGTACATTATGAGTCGTTTCGTTCCGTTCATCATTATGTGTTGTACACGGGCCAGACTATGGTTCGTCAAATACATTTTTCTTGAACGTTTTGTAAAAACATAATTTTTGAAAGATTTAATATATATTTTTTGAACTTTATATTGTCTTTTTCTTGTGTTTCAAAATTCCTTCTCAGGTTTAAATTTAAGAATGTATTAGTATTTACTGTGTTAAATTTATAGTGTTACGACGTCCAATTGGTACCATCAGTGAAGCAGTTAAGCCAAACCGAACAGTAAGTATAGAACCCTTCTTTGTGAACGTTTAATATCCACTTTGGAAAATATAAGAAAAGTTTCTCAGACGCGAAAAGATGGATCGTTCACATTGTAAGGGGCTATGCTTTAGCGGCAATGCTGCTCTCATTTCTCCATCTTGTCATTATCCTAGAAGCCGTAAATTTGACAACGACCTTTCATGGCTCTTTGGGGGTCAAATAAATAAAAGCCCATTTTAAATTGTACAACGACTGTACAACGATATACCTTTTCGGCTGGTGTGAAAAATGATGTTTTTTACAAAATGGCCGGTTCTCTATTCACTAATATTTGATGCTTGTCTAACTTCACAAGCGAGTTAATACATCTTTTTGATTAGCCGATGAATTTAGATTTGAGGGATATTGATTAAATTGAGGCATAACAGGGTTTTGACAAGCCTCCCAGACTTCGTCAGCAATATCAATCATGTCTTCAATATCCGTTTTTCCAGAAGCTGTAATAGCTATATAAATGGTTTTAGGTAGTCTACGTTGCCAAAGTTTGATAAGTAAGTATTGGCTTACCATTCTAGAACCGCCAACAATACCTAACATGTGGCGATAAAAATCAGATGGTTTATGTTAGCCCATCTGCGAATCGATTAATGAATCAAGTTTTTTTCTTTGCTTGCACATAATCGGATCAAAATTGTTGAACGTAAACTAGAATATAAATTTTGTTCGAGTTGTCGTTGCATAACGTCGTAAACGATATCTACTACTTACATAGGAAGACTGTATATGACAGCGTCATACTCTTTCCGATCACTAGTGATTCGAGCAACATTGAACAATTTGTGAAAACCACATTTCTGGACGTGAGGTCCAAAGAGGTGGTATAGTTTAACTGAAGAAACACAATTTTGATGTGGAATTAAGTCTGCGTCTTGATCAACCATTTTGTAATTTTAAGACTATATATACGTTATATTTGAAAAGGACTCAAGTGAAATGTTGATTCTTTTAGTAAGTTCAAAAGAATGCAGAGGAAATACAAATAACGGAACTCACACTATCCAAGGGCTACCTTCAAATTGTTGCTGATTATCTACTGGGATGTTCAATCGGACCGGCACTTTGTAACCAGACTTGAAAATAGCTCCGCAAACCAGGAATGTGCTTCTATGTCTCGTGGCTTTGTGAATTGCACTAAATGCTCATTAACCATGTGTCCCTGATGATTCTATGAAAGGCGGCAGCTTCGGGGAATCTCCTAGATAACAAATTGGCCATATTTTAAAGATGGTTGGTTACAAACAGTAGACTGTATGTAGTGTGAGAAACGTTACAAAAAACTACACCCAAAAAGTCAAGTGCTGTATCAGTTACTCATTTGGATTAAGTCAAAAACATACTTCACGTTACATGTTCTCAGTTGACACTACTATAGTCTAGTATACTTTAACTTGGCGTGTGTATGTATGAGTTAATATTTCCATACGATTCCATTTTCTCTTGTACACAAAGATCCAGAAATATTGTCCACGTAGACAATGTTTCTGGACTATTGCTTTAACTTTGTGTACAATATGGGAGAAAATGAAATCGTACGGAAATATTAACTCATACATACACACGCCAAGTTAAAATATACTAGACTATATATAGATTCTTTGATATAAAACACTATAAAGAACATTATAAACAAGTTATGCAGCACCTTTATAATATCGATTATTATCTAGAAGTATGGTATTTTCAGGACATATTTCAAGATATGTACTCTATTTATGAGTCTTAGACATTTTTCATAAATTTAAAAGAAAAAGTGCATTTTATTTTATAGCAGAGTTATAATGTTATTATGTTATTCTGTTCTGATGCTGTTTTTGAAATTGACGATTAGAGTAATTAGCAATATACATTTTAAGTAATGTGTAATGCTAAGGTCTAATTCGTATCTTGTTTACGTTGTGAAATCCGTAAAAATAACTTGATACGATTTTACACTTTACGATCCTCGTAAAATCTAATATGAAATAAAACTATGTACAATAAAAAATAATAATCTCATAAAATTTGACCTCGTTCATAGAGTTTTCTGTTGCTTAGTTCCTTTGTGTTTGTAGAAATGTTGGTCGTGTAAGAAGACAAAAGCCCTTCATATAGACAGGTGCTGTCTTCTATATTTTATATCTGTCAATGTGAAACGTGTAAATTAGCGTATATTTGTTTTTATAAAAGGTTTCTCGTTACAAGAATTATATATAGCTATAGTATGACTGATTCGAAAGTTCTTGAGATATTATCAATAATTTAGATTATTTTGACTTTCAAAAGTATACTAGTGGTATATAATTTCGTGATTTCGCAAACAATTATTGTCAATAACATAACGATGCCTTGACATTCGGTCGACAAAGCAATAGATCTTCACCATTATTTCGGCGATCGCACTTCTGTATAAGCAGTGAAATCCTAAATATCGACCAAGTTTTAACACATCTCTCTTGGTTTATAATATATCGAGCATAAAAGAACCAAATTTTCGATTGTAATATTTTTGTGAACAGCACAAGACATCATTGGAGCGTTTTTTCTGTTTTGTTAAAGATCATCACACTTTCGATTTCAAGGTTTCAATCTCTGCTGAATTAGCTTCATATACTGGGACAAACTTTTCTAATTTTACCGGCCTATATGGCGAAATACGCAAGAAGCAACGAAACTAAAGCCATTTCCTGCAGCTGGATGACTTTTTGACCTAGTTCTCCTAGTGTAAACATCACTTACAGATAATGAATGATCAAAGCGTCAATTAAATTGTGAATGTTTACATTCAATATCCTACAGATTGAAGTAATCCACCACGTATTAATTACAACGCTTAGAAAGGATATTTAATCTAGCTTTTACGATGCGATACTGCGGAAATACATTTTTTCATATAACTCATAGTCTTTCAATAAATAAACCCATAAAATAGCTTCTTGCAAAGGTATTAATACATTTCCAGGAATAAAAATTTCAGTGCCATCATCGAATATCGCCACGGTTTATTATTATTGGAAGTATGTAATGAAATACGGAAATGGTTGAACTGTTAATACTGAGACGAAATTAAAAAAGTTGTTCAGTACTTAGTGGGTTCACTGTGGGCATGTTCGAGCTCGTTAACTCAACAGGCATGCTATTAATAAGATGATCAGTGTCAGCTTGTAGTATCTTATTTTAAGTCTCTTGGTTACGAATCTGAAGTTTGTTCAAAATATTCAGGAATTTAGTGGAGCAGATCTGGATGCAAACCAGGCTCGAATAACGTAACGTCCTATTGTGATTTTTTTTGCCAATAAATAGAGTTGGGTCGCCCAAAATTCCGACACATTGGTGTCGCGACTGTCAAAGAGGGAGATGATGGGAACATTGTATTTCGAAGATAACTCGGCGGCTTTTAATCTGACGAAGAAAAAATTTCAAACCAAAAATGAAGAGCTGATGAAAATAAGCAAATTTTGTTCCCAACCTCAATTCATTCATTCAACCTTTAATTCATTTTTGATCATGAGGGAGTGGAATTGAGGACTCAATTTTTTTTATTAGAATGGTAATGGCAGATATTTTGTTGGGCCTGAGACTGAGGACGGTTGGATAATAAGGGGGGGGGGGGGTTAGAGGGGAAAATGAAAATATTTCACATGCTGATAACTCCTTGTGTAATTGACCTATCGCGATCAGACCGACGAGCATTTTTTTATTTACTACAAGATAACACTCGCATGAAATAATTTTTTTAGCAAACAAACGCTTGGTGCGCGAAATAAAATTGCACGTTTTTTCAAACAGTTTTTTTGGCACGAGGGGTAAGAGTTAGGGAGTTATCGGCATGTGAAATATTTTCTTTTTCCCCTCTTCCTCCCCATCGCTCCCAGATCTGGCCCAACAAAGTATCTACCAACTATCTTCCAATAAAAAAAAATTTAATCCTTAACTATACTCCTTCATGATAAGAAATGAATTCAATTTTTTTAAATTTTGCGCCTTAGATTCGCGATATCTCGCGAATCAATGGTCTGGCGTCGATGAGGTTGGGAGTAAAATTTGCTTATTTTCATGAGCTCCTCATTTTTGGTCTCAAGATTTTTTTTCGTCAGATGAAAAGCCGCCGAGTTATCTTCGAAAAATCATTTTCCCATACATTTAATACGTCATTTCCCCTTCCTCCCCTTTGATATCCGCGGCATGTGACGGAATGTTGGGAGGACCCAACTCTATTTATTGGCAAAAAATCACAATTGGACGTTTCTTTATTCCAAATCCAGATCTGCTCCGCTAAACTATCTCATACTTCTATTGATTGTATCCTGGTAAAGCTCGATTGGAGGCAGATCGGGTGGATGAGCAGGCCATAGATGTGCCTCTTCTTGTAAGAAGTTTGTTATCAGCCTTAGCATATAAAGACGGTTTTATCCACCTCCTGGAGCCCAAGTCATTAATTAGGAACGAATTATCTTGAGATGTTGACTTAAAAATTTTTGTATCACTTAAATATAGGGGTATTCACTATATTTCGATCTCCTATTAGAGATAAAAAGGGTTTCGTATAAGGGCTGTATATACATATTTTTTAAATGAAATAAAAAGAAATATTGCTCGCACGAGCCACGTGATATATCAATGGAGATTGTTTTTAAATGGAAAACTCTATATATTTTTACATATCATTTTTGATCTTTTTTCCTGATTTCAAATGTATAAGGGATGATAGGAAGAGAGCTCCTTTAAGTGGGATCAGTCTTTCGGCTGGTGTTTGTTGCAATCGAAGCATTAGCGTTTTGATGGTAATATGCAATTATTACACTTAACGGGCCAGACTTGTAACTTGTAATTCAGCGCTCGGCGGGGCACATAGCCCGGAGAGTAGCTGTTGGTTGCAGTCTGGTTACGTTCCTTATAGTAAAATAAGGATTGTATAGAGGAGTTTGCGACTAAAAATGTTATGTTTTAATATTCCGCCCTCTAAAAGCACATTTGAACTATGCTAAGCCCAGTCAGGCTATTTATTTTTCGATGCAACAGACACTGGACCCCTAGATGGCGCCTGCTGACTATTTTACATGTCGCTATTGTAGAAATACCGGGATGCACCAAATATTCAAAGGATCCTCATGCCGGTCGTCGCATGCCTACCTTGCAGTCTGCAAGTGGTGTGTGATGGCTGGCAAGAGAGCTCCTTTAAGTAGGATCAGTCTTTCGGCTGGTGTTTGTTGCAATCGAAGCATTAGCGTTTTGATGGTAATATGCAATTATTACACTTAACGCGCCAGGCTTGTAACTTGTAATTCAGCGCTCGGCGGGGCACATAACCCGGAGAGTAGCTGTTGGTTGCAGTCTGGTTACGTTCCTTATAGTAAAATAAGGATTGTATAGAGGAGTTTGCGACTAAAAATATTATGCTTTAATATTCCGTCCTCTAAAAGCACATTTGAACAACATTGTTATTGTTTGACATTCTGTATTATCTCATCAAAATGGCTTACACAGAAGCAGAAAATTTGATATATTATGAGGATAAAAATAAAATACCGAGATGAACAATATACAACGAATATTTTCATGAACTATAAAAATTGGTCAATACAAAGCTCATTACTACAGTAAACGAAGCTCAAAATGGCGGCCAAGTAAGAAAATTTGGGGTAGTTTGGATATTTGGATCCTTTATGTAAAAACATGCTCTGATGATGGGAAAAATACTTTAAAAATTCTAAACATGTCGCTTATATACATATACATATATATTTTTAGAAATAAATGCAAATATCTAAATATCTCGTAAACTAAGCATTTTTTTTTAAATAGAAGAATAAAAAGTATTTAAATCACATTTTCCTTATGACCATGGCATTATATTTACAATTTTCCCTTTAGTTTTCCAGAAAAACAGAAAAACATATTTATAATTTTCTTTGATTATCTTGCTATCTATGCGTTTTTTCAAAAAAATTATGAGAACAAAAAACGTTTCAAATTGCATTTTTTATATAGTGAAGCTATTTAGAATATATTTTTTTTAATTTTTCGGGAGAAAACGGAAAATTAACATACTATGTTAGTTTTCCAGTTTTTCCGGAAAACTAAGGGGAAAATTGCAAATCTAATGCCATGGTCATATGGAAAATGCAATTTTAAACACTTTTATTCTTGTATTTTTTCAAAAAAATGCTTATTTTACGAGATATTTGCATTTTTGCCAAAAATATATATGTATATAAAAATGCTGCGACATGTTTCGAATTTTTTTTAGTAGTTTTTCCGTGATCAGAGCATGTTTTTACATAAAGAGTCCAAATATCCCAAACTATTTAAAATTTTCCCTGTCATTTCCTTCGTTTACCGTACTACATATTTTTTTCTCAATTTATTTACACAGATTGAAGCAGAGCTTTTATTGTCCTGGTTTAATTCTTTAATTGCTTTCCTATTATTAGTTTTATTTATTTAAATTTCCTGATTAAAATTATAATTAACTTTGTGCTTTAAAAATGCCCACAAAACTGCATTCAAAGGTGTTAAATCAGGGCTGTTTGGTGGCTATAGAATTGATCTGCCATTACCAATCCAAATGACATATTAACTGATTTTCTAAAGGATTTTTTAAGTTGTTTTTAATACATTTGTAATGATATTATGTAATTAAAATTGATAAATAGTGAATTATTACTTTGAAAACCAGTACAAGTACAGTTCAACCCTCATATTTTTTAAAATTTTTTGTTCTTGTTCCAATTTCGAGCAAATATGTTTGTTGTGTAGTAAAATCTAAGCGTCCATTAACTTTGTAATAAAAACAAGTCCTTGAAACTTGATCATACGTAGGTGTACAGTTAATTATGATGTAAACATTTAATAGCATTAAAATAATTACAATAACGCCTCAGTTGTTCTGTTGAAGTAAATTTATGCATTAAATGTGTTAGTGGCTAGGTTGTTTACGGAATAATGATAATTTCATAAAAAAATGTAATCATCATCATGTCCATTTATCAGTCTGGTAAATTTATCGATTTTAATCATCCTACTAGACGAAATGAAAATAAAGTTAGTGCCTTGTGAAATTAATCAAACTTAATTAGAAAGACCTATATTCCAGTTTAATCTTAACGTTTTAATCAAATGTCGATAAAAAAATTCTCTAGTATTCTGCTTCGCATTTACAAAATTTTTTAACTGCTCAGTAGTCTGGACTAATTTATTATTTCAACAGCCAGAAAGTTTTATCGTATGTGACATTTATAAATTTTATTCATAAAACTAGATTTATACTCTTG
Organism: Leptura quadrifasciata; assembly: GCA_963675555.1. NCBI lineage: Eukaryota > Metazoa > Arthropoda > Insecta > Coleoptera > Cerambycidae > Leptura > Leptura quadrifasciata. The sequence continues at coordinate 9,868,247 of OY776681.1, read as the reverse complement.
GCCAGTTTATCACTACACTGTCCGCCAAAAAGTATGCACCATATGGAAAACTTTTTTATTCAATTTATTTTTTTTAAACGGGTTCCACCATTAGTTTCAGCATGATTAATATTAAAAAAAAGGAAATAGAATACAGTATACTAATTACAATGCACAATTGAGAATTCAATAATATTTGGTTGAGGTTAAGGTTAAAGATTATTTACGTATGTAAGATTTATTTTTTTGAACAATTATTAATGTCACTTAAATGACAAATTTGGCTGAAATTACCACACATCGTATATATGGGAGATTTCACAAGAGGCGGAATAATTTGGTACATTAAAGCATAACTGAGCCAACAAATCAGGACAGTCAATATCGTTATTTAGTAATTTGTGCAACAAAGGAATAGAACTGCACTTTCTTCTTAATTTCAAGCTGTTCATTTGAAAACTAGATAAAAGTGTGCTTTATTCAATACCTCTTTCAGGGTAAATTGCATCAATTTTAAATGATAAAAATTTAGGAATTTCTGCACATTTTCTAATTGTTTATGATTTATGTAATAGGGGTACCAGATAAGTGAACCATACTCCAGTTTAGACCTCACAAGGGAAAAGTAAAGGATTTTTAGGGATTTAATGTTGGTAAACATTTTGCAGTTTCTGATTATGAAGCCAATCATTTTAGTAGCTTCTTTCACCTTTAAATGAATCTGATCGATGAATGATAATCTAGAATCAACCATGACTCCAAGATCTTTCGTAGAATTGGATCTAAATAATGACATTCCATCGATATAGTAAACATTTTCAATACTGGAGAGCTTTTTAGTAAATGTGACAACTTTACATTTAGAAACATTAAGATGTAATCTATTACTCATACACCAGTTCTGAACCGGATTAATATCATTTTGCAGCAAAGCACAATCTTTCTGACAGGTTATTTTCTTATATATCTTAAGATCATCATCAAATAACAGCCTACCACTATTGTCAATAGTTGAGGTAATATCATCAATAAAAAGTAGAAATAGAAGAGGTCCCAAGTTGGAACCCTGGGGAACCCCTGATATAGCTAGAAGCGGCTCAGAGATAACCATTATAATCTATTTTATATATATATATCAATCCGATCAAAAGCCTTAAAGAAGTCCGTATAGATCACATCAACCTGTCCAGACTCATCAATAGCCTGAGATATAAACTGAGTAAATATAGCCAAATTGGCAACTGTTGAACGGTGAGATACAAAACCATGTTGATATAGTGATATTCTCTGACTGACTCTAGATGCGATCATATGGGATAATCTCGAAGACCTTTGCAATGTTAGATAGAATTGCAATCGCTTTACAATTTTCAAAGGTAAATTAAATACAATTAATAAAGGTTTGATTAGTACATTGCTACAGTCCTTAACATGAAAAGAGGGATTAAGTCAAGGCCTAAGGTCATCTTATTTTTTAGTTTAGTAATTGCATTTTGGATTTCTATCTCAGTTATGTAATCGATAGTAATAGAACAGTTATTTAGCATGTTTACGATGGAATCAGCAATATTTGGGTTATTATTTTTAGGTAAATAAACGCTTTGAAAGAAATTACTACAAATTTGCTAAAAATGTTTGTCATGTCACAACTATGACACCTACAAAATATCATTAGAAATTTTAAAATGGCCTGAAATGTCCTTATTTATCAAAATATAGAAAAGTCAAAGAAATTTCAAAAGTTTATAGGAAAGTTCGGTTAAGAAACGAACAGAATGAACCAATAACATCCATAGAAGAACTGACGAAGACCTGGAGGGGGTATGCAACAAATCTCTTCAATGATCAGCGTCCCCCTCAACCATCTTGTACACTCCCAGACGACAGCTTATCCGGACCACCAATATTGCGGAGTGAAATAGTATACGCAAAAACTCATAAAGCAGCTGGTGCTATTAGAGGAAGAGAACACTGAAGTACTTGTCAAACTATTCAACAATATTTATGATACCGGTCATATTCCATTTGACTGGTTGCAGTCCACCTTCATAATGCTCCCGAAAAAGGTAAATGCTTCAAAATGTAAAGATCATTGCCTAATCAGCCCAATGAGTCACTTACTAAAAATATTTTTACGTATTCTACATACAAGAATGTTCAAAAAGCTAGAAGAACTAAGCGGAGAGACGCAATTTGACTTCAAAGGTGGAATGGGAACACGAGAGGCGGTATTCTGCGTGTACACCTTAGTCCAAAATTGTCTAGATCAACGAAAAGACGTGTTTATGGCATTCATTGACTACGAGAAGGCCTTCGATAATGTCAGGCACGACACCCTCCTGAGATTGTTGCATAACGCTAACATCGACTAAAAAGACATCAGGATCATACAGAATTTGTACTGGGATCAGAAGGCGCGTGTCAAATTGGATCATTCAATCAACACAGACGAATTTGAAGTGAGGAAGGGTGTCCGTCAAGGGTGCATTTTGTCATCGATGCTATTTAACCTTTACGTTGAAAACATATTTTCTAGCGCTCTGAAAGGCGAACCAGGCGGGATAAAAGTAAACGGTACAGTGTTATCAGATATAAAATATGCCGACGACACAGTAATTATTACTGATAACCACGAAGATCTTCAGCGGCTGGTAAATAAAATAAACATAGTGGGTAGGGATAATGGCCTGAAAATTAATGCTCAGAAAACAAATCTCATGATTGTGAGCAGAAATCCCTTACCCATGCAAAATGTCGCCATAATGCGCCCATAGAACGAGTACATACATATCTGGGTACCTTATTAAATGACCACAACATGAAATAGAATGCCGCATGCAGCAAACGAGGCAGACATTCACTAAATTGAGGCCCTTCCTATGCAACCAAAGTCTGTCCTTTTTGATCCGGTACAGTATGGTCAAATGCTATGTGTAGTCAATCTTACTCTATGGAATGGAAACCTGTACACTTAAAGTCACATCAATTAATAGATTGGAAGCTTTTGAAATGTGGTTACTGAGAAGAATGCTCCGCATATCCTGGGTAGATAGAATTCGTAACGACGACGTACTGCAAAGAGCGAATGTGGAGAGGCAGCCTTTAACTTGATTAAAAAGCGCAACATAAACTACCTGGGACACATCTTAAGAGGACCAAAATACAGAATACAACAACTAATCCTACAAATAAAAATTGAAGGCAAGAGAGGAGTAGGGCGTAAACAAATGTCCTGATTACGGAACATTAAACAATGGACTGGAATAACCAACACCGGCGAATTATGTCACGCGGCCAAAGAAAGAAACCTCACTCTGAAATAGTCACCTACGCATAATTGCATGGTAGCAGAAGAAGAAGAAGAAGGAAACGTACCTTAGGGAAAAATTGTTTGTAGGTACATTAAGAATCTAATTTTATTGTGGAGTTTGAATTGAAAATTTAAATGTTTTTGTTTTTAGTCATTTTCCAAAAATATGTTATACATTTAATTTTTTTTGTGTATTTTTGTTTACATTAACATGACATATTTTGGAGGGTTAAATAATGCGGTTACCAAAATAGCGTATTCTTATGCAATATGACATTCTAATCACTTTTTTATTCTACATATTTTTGTCGATATACAGGGTTACTGGTAATTCGATACATTCCTTTGGAGATGTGATGGGGCATGATCTAAGGAGTTTTTGAGATATTTAATTTTTTTTGTTTTTCTCAAAAAGTAGATCTTAATGTCCTAAAAGTTAATTTTCGAAAAATCTATTTGACATTTTTAAATTTTTTTTTACTGGATTACTTGTCCAATATTATAGATATCCGTTTGGAATGAAAAATATCTGGAAACATTTCGATCATGTGAACATCTGAAATAAAAACTTACATTTTTTTCTTTAAATCAGCTATGAAATTTACCTATTAGGTTTTTTCAAAAAAATATTAACGTAACACGCGTATAGATTATTATAAAAACTGCCTTATTTCAATAGCTATCTAACAAAGTACAAATTCTAGTTCTAAGAAAATACTAGTAAAAATAACACAAGTAGTACGAATTTTATTTTTAGATAAACAGTAAAAAACATTTTAAAAGTAGAGCTTAATTCTTCATTAATTTCAAAGTTGTACTTTATTTTTTATATGTCTTGCTCAAAATGGGAGCCCCTATTCCGTATACAGACACGGCAGCGTCTTCTTATTTCCGTCCTTGTTACTCTGGTTGTCAGATTATGCCTTATGTGTTGGGCAGCATCGACTATCCTAAGTCTAAGGTTTTCTATAGTATTGACTGGTGTGGCATAGACCATCTCCTTCATATGACCCCATACGTAATAATCAAGGGGTGTTAAGTCATGGCTTCGCGCTGGCCAAGGTATTGGGCCCGCTCTTCCAATCCAACGGTTAGGGAAACGTTGATCAAGTAACTGTCGTACTGTCAGCCGATAATGTGCTGGACAACCGTCGTTCTGAAACATCATTCGCTGTCTGACGGCGAGAGGAACATCTTCTAAAATTACCTCCAGATCATTTCTTAAAAAATTTTCATAGATTTCCCCGTTTAAATTTTGAGGAAGAAAGTGTGGCCCTATTAAATAGTGGCCAATGACTCCTATCCACACATTAATAGAAAACTTCATTTGGAAACTAGTTTCACGTGTTAACTTGGGATTTTCCTCTGCCCAATAATGTAGGTTGTGAAATTTATTATACCCTCACGATTAAATTTCGACTCGTCCGTCCATAAAATACTTGTTAAAAAATTTGCACTTTCTGCATCTGAATTTAACACAAAGCGGCAGAATTCCACTCTCCTTCCAGGATCATCTTCCTGCAAGCCTTGGACAGGGGTATAGTGGTAAGGATGACATCCAACTCTACGTATCGTAGACCAAACTTTCCATTGTGACGCTCCGGTTAGTCTTGCGGCTTTATTAGTTGAAATAGTTGGGTCTTCCTCAAAATACCTCAATATTTCTTCCTCATCATCTGGTTTATAAACGGGAGGAGCACCAGCGTCACTTCTTCTACAATTTCACGGAACCAGTTTCAGCGATATTTCGATATGCCGTACTGAATACGCGTGCATTTGGTAAGCGGCGGTTAGGGTACCAAAGACCATATTCTCGGCGAGCTTCAGCAGCGTTGCCGCCACAGTATCCATAGACAAACAAGACATCAGCGTATTCTGCGTTGGCATACGCGGCCATGGCACAGAAAATACAATAACAATAACTAATAACAACAACTACGAGCAAAATCAAAATCTTCGATAACTAATTTAACAAGACCAACAAACTTAAGGGACACGGAGATAAGAATGTCAGTTAATGACATATATGCACAAACGTCAAAGTCAAGGACTGACTGACTTAAATGAAAATGAACGATTAGTCGTTTAATAAATTCCGCCACCAACATTATCTTTACTAATTTTTTATTAGAGCTATCAAGGGTACATTAAACATTTCTACCTAGTTAGATAGCTATTGAAATAAGGAAATTTTTGTAATAATTTGTACGCGTGCTACATTAATATTTTATTGAAAAAACCTAATAGGTAAATTTCATAACTGACTTTAAAAAAAAATTTTACAAGTTTTTATTTTAAATGTTCACATGATCGAAATGTTTCCGGATATTTTTCATTCCAAACAGATATCTATAATATTGGACAAGTAATTCAGTAAAAAAAATTAAAAATGTCAAGTAGATTTTTTGGAAATTAACTTTTAAGACAATAAGATCTACTTTTTTGAGAAAAACAAAAAAATTGAAATATCTCAAATGTATGTTAGGGCTAGATTTACTCCTTAGCTTATGCCACATCACATCTCCAAAGGAATGTATCGAATTACCAGTAACCCTGTATAATAATCATGAATTAATTCTTAAAGTACGCCATTTTAGGTCCGCCATTTTGAATTTTCCAATTTTCACTCCGGATTCGTAATGAGCCACAAAACCACAGATATGAATTTTAGTCGATTTTGTTGAAAACTTTACGAGTTATTGAATTGGGAGTATAAAATGGGGTCTGCAACCCCTCCGGGGTGAGTGTACTAATTTTCAAAGATATACATTTCATATGTTGCCGAAACTTAACATAATACAAAAGGTTTCAAGAACTTATACCCTTTTTTGCATTCATTCGTACTAAATGTCAGGACTATCAGGGCTATATAGTAAAAGTCATCTTGAAACTAGAACCCGGCCGGATTCCATTAAATACTGTAAACGTCCAACCATTCTAGACAAATCCTTAATGGAAGAAGCTTACGCCAGTAACAAGCACAAGCAAATAATCTGGTTGCAGCTGTGCAATTATAGCGTATCCACAGAACTCCACAGCTTCTAACGAAACCCTCTGTAATTCTATAATTGCCGGAAACTCGAATCATAATTGCTGGGGTGTAACAATTTCAAATGAGTTAAAATTAAGTTGTAACAGCCGTTTATTATGTTGGTTTTAAACTTTTAAGTCGGTTACCTAAGACATCGCTAATATGCAAATTGTTTATCATGCCTGGATAACAAGAAAATATTAGAACCTTTTTAGGGTGCGTGCTCCATATCCCTAAAGTTAATCGAAAATGAGCTCAACAACAGAATTACATGATAATTGCGGACTAAATCCGCGTGCGTGTGTGTGCGTGGCCAAGGTGATGGCCACTTGCTAGATTAGTTCTACTTTACCCTCTTTGGGCAGAAGTTTCGGTAAAGTTGAAAATTGTTTTTTAACGAACTTTGTCGTTTATACGAACTATTTTTAGTTACTAGATTTATTTATCTTTGTATGTTTCTGTATAAACTTCCTTCAAAAATTCATTGCGAAAATGTATTCGAAACTCCTCAACATTAGATTAGTTCTACTTTACCCTCTTTGGGCAGAAGTTTCGGTAAAGTTGAAAATTGTTTTTTAACGAACTTTGTCGTTTATACGAACTATTTTTAGTTACTAGATTTATTTATCTTTGTATGTTTCTGTATAAGCTTCCTTCAAAAATTCATTGCGAAAAAATGTATTCGAAACTCCTCAACATTTCAACCCGAGCAGAACAATATATTGTAAAAGTTCATATGAAAGCAAAAAAATATAAAAATTGAAAAACAAGTTATTATATAATATAATTACAAATATAATAAAAGTGTACTATACGGGTTTCTCCCTTTAATGTGATTGATACTGACAGGGTAGATTTTAACTATAATCAGGGCACAGGGTGTAGCATAGTCGTGGTACGATTAGCATGGAATTGTGGTGTAGTGCTTGTTAAAGAACACGATAAAACCCTCGATATACTTTTCGAAACTGTAACAAAATTCGACTTTTTTTATGCCATTTTTGAATTTAAAAGTTTTATCAATATTCATATTGATACTTATAAAAATCTTCATGATTTTTAATTTTCTTTTTTTATCCCATTTTGGGATACAATGTTTAAAGTTAAATAATCGAATGCTCTGCATCGATATATCTACAACCTTATTACCATTTTTAGATTTGCATCTATGTTATGTTTCAGATAGGCCGGTCTGAAGATAACCGAGTACAACACATGGGAGACTCCATCCAAAGATCAATTTTTTCATAACAATTTTACAAAAATTGCACAATAAGATTCACCGAAAGAAGGGGGGTGTTAAAGAACACGATAAAACCCTCGATATACTTTTCGAAACTGTAACAAAATCCAACTTGGGAAACATTTCGCATGAAAAGCGTGCTTCACGCAAAAATATCGTTGGAAGAGGTTTTTATATTTTTAATCATATTTTCGTTCTACGAAGCGTTTTTTTTGCAAAAATTTCAATATCTCATCAAGGAGTGTAATTTTAGAAAGTGTAGTAAATGTCGCTGCACGGGGACGTAATGTCGCCCCGACCACCAAAATTTAGATACAGTAACAAAATTTGACATTAATTTCGGAAATTTCAAAATTAAAAACCCTTTTACGAATCCACGTTGTTAAGCACTGCAACTCATGCATTGTGTTAAATATGAGGACAAGTTAATCCAATCCCTATTCAAAGTATATCGAAAATAGCTTTTAGCGACAAGGGTCACCTATCATTTCCTAGCAGTCGATTTTGACGGGAAATGATGGGTTTTAACGGGATTTGCCCTAAACAGGTTCCTCAGTGATTCGGTGTCAGAAAAGTATAGTTAACATGTACTCATATGTGCATGGGACCGCCTTGCCTGAACGTATGAAATTGTAATTGCAAAATATAATTCAAAGTCGTTGCGATTCAAGCATTTTTAATCTCCGAGGAGCGATCAAAATTTATCTTGAACTGTAAATACGTAAATAGACAGGCAAGCAAAAGCCCACCAAAATTTTATAAACATTTAACTTTTCTGAATCTTTTTGTGTATTCGCTAGCTCAAAACCGCATATTGGATGGTAGTTGGTACATTATAAGTCGTTCCGTTCCTCACCATATGTTGTACTTGGGTCAGGCTATAGTTTGTCAAAAACATTTTTCTTGAAGCTGTTGTAAATCATGAATTTTTAAAGAGATTTAATATATATTTTTTGAACTTTATATTGTCATTTTCTTGTGTTTTCAAAATTCCCTTTCAGGTTTAATTTTAAGAAAGTGTTAGTACTTACTGTGTTAGATTTATAGTGTTACGACGTCCAATTGATGCCATCAGTGAAACAGTTAAGCATAAACGAACAGTAAGTATAAATTTTGTATTATTCTCCATCTGAAACAGTCGTTTTGAACCCTTCTTTGTGAACGTTAATATTCATTTTTGGAAAATATAGTAGAAGTCCTTCAAATTCAAAAAGATGGATCGTTCACATGCTCACGACAAAAGAAAAGTAATCTTAGTACTATCTCTCTCTCTCTTTCTCTCTCTCTCTCTGGGCGTATCTTCTGTATCCTATACTTACGGGATGAATTAGTCGCTGCTGTCATTTCTCCTGGCGTGACAATAAAATAAAAGTACCTGACCCTCAATACAAACACTTCATTGCTGCGACAACTGACATGGGACAGACTATAAGTTTCGATTTAACAATGGTACGTGACACACAAGATGAAATTTGTAGGTTATGTTGTACTATGAGAAAATATTGATAAATAAATTATAGATTACCGTTTCGTAACTACCGCTGGAGTACAGAGATAATGATTAAATTAAAGGTAGATTTTAACTATAGTCAGGGAACAGGGTGTAGCATAGTCGTGGTACGGTTAGCCCGGAATTGTTGTATAGTACTCACTACAAAAGAAAAGTAATCTAGCTCAGTAATCTCTGGGCGTATCTTCTGTACCCTATGCTTACGGGATGAATTAGTAGCTGCTATAAGTATGTTAAAAAAAAATATATGTATCAATTAATTTCCCAAAAATGCAGCACATAAAATATGAAATCGGGTGGGTATAAATGAAATTACAATTATTACTTTGTGTTGGCTTATATTTTGATAATAATATAATCATTAAAGGAGTTTAAAAACTGATTAACAATTCCTTAGGGATAAACTGAAATGCTTTTATGAAATGAATTATTAACTGATACCTCTGATATTTTTAAAAGTTTTTTTTGTGAATTTACCAGAAAGTAAATGTATAACATAGAACACGAGGGTTCTGCACAGAAAAAAATATCCTATGTTTATTGATCCCGTCACTGATAATGCTGTAGTTACACAAACGCTGTAATAATAGTCCAGCCGAAGAATAGGCTTACACAAATTACTAATATTTAGCTCACATCAAGTCTATATTATAATATTTCCTTTTGGGAAAAGTAATATTATTAACATATTCAATGATATAGATCACTATTTAAGAAGTTATATATTCTACTATTAGCATGTATACATTGTACCAGGATCGTGGGTTCACCCTTCTTTTTCCTTTAGATTTAAAGTTAAATAATTGAAATTTGTAACATCCTATACCTTTGGAATTATAACAGGGATTGTACTTCCAGCAAGACGGCGTCCCCTCCCAAATTGAAGAATAGTAACTGATCACTATCAACAGAGATTTGATTAATGGTCCTGTCAGGTGGCCTCCAAGGTCACCTGATTTCACTCCCCTTGATTTTTTGTTCCGGGTCATTTAAAAAACATTGTCTACACAACCACCATAATAGTATTAGCGGATGTTCTTCGAAATATAACTATGCCAGTCCAGAAATGCATTGATGTTAATGGAAGTATTTTGAACAGCTATTGAAATACTATGTATTCCTTTTCTATATTCCAAAGCCATTTTCTTTTAGCAATAATTTTCGCTGCATCTGTCGCACATTTTAAAAGGCATATGATAAATTCCATACTTACTTTTAGTATGAGAGCTGGTAGACATTTTTGGGTGGGTATTTGAGGCACCGTGGAAACTTGTACAATACCTCCCTTGTAATATCTGAATACAAAAACGCAGACCTGAAGGGTAGCGGGGCTTAACCGACCCTTAAATTTTTAAATTAGCGAAATTTTTTTTGCAAAAAATATTCTTGAGGCATTTTGAAATTTTAATGCCCTTAAATTTAGTATTTAAGGGGTTGAAAAATAAAAAAGCCAGATCACTTAGTCGGGTGTAAAACTTTGCCAGATGTTTGCAAAATTATATTTCAAAAAAATCGAAAAAATATTGAGGTCTGCGTTTTTGTATTCAGATACTACAAAAGAAGTATTGTACAAGTTTGCATGGTGCCTCAAATACCTACCCAAAAATGTCTACCAGCTCTCGGACTATTTCTGAAATTGTGGATTTTCCTGCAATGAGTACACAAACTTACCCGTTCAAAAACGGAGCCTATTAGGTCTTATTTGACTGTACTAAAATACTACTAGGCGAAAAAAAAAACCATCATTTTGTTACATTATATAATTTTTTTTATGATATAAAAGCTTGTCGCGAGATTTTCCTGTGTAAAGGAGATTACCCAAATTTGTATGGAGGAACGACCCCCAATTTTTTAATTTCCATTTAGGAAATACGATAATTTTTACATGAATAATAAAAAAACTATATAGCAATTATTTAGATCTATCGCGGCAGCTACGAATCTTTTTTTTTCAAATCACTTGATTTGGTTGATTTTCTGAACAAAGTATCTAACATTTTTGACCTACTTTTTTTATAATACTATTAATTTAAAGATATGGCGATTTCATCTACTTTTAAATAGAATATAAATAATTAAAAAAATTCTTGTATTATAGCGGATTTATTTTGGAAAATCTCCTTTCTTTTAATTACTTGTGCCAAGATATATTCTCGCGACAAGCTTTTATATCATAAGAAAAATTTTATAATGTAACAAAATGATGGATTTGATTTAATTATTTTCTTCTTTTTAGAGTATTTAAATAAAAACTATTTATTTATTTATTAATTTTTTAGTTTTCGCTGGACATGTTTCTAAGTTTGTTCGTTTCAATTAATGCGTCATTGTTACACGGTCGCTTGCCTGTTAATTTATTATAGTCTAGTTCTTCGGGCGATCACAATTGAATGCATATCCAAATTTCGTGTCGTGTCGTTGAGATCAAGGGGGTTGAAAAGAAAATGTGATCTGCCATCTTGGAGCGGCGACCATATCGAATTTAGTGTGATCCCATTCACTTTATCGTTTTAGCCCTTTCATTTGATACCCATATTAATTTGGTACTGTTACCTCCTTTCCCTTGTTATTTATTTTTGAGAAAGAATTGAGGCAACATATGCGGACGACTAGCTGGTTTAAGTCGGAGCAGAGAGCCGTGGATCCAGAGTATTCGTAAGAGTGGAGAAACTTGCCCTTTTTAAAATGTACGGTATAAATGACAGATTTCTGTTTATTTCGAGAAAAAGAAACAAAGAAAAATGGATGTTAAATTTTATTATTATTATTAGCCGTTACTCGAGTCCGAGTATAGAAATGTTACAGTCGATAAATTGCGTACAATAAAAAACAAGTAAAAGGTGTAGTCTATTGTAATTCCCATTCATCTACGGTGCACACGACTATGGCTATAGAGGCCAATTCGGGAGAGCACATGTCGACCGCAATCAGGACAAACATAGACCTGGTTAGGTCTTGGATTCAGCCTTCTTGCAGCAACATTTCCTTGATAGCTGGCCACAACCCCTCGCCATTCGGTTCTGTCCGCTGCAAGTTGTTCCCATTGCTCGTCTGCAATACCGCAGGATTTTAGATTTTCATGGAGAGCGTCTTTGAACCTCTTTCGTTGACCGCCACGCTTTCTTCTACCGCTTAGCAATTCACCATAAAGTGTACATTTAGGAAGGCGGTTATCATGCATACGATGAACGTGACCTGCCCATCTTAGGCGTGCTCTTGAAATAAGCACCTCAATTGGAAGGCTGTTTGCTCTCCTGAGTACTTCCACGTTTGATATGTGATGGAACCAACGGATTTTCATCATACTTCTGAGGTGTCTTTGCTGAAAACGTTCTAATTCTTTCACATGACGACGGTAAGTGACCCAGCTTTCACATCCATATAGCAGTGTTGGAATGACAACTGCTCTGTAGACAGCCATTTTCGTTGACAAAGCAAGGTCGTGGTTGTCAAATACTCTCTCTCTAAGTCCCCAGAATGCTCTAGATGCAGCGTTAATTCTATTGCGAATCTCGCTGTCCATGTTTGCTTTGTCATTAACAACGTTGCCTAAGTAATTGAACTGATCCACCACTTCAAGAGAATTTCCGTTAAGTGTAATGTCTATTTGGTTCACTTGATGAGGAGTTGACATAATCTTAGTCTTTCCAATGTTGATTTTAAGTCCCAAAGAATCATAGCTTTGGGCATACACATCTAAAAGTTCTTGAAGCTCTTCCGGCGTAGAGGCTAAAAGTGCACAGTCATCCGCATACTGGAGATCACAAATGAATCGTGTGCGTGTCTTCGTGAAAGCTCTAAAGCGCCCTATGTTAAAGAGACCGCCATCAAAACGGTATCTGAGACCTATTCCTCTGACTGTCAGTTTGTTGTCAACAATAATTGTTAGAGCAGTGGTAAACAAATTAAAGAGTAGGGGTGCCAGGACACATCCCTGCCTAACTCCAGTGAGAGTTTGGAAAGGTTCGGTTGCCTCATTATTATACATAACCTGGGCGTTGTTGTTTGTATGTAGACTGCGACATACTTCCACAAATTTTCTAGGGATACCTAAGCGGAACATAATTTTCCAGAGCACTTCCCTGTCCACTGAGTCAAACGCCTTGGTTAAATCAATCATGTTAAATTAGGCACCATCTATAGTGAAAATAAGTAGAATTGTCTCTTTTTCTCGAATAACCAGTCTACTATAGATCAGACTGAAATTGTTGGTAAGAGAAATAAAAAGATTGTTTAAAATGAATGTTAAAATATATTACATGAATAATAGACAAATCGGTTTGTAAAGACTAATTTATACCAGGATCCTAAATTGATTATTATTTAGGTGACTGGTTCTGGGACAGCAATCCAGGCCCACAATTGTCTCTTGTTGCGAGAATGGATTCTAAAGTTTCCTTGGCAATTTACGTCTCTTAATGAAATGGAGTGAACGTTGTAGGAAAATTAACCAACTAGGTGGTTTACGAAAAGTTGACGAAACTTTTCTATATGAAAGATAAGCTGTGCAAAAGCTATGCAGGAATGAAGAAGCTATGCAGAAACGTATATAGAAATGTATAAGTATATACGTCCATAAACATATAAGTACATAAGTACATATAAATATATAGAAATATATAAGTATTTAAAAATTTAAATATCTAAGCATCTAAGAATATTAGCTGATTTCATAAAAACTATAAATTGCCAAAAAATGAAAAAGAAAGGAAAAAATATTTGAAAACCATGTGGTACATATAGTATTTTAACTACTTATTAAATTAAAAAGAATTGACCTTGAATTTAAATTTATTTTAAACATAATTGAAATTACATCAAAGACAAAAATTGAAGATTAATTAAATTTTAAATGAGTAATAAATGAAATTACCTGTATGTTAAACACTTGTTAACGTGGATATAAAAAATGTAATATCAATTACTGAAGTCCACAGTTAAAATTTATATACGTTCGAATCAGTACAAAGGCTGCAAGGAAACGATTTCCTGGTGAGTTTTACTGATAAGGTAAACTTTTTTTGTCCTACTTACTGGAAAATAATGCTACCGAATAAACTTGAGAAATCTAATTCCCTAATTAAATTGAAAGCTATAAAATATAAAAATAGTACAGGTATCGCCATCTGTCAATGGTTGAGTTAAGCGCAACAACTTGCAGGTCAAATTATAAAAGTTAATTTACTCACAACTAAAATAGTGGCATGTGATCGATAAAAGAAATCTATAATAATAGTTTTTATTAATTCCATACCACAGCTGATTTGCCTTTGCCTCAGTTTGTAATTTCTATTTTGTACATAACCAACAATATGAACAGCTGTAAATAAATAGTAAAACGTATTGACTATTGTGAGAACTCAGTAAATATATTACATCTTATAAGATATGCTATATATAGTAACGAGAAAAGGTAAGGAAAATAACCATATGTACTTACATAGTAAACAAAAATATAAAAATTGAAATATAGGTATCTGATGTAAATAAATGTTTTTAGATAATCAACAATCGTTTCCTGGGATAATGCTGTATAGAACGGAAATACATAATAGTTAATAGAACATGACTGAGTTCCTAAGATATTAAAATATGTACATAAAACAGTGTGAAATGGTTTAGCAGTTATACAAGTAAAATTCTGTTAGTTGAGAACAGTTTCACTTACAAAAACTGAATCAAAATATTACACAGATCGTACTAAATATAAACAAAACACTAGTTTTTATATAAAACTGTTAAATGGACATAGGCCATGAAAAGGGGAGATGTGCCAAATCCAGCTCACGATAGGCAATCATGTGTTGCGTTTGCCACACATAAGCTGTAACTAACCGTGCTACGTGGCCGATAACGAAATCAAAATACCTTTTGTTTTTGAAATATTTTTATTTTTGGCAAGGTAAAATACAAAATATGTGAAATCAAATTAAATACGAGAATAAACACTAATTAAAGTAAATCAGTCATGATATGTTCACTTCAATATAATAATTTGGACTAATTTATATTGCCCAGTCCCACTAACGGGTTAAATCGAATCGAACTGATCGACAAAGATCTTCGATCTCTTCAAAAATTTTTTTAACAAATACTCTTTGATTGTTATTTTTCTGATGAAATATATAAGAAAAATAATGAACGATCAGTTTGTGGATATTGCTTCCTGCTTGTATTATAATTTAACAGTTTACTTTTTTACCAAATGTTTGGTCACTGATCCACCGTCAGAGGGACTGGACGTGGAACGGGTGAAATAAATATCTCAACATTTTGCAACTATCTTAGGATAAACGTGTTACTTGTGCCCTCGTAAGCATAAATTCCTCCTAAAATATATTTGTAATGACCAAAATGTTTAATTCTGTAGACACCAGGGACAGCGTCGGCTGGGATTTCCCACTGAATTTCAACTTCGCTGGTGCCTTTCAGTGAACCTGTTCTTGTCCAGGTGAATCTGAAAATAAAATGTATCTATAATCATTTTAAGCGACGACTTTCGCTTCCCTTTGTGAGTTATGTACAAGCAGGAAATTTCAAGGGACTTGATAATGTAATTATTCCTTACTTGAACTCCACAGATAAAATTTAAAGAGTGTATAATTTATATAATCTACTAGTGCAGTAAAAGAAGGCCAAAAAAATGAAGAGATAGGTATAGTCTGGTAACAGCAAGATTATGATTTTATCCTGTTTTGGGTATCACCCGGAGTATATTCCTAAGTTTTAGACCTCGAAAATCTTGTGCTACTTTTTTTTATAAACAATTAAAAAAAATTTACCGCGTTTTTCGAGCTTAAAATGTGAATAACTCCGGTTCTATAAGACGGATCGTGGCAAACTAAAAACCAGTCTCTTCGTAATAAAATTACCAATAAATCCTCGTTAGCTTCAAGTCTCTGAAGTACGTACAGAACCTACAAAACTGAAAAAACAGTATTTTCTTCATTTTAGTGCCCAAGACTCTCAACTAGACCAATTTGCATAAAACATTCAGAAAATATACTGTCTGATTTAATAAAAAGACCCTAAAGAGTTAGTGTCAATATATTGAACTCATTGGCCAAAATTGCATTTGTTATCTAAAATTTGAAATGCCCGCCATTTTATGCCATTAAGTCCAAAATGAAAAATTATTTTTCAAAATATAGATCTCGACGCCAATTTTCGATGCAATTAAAATAATTTTTTTTAATGTAATTTTGGTTACTTTTTTTAAATTTTTTTATAACTTAAATAATAACAATTGCATTTTTTTCGCCATTTTGAAAAAAAAATTAATATTTTTTTATTAAATCTGGTAGATAATTTTGAGACCTTTAATATAAAAAAACAAGGTTCATTTTTGTTAACGTGAACTCGAGATATTTAACTTTTTGCATTTTGGTCAATTATAAATTAAAAAATGCATATTTTGAGCTAAAACTTGGACTGTATCATTTTGAAACCTATTCATTTCATGTAATAAATTCAAAAAAAATTTAAGTTTTATAGAAACTTATTTACAACCAGTTGTCTGAAGTGATTCATTACGAGGTTAGAGTTTTTTATGGTTCATGATTACAAAAAGGCATTCTAATAATTTCTTTTCCTTTTGTGTATGGCGTAAACGAAATGCATTCATTTTATTCTTGTCAATAAACTATAGGCCATAACTCCTATGGAAAACTTAATTTAGAATATCTTCAAGAGGAATCTATCTCTCTATTTTGAGAAAAATGAATATAAGGGATTCAGCAATTGGTATAGTGTATACGACCCGAATTGAAACCGTATAAAAACTAAAAGCCGGCAAAAACAGTCGGCATCACTTGTGGAGGTAAATAGAAATGCTTGTCATAAGAAAAACAATAAGGAGATCCCGACTGTTTTTGCCGGCTTTTAGTTTTTATGCGGTTTCAATTCTGGTCGTACACACTATACGTGGAGTGTCATTTTTTGAAATCTTGACAATAAACCGATTTCATAGTAAGGGAACATAAATAAGATCACCTGACTTATTGTGAAGTGACTTTCTTGCGTGGATATCTCAAACCAACCAGAATCAATTACAGGCAATTAAAAAATTAGAAGATAAAATTTCTCAGGAAACTAAAGCTTTCACTGAATATCTCCTAGTTACAGGTATGCAGAGTTTCAAAAAGATATTAACACAGTATTCGATGAATATCAAAAGATATTATTATTAAGAAACAGAGCTACATAAAATATATAATGTTTATTGCAAATTTGTTTTATGTCGTTCTTTATTAATCTTTTTATAGCTTTATCAAAATATGACATATTAATTACTGAAGCTGCTTCTTCAACCTCACAGTGCCCTGTAATGCCCATATTATTATGAAATACTAATTAAGAATTACCCGTCATTAGGTTTGAGTTAAATTGATCCTGAACAAGACTGTAATATTGATGAGACAAAGTCTTAAAATAATTACAATACAATGTCAACGATAAACTGGATTCAAACTTTACCAATTAGCACAACTTAACGCTAATACTATTAAATGGGAATCGATTTCGCCTCGGATTATTGGACAATAAAATTTAGGCAATCAAGCGTAAAAATCTAGTTATATTAAAGGATATTTTATGTGTGGTACGAAAAATTAAGTTAGTAAGGTTTAATACAATTAATATTTGTCACATTTATTTGAAGATATCGTTGTATTTTTTACTTCCGTTACTGAATGTAGTAATTGTGAAAAATCCCTTTCCATAATTTCATCAAAATTGGCGTAGAAATTATGTAAATTGCCAAAAACCAGGGTCTTAAATATAATAATAAGTCATGCTACTTAAACGAATTTAGTATATCTATAAGAAAAGTAGTAAATAAGTTCTTGCCTAGTGTCCCAGTTTGCGTCGGTAGCAACAACTTCCCAATCACTTCCATTCTGTAGCTCAACGGTTAAGAAGGTTTGCTCTTGCATAACGTTGTTCCTGGGGTGGCCAGCAATCTTTAAAAAATAAAAATACGTTCAATTTTTCGTCTCTCAGTAAATTATTTAAAATTAATCGTTCGATCCTTTTAGAGGTTTGCAAAAAATAAACCGCTGTGAAGAAAATTATGGGAAAACGCAAATCACTTACAAACTTCACTGCCACCACGTTCCCTGGTGAGACATATGCTGGCGGTTGTTGAATGACGTCTCCGAAATTGTTAAACCATCCTGCAGTGTCGAACAAAACAGGAGTTACCAGGGTTAGTAGCTCGTCTGGAAACTGTACTGGTAAAGGCCCGCCTGCTATTTTGGTACCCTGGTAAACAATAAATATGGTAACCATTTTAGGCGAATAGTTTGAAATAAAAGGCACTCGACAAATGATTTTTCATCTTGAAATTTGAACTGTTCATTCCCGAACATTTACAATTATAGCTCAACTACTCAAAAGTAATATTAAATTTTCTACTCCAAAATTAGTGTTTGTAGAAACACAACTGGACACCGCATATGAAGTACTATGCGGCTTGGCTCTTTTCTGGATAGTTATTGTAAGCAAAATATTCCTTAACGAGTTAATCTATTATTTTGTTTCAGTTTTGTGCAAAATATGTCAACCCGTCATTTTACATTAGCAATACTGAGAAGTTCTAATTTATGTCAATGTTTTATCTTACCTGCAATAGAGCTGCTGTTAGTTGTCTATATATTTTCAGATAAATTGTCAAAGTGTGTGGGCCATATATCGTTGAGGCACCTTCGTATCTTTGTAACTGAAAAAAAAAGAAACGATAATGTCGAAAGAAAACAGCTTTAACTACGAATTAAATACGAAATTCGAAATATATATATATATATATATATATATATATATAGAATGTGTCTCACTTTTCATGGAGCCACCCTCATATCTCGATCACATGATATCAGAATATTTTGAAATATTGGTGGTGAATATATGCGAATAAAGTGAGTCTATAATTGTAATATTCGACTATAGTCAGAGGCGTTCAATTTTATGATGGAAAAAAGGGGTCGGTTTTTGAAATATTTTTGGATAAAAACTAGTAAGATATTCTTAATCAGCACCTTCAGAAACCCTTTTTTACAAGATTACATCGTTATGGGTTTAAAAGTGTTTGAGATATTGTTTCAAATTAAAATAATTTGTATCTGTAAAACGGATTCTCATAAGAAAAAAATATAGTTCTTTATGTTTTGTTCAGAATAATGTATTGTACTAGTATAAAATGATTCTACAACAAAATTACTATTTATTTAATAGGGCGAAAATTCTAATTTGTACATACCTACCACGTTTCTAACAAATAATCTTCATAAATTATTTAATTATATAATTCTTTGCGTTTCTATGTAACCACCATCATCCCGAATACACTGCTCAATCTGTTTTCTTACATGGCGTACAACTTTTCTAATCTCAGCTGGAGTGACCTCAACACATGCCTGTCTAATTCTGATCATTAACTCATCTTGATTACGTGGTCTGTTCTTATACACTATATTTTTTAGATGCTCTCACAAATAGAAATCAAGTGGTGTCAGGTCCGGAGACCACGGGGGAAACTCATGCACTTGACTTCTCAAACCTATCCATCTACCTGGAAAATTATCTTCTAGCCATGCAATGTTATGAGCCAGGGCACCATCGAGTTGATAATACAAGTCAAGTCAATTTACATTGTTAAACAATGTAAATTTTCTGAAAAACGTCATATTTGCTGATGAAGCAACATTCACTACCAATGGGGTAGTCTGCTCTCAGAATTGCCGTTTTTGGGCTAACGAAAATTCCCGCTGGTTTATCAGTACTAAAAGGCAATATGTGTCAAAAGTTAACGTTTGGTGTGGTTTATGGAATAACCAGATTATTGGGCCTTCTTTCATTCCGAGATTGAATGCAGAAACGCAACTCGATGGTGCCCTGGCTCATAACATTGCATGGCTAGAAGATAATTTTCCAGGTAGATGGATAGGTTTGAGAAGTCAAGTGCATGAGTTTCCCCCGTGGTCTCCGGACCTGACACCACTTGATTTCTATTTGTGAGAGCATCTAAAAAATATAGTGTATAAGAACAGACCACGTAATCAAGATGAGTTAATGTTCAGAATTAGACAGGCATGTGTTGAGGTCACTCCAGTTGAGATTAGAAAAGTTGTACGCCATGTAAGAAAACAGATTGAGCAGTGTATTCGGGATGATGGTGGTTACATAGAAACGCAAAGAATTATATAATTAAATAATTTATGAAGATTATTTGTTAGAAACGTGGTAGGTATGTACAAATTAGAATTTTCGCCCTATTAAATAAATAGTAATTTTGTTGTAGAATCATTTTATACTAGTACAATACATTATTCTGAACAAAACATAAAGAACTATATTTTTTTCATATGAGAATCCGTTTTACAGATACAAATTATTTTAATTTGAAACAATATCTCAAACACTTTTAAACCCATAACGATGTAATCTTGTAAAAAGGGGTTTCTGAAGGTGCTGATTAAGAATATCTTACTAGTTTTTATCCAAAAATATTATCTGAACAAAAAATAAAGAATACATTTTTTTCATATGAGAATCCGTTTCACACATATAAATTATTTTAAGTTGAAAAAATTGTTCTTTGGCAAACACCTTTGAATCCACAATGATGCAATCCTGTACAAAAGGGTTTCTAAAGATGCTGATTAAGAATATCTTACTAGTTTTTCTCTACAAAAATCGCTAATACTTTTTTAAATCGACCCCCTTTTTTCCATCATAAAATCGAACGCCTCTGACTACAGTCGAATGTGGTTATGTTTAACGGCTCACTTTATAGTTATATATTCACCACCAAAATTTCAAAACGTTCGGATATCAGGTGAGCGAGATATGAGGGTGGCTTCATGAAAAGTGGACACATTGCATATATAATATTTATAAAAATATAAAATATGGGAATTATAATATTCCAACCTATCTGCAACTGCCTTATATAAATAAGGACACAAAAAATTAAACCAAAGCAGCTCTTGCCCCTTACAAGCGCTGAATTATGTGGTAAAATTTGCGTATTTTGTCAAAACACAGCTAGCATTAAAATACAATGACTTGGAATGCTCAAATGCTATGAGGAAGATGCGAGGCCTCCTTCATCTCAGGATGTCTCTAACTGCAGACCGGTTTCGATCTATTTTTGGGTCTCGTCAGTGCAGTGCAAGTGAAATCTTCAATACCAGTGTCTATGGACAATGTTAAGTTCCACCGCAGTAGAGCGTAACTAGCGCCATCTCTCAGTAGTCTCGAAACAATCCAAATCTTGTGACAATGCCACAGATAGGTTAGAATATTATAATTCCTATATTTTATATTTTTATAAAATTTCCTTCTGCTATAAAATTGCTTGTTCAGTGATGATTATCAATTTTATTATCGACTTGGATTGTTTCGAGACTACTGACAGATGGCGCTAGTTATGCTCTACTACGGTGAAACTTAACAGTGTCTATGAGATGCGAACTCCGGTATTGAAGGTCTCACTTGCACTGCACTGACGAGAGCCAAAAATAGGTCGAAACCGGTCTGCAGTTAGTGACATCCTGAGATGAAGGAGGCCTCGCATCTTCCTCGTAGCATTCGAACATTCCAAGTCATTGTATTCTACTGCTAACTGTGTTTAGACAAAATACGCAAATTTTACCTATAATTCAGCGCTCGTAAGGGGGAATAGCTGTTTTGGTTTAATTTGTTGAGTCCTTATTTATATAAAGTAGTTGCAGATTGGTTGGAAATTATAATTCCTTTATTTTATATTTTTATAAAATTTCCTTCTGCTATAAAATTGTTTATTCAATGATGAATATATTTCCCTGAAAACATTCTACTAACTAAAATCGTACATTACTCACTTGATATTCTTCCGGTGTCGCTATATAGTTCGTGTAAATATTACTTAGGCCTGCAATGATAACCCTGGTATTGCTGGGACCTCCGTTGTCGATGACTTCCTGCTTTACGGCGTCTCTCAAACGCCTACCCGACATTGTGGTGAACTCGCCGGGTACAGCGGCCAACACTAAGTTCCCTATCATGAATACTTGAGTCGCCACCACTTCAGGCTGCCATTCGTATGGGAGAGTTATCTAGAAAAATAGATTAACTTTGTTTACAGACTTTCCAGAATTTCTACGTTCTGCGATGCAACGGTCGTCTATTTATTTCAGAAACTTATTGGTTACTTTCCAACGCCCGAAGCGGAGAATCAGTAAATAGTTCAGATGCCTTCGGTCTTATATTATCCCTCTGGAGTTTAGTTATAGGAAGTTATATTTGGCTTTTCGTAATTTATGAGTCGTAATATGAGTTGGAAAGAAACCAGCATTCTCATATCAACTCACATTTAGTTTTGACGATTATTAAGAAACATCTGAGTGACATGCCATATGTTCTTAGTTACTATAAATTTAAATAAAAAATATACAATGACGGCCATGAGAATGAATGGATTTATGGTGATATTGTCAAAGAACACGCCAAACCCTATAATTTTTTTTCGAAACTGCAACGAAATCCGACGAAATTTTAGCAACTATCGTGAAATCTTCTTTTTATGAACCGACGTTGTATGACCCTGCAAACTCATGCGTTATATTAAATATGAGGACATGTTACTGTATAACAATAATATTTGTGATATTCAACTATGTATAGCATCGCCACAAGTTCCGTGAAATCGATAATCCGATCAACCTCTTTTCCTCATGTTTGACCGTCTGTAACTCGAAAACTGTCCATTTTTCTGTCTCGCTCCTTTAAGACTTTTGATCAGGACATCAAAACTACATTATACCAAATTTTCGTCAAATTCGACTGGGACCCATTTTCCCTTAGGTTTAGTGCTGGGTCCTTTGTAATTATCTGATGTAAAACATGGAAATGTTTAATCGCAAAAATACATTGAGTGTCGTGTCGGATTACGTGCCGGATAAGTTGTGAAATAGATGTTTTCTAAGCATTACACGTATTGTTTTACAGATTTTTAGGGGACCGTCGATAGTTTACGTTTGTAAGTTCAGTTTTTTTACATTCGAATTTATTTTTCATTGTCAATATGGATCAAGAATTGTGTGCAGAGAATTAACGAAAACAGATGTCATAATTTTCAAAGAAGGTCAGTGGCTCGAAGATTCTTGTTTTTCTTTTTTTCGTACATTTTACGTACAAATACTCATTACAAAATAGGAATTACAAATTATGTAGAAAATTATAATGCGATTCAACCTATCCCACCTGGAAAAGACCATAAACAACTTTCACATCGCCTAAATCATTAAACATGCAGTTATTATGATGGTTGCAGTGTTTATATTTTGATTCCTTATATGATAAAGCTGCTGTAAAATTTCCGTTTCAGTTGATCTTATGGCATATAGAGTAATGAGTGCAATATTTCACAGCGGCGAATATGTGCCTAACACTAAATACACAACTTTAATTCGAGATGGAAAAGTCGGTTGGCAATGTATAGAAGACGAAAAGGCAGCTAAAGTAAAATGGCAAAAAAATGCAAAAAATATGTATATTGTATTTTTATATAGAGATAAATGAAACACGTTCTGAAAAGTGTAATTTAAAAATGCAAATAAAATATTTTTTACTATATGTAACAACTAATTGATATTATCGCTCCGAAATTTTAAATGACTTGTTGTACATATGTGAAAATGAACTACTAATACTGTTTGTTACAAAACATGAAATATGTTTTGATAAGAAGAAAAATTATTCTACCATACCAGTCAGAAAGACATAACTGACAGTCCTAAGTTTGCAAATGGGAAGGGAATATTATTTCTCTTATCTGAATCTGAAGCTGGATTCCACAGTTGGAATCTAACACGGGACTTGTTGAAGAAAAACTTTATTTTCTAAACGTAGGTAAATGATTGATTACTTTTCTATTTTGTCTTTACTTCTAGTAGCACTACCGTAGTAGGGGTACCTTTTTTGCTGGCTAAGATACCCATTGAACTATGCAAGAAAAGCAGCAGCACAAAACACGTTCCATATGTAATAGAAAAAAACTAGCCCTACTCATTTTTTTCCACGTACAAACAATTCCAAAGAGTTTACTTTAAACACAGGAATACATATAGAGTAATACATGTATAGACTAGCGCAATAATGCCTGGTACTTTCGATATCTTCCATCCTTTTCTCTCATTAAATGAACCTTAATGTCAGAAGAGGAAAGAAAATATTATCTTATTGTCTTCCAGTTTGGTAAATAAGTATATAGTCAAAAAGATAAACATGATGGATGGTCAGGGGGGTGTGAGGAAGCCACATAGAAAATTAGCAAAAGTTGAAAAACCACGTACTTAATACAGTGTATACAGTTGTATACAGTTAAAAATGTTGTCTGTCGTAACGTAAAATGTAACCGATATTGAATGTAAATTGTTGATAGTATCAAATTTATTGTAGGTTAAGTTAGTATATCTACGTTATAGTTAGTATATCAGCAAAACGTTTTATAACATTTTCTGTCTTCGTATAACAGAAGTTGCTAATAAATTAAGAAACAAGTTATTGCCTTATACCTCAAGAGAAAAACAACAATGCAGCTACGGACACGTGGTTCGGAGTTATTACTCCTCATCAGCGTAGCGTAGCTTAGAGAATATATCTTATAAATCGAGCAAAACCAACAAAGGTCGGAAAGTACAGTGCACAGTACTCGATTTGTACTGTCATACTTCATGTGCCACATTTAGTGCCTAAAATGAGAGCAATCGGTAGGATGAGCTCTATGTGTACTGCTCTATTTGAGGTCCTGAATGTGGCACATGAAGTATGAAAGTACAAATCGAGTACTGTGCACTGTACTTTCCGACCTTTGTTGGTTTTGCTCGATTTATAAGATATATTCTCTAAGCTACGCTACGCTGATGAGGAGCAATAACTCCGAGACACGTGTCCGTAGCTGGATTGTTGGTTTTCTCTTGAGGTATAAGGCAATAACTTACTGTGTACTGTACTTTCCGACCTTTGTTGGTTTTTCTCGATTTATAAGATATATTCTCTAAGCTACGCTATGCTGATGAGGAGCAAT
This sequence comes from Leptura quadrifasciata, assembly GCA_963675555.1. NCBI lineage: Eukaryota > Metazoa > Arthropoda > Insecta > Coleoptera > Cerambycidae > Leptura > Leptura quadrifasciata. The sequence goes on along the minus strand of OY776681.1, from coordinate 9,843,108 downwards.
AACTCCGAAACACGTGTCCGTAGTTGCATTGTTGTTTTACTTTTAAGGTATAAGGCAATAACTTGTTTCTTTATTTAATTATTTAGCCTCATAAACCCCCATCATAAGTTGCTAAAAAGTTTATTTCTCTATCTATTTAAGCGAGCGTCCATATCACTACACCAAATTTGAAACAGATCTATTCACTCACAATTTCTCTTATAACGCTTAGTGAAATAAAGTACCTATTGTAATTAGTATAAAACAACACTACAGAAATTCTTTCGAATTATCACATTTCAGATTTCATATCTATTTATTTTTTTGTTCAATTGTATTGTGAAAAAGTCCATATTTATTGATCATTGGATATAGTAGCAAGAAAACCACTTATTAATATATTATTTATAGATTATAGACTTACTCTCCCGGACATAATAAGAACTGGCTTAGGAAAGTGGCACGCTGAGTCGTCGGGGGTAGGTGGAAATATAAAGTCTCTAATAAGGTTCCAGAAAGCGTTGCCAGACGTTGTCCCTTGTTGAAAATCGAATTCTCCGGGCCCGTCTGTTGTGCCAGCTGCAAAAGCATACCCCATGCCAGGTAGACAGCCCCTGACCTAAAAAGCAAAGTTACTAAATTACATTTCGTGGAAAAAATATGCTGGATACAAGACAAGGGATTGTTGTAACCGAAATATGATGTATGACTAAAAGTTAGGGGTACTTGAATATGTAGGTATCCCTCGGGACTGAAATTTATGCCTGAAATATCACTCTTTAATATATATATATAAGGTACAGAAGGGCGGCTAAATTATTGAGTAATGTTTTAAAATCTTACTCGATCGAGATTTTTTAGTTATTACGATTTTTCAAATCAAGTGGATTTTAAAAATGTCGAATCTTAAAAATTAAATTTTTGTAATTTTTTGTATTCTTCCTAGTAATCAACTAAATAATCTAGAAAATGAATTTATACGGGAAAGTTCATTATAAAATTAATGGTTTATTTAATTGCGTATTGTCTTAAAAGACAGCCTTTTGCAATTTCATCTCTTGTGCAATATACACAAAATGAAATCTTAAACATATTTCATAATACTCGCATGTGAAAAACTATCATTTTTCGATAGGCACTTTGTTTAATTAAAATATTCTAATTTAAACAAGAGTTATGATGTTATAAGGAAGCGCGCGCGTGTGCCTCTGCTCGCTAGACTTGCTCCCCTCCACACCAGAGTTATACGTTATAAACATTTAGATTTTTCGCGCTTGTTTTTGCTACTACAAAAATGTTTTTGTAATCAAATTTGTGTAGAATTTCCTCAGCTTCAAAATTGAATTCTTGTAAAATTATGGATATGGGCAAAATTAGAGAGATATGAGCAAAAAACTGAACTTATTTTTTGTTTATAACTATTTTTCCTAGGCACCACTGGCAGGTGATTCGACAAAAAACGTTTATATACATTATAAATAACTCCTCAAAAGAAGAGATCACTTAGATTTAGTTATTTCAATTCAGGCTTCTTTCTATAGTTTTCCTGTACTATTAGTAGTAAGCAGAAAATTTATACACATTTATATTTTTTGTTATATCGATTGTGATATTTATGATTCGCAGACAGTTTCTTTGAGACCTATATATTTCATTTGATGAAGGTACATCTGAGAAGGTATCGACTTCTTGTCTTTGCGATATAAATTGACAGTCTAGTTGCTGCTATCTCGATTTAGTTAAATAAATCGTTCTTTGTTCGTGATCGTAATTTGAAAGTGGACACATTTTGATTAAACGCCATTCTAAATGACTTTGAAATAGTTGGGCCGTATGTTTTTAAAAGATTGTCTACTATTAACTGTTAAAGAAGTTTATGCGTTTATTTGGTAGACAGTTTTAGGACATGTTCAATATTTTAATCTGCTTAACTTTCTAAAAAGTTTTGGTACTGTATAATTCATTCTTTGAAAGATACATTTAGTAAGTAAAATTTTAATGATTTTGGATAATGTCTGGTAGTTATTATAACAAAAAATAAATCGATTATCTTAGGATCCTCACCTTGAGTGAGTTCTTGTGGCGTAGCCGGAATCAGAAACTGTTCACGAAACAGAAAGAATTTTGTGGGTATCACAATTTTTGGTCTTTTCATTTCAACAAATAATAACTTCTCTCTTTTAATTCCACCTATTTAGTTATTATACACTATTACTAATTTCAAGCACGTTTCAGTTAATTTTCACATTGCAAGTTAATCTAAGAGTAGATTTGTTATTAAAGGCATGGCAATGAATTGTAAGAGAGAGCTAATAAAAATGTAATCAACATATTTGTATTCTGTTTGTGTATAGGTACAGGGGCATTTTCCATGTTAACATGAAACAGAAAGTAGCCAAGTGAAATACAATTCTGTGTTCAATGATTTAATAATGATAGAGCTCTCTGCGTTATACACCTCGTTAAAACGAACATTTGATTCCTGTGTTATATTGTTGCGTTAATTACAGTAACAGCAGAACATGTAGTTATCCCTAAAAAGCTTATCCCGTATGCATCGAAATAGCTTTTTAGTGGGCACAGATATTGTCAACAGATTGGTAGAACCTCCACCAAAATGTACAATGGAATTGTCATAAATAGTTAAGCTATTTCACCAATTTATAGAAACTGTGTAGACAATTAATTTACAATTTTGTTACGATAGTTTAAAGAAATATTTATGTGAAGAATTGTTACAATGTGCATGATATAATGTACATTATGTTTTAGCCGTTAACGTGTTTTATAGTGTCACGTTAGTATTTGAAAGTTATACCACACAGCAAAATATTGATAATGTTCTGTGTGATAATGGCACATCCATGACCATATCGTTTTTATTATTCAGAAGGTGTGGTTATGGCGATATACGTGATTTTCGGACTTAAAATTGTTTCACGTTATCCATTTTCTACTTCTCGACGTATGGTGTATTTTACAACCATTAAAAGTCTATTTTAGTACAGTTGAAGGAATATTCCGTACCTAAATCATTTCATTTCATTAAACAACGTTGGAAAATTTAAGAAAGAAAGTTGCATGCATGCATGTTTTCTGTTTTCTTTTACTTGTTCCGTTTGATAAAATAATAATAATATAATAAATAAACACCACAGAAATTAGACAACCCCCAATTCCAGAAGCCAGGGCTTGTGCGGAAGGGGTTACACATTGAAAAGACGCGGTCATACAACCATTTCCTCCAACAGTGCCAGTGCCGGAACCAGGATTCGAACCCAGTGGTGCGATATCCGTATGATTAATCGCGATTGCCACCTACGCCTTAACCCACTCGGCTATCGATCAGACAAATATCAAGGTATTTTACAGAAGATATGATATGATATATCTATTGTCACAATATATTGTTCAGTTGATTTGAATTTGTTTTATTGTTTGTGTGTTTCTATATGTGTTTTCCTCATTGATTCCGAACTTTCGACTTCGAGAACTAAATTTAGAAGTCACATTGCGTGGTATTTTAGCTTCATCAAATGAAAATATCATGGCAATATATCAATGTGTTTCACTTTTCACTACTGCACTCCAATATCTCGGCCATTTGTAGATCAATTTAGATCTAGTTTGGTATGCTTTTTGAGTTTCAGGTTGTGATTAAAAAGTTATTTCAATTTTTTTCTCGAAATTAATACGCTTACTATGATCAAAAGAAATTGGAAAAAAATTAGGATTTTATATTAGTGATTGAGATCGGGTTTTTGTTTTTACAGGGATTTTAGGCCATGCCGAACAAGATTATGTAAAAAAAAAAACCCAATCTCAATCCGGTTTCACCGGAAGTGACATCTACTCTGTTATTTTAAATGGCACTCTGTATATTTTTTTTACCTATCTGATTCGTCTCTAGATTCTCTTTTCAACCATGTATCGGAACACGGCATTTATTTTTAAAATGATAGTTAATATCAGTTTTAGTTTGTTAAGTCTAGGTGGCCCTGATATGAACCTTGGCAGATATTGATGCGTAGTGTGCCGTGATATCGAAAGACCTCTGGTATGCGACTTTGTGCCTCATATTTTTTCGGGAATAACCAGTAGCTGAAGATCTAACTTACTTAAAAAAAATATCTTTAAACAACCCACGATATCATAAAAACCAACCACCTAGTTAAAAAATGCTTATTTATCTTTAATTTTTGTCCAATACAATTGCTGTGCCTATCCTATTTTACTTTCTTCATTAAAGTTAGTATCGAATATTATTGCATAGTAATGAATATTGTACTGCAACAAAAATAGTAAGCAGGCGGTGGAAACAAAGGAAGGTAAAACGAGGCGTCATTTTGATTTGACAATTAAGAATTGTTTACTTGGCAGCAATTTAAATATTTTTCATTAAATTATACCTAAGTTATCACGTTTTTAACTCTGTTTTGCCATGTAAATGAAAAAGTAGATATGCTACTAATCTATGGCGAATGTAAAAAAAATAGCAGGCGGGCTGCTGACTTATATCAAGATAGATTTCCCGAAAGAATTCATCCATCAAACAACAATTTTGTAAGAGTTGAATTCAGAATTGAGCCAGATGTACCGGAAAATAATTTCATTATCGATGAAGAGTCGGAAATCAATGTACTTGCAATTGTCGAGGCAGATCCCACGATTTCGATAAGACAGATTGAGGACCAAACCGGTGTCAATCGGGAATCAGCTCGACGCATTTTGAAAAAACACAAATTTAAATCATACAAGTACCAAGTACACCAGCATTTATACGAAAATGATTTTCAAAGAAGATTGTGAACTATTGCAATTGGTTTCTGAACAGACACAATTTGGACAATAATTTTCATGAACAAATTTTATTTTCCGACGAGTCCAGGTCCTAATTTGGGATTATTTAATCGTAACAACACCCGTTATTGGGCACAAGAAAATCCCAGAAATATGAGAGAAAGTGTATATCAGGAGCGATTTAGTTTTAATGTACAGTTAGGAGTAACTGGCAGAAGAATTATTGGGCCAATAATTTTTGATGGTCCATTAAATGGAGAAAGATATTTTGGATTTTTGCAAAACCAAATACAAGATTTTTTGGAGGAACTGCCACCTAATGTTAACCCAATAATTTTTCAACAGGATAGGGCTCCACCACATAACAGCAGAGTTGTGGTGAATTATTTAAATGAAAGGTTTGGAGAAAACTGGATAGGAACAAATGGGCCCGTTCGATGGCCTGCAAGATCACCAGACCTTACGCCGCTTGATTTTTTGTATGGGGCCACCTCAAGGAAAATATTTATAGAACTCCACCAACAAACAGAGAAGACTTGGAAATGAGAGTCAGAAGAGCAATCGATGGGATTACTGAATTACAGTTAGATAACGTGCTTAGGGCTACCGTCACAAAAACACGATTGTGCAGAGATAATAACGGATAACATTTTGAGCATCTGCAGTAAAAAATGCTTTTGTATGTAGTACTTCAGTAAATATTTCATTTTAATTTCATTCATTCGTTGTAAAAATGTATTACATAGTGTAATGGTTTTTCATCAATTTTGTTCTAATGTGTTTTACTGATGTTTCTTATTTATTAAAAAAAATCGTTTTACCTACTTTTATTTTGTTTCCACCGTCTGCTTACTAAATATTTTTGTTGAAGTACAATATTCATTACTATGCAATAACATTCGATAATAATTTTAATGAAGAAAGTAAAAGGATAGGTACAGCAATTGTATTCGACAAAAATAAAAGATAAATAAGTATTTTAGTATTGTTTAACTAGGTGAAATAAAAAAATGGGGTTCCAATCTTGGTTTTTATGATATCGTGGGCTATTTAAAGATATTTTTTTAAATAAGTCAAATCTTATTAGTCTGTTCAGCTACTGGTTATTCCCAAAAAAATATGAGGCACAAAGTCGCATACCAGAGGTCTTTCGATATCACGGCACACTACGCATCAATATCTGCCAAGGTTCATATCAGGGCCACCTAGACTTAACAAACTATAATTGATGTTAACTGTCATTTTAAAAACAAATGCCGTGTTCCGATACATGGTTGAAAAGAGAATCTAGAGACGAATCAGTTAGGTAAAAAAAAATGGTGCCGTTTAAAATAACAGAGTAAATGTCACTTTCGGGTGAAACCGGAAGTGGTGGGAAAAAAATTGTACTTAAAAAAGGACAATCACGCATTATATAAGTGTACCAAATTTCAAAATAATATCTTTTTAAATAAACATGCTACGGGGTGTTACATGTCTCCTGTGTCACTCAGTATAGGGGTTTTTGGATCCACTCGAATAAAAAATAATGATTGAGACATGACAAACAAATTTTTTTTTTAATCGCCCTTGACGTCCCGTCCCATAATTTTTTAAGGAATCAATATGGTACTATGGTATATTTAGCAAAAATAACTTATTTTTTTTCAAGAAACCTACTATTGAGGTATAGCCCATTCTTTAATAAACACCCCGAGTATTCGAACGTTCCTAACGATTGCGCTATGAACGTCGCCACGCCTACAAAAATTTCTTAGACGACACTATGATGTTCTCGGTAATTACCTGTTGTAGTGTTCCATTATCCAGTTGAATTGTAGCAGTTTCATTAGGCATGGCAACGAACTGATGAATATACTTGATATCCCCCGTCACTTCTGTCGCCTCTGAACCTTCGAAGAGCTCCTGGAAAAAAATTATATTATGATTTTAAAAAATCCACACCATATCTGAAATTAGAACGATTGAAAATAATCGGCCCATTTTCAAATATTTGCAATATTTTGAAAAATTGGATTGTAATGCTTACCTTTGCCTTTTCGTAGAGCTTCTGAGCGATAATCTTGGTGCTGTCAAACATATCTTTACCCGGCCCAAAAGCGATACAGTACTGATTCTCCCCTCCACACGTGCTGTGTGTGGTATCACAATCTTCCCCTGTGTTAATACACTTGGGACCTTTGGTATTTGGAGAAACATCCCCTAGGTTGGTCGAGGCGAAAGCACCCACGAATGATCCCTGTAAAATCATAAGCACAATATAATTCTCTACTTCCTCTTTGGTGAGCGAATACAAGGTACAATATCGCATAATTTAAATATCTATGGTAAAACATTGTGTTGTAACCGTAGTTGTAATGTGGTAGCAAGGTTATTGTTTAAATACGTAAAGCGAAGCAAATAAGTGACCAATTGGATTGCGTTCAGGATATCTGTCCAAAGTATGTCGTTAGCTTCAGGCTTAGGCCCTTTATATTTAAGGATACTTTGTCTAGGTTGGTGCTTCCCATAGTAATGTTAGAAATATTGATTGACGGTCCATTAGAGACAACTTTAGGGTCATATACCTCAGTTATCTTTGATGGTTAAATATTTTTTTAAAATTTGCACTCTATATTTCGACGAATAGATTTAGACTGAAGTACTTAAATTTTTAAAGAAATCTGTTGTTTTGAGAAAACACGTCAGCACAATTACTTATTTGAAAGAATTAGGAGATGATGTGGAATGATAACACAGAAAAGATCACGGAAATAAAAAAATACTAGCAATGAAAAAATTCTAAAGACGACTGTAAAATCTTTGTGAACCATCTCACATATCTATTTTTAACTTCACGGCAACAAATAATATAAAAAATTTGCAAGACAACTTTGTTTGTTACATAAACAAATTTATTCAGTAAAAACTGCTGAGAACAGGGATCCTAAATTTTTTACGGTCCTACTAAGATGACTCCGACAATTTGAAGTTAACGATAAAACAAGTATTACTCATAAAAGTTGTTTTTGAATGTAAATTTGGATTAATTGACAAGTGACGCTATATTTAGAATATCTTTTATATAAAAAAATATATATTCCCTCTAGGGTAAATATCCACTGTCTGCACTTAATTAAATTATTAATTAAAAACATTCTATCAAAGGAGATATATATAATGGCCGAGTTCACGATTTTTCAGTTTCAAAAACTAATGGTATAAATAAAATGACTTGAAGATGTTTTAAAGTATCTAATTCTGAAGACTTGAAGAGTTTGCTTGATTTATATTATTTTTTCCTTTTCCGGGTATAATAACTATGGGAGGACAATAACTAATCGGACAAAAACCATTATTTGGGCAAATAAGCACGTGGCAGAATTATGGCTAATGCGAAAAATTTCCCTTGGTTCTCGTATCCACACTAAATCCCAATTTAATTTCTTACCCCCTTTAATAAACGGGTGGTAGAAGGGGTAGCTAACGCCAAAAAAATCTGTTGAGGCGTTCATTCTTGTATACACACTAAATCAGATTTAAATTGATGCAAAAAAATTGACCTTGCAATTTTATGGACTCTTACCTGCTTGCTTTGCCTATTTACCCTTATTTACCCCCCGAATCCTTCAAAGGAACTAGGTCAAAATATAATCTAGTTCCAAATCTCGTTACGATAATACATAAGTGTATCTTTCAAATCAGTATCATAAACGGTTCCAGAGTAAACGTGCGCACAAAAAAGTTACAGACAGATAGACCGACCGACAGACGGACAGACGGGAAACTTTTTCGCTCAAATTACACAGGCTTGACTCTGCCAAGACTGACAGTGAAGTGCTTCCCACGTTTAAGGACCATGTTAATTTTGTCAGTTCGCGAAACTACGAAAAAGGGTCCTTCGTACAAATGGTGAAAGATGGTTCCAGTTTGTCATGACGTATGAAAATATATCTACAAGATGTGATGGCTCAACTGATGAAAGTTTTGTGATTGAAATTTAGTTTATAGGATCCAAAATGTAAATATCGAAATAAGTTTGTAATTTAGTAATCAAGGGCGATACCTGAGTATCGGTATGTGACTTGATAATATAATCGCCAGGAAGACGCAAGATTTGGCCGTAAACAAGCTTCGCAGATGAACAAAGTCACCTTTAGGCATGGCACGTAAACCCAATAAAATAATTGACAATTCATCATACCAGTGAATTGCATTAGCCCTGGTTAACAACGTGATTGTCAAGGTTGTATGGAATCTCTCAACCATGCCATTGCTTTGAGGATGGCATGTTTTTATGTGAATTAGATGGAACCCTAAGAAGTTGGAAAATTCGCAAAATAAATTTGATTCGAACTGGACACCCTGATCTATCTGATCTGACAGTTGACGGAACGTCAAAACGACAGATAAAATTTTGAAATAACGTTATAGCAACGGTTGCAGCAGAAATATTTGGTACGGGATACGCTTCTGGACCGTGTGTGAATCGTTCGACCACAGTGAGGATGTAGCAACACCCGTTGGAAGGTGGTAAGAGTCCAACGAGGTCTATGTGTTCGAAACGTCCGTTGGAAGCATCAAAATTTGAAATGGGAGTTTTGGTGTGTCTATCAGTTTTTAAAGTTTGACAGTTTAAACAGGTTTTTGAACATAATGTGCAGTCCGAATTCATTTTGGGCCAGAAATAGTTAAAAATTATAAGTTTTCTAGTGGCGCGAATACCTGGGTGTGTTAACTTATGAAAGACGTCAAATACTGCACGTTATCTTTATGAAAGTATTTACTTTCATAAGAAAGATATTTAGAGTTGGATACGTCGCGCCAAATTTTATCAGTTGAACTAGGAATTGAAAGTTGTTGTAAAGACTACTTGGCTTTACTATATGGGTCGCATTGATTTGTAATTAAAAATGAAAGTTCGCAATCGTTTGATTAGGTATATTTTAAAAGCTGTGAATTTACATGATCTGAATTTACAGAGGAAATAAAGGCAGGGGTAATAGTAGAATGGGATTGGATTAAAGAAAGATCATTTACGCGTGATAATGTATCCGCAATGATGCTTTCTTTACCACTAATGTGACGTATATCATTGATGAATTGGGCGATGTACTCTAAATGACGAGTCTGACGTGGTGTTTTTTCAGCATGAATGAAAAGGGCCCTAACCAGTGGTTTGTGATCGGTAAAGCAGGCAAAAATGCGGCCTTCTAATAAATAATAATAATAAAATGTTTGATTGAAATATTAAGGACAGCAGTTCTCTGTCAAAAGTGGAATAACATTTTTAAGCATCGTTTAATTTGCAGGAAAATAAAGCTAAAAGGGTAATTAAATTAGCAGATTTCTGTTCTAGTACTGCGCCCATAGACACATATGATCAATCTACAGATAAAGTAACTGTGACGTTATCATTGTAGTTTGAATGGGACAAAACTGTCGCTATAGCTACTATAGCAAATAATAGCTTGTTTAGCTTTGATAAAACTATCAGTACAGTCTGTTGACCAAAAACTTTATCTTTAATTTTCTCACGGACTAACATAGCACTGAAAATATGTAAAGCAGTTAACATTTCTGCAAAGTGAGGTATAAAACGCTGAGGTTGAGGGTTGTCAGTTTGGGAAAAGTCCGATGCCTTAAAAACTCTAGAAACTATGATTTGTATAATAGTTCCATTGACACCCGGTATGTTATTGAAAGCTTGACAAGAGCACTCAAGTCGTTTTGACACTGAAGTTTCCGTCTTGATTATAAAATATTGTGTGGTCCAGATACACTCATGTATCTGTATTAAAAAAATAATTCATGAAAATATTATCTGCAATAACGTAGGTGCTTTTTTGATGTATCATCTGCGTAAATATGCCTATCCAGGGAATATCAAACTTCGCAACCCCAATTACATATTAGCGAAAACATGCATGCATAAAATATATTTTTTGCGTAATACATATTTATGGCAAGTTTATGTGAGATTTCATGAATATCACTTCATTGAAAACGCATTTGGAAGTTTAATTTTGACATGAGAAAGTCTCAAGCGATTAAAAGCGTAGATGAAAGTTATAAAAGGGGTTTAAAATAATCCCCATATATGAATTTTTAAGTTCCCTCATCTGAAATCTGTAAAATTTAAAAACATTTTAGTTTCCATTTTTGAATAAATCTAGACAAGGGATGGGGGACGAGCGTAGGTGCGTCTTTACTATGTACATACTTCAATATGCGATGTAAAGTAACGTTGGGTGCGGTTAGTAGTTGTATGGGTGACCGTTCCAACGAAGACCGCGTCCTCGCCCCACACATCTTCCAGCGGCTTGTGTATCAGTGTATGCGCGGAAACTATACAACCTTAGGCGAGGGTTGTATAGGGGATATACCATCCTTCGGAGGGGGTGTAAAGCCGTCGGTCCCTTGTCTATTGAATGTTAGGCAAGTAAAAGATCCCTACTCTTCTTAAGGGAAGAGGTTCGGCAAAATTCCTGGTTAGAGGTAGCTACAGGCGTCGGTGTTAGGCCTCAGTAGCGAAAATAGGAGGACGTTAAATAAATGCATAAAAAAAAAAGATGAGGGATATCCTAGAGTTACAATATACAATGCATTTAAATGAAAATTATCCACCCCAAATGCATTTGGATGTATTGATTTTTACAAAAAAAATAAATAAAAAGAAAAACCTTATCAAAATGGAATAATGGCGTGACATTTTGTTATTAATGGACCTAGGATTGGTTCCACCCCGCACTGCCAGAGCTACTCCTGGATGTTATTCTTCTGAATTATTCGATTAATATGGTGCAGTCCATCGTGCATGATTTTCATAACAGCACACTAATACTAAATCTATTGCATTGACAAACGTTTCTACTAAATCATGTGAATTTTGCAGAAATATTGTATTTGGCATACATTTTTGGCTCGCGGAGGGGCGCCTCATGAGCTATACTTGATTATGAATATTTTTTTTCTTTTTGTTTAAGAGGCGTTGGGGCATTTTTGACTAGAAAATCTGATGCAGAAGTTATTTCTACGTAAAAAGGTACACTTGATAGAACTTCATAATTCCAACCGCTTTCGGGAGAACTGCCTCAACATATTTCAGTAATTCTTTGAAAACAAACTTAATTTAAAAAGGACAAACGTTTCTTAAAAAAAGAGAAGTAATGTTCATCATCAGGTATAGCCCATGAGGCGCCCCCGCAGGCTAAAATAATGCGATACGTAAGTTCATGTCTTTTAGATTAAAAAATGTGTTCATACTAATTTTGGAGAAGATAGATTCAAGGGTAGTTGAGAAGATAGCGCAATAAAAAGAAAAAGATTACAACTTTGACACCTTTATCTTTTTCCACAGCAGCAATTTACTAAAGCATGTTTGGTTATATCCCCATATTTTGGTCCAAAGAATGCACACATGAACTATGGCTCATTATTAATGGTACACCCTGTATAATCGAAATTGAAACAACTTCCAAAATCATTTTTGCAGTCTCGGTAAACTTTGAAGACATAATGAAATTTCTTTAATAAATAAATGATGTGGCCATCTCTGTTTTTGCAAACATATTTGAAGAGGAATATCTCGCAACATAATCTACTGTACTAAAGGGTTGTGTCCTTAAAAGAATATATATGTAAATATGGGCAACCCTTAGCCATGTGGATCAAAGCGTCAGTTTTGCTACAGTTTCTACGCCGGGTTCCGTTTACTTCAATTAATTATGCCATGCCATATTACGTATCTTATGCGGAGAGGAACAAATACGCACAAGATATTTAAGTTTTTGATCTGCTGGAACATAATATTGTCTTTATAAAAGCATAATAAAGTACCTAGTAAAAGTGAGGTGATATGCAACTTTGCTATCAAACGTTATACGATGTCGTTAAAAATGACGACATTTGGATACGCATATCTGATATTTAATGTCTTATACATAAAATTTGTCAGGGAACGCAGGGCAAATGAAATAGTGACATTATTGTGTATCATTAAAAGGTAGTATTTAGACTAAAAGCTGGTGAAATTTTTCAGTGATTATTTAGTTAAGTCCTTTGTTTTGAGAGAATATTGAGGGAGGCATATATAATTGTCATCCATAAGGATTATCCCTGATAGCGTAATCGTACCTCCAATTCGCAAAAAGATACTGAACACAATTATCATTTAGCTAAGGTTGTCACTTTTTATATTGTTTGTCTGTTACCTTATAAATCTTGCTATAACATTGGCATATCGATTGGCCGGTATTAAAAGGGTTGCAGATCCCCTCAAACACGACATGTGCACGACGAATTTTGTATCATTCAGTTAAGCTTCAATTTTTAATATGTTATTATGTCAACTATTTTAAGTGTACATTTCCATTTGCGGGACAAAATATCGGTTTTAATCCCCGTTGCAGAACAATTTCAATATACCACGTGCGCACCTTGATTTCGTGTCATCTGCCGCATTATTATTATTATTATTGTGAATGCTTCAAACCTGTATAATGGTTTCATTAATTGCGAGCTTTAATGAGAAGTCGCAGTATTCTTCTCTGGAATTGATATTGTAGCCATATATTGCAGTATTAAAAACGAACTTCTATAAACACATTATGTGTTTTGTTTTTCGAATAAAAAACATAAATAGGCACATGAATTGAAATAATTTTACTAACACATATTTTTAAAGCGATTTCATTTCTTTTCTATCAATTTGTATTTAATTAACAAGTATGATTGTATAATTGAAAGATTATATTTGATTATATAACGTTCGTTTTTAATACTACAACCACCTCAGTGAAAGAAGAAGGAACACAAAATGTTATAATTCAGAACACCTTTAGTGACACTAAAATTGTAAAATATGGAGTGCTACAAGGCACAGTAATAGGACATATATTGTTCACTATATATTTAAACGACTTCTTTATGCAGATCGCTAATGGGGATGTAGTGAGCTTCGCGGATGATATCGTCATCTTTTTCACAGACCAAAACTGGCATTCTTTAAAAGATAAAGTGGAGACAAAAATGGAAAACATAGTTTATTACCAATAATAAATTGTTGACGGTAAATTTTGCCAAAGCCTGATATGCCGTTTACGTCTTACGTTTCTGGATTACCAGATTATACAAATATAGAGATAAATAACTCATGTATATGGCCACAATGTTAAACGACAAAGTGTTTCCAACCTCAAATATTTGGGAATTTATATAAACCATTACTTAAAATGGAATGTACATATAAGTTATGTAACTAAAAGTTACGATCGTTACTATATAAATTTAAATACTTTAAAAAAATATTTGATATAAAACATTTACAAATTCTTTAAAGTATATACGACCAGAATTGAAACCGTATAAAAACTAAAAGCCGGCAAAAACAGTCAGTATCTCTTTATTGTACATGGGCGGAGGTAAATAGAAATGATTGTCATAATAAAATGTTAAAATTGTATTCATTTTTATTATTTTTTGTTTATTAGGTTCATTTCGCCAATAACATATTTTTGAGGTATTATATCAGTTTTAGATAGTCAGTCTAAATATTTAAATTTATTGGTTTTAGTTTTAAAGTTAACCCATATTATATTGAAATATGTTATTGCTCAGCAAGGACCAACGAGAAGGTATGAACATATCTTGCCAAGAGGGGATGAGCCAAATTAGATTAACGAGGGGCAACGATTTTAGTCAAAAATAAAATAAAAATTTAAGTTTCTTCTAAAATAAAAACGTAAGTTTCTTGACAAAGCAAAGAATTATTATACGAAAACAGAAATAAATATTTGTAAAGATAAAACATAAATAAAAACAAAATTAAAATATTTCTCTAGAATGAAATAACTTAAATTAAAATTTCTTGTCAACTAAATAAAATATATTCCACGAAATGTAACAATAAAAAAGTGAATGAAAAAATGAAGAAAAGTTAAATGTTAATTGACGCGTCAAAATCTTCACTTTCTGAGGAGGAATCATCATGATCCAGTTGAATTAAAATCGGCGCACTGGGGGGTAGCGTTGGATATCGATTTTCTTCTCCAATTACATACCAAACGCAATTTTTCCATAAATCAGTATTATTGTCAACGTCATTTATTACTTCTCTTATATAATCAACTACTATCGCGCTTAACGTTGGAGAGTTATTACATTTTCGTAAACGTACTTTTAGTGTTCCCCAAACCATCTCGATAGGATTAAATATGCAATAGTATGGAGGTAACCGCAAAAGTGTATGTCCGTGTATATTGGATGAGTTATCAATAACATATTCCTTTCTGAAATTCTGTTCTTTTATTCTTTTCAGTAATTCGCGTTTTATTGGAACTTTTACAGGAATTTCCATTTTTTTTTTCTCATGAATTTTAAAATGTCTTCCTTTTTGTGTTGTTATTTGGTATTTTATTTAATATACAGAAGCATTATCTAATACAATTACCGAATTTGGTGGAATATTTGGTAGAAGCTGTTGAGAAAACCATTTTTCAAATAGATCGGCTGTCATGTCTTCGTGATAGTCTGCAGAAGACTGCGATATTTTTTTGGCCGACAAGAGCAACGCATTGGGAACAAACCCATTTTCACTTCCCGCATGAAGTATGATAACGCGTTTTCCTCTAGAACACGGAGTATTTAAAACACAATTGTGCGAACTATCTACCCAACCATACTGAACAACATCATGCGTGTCAAACCACGTCTCGTCTACATGCACTATATGCCTGTTTAGTTTACGATATTCTCTAATTTTTTCCAAATAATCTACTCGAAGTGAAACTATACGTCGCGACTCCATAATTACCATTCGACTGTCAAGTTTTTTATATTTAAAACTGCATTTCGCACATTTCGTAGTGTACCTAAAGACCTATAATTATAATCAGGATAATCGCTCAATTTTTCTTGAATCATTTTTAACGTAGGAACTATATTCTCTTCATACATATTATAAATTTTACGCCGTATTACATCTCTAGTAGCATCAACAATATTTTTTAATTTCGTATTTTTTCGTTTCCTGTTTGCGCTGTGATCTATAATATCGCCTTCTTGAATTACGCAATAAAGTGTTGATTTTGATATTTTAGTTAATTCGTTAATACGTCGTATTATTTTTTTCTCACATTGTTCAGGATTTTCGCTTTTCAAACATTCATGTATATTTAAAAAAATACGTTGACTTTGTACTTGTAAATCTTGGTTTTTAAACTCTAAATTTATTTCGGCTTTTTCGACAATAACAGGTTCAACTATTTCGGGATTTTCGGGCGTTATTATATTATACTCTGTTTCAAATGGTCTCCAGAAAGCCATGGTAAATTAGTAAATAATTAAAATATTTTACCTTTTATACAGTAGTAAATATTTATAAATATGAACAGTAACTAACTAAACTACTACGCTTGATATTATAATAGGTATTTATGCACTGCACTGGCACATTGACAGTACATCTCAGAAGTTCCACGTTGATTGCTAAGAAACGATTTACGAGTTTTTTATGCTAGTAGGCCTGTCCGTTTTATTATCTTTAAACCAGTGCAGTCGTAGATGGTTCATTCAGGCTGATTACATTGCCAGTCTCGGACTCGCCTGCACAGTTTCAACTACCGTTCGAATCTCGATACCATTGCTAAATATATAGGACAAAATATGAAGTTCAGTACGCACGGTCCTGTGCTTTAACACTGACCAGTTTCAATTTTCCCCGTATAGAGTATACTGAGATCTAATACAGCCGCATCTAGAATATGAAATTGTAGCTTGGGGAGGAGCAACAAATAATCGCATGAACAGTTTGGAAAAGGTATAAAAATGGCCATTAAAGATTATTACTGCTCCACTAATACTAATTTTAATGTAATATGGTTAGTTAGTTAAAATAATGCGACTTCTTGTCATTAAAGGTTACAAAAATTAACGAAATCATTGCGCAGGTTTGAAGTATTCATAATAATAATAATAATGCAACAGACGACATAAAATCAAGACGAGCACACGGTGTGATCAAATCGTTCTGCAAGGGTGTTAAAACTAATATTTTGTTCTGCAAATGGAAATGTGCACTTAAAACAGCTGATAACATATTAAAAATTGAAACTTAACTAAATGATAAAAATTTCGTCGTACACACGACACGTTTGAGGGGTTCTGCAACGCTTTTAGTACCGGCCAATCGATCTGCCAATGTTGCAGCAAGATTTATAAGGTAACAGGCAAACAATATAAAAAATTACAGCCTTAATTAAATGATAGTTGTGTTCAGAATTTTTTGCGAATCGGGTGTGTTCTGCTTCCCAAACAATTAATACATGCTTCCCTCAACATTCTCTCAAAAAACAGGCCTTACTTAACTAAATAATCACTTAAAATGTCACCAGCTCTCCTACTATTAATCTTGCTAAACCGTTTGTTAATTTTGTTGTTACTTGAAGTATAATTGCTTTCTTAAAAAGTATCAAAACAATTATTATTATTAAAGTGTCACGTGATTGTTGTTCTTAATGATACCCCCTAAATTATATATTTCATAACAAAAACATAACATGTCACATTGCTATGTTAACATTTCATAACTTTTACCCAAATGACAGTATGTTAAAATTTTGATTTATAGGGGTTCCATTAGAACATTTACTGTAAAACTGCGAAGGCAGGTGATTAAACGCAGGCTATATGAAAACGCTTCAAATCTGAAATAAATGTAATGCTTCGTGTGGTTTACATGCTAAATTGTGTTGTGGGCGGAATGAAAGATTGAATGGGTTAAAGTTCTTTCGTACACTGATAAGACTTTTGAGCTAACAGAGGTCAAATTATCAACATTGTAGTATTCGATTTATTACATCGCAATGCCACAAATGTACAAATATTATTATGAGAAAGGGATAAGAAACCCGAAACTTCCCAACAATAAGTAAAAGTCAAAACCTACCGCGATTAGGTTAACACAAAGTATAATCGTTTAGACTGACTTTTCCTTCTGATTTCTGTAAACACTTCTTGGAGCATTTATATGGGACTCGTCAACATAAAAAGGGAACGACATGCAACAGATGTGGCCGTGGCGTGCATATGAGATACGTCTGAGCGATATGCAGATACCGAATTCTAAGTTAACTTGTTATACTACTTTCAAGTAAGTATAACATAGATAGCGGATATTTCTTTCTAGTTCATGACATTGGATTTCAATGAAGCTTGATGTATGAATCTCACGATGTACACTGGCAAAATCACAAGAGCGAATATTTTTGATGTCAATAAATAAAAATGTTTGACTATATGTCGAAATAACTTTCACGTATATAAAATTTTACTTTCGTGTTGGTGAGATTGGTTTCAATGAAAATTGAAATATGAAACTGGGCATACATGGTACGTGGTATTACGTTATAAATGTGACACCATTATAAATGTTATAACTTGATTATAATGATTAAAAAATTTTGCAAGCGGAAGTTTTTTTTTTAGGTTTTAAAGTTATTATAACAACCTAATGTGTTTAACAAATCTCTGTATGAAGTATATAAAAATTGTATAAGAAAATATTTTTAAAAAAGGCTTTTATTTAAATGCTCTACAAAGTAGAAAATAAACTTTGAAGTAAATCAAACCCATAATTTTGTTACATTATATAATTTTTTTATGATATAAAAGCTTGTCGCGAGATTTTCCTGTATATAGGAGACTCATTTTGAATTCATAATTGACGATCCTGAAAACCCCCAGATATCGATAGTCGAATCGGATCATAAACGGTAAAGTCATCCGCCATCTTGAAGCCGCCATCTTGTTTTTACTTATATGAAAATGCTGAAGTGTATTGTCACCAGACTTATACACATGTGCAAGATTTCAAAGCTATAGCTTAATAATATATAATAATTTTATTCACCACTTGTAGATACATTGAGTATATATGGTAAGTCAGTGTTAGACATATAACAATAATATAAATAAATAACAATTGTATTAAATTAGAACAACGATTTAACATAGAATAAGTATAAGAACGGCTATTTAACAACAAACAACAAGAAATGTAAAATATGAGTCAATAAAAGAAATATGTAAATAAAACAAATAAAGCTAATAACAGACAAATGGTAAAAAAGAAACTTAAACATGTATTATAAATCATGATTTAGGAATTCAGAAATAGTATAGTAACCATTTTGAAGAAGTATGTTTTTTATAGTGACTTTATATTTTGTCATGTTCTGTATATTTATAAGCAATTTATCGTAAAATAATATACAGTTATATTGGACCGACTCTCTAAATTTAGATGTCATATGCAAAGGAACTGATAACTAATTTTTATGCCTTGTATTATATACGTGATGTTCTGAGAGAGTTTCAAAATTTTTTATATTACATTTAACATAAATCAAACATTTGTATATATAAATACATGGCGCTGTTTTTTGTTAATGAAAGTAATCCTACAGCTTTCCTATCTAAGCCAAATAATAAACGCACTATTCTTTTTTGTAAGATAAATGCCCTTCTTGAATTGGATGAGTGGCCCCAAATACATATATTTAAGGACAGATGCGAATAGGCTAAAGCGTAGTAGCGTAAGTCCTACTTCACTTAGTGTATATCTAAGTTATAATAGAGCAAAGTAGGTTTCATTTAGCTTACTGCAAACAAAATCAATATGAGGTTCCCATGACAAAGAACTATCCACCACAGTGCCCAGAAACTTCGTGGAATCACACATTAAAATACCTGGTATGACAATTTGACGTCTTAGATTAAAATTTATGAAAACTGTCTTATCTTCATTCAATATTAATCTGTTTCGATCACACCATATATTCATTTCATCTAAGACAAGTTTAACTTTGGTCTAAAGTTCTTCAGGATTAGTTGCCGATACAGTAATGGTAGTATCGTCCGCATACATTACAGTAACTCCATTTTTGATGAATTTTGGGAGATCGTTGATATATATTAAAAACAGTAGTGGACCTAATACAGAACCTTGTGGGACTCCCAAAATAACATCATATATGTCGGACTGCGCTTTATTGTACCTAACACTGAGCCTTCTGTTTTGCATATAAGAAGTCAGACACTTTAGCAGATTACCTCTGATGCCAATCGTTTCTAATTTACCAGCTAAAATATCTTTATCAACAGACTCAAAAGCTTTAGAGAGGTCAAAGAGAATTGTTACAGTATACTTTCCATTATCTAACTCATTATAAATAAATTCGAACAGATTTGCAGATGCACTTTCAATGGACCTACCCTTTCTGAAACCATGCTGACAATTACTTAATATATTATATTTATCCAAAAAGGATACTCTCTCTCTTACTTATAATAATTTCTATAATTTTAGCAATAACACTTAATAAAGATATCTGCCGGTAATTGTCCATAACACTTTCACACCCTTTTCTAAAAATCGTAATAACAGAAGCAATCTTAAGTGCTTCAGGAAAGTGGCCATTTAAGATAGAAACATTAATAAGGTACAATAAAGGAACCAATATATTAGATGATATACTTTTCAATATTTGCGCCGTTCATCCATCTAATCCAGACGATTTTTTATTTTTCAGTTCACTAATAGCTTCCAATTCAGTAACCTCATGAAAGAGCATAGAATTATTTTGAATTTCACATACTGTGAATGGTAGCGATAAATTATAACCAAAATGTTTAGTAACATTTTCAGAATCAGAACTAATCGAAATTTTTATTGCAAGATTTGACGTAAACAAACTAACTAACTAACAAAAGATGTAACAAACATTGCAAGTTTAATAAAAGCTTTTAAAAAAGGAGATATACCTATTTAACAAATCATGAATTTTGTACTATTTCCATGTCTAATCTTATTTTATGAGTTATCATTTCCTTTTGTTAGCACTTTGATTCAGTAGGTTTAGATTTAAGATGTGTCAATTTTTTGTATCAAGTTAGTCCTTGTACACTATTTCGAGACTTTTCATTTAATATTGATATGGCATAGCTAGTTTTTCGATTTTACATTTTTTATAAGAAGTATGTGAAATTGCTTAAACCAATAATCTATTTGCAATCTTGACGATATAAAATTATTCCCAATCTATTCCCAATTGCAGGATTAGGTGGCCACACACAAACCACATTTTAAAAATGTGGGGATGGGTGCTGATTTTTTTGCTTTAATAAAACTCTAGAAGTGCTTGGGTTAATCTGCATATAATTAATTTAGTTATAATTAATAATCTAAACGTGTAAAACTTTAAACTGATTTACTTTTCTGTCTACACAAAATTAAGTTGGGCAAACTAAGTTGTATAAATTAAATATCAAACTTTTGCTATAAGTTTCATAATATAATATAAGCTTGAACTTATAATTAAATGAAAAATTTACAGTAAATTAGTTTTAGAAAATTTTAGCTTCCGGTCATGTCCCTAGAACAAGAAACAGGAATCACTTGATATTAAAAAGGAAATTAATGAATGTGAAATAAATGTTACCCCTAATAAAACAGAATTTTGGTGTACTGAAAACTCACAGACTGTAGAAAATGAACTATCTGAATTTATTGCGTAAAATATAATAATATAGTGAAATAAGAGATTTGGACAAGTGGACGGATATATCTTAAAAAACTCTTATAAGGACAAGGCTGGAAGGCAAGTAACATTTTTTCATCTCTATACTCAATTTGCTGTCCATGTTACATTCTGAGGAAGTATTGCGACATAGTATAATTTATTTTATTTCATGTTATGCCCTATTTCTTTTCTTTGAAACGTATTTTTTCTAGTGGACATATAATTTTGTTTCTATTTTAAGAAACTCAACAAACATAGTTGACACAGTTTATTGGGGAACTGGTTTTTTATTCCCTAAAAAAATTAAAACCAAATGACTATTATTTTATCGGTTGTGCTGTTTAATTTCCCCTTCAAGTGTCTTATTTTTAACAACTTTTATTTAACTTGCAATGTTTGTTTGTTTGTTAGTTTAGGTCAAATCTTGTAAACAAAATTTTGATTGGATCTAATTAAGCTAGCGCTTTGAAATTTTGCACATATGTATAAGTCCGGTGACAATACACTTTAACATTTTCATATAAGAAAAAACAAGATAGCGGCTTCAAGATGGCGGACGACTTTACCGTTTATGATCCGATTCGAATCAAAATCGATAACTGAAGGTTTTCGAGATCACCAATTATGAATTCTTTGTCAAAATTTAGAAATTCTAAATGGCGACGCCAATATGGCGGACCACTTTTGCCATTTATGGCCCAAATTGATCAAAATCGATATCTGAGGGTTATCGGGTTCGCCAATTACGAATTTCTAGTCAAAAATTTAGTTCAGGATGGCGACTTCAAGATGGCGGACGACTTTACCGTTTAAGATCCGATTCAACTCAAATTCGATATATAGGGGTTTTCTAGGTCGCGGATTATGAATCTTTAGTCAAAATTTAGCAATTCAAAATGGCGGCGCCAATATGTCTGACGACTTTTGTCATTTAGGTCCAAATCGATCAATGTCGATATCTGGGGGTTTGCGGGATCACGGATTACGAATTTCTAGGCAATAATTTAGTTTAAGGTGGTGGACGACTTAACCGTTTATGATCCGATCTGTCTCAAAATCGATACCTGGGGATTACAGCATTTCAAAAAGACTAAAAAGTAAAAAATAAAAAATTACGTAATGTAACAAAATGATGGGTTTGATTTACTTCAAAGTTTATTTTCTACTTTTTAAAGCATTTAAACAAAAGCTTTTTTAAAAATATTTCTTTCAATTATTTTAAAATTACTCTGTTTCAACACCGGACGTCTATCAGTATAGATCTTTATTATGGAACGCAATATTTTTAGCCCTCAATTGTTAATGGCAATAAGTTATTTACGTTGACTCGTCTAAAGCCGCCTTCCACAATATAGGACATAAGCTTATAAAATCTGTTCTTTCTTTAAAAAAGTTTACCATGATTGTTTGATAGATATCTCAAAATCACTTTAAGTCAGTATCAAAACTCCTTCAAATTTCCTTTTTTTATTATTACATGATACAATTTTTATTGTTTGCCACATCTGTTTACTATCACCCCAACACATGCCTATTGTTTGTTTAACATATACTTTCTGTGTTCTTGTCTAGTTATTGGGACAATTTTATATCTTTTGTGTTTGTAATCTATCCAGACTCTCTCTAACTGTAGAAATTATTTGCGTATGCCTTACCACGTTTTTTTAACACATTTAATTTCATTGCTATACAACTTGTAATCCAGTTGCCAGGGGCTTTAAATCGGAATTAATTGTTACCTCGGTTATTGTTTCACGAAAAGCTAGTGTTTTGCTAGTAGAAAGTGACTCAGAAAAGTTTACCAAAATTTACCCCCACGGACCGTTATAAAACCCTCTGAAATGAAAAAATTCAGTTTTTTGCTAATATCTCGAAAAATAATGAAAAAAATAGGATAGCACCACGTGAAAGAGCGGGAAATTTTACAAAAAAATAGTATATAAGTTTTTTTTAATAAACTTTTCCCTTAGCATGAGAAATTATTACAGTTCACTTAATATTTCAAGCACGTCTCACAGGGGAATGTAGCATTTCTCGACCGCCGCTGCATAATAAAGGCAATTTGTACCCATTAAAAAAGATAAAAAAAAAGATAGATAACATTTTAAAGAGGAAGAATTCAGCTTTTCAATGGTACACTCACTTTTAATTTTTATAATTTTTATTTCTTATAAATTGCACGTGAAAGTTAACCTTTATCATTTTTTCCCACTCTTTATTAAAACATAAATATTAAATAAAATATCCTTGATGGCTCATTTATACCTTAAACCACAATCTAAGATTAATTTTTATGCTTTAAAGTATCCAGGGTAAAAAAAAAATTACTTTTAAATTATTGCTTGATTTTTCTAAAGCACGTGTGATTTCTCTGCATTAGTGTACGTTTCAAGAGTACTTTGGAGCACGTTGTTGTTTATATGCTGTATATAAACATAAATCGGAGTTGTTTGTAGTTGTGGTTGCAAAAGAGCTGGTTTATACTGTTCAAATATTTGTCGATCGTGTTTTACCCTAATGTGCTCAAATTTACCCCCTACCATTATGACAGAAGAAAACAGCAATAATGAAGATAAAGATTGTACTTTACCGGCAGAAACTTGTATATTATTCTGAAAAAGAAGATGTCGAAAATGTAATAAGTTAATTTTAATGCTTTATTCAACTTTTAATAAATGTTTTTTATATAAAAATATGATAATTTATTTATTTACCTACTATTATATCCTTATTTTTAATACAATAATTAGGTTTTTTTTATTTAGAAAATTTATTTTTTAATTTATTTCATTACTTTTCGAGATAGCAAAAATTTTGACTTTTCCGTTTCAGAGGGTAGTTTTTGG
The DNA here is from genome assembly GCA_963675555.1 of Leptura quadrifasciata. Taxonomy (NCBI): domain Eukaryota; kingdom Metazoa; phylum Arthropoda; class Insecta; order Coleoptera; family Cerambycidae; genus Leptura; species Leptura quadrifasciata. Next base: position 9,818,924 of record OY776681.1, on the reverse strand, counting down.
GGGAGTTGCGGATCAAATTACGAAAACTTTCATTTCTTTCATAAATCTGTTTATTTTATTAATACCTGACATATTTTACCCATTAACATATAAAAATCTGTTGTTTTATGTAATTTTCGTTATTTTTTCGAGGGGTGTTTTTTAATTATTTTTTCTTCAGGGCTAAAATAGCGTTAAAAAAAGTATACTAATTTTTTGTAAAATTTCCCGCTTTTTCACGTGGTGCTATCCGTTTTTTTTTCATTTTTCGAGATATTAGCAAAAACTAGATTTTTCCGTTTCAGAGGGTTTTTTAGAAAGGTTCGGGGGGCAAAATTATAGTAAACTTTTTTGAATCATTTTCTACTAAAAAACTAGCCTTACATAAAACAATTAGCGAGGTAACAATTAATTATAACTTTTCACTTATAATATCACAAGAACTTAAATTATTTCCAGGAATAATTTAAGCTTGCGTGGTATTCGGTAAGAAAATTTCACACCACTTAACACCATAATTTGGAAAAAAATTATTAATCCAACCTGACATTTTAAATTAATTTCACTGCTTGTCAAGTTGGCCAGGGTATTGTTGTTTTTGACATATGTTGATTTGTCATTTTTGTTTAACCGGTTCTGTCACAAAGTTTAATAATTACTAGTTTAAAAGGTCTGTACGTTGAGTTTAATAAGAGTATAGCGAAATGTCGCGATTGTTTCAAAATATTACATATATGTCTTAAAACACAGACAGCTAATTAATTCGTCACCTTCCTATTCCCCATTAAGAAGAGAGGATGGGTTAGAATTCAAGCAACATTTAAATCTTACTATGTTTGTACATCCTACGTTTTCTGAATTATAAATTGTTAATGCATAATAATTTATCAAATTTGTGTTTTCTGTTTAATGAAATTTTATAGCGAATAATAAATAATAACGTTAATTCAAAAATTTTGCATTATTCAAGGTACATCTACATTATTTAATGGTTGTAGATCATATGTTTACCTTTTCAACTGTCAAAAAATTTTCATCTAAATATCGTGGCGCCTCGAAAAAATTTCCGGAAATTTTTTTAATTGCCATGGTAACTAGTCAAAATTAAGGTATCTCATTGGTTAAACAGTAGAGGTGTGAAATTTTCATCAACATTGGTCTCTGACAACTGGGCTATTGTTTCCTTAGTACCTAATTTTATTTTGTATCAGCGAAATTTTAGTTACTAAAGCTGCAATATTATTAAAAAAGCTATTATATAGTATGCCCATATCAGTATTGTCACAATTCCGGTCTTTATCAACAATGAATGACCATATTTTTTCAAAAAATTAGTCATTTAGCTGTTTGCAACAAGAAATATTCTTGGTATCATTTTGGAATTGAGTAAACTGAGTGAAATTCAAACAATGTCAATGATTATATTAATTTCACGTCTTGAGAGACAACGCCAAAGGTTATTTATCAGTAAACGAATACAAATAACTTGAAAAGGATTCTATTAAGGATTTTTAAATCATTTAACTGCATTTCATTGCGCATTTTCAGTCTGCAAACTGAAACTATTAGTTTACATCAATCGGAAGACAGAGTTTCTTGAAATCAAAAGGCATGACTCTAAGGCATAAAACATCGAGTTTACTGCAAATGCAGGAGGTAGTTTTCATCTTTATATTATACAGACGTGCTAATTAGTACGTCAAAGTAATTTTATCTGAAGCATTTGCAGTTTAAGAGGATATCTGCCCTGCTCACATGATGTATTAACGAGTATCAGAAAATACCTAATTTCTATGTAAATAACTAAGATAGAAATATCAAACAAAATGTGCTGGAAAGAAGAAAGATTGTTTTATGCCTCCCGAGTAACATTTTTTAAATTTTCTCATAGTTATTGGTTATTTTATACGATTGAATTTAGGAAAAAAGGTGATTATGACTGATTTTGTACGCTTCAAAACGTATATTTAATGACAAAATGAATTATTTCTGCCACAAGACGGGTTAGATTGATGCTTTGTGTAATTAAAAAAAAAATATATTTTAGTAAAAAAATTATTGTATTCCGTTAATCTATACACAAACTTATAGGCGTCTTGCTAGCAAATATGAGATGTTTTATAAGTATAAAGTGGTGCCCACATTGATGTCGTTAGCTACAAACACCCTCCTAACTCTATTTGTAAATACCTGTGGTGATGTGATCAGTTTCAGGAACGGCTTCTGTTTTTTATCTATTATGTGATTTATGCAGTTTATTATTGTGGTGTTTCATGCGTTATATTTTAATAAAACGGTGGTGAAATTGCAGATATTTAAAATTGAACATTTTATTCATTTTTGAGTTATGTAGTTAGATCGAACTATAGATTATCGTAAAGAAAAAAATATAGACTGTGGTTTCAGCTAAACGTAAAAAAGTCTAATATATATTATGAATTCAACAGGTAGAACATATTAAAACGATATTATGTATAGACTAACAGCGGTTATTATCTTCTTGGAAATTCTCTCGCTATAATTCTTTCTGTATGGTAACTCGAGAATCAGTTTTGAGCAACTGACGAAATTTTACATACGTACTATCGCGGCCGAAAAAAAAGTAATCGACTGATTTTCCCGTTGTGAATATGGTTCTGACCAGTGATACATCAATCATAATATATTTTATTATTTTTATTAGTGTCAATGTCATTATGTGATATCCACCAATGATTTCTTGTTAAAATTATTTAATTAACATGAATGATATAAAAATTCCCATCTACAACAGACTTTTTTTGAAAAAACATACTACCTGATAAAAAATCGATTGCTCCAATTCGACCGCAATAGTACATTCTAGAGGAAAATTGTAGTTTCGAGTCGTAGATTGACCAAATAAGACTAACAATAGGCATTGACTAAATATACAGGGTGCACCAATAGAAACTCCCAGGCGTAATGTTTTGGCAAATAATATAGGTATTTCAGTTCTCCAGAAGCCAATTGCTAGAATGTGTAAATTGCTTCACTTTTCGATCAGATCATTTATTAATATGTTAGAATGTAGATGGCTCTGTACTGCAAAGACATTTTTCAATGACAGACAGTTTGAAATAGAAAGCATTTTAAAAAGCTTTATTTCGGAGTGTGTAAAATTTATTAACATTCAAAATTTTTCTGTATCTTTTAAGAGAAAAATGGCTCCTAAACTAAATCATTTTCAATATAATTGTTTATTGCCTGAAATAATTTATCCCAGACATAGCAAAAACATGAAAATTAGAAATTGTGATTACATTATAAATGTTGCTAAATCTATAAAATTTTTAAAAATGCTGAAATGATTACTTCGTTACTTTCTAATTACATTTCTTCAGTAATCTTTATCTATCCACTTCATTTATTATTTACATATTTTGAATCTCAATGATGCTTTTAAAAAGTTTTGTAATATTCTACAATATAACACTGTTGAATAGTTAGCGACGTATCTGTATTTATAATTAATAAAGAAATCAAATGCAGACGATATTTGAAAAAGCTTTTTAAAGACAAATGCTTTCACTAAAAATTTATAGACAATAATATTTTTAACCGTCACAACATTTTAAGACTGTTATATGTTTAAAATAAAAGCATGGGGCGTTACAAGCGTGTTGTACGGAATATTTTACCGTCTCTGTTGAGAAAATTTTTGTCTTTTCTTAATTGCCTATGTTTTCATTTTAATTGTATATAAGCCTGAATCTACTGTGATAGTTAAAAACATACATTTCTAGTTTTTAATGTATATGCTAAATTTTTCTTAAATATTTTATTTTACACTTTTTATGCATTAGCCGTTTTGTAATCAATATTCAACTACATGTCTGTTTCTTCGTCTTATTTATGCAATGCTCCTCTCCCATATACTGTGGTTGCACTTTATTAAATAAAACTGTGAAAATTAACATTCCTCTTTATTATCTGTATTTTGAATCTGCTATTTGCTATTTGTAAAAACTGATTTTATGTTCATATCAAACAACTCTATATACCCCAGGATACTGATTTTGATTAAAATCGGAAAACATATTTGAAACGTCAGCCATTTTGAAACCGCTACCTTCAATTTTTGAGTATATTATTTATTAAAAGTAAAGAAAGTTTCTTCTTTTTTTCAATTATATTAACTATATGTCAAATATTATCCTCTCTCATATTATTTTACTAATTATTTTCTAAGCTGTTTCCCCTGTGTATTTTTTCACTAAGTATTATATATCAAATTTCTTCCTTAGCAATACTGGCCAAATTTTATTTATTTTTCTTTATCACATACATTTTACCGCGTAGGTGTAGAATTTCAAAAATCCCCTCTTAGCTACGTCCTGCGGTTTGTGCTGCGCTTTGCTGTGTCAGTCATTTCAAACGTCCGCCATTTTAAAACCGCCATCTTGAACTTTAACGTTATTGAATTTTTTCTTGTATTTTCACCAAGAATATACAAATGGAAATTATTGGACATGGGGATGTGGGTTAAAATTAATTACAACATTTGAGGGTAACCAACCTAAAGCCAGATGAGAGGAGAAAAAGATAAAATTAAAAAACATGATCATACACGCAAACCAACAACTCTATTGCGCAATATATTTAGTACGGACCTGTACGTTGTTATGAACGGATAGCGAAATCGTCCAAAAGAACCTGGCACCTGACCTTCGAAGGCGGTCTTTACTATAATTTTAATACGTCTTCGTCTCTCACCCCGCGGAGAGTCATACCCTAGGAGTGTGGAGCAAATATCCTCTTAACTATGTATATTTCATATAGTTTATGTTTGAGTTTATTATTATTATCTATATTAATTACACACTTTAATTCAGATGTGAGTGGTCAAGGTGTTTTCATAATTCTGAATATCAGGAAACACGCATATTTCAGGCACCGAAAGTGCATGACTGACAACGAGCAATTTTGAATAACATCGATGATAAAACTAAAAGTGATGTTCGATGTTCAATTTATTCTTATTTCTAAAGAAATGAACCACCAACTCTAGATAAAATGTTAGCGGTGGTGGACGAAAATGTATATCTACCTCAAAATAAACGAAGTACTTTAAACAAATTGAGCAAGAAATTGGCTTTCGGTGAGTAAAAATAAATTTTATTTCTATGTTTTAATGTAATTGTGTTTTGATATTATAGTTTCTCAAAAAGGTCACGCTTTAGTGTTCGAGATCATCATCTGGAGGTGACGTTTCCTGTGAGAGATCCGAAATTATCGTCAAGATGACAAGACATTTTACTTCATAGATGAGACTTGAGTAATCACTGACCACACTGTAGCTAAAATATGGAACGACAACAATCTTGAATCCGAGAGAGGCTTTCATCTGGGGATTAACTACAGGGTTAAAAGATCAATCAGACCAAGGAGATGGCCTTATAGTGCTTCATATAGGATCTGAGGATGGTCTCATTCAGGATGATTTGCTCTGCTTCCAATCAAAGAAAACAGGAGACTATTATGAAGAAATGAATGGTAAAGTTTTCGAAAATTGGTTTGCTCAAATTCCAGGACGCTTGTCCAAGCGTGGTTATGATGGACAACGCTTCCTATTACAGTAGAACAATGGAGACAATTCCTACTTCTGGCACGAAAAAAACAGATATACAAGCCTGGTTGATAAGTAAGTCGATTATTTATGAAGCAGGTATGGTGAGAAGTGAACCCTTGCATGTTGTCAAACAGTTGCTACCTCAAATTTTAAAACTACAATCTGACGTAACTAGTTGGTCGTCGTCTGTTGACTAACGGTATTTGCCAGCCGACTGACAGTGGAGATGGTCGGGGTTCTAAATTACTTTGATGTATCAGGGCGCCAAGTAAATTTTTTTCCACTCCAAATACCAGCTCAAGTACAATGTAACCTTAAATTTACTAAATAAATTACTTAGCGAGACGATAATGAAAAATTCAAATTCAGTTTTATCTTTTAATAACAATAACGAAGTAGGTTAACTTTATAACATTCAACAGTACAATAACGTAGGGTATGGTATGACAGACAAATTCATCACTAAAAAAAAATATATTTAACTGGGTATACGCATCTTACGTAAGTGCTTAACCCCCAACAAATATCATAGATGTTTTAATTCGTTAACAGATTATTTTCATATGATGTTTAGCAAAATTTAAAATATGTATATATATAGGTACAGCGGTGAAATTTTTTAAAGCAAAATATACAGTATATATTTAAAAAAAAATCAATATATATATGGTACAAGAAGGATACAACTTGCAGGCAGCAGGGTTTCAGCTTCGGCTCAAATTTCAGGAATGGGCAACTTCCAGCCTATCAATTAACCCAGAAAATGGATGGCTCCTCCACAAAAAAGAAATTCCAGTCCAGCAAGGAGAAGTAACATAAGTACGTGTAGACCAGTAGAAAAAAAGTTATTCGTTCGTATCAGGAGAGACAAAAAAAAACGTAGGAAAAACTACGAAATACTAGGCGAAACCGTAGGTGGAAAAAAAGAACCCTCGTTTCGGAGGGTTTTCTTAGAAAAATGTTGTTGACCTTGGATGTCCTTGGCCTCGTGTAAATTTGGCAAAAATGGCTTTTACGTATAGATCCTTCCAATGAAGACAATCGATTTCCAATACCATAAAAATATGCACTCGTCCAAACATAAATGGAAAATCGAAAATATAACGTTGCGAATGTATCCCAAAATGGTGAAATTACTTGTTTCAAAAATCGCAACGAGCACGTAAAAATACCACTTAATAAATTGCCAAGCGTTCGAGCGAACTACACGTGAAAAGTGACAGACTACCGGAAGCCAAAACTAAGCCAAAAACTATTGTGAAGAAATAAATCTGTGTTACCGATCGTCAGTAGGTTATAGGAATCTACCTATAAACTAATTAAAAGTTATTGGTTGCCTAGCTTAAGAATTACAGAAATAGAGAGCTTAAGTATATGCAACACGCTACACAACAAAATGTATAACGCCATGCCTATACTTAAGTGCAACAGATTCCTTACAATTGCGGGTTCATATAGAAACTAAATAATAAATATTACGCGTGACGACGGATAACACGAATTCGTTAGACATTAAATGTAAGAGATTTTAGAGATTTTTTAAACAATGTATAAATGTTAAATTGAACTGTAACACAGTATCTCATAGTCCCAAAATATATAGTAGATGAAGTGGTAAAAGAACAAGGTAACACGGTTTTGCAATTGCCTCCATATCATTGTGAATGCAATCCTATTGAATTAATGTGAGGTCAAATAGGATCAATCCCACGTTCAAAATGAAAAATCATTATCCATTATTTTAGCAAGCTATTGGAAATGTTTCTGTCGAAAATCGGAAAAAGGTTATTCGACATGCGCAAAATGATGAGAAAAAATATGGCAGGTTGACATTACAATGAACATTATAGTAGAGTCAATGAAAATTCATGTGGGAAGAGAATCTTCTTGGTCTGAATCAGAAATGGACTAACATCTATATGACATGGTATAATTGTAAATTATTATGTAGAAATTGTTTTAGTATATATTTTGGATAAAATAAATAAAATAAAATAAATGTAAATTATTTCACCCTATATCCAAAAACTTAACTATTTCTTTTCAGTATATAGGGTATAGTAAATAGATATTTAAATAGTTTACGTTAGATAACTACAGTATACCTTGTATTCGTTTTTGATTTAATTGCGGCATAAATTTTTATTTTGCCAGAGAAACAAATAACACATCGCACCGCACTTACCTTGCCAGGCAACGCCGTCGGGTCCATGCTTTGTTCAAGCAAAAGTGACGCATATCCCACATTATCTGAGGTAATCAAGCAATTTGTGTTATTCATCGATGTTGGATGTACAGCGAACCAGTTGATAGCACCAATTGGAACGTTGTCCGCGCTTCTTATGAATTTAATTTGAACCAGATCCTTGTCTACGTTATATGCATACCTGAAAATAATGTTACATAATCTTTACTTATTAGAACTCTCCTGTGTCGGCTTTTAATAAAACCAAGATTGATGAAATGGCAATTACATACATCATGTAATTCATTTCGTCAAAGTCAGCTGGCAATACATTAATATGCAATAAGAAAGAAAGAGGCCCCGCAATTGAGTCTTGGGGAACTCATTTTGTATTTCACCAAAATATTGTTACTCTCTAACTCCTTGTTAAATATGATGTAAATAAGAGCTCGCATCTGATTTGCATAAATTGTACCGTGTCCTGATTAAAGTATTGTTTCTTACGTATAATTTCTCAATAATAATAATAATGTTTATTTGTTTAGTAGTATTACAATTTTTCCAATTTACTTACATAATTACTAATTTTTATTCACAAATAAACTAAGACCATAAAGATTAGGGCTGTCCGTGATGTAGCATAACAATTTATCAATAAACTTAATAATAAGGTAACACGCATAGCTGTAATGAACTTACAAAAATGAGAGTGTAACATAAAATATATGACAACTTAATTACTGTGATATAGCTAGATAAAGTAAATATATCACAGCACTGAGTTAAGATATTTAATTGCGTTTTGCGTAGATTTATACTGCTGGAAGCCAAACTGCCACTCTGATATTAATTTGAATTTTTTTGTATAACTATTTAATCGGTTTTTTATTAGTTTTTCTAATATTTTTGCTATGTTTGAGAGAATCGAAATAGGCCTATAATTAGAGATGTTTTATCTGCGCCTTTAAAAATGGACTTGATAACAGCAATTTTTAAAGCCGAGGGCCAACCAGTGTAAAAAATTAAATAAGTAATGTGACCTGCTCATATCATTCGCAATTTCTTTAAGCGTTTCAGCTTTAATCACGTCAACTTCTGGAGATTTGTTATTTTTAAGCTCGCGTATAACATCTTTTACTTCTGTTGTGTTTGCAGGTACAAGATAAAATGAAAATGGCGTTGAAGTTCTTAATGGGTTAAAGGGCGGTTTTTAATTTTTTTTGCTAGATTCTTACCTACTTCTGTAAAAAAATTAACAAATTCAGTTGCTATTTTTGAGCTATCGGAAGTAAGTTCTGGCGCGGAGGCTTTTTTCCAATAATTCCATTATTTTGTAGATTCGGTGATTTGTTTTTGAAGAGGATAATAATACATGTGGTAGAAAACCCAAATAATAGGAAAGAATATTCGTAGAATGCCACAAATAACTTTCAGACAGTACGTTAATTTTATTTTGTTAGTACTTTTGTTTGTTGTATTTGTAATATTTTCCATTAATATATTTGTGATTTCTTCTACACTTTCGGCATTGTAGAAATTGTACCAATTTACTTTATTAATTTCAATTTTTAAATTATTGTAGCGTATGACCGAAATATATATTTTTTTCTTCACACTGGGAAATTTATTATAATTTAGAGCAACCTTCATCAGAGTTGGATGGTGGCATGTTATTTTTTTTTAAGTATAACATTCTCATTGATGTTACACATAGTTTTCAGGATGTATTAAATAAATAAATAATAAATGTTTTAACCGCCTTCCAGATCAATTGATTGACTCCTTTAAGCCTAGGCTCATGTGGGTAAAGGAGACAGTGCCCTACAGGTTATAGTGGGATCCGAACCACTTCTTGGGGGCAATTTATAATTGAAAATTACTTTGCAGTAGGTGCGACTCGAACCTACTTCATTAGGTATGCTCAGAGTGAAGGCTAGACGCACTAACCACTGCACTGTGCTGCCGTCCCAGCTCACTACTTTATGCTTATATCATTTTTAAGGCAACACCTTGTGATTTTTTATTTACATTTTAATGTTAATAATAATTCTCCTTCAACGTGTTGCTTTTTACTTGCTCCATAAGTGTTTTTCAGCCTTCATAATAACTTCTTGTGTAGTTTAATATTCCACTATTATACTCATGTACTAATTTTCAAATACAACGTTCCTTTTTGCTTGATATGCAAATATAGAAGTAGGTTTCCTCGTAACGATACTACATAATTAAGCAATTATTTCTGTTTTTCTCGGTAGATTGGGAACAGGCTTGTTTATTGAGAAATCGTATGACCTATTTTCAGTAAATTAGACCAAGAACGACTCTAATTAAAAAGTAACTGGAGACCACAACTTACAGAGAAGGATTCGATTAATTACAAGATTTCACGAGAAATAATTAATTAATTATAGGTGACAAACGAATTTCTGGTATCCATGGCGAAAGAAAATAATTACATTAATTTAATTTATGAATGTGTTCAATTACGGAAACGTTTAGAGTTAAATGTAAGTTGTACAAATATATTTGATATTGCCAAGAACTTTTTTTTCCATATTATTCAAGCATTTATCTGTTTTTTTGGTTTTCTGTTATATATTTCTTTGATTCATCTAGAAATCTAGCAAAAAAGAAAACGAAGAGAAAATACTAGAATATCAGAATTAGAAATGGTTAGTCCTACAGTTGACAACTTCTCCTCTCAATCAATAGTAGATCATTGTCTACTCATCAGCAAATATTATCAAATTATTATAAAGAAACAGTTCTAGTAAATCATTTATAAAAATTAAAAATAGTGGAATGAGAGTGAAAGTGGAAGGTAGTAAGAAGCCAATAATTAAATAAACTTTCTTGACATAACCATTACACATAAAGTTAATCTTTTCAAGTTCGAAATTTTCCGCTAATCTGCCTTTACAGATATAACTATCCGTTATGACTCATGTCACTCTCTATCACACAAATTAGCTGCATATAACTCAATGCTGCACAGAGCGGTTTCGTTTCCTTTGTCAGAAACAGATAGAAAAAGAATTATATACAATTCAAAATAGTGGCTTCTCCACAGAAGTATTTTCCAAACTAATAAATAAAAAACAAAAAAGTTTACATTTAAATTAATATATCGCAAAATAAAATATGAAAAACAACGGAAATACGCAAGCATCACTGTGATAAATGATCAGTAAACATTGCCAATATCCTCTCAACTAATGATATCAATATAGAGATTAAATCTCAAAACCAATTATCGAACATTATATATAATATGTTGGGGGTTTATGAGGCTAAATAATTAAATAAAGAAATATGTAGCGTATTAGTTAGCACGCACTAATACCGCCCCATATCCATCTAAAAGATATGGAGCTCGAGATGGTTGCCAGGAAGAAAAAAAAAAAATAAAATAATGAATATATAAATATCAATTACCAAACACAAAAATTCAACTTGTGATAGTTTGAGTAAATTAATTTTATTGTCTATCCCACATTGTTGATTTATTTTGTAGTCAACTGACTACAATTGGTGACCCCGAAAGTTATTGAAGTTTTCCTGCCGCCTGCTGCCTGTCGCTTTCCTGCTGCCCCCGAATCGGTGACCCCGACAGTTATTGAAGTTTTTCTGCCTCCTGCTGCCTCCGAATCGCCACCCTCCTTCGATTTCGGAACGTTTCTGCGTGGGTGACTGCGTCTATCTTAATACCGACATATACATACTCCTTTCATTCATTCGACCAATTGATCAGTCCGATCCAGTCCGATTATTTGGCAACCGTCGGTAAATTTCGATCGATGGCCGTCCCGCCTCCGACCGCGCCAATTGAGCTTGAAAACTCAATTGACGATCCTAACGTCATGCATCAACAGTATGTCGCATCGCTTAAACTTCCCCCCTTCTGGACATCAAGACGAGAGATATGGTTCACTCAGGTAGAAACCCAATTTGACGTTGCACGTATAACTTCAGACCGCAAGAAGTATGATTATATCATTTCAAATTTACCAATGGACATCATCAATAATATTTATGACATTATTGTCGCGCCACCAGCTACGAATTTATATAATATTTTAAAAGATATAATCATATCACGACTTTCTTCCAGCGAGGAGAAGCGTTTGGACGACCTCTTGTCAGGATCCCAAATGGGCGATAAAACCCTCAGATTTTTATCGTTTCTTGTTGGGGATTGTCGGTGGCGCTGACATGGTTAGTCAAGCTACATTAATAAAATTGTGGAAACGTCGCTTACCTAAAACGATTTACATAGCAATCACAGCTTCAGGAAAAACAGATATTCATGATGTCATTGACATTGCTGATAAAATTTGGGAGTCATGTCAGAGTACTGTTGTATCCTCTTTCCAATCTCACGTTTCCCCTGTTACTGTTTCCGATTCAGTTTCGTCCACATCATTGTCCGATTTATCAAACAATTTTAACGCGTTTTCCACAGATTTTCAAATGACATTAAACCAGATTTTGCTAAAACAAATTTCTCTAGAAGCTCAAATATCTTCTTTACAAAGTACTAACCAATCATTACAAGCCGTTAATCATCAGAGTCGTCCTTCTACCTCCTTAACTAATCATGATTGTACATGTGGTCACGCTAAATCCCGTACGCGTTCCACATCTTCCAGCAGCAGAAATAAGTTCAATCCGGCTAATAATACCATCTGCTACTATCACCAGGTATGGGAGGATAAGAATTTTAAATACGGTGGCCCTTGGTGTACCTTTTATAGTAGTAAAGACGCTCAAAAAAACTAATCGACCCTAGCGTATTACCTGCGGACACTAGTGATTTTGACAGCGGATGTCGACTTTTCATTTATGATACGTCAAACAAGTTACGTTTTTTAATTGTTACCGGTGCGGATTTGTCAGTCGTTCCTAGAAATTTGTTTACAGATTTGAAGAAGAATCCTGATTTATTTTTAACCGCAGCTAATAATACTGTGATTTCTACCTAAGGTAAGAAACTTATTAAAGCCAATTTAGGACTACGCCGCGATTTTAACTTTGTTTTTACTGTCGCCGATGTAGACATTCCTATCATAGGAGCTGATTTTATAAAACATTTTGGTCTATTAGTGGATTTAAAAAACAAACTCTTGATAGATAACAAGACAAACTTGTCAATTAATTGCTACGTTAAAAATGTTTCTGTCATTTCTCCCAAATTATTTTCTATAGAAAATCAATATACTCAACTCTTACATAGTTTTCCTCATTTGACTAGCACGCCGGATTATTATATGCCTATTAAACATTCCGTGAAGCATTATATAGTCACAGAGGGACATTTGCCTTTTAGTCGTCCACGACGTTTGGACGCTACGAAATTTAACATGGCCAAAAGTGAGTTTGACCAGATGGTCGAGTTAGGCATTTGTGAACCCTCTTCATCATCTGTTTCATCCCCGCTACATATGGACACGAAAAAGGAGCCCAACGATTGGCGTCCTTGCGGCGATTACTGGCAATTGAACACGGTAACAGTTCCTGATCGGTATCCCCTACCACATATACAGGATTTTAATGCCCAATTATATGGTTGTTCAGTATTTTCTAAAATAGATCTAGTTAGAGCTTATCATCAGATCCATGTCAACGAAAGTGACATTTTCAAAACCGCCATTACCACTCCGTTTGGCTTATTTCAGTTTAGACGTATGCCATTCGGGTTGAGGAACGCTGGGCAAACGTTTCAAAGGTTTATGAACAAAGCCCTGTCGCGTTTGAAATTTGTTTTCGTATACCTAGACGACATATTAGTCGTAAGCAAGGATCATGACGAACATTTAAATCATTTACGAATCTATCCCACATTGTTGATATATTTTGTAGTCAACTGACTACAAAATACGTTATTGCCTTATACCTCAAAGAGAAACAACAATGCAGCTACGGACATGTGTTTCGGAGTTATTGCTCCTCATCGGCGTAACGTAGCTTAGCGAATATATATTATAATCGTGCAAAACCAATAAAAGTAGGAAAGTACAGTGCACAGTACGCCATTGGTACTTTCATACTTCATGTAAGGCCTCAAATGAGAGCAATCAGTACGACGAGCTCTATGTGTACTGCTCTATTTCCACCTGGCAAACACTAAATAAAAGATCAAGGGCTTATGAGGTTAAATCCGAAACACGTGTCCGTGGCAGTCCATAGCTGCATTGCTGTTTCTCTTTTAGGTATAAGGCAATAACTTATTTCTTTATTTAATTATTTAGCCTCATAAACCCCCATAAAAGAACATATTAGTGTGTTTCCCATTTCTATGACAATGAGTTACCATATAGTAAAGATTTTACATTTTTTTTTCAAATGTCAGCTGTTGTGAATGTAATTTTTATGTCCCGTGATAAATTGTTATAAAACATACAAAATCATTTACATAATTTACCAATTCAATTTGACGCAATGTGGTTTCATCTAGATGGTGCAGGAGATTGTCTTTATAGTACATATCTAGGTAGATGAACAGGTATAAAGGGAGTTCAAATGTGCTTTTAGAGGGCGGAATATTAAACATAATTTTTTTAAGTCGCACACTCCTCTATAAAATCCTTTTTTACTATAAGGAACGTAACCAGACTGCAACCAACAGCTACTCTCCGGGCTATGTGCCCCGCCAAACGCTGATTACAAGTCTGGCGCGTTAAGTGTAATAATTGCATATTACCATCAAAACGCTAACGCTTCGATTGCAACAAGCACCAGCCGAAAGACTGATCCTACTTAAAGGAGCTCTCTTGCCAGCCGTCACACACCACTTGCAGACTGCAGTTTCGAGCTGTTGGCTCTCGTCAGTGCAAGGTAGGCATGTGACGACCGGCACGAGGATCCTTTGACTATTTGGTACATTCCGGTATTTTTACAATAGCGACATGTAAAATAGTCAGCAGGCGCCATATAGCGGTCCAGTCTCTGTTGCAATCGAAAAATAAATAGCCTGACTGGGCTTAGCATAGTTCAAATGTGCTTTTAGAGGGCGGAATATTAAACATAATAATTTTAGTCGCAAATTCCTCTAAAAGCACATTTGAACTATGCTAAGCCCAGTCAGGCTATTTTTTTTTTCGATTGCAACAGACACTGGACCGCTAGATGGCGCCTGCTGACTATTTTACATGTCGCTATTGTAAAAATACCGGGATGTACCAAATAGTCAAAGAATCCTCGTGCCGGTCGTCACATGCCTACCTTGCACTGACGAGAGCCAACAGCTCGAAACTGCAGTGTGCAAGTGGTGTGTGACGGCTGGCAAGAGAGCTCCTTTCAGTAGGATCAGTCTTTTGGCTGGTGTTTGTTGCAATCGAAGCACTAGCGTTTTGATGGTAATATGCAATTATTACACTTAACGCGCCAGGCTTGTAACTTGTAATTCAGCGTTCGGCGTGGCACATAGCCCGGAGAGTAGCTGTTGGTTGCAGTCTGGTTACGTTCCTTATAGTAAAATAAGGATTTTATAGAGGAGTTTGCGACTAAATATATTATGTTTAGGTATAAAGGGAGTACACAGGTGGCCTGTTAGATCTCCCGATTTGACTCCGTTAGATTTTTATTTGTGAGGTTACTTAAAAATGAGGTGTATAAGGAACCAATAGGAGACATGGCCAATTACCAGAACGGGACTGCTATACATAATGAAATATCTTACGATAAAGCAAGTCGATATTTTTTTTATTCGGCCGCAATATCACATCCAGCAGCAGGTTATTGCTTATCAATTTCGTTTAAAAATACACTTACAGCACAATTAAATACACTTGGCGTGATTTTGGATCATAATAACAAAAAACAAAAAATTATAAGACATTCTGATAGTCATAATTGTGATTTTGCATTAGTCTATAAAATGGCGGAGTCGCCAGTCACACGTTAAAAATTGTTCGTGCCATTTTAATCTTGGAATAATACCAATAATAAGTACAATTCATATTGGAAACAGAGGTCCTTTAAGTGTACGTCTGATGCAATACTCGTGGATGTTTCCTACTAGAACTTACAATCGTCTCGAAGTCTTAGAGCGCCGTTAACGATAATCACATTATTATTCTTTATCCGTTTTATAAATTAACCTGACAGAGTAGTCATCACGCGTAACTCACTTTAATCCGTACTTCAGGAGGGTTTAAAAGACAGTTCTAATGAGCGCTTTGTGATAAAAAATGTAGTAGATTAGCGTTCGCGAGAGCATATTTGTAAAGGAGAGTGATTAGAGCTTTTTGATGATTCAACAACTTCCTCATTAGGCAATTTAAAGCTGTTAAAGCGCCACAAACTTAATGAAAAGTAATGGTGTTGGCGGATATGCAAATATGATACAATTTTGGCAGCGGTTTAGCTTGGTTTTTAATAACTCTTATACACAGAGAAAAATGGCTTGCCGGTGGTCTTAGTGTAAATATTATAAACATAGGTACAATAGTTTTGTATAGCTATAGGTGTTGAAATTTAACGAATATTGGATAAGGTAAACGTTGATTATAATTAGATGAAGAATATTCTATTTAAGTTGGGAAAAATGTTATTTGGATATTGAGTAAAAAATTCATATATCTTGCATCCTACGCAAGTGTCTTAGGCATATTGAAAATATAATACACAACTTTTTGTTTACTATAGTACAGTCCTTGATTAGTTAAAAATGATAAAAAAAAAGAAAATCAGTACACATGAAGAGTCAGGAATTGCGCATAAGTAGTACTCCTTCCATTATTAGGGATTAAGTCAATACTACAAAGAAAGAAATTTTCAATTTATTTGCAATTGTGTATTTATTTTACATTCACTATAATTTATGACTTTTGTATGACTGATGGTCGAGAGGCGAGCGCACTTGCCTCTCACTCAAAAGTTCCGGGTTCGATACCCGGTCGTGGTAGTGGAAAATACTGTGAGAGGGATTTTTCCACTATACACGGATATTGGGTGTGTGTCCCTTGTCTCTAAATGTGTAGCCCCCTCCCACACAAGGCTCTTCTAGAGCCTTCCGGGATAAAGGGGGTTGTCATTACCTATGGTGTATAATTTATATATATTATTCCATCTACTTGTCATTCATTAATTATTATATGTAAAACAAATTTTTTTTGTTAACCATTTTATATATTATAATTAGTTATATGTCGTAAACATCACTCAGTATATTACTCTATATTTAGCAACTGTTTATTCAAATATCGTTAAATACGCACCTAATTCTATTTTATTTTACAGTCAGCGTTTTTACTAGTCCTCCTATAAATAACTTTATCCTCTGCCTTGCCGACCGGCCTCCACATACCTTGCAACATATGCAAATCCCGAGCATGTCGCATGTCACGAAATACTGGCAACGTTTTTTTTAATGACAGCTCCCATATACACATCACGCCCAGAAGTATTTTCAATACTAAAAATTTTTTCTGATTTTTACTACTTGACATAAAACCAGTTAATTTTTTTTGTATATCATTGCTTCAATTTATAAGGCTAGTTAGTAAAAGCTTTAAAGCATATGTTATGAGCAAAATCGACTTAAATTGTTAATTTTGTATTTTAAATGAAAACAGACACTTGTTTGTTGAGTGGAAAATATATTCCTTGATTGTTTTTATTATGTTTGAATTAAAATCTGATTCGCCTGTTATTTTATTCACTATACTAAAGTTCATATTTTTGTAATACGATAAATGGGCATTCATTAAAATTCTCGTAAGATTTTATGTCTATTAAATATTATTCATCCTATGTTTTGGGAGTAAAGAATTCTTATCCATTTTTATAAAAATATTATAATTATAAGGAAACAAAAAAAAGAGAAGAAATGCTATCACAATAAATATTGGAGACCCTTTGGAAGTGGGTGTCCCTTTACGATATCACAAGTTTCATTATGGGAGAGTGCGGATGAGTGACATCTGTGATAACAACGTCAAAAGTACATGAAGTTATATTTATATCGTCTTGAAAATTATTTAATAACTTTGAATTTCTCATTCTCTTATTATTGTTGAATACATTTATTAAATATAACAACAGAGAACTATTTACAGTGTCCATAGTGGTGGGCTTAGAGTACACGCTAAAAAAACGCCAGAACACTATGTTTGATAATTGTAGTAATAATAAGATATTTATTAATCCAACATACATAGGTCCATATATAGGATATACATTACAAGTATAACTTAATAGTACACGTTAGCAATGTAAAAAGAAAAAGACAAAGCCAAATATACAAATAAAATTATTTCGGTAAATGTGTGATCCACAGTAATGAAAATTTTTATGTAAATAAAATATAAGTAAGTTGACTATCAGAACAATGAAAAAAACCACTGCCCAAGGAATCACTACCTCCACATCCAGATTTTGTATCCAAGTCATATACACACTAAATCCCAATGTAATGTTTTACTCCCGTTAATAGTAGGCTGGGGGTGGCAATGGGGATGGTAGCGGGGGTGACTAATGTCAAAATAAATTTTAGAGGCCCTTGGTTCTCTTATACACACTAAATCCCAATTTAATTTTTACTGCCTTTAATAATAGGGTGGGGGTGGCAATGGGATTGGTAGAGGGGCCAGCTAACGCCAAAAAAATTTTCGTTTCTTTCTTGTGGCAGATTTAAGACAGATATTGTAGATTTAACAGAGGGGCTTAACAATATATGAAATACAATTCTTTACAATAAAGGCTGGAACTGAATTTCGACCCATAGTTAATTTAAGTTTGAGCTTATTCGTTGCTTCAAGGACGTCACTAACAGAAAGCACATTATCATTAAATACATGCATGAATATCTACAGTTGATGATTTTAAGTACACAGAGCTGAAGTAAGAAGAGAAGGCATTTGCGATGCCATGAGCAGCAGTATAATCCTTGTCTTTATACACCATTCGTCCAGGTATCCTTGTGCTACCTTTTCTAGTACTAATATAATTAATTCCTCAGTTGAGAAGGATCGGGCTCCATGTTGTTTTAAGCTGCATGGATAAAGTTACTTAAGGCTTTATTCATTTCAAGCTTGAATGCCTTTTTCCGGATATAAAATCGTTGTTTGTAATATAATAATGTAGTTTTCTTATATTTTTTATGATGATGCACTTCTAATTATAGGCACTTCGTACAAATAATCGGAAGCTGCGTTGACATAATTTATTTGAAAGATGAGTTATATCATTCGAAATAGAACATATAATTTGTAATTTCTGTGTCATATTATCTAGCATTTGCACTGATTATAAGATAGGTACGTGCCCGGAGAAAGTTATATTAAAACCGCATCTGCATTTGGGACTGAAACATGAAACATCCATTTATCTTGTGTATTGGATAAAACTCAAGAACTTCTAAAACGGGAAGTCTGGATGAGGAAACGTAATTGATTAACTTAGGGTGGGTAGATTTGAAAGAGAAGCCACATTTCTTGATTAAAAATATAGAACTATTAAGTAAACTTGTGTTACTTAAATTACTTTAACTGTAAAGAGAATCCTAGATCTTATTTGTATTCAATTTATCTTTTATCTAATTATTTGTTTCCTATTCTTTTTTGAAAAAGATATGTAGGCTAATTTCACTATCAATAAATGTTTATTATCACGATTTTAACAGCCTCGAAAGTTGTATAGAGATAGACACGATATGCTGGAATTTCGTGTAGATAATTGATAGTGACCCTGTTGGATATTACATTTATGGATCATTTGAGAAGTTTAGATGGCAGATGAGATGGGTAACTAGATATACTAGTTCGATACATTATATCTATTTCAGATTCTAACTATATAGGCAAGGAACTTACCTCATGCAGGCATTTGGGAATTAATTACCGACTAATCGTGTTCTGGTGGCTAATCTATGTTGAAAATAAATTTGTCAATAATTCTTTTTTTTTTTAAGTTATTAATAAATTCACACAAAAATGATTGTATTTGAATGAATATACAGTTAGTTAAAATTGAGTTGTTGAGCTAAATAAAATAAATAAAAACACGCAACCAACTTTAAAAATAAGCATAGTAGTTCTACGTATATTTACTGATTCAGATAAAATTTATTTAAAAAAAATAATCGATCTTAAATGTAAGAGTTGTTCATAGAGTATCATAAAACTTTGTTCACAATATGCTTCTAAAATTCAAGGTATGTATCATTTTAAACATTACGTGTGTAGATATAATATATGAGGTGTAAATATTGGTCTACGATAAATCGCTCTGTATGAACGGAACAGGGCAAGTTCCTGTCCTAAAAGTTGATATCTTACCATAGGACGCTGATCAATTCTTATCGTATTAGAGTTAAGCTATTTCCCTTATTGGAAATGTAATTAAGTGCTATTAATTCGTTAGTACGTAAAAATTTGACGTTACCCTCGTCATTAGAGGTCTAGACGTCAAATTATCTGACAATTACTGCGAATCCCACAGTACACAGAAGCAAATCACGATTTATTATAATAAAGTTTCTTAGTCTAAAAAATATAGTTCTCGAACAATCGCGGAGTTGGGGGCGTTTATTAATGGTATTGTATATGTCAGCTGTTTGTAATCATATTTTTATGCAAAATTTTCAATAACTCCTTAAGGAGCGTCATTTTAGAAAGTGCGCTCGGCGGGGCATATAGCCCGGAGAGAAGCTGTTGGTTGCAGTCTGGTTACGTTCCTTATGGTAAAATAAGGATTCTATAGAGGAGTTTGAGACTGAAAAAATATGTTTTAATATTCCGCCCTCTAGAAGCTCATTTAAATGACGGTACTATTTCAAAATTCTTTCTCATTCAAGAGCAGATAAAAATTATACACTTATAGTACGTGATAGGGAAATGCTAATGTAAATTTAAAAAAAATAAATAAAAAAAGTTCTTATCCCATTTTTTGCAAAAGAAGGCGTAGGAGGTTTTCCACGGGGGAGAAGCGAAAGAGTTAAATAATGTGGTTACCAAAATGCTGTATTTTATGCAAAATGGAATTCTAAATACTTTTTTACTCTACATATTTTTCAGTAAAATCAATAGAAATGGCGTAAATCAGGAATTAATTCTTAAAGTCCGCCATTTTAGGTCTGCCATTTTGAATTTTCCAATTTTCGCTTTGGATTCGTAATCAGCGACCCTAAAAATCCCCACGATATGAATTTTAACCGTTTTTTGTTGAAAACCTTGCGAGCTATTGAATTGGGGGTGTAAAATGGGGGCTGCAACCCCCCGAGGTGAATGAACTAATTTTCAAAGGCATACATTTCATATGCTGCCGAAATTTAACAGAATGCAAAAGGTTTCAAGTCTACATTGAAGTAGTAACGATTAATACCTAAATGCATTGATTTCCTTTACTATGTGACGCTCTTTTTCTCGTACGGTGCGAGAACTAAGGCTGTCACTTTGACACTCGAGCTTTATTCAGTACTCGGGCGCCAGTTCAAGTTTAAAGTGGTTGAACAACACTACCCACAAGTCGAATGAGCGAGACTAAGCAGCTCAGTGAAGACACAGTTAATTCCAGTGGGTCAATTAAGGGAAGTTAGACTTTCACAAACACAACAGTAAAACGCAGAAGTTCAATAATATTTGTGTATATTACTGTAATCCTATGGTTCCAATCCTAAACAGGACAGAAAGCAAAATTAACACAAATTTATTTACATATATTTAGTCAGTAGAGGGGGAGTACCAAGAAATAAAATAGTATTAGCGGCAAAAGCGTATAAGCGGTAAAGTTAGCGAGTTTATATATAAAAATAGCTATTAAGCAGACAGTGTACTGATACCAGAAAAATGCGAAGCAAGCAGAATTATTTACAGTGTTACAAACAAGCAAGTTATAAAACAGACTGGAAACTTGGCTAGTGTTTTACGATGTTAACAGTACGTAGAAATAAATATCGACGAGCAAATATTTTGTCACAAGATTTTAATCCCGGACTCAAGAGATACAGGTAGACAGAGAAGAAAGAACCTGTGGTCAGGTTAAGAAAAATAAAGACCGATAGAACCTTTTGTCGCCGTGAGGCCAGAGCCAGGTTAAGCACACAAGCAGTTAATCCCAGAATAGAAATTTCATCAACAGTAAAATATAATTACACTAGCCAAGTATTTAAAAGGGTCTTACTCTTTCCGACTGGTGCACTGGTAGTCGACTGCTTTCTTAAAGTTGTAGGAGAACTAATGAATGAAATTCCCGGTGCTGTTTAATTTATAGCCGTTCCCTACCAGGATATCGCGCAGGAATAAATATATTGACTACAAGATAGCGAAGTCGGCTGCTTTGAATTATTTAATGTGCCGGTGAATTGTTATTACGAGCGTCGGTTAATATAAACAAAGTATTCTAAATTTTGTAATGTATAAAATCGGTTTCAGACAACTATAGAATAGTTGTCTGAAACCGATTTTATACATTACAAACTGCGAAAAAGAAATGGATTTAATCGGCCATAGATAACTAATTATTGAATTAATTACTTTAAAGTACGCACAATAATTCCTAATGTACAAATAGCCTGACTTTAAATAAATATTCCGGTGCTCAAATAGTAAATATTGCTTGCTAATATACTATCGTGCGCTTAAGGCGGTACAATATAGATTTTACATTAACAGAAAATATTATACAGATTACAAATAAATATAAATCTCATGCAGATTTCCGTAACGAAAAATGCTTCGTTACATCTATTAGGCGTGAATTGTGTAGTGGATATACCATCCTTCGGACGGGAAGTAAAGTTGTCGGTCTCTTGTCGATTAAATATTAGGCAAGAAGAGAAGAGGCGTCGGTGTTAGGCGTCAGTAGCGGAAATATACCGACTTTAAATAAATGTTTAAGAAAAATCGTGTCTATAGAAATACAGATATTTTTCCTTATTCATATTATTCCCTTTAAATCTTACTTATGACCTTTCGGTAATGTAATTCGATTTGTGTTTTCGTCTATCATCCCACATATCGTTACTTAATATTTTTTTAAACATTATTATACCTACATGTGTATATCTGTTTGTGTTCATATATCTGTAATGTACGGACTTGCTTTTCCATTTGGGAAATTTACCTCAGCATAACGAAAAGCTCCACTATATATAACGTGCGGTATATTGATTGATTGTTCAACACTAATGGGAAATTTGATACTACGGCCTCGTCAGTCTTCCATGTTACATCAACCAGAAGAATATTCTTGACCTAAAATTCAGCTCTGAGTCTGACCCGATAGTTAACATCAGGCAGAATTCTAAGTAAAGTCAAGAAAATTAAATTTTCTTAATGCGAATATCAATCTAACACTGGGTATTCCTCGTTTATGTTTTATACATCAAGAAAGAAAAAATAAGCCTCCTAATAGGAGACATAATAAGTCGATGTCGCATATTTTAAAGAAAAAATACAGATAATTTGTGGAATAAAACAAAGTATTAAATACGAATGCAAAGAATTCCACAATGAGTCGTCTAAGAGTCGGGTGTTTTCTCTGCATAATACGAAAACTAGCGACACAAAAATTACTGTTAGTTTTCCAATGAAGAAATGAGTCTAGTAGTGTTTAAGAGATGTTTAAGAGAGTTTGGTAAGATTGTCTGGTAAATTCATTGACAACTTTGGAATTAAGTGTCACAGTCTGTAGTGAAAAATAAAATAGTTTCCAGGGCTTAATTTTTTTCTAAATGACAGAAACCAATATACGTAGACTCTCTAGAGACCCTCGTTTCATTTAATAAAGTAACTGTAAGAGATGATAACTAATGGCTTTTATTCCCTTAATAGATAGATATATTAAAGTCAGATATAAGAACACATGTCACCCCGGCCAAATATAGCTCTGTTTTATAAAATATGCAGTGTTTTAATATCATTATTGATTACAAATTAGGTTAATGATGTAGAGCTTTATACTGTGATAGAATTCAGGCATTAATTCTACCTTCACTTTTGTTAATAGTTGTGTATTATGTTCATATGAATAATACACATTAGTCAAACAAATACAACACATTAATAATTGTTAGATAGCACCAGTAAATTAGTTAAATTATAATACAGAAATTTATCCAAACTCAAATTCGAATATATCAGGGGTAAAAAATCGCTAAGGAAATGTTTCAGTTTTTATACCTAAATTTGAAGTCTTCACTATTATACCTTTAATGAACACATTAATATAATGACACACAGTGTATTATCTAGAGCGTATTTACTTTTAAATCATAACAGAACACTTAGTCTGGGAGGTAGCGCTGCATTTGGATGAGGTATTATTTTATATCTGGTCGATAGCCGAGTGGGTTAAGGCGCGAGGAGGCAATCGCGATTAATCACACGGACATCGCACCACCGGGTTCGAATCCTGGCTCCGGCACTGACACTGTTGGAGGAAATGGTTGTATGTCCGCGTTTTTTCAATGTGTAACCCCCTTCCGCACAAGCCCTGGCTTCTGGAATTGGGGGTTGTCTAATTTTTGTGGTGTTTATTTATTTATTATTTATTTATACCGACTGAAAATCATAATAATAATGTTACCTTGTGATTTTCTGAATCATTTTCGACAAAATAATAATAGTCAGCTGTATTGAAGAGACGAGATTGATTACGTCAGTCACGCCGAGTGCATCTGAGCGTTGCACAGTCACTTTGACAAATGAACTGACGATCTTTCCACCTACAAACATTTAGCTGACAATTTTTATTTTTTAAAAGCTTTTATTATTACTATTATTATTATTATTAAACTTGCAATGTCTGTTAGTTAGTTACTTTGTTTAGGTCAAATCTTGCAAACAAAATTTAGATTAGTTCTAATTAACCTAGAGCTTTGAAATTTTACACGTGTATAAGTCCAGTGACAATATACTTAACATTTTCATATAAGAAAAAACAAGATGGCGGCTTCAAGATGGCGGACGACTTTACCGTTTGTGATCCGATTCGACTCAACATCAATATCTGGGGTTTTCAAGATCGACAATTATGAATTCTGGGTCAAAATCGAGAAATTTACGTCATTTAGATCAAAAGTGTTATCTGGGGGTTGTCACGGTCACAGATTACGAATTTCTAGTCAATAATTTAGTTCAAGATGGTGGATGACTTTACCGTTTAAGATCCGATTCGTCTCAAAATCGATATCTGGGGATTACAGCATATCAAGACTAAAGAGAAAAAAATAAAATTATGAAAAAAAAATTTTAAAAAAAGGTTTTATTTAAATGCTCTAAAAAGTAGAAAATTAACTTTGAAGTAAATCAAACCCATCATTTTGGTACATTATACAATATTTTTTATTATATAAAAGCTTGTCACGAGCAATCTCCTTTAAACAGGAGAATCTCGCGACAAGCTTTTATATCATGAAAAAATTATATAATGTTACAAAATGATAGGTTATTGATTTACTTCAAAGTTTATTTTCAACTTTTTAGATGGGGGCGAGCGAATCAACGTCAGGTGCGGTTAGTAGTTGGATGGATAACCGTTCCAACTGTTGTAGGGTATGTCCCCTACAAGTCAAAAAACAAAAAAATTTAAAATTAATAAAAAAATCAATTCATGCGCCATGGCAAACCATATAAAAAGTCAACCAGACACAGTTTAGACCGAAAAACTACATTCAAGGTCACAAAATCTGAAAAAATTCACAAGCACTCGATAATTCAAACATAACGTAAATTCACCGATATCAAACTTAAAACATTCATTCTAGTCATTTCACAAAAGATTCATTACAAAAAACACCCCTTAAAAATATAGACTTCGTATATTAATCAACAATATCAAAATTACTACCTGTACCTAAAATTTCAACGTTTTACTTAATTTCGTTAACTTTCCATAAACCATTTCACATTCAAAAATTTTGTTACTTTTTGACAACCCCTCGTATACTTCAAACCATGTTCAGTACCTTAAAACGTAACATTCTAATTCATTTCATAAAAACCTTGCAACTAGTTCGCATTTCAAATTTTATTACTTTTTGACAACCCCCGTATACATTAAACCACGTTCCGTACCTCGAGTCTTAACGTTCTATTTAGTCTTATCAATTTCTTGCAACCCGATTGCTATTTTAAATTTCACCACGTTTTGATCACCCCTCGTAATACTATAATATCTCGATTCCCCTTGCAACTGATATCTCCGCTCAAACTCGACCCGCGCCTATTAGGAACATTCCCACATCTTATTTCCAGCCACCTCGCCTCTATCGGGAACATTCTCATATCGTTTCAACCAAGTAAACATCGGACCTCCGTGATTCTCTACGGGGTCGTTTCAGATTATTTCAAACAAACTTCAATAACTCCCAAACCCGATTAGATATCAACTTCGTGTTCATATAAAAAAATTTCCCTTTTCATTGCCGATTTTTCTATATAACTTTAATTACAGTATTGCGCAGTATTTCGCAATCGATGACTCATCCTCGCCCGCACGGAGCGATATCCAGCTTTTCCAGACATTTTAAAACGGGACGCGAGCATAGCAAGCTCAAGGCAAGTTCAGTTTTGGCAGTGATTCCTGTGTTAAGTAATCGCGAAGTGGTTTTTGAAGTTAGTTATTTAAAAGTGATTTTAAGTGTAATAAGTTGATTTACTAGTGCTTCCGGACCGGTTCTATTTAACTAAATCTATAGTTACCCACCGTCCAGTTAGGCTTAATTAGGATTTTTAACCCTGCATACTTTTCCTGACTAGCTGTTCGAATCTAGCTTCCCAGGCCGAAACCTGGTTAAAAAGAGCTAGTTTAAGTCCTTAAGGCCTTAAGTGGCCCCTATTAATTTTAAGAAAATTTTTCACCTTCGCGGCCCAACAATTTTAAATATTAAAGTGAATTTTTTCAGAAAAAATAAAGACAGCCAGTGTAATAAATAATTTTCAAAGAATTCCACAGACTGAATTTATGCCGTCGAATAGTTACACATTAAAATAAAAATTTGTCAAATAAATTACCATTCATTTTAAACTCTGTTCAGTTAAATTTTTTAAATAAATAATTTGTTCGTTCCGTTTTAAATCAAGTGTTGTTTTTTCAAGAAAACTATATACAGGGTGTAGTCGTTGACCCTGCCAGAACTCAAAAAGACAATACAGTGCTAAATAAAAACAAAATTTTAAAACAATGTGCTACAACAGCTCCAGATCATATTATATAGGGTGTAGCAATTGACCCTAACCACCACTACCAGAAATCAACCCTGAGACTCTACCAAATCAAAAATAAGTGCACGAAAGACTCCTGGTGTCTCTACCAAGCTCTAAGGCTCTAAGCTCTGCCGACAATTTTTTATTTTTCGAAAACAGGGAGTTGTTGCGCGTTCATAAAGGAGACCGCGTCCTCGCCGCCTCACACATATGCCAGCGGCTTGTATATCAGTGTATGCGCGAAAGCTATACAACCTTAGGCGAGGGTTGTATAGGGGATATACCATCCTTCGGAGGGGATTAAATGTTAGGCAAGTAAAAGATCCCTACTCTTCTTAAGGGAAGAGGTTCGGCAAAATTGCTGGTTGTGGGTAGCTCGTCTACAAGCGTCGGTATTAGGTCTCAGTAGCGGAAATAGGCCGACGTTAAATAAATGTATAAAAAAAAAACAGCTGTAACTCGTGAACCATTAATCGTATGAAGGTCACTTGGAGCTTATTTAACAGATAATTTAATTCTCTTTAAAAAAAAACGTTAGTGTCATTATTGCCTAAAGCCAATCAAAAAATAGTTATTTGTAAAAATGCACTTGAAAATTACAATTTTTTATGTTTTTCCCTTTTATCTCCATTCAGTCGTTATCAAAACGATTTTGTACATACACCAATTGTCTTTAACTTTCATTAGATACACTATATGCGTAAGATCTATCGTTTTCGAGTTTTTATCGATTTTATCATGAAACAAGTGTTCTGATAACGCGTTATAAAGATGTTTATAAATTCACGTCTCTGCCAATATTGATCGAATAGAAATAAAATAAAAGAAAATTGTTCGTAATCGAATTCCCTACAACTTTCATTTGAAACATTTTGAATCTGAATGACCATTATCGAGATTTTAAACGTATTACTTCTTAGCTCGCCCAAGCTAATTCAAGAGCAGCAATTAAAATAAATACTGTATAATACAAAACTGAGAAACTTTGCAAAAGTGTGCACAATCTACGCGCTACATCTATGTCTGAAGCGTTTGTGTCGATTTTTTTTTTATTTGCAATTCCATTAAAAAAGTTGAGCACTGTCGAGCATCATTGCAGTCTGCAGTTAATTGAATAACCCATGAATTGCTTTGCTTCCAATGACCTCATTAATTCAATCGGAATATTGAAATATATTGCATATTCACAAACTAAATCTACAGTGTTCAAAACACATTTACTTCAAAGTTACTATTCCAATAGGTAATAGATTTTCAAGTTCCACGATTCGCTTAGAATCATTGCTTTACAAACTATTTGGGAAGTCAGTATTCACGGAGCTGTAAACTTAGTGAACGTGAAATTTCTGCCTAGCCGCAGGAATCTCCAGATATAATCGAGATTTATTTACGTAGACTATTTTTAGGTCTTGTTAATAATGCAGGCGGTACTTTCTCGGTGTATTAAATTTGCTAAAAAGTTTGGCAAGTTTGGCAAAAAGTTCTTCGATTTAATTGAAATCTTAAAGTCCAATGTTGACAGAATTTTCTCGTTACGTAATGGTGCGTAGCGAACTTTGTCTATAGTGGAAAGTAACAAGTTTAATATGGATTAACACTCAATAACGCTCTGCGTGTTCAACTAGACTGCCGCTTTTAAAACCACAATTTTTTAAATTTACGTCTCTTACTAAATGGATTTATATCGCTTGTCCGTAGCTACATTGTTGTTTCTCTTTGAATAGAAGGCAACTATTTCTAGTTCTATAATTATCATTATTGGTTGGATAATAATTCAGAATAGACCAAGATAACAAACAATCAACGTGCGGTGAGGCATTTAGTAATTATTATTTTTACATACGAACCGTAGTTGGCCAAAACGATTTATTACATTTTCATAACATGCTGTTTTAAACATAATTCAAAAACTTCAATTCAGAATAAATTGCTTTTAACTTTCTCACTGTTTTATATTTTATTTAAACTAATTAGTTGTTATATTTATATGGTCAGCATTCACGTTGTTGACTTTAATTAATTGTTTTTCATTATTTAGAATGCCTTTTTTCAATAAAAATTACAATGTTTTTAGCTTCACTTGAATTTATTATGTGTATCATTTTATTTCATTCTGTAATGAAACGTAAAAGTAAGAACACTAGGTGATTTGCCTACGCATGAAGGACGATTATTAAAAGCTCATTTGTGATGAAAAGCGATAATATAAGAATTGTAAGTCCTCAAGAAACAGGTAAAAGACAAATTAAACGATGTATTTTCGTACATAATGAATCGAATAAAATACAGTGTTACTGGTACTTCGATACATTCCTTTGGAGATGTGATGGGGCATGATCTAAGAAATAAATTTAGCCCTAACATATATTATGCAAAACTCAATAGTTTTTGAGATATTTAATGTTTTTGTTTTTCTCAAGAAGTAGATCTTAATGTCCTAAAAGTTAATTTTCGAAAAATCTATTTGACATTTTTAAATTTTTTTTACTGGATTACTTGTCCAATATTATAGATATCCGTTTGGAATGAAAAATATCTGGAAACATTTCGATCATGTGAACATCTGAAATAAAAACTTTAAAAAATTTTTTTTTTAAATCAGCTATGAAATTTACCTATTAGGTTTTTTCAAAAAAATATTAACATAACGCGTATAAATTATTATAAAAACTGCCTTATTTCAATAGCTATCTAACAAGGTACAAATGTTCAATGTACCCTTAATAATTCTAAGAAAATACTAGTAAAAATAACACAAGTAGTACGAATTTTATTTTTAGATAAACAGTAAAAAACATTTTAAAAGTAGAGTTTAATTCTTCATTAATTTCAAAGTTGTACTCTATTTTTTATATGTCTTGCTCAAAATGGGAGCCCCTATTCCGTATACAGACACGGCAGCGTCTTCTTATTTCCGTCCTTGTTACTCTGGTTGTCAGATTATGCCTTATGTGTTGGGCAGCATCGGCTATCCTTTGTCTAAGGTTTTCTATAGTATTGACTGGTGTGTCATAGACCATCTTCTTCATATGACCCCATACGTAATAATCAAGGGGTGTTTAGTCAGGGCTTCGCGCTGGCCAAGGTATTGGGCCCGCTCTTCCAATCCAACGGTTAGGGAAACGTTGATCAAGTAACTGTCGTACTGTCAGCCGATAATGTGCTGGACAACCGTCGTTCTGAAACATCATTCGCTGTCTGACGGCGAGAGGAACATCTTCTAAAATCACCGCCAGATCATTTCTTAAAAAATTTTCATAGATTTCACCGTTTAAATTTTGAGGAAGAAAGTGTGGCCTTATTAAATAGTGGCCAATGACTCCCATCCACACATTAATAGAAAACTTCATTTGGAAACTAGTTTCACGTGTTAACTTGGGATTTTCCTCTGCCCAATAATGTAGGTTGTGGAAATTTGTTATACCCTCGCGATTAAATTTCGACTCGTCCGTCCATAAAATACTTGTTAAAAAATTTGCACTTTCTGCATCTGAATTTAACATGAAGCGGCAGAATTCCACTCTCCTTTCAGGATCACCTTCCTCCAAGCCTTGGACAGGGGTATAGTGGTAAGGATGACATCCAACTCTACGTATCGTAGACCAAATTTTCCATTGTGACGCTCCGGTTAGTCTTGCGACTTTATTAGTTGAAATAGTTGGGTCTTCCTCAAAATACCTCAATATTTCTTCCTCATCATCTGGTTCATAAACGGGAGGAGCACCAGCGTCACTTCTTGTACATTTCACGGAGCCAGTTTCAGCGATATTCCGATATGCCGTACTGAATACACGTGCATTTGGTAAGCGGCGGTTAGGGTACCAAAGACCATATTCTCGGCGAGCTTCAGCAGCGTTGCCGCCACAGTATCCATAGACAAACAAGATATCAGCGTATTCTGCGTTGGCATACGTGGCCATGGCATAGAAAATACAATAACAACAACTAATAACAACAACTACGAGCAAAATCAAAATCTTCGATAACTAATTTAACAAGACCAACAAACTTAAGGGACACGGAGATAAGAATGTCAGTTAATGACATATATGCACAAACGTCAAAGTCAAGGACTGACTGACTTAAATGAAAATGAACGATTAGTCGTTTAATAAATTCCGCCACCAGCATAATCTTTACTAATTTTTTATTAGAACTATCAAGGGTGCATTAAACATTTCTACCTAATTAGATAGCTATTGAAACAAGGAAGTTTTTATAATAATTTGTACGCGTGCTACATTAATATTTTTTTGAAAAAACCTAATAGGTAAATTTCATAACTGATTTAAAAAAAAAATTTACAAGTTTTTATTTTAAATGTTCACATGATCGAAATGTTTTCGGATATTTTTCATTCCAAACGGATATCTATAATATTGGACAAGTAATCCAGTAAAAAAAAATTTAAAAATGTCAAGTAGATTTTTTGGAAATTAACTTTTAAGACATTAATATCTACTTTTTTGAGAAAAACAAAAAAATTGAAATATCTCAAAAACTATTGAGTTTTGCTTAATGTATGTTAGGGCTAGATTTACTCCTTAGCTCATGCCCCATCACATCTCCAAAGGAATATATCGAATTACCAGTAACCCTGTATAATGATCATATTTGGACACTCCCAATGGTAATTGGTCAACCATTATTTATTTTCATATCTCGCTTCTTATAATATATTAGATGAAAACACTTTAGGGTTTACATATCATTTTCAATAATTGGTTTATTTAAATAAGACTCACTTTGCGCGTTCCTCTTCCGGATTGAAGAGATAAGAAGCAGGACTTCTATTAATGTTGGCATCAAGTACTTCTCCAGCATTTAGGAATATTCTGGCCTCTACCATGTTCCCGTGGGCATTAATGATACTCTGTAAAGAATACAACACAATGTTTTAGTAATATGATTGTAATACAGAGCTTTTGATTTCTTAATTAATCATCTATAATTTCCCTCTGACTGAACAGAGATTTGTAGAACAGAAACTTCCATTGAGGATATAGATAAGAGAAGTGGATACTATACAGGGTGTTGCATCATGAGAGGGACATAGCTTAATAGGAGGTAGAGAACGTCAGTGGTAACCGGAACCTCCCATAGAAATGTCTCATTGGGCCTTCATTACGAAGTTACAGGGTGTTAAATAATTTTTGGCCAAACCTGTTTTTTGTCATAACTTTGACAGGGAATGAAATAACGGATTCATATTTGGTACGGCTAATGTACTAACGAGCCCCAAAAGGTACATGTATAAAAAAAAATATATCCAGATCCGGACTCACTATAATTTATGTTTCTTCTTTGCATCAATAAAACATCACCCTGTATATATTTTTTTGAAATTTCGATAAGATACTCGAAAAGAGCAAGAAAAAACAAACAAAATGGCCTATTTCATTTTTTTGTTACACCTTCGTGGTTATTTAAATACGTTGTTAAATGTGCAAGAAAATGGATTACAGAACCCTATTAAATGAGAGGCACGTGAAATAAATAGTTTTATAACTAAAATTTGCAAAAATTCTATTGAGCCTAGGTGGTCTGGGTGAATCCTAATTCCGGCACGTTTTAAAGGTCCATTTTGGTAAAAAAAACTGTGGTCCTAATAAGTAATCGGGTATGAAATAACAAAATTTTTAATCAATCACAGTAGGCTTGTTCAAAGTGACAGATAATAAAAAGAAATCTCCTAAACAGTTGAATAATTGTTTGTTAGTAATTTAATGTGTCAATAATCCGCATTTAGTTAGTGAAAACTTGTGAAAATATTTTAACTATGCCAGTAAAGTTTACAAACGTGGAATATGCTGACATAATATTCATCTATGGTTTCTGTAATGGAAATGGTAGGTCGGCGGAAAGAGAATATCGGCTGCGTTTTCCTGGTCGTCGATGCCCTAATCATAAAACCTTTAGTACGGTGTTCCAGTATGCAAGACAACACTCAAAGTTTCCTACTTCTGCAGTTGTGGAGCGTGTTTTACAACAAGATGTGCAGGAACAAAACAATATTATAAACGTAGTTCAAGAAAACCCAAATATGAGCACTAGACGAATCAGTTTGGCAACTGGTATTCCTCATTGGCGAGTATGGAGAACCCTAAAAAGAGAACGTTACCATCCATATCATATCCAGCAGGTACAGCGTCTTCAACAAGGCGACGATATCCCCCGCCTGGCATTTTGTCATTGGTCGTCTAACCATCGCCCAGTCATTTACAGAACCTTATTTACGGATGAGGCACAATTTACAAGGGATGGAGTAAACAATTCACGAAATAATCATAAATGGGCACAGGAAAACCCACATGCGGTACGCCAACGCCGTTCGCAACACAGGTTTTCTGTAAATGTTTGGGTCGGACTTGTGAATAGACATTTGATAGGGCCACATTTTTTTGAAGAAAGATTGAATGGTGAAATTTACTTTGATTTTCTTCAAAATATTTTACCGAATATGTTAGAAAATATCGGTATAAGAGGCATGTTGTTTCAGCATGATGGGGCCCCACCATATTTTAACCTTCAAGTAAGAGAACACTTAAACAATGTGTATCCTAATAGATGGATTGGACGCGGGGGTCCACATGAATGGCCACCAAGATCTCCTGATTGTAACCCCTGTGATTACTTTTTATGGGGCCACTTAAAAAACGAGGTTTCTAGCATTGAAATTGAAAGTAGACAACATTTAATCCAGCGCATCGTTACAACCTGCGACGAAATACGGAATAATCCAGAAATGATACGTCGAGCAATTGGTGACCTTTCTAAACGCGCAAGAAAATGCACAGAATGTGGGGGAGGACATTTTGAAAATTTACTTTAGTGTCAATTACGTTTTATTTTTAAACACATTTAGTTATTGTTTTGTTATTTATTGTTAATTGAATGGAAAATATTTTATTTATTTAGATTTTAGTTTGTTCCCTTTTCCAATTTTTATTAAGTATAAAATGTTGATGATTTTCTTGATCAAAGTAACTGGTTGCTTAGGCCTAAATGGTTTAAATTATCTGTCACTTTTATTCTTTGAACAAGCCTACTGTGATTGATTAAAAATTTTGTTATTTCATACCCGATTACTTATTAGGACCACAGTTTTTTACCAAAATGGACCTTTAAAACGTGCCGGAATTAGGATTCACCCAGACCACCTAGGCTCAACAGAATTTTTGCAAATTTTAGTTATAAAACTATTTATTTCACGTGCCTCTCATTTAATAGGGTTCTGTAATCCATTTTCTTGCACATTTAACAACGTATTTAAATAACCACGAAGGTGTAACAAAAAAATGAAATAGGCCATTTTGTTTGTTTTTTCTTGCTCTTTTCGAATATCGTATCGAAATTTCAAAAAAATATATACAGGGTGATGTTTTATTGATGCAAAGAAGAAACATAAATTATAGTGAGTCCGGACCTGGATATATTTTTTTTTATACATGTACCTCTTGGGGCTCGTTAGTACATTAGCCGTACCAAATATGAAACCGTTATTTCATTCCCTGTCAAAGTTATGACAAAAAACAGGTTTAGCCAAAAATTATTTAACACCCTGTAACTTCGTAATGAAGGCCCAATGAGACATTTCTATGGGAGGTTCCGGTTACCACTGACGTTCTCTACCTCCTATTAAGCTATGTCCCTCTCATGATGCAACACCCTGTATAGGTTTAGTTAATAATAAAATAATAAAAAATTTACGAGGTGTCTTTCTCAAAATTTCAATTCAGTTCTATATAAACTCTTGTTTACCAGTGGTCTTTAAATACTAAGATATGGCAGCTAACTTTCCATCCATCGTATAGATAATGAATTTTATGAAATCAGTTCATCATTTCTTTAACGAAATAATCAAAATGATTTACAGTGTGGAGGAAAAAGTTCAAATATTTACTTGTTATATACAAAATAACAAAAATAAACGTTCAGCAAAAAGAGCATATAGGATGTTGTATCCAACTAGTCCAACACCATCAGAAATAGGTTCAAAAATATTTACTAAAAGGTAAATAATGCCTCCAGTTTTAGTAGAAGAAATCGTGTAGTTCAAGCAAACCAGGAAATACAACTAGATATACTAGTTCATTTGGAAGGTAAGCTAATCCATATTTATTTCAGAATAGACTTTTTTGAAACATTATATGTTACAGCCCGGCCAAAGTACGACTTTCTTACACAAAGAATTGTCCGATATTTTGAGGCTGCATCTAGTGTGGGACAGGTATGATGTGGACATCTTGAAGAACTCCGCGAGAGATAAACACGGATCTGGTTAACGCATACGAACTACTCCAGCCACAAAAATTTCCAAGGGATAGGCCAATTTTTTGAGAGATGCAAATAATAAGGAAAAACTTTTCCACTTTTTGGCCACACAGGCTATGTTAGTAAATATTTATGATAACAAGGCAACCTATAGTACTGACGGGCCTCAAGTATCAATAACAAATATCTCTCGACAGTCAATGAATAACCTAACTCCTTGTAATCACGAAGAGACGGATAAGAGGATAACGGTGCATGTAGCAGATGCCGTGCTTGATGGTCATTCCAAAATTATTATCCACACCATGGATACTGATGTGGTCGTATCAGCTGTTTCTTATTGAAAAAATTTGGACACGTTGGAGGAGTTGTGGGTTCACGTTGGAACAGACAAAAATTAGTTTATCCTCTCTTGGTGAGTATAAGTAAAAGTGTTGCTTTTGTTTTCGCAACCTACTGGTTTAAGAGCATCTTTTATTTGGTACAGGGCCTGACAAAGCATCACTTTTGCCTATTTTTCACGCATTCACTGGATGCGATACAGTTTCATTTTGCAGTAGCAGAGGGAAGAAGTCGGCCTATCAAACGTGGACAGCCTATCCAGCTTTAACAGGTGGCTTCAAGGAAGCCGTCGAAGGAAACTTGTATGAAGCTCTACCCATTTTTGAGAAGTATGTTGTGGCAATGTATGACACGTACTACAATAAAGAAATTTTCTCTATACGTCCCTCTATAACATATCTATATGTTTTGTAATGGTAAAAAATCGGCAGCTACTGGAAGCGGCTGGAACCTCCCCACTCGGTGGATCTTTGAAGCCGAAAAGAGCATTAAATTGTGTAACAAAACGGCACTAAACGTAATCCAATCTCATCCAAAACCTTTTCAGATCTTCTGGGGCACTAAAAAACCCTCAACTTAATGAATTTACAATCATCTATGCGAGTTATTACCTACATTATCGCTCGTTGAATAATATACTATTACGATATTAACAACTTTAACATTACTTGCACGACTAAGAAAGTCTAGTTATCCTAAGTACTACAGATTTGTAAAGCAACAAACTGAAAATTGGTAAAGTGATAATCTATAATAAATTCACCAACGAAGGTACAGAAAGCATATGATATTGATATTGTTACATCTACCTTTAAAGTTTGTGACAATCCACTAAAAGTTACAAATGTGCCGAAATCTTATTAACATGACATGACACCAACGTTATCGGATGACAAACGATGACAATGACAGTCATCAAAATTTGCTTATTGCAATCCGATCGCTCGCGGCTGCCTTTGTTAAATCAAACATTAGCATTTCAGTAATTTTACTAAATTTTAGAGGAATATTGGTAGTTTAATTCTTCGATTTGTCTGTATATATATTTAAAAACGGCACTAAACGTAATCCGCTCTACTTTTAGAGCAGTGAAGAAACCCTCACACGTGAATTGACACGTGATGTGACGAGTTTCACGCTGTAACGGCTACACGCATCGATCATGTCATGCGAAATGCGATCTATGCCATATTTGCTTTGTTTTTAATTTTTTTCACGGAAACCAAATCGAAAGGGTGGAAGTATGATATATCGTTGAAATCAGAATTTTAACTGCTTTTCAATGGTTCCATTGCAAATTGAAAGTAAATATAAAATAAACAACTTGTTGCGTCAAAATGGCACTAAACGTAATCCGATCTCAACCAAAACCTTTTCAGATCTTCTGGGACACTAAAGAAACGCACACGCAAAGTTTCATTTAAATCCGTTCAGTAGTTTCGGCGCTATCGTGCTAACACACATACACACATACATACACACATACATACACACATACACACACACAGATATTTTTCAAAAAACACTTTTTTGGGTTCCTAGGACCTCAAAACGTAAAGATTTGATGTTATCTCAATTTTCGTTTTTGAACCAATTTTAGTAACCTCTCACAATTTTATTGTGGAGAGGTTAAAATACAACTTGCACAATATTATTAGTTGATTGATAGAATTTTAAAATTATAATGGGCTGTTAATCTAGTTGTGTATTTTTTGTATGTATTAGTCAACTAAAGCTTTAATGTTCAAAAGTGAGAATCACTTTTAAAAAACTGTAGAGATATACTGTAAATTGTTGCTCATGAGTTGGTTTAATGGATATTTAAAAAATATTTTTATTATACTTTTATCACTTATATTAAATGTTGCAACTGAATACATTCTATACGAGGCTATTTAATAATAAAAATGGAAGTTTGCATACCAGTATCTGAATAATAGTGGAATTTCTTAAGTTAAATATTTTTTTGCCTTTAAGATCCATTTTTTCAAGAACTTTTGTAAAATACATTAATAACTGCCAGTTCTTACATGAATTTATGCTACAGACACGTATAAAACAGATCTAGATCTGTTTAAAA
This sequence comes from Leptura quadrifasciata, assembly GCA_963675555.1. Classification (NCBI taxonomy): domain Eukaryota; kingdom Metazoa; phylum Arthropoda; class Insecta; order Coleoptera; family Cerambycidae; genus Leptura; species Leptura quadrifasciata. The sequence continues at coordinate 9,781,326 of OY776681.1, read as the reverse complement.
AAAGAATCCGATATACAAAAAGGGTCCTTTTTCTCTGTAACGCCTACGGGGTAGGCAACCGGATAAATACAAGCCGCGCACAGCCTCCGGTGGAGGCTACAACTTTTATTCGACTTTAGGAGGCATCTATAATATATATACGAAGTGGTTTGCTTTAATGATAAAATGCAAGGTATTTCACACTAACCTGCACACTAATAAGGATAGGGAACAATGGAACAATTAAATGGCCACGTCACAGTCCGGATTTGACCACTATGGATTATTTTTTTGGGATTTATAAAAGACACTGTCAATAATAATAATAATAATAATAATAATAACAATAGTATTCGAGTCATTAAAGACTTGAAATAAACAATCTGAATAAATGATCTGAAGCAATTTCCGGTGCAATTATAAATATAAGAAGACGATATCAATTATGCATTGACAATAATGGTGGACACGTCATTTATTTATATTTAAATTTCCTAAATACATCTTTGTTATCTATTTTGTATAAATATTTGGTTTTTTCTTCCTCACTATATAGGATCGTTCCAAAAATTGAATAACGTACAGAGTATCCCATTAAAAAATATATTATTTTTTGTATCCCTGAAATCTACACGCTACTGTATTTTTGATAGCATTTTAATAAAATTCAGTCATAATGAGTAACCCTGTAAATATCTGTTTGTGTTCATATAAGTATAATTTACAGACTTGAGATTCCATTTGGGAAATTTACTTCAGAATAACGAAAAATTCCACTATAACATATATCGATTGATTGTTCAACACTAATGGGAAATTTGATAGGGCCTCGTCACTTTTCCATCTTAACATCAACCAACAAAATATTCCAGACCTAACATTTAACTCTGAATCTGACCCCATGGTTGGCATGAGACAGGATCGTAAATAAAAACATGAAAATTAAATTTTGGTAATGCAAATAATATTAATCTAACACTGTATTTATCTTGTTTGTTGTATACATAAAGAGAGGAATAATAAGCAGTGCACCATGATATTTAATAGGAGATATAAAAGGCAAAATCACAATTTAACGAGAAAAGGTAGAATTTATGTGGGGTAAAAGACGTCATTGAAATACCAATACGAAAAATTGCACGAAGAGACAGAGTACGAGTGTTCTCTCCACCTAATATGAAAAACTCAATGAATTAAAAGTTGGTATTGGCGATAAATGAAAAAAAATGCGTCTCATGGCATTTAAGAGGCACTGGTAAGATTGTCGGGTAAATTCATTGACAGCTTTAAAGTTAATTGGCCCCGTCTGCGTCTGTCGCAAAAAATGTTTCCAAAGCTAAATTTTTTCTCAGAGGGAGAAACCAATATACGTAGACTCTCTGGCTATTCTCGTTTCATTTAATAAAGTAAGTATAATCTTTTATTGCTTTTATTCCCTTAATAGATATACTGCCAAAATAAGGGCGTATCACCTCGGCCAGATAGAGCTCTGTTTTATAAAATATACAATATTTTAATGCCGTTATTGATTACAAGTTAGATTAATAATGCCTTTCTATACTGTGATGGAAATCAGCATTTAATTCAACGTTCATTTTTGATAATAATTGCATATTTTGCTCATACGAATAACTTTATCAGCTATATATACAGGGTGTCCAGATTTAAAGTGACATAGACGAATGAGAGACAGAGCACACTTTGCTGAGTTCAAAACACCCCCCACATTTGCCCTTGAATCCTCATTGTTTTCAAGGTACAAGGTGTTTAATGAAATTCTAATATTGTCGAATACATTAAAAAAAAATTGTTGTAATTGTCACGAGTATTAATTCTTTCACTGTACACCTGTAATTTCTAGATGCTGTGACACACGTATACATCGGGAATTGAATAGTTGAACATGCGTCCACCCTCAATGAACAACAACGTATTACTGAGTCTGTGACTGCCTGACTAATAAATACCTATAACGCTGGAAACACCTGCGCGCGCTGTAAGTCGGTTGCCCATTTATATCGCATGTAAATGCGGTCCGATATTATGCTATTATGCACTTGCTTGCCGTTTACTATATACAGGGTAGTCCGTAAGTAGTGGTCCACAGAGCAAGAGTAGTTTTCTGATATTAAAATATTACGATTTAACTAAACTTACCTTAGTATAAAAGTTGATATTAACAGAGATACAGGGTGTTAAAATAAATATTATATTTTTAATTTTCTCATATAGCTTTTGAATTTTTTCAAGTACTGTTGTGAAAATTGGTGAATGGGGGTTTTTTGACATGAAAAATTCAAATCTGCTTCCATTTTTGATGTAGATCCTAGAGGGAGCCACATAAGCATTGATTAAGGTGTAACTGTACTCTTAACTTTTTACTCATAACGTTATCCCTTTTTTTGTTAAGAAATTCTAAACCTAGCTCATTTTAGCAAAAAAAAGTATACTTGTCATTAGTCTTGGAAATTGACCATTTTCGAGAAAATCGCATTTTAACATTCACCCTCATAAATAATTATAAGAAATATTAACGTAGTAGGCGATGATGCCAACAATACTCTTGACATTTGACATTTTGAATTTTTCATCTCAAAAACCAATCCCCATTCACCAATTTTCTTCAAAACTTCAAAAGTTATATGAGAAAATTAATAATATTGACTTTAATACCCTCTATCTGTTAATATTAACTAATCGTAATATTTTAATGTTGCCCTATGGACCATTACTTACGGACCACCCTGTATAGAAGTTATACTGGCGAACTTTTCTAGGTAGAAGTAACAGGCTGTAAAACCTCACATCTGCGGAACAAACAACAAATCAAATTGAATTTTGTTGCGCAGGTTAATAGACTGCACGTTAAATAAGGAGAATTTAATTAAATTAGAGTTATTTTTGACCCAAAAATAGTCTCTTACAAAATAGAACAGGCTTGCATATTATTCGATTTTGTGGCGGAGGTGCTGGGGTCACCTCTACGACATGTAATTTGTTACATATTTATATCTCGAGCACTGGTGCGTTTTATAGCATTAATTGTATAAAAGTGTAATGAATGAGAATTACTACTCGAGGGCTATATGCCATGATTACATCCCAACTACATTCAAAACTCTGTATTGTGAACTATATCCTACGTGACTTCTGATTTTTTTTTTTTTTTTTTATAATGAAAAGCAAATTTGAGGAACTCCATTTAACTTTATTAATGTGGATATAGCAATGTGTAATTTATAAAACGAGAAGATTTGTTTAGATGAATCAAATTGCGTTATTACAGTATGTGTTGTTTTTCCTTTAATAACTAAATCGAAGAAAAAAATTCCTTATGTAAAAATATAAATTGGCCTATTTCCACCCACTCAAGTAGTATTTCGAACATTTTGGGGAAATAAGGCAGAATTAACGAGTGTCAAATTTATTGTTACACTGCCCACGGATTTTTACAATGCACGGCGTAGTTTAATCTTAATATAGGCACAATCATAATTATTTTAGGAACTTTTGTTTATTATACTGATTTGACAGTACCCAACGCATTCTTATTTCCGTGGACTGCTTTACTTCCGTAAACTGAAATATCTAAAGAATGTACAGTGTGGGAACTTATGGAATGAAAATATTTTTAGAGGTATTTTCGACATTTGCACATTTTTATTTATAGGCTTGCCCATACATGGTCTTTATATATATATATATATATATATATATATATCTGTATAAGACTAGCAGGTTGGCCACTGTCATTTGTCTGCTCCATGACCTATGGCATACTGAGGAGAACTAATAAGTTCGAAACCGGTCTATGTCTGGTCAGGGAGTTGACAAATGACATTGGCTACCAGTTTTTCATGATTTGTAAGGTGTAATTCAATGCAGGTCGGGGTATTTGCCCGCTGAGTAGTTGTTTCCTGCAAATCATGTTATAATAACAGTATATAGGTTAAGTCCACCAAGGGCTGAAGGTCGCCGCTCTCGGTACTTGCAAAATGGCAAGTCGCTATGCACCACGGAGACATCTATGATGTCTGGTGTATAGTAGCATTAGACCACATGAGAGGTTTCAATTACCTCTCACCACTATACCATTTACATTAGTCTGTATAAGACTAGCAGGTTGGCCACTGTCACTTGTCTGCTCCATGACCTATGGCATACTGAGGAGAACTAATAAGTTCGAAACCGGTCTATGTCTGGTCAGGGAGTTGACAAATGACATTGGCTACCAATTTTTCATGATTTGTAAGGTGTAATTCAATGCAGGTCGGGGTATTTGCCCGCTGAGTAGTTGTTTCCTGTAAATCATGTTATAATAACAATATATATATATATATATATATATATATATATATATATATATATATTATGCTTGCACAGGTAACGTGATGTAACAACGAAAACTGTATTTTAAATGAAAAAACCCATATTCTTAAATATAAAATATATAAGGGTTGATAGGTCTAGCTATAATATCTTTTGACATATTGGATTTAGCTCGAACAAATATGCATGTAGATATTTTAGGGTTTCCGATGCAAGCGCGGTAATTAATTACAACGCAGTAGGCGGTGACTGAAATATCCCTTATTTCCGTTTGAATTCTTTCTCTGATATCATCGATGTTATTTGGCTTTGTTGCATATATTTTAGTCTCAGATATCACAATGGAAAAGATCAAATGGTGTAAGCTGCGGTAATTTAACTGGCCACTCAATAAAAACTTTTCTTCCAATCCATTTATTAAGAAATGTTTCGTTAAATACTCTCTTACAATTACAATATAATGGGGTCTTGCCTTGTTCCACTGGGTATAAGTTTGCCCGAGCAGAAACAAATTTATCTTTGATGATATTTAAATATTTCGCAACTGTCAAATACCCTTTGATAAAAATTGGACTAATTATATGGTTGCCGATAGATGACTGCGCAATATTTTTTTGATAGTGACTGAGGCTAACGACAGTTATTTTTATTTTGGGGTTACTATCTTCCTTGTCTATTATTTATTCTATAATTATATTCTCCACAAAAGTTATTTGTGATAATTGTTGGGGGCGCATGCTTGAAATCTATCAAACCTAACTTCTTTTGGGCCCTAATCTTTCTCCATGATTCCAGTTTCGTACTCAATGAGTGTAGGTAGATACTTTAAATTCTTCTTTAAACCCTCTGCTATTCAGTTTGTCTATGTAGATATCACTTTCAGGGACAACATCCTTAAAATATCCCATAAGTAGTTTGCTTCTCCAGATTGGAAATTTTTAGTTAATTTTTGACTCTGGAGGGCACCGCTGATTGATTGGGCTTCAACGCTGTGTTAGTTGCTACCTATATCTGAGCATATATTGTATTTGTATAGTATATACGATCTTAACTGAGACAGCAAAAAACTAAAACTCGGGTTACTGTCGGCATCTCCTTTATCCTATAATTTAACTGGAAGTCGAGTTTTAGTGTTCATGTTGTCTCAATAATTAAGATTGTATACACTATACCTGCTTGTTGGCCAAATAGAGAAAAGCAAAAATTATTGTGTGGCTCGAATAGATCAGTCGATTGCATCAGTTTGTATTGAAAACATATTTTTATGATAAAACTTAATAATTTTATTTTGTACATTGTATGTATGATATATGATACCTCGTGTGATGCTTCATTCCTTGCGGGGAATAAGTTTGGTCGTTTCTTAAGTTTCCAATTTTCCGGTCTACTTGTCAGATATTGATTTACCATCAGGTTATCTGACTAGAAGATGAGTTTAGATTATGTAAGACAAATTTGAAAACAATGGTGTTATATAATACATTGGCTGTCATTATATTTTAAGAAGAGAACATGTTAGAGGTAGTATGTGACAATTTTATTTAGCTTACTTCATTTTATAACGTGCAACAAACAATTCATAATTAAATATCCGTTGCTGCTGTGAGGCAGAGTACAGAAAAAACAAATGCCTAAATTTACAAGTGTCTGATGTTTTATACTGCGAGGCAATTCTCCGCCTGCCAAACCATTACGTGTTTTATTTATAATATAGTCACATAAGGTGAAAAAATGGGTGATGTTTGTAATGGATAATAAACCTATATACTTGTAAAAATCTTTGTTTTGACATTTTATAAATTAACTCAAAAGTCTCATAGGATCTCGTGTACGCGAGTCAAGATATCCAAGGCCAAAGGTTGCGAAAACCGGTTTCTTTTGTTCTAAATAATATTTGGAGTTATTAGAAAAGATGTAGAGCAAAGAATTCTCTACAAGTTTAGCCTAACTAATTAATTTTACAATTTTCTGAAACAGGACCAGGCCAGCTCGATCCGTATTAAAAAGTTACACAACTTTGCCATAAAACTGTTTTTGCCAACTTTGACCGCCATTTCGAAAAGGACGCATGTTCGTAATTTATTTTAAAAATAGCATATTAAATTCTACGGAAAATTTACGATTTTTTACATACCTTGGTTTGCTGTTAATAATTTTGGTAGGTTAAAACCCTGAGTTACTGGATATGTATATCAGTATGTACACATCCTTCGAAAGAAGTGTAAAGCTATCGGTCACTCGTTTAATAAATGTAGACAAATAAGAAGTTCAGCAAAATTCCTGGTTGGAGTTAGCTCGTATCCAGACGTCAGTCCCGGAAATAGGCCGACGGTAAATAAATGTATAAAAATAAGAGATAAAACTACGAAAAACGTGCGAAAATTGTATCTATTCTTTACAAATGCAAAGGCTTGACAATAATATAATTTCATGAAATAGGATATCCTTTACTTACATTTATAATTCCTGCAACGAGGGCATCAAAGGTATCTTGCACAAAGCCCAAATTCGGGATATCCAACATCACATCCATCAAGAACCCTCCAGGTGCTCCATGGGAATGGGTTCCGCTCAAAATTAGGTTGTCCATTGTATACGTCGTGTCGCCATAGATTTCAGTAAGCTGTTTCAGGACCTAAAACAACAACAACATTTACATAAACCGCCAAAAAGTAATTTTTTCTTCAAGCACAAAAGAAAATCATGACTTTTATGACACATTTCGTGAACTTTCTCTGACATTTCATCTGAGGGGCAGTAAAAGTGTTTATTGCCGCTTACGAGCGGAACTAAATGAATTTGTGGAAAAAATAACAGTAATAATTTCTTTCATATTCGAGGTTTTAAGAAATAACAACATGTTATGTGTGAAGTAAAGTGATTATTTGTGCTCTCGGCTGCTCTTGCTGGTCTCGCTTTGCTCGACCGTATTTGCTCAAATTGAATAGAAGGGTTATTGAGTAATTTTTTCTACAAATATATTTAATGTAAAGTTATTACTTATTACAACATCTATTAATATTAAACTACTTGTTGTATTTGTAACCCTCGTGAAGTCCTTTACGAATTATTTACAACAAAAATTAGCTACTAACATTTGGAGATTTTTCTTTACAGAGTCAGTCTTTCTCCAGTTCATATTAAAGTCTCCTAAAATCATTGTATTAACATTTTTTTTACTAACAAAATGAGGTTCCAACGATTCGTTAAGTTTTTCTATAAATTATTTGGATTACTGTTGGGCGATCTGTACAGGGTGTCTCACCGGGAACTGAATCGATCGATATAGAGAAAAGTACGCATCAGAAATGTTTTAAAATTTAGATAATTACTAATGTCGGTGTGGCCAATCCAACTAAAATAATTACAAGTAGCTGGCACTTCCGCTTATACCGGAAGTTGATACCAACTTGCTTATTTCAAATGGAACACCCTATACATTATAGGGTTTCGAAAAGAGCATAAAATTCTGAGTCGAAAATATGTAGCATATTCTATACCTAAACTAGCCGTTTCAGAGATATTTGACATTTTATAGAATATTTGACAGGTGCAACGATTTGCAAGAACCGTTATAACTTTCTTCGTGTAAAAGATCCTCATTTGCTTCTTGTCACATAAAAAGAACACAAGGAGAACTACGTTTTACAACTGAAATAAATTCAATAATATCATACCAACTGTTCCGTTTTTCGCGTTACATTTTGTTAAATTCAAACCGCGAAAACTTGTTTAGGTCAAATGGAACACCCTGTATTTATGTCAAGTTGTGTAAAATTGAATTCCCTTTTTTCTGATATTAGCATTGTGGGGGCTAAAGTTACAACTTTTTGAAATATTTGCGATTTTATTACAAATTCATGAATTGTTGTAATCATTTCATCAAAATAGCCATGATTAGAAACAATCAGTCATTATCTTATGTCAAAAAATGCCAGCACGTTTAAATTATACCAACGAAAACTTTTTAAATTTGTTTATTATTTATGGAGAATGTGATAAAGTAATATCAAGAACTTGCAGCACATTTGCTACTCGATATCCACAAAAACGCAAAATAACACTAACACTGCAACATGCGTATTAATCGAATTGAAGATATGGCATGAACTAAAATAGCAGAGATAAGATCAATTTAAAATATGATTTCATTTTAATTTAATAATTGCTCAAAATTCCGCCCTCGAACCTCGACACATTTTTCGCACCTTCGGATTAGTTCCTCATGGGTAGCTCTTCTAATTGAATCCTGTGATATGTCTTGAAATGCGTTTCTTACTCTTTGCATACAATCTTCAATGGTTGTTAATGGGCTCTCATAAACTTTATTTTTAATAGTTCCCCAAATAAAATAATCCAGAACTGATAAATCGGGCGAGCGAGGAGGCCATTATTGGCAATCCATTGATCATAAAAAGTTTCTTGTAAATAATTATTAATTAAATATGCGTTATGTGGGGGAGCACCGTCGTGCTGATAAAAAATGTTTCTCTGTTCGGCGAGAGGTAAATTTTCAAATAGTTATTGTTCAAGTTTTGTAAGATATTCAGATATCTTTCACCTAAAAAAAACAAAAATTTATCTATACTATTTGGAGAAGAGAACATATAATTTAATTTAAATTGTAATGCCACCACTCTTCTTATGGCATAGTGAATATTGAACTGCCAACTTTCCTGAAAGTTTCGCTCTCTGAACATATGAGGATTTGAGTCATTCCAATAATGAGAATTGTGTCTATTAAAAAGTCCATTTTTAGTAAATTTTGCTTCATCTGTCCATATAATAATTATACTAATTCCGAAATAAGAATCGTGACCCTCAGACCTTATTAGAATAAACTCACAAAAATTCTGTCTTCTTAGGAAATCTGTTTCTTTTAATACTTGAACCATATGGAATGAAAATGGGTGAAACTTATGTTTTAATAAGATTCTGTCAATTGAATCCTTGCATAGTCTCGATTCCAAAGCAGCTTGTCTTAATGACATCCTTGGAAATGCATGAAAATATCCCGGAATGACTATTTCAATGTTTTCGTCATCAACAATTAATAGGCTTTCTTCTTTGTATTTTTGCCTTGACAGAGCCATAATTTAAAAAAAATTCCAGTATGCGTTTTACAGTGTTTGGTGACGGTTTCCGTTTTTCTGGATATCGAGTAGCAAATAAGCTGCAAGTTCTTGATATTACTTTATCACATTCTCCATAAATAATAATCAAATTTTTCTTCGTGGGTGTAATTTAAACGTGCTGGCATTTTTTGACATAAGATAATGACTGATTGTTTCTAATCATGGCTATTTTGATGAAATGATTACAATAATTCATGAATTTCTAATAAAATCGCAAATATTTCAAAAAGTTGTAACTTTAACACCCACAATGCTAATATTAGAAAAAAGGGAATTCAATTTTACATAACTTGACGTAAAAAATCAGGATGTTCCATTTGACCTAAACAAGTTTTCGCGGTTTGAAGTAGACAAAATGTAACGCGAAAAACAGAACACTTGGTATGATATTATTGGATTTATTGTAAAACGTAGTTCTCCTTGTGTTCTTTTTATGTGACAAGAAGAAAATGAAGATCTTTTACACGAAGAAAGTTATAACGGTTCTTGCAAACCGTTTCACCTGCCAAATTTTCTATAAAATGTCAAATATCTCTGAAACGGCTAGGTTTAGGTATAGAATATGCTACATATTTTCGACTCAGAATTTTGTGCTCTTTTCGAAAACTCTAAAATATATAGGGTGTTCCATTTGAAATAAGCAAGTTGGTATAGACTTCCGGTATAAGCGGAAGTGCCAGCTGCTTGTAATTATTTTAGTTAGATTGGTCACACCGACGTTAGTAATTATCTAAGTTTTCAAAATTATTTAATGCGTACTTTTCTCTATATCTATCGATTCATGTCCCGGTGAGGCACCCTGTACATAACAACTAAACAGTAACAGACATTCAAAAACTTCAGTTCAATAGATAGTACCCAGAATGATTTCCATTAGCTAATAATCTTATATTATAAACTCTAATATCATTTATAATGTGAATTTGTACTCTCCGTACATCTTCGACACAAGGTATGTCAATTTTAGTCCTAATAAAACAATATACTATTATTACAACACTCGCAGTAGGTAAATTGACTAAACGATAATAAATAAATGATAAAAGTTTAGAGAGCGCAAGCAGCCAGAAACTAGTATGTTGGTGGAGGTCGTAATACAGAATTGTCTACTATTATTACTTTAAATTCAAGAATTCATATATTTATGTGTTAAATTGCCTGAGAATGATAAAGGCAAATTCCATCCATCCCCCACTTTCCAGATATTCTAGTATTTACAACGAATTACAGTTTCAAAGAAGCATTCGAATGTTCAGCGAGTTTATATTCCCTCCTGTCACTTCATAATATATCATTCCATCTTAAAAACAATGTTTACTATGTTTATATCATAGTTGGAATTCAATAACCGTAATGTAGTGTTCTAATGTCTTTTAAGCTATTGTTTCATATGATAGGGTTGAACATTGGCTTCTATGAATAATCATGAATCAGAGGCTATAGAACATAATTTAATAAATCTCAAATTTGTATTTGGTTAAAGTGATACTTCGAAGTTTGAATAACTAGAGTTTGACAACAATAATAATAAAAATAATAAAATAGTTTGTTTCACTGTACATGATATAAATTTAAAAAATATATATAATATAGAAGGAAATTAAAAATATATCTGCGGAAGAAATGAATATGAGCAGAACACCACAATTAATATTGAGGTATTTAAACGTAAATATTTATCTTTCGTTTTATTTAACATGATTTTCGATAGACAATAAATTTTCATTGTTTCGTAGTTTCCTCAGCCTTCAGTTGTCGATGGTTTTACCGCCCTACTTTTTATCAATATCATGTTATTTTCGTTCTTGTTTACAATAAATAAACAAACATCAATTAACATCTACGTTCTTTATAAATAGTATATTTTTACGCCGACACACATTAACTCAATTATATTTGTTAGTAATAATATAACCACCCTTTACTCGAATTTTTTTTATGTAATGGTATACAAATTTTATGGTGCTAGAAATAGAAAAGGATCAATATTTAAATAAGCTTCGTGTATATTTTAAATAATAAACGTGAGTGATGCCTTGGTTTTCGAAATCAACTTTACTACATTCTCTCTGCCTAAGTTCATATAATCTCAATAGCCTGACCGAAAGTAAAATAATAATAATAATTTTATATTGGTCTTGTTCGGGTGATTTTAATGCTTTTTAACTAATTTTCAAAACTTATTGCTTACTTTGTGTACTCGAAGCCTAAAAATTGTATTTGTCAGTGATTTCAACATAAATTTCCGCAATGATTCTTTCAGTCTTAATATCATCATTACTGATTGTACAAGAATTACCATCAGTCAACTAGCTGGACTTACTATATTCTAATGAATTTAAATCATGACAATTATGCTATTGGGGCTATGAAACCGTGCCTCTGATCATTTAGGTCAGTTTATGTTCATTAAAACTATCGGTGAGTCGAACATCGACATATTGAGAAGGAGAATTACGAAAAGTAGAATTGGTAACTGTGTGCTTCTCTTTGTGAAATTGACTAAAACTCTTTTTCAAATACTGAGAGCAGCGTCGACTTCTTATCAAATATTCATATAAATAATTATAAACTTTTAGTTGATCGACACTTTCCCCTCAAGAAATATTCATTTACTAATAAAGCCACCAATAATGGTTCAATGAATCTTTACATAAAATGCGCGATACTTTGTCTAGCATTAAGCTTATGTTCAATGTTACCAAGAAACCTACCGATTTCAAACTACATAAAGATTCGCTTAAAGAATATAAAATTGTTATAAACGAAGCCAAAAAAGTCGCCTATGATCAGTACATCGAAAATTCCGATATTAGAGCTAGAGATGCCTAGAGATTGATAAATTATGAACGTAATAATAATTATTTATCTAAAATTGATCTAAATCTGTCGGTGAACGATTTTAATGAATATTCTAGTATTGTAGCTCATAATATTTTTATTTCATTACGAAATAGTGATTTGGACTTAAGGGGCGCTTTAAAAAAATACCTAAAGTAGCAATCTCTTTTTTTTACAGCCAGTCACTAATTACGAAGTTTTTGATGCATGTTATTCGCTAAGAATTGTTCCTGTACTAATATCTATGGCTTAAGTAGTAAAATAAGGAGACCATCAATATAATTCTGCTTCCATTTACCATTTAATAGATGTTTTAGAGAAGGAATTCTTCAAGACTCTTTTAAAATCACGAAAGTTATTCCGCTTTTTAAAAATAGGGGCATTAGGTAGATAACTATCGTCTATTTTAGTTATACCTTTTTTTTGGTAAATTAATAGAAATACGATAATTTCAAATTTTTTATTTGGTTTTCGATCTAAATTTTCAACCATACAAGTTCTTCAGCATGTGGTGGGTAATATAGTCCTAGGCGACCTCTCCAAAGCCTTCAACTGTGTTCCTCACGAACTGTTGTTGATAAAATTATCTTACTATGATGTAAGAGGTATACCTCTAGCTTTATTTGATTCTTATTTAAATAATAGACAACAATGTGTTAGTGTAAATAATATTAATGCCACTGTTAATAACGTTAAAAATGGCGTACCACAGGGATCTGTTATGGGGCCGTTTTCGTTCATAGAAATGAATAGAAATGATATAGAATACCTTCTGTATCTCTTCTTTACTCAAATTTAGTAACTAGATCAAATTGAAACGGACGCCAATAGATGGTTCATCACTAATAAACTCAAACTCAACAGTTATAAGACACAGAAACTTGTTATATCATTCAACAACAGTATCAGTAAGGGCGAAAGCGTAAAACTGCTAAGAGTCGTATTGCATGACAAGTTGAGCTGGTTTGGCCACGTTGATTTTCTGATGAAATCGCTACCGAGTACAATTTATTTATTACGTCAATGAGGCAAGTTATAGGTGGAAATACTCTACTCTCAGCATAAGGTTTAATGTTATAGGGTAACGCATCACACGCCCAAAAAAATTTTTAGCTTCAAAAGAGAGCTATTAGAGTACTTGCTAGTGTCAGTGAGAAAACAGAGAGCATTAATAATAATAATAATACATCTTTATTTCCAAGTCTGTTTACAAGTATAAACAAGAAGTGAAATTGTGTCAATGAATTTCATACAATCCAGAAAGCACAATTAGAAAAAATTTACCGGCAACTATTATCTTATCTACCAAAATTTTTACACAATACATTAACAACAGTTAATTATATTTACATGCGCACCTAATTAGCATATCTTTACAGAACATAAGTAACACTTTTTACAATCCAATTTAATTAATCACACTGTAGAAAGGAATAAAAAAGAAAGAGAATAAATGTATATTTTTACTAAAAAGCCGTATCATTAGCCTTATCTCTATAAAAAACCTGCAGAAAAACCTGTAGTACTTGGTAATGTCAATAATCAAAATATTCATTTATGGTATATGGTTCCACTTGCAACAGAAAGTCATGTATTTTTTCTTGTATTCATTAAAATTTTTTAATGCTTTGATATGTTCAGGCAATTTGTTATAGAATTTTATACATGAATAATAGGCTCCTTCTTGTGTCATAGTTAAGGTATGCTTAGGATAGTTTAGATTTGATGACCTGGTATTATGTTGTTTTAAAGGCTCATCTTTTTTGAATAGGTGATAATTCTTAAAGAAAAATATTAGACATTCTTTAATGTATTCAGCAGCAACTGTCAACAAATTGTTCTGCTTAAAAATACCCCTGCACGACTCTCTATAACTTAGATTTACAATAATTCTTAAAGTTCGTTTTTGCATGCAGAATATTTTATCTATAGCCCCACTACTGCCCCAGAAGAGTATCCTATATTTAAGTGTCGATAGGAAATAGGCAAAATATACAACTTTTATTGTGGTCATATTGACATAGTTTCGTATTACTCTAGTGCAATAACAAATTGAATTTGGTTTAGTAGTTAAATGTTGTATGTGGTGGTGGTGGTATGTCAAAACCTGCATGATTAGTTTTGAATAGTACCACATTTGTTTTATTGTTATTTAAAATTAGCTTATTTTTTGCAAACCATTCATTCGCTTTATCCAACAAATTGGTTGCATTACCTGTCAATTCTGGATATACCTTGGCAGTTACCAAAAGGTTGGTGTCATCAGCATACATTACTAGAGTTTCTTTATTTGACTTAATGATATTTACTAGGTCATTAACGTAAACTAAAAAAAGGATTGGTCTAGCTATACTGCCCTGCGGGATTCCATGATTAACATTTTTAATATCTGACAAACTTTTTTCACCATTATCTTGGATTACTACCCTCTGCTTACGATCAGAAAGATATGAATTGAACCATTCAAGGGCTATGCCTCTAACACCATATTTTTCTAATTTATTTAGTAATATTTGATGATCCAGACTATCATACGCTTTGGATAAATCCAAAAATAATGCCAATGCCAGGTCTTTATTTTCTAGATTCTAAAATTTTGGAAGTAAACTTAAATAATGCAGTTTGTGTTGAGCATCCTTTTATATATGCATGTTGAATATCATTAAAGCTTTTACACATAGTCATAAAATTAGTTAGTCTATTACACATTGAAATTTCAAATATTTTTGAGAAAGATGGTAGTAAGTTAATGGGTCTATAGTTTTCAATTAATGAGCTATCACCTTTTTTGTACACAGGAATTACCAGAGCTATCTTAAGTTTATCAGGGAAGATACCAAATCTCAGAGAATTATTTATCACATGACATAGAGGTTCGATTATTAATAATAATAATAATAATAATAATATAAGTTTATTTAAGATAATATACAATACACAATATATAGAATGTACAATATACAATGTATAGATATAAAATACACAATATAATGATATATAAAAAGTAATATATGAATGGCGTATAAAATGTATAAACACCTAAATAAACTAGGGTAATCACAGAAGCAGCAGCAGATTGCTTTTTACGATTAATATATTATATCAAATGGCATATTTTGGATAATTATTATTTTTTGCTGGGATTATTTCTCTGGTTAACTATATTTTGAAACCTAGTTCGATCAGTATTTAGAAGCCATATTTTTACATTTTTTTTGAATTTTTTGAATTTGTCCATATTTTTAATATTTGTTGGTAGAATTTCATATAGACGAGGTCCTAAGTAGTTACAGTTTCGTTGACCTATGGTTTTGTCACATCGGGGCATGATATGACTGTGTTGTTTTCCTCGTGTATTATAATTGTGACGAATAGGTTCTATGTTTATTTTATTTTTTCTTATATTCAGTAACATATTTAAACAAAACAGTTGTCGAATATCCAGAACGTTGTTTTCTTTATATAGCTTATCACTAGGGTAAGTTCGATTTTTACCAAAAATTGTTTTTAGTATCCATTTTTGTATGGAATTTAGTCTTTCCAGATGGTTATCGCTTACTCCTCCCCAGCCTACAATACCATATGAAAGCTGTGATTGGACCAACGAGTAATAAAGAATTTTTAGCTGTGGTTCGTTTAAGTATTCTTTAAGAAGTTTAAATCTGGTAAGTAGTCCTCTGATTTTTTTATAATATTCATTACTTGTAGATCCCACCTTAGATGTCTGTCTACAGTAATGCCTAGGTATTTTATAGACTCAGCTTCTGGTATTTGCACGTCTTCATTAATTTTTAGTGGGCCAATATCGGGTAATGTGTTAGTGTAGGAGGTGAACGGTAAATATTTGGTTTTGTCACAATTTAAGGTTAGTTTGTTGTACTGGAACCATATTTTTATTTTTTTAAAGTCGGTCTCTGCTTCTCTTTTTAGAGTTTCCCAGCTATTTCCGGTGTATAAAACAGCAGTATCATCAGCGAAACTTAATATTTTACCAGTGGAATTAATGGATAGTAAACTGTTGATATATATTGTAAATAGTAGTGGTCCCAATACCGTTCCTTGCGGGACTCCGAATGTTATTGTTTTGGCACTACTAATAGTACCGTCAATCTCCACATACTGTTCCCGATCGGATAAGTAACTTTTAATGAGGTTATACATTTTTCCCCGAAGTCCATAGCGTTTTATTTTTTCTAAAAGTTTTTGGTGGGACACGGTGTCAAAAGCTTTAGATAGGTCAACAAAGATACATAAAGCAGATGTTTTTGAGTCTAGAGCTCTATATATTTCAGATGTTAATTTATGAATTGCATCTTCAGTTGACTTTCCCTCTCTGAAGCCATATTGGTGATCCGAGATTATATTGTGGCGATTTAAAAATTTCAGAATTCTGCATTTTAATATTTTTTCAATAATTTTGGCGATATTAGAGATAAGTGAGATTGGCCTGTAGTTTATTATTTCTAGTTTGTCTCCACTTCTATAAAGTGGTTTAATGAGACCAACTTTTAGCAGTTTAGGGATGCATTCAGTTTCAAAGCATCTATTTATTAGATATGTTATTGGAGTGGCAATTTCTGTTTCTACTTTTTTTAATACTTCTGTGCGAATGTTATCAAGACCAGGAGATTTTTTTAATTTTAGTTCTTTGATAACTTTCCGGACTTCTGTCTCATTTGTCGGGTATAGGTACATTGTGTTTTCTATTTCGATGTTGTTTTCGGCAAAACCTTCTGGTGGATCGTTTATTTTGTTTGCATATGTTTGTCCCAAGTCGCTGTAGTGCTGATTAAATGCGTTTGCTATTTGTTGTTTATTTTCTGTAATAATTTCATCTGTTAATCTAATTTTAGATATAATTGTTTTAGGTTCCAATTTGTTACAAATATAGTTTACACACTTCCAAAGAGCCTTAGTTGAGTTTTTGTTATTGTTTATCATAGAGTTAGAATAATTTTTTTTCGCCTTTTGTATCAACCGGTTTAATTTGTTCTTGTATTCTTTGTATGCGTTAGATAGGTTTATATTATTTGGATCGCTTTGTAATTTTTGGTACAATTTATTTTTTTCATTTATAGATTTTACGAGTCCAGAGGTTATCCATTGTTTCCGGTGTATATCTTTGTGATTTATTTTAATTTCTTTGGTGTTTTTTGTAATATGGTATTTTAATGTTTTGATAAATATATCTGTCATCAGGTCTATATTATTTTCACGGTACATGTCATTCCATTTTTCCTGTTGTAAGTCCGATTTGAGGTTAGCATAATTTATATATTTTTTATTTTTGATGTTTTCTTTTGTAGTTGTATTATTTTTTTCTTTATTTGTGTCGATTTTGAAACTTATAGCAATAGGATAATGATCTGTAATGTCATATTCAAAGATATAAGATTTTATATTATTATCATCCATATGTAGTGAGTTTTTTATGAAGAAGTGATCTAGACATGTTTCACTTTGCGGACGAGTTGGTTCATTAATATATGATATAAAACCATGGGCACTCATTGTATTTTTATATTGTTCAACATTATCATTATTTGAGAGTACATCTAAGTTAATGTCCCCTGTTATGATGTGCATGTCATTTTTTTCTGTTTGATACAAATAACGCAGTAGCTGGGTAGTAAAGTGTTCTGGACATGTACTAGGTGAGCGGTATATTGCAGTTACCACAACTTTTTTATTGTGTTTTAGGATGTTTAGTTGTAGGGCTTTTGTTTCCCCAATGCTAATAATGTTATAATTATAGTGTATATTTGCTTTGATAAAGATAATTACACCATCGTTCCTATTTAAATAACCCTCATTATATAAAACATTATAGCCATAGAGTTTAAATACGCTTGGATCATGTATGTAATGAGTTTCTGTCAGTACAATAATTTTAAAGTCAACAGTTAATTGATTTAAGAGTATGGTTAATTCGTCAAAATTTTTAAATATGCTTCTTATATTGAGATGTAGTATTTTGAAGTTATGCTGTGCTTGTTGACAAGTACTGTTAAATATAGATAGGTTTTTAATCACTTGTGCTTTCATAGGTTCATTATTGTAATCTTTTATAAAGGGGTCCATAACCACTACTAGTTACTATAATCTGTTCTATCTCTAACATTACTTAACTGTTTTTTGAATACTGGACATTCACTATCCAGACAGGAGTGGTTTATATCGTAGTCTGTTTTGAACCTTGGGTTGGAGTTTTCGCAACTAATGCACTTTTTGATACGATTTACACTTGTATACTCTTGTATACAGCATTTAATTATACTTGTGGGAATTTCATTTCACCACTACTCACTTTATTTTTTAAATTTCTCACGATGTCTATCACTTCAGTGTGAGTTACCGGTTTTACAAACATTGATTTATTATTTACTATTATAGTATCAGTATATGGCATATTTCTCATCCGAGATAACAATTGAGGTACAGCATTTTTAATGTAATCATTAAACTCATTTGCAATCTCCACTGCACTTTTCTGCCCCTGTATATTCATATTATTGTTAGTTTTCCCCTTAATCTCATTTACAATTGACCATATACATTTTGATTTATTATCGCTATTTTGTAATCTTACATCATAGTTACTTTGCCTCTTTTGTACCAGTAAGCTATTATAATTTTTTTTTAGTTAACTTGTATGACTCATTATATTCTCTATTATTACTAGCCATTACATACAGTATGTCAAGCTTATTTTTACACTCACATATATCAGGATCTTTAACTGATAGACTTTTAGCTTTATTGTTATCGTATCTGATTATTTTATTTGGAAAGCATTCCTCAAACACTTTACTAAATTTATTTTGAAAAAATTGCCATTGGTTATTTACCTTATTATTTTCTATTGTATACATACTTTTCAAACAGTTTTAGGAACAGTGGGAACTGCATTTCAAAAGTGCGTGTGTCAATCAAAATGGGCAACATGTGGAACATTTATTATAATTTTTTCTACTGAGTTATTTGAAGAAACCTCTTTTTTAAACTTATTTTTGAATTTTGTAACTATTGCTCAATAAAATGAAATTGGTTGCAATTAGCCCTAGGGGGAAGTACTTACAAAAAATGTTCGGTTTTCATTACTACATCACATCGTCGAAAAATATACAGGGTGTTCCATTTGAAAAAATTGAGAAAATTCAATTTAAAAAATGTTCTTAATTGAAAAATAATTTTTAGCCACCCTGTACATTTTTAGGAAATGAAAATGATTCACAAATATTAATTAGATGTCTCGGAACTGGTATTAACATGAGATTCTCTTAAAACCCATAATTGTGACTGATGATTTTTTTAATATCCATGCAGATTGCATTATTTCAACACAAAAAATTCATTACATCCAGAGGTTTCAAAAAATGTACTGATATACATAGCATTCCATTAAAAAAAAGGCACATGGTCTTGTAATTTCGTCTTGGTTCGCCCTGTATGTTCAAAAATAATTTACAGTTATAGTCTTTTTTATCTAGTTTACTTGCAATTTTGTTTGAAATTATATATCTATGTATATAATATGGTTAAAAAACTTGTATCTATATATCTATCGTAAGTACTTTACTGAATTTCATTGTTTCCTCTCTATAAACGTATTTTCCTAAGACTGTCGAAGCAAAGATAACACACAGGGTGACCCAAAATACCCTCATTCCCGTTTAGGTATTGATTCCATATACAACAAGAATACTTATAAACAAGCACCCAGTCACCATTTTAAAGAATGATGGATGTTTATTGCAGTCTAAACAAAATTCTGACTAATATTCTATTTAAGTCAAAAACTTTATTATTATTTTAATTTTACAACATAATAAACATTGATATGGGGTTTAATATGTATCTCATATTTTAATTGAATTTTTATTTATATCTTCACTATCACCACAGCAGCAAACACGCAACGGAAAATTCACGTTATATCTTCTATATTCTCACCATTTAGTCACGCGTAAAATTCACATCATGAAGAAAAATATCAACCATCTCACGTTGCTATGTGTA
Source organism: Leptura quadrifasciata (assembly GCA_963675555.1). Taxonomy (NCBI): domain Eukaryota; kingdom Metazoa; phylum Arthropoda; class Insecta; order Coleoptera; family Cerambycidae; genus Leptura; species Leptura quadrifasciata. The sequence goes on along the minus strand of OY776681.1, from coordinate 9,761,023 downwards.
AATAGACAAAAAACATGCACCTACGTCATTCCCTTGACAAAGTAAGATTTATAAGGAGAGCCATTTAGTTTATTTCTAGGCATAAAGCACGAAAGTTCGTAGATTTTTTTTAAGCATATTATCTGTGATATGAATTACAACATGGGGTGAAATAATAGGTACTTCACAAGAGAACGACGGCTATTCCGTAGGGAGGTGAAATTTATTCCTTACGTAGTATATCTCAATATTATTGAAATATATTCTTATGCTGAAAATATGGAACGCGAGCAAATAAATGGTGTGTCGTGTTTCACTAGACGCATCTACATTTTATACAAAGTTGTCCAAAATTGTCCCCGGATATTTCTGCGGCTGATAGTATATCAAAAAATAATGGTAGTCTCTTATTTAAACTTATTTCCGAAAATGTATAGTAAGGGAGATATACCCCTTAAACTTTTTAAACTTAATAAATGAATAATAAATAAACACCACAGAAATTAGACAACCCCCAATTCCAGAAGCCAGGGCTCGTGCAGAAGGGGGTTACACATTGAAAAAACGCGGGCATACAACCATTCCCTCCGACAGTGCCAGTGCCGGAGCCAGGATTCGAACCCGGTGGTGCGATGTCCTTTTGATTAACAGCGATTGCCACCTAGCGCCTTAACTCAATCGGCTATCGACTGAGTTATACTAATAATACAGAAGCACGGATAAAAAATAATACATAAGTAGAAACAAGGGGAGAGCGTGGGTGCGTCTTTACTATGTACGATATGCGATGCAAAGCAATGTTAGTAGTTGGATGGGTGACCGTCCAATGAAGACCGCGTCCTCGCCTCACACATCTTCCAGCGGCTTGTATATCAGTGTATGTGCGGAAGGTATACAGCTTTAGGCGAGGGTTGTATGGGGGATATACCATCCTTCGGAGGGGATGTAAAGCCGTCGGTCCCTTGTCTATTATATGTTAGGCAAGTAAAAGATTCCTACTCTTCTTAAGGGAAGAGGTTCGGCAACATTCCTGGTTGGGGGTAGCTCATCTACAGGCGTCGGTGTTAGGCCACAGTAGCGGAAATGGGCCGACGTTAAATAAATGTTTAAAAAAACAGCAGAAATAAAAGAACAGATGCATAATTTACTCATTTAGATATTCCTGAACACTGTAGTAACATTTGTTATTTAACATTTTTTTTACATGTTCTTTGAAGGATAACATATTTCTAATATCTTTTACTTCATCAGATAATTTGTTGTATAATTCTATACCAATATCTGTTCATATATTGCTAAGCCATTGATAGATAAGCTGTAATTTTCTCCTCTCCGCGTATGGTTAAGCATGATAATGATTATTCTGTACAAATTTTTCATGATTTTATTTTACAAGCATTAAAGTTTCCATTGTATAAATACATGGCATGATTAATAAATTATATTCTTAAAAATAGATCGGCATGATGTGAGTTTAGGAACGCCAGCAGTTATTCGAATAGTTCTTTTTTGTAGACGAACGATTCTTATGTTGTGATGTGAACAACCCCAAAATGTTATTGCATATTTAATTCTAGAGTACATAGCTGCGTAATAATAAGACATCATAATATTTATATTACCTACTTGTTTCAGTCTATATAAAGCAAAGCAAACAGAAGACATATTTTTAGAAAGTTTACTTATATGAGGTTCCCAGCTGATGGCATTGTCGGTATATAAACCTAGAAATTTGGTATCAGTCACTTGTTCGATACTTTTACCATTACATTTTAGAAAGTAGGTATTATGAAGATGTTTTATCCTGGGTATAAAATGAAAACAGTCTGCGCGTTCCTTATAGTATCCAAGATTGTCAACAGCAAACATACCTATATTTATGTTATCATTGGCAATTGGAAGATCATTTACAAATAAAATGAATAAGAACGGTCCAAGGACAGAACCTTGTGGAGCCCCTTACTTAACATCTTCCGAATGAGATCTTATTTTATTAATCTCTACTATTTCTGTCCTGCACTTTAAATACGATTTTATGTACTCATTCACTTTACCCCTCAGTCCGTAAGCTTCAAGTTTATCCAAAAGTAAGTTGTGATTCGCCAGATCAAAAGTTTTAGTTAAGTCCATAAAATAAGTTTATACAAAAAAATACCGTTATTTTGGAAATTATATGATGTCATAGCTTAAACAAGTTTACCGGCGGGCTGCTGTGGATAAGGTGTTTTTTTTCCCACTGCGGTATCGATTGCGATGATCATTAGCCGCTCCCTCCACCAATCATCTAGGTCTATATACTAGATTTTTTAAATATTCTTGTTTCATGTAAGAATTTGACGGTTCTTCTTAATATATTTGGATCGTTGCCTAGGCATTCCCGGATGTTATTTGGTAGGTTAGATCGCTGTCGTGCTGGCTCATATTGTGGACATCTTAATAGAAAATGGTCTACTGTTAAATATTCATGACAGGTTTGGCATATAGGTTGTCTGGTGCCACTAATCGTATATTAACAAGTCCAATTCGTGTGGTCAATTCTTAGTCTTGTAATGACTACTTGTTCCTTTCTAGTAATTTCTCGTGGGTGTGTCCATTTATTGATGTTTGGTTTGATGGATCTTAATTGGGTATTTACATGATTCCATTCTAGTTGAATTATTTTATTTTTAAGGTGATATTTGAGATCCCTCGGCCATTTTAATAGAGACTTAGTGGAAACAACTATTGAATGTCCAGTTGAAATCAATTTCCACGATATGAAGTTTTCTTTTTAACGGTTTAATATATCCTGGTTTTCCAAATTGTGCACGAATTTTAGAGACAAATTTCCTTGAGCTATCAACCAAATTAGGATACTGTTACCTCCTTTCCCTTATTATTTATTTTTGAGAAAGAATTGAGGCAACACATGCGGACCACTAGCTGGTTTAAGTCGGAGCAGAGAGCCGTGGGTCCAGAGCATTCGTAAGAGTGGAGACTTACCCTTTTTGAAATGTACGGCATAAATGACAGATTTGTGTTTATTTCGAGAAAAGGAGACAAGGAAAAATTATATATATATATATATATATATATGTTATATTAGAAATATACTATGATATATAATATCACTGAGACAGGCTTAACCTTCTCAAATATATCATGTTACAGATTGCGTAACAGCTCTTCTCTAATAACCGCTCACGTTGGCTGAGCTTAATGTTTCTTTCTTGGTAATCTCTTATCATGCTGAATTGCCAATTCAATACTCTTTGTTCTCTAATGTTATAAATATAACCAACAGACATTTGTACCTTCAGTCTTAAACTCATGTTCGAATAAATCACTTCAAAATTATTATTGTTATTATTAAAGAGTCAAAGTAGACTCCAGTGTAACAAATAAAGTTCCTTTTTAAAAAGTTATTCAAACAATCCACTATCTAACATTGGCGCAGTCGTGGCGGATCTGAAGAACACGCACAGTTCGGGATCCTAACCAGTGGAAAACATATCGGAAGGAACAAGGAGTTCATCTGGAAAAGGTGCCTAACCTGAAGAAAAGAGCCCCTGGAAAAAGGAGAAATTCCTTAGCTGTCGTGGTGGATCCCAATCCTTTACTCAGAAGAATCTACGTTCACAAAGAAACAATAATAATAATTCAACAAGCAACAAAGCAACATATCAATCAATCAACAAATTAGCAAGTAAGAATTCATCCCAGTCGAGAAGTTGGTGTCTTCGGCAGTGTAGGAGACCTCTGTGGAAGGAATACCTGGTAACGCCCCTGGCAGAGAAGACCGCATTGTAACAAAGTTCACGGAGCAGCATTCAACTTCAATCCAGACGTGTGGAATGGAAATTTTAATGTAAGTAGATTTTAAGAATCATCTCGATTATTTTGCATATTTTTCTTATAAAAAAAAAACAATTCAATTTAACGAACAGCAGTTCTAATATTCAAATAATAATTTCATTCAGAAGTAATATAATATTTTATTTAAAGTTTATGTGACCTACATAAATAACTATACCGTTCCTATCTTAACATTGTTTTATCGTAATATCATATACTCTTTAAGTACGAACTTATCTACATTTCCTACATAAATAATTATAATCACATACCATTTTTATCTTAACATTATTTTTATCATAATATCATATATCATATAAAGGTTAAGTTTACGCCTTACTTGACTGTGAAATAAAATAAAACCCACATGTTCTATACTGTTTAAATGCACATTAGTATATAAAATTTCAGTGACATTATTCCCAACTAAAAACACTTTTTAAATTAATCCAATTATCCTTGTAATTAAATTTTGAAATATTATAAAATAAACAACACATTCTTTTACATATAATATAAAATTACCAATTGTCAGTAGCGTACTAACTCAAATTGAAAAAAGTGTTTTAAGTTATTTAATTATCTAAATAATATAAACAAAATGGCTACCACCACAAACGTAAGCAATTCCAATGCAAACAATTCAATCACGGCGAACGAAACTATAAATATTGAACCTTACAGGTTAAGTGAGATTTTTTCGATAGTCCCGGAATTCGATGGAAATCCGATATTTTTACAAACCTTTATTAGTGCGTGTATTTACGCGAACGGAATGTCTATAGAAGACCAACGTGTTCTACTTGCTCTGCACATTAAAAATAAACTTCGGGGAAAAGCCGCCGAGTTAGTAAACTCCAGGAACCCTGCCACCTGGGCAGAAATTAAAAGCCTACTCGAGGCCCACTTCGGTGACTCCCGCGACTTGACAGCCCTTATACAGGACTTACAACGCATTCACCAACTACCCAACGAAACCGCACTAATATTCGTATCAAGACTACAAACGCACAACGCGAAAATGCACGCAGCAGTGCAAAAGCAGACTCTAACTTTAGAGGAAAAAACCGCTCAATGTAACCTCATCGAAAACATGACATTGACCACCTTACTGACTGGATTAGAACCCAAGTTAGGGCAAATTATCAGGGCTGGCAACCCTAGTGATATGTTAGATGCAATAAATCGCATCAAACGTGAGTTGCAATTGTCGTACTTCGAATCGCAAAAATTCTCCAATAAAATTCAAAATAGAAGTCCCGTTCAAAATCAACAAAGACGCCCAAATCTCCCACCATTTTGCACATTCTGTAAAAGGAATGGGCACAGCTTTAACGAATGCCGCACGAGGCAAAACCACCAATTTTCACAACCCAATTTCACACCAAACGCCTATTCCAATCAGGCACAAGCTCCTAGACAGCACTTCCAGAGTGTACCTAATCAAGCAAACTTTAGACCACAGAATTCCCAAAATTTTTCTAATCAACAACGCAATTATCCACAACAAAACAGGCCCTCAGCTATCAGGCCAAATCCTAACTTCCACCAGCAGAGACCTTCTGCCATACAACCGAACCCGAATTTCAATAGATTTAACCAACAAAAAACCCATCACCTAAACCAAGAAACTTATGATAATTATTCAGATTACCCAAACCAATACGAAGATTACTCTGCAAATCAATCCGTAAATTATTCTACCAATTATTCTCCTGATTATCAATCTCAAAATAATGATGACTACGATTTTCCAAACGGACAATGTGGGCATTATACTGCTAATCCCCAATCCCAGGAACATGAGAATTATACTGTTAATTCTCAGCAATACGAGGATTATACTGCTAATCCTCCGGATTTTTGCATAGGCCCGGAGTATTCCACGAATACTCCAACACAACAAACGGACGAAATAGACCAAATTTCTCGCCAAGTCCAAGCGATAACCCTCAAGGACAATTCCGACCCACATTCGAATCCTCAAGAGCAATGTTTCATGTAAATTCACCATCTAACCCTCCATTTCAAGTAAGTTCAGCAAACCTGTATTTCATGAAAGATCCAACAAACAAATTTAATATTTTAATCAACACAGGTGCAGATATTTCCATTTTCAAACCCAAAACAACAGAAAATTATAATCTAAGACACCCCGAAAATTTAAATATACAAGTAACAGGTCAAAAAATTAATACCGCCGAATCTGTTCTCATACCATTCAATTTTAACGATCCACACAAAGTTTATGTATACGATTTAGATACAGACTTTGATGGCTTTGTAGGTAACGACTTTCTACAACATTATAAATGTAGGATAGATTTCGGAAATAATCAATTAATTACCAATTTTGAAACTATACCTCTATTTGAAGTTAACGATTATTTAACCTTACAACCAGTTACAAATTCAAACAAAAATATTAATCATCACATTTCAAGCAACATCATTAATCAAAATCTTAATTCTTTCGAACCAGATACTGAAGAAATATTTGAATTTTATTGTGACATTGACACTATACCGATAGCACAGAAACATGAAAAAATACGCCTACCTAACACCTCTACAAAGACAAACGTACAAAGTGAATTTTTCGAGACAGCATCTATTGTAAATTATCAAAAATCAGACCCCTATCAAATAGACAAAAGTTCTAAACTTTTAGACATGTCCTGTGAAAACAAAAATCAAAGTTCTACTTCTACCGAATCACGTATCAAAAAAATATTTAAAAGCAAAGTACAAGAAACAGAAAAAACTTCAAATGTAACCCCTAACGTTAACCCACAAAAAATAAACCTTTCGAAAACAAAATCATGCCTTATAGATAAATCTAAATTGGTAAACTTAAATTTAAACATTCCAAAAAATAATCCGAAACAAGTAAAACCAAAAGCATTAAACAGAAAAATATTTATTTCACAAACATTATTTAAAATTAGTAATAAAATACTCAGGAAATCTAAAATTCGAAAGACAAACAAGGTAAAGAACAATTCAAGAGACACGCATACAATCCTGCGTAATCAAAACAATAGAAAAATCTATACACCCCACACAATCAGGAAAATGTACCGACAAAATCCATTTGTGTCTCCTGAAAAAACAATTCCAAAAATCGTTGAATTTTCAAACTTAAAATTTGAACCAGTCCAAAAATTCAAATCTATATTTAAACTTAATTGATAACCATAATACCGATTCTCGTCTCAACCATATGCCGACCCTGCGAAATAAAACATTTACACAAAAACTTGCAACCCAAAATAATTTTCAAAATTATCTCACAAATTTTTAGTCACTTAATCGAAATCGTTTAGAATATTATTACTTAAAATTAACAATTTATATTAAAGATATTCTCCACTTTTCTCAAACTTTTCTAAATTAATATTATTAGAAAATCTTAAAAAAAATAATTGTACGATATATCAATTAACTCCATAGATCTATTATTGATAAAAAATACTTCTTATGTAAATAGTTTTATCCCTTTCCTCTATTATTAGGAAATTTCTTCTCCTGTAATAAATTCTACTCTATGAAACAAAACCTTAATTATAAGGAAATACTTTTGTTCATTTAAATAAATGCACATAAAGTATTTACATTTAATTCAAAGAAATTCATAATAGTAGTACTACTTTGATAACAGTGCCTTGAACTTTTGCACAGACGCGCGTCTTGTATGTTTATGAACTTAAACATTTTAACAAGAAATGCCTGATATCCAACACCTCAATATTGCATTGTACTCAATATGATGTTTCATTACACCAACATAAATGCTTTACAAGCACAAGTAATAACAGCTGTTAATTAATAGCAAGGGCAGAAATTTAAATAATATACATTTAGAAATTTTCAGACTTTAAATTAGAACCTAAATTCAGAACATACCTTTTCAAATTAAAAAAATTGAATCACTCGAAAACCCTGAAAATTCACAAATATACAAAAGAAATTTCAGGAACTGAAAAATCAATCTTTCTTCAAAAATGTTCAGAATTAAATTTGTATGACCCTAAGTACAAACGAACAAATTGCCCAAGAATTTTACACATTTTCTTGACTTTACAAAACGATATCTTTAATAGATTACTCTAAAATACAAATTACAAACAAACCCTACACCTTACACCATTTGACAACTTTTATACTTATACAAGACAAAACTTCTAATAGATTACGAAAACAAAACGTAAAACTGCAAATTTCACACAACTACTATATCGAAAAATTGTGAACTTACTTCCATACACTAATTTCACTAAAACATTTCCATCTAAAAGGAAAACTACGAAATTATTCTGTAGTTTAGTAAAACAAAACCAACATTAACTCAAAAACACAGACGGACAGAATTATTTCTCTTTAGGATCAATGTTAAGACATTTATTCTCAACATTATTTTAAAAATAAAAAATTTAGAGATTTCAAAAGAAAATATATAAAAAAATAATACCTCAAAATTTCGAATACTTATACTAGACCAATATACAAAATTTATCATTATATTTTAATTCTTCAACTACTAATCAGAACCTATCAAGAACCCCTGATAAATAAGGTTCCGTTTATAAAAATAGGTTACATCAAAAACAAATATAACTGGCAAGAACTAACAAACCATGCCAAAAGTTCTATCAAAGTTCTATCAAAAAAATGTAAAACTTGTCGAAAAGAGAAAAACCAAATCGCAAGGATCCTAACAATCCTTTGGTAATCACCAAAACCCCAAAAGCACTATTCGACAAATCAATATCGACCTATTCGAATTCTCACACAAAACTACACACCGCGCGCCAATATCCATTGGCTGGATGTCGGTCTCGATAACTAGGGCCGAGTAGGACTATTACTCTTTGCACCTAGATTATCTCTGTAGACCTGGACCGGCCTTCGTGATAGGTGGGCCCGCGTACTTCTACCAGACCCAGCTCACAAATGTGAGATGTGTCGTGGTATTTTCTGCGGACCTCCCCTGGTCCTGGCTGTTGAACCTCGCTGGCTGAGGTCTCTTCTGGCGCTCTTCTTGTCTTGATGTTTTCTTTCTTCGCCAGCTTGTCACCCCCGGGGGTAGTCATCGGTCGAGTTGGGTTTAGGAAGTTTTGGCTGGGACTGACTGCCGGTACGTAGGACATCAATTGATATCCTACCCCGGATCGTCGGAAAGGTAAGGATGAGCTGTGTAGCTCGGGAGTGTGGAGACCTAAGTGCTTCTTTTAGCACTTTCGGTCTCCACGGAGCAGGTAGGACAACGGGCGTTGGACGGTATGTTGTCCGACGCCCGCAAGGAGGTTGGGTTAGGGTTGAAAACGTCATGTCTCTGGTAGTGGTGGTCCGTCCTGGCGTATCTGAAACAGATCTGTTAGCGGGAAATAAAGGTTATACTTACCCGTTGTCCAGTAGCTGAACCCTCGGTCGCTTGTGCCTCGGGGCGTCGGCGGGGTCGTAATCAGTGGCCTGTCTGATCAGCGGGTTCCCATGCTCCTCGGCTTGGGCGTACAGCTTCTTCGCTCGTTCCCGGATGACTTCAGTGACCGTGGTGTACTCCAGGTCTCTGACGATGTCTGCGGTTCTCACGTACCATGGGGCGTCAACTACCGTCCTGAGGGCGATGTTCTCCACTGCCTGGATTCTCTTCATGTAGGACTTCGCCTGGTAGCCCCACGCTACCGAGGCGTACGTCAGCTGCGGCCTGATGAGGGTCTTGATAAGCGTGAGCTTGTTCCTCAAGTTAAGTCGGCTCCCATTTCCCGTCATTGGGTAGATTAGGGCTCTCGTACGTCGGGCCTTAGCTGTGATGGCGTCCGTGTTTTGTCTCCATGTTAGGCTTCTGTCCATGACCACGCCAAGGTATTTGACGGTGTCGTGCCATTGGATGTCCTCGCCGTTCATGGAGACGTGTCCTGTGGGAATTTCTTTCCGCACTCGTCTGAAGAGGATGGCTTGGCTCTTGTCGGCGTTGACTGCGACTTTCCACATCGTGCACCATTCTTCCAGGAGTGTGGCCGCTTCCTGGAGTTTTCTGGTTGCGTCTCTGGCCTTCCAGGATCTGGCAATCAGGGCGGTATCGTCTGCATACAGGGCTAGGGCTGTATGGTCGGTCCGGGGGAGGTCTGAGGTATAGATGGCGAACAGGTGCGGTGACAGCACTGATCCCTGTGGAACTCCCGCCTCCACGGTCCTGTAGGTGGAGAGTTGGTCCGAGATTTTCACCCTTAGCTGTCTGCAGTGTAGGTAAGATCTCACTAGTTTGACGAGTTCGATGGGGTAACCCATACTCATCATTTTAGCTAAGAGACCGTCGTGCCAGACCGTGTCGAATGCTTTGGCGACGTCTAGGAACAGCGCCGCGGTGACTTGACGCTGGTTGAACCCCTTGGTGATCTCCTCAGTGAGGCGAAGCACTTGGAGTTCCGTGGAATGTCCTGTTCGGTATGCGAACTGTTCATCCGGGATGATGTTCAGCTCTTCTGTCTTCTCTGTTAGCCTCTTCAAGATGACCCGTTCTGCAACCTTGCTCATGGCTGGGAGGAGGCTGATGGGCCTGTAAGAAGACGGGAAAATTAGGTCTTTCCCTGGTTTAGGGATCATAATGACGTCGGCCTTTTTCCACCTGGCTGGAAAGTGCCGTAACCTTAATATCGCGTTTACGATGTTGACTAGCGCCGCTACTCCTTTCCTGGGCAGCTTTTTGAGAGCGATGTTTCCTATCTTGTCACATCCCGGAGCTTTTCTCGGCTTTAGGCTCCTCAGGATTTCCTTGACTTCCTCGGGGGTAGTCGGACGGATGTGGTTGTCATCTGGTAGGCGACGGATCCTTCGTACTCTGCGTTCGACGTCGTCCACCCAGTCCTCGTCCTCGTCATCGAGCTCGTTCTCTCTGCACTGCAGTTCTAAGCTGTCGGCGAACGCCTCGGCTTTTTCCTGGTTAGTGTAGACGATCCCTCGCTCTCCGTGAATCGGGCGCATAGGCTTCCTTCGGTTTCGCAGGGCACGTTGTGTGTTCCACATGCTTCTGTCCTGTGGATCCAGTGACTCAAGGTGGCGTTGCCACCCCTCCTGACGGTGTTCCTGGAGGGCGGCTTTCACTCTTCGGCTGAGGACATTGTACTCCCTTCTGTCGGCGGGGAGCCTGGTCCTCTGAGCCCGTCTCTTGGCGCTCCTTCTGTCCCTTATCAGCTGTCTGGTGACCTCTGGGAGGTTTGCCATCGGTGCTGGGTGCCTTCTTACTTCTATTTCCGTCGTGCTGGCCCTTATCGCTTCCAGGATCTGCTCCTCTAGGGTAATGATGGCCCTCTCAACGTCCTCCACGGTTTCTAGCCTGGGAATTTGTGCGATGTACTGCTGCAGGTGCTGCCGGTACGATTCCCAGTCCGTTCGTCTCTTCGTGAAGGTGGCGTTGTCCTCACTCGCCTGTCCTCCTAGGGTTAGGAAGATCGGGTTGTGCTCGGTAGATCCCTCCGTTCTGGTGGTGATCTCTGCCTCGAAGGTCATCTCCTTTAGGATCGCGATGTCCAGTACGTCTGGCCTGTGTCTGCCGTTGTCGAAGGTGGGCTGGTCCGGTCCTACCACCATCAGTTCGCCGGCGTGCTGTCCCAGGAACCTCAGCAGCTCTCGTCCTCGAGTGTTGGTTATGCCGCTGTTCCATTCCTGGGATTTGGCGTTGAAATCGCCAATTGCGACGACCTGTGTCCTGGCGGGCAAGATTGCGTCCAGATCCCCCTCGGTAAGCGTGCTGCGGGGTGGCTGGTAGCATGAGACCACTTGTATGTCGCCATTTCGTGCTGTGGACACTACTACGGCGGTGGCGTTCATGTTTTCTAGCTCAGGCAGTACTGTCGGATGGTGGGCTATGGTTTTCTTCACCAATAGGGCCACTCCTCTCGCGGGTCGCTGAGGGTTGTTTACCCAGTCCATCCTGTAGGTGTGGTATCCTGGGAAGTTGATCTCCTTGGCCGGGGTCATCTTGGTTTCCTGCAGTGCCATGACGTCTATGTCGTACCTGGTCAGGAGCTCTTCGACTTCAAGTCTCCTTTCTCGCAGGCCATTGACATTCCAGGCCGCCATCTGCAGGACTTCCGGTTTAACCTGTAAAGGCATTACAGATTAGTTAAATTTGGCATTTGTGCAAAAAATGCGCTCATCGCTGAGCACATTTGTTGCATCTGTGCGAGCACCGCTGTGAGGTTTTTGGCCTCTGGCGATGCTTGTTGTTTTGCGGCAGGGACGGTGTTCTGTCCTGCCTTGCCCTGGGCTACTCTGGCGTAGCTTGTGCCTGGCGCTACGCCGCCCTTCTGTGTTGAGGTCATCGTTGGCCTCTGTACCGGCCTTTGGGTGGCGCTGGCTGATTGTTTGGGGTACTTTGGACATCCCCTATAGCTGGCCGGGTGGGCCCCCTGGCAGTTCGCGCACTTGGCCGGTTCGTCTGCCTTCTTTTTGCACTCCGTCGTCCGGTGTGCCTCGCCGCACTTCACGCATTTCGGCTGCGCGGTGCACCTGGATTGGCCGTGGCCGAAACGCTGGCAGCGGTGGCATTGGGATGCCGCTACCTTGGCTCGCTGTCTCTCAGTCCTTACAACTAGAGAACAGCACCTCGTTACTTGGAGTATCTTGTCCTGGTCCTGTGGGACTAGGACAAGCATGAGGGGCGCCTCCTGTTTTGTCCGTCTTGACATCATTCGCTGGACCGCGGTAGGTGCGAATCCTTGGTCCTGGAGGTCTTCTGCCACCTCTTTGCAGGTAACGCCGCTCGGGATCCCTCGAATGACCACACGTAGCTGCCGTTCCTCTGGCAGGGCATACGTGTGGTACTCCCTCTTTTCATTTGCGAACATCCTTGTCATCCTCCGATAGTCCTCGGACGTCGCGGGCTCGATGGAGATTCCCTCCCCGGTAACTTTGGCCTTGTTGAAGTTTATACCGGTTTCGGTTAAACGACGGCTCACCGTTGTCCACGTCTCTTTGTTTCGCAGCACTACCGGGGGTACACGCTGGCTTCTTGTCCTTGTTTGAGGGGCCTCGGTCTCCTCTTTCCGGGTTTCTTGTTGGGGGACGCTAGCCTCCTGCTGGGGGGCTCTGGATCCCGTTCTGCTCTGTCTAGGTGACTCGGACTCGGGGGGGCACTTGAGGGGCTCTTCAGCCACCTTCTTTGCCGCCTTAGGGGCCTCTTCGTCTGAGTCTGTGTTGGCAGCGGGCGGATTTTTTCTTTTCCGTGTTTGCGATTCTCCCCGAATCGCACGCAGAAGCTCTTCATGCTGGGACTTCTGTTCCCTCTGCATCTGCTCCAACCTTTCGGTGAGCTCGTCTATTTTCTTCTTGAGAGCATTGTTCTCCTCTGTGAGACGTTTTATCGTCTCCTTGTCGTCCCTTGGGGTTGGGGGGCCCCCTCGGAAGCTACCGCTCTGGGATGTTTCGTCTTCACTGTACTCCATGTTACCGTCCTCCACGGTAACGTCGTTGTCGGTTTCCTGTAAGGGAATACCTATATTATTATGGGAAAAAGTTATGATTAATAACAGAAAATGGTGTCTTGAAAAAGACGTGTGAACTTCCTCTTCAACACTATCGACGTCACTGTCTGTGGGGCTTCCACTTCACTGTGCACTCTGATGGCTCGGTGTACGTCCGTACGCTTTCACTTCTCGATGCACACTGACTACACACCGACACCTACAACAAATTGACAAATTCACACAGCTTACACTGTCCTACACAAGATTGCAAAATCAATCGTAAACATCCTTATGTTATAATTCCAACACTATATTCGTGATACGATAATCATGCAACAGAAACATTTATATTCTTTCATCCCCTGACCAACTTCTTAAAATTAAAGGAATTTATTTTCTCATAACATTTACATAGAATTATTATCCGAAACATACATCACCCTAATTCTGACAAATACTAACTATTTCACGAATTTAATTCCAAACAGTTCTTCCATCAAAAATCTTACTTATGTAATTTTCTGACTAATTCCGTCAGTCAATTTCTTCACTATCCCGGAAATATAATGTGCATAGACTTATGACAATCATTTATGTTCGCATTATAAACTAATAAGTGAATCCTCTTATTCTTATATTGACAACTCCATATCAAATGAACACACGGTAACTACCCATCTTCAACGCTACTCCAGAAATTGAAATTTTGTAAGTTTAATTTTCCCACTCAGAAAAATTTGTCATGCAAGAAAAAATATCCCGAAGTTTTCTAACATTCAGATAGTTCAGTCCACCCTATGAAACTCAATCTTAAAGCCCTATGTAATCAAGAGAAATGAATACTTAATTAAATATGATATTAACAATAAATGACAGTAATAAAATCGATAATAATTCATTTTTCTCAACCCACACATTATTCTAGCAATACCATTCTACGCTGTGTTTCACAACAGCAACCCCTTATGGTTATTTTCCAAGTGTACAACCCTGTTAAAACTATTCAACATATGAATAGCAACTATTGTGACATACGTTCGAAACGAAACATTAAAATATTGCGATAATACATCATAAACATTATTATTATCCTAATAAGTTATATACCCGACTACATGACGATCATAAAGGAAATTAAATACACGATTGGTACATTATTTTATATAATAGCATGTATTAATTAGCGTCCGAGACCAAAACAAAAGAAATGTTAAAAATCGTTTCGATAACCACGTTTCAAAAAAATTGACCCAATTCCAAACAGACGATAACACCTATTTCTAAAAATAATCTCAGATGACAAAATAAATTGCGAAACAATTTAATGACAACGGTACTTTCAAAAAGTAATGTTCTTTTCAAATTAATCATTTCATTCAACTCGAAAATTTAATCAAAAATCATATATCTGTCACAACTTCAGTAATCAAAAATTTCAATGCAACAATTCAAAAACTGCAAGTTGATGAAGAAACTTTCAATAAAGATATTAAAGAAATCGAAACTTCAATTCTAGACTTGACTAAAGACATAGAAAATATTCACGCAAAATTAAAATTTGTAGAAATCTGCGAACAGCTTATGGCAAGCTATCTATTTATCGAAGATAACTTAAACGATATCCTGAATTCTATCACTTTCGCGAGGCTCAAAATAATTCATACATCGATCATAAACCCAAAAGACTTGGTAAATTCGTTACAGGAAATCTCACAGAACCTACAAAGGAACAATTTGCTACTTCCAATCAAATTATCAAAAGTTGCACAGTATTTAGACATTATAGAACTAAAAGCTTTTCAAACAAATTCAGATTTAATATTCGTATTAGACATACCTTTGGTAGACCCTCAAACCTATTCAGTATTTCAATTATATCCTATCCCTATTTTGGATAATAGAACTGGCTTATATCATATCTTGTCAACCTCTCAAAAATATATCGCGAGAGATGATGATTCTTTAATGTACTTAACCATCCCGGACCTCAGAGAATGCAAACCACTCTACTTCAACACTAAATTATGTCTAAATCTATTTTGATACCCCATTGATGATAATGCCATTTGCGATGCCCGTCTCTTCAAGAATCTCAAAACTCTGCCAGGAAGCTGCCAGACATCATTCATCATCGGCCAAGGATACAATGTCCAAAAGATAGACGAAAATACGTGGCTGGTTATTAACGCAGAACCATTACAGGCAACCATCAATTGTCCAGAAAGAAGTTCGAAAACTGAAGTCATCTACAAAAACTCAATAGTGAAATTACAACCTAATTGTTACGCCTTTATAGGCATCACAAAAATCCAAGCCAGTACCAACGAAGTAACCGACGTAAACGACGACACTCATCCCATCCAAATTCCATTCGAATGCTGCAACAAAATTCCAAACAACATTAGAGCACCAAACCTTAAACCATTAAAATTAAACAACCTTAACACAGAAGATCTCGAAATTGCCAAACACAAATTGGACCAATATTCCAGAGATCTAGACGATTTAATCAACGAACCATTCGTAACAAAACACATATCCTGGTTCACCTACTTCATCATTGTGTTAATATTTGGACTGTTATTTCTGTACCTATTTTGTAAGTGCAGAACAAAAAGACGAAGACTAGCCATCGATGTTTCTGCATCACCCCCATCTCCACCTAGGCCTAGCAAACCCCACAGGACATTTGCTAACCTATTCCCTTCACGAAGACGACCTAACTTAAGGAGAGAAGACAACGAAGCCGAAGACATAGAACTTACATAAAGATGAACTGTTTTGTGCCTTTTACTGACTTTTAGTGCTGGACTCTTCAGTGAACCATATTTTATTCATTTAATAATTACATTTCATTATTTTACTTATCCCTTGTTAATTTCAATTGCATTAACATTTTTATACCATTTTCATTTAAACCTATCATGCTTATATTTTAGGCTTTCACGGTAAAGCCATATTTTAACCCTGGGAATATTTTTATATTATCCCATTTTACAACAAACTTATTATGTTTGTATTTTACGCTTTCTTGCTAAAGCTATATTTTAACTCTAACATTTTTATGTTATATTATTTTATGAATCAAGCTTATTGTGCTTGCATTTCATATTTTAGACGCTAAGGCTATATTCTGTATTTTAAACCTTACGATTTAACATTTTTGTACTCTTTATATTTTTCCAAATTGTACCATTATCTTTTATATACATTTTATATTCATTTCAAAAGTTGCTGCATAAAACACCAACTTTTTTTATAAGGGGGAAGCTGTTATATTAGAAATATACTATGATATATAATATCACTGAGACAGGCTTAACCTTCTCAAATATATCATGTTACAGATTGCGTAACAGCTCTTCTCTAATAACCGCTCACGTTGGCTGAGCTTAATGTTTCTTTCTTGGTAATCTCTTATCATGCTGAATTGCCAATTCAATACTCTTTGTTCTCTAATGTTATAAATATAACCAACAGACATTTGTACCTTCAGTCTTAAACTCATGTTCGAATAAATCACTTCAAAATTATTATTGTTATTATTAAAGAGTCAAAGTAGACTCCAGTGTAACAAATAAAGTTCCTTTTTAAAAAGTTATTCAAACAATCCACTATCTAACATATATATATATATATATATATATATATATATATATATATGTTCCGAGAAGCTTCCGCGGTCGTTGGTATGAAAAATACTAGGTTCTCGGGTTGAACCGCGTCTGAGATTGTTAATGTCTCACAGACATTAACAATCTCAGACGCGGTTTACCCGAGAACCTAGTATTTTTCATATATATATATATATATATATATAAAACCAAAATTAAACACACGTGGTGTATCTTGAGGTTGCAGTCAGAGGTGAAAAGTTTACGGCCACAAAACAGAAAAAGAAAAACTCTTTTGTTACTTTGTCAAGCTTTCGGAAATTATTTATTCCCTTTATCAAGACATTAACTTGAGGTTAAAAGTTAAGGTCACATGTATTATAAAATAGTCGCATTTTTTAACTTATATATATATATATATATATACCAGGATCCTAGATTGACTATTGTTGAGGTGACTGGTTCTGGAACAGCAATCCAGGCCCACAATTGTCTCTTGTTGCGAGAATGAATTCTAAACTTTCCTTGGCAATTTACGTCTCTTAATGAAATAGAGTGAAAATCGTAAGAAAATTAACCGACTAGGTGGTTTATGAAAAGTTAACGAAATTTTATCTATATGAAAGATAAGCTATGCAAAAGCTATGCAGGAATGAAGAAGCTATGCAGAAACGTATACATAAATGTATAAGTATATACGTGCATAAATATATAAGTACATAAGTACATTATATAAATATATAAAAGCATATATATATATAGAATATAAGAATATAACTATATAAGTATCTAAGTAAGTTATTTATATTATTTATATTATATTATTATATTATATTATATTATTATATTATATTATTATATTATTATATTATATTATTATATTATATTATATTATATTATATTATATTATATTATATTATATTATATTATATTATATTATATTATATTATATTATATTATATTATATTATATTATATTATATTATATTATATTATATTATATTATATTATTATATTATATTATTATATTATATTATTATATTATTGTTGTTATTTATATTATATTATTATTATTATATCTAAGAATTTAAATATCTAAGCTGATTTCATAAACTATAAATTGCCAAAAAATGAAAAAGAAAAAAAAAATTTTAAAACCATGTGGTACATATAGTATTTTAACTACTTATTAAATTGACCTTGAATTTAAATTTATTTTTAAAATAATTCAAATTACATCAAAGACAATAATTGAAGATTACTTAAATTCTACATGAGTAATAAATGAAATTACCTGGATGTTATTGTTAACGCGGATATAAAAATGTAATATCAATTACTGAAGTCCACAGTTAAAATTTATATACGTTAGAATCAGTACAAAGGCTGCAAGAAAATGATTTCCTGGTGAGTTTTACTGTTAAGGTAAACTTTTTTTGTCCTATTTACTGCAAAATAATACTACCAAATAAACTTGAGAAATCTAATTCCCTAATTAAATTGAAAGCTATAAAATACAGAAATAGTACAGTTATGGCCATCTGTCAATGGTTGAGTTAAGCGCAACAACTTGCAGGTCGCAAATTCTACAATTTTCTTTACTCACAACTAAAATAGTGGCATATAATCGATAAAAGGAATCTGTAATAAAAGTTTTTATTACTTCCATACCACAGCTGATTTGCCTCACAATTTGTAAATATTATACATAACCAAAAATATGAACTGTCGTAATAAATAGTAAAACGTATTGTGAGAAGTCAGTAAATATATTACATCTTATAGGATATACTATATATAGAATGAGAAAAAGTAAGGAAAATAACCATATGTACTTGCATTGTAAATAAAAATATATAAAAATTGAAATATAGGTATCTGATGTAAATAAATGTTTTGTAGACAATTGTTTTCTGGGATAATGCTGTATAGAACGGAAATACATAATAGTTAATAGAACAGGACTGAGTTCCTAAGATATAAAAATATGTACATAAAACAGTGTGTAATGGTTTAGCAGTTATACAAGTAAAATTCTGTTAGTTCAAAACAGTTTCACTTACAAAAACTGAATCAAAATGATACATAGATTGTGCCAAACATAAACAAAACACTAGTTTTTATATAAAACTGTTAAATGGACATAAGCCATGTAACAATACTTCTGATTGAAAATGTCACACATTTCATCTTGACTTCTACATTTATTTCCGTAACAGAATTTCAATTCGATGAGCCTCTGTTAAATATCGCATTGTATATATTTTTATGAACACTCACTTTGCTCTTTCGATCAGTTATGTTTTAAATAAGTTACCAATAAATCTTAATTAAAAATATATGTTTTACAAATTTCTGTTGCTTCCGGATATTATAATTATATATGAAGCAAATGAATGCTATTGAGAATTCATAATCAATACTTGCACCCGCATTCAATAAAAATTTGTTAATAGGACTAAAAAGAAGTCGACAACAGTTCATCAGAGATATGATATCTCTAAAAAGCCAAAGAAGGGTCTTTGACCTTTTATTTGCATTATGAAACGGCATATGTCAGGTAAAATTACATGTAACAGTTTGACTACAGTGTAGTATCGAAATATTTATTAGTTTCAACAGATGAAATGTGTAATAGGGGCTCTTAGATAATAAATTCAATGTGCAGTTTCGAGCTGTTGGCTCTCTTCTCTCGCCAACAGCTCGAAACAGCAGTCTGCAAGTGGTGTGTGATGACTGGCACGAGAGCTCCTTTAAGTAGGATCGGTCTTTCGGCTGGTGTTTGTTGCAATCGAAGCATTAGCGTTTTGATGGTAATATGCAATTATTACACTTAACGCGCCAGGCTTGCAACTTGTAATTCAGCGCTCGGCGGGGCACATAGCCCGGAGAGTAGCTATTGGTTGCAGTCTGGTTACGTTTCTTATAGTAAAATAAGGATTTTATAGAGGAGTTTGCGACTAAAAATATTATGTTTTAATATTCCGCAGTCTAAAAAGCACGTTTGAACTAAGCTTAAAAAATTGTTTATGAACTGAAAAATAAAAGTACCAGTGATACTTGGCTAAATATAAAATTGGTTAAGGACCTGTTTTGTGTAATTGTATATGCCCTATCGCATCTCATAAATACCTTACTAGCAACTGGAAATGTACCAACTGAATTAAAAACTAGCGTGATAGTGTCTATTCCAAACGTAACCAAGTCTAAAATTTCTGCAGAATTCAGGCCAATTAATTTACTTCCAGTTGTCGAAAAAATAATTGATGTAATAGTATGTGAACAATTAAGGAACTATTTTGAGGTTAATCAGTCATTATTTGCTGGGCAATCTGGGTTTAGAGCTAACCATTCCTGTGAATCAATCCTGCAGCATGTGTGTTCAACATAGAGAAATGACATGAATGAAGGGAAAGTGGTGCTTAGTATATTTGTAGACTTGCAAAGGGCATTTGAAACAATTGATCGGGATATTCTTATTAGAAAATTGCTGTTAAATATTAAATAGTAGTGCTTAGACTGGATTGAGGATTTTTTAATGACAAGAATAGAAGGTGTACAAAGTGTATTGTGATAAGCTCAAAGGCTAATTGTAGAAAATTTATGGAATTACTTGGGTGCCTATTTGGACTCCCAACTCAGTGTGAAGTTGAAATTAAAATTTATGTGTTGTAACTAGTATTTACATAATTTTTTCTTAATATCCATAATTGTGACTGAAGTCAATGGCTTCAATGAAAACCAATTTTACTATCATCCCTAGATTTTATGATAGTGTGCTTGATAATTTTAAAAGACAATGCCCCCCAGAATCTTATTTCTACAGATCGTTTCTCATAACTGCAATATTTAAGCAATCAATTTCTTTAATGAATTGACGGTTATTTTTATAACTCGGATATTACTTTTTCTAGGCTCGATATCCAGAGCGGACTCCTCACAATACAACTACCAAGTTTATTTTCAGTATTTACCCGGGAATTCAACTTCTATTTGTATTTATACTACCGGCAGCTATAATTTTACTTCAGAATCGATGGGTTTAAGATGGTTTATGAAGCAAATATACAACAGTTGTACTTTACCAAAGCAGATAAGATGCCGGTTTAAGAGGTCTAAGAATTCAGGAAATATTGGCAAAGAATGTCGATCTTTTCCAGCTAAGTTGTAAATAGTATATCGCCGTTATTACGATATTTTACGTTTTACCGTAGGCAGTCAGAAATATTGGGCCTTCTATTATGTACACTCCATAAAGATATTACGCCCAGTATCATTCTAAAGTTTTTTGTAATAATATTTTGTGTTCAATGTACTCAAAATTCTCCAGTGGTTACGATAAAATATCAACTAAATTAATTAAAAAATGCATTGTAACTTTAGCCGATGAATTATCAAATCTATTTAATGAATCATTTATTCAAGGCGTTGTACCGGACTGTCTGAAAAAATCACATGTAATACCAATTTTCAAAAAGGGAGACATAAATTCGATGAATAATTATAGACCTGCAGCACTTATCACAACAATTTCAAAAATACTAGAGAAACTGGTGTATAACAGGCTATTAAACTTTGCAAACAAGTCAAAATTAGTTCAAATGTACTTTTAGAGGGCGGAATATTAAACATAATATTTTTAGTCGCAAACTCCTCTATAAATCCTTATTTTACTATAAGGAAAATAACCAGACTGCAACCAAAGTTACGCGTTAAGTGTAATAATTGCATATTACCATCAAAACGCTAATGCTTCGATTGCAACAAGCACCAGCCGAAAGACTGATCCTACTTAAAGGAGCTCTCTTGCCAGTCGTCACACACCACTTGCAGACTGCAGTTTCGAGCTGTTGGCTCTCGTCAGTGCAAGGTAGGCATGCGACGACCGGCACGAGAATCCTTTGACTACTTAGTACATCCCGCTATTTCTACAATAGCGACATGTAAAATACCCAGCAGGCGCCATCTATCGGCCCAGTGTCTGTTGCAATCGAAAAATAAATAGCCTAACTTGGCTTAGCATAGTTCAAATGTGCTTTTAGAGGGCGGAATATTAAACATAATATTTTTAGTCGCAAACTCCTCTATAAATCCTTATTTTACTATAAGGAAAATAACCAGACTGCAACCAAAGTTACAAGTCTGGCGCGTTAAGTGTAATAATTGCATATTACCATCAAAACGCTAATGATTCGATTGCAACAAACACTAGCTTAAATTACTAAGTAAACACCAACACAGTTTTCAAAAAAAATAGATCAACTAGTTCTGCTATGACAGTTTCAGCGTACACAATTTATGAATACTTGAATAAGGGAAACCAAGTGTGCGGTATTGCTTGTGATTTTAGTAAGGCTTTTGATAGTGTGAATTTTGAGGTATTCCTGTTAAAACTTAATTTCTATGGCATCAGGTGTGTTGTGCTTGACTGGTTTACATCATATCTTTCAAGAAGGAGTCAAAGAACAGTAATATATAGGGATAATAACACTTATCTCTCAGATTGGGGCGAGATAGAGAGTGGAGTTCCGCAAGGTTCAATCCTTGGACCACTTCTCTTTTTGCTCTATATCAATGAATTGCCAGATATCGTTGAAGAAGCAGAATGCACGTTGTATGCTGATGACGCGTTAGTTATAATAAGTGAGAAATCCACGGATCGCCTTCGAAATAGAGTAAGCTTTAATATCCACCTGATTTCTGATTGGTGCACATTAAATCAGATTCAATTAAATTTGACTAAAACAAAATGCATTAGCTTTTCAATAAACAGGGAGGTAGTACCTTTAGATAAAGCTGAACTTGACATTGAGTATGTTGATAAACTAGAGTCTTTGGGATTTGTTTTGGATTCTCATTTGAAATGGAAACTACACGTAGCTAATCTGAACAAGAAGCTGTCAAGCAGCTGTTTTTGCCTTAGAGCAATGGTTAACAAAGCTCTTGATCTGCGAACTATTAAAACAGCTTTTTTTGCTTGTTTCATGTCCAAGCTGGCTTACGGAATTCGTATATGGGGTAACTCTATTGATGCCCCTTCTTGTTTTATAATACAAAAAAGGCTATCCGAATTATTGCTTAGTTTAAACAAGGTTGATTCTTTAGAAATCATTTCATCAATTTAAAAGTTCTTACTATGCCATCGCTATTCATACTTGAGACTTTATTACACGTCGTCAAAAACAAACACTTATATAATTTTGCTAGTTCTGTCACACGAAATCACGGTCACTTAATTATCCTGCCACAGCATAACACCACTTTTTATGAAAAATCAAATTTTTACGTGGGAGCCAAATTATTTAACAAATTGCCAAGTGCCGCTAAGAACCTCTCAATTAACAAATTTAAACGCAAAATAAAATCATTGTTATTATCTAAGGCATATTACTCAGTTGTTGAATTTTTGAATGACGAAATTCCTCTGTAATAAATTTTTCACCTTAAAATCTCTTATAGATATAACACATTGTTATTTTGAATATTGCTAGTTTAGGATTAGACACATTTCAGAGTGACGATCTATTCTTTCTTAACATGTATTAATTTAAGTAAGTTACCATTCACAATATACTTTTCTATACATGTAAATGTTCAGAAATTAAATTTTCTATTCTATTCTGTTCTATTCATAAGGTTATAACTGAATGTCAATTCATCATCATTCATTAATATAAGAAGATTAATGCTTCAGGCATTAATCTTCTCATTATTTTGATTATAATTACCGTAAATCTTAAACCTGTTGTTATTTGTGATTAATTTCAATCTCAAAAAAGCGTGATTAATGATAAATATTAATTATATCTATGTTCACTCTCAGTATATTGATGGGAGGATCATGAAGGAACATCGAACACAAAACTTCTCTTAAGAACACCACCCTATTGACGAACTACAAATTATGTCTGTTAGCTATATCACAGAATAATTGTTCTGAATCTTAAGCATTTTAAGTGAATTTAAGTTTAATATTAGATATAGATTTTATTTAATTGACACATGGAAAATGAGTTTGAAAAGGTAATTCATCGAATTTTTGAATCGTCATGAATCTACATTGGTATTAAGAAAACAAAAAACTGAAATACTAATACTCTTAGAATTTAAGGAGGGAAAGGGATGAGAGGAGAGGAGAAAAGTCGAGAGCAGGGAAGGGAAGGGAAGGGAAGAGAAGAGAAGAGAAGAGAAGAGAAGAGAAGAGAAGAGAAGAGAAGAGAAGAGAAGAGAAGAGAAGAGAAGAGAAGAGAAGAGAAGAGAAGAGAAGAGAAGAGAAGAGAAGAGAAATATTTTTATTAAGATGTACGTTCTGAATGAGATTTAAGATATCAATTACTAGAAATGCAATAAAGTATTAGTAACAAGAGGAATATTAGGAAGTCAAGAGGAATACAACGAAACCTGCATTGTGCATTTATTCATCTATCCTTCCTTTAGTTGACTTTGTTTATCGTATTTGCCTAGCCGAGGCTTTCGGAGTGTGGCAGGTGTCGGTAGAGGGACTTATTTGAACTATGTTGCCGATTTGGTATTGCTTGTTATTTATAGAATCAGCAGTATTGGGGTGTCCGGGTCTACGCTGATGAGAGCCAAAAAGCTCGAAAGGGGTCCGCAGATAACTAGACACCTGCCAAGATAACTAAAGCTTATATTTTCCGTTGTATCTTCTTCATGCAGTGCTCTGCTGCACTTATATGAAGTTAGTTAATAATGTTGAGTATAATAATAGCCTTGTTATTGTATATAGGTTGTGTTGACGGGAAATAGGTCAATAAATTATGGAAAACCATCAATCAATCATAAGACATTGGTTTTCCATAATGTATTGGCCTATTCCCGTTAGTAAATAAATTGACATATGCAGCGTGTCCCCATTCTTGGGATGATGAATCTGATCATTTCATATGCTACAACAAAAATTGACTTTCGAAATATATTGCAGTATGATATTGATAACCCATTTGGGATTTTCGTTAGCCCAAAGGCGATAATTCTGGGAGGATACTACCCCATTTGTCGTAAAAGTAGCCTCATCAGTTAAAATTATATTTTTCAAAAAATTTGCATTATTTATAATTCACATTGTGCCCCAAAAAAAATCTAACCTTCTCTGTGTATCCCCATCCTCTAAAGTATGCAATATGTTTGGCTTGAGAGCAAAACATAAAAATATTTTTTTTTGTTGAAATAGGCTTAAAATGCCATGAAACGTCGAGATTTTAAATTTGAGCGAAAAAAAATTCCTGTCTGTCGGTCTGTAACTTTTTTTGTGCGCACGTTTAATCCGGGACCGTTTATGATATTAACTTGAAATTTGGTACACGTATGTATTGTAACGAGATCTGGAATTAGATTATATTTTAATGTAATTCTGTTGAAGAGTTCGGGGGTAAATGGGGTAAATAAGGGTAAATATGCAAAGCAAGCAGGTAAGAGTCCATAAAATTGCAATTTAGGGCATGCACGAAAAGTCAAGGTCTCAAAATTTTTTTGGCATCAGCCACCCCTCCCCCCCATCACCCCCAATACCACCCCCACATCACCCCTCCTATACCACCCCCACACTATTATGAAAGGGAATAAAAAAAAAATTAAAAAATCGAAAGGTCTCATAGAAACTTTTGGCGTTAGCTACCCCTTCTACCACCCCCATTGCCTCCTCCACCCTATTATTAAAGGGAATAAAAAATTAAATTGGGATTTAGTGTGTATACGAGAACCAAGGGCTTCTAATTTTTTTTTACTAGCCATCCCTCTACCGCCCCCGCTCTATTATTAAAGGGAATAAGATATTACATTGGGATTTAGTATGTATAAGACTTGGATACAAAATCTGGATGTGGAAGTAGTGATTCCTTCGGCAGCGGTTTTTTAAGCAACTCCAAATTCGGTCTTTACTTTCTTTAAAATTTACTGCAGCTTGTCTTACACTAGATTTTGGATTTCATCTAAAATACGTTCTTCGTCTGGATATTATCTATTTTCTAAATCATATTTTTTTGTCTTAATTTACGTACGTTTCCTGTGTTTTAAAATTATTCATGAGGTTTGCCACTAATTTATGTCAAATAGGAAAGGACTGTTCAGGATGCCGTGCGTTAAATTCAGCAGCAGCTTCTCTATAGAATCTGGGATTATCCATCCAATAGAAACAACTCATTTTTTCATCGATTGTTAAACGGCGCATGATATTTTTTACAATACAAAAATTTATTCTATTTAGGAAATTATTTTAAATACACTCACGTACAAACAATACATTTACAAATTTATGTACTTTTAGATAAATAAATAAATACCACAGAAATTAGACTTTCAATAATAAATTGATTTGATTTTGATTTCATTGCTTACTTAGGTTTGTATTTGTGGCCTATGTCTCAACTACCTCTGAACCCATTATAACGAAATTTTGTACAAAGGAGTTTTTAAAGGTATTGGTTAAGAATATCCGACTAGATTTTTTCTAAAAAAATCAGTAATCTATCTACCCTTATGTTAGCATATGTAAAGATACGCCAATGATGATTCTCAAATTTTATTACGTCATTAAGTTCTAATTGGGGGCCAGTGATCAACCACCCTAATTTCAAAAAAATCGCGCAAACCGGTTCTGAGATATAAGAGTGGCTCCATGAAACTTGTGACACTCTGTATATGCATTTATACTCATTGTAAAATAAATATTACTTGTATATTTCTGGTGAAATAATAACCTTATTCTACAATTCTGTTCGTTCCTTCGTTTCACATGTGAACTTAGTAAACCTACAGGGGTAGAATTGATGGTCTGCTTAATCCCCAGCATAAATTTAATTTAACCAAGTTAAGCCTTACAGATGTCCGAAGTTTGGGATTAAAATTTTATGGTTTATCAATATTAACGATACTGTTTATCATAAAGTTGATTCAGGGTTGGAGTGAACTTCTCCATATTTACATAATTTGTGGTTTGATTCCAGCAAATGGGTTATGTTAGAACACTTAAAAATTGAGTAGTGTTTCAACATAGTCCTGTCTTGATTTTGATGCATGCTTATTAATGTAAGGTTTTAAAAAACAGACTTATTACTGAGGCGTCACGTTTGGATGCTTTTAGTAGGAAAAATTTCCTAGAAATATATGTTAATGTCATTCAATACTAAAACTCTACGATGGCTCTGAAAGGGCCACGATCACATTTTTTTCCAAATGTCTCATTAAAATGTTGCACTGCAATATTTTAAGTCGCAGTGTTTGTTAAAAAGATGTACTGCTAATTATAAAATCGCATTGCGAATTTTCAAAACGCACTGTGAGATTTAAAGTTGCATGGCAAAACTCAAACAATCGCGTATGCACAAGGATCCAGGGTTTAGATTGCCATCTGCGTACGCTACGAGCTGGGTGGATTTGTTGATAAGTGTCTTTGCGCAGCGGCGGAAATTAGGAAACCTTAAATATATTAGAATGCTTGATTTGTCCAAGTTAGCAATTCTGGACCCGATTTCATCAACTTCGTATACAGAAGTTTGCACTGGTTTGATTTTATATTTAACGATTCCTGTATTAGTGGCTTCAGGCTGGAGGTCATTTTCGAAATTGAAATTAATTAAAAACTACTTAAGGAACTTTTTACTACAAGAAAATATGAGAAATTTAGCCATAGTTTCCATTGAAAATGAAACGGCCCAAAGTATAGATATCGACATAGATATTCAACATTTCGCTGAAACCAAAGCCAGGAAAGTAACTATTTCTTTGGCATTATTTTCCAAATTTATGTATGTTTCTTTGGCGTATGCAATTTTACGAGCCATGATGTTAACGTTGTCTGCGTACGCTACGAGCTGGATAGATTTGTTGATAAGTGTGTTTGTCGCCAAACATTTATTTGCAGTGCAACTTTAAATCTCGCAGTGCGTTTTTAAAATTCGCAATGCGTTTTTAAAATTCGCAGTGCGTTTTTAAAATTCGTAGTGCGACTTTATAATTCGAAGTGCAACTTTTTAACAGGCACTGCGACTTAAAATATTGCAGTGCGACATTTTAATAAGACATTTGGAAAAATGTTTTGATCGTGGCCCTTCAGTGCCATCGTATAAAACAGTCTATAACTCGACAAAAGCAAGTTCACAAGTTGTATGTAACACATGCCATTTATTTCATTTCTCGCTAGCCGGCTCGACAGCGTGCTGTTTTAATATTGTCCTTTATGAAGTTTTTAGTTTTTACGGAAATCCAATATGACTTGTACAGAGAGGATGACTTTAGTGAAAACCACGGGGAATGTTGCGGATGTTAATAATATACAGGGTGTCCGGAAAGCAAAGAGACCCAGCTTAACTGTGCTTTTCTGAGGTCAAATGGAGCCGATTAAAAAGTGATTTCTTAAGGAGTTATAGGACCTTAAATCATTTCTTTTTAAATTCTTTAATGGGTATAGCTCGGAAAACAAATGACTGATCAAGCTGAAAATTGGTACACATATAATTTAAGGGAGTCTGAACATTATGAGGGTATAAGCATTTTTGCATATCATAGATGGCGCTGTCGGCATATTTTTTTAACAAATTCTTTATTATTGTTGTTATTTTAGGTCCGAATGACTTATGACTTATTTTTATTCTTTTTACAGTTTTAAAGAAGGTTCTCAAAATGTCCACCATTTCGCTTAATACATTTTTGACCCCGTTTTGCAATATTTTGTCTGACACGAAAAAATGATCCATTATTATTTTTAATTTTATTTCCTCCTCTCTGAGCTTTCGTGACAATTCGTTTGTAGTGTGGCTTTAGTGTTGATATACATTGGACTTCATATCTCCCCAGATGAAAAAATCTAGTGGATTAAGGTCTGGGCTTCGTGGCGACCGCAAATAATCAGATCCACGTCCAATTGGTTGCGGAAACTGAGTTTAGTTCCAAATGAACAGGGGAGCCATCATGCATAAACTACAGATTCCTCCACAGATTTAAAGGGATGTTTTCTAGCAAGGTTTTCCAAAAAATTTAAATACGACTCGCCATTTAAACGAGAAGGAATTTTACAAGTTCCTAATGAGTAATTACTAACAATACCGCACCATACATTACTAGAAAATTCTTGTTGAAAATGTTTGACTGGTGTTATATGGAAATTTTCTTCACTCCATGTATAGGAATTCCGTGTATTAACGATGCCACGGCGGGTAAAAGTTGCCTCATCTGTGAAGATCACACGGCCAAAAAAAGTTGGATCATTATTTTGTTTCTTAGGTAACCATCTGCAAAAGTGTAATCTAAGTAGCAACTCCTCTATTTTTGTATGGTGATATGGATAGAGTAACTGGGTCCAAAGAATATTATGAACGCTTGTCCGGGTTATATCAGTAGCTACAGATAAACGCCGTACACTAATCTCAGGATTTTTTGCTACTCGCTCTACAATATCCTCTTCCTCTTCAGTGGTTCGAGCAGTTGATCGTCTTGCATGGTACTTCACTCGAAAACCCCCATATTCTTTTTGCCTTTGAAACAGAATTTGAATCAGTTTTCTGTTAGGTTGGATTCTGGGATTTTGATACATTTCACTGTACCTTCTTGCTGCAGCTCCTCCATTCAATTGCATTTTTTTAAAATATGCCGGCAGCTCCATCTATGATATGCAGAAATGCTTATAGCCTCATAATATTCGGACTCCCTCAAATTATATGTGTACCAATTTTCAGCTGCAACTATACCCATTATAGAATTTTAAAAAAAACGTTTTAAGGCCCTATAACTCCTTAAGGAATTACTTTTGGACTAAGGTAAGTTTGGTTTAAATGGCACCATTTAACCATTTTATGCTGGGTTCCTTTATATGCCTATGTGTATATGCGCTAAAATATAAATATGTCAGTCAAACTCCTCCATAATTCCTTATTTGTATCAGAAATAATCAGACTGCAGCCTGCAGCTATTCCTCAGGTTATGTGGCCACGCCCAACGCTGAAGTACAAACTACAAGCCAGGCGCGTTAAGTATAATAATTACATATTACCAACAAAACGCTTAGGTTTCGTTTGCAACGGTTCCTGACCGCTAGATGACGCCTATCGGCACCGTTACATTTCGAAATCTTAAGAATTTCGTGGTGTAGCATAGTCAAGGTGGGCCTTGTGGCGGCCGCTACATATTTATCTCGCACTGAGGAGAGCCAACAGATCGAAACTACAATCTGCAATTGGTGTGGAACGTTACAGAAACATACCCTTGAATATATTTGAATAGGTTACTGTTTATTGAGAAGTAACATTATGATTCATTTTCAACTGTATTCACGAAAAGACTTTGCATTTCATCAGGTAGTAAATTGTAAAGAATTTTTGTTGTGGAAAATTTTATGTTTTATTTTCTGTACAAGTTCAATACCAATTACTATACTGTTCAAAATAATATTACTAAAGAATCTGTTTTACTGGAAAAAATAATTTAACCACTGATCTCACTTTAGTTATTTCTCGAGTCAAGAAATAACTAAAGTAGGATCGGGATTGTGATTGATGTTCAAGCTTCGTTAATTCGATCCTTTGATATATTTTTTGTGCTTATTCAGTAATGATTATTTTTTATACAGTTAAATTATACTCTGAATACATCCACTTGAAAATAACAGAACTAAAATCACAACTTGAATTTGAAGATTTTATAATCAAATATTTGCGTATTTCCGTTGTTTTATGTAAACAAGACAGAAATAATCGCTCGAATATTAACTTAAAATGTAAAGAAATGCTTAGGCATTGTGTACTATAGGCATAAATGTAACACAATTGTCCACGTGGCGCGTTTTAGAACAGAAATGTCCCAATTTTATGAAAGAAAATTTGCATTGAAGGAAAGCTCTTAAATAAATTACTTTATCTAGGAAGTGTTGTTTATATATTTTATGCAAACATGTGGTTCACCAGTAACAGAGCAGTAGAATTTTTTGTATTTGTTAGTGATTACTTTTAGAATAAAAACGATTCTAGACAATCACATTGTAATGAGTTTCCCATAATATTTTACTCAGCAGATTAAAATTTTATAAATTTTCTCAGGCCAGCCAAAAATTGGTCACGTCCTACTTGACTGATAAATCTCAGTTTGCCCATTTTAATAACGTCAATTCTGATCCAATCAACACTAAATTTGGCATACCCCAGGGTCCGATTCTATTTCTCATTTATGTAAATGACTTGCTCAACAGTACATCCTTAGCAAAGTTTACTCTTTTTGCAGTCGATAGAACATTAGCCCATACCCATAATAATAACGAAATTTTGTTATCTGAGGCACAAAAGAGTGTCTCTAATGGTTTTCAAGTAATCAGTTAACTCTAAATAAAGATAAGACAGAAAGCATTTAGTTTAAAACATATTTCCTCACAGTCGAACCCTCACTCCGTAAAATTTTTGGGTCTAATCTTAGACAGTAAGACAACATGAGAAGAACACATGGTTTTTGTCTGCAAGAATGTATCCCGTAACATCTTCTTACTGCGCAATCTAAAAAATTGCTTGTCATAGTCAATTGTATTAATGGCATATCATGCACTGGTTCACTCCTCTATAACGTATGCTATCTTGGTGTGGGGCCACTCGGCATATACTCCCACAGTTTTTTCGATGCAACGAAAAGCTCTGACAATCATTGCTTGTTTATCATACAGAGGTAATTGTAGAATTTTTTTTAAGAAACTTAGTATACTTACACTGCCTTGCGCATATATACTGCAAAGTCTTGTGCATATAAAAACCAATTTATATAACTACACAAAAAATGAGAGCGTACATAATTATGCAAAACGCAATAAGGATAACATATGCATGGATTTTTCACGTCTTTCGAAAACCAGAAATGAGACTAGCTACTAAGCAATAAAGTTTTTCAATGTGTTACCAAATGCTATACAAGTACTTGACTGTACACGTTTTAAATCCATAATTAAAGGTTTCTTACTTGAGAATGCATTTTATGATTTTGACGAATTCCTGCTGTCCGATTCTCTCATTTCAAATATTAAACATTACTAATGTAATAATTTTAAATTCTGCTTGTTGCGATTCTTCGCACTTTTACAGCTGCTATTTAATATGTGTGTATGTGTGTTTGTGTCTATATACGTGTATGTGTATATACTATTTCTTTTGCTGTTATTTATTGTTTACTGTTGTATTATGTTATTTACTTGCTGCTTGTAATTTATTTTTATTATTCTATGACAAATATTGTTCTTTTTTAATATGTATTACTGCTATACACCTAATGACTTGTCAAAGCACAATTTTTGTGTATACAGTGTGTCTCACCGGGAACTGAATCGATCGATATAGAGAAAAGTAAGCATCAGAAAATTTTGAAAATTTATATAATTACTAATGTTGGTGTGGCCAATCTAACTAAAGCAACTGGCACCTCCGCTTCTACCGGAAGTCGATACCAACTTGCTTATTTCAAATGGAACACCCTATATATTTTAGGGTTTTCGAAAAGAGCATAAAATTCTAAATCGAAAATGTGTAGCATATCCTATACCTAAACCTAGCCGTTTCAGAGATATTTGACATTCTATAGAAAATTTGACAGGTGCATCGGTTTGCAAGAACCGTTATAACTTTCTTCGTGTAAAATATCATCATTTGCTTCTTATCACACAAAGAACACAAGGAGAACTACGTTCTACAACTGAAATAAATTCAATAATATCATACCAAGTTTTCCGTTTTTCGCGTTACATTTTGTCAACTTCAAACCGCGAAAACTTGTTTAGGTCAAATGGAACACCCTCCTGTATTTTTTACGTCAAGTTGTGTAAAATTGAATTCCCCTTTTTCTGATATTAGCATTGTGGGAGTTAAAGTTACAACTTTTTGAAATATTTGCGATTTTATTAGAAATTCATGAATTGTTGTAACCATTTCATCAAAATAGCCATGATTAGAAACAATAAGTCATTATCTTATGTCAAAAAATGCCAGCACGTTTAAATCGTACCAACGAAAACTTTTAAAATTTGTTTATTATTTATGGAAAATGTGATAAAGTAATATCAAGAACTTGCAGCACATTTGCTACCGATATCCAGAAAAACGGAAACCGTCACCAAACACTGTAAAACGCATACTGGAAAATTTTAAAAATTATGGCTTTGTCAAGGCAAAAATGCAAAGAAGAAAGCCTATTGTTGAAATAGTCATTCTGGAATATTTTCATGCATTTCCAAGGATGTCATTAAGACAAGCTGCTAACCAAAACTAAAATGGTACCCTCAGTTATCTATAGGTCACTTATTTTAATTTTAAATGTGTGGTTTTGTTTGTTTTCCTCATTAATTAAAAATTATCATAGCTTTGTTCGTCTTTGATACTTTGATTACATAAACTTTATTGCAAATAGAGTTGAGAAACCCTATACATCTTCCTAGCTTTGACAAACTAAAGCGTACTATACCTGCAGGTTGGCTAAGGCCCTAAGCGATTCATACAAGTAAGAAATTGTTTTTTCCTGTTTGTATTATTGTTCATCGAATCAAGAAGTTGATTTTAGTACAGTTTCACAGTTCTGGCAGTGGTTATTTCAACAATAATATTTCTTCGAACAGATTGTTTGTTTGTTATAGGAAATAATGTAAATATTTGTTGTTTACCTTTTGTATCCGTAGTTGTAAAGGTATTAATAAATAATTTCATCCCGAAAATAATGGCGATGTAAATATTTGTCTAGAAATACCTGATCGAATTAAAGTAATAAAACTCCTTCCAAGTTACTTTGCCACTTATGGCGCGTTGAATTGTATAATCGAGATGTTTTTATATTCTAATTTAGAATGTAAATTTAAATTGTAAAAATTTAACTCTAAACGGAAATGAATTTCTATTTTTAAAGAAATTTCGAATTGAAATACAATTTTCATCCTTATTTGATGTAATATAACAAATATAATATTAATATGATAAAACCTTCCCCTATACACAAAATTTTACTTCTGCTATAAACTAAGACGCAATCGGCAGATACAAGTTAAGTCTAATGATAATAAGCAAATGGGATATTTTATGTTTTCACAAAGATACTTCGTAAGGGAGTAAAATACATTAGGAAATGGCAAGTATGAAAAGTTATGTGAAGTGGGAAATGCTGAAGATGTTGCGACTACTTCATATTTTCCATAAAAAGAAATCACAAAATTCGCACTATTTGTAATCAATATTCATATGTAAATGTCATTATTGTATCAAATAAAGGGTCGATAATAATGTAATAATGGAAGGATACAGAATCAAGCCTCTAAAATGTATAACCTATTAGGAGATTCATTAAAAAATTATATATCCTGTATATTTATTATGACTCTCTTTGTTTATTCGAAAATAATTTCTAACTATGGCAATCTGCCGCACTATTAATTATTGTCAGGTCCAAAATGTGGTACAACAGCTATGCCAACATCTAAATATACTTATAATAATAACAATAAATCGACTTTATTCTATAAAACTACAAATATAAAAATTTTGCAAAGAATAACAATTTGGCCCATTTGTGGCGTAGTTTAGCTTGAAGCTAATCATACTTAATTATTGAATAAAGTGCATGGCAATAATATAAAAAAACCATACAAATAATTAATTGAAATATTTAAGTCATAAAGCTTTCCAGGAGCTGATAATTTGCGGGATAGTTCTCGGGCCCTCCCCCACTCCGGCTACCCCGAATACATGACGCTCCGACCATCATGTCATGGCCCCTTCCGAAGCTTTATTTCGTTCCTGAAGAAGGCGACGACAAGCCGATCAAAACACCAAGCACTCAAGATAGTCAACGCTGAAGAGAATCCGAAAATCACATCATAAAGAAAAAAAATAGTTAATAAAATTCCCTGTTTGGTACACATATATAGGCTAAAAATAAAGCACTTAAAATTATTATTGCAGCTACTTACTTAGCAAATAACTTTTATATTTGAATTTTCTTATCTCCATATTTTTTTAAGTTAGTTAGTTAGTTAGTTATCCCTAGAAAATTTGTGGAAGTATGTCGCAGTCTACATACAAACAACAACGCCCAGGTTATGTATAATAATGAGGCAACCGAACCTTTCCAAACCCTCACTGGAGTTAGGCAGGGATGTGTCCTGGCACCCCTACTCTTTAATTTGTTTACCACTGCTCTAACAATTATTGTTGACAACAAACTGACAGTCAGAGGAATAGGTCTCAGATACCGTTTGGATGGCGGTCTCTTTAACATAGGGCGCTTTAGAGCTTTCACGAAGACACGCACACGATTCATTTGTGATCTCCAGTATGCGGATGACTGTGCACTTTTAGCCTCTACACCGGAAGAGCTTCAAGAACTTTTAGATGTGTATGCCCAGAGCTATGATTCCTTGGGACTTAAAATCAACATTGGAAAGACTAAGATTATGTCAACTCCTCATCAAGTGAACCAAATAGACATTACACTTAACGGAAATTCTCTTGAAGTGGTGGATCAGTTCAATTACTTAGGCAACGTTGTTAATGATAAAGCAAACATGGACAGCGAGATTCGCAATAGAATTAACGCTGCATCTAGAGCACTCTGGGGTCTTAGAGAGAGAGTATTTGACAACCACGACCTTGCTTTGTCAACGAAAATGGCTGTCTACAGAGCAGTTGTCATTCCAACACTGCTATATGGATGTGAAAGCTGGGTCACTTACCGTCGTCATGTGAAAGAATTAGAACGTTTTCAGCAAAGACACCTCAGAAGTATGATGAAAATCCGTTGGTTCCATCACATATCAAACGTGGAAGTACTCAGGAGAGCAAACAGCCTTCCAATTGAGGTGCTTATTTCAAGAGCACGCCTAAGATGGGCAGGTCACGTTCATCGTATGCATGATAACCGCCTTCCTAAATGTACACTTTATGCTGAATTGCTAAGCGGTAGAAGAAGGCGTGGCGGTCAACGAAAGAGGTTCAAAGACGCTCTCCATGAAAATCTAAAATCCTGCGGTATTGCAGACGAGCAATGGGAACAACTTGCAGCGGACAGAACCGAATGGCGAGGGGTTGTGGCCAGCTATCAAGGAAATGTTGCTGCAAGAAGGCCGAATCCAAGGCCTAACCAGGTCTATGTTTGTCCTGACTGCGGTCGACATGTGCTCTCCCGAATTGGCCTCTATAGCCATAGTCGTGTGCACCGTAGATGAATGGGAATTACAATAAACTACACCTGTTACTTGTTTCTTATTGTACACAATTTATCGACTGTAACATTTTTATACTCGGACTCGAGTAACGGCTAATAATAATAATAATAATAATAATAATATCCCTGCAGTGAATAGCTGATCTAGCTATAAATTTATTTTTAAAGGCAGAGGAGTAGTGAGGGGTATTTAAGAAATTTTATATGTTGTTTATTTATTTCGTTTCGTTTAGGCACATATAAGACATTTAAAAATGAATTCAGTATCTTATGTTTTAAGTAACAGTGTAACAGACCGCTGAGATACAAGGATAAAGTTAATATGACTACAGGAAAGAGCAACGAAACATGCGAAGAGTGCAACCTATTTATATAATTTAGTGGACTATGAAGTTTCAGGTAAAGGTGACAGTTGAATGAAAAGGTTAATAAAAAACAGAGACTGTAGAAGCTTATAATGCTTTAATAGACAAAGAGAAATTAAGAACTGAATTGAAAGTTGTTTATGGCGGGGATGATATGTACTGCAATGGTGTTTTACATTTTCTGACATTTAATAATAAAAATAATTTGGAGCAAGGCTTATCTGAGACATACAAAATTTTAAATATTATATGTACTACGCCTATGACGACGTGCGCATGTGAAAGAGGTTTTTCTACGTTAAAAAGAATAAAATGTTTTCTAAGGCACACTATGGGCCAAGAAAGGCTTAATGCACTTTCGATGTTATCAATTGAAAAAAATATGATTCAATTAATTCCTGGCTTTGACTTTTTCGCAGCTAGTAAGGAACGTCGAATGAATTTTATGTATAAATAAAATGTTTTTGTGTGTATGTGTATGTACTAAATCTTAAAGTGGGATGACACATATGCTATTTCTGGCTCATTTTTCATGCAACACACGATTTGGTTCTCTGGTAAGTTAATTTTAATATGCTATTTCATAATGTCAAATGTGTGCCCCCCCCCTATGAAATTAACCCGAGCCGCAACTGCAAATTTCAATCAAATTTTGTTATATAAAATATCTTCGAAAATCCAACCGTTTTAGAGATATGAAAATGGTCCTAGAGGGTTGGTAGACAAAATAACTTACAAAGTAAATATGAATATTTCTTGTTAACTTTAATGAATAAATAAGTGAGTAGACTATTCTAAATTCTAATAAGAATTTTTAATATCACTGTAATAGTCAGATTATTCTCAAAAATGCCGATATTCAATGCCCTTCCCGAATTTTAATTTTGCTGGGATTCCAACATATTACGATGTCGGGATCACCATTCCGGGACTGTAAGCAAGGCGAATAGCTGTTCATCCGGCACTTACCGCTTTTTTGATACCATGGCCCATCATACATGCATCAATTGTGACAAAGGCTACCCTATTTATACCATCGTCGAAGATGTATGCCCTAGAGAACTGTCTTAAATGTATTCCACATCCTCTTTGTCCCATTTTTGCATATCCCATCTGGAAAAAACAAGTAAGTGCATTAAACTACGGAATAGCTTAGAAGTTCTCTATATAATTTTACATTATCTCTTTCTGAAAATAATATTTCATTTTTAGATCGTTTTATATTAAGTTACTGTTTACGTAAAAGAAAATAAAAGAGAAAATAAAAAAACATAGCGATCTTCCAAGTTACGTATTATAAGAACATATGTTTCCCAAAGGGAGCTAAAGTTGTCTGAGATTGGCGGCTAAATAGTGGATTCTACTGATTAATTCGGAAATACTATAACAGATAATCATATTATATACTTCTGCCCGAATAATCAGTTTCTCTTTTTGAATCTTTCATAAAAGAAGTTAGCAAACAGCAAACTACGTTATTTTAGAGGTAAAATCTACCTTTTATTGATTTGTTTTAGTTCTACCTGACAGAACAGAAAATTGTCGTGGAGCCTCGATATCTTTAACATTCCCCTATCAGATTAGTTGCAATATGTTTAGAACTGTTCCAGTAACATGATTTTATTTTGTTTTTATCATAATTGAAATCAAGCTGTGGCCGAAGTCATGTAAAATATGAAGGCGAGCGTCTTAGAATAAAATATAAAATTCAGTTTTATTTAAGTATCATAAATTTTCCTTTTTATAACTATAAGCCAATATTTTTAAGTAAATTTATAGTTTCTATAGCGCAAAAAATGACTGGTTATAGGATTTATACACTTGCTAAAAAAAAATCAGAGGCGATATTCTTACATTGTATTTAAAATTACATTGACAGTGAAAGATAATATTGGCATATCCAAGCTTTCAAACCAAAAATCTGCTTGAAAATTTCAGTATTTTTTTTATTTGGAATAAAGTTGAAGGTATTGGTGTAATACCTATGACGTCAGTTTCCCTTGTAAACGACAAGGAGAAGTTAATATTTTTGTATTTGATAAGATTAAATTTGTTATGAACAATCTTAATTTTCCTATTTTGCGTACATTTTTAAACTATTAAAAACATGATTTTACAAAATCTAAGCCTTTATTATATTTTATTGTTTTTGGGGGATGATTATTTCAAATAATGTTTGCGTAAATTAAAGTGCTCTTTATTTTAGCATTAAAATCTAATATGGCTTTGGTCTTTTTTTCTGCGTATGTTGTTCACTTCATGAAATGTCTGTAAGGTTGTTGTAAGATTATCGTGATTAAATTGAATTAGTTAAGCAATATTTAAAAATATGAATTATAATAGTTGTCAACAAGATTTGATATCTATGGTGTACGTTATTGGTGAATGTGATAGAAATTGTTTATTGGCATCAAGAATGTATCGTCAAAGATATCCCGATAGAAGGTGTCCTGTGGTGAGGTCTCTAAAAAATTTGAAAGAAGGTTTTGAACGCACTGGAAGCGTTGCATATGAACAGAAGAGGAGAGAAATGTATTAAGTAAAGAAAACGAGCTGGTAATAACTTTAGCGATAATCGAAAATCCTACAGCAAGTATTCGGGAGTTAAGTAGCGATTTAGGAGCAGTAAATCCAATGTCTCCCTATGTCTTCGTAAAAATAAGTTTCACTTCTATCGAATACAGCTGCATCAAGAGCTTTTGGATATGGATTTAAATCGTAGATTAATTTTTTGCCAGTGGGCTCAAAACCGAATTGGAAAAAATGAAGAATTTTTCAAATTTGTGTCGTTCACTGATGAATCAACTTTTCATGGCAATGGATTTGTGAATAGGCACAATTTCCATTATTACGACAGAGAAAACCCTCATGTTGTACAGAAAAATCATTACCAGGACAAGTTGAGTTAAAACTTTTGGGGAGGAATTGTACATGATTATGTTATTTGTCCACACTTTTTTAGGGAAATGTGAATGGAGCAGTCGTCTTGGATTTTATGCAAAAAAAGTTTCCACAAATGATCGAGCATATTCCTGATTATATTACATAATAATATGTGGTTACAACTTGATGGTGCACCACCACATTTTAGTAGAAATGTTCGCCAGGCCATTAGTAACCAGTTTCTTGAAAGGGGGATAGGAAGAGGAGATCTGATATTTTAATAAACTATTAAATTATATATAATTTATTATTTTATTAAATTATGTTAGGTCCCGCTGCATGGCCGCCTAGATCGCCCGACCTGACTTCAATGGAGTTCTTCCTTTGGAGTTTTGTGAAGTCAGAGGTTTATAAAGTAGAACCAACGAACGACTCGAGAAGATATGATGGAAAGGATTCGTCAATGTTTCAATCGCATAAATGTCAATATGTTATAAAAAGTAAGGCGTTCATTTATTAGAAGACTTCAGTGTTGCGTGAATTAAAATGGTGAACATTTTCATCCATGTAAAATAATTATAGGCATTCCGTTTAAAAAAATTGTGAAAATATTTAATTAAATATCAAGAGATGTTAACAAATATTTTGGACTCCCGGTATAATTTGTAAATTGCCCCAAAAAAAAAGCAGAAAATAAACCATAACTTGGCAACGCGGCATCCGCTTGGCGAAATATTTTATGATGTAATACAGGACTGGAGGCTTAACTTGCGCCAAAAAATACAGGGTTTTCTATTTAAAAAAAAATATACTTTCTTGTGTAACTCATTTTTGTGACACCTTGTATAATTGAACTAAGGCTCTCTATTTTTTAAAAATTCATAGTTAAAAAAAGTTTCTTAAAAAATAATATCTGAGATATGGACTCCCTTTGTTTGTAGTTAGCAAACTGTTAATTGTATATATTTTCCACCTCTGTACACAGTTTACAAATAACACGCTATTTCTAGAGCATTAAATAGAACAAAAATTGTATAAAGCGAAAAATCTCAATTCTGTGGATCCGAATGGGTTTAAATATAATCTCACATTACTTGAAGAATATTACGTTTCCCTATGCGAGATTTACCTCTTTAATTAGATCCTTATCACTAACATTGTCTCAAAATTATATCTCCGACTTACAAACGTTATTTCCGCAGCAGGTCCAGTACAGTCGGCGCGGCCTACGCCTATCTGATAAGCCGCTTGTGTCGAGCCCAAGATCGAGAAAAGAAGAAGTAAAGGACAGCCTATAAAGCTAAGCCATGTTCCTGATGTATTCATTGCTTGGTCCTTGTTGGATTCTGAAAATAAAAAATGCTTGCTTAGTTCTTGCTCAATTGAGTCGCGGCTTGAATACAAAGTGACCACGCGCCTTCTCAAACAAATAGGTAACGATCAATTTGTTGGCTAATATAGCCAAAACGTTCCTTCCTTTTTTTAGATTTTCTGCATGTACAGGGTGGTACATATCTAAATATTTTATTCAACTAAGTTGAACGCTATTCTTACATAAAGACTTCCTATTGGAACACATTTGTATAGTCGAGTTCATATATTCTCGGCACTCAAAAAACGCAACAAAAACTTTACCCTCATTAAAATACCGGTACTCTCCGAACTATTTTGTTCGCAAATTGACTCGCTTATCTTTATAGATTTTTAATGTGCGTCGGTTTGTTTGATGACAGTATGCTGCTTGGCCCAGTGGCGGTAATATTGATGTCGTAAAGTTTTTGTTGCGTTTTTTGAGTGCCGAGAATAGATGAACTCGACTATATCTTTTTTTTTAAGAAAAATGTGCATTTGTAGAACATGTACAATACTGCTCAACTAAGTTGAATGAAATCTTATTACATGTGTTTAATTGTGTCAATATGTAGGTAAGTGTTTGTATATATTAATATTTATGCAGATGTTTTACAAAAATTAGAACAAAGAACTACAAAAAATGCTGGGTAACGTCAGGACTTAGAACATCATCTAATAAATTTATGTTAATGCATAGGGTCATGGCAGCAACAAATAATATTGAAGACAGAAATAAGTACATATCCTATAAAAAACTATATGATCAAGTTGTAAAAGCAGCTAAAAAACCGCTGCCCAAGGAATCACTACTTCCACATCCAGATTTTGTATAGAAATCTTGCAATGCACACTAAATCCCAATGTAATATTTTATTCCCTTATATAATAGAGTGGGGGTGGCTAATGTAAAAAAAAATTAGAGGCCCTTGGTTCTCGTACACACTAAACCACATTTTAATTTTTTACTACCTTTAATAGTAGGGTGGGGGTGGCAATAGGGGTGGTAGAAGGGTTAGCTAACGCTAAAAAAGTTTTTTTATATCACATTTATATTTTTTTACCCCCTTCAATAATAGGATGGGAATGGCAATGGGGGGTGGTAGAGGGGGTAGCTAACACCAAAAAAAATTTTTTAGACGTTTCGTTTTTGTATACACACTAAATCACATTTTATTTTTTTTACCCCTTTAATAATAGGGTAAGGGTGGCAATAGGGGTGGTAGAGGGGGTTGCTAACGCCAAAAAATTTTTTTTAGACGTTTCGTTTTTGTATACACACTAAATCACATTTTAATTTTTTTTACTCCCTTTAATAATAGGTTGGGGGTGGCAATGGGGGTGGTAGAGAGGGGGGGGGGGTGGCTGATGCTAAAAAAAATTTGAGACCTTAACTTTTTATTCGTGTCCTAAATTGCAATTTTATGGACCCTTACTTACTTGTTTTGCCTATTTACCACTCTTACCCCCGGACCCTTCAACAGAAATAGATCAAAATATAATCTAGTTCCAGATCTCGTTA
Source organism: Leptura quadrifasciata (assembly GCA_963675555.1). Taxonomy (NCBI): domain Eukaryota; kingdom Metazoa; phylum Arthropoda; class Insecta; order Coleoptera; family Cerambycidae; genus Leptura; species Leptura quadrifasciata. Next base: position 9,718,828 of record OY776681.1, on the reverse strand, counting down.
TAATACATACGTGTACCAAATTTCAAGTCGATATCATAAACGATCCCAGAGTAAACGTGCGCACAAAAAAGTTACAGACAGACAGACAGGAATTTTTTTTCGCTCAAATTTAAAATCTCGACGTTTCATGACATTTTAAGCCTATTTCAACAACAAAAAATATATTTTTTTGCGTTACCAGACTTCCACTGGACACTGTTTGGTCACTATCCGAAGGTGTATTCTCTGAACCGTTAATGGTTGCTAAAGTAATAGCTGCCCATTGATAACTACAGGCCCATTTCACTATCATCTTCGGTTTCTAAAATTTTAGAACGTATAGTCTATAACACAATTGTTACATTCTGTAATGCATATGTTATTTTGAGCATTCGAAGGGGTAGGTCTACTTAGACAGCAACACTTGACTTCCCCAATGAACTTTATAACAAGATAGATAAGAATAAGAAATGTTTTTGGTGTATTCATGGATTTGAGTAAAGCATTTGATCTTATCAATCATACTTTACTCTTAGAAAAACTAGAAAGGTATGGTCTTCGAGGTAAGATGGATAGCTGGCCGAGTTCCTACCTTTCCAATCGTCAACAAGTTGCTGAAATAGATAGTATAAGGTCTACTCAATTGGAAATTTCATGCGGAGTTCCCCAAGGACCTGTCCTGGGGCCACTTCTATTTGTATTGATTATAAATGACCTATCCAACATTGTCGATGAATATCTTTTATGTATATTCGCTGACGATAATTCGCTACTAACTGAAAATGATAACGTACAGGATTTAGTCCAAGACACTCACAAAAGTACTAATGCTTTTGTCAGTAAGTTTAATAGTGATAAGTTATTGATTAATGGAACTAAAGCGGTGTCTATCCATTTTACTCCACGAGTATTAAATTATCAGGAAAGTCAGTTAAATCGACTAAATTTCTGGGCATATATATTGATAATGCTCTTACCTGGGAAAATCATATTAATGAGCCATGTAAGAAATTGCCATCTGTATGTTTCGCGTTATATAGATTGAGAAATGTTACTAACAGAAATGTATTATAGTACTATTATGCACAGTATTATTCGGAGATTGCTTATGGAATAACCCTTTGGGGCTGTTCGCATCATTATGACAGGGTTATTAACATACAAAAAAGACATTAAGAATATCGTAAGGAGTTTCACAGCAGACATCTTGTAGGACATATTTTAAAGAATTAAAAATATTACCTCTGGCTTGTTTATATATTATGGAAATTGCTCTAGTTGCTAAATTGAATTATGATAAATTTTTGAGAAATAACCACAGTCATAGTTACGCAACAAGAGGTGAAGATAACTGGTTAACACCTCCTCATTCCCTATCACTTTATGAAAAAAGTCCATTTTACTTTGGGATTAAATGTTATAATAAGCTCCCTGTTCGAATCAAGAATATTTGTAATAGAAAAAGATTTAGGATTGAAGTAAGTAAGTTGCTGTTGGAACATATTTTCTACGATGTAAATGTAACTAACATTGTTGACACAGTTGATATTGAAACATTTTTAGTTGCACTGCTTAATTTTTTCAATAAACGTGCTATATTGTAATTATTTATCTGATTAATTTTAAAAGAGTGGTAACCCGCAGTTTACATACAATTTCAAACATAATATGTTTTTTCTTGATTTATTTGAAACATATATATTAAGTAAGCATTTAGATATATTTAAATATACAGGGTTACTGGTAATTCGATACATTCCTTTGGAGATGTGATGGGGCATGAGCTAAGGAGTAAATCTAGCCCTAACATACATTATGCAAAACTCAATAGTTTTTGAGATATTTCAATTTTTTTGTTTTTCTCAAAAAAGTAGATCTTAATGTCTTAAAAGTTAATTTCCGAAAAATCTACTTGACATTTTTAAATTTTTTTTTACTGGATTAATTGTCCAATATTTTAGATATCCGTTTGGAATGAAAAATATCCGGAAACATTTCGATCATGTGAACATTTAAAATAAAAACTTGTAAATTTTTTTTTTTAAATCAGTTATGAAATTTACCTATTAGGTTTTTTCGACAAAATATTAATGTAGCACGCATACAAATTATTATAAAAACTTCCTTATTTCAATAGCTATCTAACTAGGTAGAAATGTTTAATGTACCCTTGATAGTTCTAATAAAAAATTAGTAAAGATAATGCTGGTGGCGGAATTTACTAAACGACTAATCGTTCATTTTCATTTAAGTCAGTCAGTCCTTGACTTTGACGTTTGTGCATATATGTCATTAACTGACATTCTTATCTCCGTGTCCCTTAAGTTTGTTGGTCTTGTTAAATTAGTTATCGAAGATTTTGATTTTGCTCGTAGTTGTTGTTATTGTATTTTCTATGCCATGGCCACGTATGCCAACGCAGAATACGCTGATATCTTGTTTGTCTATGGATACTGTGGCGGCAACGCTGCTGAAGCTCGCTGAGAATATGGTCTTTAGTACCCTAACCGCCGCTTACCAAATGCACGTGTATTCAGTACGGCATATCGAAATATCGCTGAAACTGGCTCCGTGAAATGTAGAAGAAGTGACGCTGGTGCTCCTCCCGTTTATGAACCAGATGATGAGGAAGAAATATTGAGGTATTTTGAGGAAGACCCAACTATTTCAACTAAAGTCGCAAGACTAACCGGAGCGTCACAATGGAAAGTTTGGCCTACGATACGTAGAGTTGGATGTCATCCTTACCACTATACTCCTGTCCAAGGCTTGGAGGAAGGTGATCCTGGAAGGAGAGTGGAATTCTGCCGCTTTATGTTAAATTCAGATGCAGAAAGTGCAAATTTTTTAACAAGTATTTTATGGACGGACGAGTCGAAATTTAATCGCGAGGGTATAACAAATTTCCACAACCTGCATTATTGGGCAGAGGAAAATCCCAAGTTAAAACGTAAAACTAGTTTCCAAATGAAATTTTCTATTAATGTGTGGATGGGAGTCATTGGCCAGTATTTAATAGGGCCACACTTTCTTCCTCAAAATTTAAACGGGGAAATCTATGAAAATTTTTTAAGAAATGATCTGGCGGTGATTTTAGAAGATGTTCCTCTCGCCGTCAGACAGCGAATGATGTTTCAGAACGACGGTTGTCCAGCACATTATCGGCTGACAGTACGACAGTTACTTGATCAACGTTTCCCTAACCGTTGGATTGGAAGATCGGGCCCAATACCTTGGCCAGCGCGAAGCCCTGACTTAACACCCTTTGATTATTACGTATGGGGTCATATGAAGGAGATGGTCTATGCCACACCAGTCAATACTATAGAAAACCTTAGACAAAGGATATTCGATGCTGCCCAACACATAAGGCATAATGTGACAACCAGAGTAACAAGGACGGAAATAAGAAGACGCTGCCGTGTCTGTATACGGAATAGGGGCTCCCATTTTGAGCAAGACATATAAAAAATAAAGTACAACTTTGAAATTAATGAAGAATTAAACTCTACTTTTAAAATGTTTCTTACTGTTTATCTAAAAATAAAATTCGCACTACATGTGTTATTTTTACTAGTATTTTCTTAGAACTATTAAGGGTACATTGAACATTTGTACCTTGTTAGATAGCTATTGAAATAAGGCAGTTTTTATAATAATTTATACGCGTGTTACGTTAAAATTTTTTTGAAAAAACCTAATAGGTAAATTTCATAGCTGATTAAAAAAAAAATTTTTTAAAGTTTTTATTTCAGATGTTCACATGATCGAAATGTTTCCAGATATTTTTCATTCCAAACGGATGTCTATAACATTGGACAAGTAATCCAGTAAAAAAAAAATTTAAAATGTCAAATAGATTTTTCGAAAATTAACTTTTAGGACATTAAGATCTACTTTTTGAGAAAAACAAAAAAAATTAAATATCTCAGGAACTATTGAGTTTTGCATAATATATGTTAGGGCTAAATTTACTTCTTAGATCATGCCCCATCACATCTCCAAAGGAATGTATCGAATTACCAGTAACCCTGTATATATTCTACATCTCTTAATGCAGAAGTAATTGATTTGCAGTCAATGTCAAGGCAAAACAAAATTGTGCAACAATTTAATAAATTATTTTAAAGGTACTAGTGTATCTACAAAAGCTATAACATATAACGCCCACCCTCAATTAGCTATATCACTTCTTTGTTTTCGTTAAACGTAAAATAAAGTAATTATTCCATACCTGTTTAATAATCCAGTTTCTGGCATTATCTGCAGGTATTATGTGACTACTAAACACTTTCACCTGTAGAATACAGTCTACCTTGGATTCAATTTGAACACCTTTGACCGTGTTATTTGCAGGAAATAAAAACGAAAGTGGTATGTTTGCTCATTTATTATTTTAATTAGACATTTGTACTACTTAGAGCGTGCCCCTGAATGGGATTGATGAATTTATTTTTGTAAATGGCACATCTAAAATCAGTATTGCTAAAAGGGGTAATAGCAACTGAGAGTATTGCTCTTCGAGGAGCATTCGGAGTAATTATTGGAGGTTGTTGCCCCTATTTATATACATTGGTTAGCTTGTGTTACATATAGTCCAGTAAATAGGGAGTTGTACTTCGGTTTAAATTTTAGATCGAATTAAAGCACTTTTTTTAATATGCACCAATGAAATTTTATTATAGTGAAAAAAATGGCTATTGATACGTATAACCTATAACAGGAACCGCAGATATTGAAATTAACGCCCTGGGATATTTTCAAGCATATCTACACGCTGCCATCAGAACAGCATCTGCTGATTTGGGAATTTCTTATACCTCGTTGCAAAGGATTCCTTGTTGTTATAAGTTACATCCTTATAAATTTATAAGGCTATAGAAACTACAACCCGGTGACAACATACACAGGATCAACTTTTGCGAAGAGTTTTTGATAAGGATTCATGATCGCAGTTTTTTATAAAAAATCATATGGACAGACGAAGAAAAATTTTGTCAACGAGGGGTATTTAATCGGAAAAATCGACATTTTTGGGCTTACGAAAATCCTCGTATTGTAATGGAGGTGGAAAATCAAATTCAATTTCGTATTAAAGTTTTCTGTCTGTTAATGGACACTGCGGTACGATATTTCATGTACGATGAAAACTTGAATGGCGAGGGTTATTTGACAAACTTAAGAGAAGTTCTGAAGAACTAACTGGATGATATGCCGCTCAATCGACTTATCAATAGTTGGTATCTAATGGACAGAGCTCCAGCACGTTCGACTAGTGCCGTAGATGCCAAATTAATAGAACTCTTTGAATATCGTTGGTGGGGAAACACAGGTCCATCACTTTGGCCCGCCCGATCTCCGGATCTTACTCCTTTAGATTTTTGTTTATGAAGTCGGGTCGAAGAATCAGTGTATACAAATCCGATTTTAAATTAAGTAGACTTCAGAATAAGGATAGTTGGAGCTTTTGATCGTTTGGAACCTTTCGAAATTCGGAAGGCAACGCAATCTGCTCAGGAGCGTATTGTAGACTGTTTCAATGAAAACGGTGCATTTGTATTGAAATAAATTGTTTTGTTAATCCCTTCATTTGTTGTTATTTTGTTGTTATTACTTGTTATTGCAGTACGATTGTTGAATAAAACTTATTCAAATGCCTACTACCCTTTAGGAAATTTTATTTTTTTTTTTTTCAAAAAAATGCCGATAACTCAAGATATGCATACATACTTTCAAGTAAATTGTTAGAATTGTCATTTGTTTCCATGGGATACTTGAAAAACCAAGCAATATCTCTGCAAGATAAAGTATTTCTTGATTTACATCCACGTCCAGTGGAAGTATAGTAACACAAAAAATTATTATTATTATTATTATTTTGTTAAAATGGGCTTAAAACGTCATGAAACGTTGAGATTTTAAATGTCTGTCTGTCTCTGTCTGTCTGTCTGTCTGTCTGCAACTTTTTTTGTGCGTATGTTTACTCTGGAACCGTTTGTGATATTGATTAGAAATTTGGTAAACTTATGTATTGTAATGAGATCTGGAACTAGATTATATTCTGATCTAATTCCGTTGAAGGGTTCGGGGTAAATGGGGTAAATAAAAGTAAGGCAGAACAATCCAGAGTTCATAAAATTGCAATTTAGGGCATATACGAAAAGTTAAGGTCTCAAAAAAATTTTTTTGGCGTTAGCTACCGCTCTACCACCCCATTGGCGCCCCCCCCGCCCTGTTATTAAAGGGGGTAAAAAAAATAAAATGCGATTTAGTGTGCATACAAGAACGAAATGTCTCAAAAATTTTTTTTGGCGTTAGCTACCCCCTCTACTACCCCCACCGTATTATTAAAGGGATTAAAAAATTAAATTGGGATTTAGTGTGTGTACGAGAACCAACGGCCTCTAATGTTTTTTTTTTACATTAGCCACCCTTACTCTATTATTAAAGGGAATGAAATATTACATTGGAATTTAGTGTGCATAAGACTTGGATACAAAATCTGGATGTGGAAATAGTGATTCCTTGGGCAGCGGTTTTTTATTAGATAACTCGATTGGGGGTGAAGTTAGGTATAGGGAGTGCTTAAGTAACTCACTCTAAAATTCAATTTTCTTTCGAATAATGTAAAAAAAACGTGCGACTTAACAGATGTTATGTGATTGCGTGCGGCATTAAAAAAGGCTTCGCGAAAATTAAAAAATACACTTGGATTGTTTTTAACTTGCCGCTTTCAAAACTATAACGAAATTCTAATTTAATTATCTATTTACGAACTACATCCAAAAGTTAGTTTTCGATACTCCTTTTAAAAACTACCCTAAAAAGTCATCTTGAGCTTCAAAAATAATTTTTTTTCGCAAAGTTGTGTATCACTGCAACTTAAGCAAAGGGTCTGTTTCTGTCATGGATTTCCAGTTCTTCAATAAAGTACCTGGAGAAACTTTTGTCAAGGACACCAAAAAGCTCAAAATTGGGTAAAATTTTTCAAAATTTGCAAAGAACTTTGGAGCCAAAATGTCATGTTATGTGCCAAAACATCGGCGAAATGTCGAAATTCACCCTGTAAGAAATTGACATCTTGTGAATTGGAACCCACCGCTGTGTTAGTCATTATATATTAAACAACTCTCAAATATCCGTTTATCTGTTTATTCGTCTATCCGTCCATCCGTGTATTTGCACAAACTGATATAATTTTTTTAACTTTTTTATTAAATTCGTTCTACATTACAAATGTGACAATATATCGGATGATAAATTGAATGCATTTTACAACTAAAATTGCCATATACGTTAAAATGAGATGATAGCCATTATGAAATAAAATGATGAATGCGACTTTCCATATGGCTGGGTCATCAATTTGGCCACTATACATCGATTTAACGTCGATCTAATGAATTTCCCTTTCAGGACCTCACCGTCTACCATAATTCAATTTTTTCACTATACCTCTCCTCGCCATTCAACCCAAATAAAGTATCAGTTATGAACCGGAAATATATAAAAAGAATTTCCGATGAAATACTACACCAGAATCAAAGGATTCTGTGAATTGAATAACTTAAGAAGTGTTCTCTTTATAAAGAGGCAGATTTTTTCATCTACAACCAGTTAGACCTTTTCAAGTTATGTCACGCCAATATTGGGACAAGTTGGAGTTTTAAGAACGCAAATATTGATTAAAAAATAAATTAGAAGGTCTGTGAGATGACAATGTAAATAACCCTGGAACTTTCACGGCAATCTGAGATGAAATTGTAAAAATTCCATCACTTTGAACTGTTTTTATTTGTTACAAGTGAATGAACAAAAAAATATTTTTAGATCTTCATAAAAAACAGCTTTTTTGATACACCGATCTAATAAATATTCAATTGGATGGCACCTACTAAATATTCTATATGAGCATCTTACGAGACGACGATCAACCTATCCTAGTTAACATTTAATACTCATATAATATGGATGTGTAACATAAATATATTGTTTTAAAGTCAGTATTATATTCTATCTTATACATACAAGCTTCAAATATTCATATTAAATCACATTCGAGAATACATATCAGCTACAGAGTCACAAATACTAGGAAATTTATAGACATTGTTTTAAATTCTATGGGTGAAAGTTGAGAAATTTTCCGATTTCTCAACAAGAAGTACGATTCCCGATTACTTTATCGAGGGGGCACTGGTTATTGTTATACTTATTCTAATATCTTGGAATACCTACACCACTATTGACAGCTTATGATATCTGGAAAATTCGATACATCATAGTATACAACGTGTCTTACTTTTCATGAAGCCACCCAATTTTTTTTCTGCGAAGGACTACGAGCTCTACAGAAATCTGAAGGGTACTTACAATGTGGCGCACTTTTCATGGAGCCACCCTCATATCTCGCTCACCTGATATACGAATATTTTGAAATTTTGATGGTGGTTATTTATTTTGCTGGATAATATCAAGCTGGAGTAGGTCTTTTGCTATCTTGATAGTTCTGAATGTCCTACTCTTCCTTATACTATCATGGGGTCAATTTTAAGTCCATCTGACGAAAAAATATCATCAGCTCCTTGTGTTTTTGGAATCATTTTATTCTTCCTCTTCAATATCTTCCAAAAGATTTCCAGAATGTTGTCATATTTCAACTTTCTTCGTCTAATTTTGCGTCCCAAAATCAATTTTTAGAAAGTATTTTTGCAACAACTAGGATGTGATCTCTTTCATAACAGGCATTTGGTATTCGAACCTCTTGATAGCTTGGTTGAGCCATTGCGGATCAATATAGCTTCTTAGTTTATTATTTTTTTTTACTAAAGCAATATTTCTTATCTATTCTGTCGACTCTAACTGTCTTAATTATGATATGACAGTTATTCTTCTTTCTAGCTATTTTTCTTTCAGCATTTTAGTTGACAAATTGGTATTCTCCGATGACATTGTTTGATAGGTGTTAGGTACTTGCTTGTTAATTGCTAACATGCATTCCCATTTTGAATATTCTAGGTCACTAAATACACATTTTCCTATTTTGTGATAAGGTCATCTCTTGCCTGATCCATATATCTTAAGCAAACATTTTAACTGAAGATAATACAATTTACCGACTTAACAATAATATAAAATCAATTTTCTTACATTAATGATGATCAAACATGAAGTATTGGCGATAAATCAAATTCAGTTACATAATTGTTTATTAAAATTCAATGTATTAACTTTAGCTACATAAAATAATAAAGAATATGTTAAAAATAATCCAATTAATAATTTTTTATTAATTTATTGTACTTAAAGAGGTGAAAAGTTATTTTATGATAATTTGTAAAAAAAATAAGCAGGAAATTTATCTACTAAATAAAAATAAATTTGTGTTTATTTTAGTCTCAAATTTTGTACAGATCTTATCTCATTAAATCTTCAAAATATTTGATATGGATTTATCACGACTTGAGTATCGGATAAAATACACTGTTGGAGTAGATCGTACAAGATGTGACACAGATTTATGTAATATTTGTATTTCTATAAAGATACCATCTAATGGGTGCGGCAAAGATAATCCAGCAATTTAACTCCTCAATAAGTTAAAAATAAACTTGAAACAATTTGAAATGTTATTTTACTCCTTATTGAAGGCCACAAACATTAAATGACCACCTTTGACATTAAGACAAATAAATCGCTAATTTGATGCTGGGCTTTAGAAAATAAATTTTGGTTTGAATTTATATTAAACCATTTTTGGGACTGTATACTAAATTATAAATATACCGGGTGTTAGAAAAGTATGGGAACGGTGGAAAATCTCGAACAGTTTGCACCAAATCGAAAAATAAAAAAATACCTGTCAAAATTTTTTCAATAAAACTATCTACTGATACCAAAATGACCTCCCTACCCACTACCCATTGGGTGGGGCGAGGAGCAACTTTAAAATTTCAAATGGAAAACCCTATTTTTTATTACGGAATCGGATTCTATGGCAAAAAATACGTAAATTTTATTCCGGACATTTTTTTCGATTCTTGCATGGTGTCGCTGTAATCGCAAAAATGAAAAGAAAACATTACTGTTTCAAGAATAGCGTCTTGTGCCCATAAAAAAACGTCCAATTCAAAAACTGAAAAACACGTTTTTGTTATTTTTACGAAATCTATCCAATGACATTGGATTCGACCCTCCCACTTCTAACCCAGTGGGTGGGGCGGGGGGCAACTTTGAAATTTGTAATGAAAATCCCTATTTTTTATAGCGGATTCGGATTCTACAGCCAAAAATACGTGAATTTTATACCGGCCATTTTTTTGGATTCTAGCATGGTGTCGCTGCAATCGCAAAAAATTGAGTGGAAACATGAAAGTTTTGAACGCATGAAACACGAAAAGTAAAACTACTGATCTCGGAGTGAATGATTTCCCGAGCTGTTTTGAGAACAGTGATTTTACACGGTCGTGCGGAAACAACTATTAACATTCTGTAAATTTATTAGCAGCTAGTAATCTTCAATTTACATTCTTTACAGGGCAATAAAAAACTCGATTTTAAAAATAGACTAACATTGGTTTTACCTCTTAATTCAGCCACTTCAGACAAGTTCTTGATCCCAGCCAGTGAAGGTAAAGAGATATCTCAGTCATTTAAGAAGAGGATTTTAGCCAGTTGAGGCAATTAGTTTACAGCTTAACTGCTACACTAGCAGGTTTCAATTTCAAGATTATAGCAGATGTTCAAAATGGTGCCCATTGACTTCTTGGCGTTGTCCGAGACGAACGTAAAAATTTTCAATAGCACTTCTTATCATTTGAGGTGGTATTTCTGCAAAAATGTTTATTATGCGTTGCCTCAGCTCTTCCAAATCACGAGGTTTAGTGAAATAAACCTCACGTAGCCCCACACAAAATAATCAAGTGGCGCGAGGTCGGGAGATCTTGCTGGCCATTCAATAGTTCCTCTTCGACCTATCCATCGATTTTCGAAAGTACCATTCAAATAGTCCCTAACAATATCCCGATAGTGTGGAGGAGCCCCATCTTGCTGGAACCAAACATTATCGAACTCATCACCAGCAATCTCTTGTATTGTGAGAACTATTTGATTTGTCAACATTTCCAGGTATTTTTCTCCATTCAAATTTCCATCTATGAAAAACGGCCCTATGATTCGATTCCTAAAAACCCTGCCCAAACATTTAATTTTTGTGAATACTGCGTGTGTGTTTCAAGCATCCAGTGAGGGTTTTCGTCACTCCAGTACCTGAAATTATGGTGATTAACTTTTCCACTGAGTTCAAAAGTTGCTTCATCTGAGAAGACAAGTAGAGATGACTTTTCCATCGTTAATTCACTAAATTCAAGTCGCCGATCAAAATCATCTTCATTTTAACCCTTGGTGAAGGTGAATTTTGTAAGGATGAAATTTCAAAAGTTTCAAATTCTTATGAACTGAAAATGCACTCATATCAAGCTGTTGACTGGCTTTTCTTATTGATAACCTTTGATTTTCAACAAATACCTGGGCCACTTCCATTTGTCGAGCTTTTCAGATTTTAGTCTTCCAGATTTTGGGAGATTTTTATTTGTCCTTGTGTCTAGGAATTGTTTGATGGTACGAGACACAGTAGATTTCTAAATTCCCACTTGATCTACACGGAAAGTTTCGTTGAATAAAATCACAACAGCATCATAGGACCTTTCTTTATCGCCCCACCCTCGCATCATTAAAAGAGAAACTCTCTCTTCCTCTGTTAAAGTAGCCATTATGCAGAAAAAAACGCGAGAACTAATAAAAAATGAAAAAAGTTTTTCCGTACAAAAGTGCGCTCCTGCCTCTACAAAAGTTGGAAGGAACTGAACGTTCTCGTAGAAATTTCACAAAACAAATACTGTTATTAAGAACATTTAAAAAAAAACATTCATAAAAATCAAGATATCACAGATATTGTTTTTTAAACTGAATGACTTTTTGTCAACACGAGTAGCTAGAGTTTGTAAATATTTACAAACTTATGGACGCTTAAGTTTTATTTCAATTTTGTGTGATTGCAGCGACACCTTGGGAGAAACGAAAAAAATGCCAAGTACAAAGTTCACGTATTTTTGATCGTAGAATCCGAATTCGCTATAAAAAATAGGGATTTTCATTACAAATTTCAAAGTTGCCCCCTCCCCACCCACTGGGTTAGGGGTGGGAGAGTCGAATCCAATGTCATTGGATAGATTTCGTAAAAATAACAAATACGTGTTTTTCAGTTTTTGAATTGGACGTTTTTTTATGGGCACAAGACGCTACTCTTGAAACAGTAATGTTTTCTTTTCATTTTTTGTGATTACAGCGACACCATGCAAGAATCGAAAAAAATGTCCGGAATAAAATTTACGTATTTTTTGCCGTAGAATCCGATTCCACAATAAAAAATAGGGGTTTCCATTTAAAATTTTAAAGTTGCCCCTCGCTCCACCCACGGGGTGGTGGGTGGGGAGGTCATTTTAGTATCAGTAGATAGTTTTTTGAAAAACTCTTGACACGTATTATCTTATTTTCCGATTTGATGCACACTGTTCGAAATTTTCCACCGTTCCCATACTTTTCTAACACACGGTATAAATGCATTAAAATTAACTTCAGAGGGATAACGTTACATTATCATATGAAAGTAAAACCAAACAAACTATTTTATTTGATATTTACACAGTTGTACCTCCTTGAAGCTGGACCCCTATTTTTATGATTTAAACGTTATTAAATACGGGTCGTTCATTTTTTTGATTGTTCGTAATTGCTCATCAGTTGCCTTAATTTGCTCGATGTTGCTATAGAGCATATGTTGCCATAGAGCATTTGAAACCGATAAAGTTGATAATGTGATTTTCTACAACCCAGTATCCTTTGTATCTACATGTTTAACATCTGAACAAACTGCTTTTTGGGGTTTCGTGGTATTAGTTTTTCACAAACGACATGAGTTTTTGATCTTCAGTCACAAATTAGTTTGTTCATAATATTCCCAGCTTTGATCGTCCATTGCCTGTTTGCTCATCATTATTTAAAATGAAAAAATAATGGTTTAGAAAGATAGGGGATTATCTAAGGTAACAAACAAACGAAAAATACTGACAAGCAATCATGGGTAAACGACAAGGAAACAATTAGCATTCAAAAATGTTTTAATGTAGAAAATGGACAAGCTCACAACTTGTCAAGAACCGATAATTATAATGAAATAGCTAACATTTCATATCATAAGTCGTACATGTTTTAAATATACAGGGTGTCTCACCGGGGACTGAATCGATCGATATAGAGAAAAGTACGCATCAGAAAATTTTGAAAACTTAGATAATTACTAATGTCGGTGTGGCCAATCCAACTAAAATAATTACAAGCATCTGGCACTTCCGCTTCTACCGGAAATCGATACCAACTTGCTTATTTCAAATGGAACATCGTATATATTTTAGGGTTTTCGAAAAGAGCATAAAATTCTCAGTCGAAAATAAGTAGCATATCCTATACCTAAACCTAGCCGTTTCAGAGATATTAGACATTTTATAGAAAATTTGACAGGTGCAATGGTTTGCAACAGCCGTTATAACTTTCTTCGTGTAAAAGATCCTCATTTGCTTCTTGTCACATAAAAAGAACACAAGGATAATTACGTCCTATAACTGAAATAAATTCAATAATATATCAAGTGTTCCGTTTTTCGCGTTACATTTTGTCAACTTCAAACCGCGAAAACTTCTTTAGGTCAAATGGAACGCCCTGTATTTTTTTACTTCAAGTTGTGTAAAATTGAATTCCTTTTTTTCTGATATTAACTTTGTGGGGGTTAAAGTTACAACTTTTTGAAACATTTGCGATTTTATTAGAAATTCATGAATTGTTGTAATAATTTCATCAAAATAGCCATGATTAGAAACAATCAGTCATTATCTTATATCAAAAAATTCCAGCACGTTTAACTAACACCAACAAAACTTTTTAAATTTGTTTATTATTTATGGAGAATGTGGTAAAGTAATATCAAGAACTTGCAGCACATTTGCTACTCGATATCCACAAAAACGCAAAATAACACTAACACTGCGTATTAATCGAATTGTAGTTATGGCATGAACTAAAATAGCAGAGATAAGATCAATTTAAAATAAGATTTCATTTTGATTTAATAATTGCTCAAAATTCCGCCCTCGAACCTCGACACATTTTTTGCACCTTCGGATTAGTTCCTCATGGGTAGCTCTTCTAATTAAATCCTGTGATGTGTTTTGAAATGCATTTCTTACTCTTTGCATACAATCTTCAATGGTTTTAATGAGCTCTCATAAACTTTATTTTTAATAGTTCCCCAAGTGAAATAATCCAGAACTGATAAATCGGGCGAGCGAAGAGGCCATAAGAAAGGTCCATTATTGGCAATCCATTGATCATAAAAAGTTTCTTGCAAATAATTATTAATTAAATATGCGTTATGTGGGGGAGCACCGTCGTGATGATAAAAAATGTTTTTATGTTCGGCGAGAGGTAAATTTTCTAAATAGTTATTATTCAAGTTTTGTAGGATATTCAGATATCCTTTACCTAAAAAAAAAAAAATTTACCTATACATATTAGCAGAAGAGAAAATTTAATTTACCTTTTAAATTTTCCTGATAAAATTGTAATGCCGCCACTCTATCGTTTCTTATGGCACAGTAAACATTGAACTGCCAACTTTCCTGAAAGTTTCGCTCTTTGAACATATGAGGATTTGAGTCACTCCAATAATGCGAATTGTGTCTATTAAAAAGTCAATTTTTAGTAAATTTTGCTTCATCGAGTTCATATACTATTTCCCAAATAAGAATCGTGACCCTCAGACCTTATTAGAATAAACTCACAAAAATTCTGTCTTCTTAGAAAATCTGTTTCTTTTAATCCTTGAACCATATGGAATGAAAACGGGTGAAACTTATGTTTTAATAAGATTATGTGAATTGAATCCTTGCATAGTCCCGATTCCAGAGCAGCTTGTCTTAATGACATCCTTGGAAATGCATGAAAAAATATCCCAGAATGACTATTTCAATGTTTTCGTCATCAACAATAGGCTTTCCTTTCTTCTTTGCATATTTACCTTGACAGAGCCAGAATTTTTAAAATTTTCCAGTATGCGTTTTACAGTGTTTGGTGACGGTTTCCGTTTTTCTGGATGTCGAGTAACAAATCTGCTGCAAGTTCTTGATATTGCTTTATAACATTCTCCATAAATAATAAACAAATTTAGAAGGTCTTCGTGGGTGTAATTTAAACGTGCTGGCATTTTTTGACATAAGATAATGACTGATTGTTTCTAACTATGGATTACAACAATTCATGAATTTCTAATAAAATCGCAAATATTTCAAAAAGTTGTAACTTTAACCCCCACAATGCTAATATCAGAAAAAAGGCAATTCAATTTTACACAACTTGACGCAAAAAATACAGGGAGTACCATTTGACCTAAACAAGTTTTCGCGGTTTGAATTTAACAAAATGTAACGCGAATAACGGAACACTTGGTATGATATTTTTGAATTTATATCAGTTGTAGAACGTAGTTCTCCTTGTGTTTTTTTTATGTGACAAGAAGAAAATGAGGATCTTTTACGCGAAGAAAGTTGTAACGGTTCTTGCAAACCGTTGCACCTGTCAAATTTTCTATAAAATGTCAAATATCTCTGAAACGGCTAGGTTTAGGTATAGGATATGCTACTTATTTTCGACTCAGAATTTTATGCTCTTTTCGAAAACCCTAAAATATATAAGGTGTTCCATTTGAAATAAGCCAGTTGGTATCGACTCCTGGTATAAGCGGAAGTGCCAGCTGCTTGTAAATATTTTAGTTGGATTGGCCACACCGACATTAGTAATTATCTAAACTTTCAAAATTTTCTGATGCGTGCTTTTCTTTATGTCGATCGATTCAGTTCCCGGTGAGACACCCTGTATAGATGAGTACCTATATCTCATTTCTAGTATTTTTTCATCGAAGTAGAAATTTTTCATACCTATTGCAGTGTTGGGAAAGACTTATTATTTCCACTACCCTCCACTACCCCCAAAATATAGTAAGAACCCTCTTTTACCGAAAAATAAGAATTATTTGGGTGCCTCAGAGCCATGAAGCAATGTATCATTAATAGACATTATTATGTTATTCAGGGTTTATATTAAGAGCACGAACTCTAGGATAACTCAAATATTAACATTTACATAGAGTTTAGTTTGGTTTCAAATGTTGAAAGTATCATTAATATACATGGTGGACCATTAATAATAGGCTATAGTTCAGGCGTAGATTCTTTGGGCCAAAATATGAGGATATAACCAAATATGCTTTAGTAAAGTGTTGTTGTGGGAAAAGATACAAGGTGTCAAAATTCAAATTATTTTTTATTTTTTTTGCAATAACTCAACAGCCTCTTGACTGATCTTCTTGTAACAAACCTAAGACAGATATTTTGATTTTTCTCTCATAGATTCGAGCAAGTCAACCCTAAATTTTTAACCTCCTCTATCTATTCAATGACTACATTTAATTGTCAATTGACAGTTGACAGCTATAAATAACTCTTAATTTGTTTGAAGTACCCACGATGATATTTTTACATTTATTTGGATTTAAGACGGCCCAGTTCCTTATTTCATTTAAGTCATAATTAATCTTAGTTTGGGCCTCGCTTGACGTCAGTACATTAAATGCTAAATAAAGCTGAACATCACCAACGTACCTATGTAATTAGTAGTATTCTGTGACTTGTGGTAAGACTGCGGTATAAATATTAAGTAATAAGGGCCCCGAGATTGAACTCTGAGGCACTCCAGGAAGTAACAAGCGTTGTGCCGGTTAATGGCGGTAATAATGCTTTAGTTAATGAAAAAATCAATAACTTTAAAATATTTCCATTCCGAAAATTCCCAATTAGTGATAACTTCATAAAATAAAACTATTCAAACTAAAATGTCGACTTTGAAAGACTGTGATTAGGAAAGATTTTTCTTTCATTTTTTCTGTGGTTTCAAGAGGGATTTAATTATCCTCGTTTCTTTTCGAAAATGTGTTTACAGACGAGAATACTTTCAGTACTAATGGCACGTATGGTTTCATTCCAAAATGGTAGATATGGGTATTTCCATTGCAATCGCTTAACGTATGGAGAGGAATATTGGAGCAACGTTTGTTGGATATATATATTATACGACTATATGAAAATTTCGCTAATAAATGGGTGAATCACAACAGTTTCTCAAGAGAGTGAACTTTCAGATAGCCAGATCTGACACCCCTAGACTTTTAATTGTAGGGAGCGTAGAAAAATAAAATTTACAAAACAGGGGACTTAGAAACAGATTACACGCCGTGTTTCACTGCAAAAAAATAGAGGCTTCCGAAGCACTAGAATTTCATTTTTTGTACTTAAAAATTGCTTAATTTTAAACACCAACAACATATTTATAAACAAAATAAATAAAATCACATCTAATTCACACACAAGAAATAAAAAGTCAAATGCATTTTTACATAATGCTCAATGGAAATATATGACGATAGAGAACTCAATGTAAGAGTTATAAAAAATTAAGAGCAAGTATGGCTATGATCGAATTAGACCGTGCTATTTTCAAGAAAATTATAGATCAAAGTTATCAACTGGTCCAAGAATTTTTGAGCATATAAGTGCCTATAGGGTAAAGCATATCTATTTACTTCTAAGAAACTAATTGTAATTAAAATAAATATATTAATATTACCTTTTCAAACCTATTATGTCTTCCCCACAACAGCCTACTCACACTAAACTTTTTACCACTTCATATATATTATATATATTTTTCGAATTCACGTGCAATTCCAAAGATAACCCACTCAAGTTTGTTTACATTATATAACAGTATCACTATAACATTTTAAGTTCTTTAAATCAGTTTTTTATGTTTGCCAAGTAAATACTATGGGAAATTAAACATGATTCAATATTTTATCTAACAAATAGATAACGTTCTTGAACAGGTGAATAAACAATGTAAACATAAACACTGTAGCACTCGTTACTTACCTAAGAATGACAATCAAAACGGTAACCAATTCGGATGTTTAGACACCACAGCAATCCTTGATATAGTTAGTGAGTAGCCGAATGGCAGGTAAATCTCATGGCCCATCTGACCTTTTTATTTAACAACGGACGTTAAATTTAACAGATGCACTTTCTGTTTCGATTGAGAAGAATATTTTATGATATAAGTTCGCTAGGTAGGGACGAAATATTCGAATGGAATGGGTGCTTGTTATTGTTATTGTAGAATTTGATAATTATTGAGTCAAATTTTTGTTGACTCATAACACACGTTAAATCACGCAGTCTGAGGACAGCGCAGTAGGTTTTAAATGCTAATTTTACTTCCTATTTACTTCATGGCACAACTGATTAGCGAAACGGAATAGAACACGACCTCTGTCAATGTCTTCATTGTAAAATTAAAATTAGTATGATGACTAAATTTAATTTAATGTATATATAGGGTGATTCACAAGTAATGGTACAATACTTAACTGTAGATAGTAAGAGTAAAAATATTAAGTTTTAGTCAATAGTGCCTTAATGAAATATTTATAGGTAAAAAGATACAGGGTGTTAAAATTAAAATTAACTTTATTGAAAATGATTTTTTAACATTTTATTATGAAAATTGGTGTGTGGATGTTATTTGTGGTGGGAAATCATATCACACCTTCAGCTTTCGTCTAGCTCCTAGAGGGCGCTACGTACGCTATGTTTAATGTGTTAAAAGGGCCGTAACTTTTTCACCCGCACTTTGATCGCATATTTCGCATAAGTTTGTATTCCTCTATCATTTCTTAATAAAAAGGCATACTTGTTTCAAGTCTCTAAGTACAATAGGTTTTGTGAAAAGTGCAAATCAAGAGTTGTATGTAAATTTTTTAAAAGCATTTTCAAATAATGATTTTTAAAAGTAGGAGTTGTTACAAAGCATTATCATATTAATTAAAGAATCATATTTATCAAGTAGCCATAAAGACAAAAGTACCTGTCAAACAATTAATCTTTCAAACAATAATTAGTTCTTGCGGAGAGTATTTAATTAAGTGTTGTGTTTTTTATTTATTTCTAATATCATTTTATGGTAAATGCCTTGCCATACATTTTTTTCGACTTCTGAAATGAAGGACATGGTTTGTGTATACTCGCAAGTAAATTTTTGTGGTCGTACTGCAGCTCGAAGGAACTTAGAACTGTATCGAAACAGAAGGCAGCCTGATCATAGGTTATTTAAAACCTTTCTGACTATCATTTATCTGTTCCATGGCCTATGGCATACTGATGAGAACTTATAAGTTCGAAACTGGTCTATGACTGGTCAGGGAATTGACAAATGATATTGGTTACCATTCCTTCATGATGTGTAAGGTGTAATCCAATGCAGGTCGGGGTATTTGCCCGCTGAGTAGTTGTTTCCTGCAAATCATATATTATAACAGTAGGTTAAGTCCACCTGGGACTGAAAGGTCGCCGCTCTCAGGTACTTGCAGACTCGCAAGTCGCTATACGCCCATGGAGACATCTATGGTGTATAGTGCAATTGACCATTTGAGAGGTTTCACTTGCCTCTCACCACTACTCAATTTACTATAGTTTATATAAAACTAGCAGGTTGGCCACTATCATTTGTCTCTGTTCCATGACCTATGGCATACTGATGAGAACTAATAAGTTCGAAACCGGTCTATGACTGGTGAGGGAATTGACAAATGATATTGGTTACCATTCCTTCATGATTTGTAAGGTGTAATTCAATGCAGGTCGGGATATTTGCCCGCTGAGTAGTTGTTTCTTGCAAATCATATATTATAATCTTATATGATGTTCCGATAAATGTAAGAAACAATAGGTAGTACATGCAGGATGGGGCCAAAGCACATTTTTCGGTAGAAGTACGTAATCATTTAAATATGCACTATCCACATCACAGGATCGGTCGAGGAAGTGAATTTCGTTGGTCATCTCGTAGTCTTGACCTCAATCCTTTGGATTTTTACTTTTGGAGCTACTGTAAGTATTTAATACACAATGATAACATAAATACCATGGAAGAATTATAGGAAAATATTTGTGAAGCTGTGAAAACTATTAGGGATAAGAGAGAATCGTTATTTAAAGTTAGACAGTCTCTAAATATACGTTGAAAAAAAATGTATTGAGGTTAATGGTGGTCATGGTGAACATTTATTGTAGTAGGCATTATACATTTTAAAGTATATATAATTATTGTTCTAGTTCTTATTACTTGTGATACATTGTTTACCGTTTTGAATTAAATTACTTGCCTACTAGTTAAAAGTGTATCATTATTTGTTTTGTTTTAATGGCTGAATGAAGTTGTCAAACGCCATACAAACAATTACCACATAAGCGGTATTAGCTACACAGAAAAAAATAATTACAACTAAAGAATGTCGAATTTTTCCGCTAAAATAATTTTTCAAATTGTATAATGAATTTGCACTTTTCTCAAAGCCTGTTGTACTTAGAGACTTGAAAGAAGTATGCCTTTTTTTATTAAGAAATGATAGAGGAATATAAAATTTATGCGAAATTTGCGATAAAGGTGCGGGCGAAAAAGTTACGGCCCATTTAATACATTAAACATAGTGTACCTAGGGCCCTCTAGGGGCCAGACGGAAGTTGGAGGTGTATTATGATTCCCACCATAAATAACCCCCACCCACCAATTAATAATAAAATGTTAAAAATAATTAAATTACAAAGAAAGAGAAAAAAATTAATTTGAACTCTAATACTCTGGTATCCTTTTACCTATAAATATTTCATTAAGGCTAAATCTTAATATTTCGACTCCTATTATCTACAGTGTTGTAGCATTACTTATGAATCACCTGTATAGATATCTTACATGCAAATTTAATTGCAATGTTGTTATTGAAACTATGACAGTGTCATACAGAAAATAAAAACTTCCATAAAAAATATTGCGCAAGTTATAGTCCTCAGAAACACGCAAAACAAGTGACATCATGAGATTACGCCAAATTTAATAAAATCCTCACAAGCTAAACAAAATCTTTCTAAGGAGACGCTCAAGAGATCGGAATATTTGCCGTTTCAAGGGGAATATAAAATTACAGAAAACATTTAACACAATTAATTTGTCAAAAAAAATTTGGTTAGCAAAAACTAGAAATGGCTGCAGTTGAACCAGAGCCTCGCCCCCCAGAATCCAAGGCCGCTGCGTTAAGACTCCGCCCCGGGCCCCCGTGTTGTCAAAAAATGGGGCCACACGTGCTGTCAAATAAATGGGACCCTTGGGCTGTCAAAAAATGGGGCCTCGCACCCCGTCTGCCCCCTTGTTCTGCGTGCTCTCGCACTAAGGCCCTCGGCCGACCGACGCAATTTTGGAAACGCGGGAAATTCAAACTGTTTAACCTCACCAGTGGGCCCCAAATTGTCAAATTTTTAAACAATTCCCTAGGCTCTCCTAATTAAGGGATTTTAATATTTGAAAATTTGAGTGCTCTTTTATATGTCAAAAAATTTTCAACTTTCTAAATGTTTTAATTTAGCCTCAGTAACGTTTTGAAAATTTGCAAATTTTTTTTGCAAAGTTTGGAATGCAAAATTATTATACAAAAACTAATAGTCCGATCTTGATGACATTTGGTGGGAAGATTTATTATATTAAAAAGTTTTCTATAGCCAAGCATGAAAGTCCTACGTATAATATAAGTATTAGAAAAAAATTCCACAAATAATTTGCTATTTCAAATTTTTTGAGTAAAAATGAATTTTTGGATTCACAACCAATTGCATCTTATTGAGAATTTAATTACAAAACTTTTTCACTCGTATAACTTTTCTCTAAAAGCGATAATTACTTAGATATATGAAAAAATAGAATGAGAAAAACGGAACTTTTAGGAATCTTTTCACATTTTGTTTAATAAAAAATTAAGCCCACATTTTCAAACTAACGCATAGTGAAATTATCGTTTCTGTTCTTTTAAAGGGGGAGAACAGGCATACACTAATTTATAATTACCGATATGATATCTCTTGTCATAAATTAAAAGAATGTATTAGAATCATAACAAATAGAGTAATGTCATATGTGGTTCACAATTATAGTCAAATATAAACGGTTTTAGGCAGAATGATATCTTTGGAATATCTTTCGTAGATACAAGATTGCATCCCTTTGTAATGTCTATGCAGTTCTGGATATGACCTAATGAAGTTCTACCTAAATAATAGATTTCAGAATTGGAGTTGTTGCAATAATTTAAAAAAAAATGATTACTTTTGTTTGATAAGTATGCAATTTATTGAACAACTGAACTGAAACTGAACTGAACAACTATTGTATATTCTACAGTACTTCTTGCTTCTGGTACTAATTTTATCTATTATACAAAAAATTAAGTGTCATTATTAAATAGGATAAAGCATAATATCTATTAACTTCTAAGAAACTAAAAGAAAGAGAAATACATTAATATTACCTTTTAAACCTATTACGCTTTCCTTAGAACAGGCTACTCACAGTAACTTTTCACCACTTCATGTATTATTATATATATTTCACGAATTCTCCTGTAATTCCAAGATAAGTCACTTAAGTTTGTTTACATTATATAACAGTATCACTATAACATTTTAAGTTCTTTAAATCAGTTTCTTATGTTTACCAAGTAAACATGATCCAATATTTTATCTAACAAATAGATAACGTTTTTGAACAGGTGAATAAACAATGTAAACATAAACACTGTAGCACTTGTTACTTATGTAAGGATCACAATGAAAACGATAGCCAATTTGGTTGTTTGGAACGCTAACACAGCGACCCTTGATGCAGTTAGTCCATAGCCGAACGACAGGTAAATCTCATGGCCCACCTGACGCTTTAGTTAACAACGGACGTTAAATTTAGCACAGACACTTTCTATTTCACTTGAAAAGAATATTTTATGATATTAATTGACTGAGAAGAGTCGAAATATTCGTATGGAATGGAATGAGAACTTTGTAGCAATTGATAATTGAGTCAAATTTCTGTTGACTCAGTTGTAAAATATTGCAGTCTGAGGAAGACAGCGCGGTAGTTTTTATAATGCTAATTTGCTTCCTACTTACTTCATGACACAACTAATTAGTGAAACAGTATAACACCTCCTTTTGTCTACGCTTTCAATGTCAAATTAAAATTAGAATGACGAGCGAATTTAATGTATGTATATATAGGCACCTTACATACAAATTTTATGGCAATTTTATCATTAAAACTATGTCAGTGTTACACAGAAAATAAAAACTGCCATTAAAAATATTGCGCAAGTTATAGTCTTCAAAGACAAAACAATATCATTAGACTATTCCAAATTTAATAAAATCCACACAAACTAAACAAAATCTTTATAAGGAATACTCAAGAAGTCAGAAAATTTTCAATTTCAAAGGGAATATAAAATTACAAGAAAATATTTAACATAATTAATTTGTCAAAAGAATGGAGTAGTAGCAGTGACGTCAGCGTTTGACAGCCTGAAAACGGTTCAGTGGACTTTGAAGAATTTGACATAAGAGGTACATCTTAGTTTGTGATCGATTTAAATATTACTGGCGTATAATTTTAATATCAAATTTGTGTGGTGACATTTATTAACGTTTTTGTAAAAGCCTAGTTTGAGAGAAATTTCTATATATATCATATCAGTGCTGTTGTTGGAAAAAGAAAATTTGATGGCAGGTTTGTTGACATCCCTGTTAACTCGTAAATTGTAAAAATAAGCACTATTAACGCTAATAATTTTGTTTTTCGGGTTTTTTTGTTAAGTAGGTATATTGTATAACTTATTTGCTTAAATATTCATTTAATATATGTATTCATAGATTTGGTATAAACCAATATTGACATATAATATAATAGGTTTGGTAGTAGTAATTTCAATTTACTAATATTGATGGTTTTATAAAAGATTAATATCCATTGCTGTAAAATTTATATTTTCTGACAATATTATTAATTCCCTGCCAAAAATGGCATATAGAAATATCTCCAAAGTAATTTAAAATATATACTTTTCTGTAAGCATGGAGAGGATCTATGGAGATGATGAAGCAGTTTTACATATGAGTTTCTATGCCATTCTATTGCACAACGACTTCCCATCATATTGAGGAAGAATATATCTTGGAATTTTTATGGTTATTGATATGACTGTATGCGGAATCGACTAATTTCGTTCAAAAACTTATATCGGTCTCATAGAACCTCATAGCTTTATTTTTATCTGTTTCTATGAGCACATTTTGGCAGGGTTGTACTTCAAACTCAAAAGTTTCTAATGAGTTTGAATTTGTTACCGTTTTAGAAACAGAATGTCGACGACGGCTGTTGTTGTGTGCACTAATCGATGGAATCGAAAAAGAACAGTCAGATTTTTGGGATTTCCATCTGCTCAAACCAGAAGACAAGTAGAGCTTGCAAGAATAGAAATACGTACTCAACCCAGCAGCGTTCTGTAGAGATGATTTTCTCGAATCGAAAATTAAAAATGCAAGAATATGTTCCGAACATTTTGTTATGGGTACCTATATGATAGTTTTTACATGATTTATAACATAATATTGAAATGTTGACAGTGAATTTGCCTATTTAATCAAAATAGAATACATAAATGTTCTTAAAATTGCACTTAAAGTGTAGATTGTTCTTAAGGTGATATGTAACGTTTTTTTTTTTTTTAGTACACTTTATATATTATTTTAACATGTATACTATTATATTAACTTGTGTAAAAAAGTATTGTTAATAACACAAATAAAAATGATTGAATATGTAGTTATATGGTTATTAATTACATCCTCCTTCAGTAACGTGCGAATTGACATAGATTTGGGTTGATAAATGAAGGTAGGTTTTAAGATCAAATCAGATTTTAAACTGAGTGTACTAAACAGTGCAAAATACATGGAAGAATGAAAAATGAAACCCTAACTTTTTGAAAAACTTCGTTGAATTAATCTATGTATCTGAACATTTTTAAATTCTGGAAGAAAGAACGATGAATATATTAAATGTAGATAGAGCAATACATAAGTGGTTTTGTTGTTTTTATTAACATATTCTGCATGTAAACTTAGGAAACGTACATCTGTATATACATTATATAAAGACATTAACTTCTTAAGTATCATAACTGCATAATTTACAAATGTATAGATTACATAAAAATCTTTGTGAAATACCAAAGCGCACTCTAAGCTTTTGGCCTTGTTTTTAATGCTACAGCCATATCAATGTTCTTGTTACTGAGTTCTATTCAATAAGCCAACACATCCGTCATAGACGTATCCTCATACAACTGTCCATGGCTTAAACATAAATTTTTAATCTGTTTTAATAATGTACAAATGTCGAAAAGCAGTAATTTGTGATTAGACGTTACGTACATAAGCAGTATACTTTGATAATAAACTTTGAATTTCATATTTTTCATATAGAATCTATACTTACTTCACCAACGAGATATCACTTACTATTACTAATTTTTTTTTGGTATCCAGAAATTCTATCCATTTACAAGCAAGCTGAGCAAAGGCATCTAACTTGGTCATCATGGACATAGGGCTCGTTCGAAATAACATATAATTCATCACCACAGTTTTAAAAATTTTTGGGATATCATTTAGCGATGCAGTTAAATCTTCTACTTTTAAACTATATGTATCAACAATGTTAATGTACTCTAACTTAGAAATATAATTTGGTGACTTCTAAAATGAAGTGTATAGATCAAATTTCAACAAATTTAACATTCCTAATTGTTAAAATTAACTCACCATTACGAAAATAAACACCTTTTGACAGTACGGAAAAAACACATCGGTTAAAAAACGCAAATAAAACACAAAATTAAAGCCAGTTGAGCAAATCACCAAACGTATTAGTAAAAGGAAACACTAATAATTAATTTTACACAGAAAAAGATTTTCAAAAAGCTCTAAAATACCTTAAGACTTGGTATAATTAAATGACTGTAAATATCACAAAAACTTTAGAGTCCACTGATTCATGAATCCATGAAAAAGTTGATAAAAACCCAAAAGTTCTCTGAGATAAACAGTATTGATATCGTGTTTAGCGCCATCGAAAACGGGGAGAAAACATTTTCCTCTATTTTGTAGTTTTCCGTGGATTTCAATGTTAGGGATGATGCTATTTTCAACCCCGAGGTTGATTGCATGTCTTGTTGCTCAACTTCTTTTACAATGTCGAGATCCCCTTAAAATCCCCGATCCAACGAATCACCGCATGCCCAGTATCAATAAATATGGAAAGGGGGTGTCGTTTTAAGGGTGGTTTTGTTACCTCCTTTCCCTAATTCTTTATTTTTGGGAAACAAATGATGTGATGATATTTATTGAATTAAAAACTAATTAAATTGTAATAAGGACAAAATTGAAAATTATTGAAATTTAAATCACTAATAAATAAAATATTCCTGATTGTGTAAACGCACGAAATGTGGATATGATTGTAATATAAATTACTGAGGATCTCACACGTTTGAAAGTGTAAATCAGATCAAAATCGGCAGGCAAATGATCTCTTGGTGATGACAAAATTGGATAAACAATAGAATAATTATTCTCGTGGCCTACCTTGTTATTTTTGTTTTACTTGTGTTTTGACACGCATGGCTCACTCTTCTTGCAATAAAGCAGCTCATTTGCATTTTG
Source organism: Leptura quadrifasciata (assembly GCA_963675555.1). Classification (NCBI taxonomy): domain Eukaryota; kingdom Metazoa; phylum Arthropoda; class Insecta; order Coleoptera; family Cerambycidae; genus Leptura; species Leptura quadrifasciata. The sequence goes on along the minus strand of OY776681.1, from coordinate 9,692,030 downwards.
AATGTCAAATCTGTCAAAAAGTATTTAAGATAGACCTATACAATATTACATATTTTGAAATCAGGGTAGAAAGGGCTTCTCGGATATGCAATAATATATAGGATGTTCTATTTAAAAAAACATATATTCATTTCGTATCATGTGACCTATACATGATATTGTTTTTTTAATCACATTTCGATAAAACAAAGGTAATATCCTATAACTTTTATATAAAACTTTTTTTTCTATTTTCAACAATACCAGAAATAAAGAGGAGGTCAATATATAGTGAAGAACCCTGTACTAGAATGTACATATTAATAATACTAGACCGCAACGCGCTGTTAAAATTGAACGACTGAGTTGCCGATCTAAATATTTCAAGTGCGTACCTGGGCGCAATTACTTTTGCGACTAGTTTAACGGTATTTTAATGAGGCCGTAAAGTTTTTATTGCCTTTTTTGAGTGCACCGTAAATTTGAGCTCGACTATAATTGTAAAAATAATCTTATTGTTTATTAATAGAAAATTAGATGGCCTTTAAATATTTTCTAAGCTCATTGTACATTTAAAGAACCACGGATATACAACCATGCGTGTCAACTAAATTTAGAATCCTAAGCTTATAATTCACAAAAAATAAAATGTATGCATACATGTCAACTAAATTGTTACCTGTTGAGAGCTCATAGGGCGACCATTCACAGAATTGCCAAAGGATTGCGTGACTTTAGTCTCGCATGATCACAGACTTTTCCGCTACGACATATTTTCAAACCGGTGGCAAGAAATTAAAGCTAAAGTCTCCAAAGAAGGGTCTTTTTATGACTTTAAACAAACTGAATTGTAAAAAGGAATTAATGTCATTAAACGTAAACGTTGAATATATTGCTTTGAACATTAATTCGGTGTTAGAAATAGAATGGCACAATAAATTAAATGTCCTTTTTTGTCTTTTGTTAGGTATCACAGAAGATATCAACGCCAGCTAGACAGAAATTGAATTGCGGCAATCTGAGCAATATTAATTAAATGAAAGTAATTTAAAAAATCTTTGAAGCCAAAAAGAGCATTAAATTGTGTGACAAAACGGCACTAAATGTAATCCGATCTCATCCAAAACCTTTTCAGATCTTCTGGGGCACTAAAAAAACCCTCAACTTAATGAATTTACAATCATCTATGCGAGTTATTACCTACATTATCGCTCGTTGAATAATATACTATTAGGATATTAACAACTTTAACATCACTTGAACGACTAAGAAAGTCTAGTTAGTTATCCTAAATACTACAGATTTGTAAAGCAACGAACTGAAAATTGGTAAAGTGATAACCTATAATAAATTCACCAACGAAGGTACAGAAAGCATATGATATTGATATTGTTACATCTACTTTTAAAGTTTGTGAGAATCCACTAAAAGTTACAAATATGCCGAAATCTTATTAACATGACATGACACCAACGTTATCGGATGACAAACGATGACAATGACAATCGTCAAAATTTGCTCATTGCAATCCGATCGCTCGCGGCTGTCTTTGTTAAATGAAACATTAGCATTTCAGTAATTTTACTAAATTTTAGAGGAATATTTGTAGTTTAATTCTTCGATTTGTCTGTATATACATTTAAAAACGGCACTAAACGTAATCCGCTCTACTTCTAGAGCAGTGAAGAAATCCTCAAACGCGAATTGACACTTGATGTGACGAGTTTCACGACGTAACGGTTACGCGCATCGATCATATCATGCGAAATGCGATCTATGCTTCATATTTGCTTTATTTTTAATTTTTTTTCACGGAAACTAAATCGAAAGGGTAGAAGTGTGATATATCGTTGAAATCAGAATTTTAACTGCTTTTCAATGGTTCCATTGCAAATTGAAAGTAATTATAAAATAAACAACTTGTTGCGTGAAAATGGCACTAAACGTAATCCGATCTCAACCACTTCTTCTGGGGCACTAAAGAAACGCACATGCAAAGTTTCATTCAAATCCGTTAAGTAGTTTCGGCGCTATCGTGCTAAAACACATACACACACAGACATTTTTCAAAAAACACTTTTTTGGGTTCCTAGGACCTCAAAACTTAAAGATTTGATGTTATCTCAATGTTTGTTTTTGAACCAATTTTAGTAACCTCTCACAATTTTATTGTGGAGAGGTTAAAATGCTTGGAAGGAGAAATAAAAATAATTACAATAATTAATAAATTAGATAATTTATTCTCATTGTTTTCGATGTGGTATAAGGATTTTATAACAGTAAAATATCAGTGTACTTGGTAAGCTACTGGTTAAGTAGAGTTAAATCTGTTTAGTTGCAAGTTCTGATTTTCTCAATTTAATGACTTCTAATCTTTTATCTAGAAGAAAAGGAAGAGGAAGAAATCGAGAAGGTACGTAAAAAATAATTTATCTTTTCCAAATTGTCCCAAACTGAAGAGAAAATTGGCTTTCTTTTCAGTTTCCTATATTACATCAGAAACTGTTAAAGAGTAAACTTGATGAACAAAAATTAGTCAATGTGCTAAAATAGTCTAAAATCATTTTATGACCAATTTCTGCCTATTTCGTCTCTTTTGGTTTTTCAAGGTAATTGAGAGATTCTGAAATGCAATTATTTATAATAGTAATTACTTCTATTCAACTAAATAATTGCGGGATTTTGCAAAAAGATGGCGAATGTTTTTTACTACCTGCTTGAGTAAAGTTAGGCATTATTATAATTATGCTTTTAATAAACAGTAAAATGAAACCAATTACTTTTATAATTTCTCATACTTCTAGACGTCAAGCACAGATCATCTCCTCCAGAAATAAGTTTATTCCTGTGGGAGAAAGTTTTATTAGAATGTAAAAGTTTTATAATTCTTTTGGAAAATTAAATTTTTGAATAATTAAATAAAGCATGTATTTGCAAAGTAAACTGAGTATAATTAGTTATAATTATTATTTTTTTAAATAATATCACTGTTTTTATACAATTAACTATTTTTAGTTTTATAACATCCACGAATGTTGTATATAACAAACCAATTACTAATTAACTAACTGATTTATTTATATGAAGCCAAACATTTTTTATTTCATTTCATTTGATTACATACATGAAATCTAATTAACGCTTTACTTTTATACGAGCGCTTCCAAATATGTGTGTAATAAAAATATTGGCTTCTATTAAATATTAATGTACTTTTTTCTGAACTTACGACTGAGCAAAAACATTCATTACCTTTCTGTATAATTACAGCACAAGAAGCTCCCTTGTCGAGTTCAACTTCTACGAACCTATTTTTTCTTTATTATGAATTTTCTTTTAATTATTTTCACTGTATGTTAGAAATGAGATAAATTTGTAGATATTCACTTGCAGCGTTTGAAAGTTCTTTTGTAAGAATACATTGTGTGTCACAAATCGAGGGTACATACATTGGATATCTCGTAGTTTCCACAAACACCAAAACACTTAAACATAATATTTTTAGTCACAAACTCTTCTATAAAATCCTTATTTTACTATAAGGAACGTAACCAGACTGCAACCAATAGCTACTCTCCGGGATATGTGCCCCGCCGAGCGCTGAATTACAAGTTACAAGTCTGGCGCGTTAAGTGTAATAGTGTAATAATTGCATATTACCATCAAAACGCTAATGCTTCGATTGCAACAAACACCAGCCGAAAGACTGATCCTACTTAAAGGAGCTCTCTTACCAGTCGTCATACGTCACTTGCAGATTGCAGTTTTGAGCAGTTGGCTCTCGTCAGTGCAAGGTAAGATGTGACGACCGGCACGAGGATCCTTTGACTACTTGGTACATCCCGGTATTTTTACAATAGCGACATGTAAAATAGTCAGCAGGTACCATCTAGCGGTCCAGTGTCTATTGCAATCGAAAAATAAATAGCCTGATTGGGCTTAGCATAGTTCAAATGTGCTTTTAGAGGGCGGAATATTAAACAAAATATTTTTCGTCACAAACTCCTCTATAAAATCCTTATTTTACTATAAGGAACGTAACCAGACTGCAACCAACAGCTACTATCCGGGCTATGTGCCCCGCCGAGCGCTGAATTACAAGTTACAAGTCTGGCGCGTTAAGTGTAATAATTGCATATTGCCATCAAAACGCTAATGCTTCGATTGCAACAAACACCAGCCGAAAGACTGATCCTACTTAAAGGAGCTCTCTTGCCAGTCGCCACACGTCACTTGCAGACTGCAGTTTCGAGCTGTTGGCTCTCGTCAGTGCAAGGTATCATGCTATCTTCAAGGCAGGGCGAATGCAGCACCCTCTTTGAATTTATCTATTACTAAGGGGTATATAATGTTATAACATCGTCAACGGTGATCATTTTTGCTGTAGTTATTACTGCGAGAAATATAATATTACTAGTGTTTTTGATTTGGAACTGATTTTATATCCGAAAATATATAGAAAAGTTTCTTTAGACCGGAATATCTAAACAACAATATACAGTATGTTTCCCAAGAACTTCACTACTAAATTAGGTAGAAATAGGGGTAATTAATACTATTTATCGGTAATAAATAAGATTATCCCCGGTATTTAATAATTATTTTGTTATTGATGACTTTCAGTGAAAATATAAAAATGAGCACATCCAACTAGTTTTAAATGCATTTTGGGGAAAATTTGACCAAAGAGAGGGTCAATCGATGGCGAAAATAATGAATAATTGTCCTGAAGAATTCTTTAACATGTTTATTGACCAGGAAATATTAATTAATAGCGGTCTAGATGTTAAGGATAGCACTGTCATGGTTCATATTGGGATAAAAACAAAGTATGTTGTCCTCTGACATAGATAGTCCACTTATGTTTCAACACCCTGTGCATTTGATGGCTCAACCGGTCAATTTAATTGGTGGCATAACAGATCAGTTGAAATGTTACAGCCCTCTTTTGTATATTACAGAATTTGCCAGCGGGGGTCCTAAACCAAAGTCCACCCAAAGAATATGATTTGCAAAGACCACAGTTCTGTTCCATATGGTTATAAAAAGTTTTAAAATATAACACTTTTATGCTTGTTAAATCAATTTGTGGCTGCTAAATAGTTTGTCATAAAGCTGAATGTCTCGTATATATTTTGAATTACCCTTTTCAACAAATGCTTGGCTGCGTATGATTTTACGCTACAAAAGCATTTAAAAAAATATCCCAAACAATTAATGCGATTATAGCACAGTTCCATTTAACTAATTGCCACTAACCACATTAAACTGGATTATTTCTCAGTTTATAAATGTTTAGGGAAAACTACACGCTTATTTTCTTTACCTTCTACAAACAAAGCAAATGCATTTTAGTTATATAATAAATTTATGGATATACCACATTTCCCCAGCGGATTCTTCCATTAATAATATTTGGAAATTTTCCGTGATCGATGTTATTTAAATATCATTCTCTAGTAAAAAAAGATGCCCGCTTTTACTACTATTTACCCTGGCAAGCCAGATAAGGACTGGGAATTACAGGAGGGATTGATATTCATTGTATCTGGATAAAATGGAATACAAATTATAATGTGTTGAATCGGTGATTTATCCTTGATATAAAATTCTCTTTTATATTTTCTGAGATTTGTATTTTATTTCGTCGATAGAAAAGATATTTTCATAGGTAAACCACGACATATTTGCATTATATTGATTACACATAATACTGTTATTTATTTATTTATTTATAAGTGCTTAAGTTATTGTACAAAAATGTCCATAAAAATAAAACAACAGAAAAATTTACTGTATAGTAATAATTTGTCGAACACATCTAGAATTTAGGCAGAGGTAGAGATAATTGGATTGGCCAAATTTATTGAACCGTGGTAGAATGTTTAGATAGATGTTTGTTTAACCACATATACAAAGGTATGTTTGTAGGAACTCATAAAAAAAAATTTAAAAACCTAAAATATAAAACACGTATAGGAAATTAGTCACTGTATCGGAGTAACTATAAAATATAAAAAACATGTAAGTGTATAAGACAATAAACATGTTTTGTCAAAAAGATAAAAACACAATAAAAAAAAGAATGATAATTAAAAAACAACATTCATAACAAAATAGAAGATTAATGTCTGCTGCTTATCAGCAATTATTTATTTTCAATTATATTTGAATATTAATCAATTATTAACTCATTTAATTGAAAAGGATTTATTATAAGGTCGTCCACAGAATAACCATTGTTCAGTTAAAATTGACTTAATGGCATTTTTAAATGGATTTATACTTAAGAGCGCTCCGGATATAAGCCGGAAAAACGGTGCAAATTACTCTCATATAAATCATTATTTTAAAAAACGGCTTTCACTAAAAGACATTAAAAACATGTTACAATGTGGGACGATGAGAGAAAAAAAAGTATATATAAAAAAAAATTTTTTTCTTCTATTATCGATTTGCAAAAATAATTTTTATCGTCCCGCATAGGTATCATTAAAATAGACATTTTCCCTTTTGTAGAACTAAAATAAAATTAGCCCTAATGTCCTCAAATGCACAGGGAAATTTAAAGATTAGGTATAATAAATTTGTCCAAAGTCATATTCTACTACACTCTATCTCTCGCCTTCCAAGCACACCGTACATTCAGCTGCGTCATTTTATTGACGTGAAGTCATTTACAATTAAAATTGGAAGCATGGATGACTAATACACTCCGACCGACTCTTAATACCTTTATATTGTTTGGCAACTTGCTGTACAAATTTAGATTTAAAGAGTTATTTTCGTTTTTTTTATATCTAAAATGGGGGGGTTCTTAATAAATTTATCACGTACTATAGTTGTGAAAATCAAAGTGAGTGGAGAAATTTCCGATATTTTTATGTATTTCATGGTAAAATCATTATACCAAACTTTATTTTAAAAAAGGTTCACAATGCTCTCTGTTATTCTGAACGATCCATCTTTACACGTCTGAAGGACTTTTATTATACTTACTGTTTGTTTTTGCTTAATTGCTTCACTGATGATACCAATTGGATGTCGCGTCGTAACACTATAAATACTAACACTATCTTAAATTTAAACTTGAAAAGGAATTTTGAGATACAAGAAAAAGACAATATAAAGTTCAAAATATATATATATATATATTAATTTTTTTTTTAAATTATGTTTTTACAAAACGTTCAAGAAAAATGTATTAACAAACTATAGTCTGGCCAATGTACAACACATAGTGAGGAACGGAACGACTCATAATGTAACCAATTACCATCCAATGTGCTGTTTATAGCTAACGATTTAATAATAATAATAATAATAATAATATAATAATAAACACCACAGAAATTAGACAACCACCAATTCCAGAAGCCAGGGTTTGTGCGAAACCTTATGAAAATTTAAAGATAATAGGGTTGTAAAGAATTTCATCACGAACAAATAGCTTTTTGAAAAATGGTTCTATGACCATTTTTGACCATTTCCACGCCGTTTTTCGGAAACACCTTTTTTTACATTTTCGCTATTTTCGCTAAAAGGCATGAAATTTTTAGAGTAGGTAGGTAGGTATCAACAAAAGCTACAATTTAAGCTCCGAAACAACTTCCTACAATAAGTACAGTCCCTAATTAAATGGCAAAAATAGCTATCTTTAGCGGTTTTTAATTATTTGCGCAAAAAGTTATTGACCGATTTTAATTGTCAATAACTCATTTCTTTCGTCTTTTTACGAGATATTTCGTAGTATTTTTTGTATAAAAAAGATGTTTTTCTCGCATCGAAAACGTGAAAAATTTTGTTTTCATTATTTTCACAGGTTCCAAATAAAATTTGCTTTCCAAAACATATACCTAATTCCCACATTTTTCCCTAACTATCACGTTCACAAAATGCACTGAGGAGTTTTTCAAAAAAATAAACGATCTGACCTGCATTATTTGGTAATGAAGCAAGAACCTTATCAGCTACAGTACCATAATATTCATTAAGATCGTTCACCGACAGATTTGGATCAATTTTAGATAAATATTTATTATTACGTTCATAATTTATCAATCTCCAGGCATCTCTAGCTCTATTTTCGGAATTTTTCATGTACTGAACATAGGTGACTTTTTTATTTGCTTATAGCAATTTTATATTATTTATGCGAATCTTTATATAGTTTGAAATCGACAGGATTCTTGGTAAGATTGCATACAAACTTAATGCTAGACAAAGTATCGCGAATTTTATATAAGCATTCATTAAACCATATTATTGGTGGCTTATTAGTAACCGAACATTTTTTAAGGGGAAAGTGCCAATCAACTAAAAGCTTATAATTATGTGCAAGAGAATTTGATAAAAAGCCAACTCTGTTCTCAATATTTGAAAAACAGTTCCAGTCAATTTCACAAAAAGAAGCAAGAGAAGCACGCAGTTTCCCAATTCCATTATTCGTAATTCTCCTTCTTAGTACATCTCTAGGCAATTTACCGGTCGTATTAATAGGCATAAACATACCTAAATCAACGGAGAGGCACGATTCCATAACCTCAGCAGCATAATCGTCATAATACAGCTAGTTAATTGATCAGTAATTTTTATACAATCAGTAATGACGATATTAAGGCCGAAAGAATCACTTAGTGACACTAAATCCGTCAAATTTGAAGTTTTGTTGTGGTAGAGTGACTTAATATAAATTTAGGATACTCTAGGCTTACCTAGTTCACATATCTCCTGATGAAGATAACATGATTAGTGAAACCCGTACCGAGTAGTGCATTCGAATGTAGTGTCCAAGTATATTGGTGTTTGCCGAAACTAAGTCAGTGTTAGTATCACACCAAAGGTTTCAACGCTCTCCTACCCTATACATATGACCGAAGAATACTATAGAAGTTAGTTAAAACATTGAATAAATCTGAGATATAACAAGATATTTTGTTGAAAAAATAAATTAAATTCTCTCAATATAATTGTATTGTGGATAGTTCATTACTACAAGCTTTTAAACATAGCAACAAAAGATAAGAATATTTAGAATACATCTTTTCTCCAAATAGGGTCAGAGCGATATATCCCTTTTAAATAAGATTTTTTTCTAAATTCTTTGGTTTGTAATGTTTTGTATGGAGCCAGTCCCTCGTTATGTGTCCCAGTTTTAAGTTAGTTATTTTCCAAAGCAACGACGTAGATATCTTAAATTTAAAGCAGACATCTAATGACTTCCCGCGTGAATAATATATTAGGATGACTTTTTTTACGAAGCGAAAGAATATATCTAGATGTTTTCATTAGTTTTCTTACACGTACGAGATTGCATTTCCCAGTTGAAGCTCGCTAAAATGTATGTATACCACAATGGAATTATATCCGCAGGGTATTAATTTCTATGTCATGCATGGATAATTTGTGCTGATATACGGAACTATATTATTTGATATACCGGAACTATATAACTATAAGGGAGTATAAGGTAATATTAATAGTTATTTAGATCAATAACATTACATTGTATTAAGCTACTCTGTTTTCGGTATAACAATCATAACGTAATAACCGAAACATCTGTGATACTCATTTACCACTCGATTCACCATAAAACAAAACGACAGCATAATTTGAACAAATATTTTATTATTTTAACATAAATGATAACCCAGTATCAATTTTGATTTGAAAGTGACAGCAACAATATGGCAGCGTACTGACTGATAGTAGGTAATTTGGGTATCTGTACGTTAATTAGTATACTAATGTTAGTGTAGTATAGGATAGATTTGTATATAATGGGTTTTAACTTTAATAAATCATTTTATTTTGCATATCGCTAGTTTTACTGTTGTAAAGCCTAGTTTCCTTTATCGGTCCGCTATATACTGCCCTTTCTCCACTGGAGTTACTGAAGCCCTGCTTGAGCGGCTCCCCTAGGGTAGTGTTGCTTCCACACTTAAAACTAGAACCGGCCCCCGAGCAACCGCTACCGATGCTAGAGTATCACACCTACCCTCTTCCTCTACTGTGACTGAAAAAGGTTACGTCACAGATTAGCAAAATAAGTTTCTCTCCCAGAGATTGGGTGATATTTAAAATTAAATCTAGACAACTAATTAGTTGTGTGAAGCATTCCAGTGTTTCTAAAAGTGCTTTATGATTTATTCAATCCAAAGCTAGATCTCAAAAAGAAGAAAAGTATATGCACACCATAATTAAATTAGACAACATCTCTATATTTGTAACCACCTAAATTTATGTGTTTGATAACATTCTGAAAATATATTTCTGTGATTAATATATTCTTACTTTATTAACCAATCAAAACATACATTTACAAGAAAATCGAATAATAGATTTTTTTAAAGTGAGAAAAACGGCTTTCGATCAGTGGAAAAATCGAAAAAAATGTATGTTACATTTTTCGTAGTAGCCATGTGGGGTGAAAATTGAAAAATCTGCAAAACGAAGGATCGAGAAATCAAAACAAATCGTTAAGAGATGAATTTTTATTGAGCGCTCTCTGGGGGTAAACCCACCAAAAAGTGTGACTAAAAGTGGAAAATAAAAAAAATTAAAAACAACTTTAAAAATTTCTTTTTCAGTGACTCAAACCTGTTTTCCATGAATATTGTGCTCGAATTAAGGGATATTAAGGGCCCTCAATTCTCGAATAATTTTCATGGGAAAACCTGTTTTCCATGAATATTTTGCTTGAATTAAGGGAGATTAAGGGTCCTCAATTCTCGAGTAATTTTCATGGGAAAACAGGTCTTTGTAAAAAAAAAAATTTACCCGGTAAAAATCGATCTCCTGTGTATTAACACCCGAAAAGAAAGTACTAACAAATAAATATTAAGATATAAAAGCTTTAGAAAAACTACTAAAAACTGTACGCCAGAATCTCAGAACAGCTCTCACAAAATGTGATGATGAACATCACAGCATACCGCTTCCAACATAGAACTTTGCTTAGAAATGTAACATCTATAAAAATAAAGCTCATAAAATCTTGTCAAAACTTCTATTAGATGGACAAATAATATCAGGGTAAACAAGAAAAGTTTTAGTAATTGTTCCACTTTACAAGTAAAGTTTTCCACAGACGACTAAAAGACAAACTGTTTATATCTGACGAAGTTTAATTTTGTTTTAGTGCTTGCCAAGTAATCTCAGGCGTATTATGAATTTTCAAATCGTCTTAGTCAACAAGTTAATGCTATAATGCCGTTATTTCATTGATGGTAATTTTGTATTAAACGTATGATTAAGAATGCATTATTAATTAATTGAAATCGTTATATATTTTGTTGATCAATTTTAAGCTAAGCGTGGTAGTTCCATACGTAAGTAGATTGGATATATGCGGCCAAAATGCAGTCATGCACAATTTTTCCAGCAATTGAACAAATTTAAATATGGTATTTTAATAAATAAACTCACAAGTTTCTAATTGTCACATAAATTTGTTTCTTTCTTAAAACGTAAATGTTGAATCACTAACGGGAATGGTAGATCAGTGTGTTAAAGCGACTGGCTAGCAAACTGAGTTGCCTAGCGAAGTGGGTTCGATTCCTATAAGGCGAAACAATTTTTCATTAAAATAAATTGCCCCAAGAGTGGTTCGGAGTCCACATTAAACTATATGGCCTCGTCTCTCTTTGCCTAGCACAAGGTCCTTGATCTTCCAGGGGGTTAGTTCGGTAACTTGAGAGGCGGTTAAGAAAACTAACGGCATTATTAATTCTATCAATCACCGAGACAAGATGTACCTATCAACAATTAATAAAATATCCAAATAATGAAATACTTAAGTTAAATTATATTCAATACAGAAACATCACAACATTGCTTATAAGGAAAATAAAAGCTAAGTATTACAAGGAGAGAATTGAAAAAGACAAAAATATCTCAAAAAATTTATGGGAAATAGTGAAAGAAATATGCTCACAAGGAAAAACAGCAAATAATATTACCTCGATTATCAGTAACAATGGTGAAAAGATATGGGACATGAAACAAATAACTAATACGTTTAATGCTGAATATATAAGTATGGGGAAAACATTGACCAGTAAAATTTAAAAAAATTATAACTATAAAGAAGAAAAAAAGAAATAAACATGAATTCAATGTTTTTAACGGCAGCAAATAGTCTAGAAGTTAGTGAAACAATTTCATCACTAAATGCAGAAACCTTAAAAGTTATATCATCAATAATCATTGCTCCATTTGTACATATAATAAAAAAATGTACAGAAACGGGATATTTCCCCTCTATGTTTAAAAAGTCTATTGTCCTGCCAATTTATAAAAACGGCGACCGTTTAAAAGTAAGGAACTATCGACCTATATCTTTGATAACTAATTTCACTAAAATATTTGAAAAAATCATTAAAAAAAGGTTATGTAAATATCTAGAAAAATACAAGTTAATATCTGAAAAACAATATGGTTTTCGAGAAGGCATGTCTACTCAGAATGCAATATTGCATTTAACTTCTGAAATGTATAGAGCTTTGAACGAGAATAAGCCTTTCCTCTGCATTTTTATAGACTTATCAAAGGCATTTGACACCGTCAGTCACGCTATACTAATAGATACCTTAGAAAATATTGGAATTCGGGACACGGCATTGGGCTTATATAAAAGCTGTATCAATAATAGGCAACAATGTGTCAAAATAAATAGTATATACAGCAACTACAAGAATGTAGAATACGGTGTTCCACAAGGCACAGTATTAGGGCCCATCTTATTTAATATCTATCTCAATGGCTTGTTCTCTGTTCAAAGCTGTGGTACAATTGTCACTTATGCAAACGATACTGCTATATTTTACACAGATGATACTTGGAATTCTTTAAAAACTAAAGTCGAATTAGACATCAAAAAAAATTAAAGATTGGTTTGACGATAAGCTGCTTACAATAAACACAGCAAAAACCGTTAAGCTGTAACAGGACAACGTTACCAGACTTTGATCACCTCAATGTGAATAACGAGTTTTCTATAATGGCTGCTGAAGGAGTCAAATATCTGGGAATCATGATAGATTGACATTTAAAATGGGATGCACATATTAATTATGTTATAAAAAGACTCCAAACTCTAATATATAAATTTAAAAAACTCAAGGGAATCATACATGATATTAAATTTATGAAAATTTTATATTATTCATTAGTAGAATCCCATATTACTTATGGAATTTTAGGTTGGGGGAGGTGTTGCCAAAACATTATTAAATAAATTGATGATTGTACAAAAAAGAATATTAAAAATTATACTAAAAAAAGAAAATAATTACCCTACGGACCATTTATATATAGAAGCTGGTTTAATGGATCCGCGTCAACTCTTTTTTGTCCACTGTAATATAAGACAGCGCCAAAATAGGTCATCCTAAAAAAGAAATGAACATAATTACAATACTAGAAAAAAAGTAACAGTTACCTACCTTCTTTTATGTTTAAAACCATAGGACAAGGAAGTGATTATTTTCTAGGACCAAAACTATACAATCATTTACCATTGGCAATTAAGAATGCAAAAAACCTATATGTATTTAAAAACAAATTAAAATAAACACACTTACAGTGCGACGAACAGAAATACACGATTTAATTTAATTAAAATAAAATCTGATATATAATATTCTAAATACTTACTTATATATTTTTTAAACTGTTGAATATGTGAGAAATATGCATGTGTCTAATATTGGTCATATTAATTATATTTATTACCATATGTAAATATATATATTATATGTCTTTTAAAGTTGTGCACTTAAAGTTGAGTATGCATATTCTTATCTCTATATCCAATTGTTTTTATTATGGTTTTTATTGTTGTTATATTAGTACTAGTCTTTTCTACTTTGTTTGTTATTTAAATATTTTATCCGCTAGTTATTTTTAAATTGTATTCGTACAGTCTACGCAAGTATTTTATTACTTTTCAGGCTTTACTTTGTTTCTTGTACTTAAATTATATTTGTAAGCTATGTATGTGTATATCTCTTCCTTATCAGAAAATAAAACTTCAGTGATGTACATCCTATTAGTATTTTACCGATTTTGTCGAAAATTTTAGAGAGCAAGTTAATAATTATGTCACTGATAGTAAAATAATTCCCGAAAATAAATCGGGATTCCGTGAAAAACAGTACTATTAAGCTTCTCCTCAGGGTCATAAATGATGTAATCGAAGCTTTTGATAAAGGTGACATCGCGGTTTTAACTTTAATAAACTATTCTTGTGCTTTTGACACAATTAATCATTAGCTACTACTTGCTAAATTACAATATTATGGTTTAAACAACGCAGATTTAAATTTTGTAAGATCATATTTAAGTAACAGGAGGCAAAAAGTTGTCATTCAAGAACAGCATTCACAATTCATTGATATTAAAACTGGTGTTCCCCAAGGGTCCATACTAGGACCTTTGCTGTTTATTATATACGTGTCTGACTTTCAAAAACAACTTTTCAGTTGTAACATGCACCAGTATGCTGATGATACACAATTGTTACAGATTATTAATATCAATAATATAGTGAGACATGTTGAGCAAATTAATACAGATATTCTCAAACTAACAGAAATTTCCCAAAATCACGCTCTTAAAATAAATTCAAGTAAATCATCTGTAATAGTTGTGGTAGGTTTCGTGATGATGCCATGAACCATGTTAAAATTTATATCGAAGGACAGCAGATTGAACACAGAGATGTTGTCAAAAATCTCAAAAATCCTGCTCAATATTAAGACATCTATATTCAAATAGTGGTTCACAGGCACTTTGACGCTACCATTGAATCAGTAAGGTTTTTAAAAAACTAGCACTACAGACGCACTAGCACATATAATAACCGATATTCAAACATGCTTTTCTACAAATGAGTATATGGGTGCAATTTTTTTAGACATACAAGTAGCTTATGATTCAGTTGACTTTGGGATGCTAAAAGACAATTAAACAGAATATACCACATTATATTGCAACCACCATTGTCAAACTTTTTTGTAACAGAGAGGTATATATTAGAGTAGACCAAGATTTACTTCCAGAGGATCACCTCAGGGCTCGGTTTTGAGCTATTGAACTATTTAATGTGTATACTGCTGATATTCATATATATAATCAAATAACCACAATTCAATATATTGATGACTTTTGCCTGTATGTTCAAAAACGGAAATATGAAACAGTTAGAAGACAATTAACCAACATAGCAAATATAATTCAAATTTGATGCGATGATAAAGGTTTCAATTTATCAACAGAGAAATCAGCAGTCTCTGTTTTTACCCGACATAATACCCCTAAGATGGATCAGATAAAACTTGGGAGTCAAACTTTTCAGTTCCGAAATATAGTGAGGTATTTAGGAATAATCCTCGATAAGAAACTTACCTCGGGATCCATACATTGAACAAATTATCACTAAATGTAATAAAGGTATCAATTACTTAAACATTTTCGCTAAATCTTGGTGGGGTCCTCAGGCACAGATTTCCATATTATTCTACAGAGAATATATACGTTCTATCATAGATTACGGTAGCATTTTCTATGGTTCTGCTTGTAACTCTCAATTTAAACAATTGATTTCCTACTAAACAAGGCGCTACGCTTAAGTATTGGGGCAAGGAATAGTACTCCCATTGAACCACTAAGGGTTGAATCCGGCGAACCACCATTAACACTCAGGAGGCAATTTCTTTCTGAAAAAATAATAATTCAGTCTAAAATAAAAAATCCTTTAATAGTAAATAAAATACATCATCTAAACATTGCCGATTTAACAAGTAACTACTGGTGTAATAAAAACTCACCCCCATTGTATGCAGGATATCAGGAAATTAACACTTATTTAAAAAAAAGTATAGAAAACCTTAACCTGGATGTCACAAACCTACCTATTATAATTCCTAGTTACAGTGAAATTCTATCGGCCAGCATGAATACTTTTAATTACAACTTGGATAGATCCAGTGACTATATTCATATTTATACAGATACTTCCAAAACACAGTCGGGCGTAGGCAGTGCCTTCTTGTCACCAACTCTTAAAAAAGAAGCCAAATACAGACTACACAAAGAAACATCAATTTTTACTGCTGAAGCTTTTGCCATACTAAAATCTCTAGAATATGTAAAATACAATAAACTCAACCGTGTGTTAATTTTAAGTGACTCTCTGTCGGTTTTATTAGCTTTGAGAAAGTTGCCACTTGCAGGCTGCAGTTTCGAGCTGTTGGCTCTCATCAGTGCAAGTTAGGCATGTGACGACTGGCACGAGAGATCCTTTAAGTAGGATCAATCTTTCGGCTGGTGTTTGTTGCAATCAAACTATTAGCATTCTGTTGGTAATATGCAATTATTACACTTATCACGCCAGGCTTGTAACTTGTAATTCAGCGCTCGGCGGGACATATAGCCCGGAGAGTAGCTTGTTGCAGTGTGGTTACGTTCCTTATAGTAAAATAAGGGTTTTATAGAGGAGTTTGAGACTAAAATATTGTTTAATATTCTGCCCTCTATCTGCACATTTGAACAATTTTGTAATTTGTTATTTTTACCTGGTTGAGTGAAAGAGTAGCTTTGCTGAACTCCGCCACAAATAGTGACAATTTATTATTATTATAAGTCAGGTATTCTTCAAGGACCAGCTCTTGGCGCACTCTTGTTTGACATTTCCATCAGCGACATTTTGATAGATCTACAACTTGAACTATATACTGATGGTTTAAAACACTTGCCGAATATTTATAATTAGTGTTCTAAAAGTAAACTTAATCCCTTCAGAAAAGACAGTCTTTTGACCTCTGAAGATGTCGTTTCATCATAGTAACTATTTTATATGAAATAAATAATATAGGCTATAACTAATATATTAATATTTAGATCCCCTATTGGAATATAAACCTGTATATAATTAATAACATAGTTAGAATTCGGGAGATCGTATAAATTTCCTTTAGCACACAATTCATTTTCTAAGGAAACTTTGGCAATTACATACTTACCATACCATAGCTTGATTTACATGTAGAAGGTAACATATAAAGAGCGGCATCATACGTATATAAAAATGACTGAAGTAATTGATTTTCCTGTATCAGGGATCTTAATTAAATTAAATGTTTCGAATCCAACGTGCCGTAAACTGCTTCTCAAATACAAACATTCGTCGTTCATATTACCGTAAGACTCTTTAAATTAACCTGTTTCTAACTGCAAACAAATTACGTAAATTTAATCAGTATTTTACGGTTTGTTTGTTACACATTTGATGCTTTCAGATTTCAATTAAGATATATTATGTTGACGTTGTCAGAAATAGGGGTTGTGGTTGATCAATTTGACGAGATATTAATGAGGCATTGTGCACTGCGTTAAATTATAATTGAGTTCACAGTGGTCTTATATTAGCAGCGGTAAAGGGGTAATGACTATTGCGACATAAAATCGGTTATCTGCACGAGAAACGAAAAGCTAATTAAAAATGACTGAGACCTTGAGAATTAGGTATTCAAATGTGCTTCGAATACTTGTCTTTTTAATGGTTTATGGAGCACCGTTAGGGATATATCAATTACTCACTTCTTTTCGGTGATTTATTTTCATACTTCTGCTTCTATGATCCCTGTTTGTAATAAGTATATGCCTATACCTCCACTTTTGTCTAATCGATCCTTGCGATATAGTCTATACCCCGGTATTGAGATTACATTCTGCTTGAGAGTCAGCTTTCAGATATGGCAGCAATACTAAAGTCATTTTCTACGACTAAATCCTTCAAATCAGCAGAACTCGCCAAGGGAGAATAATCCAGGGCAATTAGTAATCCAGTAATCGATTTCCAAAAATCGACCTCCCCGCAATTTTGTTTTTTTAAACTTTTTATTATAATATATCGTTATACGCCTGAAAGTTACGCCACCGACGCACTAAAGCTTTCGTGACATACAGGGTGTCTCACCGGGAACTGAATCGATCGATATAGAGAAAAGCACGCAGTAGAAAATTTTGAAAATTTAGATAACTACTAATGTCGGTGTGGCCAATCCAACTAAAATAATTACAAGCAGGTGGCACTTCCGCTTATATAGGAAGTCGATACCAACTTGCTTATTTCAAATGTAACACCCTATATATTTTAGGGTTTTCGTAAAGAGCATAAAATTCTGAGTCGAAAATATGTAGAATATCCTATACCTAAACCTAGCCGTTTCAGAAATATTTGACATTTTATAGAAAATTTGACAGGTTTGCAAAAACCGTTATAACATTCTTCGTGTAAAAGATCCTCATTTGCTTCTTGCCACATAAAAAGAACACAAGGAGAACTACGTTCTACAACTGAAATAAATTCAATAATATCATCTAAGTGTTCCGTTTTTCACGTTACATTTTGTCAACTTCAAACCGCGAAAACTTGTTTAGGTCAAATGGAACACCCTGTATTTTTTTAAGTCAAGTTGTATAAAATTGAATTCCCTTTTTTCTGATATTAGCATTGTGGGGGTTAAAGTTACAACTTTTTGAAATATTTACTAGTTTGTTAGAAATTCATGAATTGTTGTAATCATTTCATCAAAATAGCCATGATTAGAAACAATCAATCATTATCTTATGTCAAAAAATGCCAGCACGTTTAAATTATACCAACGAAAACTTTTTAAATTTGTTTATTATTTATGGAGAATGTGATAACGTTATATCAAGAACTTGCAGCACATTTGCTACTCGATATCCAGAAAAACGCAAAATAACACTAACACTGTAACATGCGTATTAATCGAATTGAAGATATGGCATGAACTAAAATAGCAGAGATAAGATCGATTTAAAATATGATTTCATTTCAATTTAATAATTGCTCAAAAATCCGCCCTCGAACCTCGACACATTTTTCGCACCTTCGGATTAGTTCCTCATTGGTAGCTCTTCTAATTGAATCCTGTGATATGTTTTGAAATGCATTTCTTACTCTTTGCATACAATCTTCAATGATTGTTAATGGACTCTCATAAACTTTATTTTTAATAGTTCCTCAAATGAAATAATCCAGAACTGGTAAATCGGGCGAGCGAGGACGCCATAAGAAAGGTCCATTATTGGCAATCCATTGATCATAAAAAGTTTCTTGTAAATAATTATCTATTAAATATGCGTTATGTGGGGGAGCACCGTCGTGCTGATAAAAAATGTTTCTATGTTCGACGAGAGGTAAATTTTCTAAATAGTTATTATTCAAATTTTGTAAGATATTCAGATATCTTTCACCTAAAAAAAATGTACCTATACATATTAGCAGAAGAGAAAATTTAATTCACCGTTTAAATGTTCCTGATAAAATTGTAATGCTACCACTCTATCGTTTCTTATGGCACCACAGTAAACATTGAACTGCCAACTTTCCTGAATTTCTAAGACTAGAATACACTATTGATATGGAAACAAATAACAGGTACACCCCATTTTCTGATAGTTAGTAGTTTTAGTTCCTTATTATGTTGTCCCAGGGACATGTAGTAAAGTGATTTAAATTTTTTCTCGAAAACTAAGTAAGATACGATAAAAATTCAAGAGACAAAAAAGTTTTATTTTTAGTTGTTTAATGAGATAAATATTATAACAGTTTTAATAAAATCAGTGGCGCACATTTCTTTGCCAAAAATAGGTTAAGGTGCCCCCCTGGACGCCACTGGACTTAGTAATTTTAATCCACTTAGGGCCAAATTAGTCTCTCTCTACCATAAATTTACACTGCCAAATTTCAATAATATCGGCTAAAGTATTATTAATATTTTTAGGAAAAAAAGATTTTTTAAAGAAAGTTTGACACCCTGTATCTTGAAAACGAAGCATTACCGGACCTATGTTTATATAAACTTTTCGTCTTAGAATCGCTCAAGGAATTACCCCTTGAAGTTTGGCCACGTACTTAAATAACACCATGTATTGAAGCTCGTGATGGTCCTAATTGTGTACATTGTGTATATATTACCATGACGATCTATTATATAAGATTATAAGGGCAGAGCTTTCTTGAAAAATAAAATTCTGCGTGTGGAAATTCATAGACTATAATCTGCGAATACATTGAGTATATTTTAACGAAGTCTACCAAAAGAATTAACCTTTACAAAAAAATGCTTACTTCTCCCATTTCTTTGATGTTCATAATCATAAAACATGAGATTATCCTTTATTAATTTCCATTAGCTAGTCGCTTAGATTTTACGCTTATGTATTATATCATTAACTAAATAATAACCTGAAGTAAAAACTGAAAAACATATGGATCCACTTTTCTCGCCCAAGGGCCTATTAAAAATTGTATCATAATAATATAATGAAAGCCCGCGGTGAGGTGGTTGTATCACAGAAAAACACTACGAAACACAAACTTGGATTAATCATACAAAGTACATTATATTATTAAAAAACAAATTAATTCTGATTAAAAAAATAAGTAATACTTTGTAAACATTAATATTATTGGAAGATAATTAATATATGCATATATTTAGGCCTAAACCAAACTCTTCAGATAGCCCCAAAGAAAAGACCAGTGGATTCAAATCTAGAAAAGAAGCCGTGGAAATGGGCCTACTCCTCCCATCCAACTATTTACGAAAGTGTTATTTAAATGAGCGCATATGGTAACCTTCAGAATTACGGTGCAGGTAAAAAAAGACAATAAGAACTTTTTATGGTGACATCAAACAAGCTGACGTACATTAAAAACTTATAAAGGCGATTCAATTTACAGGCAAATTAGTACAGAGAGTAACGCTATTTTAATGAGGTCGTAAAGTCTTTATTACGTTTTTTAGCTGCACAGTAAAATTGCAAACTACTATACAGTAATATAGAAATGAGGGGCAGACCCATCGTGCGTAAACCACTTGTTTAGCCGGGCTTGTAGAAGAACGCTATCTAAAGGTATCTCAAACTGGTTCCCAAGAAAGTCCAAATAAATACATAGAACAGAATATGTCGCAATTAATAAGAAATATATTCACAAAGAAGACATTAAACATGAAATCAAAATATGACTAGTTTAATAACTACATGGGATCGATAATATTGCAATATATTATATCTATAAAAAAAAGAATAAATATAAAAGAAAATAAATATATTAAAGAATATTATATCTGTACATTGCAAGTGACCCATGCTCCTAGTTTTTTTCTTCCACGTCCAGTGGAAGTATAGTAACGCAAAAAAAATATTTATTTTTTTGTTGAAATAGGCTTAAAATGTCATGAAACGCCGAGATTTTTAATCTAAGCGAAGAAAAATTTTCTATCTGTCTGTCGGTTTGTCTGTAACTTTTTTGTGCGCACGTTTACGTTTATGATATTAACTTGAAATTTGGTATACTTATGTATTACAACGAGATCTGGAACTAGATTATATTTTGATCTAATTATGTTGAAAGGTTCAAGGGTAAATAGGCAAGGCAAGCGGGTAAGAATCCGTAAAATTTCAATTTAGGGCATGTACGAAAAGTCAAAGTCTCAATATTTTTTTGTCATCAGCCACCCCCACTATCACTCCCAAACCACCCCCACACTATTATGAAAGGGAGAAAAAAAATTAAAATATGATTTAGTGTGTATACAAGAACGAAACGTCTCAAACATTTTTTTGGCGTTAGCCACACCCTCTACCACCCCCATTGCCACCCCACCCCATTATTAAAGGGAGTAAAAAATTAAATTGGGATTTAGTGTGTATACGAGAACCAAGGGCCTCTTTTTCTTGACATTAGCCACCCCCTCTACCACCCCCACCCTATTAATAAAGGGAGTAAAATATTACATTAGGATTTAGTGTGTCGACACTGGATCTGGAAGCAGTGATTCCTTGGGCGGCGGTTATCTTAAATTGTTTTGTTTTATATTTATAAATGAGTATGATAAAGTATTAAATAATTTTCAATAAAAATAGTGAGATATTTGATTGATCCAGTTAATGAAATTAAAAGGTTACTGCCTAATATAGAGCTGTAATGTTAGCACTAAACCAATCGAAAACTTTCAGCCAAACATTTCACATTATTCCAATTGTGCAATATAACCCAGTTCAATGTAAATAAACGGTTAATGTGGGTGGTATATAACACTTGCCCTAAAACTGTATCCTGGGGAACTCCTCAGGTTAGAATTTGTTCTTACTTAAGATATTTTTATTTCTAGTTTTTGCTTTCTCCAAGGAACATTGAAGCAAAATAAGATCAGTACCTCTAACTCCATAGATTTCAAGTTCCTCTCGCCAATGTCCATGACTAACAGTGTTAAAGGATTTTGCTAAATCAACAAAGACACCGATTTTTCTAAAACTTTTGATAAATTAGATTACGGTGTCTTGTTACAAAAATTGGTCAACTTCGGCCTTACCAAAATGTTTATATACTTTGTTCTTCACAACCATCTGATACGGCACTTACTGTCCAATACCATGAACTTAAGTCTATGAAATAACAGCAACGCCTGGCGTTCCTCACTGGTCCGTTCTTGGACCCTTATTATTCATAATATTTATAAATGAGATTAGCTGCGAATTTCTAAATAGCGCTCTGGTGTACGCTGATGATTGCAAGCTGTATTCGACCATCAACAATTTTAATGACTGCTTTAACTTGCAAAAAATTTGCAACAAATTAATAAGTGGTGTGACAAAAATAAACTGCATCTAAATATGAACAAATGTAAATATATGACTTTTACAAGAAAAATTAATCATAATGAGTTTACTTACCTTTAAATAATGTTCAGCTGTCTAGATGTAGTCAATTTAAAGATCTTCACATTTAATAATAACATAAATGATGTCACGGCTAATTTTTGCGAAAGCATAGGTTTCATAATCAGAAATACCAAAGAATTTGGTGAATAATAATACAATATTGCTGTTCAATGCATCTGTCAGATCAAAATTAGAGTACGTCTCCATAATATGGAGTCCAGAAAGGCCGTGCATAAACTTAGCGTTGAGAGAACGTAAAAAAAATAAATAAGTTCTTTGGTACAGAATGCATTTATCCACCAAGAGGTACGCCTTAATGTAATATATTAAACATATATCAAATACAGGATTTGGATTCCCGCCGTAAATCTTAACCATTACATATAATGTGTTCTAACTATGCATATATAAAGGATGATGTTGATATATTTTGTACTATTGTTAATAAAATTAATCAATCTGTATTGCATTCAAAATAAAATATTACTTATTTTTGTACAAGAACTTTTTGTAATTATACTTGTCATTTTACAATGTTTGTTTTTTCTACCTGTAATTGGATTTCCTATCTATTTGGGTAGTTGTATTCTAAATAAATAAATAAATGAACTAACTCTGATGACTGCTTAAACTTGGATACATAAAAATGTATCGAGCAGTCCTCTAATTTCATATCAATTTAGTTTACATTCGACAACATGAGTAGTTATTTAGCTCTAAAATCATAATGTCAACCTACATCAGGAATTTATGAATGGAATTTTTCTGGGGAGCCGACACAACTAATCTTTCTTTTTAATGGGGCTGTTAAGAGGTGTTTGGAAACATCTGTTGCTTTGTACATACTTCGCGTTATTTATTAACTGTAAATTGATTCAGGAAAATCAAAAGAGAATTAATTTCCGTAATCATAATTAGACTGTCGGAACAACTTCAAAAGATTGTTTAATATTGTGAACCGGCTTTAATGTATTGATTTAAAAATATCAAAATTAAAGCCTTAATAATGCTTGCTAGATATTCGTTAAAAGTAAGCTCGCAGCTTGTATCAACTAAATTCTGGGCAGTCCGTAAAACAATTTAGGTAGATTTGTCAAAGGTATTTAAACTGTTAATCTTAACTAAAGAATATTTGACGCATTTGACATTTTTTTTGCCAATATAACTCAATCGGCACAAAACATATAGTCTAGGTCAGGAGTCGGAAGGGGTGGGGGTCCCACAATTTTTTTTCCTCGGCAACCCCTTCAAATTGGCCAAAAACCATCCCCAAAGTGGCCTTTTCCGTGAACCCGTTTATTTTCCCCACTGTTATTCTCTCGAGTAGAATGGAAGGTCCCTCGAGGGATTTGACCTCAGCCACCCTTACACCAGGCTTCCACCCCCTAGGGTTTTAAATTTAAATTTTTTCCCACTTCTTTGAAGGGTAAAAACGACCCCCGGGGATGGTTACACAACTGTGGTCACCTGCCACCTTCCTCACAGAAACACCTCCTGTAAAATATAAAAAAAAATGTCCACAACAAAAATTTCAATTGTCCATTGAGGGTTGGAAGTTTGGTGTAGGGGTGGCTGAGATCAAATCCCTCGAGGGACTTTCCGTTCTACTCGAGGAAATAACAGTTAGTCGAAAAACTGAGGAATATAAACGGGTTCACGGAAAAGGGTACTTTGGGGATGGTGTTTGGTCAATTTGAGGGGGTTGCCGAGGAAAAAAAATTACGGGACTCCCACCTCCTGTTGAGCGACCTCGATAACGGGAGAGGGTCTTTAGATTGGCGCTCTGGCAAAAAAAAAGCAAAAACCCGAAAAAATCCCGACTCCTGACATCGATAAGCATGTATTCATGTTAATAATAATAATAATAATAATAATAATAATAATAATTCTTTATTGATCCAAGAGATCATACAAATGATATAGGACAAGTCATATACAAAAAAATATTAACAGATATAAGTAAGAAACAGAAGAAACATACACCCATGAATGAATCCGCACATGCATTCAGGCATATATGTACATAGGTAGAAAAGACATAGAACTACAAACATAGAAGTTAAAAAAAAATTAGAAAAAAAATAGGTTAATTATTACAAGATCCATTAATTTAAGACAAAAGAAATTCATTAACAGAGTAGTAAGCTTTCTTTAGTAGCATTTGTTTAACAGCAGATGTGAACTTCTTGATACTTTACACTGCGGACATATATGAACACGTAAAGTTCTCCTCCATGCAAAAGCTATGCTGATGACACACAACTGCATCTTACCTTTCCTCCTGACTTACGGGAGCTTGCCTTGCATCAAATCAATAGCGACCTTACATCAATTTCTACGTATAGCGCGAACCATAACTTAACTTTAAATGCTTCCAAATGCTCAGTTTTATTATTTTCTCCAAAGTATCAATACTCAAACCTAGCTAATCATATGATAATTAAAATCAACAACACTACTCTTCCTATAGTAACAGAGGCAAAAAATTTAGGAGTTATCTTTGATAATAATCCCACTTTTACACCGCATATAAATAGCTTGCTGAGGAAATCATACGTTTGTCTAAAAATGCTATATGCTAGCAAACAGTTTTTATCTTTTAAAATAAGAAAGAAATTATGTGAAACGCTCGTTCTACCAATATTTTATTATTGCCTAATTATGTATTTTCCATTTTTGGATTCGGTTAATAAGAACAGAATTCAAAAAGTTCAGAACACATGTTGTCGGTTTATTTTTGGCTTGCGTAAATACGACCACGTCAGTGTTAAAATTAAAGAGCTTCATTGGCTGAAGATCAACAATATCTGGAAACTTCATTTCTTGCTATTTGTACACCGTTTGCTGACTACATCTATACCGAAGTACCTGAGAGACAAACTGGTGCCACGTAACGCATTGCATTCGCGCGATATCAGATACGTTAACAATTTTACAATGCCTCAACACTCAACAACTTTTTTTCAAAAATCTTTCACTTACAACGCTGTTAAACACTACAATAATATGGATACTAACTTGAAACATTTTTCTGTAGCTAAACTTCGCAATAGTTTAAGATCTCAACTATTAGTTAACGAATAATATGTGGGTACACATTTTTATTTTCCGTCTTTTATCATTAATTTTAGGATTTTAGATTTACACTTCTACTGTTTTAGTTTTCTTCTTTTAACTTCACTTTTATATTTTAAATAAATTGTATTGTTATTATTATTATTATTATTATTATAGGTATTAGTTATAGCTTAAGTAGACATAGGTTAAGTGTTAGAGTAGCCAATGGCTAAACTTCGCCTATGTAAATTAAAATG
Organism: Leptura quadrifasciata; assembly: GCA_963675555.1. Classification (NCBI taxonomy): domain Eukaryota; kingdom Metazoa; phylum Arthropoda; class Insecta; order Coleoptera; family Cerambycidae; genus Leptura; species Leptura quadrifasciata. The sequence goes on along the minus strand of OY776681.1, from coordinate 9,665,970 downwards.
TATGATTATGCATTTTCCTGAATAAAGACGATTTTTTTTTTTTTTTTTTTTTTTTTTTTTTTTTTTTTTTTTTACAAAAAACCAGTCACCCTATTCTGTGGCTCCGACCCTCACAGAGGGGAGCTGGTAATACCAATAGCCACTCCCCACGCCCGTGGGGTGAGTGACTACCGGGTCCGCGAATCGTGTGCCCTGAGTAGACGTAATGAACCGAGGATGACAGCCTTCTGCATTCTGCCGGCTAAGATCTCTGCCGAATCTCGGCATGCCGGTATGATCTTTAGTTCTGAAAGCAGCGTCTGTCTCATTCCACCGAGGGCTCCTATAATCAGTACCACTATTTTAACAGAATGGCCTGGATAAAACCTGCGGAGTTCGAAGAGCAAATCTCGATATTTTGTCCGTTTTTCCTCCTCTTTCAAGACAATGTTGCTCTCAGCGGGAGCTGAGAATTCCACGACATACATTGTCTTGAGTTGGTGGTCGAGGAGTACTATGTCAGGCTTGTTGGCTTGTATTTGCCTGACGGTGGGAAACGAGTAGTTCCAATAAATTAGGCACTTCTCATTCCCCACAACGGACTCAATATCCCCCGGAACGTAAGGCAGCACTGGTGTTTCGTCTATCCCATACGAGTGCCTTAGATGATAGTAAAGCACTCGTAATGCTGCGTTGTGTCTATGAATATAGGCCGAGACTGCGTAAGTCGGGCAAGCCGACAGTAAGTGCATTACAGTCTCCGGCGCCCTGCGGCAGGCCCTGCAGCTGACATCAGGGACCTCCATACCCATGACACGACGTCGATAGACGAGAGTGTTAAATACACCATCCTGGCAAGCCATTATGAATCCCTCGGTCTCAGACTTCAGCCCAGCTGACCTTAAGAAGGCGAAGGTCAGCCTTTCGGATAAGCCGAGGTCTTCTATATTTTTATAGAAGATCCCGTGCAATGGCTTATCCTTATGGAGCTGCAGAAGGATGTTGTGTTCTGCAGCTCTAATGTGGGCTTTTAGTCGAACGGGTTCCAACTCGGTGACAGAGTCGGGGTTTACCTGCTCGACGTCGAAGATGAGACCAAGTTCATCGGCTGCTCTGCGTGCTGCCTTAAAGAGAAAAGCTCCTACCTCTGCATTTTCATGGTCTCGGACCATGCAGAGGAGGGGATCCGAACTCCTGATGACCTTACATGCTCCCTCCAGAACCATCCTGCTATGGAGACTCTCCAAGCTCAAGAGTCCACGGCCTCCCCGATGCCGTGGGAGATATAACCGTGGAACGGACGATTTAGGATGCAAGCTCCTATTGAGATGCATCTTCTTGCGGGTTACTACATCGAGTTGACGCAGCTCTTCTCTAGTCCACTTCACTACTCCGAAAGAGTAGAGAAGGATCGGAACGGCAAGCATATTTGTAGCAGACACCTTGTTCTTCCCCGACAGTTCTGAAGACCAGATCTGTCGGAGTAGGTGCTGATACTTGCCGCGGAGAGCGTTTTTCACTACACTCACTTCTTGGGTGGAGCGTTGCTCGACACCCAAGTAAGTGTACGACTCTCCGGCATCTAGATGGTGTAAGATGCTTCCGTCCACGAGCTGCGCGTCCTCTCCGTAGTCACCGCATCGTCCTCTCTTGAGATGGATCAGTGCGCATTTGTCCAACCCGAACTGCATACCGACAGCCTGCGTATACTCCTGTACCACCCTAAGGGACTGTTGGAGATCCCTCTCTCCAGAGGCATAAAGTTTAAGGTCATCCATATAAAATAGATGGGTGACCTTATGCCTCCTGTCGCCGGGGGTACCGCAGTTGTAGCCACGGGTTTTCCGGAGCGAGACGGATAATGGCAGTAGTGAGATGCAAAACAGAAGGGGGCTGAGGGAATCTCCCTGAAATACTCCTCTTCTGAATGTTACCGACTCTGTTTGGACTCTATCGTTACCCGATGTTATGGTAAAGCGAGTCCTCCAGAGCGGCATCAGTTCTTCAATACATCTCACTACGGGACCGGGTACCACAAGACATCGGAGCAAGTGAACAATGAGCTCATGCGATGTCATGTCGAATGCCTTGCGGTAGTCGATGAAGGCCATAGAGAGGTTCCGCTTATACTGCATGGAGTCCTGCGTGACACATCTGTCAATCAACAGGTTCTCCTTGCAGCCAGCGACACCTCTCTTCGACCCTCGTTGCTCATATATCCGTTCGTAAACCGGTTCAACTGCGTGGAGCACCCGCATGTACAAAATGCGTGTAAACACCTTGTAACATGCGTTTAGACAGGTTATCGGTCTGTAATTCTTTGGGTTGGACAAATCTCCGTTCTTGGGGATCAGCACTGTCCGCCCCTCAACAACCCAAGAAGGGATTTGCTGCTCCCCATTTAACCAGGAATTAAAAATTCTGGCCAAATGGTGGTGGGTGCTCGATAACTTTTTCCACCAAAAGTTATTTATCCCATCGGGACCTGGAGCAGCAAAGTTCTTAGAGCCATCAAGAGCCCTACGAACCTCTTCTGGGGTTATTGGTTCGCACACTTCCTGTGGTTGCTGAAGCCTTTGACAAAAGGCTTCAAAGTGTGCAAGGGCCGGAGAATCTCGGTTGAGTGGAAGCCTCTCCTCGTACAGCGTTTTCCAGAAGTTCTCCACCTGATCTGCAGTCGGCGGATTGTCTACAACACGCGGAGGCGGTTGGAAAAGGCGCGAGGGCTTCTCGCGGAACAGTTTATTTTCCGCAAGCCCCCTCGCCCCCCTCACTAATGACTTTTTGCAAGTCACTAGCATCCGTATCCTGTCGAGACAGTGCTGTTTGGTGGTTCGCAGCACTGCCTCATTGAGTGTGTGATGGACGCGTCTTAAGTTGGCGGCTAATCGACGCACTTTAGGCGTGAACGGCCTGTTGGCCGCCATATAGTCCATCACACATTGGATACGGGATGCGTGTTGCCTCGCCGACTGGATCTTGGCTTCCATCTTTTGTATGCGCCGCTGCGCTCTCTCCTGTGGGGAAGAGGTATTTCGCCTCTCCACCTGAGACGAGCGTTGAGCAGCGGCATACACGGCACAATTTATGTGCCAGATGTCAGCCTCTTCTGGTAGCGCTGTACGAAGTTCAGCGTCCACTCTGGCCAGGTCTTGTGGCCCGGGGGTTTTCAGACGGTGTAACCCCCTTCTGGTGCTGAGGCCCTCTGGTATTGGCGGAACGAGGAGAGCCACGTCCTCAACCGGTGAATGTGGCGGCTCTTCGGCCACCTCATTCACCGGCCCATATTCTTATTATTATTATTATTATTATTATTATTATTATTATTATTATTATACTGGGTATGGTTTTTATACCATTATCTAGTTTATTATACAAAGTGATACCCATGTAATAGGGATTGGCTTCATATAATTCCATTCGATGTATATTATATTGCAAGATTCTTTTTAACAAAAGTTAATATTTCAAGGATATAGAGTGATGGTAAGGTTAATATATTATTCTCAATAACTTGCACGACTCCCGGTATTTGAGTCCAAACATACAGCGTATGGCCCTTTTTTGCAACATAAATACACGATTTGACATTGATGAGTTCCCCCAAAAGATAATACCGTATCTCAAACGAGACTCAAAATTAGAATAATAAAAAAAAATTACCACGTAAGAGCTGGAAATTTGGCATAACCTTTTCAACGCAAAACAGGTACTGGCACACTTATTACAAAGAAAATTTATATGAAATTTCCAATCGAGAGATAGATCAATGAAAATTCCTAATAATTTAAATTCCGTTACTTGTTGAATGCTCCCTCCATTTAGCTTAAGTAAAGGACTAGATATATAATTCAAAGCAATAGGATGGAACTGTGGCATGTTTTTTCTTGGTTTAGAATAAGTCTATTATTTTTAAAATAATTTGCAGCAGCAGATAAGTTTTGGTTTAGCTTGGTGATAGCTTGTTTTTCACTTTCGGCACTGACAATGATAGTTGTGTCATCTGCAAAAGCATTATAAAAAATAGAAAAGACACTGTCTATGTCATTTATATATAATAAAAATAATAATGGTCCTAGTATACTTCCTTGAGGGACTCCTATGTCCACCAATAATTCACTTGACCTGGTATTACAAAATTCAACAAATTGTTTTCGGTTAGCTAGATAACATTCGAGAACAGACTTGCACTGATCCCGCAGACTATAACACTCAATCTTTTTTAGTAGAATGTCATGATCTACGCAGTCGAATGCCTTTGATAAATCAATGAATGAATTTTCTAGGAAATTTAGGATTCTATTGGCTAATAGCTTTTCAAAGATTTTTGAAAAAACAGACAACAATGAGATGGGTCTATAGTTGCAGAGCAGCGTAGCGTCTCCTTTTTTATGCAATGGAATAACCTTTGAAAGTTTTAATAAGTCAGGAAAACAACCATGATGGAAACATTCATTGACTATGTGACATAGAGGTTCGGCCAATAGGTGAGCAAATTTCTTTACAATTTTTATTAAGAAAAAATCAGGACCAACTGACTTGGAATTTTTTAAACTGTTTATTACATCGACAATTTCAGATTTTGACACCGGATTTAAAATAAAATTAAAATTTGGGTCATTGAAGGGAAGAAAATAGGGAAAATCTAGTGGATAATCTTTTGTATTACTGGGGATATTATTTACTTGCAACAATTTCCTAGGTAAGTTTACGAAAAATGTATTAAATGCATTTGCAGTTTGAAGCTTGTCTGAAGATATTTTACCATTTATTAGCAAATTTTGACTTACATTTCTTGTTTTTGTTGTCACAGAATTATTTATAATTTTCCAAACAGTAGTTGATTTGTTTCAGGAATTTAATATGATTTTGTCAAAGTACATTTATTTAGCCTTTTTTAATACTTTCTCATAAACTAATTTATATTTTTTATAGTAGTCTTTTGGTATTATTCCGTTTAGCTGCAAATGATATAAATCTTTTAAATGAACGCTAGATATTTTTATGCCTGCAGTTATCCAACCCTGGTTTGGGTTAGAAATTTGTAAATTTTTTATAAAATTTTGAAACTTTGATCATAATAATGTTTTAAAAGTCCGATAAAAATTTGAAACTTATCATCGACCGATTTTGCGTTGAAAACATCACGCCAGGTTTCGGTCATTAAAAAGTTATTAAAGACATCATATTTTTTTATAGAAAAGGCCCTAAAAGTGTATGTATTTTTACACAAAAAATTTCCAGAGAAAACAATTTTTTGGCCAAAATGGTCGGATAGGCCATTTCTAAGTATTGTTTTTTCCTTTATATTACAGTTAAAATTTGTAAAGATATAGTCGATTGAGGATTCTATATTATTATAATGTATTCTAGTAGTTTGTTCTAACGCAGATACTAAACATTAGGAATTTACAAGATCTAGTAATTCCATAGTGACTTTAGATTGATCAAAAAAGTCTATATGAAAATCTCCACAAATTATTGCATTAGTACAGTGGTATTTGCTAAAAACCAAATTTAGGCAATTTTCAAGATTAAACAAAAAAGCTTGTACATCTGAATCTGGTGATCTATATAAACATAAAATACAAAAAAATTTTTTGTTTATGGAACATTTAATAGCTGCGCATTCAAAAGTTTTATCTCGACTTAGTTGTACGATGTAAGTTATTTCATTAGTAATGAGTGATTTTTTAGCTAAAATGAAAACGCCACCTTTTAAAGATGAGCTTCTGCAGTATGAACTGCCAATTTTAAAGCCATTTATTACAATATAATCAAGTTCATCAGGTTTAAGATGAGTTTCCGAAACACAAAGTATATCAACTTGTTCTTGAGACAGCAGTACATCTATTTTTTCTATTTTATTTTTTACACATTGCAAGTTTTAATGCACAACACAAATGTCACCCTTTGTTACGTCACAGTTTGATTGCTATGCAAAAGGAAGTAAAGAAACGTCTGTTTTACCTTTTAAGTATTTAAGTTTATTAAGGTAGATTGGGCAATGTTTGTCTTTGGCACTATGATTTATATTCAAATCTGTTTTATAAATTACTTATACAGTTAGCACATTTTTTTAAATTTGCGGTGCATAGCCTGGTTTCATGATAAATGGAACACACTGGAACTCTCCTGGTACATGTTGTATTCAGATGTTCAAAACCTGAACAATTATAGCATCTTTTAACTTGATATGAATCTGCACTTCTGCATTTTTTCCATTCTACATATAGGTATCCTTTCTCAATTATAGCATTTCTTGTTTTTGTATCTACCGCAACAATTATATTGATAAGGCCTTTATAATTTATTTTCCTCACAATTTTAAATTGAAAATTACTATGATAATAGAGGCCATGGTTAATGTGACTCGCAGCTATATTAATTGAATTGTTTGCATCTACTTTTAGTGTGACCCAGGAACACTGTGATAAATCTTTTCCGAATAATACAGACAACACTGCTACTGGCAGCTGTCAAATTGTCACCTTCGACATCATATTTGAAATCAGCCATCTAAAAAACCCCTTGTATATATTCTGATAAATCTTTTCCGGAAAATAAGGCGAGTTGACAGTGCCTCTGACACCTGTCAACTGTCAAATGCTACTTTTGACATCGGATTTGAAATCAGCGACCCGAAAAATCCGTTGAACACTAGCGAAGCCGCACGAAAAGGACCATGGATCCATACTATTAGTGAAAAAGTCCCAACAAATCGACTTTCCTCCCCTCCATATCTAGAAATTTGTACACTTTCCGACCTTGTGGCTATGGAGACTTTTGATCAGGAGCTCAAGAGGAAGAATATATATATCGATTCCAGCGAGTTTCACCGGAGGCCATTTCCCATAAGAAATATGCGGGTTCTTTGATTATCGTCATTTTTTCCGTACTCGAGATATTTGAAAGTTTCAGGTTGAAAAAACCACCCGGTATATCAAATTGTTTTGTAGGATTATCTCTTATTACGAACAGCCTATATATCAACATTTTCATTATTTCCATTTTTAGATTTAAAATATTCTAAGAAGCAATTTCATTCTGAAATATCGAAAAATACGTTGCTCGTTATAACAGAACCATTATTATGAACGAACGAAAGGTCTTAATAAAAGAGCAACTGTTTGAAAGTGTCATTTTATTAAAAGATTTTATGGAAGTGTCCTCGAAAATGTAAACTTATTTAATAAATTACCAATCTCGTGTAATAAACCATCCAAAAGTTGGAAAATGTAAGGAAATAATGATATTATTATGCACAACATGGAGAAAATAAAAGCAGAGAAATAGCTGCCAGGATAATTGATTTCAGACAAGCATCAAACGAGATTGAAAACAAAGCGATCTGTTTCTGTTCAGAAAAATGTTACAATGAAGTCGACATCAATTACTTATTCTTCGTGCATAAGCGATATTGATTTAATAACAGCGCCGGCGACAGAAAAAATTAAAATATCTTCGACAGGAGATTTATTAGAAAAGTTTTATTTAACTAACTTCTTTTTCTGACGGCCGATTCCTTAATTAGAAATTTAAGAATTGCTATGACATTAATTTCCTTAATAATATTAGATCTCATCGTCAAATAAGATAATCATCGTGACAGTGGAAATTACATACAAAATACCGAAAATCTTACAAAAAAAAAATATCAGTTGTATAAAGACTTAGGTGCTATTTATTTTACTAATTTTAGTAGTGTACTTTGTCGATAAGATCAAAGAGCATAATTTTTTATTTGATTGTTGTTTCTGATAATTTATTTGTACACTTATATGATAATGAAAGTTAATCGATATCTAGAATGTAATACAAATAAAAGTGTACCTTATGTGTAGCTTACAAACAGAGTGGCGAAAGGAAGAATACAGGTGACACTAATTGTACAGGGATGTAAGGTGTACGTATGGTATAAATAAATATTGCTGCTAATGAATATCTAGAACAACTGGAAACTGGAACCAATGTGTGCCTCTCAGAGAATTATATCCAAATGAAAGACAATTTTGAATACTTTGTTGCGGACTTTGTTGCCTTAGCGCTTTGTGGGCCGCATAATAACAACTGCTCCGTCCGTAACACATTTCGCTATTCTCCACGGGAGGGCGATAAACTTGCGGCACGTGAAATGTAGAGAAACGGAAGGCAACCATTTTTTGTTGGCGTAGGTAGTTGATAATTATACGAACCTCGGTTTATCCAAGGCATCCTGGTGGATTTTGGAGCTAACCTCTTCACGCCATCTTACCCATTCTCTACCCACGTGTTTCGCAAATTTGCAGGCTTTCCTTTGGAAATATCATGTCGACTTGAAAGGCGGACTCGACTCCATTCATCTAACTGTGGCTTTCTAAGAACGTTGGTGGATTGTTCCCTCATCAGTGAGGTAAATTATTTTTCTTTTATAGGTTATGTCAGATTTGAATTGCTCACATTAGGCACGCTTCACGTGCATTTCTGACTTTGCAAATTAAATCGTGATATCTTTAGGGTTCCACGGACGGGGCTTCTACGTATATCATTGAGAGTTCCACGGACGGGGCATCCACCCACAGTAGAAAGTTCCAGGGCTGGAGAGACAATAATCAACCCCCATCCTTGGGTCAATTTCCTTGTTCCGAGGACACCTCCGTAGGGCTACAGTTCTTCCACGTCGAAATCGGTATCGTACCACCCTAAATAGGTGTGTTGTTGTTTTTACTTACCGGGGACCACCTTCAGTGGTTCGACTCGGTTATATTCGATTCATATTTTTTGTATTTTAACTTGTACATGTTTAAAGATTTTATGAATTTATATTTATTTAAAGAGGTTCTCTAAATCAGACCCATTGAGGCAGAATTTATGACCATTTATCCTCACATTGTAAACCGATGTGTAGCTACACGAGGCATTTTATTAATGTTGTAACTTATTAACCGAGAAATTTGCCACACCTTTTGAACATCGCCAGGTTACATGCTAGAGAACCAATATCTGTAAATTGTGTAATATAGTGCATTTCATTTTTAAAGAAAGTGTCATTGTTTCGTCTGCGACCACTACGTATGGAAGCCTCAGTGATTTGTTAAGTAAACTAATAATTTGTCACATAGTTTATGTAAACTTGGGCTTAACGCCCTGATAGTCTGAGCTAGAGAAATTTTATCATAGGCACGCACATCACTTATCCGGGTTAAGTAGTTCCTGCGACATCTGCTACGCTACAGTAGCCCAAGTGAGTTTCTTTATGTAATATCTTGTAACCATTAATATCCAACGTATTTATTTGTTTATGTACGTGTAAATCGTAGCAACTTGCCTACAACTCTTATTATAATTAAGTTGGAAGATTTATCTCATTAATGGCTTTTGAGACATGAATACTCTGGCTTTATCCTTGGCACTATCCCAACGTATTATTTTATATGACCAGCTTGATCAAGATTATTTTTCATCTAGAACGCTTTATTTAGCTGACCGCAAACATATTCAATATAGTGATCCCATGATAGTTTAGCATCAAAGTAGGTACCTGCAGTTTAGTACTTTGTGCCACACTAATATTATCATACAGCGTTATATCATGTGGTAATGGTTTTTGTATATGAAATTGTATATATGCGGTCATTTTATTATTTAATATCAGCTTATATCCTTGTGACGAGGAACTTATCTCTTGCATTGTTATGTTTATTTGTGTTTGGGGTTCCTCAAGACTATCAGCGATTAGAGTTATTGTTAGATCGTCTGCAAATATAGTTGTGTGAGCAGAAGTTATGTGATCAGGTAGATTGTTGATGTAAATCAGAAAAAATAACGGCCCAAGCACAGAGCCCTGAGACACTCCAAGCTCGACATGTTTCATGTTTGAATGGATTTCATTCAACTTCACTTTCAATGACCTATGTACCAAATACAACATTAACCATAACATGATGCTTCCTCTTATACCAATATTGTTAAGTTTTTGTTTTAATAAACTTTTATCAACAACGTCAAAAGCTTTTGTCAAATCAAATAGTTTGGAGATTTCTTTCTGCAAAAGAAACAATTTTATTATAGAAAATTCTTGCGAAGAGTTTTGAGGCGACATTTAATAATGAAATCTGTCTATAATTTTCGATTTCATCAGATGATCCCTTCTTATAAATTGGTATGACAATAGCTTGTTTAAGAATTTTGGGAAAATGACAGATAAGTTGAACAAATATGTTAGTTGGTCAACTATTTTCTCGTTTACTTTTTAATACTTTTGCGGTTAAATTATCAAACTCGGCCGACTTCTGGTTTTTAGATCTATAATAGAATCATTGACCTCGTTGGTGTTTATAGGTGCAAAGAATATTGTAGCCTCTCTGTATGGAGAGGTGGTGCATGGCGATGAAATTGGGTACTGGTCGCTTATTTCCTAACCTATTTGCAGAATATACAGGGTGGACAATTAATAGTAGGCCATAGTTCAAGGGTAGATTCTTTGGGCAAAAATATGACGATATAACCAAATATGCTTTAGTAAAATGTTGCTGTGGAAAAGATACAGGGTTTCAAAGTTAAAAGGAGTCCTGATTATAATCCTTTGGATTATTATGTGTAGGAACATAGTCCTTAGTCTATGCAAATACTATCAACTCAAGAGAAGAACTGGGGTGAGCGTAGGTGCGTCTTTGCTATGTACATACTTCGGTATGCGATGTAAAGCAACGACAGGCGCAGTTAGTACTTGGATGGGTGACCATTCCAACGGAAACCGCGCCCTCGCCTCACATATCTGCCAGCGGCTTGTATATCAGTATATACGCGGAAGCTATACAACCTTAGGCGAGGATTGTATAGAAGATATACCATCCTTCGGAGGGGATGTAAAGCCGTCGGTCCCTTGTCTATTAAATGTTAGGCAAGTAAAAGATCCCTACTCTTCTTAAGGGAAGAGGTTCGGCAAAATTCCTGGTTGGGGGTAGCTCATCTACAGGCGTCGGTGTTAGGCCTCAGTAGCGGAAATAGGCCGACGTTAAATAAATGTATAAAAAAATTTTTAAAAAAAAAGAGAAGAACTGTGGGACAAAATACCAAACGCAGCGAATTTTATTAGAGGACAGGAACATGTATTTTTCAATATAAGAAAATCTTTTATGAATAGAATTAGAAAAGGCATAGAAGTAGGTGTAGACCATATCGAACATTTACTCTAAGTTGTAGTAATGGGGTTTTTGCATTGGGGGAAAGTTTATAACGTCATTAAGTCAACTTTTACGTTACTTTTTGGTCTTCTAAGAAGATTAGGTCCTTATTTTAGACAATCTTTTGATTTATGTGTTTGTCTCAATACCGTGAGAATAATCTATTAGTTCATAAGATAGGGAGAAAGAGTTTACGCTGTTATTGCGATTTTGTTTTCCCTTACGTTTTGTACTTTTTTAAATAAATACACTTTGTTTTATTAAATTTGAATTGATTTTTCAAAAAATTATTGAAATGTTTAACGGCACTTTCCTCAAAAACGGTTGGAGCTATCAAGTTTTACCAAGTGTACCTTTTATACGTGGAAATGACGCTCTCATACGATTTTCTGGTCAGGAGTACCACAACGTTTCGTCAAAAAAAAAATGAAAAAAATTTATCATCAGATACAGGTCCTGCGGCGCCCTCTATGATCTAACGTGATGTAATACATAAATTATTGTTTCTTAAAATAAAAAAGTTCCACCCTTTTAGCTATTATTAATAACCAAACAAATACTTCTTTTAAATCCTGATTAATAATATCAATAATAACACCATTTACATTCTTTCTGTAAACAGAAATCAGCATAAACTATAAGAAATTTTACTGCAATTTAGTTATTTAAATAATTAATTGACACATATATAATTAAGATTATCTGACAAGAAATACGAATTACCGAATTCAACTAGGTAAATGCTTTTTCTCATTTCAGAGGAATATAACTTCCCATCGTTCATCGTTTAGGAAATTACGGAGCACAATATTTTTGGCAGAACTAAACCCTCAGTGCCATGTCTCCACGACGTGACAAATAAAAATAAACACGCCTATCCTATGATGAAAAACGTGATCGTACCGTTAATTTGCATGCGGGGACATATTCCTTCTAGTTTAATATTCATGTTGACTTATTAAAGTCGTTATAAAGAAGGTAGGAACAAGTGGAATAAAAAACAAATTACGATAAAATAGGTCAACTTTATATATGAAATTAAATGCAGACAGCTATATACAGGGTGTTTTTAAAAAGTATGTCAATCACTTCGAAACTTTAAAAAAAGTTGATACAACCTAATTTACCTCTATCCAAAATACAGCCATCTAAAGTTGGAATTAAAAATATAAATTTTTTTAATATTGTGCAAATGGCTGTAGATATTTTTTTCAATTTCGGTACACTGAAACGTGTACCAAAAGATAATAGTTTAAGCTAAAAACTTTTATAAATTAAAGACTGATTTGGGGGTAAACGACCTTTCCTCTCCTCTTTTTGAGGTACGCCTTAGACTTTTTTGGTATATTGCAAAGCTTTCTTTATTTTATTTTTCGTTTGGATCACCATTTTCAAATGAATCTGGAAATACTAAAACCTTTATCATGCCTGTTAATGAAAAAGTGAAATGATGGAAATGGATAGAAATCATTTATTTTATAGTAATTCTTAATTTCAGTCCGACATAAAGTACAAGTAATTTGTATGACTGATGGTCGAGAGGTGAGCGCACTTGCCTCTCACCCAAAAGTTCCGGGTTCGATCCCCGGTCGTCGCAGTGGAAAATACTGTGAGAGGGATTTTTCCACTATACAAGGATATTGGGTGTGTGTCCCTTGTCTCTAAATGTGTAGCCCCTTCCATACAAGGCGCTTCTAGAGCCTTCCGGGATAAAGGGGGTCGTCATTACCTGTGGTGTATTTATTTATTATTATTTATTTTATACTCTTTTAAGTTAAAATATAATTTTGGCACAATAATCGATGGAGGAATGCAGAGGAAGATCAAAGGCGTATCGTGGCATCGCATTATTCAGTATGGAGGACATTAAAAGGACAATTACTATTTCCATTTCATATACAGATTCTGTTCAGGCATTGGAACATCAAGATTATGGAATTTTAACTAGCTTGTCAGACAAAACTGAAGAGATTTAAATTTTGTAAACACCATTTTGTCAACTAAAGAGGCCTCATTTCATAGAAATGGTGTTACAAATCATCACACTTATCACATTTGATCCAAGGAAAATTCTAATACACAGATAGAAACGTATTTTCAGCGTAATTTTTCAGTTAATGCTTGGGCAGGGATTGTGGGTAACCATCTAATTGGACCTGTTTCCTTTCCACATCTTTAAGATGGAGCTGACTATCTACATTTTTTGAAAAATGAATTGCCAGAGCAATTAGATATTGACAATCTTGATGTGGCATTTACATGATGTTATTGCATCCCATTACAGCCTGCAAGTCAGGTGATGTTTGTCAAGGTTTTTTTCTAGCACATTGGATAGGCCGACGAGCTGATGCTCCATGGCCCATTGACTTCTGTCTTTGGGGAACCATGAAGAACAAAATTTACTCTGTGGCAAATAAATTAACCTTCAGCCGAGTAATTTAGAAATTCCTGCAGTTTCTTAGAATGTGAGATATTCACTTCTAAAAAGGGCGAGATATTGTGTACGAGTAGATTGGAATCATTTTGAGCACATTCTGAATTAAAATTTTAATAATGTTCGATATCATCTATTTTTTTTAAAATTTATTTGATTATTTATATATCGTCTGGTCGAGTGGGTTAAGGCGCGAGGTGACAATCGCGATTAATCACACGGGTTCGAATCCTGGCTCCGGCACTGTCGGAGGAAATGGTTGTATGTCCGCGTTTTTTCAATGTGTAACCCCCTTCCGCACAAACCCCTGGCTTCTGGAATTCGGGGTTGTCTAATTTCTGTGGTGTTTATTTGCTACCACCGAATAGTGTGCTGGACAACTAGCATGTTGAAATCACATGTTCTGTCGCATTTTAGCTTAAGTCTTCGAGTAATGTTGGCAGTTCATTTCCCAAAATGTCTCGATATATTTGACCATTCAAGTTGCCGGGAGCCAATGAGTTTATTGTCAATTATTCGACACCACAGACATTCTGTACTGTCGGCGGCCAAATAAATTTTACCTGTAAGATTTAATATAACGTCTTGTGTAGATATATCTTTTTGGAATACAAATTGATTTTTACTGATTACGTTTGTTGCAAAGCTTTAGTTACGGTTTTGAAGTATAATTTCAAAAACTTTTGAGATACTACGGTTACTAGTGATATCGGTTGGTAATTTAGAGGATCAGATTTATCTCCTTTATATATATATATATAAAGGAAAGGTATTATAATTATTTTTTTTTTTTTTCTTGACTTATATATATATATATATATATATTTTTAAGGTAAAATTAGCTCGACTGGCTATTTAAGGTTAAAATTTTAAAAATTTAAACTTGGGTATGCAGTCGTGTGGCACAAAAAATTAAAGAAAACTCTTTATTTCTGTTCTAGCTTTCGAGGCTTTATTGTCTCTTCATCAGGAACGGATATTTTGAGGTTATATAGAAGTTGCACATGTGAAACAATTTTTCAAAAATATGGACCAACACTTAACACTAATAGTAGTTAACAAACTAACAAGTTAAAAATTATTAAAAACAAAGTTGGATGTCAATTGATAAAATAGAATTGTTAAAAACATTAAATTTAAAAAAGCATGGTATCCTGAAGGGATCCATCCAAGATGGATCCCTTCAGGATACCATGCTTTTTTAAATTTAATGTTTTTAACAATTCTATTTTATCAATTGACATCCAACTTTGTTTTTAATAATTTTTAACTTGTTAGTTTGTTAACTACTATTAGTGTTAAGTGTTGGTCCATATTTTTGAAAAATTGTTTCACATGTGCAACTTCTATATAACCTCAAAATATCCGTTCCTGATGAAGAGACAATAAAGCCTCGAAAGCTAGAACAGAAATAAAGAGTTTTCTTTAATTTTTTGTGCCACACGACTGCATACCCAAGTTTAAATTTTTAAAATTTTATATATATATATATATATATATATATATAGGAACTGTAATGGCTTCACCAAGGGCATTAGGAAATATCGATGTTTCAAAATATCTATTTATTAAGTAACAAAGGAAAAGCACAATTGTAGTGAAATAAAAAGGTCCTATAGAATGCAGTGAATTTCTGTTGAAATGTGGATGCAGTATACATTTCCTTCCAGTTTTCGACGAATATTAGATGTTGAAATCTTTCAATGTTTGTGGTGTTGTAGTTTCTTCTGTAAATGTAATTTAGACTGCTATTATTATGTAGAAATAGATGGAATGAACAAATTTGAAAAGTATGATCAGATACGAAAGACCCACAGACTTTTATGCTGTTTGCTGTTAAGTTGGAGAATGTATTATCGATACATGTAGAACTATTGCTTGCTATTCTTGTAGGTTCCTGTATGTGATTTATGGCTTTGTATTTAGCTAGTAAGTTTAACAGCAGATTTTTCTCTGAACTTGTTTGCAAAAAATCTACATTTACATGTCCACAAATAACATAGTAGATTTTTGGGTTGTAGAGTCTATGAAAAAGTAAATCAAGCCTTCCTATGAATTCTTTAAAATCACTGTCAAGTATTCTATAAGTTGTGATAATATAAATTGAGTTTTTTCCCATATGGAGATATCATTTTTGCAACATATACCTCAAAATGTTTTTCTTCTGCATCCTCTTTTGATGGGACGGATGTGATTTTTAGGTCACTATTTGCATAAATAGACATTCCACCTCTCATTTGTTTGGTACGGCTGAAATAGGATACTAATTTGTAGTTGTCAACCCCTGTCACTTTCATTTCTTCCTCACATAACCAATGTTCACTTAAGCACAATATATCTACGTTGTGGTGGGTAAGTTGTATGGATAAACTGTCGCTCTTATGATTTAATAGCCCTTGTATATTAAAATGCATTAAGGTGAGATTTCTTATATTTACATTAAAAAACTGTCATTTCTTTCTGTAGTTGATTTATCATAATTTTCACGGATATTTTCACGAGTTGCTTTTTGGTTGTCCAGGAAACGTTGTCCCTTAACAAAGTTAAATCTCTCATAAGCCATCCCCTTAGGCCAGAAAGATGCACTATATACTGAATCTTTGACTGACGGATCAACGCCATTTAAGAAACATTTATTATTTTCCACTTTGTACCAGGTATTTAGTCTTTTTACTGATATTTTTTCTTCTTCCAAATTAGTTTTCTTTTTTATGTATGCCATAACATTTTCTGAACTTACAAGCGTCTTTCACTCTTGAAATAAAGAGCCATAATTTTTTTTCCCTAATACTAGTCATTGGCCGGCCTTCAAACTCATTTTCCGTTGCTTCATTTGTTCCAAGATGCACTTTTTTCCTTTTCCTCCTTTTTTTATTTTCTTGGTATCCATCCTCACTCTCATTTAAACAATCGGACGAGACATTGTGCTGTATTGATTTTTGCTGAAATTTCTGAATAACAGGATTTTTTGTAGGCACTGCAGTTTCTTTATTTGATGGGGGTTGATGGATATAGTTACTGACCGAAGTAGCGCGGTTGGTTACTTCACTATATAGTTTTGGCAGGGGTGCTGACTTTGAGAGTAATTTTATCATGTCTTTGTTCGTTTCCTTTATATTTACAACTTCTTGCTTTGTTTTTTCAATATTTTCTTGTAGATCATCTTTTAATAATTGGATTTCCCTTTGAATTGTTTTAAATATTTTATTATTATTATTATTATTATTTTCATTTATTTTTGCTATAAGTTGTGTAGTAATTTTTTAAAGTTCTGTAAATTTTCTATGTAAATCATTCTGAACTTCCTTGAGTTTTTCATTCTCAGGCTGGTTTAGGTTTATAGATGATCTACAATCCAGACATAAATACAGGGTGTTGCATCATGAGAGGGACATAGCTTAATAGGAGGTAGAGAACATCAGTGGTAACCGGAACCTCCCATAGAAATGTCTCATTGGGCCTTCATTACGAAGTTACAGGGTGTTAAATAATTTTTGGCCAAACCTGTTTTTTGTCATAACTTTGACAGGGAATGAAGTAACGGATTCATATTTGGTACGGCTAATGTACTAACGAGCCCCAAGAGGTACATGTATAAAAAAATATATATCCAGGTCCGGACTCACTGTAATTTATGTTTCTTCTTTGCATCAATAAAACATCACCCTGTATATATTTTTTTGAAATTTCGATACGATATTCGAAAAGAGCAAGAAAAAACAAACAAAATGGCCCATTTCATTTTTTTGTTACACCTTCGTGGTTATTTAAATACGTTGTTAAATGTGCAAGAAAATGGATTACAGAACCCTATTAAATGAGAGGCACGTGAAATAAATAGTTTTATAACTAAAATTTGCAAAAATTCTATTGAACCTAGGTGGTCTGTGTGAATCTTAATTCCGGCACGTTTTAAAGGTCCATTTTGGTAAAAAACTGTGGTCCTAATAAGTAATCGGGTATGAAATAACAAAATTTTTAATCAATCACAGTAGGCTTGTTCAAAGTGACAGATAATAAAAAGGAATCTCCTAAACAGTTGAATAATTGTTTGTTAGTAATTTAATGTGTCAATAATCCGCATTTAGTTAGTGAAAACTTGTGAAAATATTTTAACTATGCCAGTAAAATTTACAAACGTGGAATATGCTGACATAATATTCATCTATGGTTTCTGTAATGGAAATGGTAGGTCGGCGGAAAGAGAATATCGGCTGCGTTTTCCTGGTCGTCGATGCCCTAATCATAAAACCTTTAGTACGGTGTTCCAGTATGCAAGACAACACGGAAAGTTTCCTACTTCTGCAGTTGCGGAGCGTGTTTTACAACAAGGTGTGCAGGAACAAAACAATATTATAAACGTAGTTCAAGAAAACCCAAATATGAGCACTAGACGAATCAGTTTGGCAACTGGTATTCCTCATTGGCGAGTATGGAGAACCCTAAAAAGAGAACGTTACCATCCATATCATATCCAGCAGGTACAGCGTCTTCAACAAGGCGACGATATCCCCCGCCTGGCATTTTGTCATTGGTTGTCTAACCATCGCCCAGTCATTTACAGAACCTTATTTACGCATGAGGCACAATTTACAAGGGATGGAGTAAACAATTCACGAAATAATCATAAATGGGCACAGGAAAACCCACATGCGGTACGCCAACGCCGTTCGCAACACAGGTTTTCTGTAAATGTTTGGGTCGGACTTGTGAATAGACATTTGATAGGGCCACATTTTTTTGAAGAAAGATTGAATGGTGAAATTTACTTTGATTTTCTTCAAAACATTTTACCGAATATGTTAGAAAATATCGGTATAAGAGGCATGTTGTTTCAGCATGATGGGGCCCCACCACATTTTAACATTCAAGTAAGAGAACACTTAAACAATGTGTATCCTAATAGATGGATTGGACGCGGGGGTTCACATGAATGGCCACCAAGATCTCCTGATTGTAACCCTTGTGATTACTTTTTATGGGGCCACTTAAAAAACGAGGTTTATAGCATTGAAATTGAAAGTAGACAACATTTAATCCAGCGCATCGTTACAACCTGCGACGAAATACGGAATAATCCAGAAATGATACGTCGAGCAATTGGTGACCTTTCTAAACGCGCAAGAAAATGCACAGAATGTGGGGGAGGACATTTTGAAAATTTACTTTAGTGTCAATTACGTTTTATTTTTAAACACATTTAGTTATTGTTTTGTTATTTATTGTTAATTGAATGGAAAATATTTTATTTATTTAGATTTTAGTTTGTTCTCTTTTCCAATTTTTATTAAGTATAAAATGTTGATGATTTTCTTGATCAAAGTAACTGGTTGCTTAGGCCTAAATGGTTTAAATTATCTGTCACTTTTATTCTTTGAACAAGCCTACTGTGATTGATTAAAAATTTTGTTATTTCATACCCGATTACTTATTAGGACCACAGTTTTTTACCAAAATGGACCTTTAAAACGTGGCGGAATTAGGATTCACCAAGACCACCTAGGCTCAATAGAATTTTTGCAAATTTTTGTTATAAAACTATTTATTTCACGTGCCTCTCATTTAATAGGGTTCTGTAATCCCTTTTCTTGCACATTTAACAACGTATTTAAATAACCACGAAGGTGTAACAAAAAAATGAAATGGGCCATTTTGTTTGTTTTTTCTTGCTCTTTTCGAATATCGTATCGAAATTTCAAAAAAATATATACAGGGTGATGTTTTATTGATGCAAAGAAGAAACATAAATTATAGTGAGTCCGGACCTGGATATATTTTTTTTTATACATGTACCTCTTAGGGCTCGTTAGTACATTACAAGGAGACTTGCAGTTGGAGCAAGACATTATTAAGAAAAATCGCTTAAACCCTTAGCTTAGTAGTCGATTTTTGCTTTTTTCATCATTCTTGTGACAATATTTCTGTATGTAGTGTATGCTTGTTTAGGTAGGATGTTTTGTGGATTTTTTTGTCATCTTTAATTGTAATTTGTTTGTAGTGTGAGTTTAGTAATCCAGGGTTTTCGCTTAATTTTATTTTTTACTTTTATTTCTATGGCGTGGTTCTCTGTTTTATTTTCTAGAAGGGTGATAAATTTGATAGTTGCCGTTCCGATGCAATTTTCTGTTTCTCTATGTTCCAAGTAATTAATGCACATTTCAACTCGTGTCTCGTGTGCGGAGAGCGGTAAAATTTTATTGGTCGCACACCAAGTGTGAGTTAAATCAAAACTACATTGTTGTGCGACAAATGCCAAGCCATGCGCTGATTCAAAACATGCAAATGCATTGTTGTACAGCAAGGACCCCTGTTTCTAGTTCAAAGAAGTACGAACGAACGATAGCTCTGTTCATGGAAGATCACTGAATGGCTGGTCTCGCACTCAATTCCAGTTTGATCTCTCGTCTGCAGGTGGCGCAACGTTAAGTAAACTCTTCACCGTAACGATTTACATGTCCGTTAGATGGATAACAAGCTTCGGTTGGAGGTAAATAAAACAACAATCATCCTCACCATTCTCGAACACATGGTGGAAGTAAAATAACATGTGTTTAATGAATCAAATTTTGCGGGGATGTCAGTAGTGTCAGTTTCTATGTCCGCCAGCACGTAGACAGTCAGAGTTCTGTGATTGGGTGGGACGTTTTTACCGATATAGTCATCTTTAAGAAGACTAATATTAGTGTAAGTACGAAAAATTGTGCTTAGCAAGGGAAAGGGTGCGCCATTATGGGCTTGGGTGAGCTAATCTGGTTCTGCGGCTCATTTGCCGGCAGTGCCTTTTTGACAACTGTTTCTTTGTTGCTATTTTTGCCGCTTGGTTTACAAAATTTTAGATTCTCTTCAAGAAAATTCGCTCTAACATTGTGCTAATTAATGGTAGTTCCTTGCGTTTTTTTGTTTTTGTGGATTCACCCTCTTCGAATATTAATTTTCGATTATTATGCTAGATCGATAACTTATATTTAAAAATACTTTTTATTAATTTTATAAACGAATCAGTTTAATTGTTTGAATTTTTATTATTTGTGTTCCTATTAAAATCATAAGAAAAATAGGACAAAGTTGACATAAATCAGGAGCTGACTGAATCTTAATAGATGTTAATAGTTAATATCGTTAATACAAATGTTCACTTGATAATTATTGACGTAACCATAACGCAATGTAACATACTGCTAATATAAACAAACTAACAAGCTAAAAATAATTTAATGCGCTATGCCTCCCACTGAATCATAGCTGCATATGTAATTCCATTTTTTAATTAGTTCAGAATAACAGAATACTGTAATACTATACGTACATACTTTGTTAAAAAATTAATTTGAGGTATATTATACCACATGAGATTGGGTTTTTCTTTGAATAGTGATTTATAAAACAAACAGATGATTTAGTTTTAAAACATATATTTCCCGCTAAAAAGTTCTTATGCTTTAAAGGTAATTAAAATTGTAATCAATTAATCTCATTTCTGAAAAAGGGAACAATGACATGGTTTCCAATTTTGGTTTGGATTTTGCGTATGTAATTCTCTCATCCAGTGAGAATTTTCATTAGCCCAGTAGCGACAGTTTTGACGATTAACATGGCCATGAAGAGTAAAAGTGGACTCATCCGAAAATAAAACATTTTCCAGTTGGATGACATTGTTATCTAATTTTTGCATCATTTGTTCACAAAAATACGTTCTTCTGTCAAAATCGTATTATTTGTTCCACACCATCTAGGGGAAATATTAAATATAATCGATATCTTTTTAACCGCTTGATCAATTTAATTAAAAAATATATGAAGGCTTCGTGAAACTAACAACTTTTTGACAAATTAAATTTATCTCCCTGTATTATTGAACTATATTAAAAAAATTTGTCACATTTTCTGGTAGATTTATTTTTAATTAAATTAATTAATTAATTAAATTTAATTAATTAACGAGAAGTCAACCAGAACATGTGACAAGTTTTTTATTATAAATGAAATAGATATAACAAGATTATTAAAATTCATGATTTACATTCATTTACACCAGACGCCTACCGTAATTAAGTGTTTAGATACTTTTAGATTTTTATTTTCAAGTTATTTGTACAGGAACCATTAATTATATTGGTTGGCAGTAAAAATTAGAAATATTTGATGGGATTGAGGTCTGGTGATCGCAATGGTGGAAGCTACAAGGTGAATTTTTCCAGTATTAAGGTCTAATGATCCCAGTATTGGAAGCGGTGTGAGGTTTATAGCAAGCCAGCAAATGAGAGTTAACTATGTGTTTTCGTGTTAATTGGCCTTTTCTTTCGGTATAAAAAATAAAGCGAAAACAAAATATTTTTATTTACTTCAATATCAAAATTAAGCAGTTGCTTAACAATATACATTTAATTAGAAATAATAGATAAAAATATACTGTGACATTAATCTGTTATCGTTGACCTATTCTCAGATGTGTTACATGTCAACTTTATTTATCTCATGTTTTGGACGAACAACGAAACTTTAAAAAAGTGGCAGCGTAGCTAACAACAATTACAATTTTAATTCTTGCTGCCTAAAAAGAATATTGTTTAGGAGAAAATATGTGACTCCCATGAAGCTGTGTTAATATTTTTTACATTTACCATTTGATTTATTGACACTTCTATTGACAAGATAATGGATAGATGCTTCATTTTAAGAAGTTCATTAGTTTTTCCTTTAAATTTAATATGCGCTGGATATAACCACAGCTTGTTAACTGATACGAATTAGAATATCGTTTATACAAATTAAAAGCAATGTTTGTGGTCCCCTTATCAACAGAGATTAAAAAGAGGAAACATAGCCAGTTGTAACGAAAATAGTGATTATATAAATACATTAATTTACTATTGCAATAAAATATACACAAAAAAAACACAATTTTTTCAGCATAAATAAAGGGTAAAATAATAATAATAAATTTATTTGAAATTAATTGACATAATAGTACATATTATTAGTTTCAATATTGTGCCAGCTCTTATAATTTATTGTGTTGGTAACTTATTCATAAAAAACATTTAAAAGCATAGTGCTTATATACTAAAACTAAAAGGTTCAAATATGACACCTAAGCTCACAGGGAGCTTGTCTTGTGTCTATCTATTCCTAATTATTTAATGTATTCAATTACCGAACGCTACACATATATATATTTGTACATCATATTAATTAATACATCTAATACAATAGAAGAAAATAAAGAGAAATAAAATAAAAAGTATCTATACTAGTGGAATGAATTGAGTACAGTGGGTAACCAAATATATCACTTTCTCAAAAATTGCTTAAATTTATCTATATTTTCATTTACATATGTTTTAGTTATTCTCTTATATTTTTTAAAGTATTTTATGTCTTTTATTGATACAGGTAAGACGTGATGCAATTTAATTCCCGTATAATCTATATACTTTGAGAAGGCTGTATTTGTTGGTTTTGGTCTTATATTTTCTTTGTTTGCCATCGAGCGAGTTAAGTAGTTATGGTCTGATTTATTTTTTATTTTAGGGTTTTTTATACATAATTCAGAATATCTATAATGTATAAACAACTTTAATATTTTCAAAGAATGATTGTGTTGAATAATATCTACGTTTGTTCAAAATAATTTTTAAAATATATCTTTGAATAATGTTAAGGGTATTTAGAGTACTGTCATATGCCCCGCCCCAAATTATTAACCATACTTAATTATAGACTCTATTAAGGCTTTATAAATATTTATGAGAGAATGTAAATCCATGTATTGTCTAAACTGATAAAATTTATATACTAACTTTCGAATTTTTCCTGTTAATATTTCCACGTGTTTATTCCATTTCAAAAACTGATCAATATATAAGCCTAAATACTTGATGTTTTCAGTTGATTCAATATAATCTTCACAACTGTCGCAAGTAATAAGATTGACGTTTTTACATTTATGCAATTTTAGTTTATTAATATGGGATTTTCCTGCTGAATTTAAAGAAAATGTTAAAAATTTTGTTTTTGTTTTATTTAGAGTTAATAAATTTCTTGTTAACCAAATTTTTACGTTGTGAAGTCCCTTTTCCGCTTTAATTTTAACTTCCTTCCAGCTGACATCGGAAAATAATAAGACTATGTCATCGGCATAAGATATGATTTCCCCTGAAATATCTAAACTAAGCATGTCATTTATGTAAATTTGAAAATGAATTGGACCTATAACTGTTCCTTGAGGTATTCCATACGTTTACTAGTTTTTCTTCACTTTTCTCCGAGTCTATGCTGACAATCTGTTTCCGATTTGTTAAATAGTTTCTGAGTAAATCACCGCATATGCCTCTGAAACCATATGTATCTAATTTTTCTAGTAGATTTTGATGAGAAATCGTGTCAAAAGTCTTTGCTAGATCTAAAAATATTGCCAGTGGCTTTTGATTATTATTTAGCTTTTGATATAAATAACTTGTCACATTATACATTGCATCGACAGTGGACACGACACTTCTTCTCTAAATCCAAATTGGAAATTTGATATTATATTATATTTATCAATATGTTCTAGAAGCCGCTTCTTAATGCATTTTTCTATAATTTTTGCAATATTACTAATAAGAGATATCGGACGGTAGTTAGAGATAACATTTGCGTTGCCTTGTTTAAATAACGGCTTTATAATAGTTTTTTTTTAATGCTTGTGGAAAATAACCTTGTTGGAGTATCAAATTTATAATGTGTTGCAATGGTCTTAATATATAAATTAGTGACTCTGTCATTGTTTTTACCCGAATAGCATCAAGGCCCGGTGCACTATTATTTTTTAGACTATTTATAATTTCATTTTCTGAAACTGGATACAAAAATATTGAGTTTTTTATATTAACTTTTGTATTTTCTGTCAAAATTTCATTCTCATTATTGTTTATTATATCTAGAGCCATTTTGTGTCCAGTTTCAGAAAAGTAAGTATTAAATTCGCAAGCAATCTCCTTGGGTTCTGTTAATACCTTATTTTCTGTTTGAATTTGATTTATTATTGTTTTATTTTGTTTTATGTTTCCATTTGTTGATTCTTTTATTAGCTCCCATACTTTTTTTACATTTTGACTAGTTTCTTTGAATTGAACTTTATAAAATTCACTCTTACTTTTTCTAATTAATTTGTTTATCATATTCCTGTGCCTTGTGTATTTAATTTTTATTTCTAAATTATTGGGATATTCTGATAATGATTGTTTTAATTTGTCTCTGTTTTGTATAGATTTTATTAACCCCTGACTTATCCATGGCTTTAGCTTCATTTCATTATTCATTTTAGAGCATATTAATTTTGTGCAATTTTTTATTTTATATTTATATTTTGAACCACCTTGTATAAGTAGGTGCTTATACTTTTTTATTATACTTCACCACTATTGTACCTGTCTGATATTTGATCAAATGTTTACGCAGTTAACCAAGTCTAGAAATCAGTTGCCGCATTGCAAAAAATTTCATGGTCAGTTTTATCATGCTGCACTAATTTTTTAACAGACGCATATCAATTGTTACAGATCAACGTGGATTTTGTTAGTCATTCTAATTTTGGGATAAACGACCTTGAACAAAAATGAAGCGAGCGATTGGCCGTGACCAGTTCAATATTTATAATTGTGTAAGAGCTTTACACATTTTGTAAATGAGATTGTGGTATCTGGCGGTTGATTCTGGCTTGGGATGCATTAACAGCTGTTTATTTAACAAATGGAGAAAACACATAATTTCCTTATGCGTGTGCATATCGTTGTAAGGACACAAGTGACAGTGTAATGAATGTTCGAGTGAGGTATTTAAACTATTGAGGCACCCATTTGATTGAAAAAAGAAAAGTAGATATAGTAAAATTTTCAATATTCTTTAAATACTTCTCTAAAATAACAGTTAAACTTGCTAAATCTATAATAATATTAATTATTGTTTGTAATACTAGTCTTGAGTTTTGCAAAAAATATATTTAGTAAGGCCCCTTTGTTTTTAGTGACTGTATTATATAAGTTGATAATGAAACAGCCTGAACATACTTTCACTTTTTAATAAGCGTATATCCGGAGAGCATGCTGGCCACCGTAAAACACTTGCACCATGCTGCACCAGAAAAGCCTGTACGACTTTTAAGGGTGTGATACTTCATTCTTTGGAATCAGTATGGGTGTATCAAGCTGCGCCAGCACCCTGTATAAATATACGATCGAAGATAAATACATGGAAACAAGTATCGCGTGTTTGATATCAATATGAAAGTGTTAATTTATATGATCCTCTTATTAGCGAGTGAATTCCATTTCTAATAAAAATTAGTTGAACAATTCATTTAAAATTCAAATGTGATTGCACCATAATGCGTGAAAATAGTTATGTTATTAAAGTATTATTAGCTTTGTAAATAAAAGTTACGTTGTATACATTCGGTTCAACGACTGGGATGAGTTCAATGTTTGGATCATAAAAGCAGCTATGATATAGTTCAGATGAGAACATTGATTTACAAAAAAAAAAAATTATTGAAATTAGATAACGGTTCTAAGACCAGGGACATCAATAGAGCCTTTTTGCATAAGGGTACACCTTTGGATAATTTTAGTACTTTGAGAAGTCTATTAACATTTGATAATTTTAGAGATATCAAGTGATCGGGTCCTTTGAATATCTGGCGCTGTCCCAATACATTTATACTTAACAAATAAAGTTAAACGTAATTAATAAAGAGTAAAATAACGCAACCCAAATTGACAATTTAATAATAAATTTATTTCTCTTCCAGGCAATATGAATTGCATAGGAATCGTCACAATTGCTTAAATTTAATTTAATAGATATTCATTGGTCGTATATAAACACTTATAAGAAATTCTCTAAGCCCTAATTTAGAGATTTAACTTGCTTTATTTCAGTTTAGCTGGTAAATGATTAAAACCTTTAAAGCCAACATAGTCTGGACAATCGGAGGAGACTTTATATTTACATAGTGATAAATAAAAGTCTTTCTTGTTCCTTACGTTAATAGAGTCAGCCTTTTCAATTAAGTTAAAACAAGTTCTATTAATAAACACGAATACACAAAATTCAAATAGAAATAAGTCAAAAAGTGTTGGGATTTTATATTTTTTTAAATATTCCCTGCACGATTATATTGAGTATTAGAAATTTCCTCTACACATTATATAATTCGTTTTTGAAGTTTAAATACATTTGATGACAGAGTGGAATTGCCCCAGAAAGAAATACCATATTTCAACCTAGAACTAACTTGAGCATGAATTGATCCTTGTATAGAGCACTTCTTAAATTTATAAATACATAAAAGATTTAATTCAATTAGGCTATTAGGTAGTTGCAATGTTCCTTCCAGTATAAATATTCGTCTAAATTAATACCCAAAAAACTTACGCTATCAATCTGCTCCAAACGTATCTCATTGATATTCAAAGTAGCACGTGGTTTCAGTCTATTGTGGAATGTTATAAAATGTATTTTTCTATATTCAAATACAACATATTTGAAGAGTACCAGTTGCTTAAGACGTCCAATTCATTATTACCAATAGCTTTATCTGGTGTTAAGCTATTTGTCATCTTCGTACAAGACAAAAGATGCCCCTGTTATTAAGGTATCTAGGTCATTTGTGCATAATAAAAATAGCGCAGGATCTAATGTTGAGCTCTGTGGAACCCCGTTATTAAATTCAATAGCAGCTGCTGTTACCATTTCCCCTCTTATAGCGGCTAGTCCCAGTTTACTAAAAATTGCAGTTAAATGGTAATTAATCTATTTTATTGTATTCATAATGTATCCAAATCCATGTTAGTCATATTCAGAAATACGAATTATGTGAAATAAAGAATATTTTTTTTAAATATGCTTCTTTCAAAAACTCATGTACGTATGTGTTTGAAAAACTATTGTTTGAATGTCACACCGTCGTATATATATGACCCTCTATTCTAAATAAAACTCTCTGAGCAACGAGCACATTACCGTATTATAATATTCATACAGTAGCATTAATGATTGATAACTTATAGAGCGCAGTAATATTTTACTATTGAGCCATAAACTGATGAAATTTGCATAAGACCTCTTCCAATTAATTTTCCTTTCATCCTTATTATATATTACGTTACAGCAAATACAATTAATTTCTTTCAGTGATGCATAATACTTGCTTTGTTTATTATTAACCACAATTATTTTTTGCATGATACCATGCATCCTTGTTATTAGAAAATATAAAGGATACACAATTTCGATTGAAAACACGATTGCATAGAATTACGAACCCGTTGGTCATTAATTATTTAAAAAATTATGTCATTCGATTCGTGGCTTGAGAATTATTGTGGCAATTACAGAAATTGTGATTTTTCGCTTTACTGGATATTGATTGCAGTTTGTACAATTCCACTCTGTGGCGATGATTGTAGCTTACAAAATGTGTATTTAAACAACTGTTAGCGTTATATCATGGCAGTGTTAATAAACCAATGTCGACACTAGGACTTCTGATTGTTCTTTTGTACTGCATGACGTTACCTTTCTTACGTGACATTTACGAAAGGTAATATGCGAGTTGTAAAGCAGTCTTGCTATATCTCGAGGTTTTTCTCTGGTAGATGTAATAACGAAAGTCATCTATAAATAATCTGTTACAATACCAATAGATATCCAGTGGGACTGTTTTAGAATTACAGTAACAATATTGTAAATTTTATACGTTATTTGAAAAAGTTCTGCGCATATTGAGTTGTAATGAACTACGTTAGTCACTATATTTTGGTCCCCTCTTTATTTCAGTGATTATTGAAGATAAAAAAAAAGTTTCGTATAAAAATTGTTGTATTTATACAACAATTTTAGCGGACGTGCTGCAGCGAAGAGATACTCATTGCAATATCCAAATAGAATTTTGAAAGACAAATTCAAATTTAATGAAACAAAGTGTATTTATTGAAAAAAATACAAAACGTAAGGTAAAACAAAATCGTAAACTCTTTCTTACTTTCTTATGAACTAATCGATCATCATAGTATTGGGATAAATACATAAATCAAAAGATTGTCCAAAATAAGGATCTAATCTTATTAGAAGACCAAAAAATAATGTATAAGTTGACTTAATGGTATTATAAACTTTCCCCCCCATGCAAAAATCATATTGCTGCAACTTAGAATAAATGTACGATATGGTCTCCACCTACTTATATGCCTTTTCCAATTCTATTCATAAAAGATTTTCTTACATTGAGAAATACATTTTCCTGTCCTCTAATAAAATTCGCTGCGTTTTGTATTTTGTCCCACAGTTCTTCCCTTGAGTTGATGGTATTTGTATAGACTATGGACTTCATATGCCCCCACACATAATAATCCAAATGATTATAATCAGGACTCCTTGGTGGCCAAGCAAACTCACTTCCTCGATCGATTCATCTGCATGGGAAAGTCTCATCAATATAATCCCTGACTCCAATGGAGAAATGAGGAGGAGCTCCATGTTGCATTAACCACATTCTGTTCCGTATGTCTAGCATGAAAGCATGTAATATATCGGCAAGAGTATTTTGAAGAAAAAACACATAAGACTGTCCATTTGAAATTGGAGGAAGGAGAAATGGTCCCAATAAGTCAATAAGATAGGCAACTTATTTACACTATGTTTAGTTGCCAAGAATATGAGTTAGTATCCAAAAATATTAATGAAGATCTTAGTAAAATAGTTTCTAATTGTAAAAAAACATAAATTAAAACTTAATACACAAAAAACACCTATAATATTATTTTGTCCAAAAAATGAATATGAAAATCTTAAGTCTAACTTAAAGGTTATACTGAATGATGAAAGATTATCATTTATTGACAGAGCAAAAAACTTAAGGGTTATAATAGATGTCAACTTAAGATGAAATGAACATGTTAATAATTTAACAAAGAAGTCTTATATAAGCTTAAAGCTACTGTATGCGAATAGACATATTCTTAATTATAAAACCAGGAAAAAAAACTGTGTGAATAATTTGTGTTGCCAATTTTCTTCTATGCTGATATTGTATACTATCCATGCCTAGACTTGAACACAAAAAATCGCATTCGAAGAGTGCAGAACACCTGCTGTCGGTTCATTAATAATCTAACAAAATTTGATCATATAACTGATAAATTTCGTCAATTAAAATGGTTAAACATGAATAATAATTACGAATATCACTTACTTATCTTTGTATATAGACTTAGATAAACCACTAGCAACGGAAGAGATCTTAACCGCCATTGGGCAGCTAAAAAATAGCAAATCTCCCGGCGCCGACTCACTCCCAGCTGAGATCTTTAAAGCTGTGTCGTCAGAGCTCATACCCTACCTCAAAAAACTGTTTGACGTGTGGGAAAGTGGTCAAGCTCCGCAGGAGTTTCGTGATACACTTTTAATCAACCTCTTCAAAAACAAAGGGAGCTGCGGACTGTGGAAATTACAGGAGTATAGCTCTCCTGGCTATTGGAGGGAAGATACTCACTAAAGCGATGGCAAATAGGCTAACACCTGTTATGGAAAAGTCACTTCCCGAAACACAGAGTGGCTTTAGACCAAACCGAGGCACATCGGATTTAATCTTCACACTTAAACAGCTTCAAGAAAAAGCACTCGAACATCAAGGAGAAATTCACATGGCCTTCGTTGATTTAATCAAGGCGTTTGACTCGGTGGACAGGGAAGTGCTCTGGAAAATTATGTTCCGCTTAGGTATCCCTAGAAAATTTGTGGAAGTATGTCGCAGTCTACATACAAACAACAACGCCCAGGTTATGTATAATAATGAGGCAACCGAACCTTTCCAAACCCTCACTGGAGTTAGGCAGGGATGTGTCCTGGCACCCCTACTCTTTAATTTGTTTACCACTGCTCTAACAATTATTGTTGACAACAAACTGACAGTCAGAGGAACAGGTCTCAGATGCCGTTTTGATGGCGGTCTCTTTAACATAGGGCGCTTTAGAGCTTTCACGAAGACACGCACACGATTCATTTGTGATCTCCAGTATGCGGATGACTGTGCACTTTTAGCCTCTACGCCGGAAGAGCTCCAACAACTTTTAGATGTGTATGCCCAGAGCTATGATTCCTTGGGACTTAAAATCAACATTGGAAAGACTAAGATTATGTCAACTCCTCATCAAGTGAACCAAATAGACATTACACTTAACGGAAATTCTCTTGAAGTGGTGGATCAGTTCAATTACTTAGGCAACGCTGTTAATAACAAAGCAAACATGGACAGCGAGATTCGCAATAGAATTAACGCTGCATCTAGAGCACTCTGGGGACTTAGAGAGAGAGTATTTGACAACCACGACCTTGCTTTGTCAACGAAAATGGCTGTCTACAGAGCAGTTGTCATTCCAACACTGCTATATGGACGTGAAAGCTGGGTCACTTACCGTCGTCATGTGAAAGAATTAGAACGTTTTCAGCAAAGACACCTCAGAAGTATGATGAAAATCCGTTGGTTCCATCACATATCAAACGTGGAAGTACTCAGGAGAGCAAACAGCCTTCCAATTGAGGTGCTTATTTCAAGAGCACGCCTAAGATGGGCGGGTCACGTTCATCGTATGCATGATAACCGCCTTCCTAAATGTACACTTTATGGTGAATTGCTAAGCGGTAGAAGAAGGCGTGGCGGTCAACGAAAGAGGTTCAAAGACGTTCTCCATGAAAATCTAAAATCCTGCAGTATTCCAGACGAGCAATGGGAACAACTTGCAGCGGACAGAACCGAATGGCGAGGGGTTGTGGCCAGCTATCAAGGAAATGTTGCTGCAAGAAGGCCGAATCCAAGACCTAACCAGGTCTATGTTTGTCCTGACTGCGGTCGACATGTGCTCTCCCGAATTGGCCTCTATAGCCATAGTCGTGTGCACCGTAGATGAATGGGAATTACAATAGACTACACCTTTTACTTGTTTTTTATTGTACACAATTTATCGAATGTAACATTTTTATACTCGGACTCGAGTAACGGCTAATATAATATATTGTTTATTATTTACGTCTATACCCGTATATTTGTGAAAGAAATTTGTTATTTAGGGATGAAATTCATAATCGTGATATTAGGCATTGTCAAACTCTCACAATGCCAAAACACTCTACAGCAATATTTAGAAGGTCTTTTGACACCCTATTTGGTTATATCCTCATATTTTGGTCCAAAGAATCTATCGCTGAAAAATGGCCTGTTATTAATGGCCCACCCTGTATGTTGATATAAAAGTGACTTGGATAAACTGAATATTAATATGTTTTATTGACAATTTTATTTACATATTCTCTATTGTATGTTACTTTAAAAGGGAATTTATATAAATGGTCAATTTTTAAATGTATTTCTCAGCGATCACCCTGTATATTTTTTATTTAAATTATAGGAGGTTTCCCCCTTGCAACTGTATTCCTTCATTAGCCTTCACTTAAAAATTCTTTAAATCCGCATTTGTTCGTTATGCAAAACTTTTCAACATACAATGAATATATTTAGCGTCCCTCTGCGAGTGTCATTCTGCATAAAAACAATAAAATTAAATAAAAAATTACGTATCCAATTGTTAAAGAGCATTATTATGAATGGAGGATGATCAAACCATAAATTTAGATCATAGAGGAAACAAAAGAGCAGCGCAATGCATCCATGAGAAACGAAACAGTAATTTATACCAACCGGTAACATAACTAAAGATTATGACTAGATAAAATATTTTTTTACCTAATCTACCTACATGGAGTAAATATTTGATTAGTTTGTTTGTACAGAAGAAAAGTAAAAGTGTTAATTATTGTTCGTAACGTATTAATTAAAACCGTTTAGGTCTAGATACGTTGTTGAAATGGTAATATTTGCTAGGGACTCATGGGACAGCGTCTGAAACTATTCTACTTTGGTCTGGTCCGGTCCGGTCCGGTCTGATACAATTTTATTTGTAATCATGTCAGTTTGGTTATGAAAAAATGTACCTTATCATATCGTCAAAAACATAAAAAATAGGAATTATAACATTCCAACCTATCTGTAAGTACCTTATATACAGGGTGTCTCACCGGGAACTGAATCGATCGATATAGAAAAAAGTACGGATCAGAAAATTTTGAAAATTTAGATAATTACTAATGTCGGTATGGCCAATCCAACTAAAATAATTACAAGCAGCTGGCACTTCCGCTTATACCGGAAGTCGATACCAACTTGGTTATTTCAAATAGAACACCCTATATATTTTAGGGTTTTCGAAAAAAGCATAATATTCTGAGTCGAGAATATGTAGATATCCTATACCTAAACCTAGCCGTTTCAGAGATATTTGACATTTTATAGAAAATTTGACAGGTGCAACGGTTTGCAAGAAACGTTATAACTTTCTTCGCGTAAAAGATCCTCATTTGCTTCTTGTCACGTAAAAAGAAAACAAGGATAACTACGTTTGACAACTGAAATAAATTCAATAATATCATACCAAGTGTTCCGTTTTTCGCGTTACATTTTGTCAACTTCAAACCGCCAAAACTTGTTTAGGTCAAATGGAACACCCTGTATTTTTTAAGTCAAGTTGTGTAAAATTGAATTCTCTTTTTTCTGATATTAGCATTGTGGGGGTTAAAGTTACAACTTTTTGAAATATTTGTGATTTTATTAGAAATTCATGAATTGTTGTAATCATTTCATCAAAATACCCATGATTAGAAACAATCAGTCATTATCTTATGTCAAAATATGCCAGCACGTTTAAATTATACCAACGAAAACTTTTTAAATTTGTTTATTATTTATGGAGAATGTGATAAAGTAATATCAAGAACTTGCAGCACATTTGCTACTCGATATCCACAAAAACGTAAAATAACACTAACACTGTAACATGCGTATTAATCGAATTGAAGATATGGCATGAACTAAAATAGCAGAGATAAGATCAATTTAAAATATGATTTCATTTTAATTTAATAATTGCTCAAAATTTCGCCCTCGACACATTTTTCGCACCTTCGGATTAGTTCCTCATGGGTAGCTCTTCTAATTTAATCCTGTGATATGTTTTGAAATGCATTTCTTACTCTTTGCATACAATCTTCAATGGTTGCTAATGGGCTCTCATAAACTTTATTTTTAATAGTTCCCCAAATGAAATAATCCAGAACTGATAAATCAGGCGAGCGAGGAGGCCATAAGAAAGGTCTATTATTGGCAATCCATTGATCATAAAAAGTTTCTTGTAAATAATTATTAATTAAATATGCGTTATGTGGGGAGCACCGTCGTGCTGATAAAAAATGTTTCTATGTTTGGCGAGAGGTAAATTTTCTAAATAGTTATTATTCAAATTTTCAGATATAATTCAGATATTCAGATATCTTTCACCTAAAAAAAGAAAAAACAAAAATTTACGTATACATATTAGCAAAAGAGAAAATTTAATTTACCGTTTAAATTTTCCTGATAAAATTGTAATGCCACCACTCTATTGTTTCTTATGGCACAGTAAACATTGAACTGCCAACTTTCCTGAAAGTTTCGCTCTCTGAACATATGAGAATTTGAGTCACTCCAAAAATGCGAATTGTGTCTATTAAAAAGTCCATTTTTAGTAAATTTTGCTTCATCTGTCCATATGATATTTCCCAAATAAGAATCGTGACCCTCAGACCTTATTAGAATAAACTCATAAAAATTCTGTCTTCTTAGGAAATCTGTTTCTTTTAATCCTTGAACCATATGGAATGAAAACTGGTGAAACTTATGTTTTAATAAGATTCTGTGAATTGAATCCTTGCATAGTCCTGATTCCAGAGCAGCTTGTCTTAATGACATCCTTGGAAATGCATGAAAATATCCCAGAATGACTATTTCAATGTTTTCGTCATAAACAATAGGCTTTCTTCTTTGCATTTTTACCGTGACAAAGCCATAATTTTTAAAATTTTCCAGTATGCGTTTTACAGCGTTTGGTGGCGGTTTGAGTTTTTCTGGATATCGAGTAGCTAATGTGCTGCAAGTTCTTGATATTACTTTACCACATTCTCCATAAATAATAAACAAATTTAAAAAGTCTTTGTGGGTGTAATTTAAACCTGCTGGCATTTTTTGACATAAGATAATGACTGACTGTTTCTAATCATGGACGAGACCCAAAAATAGGTCGAAACCGGTCTGCAGTTAGTGACATCCCTATTTTTATAAAATTTCCTTCTGCTGTAAAATTGCTTATTCAGTGATGAATATCGTCAAATACTCGTACCCCCCAAAGTATTTCCAGCCATCATTTGTACACGTTTCTGAATTATTGGTGATGATGCATAACATAAATAAAGTCTAAAAATTATTTTTATTCCTCACACTTATGAATATTTTGAATTTTGACTTTGAATTATAATTAATGTATTTTTTATGTCCTTGTCATACCATGAAGTAACCATTAAATAGGGCGGGGATTATATTTTTCATTAGTTCAGTATATTCTGATAGGGTTGGCGGTGTCAGATTAATTTTTTTCCACTAAAAGATATACACCATGTTTCAAGGTTTCAAGTTTAGATAGGCATTGTTATTATTTAAGGTTTTCCTGTTAAAATATTACAATTTAATTAGTCAGGTTGTACAGAATAACAAAATATTTATGAAAATTGTACTATCACCTGTTATCTATTTGAGTGATGAATAAATAAATAAATACCATCATATTTTTCTATTATAACTTATAATTTTTTTTTAATAATTTGCTTTGAAAAATATAATCTATATACTCGGTGAAATAAATTTGTACATAAAATCTGCTGCTTAAATAACTATGTTTAAAAATCAAGCTAGCGTTGATAATAACATAATAAAAGGTGTATTTATTACAGGATAACATCACTTTTACTTAATTGTACATATTTATTACTATCCACATAATAATATACATTTTGCTTAATATTCATCCAAACAAATATGTAAACAATTATTTGTTCTGGTAGTGATGCTTACATATATCCTTCCATTTTTGAGATGAACTATTGATTGCCTAAGTATTGTTGAGATAGATTACGTAATTCTATAAGCACTTTGACACTAAAAGCTACGATTGGATTTCTCTTTAGAAGATTCACAGCTCTGCCATAGCAAAGCCATATTTATTCTACATAGAACAAGATACATTTAAGGTAATAACACACGGAGGATGACAATAGTTTATTAATGTCTATTGTTATAGGACTTTCATATGCAAGAGTTGTAAAAATACGTTTAGATTTATAACAAACCTAATACACTATATATGGCTATGTATAGATCAAGCAGACATAACTTTCCTACGTATGTTTTTTTTTTAAATAATGAAGCATACTGCAGACTCTTCGTAAACAGAAATAATTCCCAAAGTTTGGGTTCTTTAGTTTTATAGTTTTTGAGATGCGAGTGAAGTTGAACTGAACTTTTTTCAAAAACATTTTGTATACTTAAAGCTCGCTTGCTAGAAATAGTGCAAGTTTTTATAACTATTCTAAACATACAATCACCTTGCTCTGCAATGTTTGTTACATCCCTCGCCACAAGTCAACCGCATTATTTCATAAAAGTAATTAAAATTCCAATTAACTTCTTGTTTGATTTAAAACTGCATTATTTATACTGCATTTGAAATACTTTCAACAGACCTGCCGCCTAATCTTATACTTTACGAAATTATAAACATTAAAAAAGTATTAAAAAATGGAATCAAGCGCCATTAAATGCTTCGTTTAACATTGTGGTCTCATCAGACCGCCGAAAAAATCGTATTAATTGATTAATTTTACATAAGCATTTTTCCCAATAAATTGTGTTTAAATTTCATTTTCACGTATTTAATTTAATAAACAATGATTGTTGTATTTGTTATTTAACACTGGAAGGTTACTGACAACTTAAATATCGTTAAATGACATGCTAGTGATGGATTATTCATAATTTGTTTATGTCAAAAAAAGTAAACCCTGACCGAATACTCAATTCAATATGTCTTACTTTCAATGATTGAGAAACACGTTTTTTCTTGTCTTAATGACGGCAGAACATTACAAATATGAGTAAAACACAGAATATAAAACCTTTTTTTATTTCTGGTCAAGTAATTTTAAAAGGTCAAAAGGTGGTTTTGTAATTTACTTGCTTTGAGTAATTTAAGACCTGTGTATTTGTGTTTACATTCCAAAACTACAAAGATTTTTGAAATTGTCATATTCAGTCGCAAATAGGAAATAATACAGAGCCGAGTACTTTTCTCTGGTGGTTGTCGGGTAATGTCGGTGTGGCCAATCCAACTAAAATAATTACAAGCAGCTGGCACTTCCGATTATACCAGAAGTCGATACCAACTTGCTTATTTCAAATGGAACACTCTATATATTTTAGGGTTTTCGAAAAGAGCATAAAATTCTGAGTCGAAAATATGTAGCATATCCTATACCTAAACCTAGCCGTTTCAGAGATATTTGACATTTTAAAGAAAATTTTACAGGTGCAACGGTTTGCAAGAACCGTTATAACTTTCTTCGTGTAAAAGATCCTCATTTGCTTCTTGCCACGTAAAAATAACACAAGAAGAACTACGTTCCACAACTGAAATAAATTTAATAATATCATACCAAGTGTTCCGTTTTTCGCGTTACATTTTGTCAACTTCAAACCGCGAAAACTTGTTTAGGTCAAATGGAACACCCTGTATTTTTTACGTCAAGTTGTGTAAAATTGAATTCCCTTTTTTCTGATATTAGCATTGTCGGGGTTAAAGTTGCAACTTTTTGAAATATTTGCGATTTTATTAGAAATTCATGAATTGTTGTAATAATTTCATCAAAATAGCCATGATTAGAAACAATCAGCCATTATCTTATATCAAAAATGCCAGCACGTTTAAATTATACCAACGGAAACTTTTTAAACTTGTTTATTATTTATGGAGAATGTGATAAAGTAATATGAACTTGCAGCATATTTGCTACTCGATATCCACAAAAACGCAAAATAACACTAACACTGTAACATGCGTATTAATCGAATTGAAGATATGGCATGAACTAAAATAGCAGAGATAAGATCAATTTAAAATATGATTCCATTTTAATTCAATAATTGCTCAAAATTCCGCCCTCGAACCTCGACACATTTTTCGCACCTTCGGATTAGTCCCTCATGGGTAGCTCTTCTAATTGAATCCTGTGATATGTTTTGAAATGCATTTCTTACTCTTTGCATACAATCTTCAATGGTTGTTAATTGGCTCTCATAAAATTTATTTTTAATAGTTCCCCAAGTGAAATAATCCAGAACTTATAAATCGGGCGAGCGAGGAGGCCATAAGAAAGGTCCATTATTGGCAATCCATTGATCATAAAAAGTTTCTTGTAAATAATTATTACTTAAATATGTGTTATGTGGGGGAGCACCGACGTGCTGATAAAAAATGTTTCTATGTTCTGCGAGACGTAAATTTTCTAAATAGTTATTATTCAAATTTTGTAAGATATTCAGATCACCTAAAAAAAAACCTATACATATTAGCAGAAGAGAAAATTTAATTTACCGTTTAAATTTTCCTGATAAAATTGTAATGCCACCACTCTATCGTTTCTTATGGCACAGTAAACATTGAACTGCCAACTTTTCTGAAAGTTTCGCTCTCTGAACATATGAGGATTTGAGCCACTCCAATAATGCGAATTGTGTTTATTAAAAAGTCCATTTTTAGTAAATTTTGCTTCATCTGTCCATATAATATTTCCCATTTAAGAATCGTGAAACTTACAAAAATTCTGTCTTAGGAAATCTGTTTCTTTTAATCCTTGAACCATATGGAATGAAAACGGGTGAAACTTATGTTTTAATAAGATTCTGTGAATTGAATCCTTGCACAGTCCCGATTTCAGAGCAGCTTGTCTTAATGACATCTTTGGAAGTGAATGAAAATATCCCAGAATGACTATTTCAATGTTTTCGTCATCAACAATAGGCTTTCTTCTTTGCATTTTTGCCTTGACAGAGCCATAATTTTTAAAATTTTCCAGTATGCGTTTTACAGTGTTTGGTGACGGTATCCGTTTTTCTGGATATCGAGTAGCAAATGTGCTGCAAGTTCTTGATATTACTTTATCTCTTTCTCCATAAATAATAAACAAATTTAAAAAGTGTTCGTGAGTGTAATTTAAACGTGCTGGTATTTTTTGACATAAGATAATGACTGATTGTTTCCAATCATGGCTATTTTGATGAAATGATTACAACAATTCATGAATTTCTAATAAAATCGGAAATATTTTATTTCCATATAGACTCATACAAGTGTTTGGATAATGTCAAAAATATTTAGAAAAAACAATTAGCTTTATAATACAATATTTAAAAGTTTCGTCAGACAAACAGGTACATAGATAAATATACAAGTGGATACAAAATAAAACATATAAGAGTATATAGACATAATATAATAACAAACAACAAACATCACAGATAAATAAATTTATCTTACGTTATTTATATTTAAAATATTCTTCCAGAGAATAAAAAGTCTGTTCTATTAGAAAATTTTTAACTAGCATCTTAAATTGGTTGAAGCTAGTTAACGCCTTGAATTTATTTGGAAGGTGATTATAGATCCTACCAGCGGTAATTAGTGGTCCATTACCCACCTGTGACAGTCTGTAAGGAGGAAGGTAAATATCGTTGGCCTGCCGCGTACGGTAATTATTGACATCCTTACATTTAACAAGTTGATTTACATTTTTTTTACATAGCATAAACACTGGTGTATATATATACACAATGTATGGTTAATATTCTGTTGTTTTTAAAAATAAGACGGCATGAGCTCAAGGAGGGTATATTAAACATAGAGCGGATAATTCTTTTTTGTAAGACAAATATTTTAGAAATACCAGAGCAATTACCCCAGCATACAAGACCATATGACAGTATTGATTGAACTGTCCCAAAATATAATGTTTTTAATGTGGAGGTACTTACACTCGATCTAAGTTGCCTAATTAAATAGTTTTTACTAGCCAATGTCTTTGAGAGATAATTAACCTGAACTTCCCAAGATAGGTGACTATCCATCCATAACCCTAAAAATTTCA
Organism: Leptura quadrifasciata; assembly: GCA_963675555.1. NCBI lineage: Eukaryota > Metazoa > Arthropoda > Insecta > Coleoptera > Cerambycidae > Leptura > Leptura quadrifasciata. The sequence goes on along the minus strand of OY776681.1, from coordinate 9,626,235 downwards.
CTTCGTGTTGTTGTTTTATACTTCCATTTTCTGATTTTACTAAAACACTGTAATCGATGTTAGTGAATTCATTTCAGTTGTAGAACGTAGTTCTCCTTATGTTCTTTTTACGTGACAAGAAACAAATGAGGATCTTTTACACGAACAAAGTTATAACGGTTCTTGCAAACCGTTGTGCCTGTCAAATTTACTATAAAATGTCAAATGGTTTAGGTATAGGATATGCTACATATTTTCGACTCAGAATTTTATGCTCTTTTCGAAAACCCTAAAATATATAGCGTGTTCCATTTGAAATAAGCAAGTTGGTATCGACTTTCGATATAAGCGGAAGTGCCAGCTGCTTGTAATTATTTTAGTTGGATTGGCCACACCGACGTTAGTAATTATCTAAATTTTCTAAATTTTCTGATACGTGCTTTTCTCTATATCGATCGATTCAGTTCCCGGTGAGACACATATATTTTATTTTGGGACATTTTTTATTAAAGGTTCATTAAATGGTGAAAAATATTTGGAGCTGCTCCAACAAACATAATTTCAGGACTTGCCGTATTGTATCCAAATGGCGAAAACCCTGAAAAATCCTTTCAACAGGATGGCACACCACGGCATTATTCGATAATAGTGTGTTATTATTTTAACGAAATTTTCCCACAGGATTGGTGGACGCGGATCGGTAGAATGGCCAGCTGATCTCCAGACCTAGCCCCATTGGATTATTTTTTGTGTTATCTTAAATACAAGGTTTATTTTAATAGACCGAACAATGTTGAGGATGTGAACGATCCATGCTTTAGGTGTCTGAGGGAGGTTTGATTACTCTTTCTAAATGTGTTCGATGTGACTTATTCAGACGTAAAATACGAAATTTATACTTTCTTTCGATTTTTCTTTAACTGCTTGCACCAAATGGGCAATTTTGGGTACTCGTTGTATTCATATTAAATTATTTTGAATTTGAATTGAAAATTGCATTGAACGGAGTTACTTTTAGTTTAATGGCGAATTTTACATGCAAAAAGATAGTTTATCAATAGGTCAGTGCATCTGTCTTCGTCTAAATTTATCTAGTAGATAAATCCCATGGATATGATTGTATCCAAGACAATTATCTACTAAATAAATTGAGTGAAATTAGAGGTAAACATCCCAAATCAATATCGAACGATATCTATAATCAACTTGTCATAATCTTCATTACGATAGTTCTGTGTAGGGATTGAATACAACCACACAGTGTAAATTGTGCTATATCATACCAGTCATTTCCGATTGCAACTCGTCTTTAATAAATGTCCTGCATAAAATCAATAAAAGTAAATGTCAGGATGCAAAAACAAACAGCTTTTTTCTAAATCTAACTATACATGACCAGGAATTGTGTGTGAATCTACCATAAATTAATTGTGTTATTTGCAAGAAAATCGTGACTATTATTGTTCTCATGTTCTTGTAACATTTTAATACTCGAATTGCAACTGACTTGAACACAATCCTGACATTCATGAAGAATGACGGTGGGAAGATGAAAGGTTATCATTTATATCCTATTACGAGAAACAATTAGTTAGTTTTTACATATTATGCTTAGTAGACAATTTGACCTTGTAAAAGTGAATTTGTTCATTACATTATACATGCAAAAGCATATTGGTACAAAGTAACTATTGCTGTGAAAATATCTGATTCTGATAGCATCTAACCGATGCAATTATAAAATTAGGTAAACTTATTCTTTTAGAACGCATTGTTGAAGAGCTACACCACACATGATTGATTTATTATCTTTTTAACTCTGTAAGACAATGTTGTTTTTAAAATTTCTCCTAGCCGAATACAAGATCATTACAATTAATCAAGGTTAAACAAGGTGTTGATGAATAGCAATTTCTTTAAAATCATAACGAATACTTCAAATACGTATTTCTTAGAGTAGAAAAAGGTTCCACCACGACGCGTCGAGACTATTCATGTTTCTTAAAATATCTTTTTGCGTTAATACACTTAAAGAAATGTTTTTTGTTATAGGAAAGACGAAGCAAAAATGTTCCTCTGCCATCTCCTAGTTCCTGTACTAATCCTAATCAACGAATTTGTTAATTGTGAAGTTTATACTTCCCTCGCAGAGTTAGAAGAGTTGCTGAGCACTGAAACAGTACTAATAAACACACTGGAAAATTACATCAGAGCCGAAGAACAAAAAGTTGATTTATTGAAGAGGTATGTAAGTGGAGAAAATATCTTGTAACTTAGACCACGTGATAGGTAAGTGAATTCATAAATTGTTTCCAGGAAGCTGGAAAAGTGTTCAACCTATTTGTTTTCACGTTTAAATGAACCTAAAGTCCTACGATATTTCTAAATTCGTATGAAATCTAAAAATATATCACTGACAACCTCTCCAATCTAAAAAAATCCTATTAAAAAGTTTAAAAAAAAATATGTAAGTAACAAAAAAGAAAATATTGCAATTGTTACTCTACATGCATAAATTTATCAAACCGTAAACAAATTGTAAAAATAAATGGTATTATTCTTCAGAAGTGATTATTAACTGTGGTGTTCCACAAGGCAGCGTTTTGGGACACCTGCTGTTTTTGTTATACATTAATAATACTAATACCTTTAGTTGCCCAACAGGATATACCCAATATTAGGATAAAACTTACACAATTTCCTATAATAACAAAGTATACAATAATTGGAGAGGTTACAAAAAATCACAGAAATGATTTAGAAAAAATAAAATATCAGTTGAAACTATTGACTTATCTCTGGGCTTCAGCATAGTTTTAACTGAGTCCATTTTGTAAATTATTTTAAATGAAATTTTAATCAGATTTTATTAATATGTGTAATTAAGTTAAATGTTTTATTAATAACAATTAAGTCAAACCCGAACAAATTTTGGTCACATATTAATAATATGAGAGATGTTACTAATATTCCAAGTGTAATGACGCAAGATAATGTACCTTTGAAGAACCCTCAACAAATTTTGAACGGATTTGCATCCTTTTTTCAATCTTCTTTTACAACGTCCACTAACTTTGGTATGGAAGCCACTGACTCAAATAGTAATGTACCACATCTCGCTATTCCAATAATTAATGAAGTAGACGTATTAAATGCGCTTAAATTGGTCAAACCGAAATTAACTACTGGTCCGGATGGAATACCCGCGTTTCTTTTGAAAGATTGTGCTGTGCTATTTGCTTTTCCTTTGTCAGTTATTTTCAATTTGTCTCTTCAAACCGCTACGTTTCCTAACCTATGGAAACAAGCTAAAATTTGTCCCGTTTATAAAAAGGATGACAAGGCTGCAGTTGAAAACTATAGACCAATTACCATTTTATGTAACTTCAGCAAATTATTTGAAAGTGTCCTTTATAATATTTTATTTTCCCATGTTAAATCCCAAATTTGCTTTAATCAGCACGGGTTTCTCGCTGGTAGATCGACTGTTACAAATCTGGCTTGCATAACTCAATTTATTGCGGAGACGTTAGATGGGGGAGGTCAAGTTGACGTCATATATACAGATTTCTCTAAAGCCTTTGACACACTCGATCATGGTATCTTGTTACAAAAATTGTTCAACTTCGGCCTTACCGAAACATTTACTAACTTTTTTTACTCATATCTATCTGACAGGAAACTTACTGTCCAATACCATGGATTTAAGTCTGATGAAATAACAGCAACGTCTGGCGTTTCTCAAGGGTCCGTTCTTGGACCCTTGTTATTCATAATATTTATAAATGACATTAACTGTGAGCTTCTAAATAGCACTCTGCTGTACGCTGACGATTGCAAGCTGTATTCGGCCATCAACAATTTAAATGACTGCTTTAACTTGCAAAAAGATTTGCAACAAATTAGTATGTGGTGTGACAAAAATAAACTGCATCTAAATATTAATAAATGTAAATACATGACTTTCACAAGAAAGCTTAATCCAATTGAGTTTACTTATTCTTTAAATGATATTCAGCTATCTAGATGTAGTCAATTTAAAGATCTTGGGGTCATCTTCGACAGTAAGTTAACCTTTAATAATCACATAAATGCTATCGTGGCCAGTTCTTACAGAAACTTAGGTTTCATAATCAGAAATACCAAAGACTTTGTGGATAATAACACCTTGATATTGCTGTTTAATGCATTTGTCAGATCAAAATTAGAGTATGCCTCCATAATCTGGAGTCCAGAATACGCCGTGCATAAACTTAGCGTTGAAAAAACGCAAAGGATCCTCAGTAAATATCTTTGGTATAGAAATGACGGAATTTATCCAGCAAGAGGTACACCTCAATGTGATCTATTAAAGAGATATCAAATACATGATTTGGAATCCCGCCGTAAGTATTCTTCGATTGTGTTTTTATATAAAATTTTGAATAATGTGATTGATTGCCCTGAGTTATGTAGTTATGTCAAATTACATGTACCATCAGTTCATACACGCTCAAATAATTCTTTTTATCTAAATACGCCTCATACAAATTTACTTAAATCTTCACCTTTGCATGATGTGTTCAAACTATGCATATATACAGGACGATGTTGATATATTTTGTACTACTGTTAAAAAAATTAAGCAATCTGTATTGCATTCAAACTAAAAATATTTACTAGTTTATGTACACAAATATTTTATGTAATTATACTTAAGTTTTTCATATATATTTATCGTACAAAATTCTGTAACAATGTTTTGTTTTTTCCTACCCTGTAATTGGATTTCTTATCTGTTTGGGTAGTTGTATTCTAAATAAATAAATAAATAAATAAACAATAGCAGTGTAGCTATGTGCGTGGGATCGACCACTAGTAATGTTTTAAGTAATCTTCCTGCCATGTGTTTCGACGCAGGTTTATCAAATTAACCTCAAGTTAATGTCTTGAGAAAGCTAATAAACATTAGCGAAAGCTTGACAATAGCAAAGAGATTTCTTCTGCAACCTTAAATAAACTTTATGTTTGTACCTTAACTAGTCAGTCAAGACTACCTTTCTAATATATATGTATAAGTATATATATAAACATACTCGCACATATATACACATACACGCATACATACAACCATATAGCGCATTTGTATGTAATAAAAAAAAGTTTCAAATGAATCAATAATAATACAAAAAAAAACAAGATGTTACTTAAAACTGTCAATAGCAACTCTCATCTCACCAAACAAATCACAATTGATATCTCAGATATGACATATTTTGTTATAATTACATTTACGTGAGTATTTAATAATACATTGGTTCTAGAATAGGAACAGTATCACAATCACAATCAATCATGTATGTAATGTCATTGATAAATATCGTTAACAGGAGGGGCCCAAAGTTAGAGCCTTGAGGCCCTCCTGAGGTTGCTTTGATGATTGTGAAGTTATAATCATTATATGAAACAAATTACCTTCTACTGCGAGGTGCGATCGAAAAAAGTGTATTAAAGAAGCAGGAAAACCGAAGTGATCTAGTTTAGTTATGATTATGTGATGGTCTATGCGATCAAAGGCCTTCGCGAAGTCTGTGTAAATCGCATCCACCTGACCCAGCTGGTCAACAGCCTGTGAGACAAATCGTGTATAGAGAGCTAAATTGGTAACAGTTGATTTATTATTAACAAAGCCATGTTGCGATGGAGAAATTTGAAGCGCGACAAAAGGCTGAATGTAATTATACAAAACTATCTCGAAGAATTTAGCGATTATTACAAAGTAGGGAAATTGCACGATAATCCGGTACATTTGAAACATCACCACTTTTAAAAATGGAACAAATTCTAGCTAGTGTCCAAGTGTCCGGAAACGTCGCTGTTTTAAAACTTAAGTTAAAAATTATGAATAAAGGTGCAGCTAATACGTTTGAGCAATTTTGTAATAATAATGGTTGTAATAAATCAGGCCCCGATGTCGTTTTATTTTTGGGCTTTTTTATTGCGACTTGAATTTCAGAAATGATAATGTCACTTATGTTTACAAAAAGGTTGCGAGTTTCTTTGTCGCCAAGACGATTTGCAGTGGGAGAATTTGGCAAATATACATTTTGGAAGTAAGATGCAAATATTTCTATAATCTCCTGTGTCATATTCAGCACCCGGTATACGAGATGTATAATTTTTATGGACTGTACGAATGCCCAAACATTCTTTGGATCGGTTTTTATGGACTCCTGTACTTTTAATGTGTAAATTTCGTAGGCATTTTCAATTTGTAGTTTAGTTAATGCTCTTAAGCGTTTGTACTCCTGAAAATGTTGGAGAGCTTTATATTTTTTGTATTTATCGAATGGTTTCAATTTTTGCCGAATATTACTGATTATCTCGGAAGTATACCATTTAGTATAAATTTTCTTATACGTTTTATAAAGTGGCAGATGAGCATCTAAAAGTGAATATATTTTACTATAAAAATATTCTACAGGTTCATTTACATCGACAAAAGTTTCCAGATCTCGCCAATCAACTCTAATTAATGAATTGCACAGTTCAGGATAGTTTGCTTTCTTGAAATTATGCGCTTTTTAAAATTTGTTGACAAGAAGACTGTTGTAACTCGAAGGTGAATATTGAAAATATATCAACAGCGCTGGATGATAACAATTTTCAATTGCGATTGGCGCTTGATCATGAACAATTTCACATTTTATATACGAACATACCAGATCTAATAAGCGGCGAGTGAGATTGGTTATGTTATTGTATTGGCTTAAATGCTATAAATGATGTGAATAAAGCAAACGAACATTGTATACTACATTTGTTTGCTAAAAAGCATTAAGTACTGATTCTGAATGTAGTATCTGTTTACTACTAATTAAGTTTCTACTCTACTCTACTCTACCCTACTCTACTCCACTCTACGCTACTCCACTCTGCTCTACTCTACTCTACTCTACTCTACTCTACTCTACTCTACTCTACTCTACTCTACTCTACTCTACTCTACTCTACTCTACTGGCGAATAGTTATAATTTATCCGATCCTGAACGAGAAAAGAATTTTCGCGCCCATTATCGACATTTTTACGCCATTATTTATGTATTTAACTGACTAATTGCTATCATTCAATGTATCTTCATAAAATGTAATTTGCAGATATGCAGACATCTACCAAAAGCAGCATAACAAGGCCGCCGAGGATGTACAGTTGTACATTTCAAATCCTATCAATGCGTACACTCTGGTCAAGCGACTGACAACGGACTGGAAACAGGTGGAAGCCTTGATGAGCACCGCTGTCAGTACCGGTAGGTGATTTCACTAATTAATCTCTGATTGCACATCCATGAGTTGCGTTATTAGACACTTAAAGCACCAACAGGAACGTAGACGTATAAAATGACAAGTACACATGCGGACTAGCGAATTGTACGTTTGTACTTACGCCTGGCGTAAACTTGCGTGTTCATATGAATACCTAAAACGTATCGTGTCGAGCCGAGTAATAGCGATGTAATTACCGATTGCACCCGACATTGTAGCTGTCAAAGATCCAAAAATGTGTTAATATACAAGGTGTTCCGTTTGAAAATCAAAAGTGTCAAATAATGAAAAATTGGCCATATACCACGCCTGGCAAATTTAAGACATCTAAACTCTGGAAATTCTGGCTTGTCTGTTGACACCCGGTATAGATAGATATTTGAAATAATCTTCTTACTAGTCCTTTATGCATTTAGCAAGATGGCAACATTTTCCACTTAAAAAGATTTACTTACAATTTCCTCTTATGTACACATTTGAATGGAATAATAGGCGAAGTTCAACAATGGATTTACAATATTGACAATTAAGTCTTAAAGACTAACTGCTCTTCCACTTAACCTAATCCACGCACTACATTCAGTGAGAATACACAGAAAATAATTGTACTTAATGTAAATGAAAAAAAGTTTTTTTACTATGGTTAATAACAAAAAGAAAACATTAACTTTATTAAACTAAATTTTAAATTAAACTAGGGGCTAATAGTATTAATTATGCCGATTATAAATTAATATCTTTAAATTTTTTTTTTAAACAATTTAATTTCATTACTTTCAAGTTTTCAGGTAGAGGGTTATAAACTTTGCAGATCTGATACCTAAAACAACGCTTAAATTGTTCTGTTCGGTGGATAGGTGGAGTTAAAAGGCCTTTGAAACATAAATTGAGGTTATGTACATCGGTCCTAAATTTTATTTTATTGTATAAATATTCGGGAGATTTTTTAACTAATATTTTATGATATAAACATGCCGAATGAAACAATCTGCGACTCTCCATATTCAACCAACCCGCGTCCTTTAGCTTATATGATATTCTCTCACGTCTGCGAATACCGTAAATTAGCCTAAGACATGAATTCTGAATTTTTTAAATCTTATTCTTGTATAGAGTAGTTAAATTGGGGCCATATAAACAGTCGGCAAAATCTAATAAAGACAACACCAGGCTTTCACATACATCACTTTCACTTTTTGAGGTAAATAATGCCTATTCCCATAAATTAATTTAATAGAATTATATGCTTTTTGTGCAAGTTTATTTATGTGTTTTTCAAACCGAAGCTCACTGTTAATAATAACACCCAGGTTTTTTTAATGTTCAACTAATTCAAGGTTTTCTTGATCTACACTTATATGAATGTGATTTTTAATAATTTGACGAGAATTTTTAGGACCAAAAAGTAGAGCGTTCGACTTGCTGGCATTAATAATAAGGCAGTGTTCTTTTGTTACCTTTAAAAAAGATTTTAAATCCTCATTGATGTGTAAACATGCACCATCAACCTCAGAAGCATTAAATGAGTAATAAAGCAGTGTATTGTCAGCATATAAATGAAATTGGCAGTGTTTTAAACATGAAATAAACTGACTGGTATACAGTGTGAAAAGTAGTGGCACCAGAATAGAACCTTGAGGTATACCTGATCTCAATAATAATAATAAGTCTTCTGAGGAATCGTGTTCAATACAGACTTTTTGTCGCCTATTTTTTAAATAGTTTTTAAATAAATGAACTGCTTCCTTCGTAAGACCTATATGTCACAAAATTGATAAGACTATTTCATGATTAAGCGTATCAAACGCCCGACTAAAATCTAATAAGATTAAAATTGTGCATAAACCCTCATCTGATGCTCATATTATGTCATCAACCACTTGCAAAAGTGCCGTAATACAACTGTGTCCAGCTCTAAAACCCGATTGTGTTTTGGGTAGTATTTTCTTATCCGATACATATTGCCTAAGTTGACTTTCCATGATTTTTTCAAGTATTTTATAAAATGTAGGCAAAACACTAATAGCACGTAAGTCTTTAAAATCTTCACGGTTACTCTTCTTCGGTAACACAGTCATCACGGCACTTTTCCATATGGATGGGAAAACATGTTCTTGTAAACAACAATTTATTATATGCGTCAGATAAGAAATAATATGGGACAACATAACTTAATCATTTTTATATTTACCTTATCACACCCCGTAGCATTCGTGTGTATCTCTAGAATTGTTTTTAAAACTGTCGTTTCATCAACAAGTGCAAAATTAAAAATTGAATCAAATAATAAATTATTTTTGTAATGGTTAAGAATATCATCAGAGGCATCTGCAAACGGTAAAGAATTTACAAAAAAATTATTTATATCATTTAGGTTTTTTAAATTTTCAGGAATGTTTTTATTTTAGTTTTGAAAAATTAAGTTATTTTTAAGAATCTTCCAACATTCATGAGCACTAGAGTTATTTAGCCGATGAGTTAAAATGCCTTTTTTCTCTTTTAACAGCCTGGAATGTAAAGTTACGCATCTGTTTGTAATATATAAAATCGTTGTGATTGTTTGTTCTTTTAAATTTGGTAAGTGCCCTATCTCTAATTTTTATCATGGTCTTTATTACGTCAATCAGCCAGGGTGCAGGAGGTTTAGTAAATCTTTTTGTTACATAAGGTGCATGGAGATCAAATAAGCTAATTAAGTTAAATGGTTTATGAAATCATTAATAGACAAGTAACAATAATGAGAAAGTTGCACGTTATTTTTTTATATCACAGATAGATAGACGACAGAAAAATATGCTTCTTAATACTTTTCCTTTTTTTATTTTGTTAAAATTGAGGGCTAAAAAAATTATTTATTTTGGGTGAATATAAAATCATTGAAATGCTCTCTCCGTGCCAAGTGACGTCCTATGTGCCAGATGACGTCACGTTGTTATTATTGAAATGTTGAAATATCTAAAAGGAATGCTGTGGCTGTAGATTAATACGCTAAGCATCTTATGAAATAATTATCTGTCATATTAACCAATAGTTATTAACAAGATTAAGGATAACAACGTGAATTTACAAACTCAGGGCAAATCAGTGACGTCAAAGTGACGTCAGGGCAATATCATAGCGTTTTCAGTCATGTGGTTTCGTTTATATAAGAGCTCAAATTTTAATGTCGAATATTTACGAAATGAAATTTTTCTATGAGTTTATTTTATTATATTTATCAACTTACATAATGTTATTATGGAAAAATAATAAATTCACAAATTTTTGAAATGCATGCATCTTCCTCATTGAAACACATCGGTTGCCTGGTAATTGTATTTTTAAGTTTAAAAGTATGTCAATAGTGCACCAAAGAATGTCATTTCGAAACTAAAATTTCCTTTTTAAAATTCTCGTAAAAGATTATTATTATTTATCTATTTATATTTCTTACTTTATTACTCTTAAAATTAACGACAACATAAAAATAAATGAAACGAACAATCGCCAGTATTTACAGACATACAAAACTACAAATGACCTTGAGATGACAAAGTGAGAATTAATATAAATGAAATAAACACTGGGAATGCAGGATCTTCTCTATAACATTGTAAATTGATTGACACCTTCATTAAAATATTTATAATTATTGCTGTTTACTTTTGCCGGTTCATCATTGTTGTACAACAAGGATGAACCGTTTAAATTTTGTTTCTCAGTATCTTATTCTAACCACTACCTTCGGGCAATAGAATCAAGGATACATGTGCATAATTTTCCCGAAATGTTAACGATATAACTATTTTTTATTCTAAAATAGTGTTTTCATCTACCATTTTCACAATATCAGAGATGAAGTAGAAGACGTAATATACAAATTCATTTTTTTTTACAGATTATATGGCGAATATAACATACTTTAAGGAGACGATGAAATTCCCCACAGATGAGGACCTAAACGGAGCTGCAGTTGCTTTAACACGCCTGCAAGACACCTACAGGTATTATCGATATAGTCACAAATTTAATCTGTTACCAACAGATATGCTTTATTTTCCAAAAGTAGAAATACGTTTGAAATAAAAAATTAAACAACACGGGGACGTAAGAAACTACATGGAACAAAAACGTTAGGCTAGGACATAATAATATAGAACTTTAATAGTATTTTCTTCCTCTCCTGGCATTTTTCTATTTTAAATGCAATAAGCCTCCAATAGAGGGGGCTCATATGTTAACTTTTAACTTACAAGTCGCTGACCTATATCGTTTCGAAATGACTCAAGAAACTTGATGTGTATATTACTGTATATGTTTGTGCCATGTTGATGATAGCCAGAATTAGTCCATGGACGACGTTGTGTATGTTCTAACACGGAGGTTCCTTAAATAAATAAATTTCTAACAATTTGCCAACATATTTGTATAATTATTTAAAATTACTCGATATACTATGAAGTGTATCGGGTAATTTTAATTAGGAGCCCTAAACAAGAAGATATACAACTTTAATAGTATTTATTACAATTTTCTACTACCGTCTATATAAAAGACCTTTGAAACTCTAGCAACACGCATAACGAAAGTATACTACGCACTTTTCTAAAAATTAAATTGGTGGTGAACTGCAGCGTCGAACATAACAAAGTGCACGCTAGCTCTGTAGCCGATGGGGTGGGGGGTATTTATATTAGGGGCGCCACTGGTTACCTCTTGCTGGCCCAAACCAAAAGACCACCAGATGTGAGGGAGTCCACCACCATAAACAAATAAAATTAACAGGCAAGATTTAAATTTAAAACAATTTATTATCACCAAAATTTTACATAAAAAGAGACCAAACGTGACGTCAAGAAACTTTAACTTTTATAAATTTTGAAGTTTTTCTAACAAATAACATTCAAATCAATTTTGTAGTTCCAAATTATTAAAATAGGAAAAAAAATCAGCGTCTTTAATAAAGGGTATTAATTCTGCACTTATCTGGTTTTTTGAAAGGTCTTGGTTTCGCCTTAACCATTCAAAAATCACCTCACACCTAAATGCAAACTTTCGCATCTAGTAATGTAAATAGTTATTCTATTCAAGCATGTAAAACTATGTTTCTGTGACAAATCAGGTTGGACACTTCTTCACTGGCCAGGGGTGAGTTAAATGGGGTGAAGTATAGCGCAGAATTGAGTGCTGCCGATTGCTTTGAACTAGGCAGGCAAAGTTACAACAACGGTGATTACTACCATACTCAGTTGTGGATGAGAGAGGCGGATTCAAGACTGAGGAGGGAAGCCAACGAAACGGTGGACCGAAGCGATATATTAGAATATCTGGCCTTCTCTACGTATAAGCAAGGTAAGCTGTCCATAAGTGGTGAAAGATGGTTTATAGTACGAGTTGTTTATTTTTAGCGACACAAGTAGCTTTTGCTTCCGCCTACCCTACCCGCCTTTACTGATATTTTACATCCTTTCTATCCTTCTATCTTTAAATATTTCCTGTCCCCCTCTTCCTTTCTGTCTGTATCCTTTTTGTCGCGTTTGTTTTTATTGGTTTCTTTTTGTACATTTTTGTCTCTAAATTCATTTCTCATCACAAACCTTTAACAAAATCAAAACCTTTTGGAATAAAAATTTTTAAAATCAAAGTTTTGGCCAACCATGCGCAGCCTAGCATTGATGTATCGCGCGGAATTGAGGTACCAGCATCATATATGAAATTTAAAAGTGTTTTGTGCGCGAGTTATTAGTTAATATGTAATTTTAAGTTTATTTTAATCTGTTCTTAGATATAGTCAAATTTCGTTACTTACTTTTTTTATCTATTTTTCATAGAAGAAGTTTAGTTTAGTTTTAACCAAACCAGGCCTACCTCGTCCGATCCTGCAATCCACCACCGCGACCATCGCGGTGGTTGCACGATCGGTTCCGAAATAGGTTCTGGGGAGGTACTTTTGTGAAGGTAATTTTAATAAAGAATCAAAGTGGGACGCACTATTTCCTCACCCTGTATAATACACTTAATCTATTGAAGAGCGTTTAACATGCAAATTAAAATAGTCATAAAAGTATACTTATTTTTTGCTCCATAACAAGAGAGGAAAGAAAGCTATGAATTATGATAATAAATAATAAACATTCTCCTCTTGGATCTGTATCTTCGTCTCTCTCTCTCTCACGTATGGCTACAATAATTAATATTGAATATGTTGACCTAATTAAAAGGAATGAGGGCGCTTTTTTAACAGATGACTATAAGATTATTGATGTTACTCATAATCTGGTGAAGTATTGCCAGTGGTATTATTTAATATTTTAATTGCTTATATGCCATTCTAAAACCTTTTTTCACTATTTAAACTATTAAGAAATAATCTGCTATATAATATCATTTCCATTATTCTGTGCATAAACCCAATGATATTAAAACATTAATTAGTCTTGATGGTTAACGAAAGCTTCACACGGATACAAATGATGGAACGAAAGTTTGCGAAGAGAAATAATTATTGGCAATAGTAGAAATAAATTGGTCTACATATTCACATAATTTGCAAAATTTTTACTATTTTACTTTCTTGATAGTATTTATTACATTACAAACTTTTAAAATACCCTTACAGAAAAAGTCAAGTGACGTTAGATCCGGTAATTTGGCTAGGCATAGCGATAGCAATTTTTGGTCGTCAAAATGGCACTTATGTCAAATAGAACTTTTGTGCGTTTGGATTTGGACCTACACTATTTTAAGAATGTGTAATAATACATTAAATGTGGATATTGCCTTTTCTCTTAACATTAAAATAAAATGACTTGTGTATTAACTGGATGTTTTAAAATTTGTTTTAGGAAACATACCACTAGCATTAGACTTGACTAATAAGCTCTTAGAAATATTACCGACACACCAGAGAGCTCTTGGAAATAAAATCTACTACGAGGAAGAACTGGAAAAGTCGTTCTCCAAGAGAAAAGGTGACGATGAGTCCGAACAAATAACATACGAAGGGGTAAATACTGTAAACATTAAAGTGGGTGGCACCCTTTTTAACAATAAACTAATTGGTATTTCCTTTATAGCCTTACATACCTGATCCATATGGTCGTGAGCACTACGAAATGCTGTGCAGAGGAGAAATTGAACGGCCCATCGAAATGACGTCCAGACTGAAATGTCGATACGTAACTAACAACAATCCGTTTTTACTAATTGCCCCTTTTAAACTAGAAGAGGCCCATCACAAACCAGATTTGTACATTTTCCACGACGTGATGGCTGACTCAGAGATAGAAACTATTAAAAGATTGGCACAACCGAGAGTAAGTTATTCTTTTTTATTTTATTGTCATATTTACCTACTTTATGGAGGAAAATTACCTTGGGCCCTTCTATAGTATTTACAGACCCATTCAAACTTTGCAACAAAAGAAATATCCAAGCGAAAAGGGTTCTGTTGTACTAGTTACCTGTCAAGTGTAATTATTGCTATTGCCTTAACGTACACATAAGCCATATAAAAACTGTGGGGTTCACCGGGTTCAGATCAGGGGTTCGGAGAGGCTAAAAGACTATTTATTATTATATATTCATTTGCAATACGTAACCAATAATTTTTCATATAATTCCCACACCAAGGCTGTCCGGATAGAGGTTACGCATTTAAAAGCACAAAGGAGGGATTTCCGGATCCATGTTTATATGAACTTTTTTCATATTCTTTTATACAGTCATCCCTAGAAATTAATCTTATACCCGAAACGCCCTGTATAATAAACAATTGACTAAAAGTGCTCCACACCATGTCTATTGACAAAGATACTTTTCGTTTTCAGTTTCGAAGAGCAACAGTTCAAAACTCCCAGACAGGCGAATTAGAAATAGCTCAATATAGGATAAGCAAATCGGCCTGGTTGAAGGAGGAGGAACATAAGCACGTTGCCGATGTAGCACAAAGAGTTACAGATATGACAGGACTTACCATGACAACCGCTGAGGAATTGCAGGTCGTGAACTACGGAATAGGAGGACATTACGAGCCGCATTTCGATTTCGCCCGAGTAAGTTGCAATCATTATATCAGTTCTATAAATTAACCTAATGCATAATAAGTCTACTGTGGTCTTTACACCATACAGGTTTCACTTTACGTGTATTTCACCTACAAAGTTGTCATCATCAGCAGAAAATAAAGTTAGAACTTCCATCGATATTCCCATTTATCTGATTAAGGGTTTGAAACATTCCGTATATACCCCATATACAAATTTAATTTTTTCCTAGTTATTTTCCAAATTTAAGTAATTGATGCATTTAATTCATTTCATTTCATTTTTTTCATTTATGTAGTCATTAAATAATGCACACGTTAAATTTACCAGAAATGCCTAATTATGTTATAAAGCGAAGTTAAACGGTAGAATTTTGAGACATAATGTACATAAAATCTAGTCGAGTCGCAGGGTTTGTTTATCGTATATTCAGATAAACGTCAAGTACTTTGTGTATTCCCATAGTATGGAATCGTCTACACGTTTCTAGCTTAACCATAGAAAAAGATAGAAAGTTGAGCGTCACTTTAAAGTGCTGCACAGGGCTACGTCGCGTCGAATATTATAATAGCGTTAAAATAAACGTATTACCACAAGAAACAAGCGGAGATGCATAATCCGGGTAGAAGGGTGACATCAGGAACCATATAAAAGAAGACGAGCTTGTTTACCGAAAGAGAGAGGCCATTTCTATCACTCCCGAGCTACATCGTCGAATGCTATCATTCGCTGTGCTCCTGAGTAATTGCATTTCAATATACCTAAGTCACATTGCTGACCCTCCGAGCTCGCTGTTCTTATGGTATTATTGTGTGGATATTGTACCTAAGTCATTTCGCTGACCCTCTGGGCTAGCTGTTCTTATGGTAGTATTGAGATGAATTATCTAAACTACAAGCCAAACAATCCAAGGAAATCCACATTTAATGTTGCTAGTCCTCTCGCAGACAACCATTCTTTGGCGTACTCTTTATGAAGTACCATTTTAACCTCTCTGTTATTCTCAACGAGTACGTTAAACATGAAGAAACTGGGGAAGAGCATTCACGGGCGATATAACGCTATACAGGGCGCACGAAAATTCTGCAGGCATAAATTTCTAAAAGGTGACCACGTGCTTATTTCGAGACGCTATTTTATTATTGGCAATTACATTTATATTCTGGTTTCGTCGGGGGTAATGGGGAAAATTGGCGCATTTGTGGTACTAAAAGAATATTAGATTTTTTTAAAATGAAATATTAGCTTTGATTTT
Organism: Leptura quadrifasciata; assembly: GCA_963675555.1. Lineage (NCBI taxonomy): Eukaryota > Metazoa > Arthropoda > Insecta > Coleoptera > Cerambycidae > Leptura > Leptura quadrifasciata. Next base: position 9,609,671 of record OY776681.1, on the reverse strand, counting down.
TAACTATCAGAATATTATATTACCAGTTATTCAGTTATGATTTCATTCACAAATTTTAATTCATAAAATTTCACTTTCAGAATATTTTACTAGAGAAAATTTCGTTTGCAAAATAACAAGATTATATTCAAGAACTATATATTTTCTGCGTTTATGCAATGACAAGAAACTTTCACTTCCATTATTTTTCATGTAATGTACTTATTAAGGCTACTGTGTGCCTAATTCTGGACATGTCAAATGTCATAGTAATGTTTATCTTTCAAATGATTATCTGAGATTTCTCACCAGCGATCTATTTGGTTTTCTATGATTGTTTAATAACGATCCATCCATTTAATTACCTTGCGCTCACAAACTGTACAGGCCATCGGTCAGTGCTGGGTTAACTAGCCCGTAAACTTGTTCGTATTAAGAAGGGTTTACTTTTCGTCGAGTACTGAACCGGGACGTCTCGTCTGTTTGATTTACATCTACCCACCTTGTTTCACGTTGTTGGATAGTCATAAAATATTTTGTAGACTGCTTGTTTTAATTATAATCAAAGGATTTTTCCTCAACATGCTATGATCTTTTACATGAGTATTTAATTCTCATTTATCAACTTAATTTTGATAATGTATAAACATGACATGATTTTTGTACACTGTTTTGCATTCGATTCATTATTCGGCCATTGCTAATAACTTTAATTATAAATTATTATTATCTAGCGATTGCTAACAGCTCTAATTATAGATTATCATTATCCGGCCATTGCCACAACTCTAATTACTATTAAAATAACACAGCATACTTTTGTATCTCAGTTCTTGTTATTGCATCAAAACACTCAGTATATCTATAGTATGATCATTACTATAGCGACGCAGATTTTCCTATTATAATATTTAGACAATTGTCTCAAATATTTGGATTACTTTTGATTTCATGTTCGACTATCGTTGCATCAATTTATATAAAATAAAATGGTTTTTTTTATTATATTTTCCCATCAATTATTGTCTTATTCTTTCACCTTTACCTTTTCGTCATCTAAGTAATAAACTAAATAAATGTTTTAATTTCAAAAGTAAAATAGAAAACAAACTTCAACTATAAATGTACAGTACAATCTTGAGTAATAAGATACTACATAAGTAACATATATAATTAACTAAGTCTCTCAATAATTAATAGACAGTGTGTTCAAGTTTACCAGGTATTTCAATTAACAGAGTGATTAATTTTCTAAAGTATATAGTATCAGACAGAAACAAGTAATATTAAACTTTATATAAAAGAACTTGGGATAATTAAAAGGGTTACTACACACACAACGAAATTTGGGTCCTACACTAACAAAACTAGACGATCACGCAAATAGCCAATCTTATTTGTTTATCCTTCAGATAAGTAAATAGTAATTAAAATTACTGGTGACATAATTACCAGTACTTTCTTTAGTAATTAAACAGGGTACCCCATAACCATTACAGGTTTCATCACTGAATAAATAGATGTTGCACAAACAGAAAAGGCCATTGTTAAACACATATTTTATCGTTTCAGAAAGACGAGAAAAACGCCTTCAAGAGTCTTGGTACGGGAAACAGAATTGCGACGGTGCTTTTCTACGTAAGTATCCTCAGGCCGGTGTGCCCCAAGGCAGTGTGTTGAGCCCTCTTGCCAATTTACCCTTATAAATACTGTTTTTAATGAATATTGTGTATTTTAGATGAGCGACGTGGCCCAGGGTGGGGCAACGGTATTTCCTGCCGTCGGAGCAGCGCTCTGGCCTAAAAAGGGCACCGCAGCGTTTTGGTATAATCTGCACCCTAGCGGAGATGGAGATAAACTTACACGGCATGCCGCTTGTCCTGTTTTGGCAGGCTCGAAATGGGGTAAGTAAAGCGCGTATTAAGAATTTCTATTTTTTTTAATTTATGGTCCCCTTTTGTCTTATAGTGTCCAATAAATGGATCCACGAACGTGGCCAAGAGTTTTTGAGGCCCTGCACCCTAGAACGACCTCCTGAGGATTTGACCGCATAGTAATTTTAAGAAAGGGTATTAATGCAATTTTTAAATTAAATAAGACTGTTTTCTATTGTACTATAGCGAGACGTTAAGCTATATTATTTACCACATATCGAAGAGAACCGATTTGATTTTACTTATATTGCGATTTTTTATATAAAATATCGTGAACAGAAAATGTGAGAAGCAAAAAATAAATCGTAGTACAGGACATACGCTGTAATGTTTTTATTACTTGTTATAAACAAAAGACTAATATATTGTAATATATGTAATGTATCATATAAATATTTAAGTACGTAAGATGTTTTATTTTCAGCTACCTACCGATACAATATGCGATATCTAGAGGGGGTTCACCTACAATGTGTCTGGGGACACAGTTTGGGCAAACACTAGATGTTCGTATCCAGTGGATACACATGAAAAATATGTCTGCTGGATGTACATATCGAGACATTCACTGAATATATCCAAGTTGAGGATGACCATTTTAAAACAAAAATTGTTAGGCACTCGGGCAATTCTCACAGATTTTCAGTACGGATCTCTAAAAAATTTTATTACCTCGTGTGCTTGATAACATTAAATATATACTAGATAATAAACAACTCCCGAACTATTTTTTGTAATATTCCGCGATCTATCCAATGCATTTGATTGTGTAGATTCCTCGATATGTCTAAGTAAACTTGAGTAACTATGAAATTAGGGAAACAACTAATTTAAAACGCTTCTAGAGAATTATCGTAGATCTTACTTGAAATTGGTCTACTCAACAATGTTCCATACAAAAAATTCTAATTCCTCTGCCAAAAACATTTGTTGTGGGGTATCTCAATGTTCCATTCTAAGACCTGTACAGATTGTAATTTACATTAGTGACTTAGTATAAAGATTCCAGCTCTTCGAAAGAGAAGAAGTTCAAGTTCGGCAGAATATCTGGTTGGGGGTAGCTCGTCTACAGGCGTCGGTGTTAGGCCTCAGTAGCGGAAATAGACCGATGTTAAATAAATGTATAAAAAAAATCATCTTCATAGTAACTGTCATGGGTGTCCTGCTAATCCGTTGAACTTGTGTGTGGCACGCGAGCTACTACATACTCTCCCCTGTTAAAAGAAAAGAACAGTCAACCAATAGCGAGATACGGCACTAGTCAATTAACAGAAACGCAGGTTTGACCCTATCAATGTTGACAGTTACAACTTTAGTTGCATTATAAAAAGAGATTTACCTCGTACAAAGGAGATAAAGGTAAGTTTAAAACATTCTCTCCGAACAAAAATATAATCACAGGTCAAAACATCAGGACTGACAAATGATTTTTGAGTACTGTGGTACAACGGAAAAAACGTTCTAACATTAATATAATTCTACAGTTGAGAAGGATCGTGATTCATGTTGTTTTCAACTGCACGGATAAAGTTAGTTAAGGCTTTATTAATTTCGTCTGCCTTTCTCAGGGTACAAAATCGTTGTTTGTAAATACATTTTTAAAACTAACTTTAAAACCGTTTAAAACTTCACTTAACATTTAATAAATCTGGCATAAGCCACTTGTTTATGAGGTACCCATTATAAACCACTGATAGAATCTAAATTGTATTTAAATTGTTACTTGGGTCTGTTACAGGAAGGCAATTAATTCACATTATTGTATGTGGACCTGATATCGACATTTAAATGGCAGATTTACATCGAAATGAAACATCTAGAATGAATCGTATATTTACTGATTGTTTTTATATATTTTTGGGGCTTTCCAAGAGTTTGTAGATGTTGATACTTCACCCAATATAACAATTTTCATTCAATTCATTTTCAATAGAAAATACCTCAGTAATTTCTGTCTATTCAAATTGGGTACGACAGAAACTAGAAACGTGGAATTTTAAATTAGTTCTTTATTTATATTAGAATACACATACAATAAATAACATATATGAGTAACAAAACACTTGGGATAGATACATACAACACAATTTTAGTAAAGGAGAAATGTTACATTTTTTCTAGGGAAAGATTTTCGCTGCTATTATGGTAGCGACTTCAAAATGACACAGGATATAAATAATTGACGCAAAAATGTGTCGTCGTTTTAACAACTTGCAAATATATGAAGCTAATTATACAGGGCGTTTTTCAATATGGAATACGTTTCGACTAGATACAGATATGTATTTCAGAATCGGTACGCTAAAACGTGAATTTCGCCCGGAGTCGCCCTCCAGACTAGAAATTAATGTTTATTAACCGCCTTCCACGTCACCTGAGTGATCCTCTTAAGTCCATGAGATCTATTTTTGTCTGGGCCAAGGAGACGGGGCGCTACAGTTTATAGTGGGATCCGAACCACTTCTTGGGGATAATTTATATTTAAAAATCACTTTGCAATGTGTGGAGTTACCATCCCCCTAAAAACTATTTCCATCTTATGTTTTAGGAATCATTTTTGAATAAATTAAATAAATCCTAAATACAACTGAGGCAGTTCCTGTTTGTAATATTTTTTATTTGTTCTGTTTAATCAATCTTTCCAATAATTTAGAATTAATTTTGAATTTCCCACCCTTCTATATGCTTGACACTCTTGATAGCGGATTTAGTCATTGAATGGTTTGGCCGTAAATATTTGATTAAATTTTTACCATCTAAATTTATTCTAATTGTTTGTTATTAATTTAATTTCTCCATATGACGACTAGTTTGTGTTTTTGATGGTATATTACGTACCTATATGTAGGTAGTAAGATTGTCGAGGATTAGTACAACATACGCCATCTAGGTGGTGTTTGGTATTCACAAAACTATAATAGATATGAAGACGACGCCATGCTAAGATCTAAAACGAATTTAATAAATATTTCAGTATCTTTTTAATGCTTTTTGTGAATGCCCGTTTGTTTTTTCACCTATCGTCTATATGTTTCCAGTAAAACTACCTGTGCAAACTAATTTTGTGTCTCTGGTTTGCATTAAACGATATTCATGCAACACGCAATTTATAGAATAGGTTCGGTTTGATATGTATATGCATTGACACTTTATTAAAGATGGGTCAATTATCGGTACTTGTTGAAAATGTTTATAGGGTTGATAATATAAACATATGTTTTATGGACGTCCCTTGACGCCTTCATAAGATTGCTGCACCTAATTGGATGTCTTGAAGATTCTCCAACGTATATATTTTCTAAACGCCAATAGGACATGTTTGTGATATCTGGACCCTACGAACACAATTTATGTATATTCATGTGCTTAAAGTGTACTTGCCCCAGATAGCCCCAAAAAACAAAGGGGCCTTCACAAACATGCACATTTGAAGAAACTATTGAATATTTTACGAAAACTACATGTCACGCAATTTAAAAATAAAGGTCGCGTGCTTCATAGTTGTTCTGACGCCAACTGGATGATGTTAAATTTATCTGCAATGGGGGCTTTATCTATTGGAGTGCCGTATAGATAGAAACAATATAAGTTTTATTCCATGTTAGGAGTATGTGGTTGAGTGATTGACGTACTTTTAAAAACACCCTGTATATGTAGAGGTATAATAATGTTATGTCAAAGTGAATTAAATATATTTTTCCACGACCGGGAGTAGAAATCGCTTTCTATGGCATCAAAATTGTGACAGAAGTAAAGCATTTACTCCCCAGGGGCAAAATAAGACAATAATTTTCCTAGGGGAGTTATTTTATTTCATTTATAAACAAATATCTGTTGCCATGGTACGTTGAATGGAAATATCCCAAAGGCTTCTAAATATTGTTGTAATTTAGCACCAATCTATTATAATTCTTTATTTATGAATTAAATGTTTCTACTCCCGATCGTGGAAAAGATAGTATATACACCTCGGGAGAGACTGCCATTTTTCCCTCGATGTATTTGTTGCCCTCGGGCCTCAAATTACACCTCAGGATAAATAAGACGTTTCCCTCCCTTAGTGTATAATGTACTATTTTTGACAACTAAATACTCTCTTCAATATATACCCGCTTTTCTTGACGAGACATGTCAATAGAAAGATTGAAGGTAACTTAGATATTATTTAATAAGATAGTAAATTATAATTAGAATATATTCACTGGTTCAGAGTCATCACTTTCTGGTTGAAACCGACAAGTGGTTATATTAATTCTATCTAATTCTTAAATGTAAACCTCTGTATACTTATTTCTGATGATGGTGTAATATATCAAAATATTAGAAGAGGATGCTAATAATGTTTACTTGTTTCACCTAAAATAATGTATCAAATATTTTAAGTCAAGAACTATAAAGAATTTTTATATATTTTTTCTAATATTTGAACATATGCCAAAGTAATCATTTGAACAAAGGTCCGTTAATTTAACTTGAATAAAGAAAAAAGTTATAAGAGAAACTCATCTCTTTCAATGCACAATGCCAAAAAAACCAAAGGACCTCTAACCTCTAGCAACATATATTTCATGTTGTTTAAACGACGTCGACGTAAAAAAAACCATAATCTGCCACAAATATGATTTATTGCCTGCATTATATTTCATTGGTTTTGTCAATTCCAGAACCAGCCATATTCTTTTTCCCTTTAGCGTATAGGTTAGCTCCACCTTCGGAGGCTCGCCGGTATGCTGCTGGTAAAGCTCCTGCGTTGAGGCTCGAAGGACCAGACGATCCGCCCGATTTCTTTTCTTTGAGTTTGATAGGTGATTTTGGGAGAGACTGGAAAAAACGCGCGTGATAAAAATAGCTGTTATAAATGAAACCTTACATCTCCATTTTCCTCAAAAGTATGTAAGATACGTCATCAAGAGACAAGTTTTTAAACTTTTACCAATCTTTAGAATGGAGTAAATTAAAAAATAGTGTCATACTATTTTTCGCAAATCGTTTAAGAGACGATAGAAATTAAAATCTTTTTTACTTGCTTAATTTTATTTACGAATAAATATTGTCGTGAAATTCTTAGTAATATTTGTTATACTTAAGTATTAAGTACGTGGTTTTTTAACTTTTCTTAAAATTTAAAATAATTTTCGCTACTTTTTATTTCTGTTGGTAGAGTATTAAACATATTTAGACCTTTATATAATATAGTTTTATTTAATAATGATGTTTTGGCCGTCACATACCACTTGCAGACTGCAGTTTCGAGCTGTTGGCTCTCGTTAGTGCAAGGTAGGCATGTAACGACCGGCACGAGGATCCTCGAAACTGCAGTCTGCAAGTGGTGTGTGACGGCCGGCAAGAGACCTCCTTTAAGTAGGATCAGTCTTTCGGCTGGTGTTTGTTGCAATCGAAGCATTAGCGTTTTGATGGTAATATGCAATTATTACACTTAACACGCCAGACTTGTAACTTCTAATTCAGCACTCGGCGGGGCACATATCCCGGAGAGTAGCTGTTGGTTGCAGTCTGGTTACGTTCCTTATAGTAAAATATTATGTTTTAATATTCCGCCCTCTAAAAGCACATTTGAACTTAATTTCTTTAACTTGTTCAAGCTTATAATTTTTTATCTCAATATACAAATTTGTTACATTTAAACTACATAACCTATATTTTTTTTCTATTAGCATGTATTTTGTTTTATTTAAAATAAAATTTGAACTATTTTCACTCAACCATTTACTTAGTACCGCTAATTCCTTATTTATAGTTATTGTACACTTATATAATTTATATAAACAGTAAATAGAATAGGACCAAGAGTAGTTCCTTGAGGAACGTCATGTTCCTTCTGTAGCTCACTTGTATCTGGGTTTTTATATTTAACTCTTAGTGATCTATTGCTTAAGTAACTTTTAAACCAATTTAACACGTTATTTCTCAGCCCTCTAACTTGAATATTAACAACTCCCTACTTATCGTTTCAAATGTCCTTTTCAAATAGAGAAATACGACTAAAACCACGTATCTGTAGAGTAATCAATATTATAATCACCAGTTTTTACATGTGTACCTTTACATTCAATATTTTCTACCAGTACAAAAATGAATATTCTCCAACAGTTATATTTCGTTGATTGGTAACGAGTAGATGTATGAAAATATTGATATTTTCTTCCAGAAATTATGTCAAAAATGTCAATATTTTTAAACGATTTGCAAAAAATAAGCTATGACGATTAAATTTGTAAATTATGTAATAAAGGGATCTTCAATAGATTCCAGCCTGCATGGAAAGATAACGTGTCCATTATTGATTAGACCGATAATTTTTGTTGCCTCTTGATAACGTATACCTGAAATTCTTAAATTATTTACCACAAAATAAATATCAAAATAGCTATTGTACTCTTTATTGGGGACTAGGGAATTAAATGCAGAGGTAAATGTGAAGTGTGAAAAGAGCTTCATTAATGTTTCAGTGCTTCAAATGGAAAAGTTTCAAAGTTGTGATAAATAAGGTACTAAGGGTAGACATTGGGGTATAACACATCTGACACACATTACGTAAGGTGCGACGCTGAATGATCTGTCAAAATATATTTATACTATAGATACAAATATTTCTGCGAAAGCGACATTGTTAGTTGCTAATTCGAAAAGGCAAAATAATGCAAAATGAATTATTATTGGAATATTGTAACATATACAGGGTGGACTGTATATGTGGAAATGGCGCCCTCTTCAGATTTTCTGGTCAAAAGTACCACAACGTTTCATAAAAAAAAAAATATGAAAAATTCATCATCAGATACATGTCCTGCGGCACCCTCTATGATCTAACGTACTGTAATACATAAATTATTGTTACTTAGAATAAAAACAGTTCCTCTAGCAAATCTGATCAGTCAAGAAGCTGTTGAGTTATTGCAAAAAACAAAAAATAATTTGAACTTTGACACCCTGTGTCTTTTTCCACAGCAACATTTTACTAAAGTATTGGTTATATCCTTATTTTTGGCCCAAAGAATCTACCCCTAAACTATGGCATATTATTAATGGTCCACCCTGTATATAAAACCCATTTTCCAATTTGGTGACGTTTAGACTTAACCGATTTCCGGTCTGACCGCTTTATAAAATAAATTATAATAAATATTGAGGGGGCCAGATCAAGTGACCTGGGTGGCCGCCTTGGACCATTGGTACCAATCCATTGTTCCCATAAGTTTCATTTAGGTAATTGCTGATGTGCATTGTGATGTCCCATCTTGATGACAGTACATCTATTTTTTTTTAAATTCTGGGGTAGGTTGTTAATTTCGTCTTGATATTCATAAAGAGCCATATCTAGATAGCAAATAGGCCTTGTCCTGCGACAGATTTTTAGAGTGATTTAGCACCAGCATCTTGTTTCAACCTCCTAATACTCCGTGGAAGAAAACTTGTGTTTTGTTCACTCCCACCACTTAAATGTCTTGATTTATTCCCAGGAAACCTATTTATTGTGAGAATTTGACCGTATAAATTTATAACATCCTGTAGATATAAACTAAAAATAAATAGCCATAGCATTGTCATAATATAGATTTATTTACTTCAAACATTTATAAATATGTATAATATATGATATAATTTGATGATAACATTTTAAACATTTATCAAAATACAGTTGTGTATAGGGATATGGACAATTTGTGCTTACCCTGATCAGGAAATGAAGATTACAACGAGTTACATTTGATAGGTGACTACATAGAAAAATAAAGTAATATCGTGAAGAATTCGAGCCTTTAGTAACCATATGGAAAACGGGGATTCATTATTATTCATTTCGGTACCTTTATTACCTTCTGTTAATAAGTGGTTAAAAAAATAATACATAATCAGTAAAAAATTACAACTTTTATTTTATTTCATTACACTTATTTTTAGCGAATGTTGGCGTTCGACGCTAATAAAGATAAAGACAGTACCCATGGGAGCTATTACTATTAATTCCCCAAAGGGGCAGTGAAAGTATCGACTGATCATTCCCGAAACAACAACCGCACCTGGCCAAAGTCAAACTGTTCTGTACTAGAATTTTATTGTTTACAAACAGGGTGTGGCTCGCCCAACATGTTTCAATACAGTCTGGGCATTAAAAAAAATATTGTGTATTGAATTTTTCTTTAATAATAATTAACATTGCCCATAAAATCCCGGAAATACCAATTTGGTGAAGTTTAAGTTTTGATATGGTTCACTTAGAGTGGCTAAGAATACAATTTAGGTTATCAGCGTTGGTATATTAACAAATATCAAAAGAGATAATAATAATAATAATTTTATTGAAGATGAAAATTTAAATACATTTAATACATTGATATAATATTTATAGCTAATATTACTTTACGGTGCACTAAACCCTGCAAAAATAAATTTGTACGCAGGGTATGAAAGAGTGGAAAAAGAAATTTTACAATGACATGTACTAAACATAAAATGTATATATGTAGTTATATATGTAATTATACATGTAATTATATATGTATATATAGGTGTGCTCTGTGCAAATGTAGCAATATAAGGCCATTGAGATATGAAACGTGGAAAATTCACAAAGGAGGTTTAGTAATACCTCTGATTGAAAATGTAAGTATTTTTTATGTCCATTAATTGATGTAGATGCAGTCTACCCAGAGACATTATCCACTTCTTTGTTTTGTTTTTAAACAGTTTTACGGAGTTAATTTTTTTAACTTCAAGGGGTAGTTTATTGAACACTCTTGGTCCTAAGAATAGAAAGCAGCGTTGTCCAATAGTTTTTCTAGCATGAGGTACTTCTAATGCGTTCCTGCTGTACCTGGTACTGTACACATGATCGATTTTTTGGGTATTGGTTAGGTTTACTTTTTGATGACATATTATTGAATGACAATATAATTGTTAATCAAGTACATTTGCTTGTTCAAATAGTAAATTGGTTGAGAAAGTAATTTCTTTTTGATGAATGATTTTCAACATCCATTTTTGCATTATATCTAATTTTGTTAGGTGACAATTGTATACACCTCCCCAAGCAATTATACCATAACGAAGTTGTGACTCCACTAAAGCATAATAAACTGTACTGAGTAGATTAACGTCTAAAATGTTTTTGAGATATTTAAATTTCGCCAGGAGACCCCTTAATTTTGTTAATTTATTAATATGAACGTCCCATTTAAGATGTGAATCAATAATAATTTCCAGATATTTAGTATTATACTTTATTGGAATCTGGTATAAAGAATTATTACATTCTATTTAAAATGATTTAAAGTCATAGGATTTACTATTACTCGTGAGAAATGGTATGTACATGGTTTTATTAAAATTAATTGTTAACATTCTAGAATCGAACCACTCCTATATCATTTTAAAATCTCGTTGTGCTGTCTCAATAACATCTTCCCAGGTAGAACCTGTATAAAAAATTGCTGTATCGTCTGCATAGCTGATAAACTGTCCTTGTGAGGGTAGAAAAAACATATCATTGATATAAATATTGAAAATAATGGGACCTAATACAGTGCCTTGTGGAACGCCATATTCAATTACATTAAATTCACTGCAAGTTCCATTTATATTTACATATTGTTGTCTGTTTGACAGATAGCTTTTCATTAATTTTGCTCCAATCCCCCTGACACCAATTCCCTCCATAATGTTTAAGAGTTTTTTGTGATCTACTGTGTCAAACGCTTTGGCTATATCCACAAAAATACAGATGCTAGGATTTCCATTGTCTATAGATTTGTATATATTTTTTTGCAAGCAGGCTAATAGCATCCTGAGTGGACCTAGCTTCTCTAAACCCAAACTGGAAGTCTGAGAGTATATCATGTTTGTTAAAAAAGGCAATAAGTCTGTATTTTATTACTGTTTCCACAATTTTAGAAAGAGTGGACATCAACGATATTGGACGATAATTAATGCATTCGGTTTTATCTCCACCCTTGTGATATGAATATGATATATTTATTTGTATTAAACTCCAGGTTTTTTCGTACGTGTATTATAATATGTCATGCTCTGGCCTGTTATATAGACCACCACGATGTATGTATTTATTTTTATCATGACTGCGACCGCTCAGTGCAGAAGTTAATAAATATGAGGTACCTACACCGCCTTAGCGCCAGATAAGCCCTACATTAACAGGTGATATTACTTTAATTTTCCACGAACTTTTTCTTGACAAGTATACATTCCCTGCGAGCTAGGAATATAACAATCATGCTATTAAAATAATATAAACATACAACACACAGTCAGAAAATAGGACCAAGGTTCTAACCTCTTTAAATGTTACACATCTTGCAAACAAAACAATGTTGTAATTATTGTAATAGGTACGTAGTTATTAAACATATATAACTAATATCACACTAGAATAACGGATAAAGAATTGGTCCAAATCACAATGATATAAATAGATTGTCGGTAAAATACTTTTGAATTTAGTTAAAGATCTAAAATACATTTAGGCTGATGTCAACGCGGATTTTGAATTCTAAATAAAAAAAATATTAGCAGGCAAAGGCCAGCCGGAAAATTTAGTTAAGGTTTTAATTAAAAGAAGGAATAAAAATTAAACACGAGATAAAGTGAAATTGTAAAATGGGGGTGCTGTTTAGGGCTTGAAATTGACTACTTATTTCCCAGATTCCAAAAATATCATGCATGTTCAATGCAAATAAAGATATACTTTCACATAATTTCATGTAAATTGAATTATTTTTACAAGAGAAAAAAATTAAAAATCGAAAAATCGGTTTTCCGCCATTTTCTCAGAAAATTTGAGGTTATGTTGAAAAATGTCTGATTTTGAAGTTTTAGATTTTTTTAATATCTACAACTTTTAAATATTATCTGAAAGCTATTTGTGGCATTCTACGAATATTCTTTCCTATTATTTGGGTTTTCTACCACATGTATAATTATCCTCTTCAAAAACGAATCACCGAATCTACAAAATAATAGAATTATTGGAAAAAAGCCTCTGCGCCCGTGACGTTTACGTCAAAAGAATAGTCAGAGGTTATGTTTTGCAAATAATATAAATCGGAATAAACACAGAAATAATGTATTTTGCTGACGTTTCGGAAAGTAGTCTCTTTCCGTTTTCAAAGCTTTTTTTGGAAGAACTCTTATTTTGCTGTGTATGTCAAATACACAGCTTTAAGATTCTGTTTATGTTATTTCCATAGATACTACTTACACAGAACACAGAACTGATGATATTTTCTTTAGATAATGAGTTTGTTAAGTTCTTCTTTTAACATTGGTAGCTAAGTTGTACCAATACCTACAGAACAATTCGATACGCACTTATCTTCATGTAATAAGGTTATTGAATTAAAGAATCAGCAATAATCTTATTAAATAAAGATAAGTACGTATCGAATTGTTCTGTAGATATTTGTACAACCTGGCTACCAATGTTATAAGAAGAACTTAACAAACTCCACATTATCTAAAAGAAAATATCTTCAGTTCTGTGTTATGTGTAATTAGTAAGTATCTATGGAAATAACATAAACAGAATCTTAAAGCTGTGTATTTGACATACACAGCAAAATAAGAGTTCTTCCAAAAAAAGCTTTGAAAACGGAAAGAGACTACTTTCCGAAACGTCAGCAAAATGCATTATTTCTGTGTTTATTCCGATTTATATTATTTGCAAAACATAACCTCTGACTATTCCTTTGACGTAAACATCACGGGCGCAGAGGCTTTTTTCCAAAAATTTTATAATTTTGTAGATTCGGTGATTTGTTTTTGAAGAGGATAATAATACATGTGGTAGAAAACCCAAATAATAGGAAAGAATATCTAAAACTTTTGTAAAGACATTTGTAGCTAGGAGGTCACGTTTCGTCAAAAATCGCAAAAAAACACTTTCAACCCCTAAACAACACCCCCACTTTATCTCGTGTTTAATTTTTGTTTCATATCTTAGTTATAACCTTAACTAAACGTTTTGGCTTATCCTTGATTGTTAATATATACATTTTTTTTTTTTCAAAAAGGTATAGGCACCAGCCTAACAGAAAACTTAAGATGCTCTTTGGACATATAGAAAAATAATTCGAATAAATATAATACTTTGAATAATCGAAGAAAGTACTTAGGTATATCACGTTTATAGCCAAGGGAATTGAGGATGTCTTAAAAAATAATGAAGCAGTTTCTAAATCTACATTTAAGTTATAATGTTATAGACGTGAATCGTAAGATTCAAAATGTAAAATAAAAATTTAGTATTGTTCCTTGCCCACACAGTATTTAAAGATATTCATTTGTTGAAACAAGGGAGAGATTTCACTTTAGATTGAAATTAGAACAATTTCTAAGACATCCTGGTGAAGTCGGACAGAAAACCATCTATTTCTAAGGGGTACATACATTACACACTTAACAGAATATGCGTAAATGGTTTAAATTTCATAATTTCTGAATTTACTGACAACCTCACTTGGTGCGTCGGAACCCCAGGCCGACCCTCCGCCGCGTCCTCCCCAGTGCAGATTGGCGCCTCCTTCGGAAGCCCGTCTTTGAGCCGCTGATACACCACCGGCTCCTAAACTGGACGGCCCGGAAGAGCCTCCAGACTCTAACATGCGGTCCTTAGTTTTGGGGGTACTCCAATGCATGGACTGAAAATGATTTATAATAATTAATTTCTTACCATCTTTGAATTTTAAAGAGGATTAGGACTATAAATGAATTAATTTACAGGTTCATCACAGAGTGTCTCATGTATATCTTAATAATTTGTTAACATTTAGGGCCTAATAAGTTCATAGATTTGTGGATCTAAGTACAATACAAGAAATATTCATATAAATATTTGGTATTATTTATTGTATGTATGTGTGTATATATGTGTGTATGTATATATAAATGAATAAATAAAAAATAACTCGCGGATTCTAGTTGATTATGTTTATTTACATAGCATAGCTTGATAAACCTCAAAGAAATCTGTAAGTATGTAGCCTATAGGGGCGAGCGTAGGTGCGTCTTTACTATGTACATACTTCGGTATGCGATGTAAAGCAACGACAGGCGCAGTTAGTACTTGGATGGTGACCATTCCAACGGAAACCGCGTTCTCGCCTCACACATCTTCCAGCGGCTTGTATATCAGTGTATGCGCGGAAGCTATACAACCTTAGGCGAGGGTTGTATAGGAGATATACCATCCTTCGGAGGGGATGTAAAGCCGTCGGTCCCTTGTCTATTAAATGTTAGGCAAGTAAAAGATCCCTACTCTTCTTAAGGGAAGAGGTTCGGCAAAAATTCCTGGTTGGTGGTAGCTCATCTACAGGCGTCGGTGTTAGGCCTCAGTAGCGGAAATAGGCCGACGTTAAATAAATGTATAAAAAAATATATATATGTAGCCTATACCCCATCTTACAAGTACTTAGTACTTCGCGGGGTCAACTATTTATGTATAAATCATGATGTAAGGGGAGAGGGGAAGAAGGGTGTGTATATATATATATATACACATGAGAGGACTCACTTACCTCTCACCACTACACCATTTACATTAGTCTGTATAAAACTAGCAGGTTGGCCACTGTCATTTGTCTATTCCACGACCTATGGCATACTGATGAGAACTAATAAGTTCGAAACCGGTCTATGTCTGGTCGGGGAATTGACAAATGACATTGGCTACCAAATGATTTGTAAGGTATAATTCAATGCAGGTCGGGGTATTTGCCCGCTGAGTAGTTGTTTCCTGCAAATCATTTATAATAACAATATATATATATATATATATATATATATGCACTCTCTTTTTTCTTTTTCCTTTTTCTCTTATTCACTTTTATTTGTTTGTAATATTTCTTGTTTGTTATATATACTCCTTGTACTCTCCACTTGTATTTCTATTTGTAAATAAATTATTATTATTATTATTATTATTTTTTTTTTTTTTTTTTTTTTTTTTTTTTTTTTTTTTATAAAAAACCAGTCACCCTACTCTGTGGCTCCGACCCTCACAGAGGGGAGCTGGTAATACCAATAGCCACTCCCCACGCCCGTGGGGTGAGTGACTACCGGGTCCGCGAATCGTGTGCCCTGAGTAGACGTAATGAACCGAGGATGACAGCCTTCTGCATTCTGCCGGCTAAGATCTCTGCCGAATCTCGGCATGCCGGTATGATCTTTAGTTCTGAAAGCAGCGTCTGTCTCATTCCACCGAGGGCTCCTATAATCAGTACCACTATTTTAACAGAATGGCCTGGATAAAGCCTGCGGAGTTCGAAGAGCAAATCTCGATATTTTGTCCGTTTTTCCTCCTCTTTCAAGACAATGTTGCTCTCAGCGGGAGCTGAGAATTCCACGACATACATTGTCTTGAGTTGGTGGTCGAGGAGTACTATGTCAGGCTTGTTGGCTTGTATTTGCCTGACGGTGGGAAACGAGTAGTTCCAATAAATTAGGCACTTCTCATTCCCCACAACGGACTCAATATCCCCCGGAACGTAAGGCAGCACTGGTGTTTCGTCTATCCCATACGAGTGCCTTAGATGATAGTAAAGCACTCGTAATGCTGCGTTGTGTCTATGAATATAGGCCGAGACTGCGTAAGTCGGGCAAGCCGACAGTAAGTGCATTACAGTCTCCGGCGCCCTGCGGCAGGCCCTGCAGCTGACATCAGGGACCTCCATACCCATGACACGACGTCGATAGACGAGAGTGTTAAATACACCATCCTGGCAAGCCATTATGAATCCCTCGGTCTCAGACTTCAGCCCAGCTGACCTTAAGAAGGCGAAGGTCAGCCTTTCGGATAAGCCGAGGTCTTCTATATTTTTATAGAAGATCCCGTGCAAAGGCTTATCCTTATGGAGCTGCAGAAGGATGTTGTGTTCTGCAGCTCTAATGTGGGCTTTTAGTCGAACGGGTTCCAACTCGGTGACAGAGTCGGGGTTTACCCGCTCGACGTCGAAGATGAGACCAAGTTCATCGGCTGCTCTGCGTGCTGCCTTAAAGAGAAAAGCTCCTACCTCTGCATTTTCATGGTCTCGGACCATGCAGAGGAGGGGATCCGAACTCCTGATGACCTTACATGCTCCCTCCAGAACCATCCTGCTATGGAGACTCTCCAAGCTCAAGAGTCCACGGCCTCCCCGATGTCGTGGGAGATATAACCGTGGAACGGACGATTTAGGATGCAAGCTCCTATTGAGATGCATCTTCTTGCGGGTTACTACATCGAGTTGACGCAGCTCTTCTCTAGTCCACTTCACTACTCCGAAAGAGTAGAGAAGGATCGGAACGGCAAGCATATTTGTAGCAGACACCTTGTTCTTCCCCGACAGTTCTGAAGACCAGATCTGTCGGAGTAGGTGCTGATACTTGCCGCGGAGAGCGTTTTTCACTACACTCACTTCTTGGGTGGAGCGTTGCTCGACACCCAAGTAAGTGTACGACTCTCCGGCATCTAGATGGTGTAAGATGCTTCCGTCCACGAGCTGCGCGTCCTCTCCATAGTCACCGCATCGTCCTCTCTTGAGATGGATCAGTGCGCATTTGTCCAACCCGAACTGCATACCGACAGCCTGCGTATACTCCTGTACCACCCTAAGGGACTGTTGGAGATCCCTCTCTCCAGAGGCATAAAGTTTAAGGTCATCCATATAAAATAGATGGGTGACCTTATGCCTCCTGTCGCCGGGGGTACCGCAGTTGTAGCCACGGGTTTTCCGGAGCGAGACGGATAATGGCAGTAGTGAGATGCAAAACAGAAGGGGGCTGAGGGAATCTCCCTGAAATACTCCTCTTCTGAATGTTACCGACTCTGTTTGGACTCTATCGTTACCCGATGTTATGGTAAAGCGAGTCCTCCAGAGCGGCATCAGTTCTTCAATACATCTCACTACGGGACCGGGTACCACAAGACATCGGAGCAAGTGAACAATGAGCTCATGCGATGTCATGTCGAATGCCTTGCGGTAGTCGATCCAGGCCATAGAGAGGTTCCGCTTATACTGCATGGAGTCCTGCGTGACACATCTGTCAATCAACAGGTTCTCCTTGCAGCCAGCGACACCTCTCTTCGACCCTCGTTGCTCATATATCCGTTCGTAAACCGGTTCAACTGCGTGGAGCACCCGCATGTACAAAATGCGTGTAAACACCTTGTAACATGCGTTTAGACAGGTTATCGGTCTGTAATTCTTTGGGTTGGACAAATCTCCGTTCTTGGGGATCAGCACTGTCCGCCCCTCAACAACCCAAGAAGGGATTTGCTGCTCCCCATTTAACCAGGAATTAAAAATTCTGGCCAAATGGTGGTGGGTGCTCGATAACTTTTTCCACCAAAAGTTATTTATCCCATCGGGACCTGGAGCAGCAAAGTTCTTAGAGCCATCAAGAGCCCTACGAACCTCTTCTGGGGTTATTGGTTCGCACACTTCCTGTGGTTGCTGAAGCCTTTGACAAAAGGCTTCAAAGTGTGCAAGGGCCGGAGAATCTCGGTTGAGTGGAAGCCTCTCCTCGTACAGCGTTTTCCAGAAGTTCTCCACCTGATCTGCAGTCGGCGGATTGTCTACAACACGCGGAGGCGGTTGGAAAAGGCGCGAGGGCTTCTCGCGGAACAGTTTATTTTCCGCAAGCCCCCTCGCCCGCCTCACTAATGACTTTTTGCAAGTCACTAGCATCCGTATCCTGTCGAGACAGTGCTGTTTGGTGGTTCGCAGCACTGCCTCATTGAGTGTGTGATGGACGCGTCTTAAGTTGGCGGCTAATCGACGCACTTTAGGCGTGAACGGCCTGTTGGCCGCCATATAGTCCATCACACATTGGATACGGGATGCGTGTTGCCTCGCCGACTGGATCTTGGCTTCCATCTTTTGTATGCGCCGCTGCGCTCTCTCCTGTGGGGAGGAGGTATTTCGCCTCTCCACCTGAGACGAGCGTTGAGCAGCGGCATACACGGCACAATTTATGTGCCAGATGTCAGCCTCTTCTGGTAGCGCTGTACGAAGTTCAGCGTCCACTCTGGCCAGGTCTTGTGGCCCGGGGGTTTTCAGACGGTGTAACCCCCTTCTGGTACTGAGGCCCTCTGGTATTGGCGGAACGAGGAGAGCCACGTCCTCAACCGGTGAATGTGGCGGCTCTTCGGCCACCTCATTCACCGGCCCAGGAGCAGCCCTCACGTAGCCCCTACTACGAAGGTGGGATACATAGTCACGCAGATTTTGTGGCGTGAAGGCGCTATGCTCTGGTAGCCTCTCACACCACAGAGCATGCATCCGCGCCATGTACCCCCTCCGCGCGGGCTCACTGCTTTCATAACAATGCAGAAGCTCATCCCTCAGTTCATCTGTCCACTCAAAGCGTCCTTGTTCATTGCGAACGTCGTCAACGGGCGGTCTATCCGGTTGGGCCCCACCACCTTGCCCTTGACCCCTATCCGAACGGGGTCGATCGTGGGGGCCCAGTCTTCGGCCTGCCGGAACCAAAGGTTAGAGCCTGTGGGTGGTTAGCCCTGCAGGCCCACGACCGACACCAGAGGGGAAGATGCTTTCCCCTCCCGGGTGCACTAGGGCTGCCGGTTCGGTTTTGCACCCCTAGCTGGAGTAAGTGGTGGCGCTACTCACCAAAGGCTTAATAGATGGAAGTTAGCCCCTCCTGCTTATTATTATTATTATTATTATTATTATTATTATTATTATTATTATTATTATTATTATTATTATTATAAGTACCGTATTGTACAGGGTGAGTCACGAGGAGCTGTACATACTTCTACCGTAAGTAGAGGCACCTAAGACGAACACCTAATGACCATTAAAAAGTGTTTGTTCCCTTTCTTTTCTATCATACAGAGTGACTTATGAATTCTGTCTAAAAATTGTTTTGGTCATAATTATGACATTTATCTTTTTTTGTTGAATTTCTTTTGCAATGTTTAAGATGTTTTGATATTTTCGTTATTCCTTTCCTTTTGTTATAATTCTTAAATACATACGTATTGTAAATAAACATGTAAGACCTGTCCTGAAAATTCATTAAAATGATGGTACTTGTTAAACCTAGGCACGAGGAATGTAAATATTATTCTTTATTTAACAAAATTTTTGCATTAATAAATATTAGTATACACTAAAATATTCCATTTTGCCAAACTTAAATTTCATATCAAGTTTGAGGTAAATCATATACAGGGTGAACTATCGTATACGAAGCAATCTAACAAAATTTTTTGGACCCGTCCCTGGATTTATTTAATTTTGGAGTTGTATGAGTGTTGTTAGGCAACAGTGTACATTATTGTATAAAGTGAGGCAAATCGGATTAACTGTTAAAGTGTTATGACCAAAACAATTTTTGGACAAAGTTCATAAATCACTCTGTATGACAAAGAAAAGGAACAAACACTTTTTAAAGGTTACTTGGTATTTGTTTTAGGTGCATCTACTTACGGTAGAAGAATGTGCAGTTCCTCATAACTTACCCTGCATAATTATTATGTGTGTATATCAATCTTGAAATATTTTTCTTCTCTGTCAAAGATACCATTAGCAGCGGATCTAGATACCAGAGCTATCTTCTTTAATATAAAATAAGAATAATAAATACCTAACTAGTAATAGTATTAGATACGGCGCTATTGACATAGCACGATTATACGTGTGACATTGGCGCCGCCGCCAAATATTGAAAAGTCACGTTCAACTCTACCCAAGTAGTTTAAACTAAACTGCTGTACAATTGAAAGTGGTATTGTCAAAATACAATCCATATTCAGACCTTTGTATTTTTGGAGCAAGATGATAATCTTAATGCGGTTTATTGTGAATTGAGCCATAATTTTTTTAATTTTGTAATTCAGATATTATATATAACACAATGACAAACATAGCTTCAAATTCGATTAATAAATAAATAGATTTGTATATTTGCGTTTAATTTTTAGAACAAAAGCAATTAAAAATTATCTTTTTCGCTGCACATTTATTTTTAATAGCCCATTCAATTTAAACCGTTACCTACGTAGGACTAACAACTCACAAAGCGACTTATAATGGCCGAAATCCCCTTTCAAAACTGTTTGTGTCGATGGATTTTTCATTATATTTGTTACAGCGTATTTCCCTTTGATAAAATTCTTTAAGCACTTCTGTCCACACTTTGACTTATTAGGAAATCATTTCGTAACAAATAGAATAAAAGATCACTGAATAAGCAGTTTTGTAGCAGAAGGAAATTTTATAAAAATATAAAATATAGGAATTATAATATTCCAGCCTATCTGCAAGTGCCTTATATAAATAAGGACTCAATAAATTAAACCAAAAAAGGGGGAATAGCTGTATTGGTTTAATTTGTTGAGTCCTCATTTATATAAGGCACTTGCAGATAGGTTGGAATATTATAATTCCTATATTTTATATTTTTATAGAATAAAAGATTCTTTTCACGAAGATATATGTAATATTTTACTATAATAATATAGTAATTATTATAGATAAGTACAAACGAAGCTTTTAACTTACTAAACTAAAATTTTCTATGATTCTATGATTAATGACAGCTATATAAAATTTGTTTTTGTCTAAGACAACATTTTTAAACTGTGACTTATCGGCAAACCATACAATATTTTGGCACGACAAGACAACATGTAACGGATATTAAAATATGTTACATTTGTCGACAAATTCGTATACACAGATACACATACAGCTGGGCAGAGATACTACACTTCTTGTGACTTCGTTATAATAATGTTCAGTGAAAACAATATTGTTCATTTTAAGTATTTAAATTTACTCTTAACGAATGTTCTGCCGTTAGGTAAATTTACAAATGTTATTCTACTCACAAAGTGTGCACGCAAATCTAACTCTAATTATTATAGTGGATTTATTTATGATAAAATAAAAAGATATTGTGAACTAAATAATAATGTATCCATTAATTATCTAAGTCAAATAATTATTAGGAATGACAGACAGTGTAAAAGCAATGCTTACTACAAAATAAAAAATATATTACATTCAATAACTGTAAAGCTGCTACTAACAATATTGTTATAAAAACAATCAATATTACGTCAAACTTTCTTTTAGAGAGAAGTGTTAATAATCATGATGTGGCTAATTTCAAAGTAATTGTTGTAGATGATCATACTATGACATCTGACAGTAATCAATCATTATGCAGTCAGGGAGAGGTTGACGAAATTACACCTAAGACTTCAAATTTTTTATAAACTCGCCTTTCCCAAATTCAATTTGTAGAGTCAAAGAAAATCCTGCTAGATTAAAACCTATAAATAAAGAACACGTATTTAAAATATGTCATGATAATGTACAGGGGTTGACCAATAAATTAGACCTAATTAACTATTTTATAAGGGATAATAATTTTAACGTACTATGTATAACTGAACATTGGTTTCAGCATGACGACTTAAATAATATTAGGTTATCTAACTCTAAAATAATTTCTCATTTTTCAATGGTTCAACGTACTCATGGGGATCCTTAATATTAACTGATAATACTCTCTGTGCAAATGAACTTACTTCGATCAAAGGTCTTTCTGTAGAGAATCATATTGAAATATGTGGCATAAGTTACTCTATTAATCACATTAAGACTCCATATAGATCTCCTAATGGTGATATCAATATTTTTGTTCTTAACTTGTCTGAAGCTCTAAATATTGCGATGAGAGTATCCAAATCAGTAATTCTATGTGGTGACTTCAATATTGAATATAACAAAAAATGTTTTCATACTAATATCCTAAATGATACAATAAATTCATTTAATTTAGCTGTAACATTGAGAAAACCTACTCGCATATATGCTAATGCCAATGGCTGTACTAGTAGTAGTTGTATTGATTACATGATTACAAACTTGGATCCTAATGCATATACTTGCAATATTATTCAACCACACATAGCAGATCACTTAGCACATATTCTTATTGTAAAAATTTCTAAACAACAACAATCTGAGATAAAAAACACCACTTGTTATACACGGCATATTATAAATGAAAATACGTTAAATACCCTTAACTATCATTTAAGTCACACTGATTGGACATGTATATATTACTTAGAATTCGCTAAAGCATTTCAATATTTTATTGACAGTATTATATGATGTTACGAGGTCAGCTGTCCTCAAAAAAAAATTCAATTAAAAATTCTAACTTGAAAGATAACAAGGAGTGGGTGATGAAATAAAACAACAAAGTATTTAAAAAAATTGTTTTGGCTTATGGCAAATTTAAATTCCATTGAATTTAAAACAAAATATGACGAAGAAAAAAAGAAGTACAGGAAGGTTATAAAAGCAGCAGAACAAACATACTACAACAGCAAAATAAATAGTTCTACAAATAAAAATAAAGAGACATGGAATATTGTTAACAAAATATTAGATAGGATAGACCAAATTGTTCTTAAGGTTAATGATACCGTCATATGTGACAAAAAAGAAGTAGCTAAAACATTTGGATGTCATTTTTTTAGTGTTGCACCTAAATCTATTAATGAACATTTCAGTTTAAACCTCTCTCTACCATGCACTCTAAGCAAACTCGTTATAAATTCAATGTACTTTGATACTGTCACTGTTGAAGAGGTCCATAATATTATTTTGCAACTTAAAAACAAAAGTTCAAGTGGCTGTGATGGTCTAACAGCTAAAATTATCAAAAGCATTGAAAATAATATTTTGGAGCCTTTTGTCCATTTGATAAATAAATCAGTTGAAAATGGAATTTTTCCAACATGCTTAAAGCTTGCCAGTGTTATTCCATTGTTAAAAAATGGCGACCCCACTGATCTCGAAAATTATCGCCAAATATCTATTTTGAGCATCTTATCTAAAATACCAGAAAGAGTGAGGTATAACAGGATTTCAAACTTTGTTGAAAAAAACCATCTATTGACGTTATCTCAGCATGGTTTTAGATCGGGAAAATCGGTTGAGACGGCATCCTGTCATATACTGGAGCATGTATATCAGTGCTTGGACCAGGGCAGGTATGTGGTCTCACTAATGTTTGATCTTTCCAAAGCCTTTGATACCGTCAACAAAGAAATATTGAGCTTTAAACTTTGGTATTAGAGAGAATATTCTTTCATGGTTAATGTCATATATGGAAAATAGATCCTTGGTTGTACACTTAAATGGGGAAAATCTGACGTACATGATGTTGAGCTTGGTGTTCCTCAGGGTTCCGTATTAGGTTCTTTACTGTTAATGCTATACGTTAATGATTTACCTGTTACATGAAAAATTGTCACGTGACAATGTTTGCTGACGACACAACAATTACCGTGTCAGCGGACACTCCTGAGGAACTTCAAAACCTTGTTGGTAATACTATTGAGTCACTAAGCACATGGTGCTAAAGAAACAAACTCATCCTAAATGAGAAAAGAAGCTGTGCTTTTAAATTTTCATTTGCAGAGACCTGTTCCAAATGATATTATTCTTTATGAGAATATTACTAGATCTGAATCAGTAAAATTACTTGGCACATTACTTGATCACAAGTTATCCTGGACTAACCATGTTGACCATGTATGTAACAAATTAAATAAAATGTACTTTGCAATGTTACAGTTGAAATCAACTCTAGATAAAGATGGTTTAGTTAATATTTATTATTCTATGGCATATAGTCACATATCGTTTAATATTATGGCATGGGGCAGAACTATGGAATTACAGAGGGTCTTTATTGGACAAAAAAAAATTATCCGATTGATCTTTGATCTGACAGTTACTGAAACTTGCAGATATATATTTATATCTTAATTAATTAATATCTTAAAATGTCTCACATTTACTAAAATTAATATAGAACATTTTAGAAAGAGAGCAAACTTTCATAACTATCTTTCGAGACATGGTGAACTCCTCAGTATTCCTTTCCATCGCACAAGTGCCCTTCAGCATTCCCCTTACTATATAAAGAATACTTGTCTACAAACTGTTTTTACTCTATAACAGAATTTGTTTCTTTTTAAATATTCACTATTTTATTTTAGTTTTATCTTTATATTGATTTATCTTGGTCGACAGTTAAATTATGCATACATTTATGTGTGTATATTTATATTATGTGTTTGTTTGTATATCGTGTATGTATATATAAAAAGAAGAAGGGTAGTCTTGACTTGACTAGTTAAGAAAACCAAAATTAAACACACACGTAGGGTATCTTGAGGTTGCAGTCAGAGATGAAAAGTTTACGGCCACAAAACAGAAAAAAAAAACTCTTTTGTTACTTTAATAAAATTATTATTTAATAAGAGTCATATAATATAGTTTGCTAAAATACTTACTAACTTGAGGTTAAAAGTTAAGGTCACATGTATTATAAAATAGTCGCATTTTTAACTTAATATAGACAAATTCATACACAAATTCCTTTACAGGTACACAATTTAAGGTAAACAACTACTGATTATTTAAAAATTAAGGATTAAAACCATGATTAAAATAGATATAACAAAATGAACATGAATAATTACCACATGTGAGTATAGAACCAAATTTCTTTATCAAACTGTATACAAAATATTTTTTTTTAAATGACAGAAAGGTATTTCAATTGGCTGGCTTGTACTAGGAATTAAGTTAGGAACATTAATTCCAACGTGACGGTTACCAACTGTGATCCAGCGGGAGATTTGAATTTTGAAAAAATGCGAAAATTCTCTTTTTCTAATTTGAGGATGTATGTATAAATCTTACTTAGATTATCGATATAAATTTTTTTATTTAAGCTATTTGTTTCATTATTAATATGGATCATTTCAAGGAATGATCTTTTTTTATAGTTACTCTCTACAGCCAAAACCTTAGCACTTTCATAATTCATTTTATGACTGGTGGTGATGACATGTTCTGCCAATGCACATGATTTCACGTTTCTGTTACAATCACTTTTGTGTGAAGTTATACGCCCATTAAGTGTCCGAGAGGTCTGACCAATATAGGATTTAGTACAGTTGTTACATTCTATTCTATATACCACATTTGATTTTTCTTTATTTTTCAATGGGGTCTTCACCCGACTGAAAAGTTTTCCAACAGTTAGTATGTTTTTTAATGCAATTTTTATGTCCATGTGTTTCACTAAGTTTATCAGCTTGGGAGTAAGATCTTCAATAAATGGTAATGATATATATTTAAGTGGACTCGTATTGGTTGTGTTATGGTTTCGCTCAGTTATATTATTATTTTCCAAGTTAGATATAGTATTATCGATATTATTATTTATGTTAGGTGCGGTATTATTATTTAAATTTTGAGAATTATTATTACTATTATTTGCATTATGTAAATTGTTGTTATTATTATTTGACATGGTTTCCCCGCAAATAAGGAGGCTATAACCATTTGTGGTTTTCCTATATTTCAGGTTTTTGTAATATATCTCACAAAGTAGGCTATGGATTTCAAATTTCTTTTGGTGAAATATAGCTCACAAAAATGGAATAACTGTTTCTATAGTCTAGTATACTTTAACTTGGCGTGTGTATGTATGAGTTAATATTTCCGTACGATTTCATTTTCTCTTGTACACAAAGATCCACAAATATTGTCCAAGTAGACAATGTTTCTGGACTATTGCTTTAACTTTGTGTACAATATGGGAGAAAATGAAATCCTACGGAAATATTAACTCATACATATACACGCCAAGTTAAAGTATACTAGACTATATAACTTTATTATTCTACAATAGATGTTAAGCGGGATACTTGGTGTGGCCTAAAATATACAGACAGTATATCCCACAGAGTATCCGTATTATCGAATATTCCCTTTGCTACATGAAGCTTCCATGAAAGTCACAACTCTATTTGCGTTTTACTTGATCAGCAAACATTTATTATTATTGTCTCTGGAGAACACGTAACTAAATTGTTCTAATTTACATCCGTTTGAAGAATGAAATAACAGAAGTTCATGCAAAGGGAAGAGCCTCTGTTCTTAAGTATCATTAAATTAAATTAATTACCTTTGCTCCTATTTGTTATTTAAAATGAAAACGATGCAATTGTTTCATTAATTACTGCGCTCTTTTACGTCAATTTGGAGATAAAAGAGGAAAAGCAATTATGAAAGGCAGCTCATCTGGGTCGAGTTGATATCACAAAACAATTTGCAGACTATGCAATTGTACTCGCCCCAGTTAATTAAATTTAAAACGTTTTTTGGGTCACGTATTTTCATATTTATTATTTCTTCCCGACTTAAATCAATTTATTACTTTCACAGCCGCTTGAGTTAAGATAAAATTAAATTCAACCGAACCTCAACAACTCAGATTGTGCTTTAAGGGACTGCCAAAGTTACTCCAAACAAGATAATTTACGTTTATAAACACCATTTTCCTAGAAGTTAGGAATTGCAAACATCCAGAACATATACCAATATCTGCCCTACACTGCCTTCATTAACCTAGTGGTAGTAATGTTGCTTTCGCATTTCTTGAAGGGTCGTTGCCTGTTCGCCCCCTCGACTGGAACTATCAGGATTTTCCCTTTGCCGCAAAGGAGAAATCAATGTTGTCATTCTGCAATTGGCAAGAAACAATTTTCTTTGTCCTTCAACGCAGAGTGATATGGTTTACGTCGTATCACATTTCATCTTATCGACTCGGATATATTGTTTGTGAATTGAATCGTCTTTGAGAGTACAAGGTACGGTCGTGAGCAAAAAAAAATAAGACAAGTCTTATAACGGTATTTTGCTAAAATTTAGTTGTGTACATCTAACTTTAATTTTTGTGATATTGTCAGTTAGTTGTCATAATTTATTGCAAGTGTGCAAAAAACTAATATGCCTCATATAAGCGATTTAGTGAAATCTGGAGTTATTGCTAAAGCAGAAGATGGATGGTCAGTGAGACAAATTGCACTGCGTTATAATATTGACAAAAATTCGGTGTGTAACATTTTAAGAAAGTGGAGAATAAACGGTACGATTAGTAGACATCCTGGATCAGGGCGACGAAGGATATCAACTCAACAACAAGATTTGCGATTGGTAAATGCTTTAGTAGAAAATTCATTTTACTCAGTTATTCAGGCTCCTGAAGACACGAATTTTCCTGGATCGAGTAGTACTGGTCGCCGGCGAGTAAGAGAATCGGAGCTACGCTGTCATGCAACAGCACAGAAATACTTACTTAAAGCTGAACATAGAGAAGCTCGAGTAGGATTTGCGTTTGAATTTTTAGCGCATGATGTAAATTTTTGGAACAATGTAATCTTTACAGACGAAAAAACTTTCCAGTCAACACACAGCGGTCGTATTCGTGTTTACCGCCCTCCGAATACTTGATTCGATGAGAAATATATATCTAACAATGATAAAAGTAGTATTTTTCCGTCAATATGTGGGCTTGGATATCGGCACGTGGTCCTGGTGTTTTGGGCATATTGAGGAACGATTTAATAGTGAAACGTACATTAGGATTTTAGACAATATTATGCTCCCTTCTGTGTCATAATTATTTCCTAATAATGAGTTCATATTTCAACAAGACAATCATTCCGTTCATACTGCTCATACCGTAACTAACTGGTTTCAAGATAACAACATCAATGTTCTTAACTAGCCCAGTCATAATCCAGAGCTTAACCCTGTAGAATGGGGACTACTCGTAAGAAGTATCCAAGAACGAAATGTGAGACCACGGAATGCCGAAGAATTACTGGAAATAGTAAATAATGCATGCGAAAATATTATTACTAATGATTATTGTACAAGGTTATTTAATTCTATGCCAAACAGACTTATAAAAGTTATAAATAGAAATGGTGCAATAACGAAATATTAATAGTTAGTTTCTTGTTAAGTAGGATTACATATTACCATCAAAACGAAGCATTAGCATTTTGATGGTAATATGCAATTATTACACTTAAAGCGCCAGGCTTGTAACTTGTAATTCAGCGCTCGGCGGGGCACATAACCCGGAGAGTAGCTGTTGGTTGCAGTCTGGTTACGTTCCTTATAGTAAAATAAGGATTTTATAGAGGGGTTTGCGACTAAAAATATTATGTTTCCGCCCTCTAAAAGCACATTTGAACTATGCTAAGCTCAGTCAGGCTATTTATTTTTCGATTGCAACAGACACTGGACCGCTAGATGGCGCCTGCTGACTATTTTACATGTCGCTATCCCAAAGATACCGAAATGTACTAAATAGTCAAGTGATCCTCGTGTCGGTCGTCACATGCCTACCTTGCACTGACGAGGGCCAACAGCTCGAAACTGCAGTCTGCAAGTGGTGTGTGACGACTGGCACGAGAGCTCTTTTAACTAGGATCAGTCTTTCGGCTGGTGTTTGTTGCAATCGAAGCATTAGCGTTTTGATGGTAATATGCAATTATTAGACTTAACGCGCCAGGCTTGTAACTTGTAATTCAGTGCTCGGCGGGGCACATAGCCCGGAGAGTAGCTGTTGGTTGCAGTCTGGTTACGTTCCGTATAGTAAAATAAGGACTTTATAGAGGAGTTTGCGACTAAAAATTATGTTTTAATCTTTCGATAGGTCACTGGACATCCGAAAAGGTCATTTACGACTTTTTTTAACGATACTGAGTTTTTTAAATCAAAAAATGTGTAAAATTTTTAAAAATTAAAAAACCTACTTTTTATTACTCACTTCGCCATATCTTCGAAACCGTATGACATATTTTAATGAACTTTTTTTGAACTTTGAACTCATCTTGACAAATCCTAGGATAGAAACGACAACTACACAAATTGAAAAAATATCAATTTTTACGTACGAACAAAAGAAATATAAAAAGAAAATCGTGTGGTGAACTTAAAAAAAAACTTTAGAAAGAAACGCCTTGCATCAAAGAAAGCTGAAAGTATTATTAGGCTATTTCTGAAACGAAAATTGCGTTGAAATCCTCATAAAGTCGCGAATAAAATATAGACCTCAAGAAGTATTCTTTGAACTTGACAGAATTCTTTACGGCCCTCTCAAAAAATCACATTCCTTGCCGTTTGCCTAACTCGAAACACATGGGACAACGAAGATTGAATGTGGTTTTAGATGACCCGGCTGCAGAATCTATATTAATGATGCCCTGTGGGCTTCAATAAAAGAAAGCACTAAATCAATCAGAAAATCCACAAACCGCACGAGATAGCTCACTAACATTTTACTGACGGGTGGGCAATTCACAATACACAAAGGCGTGCTTACTGTAGCGTTAATATATCCGTACGGGCGCTGTAAATCGAAAATATGGGACACCATTCACAGGGCGTCCGAAAAAATTTAGTCGCATTTTAAAATGCATAATCACAATCGTGTTTTATTTTTCAGAGACTGACTAAGAATTATTTTAGTATTGAATATACTTCTTGGTGCGTTTACGTTGGATCCGTCGACGTAAAAATGGAGCGACATGCCGGCGCGTGCGTATGGGAGCCGTCTGAGCGGTATGCAGGTCGAATTTCAGGTCCATTTATTATACTGTTTTCGATTAAGTATCACATTGACAGTATGTTGTGTCACATTATAAATAAAATCAAGCGGATATTTCCTTCTAGTTCATGATATTGACATGAATTAACAAAATATACATTCAATGATGGTAGTTTTTATCAAAGTGACAGATTTAGTGACTATTTAGGCTAACCAACAAGTTACTTTAATCAAGAAAAACAGCATTATTTCTCACTTAATAAAAATTAGAAATCAGAACAAACTAAAACCAAACTAAATAAAATAATTTCCATCCAGGTAAGAATAAACAACAAACCAATAACTAAATATGTTTAAAAATAAAACATAATTATTATTCCATATTTCGCCGTAGGTTGTAACGATGTGCTGGATTAATTGTTATTTACTATCAATTTCGACGCCATAATAAACTTAGTTTTTAAGTGGCCGCATAAAAAGTAATCGCAAGGGTTACAATCAGGAGACCTTGGTGGCCATTCATGTGGACCCCCGCGACCAATCCATCTATAAGATACTCATTATTTAAGTGTTCTCTTATTTGGATGTTAAAATGTGGTGGGGCTTCAACGTGCTGAAAAAACATGCTTCTAATACGGATATTCGGTAAAATGTTTTGAAGAAAATTACAGTAATTATCTTCATTTAATCTTTCTTCAAAAAAATATGACACTATCAAATGTGTATTCACAAGCCCGATCCAAATATTTACAGAAATCCTGTGTTGCGAGTGGCGTTGACGTGTCGCATGTGGGTTTTTCTGTGCCCGATTATGATTATTTCTTGAGTTGTTTACTCCATCTTTCGTAAATTGTGCCTCGTCTGTAAATAAGGTTCTGTAAATGACCAGGCGATGGTTAAACAACCAACGACAAAATGCCAGGCAGCATATGTTGTCGCCTTGTTCAAGACGCTGTACCTGCTGGATATGATATGGATGATAACGTTCTCTTTTTAGCGTTCTCCATACTCGCCAATGAGAAATGCCAGTTGCGGAACTGATTCATCTAGTGCTAATATATATGTTTAAAATATTGTTTTGTTCTTGCACGTCTTATTGTAAAACACGCTACACAACTGCAGAAGTAGGAAACTTTCCATGGTCTCATGAATACTGAAAATGTTACATGCTCAATTCATATGCGACCCGCAACACACCTTTTGTGTTTCGCGGGCCACATAACGTCAACAGCCGCGAACCGAGGATTTTGGATTGTCGGCAACGGTAAAATTTCCTTCGTTTAAAGTTGTTGTGTTCATCAAAGTATTTTATTGCTACGGAGGGAGTTTAATCCGCATCTGTGCGGGATTTATGTGTGCACACGTGAGGTAACCCATCTTTTTTAACCTTACCCGCGTATTTAAAAAATTAATAGGCAGGTTGACCACTTTCCTTTGGGAGTATCTTTGCTAGAGAGACGGACTCAACCCTGTCAATTGAGCTGCAGCATTATACAAGAATTTTGGTGAATTGTATCCCTCACCAAGTCAGAAGTAAATTATTTCTTTTGTGGATTATGTTTTCAATTGCTCTCATTAGGCACGTTTTACGTGCATTTCCGACTTACAGATTAAATGGGTATATCTTAGGGGGTTAGAACGTTCCACGGAGCCGATATTCTCTTTCCACCGACATACCATTTCCATTATGGAGACCATAGATAAATATTATGTCAGCATATTCCACGTTTGTAAATTTTAGTAGCATAGTTAAAATATTTTACACGAATTTTCACAATTTAATGTACCTACTTCACAAACTAAATGCGGATTACTGACACATTAAATTTAAATAATTAATTGTTCAACTATTTAGGAAATTTCTTTTTATTATCTGTCATTTTGAATAAGCCTACTATCATTGAATAAATATGTTGTTAATTTATACCCGATTACTTATTAGGACTAGATTTTTATTTAAAAAGTGTCGGAATTAGGATTCACCCAGACCAATTAGCCTCTATAGAATTTTTGCAAATTTTAGTTACAAAATTGTTTATTCCACGTGAATTTGATTTAATATCGTTCTGGAATCCATATTCTTGTACATTTAACACCGTATTTAAATAACCACATAGGTGTAACAAACAACTGAAACGGGCCATTTTGCTGTTGTATAGAAATTTCAAAAAAAATATATATATAGGGTGATGTTTATTGGAGGTACAAGAGAAACATAAATTTTAGTGACTCCGGGCCTGGACTTTTTTTCATGTCTTACATGTACTTCTGAAAGATGGTTACTGTATTAGCTATACCAAATATGAATGGATTATTCCATTTTCTGCCAAAATTATGACACGACGTATTTCTTGCCAAAAATTATAACACACCTTGTAATTTCGAAGGGAAGGTCCAATGAGAAATTTCTATGGGAGGTTCTGATTACCACTGATGTTCTCTACCTCCTATTAAGGTATCTTGCTGTCATGATGCAACACCCTGTATATAAAGCTATACTTCCTTTGTGTTCGTGCCATTTCATTTCAATGAAACTTTAAATATAAACTTGATGATGCGCACTGAATAAGCGAAGTGAATATTTCATAATAACGTCAGTATTTCAATTTCACCATGTCCGATCGGTGTAAATTGTTCCCAAATAACATAAATCCGTCATTTTTTTACACGCTAAATTACAGTCATCATTTAGTTATTAATACTCCCTCCCCCCTTTATAATTTCTGTGTATTCGAGGTAAAGTTTCAAATATAAAATATAATTTCCCATTGGCGTAAAGTAAGAGTAGTCATATATATACGTCTAAAGTAATAAGACCTCAGAATAAGGAAAGTTATACCATTAACAAAGTTACAAAGTACATTTCTTGTGGAAACCTAATAAACTTGTACACATAAAGAATGTAAAAATATATTTAGTGGCCATAGAAAAAATATATAAACTTCATGTATGAAAAATATATAAAAACGGTTTATGTTTAATATTTTATTTGGAAGGTAAATGTACAAATTTTCGAACTGTGTCAATCGAAAATTTGTTTTTTCTTGGTACAAAAATATTTATTCCGTTTTGTGTTATAATTGGCGTTATTCCAGAATTACTACATAAATTAAATAATTTAAATAATACCAAGCAACTTGATATAGTAATATGCAGCTCGTGCCGTTTTTAGACATCGCTTAAATAATATAATTCTGCTATTTTTAAAGTTTTTACAAAACCATTTCAATTTACATCACCTTAAGAAAATTCAGCCAAAGCTTACTATTAATTGCTTCTGTTGAAATGTATTCCCCAACTAGTTTTAATGATCTCACTTTGCACGACATATGTTTTATACCGGGTGTTAGAAAAGTATTGGAATGGTGGAAAATCTCGAACAGTTTGCATCAAATCGAAAAATAAAAAAATACGTGTCAAAAATTTTCCAAAAAACTATCTACTGATACCAAAATGACCTCTCCACCCACCACCCTGTGGGTGGGGCGAGGGGCAACTTTAAAATTTATAATGATAATCCCTATTTTTTATAGCGGATTCGGATTCTACGGCCAAAAATACGTGAATCGGGCATTTTTTTCGATTCTCGCAAGGTGTCGTTGCAATCGCAAAAAATTGAGTGGAAACATGAGTTTTGAACGCATACTTAAAAAAATACGAAAAGTAAAACTACTGATCTCAGAGTGAATGATTTCCCGAACTGTTTTGAAAACAGTGATTTTACACGGTCGTGCGGAAATTACAACAACTATTAACATTCTGTAAATTTATTAGCAGCTGGTAATTTTCAATTAACATTTTTTACAGGGCAATAAAACCTCGATTTAAAAAAAAACTAATAGTGAAGGCAAGGAGGTAACTCAGCCATTTAAGGCAAGGTGAGGATTTCGGCCAGTTAAGGCAATTATTTTACAGCTTAACTGCTACACTAGCAGGGTTTAATTTCAAGATTATAGCAGGTGTTCAAAATGGTGCCCATTGACTTCTTGGCATTGTCCGAGACGAACGTAAAAATTTTCAATAGCACTTCTTATCATTTGAGGTGGTATTGCTGCAAAAATGTTTATTATGCGTTGCCTCAGCTCTTCCAAATCACGAAGTTTAGTGAAATAAACCTTATCCTTCATGTAGCCCCAAACAAAATACTCAAGTGGCGCGAGATGGGGAGATCTTGCTGGCCATTCGATAGTTCCTCTTCGACCTATCCATCGATTTTCGACAGTACCATTCAAATAGTCCCTAACAATATCCCGATAGTGTGCAGGAGCCCCATCTTGCTGGAACCAAACATTATCGAATTCATCACCGGCAATCTCTTGTATTGCGGGAACTATTTGATTTGTCAACATTTCTAGGTATATTACTCCATTCAAATTTCCATCTATGAAAAACGGTCCTATGAAAAAGTTTCAAATTCTTATGAACTGAAAATGCACTCATATCAAGCTGTTGACTGACTTTTCTGATTGATAACCTTCGATTTTTAACAAATGCCTGGGCTACTTCCATTTGTCGAGCTTCCGATGTTTCATATTTTGGTCTTCCAGATTTTGGGCGATTTTTATTTGTCCTTGTGTCTAGGAATCGTTTGATGGTACGGGACACAGTAGATTTCGAAATTCCCACTTGATTTACACGGAAAGTTTCGTTGAATAAAATCACAACTTCATTATAGGACCTTTCTTTATCGCCCCATCCTCGCATCATTAAAAGAGAAACTCTCTCTTCCTCTGATAAAGTAGCCATTATGCAGAAAAAAATGCGAGAACTAATGAAAAATGAAATAACTTTTTCCGTACAAAAGTGCGCTCCTGCCTCTACAAAAGTTGGAAGGAATTGAACGTTCTCGTAGAAATTTCACAAAACAAATACTGTTATTAAGAACACTTTAAAAAAAACATTCATAAAAACTAAGATATCATAGATATTGTTTTTTAAACTTAATGTTTTTTTATCAATACGAGTAGCTAGAGTTTGTAAATATTTACAAACTTATGGACGCTTAAGGTTTATTTCAATTTTGTGCGATTGCAGCAACACCTTGCGAGAATTGAAAAAAATGCCTGATATAAAATTGACGTATTTTTGGCCGTAGAATTCGAATCCGCTATAAAAAAAGAGATTTTCATTACAAATTTCAAAGTTGCCCCCGCCCCACCCACTGGGTTAGGAGTGGGAGAGTCGAATCTAATGTCATTGGATAGATTTCGTAAAAATAACAAATACGTGTTTTTCAGTTTTTGAATTGGACGTCTTTTTATGGGCACAAGACGCTACTCTTGAAACAGTAATGTTTTCTTTTCATTTTTTGCGATTACAGCGACACCATGCAAGAATCGAAAAAAATGTCCGGAATAAAATTTACGTATTTTTTGCCGTAGAATCCGATTCCGCAATAAAAACTAGGGGTTTCCATTTGAAATTTTACAGTTGTCCCTCGCCCCACCCACAGGGTGGAGGGTGGGGAGGTCATTTTGGTATCAGTAGATAGTTTTTTGAAAAATTTTTGACACGTATTTTTTCATTTTTTGATTTGATGCAAACTGTTCGAAATTTTCCACCCGGTATAATTCTCCAGCACGTGTGATTTCTACTATTGCTACTAAATAAAGTACGTCAGTTACTGATTTAATATTGCCATTATACAAGTTCCATACGCATTTTTACAACTGACCTTGCAGAAATCAATAATTGCGAAGTATATAAGTTGTTACTCACCTGATGAACATGTTCCTTCATACCGAGCCACTGTTTATAGCTAATAGAAATTCCACTATTTCTCCATTTATCGTAATTACTTCTTCTCTCGGGATCGCACAAGATCTCCTTGGCTTCCTGAAAGAAAACGTTGGAATTACTAAATCCACTTACAATTCAATAGTTAGATTAAGCTTGTGGTATTACCATATTGTGATGAGCAAAGTGTCGCCATAAAAAAATAAGATTACGTGTTTTTATACGCCCCCTCAAACACTCGAAATTTTACAAAAGCAAAACAAAATATGAATTTTATTTTGTGGTAGATTTTTTACTTGTGTTGTTATTACAAGCTTTATATTAATTTTTTTAAATAAGTTTGGCAACCGAATAATTGGCCTATCATTAATAAACTAAGTATTTACTTTTGTTATAGTATCTTTCATAAATAGGAAAGGAAAAATTTTATAAATTTAAAAAATCACAAAATAATTTAATATTTCATTTCAAAAAGTCAAACCACAATAATAATTAAATTTATGAAAAAATTGCCATTCTTTATAAACAAATCCGAAAAAATTCACAATTCATCGATAATTCATAAATATTATAAATTCATCAATAGCAACATTCAAACTCACCAGTTAACCAAATTGCAGCTCGAACCTTACAAATAATTGTCCTAAAAATACCGCCCAAGCATCATCTCGATCGACATCAAAACTACTTTCCATTCCCCCAATCGAAACATTTTATTTCGTTTCCAAATTTTTTACAAAATATTTTCTTCTTCGATTCAACTGTTCATTCACCTTTGATATCAAAACAAACTTCGATTCTATTCAAATGTTGAATTAGAGTATCGGTACTTTTGTTATATCAAAACTCGCTTCCCAGTACTTCTATTTCCAGTTATTAGCAAAATTTATTTCCGAACGTGAACTCTTTGTGCAGAACCTTCAGGACGACTTTACAGGGTCGTTTCGAAATTAATAAATGATTTCAAACAATTTCCTCCAATAACTTAGAAAGTAATGTCGATTCAAACTTCGTGTTAATATCAAAAATTCCTCATTTTAATATCGATGCGGTCATATATTTTTCAATTCCGAAGTTTAACATTTTTACAATTCTGATGCAATATTGCGCGATCGAGCCCGCATTGAATGGCTGGGGACATTTCCAGACCTTTTCGCACAACGTCCCCAACGAACCGTATAGTTCATGAAAAAGTTGAAAAGAATCCCAAAAGCTCTGTGAGAGGAATGAAACACAGACACCACCTGTTTTTTAGGGCTCCGAACACAATGGTGATATTTTTAAGGTTTCCACCCCTCAGTAACTACCCCTAAAGTCGAAAAACCACCTCAATTTCGCATATTTTTCATCGTAGGCATGCGGATCGGTTTCTTGGTCAGGATTTGGGTAGGCTGTATGAAATTTAACCATATAACATCTTATCCACCCCCGGTATTGGAACTAACACCCCCCCCCCCAATACTAAAATATCCCCCAGAAAATCAAAATGCATGAAAACTTGTTTATCTCCGTTTGTGAGGATGCTCAACACAATGGTAATATTCATATTTTCCCCCACCCTCCACCAACCACCCTCAAATTAGCGGTGGAGTGGGGCATGAAATAGTATTGACATCGTGTTTAGCACCCTCCACTACTTTGTAATTTTCGGTGGAGTTCAATGTTAGAGGGGTGGTGGTAGTTTCAAGTCCTGGGTTGATGGCATGTCTCGCCACTCAACTCTTTTTACAATGTCAAAATTCTCTTAAAACCCCGATCTAACGCATCCCCACATGCCCAGTATCAATAAATATGAAAAAGTGGTGGGTTTTAGGGATGGTTGGTAGAGGGTCGGAGAGAAATGAATATTACCATCGTATTAAACACCATCAAAAATGGGGATAAACAAAGTCGAGTAGCCGCACTGCTTCTTTGGCTGCCCAAGTAAAAAAGCTAACAAATCAATTTACCCTCGCGCATGAAATAAAAAGTGATTTTTTTCGGACTCTTAAACCAAACTAAATAAAATAAAAGCCGGGATTTCCGTATCGCAACGTTATCATTTTCACAACTCGCGTAAGAAATTAAATAAGTATTTAAGATTTAAAAAAGAATTTCGTACTTTGTTAATTTCTTTGAATAAATATTGATAATTTCGTTTAAAACAAAAGTGTTTTAATTCAAGGTGCTCATATACAGGGTGTTCAAAGAATCCTATTACAGACAAATCAAAGTGTAAAAATTTAAAATCAAGTGTACTTAAAGCTCAAAAAGCTTCATATACTGCGTGTAGCAATTGACCCTGCCTGAATTATTAAAATCAAAACCAGTGCTTCTCGATGCAGAAAACCGAAAGTGTAAACCAAGATCCAGAGGGACTTATACAGGATGTAGCATTCGAACCTGTCCGACATTTTAGGTGCAACCCTCACGAACCTCTTTAAATCAAAAATAAAGTGCACGAAGGCCTCCAAGGTCTCAATTAAGCTCTAAAGCTCTTAATTTTTTATTTCTCAATCTACGAGGCACGTTCGTGTTCACTTCCACTTCGTCGGCCATTAAATCATTACCCAATTCATGCGTATTTGAAGACTTAAAATATGTTGGCGTAGACTTACATAACATAGCCAGAGAAAATAAAGGGGCCTCGCAAATTTCTAAATTTTCAAATTAGATAATAAAACCAGTCAAATATATTTTTTACTTTTTTGCAAAATTTGTGGCAGACTTTTCGATTTAGTAAAGGCATGGACGCCTTCATCATAGTTATTCCAGCCGTAGACCCAGGTGTGCTCAAATTAAGCTCCGTGAACATCAACATATTCAAGTATACGAATTAATGCTAGTGTCAATATAAGTTGAACGCGTCTAATTCCTTAAAATCATGTCATGTGCATGAAAACGGCACAATAATTAGTCAACAAATATTTGCACCACCTTTGTTTGTACATAGCTTTACGCTCTCTACCGTCTACAATGCTTGGAATTGTAGTCTAATAATTTCACGAATATTAATTCAGTCCCCGATACATGGTGAATAAAAATGGGCTATTTATAACAATCTGACGTG
Source organism: Leptura quadrifasciata (assembly GCA_963675555.1). Lineage (NCBI taxonomy): Eukaryota > Metazoa > Arthropoda > Insecta > Coleoptera > Cerambycidae > Leptura > Leptura quadrifasciata. Next base: position 9,570,485 of record OY776681.1, on the reverse strand, counting down.
TATATCAAACTTGAAGTGTGACATTATTAGAATCAGTTCCTTTGCTTTATTACATGTCCTTCACAATTCGAGATTCATTATGTTTAGATTGTATAGAAGCCACTCTGAAAGCTTTGTTACACAAAGTTGCATGTCAAGAATATCTGCATTTATTGATTACAGACTCGTGGGAGTAGAGGTAAGAAACTAATTTTGTCTCATGAGCACGACGTTTACTTCAGACTGATTTAACAGGTAACATGAAGTGAAATATATAGAGATCTTGGTGAATCACAAGATGAACATTATAAGGTGGAAATAGAATGTATATCGTTTGCCTTCTTCACATTTGTAACGCGAAACAAAACAGTAGAAAAATTGGTTAAAATTCGATTGAGAAATTTCGATTAAAGAACTATACAGATTTTAAGTGGGAAAAACAAACCACTGATAAAAAGTTTAGAATTATTAGTTAATGTCTTGCACTAGCAACAGCTTCAAAAATGAACGAATTCTCCTAATTGAAGTAGAGCATGTGACGCTCGGAGTAAACTAGCGTATATACTTTTTCACAAACCAATCCTAAATATTAATGGTCACTAATAGGCTGGGGCCGTTACCGATTTTTAATGCTGAAAAAAAAAAATTAATAGCAGGCAACGGCCGGCTGGAATATATAGTTGAGGTCATAAACAATGAAAAAAAAAACTTTGGAACTTGAAATGGGGTGCTATTTAAGGGATGAAAACCGTTTTTCGTGATTTGTGGCGAAACGTGACCTTCTAGAGAAGAGTATTACAAAAGTTGTAGATAATAAAAAAATCTAAAACTTTTATTCTATACATTTTTTGACATAACCTCAAAGTTTGCGAGAAAATGGCGAAAAACCGATTTTTCTGTATTTATTTTTTTCTCGCGTGAAAATTATTTAATTTAAATGAAACTTTGTGAAAGTACGTAGTTGTTTGCATATATTAAGCATGAATTTTTTCAATTATTGGAAATAAATATTTTTCGAGATTTTATCATTTTTCCGAGAAAACACCCCTATCTTTGGCGAACAACTTTATTGATTTTTTTTTTTTTTGATTTTGATGTTCTACTAGTGCTCATTTTTTTCGTCGAGATGTCTACTTTCAAATGGTACGTTAGTGATTTATTGTCATATTTAGCAGCTTAAAATTAAGAAAAACCGAATCAAAATTTTTTCGAATCTCGAATTTGTCGATTTTTTTATTATTTTCAATTTTTTAGCATATCTATGTTATTAATTCATAATATTTTAATGAAAAAACTTACTTTGGTATAAAATAACTAAAGTTGAATGAATTTAGTTATTGGAAACCACGCTAAAATTGAATACAAACAAAAAAAAGACTGTTACGTATTCAAACAAAAAAAATTTTACAAAATTTGAAAATTCTCAGCATACAGGTATTTGAAATGCCCGCCCAAAACGACTGAAGGTTAGGGGTAGAGCAGGGTAGGACAAAGTGAGCCTGCATTATCAAAAAGATGCAGACCACATAACCATAGCAAAAAATGGATCTCAACTTACAGCTAGTATTTACAAAAGTAAGAAAATTTATAACTCATTAAATCAATTACGATTTGAGCTGTATCAGCAAGCTACAAACAAATCCACTTTTAAATTGGAAAAACTCCCTCCAATTGAAGTAGCCAATATAAATAAATTGTATGTTGTATTTTATCATATGTATTTAGAATAATTTAATATGCATATAAAGTTTTCGAAACTTAACTGTAGCTTATGAAAATTAATAAAGTACTATCGATTTCCATGTAAATGTTAAGTTTCATGAAGCTTTTCCTACCTTTCCGTGATGAAATTCATTCAACTTTATTTATTTTATACCAAAGTAAGTTTTTTCATTAAAATATTATGAATTATTAACATAAATATGCTAAAAAATTGAAAATAATGAAAAAAATTGACAAATTCGAGATTTTTTTTCTGTTTTTCTTAATTTTAAGCTGCTAAATGACAATAAATCACTAACATCGACGTACCTTTTGAAAGTAGACATCTCGACGAAAAAAATGAGCACTAGTAGAACATCAAAATCAAAAAAAAAATCAATAAAGTTGTTCGCCGAAGATAGGGGTGTTTTTTCGGAAAAATGGTAAAATCTCGAAAAATATTTATTTCCCATAATTGAAAAAATTCATGCTTAATATATGCAAACAATTACGTACTTTCACAAAGTTTCATTTAAATTAAATAATTTTCACGTGAGAAAAAAAATAAATACACAAAAATCGGTTTTTCGTCATTTTCTCGCAAACTTTGAGGTTATGTCGAAAAATATATTATTATTATTAGCCGTTACTCGAGTCCGAGTATAAAAATGTTACAGTCGATAAATTGTGTACAATAAAAAACAAGCAAAAGGTGTAGTCCATTGTAATTCCCATTCATCTACGGTGCACACGACTATGGCTATAGAGGCCAATTCGGGAGAGCACATGTCGACCGCAGTCAGGACAAACATAGACCTGGTTAGGTCTTGGATTCGGCCTTCTTGCAGCAACATTTCCTTGATAGCTGGCCACAACCCCTCGCCATTCGGTTCTGTCCGCTGCAAGTTGTTCCCATTGCTCGTCTGCAATACCGCAGGATTTTAGATTTTCATGGAGAGTGTCTTTGAACCTCTTACGTTGACCGCCACGCCTTCTTCTACCGCTTAGCAATTCACCATAAAGTGTACATTTAGGAAGGCGGTTATCATGCATACGATGAACGTGACCTGCCCATCTTAGGCGTGCTCTTGAAATAAGCACCTCAATTGGAAGGCTGTTTGCTCTCCTGAGTACTTCCACGTTTGATATGTGATGGAACCAACGGATTTTCATCATACTTCTGAGGTGTCTTTGCTGAAAACGTTCTAATTCTTTCACATGACGACGGTAAGTAACCCAGCTTTCACATCCATATAGCAGTGTTGGAATGATAACTGCTCTGTACACAGCCATTTTCGTTAACAAAGCAAGGTCGTGGTTGTCAAATACTCTCTCTCTAAGTCCCCAGAGTGCTCTAGATGCAGCGTTAATTCTATTGCGAATCTCGCTGTCCATGTTTGCTTTGTCATTAACAACGTTGCCTAAGTAATTGAACTGATCCACCACTTCAAGAGAATTTCCGTTAAGTGTAATGTCTATTTGGTTCACTTGATGAGGAGTTGACATAATCTTAGTCTTTCCAATGTTGATTTTAAGTCCTAAGGAATCGTAGCTCTGGGCATACACATCTAAAAGTTCTTGAAGCTCTTCCGGCGTAGAGGCTAAAAGTGCACAGTCATCCGCATACTGGAGATCACAAATGAATCGTGTGCGTGTCTTCGTGAAAGCTCTGAAGCGCCCTATGTTAAAAAGACCGCCATCAAAACGGTATCTGAGACCTATTCCTCTGACTGTCAGTTTGTTGTCAACAATAATTGTTAGAGCAGTGGTAAACAAATTAAAGAGTAGGGGTGCCAGGACACATCCCTGCCTAACTCCAGTGAGGGTTTGGAAAGGTTCGGTTGCCTCATTATTATACATAACCTGGGCGTTGTTGTTTGTATGTAGACTGCGACATACTTCCACAAATTTTCTAGGGATACCTAAGCGGAGCATAATTTTCCAGAGCACTTCCCTGTCCACCGAGTCAAACGCCTTGGTTAAATCAATGAAGGCCATGTGAATTTCTCCTTGATGTTCGAGTGCTTTTTCTTGAAGCTGTTTAAGTGTGAAGATTAGGTCCGATGTGCCTCGGTTTGGTCTAAAGCCACTCTGTGTTTCAGGAAGTAACTTTTCCATAACAGGTGTTAGCCTATTTGCCATCGCTTTAGTGAGTATCTTCCCTCCAACAGCCAGGAGAGCTATACCCCTGTAATTTCCACAGTCCGCAGCGCTCCCTTTGTTTTTGAAGAGGTTGATTAAAAGTGTATCACGAAACTCCTGCGGAGCTTGACCACTTTCCCACACGACATCAAACAGTCTTTTGAGGTAGGGTATGAGCTCTGACGACACAGCTTTAAAGATCTCAGCTGGGAGTGAGTCGGCGCCGGGAGATTTGTTATTTTTTAGCTGCCCAATGGCGGTTAAGATCTCTTCGGTTGTTAGTGGTTTATCTAAGTCTTCGAAGGTGTCATATTGAGGGATAAGATTTATAATATCGTGATCGGCTTGACTTTGCTGGTTAAGAATGTTAGAGTAGTGTTCTTTCCATCGGGCTCTTATTTCCTGGTCTTCTTTGAGGAGATTTCCATTTAAATCTTTAATAGGGCACATATTTTTCCGACTGGGGCCGTACACTGCTTTTACTCCTTGAAAGAAATTCCTGTAGTCGTGTGAATCGGCGTACCTTTGAATTTCTCTGGCCTTGCTTGCCCACCACTCGTTCTTTATTCTTCTGATTTCGCGTTGCGTTTCATACTTAGATTGGGTAAAAGCTTCTGCTTTTGATGAGTCGTTGGGGTGGTTGATAGCGTTTTGGAAGGCAATATGTTTGCGGTCAAGAAGTTCTTGTATAAAAACTTCATTATCATTGAACCAGTCCTCCTGTTTTTTACTTTCTGCAGTGCCAAGAATTTCCTCACTCGCACTTTTTAAACTGTCTTTAATTTGTGTCCAGGTAGCAGCGACATCTACAGAATTGGTTTCTTCTAGTGCACTCAAATTCTCTTGAACTTTTTGCTTTAGCTGTTCGACGGTTTGTTGGTCACGCAATTTACTAATACAGAGACGGAGTCTACGTTTTACTTGAGTTCTTCGGTGTTTGGATCTCATAACAATTTTCATTTTAGAGACAACAGGACGATGATCGGTCCAACATTCGCTATCAATGCGCGCCTTTGTAATTTGGACGTCCTTGAGATGCTTCCTACGTACGATAACATAGTCCAGTAGATGCCAGTGACCTGATCTGGGGTGACGCCAGGTGCCTTTAAATTTATCCTTTTGTCGGAAAATGGTGTTTGTTATAACTAGATCATGTTCGGCGCATTTAGTTAGGAGTAGTTGACCGTTAGCGTTCATGTTGCCCAAACCGTTCTTGCCTATGATGCCTGGCCAGGTGTCTGCATCTCTCCCTACTCTAGCGTTAAAATCGCCAAGAATAACGAGTCGTTCCGTTTTAGGTATTCTACAGAGGGTTTCTTCCAGCTGTTGATAGAAGCTTTCCTTGGTTTCGTGACTTGCATCCAGAGTGGGAGCGTAGGCGCTTATTAGATTTACCGCGTTGCCATCTGATAGCTCATAGCGTAGCAGCATTAGACGCTCGGATAGGCCTTGTGGTACTTGTGTTAAGTTGGATACAAGTTGATTCCGAACGGCAAATCCTACTCCATGTTGTCTTCTTGAATTGGTGGGAAGACCTTTCCAATAGAAGGTGTAATACTTTTCTGTGAGAGAGCCTTCCTCCAAAAATCGAGTTTCGCTGAGAGCTGCAACGTCAACATTGAGTCGGTGAAGTTCTCTATCTATTAGAGCAGTTCTTCTTTCAGGCCGATCGGTGCGAGTGCTGTCGTTCAAAGTACGAACATTCCAAGCGCCGTAGATGAAAGAATTAGTTTTGTTGGATTTAACTTGTCGGTGTTTTTTCGACATTCGATGAGGTCTCCCTGTGGGCACCCTCCCCCGGAGATCCGATCGGGAGGGTATTTTACCTCCGGATGATTTTGTCCCACTTGAACGCTCCATCATTTTTTAAAAGCCTTAACCGACTGAAAACGAAGCTGCATTTGAAGTTTTAGCTGGAGCAGGTATGCAACTGACCAGCTCGGTTGCGGAAGGCGAGTGGTGTGGTCCCATGGCACAGAAGGAGACTGCGACGATGGGGTAACCAAACGATTCCAAAAGCAACCTTTGTGTGCGGTGGGTTAATTTTTACCGCACTCTTCGTGAGAAGGTGCATGTGCTCACGGCAAAAGGTAAGGGTTATTCCGCCCTTACTCGGTCGTTAGAGCCTCGTTAGTGAAAACAGGGTGCACCAAGTTCAAATTGAACTCATCGCGAAGGTGAGGTTAACAATTGAGTAGGAGAGGCTATAACTTGCGCTTCACTACCCCATTACACCATTTAAATTTTTTTATTATCTACAACTTTTATATGAAACACTCTTCTCTAGGAGGTCACGTTTCGCCACAAATCACGAAAAACGGTTTTCATCCCTTAAATAGCACCCCATTTCACTACTTCCTTTCATCTCAAGTTCCAAAGTTTTTTTTTTTCATTGTTTATGACCTCAACTATATATTCCAGCCAGCCGTTGCCTGCTATTAATTTTTTCATCTCAAAAAGGTAACGGCCCCAGCCTATAAGAACCACATTTCCAATCCGACTTGACCTTTCGCAATTTAGATTCTCTCCTTTCAGTAGTAAATTAGATTTAGAACTGCGTTCTCGTTACATAACAAAACTGAAGTGCCTAGAGCTAGATTAACCGATAACTTTAATTTATGTGTAATACTAACCTAAACTAAACTAACAGTTTTGTGTGGCAATTATGTACTAAATTATTTTACGAACGTGACCTCTATAAATGATTCTGGGCTATTTACGTAACCAGAGAAATGGCAACTCTATTAAACGATTCGTTATTACTGTGAAACAAAATAAATGGCGCTGTAATCATATTAACGAAAATAGAATTTTGCTTATATGCCAGTTCATAAGCAAGAAGAATTACAAGAGAAAATTACTATTGCAACTAGTATAGGGTGAGAAAAGGACAAAATTGTTTGCCTTTCAGATAATCCTATGAAGAAAAGCGAGGCAGATTCTATTAATTTTAGTATTGAAAATACTTCTGGGGGCCTATATATGGGGACTGTCAACGCTGAAATATGGCGACATGCGTCAAATATGTCTGCCAGCCTGATGCAAGAATGAGAGAAGATGCTCGAACGCAGTTAGCGGCGGTTAGTTGACTGTGTCCGTATAATTTATTGTAGTGTAGGTGTCTATTTGCATTAAAGTTCCACATAATTGGACGAAAATTTTCATGCTTCGCCTTTTAGCCTTGTATCGATACAATATTCACATATATAAAATTGTTATGTACCACCCTCTGATGGACAGAGGTTGAATTAATATCAGGTAGCAGGGTGAAAGAAGGTTTGCCTAGTGGCGCCATCCCTGGGACAACTCACGAATTACCACAGCTACGCGAAAACTGTGAAATGTACAAGACGGATTAGAAAGATCGAGAATAAAGCGTCACAGATATATAAAGAGTGGATCCCGCACACGGAGCACAGTTTTATATTAGACCAACAAGTGAACAGATAAAAGAACAGTAAACTATAGTAGTGAGACTGTAACAGATGAAACTTATAGCAATGGATCTAAACCTGATGTTGTCTATTGAATTGACGAAGACAATCTTCGCCGGCATTTCAATTTCATGATGTCTGATTGAAGTAAAATTTTACGTGAGTATACTGGGCAATGGGTGTGATTCCCTAAAAATGCAAAAAGAGCATTAAATTTAACCTTGTCCGATTCCCACAGAGCAAAGTTTAAAACACATAAAGTAGTTAACAGAGCAAAATCATTAGAAAGAATATTTTTAGTAAATCAATATTTAGCCACCTGATGATACCTGCTGAATAGACAAAGTGAAGCAATTCCATTAAAACACTTCACGATGTCTGATTGAAGTACAATTTTATGTGGACTAGGCGTGGCTGCCAACAAAAATTTATCCAATAATCCTCCATTTCACGGACAGCTCTTATATAGACAGCACATTTTAAATCTAGATGTTTGCTAATTCTTATCCCTTCAACGTGGATTAGTATTAGAGTCCCGCTGTCTTACTTTTTCTTCATTCACGTCCCATGCTCTTCTATCGCTGTCTTCTCTCTCCGATCTTCTTATTCAGTCCGCTGGCGTCGTGTATTCTTTTGCAGATGTAAGGTTTAAACTCTACCCATTCGGCACTAATAACTTTGGATTGGATAACCCAATTTAGTTGAGCTGTCAGCAGGGCGATATAGTGCAGATTTTTCTCTAGCCCTTATCAGGTTAATACGTAGTTTATATCGCCAATTGGCCCACGTTTGCCCCATTGTTCACCTAACAATAATTAATTACTGGCATGTCCAACCCAAACTTTCATATTAAATTGCCATTGTCCTCACTACATATCATCTGTATCTTGTGGTAACATATGAAGTCTCTTTACCAATCAGGATGCTTTTGAGCCGCTGGCCGATGGATGCTATTCTACTACTCGATCAGCTCTGACAGTTTTTTCTCTGAGCCTACCTAGAGAAGTGAGTTCGAGTCCCACCCATTGCAAAGTAATTTTAAATTATATATTATCCCCAAGAAGTGGTTCGGATCCCATTTAGACTGTAGGACCCCGTCTCCTTTTACTCACACAAGTCTAGGCTTAAGAGGGTCATTCAATTGATCTGGAAGACGGTTAGAACATTTGTTTGTGAGCATCAACTTGCAGAAGCCTATTACCCTAACGGAAATTGAGCTTATTGTACCACAATACATCACTGAAATATTGGAAGGCATTATTATAGTACTGAATATGTTTATTTATTCTTAACATGTATGGTTGAGAGGATCTCAAATTAGATATAGTTTTAAAGTAATTATAACCTTCTCATTTTTCCTTTAATTTAATTATTAGTTAGCGATTGATTAGAAAATCTAGCAGTTTTTTTTTAATATCGGCAGATTTTCTATATTTGATTCCTTTTTCTTTTCTTTCTTTTTTTGGTTTTCTTCTACCACGTTTATCTAGTTCTGAAAATTTTCACAGATACACATAATAACAAAATTAACCCGTACAGTGGAAAGACAACCTTTACGCCTGTGACGTTTATGCCAAAGCAACAGTATTCTATAAAAATTATTCCTGGTCATCATATTCCACAACATCCGAGGTCTCAAGAAAATTTCAGATATAATACAAGCACCAGAGAAATTGCTAGTGATAGTCGTCGTAATATTTTTCTTAACTATGCGAAAACCTAATTTTCTGCTGAAAGACTGATCACACCGATTGTGCTTTGCTTTCCCTTTCGCGCCGCCTAAATTCGGAAAGTCGCAGACAGAATAAAAACATTTAGATGTCAGCATTTCATCCTCTTATTCCAGTGGGAGAACGTGTTCATTTGAACTAAATTGACAGCATGACAGTTTTATTTCTTCATTCAATCCAACCACGAGAGGCGATTTGTTATTCACAGTAAAATGAATTAATAGATGTTACTTACTCATTACATATTCTATTCAACGGCTACAAGTTATTCAATTGAAAGTTGGTTGTGAGGATAAAATGCAATACTTTTTTGCATTAGTGAAGGGAAAAGGAAAGTTATGGAAACGTTGGAAACGTATTTTTTAGAGCAATATGCTAGTGTGATATGAATAGATCAACAGTATGTACAGTTATTCATTAAATATTGACCCCATTTATTTCTGTTACTATTGAAAATAGAAAAAAGAGTTTTATTTATCTTATTACATTTTCGAGAAGCCCTTTTCCCCTGATTTCGAATATATATACAGGGTGTCTCACCGGGAACTGAATCGATCGATATAGAGAAAAGTACGCATCAGAAAATTTTGTAAATTAAGATAATTACTAATGTCGGTGTGGCCAATCCAACTAAAATAATTACAAGCTGCTGGCGCTTCCGCTTATACCGGAAGTCGATACCAACTTGCTTATTTCAAATGGAACACCAAACATCTTTTAGGGTTCTCGAAAAGTGCATAAAATTCTGAGTCGAAAATACGTAGCATATCCTATACCTAAACCTAGCGGTTTCAGAGATTTTTGACATTTTAAAGAAAATTTGACAGGTGCAACGGTTTGCAAGAACCGTTATAACTTTCTTCGTGTAAAAGATCCTCATTTGCTTCTTGTCACATAAAAAGAACACAAGGAGAACTAGGTTCTACAACTAAAATAAATTCAATAATATCATACCAAGTGCTCCGTCTTTCGCGTTACATTTTATCAACTTCAAACCGCGAAAACTTGTTTAGGTCAAATGGAACATCCTGTATTTGTTTACGTCAAGTTGTGTAAAATTGAATTCCCTTTTTTCTGATATTAGCATTGTGGGGGTTAAAGTTGTTTATTATTTATGGAGAATGTGATAAAGAAATATCAAGAACTTACAGCGCATTTGCTACTCGATATCCAGAAAAACGGAAACCGTCACCAAACACTGTAAAACGCATACTGGAAAATTTTAAAAATTATGGCTCTGTCAAGGAAAAAATATAAAGAAGAAAGCCTATTGTTGATAACGAAAACATTAAAATAATCATTCTGGGATATTTTCATGCATTTCCAAGGATGTCATTAAGACAAGCTGCTCTGGAATCGGGACTATGCAAGGATTCAATTCACAGAATCTCATTAAAACATAAGTTTCGCCCGTTTTCATTCCATATGGTTCAAGGATTAAAAGAAACAGATTTCCTAAGAAGACAGAATTTCTGTGAGTTTATTCTAATAAGGTCTGAGGGTCACGATTCTTATTTGGGAAATATTATATGGACAGATGAAGTAAAATTTACTAAAAATGGACTTTTTAATAGACACAATTCACATTATTGGAGTGACCCAAATCCTCATATGTTCAGAGAGCGAAACTTTCAGGAAAGTTGGCAGTTCAATGTTTACTGTGCCATAAGAAACGATAGAGTGGTGGCATTACAATTTTATCAGGAAAATTTAAACGGTAAATTAAATTTTCTCTTCTGCTAATATGTATAGGTAAATTTTTGTTTTTTCTATAAGGTGAAAGATATCGGAATATCTTACAAAATTTGAATAATAACTATTTAGAAAATTTACCTCTCGCCGAACATAGAAACATTTTTTATCAGCACGACGGTGCTCCCCCACATAACGCATATTTAATTAATAATTATTTACAAGAAACTTTTTATGATCAATGGATTGCCAATAATGGACCTTTCATATGGCCTCCCCGCTCGCCCAATTTATCATTGTATGCAAAGAGTAAGAAATGCATTTCAAAACATATCACAGGATTCAATTAGAAGAGCTACCCATGAGGAACTAATCCGAAGGTGCGAAAAATGTGTCGAGGTTCGAGGGCGGAATTTTGAGCAATTATTAAATTAAAATCATATATATATATATCATATTTTAAATTGATCCTATTTCTGCTATTTTAGTTCATGCCATATCTTCAATTCAATTAATACGCATGTTACAGTGTTAGTGTTATTTTGCGTTTTTGTGGATATCGAGTAGCAAATGTGCTGCAAGTTCTTGATATTACTTTATCTCATTCTCCATAAATAATAAACAAATTTAAAAAGTTTTCGTGGGTGTAATTTAAACGTGCTGGCATTTTTTGACATAAGATAATGACTGATTGTTTCTAATCATGGCTATTTTGATGAAATGATTACAACAATTCATGAATTTCTAATAAAATCGCAAATATTTCAAAAAGTTGTAACTTTAACCCCCACAATGCTAATATCAGAAAAAAGGGAATTGAATTTTACACAACTTGACGTAAACATATACAGGGTATTCCATTTGACCTAAGCAAGTTTTCGCGGTTTGAAGTTGACAAAATGTAACGCGAAGAACGGAACACTTGGTATGATATTATTGAATTTATTTTAGTTGTAGAACGTAGTTCTCCTTGTGTTTTTTTTTACATGATAAGAAGCAAATGAAGATCTTTTACACGAAGAAAGTTATAATAGTTCTTGCAAACGGTTGCACCTGTCAAATTTTCTATAAAATGTCAAATCTCTCTGAAACGGCTAGGTTTAGGTATAGGATATGCTACACATTTTCGACTCAGAATTTTATGTTCTTTTCGAAAACCCTAAAATATATAGGGTGTTCCATTTTTTAAATAAAAAAGTTGGTATCGACTTCCGGTATAAGCGGAAGTTTCAGCTACTTGTAATTATTTTAGTTGGATTGGCCACACCGACATTAGAATTATCTAAATTTTCAAAATTTTCTGATGCGTACTTTTCTATATATCGATCGATTCAGTTCCCGGTGAGACACCCTGTATATTTGAAATCTGGGGAAAAAGGACTTCTCGAAAATGGAATAATATATAGGGTGTTTCATTTAAAAAAAACATATTTATTTCGTATCAGGTGACCTATACATCATATTGTTTTCTTTATCACGTTTGAATAAAATATAGGTAAGATCCTATAACTTTTATACGACACTTTTTTTTTATTTTCAATAATAACAGAAATAAAGGGGGGGCCAATATATAGTGAATAACTCTGTACCACCTTACCCCAGGTACCCCCTGGGGGTAAATCGTTGTACACTCGGACCAAAAGTGTACTGCAGACCTTAACTTGCAAGGTCACACAAAATATTAAACTTTTGCATCAACTTGAACTGAAACGTTATTTTTACCAGTTGGCGGCACCCTTCTATATTGTACGGGAGTGGATTAACGATCATTTTTACAAAGGATGGATAGGTCACAATAGCCGCCTCATGGAGTGAGCTCCCAGGTCTCCAGATTTCTTTTTGTGGGAAATATTTAAAGAACAAGTCTACAAGACAAAACCCAGGAAAGAGTTGTGCGAGAGAATAAGAGAGGCCTGTGGAGAAGTGAGTCCACAACAACTGAGAAACGTAAGCCTGAATTAAGACCGATTGAAAAATGTATTTTGCCTGAGGATAATTTGGTCGAAAAAGATGTAATTTAAGTTGAATATCATAGTAATAAACTGATTTTCCAATTTTCAATTCTAAATTAATTGAAATTTGTTTCGATACCTCCTTCGGCATATTTTACCAAATTCCTACAAGCAGAGTTCTTACATCGCTTAAGAAAATCCGTTGAACTAAAATTAATTTGGGAGTAAAGAAACACTAATTCCATTTACTTACAGGGTAAAGCTCCTTCTTTCGCTTTAGTACCATTTTAAATAATGTATGGTAATTTCTCTTGTTTTCATTTTGCATCTGACCCTATTAAAGCTAAGCTGTATCCCCTGTAATCAAAATGGAAACGCAATTTCAACTTCACAGAGTTGTTTATATTAAAGGGATCAATGGAGATTACGCGCCAGCCAAATTGGCTTCGTAATCGCTGTACACCAATTATTCAAAATTATTGCAGAATTTGAGACATTAACAATGTTTATCGCTTAAATTTACAAGCAGATGGGAATATATTTGTTGGCTTTGAGGCGCGGCTGTAAGCTTAGGGCTAGGTATTGACAAATTAATTATAATAAGTAATTAATTAGGTAGTCATGATAATGAGGTTTGTTATTTACTTAAAAGTAACCTTTAAGTGCTTTATGAAATGATCTAATTTTATTGTAACTTCCATTGTATCATAATCCAGTCTGTGTATAGAGAATTGATCGATTTCACGCAAAAAAATACCACAGATATCTGAAGGTTGTAAGCATGGGGGGGGGGGGGCAAGGTAAACAACGACCAAAGTCGGAAAATTCAGTGTTCGGGCCATAGAATTTTCCAATTAGGTTTTAGAGAAAAGTTGTAGGTATTAAAAAGACCTTTAATATCATTTTTTCAGATCGGTTTGATAGTTTATGAATAATTTGCATTTGTTTATCCCAGAGAGCGTCTGTATAAACAATCATCATAAGCAAGATAATGGGTCTGTTTAACAAAGTGGAATGGATATTTGAAAAGTTCGACTACAAGGTAAGTTGAAAAAATAAAATATTTTTTCAAAAATTTTTTGTTAAAAGTCCGTTTAAAAGGTGGGTGTTTTTTTGCTTATAAACAAATAGAATAACTTTGTTATTGTTTACGATACACGCTTGTAATTAGGTGCATTGAAAATCCGTTTGAAAAACACGTATTGAAAAAAAAAATGATGCCTCTACGACCGATAGCAGTCAAGATAGCAACTTAAAAAAAATCATAACTTTGTTATTGTATTGTTGTATCTCGGCTTCTAGACAACGTAGAATCTTCATTTTTTTTTTAATTTGAGGTATCTTGACGAAATATTAACAACTGGCTAATTTTCATTGCCCTGGAAAACTGGGAAATGAAGGAAAAATCTACATGTTTTATTGCCCATATTTTATTTTTTATAATCTAAATATTTGATAAATTCATGAAACTGCCATTTGTTTGTACGCAATAAACCATTTTCAAATTAAATATACTAATGAGTGATTCTTTCCTGTGCACTATATTTATTTTCTTTATTTATTTATTATATTCGCATCTAATTATTATTAAATAATATTGTTAATAAAAATTATTAGTAAAAATCGGCAGCTACTGGAAGCGGCTGGAACCTCCCCACTCGGTGGATCTTTGATGCCGAAAAGAGCATTAAATTGCGTGACAAAATGGCACTAAACGTAATCCGATCTCATCCAAAACCTTTTCAGATCTTCTGGGGCACTAAAAAAACCCTTAACTTAATGAATTTACAATCATCTATGCGAGTTATTACCCACATTATCGTTCGTTGAATAATATACTATTAGGATATTTAACAACTTTAACATCACTTGAACGACTAAGAAAGTCTAGTTATCCTAAATACTACAGATTTGTAAAGCAACAAACTGAAAATTGGTAAAGTGATAATCTATAATAAATTCACCAACGAAGGTACAGAAAGCATATGATATTGATATTGTTACATCTACCTTTAAAGTTTGTGACAATCCACTAAAAGTTACAAATATGCTGAAATCTTATTAACATGACATGACACCAACGTTATCGGATGACAAACGATGACAAAGACAATCGTCAAAATTTTCTCATTGTAATCCGATCGCTCGCGGCTGTCTTTGTTAAATGAAACATTAGCATTTCAGTAATTTTACTAGATTTTAGAGGAATATTTGTAGTTTAATTCTTCGATTTGTCTGTATATATAATTAAAAACGGCACTAAACGTAATCCGCTCTACTTCTAGAGCAGTGATGAAACCCTCACATGTGGATTGACACGTGATGTGACGAGTTTCACGACATAACGGCTACGCGCATCGATCATGTCATGCGAAATGCGATCTGTGCTTCATATTTGCTTTGTTTTTAATTTTTTTCATGGAAACCAAATCGAAAAGGTGGCAGTGTGATATATCGTTGAAATCAGAATTTTAACTGCTTTTTAATGGTTCCATTGCAAATTAGAAATAATTATAAAATGAACAACTTGTTGCGTCAAAATGGCACTAAACGTAATCCGATCTCAACCAAAACCTTTTCAGATCTTCTGGGGCACTAAAGAAAGTCACATGCAAAGTTTCATTCAAATCCGTTCAGTAGTTTCGACGCTATCGTGCTAACACACATACACACACACAGACATTTTTCAAAAACCACTTTTTTGGGTTCGTAGGACCTCAAAACGTAAAGATTTGATGTTATCTCAATTTTCGTTTTTGAACCAATTTTAGTAACCTCACAATTTTATTGTGGAGGTTAAAATGTATTACAAAAATAATTGTATAAATATTAAAAATTATTTTAGGTTGTTAGGTAAATATTTTGGAAGAAGTATTCAAGGGCAAGGCAGCTATTGCTCGACTAGATAAAGTTCCGCCTTTTTTGTATTATTACGTACACACACATGCTGGGAACTGGCTTTGTTCTCAGATTGTGTGTGTACTGTTATTTTAAATGAAAATACAACATTTTTCCCTTTCTTTTTTCAAATACATTATACGATTGATTTTTAAAACGATTGTAACAATTTAAAAATTATTACATTAAAAATAATAACACATTTGATGCAACGAAAATCCATATAAATCGAAGAACAAAAAAGATCAATCATTTTTATATTTCATTCAAAGCTTATGCGGATTTTTTTGTGATACATTTATTACTAACAATTTATTTAATAAAAATTTGATGCCAATAAAATAAATATATAAGGAAAATAAATATAGTGCACAGAAAAATATCAGTAATTTTAACGTTTAATTCGAAAATATTTTATAACTAGTAAAAATTTGTGGAATGCTGTTAATAAATTATGCAATAAAAATGATAAATCTGCAAAAGCAATAAATAAAATAAAAACTGAAAACGGCAATATAACAATAAATACAAAAGAAATTGGAAACACATTTGTAAATTATTATACAGAATACAGAACTAGGCAAAAAGTATGCGAAAGGAATAAAAATGCCCAAAAATTTTAAAGAAAACTATAACATAATAAATAATTCAATGTATTTATATCACACAGATCTGACGGAAGTAAAACGCGTAATAAATAATTTAAAGCCAAGAAAATTCCCTGGATTAGATAATATACGGGCAGAAACGCTAAAAGAAATTGAAGATGAAATTATAGATCCATTAGTATATTTAATAAACAGAAGTTTTACTATAGGTCAGTTTCCGAATATCTTAAAAATAGGTGTAATAAAACCTCTCCATAAAGATGGAGATATAACTGAGCCAATTAATCATAGACCAATATCCGTGATTTCTAACATTGCCAAAAATGTTGAAGAACAGAATAACGATATTTTTTAATAAATTTAACATTATATCTGACACAGTTTGGTTTCCAGAAAAACAAACCACCGAAGATGCTATAGCATACCTAACATGGTATGTTTATGAGACTTTAGATGAAAAATCACCATGCTTGTGTATATTTGTGGACCTTGCGAAAGCATTTGACACGGTATCACATAGCAACCTCTTAAAAAAATTAGAATATTGTGGCTTGAGAAGAAATGTATATAATTTAATAAAAAGTTATTTGTCCGAAAGAATACAATATGTAAAAATAAATGAAACTTTTAGTGAACCAAGAATTGTCAGCTACGGAGTTCCACAGGGAACAGTTTTAGGATCACTTCTGTTCGCTGTATACATAAACAACTTACTTTCGATGCGAGATATCACGGCTAAAATATTAAGTTTTGCTGACGATACAGCAATACTTCTTAAAGTCAATTCACGGAAAAATCTGAAAAAAATTGCAGAAAAAGAATTTAAAGTTATTAAAAAATGGTTCGATTACAATTTACTACACTGTTAACTTTAAAAAAACTAGTTACTTACCATTTACCTCGTATGCTAATAATCTACCTAACTTTGGACCACTAAATATTAAAAATCTTTTAAATATTCCAGAAGCAGATTCAGTGAAATACTTAGGTATCATCATTGACAAACACTTTAGGTGGGGCCTGCAGGCAAAACATGATGCACAAAAAATTCGAGGCCTGCTATATCGATTTAAATACCTAAAACCTTATCTAGATATAAATTAGAAAGCAACAAAAACTATTGGACAAAAATGCTATTCTTATTTAGGATCGAGACTATACAACAGATTACCTAAACAAACAAAAAATACAAATAAATTGCACATATTTATCTTATCTGCTTGGAATGAGAAAATAAAAGCAAGCATGAACTTCACTGGATTCCATACCTAGTTAAGAAATATTTTTCTTTATTGTCGTTGGGTATTGAATATAAAATCCTTAGTCAGTTCTCCGGAATCGACGAGGGAAGAAGGTAATAAAAATCATCGCGAAATAATTGTCACGTTGTATGCTGCCTGTTATCGTTTCAAAGCAACTATTCTCAGAATCTGATACGTGAAGGAGAAACTTCTAGTCGATCAATCATTACATTCTAACAAAAGTTTTCAATTCAATTTATTTGTTATTGCAAGAAAGCCAAATGAAATATATTTCTAAAACAAAAGTATAGGAAAATGTGGGTTAAGAAATAGTAGATAAGTCTCCCCACTCGGGAATATTATATTATATATTTTTTTAACATTTATTTATCGTCGGTCTATTTCCGCTACTGAGGCCTATCACCGACGCCTGTAGACGAGCTAACCTCAACCAGGAATTTTGCCGAACCACTTCCCTTAAGAACAGTAGGGATCTTTTACTTGCCTAACATTTAATAGACAAGGGACTGACGGCTTTACATCCCCTCCGAAGGATGGTATATCACCTACACAACCCTCGCCTAAGGTTGCATAACTTCCGCGCATACACTGATATACAAGCCGCTGGAAGATATGAGAACACGGTCTTCCTTGAAACGGTCGCCCATCCAAGTACTAACCGCGCCTAACGTTGCTTTACATCGCATATCGAAGTATGTACATAGTAAATACGCATCTACCCCCGCCCCATTCACTATCTTGTACTTGTATTATTAATATATATGTTGGAATAAATATTTCGTAAAAATTTCAAGTAGAACTAATAAATACCCGCTATGATATAATGGTGATATGATTTGCAATGTAAAAAAATCAAGACGTTGGTACAGTTTTAAAATAATGACAATTTGAAATTGTTAAAACAAATATAAAAAAATTGATATTCGATATTAAACCAGGCAGAGCAGAGCAAACTGTCTGAATTTACACTAACCGTACACTGTGCTAAATATATCAGCAACATCAGGTGTTTCCCAAAGATCAGTGTTTGGGTCACTACTATTTAACATCTACATTAAATGATATCGTTATTGGCTTACATTGCAAGAAGTAGCTTTATGCTGATGACCTGACAGTTTACACGTCTATGTAGAAGACTATGCTTACAGTGAAATATTTCAAAATGATGTACTGGATGACAGGTGATATGTAGCAGCTTCTATTTTATTTATTTACTAAGAAAAACATTTACAGGATATAACATAGAGAGAACAAAAAATTCACAGATTATGCATCCCAAACTAGTGTCTTAGGCGTATTGAAAATCCCAGACAACTTTTTGTTTACTGTAATACAGTGCTTGATTATAACATATGATTTGCAGGGAACAACTACTCAACGGGCAAGTACCCCGACCTGCATTGAATTATATCTTACAAATCATGAAAGAATGGTAGCCAATATCATTTGTCAATTCCCTGACCAGACATAGACCGGTTTCGAACTTATTAGTTCTCATCAGTATGCCATAGGTCATGGAACAGACAAACGACAGTGGCCAACCTGCTAGTTTTATACAAACTATATTAAATTGAGTAGTGGCGAGAGGTAAGTGAATCCACTCATGTGGTCACTATACACATAGATGCCTCCATGGCGTATAGCGACTTGCGATTCTGCAAGTACCTGAGAGCGGCGACCTTTCAGTCCTAGGTGGACTTAACCTACTGTTACAACATATGATATGCAGGAAACAACTACTCAGCGGGCAAATACCCCGACCTGCATTGAATTATACCTTACAAATCATGAAAGAATGATAGCCAATATCATTTGTCAATTCCCTGACCAGATATAGACCGGTTTCGAACTAATTAGTTATTATCAGTATGCCAGTAGTATAATTCAGTAGTAGTTGTTTCCTGCAAATCGTATGTTATAATAGTAGGTTAAGTCCACCTAGGACTGAAAGGTCGCCGCTCTCAGGTACTTGCAGAATCGCAAGTCGCTATATGCTATGGAGACATCTATGTGTATAGTAGCAATTGACCGTATGAGAGGATTCACTTACCTCTCACCACTAGTGCTTGATTAGTTAGAAATCATAAAGAGAGAGAAACGTGATACACACGAAGAGCCAGGAATTCCGCATAAGTAGTACTCCTCCCTTTATTTCGGATTAAGAAAAATATTTTCAATTTATTTGTAATTTTATATTTATTTTATATTCACTATAATTCATATACATTACTCTATCTACTTGTCTTTCTTATTATTATATGTAAAACTAATTTATTTGTTAAGCATCTTATATATTATAATTAGTTATATGTATTAAACATCACTCAATAGATTACTCTATTTTTAGCAACTGTTTATTCGAATATTGTTTCCAATAAATACGCACCTAATTTTATTTTATTTCACAATCAGCGTTTAAAGTTTCAGTCTCCATAAGTCATAAGTAGGTAGTCGTCTTATAAATAACTTTATCCTCCGTATTCCGCAGGCCTTGCAACATATGCAAATCCCGAGCATGTCGCATGTCATTAAATATTCGCAACGTTTTTTTAAAGACATCTACCATGTACACAATACTAAAAGAATCGTGGTAGTGAATTAACTATAAATTTATTAAATGACGAGATATTACCAGCCAACCATCGCTATAATTGTTAAATCCACTTGCACAGAATAATATACTGGTTTGTATAATATTTGACAAGTAAATCATATTCCTTTTCTATTCCAGATTTAGAAATATGAGAATTTAACATGCCTAACATTTGGGTAGAATTTATCTTTCTGAATTATCTCACACAAAAGATCTCATACGCTTTTATACGTCAAATGAGCAGAAATGACATGTTCTATGAAGTTCAGACTGGGGTAAACCAATAGCAAGATATTCCCCATCCGCTCTAAACCCGGTTTAACGTAAAATCCCGCAAGAGAGTCCTTTCTAAATTATCAATAATATGCGTTGTGTAACTGGGACACCATTGAAGCATATCTGAATTAGAGCTAACAAAGGTGGTAGATTAGTTTCAGCGTATCGCATTGAGAGACGCCTTGAAGCTTAGTATTTGTAACAATATACGGTACGTGATTTTCAAAAGAAATTTTTTTATTAAAAGTGGAAATATGTGAAAAGTATTTTATTATCAGTAAAATAATTAGAATTTGCCAAAAGAAATTCGTTTGAGTAGTGCAGGCGAAAATATACGGCAGTTAAAAAAATAAAAGCAGGGGTTTGGACAGAACCACTTTTTAAAATCTCTATACAAAATACTATGCAGTTGATTGCCTATTTGGTAAAGCGCTTCACCGCTAAAAATAGAAAAATGTAGATATTTTCAGCCTCTATCGCTAAATTAAAATATTAAACATTGCCTATTTCACGAGGAGAATTTGCCAAACAAACATGGCACCATCAGCAAATTATTAGGGCTAAAAAACTGACTCTTCGCGTAACTAATCCTCCGAACGAACCTCAGAAGAAATAATTGACAATTCATATTAATCCACGAGGACTTGTATGGTATGATAGTTTATGTTTAATCCTATAATTATGTTCTCCTATTCATGTTCCGTTTTCTTGTTAGTCGGCAAGTCTGAACTTGCCCTCGGAGATCCTTATGCACGTTGCCACGACTCTACCCCAATACCGGACTACGTCAAAGAAATTTCGCAGAAGTCTTATGCTTTGAAACTAGGTGATAGCCTGGTAACCAACAACATAACACAAATTAGACAACATAATGCTCCTTTCAGAATAAAACACCCTCCCTACCTTGCCAACCATTACCCATTTTCCGACCTCTCTAAACAACCAGATTGAATGCACAACGATACAAAGGAAGGGTAGAGCACTTCGTGCAGGATATAGTCTGGCCGAAAAGAGTAAATATAAGAACCAGGAGCGTGCGGATTTACGAATTTCGTAAAGTCCATAATTGCATAATAATATTTCTAAAACAGGAAAATCTTCGGATTGTGTAAATTATTCATGAGCTACCATGTCTTAAATTAAAATATTACGGATGGATTTTTTGCTTTATTTAATAAAATATGAACAATATATAATATATTTTATATATACCTATATAAATATATGTGTGGCGTCACTGGATGACGAGCTACCCGAATATTTGACCTTCATCTGTATCAGCTCCGTCTATTTCACAGCAGTGAACAAATTATTAGGTATAAATACGTTCGCACATTCAACCCATTTGGTTGACTATGGCAATTACACAGAATGTCCTAGTCGTGGTTTTCATTTCCGGTAGAGGGCAAAAAGGATAAAATTTAATATATTTCTATGGCAGAAAGTGGTGCTGCTTTAAATCCTTCGATGAGAATAACCCTGATTTTTTGCTTTACTATGTACTTTATTTGGCTCCATTATAGAGCTGTTTATTTCTGCAGTTATACAAGGTGTCTCAGAATGAACGATGGTTTCTTTGAAATGTACTATATCTATGAAAACATTTTAATCAATTGAAGTAGTGCATATATTTTTATAATGAGCGTGTAGGAAATTAATTGAAGCAGACGTCAATGACGTGACTAAAAGAGAGATATTTTTCTGATAGCATGTTAATTATGATTACAAAAATGCATTAATTACTTTAATTATACCTGAAATATTGATTAATTAGAGGACAATGTGGTCTCGATAATCTTGTTAACATTCAGTCAAGCAGATCCCTTATAACCTTGTGTGTATACTCTCACTTTACATTAGTACATGCGATATTCTTATCTTTTAAATCAATCGAAAAGGAAATGAATGGCAGTTAAAAATGTATGAAATGCTAAGTAACTATTAATTTCCTTTACCACCAGTACTTATGAAGGAGTAATGAAAGAGCAAAGAAAAACTAGGGCACCTCTACAATACTGCAGTCGATACAGAAAGGGAAATAACAGAAGCGATGGCTAATGGATTTCCTTTGATCTTTCAGTAATTAAATTAGGTGGCTTCACCCATAATTTTTGTGGTATATAGACGTATTCGACTGTAGAAGTATGTGGTAAGACTGTCTTAAAATGTTACTTATATATTATCTAGATATTTTTATTTATTTCCATACACCATCCAACAGCTAAGGCCAAATTATTGGATGGGAGAATACAGTATTATGAACAAATATCACACATACAAATTAATGTCAAATAGAATAATATATAATACATAATATAATTTTAACAGGCGTGGGTAGAGAAAAAAACAGAGAAACAGAGACCATTCAAAAAAGAAGAATTATTGCAGTGTTCAGTGTCTAAGTTTATTTATACTACAATTAAATGTATCAAATCTGTCTTGCAGGTTGTTGTATTTTTACAAATTTGTCCTTGGTCTGGGAAGATGGAGGGTAATATTATTACGCGCCTCGGTTCTTGGTATATGAAAGCGTATTTGTTCTAATAGTCTATTTTATTATTTAGCATTTTGTACAGAAATATTAATGACTGCCTAATTCTGCGATCTTTCAGGCTAGGTAATGAGAATCTATAAAGTAGAAGGCTTTGTGGTATTCCAATTGGTGGATTAACCTATCTTTCTTAAAGGATAAATAATTAAGAAATCGTCTTTGTACTGCCTCTAAGCTGTCGATATAGGTCAAGTAGTTGGGATTCCATAGTAATGAAGCATATTCAAGTTTTGATCTGTCCAAAGAATTAAATAGCAGTGTCAACGTGTTCACCTCAGTAAAACCTTTTGAATTTTCTATTATAAAGTACCTTTTTTTTAAAAAGATTGTTGTATATTATTGACATGAATATTAAAAGTTAATTCACTGTCATAAATGACCCCAAGATCTCTCATATAATTAGAGCGGTGTAATGTGTTATCATTGAATTGATAATCTTTTAGTAGTGGACTTTGTTTTCTATAGTAAGATATCGCATTGCATTTTTCAACATTTAGTGGAGGATCATTCAAGAAGCACCAGTCATTCACCTTTTCGAAATCGTTTTGCAATTTTTCGCAGTCTGCCTCAGAGCCAATATTGCAAAACAGCTTCATGTCATTCTCACAAAATAAATAGCATACATCTAAGTTATCTAAAATATCATTAATAGATAGTATGAAAAGGAGAGGCCCCAGAACAGAACCCTGGGAAACTCCTGATGTAACTGATATAGCGAATGATTTTACATCCCGACATTCAGCATATTGTGTTCTTTGGCTGAGATAAGATTTAAATAAATTTAACAGCAGTATGGAAAGCTTAGCGAGATTTAGCTTATGTAAGAATAGATTGTGGTCAATTCTATCAAAGGCTTTGGAGAAGTCCGTGTAAATAACACCCACTTGGCCATTTAGATCCATACATTGAGCGATATACTGCGTAACACAAAATAAGTTTGTGGCCGTGGATATATTTTTAGCCAAGCCGTGTTGCTAATCTGCCCCTCTATATGAGAATAGAGCACGATATATATAGAGCTATTTCAAAAACTTTTTCGACATTACAAATTATAGTAAACAAAAACATGTGCACAATCCCTAACAATAAAAGCTGGTACGTCATCAGGTCCTTTTGTAAATATAGGTTTTAATTTTTTCAAGGCAGATAAGACATCATTTGTAGAAAATTTATCAATATGTAAATCATTATTATTCGGACTGAAAGTTTTGTTAAACAAATCTTATTTGTTGCTCTGAGGTACTGAAAAATCTTGCAAATTTGTCCACAATTTCTTGCCTATTATTTATATCCGACTTAATTAGAGTTCTTAATGCTTTAAATTCATTATGATTTAATGAGGATACCAAATAACTTACGAATATTCCAATCTGGTTCGAACAAAACATTGAAATAGTAGTTTCAGTTAGTACATTTAAACCACAATTTCAATATCATTAACAACTTGGTATAAATCTGAACGATATAAGCTTTGGTGATGGTGGTGATGATTGGTGATGGTGTTTACATGGGAATTTAACGATAGTTTGCATTCAAATGGTACACCAAGGTCACGAAATATTGGTAAAGGTGTAAACACTAAATCTTCTAATAATAATTAAATTCTACATGCTGAGGTTTATGCCCATACTGATGTAAATATGGGTACATTACATTTACCCATATTTAACTATGATTTGTTTAAATTTTGACATTTATAGATCCTATCCAGGTCAGTTTGAATGCCAAACAATCAATAAAATAAATAATCAAATAATAAAAATCAGTTGAAATGCAATTCAACTGTTATGTCATTAGCGAAAATGTTGAAGAGTAATGGGCCTAACACTGAACTCTGGTGAACATCCGAAGTAGATACAAATTCTATAGACTACAGTATTCAATATGGTGGTGTCTATTTTCAAAATATGCTCTATTAATATAATACATGGCCTCTAGTTTTGCTCAATTAACACACTATTAACCAACATAAATATATCAAATAGAACAAATGTATTATAAATATCAGTCACTGAGGGTTGACAATAAAATATCAGGAACGTGATGGATCTAGCGATTGCGCAATTAAAATCGCATTGCAATTTTTCAATCGATATTTCTGTTTTTTTCGTTTGTGTGGTGTGGCGCTGCTGGCGAAAAGCTTAGAAAAAACATGCCATGCTTAAGTATGCTAAGTAGCGTATGTTTAGTATAGTCTTTACGAACAAGGTATAATAAGTTCAATTATTGTTGACAACAAACTGACAGTCAGAGGAATAGGTCTCAGATACCGTTTTGATGGCGGTCTCTTTAACATAGGGCGCTTTAGAGCTTTCACGAAGACACGCACACGATTCATTTGTGATCTCCAGTATGCGGATGACTGTGCACTTTTAGCCTCTACGCCGGAAGAGCTTCAAGAGCTTTTAGATGTGTATGCCCAGAGCTATGATTCGTTGGGACTTAAAATCAACATTGGAAAGACTAAGATTATGTCAACTCCTCATCAAGTGAACCAAATAGATATTACACTTAACGGAAATTCTCTTGAAGTAGTGGATCAGTTCAATTACTTAGGCAACGTTGTTAATGACAAAGCAAACATGGACAGCGAGATTCGCAATAGAATTAACGCTGCATCTAGAGCACTCTGGGGACTTAGAGAGAGAGAATTTGGCAACCACGACCTTGCTTTGTCAACGAAAATGGCTGTCTACAGAGCAGTTGTCATTCCAACACTGCTATATGGATGTGAAAGCTGGGTCACTTACCGTCGTCATGTGAAAGAATTAGAACGTTTTCAGCAAAGACACCTCAGAAGTATGATGAAAATCCGTTGGTTCCATCACATATCAAACGTGGAAGTACTCAGGAGAGCAAACAGCCTTCCAATTGAGGTGCATATTTCAAGAGCACGTCTAAGATGGGCAGGTCACGTTCATCGTATGCATGATAACCGCCTTCCTAAATGTACACTTTATGGTGAATTGCTAAGCGGTAGAAGAAGGCGTGGCGGTCAACGAAAGAGGTTCAAAGACGCTCTCCATGAAAATCTTAAATCCTGCGGTATTGCAGACGAGCAATGGAAACAACTTGCAGCGGACAGAACCGAATGGCGAGGGGTTGTGGTCAGCTATCAAGGAAATGTTGCTGCAAGAAGGCCGAATCCAAGACCTAACCAGGTCTATGTTTGTCCTGACTGCGGTCGACATGTACTCTCCCGAATTGGCCTCTATAGCCATAGTCGTGTGCACCGTAGATGAATGGGAATTACAATAGACTACACCTTTTACTTGTTTTTTACTGTACACAATTTATCGACTGTAACATTTTTATACTCGGACTCGAGTAACGGCTAATAATAATAATAATAAGTTCAAATGTGCTTTTAGAGGGCGGAATATTAAAACATAATATTTTTAGTCGCAAACTCCTCTATAAAATCCTTATTTTACTATAAGGAACGTAACCAGACTGCAACCAACAACTACTCTCCGGGCTATGTGCCCCGCCGAGCGCTGAATTACAAGTTACAAGTCTAGCACGTTAAGTATAATAATTGCATATTACCATCAAAACGCTAATGCTTCGATTGCAACAAACACCAACCGAAAGACTGATCCTACTTAAAGGAGCTCTCTTGCCAGCCGTCATACACTACTTACAGACTGCAGTTTCGAGCTGTTGGCTCTCGTCAGTGCAAGTTAAGGCATGTGACGGCCGGCACGAGGATCCTTTGACCATTTGGTACATCCCGGTATTTTTTACAATAACGACATGTAAAATAATCAGCAGGCGCCATCTAGCGGTCCAGTGCCTGTTGCAATCGAAAAATAAATAGCCTGACTGACTGCAAGTAGTGTGTGACGGCTGGCAAGAGAGTTCCTTTAGGTACGATCGGTCTTTCGGCTGGTGTTTGTTGCAATCTAAACATTAGCGTTTTGATGGTAATATGCAATTATTACACTTAACGCGCCAGACTTGTAACTTGTAATTCAGCGCTCGGCGGGGCACATAGCTCGGAGAGTAGCTGTTGGTTGTAGTCTGGTTACGTTCCTTATAGTAAAATAAGGATTTTAGAGGAGTTTGCGACTAAAAATATTAAGTTTTAAGGTATAATAAGGCTCAATTTCCAATGTTATTCGACAGAATCAAAATATCTATGACGGTAGTATGTCTGGTTGCATAAGTTGTAACGTCACAGCTAATTGAGTCTATTGCAGTGTACAATTTTGCAGGCGGTGGTTTTATAACGTAACAGCGACAAGTCAGGTAGGATTGTTGAAATTATAGAGGATTACATATCTCTGCGAATCGACTAAAAAAAATTGTACTTACTTTTAGTATTTGGAATTTTTGTTCAGCTTCTTTGTTGCCTTCATTTTTATCTGGATGGTACTGGAGTGCTCGAACCTTAAACTCGGTGATGATTTGCTCCACCTAAAAAAATAAAGATGGCTAATATACAGAGAGTCCAAAAATTGCTAAGCCTATTGTGAACAGTTTATATTATTATTAAGATATAGCGTATTCCCGCATGGGATAATGCACTACTGCACTCTAAATCTTATTATTTTTGATTTGAAAAAGTCATTCTTATTAAAGAGTTTACTTGTCTTAGGAAGTCAAACGTAAGATCATAATACAAAGTATTCTAAAATATGAAATCGATTTTAAACTACCTGTAATACAATGTATCCCACTTTTCATGGAGCCACCCTCATATTTCGCTCACCTGATATCCGAATATTTTGAAATTTTGATGGTGGATATATACCTATAAAGTGAGTCGTTAGACGTAACTACATTCGACTATAGTCAGATGCGTTCGATTCTATGATGAAAAAAGGGGCTCGATTTTTGAAAAAAAGTATTATCGATTTTTTTTGAGAAAACATAGTAAGATATCCTTAATCACCACCTTCAGTAACCCGTTTGTACAAGATTACATCGCTGTGGGTTCAAAGGTGTTTGAGATATGGGGTGTCAAAAAATAATTTTTTCAACTTAAAATAATTTGTATCCGTAAAACGGATTCTCATCTCAAAAAAATATATTCATTATTTTTTATTCAGCATAAAGTATTGTATTAGTATGAAATGATTCTACAACAAAATTACTATTTATTTAATGAGGCAAAAATTCTAATTTGTACATACCTACCATGTTTTTAACAAATAATCTTCAATAAAGACCTAAGTAAGCCCTGAAAACAAAAGTTATTGCAAATGTCAACGTATTATTGACCGTCAATAAGTTAATATGTTAAAAATTTATATGAATGCTGGTTTAATGATACATAATAATACAATACATTATACTGAACAAAAAATAAAGAATACATTTTATTTCATATGAGAATCCGTTTTACAGATACAAATTATTTTAATTTATATTCCGCCCTCTAAAAGCACATTTGAAATTATTTTAAGTTGAAAATGACGGCCCATATCTCAAACACCTTTGAACCCACAACGATGTAATCTTGTACAAAGGGGTATTTAAAGGTGTTGATTAAGAATACCTATATTTTCGATATTTTCTCTAAAAAAAAAATCGTTAGTACTTCTTTTAAATCGACCCGCTTTCTCCATCATAGAATCGAACGCCTCTGACAACAATCGAATGTGGTTACGCCTAAAGATTCACTTTATAGGTATATATTCACCACCAAAACTTCAAAATATTCGGATATCAGGTGAGCGAGATATGCGGTGGCTCCATGAAAATTGGTACACATTGTATGTAATAAATCTTTGTCGGATAATACAGCTAACACTGCTACTGATAGCTGTCAACTGTCAAATGCCACCTTCGACATCGGATTTCAAATAAGCGACAAAAAAAAACCTCGTATGTATTCTGATAAATCTTTTCCAAAAAATAAGGCGAGTTGACAGTGCCACTGTCAGCTGTCAATTGCCAAATGCTACTTTCACATCGGATGTCAAATTACCACCCGAAAAACCCATGTAGAACACTAGCGAAGCCGCATCGAAAGGACCATGGTTCCATACTATTAGTGAAAAAAAACCAGAAAAATCGACTTTCCTCCCACATATCTGGAAAACTACATTTTCCAACCTTGTGGCCATAAGGACTTTTGATTAGGGACTCAAGAGGAATAACAAATATCGATTAAAGCGAGTTTCACCGGAGGTCCTTAAAAGAGATACGTAGTATTACTATGGAACATAAACATAATTTTTAGAATTTTCTAATTGCAAAATTTCGAAACAACTATGCTATAATCTAATATACTTATTATTATTTGTTAGTTATAAAATATAGGTCTTTTAATTGGATTCTTGCAATCTGTTGGGCAATAACGACTATTATTATTATTCTTAATATAACATAAGACCAAAAATTCGTCCAAGGCGAATCCCCTTCACACTAATTTTCAGGAAACCACGGTAGATGGCGTGATGCTGTCAGACGTACCATACAGCAAAGAGTAGCCAACTAATGTCTAGTAAGAATTTGTGAATAATAAGAAATCTACTTTTAAACTCCTTGAGAAAAAAAAACTAATCCTAACGCAGACTCTAACGAAATTAACAGCTTAAAATCATTGCTGAACAATTTGTATCAGTTACTCTGAAAGACCACCCTCTAGCTCCTTTTTTGCTACATAAAGTCACTCATTCATAAATTTTACAAACGAGTTGCTCCTTTGTTTGAACCAGCAGAGAATTGTTTGTAGATATGTTATTTTCTGCTAACGACTTTGTACCTGGTACCCCGGAATTTCCATCAAACTGGTTTAAAATTAAACGCTTGTTTTAGCTTTGCATAAAATTGAAAAAAGAAAGGCGCAAACCGTCTGTAAATAAATTTTAGCATATTGTTCCCTCATTTTTATTTTTAAATGTTTATTAATAAAGAGACAAACGGGAAATTAGAACAGGTTGAAGCTCAAAGGAATCCCGACTGAAGTTAATATTCAGAAAATCGTATTTGTAAGGCACGACAAACAAAAAATGTTTGGACCGTGTAACAGACAAAATGGGAAATTAATATTATCAAGTGGCTGTTTATGGATTTAATTCAAATTACAGTTTAACTAGACATTTCAAAATGTGTTGTTCTAGATATTTCACCTGCATCTCGTAAAATAACATTTTATAAGCTCTTTTTAGGTTTAGCTACCTAAATGTGATTTTGGTCGACATCTAAAAAAAGAATAAATAATTGAATTAGTGACAGTGACAGTTTGTTGGTAACATACGAGCGCTGTTTACCTTCGTTATATTCTAAAACTAAGCGAGGCTGACAAAGCAGAAATAATTATCAAATTAGGAGACGGACAGAAGAGCAACATTTAGTTTCAATAAAAATACATCAAAATAAAAATGTAGTCAATTAAATACTACGTACAGTAGACCAACAATATCACTAATTCCTATAAAAGGAACTTAATTCATTGCCACCGAATAAGGTGCACAATAAAAACAGATTTTTGGTGAGAAAGCACGCAGGAGCAAGACATAAATCTTAAAAAATTAGAATGAATAACACTAGTGTGCTCTGAGCTATCTAGATGTGATTATCATATAAATTTGATAAATCGAATTAAAGGAAACCTGTTTGAAACATCCAGAAGTGTAAAACATAATATTTTTAGTCGCAAACTCCTCTATAAAATCCTTATTTTACTATAAGGAACCTAACCAGACTGAAACCAACAGCTACTCTCCGGACTATGTGCCCCGCCGAGCGCTGAATTACAAGTTACAAGCCTGGCGCGTTAAATGTAATAATTGCATATTACGCTAGTGCTTCGATTGCAATAAACACCAGCCGAAAGACTGATTCTACTTAAAGGAGCTCTCGTGCCAGTCGTCCCACACCACTTGCACACTGCAGTTCCGAACTATTGGCTCTCATCAGTGCAAGCTAGGCATGTGACGACCGGCACGAGGATCCCTTTACTATTTGGTACATTTCGGTATCTTTAGGATAGCGACATGTAAAATAGTCAGCAGGCGCCATCTAGCGGTACAGAGTCTGTTGCAATCGAAAAATAAATAGTCTGACTGGGCTTAGCTTAGATCAAATGTGCTTTTAGAGGGTGGAATATTAAAACATAATATTTTTAGTCGCAAACTCATCTATAAAAATCCTTATTTTACTACAAGGAACCTAACCAGACTGCAACCAACAGCTACTCTCCGGACTATGTGCCTCGCCGAGCGCTGAATTACAAGTTACAAGCCACTTCACACAATTCAGTTGCGTTCCAGCCGTTGAAGGCGTGTACTTGTTCGTTTCAATAAGGATGATATTGACAGTGAATGGCCGATACGCGTACATGTGACCATAATAGGATCTCCAATAGCATCTACCACCGATTCAGAACAGTGTTTTATTTGTGAAAGGAGTTTGCATTGCCAAGCAGTTAGACGAAGACCTCAAGGAATTGTTCAAATATGAACTTGCACCCTTCCCAATATCGCTCTTTACTGAAGAAAGAATGTATAAGGGCACAAACTCAGTATTGTATGATGCAGTATTCACCCCTATGCAAGGAGAAGCAAACCTTGGCTGCAGAAAGTATGCAGTAATTGATGGAGGGTCCCTACTCCATAAGGTTGTATGGAGTAAGCCCACAACACCCACATTCCAGTCAGCGTGCCAGACCTATGTGGACTATGTGCAAAAACACTTTGGATGCAATACCACAGTAATATTTGGTGGATATAACGACACCTCCCATCAAAGCATCAAAGCCGCAGAAAGATCTCGCCGGGCTGTACTGCACTCGTCCACCAAATTTGTATTTTCAGCGTCAACTGCAGTGAAAATTGCTCAAGAGACGTTCTCATCGAACGACATCAACAAAAGGAACTTTATCACAATGCTGATGACAGAAATAACAGCGAAGGGGATTGCGGTGAAACAGGCTACTGAAGACGCAGATGTGATGATCATACACACAGCAATATCGAAGGCTGCTGAATATGACAGTGTAATTATTACAGGTGAAGATGTAGATCTCCTCGTGTTACTGACAGCCCTAGTCTCCACTTCCCACAAAAACATCTCTAAAAAAACTAATAAAATTAAATATCTTGGTATTGTAGTAGACCAGCACATGAGATGAGATGAACACACTCTCTATATCACAAAAAGACTTAGACAGCTTATTTATAAATTTTACACCTTAAGAGAAATTTTAACACAAAAAAAAACATACTAATCCTTTATTATTCTTAAGTGGAATCATTATTAAGATACTGTATTACTCCATGGGGTGGTTTGTTTAATAACGCTTTAAGTAGACTACAATCTAGGCAAAATATAATTATTAAAGTAATTCTTAAAAAGAATAGGCTACATACAACTGAATTACTATACCAAGAAAGCAGACTATTTAATATAAGAAGTATTTACACGTGCTAATGCTTGATATGGATGTTTTTAAATAAAACAAAGTATGACACTCAAGAATAAACTAGATAAACTAGATTTGTTGAAAATCTGTCCATTAATTTGCCAACATTTAGGAAAAGTCACACACAAAGATATGTTTTCTTTTTCGGCCCTAAGTTATACAATCAATTACCTCTAAAATTATAAAAAAATAACAAAAATGAGTAATTATAAGCTAAGTATAAAACTATATATCGCAGAAAATCAGAACACACTCTCAATATGTTTTCATCCTACGTTAGCCAATATCAATTTAAACGCGCCTCCTGTTTCGCCCCTTTCCCCTCTTCCTCATCGCGTAAGTTTATATGTGTAGTTGTGTAGGTAATAAATATCTGTATATTTGTACGCATACATGTTTATATATTGCTATGTATTTGCATATTGGACGATTACGAAGATTGCATGTTTGTGTTATTTGCTGCATCAGGGTTTGAATTTGTTTGTTTCCTTTAGATGGTTGTCAAAATTGATTTAAATTAGCTAAAGATCCGAAAGGTATGTGTTTTAGAATGTTAATATTTGTTTAGAGTTGTTTTAATAGTTTTAAAGTTTTTATTTGATGTCAACAGTAAGTTTTATACTGACATCTATGTTAGTAGTTATTAAGTTGTAGTTGAAATAATTTCTGACATTTAAGTCATTATGACATTTCTTTTAAGTAGGAAATTTTATTTTTATAGTTGATAAATGTTTTCCTGGAGAAAGACAAGGAGGTTTAAGTTAGGTTATGTTTGGAATGAAATTAATCAAAATTCATATGGTGTTTTGTTTTGTTTATTTTGGGTACTTTGATATTTAGTGATATAGAACAACAAACAAAAGATAAAAGAGAGGTTGTAAATTTGGAAAAACATTTAAGAAAAAAAAGAACAAGTGAAAATTAGAAAGTGAATAAAAAAAATAATAAACAAGAATTAATAATTTGAAATTGAATTAAAAAGTAAGAAATTGTGGAGATCAGCGAAGAGTTAAAATAGACTGTAAATAAGAAGGGAGAGGTGTTATTGTGGATAGGAATTGCAGAGGAGATAAGGACGATATAAGGTGAAGGATTAATGAAAGGAGAATTGTTGGATTTGGAAAGAGAAGAGTGTAGCTATGAAGAAGGAAGGTTTTTGTGTGTTTAATTTTGGACAAGGTTGTATATTAAAATTTAAATAGTGTATTAGACTTTCGAATCTGTTATAAAACTAAATTATCTAAATATCAAGGAAAATAAATTACTTATATCAGATTAAAAATTTTACTTTAATAAAATTTCATTTTAAAACAGGAACTGAATTTTAACCTGCCCCTGAAGGAAAAGATAAGCTAGCCGGCCCATTAAATAAATATGACATACTTTCGGATCAAAAAGTAAGAGATTTTAATTTGATCTTTTGGTTTTAAAGTTTTTTTTTATCTATTGGAAATAAACAAGTTAAAGTTTGATTAGTACTGCAAATTATTAAGTTCAATAAAAGTAAAACAGCACAATATATATGTAAAATTCTTTTTTTGTTCTATTATGCACTTGTCTACATATGCATAACATGTACATATTAAATTCCCTAAAAGGAACCAGGAAGATGACACAAAACAAGCACCGTGAGCTTCCCTGTTCTTTGGGGTTTCACAAAATATATGGTAATGTATAACATTGTAGTATTATGATATTATATATTGTAGGTCTCTAAAATGTAATTTATCAAATAATGTTTCGTGCGAAAGGCAATCGAAGGCTTTCGTGCGATCTAAGAATTTTGAATATGTGAAAGAGCCATCTTCAAATCCTTGGTTGATTTTCTGTACCAGAGAATGAATAGCCAGAGTTGTGGATTTTCTGGCCCTAAAGCCAAATTGGTATGGACTAAACAAGTTATTTGGTAGAAGTGTTCAGTAATTTGGTTCTTTAAAATTACCTCCAGAGTTTTCACTTTTGTGGAGTACGTAATAGAATTGATGCAGATATTTGTGGAAACGGGATCAGATGGTAACAGAAAGCTTAACCCAACTCGGGTGGTTAATTTCGAAACTATAGAAGCTGCAATTTTAGTAGCAGTTACTTAGAGGATCAGCAGTCGTTATCATAATTATCTAGAGTAACACCTGTTACTATAGCAGCAGTGTTTTTAATGTCTTACATCGGTCACTGGATTTGAGTCCTTTAGATTTCTTTGCGGGAGTATTTGAAAGCGAGCGAAAGTCTATGGAACCCAACCAGAGTTATAGGGATATTCTAGAAAATGCCTCTTTATCTTCAGCTCAGCAGTTATAAGGTTCTCTGTTCAGTCCATACTACTCACATAGTTAACGAACGATTTCAAATCAGTAAAGTTGAAACTTTGCCTTGGCCACCGCTTTGACCAGATTTTAACCAAATTGAAAATATTTTGGCCTGCTTGTATAGAAATAGAACCATGGTCTTATATTAGATAGATGTTTATTTACTACACTATATACATATCATACATTTGTAGCAAGTCGGCATTACTAATGTCTCAGTTGTATAAACTTAAGAACATAGTTAACTAAGACGAACATTTTAAAATAAGCGCATACAAATAAGAAAAGAAAAATATATTTACAAAAACTAATTTGCTATTTATAGCATATTAGGGAATATTAAATTTACAGTCAATAACAATTTTTAAAAAAGATTGAATTATTTGGGATGCATTATTTGAAAACACTAACTATAGTTGACGCTATAGATACTGTAATAGTATATAAAGAGATTTAAAAGAAATTGAATATATTACGAGATTAAAAATATTAAAAGATTAAAAATCTATGAGTATCATCCATGCTAACATATAGTATATAAGTTGATATCAACTTCAGTGCCTATGAATTCATAAAGAGAATAAAAACAGTATGCAAGTATGGGTGCTAATAATTTTTTTGGACTTATTAGTGTTTAAGTTTTTTATCTATCCGGGTCACCTATTGTACAGATTTAAATTACAGGAATTTTTCGATTTAGTAAGACTTTATCTATGCAGTTTTAATAAATTTGCCGATCTTGTGATATGATCATGATAATCAACTGGCCTTTCAGAGAGACTAACGTTTTTGTGTATTTCTAGCAATGAGAATGGGGCATAATACCGTATTTTATAAATAAACGTTGACAATGTTCATTTAGATTTACATTTGCAATAATTCTAATAGCTTGTTTTTGTTGTCTAAAAACCCTTCTTCTTTTATCTAAGAAACAATAATTTATGTATTGCATCACGTTAGATCATAGAGGGCGCCGCAGGACCTGTATCTGATGATGAATTATTTCATTTTTTTTTGACGAAACGTGGTACTTCTGACCAGAAAATCTGATGAGGGCGTCATTTCCACTGTATAAAAGATGCACCTGGTAGAACTTGATAACTCCAACCGTTTTCGAGGAAAGTGCAGTTAAACATTTCAATAATTTTTTGAAAGACAAATTCAAATTTAATGAAACAAAGTGTATTTATTGAAAAAAGTATAAAACGTAATGGAAAACAAAATCCTAATAATAGCGTAAACTCTTTCTCACTTTCTTATTGAAGCACCCTGTATATACCCCATATACAAATTTAGTTTTTTCTTATTTATTTCCAAATTCAAGTAATCATTTCAGTTAACTCATTTCATTTTTACATTTATTTAGTCATTTAATATTGAACACAATAAAGTTACCAACTCATTGATTACGGCCAATTGGCTGGTTCTGTTCTCAATTGGGTTGAGTTACAACGAGGGATGTCAATATTTCAGGCAGTTGTCGGGTCACTTATTTCGATTGAAGGGTGATGCGGATTCGCGGCTTCGTATGTTTGGCAATCATAAGCAATCTATTTAATTACTATAGGGAGATTTCCCCAGCATTCTAAAAGATTTTACGTGAGTGTAAATTCTCACCTCAGCAAGATTAATATGATTATCTGAACGATTGTTCCTAGTCTAATTTCAGTCAATATACGATGTATAATTAAAGGATATTTCCTCAACACTCTATGATATTTTACATCAGTATATAATGCTCATTTCTCAACTTAATTTTGATAATGTACAAACATGACATGATTCTTGTCCTTTGTTTTGCATTCGATTCATTATTTGGCTATTGCTAACAAATTTAATTATAAATCATTATTACCTAGTGATCGCTAACAACTTTATTTAATTATAAAACATTATTACCTAGCAATTGCTAACAGCTCTAATTATGGATTATCATTATCAGGCCATTGCCACAACTCTAATTACTATTCAAATAACACAGCATACTTTTTTATAAGTTCTTGTTATTGCATCAAAACACTCAGCATATCTATAGTATGGTCATTACTATAGCGACGCATGTTTCCTTATTATAATATTTAGACAATTGTCTCAAATATTTGGATTACTTTTGATTTCATGTTCGACTATTGTTGCATCAATTTATGTAAAATAAAATGGGGTTTTTTACTATTTTTTCCCATCAATTATTGTCTTATTCTTTCACCTTTATATTTTTCATCATACAGTTAATAAACTAAATAAATGTCTTAATTTTAAAAGCAAAATAGAAAACAAAGTTCAACTATAAATGTACAGTGCAATCTTGAGTAATAAAATACTACATAAATAACATATCAAATTAACTAGGTTTCTCAATTAATAGACAGTGTGTTCAAGTTCACCAGGTATTTCAAATAACAGAGTGATTAATTTTCTAAGTTATATAGTATCAGACAGAAACAAGTAATATTAAACTTTATACAAAAGAACCTGGAATAAATTCAAAAGAGTAACTACACACACA
This sequence comes from Leptura quadrifasciata, assembly GCA_963675555.1. Classification (NCBI taxonomy): domain Eukaryota; kingdom Metazoa; phylum Arthropoda; class Insecta; order Coleoptera; family Cerambycidae; genus Leptura; species Leptura quadrifasciata. The sequence continues at coordinate 9,533,479 of OY776681.1, read as the reverse complement.
CAACGAAATTTGGGTCCTACACTAACAAAACTAGACGATCACGCAAATGGCCAATCTTATTTGTTTATCCTTCAGATAAATAAATAGTACTTAGTTTCCTGGTGACATAAATTACCAGTACTTTCTTTAGTAATTAAACAGGGTACCCCACAACCACTTCATTGGCGCCGTGACCAGGATTTATTATTAATTAATAAACTGGGGGGATAACAGTTTCATTATGAGCTACTGGATTATTTTCATGGAATTGAGATAAATACATAAATTAAAAAATTGTCTAAAATAAAGATCTAATCTTATTAGAAGACCAAACAATAACGTAAAAGTTGACTTAATGACACTATAAACTTTTCCCCCATGCAAAAACCCCATTGGTGCAACTTAGAGTAAATCTAATAAAATTGGCTGCATTTTGTATTTTATCCCACAGTTCTTCTCTTGAGTTGATAGTATTTGCATAGACTAAGGACTTCATGTCTCCACACATAATAATCCAAAGGATTATAATCAGGACTCCTTGGTGGCCAAGCAAACTGACTTCCTCGACCAGTCCATCTGCGTGGGAAAGTCTCATCAAGATAATTCCTGACTTCAATGGAGAAATGAGGGGGAGCTCCATCTTGTATGAACCACATTCTGTTCCGTATGTCTAGCATGAAAGCAAGTAATATATCAGCAAGAGTATTTTGAAGAACAAAAAGATAAGAGTGTCATTTAAATTTGGAGGAAGGACAAATGGTTCCAATAATTGATTGCCCATGATGCCACACCAAACGTTAATCTTAAGTTCTTGCTGAAAATGCATTTATTTAACGGCATGAGGATTTTCTACTTTCCAGTAATGGGTATTTCTCCAGTTAAAAACGCCTCGGCGAGTGAAAGTTGCTTCGTCGGTAAATAAAGTGTTCTTAACAAAATTTCGATCCCCGTTGTGTTTATTTAGAACCAATTGACAAAATTGTAGCCTTTGTGGAAGATCCCTTAGAAGTAAGTTTTATACAGGAGTGAGATGATATGGGTAGAAGCGTTCTTTATGTAAGACTCTTAGGACAGATTGTTTACGTACCTCTGTTGCCGCTGCTAAACGACTTGAGCTGACTTGAGGATCTTCATCCACACGAACTAAAATTTCTAGTTATTGATCTGGAGTAATTCGTTTCGGTCGTCCTATATCATTTTTATGATGAAAATAAAGAAGTTAAAGAAATTAGCTCGAGGAACACAAGAACAAAATAAAATGATTAACTGGTGTAAATGACATAACTAAAAGGTAACCAAAGCACACTTTTCACCAAATACACTTTGTTTCATTACATTTGAATTTGTCTTTCAAAAAATTATTGAAATGTTAACGGCACTTTCCTCGAAAACGGTTGGAGTTATCAAGTTCTACCAATTGTACCTTTTATACGTGGAAATGACGCCCTCATAAAATTTTCTGGTCAGAAGTACCACAACGTTTCATCAAAAAAAATATGAAAAAACTTCATCATCAGATACAGGTCCTGCGGCGCCCTCTATGATTTAATGTGACGTAATATATAAATTATTGTTTCTTAGAATAAAAAAGTTCCTCTAGCAAATTTGGCGAAAATCAATCAAGAGGCTGTTGAGTTACTGAAAAAAAAATTAAAAATAATTTGAACTTTGACACCCTGTATCTTTTCCACAGCAACATTTTATTAAAGCATATTTGGTTATATTCTCATATTTTGGCCCAAAGAATGTACTCCTGAACTATGGCCTATTATTAATAGTCCATCCTGTATATGATGCGGAAGTAAATCTGAATATTTGACAGTCGCCCTAGAACTGCTGAGATTATTTTTCAAAAATGTATGAATCTTCCCGTCCCACAGACCGATAAAATTTGTCTAAACAAATCAAAACCTGGTGAAAATAAATGAGCTAGAAATACAATCTCTTAAAGTTAAATGTTGCGATTACAAGTTAGGTAACATATAGTTGAGAACACTTTGTATCGGATACCTGTTAGAATATTTAATAAACATAAAACATTCCCATACGGCAAACTTCAATAAAGGCAATTCATTCACTAATTTAATATATAAAATTGTTAAACCCAAAACCGATATAATAAAAAACACAAATATCAACTATAAAACTATACATACATGCATATAAATGTAAAATGAAAAAAAAATCTAATACTTACTGTAGAATTTTCATCGCACCCCAGGATAGCATAGAGATCTTCGTCCCCTTTCTTTTTGTAATCCAAAATTTCGTCCACACTAGTCATTCTCACAGCTAGGTCGACTTCGACAACAAAAATCAAACTGACCCGACGCGGGCGACCTCACGGCACAGTCTGAAAATTCAGGGAAGCTAGGGAAATCCAGAGCGTGCGAGGAAAACCCGAGTACACCGTTTAAAATCCAGTGGCCATCAACGGAAATTAACAACAAAACAATGTCGTTCGCCGTTTTAACGATACTACATCAAGCAAGGTTGCTCTTTATCTGAGATACGTAATATTGTAAAAGTGAAAGTTCAGAGAGTTGATTTATTCATGGTATTCTGACGGGAATTGTAAAATATTTTAGAGTCTCTGGGTTTGAATCTGAGGCATGCGCTATCAAACGAAATTGTATCTTTTGTCGGACAGAATCGATGATCGTTTTCAAGGGTTGCTGCGTTTATTAAATGTAATATATGCATTTTGGTGGAAAAAGAACGTTTTCGAAGGTAAATGTCAAGAGAGGATATATCTAGAATTTTTACTGTATTAGTTTATTTCCCAATAGCTTCGCGTACATATCTCGATAATGAATGAGTGCAATAACAATAACAATGACAAAACTAATTTCAATAACAACAAAACCAGTCATTTATAATAAGTGGATAAAAGGATATGATTTATTTATAAATTTGTACTATCAGTAATTATTGCGTCAGATATCACGACACGTACCGTGGTATTTGCAGTTTAAAGCAATCTTTTATCTTCAACGGACAATATACGGGGTGAATTAAACTGTCTAAACTATACTTCTCAATTTTAGTGGAGTATGGTAAACTGAAAATGGCGGAGAATAATACAATTTTTCGTAGAGATTCCAAACTTTGGGTAGTTGTTAGTTGGCTTTAAAATAAGATATTTCTAGAATATCTACTTTCTGCAAATGTCGGAACGGTATTATAAACTCGAAAAAGGGGTAAATTAACCCTCTTTTCGGGCAATTTTAGATTTTAAATTTGTTTTTGACAACTTAAACTGTAAATTAAACGAAGAAAATATGGTTGTTTTATTGCCAATGTTCAAGAAACCTCCACTTAAATTTTCGTGATGTTACGTTCACCCCCCTCCTGTAATTCATATACAGTATGTCCGCGGATGGGGTTAACAAGAGGTGTAATGGCTAAAATTTTTCACATTTCGAGAAAATGTTATTCTTTATAAAAGTTTTTGCTTGATAAAAAAATAGTAATGACGTTGAGAAAAATTATATTTTTTATACAGGTTGTTTAAAAATTACAAAAACTTAAAATTCGGCAAGAGTAAGCTAGTTCTGTTTTTTATTGTGAAACAAAACGTGAAATAAAAAAGTTATTTCAAATTATATAGTCTATCCAATTCCAAAATTTCATTTGAATATTGCAATATTTCCAAAATAAGTGATTTTTTAGTAAAATAGTTATAGTTCTTGCTACATTTTCTATTTAGTTAATTGCATTCGAACAAGGCGAATACATATCAGATAGAGAATTCTGAATTCATTAAAATAAATGCATATTTGAAGGTTCTGAATATTCCCAGAATAATGAAACTACCATGATATTAGTGTATAATGTACTATTTCTGACTTTATTAAATGTTACAATTCAAAAATTCCTCCTCCAAATTGAACACGTTTCCAATCTTTTCCGAATGTTGTGGAAACTACTTCTAACTTCCTCAATGGAAATTGATTGCACAGCTGCCGAAATGCGCTGCTTTAGAATGTCAACGTCGTTGTTCATGGGTTGTCGGTAGGTAATTTGTTTTAGACGCCCCCAGAGAAATGTATCCGCAATTGTCAAATCTGGACTTCTTGGGGGGCCACAAAACTGGACCATTTCGACCAATCCATCGTCGTCCAAATTTTCTATTAAGCCAATTACGTACGACGCAGGCATGATGTGCTGGACATTCATCCTGTTGAAAAACATTCTATTGCGATATTCCAATGGCAAGTCTTCCAGCTGATCAGAAAAGAAGGTATTAAGCATATGCAACTATAATTACTATTGCACGTATTTTCAAAAAAGTATGGCCCTATTATGCCATGATATGAAATGGCACACCAGACATTAATTTTGTTTACATATTGCCTTCCGGTGAAAATTCTAAATTCGGGGTTAGTCTCACTCCAATACCGAACATGTTGTGAAGCTGCAGTCCCATTTGTTAAAAAGGTTGATTCGTCGGAGAACATGATAAATTTATAAAAATTCGTATTGCCACTTAAAATTTCATTTCCAACCCATAAACAGAAATCCAGTCGTTTTGCTTCTTCTCCCCCTTCTAAGGTATGGTTAAAATGTGCTTTGTACGGAAATATTTTATTTTCTTTCAAAATTTTTTGGATGCAAGTTTTCTTAACCACCTCCAAATGCCGGGCTCGATTTCGTAATGAAAGTTGTGGATTCTCAGCAACAGATGCTAACACTAATGTTGTGGCAGCGTCATTTTGGTCATATGTTTTTTTTTCTTTTTCTTTACATCTAGCATTGAACCAGTTTTTTAAAATTTTTTCACCAATTTATGAACTGCCGTTCTCGAAACATACACATTGGGATATTTCTCACTGAATTTTTCAAGAACGTAACGGTATGAACTTTCACCGTTTCCATAACACTCTACTAAAAAAATTCCTTGCTCGACAGTTAACATTTATAAAACATTTTTTAATTCAGATATGTCATGATATGTAGACGTAACTAGGTAACAACACAACTAACAATCAAATAGAACATTACACGAATTATGCAGATTGTTCCTAAAATAAGACTCCAAATTTTTGTAGGGTACAACCCCTTTATTTGTCGAAATAAAATTTTTAAATAATGAAAATTTGACAAAAACCGACAAGCATTTTCTTAAAAATTCACTTATTTCGGAAACACTGTTCATTCAAATGAAATTTTGGAATTGGATAGACTATAGAAAATTAGAAAATGTAGCAAAAACTATAACTATTTTACTAAAAAATCACTTATTTCGGAAATATTTGCAATATTCAAATGAAATTTTGGAATTGGATAGACTATATAATTTGAAACAACTTTTTTATTTCACGTTTTGTTCCACAATAAAAAATAGAACTAGTTTACTCTTGCGGAATTTTAAGTTTTTGTAATTTTTAAACAACCTGTACAAAAAATATAATTTTTCTCAACGTCATTACTGTTTTTTTATCAAGCAAAAACTTTTATATAGAATAACATTTTCTCGAAATTTGAAAAACTTTAGCCATTACACCTATTGTTAACCCCATCCGCGGACATACTGTATATGTATGTTTTTTTTTACCAAAAATTGATTTTTGGGATAGCTTCGGCAAATCTATCACTATTTTAAGTGTGAGTAAGGGAACCCAACTTAGAAACGAAGATGTGCGGTTAAGCCGTCCATCAACAGATGACACCACTTGTACCATTTTATAGCTTTCCATTTTATGTAGTAAAACTATATTTTTCAAGTTTGTATATTGGTACTATATTGTAGAAGGTAATATGAAAAAGTTTACCTTATTAGTAAAAATTACGAAGGGATCGTTTGCCTGCTGATTTTGATCTGATTTACACTTTCAAACGTTCAAACGTAAGATCCCAGTATTTTATATTATATTATATCATATCCATATTTCATTTGTTTAACACAACCAGGTAAATCTTATTTATTAATAATTTAAAATATCAATTATTTTCAATTTTATCAATACAATTGCAATTTTTTGAAATAAATTTAATCCAAATCTTTTTAATTCGATAAGTAATTAAAATTCTACATGTTACCACATGGTAATATAATACTCTTTCGTTTTTCATTTTTGGTAATTTATAGTTTGTGAATCAGCTTCTAAATTTATATTAATTCAGCTTTATATTTATTCTACACTAAATTTATTGTAATGCTGCTTCCACATTTACTTTTATGTATTAAGCAATAATACATATTAATTACTTTCACGTATTAAGCAGCTTTATTAATTTAGCAGTCTTCGGCAGTCATTATTACTTTTTCCAAGCCGCATGGTTGGATAATATTTGTCCACTTTTGTTAAGGCATTTAAGCCTTCGATTTTCTATCATTTCTACAATCTTCACGCATAAACTTCCTTTGCCTTTTGAACAACCCTATATTTTTTAAATATTTTATTCTCAGATCAAGCGACATTTACAACTAATGGCACAATTAACTTCCAAAATACTAGATATGGGTCCGTTGAAAACCCTCATAGGGTTGTAAACTGTCGACGCGACGCCAGTATTCAGAAAAGGTGAATGTGTGGTGCTGTATTTTGAAGGAACAAATAATTGGGCCATATTTCTTTGGGGGAAATTTGAATGCGGAACGTTTTCTAATTTTCTTTGCAAACTGAATTTTCAATCGAAATTGAAAACTTGCCCCTTATTGCATACAACAATGTGATATTTCAACTTGATGGAGCCCCAATCCACAATGCAATGGTAGTACGGAATTGGCTAAACGACAACTTTCCCCGGAGGTAGATTTGAAGAAATATCCCTTTTATTAATTGGCCTATCAGATCACCTGACCTCACGCACTTGGACTCTTCTTATGGGGGTTTCTAAAGAATGAAGTCTACAAAACGCAGCATTGCATTTAAAGATGGAAAGTGATTTTGTGGCCTTAAATAGACCTTGGTGACCTGTATCTTTTGAGATCAGTTTGAACCGGACAACAACAAAATAATTATTACGCTGTTACTGAGACTATTGCACTCTTAAGTGAGACACACTGTATAACATAAAATAATAATTTTAAGCTTTTCAAAATTCATACGTCTTCCTCACTGTATTAAGGTTTTTGACTCCCTCTTTACGAGGGATGCTCTGTATTTAATAATGAAATACTATGAATGACCTTTTGACAAGTTCCCGGCAAGTTTCTAAGCAAATCATAACAATTAGAAAATCGTTGCAAACGCTGTAATTTGCATCAAATATACAATTTTTTCCGGCCAGTCGCTCCCAATCACGCTGTTTTTATCGAATTTGATTAATTTAATCTTGACGAATTGCTTAATCAACTGCGAAAGTCGAGTTGGAAACCGAAATTCAAATGGTTCTTATTAAATTTGCTTTTCACAACCGGAAAGTTACAATTTTTATTCTCTGTTTGATTTGATTTGCATAATAAAGAGCAATTAGAGTAATTGAGATTTTATAATTAGTCGACAAAGTCAATTAATTTGATATTCCCATCAATATGCTTTGAAAGTTAATGTATCCATCGGGCATATTAATTTCATTTCCGGAGTCATAACGAGTTGAAATTATATAATGCCGTTCTATCGTTACCGCTTTAAAGCTGGACAAACGTCGACAATAACAATTACTAGTATGCACTGAATTCTAACGTTGATATTTGCTATTCTAACGCAGTAAAATAAGAAAAATGGCGGCTGCAGAAAATGCTCTGCCATGTTTACGTCAATTTTTGCCACATTAATGAAAAATATCAATTTGAAAGTAATTTTTTAAGCTTTATTTTTGACATTTTGACTTTTATAATGACTCCCACTTCTACAGTTTCTAAAATTGTTAAATGCAAAATTGTATACCTTTTAGGTTGCGTCATGCAATTACTGAAGTCAAATTAAATTAGGATTTTAATGTAAATAGGTGTCCATAAAATTTGATTTTTATTCGAAAATAATGGATATATGTGTATTATAAAGCAATATAAAGTTTTTAAAAAGTAGTCAGTTATTTGTAATAGAAATTCCTTAACGCGTCAAGGCTAGGAAACGCTCCCTTGGCGCGAAGCTAGACTGGTGACCTCACATGCCTGCTGCGCGATATGCGCTATGCATTCTATGTGTTATAGTGATGTAGTTAGTTTTGCAACTGTTGTTAGCCAGGATTGGGTGAGAAAATATTGCCACCATCGTGTTTCTCGTCCTCGAAAATGGAGGTATAGGTACTAATTTCTGTTCGATTTGAAACTTTGAGCTCGTTCAAGGAAACATTCGTGATACCACCACAAAAATAATTGGTAAACTCGTTATATTATACAGGCTGTCCATTTTATCAGGGCCCTCGAGAATATCTCACTTAATATCGGTCGTACAAAAAAAAATTATTTTTACGAAAATTGTGCCGATTTATATAACCTACAAAATGGTTTAAAGATATTTGAAATTCATGGCCTACTTTAAGAGTTATGGCGGAAAATATCGAAAATGCGGAAAACGTCTAGGCAAAATATCTCCGTTATTTGAAGAGATACGAGAAAAATTCTAAGGCGAAAATTTTTGCAAAACAGTGTTTTAACGAGGTTTTGTCTAATTATTTTCAAAACCGCTGTATTTTGAGATTTACTTTTCAGACTGTTAAAAAAATTATTTTGAAACGGGCGGGAATTGGCGCTATTAAATAGAGTATTTTCTTCCCTTTTCAACGATATATCACATGCCATATTTATTCATTGGTACTACGTTAGTAATTATAAAAACATTTTTTAAAAACCTTAAAAAATTTTTTAGGAGGCATTATACTTGCCGTGGAGAAGTATGATTAAATAAAACGATAAAATAATTCAATAAGTTGTTCAAATCTTTGCTATAATAAAACAATAACGCAATTAAGAAGAATAAAGTAAATTCAGGTAACAAGAACAAATTAATAATAAAAAGAGTATAGCACACAGAACATTAATATTTATCTAATCCTAAAAGTAACTTTTAAGATATCATATCAAGTGTTCAAAGTGTCCACCGTGATTTCTTATCACAATCGCACAATCGAGCGCGGCGAGGCACTGCATTTAAGACAATACTCAGCATTTCGGAGGTAACTGTAATACATGCCTCTTGAATTCGAGCTTTTAGGACCTCTACATTTTGCGGTGTCGTCGAAAACACCTTATCTTTAATACACCCCCATAGAAAAAAATCCACTGGGTTTATATCTGGAGAACGAGGGGGCTATCGAATAAATCCATTGGTATCTATCCAATGTTGAGACAAAATTTCGTCTAAATAATCTAGGCAAATCTGGGAATTGTGGGGAGGAGCTCCATCTTGTTGGAAATACTGAAAGTTGTGTTGGTTCTCTAAAGGTAGGTCATCTAAGAATTCATTAAATTCATTTCTCAAAAAGTTTAGGTACCTTTGACCAATGAGGTGACCATCATAAAAATAAGGACCTATTAAATTGGTGCCTAAAATACCTATTGACACATTTATTGAAAAACGATTTTGAAACTCAGTCGGTATATGCCAGTGTGTATTTTCAGAAGTCCATTTGTAATGAATGTTGCGATTAAAAAATCCATTATTGGAAAAATTTGCCTCGTCGGATCAAAGTATTTTATTACATATTAATGGATCGTCACGTTTCTTTCCAACAGCCACCTACAGTCCTCCTTGGTTTATCCCCCGCTTGTAAATTGTGAACTTTTTTGGCTTTACCACACAGGTAACCATTTTTCTTTAAAATTTTTCTAGCACTTGTTTTATTTATATGACAAGCAATTTGAATTTCTCTTAATGATGTTTCCAAATTTTCTATATTTTTATTTCTTACATAATTAATAACTCGGTTTACCTTATTTACATTATCAGTAACACTGTTCAACCTTGTCTTCTTCTTTAAAAATGAACCATTATTTTTCAGTTTCGTAGCTAATTTTCTGAACAGAGTTTTACTCGGCTGTAGTGCTTGTGGAAATCTGTTTCTATATTCTACTTGAGCTAATCCAGAGTTAAAATTGCAATGGCAATATGTAACGAACATATTATAACGATCAATGTGAGTGAAAATCATTTTTGGAAATTCTAAATTCCTAAACGAGTGTGATTGAGTGAGAGTTTAAGTATTAACTGAGATGATCTGTCAAAAAATTAAATTGTCAAGTTTGTTCATAGCCAATTATAATATTTTAAAATAATTGAAATAATAATGAAATCATGAAATACAAACAAATGGATATACTTAAATTAATTGGTAAAGACATTTTAACTTTCTGAGCAAGGAGTGACGCTTTTATGGAGGACCTCTATACATTGGCATAACTGCGAATACTCTTTCCATAATTGCTCCATGTTGCTTTCTTGATTATTATTTTGTTTTTGTTACCTGAATTTACTTTATTCTTCTTAAATTGTGTTAATGTTTTATTATGGCAAAGATTTCAACAACTTATTGAATTATTTTATCGTTTTATTTAATCATACTTCTCCACGGCAAGTATAATGCTTGTTAAAAAAAATTATTGGTTTTAAAATAATGTTTTTATAATTGCTAACTAGTACAAATGAATAAATATGGCATGTGATACATCGTTGAAAAGGGAGGAAAATACTCTATTTAATGGCGCCATTTCCCGCCCGTTTCAAAATAATTTTTTTAACAGCCTGAAGAGTAAATCTCAAAATGCAGCGGTTTTGAAAATAATTAGATAAAACCTCGTTGAAACACTGTTTTGCAAAAAATTTTCGCCTCAGAATTTGTCTCGTATCTCTTCAAGTAACGGAGATATTTGGCCTAGACGTTTTCCGCATTTTCGATATTTTCCGCCATAACTCTTAAAGTAGGCCATGGATTTCAAATGTCTTTAAACCATTTTGTAGGTTATATAAATCGGCACAATTCTCGTAATTTTTTTGTACGACCGATATTAAGTGAGATATTCTCGAGTGCCTTGATAAAATGGACAGTCTGTATATGATTATTACAATTACAAGTTTAAGTACCATTCGCCGATATTAGTTTATCATTTGTAAGGTATATGGAAACTCAACGAAAGTCCATTAGTTTAGTCAAGTCCATAGCTCCTGTCAGGATCGTTGGATTTTACTAAACTTAAAAAATGTATATTTTACTACTTACTAAAAGATTATTTATACAGAAATGTGTTGATAATAATTATTTTAACGTAAGTAGGTCCGGTCCATCCCATGTGAGCAGTAATATATTGTGAAGGAAAAACAAGATTATCATCAGTGTAATTCCATATTATTTATTTATTGATTGTTGAGAATTTTCGGTTACTAAAAATGGTATTTTATTATGCATTGTCTGAAGGACATTTTATCACAATATTTTTTATTTCATTATTTTTATACATTCTTTGTTAATTTTTTTTAATATAATTTTAATTGTACAGCAACAGATTATTTTAATACCATTGCAAGTTTTTAGTGTATATTTACTATACATTATTATCTAGTCACCGCAATTTTCATGCCTGTTTCCTAATTTTAGTCCTTTGTAAGCTGATGATGTGATTGTTGTCCACGAAACCGGTCATAATAAAAAACGAATTTTGTGATATTCACCAATTTAACTAAATCTGATACGTTACGAGTTACAATGATTAGAATGTAAATAGTATGTAAAAAATAAAAATGTCATAATAATCTAGAAAACTAGTGAAAGTCATTACGGACAAATTTAGGGTTTGTAGGAATTCACTAAAAGATAAATACCGTTGGTAATCAAAGTTCTTTAAGTATTCCTGAATATACTGCACTATTTAGTTGATTTAGCGCATAGAAAATTGATTTACATTTATAGCCCAGGCGGTATCTGTTTAAAATCAGCTATATTTGAGTGAATCTGGTGGTATTGCAGATTTTTTGCTAAATCGCTCCTAAAGATCATAAGAAATGATAATTTCACTATGCGCTAGTTTGAAAACTTGGGCGTAATTTTTTATTAAACAAAATGCGAAAATATTCCTAAAAATTCTGTTTTTTTCTTCCTATTTCTTCATATATTTCAGTAACTATCGCTTTTAAAGAAAAGTTATAAAAGTGAAAAAGTTTTGTAATTAAATTTCAAATAAGATGCAGTTGGTTTCGAATCCAAAAATTTAAATTGCAAACAAAAATTTTATAGCAATTTTTTTTTATATATATTTATTTAACACCGGCCTATTTCCGCTACTGAGGCCTAACACCGACACCTGTAGACGAGCTACCCCCAACCAGGAATTTTGCCGAACCTCTTCCCTTAAAAAGAGTAGGGATCTTTTACTTGCCTAACATTTAATAGACAAGGGACCGACGGCTTTACATCCCTTCCGAAGGATGGTATATCCCCTATACAACCCTCGCCTAAGGTTGTATAGCTTCCGCGCATACACTGATATACAAGCCGCAGGAAGATGTGTGAGGCGAGGACGCGGTCTTCGTTGTAGACACGATAAAGCCCTCTGTTTGGTGAAATAAATAATCTCGAGTGGTGGGGGTTTAGAGCTGAGACCCTAGAGGGCGTTTGTGCACTTATTTTTGATGTGAGAAGCCTTTGGGTTTGATATTGTTACATGGCCTATGTCCATTTAACAGTTTATTTAAAAACTAGTGTTTTGTGGATAGTTAGCACGACCTGTATATTTTTTGGATTCAGTTTTTGCAGGTGAAACTGTTTTCAACTAACAGAATTTTACATGTATAACTGCTAAACCATGTCACACTGTTTTATGTACTTAATTTTATATCTTAGGAACTTAGTCCTGTTTTTCTACTAACACTATTATGTATCTCATATCCGTTGTAATACAGCATTATTATCCCAGGAAACAATTTGTCTACAAAATTTAGTTACATCAGATATCTATTTTTCAATGTTTATATTTTTGTTTACTATGGAGTACATATGGTTATTTTCCTTACCTTCTCTCATTCTATATATAGTAAATCCTATAACATGTAATATGTTACTGATTTATCAATAATATCAATACGTTTTACTACTTATTTACATCTGTTAATATTTGTTGTTATGTATAAAATAGAAATTGCAAAGGCAAATCAGCTGGCATGGAAAATAAACTATTATTATAGATTCCTTTTATCAATTATATGCCACTACTTTAGTTGAGTATGGGAATCTACAAGGCAAGTTGGCGCGCTTAAATTAACCACTGACAGATGGCCATACTTGTACGATTTTTATATTTTATAGCTTTCAATTTCAATAGGGAATTAGATTTCTCACATTTTTTTGGTAGCGTTGTTTTCCAGTAAACAGGATAAAAAAGTTTACCTTATCAGTAAAACTCACCAGGAAGTCATTTGCTTGCAGCCTTTGTACTGATTCAAACATTATAATTTTTAACTGCGGACTTCAGTAATTTATATTACAATTTTTATATCCCAGTTACAAAGTGTTTAACATACAGGTAATTTCATTATACTTATTTAAAATGCAATTAATCTTCAAATTTTGCCTTTGATATAATTTCAATTATTTTTAAAATAAATTTTGAATTCAAAGTCAATTCTTTTTAATTTAATAAGTAGTTAAAATACTATATGTACCACATGGTTGTAAAAATATTTTTCTCTTTCCTTCTCATTTTTTTGGCAATTTATAGTCTAAGAAATCAGCTTACTCGTGCATAGCTAATAATAATTCGTGCATAGCTAATAATTACACGTGCATAGCTAATAATAACTCGTGCATAGCTAATAATTACTATTGCATAGCTAAAATTACTTTTGTACTGCTAATCAGCTTACTTTGGTATAGCTGAAATTAATTTCCTGCAGCTTTTGTATAGCTACCTTAATGTTTCGTGCAGCTAATTCAAATATATTTTGTACAGCTAACTAGCTTATATTTGCATTGCTAACATTGCTTAAATTTTGCATAAATAACTTGCATAAACTTTGTATGTGCTTATATTTGGTTAAATTTCCTACAATTTTCACCCCATTCATTGAGAGACGTAAATTGCCAAGAAAAATTTAGAATTCTTGCAATAAGAGACAATTGTGGGCCTGGATTGCTGTCCCAGAACCAGCCACCTGACCCATAAACCACCTAGGATACTGGTATCAATTTGTTTTTTATATATATATATTTTTTTTACATTTCAATTTGTCTCAAACCGATTTGTCTAATTTTTTTGTAATATATTTTGTCATTCATTTTAAACTATCTTTTTATTTCTCTTACCAACAATTTCAGTCTGATCTATAGCAGACTGGTTATTCGAGAAAAAGAGACTATTTTGCTTATTTTACTATAGATGGTGCCCAATTTAACATCAATTTTTCTTTGTCTCCTTTTCTCGAAATAAACAGAAATCTGTCGCTTATGCTGTACATGTCAGAAAGGGTAAGTTTCTCCACTCTTACGAATGCTCTGGACCCACGGCTCTCTGCTCCGGCTTAAACCAGCTAGTCGTCCGCACATGTTGCCTCAATTCTTTCTCAAAAATAAATAATAAGAGAAAGGAGGTAACAATATCTGTAATGATAGTTAGGGTCAACTGCTACACCCTGTATATTATGGTCTGGATCCGTTGTAACACTTTGGTTTTCAATTTTACTTTTATTTAACACTTAGTCTTTGAGTTCTGACAGGGTTAATGGCTACATCCTGTATACGGTTTTTAAAGCAGAACGAACAATTATTTATTTAAGGTTTTTTGAACAGTTTAAAAAATAACGGGTAACTTTATTTAACAAAATTTTCTTCTTTAATGGATGTAACTATTCGACAGCATAAATTCAGACTGTGGAATTTAGCAAAAAATGTTTATTGAAATATTTGACTTGATTTATCTGAAAAAATTCACTTTGTTTGAGACTGTGTGGGCCGTAAAGGCGAAAGAAAAGGGGATCACTTAAGACGAAATAAAATCGGGTCACTTAAGACGAAAGGTTTTTTTTTATTAAAAGATAAATAGGGGCCACTTAAGGCGAAGATAAAAATTAAAGGGGGCCACTTAAGGCGAGGAGGTACTAAAACTAAATGGGGCCACTTAAGGCGATTTCTTAAAACTACTCTTTTTAACCAGGTTTCGGCCTGGGAAGCTCGTTCTGAACAGTTAGTCACGAAAAGTAGGCTAGGACAGGGAGTAAGAAAGCCTAACTAGACGGTGGGTATCTTCAACTTAAGTTAAACAGTAACCGGACCGGAAGCACTAGCAAATTAACTTATTACACTTAAAATCACTTTTAAATAAATTTTTCCACTAAATCACTTCGCGAGTACTAAACATAGGAGTCACTGCCAAAACTGAACTTGCCTCGGGTAGGCTGTGCTCGAGTATTTATATGTTTGAGAAAGTTTCGTTTATCGCGCCCCATCGAGTCTCGCATCCCGTTTTAAAATGGCTGGAAAGGCTGGAAATCGCTCCGTGCGGGCGAGGATGAGTCATTGATTGCAACACATTGCGCAATACTGGAAATTTAAGATTTCTAAAATGAAAATTATATAGAAGAATGGGCAATGAAAAGAGGAATTTTTTGAGATATGAACGAAATTTGGATCTATTTTAGATTACAAGTTATTAGCGTTTAATTAATAAAATCTGACACGACCCCGTCAAGTATTAACGGAGGTCCGATGTTTAAAAGTTGAAATGAAATGAGAATGTTCCCGATAGGTGCGTAGTGTCTGGAAATAAGATATGAAAACGTTCCTAACGGGTACACTTAACGTTCCCTTTAAATAACAATGGTATTTTGAATCAGTAAATTGAGTTCAATAATTTCACATTAACTGAATAAAAAGATCTAAAAGCACCATTACGACACCATCGGAAAATAATTATAAATAATCCGGTATTTCTAGCAGGGATAACTAATATGTTGAGTTATCGTACTTGCTCTTACTTGCAAACACTGTATAATAATTTAGTGTTTAGTGGAGATTCATATCAAGAAATGTGACGTTATTCTTTGACTGTGGCAAAAAAGGACCTGAACATAAACGTGTCATAAAACCATCCCTTATCGAACGCGGGCAGTTTTCTACCTAACTGTATGTGAGGATATCCCTAACCAGGCAACAAATATCTGTTTGGGTATGAATAAATGTATAAATTTCATTATTGGGAGTGTTTTTATAATACGTAAATAAATACGATAGACTTCTCTTATATACTAAACAGAGAAAATTTGTAGACATTTACAAGTAGACATTTAAAGACAATAAATGAACCATTTGTAAATTGAATCTAAAAAACCATCGAACAAAATATAACATAAAACAACCACATACTTGTATTCCCCGTTTTATTGAATGTTAACTGTAAGCATAATGAAAGAAACCTATAAAAAACTTGACAGAGAGATAATTACTTGAGGCACGCTCCTGTTTCACCCCTTATTTTATGCGACGAAAGATTTAAAATTGCCTCCAGATGAAGACTTACTTTGAGCTTAGTCATGAGTAAATTGCAAACTTTTGTCGGCGGAAGACTAAGAAGCACAGCTTCATTTTAATATGTCCCTTAAGTCTAAAACTTGTAAATATATTTGTTTTCGTTAAAATTTGTATGCGTAGGCATAATATGTCTACAAAAGTGCTATGATATTTAATATAATATAATTAATATCGCAGAAACGTAGAGGAAAAATGCTTTTGTATATTGTGGCTACCTATTTTTTTATTCACAAAGGCAAAAATCGTTAGAATACTTTAATCAGTCGACACAATGATTTTTGTTCAACAGTGTTACTCCAAAATGAAATACATAAGCTTCAAATTATACAAAACAAAGCTATCAGAATAATTTTGAAATTTAACAAATTAATACACACCAATAAATATAATGCTTGAAGTATTTCATTTTATGAATGTTGAACAACGAATTCTTTTTAGAACACTAGATATGATTTTTGAAATAAAAACAAATTGCCTCCAAATTATTTAAGAAATAAAATTAAATTTGCGAGGGATGTATACATGTACAGTAAGGTCAAATAATACTTAAAGAATGGAATATTATGGCATACAAGATAGCGAAAACAACTGGTTCAAATCGTATTTACACGAACGACAGACGTGCGTTGCAATAACCAAGACAAATAATAACATAACAAAAACAAATTTTTCTGATTTTACTTCAGTTGAGACTGGAGTTCCACAAGGATCTATTCTAGGTCCAACATTATTCTTGATATACGTCAATGACATAGTGGCAAATTTCCCAGAAGTAAAATTTTCAATATTTGCAGATGATACTAGCATAATAATACATGATAAAGAAAAAAATAATTTAGTAAATAAAGCACAAACTTTATTAGAGTCCATATCAGGTTGGTTTCTTGCAAATAAACTTACACTCAATTGCAGTAAAACAAGTAACGTAAGTTTCCAGTTACAGAGTGAAATATTATTATCAAATTAAATAATGAAGAAATACAACCGGCTAGCTCTTCTAAATTCCTCGGAATCTTCACTGACTCACAACCGACTTGGTCGGTACAGATAACTAACTTGAAAGCGAAATTAAACAAAGCTATATATGCCATATTAACTATTTAAAAAAATGTTGATTTTGACTTAGCAAAAATAGTGTACTTCCCCTACTTTCAGAGTTTGCTACAATATGGAATTGAATTTTGGGGTGGGACTAGGAACTCCGAGCAGCTATTTTTTATACAATTAGAGTATTGTGTGATTTATTCCCTAAAGAGTTTTGTAGAAATTATTTTAAAAAGATAAAAATATTTACCTTAACAAATTTATATATTTACAGTATTTTAATACACAGAAATAAAGATTCTCTAAATACACCAAGTAACATTCATAATTACCCGACAAGACATCGAGATTACTTACTACCAAAATATAATTACACCAGAACTAGAAAGGGTCCATTATATTCTGGAATAAAAGTTAAAAGTTTAAAATAAACTCCCTGTACACCTAAAATCATTGAATTGCAAAACTTTTAAACATAAAATAAAAATATTTTTGCATAATCACGTATTCTACAACTTAAATATAGCTCCACTTTAAAATTGGAAGAGATTACCATGAATTTTTAAAATTTATTGTTTTCTAATCAACATGTTAAAAGTGTTTTAAACATGCATCATGCGTGTTTATGTTTGTGTATACATGTGTATATATGAAAAATCCTAGGTTCTCGGGTTGAACCGCGAGACTGTTAATGTCTCGACGTTTCGGCTCCCGTTTTGGAGCCATTTTCAAGAAAAAGAAAGGGTGTCAAGAAAAAATTGTTAAAGAAAATAATGCTAGGAGTTCGTAGAACTGGTTCGATTCCGGGGTCTCAATCTGTCTACTCCCCAGATCTCACCACGATACGTCTCTAAGGCCTCAATCTGCCTACTCCTTAGAGCGAACTGGCGAAGTGTTATTTATACGAAAGTTATCTGTGGGTGGGAGAGTGGTGGGGGGTTGAGGGTCTGTTGATGGAGGCATCAGAGCAGAACGGCTGCTATCAGGATTATGAGGTGTGGATGAAGATTGTTGGGCTAGTCTGGAGATCAATGATTTCCAAGCGACGATGACCGTCATCCCTTTTGTTTAGACAATTGGGACGTTTTTCAATCTCAATTGCTTCGCGGATTCGCGGTTTCTGGAAGAATGAGAGTGCTATGGTTCATAACAATTGAAAACACACGATGATCCACCGTGGACGAACCAATCACGAGGAGGTACGTTCAAGTATTGACAAATAGTGAAGAAACACAGCAACCTGCCCGAAAAGGAGCTATCACGAGGAGTCAGAGCCGAGCGCTGACCGATCAAGGAGAACTACGGCATTCTGCGGCACCAATTGGACACGAGGATGTCCGACCACCAGTGAGAAGTCACGTGGACCGAGGAGGAGCGAGGCCACTTGTCGGGATGGCTCAGGCGTCCGCTACGCCTACCACAGGTGGTGGGGGACCGGTAACACGTAGCCAAATGCGCAGGCGCGCCCTAGATGGCAGCATATATAAGGAGCCGCACAACGCGGGTAACGTCAGCTCAGTTCGAGCAATGAGGAGCAGCAGTAGGCAGCTTTCAGTGAGAACCTGAAGATGGCAGATGAGATTCTGCCGATACGTCGTTTAGACAACCGTGACTCCTGGATGAGTCGACCATCGACGCAGGAGAGCACCCGGAAGTACAATAACACAGTATATATACATAAAACTCGCGTATCATTAAAAAACATACATATAAATTGAATGTTATGAAAATTAATTAGAAAAGTCAGATTTGATAGATATTTGGTAGATTAAATAGTTTAGGATACATTTGATTGTATACATTTCAAATACATTTGAAAATTTTCAAATTTAATTTTCTTGATGAAGAATCTACAAAATTCAAAAAAACTTATATTGCTGAATGGAGAATTAAAAATCCTTTCAAATGAGCTATCACACGCATTCTAGTTCTACATTTAAAAATTTGGGGGGTTGAAGGGGTAGGTATAAAATTATGCTCCAAAAATATCATCTTAGAATTAAAAACCGATGTCAAAGGAATCACTACTTCCACATCCAGATTTTGTATACTAGCCTTATACACACTCATTCCTAATGTAATATTTTACTCCCTTTGATAATAGGGTGCAGAAGGTAATGGGGGTGGTACAGTGGGTTGCTAATGCCAATATAAATTTTAAAGGCCCTTGGTTCTCGCACACACACTAAATCACAATTTAATTTCTTACTCCCTTTAATAACAGGCCGGGGGTGGCAATAGGGATGGTAGAGGGGTGGCCAATGCCAAAAAATTTTAGAGTCCCTTGGTTCTCGTATACACACTAAATCCCAATTTAATTGCTCCCATTAATAATAGGGTGGGAGTGCCAATAGGAGTGGTAGACGGGGTAGCTAATGCCAAAATTTTTTTAAGACCTTTCGTTCTTGTATACACACAAAATCACATTTTAATTTTTTTTACTGCCTTTCATATGAGTGTGGGGGTGGTATTGGAAGTGATAGTGGGGAGGGGGGTTAGCTGATGCAAAAAAAAATTTTGAGATCTTGGCTTTTCGTATATGCCATAAATTGCAATTTGATGGACTCTTACCTGCTTGCTTTGCCTGTTTACCCTTATTTACCCCCATTAACCCCCGAACCCTTCAATGGAATTAGTTCAAAATTTAATCTACTTCCAGATATCATTATAATACATAAGTGTACCAAATTTCAAGTCAATATCATAAACGGTTCCACAGTAAGCATGCGCACAAAGAAGTTACTTATAGACCTTAATTTACAACACCAGAAATGTAAGACTCCTCCTCCTTTTATTGTTGACACTAAAGAACGCACTTATTTTTAATCTTGTATTGGAACTGTAATTTAATTAGCCCAAAAGAAATCGCACAGAATAATTTGATATTTCTAAATAATCTTTGTTGTGTGTTATATAACGTTTGTAAGCTGTTTTATACCCTTAAGGCTTTTAGTTTTCATTAAAGTCAATACGAGGGTACAGTCTAACATGAACAAGGCTTAAAGCCATTTGAATTATTGACAGTTTGTATTCCTCTCCGGGAATATTGGAAAACTTCGGGCTTTATTCTAACTTTCAGTTCAATAGTTACCTCAGTTACGGTGAAATGCCAGTACCTTGAGATAAGCTGCGTACATACTAATAAGCCTCATTTAAATTTGTAATATACGTACAATATTCAGCTAGGAAAGAGGCAGATACGTTTCAAATAAATGTGAAGAGCATCTCAAGACATTAAACTAGTGCACTTAATTAATTTGCTAGGCAAAACTAAAAAGAGAAAGACACGTTCTATCGATACTAACTCTGTTCACTCTGGAGAACAAGTGGATGTAATTTAAATCTTCTCAAAAGCTTTTGCCATGCATCATCTTCTTTGGACATTGAGGACTTAAATTTTGTTGATATTTATTTATTAAGTTACAATATCCAACAGACCGAGGTTCATTTACAGGATAAGGTTAGAACAAAAGCAGATATAATATAAAAAAGATAAAAGAAACAGGTAAATATGAACAAACAAACTCAAACAAACATGAAATTATAAATTACATGACAAGTATCCATGGAACAAACAAACGAAGTATATAATGATAAACACCTAGCATTAAATAATTATAACTGTTTAATACTGCGAATGTTTGTGTTGAAAATATCTATTATAGTATTGACATTATTGTAATTAGAAAACATTTGAACGAAGGGGGATTGAATTAAGATGTCAGTTCTTGGAGTACGTATTAAGAAAATTTCACAATGTATTGAGTTAAGACGAGGTACAGCGTATAAAATACTATTGTGAAGGTCTTCACATTTAATAAAATTATGTATAATTTTATAGAGGAAAATTATGGATTGCGTCACCCTCCTCTTTAAAAGACAAGTAAAATTAAAAGTAGATAAAAGAATATCATGTGGATATCCTCTAGGCGGATAGTTGCCAAATGATTTAAAGTGTAAATTCTTTAGGAACCGACGTTGAATATTTTCTAATGATGTTATGTGACAATGATATATTGGATTCCATATAATCGAGGCGTATTCTAATTTTGATCTTACTAAACAATTGAACAATAATTTGCACGTATCTATATTTTGAAAATCTTTAATGTTTCTTAAGATGAATCCTAATGTCTTAAAAGATGATGTAACAGTAGAGTCAATGTGATCAACAAATGTTAACTTTGAGTCAAACACAACTCCGAGATCTTTAATATTGTTAGGTCTATTCAGAGAGATACTTTCAATTTTATAATCAAATTCATAAGTGAATTGCTTTCTTGAGTACGACATAACGTTGCATTTGTTGATGTTTAAAAACAGGTTATTTTCCATACACCATGTATTTATGCGATTTACGTTGATTTGCAAGTGTTCACAATCGACCACCGAGTCAATTTGGCAGAATATTTTTAAATCGTCAGCGTATAGACGGTATTTTACATCAATATTGGCGATAATATCATTTATAAAAATTATGAAAAATAAAGGACCTAGAATGGATCCCTGTGGGACTCCGGATGATTGTAAAAATTTGTTCAACTTGTAACCTCTTCCTTGAACATATTGCCAACGATCACTTAGGTAGGATGTTATTAAATATAAGAACTCTGTAGATATATTCAAATATTGAAGCTTATGTAATTCTATCCAATTTATCAAAGGCCTTAGAGAAGTCAGTGTAGATAACATCTACCTGACCTCTCTGATCCAAGACTTCACTAATATATTGAGTTTTTATAATCAAATTTGTTACTGTTGAGCGACCTGAGATAAACCCGTGCTGCTCTGGTAATGGACAATTATTAACGTGGGCATATAAAGGATCGTATAAAATAATTTCGAGTAACTTACTAAAATTGCAAATTATAGTCTGTAATTAGTCACGTCGGTATTATCACCTTTTTTAAATATAGGTGTAACTTTAGATAATTTCCATAAGTCTGGAAATACAGAATTCTCTAAGATCGCATTATATATAATAGATAGCGGGTATGCAAGAAGAATGGCACAATCTCGAATTAAAAATGCAGGAATGTTATTCGGTCCCATAGTCATATTTGCTTTTAACTGACTAATAGCGTTTTTTACATCATCCAAAGTGACTTTCCTTAAATGCAAGATATTATTTGAAGTGATGCCATCGAGTTTACACGGCGTAGTGTTAACTTTGGTATCTGAAAAAGATCAGAAAAGAAGTCGGCAAATGCTGAAACAATTTCAGTGGGATTATCGAGATTTGTCTCATTATATTTCATATTAGACGGTACGCTCGAAAGAGATCTTTTGGGTTTTAAAAAGGATATATAAAGATTGAAAGAATTGTTCGCTTAAAATCCTCTTGATAGGAGAAAAGTGCGACAAAATCTATGGGATCTGATCGCCTGCATCTATCCATTAAACAGACGTGGCGGTCCTCACTCATGAGCTGCTGGACTCGTCTGAATCGCTTTCTTGCATCAGAGTTGTCGTCTTCCCAATATTTAGAAAAAAAAAAATTGCCTCACTTGACTTCAATGAACATGCGGCTCTTGTGCGACGTGTGTTATTGGCAGATCGTAAATTAGATTTGTTATTTCTAATTTCCACTATCTATCTCTTTAGTCTACTGTATCGATGTTAAGCATTACTAATGAATAAAGCTTGCTTCAATATTCCAAACTGATTTTGTTAAAATTTATTTTAATTATTCTTCCAAAAGCTATGGCCGGGTTATTCAAGAATTTATCTGGTTTACTCTGGTTCCATTACCTTTTAATGATATGAAACAAATTACACTGTGATCATGAATTTCAAAATTTAATGTCATATTCAAATACAGTGATCAGAGATCATTCACTACGGTATTTAAGTCATTTCATAACTTTTTTTACGAATCTCCTCATGATTTTTCAACTGAAGTAGGTCATATTCAATCAACCATTTTGAATTTCTAAATTTTGATATCATGTACGAAAAATATTTTAAAAAACTTATATTTATACAAATACAGTTAGTTCTAAGGTCTTCAAGCAGACGTCGTTTATAATTAGAAATAATAATTGAAATAACCATAGCCTTCTGATCTGATGGAATTAAAATAGAATAAGTAAATTACATCGAAAATATTCAAGAGTATAATATTTAAATCACACATTTCAAAACATACCGTAACATGTTTTAGGTAAAGCAAAATAATAAAATAAATGTACATTGCTACTCTATTAATGCAGGTAGTAAAACATGGATCAAAGCATATTATATGAACGGGTATATGGGTAAGTGCATAAGATAATTTAATTTTCATTTGACTGTTAAAAAAGAAGTTTATGATGGGTACAAGGTAACAATGGAGCATTTATTTGCAATTAAGGGCCATCAACATTGTGGATTCACGAAGCTTTGAAATTGTAACAAATTAGGCCCGTTAACCAGAACAAACTTGTCTATTATAAATTTTCATGAAGGAAAAGCATGCAAGTAATTTATTTAAAATAGGAATTCCTAATATACTTACATATATTTTCATTAATTAACGTGTATTAATTTACAATGATAATACAAAAAGATACATATACGGATTAGTTAATTATCTCAATTATTAATAATCTTAATATACATAAAACATATGGAGTATAAAATTTTTTTAAAAAAATGTAAAAACATAAAATATACAGGCTGTCCATTTTATCAGGGCACTCGAGAATATCTCACTTAATATCGGTCGTACAAAAAAATTATTTTTACGAAAATTATGCCGATTTATATAATCTACAAAATGGTTTAAAGACATTTGAAATTCATGGCCTACTTTAAGAGTTATGGCGGAAAATATCGAAAATGCGGAAAACGTCTAGGCAAAATATCTCCGTTATTTGAAGAGATACGAGAAAAATTCTAAGGCGAAAATTTTTTGCAAAACAGAGTGTTTCAACGAGGTTTTATCTAATTTTTTTCAAAACCTCTATATTTTGAGATTTACTCTTCAGGCTGTTAAAAAAAATATTTTGAAACGGGCGGGAAATGGCGCCATTAAATAGAGTATTTTCCTCCCTTTTCAACGATATATCACATGCAATATTTATTCATTGGTACTACGTTAGTAATTATAAAAACATTTTTTTAAAACCAATAATTTTCTTTTTAACAAGCATTATACTTGCCGTGGAGAAGTATGATTAAATAAAACGATAAAATAATTCAATAAGTTGTTCAAATCTTTGCTATAATAAAACATAACACAATTAAGAAGAATAAAGTAAATTCAGGTAACAAAAACAAATTAATAATAAAAAGAATATAGCACACAGAACATTAATATTTATCTAATCCTCAAAATAATTTTTAAGATATCATATCAAGTTTCAAAGTGTCCACCGCGATTTCTTATGCACAATCGAGCGCGGCGAGGCACTGCATTTAAAACATTACTCAGTATTTCGGGGTAACTGTAATACATGCCTGTTGAATTCGAGCTTTTAGGTCCGCTACATTTTGCGGTGTCGTCAAAAACACCTTATCTTTAATATACCCGCCATAGAAAAAAATCTATTGGGGTTATATCTGGAGAACGAGGAAGCCATCGATTAAATCCATTGGTACCTATCCAATGTTGAAGCAAAATTTCGTCTAAATAATCTAGGCAAATCTGGGAATTGTGGGGAGGAGCTCCATCTTGTTGAAAATATTGAAAGTTGTGTCGATTCTCTAAAAGTAGGTCATCTAAGAATTCATTAAATTCATTTCTCAAAAAGTTTAGGTACCTTTGACCACTGAGGTGACCATCGTAAAAATAGGGATCTATTAAATTGGTGCCTAAAATACCTATCCACACATTTATTCAAAAACGATTTTGAAACCCAGTCGGTCTATGTCAGTGTGTATTTTCAGAAGTCCATTTGTAATGAATATTGCAATTAAAAAATTCATTATTGGAAAAATTTGCCTTGTCGGACCAAAGTATTTTACTACATATTAATGGATCGACACGCTTCTTTTCCAATTGCCACCTACAAAAAGTCGTCCTCCTTGGTTTGTCCCCCGCTTGTAAATTGTGAACTTTCTTGGCTTTATAACACCGGTAACCATTTTTCTAGCACTTGTTTTATTTATATGACAAGCAATTTGAATTTCTCTTAATGATGTTTCCAAATTTTCTGTATTTTTATTTCTTACATAATTAATAACTCGGTTTACCTTATTTACATTATCAGTAACACTGTTCAACCTTGTGTTCTTCTTTAAAAATGAACCATTATTTTTCAGTTTCGTAGCTAATTTTCTGAACAGAGTTTTATTCGGCTGTAGTGCTTGTGGAAATCTGTTTCTATATTCTACTTGAGCTAATCCAGAGTTAAAATTGCATTGGCAATATGTAACGAACATATTATAACGATCAATGTGAGTAAAAATCATTTTTGAAAATTCTAAATTCTTAAACGAGTGTGATTGAGTGAGAGTTTAAGTATTAACTGAGATGATCTGACAAAAAATTAAATTGTCAAGTTTGGTCATAGCCAATTATTTTAAAATAATTGAAATAATAGTGAAATCATGAAATACAAACAAATGGATATTATACTTAAATTAATTGGTGAAGACATTTTAACTTTCTGAGCATGGAGTGACGCTTCTATGGAGGACCTCTATACATTGGCATAACTGCGAATACTCTTTCCATAGTTGCGCCATGTTGCTTTCTTGATTATTATTTTGTTTTTGTTACCTGAATTTTCTTTATTCCTCTTAATTGTGTTAATGTTTTATTATAGCAATGATTTGAACAACTTATTGAATTATTTTATCGTTTTATTTAATCATACTTCTCCACGGCAAGTATAATGCTTGTCAAAAAAAAATTATTGGTTTAAAAAAAATGTTTTTATAATTATTAACGTAGTGTCAATGAATAAATATGGCATGTGATATATCGGTAAAAAGGGAGGAAAATACTCTATTTAGTGGCGCCCGTTTCAAAATATTTTTTTTAAAGTAAGAGTAAATCTCAAAATACAGCGGTTTTTAAAAAATTAGATAAAACCTCTGTTTTGTAAAAAAATTTCGCCTTAGAATTTTTCTCGTATCTTTTCAAATAACGGAGATATTTGGCCTAGACGTTTTCCGCATTTTCGATATTTTCCGCCATAACTCTTAAAGTAGGCCATGGATTTCAAATGTCTTTAAACCATTTTGTAGGTTATATAAATCGGCACAATTTTTGTAGAAATATTTTTTTTGTACGACCGATATTAAGTGAGATATTCTCGAGGGCCCTGATAAAATGGACAGCCTGTACATGTAATGAAAATTGCTAGAGAATGTTAGTACATTGTCTATTTTGAAGCCCAGATATTTTAGTCACAAAGTCGATAGGTTCTCCGTTTATTGATAAATTGAAGATGTTAATATTAATTTTACTATATTTAAATTTAGTTATTAATAACATTGCCTTAGTTTTATCTATATTCAATTTCAACTTGTTTACATTAAAATAACTGTTCATTTTAGCCAGGACAAAATTCATGTTATGCATTGTATTCATCAAGTTTTGACCTTTGCAAACTAATAATGTGTCATCTGCGAATACATTAATAAGATAACAATCAATAAATAAGTCAATAACATTAATATATATAACGAATACGAGCGGGCTCAAGATACTACCCTGGGGTACTAAACGAAACCTTACGAAAATTAAAAGATACTAGGGTTGTAGAGAATTTCATCAGGAACAAACAGCTATTTGAAAAATTGTTCTATGACCGTTTTTGACCATTTCCACACCGTTTTTCGGAAACACCTTTTTTACATTTTCGCTATTTCCGCTAAAAGTTATGAATATTTTCGCATGAAATTTTTAGAGTAGGTAGGTACCAACAAAAGCTACAATTTAAGCAACTACGATAATTACAGTCCCTGCAATTAAATGGCAAAAAATTGCCATATTTAGCGGTTTTTAATTTTTTGTGCAAAAAGTTATTGACCGATTTCAATTGTCAAAAACTCATTTTTTTCGTCTTTTTA
Organism: Leptura quadrifasciata; assembly: GCA_963675555.1. NCBI lineage: Eukaryota > Metazoa > Arthropoda > Insecta > Coleoptera > Cerambycidae > Leptura > Leptura quadrifasciata. Next base: position 9,506,053 of record OY776681.1, on the reverse strand, counting down.
CGAGCTATTTCGTAGTATTTTTTGTATAATAATTTTTTCTGTATCTAAAACGTGAAAAAAACTTGTTTTTGGCACTTTCATGCCCTTTCCAAATAAAATTTGCTATCACATTCACAAAATGCACTGAGGAATTTTTCGAAAAAATAAACTATTTGACCTGGATTACAGGTTAACAACAGCATTTCGTAGTGTTTTATAATACCGAGAGTGGTCATTTCTGTCATTATTAATGCATCGTTTGAATACTTTATAAGTTCCGTCTCTATTTTTCATTTTATTGAACATTTCCTGATTTCCAGACTCTTTTAAGTCTAGATCTAGATTTGTCTGAGTTAAGGAGACAGGGCTCTACAGTTTACAGTGGGATTCGAACCACTTCTTCTTGGGGATAATTTACACTTGAAAATTTTTATTTCGAATAAGAAGATATGCCATATGTAGTTTAACACTAAAAAACTAAATAAAAAAAATCGTCTAGCTTATTAGAATGGGAAATACAGTCCTGAGTATTTCAGTTTTCTGCCAACATTTTGACATTTTATCAATTACAAGTATAAATTAAATAATTTATTCTTGTTTGGGGTAGCTAAGAATAATATCAATAATTTTGTTTTCAAAACCTGCGTTGGATCATCACCTAACCATATTTCAATTTACCAACACAGCCATAACTTAAAGCTTGTGGCACAGCACACCAAAGGGAATAACGTTTAGTAGAAATCATACTCCAATGCCTTTACCGAGCAACATATCCCATAAAATTAAAAAGAAACGTCAAGAGACTCTAAGACTTAATTAAAACATGAAGCTCATATTAAAAACGCTGTCGCACCACGCCCCCAGCCCTCGCAATAGTAGTAAAATCACAACTGAATCCCAAATCCTGAAACTATTTTAATTTTTTCAGCTGTTGTCATAAGTCGTGTTCCCCTACTCCCACACATCGTCCTAAACTTTAAACTGCACTCATGGCCCGCTAAGCTTTATGGCACCCATCAGTTTCTATCTAACACTCTTATAGAAACAGCTGAACGTGCAGTGAAAGCGTCGCGCGTGCGCCTACTTGTTTTTTCGCTCGATGCTGAATGCTGAAAATTATGATGAAGCTGTTTTCCTAATTAATCAAGGTAGGAGGCTTGATGTTCATATTTATTATATTGTAGCTTGTAACTAGAGGATGTCTAAGTATAACAAAAGAAACTATTTCGTTACATCCTCTTTTAATGTTCGTTCCTCTTTGCCGCGTGCACTACCTTCAAATTTTCAAAAAATAGTTGGAAGATAAACAAGATAAATTTCTTTTGCGACAGAAGTTTAGAAGGACCTCATATTTAAATCTAATTATCAAAAACAATGCCGGTAAATTATGAATGTTTTTTGTTTTACTTTTTACTTGAAAACAAAAACATGGCTAAGATTAATATGTGGGTGTCCCATCCAGACTTCTCAGTGCAAGTTCGGAATAACTCAATCGTTAAATCAAAGGGAATAATACATAATATGTCAAAATAGTGACAAAAATAACAATGAAAATATCTGAAATAAGGTTACTATATGCTTATCTGACTGTTTTTTTAAACTTTTATACAAGCTCAAAATAACTTATGAAAATTAATGGTTCTTTAATATAAATATGAACAGCATATATAGGGGGTCCTTCAATTAGTATTTTTTGAGGAAAACTTTCCCTATAATATTACATCCCTTATAAATCTACACCGTCTAAGCTGTTAAGGTGGGCATATCCAAGAAAGGGAGAGATCCGATAAGCACATATTCATTATTTTTGGCAAAACTTTTTTTAAATATATATATTGGTAAAAAAAGTATAAGACTACATAAGTAGAACTATGACAGGTATTAGTGATATGAATTTTCACTCAATAATTGTTGTTTGCCAAATTAGCTAATTTAAAACTACAAAATATGAAGATTGGCATTTTAAAAAATTTAAATTAACTAATTTTGCAAACAACTGAAATTATTGAGTGAAAATTTATATGACTACACCTGTTATAGTTTACTTAGATAGTCTTATACTTTTTTTTTACCAATTTATGTATTTAAAAAAAAGTTATGGCCAAAAATAATAAATATTTCCTTATCGGACCTCTCCTTCTTGGATATGCCCACCTCAATTAAAATAGTGAATTTAATTTTTATAATCATAGCTTTCTCATCAAACTACCCCTAATATTTGCTAACATAAAGTTACACTTGCATAACCAACTCGGTTTTATTCTCGGCAAATCTGCTGATTCTAACCTTGCATGTATCACACAATTTATTTATACGGAATTGTATGCCGATTTACACAGATATTTCCAATATTCATCACCTGAATCAAGGTAATCTATTAAAGAAATTGATGTTCGATACAATCAGATTTTCTCTTCATAACTACAGAATAGGTTTGAGTATGTGGAATACCCTTGATTACAACTTACTTGACGTCCTTGAAATTCGGACATCCCCCAAGGATCCCTACTGAGCCCGCTTATGTTTGTTGTGTTTATAAACGTTATTGTAGATGATCTTAATGTAAGAAACCTCTTATATACAGGAGAAGATTACGAAAAGCTGCAGAATAACTTAACACGGTTAGTCACTTGCCTATCTAATCGCTTTCCTATCAAAATATCCAAATGTAGGTAACACATTCAATATTTATCGTATATCAGATACAGTAAAGATTCTTGCAGTTATCTTTGATAAGTATATAATGTTTAAGGCATTAATTTCGTAATCGAATCAATCAACTTTAAGAGTCCTAAGAAACGATTAAAATTGGAATACTCCTTTGATGATATGAACCGCAGGATATGCTATTTACATAAAGAATGTCGAGATCATTCAGCGCCGTTTGGTCAAGTGTTTATGTCTTATTGAAGGTTTCAATATGTATCTATCTGATAACTGAGTATTCGGAAAATGTTATGTTAGAAAGATTTCATATGCCTAATTTATACATTCAATAACGTATCTTTATAAAATTGTTCATAACATATTTGATTGTTTTCTTATTTTAAAACTCCTGAATTCTAATGCAGTTCGAATTTGTGAGAGAATTTATCAAAATTTTCCCTTTACATTATATATGTAAAACTTATTACAATCTGCTGCAAGATATATTTTTTATACATTTATTTAACGTCGACCTACTTCCGGTACTGAGGCCTAACACCGACGCCTGTAGACGAGCTACCCCCAACCAGGAATTTTGCCGAACCTCTTCCCTTAAGAAGAGTAGGGATCTTTTACTTGCCTAACATTTAATAGACAAGGGGCTGACGGCTTTACACCCCCTCCGAAGGATGGTATATCCCCTATACAACCCTCGCCTAAGGTTGTATAGCTTCCGCGCATACACTGATATACAAGCCGCTGGAAGATGTGTGAGGCGAGGACGCCGTCTTCGTTAGAACGGTCACCCATCCAACTACTAACCGCGCCTTATGTTGCTTTACATCGCATATCGAAGTATGTACATAGTAAAGACGCACCCACGCTCGCCCCAGCTGCAAGATATGATTTCTAAAGAAGTTTTTCTAATTAACAGGGACACATTATAACACTATGTAAGATAATAGTTTGTTTAAATAGAAAATTAAAAAAATCAAATGAAATAAAAGAATTATTATATACATATTGAAATTTTCCTCAGAGTCAAACATAATAATAATTATTATTATTATCATTAATTACTATGTCATTAATTAAACGGTAAATTGAGCAAATTGGCATTATCTCCGATTCATGCGTAAACTAAAATTTTTATTGCAAATCACGACCAGATGACCAAAATAAAAATCTTTACGATATTTCTTGAAATTCTCGTCACTTGATATTTTAAGAAATAAATGGGTACATTTTCATGTGGGAATATCTATAAATAACAAATTACTACAGCCCATATATTATATATTTAAGTATAAAAAAATGGAACGTTATTAGCCTCGTTAACTATCGATATTTTGTACATGCCAAGGTTGTTTGTTTTAAAAAGGAGCTTACATTAAACTGATTTTTTTTCTTAATAAAACAATAATAAAAGTAAATTCGAAATCTTCTTGGGAGACAAAAATAAATATAAAAAATAAAAGTAATAATGAAACCAATAATAATTTAAATGTACTCGCTACGAATGGCTATATTTTATATACAGGGTGTTTAGTAAGGCGATTCCGACCCTGAATAGGAAGGTAGAAGGGGTCATTTGGCATCTATATGACCAAACATACCTATATGAAAAATGCTTCGGTTTTTTTTTTATATTGCCGATTTTGTACTTTTTTTAAAAGAATCTCCTTATTTATTCAAGAATTACGTACTAAATTTAACTTTTGATATTCTGAAATATTTTTTTCTTTACCCGGAATACATAAACTTCCAACAAAAACAAACAAAAATAAAAGTTTCTGTTGCCTATTAAAAAAAATTACAATTATTCAAAGAAAATTGTAATGGTAATTAAAAATGTCTATTTTCGTAGTCTTGCAAAATTAAAAAAAAAAATCATCTAGATATTACAATTACTTTTAAAACTTCTCTATTTTATCCTCTTTAAGTGGCAATATCATACATACCATCAAGTTTTACCAATCACTAAAAATAGACAAAAAACTAAATAATGGAGGATATAATATAGAAGTTTTAAAAGTAATAATTGTAATATCTGAATGACTTTTAAGAAACAATTGTAAGGCTACGATAATAGACATTTTTATTATACTTTAAACGAGGATAATTGAAACTGGTCAGTGTTAAAGCACAGGACCGTGCGCACTGAACTTGATATTTGATTTGATAGTTGAAACTGTGTGGGCGAGTCCGAGACTGGCAATGTAATCAGCCTGAATGAACCATCTGCGACTGCACTGGTTTAAAGATAATAAAACGGACAGGCCTACTAACATAAAAAAACTCGTAAATCGTTTCAACGGCGGACTTAGAGATGTGCTGTTTGTGCCAGTGCAGTGCGTAAATACCTGTTATAATATCTAGCGTAGGAGTTTAGTTAGTTATTGTTCATATGTATAAATATTTACTACTATATAAAAGGTAAAATATTTTCATTATTTACTAATTTATCATGGCTTTCTGGGGACCATTTGAAACAGAGGATAATATAATAACGCCCGAAAATCTTATCATTTTCTTATGACAAGCATTTCTATTTACCTCCGCCCATGTACAATAAAGAGATGCCGACTGTTATTGCCGGCTTTTAGTTTTTATACGGTTTCAATTAAGTTCGTTTATACTTTACCATTACAATTTTCTTCTAATAAATGTAATTTTTTTTTAATAGGCGACAGAAACTTTTATTTTTCTTATTTTTGTTGGAAGTTTATGTATTTCGGGTAAAGAAAAAAAATATTTCAGAGTATCAAAAGTTAAATTTAGCACGTAATACTTAAATAAATGATGAAATATGGAGATGTTTTAAAAAAGTACGAATCGGTAATGTAAAAAACACCGTAGCATTTTTCATATAGGTATGTTTGGTGATATAGATGCCAAATGACCCTCTCTACCTCCCTGTTCAGGGTTGGCATCGCCTTACCAAACACCCTGTAAAAACAAGACCATTAGACCAACAGAAACTGCATCAATCACAATAGGCAACAATTTTTAAATTTTATAACAGAATAAATTTAGAAAAATTTAAAAAAATTTTAGAACGAGAAAATTGGAATACAGTACGGCTTGGTTTATCGAAATGCGATAAGAATACCTTTTTTATTTCTAATAATCAGTTTATCTGTTCATTTCTTTACAGTGAACAAAGACTGGTATGCGTGTCATATGTAATTTCACCTTGTATTTCGACACTAAAAAATAACAGAATTTACAAGAAACGAATAAAAAATTCAGCAGACTAGCCGGAGGTACGTGTATTGAAATTTATTTTAAATAAACTGTATCGATCAAAACAAAAAGTTGAGCCTATGAATTTTGATGACTTGGTCTCAGTCAAAAATAGTTACTGTTATAAATTGATTTGTTACTGCTAAGGCATGCTTATTACTTGGGAGTTCAAATTAGAAGCAAAATATTACAAATCGAAATAAAAGCCACAATTCTATTTTAAAAGGCAGACTAGTAGAGGTTTCTTGGAAAGGAATATGACACTATCCTTTTTCGCGCCGGGCAAAGCCACTTGACTTTTATTATGTTTGCCAAATCTCGTTTCACCACTCAGATGGTCGGGCCGCAAGGAACATGTGTCGAATTTCAAAAATTGTCGCTCGACGGGAGTGCCCGGTGGTTCATTATCTGTAATAGCAATGGAAATGATATGGTATTTCTCTAGTGGTTCATTACTTGTAAAACTAATAAGAATCTCATTCGTGAATATCAATTTACAAAATAGCGCTATTCGTTTCAACCCGGGGCCAGATCAGGCATATTTTCAATATTATTATGTGTTTATTTATTTATAAATATCAGCAGTGCTATTCTTCAAAAATCTAATACATACACATAATGTTCTATAGAATAATTATAAATATTCAAAAGAATAGTTACAATACGCACTTGGGTTATTGTTTCATGAGTTTTGTTCAGTTTTGTCTGACATATGTTTCGGCCTTGCGATCATTATCAAAGAGTTTTTAAAACTCTAATGTTCATATGCAGCCAATTACATAGTTATAATAACAAAAACACATCTGATGCCATTCTAGCATTTTTAGAAAAGAAGTACCTCAACTAAAATGATGGTTAGGCTATCGGTGCAGTGTTTTGCGATTTTTTGAAAGCGTTTGACAGCGTAAATCATGAAATACTGCTTCAAAAACTTTTGTGCTATGGTTTCAGGGGTTTTCATTTTTTCCTTGGATTAAATCGCACCTACTTCAGCGTACTCAAGTTGTAAAAACCCTCGGAGAGATACCAGATGTGGCAGATATTAACTGTGGTGTACCACAAGGATCTGTACTAGGGCCCATTTCGTTTTTGTTATACATAAACGACTTAGCCGCTATTGATATTCAAGGCACTTTTACGCTTTTTGCGCGAGATACTACCATTCTTGGCATAGTAAAAACGTTAACGAGATATAAAGTCAGATATATGTAAAGCAAAAAAATGGTGTGACACTAATTCGCTTGTATTCAGTATAAAAAAGTTTACCTATGATGATCTTTTCTTGGATATTCAACCTATTGTGAATAAACCCCATACTAACTTTCTTGGATTACATATTCATGAGAAGCTGAAATTGTATGTATATGTCTCAAATTTAAGTAAAAAGTTGGCATCTCGTTGTTATGCAGTGAGAGTAACTTCAAATGAACTGGGTTTCAGAGCTGCAAAAACGGCTTACTTTTCCCTGATTGAGTCCCATATAAGATTCGGATTCCCTTTCTGGGGAATGTATAGTCAACATTTTCAGAACACCGTGTTTCTGTTACAAAAACCAAGGGATCATTGTAAACATCTTTTTATCGCTCGCAAAATATTAACATATACATGCATCTTTATTTTAGAAACAGTATGCCTAATACGTAATAAATTGCTGAACGTACTACATACCGATCCTCTGCCTGAGCTTAACACGAGACAAAAGCTAAATTTAACCCTGCCTCTGCCCATCACCAAATCATCTTTAACGAAGAAATCAGTAATATACGAAAGTAAAAAAATATACAACCACATATCTCTGTCTCAGAAGTATGACCCGATTAAAGACATTCAGAGAGGCGGTGAAAGATGATTCAGAACAGTATATTCTACAAGATGTAGAATGGCCCATATTCCACACGAGCGGGATCTCAATGACGTAAAAGAAAACGACAACCAATTTTCCGAGATCACAAAAATCTTGTTAATCTTGCCACACCCTGTATAACTATATGTACAGATGATCAAGCAAAGGAAAAGCTATGTATAGCATCTAATTAACTCACAGTTAGTGCACAGTTTGTTAAAATATTAACAATTATTAACTACATTTTATTAGATTGTATTATACGATAATGTATGTTTTTATGACATTTCCGACGAACTGCAATATTTAATTTGTCGATATTCACAATTATTTATTAGAATTATTAATCACTAGATTAAACATTTGTCTTTAATTCAAATTAATCACCTGTCTTTTTGTTCAGATACACGCCGTTATTAAAAGCAATGTCTAACATCGTAACCCATTTAGTACCTGTTTGATATTCATCTAACAATTTGATTTCTAAGTCTACACCTATTCTCAGTATTAATAACTGTTGATGGAAAATGTCTAGCTCATTGTTATGTCGGTTTGGAACAAATGATATCGATGAAATATGTGGAAAGTTTACTTTATTTATTTTTATATGTAGTTACATACACAACAGGAATTAATCCAATTACGAAATACATCGAGAATTATATATAAAAAATGTAAATGTACACTTTTCTTCTTCTTCTTCTTCATCGTCGTCTTCTTCTTTTTCTTCGTATTTCTTCGTATTCATAATCTCCTTGGTTAGCTGTACTGCTCCTTATATGTTTGAGTATCTTTACACATTTTCTTATATTCAGCTTGCAGATGACTTGCTTGCGAATATTGGCGTTTTTTAGTGGATATCTCTACATTAGTACAGTTGACTGCAAAAAACTAGCACAACTCTTGTAAGAAAAAATATCAATAATTTAGTTTTATTCTTCTGCAAACAGCATATACCGAAGCAGGGAAATATATCTCTGAAATTGCATTTATCTTCATCTTCTTGATCTTTCTAGGCATACCAGAACCAACTTTACATTAGTTTCCCATTATTTCTTATCATTCAGTATTGTGGTTTTACTTACATTGCATTCAGCAACAAGTCTTCTTATCAACCAACCATCGTCGATTTTAGAAACAATTCGAAGTTTTTGAATATTTGTTAAATGTCTAACCATTTTTAATAATGACGTCACTGATTACCATAAAAGTGACATTTGTAAGATTACTAATGTCAGTCAAAGGATAAACGATTTGTATAGCAAAAGAAAAGTGTATCATTTTAAATCACGTGTACTTGGTAAATAGTTATATGATTATTTAAAGATGTTTGATCTTAGAAAATCTCCTCTGAACACATCAGCAACTACAATTTGAAAAATTACCTCTATGAAGAAAAGAAATGAATGCAATCTAGGCCAAGCTGATTTTTATTTTATGGAAGTGTTATTCTTTTAATATTTATGGTCAACCAAAGCTTCTGAATGTATTTCCAAGACATCCTGTATGCGAAGTTTTTCTAAAACCTTCGAACTATCTGAACCCTCACCAAAGCCGTGTAAATGCGAAAGCGTCCAACTACAAGATGCAGTTATACAACGTTCAAGAAACTCAAGTTGAAAACAGGAACCCCTCGTAAATAAAATAACAAAGATTGGCAGGAAAAATTGATTTCAGTTATAATTATGTTAGCGTGCCCAATAAAGTTAGTTTATTGGTTTACTGGCTCTGCAATGTACATTTTAATTTATAAATATTTTTAAGTCTGAAATTTCTCGTTGCACGTTGCTCCCGAAGCTTTTCCCTATTAAAATAAGCGGGATTGGCATGTTATAAACAATTTTTGGAAAACCCCGGATTATGTCATGCGACTTTAAATACCTATATTTTTAGGTATTAGCTAACAATGACTTAATAATTCTAAAAATCTGTTTCCAATTCAGATTTTTCTTGATAAAAAATAAAATTGCATGTTTTTGCAAAATTTTAAGTCAATAGTTAAGAATAATGTGTGTTTTGCAACTTGACATTGTGAAAACCATTTATCGTATGTTTATTTTATTTTAAAAATATCTGATGCCTTAACATTCAATTTTGCTGCAAATGCTACTTTTTAGTTTCCGAGATAATATTTAACAAACTAAAAACTTTTCCAGTTTCGTGGCCAAAATTAAAAATATTCTCAAATTTAGAACATTTGCAAGGTTTGAAAGGAAGACTCTTCCTTTTACCGCGTGCTCAATAAAATATTGATTTTTTAATCAATAATTAATGGAATCCATTATACACACTTGTAAATATTTAGCGAAAATAAACGATATAGTAATATTTTTAGCTTAAAGTTAAACAAACCTCGTGTTTAGACTGTTATGAGAGTGTATACAAATCTGAAGTATTTTGTGTAAACTGAAACTAATTTTCAGATTGGCGTGCTCGAAAACGGCGAACAGAAAATTGAAACAATTTAAAATCGATGGAATGTTAGAGAGGCATTTTTAGCGAGCCGAACATATGTATTTCAGGCCCGTTTCTTGCACAGACACGTGCTAAATTTCAGTGTAACTGGCGTCAATAAAATCTTGCAGAACAGACTTGTGAATGTAGTAATATTTATAGAAGGATACACTTTTTTGTTTTGTTTATTTTTATATCGGCATTTCATTTCGTGTTATACTAGTCAAGGAAACTGAAGATTAGTCAACGATTAACGGGAATTAATCATAATCGCGAAGGGTATTATTGAACAGTTATGTTTTCAACGAGACGGTTTTAGCTTGGGTTGGATAGACAAAGAAATTTAATAAAACAAAGGTGTTAAGGTGTAGTTGCGTACCGGCTAGAACACTCATCCATGCGACCACACATGAATAATAGTGAAGATATTCTAGGAATTGTAAGGAATTTTTTACATACAGTAAATCTATTGTCTTGAGTTTACATGATGGGAATTGCAATAAGTTTTGGATTCAACCTAGTCTGGAGAGCTTGCCTAGAATATCCATTCCTAGAGATACACCAGGTTCAGTGTTGGTATAGTTTCAGGATGTGGTACACCTGCTGGGACGGTAAGTGTTTCTGTGGTCTCCAAGGTTCAGTCCGTGGCACCGGAAATCCATCTCAATAAGTAATGATTCCTGGATGTAGAGGTCAGTTGTATGCACCTCCATAAATGCATCAATGTTATACATAAAAATTATGGGCATTTCTCAGGATCATGGATTGACCCAATTAGTAGTTCTGATCCCATTATAAACAGTAGGGCCCCGTCTCCTTTACTCAGGCAAATTTAGATCTCCTAGACCTAATAGGGAAATTCAGTTAACTTAGGAGGCGGTTAAGAAACAAACATTTATTAAGTAACTACAAATACACATACCTATCAAGGTGGTACTTCCTAGTTGATTTAGTTTTTCCAATAATAAAAGCTTGATGAACCAAATATAGGCGATTACAGTTGTATAAAAATCAATATTCTAAAACATCAATAGGACAAAAAATATTAATAAGGAGGAGATCTACATGGTTACTTCATTTTAGATATTTATCAATGATTATACCTAGATACTTGATCGCATTTGTCTCCCTAATTTCATCTTTCATTCCTGTAATTTTTGTATAATTGAAATCTGGTCTATTTGCTTCAGTTAATGTAAATGCCAGGTAATGCATCTTAGTAGCATTTAATGATATATAATACACATTTAGACAGTTTTTAATTCTTCTATACCTAATTGAGCGGCAATTTTAGTTTCAGTCCATGAATTCTCACAAAAGATAGTAAATGTATCGTGTGCATAAGATAGTGCCCATTGACTTCTTCTTGGCATTGACTTCTTCTTGGCATTGTCCGAGACGAACGTAAAAATTTTCAATAGCACTTCTTATCATTTGAGGTGGTATTTCTGCAAAAATATTTATTATGCGTTGCCTCAGCTCTTCCAAATCACGAGGTTTAGTGAAATAAACCTTACCCTTCACGTAGCCCCAAACAAAATAATCAAGTGGCGCGAGGTCGGGAGATCTTGCCGGCCATTCAATAGTCCCTCTTCGACCTATCCATCGATTTTAGAAAGTACCATTCAAATAGTCCCTAACAATATCCCGATAATGTGGAGGAGCCCCATCTTGCTGGAACCAAACATTATCGAACTCATCACCAACAATCTCTTGTATTGTCTTGTATTGTCAACATTTCCAGGTATTTTTCTCCATTCAAATTTCCATCTATGAAAAATGGTTCTATGACTCGATCCCTGAAAACTCCTGCCCAAACATTTAATTTTTGTGGATACTGCGTGTGTGTTTCAAGCATCCAGTGAGAGTTTTCGTCACTCCAATATCTGAAATTATGGCGACTAAATTTCCACTGAGTTCGAAAGTTGCTTCATCTGAGAAGACAAGTAGAGAGACAAAAAATTTGGGTTTTGGTTACTCCTTTCCATCATTAATTCACTAAATTCAAGTCGCCGATCAAAATCATCTTCATTTAACTCTTGGTGAAGGTGAATTTTGTAAGATGAAGTTTCAAATTCTTATGAACTGAAAATGCACTCATATCAAGCTGTTGACTGGATTTTTCTGATAGATAACCTTCGATTTTCAACAAATGCTTGGGCCACTTCCATTTATCGAGCTTCCGATGTTTCAGATTTTGGTCTTCCAGATTTTGGGCGATTTTTATTTGTTCTTGTGTCTAGGAATCGTTTGATGGTACGGGACACAGTAGATTTCGCATTCCCACTTGATCTACACGGAAAGTTTCGTTGAATAAAATCACAACTTCATCATAGGACCTTTCTTTATCGCCACCCTCGCATCATTAAAAGAGAAACTCTCTCTTCCTCTGTTAAAGTAGCCATTATGCAGACAAAAACGCGAGAACTAATGAAAAATTAAATAACTTTTTCCGTACAAAAGTGCGCTCCTGCCTCTACAAAAGTTGGAAGGAACTGAACGTTCTCGTAGAAATTTCACAAAACAAATACTGTTATTAAGAACACTTTTAAAAAAACATCTATAAAAACCAAGATATCACAGATATTGTTTTTAAACTGAATGTTTTTTTTGTCAACACGAGTAGCTAGAGTTTGTAAATATTTACAAACTTATGGACGCTTAAAGTTTATTTCAATTTTGTGCGATTGCAGCGACACCTTGCGAGAATCGAAAAAAATGCCCGATATAAAATTCACGCATTTTTGGCCGTAGAATCCGATTCCGCAATAAAAAATAGAGGTTTCTATTTGAAATTTTAAAGTTGCCTCTCGCCCCACCCACAGGGTGGTAGGTGGGGAGGTCATTTTGGTATCAGTGGATAGTTTTTTGAAAAATTTTTGATACGTATTTTTTTATTTTTCGATTTGATGCAAACTGTTCGAGATTTTCCACCGTTCCCATACTTTTCTAACACCCGGTATATACATATATATTATATGCATGCTTGTATAGATTTAGTTATTTTTTAAAATTGATATTCTTTTTTTGTAATAAATAGAAAAGTACTAAATAAAAAAATTGAAAGTTAAAATTTTAACCAGAAGCCCCCTATTTCGTAGGCCCTGGTCGTTGCCCGTCCACTTACATCAGCGCCAAGATCAAATTACTGTACACTGTATAATTGTTTTAATTTCTTCTAAATTATGTAAAAATACACTGTTATTGTGGTATTTCTGGTCTGGTCGATAGCCGAGTTTTTTTATTTTTTTAATTGGGTTAAAGCGCGAGGTGGCAATCGCGATTAATCATGCGGACATCGCACCACCGGGTTCGAATCCTGGCTCCGGCAATGGCACTATCGGAGGAAATGGTTGTATGTCCGCGTTTTTTCAATGTGCAACCCCCTTCCGCACAAGCCCTGGTTTCTGGAATTTGGGGGTTGTCTAATTTCTGTGGTGTTATTTATTATGTATTATTATTATTTAATCATATCTTTGTAATCACTAAAACATATGAAATTTATGAGTTCCTTAAATACAAGGGTAAACCTATATGTGGATAAATATATAAAGAATAAGGTACTTTTCTTTATACTAGATCTTAAATTCTCAATTTGATTATTTCTTTTTACTTTTATATGTTGTTTAAAATCAAGTTTTTAATAAATAAAAGCTCTTATCCCCAAAATCTTTTAGCAGTATGTAACAATGTTACTATAATGTACTGGTTCGAGTAAAGGTCCCTCTTTGCTCGACATAGTAATAAACCTCAAAAATAGAACTATTGTTGGGTTGTTTCTGAGTAATAAATACCTTCCTATATTATTCGGGCTGCCTGACTCTGCCATCCTATTCTTAAATCATCACGGAATCCGACGTTACTTGTTCATTGCCTCATAAAAAATTTTAGAATAAACAAGCAGGGATGCTTCCATTATCAATTTATTTTTTGTAGAATATGGTAATCCCTAAATATCAAGGATCATTATTAAGGACGACGGGTAATTTAAAACTCTGAGTGCGTCCCATTAATTGCTTGCTTAAAAAAGTTTATACTTAAAAAATGTAAAATGTTTAGCAGAGGTAAAAAATTTCATAATTAAAAATAAGTCATTATTTACTTGATTCAAAAAGAAAATATGCGTTGTAAACACAGACGAAGTTACAAGTATAAATCTGACTGTGTATCTAAAAAACTTAATAAAAACCCTACTGATACCAAAATGATCTCCCCACCCGGCACACTGTGGGTGGGGCGAGGGGCAAGAAAAATGGCATATTCTGACACCAATTTGTGATGATAATTTTTTCCATATTGCTCCAGAAAAAACTACACAAGTGTGCGCTATTATTATGTATTTATTTGTCTTAAAAAATTATTCGTACACATGCACATTTTTTGCCCAGATTTTTGTGATTATTCAGTGGTTGTTCCAAATTTCGGTAAAAAAAAAATTCCTCCGCTAGCCGATTGTTAGTTTTGAAGTTTGTCTATTATTAATTACAGACATCTTGAAACTATTTCAGATGTTGCTGTATTGCAAAAATCTGAAGATTATAACCTGCTGTTTATAAATATTTAAACAAGAATGGTGCATGAATGATTTTAGCAAGGAGTTGTTTAGATGTGTAGACATATGATTACGACGTGCCCTAGATCAAGGCATTATTATTATTAACATCATGTTTGTTATTCATACAGTGTTTTCATATATTAGACACGGTTTAATACGTTATATTCTATCCTTTCACACCGAACCATACTAACTCTCTATGTTGAATAAGTATGAAGCAAACTATTTTTTTTTCAGTGGTTTAAAATGAAAATGAAATTAATGAAATAGTACAAGATAATAACAGTTACTGATGAAAAAGATATAGCCGATGCTTTCTGCAAGTATTTTATTGATGTAGGAAAAAATTTAGCTAACAAAATTAAATTACAAAAAGCAGTATAACTGAGGCAATAAAAACCTTGCCTAATTCATTTTTTCTCTCTGAGACTAACGAGTTGGAAGTCATCGAAACTATCCATGATTCCAAAAATAAAGAAGCACTTCGCATTGATGGCATACGGTCCAAAATATTGCTAAAGAAATAGCTAAACATTTAACATACATAATAAATAGATCTTTTAACATAGAAATATGTCCATTATTATTCAAAATGGCTGTAATAAAACCACTTTTTAAAAGTGAAGATAAACTAAATGTGGCTAATCAAAGGCCAATCTCTCTGATCTCGAATATAGCGAAAATTTTCGAAAAAAATACTAAGAAATACGATTAATTGTTATCTAATAAGATGTGGTATACTATCCGACAAACAATATGGGTTCAGAGAGAACAGATCGACGCAAGACGCTATTGCTAAAATTAATAAATCTATTGATAACAAAAAACCAGAAATTTGCGTTTCCGTCGACCTGGCAAAGACATTGAATAGCGTTAGTCACACCCAACTTCTCGGTATAGGTTTTCGAGGGACTTCATATAATTGAATGTCGAGTTATTTAGAACACCGTAAGCACTGTACTCAAATCACAGATACAGTAAGTAATGTAGAGACTGTAGAATATGGGATGCTTCAAGGCACTGTTCTAGGACCAATACTGGTTAATATATACCTTAAGGGTCTATTTAATATAGAAACTAAAGGTGAAGTAGTAAGTTTTGCTGATTATACAGCCATATCTTATAAAGCTGAAAATTGGGACATATTAAAGGATACAATAAAAGCTGATCTGGCTACTATCTTTACCTCCTAATCTAAATATCTATCAACTTATAAAAATACATGTATAAAAATTGGCAGCACAAATATAGAAATCTCATCTACAGATAATACAAAGGATCTGGGAATTTGCATAGATAAGAATTTAAAATGGGACATCCATATAAACTTTATAGTAAAAAAATTAAGAACAATTTTATTTAAATACTTATCTAAAATTCTTAAAATTGTTCATATGAAAATACTTTACCACGCTTTAGAATCCTACCATACGTATGGCATTATAGCATGAGGAGGTACTACAGATAATCACCTAAGGACCTTAGAACTACGCAAAAATTAATATTAAGAATTATATATAAAAAAAATTGTTCCTACCCAACTGAAAGTCTGTACTTTGAAACGATGATCTTTGATATACGGCAATTATTCTGTTACAATCCTTTACTAAGGCAGCATAAAAACAAAAATGAGTTGGAAAACATTGACCATACCTATAGCACTCGTTACTGCTACATGACCTATGTCCATTTAACAGTTTTATATAAAAACTAGTGTTTTGTTTATATTTAGCACAATCTGTGTAATATTTTGATTCAGTTTTTGTAAGTGAAACTGTTTTCAACTAACAGAAATTTATTTGTATAACTGCTAAACCATTTCACACTGTTTTATGTACATATTTTATATCTTAGGAACTCAGGCATGTTTCTCACTATTATGTATTTCCGTTCTATACAGTATCCCAGGAAACAATTGTCTACAAATCATTTATTTATATCAGATACCTATATTTCAATTTTTATATTTTTGTTTACTATGTAAGTACATATGGTTATTTTCCTTACCTTTTCTCGTTACTATATATATAGTATATCCTAGAAGATGTAATATATTTACTGAGTTATCACAATACGTTTTACTATTAATTTACAGCTGTTCATATCGTTGGTTATGTATTGTATTTACAAATTGTGAGGCAAAGGCAAATCAGCTGTGGTATGGAAGTAATGAAAACTTTTATTATAGATTCCTTTTATCATATGCCACTATTGTAGTTGTGAGTAAAGGAAATTGTAGAATTTGACCTGCAGGTTGTTGCGCTTAACTGAACAATTGACAGATGGCCATACCTGTACTATTTTTATATTTTATAGCTTTCAATTTAATTAGGGAATTAGAGTTCTCAGATTTATTTGGTAGCATTATTTTCCAGCAAGTAGGACAAAAAAAGTTTACCTTATCAGTAAAACTCACCAGGAAATCATTTGCTTGCAGCCTTTGTACTGATTCGAACGTATATAAATTTTAACTGTGGACTTCAGTAATTGATATCGCACTTTTATATCCGCGTTAACAACAACATCCAGGTAATTTCATTTATTACTCATTTAAAATTTAATTAATCTTAAATTTTTGTCTTTTATGTAATTTCAATTATTGTAAATTTAAATTCAAGGTCAATTCTTTTTAATTTAATAAGCAGTTAAAATACTATATGTACCACATGGTTTTAAAAAAAATTTTTTTTTCTTTTTCATTTTTTGGCAATTTACAGTTTATGAAATCAGCTTATATTCTTACATGCTCAAATTCTTAGATGCTTATATACTTAGATGCTTATATTCTTAGATGCTTAGATATTTAGATGCTTAGATGTTTAAATTCTTAAATACTTATATATTTATATGTACTTATGTACTTATATGTTTATGCACGTATATACTTATACATTTCTGTATACGTTTCTGCATAGCGTCTTCATTCCTGCATAGCTTTTGCACAGCTTATCTAAATTTCGTTAACTTTTCATAAACCACCTAGTTGGTTAATTTTCCTACAACTTTCACTCCATTTCATTAAGAGACGTAAATTGCCAAGGAAACTTTAGAATCCATTCTCGCAACAAGAGACAATTGTGGGCCTGGATTGCTGCCCCAGAACCAGTCACCTCAACAATAGTCAATCTAGGATCCTGGTATAAATTTGTTATATTTATATATATATATTTTTTTAATTTCAATTAGTTTTTATATACCGCTTTGTCTATTATTCATGTAATATATTTTAACATTCATTTTAAACAATCTTTTTATTGCTCTTACCAACAATTTCAGTCTGATCTATAGTAAACTGGTTATTCGAGGAAAAGAGACAACTCTACTTATTTTCACTATAGATGGTGCCCAATTTAACATCAATTTTTCTTTGTCTCCTTTTCTCGAATTAAACAGAAATCTGTCGCTTATGCTGTACATATTAAAAAGGGTACGTTTCTCCACTCTTACGAATATTCTGGATCCACGGCTCTCTGCTCCGACTTAAACCAGCTAGTCGTCCGCATATGTTGCCTCAATTCTTTCTCAAAAATAAATAACAAGGGAAAGGAGGTAACATTACGTGATAAATGCCCCTAATCAAGTGCCGAAACCTAAAAAAACACTTGTACGAAGATGCCATACATCTAGGACCTAAACTTTATAACAAATTGCCAATTGAAATAAAAATAGTAAAATCTTATTTTGTTTGTTTGTTCAAACATAGAGCAAAGTCTTGGATTAAAGGCATTCCCAGGCTAGATATAATAAATGTAAAAAATATATAAACACAAAAATAATACTCGCTCCACTTAGTTTCAATAACTCGCTTCGATATTTCATATCTTATTTCTTACTGTTAATTATATAGGTTAATGGTTATTTCAGGGCCCTTTGCAAATTACCTTATGTGAATTTTTATACACAAGTTTTAGACTGTTTGTAAAATGCAGCAATAAGGATATACCTTATTATTATCTAAAACGGAGAGGTGTTGTACAATCTTAGCATAACTCATTCAGTGCTGCTTACATTCATTTTTAAAACTGCAGTATTAATTCTCTCCCGTTTCGTTCTTTGCATTTGGGATAACTTCGTAAATATTTTCGTTTTCTTTAGGAAGTACAAAGCTCAATCCACATTTATCGTTACGTTATGAACTGTAATTACTAGTTCGATTTAAAAGCAAACGTTGTTTATTATTTTTATTCCGGGGTTTATAAACAACCAACAAAAGCATTCATAAAGTTCCTATTCTCTCTGTATTTTTAGAATTCTCGAAATATATGCATCGCATTCCAATCTTGAAATTATATTCCAAATAAAATGATTCACTCTATGACGAATTGCTGTTTCACCGAGTAATTTCGCAATTTTGATTAAAATCTCGCTCCTGCACATGCCCCACTTCAATTTAATTCATAAAACCTGCAACTCGTGAATGAAAGTGCGTTTTATTCTGTTATTTTCATTTAAATTTAGGTTGGCAGAGTCACTGGCCAATATACATCTCCATCTATTTCTTCCCTGTCGACAAGATGCCATTCCTTCGCTTTTGAAAAAAGAATTCCAACATTGTTAACATTATTGGTCCATTTTCTACGGTTTATTGTGTCGATCGATCTTTCCACCTATTTGACAACGACATAAGTAACTTGGCAAATTTTTTATTCCCCGTAGCAGGAGCTATTTGCAAATACAAGCACAAATAATAATAATAATAATAAATCGGCTTTATTGCAGCAAAAAAAAATCATGAACACAACCAAGCAATACATACGAAGAAAGAAAAACAATAAAAACTTTGTATGGAAAAATGCAGCCGAAGTATGGCGAAGTCTAGCTGTAAGCTACTCCTCCTCAACCACAAAACGGTGACATATCTCCACAAATTGACAATGAAATAAAGAATTTAAGCGTCACTCTACATAACAAAGCTAGTTTATTACTTACTTTATTACTTACCTACAACTTTTCTAGAACAGTTAATTACAAACACGGCTGGGCACAGAATGTACAAAAAGATAATAAAGGTAATACATTAGAGTTGCATACTGAATAAATGAGTTTTAAATTTATATTTAAATTTATTAAGATTGAAAATTTTTAATTCCTCAGGAAGAGAATTATATAATTTGATGGCATTATACGTAAAACTTCTTCTAAACAAGGCTGTCTGATGATGTGGCATCGTAAATTTATTTTTATTCCGAATGTTACGAGAATGTACATTTGAATGAGCTACAAATTTCTTTTTCAAAAGAGACGAGGAAGTGTGTATGCCTACAATTTTGTGAACAAAGTTCCCCCAGGTGATGTGTTCTACGATTGTTCATGTTCAACCACTTGTTCTCGTTTATCTTATGCGAAATATGTTCAAATTTTCTGATTCCATAGATAAGTCGGCAATAGGACTTCTGAACTTCTTGTATATGACATTTATCCATGTTATCAAGACATGGGCCATAAATAAAGTCACAGTAGTTGAAATTTGAGAGAACAAGTGATCCACAGAGCATTTTTTTTAGTTTGAAATTTAGAATGTCACGTCTGGAGTAAAGTAATTTCAAGGACGTATAATACCTCTGTAGTAATTTTTTTACATGCTCTTTAAAACGTAAGTCAGAGTCAATGATTACTTCCAAATTTTTTGCATGGTCAATAACAGGCAAGGAAGCACCACCATCAATCTTAATTTTTATGTTCTCTTTTAAGAATATTTTTTTGTTTCTACTAGCAAATATAATTACGTCAGATTTCTTTGAATTCAGTTTTAAATCATTCTTCAGATAGTTGCTTAATGGTTAGCAGTTCCGAATTGATGGTGTCTGTAGCTTCGATATAATCATCAGAATCAGAGAAATTCTCTGCTTTCTACCGTGCAAATACGAATTAATAAGTGAAACTGAAAAATTGTCAAAGCCAATATATTGAAGTTTAGAACAAATTAGACTATGGTTAATCGTATCAAAGGCTTTCGAAAAATCTAACAACACCAACACGCTGACCATTCCTTTATCCTGAGCCCTAATCACGTCATCAGTAACAGTAGCCAAGGCTGTGGCAGTGCTATATCCCTTTCTAAATCCACACTGGGAATCGGGTAGTAAATTATGAAAAATAAAATAATGATAAATTTGATCATACAAAATTTTTTCAAAGACTTTATATAAAGCTGGCAAAATACTAATAGTTCTAAGGTCTGAAAAAGAAATAGGATTCTTATTTTTAGGAAATGTAGTGAATAAGACAATAAGAAAGAAATTGTGTGTTAGATACATTTTTTTCTAATTTTCTTTCAAATTATTTACGTTAAGTTTACGAAGTTTGTTCAAGAAAATTGTTTTAATTTCCAACTCTATGATTCTGTACCAATAATATCGTTCATATTATCATTTCCGCCACTTTCGATGCTGTCTGCTGTGACTGCATAAAACGTATTAAAATTGTCCACTAATCCACCCTTATCATTTTCAAAAACTACGTTATTCTTCATGTTCATTTTGTCCCCCTTTGTATTGGTTTCAAAGTTTTCCACATATTTTTACTGACCCCTTTTTCAGGTGATATTTTACTCGTAAAGCTCGCGTTTAATCCTGGATCCAGTTTTACTTCTCTTTATTTTATAATCATTCCAATCAGTCGGTGATTTACAAACTATAAAAAAAAATTTATGGGCTTTGTCCCTTTCATTCTGCGCAAACCATACTTCATTATTTATCCAAGGGTTATTATTTACACACATTTTTCTCTTGGGTGCACTTTTATTCAGAGGCTACAATATTATTGATAAAGTCATTGTATTTTATTATTGACAAAGTCTTGGTCTCATTAATTTCGTTAAACTGCGAAAACCCCCCATAACACAGACAATGTTTGGTCAAATATATATTGACACAGATCGAAGAATAATGGTAGTAATTCCTTAAAAAAAAACGAATATACGTCCTGAATATGTATTATGTTGAACTTGAGTTTTCAAAAAACTAAAAAGTAATCTTACCACGTGTTAATAGACTGTAGTTTGCTATAAAGGGTGTCTCACCGGGAACTGAATCTATCGATATAGAGAAAAGTACGCATCAGAAAATTTTGAAAATTTAGATAATTACTAATGTCGGTATGGCCACTTCAACTAAAATAATTACAAGTAGCTGGCACTTCCGCTTATACCGGAAGTCGATACCAACTTGCTTATTTCAAATGGAATACTCTATATATTTTAGGGTTTTCAAAAAGAGCATAAAATCCTGAGTCGAAAATATGTAGCATATCCTATACCTAAACCTAGCAGCTTCAGAGATATTTGACATTCTATAGAAAATTTGACAGGTGCAACGGTTTGCAAGAACCGTTATAACTTTCTTCGTGTAAAAGATCCTCATTTGCTTCTTGTCACATAAAAAGAACACAAGGAGGACTACGTTTTACAATTGAAATAAATTCAATAATATCATACCAAGTGTTCCGCTTTTCGCGTTACATTTTGTCAAA
This sequence comes from Leptura quadrifasciata, assembly GCA_963675555.1. NCBI lineage: Eukaryota > Metazoa > Arthropoda > Insecta > Coleoptera > Cerambycidae > Leptura > Leptura quadrifasciata. The sequence continues at coordinate 9,483,860 of OY776681.1, read as the reverse complement.
TTCAAACCGCGAAAATTTGTTTAGGTCAAATGGAACACCCTGTATTTTTTTACGTCAAGTTGTGTAAAACTGAATTCCCTTTTTTCTGATATTAGCATTGTGGGGGTTAAAGTTACAACTTTTTGGAATATTTGCGATTTTATTAGAAATTCATGAATTGTTGTGATCATTTCATCAAAATAGCCATGATTAGAAATAATCAGTCATTATCTTATGTCAAAAAATGCCAGCACGTTTAAATTATACCAACGAAAACTTTTTAAATGTGTTTATTATTTATGGAGAATGTGATAAAATAATATCAAGAACTTGCAGCACATTTGCTACTCGATATCCAGAAAAACGGAAACCGTCACCAAACACTGTAAAACGCATACTGGAAAATTTAAAAAATTATGGCTCTGTCAAGGCAAAAATGCAAAGAAGAAGGCCTATTGTTGATGACGAAAATATTGAAATAGCCATTCTGGGATATTTTCACGCATTTCCAAGGATGTCATTAAGACAAGCTGCTCTGGAATCGGGACTATGCAAGGATTCAATTCATAGAATCTTATTAAAATATAAGTTTCACCCGTTTTCATTCCATATGGTTCGAGGATTAAAAGAAACAAATTTCCTAAGAAGACATAATTTTTGTGAGTTTATTCTAATAAGGTCTGAGGGTCACGATTCTTATTTGGGAAATATTACATGGACAGATGAAGCAAAATTTACTAAAAATTGACTTTTTAATAGACACAATTCGCATTATTGAAGTGTTTCAAATCCTCATATGTTCAGAGAGCGAAACATTCAGGAAAGTTGGCAGTTCAATGTTTACTATGCCATAAGAAACGATAGAGTGGTGGCATTACAATTTTATCAGGAAAATTTAAACGGTAAATTAAATTTTCTCTTCTGCTAATATGTATAGGTAAATTTTTGTTTTTTTTTTTTAGGTGAAAGATATCTGAATATCTTACAAAATTTGAATAATAACTATTTAGAAAATTTACCTCTCGCCGAAACATTTCTTATCAGCACGATGGTGCTCCCCCACATAACGCATATTTAATTAATTATTATTTACAGGAAACTTTTTATGATCAATGGATTGCCAATAATGGACATTTCTTATGGCCTCCACGCTCACCTGATTTATCAGTTCTGGATTATTTCATTTGGGGAACTATTAAAAATAAAGTTTATGAGAGCTCATTAACAACCATTGAAGATTGTATGCAAAGAGTAAGAAATGCATTTCAAAATATATCACAGGATTCAATTAGAAGAGCTACCCATGAGGAACTAATCCGAAGGTGCGAAAAACGTGTCGAGGTTCGAGGGTGGAATTTTGAGCAATTATTAAATTAAAATGAAATCATATTTTAAATTGATCGTATCTCTGCTATTTTAGTTCATGCCATATCTTCAATTAGATTAATACGCATGTTAGAGTGTTAGTGTCATTTTGCGTTTTTGTGGATATCGAGTAGCAAATGTGCTGCAAGTTCTTGATAGTACTTTATCACATTCTCCATAAATAATAAACAAATTTAAAAAGTCTTCGTGGGTATAATTTAAACTTGCTGGCATTTTTTGACATAAGATAAGGACTGATTGTTTCTAATAATGGCTATTTTGATGAAATGATTACAACAATTCGTGAATTTTTAATAAAATCGCAAATATTTCAAAAAGTTGTAACTTTAACCCCCACACTGCTAATATCAGAAAAAAGGGAATTCAATTTTACACAACTTGACGTAAAAAATACAGGGTGTTCCACTTGACCTAAACAAGTTTTCGCGGTTTGAAGTTGACAAAATGTAACGCGAAAAACGGAACACTTGGTATGATATTATTGAATTTGTTTCAGTAATAGAACGTAGTTCTCCTTATGTTCTGTTCATGTGACAAGAAGCAAATGAGGATCTTTTACACGAAGAAAGTTATAACGGTTCTTGCAAACCGTTGCACCTGTCAAATTTTCTATAAAATGTCAAATATCTCTGAAACAGCTAGGTTTAGGTATAGGATATGCTACATATTTTCGACTCAGAATTTTATGCTATTTTCGAAAACCCTAAAACATATAGGGTGTTCCATTTGAAATAAGCAAGTTGATATCGACTTCCGCTATAAGCGGAAGTGTCAACTGCTTGTAATCATTTTAGTTGGATTGGCCACACCGACATTAGTAATTATCTAAATTTTCAGAATTTTCTGATGCGTACTTTTCTCTATATCGATCGATTCAGTTCCCGGTGAGACACCCTGTATAGTGAAGAAACCTGTGCAATATATCGAAGTAACTTGGTAAAAATATCACCAGTATCTAGTTATCTAATTTGAAAACGTGGGCTGATAATTTTTGCCGAAGTAAACACAAAGGTAATACGCTTTTAAAAATAGTTTGAAATATGTTGCAAACTCCAGCAGTTCAATACCTCAATTCCCCTAATTATGAACTGTTTAAAATGGAATACAAGTAATTGAAAACAGTTAACTTTAGGATTTGTATTATTTCAAAACAACCCGTATACTTTACGCTAAAGTAATTCCTCCCACCTTTTAACGTCAGGAAGCTTTTAATTTTGTTCACGGCACCACTTTATACGTACTTGTCTCTTTTATGGATATAGACTTAGGTGTGAAGAGAATAATTTATTTAAATTAAAATTTTTGTATGCGACAAAGTAGTTTCAAGGGCGAATTACGGATGCAAGGTATACCTTAAGAATCATCTGCATAAGATATTTTTATGCTTTTCCTGTTTTCTTTGACGTTTTTATTCACTGTTGCATTTAGTGATCCCGCTCTCCGTATTACCGCCGCTGTGTTGAAAATATTAATTTTTTTTATTTAAAAGAAGTAATTTGCTGGGTTGTTCTTTCCTGACTTTGTTTTAAACAAGGAAGACTAAATGCGAATTGGCCCAATAAAATGGGACGAAATTTGTCGATTTGGATTAAATAATTCAGAATGGGCTGAAATTTTGGGAATTTTTGTGCTACTTTTTAGGCAAAAAAATCGGTTTTTCGCAAAAAACTCGGAAAGTATCAATTTTTCTGTAAAATATGTACAAATGAAAATTTTGTTTTTTGTTTAACTTCGTACGATCTATTTGAGTCGAGATAGATTTTTTGAAATTTTGACAGTTTTGCGTCGTTCGGATCGCAAAATGTTTCAAATGAAAGTTGTAGAGAATTCGATTACGAACAATTTCCTTTTATTTTTCATTTCCATTCGATCAATATTGTCAAATGTATGAATTTTTAAACATCCTTATAGCGCCCTATCAGAACACTTGTTTCATGATAAAATCGATAAAAGCTCGAAAACGATAGATCTCCAATGAAAGTTAGAATATGTTGGTGTATGTACAAAATCCTTTTGATAACGAGCGAATGGAGATAAAAGGGAAAAACATGCAAAATTGTCATTTTTAGTGCATTTAGACAAATAGCTATTTTTTGATTGGCTTTAAGCAATAATGACACTAAAGGTTTTTTGAAGTGAATTAAATTATCTGTAAAATGAGCTCCAAGTGACCTTCATACGATGAATGGTTCACGAGTTACAGCTGTATAAAGCTATGAGCAAAAATTTCCTTTTTATTATAAATTAAGGTTTTCCTGCAAGAACTGTGCATAATATATTTTTTTTAATATGGGCCCGTATGAAACGACTCAGAAATGCTCATAAAATAACTTCCGATACTTCAAAAAGTGAAAAAATATTATTAAATGTACTTTATTGTATTTCTCCCCCCTCCCCCCCCCCCCCCCCCGCCGGCGTTTTTGATATGTTAAAAAGTAGCACAAAATAAGCCTGCTCTGAATTATTTCATCCAAATTTTCACATTTTATTGGGCTAAATGGGATTATCGATAGGCTAGCTATAGTTCAAGTAGGAAGAAACTGAGACATAAAAAACTTAACAAAAACTGTAAGACCTCATTATAATACCGGTACTCTTTTTTGTGCTGTTCACAAATTGACTCGCTTACCTTTATAGGTTTTTAATGTGCGTCGGGAATGTTTCATGTCAGGCTTGGCGCCATGGCCCGCGGCGATATAATTATGTCGTAAAGTTTTTGTTGCGTTTTTTATTTACTGGGATCTATTTATTTCATCTAGCGCCATGGCCCGCGGCGATACTAATTATTATGTCATAAAGTTTTTGTTGGGTTTCTCTGTCTCGGGAATTTATTAATTGAACTATACCCATAGCGGTAGGCGAAATGAATAATTTTGTCACTGCTTCGTATTAATTACTATATCTTGCTTGTTATTAATGATAAAAATATGAACAGAATATCATATCAATCAGGAAGGATCACGCAACAACATTGCTAGAAAAGGATTTCCTAATTTGGCTTTGTTTTTCGGCAAATCGATGAGGAAAAGAAAATAGCGTCCTTTAGCAAGGGACAATTCTTAGTTAAATTTGAATCTAACATATTTAGGATATAAGCTTTTGGTTATCTGAATGGCGACAATTCTACTATTACTGACATACGTCGGTTTGTATTTATTGGGGCACATCATTCTAATAGCCGTGTTTTCTAAATTATTAATAATAATCACTCTATAGACCATTCTCATATTGGCATTCGCTTGGATGCTCTGCCAATTTTAAAAAACCTCCAGAGCACGAAAGTACTGCCGTAATATAACATTTTTTTCGAGGTTGGCATTCTGGAAAATTGTTATAAAAAAAATATGGCGGATCATAAATCTCCGTTATTTCTTAACTGAATTTAAAAAAACAAAAAGGTAAGTACTCATTTTAGGTACACATTTTATATAAAGAAAAAATAGTACTGTCATATACTGTACTGTAGATTTCTTAGATAAATGAAAATATCGGAATTAATTTATTAAGTTATTTACTTTTACCGGAAAATTCATTGTAGTACACGAAAAACTCTTCAAATGTAAGTTGTAAAGAATTTAATGCTGATTTTAAATATGTCCTCACTTTTTCTTTTAATTTAAATAATAATAGTTTTAAACTTCAAAACCCTTGTGCATGTCGCTTTTCGATCGAAAGAAAAACCAGAAGTTCTTAACGTTTCAAGAGAGGTGCTTATTAAATATGCTATGCGAAATTTATTTTCTTAGTTTGGTGGCGAATTATTTCTTAAAAAAATTATAGTTTAAAAAAACTAAATAAAATTAATTTTTTTGTCAATCACTTCATTCTTATTCTAAACTTATTAAAAATCATTTAATTATATTGAGTTAGTGGACTTTCTATGCTGTTGAACAAAATCTTAATATTTAAACATTGTTTTTTACTTTTTAGTTAGTTCGCTATTAAAGCGTGTTTTTTTAGTTTTATTAAACTATAATTTTTTCTGTTAATTCTTTCCTATTATTTGGATTTTCTACCACATGTATTATTATCCTCTTCAAAACAAATCACCGAATCTACAAAATAATAGAATTATTGTAAAAAAAAACCTCTGCGCCCGTGACGTTAACATTTGCCTTTTTTCGCCAATCTCCTCTTTTTTTGTGTTGTGGTTTCTTTTTGAATGTTGTTCCCACGAGTAATGGACAATTAATCGGTCAACCCTCCCAGAGGTCCGATAGAAGGGTAAGGCTCTTATACAACAGGGTGTGCCCGGTTTCCTGAGGTTGACTCTAGCGACATGACATTTTTAGTCACCCTCTTGCCATTCATCTCACGGCACGTTTATCACCAATATATTGGATTGGGTGAATTTTAGAATTAGCATCACGAATACCGATACATACAGAAACCAGCTGATACCCACCTGCTTTTCGAAACCGCTGAGTATCCGCTAGTAGCACATAATTAATATTAATCATAATGTATGTATTAAAGTTGAAACTAGCGTTTAACAAGGGCTTATACAACAGCCAATAACGTCCAAAACTCATACCGTTTTTGCGTTCTGCGATATTAGCTGCAGTGAATTACCGCTGCTCACTTAGACGCACAACGCATATGTGCAGAAGGTTGCGCAAAAGTGTACACCTATGTGCGCGTCGCTCTTTTGCTAACCGCTAAGACAGTTCGGGTGAGAATCACATTCAAAGATTCCGTTACAAACAAACAAACAAACATACAGGTGAAGCTAATAAAATAAAAAATAATAAAATATATATATTAATAACAGCGGCGCATCCGGCAAAATCTCGACAAAAATAAATTTATTTTACTTATTTAATTTTTTTATTTCTTATTTTATTTTATATTGATGATCCTGGTGAGGACATTACGACAAAGTTGTCAAACTATTGTATTGTCATCGGTCCTTGAGAAGTCTGCAAAGTTTCAGTTTAATCTGATGTTTTGAAGTGGGTGAAAATCACGTTCAAAGATTCCGTTACAAACAAACAAACATACAGATGAAGCTAAAAAAAAGCGTATTAAATAGTCATGCGCCGCTATCTTTCATAAGACATATTTCTTTTTAAAACAATTTTCCAGAATACCAACCTCGAAAAATTTGTTATAATAGGGCAGTACTTTTCATGTTCTGGAAATTTTTAAAATTGACAGAGCATCCAAGTGACGCGGGTTTTTTGGCTATATGATGAGAATAGACTACTACAGGAAGAAATCTGAAAACGGTTAGGTCGGAGGTGAGTGCTGATTGGATGTTAAAATATAAACTAACCCAAGGGAAAATTTACTAATAACTATACGTAACATATTTGATGTATTAAAGCTGTGGTTACCAGTACCTGATTCAAACTGCGATCATCTGTTACACCATACACTGTGTAAGTCGTAGAATTACAAACGACAAAAGATAAAGGCGAAACACAGTACACAGTAGCAAATATGGAGCCCAGAATTATTTAACCAATTAAAAAGTAATACGTAGTAACTAGACATAAATTAAATTCAGCGTACGTGATAATATGTTTTCTTTATACATAAAAGGAAATCTTTTTAATTAGTTGACGTAATTAATAATTCGGCTTAAATAACAAAACTATAACCGAATGGACAGGAGATGTATTGTTTATTGCTGTCATTAATTTTATTACAAACCGAAAAGAATGTCGTCGTATGTATGCAATTGTATAAATAAACATATCATTGTCAGCACGTCGCGTCAACAAATGAAAAAACCACAAAACATGCACCTCTTGTAAGACATTAGCGGTTAAATTTACAATATTGAGTCACATGCTTTAAATACAAATTGAGTGAAATGTAAATTTATGTCAAAAAGTATGAAACCACAGGTAATTGATCTACATATTTATGAATGGTAAAAGCAAATTGAAAATATATGACCACCAACAGCAGCAACATGCCCAGTAAAAAGTATAACGAAACCAGATGTAAAGCAAAACCGCACAAGACGAGATATAAATATGGAACAATGTAACGATTTAATAAATGCATGATCAAAGAAAATGCGAAAAAGAACAAAAACCTGGTTATTCCATACTTATCGGTTTTATTTGCAGATAATACACATTCAGAGTTTCCATTAAAGAATAAACCATAATTCTTTCCAATTGCGTAAACAGTGATAGATATGACAAATAATAAATTTAAAAAATATGTCCTTGATGTCCCATAACTTTTTAAGGAAGCAACAATGGTACTGAGGTATATCTCGCTAAAGCGATTTATTTATACTCAAGGAATCTACTGTTGAGGCATGGCCCATCCTTTAATGGACACCCTGTATGGGAGAGGCTTGATTTAAAATGTAATGTGATAGAGCTGTTTCTACGTTAATCTCAACCATACACTGTTTTATGCATAAAATAACATCCATTACAAAATTACAGAAACATAGTTTGTCTCCCATATGTATGTAACCCTTTATAATTCCTATAATTTGTCATATTTTGTCATGCTGTTTTTATAAGTGTACTAAGTGACAATATTGGGACTCCCACGGGGATCAGTAATCTCTTATAGCCTAAAAGCTGGTGACATTTATTTAGTTAAGGCCTATTTTTTGAGAGAATGTTGAGGGAAGCACATACAGGTTGTCCCGTAATAACGTGCACAAAATTTAACTGTAGATTCCCTGTCGAAAATTAAGACGGGTTCTGCGTATGAAAGTTTTCAAAATAATCATTTCCTATCTAGCTACAACCCCTTAAAGAGGTGTGCCAAAAAATGTTGATTTAATAATAAATTTGCTTTTCAAAATTTTCGTCTTTAATTTGTAATGTCTCGTGCAATTTATAGTCACCAAATGATCATATCAGTACGTAATATTGTCAAATTATAATTTGACACCAGCCTACTTTTAGTATTTTACACTAATATAATTGTGCTCGTCGCTTTTGATTGATCACTTAGGCAGATGTAATTTATTTATTTTTCTCAAAAATGGTCGATTGTACGAAATTTTTTCAAGAGATAAAAAGTTTCTAAGTGAATCATAATGTTTTGTTATTTTTTTTAATTGAAAAAATATCAAGCAGAAAGATATTTACAAAATCTCAAGAAGGGTAGTTAATTTTACCCCTTTGCGTACATGCTAGGTGGATGAAATGATTCCGTTAGAGGCCTTATGATGAGTAACCGAGATGTGCTAAATTTTGTTACTTTCCGATTACGTTATTTCGAGATAGATTTTTTTATACATTTATTTAACGTCGGCCTATTTCCGCTACTGAGGCCTAACACCGATGCTTGTAGACGAGCTACCCCCAATCAGGAATTTTGCCGAACCTCTTCCCTTAAGAAAAGCAGGGATTTTTTACTTGCCTAACATTTAATAGAGAAGAAACCGACGGCTTTACATCCCCTCCGAAGGATAGTACATCCTCTATACAACCCTCGCATTTCGCATTTGAATTTAATTCAATTCAATTTAATTAACACTTTACTGAATTTTAATTCAGTTGGCAGGGTCGAAAGCTACACCCTGCATAGTATATTAGCTCGATTTTAAATTAAACACTTTAATTTAGAACGAAATTAACAAATGATTTATTTCGGTTAACACACAGAGTTGAATATTTAAGTAGTAAAATCAAATTTTTATTCATAAAAATTTCTTTTAACGTATCGACACTTGAAATTTGCCTGAGTCGTGTTTGCTGTATTTTGTTTAATTAAATTTTATTTTATTAATGAGAAAATTCACTTATAAACTAGGGTCGCGAAGAAGATTTTATTTCACTAAGAACTAGGGCCGCGAAGGCGATTTAAAATGTAGCACTGGGGCTGAATAATAACATTAAAAAATTATTTTTTACTAGGGTTGGCCTAGGACTACTTTAACTTGCACCGGGAACACAACTTGCCGGGGGCTTGGCACGCTCCCGTATTTATACTAGTGATGGGGCACGACTCTCGCTAGAGCTGGAAAAGCCCGAAAGGGAGCCAGACCATCATATGGCGCTCGAATTATGAAATATTGTGCAATAGCTGTTGAAATTTTGGAAAATGGGGTCGAAGCTTATATCATTAAATAGGCTGTAAAAAATGTGATAATTTGATATGAAAATGTCAGCGGAATCTAATTTGACTTAAGAAATATGAGCTATAACTGTCTGAATAATTGATTAAAATCTGAATTGGTCCCGTGAAGTAGCGTTGCTATAGTCTAGATCCAGAAATATTGTCCACGTAGACAACGTTTCTGGACTATTGCTTTAACTTTGTGTACAATATGGGAGAAAATGAAACCGTACATACACACGCCAAGTTAAAGTATACTAGACTATAGTCTTGACTTTAATCCATATTTAATGTTATATTAAGCCATATTGAGGGTATGAGATTGTCTGCGTCGAGCAGAGCGGGATCCAGATTTAGGGTAATATGAATGAAGATAGGGACGAGTTGCTAGCAATGAGTGGGAACACGTAAATTGGACTTATTTTTTAAATGAGTGTTTTATGGGCTGACTGGGGAGATAAATGGAAAACGTTTTGAGATATTAATGGAAATTGAAATTGGACTTTGAATTGAAGCGAAAGGGACATGTAGAATTTTTTGGAAAGTGAAATAAATTATTCTACATTGAAATTTGGGGAGTCATTTGAAAGTAAATTAAGATTATGAGGGGGCTGTATTTTTTAGGATGATCCTTTGTAAATTTCTGGCTATATTCAGACGAATTTTGAGGATGGGGAGTTTTTGATGTTATATTTCGACTATTCGAGAATTATAGATGTGGCGTGAATTTTCTCAGGAAAATTATATGAAAATTGGGGTTTTTGAGTTCCCCAGGTGCTTTAGTGACTTTTTTATGTTTTGCCAAATTGACCATACTTACTGATTTAATTATTTGTCAAATTTTAGTGATTTTTCGTCGGCCATCTTGGTAACATGGAGAACGTACGATAACAATTGGAACGGTCACCCATCCAACTACTAACCGCGCCTTACGTTGCTTTACATCGCATATCGAAGTATGTACATAGTAAAGACGCACACACGCTGGCCCCGAGATAGAAATTAAAAACCGTTTTTTGGCATACCCCTTTAAGGGGGTGTAGCTAGACAGGAAAAGGTTATTTTGAAAAAATGTATACGAAGAACCCGCCTTAATTTTCGACAGGGAATCCACAGTTAAATTTTTTGTACGTTACTACGGAACATCCTGTATGTGGAACATACCTAATTATCTGATGAATGAAATAAATGAGCTTAATCGCTTGCTATGTAAAAATGATGTTTTTTTTCAATATCAGAAACACGACTTGTTGGTAATTATTATTTATTTAGTATTCATTTATTATTATTGAGTATTTTATACTCCATACTGATTTCACCACCCCCGTGTTGCACCCCTTCCCCCAACTTCTATCCACTAACGCGTTCGTATGTACTAACAAGGTTTAAAATGTAACTACTGCTGACCTGATTTTATTACGTAGAAATAAATTTATTTTTCCCTGTCTGAACCTCTTCCGACAAAGCTCGCCGAGATTCACTGAAAATGCTCATTTCCTTCGAGCTAGCCTTTTCTGCCGCTTTAATAAAGATGAGATGTAAACATTTTCAACTTGAAGCCAAGAAATTATTGTTTATAGATGTTTATAATTGTTTATAACATCTGTAATAAATCTAATTTCTAGATTGCGTGGTGTGAAAAGGTATGTACCTAACGTAATGGAAATATATCTACTTATAATAAGTGTAAGAACATTATAAACTGTTTATGAGGTCAGGATTTCCGGGTGTTTGATTTTATTTAAATTTTTGTTCCTTATATAATTTTTAAGTATTGGGTTATGGGAGCATCTAGCAGATATTTGTTATTGCACATAGTAGATATTGTTTATTGTGTTATCGAACATTGTACCATTAATTTTCACCATATTGCTAAAAGGAGTTCTGACGCAACCAAATTACTGTTCTTTGTTAACAATGTTAACAAAGAACAATTATTAGTGTATTATATGTACAGAATATCGACAATTGTCTGAAATGTATAAAACCCCCATAGAAAATTGCGGTACAAAAAAAAATATTTCAAAAATCTACCATCCGTTTTCCCCCAGGGTGGCTTCTTATAACTAGAGCCCATCTCATCCATAAACTTTATTGCTGTAGGACGTTTACGTAATTTAAGAAATATCTCGACAGAAAACTAAAGTCTAGTTTATATTTGGACACTTAACAACATAGGCATTTTAAGAGAAGTTTATTTACACCTACATGTACAAAATTAAAGAACAAGAAATTTGCTAATAAGTGGGTCTCATATTCCCCCTACGTACAGCCGTGGTAAGCATAGTTGCGCACCGAGTGAAAATAAAATTAATATTAAGATTTGATGGCTTAATTGAATAATAGCCCGTATTAAGTAACATTTGTAGAACACATCTACATACGCGTATTGTCTTCTTGATATAATCTTAACTACAGACTCTATTATAAAATTTAATGCTACAATGTCATGCATAACTTCATTATGAGACAGCGGAGTAATACTTCCTCATTTTTAATGTTTTAATTTAACATAGGTAACAAGGTGGTTTTATCTTCAAGTTGACAACATTAACGCGTTAAAAACAATAGTCTAAGAGCTGGTGACATTTTTTAGCGATTATTTAATTGAAACATATTTTTTGAGAGACTGTTGAGGGAGGCATATAACGGGTGTAACAGGATCATGGTATACCCCCTCTTTTCTCGTTTAGTTTTGAAGATAATTGATTAAAATTTAGGACATACTACATACATAAAAAGCGACACTTTTTGACATACAAATGATTTTTTTTTCACTTCTGGTTTCACCGGAAATCGAAATCCCGGTAAAAACATTAAATTACGTGATTTATCAGCAAACCAAATTCATCAAAATGGTTTTTGGGGCAAAACTCATTTTTTTCAAGTGGAACCATATCGGTACCGTGGTACCATTTATTAGTACTATTAATAAGGAATTTATTCATATGTCGTATTAAAATGTGCGATAAATTACAGCTAAAAAAAAAAAAAAATAACAAAATACCATTTTGTTCTAATTAAATGTTAAGAAGTAACTAAGGTGGCTTTGAAAACAATGAAATATTTAGCTTGCAAACATTTGTTGGTTTAACGGTGTTTTTATTGTGTCTTTAAAAATCGTTTAAAATTCTTGTTAATTGTGTTCAAAGTGGCGCAAATTTATACAAGAGATGAAAAAGTGGACACGTTAATTATTTATGGGGAATGTAAAAGAAATGCAGTTGCGGCTACCGACCTTTATGCCCAACGATATCCCGATAGACAATGTCCAGCGAAAAATTACTTTAAACGAGTTGAAAACCAATTCCGAAGAAATCCAAACAATGATCCCGAAGAAAACTTCATTATTGACGAAGGATCGGAAATTAATGTTTTGGCTCGAATAGAAGTTGATAAGACTGTTTCTTTAAGGCAAGTTGGGTTTGAATTGGACATCAGTCACCAAACAGTAAGCCGAATTTTCCACAAATATCACTATAAATACCAATTGCACCAGAATTTGTACGAAAGTGATTACGAACGTAGGATGGAATATTGCAATTGGATTTTGTATAATAACTTGCAGTCAAACAATGATTTTTTGGGACTGATTTTACTTTCGAACGAGTCTAGGTTTACAAATTTGGGATTATTTAACCGACAAAATACAAAATATTGGTAACAAGAAAATTAAAATTCGAACTCAAGTTCGCTCTAAGGAGTAGGCAGATTGAGGCCTTAGAGACGGATCGTGGTGAGATCTGGGGAAAAGGAAGATTGAGACCTCGGAATCGAACCAGTTCCACGAACTCATAGCATTATTTTCTTTGACAATTTTTCTTGACCCACTTTTTCTCTTGAAAATGGCTCCAAAACGGGAGCCGAAACGTCGAGACATTAACAATCTCAGACGCGGTTCAACCCGATAACCTAATATTTTTCATACCAACGACCGCGGAAGCTTCTCGGAACATATATATATATATATATATATATATATAAAATTTATACCAGGATCCTAGGTTGACTGTTGTTGAGGTGACTGCTTCTGGAAGAGCAATCCAGGCCCACAATTGTCTCTTGTTGCGAGAATGAATTCTAAAGGTTTCCTTGGCAATTTACGTCTCAAGTATATGTGTGCATAAACATATAAGTACATATAAATATATAGAAATATATAAGTATATAAAAGCATGTATATATATATATATATATATATATAGAATATAAGTATTTAAGAATTTAAGCTGATTTCATAAACTGGATATTATTGTTGACGCGGATATAAAAATGTAATATCAATTACTGAAGTCCACAGTTAAAATTTATATACGTTCGAATCAGTACGAAGGCTGCAAGCAAATGATTTCCTGTTGAGTTTTACTGATAAGGTAAACTTTTTTTGTCCTACTTACTGGAAAATAATGGTACCAAATAAACTTGAGAAATCTAATTCCCTAATTAAATTGAAAGCTATAAAAATATAAATAGTACAGGTATGGCCATCTGTCAATTGTGTTAAGCGCGACAACTTGCAGGTCGCAAATTCTACAATTTCCTTTACTCGCAACTAAAATAGTAGCATATAATCAATAAAAGGAATCTATAATAATAGTTTTTATTACTTCCATACCACAGCTGATTTGCCTTTGCCTCAGTTTGTAATTTCTATTTTGTACATAACCAACAATATGAACTACAGTAATAAATAGTAAAACGTATTGTGAGAACTAGTAATGAGAAAAGGTAAGGAAAATAACCATATGTACTTACATAGTAAACAAAAATATAAAAATTGAAGGTATCTGATGTAAATAAATGTTTTGTAGTCAATTGTTTCCTGGGATAATGCTGTATAGAACGGAAATACATAATAGTGTAAAAAAACATGACTGAGTTCCTAAGATATAAAACGAAGTACATAAAATAATGTGAAATGATTTAGCAGTTATACAAGTAAAATGCTGCTGGTTGAAAACAGTTTCACTTACAAAAACTGAATCAAAATATTACACATATCGTGCTAAATATAAACAAAATACTAGTTTTTATATAAAGCTGTTAAATGGACATAGGCCATGTAACAGTGGCCCCTAAGGTCACCTGATTTACGCTCCTTGATTTCTTTGTTTGGGGTCATTTAAAAAATATTGTCTATGCAACCGCCGTTACAACCCGTGAAGATCTGGAGCTACGAGTAAGACGAGCAATGTTGTAATGTTTTGTGTTATTTTTTGTATTCCAAAACCACCTTATGTGTAACAAGGTAATTAGAATAAAATTCTATTTTCTTATTTTCTTTTAGCTGTAATTTTTATTTGTATTTATCGCACATTTTAATACGACATATGAATAAATTCCTTATTAATAGTACTAATAAATGAGTTTTGCCCCAAAAACAATTTTGGTGAATTTTATTTGCTCATAAATCACGTAATTTAGTGTTTTTAACGGGATTTCGATTTCTGTAACATCACACGAGCCATTTAGAATAAATCGGAACCGCCATGGCACACTTAAATGGAAAACTAAAAATTATATTATAAAAAAATTGATGTTTGGAATGTCACTTATTTGGCATCGTTCGATTCAGAAAATTATGCAGAATTCAAAAATGCAATAATATACAGGGTATTCCGTTTAAAAATCGAAAGTTAGTGGGATTTCCGGCAAAAAAAATCAGTTGTATGTCAAAATGTGCCGCTTATTATGTATGCAGTATATCCTAAATTTCAATCAATATCTTCCAAACGAAAAGAGAAAAGGGGGTATACCATGATCTTGTTACACCCGGTATAAGCGTCATCCATAAGGACTATCCTGTATATCGGTGCTTGAGTAATTCATCGAAGCTTTTGCAGTCGGTATATATAGAGTCGCTAATATGTATGGAAACGGTCTATCTCCTAATGTAAGATAACTAGCAAAAAATGTTAAGATACTAAAGTTTTAAGTATAAGTTGCAGGTTAATTAAGTGTACACGATCAGTTAAAAAGTCATGACGAAACAACATTGCTTTTTCTTTAATGGGACACCCTGTATATTATTCTATATTTCAATTCTTCCAGAAATCCTAAACAAAATTTATATAGCACATCATGTACCTAAACTTCGAATCTGGAAAATAACTTTTTAACTTTAACTTTTTAAAGAAAATGCCCAAAATGATGAACATTTATTTATTATGAAAATTACTGAAGGTGAAGGATATAGATACGATTAAATTTTAATATTAATTTTTTACAGAAAATAAAAAAGCACAATTGTTCAGGGTTGATAAAAATGCATGAAAAGAAAAAAATCGTTTTTTAATGAATGTAATGGATATTTTAAATTTTAAGAAAACAATAGTTATGTGAAAAAAAGAGAGAAAATAAGTTTTAACGAATAATAAATATTTTCTTTGGAATTCTACTTTATAATGTGCTCAAAGTGTTTACCATTTACCTCCTGGCAGTAGTGAATTCGCCGAACAAAATTTTGTAGTGAATCTAAAAGGATGTTGGGAGGAATAGTGGAATTTTCATGCCGTATCCTTTCTTGCAACTCTTCCATACTTTGCGGCCTATTTTTGTAGACTACATTTTATATGACCCCACAAAAAAGTCAAGCGGGGTCATATCGGGAGACCTAGCTGGCCATTCAGTTGCCCCCCCCCCCCCTGCGTCCAATCCATTTATCAGGAAAAGTTTAATCTAGATATGCCCGTACCACACGTCCAAAATGTGGAAGAGCCCCATCTTGTTGAAACCATATATGTTCTGTCGGTAAATTTGGATTGTTTGGGAATAATCGTATAAGTTCTGGAATAATATGCTCTTGCAAAAGTAATAAATATCGTTCAGAAGTCAAATTTCAGCTTATAAAATGGGGTCCTATGACGTGTCCACCAGTAATGCCACATATTTACTTTTTGTGGTCGTTGGGTGTAAATTTCCTCCCTCCAATGTAGATTTTGGTCTGACCAATACCTACAGTTGTGTCGGTTTACGTGCCCATTTAAACAAAATGTAGATTCGTCAGAAAACAATATGTGGTTGATAAAGTTGACATTTTCGTTTAATTTATCCGTAATAAATTCGCAGAACTCGATTCTACGATCAAAATCGTCTTCACTCAATTCTTGTAACAAATCAATTTTATATGCATGGGATTTTTCCCGTCTGAAATTTTTTTTAATGGAAATCCACTCATATCATGATTTAAATCCCTATGTTGTGTCGAATTTATTGGATTTTCCAGCAGACATTCAAAGAATCTTCTTCATTTGTAACTCCTATTGGTCTTCCACTTTTTGATAGATCTTCTAACACCTCCAGTTTCATGAAAACGCTGAAATGTTTTTGAAATGGTTGATTTAGAAAGAGAATATTCACTACCCGATCACAACTTCATCTTCTATCACCATATCCTATGATCATAAAAATTTTAAATGTGTAAATGTTTTTTGACACGTATTGTCAAGATCATTACTATTAGACAAAAGAACGACGGGGCATTGTTATGGAGGAAACTTTCAAAGATAACTTAATGGACTATAAACTTAATGGACTAAAATATTTTTTGTATAATGATTTTCAAAGTTCGATATCTCGAAAACGGTTAAATTTAGGTATATGATGAATTTTATTCAGAATTTCGAGAAGAATTGAAATATGGAATATACTTTAGGAGATAGTCGACTGTTTCCATATATATCAGCGACCGTATATAATAATTCGGTATTTGGCCTAGCAAGGAAGAAAAACCCTACTTAAGTAATCACTGAATTCATCAACGATGGATTGAGGGGCGTTAAAAACTCCATCATTGTTAACATATTTACGTAGTATTGTAGTTGGATGGTTTCTTGAGTGAATATAACTCGAGAAGCGCATTGAATCAGCTTTTAAAGTTAAATATTATTATGCTACTATCAACTCTTTCAAAGTCTATACTTGCGCGATTTAGATTTCTGATTTAATCCTGTCAAAACTACTGTACCTGGCCCTGTATTAAAACAATGACTCAGATACAACAGTCTTCAATCATTAATAAATTATTTATTTGTTTTCCATCATAAATCGATGTCTAATAATGCCATTCAATTAATGAAAATAGACCGTGTTGTTGCATATTTTTACGCACGAAGATGCAACACTTTGTAATAACGCGAATTATTAACAAACTGAAACATTTTAGTAAAATATTGCAGTGATAAATATCTGCTTTCATGCGCCAATAAAAACATCTGCATTTTGCAGGAGCATCGAGACGTGCATTATGAATCTTGGAACTTAGGACGTGGTGTTATTTTTATTATTTCCTACCATCTGCACAGGGGGACTTGCTCTTCACTTTTACGTTTTAACGATGAAAATAAGCGACTTATTAATATCAGAACTTAAACTTTGGCTACACCGCTTGCTCTGAGCCTTTACGTAAGCGTAAAAGCGAAAATTAAAAAACATATTAAAAGTAGTATGCGCTGATTACACCTGGGCAGGAAAATTGTTGTGGGTGACGTCCTAAAAGCTTTCTAAAAGCTTAAATTAGATAATTCGCCTTGTATTTCCGTTTTAATGTTTTAATGCGACTTACACATTTCTAACATAATATTAAAACTAAATAAACGCAGACGCCAAAGAAAAATAAAATTCCAATGGATTACTGCACAGTAAGGCCCTTTGAAGAGGGTAGACATCCGAGGGCACGATTTTCATATTTTATTAAATTTCATACTAAATAATCAAGTACGTAGCGGGTTGTATACAATTTAAAACATTCCTAAAATATTTATGAAAGTTTCTTTCCTACCCCATCCATTTTAAAGGCTGTAGCTTCTACAGAAAACATTATTTAACCCTGGAGACCTAATAAATAAATAAAAAATAAAATAAATAAATTTTCATCGCGCTAATACACACAAAAAAGAAATGTACAGCACGAAGGATAGGAATTTAGGTAGGTGATTATTACAAATATTATCTTTCAAATGTGCTTTTAGAGGACGAAATATTAAAACATAACATTTTTAGTCGCCAACTCCTCTATAAAATCCTTATTTTACTATAAGGAAAGTAACCAGACTGCAACCAACAGCTACTCTCCGGGCTATGTGCCCCACCGAGCGCTGAATTACAAGTTACAAGCCTGGCGCGTTAAGAGTAATAATTATAATAATAAGAAAAGTAGTTTATTTATCCATAGATAATATAAATACAAGAGAAAAATATAATGCCACAAGAAAAAAATAAAGTATATACAATATTCACTAATAACTTAACTTTATGGTTCACATAATACATAAAATATATAAATCAAATCCTAATTTAAATGGAGTGTAGTATCTTGTATAAAACATAATAACTTAGACTTAAATTCTTTAACTGCTGTACTGGACTTAATTATGTGAGGTAGAAGATTGAATTGTACAACTCCTTTGTGGAATAAACTGTTCATTGTGCTGCTCTTAGATGTTCTTTTAACATAAAAGTTGCTAGTATTAGCCATACGTGTATTACGTAGGTGTATATCAGTAACAAGCAGCAATTGCCTACTAAGATAATCAGGCAAAGTACCGTTGATTATTTTTAAAATAAAAGTCATAGTTTGAAAGTAATAAAACTGTTTCATATTAATCCAATTTAATATGCTTAGCATCAGCTGACTGCTTGAAAATCTATTACATCCCAAAATTATTCGCATTACCTTATTTTGGAGAACCTGCAACCTACTAAAATTTGTAGAACTTACATAAATCACTGAGCCACAGTAGAGGAAATGGGACAATATTAAAGAATTATAAACTGTTAACCTTGTATTCATTGATATAAAAGGAGACACCCTACTAAAAAAACCAATTTTCTTGCCAATCTTTTTTGATATATAGTCGATATGTTTATTAAATTTTAGTTCTCGGTCAATTATTAGGCCTAAATATTTAATTTCTTGAACAAGCTCAACATTTTCATTATTTATTTGAATACCAAGATTTAAGTTCATAAATCTATTGTACAAATAATTGTTACCTACAAACATGTATTTAGATTTTAGTTCATTTACTTTAGTTTATCCATTTTAAATTTCTCCGTGAGCAGACCTAAATCTAAATTTACAGTAGTTACCATCGCTTCAAAATTTGTATTTTCATAATAGATAAGAGTGTCATCAGCAAAAAGGTGGATTTTACATTTCTGTAGCACATTATCAAGATCATTGATATAAAGAATGAATAACAAGGGACCAAGAACACTGCCTTGGGGGACCCCAAAGTTGTTTATTTTTGGCTCAGATAAATTGCCATTAACTTTTGTTATTTGATACCTATTTGTTATATAACTTTCTAGCCATCCTATGACAGTGTGGTAAAATCCATACTTTTTTAGTTTTAATATTGATATGTTACGGTCAATTGTTTCAAACGCTCGCTTAAGATCAAGAAAAACGGCACAAATCCCGATCCCTGGCTTATCAAGCAACTGCTTCCACTCCGAAATTACCAACTGTAGTGCAGTTTCACATGAATGTTTACCACGAAAACCCGATTGATATGTACATAAGATGTTATTTGAGTTTATGTAATCAACTACTTGATCGTAAACGACTAATTCTAAGATTTTTTCACAAAATGGCAACATATTTACTGGTCTCAATTGTTCTGCTAAATTAGTATTAACTATTTTCGGAATTGGTACAACGATGGATGTTTTATAACACTCAGGCATAACACCTTTTTCCAAGCTTAAATATAATATTTAAAAAAAATATATCCTATTATATGAAAGAGATTTTTTATAATATCATAACCAATTTCATCAGTGCTGTGCTTCTTAATTTGTTTACTAACCAATTTATTCAATTCCTGTAAAGTTATGGTACAAAATGTTGACATGCTTGAGTTTACAACGGGTACAGTATTACTGATTCTATCGATATTTATATAGCCTACTCCTATACTGATGACAATACTTTCAATACTTCCTACGTAATACTGATATAATACATCTGCCATGTTGTCATTATGTATTACTCCAGAGCAGTTCAAACTTTGAAAAGTGTGTTCACTTTTTTTATTTCCAATTATTTGCTTTAAATTTTTCCACACTAATTTTGGACTTGATTTGTTTTCATCTATATTTCGTTCATAAAACATTTTTTTTGTTTCATTAATAACTCTTACAGTATTATTTCTTGCCTTCATATATCTATCCCAATCTTAAACCTCACTTGGTTGCAGTCTGGTTACTTTCCTTATAGTAAAATAAGGATTTTATAGAGAAGTTTGCGACTAAAAATATTATGTTTTAAATATAATCTTGTTGGAAGTCAGGACCTATAGAGAGAGCTATTGTTTTAGTTGGATTTATGTTTGCCACTTTAGCCAAAGATAATTTTTAAATCAAGACTTACTAAATTTATAACCTCAACTGCATTAGATCCATTACAAGAGTTATACAACTGTATATTATCAGCACACAAAATGAGTTGAGAATATAATAATCTGTGTTAGTCTCCGATATAGAGACCTAATTGTCGTAAGGCAGAATTGGTGGTTGATAGTTATTTTTTTTTCTAAATTAATTATTTCAGAGCTTTTGTTTCCTTACTTATCCTGATACCTAAGTTATCAGAGAAATACACAGACTATAAATTAAATTTTAATATTTCATTTGGTCGATCATAATTTTTTTTCTGCTATTTACTAAATACATATTTTTTAACTATTGGTAAAACAATGACTTAAGAAAATAATAACTTCTGTATTGTTTCAGGAATCAACCAATGAGCTTGTGTGCGCTGGAGGAGCTGAGGTTCATTCCAGAAGAGGAAGTATAAATGACTCTTCCTAGTCACGTTTAATAACCTCAAGTAAAAACTGCCACTACGTTCTTCAAAACAATGGACTTCGGTGCGTGAATTATATGAGTATTATTCAAATTGATTTTTATATTTATTCAAATTTATTAACATCCCTTCTTATGGTTATACAATATTTGAATGTAAAGTGTGCGTACGCCGGCCAAATCTACGGCCGGATTATTTAAATTAGCTTCGGATTTTTGTTTTTTACCAGGTACCAAATTATTTATGTGAGAAATTTCTCTCGTACAAAACACATGAAAGTAAAATTACGGGTAAACAACGTACATGGTGTTCAACGCTAGTGCAGTCGTTCTTTATTGAAAGAAAACCGTGAAAGGACCAACATTATTTTGTAGTTTGATTTTTTAACTTTCACACTTAATGTTACAGTCATTATATCCCCAATTTATTTTCTATAAAAATTAGGCCTCTATCGATATACAGGGTGTTCCGTAATAAAGTGCAAAAAATTTAACTGTAGATTCCCTGTCGAACTTTAAGTAGGGTTCTTCGTATAAAATTTTTCAAAATAATCTTTTCCTGTCCAGATATACCCCCTTAAAGGGGTGTGCCAAAAAGCGATTTTTAATTTCTGTCTCAAAATAACGTAACCGGAAAATGGCGAAATTTGGCACGTCGATTATTCATCAAAAGGCATCTAACGAAATCATTTCATCCACCTAGCACGTACACAAAGGGATGAAATGAACTACCCGTCTTGAAATTTTGTAAATATTTTTCTGCCTGATATATTTTTTTTCAATTAAAAAAATACTAAACATGATTTATTTAGATATTTTTGTATATCTTGAAAAAATTTCGTAAAATCGACCATTTTTGAGAAAAAAATTAAATTATAACTGCCTAACTGATCAAGTAAATGCGATGAGCAGCGCAATTATATTAATGTAAAATACTAAAAGTAGGCTGGTGTCAAATTATAATTGGGCAATATTACGTACTGATATCATCATTTGGTGCTTATAAATTGCGCGAGACATTACAAATTAAAGATGAAAGTATTGAAAAACAAATTTATTAGTAAACTAAAAAAAAAACTAACACAAAATACACAAAATATGAATTTAAACAGTAATAAAAATTAAAAAACTAAACATGAAGACAACGATTGTTGTTTTTAGATATTAAAGCATTTGTTCAAAATGACGACCTCCAACTTGAATACACGTTTGCAACCGTTTCCTAAAATTGCCATACAAGCTATTTAAAACATGTGGAGAGTTTCGAACTTCATCGGCAGCATTAAAAATTCTCGCTCTTAAAACTTCAACGTTAAGGGTAGATGTCGAGTAAACGTTTTTCAAGTCGCCCCAAGAGTAAAAGTCCGATGGATTCATATCTGGAGACCGAGGGAGTCATTTAATTGTGGCTTCTCGCCCCCTTCCAATTCACCGATTTCTAAATGTTGAGTGTAGTCACTCTCCAGCCTCTACAGAATAATGAGGTGACGCACCATCCTGCATAAACCACAGTGTTTGACGTAATGCAAGAGGCAAATCGTCTATAAGTTGATACAGGTGATTTTGTAAAAAGTTTAAATAAGCTGGGCCATTTAATCTGTTTGGTAACTTAAAAGGCCCTATTAATTTAATGGCTATAATTCCGGCCCAAATATTTATTGAAAAGGTGTATTGATATCTTCCATTTACAACAGCGTGAGGATTATCGCCGCTCCATAAATTTACGAAAATTTAAAACTCCATGTCGAGTAAAGCAGCATTCATCTGTGAATAGTACTGTTCTTTTAAAATCTAACGGTTTCCTAAATATAATTCTACAAAAATCAAGTCTTACTGGAAAGTCACGAGAGAACAGCTCTTGTATTCTCTGTAAATGACAGGTGTAAAATCCTTGCCTTTTCAAAATCCTCCATGTCCATACTGATGTTCTTGTTATGTGGAATTGAAGAGCAGCCTGTGTAATACTACATTCAGGAAGTTTGTAGAGATAACTACTCTTGAAAGTAATTAGCAAATGCGTCAATTATTACTTGTGGTTCGTTTAATATAGAGTCATTGTAAGACATAAAGCTAGGAATGTTGGATACATTTTGCTACTCTATACATATGACCAAGAGTGATTTGGATTAGACTTAATTTGGTTCTCAATATTGATAAGATATTTTTTGTGCGCATTATCAATATAGATTTTTATGTTTGCTCTTAGAATTTTAAATGGCTCAATTCATCTGCGTCACCAGAAACAAATATACACAAATATATACATCTTCACATAAGCCTCTATAATATGTCATTGAACCAACAGAAGTACAAATGGCTCCGTTACAAATCAGTGAAAAATTTAAATCTGTTTTTCTCTATTCAGCAGAACAAAATTACAAATTAACTGCATGCAGCAAGCTTTTTTTTTTTATTCGGGACTAAATAGGATACGGCAAATTAATTGCATGTAAACATTAACTATATACACTTAGCACGAGTGTCTAAACTGATATACCGCATTTTAATTCCTTGTTAGTAAGTTGCTTAAAAAGCGCATATTAAAATGTCGATGTCCATTTCTCCTGGAAAAATCAGCCAGCACTTGACGTCTGGACCTAACCGTTTATAATACGAAGCTGATTTCTTTAGATTATAGTACTTGGCAAAAGCAATCGTCTGCTAAATGTTTTGTAACTAAACTAAAATATTTGCTAAAATAATCTTCAAGCAACAAATTTTAAACATGAAATTTGGAATAAAAGCTGACGTTTAGATACAAGATACAGTAACTAACCTATATTTTACTTTTCTATTTCTTAATTTTGGAATACCCTCTATATTGCAACAACCGGTATATATTGTTAATTTAATATCGTGGAATGTGCAGGTTCTTTCCACTCCATTTCTCGATTGATAAAATGGAAAACATGTTCCTTAAATGGAATCAATTTTCCGTATCTGGATATGAGGACTACTTGCTATTCCTCTGGGGAGATGATGACTTATTTTATTGTTCATCAGTGAATACCATTTGAAGGTTAAATAATATTTTATAGTGCATTTACCTTCGTTTATCGCCTTACTCCATTACCTTCTCAACTAAACGACTTAGCTCTGTCGATCGAACATATCGCCCTGTACATTTCAGACCGTACAGTAGAACCACTGAATAAATCAGTGAAACAGATAACGCAAGCTCACAGTCAAACAACTTGTATGTTATCTGATAAACCATTAAAAATCCTTGTAATTACTATTAGTAATAATAATAATAATAAGTACTTTTATCGACCTTTTATCTGCCACATACATACAACTAAAAACAGAAACTAACCGAAAATTTTTCTTCATAGAGGGATCTCCAGATAAGAAATAAATTTAAATGTGTTAGGTGATATTACATCTAATACAAAACTGTAACCATATTATATTGTATTGTATATTATAGTAGAGGAAAAGATTGCAAAAAAATTATAGTTTAAAGAAACTAAAAAAAACCACACTTTAATAGCAAATCGAACTAAAAAGTAAAAAATATTGTTTGAATATTAAGATTTTGTTCAACAGCGATAGAAAGTCCACTAACTCAATATAATTAAATGATTTTTAATAAGTTTACAATAAGAATGAAGTGATTGACAAAAAAACTTCATTTTATTGTAAAAAGTTTAGGGTGCGCAAAAGTGTACACCTATGTGCGCATCGCTCTTGTGCTAACTGCTGAGATACGTTCAAAGATTCCGTTACAAACAAACAAACAAACACACAGGTGAAGCTAATAAAATAATAATAAAATATATATAAATAACAGCGGCGCTTTCGGAACAATCACGAGAATAGACTAGTCATTTAAAAAAAAATTAATCTTATTCTGACGATTCTAGTGAAGACACTAGGACAAAATTGTCAAATTACTGTATTGCCGTTGGTCCTTGATAAGTGTGCAAAGTTTCAGTTTAACCTGACATTTTGAAGTGGGTAAGAATCCCGTTCAAAAATTCCGTTACAAACAAACAAAAACCATACAGGTGAAGCTAATAAAAACGTGTTAAAAACGGTACAAGTTCTTAATCGTTACTATTTCAATGTAAAGACTTGATACCTTTTGCTTTATTTATTTATTTTATTTATAATAATACACTATTCTACAGGTAAAAACCCAATTACAGAACAGGAAGATAAGAATAACAAAAAGCTACTAAGAAAGATAAAAAGATAAAGATAAAGTATTAGACGTGTCAAATTTGAAGTATGCATTAAGAGAATAAAAATACAGATCAATATGATTAAATATAACATAAAGACGGTCAAAATTAACGCAAAACTATACATAGCTATACAAAATAGTAAGAAAAAACAAAGAAAAGGAACAAAGCTCATCTTTTAAGTAATACATTTTAATATGATTAAGGCTGCAACGAAATATATCAAGATGGCTACCATTTGCATTACAGATTTTGCACGCTGTGTAAAGCGGGGGAGTATTTAAGAACATTAGTACGAGATGTTGACAGATAAAAAGTTAGAACTTGAATTTACCCTAGGTACCATAAAATTTAATTTTGCTAATAATTCTTGTCAATCAATAATATTATGAATCATTTTAAAAAGGAATGCCCGAGAAAAATATCTACGTCTAGCCTCAAGACTTGCCATGCCGTGTTTATCAAGCAGTTCCTCTTGCAGAACACCTAAGAGTGGGTAAACACCGACACCGTCCGATTTAAAATCCAGGAATTATAAAAATCGACCTTGGACTGATACTAAATTATTGACATAAGTGTTGTAATATGGGGACCATACAAGAGAAGTATACTCAAGCTTAGATTTAATAAAGGTAAAATAGACAGGTTTAATTGCGTCTAACCGAGTAAAATCACGACAATTTCACACCAAAAATCTATAGGTCTTACTAACTTCTATGGTAATGGTGTCAACGTGAGCGGTAAAATAAAGCTTGGTAACAAAAATAGAGGGACGGTTCAGATTGACATTATCTAGGTTATAATCGAAAATTATATGAGTGGATTTTGTAGAAAAAGGCATGACATTTAATGACAACTTGTTTTCCTGACACCAGGCATTTACACTGTCTAAGTTCCTTTGAAGACGGAGACAATCATTGTGGCTATTAACGTTAGCATAGATCTTTAAATCATCCGCATAAATGAGACAATTCACATCCAACTCATCTACAATATCGTTTATAAAAATAATGAACAACAGGGGGTCAAGGATGGCCCCCTGTGGAACGCCAGAAGTTACGGTATATTCAGCAGACTTAGAACCATTGGGTACAACATATGGAGTCCTATTATATAAGCATGACCTAAAAAAGTTTAATAGAGAATCAGATAAGCCGAATAAATGTAATTTGTAAAGTAGCATGCTGAAATCGGGTCTATCAAGAGCTTTCGGAAAATCTGTATAAATAACATCAGTTTGTGTCTGCGTATCTATAGATTCGGCTATAAATTGAGTAACACAAATCAGATCTGTTGCAGTAGATCGGCTCTTCATAAATCAGTGTTGATAGACTGAGATTTTGTTGGACACATGATGGTATAGAAAATCATGTAGATTTCCAAAATTTTACAACAATTGCAGATAATGGATATAGGTCTAAAATTGCTAATATCAAACTTATCGTCTTTTTTATATACAGGACATACTTCTCAAAAAGTTTTTGGCATTCCGCAACTGTAGTCGAAGAGGCGAGCGTAGGTGCGTCTTTACTATGTACATACTTCGGTATGCGATGTAAAGCAACGACAGGCGCAGTTAGTACTTGGATGGGTGACCATTCCAACGGAAACCGCGTTCTCGCCTCACACATCTTCCAGCGGCTTGTATATCAGTGTATGCGCGGAAGCTATACAACCTTAGGCGAGGGTTGTATAGGGGATATACCATCCTTCGGAGGGGATGTAAAGCCGTCGGTCCCTTGTCTATTAAATGTTAGGCAAGTAAAAGATCCCTACTCTTCTTAAGGGAAGAGGTTCGGCAAAATTCCTGGTTGGGGGTAGCTCGTCTACAGGCGTCGGTGTTAGGCCTCAGTAGCGGAAATAGGCCGACGTTAAATAAATGTATAAAAAAAACTGTAGTCGATTCCTCAATTTTCAACATTTTATTTTATTTTTGGTCAATTTTGTATCAGAATACAAATTTTGGAGCTACCATTAATTATTATTAACCCTTCCGTTTCATCGTACTGAATCACTTTTTTCGTTTTGAAGGTCATATAAAATCGCGATTTGCGTCGTTTCTCTTGATTTTAATGAAAAATGCCTAGAGTAAAAAAGTGTTTAGAATGCGATTTTACATAAGAGAAAAGATTTTCTCTAATCAGTTTGTAGTAAAAATAGAGGAAAAATTTTAAACACTGCTTTACTCTACATATTTTTCAGTAAAACGGCATAAATCAGGAATTCATTTTTAAAGTCAGCCATTTTGGGTTCGCCATTTTGAATTTCCCAATTTTCGTAATCAGCGACCCCCAAAAACCACCATGATATGAATTATAGTTAACTTGGTTGAAAACTTTACGAGTTATTGAATTGGGGATGTAAAATGGGGGCTGCAACTCCCCGGGGTGAGTGCACTAATTTTCAAAGATATACATTTCATATGTTACCGAAACTTAATATAATGCAAAATGTTTCGAGTCGTTACATTGAAGTAGTAACGATTAAGACCAAAATGTCTTCATTTCGTCTACTATCTGTGGACCAAGCACCAAAATCCATCGACTTAAAATTAATAGTATTTTGAAATGGTTCACCCTGTACAGGATGCAACGCTGCGAGGGAGAATACAAACGACAAATTCTCACGAACCAACCTTGACCCGTACAACGTTAAAATGCACAAATCGAACGGGGTTCCTTTCACGTAAAAAATACGTTATCGATACAACCACCTCAATCACATCTCGCCTTCCCACCATTGTCTCTGAAAATAATACTTTATATTCGATAATTTTTCATACCATAAATATTTATGGAACCGAACATTGTCCATCATATCTAAAATATGTTCTATCCGCTGTCATGTTTGTAAACATTCATCTAACAATGTAGCATCCACTTCTTGGATTGAATAAATAATTACCTAGAATAGCGCATCTGTGATTTTGTCAGGGCCGGGCTGCCTTATTTAATATTATTGTGATTTATTTATGGAAGATTTTAATTTGCAATTCCAGTCCGTTGCTCAAGCCCCATATAATTTTCTTTCGGGCATTAATACACAAGAGGTCAATTTTTACCAGGCATTTTTTTTAATAAAAAATGAATTTTAAAAAACTTCCCGTATCTGAAACTAGCAAATTAGAATATTTTAAAACAAATATCCTACTTAGAAAATTGAATTTATAAGATACCGAGAGTACTAAAAACTCATTATAGATGCAAATTTCTTAAAAACATAAGCAAGGAACAAATTTAAAGAAATTTAATTGGAAATACCAGCACTATGACAGTTCCTGGGTAAAATTCTACCTGCTTCGGTCATAGAAACTTAATGTCCAGTAAATTGTCCTTATATTTGCCGCTGTGGGCTGTATCTTCGATCTCTCCCATTTATATGCCTAACCAGTGATCATAATTCGGTTGAGACCAAAACTACGGACTTGAAATAATTTGTTAAGTTAAACAACAGGTGTATATTTCAGAAGCTGCTTATTAAAATATCACTAATCATCAAATTAGGCAGATACGGGAAGTTTTTTAAAACGCCTACTTTCAGTTCTTTCAAAATACTGCAGATAACTAGGCTAAATTTAATAAGGCCGTCAAAACAGGCATTAATTTCATAAAAAATATGTCGAACTCGTGACGAACCTATTACCCTCAAATTTTGAAAAAGTAAAGTAATTTAGCCAATTTAATTACCTATTCTAAAATTTTAAATATTTTAAAGCCCGTCTGTTTTTTATGCCTATGTTATCTACGATCACGGTAAAATTATTTTCCCCAGGTAGGGGTAGCGTCAAGGCAGCCCAAGGTATAACTTTATATCTCCAAAAATGAATGAGCTATAGAGATACGCCCGTCACATAGCGTAATGTTCCTTAAGGATGTTCCAACTGAGCAAAAAAGATTCATGGTTCTATGTACAGATGTTCAAAAATTGTAAGAGTTTACATTCAGCATAATGATGTTCGATGTATGTTTAATATAAAGAGTGTAGCAGGAAAAGAAGGGCTAATCGTCTCCCGCGTGGATGATGTTCATTTTTTTTTGTACAGTTGGCACCCAGTGGCACTTCCAATTTTGCCAAATATTAGATTTTAATACATGTACCCAAGAAACGAAAAAGTTCCTCTTCTTACTCTGCAAGGTTTAACGGTTAAATAATACACGATTTTAAGCAAAAAGAAAAAGTGCTAAAAAGATACAAGTTACACGGTATTTCTGATGATGAAAACAAATTTAGAAGGTTAAGGTCCAAAGTTAAGTCAGATATGGGTCATGCGTATAAGTTATATCTTGCGAATATTGAAAATAACATTTAGATCAACCCAAACAACTTCTGGAGTTTTATATAAAAAAAAAATTCTACATACATCCCTTCATCTTTAAAATATGAAAATCAAATTATCGAAGACCCACAATTAATTGTCGATAGTTTTGTTGACTTGACAAAATCCTTCACATCTCCTAATTCCGGCGCCGATAATTTTAACGACACACCTAAGATGAAGTCCAATGTCTTAAATCTCTCTGCTATCACTGAGAGAGAGATAATTAAGGCCTTTAAAAAAACTAAAGCCACTATGATCATGAGTCCCGATCTAATTCCTGCATTTCTTATTAAAGATTGTGAGACTGTATTTGCCAAAGCACTATTTAATTATCTATAATCTAATATTAAGTGCAAATTTTTCTCAGAAGTAGAAATCTTTACGCATGTATCTGGCGCAATATCTATCGATCAACATGGTTTTATGAAAAATAGATCAACTGTCACGAACATTGTGTGCAAAGCACAATTTCTTTGTGAAAGTCCGGATAGATGTGTTCAAGTTGAATTATCTACACAGATTTCTCCAAGGCTTTTGATAAGCTAGATCATAGTACTTGGTAAACTAGAGACCTTCGGTCTTTCTTATTCATTATTACAAATAATTGAATCATATCTGCAGGATCAATATCAATTTGTTCAGTATCGAGGTTATAAATCTGGCAGTTTCTTACAAAAATCCGGTGTGCCACAGGGGTCGATACTTGGTCCACTTTTCTTTGTTATGTTTATTAACGATATTTTGGAGAGCTTCGATAATAACATCCATTTCCTCCTGTACGCAGATGGTCTAAAGATATATCAATTGATTGACTCAATTGATGATTGTGTTAATATTCAAGACTGTTTAAATACCATTAATACTTGGTGCAATGACAACTATTTACCTATGTAGCAAATGTAATGTAATTTGGCAGAAAACGCAGCTTACATGTTTAATTATAACGTTGACAACGAAAGTTTGCAAAGGCCTGACTTCATCAGAGATTTTGGAGTTTATTTCGATCCAAAATTATCTTTCAATAGACATGTGGAAATGACAACTGCTTCCGCTTTTAAGAGCCTTGGTTCCGGAATACGTAACTTTAAAGGTTTTAAAATATTAGAAAATAGATAGAGTATTTTCCTCCCTTTTCAACGATATATCACATGCCATATTTATTCATTGGAACTACGTTAGTAATTATAAAAACATTTTTTAAAACCAATAAATTTTTTCTTAACAAGCATTATACTTGCCGTGGAGAAGTATGATTTAAAATAATTCAATAAGTTGTTCAAATCTTTGCTATAATAAAACATTAACACAATTAAGAAGAATAAAGTAAATTCAGGTAACAAAAACAAATTAATAATAAAAAGAATAAAGCACACAGAACATTAATATTTATCTAATCCTCAAAATAATTTTTAAGATATCATATCAAGTGTTCAAAGTGTCCACCGCGATTTCTTATGCACAATCGAGCACGGCGAGGCACTGCATTTAAAGCATTACTCAGCATTTCGAGGGTAACTGTAATACATGCCTGTTGAATTCGAGCTTTTAGGTCCTCTACATTTTGCGGTGTCGTCGAAAACACCTTATCTTTAACATACCTCCATAGAAAAAATCCATTGGGGTTATATCTGGAGAACGAGGGGGCCATGGAATAAATCCATTAGTACCTATCCAATGTTGAGGCAAAATTTCATCTAAATAATCTAGGCAAATCTGGGAATTGTGGGGAGGAGCTCCATCTTGTTGAAAATATTGAAAGTTGTGTCGATTCTCTAAAGGTAGGTTATCTAAGAATTCATTAAATTCATTTCTCAAAAAGTTTAGGTACCTTTGATCATTGAGGTGACTATCATAAAAATAAGAACCTATTAAATTGGTACCTAAAATACCTATCCACATATTTATTGAAAAACGATTTTGAAACCTAGTCGGCCTATGCCAGTGTGCATTTTCAGAAGTCCATTTGTAATGAATATTGCAATTAAAAAATCCATTATTGGAAAAATTTGCCTCGTTGGACCAAAGTATTTTACTACATATTAATGGATCGGCACGCTTCTTTTCCAACTTTTCCTCTTTGGTTTGTCCCCCGCTTGTAAATTGTGAACTTTTTTGGCTTTATAACACCGGTAACCATTTTTCTTTAAAATTTTTCTAGCACTTGTTTTATTTATATGACAAGCAATTTGAATTTCTCTTAATGATGTTTCCAAATTTTCTGTATTTTTATTTCTTACATAATTAATAAATCGGTTTACCTTATTTACATTATCAGTAACACTGTTCCATCTTTTCTTCTTTAAAAATAAACCATTATTTTTCAGTTTCGTAGCTAATTTTCTGAACAGTTTTATTCGGCTGTAGTGCTTGTGGAAATCTGTTTCTATATCCTACTTGAGCTAATTCAGAGTTAAAATTGCATTGGCAATATGTAACGAACATACTATAACGATCAATGTGAGTGAAAATCATTTTTGAAAATTCTAAATTCTTAAACGAGTGTGATTGAGTGAGAGTTTAAGTATTAACTGAGATGATCTGTCAAAAAATTAAATTGTCAAGTTTGTTCATAGCCAACTAGTTTAAAATAATTGAAATAATAGTGAAATCATGAAATACAAACAAATGGATATTATACTTAAATTAATTGGTAAAGACATTTTAACTTTCTGAGCAAGAAGGGACGCTTTTATGGAGGACTTCTATACATTGGCTTAACTGCGAATCCTCTTTCCATAATTGCTCCATGTTGCTTTCTTCATTATTATTTTGTTTTTGTTACCTGAATTTACTTTATTCTTCATAATTCTGTTAATGTTTTATTACAACAAAGATTTGAACAACTTATTGAATTATTGTATCGTTTTATTTAATCATACTTCTCCACGGCAAGTATAATGCTTGTTAAAAATTTATTGGTTTTAAAAAATGTTTTTATAATTACTAACGTAGTACCAATAAATAAATATGGCATGTGATATCGTTGAAAAGGGAGGAAAATAATCTATTTTTAACGGCGCCATTTCCCGCCCGTTTCAAAATAATTTTTTTAACAGCCTGAAGAGTAAATTTCAAAATACAGCGGTTTTGAAAAAAGATTAGATAAAACCTCGTTGAAACACTCTGTTTTGCAAAAAATTTTCGCCTTAGAATTTTTCTCGTATCTCTTCAAATAACGGAGATATTTGGCCTAGACGTTTTCCGCATTTTCGATATTTTCCGCCATAACTCTTAAAGTAGGCCATGGATTTCAAATGTGTAGATATTATATTGTTTTGTATCTAAACCTGTAACTGGACTTTGACTGTTGGATTTTGTAATTAAATAAATAAATAAACAAAACAAATAAATAATACATAACTATTTAGACGCATTAAGATTTATTAGAAACGTCAAAAATAATCTGTATCTTTTGCACAGCTTGCGTTTGCTCAATTTAATTTAAAAAATATATGTTATATACAGAATCTTTAAATACTGTTTCATAATATATAATTTTTAAAATCGATAAAGGGGATAGATCGTCCTCTGCGTGGGAGCCAATTGGCCATTTTTATCCTGCTACTTTGTGATACTAAGGGCCGGTTTATCGATACAAGGTTAACTTGTGACCAAAGGATAAATATCAAACAAAACAATAGATACCTATTGTTTCGTTTAACATTTATCCTATAGTTGATAAACAAGACCTAAGCAAGAATACATTTAAATGTTAATAGTTAATCATTCGCAGCCGCAAAGAAGGGGAGATAATCTTAATAATGTGACGTTAACTTTTATTTATTAACGTAGTTACATTCCCAGCATATTAGTCAATAAATAAATTATATTCAGATGATCAAAGTAGCAGCAGCACGTTGAATTAATTATTAATAAGTTTTCATTGAACCTGTATTTACATAAATAAATGATAATTTCGCGCGTTAGCTATTTTAATACCGCTAGAAATACTCACTTAGGCTGTGACAGTTTTATAAAATAATATTTGTGTACTATATTTGATCTGGCTATGCAAAATTCATGACTGGAATTAATTTATGTTCGATATAAATTAAAGTAATTGCTGTTATATAATGTTGTATAATCTTTTCGGTTTGTTTTATTACCTTTTTATAGCCAAACAAAATAGCGTAGCAATTGTTCTCGGATATTGTTGTTTGCAAATTATTATTTTGCTAACTCACTATACAGTATTGGACTACTGGTGGATGTGGCGGTGTACAATATACATTATCTTTTTGAAAAA
Organism: Leptura quadrifasciata; assembly: GCA_963675555.1. Taxonomy (NCBI): domain Eukaryota; kingdom Metazoa; phylum Arthropoda; class Insecta; order Coleoptera; family Cerambycidae; genus Leptura; species Leptura quadrifasciata. The sequence goes on along the minus strand of OY776681.1, from coordinate 9,449,893 downwards.
TTACCACCGATGTCTAGAGTCCTCCTAATCGACCTAAAATAAACAATATAGCCATGTATCTTTGTGTATAAATCCCACCAACCCTCTCTAATCATGATTATACATTGGTATTTGATTACTCAGAGAACCCTCTAAAGCTTGATGAGTATATGATGATTAGTTATTTCAATACTTCCAAATTACAATCTAATTTGCAAGATAATTTATGTAAACTATTGTTACGCTTCTTGAATTTCACCAAGTACTTACATTGTAATAATATACTTAGTCCTAATACAAGGGTATTGGATTTAATAATCACTTCACCTAGTGTAAATACAGGGTGGACCATTAATAACAGGCCGTAGTTCAGAGGTAGATCTTTCAGCCAAGATATGAGGATATAACCTAAATATGCTGTGGAAAAAGATACAGGCTGTCAAAGTTCAAATTCGTTTTTTTGCAATAACTCAACAGGCTCTTGACTGATCTTCGCCAAATTAGCTAGAGAGACTTTTTTTATTCTCAGAAACAACAATTTATGTATTACATCACGTTAGATTATAGAGGGCGCCTCAGGATCTGTATCTGATGATGAATTTTTTTCATATTTCTTTCATAACTTTTACGTTAGTTTTTGGTCTTCTAATAAGATTAGATCCTTATTTTAGATAATCTTTTAATTTACATATTTTTCTCAATACCATGAAAATAATCCATTAGTTCATAAGAAAGTGAGAAAGAGTTTACGTTGTAATTACGATTTTGTTTTCCCTTACGTTTTGTACTTTTTTCAATAAATACAAATCAAATCAAATCAAATTTATTTATCATTTGGTGTGAACATAGGTTTAACAAATACATCATCAAAAAAACCAAGAAAAATATTATAATCTAAATCTAAATCTGTCTGTATACTTAATAGTTACGGGTTTATACACTCTAGGCGAGAAGCCTGTGTGTGTATACTGTACATAACGCATAGATATTATCTTTTAACAAAAAACATATTTTATGAATGAAATAATATAACTTTATATAAATATTCTAAGCATTAACAAGAATTCGAATAAAAGTAGATTTATTTTCCTTAATAAATGTGTTTAACCTCTTGGGAAACAGCTTGATATTGTTAATTTTTTTAATCGTAATAGGGAGGAGGTTGTAAAATTTAGGGCCATAGTAAATAATTGATCTTTGGATGGTTGAGCGTGATATTTGGGGCAGATCGAAATTTAAATTTACTTTATTGCGGGTGCTGTAATCATGATTGACCGTGGTGTGTAATAAACTTTTATTTAAGTAAATATGAGGACACTTTTCACATACAACATATCAATGTCAAAAACTTTGAATTCATTAAATAATAGATCGGAAGGGTATTGTTTGCTTCTTTTTAAAATTACTTTAATTAAATATTTCTGCGAAATTTTTAAGGGTTCTAAATTAGAGCGGTAAGTTCCTCCCCATATTGTTATCCCGTAGCGGATTATAGACTGGGCCAAGGCATAATACAATGTTTTTAATATGTAATTAGGCATTATATTTCGGAGATGGTAGAATTTATATATTAATTTTCGTATTTTATTGTTTAAGTTATTTATTTGCTTATTCCATTTTATATTTTTGTCTATAGTGATTCCCAAATACTTTATGCTATATGTTGCTTTTAACTCGCCAGTACAGTAGCAATTGGTTTTATTTTGTAAGAGACAATTAACAGTATGTAATTTTAATGTATTAATATTGGGCGAATTTTTATCATAAATGTTGAAACATATAAATTTTGCTTTATCAAGATTAATTGTTAGTAAATTTTCTGAGAGACATTGCTGCAATGTTGCGAATTCAGTTACGGTTTTTTCCATAGCATTTTGCCAGGTATCTCCTTCAACCATAAGAACAGTGTCATCGGCATATGCAATAATTTTACTATTGATGTTTAGAATAGCATTTCATTGACGTAAATGATGAATAGGAGCGGTCCAAGGACAGTCCCTTGAGGTATGCCCATGTTTATTTCCCTTAAAGAACTATTTTGATTTCGAATTTTTACACATTGTCTCCTGGATTTGAGATAACTAGCAAATAGTTTATTAGGTACACCTCTAATACCATAATTATCAAGTTTCTCTATTAATTTACTATGTGACACAATATCAAAGGCCTTGGCCAAGCCTAAAAATACCGCTATTTGTTTTTCATTATTTTCAATTGAATTATATAGTGTTTGGGTGACCTCGTATATTGCATCTTCTGTACTTTTTTTATCTTGAAAACCATACTGCTTATTAGATAATATATTGTTATAGTTTAAGTGTTCCACCAATCTACTCTTGATACACATTTCCAAGATTTTGCACAAATTATTAATTACGGAGATTGGTCTATAATTACCTATTACAGTCCTGTCATCTTTTTTGTAAATGGGAGTAACTATACTTACTTTTAAATCGGATGGGAATATTCCTTCCTCAAAACATAGACTAAAGATCTAACTTAATGGTTTTGCTATATATGTGCCAATTTTTTTTAATGTTGTTGCGGATATTTTACTATAACCAGAGGCAGCATTGTTTTTCAGATTATTAATATTTCTTAAAATTTCATCCTCGCTTACTGGATTAAGAAACATGTTATTGTAAGAAATATCTCTATCATTTAACTTTTTATCTACTTTTATTTTATCTGCCATTTCCTTTCCAATATTTATAAAATAATCATTGAATGTTTCTGCAATTTGATTTTCATTTATGATAATTTGATTATCATGTTTTGGCAGTTATTAGTATTTTCATTTAGACCATCTTTTATTATTTCCCAAATTTTTCTTATATTATTTTTGGTTTCTGCAATTTTGTTACAATAAAATTCTCTTTTTGTTTTTTTGAGAAGTTCGTTAACTTTATTTCTATATCTTTTATACTCTTGCGCAAGTATTAAATTATTTATATTTCTATTTAATTGTAATTTAAGTTTACCCCTATTTCTTATTGAAATTACTAGCCCGCTGGTAATCCATGGTTTGATCTTTTTTTCGTTAGATTTAATTTGAAATATTTTTGTACATTTATGTATATTATACAACAGCTTATCTTTGAAAAACTCAAAAGCAACGTTCATGTCTTCTAATAGATATAATTCATCTCAACATTCTTTCGAAATTAATTCTTTTAAATTGTTATAATTTAATAAGATGTTGATTGTGAATTTATCTTACAGCTAGTTTTATTAGAGTCCTTTTCAACCTTTAAAACTATAGGGTAATGATCAGTTGTATTATTTTGTAAGATAATTGGTATCAATTCAACGTTTTTTATTGATTTTGGTATTTTTATAAAGATATGATCTAAGCAACTTGAAGAAGATGGCCTTGTGATTTCATTAATAAATAGCAGAAAACCATTTTGGGCCGTAATATTTAAATATTCATATTTTATTGCGTCGGGTTTACTATAATATCAATATTTATATCACCTCTTAGAATATGGATTGTAACTTTATTTTCAGTAGTTGTTAAAATTTGTTGCAGTTCATGTAAAAAAAAATTGTATTTCATTAGTTGAGGGTAATCGATATACAGATGTAATATTAAAAAGTGTGTCATAAATTTGGAAAGTAAGGTTGATAAATGTGTTTTCTGTAAATTTAGTACATTTAAAATTGGAAATATATAGTCCACTTTTTACATATTTTTCAGTAAATACACTTTGTTTCATTAAATTTTAATTTGGCTTTCAAAAAATTATTGAAATGTTTAACGGCACTTTTCTCGAAAACGGTTGAAGTTGTCAAGTTCTACCAAGTGTACCTTTTATACGTGGAAATGACGCCCTCATCAGATTTTCAGATCAGAAATACAACGTTTCGTAAAAAAAAATGAAAGAAATTCATCATCAGATACGGGTCCTGCGGCGCCCTCTATGATCTAACGTGGTGTAATACATAAGTTATTTTTATTGTCTGAAAGTTATTTGTGACCTTCTACGAATATTCTTTCCTGTTATTTAGATTTTCTACCACATGTATTATCCTTCTTCGCAAACAAATCATCGAATCTACAAAATAATAGAATTATTGGAAAAAAGCCTTTGCGCCCATGACGTTTACGTCAAAGGAACAGTCAGAGGTTATGTTTTACAAATAATATAAATCGGAATAAACACAAAAATAATGTATTTTTCTGACGTTTCGGAAAGTAGTCAAGTTACACAAAAACAATAAAATATCTTAAAAACTAGGTAAAAAAATCACATACAGAATAAAAGCATTTTGATAACAAAACAGTTTTAAGTTCCTTTTAAAATCTAGCAAATTTCTAGCAATTTTACATTCTGTTGGTAAATGATTAAACAATTTTGGACCCATGTAATTTGGTGAATTAGAGGTTATATTAAGTCTTGCAAATGGTACTCTAAACTCTTCCTTGCTACGTGTATTTGCGCTATGAATATCTTTATTCATAATAAATATATTTTTATTTTGGTAAACATAAACACACAGTTCAAATATATATATATATATATATATATATATATATATATATATATATATATATATATATATATATATATTATACTCTCTAAACAATTCTTGCAAGAATGGGTACTACACACATTCGCTATACGACACAATATACGTTTTAGAGCAATAAAAACGTTCTGTGATAGAGTGGAGTTTCCCCAGAAACAAACACCATACCTCATTCTGGAATCCACTTGGGCATAATATAAATTAACTAATTGATCCCTAGTAAGTACTGGCTTAATATTGTTAATTAGGAATGAAATAGATGAAAGCTTGGAAATTATAAATTCACAGTGTGATTTCCAGTTTAAACACTCATCAATATGTAAACCTAAAAATTTTATACTATTATGTGTACCTGTTATAATAGAGTTGATGGCATTAAGAGAAATAGATTCGCAGTTTTTCTGTCTATTATGAAACTGAGTTAACTGAGTTTTATTAGTATTGAAATGAAGTTGATGTTGATCGAAAAATGTAGATACTTTTTCAATAACGTTATTACATTTAATTTTTAACTCATTATGCATCGGATCTGAAACAATCATGGAAAGATCATCGGCATACATTGAAAAGAATTCGTTACATAATATGAAATCAAGCTCATTAATATACAGTATGAATAACACAGGGCCCAATACTGAGCCCTGTGGAACACCCATACTTAGAAACGAACATCCAGAATTGACTATGCATGTCCTACTTTCATTTACATATTGTATACTTACAAACTGCTGGCGATTGATTAAAAATGACTTGATCCAGTTTAACGAATGTCCTCTAATACCATAATCGTTCAATAAACTTAACAATTTTGTATGGTTGACGCAGACAAATGCCCCGCTGAAATCAAAAAATATTCCAACAGGGCATTCCCCTACTTCAATGTGATTAATAACACGATTATAGAATGCTATTACGGCTGTTATGGTTGACTTTCCACAATGAAAACCATGTTGCTTATCCGTCAGAATTTGATGTTCCACTAGAAAATTAAGTAAGCGATCTAGATAACAGTATTCAAATAGTTTAGAAAAACTAAATGGTACTGTTACAGGTCTATAATTCTCCAAGAAATGTGGATCGTTTTTCTTAAATATGGGTATTACTTATTATTATTTACCTATTTTTAGTGTATCTGGAAACGCTCCAGTGTTAAAGGACAGATTTACCAAATAAGTCATTGGAGTTATCAATAATTTTAAAACTTTTTTAATTAAGAAGCCAGGTACATCGTCTGGTCCAGATGATTTCCGTTTTCAAAGCGTTTTTTGCAAGAACTCTTATTTTGCTGTGTATATCAAATACACAGCTTTAAGATTATGTTTATGTTATTTCCATAGATAGATATAATAATAATAATAATAATAATATGTAAACGCAATTTTCAAGTATTTCTATGTAATGTTCTATAATCAGTTTGATACGCTTGTTCCTAATAAAAGCGTGAATATTCTGAAGAATACAATGGCCAAATTATACAAGTGATCAATCAAAAAGTGCATTATCATAGAATATACCTGGCGATGAGATAAGTCCTGTTCCAATTTCTCTTTTGACTTTAGGAATAAAATTTTGAAATTTTGGGATATCATTTGTGGCACAAGAAGTCCAGTTTTGCATTTATTCAGTGAAAAATATCACTTCGAGTCCAACCGGAATAACAAATTTTGATTCTTTTAAAATATACCGCTCTACATACAACCTTTCAGCTTGAAGTGCATTTCTTTTTTATTCATCATAAATAAATAACATCCACCTTTTCATTTTGGGCGAACACTACCATTTTGTAATTTGTCACAATAAACAATATAGTTTCGACTTTACAGTCTGGCTACAGAAAGGGGCACAGTACCACCACAGTTTTACTCAACATAACCGACAACATCATTAATGCTTTGGGCAACTGCGAGGCATGCGCTTTAGTCTTATTAAATTTTTCAAAAGCATTCGATACTCTTGATCGCGCACTGATATGCGCGAAGTTAAACTTTTATGGTTTTGACAACACATCGGTAAATTTCTTTTCATCCTATCTTACAAATCGGAAACAAATAGTGTTTCTAAATCATGAATATTCTGATACAACAAATATCACTTCTGGCGTACCACGGGGTTCCGCTTTGGGCCCACTTCCATTTTTAATATATACAGCCGATGTATTTAAATATATGAAATACTGAATATACAAATATGCAAGCCTTCGATGATGATATATGTGTTTCATTATTTCAAAGCGAACGAAGTAAACCAAGCATCACGACAAATTAATGAAGATCTTTCTTCAATATCAAGTTATGCTAATCAAAATAACTTAAAACTAAATTGAAGTAAGTGTTCATTCATTTTATACTGCTTTGATAAGTATAGGCAAAACTTGACATCAAATTTGAATTTGAAATGAATAAAAAAATGTTATGTTAGTTTTTTTTATACATTTATTTAACGTCGGCCTATTTCCGCTACTGAGGCCTAACACCGACGCCTGTAGACGAGCTACCCCCAACCAGGAATTTTGCCGAACCTCTTCCCTTAAGAAGAGTAGGGATTTTTTTACTTGCCTAACATTTAATAGACAAGGGACCGACGGCTTTACATCCCCTCCGAAGGATGGTATATCCCCTATACAACCCTCGCCTAAGGCTGTATAGCTTCCGCGCATACACTGATATACAAACCGCTGGAACATGTGTGAGGCGAGAACGAGGTCTTCGTTGGGACGGTCACCCATCCAACTACTAACTGCGCCTAACGTTGCTTTACATCGCATATCGAAATATGTACATAGTAAAGACGCACCTACGCTCGCCCCTGTTATGTTAGTTTAAAACTGTTATATGCTAATATTAACATCATAAACTTTAGAATGAGAAAAAAGCTCTGCAAAAGTCTAGTCTTACCTATTTTAAACTACTGTAACATAGTTTAATACTCAGGCTTAGGCCAACTTACTAAATATTGTTTACAAAAGTAATGAATAGTTGTAGATATGTATTCAGATTAAAAAAAGTTCGACAATATGTCTCATACAATAAGGGAACTAAATTGGCTTAAAGTTGAAAATTTATATAAATATCATCTATTTATTTGTATACGCACTTTGCTGATTACCTCATCACCACTATACCTTAGAAAACTATTCGGTTTCAGGTACAATATTCACAGTAGAAGTCTCCGTTTTACACATACGCTGTCACTACCTTGTTTTCATTCAACATTATTTACTAGATTTTTCTTGATACCCTTAAATCATTACCAGTAAGTAAAAGAAAATTAAAAACAAATAATGAGAACTCAGTAGTATTTCAAATGTCACCACTTAGATTCATTTACTTTTTCTTCTCTTTTTCACTTTTCATAATTTTACGACAGATTTGGTCTGTTTGAGAAAATTAAACGTACAAATTAAGGTTAAGTAGAGTAGCCGCATGGCTAAACTTCGTCTTATGTATTTGAAATGTAATTTATTTGTTATACACTTACAAATAAAGGCATTTTATTATTATTTATGATTATGTTGTAATGGCTCTCTCGTAAAATTTAATTCATACATGGGTTTCATTAAATAACTGAAAAATAGTATCTACAAAAACACAATAATTTCAACGTAAATTAGTACCGAAATTAGAAGTATTATACATCAAATTAAAGGGTAATATTTTGGGCTTTGCCGGTGTAAGTAAAAAATATGGTTATCATTTTAAAAAACTGAATGAAATCCATTTGCTTTTTATAATTTATGAAAAAATTTGTTTCAATTAAATCTTCTTTCAATAAATTTCATACTGTGCAAGATGTTAGCTATATAAACCATGACATGAGTATTTCTGTTACATACTGTCTGTGTCTGTTCCACACCGGGCGCCAACTGCGACAGCACGCGCTAATCCGGCCCTGCGCGTACACAGCACCTTAAAATGCGCCACCTAACCTTGCCATATCCTGTCGGAATCCTCTAACTTCCTCTTTTTACCTCCCTCCATCCACCGATCCAACTTCAACCTTCCACCCCCACTCTAAGAACAACATTAGGATGCAAAGCCATCTTGACCAAGAGAGTAAAATTAGTATGCAGCGTGGTTGATTTAGTGTATGGTTTTAGTGCTACGGCGTACACTACAAGCACGCAGTCAGTTAACTCATGTTTTTCACAGATAACCCCTCGTACTTTGCGGTGCCTAATGGGCGCAAGAAGATGGCAGTCGCCGATAGCGCGAGCAGTGCGTCCGAGTGCTCGTTGACGAGACAGATGACACCCCCGAAGAACAAGAACAATTGTCGCGATAAGAGGAGCTACCTGAGATCGGTGAGCAGCAACTCGGCCGATTCGAATCAGGAGCTGTTGATCATGGGCGAACCCCGGTTGAGCGACATCGCTCCTGATTTGGCGCATAAGCATCCTGCTAGCAGGTCCAACTCGTTGAAGAACACTAAACCAGACGTGCACAGTGATCTTGGGTACATCCCCTTGCCGACCAGTGAGGAGCAAGCGGATAGCCTTTCAGGAGATGAGGTCTTTTTGGCAGAAGATTCTGCAAGGTAAGTTAGTGCTAAGCACTTTTTATTATTAACGTGATTTTTATAGAAACACATTTTCTTTGTAACCTAGCAGTTTTTGAAAATAAGTAAATTTTTTAGATGTAATAATTGGTATGTTTCAATTTTAATATTTCCACAATGATGACAGCTTAGTTAGCGAAATAGCAGTATTTTTTCTTAAAAACAAAACTTATTGTAAATAGGGATTTTTATGCCAGTTATGTCGATTAAATTATTTTGACGAGAAATCATTGGTAGATATCACAATGGCATTGACACTAATAAAAATAATAAAATATATTATGATTCGTTGGTGAGAACCATATTTACAACGGGAAAATCAGTCGATTATTTCCTTTCGGCCGCAATAGTACAGAGTTATTCACTATACCGGATGTAGCCGGAAGTGAAAAAAAATCAATTGTATGTCAAAAAGTGCCGCTTATTATGTGTGTAGTATATCCTAAATTTCAATCAATAATCTTCAAAACGGAGAAAAGGGAGTATACCATGATCGTGTTACACCCGGTATATTGACCCCCCAATATATCTTTATTTCTGTTATTATTAAAAATAGAAAAAAAAGTTTCGTATAAACTATATTTATCCAATTTTGATTCAAACCTAACCTAACTATAATCACGTGTAAATAATTAATATGATATTAGAATTAACTTCATATTTAATTTGTTAAAAAACAGATTTAACAAAGCAAGAGAAAACTCTTTATAATAAAATAATACTACATGAGTAATCGATTAAAGAAATTATTCAAAGTGCCACAATTATTTTCAATGCAAAGCTCATAGCAAGTTTAGGAAAATATTGCGAATAGCGTTATTATGGTTTCTGTTTAAGTTGTTAATTTTTTCTTAGATTTTTGCTTTAATGGCCTGAAGATTGTGATTATGATTAAAATTGACTTTATCTTTTAAAACCCCCCATAAAAAGCTATGTAATAGCGTTAAATCAGGGCTATTTGGTGGCCATCGATTGGTCCTAACATTACCTATCCAAATGGGAAATTGATCATTTAAATGTTCCCGAACTTCTAAAACGCTATGCTCCGCCCTGATGCCAAATCATTCTAGACAATGCGTCTATAGGGAATTTTTGAATAAGATGACCTATCTCTGGTAAAATTATTTCGAGATATGTTTGTCGTGTCAAAGTAAAATCGTCAAATATAGGTCCAACTACTTTGTTTGAAAAATTCTGCACCAAACGTGGATCGATTTTCTACCCGATTTTTTTATTTGCTTGATCTCTCTCTATCTCTGGTTTTATTCTCCAAGGAACGTCTGTTTTTTTTATTAAAAGCTCCCGACGTGAAAAAACTTAACTCATCCGTCCACATAATTTCTGTAAAAAAATCAAGATTTTCATCTAATTCATGGAGCATGATCTGACAAAACTCCAATCTTCTACGTTTTTGGTCTTCATTTATTTAATGCACGAGTAATATTTTGTAAGGCTTATATTGATCCTTTTTCAAAGTTCTTTGAATGTTGCAATAACTTTATTCCATTTCACAACAAGCATTTAATAAACTATTATCTGAATTTTCTAAAACAAATATTAAAATAAGGTATCGACCTATTTTTATAATAAATTATTTTTTCACATTCAAAATATAACAATATATCTAGATTTCGTCCTCGTTTGCTGTAAGGTTACGTCGTTTTCTTGAAAAACTATTACTTGATCAATAAGGGTATTTTAAGCCATTTTAAAATTTCTGTGGCGGTTTCATAGTTGTAGTATGACATATATTTCTAACAATTTTGTGGTTATTGATCATGCTGAAACTAATGCCGAGACTCGTTTAAAAAAATCAATTGAATAAAAAGTTTTCCATATGGTGCAGACTTTTTGGCCGACACTGTATATGACTGTTAAAATGGCACTCAGTATATGAGTTTCATACAATATTATCTCTATTAACTATCTGCAATTAGAAAAGAAATTAATAAAGTAAATTTCAAAATTAACATCACACGAATCTCAGGACACAAAAGTGAAAATGATACATTTTACATGGTTTTCACTTTTTTCAATGTTGCAGTAAACAAAAATTTTAGACACAAAGAACTACTGACAGGCGCAGTAGAACTATTTATTTAATGTGAACGTTAATTCCTCATTAAATCAATGGTAGAAATACAGTAAATCAATTTGTCGATGGCGTAACAGTCCCTAAGTCGCTGCTACTGCCTGAAGAAATACAAGAATCTAAATTAAAATCTCACCATCTCTGCTAAATTAGTTTAGAGATGGCTGTGACAGATTTCATTATTTTTTACTGATTATGTGGGGTTGCGCGTTACTATTTTTTATAAGATGACAGATTAATATTAATTGCTCGAAAAATAGAATAGAATGGAAACGCTGTACTTTCAGTGAACCATAAGCTTTAAAACTTAATTTTAAAATGTGATTTAGTTAAAAACATATGATTTAGACAGTAAGCCAAAAGAAACTTTTCACACTTTTTATATTTGATATGAAATTACTTAATTTCTTTGTACATTATCTCACTCTGGATACATTATCCTTTTATCTAGGATCCCTTGCATGTTTAGAACTGGTCTAAATCCTCGGTACAGTGAGGAAGAAAAAACCAAATATTTATACAAAAAAAGATTTATTTAGGAAATTTAAATATAAATAAATGGCAATACATAAAAGATGTTCGATGTGTCCACCATTATTGTGAATGCATAATTGATAACGTTTTCTTATATTTATAACTGTACCGGAAATGGCTTTATTATTTACATTCAGATCGTTAATTTCATGTCGAATTCTGTTTTTAATGACTTGAATACTAGTATTATTATTGACAATGTCTTTTAGAAATCCCCAAAAAAATTAATCCATAGGGGTCAAATCCGGACTGTTAGGTGGCCACTCAATTATTCCATGATTCCCTATCCATATTGGGAATACATTATTCAAGTGATCTCGAACGGGTAGGATACTATGCGGAGTTGCCCCGTCCTGCATCCAAATCATATCATCATGTTCGGCTTCCGGAAAATTCTGCAAAAGAATATTTCCCGCTTCTGGGATAATTATTTCCAGATAGGTAACTCCAGTTAAAGTATAATCATAAAGTATACGCCCAACAATTTTGTTTCTGAAAATTCCACACCAAACACTTTTCTTCCTGATTAAAAAAAATGGCACAATTTTTACAATTACGAATGAATTTTGCGGAATGTAGAAAATAAGCAAATAACTTGTTGTGGACAAGATGATGTGATTATTGTATAAATTTGTCATTTGGCAGATACTACAATTTCACTGCTATGAAACGAAATGGTCAAAGGAGACACTCTTTCGGCACCTTTGTTGGAAGGGACAGGACGAGCAGCGTAGCGTCGTCATCGAAAAGTTTCAAGGAGGATTTTCCACAGGCTGAACCAGACCCACCTGCTGGAAACATTGAAATTGACGATCACTCTTTGCGGCACGCATCATACCCCAGGAAAAGGTGTTCCAGATGTACTAGAGGTGAGTGATTTTTCTATCATGAATTTTATTTTGTACTACCGGATAGAAACATAGAAGCCATTAAAACTACCACAAAATAAGCCTGTTCCCAAAATTTCAGCCCGCTTTGAATTATTTCATCCAAATCGACAAATTTCGTCCCAGATTATTGGGCTATATGGGGTAGGATTTAAACTACATCGTATAATTTAAAAAATAAGCCGACCTTTAGCTTTAAGTTCAGTTGAACTAAACGTATGAGGCTTCCAACTAAATCCTATCATTTGTTACCAGAACCTTCACCATAATCTCTAATTGTAAACCTAATATCACAAATTCTTAAACCGTTGTAAAAAGTATAGTGGGATCGGTTTAGTCATTCTAAACTCACACGCCAACAAACATACAACGGCACAAAGGCATATGTACAGATGCAATTCTCTTGTTTGAAATCTGTTAAAAATAGATTGGTATCAAGGTCAATGGGTTGATTACGTTCTTAATTTTATAATCCATATGTAAGAGAAGGTCAAACGTCATGGGAATCAAAGGTTGAGGTAATTTCGATCCCTGCTTAGAACGTACTTGAAATAACATGATAAATTAAGTTTCCAGCAACAAATTAACAACTTGTGTGGTGCAAAACGAAAAATTTATACCTATATTACTTAATTTAAACCCCAGCCAGCGTCTTAAATATATTTTTCTTGTCGGCAATTTATCCTAATGAGCACTGATTTGACAATAGAGACAATGAAATGATTATTGTGATATAAAAGAGTGTGTTTATATTTGTTTTTGTTATTAATAAGAATGGAAAAATTCATATTCAGAATATAATAATAACAATAATAATGCATCTTTATTAGATAAAAAGGCTACAATTGGGTCTTAAAAATATATAGAACAGAAGCCATTATCTATTCACTAGCTTATCTTAAATCTATACATATAGTAAATAATAACTGTAAAATAATTACCAATCTTTTTGAATTCTATCATAGTTTATCGCAAAATCACATAACCTAGTCACAAAATAATCAATATTAATAATCTATATCTAACACATATTCATACAAGGTGAAGCTCGGTCAGTGGTGCACAGGCTAATGCAAGGCTAAACGCCAATTAGCCAGTAACACGGGACGGAGTAACTTGGTATAGCTTCAATAAGAACTTTCATACTGTAATACCAGACAGGGAAGACTGGAAAAACGGTCCTCCCATAACAGCACAAAAGTCTGGTACACTGACGATTCCAAAACAGAACAAAGAACGGGACAAGGTCAAATGCCAGTATCCCGATAAGTCTAGGGAAATACGCAACGGTGTTTCAGGCTGAAGCCATACACTTATGCGCAAGGGATATAATAGAACATGATACTGTTAACCAGTCGATTGCCATTTTCTCTGATATCCAAACGGCAATAAAAGTAATCAGCTCCATGCAAATCAACTCAAGATTGGTGTGGGGCTGCTTGACGGCCCTTATAGAGCTACGAAGTCAGAACAGCATGAGTACCGGGATATGAGGGACCCAGAGGAAACAAGAAGGCTGATAAACTGGCCAAAGAAGGCGCACTCAAAGCCCCAATAGGACCTGAGCCCTTTTGTGGCGTGGCAAAGCCATGCATACTAGCAACCACTAAGGAATGGGTGCAAAATAAATTTCTGGAATGGTGGAGGAATTTTCCAAGTCAGAGACAGGCCAAAGAGTTCATTAAAGAACGTTCAGCCAAATTCACGGAAGATCTACTAAGCCAGAATAGGAAGGCCATCAGAGTAATAGTAGGCCTTCTAACTGGGCACTGTCGGCTCAATAGACTAAGGAGTCTAATGGGCCTGGCGGAGGACGGAACATGCAGATTCTGTCAAGAGGAAGAGGAAACCTCAGTTCACGTATTGTGCCACTTTGAAGGTCTGGAGAGACTGAGATTCCAAGTACTCGGAGAAAGGCGGACAGCTATACAAAAGGGCCTTTATCAAAGCATGGAGTCTAGTAGACAAAGCTGGATGAGGCACCCCAATAGATCTGAAAAGGTCGCGGTGGTTAAGGCTAAATAACCAGCTCCTCTGTTTATCTATCTATCTCGTACAAAACTCAATATATCGCATGAATACCTTGGAGCCATACCATATTTTGTTTTAAATACAAATTATAGTGATTTTAAAACTATACGTTGTCTAACGTTTAAAAAGTTTAAAATTGTGTCTATGGGTGTATATTTCTTACATTTTTAATATTGTCCTCATAGCTTCGTTTTTCATTTTTTGTAACATTTGTAAATCATTGTTATTTATATATAGCTGTAGAGTTGCATACTATTCAAAATGAGGAGCTATTATAGATTTATATACTAATATTCTTGAGAACACTGATAAATAATTTGAAACTCTACGTAAAAAATTAATCTTTTTTGCAACCTTTCTTATGATATAGTCAGTATTATATATAGGTCAAGCATTCATCTATCATAAACCCAAGGTATTTAATTTCCGAGACTTTTTCTAAGTTTTTATTATCTAATAAAATACTTTGCCTAACTTGTTGACGATTTAGAATATATTTCTTGCCGAGAACTATGTATTTGCATTTATCCGTGTTTACTGTTATCACACAACCAAACGAATACATCTTTTAAATCTTGATTGTTAACATTAATAACATCATTTACATTCCTCCATAAAAATAAATTAACGTGTCATCTGCAAATAAACGTACCTCGCAATTTATTATCGATTTCACTATGTCATTTATGAACAGAACAAATAATAAAGGTCCCAGCACTGATCCTTGTGGTACATCGAAATCATTGTCATTTACGTTAGACGCACTATTTACATATCTTGTTCTTTGTTTCTTGCAGTTAGGTAAGACTCAATCCATTTAAGTATAGTCCCCCAATGCCCATTTTTTCCAACATTGATACCTATAATTGCCAATTCACCGACTCAAAGTTTAAAGTCTAAGAAAACAGCAACTATCACTTGATTCTTACTCACTGTCTTAACCCAATCCCATATGATGAATTGAAGTGGCGTTTCACAAGAATGACTTTTTCTGAATCCATATAACTCCTCTATTAAAATGTTACTATCCACACAGTCTGTAGTTAATTGTTCTTTTCCTGCCAATACTAAAAATTTTTCATACACTGGTGAAGTGTTAACAGGTCTAAACTCTTATTCTATTCGACATTTTTTGATATTTTCCAATTATTAGGACAAATTTCTTTCTAAAACATAGTATTTTTAGTCGCAAACTCCTCTATAAAATCCTTATTTTACTATAAGGAATGTAACCAGACTGCAACCAACAGCTACTCTCCGGGCTATGTGCCCCGCCAAGCGCTGAATTACAAGTTACAAGCCTGGCGCGTTAAGTGTAATAATTGCATATTACCATCAAAACACTAATGCTTTGATTGCAGCAAACACCAGCCAAAAGTCTGATCCTACTTAAAGGAGCTCTCGTGCTCTTCTTTCTGTAGGGAGCTATTAATAACATCAAAAAATCTGTTACCAATTACTTCAAAAGCAGCTTTTATAATTCTTGTACCATCAATACCTGATTTATTAGGTATGTCAGATATAATTTTTCTCATTTCTTTAATAGGTTTAAATTATGTTAATTTATTTTGTACTTCTAAAGAATGTAACTCATAGCCATTTTGTTTAGGAATACTTTCAATAATTTAGGAAGAATAGGATAATATACAACGAACTAATTATAATTATTTCACATCACAGCATTTTTACTTTGTACGTATATCGCCTATTATAGAGTACTAATGAAGCAGTAAAAAGTGCCTTTGTTCCGATCGACTACAAATTCAGAGGCATGTGCTGAATTTATATATAAAGAAGTCTTCTTGTAAAAAAAAATATAGTGTATGCGTTCATGGTGTATGTAGTTTGATTTATCTGCAAAATATAGGTTATTAATTTCACATCTGGGTACCGCAAGTTTAATACTTTGGAATTGTCATCGATAAATGACAAATATGTGGCGACATCTAATGGAAAATTTTGAACTAAATCCCTAAAAATGTAATAAAACTGCGTCCCTGATTTTATCCACTTACTTACCATATGCCATGTATAATTTTCCAGTGAAAATATTAACTGAGACTGCGTATTTTATTCTGTAAATAACTTCAATTTCTTAATGTATTATTTGACAAAAGCGTCTTCATGCCTATGCTATCTATAATGTATAATACGAAAGTCGGAGACAATGGGAGAAAACCTATTATTAATTGTAGTTAATTGTTCGGAAAATTGATCGCAACTTTCAAAGGCTGATGTAACGTTCATAAACACAGATAATTAATACAGCAGTTTCATGGTTTAATCAATGTTTATTGTTGGGGTATACCTTTCATTGCGACGTTCATTGTGTTTATAGACGTCAGTCGGTATGTAACAGCTTGTCAGAAATGGCGAAAATACAACTGAGAATATAATTAGTCCAGGGCCAATAATTTTTGTCCAAAAAAAAAATTCTAAACATTTATGGGTGGTCGGAAAATTTAAGAATATGGTATATAAATGGGGAAAAATCGATTGGACCCCAAAAAATTACCGGAAGTAGAGTGGGGGTGCTTTTAAGGGGTGAAATGTGACCCCCTCTCGAAAAAAGTTAAATGCAAACGTTAGATAATTGAAAGATCCACAACTTTTATTGTTATATTCTTTCTCTTGTTTCATCATAACCTCAAAACTATTGGGAAAAATTTATTTTTTGATTTCATGCGAATTTAATTTCAGAAAAAGGCGGAATTTTCAATCAAAAAGTTGATTAACAAAATTTTGATATTTGAAAATTTCAGGACGGAATTTTTGTCGTTGAAACCTCTACTTTAAGATGGTGGAAAAAAATCATACAGTTACTGTGGAAGAACATTGTAAAAAATGGGAAAAACCAAAACAAAGATTTTTTCAAGATCGATTATTCCGTAATTGTCACGAATTCTTCACTGTTTGTTGAAATGAAGTGTTGAGAGTGATGCAAAATGGTAATTTCAATGTATTATCATATAAAGGAATTTTGATTAACCGTTTAAGGTTCGGGCTGTTGAGAAACAAATTGTTTAAACAATTTTACATAATTCAAATGTGCTTTTAGAGGGCGGAATATTAAAACATAATATTTTTAGTCGCAAACTCCTCTATAAATTCTTATTTTACTATAAGGAACGTAACCAGACTGCAACCAACAGCTACTCTCCGGGCTATGTGCTCCGCCGAGCGCTGAATTACAAGTTACAAGTCTGGCGCGTTAAGTGTAATAATTGCATATTACCATCAAAACGCTAATGCTTCGATTGCAACAAACACCAGCCGAAAGACTGATCCTACTTAAAGGAGCTCTCTTGCCTCGTGCCGGTCATCACATGCCTACCTTGCACTGACGAGAGCCAATAGCTCGAAACTGCAGTCTGCAAGTGCACAATGACTATGGTTTTAATAGGATCTTCAGCTATCTCAATGGCCGTATTGATAATTAGGGAATCGGCATCTTCTGCTTGTTTACATACAAATCGTTTCTGTCAATGTTTGTATCAATGATTATGTATGATTATGTACGATTTTTTTACACCATCTTAAAGTAAAGGTTTCAGTGAAAAAAATTCCGTGCTGAAATTTTCAAAAATCAAAAAATCGTCCACATCCTGCTAAGAATTTTGTCGATTTTTGGCCTCTGAAAATAGGTTCGACACTGCACTAAATGGAGCTAGACATTCTATTCATTCGCCGGCCGTCTTAGGCGCAACAAGACATTTTTTTGCCCATATCACTCCTATTACATTTACTGTACTCTTCAACCGTAATTTTAGTATTTGAGTTGGAATTAACGAATGCAGAAGATGTATTTATTTCATTAGACCACCGTTGGTTGCCAGGCGATCAACCTCAAAGAATAAAACGTGCGAGGTACTATGGTCATACACTTAACATTTCCGGTTTCTGGCAATTTTTATTAAGTTCAATAAATGTTCAATTGCTTAGATGATTACATAACCGCATATGCTATGTGACTTCTTATAAGGAACGACGCTAAGGCGCTAAACAACTTAAGGATATCCGTATGGCAGGGCCGGACTGGTCCGGGTGGCAAGGGCTCACAAAATTTAATATACAGATAATTTAGACACTAGTCGCTAGGGTGATTACAATAATTTTTGAGACCATTACCACTTTCAGAGTTTAATGAATTATTTTTGAAAATTTTAATTTATTTGTCAGTTTCTCACGGAATTAATGTGGAAAAATATTTTAGGCCGAACGCGACAAAATTTACAGTTGCCAACTCGATGTCTCAGTGCTTAAATATTACTTTTTGATGCCAAGGGATCGTGGGTTGGAATCATAACGAAGAGTTGAATGTTTTGGCTCTTAGAATACAAGTAATTCAGCATTAAAACATATTGGCAGACTAAAAGTGAAAATACCATAAAAAGACAAATATCTTCTTATTGGCAACGGCTTTATAGATGTTTTCTGGCTTTTCTATATCATTCTATTTGGCATCTATTTGCAGTGTGGTGCGTGTAACAACCTTACGCTATCTTCGTCGGCGCCCTCTCATAAAATCTTTTTGGCATTTGCTCTTTGGCAATATCAGACCAAAACGTACTGTTTTTATCTGATTTTTTGCCTTAACAATGATTATTTCCTATTCAGTTGGGATAAATGAAGCGGGAGAATGGGATGGGGTATGACAAATATGCTTGGGATGATATAAATGAGAGTCTTCAGTGTTTTGATATTAGTTCATTATCTAGTTATAAGTTTTATTGTCATATAATTACAGCAATTACAGCAAAGTAATTTAGTTATTTTTTGCCACTTTCTTCAATTATTAATGTAAGGAAATTGTCCTCACCACTTGCATTAGTGTTTCTAAATTTTTAATAACGATATTATATTCTTGCCCTGATAGTGTAAAAGGATTAAAGGATAAAAGAAAGGATTTGAAACATTTGCTTTCGAAATTCAAGTTTGTTTGAGTACAATCCTATAAAACGCTTAGGGAACTAAGAAATATGCAAGAATATATCGATCCCAGCAAACATTCTGGTTTATTTTAAAGTCGAGACTACCTAAATTATTTATAATAAATTTAGTCTCAAGATTAGATTTAACCATATTTCAGTAAAATATACGTTGACGCGACGTGAATTCGACATAAGTGGAGAATACGACGAGGTCGAAATTTGGTTATATTGACCAAAATAGGTTGAATTACATCGACATTGTAGTAGCCCATAACGTTTGGTTAGTAATACCTGTCTAGGGAAATTTGACGTCAGTTTAACGTCAATTCGAAGTTGATTTAACTAGCTCTTGGTAGAAATTACGAACATATTTGCAGATGACGTGTGGCTCCCAAGTGTACAAAAAGAATAATTTTATACTTATTTGATATTTTATATCTATAACCAGTAGAAATATTGTTGGAAGTCACCAACACAACTAAAACATATACCTAATTCACAGCAAAGATGCAAAATGAGTAAATGGTGACAAAAATATATGTAATGTAATTGCGACATATCTACAATTCACGCTTGTTGAAATTAATGCGAAGGAAATTTTGTCGTGCATATTAACACTACTACTTTCAAAAATCACAATGCCGCTTCAAAATACTCTTTAATAAGAAAATTCCTATTATCGGGCAAAAAAATATAATAATATTTCGAGCTAAAAGTGTTACATTTGTTGTGTATAAATGATAAACACCATATAAATTAGACAACCCCCAAATCCAAAAGCCAGGGGCTTGTGCAGGAGCGGGTTACACATTGAAAAAACGCGGACATACAACCATTTCCTCCGACAGTGCCAGTCCCGGAGCCGGGATTCGATAACCGTGTGGTTAATCGCGATTTCCACCTAGCGCCTTAACCAATACGACTATCGGCCAGACTTTAAAAGAAAAACGTGTATTTTTTTGCATTTTCATCTGTTTGTTCTAGTAAGTTGATTTTGAAAATTTAAGAGAATATGACATGTTGTGCTTATTCGAACGAAGTTATTACTAAAAACAGTTTTTTCAAAATTTAATTGGATATCTAACAAGAAAGGAATCGAATTTATTTGGATAGACTGCTTTGAAAAAACTGTTTTTTGGTGACTTGCGCCCTCTATCGCTCGAATATTAACTTCTCCGCATCGCGGCAATACCGAAAATATGTAGAATTTTATTTGCAACATTTTTTTCAATAACTTTTCCGTGCGACCAATAGAACACGAGATAAGACGATTCAAAATTTTGCAAGACGGCGGCTGAAGCAAAAGTGAAAGGAGGTCACCTTTTTTGTTTTAGACCTTCTAAGTGGTCCTGACAACATTGAGAATGACAAATTGTGTATGTGCAATATTTTTCAGGTTATGGGAATTTTTGGTACATTTTTACTGTACTATATGGAATTCTAGGTAATTTACAGGTAGCATTTTATTAAGGTGAATTACCTTAAAATTTACGACATGTAAGTTAACTTTACTTATTCAAAGAATTATTAACTTATCAGTTTCATCAAAAATTTACCTATTTTCATTCGATTTATAGTTTTTTGCACTCATTTCTCTATCTACACCACGAGTGAATCAAGTTTACCCCTGTAATGGTTTTTTAAAATTGCCGAAATTCTCAAGAATAATGACGAAGACAATGACTAAACCTAATTGTTAAAATGACCTGAATAATATAAATTTTACAAATAGGTTATATATGACTAATTTTTAAATTGGTGGTTTATGGTCCAATTTACTTTGTGGCAGATTTTCCAGGTAATTGCTACAAAAAAAGTTAATAATTATTTCATCAGGATGACGTTTAGGTCAACTAAATGGTTAATCGACTATTTGGTTGAAATTAAGTAGATATCGATATCGACCTAATATTACTTTGAAGCAAAGTAAATAAAGCCACCAAATAGGTTACCTGCTAGGGCGGTATAAAATTACGTAGGATTTTCAACCAAATCTACTTGGTAGGATATTTCTGTTATAAAGACGATATTTAGTTGCAAAAAGGTAGATGTTAGCTAATTATGGTACCTAATTTTACTTCAAAGGAGATTTATCCTTGGGGTAATTTTTGGTAATTATTTTTAGTAGTTTTTCCCTTTCTGATTTGATTAAAGTTACTTTTAAGCAGATTTTTCGTCGGCTTGGTGGTGGGATGGACAGTGGCGCGTTCTTCCACCCAGGCGGCCCGGCTTCAAAACCGGGTTACAGCAAGTCGATGAGATTTAGTGGATGAGCGGATCTGCTCGCGTCACCATCTTTCGAAAGAGATGTAAAACTGTGGGTTCCGTGTATCTACGATGTGAGCACGTTAAAAATCCCTACCCCACGACAAACTGTGGGGGTTCGGTAAAATTTCCAGGTTAGGGGTCCCAGTGCCTACACAGACACTGATGAGCTTATCCCCTGGCGACGGTGATTGGCCTTGGTAGCGGAAATATGCCGACGTTAAATAAATGATTAAAAAAAAGCAGATTTGATATGAGGTAGATTTCTTGGTACAAATTACGTAATTAAATATAAATTAGAAACATTTGGTAAATTTAAATCGGAGGTATCATTTTCGGAGTGACTATTCGTACATGCAAGATGTATGAATAGCGTCAGGACTATTCGTACATGCAGTATGTATGAATAGCGTCAGGACTATTCGTACATGCAGTATGTGACGTATTGATATAGTAAGAAGTATGAAGGTTTCTCATCAGCAGTCCGTGGTGTAGTGGCTAGGTTGACCGATTCTCACACTTAAGGTCGAAGATTCGAATGAACTTATTACAGTTTTTTTTACTACATTTTGTTAACAACTAAAATACATAATACGAATATTTCTTTAGGTTAGTTCGTTAGGTTAAATAAGTTGATATTTGATGTAATATAGTTGCTTATGATAGATAATTTCCCTTGCTCTTGACATTTTCTTAACAACTAAAATACGTAATACCAATATTTCTTTATGTAAAAGTCGAGCTATAGCTAATTTTATAGAAAATGTTTGCTGGGATAGGCATATTTTACTAGATGCACATTTCGCTAACTATGCTGCCATCATCTGGAGATGATTAAACGTTAAACTCATCTCCGCATGATGTCCACATTGTTGGCGTAGTTCAAGTGTCTTGGTCGTTGAATGGGCAGCCCAAACGACTCACAAATTTCAATTGTAAATGAATAAATAAAGTTGTTTGTCCAAGTTTATACTAACAGTACTTGAAACGTTACTTTATAAAATACGTCCCTCTGCACCAAACGGCTATTGAAATGACGGGGCCTTAAAAAGGTGAAATCCGGCCCTCCATACGCGCTACTGTCCTTAGCTTGCCCGTCACGTCTCTGTAGTCGCCATTTTTGCCTCCCACCCCCACTCCGTCGTTTATTGTTTTTCTTTATTGTATTATTGCCAATAGTCATAAATATTTTTTAGTGGCTGCCTGTTGATGGTTAGTTTTCATTATGTGACATTTATTATTGTTAAAGCAAGTGATTACGGAGCCCGCCAGCTTTATTACTGATTACTCAAGCAATTGATATATTCACTGGCTAACAGTAAGTGAGACACATGTTTTTGATTTGTTCGTTTACAGACTGGTATATTTTTTTTTGGGTGATTTTTGTTTATGTGACTAAGAGCGCTTGAAATAGACGCCGAATAATTTTTATTCCCTAAGTGCTATTTACTAGTATTTTTTTATAAATCACAGACAATTCAGGAATGAAATAGTATTATTTTTACCATATCAGTGGCGTTGCGAGACTTTCTTATCGTTAGGGGGGGTGTTAGCTTCGTTTTTATCAAGTGCGGCGACGTTGTTTTCCCGTTAATGTTTTTTCTAACACAAAATACGTTTTCAGTATTCGTTCGAAGGTAAATCAAAATTATTTCAAGATTGGTAGTTTACTTTTCAAATTTTGTATCAGTATTCGTAACCAACAATAGAGTTTGCATGAGATGTGTCAGTGCGGCTAGAGAAAAATATATATTTTAGGTATTTAGCGGAGAATTTCCATACACTCAATATCTGATACTTAATATGGAATAGAAGATATTGCCTATTCTTTAATACTCAGGTATATCTGAACGAAATCAACTAAAATTTATATCATGGAGGTTTCTGGGGTCGCTGATCTGTGAAAATTGGAAAATTCAAAATGGCGGACTTTGACAATTAATTCCCGATTTACGCTTAATTTAAATTTTTTACTATAGTTTGATAATATTAAAGTTGAAATAATCAAAAAAAAAAACCCTAATTCTTTCAACCCCTTACTGGGGCTAAGTAGTAACTATAAAAACATTCTTTTAAAACCAATAAATTTTTTTTAACAAGCATTATACTTGCCGTGGAGAAGTATCATTAAATGAAACGATAAAATAATTCAATAAGTTGTTCAAATGTTTGCTATAATAAAACATTAACACAATTAAGAAAAATAAAGTTATTCAGGTAACAAAAACAAAATAATAATCAAGAAAGCAACATGGAGCAATTATGGAAAGAGTATTCGCAGTTATGCCAATGTATAGAGGTCCTCCATAAAAGCGTCACTCCTTGCTCAGAAAGTTAAAATGTCTTTACCAATTAATTTAAGTATAATATCCATTTGTTTGTATTTCATGATTTCACTATTATTTCAATTATATTAAAATAGTTGGCTATGAACAAACTTGACAATTTAATTTTTTGACAGATCATCTCAGTTAATACTTAAACTCTCACTCAATCACACTCGTTTAAGAATTTAGAATTATCAAAAATGATTTTCACTCACATTGATCGTTATAATATGTTCGTTACATATTGCCAATACAATTTTAACTCTGGATTAGCTCAAGTAGAATATAGAAACAGATTTCTACAAGCCCTACAGCCGAATAAAACTGCTCAGAAAATTAGCTACGAAACTGAAAAATAATGGTTAATATTTAAAGAAGAAGACAAGTTTGAACAGTTTTACTTGTAATGTAAATAAGGTAAACCGAGTTATTAATTATGTAAGAAATAAAAATACAGAAAATTTGCAAACATCATTAAGAGAAATTCAAATTGCTTGTCATATAAATAAAACAAGTGCTAGAAAAATGGTTACCGGTGTTATAAAGCCAAAAAAGTTCACAATTTACAAGCGGGGGACAAACCAAGGAGAACGACTTTTTGTAGGTGGCTGTTGGAAAAGAAGCGTGCCGATCCATTAATATGTAGTAAAATACTTTGGTCCGACGAGGCAAATTTTTCCAATAATGGATTTTTTAATCGCAATATTCATTACAAATGGACTTCTGAAAATACACACTGGCATAGACCGACTGGGTTTCAAAATCGTTTTTCAATAAATGTGTGGATAGGTATTTTAGGAGCCAATTTAATAGGTCCTTATTTTTATGGTCACTTCAGTGGTCAAAGGTACCTAAACTTTTTGAGAAATGAATTTAATGAATTCTTAGATGACCTACCTTTAGGGAATCGACACAACTTTCAATATTTTCAACAATATGAAGCTCCTCCCCACAATTCCCAGATTTGCCTAGATTATTTAGATTTAATCTTGCCTCAACATTGGATAGGTACCAATGGATTTATTCGATGGCTCCCTCGTTCTCCAGATATAACTCCAATGGATTTTTTTCTATGGGGGTATATTAAAAATAAGGTGTTTTCGACGACACCGCAAAATATAGAGGACCTAAAAGCTCGAATTCAACCGGCATGTATTACAGTTACCCCCGAAATGCTGAGTAATGTTTTAAATGCAGTGCCTCGCCGCGCTCGATTGTGCATAAGAAATCGCGGTGAACACTTGATATGATATCTTAAAAATTATTTTGAGGATTAGATAAATATTAGTGTTCTGTGTGCTATATTTTTTTCATTATTAATTTGTTTTTGTTACCTGAATTTACTTTATTCTTCTTAATTGTGTTAATGTTTTATTATAGCAAAGATTTGAACAACTTATTGAATTATATTATCGTTTTATTTAATCATAATTCTCCACGGCAAGTATAATGCTTGTTAAAAAAATTTATTGGTTTTAAAAAAATGTTTTTATAATTACTAACGTAGTACCAATGAATAAATATGGCATGTGATATATCGTTGAAAAGGGAGGAAATTACTCTATTAAATGGCGCCATTTCCCGCCCGTTTCAAAATAATTTTTTTAACAGCCTGAAGAGTAAATCTCAAAATACAGCGGTTCTGAAAAAAAAATAGATAAAACTTCGTTGAAACACTCTGCATGTTTTGCAAAAAATTTTCGCCTTAGAATTTTTCTCGTATCTCTTCAAATAATTGAGATATTTGGCCTAGACGTTTTCCGCATTTTCTATTCTGAAGTTAGGAGGGGCATTTCTAGCCAAACTACATTTGTTACCGAATCCTCGTCGCGATATCTTCTAGAAGACGGAACTCCAAAAATTTCCTATATCGGACACTGTTGAGCCTTAATGGAAGAAAATGACATAAATAACAATTGTTGGTACTAAAAGCCTGCTTTCTTCATAGATATTTCTTTAGTTTGCATCTGATAACTGCAATTCTTAAAATGTTTGAACACAACATTATTATTGATACAAACACGTTACGAATATTAATTTTCGTGTAGTCTAAAATTATATTGTACTCTGATGTATATAGGACAGGTTATAGAGAAAAGATATTTTAAGACCCATACATTTTTATTTATATCATAGCGAAGGTAGAAACCTTTTCAATAAATGTAGAAGTGAGAAAATTTTGTGCTCCTAAACATTATTAGGTGTGTTCATGAGTGAAAAGGTCGTTTACACAAGGATTCATCAATGAGATTTTCTCAGTTTAAAATATGCTGTTTACTTTTAGAATTCCTTTCTAATTTGACGAAGTGGAAATTTTATGTCTGGTAATAATTAAGTATTTATCGGCAGGAAACATCTATTTAGAGAAATTATATTTAAAAAGAGTTCGTCTAAAGGGTAACAAATCGAAAATTGATCTGCGACAATTGTAGTTCACAGTCAATGTTCATAATTTTATGAAAATAGAATTTGTAGATACTTCTGTAATGTTTCATGTACTCATGTGTAATTTAATGAGCATTCTGTAAACACGATTATTTTTAATGCTACTATTAAAAAGGCTTTTACAGCAAGTCAAAAACCTGGTGATTTTTGTATTATCTCATTAGGTAAACTTTATTGTATTGTTGCTAAAGTGATACCGATTTGTAAAAGGACAGACCTACAACTACTTAAAATAAAAAAGGTCCTGAAATATGTGGTCTCAAAGTAAAGTATGAAACCGTTGTTTCTAAAAATTCTCATTATCTCAAGCACTGGCAATCTACAATTAATGTTTTAATACCTGATAGATGCTTTTTCTTCCGATCGTTATCGGAAAAAGGAAATGATTTTTCTACTAGCACGTCGCCTAGCGCCTTGCAGTCGCCCGTCTACAGACCAAAACGGCATAACGATAATAACAATGCACGAGGTGTAGAAAACAAACAGCAATCAAACGGGCAGGTAGCAGTTCTAATATGAATACTAAATGCATCAGTATGCACTATTATAGCCAGAGGAGTTTCCGCTCTTTCCTTTCCAGGAAGCAAGATGACACGTGATGAGGATGTCACGCGCCGCGGCAAAGATGGAGGATCTCCGGGCCACCTTCTAACATTTACGAAAGCGCGCCCGGTAACAGCGGCGAACCCTTTACCGTTACCCTTAATTACAATTCGGTTAGTTGGCTCAAATGGCCCATGAGCATCCTCTTCTGAACGTTTGGAATTCGGATCTAATGGGCATTGATAATGGAAACCGTTTCAGAGATAGGTGAATGCACTTTTTGATTGAAGTGTTTGAAATAATAGGACGAGAATTTATTTTGGTTTTTATATTCCTGAATTTGTATTTATACGCGATCGGTTAAGTGACGAATAATTCTCTACTTAATCACTATTTTAGCATCTAAATCTAAATTTTTACGGAACGATAATGGTTTAATTTATAGAACTATTATACAAGGTGGTCCAAAATTGTCTTCCGGTATTTCTGGGACTGATAGTACAGTCTTTCAGATAGAGCTTTCCACGCCGGTTACTTGGAAACTAAATCATTCCCAATAAAATTGAAAAACTATTCACCTGATCATAAAAAACAATACCCAGAATGTAGAAACATGCATAACAAATTAATTTAGGGGCAAAAATCAGTAGTACAAAAATAAACTCAAGATAAAAAGTTTGGGAGCTAGTAAATAGTGCTTCAAATTCAACAGTAACACGTAAACAGATTAAAAATATTAAAATAATAATAATAATAATAATAATAATAATAATAATAATAATAATAAATTTATTTGAAATTAATTGACATAATAGTACATATTATTAGTTTAAATATTCTGCCAGCTCTTATAATTATTGTGTTGGTAACTTATTCATAAAAAACATTTAAATATTGTTATTTATTAAGTATAGTACTTATATACTAAAACTGAAAGGTTCAAATATGACACCTAAGCTCACAGGGAGCTTATCTTGTGTCTATCTATTCCTAATTATTTAACGTATTTAATTACCGAGCGCTAAATATAATATATATTTGTACATCATATTAATTAATACATGTAATACAATAGAAGAAAATAAAGAGAAATAAAATAAAAAGTATCTATACTAGTGGAATGAATCGAGTACAGTGGGTAAGCAAATATATCATTTTCTCAAAATTTGCTTAAATTTATCTATATTTTCATTTACATATGTTTTAGTTATTCTCTTATATTTTTTAAAGTATTTTTTGTCTTTTATTGATACAGGTAAGACGTGATGCAATTTAATTCCCGTATAATCTATATACTTTGAGAAGGCTGTATTTGTTGGTTTTGGTCTTATATTTTCTTTGTTTGCCATCGAGCGAATTAAGTAGTTATGGTCTGATTTATTTTTTATTTTGGGGTTTTTTGTACATAATTCAGAATATCTATAATGTATAAACTGCCAATATCCAATACTTTAATATTTTCAAATAATGATTGTGTTGAATAATATCTAGGTTTGTTCAAAATATTTTTTAAAATATATCTTTGAATTATTTTAAGGGTATTTAGAGTACTGTCATATGTCCCGCCCCAAATTATTAAACCATACTTGACTATAGACTCTACTAAGACTTTATAAATATTTATGAGAGAATGTAAATCCATGTATTGTCTAAGTTGATAAAATTTATATACTAACTTTCGAATTTTTTCTGTTAATATTTCCACGTGTTTATCCCATTTCAAAAACTGATCAATATATAAGCCTAAGTATTTGATGTTTTCAGATGATTCAATATAATCTTCACAACTGTCGCAAGTAATGAGATTGAGGTTTTTACATTTATGCAATTTTAGTTTATTAATATGGGATTTTCCTGCTGAATTTAAAGAAAGTGTTAAAAAGTTTGTTTTTGTTTTATTTAGAGTTAATAAATTTCTTGTTAACCAAATCTTTACGTTGTGAAGTCCCTTTTCCGCTTTAATTTTAACTTCCTCCCAGCTGACATCGGAAAATAATAAGACTGTGTCATCGGCATAAGATATGATTTCCCCTGAAATATCTAAATGAAGCATGTCATTTATGCAAATTTGAAAAACAATTGGACCTATAACTGTTCCTTGAGGTATTCCGTACGCGACTAGTTTTTCTTCACTTTTCTCCGAGTCTATGCTGACAATCTGTTTCCGATTTGTTGAATAGTTTCTGATTAAATCACCGCATATGCCTCTGAAACCATATATATATATAATTTTTTTCGTAGATTTTGATGAGAAATCGTGTCAAAAGCCTTTGCTAGATCAAAAATATTTCCAGTGGCTTTTGATTATTATTTAGCTTTTGATATAAATAACTTGTTACATTATACATTGCATCGACAGTGGACACTCCTTCTCTAAATCCAAATTTGAAATTTGATATTATATTATATTTATTAACATGTTCTAAAAGCCGCTTCTTAATGCATTTTTCTACAATTTTTGCAATATTACTAATAAGAGATATAGGACGGTAGTTAGAGATAACATTTGCGTTGCCTTGTTTAAATAACGGCTTTATAATAGTTTTTTTAATGCTTGTGGAAAATAACCTTGTTGGAATATCAAATTTATAATGTGTTGCAATGGCCTTAATATATAAATCAGTGACTCTTTGATTGTTTTTACCCGAATAGCATCGAGGCCCGGTGCAATATTGTTTTTTAGACTATTTATAATTTCATTTTCTGAAACTGGATACAAAAATGTTGAGTTTTTTATTATAACTTTTGTATTTTCTGTCAAAATTTCATTCTCATTATTGTTTATTATATCTTGAGCCATTTTGTGTACAGTTTCAGAAAAATAAGTATTAAATTCGCAAGCAATCTCCTTGGGTTCTGTGAATACCTTATTTTCTGTTTGAATTTGATTTATTATTGTTTTATTTTGTTTTTTGTTTTCATTTGTTGATTCTTTTATTAGCTCCCATACTTTTTTTACATTTTGGCTAGCTTCTTTGAATTGAACTTTATAATATACACTCTTACTTTTTCTAATTAATTTGTTTATTATATTCTTGTGCCTTGTGTATTTAATTTTTATTTCTGAATTATTGGGATATTTTAATAATGATTGTTTTAATTTGTCCCTGTTTTGTATAGATTTTATTAACCCGTGACTTATCCATGGCTTTAGTTTCATTTTATTATTCATTTTAGAGCATATTAATTTTGTGCAATTTTTTATTTTATATTTATATTAAATCATGAACTTATTTGTCGCCATATCTACATTGTTTTCATTGGAAACCTCTGACCACGTCTCATTTTTTAAGTCTCTGGTAAGTTTTCTATAATCTATTTTTTCGCATATTTGTGTAAGATTCTTTATGTCATCTTTACATTTTCTTTCTGTTAAATAAAGCAATGTTGCATAATGGTCAGTTATAGTGCATTTCGAGATATATGCGATATTATTTAAATTTGTATGTTTTTGATTTTTTTAAAATATATGGTCTATACACGTGGCATTATTCTCAGTTATTCGAGTTGGTTTATTAATTTGAGAGTAAAACCCTTTTTCACTTAGGGTATTTATGTACAGTTGGGTTATAATATTGATTTTATCCAATATATCTAAATTTATATCTCCTACAAATATTTCTATTTCATTTGAATTGTGTAATTTAATTATATTTTTCATATCCTTATAAAGATTTCAGAGTTGGTTGAGGAAGGTCTGTACGTGGCTATAATCTTATAAGTTTTATTTTTATTTTTTATATTTAACATTACTAATATTCTGAATTGATACTGAATTATGTACATAAATTATAGCCCATAAATAATTGATAATGAAGGACAGGAGGTGACGGATAACACAGAAAAAGCCAGTTTTTAATAATTATCTTATAAACGTTGGCACAAAGAATAAGCAAAATTGAGAAACTACCTAATAACGTCCTAGAAAATCATACAGTACAACTTCATATACAAAGTATTCTGTGCTTGGCTGTATATCGAATTTGAATGTATTTGTTGTTTTGTCACATAATACTTTGAAGTAAATTAATATCCAGCATATTATTATGTAGAATTAATTTTCCATAATTTTGACCATTTTCGAGCCTATTATGCATATTACAATTAGACCATCGTATTATCGAGACCACAAAGAATTTACCCGGCAAACTTCTTATCACATTTGCGTATGATTAAGCCGACGTTAATTTTGTACTATCGGGATAATGAAATCCATGTCCAAATCAGTAATAAATCTACGATTACTAAAGCTGTAAATAACTCCTATAAAGTTTTATGTTACTTTGCCGTTAATTGATTTCGAACTATCATCATTAAAGCCCTGGTAATTATGCATTCTTGGTAGTAGAGACTGATTAAGATGTTCTCCAGATGTGAAGAGGCCCATTTTGACGTTGACCTGTTCGCCTAGCAGATGGGACATTGGGATACTTGAAAATGTGGGGTTTTAGAAAATAAAAACAGGGCCATAGCCTGCTGAATGTTCGACAGCCCGAGTCAAGAGCAATAAACATTTTACAGTCTTGATGGACACTTCAAGTAAATTTCGAAATATAAATAACTTTCCCAGCTTGAGATAGCCGATCCACTTGTTCGTCGTATTTTAAAGCTGTGTCGAACTTTTTTTTGAAAGGCTTTCTTTTCGTTTGAAAACACTGGCTTTTTTACTAACGTAAAATAAACGTACAACTGGATTCACTCGACCAAATTAATGCGAGAAACGCTGGTAGCTAGCAAAAAGATTTTTAATAGTAAAAAAAACGTTGGCTGGGTATATAGACAACGACAAACACAATAACAAAGCATTTATAAAAGCAATTTGTTCCAAAACGCCGTCGGCGTGTGTCCCGAGATTCATTAAACTATTTCTTATAACAGAATTATTAAATATTAATCAAATGGAAAAGAAAAAATTTATGATGTTTTTCATGTTTCGAGAGGAGTTAAAGTTCATGAAGTTTCGTTTGACGAAAAGATAACTTTCATGGAGAAAATGAATTTATGATATACAGGATGATAAAAATTAAGACAACATAGACAGACAGGTTTGTGGCAAGTGTTAAATAATGGAATCTCAATGTATTTAAAGATGTTTATATCCATATAGTAATAATAGTAGTAACTTTATTTTAATCCAATTTTACAATACTATTTGTACAGTAGTTATTTCTGATTGTATAAATGCACCTGATTTCGCAAAGAAATCGTTTTGTGCTTGAACATTTTACTAAAATATTATTTATGTAACGTTATACAGTACCTGTATTAACAATTAACAATGTGGATTCCATTTAAGTGTTACTAACTAACAAGTAAAACTAACGAATGAAAGACTAATAATAATAATTACTAATAACTATTCTAAAATTATGGAAATAAAATGCAATAATTGTAATAAGAGTTATGAGAATATTTCTTCGAATAAATTTACTTTTTGCAGAATAATTTGCAATTAAACAATTGCTTTTATGTATTCAGGAATAATATTATATATCTTTGGACCTGTGAAGCCAATAGATTTTTTTATAAATTAGAATTAGAAAAAGGGCATTGCATGCCTTATATTATGTACGTGGTTTGTTGGTACTCTTAGTTCCCTATTTCTGTAGATAAATTTGGTTATATTTAATCCATTTAAATTGAAGACATTACTATCTAGAAAAAGTTGTTCTGTAGAATATCTTCGATTTTTCCACAGCATTACTTTAAGTAATGGTCGATAGCCGAGAGGGTTAAGGGCGAGATGGCAATCGCGATTAATCACACAGACATCGCACCACCGGGTTCGAATCCTGGCTCCGGCACTGTCGGAGGGAATGGTTGTATGTCCGCGTTTTTTCAATGTGTAACCCCCTTCCGCACAAGCCCCTGGCTTCTGAAATTGGGGGTTGGTTTTCTAATTTCTGTGGTGTTTATTTATTATTTATAGTATCCATTTTTGAGTTATTTTTATATTTCTCAATTGACTGTTATATGCCCCACCCCATATTATAATGCTGACGGTAAGTATGGATTCTACCAACGATTTAAGTTGCGAAGTTTATAAAATACATAGACAAGTTTTCTTAGTCTTCTATTGAGATATTCGGTGTGGTCATTCCATCTCATCGTCTCATTTATTATAACACCCAGGTTTTAATGCTTGTGGTGTTCCCAATTACATTTTCGCACGGTAGTTTATTAAGTCACATTTTTCGTGGAATTATAAATTGTCAATTTTCGGTTGTAGTCTTGAACTATTGCTGAAAGTAATGAACTTTGTTTTGAATGATTGAGATTTAATAGATTATTGTCCATCCAGCATTTAATTTTATACAGTACCTTTTCTTTTTTTTGTGACCTCGGACCAATCTGTACCGCGGAATGTTAGAGCAGTATCATCAGCAAATGCGGTGATATCCCCACTTATATCTAGTTCCAGCATGTCATTTATGTAGAAAGGAATAATTGCGGACCCAAAACTGTTCCTTGTGGAACACCATATGTTACATTTTCTGGGCCACTTAATGTTTTATCAATTTTTACTGACGCTTTTCTATTTGATAAATAGATTTTTAATCAATCTAATGCTACTCTTCTAATTCCGTATTTCCCCATTTTTTTTCAACAATCGTTCATGTGATATACTATACATAATTTCTGTTAAGATGTTCATGCATTTTGTTTGTAAAATTAAATAAGGCGTTTTACATGGAGTAGTTCTGTCTAAATCCGAATTGTTTTGGCGATATAATGTTGTGGGTATAAAGTCGAGAGACCATGCACCGGGAACTGAATCGATCGATATAGAGAAAAGTATGCATCAGAAAATTTTGAAAATTTAGATAATTATTAATGTCGGTGTGGCCAATCCAACTAAAATAATTTCAAGCAGCTGGTACTTCTGCTTATAGCGGAAGTCGATACCAACTTGCTTATTTCAAATGGAACACTCTATATATTTTAGGGTTTTCGAAAAGGGCATAAAATTCTGAGTCCCGATTCCAGAGCAGCTTGTCTTAATGACATCCTTGGAAATGCATGAAAATATCCCAGAATGACTATTTCAATGTTTTCGTCATCAACAATAGGCTTTCTTCTTTGCATTTTTGCCTTGAGAGAGCCATAATTTTTAAAATTTTCCAGTATGCGTTTTACAGTGTTTGGTGACGGTTTCCGTTTTTCTGGATATCGAGTAGCAAATGTGCTGCAAGTTCTTGATATTACTTTATCACATTCTCCATAAATAATAAACAAATTTAAACAGTCTTCGTGGGTGTAATTTAAACGTGCTGGCATTTTTTGACATAAGATAATGACTGATTGTTTCTAACCATGGCTATTTTGATGAAACCATTCATGAATTTCTAACAAAATCGCAAATATTTCAAAAATTTTTAACTTTAACCCCCACAAGATCAGAATCAGAAAAAAAGGAATTCAATTTTACACAACTACAGGGTGTTTGTTCCATTTGACCTAAACAAGTTTTCGCGGTTTGAAGTTGACAAAATGTAACGCGAAAAACGGAACACTTGGTATGATATTATTGAATTTATTTCAGTTGTAGAACGTAGTTCTCCTTGTGTTCTTTTTATGTGGCAAGAAGCAAATGAGGATCTTTTCCACGAAGAAAGTTATAACGGTTCTTGCAAACCGTTGCACCTGTCAAATTTTCTATAAAATGTCAAATATGGCTAGGTTTAGGTATAGGATATGCTACATGTTTTCGACTCAAAATTTTATGCTCTTTTCGAAAACCCTAAAATATATAGGGTGTTCCATTTGAAATAAGCAAGTTGGTATCAACTCCCGGTATAAGCGGAAGTGCTAGCTGCTTGTAATTATTTTAGTTGGATTGGCCACATCGACATTAGTAACTATCTAAATTTTCAAAATTTTCTGATGCGTACTTTTTTCTATATCGATCGATTCAGTTCCCGGTGAGACACCCTGTATAGTCGAGTACACAACTGCTGGGCACGCAAAAAATGCAGCACAAACTTTACGACCTCATTAAGATACCATTACTCTTTGCGCTATCTCGACCGCAAATTGACTCGCTTACCTTTGTAGGTTTTTAATGTGCGTCGGCTTATTTGATGACAACATGCCGCCTGGTCCAACAGCGATAATAATCAGGTCGTAAAGTTTTTGCTGCGCTTTTTGGGTGCCCGGCAAATGTGTACTCGACTATACCGAAGTCAAATTTCTGATTATATTGGTAACCCCCACAAATTAGCATGAACGACGAATTTTTACAGATTGAAATAGATAAGATAATATCTGTTGTCAATATTATTTGAAATAATTTTACCTTTTATAATACGGTCACGTATCAACCATATAAAATGTTAATATGTTCTTGGAATGAGAAACGTAATTACTGTTTACAAATCCAAATTCCCAGACAACAATCTATATTCGAAAATTTGAATCAAAATAAAGTAACTGAACCCCCAGCGTTACATGTCAATGAAATATTTCACAATCAGACTTTAGTGTTTTTACATGTCAAGTTAGTAAGCGGATCAATTGTCCTTGACAAGTTAAGAATAAACTTTCGATACCAAGAAATAATTCCACTAAATCTACGGACTTCTTTTGGAGACTGCTCTTGGGAGATCTACAATAGCACTGACTTTTTCAAGATCTGCATGAAGGCCACCTCTATTTACACCATAACCAAGAAACTTAACCTCACTGCAAGAAAATTTTCATTTTTCTCTGTTTAAATTTAGATTTGTCCTTTAATCGATGAAGAACTTTTCCTAAAATTGATAAATAAGATTTAAAATCTGACTTTACAACTACAATATCGTCTAAACACGTGACCTAGGTATTTTAAATATTCCTTTACTTGAACTATCTCTATTTTAAGATAACTTTTATCGAAATACAACAGTTTTGGTGTAATATGGATTATTGAAACTAGGTAAGAGTTGAGCTTTGCCATCCTGAACAACATCTGGAATCATTCTCATGTATCTGCCTTCAGGCCGTGGATTCAAACATCATATCCGCCGTACAATTTTTTTAGTGATTCAATGCAATCATTGAGATCAGTATTAGCAGCTGGAATAACTGGGTAAATTAAAGAACGTTTATTTCATATTATTATTAGCCTTTACTCGAGTCCGAGTATAAAAAAATGTTACAGTCGATAGATTGTGTGTAATAAAAAACAAGTAAAAGGTGTAGTCTATTGTAATTCCCATTCATCTACAGTGCACACGACTATGGCTATAGAGGCCAATTCGGGAGAGCACATGTCGACCGCAGTCAAGACAAACATAGACCTGGTTAGGTCTTGGATTCGGCATTCTTGCAGCAACATTTCCTTGATAGCTGGCCACAACCCCTCGCCATTCGGTTCTGTCCGCTGCAAGTTGTTCCCATTGCTCGTCTGGAATACCGCAGGATTTTAGATTTTCATGGAGAACGTCTTTGAACCTCTTTCGTTGACCGCCACGCCTTCTTCTACCGCTTAGCAATTCACCATAAAGTGTACATTTAGGAAGGCGGTTATCATGCATACGATGAACGTGACCTGCCCATCTTAGGCGTGCTCTTGAAATAAGCACCTCAATTGGAAGGCTGTTTGCTCTCCTGAGTACTTCCACGTTTGATATGTGATGGAACCAACGGATTTTCATCATACTTCTGAGGTGTCTTTGCTGAAAACGTTCTAATTCTTTCACATGACGACGGTAAGTGACCCAGCTTTCATATCCATATATCAGTGTTGGAATGACAACTGCTCTGTATACAGCCATTTTCGTTGACAAAGCAAGGTCGTGCTTGTCAAATACTCTCTCTCTAAGTCCCCAGAGTGCTCTAGATGCAGCGTTAATTCTATTGCGAATCTCGCTGTCTACGTTTGCTTTGTCATTAACAACGTTGCCTAAGTAATTGAACTGATCCACCACTTCAAGAGAATTTCCGTTAAGCGTAATGTCTATTTGGAGTTGACATAATCTTAGTCTTTCCAATGTTGATTTTAAGTCCCAAGGAATCATAGCTCTGGGCATACACATCTAAAAGTTCTTGAAGCTCTTCCGGCGTAGAGGCTAAAAGTGCACAGTCATCCGTATACTGGAGATCACAAATGAATCGTGTGCGTGTCTTCGTGAAAGCTCTAAAGCGCCCTATGTTACAGAGACCGCCATCAGAACGGTATCTGAGACCTATTCCTCTGACTGTCAGTTTGTTGTCAGCAATAATTGTTAGAGCAGTGGTAAACAAATTAAAAAGTAGGGGTGCCAGGACACATCCCTGCCTAACTCCAGTGAGGGTTTGGAAAGGTTCGGTTGCCTCATTATTATACATAACCTGGGCGTTGTTGTTTGTATGTAGACTACGAGATACTTCCACAAATTTTCTAGGGATACCTAAGCGGAGCATAATTTTCCAGAGCACTTCCCTGTCCACCGAGTCAAACGCCTTGGTTAAATCAATGAAAGCCATGTGAATTTCTCCTTGATGTTCGAGTGCTTTTTCTTGAAGCTGTTTAAGTGTGAAGATTAGATCCGATGTGCCTCGGTTTGGTCTAAAGCCACTCTGTGTTTCAGGAAGTAACTTTTCCATAACAGGTGTTAGCCTATTTGCCATCGCTTTAGTGAGTATCTTCCCTCCAACAGCCAGGAGAGCTATACCCCTGTAATTTCCACAATCCGCAGCGCTCCCTTTGTTTTTGAAGAGGTTGATTAAAAGTGTATCACGAAACTCCTGCGGAGCTTGACCACTTTCCCACACGACATCAAACAGTTTTTTGAGGTAGGGTATGAGCTCTGACGACACAGCTTTAAAGATCTCAGCTGGGAGTGAGTCGGCGCCGGGAGATTTGTTATTTTTTAGCTGCCCAATGGCGGTTAAGATCTCTTCCGTTGTTAGTGGTTTATCTAAGTCTTCGAAGGTGTCATATTGAGGGATAAGATTTATAATATCGTGATCGGCTTGACTTTGCTGGTTAAGAATGTTAGAGTAGTGTTCTTTCCATCGGGCTCTTATTTCCTGGTCTTCTTTGAGGAGATTTCCATTTAAATCTTTAATAGGGCACATATTTTTCCGACTGGGGCCGTACACTGCTTTTACTCCTTGAAAGAAATTCCTGTAGTCGTGTGAATCGGCGTACTTTTGAATTTCTCTGGCATTGCTTGCCCACCACTCGTTCTTTATTCTTCTGATTTCGTGTTGCGTTTCATACTTAGATTGGGTAAAAGCTTCTGCTTTTGATGAGTCGTTGGGGTGGTTGATAGCGTTTTGGAAGGCAATATGTTTGCGGTCAAGAAGTTCTTGTATAAAAGCTTCATTATCATTGAACCAGTCCTCCTGTTTCATATATAATGCTTTTAAGCTACAAAGTACCAAAGAAAGGGTTTCTCTTTCAAACAAGGACTATTTCAACTTTGTAAAGACGTTTAGTTTGTGAAATAGTAGCGACGTTTTGATATTATGTTTGACACCATCCTCAAGAAATAGGTTAATTTATGGAAACCACGTATAGCTTAATATAATTTTCAGTTAGTTGATTTCAATCCTCAAGGGATTAAATTTAATTTTTGCAAAATAAGTAACAGCCGTCATAGGGCTCACTTCGGCCGTTGGAAACTTGCAATTAAATTTTAATAGCTCACTCCTTTAAAATAGAATATTTGATTTAGCATTTATATTTATAGGGTTCAGTAGGCGAAACTAAAATGCGAAGTAGGTCAATTTGATTGAACGAATCGATATTAACCATTTTGACTCCATATTCCATGTTATATATATGTTCCAATAACAAAAATGTAGTTCACTGGCTGAACATCTACAATCATGCTTAAAAGCTTCAATTTGCCGTGCTCCAATTCTATAGTGGAGGTAAAAATTCAATTTTAATTATAACTACTTCCCGGAGGTACGTGCCAGCATTTATGATACAAACTAATACCGCCATATTGGTGTCAGAATAATTTATATAATGAAGAAAATAATATTAATTATTAACTATCTATTATGTATTTTATACAGAAAGATTCAAAACGTCCCTAAAATTTTAAGGGTATGTCACGGAATCTTTATACAATAAAATAAGGTGGCGCAAAAAAACGAAAAAATCTTTACATTCATAATGAAATTTAAAATTTCAAGACTTACGGTTTCGATTTTTCTTCGAGGCCAAAAATCCAAAAAAGCGTGATAGAAATTTAACAGAAAAATATTGCTTTCTAACAGAAATATAACAATTAAAATTTATATATCGAGTATTCGTCACATAAGTCATAATTTTTTAAATATTATTATTTATTTATTTGCAGAAACGAAAAGGAAACATTTTTGGTATGCACATTCCTACAGCTATTTGTAACTTTTTCGATTTATTAAGCAATAAGTATAACATTCAAGAATAAACTTAAAAAATTAGAAATTTTCAAAAAATTATTCAACAGGAACTCTCTACGTGTTGCCCATTCTCATTGACACACATCTCTATGCACCTTTAAAATGAATCGCTCTGTGTATCAACAAATGATAAACTATAATCTGTAACTCTGGCAAAGCCTTTGAAATACATGCAGATACAAACGGATGTAATATACTTTGATTTTACAAAAGCTTTTGATAAACTTTATCATAATATATTGATTGCTAAACTTTCCAACTTGTTTCGGACCTGCTCATAGATTTCTTTAGATCTTATCTAACTGATAAACTTCAATATGTCGCATATAATGGGTTTAAGTCCTACAGTTATGGCTCATCCTCAGGTATTCCCCAGGGCTCTGTTCTTGGACCACTACTTTTCAATATATTTATAAATGTCATAGACAATACTTCAGATGTGCACTTCTTAATGTATGCTGATGACATAAAACACAGAATCTCTGGTTTAAACGACTGCATTTAAGGCAAAATAATATCTCTAATTTGAATGCCTAGTGCATTAAAAACAATCACTCGTTCGTGCAATGTAATGTGATTTACAGCTAGAGATTCTGAGTATACCTACGAGCACACGCTGAACGACGAACAACTAACGCGACCGTCTACGTTTAAAGACCTTGGTGTAACTTTTGACAAAAATCTAACTTTTGTCGATCATATCGATACGTCTGTATGACGTAATGGCCGTGATTTCTCTCATACTTCAACTTCAAAGTTATTATACTCTTAATTCCTGAGATCTAAGCTACAGTATGTATCTCTTGTTTGGCAGACTTTTTACTTCCCTAGTGGTCGGATTAATATCCTAAAATTCTCGCCTATATATATAGGCTGGGGCCGTTACGGATTTTTAATGCTGAAAAAAAAATTTAATAGCAGGCAACGGCCAGCTAGAGTATATAGTTGAGGTCATAAACAATGAAAAAAAAAACTTTGGAACTTGAGATGAAGGGAAGTAGTGAAATGGGGTGCTATTTAAGAGATGAAAACCGTTTTTCGTGATTTGTGGCAAAACGTGACCTCCTAGAGAAGTGTGTTTCATACAAAAGTTGCAGATAATAAAAAATCTAAAACTTTTATTCTATATATTTTTCGACATAACTCAAAGTTTGCGAGAAAATGACGAAAAACCGATTTTTCTGTTTTCATTTTTTTTCTCGCGTGAAAATTATTACCATTTTACCGAAAAAACACCCCTATCTTCGGCGAACAAAAATTTTTTTCGAATCTCGAATTTGTCGATTTTTTTCATTATTTTCAATTTTTTAGCATATTTATGTTAATAATTTATAATATTTTAATGAAAAAACTTACTTTGGTATAAAATAACTAAAGTTGAATGAATTTAGTTATTGGAAACCACGCTAAAATTGAATACAAACAAAAAAATATTGTTACGTATTCAAACAAAAAATTTTTTTACAAAATTTGAAATTTCTCAATATACAGGTATTTGAAATGCCCGCCCAAAACGACTGAAGGTTGGGGGTAGAGAGGGGTAGGACAAAGTGAGCCTGCATTATCAAAAAGATGCAGACCACATAACCATAGCAAAAAATGGATCTCAACTTACAGCTAGTATTTACAAAAGTAAGAAAATTTATAACTCATTAAATCAATTACGATTTGAGCTGTATCAGCAAGCTATAAACAAATCCACTTTTAAATTGGAAAAACTCCCTCCAACTGAAGAAGCAGCTGCACAACACTCCTACAGAGTCTATTACCAATTGCAAACTTGGTTGGGTAATTTTGACACCGATCAGGACAACAAAAAAGCAAAGGACTGGGGCTGGAACCAAAATGTAGGAAGACTCGTGCCGAAATACATCTCTGACAGTTCCAACTTGATTCCCGGAAAGTTGTTAAAAAGCGTTAGCTGTGAAAGTGGATGCAATAATCAAAGGTGTGGCTGCCGAAAACACGGCTTAAAATGTACCAATCTATGCAATACATGCACTGAGAACTGTTCAAATAGAAACAGAGAAGTATTTGTAGATTTAAGTGATTCTGAAGATATTGATGAAGAGCCAGCAAAGAATAATGACATCGAAATTGAAGAGCCTGAAAATGCCAATGATTTTGAAGATAATATAGAATTTGAAAGTTTGATCGATGAAGAAAACGAACCACAACAAAAAAGGCCTAAAATTGATTAGATTTTAACAATTATTTCATTGATTTTTCTTTTTATAAGCTATACACAACCAATATTAATAAAGTAAATATTTGTAAATAAAGTAAAGAATTCGTAGCCAATATAAATAAATTGTATGTTGTATTTTATCATATGTATTTAGAATAATTTAATATGCATATAAAGTTTTCTAAACTTAACTGTAGCTTATGAAAATTAATAAAGTACTATTGATTTCCATGTAAATGTTAAGTTTCATGAAGTTTTCCCTACCTTTCCGTGATGAAATTCATTCAACTTTATTTATTTTATACCAAAGTAAGCTTTTTCATTAAAATATTATGAATTATTAACATAAATATGCTAAAAAATTTAAAATAATGAAAAAAATCGACAAATTCGGGATTCGAAAAATTATTTATTCAGTTTTTCTTAATTTTAAAGTTTTAAGCTGCTAAATGACAATAAATCACTAACATCGACATACCATTTGAAAGTAGACATCTCGACGAAAAAAATGAGCACTAGTAGAACATCAAAATCCAAAAAAAAAAATCAATAAAGTTGTTCGCCGAAGATAGGGGTGTTTTTTCGGAAAAATGGTAAAATCTCGAAAAATAATAATTACGTACTTTCATAAAGTTTCATTTAAATTAAATAATTTTCACGCGAGAAAAAAATAAAAACAGGAAAATCGGTTTTTCGTCATTTTCTCGCAAACTTTGAGGTTAAGTCGAAAAATATATACAATAAAAGTTTTATATTTTTTTATTATCTACAACTTTTGTATGAAACACTTTTCTCTAGGAGGTCACGTTTCGCCACAAATCACAAAAAACGGTTTTCATCCCTTAAATAGCACCCCATTTCACTACTTCCCTTCATCTCAAGTTCCAAAGTTTTTTTTTTCATCGTTTATGACCTCAACTATATATTCCAGCCGACCGTTGCCTGCCATTAATTTTTTCATCTCAAATAGGTAACGGCCCCAGCCTAATAATATTTGCTCCTGTTACAATAACAATCAGAATATTGACATCTTTTAACAATGGAGCTTCCTGCCTATGTTCACCTATCAATTTTCCTCACTATATTTTATATATTCCTTATGCACAACAATCTTGCTAATTTTTCCATGCACTATACAGTTTTTTTAAACTGTCTTTTATATCTTTTTTGCTTCTCTTATACTAGTCAGTTTAGATTTTATACTCATGTTAATTCTTTCTCTCCCACTTTATTATATACATATATTTAAGCTACTCACTATGCGTACTCTATATTAAATCTGTTGTTTCCCATCTTGTAAATGTTATTTGTTGTGTAGATGGTGTATAAATAAATAAGTAAAATGTATGTTATGTGATCAAAAACTTATTAACTAATTTACTTGCATTTTCGTTAATTTCTCTCTCATAGAAGTCGAGCTATGGAAGTCGGATCCACTACTATCGACCGCATTGCTCAAATTTCGAAAACAGACATTATTATTAGACATCAGGATACATTTAAAATTAAAAATACTTCCTCAATTATTGAAAAAAGGCAAAATAAAATTTAATTTAGATGTGTAGGAAGTCCACCCGCTCCACTCCCCGAACTTTATATGAAAATAAACCATTATTTTAA
Source organism: Leptura quadrifasciata (assembly GCA_963675555.1). Classification (NCBI taxonomy): domain Eukaryota; kingdom Metazoa; phylum Arthropoda; class Insecta; order Coleoptera; family Cerambycidae; genus Leptura; species Leptura quadrifasciata. Next base: position 9,406,601 of record OY776681.1, on the reverse strand, counting down.
GCGATACAGATCCGAACATCTGCTTGTATCTTTAAATATGATAATTCAAATCTAAGAATCTTGTCTTTTCATTCCGTTTTTAAATTTAAACGCTCTCAATAACTCGAGCTTTGACAATGTTTGTCACATTTAGGCTGCATTCTAGAATATTCCTTCCGGTTCAATTAAACATCGCGCTTATTCGAATATAACTGAATAAAAATAAGTAAAGAAGTCGTAAAAAAAAATCCGTTTAGTACAATCGTATCAGCGATCGTAAAATATTTTAAAGCTGGTTTTAAAGGTTTTATTGGCCACTAACTGTCACTTATTATTAATGTTATATATGAGGGACAACAGGGGGCAGTGGACAGTTTGTAGCCGATACTGCTTTGTACCATAAGTCTCTTATACAATTTTTTTATCTATTTAAGTTTCATGCTCCAATTCTCAGTAAGAGACTTAGAATAGAATGAAACAGGATATGATAGAATAGAATAGAGTAGAATAGAACAGATTAGAACAGAATTTTATTCATGGTGCCCCCAACTAAAAGTTATAACTTTGGAGATAAATTTTTTTTGAAAAATTGTTGAAACACGTCGACCGTGTTTCCAAGGGGGGCATATTTTAATGTAATACTTGTATACCTATCACCCTCCATCTACCCTACATGGCCACCCCCTCAAAAAATTCAAATGGCAAGAGGAGTCGAGTGATATATCTTTTGAAAGGTCTTTCAATTCCCTATATAACTGTGTATTTTTTTTTTAACTTTTATCGATTCATTCTTAAGGAAAATAAATTTTATTTTTGATGATTACACACAATCGAAATGGTATAAAAAATCTAAAATACACGCCACTGGGTATTGGAACTTGACGTTTTACTTCAATGGGGAGGTAAGCAGGCGCAATTGCAGGTATTAGAGTGAAACCAATCCACATTTGTTCATGGAAACTCATACCCAAAGACCTCAGAAGTTAAATGTTTGGGCCGGCATCTTAGGGGATCACATTGAGGGGCCGTTTTTTATTCCTGACAATTTAAATGGCGAAAGGTACCTCGATCTGTTAGAAAAAAACATCGACCCAATAATTACCCAAATCCTCGAAGAAGACGATAATCTTTTAGAGGGCGAACTATTTTTTCAATAGGATGGGGCACCCCCACATTTTGCTATAACAGTCCGTCAATTTTTGGATAATCGGTTTCCTGAGCGATGGATTGGAAGAAGAGGTCCTGTAGAGTGGCCCGCTAGGTCACCCGATTTAACTCGATTTCGTTCAGGGTTATTCAGGGTGCCTACTTTTGGTTAGGACACCTTGTATACATCAGCAATGTTTGCATACATCAAATATCATAAAGGTAGAATAAAATATGTAGTGTAAATATAAAAACATAAAAAAATAAAAAACAATGCAAAAGACACACTAAAATGTAATATATGTAAGTTAAAAAATTAATGAATACACAAGCATAAAAAAACTATTACAAATATAGACAAATAAATATATACAATATACAAATATATATACACACATGTATACAAACACACACGTATATATACATAAAATTGTCAAAATTATTAATGTAGAAAACCACAATATAACAAGTTATTAGACAGACGATAAATTAGTATAATTATTGTGGTGGTGTAGTTTTAATTTTTTAATATGACACAAACATTCATATATGAAACATTACGGCAGGGTTAAAATATGAAGACTTTTGAAAAGCGGTTTACAATGATCGTCATATTTAGCATCCACCATTATTCTTAATTAAATGGCATGATGATTCCCATACCATTATACTGAGGAAAATTGCAAAATAAGCCATTCTTAAAGCAATCTTTTGTTGTTTTGCCTCTTAGCAATAATGTGGCACCGTCAGCATATATTATTGGAAGCACATCAGGAGTCAAATCGAAGTATTAATATAGATGATAAACATCATGGGACCTAGTGCAGAACCTTGAGGTATCCCGTAATTAACATGGGACAGTTTGGACACTTTACCGTTAAATTTAATACATTGTTGACGGTCTGCAAGACTTAAGGCATTTCCTCTGATCCTATAATAATCTAATTTTTGTATCAAAACACTACGGTTAACAGTATCAAACGCCTAGGAATTTTCAGAGCGACTCGTTCTAATTAAGATAGAGCTTTGAAATTTTGCACATGTATAAGTCCGGTGGCAATACATATTAAAAAAAAATAAGATGACGGTATCAAGATGGCGGACGATTTTACCGTTTATGATCCGATTCGACTTAAAATCGATATCTGGGGGTTTTCGAGATCGCCAATTATGAATTCTTAGTCAAAATTTAGAAATTCAAAATGGCGGCGCCAATATGGCGGACGACTTTGTCATTTATGGTCCAAATCGATCAAAAACGATATCTGGAGGTTTTCGGGATCGTCGATTACGAATTTTTAGTCAAGATGGCGGACGATTTTACGATTTAAGATCCGATACAACTCAAAACCGATATCTGAGGGTTTTCTTGGTCGCGAATTATGAATTTTTAGTCAAAAATTCAAAAATCCAAAATGCCGGCGCCAATATGGCGGACGACTTTGTCATTTATGGTCCAAATCGATCAAAATCGATATCTGGAGGTTTTCGGGTTCGTCGATTACGAATTTCTAGTCAAAATGGCGGACGACTTTACGGTTTAAGATCCGATTCAACTCAAAACCGATATCTGAGGGTTTTCTTGGTCGCGAATTATGAATTTTCAGTCAAAAATTCAGAAATTCAAAATGGCGGCGCCAATATGGCTGACGAATTTTGTCATTTAGATCCAAATCGATCAAGATTGATATCTGGGGGTTTTCGGGGTCCCGGATTACGAATTTCTAATCAAAAATTTAGTTCAAGATGGCGGACGACTTTACCGTTTATGACCCGATTCGTCTCAAAATCGATATCGATTACAGCATATCAAAAGACTAAAAAGTAAAAATAAAATTATTTAAAAAAATATGTGTAAAAAAAGCTTTATTGAAATGTTTTAAAAAGTAGAAAATAAACTAAAGTAAATCAAACCCATCATTTTGTTACATTATATAATTTTTTATGATATAAAAGCTTGTCGCGAGCAATCTCCTTTACAATGATTGAAGAAATTTGCAAAATACTATGAATAAGCTATAGTTCGGGGGCGAGCGTAGGTGCGTCTTTACTATGTACATACTTCGGTATGCAATGTAAAGCAACGACAGGCGCAGTTAGTACTTGGATGGGTGACCATTCCAACGGAAACCGCGTTCTCGCCTCACACATCTTCCAGCGGCTTGTATATCAGTGTATGCGCGGAAGCTATGCAACCTTAGGCGAGGGTTGTATAGGAGATATACCATCCTTCGGAGGGGATGTAAAGCCGTCGGTCCCTTGTCTATCAAATGTTAGGCAAGTAAAAGATCCCTACTCTTCTTAAGGGAAGAGGTTCGGCAAAATTTCTGGTTGGGGGTAGTTCGTCTACAGGCGTCGGTGATAGGCCTCAGTAGCGGAAATAGGCCGACGTTAAATAAATGTATAAAAAAAAGCTATAGTTCTTTTTTGGAAATGATAATATGGAATTTATTACAGACAAATACATACAAACTTATTTAACCATTGACTATAAGCTGGAATTCAAGTGAAAAATTTTGGCATTGCCCACAAATGCTTGATAAGTATATACATTAGTGATTTGTCGCAGTTTAAACAAGTAGAGCCATTCTTTAATCTGTGAAATTTGTCCTGCCGACGAGTATATGACAAGATTAGCAGAGGGTGACATATAACACCTACTTAGATTTTTTATCCCACCAAATTCCATTCCAACACGTTCCTAACAATCCCCAAACCTATAAATATCAATGTCATAAGGTCATGTGGTGCCGCAAAATATACGGTTTCATCTTTCTATTTTTTAAGCAAAAAGGTCAAGTGAAAGATAAGTAGAAGCAGAGGTTAGAAATCGGATCTAATGATTTAAAACACTGAACAGCCAAAACTTATGACGAATTGAGAGGTAGGTATAAGAAAAATGTAGGCGATTCTCTTTAAGGAATTCCAGCGTTCATCATACGATCTCAATTACGTTGGATTACTTTTTTACACTGCAGTCTCAAAATACATTAATTATTTCATTCTCCCCTGCAGGAATAGTTGGGAGCCTCATCCTTACATCTCACTCATCGTGAGATTGTCGTTAATTTTAATTTAGCGCTTCGTTAACCTTTTTAAAAATAATGCAGGGGTATAATTTATCGGTTGGCATTGAGAAATTGCGCTGCATATTTTATTAGGCCGTCATAATTTTTAATGAGATAAATACTATTTTAATGGTGGGGGCTGTTAAGAAATACCTGAAAATAGTAATTTACGGCAGACATTAAATATAGTCACTTAGAAAACGTTGGAGAAGAGTCTACTACTACTGATATAAAAATAGTTTTAATTTTAGGTTAAATATAATATTAAAAGCAACGTCGAAGTCATCCTCATACTCCACTGAATCAAAATCACGGATACACAATTATATCTTCAGTAAAAATTACTTCGTGTTCTAAAAAACCCCTACCTTATATTCCCTTTGACCACGAAAAACGTTGTATATTTATTCTCCTATTAATAGACAAAATGATAATTGAAAAATGTCAAACAATTTACGTCTTATAAGTCTGCACAACACGTGGCACGTTTCCGGTCTCATGGGTCAGGTTGAAACAGAGAGAGGTTATTTTCAAAGTTCGGTATTTAAATACCACTACTGTTTCTTTAATATATAGCTGACAACTATCTTTTATGGTTTTCTTATCTGGATCACTTCTTTTCATAAAAAAACTATACTGAGCGTTATAAATCGAGGCTAGTAGTTAGACACATGGGCCAAGATATGTTGTAATTGTAGATTGTTCATTATCTAAACGTTAATTCGGGCAATAACTCTTATTGACCAGGAAAAGTAAGATATAAAGTTCAAATATGTATGTATTTGTTACTAGTACATAGTATAGAATGAAGGTAATAGCTAGATAGTAAAAATATGGTATTTGCACGTCATAATGTACAAAATAGTAAATACACAAATTGATATGCAGTAGTTGTAAATTCTATCTGATATACTAGTGGAATAAAATTAGATTTTCAAAGAAAATTTTCCATGGAGCAACGCAACATAAAAAAATAAATAAGTAATAATAATAAGTGAAACTAAGAATACAATGAGTTTTCCACGTCAAGTAGGTGGGGGAATCCTTTTTTTTTGCGAAAAAGGGGTAAATTGTTCATTTATAAGGGTGGTTTTTCAGTTTTAATTTATTTATATAACCAAGAAATAGCCTGCCAAATTTTAGAAAAAAATATCCAACAGTTTGGCCGCTATTCCATTTTTAGTCCAAATTCCACAACATTTTCTAAACTTTCCCCAATTTGCCCAAATGGTTGAACGAATTTTTTTTTAAACCAAAATGAAGGTATTCTTACGTACGGTCGTGAGCAAAAAAAAAAGACAAGTCTTATAACAGTATTTTGCAAAAATCTGGTTGTGTACATCTAACTTTAATTTTTGTGACATTGTCAATTTGTCGTCATAATTTATTGCAAGTGTGCAAAAAACTAATATGCCTCATATAAGCGATTTAGTTAAATCTGGAGTTATTGCTAAAGCAGAAGATGGATGGTCAATGAGACAAATTGCACTGCGCTATAATATTGATAAAAATTCGGTGTGTAACATTTTAAGAAAGTGGAGAATAAACGGTACGATTAGTAGAAATCCTGGATCAGGGCGACGAGGGATATCAACTCAACAAGATTTGCAATTGGTAAATGCTTTAGTAGAAAATTCACTTTACTCGGTTATTCAGGCTGCTGAAGACACGAATTTTCCTGGATCGAGTAGTAGTAGTCGCAGGCGAGTAAGAGAATCGGAGCTACCCTGTCATGCAGCAGCACATAAATACTCACTTAAAGCTGAACATAATGACGCTCGAGTAGGATGTGCGCTTGACTTTTTAGCGCATAATGTAAATTTTTGGAACAATGTAATCTTTACAGACGAAAAAACTTTCCTGTCAACACACAGCGCCAGCGGTCGTATTCGTGTTTACCGCCCTCCGAATACTCGATTCGATGAGAAATATATATCTAACAATGATAAAAGTGGTAGATTTTCCGTCAATATGTGGGCTTGGATATCGGCACGTGGTCCTGGTGTTTTGAGGCATATTGAGGAACGATTTAATAGTGAAACGTATATTAGGATTTTAGACAATATTATGATCTCTTCTTTGTCACAATTATTTCCTAATAATGAGTTCATATTTCAACAAGACAATTATTCCGTTCATACTGCACATACCGTAACTAACTGGTTTCAAGATAACAACATCAATGTTCTTAACTGGCCCAGTCATAGTCCAGACCTTAACCCTGTGGAAGAAGAATGAGGACTACTCGTAAGAAGTATCCAAAAATAAAATGTGAGACCGTGGAATGCCGAAGAATTACTGGATATAGTAAATAATGCATGGGAAAATATTATTACTAATGATTATTGTATAAGGTTATTTAATTCTATGCCAAACAGACTTATGGAAGTTACAAATAGAAATGGTGCAATAACGAAATATTAATAGTTAGTTTCTTGTTAAGTAGGATATCCTTTGTCCTTTGATCCAGGATTTATACTAATCGTGCCGTTTATTCTCCACTTTCTTAAAATGTTCCACACCAAATTTTTGTTAATGTTATAACGCAGTACAATTTGTCTCATTAACCATCCTTCATTTAGTATAGCAATAACCACAGCATTAAAATGAAAAGATATCTGTTTTATTTCGGCTACTCATTACATATTCAAATAGAGACAGATTTACATTAGAAAAAAAAAGTTGTTCTATTTTCCTCTGCTCACGACAGTACTTTCACGTGGTGTAACTAAAAAGTATTTTTTTCCCGATTTCCCGTCATTTTCGGTATTATACGTATGCGCGCACAAGTATACATGTAATTATTCATTAAAAAAAATCAGTATTAATAATAAAATAGTGATTGTGAGCAGGTTTTAATTAAATATTTAGATAAAAAACACTCGAAGGTAGAATATAATTTTTTTTCGAAAATTCACTTGATTTTTATTAAACTTTTTACATATATTGATTATTGTTTTATTTTTTTCATGTTTTCTTCTTCTAACAGTTGTACTAGATGTGGTACTACACGAAGTGTCTACTTTCCGAATCGGTAACTGGAGTTTGGAATATTTTTTCACCCCCCGTCATCGCTAAAATCGTATACATCTGAGATATTATCTGAAGTACAAACATCTTCTTCATAATTATCATCTTCTTCGAATTATTCAATATCATAAATATCACGACTAATTTCTAATTGCTTAGGCTCATCATCAACCACAGCTTCGTTAATAATATTATCTGCATTTTGACACAAAGTATTCCTTCCATTGTGGCATAAATTGCTGCATGTGACGCCAATGGTTTTGCATGAGCAACGTTTAGTTTTGCAACCGACCTTACAATCACAAGCAATTATATTGAATAAATGATTAGGAAGAGGAGCTTTATCAGTCCTTGTCGGCATCAGTTCATTATCTGTTGTTTGCTGCAATCCAAAATCCTGACAATTTTGGTACTTCAGAGAATATCTCAGATGTATACGACTTTAGCGATGACAAGGGTGAAGAAATATTCCAAATTCCAGTTACTGATTCGGAAGTAGACACTTTTTACAGTAGTACATCTAGTACAACTACTAGAAAAAGAAAACATGAATAAAATAAAATAGTAATCAATATCTGTAAAAATTTGTACACCAATAATGTAATTGCTGTAGACAGTTTAATTTAAATAAGCTGAGTTCCCACTGATGACAGTATTGTTCTGGAATTATATTTTGTTCTATTTTAGGACATTTTACCACAAATTTTCCAACTATTTTCCCCTGATAAATAGACCACGAAACGAACTTAAACATTGGTCGTATCCTGTTTAAATTGATTACCACGTTGAACATCTAATATGGCTGGATTTTATAGGCGTACCGTTTTCCAGCGGTCATGGGTACACCTTGTATGTATATGCACATTCGATGGCGTAAAAATACATCCGCTTTTTGTCTCCTGTACCTTGCTGATGATAGAAGAACATTAATGCGCCTATTTATAGTTACCTGTCAGAAGTAACTTTGTTAATTAGACGTCGGGCCAAAAGAATTGTTTTTTATGAAAATTGTTTTTGTTACAGCATGGCCACATGGCCCATGTCTGCGGAGTGAGAAGTGTAAACGCAAAGTGATCTCGTGTCAGTTTCGTGGTTCCCATTAAATGACCCCAAAAATTAAAGGCGTAGGTTAACTTCAAATGTAAAAATATCTTTCAAAGAGCAGATATTTTTCTAAACGGCATCGTAGTCTTTTTATTGCTAATTAGACAGTGCATAATATTCTTAGCGCAAGATGCTCTAATAGAACACTCTCTCTCTATAATAATTAAATATAGATGATTTCTTTAAGAAATTGCTAATTGGGGTGTTAAAAATGTACCCAATTTATTCTCAGTTGTTTCTTTTGAAACAATTATCAAATTCGTAGTGACTAAAGTATTTTTTGGGTAATTAAACAAATGTTATTTTGTTATTAAAAACAACCAAAGCATCGGCTTTGTTGACTTATCCTCCCCTTAATATCATTAGTTATTTTTCTACAACTTGACACATTATAAACTTTGCGCAAAACCGAAAACGGCATTTCTATAATTAGAAACGTGTTTATAAAATATACACAAAACATTGAAAAAGCAGGGGTTGAAGTCTCTGTGTACAATCTGTTTATATAGGGGTGTGATCCCTGTCGCTTTGAAACGTGACAAAGGACGTCAGATGTTTTTTTAATAACTCTCGGTATTTTAAGGACACAGCTTCGCAAATTTTAATGAGGCAAATGGTGGTTGACGACTGACTAGAGGGCGAAAAAAACTGTATCCATGTCGAATAGTCAATAGAGAACAAACGAATTCAATAAATTTTTTTATCATTTCTATTTTAATCAAACAATGATAAATTAAAGACAGGTCTGGCGTCGTTGGACAAGACATATTTTTAGTTTTATTATAGGAAAGTGTATTTGGCGAAAATATTGCTGAAATTAATGTTTTAAGCTTGTTTATAGCTTTCTAATTTATTTAACATGACTTTGATATTAAGGAGTCCATAAAGCACTTCCATATTCAAAGACAATACAATACAATACAATACAACATCTGGAAATGTTTGGTAATATTCAATAAAACAAAACCATATGCGTAATCTACAACCTTATACTGACTGCTATTTATATCAGTATGAAAAAGACATGTTTTTTTATTTATCGGTTTTCCTCTCTGCCCTGATTGATCCTCCATAAGTCCTGCTCTCTTATACTTTTTAATCCGTCAGTATATAACATGGACTTCTCTGCATATCATCATACCTTCCTTATTCTCGTGTACCAGTGTATGACCTAAAGGTTTTCGTAAAGTTGAAGGTTGAGCTGATTCTATCTCATTGTATATCGAGCAGTCTACTGCTATCTAGTTAAGCTATGGTACCATTTCCTGGCAATAGTCCCATAGCTAATAATGACGCTGTTAGTACCTCATGCTCTACTCTATTGCTAAATGTAGGTAAGCTAGGCAAAACGGTACTCCTTTACTGAAGGCGTTACTGTTATTTTACTCTTTGTGTGTTACTTTTGGTACCACATGTATTACTCTTCATTGTAGTCATCAGATCTTGTCCGCCATGCTTTTGCAAGCCCATAAAGTAGTCATATTGTTTAGATGCAGTTTCAAATTCAGCTTTGTACCTAAAATGAGAACAAGTATTTGATTTCATTGCCTGTCTGTGAATGCAACTTCTTCAAGTTCTGAGGTGTTCTTATCTTTGTGGAAGGCATCTTTGCCTACCAAGTTGAGGACCTACTACTAGGATAGTACAGTTGTCTACACAGCCGCTACTCCAATTTTGTCAAGACTTTGTCCATCTTTAAGCTTCACATAGTCACATCAGTTCAACGTGGAAGTCTCCACATCTGTAAAAAAGAAACCTTTTCCAAAATTTGATTTAGGATTTGATCGCTTTCGTTATATCGATGATAAATAGTAAAAATATAACTGGCCCTAAGTGAGAACCCTGTGGTATGCTGTTACATTTATCATTCAGATTAATATTTAGTTTTGAAAAAATATTAACTTTTAAATACTACCTACCTCCCATATACCTAAACCTTTTTCACACGCTTTATTAGCTTCACCTGTATTTATGTTTGTTTGTTTGCTTGTAATGGAATTTTTGAACATGATTCTCACCCACTTCAAAACGACAGATTAAACTGAAACTTTGCACACTTATCAAAGACCGATAACAATACAATAATTTGACAACTTTGTCCTAATGTCCTCACCAGGATCATCAGGATAAAATAAAATTAAAAAATACTAACCTATTGTCGAGATATTGGCGGAGGCGCCGCTGTTAATAATATACAGGCTGTCCATTTTATCAGGGCCCTCGAGAAAATCTCACTTAATGTCGGTCGTACAAAAAAAATTATTTTTACGAAAATTGTGCCGATTTATATAACCTACAAAATGGTTTAAAGACATTTGAAATCCATGGCCTACTTTAAGAGTTATTACGGAAAATATCTAAAATGCGGAAAACGTCTAGGCCAAAGATCTCCGTTATTTGAAGAGATACGAGAAAAATTCTAAGGCGAAATTTTTTTGCAAAACAGAGTGTTTGAACGAGGTTTTATCTATTTTTTTTTCAAAACCGCTGTATTTTGATATTTACCCTTCAGGCTGTTAAAAAAATTATTTTGAAACGGGCAGGAAATGGCGTCATTAAATAGAGTATTTTCCTCCCTTTTCAACGACATATCACATGCCATATTTATTCATTGGTACTACGTTAGTAATTATAAAAACATTTTTTTAAAACCAATAAATTTTTTTAACAAACATTATACTTGCCGTGGAGAAGTATGATTAAATAAAACGATAAAATAATTCAATAAGTTGTTCAAATCTTTGCTATAATAAAACATTAACACAATTAAGAAGAATAAAGTAAATTCAGGTAACAAAAACAAATTAATAATAAAAAGAATATAACACACAGACCATTAATATTTATTTAATCCTCAAAATAATTTTTAAGATATCATATCAAGTGTTCAAAGTGTTCACCGCGATTTCTCATGCACAATCGAGCACGGCGAGGTACTGCATTTAAAACATTACTCAGCATTTCGGGAGTAACTGTAATACATGCCTGTTGAATTCGAGCTTTTAGGTCCTCTAGATTTTGCGGTGTCGTCGAAAACACCTTATCTTTAATATACCCACATAAAAAAATCCATTGGGGTTATATCTGGAGAACGAGGGGGCCAACCAATAAATCCATTGGTACCTATCCAATGTTGAGGCAAAATTTCGTCTAAATAAGCACCCCACGCTTTTTACAATTTATCGCTGTTGAACAAAATCTTAATATTTAAACATTATTTACAGTTTTTTTAGTTTTTTTTATTTATGTTTATAGTCAGATATAATTCAGAAAGCAGGTGACAAAAAAATATTTCATTTGTTTAAACGTTGCATCACTGAACACAGTACCGGAAATCTGTAAGAAAACTGCATTATACAGAGTGTTTATTTTTTCTTGTGTTAGAACAATTGCAAAATTAAATATTTAGTTATTTTGACAAGCATAAAAATTCTATAACACGGAATATCCCAGTCCCGCAAAATTTTACCAATTACAAAGTATTGTCGTTATTCTCGCGTGTCACATGAAAGGGCCTTGCGTGGATTATATATGTGGCCTTAGATGTTGATACGCGCATCTACGGCTTTTGTTTATGACATAATTATCTCTGGTTTATTCACGATATACCTTCAAAATGTATCCTGCACAGAGCAATAACGTAAACTTTATCGGCAAAAAGACGGAATATTTGCTTAAAGTCAGCTGCTGAATCTCAGGGTATTTATATATTGTTTAACAGCTGAAGCAACTTTAAAGAACGAAGCTTAATAGAAAAAAAATGTGTAAACTAAAGTTATTAATGAAGGATCATAATGTTTATATTTTTATATTTTCTTTACTACACCTGTGTGACTATATTGGGTGTCATAAAATTATATACTTGTACATGCGTGAGTATATTGCACGTGCTCCATATATATGCAATACAGCGGCGCACATTTAAACCCTAAAACTATTTATTTATTTCTTTACTCTGTCCAACGGGTCACTACCCAACTACAGAACAGGAGGTATAACCAAGGTATTATAAATATAAATATAAATATAAATAATAGACAAATATAAATGAATTATATAGTAGATAAAGCTCCCGATATTTTAATCAGCGAGGATCTTCATCATCCTGCGCTTTTGATATTATTTAATATTTATAAAAAACGTAACAATAATAAAATCACCGTTGATATGACCTATTATAATTATTGCAAAACCAATTTGGTCGAGCTTTATCAAAACTTAGCAAATATCGATTGGCAATTTCTCCCCAGTATTCAAGATATAAATTATGCTTTTGAAAAATTTTATGAAAAAATATATGCTGTCCTAGATACAACTGTTCCTAAAACTATAATCAAAGGCAGGAAGAACTACCCACCTGCTTGGTATAATTCCAACATAATTAGGACTATTAGATTGAAACATAGAGCGTGGCGTGATTTCAATAACTTTGAAGATTTTTTAGAAAAACATACGTCGGACCTTATCAAACTCTTCGATAACAGTAACTTTTTAAAGCAGTATGTCAATATCAGTACGGATTGCGTTGGGATGTTGTCATAAATTAACGAGAATTTTAAAATATTTATACTTGGTGTAGGCAGGTAAAAACACTGCCGCTACTGGGATCCCCAAACTGTTATCAAAAGGTGTTTACCAGTTGAAGTGCACATGTGGTAAGAGAAGGTTCTCGGGCAAACAGGACGGAGTATCCAGTGCAGAATCAAAGAACACTAGAGGAATACCAGATTTGGATACACGGATAGGCCGGCGATAGCAGAACATGTCCATAATAACGAGAACCATAAAATCGACTACGAGGAGGTCAATATATTAGACAGGAATATGCGCTATTATCCGCGAATCATTAGGGAATCACTGGAAATTATGAAAAACGTGAACAACTTTAACAAAGAGGATGGGTATCGACTTAGTAACACGTGGAGACTGGTATTGCCAAGTACCAGCACCGTAGTAAGTCACGGTCAACCAAGCACGACGAATGAGCAGCGAAGCGAACCAAGCACGACCAATGACCAGCGAAGCGAAGCGGCGCCTAGGTATATAATGAGGAGTGTACACGACAAATTCAGTCTTTAGAATCCTTCTGAAGAAGCTGACAGGATGATCAGGGAAACGTAAAGTCAAGTTCGACGACCACGGCAAGACCCGAAAGAAACTACTTCATCAGTAGTATTGTTAATTATTTTATGAAGAAATATTTGTGAAAAACATTACTGCTCAGACCAACTATTGAGTACTTACGCAGCAAGTCCTCTTGCGGAAAACCTGGCGCTGGATAAACACCTTCTGATTTAAAATGCAATAACTTCACAAACTTGCGTTGTACTGATTCTAAACTATTAATATGCACATTGTAATCTAGGGTCCAAACAAGGTAGGTTTATTCGAGCTTCGATCTAACGTAATAATACAGTATCTTGAGTGTATTTAAATTCGAAAAATCACGGAAATATCTGACTATAAATCCAGACATTTTACTAGATTCAGTGACAATGGTATTTATAAGAGAGTTTTGTCAAATACGACCCCTAAATCAGAGTTTCAGGTATGGTACCATTATTTATGGTGTAGTCGTATGAGATTGTATTCAATTTGTGTGTACATGACATTACATTAGATTTTTGGGAATTTAACGGGAGTTTATATTTAATACAACAGTCACTTACTTTATCTATTTTTTTTGCAATCGAATGCAGTCATCAATTAAATTAATTAGTTAACATTGTCTAAGCCATTTAGAATATCATTGATAAATATAACAAAAAATAGTGATCCAAGGACAAACCCTTGCGGTACCCCAGAAGTAGCCTTGTATTCGGCAGACTTGAAACCATTAAGTGCCACGTATTGAGTCCTGTTTGACAGATAGGAATGTAATAGGAATAATAAACTATGAGAGAGAGCGATATCGCCAAGTTTCATAAGCAACATAGAATGGTCAAGTCTGTCGAATGCCTTGAAAAAACCCGTATAAATAATATCAGTTTGGTCGTCTATTGATTCTGATACATATTGAGCCACACAAAGCAAATTTGTTGTCGTAGAACGCCCCGACATCGAACCATGCTGATGAATTGAAATTTGGTTATGTATTTAGATTTCTTCGACCATTTAATTCGGAATGTAAACTTGCGATCACATTTTTTGTTGTTGTAAAATTGTAATTACCAAATCAAAAAATCTATTCCATAGTTTTGACACTTTTATTCTATTTGAACTCTAACAAAGTAAATTATTTAGTAATACTTGGAGTCCACAGTCCACATTAAAACAAATTAACTGATATTATAAAAGACTCAACCTCCGGCCCTGATCGTGTTTTGCAATTAAGGGGAAAATGAACAACAGTCTCCGCATCGTAAATATCAAAGAATCTACAGCCTTCTGGTTTTATTAATAGACTTATACCTAATACTAAATACCAATAAATCAGTTTTATGTATAACAAAACATAATAAAAGCTAAAATAATAGCGAAGTTTCCCTAGCGTCAGTTCAAATAAATAGTTCCCTTTCTTTATTGTATTTTGAAGGTAAATACAACAATAACGGTAACTTTTTTAAAATTGAAACGTGTTTGGAGGGACTTCTTGTTTAATTTATTGTGGTGCTACTGCCACGGGAATGGTAAATCTTAGCGTGTTGAATGTGTGAAACCTGGAGGATGGTTGATGAGCCTGTCAAAACAACTAGCGAGAGAAATTTGTGTTTTTGTTCTACATATATTTTCCATTGTATGTTTTGGGTTGTGTTTTGTCGACTGTTGGATTTTATGAATTGTACTGCCTTGATTTATTTGGAAGAATCACAATGAGGAAGATGCATGAACAATTTGAGCATTTGTAGTTATAAAAATAAATGCATACATTTTCTTTTTTAGTATGGTAATAGGGAGTACTGTTATGCTGTTTGTGGTTTTCCTATTTTTCAGGTTTTTGTAATATATCTCACAAAGTAGGCTATGGATTTCAAATTTCTTTTTACTGAAATATAGCTCACTAAAAATGGGACAACTGTTTATAATAATAATAATAACTTTATTTTTAATCCAATTTTACAATATTATTTTTACAGTTATTCTTTATTGTGTAAATGCACCTGATTTCACAAGGAAATCGTTTTGTGTCTTAATATTTCACTAAGATATTATTAACAATATCAATGTACATATCGTATTCGTTACTAACTAACAACTAAAAACTAAAACTAACAAATAAAAGACCAATAATGAATTATTAATAATTATTATAAAATTATGGAGATTAAGTGCAATAATTGAATTAGAAGTTATGAGAATATTTGTTCAAATAAATGTAAATTATGCATGATAAATATTGACAGCTTTTTACAGAATAATAATTTGTAATTATTTATTGCTTTTATGTATTCGGGAATAATGTTATATATCTTTGGACCCGTGAGGCCAAGACATTTTTTGTGCAAATTAGAATTTGGTCTAGGTGTAAAAAGCGCATTGCGTTCATTTTGCCTTGTATTGTGTATGTGGTTTGTTGGTACTCTTAGTCCCCTATTTTTGTAGATAAATTTTGCTACATTAAAGATATATAATCCATTTAAATTGAAGACATTACTATCTAGAAAAAGTTGTTCTGTAGAATATCTTCGATTTTTCCACAGCATTACTTTAAGTATCCATTTTTGAGTTATTTTTATATTTTTCAATTGGCTGTTATATGTCCCACCCCATATTATAATGCCGTAGGTAAGTATGGATTCTACCAACGATTTATATGTCATTTTTAAAATATTAATTGGAAGAATGTTGCGAAGCTTATAGAATACATGGACAAGTTTTCTTAGTCTTATATTAAGATATTCGGTATGGTCATTCCATCTCATTGTCTCATTTATTATAAGACCCGGATATTTAATGTTTGTAGTGTTCCCAATTACATTCTCGCACGTGCAGTTTATTAAGTCACATTTTTCGTGAAATTTTAAATTGTCAATTTTCGGTTGTAGTCTTGAACTATTGCTGAAACTAATGAACTTTGTTTTTGCATGATTGAGACTTAACAAATTATTGTCCATCCAGCATTTAATTTTATACAGTCCTTTTTCGCTTTTTTTGTTGACCTCAGACCAGTCTGTACCGTGGAATGTTAGAGCAGTATCATCAGCATATGCGATGATATCTCTACTTATATTTAATTTCAGCATGTCATTTATGTAAAAAAGGAATAATTGCGGTCCTAAAACTGTTCCTTGTGAAACACCATATGTCACATTTTCTGGACTACTTAATGTTTTATTAATTTTTACTAAGGTTTTTCTATTTGATAAATAGCTTTTTAACCAATCTAATGCTACTCCTCTAATTCCGCATTTCTCCATTTTTTCCAACAATAGTTCGTGTGATATACTATCGAAAGCTTTAGCTAGATCTAAAAATATGGCAATGGTTTTTTCATTTTTGTTAAGATGTTCATGTATTTTGTTTGTAAAATGAAATAAGGCGTTTTCCGTGGAGCAGTTTTGTCTAAATCCGAATTGCTTTGGCGATATTATGTTGTGAGACAGTGAGTGGCTATGAAGTCGAGAGACCGTGCATTTTTCAAATATTTTGGCTATGTTACTAACTACCGATATTGGTCTATAGTTGTTTGTAACAAGTTTATCGCCACCTTTAAATATAGGTGTAATAATAGCTTGTTTTAGTGAAGCTGGAAATTGTCCAGTTTGGATTGAGAAGTTAATCATATGTACTAGGATATTAAGAATATTAGATTTAATATTTTTAAGTGTTTTTGTGGTTATTTGATCTATTCCGGGAGATGAGTTTAATTTCAAATTATCAATTATGGTTGCTATTTCATTTGTAGTGACCGGTTTTAGAAATATAGAGTTTTCAATATTTGCGATTTTGGATGATATATTTGTTGTTTCTGACGATGAACTTGATTCTATTTTTTTAGCTAAATTTTCACCAACATTAGAAAAGTATTTAATAAAAATTTCAGATACTAGTTTTCAACTTTATTATTTTGATCATATATTTGGTAATTACTATTGCTATTATTTTCTGTCACTGAATTTTTTATTATTTGCCAGACTTTCTTTGTGTTTTTGTTTGCTTCATTTAGTTTTTTTATGTAATAGTCTTTTCTAGACTTTTGTAATAATTTAGTTAACCTGTTTCTGTAGTTTTTGTACTGGTTCTATAACTGTTCATTATTTTTGTCTCTCAAACATTGTTTTTTCATTTTGCCCCTGTGTTTAATTGACGTTATTAGTGCATTTGTGATCCATGGTTTAATTTTCTTGTGTGTTTTAATATTTTTATATCGAGTACATTTATTTATGTGCTATTTTAACTGTTTAATAAAGTTATTATGCTACATATATATTTTCTTCCGCATATATATTATGCCACGTTTCCTCTTGTAGGATGTTATTTAGTTTAATATAATCAATATTAGTAATTTGCACAAAATCTTCCGGTATTTGGTTGTTGGTCTTTGTATTATGTTCACTTATATTAAGTATCACACTATAGTGAACGGTAATGGCAGTTTCGTAGATAATTGACGTGAAATTTTGTGCAATTACATGGTCAGTTCTTTTTTTTATAAATATGTGATCTAAGCAACTTTCACAGTTTTTCGTCACTCTGGTGTTTGAGTTTATATAAGATATATAACCTTGAGAGCTTAATGTGTTTAACTAGGAGTTTACTGTTACGTTTTTAAAGCTTTATTCTTCTACAATAGATACTAAGCGAGATATTTGGTGTGGATCTCGTAAAATAGACAGACGGTATATAAGGGCTGATTCATGGTGGATGGTGTGTTATACGAAGAACGGGTAAACATATCATTTTGAAAATTTGGGTACCAAGGTAACAAAGTATGCTCTATTAGCCCAAAATATTATCTACAGCGCGGCGTTGCCAAATGTAGGTAAAACTGGCAACACCTTCGTCATTTTAAACGGAACACTGTATATTTTTCTATTTTCAGAATCCACACTCGATTCTGAGCAACTTTTTTACAGCTAGCTCATTGTTCCGATAGATTATAGAATCAAACAAATAAACAACTGAATAAGAAACACCATAAGTTCACAACATGGACAATTAAATTTCGTAGCGGACTATTTATCAATATTTTTAATAAATAGAACAATCTCGTTTCTTAGAAGTGCAATTAAATGAGATTGTTATAAATTAGAAATCATTTGTTTATACTTCCCTGTGTGATAAAACGAATAGACTTATTAGTATATTATCTAAACTAATTCTATTTCAGATAAACCTTTTGAAGTTAATGGAAACGTATAAATAAAGTCTCCCAAGTTCTACGGCTATTAGCAGGCGTTTGTTTTTTGTTTACTAGTGCATTTCGTTTATCATTTACTCAGTTTTAAAGGTACCGCCGCCTGTGACCTCCTATTCGTTATTTTCGGTGAAAATTACGCCGGTCGAGGGTAATTTGTGAGTCGAGCGCGAGGGCTAGTGACAACTTTTTTTAAGTAATTTTATTTTCGATTCTGGATATCCGCCTCAAAGGTGTGTAGGATGCTGACAAAATCCGAGCGTCTCGATGCTGGATTTCCGGCGTTCTCGCTAACAAATGAGTTACATAAGTCTATTATAGAAAAGTACTTCCTACGCCTGGCTGAAGTTTTATATTTAATTAGGTGTTGCCAACTTATTTACGACTGCGGAGACGTTTCTTTATCCCCTCATATTAAACTTACAAACTGTAATGACGTGCGGTCTTTCTGAGATTAACGAAGGAAAAACACTTCTTAAAATACCCCTCGACGGGTCTTCTAAAAAGCTGATTTATAATTATGAACACTGGAGGTAATAATAATGAAATTGAGACACGCGGATAAAGGATGTTATCTAGTCCTGCACATTGTTAAATGAGATTCTTTTTACATTACATGAACTCCTATAAAATCTGAATTGCCACGTTTACAGAAAAAGGGCTTTGGGAGGCATAAAATCCCTGATGCTCAATGGAACAGAAGTTGCAGTAGTAATAATAATAATAGTAATAATAAATATTGTCTGAATAACTTTCAGACAATACTTAGATAACAGGTATGGGCCTAATATAAAGCAATGTTTCAGATTTTTACAAAAATGTTATAAGAAATTAGCCAAATCAGAAAATAGCATAACCTTTTTGTGTAAATGTCGAGAACATGACATAATTCCGAAGTTTTTACGGCTAAAAGTACATTTCCAAAATGCGAAAACCAGAAAAATTTTGAACAAGGCAAGCAAGTCCATGGTTAGGGAAAGAATTCAATATCATAGATACCAAAAAGAACAAACTATTAGGGACATTACTTACACAGAAAATGAACTCAACAGGAACGTTATAGAACAGGTTATCAGTTTATAATCCGGAATGTCAGGTTGAGTTATGAAAAATATTTTAATCTGCAAAAAGGTACGCATTTACATAAATTTAGAAACTTAATAAGGGAAAAACAGATTAGGCAATTACAAAATATAAATAATAATCCTTTAATTGACAGGACTGTCATTACTATGTCAAAAAGACTTTTGTCCATTTCAGACAGGCTTGCGTTATCAAAAGGTCTAAATTTTGCAATAAACCGGAAATCTGTTCCAAAACTTGATATAGTAGCGGCAATAGAAAAAACGGCTCAAAATTTACCAACAGATAATGGTAATGAATATCGCATACGGGCAAAAATTGCTTTAGGGAAGCAATACAAAATTAAAGATAATTTAACTCCAGAAGAAAAGTTATCGATAAATTCTTTAAAACGCGATGAAAGTATAAAAATATTGCCAGCAGACAAAGGTAATGCCACAGTCATTATAGATAAAGATATATATAACACAAAAATCATGACTCTTGTAAATGAGGGACCCTACTCAAAACTAAACAAAGATCCAACAAAATCAATAGAGAGCAAAATTTACAGAACTTTGTTTAAATACAAATATGAATTTAATGATTTTAAACGAAGGAAACTTACACCACATCATAGTAAGCCTCCTCATTTTTATGGCTTACCAAAGACGCATAAACAAAATATTCCTTTAAGACCAATTGTTAGTTCTATTAATTCACCATGTCATAATTTGGCAAAATTTTTACTTAAAATTATTGATCCATTATCTGGAAATACCGATTCATATATTAAAAATAGTAAACATTTTATAGAAAAAATTGATGAAAACGATATTCATGAATCACACCTGATGGTTAGTTTTGATGTAGTTAGTCTTTTTACCAATGTTCCGGTAGATGAGACCTTAAAAATAGTTAAAGACAGGTTGCTAAATGATAATAATTTGGAAACTAGAACTAAATTAAATGTAAATAGCATAATGGAACTCTTAACAATGTGTATAAAAACAACCTATTTTCAATTGGACAATGAGTTCTATCAGCAGGATTTTGGTATGGCTATGGGGTCTGCATTATCACCAATTTTAAGCAACATATTTATGGAGAATTTTGAGAACACACATGTTCAAAATTGTATAAGCAAACCGGTTGTCTGGTGGAGATATGTTGACGACATCTTTGCAATTTGGCCTCATGGTGTCGAGTAAATAATACAATTGAAACAAGCGTTTATAGAAAACCAACACATACTAATAGATATCTAAATTTTAACTCAAATCAGTCAATAAATGTTAAAAGGGGTGTTGTAAAATGTTTATCCGAAAGGGCCAAAATAATTTCATCTAATAATGAAATATTAAATAACGAGAAAAAATTTATCAAAGAGATTCTAGTACAAAATCAATATCCTGAAGCCTTTGTTGATAGAGTTTTCATAAATGTTGAAAATAGGGACAATCAGGTACGACAAAAACCTGAACGTCATTATACAGCAATAATTCCTTATGTATACGGATTATCGGAAAAGCTACGCCGTATAGGTGACAAATTTGATGTTAGGACGATATTTCAAACGGGGAACACTTTAAGATCTATTTTAACAAAAACAAAACCGATACACAGGGAGCAGAATTCAAAAAACTGCATTTACAATATCCCGTGCGAATGTGATAAATGTTATGTGGGTGAGTCATCCAGACCTTTCAGTGTGAGGTTGGATGAGCACAAGAATTACATTAGAAAGAATGAAATTCAGAAATCAAAGATTTATGAACATGCTTGGGAAAACGGACATAGAATAAACTGGGACTCGGCAAAAATTTTAACAAAAGAAGCAGATACCAAAAAAAGAAAAATTAAAGAATCAGCGATAATCTTATTAAATGAAGACAAGTGCGTATCGAATTGTTCTGTAGATAATTGTACAACCTGGCTACCAATGTTAAAAGAAGAACTTAACAAACTCAACATTATCTAAAAGAAAATATCATCAGTTCTATGTTATGTGTAAGTAGTAAGTATCTATGGAAATAACATAAACAGAATCTTAAAGCTGTGTATTTGACATACACAGCAAAATAAGAGTTCTTCCAAAAAAAGCTTTGAAAACAGAAAGAGACCACTTTCCGAAACGTCAGCAAAATACATTATTTCTGTGTTTATTCCGATTTATATTATATATAAAACATAACCTCTGACTATTCCCTTGGCGTAAACGTCACGGGCGCAGAGGCTTTTTTCCAATAATTCTATTATTTTGTAGATTCGGTGATTTATTTTTGAAGAGGACAACCTTATGTTTTTACCTACCCCACCCATGGTCTTTTTTTTGTGATGTCAAACTTAATGTCCTGACTAGGGTGGTCCTTATTTATATGGGAATTTATAGTTCTTTTACATTCAGGCAGTCTCGCCACTTAAAATTTTTCCAAATAGAAAAAGAAAAAGCCCTGCAAAACCTGAACTCAATCAGATAACTGTAAGGCGTGCCTCAATGACCTTGTCTTGGAGATTGATATAGAAAAATGTTTAAATAATAAATATATCATCAAATGCTCAAAAATTTATACAAATTTATGGAAAAACAAAATCAACACGTGGTATTAGATATAGAAGAGATAAAAAGAATCCCCGACTTTAAAAAAACTGCCAAAAATTAAATATAAAAGGACATTTTTGCTACTGTGTGGGAACTTCTTAAGGTAATCCTTAACAACTTGTAACATAAACTGTTTTTGATCCTCTTTCTTTGTTAAAACGCTATTAAACTCCATTATATTAACACTTCTTTCGGGTGTGTCATTAACCACTTTAAAGTTTTTAACGATAACCAGTCCCTTTTGAAAATCTTCGAGACCAAGTAGAAGGATAGTGTTTCAAAAACTCACAGGGAATTTTTAATCGTTTAAAAAATGCTGCAGTATTTTTTGAAGCGAAATATTGCAGTGGCTGATTGATGTAAGTAGCAACATCTTTTTCTTGGATTATAACACGTTTTGTATTATGAGAAGTGTCCTCCCCACTGTCTTCATCCTCATTGACCTCATCTAGCTGCATCGCTTTAATAAGTTCAATTTTTGTTTCCAAGAGAACACTCGTAAGATGCTAAAGCAATTGATATGACTCGTCCGAGAGATACCAGAGGTGCCCACAAAGCTTTTTCAAAGCTTTTCTTGATAAAACCTCGTGCAAGTTTGTACAAGATTATAAATCTTTAAGAAAACTGAGATCTTGAAGTGGTGTTTTAGCTGCTACTCGGCAGCAAAACCAGGCCTTTATGTACAGATGGGTGAGAAAAATACAAACATACCTAATACCTTGGGACGTCAGTCTGAACTGATTCCTGAAGATAAATATCTTGAAACGATAAATGACCTTGGCCATCTACCTTGCATGGCGGAACGCACCCGGTATACGTATTGTCACATCGTTCCATCAACCTCTCAAATGATTTTTTAGAGGGCTGCCTTCTTTCTGGATATCGCTCCTTATAAATTCGAGTTAATAGCAAATAATTTATATCACTCGCACCCAAAACATATACCTTATCGAGCACCCATATTCCTGTAGTGTTAATTTTTGACGATGCGTCGTCCATTTTGAACTATTTTTTAGAAAAGTATAATCAAATATATCTAATCTAGTATTTATTGCGTGAAAACTTCAAAATGTATTTTTTCTAATCACCCCCGCACGTTTTAACTAGGTTTGAAAAAGAAAACAAGCTTGTAATGTTGAATATGATCTACAAATTATTAAAATAACAAATATTTTATCTTTCATCCGCGTCCTCTAAATTACTATTTATATTAAGAAAATCATGTGCTACACAAACACCAGACATCCGAGTATCATGAAAATTAGGTTCCACAGATTTTAAAAATAGCCAGGTGTCTATATTAACACATCAGCACTCAAAAAAGTGTGTTAATTAACCGCTAAAACTGAGCGGTATTAAATCAATAAACCATGTTGTTTTTTGCGAGGGTTATATCATAAACTGATATTGCATTAGCATCTGTGTTTTTAGAAAAAAAATCAAAAGTAAACAATGCATCCGGTCTTATGTAGTGCTTCCTTTATCCGTTTGTTTAAACTTTCGTCCGGAATATTGAACCGGGGCCATGTGCCCAGCCAGTGGTGGCGCATCACAACTGAAAATGTCCAGGAACCTAGTTCTAGAGAGTAAGAGAACAAAAATCCTGCACAATTTTTCTTAATAATTTTTTTCATTGTCATAGACTGGGCGGTATGGGCGCTGCCGTTTCGAATTAAATTCGATTTTTATTGCTGGAATCAGTTCAGGAGATAGTACCAACTATGAAAATCCATGTTACCAGTCGGTCGTCTGGGTCGTTATTTTTTAAAACAATTTTATTTATGACAATCAGAAAAAGAAAATTTTTTCATCAAAAATCTATTTTTTGATCGATTTCCAACAAGAAATGTTCAATAACTATTTTTTGTAAAGTTGATATTTTCAGTGTTATTAATTTTTAAAAATTGAAAAATCGCCAATTTCCAGTTTTTTGTCGATCTAAAAATGTAATTAAAAAAAATGTTTCTTTTCAGTACATAAATTTTTATAATATCTCTGGACTTTTTATATTAACTTCCAATAAAGAAAATTGTCGATTTTTAATTCCTTACGTAAAAATTGTTTGTTTTTACCCGCGCGCACGTGCCAGCCGTCCTAATTCTTTCCAAGTACTGTTGTCTTTTGCGTATCGTGCGATTTCTGTTGTTTATGTACCTATCGTGATCATTAATTTATTATTAACTCTATTATTATTAATTAACGATTATAAATTTATTTAATTAATCAAGTATTTTATTTAATACAGGTTTTTCATTAAATTATTACTCTCTTAATGAAATTTTTGAAAATTATTTATTGACATAAATCATGTATGCATATATATAAAATATATATATATTTTAATACATAAATATTCTGTGACTGCATGCAATAGTAATTTTTTCTTTACTATACTTTAATATACGTACATAAATAAAGTTGTAAACTAGAACAGGGTATTTAAATTATAACTCATTTTAATAAAAAAGGTCATGGTAGGTACACAAAACAGAAATCGCCCGATAGAGTCGAGGAAACTCTAACTTGGCGGGTCCAAAGGTCGCTTCGTCGTATGAAGTAAGAAACTATTTACTCGATAGCTCAGGTATGACAGTGGTTCTCAAACAGTTTACAACAATTTACAAATGATTATATGTCTGTAACTGTAATCCAATCGCTAAATAATTATACAAAAATATTAAAGGTGTTATCATAAAATATTAGGAAATATGAATTTACTAATTTCGTTGTTTTAGTGTAATTCTGCTTATACCTATATAGGCTCGGGCACAACTGAAACCGATAACAAAAAATGAATTGTCCAGTTCAGTCAGTTAGTTATTAGAAGAAAGGAGAGGATGGTAATATTAATAGGGGAAAGGATGTTAGTAAAATAAAATATTTCATGCAATAAGAAAAATAAATCTGAAATGTCCATTAGAAGTAATAAAAATAAATTGTGTAAATTCTGCTTGAGAAAATATTAAAAAATGACTGGCTTAGCGACCCTCCAAACCGCAAACTGTAGATGCTACGTCTGTTTATTTGATAAAAACTATAGATACGCCACGCCCATATCATCAGGTGATATAGGAATGGACTGTAAAAAATACCTTAAAAAATACTACAGCTTTGGCATACCGCGGTAAACTGTTCGGTCTAACTATTTATTTAGCAAAAAATAAAACACGAAGGATTGAGGGCCTATGGCCTATGTAATGTGTAATAAATAAAAAAAATGGCTGTGGATATTCGTCTGACAAGCGAATAAATAACCAGACCATTAAATACCAAGGGATAAACTCGCGTGGAATAATGCAAGAAAAATGTTTAACGAAAAGAAAGCTTTAACAAAACTTGCGGCGCGGATTAATAAAATAAAATGTTTAGAAGAAAAATGTTTAATTTTTAATATAATAAAATTTTTAAAAAATCGGTAGGCAACAGGATTTGAACCGGAATGTTTTATTCCCTTTACTTACACACTTCCCTTTACTTACACACTGAGCTATTCCACGACGTACAATTCATGCAATATGTAGATACTAGAAAATTCCTAAGGAATAGTGGTTTGGCAATGTCCGTTTGTCGGATGAATATCCACTACCACTAAAAATAGCTTGTATATTTCATATAAAGATGAATTTAATTCTAATATGAGACGATTGTTAAATAACCAATGACAAATCTTCAGAGTTTGAGAATCGCTGAACTTATTAAAAACGTTGATTAAAATGTATCTCTCTCTTCAGTGTGTATCGCAATATTTCTGTCTCAAAATAGGTGAGAGAGAAGCTTGGCAGACATACGCGACAGTGTTTTTGGGCTATTACTTTAAATTTGTGTGCGAGAGAAATGAAATCGTACCCGCATTATCAACTCATACACATGCCAGTTTAGAGTTTACTAGACTTTACGCATTTAGACAGCAACACAGTACTTGAAGAGAACTAAGACGGCTGGCACGTGCACGCGAGAAAAAACAAATAATTTTTACATATATAACGAATTAAAAATCGACAATTTTCTTTATTGGAAGTTAATATACAAAGTCTAAAGATATTATAAAAAATTATGTACTGTAAAAAAACACTTTCCTACTACTGTGCGTAAAGTACTCACTTTACGCACGCTGTATAGTGCGTAAAGTTTAACTTTACGCACTAGTGCGTAAGTAAAAAAGTAAATATATGCCTATCGGAGCGTCTGTAATAATCACATCTTATTTTAAAATTGTAATAAATTAGTTATTTAATTTTATGTAGTCCGTTTATTTATTATCACTGGGTATATTACTATATAAGTAAATTTGACAGTTAAACGTAATACCTACGTTTTAACATTTTTCAAGTTAATTTCATATTATTAAAAGATTATGGTGAGGTAAGCTTATATTTTGATTTTTATGTAATTTTTAACTTCAAATTTAATTTTACTTTTTTAGAACAATATTTAATTTCGATTTTATTGTAGGAATTGTAAAATTTATTCACATAATTTTCATTAAAGTAATAAATTTTGTTAAGTACCGATATGTTAGTTTTTTCACATAACAAGTATATCTAGTTATAATATAACATTATTCAACAACTAACCTCGCTATCTTATTATTTTACTTTACGCACTAGTGCGTAAAGTAGAATTTTAGTATTTCAATTTATTCGTATATTTTTGGTAACCACTGCGGTATTAGAAAAAATTGTGTATGCAATTCGTCATACTCATGGGATTGAAAAATAACATTCCCATTCGTGAGAAACTATGAGTATCACTTTGCATACATACTTATTGCATAATAGTTATTTAATGAACAAGTGTATTAATAACGGCGATTAATAATCGAGAGACTTGGCGTCTTGATTTGGATATTTCATTTTATGTATTTTTGGGTGTTTCTTCTAAAATCGATTAATAGTGAAATCATTCATTGATTTTAAATTTTTATTTGATTAAATAAAGTACAATTCAATTATTCATTAATTAGTATTATCCGATTTGTGTTTGTAAAAATTCATATTATAACACAGATTTCAGAAATTATAAGATTGACAGTGACAGATATATTG
Organism: Leptura quadrifasciata; assembly: GCA_963675555.1. NCBI lineage: Eukaryota > Metazoa > Arthropoda > Insecta > Coleoptera > Cerambycidae > Leptura > Leptura quadrifasciata. Next base: position 9,379,268 of record OY776681.1, on the reverse strand, counting down.
ATGACATGACGTCTTAATTTGGATACTTGATTTTATGCAAGTTTCTACTAAAATTGTTCATTAATAGTAAAATTATGCATTAATACGGGTTATTAATAAACACGGTCGACGGAAAATAGCTATTTTTATTACACTTTCAGATCGTCAAAAAACGGGAAATTGGCGATTTTTCAATTTTTAAAAGTTAATAACTGAAAATACGAAAAAAATGTTTTTATGAAAAACTTTTTTCTATTTGTCATAAATAAAATTCTTTTAAAAATAACAACCCAGGTAACCAATATTTACGCTATTTTAGTCATATAATGATGATGATGCTACGAAACATGAAGTACAATTTGTAAATGTTATTCATTTTTCAAAATGAAAACTAAAATAATGTGTCTGGGATACGCCGCTGAACTTTGCCATAATATTTGATTTAAAGCATCAAGTCACGTGCCTCTATTTGTTAACATTCATAAAATATGAAAATATAACCGCGGCTTAAAATAGACGTTTCTTCTATTTATCTTTAAGGCTCCAATGGACTATTTAAAGACCACACAAAAAGTCAGAGTTAGTATTTACTAAATAGTATAATACCTGGGCATTACTCCAGCTATTAAACCAATACAATATCAACTGCTCTTTGAATTGGTATAGAGTGCCGAGTTTCCTGACATGAACATTGATTAATCCCTGATTAATAAAGACTAAATCGATGTACATTGATTGTAAAGCTAATTTAAATACAAACGTTGGCATAAAAATCGACCCGTGAATGAATGCTGTCTATGCCGGAGTGGTCTAGATAGATATACCTTATCCAATGTCAGTTTACAACGATATAAGAGGCAAAATCGCGGCATTCCTTTGTAAGCCGACTTGGAACGCGTTAAATCAATTCTATTGGATCAAATATGCAGTAATATGGCGGTAAACGTAACAGACTATGGCCGTGTGTTTCGCAGATATGGTCTAGAACATTTTTTTTCAAGTTATGTTCCTTGATATTTTTTAATAATTTTTTTTAGATGAATTATTTCAAGAATATTTATATTTTTAGATACCGTAATCTTCATTATGTCATCCTTTTTGTATTATTATTTGGTACCTTATTTAATAGTCGCGAATGATAAGAAGCGTTATCCATAACGATAACTGAATTTCGGGGAATATTAAGTAACGACTGTTTAACGAACCATTTTTCAAACAAATCCACGGTCATATAGTCGTGATAGTCAGCAGAAGACTGTTTCATATTTTTGGCTAACAAGAGCAGTGCGTTGGGTACGAATGCATTTTTATTTCCGGCATGCAGAATTATAATAGGTTTTCCCCTTGAACATGGCGCATTTAAAGTACAATTTCGAGTCATGTCTATCAAACCGTAATTAATAGTATCATGCGTATCAAACCACGACTCGTCAAGATATATTACTGTTATACTTGATTCGAGATACTCTTTTATTTTACGCAAATCTTCCTATCGAATTTCCACAATACGGAGCGATTCCATTGCCATTAAACGGTTATTAATTTTTCCATATTTAAGTCCACACTGTAATAAAATATCTCTTAAAGTTTCCAAAGATTGATAATTACAATCAGGGTATTCACACGGTATTTATTTGAAATCATTTCCAAAGTATCGTCAATTTTTATTAGTCCATGAAGTTTATTTCACTTCGGAAAAATTTATAGTGAGCTATACATTGGTGTACACCTTTCAGCTCCCCAAACAATCTGTGAAAAGTCCCAAAGATTCCGGTGTATGCATAACATTTGACAGCGGAAAAACAGCCCAAAAAAGTACCTTTTTTCGGTTTTTTGTCAATATCTTCTTCCCATCGATCCTACGGCTATTAAATAATAACACCACAGTTCTCGGAGAGCCATTTTCATATATAATCTGCTTTCACGTACAAACGAGATTACTAATGAAAATAAATCTTTTGTTAGCACAGGGGGAATATGAACCTATAATTAAATGGTTTACACAAAAAACTTACAAATACTCTATATAATAGATACTTTTTTATCTACATCTTAAATTTTGGCAGCTTAGTACATGTCTCTCAATATTGATGAAGTTACCTGTTTTGAATGTCTTGAACCTATAGAAGTAACATAAAATATTGATAGAAGCAATATAAAAACTACTCTTTTAAATAACATGTGTAACAACTATATTAACCTACCAATGTCTACGTAAAGCGGATCCCTTTAAACACAATCGTTTTCTGTGGATTTGCATGCATTAAATGTCAAAGATAAACAATAGGTACCTGTTGAGGCATCCTAAGTTGGAGATTAATTGGGCGTGGAACACCTTTTTTGGTGATGATATCTACTGCGTGGGGATAGTGGAGAGTATTATATCAAATAAGGGTAATTTTGGCCGATGAAAGTCTGTTTTAAAAATGCCGAGTCATTTTAAAAATCCACTACTTGTTCTAGCGTCATTAACCTGGGCACTGTTTTGTATTAAGAAACGAATCATTAGTATAAAGGAAGCGGTAAATTTATTTTAAGTAACAGTAGTACTATTCAAGACACAACAGTTCACGTTTCAAATTGAAAATGTATGATTATAATTGTTATTTTGTAGTAATTGAAAATGAGTAAGAGACTATCAGAATATAGAATTGCTTCCAAAACAAAGATTTGAAAGATAAAGCCGAATAAATTTAATGGACAATAGAATTAGAAACTTAGTCATTACACATAAAAGCACAGTTCTATTCAGAACTACTAACCTCGCATGGGTATTCTCCCATCTTCCAGAGTATGAAAAAACACAACACAAAATACGGGCGCATAATTTGTAACAAAACAAGTCACCGAAATGACGGTGTATTAACTTTACTTCCTTTCTGATAAAATATCGTTGCCTTCTATTGTATATAACACAAAACCTCTCGAAACATAATAGAAAAAAGAAAACTACACCGTCGAGGGTGAGTTACTGAGTACAGGAATTATATTCTGAATGAAACAAATCCATTGTTGTTATGTTAATTTGGACTTGGCTTCAATTATTATCCTCGGGTGGATTTAAATAGTATCTTAATAGTGAATGCTCGGTGAATTGCTTCCACTATTATTCAGTTAGATTATATTTTCTTTAATAAGGAATGAGGAGAAGAATATTAAATGGAAACAAATTACCATAAACATATTTGTGCTATTAGGACACAACAACAAACTGCTTGATTATAAGTAATTTATACACTGGATGACCCAAGAATTGGGGAATCCCAAAAATTATTCCACAATTTTTGAGATAATAATTTGAGATAGATCCAGCGTTAGTTTAGGTTAGAATAGTTTTGGTTTTTTGTTAAACGCCGCATACCGTGTGAATTTCCAGGTTTGCTAGAAAAGTAGCAAGCCTGTTCAAAAAAACCGCTGCCCAAGGAATCGCTACTTCCACATCCAGATTTTGTATCCAAGTCTTATATACACTAAATCCCAATATTTTATTACCTTTAATGATATAGTGGAGGTGGCCATGGGTGTAGTGCAGGGGGTGGCTAACGTAAAAAAAATTACAAGCCCTTGGTTCTCGTATATACTCCAACTACCAATTTAATTTTTTATTCCCTTAAACAACAGGGTGGGGGTGGCAATGGTGTGGTATACACACTAAATCCCAATTTTATTTTTACTCCCTTTCATAATAGTGTGGGGGTGGTATTAGAGGCGATAATGGGGGGGGGGGGAGGCTGATGCCAAAAAAAAAAATAATTTTGAGACCTTAACTTTTCGACAATTTTATGGACTCTTATCTGCTTGCTTTGCCTATTTTTTACCCTTATTTACCCCATTTACCCCCGAACTCTTCAACGTAATTAGATCAAAATTTAATCTAGTTCCAGATCTCGTTATAATACATAAGTGTATCAAATTTCAAGTAAATATCATAAACGGTTCCAGAGTAAACGTACGCACAAAAAAAAGTTACAGACAGACAGACCGTGTAGTGTACTTTCCCACAATTAAGCACGGATATACCATAAGCATAAAACTAACAAAGGTTATACCTTGAAGGCAAAAAATGCCGACAGGCTGAAGGTAGTAACGGCCTACTACAATAGCCTACCGTAAAACCGTAATTTGGAAATTACCCTCATTTACCCATCCCTCGAGAGGTATACGAGAGACCGCCGAAATGCAGGCAAAACAGGTCAGTCTTATTTTTGTTCTCAAACAATTCACTTCGTACATTTAAACTTAAGATTCGTAACCACTTTTTGTTAAGTTTTGTTTAATAAATAACTCTTTCTTAAGGACATTTAATTAGTTGTACCCACACAACAGACCAACAGACAGGAAATTTTTTTACGCTCATGTTTCATGACATTTTAAGCCTATTTCAATAAAAAAATTTTTTTTACGTTACTATACTTCCACTGGACGTGGAAGTAATATGTCCTAAAATTTGATACCTACGTGTGAATATGCCTGTCCATAGTTAATGTATCAAACTAAATTTCAATTAATAATATACCTCATGTACCTATTAATAGCCAGTAATAACGGCCCTGTTGCATATTTTATTAACTAAAAATCACATTGTGGGTATATGGTACCGTAAATCTGATAATATGCTTTGACTCATTTGTCTAGACTATATTTTAAAATATTTTGGTAGTATTAAAGTTGTGGTAAGAAATATATGCATTTCTATTTGTATATGGTGTGTGCGCGAGTGAATTTATAATAATATAGTAATGGTTGATAATGCAGGGCTATAAATTTAATAGGCTTTGGAATCGCTAAATTTCGGATCTAACTTCCATAATGGCAGCTGTAGATTGTTTCAGTGGTCGTTTGGCTCAGAGTAGTCTTACTTTATTTCGACCTAGAAGATCTTTTGTGAATTACCCCACAACTAAGACTTTTTGCAAAGCTTGTGATTTTTTTTAATCCTACTTAGCAAATAGACGGCTAAATGTACAATACCGTGGATTTGGGTCTACAGTTTCAACGACATCAGGTGTTCCCCAAGGTTCTGTGCTTGGGCCTTTTCTCTTTAACATTTTTATAAATGATATCGTCATTTGCTAACACTGCAAAACATTACTTTATGCCAGTGACCTATAAATTTTTGCATCTATCACTAATGTAGAAGGCTGCGCTGATTTGCAAAACGATCTTGTATAGCTATAGTCTTGGTGTAGCGTAAACAATTTACAGTTAAATATCTCAAAGTGTAGCTCCATGCACAAAATCCAGTAAAATTTATATATACAATTAATTAATGAAGAACTGAAGAGCTGTAGTCATCTCAAAGATCTAGGAGTTATATTCGACCCAAAATTATCTTTTGTTAGCCATATCGATCAAATCACCACTAATTCATTAAAAAATTTAGGCTACATTATCCGTAATTGTAAAAAATTTAACGAAAATACACTAAAACTTCTCTTTAAGCACTACAAAAAAAAACAAACAAGCGATACGGATGTCTATAATCAATTTAAACTTATTAGAAATCAAATAAATATAGACGTCAACATTGCGCATAAGACCTTTCTAAGAAATATTGAATGTAATATAAAGAATGACGTAAAATGATGTTGGGGTTACATCAATTCTAAATCAAATAGGTCAAACATCCGCAATGATTTAATGTACAACGATAAAAATTTAATTGCCATGCAAGATATTGTTGATGGTTTCGCTAGCTTTTTCAAGTTATATTTGATAGAAAAATTGTCATTTATTCAGTATGTTAATGAAACTATTAAGACCAGCTACAAAAGTTTGGGTATTGTTATAAAGAAGAATATCCAACGGCCTTTCAAAATAATTTGCAAGACCGTAGAAATACGCAGTCCTTAATTTTTTTGAATAAATTGCTAAATAATAAAATTGATTGTCCCCAATTTTTATAGCAACTTAATTTCTATACTCCTAGAGTTGAGGCTGATGAATGAGTAGATGAGCCGGAAGCTTGTTCATCTCTTTAGAGCTACTTGACTGTAATTCTGTTCTTTTTTTTATTACTTCTGAACCTTGCTCCTTATTCAATTGCTTAATATTTCTTCCATGCCTCTTTTCTAACTGCCTTGAAATTTTTTTGGTCGATTGGTCCTATAATCATATTTCTAGTTGTTCGATGATCTGTTAAGTAATGTTTCTTTAGACGGGATTTTTCTTTCTTTTGAACAACGACATAAGTTTGAATTTTGTTGCTTTTGCAGGTAGCAATGTCAAAGAGAGTTTGCTTCCATATACATTTAAGATCATTCAGCCTTTCTTGATAACTCTCAGACTCTTTTCAACCCTTGTATGGTTTTAGAATTGTCCTGTAATCGCTATTAAGTTTTTTATTTTTTCAACAACTTTTTTAAATGAAATTTTTCCTTATCAACTTCAATGCATTGACGACTTGTGTTGCAATCAATGAAGGCGGGATGGATCTTTGTTTGCCATTAGATCTTTTGTCTCATTTCTGCACTAAAGAAAGGTTTAAATTTAAAAAAATGTGTTTTTCCATCCACCTAATTATATACTGTTACCAAAAAACGTGTTGGCAACCGTTATGAACTGCTCTATTTAAGCGATTTAAAGGATTTATAAGGGTAACAATAATATTATCGTTACTAATTTTTATTCCAATTATCATTATTATTACTAAGACTGCCAAAATGCCCCCGGTCTTGGTTGCTACCACCCGAGGCGATGCTGCCTGCAGCCGGCCCTGCCGCAGTTATCAGTTTATCTGTTTAGGTCGGTATTTCCTTTAATATGTACACAAAAGTCATTTTATTCCGAAGGCTTGAACATAAACAGTGCGCATTGTGTGCTTCACATATCAACAAGATGTAACATAAATAATATAATAAACAGTGCCGTTAAAGACTCGCTAAAATTACCAAACAATCGTTTTAGTGTATTAATTAATGGTTAATTTTTATTTTGAACATGATCCGTTCCAGGCAGTGCGACTCAGATTATCAGGATAACGTCTATTTTACTTATCGTAAGTGGTATGTACAATATAAGCCTTTTCGGAGCGTTTCAATCGCTCTTCAGACATCCATAAGCCATATTTCATAGTCAAGTAACAAATAATTATTAATTTATTTTAGTCAAATAAAATTTTGTATGCAGTTGGCTGGGTATCAATTAATATGTTTAGTTGTGACAACATTTTTGGACTATGCCGACCCTGCCAAACACTGTTTTTTTTTAAACAAATTTATGTGTGTCTATGTTGTTGGAGATCTTCGGTTGTATTTGTCATATCAATACTTCCTTGCAACTTATTTTCTAATGAGCCTAGAACCATAAAAGTTGCAAGAAAAAATAAAAAAGCATTGATTTTTTAAATTTGTTATGATTTTGTAAAATGTGCCTTTTGTTAAACTAAAATATCATGCCAACTTTGTGATAAATATGTTTATTTAAAAGCCTTACAACAAAGTTTCACTTTTGTCTCACTTTTCACTACTACATCCCAATATCTCGGCCATTTAATAAATAAGTTGGACTATTACGGAATCAGAGGTATATGTGGCGAACTTATCAGGGACTATCTATCAAATCGACAACAAATAGTAACTATAAAATCAGAAAACAGTTAAGAGAAAATTATAACATATGGGATACCACAAGGTACAGTAATAGGACCAATATTATTTCAAATTTACATCAACAATATGTATCCCTGGTAAGATCGTCTCATATGCGAATGATACTGCGTTGTTATTCATGTCACTTGGGAGGAAGTAAAAGTAAAAGCTGAATCAGGATTATGGCAAATTAAGAACTGGCTGAATAATAATTTACTTACAGTAAATCAAACAAAAACAAAGTTCACTACATTCTCTTTATCTGTATCGGAAAAATCTAACTTTGAAAAAATGATATATCATAATTGTAATGAACCTAATACCTGCAACAACTGCCAGGAATATATTGAACTCTCTAAGACAATTAAGTATCTAGGGATACATATAGATCAATTTCTAAAATGGGACAAACATATAGATATTCTAACGGGTAAACTGAGGAGGCTATTACATAAATTTTATCAATTAAAACAAATAATGAAATTAAAACAGCTAATGTCTATTTATAAAACATTAGTAGAATCTCTTCTAACATATGGCATAATAATATGGGGAGGTGCTTACGAAACCACACTAAGCAGTTTAAAAATTGTTCAACAGCACATATTGAAAATAATATTAGGCAAACCAAAAAAATATTCAACAACAAAAGTCTATGAAGAGACGAACGTATTAGATATTGAGGGATTATTCAAATTACAAGCAATTAATTACGTACAAAAACGTCCAAAATAAAACACAGGTACCAAACTAGAGCAAAAATTAATGAAAATTTTATAACACCACAATCTAAGAAAATGTCTTTTCGTAAAATCATAGACTACATAGGAATAAAACTGCATAACACCCTACCAAACAAAATAAAAGAAATTAATAGCTTCGCATTATCTAAAAAGCATTCCAAAATTTATATATGTAATAATATCAAAACTTTAAAAAATATTATTATTATTATTAGCCCTTACTCGAGTGTTACAGTCGATAGATTGTGTGTAATAAAAAACAAGTAAAAAGTGTAGTCTATTGTAATTCCCATTCATCTACGGTGCACACGACTATGGCTATAGAGGCCAATTCGGGAGAGTACATGTCGACCGCAGTCAGGACAAACATAGACCTGGTTAGGTCTTGGATTCGGCCTTCTTGCAGCAACATTTCCTTGATAGCTGGCCACAACCCCTCGCCATTCGGTTCTGTCCGCTGCAAGTTGTTCCCATTGCTCGTCTGGAATACCGCAGGATTTTAGATTTTCATGGAGAACGTCTTTGAACTTCTTTCGTTGACCGCCACGCCTTCTTCTACCGCTTAGCAATTCACCATAAAGTGTACATTTAGGAAGGCGGTTATCATGCATACGATAAACGTGACCTGCCCATCTTAGGCGTGCTCTTGAAATAAGCACCTCAATTGGAAGGCTGTTTGCTCTCCTGAGTACTTCTACGTTTGATATGTGATGGAACCAACAGATTTTCATCATACTTCTGAGGTGTCTTTGCTGAAAACGTTCTAATTCTTTCACCTGATGACGGTAAGTGACCCAGCTTTCACATCCATATAGCAGTGTTGGAATGACAACTGCTCTGTAGACAGCCATTTTCGTTGACAAAGCAAGGTCGTGGTTGTCAAATACTCTGTCTCTAAGTCCCCAGAGTGCTCTAGATGCAGCGTTAATTCTATTGCGAATCTCGCTGTCCATGTTTGCTTTGTCATTAACAACGTTGCCTAAGTAATTGAACTGATCCACCACTTCAAGAGAATTTCCGTTAAGTGTAATGTCTATTTGGTTCACTTGATGAGGAGTTGACATAATCTTAGTCTTTCCAATGTTGATTTTAAGTCCCAAGGAACCATAGCTCTGGGCATACACATCTAAAAGTTCTTGAAGCTCTTCCGGCGTAGGGGCTAAAAATGCACAGTCATCCGCATACTGGAGATCACAAATGAATCGTGTGCGTGTCTTCGTGAAAGCTCTAAAGCGCCTTATGTTAAAGAGACCGCCATCAGAACGGTATCTGAGACCTATTCCTCTGACTGTCAGTTTGTTGTCAACAATAATTGTTAGAGTGGTAAACAAATTAAAAAGTAGGGGTGCCAGGACACATCCCTGCCTAACTCCAGTGAGGGTTTGGAAAGGTTCGGTTGCCTCATTATTATACATAACCCGGGCGTTGTTGTTTGTATGTAGACTGCGACATACTTCCACAAATTTTCTAGGGATACCTAAGCGGAGCATAATTTTCCAGAGCACTTCCCTGTCCACCGAGTCAAACGCCTTGGTTAAATCAATCAAGGCCATGTGAATTTCTCCTTGATGTTCGAGTGCATTTTCTTGAAGCTGTTTAAGTTTTTTAAAAGCTGTTTTAAAAAATATACTACACAATTAGGAAACAGATTAATTTAATATTATTCAGGTTGTTGCTGCTCTGTTAATGAGAATTTAATTTAGCATAATTTTGGGTATGACTTATTTTGTATTACACATATTTCTATGTTCTTCTTCTCACTTTGCACTTTGAATTTACCATTAAATTTTAAGGTTTACTCTGTATAAGTCACTTGCTCAAATATTATTATATACATTTAATCTATAAATTAAGGCACAAGACAAACTCTCTCAAGGAGTTCAGGTGCCTCATTCTTTAGTATATTTTATGTACTACCAAAATTGCAAATAAACTTAATTATTATTATTATTTGTTGATTGATTTAGATCAAATTTGGTATAATTCTTGTGTTTCAGATTGTGATTTAAAAGTTATTTAAACAAATTTTTTTTCGAAATTAAATACGCCTACCATGATCAAAGGAATTTGGCAAAAATTAGGAATTTATATTAGTGATTGAGATAGGGATTTTGTTTTTGCAGAATCTTGTTCTGCGTGACCTAATTTCGTTAAAAAGTATTCTTTCTTTACAAAAGAAAAATCATATCTAAGATTTCAATAATAATCCCTACTATTTATTATCGGATATTTACATAATTTGGTAGTCGTGTAACAATGACGCTAATTAAGCATTGGGACACATTTTTTTCTTTAAAGAAAGTATCAAATAACTAAACTTTTATTTTTATAGTCATTATAACTTAACACTTAAAGTCCGATTTATAAACTTTTCTGCTGCAATTGCGGTTGCAGTTGGAGTTACCGCAGCAGTATCAGTTGCAATTCACGAAAATTTGTCATTTATAAACTCTTTAACTGATGCTGCCGTAGAATGTTTCACGCATGCGCTTCACGTCTGAATCTCGCGACGATTTGTTTACGTTTAAAAAAGTGAGGTTCTGTTTGTTGTTGTTTGTTCCCAACTGCAGATAAACAAACTAAAATGGATTCGAAACAAATTCTTTTGTATTTCTGGTTATGTTCTTTTATAATCGCGAAAAGACGTAACCTGCGAAGGTATAAAAGAATAAAAGAAGGCCTTTAAATAAGCAACGAAAGGAAGAAATATAAGAAATGTTACAAATATCTTTTAAAAATGAAAGCTTGAGATCCAGAGCTCATTTTCCTTGTTCAAATTTCTTTAATATATAAAATTTAAATATTGAAAAGTCACGTTGTTTGCTCAAAATGAGTACCTTCCTTTCACTTTTTACAATATTCCCGCTACCGAAACTGACAAGCGTAGCGGGATTGAAAACTACAATTTCATTGGCTATCCGCTGGTAATTCCGCAGCGGTTGCCGTTCAAGATAAAAGTTGGTTATCTACCTGCGGAATACGAACTGCAACCGCAGCGATAGCGGACTTTATAAATGAAACATTGTTTTCGTATTCTTCATAAACACTACAGGTGCGGCAACTGCAACTGTAACTGCTGCGGCTAGTTTATAAATTGACCTTAAGAGTTCTCCGTAGTGTATTAGTCATCCATGCTTCCAATTTTAATTGTAAATGACTTCACGTCAATAAAATGACGCAGCCGAATGGACGGTGTGCTTGGAAAGAGAGAGATAGAGATGTAATAGAATATGACATTGTACAAATTTATTATACCTAATCTTTAAATCTCTGTTTATTCCTGAGGACATTAGGGCTAATTTTATTTTAGTTCTACAAAAGGGAAAATGTTTATTTTAATGATACCTATGCGGGACGATAAAAATTATTTTTGCAAATCGAAAATAGAAGAAAAAAATTATATTTTTTTATATATACTTTTTTTCTCTCATCATCCCACATTGTAACATGTTTTTAATTTATTTTAGTGAAAGCCGTTTTTTAAAATAATGATTTATATGAGAGTATATCGAAGCGTCTTGGCGGAATATAGTTTTAAAAAGTAAATATTAAATAGGGGGCGAGCGTAGGTGCGTCTCTACTATGTACATACTTCGGTATGCGATGTAAAGCAACGACAGGCGCAGTTAGTACTTGGATGGGTGACCATTCCAACGGAAACCGCGTTCTCGCCTCACACATCTTCCAGCGGTTTGTATATCAGTGTATGCGCGGAAGCTATACAACCTTAGGCGAGGGTTGTATAGGAGATATACCATCCTTCGGAGGGGATGTAAAGCCGTCGGTCCCTTGTCTATTAAATGTTAGGCAAGTAAAAGATCCCTACTCTTCTTAAGGGAAGAGGTTCGGCAAAATTCCTGGTTGGGGGTAGCTCGTCTACAGGCGTCGGTGTTAGGCCTCAGTAGCGGAAATAGGCCGACGTTAAATAAATGTACAAAAAAAAAAATTAAATATAATCATTCTCACTAGTCCTCCATCAATTCTGGTACATTTTTCAATTCTCTTCATATTATTTTTAAATACTTTTCTTAATTCTTCAACTGTTACTTCATTGTGTATGTCATTTGTATGACTGATGGTCGAGAGGTGAGCGCACTTGCCTCTCACCCAAAAGTTCCGAGTTCGATCCCCGGTCGTGGCAGTGGAAAATACTGTGAGAGGCATTTTTCTACTATACACGGATATTGGGTGTGTGTCCCTTGTCTCTAAATATGTAGCCCCCTCTCACACAAGACTCTTCTAGAGCCTTCCGGGATAAAGGGGGTCGTCATTACCTGTGGTGTATTTATTTATTTATTACATATTCTCTAATTCTGTCACATAATTCCGCTCTATTTCGTGGCCTATTTTGATAGACTCTATTTTTATGGTACCCAAAAATAAAAATCCACAGGGGTGAAGTGTGGTGATCTAGGTGGTCACGCAATTAAAAGACCATTTCTTATAGTCCAAGGCATAGAGAAGTTGTTATTCAGCCAATTTTTAACTATTACGACTAAGGGTAAATTTTAAACGGCATCTCCAAATTCATGTGTTAAAAAATGTAGGAATCTCACACTATTTAAAGCGTCATCAAAGAAAACTGGTTCAATCAAGGTCTCATTTATAATTCCACACCAGACATTTACTTTTGGGTTTACCGTTGACCAATACCTTGAGTTTTGCGATGAGACCACGCCATTCGTTGTAAAAGTAGCCTCTTCACTGAAAATAATTTTTTTCAAAAAATTTGTGTCATTTAAAAATAAAACCTGTGCCCAAAAGCAATATTCCAATCTCCTATCTGCGTCTTCTTCTTCCATAGTGTGTAAAAACTTGGGCTTATATTGTTTTAAATTATGACGTTTAAGGCACCTCCAAATTTTATATCTGTCCACATTCAAGTTTAGAGAAAAATACATGTCTGACACTAACACGTAGTTCTGCATTAACAGCATCTAATATTACTTGATCCAATGGACGATCGGCAACGTTGTATTTTTCACCTCAAGTTTGGATACATTCGATTAATTGAACCAACCGTACTGTAGTAGTGAATCTATAGGCGTTCTGGATGTCTCAAATTGAAGATACTGGCTGCATCTCGTCACCAACAATTCTTATTATTTCAATTTTATCAGCAATACTTAATTGTTGTGCAGCCATTTTTAAGTTTAATTTGACATTCGATATAATTATCAAATCCATTCTAAAGCACTCCATAAGGTATTGGTATGCCGAGTTCTAAGTATTTTAAAAAATAACTACCAATTTTCAGATTCAGTTCATAAAATAGTGTTTTGCGTCATTATTACACGACTATCAAGATATATAAATATACGACAATAAATAACTCGAATAATAGGGTGATTATTATTGAAATCTTAGATATGATTTTTTTTTGTAAAAGGATTAATATTTTTTAGTGAAATTTGGTATACAGGTTTTAGGCCATGCTGAACAAGATTCTGTAAAAACAAAAACCCTATCTCAATTTCTTTTGATCATTGCACAATCCCTAACAATAAAAGCTGGTACGTCATCAGATCCTTTTGTAAATTTAGGTTTTAACTTTTTCAAAGCAGATAAAACATCTGTAAAAAAATTATCAATATGTAAATTACTATTATCCGGACTGAATGATTTATTTATATTTATACGTGTATCAACTCTCAGTTATATAACTCTTAGAAAATGATACAATTTTGCCTCCATTTTTCAAGCACACTTCAAACTTACAATTCTTAACACGAGGAAATACATATTTATGAGACTATTCAAACGTTATCTTGGTTTGAATTTCATCCCTCAATATCATACATACTTAAATAGCAATAAAGGAACATTAATCTCATGGAGCTGTGGGAATCAGTAACTGGTACAAAATCGACTGCTTATCTGCTATCGCAATTACTGATGTAAATGCAATTGAAGATTATATTTAATATTGGTATAAATCTATAAATAAAGCAAACAACAAACCAATCTCTGATTACTTGCTTGTTTACGATATTTACAATTTGTCGTACAAAGTGTACACATTTTTGAAAATTATTGTAATAACAATCAGGGATTAAAGTAATAAGCACCATCTTATTGGGAAGAGATTGGATTAAGCTTAAATAAACTTATAAAAATATAAATCTGCTTAATATTAGAGTATTAACTAGATTAATAGCCGGCTGTTCATTATTAGAATTTAGAATGATCTATCGGGAGGACGTTAAATAAGTAGACGTTAAATAAATAACAACAACGCCCAGGTTATGTATAATAATGAAGCAACCGAACCTTTCCAAACCCTCACTGGAGTTAGGCAGGGATGTGTCCTGGCACCCCTACTTTTTAATTTGTTTACCACTGCTCTAACAATTATCGTTGACAACAAACTGACAGTCAGAGGAATAGGTCTCAGATACCGTTCTGATGGCGGTCTCTTTAACATAGGGCGCTTTAGAGCTTTCACGAAGACACGCACACGATTCATTTGTGATCTACAGTATGCGGATGACTGTGCACTTTTAGCCTCTACGCCGGAAGAGCTTCAAGAACTTTTAGATGTGTATACCCAAAGCTATGAGTCCTTGGGACTTAAAATCAACATTGGAAAGACTAAGATTATGTCAACTCCTCATCAAGTGAACCAAATAGACATTACACTTAACGGAAATTCTCTTCAAGTGGTGGATCAATTCAATTACTTAGGCAACGTTGTTAATGACAAAGCAAACATGGACAGCGCGATTCGTAATAGAATTAACGCTGCATCTAGAGCACTCTGGGGACTTAGAGAGAGAGTATTTGACAACCACGACCTTGCTTTGTCAACGAAAATGGCTGTCTACAGAGCAGTTGTCATTCCAACACTGCTATACGGATGTGAAAGTTGGGTCACTTACCGTCGTCATGTGAAAGAATTAGAACGTTTTCAGCAAAGACACCTCAGAAGTATGATGAAAATCCGTTGGTTCCATCACATATCAAACGTGGAAGTACTCAGGAGAGCAAACAGCCTTCCAATTGAGGTGCTTATTTCAAGAGCACGCCTAAGATGGGCAG
This sequence comes from Leptura quadrifasciata, assembly GCA_963675555.1. Taxonomy (NCBI): domain Eukaryota; kingdom Metazoa; phylum Arthropoda; class Insecta; order Coleoptera; family Cerambycidae; genus Leptura; species Leptura quadrifasciata. Next base: position 9,363,919 of record OY776681.1, on the reverse strand, counting down.
GTCACGTTCATCGTATGCATGATAACCGCCTTCCTAAATGTACACTTTATGGTGAATTGCTAAGCGGTAGAAGAAGGCGTGGCGGTCAACGAAAGAGGTTCAAAGACGTTCTCCATGAAAACCTAAAATCCTGCGGTATTCCAGACGAGCAATGGGAACAACTTGCAGCAGACAGAGCCGAATGGCGAGGGGTTGTGGCCAGCTATCAAGGAAATGTTGCTGCAAGAAGGCCGAATCCAAGACCTAACCAGGTCTATGTTTGTCCTGACTGCGGTCGACATGTGCTCTCCCGAATTGGCCTCTATAGCCATAGTCGTGTGCACCGTAGATGAATGGGAATTACAATAGACTACACCTTTTACTTGTTTTTTATTGTACACAATCTATCGACTGTAACATTTTTATACTCGGACTCGAGTAATGGCTAATAAATAAATAACACTGTACAAAACTTAACTCTTTTCAATTCCTTTTCTTAATTCGTCAACATTTTGTGGTCTCGTGCGACAAACTTTTTCTTTTAAAATTCCTCACAAAAAATCTAAAGGTGTTAGATCTGGCGAACGTGGCGGCCAATTGATAATAGGGCTACTTCATCCTATCCATCTGTTTGGAAAATTTTCATTAAGCCATCTACGTACAACCACCGAATAATGTATAAAAGCACCATCTAATTGAAATATAACTTGTCTGTTTTAGTTATTTAGTACTTCCATAAAATCCTAAAAATCTGTGCTCAAGAAATTAAGAAACCTTTCACGGTTTAATGTATCTTGGAAAAACGCTGGACCCACTATACGATTATTGAAGATCCCAATTCAGACATTAATTGTTTTGAGAGTATTGATTCTTTGAATTTATCATCTAGTGTGGGTTCTCTGTTACCCAGTACCTAGAGTTTTGAGTACAAACCACACCATTAGTATTCTTTCCTATTATTTGGGTTTTCTACCACATGTACTATTATCCTCTTCAAAACAAATCACCGAATCTACAAAATAATAGAATTATTGGAAAAAAGGCCTCTGCGCCCGTGACGTTTACGCCAAAGGAAAAGTCAGAGGTTATGTTTTGCAAATAATATAAATCGGAATAAACACAAAAATAATATATTTTGCTGACGTTTCGGAAAGTAATCTCTTTCCGTTTTCAAAGCTATTTTTTGAAGAACTCTTATTTTGCTGTGTATGTCAAATACACAGCTTTAAGATTCTGTTTATGTTATTTCCATAGATACTTACTACTTACACAGAACATAGAACTGATGATATTTTTTAGATAATGTTGAGTTTGTTAAGTTCTTCTTTTAACATTGGTAGCCAGGTTGTACAAATATCTACAGAACAATTCGATACGCACTTATCTTCATTTAATAAGATTATTGCTGATTCTTTAATTTTTCTTTTTTTGGTATCTGTTTCTTTTGTTAAAATTTTTGCCGAGTCCCAGTTTATTCTATGTCCGTTTTCCCAAGCATGTTCACAAATCTTTGATTTCTGAATTTCATTCTTTCTAATGTAATTCTTGTGCTCATCCAACCTCACACTGAAAGGTCTGGATGACTCACCCACATAACATTTGTCACATTCGCACGGGATATTGTAAATACAGTTTTTTGAATTCTGCTCCCTGTTTATCGGTTTTGTTTTTGTTAAAATAGATCTTAAAGTGTTCCCCGTTTGAGATATCGTCCTAACATCAAATTTGTCACCTATACGGCGTAGCTTTTCCGATAGTCCATATACATAAGGAATTATTGCTGTATAATGACGTTCAGGTTTTTGTCGTACCTGATTGTCCCTATTTTCAACATTTATGAAAATTCTATCAACAAAGGCTTCAGGATATTGATTTTGTACTAGAACCTTAGTGTTAAGTGTCGCCGCATCTTTGAAGAGAATAATTCTTAAAAAAATTTCGTTATAAGGCAGAATAAACAGAATTCCATTCTCCGTTCATCATCACCTTGTTCTAATATGCGCATAATTTTTTGTTTAAAGGAGAGTTCTTCCAAAAAAAGCTTTGAAAACGGAAAGAGATTACTTTCCGAAACGTCAGCAAAAATACATTATTTCTGTGTTTATTCCGATTTATATTATTTGCAAAACATAACCTCTGACTTTTCTTTTGACGTAAACGTCACGGGCGCAGAGGCTTTCTTCCAATAATTTTATTATTTTGTAGATTCGGTGATTTGTTTTGAAGAGGATAACAATACATGTGGTAGAAAACCCAAATAATAGGAAAGAATAAAAGCACTTTATTTTTCAAACATGTGTATTTTTGATATACTTAAATGTAAATCCCTTGTAGCCTGCCTCAAGCTAGTTGTTGGATTTTCTTAAATATTGTAGAATTTCTCTGTCTATCTCTACGTTTCTCTACCGTGATTCGATTTTTAAAGAAACTTTACCTGTTTCAGTGAATATTGCGTTTATCCTGAAGACTGTTGTATGATGGATTGCTTCACGATCTTGATTGCTTCTATTGAATTCTTCAGCAGCTTCCCTCATTGATCGAGCATTATCACCAATTATACGAATAATCTGTAATATCGATCGGGCAACGACTGGATAAAATAAGAATGAAAATGATTCATCAAACGTTATTCACAATATTTCGAAGAAAATCCAACAACTAGCTTGAGGCAGGCTACACGGGATTCACATGTACGAACATAGTTTAATGAAAATTTTCCAAACAGATGAATAGGATGAAGTAGCCCTCTTATTCATTGGCCGCCGCGTTCGCCAGATCTAACATCTCTAGATTTTTTATAAGGATTTTAAAATAAAAAGTTTACCGCGCGATACCACAAAATGTTGACGAATTAAGAGAAACAATTTAACGGGAGTGCAGGGAAAAGGGAAATAACACCACAGCAATTAATGAGGACCCGTCAAAATTTGAATTGGCGTTATGAAAAATGCGTAAGGTGTGAAGGAGGTTATATAGAGAACACAAAAATTTGAAATACTCTGTTGGATTTGTATGTTATTCCATCCGTTTGTTGTATTATTTGATGTTCATTGTTCATGTTATTAAAAACACTAATTTTTCAACTTTTGTTTCATTAAATCATAACAGACTTGTATACAGGTCGATTGAGTAACGAACACCCTATACGAGGTATCGAGCTAGAATTTTGTATAAGACTATTTAAGATAACTGTGAATCCAATACGCTATCTACTACTTTTCCAATAAAAAATGCCTAATATCTTGAAATTTCAACCCATGTAGGAGACCTTAGTAGGCCTTGAAAATATGAAAATGATTTTTTTTTAAATGGTCAAATAGAGCTCATCGAGTACTGTCCCAAAAAAAAAAAAAAGTAAATCGGGCAGCGCGTTCCAACAGCAACAGGATGTTGCGGTATTAATCGCACAAACTGTATACGTAACGTTTTGGGGTTATTCATTTGTTCTAGTTCGATTTTCCGTTATCACACTTAAAATATTTATTTTTAACATTCCATATTAACAAGCAAACAATTCCCCATAATTAAAAACTTACTCATATTTAGTATTAGTTTATATCGACAGTGTTTCATAGCCCGACGTAATACCCATAAAAATGCTCTAAAATTCCACACACAGATAACTTTTATAAATAAAGCAGTATTCTTCTGTTACTTGCTAAAATCAAGCTATAAAAGATCCTGCTAGTTACTCATCGCGTATTATTGACAGTAAAATATAAGACGATATTTATAATATCAGTCGATATAAAAGACGGTATACCACAAGGTAGAACTTTTTGCGGTAACTGCGTGAGTGAAAAATTTAATTCAAGTGTCTTTTGTTCCAGGTGCCACATCCAAGACTGCTAATATGGACGATATACTCATAGTGTCTTTGAAGTGCAGCGATGCTGCATCGCTATGGGTGGAATACTTTTCAAATTATTTCCATCAAATCAGCAAACAAGCCAACAGGAAACCGTTCAAGTAAGTTATAGTCCTTGTGTGGATAAACAGTCTAAATTAACGTTACTTATACACATACCATATTGACTACAATGTTATGATAGTGTATAATATTCTCAATATTGTACCATGTTCCAATAGGCTTTGGTACATAAGTCTAATTGCATTAAACAAAGACTATTTTTAAGTACTCATAATTTTAAAGCAGGAGTACTTTAAAACCTCTATTTTTTTTTACTAATATGGGAGAAGATTCAGTTAACATCGACATGCAAATCTAAATTTTTTGTTTCTTCCACAGATGTCAGTATACCGGGTGTTAGAAAAGTATGGGAACGGTGGTGGAAAATCTCGAACAGTTTGCATCAAATCGAAAAATAAAAAAATACATGTCAAACATTTTTCAAAAAACTATCTACTGATACCAACATGACCTCCCCACCCCCCACCCTGTGGGTGGGGCGAGGAGCAGCTTTAAAATTTTATTCCGGACATTTTTTTCGATTCTTGCATGGTATCGCTGTAATCGCAAAAAATGAAAAGAAAATATTACTGTTTCAAGAGTAGCGTCTTGTGCCCATAAAAAACGTCCAATTCAAAAACTGAAAAACACGCATTTGTTATTTTTCCGAAATCTATCCAATGACATTGGATTCGACTTTCCCACCCCTAACCCAGTGAGTGGGGCGGGGGCAAATTTGTAATGAAAATCCCTATTTTTATAGCGGATTCGGATTCTACGGCCAAAAATACGTGAATTTTATATTGGGTATTTTTTTCGAGTCTCGCACGGTATCGCTGCAATCGCACAAAATTGAAATAAACCTTAAGCGTCCATAAGTTTGTAAATATTTATAAACTCTAGCTACTCGTGTTGACAAAAAAACATTCAGTTTAAAAAACAATATCTGTCATATCTTGGTTTTTATGAAGGTTTTTTTAAAGTGTTCTTAATAACACTATTTGTTTTGTGAAATTTCTACGAGAACGTTCAGTTCCTTCCAACTTTTGTAGAGGCAGGAGCGCACTTTTGTACGGAAAAGTTATTTCATTTTTCATTTAGTTCTCGCGTTTTTTTCTGCATAATGGCTACTTTAACAGAGGAAGAGAGAGTTTCTCTTTTAATGATGCGAGGGTGGAGCGATAAAGAAAGGTCCTATGATGAAGTTGTGATTTTATTCAACAAAACTTTCCATGTAGATCAAGTGGGAATTTCGAAATCTGCTGTGTCCCGTACCATCAAACGATTCCTAGACACAAGGACAAATAAAAATCGCTCAAAATCTGAAAGACCAAAATCTGAAACATCGGAAGCTCGACAAATGGAAGTGGCCCAGGCATTTGTTGAAAATCGAAAGTTATCAATCAGAAAAGCCAGTCAACAGCTTGATATGAGTGCATTTTCAGTTCATAAGAATTCGAAACTTTTGAAATTTCATCCTTACAAAATTCACCTTCACCAAGAGCTAAATGAAGATGAATTTGATCGGCGACTTGAATTTAGTGAATTAATGATGAAAAGGAGTAACCAAAACCCAAATTTTTTGTCATCTCTACTTGTCTTCTCAGATGAAGTAACTTTCGAACTCAGTGGAAAAGTTAATCGCCATAATTTCAGATATTGGAGTGACGAAAATCCTCATTGGATGCTTGAAACATACACGCAGTATCCACAAAAATTAAATATTTGGACAGGAGTTTTCAGGGATCGAATCATAGGACCGTTTTTCATAGATGGAAATTTGAATGGAGAAAAATACCTGGAAATGTTGACAAATCAAATAGTTCCCGCAATACAAGAGATTGCTGGTGATGAGTTCGATAATGTTTGGTTCCAGCAAGATGGGGCTCCTCCACACTATCGGGATATTGTTAGGGACTATTTGAATGGTACTTTCGAAAATCGATGGATAGGTCGAAGAGGAACTATTGAATGGCCAGCAAGATCTCCCGACCTCGCGCCGCTTGATTATTTTGTTTGGGGCTACGTGAAGGGTAAGGTTTATTTCACTAAACCTCGTGATTTGGAAGAGCTGAGGCAACGCATAATAAACATTTTTGCAGAATACCACCTCAAATGATAAGAAGTGCTATTGAAAATGTTTACGTTCGTCTCGGACAATGCCAAGAAGTCAATAGGCACCATTTTGAACACCTGCTATAATCTTGAAATTAAAACCTGCTAGTGTAGCAGTTAAGCTGTAAACTAATTGCCTCAACTGGCCGAAATCCTCACCTTGCCTTAAATGGCTGAGTTACCTCCTTGCCTTCATTGGCTGGGATCAAGAACTTGTCTGAAGTGGCTGAATTAAGAGGTAAAACCACTGTTAGTTTTTTTGTGAAACGAGTTTTTATTGCCCTGTAAAAAATGCAAATTGAAAATTACTAGCTGCTAATAAATTTACAGAATGTTAATAGTTGTTGTAATTTCCGCACGACTGTGTAAAATCACTGTTCTCAAAACAGCTCGGGAAATCATTCACTCTGAGATCAGTAGTTTTACTTTTCGTATTTTTTTAAGTATGCGTTCAAAACTTTCATTTTTCCACTCAATTTTTTATTTTTCGAGTTGATGCAAACTGTTCAAGGTTTTCCACCATTTTCATACTTTTCTAACACCCGGTATATAATACAATGAAATTATGTTCACGCTAATAATATGTCACTTCTGTCCTTACCAAAAACCATCTCAATTTTCGGTTCTTTAACGCTAATCTACCAACACGAAATACTCTCAAATTCGACTTTTTTTATTTTTAGTTGGTACAAAACTAATAATAAATGTATAGCTGAGCATCGTCAGCATATGTATGGATTAAACAGTAATTTAAGAAGCATGAAAAACGAAAGTGTAAATTCAAAAAACAAGACCATGTAGAACGATTTATGCAGCGCTTTTAAAATTAAAAGTACTGCTATTTACGTGTTTGATGACTGCTTCAATAGTTTATCAAAAATGAATTAGTAACATTCGCTAGAAAGCTGTCTTGCACAAAGTACTGTGATTTGACGTACCAAATACTTGCTGAAGCTGAAGTCGAGTAATATTAGGCATGTATTGCCATTATTGTCATGAACTGTAAACAGCACGAAAATCACTTTTTAACTGTGAAATTTACTAACTTCTTGATTCCAGAATACAGTATTTGGGTGCCGAAGAAGCTATAAAAAAATCCAAGGAAGAATTCAAGGAACTAACAGAAAAAACTTCTGGGGTCAAACTGCAGCTGGTCGTATTGTGTCCTAGTTTTCTAGAATTCATTTCTGAAAATCCGGACGAGTCTTGCGCCTTGGGGAGACTTCTCTTGGCCGATCGCACACTGGCCCTTCTACTTGGAGTGACTGATAACGATTTAACTGATTTGCACAAAAGAAGTAAGGAAAATCGCCAAGTTTTAAACTGCATATTAACTGTTGTAAATTTCAGTACTCCCGACATATTTTCAATGGCAGAGACAATGCGTAGGCCAGGATCAGGATGAGAATTTCACCAAAGAGTTTTTAGGGCAGGCGATGGCTATATTGTCGAGGGTGTGGAAACAACAAAGCTCCGTTATTGCGCAAGAAAAGTCATGTTTCTCAGTGACACCAAAGAAAATCAGACAAGTAAGTATAAAATTCAGTTGAGGCGCGATTTCTATCAAAGACTGGATTATTGTGACTGGCTATTGCTAATGATAGAGGAATATTCTATATTTTGTTGTCAGATGAGGCTTCATTTAAGAGTAATGGTACTGTAAATCGGCAATATATGCATTATTATTCTGGAACGAATCCGCGCTGGATGCGAGAGGTCCAATCTCAGGGTCGTTGGTCTAAATGTGTAGTGAGGAATTCTAGGTGGACAAATAGTTGGGCCTTTCATTTTCAATGACTCTTAATGAAGAACTTTATCTAAATTCCTTAAGAAACGAATTGCCACTTCTTTTAGAAGACGTATCTCTAGCAGTTCGTCGTGAAGTATTTCCAACATGATGGGTGCCCGGCGAATTTCTCTATGAACGTTGAGGATTTTTTAGACTAGATATATCCTGACAGATGGATAGAACGTGGAAGTCTATAAGCTCAGGTCCCCGGACCTGACTTGTCTAGATTTTTATTTGTGGAAGCGAGTAAAAGATCTTGTTTCTGCCTCCAGACCCATTACAAGAGACGACATGATCGGAAGAGTAAGAGATGTCATTTAAATTATTTCTGTTCAATCCACTCGTCAGAGAATGGATTCCTGCATCGAAAATGATGGACGCCATTTTGAACATCTAGGGCGCCACTAATTACATTCTAAATTATTGAATGTGTTGTAATGTGTTTTTGCGTTTACTTTTTTGGACGTTTGATTTGTTACATTGTTTAGTGTTATTACCATTAGATTTGTTGTCATTTTTATTAATTACTATTTTTTATATTATGTAATATATATTCTACTGAATATTTTTGACATATACGTTGTTTCTCTGTTGTGTCATTTTCACAGCTTAGTTGTTTTCAACAGCAACTTTGCAAATTCCTCGCCAAGATCTGGATAATAATTCATAATTCAAATGTGTTTGCTAATATCTACTGTTAGAAACAAATAATCGAGTTGCGGTTTTCACTGACATCTGAAGCTCTTAATTTTCTATTTTACCGTGTAAAAATGAACACCATTTTATTTAAATTTTTTTAGAAAAAGCGCGATATTTGTTGAAATGTCAAATAACGCCCTCTAGCGGCGACGACAATAATCAAATGAAAACAGCGTAAAGCGCACTCGATAGACTAAGAAAAGCCCTTTGTAACGAGACCAAGTTTGTAAAATTCCGTTAAGGCTAATAGCAGTAATTGACGTATAAAAAACATCTTTTGGCATCTCCCCGCCATTTTATTTTTGAAAATATGAAAATATGGAAAACTGCCAAGATTCGAAATTGTCTCAAAATTACAATGCAATACAATCACTTAATTGAGCAAAATACGGAGACAAACCTAATTTTCTCTTCGGTCATGGCTGTTACGCCCCCTAGCGGCTATTTTAGAAGCTAGAAAATATTTTTCAGCAATTTTTCAAGGCCACTGTACTTTATAGTCGAGGCAAGAATTCAGGCGATGCACGTCACAGATCGATTCTATAAATAAGACAATACTGCTAAGAATCATGAAGCCCCATTAAACTGTAGCTATTTCTGAAAAAAGCTTAATAACTGGGTGTCAAGAATTACTCTTTTTAACGTAATTAATGATTAGAAATTATGTTAGTATTAAAATTTCCTTAATGAGATCACTCGTGACGTGCATCGCTTGAATTCTTGCCTCGACTTTAGATAACTTTTCCCTAAACTTTTTCAATGATCTGTTTCGGAGACTTCCATTTTTAGTTGCCCACCCTGTATTTGTACTTTTAAAACACTTTGTGCAAAGTATTAAGTAAAAATATTCACCTTATGCTTATAACAGATATTTTCATAGTTAAAATTACAGTTTTCTTTGGATTTAAGCGTCCTATTCCTTGAATAAAACACGTCGATTTCTTTTCAGAATTTATTTAGATTTCTTAATTGAGCAGCATCCATAGAATCTAGAAAATAACGTTTATAAATAATGTTTTTTTTTAATTTTTGTAAAAGAAGTAACTTTCTAATTATTAGAATCATTCTGCGATGTTCTGACGTTTGACCTTTTCCAGGGCCAAAACAGCGTGTTCATCCTCCTCACCTACCCCCTGCAGAAAGAAGACATTGTAAAAATATCGGTGGAAAAGAACGGCGAGCTATACGAAATCAAGTCTGTAAAAAGGAGGAACCCTTACATCATGAAAGTCACCGTGCCAGAAAACCTGACCGAGGTGACGGCCATCGTAAATATCCTCGTGGAGAAAAACGGCAGTATCATAGGAAGTCGACCGATCAAGTGTGAAAGCAAATTAAGAGAGCTTGAGCAGATTTTACGCTCCACCAACAATCCTGTGGAGTTTATGTGCCAGGTAGGCTGCTTTGATGTATTTTTTCAATGATTTAATGTCGACAAACATTCGATAATACACCCACGTGTCAGCGGTTATAGGCGGCAAGGTAAAACGGATTCGTTTTATTAATCTATCAAAACTGTTTAAATATAATTATTTATTTATGTAGAATTTCAGTTTTCTTCTTTTATACCAAGCGACAAGGTGAATCCAATCAATGAACATGTTGTTACATTTACATCACAGTGATATAAAATTGAGAGAACATATCTATATAAAATATTTATGTAAATTTTATATAATAAATATGAAAAATTAAATACTTCATTTAAAAGTAATATTTTCACGTATAAGGTAAACGAATAAACATTCTTGCGATATTTACATAGCATAAACTGTTTTTGCAGTAGATTGTAATTTTTATACATAAAATAAAAGGGGGCAAATGTTAATAAATTAGCTCGAAGTGTAGGAAGATAAAATGTTTCACAATTCCGACTCGTTATGTGAGGTATATACTCCATGAAAAAGTTGCAAAAAAGTCTTAAAACACAAAAGTTGTTGCAGGCATGAAACATGGGTACCCTCACGTTTCGAGGGCGCTGAACACTATGGTGATATTTTTAAGGTTCCCACCCCTCAGCAACTACCCCTAAACTCGAAAAACCAACCCTATTTCGCGTTTTTTTCAACGTAGGCATGCGCATCGGTTTTTGTGTAGTATTCAGGTAGGCTGTATAAAATTTAACCATTCAACATATTATCCACCACCGGGGTTAAAACTACCACCACCCCTAGCATTGAAATCCACCGAAAAATACAAAATAGCGGAAAATGTTTTTTCCCCGTTTTCGAGGACGCTAAACACGATGTCTTTACTATTTCACTTCCCACTCTCCATCAACCACCCCCAAATCCCTAAAACCACCTTCTTTCAATTTTAGTGGTACTGGGCATGCGAGCACTTGTTGGATAGGATTTTATAATGGAACTGGGCATATTTCTAGTCCCCACATGCCCAGTATCAAGAAATATGAAAAGGGGGTGGTTTTAATGGTGGTTGGTGGAGGGTGGGGAGAAATAAATATTACAACCGTATTGAGCACCCTCGAAAACGAGGATAAACAATTTTTCATGCTTTCTGATTTCTTTGGGGATATTTTACTATTAGGGGAGGGGGTAGTTTCAACTCCGGGGGTGAATAAGATATCGTATGGCTAGCTTTCATACGGCCTACCCGAATCCTGCCGAAAAACCGATACGCATGCCTACGCTGAAAATAAACGTGAAATAGGGGTGGTTTTTCGAGTTTAGGGGTAGTGTTTCTGAGGGGTGGGAACCTTAAAGATACCACCATCGTGTTCAGCGCCCTCGAAAACAGGGGGGGGTCATGTTTCATTCCTGTAACAGAAATTTTGGGGTTTTTTCAACTTTTTCATGGACTAGTATGAAACTCCATTTGCTCCAAAATGAGAGGGCAATCAAATATGTTGTGCTTAATTTTCTAAAGACGAATTAGAAAGAAGTATTATTCTTCTATTTTTCAAATTAGAAGATATATTTATTTTATTATACAACCATTCAACACAATTTAAAGCTTAAAACATAATATTTTTAGTCGCAAACTCCTCTATAAAATCCTTATTTTACTATAAGGAATGTAATCAGATTGCAACCAACAGCTACTCTCCGAGCTATGTGCCCCGCCGAGCGCTGAATTACAAGTTACAAGCCTCGCGCGTTATGTGTAATAATTGCATATTACCATCAAAACGCTAATGCTTCGATTGCAACAAACACCAGCCGAAATACTGATCCTACTTAAAGGAGCTCTCGTGCCAGTCGTCACACACCACTTGCAGACTGCAGTTTCGAGGTGTTGGCTCTCGTCAGTGCAAGGTAGGCATGTGAGAGCTGCTTTAAGTAGGATCAGTCTTTCGGCTGGTGTTTGTTGCAATCGAAGAATTAGCGTGTTGATGGTAATATGCAATTATTACACTTAACGCGCCAGGCTTGTAACTTGAAATTCAGCGCTCGGCGGGGCACATAGCTCGGAGAGTAGCTGTTGGTTGCAGTCTGGTTACGTTCCTTATAGTAAAATAAGGATTTTATAGAGGAGTTTGCGACTAAAAATATTATGTTTTAACATTTCACCTTCTAAAAGCACATTTGAACTACGTTTTAAAGCTGATGTGATAGTGAAATTAATATGCTCCTTAAAACTTAGGCACTTATCAACGCTAACTCCAAGACCCTTTACCGTATCCGGTATCTGCACGATAGGGTCCAGTCATTTACCATGTTTAGGTTATTCTGTAGATTTTTACATCTTTTTCTTTTTTATTACACAATATATTTTCAAATCATCCGCATATAAGAGGCTCTCTATATTAAGATTCGTTACAATATCATTTATAAAAACAACAAACATAAGCGAACTTGTAACCACGGTATTCAACATATTGACGCTTATTCTCTATATATGAAGTGAAAAAATCAAATTGAATCATTCAATTCAACTTACCCAATTTCTCTAATAGAGTACCGTGATCTCGGCGATCAGATGCCTTGCAAAAATCAGTGTAAATGATATCAACTTTGCTTGCTTGCTTGCATCCAATTCCTTGGGAATGAATTGTGTGAAACATGTGAGGTTTGTCTTAGTAGATCTACCGGGAACAAAGCCATGTTGCTTACATATAATTTGACCCTGTATGTGACTGGATAATGACGTATGCAAAGTGATCTCAAAGACTCTAGCGAAGTTGCAGATAATTATAAGGGGTCTATAATTTTCGGCCATACTCTTGTTGAATTTTTAAAAAACGGGACATAAGCGCGAGGAAATGTAATGACCAATTAAATATTGTTGTGAGAGGACTTCATTGAAAATTATTTTTTGTACAAAACCTGTATCATTTCTTTAGGTGGTAAGTGTAGACATAGTTTATTCAGAAGAGACTCAAAAAGTGATCCATTTTGATATTGCTCATTGGCGCGTAAAGTGAGGAAAACATCATTAAAAACTACTTGTGTTTTTAAATTAAATTAAGTTACTATTTTTAAATAGGTAGACCATTTATTTATGTGTGTAAGCATTTTTTATATATAGCCCAATAAATCTATCTCGGCTCCAATAGGTCGTACGAAGTTGAAAAAAAAAACGAAATTGTGTGGATTTTTATTACCTTAATATGTATATGATTAAAATTTAATTTTATTCTATTTTATGTAAATTAATAAACAAAAACTTTCTCCTTTTCATCGTCATCGTCTAACACAATCTATATAAAAAGGTTTCATTTTCATTATGTTCATAATAAGATTATTATGGGAGGATGGATAGAAAATTAACAAAAAAAAATTTTTTTACGTAGCGATTTTATTATATGATTCAATATCGATATATTCATATAACTGTTTTTGGTTGTTCCCAGTTGTTGCGACTTCTAGGGGTTTCTCTAATTCTTCCATTTCGATATCTAGTTTCTTATTCAAAAATAGGTACCGATTCGTCAAACTTTGAGATAAGCAATTTAGAATGTACAATTTATTTATATTCTCCTGTTCCTTAACCACTCTCTTTAAAGACAAGAAATTGACGTAGATGTCAAGTATTGAAGTAACACCGATGTAAAGTATACAAATTAAGATAACAACAGTCAAATAAAATAGTTGATTTTCCATATTAGTTATGTCATCTTCTTCAATTTCATCTTCTTGATCTAAGGGGATATTAGTGGCTAATTTTGGCGTGGAGTTTTCAACATGTTTGTTCTTTTCATCTGTTTGACAATACGGTTTTATTGTGTCGTATACTCCCTGAAACTGATCTTGGTACTGACGTAGTTTGTCCCCATCACTGTTAGAATTCTGTAAATACGTCTTAGATGCCAAAATTCCATCAATATTAGTTTTCCAAGTGTCTATAGCACATATATTGTAATGTTTTACCAACTCCATAGCAATGACGCCGATAGAATCGTTAAATATGTTAGCAATAACGTATTCCTTTTTATTTCCATTTACTGTCCAAATTTCGGCCTCACCTTGGAAAATTACTTCGGGATCATTACACCGGCCACGAGGTGTCCAATATGCAATACTCAGTATAGAAGGCAGATCGGGGTATTTGAGTTGGCAGTAACCATGGACATACGTGCAATTAGTAGAAGTAAATTCGACTTTTTCTTCTAATAAATTGAATTTCTCTATGCTTTTACATGGTAAAATTATTTGTCGGGAGTATACTTCAAGAGAATTGAGTTTAAGTAATTTCTGATAACATCTTTCGGTATTGGCTTCTTTTTCGTAAACGGCATCCAAACCTAATTGTTTACAATCACTAATATCACCTGACTTGACAATACAATGATCAACTGGAAGGCTTGGATTGAAATTGTAGATGCAATATGGAATAATTTTCTGCTTTGTACATGCCCTTTCGACAGTTAAAGCCTGCAACTTCCAAAATAATACAATGGCGATGTACATGAGACCTCTCATCCTAAAAGTGAAGTTTATAATAATCTAACAGTTTACTGATTTCGTAAAAATATACAACATGTCTCGGGAGTTAATTCCTATAATTCAGGAGCGTGTATGTGGAATCAAAACTGTACCAGTTATTATACATAACTTTCCTATAATACGACTTTGTATTATAAATTTTGGTCGTGTAATTATTTCTAAGTCAGTCCCATAAGTAGTCAATTTGCCCCCTAAGAAGTCAGAAGTGGACCGTTCTTAAGGAATGCCACCTTTAATTTTTAGAGAGGTGACATTTTCGAACTTTGACTAATAGATTTACAAATTCCTAGAACTGATATTCTTTGATTTCGATAAAATTTGGATTTCTAGTCAACAGAACAGATAAGACTAACGGTTGCACCATTAACTGAGAAATCAAAGATTCCTAGTAAATGATGCTCTTTTAAATTGCAATGGACCATTATGAAATTCGACTCAATAACTGTCTTGACTGCATCTACATGCTCCTGTTATCTACATATCCATTCATAATAATGTTTACGTTATCTATTCGTTTCCGAGTAACTATATTCTATTCTGTTTTTAAAAACATAAATTTTAAATCAAACATAAGGAGCACAAAACTATCAAACATTACCCCCAATTAAGAAAGAGCAACGGTTGAGCAATATTAAACAAGAACAATCAATATAAATATGTAATGATATGGCTTATGACTTTTGTTGTAAACTGGATATGATTTTAAAGTATCAAGACGAACCACCTGTATTATGAACATTTATTTAAAGGATGCAAATAAATTATTACAATTATTGATAAATTGACCCCCGATTTTAGTTCTAAGGAGTACTTTTTAACTTAAATTATTGCTTACGTGAGATGCAGGCTTCCGTTTAAGCACTTCCAACAAATTGCAATAATACTGTGAATATAAAATATGTAGAATAACTATGTCGTATCACACTGATAATAGTGATAATCAAACCACAACTGACAGCACTGGGAATTTCCCCAAACTCCAGACTTGTACAGAATAATGTTGCAGTCATACAAAATGGTTTATATAAAAAATGCAAACATTTACTTTTAATACATTTTTTGTACAAACACTACTAAAAGTAGGCTTTTTAATGTTTGCAAACTATGTCAAAAATGTCATTTTATCTACTCATATTAGACTATATACTCATTAATGAACTGCTTTTGAACAAGCAGTAGTATCCATAAACAAATAGCGTTTATAGCGTGAGTTTATAATAACTCACAAGTGAGGTACAGTGCCAATCACCTTTAACTTCTCTCCAGGTAAATAAACGGAAAAGCTGGACACTTCTGGGCCAGGGTTAAAAGACATTTCTCTCCACGTGTTTTGGGGCGGAGAATTGATTGCGATAGGTCCGAGGATGAAGAAAACCTGCCTTCATCTCCTGTTGGCCAAAAACAACCCCCAAAAGGTGTAGCAAGTGGTGGCGCAGTTTTCGTCGGAAGGGGCCACCGAGAGGGTTGAAAACCACCCCTTTGAAGCAAAAAACGGCCGTACCCGATTTTTTCACGCTGTTTGGAGAGAATATAACTAAAAAAAGATCGGGGAGGATGAGGGAGGTAAAATCAACCACTCATCCCTTATTTCCAGTCAAGGAGGTGAAAACTACCAGAGGACTAAAAGACATTTATGTTCTGGGGTGGAGAATCGATTGCGATAGGTCCGAGGGTGAGAAACACCTGCCCTCATCCCCTGTTGGCCAAAAACCACCCCCAAAAAGTGTAGCAAGTAGAGGCGCAGTTTTTATCGGAATTTTTCCTGTAAAAATGATTCTTGATACGGGGCCACCGAGGGGGTTGATCAAAGGGGGTGAAAACCACCCCTTTGAAGCAAAAAACGGACGTAACTGATTTTTTTCGCGCCGTTTGGAGAGAATATAACCAAAAAAGATCGAAGAGAATGAGGGAGGTAAAATCAACCACCCATCCCTTATTTCCAGTCAAGGGGGTGAAAACTACCAGAGGACTAAAAAACATTTATCCCCCACGTTTTGGGGCGGAGAATCGATTGCGATAGGTCCGAGGATGAAAAAAAACCTGCCTTCATCCCCTGTTGACCAAAAACCACCCCCAAAAAGTGTAGCAAGTAGAGGCGCAGTTTTTATAGGAACTTTTCCTGTAAAAATGATTCTTGATACGGGGCCACAGAGAGGGTTGATCAAAGGGGGTGAAAACCACCCCTTTGAAACAGAAAACGGTCGTACCTGATTTTTCGCGTTGTTTGGAGGGAATGTAGCTAAAAAAAGATCGAGGAGGATGGGGGAGACAAAATCACCCACCCATCCTTTATTTCCAGTCAAAGGGGTGAAAACTACCCCAGGGTTAAAAATCATTTCACCCCCGTTTTTTGGGCGGAGAATTGATTGAGATGGGTCCGAGGATGAAAAAAACCTGCCTTCACCCCTGTTGGCCAAAAACCACCCCCAAAAAGTGTAGCAAGTCGAGGCGCAGTTTTTGTCGGAATTTTTCCTGTAAAAATGATTTTTTATAAGAGGCCACGAGAGGGTTGATCAAAGGGGGTGGAAACCACCCCTTTGAAGCAAAAAACTGTCGTAACTGATTTTTTCGTGCTATTTGGAGGGAATGTAACTAAAAGATCGAGGAGGATGAGGGAGATAAAATCAACCCGTCCCTTATTTTCAGTCAAGTGGGTGAAAACTACCCGCTGCAGGGATCACGGGTCTCCCTCAATTTTTCTGTCGGTTTTCCAAACGGAATTCGATTGGGAGGGGGTCAAAATAGATGAGGGAAGTAAAATTCATTCATCCATCCCTCATTTTCAGTTTCCATTTCCCCTGCCGGTATCATAACTTGGAAAATCGGCCGAAAAATTGAGGGTGGCCGTAATCCCTGCAGGGAGTCGTTTTCACCCCCTTGATTGGATATAAGAGGTGGGTGATTGAATTTTGCCTCCCTCATCCTCGTCGACCTTTTTTTAGTTACATTTCCTTCGAACAGCGCGAAAAAATCAGTTAAGACCGTTTTTTGCCACAAAAGGTTGGTTTTCACCCCCTTTGCAATTACATTACCGCTTGTTGAATAATATACTATTATAACACCAGTGTTAACGTGAGTTATTTTTAACATTAGTCGTAAATGTAAATGGAATATTCATTCACCGTGCACATTTTACTACATATTTATTATTGTACAACCTTATTGCCTAAAGTACCGAACCGAAAATTCTGAAAAGTTATGAAAAATCAAGAAATTCAAGAAAAATGCTAGTGAACTTTCTATTATAAATAGTTTTTATCGGTTATGTTGGGGAATGGAAGACCAGTGGGGTCTGGAAACGAGAGGCCAACACTTCAAGTTATAAACAATTATTTTCTTTCTTTTTCAGACTCTTGGGTTTAGCCCCGCAGACCGGGAACACTTAGACAACTGGCTGGTACATGGGTTTCAAAGGAATCTGCCTCCGCATTTTAACTTGTTAGCAAACCACCAAACTCCTTTTGCCGCCGCAGTACAAATTCATAAACACAGTAAGTACATTCTTTATAAAAATGATCGCTAAATATAAAGTGGATATTGTCAAAATATGCCCCATATTTTGACAATATCCACTCCAACTGTGCAGCAGCTTATATTAAGGCAATATTTATTCACAGGTCACGAGGAATTTCCCACATTGCTTCACTTCGCAACAAAATTTGGTCTAGAAAAACTGTCCATGCAACTGCTGGATTGCCCCGGTGCTGATATTGCATACGAGATAAGGAACATCTATGACATGACTCCCCTGGAAATTGCAGAAGCTAACGGATATTCAGAGCTGGCAGCTATGTTGAGAGGATATATCGTAGGTTTTTTATTAAAGTTTAATTGCTTCTCGATTATCCATTGCGCAGACGCCTCTAAATTTCTGCTTCTTTACAGAATATGAACGAATTCACTAGTATGTATGCAAAGTTGAAAGAAATGAGCCTCAGTCCGAAGACTCCTGATGTTGGTAAGAACAATTTTTGTTTGTCCTGAATTTAATGCTTTTCATTCACGCTTAACACTACATCTGTCGATATAGATGGGGGTAGATCGAAGAAAAATGCGAGTAGGATGAATTTTTTTATATTAGTCTGGAATCTGACGCCCCTTTTTTAAAGTGATTACTAACAGGCTGAATCTTCGTCAGTGGTTTTATTTTGACGAGTCTTCCAACTTTTCCCTCTGCAAAAATCCTCGACTCTCCATTTTAAGATCTTGGTACCAAGGAACTTCCAAATAATAAAAACTTCTTGATCATTAGCATGCGCATCAGCATTATTTTTATTTATTATAATACGTATTTCCCTCTTTCAGATGAAGGAGGATATTTAACACCAAGAAATATACAGGATTTCTATAAATTATGCCCTGCGCCCAGGCCGGTAATAGTAGAAACTACTGCCATCATCGAAACCCCAGAGAGTGAGTGTGCGTCACCTTTGGGGGGCTACATGCCAATGAATACCCCAGGTAAAACATTTCTTCTTGCCAAACCTTGAACAAAATCTAACTTTTATTTTTGCTATACAGTTACTTTACCCAAACAAGAGCAGCCAGTGACGCAAAAACACTGCCCTTTTGAGGCGGCTCAGGAGCAGAAACCGCTAACAGAATTTGAACCGGTGCCAAAAAACACGAAACTCAAAAAGAAGGCGGAGGTGGCGGAGGACAAAGTGCAAAAGGAACTTGTAGAAATAATAAACGACTTCAAGAATAACGTCCACTCGATATCCCAAGTGGAGGCGCTAGTCGAGGAATGGAAGAACCGCAACGACGTACAGAAATCGTTTAAAGAGAAGCAGGAACAGCTGATGGAGATGAGGTCGCGGTACGAACAAATCCAGACGGAACTAAAGACTGCCATGAAGAAGCCGACGCCCTTCGAGAGGATAAAGAAGATGTTTTCCAAACACAAACATTACAAACACGACATTGGCGCGCCCATTCTAGGCGCGGCAGGGCCCACGATAACCATTACGCAGGCGCAGAGGCCGATAAGTAGCTTGAGCACTTCCAGCTCTGGATCATCAGGCAGAATGAGCACCATCAGTGGGTGTAGTCTAGGAGATAGCGGGACGCATTCTGATAATGAGGATAGAAAGGTAAATTTGACAAGAACACCTCATGTACAAAAAAATCCTCTTTTGCGCTGGCTCTAGTCCCGGATTTGTGGGTTCTTTAATTTATGTTATATTTTATATTTTCTTACGGAGTAAGATCCCAGAGGCCCCATACCTACGTAATTTTAGCAAAGCTAAGATTTTCACAATAACTGTGTAATATGTAAGTAAAAACGTATTGAGTACTTGCTAGCTTGAAAGCGGGGCCCTTTTAAAGGTAATAAGTACTACAGGTAAATAAAAAAAATCTTGTTTTTACGTTCATATAGCAAAAAGTATGTAAATTTATTAACAGCCGTTCGTGGTGTAGTTGTTGAATTACGTGTGAGGTTGAGAGTTCGAATGAACTCTTCACATTATATTTTTTTTTCTACATTTTGTACGAGATGTATTTCGGCTCGATTAGCAACTAATATACCTAATACGAACATTTCTTTATAGAGTAAGATCCCAGAGACCCCAGACCTACGTCATTTCGGCAAAGCTAAGATTTTCACAATAAATGTGTAATATGTTAAAGTAGCATAACTGGTTTTTATATATGTTTTACACAATATTATTAAGAACCACTTTTATTATTGCCAGACGCTTTCAGTGAGTATTAACTTCCGCCAGACGCTATAAACCTGGAGAAAAAATTGGGGTACCTACGTTATAGTAGCAAGCCTTAATTTTATATGTTATTTGGGTGACTATTTTAAGATCTTTTGTAAGCGGCCAGACCAATACGAAGCGTCTAACATTCCCACAGGCACGATGAAAGGTTCGCCGTCAAGGTAGCAAGTGCGCATGCGTTTTTACCTACATATTATTTACACATTTATTGTGAAAATCTTAGCTTTGCTGAAATGACGTAGGTCTGGGGGCTCTAGGATCTTACCCTATAAAGAAATATTCGTATTA
The DNA here is from genome assembly GCA_963675555.1 of Leptura quadrifasciata. NCBI lineage: Eukaryota > Metazoa > Arthropoda > Insecta > Coleoptera > Cerambycidae > Leptura > Leptura quadrifasciata. The sequence continues at coordinate 9,343,507 of OY776681.1, read as the reverse complement.
GGTATTTTAGTTGCCAATCGAGCCATACATCTCGTACAAAATGTAGGAAAAAAAATTTAGAAAGTTAATTCGAACCCTCAACCCCATGCGTGAGAATCGGGTAACACAACCACTACACCACGGACGGCTGCTAATGAAATTACATACTTTTTGCCATATGAACGTAAGAGCAAGATTTTTTTTCCTTCAGTACTTATACCTGCAAAAGGGCCCCGCTTTGAAGGTTACACATTACACATTTATTGTGAAAATTTTAGCTTCGCTAAAATGACGTAGGTCTGGGGCTCTGGGATCTTGGATCATTACGTTTGTTATATCGTTACATTTTTGTGCAGATGATGCTCGGGAGCCATTCGGAGGACGATTTTAGGAATGAAATGAATAAAGTGATAATGGAACTGAACTACACACCTTTACCAGCGCCAAAGCCTGTCAAATTCCCTACAAGGCATACCTTTGAAACAATAGAAGTAAGTTGACAAATTAAATAACAAAATTCATAGAAACAGAAAAGTAACTTCTCCCATGAAAACATTAATAATAATAATGATAAGGCACATTTAAATATTATCTAAAAAAAAATTTACTTTATTTTAAGGAGAAGCCAGTAACGAGGCCTGATAATTTACCTTTAAATGAAGAATTTTACATTCAATTCCCACCCTCTGGAAAACCAGTGCCAGGTAAGATTTAAATGAATTTAATACCCTACCGTAATTAGGGCATTTTGAAAAGAAATTACTTATTTAACTTACGTTATCGGCTTGTTTGGCTTTTTATTTTAATTTAATAAAAAGGTATCCGTTCTTATAAGGATACTAAAAATAAAAGCGTGGCGAGACTTGTTTTTTTTTTTTTTCATATACAACCTTCGCGCCACACCGTTATTTTTGATGTCATAATATAAGCTAACAACATATGCCTAACAAGAAATATATTGTTTTCCGCTTTTAGGAGGGCGGTTAATGGGGACAGTAGCTCAGTGGATAAAAGCGTCTAGTTAATATAAATTATCCTCAAGAAGTGGTTCGGATCCCACTATAAACTGTAGGGCCCCGTCTCCTTTACTCAGACAAATCTAAATCTCCTAGACCTAAGAGGGTCCACTCAGGTGACTTGGAAGACGGTTAATAAACATTTATAAACAAACATTATCTACAAAACCTTGTACCTTAAAACTACCTTTGTATATAAAATAATATTTCCTTTTCAAGCAGGGCTGCGCGGAGACGTTATGAGGGATTAAGTGGAATTTGAACTCTATTATCAGTTTCTATAGTAACCCTAGTTTTAGATAGATATTAAAATATCTTTTAACGTCATATAATAAGTAATAATTAGATTAATGGATAAAGTGACAAAACGCCAAAAAATTAATTTGCTGTTTCGAAATTATTGTTCCTTATCAGCACATCGCATACAAAACTGTGTGCCAACAACCACCTGTTACTATTCGTTTCAGTTTGCGATGATGAGAGATAATACTTTCGAAACGCCCGTATCTGTAACTGATTCGTCTTAGACTCGCTTTCCTTACATTTAAAATATTTTCTTGATACAACCAACTCATTAATTTCGTTAAAAAATTATGCATCTACATTACAGGGCTGGAAAAAATGGAGAGAACAGATCCGATCGAATACATGAACGTGACAGCTAGTACAAGCTCATTGGACACTCACGAGTACATGAACTTCAAAGTTCCAATGCAGAGATAACTCTTTCTAAGTGTATGTAATATTATTATGGATAATTTAGTATTAAAAACATAATATTTATGTAATTATTTATTTATTATTGTGTTATAACAAAATGTTTTTTTTTGTATTTTATATTTTATGTAATTTTATATTTTGTACATTTTATAATACACATACCAATTTTAAAACACTGTTTTATTTCTTCCACGACTATTGAATGGACCATGTGCAATTTTACATTACTCTGCCCAGAACAATTTAGGTGTCGACTTCAGCTAAAGGAAAATTAGGTAATGTAAAATGGCCTCTTAGAAAAATATGGCGAATGTAGAACCGCATGACTTCAAAGTATTCTTCCCCAATATTTTGACTTCATTAGCGTTTTTCCTTCAGTCGAAGTTATTAAAACTTATATTATTGATTTATCTAGGTAAAAATAAATTTGTAGTGTCAAGAATTGTAAAGATTGTTCTGGTTTAAAGTTAAATTAGCTAAATTGGTCGTATTTCCCTAATCAGGTTTAAGGGAATAGAACAGGCGCGGTCATAGGGGGCCCCCTCTGAGAATTTACTATTTTTTATTTAAATGTAAGAAATTACTATTTTGCTATAAATTGACTACTTACAGTACAGAATTTCTTTCTCTACAACGTGATATTCTCTTTTTAGTTATTAGAATCATTTTATGGTCGTCGTACCGTCTTAAAGTCGAGTAAGGCCAATTTGTTGATTTGTTAGTATGTAAAAGTTGAAGTGGCCCCCCCCTTAAAGAAGATATATGACCGCCCCTGGAATAGAACAATCTGTTTGGGAGAAATAGCTGGATGTTTCTTTTAATCTGTAGTCTCAAGATTACAAACAAATAAAACGACCGACCCGGCTGTGGGACAACGACAGTATCCTAGATACGAGCTGATCGTATGCGTTTTCCTTTCAGCTGCTTAAAGCCCTGGAGATATCAAAATTGTGATTATGGTGCATAACTGACGGTGTTGTTTTGAATACATTTTATTTTTCGATGATATAGTTTGAGTTGTATACTCGATGGTAATGTTTAATTACATTAGTTACTTTTTCTTTTGTACTATCTAAACCTGTGATACTTCAGTATTAAATTAAATTATTAACTAGATACTGGAAGGGCAACAACGTATAAAACAATCATTACACTTTGAAGCGATTTAGACAATAAAACGTAATTTTTAACACGCCTTTATTAGCTTCGGCTGTATGTTTGTTTGAACGTGATTCTCACCCACTTCAAAATGTCAGATTAAACTGAAACTTTGCACACTTATCAAGAACAGATGACATTACAATAATTTGACAACTTTGTCCTAATGTCCTCACCAAGATCATCAGGATAAAATAATATTTTTTTTAAAAATGACTAATCTACTGTCGACATTTTGCCGGAGGCGCCGCAGTTAATATATATATATGAAGTGTTATTGTACTTCCGGGTGCTCTCCCGCGTCGATCGTCGACTCCTCCAGGAGTCACGGTTGTCTAAACGACGTTTCGGCAGAATCTCACCTGCCATCTTCAGGTTTTCACTGAAAGCTGCTTACTGCTGCTCCTCGTTGCTCGAACTGCACTCCAGTTCAGTTCGAGCAACGAGCTCCTCGTTGCAGTAGGCAGCTTTCAGTGAGAACCTGAAAATGGCAGATGAGATTCTGCCGAAACGTCGTTTAGACAACCTTGATGACTGGAGGAGTCGACCATATCAATTGCTATAAATATTTTATTGGTAGCTATTGATAAAAGTAGAATTATAAAAATATAGTAAAAATTTTAATATTGAAACATTATTATTTTTTACGTTTTAGTTCGGTCTTTGAAGCGTGTTTTTTTTTAACTATAATTTTTACTTCCAGTGACGAGACCTAATTCTATTTTTAAAAGCTTTTATTAAACTTGCAATGTTTGTTTGTTAGTTAGTTTGGTTAGGTCAAATCTTGCAATCAAAATTTCGATTAGTTTTAATTAAGCTAGAGGTTTGAAATTTTGCACATGTATATAAGTCCGGTGACAATACACTTTCACATTTTCATATAAGAAAAAAAAATAAGATGGCGGACGACTTTATCGTTTATGATCTGGTTCGACTCAAAATCGATATCTGGGGGTTCTCGAGATCGCCCATTATGAATTCCTCGTCAAAATTTAGAAAATCAAAATGGCGGCGCCAATATGGCGGACGACTTTTGTCATTTATGGTCCAAATCGATCAAAATCGATATCTGGGGGTTTTCGGGTTCGCCAATTACGAATTTCTAGTCAAAAATTTAATTCAGGATGGCGGCTTCAAGATGGCGGACGACTTTATCGTTCATGATCCAATTCGACTCAAAATCGACATCTGGGGGTTCTCGAGACCGCCAATTATGAATTCTTGGTCAAAATTTAGAAATTCAAAATGGCGGACAACTTTTGTCATTTATGGTCCAAATTCGATCAAAATCGATATCTGGGGGTTTTCGAGATCGCCAATTATGAATTCTTGGTCAAAATTTAGAAATTCAAAATGGCGGAGCCAATATGGCGAACGACTTTTGTCATTTATGGTCTAAATTCAATCAAAATCGATATCTGGGGGTTTTCGGGGTCGCCGATTACGAATTTCTAGTCAAAAATTTAGTTCAAGATAGCGGCTTCGAGATGGCGGAGGACCTTATCGTTTATGACCCAATTCGACTCAAAATCGACATCTGGGGATTTTCGAGATCGCCAATTATGAATTCTTGTCAAAATTTAGAAATGAAAAATGGCTGAGCCAATATGGCGGACGACTTTTGTCATTTATGGTCCAAATTCAATCAAAATCGATATCTGGCGGTTTTCGGGTTCGCCGATTACGAATTTCTAGTCAAAAATTTAGTTCAGAATGGCGACTTCAAGATGGCGGACAACTTTATCGTTCAGGATTCGATTCGACTCAAAATCGATATCTGGAGGTTTTCGAGATCGCCAATTATGAATTCTTGGTCGAAATTCAGGAATTCAAAATGGCGGCGACAATACGGCTGACGACTTATTTCATTCAGATCCAAATCGATCAAAATCGATATCTGGGGGTTTTCGGGCTCGCCATTACGAATTTCTAGTCAAAAATTTAGTTCAGGATGGCGACTTCAAGATGGTGGACGACTATATCGCTTATGATCCTATTCGGTTCAAAATTGATATCTGGGGGTTTTCGAGATAGTCAATTATTATGAATTGTTGGTTAAAATTCAGAAATTCAAAATGGCGGCGCCAATATGGCTAACGACTTTTGTCATTTAGATCCAAATGGATCGAAAACGATATCTGGGGGTTTTCGGGGCCACGGATTATGAATTTCTAGTTAAAAATTTAGTACAAGATGGCGGACAACTTTACGGTTTATGTTCCGATTCGTCTCAAAATCGCTATCTGGGGATTACAGCACATCAAAAGACTAAAAAGTAAAAAATGAAATTATATAAAGAAATATTTAAAAAAAACTTTTATTTAAATGCTCTAAAAACTAAAAAATAAACTCTGAAGTAAATCAAATCCATGATTTTGTTACATTATATAATTTTTTTATGATATAAAAGCTTGTTGCGAGCAATCTCCTTTACACAGGAAAATCTCACGACAAGATTTTATATCATAAAAAAAGTTATATAATGTAACAAAATGATGGATTTGATTTACTTCAAAGTTTATTTTCTGCTTTCTAGAACATTTAAATAAAAGCTTTTTTTAAATATTTTTTTTTAAGTAACTCTAACTTACATGATGTTCTATGAAGTAATATCTTTTAGTCAAATACATATGCTTGGAAAATAAGACAGTAAAATAACGTAAATTATCCCTGAAATTGGAACTACTTGTGACTATAAGGTTAAAGTTTCAACTCAAATCTGACTACAAAGTCAAGACAAAATTTAGCTTATACTTACGTTAAAGATTGGTAAAATTTCCCTGTTTTTATACAGGTAAAAGGTAGCGACTACAAAGTTAATAGTTTAGTCTAAAATTTTGTAATATTTTCTTTCAGATAGACTTTAACAACATGCGCTTTAACTTTATGGTTAAATTATAAGAAATAATATCAATATCAAGTATTTTTACGAAAATATTACCTAATTATGACTTAATAAATTACTGATAAGTCCATATGCATTCAATGGAGGGGCTCGCCATTTAAAACAAATGGCGTTACAGTCGCTGAGGCAAGGACAGGAACGTATTTCTAAATATTGCGCCCTGGACGAATATGATCGCCCCAGTACCGATTTTATTATACCAAAATGGTTTTTTATATAATAGAGGGGCAGCCGCCGGATATGATCGGCAGTGCCCGCCAAAACCCAGAGGGACGGCCCTCCTACCGACCGACGTCATAGCTAAGTCCATATCCAAAAGCAAATATTCAAATTTAGTTAGCCGTGTTTTGTGGTATGGATGGATGTGTGAGGAAAAGCATACTAAAGTCATACCAAGTAAAAGATATATATATTTTAATACTTAAAATATTACTGAAATTACTATTATACAATTTAAGCCGTCATCAGGCTGCCTAGACATAATGATTTGGCAGACCAAATTCAGTCGCTGGTTCGGCTAGGCAGTCTTATCATTTGCAATTAAGAAAACATATCAGTACTTCATTGTCTTAAATATTTGTACATAGGTAAGGACCTTTCAGATTTAAAATAAACAGTAGTAAATGATTCGATGTAAATTGCGTAATCAATTATGACTAGCTGTTTATGAAGAAGGCTGGCTGACTGCGTCTCTCCGCAGAGGAAATTAAAAATTAAAAACGCAAAAATTCCTGCCAGAATAATCACAATTGCCTGAACTTGGATTTAGTTATGCAGGTAGCTCTATTTTCTTTGTAATTAACGGTTTGCTTGGCCTCTTAGTGAGATAACGAAGGTAGATATTTAAATTTTGATTTTAAATTTATGCATTTTCTGAATTTTTTGAATACAATTTTTAAGGATAATGACTACTTGCCAGTTTGTTGGTAACCATTCCATAAAGGATTTGGCTAACTGTTGTGACTTTTAGATTTGGGTATACAGGGTGTCTCAATTCTGCGTCAAAGTCCAGTATCGACCTTATTAGAAGACATTGGAAAATTCTTTTCTTTTACATTTACAAATTTTACGTAAAATTACCTTTCCAACAACTTCCAGATTTCTGTTTTTGGCGTGGCGTTGCCAAGTTATTCGAAAAAATTAGAAAATTTTGGTTGGAACAAGGTTTAACAAACTAATTCGCTGTGTGAGTATCACTATTAATTAAGAAGATTTATTTTGAAATTATGTAGACAAGGGATGTACTACAACGACACAACCACCAAATATTGATTATATTTATACAGGGTGTAATGTATACTAGTGCTAATTCAGAACATTTCAGTGAATTTTCTCAATTTTTCAAATGGAACACTCGGTATATTATTGTATTTTTGAATTGGCACGTTAATTCTCTGCGATTTTTGTGAATAATATCCTATACATAAAATCGATATTTTTACTTTTTAATTAAAAACCGTTAAATTATCATATTTTTCATTTCAAACTGATCTAGTAGTTAGTAGTCCAGTCAGAAATATTTTACTACGAACCGATTTACATGAAATTTTGGAATTAGGCTTATCTTACCCTTAACTACAAAAGTGATATTGACCCGACCTCCGTTCTTACCCTGGGGGTGGTTGCCACCCCTTCTCGTTAGTTTTTGGTCAAAATAACCTCGGGGATCGATAAAAGACCCAATTCTAAGCAAAAAGTGTTCCATAAAGTTTTTTCAAAAACTCTCAATACTTTTCAAGTTATTGGCGATTGAAAATTCGGAATTTTCCCACGTTTTTCAACGGTTTTTTGCAAATACCTCAAAAAATATGCGTTTTAACGATAATTTTATAATAAACAAAATTGTAGAAGGTACGAAAATGAACAAATTGGTTTCTTAAAGAGTGTTCTAAGTGCAATATTAAGCGAGATATTGAAGATAAAAGCCGTTTTTTTTTGTCTGAACTTTAATCGATGTATTCAATGCCATCTAGCGGACAACGGATACATTTTATCCATATGACAATGACAAACTTTTTTATAGTGCTTAAAATAATCTTTAAAATGAGCAGTGTTAAAAGTCTTTTGCACGTAAAGTGAGTGAGTTGTAATGAAAAAAAGAGGGACATCTAATTTTTTTTTTAAATCGATGTTTCATAAGTGCCATTTCCACCAAAATTAAAATTAATCATATTCCGTCTAGATTTAACTTTAATATGAAGAGTTTATTGGATTCCAGCCATTTGGCTGCTTTGGAATGCATACTTTTCAAAAAAATCACTATTTAAAAAAAATAAAAAATTTCATTTAAAAAAAACACCTTTTTTTCATATTTCAAAAATAATGAAAGATACGTAAAAAACTGTAATGAGAAAAGATGTAGGTCTTTTTTGACAAAAATTTTGTTTTTTTTTTTTTCTGTCAGACCAAAATTGACGGAGATATGACTGTTTAAAGAGCGCGCGGTAGCGCAATCACAGTCTCTCTCGAGCCCTTTGACCCTTCGCCGTTTCAAAATGAAGGGTTTGTCATAATGAAAAATAATGTCATAATGAAAAAAGTTGTAGCTCTTTCAATTACCTTTAAAATGGTTTTTTTAAAGTTGTAATAGCTTTAAAATTCAAGGAGTTATGGTCCAAAAACTTGCTAAAGATATACAACCAAATAAATTGAGTCGCATAGAAAACTTATCAAAATATCTCGAAAAGATGCGCTATGAAAGTTTTATTAAAGCTACCACGAAAAACAGTGCCGCAAAATTATCATCCTTAGTTCCAACAGTTGGTGCCATAAATGAGCATACTAAGAGGGTTTATCTACAAACGCAGATTTGGCTTGGCAACAAAAATATTCATCCAACTGATTGGGGATGGGTCAGTAATGAAGGGTTATTAAATCCAATAAAAACTGCAGCTCCACCTGCACCGCAAGATTTACTTAAAATGATTTTTTGCAACTGCAAAAAAGGTTGCGGAGCCACTTGCGGATGCCGAAGAGTCGGGCTGTTTTGCAATGTAACTTGTGGAACATGCAGTGGAGATAACTGCCAGAATAGCCCTCCAATTGACCCAGAAGAAGATCTTGATTACGACAGCAACTCCGATATTGAGTCATGAACGATTGGTGTAATAGTTTTTTTATGTATTGTAATGCTCTTGTTGCAGAATTTTTTATAATTAATTACTAATTTAATCTAGTACATTTCCAGATAACTTGTAAGTTTATATTTTATTCAATAAAAAGTGTCTGGTTACTTACTCTGTAATTAAATTATTTTTAATTGTATAAACATATATTTTCAATGTTTTAATTTAGGGGTAGTTTTAAGGGTTGAAAAGCTAAACATAGCATCGAATATGAAAAATAGTTTATAAAGTTTTTATATTACGTATATACTGTTATGTGCTGCCCTGTAACAGAGACGAGAGCGTAATTACTCCCTGGCTAGTAGGGTGGCGCCATCTATGAGCCAATTGACGAACAGTCACCTAGCACATAGCAGAAAACTCTGTAGGATTCTAGAATGTTATGGAATAGGATTCTGGTACATTCTATGGGTGGATATAAGGAGGTGAATCCAGCAGATGGGGGAACAGTTCAGTTCAATGAAGTATACACTACAGTTCTAGTATACAGAGACAGTTTTTAGGTTAGACAAGAGTTGACAAGTTTAAGAAGAAAAGTAAAGTACATAGTGTTTTAAAAGTAGTGAATTTATAATAGATTAAGTTATTATTAGTTGTGTGATTTTTAAGTATTTACTAGTGTAATTTTAGTGATTAATAAAATAGTGGTTAGTGAAGATTCTTGTTGCAAGTTAATTGAACCCACAGAGTGTTTACTGAAGACTGTAAACACGTAACAATACATTCCTAAGAGTGTTAGGAAAAATGCCCTAAAAAGTTCCCATCTAACCAGTGTCCGCAACATCCCTTATTTTGATAAAAACCTCCCCCTGGTGGTACATTCTAGCGGGTTTTCTTCATTTTCTTGTAAACCATTCTTCAAAAGTAAAAAATGTATAGGACCAAAAATGTTGCCCATTAAATTCTACACAAAAACTGTTATATCAATATTTTAGTTATTCCTTACTCAATTCTGGCAAATAGCATTCAAAGTTAAGGGTAGTTTTTAGCACGCTGTTTAAAATGTTGTGTATAATTATATAAGTCCAGCGGTCTTACGAACTTATACATACTCAGGCAATAGGTGTATCAAACAAGAGAAAGGGTTTGGAAGATGTTAAGTACTCATATTTTCAACAACCCCGAATATAAACGCTACCCGTAACTTTGAACGCTATTTGCTAGAATTGAGTAAGGAATAGCTAAAATGTTGATATAACTGTTTTTGTGTAGAATTTAATGGGCAAAATTTTTGGTCCTATACATTTTTTACATTTGAATAACGGTTTACTAGAAAATTAAGAAAAACCGCCAGAATGTACCACCAGGGGAGGTTTTTAGCAAAATAAGGGATGTTGCGGACACTGGTTAGATCAGAACTTTTTTGGGTCTTTGTTTAAAGTTTAAAAAATAAATATTTTGTCCAGATCTATTATTTGATTCAGGTGAAAGATCTATAATTTCCCACGAGTTAAAATCGGGGTTGATAAAAGTCACGATTATTATTTATGAAAAAGTTTATTTGACTATTTTCCGTATTGTATTTTCCTTATAAATAATAAAAGAAATATCTACGTATACATAATTATGTTGAAACTGATTGGTTTAAAAATTGTTTTGACTTGGCTCCGCAAACTAGCAAATCTGTCGATTATATAAAAAAATATTAAACGTAAGGCAGTGATGGACATCTCAAAGAGATGTTCCAGAAACGTATAATTCCCTTTCTATGTGTCGTTGCTTCTTCTCCAGACATGGAATGAATGTTTTCTTCATATGGACTTGTTTATTCTTATATTAAGAATAGGTTGTGCAATGAGAAAGCCTCTAAATTAATACTTCTGTTTAAACGTTATGTTTAAATGTTTTGTTACGTACTGTTTTGTAAAATATATATTTTTATACGTTCATATTATGTTTTATAACAGCAACAACTGTGATATCTTTACGAGAACAACCACCTATCCCAAGGCATTAAAATTCACCAAGCTTACGCCTTCGTAGTAACCGAGAATTTACAAAGAAAATAGGCAACGACGTACATTTGCATGCGCACAATTCCTTATAATAATTTAGACCTTGCATTTGCTACTATTTATCACAAACATTTACCTTTTGATTAAGACTATGTACTCAATTTAGAACCTAAGGACCTATTCATCTTCTCTTGTCGTTTCTGCTGCTGTTCCCATGCTTTCCTCTCCCTTTCCTGTCGCTTCTTCTCTCGCAGAACCTTCTGGGCATCATAGTCCAACGTCTCTCCTTCCCAACCAGACGTCTCCTCCCATTCTCTGAGTTCTGCCGTAGGCTAAAAACAAACATTGGTCATGTTTCTATAATGCTAAATAAACAGTTACTTACAATTGCATTAAGTGAATCCTCTACAAAATTTAACCTATTCAAGCTGCTGCCATTATCACCTTGGCCGGTACTGATAAGAACTTTGGTTTGCTTAGTAATTTTTGGAGTCATGTCCTCGAAAAAGTTCAACTGTTCTTCAGGATCCGGAGACTCCTGGCTTTGCCTGGCCGCCAGGGCTTGTTTTCTATACAACTCTATATGATCCTGAACGGTTTTTGGTTTGCTATTTGCATTGGTATCTTCCCAATCGCCCCAGTTTTGGAATTCACTCTTAGTTTCTTCACTGTTTGATATAACATGAGTCAGTGGCACTGAGTCACAACTACTACGTCTCCTTCTTCGAAAACAACAGAGCGCTCGTCGAAAAAGATTCACAAATACTAGAACTAGCGACTTGATTTTGTTTAAAAGAACTGTTAGTATCATTTTGTGGAATGTAAGGTAGTGGTTACGAAATACGTTGACAAATTAGCAATTTTCAGTCATTTCATAAATTGAGGAATATATATATCTTCACCTTATTGACTCCCAGTTACGAACATCAATTATAAAAAGCAAATAAACATTGTCTGATGACAGGTTATGGCATTAACTTAACGTCAATAAATGACATTTGACTTTCTCTTTCTCATCTCAAACTCAAACCGCTGCTCCATTCTCCGGTCGCGGTCACCGGAGGATTTAAAAGTTGTCGGTACACAACTTTAATTAGTTGCTTAAGCTACGGTAAGATGGCAGAACGTAGTACAGAAATAAAAACGATCAAATGCACTGATTAGGCACTTTCCATTTGATGCTAATGATTTGGATCATAATAAAGCGATTTGTAGTTAGTAACTTAAATGTAGAAACTACATCTCTCAAAATCAAGAGTCTCCTAGACAAACAACGGAATAAACCATTAAGAAAAACCCCAAAAGTTCTGTGACAGGGATGAAATACGGGTAACCCCCGTTTTCGAGGGCGGTGAACACGATGGTAATATTTTTAAGGTTCCCACCCCTCAGCAACTGCCCCTAAACAAGAAAACCACCCCTATTTCCAGTTTTTTCCATCGTAGGCATGCGGTTCGGTTTTTTGGGCAGAATTCGGGTAGGCTGTATGAAATTTAACCATAAAATATGTTACCTAGTCCCGGGGTTGAAACTACCCTCTCCCCTAACACTAAAATATCCCCAAAAAATAAAAATGCATGAAAATTTATTTATCATCTTTTCCAAGGTGCTCAATACGATGTCATTTTCTCCCCCACCCTCCACCAACCACCCCCTTTTCATATTTCTGGATACTGGGCATGTGGGGACTCATTGGATCGGGCTTTTAATGTTTACAATGTCTAATTCCTCTTAAAAACTCCGATACAACCCGAAGTATCAAGGGATATTAAAAGGGGATGGTTCTAGGGGTGGTTGGTGGAGTGTGGGGGGAAAATGAATATTACCATCTTGTTGAGCACCCTCGAAAACTGGGAGAAACAAATTTTCATGCATTTTGATTTTTTTGGGGATATTTTATTAGTATTAGGCGAGAGGGTAGTTTCAACCCCGGGGATGAATAATATGTACATGGTTAAATTTCATAAGGCCTACCCGAATTCTGCCCAAATAACGATCCGCATGCCTACAATGAAAACAATGCGAAATAGTTGTGATTTTTCGAGTTTACGAGTAGTTACTGAGGGGTGGGAACATTAAAAAATCATCATCGTGCTCAGCGCCCTCAAGAACGGGCCATATTCATTTCTGTCACAAAACTTGTGTGTTTTAAGCCTTTTTCTGCAACTTCTTCATGGACTAGATGTGGTTAGATTTTAAAAGAAAATGATTTCATTTTTACTGTGTACTATAACTCCAATACATAGGTCTCTATAATAGGGTTTTCCCAGAAAAAAAATTATTGCTGAAATACTTAACTTACGTAAAAAAATGATTTATGGCATATTTATTATCTTATTAATTTTACTAATAGTAACAAAAAAAAAACTTGAAGTTTGAAAAATATTGGGTTCATTTTAAACAGCCATAAATTGGCGCGTTGTGACGTCAACACCCTGAAATCCAATCACAGAGGATGTCTCTGTTCAAGTTTATTAATCTTGGTCTCTGTTAAGATAACATAACCTCTATTTATTGGCAGCACTCAGCACTTTTCTACTTTAGGTAAATTATCAGCGGCACCTTTAACATATCCCTCTTCCACTTGATTCTATTTTGTTTGTAGAATTAATAAAACATAAACCAGAAACTGATAAAATAATATTTTCACTGCAAACAATACAAACATAAAAATATAAATTTAACGTTTTAGGTTAGTCATCTGATGTGTAATGTCGGTGAAGGTTAAACCTAAACTACAGTACAAAATATTAACATCCGACGCTTTCACGAATAACTTGTGCGGCATTTATCTGGATTCTGATTGGCCAATATTTACACATCCACTGCTTTAGACCAATCACAGTACAAGCATTACAAATTGAAATTCTGAGAAGTTTTAGAGGAAAGCTTTCTTTAACATACAGTTAGAATCTATTACAAACTAATTATATCCACAATCTCATTGGTTTTCCGGGTAGATACGTAATTCTGGCGCGTAAAAATGCCCATTTTAAAAAGCAGTGCAATTATCAGCAAATTGTTTTAACGATATTTTCTTAGAAATAATTCTTATTAGAAAAGTAAATTGTTGTAAATTAATAAAATGTTTTATTATATCATTATCACGACACAAATTGTTAAAATAAAATTAGTGGGAAAACCCTATAGTGCCAATGACAGTTTCATATTACAATATGGACGGCGGTAACTCGGTAGTTTATTTCATATATTACAATATAGACGGCGGTAACTCGGTGGTTAAAACGTCTAGCATAACTAGCAAAGAAGTGGTTCTATATAGATTTCCTAGGCTTAAGAAGGTCATTTGGATGGTTAAAAATATTTTCAAAGCATTTTAATTAAACAATAATGTCTGGTGCTTTAGTAATATTGTTTTGCCTTGTATGTTTTTTGATAAAAGGCTCCGTTTTCGAGATAAGTATCGTACAATTTTGTAACCTTTAATAATCTTGTGTCAAATAAATCTGTGGGAAACAATTTCTAAACCAGAAATTGTTGTTTCTTAGAAAGTTAATAGCATTCATTAATTATGTAACCTTATTTATTTAATAGCATAACATTCGTAGAATCATATAGAAACGATGAGTGATTGGTAATTAAAAACTCAAGTAGGTTTTTGTCTAATGCGGTACTTATATGGCCGCTGTTGTATATACAGGGTGTTTGGTAAGGCGATGCCGACCCTGAACAGGGAAGTAAAGGGGGTCATTTGGCATATATATGACCAAACATACCTATATGAAAAATGCTACGGTATTTTTTATATTGCCGATTTTGTACTTTTTCAAAATCTCCATATTTCATCATTTATTTAAGTATTACGTACTAAATTTAAATTTCGATATTCTGAAATATTTTTTTTTCTTTACCCGGAATACATTAACTTCCAACAAAAACAAAAAAAAATGACATTTATTAGAGGAAAATTGTAATGGTAATTAAAATTGTCTATTTTCGTAGTCTTACAAAATTTAAAAAAAAACTCATCTAGATATTACAATTGCTTTTAAAGCTTCTCCGTTGTATTCTCTTTAAGAGGCAATATCATACATACTATCAAGTTTTATCAGTCACTAAAAATAGACAAAAGTCTATTTTGATAAAAAATTAAATATGCGCGTTCATTCAACAAAAACAAAGCTATCGTTTCAAAAACTTTATTTAAAACAAAAATTATTATTTGAGAAAAAAATTAAGTTTATATATTTCGGGTAAAGAAAAAAATATTTCAGAATATCAAAAATTAAATTTAGTACGCAATACTTAAATAAATGATGAGATATGAAGATTTTTAAAAAAGTACCAAATCGGCAATATAAAAAAAACCGTAGCATTTTTCATTTAGGTATGATTGGTTATATAGATGCCAAATGACCCCTCTACCTTTCTGTTCAGGATCGGTATCGCCTTACCAAATACCCTGTATATGTAGCTACATGAAGAATTATAATTGGGTAAGTATATAAGTTGTTATCTTTAAGTTCCAAATAATGTATGTAATTAAAAATGTATGTAAGTTCCAACTATTACAATACATTACTAATGCGATTATATATGTTACTTATAAACAAAGTCGTTGAAATAAAAAACTTTCAGCCTGGGGGAACTAATTAAGTTATAACAACTTGTTTTCAAACCTACTTTACGTTCAGTTTCTGTTCGCTGGCAGTCGCATTCACGTACGAAGACTTCGTTGCAATAACATGAGTGAGTAATCCTTGTTCAAATTTAATTAAATCATTGCAAATTATGCAAATCCTAATAATTGCTTAATTTTCAGCTAAACAACTTGTTTTTCATTTCTTGGTGCTGCTATACGTATGTTATGCAGTGGGGCTCGATTGTAAGTAGACATTTATTATTGCCTTTTTTTTATTTATTTCGTTGCTGATATAGATTTAGAATAGTTCTTTCTATTTTGTCTTCATTTATAGAACTACCTATAACATGTCACATAATTTTTATCCAATTAACAAGAACATGTTATAAATGAAAATAAAAATTAAACTGAATTTAAATAAATACATTTCTAGGACAGATGAATTTTCAATTGAACCTTAAGAAACCCTCGTTTATTAATTATAATATATAATAATAACAAAAGAAGAACCTTAAATATACTTATTATTACCACATATCAAACTGTCACCAGAACCGAAACTACTTTTAGCTTGCCCAATTGCATTTTTAAATAGACATTTTATCAATCATATATTTCCAAATATACAAACACAAAAATGTACTTATTTCAGTGAATTGTCCGCTATCCAGCAAAATGACGAGCTGCAGCCCAAAATGCAAGGAAGATAGCGAATGCTTTGGTAGAAAATGCTGCCCGAATGTTTGCAATACAAAATCTTGCGTGCCCGCAAATCTTAAATCGGACTCAAGTGACGGATACAAAAATCAAAATTCGAGTAAGTTTAACCATTAATCATTCCCATAACAATTGTGTGATGGAATCGTATCCTCCACCCAACGCCTTAAATTGGAAAATCGTGCTTTAAGCGCAAAGAAATAAGCCGATGCTGATAATAAAAATTTCTTGTCGACAAATTATATTGTACTATTCTTTCTAGCATTTTTGTGACTGCTTTTTGAGTCACTCTGTATTGTATTATTATCTTCTGAGAAGTCGATATAATTATTATGATAAATGATCTTTGACGTTGTTCCCATTATTTCGCCGTTGGCTACTTTTTTATTTCCATTGAAGGTTTGTGGTAAATACAATACTCATGTAACTATATACAGGGTGTCTCACCGGGAACTGAATCGATCGATATAGAGAAAAGTACGCATCAAAAAATTTTGAAAATTGCTAATGCCGGTGTGGCCAATTCAACTAAAATAATTACAAGCAGCTGGCACTTCCGCTTATACCGGAAGTCGCTACCAACTTGCTTATTTCAAATGGAACACCCTATATATTTTAGGGTTTTCGAAAAGAACATAAAATTCTGAGTCGGAAATATGTAGCATATCCTACACCTAAACCTAGCCGTCTTAGAGATATTTGACATTTTATAGAAAATTTGACAGTTGCAGCGGTTTGCAAGAACCGTTATAACTTTCTTCGTGTAAGAGATCCTCATTTGCTTCTTGTCACGTAAAAAGAACACAAGGAGAACTACGTTCTACAACTGAAATAAATTCAATAATATCATACCAAGTGTTCCGTTTTCGCGTTACATTTTGTCAAATTCAAACCGCGAGAACTTGTTTAGGTCAAATGGAACACCCTGTATTTTTTACGTCAAGTTGTATAAAATTGAATTCCCTTTTTTCTGATATTAGCATTGTGGGGGTTAAAGTTACAACTTTTTGAAATATTTGCGATTTTATTAGAAATTCATGAATTGTTGTAATCATTTCATCAAAATAGCCATGATAGAAACAATCAATCATTATCTTATGTCAAAAAATGCCAGCACGTTTAAATTACACCCACGAAGACTTTTTAAATTTGTTTATTATTTATGGAGAATGTGATAAAGTAATATCAAGAACTTGCAGCACATTTGCTACTCGATAAACACCGTACAAAAATTCATCATACAACACACACTTGACCTACTCAACACAATAAGTACATATTACAACAGGAATAAATATAAATTCACCTAATAAATGTATATATGACGACCCTGAAGAAACAATTTTATGTTAAAAGAGTATTTTAATTCTTTAGTAATTTCTTAACTCATTTCGGTTTAGTAATAGTATTTTTTTCTATTTCAGAAAGCGCAACAGGAAGTTATTGCGGTAATGTAAAATGCAACTCTTACGAAAAATGTGAGCTGGATCGATCGACAAAAAGACAACGTTGTGTCCGTCATTAGGATTAGGGACTCTTATTTATACATAGAAGCTAAACATATATCAGACTCAATACAAAATTGAAGTTTACACAGTGTAAATACATTCAAACAAAAAAGAAACTGAAAACTTGTACGTAATTATCTCCACTTCTATATACTTTGAGAGATTTTATAATCAATTAATAATAGTTATTTGTTCAGGAGCGAGTAGGTAACCATTATCACTAATTTCTTTGTATTTAATTTAATATTTTACGTATATAAGGTATATGTAGTAGCATAGAAAATGGCTTTTATTTTAGAATGTTACAAAGGTTTATAAATATATGATTTTTTAAAAACGTTTTTCTTTAGTTATTTAATCACTTTAAATGCTAATAACTAGACTATACCTCCAGAACGACTCCATCCACTTTCTGTAAAACATACGTGATATGTAAATGCGTAATAACTGTGTTCTATCCAAGATTTAACCAACTCTAAAGAAATGATTACATATTTTAGAACCTCATTTACTCTACTCCGAAGTGATCGAAGTTACGAAACGAATGAATTTAACTTTACACAGTACCAACCTCGTAGAAGCCGTAGAAAGTCAAGGATTGTAACCTTTTAATCTTGCGTACCTAACCTAAAATATATTTATTATTTTAACTTGAATTGTTATTAAATATGAGTGGTTTATTTAAGCCATTTACCCCATCCCTAGCATTTCGCAGAAATGTTGGCAAACACAGATTTAACTGGTTTAATGAAGGTGTACAATATCCTGGCTTTAAGTACTATCCAAGGTAAGAATATCAGGTTATTTAATGTTTTAATATATAATATGTTTTAATAAGCTATTCCATATTATAAATATTGTATTTTTTTGTTATACTAGACGTCCCGATTTTAAAGATCCACCCTACGAACCGTCAAAGCTTTTTAGAGTAGAGCGAATAAAACCATTGAAAGGGGTACCATATTGGGAGAGAAATATCATGAAGGAATTTAAATTAGATGACCAGGTTCGTTACTGCATACCAAGTGTAATAATTAATAACTATAACATAAAATCTATTTTTTAGAACGATCGTGTTAACATAATAAAGAATATTCCCGAAAATAACCAACGTTTATGGAAAGTGAAGCATCTAATAAAGATTGTACCGATAACATATCCGGATGGTTTTCCTAGTGAAAATGATACAACTTACTTAAAAGAGAATGGTGAATTAAGGGTTATTAAGTCGGTTGGGCAGTTAGAGCAAAAATTACAACTAGCAGAAACTTTCAAAAGTGACGTTAAAAAGTTAGATGGGGACACTCTAAGAAGAAACTCGAGGTTAAAGTGGTTATCCGCATGGGAATAATTTATCGAAATATTCTGTTCATAATTTGATAAGATCAAAAATAAAATAATTAAAAGGAAAAGTCACAGATATTTGTAATTTTATGTATGTGGTAGAAAAGCGTGATTTAAGTTAGGCAACCTTTTATTCTTAGCGATTTATCTGCGTGGTGTCTCCATCTAGTGTCAATTGCTGCAACTGAAGGGTTTTTGTATTTGATGTTTTTGCATTGAGCAACACGTTCTTAGATCATTTTTAAAAGAAATTTAACAAATATAGACGACTAATAGCTAATTTTTAAGATTTACATGGGTGTATGATGCCGGCAGCCCTAATGGAGTGTGCCGATTTTAGTGAATTTCAGGTAAAAATGCTTATTTCGTTCCTAACCTCGCATTTTTTATCTTTGATTTTAAAGGCAGAAAAAACTAGTTTTAACACAAATAAAATGTACCGATTGCCCTTTTATTATTTGAGGCATGGTTTGACAAGTATCCCTATAAATATATGAAAGTTTACTCATTTTAGGAAGCACTGAAAAATCTACGAAAGACTGACGATATTATAATTAACACAATAAATGCAGCAGTGCCAACAGATTCTTTTCATAGTGATCCCGTTGCAGCCTGCAAGACCCTTCACGAGAGCTTAGAAGAAGGCAATATAAAAAGGGAGAAACTGATAAAAAATTGCATTTCAATCACTGCCGATAGAGTAAAGAAACTTAGAGAGCAGCGAGAAGTCAATTTAGATGACATCCAGCTAAAGAAACAGTTACGAGCTGAACAAACAAAGGTAGAATTACTGCGATAACATCTATGAGGCTTTATTTAAGGTTTTATTTCTTTCAGTTAAAAATGTTGCAAGTCGAACTTTCTGTTGAAGACATCGACCGACAGAGGACTGCCAAAGTTTTTAGTGAAAAGTGTAGGAAATTCTTCAAGCCTTTATGATAAGCCTTTAAAGTAGATGATATTTGGATCTTGTGTTCAAGCAGGACGTGCTGTAGTCATTTTTTAATTGAATTTTATATATTGTGGTTATACTTAATACGATTTACTATAATTATTTGAAGTTGGTTTGTTTTATTTTTTTTTTTTAAGCACAACAAGGTTCCACAGTGTATACAGGGTGTATCTGAACTTATCTGCCAAATTAGGGGACACGGCTTGTATTAGAACGCACGAGCATGTACTCTCTGCATATTCATCATAATAGATTGCATTTATTTGTTATTTTTACTAACTTGTACCTGTTTAATTATTCATATATTCATGAAGCTACTTTTTACATCAAATATGGCAGTTTGGCCAAAAATATTTGAATACCTTGTTTCTGCATACAGGTAAACCTCTCTCATGTTGCCCTGTGGATTCTGAAATGTCTCTAAAAGGGACACGTGCTGTCCCCATAGGTACTGGCGTACTCTCTATGCCCCTCATTCCTCAAACCAACTAACACTTATCATCAACTTGAGGAGGATTGTTTGGAGTAGAAAAGAGAGTGACAAATGAGCTCAATCCCATATTTATATTCAATTTGGAGAATAATTCTTCGCCTTATACTATAATAACACGGAAACAATTATCGATAGTTTTGCCGATTACTTTGCCAAATTATTCACACCATCTGGTAATCAGGAACAGAATTTTAATAATAATAAAACGTCTATTATTTTTCAGGCAAACATTAAAACTTGATTTTATCGTAAATTATGAACATGAAAAACAAATGGAGTTAAGCGGACACAATTTAAAAAAATTATGTGCTTTTCTTACACTTAACCAGCTTCAATCTAACAATAACAATCTATTGCTAACCCTAAAAAATCACTGAAGAACGAGTTTTAACTGTGAACAAAAAATTAAAGGTCATTATGACAATGAGACCAGTTCAATTCCAGCTTTTCTAATCAGAAATTGTGCGGTAATAGTATAAGGAAAAGGACCTACTGTTAAACAAACTAATAACTGGCACTTTTGTAAAGTCTTTATTCGACTGTTACTTGATCTGCTTGGAATTTAATTTTATCTGGGGAGCAAGCACAGTATGTGTCTACTCACATTCACACATATTCTCTCTATGTTTAGAGCTTTGTAATGGGGTACCTCAAGGATCGATTTTGGGTCCACTGCTTTTTGTAATGTATCCTTAATTATAAAGTCAAAAACTCGCCTCTATGCCGATGACTTCGAACTATATTTGTCGTTTTTGCCTGAAGACCAAGAGGTTGGAATTGAACAATTAAATAATGATCTGGTTAAAATACACACTTGGTCGAATAAAAATGCTCTTATATTAAATCCAGTAAAAACTACTGCTCTTCTAGTTGGTACAGAAAGAAAACGTTCGCAAGTAGATTTAGATGATAAAATCATTCTAAATAATATGTGTACAAATCAAAGAAAATTGCATAAATCTTTCTGTGACACTTTATCAAAATTTAACCTTGCCCCCTCGTGTTGATAACATAGTCAAAGTCGCTTATGCAAGACTGAGAACCCCTGTCTTTTCCTGTCGATTTGAGTTAGGTTTAGTTTGAGGTACAAAAAAAATATTTTTCTTTGTTTTTTGTTTTATTGTATACTCAAATTGTTATTGGCTGCATGGTTTACGACCCAAAGCCATTGAAAAAAAAAGACTGAGAACTTAATATAAATTTAAATATGTAAATAATCAGTACATTAGTCAAGTTAAGATTAACTGAATCGCTTATATGATTGTTATTTGACTATTGTGATGTTGTTTGTGGACCACGCAGTGGAGTATGGTAATCGAAGTGTTATACAATTTTTCGTAGAAATTACGAACTTTGGGTATAGTTGTTGGTAAGATATTCCTAGAATGTCTACCTTCTGCAAGTGTCGGAACGTTGTTTTAAACTCGAAAAAGGGATAAATTAACCATCTTTTTGGGGCAATTTTCGATTTTAATTTTTTTTGGACTCCTTAAACTATAAATTAAGCACCAAAAATGTGGTCCTTTTATTTTCAATGTTCAGGGAACCTCCATTTAAATTTTCGTGATGTTATGTTCACCCCCTTCCTGTAATTCATATGTACTTTTTTTTACAAAAAATTCATTTTGGGATAATTTGGGCAAATCTTGCCCGAATCAGATTTTGAATCAGAAATCCGGTTTTCCGGTTTCACCGGAAGTAACATCTACTCTGTAATTTTAAATGGCACCCTGTATATTTTTTTTACCTATCTGATTCGTCTCTAGATTCTCTTTTCAACCATGTATCGGCACACGGCATTTGTTTTTAAAATGACAGTTAATATCAATGTTAGTTTGTTAAGTCTAGGTGGCACTGATATGAACCTTGGCAGATATTGATGCGTAGTGTGCCGTGATATCGAAAGACCTCTGGTACGCAACTTTGTGCCTCATATTTTTTTGGGACTAACCAATAGCTGAACAGACTAATAAGATCTAACTTATTTAAAAAAAATATCTTTAAACAACCCACGATATCATAAAAACTAAGATAGGAACCCCATTTTTTGATTTCACCTAGTTAAAAAATACTTATTTATCTTTTATTTTTGTTCAATACAATTGCTGTGCCTATCCTATTTTACTTTCTTCATTAAAGTTAGTATGGAATGTTATTGCATAGTAATGAATATTGTACTGCAACAAAAATAGTAAGCAGGCGGAGGAAATAAAAGAAGGTAAAACGAGGCGTCATTTTGATTTGACAATTAAGAATTGTTTACTTGGCAGCAATTTAAGTATTTTTCATTAAATTATACCTAAGTTATCACGTTTTTAACTCTGTTTTGCCATGTGTTCACGAAATGAAAAAGTAGATATGCTAACTTATCTATGGCGAATGTAAGAAAAATAGCGGGCGGGCTGCTCACTTATATCAAGAAAGGTTTCCGAAGAATTCATCCATCAAACAACTATTTTGTACTTGCAATTGTCGAGGCAGATCCCACGATTTCGATAAGACAGATTGAGGACCAAATCGGTGTAAATCGGGAATCAGCTCGACGCATTTTGAAAAAACACAAATTTAAATCATACAAGTACCAAGTACACCAGCATTTATACGAAAATGATTTTCAAAGAAGATTGAACTATTGCAATTGGTTTCTGAACAGACACAATTTGGACAATAATTTTCATGAACAAATTTTATTTTCCGACGAATCCAGGTTCACTAATTTGGGATTATTTAATCGTAACAACACCCGTTATTGGGCACAAGAAAATACCAGAAATATAAGAGAAAGTGCATATCAGGCGCGATTTAGTTTTAATGTATGGTTAGGAGTAATTGGCAGAAGAATTATTGGGCCAATAATTTTTGATGGTCCATTAAATGGATTTGGGATTTTTGCAAAACCAAATACAAGATTTTTTGGAAGAACTGCCACCTAATGTTAACCCAATAATTTTTCAACAGGATGGGGCTCCACCACATAACAGCAGAGTTGTGGAGAATTATTTAAATGAAAGGTTTGGAAAAAACTGGATGCAAACAAATGGGCCCGTTCGATGGCCTGCCAGGTCACCAGATCTTACGCCGCTTGATTTTTTTGTATGGGGCCACCTCAAGGAAAACGTTTATAGAACTCCACCAACAAACAGAGAAGACATGAAAATGAGAGTCAAAAGAGCAATCGATGGGATTACTGAATTACAGTTAGATAGCATGCTTAGGGCTACCGTCACAAAAACACGATTGTGCAGAGATAATAACGGACAACATTTTGAGCATCTGCAGTAAAAAATGCTTTTGTATGTAGTACTTCAGTAAATATTTCATTTTAATTTCATTCATTCGTTGTAAAAATGTATTACATAGTGTAATGGTTTTTCATCAATTCTGTTCAAATGTGTTTTACTGATGTTTCTTATTTATTAAAAAAATCGTTTGACCTACTTTTATTTTGTTTCCACCGCCTGCTTACTAAATATTTTTGTTGCAGTACAATATTCATTACTATGCAATAACTTCGAAACTAACTTTAATGAAGAAAGTAAAATAGGATAGGCACAGCAATTTTATTGGACAAAAATAAAAGATAAATAAGTATTTTTTAACTAGGCGAAATAAAAAATGGGGTTCCTATATTGATTTTTATGATATCGTGGGTTGTTTAAAGATATATATTTTTTTAAATAAGTTAGATCTTATTAGTCTGTTCAGCTACTGGTTATTCCCAAAAATATATGAGCCACAAAGTTGCACACCAGAGGTCTTTCGATATCACGGCACACTACGTATCAATATCTGCCAAGGTTCATATCAGGGCCACCTAGACTTAACAAACTAAGATTTATATTAACTGTCACTTTAAAAACAAATGCCGTGTTCCGATACATGGTTGAAAAGAGAATCTAGAGACGAATCAGATAGGTAAAACAGGGTGCCATTTAAAATAACAGAGTCGATGTCACTTCCGGTGGAACCGGAAGTGATGGGAAAAAAAATTTTGTACTTGAGATTCACTACACTACGGTTGGTTCAATTAATAGAACTGGAGATGTATCCAAACTTGAGCCGAAAAATACAACGTTGCCGATCGTCCATTGGATCAAGTAATATTTGATGCTGTTAATGCTCAACCACGTGTTAGTGTCAGAGATTTATCTCTAAACATTGTAGACAGAAATAAAATTTGGAGGTGCATTAAACATCATAATTTAAAACCACATAAGCCCAAGTTTTTACACATTATGGAAGGAGACGCAGAGAGGAGATTGGAATATTGCTTCTGAGCACAGGATGTTTTTAGACACAAATTTTTTGAAAAAAATTATTGTCAGTGAAGAGGCTACTTTTACAATGAATGGAGTGGTCTCATCGCAAAACTCAAGGTATTGGTCAACGGTAAACCCACGCTGGATTATAAATTGTAAACGGCAATACTCCGAAATAGTAAATGTCTGGTGTGGAATATTAAATGAGACCTCGATTGGGCCATTTCTCTTTGATGACACTTTAAATAGTGCGTGTTAAAAGCCATTCTTACGTAACATTTCACTACGAATCTAAATTCGCCTGGAAGCGAGCTTCAAACGGATGGCGCGCGGCAGCACCAAAGCTTCGGCATGCTGCCATGTGGGTCTTTAGTAACGCTGCATACCAAAAATATTTCCAGTGTAGCCGCCGCCAACATGTATATTAAATGTTATGCAAAGTATTCCTCGTTTGTACTTTTTTGACTGATTTGTTTCCTTATTTTATAAGATTGTTTCAAATCTTACCTTTAATTATTATAATGCGCATTTTCGACTAAATAATTATTTTTTTTTTAGGGTAGAACTGAACCTTTTCCAATGATATTTAACTATTTAACGCTTTTTAGGGAATTCTAGATAAAATCTTATGTATGAGAAATCTTGTGTCCTTATAACATTTCATTTTTGAAATTTATTTAGTGACTCGCAATACATTAATGTATTTCTGGTATGTAGTCTATTGTATGGAAATTTAATATAAATATATTTTGGAAGTAGGCCTAAATTAAAATGTTTGTTATGAGTAAGGGAACAAATAATTTTGGTGAGAAAAGCAGGAAAGGAAATTATTTTTCTTGTTGTAATTCGGATTTATTCCTTTGCTGCTCACATAACCTTGTGTTGTTGAATCTATACTTTTTAAAGGGATTTGGGATCTCTTCAAATTTAAATACACTATTTTGGATCGTTTAGTTTGTTTTGTTTGGACTATATAAGAACAGCCCTCAAGGAGAGGGACCTCCAGCCAGGTCTTTCACCCAGGCCTCTGTTCGTGTATTCCGGCCAGGTTTATCAGTTTTCACACTAGCCCTCAATACGAGTCCTTGGTTTGGTAGCGAAACAGATAAGTGCACGATCAATACCTTTCATTAAAGACGTCGAATTTATTTAATTCCATTTTTTTATAAAAATAAACAAATTGTTAGCCAAGCCTGACGTCACGCTCCGTCTTTTTTTTTGGTGTGTAAAACTTTAATCCTAATAAATTGTTGTTGTAATCGTAATCGTAACTGTTTATTTTAATTGTTTCTGGTGGTGGATTCCTTTACATCTAGTGGTCGGTTTGGACCAACAAGGGGAAACCAGTGGTGCCCCTATTATAAATAACCCCCCCCCCCCACCCCGCCCCAACTGCTAGCGCTAGCGGGCATTTTGTTACGCTCGACGCTGCAATCCACCACTAGTTAAGTTTTGTTTAGAAACGTGCGTAGCAACCTTACGTGGAGGTAGAGGAGTCAAAAATGGCGAAAATCATCCTTACGTAATTAATGAACGACCCCTAATATAAATTCCTAATTTTTGCCTATTTCTTTTGATCATAGTGTAGGTGTATTTAATTTCGAAAAAACAATTCTTGGAATAACTTTTTAATCACAATCTGAAACACAAGAAGTATACCTAACCTAACCTAAATTTGACCTAAATCGATCAACAAATAATAATAATAATAATAATGACTTTATTTGGCGGAGTTCAGTCAGAAAGACTGCTCTTACACTCAACCAAATGGCCGAGATATTGTGGGCGAAGTGGTTGATGTACATTTAAAAGAGCATAGCGCTCAGCAGCAAATCTTGCAGATCCCCACAAGAGCACTATCCAGAAAAAAGTTCCCGTTAATTTTCTTAGATTTTTATCAATCCAAAACCTACTATTAATAATTATTCGTAGCTAACGGACGCAAAGTCATTTCAAAACCAAAGACGGAGCTTTCTTACTGAGTATTTATTCATTTAATGGAAAAATATAACAAGATATTTATCACTAATGAAATCATAAACATTCAAAAGGCAAATAAATAAAAATTAAATTCCACTCGGAAACTTAACACACAAAGTAGAAAAAATACACTTAATAGTAAAGTATAATCAATTTTATTAATCATACGCTAACCTAAGAACTAAATTTACGCAGGTTTTTTAATACTAAATTCCACAGTTTAGTCTAGTCATTAACAATAATAATAAATTACGAAGTAAATATCTTGTGTAATCAGAATCTTACATTGCAATAATACAGAATATGCTTCAGACAAAAAGGACAGATCTACTAGGGAGGCATATCCTGTAGTTGCTCTTACATAGACGTCGGTGACCAAAAGTTCATTTCTCGCAACTCGGACGGCTTGGCTTTAAAAACCTGCGTCTTGTTCTGTGACAACGATGCTTCATCCACGCTCGCCGTTGAAGTTGAACGTTCTAACTCTTCTTTCGTCTCCTCCCCGATGTAATGGACGGACTTGGACATTTCCCGCCTCGCAAGGAGATTTGAGAGAATCCAACCACCTGTAATTACCGACCATAATTATTATATTCGCACTACCTTAGTTGGTTTATAATTGTATGTGAAAATAATTTGATAGAGTGGCTAAAGGCATATTGTTATGTATATACAGAGGTCTCTGTAGATAATTCCCCTTAGTAGAAAAGAAACTAGCAACAAATTGGTAGTTTGCCCAGTCGGTCAGAGATGGCGCCACTAGCAAGCTGGATACTTCCCACTATAGAGATACTAGATTAGACAGAACCTGTCTAGAATCATGAACTAGGAAGGATTTGGAATGAGTCGCAAATAAAAGAAGCATGACCAATGCACCGGAGTAGTTCAGATAAGTAAAGTTATTTGATCAAGATAAAGAACAGAGTGAACAGACTAGTAAAAAGTGGCGACAAATAGTGCGTTATGGTAGTTAAAAGTTGTAATTAGTGTTGTAATTGTTGAATTCACGCTTGGGGTGTTTACTAAAGGGTGTAAACACGTAACAATATTATACCTTCTCCATCTAAAATTCTTTTATGTCTCAGTAGATAAGCTATGACAGTTCTGCGCTAAAATCCCATGTTATTTCTTATGGAGGTTCATTATCAAGGTTGTTCGTGTAAGAAAACGACTGCGCGCGCAGGTCTGTAGCTAACTTCACGAATTGGCGGGAAATTGAAACTGTCGGACGCGAGAAATTCAAATTGGTGATAAAAAATCTGTAACCTTCTTGATCGTGAAGTACGGCTTTCTACTGGTCAGCACAATACAGGTACAGATTTTCTACTGGTCCGTGTGGTACAGGTATGGCTTTTCTACTGATCTGTACAGTATAGGTACACCCTTTACTGATTTTACCCTAATTTATCAGTGTCCGTGTTGTGGGTGCATTCTTCTTTTTTTGATTCATCCTCTTAAAAATAAGGCTTTATACAACACGAACACTGATATACCGTACAGACCAGTAGAAAAGCCGTACCTGTACCACATGGACTAGTAGAAAATCTGTACGTATACCGTATTGACCAGTAGAAAGCCGTACTTCACGATTAAGAAGATTATAGATTTTATGTCACCAATTTGAATTTCCCGCATCCGAGAGTTTGATATCCCGCCAATTCGTGAAGTTAGCTACAGACCTGCGCATAGTCGGCTCTTAACTTGAACGACCTTGAAAACCCAGAATGAACCTCCATAAAAATAATATGGGATTTTGGCGCAGAACTGTCATAGCTTATCTACTTGACTCATGGGTCAGTTACCAGACGTAAAAATAGAAAGAATAAGATTTTTTTACGTTTTCGGGTGCATTTTGACGTAAAAAAAATGTGTCTAGATATACAGGAATAAAACCATAGGGAAAATTTAAAAAAGTAGAAAAAAAGCGAATTCTAAACGTTGTTAGATATTCTGCATGCTTTTGTAAGTACAATGCAAAAACTAAAAGTGGTGACCCATTTCAGTATTATTTAAAATTCATCCAAGACTGCAAAATAATTCCAGTCTCTAATGAACATCCGTGAAAAAGTTGAAAAAAACCCAAAAGTTTTGTGACAGGGATGAAACATGAGTACTCCCCGTTCTCGAGGGGGCTGAACATGATGGTGATATTATTAAGGTTAACACCCCTCAGCAACTACCCTAATCTCGAAATACCACCCCTATTTTGCGTTTTTTTAGGTAGGATTCAAGTAAGCCGTATGAAATTTAACCATACAACATCTTATCTACCCCCGATGTTGAAACTACCCCCTCCCTTAATACTAAAATATCCCCCAAAAAATCAAAATACATGAAAATTTGTTTATCCCCGTTTTCGACGGTGCTCAACAGGATGTTAATATTCATATTTCCTCCACCCTCCACCAACCCCACCCCCTTTTCATATTTGTTGATACTGATAGGCATGTGGGGATTCGTTGGATTGGGATTTTTAATGTTTACAATGTTAAAATCCCCTTAAAAACCCAGATCCAACGCCTCTCCACATGCCTACTATCAAAAATATGTGGTTGGTGCGTTGATGGAGGGTGGGGAGCAATGAAAACTCGAAAACGGAGGGGTACCCAAGACCCATGTTTCATCCCTGTCACAGAACTTTTGTATTTTAAGCCTTTTTCAGCTACTTTTCATGGACTATAAGCCCTTTTTGCTTCTGGAAACTAGGGAGTAGAATAAAAAATTCTCAGTGTCAACCGTGTGGTACTTATTAATTAAACTTAAAAAGAAACAAAATAACGATTTTTTAAAATATAAATATCTTGATTAAAATCAGCTCAACCTTGCATATACCATTTTCTGTTTTAATCTGCGTCGGGAATGTTTCATGTCAGGCTTGGCGCCATGACCCGCGGCGATATAATTATGTCATAAAGTTTTTGTTGCGTTTTTTATTTACTGGAATCTATTTATTTCAACTAGCGCCATGGCCCGCGGCGATAATAATTATGTCGTAAAGTTTTTGTTGGGTTTTTTCTGTCTCGGGAATTTATTACTTGAACTATACTATCCTTTATAAAATTCCACAACTATATTTTAAATCTCACCTTTAGATTTATCCGTATCTGTGAAAGCTCCCGTGAAATACTTGTTCACCGCCCGCCGATTCGACCTCGGCGAAACACTCGGAGACGTCAAAGGGGACGCGGGCAGAGATTTACTCCCTCTTCTCTTCCCCACGTCGTACCTTTCCATGACTTCTTTCTGATCACAATTTTCATTCTCCTTGATGGTGAAGCCGTGTACGACTTTGCCCGAAACCATCTGGCTGGCCACTCGAATTATGGAACTGCCGCATTTCGCAGCCTCCCCCTTGAATCCATCGTCTGTGCCCTGTGACTTTATTTTCATCTGCGGTGTGGTCTGCGGTGGGATAGCGGCATCTGTAAGAAAAATAAAGAATATAAATTCGTTACATGTAAAGTTCTTAGAATATACTTCCAAGCTACATCAAAGTACATTCTATGCATATTAGAAGTAGATTCTTTATACATTCCCAGAAGATTCAAAGAATATAACATGCAATGTTCACAGAATGTTCCAACGGCATTCTTTAGCATTTCTAATGAATATATCGAGAATATTCAGGGAGCATTGTTTGCAATGTTTCCTAAAAAGGATACCAAATGGTATAGCTGAAATCACGACTATTTTCGTTCGCGTCATCAATTTATGTACTTATCAACGACATGCGATTTTTCTATTTTTGCAAATACAAATCGCATAGGATGTGAATAACAGAAAGTCACGTCTGCTGAGGCTACGACAGAAGTTCCTTGCGAAACGATGCGTTAGTTGTAGCCGCAATCAACGTTCAGCATTCTGTCAGTACAGTCAATTCAGTAGCGTGCAGTGTATAAAAGGCAGAATGCAGTAGCCAAAGATATGGTGGTGAAATTAAATGAGTACTTTAATCAGGGAAAACGTGACGGATGTTCCTTTTACCTTTGCAAGAAATTCATGAGGTGAATTGTAAAATTATATGCGGCAAAGGATGTTAAAATACTTGTGTTTTGCAAACATTGATATGCCCATGCGTGACATTCTGTGTGACCTTGAGTTGATTTATTTCGGAAATTAAAGGATGATGACGTAATGGAAAATATTATGATTTCAACTATACTTAAAAACTTAAAACTTTTACATCATGTTAAGTTTCGGCAACATATGACGTGTATACTTTTGAAACTTAGTGCACTCACCCAAGGGGTGTTGCAGCCTTATTTTACACCCCCAAATCAATAACTCGCACAGTTTTCATATCATAGGGTTTTTTGGGGTCGCTGAATACGAATTCGAAGTGAAAATTTGAAAATTCAAAATGGCGGACTTTAAGAATTAATTCCTGATTTACGCCATTTCTATTGATTTTACTGAAAAATATGTAAAGCAAAAAAAAATTTAGAATGCTATTTTGCATAAGAATACACCTTTGGTAACCATATTATTTAAGCCTTTCGCTTGTCCCCCGTGGAAAAACTCCTACGAGACTGAGGGTCAGTCTATTCGTGTTTATTCCAAAACTAACAATAAATTGGGGTTTTCTTTGTATTTATATTATTATAAGATTTTTTATCGGTTTTCTACAACTTTGCGCAAAAATTATTATTATTGTAGGCCTAGTCAGAGTCTCTTGGGACGAAATGGAGAAGTCAGGAAAATAGACATTTTTTTTTAAAGCACATGTTTGCTGAAAGCATCGGTGTCCTACATATGCAATTCAAAATATTCTTGTGTGTATCTATACATCAGACAAATACTAAACAAAAAAACTTCCATTGTGTACTTATAAAGCCATAGAATTTAATGATACACTACTGTGAAGTTAATGGCATTACAGTTCACCCTGCAAATATTCTCAGACTATAAACCATTTGATTCCGTAATTAGGGACAATACATATAAGACTAATTGTAAGTTCCAACCCCTGATGTCGGGTTTAACAAGCTATAAAGCAAGCAGTAGAGATATTTTTTAAATGTTGGGCCCATAAGGATGACATCCAAGGCACTTGAACACATGAGGCTGATGTGGCCAGGTAGCTGCCTAATGTTTTAAAATTTTATCACAGCACTTTCTTTAACGCTTTCATTTACAAAATCGGATGTGTACTCATTTTTCTATAGCTTATAAGGTGGAGATTATTTATATGCAATTCGCCTAAAATTTGTTATATCTTCAAAATGTCGTATTCTTTCAAAGGTATGGTCCAAATTTACCGCATTTTCAAGGGCACTATAAAAATCCCATATAATTCCCAGTTTTCCCGGTCGTTAGACACCCTGCAGCCAATAATTTATTAATTTTTGATTCTTAATTCGAATTGCTATGTTTGCAATCTGCACCAGCGGGCAAGCTACAATATTGTTGCATATATAAAATGATCAGACCATAAACAAAAAGCCATACATAAATATTTCAAAGACAAAATCATTGGGTGCTAGATCTTGTCCTTCAACTATGCTTCAACTTGAAATGTTTAACATAACAGAGCATACTTAAATGCTTCGTATCATGCAATTACTGTTAGACATATTTCTTGTAAAATAAAGCTTCTCAACTTTCTTTCAACCCTACGGACATACTAAACTAAATACTAACCCAAGCCTATTCTGTGAAGTATAAAAAAATAAATGTTGCACTAATAACCTTATCACAATCTGTTTTGAAGGGTACCCACTAAAAAAATAATTTGCAATACTTCTACACAAATCTATAAATAAGAATTACGATTATGAAACTATTTGTATTGTCATTTCGTGGTTGCAAAATATCCAATCCGTCACACTTTCCAAATTCATCAATAGAAACACCTGTTAATACTCACAGATAGCAACTTCCGTTGACATTCTAAAATCCTTAATTTTAGCACCATCTGATAATTTCTAACATTTATTGAAAACTGTTAGGGTTGTTAAAGTAAATGTTTTTCTTAATAGCTTCCCAGAAAATCGAATTAAATAACAGTGTTCTGGCAAATTAATACTTGCGGTTTATTCAATTTATTACAACACAACGGCTGTATCTGAGTCCCACACACCTTCTTTGCTAAGGAACTGATAAGATAACTCGGAATTACAGTAAATAAGAATTTTCGATTCCCTATCAGCAACAGACCAACATCAAAACAAAACTTAACCTTTGGTAAACTTAATCCCAAGGCAACATGTTGTCCATTAAAATTATCAAGTCTGTGCCAATATATGTTTGTTTTTTTAACTTGGCGCTGATGCATTTCCATTACATAAAGTTAAATATTTGGAAATATTTCCAGTTAATAAAACGCAGAGGCGTAGTCATGGGCGCGTGACATATGACATATACACGGACGCTTGTAATGCATTTGGTAACGTAGATGTCTCTGAGAAACGTGACGAAATCCGAGGGATCAATATTAGGTCCCAGGTTTTTCTTAATTTTTCTACAAACCTGCAGTTTATAGCAAATTACTGTCATTACATAAAAAATGAATAAAACAAAACTCCTCAATACTTAACCTCAAAATAACTCAACATAATATTAATTTGCGAGTTTTTAATTGATCAAAGCATTCGCTTCGATTGGGGCTTGGTTATGAATATAAGGTTCAAATTTTCTGATTAATAATGCAGACATTTATGAGCCATCCCAACTAACAAAGTTGCTCTATAGGTTTAAAATAATAGGATAATTTTATTTTATTACTATTGCATTACTGTTCTGCAAAAGCTATTTTGTTATTAAAACTGCCAAGGTGATTATTTAGTCTTCACAACTAAATTATCATATAAATAAGTGCTAAGAATGTTCTCACAGCTAAATCATAAAGCATTTTGTAGAATTTGTTTTTCGCTATTTTATAAACATTTATACAGCAATTATTATAAGATGTTTTTGCTCACAAAATTGATTTATAATAAAGACCCCTAGCACTTATTGGCCAATTGACGAATGCCTATAAAACTATTCTGTAAAAGTTTAGCTAAGCAATAATAAAACAATTTTATTAGGATTCTTCATAACACATATTATTTCAGGGAACATATTGTATTCTGCTGTAACTGCTAAACAATTGTTATATAAAGGAAGCACGCATTGCTGTCATAAAACACTTATAAAATAATTGATAAACTAAACATTGTCTTTAAAGACTATAAAATGTTCGTTACCATTTTTATAAAACATGGGTAGGTGTTTATGCGCCCATCAACGGATGTCTCACATCTAATGTTAAAACTATATATGTAGGTACACAATATTACATACTTGGATTAAAGAAAAACACACAATTATTATATTTATTTCCACTGTTAATAAACAAGCGAATAAAAGATCCCCGAGATACAAATTTGCCGTTTATTTAGCAGAATGTATTGCTTTATAAGTATTACAAATAGAGTTTTTGTAAAACATTAAAACATGTTGCTGTATATATGTTTTATAAGATGTTCTTTCGCAGCAATTATATTTTTTAAACTTTCATAAGCACTGCCTCGGAGACTGCCAGTTTATTGATATGTAACAGTTCTTCGAAAAATATCTTTGTTCTATAAGTGTTTTTATAATTATAAATATGCTTTATAAGATGGACGCCACAATGTTATTATGTTTGAACTATTTTTATAGCGGCCATTTTGAAAAATAAAAATAGTTTAAAAGTAAAAATTATTGTGATACAAGCATTTTAGCAATAATCTATTATTGTGAAATACGTCTGCGAAACACAATTGGTGCAACACCACAAAAAGATAAAATACAAAAAATTTATTTTCACTTTATTTTTTTAAATTTTGATAAATATTCGTTATTTTTAAGGCGTTTAAAAATTTCATTGTATGTATACCATATATTTTCTTCGCAGTCCAAAATCGCTTTGCTGTTGGCGAAACGAAGTCTTAAATCAGTTAACTTTTATCTCATGTTTTCACTAAATATGTTGTTAGTTACGCCGCCATATATAGTCACATAAGATCTAGCTACCTTTGTAATATTTTAAAACTATTTTGAGAATTATTGTCTGCAAAAACATTAAAAAATAAATAACCTCTGTTGTTGTTGCTGCACATAACAAAAAAGTAGCAATGATGATAATAACCCAATGCTTATAAAATTTTATAATTGATATATTACAAAAACAGGTTTAAATTTTATAACTGTTTGCTATAAAACTATTTTATAATTATCGTCTACCATTTTTTAAAATTGTATGTAAACGTTTACACAATTATTTTATAACACCTGTGAGAGCCATAATAAAATAAATTAAAGGACTACATTGTTTTATAAACTGTGCCCATTTTGCGTCTATAAGCGTTGTATAAACGCTTTAGAAATGTTTATATTAACAATCTTGCTTTATAAAAAATGTTTCATAAACATTCTTTCAGCTTCTACAAAACATCAAATTGCTAGTTAGTGCTAGCTTACTCAAAATGCGAATATTGCATTCAAGGCTTGCAAAATCATCCTATCAGATTTAAAAGACATCTCCAAAGATTTCAACATCCACTGTGTCCCAAACTGGAGGTACATGCTTTGCTACCTCTGTTATTATTAGAGATAGAGAAACGGTTAAATGGGCACTTTTTTGAAGAATTTTGTGACCGTTTCGAAGCCGTTTTTAAATTTGGCCTAGCTATCTTCGTTTCCAAACTATTTTCAAAAAACTGAAAAAGTGCATTTTAGAAAAATTCCCGTATCTGCCTAATTTGATGACTGGTAATATTTTAATAAGTACATTGTTAGGACACTTTTTTAAGGTGCTTTCTTACACGTTCTTCTAAAATTTGAATATTTTCTTCGTTTTTTGTATGCGGAGTGAGATCAGGAGACCTGGCTGGCCATAGAACGTTGCCATTATTTGCAATTATTTTATTATCAAAAGTTGCTCTTAAGAATTGTGTTCTATGCCGCTATATTACCATTCCTTATTTTTGGAACATTCTTTGTCATAACATTTCGTGTATTAAATGTATTATTACTATTAGAATTTTAAAATGTGTCAACACCCTCAACAGTATTTTCAACTACACCACTGTTAAGACCTGTTCATAAAACAGTGTTTTGATAACGACATTACGCGCGAGTTCAGGAGGGGTCTGATACCACAAAAAGATTGACCACTACATCGCGAAATATCTAAATTATAATAATAAAAATAAATATGTGGCAACTGCAGTGAAATTAAACAACAAATGTGGTGTAAACTGCTATTTTTAACTAGTGTTTCCAAGTGAATAGAGTCAATTTTAGAATCACTGTGTAATTTAGCAATATATATTTAAAAAATGGCCATCTTTAAAGTATTAATCTCCCAAGTGCCATTGTTTACGTTCTGCGGGGAAATGTCAAGCACTTTAAGTGAGGTTAGGATTTCACGAGTCGTCAAAAATGCACTTTTTATGCCCGATGCGCGCTACCTGCCAACCCCCCTGTCGATTTCGACATAGCACACCCCCCCTCCCCCTGCCAGCTTGCGTAAGATAAGATATGAAAATTTTAAAATTGCACGTTTTCGGTTTCAGCGAAATTTCGTTTCATCATAAAGTACTCTTTGTTAAAAATATAAACTGCCAGTTCAGGTTAGCTTTCTTGCATGACAAAATGGATAGTATTTTTAAACGTGTTGTCAAAGAACACCATAACCTCACTAAATATTGTAATTTCTCTATACAATGTCGTCAACAGTATCTTAAAAATATATGAAATATCGATTTTTATTAAAATAAAGAAGATTTCCATTACCTCGTCGTTAATGTTGACTTACTTTTAGAATCACGAACAAGTAGTGCTTAACTACTTATGTGATTATTGCACTGTTTATTTACAAAATAACGATATGGAATTAAACCATTCAATAACAATGATGTAATATGTAATTATTGTTATTTTATTGGAAATAAACATATTATTATTATACAATTATGAAAGTGACCATTTTAGCAACGTCAGGCGCGGTTATTACTTAAGACGGGTGACTGTTTCAAGGAAGACCGCGTCCTCGCCTCATATCTTCCAACGGCTTGTATATCAGTATATGCGTGGAAGCTACGCAATCTTAAGCGAAGATTGTGTAGTGGATACACCATCCTTCGAAGGGATGTAAAGTCGTAGCGTCGGTCTCTTGTTTATTCAATGTTAAGCAAATAAAAGGTCGCTACTCCTCGAAAGAGGTTTCTGCAAAATTTCTCATCTACAGGCGTCGGTGTAACGCCTCAGTAGCGTAAATAGGCCGACATTAAGTAAATGTTTAAAAAAAAGTATTTTAAAAACTTTTTTTGTAATAAATGTATAAAAATGCCAAAAATAATTTCTCGGTGAACTACCAACTACAAGATCAATTTTAGTACTCACCATTAATACTCTGTAAATACTTCTGGCAAGAAGTGGGATGTTTGGAAAAATCCACCTTCGTTTTACTGTCACTGGACACGGCTATTGTATCTGTCAAATTGGAGGTGATTATTTTCGACTCTTTATCACGAGCTCCTGCCTGCGACCGGTAGTAGTACATAAAACTGTCATCTAGTTCTGTTGGTGAAAACGCCGTCTGGCCGAAATCAAATCTGTAAAAAAATGTCATTTAAAAAAACATCAAACGATTTAATAGGAAATCTACCATCGCCATATCCAAGAGAGAGAGAGAGAGATCCGATAGGGAAATATTTACTGTTTTTGACCATAACTTCTTATTCTAACACATATTGCAAACAAACTATAAGACTACCTAAGTAGAACTATAACAAGAGCAGTGTTATAAATTTTCACCCAATAATTTCAAACATATCCGAAACAGTTAGATTTAAATTTAGGAAATACGAAGATTGACATAATTTTTAAAATTAAATCTAACTATTTTGCAAACAAACGAAATTATTGAGTGAAAATGCATATCACTACACCTGTCATAGTACTATTTAGGTAGTACTATGCTTTTTTACCAATATATGTATTTAAAAAAAAAGTTATGGCCAAAAATAATAAATATTTCCTCATCGGAACTCTCTCTCTCTTTTGGATATGGCCACCTTAATTGAATAATGTTCTTCGTTTTGTCTCGACTCTATCTGAATTAATGGTGGGTATGCAATAATTTCCTGAAAATACTAGTATCTCCGAAAATAAATAAACATATTTACACTCAGGTGACATTAGAAGACCCCGAGTTGTTATTGTAAATAAAAAATAAAATTTGATTTTGACGTTATGACGTAAGTTCATTGTTTTTTTTTTGCCTACTTCAACACACCCCCGTCACACGACGCCCCCGCGGCCAAAGCCCAAACATTAGCCTTATTTATCGATAATGTTAATATTGTCTGAAAGTTGTTTGTGGTATTATACGAATATTCTTTCTTTTTATTTGGGTTTCATATCATAATGCCTCCTCATTTCTATGGCTTACCAAAGACACATAAACAAAATATTCCTTTAAGACCAATTGTTAGTCTATCTATTCACCATATCATAATTTAGCAAAATTTTTACATTAAATTATTGATCCATTATCTGGAAATACCGATTCATATATAAAAATAGTAAACATTTATAGACACAATTTATGAAACGATATTCATGAATCACACCTGTTGGTTAGTTTTGATGTGGTTAGTCTTTTTACCATGTTCTGGATGACGCCTTAAAAATAGTCAAAGATAGGTTGCTCAACGATAATAATTTGGAAACTAGAACTAAATTAACTGTAAATAGCATAATGGAACTATTAACAATGTGTATAAAACAACCTATTTTCAATTGGAAAATGAGTTCTTTCAGCAGGATTTTGGTATGGCAATGGGGTCTCCATTATAACCAATTTTAAGCAACATATTTATGAAGAACTTTGAGAACACACATGTCCAAAATTGTATAAACAAACCGGTTGTCTGGTGGAGATATGTTGACGACATCTTTGCAATTTGGCCTCATGGTGTCGATTTACTAGATAGTTTTTTGGAAAATATAAATAGTAAGGAACCGTCTATTAAATTCACATTAGAAGTAGAAAGTAGGAATGAACTACTGTTTTTAGATGTTTTAATTAGAAGGGTAAATAATACAATTGAAACAAGCGTTTATAGAAAACCAACACATACTAATAGATACCTAAATTTTATCTCAAATCAGTCAATAAATGTTAAAAGGGGTGTTGTAAAATGTGTATATGATAGGGCCAAAATAATTTCATCTAATAATGAAATATTAAATAACGAGAAAAATTTATCAAAGAGGTTCTAGTACAAAATCAATACTCTGAAACCTTTGTTGATAGTTTTCATAAATGTTGAAAATAGAGACAATCAAGTACGACAAAAACCTGAACGTCATTATACAGCAACAATTCCTTATGTATACGGACTATCGGAGAAGCTACGGCGTATCGGTCATAAATTTGATGTTAGGACGGTATTTCAACGAAATTTCTTCTGCTAACTTCCCATTTTTACAAATAAATAAATATATTCTTAAAATATTTGGATACTTATAAACATAATTATTCATGACCATGATGAAGTCAAAATATTAAACGTAAGCCTCGTGAATCCAACGTATTTCCAGGCGTAATGAAACACATTACATTAGCGTTAAGTTATAGATCTACGTGTTTAAGATTTGCGTAGAAATATGTATTTATACATTTAATATACTTTGGGAGTAGTAAAAAAATGGTACAACATCTGTTACAAGTTATTTTTATGCGTATAAAGGTACGTCAATACCACGTGGCGTCTTTTAGGCACGAAAATATCAGGGGCGGGCGTGAAAGTGCTAATTGCACACTGGTCACGTATATGAGGACAAACTATTTCCAATATTTAATCCCGTTGTAGGACTGATTGATAGTGCCTCAAATAACCCGTTTCCTATGACGATTATCAAACATTTTTACCCTACATACACTTTTTGATCGACGCCAATAGATTCGACGTACAATGTCCATTGAACAACTCGATGACGAAATGCTATTAGTACCCCCATCATGTCTTAGCACAAGATTAAAATGCATCATCTGCGAAAATTTGTTAGATTTTGTTTCAGCCATAAAATTGATCATAAAAGCTTGGTGGAATTCGTATACAATGATGCTGATGCAATAGCAAAGTAATCGGCATAAAAGTTTATAATGTTATTGTTAGAAATAATTTGCTTTTCCATCACATGAGCAGAGTTTAAAAAGCTCTTTTACCTACAATACTTCCAAAATATAGAAATACACTTTTTATTGTAACAAGAACAATGACGCTGAATGAAGACAGTTAATTTTTTTTGTATGTAAAGTAGGTACTAGTTTTATTCAATTTTGTGAAATTAACCAAACAAATAGTGTTACTGTTATTAAAAATAACCCAAATATATTTACCTTTGCTGAAGAACTTTCATTGTATTTTTTAATCTACTCTCACTCTCACTCAAAAATTGAACGATTAGGTATGAAGCTCTGTCGTTACTAATGACTATTTACAATTTCTTGTTGACACTAACAGGCTTAAATCAAATCAGATCATAGATAAAGGAAGAGTAAGTAAAAACAATGATATTGAAAAGAGAAGGAAATAAACTTACGTCCAGCTTGCGCTTGTTTTCTTCAAACGTAATTATGACGTAAACCCCTGCTGTTTAAAAATAAAAAGATAATTCAAGGAAAGGGATTCGCTGGATCGTGGCACACCTATTTTCTTTTTTTAAATAGGTAACACCTTGTGATTCTGATTAGATACGTATTTTAATTACTTGTAAAGTATTGACATTTTTATCGCTTGAAAAAAATGATTATGATGATCGTGCACAGAATATTTTTTAATGGTTTTCATGTTTCTAAATTTGTTCATTTAACGTCGACCTATTATCTCGACTAAGGTTAATAACCGACGCCAGACTACCAACCTGGGAACTTTAAATACTGAAACTTTTCTTCGTCGATTTTCCTTTTACAGCATTTATATTCTTCTGAGACTTCCGGATATATCGGAAATGACAATAAACTTCGTTATTTTAATTGGAATACCAGTGTATTTTTGCATTTTTAGACTGTACGGTCGTGAGCAAAAAAAAATCTTATAACGGTATTTTGCTAAAATCTAGTTGTGTACATCTAACTTTAATTTTTGTGACATACTGGTCGCCGGCGAGTAAGAGAATCGGAGCTACGCTGTCATGCAGCAGCACAGAAATATTTACTTAAAGCTGAACATAAAGAAGCTCGAGTAGTATTTGCGCTTGAATGTTTAGCGCATGATGAAAATTTTACAGACGAAAAAACTTTCCAGTCAACACACAGCGGTCGTATTCGTGTTTACCGCCCTCCGAATATTCGACTCGATAAGAAATATATATCTAACAATAATAAAAGTGGTAGATTTTCCGTCAATATGTGGACTTGGATATCGGCACGTGGTCCTGGTGTTTTGTGGCATATTGAGGAACGATTTAATAGTGAGACGTATATTAGACTTTTAGACAATATTATGCTCCCTTCTGTGTCACAATTATTTCCTAATAATGAGTTCATGTTTCAACAAGACAATTATTTCGTTCATACTGTTCATACCGTAACTAACTGGTTTTAAGATAACAACATCAATCTTCGTAACTGGCCCAGTCATAGTCCAGATCTTAACCCTGTGGAAGAAGTATGGGGACTACTCGTAAGAAGTATCCAAAAACGAAATGTGAGACCACGGAATGCCGAAGAATTACTGGAAATAGTAAATAATGCATGGGAAAATATTATTACTAATTATTATTGTATAAGGTTAATTCAATGCCAAACAGACTTATAGAAGTTATAAATAGAAATGGTGCAATAACGAAATATTAATAGTTAGTTTCTTGTTAAGTAGGATATCCTTTGTCCTTTGATCCAGGATTTTCACTAATCGTACGTTTATTCTCCACTTTCTTAAAATGTTACACACCAAATTTTTGTTAATGTTATAACACAATGCAATTTGTCTCATTAACCATCCATCATTTACTATAGCAATAACTACAGCATTAAAATAAAAAATAAATTAAAAGTGATATGTGTTTTATTTGGGCTACTCATTACATATTCAAATAGAGACAGATTTACATTAGAAAAAAAAGTTGTCCTATTTTTTTCGGCTCACGACAGTACGGTAAGTTCTAATGTCATTTTAGATGGTATACTCCATATCAAAACCTGACAGTTTATTAATTGTCAATATCGGAGATGGTTTTTCACTTTTTAACCAATATTTTCGGTGATTGGTAAATAGCGGTCCTCAATTGTGGCCCCCGCGTCCCCCAGACATGACCTCATTGGACTTTTTGTATGGGGTCGTATAAAAAACATTGTTTATGCTAGTTCTTTAACAGCAAAAGAGAATTAGCAAGAAAGGCATTCAAATCCGTAATTTCCCAGCAAATTGGCGCCACTACAAAGCGTCAGACAACGGGTAAGTATAACCTTTATTTCCCGCTAACAGATCTGTTTCAGATACGCCAGGACGGACCACCACTACCAGAGACATGACGTTTTCAACCCTAACCCAACCTCCTTGCGGGCGTCGGACAACATACCGTCCGACGCCCGTTGTCCTACCTGCTCCGTGGAGACCGAAAGTGCTAAAAGAAGCACTTAGGTCTCCACACTCCCGAGCTACACAGTTCATCATTACCTTTCCGACGATCCGGGGTAGGATATCAATTGATGTCCTACGTACCGGCAGTCAGTCCCAGCCAAAACTTCCTAAACCCAACTCGACCGATGACTACCCCCGGGGGTGACAAGCTGGCGAAGAAAGAAAACATCAAGACAAGACGAGCGCCAGAAGAGACCTCAGCCAGCGAGGTTCAACAGCCAGGACCAGGGGAGGTCCGCAGAAAATACCACGACACATCTCACATTTGTGAGCTGGGTCTGGTAGAAGTACGCGGGCCCACCTATCACGAAGGCCGGTCCAGGTCTACAGAGATAATCTAGGTGCAAAGAGTAATAGTCCTACTCGGCCCTAGTTATCGAGACCGACATCCAGCCAATTGATATTGGCGCGTCAGGTAAACAAACGATACTGGTACTAAGTATCCACGTGTTAGATTTAACCAGGCTGTCGTCTGTTATGTCTGTTTTCGGGTTCAAGGCATTTGGAAACGTGTAAATTTATCATAAACATCAAATCGAATTGCTTGTGAGAGAGAGTAAATATGCCGAAGGACTGCATACATTATACATTCTAGGAATTTAGCCAAATAAACAAACTAATTATTAAATTAAAAGCAAACTGTTAACTAATAATAAAGTAATTTATTTAGCAAATAAACCTACATAAGCACCTAACGCGTGTGTGAATATCACAGGAGGAAGTTGTTTTATTTTAAAAAACGTATGTTAGATGGCGCTATTTCAACTTTCGGAAAATAATATTATTTTGCAATATCAGAGACAGCCGATTTTCGCAGATTATTTGATATTATATTATACAGGGTGGGTCATTAAAATGGGCCACAGTTCAAATGTAAATTGTTTGGAAAGTATGAAGATACTTGTGATTTCAAAAATTATCTTTGTCAAAGGTGGTCATGGAACGGAAACTGACGTCTGAGCTTACATCATCCTTTTATAATAATTTTGTCAGTTTTTTAAGTTTCGTCAAGTGTACCTTTTTTACGAAGAAACGACGCTCGCATAAGATTTGATAGCCAAAAGCTTCACGAATATAAAAATGGGACAAATATTCATCATCAGGTATAACTCATGTGGCGCCCTCTACGGCATACCGTGATATAAGGTATACATTATTGTTTCTCAGCTAA
Organism: Leptura quadrifasciata; assembly: GCA_963675555.1. Taxonomy (NCBI): domain Eukaryota; kingdom Metazoa; phylum Arthropoda; class Insecta; order Coleoptera; family Cerambycidae; genus Leptura; species Leptura quadrifasciata. Next base: position 9,299,999 of record OY776681.1, on the reverse strand, counting down.
AAAAAATGTTTCTTTGGAATGATCGGTCGAGTTATTGCAAAAAAAAGAGAAAAAATCAACCCTCTTTCTACAGCAACAAACCTTTACCCTAGAACTGTTGCCCATTATTAATGGTTCACTTTGTATATCGTACTCTCAAAATGCCAATTTTCAAGATGTATGAAGTGAAAAATTTTACAAAATTTAATTTTGAAAATATAGGCTTTTTTAATTTATTCTTCTTAATTATGTTAATGTTTTATTATAGCAAAGGTTTGAACAACTTATTGAATTATTTTATCGTTTTATTTAATCATACTTCTGCACGGCAAGTGTAATGCTTGTTAAAAAAAAATATTGGTTTAAAAAAAATGTTTTTCTAATTACTAACGTAGTACCAATGAATAAATATGGCATGTGATTGTGAAAAGGGAAAAAATACTCTATATAATGGCGCCATTTCCCGCCCGTTTCAAAATAATTTTTTTAACAGCCTGAAGAGTAAATCTCAAAATACAGCGGTTTTGAAAAAAATTAGATAAAACCTCGTTGAAACACACTGTTTTGCAAAAAAATTTCGCCTTAGAATTTTTCTCGTATCTCTTCAAATAATGGAGATATTGTGCCTAGACGTTTTCCGCATTTTCGGTATTTTCCGCCATAACTCTTAAAGTAGGTCATGGATTTCAAATGTCTTTAAACCATTTTGTAGGTTATATAAATCGGCACAATTTTCGTAGATATATTTTTTTTTGTACGACCGATATTAAGTGAGATAGGGCCCTGATAAAATGGACAGCCTGTATATGTTGTTTTTACGAAAGATAAAAAAATTACAAGTAATCCTGTGCACAACGTTTATATATATATGATCATTTGTAACTTACAAATATATTTTAACTTCCTTAATAACATAATGTCGTAGAGAACTTTTTCTGGTTTTCAAAACATATTAATGTATGCCTTTACACATACAAGTCACAATTCTGAATCCACCATTTTGAATTTCGAATTGTCAGTATCAAATTCACGATTAGCAACTTCAAAAACATTTTAATTCATTTTTTTACATTTTTTCATAACCTTAATATTTAGGTCGGCTATGTTGATCAGATTCCTTATCTGTGACCTCAAAAATCCCCTCCTGCAAGCTTTTTGGAACAAATTATCAAATTATTACAACAAAATAACTTTCAACTCTGACTTAATTAAAATATATGCGGAAATGTGTTAAGACAAATTTATTTTTCGTAGGCTTATTCCCAAATTTATTTCATATTCAAGCCATCTTCTTCGTGCAATATTTTCGTTATTTGTTATTTTATTAAAATATTTTCCAAATTATAAGTGTTGTGCTATTAACAGAATATTGAATTTAGCCACAGAATATGTATTAGCAAAAGCACAGACACTAAAATTGCACCTTGTGGCACTCCACACGTCTTTCGTTATTAGTCATTTGTCAAAATATATGTATTGTTACTAACAATCGCATTTGCTCATATTTCAACCTAACTTAACCTAACATATACTGCTTGTATGGTATCGTTCAAAGATTCCCTGCAAACAAAAAATCAAAATGCAAAACTTTACGAGCTCGTTATTAACGCCGGCCGGTGAACCAGTCGGTATGGTGTCATAAAACAGGCCGACGTACATAACCTACAAAATCTATGCAGGTAAGTGATTCAATTTGCCGGCGCCGACAGAACAGTACAGACAGTATTTTAATGAGGCTAAAATTGCACCTTGTGGCACTCCACACGTCTTTTTCGTTATTAGCCATTTCATTATATTTGTCAAAATATATGGCTGTGTTGCTACTAACATATGGACTCGCTCATATTTCAACCTTACCTAACCTACTTGTACGTTCAATTTAGTAACAGAATTTATGAATTAGAAAAAACACAGGCTCTAAAATTGCACCTTGTGGCACACCACACATCGCACTTTTGTATAAAAAATGGATAGTTTTTGGACCAGTCACACGCATATTCACTCAGTCGGGTTTGAACACTTTTCCATAATAATATTATAAGAGACTTACCTAGTTTTGTGAATTTTGTAAAAACTCGAATAGTAGACGAAAAAGGTCATCTTTGAAAATCACAATTAGCACAAGTTTTCACTATAGTATCTTCATACAAACTGATATGCTCTGACGGAATCTGTGAGTTTATATACATTTCGAAAATGAGGAAGGGTAGTAAGAAAGAGGGCGGCTTAGAGCTTAGGAAAAATAAATAGGCTTATATTTCTGAGAATTGTACAGGGCGGGCAACTAAAATCGCACAAGTTTAGGGAAGAAATTACCTGAAGTAAAGTGACCCTGAGAAATCGCTGGAAAATATTTTGGAGTTTATCGACATTAAACAAAATTTTTCTTTGACACCCCCCACCACTTTATTTTGGAAGATACAATAAAAATAGAAAACTAACAAGATTTGAAATTGTCTCAGGATTACGTTGCATACTGGGTGTAACAAGATTATGATATACCCCCCTTTTCTCCTTAGTTTTGAAGATCTTTTAAATGCCAATTGCATCAGCATTTGTACGAAAGTGATTATGAACGTAGGATGGAATATTGCAATTGGATTTTGTATAATAACGTGCAGTCAAACAATGATTTTTTGAGACTGATTTTATTTTCGGACGAGTCTAGGTTTACAAATTTGGGATTATTTAACCCCGACAAAATACAAAATATTGGTCACAAGAAAATCAAAATTTATTACGGGAGGGTAAGTTTGAAGTGCGGTTCGGTTTCAATGTTTGGCTTGGAATAATCGGTAGTAGAATCATTGGTCCAATAATATTTGAAGGACCTCTGACTGGTACCAGACACTTGAGATTCCTGGAAAATGAGATTGAGGACATTTTGGATCAGTTACCTTAAGATTTAGGACAGGGAATGTATTTCCAACATGATGGCGCTCCTCCCCATAATTCGAAGGATAGTAATTGATTATCTTCAACGCAGATTCGGAGAAAACGCAATTTCGACGAATGGTCCTGTGAGGAGGCCTCCAAGATCACCTGATTTAACGCCCCTTGATTTCTTTGATTGGGGTCATTTAAAAAATATTGTCTAACACCCGTGAAGACATGGGGCTACGAGTAAGACGAGCAATTAATAGCATAACGGCCCAGCAATTGGCGAACGTTCTTCGAGAAACAGCTGTGCGAGTCCAGAAGTGCATTGACGTTAATGGACAGCATTTTGAACGGCTGTTGCAATGTTTTGTGTTAATTTTTTGTATTCCAAAACCAGCTTATGTGTGGTAATTAGAATAAAATTGTATTTTCTTATTTTCTTCTAGCTGTAATTTTATTTGTATTTAATATATAATATTTTAATACGACATATGAATAAATTCCTTATTAATAGTACTAATAAATGGTACCACGGTACCAATATGGTTCCATTTGAAAAAATTGAGTTTTGCCCCAAAAACAATTTTGGTGAATTTTATTTGCTCATAAATCACGTAATTTAGTGTTCTTAACGCGATTTCGATTTTTGTAGCATTACACAGGTCATTTAGAATAAATCGGAACCGTCATGGCACACTTAAATGGAAAACTAAAAATTATATTATAAAGAAAATTGATGTTTGAAATGTCAATTATTTGGCATCGTTGGATTCGGAAAATTATGCAGAATTCAAAAAATGCAATGATATACAGGGTGTTCCATTTAAAAATCCAAAGTTAGTGTCACTTCCGGCGAAATCGGAAGTGGAAAAAATCGATTGTATGTCAAAAAGTGCCGCTTATTATGCATGTAGTATATCCTAAATTTCAATCAATTATCTTCAAAACTAAAAAAGAAAAGGGAGGTATTCCCTGATTCTGTTACATCCGGTATATTTTCAACACCACTTAATCTAACAAAATATGGAGAAGAACCTAATTTTTTATTCGGTCATGGCTGTTACGCCCCCTAATGGCCATTTTTGAAACACGACAATATTTTTCAGCGATTTTTCTTGGCCACTTAATCTTTTTCCTAAACTTGCGCGATGTTTGTTTTCTTAGACATGGCCCGACTCCATTCTTAGTTGTCCACTCTGTAAAATTACCTGCTGTAACGTTCACTTTAAATCCTCAATCGTAATTCAGTGTACTCATTATAATATAATCTGGGTTTCTAAATGAAATTCGGGATCATAAATTAATAATAGTGCAGTAAATGTAATGATGACTCAAATTAGGCGGAATTATAAAGTGCTACATTTATTCAGATACTAACCCTTTGATGTGATGTAAAATGAAAATGTCATTGTTTCTAATGTAAGTAAAATAATAATAATAAACACCACCATAATGGGAAGAAAATATGAAAACGTTGAAGAGTTAATGTGATCGCTGGTTTTGCAATAAATGCTTCTTAAGTTTAATTTTGACCGAATTATATGATAAGATCCATGTCACCAACTCTATTAATACATTTTGCAGCGTTATATGAGAAAGACCGTTTAAAAATTTATTTGCGGTGCAGGTGTTGAGAATATTTAAATTGTAATTTATCATGTAGATATGGTGATGACTTCAATTTTAGAATTTTGAAAAATAAGCAGGTCATGTGAAGTTGCCGCCTCCTAATTCCATAAACAAGAAGACGTAAATAGGACTTCTGAAGTTTATGTTTGCGTCGAATGTCAGTGGCGTCTAAACAAGCTTCCATAAACACTATCACATAGGTTGAATTGGGATAATACAATAGAGTCGCATAATTCTTTTTTAATATCATGGTCTAGAAAGTGCCGCTGTGTATATATCATTTTTAAAGATATATATGCTGTCTGCAATTTGCTTGTAACATGTTCCTTAAATCGAAGTTTACTATCAATTATAAGACCCAGACTATTAGAATAATTTTTAAACGGCATTATATCACTTCCAATACGCAAACTGAGATCATTATAAATAGTATCTCTTATATTTTCAAAAAAAAATAGTACGGCACAGGATTTACTAGGATTAATCTTCAACAAATGGTTAACAGAAGTGCTAAAAAGTGCATCTAAATCCTTGTTTGGTTTGATTCCTGTAAGTCGCTCAAATTGAAGGAACAATATAATTGTGTATCATCAGCGTAAAAGTGAAATTTACAAAATTTTAATGATCCGCAGACAGTTGATGTATAAACTGTGTACAAAAGTGGACCTATGATACGCCCTTGAGGAACACCTGCTAAAACATTATGTGGTTCTGATGTACTGTTGTGAAAGTGAATTTGCTGAAACCTCTCCGTTAGAAAAGAGGATAACAGTGTGGATGCACTGTCGTTAAATCCAAGGAAACATAGATATTAATACAGTATGATTAATCATATCGAATGCCTTGGAGTAGTCTAATAAAATTAAAATGCTAATCTTATTTTCATCGCTGGCTTTAATAATGTAATCTGCTATATTCAAGAGAGCTGTAGCACAACTATAACCCTGCCTAAACCCGGATTTCTTAGATGGTAGTATATTATAGATAAATAAGTGTACTCTTGTCTGTAATTCAATAACTTTTGACAAAACAGGTAAGATACTGAAGAGTTTGTTGGGTACCCTGTTTAATTACTAAAGAAAATACTGGTAATTATGTCACCAGTATATTAATTACTATTTACTTATCTGAAGGATAAACAAATAAATTTGGCCATTTGCGTGATCGTCTAATTTTGTTAGTGTAGGACCCAAATTTCGTTGTGTGTGTGTAGTAACCCTTTTTTAATTTACCCAGGTTCTTTTACCTATCTTCTATAAAGTTTAATATTACTTGTTTCTGTCTGATACTATATACATTAGAAAATTAATCACTCTGTTAATTGAAATACCTGGTAAACTTGAACACCCTGTCTATTAATTGGGAGACCTAGTTAATTATATATGTTATTTATGTAGTATTTTATTACTCAAGATTGCACCGTATATTTATAGCTGAAGTTTGCTTTCTATTTTGCTTTGAAACAAAACCATTTATTTAGTTTATTACTTATATGACGAAATAGGTAAAGGTGAAAGAAAAGACAATAATTGATGGGAAAAAAATAGTAAAAAAACCCATTTTATTTTATATAAATTGATGGAGCAAATAGCTATACATGAAATCAAAAATAATCTAAATATTTGAGACAATTGTCTAAATATTATAATAAGAAAATCGCATCGCTATAGTAATGACCATACTATAGATATGCTGAGTGTTTTGATGCAATAACAAGAACTGAGATATAAAAGTATGGTGTGTTATTTTAATAAGTAATTAGGGTTGTGGCAATGGCCTGATAATGATAATTTATAATTAGAGCTGTTAGCAATCGCCAGGTAATGATAGTTTTTAATTAAAGAAAGTTATTAGCAATTGCTAAGTAATAATAATTTATAATCAGAGTTGTTAGCAATAACCAAGTAATGAATCGAATGCAAAGCAGAGGACAAGAATCATGTCATGTTTATACATTATCAAAATTAAGTTGAGAAATGAGCATTAAATACTCATGTAAAAGATCATAGAATGTTGAGGAAAAATCGTTTGATTATAATTAAAACAAGCAGTCTACCAAATTTTGTATGACTGTCCAACAACGTAAAACAAGGCGGGTAGATATAAATCAAACAGACGAGACGTCCCGGTTCAGTACTCGACGAAAAGTAAACCCTTCCTAATACGAACAAGTTTACGGGCTAATTAACCCAGTACTGACCGATGGCCTGTACAGTTTGTGAGCACAATGTAATTAAGTGGATGAATCATTATTAAACAATCATAGAAAACCAAATAGATCGCTGGTGAGAAATCTCAGATAATCATTTGAAAGGTAAACTTACTATGACATTTGACATGTCCAAAATTTGGCACACAGTAGCCTTGATAAGTACATCAAATGAAAAATAATGGAAGTGAAAGTTTCTTGTCATTGCATAAACGCAGAAAATATATAGTTCTTGAATATAAATTTGTTATTTTGCAAACGCAAATCTCCCTAGTAAAATATTCAGAAAGTGAAATTTTATGAATTAGACTCGTGAATGAATTCATAACTAAGTAAACTGTAATATAATCTTATCATGTTTCCTTGTTAAAAATCAAAACTTTATAAAACAAAATCTAATTTCTTTTAGTACCACAAATGCGTCAATTTTCCCCATTACACACCGACGAAACCAGAATATAAATGCAATTGCCAATAATAAAATAGAGTTTCGAAATAAGCAAGCGATCACCTTTAGAAATTTATGACTGCAGAATTTCCGTGCGCCCTGTATAGCGTTATATCGCCCGTGAATGCTCTCCCCCAGATTCTTCATGTTTAACGTACTTGTCGAGTATAACAGAGAGGTTAAAATGGCACTTCATAAAGAGTACGCCAAAGAATGATTGTCTGCGGCGTCAGTACAGCGAACTCAATGTCCAGCGATGTACCTAAGGTGCGGTGCAATTGTATCTCCAGGGAGCAACAGCGAACCCAATGTCCTGCGATGTAGCTCGGATCTGATTGCCCTTTTCCATGGGCACTGCAGTTTCTTTTATATGGTAAAAATTACGTTACAATTACATGAAAGCTTTGGATTTGTGGTCTCACGATTGGAAAATGTTTACATTATAAATTTCAATGTCTACATGCGTCGTAGTTTGCAGAGTCCGTCCTTTGCATGACTTAAGATAGAAAACGACAGGCGATTTCACCCTGTGAGAAGTAACACAAGTACTTGACGCTTATCGTGTCCATTGTAAACAAATGCTGTGACTAGATTCGATTTTTAAGTAAATTCTTTCGTACAAATATAGCGTTTAACGTTGCTTTAAAAGAATGTAATTTTAAAATGCATTCTGGTAACTTTACCGTGTTCAATTTTAAATGACTAAATAAATGTAAAAATGAAATGAATTAACTGCAATAATTACTTGAATTTGGAAATAAATAAGAAAAAAAAAACTAAATTTATATATGGGGTATATACATGGTGTTTCAATACTTATGGATCTCAGATCACTGAAAACAGTCGGATTGCTGGTTTTCGGTAGGTATAACCTTAGTTTATTTCCATTCCACGGGAAAATATGCAGTTCTTATGCATTCATTTACGACGTGTGTGATAAATGGAATTATAAAAGTACAGCAAAGTTGAATGAGAGTTTATATTTAACATATCTAAACCAAATGCTGTTGACTTCATATTCTTTATTATGTTAGCCATGGTAAATTCATTTGTTAGTTCGAAAGTAAATAAACTAGACACACCCTGCTTTACATTGCTCAAATAAAAGTTTATTAAGTTATCTTCAGGCAAGGAATTATGAACGCTAGAGTTAATAAAGAAATTGTTATTGTGTTTATTCAATATTTTACAAAGTCTGGATATTTATTATACTACATTCATTACACAGAGATGTATAACAAAAATGACGAAAAAGAAAACAATTATTACACAATACAATAACCATCCGTAATAGAAACTGATGTAATAAAATATGGCTCAAATTATCATTTCTGTCGGGGTATCCAATTAACAAAGTGCTATCTATTATCAGTGCCAGAGTACTATTAGCCCAGGCGATATCTGCTTAAAATCACCTATATTTGAGTGAACCGAGTAGTATGGCAGATTTTTAGCTTAATCGCTCCTAAAAATCATAAATGATAATTTCATTATGCGCTTTTATTAAACAAAATGTGAAAAAATTCCTAAAAAAGTAATAGTTACTGTTACTGAGATATATATGAAAAAATAGGAAGAAAAAACGGATTTTTTAGGAATCTTTTCACATTTTGTTTAATAAAAAATTAAGCCCACGCGTAGTGAAATTATCATTTCTTATGATTTTTAGGAGCGATTAAGCCCAAAACAAATAGTGCTTGGGCTATATAGCTATATTGTGATTAAACTTTATTAATAATAATCATGGAATTAAAATAGCACAGCAACACATCTACTGTTGTAAAGGGGAATAGATAAAGTTTCAAAATTTTTAAATATAGAAAGAAATTATTAGTACACAGATAAAAAGTATATCCTCGATCTAAATTGATAAGAAAAAAGAATAATAAAATTTAAACGTCTCGAGCACCGAGATTTATTGTTGAAAAAATCACACCAAACATATTTCGTAAGTTTAAAAATAAATGTAAGTACCCGATAAAGATACGAAAATAAAACAATTCCTAGAAAAAACATTCATCCGAAGAGGGTTATTATTGTTTAATTATGAAGATTTGTTTACTAATTTCGATTGTAATAGATTGAACAAATTATTTCATGTGTTGGTGTTTTGCATTCGCGTCCAGATATTGGGCTGGATCCTTATCATATGTCGTTGGTAAATAGTTCTATAGACTTTTGTCTCGTTTCCGATTAAAAACAAGAACTCACTGTAAATCAACTTATCTGTAGAATTGGGGATATTTCCAGATGAGTTGAAAATAGGGAAAGTAATTCCAGTCTACAAAAGCAATGATCCACAGGTAATAGATAACTACAGACCCATCACTATACTCAATGTAATATGTAAAATAATTGAAAGAGCTATATACAACAAAATATTCCCCTATCTAACAAAATATCAAATAATTTCCAGATCTCAAAATGGATTTTGTCCTGGTAGGTCAACCGAAAGTGCAGCAACGGACTTTTTGGAGTTTGTGTATAATCGCTTAGATGATAAAAAGTATGTTGCTGCACTTTTCTTTGACTTTTCCAAGGCATTTGACACTATAGATCAGACATTCGTTGCTGATAAACTTTCTGCAATAAGAATTAGGGGTGACTTTCCTTCATGGATAATATCGTCTCAGCTTTAGAAAATTTTTTGTAAAATTAGAAGAACCTAGTTCAGAGACGTATGACGTTAATCTAGGAGTTCCCCAGGGCTCTGTATTGGGGCCACTTATTTTTCTTCTGTTTATAAATTATTTACCACTCCATATTGGTACCAAGTGCGTTGTGCTGTTCGCGAATGACGTTTCCATAGCAGAAGAGGCAGACTCCCCTGAGGAATTGCAAGGTAAGCTTAATACTATCTTTCAGCAATTTATTAACTGATGCGATATTAATAAATTAATTGTCAGCACAGATAAAACTATGTTGTTGCAATTTTTTGGTAGGAAAACATTCCAAATTCCCATAAATATTACATTGAATCAGTTAACTATTACTCCAAGTGAAACAGCAAAATTTCTTGGCATATATATTGACACTGATATGAACTGGAAACATCACATTAACAATACCTGTCGGAAATGACCAGGGGCTACTATGCAATCCTACAACTTAAAAATGTTCTGGACCAAAAAATCTCTAATAAATGTTTATTATTCCCTCATTAACTCAGTGTTATCCTATAATGTTATTGTATGGGGTGGGGCCACTGATCGTGAAAGAGTTCTAATTAGCCAAAAACGAGTCATACGATTAATTTTCGGTTTGCAAAAAACTCAGTCATGCAGAGATTTTTTCAGGCAGCATTTTATATTGACATTTTCCTGTGTGTACATATATAACTGTATATTATATATAAAAAAGAATATGAGTAAATTTGAAACAAACTCGCAACTGCATAATTACCCCACCAGGCATGGTAATTTGTTAAAAATACAAAAACACAGGACTGCCCGATATGAAAAGTCTCCACTACTAGCCGGAGTAAAATTCTTCAATTCTCTACCTTCTAGTACTAAAGAAAAAGCTTCATTATATTCTTTTAAGAAAGAACTACGAAAATATTTAGTAGAAGGATGTTACTATTCAGTCGATGAATTTTTGAACGATAAACGTTCATTTATAACTACTTAAAATATATATTTATATATGTTTAATTAATCTGTATATAGATACAGATAGAGGTGCTTGTAATGTATTTATTTCATGTTTTGTATTTTACCATATTGTGATCGAAAGGATGAATAAATTATTATTATTATCATTAATCAGTTGTATATTTGATAGGTAAAATTGTGTCAAATAGATTCCTGGACTTTGCTTTACAACGGTCGAGTTAACACCATTGTATGTTTTGCTGCATACCTGAGCAATGAAAGCACAATATGGCGTACCATTAAAGAATTAATTGAAAAGGCGAAGACAGGAGATTTTGACGTAGAAAAAATTATTTTTGATAAGCAATCAAATACACTGGAAGAAAAATTTAACAACATTTATTATGAAAGCATTAAAGACAGCCGACAGTATTGAGAACAAACCGTTTGATTTACGAACAAAGCAGATAGTGTACGAATTAAATTTTCTTCAATAAACTTACGTTAATTAAAGAAAACTAAATGTTGTGCAGTTGGTTACCCTTTATTAAATAATGTTAATAGATCGTTAGAATCAGGACATATATAGTTGAAGTAATCAGTTCCCGACACATAAAAAACGCAACAAAAACTTTACTACCTCATTAAAATATCGGTATTCTTTGTACTGCTGTTCGCAAATTGACTCGCTTACCTTTATAGGTTTGTAATGTGAGTCGGGTCGTTTGATGACAGGCATGGCGCCATGGCCCGCGACGATGTAATTATGCCGTAATGTTTTTGTTCCGTTTTTTGAATGCAGGGAAGTCCTTACTTGGAGTATACCAGCGCTGTTAAAAATTAGTTCAGCAATACAGATTCCAAAAGTAACATCCCCTACGAAACCTGAAGAATGCCGTTCAGTTAATTTATTGCCGGCTGTGGACAAGATATTGGAAGTTATAGTGAGATATCAGTTACGTGGACATGCTGAACATACGCAAATATACATTTGTATATTTTTTGGTTGTATTTTAACTATCAGCTGATTGTTAAGGATAACAGTGCATTTAACTTTAATTTATAGCGGATAATATATTAAAATAATGTACGTACGTAAAGTACTAATATCTTTTCCAAGTAAAAGCAGATAAAAATAATCTTTTTCAAGACAGTAAAAAAATAATTAGAAGTAATATATCACAGAATAATTATCAGTTATAATATAAATAATACTTCTGCTGTTTCCCAAAATTGCCAAGTATAATGAGAGATACGTAAAAGGTGTGTGCCTGCCTAGGCTAACAAAAATAAGACTTGGCATCAGTGTCTAACCGAAAATTATTAGGTAGTTTATAGAGTGGGTTGTTCTGCTGGTTTTTAATTTTATATCAAACTGTGGAATTTTTGAAACTGCGTTGTTAATTTTGCCAGACGTTCAAGAGATATCATTAACCTGTCCGTGGTTTAGCTTTGCATTTTTATTTATTGTAACAGTATGTTTTTAGATTAGATTATTTTATTTTCATCATAATATACAAACCTGTATGATCGCTCCTATTTTAAATGTAGTTTGGTTCAACTAGCATACCCACTTAAGGTGGGCATATCCAAGCGAGAGAGAGAGAGAGATCCGATAAGGAAATATTTATTATTTTTGGCCATAACTTTTTTTTAATACATATATTGATAAAATAAAGTACAGGGTGTCTCACCGGGAACTGAATCGATCGATATAGAGAAAAGTACGCATCAGAAAATTTTGAAAATTTAGATAATTACTAATGTCGTGTGGCCAATCCAACTAAAATAATTACAAGCGGCTGGCACTTCCGCTTATATCGGAAGTCGATACCAACTTGCTTATTTCAAATGGTATGGTATATATGGTATATATTTTAGGGTTTTCGAAAAGAGCATAAAATTCTGAGTCGAAAATATGTAGCATATCCTATACCTAAACCCAGCCGTTTCAGAGATATTTGACATTTTATAGAAAATTTGACTTTTTAAATTTGTTTATTATTTATGGAGAATGTGATAAAGTAATATCAAGAACTTGCAGCACATTTACTACTTGATATCCACAAAAACGCAAAATAAAACTAACACTGTAACATGCGTATTAATCGAATTGATGATATGGCATAAACTAAAATAGCAGAGATAAGATCAATTTAAAATATGATTTCATTTTAATTATTTAATTTAATAATTGCTCAAAAATTTATGGCCAAAAATAAGAAATATTTCTTTATTGGACCTCTCCCTTTGGGATACGCCCACCGCCCACCTTAAACGACTTTTGAACCCCATTCCTTTGGAACATGATAGAAGATATCGATTTTTTTTTCCGAAGGATAGAAACCGTCAAAATTTTTCAAAAATATTAATTATCTCGGAAAACAGTAGGTTAAGGGTACATTATGGTACACAAACCCAAGCTGGAATTTTATGAGGAATTCAAATATGTAATAATACAGGGTGTTCCATATAAAATAACAAAGTCTGGTGATACTGTTAAAGAACACGATAAAACCCTCGATGTACTTTTCGAAACTGTAACAAAATCCGAAATATTTCACATGAAAAGCGTGCTTCATGTAAAATTATCGTGGAAGAGGTTTTTATATTCTTAATCATATTTTCGCTGTACGGAGCGTTTTTTATGCGAAAATTTCAATAACTCATCAAGGAGCGTCATTTTAGAAAGTGTAGTAAATGTAGCTGCACAGGACGTAATGTCGCCCCGACCACCAACATTTAGAAACAGTAACAAAATTTCGGAAATTTCAAAATTAAAAAGCTTTTTACGAATCCACGTTGTTAAGCACTGCAACTCATGCGCGGTATTAAATATGAGGACAAGTTAATCCAGCTTCTATTCAAAGTATATCGTGAGTTTTATCGAAAATAGCCCTTAGCGACATGGGACCCCCATCATTTCCTAGCAGTCGATTTTGACGGGGAAATGATGAGTTTTAACGGGATTTGCCCTAAACCGGTTCCTCAGTGATTCGGTGTCAGAAAAGTATCTTTACAATGTACTCATATGTGCATGGGACCGCCTTGGCTGAACGTATGAAATTGTAATTGCCCAAATATAATTCAAAGTCGTTGCGATTCAAGCATTTTTAAGTTCCGAGGAGCGACCAAAATTTTATAAACATTGAACTTTTCTTGAATCTCTTTATGTAATCGTTAGCTCAAAAACCGCATATTGGATGGTAGTTGGTACATTATAAATCGTTCCGTTTCTCACCATGTGTTGTACACGGGACAGACTATTGTTGTCAGAACATATTTCTTGAAGTTGTTGTAAAACATACATTTTTGAAGAGATTTAATATATATTTTTGAACTTTATATTGTCTTTTAATTGTGTTTTCAAAATTCCCTTTCAGGTATAATTTTAAGAAAGTGTTAGTACCTACAGTGTTAGATTTATAGTGTTACGACGTCCAATAGATACCATCAGAGCAGTTAAGCAAAAACGAACAGTAAGTAGAAATTTTATATTATTCTCCATCTGAAACAGTCGTTTTGAACCCTTATTTTGTGAACGTTAACATTCATTTTTAATAAATATAAAAAAAAGTCCTTCAGACTCCAAAAGATGAATCGTTCACAATACTTCCGGTATAAGCAGAAGTGATACAAAGTTGAAAATATTTTCGTTAAATTCACCATAGCCAAAAGCCTCTTTATAAGAATTTTCATATTTCTAAACTAGACAGACCGCGAGAATCATCTAATATCCGCTTTCCGTGAATAACCCTATATACAACAAACCATACACAACACGTAAAAATATAAATTCTAATAATAATAAACAATGTAGAAACAAAGTCCTGTTTTTACTTGTCAACAAAATTGTTGTCCTGGTACAAATAATATCCCCAAATATTATAATCAGTTTAATTAACATGAGAATTTTAATTTTATTATAAAATAAAGTAAACAATAACTTGCATTTATTTATAAAATAGAGGAATCATCCAAGCCTCGTAAATATAAGTGGTAATCTGACAACATGGTATAGTTGAAGCAATCAGTACCCGGCACATAAAAAACTCAACAAAAACTTTACGACCTCATTAAAGTACCATCACTCTTTATGCTGTCTCGGCCGGAATTGACTGGCTTTCCTTTATAGGTTTTTAATGTGCGTCGGGTCGTTTGATGACAGGCATCATACTGCATGGCCTGCGGCGACAATAATTATGTCGTAAAATTTTTGTTGCGTTTTTGAGTGCAGGGAAGTCCTTACTTGGACTATACCAATATTTATTTAAATAATTAAACTAATACAAAATTAGTTACATCCGCCTACTAAGCAGTTTCCAAGAATTGTAGTATTAACTGAAGTGTCCCCAGACTAGGAGACCTCTTACGCTTCTTGCCTAAATAATTTTAGAAAAGCAAACAAACGTTAATCGATCTATGCAATGTTCCATTTTGCATAACAATAATTATTGTAGTCTTTATATTAACTAATACTATTATTTTTCGAATTTATGATTCTCAAATTTTGTATACAGGATGTCCATTTTACCAGGGCCCTCGAGAATATCTCACTTAATATCGGTCGTACAAAAAGAATTATTTTAACGAAAATTGTTCCGATTTATATAACCTACAAAATGGTTTAAAGACATCTGAAATCCATAGCCTACTTTAAGGGTTATGGCGGAAAATCCCGAAAATGCGGAAAACGTCTAGGCCAAATATCTCCGTTATTTGAAGAGATATGCGAGAAAAATTCTAAGGCGAAAATTTTTTGCAAAACAGAGTGTTTCAACGAGGTTTTTATCTAATTTTTTTCAAAACCGTATTTTGAGATTTACTCGTTAAAAAAATTATTTTGAAACGGGCGGGAAATGGCGCCATTGAATAGAATATTTCCCTCCCCCTTCAACAATATATCACATGCCATATTTATTCATTGGTACTATGTTAGTAATTATAAAAACATTTTTTAAAAACCAATAATTTTTTTTTTAACAAGCATACTTGCCGTGGAGAAGTATGATTAAATAAAACGATAAAATAATTCAATAAGCTGTTCAAATCTTTGCTATAATAAAACATTAACACAATTAAGAAGAATAAAGTAAATTCAGGTAACAAAAACAAATTAATAATAAAAAATAATAAAGAGAATATAGCACACAGAATCTAATTCTCAAAATAATTTTTAAGATATCATATCAAGTGTTCAAAGTGTCCACAGCGATTTCTTACGCACAATCGAGCGCGGCCAGGCACTGCATTTAAAACATTACTCAGCATTTAGGGGGTAACTGTAATACATGCCTGTTGAATTCGAGCTTTTAGGTCCTCTACATTCTGCGGTGTCGTCGAAAATACCTTATCTTTAATATACCCCCACATAAAAAATCCATTGGGGTTATATCTGCAGAACAAGGGGGCCATCGAATAAATCCATTGGTACCTATCTAATGTTGAGGCAAAATTTCGTCTAAGTAATCTAGACAAATCTGGAAATTGTGGGGAGGAGCTCCATCTTGTTGAAAATATTGAAAGTTGTGTCGATTCTCTAAAGGTAGGTTATCTAAGAATTCATTATAAATTCATTTCTCAAAAAGTTTAGGTACCTTTGACCACTGAGGTGACCATCATAAAAATAAGGACCTATTAAATTGGTGCCTAAAATACTTATCCACACGTTAATTGAAAAACGATTTTGAAACCCAGTCGCTCTATGCCAATGTGTATTTTCAGAAGTCCATTTGTAATGAATATTGCGATTAAAAAATTGATTATAGGAAAAATTTGCCTCGTCGGACCAAAGTATTAATGGATCGGCACGCTTCTTTTCCAACAGCCACCTACAAAAAGTCGTTCTCCTTGGTTTTTCTTTAAAATTTTTCTAGCATTTGTTTTATTTATATGACAAGCAATTTGAATTTCTCTTAATGATGTTTCCAAATTTTCTGTATTTTTATTCCTCACATAATTAATAACTCGGTTTACCTTATTTGCATTATCAATTATCAGTAACACTGTTCAACCTTGTCTTCTTCTTTAAAAATGAACCATTATTTTTCAGTTTCGTAGCTAATTTTTTGAACAGTTTTATTCGGCTGTACTGCTTGTGGAAATCTGTTTCTATATTCTACTTGAGCTAATCCAGAGTTAAAATTGCATTGGCAATATGTAACGAACATATTAAACGATCAATGTGAGTGAAAATCATTTTTGAAAATTCTAAATTCTTAAACGAGTGTGATTGAGTGGGAGTTTAAGTATTAACTGAGATTTTTTTTTTATACGTTTATTTAACGTCGGCCTATTTCCGCTACTGAGGCCTAACACCGACGCCTGTAGACGAGCTACCCCCAACCAGGAATTTTGCCGAACCTCTTCCCTTAAGAAGAGTAGGGATCTTTTACTTGCCTAACATTTAATAGACAAGGGACCGACGGCTTTACACCCCCTCCGAAGGATGGTATATCTCTTATACAACTCTCGCCTAAGGTTGTATAGCTTCCGCGTATACACTGATATACAAGCCGCTGGAAGATGTGTGAGGCGAGGACGCGGTTTCCGTTGGAATGGTCACCCATCCAAGTACTAACTGCGCCTGTCGTTGCTTTACATCGCATACCGAAGTATGTACATAGTAAAGACGCTCCTACGCTCGCCCCCTATTAACTGAGATGATTTGGCAAAAAAAAAATAAATTATCAAGTTTGTTCATAGCCAACTATTTTAAAATAATTAAAATAATAGTGAAATCATGAAGTACAAACAAATGAATATTATACTTAAATTAATTGGTAGACATTTTAACTTTCTGAGCAAGGAGTGAGGCTTTTATGGAGGACCTTTATACATTTGTATAACCGCGAATACTCTTTCTATAATTGCTCCATGTTGCTTTGTTGATTATTATTTTGTTTTTGTTACCTGAATTTACTTTATTCTTCTAAATTGTGTTAATGTTTTATTATAGCAAAGATTTGAACAACTTATTGAATTATTTTATCGTTTTATCATACTTCTCCACGACAAGTATAAAAAATGTTTTTATAATTACTAACGTAGTACCAATGAATAAATATGGCATGTGATATATCGTTGAAAAGGGAGGAAAATACTCTATTTAATGGCGCCATTTCCCGCCCGTTAATTTTTTTAACAGCCTGAAGGGTATACCTCAAAATACAGCGGTTTTTTGAAAAAAAAAAAATAGATAAAACCTCGTTGATACACTCTGTTTTGCAAAAAATTTTCGCCTTAGAATTTTCCTCGCATCTCTTCAAATAACGGAGATATTTGGCCTAGACGTTTTCCGCATTTTCGATATTTTCCGCCATAACTCTTAAAGTAGGCCATGGATTTCAAATGTCTTTAAACCATTTTGTAGATTATATAAATCGGCACAATTTTCGTAAAAATATTTTTTTTTTGTACGACCGATATTAAGTGAGATATTCTCGAGTGCCGTGATAAAATGGACAGCCTGTATTTTAATAAGATTTCACAAATCAATGGAAATCACACGGCGATATAATACAGACAGAAAAAAATGAAAGAAAAACAATGATTCATAAACGATTAATCTAAAAATCATTGAGATTATTTTACAACCTTGATTTTAATAACTTTTTTACCAACCAATGTCCCAGCAAAGGTCAGAATCACGGTCTGTAATTGTATATTCAATAAAAATGCAAATAAACAGCGAAGAATAAATAATTTATCAGCAACAATACCACGTACTCCAATTACATGTTGAATAAGGAATAAAAAATTGTTTTGAAAAATTTCCAATTTTTGACCTTTTCAATACTACTTTCCGCTTCACTGTTGTATTTATTTAACCTAGAAACCCCTGGGTACAAAATTCAAAGGACTTTGATTCTAAACTTGTTAACGCAACAATAAAACAAACAATAGAAAAAATGCTAGAATATAACCCATTGTCTATTCAAGAAAATGTTTATTTATTTTTATCAGTATTCTGCTGTGATTGTCTCCTTCTTAGAGGATATGCGGTCGGTGGACAATACTGTTGCTGTTGTCTACGGTCTACAATTTTTAAAAGATTTTCATTTTTTTTAAAGATTAAAGTCGATAAAGCATTATTTATTAGTTCATTCGTTTGCATCGTTGGGCGATTTAGGTGTACAGTTAATTTAAAAAAAAAAACTGGTACACTTTCTTTTAGATATGTAAATCATTCGTTCTTTGATTGACATTAATAATCTTACAAATGTCACTTTGACGTTAATCAGTGGCGTCATTATTAAAAACGGTTCGACATCTTAGAGATATTCAAAAACATCGAATTGTTTCTAAAATTGAAGATGGTTGGTCCATAAGAAGACTTGCTGCTGAATGCAATGTGAATAAAACCACGATAATGAGTGTTAGAAAACAATGGGAAACTAACCAAACGGTATCCCGTAAAGTTGGTTCCGGAAGATCCAGAAAGAGCAATAATCAAGAAGATGAAAATCTTATAAATATAAAGAGAAAACCCTTTTCAAACTGCAGTAAATGCAATTTCAGAGACAAACTTCCCTGCTTCGGTACCTACTGCTTGCAGAAGAATAAAACTAGGAAGCACATTGAAGAGTTGTTCAGCAACTAAAAATTACAAACTTTCAGAAGAAAAGAAGCAGGGTAGGATTATTTTTGCACTGAACTATATAATCAATGATGAAAACTTCTGGGGACAAGTTGTCTTTTCTGACGAAAAGGTTTTTAAATCCTGTAACGATGGACATGTTCACGTATATAGGCCTCCTCCTTCCACTAGATACGACGAAAAATATACTTTCGATCCACAAATATCAGGAAGGTTTTCGGTCAATATCTGGGCTTGGATGAGCCTAAATGGGTTAGGTGTGTGTTTGGAACAGTGGTAGTCATCTCAATTCCATTAAATATATTGAAATGTTAGACAATATTATGTTGCTGTCAGTAATAGAGGTGTTTCCGGAAAATAATTTTATTTTCCAACAAGACAACTGCTCCATACATACGGCCTGTCGTGTCAGGCAATGGTTTCTTAATAAAAACACAGCGTTGATACCTGGCCATCTAAAAGTCCGGATTTAAATCCAATTGAAAATGTTTGGGGACTAATGAAACATATAAGAAAATTAAATAACCATCCAGATAATGCCCAAGAATTGGAAGGGATAATTGAAGACGCTTGGGAGAACTTGTCGCAAGAAGTTGACCTTGCAAGAAATCTGATTTTGAACATGACTGCAAGACTTCAGGTAGTTTCAGACGCTAATGGAGCAATGACAAAATATTAGTTAATTCTGTACTACGTTATTTTATTTTTTTTATTGTATTTTTATGTTCAGTTGGCATTGTTTACATTTTTGTAAATCTCAACTGGTATTTTTGTGTTCTTATTTTAAAAATAGATTTATCATTATTCAGTTAGTATTTTAATTACAACCATTAGTAGAATTATCTGTAACAAATATTATTTTTTTAAACAATAATATGGCAGGCTTGAAAATGTTTTGAAAAAGTTATTTTCTAATTATTTTTTAAAATTCCATTTGAATAAAATTAAAAAGAAAGGTTTAATAAGTTTAAAAACACTAAGAAAACCGGTCTCCTCCAAAAAACCCAGGTCCGGGGTAAATCACCTCTTCTCCACCCCCCCTCTACATGCCTGGCCAGCCCTATTTACAGACATATGCACACAACTAAACTATTAAGATTTTCGATTACAACAGTTATACAAGTTTTTTTTTAAATCAACTGTACTATTTTAAAAAATCTTGTCATCCTTTTCGATTTTTGCGTTCTATCTCCAGAATTATGGAAAATATTGGATTGTTTAAATATATTTTGAAACATTTAAATTATACAATTGTTACAATTTCCATAACATTTTTATTTTTATTGTGATAAATTCAATAAAAGTACCGTAATAATCAAAGTTTGACAGGTTACAAAAGTTCTTGTCAGTTTCGAAGAAAATATCAGTATATTTTTATCATAAATAGTGACAGTGACCTACAAGTACTTACTAATTACATATGTGGCAAAAAAATGTCATATAAATTTACTGACGGACTTTCACAGAGAATGCATTAAGTGCTTATTTCGCTGAATTATCTAAAACCATGACCAGTTTACACTTTGGCCTGTATATTCCATGTTGAAGGCAACTATGAATGAAAAAAATAATGTAGACATAGGAAGATAGTTCAAACTACAGGTTACAGACACAACTCAGACAAATTTTCCCATAAGTATTTGTCTAGTATATTAGCGTGACCAGATTGAGATACCAATAAACAGAAAGTAGGTAATTCCGTATTAAATTATAGTTTAAAAAAAACTAAAAAACACGCTTTAATAGAAAAACGAACTAAAATGTAAAAAATAATGTTTCAATATTAAGATTTTGTTCAACAGCGATAGAAATTCCACTAACTCAATATAATTAAATGATTTTTAATAAGTTTAAAATAAGAATGAAGTGATTAATAAAAAAAATAATTTTATTGTATCATTTAATTCAATGACTTCAGAATAGGATAGACAAAGCATGTCCTATACATTAACACAAGAGTTGTGTTCCCCTACTATTTCATACATTCTATTATTAAAACAGGATGGAGACAGATTTGTTTATGTTTTAGTACTGGATTGTAAACAAAACGTGTTGAGAGGGACTGCGTGCGCATATACTAACGTGCCTTTAGCCAATAGACTGCCGAGTACCACTATTTATTTTTAAAGCGATATAAACAAATAAATGATACACAACAAATCAAGAGGATGCTTTGTCTATACTATTCTGAAGTCAGTGATTTAATTATATTGAGTTCGTGGACTTTCTATCGCTGTTGAACAAAATCTTAATATTTAAAGATTATTTTTTACTTTTTAGTTCGGTTTACTATTGAAAGCGTGTTTTTATAGTTTTTTTAAACTATATTTTTTTGTGTGTTATAGTTTCATTTTTCATTGTTGTTCCCACGAGTAATGAGCCATTAAACGGTCAACCCTCCCAGAGGTCCGATAGAAGGGAAAGGCTCTTATACAACAGGGTGTGCCCGGTTCCCTGAGGTTGACGCTAGCGACATGACATTTTTAGTCACCCTCTTGCCATTCACCCCTCGGCACGTTTCTGACCAATATATTAGATTAGAAACGGCGCATCCGGCAAAATCTCGACAATAGATTAGTAATTTTTTTTAAAAATTTTATCCTGATGATCCTGGTGAAGACATTAGGACAACGTTGTCAAATTATTGTAATCATCGGTTCTTGATAAGTGTGCAAAGTTTCAGTTTAATCTGACGTTTTGAAGTGGGCGAGAATCACGTTCAAAGATTCCGTTACAAACAAACAAACATATAGGTGAAGTTAATAAAAGCGTGTTAATAAACGGGTTGTGATTTACTCAATGCGTAAATAAGGTGATCGTTTATATTTGAGTGAAATACGGGACACAGAAGTAGAAGCGGTTGTAGAATGATAGAAACTGGAAAAAATAATTCTTAAAACCAATATGCCTATTTTCATATCATATAACAATTGCAAAACTACAAAACACCAAAGAACCATTTAATTATAATAAATCTATTTTGAATTTGAAAAAAAAATGTGCCGAGCGCTCAACATCTACTTTATTTTCTAGTGCTAATGTGCCAATATTAATTGCAAATGTGAGACAGGCGACAGATAATTCGTAATTGGTGACATCGTCTCATGTTCTTAACTTTAGCGTGTTACCGGCTCAATGCATATGCGACCCGCAACACATCTTCTGTGTGTCGCGGGCCACATACCGTCTACAGCCACGAGCTGAGATTTGGCTTTTGTAAAACGTGGGCTCCTGTGCGTGTGCGCTGCCTAGAGTTCTAAAAACTTGTTTATTTGAGCCAACTTAATGGAGTTTGGACTATGACAACGGTAAAACTTCATTCGTTTTAAGTTGTTGCTGTTCATCAGAATATTTCTTTCCTATGGAGGGAGTTTATCCGCATCTGTGCGAGATTTATGTGTGCACACACTCGTTGACCACTTCCCTTTGGGAGTATCTTTGCTAGGGGCACGGACTCGACCCCGTCAATTGAGCTGCAGCATTGTACAAGAATTTTGGTGGATTGCATCCCTCAACAAGTCAGGGACTGGGTTAGAACGTTCCACGGGCTGGGACACAATAATACTTACCAAAAATTGGTACGATACCCAGACGTCAACAAGTGATGAGACTGCAGTCCTACGGTGGTGACTTCGGGGCCAGACGATGGTGGCGGGTTTATAGCCTCCTTAAACCGAGGAACGTTTCAGACTAGTCTGTGGAACTTCCTAACTTAGACCGTAGAATATTCTAACCTAGTCCGTGGAACGTTTCTAACCCAGTCCGTGGAATGTCCTAACCTTCTGACTTGTGAGGGATACAATCCACCAAAATTCTTGTACAATGCTGCAGGTCAATTGACAGGGTCGAGTCCGTCTCTCTAGCAAAGATACTGCCCAAAGAAATGTGGTCAACCAGCGTGTGCACACATAAATCCCGCATAGATGCGGATTAAACTCCGTAGCAACGAAATATTCTGATGAACAGCAACAACTTAAAACGAAGGAAATTTTATCGTTGTCAATAGTTCAAAATCCATTAAGATGGCCCAAATAAACAAGATTTTAGAACTCTCGGCAGCGCACACTCACAGGAGCCCACGTTTTACCTTTTACACCAGCCGGAAGTCACGTGACCGTTCTTCGCAGCTGGAAGGCACGCAACCATCCACTAGCGAACAAAAGCCTAATCTCGGCTCGCGGCTGTTGACAATATGTGGCCCGCGATACACAGAAGGTGTGTTGCGGGTCGCATATGCATTGAGTTGGTAACAAGCGGTAGAAAGTTCCAAAGTTTACCGATCATGATTCATCTAATCTAGCCCTGTCGTTGGACGCTGAATTACAATTGATACAAACATATAGGTAACAATGACAGAGAAAAATGAATAATGTAATAATAATGTGTAAAATTAAAGTCACGCGTATCCTAAAATGAAAACCGGGAGAGGTGCATTATTTTTCTTCCTTTTTACATTATGAAATTGAAAAACAGATTAAATATTAAATAAATAAAGGAAGTAACCATATATGAAATTTGATCAAAATCGCTAGTCGTTCTAAAAAAAAAAATAATAATAATAATTAAAAAATTATTAATTTCTTTAAAGCTCACCCACTGTAGCACCCCTCCCTGCATTTTCTGGGAGCAACGGGTTATGCCATCTTATGCTGGTACTAAGGGAGTATTTATGTGTCAAAAATCAATCGTTAGAGCCGTTTTAGACAAAAAAAATATTTTCTATTTTCCCCTGTTTTTAGGGGTTTACTTCCCCCACACTTCAGCTAGGATCGATTTTGCGATTTCGCCTCGAGATGTGATCGTCTTGAATACACATGTAAAATTTTAACAAAATCGATCCAGTAGTTTGGGCTCTAGGTGCGACCGCAGACGACAGACAGACATTTTTTAAAAACCACTTTTTTGGGTTCAGAGAATTTGAAAACGTGTAAATCCATCAAAAACTCGAATTTTTGCACGATCACAATACTTTCCTTATATACTACATATACGGGAAAGTAAAAACAGAAACGCAGTACACACGAAGAGCCAGGAATTGCGCAAAAGTAGTACTACTCCCATTATTTCAGATTAAACCAATACTACAAAGAAAAAATTTTCAATTTATTCACAATTGTTCAAATTTATTTGCAATTGTGTATTTATTTTATATTCACTATAATTTATATCCAATTATTCCATCTACTTGTCAGTTGTCATTATTACACAGAAAACCTATACCAGAGTGGACTTTCAGCCTTCCCGCCAATATTGAATTTTTCTGAGACAGCCATCTTTTTGGTGGTATTATTGTCAACCTGTAAATCTTTTACTGTATTTTGAGTTATTGTTATTGATATTGTATTTTGAGTTATTGTTATTGACACTGTGTTTGTAGCGTAGAGTTGGTAGTTTGTTTACTTGATAATTATTCATTATTGTGTTGTGTGTTTTATGATGAATGGAAAAGGGGGAACTGTGTGTGTTGTTCGCGGCTGCCCAAGCAGAACAACAAATAAAGACATTGCGCTGTTTAGATTCCCAAAGGATGCTGCACGGTTGGTTATAAAATACGATTTTTAAATATGTTATGGGGGCGAGCGTATGTGCGTCTTTACTATGTACATACTTCGCTATGCGATGTAAAGCAACGACAGGCGCGGTTAGTACTTGGATTGGTGACCATTCCAATGGAAACCGCGTTCTCGCCTCACACATCTTCCAGCGGCTTGTATATCAGTGTATGCGCGGAAGCTATACAACCTTAGGCGAGGGTTGTATAGGAGATATACCATCCTTCGGAGGGGATGTAAAGCCGTCGGTCCCTTGTCTATTAAATGTTAGGCAAGTAAAAGATCCCTACTCTTCTTAAGGGAAGAGGTTCGGCAAAATTCCTGGTTGGGGGTAGCTCGTCTACAGGCGTCGGTGTTAGGCCTCAGTAGCGGAAATAGGCCGACGTTAAATAAATGTATAAAAAAAAATATATGTTATGTAATTTGTTGTTGTTTATAGATGTAATGTATGGATAATAGCTTGTAACCGTGAGAATCTAGCTGATAAGGACCCAAATCATTTATACAATAACTTTAGATTGTGTGCACTGCAACAGGTTTTTGGACAGTTATTTCTTTAATTAATTGTATGTGCATAAAACTTTCTAATAAGCCTTTAATTTTGGTGTAAATTTTTGTTGCATCAATAAATATAATTATGGGACATTTAAATTTCCCGCTTGATACCACCAAAAAGATGGCCGAAGGTCACCCCAATTTGTCAATGAAACATCAAACGTTCCGCCGAAAGTGTCTCTTCTGGTATAGGTCTTCTGTGATTATTATTCGAATATTGTTTACAATAAATACGCGCCTAATTTTATTTTATTTCAGTCAGCGTTTCAAATTTTCATCCTATAAGTAACTTTATCCTCCGTATTCCGTGACATTGCCGGCCGACCGGCCTCCATAGACCTTGCAACTTATGCAAATCCCGAGCATGTCGCATGTTACAAAATACTCGCAACGTTTTTTTAAAAACAGCTCCCATATACACATCACGCCCAAAAGTATTTTCAATACTAAAAAGAGACACTTCATACAAATATAAAAATCCACTTGCCCACGTGGCCAGTCCGCCCCTGGAAATGGTCCATTCGATACCACAACCGCTTGTTCAATTACCATAATTAAAAATTTCAAGGTTCGTGGTATACTACTAACATAGAAATAAAATAAAAATTAATAACATGCAAGTTAAAACAATTAAAAAATAACAATTTTCTCGACACGTGGCCCCTACCATCATAGCAACAGCAAATTATTTAGCAGATTTACAGTAACGACCTTGAGTCTAACACTGATTTATTAACAATGCAGAATTAGGCATCCACTCTTTATATCTGGTTATAACACGATTTTTGTTAAAATGCCAAGAAATATTTGGAATGAATCTAGAAAATGTTACGTAACGAAATCCCGTAAGTATCCTAAGGTGTGAATGATTGTTCAATGGTATTTTAAAAATCACATAAAATATCTAAAGGCTCGGTAACTGGTACCAACTATGCTAAATATGTCTATGATTTCGTCATTTCAAATACTATATGCGTATCTACAATAGCATGACGTAATTTTCAGGAGAGTTGATAAGATTATTCACAAAAAAGTAAAGTCAAAACTAAAAGTGAAATTAAGACGTTGAAATTTTAAATATAGGCATCTTTGAAATCTCTAATTATAAATTGTGATCACATTTAATTGTGAGATTGACATTTTCTACTTTGTTGCAATGGGTTAAAGTAAAGTTAAATTCTAATGCTCTATCTAATCTTGGCCATTTTAATTTTATACAGGCTACACAATATATTTTTAGGCGACTTATAAATCTACTAGAATATGATGATGCACAAGGAAACATCTACTGAGGAACTATTTAATCAAGAAAATTTATAGTTCAATAGACAATAAAAAATTTTCACTTGGCATTTTTATAAACTTAGCAAAGCCCTTTGATACTATACGTTACAGTCAAATATTGCAAAAACTTTGGGAATTGGGATTTAGGGGACAAACATATAAAAGGCTATCAAACCAATAACCGACAATTCGACGACACTAAAATCGTCAATTATGGTTTGCCACAAGGGACGGTCTTAGGTCCTGTGTTATTTATATAATATACACTTAAATAACCTACTTACATTACCCATTAAAGGTACAATTCTCATTTGTGGATCATACTGTTATCTTTGTAAAGTGTAAACGAACTTAATAGGGTTTTCCCACTAATTTTATTTTAACAATTTGTGTCGTGAAAATGATATAATAAAACATTTTAATAATTTACAACAATTTACTTTTCTAATAAGAATTATTTCTAAGAAAATATCATTAAAACAACTTGCTGATAATTTCACTGCTTTTTATAACGGGCATTTTTACGCGCCAGAATTACGTATCTAGCCGGAAAACCAATGAGATTATGGATATAATTAGTTTGTAATAGATTCTAACTGTGTGTTAAAGAAAGCTTTCCTCTAAAACTTCTCAGCATTTCAATTTGTAATGCTTGTACTGTGATTGGTCTAAAGCAGTGGACGTGTAAATATTGGCCAATCAGAATCCAGATAAATGCCGCACAAGTTATTCGTGAAAGCGTCGGACGTTAATATTTCGTACTGTAGTTTAGGTTTAACCTTCACCGACATTACACATCAGATGACTAACCTAAAACGTCAAATTTATATTTTTATGTTTGCATTGTTTGGAGTGAAAATATTATTTTATCAGTTTCTGGTTTATGTTTTATTAATTCTACAATCAAAATGGAATCAAGTGGAAGAGGGATATGTTAAAGGTGCCGCTGAGTGCTGTCAATAAATAGAGGTTATGTTATGTTAACGGAGACCAAGATTAATAAACAATCTTGAACAGAGACAACCTCTGTAATTGGATTTCAGGCTGTTGACGTCACAACGCGCCAATTTATGGCTGTTTAAAATTAACCCAATATTTTTCAAACTTCAAGTTTTTTTTTGTTACTATTAGTAAAATTAATAAGATAATAAATATGCCATAAATCATTTTTTTACGTGAGTTAAGTATTTCAGCAATAATTTTTTTTTCTGGGAAAACCCTATTGAAACAGTATAAAAATTAAAAGCCGGCAAAAACAGTCGGCATCTCTTTATTGTACATGGGCGGAGGTAAATAGAAATGCTTGTCATAAGAAAATGACAAGATTTTCGGGCGTTATTATATTATCCTCTGTGTCAAATGGTCTCCAGAAAGCCATGGTAAATTAGTAAATAATTAAAATATTTTACCTTTTGTATAGTAGTAAATATTTATAAATATGAACAATAACTAACTAAACTCCTACGCTTGATATTATAACAGGTGTTTATGCACTGCACTGGCACATTGACAGCACATCTCGTAAGTCCACCGTTGACTACTGAGAAACGATTTACGAGTTTTTTTATGCTAGTAGGCCTGTCCGTTTTATTATCTTTAAACCAGTGCAGTCGTAGATGGTTCACTCAGGCTGATTACATTGCCAGTCTCGGACTCGCCTGCACAGTTTCAACTTTAATGTTTTCTTAACCGCCTCTCAAGTTACCGAAGTTACCCCCTGGAAGATCTCAAGGATCTTGTGCTAGGCAAAGAGAGACGAGGCCTTACAGTTTAATGTGGACTCCGAACCACTCCTGGGGCAATTTTTTTAATGAACAATTGTTTCGCCTTGCGGGAATCGAACCCACTTCGCTAGGCAACTCAGTTTGCTAGCCAGTCGCTTTAACACACTGAGCTACCATTCCCCATAGCCATTCGAATCTCGATACCATTGCTAAATATATAAGATAAAATATCAAGTTCAGTGCGCACGGTCCTGTGCTTTAACACTGACCAGTTTCTATTGTCCTTGTACAAAGTATACCAGTTAACTTTTTTGTACCTGTTTCTATTTTTTTTTGTCTTTTCCTTTCCCTTCATCTATAATTTTGTTTATCACTTTTGTTTTTTTATCTATTATTTTTCATAAATGATATTTAAAACTATATACAGGGTGGACCATAAATAATAGGCCATAGTTCAGGGGTAGATTCTTTGGGCCCAAATATGAGGATATAACCAAATATGCTTTAGTAAAAAGTTGCTGTGGAAAAAAATACAGGGTGTCAAAGTTCAAATTATTTTTTCGTTTTTTTTTGCAATAACTCAAAAGCCTCTTGACTGATCTTCGCCAAATTTGCTAGAGTAACTTTTTTCATTCAAGAAACAATAATTATATTATATTACGTTAGATCATAGAGGGCGCCGCAGGATCTGTATCTGATGATGAATTTTTTTCATATTTTTTTTACGAAACGTTGTGGTATTTCTAACCAGAAAATCTGATGAGGGCGTCATTTCCACGTATAAAAGGTACACTTGGTAGAACTTGATAACTCCAACCGTTTTCGAGGAAAGTGCCGTTAAACATTTCAACAATTTTTTTAAAGACAAATTCAAATTTAATGAAACAAAGTGTATTTATTGAAAAACGTACAAAACGTAAGGGAAAACAAAGTCGTAACAACAGCGTAAACTCTTTCTCACTTTCTTATGAACTAATGGATTATTGGATATGGAAAATTTACGAAATAATTGGAACCGTTGATATATTTAGTTCGATATTTTCCAAAAACAGAAATACTTCACAGTATGCTGACGGGCGCTTCGCCAACTAAGCTGGCATCATCAGGTGATTAAATTACAGATATAGCTATATGCCTAAAAAAATTAACTTATTCTCAAAACAGTAAAGGTAACACAGAACATCCAACAATTAAATGTCCATTAAAACGATGAAGAAGTTTAAAAATGTTTTTAACCACCTTCCGGGTCCACTGATTTAGGTTTGTCTGAGAAAAGGGGACAGAGCCTTAACAGTTTATAGTGGGATCCGAACCACTTGCTGGAGTTAGTTTATTATTGAAAATTAATTCGCAGTCGAGTGGTTCAAAGCCACTTCGCTAAGTATGTTCAAAGAGAACGCTAACCACTGAGCCACCAGCCTACATTTACAACTAGTTATTGCTCGAATTATTAACTATTGCATTTTGCCTGGCTACTAACAATAATAAACAGATATTAGGACTATCCACGAAAGTTGAATAGTAGTTGCATACAATCGGGTAAGTACATAGTTTAATTATGTAATTCTTTTTGGAAATTATTTGAATGAAGACCCAGATCAAGTTATCTATGAAACAAAACACCGAAATAAACAAAAAACAAAATACAAACACAACAGAACATCGTTTAAACATCCAGGTACATTCTAACGTCTTAACAATATCTTACGATCACTATCTCTACTTACTTGTCACTAATTTTGCTTTTCATCCACTTGGGGATTGGCATTCCAGAGCTAAGGGACCGGTCCTCCTGTGTGGCCATCGTGTACTGGTTCTTGCTAATTTGTAAGTATATGAAAACAATTTATGGATGTCGAATACGATTTGTATTGTGAAGTGTTAACAACAAAGCTTTTAAAATTTTGATATTTTAAAACTAAACTATGGATGGAAATTTAGCACTTAGAACACTGCTTGTAGAAATGATTCCTAGGAGTAAGCTTTGGCCATTGTACAAATCTGTAAACAAAAACATTACTGTAGTCATCATATGACAAAAACGTCACAGAGCTTAGACAGGGGTAATAATAGAATTTAAAATTTTGGCAACGAGAACGAGTTCTCATTTAAATATATTGCAATTCTCGGAATTTCCTCCTTAATAAGTACCTATACGTTTCTTTGTCTTTTAACATTCAATGGGAACTAGATTATGTGTATAAGTAACATGTATAATAATTATACACTCAAAATATATATTTTGATTTAATAAAAAAAGGCAAATTAGACAAAATTATTTAATTACCTTAACGTTTTTGCACATTAAAATTCTTTTATTAGAAGCACCCATTGTCAATCACAGAAGATTTTTACTGAAGTAAAGTATTCGATAGCGAGAGGCGTTCTCGTCGCTTCCATATGATTAATTATTGAAAAAACATAACCAAAGTGCGTTCGGTTTACCTCGGTCTCAAATTTTGACTGTACTGTGTCCATTAAATAGAGAAATAAATTTTGTTTTTGATTTGTAAGAGTTCATACTAGTAGATTAGACATTTATTTATTATTAAAATAGTTTATGTACTGATATAAACAAATAATAAAACAAAGTGAATAGGAACGTACCCCATAAGGCTTTTCAATTGCTTGGTAGGCCCGGTTAGTATTGAATGGTTGTGATTTAAATAAAAATCTTTATCCCGACTACCATATAAATATATGCATTATGTATGTCTTTCCTCAAGAACAATGCTATTCATATTCAAGGGTTATAAGCAAATAAAGAGGATAACTTATTCCCTGTAATATTACAACGTTAACCGCGAGCCGAAGATGACAGATCGGTTAGTGACGTCACCACTGATGCTCAACTCTGTGTTCTCCGTAAGAGACCGTGTATATTCTTGAGTTCTTGAGCTTCTTATTTGTTGTGTTTTAAATGCTTTTTGTGATTTTTCAACACTGTGCTTTGTGAAGTAGGTTTTCGTATTTTTGTTATTAAAAGCCTAGTATTGTTTATGTTTTAAATTTTAATAGACTGTGCTTCCCAATCTAATTTTTGTGTTTTGGCGCTTTTTCTCACCATCGTGCTAGACAATTATTGCATTTTAGTTTGGTTCTCTGGTAGGAATTTATATAAATGGTTTTCACAAAAATTGCAATTTTAAGGTCTTTCACTTTTTTTTTTAGACCACACAATGCCTGGACGTATTTGCGCTGTTGGTTCTTGTAAAAGCAATCACCTTACACTCAAGAAGAAAAGCTTTAATATGGTATTTCATTCTTTCCGTGGCCCGTTTTTTTAAAGCAAAAATAAGGACAATAACGTAACGATATACCTGAATCACAGAATTAAATTCGAGTTTAAATTTAAAAAACTTGCCAAAACCCTGTGTAAAATAGAACTAACTGGATAAATATACTTTCTTTTTTGTGTGCACCTACCGACTAATAATCGAGTTCGTCTGTTCTCGGCACTCAAAAACGCAACAAAACTTTACGACATAATTATTATTACAGTTGGGCCAAGCGGCATGCTGTCATCAAACAAGCCGACGCACATTAAAAACCCATAAAGGTAAGCGAGTCAATTTGCGAACGAAACTACCGGCATTTTAATGAGGTCGTAAAGTTTTTGTTGCGTTTTTTTAGTGTCGAGAACAGATGAACTCGAGTGTACCTACCTAAACATAGTAAAATGTGTACGTTTTAAATGATTTTGTTTATATACAGTATATTTTCAAAAAGTTATAATAATCCTCAACTTCATATTTCTTGATCTCCAGTTCATTTGGTTGTAGAGTGCTCGCATTAACGTCATTCTTTTCCTCAATAAGTCTGGCTTCAATGAGCTTCTAAGCATTTTTTCTCCATGCGATGCATATGAAAAGAATGATGAGGAAAAATTTTAAAAAGAGTCATTTATTACAATGCATTTTAAATAATGCCATATCTCAGGAGCACTAGTGGTGACGTCACATTGGTCGGCCTTAAAGCTAACAGATTTGCCCATATAGGCAATCCTTTTCCGTTTATAATCCTTGATTCATATTCACTGCAGTAAATTGTCGCGTTCATTACTAAGCGATCACGTATCATTACGTCATTTGATCAGATGAAGTTTAAGTATGTGATCAGTCGGGCAAATGCCGTTCATGTAAAATGATCAGTGAGCGCTGCCTGATCGCTCACCGTGATGAACATAACCAATAATGGTGGCATTCAGCGCACGTAACAGTTGTGTAACGGTAGCGCAAACGTACTCTGACGGATATGCTATTTTCTCAACATGTTAAGTAGCGCAAAGCATTTGTGCTATAAGTTGTAAGCGATGAGCAGTTGCGAGGAAAATTAAAAAAAAAAAAATGATACCAACACAATTTATTATATCTATGATGGACATCTTCTAGAAGTTGAGGAGACTGATACTTTGATGAAATAGCTTCTGCTCACATATATCTAACCTAAAATACTGAAAGTAGTTTTACCAAAAGGTTCGGTAAAAAGGTGCTTACCATAAGAGACTTCCTTAAAGTTGCAAAATTATTTTCAAATTTCAAATGATGAAAAATAAACACGTATATTTTGACATTTGATCATGGCACAACAATTGTTATTTCAGAGAACGTTTCAACGGTTCCGTAACAGCAGCGGTAGCGGGCGCTTTATGCTACGTCCGCTGAATGCGATCAATGATTTCGTTGGAAAGACTTAAAATAGTATAAGGATAAGTGATTCAGTCAAGGTCGATACGATGCACGCCGATGATAGATAACAAGTATATGGAATGGCGGGAGAAAAATGACCAGTGGACCATTTTACCCGTCTGTTTCTTAAGAATTACACATTGTAACGTATAGGAGTATATAGGTGTCTGTTGTTTTCGTCTCGTCAAGTTCTCTTCAAGTCAGTTTGGAACGTTATAAACAAAAATTATTGCCTGAGTATTTCTTTGGCAATGTAGATGTACATGAGCAAAGTTTACAACCAGCGATGGAAGAAATGTGTAATAAAAGAGAGTCTCTTGCCGATGTAGAGTGTTACAGAAAACTTCAATACCGAACCCCCCGAGTTGGGGTATTCAAATTTATTGCAACGTACAATTAATTCGAAACACTACCACAAGATTATATAAAAATAACGATGACCTTTTCCCCAACACAACCCACCACAGTCTTCTTGTGTTACCTTTTGGTTTTAATTAAGGAATATACATTTACAACCGAAATTAACCCCCGTACGGGATTATTTCGAATTTAAGCATAGCCTAGTGTTATTGTCGGTTATCAGGTATTGTCGAGAATAATTGCCTGACTTACGCCGTTATCTTCACTACACTGGAAAGTGCGCAAGCGTCCGCCGTTTCTCTTTTCCGTCGTCGTCAAAAATTGTAGGTATGTTTGTTTTTTGAGAATTTATTATTTATGTTTTTTCTTAATCATCCTTTCAAAACTCATACAAAAACGTATGGAGAAAATTTTATTAAAGCCTTTTGACTTCATTTTAGTTGATATTTTTTTAAATATCTCCTCATTAGCTGATTAAAAAATCAACATGTACTTTGAGGTTATGTCTGATTGGCCTTACTAAACAAATTTGTTTTAGGTTTCCAAAATGGGAGCTTACAAATACATCCAGGAATTGTACCGGAAGAAGCAAAGTGATGTGCTCAGATTTTTACTAAGAATCAGGGTATGGCAATACAGACAGTTAACCAAGTTGCACCGCGCCCCCAGACCGAGCCGCCCTGACAAGGCACGTAGATTGGGATACAGAGCTAAACAAGGTAAGATAGTGTGAGGTTTCTTTATACTTTTAAAATGTATGTTTTTGTTATGTATCCGATTTAAATATGTTTTCTTCAGGTTTTGTGATCTTCCGTATTCGTGTACGTCGTGGTGGACGCAAACGTCCCGTTCCAAAAGGTGCTACCTATGGTAAACCAAAGAGCCATGGAGTGAACGAGCTTAAACCCGTTCGTAATTTGCAAGCAATTGCCGAGGTGAGTCTTAAGTTTTCATAAAGATGCATAACCGTACTTTTACGAAGTTAGTCTACGTCTAAAATTACTACTTCAAGTAAACTGAGATTTTGATACAGTTCCTGTTAACTTGGCTGTTGGAAATACCTTGCTATCTTAGAGTAACATGAAGGGTAAAGTTTAATTGCTAAAACTAATTTAACCAGCAATCTACCCTTAGTGTGTGAAAGCTCTCTTAGTAACAAATTCTGAGATTAATTATCACTGTAAAATTAATAGTAGCTGAGATATGAGGTAATACTAAAGGAGAACGGAAACCTCGAATTTTTGCGTGATTTTTTCAGGATACCCTATTTTGGGGGTCATAGAACACGAATCCGAAATTAGTTTTGCGAGCATACGAACCGTTTCTCCAAAAAAAAAATTTTTGAAAATTTTTCTTAAGACGCACTTTTTCATGCACTAATTTATACACCAACAGCACTTGTATATCGTCTTTTTCCTTACTAAGGTCACACTATGGCCTTTATAGAACAATAAACCCTTCACTTATGGCAGAAAACTCACTTTCTTTTACATAAAAATAAAAAGATAGTTTGTAAAACATCACAAAACAGCTACTCAGAACTATACAACTCTCAACCCGATGCGCATGCATTTACAAAGTCGTGTCTAAAGTACCGACACCGACCAATATCATTAGGCGATTTTTCACGTTTTCAATGTTAAATTAATATTCCTTGTGGAAGCGGTATGGGTCATTCTATAGAACACCCCCCTCTTCTGCCGAGAAAACAGAAATACTAAACGACGCGGATTTCGAAACGTCGACCGGCCGCGAACGTGTCTTGATTTATGTTTTATAAATAATGCTTTAACGCCATCTGTCCCAGATTTAATAAGGTGCTAAGTATTATTATATATCCCTTGCCCTTCAAGACAAGTTCGCGCCCGTCGACGCTTCGAAAGTGTCTTGAAGGGCAAGGGATATATAATGGTACTTAGCATCTTATTAAATCTGGGGCAGACTGCGTTAAGTATTATTTATAAACATACATATCCCTTGCCCTTCAAGGCGCGAATGTGTGTACTTAACGCCGTGTGCCCCAGATTTAATAGGGTGCCAA
Organism: Leptura quadrifasciata; assembly: GCA_963675555.1. Lineage (NCBI taxonomy): Eukaryota > Metazoa > Arthropoda > Insecta > Coleoptera > Cerambycidae > Leptura > Leptura quadrifasciata. The sequence goes on along the minus strand of OY776681.1, from coordinate 9,264,458 downwards.
GTACTTTTATATATCCCTTGCTCTTCAAGACACTTTCGAAGCATCGACGGGCGCGAACGTGTCTTGAAGGGCAAAGGATATGTATGTTTATAAATAATACTTAACGCCATCTGCCCCAGATTTAATAGGGTGCTAAGTACTATTATATATCCCTTGCCCTTCAAGACACGTTCGTGCCTGTCGACGCTTCGAAAGTGTCTTGAAGGGCAAGGTATATATATTAGTACTTAGCACCTTATTAAATCTGGGGCAGACGGCGTTAAGTATTATTTATAAACATATATATCCCTTTCTAAGTGTCGACCGGTCGCGAATGTGTTTGGAAATGTAACGTCGCATATGTCTTTCAACACTAAAAATTGATTAGTTTAACCCAGTAACTTTCAATTCTTTCAAATGTGCTTTTAGACACCAAACCTTACACATGCGCAACAACGCATGCAAATATATGTAATCAAATGACAGATGGAGGTTCATCTAATACAGTTTCTGTGAATAAAATTCTGATTTTTATACAAAAGAAAGTGAGTTTTCTGCCGTAAGTGAAGGGTTTATTATTCTATAAAGGACATAGTGTGATCTTAATAAGGAAAAAGACGATATACAAGTGCTGTTGGTGTATAAATTAGTGCATGAAAAAGTGCGTTCATGCAAAACTAATTTCAGATTCCTGTTCTACGACCCCAAAATAGGGTATCCTGAAAAAATCGCGCAAAAATTCGAGGTTTCCGTTCTCCTTTAGAATCACCAAATATATAAATGTATTTTTTTGCATTCTGTTAAAAGTATCTTGCTAAGTTTGTATATTAATTGTTTTTATACAGTTTAATTCAGTATTTAGATATATTTGAAATCACATCGTAATTTACCTATTCTTTTTTTCGGGATTGGAACATATCTCAATAAAGTGGTCGCGAGTGCCAAGCGATGTCATGGTCTTAAAATCGATTTTTGACAATAATTCTGTTACAGGAACGTGTCGGTAGAAGGTGTGGTGGACTCCGAGTTCTAAATTCATATTGGGTGGCCCAAGATTCTTCATACAAATACTATGAAGTGATATTGATCGACCCATCACATAACGTAAGTCACTTTCATAACAATTACATTTAGAAGTTTTTAAATATTTTAGTACTTAGTGTCGAAGGAGCAAAATTAAGGCTGAATAATTAACCATCATAGTTTTTACAAATTTCACTTAACAAGCGTTTCACCAACCAACTCGGCATCGTCAGGAGATGATAACATTGATAACTGATATACAGAACTTTCAGTAATGATCACAGGATACGTGACCGCAAAAATATAGACAACCAACTATACACTATGGTATTGCATTAAACAGAAACACCCTAAATTCGTTGGTGTTCTAGCAAAACGTAAAATATTATAAAAACAATTATGAAAATTTGGTATTAGTATATTATTATTCATTTATTCTTCAAATTTAAGAATAATTTTTTAATATTGAAAAATTTAGATGGGATGCGTTTTATATAAATAAAAAAATGTTTGCAAGAAATAAATTATTACAACTAATTCAAAATAATCTTTATTTTCACAGACAACATATATATAAACATTCGAATCGAACAATTCACAGAGAATAAAACAAATTACATAATAAAAACTTCTGATACGAGATTTAAATTAGAAGATGAATGAATACATTTTAATATGAAGTGCCAAGAAATTACAACAATTGTAATTCAAAGTGGTGGCCTTGAATTTCTAAACACACGTGAACTCTTCTTTCATATTTTCCAATACGTTCTGTAACTGATCGACAATAATATTGAGGATTTCTCTTTCTGTTGCCTCTTGTAATTTGTCAATGATATGTAATTTATCTTTAAAAACATTGTTCTTCATGTGTCCAAATAAAAAATAATCTCAGGGCATTAAATCTGGAGACTGTGCAGGCCATAGTCCTTTGCTGACTAATCAGTCATCGTAAAACTCCCGCAAAAAATCAAGTGAAGCTCTTGCTGCATGGGTAGTAGCATCGTCTTGCTGGAAATAATCATGTTGCAATTCATCATCATGCACCTGCGCCAGAAAGTGCTCTAATATAAGAGTTTGGTACCTGTGGACATTAATTCTTTCACGAAAAAATATGAGGCCTATAATTCACCTTCTAGATATTGCCACTCCTACACCAATTTTTAAGGGGTATAAACATGTTTCTACTTAAGTGAGGTGGTTTTCTGTAGCCCATGTCCTGTAGTTCTGACTATTGATATAACACGTTAAGTGGAACCAGGCTTCATCAGTAAAATAGAGGTTAAATCCAATACATCATTATTTAAATTTCCGTTGAACCAATGACAATCAGGGTTGGAAAAAAACAGGTTTTTTTCATTTTAAACAAAAAAACTTTTTTGTTTTAAACAGTTTTTTTTTGTTTAAAACATTGCATTATGTATTAAATATGTTTTAAACATGCCAACCCTGACGACAATATCTTACTCGATTTTCAAAATCAGAGGGTAATAATTCTTGAACAACGGTTACCTTGTATGGCTTGTCGTTTATATTACGACATCTTAAGAGCGCCAATTCCCAGTACTATATATATTTTTATTTGCATTCAGGTTTTATGTATAAACAAGAGTTTCAGTAGATATCGTTATTAGTTGTTGTTAACAATTTTTACTAAAGAAATTCATATTTTTAATTTGCAAGAAACTAAATTTAAATGGTATGTAACGTATTCAATCATTAAAAAATTTAGTGTAAAAGTACCTACCTGTTTGAGCGGACAACTTTGGTATACACGTTGTCGGGCAGTGATTCATTCTTGCTCGAACGTCGTTCATAACCACTTCAGTTGAAACAGTTGGCCTATCAGTGAATTTTCCTTTGCAAAGGCTGTGTTTCTTTGCAAAATGATCAACAACTAGATATTTACGATTTGAAAATGTGTCATATGGAATGTTTGCTTCAGGAAATTTTTCCATAAATTGTTCAATACATGATTGCAATGAATTTGTCCATGTTCCATCTTCGTTGCGAGTTTCACTTCGAAAATGAACCATCAAAATGAAGGTATCTTGCTCTGGCATATAAACCATGGCAAAAACCACAGGACTAGAATAAAATTTTAAAAAAACATTACTTAACCTAACATTTTTCCCTGTATCATTACTCAACTGATGTAAATTATGTAGTTCTGAAAAGAACTGATTAGTAGAGTACTCTAATAATAATTAAAACAATTCAAAACTCGTGAAAAAGAATTGATAATAATTATGCAATATCCACCAAAACCCAACCCTACTACTACGTCTATGATATGACATTACAGATTAAAATGAATACCTAATTAAATGTTAGGATATGCTTATTAGACTGTACGGCGCTAAATATTCAGCATAGACAAACCGTTGCCTTATTGGTTCCGCTGGGCGTGTTCAGTTTCAGAGCCAATTAAACTGTCCGTTCCGTCGAGATCTCGTGTAATTTCGGTGAAATGAACTGTCAGCAAAGATAATTAAAAATGCAGCCTTATATACATACGAATGAAAATATCCCTAGTATGGAAGGCTCTGACATAGCTAAAACATGAAAAGCCCAAAAGATGAACTAAAAAATCACGTGTCCTGTGATCATTACTGAAGGCTCTGTAGTTATCTCCACATGGAGTTAATACTAAGTAATTAAAGCTCATAATTTTAACAAATTTCACTCAGCATTTCATCAACCAACTCTGCATCATCATAATTTCAAATTAGTGCATGATGAATTTGAAAACAATTTTTCGACATTGAATTAGTTTGACTAACTTTTCTAAAACTTTAAATATTTGAGGCCCTTTTGTTTTTTGTGGCTGTTTTATGTAAGTTTACAGTAAAATTGCTTGCGCCAATATATTTTAAGCCTATTAGTGTTAAGTAATTTACTAATGATGAACCAATTATCGATGTTTACTGGGATTTCCATCTATACATTAATATGTGTAAATTTTGTATGATTTACCATCCAATGTTTCTCCTGTGGCCAAAAATTCGTGTCTTTTTTTTTTGTTGTTGAAACTTTATGAACTTGTGAAATTAGACTAGCTGTTGTGTAAATTGCTATTCTGTTTTCAAATTTTAACCAACGGATAGAGAATAGTAATATCTAGTCATTTTTCCAATCATGAAGTGTTTGGTAGTTCAAAATTTTGGATAAATACAATCAGGTTTCTGTATCAATCTCCAAGCAGTGATGTGCCCTATTTTTCTCAGTCGTTAAGATCTGGCAACACTATAGATAATAATAATAGTCTTCTATTTAGCACTTTGCTGTACATATCCACAATAGTAAGAAAATTATACAGATATACACATAAAATATTTAATACAACATACCTTTTCACATGTCAAAAATAAGCTATAACTACTCTTTTGAAAGATGCTGTGCTATGGTCCTGTTTATCTTCCCTTCTAAGACAAGACCGTTATATGTGTTTAGACCCCTCTGACGGACCTCTGTGCGGCAGTTGTGTTTACTCGTCGCAGGATAAAATTAATTCTACCTCTAGTGTTATAAGTGTGAAAATTCTCAAAAGTGTACATTTTCTTGCAGATAAGGAGGTACTATATGCAAATTAATTTTTTGTGTGAAAATCAGTACTAGACAATGCCCCCCCCCTCCTGTTTTCGAGGGGGGTCAAACCAATTTTTCTACCTCGACAACCCCCTCAAATTGGTCAAAAATCACCCCCCAAAGTCCCGTTTTCTGTGAACCCAATTATTTTCCCCTGTTTTTTGACTAATTGTTATTCTCTCGAGTAGAACGGAAGGTTCCTCGAGGGATTTGACCTCAGCACCCCTACCTCAGGCTTCCACCCCTGTAGGGGGTTGGAAAATTGATTAAGGAAAAAAAATTATATTTTATAAGGAGGCTATACACATATGTATTTACACGCATATTCATACACCCATGCCTGTATGTGCAAAATTTATGAAAACACTTTAAGAAACATATTTCCTTCTACAAAATATTAATTTTTTCCCCAGGAAAAAAAAATTCCACTCCTTTGAAGGGTGAGAACAACCCCCCCTCCCCCCCGGTGGTGGTTACACAACCCTGGTCACCTGCCATCTTATTCAAAGAAACACCTCCTGTAAAACATCAATTTTTTCTCATAAAAAAGAATATCAATTGTCCAACCCCCTACAGGGGTGGAAACCTGGGGTGTGGATGACTGAGGTCAAATCCCTCAAGCGATCTTCTGTTCTACTCGAAGGAACAACAATTAGTCGAAATACTGGGGAAAATAAATGGGTTCATGGAAAAGGGGGGCTTTGGGGGTGATTTTTGCCGAATTTGAGGGGGTTGCCGAAGAGGAAAAATTGGTTTGACCTTGGGAATGGATTCATCACCCTCAAAAATGGGAGGGGGGCATTTTAATCCCAGTCTCAATGATTCGGTAATTTCGTCATAAGTCACTATTTTGATTATCTGTTAATTTATAAATTTTATAACTTTTTTCCTTCTGGTTTATAGCATTAAGGACTCTTTCATTAAACCACCCTTTATCTGTCCCATGTAACATAACTTCTTTCTTAGGCATAAAATTATCCACTATTTTTTTGATGATGATCCGTCAAGTACTTCCTCGACAAAAAGTCCATATGCAACAATATACTACTTTATATGAAATATTCCATATGCAGTTTTATCATATTCCTTAAAAATAAATCGTATTTTTCCACACAAAAAAATCTAAAGGAGTCAGATCTGGTCACCAAGGTGCCCACACCATCAAGCAACCAAGGAATGACCATTAAGAAATTGACGGGCGGTTACTACAAAAATGGGGGGAGGATAGTTTTCGTCGAAATTCACTGTATATTTGTTCGAAATCATTTAAAATGGCAACCATAGACAGCTGAACATGCTTAATTTTGTTGGACTTGAGAAGCAAAAACATCTAATTCCTTTAAATGCAAATAAACTGCTGTGTTCTAAGCTTGTCATATTTGAGACCTGCGTATAAGGGGCGGAGTACCACGATACAGGCGTTTATATATATTTTGTCGTTTTTAGGCGATCCGTCGTGACCCTAAGGTCAACTGGATAGTGAACGCTGTTCACAAACATCGTGAGTTGCGAGGAAAGACTTCGGCTGGAAGGTCATCCCGTGGGCTTGGCAAAGGCCACAGATATTCCCACACCAAGGGTGGATCAAGACGTGCCGCTTGGCTCAGAAGGAACTCTTTGCAATTGCGCAGAAAACGTTAAGTTATATTTTACTATTTTGATAAACATTAAAATTAAAATGATAAGATTACCAGTGTTTATTTTACCTACCTTGAAGGGAATAATTTCCTTGGATAGCGAATGTTGAGTGTCCTATTTTTATTATTTAAAAAAATGACCTGGTCGAATAAAAGTGCATTTTCACAGCTATTTTTAGTTCTATAGATTGAGTGAAAGGTAAATTTATATTTAAATTTTATTCCTTCCAATACCGTTCGAAACCACTTTTAGTTTCCCAAATTCTCATATGAACTACCCCAAGAACTCATTTTATACTGAGATTACCTCGAAATGAACTTTTTTTTTTCAATTAAGACCGAATTAAAACATCTTTATAACCGAACAATAAGTCAGATTTGAAATCAACATTAATAGCTTGTTTCTGTATGTCTTATTGTTTTTATTTCATTTTACACCATCCAACAATACCTAAAGTAAAGAGTAAATAAAACGTAGCATTGGCAACATATGACAAAAGAAGAAAAAAATAAACTACATAATACAATAATTCAATTCAATACATACATTTTTTAAAAAATCTATAAATAGAAGTAAATATATCCAGCCTGTCCTGCAGACTATTGCAGTTCTCTCGCATAAAAAAAGGAGGGGGAAATTTTAACATGTTTGTCCGCGGGGCAGTCAGATAAAATGTGTAACAGCGATGAGCCCCAACTCTAGGAGTATAGAAATTAATTTGCTGAAAAAATTGGGAACAATCAATTTTGTTTATAAATTTATTGAGAAAATTCAAGGACTGTGTTTTTCTGCGGTCTTGCAAAACTTACTACAGAAAATCTGTTTAATAGGTTCTGCTGAGGTAGTCCAATGTTAGGGTAGTGGCCATCCATTTTGAAAGACAAAAATTTTTAAAACGCCATTGGATAAGCTTTCAGTATGAACATTATAGCCCTATTGCCATATTAAAGCAGCATACTCAAATTTAATTTAACAAGTGCATTAAAGAGTAGTGTAAATACTTGGATGTCGGTGAAGCCCTGAGAGAGAACTTTTGTAGCTGATCTTAATAGTTTCATAATTGAAAGAAATAGGTGATATTTTTCGGGTGAAAGTTACAATATTGCACTTTGCAACATATAGGGGAAGGTTTTTTAATACCACTAATTTAATTCGATGAATATTATGAAGAGGAGTGGACCAAGGATTGACCCTTGAGGCACTTCTGAAGATTTCTTTTTTACGAGGAGGGGAAACTCTCATGGGCTCCCAACCTGAGGTGGATCAGTGTCAGAATCTTGCCGACTAAAACCCCTCCTCACAGGGTCGTCTGTAAACACTGCGAGGACACTGCAGCCTCTTGGACTTATTCGGCACTCTCTGTTCTGATCTACATTGCCCATTTTAATACTCCTGTGCCATTGATGAGGTGATATAGGTCTGAGAATGGGCGAGTTTTAATGCTTTACTGGTCTGTTTGTGTTTGCCCTTAAATATTGTTTCGTCTGTGGGTCAGTGCCTCACATTCATATATAATATGGTCTACTGTCTCTTGTACCTTACCACATAATCTCAAATTGCAGTCAAGGTCGCCGTCGAACTTGCCAATTCTGTGCAGGTGCTTCTTAACAGGAAAATGTCTCGTCAAGAGACCTGTTACGATTCTCAACGGTAACCTGTTCTTTGAGAGCAGTTCTACAGTTTGTTTTGGGCATGGTCCTTTAATAAATGTTTTCCCATATCGATTACTTAGTATGTTCCTCTAGTAATGATTGTGTTTATTCCTGACCCAGTCTTTAATTGTCCCTCTAGCCGAGCCTTTGGTAATGCCCAGCACGGGCTCTGGGCCATAGAATGTACTAGCTGTTCCTTGTCTAGCAAGCAAGTTCATCAGCTTTTTCGTAACTGTCTATTCTGCTGTGTCCCTGCACCCAGAGTAGTTTAACTCTGTTCTGCTCACCCAGAAGTTCGAGCTCTTTGTGGCAGTCCCACACCAGTCTGGAAGACACTTTATCCGATGCGATGGAGATCTGCTGGTTCACATATCTTCGTTTAACATTCTCACATATACACTCAAGTATAGCCAGAGTTTCAGTTTGAAGTACAACGGCGTGGAGTCCAAGAGAAAGGCTTATACTGGCCCTCGCTCTCACTCCATATATTCCTGCTCCAGCTCCTGATTCCATCCTAGACCCGTCCATATACCAGGCCAGGTCTTTGCGTAATATCTCAGGAGCTCCTATTGACCAATCCCCTCTCTCTCCAATAGAGACACTGAAGAGCTTGTTAAATGTGATTTTTGGGACCAATGTAGTCTGACCTCATGCTTAATAAAGGATCTACTACAATGTTGATCATCCTCATATGTCCCGACTCCCCTGTAGGGAGAGCCAAGTCATGTGAGTTTCGTACCCTGTATGCCCCCATTTTTGCCTCTCCCTGAACCACCACGCTGAGTGGGGAAAGTCCAATAAGGTGTTCATGGCTGCTCTGGGGGTGCTTTTCATACCACCTGTGATTCCCAAGCAAACCATTCTCTGTATCCGGCTTAGCTTGTTAGCTGCAGTTGTTTGAGTAGCTTTGGACCACCAAACTAAGGCAGAGTGTGTAATGAAGGGTCTTGTTACATTGGTATAGAGCCAATACACCATATCAGGCTTGAGCCCCCATGTTTTGCCATATAATTGTCTTCGTCTTGTGAGGATACAGAAATCTCCTTGGAAATGAAACCGAGACATTCAACGAACTGCGTTCTGCTAGTTAAATAAGACAAATAGGTCAAGCAGTGGCACAGACATTCCAACTCTTTCAAGCTTTTCAAGTAAGATGCCATGATCTAACTAATCAAAGGCCTTGCAGAAATCTGTATAAATTACGTCCATCTGGACATTCATATCAAGATTCTGCGCAACAAATTGAATGATGCTCAATAGACTTGTTACCGTTGATGTAGTCGTGTTGATGAATAGAAATCTGTTCCTGAATGCGGTGGTACAATACGTCATGTAGTGCAATTTCAAAAACTTTGGCAAAATTACATTTTATTGTTATAGGTCTGTAGTTTCCAACCTTATTCCTATCACCCTTTTTAAACATGGCACAACCTCGAGTGGTTTTCCAAACATTCGGAATAACACGGGTACGCAGCGTTAAGTTAAGCATTATAGTGAGAGGTTCGACCAAAGCATAAGCACAGTCTCGAACAATAAATGTTGGAATGTCATCAGGACCTTAGTAAGCTTAAGTCTTAACTTTAATAACCCGGTTAATACATCGTTGGTACTAAACTGTGAAAAGTGTAGTGTAAGTCATTGTAAATAAATCATTTGCATTATCAGTAATGTTTACCGGTGTGGTGAATGCAGTGCTGAAAAAGCTAGCGAAACCATCAACAGTATGTAGATGACGGTTAAATTTTTATCGTTGTACATTAAATCGTCCGGAATGTTTGACATATTTGATTTAGGATTGATGTAACCCCAAATGACTACGTCATTCTTTACATTACGTTCAATATTTCTTAGAAAGATCAACATCTATGTTTATTTGATTTCTTAAAAGTTTAAACTGATTATGTACATCCGGATTGCTTGCTTTTGTAGCGCTTCCAAAGCAAGAATTATCTGGAATTCATCTCCATAAAAAGTCAAGGGGTGTTGGATCAGAGGATTTAGCAGGTCAATATATGACTATTCCTCACTGGAGGTCTGCACCATAGGGGGACTGTGATCATGCTAAAAGCATACCACAATGAAATTTTTTTTTAATGTTGTGTAAGTAGGAAAGCCTTATCAAATAGGTTTTAACATCTTTTTAATTTTTTTTTTTTTTTTTTGGAAAGTAGAACCAGATAAGTAAATAAAAATCAAAGTAAAAAATAATGAACTCTATTAAAGGAATTAAAATATCAAATTAAATAAATAACAATGTTTTTAAAAAGGAATTAGAAATATTTTAAAATATTCCAATTACATCCGCTGATGAACTGTATAAATATTAAAAGAAATACTTTTAAAATTAAGCTAAGGCAAAATTTTACTACTTAAAATGGCTCGTTTATCTTTCTCAAATTCAAGATTAAGCCTACAATCAAGTAGTAATTAAACTCGTACTAGCTTGAGTTTATTCAAAGAAGTCCTCTTCTATTAAATTAAATAACAAAAATGATAAAAATAATCCAAACAATCTTCATCTGAAGCATTTTACAGATTAAATTCAATATTGGGGTAGTAACAGCAGGTTTTTAACATTACATACATTTTTTGTATATTCTACAGGAAAATAATCATTATAATACATCTTTATAATCCAGATTGCATATCTGAAAATACTGCCGGCTAATGTGAAAAAAATATTTCAATATCACTCTAATCGAGGTATATTTGGGAGCCGCATTCGGCTGTGTAATTTTCAGGTACATGTGGTTGTGAGATTTTGATAAACTCGTCTAATGGGCAGAGTACTTCACAGCCCTCTAACTGTTGTTCTTCGGGTTCCGTGTCCACACCTTTCAAATAAAGAACCTGGAAATAAAAGTAAGTTGAGGATAACTCAGTCATGTGAACTTTTAAGCATATAAATTTGAGTCGTGAGACAATTACTTTGCACAGTTCTTTTAAAAAGCTAAATTTTTTAAGTAATTTGCTATATTTGTAACATTAATCAACTGATGATGAAAGCCTAATTAGCGAAACTTTCATCAATATGCTATGTAGTATGTTTTTGTATTATAAAGGGTTGCAAGATATGTAACCAACATTAACCTGTTGTCTAAATTTTAATACAATTGGATTACTTTCTTACAAGAAACATGGACGTACAGGCTGACATTTTGAAAGTTGTTCAGGATTCTTTGAATAAAAAGAATGGTAGACATGTTTTTCCCTACAAGCGACATTTACAGTTTAACAGACAATAGCTGTACCGGTTACTTTCAATTTGATCTGTTAATTTATGTGCTGTATGTGGTCTATGGTTATACGTTTTCCCTTTAGTTATATACATAACAGACCTCAGACTAAGAAATAATCTGAGTAATAAACTGTGTGGTTATACTAGAGAACACACAGCTGTATTGTTAGCTGCATATAAACGAATCTGTTTCTGCTCATAATGTATACGGGTCGAAGTGTATACGGATAAAAGCAGACAGAAAGCAGGTGGCGCTGCTGTAAAGAGGACCACTAGAGTCCGTATAAAGGATTCTAGAGGTCTACAAAAAATGTGGTAGATAGGCGCGGCTCCAAACAATAGACGAAAATCACCCATCAATAGATGGCGCTGCCAATTTCTGAATTGACAGAGTAGTGAACAACAAAATTTTAACATTATTCATATAAGTATTTAAAACATTAAACAAAATAATTTATTGAATGAAAGCTGTTTTGTGATAACTTCCTAAAATATTTAAAAAGACGAACAAGTATGAAATTATGCCTAGCGTATTTTTTATAAATGGAATATCTGAGTTTTATATAGTAGTGTCAGACAAACTGAAAAGTAAAAATGTCGATTTCGGATATTTTGCTGATCGTGTGAGGAATAAGAAGAGCCAGTTTCCAAAGGTGGGCATATACTTTTATTTAAAGAGTATTAAATAGTCAAACGTACACCAACAAAATACAAGTTCCTAAGCCTTCTTTAAGGACTATTTACTAGGTGGACATCTATCTTTTTAGTATTTAACTACATTACGGTATTCGTTGGTAGGTACTTATACATTGTACCATAAACAGCAGCCACTTTTTATGAACGATCCAAGGGACCTTTTCCGTGTGAGAAAGGAGAGTGTAAAGAAGGTTTTTAGGGACACAGAAAATATTTAAAACAATTTTTATGTTCAAATGTGCTTTTAGAGGGCAAAATATTAAAACATAATATTTTTAGTCGCAAACTCCTCTATAAAATCCTTATTTTACTATAAGGAACGTAACCAGACTGCAACCAACAGCTACTCTCCGGGCTATGTGCCCCGCCGAGCGCTGAATTACAAGTTATAAGCCTGGCGCGTTAAGTATAATAATTACATGTTACCATCAAAACGCTAATGCTTCGATTGCGACTAAACATATTATGTTTTAATATTCCGCCTTCTAAAAGCACATTTGAACTATGCTAAGCCCAGTCAGGCTATTTATTTTTTGATTGCAACAGACACTGGACCGCTAGATGGCGCCTGCTGGCTATTTTACATGTCGCTATCCCAAAGATACCGAAATGTACTAAATGGTCAAGTGATCTTCGTGTCGGTCGTCACATGCCTACCTTGCACTGACGAGAGCCAACAGCTCGAAACTGCAGTCTGCAAGTGGTGTGTGACGACTGGCACGAGAGCTCCTTTAAGTAGAATCAGTCTTTCGGCTGGTGCTTGTTGCAATCGAAGCATTAGCGTTTTTATGGTAATATGCAATTATTACACTTAACGCGCCAGGCTTGTAGCTTGTAATTCAGCGCACGGCGGGGCACATAGCCCGGAGAGTAGCTGTTGGTTGCAGTCTGGTTATGTTCCTTATAGTAGAATAAGGATTTTATAGAGGCGTTTGCGACCAAAAATATTGTTTTAATTTTTATGTTGTATGCAAGTTGTACGTATGTCAAGGTTCATTAGTACAGGAAAACTGTCGAAAGAAGCCTGAATTGAGAGAAATCCAAGTGATCTCGTCTTTTGAGTTATTGTTGTTTATAATGTATATAAACGTTTTTTGTCGAATCACCGGCCAGTGGTGCCTGGGAAAAATAGTTATAAACAAAAGACGACAAAAAAAGTTCAGTTTTTTGCTCATATCTCTCTAGTTTTGCCCATAGCCATAATTTTACAAGAATTCAATTTTGAAGCTGAGGAAATTCTACACAAATTTCATTACAGAAACATTTTTGTGGGAGCGAAAACAAGCGCGAAAATCTAAATGTTTATAACCTATAACTTTGGCGCGGTGGGGCAGTGAGCAAAGGCACGCGCGAGCTTTTTCAACTCTCATTTAAATTGGAATATTTTAATTAAACAAAGTGCCTATCGAAAAATGATAGTTTCTCACATGCGACTATTATGAAATTTGTTTAAGATTTCATTTTGTGTATATTGCACAAGAGATGACATTACAAAAGGCAGTTTTTTTAAACAATACGCAATTAAATAAACAATTAATTTTATAATGAATGAATGATTTTCTAGACCATTTAGTTGATTACTAGGAAGAATACAAAAAATTACAAAAATTTAGTTTTTAATATTCGACATTTTTAAGATCCACTTTATTTGAAAAATCGTAATAACAAAAAAATAACTTTGTTTCAGAATGTTATGAAAATTTACAGTTAAATTGGGATAATTACTAATAATTTGTGGATACTTGACCGAATAGTCACGCGACTCCAAAACTTGCCGAAATGTTGATGCCTGGAAAAGTTATAAAACAATATTTTATTTTTGTGCAACTTACAGGTGTTGTCGGAAATATTGTAATGTTCAAATAAACATCATTTTTCGGTGTTTACAGTAATTATTTCTATTAATTATTTAATAAAATTAAAAAATAAGGCTTGCTTAATCATTAAATTTTATACTATTATCGAAGTTGGTAATTAAATATACTATTATAAAATTTATTATAATTAATGTTTTTGCATTATTGTATAAGGGTAATTTGCAAAAAAATTATCGTTTTTTTGCACCAAAAGTGAACCGACCGAACCGATAGACAGGAAATTTTTTTTCGTTCAAATTAAAAATCTCGACGTTTCATAACATTTTAAGCCTATTTCAAAAAAAAAAAATTTTTTGCGTTACTATACTTCCACTGGACGTGAAAGTAAAATAAAGTAATCTCACAATATTCAGTTTCATTAAATAAACAATATAATAACCACACTTGTTTTATTTATAAAATATTTAATAATAGCCCCAAATCCTTATTACGTTTCAGAAAAGAGGGATTCCAGCAAAATGAAATTACTAAATAAAAGTACTTATTTAATAATAAAAAAGCCAAAACGACTTACTTTAACGGCATACTTTTCTTCATCCTCCAAATAATGCAGCTCAATTAATACTGCAGAGCTGTAACTAGGAAAATGGGTTTTAAACAAATTTAAAGCTGAAAGTACGTTGATCACGTTGTTCTCGTGACCAGAATACAGAAATATCTTTCTGTCGTGTGGATGAAGTCTGTGCGTCGATTTGGCAACCATATTTTCTATTACTTTCTTCAGGGATCTACCTAAGAATAAAACGTTTCCTTTTAGTATATTTTACAATCAGTTAATATTGTTATTTATATGCACACCCACGCCCTCTTTCGAAGAAAGGTCTAATCCTTAGTAACCGGGTAAAAGAAGGCCTGTCTAATTATAGCTACCAGTAATAAAACGATGCCATTTCTGGGCCAACTGGCGAACTACCATTACCACGTATGAGTTAGAAAACGGTAGAAACATCTGGAATAACAGATTAGAAAGATCTGGAAGTTGTCCGGAACGATCGGGAGGAAAATGGACGATTCTAGAATAAGCGCCACGGATATATAAGAAGCGGATCCAACGCACGGAGTCAGTTATGTATTAAATGAATAGTAACAAGCTGTGCATTAAACTAGTGAATCTATAGTAGATTAAAGTTATAATTAGTGCGTTGTTTTAAGGACTATTTATTGTAATTTTGTTATTAATAAATCTGTGGTCTGTGAAAATTTTGTACGGATGTAAACACGTAACAATATATCTAAGTACAGGATTTTCCATTTATGAACTCTGAAAAGGGAGGAAAGAAATTTTCCTCAATTTTATTTGGTTCAAATATGCTTTTAGAGGGCGGAATATTAAAACATAATATTTTTAGTCGCAAACTCCTCTATAAAATCCTTATTTTACTATAAGAAACGTAACCAGACTGCAACCAATAGCTACTCTCCGGGCTATGTGCCCCGCCGAGCGCTGAATTACAAGGTACAAGCCTGGCGCGTTAAGTGTACCATTACCATCAAAACGCTAATGCTTCGATTGCAACAAACACACTAGATCCTACTGATCGATGATACACTGATCCTACTTAAAGGAGCTCTCGTGCCAGTCGTCACACACCACTTGCAGACTGCAGTTTTGATGGTAATATGCAATTATTACACTTAACGCGCCAGGCTTGTAACTTATAATTCAGCGCTCGACGGGGCACATAGCCCGGAGAGTAGCTGTTGGTTGCAGTCTGGTTACGTTCCTTCTAGTAAAATAAGGATTTTATAGAGGAGTTTGCGACTAAAAATATTATGTTTTAATATTCCGCTCTCTAAAAGCACATTTGAACTATGCTAAGCCCAGTCAGGCTATTTATTTTCGATTGCAACAGACACTGGACCGCTAGATGGCGCCCGCTGATTATTTTACATGGCGCTATCCCAAAGATACCGAAATGTACTAAATGGTCAAGTGATCCTTGTGTCGGTCGTCACATCCCTACCTTGCACTGACGAGAGCCAACAGCTCGAAACTGCAGTCTGCAAGTGGTGTGTGACGACTGGCACGAGAGCTCCTTTAAGTAGGATCAGTCTTTCGGCTAGTGTTTGTTGCAATCGAAGCATTAGCGTTTTGATGGTAATATGCAATTATTACACTTAACGCGCCAGGCTTGTAACTTGTAATTCAGCGCTCGGCAGGGCACATACCCCGGACAGTAGCTGTTGGTGGGAGTCTGGTTACGTTCCTTATAGTAAAATAAGGATTTTATAGAGGAGTTTGCGACTAAAAATATTATGTTTTATTTGGTTACCGAGTACCTTTGCTCTTTAGCCCAGTTCTATTGAATTATAGGGCATTGAAAGTGCAAAGTAACCTTTATTTTTCAGAAACAAATTCAAAGGAAAACATACAAAGAAAATACCAAAAATGGTCACACTATTTTCTAATGTGTATTAATAGTCTTGGTATCAGTATTAACTTGTTACGAATTTACTAGGTTAAATAAAAACAAGAGTTGATATACCTACCCCCGTTCAATCGCTTTAAAAGTTGACTGGAATTCTCAAGCTCGCATTGTTTGGCCGCTAATCTAGTAACTTCTTCCGGAAAAACAGACTTGGACCATTCGGGCAGTGTCAGATTCATGCGTCTTTCTGCAGTTAGAGTTTGATAAATTCCAAATACGTCAAGAAGTTTGTTCATAGGTTTGCCGGTACTCTCGGCGATATATTCCATGATTTTTTTATTCTTCTTCAAGTAGGTTACAGCTTCTTCCGATTGCAAAACCCTTTCCAGTTCGTTTAAATATGAAGGGCAATACGTATTAGGTCTCCTCAACATCTGAAAATAGTATGTAGCTCTAATAATATATTGTTGTTTAGCTATTAACTATTATGCTGATATGGAAAAATTCAAATTTTCAGTTAAGAATATACCAGGGAAAATAAATATATAAAAGTGAAAATTGTTCAACAAATTAAAACCCTGCCAAAAATGGCTCATCATAGAAACTTATAAAATATATATATACACATGGATCTGTAGTTAAGATTCGAGTTGAATCGTGTAACTGCAATTCCCTATAATCCCTCATTGAGTTTTACCAACAACAACAAAACAACTGAATTTAATATTAACAACATGACATCCCGAAGCCTGATCCGGAGCAAACCAAACATTCTATTAATTTTCAGTTTTTTCATTGTCGTCACCGCCGTGCTACACAAAACCGGTGCCACGTATGTGATGGCCGGCGTGACTACAACAGTATATATTAGTTTCTTATTTTGTCGACTGGCCAGGAGCGGATATAGACTCCTATGGACATGGAATAGACTGTCCGTACCATCTCGTTGATGTGTGTGTTGAATGTCAGTCGTTTGTCGAGTCTAACTCCTAAGTGCTTCACGCAATCTTTAGTTGGAATTTGGTTCCCCCCGATTGAAATTGGTGTCAAAATTTTATTCTTAGTAAAGCGACACGTGAAGACTATTGCCTCAGACTTGTCGCCATTCACCCGAATCTTCCTCCGGTCGTAATACGCCGAGAATATTTGCCGCTGATGCATTATGTGAATGTGCATATCATGCCCGTGTCATCGGCGTACTTGGCCAGCTTTGTATTCGGAAACTCCGGGAAGTCGGAGACATATAAGTTGTGCAATTTAGGTGACAGGTACGACCCTTGGGGGACCCTCGCGCGAATGTCCCGCCGTGTTGATAGTTTGTTTTTCACTCGGACCTGCAGTAACCTGTTTGTCGCAAACGAGTGGATAAGTTTGGTGATCTGGATCGGGAAGTTATACATATGCATTTTGTAGAGTAGGCCCGGGGATCCAGACGGTATCGAAGGCCTTCTCAATATGGAGGAGCACGGTAGTGGTATTCTTCCCGAGGTTGTATTGTACCTTGACATCGTTAAACTATCCTAACGACTTGCTGTACTGTGCCTCGACCCTTCCTGAAGCCGAACTAGCACTCGTCATTTATGTTAGTTAAGTTTATCCTGCACAGCATCTAATCTGATCAAGATAAACTTGGAGATCGCCGACAGCAATGAGGTCAGTCGGTAGGCTGCCAGCGAGTTTCCGCTTCTTATTCGGTTTCAGAATGGGTACGACTACAGCACATTTCCACTGACTGGGCCAGTGTTGTAGTCGCAGATTCGCGTTAACGATATACATCAATTGCACAATACTTTCCTTGGGAGATATTTGAGCAGCTTGTAGTTCTGTTATTTGGCAAAGTCTTGATAATTTTTTCCATTTCCGAGGCTTTGACCATGACCTGTAGAAATTCACGTCTGGTCAGTTGTACGTCATGGCCAATAAATTCGTTTATGTCATTTTCTATGCGGTCATGCTCCAAATTGTTGGGAACGTTAACGTTATGTATATGTTCAAAATGTGTAGCTAGGGCGTTCGCTTTCTGTGTGCCTGTCATTGACGTCTGTCCGTTCGTGTTCGTCAGCGCAGGTATGGCTTCCTGCGTATTCTTTAAGGCCTTCGCCAGTTTCCACAGCGAGTTGTCACGAGGATTTAGCACTTCCAGCTTGTCTCTGTCCCCATTTCCGGTTTCTCATGGTGTTGATAGAGATTCAGATCTAATTCTGCGTCTGCTCATCTCGATTTTAGCGTTGACATCACAATTTCGCTGCAAATTGAGCTTTACCAGTTTATAACAGGATTTGCATATACAGGGCGATTCGCATAAAACTCCCCAGGCAGTTTCCGTAATAACGAAAAGAGTTATTCGATTTCTGTAAAGGCCAGTTGTTACATATTTTTGGTGGATTTATTTTGTCGTTCAAATGTTGTCAATGACAGAGGCGACCGCGACGTCGCGTCGCCGGAAAGAAAATTGTCGATGACTGGAACTTTGAAAGTGTAATATTATTAAAGTTTGTTTAATTCTAACTACTTTTTGTAGTATGCAATTTTCTATTAAAACCACTGGTTTTCGAGATTATTCGAAGAAAATTATTCAGCCAAATATTTGGTAATTAGCAAAAAAATTTAAATTCGCTCAAAGGTAGTCACTACATACAATAGGTACTTAGTTTAAAGTGATTCGCTATTGAACCATAGCATACAACGATAAAGATCCAAATAATATACATATAATCTTGTAATTACATATTTTTTTAAAAGGCCAATGTCTTTCAGATTATCTAATATTTCCTATTTTTAAATTAACTAATATGATAACTGATACAACATGATATAAGTTAGAATTGTCAGTTTCTCCTAAATACTCATAAATTCTTAAGTATTTTTTGCTGAATAATTACTCATATACCGGGTGTTAGAAAAGTATGGAAACGGTGGAAAATCTCGAACAGTTTGCATCAAATCGAAAAATAAAAAAATACGTGTAAAAAATGTTTCAAAAAACTATCTACTGATACCAAAATGACCTCCCCACCCACCACCCTGTGGGTGGGGCAAGGGGCAACTTTAAAATTTCAAATGGAAACCCCAATTTCTTATTGCGGAATCGGATTCTACGGCAAAAAATACGTACATTTTTTTCGATTCTTGCATGGTGTCGCTGTAATCGCAAAAAATGAAAAGAAAACGTTACTTTTTCAAGAGTAGTGTCTTGTGCCCATAAAAAAACGTTCAATTCAAAAACTGAAAAACACGTATTTGTTATTTTTACGAAATCTAACCAATGACATTGGATTCGACTCTCCCATCCCTAACCCAGTGGGTGGGGCGGGGGCAACTTTGAAATTTGTAATGAAAATCCCTATTTTTTATAGCGGATTCGGATTCTACGGCCAAAAATACGTGAATTTTATATCGGGATTTTTTTTTTGATTCTCGAAAGGTGTCGCTGCAATCGTACAAAATTGAAATAAACCTTAAGCGTCCATAAGTTTGTAAATATTTACAAACTCTAGCTACTCGTGTTGACAAAAAGACATTCAATTTAAAAAACAATATCTGTGATATCTTGGTTTTTATGAATGTTTTTTTAAAGTGTTCTTAATAACAGTATTTATTTTGTGAAATTTCTACGAGAAGGTTCAGTTCCTTCCAACTTTTGTAGAGGCAGGAGCGCACTTTTGTACGGAAAAAGTTATTTCATGTTTCATTAGTTCCCGCGTTTTTTTCTGCATAATGGCTACTTTAACAGAGGAAGAGAGTGTTTCTCATTTAATGATGCGAGGGTGGAGCGATAAAGAAAGGTCCTATGATGAAGTTATGATTTTATTCAACGAAACTTTCCGTGTAGATCAAGTGGGAATTTCGAAATCTACTATGTCCCGTACCATCAAACGATTCCTAGACACAAGGACAAATAAAAATCGCCCAAAATCTGGAAGACCAAAATCTGAAATATCGGAAGCTCGACAAATGGAAGTCGCCCAGGCATTTGTTGAAAATCGAAGGTTATCAATCAGAAAAGCCAGTCAACAGCTTGATATGAGTGCATTTTCAGTTCATAAGAATTTGAAACTTTTGAAATTTTATCCTTACAAAATTCACCTTCGCCAAGAGTTAAATGAAGATGATTTTGATCGGCGACTTGAATTTAGTGAATTAATGATGGAAAGGAGTAACCAAAACCCAAATTTTTTGCCATCTCTACTTCTCAGATGAAGCAACTTTCGAACTCAGCGGAAAAGTTAATCGCCATAATTTCAGATATTGGAGTGACGAAAACCCTCATTGGATGCTTGAAACACGCACGCAGTATCCACAAACATTAAATGTTTGGGCAGGAGTTTTCAGGGATCGAATCATAGGACCGTTTTTCATAGATGGAAATTTGAATGGAGAAAAATACCTGGAAATGTTGACAAATCAAATAGTTCCCGCAATACAAGAGATTGCTGATGATGAGTTCGATAATGTTTGGTTCCAGCAAGATGGGGCTCCTCCCTATCGGGATATTGTTAGGGACTATTTGAATGGTACTTTCGAAAATCGATGGATAGGCCGAAGAGGAACTATTGAATGGCCAGCAAGATCTCCCGACCTCGCGCCACTTGATTATTTTGTTTGGGGCTACGTGAAGGGTAAGGTTTATTTCACTAAACCTCGTGATTTGGAAGAGCTGAGGCAACGTATAATAAACATTTTTTCAGAAATACCATAAGAAATGCTATTGAAAATTTTTACGTTCGTCTCGGACAATGCCAAGAAGTCATTGGGCACCATTTTGAACACCTGTTATAATCTTGAAACTAAAACCTGCTAGTCTAGCAGTTAAGCTGTAAACTAATTGCCTCAACTGGCCGAAATCCTCACCTTGCCTCAAATGGCTGAGTTACCTCCTTGCCTTCACTGGCTGGGACCAAGAACTTGTCTGAAGTAGCTGAATTGAGAGGTAAAACCACTGTTAGTTTTTTTAAATCGAGTTTTTTATTGCCCTGTAAAAAATGTAAATTGAAAATTACTAGCTGCTAATAAATTTACAGAATGTTAATAGTTGTTGTAATATCCGCACGACCGTGTAAAATCACTGTTCTTAAAACAGCTCGGGAAATCATTCACTCTGAGATCAGTAGTTTTACTTTTCGTATTTTTTTAAGTATGCGTTCAAAACTTCCATATTTCCACTCAATTTTTTGCGATTGCAGCGAGAATCGAAAAAAATGCCTGATATAAAATTCACGTATTTTTGGCCGTAGAATCCGATTCCGCAGTAAAAAGTAGGGGTTTCCATTTGAAATTTTAAAGTTGCCCCTCGCCCCACCCACAGTGCGGTGGGTGAGGTGGTCATTTTGGTATCAGTAGATAGTTTTTTGAAAAATTTTTGACACGTATTTTTTATTTTTCGATTTGATGCAAACTGTTCGAGATTTTCCACCGTTCCCATACTTTTCTAATACCCGGTATAGATAACTATCATAATTATGATTTATGTTGTCTTAATAAAACTCATTTATCCATCATAATTCCTTGTCTAATTAACGCTAATAGAATATGATAAAAATTCAAACTGTATTATCTTATTATAACTAAACTCATAGAAAACAAAAAAAAGAACTGCATTGTCTCATTAAAACTGATATATAATAAGTCTTAGAAACCCATAGGAAATAAGGTTAAGATTATTGGATTAAATCCTTAAAGAGACTTATAAGTTATTTTTTATGTGTCTTTGTCAGGCAGTTTTAGCAGGAATACAAGTATTTCAATTTTAAACATATTTCTGCTGTTCAGTACTTACGAAATCCAATTCGTGTTTCTCATATGAAACCGGAATAGGCAGCCACTGAAGTTCCTCATCCCAGACTTGTGATGGATCCGGCTTGTATATTCCAGCCAAAGCCAAAAGAGCGGACATTTTTGTCCTGTCGTAGTCGGTACTTTGAGCATGGACAATGTGAGGCGAATAAATGGATCCCAGAAACGAGTCATACTGCTTACGTATTAGTTTGCCTAATCTGTATGCCTGCTGCTTCCCGTCCTGCAATTAAAACACGCTAATAAGAGAAGGTCATTGTCATTAATTTGTCAAGTAAATTATATTTATATAGAATATTAATTATGCTATAAAATGCATACGGCCAGAGGTCATCGTAACCTCTTCAAGACTTCATTATGCAAACGAGGACTAAAATGAATCATCAACGTCAGATTGTGACTTGTGACAGTTCTCTAACACATGTTTGTACAATAAAGAGTGTCTCACTAGGAATTGCATCGATAGATATAGATATAGGGAATTTCTAAGAAAATCGCAAGTATTTCAAAAAGCTGTAACACAATGCTGATATAAAAAAATGGAATTCAATTTTACATAACTTGATATAAAAAAATATAGGGTATTCTATTTGACCTAAACAAGTTTTCGCGGTTTGAAGTTTACAAAATGTAACGTCAAAAATGGAACACTCGGTATACTATTATTAAATGTAATTCAATTGTGGAGTGCAGCTCTCCTTATATTCTTTCTACATGCAAAAAGCAAATGTGTATCTTTTACACGAAGAAAGTTATAAAGGTTACTGTAAACCATTGCATCCGTCAAATTTAAATAAAAAAGTTAAATATCTCTGAAACGTCTTATAGTCCATTTTCTTAACAGCCAAAAATCCCGTGTCGCTTGGATGCTCTGCCAATTTTAAAAAAACCTTCAGAACACGAAAGTACTGCCCTAATATAACAAATTTTTTGAGGTTGACATTCTAGAAATTTTTTGCAAAAAAAATATGGCGGATCAAAGATGGCGGCGCACGACTTTTTTAAACAAATTCTATATCCGTTATAGGCTGGGGCCGTTACCTTTTTGAGATGAAAAAATTAATAGCAGTCAACTGCCGGCTGGAATATATAGTTGAGGTCATAAAAAATGAACAAAAAAAACTTTGGAACTTGAGATGAAGGGAAGTAGTGAAATGGAGTGCTATTTAAGGGATGAAAACCGTTTTTCGTTATTTCTGGCGAAACGTGACCTCCTAGAGAAAAGTGTTTCATACAAAAGTCGTAGATAATAAAAAAATCTAAAACTTTTATTCTATATATTTTTCGACATAACCTCAAAGAGAAAATCACGAGAAACCGATTTTTCTGGTTTTATTTTTTTTCTCGCGTGAAAATTATTTAATTTAAATGAAACTTTGTGTAAGTACGTAATTATTTGCATATAATAAGCATGAATTTTTTCAATTGTGGGAAATAAATATTTTTCGAGATTTTACCAATTTTCCGAAAAAACACCCCTATCTTCGGCGAGCAACTTTATTGATTTTTTTTTGAATTTTGATCTTCTACTAGTGCTCATTTTTTTCGTCGAGATGTCTACTTTCAAATGGTACGTCGATGTTAGTGATTTATTGTCATTTAGCAGCTTAAAATTAAGAAAAACCGAAAAAAAAAATTTTCGAATCTCGAATTTGTCGATTTTTTTCATTATTTTCAATTTTTTAGCATATTTATGTTAATAATTCATAATATTTTAATGAAAAAACTTACTTTGATATAAAATAAATAAAGTTGAATGAATTTCATCACGGAAAGGTAGGGAAAACTTCATGAAACTTAACATTTACATGGAAATCAATAGTACTTATTAATTTTCATAAGCTACAGTTAAGTTTCGAAAACTTTATATGCATATTAAATTATTCTAAATACATATGATAAAATACAACATACAATTTATTTATATTGGCTACAAATTCTTTACTTTATTTACAAATATTTACTTTATTAATATTGGTTGTGTATAGCTTATAAAAAGAAAAATCAATAAAATAATTGTTAAAATCTAATCAATTTTAGGCCTTTTTTGTTGTGGTTCGTTTTCTTCATCGATCAAACTCTCAAATTCTATATTATCTTCAAAATCATTGGCATTTTCAGGCTCTCCAATTTCGATGTCATTATTCTTTGCTGGCTCTTCATCAATATCTTCAGAATCACTTAAATCTACAAATACTTCCCTGTTTCTATTTGAACAGTTCTCAGTGCATGTATTGCATAAATTGGTACATTTTAAGCCGTGTTTTCGGCAGCCATACCTTTGATTATTGCATCCGCTTTCACAAGTACAGCTAACGCTTTTTAACAACTTTCCGGGAATCAAATCGGAACTGTCAGAGATGTATTTCGGCACGAGTCTTCTACATTTTCGTTTCAGCCCCAGTCCCTTGGCTTTTTTGTTGTCCTGATCGTTGTCAAAATTACCCAACCAAGTTTGCAATTGGTAATAGACTTTGTACGAGTGTTATGCAGCTGCTTCTTCAGTTGGAGGGAGTTTTTCCAATTTAAAAGTGGATTTGTTTGTAGTTTGCTGATACAGCTCAAATCGTAATTGATTTAATGAGTTATAAATTTTCTTACTTTTGTAAATACTAGCTGCAAGTTGAGATTCATTTTTTGCTATGGTTATGTGGTCTGCATCTTTTTGATAATAAACATTGGCTAGGTTTAATAAATTTTTATTGTCCAATAAAGATCTTACTATTGTTTTTTTCCCTTTTCCAGCATTGTATCACACCCAGAGAAAGCATGAAGAAACGCTATTACGCTTGTGTATGGTTCGTGTTTAAAAGAATGGGATGTATAAAATGAATCTTTGACGTTGCTTGAGCCTGGTTTGTGAAAATAAATATCCAGCCCATTCGAATTTAATTGGTGTAAAAGAACTAGTAAATCGATGTCTTGACCCACGATTATTACAGTTTTATCATCTTGTTTAGCTAATTGGATCGCAGTATTAACAATCATTTCACTACTAACATTTCATTTTCACTTTCACTTTTTTTTTGTTTGAATATGTAACAGTTTTTTTTTGTTTGTATTCAATTTTAGCGTGGTTTCCAATAACTAAATTCATTCAACTTTAGTTATTTTATACCAAAGTAAGTTTTTTCATTAAAATATTATGAATTATTAACATAAATATGCTAAAAAATTGAAAATAATGAAAGAAATCGACAAATTCGAGATTAGAAAAAAAAATTTTTCGGTTTTTCTTAATTTTAAGCTGCTAAATGACAATAAATCACGAACATCGACGTATCATTTGAAAGTAGACATCTCGACGAAAGAAATGAGCACTAGTAGAACATCAAAATAAAAAAAAAAAATCAATAAACTTGTTCGCCGAAGATAGAGGTGTTTTTTCGGAAAAATGGTAAAATCTCTAAAAATACTAATTACGTACTTTCATAAAGTTTCATTTAAATTAAATAATTTTCACGCGAGAAAAAAAAATAAAAACAGAAAAATCGGTTTTTCGTCATTTTCTCGCAAACTTTGAGGTTATGTCGAAAAATATATAGAATAAAAGTTTTAAATTTTTTTATTAGCTACAACTTTTGTATGAAACATTTCTCTCTAGGAATTGACGTTTCGTCACAAATCACGAAAAACAGTTTTCATCCCTTAAATAGCACCCCATTTCACTACTTCCCTTCATCTCAAGTTCCAAAGTTTTTTTTCCATTTTTTATGACCTCAACTATATATTCTAGCCGGCCGTTGCCTGCTATTAATTTTTTTTTTCAGCATTAAAAATCCGTAACGGCCCCAGCCTATTATTTCTTAACAGATTTTAAAAAACAAAAAAGCAAGTAAGTGCTCATTTTAAGTACACCTTTTATTAAAAAAAATAGTACTGTCATATAAAGTCATGATATCTTGTAAATTGCTTAGGTAAATGAAAATATTAGAATTAGCTTCTTAAGCTATTTATTTTTAGCGGAAAATCCATTGTAGTACATAAAATATTCTTCAAATATAAGTTGTAAAGAATTTAATGCTGATTTTAAATGTGTCCTCACTTTTACGTGTACTTTAAGGAATATAATTGTTTTAAACATCAAAACCCTTCGCGGTCGTTTTTCAAAACGAAATAATCTGACGGTGCAGTAGCGGTTATGGATATATTTAATAGCGACATTCCTAAACTTTTCAAAACAAATTACTTCTAACAGATAATAATAAATAAATAAATAATAAATAAACACCAGAGAAATTAGATAACCCCCAATTCCAGAAGCCAGGGCTTGTGCGGAAGGGGATTATGCATTGAAGAAACGCTGACATACAACCATTTCCTCCGACAGTGCCAGTGCCGGAGCCAAGATTCGAACCCGGGGGTGCGATGTGCGTGTGATTAGTCGCGATTGCCACCTCGCACCAATTCAATTCAATTCAATTCAAAGTCTTTATTCAAGGTAAAAATGGTATAAACACTGCCTCCCCAGTACCCATCCCGGGACCGACCCTGCCACCACCGCGTTAACGCGGTGGTGCATCGCAAGGCCGGGCCGAGACGGGACTGGTTTGGCGAAAGTAAAAATTGAACAATACAAAAAATAAAACAACCTGAACTCCTTTTGCAAAAGGGCAAATTAAAACAAGTAATCTAATAAAAGGTGCTTAAAAAAGAAAGCTTAACATAAAAACTGGGCACTTAAACATGGTATTACCGCTGGAGCACTGAACTTTTTAAATTTTTGCACTGACGCCGACACCATAACTCGTAGGAAGTGCCGTCCGCGAGTTGCTTCAACTACGGGTTGCGCAAGGCAGGCCTAAACTGTGATTCTAAATTTTGATTGTTCTGGTATAAAAAATTTGGATACTGTTACAATATTAGTGACGGAAGAAAGAATTTACAGACAAAAATGTACAAACAGAAACGAAGGAACAACAAAGGCGACACAAAAATATACAAAAACAAAAGAAGAGGGGGACAGGAAAGATTTAAAGCGGGTGAAAGGTATGAAATATCATTAAAAGCCACCTCGCACCTTAACCCACTAGGCTATCGACCAGACGGATGAGATGAATTATCATCTATTACAGTCGTTATGCATAATGTAGTATTATCAACTATACCTTACCACCTTCTAATGAAATGACGAATGAGGATATCTGTTTATTATTTTGTCAACAACAAAGAAAGATATTCTAGTGATGGAATCGGAATCTTATGCATATATCTTTTGAAGGATAACTATAAAAATAAAATTTACAGAAAATCTCAGTCAAAAACCACCTTCACACCCCCACAAAAAAATGCGCAAATCGTCACAAATGCTTCCTACAACAACATAGAACACGTCTATGAAAAAAAACTCGTAAAATTGCAGAAGACATCCCCCTTCTTAATTCTGTACTCAAGTTTTGAAGTAAAATTAAGTAGTAGTTATTATACTTCAAATTATGTTTACTATGTGCCAAAAAAAAGCTTTTTTGGTCATGGAACACCTGGAAAACTCAGGGAATATTTTCGGCTACAAGTTGTACGAACCCAGCTAAGGAAAAATTTTTCAAACTTAGCATATTTAATAAGCACACCTGTCTTGAAACGTTAAGAACCTCTGCTTTTAAATTGTTAGTGTCCATAACAGCTACTGAACTGTGGTAGGTTCTTTCGATCGAAAAGCAACACGCGCAAGGTTTTTGACGTTTAAAACTATTATTATTTAAATTAAAGGCAAAAGTGAGGACATATTTAAAATCAGCATTAAATTCTTTACAATTTATATTTGAAAGGTTTTTCAGGTACGGTCGTGAGCAAAAAAAATAGGACAAGTTTTATAACGGTATTTTGCTAAAATCTAGTTGTGTGCATCTAACTTTAATTTTTGTGACATTGTCAGTTAGTTGTCATAATTTATTGCAAGTGTGCAAAAAACTAATATGCCTCATATAAGCGATTTAGTTAAATCTGGAGTTATTGTTAAAGCAGAAGATGGATGGGCAATGAGACAAATTGCACTGCGTTATAATATTGACCAAAATTCGGTGTGTAACATTTTAAGGAAGTGGAGAATAAACGGTACGATTAGTAGAAATCCTGGATCAGGGTGACGAAGAATATCAACTCAACAACAAGATTTGCAATTAGTAAATGCTTTAATAGAAAATCCATTTTACTCAGTTATTCAGGTTGCTGAAGAAACGAATTTTCCTGGATCAAGTAGTACTGGTCGCCAGCGAGTAAGAGAATCGGAGCTACGCTGTCAAGCAGCAGCAGCACAGAAATACTTACTTAAAGCTGAACAAAAAGAAGCTCGAGTAGGATTTGCGCTTGAATTTTTAGCGCATGATGTAAATTTTTGGAACAATGTAATCTTTACAGACGAAAAAGATTTCCAGTCAACACACAGCGGTCGTATTCGTGTTTACCGCCCTCCGAATACTCGATTCGATGCGAAATATATATCTAACAATGATAAAAGTGGTAGATTTTCCGTCAATATGTGGGCTTGGATATCGGCACGTGGTCCTGGTGTTTTGTGGCATGTTGAGGAACAATTTAATAGTGAAACGTATATTAGGATTTTAGAAAATATTATGCTCCCTTCTGTGTCACAATTGTTTCCTAATAAGAGTTCATATTTCAAAAAGACAATTGTTCCGTTCATACTGCTCATGCCGTAACTAACTGGTTTCAAGATAACAACATCAATGTTCTTAACTGGCCCAGTCATAGTCCAGATCTTAACCCCGTGGAAGAAGTATGAGGACTACTCGTAAGAAGTATCCAAAAACGAAATGTGAGACCACGGAATGCCAAAGAATTACTGGAATTAGTAAATAATGCATGGGAAAATATTATTATTAGTAATTATTGTATAAGGTTATTTAATTCTATGCGAAACAGACTTATGGATGTTATAAATAGAAATCGCGCAATAACGAAATATTAATAGTCAGTTTCTTGTTAAATAGGATATCCTTTGTCTTTTGATCCAGGGTTTCTACTAATCATACCGTTTATTCTCCACTTTCTTAAAATGTTACACACCAAATTTTTGTTAATGTTATAACGCAGTGCAATTTTCTCATTAACCATCCATCATTTACTATAGCAATAACTACAGCATTAAAATAAAAAATAAATTAAAAATGATATCTGTTTTATTTCGGCTACTCAATACATATTCAAATAGAGACATATTTACATTAGAAAAAAAAAGTTGTCCTATTTTTTTCTGCTCACGACAGTACTAATGGATTTTCCCTAAAAATAAATAATTTAATAAATTACATCTGATAACTAAAAAATCTACACAATACCATGACTTTATATGACATTACTATTTTTTTAATAAAAGATGTACTTATAAAATGAGTACTTGCTTTTTTTATTTTTTAAAATCCGTGAAGAAATAAGGGAGATAGAATTTGTTGAAAAAAGCCGTGCGCCGCCATCTTTGATCCATCATATTTTTTTTACAACAATTTTCTAGATTACCAACTTCGGAAAAATGAGTGCAGTACTTTCGTGCTCTGGAGGTTTTTTAAAATTGGCAAAGACCATCCAAGCGAATATCAGTATGAGAATGGACTATGAGTTTATTCATAGGGTTTAGGCACTGGCTGACGAATTTTTTTTCAAATCATGTTCTTGAGCTGTATTGTCACCAGAGAAAGTATCAACATAATATTAGTGAGTTACCTGTTGCACTATTTCTAATTATTATCAATTATATAGAAGTAGACTATCAATGCCTATAGTCTGTTTTTAAACCAGGAGGACTCTTTTGAATTTGCCGCGCTAAATCATACACATGTGATTGGCTACACATTCGCCAGTTTTACACTAGGCCAAATCGTAAATTTTGACATGTCAGTTGAATATTTAGACCAAATTTCGAAGTGTCTTCATTAATTATTTATCATCGCTCATTCTCGTTTGTAGAAATTTGAAAGCAAAGGGAAACAGTTCTTTACAGAACTAATTATATGTTATTTATATTTATTATATATACATATTCTGGAAGTTTTCCAATATGGATGTTGTGGCAAATTCAAGTTTAGTGGAAGTTTCACCAGTAAAGAAACGCAAATGATTAGATTTGGGTGCTTTAGCATTATCTGAGAAGCAGTGTGTAATAAATATGTATAAACAGATGTTGAGTGGAAAACAAAGGTCAAAATGTGTGAAATCGTATCTACAATAATTATGAATGCAGTGGGTAAGATATTGAACAATAAGATTTGTAAGATTTCACTGTTAGGAATTGCAAGATCAACTGTATTCCGTACGATAAGGGAATATAGAAAGACTGGAAATATAC
This sequence comes from Leptura quadrifasciata, assembly GCA_963675555.1. NCBI lineage: Eukaryota > Metazoa > Arthropoda > Insecta > Coleoptera > Cerambycidae > Leptura > Leptura quadrifasciata. The sequence goes on along the minus strand of OY776681.1, from coordinate 9,234,303 downwards.
GCAGGCCAAAAAAACTTGGAGGAAGACCAGGAATTATTACCAGATTTGATGAAATAATGGAAAACTCTATTCGACAAATAATACATAGTTTCTTCTACAAAAATGAATTGCCTACCTTAAACAAAATTCTACATGAAATAAATAGTGGCCCAGATCTGCAGAAGTTTTCTCGATCCTCATTATATAAAATCATGAAGGAAATTAATTTCAAGTGTTACATTTACATTTGGACAATTTGTGTTGAGCATCTCATCAAATGGGAAGAAAAAAATGTACAAATTGGATGGAATCATGGACACTATAATTGAGCCGTTAATTATTTCTATTGGTGCTGAAAGCGACACTTCATCTGAAAGTTCGGATACAGACACAGAATTAGCTCTTCAGTGACTTCAGTGATTAAGTGATAAGTGCAAAAGTATTTAAGGACTTATTCTAGAGGTGTTTAAGATGACTGATATATAATTAATTATTATTGTTACTTCAACTATTCTGTAAGTTCATAAATGTAATGTTTATTACTTCTTAAAATATATATATCATTAAAATTATATATTTCATTGACACATCAATTGAAAATAATTATATATTTTTTAAAAATATTGTTTAATAAGTTTCATATACCAAATCAAATTTGAAATATCTCAAACAATATTCTTTTTTGGAAATATATTATTAAGAATGTGAGGAATCCCTAGACTCCTTTTTTAGTAAGTATATTAGACTGCATACACCTATACTTAGTCGTGTAAGGTTGGTTGCTTAGAACCCCTAAAATATTCTAGTGTAATTTTCTGGTAACTTTTATAGTGTAAATTGGGATTCTACATTTAGTCCTCCTGGTTTAAAAACAGACTATAGTGATTTTGTATGGTTGATTCTTGCCTTTCCTTTTAGATCTATCATCTCACGTAGCAAGTAAGGTGGGGTGAAATCTCAATAGTATACCCTAACATTGACATGAAGCTAGAGCTGAGCTGAGCATGACTATTGCAGTAGGTTATGCTTTAAAGCAACTAGAACCTATCTAAAAATAGTTTTTAGCATAAAAAATACATTTATTGCATCATAACGCACGTGCTGTGACTATATCGTTATAAAAAATAAAAAATATACGGAATGATAAATACTCGGGCAAGTACTATCACACACATGCGGTCTCGTTCTTCAGTCGCCTGATATTTATCTTTCATGACTCTCTGGTCGCCTTGTACATTTTCAAGGCCGTATAAAAAATTTAAACTCCTAAGAAGTTTATCGCAAAAATTATTTTAGGAATTCCTAATTAAAGCAGTGACCAAAGGTTATCCTAATAATTAACGTCAGTCCTGAGAAAAAAGACACCAGCGATAAAGTTTCTAATTTGTTGAAAATGCGAGGAGGGGTATCTTATGCGTTGTTTTGAATTTTGACGGTGATTGTAAGGATATTTTCAAATCGCACAATCGATCTTTATTTATAAATTAGAAATAAGTTTTTCCAACACAGTTTTCTCGCAATTTCCTTTCTGTTTGTCCAGTTTACCAGCCCATAACACTAAACTTGCCACATGTAACCAAAGAAATCTTTACTTTTTAGATTTAACGTAGCCATAGTTTTGTAAATTGTTTCTTTTGTTAATTTACAAACTGTTTGGTTTAAATTCGGACTTGTATCTTGTAATCTGTTAAGCAATAATCATAAATAAATAAATCAAACGCAAATTCATAATTCTCTCTATCCTTGCTAGTATATTTTTACTCAATAATGTAGGCAAAGTTGTTGTTTTAAACTCTTTCCGCAACATCGAATCCACTTTCATCACGTTCGATATGCACATCACGTTTCCCGGATTTATCTATATCACCAAGCGTCACACTTTTTACAGCAATCGATAACAAGGTTAAAAGCAAAATTGCAAATCATGGATAATTGTGTTGATACCTATACCATTACTCAGTGTCCACGTTGTCAAAAATAATCGAAAAACTTGTAAAAAGAAAAAGTATTTTATAGAAGATAGATATTTTTATGAAATACATGCAATTTTTCTATTTCAGCCATTAAAAACAGAGAGATATTTATATCATAACTTAATGGTGATTAGAAACAGTTATGTTATTTTAATTCACTTAGTTATTGTTCTACTAATTATCAAAATGTTTATAACATTTCGAACTGTTTACGCATTTATTATGTTCATGTAGATATAAGATTTTTAGTTTAATTTGTGCTGGAAAGTGATAAAACTGGAAAATAGCTCAAGAGAAAAGATACTGTTGTTGGTGAAATTGGAGTATAGTTAAAAGAAGGAAGACAACTAGTTAAAGAATTTAAAGCAAAGGAAAAGAAAATCAATTTGTATCAAGTTGGAGAAAGACGATAATCATACATTATTTTAAGGTGTAGAAAACCATTCCTAGTGGAACCGATGTATCACCTAAATTGTGTAGGAGCTTAGCAGATTGCAGCTGAACATCGAAATAAGTGATACTGTGCGGCTGGAGGTTTCTATTGAGCTACGCGGACTAAACGGTTGTAATAAACATCTCATAAATTACTTGCATATTTTTAATAGTTTGGAAAATAATTGAAAATATTTTAAATTGAAAATTTCGACCATTAATTTTATTTTTATTAACAAATTTTATTTTAAACAATCATTATCCAAATTATTTTATTTTTAGCATCGTATTTACGTTTTAGCTAGATAAGGAATTTTATTTATTTTTATTTGTATCACACATCACTGTTCTCGCATACACTGTTCAATTTGATTTGAATTTGTTTCATTTGCATTGTGTTTCTATATCTGTGTCTACTTTTAATGATTCCGAACTTACGACTTTGAAATTTAAAGTAGAAATTTTTATTATGTAATATTTTAACCGACCTTGCACCGGGATATTATAGCAATATGTTATGTTATATTTTATACATATAGCTTTGCCAATAAGAGTACTTAATTCTTAGATAATAAAGCATATCTTGATTGATTGATACTTACATTGGTTAGTTGACCCCATCCCATGGGCAAGAACGTATCGGCTTTGTAGGGGTCGTTAGGGTAAATGTCCTTGAATTCTGGGGTTCGAGCACCATGCCTGAAGAACTAGAAACATACTGGTTAGTTTGACTAAAGAATACAGGTTTGGTGGAATTAAATGGAATCAATTGCTCAAGCAGATTTAAAAACTTCTTTCATTGTTTGTTAATGTTTAAGTACAATAGCTAAATTAAAATTTGATTTTTTCCGTTTAGTTTACATTTTTTTAAAACGTTTTGAAGTAAATTTCTGTAATAAATTTATTGTTATTGTTTTGCTTTTATGTAAAGAAACACATTGCTAAGATAATTTTTCTTAATTTTCTCACAGTTTTCACCTCATGAATTGTGGTTTTCGAAAAGTATTAAATATTGTCACTATCAGTTAAAATTTTTGTGAAATGTTTTATATCGTTGGAAAGAGAAAAAATAAACGGAATTAATGGTGTTATGGCCTACTTTGAGATTTGTTCTTTCATTTTTGCACAAGAGCGTATGTCAAAGCCAACTTCTTTTATACACATTATTATTTTTATTGTCTTTGCCGTCAACTTTCATCCCTTTAACTTTTTTCGTAATAACTCACAAAAAATGGGTTAACTGTTTCTAAAACTTTATTCTTTTAAAGTAGATATTAAGAGAGATATATAGATGTGACTGATGGTCGAGAGGTAAACGCACTTGCCTCTCAAAATTCCGGGTTCGATTCCCGGTTGTGGCAAAGGAAAATATTGTGAGATTGATTTTTCCACTATACACGAATATTGGGTGTGTGTCCCTTGCCTCTAAATGTATACCCCCCTCCCACACAAGGCTCTTCTAGAGCCTTCTGGGATAAAGGGGGTCGTCATTACCTGCGGTGTTATTTATTGTTATTATATTTGGTTTGGCCCTCGTAAAATAGACACACGGTATGTGAATGTCATGACCTCTCAACGCAATGTGAAATCGATTTTTTTTTTCAGTTAGCGTTTTTAAACCTTGTGTATAACGAAATTTGTTTTTCTGCTAAAACTTAGATTAAGCAATATATTCGTTAGGCGTAATAGCAGCGCTCACCGATGACACATTGTCTTGGCATTAGCTTTCAGAAAACCAAATATTAACGTCAATATTATCTAAAATCAATATTGATATAAAAGTTGATGGCCCCTGGTTATTTGCGGAGATGTAAAAAATCCTAGGAATGCTTGATTCTTTTTCTAAGCATCATATTGAATATATTTGTTTCAAGTAAATTATCATCTAAGAAGTAAAAATATCATACATGTAGGTCATGTGTATAGGAAAACCTTATCGTAATAGACCACCAACTCGCGTGGCATCCTTGCGTCAATCTTTTAATCAGCGTACTTAAGTCATGCTTATTATTTTGTTGCCGATATATTTATATAACAATTGTTAATTAGTATATATCAAGGCTTCAATAGTTAATATGTTTATTCCGGACAGAGCATTTTGCAAAACCGCTTGGAGAATCAGTTGAAACGGCAACATCCTGGTCCAAAAATAGTACCTAGGCCTAAATTACGATTCAGTTTGTAAGTACATCAGGAAAAAGGGGGAAGTGCATGTGGATGACTTGGAAGAACCTGTCTGCTGCAGATGGAAAGAATAATAATTTTTATTTCAGAAATCCATGATAAAAAATTTCGCATCAAGTTTCCTTTGCATTTTAAAAGAGAAACGAAATAATCGAAAGCAGTTCTCTAATTGAAACTCTTAGTTAAGTATTATTATTATAATGGTGTGTTAAATAATGAAGTCCTTGAAGATATCAAAAGGCATATTTCAAGAATTTTCTTTGCTTTTAAACCATATAAGTATTAACTTTATGGAAAAAGTGCAACAAAAGAATCAAAAAATGTTTATTTAAATCCAATAATGAATTTTTGTCAACCCTACACAAGTATATCATATTTTTACTTAACTTAAAGGTGGATAATGTATTGTGAAAAAATTATTCTTGACGAGCTATATATTAAAAAAATTTCATTTTTGGAGGATGTGCCCATTGAGACTCAATCAACAGATCAACAGGTAATAAGCTACGCTACAGCATATCCCCATTTCAGCCAATTTGACCAGAAAGATTTGATAATAAAAGTGTGGGGATATATATATATATATATATATATATATATATATATATATATTGAGTAGTGGTGAGAGGTAAGTGAAGCCTCTCAAATGGTCAATTGCTACTGTACACCATAGATGTCTCTATGGGCGTATAGCGACTTGCGATTCTGCAAGTACCTGAGAGCGGCGACCTTTCAGTCCTAGGTGGACTTAACCTACTGTTATAATATATGATTTGCAGGAAACAACTACTCAGCGTTCTCGGGTTGAACCGCGTCTGAGATTGTTAATGTCTCGAGCTTTCGGCTCCCGTTTTGGAGCCATTTTCAGAGAGAAAAAAGGGGCCAAGAAAACATTGTTAGAGAATAATGCTAGAAGTTCGTAGAACTTGTTCGATTCCGGGGGAGTTTTACGAACTCCTAGCATTATTTTCTCTAACAATTTCTTCTTAATCCCCTTTTTTTCTCTTGAAAATGGCTCCAAAGCGGGAGCCGAAACGTCGAGACATTAACAATCTCAGACGCGGTTCAACCCGAGAACCTAGTATTTTTCATACCAACGACCGCGGAAACTTCTCGGAACATATATATATATATATATATTCTCTTTCCAATGATACAAAACATGTCACAAAAATGTTGTCCATTAACGTCAATGCACTTCTGAACTCGCATAGCTGTTTCTCGAAGAACGTTCACCAATTGCTGGGCTATTATGCTATTAATTGCTCGTTTTACTCATAGCTCCAGGTCTTCACGGGTTGTAACGGCGATTGCATGGACAATAATTTTTAAATGACCCCAAACAAAAATATCAAGGGGCGTTAAATCAGGTGACCTTGGAGGCCACCTCACAGGACCATTCGCCCAAATTACGTTTTCTCCGAATTTCCGTTGAAGGTAATCAATTACTATCCTTGAATTATGGGGAGGAGTGCCATCTTGTTGGAAATACATTCCCAGTCCTAAATCTAAAGGTAACTCATCTAAAATGTCCTCAATCCCATTTTCCAGGAATGTCAAGTATCTGACACCAGTCAGAGGTCCTTCAAATATTATTGGGCCAATGATTCTACTACCGATTATTCCAAGCCAAACATTGAAACCGAACCGCACTTGAAAGTTACCCTCCCGTAATAAATTTTGATTTTCTTGTGACCAATATTTTGCATTTTGTCGGTCCCGATCCCAAATTTGTAAATCTAGACTCGTCCGAAAATAAAATCAGTCCCAAGAAATCATTGTTTGACTGCACCTTATTATACAAAATCCAATTGTAATATTCCATCCTACGTTCGTAATCACTGTCGTACAAATGTTGGTGCAATTGGTATCTAAAAGATTTATAGTGATATTTGTGCAAAATTCGGCTTACTGTTTGGTGACTAATGTGCAATTCAAACCCAACTTGCCAACAGTCTTATCAACTTCTATTGGAGTCAAAACATTAATTTCTGTTCCTTTGTCAATAATGAAGTTTTCTTCGGGATCATTGTTGGGCTCTCTTCGGAATTGGTTTTCAACACGTTTTAAATAATTTTTCGCTGGACATTGTCTATCAGGATGTCGTTGTGCATAAAGGTCGGTAGCCGTAACTGCATTTCTTTTACATTCCCCATAAATAATTAACATGTTCATTTTTTCATCTCTTGTATAAATTTGCGGCATTTTGAACACAATTAACAAGAATTTTAAACAATTTTTAAACACACAATAAAAACACCGTTAAACCAACAAATGTTTGACAAGCTAAATATTTCATTGTTTTCAAAGCCACCTTAGTTCTTAACATTTAGTTAGAACAAAATTGTATTTTCTAATTTTCTTTTAGCTGTAATTTTGTTTGTATTTATCGCACATTTAGTATGACATGAATAAATTCCTTACTAACAGTACTAATAAATGGTACCACCGTACCGATATGGTTCCGTTTGAAAAAATTGAGTTCTGTCCCAAAGACAATTTTGGTGAATTTTATTTGCTCATAAATCACGTAATTTAATGTTTTTAACAGGATTTCCATTTTTGTAGCATTACACGGGTCATTTAGAATAAATCGGAACCGTCATGGCACACTTAAATGGAAAACTAAAAATTATATTAAAAAAAAAATTGATGTTTGAAATGTCACTTATTTGACATCGTTGGATTCAGAAAACTACGCAGAATTCAAAAATGCAGTAATATACAAGGTATTCCATTTAAAAATCGAAAGTTAATGTCATTTCCGGCGAAACCAGAAGGGAAAGAAAAATAAATTGTACGTCAAAAAGTGCCGTTTGTTATGTGTGTAGTATATCCTAAATTTCAGTCAATTATCTTCAAAACTAAAGGAGAAAAGGGGGTATACCATGATCCTGTTACACCCGGTATATCTCACGAAGTAGGTTATGGATTTCAAATTTCTTTTTACTAACATTTTCTAAAACTTTATTCTTCTGCAATAGATATTAAGCGAGTTATTTGGTATGGCCCTCGTAAAATAGACAGACGGTATAAACTTTGATACGTTTACAATTAAATTGTCAAATTTAATTCATAATGCATTTGCCAAGTTAATAATAGAGATATTAACTGCTGTTACTGTACTATTATTTCTAAATAGAATGACTTTTCAAACTGGTTTGACATAAAAATGCACATTTTATAAGGTTTGTAGAAAAATGTTATAATATAAAATAAAATTTAAAAAGGAATAAGAATATGGTATGCATAATTTTGCATTTATTAGAATAAAAATAGTAATTAAATAGCTACAGAAATACTACAATATTGGAATTAAAAAAGCTTGAAGTTCACCTTAGTCTTAAAAAATGATAATTTTATATGAACATTAAAACTTACCACGTGCACTAACTTGAGCGTGTCGCCCTCGACTTCTTGACTGAAATAGAGCAGAACGGCGATGCCGAAAGTTACGAAAAGCAAAAACGATCTCATTTTTCAAAAATAAATACAATAAATTAGTTACAAATAAATAAATCACAATAATTAAAATAAATAATTAATTTTTTGCTATAGGTAGTAATGGGTTGAGTTATTACTATACCGATATCATTTTGGTACGATATTTATAAAGTAGGAACAACCCCCGATAATATTATTGGCACATGTCAAGTCAAAGTTTACGCCTTTCGAGATATCGTACCAGTACCGTACTGCTTGACAAGTCACATCAACTTACGCTTATATGTGTCAATCTGGGGGACCCAGTGCCGTATTTCGCCGATTTATTTACCAACAGAATGACCTCTGACTTATCATTTGTCTCTGGGGAATATTTGTTAAATATTTTTTGTTATTGATGTAGAAATGTACGTCGATATGTTGCGTAACAATGGGGTCATTGCGGTTAGCTGGTGGCCCAAAATATTTTTTCCGAAGATCAATAATAATAATAATAATAACAATAATATTTATTAACCATTCTAGATACAAAATGTACATATGGCCAGTCAGTTTAAGTTGAATAATCCATATAAATATACACTATGTCTCACTTTTCATGACTCTCATATTATAGCTCCCTTATTAACCATGCGATTTTCTTAAAATTTGGATGGCAGGTACTTACCGATAAGAAGATTGTGCCGTGGTAAAATATTTAGAAATGTACCAATGGCGTTCGTCGTTATGAAGAAAAATGGACCTAATTTTCCAAAGAAAGATATTAGGCAAAGTTTTAACTGTAAAAAAATATCATAATCTTATTCGTAGTTATCAAAAATCCTAATTGAATCCTGTGATATGTTTTGAAATGCATTTCTTACTATTTGCTTACAATATTCAATGGTTGTTAATGGGCTCTCATAAACTTTATTTTTAATAGTTCCCCAAATGAAATAATCCAGAACTGTTAAATCGGGCGAGCGAGGAGGCCATAAGAAAGGTCAATTATTGGCAATCCATTGATCATAAAAAGTTTCTTGTAAATAATTATTAATTAAATATGCGTTATGTGGGGGAGCACCATCGTGCTGATAAAAAATGTTTCTATGTTCGGCGAGAGGTAAATTTTCTAAATAGTTATTATTCAAATTTTGTAAGATATTCAGATATCTTTCACCTAAAGAAAAAAACAAAAATTTACCTATACATATTAGCAGAAGAGAAAATTTAATTTACCGTTTAAATTTGTTTGATAAGATTGTAATTCCACCACTCTATCGTTTCTTATGGCTCAGTAAACATTGAACTGCCAACTTTCCTGAAAGTTTCGCTCTCTGAACATATGAGGATTTCAGTCACTCCAATAATACGAATTGTGTCTATTAAAAAGACCATTTTTAGTAAATTTTGCTTCATCTGTCCATATAATATTTCCCAAATAAGAATCGTGACCCTCAGACCTTATTACAATAAACTCACAATAATTCTGTCTTCTTAGGAAATCTGTTTCTTTTAATCCTTGACCCATATGGAATGAAAACGGGTGAAACTTATGTTTTAATAAGATTCTGTGAATTGAATCCTTGCATAGTCCCGATTCCAGAGCAGCTTATCTTAATGACATCCTTGGAAATGCATGAAAATGTCCCAGAATGACTATTTCAATGTTTTCGTCATCAACAGTAGGCTTTCTTCTTTGCATTTTTGCCGTGACAGAGCCATATTTTTTTAAATTTTCCAGTATACGTCTTACAGTGTTTGGTGACGGTTTCCGTTTTTCTGGATATCTTGTAGCAAATGTGCTGCAAGTTCTTGATATTGCTTTATCATATTCTCCATAAATAATAAACAAATTTAAAAAGTCTTCGTTGGTGTAATTTAAACGTGTTGGCATTTTTTCACATAAGATAATGACTGATTGTTTCTATCATGGCTATTTTGATGAAATGATTACAACAATTCATGAATTTCTAATAAAATCGCAAATATTTCAAAAAGTTGTAACTTTAACCCCCACAATGCTAATATCAGAAAAAAGGGAATTCAATTTTACACAACTTGACGTAAAAAGGTACAGGGTGTTCCATTTGACCTAAACAAGTTTTCGCGGTTTGAAGTTGACAAAATGTAACGCGAAAAACGGAACACTTGGTATGATATTATTGAATTTATTTCAGTTGTAGAACGTAGTTCTCCTTGTGTTCTTTTTACGTGACAAGAAGCAAATGAGGATCTTTTACATGAAGAAAGAAGAAAGTTATAACGGTTCTTGCAAACCGTTGCACCTGTCAAATTTTCTATAAAATGTCAAATATCTCTGAAACGGCTAGGTTTAGGTATAGGATATGCCACATATTTTCGGCTCAGAATTTTACGCTCTTTTCGAAAACCCAAAAATATATAGGGTATTCCATTTGAAATAAGCAAGTTGGTATCGACGTCCGGTATAAACGGAAGTACCAGCTGCTTGTAATTATTTTAGTTGGATTCACGGTTTATATACATACGGTTGGATTATGCCCGCCCCTACCAATCAGAAAACGTTTGGTGCATTGACGTCAAAGTAGACCTCGTTTACGCTCGCATATAATGCTGTCTCGTTCTCCCTCATTAATAGTCTCTTAAGTCGTTATTGCTTCCACTTATATATCTTGCAATTATTATTTTATTTTAATACAAAAAACAGGCATTATTTATTTTATACAAATTTGATTTAATAAGAAAGGGACGCACTAGAATCGGACAAAAAAATTTACGTCAGTTACTGCACAAAAAGTCTGTATTTCTTATTTTAACATAGCCCAAAATCGTGTAAGCTATCGTCCTATCTTATCATAATTTTAAAGCAAAATATATGTTACCCCAAGGTTTTAGGTATTAGCATAGCACACAAAAATACGAAGAAGTATAAGGAAAATGTTATATACAGTATTCTCACCTACGAACGAACTTTATATTAGATGATATATTAAATTTATTTAAAGATATTTTTAATTAAGACTATTAGGAAATGAGTGAAAATTTGGTAATCGAACGTTGCTGACTGCGAATATCTATCTGAGCAATGAAAATAAAAAAATATATCTAGCATTATGTAAAATTAAATAAAATAGTAATAATAAGTCTTTATTGAAACAAGTCTCCAAAGGGTTATTGAAATGACCAAGGCCTTTCAGCCACCATATGAAATAAATTCTGCCGTATTCCAGCAAAATGCTAATCGCAGTCAGGCATGGCTGAGTTGTTACAGATACGGAGGATCTAAATTTAAATAAAAACTCATCAATAATAACCAACTACAAAAATAACTGGTAGGTATTTAATAAGAAAATATTGTAAACATGAGAGAGGATTGTTTTACTTACTTTTTATTAGGGCAAGTCGACTTCCCAAAACAAAACCACAATACTTCCTAATAATAGTCTTTTTAAAGCGTCTTTAAAATACACCGAATACACAAAAGTAAAGAAACAAGTTCACAATTCACAACCAAACCACAGAGTATCTGATAAACCGTGTCTGTGACCAAACAAACGATACAAATATGGCGCGTTCCAAGGTCTACTGTAACGTCACAGTCCCCGCCCATTAATCCAACCGTATCTATACTAACCGTGAGTTGGATTGGCCACACCGACATTAGTAATTATCTAAATTTTCAAAATTTTCTGATGCGTACTTTTCTCTATATCGATCGATTCAGTTCCCAGTGAGACACTCTGTATATTGAATGGTCATGAATTAAATTTGTTTAATATTTAACTTTTTTGCATCCCACGTCAATTATTGTTTGATTAAGTAAAGCTGAATAACGTCTCGTGACTAATTCTAAATGGGAAGCCTGTCGCATAATTGAAGAAAAAGTGTCTATCTGAAGATGTAAAAGTATACAGGGTCATCCATTTAAAAAACTACCGGTGACGTCATATCTCGAAAAATAGGGTAACTGTCGGAAATTAAGTACGTCACTGAATAGAATAAAAATACTACAAAAACCTTTGTTAAGGGTAGTTTTTATTGGAAATTATAATTTAGCGAGAAATTAGATGTTTCCACATATTTGCCCAACCCTGTATATGATATATATATTTATTATATTTATATATCAATCAATCAATCAATACTTTCCCATATAAAACATATTCCCATTTTCCCCTATATTTGTATGTATTTCATGGTCAAGTATTTTCTAATACTTATGTGACTATATATTGTTTATTTATACTGCCTTTTTAAAATTGTAAATTGCGAAATTATGAAATGAATAAACATCTATCTATGTATACATTAGTAAAAAAAATTTATGGAATAAGGAAAGTCGATTAAAACAAATTAGTGTTAAAACGCGCCAGATTCCCTAATTAAAAAGTCCTGGACGCTATAAAAACCACCTTTGAGTAACACATTTTTGACCATAGTTTTATATTTTTTATAATTTTGTAAATTTTTTGTTTCTCACGGGAGCCTATTGACCAACATATTGCAATATATTGTGGAGAACGTTTATAATTTGTTGTATGGTGTAACGCTCCATGTCTAGTTCTGTGTGAGTGGTACTCATTTCTTTGGGTGAATAATCCAATATTTTTCTTAGTATATGTCAAACATTTAAAAATAAAATTACATGGTACAATCAATTTTTTTTTTAAACGTCTCGGCGCAACTTTCATTATATCCCATCTTAAATACAATCCACTGTCACTAACTTAATATGTAAGACACAATTTATTAACGAAATCCTTGATCGAAGAAGTCAGGTAGATGTTATCTACACTGACTTCTCCAAAGCATTTGACAGACTTGACCATGGTTTACTGTTGAGCAGGCTGGAGAATATCGGTCTCAGTGGTGGCCTGACTGCCATGTTTATATCCTACATGACCGGTAGAACCCAGTTTGTTCAATGCCATGGTCATCGCTCTGCTGATTTTTCCCAGACATCTGGAGTTCCCCAGGGTTCGATTTTGGGGCCTCTTTTGTTTGTGATATTTATTAACGATATTGCCACCAAATTGGAAGTGAGATTTCTTCTATATGCAGATAATTTAAAGATACTTTGTGAGATAAATTCGTTCCACGATTGTGTTAGGTTGCAAAGAAATTTAAATTTAATAAACTTCTGGTGTATTGATAATCATCTCCCTCTCAATGTCAACAAATGCAATGTAATGTCGTACTGTCGTAAAAAAGACTTGCTAATGCTCTTGATGGTTCCATCCTTAATCGGCCAGACTTAATAGTCGACCTTGGTGTTACCTTTGACTCCAAACTATCTTTTAATTACCATATTGGTACCACTGTAGCTGCTGCATATAAGAGTCTTGGTTTTATAATTCGCAATATGAAGGATTTTGAATCTATCCACATATTGCGCCTGTTGTTTGTAACATTTGTAAGGTCCAAGCTGGAATATGCATCGGTGGTATGGAGTCCAATATACTCTGTACACGTCGCTTCCATCGAGAAAGTTCAACGACGTTTTTTTAAGTCAGCCACGTTCGTCCTTGATAGTTCCTATCCTCTCAGAGGCACTCCACAAGAGGTATTTTATGAGCGGTTTCAAATTAGTAGCTTAATTAGCAGGCGAGCTATGCACTCGGTCATAGTATTATACAAAGTAATCCATAACAAACTGGACTGCGACTTTATAGTTTCACGACTTGATTTTCATGTCCCTAGAACTAATGCTAGAAGCAACCACCTGTTTTATATCCACGCCCACAGAACAAACATCTACAAATGCTCTCCATTGTATCAGATGGTACGTAACTGCTCGGATATTGAGCTCCAGCTTGATATACTTTGCTGTAATTTAAAAGATATTAAGCGATTATTTATATATAGCCACTTTATTGATTTTTAAAATTTTATGTTATAGTTTTTTATTTGTCATTAGATTAGATTATTCCTTTCGTGTCACTTTTTCACTTGTTTATTCGTGTCTTGTTATTCTATTTACGCTGTCTATTTAGTTTTATGTTATGTATTCTGTACATCGTGTATTTTACACCTCTTTGTTTTACTTTACAATTCGCTGTTATACTTATCCTGTAATTTGGGTTGATACCCGCTGGATATTTTATAGAAATAAATAAATACTCCTAATAAGTCTTTTTCTGCTAATTAATATTCTAGATCTATCCTTTGAATTACCCCAAGCAATAATATTAAGAGAGATATGTGAATAAGCAAGAGCGTAGTATATGTTCAACAGCCCTGTTCCATCAAGTGTATTTTTCAGTTGTATTATAGAAAAATTTACCTTACTAAGCCGTGAACGATATGTTTGCTCCACTGCAATTTGATGTAGATGTATACCAAGCAATTTGACATTTTGTGATTAGGCAATATGTATCATACTGTGTGGCAATTGCTTTTGCAAAAAAAAGTTAATAATGACTGTCCTACATTTAAAATCAGCCTGTCCCTCTGGGCCCAAGTACTGACCTCTTGGTTTGATCGACTTGTGAATGTTGTTGCTCTATTGAGCCCGCTGACAAAGTTACTGTGATATCATCCGCAAACATTGTCAAATGCCAAGTGGTTAGATAATCTGGGAGGTTTTATATATATCTTAAAAAGCAGAGGCGCTAACACAGAGCCTTGAGGTACTCCAAACATGACGTCATAAGTGCCTGAGTATACGTCGTTAAGTTGTACATTTAGAGTCCTATCTTTCATGCAACTACCAATCCATGATAATGGATTGCCCCTTATTCCAATGTTGTATAGTTAGAAATTAATTATTTACGGTATTTAATGCTTTTGATAAATCTAATATTATTGAAACAACGTATTTTCCATCATCTTGTTTTTGTTATATTTTATTTATTTTATTTTACAAACCCAAGTTATGTTCCAATAACATAGTATGAGCATACCGTGTAGCCACGAAATAACGCTCGCTCCTACATCTTCTTGATCTTACAAGACAGGTATGAAGTTCAAATTTGGGTATGTCGCATAACATGTGTTAATTTGGCTGATTTATTATTTTCTGTTTCTTCCGGTTTCACAGGAAATGATACTAACTTTGGATTTTTAAATAGAACACCCTGTATATTTTTAATTTTTTTTTATTCAGGTCATTTTACGTACAACTATGGCATATTGAGATAAAACTATTAATGACTTAACATTTTCATGAGAACATTATTTAATTTTTCATCTAGGAGGCCGTTACCCCCAAATTTTTTTTTTGTTTCAATAAACAACCAAAAAATACAATTATGATATGCAAAATGATCTCCTGAATAAAAAAATTAAAAAATATACAGGGTATACTATTTAAAAATCCAAAGATAGTGCCATTTCCAGTAAAATCGGAAACGACAGAAAGTGATAAATCAATCGAATTAATACACATTTAGCCGTTATTTCCCCAAATTTGAAATTCATCTTCTCTTGTAAGATTAGAAGATATAAAGGCAAGCATAACTTTGTGGCCACCCGGTATAATAACCAGATGTGAATTAGCATAATCTATAAGGATCTAATACATACTTAACTAAATACTGTAAAATATTCCATTTGGACCATTTTAATTAAAAGTAAAATAAGAAATGTTTCTCTTATTCATTTATAATTTATTTCATGTAAGGGTGTAAATTTTAATGCATTTGTTGAGCATTTTTAAAGGAAATTAATGAAAGAAATAAAATCGGGGATATATTTTTAGGTCCGTCCAAATCTTCTGATGTAGTAGATAATAGTTGGTTATGGCTAAATTAGAAAGGCTAAAGCTTATAACATTGCAAAATCATATTTAACTGAGAGGCTGCAAACAATTGAAGCAGCCTATTTGACAGGTCAATATCTTAGTTCTAAATGGGGATACCTCAGGGCTCGGTGTTGAGGCCGTTGTTGTTCATTATTTATGTGAATGGCAGATTGGCTTACTGATATTATCTTAGAAACTGTGATAGCATTTGCCGATGAGAACTCTGCTATCTGCAAAAGCTACTGAGAATCTAAAAAATAAAATATTGCAAGCTGTCGACTTATTATGATTGGCATGATCAACGTCTACTGACCTTGAATTTGGAAAAATTATGCATGCAGATACATTCGTCATACGAAGTGGAAGAGGAAATCAATATGGAAATTGATGAAATGTTGCTAAAAGATGTAAAGATGTCAACTTCCTTGACCTATACATCTTGATTCCACACGTCGAAGAATTAGCCCCAAACTAAGCTCATACTACCAACTTCGTACCCTACGAAACATAATCATCAACATCAATTATTCAATATGTGTTTTAAATGTACGTCAGTCCTATTTCCATTCAACTATAAAATATGGAATGTCTTTTTGGGGAAACTATGAAAAAATAAACAAAACACAAGTTCCACAAAAAACGTTTCGTAACATATTTAATCTAAATAGAACAGATTCTTGTATTATCTCTACATATTTGTGCGACTACGGACAAACAGACTCGTCATAGACATGGTACTATTTAATGATATTATCTCATCTTCTGTGGAAGTTCTAATCTGTCGTGGCTCAAGGCTCGGTCTTAGGTCCGATATTGCTTATTATCTACTCTTCTGACAGATTACATTCAGTAGAAAACTGTAAAACACAAGTATATGCCGATGACACCCAAGTATACAATAGCTTTCTTATTAGAGATTCATTAGTAGCTCAAAACAACATAAGTAGCGATTTAAGTAAAATTAAACAAATATCTAAAGAAAAGATACAAACAGTACAAAACTCCTGTTGTCGTTTCATATCCAGCTTAAGAAGATATGATCAATTATCACACTCTTTTTCTACTTTAAACTGGTTGAATCTGCAATTCGGGGAAACTACACTTTTTGGTCTTCATTCATCACGTTATATCAACATAGGACTATTCGCTTTGGACACTTGTATCATATCCAGAGACACTCTACTGCTACTTTTCAAAGCTGCTCTACTTATTGTTCTGCTAAACTTTACAAACTTTTATTTTTTCCTGGTTCGTTAAATTAGGATGTAGTAAATAATACATTTATATGCCCGCATCAATAGTTTCATTTACTATTTTAATTCTAATTTCTGTGGTGTTTATTTATTTATTAAAAAATTAGAATTTTTTCAGATTTGGCAAATATGTCTAAGATAGCACAATAATTGTAATTACGTCCAAGCATCGTGATATTGCATTTAAACTCGTGAGGTAAGAATCATGCCACAATGATTTTTAATAACAATTGTTATAATAACTAGCAATATTTAATCGGATTTATTAATTTTACGACTGTCAACTATGTGTTCGGATAATTGTTTTGTTATTTTTTATACTAGTTTGTCCAAGGTTAATTGTTTCCTATAAATTTAATATTTTATGTTAGGTATTTCTGTTAAATTAATGATTGTTTAAAAGAGAATTATAAATAAAACAATAACGATAAAAGAAGAATACATATTAAATAGATGCTGATTATGCAGCTTGTGTGTGGGTTTTAATTGGTCACTATTTTCGTTTTGTGCGTTTCTGCATCGAGAGTTTTGGTAAATAAAAAACAAAATTATTCCAATAACTATTGGTGATAATTGAGAATGTTATGCACCCACCATCATTTGTTTGTTCCCACAATAACTTGATTTGTTTGTGGGTGGGAAGTATACCTCCACTTCACCTCGCCCGCCTAGTACGATTATTCGGCGGCAAAGGGGTATTTTAGGACTAAATACCAATAGCTAATCAAATGAACATCACACAGTCGTATATCTTTGAAGTCAGAATTTCAAGGGGAATATGAATCTTTAAAAAAGTGGGATATCGATAGTAAAGGAAAGCGGTGGGGGGTAAAATAAAGTAATTGAGAGTATGCAAAATTGACAGACATACAATTTCTCAGCAGTTTATGTTGTTGTAAATTTTCTTATGTAATAAGATAAGATAAGCTTTTTCCCGCCTGTGTTCGAGTGAGTCGAAGCCGAAATTTATGAGAAGTTCAAATTCAGGAAATTCTATAGGAGGTGGTGATATACAGGGTGTCTCACCGGGAAATGAATCGATCGATATAGTGAAAAGTACGCATCAGAAAATTTTTAAAATTTAGATAATTACTAACGTCGGTGTGGCCAATCCAACTAAAATAATTACAAGCAGCTGACACTTCCGCTTATACCGGAAGTCGATACCAACTTGCTTATTTCAAATCGAACAACCTATATATTTTAGGGTACTCGAAAAGAACATAAAATTCTGAGTCGAAAATATGTAGCATATCCTATACCTAAACGTAGCCGTTTCAGAGATATTTGACATTTTATAGAAAATATGACAGGTGCAACGGTTTGCAAGAACCGTTATAACTTTCTTCGTGTAAAAGATCCTCATTTGCTTCTTGTCACGTAAAAATAACACAAGGAGAACTACGTTCTACAACTGAAATAAATTCAATAATATCGTACCAAGTGTTCCGTTTTTCGCGTTACATTTTGTCAACTTCAAACCGCGAAAACTTGTTTAGGTCAAATGGAACACCCTGTATTTTTTTACGTCAAGTTGTGTAAAATTGAATTCCCTTTTTTTATATTAGCATTGTGGGTGTTAAAGTTACAACTTTTTGAAATATTTGCTATTTTATTAGAAATTCATGAATTTGAAATAAGCAAGTTGGTATCGACTTCCGGTATAAACGGCGTATAAGTGCCAGCTGCTTGTAATTATTTTAGTTGGATTGGCCACACAGACATTAGTAATTATATAAATTTTCAAAATTTTCTGATACGTACTTTTCTCTATATCGATCGATTCAGTTCCCGGTGAGGCACCCTGTACCTTATAACCAGTTTTGACTTAGTTGCTTAAATTCATTGTAACACTGATATGAACAATACCTCAGGATACTTTTAAAAAATAAAGCGTAAATTGAAAATAGTAAAGGATTTAGTATGGGGCTCTAAAGTATACCACAATGGCTCAAGAAATTGATGGTTGTTAATTTTAACCAATTACCGACTTTCATGAAGTTAGCCACAGAAGAGTATGGTGGAACTTTGCCCCACTTCTATACAAGTTAATATACTGTAATAACAATATTACAACTAGTAGTTTTAAATAAATAAAAATAAAGTAAATAGTATAAATAGGGACTCAATCTGTTAATGTTGATTTCTCATAATTAGCTATTGTCAATCCAACAAAAGAACAACAAATTCAACTGGCCAGATAAATCATAAACAGTAAATTCATAAGAGGTTACATAATTCATAATTGTTTGCAATATTAAAAAAACTTGTCTTAATTATTCAATCGTAAATCTACTGACATTCAATAGAATCTAGTTCTTGAGGAATTTGGTATTTAATTAGCATAATATTACGTCCCATCAAATTCGTTATCAAGAATATAATTTTTTCTATTCATATATATGAAAATATCAATTTTTCCACTGTTTGTTCTATATAAAAGTGAATTTGTCTTTACTCTAGAGACGAAATCAAAACTGCACAAATCTGATTAAAACTTCTTATTATTTGACAGATCTCAAAATACAAACATCAATAGCAACGCCGTAATAAGATAATAAGTTAAAGACAGATGGTGCAGAAAGCAACACCTTGCTGTATATGAACCCCGGTCTTGTTTCGCTTTCGTATGGGAGAAAGAGAGAAAATTAGCTGTGAAACCCGACCGGATTTCTGTTTAAGGTTTTGATTAACTGTCACAGCAAAATGTGGGGTATAAGTCAGTCAAAATATAAATCACAGATTTCATAGCAGTCGTATGGAAATGATTACACGTTTATTTTCAAATACAACAATCTCCCTTAAAATCCCCTTCAAGCATACATCATATTTTTTCCTGCAAGGATGAGAAACATATTCTGGTGTCACTCTTAATCGGTTCATAACAAAGAAAACCATCAGGAATAAATTGAGGAAAAACTGAAAATAACAACATATTTAGCGAACCAGCTGGTACTGTATGGACTGAACACAGTTGCTAGTATTTTTTTTATATATTTATTTAACGTCGGCCTATGCTACTGAGGCCTAACACCGACGCCTGTAGACGAGCTACCCCCAACCAGGAATTTTGCCGAACCGCTTCCCTTATGAAGAGTAGGGATCTTTTACTTGCCTAACATATAATAGACAAGGGACCGACGGCTTTACATCCCCTCCGAAGGATGGTATATCCCCTATACAGTCCTCGCCTAAGGTTGTATAGCTTCCGCGCATACACAGTTGCTAGTATATTAGACAGCAAGGCACTGTGCACCATAATGTATTAAGAAAATAGATTTATATTTTAACAACAAGAAAAAAGATCCAGAACTGTACCCACAACCATAAAGTGTAGTCCGAGGTCGAGGTAATCAGAGGCCTAATACAATAACCAGTTTCTATTGGCATATAAAACTGTTTAATATTACGTTGAAGTTTATAACAAAGACATTAAGTGATAAATTGACAAATTATTGTTAATATAGATTAAGGTTATCAAATGACCATTGTGTTCATTATACTTATAGATATTGTCGTGATACTCTATCAGCTTATCCCAATGTCACCTACAATGATATATTAAATATTTGAATGCATTTTGAATAATTAGATCTTAGACCTACCATCATGATTCCAACGTTATCATTAATTTAGAAAAAAATCCAAGTATATTATTATGGTGCAACGAATAACACCTTATTCCATATACAATCTGGTTTTAGAAAGGGTTTAAGTCTATAATATCCGATCTGCCCTAGGGCTCACTTCTTGGACCAGTGATGTATTAAAATGATTTAACTCTCTAGTAGATGTCTAATGAGAGAACCACGAGCAGTGAATATTTGCGTTCTAATTAGGGGTGAGGGGTAATTAGAGCGGTGGGAGGTAATTAGGGGGTGGGGCTTAGGAGAGGCGGTGGGGGACAATTGTAATGGCTGTTGGCAATTGAAGCGGTGGGAGGCAATTAGAGTGGTGTGGTAATTAGAGTGGTGTGGTAATAAGAGTAATGGAATGTAATTAGGGTGGTAAGAGGTAATTGAAATGGTGAGAGGTAATTGATGTGACGTGATAATTAGAGTGGTGTGGTAATTAGAGTGTCGAGCGGTAATTATAGTGGTGGGGGGCAATTAGATAGTAATTAAGGGTAACCACAGTAACAATAAGGATAATTAAGAGTAATTACCGTGACAATAGGGATAATTAAGAGTAAGTGCAGTACAATGAAGGTAATTGCAGTAACAATAAGGACAATTAAGGGTAATTGCAGTAACGATAAGGGTAATTACAGTAACAAAAAGTATAATTAAGGGTAATTAAGTAATAAGAATAAGGATAATTAAGGGTAATTCCAGTAACAATAAGGGTAATTGCAGTGAAAATAATGTTGATTAAAGTAATTATGTCCGCCCATCCATCTATCCGTTTGCCCACCTGCTCGTCTGTTCAACAGTCATTGCATTGTCCTATTGCACAATTATAGCATCTTTGTATTTTTATTTATGTTTCCCAAGTCGTGTCAGTCTCCCAAGCCCGCATGACCGGATTTTAAGAATAATCGATGGTAATTTATATAAAAATAGTGATAATTTAGGGAAGAAATCCCAGGGCAATTAGGTGTATTTAAGGATGCTAAGTATCAAGATATCCTTAATTATTACTCTTAATTACCCTTAATTGTCCTGATCTCTTACCTAAATTATCATTTTTTTACATAAATTGCCATCGGTCATCCTTAAAATTCGGCCATGAGTTGGGAAAGATAAATAAAAATACAATGATACTATAATTGTGCAGTAGGACAATATCTAATAATGTCTGTACCACTATCATCGTACTGTCGAGTTGATGGTTTCTTAGGTAGGTACTTCATTATCTTTTTCAATGCATTCAATGCGACATATGTATTATAAAATTGTAAAATAAATTATTAAGTCACGTAGTTCACAAGACAACCTTTCAGTGATCGATACACTGTTGATACCCACCGTTGAGCTACAATTTGAAACATGAAAGACGAGGTTCCCCGAGCAAACACTAGTATATGCGCTTATACTTCACGATGTTTACTTAATGTATAGCACATTGGATGGTTCAGTCCAGAGCGTATTTGTTGATGCAAAGTGAAAGATGGTGCATACATTTTCTACTTTGATCATTGTCTTACAAGGTTTTCAGTTTAAGGGTAATGAGTTTGTGGTGGAAGAATTAGCCGCTGTCTGTTGTAGCACTAAACAACAAACACATTATATTTTCAAACCACCATGTCCATTTTCATCATTAACAAATGGTGAAAAGGCACAATGTCAATGGCTGGAGAAGAATTATCATGGCTTAGAATGGAGTCATGGATACAATCAACTGAAAGAATAACCACTGATCTCTGAGCAACAACATCTACAGTGGAGTAAAATTATAGATCTTGATAATTGTTCACCGCTTCTACTTAGCCTTAAATCATCGCCTATACCAGAATGCTTGCAACATTACCAATTATCTTTATTATTCTATATCTATATCTGCAATTACCCTTAATTATTCTTATTGTTACTGTAATTACCCTTAGTTATCCATATCGTTACGGCAATTACCCTTAATTATCCTTATTGTTTCTGCAATTACCCTTAATTACTCTCTGATTGCCTCCCACCACTCTAATTAACACCCGCCATTCTAATTACTATACCACTGTAATTGTCCCCCCACCACTTGAATTACTATCGGCCACTACAATTGCCCCTCACCACCTTTCCTATCCAACATCTTCAATATGCCAAAATTCGAAAAATTGCTTACAGTATCTAAAGAAATTTATGAAAATAATGATGCACTGTATTTAATAAATAAATAGATAATCAGTTACTCTTTCCCACCATGTATAATATTATTTTATTACGTAAATTGAAGCTAGCTGTATTTTTCTGTTAAGCAACATTTAACTGAGAAATAAATAATATGTAATAATCTTCGTATTATAATGGATTATTAATTTTAATGTTTTAGAATTTGCGTTGTCGATAAGAGCACATCGTCAATGATTTGCTCCATTTGACTGGACCAAAATACTATACTATTATGTCATTACTATTTACCACGATTTGTGTCCTATCAATATATTGTTCATCTGTCAATTCCTTCCTTGTTTCATTCGCAAACGTGAATATTTTGTTGCTATTTATCTCGATGTAGACCATAAACGTGATACTGCTATAAATAAAATAAACATAAACAATAATGTGTTGTAATAGCTGTTTGGTAGCCGTTGTGGGTTCAACGGATTTTATCACACCATACATAAACTTTGCTCCATCATGCTTTAAAGTTCATAGCAGCCATCTCCGGATCAAATCAAGATCTTTTTGTCCGCATATACAATTATGAGTTATTTTAATACTCATAAAGGGAACTCGGCACATGTCAAAGCACGTTCCGTTTGGAAGGAATTAGTTTTTTTTGTTTGACCAGCGGAAGGCAGAGCCGGACTCAGAATCTGTGTTAGTATGTCGATGTTATATTTATGTCGTTCCTTAATGAAATGTAAATATTTAAGTGAATAAAATATTGAACATTTAGGTGTTATAAGAACTTTAACGGATAAACTTTCCAAAATTTATTAAGCAATGTGGACTGGATAATGCAATATCAGATATAGATATATTAGCTGATAATTTTGTGAACACTATATCTAAGTCACTAGATACAATTTGTCCTGTAAAAGTGACGAACGTGCCAATGCAACATGCAGAGAAGAAATGGATAGTCTGGAATGCATGCGAGAAAGAAATCAAGAAACCCGGTAGGGTTTTGCAGCTAATTGTCGAGCGAAACAGGACCTTATTCATATACAGCAAGATATTGGTTTCTGCTCCATCTGGATATTTCTTTTCCTTTATATAAAGAACATGATCATTTAACATTGATAATTACATGCGAAATGAGTTGTTTATCGTTTCATCTTTCAAATAAATAACTCTTTAATTGCTATTGATGTTTGAATTTTGAGATCTGTCATTTCGTTTATATTTGTGTACTAGACGGAAGTAAGTCTTCAAAAACGGAAGTATGACGTCAACGGATTTATAAATAACGTAATATAGACACAAAGAAACTAGTATAAACATAACCTATAATTTTTTTAAAGACTTAGTAAAGTTAGGTGCGAATGGATTTTGTAGCCTGAAAATCTCGAATATTTAAGTAGGATTTTTCGCAAGCACCCCCGCCTGGTCGAAACCGGTCGGGGGTACAAAACCCCAAAGAGGTTTAGAACAATTTTTAAAGAAAGACGGTCGGCTTCCTCCGAGTACAGGCCGGGACATTATCTACGAATAGTGTTGTGATATAACAGGCCAGGATGTTATCCACGGAAAGTGGGATATTGTCGCCCGCGGACAACTAGTGAAGACGAAGAGCATTGGTTGTAGCAAATGGTAGAAGTATCCTATGGAATTGTATTTTACTACTACTTGCGGTGCTTTTCTTCTTCGCTTGTTAGAAATAAATTTATAAGTATGTCTATATTCCAATTTTACGGTTCTTTTATATAATCTATCTTAAGAGCTAAATGTGAAACCATCTACTGTTTCATTCCACCCCCCCTCCCCCACACAACACTTCCAATCCAATGCCTTTGTTTAAGCAAAACTGGAAGACAATAACAAAAAGCGCTTTACCGTTATCGTAGTCCCCTGCACCTTCTGACCACCCTTACTTTCTGATACAGATGAGAAATTCATGAAATCGTGTAAACCTCATTTTTATCCTTATTAATTTTGTCATAACAGACTAAAATTTCTCTAATTAATGTGCATTGATGGTAAAGAATAAAATATAACAAAAATCGCTTTACTGTTACGATAACAAAATACAGATTAGAAATGTATGAAGTCGTGTTGAGCTGATTTTTACCCTTATCCAATTTAACAGACTAAGTTTTTTTCTATTTTTCCTATTAATATACACTAATTGATGGTAAGGAATAAAATATTACCGATCAGAAATTTCTAAAATCGTGTAAAGCTTATTTTAAACTTGATTTATTTTGAAGTACATTTTTTAATACATAATTATAACCAAAAACAAAATATTGCGGGTTATAAATTCTTGAAATCATGTACAGTTAATGTTTCAACATTGTTTTCATAACAATACAACCAAAAATCTGAAGCTGATTCCACAGTTAGAATCTAATACGGGACTTGGAGAAACATTTTATTTTTCAAATGTAGGTACATAATTGATTACTTTACTTGATTTTCTATTTTATCTTTACTTCTAGTAGTTCTACCGTAGTGGGATGCCTTTTTTGCTGGCTGGGATACCCATTGAATTGTGCAAGAAAAGCAGCAGCACAAAACATGTTCAATATATAATCGAAAAAATTAGCGCTACTCATTTTGTTCCACGTATAAACAATTCAAAGAGTTCCCTTTACATATGGAAATACATATAGTGTGATATATGTGTGAAAATTACAATAATCTTCAAGACAAATTTGATATCTTCCACTGCAATATATCTGCGATAAAAACGCGCTTAAAATAAAATTTGGTGTTTCTTATTTTTCTGTGTTACATTCCTATGTTTTAGTATTTCTATCATATATTTATAATTTACTTGTAAACTCCTGCCCAGTAACTGAATTGCTCTCTGGGGCAGTGTATTGTTAAATAATAACTAAAATTAAAAAGTAACATTTCTATTGCGTGTCTCTCGCAACTCTCTACGTACGAACAAAATTGCGCTTGACTGGGATCTATTTTTAGATAAATTTTTCTAGATTTTTAGGAAATTGTAAATAATTTTCCAAATAACAAGTATTTACGCTCGTCGAAATAACCAAAAAAACGTTTATCCATCTACGTTCTGTTGATGTAATCATTTTATACGCGGTAATTATTGCATGCACAGTTAAAAAGTTACAATTCACGTTATAAAATTACGAGTATAATTATTTTCTTCCTTTCAAAACAGTGATTATATACAACGATAACGCTAATTTTTTGCAAATTCTATACTATTTTCTCCAACTACGTATCAGAGTTATTGTAATTTTGTTTCTGTTTGATTCAATTGCAAAATCGTGATATTAAGTAAATAAATAACTATTTTTATAAAAAGATTTACGTCATTACAAAAGAATTATTTATTAACGGCAGATTTTGCCGCCAAATTAATACATTGTGGGAGAATATCATTATTTTTGATAGGTGGATACAGTTAGAATAAATATTAAAAAAAAGTATATTACATATTGTCTGAAAGTTACTTGTAGCATTCTACGAATTTTATTTCTTTTTTTTTGGGGGTTTTCTACCACATGTATTATTCTGTTCAAAAAAAAATCACCGAATCTACAAAATAATAGAATTATTGGAAAAAAGCCTGTGACGTTTACGTCAAAGGAACAGTCAGAGGTTATTTTTACAAATAATAATATTGTTATGTGCTGCCCTCTAACGGAGAGAGATGTGATTAAGTTCCTGGTCAAAGTGAAGGGAAACCTGTTATTCTGTTACTCCCTGAGTAGTAGGGTGGCGCCGTCTATGAGCCAATTGACGAACAATCATCTAGCACATAGTAGAAAACTATGGAGGATTCTAGAATAGAATTCTGGTACATTCCAAGTGTGTATATAAAGAGGTGAATCCAGCAGATGGAGGAACAGTTCAGGTGAGTATACAGAACAGTTCAGTTTAGTGAAGTAAACAGTTCAGTTGTGTATATGGAACAGTTCAGTTCAGTGAAGTATACAAAGAGAGTTTTTAGGTTAGACAAGAGTTAACAAGTTTAAGAAGAAAAGTAAAGTACATGGTGTTTTAAAAGTAGTGAATTTATATTAGATTAAGTTATTATTAGTTGTGTGATTTTTAAGTATTTACTAGTGTAATTTTAGTGATTAATAAAATAGTGGTTTAGTGAAGATTCTTGTTGCAAGTTATTTGAACCCACAGAGTGTTTACTGAAGACTGTAAACCCGTAACAATATATTTATTTGCTTGTTTGTTTTTTAATATATTGCTTTGTTTGTATGACGCCCTGTATTTTTTTATATTGCATACTAAAAATGTTTTACTTATATATTGACTTACCAACGTTACTTATTGTATAGAATTGGTTACTTGATTATTTTCCAACTGCATATGCCACTTGTAATAATTTACAGTTATGTATATGTAGAATTAGTATTTTCATGTTTTATGTTTTACATATTTATTATTATTTATTCTTATTTTGACTTGTCCTATATCATTGTTTATGATCTAAAGGATAAATAAAGATTATTATTATTATTATATAAATGGGAATAAACACAGAAATAATGTATTTTGCTGAAGTTTCGGATAGTATAGCCTCTTTCCGTTTTCAAAGTTTTTTTCTAAGAACTCTTATTTGTTGTG
This sequence comes from Leptura quadrifasciata, assembly GCA_963675555.1. Lineage (NCBI taxonomy): Eukaryota > Metazoa > Arthropoda > Insecta > Coleoptera > Cerambycidae > Leptura > Leptura quadrifasciata. Next base: position 9,206,957 of record OY776681.1, on the reverse strand, counting down.
TATGTTAAATACACAGCTACAAGATTATGTTTATGTTATTTCCATAGATACTTACTACTTACACAGAACCGATGATATTTTCTTTTAGATAATGTTGAGTTTGTTAAGTTCTTCTTTTGACATTGGTAACCAGGTTGTACAAATATCTACAATTCGATACGCATTTATCTTCATTTAATAAGATTATTGCTGATTCTTTAATTTTTCTTTTTTTGTTATCTGCCTCTTTTGATAATATTTTTGCCGAGTCCCGTTTTCCCAAGTATGTTCACAAATCTTTGATTTCTGAATTTCATTCTTTCCAATGTAATTCTTGTGCTCATCCAACCTCACACTGAAAGGTCTGTATAACTCACCTACACAATTCTGCTTCCGGTTTATCGGTTTTGTTTTTGTTAAAATAGATCTCAAAGTGTTCCCCGTTCTAAATACCGTCCTAACATCAAATTTGTCACCTATAAGGGGTAGCTTCTCCGATAATCCGTATACATAAGGAATTGTTGCTGTATAATGACGTTCGGGTTTTTGTCGTATCTGATTGTCCCTATTAGTAAGGGCGGAATAACCCTTACCTTTTGCCGTGAGCACATCCACCTTCTCACGAAGAGTGCGGTAAAAATAACCCACCGCACACAAAGGTTGCTTTTGGAATCGTTTGGTTACCCCATCGTCGCAGTCTCCTTCTGTGCCATGGGACCACACCACTCGCCTTCCGCAACCGAGCTGGTCAGTTGCATACCTGCTCCAGCTAAAACTTCAAATGCAGCTTCGTTTTCAGTCGATTAAGGCTTTAAAAAATGATGGAGCGTTCAAGTGGGACAAAATCATCCGGAGGTAAAATACCCTCCCGATCGGATCTCCGGGGGAGGGTGCCCACAGGGACACCTCATCGAATGTCGAAAAAACACCGACAAGTTAAATCCAACAAAACGAATTCTTTCATCTACGGCGCTTGGAATGTTCGTACTTTGAACGACAGCACTCGCACCGATCGGCCTGAAAGAAGAACTGCTCTAATAGATAGAGAACTTCACCGACTCAATGTTGACGTTGCAGCTCTCAGCGAAACTCGATTTTTGGAGGAAGGCTCTCTCACAGAAAAGTACTACACCTTCTATTGGAAAGGTCTTCCCACCAATTCAAGAAGACAACATGGAGTAGGATTTGCCGTTCGGAATCAACTTGTATCCAACTTAACACAAGTACCACAAGGCCTATCCGAACGTCTAATGCTGCTACGCTATGAGCTATCAGATGGCAACGCGGTAAATCTAATAAGCGCCTACGCTCCCACTCTGGATGCAAGTCACGAAACCAAGGAAAGCTTCTATCAACAGCTGGAAGAAACCCTCTGTAGAATACCTAAAACGGAACGACTCGTTATTCTTGGCGATTTTAACGCTAGAGTAGGGAGAGATGCAGACACCTGGCCAGGCATCATAGGCAAGAACGGTTTGGGCAACATGAACGCTAACGGTCAACTACTCCTAACTAAATGCGCCGAACATGATCTAACTATAACAAACACCATTTTCCGACAAAAGGATAAATTTAAAGGCACCTGGCGTCACCCCAGATCAGGTCACTGGCATCTACTGGACTATGTTATCGTACGTAGGAAGCATCTCAAGGACGTCCAAATTACAAAGGCGCGCATTGATAGCGAATGTTGGACCGATCATCGTCCTGTTGTCTCTAAAATGAAAATTATTATGAGACCCAAACACCGAAGAACTCAAGTAAAACGTAGACCCCGTCTCTGTATTAGTAAATTGCGTGACCAACAAACCGTCGAACAGCTAAAGCAAAAAGTTCAAGAGAATTTGAGTTCACTAGAAGAAATCAATTCTGTAGATGTCGCTGCTACCTGGACACAAATTAAAGACAGTTTAAAAAGTGCGAGTGAGGAAATTCTTGGCACTGTAGCAAGTAAAAAACAGGAGGACTGGTTCAATGATAATGAAGCTTTTATACAAGAACTTCTTGACCGCAAACATATTGCCTTCCAAAACGCTATCAACCACCCCAACGACTCATCAAAAGCAGAAGCTTTTACCCAATCTAAGTATGAAACGCAACGCGAAATCAGAAGAATAAAGAACGAGTGGTGGGCAAGCAAGGCCAGAGAAATTCAAAGGTACGCCGATTCACACGACTACAGGAATTTCTTTCAAGGAGTAAAAGAAGTGTACGGCCCCAGTCGGAAAAATATGTGCCCTATTAAAGATTTAAATGGAAATCTCCTCAAAGAAGACCAGGAAATAAGAGCCCGATGGAAAGAACACTACTCTAACATTCTTAACCAGCAAAGTCAAGCCGATCACGATATTATAAATCTTATCCCTCAATACGACACCTTCGAAGACTTAGACCACTAACAACGGAAGAGATCTTAACCGCCATTGGGCAGCTAAAAAATAACAAATCTCCCGGCGCCGACTCACTCCCAGCTGAGATCTTTAAAGCTGTGTCGTCAGAGCTCATACCCTACCTCAAAAAACTGTTTGATGTCGTGTGGGAAAGTGGTCAAGCTCCGCAGGAGTTTCGTGATACACTTTTAATCAACCTCTTCAAAAACAAAGGGAGCGCTGCGGACTGTGGAAATTACAGGGGTATAGCTCTCCTGGCTGTTGGAGGGAAGATACTCACTAAAGCGATGGCAAATAGGCTAACACCTGTTATGGAAAAGTTACTTCCTGAAACACAGAGTGGCTTTAGACCAAACCGAGGCACATCGGATTTAATCTTCACACTTAAACAGCTTCAAGAAAAAGCACTCGAACATCAAGGAGAAATTCACATGGCCTTCATTGATTTAACCAAGGCGTTTGACTCGGTGGACAGGGAAGTGCTCTGGAAAATTATGTTCCGCTTAGGTATCCCTAGAAAATTTGTGGAAGTATGTCGCAGTCTACATACAAACAACAACGCCCAGGTTATGTATAATAATGAGGCAACCGAACCTTTCCAAACCCTCACTGGAGTTAGGCAGGGATGTGTCCTAGCACCCCTACTCTTTAATTTGTTTACCACTGCTCTAACAATTATTGTTGACAACAAACTGACAGTCAGAGGAATAGGTCTCAGATACCGTTTTGATGGCGGTCTCTTTAACATAGGGCGCTTTAGAGCTTTCACGAAGACACGCACACGATTCATTTGTGATCTCCAGTATGCGGATGACTGTGCACTTTTAGCCTCTACGCCGGAAGAGCTTCAAGAACTTTTAGATGTGTATGCCCAGAGCTATGATTCCTTGGGACTTAAAATCAACATTGGAAAGACTAAGATTATGTCAACTCCTCATCAAGTGAACCAAATAGACATTACACTTAACGGAAATTCTCTTGAAGTGGTGGATCAGTTCAATTACTTAGGCAACGTTGTTAATGACAAAGCAAACATGGACAGCGAGATTCGCAATAGAATTAACGCTGCATCTAGAGCACTCTGGGGTCTTAGAGAGAGAGTATTTGACAACCACGACCTTGCTTTGTCAACGAAAATGGCTGTCTACAGAGCAGTTGTCATTCCAACACTGCTATATGGATGTGAAAGCTGGGTCACTTACCGTCGTCATGTGAAAGAATTAGAACGTTTTCAGCAAAGACACCTCAGAAGTATGATGAAAATCCGTTGGTTCCATCACATATCAAACGTGGAAGTACTCAGGAGAGCAAAAAGCCTTCCAATTGAGGTGCTTATTTCAAGAGCACGCCTAAGATGGGCAGGTCACGTTCATCGTATGCATGATAACCGCCTTCCTAAATGTACACTTTATGGTGAATTGCTAAGCGGTAGAAGAAGGCGTGGCGGTCAACGAAAGAGGTTCAAAGACGTTCTCCATGAAAATCTAAAATCCTGCGGTATTGCAGACGAGCAATGGGAACAACTTGCAGCGGACAGAACCGAATGGCGAGGGGTTGTGGCCAGCTATCAAGGAAATGTTGCTGCAAGAAGGCCGAATCCAAGACCTAACCAGGTCTATGTTTGTCCTGACTGCGGTCGACATGTGCTCTCCCGAATTGGCCTCTATAGCCATAGTCGTGTGCACCGTAGATGAATGGGAATTACAATAAACTACACCTGTTACTTGTTTTTTATTGTACACAATTTATCGACTGTAACATTTTTATACTCGGACTCGAGTAACGGCTAATAATAATTTTCAACATTTATGAAAACTGTATCAACATTTCGCTAACCATGTTAAAATCATCGAGAGGTAATTGAAACTGAAAGTTATTTATTTATAAAAAGCAATAAAGGCGAATGACTCGAACTTTGCAGGAAATCGCACCTGATACTGCAGATAGTGGTTAGTATTATCAGTGTGTCATATGTTGGGATGCTATTTCCTTTTATATCCATTGCGTTATTGTAATGTGTCGAAGTGCTCGACTCGCAATAATCTCTCACGTAAGTAATATTTAATATTGTTTAATATTCCTTATAACTAGGATTTAAATTGATATCCTCAAAAACTATAACTTTTGCAACAAACCACGTACCCAATTTTATAACTTTAGTTTGTGGGATTGTTGATGTATTATAATAACCACCTATGAGAAAAGCGCTTGTTAATGTAAATGTTTAGTTTTGTCTGTACACTTTAAATAAGTATATCCATTTAGAAACAGTCTGTAAATATAAACATAATTTATGCCACTCCCATTAATTAAATTATTTATTAAATTTATATATTTTCAAACTTTTTTGGGCAGGTCTAAGATTTTTGGGATCTTAAGCATATTCATTTTACAATAAAACCAATAATAGTCGGAAAAATTACCTTGAAATTATATTTATAACATATTGAAGAGACATACTAAAATGCTATATTATTACTTTTGTCACTTTCGTTATTGTCTACTAGCACATTGTATTTTCCACCGATTGACAACAAAATACTAGTTTTGTTAATCAGCAAAATATTACTGTTCCTGCCTAAGTAGTGAAGTTCTCACTTTGCTGCCTAGGCAGCAAAATGATTGGTCCTCATGGCAAGTAAATATTTGACACTATTTGGCAAGTCAAAATTATTACGAAACAGTAATTACAAAACATTTTTAACAAACGTGAACGCATTTTTGGTTATTCTTAACATTAACAGTAAACTTCCTACAATTTCGAGTAAGTATTCTTCCTTTTTCTTCATCTATCTTCCTACTAGTATTTATTTTATTACTAGTTTTAGTTTGATTTGCTTCAGTAGTTGCTATGTTGCTACATTTGTTAAAATTTCTTTGCAAATACTAGTTTTGCTTGTCATTGACTCCTAAATATACCCTTTGGCTACAGTTGACTACTTCTATCTGCTATATGTCTTCAACATTGTTGAATCACCTTCAAAATGTACAAGGTGGCGGAAGTTCTGCGGAGGTAGTGTTCCGTAATTTTTTCAAATAAGCAGTTATTAAGATATGCTGCTAAATTTATGGATAGCGGTAATTCAGCCGGGCGGAGAGCTTTACTGGGTGTTAGAAAAGTATGAGAACGGTGGAAAATCTCGAACAGTTTGCATCAAATCGAAAAATAAAAAAATACGTGTCAAAAATTTTTCAAAAAACTATCTACTGATACCAAAATGACCTCCCCATCCACCACCCTGTGGGTGGGACGAGGGGCAACTTTAATATTTCAAATGGAAACCCCTATTTTTTATTGCGGAATCGGATTCTACGGGAAGAATACATAAATTTTATTTCGGGCATTATTCTCGATTCTTGCATGGTGTCGCTGTAATCGCAAAAAATGAAAAGAAAACATTACTGTTTCAAGAGTAGCGTCTTGTGCCCATAAAAAACGTCCAATCCAAAAACTGAAAAACACGTATTTGCTATTTTTACGAAATCTATCCAATGACATTGGATTCGACTCTCCCACCCCTAACCCAGTGGGTGGGGCGAGGGGCAACTTTGAAATTTGTAATGAAAATCCCTATTTCTTATAGCGGATTCGGATTCTACGGATCAAAAATACGTGAATTTTATATCGGCCATTTTTTCGATTCTTGCAAGGTGTCGCTGCAATCGCACAAAATTGAAATAAACCTTAAACGTCCATAAGTTTGTAAAAATTTACAAACACTAGCTACTCGTGTTGACAAAAAAACGTTCAGTTTAAAAAACAATATCTGTGATATCTTGGTTTTTATGAATGTTTTTTTAAGTGTTCTTAATAACAGTATTTGTTTTGTGAAATTTCTACGAGAACGTTCAGTTCCTTCCAACTTTTGTAGCGGCAGGAGCGCACTTTTGTACGGAAAGAATTATTTCATTTTTCATTAGTTCTCGCGTTTTTTTCTGCATAATGGCTACTTTAACGGAGGAAGAGACAGTTTCTCTTTTAATGATGCGAGGGTGGGGCGATAAAGAAAGGTCCTATGATGAAGTTGTGATTTTATTTAACGAAACTATCCGTGTAGATCAAGTGGGAATTTCGAAATCTACTGTGTTCCGTACATCAAACGATTCCTAGATACAAGGCCAAATAAAAATCTCCCAAAATCTGGAAGACCAAAATCTGAAACATCGGAAGCTCGACAAATGGAAGTGGCCCAGGCAATCGAAGGTTATCAGTCAGAAAGGCCAGTCAACAGCTTGATATGAGTGCATTTTCAGTTCATAAGAATTTGAAACTTTTGAAATTTCATCCTTACAAAATTCACCTTCACCAAGAGTTAAATGAAGATGATTTTGATCGGCGACTTGAATTTAGTGAATTAATGATGGAAAGGAGTAACCAAAACCCAAATTTTTTGTCATCTCTACATGTCTTCTCAGATGAAGCAACTTTCGAACTCAGTGGAAAAGTTAATCGCCATAATTTCAGATATTAGAGTGACGAAAACCCTCACTGGGTGCTTGAAGCACACACGCAGTATCCACAAAAATTAAATGTTTGGGCAGGAGTTCAGGGATCGAATCATAGGACCGTTTTTCATAGATGGAAATTTGAATGGAGAAAAATACCTGGAATTGTTGACAAATCAAGTAGTTCCCGCAATACAAGAGATTGCTGGTGATGAGTTCGATAATGTTTGGTTCCAGTAACATGGGGCTCCTCCACACTATCGGGATATTGTTAGGGACTATTTGAATGGTACTTTCGAAAATCGATGGATAGGTCGAAGAGGAACTATTGAATGGCCAGCTGATCTCCCGACCTCGCGCCACTTGATTATTTTGTTTGGGGCTACGTGAAGGGTAAGGTTTATTTCACTAAACCTCGTGATTTGGAAGAGCTGAGGCAACGCACAATAAACATTTTTGCAGAAATACCACCTGCTATTGAAAATTTTTACGTTCGTCTCGGACAATGCCAAGAAGTCAATGGGCACCATTTTAAACACCTGCTATAATCTTGAAATTAAAACCCGCTAGTGTAGCAGTTAAGCTGTAAACTAATTGCCTCAACTGGCCGAAATCCTCACCTTGCCTTAAGTGGCTGAGTTACCTCCTTGCCTTCACTGGCTGGGATCAAGAACTTGTCTGAAGTGGCTGAATTAAGAGGTAAAACCACTATTAGTTTTTTTTTAAATCGAGTTTTTTTTTGCCCCGTAAAAAATGTAAATTGAAAATTACTAGCTGCTAATAAATTTACAGAACGTTAATAGTTGTTGTAATTTCCGCACGGCCGTGTAAAATCACTGTTCTCAAAACAGCTCGGGAAATCATTCACTCTGAGATCAGTAGTTTTACTTTTCGTATTTTTTAAAGTATTACAGCGACACCATGCAAGAATCGAAAAAAATGTCCGGAATAAAATTTACGTATTTTTTGCCGTAGAATCCAATTCCGCAATAAAAAATAGTGGTTTCTATTTGAAAATTTATAATTTCCCCTCGCCCCCCCCACAGGGTGGGGAGGTCATTTTGGTGTCAGTAGATAGTTTTTAGAAAAATTTTTGACACGTATTTTTTTATTTTTCGATTTGATGCAAACTGTGTGTGTATTACTATTAATTAAGAAGAATTATTTTGCAATTATATAGACAAGGGATGTACTCTACAACGACACAACCACCAAATATCGATTATAATTATACAGGGTGTATTTTATACTAGTGATAATTCAGGACATTTCAAAGCGAATTTTCTCATTTTTTTTTAATGGAACACTGTATATTATTGTATTTTTGAATTGGCACGTTAATTCTATAAGATTCTTGTGAATAATATCCTATACCTAAAATCGATATTTCCAGAGATATTTTTCCTTTTTCATTAAAAACCGTTAAATTAAAATTGTCCAAATGTGCTTTTATAGGGCAGAATACTAAAACATAATGTTTCAATCGCAAAAATCCTCTATAAAATCCTTATTTTACTATAAGGAAAGTAACCAGACTGCAACCAATACTACTCTCCGGGCTATGTGCCCCGCCGAGCGTTGAATTACAAGTTATAGCCAAAGAATCCTCATGTCGTTCGTCACATGCCTATCTTGCACTGACGAGAGCCAACAGCTGGAAACTGCAGTCTGCAAGTGGTGTGTGACGACTGGTACGAGAGCTCCTTTAAGTAGGATCAGTCTTTCGGCTGGTGTTTGCTGCAATCGAAGCATCAGTGTTTTGTTGGTAATACACAGTTATTACACTTAACGCGCCTATCTTGTAATTTGTAATTCAGCGCTCGGCGGGCCACATAGCCCGGAGAGTAGCTGTTGGTTGCAGTCTGGTTACGTTCCTTATAGTAAAACTGACTGACTGACTGAGTGAAATATTATGTTCAATGTTAAATTGTCATTTACAAAATACAAGGTTTGTTTATTATAAATATCATTTTTAGGATGAGACCTCTCGTATACCTTACGCTTGGATTCATCTGGAAGTTCCAAGTTTCTTCCACAACAGGAACAAGTGTCAAAACAGAGGAAAATATTCCATATTGTATTTACACTGTACCACTCTACGTCAAAGTTAATTATTGTGTCTATTCAAGTGATGTTAATATTTGCGAACAGTTAGGCTTGAGCAACGTTGCTATCGAAGAACAAAATTCTATTACGGAAATATGCTTGAAAAAGGTTATACCTATCTATCCTTCAATACATATAGTAGACAAACAAATGACAATTAGACCATGTGAAGGGAGAGTGAAGTTCGAGTTATTAGAAGATAAAATTGAAATTGCGCCAAATCAAAAATATCCGTACTCTCAGGGCCATTCCAGATATTACCTTTCTACTACAAATTCCCAATTACCGGCTTCTGCATTCTGGGCAAATAACAGTTGCAGTGATCTCAAAATAATTTTCGACAAGAAGGTTGATGTTTGGACAATACAGGAATCTAATTTTAAAAAATACATCCTTGCTAACAAATATAATAACTCTGTCGACGTCATTGCTATGCAGTTGGTGAAAAAATATACTTTATGTGGCGTAGACATTTGGAAAACCAATATTGATGGAGTATTGGCCTCTGATAAGTGTTTACAGAACAGGCTCGTTGATAAGAAGGAACTATATCGATACCGAGATCAATTTCAAACAGTATACGACGCTATAAAGCCTTATTATAAACGAGCCAAGCTGAACCAACAGTTAGCTAATGTGGAAAAACAAGTATATTATTTAATTGTTATTATCATAATTTGCCTACTTTGCATAGGTGTTACTTCAGTATTCAACATCTACATAAATTTCTTGACTTTAAGGAGATCAGGAAAGAAACAAGGACATAGAAATGAATTGTACATTTTGAACTGCCTATCCCAAGGTTTGACGAATCGGTATCTATTTTTAAATAAAATACCTAAATTAGATAAATTGGAGAGACCATTAGAAAACGGAAACAACCAACATATATATGAATATATCGACATTGCACCCGACAATAAAGATGTCTAATTTCAATCAATCTAATCGCAATTACAAGACATGCTTGGAGACATGGAGAGGTAAAATATCTAGGAGTAATACTAGATTCTAGGCTTGCCTGGAACCAACAGCTTCAAAGGACCAAAAAGAGAGCAGAAACAACTCTTATGGTGGGTAGACGCACTCATGGAAAACATGGGAGTTAAAGCCAAGCGTGATGTACTGGAAGTACATCGTGGTGGTCAGACCTATGATCACAAAGATGCATATTTGGTATGGTTGACAAAGATTCTATAGCGCACCGCTGTTGCTACACTAAGCAAGGTACAAAGACTTGCTTGTTTAGGGATAACGGGAGCTATGAAGACAACACCAACAGCAGCAATTGAGGTCCTGCTGCACATCCCTTCTTTTCACTTGGTGATAATGGGGGAGGCAAGGATAAGATACTTCAAGCTGCAAAAAGATTCAAGCAGCATTTATGCAGGAATGGGGCATAACCAAATCTGGCCAACAGAAGGAGCAACGATCTAGCATTCATTTCGCGCATAACAATAAATTCAGAAGTGATTAGGAAATGAAATAGATCCGAAACGATGGAGTTGAAAGAAGAGTCAGTATGGCTTGAGGCTTATTAAGAGTGAAGAGCCTCTTGTACCGGAAAATATTTAAAAAATAATAACCTGCCGGTGTACGACAGGTTGCTTGAGACCCTGTGGATGTAGGAAGCATGAATTACAATGTTCAAATTTGTGTACTAATTGCGAAAGGAAAAACTATTTAAATGCAAGTGTAGTATCGATTAATAGTATATTGAGTGGAAACGATGGTATGGATGATGATTTTTCGACTGACTCATATGGAGAAGTTGTTAGTAATTTAAATATCGAAAAGAGATGGAACATGAAGATAATATAAATAGTATTGATGATGTCGATGAGTACGATGAGCGGGATAAGTGTGATGAGTCTGAGGATGATGAGAATGAATATATAAATACAATAAAAAGGGGTAGATTATATATATTTATGTATTGTTTAATAAAATATGAAATAAAATTGAATTTTCCAAATACTCTCTTCTCTTCTTTTTGATAAAGTTGGAATGGGCTCATCGAGCTAGTGCAAATAAAAGAATAATACGTATCAACGCTATACTTTCCCTTGCATTATTATTAACATATTTATTCGAGGGAAGTTGAAAATACTGTCCAAGTATAATTCAATTAAACCTCTACATACGAGCCAAATTTCATAGCTTCATATAAATAAACATGGGAGCTATGGTTTTTTGAAAAAAAAAAAAAAAATGTATCTGCTCCAAATCAATTTGGAAAATTCTAGTTCGGTGCAACATAAAGTTCAAGGTTAGTTTTAATTTGATTCGTTTGACAATACGTTGCGTTTTCAGTTACACTTTTTCATTTTTCTTTTAATTTTTGCAGATTATGATTGGTATTATCACTATGACATACAGCCAAACATTTTTCTCTTCGCTGTGGAATTAAGCCGAATTAAGGTATCAAATAAGTAAAAAGCAAGGTAGAATGTCAAATACTGAATTATATATTTTTTAAAAATCTTGTTTTATAAAAACAATTACATCGTTCGTAAAAAAATTAAAATAAATACAGTAACAAAAATTAATCTAAACATGCACAACACCAAGGCTAAGCCTATAATACTTTATGTAATTAAAAACATTCACTTTCTGACTGAGGTAGTAAATCCTTGTAAAGCTCCTTGAATCTTTCTAATTCACAGAAACTACCACATGACGGTATGCTGTGCTTTTTGGGCTTCTCGGATGAGTAGTCTTGATAGAAAACCTGAAAAGAGGAGCATCTGTGAGCTTTGCGATATTTCAAAATATTGACAGATTGGACAAACGAAGCGTCCAGCTGTAACTAGTCCTAAAGAGCATATGAATAGGAAAGAAGTCTAGTATTGTCCTTTGAAAACAACATAGATGAATAGACTAGTGATGATATTTATAACCAAAAATGTTTACAATATATCACATATACCTTAACTCCTCGTATCCCGTTGATGTTGTGGACTTCAATAGATATGTAACTTCCATAGGGAGGAACGTGGGAATAAAATATTCCTAGAAACCTCAGAACAGAAGCTACGTTAGATTCGTGAGCTGAGTAAAGGAAAACTTTGGTCTCTTCGTATTTAACGCCGTTCATTTTGTCTGATGTGTCGTCCAGAATTTTTTTTATGAGAAAACCTGCAATAAAATAACAATTTTACTTAATTCACGTAATGCTTCTAATGAATTAAAAAATCATATAATTTTTAAAAAAGCCAATTTTCCTGCATTATGTAATGCTTTGCTAGGTATCAACTGGTCCTTCTTGAGTGCAATACATGATGTAAACATTGCTACTGATTTATTTTATTCAAAACTGTATGAACTTTTCGATAATCACGTACCTACTGTTACCTCCTTTCTCTTATTATTTATTTTTGAGAAAGAATTGAGGCAACATGTGCGGACGACTAGCTGGTTTAAGCCGGAGCAGAGAGCCGTGGGTCCAGAGTATTCGTAAGAGTGGAGAAACTTACCCTTTCTGACATGTACAGCATAAGCGACAGATTTCTGTTTATTTCGAGAAAAGGAGACAAAGAAAAATTGATGTTAAATTGGGCACCATCTATAGTGAAATAAGCAAAATAGTCTCTTTTTCTCGAATAACCAGTCTGCTATAGATCGGACTGAAATTGTTGGTAAGAGAAATAAAAAGATAGTTTAAAATGAATGACAAAATATATTACAAAAAAATTAGACAAATCGGTTTGAGACAAATTGAAATGTAGAAAAAATATATATATATAAAAAACAAATTGATACCAGTATCCTAGGTGGTTTATGGGTCAGGTGGCTGGTTCTGGGACAGCAATCCAGGCCCACAATTGTCTCTTATTTCAAGAATTCTAAATTTTCCTTGGCAATTTACGTCTCTCAATGAATGGGGTGAAAATTGTAGGAAATTTAACCAAATATAAGCACATACAAAATTTATGCAAGTTATTTATGCAAAATTTAAGCAATGTTAGCTATGCAAATATAAGCTAGTTAGCTGTACAAAATATATTTGAATTAGCTGCACGAAACATTAAGCTAGCTATACAAAGCTGCAGGAAATTAATTTAAGCTATACAAAAGTAATCTGATTAGCAGTACAAAAGTAATTTTTGCTATGCAATAGTAATTATTAGCTATGCACGAGTTATTATTAGCTATGCACGTGTAATTATTAGCTATGCACGAATTATTATTAGCTATGCACGAGTAAGCTGATTTCTTAGACTATAAATTGCCAAAAAAATGAAAAGGAAAGAGAAAAATATTTTTACAACCATGTGGTACATATAGCATTTTAACTACTTATTAAATTAAAAAGAATTGACTTTGAATTCAAAATTTATTTTAAAAATAATTGAAATTATATCAAAGGCAAAATTTGAAGATTAATTAAAATATTTTAATGAGTATAATGAAATGAAATTACCTGTATGTTCAACACTTTGTAACTGGGATATAAAAATTGTAATATCAATTACTGAAGTCCACAGTTAAAAATTATAATGTTTGAATCAGTACAAAGACTGCAAGCAAATGACTTCCTGGTGAGTTTTACTGATAAGGTAAACTTTTTTTTGTCCTGTTTACTGGAAAACAACGCCACCAAAAAAATGTGAGAAATCTAATTCCCTATTTAAATTGAAAGCTATCAAAATATAGAAATCGTACAAGTATGGCCATCTGTCAGTGGTTAATTTAAGCGCACCAACTTGCCTTGTAGATTCCCATACTCAACTAAAGTAGTGGCATATAATCGATAAAAGGAATCTATAGTAATAGTTTATTTTCCATGCCAGCTGATTTGCCTTTGCAATTTCTATTTTATACATAACAACAAATATTAACAGATATAAATAAGTAGTAAAACGTATTGATATTATTGATAAATCAGTAACATATTACATGTTATAGGATTTACTATATATAGAATGAGAGAAGGTAAGGAAAATAACCATATGTACTCCATAGTAAACAAAAATATAAAAATTGAAAAATAGATATCTGATGTAACTAAATTTTGTAGACAAATTGTTTCCTGGGATAATAATGCTGTATTACAACGGATATGAGATACATAATAGTGTTAATAGAAAAACAGGACTAAGTTCCTAAGATATAAAATTAAGTACATAAAACAGTGTGACATGGTTTAGCAGTTATACATGTAAAATTCTGTTAGTTGAAAACAGTTTCACCTGCAAAAACTGAATCCAAAAAATATACAAGTCGTGCTAACTATCCACAAAACACTAGTTTTTAAATAAAACTGTTAAATGGACATAGGCCATGTAACACTACATATAGAAATTTCAAACGTACTTATCAAAAATGGTATTCTTCAGAAATAATAAAAAACGTACGTTCGAAATTCAGACATTGGGACAAATATAAGAAAACTCAATCTAACTATCATTTGCAGGAGTTTAAACGTCTAAAGGCACTTATAAAAGTACAGTCTGAATTGGCTTACAAAACTTATCTGGATAATGTTCAATCCTCAATTAATTCTGACCCTCGTAATTTCTGGTCATACATTCATACAAAAAGAACCTCTTCTAGAATATCAGGAAAAATGGAGTTTGAAGGAAACCACTATGATTGTCCTCAGAATATTGTAAATGCGTTTGGCCTTTTCTTTCAAAGTGTTTATTTGCCTTAAAATGATAATCCTAATATTGCTGATTTCGTCGTAAACATGCTAAATAACTGTTCTATTACAATCGATTACATAACTGAGATAGAAATCCAAAATGCAATTACTAAACTAAAAAACAAGATGACCTCAGGCCTTGACTTAATACCCTCTTTTCTTGTTAAGGACTGTAGCAATGTACTAGGCAAGCCTTTATTAATTATATTTAATTTATCTTTGAAAACTTTAATGTTTCCTAACACGTGGAAAAGGGCTAAAATTTGTCTAGTCTTTAAAACAGGCGACTCGTCTATTATTAGTAATTATAGAGCGATTGCAATTCTATCGAACTTTGCAAAGGTCTTTGAGATTATCCTATACGATCGCATCTATATGCCAGTCAGTAAGAGAACATCACTATACCAACATGGTTTTGTGTCCCACCATTCAACAGTTACCAATTTGGCTATCTTTACTCAGTTTGTATCTCATGCTATTGATGAGTGTGGACAGGTTGATGTGATCTATATGGACTTCTCTAAGGCCATCGATTGGATTGATCACAGTATCTTATTTACTAAATTAGGCAACTGGGACTTAATTTCTTCATTACTATCATTTATGCAATCGTACCTTACCAACCGTGAACAATTTGTTTCTTATAATGGTTATAACTCTCAGCCGTTTATAGCTACATCAGGGGTTCCCCAGGGCTCCAACTTGGGCTCTACTTTTAATAGTATTTTTTCACTTTTTCAAGTAACAGAAGTTATTCTGTAGGTATTTCTGAGTCGTTTCATACTGGGCCTATATTTAGCAATATCTTGGAGGAAGAAAGGAAAAAGTAAGATACAAATTTACTCCTCAGCAATTGCAAAGTACTGAAAATTTGCAATCTACTATCTTATTAGCCCGTGAATTCAGTGGCAGTGGCACTTTTCAGAAAGGAAAAGTACAGTTTTCACTTTACTGAGAAGCGGAAAATTGCAAACCGTCAACGATGTTTTCATGTTATCACCACTGGAAGCCACGGATGTCAAGAAAACGGAGAAATTTTTATTTCTGCATTTGTATGGGTCGAAGAAACCTACAGAATCTGATTTAAACACTCTCCTTTACGATGCAGAAAGCCCAAGATCATCTTCAGCCCATCCCACTACTGACCTTAATGCACCAAATGAGCTGCTGAAATTAGTAGCATGCAATTGTCGAATCAATTGCAGGGCGGGTGCAAAAAAGCCGGTTTGAAATGCTCAGACCTTTGAGGTAATTACATCGAGACCGGTTGACTCAACATGTGGATGAAAGATACGGAGGGTGATGATAATGAGGACGTTGAAGAAAATGGAGATGAAGAAGGAGAAGAACAAGACGATGGCAATTTGTAATACTTCATATGTGTACTTTCAATGTCATTAAATGAATTTCATTTTTAATAACAATTTACGAAGTTTAATATAATTTCATTCATATAATATGCATCCGCCATTTGTAATTTAAAAATTATGCGTTCACATTCGGATTCGGGAAGTTTTGGCGTCATGAGATAAATGAACAATATTTGTTTCTCACTGCTGTATCTGACAATTTTAAAATATCTTATAAGCATAAAGAATCAAAAACTTGGAAATACCTGACGACAACCGCTTCAACTCTGGAGTGGCGGTACTGACATTGTAATCCATTATTGCTAATTGTTTAATATGTGGGTAGACGGATGCAGCCCATTCCGGCATTCTAAATCCATTTTCATGCTGAAACCAATACAAAAGTTTCATGCTTAATTCCGCTAAGTAGTTATTTAAAATGTATCTTACCTCAGTGGTTAAGGTAAAGTATAGTTCAGCGAACGACTTGCTGTGTAGCGCTTGCCCTGTATGTTCCTCCAAGTATTTGTGCAGTTCGGTGAAATTCTCATACAGCTGTCTACCTTCGGACGAGTTTAGGTATTGGAAGAATGCTTTCTTGAACCTGGGACAATTTTTAAGAGGATCTCCTAGCACCTATTTAAATAGATATATCTTAGGACAATGTTTAAAGTTTTTTTAATTACTTCCACGTATAGCAACACAAAAAAAATATATTTTTTTTTGTTGAAATATGCTTAAAATATTCTTTCCTATTATTTGAGTTTTCAACCACATGTATTATTATCCTCTTCAAAACAAATCACCGAATCTACAAAATAATAGAATTATTGAAAAAAAAAGCCTCTGCGCCCGTGACGTTTACGCCAAAGGAATAGTCAGAGGTTATGTTTTGCAAATAATATAAATCGGAATAAACACAGAAATAACGTATTTAGCTGACGTTTCGGAAAGTAATCTCTTTCCGTTTTCAAAGCTTTTGTTTTGGAAGAACTCTTTATTTTGCTGTGTATGTCAAATACACAGCTTTAAGATTCTGTTTATGTTATTTCCATAGGTACTTACTACTTACACAGAACATAGAACTGATGATATTTTCTTTTATGTAATGTTCAGTTTGTTAAGTTCTTCTTTTAACATTCGTAGCCAGGTTGTACAAATATCTACAGAACAATTATTCGATACGCACGTATCTTCATTTAATAAGATTATTGCTGATTCCTTAATTTTTCTTTTTTTGGTATCTGTTTCTTTTGTTAATGTTATGTGGGTGAGTCATCCAGACCTCTCAGTGTGAGGTTGGATGGGCACAAGAATTACATTAGAAAGAAATCAAAGATTTGTGAACATGCTTGGGAAAACGGACATAGAATAAACTGGGACTCGGCAAAAATTTTAACAAAAGAAACAGATACCAAAAAAAGAAAAATTAAGGAATCAGCAGTAATCTTATTAAATGAAGATAAGTGCGTATCGAATTGTTCTGTAGATATTTGTACAACCTGGCTACCAATGTTAAAAGAAGAACTTAACAAACTCAACATTATATAAAAGAAAATATCATCAGTTCTATGTTCTGTATAAGTAGTAAGTATCTATGGAAGTAACATAAACAGAATCTTAAAGCTGTGTATTTGACATACATAGCAAAATAAAGAGTTCTTCCAAAAAAAAAGCTTTGAAAACGAAAAGAGATTACTTTCCGAAACGTCAGCTAAATACATTATTTCTGTGTTTATTCCGATTTGTATTATTTGCAAAACATAACCTCTGGCTTTTCCTTTGGCATAAACGTCACGGGCGCAGAGGCTTTTTTTCCAATAATTCTATTATTTTGTAGATTCGGTGATTTGTTTTGAAGAGGATAATAATACATGTGGTAAAAAACCACAAATAACTTTCAGACAATGCTTAAAATGTCATGAAACGTCGAGATTTTAAATTTGAGTGAACAAAATTTTTTGTTTGTCTGTCGGTCTGTCTGTCTGTAACTTTTATTGTGCGCACGTTTACGCTGGAACCGTTTATGATATTGACTTGAAATTTGGAACACTTATGTATTCGAACGAGATCTGGAACTAGATTATATGTTGATCTAATTCCGTTGTTGAATGGTTCGGGGGTAAATGGGATAAATAAAGGTAAACAGGCACAGCAAGCAGGTAAAAGTCTATAAAATTGCAATTCAGGGTATGTACGAAAAGTCAAGGTCTCAAAAATTTTTTTGGCATCAGCCACCCCCAATATCACTCCCAATACTACCCCACACTATTATGAAAGAGAGTAAAAAAAATAAAATGTGATTTAGTGTATACAAGAACGAAACGTCTCAAATAATTTTTTGGCGTTAGCCACCTCCTCAGCACCCCAATTTGGTAAAAAATTGTAGTAGATCATACAGTAGTATTCGATATGTGGATAATTTAAAGGTTTTGTCTTGTAAATCTTCAGGTAAATTAATATAGTCCCTCATTCCATTACAAACTCCCAGTTTTGTAAGGTTTTCCATATTTTTTTGCGTCTTTTTTATTTCTTTCAAGATAAACTGAATATAAGCCTTTTTCACGTTTAATAGCATCTTTACATAGTTTCTTAAAGTAACATAATATAGTCTGCTAGTTTCTGATTTATTTTCAGATATCTTAAATGAGCTCTATTGTTTTTATGTAATATATAGCTGGCAATTTTGCTTCGTTTGAATTATAGTATTATACATAATGGGGCATGTACATCAAAAAGAGACAGTATGGTGTTGTTCAGTATTTTAGTTCTAATATTTAAGTCCTCAATCGCGTCAATATATTCCCAATATATTCTAGTAACGTCAATAGCAAAGCTATTTATATCAAAATCTTTGGATGTATTATTTTCATTTCTTCGTGTGCCTGTGTCATTATGTCAAATTTTGTTTCAGTTTGAAAATTTCCCGTTAAGAAACTAAGAAAGAAAACTTACGTGGTCTTCATTCACAGGCCAGTAGTTAAAAGGAACAGGCTGCCAATTGAGCTCTTTCTCCCACACGTGCTGTCCAGTAGGAGGAAACAGAGACGCAAGGACTAGTTGCAGGGACATTTTTGTCCTGTTGTAGTCCGTGCATCGAGAATCGACTCTGTCCAGAGTGAAGTCGCCCAAAAATTTGTGGTATCTTTTCCTCAATGCTTTTCCTATCTGATATTCTTTCCTTTTACCAGCCTGAAACGTAAAAAGGTACTCTATTATTTTGGTCTTGAGATACTTCGTTAGTGGAAGGTATTTCAAACAATAATAATATAATAGTAAACACACAGAAATTAGACAACCTCCAATTCCAGAAGCCAGAGGCTTGTACGGAAGGAGGTTACACATTGAAATAAGTTACTTAATGGTAAGGAACATTTTTAAAAACAAACTTTTACTTAAATGCTTTAAAAAAGAAAATAAACTTTGAAGTAAATCAAACCAATCATTTTGTTACATTATATAATTTTTTTATGATATGAAAACTTGTCGCGAGATTTTCCTGTTGTGTAAAGGAGATTTCCCGTATAGAGGAAAGGCCCTCAATTTTTTCATTTGTCCATTTAGTAAATACGATAATTTTTACATGAATGGTAAAGGAAATCACATATCAATTATTTAGATCTATCGCGGCAGCTACGAATCTTTTTTTTCAAATCACCTGATTTGGTTGATTTTCTGAACAAAGTACCTAACATTTTTAAATAAAATTGATAACATAGCTTTCTTTCTTTCTTTTTCTACTTTTTTTTATAATACTATTAATTTAAATATATTGTGATTTCGCCTACTCTTAAGTAGAATATAAGTAATTAAAAAAATTGTTGTATTAGAGCGGATTTATTTATTATATATCTAGTGGTATCGATCTGACAGGAAAAAGCCCCGAAACGACAGTGTTTTTCGATTTTATTTTTGTGTGTATTATGTAATCGGATTCCCTTTATCAACTGGTCATGTTTGCGGACGCAAGGGGGGTGGTGGAGGGGGAAAATTTACATGTAAAAATAGGGAAAATCAGTTCTTCGGACATAACTCGCTTAGTTCAAATGTGCTTTTAGAGGGCGGAGTATTAAACATAATATTTTAGTCGCAAACTCTTTTATAAAGTCCTTATTTTACTATATATATAGCCCGGAGAGTAGCTGTTGGTTGCAGTCTGGTTACGTTCCTTATAGTAAAATAAGGACTTTATAGAGGAGTTTGCGACTAAAATATTATGTTTAATAACTCGCTTAGTCTGATTCGGATCGAAAAAGTGTAAAATCGATAAAATGTCGAGATCGGTCCAGCGGTTCTCGAGATATTGCAATTTGACGGCACGGATTTTTCGCTGCGGCGGGAACGTACCGAGAGTCGTTTTCGCGTTTTCTTCGGGGAAGAAAGTGATTTGTCCCAAGTACTGTGTCCAAATTTCAAGTCGCTAGGTTGATTAGGAGGGGAAGGGGAAGGGTAAACGAAATGATATTAAAACTGCTGTAACATCCGCAATTTTGTCCGCAAGTCGCGCAGCAAACGTGAAATTGTGTACTAATGTGCTTACTTTGAGTTCCGCTCGTGTATTTTCAATTTTCGCCATAAATAAGGAAATGGTTGCGAAATAACCAATTTGTTGGTGTTATTGTTTTTAGAAAAAGTCATTTTTCGCCAGGAAAGAAAGGGGTGGGGGAGATTTTTTTTGCCCTCGAATGTGAAATTTTTTTCTCTTTGATTTGATAAAGACCAGATTGTCAGTTTCTAAGTCTGTTCATTTCAATTAATGCGTCATTGTTGCATGGTCGCTTGCCTGTTAATTTACTACGGTCTAGTTTTTCAATAAAGACACCTTCTACTGACTTGACCCTATTTAAAGCCACATATGCTTGGCCAGTAGCGAAGAGCTTTGAGCCTAAATAGACAACGGCATGATCGAAAGTACTACCCTGCATTTTGTGTACTGTGCAAACCCAGCATAATATAATCACAGTAGAGATAGACCAGTACTCCCACTTGGCCGGAACAGTGGGATAAGATTTTCAGTGCGCAAGTATGCTCCTGGGCTTAAATTATCTGATGCCCAGTGGACAGTAGTGATGTTATTGGGTTGATGTTTATTATTTACTCCAGTAATATACATACAAATGCGCGTGGGATGGAAATAGTGGATGCGCAGTGGAATAAAATAAATTAAATCGAGTACAACAAACATCAAAGGGACCGCCGAGGAGTGAAACAACTGGTCTATTCTCTACTGTGATATAATCGGCAAAATTCTGCCCTGAGCGCGGCAGCCATATCATGGTGACACTTAGAACGGGCTATCACAATTGAATGCGTATGCGTTCTGTTAACCGTAATCCGCCAACTTGGAGCGGCGGTCATATTGAATTTAGTGTAATGTCACTCACTTTATCGTTTTCTACTCTTCAAAGTCCTTTGATTTGATACCCATATTAATTTGATACCCATATTAAGGAGGTTGACAAAATATACATCATCCGCCATCTTGTGGCGGCGGCCATTTTGAACATATTACAACATTGAGTATTGCATATTGTATTGTCACCAGAACTAAAGGCGAATGCAAAATAATTTCAGCAAAATCGGTTAGGAGAGACTGGTTCTAATTCAGCTTGAAAGATTTGACCTAAACAAACTAACAAACATTGCAAGTTAAATATAAGCTTGTAAAAACGCGGACACACAACCATTAAGTAATAATTGTAAGGGTTGTCTTTTATACTTTAAGTAGCCCCTCCCGTCGGTGACATACGGTATCTTTTCGAGCTCTATATGACAAACTTATCATATCGTATGTCCAAAGGAAAAAATGTTTTAAGTTTTTGAACATTTTGCATTATTTTAGAGATATAATGCAAACACTGCAATATTCACTCAATCTTTGAATGCATGTCTAAAAAATGAATTTGATACACTTTATGCCTGACTGCGCCCATGTTATATGAGATATGTCCATTTAACAGTTTTATAAAAAAAAAACTAGTATTTTGTTTATATTTAGTACGATCTGTGTAACATTTTGATTCAGTTTTTGTAAGTGAAACTGTTTTCAACTAGCAGAATTTTACTTGTATAACTGCTAAACTATTTCACACTGTTTTATGTACATATTTTTATATCTTAGGAACTCAGTTATGTTTTTTAGACTATTATGTATTTCCGCTCTATTATAGCATCCCAGGAAACGATAGTCTATAAAACATATATTTACATCAGATACCTATATTTCAATTTTTTTTATATTTTTGTTTACTATGTAAGTACATATGGTTATTTTCCTTACCTTTCTCATTACTATATATAGTATATACTGAGTTCTCACAATAGTCACAATACGTTTTACTAGTTATTACGGCAGTTCATATTTTTGGTTATGTATAAAATAGAAATTACAAATTGCAATTTAAGTCAGTTGTGGTATTATAGATTTCTTTTATCGATTCTGTAATTTGTTTGTAAATACATCAGGCAGGTTGTTGCGCTTAACTCAACAATTGACAGATGGCCATACCTGTACTATGTCTATATTTTATAGCTTTCAATTTAATTAAGGGAAATAGATTTCTCAAGTTTATTTGGTAGCATTATTTTGCAGTAAATAAGACAAAAAAAGTTTAACTTATTAGTAAAACTTACCAGGAAATCATTTGCTTGCAGCCTTTGTACTGATTCGAACATATATAAACTTAACTGTGGACTTCCGTAATTGATATTACATTTTTATATCCGCGTTAACAAGTGTTTAACATCCTGGTAAATTTCATTTATTATTAATTTAAAATTTAAGTAATTTTCAATTTTTGTCTTTAATGTAATTTAAATTCAAGGTCAATTCTTTTTAATTTAATGAGTAGTTAAAATACTATATGTACTACATGGTTATAAAATATTTTTTCTTTCTTTTTCATTTTTTGGCAATTTATAGTTTACGAAATTAGCTTATATATTTCTATATATATATATATTTATATATTTCTACATTTATATACTTATATATTTATACATTTCTGCATAGCTTCTACATTTCTACATAGCTTTTGCACAGCTTATGCATAGCCTATATTTCTGCATATAGATAAAATTTCATTAAATTTTAAAAAAACCACATAGTTGGTTAATTTTCCTACAATTTTCACTCCATTTTATTAAGAGACGTAAATTCTTGCAAGAGACAATTGTGAGCCTGGATTGCTGTTTCAGAACCAGTTACCTCAACAATACTCAATCCTGGAATCTAGGATCCTGGTATAAATTTGGCCATTCGATTTCAAAAATTTCAATTAAACAATAAAAAATCAGCCTGTTAGTAATAAAATTTCAGACCTCGTTATTTTTACATATTGGGGGCAGAAAACTCGCCGGTCCAACCCTTTGCTTTTGTAGGACAATCACAGCTCCCTGTTTTTTTACACGAACGGGCTGATTTTTACACTATTGTTTAATTAATATTATTTAAATCGAATGGTCAAATTGTCCTACAAATTGTCTGGCAATTTTTCCAGTGCTTCGCCATGAAAGTGTCAGTTCCACGATCGACATGTTTAGCGACTGCGTAGAACTTTGCAAACCTCTACCAAAAATTTTCGCAGAGAGAAAAGTTGGGATGATAATTAATGCATATTTTTTAGACTATATGACATCAAAATACCAAGTTTCAACTTTCTAGCTTCTCTACAATTGAATTGAATTTTCCATTCAATGGCAAAGCTGTTTAACTTATACATATATAGTTTACATAAACATACTCGTGCAAATGCATGAGTTAACATACATATATCCGTAATCTATCAGTAGAACATTATTTTCTATTTTTAGTTGACGTGGTAAGCATATTATTAATGGATGACTTTGGTGATAATGTGATAATAACACGTGAATATTCAATCAAATGCAATTAAAGTAATTAAATTCATTTACAAATAATATTCTCTCCGCTATATAATTGTTATTGTGTTAGCAACATTGCTATACATGCATATATCACGTGTGATTAATTGTAAACATGAATGTGCTAGAAATAGGAAAAAATATGTGAGCGTAAGATCGGACGAAGGCAGTCTCTTATCTCTCCGCCGTCAAAACACATATTATAATTTGATTTAAAATTAACCGGTTTAATTAATGTATAATAAATAAGTATATCAATATATAATAGATTTCTGATGTAAGGAGAAGAATTATTGAAGCTCTATCATTTAAAAATAAAATCGTTTAAATAAATGACCTACGAATAAGAAAAATAAAATTTCAGAGAGGTGTCCCGCCACTATATATACAGGGTGTCTCACCGGGAACTGAATCGATCGATATAGAGAAAAGTACGCATCAGAAAATTTTGAAAATTTAGATAATTACTAATGTCGATGTGGCCAATCCAACTAAAATAATTACAAGCAGCTGGCAATTCCGCTTATACCGGAAGTCGATACCAACTTGCATTCTAAATGGAACACCCTATATATTTTAGAGTTTTCGAAAAGAGCATAAAATTCTAAGTCGAAAATATGTAGCATATCCTATACCTAAACCTAGCCGTTTCAGAGATATTTGACATTTTATAGAAAATTTGATAGGTGCAACGGTTTGCAAGAACCGTTATAACTTTCTTCGTGAAAAAGATCCTCATTTGCTTCTTATCACATAGCAAGAACACAAGGGGAACTACGTTCTACAACTGAAATAAATTCAATAATATCATACCAAGTGTTCCATTTTTCGCGTTACATTTTGTCAACTTCAAACCGCGAAAACTTGTTTAGGTCAAATGGAACACCCTGTATTTTTTACGTCAAGTTGTGTAAAATTGAATTCCTTTTTTTCTGATATTAGCATTGTGGGGGTTAAATTTATAACTTTTTGAAATATTTGCGATTTTATTAGAAATTCATGAATTGTTGTAATCATTTCATCAAAATAGCCATGATTAGAAACAATCAGTCATTATCTTATGTCAAAAAATGCCAGCACGTTTAAATTACACCAATGAAGACTTTTTAAATTTGTTTATTATTTATGGAGAATGTGATAAAGTAATATCAAGAACTTGCAGCACATTTGCTACTCGATATCCAGAAAAACGGAAACCGTCACCAAACACTGCAAAACGCATACTCGAAAATTTTAAAAATTATGGCTCTGTCAAGGCAAAAATGCAAAGAAGAAAGCCTATTATTGATGACGAAGACATTGAAATAGTCATTCTGGAATATTTTCATGCATTTCCAAGGATGTCATTAAGACAAGCTGCTCTGGAATCGGGACTATGCAAGGATTCAATTCACAGAATCTTCTTAAAACATAAGTTTCACCCCTTTTCATTCCATATGGCTCAAGGATTAAAAGAAATAGATTTCCTAAGAAGACAGAATTTTTGTGAGTTTATTCTAATAAGGTCTGAGGGTAGGATTCTTATTTGGGAAGTATTATATGGACAGATGAAGCAAAATTTACTAAAAATGGACTTTTTAATAGACACAATTCGCATTACTGGAGTGACTCAAATCCTCATATGTTCAGAGAGCGAAACTTTCAGGAAAGTTGGCAGTTCAATGTTTACTGTGTCATAAGAAACGATAGAGTGGTGACATTACAATTTTATCAGGAAAATTTAAACGGTAAATTAAATTTTCTCTTCTGCTAATATGTATAAGTAAATTTTTGTTTTTTTTTAGGTGAAAGATATCTGAATATCTTACAAAATTTGAATAATAACTATTTAGAAAATTTACCTCTCGCCGAACATAGAAACATTTTTTATCAGCACGACGGTGCTCCCCCACATAACGCATATTTAATTAATGATTATTTACAAGAAACTTTTTATGATCAATGGATTGCCAATAATGGACCTTTCTTATGGCCTCCTCGCTCGCCCGATTTATCAGTTCTGGATTATATCATTTGGGGAATTATTAAAAATAAAGTTTATGAGAGCCCATTAACAACCATTGAAGATTGTATGCAAAGAGTAAGAAATGCATTTCAAAACATATCACAGGATTCAATTAGAAGAGCTACCGATGAGGAACTAATCCGAAGGCGCGAAAAATGTGTCGAGGTTCGAGGGCGGAATTTTGAGCAATTATTAAATTAAAATGAAATCATATTTTAAATTGATCTTATCTCTGCTATTTTAGTTCATGCCATATCTCCAATTCGATTAATACGCATGTTAGAGTGTTAGTGTTATTTTGCGTTTTTGTGGATATCGAGTAGCAAATGTGCTGCAAGTTCTTGATATTACTTTATCACATTCTCCATAAATAATAAACAAATTTAAAAAAGTTTTTGTTGGTATAATTTAAACGTGCTGGCATTTTTTGACATTAGATAATGACTGATTGTTTCTAATCATGGATATTTTGATGAAATGATTACAATAATTCATGAATTTCTAATAAAATCGCAAATAGTTCAAGAAGTTGTAACTGTAACCCCCGCAATGCTAATATCAGATAAAAAGGAATTCAATTTTACACAACTTGACGTAAAAAAATACAGGGTGTTCTATTTGACCTAAACAAGTTTTCGCGGTTTGAAGTTGAAAAAATGTAACGCGAAAAACGGAACACTTGGTATGATATTATTGAATTCATTTCAGTTGTAGAACATAGTTCTCCTTGTGTTCTTTTTATGTGATAAGAAGCAAATGAGAATCTTTTACATGAAGAAAGTTATAACGGTTCTTGCAAACCGTTGCACCTGTCAAGTTTTCTATATAATGTCAAATATCTCTGAAACGCCTAGGTTTAGGTATAGGATATGCTACATATTCTCGACTCAGAATTTTATGCCCTTTTCGATAACCCTAAAATATATAGGGTGTTCCATTTGAAATAAGCAAGTTGGTATCGACTTCCGGTATAAGCGGTAACGCCAGCTGCTTGTAATTATTTTAGTTGGATTGGCCACACCGATATTAGTAATTATCTAAATTTTCAAAATTTTCTGATGCGTACTTTTCTCTATATCGATCGATTCAGTTCCCGGTGAAACACCCTGTATATATACTCAATTTCCCTTTGCATGAGACAAAGTTTGTCTTTTGCCATACTACTCTTACAAGCGTGATCGCGCGATCTAATACTTTCTGCTATTACTTTTTCTTTATTTATTGACATGAAATAATAAATGAAATGGTATAGTCCAAGTAAGGACTTCCCTACACTCAAAAAAGGCAGCAAAAACTTTACGACACAATTATATTGCCGCGGGCCATGGCGCCATGCTTGTCATCAAACGACCCAACGCACATTAAAAACCTATAAAGGTAAGCGAGTCAATTTGCGAACAGCAGTACAAAGAGTACCGGTATTTCAATGAGGTCGTAAAGTTTTTGTTGCGTTTTTTATTTGCCGGGAACTTATTACTTCAACTATAACTGAATACTATTACTAATATTATTAGACTTACATTCGTTAGCTGCCCATAACCGACGGGATAATAAGTCTCATTAATGTAAGGGTCGTTTTTGTATAAAACACTTTTGTCAGGTGTCCTGTCCCCATGTCTGAATATCTGTAAAAGTAAACAAAAATTTAACATGAAAGCTTCATAGAGAGAACCAACAAAACATATTGGAATGAATCAACCCATTAAACATATCGAACAATTTTAACATCATCTGATGGGGAAGTAAAATGTAATTGCAATCTACAAAAAACTGAAGATGTACGTTGAATTTGTAATTATAATGATTTTTATACGTAAGAATTTTTTAATTACTTACCACATGCACCAATTCAAGCGTGTCTTCAGAATTCCTTGTCGTACGACAGACGACGAGATGCAGAGAAAAAACTAAAGCTATACTTATTAGCAGTTTGGTCATTTTGAATAAAATAACTGACCATCACATGTTTGTCTTACTAATATATACTCGTCGGGTCTTTATCTTATAAAAATTCGACGGTTCATGCACGGTCACGCCATTAATTAGGGTGATAAACGAAGGCAGATTCATAATTATGACCACTTTAGAGTCTAACAGGCGGTTGGTCTAAATTTTGAGTTGCTTGTTTTCCATTATAGTCGAGGAAATTAATTCATTTCGGTCGTAATGTTACTACTTCAATGTAAAGACTTGAAACTTTTGCAATATGTTAAGTTTCGGTAACATATGAAATGTGGTTATCAAAATGGCATTCTAAACACTTTTTTACACTACGTATTTTTCAGTAAAATCAATAGAAACAGCATAAATCAGAAATTAATTTTTAAAGTCCGCCATTTTTATTTTCGAATTTTCATTTCGGAATCATAAGCAGCGACTCCGAAAATCCCCATAATATGAATTTTAGCCGATTTTGTTGAAAACTTTGTGAGTAATCAGATTGGGGTGCAAAATGGGGGCTGCAACACCCCGAGGTGAGTGCACCAATCTTCAAAGGTATACATTTCATATGTTACCGAAACTTAACAACAATAGGTTTCAAGTCTTTCCATTGAAGTAGTAACGATTAAGAACTTATACCTTTTTTTACCCTATTTATTTCCTCTACTATCAAAAATTATTTAAAAACTGAAATTTAGTGATCCAATTCGGTATTTCATAAGTAGGTATAAAACATTAGATATTTTCTTCATGTATATTGTTTAATTGTCCTTTCAGCCTGTACTCAGTTTTCGTCTCTGACAACTAGATTTTCAGTGAATTATAGATTTGCTACTTTACGTTCAGTTTTCGACAACATTACTCCATACAAGTTTGAAGTTCCCAATGCTGTAGACTGTGGTTAGCCTTATCAGTGTGACAAAATATATTTTATGGTATTTTCGTTTATATATTTTAGTACAATTCGTTAAAAGTGCTGAAACAGAAGTTATTTCTCATGTATGAATATATAAAGTAAATAATACTTTTTAAAACTGCTGCAAGTTACACTTTATAACATTTTTTCACTAATTTCACTTAATAAATTTCACTATTTAAATGTTTAAATGTAAATGGGGTGTTTCATTTATTAACAATAAACCACGTAGGTATCAAATTTTATATAGCTTAAGAGGCTCTTGATGTGTTAACGCCATATACAGGCTGTGCATTTTATCAGGATACTCGAGAATATCTCACTTAATATAGGTCGGACAAAAAAATATATTTTTACGAAAATTGTGCCGATTTATATAACCTACAAATGGTTTAAAGACATTTCAAATCCATGGCCTACTTTAAGAGTTATGGCGGAAAATATCGAAAATGCGGAAAACGTCTAGGCCAAATATCTCCGTTATTTGAAGAGATACGATAAAAATTCTAAGGCGAAAATTTTTTGCAACACAGACTTTTTTAATGAGGTTTTATCCATTTTTTTTTCAAAACCGCTGTATTTTGAGATTTACTCTTCAGGCTGTTAAAAAATTTATTTTGAAACGGGCGGGAAATGGCGCCATTAAATAGAGTATTTTCCTCCCTTTTCAACGATATATCACATGCTATATTTATTAATTGGTACTACGTTAGTAATTATAAAAACATTTTTTAAAAACCAATACTTTTTTTTAACAAGCATTATACTTGCCGTGGAGAAGTATGATTAAATAAAACGATAAAATAATTCAATAAGTTGTTCAAATCTTTGCTATAATAAAACATTAACACAATTAAGAAGAACAAAGTAAATTCAGGTAACAAAAACAAAATAATAATCAAGAAAGCAACATGGAGCAATTATGGAAAGAGTATTCGCAGTTATGCCAATGTATAGAGGTCCCCCATAAAAGCGTCACTCCTTGTTCAGAAAGTTAAAATGTCTTTACCAATTAATTTAAGTATAATATCCATTTGTTTGTATTTCATGATTTCACTATTATTTCAATTATTTAAAAATAGTTGGCTATGAACAAACTTGACAATTTAATTTTTTGACAGATCATCTCAGTTAATACTTAAACTCTCACTCAATCACACTCGTTTAAGAATTTAGAATTTTTAAAAATGATTTTCAATCACATTGATCGTTAGAATATGTTCGTTACATATTGCCAATGCAATTTTAACTCAATTAGCTCAAGTAGAATATAGAAACAGATTTCCACAAGCACTACAGCCGAATAAAATTCTGTTCAGAAAATTAGCTATGAAACTGAAAAATAATGGTTCATTTTTAAAGAAGAAGACAAGGTTGAACAGTGTTACTGATAATGTAAATAAGGTAAACAGAGTTATTAATTATGTAACAAATAAAAATACAGAAAATTTGGAAACATCATTAAGAGAAATTGAAATTGCTTGTCATGTAATAAAACAAGTGCTAGAAAAATTGAAGAAAATTGGTTACCGGTGTTATAACGTCAAAAAAGTTTACAATTTACAAGCGGGGGACAAACCAAGGAGAACGGCGTTTTGTAGGTGGCTGTTGGAAAAGAAGCGTGCCGATCCAATAGTATGTAGTAAAATACTTTAGTCCGACGAGGCAAATTTTTCCAATAATGGATTTTTTAATCGCAATATTCATTACAAATGGACTTCTGAAAATACACACTGGCGTAGACCGACTGGGTTTCAAAATCGTTTTTCAATAAATGCGTGGATAGGTATTTTAGGCACCAATTTAATCGGTCCTTATTTTTATGATGGTCACCTCAGTGGTCAAAGGTACCTAAACTTTTTGAGAAATGAATTTAATGAATTCTTAGGTGACCTACGTTTAGTGAATCGACACAACTTTCAATATTTTCAACAAGATGGAGCTCCTCCCCACAATTCCCAAATTTGCCTAGATTATTTAAACGAAATTTTGCCTCAACATTGGATAGGTACCAATGGATTTATTCGATGGCCCCCTTGTTCTCCAGATATAACTCCAATGGATTTTTGTCTATGGGGGTATATTAAAGATAAGGTGTTTTCGACGACAGCGCAAAATCTAGAGAACTTAAAAGCTTGAATTCAACGGCCATGTATTACAGTTACCCCCGAAATGCTGAGTAATGTTTTAAATGCAGTGCATAAGAAACCGCGGTGGACACTTTGAACACTTTATATGATATCTTAAAAATTGTTTTGAGGATTAGATAAATATTAATGTTCTGTGTGCTATATTCTTTTTATTATTAATTTGTTTTTGTTACCTGAATTTACTTTATTCTTCTTAATTTGTTAATGTTTTATTATAGCAAATATAGATAAATATGGCATGTGATATATCGTTGAAAAGGGAGGAAAATACTCTATTTAATGGCGCCATTTCCCGCTCGTTTCAAAATAATTGAAAAAAAAAATAGATAAAACCTCGTTGAAATGCTCTGTTTTGCAAAAAATTTTCGCCTTAGAATTTTTCTCGTATCTCTTCAAATAACGGAGATATTTGGCCTAGGCCATGGACTTCAAATGTCTTTAAACCATTTTGTAGGTTATATAAATCGGCACAATTTTCGTAAAAATATTTTTTTTTGCACGACCGATATTAAGTGAGATATTCTCGAGGGGCCTGATAAAATGGACAGCCTGTATGTATATATATATATATATATATATATATATATATATATATATATATATATATATATCTCTTTGTATGAAAAATACTAGGTTCTCGGGTTGAACCGCGTCTGAGATTGCTAATGTCTCGACGTTTCGGCTCCCGTTTTGGAGCCATTTTCAAGAGAAAAAGTGGGCCAAGAAAAAATTGTCAAAGAAAATAATGCTAGGAGTTCGTGGAACTGGTTCGATTCCGGTGTCTCAATCTGCCTACTCCCCAGATCTCACCACGATCCATCTCTAAGGTCCCAATCTGCCTACTCCTTAGAGTGAAATCTAAGTTCACTTGAAACACAAGGTCGTTGAAGTGCAAAATTTTTTTGGGTACTCCTTAGCACCTTCCCAACAGGATTCAACCATAAAATTGCTTATGGAAAAAGTTCCACTTCAAATCCTATTTTGGCTGCATTAATAATGTATGAAAAATTGTTTCAAGACGCGTGCATTCGTCTCAAACATTGATTTTATTATTTTACTAGAATTAGTACACACGAGATATGTAGAAGTTTATACAAATAAACAATATCAAAGTAAGTTCTTCTGTTATTTAGTCATTAAATTTTATTTAGGAGAAGCTTGTAAAAAAGTATTGCACTTTGCATCTCTCTCCGTTGCTTCATAAAATTGTATCAAAAACGATTCATTAGTAATTAATGGGATATTGATGATTGATTCTAAATGCCAGGAATTTTAAGAAACCTCTTTGAATGCCTTCAATATTGTTAATATGTACGTCGTAGTGGGGGTTCCATATCACACTCGCGTATTCTAGTCTAGGTCGCACCGGGGTATTATATAGAATTTTTATGTTACTCGTATTTTGAAAGTTTCGAGCATTTCATATGAGAACTCCTGATTGAGGTATAAATTCCGTAGATCTACAATAATAACAATACATTTATTGACGAGAAAATACAGGAATTACATTTAAGTAGAAGTAATCCATCATGATACGTAAATAAATATAGCGGGGAGAGCACATTTAGGTCCTTAGTTGGACCTGTAGGCTTCTAGAGGTATCGTTCCTATCCTGCACTGCAATTCCTCCCTAAGGCAAAGCCCTCTAAGTGCGGCGTTGCAGCAAAGGAATGGAACAGTTATTAGGGATTTAAATACATATATAATAACGATAAGGTGAAACCATATCCTACTGAAAACCGAGGAAAAAGGTGAAAATATGATATACTAGTTTCATAAGTGAAGATATTTCTTAAATACAATATTATATAGACATATATGTACTGTATACACATATGCACATAAATGCACATACATATCATACCTACATACACACACGCAATAATATTATGAAAAATATTTCGATTACAAGAAGAAATCCAGTTTTTTACCTATTTGTTGAATAGATGTTTAATATTTAAATGTTTGCAGACATCCGGAAAAATATTATACAACCTCGGACCAATATACGAGAAGCACCTTTGTCCAATCGTTTTTTGAGCCCGAGGTAAAAATAGGTTAGCTGCTTCGTTGGCTCTAGTGGTATATAAATGACGTATTGTGGGTTACTAAAAAAAATATTAATGTAATTTTCGAAAATAATTGTATAATATCCAATAAATTTAGCTCTTTGTATAATTGTTCGGAAGGGTAACTTAATGATTTATTATACATAACATTCAATATTATCTTTTGTAATTTTTCTAGAGGTAGCAAGTATGTTTTTTTAGACCCCCCAACGAATTACGATGTGTACATTTTAGGGATTATACCTCGCAGTTTGTTGATAACATTTTTATGTGAACATCCCATCTTAAAAATGAATCGATATAAATACCAAGATATTTAAT
Source organism: Leptura quadrifasciata (assembly GCA_963675555.1). NCBI lineage: Eukaryota > Metazoa > Arthropoda > Insecta > Coleoptera > Cerambycidae > Leptura > Leptura quadrifasciata. Next base: position 9,173,754 of record OY776681.1, on the reverse strand, counting down.
GGATGAAACAATTGAGATACTTTTTGTTCTTACAGATACATTAGTATAGTCTGGTAAGTATTTTTCAAAAGAAGTGAATGCAATAACCTTTGTTTTTGCGACGTTTACCGTTAACAGATTGGCATTAAACCAAGCCATTATATTTTTCAGGTCTTTTTCCGCTTTCGCTCTAACATCTGTCCAAGTAGATCCATAATAAAGAATAACCGTGTCGTCTGCATATGAAATGATAGTTCCAGTTGAATTTAGGAAAAGCAATTGATTCAAATATATGGTGGAAGGGACTGGACCCAGCACAGTACCCTGTGGTACTTCATAGGACACTGTTTCTTCGTGACTGCGTACTTGATTTATTCTACTAACTGTTTTCTTTCTTCCAAGTAGCTTTTAAATAAATTCAACGCATTACCTCTTATGCCAATGTGTTCCAGTTTATCCAACAAAAGCCTATGACTGACGGTGTCAAAGGCCTTAGCAAGATCCACAAAAACACCTAAACATGGTTTTCTATCATCTACAGCATTATATACTAACGATGTTAATTTAGCTATCGCAATCGTATCTTGCGTTGATATCCATTATAACAAACGTACTGTTTACGGTGGTAAAGGTAAGACTTAAGTAATAAAATAATGAAATCATCAATGCCGAACAAGGTAAATTTTTTCAGTAAAGTTGGGTGGTCTATGCGGTCAAAGGCTTTAGAAAAGTCTCTGTAGATAACGTCAACCTGATTGCCATTATCTATATATTCAGCAATAAATTGCGTTACTAAACATAGGTTAGATAATGCGAATCTTTTTTCCATGAAGCCATGCTGAAATTGAGTAATAGAGGTCTTTACGTCTAGCAGGATATTGTCCCTCAATAACATTTCAAAAGCCTTCGCAAAATTACACAGAACTGAAATAGGTCTATAATCGCTAACTATAGGTGGATCGTCAGTTTTAAAAATGGAACAGGCTTTGGCCATTTTCCACACATCTGGAAATGTCGCAGTCTTCAACGCTAAACCAATCAAAATGGAAAGAGGTTTGGCAAAAACATATGCACTATTATTTACAAAAAATATGGTATTCCATTAGGCACAGAGGTAAATTTGTTTTTTATTTTTTTTAAGACTTTAACAACATCGTCTGGAGTGAAGGTGGACGTAAGTGTAATATTCGAATCAATATTTAGAGGCAACGATGAATCATTATTTTGGGGTAGGTAAACGCTACTAAAATACTCTCTCCTATTAGATCAACAATCAACTGAGGGCTGCCTGTCATAAGAGGCGTTATTATGTGTCATACTACCTGGAATTCTGGAGTATTGCTTCTTGATATGGAAAAAATTCCAAAAGGTCTTAGGATCATCAATAACTGAGTCTTGGACGTTATTTAAATACTTTTATAGGCAACATTAGTCAGCATCTTAATAATTTTTCTCAGACGATGAAACACACTTAGATCATAATGAGAGTTGAATTGTCTATATTTCATTCTATATTTATTTTTTAATTTCATATAGTTTATAATGTCTGGAGCAAACCAAGCAGAGTATTTTATGTACTGTTTTATAAAGTGGCACATGATTATCTAAGATACTGTATAATTTGTCATAAGGTGGTGGTGGTGTCCCTCATATGTTTGAGTAATTGTTTCATGTCGCTGTGAAACATCGTTGGCGTGTTTTTAAGTGAGAGCTTTCTTCGATTTTAACAGGTATAATAACCCATCAATAAATACAAGTGGGGAGAGCGAATGGTTACCTTTCACTGTTCATGTTTAATGTTGATAGCTAAAATAAGACTGCATTAATTAAGCGCGTACAGAATTGTATAATTTTATTTTGTTGGGTAAACCGTTCTACGAATTATCCAAAGTTCAGATATGAACTTATCTCCAACATGCTATTGGACGTCGATGGGAATTAAGTCGACGGAATGGTCTCGTGCTAGATCGTGATAGGGATAAATTTACTACTTATTTACAAAGTTCAAATCACATCCACATTTTTTTGATGACACCCAGCAGGCAGTTGATGTCTGATTTTTAATTTATATATAAATAAAACGAATAATGTCTGTATTTTTGGAAGATTCTGATAATTAAATAAAAACAACATCCAGAACCGGTTTAAGGTTGCGGTAATGCTTAAGTAACATATTGAGACACGCATATTTTCAAAAGTTGAACGTTAATTGAATTTTTTAAACGTTATTGGTTTAGTAATACCGATTTTTTGTTACTGAGAATATAATTTTAATTTATAAGTATGAAAGTATTTCCTGAGCAACGGCATCCTTGTAATAATTACGGATTTGACGAAAATATTGCCTGTGGGCAAGACTTGTTCTTTTTTATATCTTACCCAAGCTTTTCTTTTAATTTTTTTTAAGCTCGTATAAAGTCTCTGTAAACCATGGTTGTTAGATTTCAAAGTAAGTCTTTTTAGAGGAGCATGGTGATTAAAAAAAATTAACAGATTTACGTTGAGGAAGTCAACTTTTCTTCTAGAGAGTTAAAATTATGTACAGTATTCCAATTAATATTGGGCGTGCAAATTAAATATCATCGAGCCTAGTCATGGTTGAGAGAAGAGAAGAATCCTTTGGATTGGGGCTGGACAAATAGCAAACAAGGGCTGATTAAGATTAAAGCTACAAAAAATGCAGCTCTAGAACCTTTGCCCCGACCCATTTCTTGCCAATGTAAGAAAGGGTGTTCTAGGGCCTGCAGCTGCAAGAAGGTTGGGTTCAAGTGTTCTATTATTCGTAAATATTATTCTGGGGCAACATCTGAAAATATTCCAGAGATTCTCCTGAACAATGATGACAGTGAAAATGAGGATACCATAATCAATCAAATAATGGCTCAAAAGAATAAAGACATCGAAGACGACGTGATGTTATATATGTATAGAAAGCGATGACGTTGATATTCCACATGAGCCCAACAGATCTAAGCTATAATTTTTCCATTTTTATTTTTATATGTAATATAACTGAAGTAATTTCTTCCGGGTCTTAACTTGACGTTTCGCTGATCATCCTGTCAGATCCTTCAGAAGGATTCTAAAGACTGAATTTGTTGTGTACACTCCTCGTTATATGCCTAGGCGCCGCTTCGCTTCGCTGGTCATTCGTCGCGCTTGGTTCGCTTCGCTACTCATTCGTCGTGTTTGGTTGACCGTGACTTACTGCGGTGCTGGTACTTGGCAATACCAGTCTCCACGTGTTACTAAGTCGATACCCATCCTCTCTATTAAAGTTGTTCACGTTTTTCATAATTTCCAGTGATTCCCTAATGATTCGCGGATAATAGCGCGTATTCCTGTCTAATATATTGACGTCCTCGTAGTCGATTTTATGGTTCTCGTTATTATGGACATGCTCTGCTATCGCCGACCTATCCGTGTATCCAAATCTGGTATTCCTCTGGTGTTCTTTGATTCTGCTCTGGATACTCCGTACTGTTTGTCCGATGTATCTCTTACCACATGTGCACTTCAACTGGTAAACACCTTTTGATAACAGTTTGGGGACAGGGATTGAGGGAAGCATCTGCTGTATTTTCTTCACTGTTCGAAACCGTACAGTGAAAAGACCCTGTCCCCAAACTGTTATCAAAAGGTGTTTACCAGTTGAAGTGCACGTGGTAAAAGCTACATCGGACAAACAGGACGGAGTATCCAGTGCAGAATCAAAGAACACCAGAGGAATAGCAGATTTGAATACACGGATAGGTCGGCGATAGCAGAGCATGTCCATAATAACGAGAACCATAAAATCGACTACGAGGACTTTAATAGAGAGGATGGGTATCGGCGTAGTAACACGTGGAGACTGGTATTGCCAAGTACCAGCACCGTAGTAAGTCACGGTCAACCAAACACGACGAATGACCAGCGAAGCGAAGCGGTGCCTAGGTATATAACGAGGAGTGTAACACAACAAATTCATTCTTTAGAATCCTTCTGAAGGAGCTGAGCAAGACCACGACAAGACCCGGAAGAAACTACTTCATTAGACAACGGCCGTGAAAACCTGCATTCTACTATGTAATATAACTGTGCGACATTTGTAGTTTCAAATTTCATATTGCAAGTTTTTTTTACAAAATTTTCAACTAATTTCTCTGATATACAAGAGTTATATACTACTTTCACTTTTTCATACACATTGAACTTTTGAATCACTCCCAGGCAAACATTTGAGCAACGTTTATGAAGTACCTTTATATATTCCATTTGTAGCAAATTTGGTAGGTACTCTCCCTCCAAAAAAGGCGAAATGTTTTTGTTTGTAGCATTCAAGGATAAAAAGTTATTCAGCAAAACACTATGCTTTTTCGTAGTTTTTCGAAATTCTTGACATGTACCGTATATTTTAAGCTCTGTATTTCGGTAAGTGTGAGGCCTAGAAAAAACTTGTGTAAATGAATATTGTAGTGTATTCAAAAGTTATTGAGCAAGAACTGAAGAAAGACAAAAGGTTTTTTCGGCCTCCCCGAGGTAATTAATGTCTAAATACACCATAACCCAAAGATACATTTTTTGCGACATTTTGCGAGCTAACCCCCGCTTTCCACGACCTGCCGACTGGAGTATAACAGATACCGTCAGTAACTTTCCCTTCAAATTCAAAATTAAATTGGAGGAAAGTGTAGCCAACAGCAAATAGATCCGTTTTATCTCTTGACGTCGATGCCGCCGAGACATTTTTTTAGATTAGAAAACAAGCAGCTCACAAAAACAACAATAAACGTTGGACCTTGCTCCTTGTCTAATAATAATTCATCTGAACATTTATTAGTGATAAATTATCTCGACGATTAATTATAGTTGAAATGTATTACACCATTTTACTAAATATTTTCAAAGCATAGAACTTAAAAAAAATACAGTTCTTGTGCCCAAATGACATACGAGAATTTACTTGAAGCGATAACTTTTAACCTGATTTAACAGCGCGGCGGCTCTATTTTTAGCTCTTCACATGCGTTTAATGTATGTTTGATAAATAATTGCACATTTGAAATTTGTGTGATTAACTATACAGGGACGGTTAACAAAACTAAAAGTATTTTAAACAAACAAATATATTATTAATTAGATATATCAATGTGGAAAAACCATAACAAATTGAAAATTAACTAAATGATATAAAATTTAGGAAATATCTCGAAAATAGTTCCACATTGGAAGTTTATATGGGCTATATTTTATATACCGTGTCATCTCACGTAACCCTTATTTTTGATAAAAAAAAAGCAGTGCCACAGAGTCTCCCCAACACAAATCATGTATTTGTATCTAGACACAAAAAGGAGCTTTATCAAGACACATTCTAGAACATAAAATCGGTTTAGCAGACACGTATAGTGTTCTTAAACTAAATTTGAGAGTCAAATGGAATTACCAATGGAAAGAGTATTGCTTTACCAACCCTACCAGGTACACGATGATTCATTCCAGTATACCTAATAAACTTTGGCATGAAGACCTTCAAGCATCGAGAAAATATGTAACGTCTCTTATTAGATTACTGGTAATTCGATACATTCCTTTGGAGATGTGATGGGGCATGAGCTAAGGAGTAAATTTAGCCCTAACATACATTATGCAAAACTCAATAGTTTTTGAGATATTTCATTTTTTTTTTTCTCAAAAAAGTAGATCTTAATGTCTTAAAAGTTAATTTCCGAAAAATCTACTTGACATTTTTAATTTTTTTTTACTGGATTACTTGTCCAATATTATAGATATCCGGTTGGCATGAAAAATATCCGGAAACGTTTCGATCATGTGAACATTTAAAATAAAAACTTGTAAAAAATTTTTTTTTAATTCAGTTATGAAATTTACCTATTAGGTTTTTTCAAAAAAAATATGAATGTAGCACGCGTACAAATTATTATAAAAACTTCCTTATTTCAATAGCTATCTAACTAGGTAGAAATGTTTAATGTACCCTTGATAGTTCTAATAAAAAATTAGTAAAGATAATGCTGGTGGCGGAATTTATTAAACGACTAATCGTTCATTTTCATTTAAGTCAGTCAGTCCTTGACTTTGACGTTTGTGCATATATGTCATTAACTGACATTCTTATCTCCGTGTCCCTTAAGTTTATTGGTCTTGTTAAATTAGTTATCGAAGATTTTGATTTTGCTCGTAGTTGTTGTTATTGTGTTTTCTGTGCCATGGCCGCATATGCCAACGCAGAATACGCTGATATCTTGTTTGTCTATGGATACTGTGGCGGCAACGCTGCTGAAGCTCGCCGAGAATATGGTCTTCGGTACCCTAACCGCCGCTTACCAAATGCACGTGTATTCAGTACGGCATATCGAAATATCGCTGAAACTGGCTCCGTGAAATGTAGAAGAAGTGACGCTGGTGCTCCTCCCGTTTATGAACCAGATAATGAGGAAGAAATATTGAGGTATTTTGAGGAAGACCCAACGATTTCAACTAATAAAGTCGCAAGACTAACCGGAGCGTCACAATGGAAAGTTTGGTCTACGATACGTAGAGTTGGATGTCATCCTTACCACTATACCCCTGTCCAAGGCTTGGAGGAAGGTGATCCTGGAAGGAGAGTGGAATTCTGCCGCTTTATGTTACATTCAGATGCAGAAAGTGCAAATTTTTTAACAAGTATTTTATGGACGGACGAGTCGAAATTTAATCGCGAGGGTATAACAAATTTCCACAACCTACATTATTGGGCAGAGAAAAATCCCAAATTAACACGTGAAACTAGTTTCCAAATGAAGTTTTCTATTAATGTGTGGATGGCAGTCATTGGCCACTATTTAATAGGGCTACACTTTCTTCCTCAAAATTTAAACGGGGAAATCTATGAAAATTTTTGAAGAAATGATCTGGCGGTGATTTTAGAAGATGTTCCTCTCGCCGTCAGACAGCGAATGATGTTTCAGAATGACGGTTGTCCAGCACATTATCGACTGACAGTACGACAGTTACTTGATCAACGTTTCCCTAACCGTTGGATTGGAAGAGCGGGCCCAATACCTTGGCCAGCGCGAAGCCCTGACTTAACACCCTTTGATTATTACCTATGGGGTCATATGAAGGAGATGGTCTATGCCACACCAATCAATACTATAGAAAACCTTAGACAAAGGATAGTCGATGCTGCCCAACACATAAGGCATAATCTGACAACCAGAGTAACAAGGACGGAAATAAGAAGACGCTGCCGTGTCTGTATACGGAATAGGGGCTCCCATTTTGAGCAAGACATATAAAAAATAAAGTACAACTTTGAAATTAATGAAGAATTAAACTCTACTTTTAAAATGTTTTTTACTGTTTATCTAAAAATAAAATTCGTACTACTTGTGTTATTTTTACTAGTATTTTCTTAGAACTATTAAGGGTACATTGAACATTTGTACCTAGTTAGATAGCTATTGAAATAAGGCAGTTTTTATAATAATTTATACGCGTGTTACGTTAATATTTTTTTGAAAAAGCCTAATAGGTAAATTTCATAGCTGATTTAAAAAAAATTTTTTTTTAAAGTTTTTATTTCAGATGTTCACATGATCGAAATGTGTCCAGATATTTTTCATTCCAAACGGATATCTATAATATTGGACAAGTAATCCAGTAAAAAAAATTAAAATGTCAAATAGATTTTTCGAAAATTAACTTTTAGGACATTAAGATCTACTTTTTGAGAAAAACAAAAAAAATTAAATATCTCAAAAACTATTGAGTTTTGCATAATATATGTTAGGGTTAAATTTACTTCTTAGATCATGCCCCATCACATCTCCAAAGGAATGTTTCGAATTACCAGTAACCCTGTATACCTCACCAAATTGTGATCAATGCAACATCATAGCAGATCTCGGCCATATATTTTTTGGATGTGTAAAATATCAAAATGCCTCAAATACATTAATCACTAATATTGCACAAAACTGCAATATATTGGCTCCCTTTAATATGCTTTTCTTATTGTCCTTAGGATCTCGTAATATTTATACGTATATTTTTGATTTCGTAAAAGAAACATGTATTATTAAGCTTTAGGTTATGTTTGGCTACCGTATGTTTTTCCCCTGTCAACCGTGGTCCTCCATGTATTGTCTATTTTTAAATGTCCTGACAGACCTCAGGACGGGAAGCGTGTGTCCAGGTTGTATCCTTCTTTGTTGTCTTCAATTTATTTTTCCTTTTTTTTTCTTCGTTTTTAGGTTAGAATTAGATATATGATTTTTTTTGTCATACTGTTCGCTACCGTTATCAGGATATTTAATAAATTAATTTAACGTTAATCTGACTATCAATTAGATATTTTGTGACTGGCAGTATGGTCTTCGAACGAAAGCCATTAAAAAAAAAAGTATCTAGGTACGTACAAAATCAAATTGTAACAAATCAACGTGGATTTGTATAAGATAGATCCACTGATATTAATCTAATTTGTGTTACACAGTATATTTCTGAAAAACTGGATGATAACAAACGGGTTGATATTATTTACACTGATATTTCCAAGGCGTTAGATCGTCTAGATCACCGTATTCTGATGCAAAAACTAGGTAAATTCGGATATTTTCGTTGGTATTATTAGATTTAATTTGTACTATTAGTGTATTATTAACGCAATTTCCCCACCGGTAACTGGTTACTTGTAGGGTTGTTGTATCTAAAAATAAAATAAAAAAATGGTTTTCTTCCCCAAGTAGCTGAAGTTTTGTTAAAACCTCACAGTAGCATAATATGTTATCAGATGTTTCATCCTCCACTTGGCAGAATCGGTAATTACGTCATTTGTTAAGTCAATTAGACTCATCTATTAAGTTGGCGAAATCCAGTCAGAAGACAACTTTTTCTTGCATTTATAAATGGTTATCAACCGATACGTTCAAGTACACCAAGTATTTTTTTACATATACAATCCACATGGCTTTTAAAATTTAAATTACTGTAACCATAACTGCCAAACATTTAACTTCAGTGACCAATTGCAAATTTACTCCTTGAATACTAACTGATATATAATAATTTGAAATTCTGTTTATTACTTATAGTGTACATTTTTGTTCTTGTAATATGTTGGTAATTTAAATTTGTTTACAACCGCTTAGAAATAAGTTCTTAGAATTTATTAAAAGCTTTTATACAACTTTCAATGTTTGTTAGTTTATTTAGGACAAATCTTGCAATCAAAATTTCGATTAGTTCTAATTAAGCTAGAGTTTTGAAATTTTGCACATGTATATAAGTCCGGTGACAATACACTTTAACATTTTCATATAAGAAAAAACAAAACGGCGGCTTCAAGATGGCGGGCGATTTAACGTTTATGATCCACTTCGACTCAAAATCGATATTTGGGGATCGCCAATTATGAATTTTTGGTCAAAATTTAGAAATTCAAAATGGCGGCGCCAATATGGCGGAAAAATTTTGTTATTTATGGTCCAAATCGATAAAAATAGATATCTGGGGGTTTTCTAGGTCGCCGATTATGAATTTTTAGACAAAATTCAGAAATTCAATATGGCGGCGCCAATATGGCTGACGATTTTTGTCATTTAGGTCCAAATCGATAAAAGTCGATATCTGGGGGTTTTCGGGGTCGCGGATTACGAATTTATAGTCAATAATTCATCATCCGCAATAGTCAATAATTTGCCATTCGCCATTCCTGATAATATTACATATTCCATTCCTGATAATATTACATATAATAACATTCGACACACAAATCCTCAAAATATTGTTGATGCTTTTGGAACCGTTTTTCAATCGGCTTATCTTAATCCTAATAATAACAGCAATAAATATCCCCTCTGTGGTGATGTAAAAAGTAATAATTTATGCATAACGATGTTTTCGGAATCGGACGTGCTAAAATCGCTTAAGGAGATAAAACCCAAATTTACCAAAGGTCCAGACAATATACCTGCATTTATAGTTAAGGACTGTGCACATGTCTTCGCCCTGCCCCTTAAAATAATTTTTAATCTGTCCCTAAAGTTACAGGTATTCCCTGATGTATGGAAATATTCTCGTTTATGTCCTGTTTATAAGAAAGATAACAAATATAGTGCTGAGAATTATAAGCCAATAACAATAATTTGCAATTTTGCAAAAGCCTTTGAGTTTACCTTGAATGCGTCATTATCCAGTCACGTACAAAATCAGATCGAAACAAATCAACATGAATTTGTACCAGGTAGATCCACTGAAACTAATCTAAGCTGTGTTACACAATATCTTTCCGAAAAACTGTATGACAACAAACAGGTTGACATTATCTATACTGATTTTTCCAAAACATTTGACCGCTTGGATCACGGTATTCTGATACAGAAACTAAGTAATTTCGGATTATCGTTGGCATTATTGGATTTAATCACTTCATATTTAACAAACAGGCGACAGTATGTAGAATACCATGGTTTCAAATCTTTTGATATTATAGCTAACTCAGTTCCTCAGAGATCGGTACTGGGAACACTACTGTTTAATATTTTTAATAACGATATTGTTATAGACCTGGATGTTTCAAGCCTATTATACGCAGATGACTTGAAAATCTATCTTTTATTTGAAACTGAGGCAGATTGTGATAAGCTGCAGAATAACTTGGATAAGATAAATCATTGGTGTATATTAAATCAAGTACCTCTTAATGTATCTAAATGCAACGCGTTTACTTTTTGTAGAGCCCGCACTCATGTCACCTACAATTACCATTTAAATAACCAAGAGTTACAAAGACCTGATATCATTAAAGATCTTGGTGTTACTTTTGATAGAAATCTAAGTTTCAATGAGCATATGAACTTAACTGTATCGTCAGCGTTAAAAAACTTAGGGTTCGTAATTAGGAATTGTAAGGATTTTAACAATACGGACATTATGAAACTGTTATATTTTTCCTTTATGCGGTCGAAACTAGAATATTGTTCACTGGTATGGTCTCCGGGATATGCTATATACATAAACAATATAGAGAACATCCAGCGTCGTCTGGCTAAGTATTTATGTTTTGTTGAAGATGGCAACTATCCTACAATCGGCTACCCACAAAGCATTATATTAGAAATGTTTCACATATCGAGTCTACAAAACAGAAGAATGGCACACTCCGTGGTATTCTTATATAAAATTATTCACAATATCTTTGATTGCTCATCTATATTGGAACAACTATGTTTTCGAGTACCTCGTATAGAAAGTAGAAATCGTGAAACTTTTTATCTCGTTATCCCCCGGACTAATCTATTAAAAACTTCACCCACATATTTTATGTGTAAAAATTATAATTCGCTGCAAAATGAGCTTGATATATTTAATTGTAGCCTTGCCTCGATAAAAAATCTATTATCTGTGTAACATGAATATTAGTGTATAATAAGCTTAATACTATTTGTATGATAATTGTATATTTTCTCTTTTCTCTGCCCTTTTCACCTATTCTGTTTTCTATAATTCTACATTCTGTTTATTGTATTATATTTTACTGATCTGTAGTATACTTGTACCTTATATACATTATTATTGTAATTGTTCCCACCCTGTGACTGGTTACCTGTTGGGTGGTTGTATCTAATAAATAAATAAATAAATAAATAAATACAAGATGGCGGACGACTTTACTGTTTATGATCCGATTCGTCTCAAAATTTATATCTGGGGATTACAGCATATCAAAAAAAAATATTTTAAAAAAGCTTTTATTTAAATGCTCTAAAACGCAGAAAATAAACTTTGAAGTAAATCGAACCCATCATTTTGTTACATTATAGAATTTTTTTATGAGCAACCTCCTTTACACAGGAAAATCTCGCGACAAGCTTTTATATCATATCACCTTCATCAGTGAAGCTTATAGTGCCAGCAAAAAATGATATTTACAATGTTTGAAGAGTTCTGATATATCACCGATATATATCATAAATAGTAGAGGGCCAAGTATGCTCCCCTGGGACACTCTTATATTTATAGACAGCTCACTTGAGAGCACATGCTCACACCTCATCCCTTGCCTTCCAGTTTTTGAGTAACATTCCAACTATTTCCGTACCACTACACTCCATACTTATTCAGCTTACCTAACAAAATGTTCCTGTCAATAGCCTCAATGGATCTTTTTCTAAAAATGTTACTCCTGTCAATTTTCCTCTGTCAATGGAAACTGATACCCATTCAGTATTTTTTCTCTATTATAAAATTAAAGAATTGGGGGTATAGTCGTTTGCAATTTTAGCGTTAATCTTTGTGCTATCTCGACCGCTAATTGAGTCACTTTCCTTTATGGGCTTGTTTGATAACACTATACCGATTGGTTCGCCGGCGTTAATAATGAGTTCATAAAGTTTTTGTTGCATTTTTTATCTGTAAGGAAGCTTTGACATCATACACTAATTTCTCTGCTTTTTCAAAAGCTGGTAACATATTTATAGGTCTATATTCTTGAGCCTTAATAATTTGAAAGTACTTTTCTTATAGGAATTATTGTTGACACGCTCTAAGGGTCATTTAAAGAAACTTTACGTATTTTGTCAAATAAACACTCAATTTCTACATATTTTATATGATCCAAACGGTTAAATAGTTTCTGCCTTATGAATTTTGGCGAATTACTTATCATTTTGAATCTGGCGCAAGGTTCATGAATTTTATTTTTTTTGTCTTGTGTTGAGATTAAGATAGTATCTATTTAAAATGAAACTATTTCGATTTCTAAAAACATATGTACAAATTTCAAATATAAGAATGCATTATAACAAGAATTCTATATTTTTAAAAAATATTCTTGCATATATGAGTAATTGATATACCAAAAATACACGTTTTGAACAATAAAAACGTTGTTCAAATGTGCTTTTAGAGGCCGGAATATTAAAACAATATATTTAGTCGCAAACTCCTCTATAAAATCATTATTTTACTATAAGGTACGTAACCACACTGCAACCAAGAGCAACTCTCCGGGCTATGTGCCCCGCCAAGCGCTGAATTACAAGTTACAAGTCTGGCGCGATAAGTGTAATAATTATATATTACCATCAAAACGCTAATACTTCGATTGCAACAAACACCAGTCGAAAGACTGATCCCACTGTATTATGGGAAAATCAATCTATTTAAAATGTTATATACATTAATAAATATGAACATTAATGATTTCATAATATAACAAATTACTTTATGAGGTCTAGCGGTCCGAGAGCCGTCTAAACTATGAGTTTTAATTCAATTGTATAGAAATCTAGTCTAAAGATTGTTTTGCGAGAAATTATAAAAGCAAAGAGAATAAGAGTGATGTCTACCACAGCCAAGGAAGTGTATTTTTTGCTACATTTATTTGCAAGTATTTTTATATATTAGTGGAAATTGTGAAACTTGTTTATTCTGTGCAGTACTTGTAAAAACGCTAGCTATTGTTTAATATCCTGTCTCGAAATGTCCACTCTGTAAGTTATTTTTCTTGCCCAATTAGATGTAAGTGGGTCCCGTCTAGTTCGTTAATTTTATCTAATTAACTCATTTCGACCAATATTTCGCAATATTTTTTTCATGTCGTTTGTTTCCTTGAAATTAGACAGAAAAGAGGTTTTTTCATATCTGTTGTTAGGCTTTTTATTTCAATTTATATTTATTGACAAAAACAAAATTATACTGCCTTAGAGATAAATATGTGATCTAATTTACATTCAGATCCAACCAATTAAGAGCGCTCCGGATATAAGCTGGAAAGACGGTGCAAATTACTCTCATATAAACCATTATTTTAAAAAACGGCTTTCACTAAAAGACATTAAAAGCATGTTACAATGTGGGCTGATGAGAGAGAAAAAAGTATATATAAAAAAATATTTTTTTTTCTTCTATTATCGATTTGAAAAATAATTTTTATCGTCCCGCACAGGTATCATTAAAATAAACATTTTCCCTTTTGTAGAACTAAAATAAAATTAGCCCTAATGTCCTCAAATGCACAGAGAAATTTAAAAATTAGGTATAATAAATTTGTCCAATGTCATATTCTACTACATCTCTATCTCTCGCCTTCCAAGCACACCGTACATTCAGCTGCGTCATTTTATTGACGTGAAGTCATTTACAATTAAAATTGGAAGCATGGATGACTAATACACTCCGACCAATTCTCATATATTATTAGGACATGGTTCAGATATGATACCATGGTTTCCTGATCTTCTCGCCTCTGGCTGGTACTATTCGCAGTAGCGCCAAAAACTTCTTGTGGATCATCCGGTTTACTATAGGTGGCAAAAAGAGGTCAGTTGTAGAAAGTAGGGCATATTTCGACTTTTTAATATATTACCAAATGAGTAGGCATCTATACAACATAAAACCTCTACAAATGTAGAAATAAATTGAACTATTTTACCAGGAAATATTGGTAAATTATTTTAATTTCTATGAAGAAGCTTGACATGAGTATACACGTATTTTATCAGCAACTATTTGGCACACACTTCTTCAAAGTTTAATAGTTATAATGCAACATCTTTAGGCACAACAATTTTATCATTATTAATGTTGAATATTGGTGTCATGAAATTGTTATGCCTACAGATGTTGTATTATAACTAGGGTGACCATACTTTTTCCGGAAGAAGAAGTACAATGATGAAAGTAGCTTTTTATCAAAGTTTGAGATTGCAGGGGCTAAAAATGCGCCACAGGCGAAAATTTCATATTTTTCAAGCTCAAACGGTCTTAAATTAAAAGTTAGAAGTTTTATTTAAAATAATACTGTCTTCGGGATGTAGTTTTCGTGCGCGTAAGGTTTAAAAATATAAAATACCAAATATGTTTGAGAACTTAGAATTGCTTTGCGGTCTGGCTTTTGGAACCAATAGTTATTAATATTGGAGAATAGTCGCTTGATCCACGCACTTGTCTCATGGAAAAAAAAAATATTTTTTTTAATTTACTATGACTTTATCCAGACTCTCGAGTCAGGCCACCGATCTTTAGTGCGATAGTGCAAATATCTTCTCAAGTTCACACGTTCAAAAACATTCAGTTCATTTAAGTTCGAATTCCAGTTTTGCAAAAAGTAAATGAAAATTTGAATTTCGAATGTTTTGTATCTCAAGAAAAAGAAGTACATTTAGGTGTACTTAAGTGAACCTTTTGAGGACAGTAGGACATTACCTGAAAAGAACGTACTATCTAACTAACTATACGATCACCTTAATTATAACTATTAAGCCCTGAAGAAGTATGTGCAAAATGACCAAAATGTCAGCAAAATAGTGTGTTTCTTCTCTAATACAGCACTACTGGGCATATTTTATTGCGATCTGTTGAAAGTGAAGGTAAATTAGCGAGATAGTTGGTAATCGATAAAATTACAAAGTTCAAATGTCCATGTGGGGGCTCGGGCCCCTATGCCCCCCCTTAGGACCGCCACTGTTGAACTAAACTGAAATAGTATTTTTAAATAGACGGTTCCACACGTACGGTCGTGAGCAAAGAAAAATAGGACAAGTCTTATCACGGTATTTTGCTAAAATCTAATTGTGTACATCTAACTTTAATTTTTGTGACATTGTCAGTTACTTGTCATAATTTATTGCAAGTGTGCAAAAAACTTATATGCCTCATATAATCGATTTAGTTAAATCTGGAGTTATTGCTAAAGCAGAAGATGGATGGTCAATGAGACAAATTGCATATAATATTGACAATTCGGTGTGTAACATTTTAAGAAGATGGAGAATAAACGGTACGATTAGTAAAAATCCTGGATCAGGGCAACAAAAGATATCAATTCAACAACAAGATTTGCAATTGGTAAATGCTTTAGTAGAAAATCCATTTTATTCAGTTATTGAGGCTGCTGAAGAAACGAATTTTCCTGGATCGAGTAGTTCTGGTCGCCGGCGAGTAAGAGAACCGGAGCTACGCTGTCATGCAGCAGCACAGAAATACTTACTTAAAGCTGAACATAAAGAAGCTCGAGAAGGATTTGCGCTTGAATTTCTAGCGCATGATGTAAATTTTTGAAACAATGTAATCTTTACAGACGAAAAAACTTTCCAGTCAACAGCGGTCGTATTCGTGCTTACCGCCCTCCGAATACTCGATTCGATGAGAAATATATATCTAGCAATGATAAAAGCGGTAGATTTTCCGTCAATATGTGGGCTTGGATATCGGCATGTGGTCCTGGTGTGCATATTTAGGAACGATTTAATAGTGAAACTTATATTAGGATTTTATGCAATAATATGCTCCCTTCTGTGTCACAATTATTTCCTAATAATGAGTTCATATTTCAACAAGACAATTGTTCCGTTCATACTGCTCATACCGTAACTAACTGGTTTCAAGATAACAACATCAACGTTCTTAACTGGCCCAGTCATATCAAGATCTTAACCCTGCGGAAGAAGTATGGGGACTACTCGTAAGAAGTATCCAAAAACGAAATGTGAGACCACGGAATGCCGAAGAATTTCTGGAAATAGTAAATAATGCATGGGAAAATATTATTACTAATGATCATTGTATAAGGTTATTTAATTCTATGCCAAACAGACTTATAGAAGTTATAAATAGAAATGATGCAATAACGAAATATTAATAGTTAGTTTCTTGTTAAGTAGGATATCCTTTGTCCTTTGATCTAGAATTTCTACTAATCGTACCGTTTATTCTTCAGTTTCTTAAAATGTTACACACTGAAATTTTGTTAATGTTATAAAGCAGTGCAATTTGTCTCATTAACCATCCATCATTTACTATAGCAATAACTACAGCATTAAAATAAAAAATAAATTAAAAGTGATATCTGTTTTATTCCGGCCACTAATTACATATTCAAATAGAGACAGATTTACATTAGAAAAAAAAAGTTTTTTCTGATCACTACAGTACTACAAGGAATTCAGACGATAATGCCCCATCTTCTAAAAAATTTGGGAATTAAATTTAAGAAGCGTTAAGAAAAATCAGTTGTGATTCCACCCAGAGAAACATTTTGGAAATATATAATTATAGTTCCAAAAATGTTTGATATATGAAGGCACATGTAATGTGAAAAATTAAAATAAATTTTGGATAAACATGCGGCACATAGGTTGATTATTTGTGGCCGATATGGGTTGGAAACTACGATTGGGTCTGATTTGAGGATCACAATCCAAATCTGACATCAAATCCCCTTGGAAAAGTTATATCACAAGACTACAAAGGTCCGAAGTCCACGGGCAACTCCTTTTGTAAATACGAGTTGCCCAACAACTTTAGTCACTAAAAACAGCAAATAGAAGAAAAAAATTATATAAAAATTATATTCCGTCAGGAATAGTTTATAGGAGTAAAAAAAGTAGGAGAAAAGATCCCACGCTAACCGTGGACGCAACCATCCTTTTTTGCGAAAAACTACCTCGGGTTGGACTTAACTGAGGCTTTTCCCGTTTTTTTTTTCGAAACGTTTCTCTGACGGAAAAAGATATAGACACAGAAATATTCTCGATTAAATTTTACATGAGAAAGGTTCTATAGATTATTAACCTATTCCTCATTGTTTCCCTTCTATCGCCATTCAAAGTAGGCGGTAGTTTGAAATGCTCGGCGAAAAATCGGCCCTACGCCATTTTTTCCAGCGAATATCTCTTAAACTGATTAGAATTGAAGAGTAGAATCTCCTCTATCAGATGTATGTACTATTTTTTGTTTTGATTTATTTTTGTTCATTTAAAAAAAAATTATGTAAACGCGCATTTTGTACTTTGAGCTTTGAGCATGGAAACAATTGACATTTGACATTGTAAATAATGTAACTAGTACCACCTAGGCGAATCCGACTCGAAAGAGAGTGCTTTTATCGAGGATCGTATGCGGCACTGATCAGAAGTAAAAATTTTGAAACAGTTTGATGTTTTAACTAAATAAAGTTTTGTTTTTAAATAACTATGTAATTCATTTTTATAAATACTAACAATTAAGTCGTATCATTAGTTAATTAATGATAATAATATTTAAATAACAATTAAAAATAAATAAAACTGCCAATAAAAAACTACTAATACTTAAGGAAACTAACTAACAACTAACAATTAAAAAAATAAAAACATTGTTTATTACTTCACATGTTCGAAGTGACGTCCATTAGCTACTAAACAAAATTGTCCTCTGTTTATCACTCCTTGGACATACATGTTGAAGAACTTCAACATTTATTCTGCGACATTCAACTCGTATTCTATATTCAAGACCTTCGACGTCATTTAGAGGTGTAAACTCTTTCTTTTAGATAGGGCCAATAAAAAAATCCAACTGTGTAAGATCCGGAGATCTGGCAGGTCACTTAACTCGCTCACTATGATTTCCGATCCATCTACGTGGATGAGCTGTATTTAAGTAATTTGTTACAATTATAGCAATTGGTGGTTCTTGCTGTAATATCATATTATGCCTAATACGTTGGAAAGTCTTCCATGAAATTTAACAATTTTTCTCTTAAAAACTGTGAATATCTTTCTCCGGTAAGTATGCCTTCATAAAAGTTGGGTCCTATAATTTATCTGTTAAAAATCCCGCACCATACATTAATTCCCTACATATTTTGGAAATTAGTTTCTCTAAGCCAGTGAGGAGACCAATAGTGGCAGTTATGTCGATTGACTATTTCGTTATTATGGAAACGGGATTCATCTGATTATTTTCGATATTAAATATAACATATAATAATTGTGTGATTAATTTTAATTAAATTTGTTTTTGTTTACCTACTCCTATTTGCAAAATTTGATTTAATAAACACATTAATAGCTGTTTCTTATGTTCATTAAAAATGTAGAAATTTAAATATCTCCAATTATTAACTCATCCAAGAAATAATCTAATAAAATATAACTCAATCTTGATATTGTACATCAACAAAAATATTTAGTAGGCAGGCGGTGGAAACAAAATAAAAGTAGGTAAAACGATTTTTTTAATAAATAAGAAACGTCAGTATAACACATTTGAACAGAATTTATGAAAAACCATTACACTATGTAATACATTTTTACAACGAATGAATGAAATTAAAATGAAATATTTACTGAAGTATTACATACAAAAGCATTTTTTCTGTAGATGCTCAAAATGTTGTCCGTTATTATCTTTGCACAATCGTGTTATTGTGACGGTAGCCCTAAGCACGTTATCTAACTGTAATTCAGTAATCCCATCGATTGCTCTTCTGACTCTCATTTCCATGCCTTCTCTGTTTGTTGGTGGAGTTCTATAAACGTTTTCCTTGAGGTGGCCCCATACAAAAAAATCAAGCGGCGTAAGGTCTGGTGACCTTGCAGGCTATCGAATGGACCCATTTGTTCCCATCCAGTTTTGTCCAAACCTTTCATTTAAATAATTCACCACAAGTTTCCTGTTATATGGTGGAGCCCCATCCTGTTGAAAAATTATTGGGTTAACATTAGATGGCAGCTCCTTCAAAAAATCTTGTATCTGGTTTTGTAAAAATCCCAAATATCCTTCTCCATTTAATGGACCATCAAAAATTATTGGCCCAATAATTCTTCTGCTAATTACTCCTAACCATACATTAAAACTAAATCGCTCCTCATATGCACTTTCTCTTATATTTCTGGTATTTTCTTGTGCCCAATAACGGGTGTTGTTACGATTAAATAATCCCAAATTAGTGAACCTGGATTCGTCGGAAAATAAAATTTGTTCATGAAAATTATTGTCCAAATTGTGTCTGTTCAGAAACCAATTGCAATAGTTCAATATTTGAAAATTAATTAATTTTCGTATAAATGCTGGTGTATTTGGTACTTGTATGATTTAAATTTGTGTTTTTTCAAAATGCGTCGAGCTGATTCCCGATTTACACCGGTTTGGTCCTCAATCTATCTTATCGAAATCGTGGCATCTGCGTCGACAATTGCAAGTAAATTGATTTTCGACTCTTCATCGATAATGAAATTATTTTCCGGTACATCTGGTTCACTTCTGAATTGCTGTTCAACTCTTACAAAATAGCTGTTTTGTGGATGAATTCTTTCGGGAAGTCTTTCTTGATATAAGTCAGCAGCCCAGCCCACCTGCTATTTTTCTTACACTCGCCATAGATTAGTAGCATATCTACTTTTTCATTTCGTGAATACATGGCAAAACAGAGCTAAAAACGGGATAACTTAGGTATAATTTAATGAAAAATACTTAAATTGCTGCCAAGTAAATAATTCTTAATTGTCAAATCAAAGTGACGCCTCGTTTTATCTTCTTTTGTTTCCACCGCCTGCTTACTATTTTTGTTGCAGTACAATATTTATTACTATGCAATAACATTCGATACTAACTTTAATGAAGAAAGTAAAATAGGATAGGCACAGCAATTGTATTGGACAAAAATAAAAGATAAACAAGTATTTTTTAACTAGGTGAAATTAAAAAATGGGGTTCCTATCTTGGTTTCTATGATATCGTGGGTTGTTTAAAGATATATTTTTTAAACAAGTTAGATCTTATTAGTCTGTTCAGCCACTGGTTATTCCCAAAAAAATATGAGGCACAAAGTTGCATACCAGAGGTCTTTCGATATCACGGCACACTACGCATCAATATCTGCCAAGGTTCATATCAGGGCCACCTAGACTTAACAAACTAAAATTGACATTAACTGTCATTTTAAAAATAAATGCCATGTTCCGATACATGGTTGAAAGGAGAATCTAGAGACGAATCAGATAGGTAAAAAAATATACAAGGTGCTAATTAAAATAACAGATTAGATGTCACTTCCGGTGAAACCGGAAGTGGTGGGAAAACAATTTTTGTACTTAAAAAAGGACAATCATGGGTGTTACATGTCTCCTGTGTCACCCGGTATATATACCTCAACACAGCCAGAGGTTTTAACTTGAAAAATAGCATAGTTATTTTTTACGCAGATTTGGTTCGCCTTTACGTAAACGGTCACTTTGATAACATCTTGCCAATTGCATCCGATGGCGCCGATACGTTTCCCCTACATCCCAGAAAATGCGATAAAACGCTGAAAGCTATGACCTGCGCGCTCCAGGCCTAGAACTTGCGCGACCGCGTGACAACCACCAGCACAACTGAAATCCTGAAAACATGAAAATCAATAGAAACTTCAGTTCTTGAGGTGTACACTCCTTGGTATATTAAACAGTTATGTTTTAATAACAGTAATCAATACACGGTTTCATTTCATTAAAAGAGTCGCTATGGCAAATGTAGAACTACCTTATTTGAACGTTTTTCAAGAATTCTATTTAGTTGTGGCCAAGACCATGTGTGTATAGTGCAGTTAAAGGAAAATGCACCTGCATTTCGAAAGGACCGTTAACGCGAAAAGTGATTGCCCCATCCTTTCTCTTACATGGATGGGAAAAGTGCCGGATGAACTACCAGAGGTAAATAAAAACACAAAAACTGCTTGCAACATAACACTCGTTTTTTAAATTATTTAAACACATTTTTCCTTATCAAAAGGTTTGCAGTATGTCAGGATATATATTATTCATTATTAATTTGCCTATAAAAAATTTTGAAGTATTCGTAAGCTACTTCTTTTCAATAAAACTAGCTAGACAATATTTTTTATACTGATTTAATAAAGTGGGTCTTCAGTTTTATATAATTTAGATATTAAAAGGGGACAGGGAACCTCTTCGACTGGCATGGATTCGGTTAGGATTTTGACCCAAACATAATTCCACTGCAGGTCTCTTATACTCTTATACCAGTAGACTATGTTATAGTTGCTACAGGTCAAGGTTTATGTGCCATCTTAATTTTGAACCAATAATTATGTTTTATTTATTTATTTATAACAACAAAAGCATATAAAGCACAGGATAATATAATCATTTTTATTCTAAGAAGAAAATATACATATTATAACATAAAACTATTATGCAAAACGTAAATAATGAAATAGATCAATACAATTGCTTTCTTCATTAAAATTAGTATGGAAAATTATTACTATGCAATAATTTTCAATACTAATTTTAATGCAAAATAGGATATAGGTACAGCAATTTTATTGGATAAAAAAAGACACATAAATGGCAAATGGCAAATTAAAAGTGGGTTTCCTATCCTAGTTCTTATGATATCGCGAGCTGTTTAGAGATTTCTTTTTAAATAAGAAAAATCTAGTTAAAATATGAGACACAAAGTTGTATACCAAGGCGGCGGAATTCCTCTGTTTTAATAAAGGATACCTTCGCCGGTATCTGCTATAAACACTTTATTGCGTTTCTAGTAATTAGTAACTAAAATACCATTCAGAGCGCAGATCCTAATAAAAATATTTAGATTCAAGAGGATTACAATTAAACCCACTTTTGTGCATTTTAACATCTATCATTCCTCTAAGTTGACTTTATTTGTCACATTTGCCTTAGTCGAGGCTTCTTAAACTGTTTGTGGCAGATCCTGTTTTAAGAACCTATTTGTACTATTTGTTTGTTTTTTTAAGTTGTACATTCAAAAAAATGCGATCAGCGTATAATAATTTTAAAGATGCAAAAGATTTTTGAAAAAGTCTTTTAATGTGATTTTTAAATCTATCGTCGCTATCCAAAATGCTGCCTAAGTTTTTTATTGAGTTAATAATCGGCACAGGAGTGTTCTCGATAGTTATGTTTAAGTTTTCCCTAAGGGTGTGAATATGATTTTTATTTCCAAACAACATAACACCAGATTTAGAGGGGTTCAGTTTCAAATTATGCTCAAAGACAAGCTGATGAATTAAATTTAGATCATTATTGATAAGGGTAGAGGCGAGTGGATAGTCATTATGATCAAAATGTAGGTATATTTGCGTATTATCAGCATAGGCTTGTACTTTACATGTTCTTAAGGATGTTAATATATCAGAAGTATAAATCAGAAATAACAAAGGTCCGAGGACCGAACCCTGAGGAACACCTGAATAAATTTGAATATTTGGTGAATATATATTATTATAATAAATTTTTTGCGATCTTCTAAATAAGTATGAGTTAATAAGATTGACCGATGAAGCGTTAGAACCATAATATTTCAATTTAGCACAAATAAGCTGACGGTTAATGGTATCAAACGCCTTCGAGAAATCAAGTAGCACCAGCGCACTATCCAGTTTATTATCATATGCTTGTAAAGTGTCATTGGTAACATTAACTAGAGCTGTTGCAGTACTCAGTCCCTTCCTAAACCCACACTGGCTATCAGGTAAAATATTATTAGATGTTACATAATTATAAATTTGTTCATACAAAATTTTTTCAACAATTTTTGAGACCGCAGGAAGAATACTTATAATACGTAGATCTGAAAAATTAGCTGGATTAGATATTTTTGGTAACGGTTTACCTATGGAAATTTTCCAAGAATTAGGAAAGTAATTAGTTTCAATGCAGCAATTGATGATATGGGTTATATATTTATCAATAAATGGACAGCAATACTTAAGCATTACAGCCGAAATATTGTCCACGCCAAGGGCATTTGACTTAAGACTACTTATCATTTTGTTCACGCATTCGATAGTGGTTAAGCTAAATGAGAATTGGTTATTATCATCATAAGTGCTGTTGTTATAATGATTAATTTTTTCATCAAAACTATCAGTAGTATTTTGTAAAAGGGAGAAAAATAATTGCTGATCTCGTTAGGATCAGCCAAGTGTTCAGGTAAGGAATATGTTTTATTAGAGCGTACGTTTAAGTTCTTTAGAGCCGACCACGTTTTCCGAGAATTTTTATCAGCTCAGACTGAGTCTAAATAAGCTTCTTTCTCCCTCCCCACCATAGAAAGTGTGAAATTTTTGAGTTCTTTATAATGAGCATAATCAACTACTGTGCGAGTTTGTTAAAACCTTTGTAAAGCGAGATCCCTTTCTTTCATAAGTAATCTTAAATTAGGAGTAAACCAAGGAGTATAAGATTTTATGACTCTAACCTCTTTTATAGGGGCATGTTTATCAAATGTAGATAATATGAACTGATTTAATAAACTTATTTTATTATCAATATTATTTTCCTGAATAAGTTGGTACCAAGGTAAATTATATATATCCTCTAAAAATAAATGCATATTAAAGTTCCGAAACGAACGAATTTTAATAAGTTTAGGTTGCATTTTAAAGTTTGTTACTACAAGTTCACAGAAAACTAACCTATGGTCAGAGATATTATCTGTTGATAACGTCCCAATTGATTTAACTATATCAGTATTTGAGATAAAAACTGGATCTATAAGCGTGCTGGTGGAACGGGTAATTCTCGTAGGCTCATTTAAGATTTGTGTTAAATTGAATGACTGGAAGCACAAATTAATAGGATTCTCATAGTTAAAAAAATTTATATTTAAATCACCAATGCATATCACCTCATCAAATAATGGACATAAATAAGAGATAAGCTGATCAAAATCATTAATATAATTATTAATATTTGTGTTTGGAGGTCTTTAAAATGCACCTATCGCAAAATTATATGCTCTGATTTTAATTTTAATAAATAGATATTCAAGTTCCTCACTTACCCTAAAATCAAAATTTATAGCCTCACATGAAATTGATGATCTCACATAAGCAACTATACCTCCACCTCTGCCTCTTAACCTATCTTTACGATATATCACGTACCCTGGAATATTAAAAACATCAAAGTCAATATCATTTGACAGCCAAGTTTCAGTTAATACCACAACATCGAATTCATTTTCTTCCATCATCAGTCTAAATTCATTAAATCCTGTAAATATCGAATATATATATACAGGGTTACTGGTAATTCGATACATTCCTTTGGAGATGTGATGGGGCATGATCTAAGAAGTAAATTTAGCCCTAACATATATTATGCAAAAGTCAATAGTTTTTGAGATATTTAATTTCTTTTGTTTTTCTGAAAAAGTAGATCTTAATGTCCTAAAAGTTAATTTTCGAAAAATCTGTTTGACATTTTTAAATTTCTTTTTACTGCATTACTTGTCCAATATTATAGATATCCGTTTGGAATGAAAAATATCCGGAAACATTTCGATCATGTGAACATCTGAAATAAAAACTTTAAAATATTTTTTTTTAAATCAGCTATGAAATTTACCTATTAGGTTTTTTCAAAAAAATATTAACGTAACACGCGTATAAATTATTATAAAAATTGCCTTATTTCAATAGCTATCTAACAAGGTACAAATGTTCAATGTACCCTTAATAGTTCTAAGAAAATACTGGTAAAAATAACACAAGTAGTACGAATTTTATTTTTAGATAAACAGTAAAAAACATTTTAAAAGTAGAGTTTAATTCTTCATTAATTTCAAAGTTGTACTTTATTTTTTATATGTCTTGCTCAAAATGGGAGCCCCTATTCCGTATACAGACACGGCAGCGTCTTCTTATTTCCGTCCTTGTTACTCTGGTTGTCAGATTATGCCTTATGTGTTGGGCAGCATCGACTATCCTTTGTCTAAGGTTTTCTATAGTATTAACTGATGTGGCATAGACCATCTCCTTCATATGACCGCATACGTAATAATCAAGGGGTGTTAAGTGAGGGCTTCGCGCTGGCTAAGGTATTGGGCCCGCTCTTCCAATCCAACGGTTAGGGAAACGTTGATCAAGTAACTGTCGTACTGTCAGCCGATAATGTGCTGGACAATCGTCGCTCTGAAACATCATTCGCTGTCTGACGGCGAGAGGAACATCTTCTAAAATCACCGCCAGATCATTTCTTAAAAAAATTTCATAGATTTCCCCGTTTAAATTTTGAGGAAGAAAGTGTGGCAATATTAAATAGTGGCCAGTGACTCCCATCCACACATTAATAGAAAACTTCATTTGGAAACTAGTTTCACGTGTTAACTTGGGATTTTCCTCTGCCTAATAATGTAGGTTGTGGAAATTTGTTATACCCTTGCGATTAAATTTCGACTCGTCCGTCCATAAAATACTTGTTAAAAAATTTGCACTTTCTGCATCTGAATTTAACATAAAGTGGCAGAATTCCACTCTCTTTCCAGGATCACCTTCCTCCAAGCCTTGGGCAGGGGTATAGTGGTAAGGATGACATCCAACTCTACGTATCGTAGACCAAACTTTCCATTGTGACGCTCCGGTTAGTCTTGCGACTTTATTAGTTGAAATAGTTGGGTCTTCCTCAAAATACCTCAATATTTCTTCCTCATCATCTGGTTCATAAACGTTAAAGTCAAGGACTGACTGACTTAAATGAAAGTGAACGATTAGTCGTTTAATAAATTCCGCCACCAGCATTATCTTTACTAATTTTTTATTAGAACTATCAAGGGTACATTAAACATTTCTACCTAGTTAGATAGCTATTGAAATAAGGAAGTTTTTATAATAATTTGTACGCGTGCTACATTAATATTTTTTTGAAAAACCTAATAGGTTAATTTCATAACTGATTTAAAAAAAATATTTTTACAAGTCTTTATTTTAAATGTTCACATGATCGAAATGTTTCCGGATATTTTTCATTCCAAACGGATATCTATAATATTGGGCAAGTAATGCAGTAAAAAAAAATTAAAAATGTCAAGTAGATTTTTCGGAAATTAACTTTTAAGACATTAAAATCTACTTTTTTGAGAAAAACAAAAAAATTTAAATATCTCAAGAACTATTGAGTTTTGCATAATGTATGTTAGGGATAGATTTACTGCTTAGCTCATGCCCCATCACATCTCCAAAGGAATGTATCGAATTACCAGTAACCCTGTATATTAAAACATATTTCAGTCGCAAGCTCCTCTATAAAATCCTTATTTTACTACAAGGAATATAACCAGACTACAACCAACAGCTACTCTCCGGGTTATGTGTCCCGCCGAGCGCTGAATTACAAGCCTGGCGCGTTAAGTGTAATAATCGCATATTGCCAACAAAACGCTAATGCTTCAATTGCAACAAAAACCAGCCGAAAGACTGATCCTACTTAAAGGAGCTCTCGTGCCAGTCGTCCCATACCGCTTGCAGACTGCAGTTTCGAGCTGTTGGCTCTCGTCAGTGCAAGGTAGGCATGTGACGAACGACACGAGGATCCCTTGACTATTTGGTACATCTCGGTATCTTTACGATAGCGACATGCAAAATAGTAAGCAGGCGCCATCTAGCGGATCATATGTTTTAATCGTTGGAAAGAGAAAAAATAAACGGAATTAATGGTATCATGGCTTACTTTGAGATTTGTTCTTTTCATTTTTGCACAAGAGCATATGTCAAAGCCAAGTGTGTTTTTCGAATTCTTTGATACTCATTATTGTATCTTATTGCCTTTGCCGTCAACTTTCATTCCTTTAACTTTTTTCTTATCTCCTCAAATAAGGAAGCCATAACTGTTTGTGGTTTTCCTAATTTTCAGGTTTTTGTAATATATCTCGTAAAGCAGGCTGGATTTCAAATTTCTTTTTATTGAAATATAGCTCACAAAAAATGGGATAACTGTTTCTTAAACTTTGTTCTTCTACAATAGATATTATGCAAGATATAGCGTATGCTATGTGTCAATGCTCCAGCAAGAGAAAAGTAATTTTGTTCTTGGCGCCATATTTGTACAGCATTGGGAACCACTTAAAGTTGAAGCTTTGAAGCTGACTTTTACAAAATTTGAATATTTAAGTATATGCAATGATATATATTTAATTATCATTAATTTTTAAAGCAACTATATTGTACATTATTTTTTCATTTTATACGTAAACACGCTATTTTGTGAAAAAAGACGTTAATCTCTTTATAATTTAAGTTAGATGAAATACAATGAAAATTTTATAACCTGGTATGAAAAGCAGGAAAACGTGCCCACTCATGATGAACATAATATTTCGTCGTCAATAGAAAGACTTTTCATGTTAACCCTGAGTGCATATCAAATTACCCTAAGTTACAGATATTAAATATGCCCAACAAGTACACAATATGGATACCTTATTTTAAACCCTTTAATCCTTTTAACGTATGCGGTGAGGAAAATGAACACGTGCTGCGATGTTATGGGCTAGTCTTTCAAGGGATATATTCTAGGCATGAAGTTACAATTTAATTTTAAAATCTGTGAAATACCAAGAGACCAAGCATTAGCATTAATTTGAGAACGCCATTATTTTGTATTTTGGATGTATTTAAGTGTAAAATGAATCAACTTGAAAAGGGAACATAAAGTATAGAATTCGGGAACGTAGCGACATTCTTTTTAAATTCTGATTTTCGAATTATAGGCCGAGTGGGAAAATCAACAACACTTATTGAAATTTATGCCAACGTTTCGAAAAATGTATTTTTTCATCTTCAAGGCTCACTGTAATTTATAAAACACAATTATTTTCTTGTATATTAAACAAAGTTGGATTGAAATTACTTACATTCATAATGTTGTTGGTGTCTAAAATACAGGAGTTTGTTACGAAACACAATCTAATAATTATTTCAAATAAATTTCAAATAATTAAAATACTTTTTTTAACAAAAGTTTGAAACTTATTGATAAGAGTAGGACAATACATTACACGTAAAAATAGTTACTATAGTAATGAGTTCCTTTGGTACCTATCTATTTCTTTGTGTGCGAGGCATCTTATACTAGCGCTCATTCAGGACATTTCAAGTGATAATAAAATACACCCTATATAATTATGATCAATATTTGGTGATTGCGTCGTTATAGTACACCCCTTGTCTAAAATTTTCACATCATATTTTCGAATAACTCGGCAATGCCACGTCAAAAACCAAAAGTCTGGACGTCGTTGGAAATGTAATTTTACTCTGAATTTATAAATGTAAAAATAATGTTCCAAAGCCTTCTAATAAGACCAATATTGGACTTTGGTGCACTATTTGGACACCCTGTATATTATTAAAATAGCATTTAGATTAAGGCTCATTATATATCCACTTGCGGATTTTCCATGTGGATACTCTTAACTTTATTATGTTGTACACACATAGTTTAATTATTTAAGTGTAAATACTCGTGTATATATCTTATTGAATCTAATAAAGTTATTATTATATTATTATTATTATTATATTATATAACAGAACCCTGAACTACCCTGATTTCCATATTAACTATATTAAATGTTTCTGCATTCATTGGTGCTACGATTTTTGATTTTCCATATAAGAAACTAACCATTTTACAATATCCCCGTTTATTCCTATCGTTTGTAATTTAACCTCCAGAAATTTCGGATTAATTGAGTCAAAAGCGACAATCAAATCAAAAAATGGAACTAGCCACTTTTTTGCCTTTATCAAGGTTCCTCTTGAACAAACTATAGTGTTGTTAGTTCTGTGGATAACACATGCGGAAAAATAATAGTAAATATTTCACGTTTTTTTCTTTTCATCGTTTACTATTTCATCATATAATGGTTATTTAAACCAGGTTCCTCTGAACTTCGGATGAACTCTCCCCTTTAGACATATTTTTAATTCACGAATTTAATTTTGTTCCTAAATATATGCGATAAATCTGAATTTTACAAATACTTAAACGATGTTAGTTAGATACCTACGTTTTCACTAAGCGTTTACGGAAACTATTGAATCATAAATACATGACATCAGAAATTGCTTCTTGGCACAGCATATTCCGTCGTAATAAATATTTCTTTATAAGGTCGTACGTAAGTTCGGTCTGACCTAGATTCTATCGCAAGGCAACTCAATTATTCAACGTAATAAGGTTTCCATCAAAGTCCAGATTTCCAATTTCAGGAATTATAAACGTTTTCTTTCTAAAAATAAACGTTCATTTAAGGAAACAGCAATTTAACAAATGGAGACGAAATATGGAGTTCATAAAATAATAGGGAATCATTGGGACTAAAGTGATGTTACCAGACACGATTTGGTAAAATTATATTAAAAACATCACATAGAGTGTTAAAAGAGAAAATATTAGTGGTACGAGCTAATTCTGATCGATGAAAATTTATCTAGTGTTTAAGACAGGTGTCGAAATCTCTCTATGCGTAGTTAAACATTGCACAACATTATTTACATATCTCACTTTATTACATAAGTATAGAGCAGTTTTTTTGTTCTTCAATTTATAAATAAAATCTAAAGTTTTCAATATTTACCCATAATGGAACTATTGTAACAATAAAAACAACTTATGTTCAGTTGGAAAATGAGTTCCATCAGCAGGATTTTGGTATGGCAATGAGATCTACATTGTCACCAATTTTAAGCAACATATTTATGGAGAACTTTGAGAACACACATGTTCAAAATTGTATAAACATACCGGTTGTCTGGTTGACGACATCTTTGCAATTTGGCCTCATGGTGTTGATTTACTAGACAGTTCTTTAGAAAATATAAATAGTAAGGAACCGTCTATTAAATTCACGTTAGAAGTAGAAATTAGGAATGAACTACCGTTTTTAGATGTTTTAATTAAAATAGTAAATAATACAATGTAAACAAGCGCCTATAGAAAACCAACACATACTAATAGATATCTATCTAAATTTTAACTCAAATCAATCAATAAATGTTAAAAAGTATGCTGTAAAATGTTTATACGATAGGGCTAAAATAATTTCATCTAATAATCAATTTTGTCAAAGAAGTTCTAGTACAAAATCAATAGCCAGAAGCATTTGTTGATAGAGTGTTCATAAATGTTGAAAATAAGGACAATCAGGAACGATAAAAACCTGAACGTCATTACAGCAACAATTCCTTATGTATACGGAATGTCGGAGAAGCTACGCCGTATAGGTGACAAATTTGATGCTAGGACGGTATTTCAAACGGGGAACACTTTGAGACCTATTTTAACAAAAACAAAACCGATAAACCGGGAGCAGATTCCAAAAACTGCATTTATAA
Source organism: Leptura quadrifasciata (assembly GCA_963675555.1). Classification (NCBI taxonomy): domain Eukaryota; kingdom Metazoa; phylum Arthropoda; class Insecta; order Coleoptera; family Cerambycidae; genus Leptura; species Leptura quadrifasciata. The sequence continues at coordinate 9,142,871 of OY776681.1, read as the reverse complement.
CATTCCGTGCGAATGTGATAAACGTTATGTGGGTGAGTCATCCAGGCCTTTCAGTGTGAGATTGGATGAGCACAAGAATTACATTAGAAAGAATGAAATTCAGAAATCAAAGATTTGTGAACGTGCTTGGGAAAGCGGACATAGAATAATCTGGGACTCGGGAAAAATTTTAACAAAAGAGGCAGATAACAGAAAAGGAAAATTAAAGAATCAGCAATAATCTTATTAAATGAAGATAAATGCGTATCGAATTGTTCTGTAGATATTTGTACAACCTGGCTACCAATGTTAAAAGAAGAACTTAACAAACTCAACATTATCCAAAAGAAAATATTATCAGTTCTGTGTAAGTAGTAAGTATCTATGGAAATAACATAAACAGAATCTTAAAACTGTGTATTTAAAATATACAACAAATAAGAGTTCTTCAAAAAAAAAAAAATTGAAAACGGAAAGAGACTGCTTTCCGAAACGTCAGCAAAATACATCATGTCTGTGTTTATTCCAATTTATATTATTTGTTAAAGAAATAACCTCTGACTGTTCCTGTGGCGTAAACATCACAGGCGCAGAGGCTTTTTTCCAATAATTCTATTGTTTCGTAGACTCGACGATTTGTTTTTGAGGAGAATAATACATGTAGTATATAAGAATATTTACTCTTTGCTTTACATTCATGAAATTAAGTAGTTCCAGTATATTTTTTATTGGTGTATCTATACCTGTTACATTTAAGAATTGTTCTTACAGATTTATTTTGTAATATTTGTAGTTTGTCTATTTCGTTTTGATTAAAATTGAAAAGAATACTTGAGCAATATTCAATGTGTGGACCCATTATTGATTTGCATAATAAGACTTTTGTGTTCGTCATTACCTATCTTTCTTATAAAATAAATCTTTTTTGACGTTTTGTTTATTAAATAGTCAAATGTTTTTTAATCTTCAAGTTCTCATCTATTTAATACCTAGGTACTTAATTTTTTTAACTCGTTGAAGCTTAAATTTTTAAAATCTCACTATACAAATTTGTTGCATTTAAAGTAGATAACATTCTTCCTATTAGCATACATTTTGTGTTATTTAAGTTAAGGCTTAAGCTATTCCCACATAACTATGTTTTAATACAGCTAATTCCTTTATGGTTATATACATTTTGTTAAAATCATTACCACTTATATACAATACTGTATCATCTGCAAACATGACATTTTACTGTCACTTGCACACTTAACAATATAATTTATATAAATATTAAGTAGAATAGGACCAAGAAGAGTTCCCTGAGGAACACTATGTTCTATCTGTGATTCACTTGTTACTGAGTATTCATAGTTAACTCTTTATTATCTGTTGCCTAGGTACATTTCAAACCAATTTAATACGTCATTTCTTAGTCCAATTCCTTCTAGCTCTAGCTACTCTCTACTTATTGTTTCAAAGGCCCTTTTAAACCAAGAACAATAACTATAATCAATTGATAATATTCTAAACATTAAAACCATTCAACACACACATTTATAATACCAGACTCACAGGAATAATGTTTGCGAAATACAGACTTATTTTGAACGATTATTTCATTATTATCACAGAAATTAATAAGTTGGACTTTAACTCTCACTTCCACATTTTTTTTTCAAATATGGACACAGCATTTATTGGCCTATGGTCTTCCCATTTTGGTGAATTTGAAACCATTGGTACTGGAATAACGTGGTAAATGTTCCATGCGTTCATAGTTATTATACCAATTTTTTTAAGTACTTACATTTTCTGCATCGCCCGGTATATAATTATTATTACTTTGCATATTAATGAATCTAATTATAGCGCCTATATTTTTAATAAAGTACAAGTAAAATTTTTCGGCAGTAATATTTTGTCCTTTTTTAGAAACCATCAAAAATTATATTATCGCAGATATTTTTACTTTTTTTCAGGCAATATTTTTTAAGTTCTATAGCTCATATAATCATTATTATAATTCTCTGTCGTAATTAGAAATATGCTTTTAAATTTAATTATTTGTGTCTTAATACTACCAAGCAGTATCATTTTGTATTTGCTGGATGAAGGCACAAACTTTTATTCAAGAATAAAAGTTATTTTACAAAGCTTGGATATGATGGTAATGACACAGAATAATATGTCACTTAGTAATCTCGACTACCCCCTACTGCGAAATAATGAACAATTAGACTTTGGAGTAGGAGCTTTTTTTATTGTCTCTTTTCTTGTTTGTTCTAGGACGAGGGATGGAAGCTGAACAGGACAAATTACTACCAAGAGGGTTGGTTAGCAACGGGAAATGTACGCGGTATCGTCGGCGTAACTTTCACCACCAGCCATTGCAAGAAAAACGTGGATTTTCCTCTTCGTACAAATTACAACCTTAGGGGCCATAGATCAGAGGTAATTGTTTCAACGCCTAACCGTTTAAATATTGGGGAATGTCGCTATCGTTGTTCGGGCTATTTTCAATCGGGTTATCAGTTCTAATTATCTATCCTAAGAACATTTTCATTATCACTGAACATAGTCGAACATATGGCGGATGCGCCAATAGTAATTGAAGAACGTACGGCGATGCTTAATAGTGGAGTATGGTAAACTGAAAATAACAGAGAATAATACAATTTTTCGTAGAGATTCCAAACTTCGGGTAGTTGTTAGTTGTCTTAAAAAATCCTAGAATATTACAAGTGTGGGAACGTTATTTTAAACTCGAAAAATGGGTAAATTAACCTCTTTTGGGACAATTTTTTAGATCCCTTAAACTGTGAATTAAGCAACGAAAATATGGTCCTTTTATTATTAATGTTCAAGGAACCTCCATTTAAGTTTTCGTGATGTTAGGTTCACCTCCCCTTCTGTAGTTCATATATATGTACGTCTTTTTTACCAAAAATTGATTTTGGGATAACTTGGGCAAATCTTTCCCGAATCAGATAAAATTTTGGGTGAAGGTGACTCATGATACCTACAAATAATCTGCCGTATTTCAAGTCAAAACTCCATTAGTTTGGCTACAATGCTATTTTTTCGAAAATTTTACGAAATTTTTAAAACGCTGTAACTTTTTGGCCGTTTATCGTACAACAATTTTCACCCCAAAATGTAGGTTTGTTTTATGTATTTTTGAGCGATACGACTCAAAAAATCTTTAATATAAAAATTCGATCCGTTTTCGGCCATTTACGGTATACATGTACGCATGTACGCGCAGTGATTTTTCGTTGCACAAGCCACATGTAACGATTTGTATAGGTAAATATAACTCGTGTGCTCTATAAAACATCCAAAGTGCCCTCTTTTAAAAAAAGATATGCATTGTTATAAAAATATGATCCAATATATCTTTCATAATTTATTCAAATATAGGGATTTTTCTGTTACTGTTATCTTTTTTTTGCGCTCTCTGTTTTAGACAAATACACTAATACACCTCGCACATATTCATTCCAAGTTTTATCTAGCAGACTAGTAGGTACTACGAGAAATGTTGCAATCGATGTCAAGCTGTTCTTTCTACCACCAACCGAGGGTGGCTGATTATCACAGCTTAAGAACATTTTATCAAATTCGTCGATAGTATTGTGAAAGAACTAAGGATGCAATTGATTGACGAGGTTTTATCTAATTTGTTTCAAAACCGCTGTATTTTGAGATTTACTCTTCAGGCTGTTAAAAGAATTATTTTGAAATGGGCGGGAAATGGCGCCATTAAATGGAGTATTTTCCTCCCTTTTCAACGATATATCACATACCATATTTATTCATTGGTACTACGTTAGTAATTATAAAAACATTTTTTAAAAACAAATAAATTTTTTTAACAAGTAGGTATTATACTTGCCGTGGAGAAGTATGATTAAATAAAACGATAAAATAATTCAATAAGGTGTTCAAATCTTTGCTATAATAAAACATTAACATAATTAAGAAGAATAAAGTAAATTCAGGTAACAAAAACAAATTAATAATAAAAAGAATGTAGCACACAGAACATTAATATTTATCTAATCCTCAAAATAATTTTTAAGATATCATATCAAGTGTTCAAAGTGACCACCGCGATTTCTTATGCACAATCGAGCGCGGCGAGGCACTATATTTAAAACATTACTCAGCATTTCGGGGGTAACTGTAATACATGCCTGTTGAAATCGAGCTTTTAGGTCTACTACATTTTGCGGTGTTGTCGAAAACACCTTATCTTCAATATACCCCCATAGAAAAAAATGAATTGGGGTTATATCTGGAGAACGAGGGGGCCATCGAATAAATCCATTGGTACCTATCCAATGTTGTGCACAATTTCGTCTAAATAATCTAGGCAATTCTGGGAATTGTGGGGATTAGCTCCATCTTGTTGAAAATATTGAAAGTTGTGTCGATTCTCTAACGGTAGGTCATCTAAGAATTCATTAAATTCATTTCTCAAAAAGTTTAGGTACCTTTGACCACTGAGATGACCATTATAAAAATGGACCTATTAAATTGGTGCCCAAAACACCTATCCACACATTTATTGAAAAGCGATTTTGAAACCCAGTCGGTCTATGCCAGTGTATATTTTCAGAAGACCATTTGTAATGAATATTGCGATTAAAAAATCCATTATTGAAAAAATTTGCCTCGTCGGAACAAAGTATTTCACTGCATATTAATGGATCGGCACGCTTCTTTTCCAACAGCCACCTACAAAAAGTCGTCCTCCTTGGTTTGTCCCCCGATTGTAAATTCTGAACTTTTTTGATTTTATAACACCGGTAACCATTTTTCTTTAAAATTTTTCTAGCACTTGTTTTATTTATATGACAAGCAATTTGAATTTCTCTTAATGATGTTTCAAAATTTTCTGTACTTTTATTTCTTACCTATTTAATAATTCGGTTTACCTTATTTACATTATCGGTAACACTGTTCAACCTTGTCTTCTTCTTTAAAAATGAACCATTATTTTTCAGTTTGGTAGCTAATTTTCTGAACAGAGTTTTATTCGGCTGTAATGCTTGTGGAAATCTGTTTCTATATTCTACTTGAGCTAATCCAGAGTCAAAATTGTATTGGCAATATGTAACGAACATATTATAACGATCAATGTGAGTGAAAATCATTTTTGAAAATTCTAAATTCTTAAACGAGTGTGATTGAGTGAGAGTTTAAGTATTAACTGAGATGATCTGTCAAAAAATTAAATTGTCAAGTTTGTTCATAGCCAACTATATTAAAATAATTGAAATAATAGTGAAATCATGAAATACAAACGAATGGATATTATACTTAAATTAATTGGTAAACACATTTTAACTTTCTGAGCAAGGAGTGACGCTTTTATGGAGGACCTCTATACATTGGCATAACTGCGAATACTCTTTCCATAATTGCTCCATGTTGCTTTCTTGATTATTATTTTGTTTCTGTTACCTGAATTTACTTTATTCTTCTTAATTGTGTTAATGTTTTATTATAGCAAAAATTTGAACAACTTATTGAATTATTGTATCGTTTTTTTTAATCATGCTTTTCCACGGCAAGTATAATGCTTGTTAAAAATTATTGGTTTTAGAAAAATGTTTTTATAATTATTAACGAAGTAACAATGAATAAATATGGCATGTGATATATCTTTGAAAAGGGAGAAAAATACTATATTTAATGGCGCCATTTCCCGCCCGTTTCAATATAATTTTTTTAACAGCCTGAAGAGTAAATCTCAAAATACAGCGGTTTTGAAAAAAATTAGATAAAACCTCGTTAAAACACTGCAAAAAATTTTCGCCTTAGAATTTTTCTCATATCTCTTCAAATAACGGAGATATTTGACCTAGACGTTTTCCGCATTGTTGATATTTTCCGCCATAACTCTTAAAGTAGGCCAAACCATTTTGTAGGTTATATAAATCGGCACAATTTTCGTAAAAATATTTTTTGTTGTAGGAACGATATTAAGTGAGATATTCTCGAGTGCCCTGAAAAAATGGACAGCCTGTACAAACATCTATAGAGAAAATCACTGTCCGCAAGTACATGTATACCGTAAATGGCGAAAAATGGATCGAATTTTTATATTAAAGATGTTTTGAGTTAGATCATCCAAGAACACATAAAAACCCTACATTTTGACAGGAAGAAAATTGTCGTACGATAAAGAGACAAAAAGTTACAGCGTTTTTAAAATTTTGTAAAATTATCGAAAAAATGTCATTGTAGCCAAATTAATGGAGCTTTTGACTTGAAATGTGGCATGCTATTCGTAGGTATTATAAGCCACCTTGATCTGATTCAGAAAAGATTTGCCAAAGTTATCACGAAAATTTAATTGGAGGTTCCTTGAATATTGAAAATAAAAGGACCACATTTTCGTTGCTTAATTTACAGTTTAAGGGGTCCAGAAAAAAATTAAAAGCGAAAATTGCCCCAAAAGATACTTGCAGAAGGTCTCTAAGAATATTTTAAGACAACTAACAACTACCCAAAGTTTGGAATCTACGAAAAATTGTATAACACTTCAATTACCGTACTCGACTACCAGTGCCTATGTTAAAAGTAAATTTAACATTTACAATTTATGTAACTACAATAAACTTTCTTTCCAAAAACTACTACATTTAGCCTTCTGGTTCGTCTTGAATGAAACACCCTGTAATGCTAGAGGATATTAACATGTAAAATATCGTAAAGGAGTAGACAAATTTTTGAGAGCACAATTTAGCTAGTTAATTACTTCTTCTATACTCACATCCGTTCATATTACAACCGGAGATTGCCTATTCAAGTTGATTTGGCCGGTGTTGACTACACTGTAGGAAATCGATAAAGTTTAATTATTTCTTCTTAAAATAGTTCATCGCTGAATTGATAAAACGAAATCACGTGTGACCTTTCGTAAACGTTTTCACGTTACAAAGTGTTGAGTACTAAAATGAACTGAGGTAGGAAATGACAAATTGGCATTGGGGTAACAAAGTAGAGATTTACAGTTGCCCAAATTAATTTAGACAAGGCGAATCGTTTTTGTGGTAATTTGTCGTCGTTAGACACGAAAAAATATTATCAATTAGCACTTAATGAACAAACAAAACAACGAACTATTTATACGTTTTCGCTATAATTAATAATAGTAATGAAGTGTTCATTGTTCATTATTCCCCCAAACTCACAACAATAATAATACAAGTGATGGGTAAATAAAAGGCAGAGTAGTTCAGTTTACTGACACAATCATCAACTGTTCTTCCACTACAGCCTAAACTGTATGATAAAAAATAAATACAGGGTGTCTCACCGGGAATTGAATCGATCGATATAGAGAGAAGTACGCATCAGAAAATTTTGAAAATTTAGATAATTACTAATATCGTTGTGGCCAATCCAATTAAAATAATTACAAGCAGCTGGCACTTCCGCTTATACCGGAAGTCGATACCAACTTGCTTATTTCAAATGGAACACCCTATATATTTTAGGGTTTTCAAAAAGATCATAAAATTCTGAGTCGAAAATATGTAGCATATCCTATACCTAAACCTAGCCGTTTCAGAGATATTTGACATTTTATAGAAAATTTGACAGGTGCAACGGTTTGCAAGAACCGTTATAACTTTCTTCGTGTAAAAGATCCTCATTTGCTTCTTGCCACGTAGAAAGAACACAAGAAGAACTACGTTCTACAACTGAATTAAATTCAATAATATCATACCAAGTGTTCCGTTTTTCGCGTTACATTTTATTAGAAATTCATGAATTGTTGTAATAATTTCATCAAAATAGCCATGATTAGAAACAATCACTCATTACCTTATGTCAAAAAATGCCAGCACGTTTAAATTATACCAACGAAAACTTTTTAAATTTGTTTATTATTTATGGAGAATGTGATACAGTAAAATCAAGAACTTGCAGCACATTTGTTACTCGATATCCACAAAACGCAAAATAACACTAACACTGTAACATGCGTATTAATCGAATTGAAGATGTGGCATGAACTAAAATAGCAGAGATAAGATCAATTTAAAATATGATTTCATTTTTATTTAATAATTGCTCAAAATTCCGCCCTCGAACTTCGCCACATTTTTCGCACCTTCGGATTAGTTCCTCATGGGTAGCTCTTCTAATTGAATCCTGTGATATGTTGTGAAATGCATTTCTTATTCTTTGCATACAATCTTCAATGGTTGTTAATGGGCTCTCATAAACTTTATTTTTAATAGTTCTCCAAATGAAATAATCCAGAACTGATAAATCGGGCGAGCGAGGAGGCCATAAGAAAGGTCCATTATTGGCAATCCATTGATCATAAAAAGTTTCTTGTAAATAATTATTAATTAAATATGCGTTATGTGGGGGAGCACCGTCGTGCTGATGAAAAATGTTTCTATGTTCGGTGAGAGGTAGATTTTCTGAATAGTTATTATTTTATTTAATTATAGTTAATAGTTATTAATTTTGTAAGATATTCAGATATCTTTCACCTAAAAAAAAAACAAAAATTTACCTATACATATTAGTAGAAGAGAAAATTTAATTTGCCGTTTAAATTTTCCTGATAAAATTGTAATGCCACCAGTCTATCGTTTCTTATGACACAGTAAACATTGAACTGCCAACTTTCCTGAAAGTTTCGCTCTCTGAACATATGAGGATTTGAGTCACTCCAATAATGCGAATTGAGTCTATTAAAAAGTCAATTTTTAGTAAATTTTGCTTCATCTGTCCATATAATATTTCCCAAATAAGAATCGTGACCCTCAGACCTTAATAGAATAAACTCACAAAAATTCTGTCTTCTTAGGAAATCTGTTTCTTTTAATCCTTGAATCATATAGAATGAAAACGGGTGAAACTTATGTTTTAATAAGATTCTGTGAATTGAATCCTTGCATAGTCCCGATTCCAGAGCAGCTTGTCTTAATGACATCCTTGGAAATGCATGAAAATATCCAGAATGACTATTTCAATGTTTTCGTCATCAACAATAGGCTTTCTTCTTTGCATTCTTGCCTTGACAGAGCCATAATTTTTCAAATTTTCCAGTATGCGTTGTACAGTGTTTGGTGACGGTTTCCATTTTTCTGGATATCGAGTAGCAAATGTGCTGCAAGTTCATGATATTACTTTATCACATTCTCCATAAATAATAAACAAATTTAAAAAGTCTTCGTGGGTGTAATTTAAATGTGCTGGCATTTTTTAATATAAGATAATGACTGATTAGTTCAAATGCGTCGCAAACTCCTTTATAAATCCTTATTTTACTATAAGGAAAGTAACCAGACTGCAACCAAAGTTACAAATCTGGCGCGTTAAGTGTAATAATTGCATATTACCATCAAAACGCTAATGCTTCGATTGCAACAAACACCAGCCGAAAGACTGATCCTACTTAAAGGAGCTCCCTTGCCAGTCGTCACACACCACTTGCAGACTGCAGTTTCGAGCTGTTGGCTCTCGTCAGTGCAAGGTAGGTATGCGACGACCGACATGAGAATCCTTTGACCATAGTACATCCCGGTATTTTCACAATAGCGACATGTAAAACAGCCAGCAGACGCCATCTAGCGGTCCAGTGTCTGTTGCAATCGAAAAATAAATAGCCTGACTTTGCGACTAAAAATATTATGTTTAATATTCTGCCCTCTAAAAGCACATTTGAACTATGCTAAGCCAAGTCTCTTTTCGAAAATCCTAAAATATATAGGGTGTTCGATTTGAAATAAGCAAGTTGGTATCGACTTCCGGCATAAGCGGAAGTGCCAGCTGCTTGTAACTATTTTAGTTGGATTGGCTACACCGACATTAGTAATTATCTAAATTTTCAAAATTTTCTGATGCGTACTTTTCTCTATATCGATCGATTCAGTTCCCGGTGAGACACCCTGTATAAGCGACAGCATAAATGTATTAATGTTGAATTTAATTTATCATATCCACATTATTTAACTGTTCAGGTATCTTGATGTTTTGAATTATTATTATTTTCAAAGATCTCCATAATACCGTAATGTTCTTTGTTCTTTTTAGGTAATTTTAGTAAAATGGAACGAACCTTATCAAAAATTAGCATCTTGTGATAGTTCTGGAATTATTTTTGTATGGATAAAATACGAAGGGCGGTGGTCTATAGAATTAATAAATGACAGAAACACACCAGTGACACATTTCTCATGGTCTCACGATGGACGCATGGCCCTTATTTGCTATCAGGTAAAAAAAACTAGCTTTCTGATTTGACTTACTTAACGTGTCAAGAAACCGGCTAAATTTGTAACACGTCTCTATTTCTTTAAAACGTTGGAGCTAAATATGTTAATTACAGGATGGCTTTGTGTTAGTTGGTTCAGTAGCGGGTCAAAGGTATTGGTCCTCTATGTTGAACTTGGATGCAACTATAACTTGCGGCATCTGGACACCTGACGATCAACAAGTTTATTTCGGAACCACATCCGGCCAAATCATAGTGATGGACGTGCACGGAGCCATGGTCTCGCAAGTGCAACTAGGATCTGAAGTTGGTATAACGTCCATGGCTTGGTCTTGCGAAAAATTCAAAATGGAAGAAGGTGACGATAATGACACGGGAGTTACCAATTCAGGTATTTTTGTTATTGGTTATATTCAATCAAATTTCTCCTCGTCGGTATAGGATAAAATAAAGCAATTGGATTTCATACTACGTCGACGTTTCGCTTTAAAAAGCTTATTCAGGACTAGTATGACATTCCTTTTGCAAGCCACCTGTTACTTATGGTTATATTTCGCATTGGGTATTTTGAAAAATTATGACTATTTTTGGCAGGGAATTTATGAATTATTTCTTTTTTCTATTCCTTAGGAGACAGAAAATTCGTACTGGCAGTATCACTTCAAAACGGTTATATATTTTTGTTATCCACCTTCGACGACGTTTCTCCCATTCAAATCAATACTGGATTACAAGGGCCGTTATGCATGGAATGGAGTAACTCTAGGGAATTTCTAGCGGTTTCTGGAGTCGCAGCCAGTTCTGCAACAGCAGGGACTCTCGTGGAATTTACGAATATGCTGAAATTCTATAACGAAAAAGGAGTCCTGTTGTATTCAATAGTTATACCAGACAGACACGTGAGTATATTAATATTTAAATTTACTTTAAATTGGCTTTACTTGTTTATTCTTTACTTCTTAGCAGGATTAAATATAACTGCCTCTATCCAAGCTGTTGGTATACAGGGTGTCCCACGAAGAACTGCGGCGATCGATATCTCGAAAAGTGGAAGAATTCTGTGAATAGAGTTCTTGGAGATTCCTGTTTGTAAGGCTACTCGTTTTAAAGCTGTCATATGATATCCCGCAAAATATCCCACAACAGCAATTTCGATATTTTCATCAATGACAATTGGTTTTATTTTATGAATTGTTGCCTTAACGGTGCCAAAATTTTTAAAATTCTCCATTATTCGTTTAATACTGTTCGGAGACGGTTTTTGTTTCTGTGGATATCTATTAGCAAATATTTCACATGTTCTCCATAGATTATAAACAAATTTAAATAATCCTCGTGCGTATAATTTAAGCGCCCCGGCACGATAATTAATACTTGTCAAATAGTAACTGACAGCTACATACATTTATTTAGCACTCAACGCCGTCATAGCCAACTAAGAGTAATTGAACTTGATATCCATAGCAAAATCCCCATATAAAAATATTGAATTGGCATTGAATTTCGAAAACAAAAAATTTTCGGAATAGATATCCATACACAAACTTACCCTTATTTTTAATGATAAATAAGATAAGATTACAAAAATTGGGGGTTTCCGTTTGAAAAAATTGATTTTTGACAGTTATCTCAATTTCATTTTTATTCTTATTTTTTGAACACTGTGTGTTAATATGTATAGAATAGAATGGAATGGAATAGAATAGAATAGAATAGAATAGAACAGAACAGAATATATTTATTAACCTTTTTCGCCATACAAAATATGAATAAGGTGTCAGTGTTAATTATCTAAAATACATAAATATAAAATCCTAAAAATTGGACATAGTAAAAACAAACCAATTCGATTTACAGATAATAAAAACATTTGATAAAAACACGTGTAAGCATATACACAGGTTTCATGCAAAAATGAAGGTACCTGGGAGAAAATGCGTTTATACAATCTATGCCATGTTACAACACACAGTAATAAACTCTTCCAAAGTATAAAAACAACCTTCGATTAAAAATGATTTTAAATTTCTTGTAAACTCAGCAAAACAGCGTGACAATTTAATTGCATTAGGTAAAATGTTAAAGAGACTACAACCTGCGTAGACTGGCGACTTTTTATATTTCTCGTGCAAGCATTTACCAAGACAGAACTTTTCTTTATTTCTTGTTGGGTAATCATGAAAGTCTATATTTTTTAAAAATTAGATTTGATTTAGATATACAAAACATAATATCTTCAGCATATAGAATGATGTAAAAGTTAATATGCATCTACACTTAAAAGATTCACGGCTTGACTCCCTGTAATCTAAGTTAAACATTAGTCTCAATATACGCGTTTGTATTATAAAAACGCGAGTAGATTCTGTAGATTGACCCCAGACCGTAATGTTATAGTTTATTAGCTGAGTATACTTGGGCATAATATAATGACAATAAGGCAGTCTCATTTAATTAATTTTGTAAAGAGGGCAGCGCAAAGGAAGACTTGTTCAACTTAGAGCATACCTGGTTAACATGTTCAGAAAAATTAAGATTTTCATCTACCTGAATACCTAAAAATTTTGTTACATTTGTAATTTTAATTTGAGTATTATCTAGAGAGAAGTTTATGTCTGGTACAGTGCGGTTCCCATAAGAAAATTTTACACATTCAGTATTATTTAAATTTATAATTAATTTATTTCTGTTGCACCAGATCTTAAATTCCTCTAATATGATATTGACTCTGTCGATAGCACTTAGACGTTAACCGCTGATACTACAATTGTGGTATCATCAGCGTACATAAATAACCCTCCGTGTCGTAATATGTAGTCTGGTAAATCCTTTACAAATAAGAGAAATAGTAAGGGGCCCAATATACTCCCATGTGGCATACCAAGGTCTGTATTATATAATTGGGAGTCCACCTCTCCTACTCTAACAACCAGAGACCTGTCCGTCAAATAAGATTTTACCCAATCATTAATCGATCCTGCGATGCCTATTGCTGCTAATTTATTTGACAAAAAAATCGGGTTTATAGTGTCAAAAGCCCGGGAGAGATCAAAAAACACACCAAACACATACTCGCTGGAGTCGATCTTATCATGAACGTACTGCACAAAGTCAATCGTGGCTGTTTCAGTTGAGCAGCCAACTCTAAAACCATGCTGGCAAGTTGTTAATAATTTATTTATATTTAGAAATAATATATTCTATTGTAAACAGTCCTCTCGATTAACTTAAATTACTTAAAATTGAAATGGCCCTGTAATTTGACATTTCAAGACAGTCGCCTTTTTTTAAACACAGGCACAACTTTAGCTGTTTTAAGTAAACTAGGAAATTGACCAAGATAGACAGAATTATTTATAAAAATGGTTAAATAATGTGCAAACTCGTAACAACACATTTTAAGTAATTTTATAGGTGCTTCTTCAATCTCAGTAGATTTTTTGTTAGACAATTGATTTATAAGCTCAACTACCGAATCCTCCAACACTGGCAAAAAATACATAGAGTTAACGCTTGGATTTTTAGATATTGTACAGTTATTTTTCTGAGGTGCAGAGTTTTGATCCGTAGGAGTTGTTACTGGGTTTGAAAAAAAACTAGTTCAAAACTCTACTGTTCGAGATATCGATCCCCGCAGTTCATCGTGGGACACCCTGTATGTTTCTATGATTTCTGTAGGCATAGAAATATAATAATAACGTATTTTTGATCTTTCAGTCTCGAGTGTCCACCCTGACGTGGGGTCACAACGACAAGAGGTTATTCTTGGCCACAGGCACACAAATTCACATAGCCTGGATCTCGAAGAGAATAGCCTCGTTACAGCTTCTGTGTCGACTGAGGATACACGATTTGATCCAAAATGAGTCGCATTTGGCCTCACTGCCGCTACCCCTTCGGCTTAGGAATATTATAGGAAATTTGTTTGCTCAAACCATTAGGGTACGTATGACGTATATTTTTGGGTCTAGGTTTTGTTGCGACACTATATTTACTAAGACGTCTAACTTTCAAGAAATATTAAACTATACTCTGACGATTAATCACATTTTATGTTGCTGTAGGGCTCAATTAAACTTTTTAAATATTAATATTAGAAAACATATTAATCAGTTAAAATTAAGCATTTACCGTAAACCTACTACCACAGATACAGTCATCCATTATAATTCACAACAATTGTGGCAAATTAAGCTCGCACCTTTTCATAGTTTAATTTTTTATTTTATTTATTTATTTACACTGCTCTACAGATTACAATAATCCAATTACAGAGCAGGAAGTAGTCCCGCAAAGTAAATATTACATACATACATAATAACAATATAGTAAGTACTTAATATAATTCATAGAAGTAGAAAAAGATAATTTATACATTACATTAATAGAAGTGATTTTAATGTTTTAGGGCTGGTGTGAAGGATATCAATACTTGACCAAAAATTATCAAAAGTTTTAGATAATGGCGAAAAGTTCATAGCATTAGTACGGGCATTTGGTGAATAAAAAGTTGCGCGGTTGCGTGCCGATACAGATGGGACTCTGAAATTAATTAGGTCGAGAATATCTGGACAGTCTATTTTACTATTTACAATGTTAAAGAGAAACATACACATGCAATAAATTCTTCGATGTTCCAAAGATTTAAATTACCATCTTTCTAATACTTGATCCTGCGGTGTTCCGATAGCGGGGTTAAGACCATCACAATTTTAAAACTAAGAAATTTCATTAATCGTCTCTGAATATTTTCCAAATTTTTCACATCAGTCTCATATTGATTCCAAATTATACAGGCGTATTCTAATTTAGATCTTATAAACGTATTGAATAATATTTTTATTGTATCGATATTTGTAAAACTACTGCCAGTTCTGCATATAAAGCCTAACGTTTTGGAAGATTGTTGTATTATGTGATTCATGTGAGGAACAAAAGATAACTCACTATCAAAGACAACACTTAGATCTTTAGATGTATGTCTGTTGAGAGATATATTATCAATCTTATAATCGAATATAATTTTTTTCGGACTTTTACTGAAAGTAAGAACATTACATTTTATCGCATTAATGAGTAAGCCATTATTTATACACCATGTATTTAATCTGCTAAGATTACTTTGCAAATTTAGACAATCATTAGAGTTTCGAAGATTTGCAAATAGTTTCATGTCATCGGCATAGAGTAGGCTATTACACTTAGGGTTTTTATTGATGTCATTTACAAATATATTAAAGAACAGAGGGTCCTAAGACTGATCCTTGTGGTACTCCAGATGCGACAGTTATTTCATGAGATTTATAGCCATTGTAGTGCACAAATTGGGTTCTACCGCTTAAATATGACTTAAATAACTGAAGCATAGACTTACAAACTTCCCTTTAGACGAAAACGATTTTGTTAGAGAATTGAATACAATTAAACAAATTACAAGAAATGATGGATACAGCGAATCGTTAATAGATGATATGGTTAAAAGCAAACAACGCAAAATGCTTCAAAAGGACCTAACAAATCAACAAAATATAGATTTATTAATTATATCAAAATATATTGGAAAAGTTAGTAGGAAATTAAATAATGTAGGTATCTCTACAATAAGCATGAATAAAATCAATTTAGGAAAAAATATTGGTCAATAATAAAGAAAAATTAAGTAAACTTAACAAACCACGTGTATATGAAATCAATTGTAAAGATTGTAATGCCGTCCATATAGGTCAGATTGGTAGACACATTGAGAACAGGGTAAAAGAACATAAAAAACAATTTTAAATAATAATAATAAAAATACGAGAATGTCAAGACACTGACTGCATTGAAAAATAACCATTTAATAGACACAGTTAACGTAAATTTGCTTCATACAAAAGGAAAAGGTAAACGCCTAAATCTTCTTGAACAACTAGAAATTAAAAAATCCCTTAGAAATAATCTTCTTACCACTAATGACCAGCAATTTTTTTAAAATACTCCTATACTAGATAAAATGTTAACATATTCGTTGATTTACATTATTACGTTAGGCTGTTAAATGGCCTATGTCCATTTAACAGTTTTATATAATAAACTAGTGTTTTGTTTATGTTTGGCACAATCTGTGTATCATTTTGATTCAGTTTTTGTAAGTGAAACTGTTTACAACTAACAGAATTTTACTTGTATAACCGCTAAACTATTTCACACTGTTTTATGTACATATTTTTATATCTTAGGAAGTCAGTCATGTTCTATTAACTATTATATATCTCTGAATAGCATCCCAGGAGACGATTGTTGATTGTCTAAAAACATTTATTTACATCAGATATCTATATTTAAATTTTTATATTTTTGTTCACTATGTAAGCACATATAGTTATTTTCCTTGCCTTTTCTCATTACTAGGTATATATAGTATATCCTATAAGATGTAATATATTTACTGAGTTCTCACAATAGTCACAATACGTTTTACTATTATTTATAACAGCTGTTCATAATTGTGGTTATGTATAAAATAGTAATTACAAATTGTGAGGCAAAGGCATATCAGCTGTGGTATGGGAGTAATAAAAACTTTTATTATAGATTCCTTTTATCGATTATATGCCACTATTTTAGTTGTGAGTAAAGGAAATTGTAGAATTTGCGATCTGCAAATTGTTGCGCTTAACTCAACCATTGACAGATGGCCATACCTGTACTATTTCTATATTTTTATAGCTTTCAATTTAATTAGGGAATTAGGTTTCTCAAGTTTATTTGGTAGCATTATTTTCCAGTAAATATGACAAAAAAAAGTTTACCTTATCGGTAAAACTCACCAGGAAATCATTTTCTTGCAGCCTTTGTACTGATTTGAACGTATACTTATCTTTAACTGTGGACTTCAGTAATTGACATTACATTTTTATATTCGCGTTAACAATAACATCCAGGTAATTTCATTTATTACTCATTTAAAATTTAATTAATCTTCAATTTTTGTCTTGATGTAATTTCAATTATTTTTAAAATAAATTTAAATTCAAGGTCAATTCTTTTTAATTTAATAAGTAGTTAAAATACTATATGTACCACATTGTTTTAAAATATTTTTTCCTTTCTTTTTCATTTTTTGGTAACTTCTAGTTTATGATATTTAAATTCTTAAATATTTATTTATATACTTATATGCTTATATATGCTTTATATATACTTATATATTTCTATATATTTATATGTACTTATGTAAAGTTTCTCCTCTCTTACGAATACTCTGGATCCACGGCTCTCTGCTCCGACTTAAACCAGCTAGTCGTCCGCATGTGTTGCCTCAATTCATTCTCAAAAATAAATAATAAGGGAAAGGAGGTAACAAGGTCTACCCGAAAAATTAGCATAACTAAAGTTTAAGTCATAAATGATTAAAGCATATATTTAGAAATAAGTACTTCTGTTACTTTAGTATACACTTTGTACTCTTGATAAAGGCCTAAAAGCAGAAACATTTGCAAATAATTTTAAACACAGTAATTTGATATATCTAAAAGCAGTGTTTACTTTAAAACGATTATTATAAATTATAAAGCTTGGAGTGTTAATTTCCATTTTCTTTCACATAAAATTTGTGAAAGATCATACTAGTAAAACTATTTTTTATTTATTACTTATTTTATAAATCGTCAGAGGTCTCCATTCAAACATTTTACAATAGAAATTATAAATAACTATTTTATTGTGTTTATAGTGCTGTGTGCCAGAACCAAGTGCTTTAAGGGAATTTGTATCCAGACCTCCGGTGGGTTCTGTCCGGTTACACTGTACGATGATACGTCATGACGAAGAAAATAATCTGTCATCTGGCACTTGCTACACTCTATACTTGGAGTACCTCGGTGGGCTAGTTCCCCTTTTGAAAGGCAAGAGGACCAGTAAAATAAGGCCTGAATTTGTCATATTTGATCCACAAGTTGAAGGTAATGTAAATATTATATGCAATGTTTTACACAAAGTTTTTTCGAAACCGCCAATCTACCGCATATTTCCTTAACTAACTTGGAATCATCAAAACATAAATTAGGTTTAGTTTGCAGTTTGTGAATTACTACTTCAAAATAATTCACAAGGCCTGTAACCATACTGGTAAATACCTTATTTTTTCGTAGATTATCTACTTAATTCATCAGAATCGAAGAGTTCTTCGTCCTCAAGCAACTCCGCTAGCGCCGGAGGTGGTAATAGTGATACCTCAGATACAGATCGAGAAGATGGTTGTACAGGGTCGCCACGGATGCAAAGAAGGAGAAAAAGGAAGAATAAATATTACTCGCATTTATCTCACCACGAGAGGCAGCCCTATCAAAGGACGACAGAGCAAGAAAATGAACACGAAGACCTCTCATATGTCGATACTTTGCCAGAGGTATGTTAAAAAAATAAACTTAAAATTATCGACCTAATTTTTGAACAATCGAAACTACTTTAAATTTCTTATATATATTTGTAGCAAATTCGTTTAGTCGAAGTAACGTCCAACATCTGGGGCACCAAATTTAAAATTCATGGCTTAGCTACGTCGGTGCCAGCTAATTTGGGCCAAGTGACCTACAAGACATCCCTTCTACACCTCCAGCCTCGTCAAATGACGTTAGTTATGACCGAGTTAAGGGACGATTTCCCCGTGGGGCCCGATCCCACATTCAATCCGAATCTCTTTTCCGAAGACGAAGAAGAATTAGGTCAAATGGACGACAAAACAAGGGCTCCCAGAGGACCGATTGAGAACTGCCCCCCTATCGCGCCTATGTCACCCAGAGGCAACGTTTTAAGTAAACAAAAATGCTCGTATCTGCTTCCCGATCACGGCGTTAGGCATATAGGTATGATATGTCATTTTAAATTCTGGCGACACAATTTTCGATATCGTTTCTTTTATTTTTTAGAGACACCAAGTACGTTGTTAGCGAAACCGGAATCTTATGATGAAAAATGTTCTTATGTAGAATTAAATGATGTAGTTAGTAATAATATCGATCAAATCCGTCCTCAAGCATCCGGAAGCACAACTAACGGTGCACAACTGAATTTGCGTCCAAATAATTCACAGAATACAAGTTTTATTGGTCAATTTATGCAGAACGGAGGCCAAAATGGCGGCAGCCAACGCCACGCTATTTCTCCGATTTGCTGTGAAGTAAGTTTTTGAAACGTAGGTAAAGTAATATTGTTACGTGTTTACAATTTCCGGTAAACACCCTGTATGTAGGTTCAATAAATTGCAACAGGAGTCTTCACAAACCACTGATTTATTTATTTATCTTATCAGTAGTTCGTCTAATACATAACTGTCCTCCGTGCGTTTGGACCCACTCTATATAGACCCGTCGTGATTGTTCTAGAACTTTCACGACGTTTCTGTGCCCTTCTCGAATTTTCTATGAAGCAGTCTTGTAGGCGTGCCATTACAGTATGCTATGTTCCAACTACACGGAACATACAGTCACCTTATTCGATACAATCAAAGTTTGTTCTGAAAGTCTGTTTGCAATCCCATAAGTGGCTGAGTGCAATAGTCTCCTTGGCGCAATTTTCATTGTCCATATAGAGCCTGTTTCCTGTAATTTATATCTACAAGACATTGTTTGTATTTACATATCCCTATTTTATACCGGTGGCCTTTCAGAAAACAATATGCATCAGCAATTCTTCAGTCTTCTTCCAATATAGCACTTTATAGAAGTTTTTCCATGTCGATGTAATTATCGGTTATTTCTTTATCTTGGTTTTTAACTCATTCCCTTATTCTGGCTCCAGACACTTTCAGGACCAGTTTTCAGCCAACATTATAGATCTAATGATCTCTTTCCTACTGCCTTGTCGGCTAGTTTCTTTGCTTCGATTCCAGAGTCTCTTAGTTCTACTCGGTATTTCTACACCACTTTGCACGTTATCCTTGGGTTTGACAGTGCTCCTAGAGACTGTCTGTCTGTTTATTATTATAACATCTTCTTTGTCTTGAATGTCATTCAAAGTCATATCTCCTCATAGTTCCTCTTTGCGGTAAGCTCCAGAGACCCCAATAATTGTAACCACATAAATAAATTCGAACAAATAAAACCCTCGTAAAGCATTATTATTAAGAATCAATAATATATCTTCAACAATAAATATTTTTCTTTCAAATTTCCATTCCGGAAAACGCATTTGCTTTCTTTGGTTTATACCCATCGTTCTTCCCATACCAGAAAGGTCTTAACTTCAAAATTACAATATTTATGTTTCTTTTCCAAAGTAATCAAGTTTTTTAGTTTTAAAAAAAATCTTGAGAATATATTCAAGATAATAGTAGTATTAAAGAGTAGTAGCCAAGCTCAATTATGTTTTCTATTTGCCCTGAGCCCAATTCCTAAAGGTTCTCAAAGAATTGTTCATTTTATCTCGTGACTTTTTAATACATAAAAATATCTACGCGAGTACCTAAGCCAATTCACAGATAAATGGCAATCAACTCTTAGTACCACCATTATTACAGGTATCAGTTGTTTTTATTTTATTGGTGTTTCATCCAAACATTTTTCAATATTCATTAACCAGGTATCCGTACCGGCGTTGCAGTCACCAAAGAACGCAGTGGCCCCTAGCGACATAATTTTCGACCGCCCGCCTGCCCCCACGATAATTTCGTACTCGACCAGCGAATATTTCACCGGAAGTAACACCTTACAAGTGAAATCCAGTTTAGTCGACCATGGTATGAAAAACAACCTGTCTGTGATGTTCAGTATAAATAGTGATGCGCAGAAGCCAATTGTTATTAAGAATACCGAGAAACCAGTAGAGAACAAAAAATCCAAAGCTGAGACTGTCAACAGAGAACTGAAGTTTATTGACGAAGAAAACTTAGGGACGGGTCCATCGACGTCTAAGAAGCCACCTCCTCCAACCACGTGTTTAATCGACTCCATGGTCAGGAGCTGCAGCGTGGGTAAGCTAAAATGTTAAATTCACAGTCTCATTTAGTCACATTCTCAAAATTTCTGTTGACGATTTAAATAATTTTTTTGTTAATATCTCGAGTGAAATTTCAAACGATTTAACCCAAAATAATCTTGAATATTTACGCAACTTAAGAAAAAGTTAAGTTATGTTTTCTTTTTACCTTGAACCAGTATCGGAAGAAGAAGTAGGTAAAGTAATTGATAAATTAAGTACTTCTAAATGTAAAGAATATTTTGGGATAAATAGTGACATGATTAAATTGGCCAAGGAAGAACTTTTACCGCATATTACATATTTAATTAACTTTTGTTTTGAAAAAGGTACATTTCCAGATTGTCTTAAAATATCAAAGGTCACTCCAATTTTTAAAAAAGGTGATGAAAATCTTGAAGCAAATTATAGACCAATCTCGATTGTTCCTATTCTGTCTAAATTGTTAGAGCTAACATTTAAGGTTAGGTTTATGAGATGTTTAGAAAGAAAAAATTACTAAATTGTAATCAGTATGGATATAGGGAAGGAAAGTCTACCATTAAAGCATTAACTGACCAGTTTGAGTATGGAAATATGACCCTTACATCCTATTAAGATTTATCTAAGGCTTTTGACTGTGTTTCTACAGATATATTGTTAATAAAATTAGAAAGCTATGGTATAAGAGGACCTGCACACTCTTTTATTAAAAGCTACATCACAAAGATATCAATGTGTAAGTGATAGTACTAATATGTCTTCTCTAAAGCCTCTCAAGCATAGAGTTCCTCAGGGATCCATTTTGGGACCAGTCTTGTTTATAGTATATATAAACGATATATCGTTTAATCTGTCTTGCAAACATATTGAAAATGCTGATGACACCACCTTAATATCTGTTGAAAAAAATTTAAAACATCTCGTACAAATATCAGAAGAAATGCAGCCTCAAGCTAAGGACTAATTCAACAATATCAGATTAAAGTTGAATGACGGCAAAACACAGACGCTCATTTTTAATCTAAACCCTTCTATCTCCATAAAAAATAATGATCCCGTAAAATATTTAGGTCTCACTCTTGACAGTAAGCTATCTTGGGAAGCTCACATTCATTGCTTGTCCAAAAAACTGTCAAGCTGTATCTAAACTGCTGGCCACTCGAACTTACACATAGAGAATTTTAGGCAAAATTTAAAGTTCAATATTTTCAACAGGAATGCAAATTTTTGAACGCGGTTTGCAAATTTTAAGAGCTAGTTTTTTTCGGATTAAGCTGCATGACGTATATTTATCGTAGGACCATAAGTTTATTATATACGGGGTGATCAATGAAGTCATGCAAAAAATCAAAAAGTTTGTATGAGTGAAATTTCCGCAAAAAATTTTTTTGGTCGTTGCAATATGGTTCGTTACTAAGGTAACATCAATATCCCTAGACGGTTTTGTCAGTTTTTGGATTAAGGCCCTTAGGCCTTGTACACACTACTCAACATAAAATTTGGATACCGAAATTTTTAAAATGCTATAACTTGACATTGGATTGACGGTTCTTGATGATTTTTGCGGATTTGGAATCCTTATTTCACGTAGATTTTCTATGGTCTAAGCATTTTATTTGAGGGTTGAAATTTACACATTATGCCGGGTCGATAATAAACAAAAACGTAGGGTACGACGCGCTCTAAGGTTTGGCATTATTTAAGTTTTTGTAAAAATAAATTCTCACCTCAAGTTGTTTTTATTTAATGTTCCTCTCACTGTTCTGTCCGAAACTCACACCCCAGTTTGTTGTCTTAAAGAGTCATTCAGTTTTACAGAGTTCTTTGTCCACCCCCAAGCCCATAATTATGATCGGGTGTAATTTCTACGCGACGCGTCAATTTCAAAGTAGGCATTGGAAAAACAAATTTGTTGCTATGCAATTAAAAACTGTTTACATTATTTTAGAAATAATCTGACACATTTCAATGTTATAATTTTCTAAAGTTTAATTAATATGAGGCGTTTAACCACGGCAGAAAGGGAAAATTGCATTCGACTTCTCAACGAAGGAATGTCAAAACAGCAAATTGTGCACATTTACAATGTCAGCCAAAAGATAATTTATAATTTGATCCGCCGCGTCGAAACTAGTGGTGATCATATTTATGGGCATGGGGGTGGACATAAAAAAAAATAAACGAAAGAACCGAAAGAATTTTAATGAGAGAAACTATGCGGAATAGAACAAAGAACTCTAGAAAACTAAATGACTCTTTAAGACAACAAACGGGGGTGAGAGTTTCGGACAGAACAGTGAGAAGAACATTAAATAAAAACAACTTGAGGTGAGATTTTTTTTTTTAAAAAACATAACATAATGCCAAACATTTTAAATTATAGAGCCCGTCGTAGAGCAAAATGTGTGCGGTTATTACAACACCATAGAGCGAATAGGCGGGCATGGGCAAATCGGCATGCGAATTGGGGTAATGCAGAGTGGAGCCATTGTTTATTTACTGACGAAACAAGATTTAATTTATTTCACTCCGATGGTCGAATTTTAGTTTGGAGAAGGCCAAATCAGTGATATTTGGAGGAAAATATGGACCCTCAAGAAGCATTTGGAGGCGGAGGTGTTACAGTGTGGGGAGGTATCATAAGACATGGTAAAACCGAGCTATTCATTACCAACCAAACCATTAATGCTACTGTTTATCAGGAGGAAATTTTGGAACCTATTGTTGTTCCTTTTGCTCGACATTATGGCCCAGAACTTCTATTGGTGGATGACAACGCTCGACCTCACAGAGCGCGAAGGATCACAGAGTTTTTGCAGGCACAAAACATCAATAGGATGGACTGGCCTGCAAAGTCTCCGGATGTTAATGTCATCGAACACGTTTGGTCTTATTTAAAACTTAAAGTAAGATCTCTTGATGTACCCCCTGAAACCTTAGAAACGCTCAGTGAGGCCATTCGTGAAGAATGGGAGAATATTCCACAAGATTTTATAAATAATCTTGTGGATACTCTACCAAATCGATGTCGGGAAATAATATTACGAGCAGGAGGACCAACAAAATATTAGCTTCTCTTTTTTTTAATTAATGTACCTAATTTTAATTAGGTAATTTTAATTTAAGTTTAAATTAAATTCATTTTTAGTTTTTTAGTTAAATTTTTTTTTAATTATTAAAAATTACCAGAATTAGAATTATAAATTTTTTAAGAATTGACTTTTGGCCGTTGTTAAGCAATCTTGTACGTTGTAGAATATAATGTAATAAACTTGTTCTTGTCGCTACGTTTTTGTTTATTATCGACCCGGTATAATGTGTAAATTTCAACCCTCAAATAAAATGCTTAGACCATAGAAAATCTACGTGAAATAAGGATTCCAAATCCGCAAAAATCATCAAGAACCGTCAATCCAATGTCAAGTTATAGCATTTTAAAAATTTCGGTATCCAAATTTTATGTTGAGTAGTGTGTACAAGGCCTAAGGGTCTTAATCCAAAAATTGACAAAACCGTCTAGAGATATTGATGTTACCTTAGTAACGAACCATATTGCAACGACCAAAAAAATTTTTTGCGGAAATTTCACTCATACAAACTTTTTGATTTTTTGCATGACTTCATTGATCACCCCGTATATAATGAACTTATGGTCCTACGATAAATATACGTCATGCAGCTTAATCCGAAAAAAACTAGCTCTTAAAATTTGCAAGCCGCGTTCAAAAATTTGCATTCCTGTTGAAAATATTGAACTTTAAGTTTTGCCTAAAATTCTCTATGTGTAAGTTCGAGTGCCCAGCAGTTTACTTCTCCTCAAACCTCAATAATCTTATTAAAGGAAATATAATCGTAATGGCTTATCATGCACTTTTCCATAGTATTATGTGCTATGGTATCTTACTTTGGGGGGGATCACCACATGCCCACAAAATATTAAAATTGCAGAAGAGAGCCATTAGGACTATTACTAATTCTAAATATAATGATACCTGTAGACCTATATTTAAACAGTTAGGAATACTTACTTCTGTTAATCAGTACATATTTGAATGTATTGTCTATGCACTAAACCATCTTTCTGAATACCAAATTCAGGCTAATTATAATACCAGATATAAACCCTTAATTGCACCTCATTTCCGCTTATCAAAGAACATTAAAGGTTATAGATATCTAGCAGTAAAGTTATGTAACCTCTTACCAAATGAATGGAAAAATTTAGAAAACAAAAAGTTTTTGATAAAGGTTAAAAGTTTTCTGAAAGAAAATGTTTTTTATAAAGTCCAAGAATTTATTGAGTATTTCAGCACACCTTAAAACTAGTACCCATAATTGTTTTAATTTCTATTTTATTTATATATATGTATATATGTGTGTATAAGTATATTTTATGTTTATGAAGTATTTCTGATTGTAAGTCGCTTTCTGTTTTCCTCGAGATATATTTATTTTACTTTTCTGTTGTATATATCTATTCTACATTTTTGTATTTTTTGACATGTGTATACAATTATGTAATTGTCTCACACAAAATAAATTATCTATCTATCTATGTATCTAATAATAAAACCACATAGAAGTAAGAAAAAGCAATGTACTCATTCGTTGTTTTTAGGTTTTTTGGATATGGTAGACGCTCAACTGGTTCCAAGTGATGCATCCCTCTTAATGTTACGTAAAGAATTCCCGAAACGTTTGGTACTGGTCAATAAGAAGCCCAGAACGAAGAGGCAAAGCAGACTGGCTTCAAAACCGCTCGACCATCACTTGAAAGCGGCCGAAATAAACCCCAGACTGAGAAACTGTGGAAAATCGAAAAGCCTTGACTCCAGCGACATTTTTCCTAATAACGAAAGTGTTTCTATTTCAAAGAAGAAAGAAGAGGACATACTCGAGGTAGAAACAACTGTTGTTAGCGGTACGGAAATTAAGCAGAGTTCCATCGCCATTTTAGAGGAACATTCTAAAAATATTATTAACAAGACTTCTAAACGAGACTTTTTCTCATCTCCTCTGATGAGAAGAAAAAAGGCTGATAGTAATATAATTAACGACAAAAGCAAGGGAAGGAGTAATCAGAAAAAAATTAGTTCGAATCAATATAGCGAAGTTAGCGCTGAGAAGAATGGCGTATCGCTGCACACACAGGCACTAGCCAATTTAGAAAAATTAATAACCAGACTTAGAGAGGATGATGGCAAGTCATCGCCCTCGCACTCGCCTAGGTTGCCTAGAAGTTCACCCTCCTCACCAGCACCCAGCAAGAAAGGTAAAAAATTGTGACATTAGTTTCTTAAAACACAGAGCATCTGATAATAATAATAATAATAATCTTTATTCATAGAATGTTACATTCAATCATTAACATAAAATGAACTTGTGTCAACAACATGCAAAATACCCACTACATGGGATAAATATTTTAAAATAATTGGCACGTACTATAAAGAACATTATGGTAAAAAACATATCTAACAACATTAAGATATTAAAAACATTGGGATATTAAAAGAAAACATAAAAATTTAAAAACATTTAACAAGGCTTAATTAAAATTAAAATAATTGCATAATAATGTGGTATGATCTATGCCTGGTAAGTCATGAACTCTTTGCATGGTTCCACTCTTAGTAACAACTGATATATTTGGGATTTAAGTTCACCCAGAACTTGAGTATTTTGTATATTATGTGGGAGTTTATTGAATAGTTTCAAACAGTTATAACTAGCGCTCTTTTCCGTTAGCGACAGTCGATGGATTGGATATGTGTAATTTAACGTTCTTGTGCTATATTCATGTTGAGGCTCATTCTCTAAGAGATTTTTATTTTTAAAAAGAAATAGTAGGAATTCTTGTATGAAAATTGCAGTAGCTGTTAAAATTTTGTTGTCTTTAAATTTACCGCTACATGACTCTCTGTATCCTAAATTTAACATCACTCTTAGAACCCTTTTCTGAATTATGAATACTCTGTCCAATTTACTGCAGCTACCATAGAAAATTATACCATATCGTATGTTGGACTCAAAATTAGCATGATATGCTAGTTTCAATGTTTGTTTGTTTACATATTTAGCCAATACTCTAATGCTGTAACATATTGTATTTAATTTTATACAAAGATGGTCAGTTAAGTTTATCGTCAATTTTAATTCCTAGAAATTTCACTACATTTGATGTCTTATAAGTTTCATTATTAATTATAACACCCTTTGGTGTTTCAAATCTGGCGTGATTTGTCTTAAATAACACAATATTGGTTTTTTCTTTGTTTGAAATTAATTTATTCTTAATAAAATACTCGCTTGCTGACTCGAACACGAGATTTGCCGTAGTTAATAACTGTGGAAAGTCTGTGGCATGTACTTGAAAATTGGCATAATCTGCATACATGGTCAGTGAACCTTCCGTGGCAGCTACGGTTGCATTTGACAGATCATTTATATAAATTATAAACAACAAAAGACCTATTACACTTCCTTGTGGAATGCCCAGCTTAATGGATTCTATGTCTGATTTTATCTCCCTTCCATCTTTTACAATGAAAACTCTCTGTTTTCTATCCGATAAATATGATTGAAGCCACCGGAGTGCGTTTCCTTCTATGCCATGCTGCTGTAATTTTTTAAATATTATTAAATGATCTAGTGTATCATAAGCCTTTGACAAGTCAAGAAACAATCCTAACGCCAAGCTTTCAGTTTCCAGAGCTGTTACAATTTTCTCTGTGAACTGAAATATGGCTGTTTGTGTTGATTTGCTTTTTAAGTAGCCATGTTGCGTAATAAATTTGTTGAGATCATATAATCCATTAGCTGGTTGCATACCACAGCTTCAAATAATTTAGAGAAGGGTGATACAAGAGTGATTGGATGATAATTTTCAAATTTGTTTATATCTCCTTTTTTATGTATCGGTTTAACAACAGACAATTTTAGCCTGTGAGGAAATTTTCCAACCTCAAATGAATTATTTATTATATAGCGAATTGGCTCTATTATATAATGAATACATATTTTTAAAATACTAGTAGGCACCTCATCTTCATCACTAGTATACTTGTTTTTCAAATTTTTCACAATGTCTATAATTTCTTGTGAATTTACCTGCCTTAGTTTCATTGAATTTTCTTCATGTTTAATGTCGGATGTATATGGCACTGAGCTTAGTGCAGATACTAACTGTGGAGCTGCATTTACTATATAATTATTTAACTCATTGGCTATTTCATGTGGATCTCCTTCTATTTGAATATCAAGTCTGTTGTCTTTTCTTCCGCTTATTTCATTGACTATTTGTCACGTAGTCTTAGATTTGGTATCAAAATTTTTAATGCGATTTTGGATATTTTTTGCCCTCACCTGTATTAATAAATGATTATATCTGTTTTTTTGTTATTCTTTACTTGTTATTTTAAGAACTGGTGGGGACTTTTGATATGTTAAAAAGTACCACAAAATAAGCCTGTTCCCAAAATTTCAGCCCGTTCTGAATTATTTCATCCAAATTGACAAATTTCATTCCATTTTACTGGGCTAAAAAGGATATGGACAGAATGCCAAAAATAACGTTTGGGCAATATCTCCTGATAATGTCCACTAGTTAGACGAAATTCGTTTCGGTATTTTAGCGTTAGTGAAAGATAATTGAGAGCAAACGTAAATAATTTACTGGTTTTTGAAGGTATACGGCCTCAATCCGCATCCCCTATTAGAAGAAAATTGCTGAATTCCCCCTTGCTGGGGCGAAGGAACAGAAAAAATAAAAACCAGGAGAGTTCAGATGATGAAGTTAACGCCTCTGGGGATGAGATATTCAACGGAACCAACTACAAAGATTTGGAGACGTTCCAAAAGTCACAGCTAAGGCAAAAGGTATAACACTTTTATATTCAAAATCATTTTTAGTTGCATCTAAATTTGTAATATAACATCCAAGTTGTTCAGTCAATTGCGAAGTAATTTTTATTTAATTTAAACTTTGTGATACTTTTTTGTTTTTTATTGATCAGTTGAAGAGAGGCAAGATAGAGCCAAATGGGAGCAGTTGCAATAACCAGATAATCCCTCAACGAAGGGAATTTGTGATGCATAACAAGGCGCCGATGTGGAACGAAAACAGTCAGGTTTACCAACTCGATTTTGGTGGAAGGGTAACGCAAGAATCTGCGAAGAACTTTCAAATCGAATTTAGGGGGAAACAGGTATAGTCGAGCTCACATTTACGATGCACTCAAAAAAGCCAATAAAAACTTTACGACCTCATTAAAATACCGTTACTCTCTGTAGTATTCAGCCGGCAATCTTCCATATTTTGTTGGAATTGTCGAAAGAAAGGTCATAGCTTTTCCGAGTGTTAACAAACGCGGAAAAGATTTTGTTTTACCTGTGGTAAGCCTATTTTTACCTCTAAGACTTGCCCAGTATATAGTCCAAAAACTAGCAAGGATTCAAGTAGACACAATTTCTAAGTTTCAATGTTAGGGCGAAAACCGACATTTTTTATTGGAGAGACTGGAAAAGTACAGTTCGACGTTTTTATAGAAAACCGTAAAATTTCCGAAATTTCACCTAGTTTCGCGGAAAAGCCTTTAGATCATCTTGAACGTTGGTATCGAAAAATGCGACAAATCATCAATAAATGGCCAGAAAAATATCCACAGTGGATGGTTAAAGATGGGTATATCTTTAAACATACGCCGAGGAAATTAATTTCTATAAACTAATATTTCTGACTGGAAATTAGTGGTACCTCTTGACCAACGACGTCATATAATTCATCATTTTCATGATGTAGCTACTAGTGTACACATGAGTTTTTATAAAACACTTAAAAAAGTCACAGAGAATTTTTACTGGCCTAAGATGCGTCAAGATATATTAAAATATCTTCGTAAGTGTGAAATCTGTGGACGAGAGAAACCTCCTAACGTTCAAAAACAACTGAAAAGAAAACCACGTTTCCTTTTGAACTTGTTTGCTACGACACGAAAGGTCTATTTCCACCTAGCGCGAAAGGTAATCAATTTTTATTACTTGCTGTAGACTACTTTACTAAATATATAGTAATAAAGTCTGTACGGCGAGCAACATCCCAAACTATCGTTTCTTTCTTGAAATCAGTATTTTAAACTTATGGTGTCCCATGGACATTACTTTTAGACAATGCATCAGCTCATAAAAGCAAAGAATTTGACAAATTTATAAAAAAAATGAGTGTTCAAGTATTTTATAATTTATTTTATCATCCACTAGTCAACCCTGCTGAACGTGTAAACAGAACCATAGGTGCAGCTATAAGATATTTTATTAACGACTCGTATACAAAATGGGATCTTCAAATCCCAGAGATTCAATTTGTTATATAAACGCGGCTGTACACGAGGTTACTGGTTTTACACCAGCGTTTCTTAATTTTGGACGAAGGCTAGCTATGGTGATAAAAAATCAGACATAAATTTACCAGCGCTCGATAAAAATCTAAAATCTTATGCTAATGAACTGGATGCCTGACGTTTATAAACTGTTCCAAGAAAGACTCAAGAAAGCTCACCAAAGGAGTTGTAATTACTATAATTTAAGAAAGAAACCGTATATTTCAAATTGGTGAGAAAGTTTGGAAGCGTAACTTCGTAAAGAGCGATAAGGAAAATGATTACCTTTCAGTGGTACAAAAATAAGGAAATAAATTTTTTTCTTAAAACGGACCAGCGAAAAAATAAATATAACGATTCGGTTAGATATTACATCTTCCTCAATTTCTTGTAAGTATCTATATTTGGTGATTTTTAAAAATTATGTAATGATTATTGTATATTTTTTTGGTGAGAGGCCACCAAGAATAATTTTTTTTGGTATGCCTACCAGTAAGTAACAACTTACGAAATTTATTTTTTTTGTACAGTACGTACTACGTACCGTTTATATCCGCTTCCGCCATATTTCTTAATAAATCGTTATCCATGATGTTGGCTTATTTGGTGACAGCGACCGTATCGACTGGTTCTCCGGGATTAATAATTAGATCGTAAAATTTTTGTTGCATTTTCTATTTGTAGTAAAATTTTGAACGATATACTATACACTAACTGCTTGATTTATCCACAGCTTAACTCACTCATTAGTGAACAGATATACTGTGTGACAGAGAAAACAACGTGCATGCAAATTATTTCTTAATTTAGATTCGTTATTCAAATGAATTATTTTTCAGGTAATGCAATTCGGCCGGATAGACGGCAACGCCTACACACTAGATTTTCAATACCCCTTCTCGGCCCTACAAGCATTTGCGGTGGCTTTAGCTAATGTTACACAAAGACTTAAATGATTTTTGTTTAGTTTGAACGTGCCAACTTTGAGGTTTCTAGGATTTCGGTATTGTTTACCACTTTACGTTTTTTGATATTTTTTCGGATTGGAAAAATTATATATATATTTTATAGATGTTTTGACTATCTTTGTTACCTATGGGAAAATGTCATGTCGTTTATAATTGATATTTCTATTGTATTCGTTATTATTATTAAAGTTATTAATAAAAGATATTTTGCTTTGTCATATTTCATTCCCAGTCCCAGTCCCAGTTACCAATGAAATTGAATAAATTGTTTGGTCGATTAAAATAAACTTTGGATAAAAAATTATGCAATGGGATTAGGTCCGGATATTTAGCTGAAACACACTATTACCTAACAATGCGGTGGTGTACCATCCTGTTGAAACTATTTGAAGTTTTTTGGTTCATTAGGGTTTTCGCCATTTGGATTTTGGATCCAGAGTCTGCTACTTCAGAACTTATCCAATTTATAAACAACAAATTAGATAACGGGGATCTTGTAGTCGGAATCTTCTTTGACTTGTCCCGTGCCTTCGATACGTTGGATACTAACTTCCTGACAATAAAATTAGATGCAATGGGCATACGAGGCCCTATTGATAACTGGTTGATATCATACATTACAAATAGGACGTTTAAACCTGTACTCAGACGATTTCGACTCTGAGATAGGCATTTCTCAGGGAGTGTGCTAGGGCCACTCTTATTCCTGCTGTATATGAGCGACTTGCCACTTTATATACAAGATGGTAGTGTGTTCATGTACGCAGATGATCTTAATTTGTGCAAAGACTAAAGATGAGGATATGTATTTTAGGCACCAATTTAATAGGTCCTTATTTTTATGATGGTCACCTCAGTAATCAAAGGTGCCTAAACTTTTTGAGAAATGAATTTAATGAATTCTTAGATCACCTACCTATAGAGAATCGACACAACTTTCAATATTTTCAAGATGGAGCTCCTTCTCACAATTCCCAGATTTCGTAGATTATTTAGAAGAAATTTTTCCTCAACATTGGATAGGTACCAATGGATTTATTCGACGGCCCCCTCGTTCTCCAGATATACCCCAATGGATTTTTTTCTATGGGGGTATATTAAAGATAAGGTGTTTTCGACGACACAGCAAAGTGTAGAGGACTTAAAAGCTCGAATTCAACAGGCATGTATTACAGTTACCCCCGAAATGCTGAGTAATGTTTTAAATGCAGTGCCTTGCCGCACTCGATTGTGCATCAGAAATCACAATGGACACTTTGAACACTTGATATGATATCTTAAAAATTATTTTGAGGATTAGATGTTCTGTGTGCTATATTCTTTATTATTAATTTGTTTTTGTTACCTTAATTTACTTTATTTTTCTTAATTGTGTTAATATTTTATTATAGCAAAGATTTGAACAACTTATTGAATTATTTTATCATACTTCTCCACGGCAAGTATAATGCTTGTTAAAAAATGTTTTATTGGTTTTAAAAAAATGTTTTTATAATTACTAACGTAGTCCAATGAATAAATATGGCATGTGATATATCGTTGAAAAGGGAGGAAAATACTCTATTTAATGGCGCCATTTCCCGCCCGTTTCAAAATAATTTTTTTAACAGCCTGAAGAGTAAATCTCAAAATACAGCAGTTTTGAAAAAAATTAGATAAAACCTCGTTGAGACACTCTGTTTTGCAAAAAAATTTTGCCTTAGAATTTTTCTCGTATCTCTTCAAATAACGGAGATATTTGGCCTAGACGTTTTCCGCATTTTCGATATTTTCTCAAATGTCTAGACCATTTTGTAGGTTATATAAATCGGCACAATTTTCGTAAAAATATTTTTTCTTTGTACGACCGATATTAAGTGAGATATTCTCGAGTGCCCTGATAAAATGGACATCCTGTATATCGTTTATATGGCAAAAAAGTTGAATAAAGGATTTGATTTGATATTTTGTTGGAGCAGCTCCAAATATTTTTCACCATTTAATGAACCTTCAATAAATAATGAACCCTAAATTGTAATTAAAATAATTCCAGCCCACATGTTATGTTTCTGTGGAAACTGGGTAGGTGCCTCTATCACTCATGTATCTTTGCTGAACCATGAAATTGGGAAGGGAAATATGATGTTATGTAAAATGGAACATGCTCAGGGCTAATACAAGGGGATGTGCAATTAGGTAATAAAATATAAAAACAAATTGTCGTCAATAGTTTTTATTCAATTTTTGTAAGCATGATTATAAAACCAAGCAACAACGTATAACAATTCTTAAACTCTATGACAATATCTTTATAACGATATTTTTATCTACACGTTCTAACACTTACATAAATTTCTATATATACAAATAGTGTTCCCCAATTAAGTCAATAGGCAGTCTATTAGACTATTATGTCCTATACATAGGCGTCTAATGAATAAAAAGGGCAGAAATAAAAGGTAAGTGCGTTTCATTTATTGTTTAAATTTGCTGCTAATTTCAGTTTTGTTTTTAATTTATTGTCGATGTAGATCAATTAAGTAAATACTGATAATAATCTGTAAATTCGTTTACCCCTTTTATAATTATGAAACGCCTATGTGTCTACATATATCTATCTGTTTTTCATATTTATCGGTTTTATTATTACTATTCCTATTTAGTAATAAATACATTTATTTTTTTATTTCAGGGTGCTATTTTAACATATTTTTGTTTTATTTGTTTTTTATTAATTAAACTCTATAATGGCACTACGTGTTTTATGGGATGTCCTTGTTGCGTATAACATTGCCCTTGTTTACACATTTTTGAGCTACAGTGTGACCCATTTCAAATGGAAACCTCTCTGTAAAAAATGTATTTATAATCCTATGTTAACGCTTTTTTTTAAATGATAAACCATCGAAAACTCCACTTTATGACAAAAATTTAGAGATAAATTTCAATTTTCAAAGCCTTCTATGATTTATTTTCAATGTCGAAAATGGACAAATTTGATTAGCGATTTTTTAATTGAAATTTTAACTACACCACTGGATTCAGGATTATCAAGTATTAGTTTATTAGTTTGTAGTTAATTATGGATGATCTAAATGTACAGGAAAAAATTGAACTTGTGCGCCTTAGAGGAGATAATGACAGAACTTTGAAAGAGGTATGCGAGATATTCAACAACAGGCATCCGAATAGGCCCAACATTACAAAAGTACTGTTTATAAAATAAACAAAATTTTTAATGAGTGTGGCGCTGTGACACGGCGTATTATAAGAACAGATAATATACAAAGAAGAACTAGGTACGAGCAGACAGTTTTAAATTATTTTAACAACAATCCAAACGCCAGTGTAAGAGTAGCTAACTTAGATTTGAATTTACTTAGAGAAAATATTCGCCGATGCCTTAAGAAGAATTTGGTAAAACCATTCAAACCCAAATTTTTACACACGTTTGAACCTGGTGATGATAACAGACGGATGGAGTTTTCCTTGTGGGCTCAAGGAGAGTATCTTAATAACAGAAATTTTAATAAAAATATTTTATTCAGCGATGAAGCAACTTTTACAACAGATGGGGTAGTATCGTCACAAAATTCTAGGTTTTGGGCTACAGAAAACCCACAGTTTGTCATTAATTGTAAAAGACAATATTCCCAAAAAGTTAATGTTTGGTGTGGGTTGCTCAATGAAACAATCATTGGCCCTTTCTTTTTTGAAGGTAATATGAATAGCATGCAGTTTTTACAGTTCCTAAGAAATGAATTTTGGAATATTCTACATGAACTTCCAATACAAGAAAGTACATTTTCAATTAGACGGAAGCCCTGTCCATAATGCCAGAGTGGTTACCAGATGGCTGAATGCTAACTTTCCTAATCGATGGATAGGTCGTGGTAGCCCGTTAATTGAATGGCCACCCCGATTCCCGGACTTAACACCGATGGACTCCTTTTTATGGGGTTTAATAAAATCTAAAGTTTACAGGTCACGCTCGAGTAATAGAGAAGATTTGTGTGCAAGAATAAAACAAGCTTATGCAGAAGTTACCGGCAACAATTACAGAATGTCGTAAAAAATATTAAAAAACGATTCGACAAGTGCATTGAAATAAACGGCGGCCTTGTAGAGGCTACAAAAATTTAAGAAGTTTTAGTGTAATGTTGTACAATGTGTTATTTTTTTATTTAATAGCTATCTAATTATTATTACTTTTAATTGTTCATACTAATGTTTTTAAGTCCAATATGATTAAGTTTGTTTAAATGACAATATTTATTAAAACTATTCACTTAATTTATCTTTCGTTTGTTTATTTTTCATGGGCTACTTCGATTTTTAGAAAAAATCAAGTAAAAGTTACTATGAGCCTACATTAATTTTGTCATAAATCTGTAATTTTTCAATATTTTTTCATGAAACTTGGGATTTACCCATTTGAGAGGTTACTGAATCCAAAATTTCAATAAAAAATCGCTAATCAAATTTGTCCATTTTCGACATTGAAAATAAATCATTGAAGGCTTTGAAAATTGAAATTTATCTCTAAATTTTTGTCATAAAGTGGAGTTTTAGATAGTTTATCGTTTAAAAAAAAAGCGTTAACATAGAATTATAAATACATGTATTACAGAGAGGTTTCCATTTGAAATGGGTCACACTAGATGGTTTTTCGAGAATGTTGAAATTTTAAAGTCATAATACAAAATATACAGCTTGGGGCAATAGAGTCGGACCCGCCTTCACTAACTCTAGTTCTACGATAGCTAAAAATTAAAAAAAAGTCCTAAGTTGACAAATCATTTTTGGCCACCCTGTATATTTTTAGGAAGTGAGAATGATTCAAAAACATCACACAGATGTCTCGTAACTGGTATTTGCAGCTTGTTTTTCATACAAGCCGTAGTGATGACTAGTGATTTTTAAAATGCATGGGCAGATGGCATTATTTAAACAACAACAAAATCACTACAAACAAATGGTTGGGAGATAGCCAATACTAATATATGAGTGAAAGGAGTTTAGAAAGGGGCTTTTAATAATGTACTGATATTTATAGCATTTCTTGGTCTTGTACAATCGTCTTTGCCCACCATGTATAATCGAAAATAATCTCCAGTCATAGATATTTTTATGCAGTTTACCTGCATTTTTTGAAATTCTAGCTATCGCAGAACTCGAGCTATCGAAGCCGGACGCCCTACTGCCCCGCCCGGTATAATAAAACTCGGTAATACAATTGTTGACATGATATACAGGGTGCCCAGGATCTCTCCTGGCAAACGAAAACTGCAAATTCTAGATGTGATTTTCTGTCGATATAACGCAAATCACCTTATTCAAAAATGCTTCTTAATGAAGCCCTATATAGATGGAATATTTTCATCAATTTTTTTTAAAAATATCTTCAAAACGTTTTTATCTAAAACTTCGTAATAGAAAAATCATATTTACAACAAACGACGGGTTATTTTGAAGATTTAAATTTTTTTATGACAAGGTACAATCTTTAACGCTGATGCAATTGAGTAAGTCATATTAAAAGAACTAGCAGATCAATAACTTCTCCTATGATGACGGCAGTCTTTTGATGTTCAGATTCTGTAATGACTGTTTCGACGATTAGAACATCAGCTTCATCTCTGGCTTGTGTTGTAGCGATGTTAACAGTTTTTAATTTCTCAATAAGCATTTCTATAAAGTTTTTTTTATTACATCGGTTCGATAAAAGCTTTTTTTCTACACCTACTATGTAATATGAGCATTATGATGTCGATTTTAAATAAGGAATGACCTATATTTCAGTGGCTGATATGTAATATTTATTACATGCCTCTAGAATGTAACAAGCACAAGTGGCGCCATCCAGTAGCACTGCAATTTGTAATATTTGCGTTTCTGTTGGCAGTTAACGTTTCTATTGACAGTTAACCTTTCAAGTTTCACCGATGCAGCGGTAAAACAAATATACATATAGACACAAATAAACCTAATTTATAGGTGCAGAAAAGTACAGTCTGTAATTCGTTTGGAATGGCATATTCTGCACTCGCGGACCGTCCCCCTCCCCTCGCTCGGGTGACAAACTTCCGCTCGCTATGCTTCATTCCAAACTTATCACAGAATATACTTTTCTTGGCTGAATGGCACAATCATTGTTTCATGAAAATAAACTTCGTTAGATGTTGAAAGAGCAGCACTTCTTCTCAGTTGTTCCATTGCTTTAATGTTTTTACAGTAGTCTGAGCAACCGTCTACTACAACAACAATACTTGAGTCATAGTGTGTTTGCAAATATTTGATGTATTTATTAAAAACAATGGAGAAAGTATCCATCTTTTCTATATACGGCGTGATGCAAAAGAAATCCACCATTTTATATCAACAGGTGCCATATAGTTATATAATTTTGCTTCGTATTTTAGTAATTTTGCATTTGACGGAAATTCAGAAAAGGAAACGGCGGGATTTTTGCCGTCAGATACTACGGTTCAGCAGCGTCCGGCGGTGCCATTGCTTTGTACTTGAGTTGGCTTATTTATCGCGTAAAATGATACTGAAATTCCCCCGAATCCCGAATCACTTAAATCATATTACGTGACGTCGAGAATTAGTTTATTATTTTCTACTTGGCAGTACATGTACGTAATGGTAATTGTCTTGGAATTTTGGAGTTGATAGCGGAATTTGACCCCTCTTAAATGAACATTTAAAACGTTAAAAAAATTGGATCTGGTGGCACGTCTTATCTTTGGAAAATAATTTGGGATCAATTTATAGAAGATATATGGTAAAAAATTGAAAAGGGAGATTTTGGAAACAATTAGAGCAGCTAAATACTTTTGAATATGTGTCGATTCTTCTCCTGACCTTGCCCATATTGACCAGTTAAGTGCTACAAACTTTTTTTTACGTATTATTTTTAAAAATTGAAGATTCGAGTGCATAAAAAATCAGTGTTGAATGGTAAGCCCGTTTATTCATTT
This sequence comes from Leptura quadrifasciata, assembly GCA_963675555.1. Taxonomy (NCBI): domain Eukaryota; kingdom Metazoa; phylum Arthropoda; class Insecta; order Coleoptera; family Cerambycidae; genus Leptura; species Leptura quadrifasciata. The sequence continues at coordinate 9,104,410 of OY776681.1, read as the reverse complement.
TTGCTTATTTGCTATTTTCTTAATTCCGCCCAACTCAGTTTTATTTTCCATAAAAGACTAACACTGGCATTTTAAAGTCGGTATAGAATATAGGGCGGAAAATAAATGAGTGCCTAGGGGTGGCAAATGTTTAAAACCGGCCCTGTGTACAGTGTGTTGGACTTAAGAGTGTAACACCCTTATAATTTTTTAATTTTTTTTCCGATTGGAGCAAAACTTTACCCAATAGAAAGAAAAACTTAGGTTCTACTTATGGCCAAAAAACATTCGCTGCCTACAAATGCAAACCACCTGCGATACCAAAACAAACCGAAAAAATAAGAAAATCGCATTAGTATATTACATATTGTAAAAATTCTATTTACTTTTTTGAGAGTGTGTCATCACCAGAACGTTATCAAAACTACGTAAGATTTTGATCACTCCAAATGACTCCCAGTTGCATGTCGAATATAGTTCGTATATATACTTAGAATATAATAGAATATTGGTCTCAAAAAGAGCATTGCATTTAAGCTATAAGACAAGCCAACGTTTAGTACATTAAATATAGAAATCAATAATAATCAATATGTATAATCAATAAGTTATCTTCACTAAAATTTCATTTTGAGTACAATGTATTTATGTTTATACAATGTATTACAATATTATACAATATAGAAATTCTTTTTATACGCAATGTTAAGGTTTCATTTGCAAATAAATATGGAAGACCCATTTAGGCTTATTTAAGCCTGTCTATGGGTTACACCTCCTTAAGATGCAAAGAAAGAGAAAATAAACTGAAAAATAACTGAACAACAGTGAATGTAAAACAAGAGAGAGAACAGAAACTAAATTGTACATATAACTGTATTAATTGTTTAATAATTTGATTAGACACTATACAACTACTGCACTAAGAAAACAGAAAATATCGAAATTAATATTCACAAGGAGATATACACAATCAAAGTATAGTTAATTTAGTAACTACATGGGATCAATAATATTATAGAGCATATTTCCATCATTTGAAGTCATCCACGCTAATACTTTTTTCTTGAAAAGATGTTTTGTTTTTATGTTTATTAGAGATATCGGCAAAATATTAAGCAATTTCGGCAAAATGTAAACAAAGTATCTTTGACCAATACTTTTACGAGTCCTGGGTATAAAAAAGTGAGCCGCTTCGTGTTCTCTGGTATTACGTTCGTGATTTATCCTACTAATATACTGTTTATTTCGGAACAAAAATAACAGGATATTCTTAGCGTAAAGCTGCCGCAAATCTAGTATATTAAGTTCCGAAAATAATTGTTCCGTGGGGTATAGGAAGGGTTTAAAATATATGATTTTTAGAATTTCTTTCTGAATAATTTTTAGAGGTATCAGATATGCTTTCCTTACTCCTCCCCAACCATTTATGTCATACTGAATAATGGATTCGATAAAAGCATAGTATAATATTCTAAGATGATTCAAGGGTAGTATCCGTCGACATTGATAAAATTTAAAAACTAAGCCCCGAATTTTTGTTATTGTATTGTTTACATGTATATTCCATCTTAAATGCGAGTCAATAAAAATACAAATACAAATAATAGGAAACAATAAATATACAGTGTGCCCCATTTCAAATGGAAACCTCTCTGTAAAAAATGTATTTATAATCCTATGTTAACGCTTTTTTTTAAATAATAAACCATCGAAAACTCCACTTTATGAGATAAATTTCAATTTTCAAAGCCTTCTATGATTTATTTTAATGTCGAAAATGAACAAATTTGATTAGCGATTTTTTTATTGAAATTTTAACTACACCATTGGATTCAGTAACCTCTCAAATGGGTAAATCCCAAGTTTCACGAAAAAATATTGAAAAATGACAGAGCTATGACAAAATTAATGTAGGCGACCCATTTTGAATGGAAACACCCCTGTAAAAAATGTGTCTATTATCTGATTTTGACGGGACTTTTTTTTAAAAGATACGCCATCAAAAACTCCACTTTATGACAAAAATTTAGAGATAAATTTCAATTTTCAAGGCTTTCTATGATTTATTTTCAATATCGAAAATGGACAAATTTGATTAACGATTTTTTTATTGACATTTTAACTACACCACTGGATTCAGTAACCTCTCAAATGGGTAAATCCCAAGTTCCATGAAAGAAATATTGAAAAATGACAGATTTGTGACAAAATCAATGTAGGCTCATAGTAACTTTTACTTGATTTTTTTCTAAAAATCGAAGTAGCCCATGAAAAATAAACAAAAAAAGATAAATTAAGTGAATAGTTTTAATAAATATTACATTTTTATTGAGTAATGGCAGATAATAATAGGGTGCCATGGAAAACAAATTTTATAGTCAAACGTCAAATCTTTAAAATTCGCATATTCTCATATTCATTGTTATTGAATTATAAAATTAATCGATAGTTATTATCAAGTATTAGTTTATTAGTTTGTAGTTAATTATAGATAATCTAAATGTACAGGAAAAAAATGAACTTGTGCACCTTAGAGGAGATAATGACAGAACTTTGAAAGAGGTATGCGAGATATTCAACAACAGGCATCCGAATAGGCCCAACATTACTAAAAGTACTGTTTATAAAATAAACAAAATTTTTAATGAGTGTGGCGCTGTGACACGGCGTATTATAAGAACAGATAATATACAAAGAAGAACCAGGTACGAGCAGACAGTTTTAAATTATTTTAACAACAATCCAAACGCCAGTGTAAGAGTAGCTAGCTTAGATTTGAATTTACCTAGAGAAAATATTCGCCGATGCCTTAAGAAGAATTTGGTAAAACCATTCAATCCCAAATTTTTACACACGTTGGAACCTGGTGATGATAACAGACGGATGGATTTTTTCTTGTGGGCTCAAGGAGAGAATCTTAATAACAGAAATTTTAATAAAAATATCGCCATTCTAGGTTTTAGGCCATAGAAAACCCACAGTTTGTCATTAATTGTGAAAGACAGTATTCCCAAAAAGTTAATGTTTGGTGTGGGTTGCTCAATGAAACAATCATTGGCCCTTTCTTTTTTGAAGGTAATATGAATAGCATGCAGTTTTTACAGTTCCTAAGAAACGAATTTTGGAATATTCTACATGAACTTCCAATACAAGAAAGAGTAAATCTACATTTCCAATTAGATGGAAGCCCTGTCCATAATGCCAGTGTGGTTACCAGATGGCTGAATGCTAACTTTCCTAATCGATGGATAGATGGTGGTAGCCCGTTAATTGAATGGCCACCCCGATTCCCAGACTTAACGCCGATGGACTTCTTTTTATGGGGTTTAATAAAATCTAAAGTTTACAGGTCACGCCCGAGTAATAGAGAAGATTTGTGTGCAAGAATAAGACAAGCTTGTGCAGAAGTTACCCGGCAACAATTACAGAATATCGTAAAAAATATTAAAAAACGATTCGACAAGTGGATCGAAATAAACGGCGGCCTTGTAGAGGCTACAAAAATTTAAGAAGTTTTAGTGTAATGTTGTACAATGTGTTATTTTTTTTTATTTAATAGGTATCTAATTATTATTACTTTTAATTGTTCATACTTATGTTTTTAAGTCCAATATGATTAAGTTTGTTTAAATGACAATATTTATTAAAATTATTCCCTAATTTATCTTTCTTTTGTTTATTTTTCATGGGCTACTTCGATTTTTAGAAAAAATCAAGTAAAAGTTACTATGAGCCTACATTAATTTTGTCATAAATCTGTCATTTTTCAATATTTTTTCATGAAACTTGGGATTTACCCATTTGAGAGGTTACTGAATCCAGTGGTGTAGTTAAAATTTCAATAAAAAAATCGCTAATCAAATTTGTCCATTTTCGACATTGAAAATAAATCATAGAAGGCTTTGAAAATTGAAATTTATCTCTAAATTTTTGTCATAAAGTGGAGTTTTCGATGGTTTATCATTTAAAAAAAAACCGTTAACATAGGATTATAAATACATTTTTTACAGAGAGGTTTCCATTTGAAATAGGTCACACTGTATGCATGCAATCCATATACATTTAAAAATAAAAAAAAGTGTGTATAAAAGGCACAAAGACATACAAAAATTAACAATATACAAACAATCAAGTACCAGTAACTGTAAAAATTGCTCCTGACCTCATACACTGGCAGCAGACCGTGCCAGGTTATTATTAAAGTTATGTGGCATGTTATACGCACAAGAACCCTACCAATTTTTAAAAATCCCTATATCACAAATTAATTGTATAATAATACACTTAAGTAAACCTAAAACGTCTCATTTATCACTAAGGATACAAAATATTTCGGTGAGCTCTTCGAAAGTATATAAATATCATTTTTAATGCATTTTATTTACAAGTCAGGTAGTTCATTAATTCAATATAAAATTTCATAAGCTTCTTTTTTTTGTCGTAGTAATGCGGTCGACGAATAGGACGAGATTATTCTTCGATACAGAATTCACATTTTTAACATAAAAACTTTCCGATTTAAAAAAAAAAATCGGAAGAAATAAACGGGAACTGTTATTAATTAATGATTTAAATTTTCTCCCATTATAATATCTTTTGTTTTAAATTCATAAAAGCACATCTTTGACTTTTATCTAACCAATTTATAAAAGCAATTCGTTTCAAGAGCACGTCTACATGTCAGAAATGTTAATCAAGTTTCTTTGATGTAGCCCTTGGATGACCACCAAGGTCTCCTGATTTTTACTCCACTAGATTTCTGTCTGAGAAATCGTTTAAATGCCCAGCAAACAGATAGCGACACTTTAACATCTATTTGTTTTGTTTTCCAGTTAATTACCTATTCTTAAGATTTTGATAACGGGTCCACGAGATCGAGTTCTCCTCGGAAGATTGTGCAAAAACATTATAAAAAAGTGTTCTTAACGAGACTTTCAATGTTTCATCTTTAATGCAACATAAAATTGTTTTTAATTATATAAGGTATCACAAATACACATACAAGTATAGTTTTCTTAAATGGAACAGCCTGTATTGTTTTAGCGCCAGCTAAGCCTCCAAGGCTCCTGTATCACACCATAAAACAGAATTCACATTAGTGACCAATACTCTGTCTATCATATAAATTTCAGCCGTAAGTTCGTTCAGCCAAAATCATATCCAAACCATCAACTTTGCCAGGCGCTGGTATCCAAACGCAGCAGCTTTGCTCTGGCAGACTAAAACTATCCGGATTGCCGAGCTCACCTCTACATATGATGCAAGTTTCAACTGTATATTCTTTCGGTCATGAAACTAGTCGCGGCCTCTTAGACTAAAAGTATTGCTATTCTTTCCTATTATTTGGGTTTTCTACCACATGTATTATTGTCCTCTTCAAAAGCAAATCACCGAATCTACAAAATAATAGAATTATTGGAAAAAAGCCTCTACGCCCGTGACGTTTACGCCAACGGAATAGTCAGAGGTTATGTTTTGCAAATAATATAAATCGGAATAAACACAGAAATAATGTATTTTGCTGACGTTTCGGAAAATAATCTCTTTCCGTTTTCAAAGCTTTTTTTGGAAGAACTCTTATTTTGCTGTGTGTGTCAAATACACAGCTTTAAGATTCTGTTTATGTTATTTCCATAGATACTTACTACTTACACAGAACATAGAACTGATGATATTTTCTTTTAGATAGAGTTTGTTAAGTTCTTCTTTTAACAATGGTAGCCAGGTTGTACAAATATCTACAGAACAATTCGATACGCACTTGTCTTCATTTAATAAGATTATTGCCGATTCTTTAATTTTTCTTTTTTTGGTATCTGCTTCTTTTGTTAAAATTTTTGCCGAGTCCCAGTTTATTCTATGTCCGTTTTCCCAAGCATGTTCACAAATCTTTGATTTCTGAATTTCATTCTTTCTAATGTAATTCTTGTGCCCATCCAACCTCACACTGAAAGGTCTGGATGACTCACCCACATAACATTTATCACATTCGCACGGGATATTGTAAATACAGATTTTAATTCTGCTCCCTGTTTATCGGTTTTGTTTTTGTTAAAATAGATCTTAAAGTGTTCCCGTTTGAAATATCTTCCTTACATCAAATTTGTCACCTATACGGCGTAGCTTTTTGTCGTACCTGATTGTCCCTATTTTCAACATTTATGAAAACTCTGTCAACAAGTGTTTGTGCCCCAGTTTTTAAAGTGTATTTTTAGTTGTGTTAAGTCTTTTTGTAATTAGACATGTAAGAATTTTATTACCTTCTTTTATCTGCTTTTGCAGAAGGTGTTTAGGTTAAGTTTTATCAATTTTTGTTTAACCGAACCAGGCCTATTCCGCCTGATCCTGCAATCCGCTACCGCGATTAACGCGGTGGTTCCACGGTCGGTCCCGGGATGGGTTCTGGAGAGGTACGGTTGTACTTTTAATTTATAATAAAGCCTTGTTGATTGATTGATTGATTGACAGTGGATTTATGAATAGGCACAATTTCCATTATCATGACAGAGAAAACGGTCATGTTGTACAGAAAAATCATTACCAGCACAAGTGGACCTTAAACGTTTTGGGAGGAACTGTGCATGATTATGTTATGGGTCCTCACTTTGTTGAGGGAATATGTGAATGGGGCAGTCGTCTTGGATTTTATGCAAAATACGTTTCCACAAATGATCCAGCGTATTCGAAATTATATTACAAAGAAGATGTGGTTACAACTTGATGGTGCACCACCACATTATTTTTTGACTTTTTTTAAACCCACCCTCTCCTCCGTGACGTAACGTGCCTCAACAGGGGTTGTGGAGGTGTGACTGGTAAATGGACAGAGAATTATCTTGATGAATGTTTATTTTGGCTGGAAGTCATCGTTAATACTGACTTCGAAAAATTTTTTGACGCGTAATCGAATATTTTAATTTTGATTTGACTTTTAGGGTGGCGAAAATGGGGTGGAATTTCATCAAAGACGGATGGCATTGATACATATCATTTCTCATACCCATAAGAGCTCAGAGTGTGATTGTTATCCGATTTAAACGGTTCTAACCGTATTGTGACTTACCCGCTAATAATCATTTCCGTTTAATTTATTTTGTATGTGTATTGTGCAACGACGACCACGAATTTAGGATCTACCTGCAATATTTACAGCCGGAGGCCTCCGAGAACCTGGACCCTAGAGGAAGAAATCTGAAAGGTAGGATCCTTAATTTCTCTTTCGCGCCGCTATACAGTTCACTCTCTTTTGTTTCCACTTTTTTTTGGTTAAATTAATATTATTTTTCCCCGTAAGTTCACCGTGCGTGAACAAATTATTTGAAATAATCATATCTCAAAAACAGTTTGAAATAAAGTGTATGATATTAAAATGTGGGGAATTGTATTCTTTATTTATCCATGTAAAAAAATTATATGCATTCTATTTAAAAAGGTTGAAAAAATATCAATTAATATCAAGAAATGTAAACAAATATTTTGGACTCCAGGTATAATAATAATTAATTTCAAAAATGTTTTTCACTAAATACATCATTATCAAATAACGTCCTACATTGTTAGAAAAAAAAAAAATAAATCACGGAGATATGGCAGTCAAAAGGATGTTTGCAAATTGCCAAAAAACAAAAACAGAAAAAAAAAATCATAATTTGGCAATGCGGTATCCGATTGGCGAGATATTTTAGGGCGTAAAACAAGACCCTTGGACGTTTAACTGGCGCCAAAAAATATAGGGTGTTCCATTTAAAAAAGTATACTTTCCTGTGTAACTCGTTTTTGTGATACCTTGTGTAACTAAAAATAATTTTACGTTGTAGTAGAGATGAGACATTAAAAGTTTTGTTAAGGAAGTTTTTTATAAGGTTAGTTTTTGCACAATCTTCTGGGCACCCTGTATGATTTGAGAAATATTAAACATTTAGAAAATATTTGTAGAAATGATACTACTCTTCAACTGGAACCTATGCCCAATTTAGAGCGTAACAGGCCTAATAAGGCTTCCAATCCCAATTATGTTGCATTTCTATACAATTCACTTTTACTATGAACCCGTTACGAATTACCCTGTATACCGAAAAACGCGCAATAAAAATATACCTCCGGTATTTTCCCGAAATATTTAAAACTTCGTATATTAATATTATTCATTCGAATTGACTTTATCGGCAATATTATCAGGCCATTAAGAATCAAAGAGTTCTTAAATTTGACGGATCATTAGCTGGGGCATCATCAAATCCTATTTGTGCAATCAGCTGTAAGGGGAAGTCTGTTGTTTGTTCTTAGCATGGAAAAATCGATAAGTATTCTAATGGAGCTGCTCCACTGAAAAATCCCAGAGCACCTTGATGATCAAAATACCGGAATTTATTTGATAGGAGTGTGAGAAATAACACATAAATGTAACAAATCGTACAATCTTAGGAAAAGTCTCTTAAATCTAAACTATATTTATCTGATATTAGTTCTCTGCGTGTTCCAGTGATTGGTAATTTCTTTTATTGCTGAAAGAAGCCATTACATATTATCTCGAGACATTATGTGTCTCATATATTTGTTCATTTGGTGCAGGAGAGAATGTGACCGTATAGCAGAAATTGGCATCCTCTGTCTCTCAATGACACTCCACTATTGGATTTTTCCTATGGGGTCAATCTGTGAACATAAATCGATAACAATGTCCACTGCCGACACTATAGACACGGACCCTAGAGAGCGATTTTTGTTTTGAATGATTGAAATACAGTAAAAAGTTGAATTCACAATTTAGTGTTGTTATGTTGCTTTCATGTTCATAGAAAAGTAGATGTAAAACGTTGAGTTCGATATGTACGATTTAAAAAATCTTACCTACCTTGAACCTTAATAAATTAGGTAATGTGTCTCTCTAACAGTTATAATTAACTAAACCGTAAAAACATACTACCTCGAAATGCTTTTTAAGACTACATACCTATATTAGTGTTTAAAAACTTCAATCTTCTTTTTTGTGTAGCGTACCAGTTTTACTTTCGTTGGCTTTTTAACATTAATTTGCATAGCCCTACAAAGATATTACAGAAATAATAACGAAAGTCTATATACGAAGGAGATTTCAGAGGTAAAACTTCGTTGACTCCATAAAAAAAAACAATAAAAAAACATCGTTACCAAGTTTCATAGTAAGGTCGTCTATCCTAGGAAATTGATGGAGGATATGAAAGAAAGAATAATAAATAGATTCCAATTTTCCCACGAATAGGTAATAATTTAAGTTAAATTTGTTAGTAGATAAACGAAGACAGAACGAAACCACGTACCATCCAGTTCTCAGATGCCATCGGGAAAGACATAGAAGTTAGCTCCTAGTTATTGCCTTCGAGAAGGCATAAGACACAATGTGGCATAACGGGCTCGTCTACAAGCTTAAGGAGATATGCGGACTACCCCCGTATTTTCTGACTCTAATTAAAAACTTTCTTAATGATAGATACATTATTGTTAAAATAAACAATGAATTTTCAACTAAAAAAATAATGTCTGCGGGAGTCCCGCAAGGGGCGATTTTATCCCCTTTATTATACAACCTTTACCTTTCAGATATCCCCACCTATCCTAATACAACCCTACTCCTCTACGCGGATGATGCCGTGATCTGTGTGCTGCACAGAAGATCTGGTATCATCTCGTAAAACTGACTGACTTGGAATACAATACTTGGAAGATACGCATAAACGAGAACAAGACGGAGACTATCACGCTACACCATAAATTTACCGACATAAAAACCATCACAAAACTTAAAATAAATGACAAGACGATTGGGGAACGGAACACGGTCAAATATCTGGGGGTAACCCTAGACAAGAGGCTGTGTTTCGGACCCCATATCACACAGGCCATCAGCAAGACCTACGCGACGCTAAACAAACTGTACCCTCTTGTAAACCGACGAGTCAAACTTACGACAGACAATAAGATAACCTTGTATAAGGTTATTTTAAGACCGATTATGACATATGCCTGCGCGTCCTGGACCCTCATCTCGGATGCGCAGTGCAAAAGAGTTCAGATACTCCAGAACAAATTACTCAGACTACTTAGGTACACTCCGGTTGCTGTGTTACACGAAAATGCCAAAATTATGTTAATCAGAGACTTCATCAATGAAACGGCGCAAAAATTTTTTGCAACCAGAACACAGCAATCGGAAATGACACAGGACATTGCAGATAGACGACGGCACAACGACCCACATCACGCACATAAACTGTTACATCAAAACTTACCTATCTACAGAGAGCGACGATGACGATAAATTACCACACAAAACAGTTGACCACACAGAAACTGCCAAAACACATAACATAGATGACTCTCTCTCCCACTCATTCCCCTTCCCTTCCTTGTCCACCACCCCCTTCACCTTCTGCACACAGTGCAACCCATGCCGACAGTCAAATCTTAAAACACATAAATTTTACACAGAATAAAAATCATTTCGTTTTATATATTTGACATTTTAAATAGGTTTTTCTCTTTCATTTTCCTATAAAAATAACTCTGAACAAACCTTAATATGTATAATAGTTTATTGAGGATCCAGCATAACCAGCTTGCTGGATAAGAAAAGAAAACGCGCTTTTAAATTATCAGGAGAGCAGCAATATTAGTGGATTAAGGTAGAATCGGATATCTTGAATTGGCATTCCAACAGCCGGCCGGCTCATTTCGTATTTATTTCAAATATTTGTAACGGGTCGGTGTCTTTCATTCAAATGTAAACCAAGGATGATATAAATGAAATACCCTTTTAAGCTCTGTTACTCAAAAAAATAATAAAGCTATTTTAATTGCTAATTGGTTATTGTCGTCAGAACTGGGGACTTCTTGTAGCAGCTGAAGAGCTTAGAAAGTGGCAGCATCTGGTCATTGTCGCCGAAGGTTAAGAAGCAGAAGAAGATGCTCCTCGGTGATAGAAGAAGCTAGGAAAAATTTTTCCATTTAGAAATAAATGAATGTTTATGTTACAATTTCTATTTCGTCAAATCTCCGTTATCGTTCAAACAATCTTAGTGAAATATTAAACACAAAATTTTAAAAGACATCAACAAGGGGAGGGGGTGGACCATAAATACTCTTGCTCCTTTTGTTAACATGACACGAACCTTTATTCTTGAATTATTACGTTTTTAAAATATAATTAGGTACAGCTGGTAAGTATCAAGAAGGCCGTTGTTTCAACAACAAAGATTAGTGGTTCAGTGTGTAGAGCATCTGCTTCTGCCTTTTGCTAGAAAGGCTGTAAACGAATGTTTTGTCTACCACTGGAGGCATTTTTATTTTCTTCTTAAACTCTGATGGCAACGACTAGAGAGGTTCACTTCTTAAGCACTTCAGCAACATCAGATAACTGGATGGCATGTGGTCCCGTTCTCTCTTTGTTTATCTACTTAAATATTGTTGTACTATAGGCATAATCGCATACTATAAAAAGTGTGCTAACGTCGAACCAAACTATATGTACTAATCGGCATACGAAATGTGAATTCTATTCGATAATCTATAAAATACTCTGTCTTATTTACATAACAATGCGTGTATGATATTCGAAAATGATGATGGGATGAAAGTATAGGCATATCGTGAGCAAAGACCCTACTGCGGGGGCGGGCAGCGGACGACTGTGGTGGTGGCGAATTCTGAAAATTTCTTGTCGATCGGAATTCTATCGTCGTACAGCGTCGGGGCTTGAAGGATTATCCCGGCCGTTCCCACCAGAACGGCCAAAGTAAATATCCATAAAAATAATCTATCTAAGACCATCGCCACGTACTTCCAGTCCTCTTTCACCTAGAACGTATAAAAACAGAGAATCAAATAAACAAACTGGCACTGCGACTGGTAAAGTATTTTTTTATTAAAACTTAATTATTACATTTTATCGGATGATTTGCTTTTTTAATTGCGAAATAGAGTGCCACATGCCTATCTCAATATAATTAGATGAAATGTTTCTTGAGCACTTCTTATTAAAATATTATATAAATCCTTAAATTGTTGGTGATAAATTCTTGTGAAAATCATCTATATTGAAACTTGGCAAGCACTGATGAATGAAAGGTAGGGAAGTATGGAGGCTCAATAGGTGATACTTTAATAACCTTTTAAACAGTATTTCATAGTAAAGTGAAGATTCATGGCTAGTATTAAATATGAATAACAATATTTGAAGTGAGGTAATGCTTGAAAACTCATTTGGGTCAAACAAAATCGTAGATTTTTCAATATTTAAAAGACTATTATAGTTGAGATCAGCGCTTCTATACACTCAAAAAATGCAACGAAACCTTACCACCTCATTAAAATACCGTTAAACTAGTCTCAAAAGTAATTGCGTTCAGGCACGCACTTGAAATATTTAGATCGGCAACTCAGTCGTTCAATTTTAACAGGGCGTTACGGTTTGTGTTCTTGTTTACATTTTAATTCATTCAGGGAAGTTATATACAGCACTTTTATAGGTATGTGAAATGTTACTGTCTATAAACGTATTTGCCTTGGGACGATCCACAACCAAGCACCAGCAGAGAATGTCAGGAAGATGCGGTGGATGGTAATGGTTCACTAATTATGAAGAAAGTTTCCGCACAATATTTACAACCACAGACTCAAGAAATGGTTCTAAAAGTGTATAAAAATACAAAAGAAAGCGAAGGAGAAAAAGGAGTCGTGGAAAAAACGGTCTACTTAACAGAGATTCCAGAACGAACTGTTTATAAATTAATTAAGGAAGGGGTACAGAAACGAAAAGTAAGACCGGACAAAGGAACATCACAAACATTAGATTCGTCTATGGTGAAATTCTTAAGAGATGCAATTTATAGCAAGTATAAAGAAAATGAGATACCAACTGTACAATCAATACATATGGAACTGAGAAGAAAAGATCTGGTGTCAGTGAAAAAATACTTCAGCGATGGCTATTGAAGGTAGGATTTAAGTTCAAAATGATTAATAAAGGAGCAAGTCTTATTGAAAGCAGCAGAATTGTATGGTGGCGCATGGAATATTTGGAAGCTATTAAACATTTTCGAAATGAACAACGACCAATATATTATTTAGACGAGACTTGGTATGATACTTATGACACAGTGAGAAAAGGCTGGACAGATGGCTCAAAGAAATGTAAAGTTGATAAGCCTGCAAATAAAGGGACCAGATTAATAATTCTGCATTGTGGATCATAAACTGAGGGGGTGCATGACTGCCTCAAATTACGAGGGAAAAACTGAACAATTCAAACGTTAAACATAATATTTTTAATCGCAAACTCCTCTATAAAATCCTTATTTTACTATAAGGAATGTAACCAGACTGCAACCAACAGCTACTCCCCGGGCTATGTGCCCCGCCGAGCGCTGAATTACAAGTTACAAGTCTGCGCGTTAAGTGTAATAATTGCATATTACCATCAATCATCAATGCTTCGATTGCAATAAACACACAGGAGCTCTCTTGCCAGTCGTCACACACCACTTACAGACTGCAGTTTCTAGCTGTTGGCTTTCGTCAGTGCAAGGTAGGCATTTGACGACCGGCACGAGAATCCTTTGACTATTTGGTACATCCCGGTATTTTTACAATAGCGACATGTAAAATAGTCAGCAGGCGCCATCTAGCGGTCCAGTGTCTGTTGCAATAGAAAAATAAATAGCCTGACTGGGCTTAGCATAGCCCGGAGAGTAGCTGTTGGTTGCAGTCTGGTTACGTTCCCTATAGTAAAATAAGGATTTTATAGAGGAGTTTGCGATTAAAAATATTATGTTTAATATTCCGCCCTCTAAAAGCATATTTGAACAATTCAAACGTTGACTATCACTAAAACATGACTGCGGATATTTTTGAAAAATAGTTTTAGACTTCGTTGCTACCAAATATAAAAAAACCACAATGCTTCATATCATTCGCGACAAATCGAAAAAATACCAAATACAGGAGCAAAGAAAAATGACATTCAAGAATTTCTTCGAAAACACAATGTGACATTTCAAGAAAATTTAAAAAATAAAAATCTTTTGGATATTGTCAAGAAACAAAATTTCTCAAAACAATTATGTAATTGATAAAATGGTCGACGCTCAAGAACATACCGTTTTACAGTTGCCCCCATTTTCATTCGAAAAAATAGTACCCTTCCCAAGTTTGACGCCAAAGTAATCGATCTCGTTAAAGCTGAAGTGAGAGAAATAACATCAGGTTATCGACAAAAATGTATTCAGCATGCGACTAAAACTGAAAATGAATATATTGACTTACGATTTTTCCATTACACACGGATATTGAGTGTGTGTCCCTTGTCTCTAAATATGTAGCCCTTCCCACACAAGGCTTTTCTAGAGCCTTCCCGGATAAAGGGGGTCGTAATTACCTGTGGTGTTATTTATTATTATTATTATTAGTACTTTTAAATCTAGTATTATTAATATGTACATTTTAATACATACGAATTTTAAGTAGGGCACTGTATTATTTCGTTCGTAAATTGACTCGCTTACCTTTACGGGTTTTTAATGTGCGTCGGCTTGTTCGATGACAACATGCCGCACGGTACAACACATTAATGAGGTCGTAAAGTTTTTGTTGCGTTTTTGACTGTCCAGCAAAAATGTACTCGACTATATGCATATCACTTAGATGTTTTATTTTAAGTTGTAAACAGTAAGCACGTCTGATTATTTCCTAGTTAAGAGCCATTCAACTAAGAGGGTTCCAGTTCTTATTGATAGGCCTATGGAAATTATATACAAATTGTAAACAGTTAAAAATATTGAAAAGACTTCCGTACACCCTAGACCTGTTTGACAGGCATCTATTTATAAAAAGTCCCAAGTTTCTACATCAAAAGAGAAAAAGTTAACTCTTCTTAGACCATATTCTAATCACATATAGTTTTTGTGATTTAAAAGAAAGGTAAATTTATTCTTTATTGGTTTTATGGCTGTTGATAACTCTAGACTGTGTCCTGCTTTTGTCTCTGGGACAAGCACATTTTTTCCCGCAAACTTTATAAACTAATTCCCTTCAGTCGCCTACGTGCCCTTCCGACCCGTCCAACGAAATATCCTTCCTCGCAACTTTCAGAGAAAGCTAAAAAGGATTCTCCGTGATATAATTAATTAAAGTTGATTTTCTTAATGGATACAAATTTGTACCTTACACATCTCTTTCCTTAGTGACGGGTAAATTTTCCCTTTGCCTTGTTTAATGTAAAGAACGCAACTTTTGGATTTCGCATTCTTGAGCATAGAAAACATTCGCAACCGAATTGATAATTCTCAGCTTTTTCACTATGAATCTAATGAGATATATGTTGTCATATAATATAATAAAAGTTTCAGAGATCCAGCGGGATAAATATACAAGTGGAGATTTAACGTATTTGTTAATAAATGATTCTGTTAATGTAAGTCGAGAATGTCTGGGTTCCATTGCGACCCTTGTGCCATAATTATACGAGGTGACCCAGAAAAGTACCTACCCGCCACTTTTTTTCTACAGTTTTAAAAATAAAATTCTGGTTAAAATTTGGGAAATCAAGTGTAGGTATTATTGGCCAAATTTTGACCATTCAGTGGCAAAAAAATCACTTCCGGTATGGCCGCAAATTACCACAACTTTCTTATTTTAAGTAGCACCCTCTATTCAAGTAACTTTTCTCATAAAGCTGTAATTTCTATTTAAAACGCTTTTTTCAGATTTAAAATAGGATTAAAAATAACCTTGGAAATGGCATTTATTTGCTATATCTAGTTGGCTTTGGAATTCAGGAAGAAATTTTAAAAATTTCGAGAAGTAGACTTTGAATTTGAATAAAAGGGTATTTCTCAACAAATTAAATGTAAAATTGGCCTATTTTGTTTATTTACTTGGATTTTAGACCAGGGCCAAACCGTTTAAAATATCGTAATAGACGATAAATTCTTAGCAGTATACGAATGGTCGGAAAATGTAGTTAATGGTGTAAATAATTAAGGAAAAATCGTCCAGACTGAGTAAAAGTTCTGGAAGGGGGGTTGGGGTGGTAATATATACGTTTTTATGGGTTGGTATCCGTTTTTTGCGATTTGCGGCTAAACTATGCATCCTATCGAAAAATGTTTAATGTAAAAGTTGTAGATAATGAAAAAATCTAAAACTTTCTGATTAATCATTATTGACCATAACCTCAAAATTATCGAGAAAAATGCAAAGAACCGTTTTTTCGGTTTTTAATTTATAACTATCGCAAAATGTTTATATTTTCATGAAAATTGGTGAAAATGTTCTTTTTTGTGTTTCAAACAAGCCCAAATTTTTTCAAAGCGAAATATTTAATTTTCGATGTTTTATGAAAAAAAAAGACCTAAGTTTCAATCGAAAAATTTGGTTAGCAAATTTTCGATTAATGAACTTTACTAGTTCTCATTTTTTTCGTTGAAATCGTAACTTTAATATAGAATTAAAATCTAATATTGTTTATATAAAAAAATATCGTTAAAAAAACGAAAAACCGAAAAAAAACTACTTTTTAAAAATGGAGTTTTCGGTGAAAATCATGAATTTCTTTTTCTTTATTGTAAATAAACGTTTACATTCATAAAAAGCGTTAATTCTCATACAATACTATGTTATACAAGTAATTTACATGTACCTAACTATTCTCGGCTTTCAAAGTCTCCAAAACATTATTTAAATTGCAATTAAATAGGTAAAAATTCAAAAAACACAAAGGCTGTGAACTGAGAAATTTTGTTAATTATTTCTTGTGATTCGTAAGTATTTACAAATTATCACGTCAAAGTCTTATATTTGATTATAAAATACAAAAATTAAAAGTAAAATACTTTTATTGAAATCTTTTTTTCTTCGTGGGCAATTCTTCATCGCCAGAATCGATCAAACTTTCGATTTCTTCACGTTTATTTTCTATATCTTCAATTTTTTGGAGTTCTTCTGGATTAACACTTTTTATGTATGTAAACGTTTATTTACAATAAAGAAAAAGAAATTCATGATTTTCACCGAAAACTCGATTTTTAAAAAGTAGTTTTTTCGGTTTTTCGCTTTTCTAACGATATTTTTGTATATAAACAATATTATATTTTAATTATATATTAAAGTTGAAATTTCAACGAAAACAATGAGCACTAGTAAAGTTCATTAATAAAAAATTTGCTAACCAAATTTTTCGATTGAAAATTAGGTCTTTTTTTCTTATTTTCTTCATAGAACATCGAAAATTAAATATTTCGCTTTGAAAAAATTTAGGCTTGTTTGAAACACAAAAAAGAACATTTTTACCTATTTTCATGAAAATATAAAAAATTTTGCGATAGTTATAAATTAAAAACCCAAAAAACGGTTTTTTGCATTTTTATCGATAACTTTGAGGTTATGGTCAATAATGTCCAATAAGGAAGTTTTAGATTTTTTTATTATCTACAACTTTTTCGATAGGATGCATAGTTTAGCCGCAAATCGCAAAAAACGGATACCACCCCTAAAAACGTATATATTACCACCCCAACCCCCCCTTCCAGAACTTTTACTCAGCCTGGACGATTTTTCCTTAATTATTTACACCATTAACTACATTTTCTGACCATTCGTATACTGCTAAGAATTTTTATTGCCTTAAACAGGATTGGCCCTGGTCTATTTAGAAATGTTCTTTCCATTTCATGGAAATTCAATTTGTCATAACTCCAATGTTTTATTTTTGTATCATATAGAGTGATAAATTTGCTTTAGACTGTTTTTTCCCGATTAAAAATTGAATATAAATTAAAATAAATATTAAGCTTTTTGTAGAAGCGTTTCGAATTATGTGTCCATATCTTGCAGTAAGCTATGAAAAATAGATGAGTTATTTGTAATTAGAGAAAATTTATTTTGATAAATAAAACAAAAATTTTGATGAATCATTAGAAAAAAAGACAAAAATTCAGACAATCAAAACTAATTTTTAAATTATGATACCTATCTGGACAGCAACTTACTAAATTTATAAATATTATAATTAGAACAATACGAAACAACTAAATACCAAACCAATAACGGGTGCTCAAAATGACGCCCACTCATATCAGAACACTTGTTCACTCTTCGAATAGTTTCTCTCATAACACTTTGTAACATGACTGTAGTTATGGATTCAAAGGCATTTACAATTTATTTGGGAGTTCTTCTAATGTTGTAGACGGCGTTGAGTATACTTTGTCCTTCAGATAACCCCAACGAAAAAAATCAAGTGGAGTTAGGTCTGGTGACATAGCAGGCCATTAACTAGTACATATTACCCGGTTGTCAAACTTTGCACTAAGGTAATTTCCCACAAAACAAGCATTATGCGACGGTGTTCCATCTTGTTGGAAGTACATGTTTCTGAAATCTTCCAAAAAAAGTTCATCCAGTTCGTTTTCTATTTCATTTTGCAAAGAGCTTAAATAATGCCCGCCGGTTAGTGGTCCTTCAAATAGTATGGGACCAATAATTTTTGTACCGAATATTCCAGCTCACACATTCACTCCAAATCTATCCTGATGGTTACCTTTAAACATTTCGTGTACATTTTCTTTAGACCAATAATGCAGGTTATGTCTATTGTATATGTCTTTATTCGTAAAACGAGATTCATCACTAAATAAAATTCTGTTGTTTGAGTATACGTGTTGAGTAAACTAATTACAGAAGATCAATCTTCTGTTTCCGTTGGTTTCATATAATTGTTGATGCAATTAGTATTTGTAGCATTTAAAACCATGTTTTTAGTTCCACGTCCAGTGGATGTATAGTAACCCAAAAAAAAAATTATTTTTTTGGGTTACATTTTTTTTTGTTGAATAGGCTTAAAATGTCATGAAACGACGAGATTTTAAATTTGAGCGCAAAAAATGTCCAGTCTGTCGGTCTGTCTGTCTATAACTTTTTTGTGCGCACGTTTACTCTGGAATCGTTTGTGATATTAACTTCAAATTTGGTACACTTATGTATTGTAACGAGATCTGGAACTAGATTTTGATCTAATTCCGTTAAAGGGTTCGGGGGTAAATGGGGTAAATCCATTCATCATCCCCAATATCACCCCTACACTATTATGAAAGGGAGAGAAAAAAAATTAAAATGTGATTTAGTGTGTATACAAGAACGAAACTTCTAACAAATTTTTTTGGCGTTAGCTCTGCCACCCCCATTGCCATTGCCACTCTCACCCTATTATTAAAGGGGGTAAAAAAAAAATTAAAATGTGATTTAGTGTGTATACAAAAACGAAACGGTTAAAAAAATTTTTTTGGCGTTAGCTACCCCATCTACCACCCCAACCTATTATTGAAGGGGGTAAAAAAAATTAAAATGTGATTTAGTGTGTATCCAAGAACGAAACGTCCCAAAAAATTTTTTGGCGTTAGCTACCCCCTCTACCACCCCCATTGCCATTCCTATCCTATTATTGAAGGGAGTAAAAAAAATTAAAATGTAATTTAGTGTGTATACAAGAACGAAACGTCTTAAAAAATTTTTGGCGTTAGCTACCCCCTCTACCACCCCCATTGCCACCCCCACCCTATTATTAAAGGGAGTAAAAAATTAAATTGAGATTTAGTGTGTGTACGAGAGCCAAGGGCCTCTAATTTTTTTTACATTAGCCACTCCCTCTACCACCCCCACTCTATTATTAAAAAGAATAGAATAGAATAAACTTTATTTTCATTAGACTCGCTTACACAAGTACAGAATAATAAAATATTACTTTGGGATTTAGCGTGCATATGACTTGGATACTAAATCTGGATGTGGAGGTAGTGGGCAGCGGTTTTCACCTGTTTTTTATGGCTTACTACAAGACATGGACATAATTCTAAACGCTTCTACAAAAAGCTTAACATTTATTTTAATTTATATTAAATTTTTTATCGGGAGAAACAAGTCTAAAGCATTACCACTCTACCTGTTAAAGAAATAAAACATTCAGTCTACTTTTTGAAAAACTGGAGTTATTACAAATTTAATTTCCCTGAAATTGAAAATTGGAAAAAACATTTCTAAATCCAAGCAAATGAACAAGATAGACCAATTTTACATTTAATTTGTTGAGAAATACCCTTTTATTCAAATTCAAAGTCTACTTCGAAACTTTTAAAATTGGTTCCTGAATTCCAAAGCCAACTAGAAATAGCAAATAAATGCCATTTCCAAGGTTATATTTCATCCTATTTTAAATCTGAAAAAAGCGTTGGAAAGAGAAAATACAGCTTTATGAGAAAAGTGACTTAAATATACAGGGTGCCGTTTAAAATACGAAAGTTGTTGCAATTTTCGGGCATACCGGAAAAGATTTTTTTACCACCGAATGGTCAAAATGTGGCGGCCATTGGTACATATTTGATTTCCCAAATTCCAGAATTTTATCTTTCTGGGTCATCCGGTATATAGAACTATAAATAGTGAAGTGTCTATTGACCTCTAACTTTAAAGTTACGGACCAATAATACGGTAATTGAAAATTTTTGACATTTTTCACAAATTATACCTAATTTTATAGTAAACATGCTTTGATTTGTTGCATCTATGGACCGCACATTACATTTAAGTTCATATAAAGTCGAGGCACAGTCCCACAAAAGCCTTAAACGTCAAAGTCCACACGATTTACTTTCGCGAAACCCATCTCTTTCAAATAAAATCGGTGTGCAAGTGCACGCTATGCACTCGAGCAACTCCGACATATCTAACATCGCCCCTTTTCGAATATGGGCAGATTATGTCGGTGAAGGTTACACCCCATTACTTACGTGACAATAAAGAATAGCTTTAAAACACCGACAACAATATGGATAAAGGATCATCCTCTCTCTTCTGCGCCATGAATTCTACTCTAGGAACATGTCTCGCTGCTTAAATAAAAATTTTAAAAATGAGATACGGTATAGGAAGAGTATATAATATTATATACTGATTTCACGCCTTGTTTGGTTTTTAAAAGGATTTCCAGGTTTCCCTGAGGTACTAACCTATATGCCGTCTAGTGTTTTATTAAAAATATGCTTTGTTCGCGTACCGTTTGTCAGGATAAATATGATGTTTTATTTTTATTCTTTTGATAACATTAGAGAGTAAAACGAACACGCGTATAAAAGTAAGATGAATCGCTGTTGATTGTAGAGGCTGCAGCTGGGATAAGGAGAGGCAAATCATATTCATAATCTTTATTTATCGTTTCGATGATATACAATGATATAGGATATGCCAAAACAAAAATAAATAATAATACGTAAAACATGAAAATATCAAAACACGAAAAACTAATGCATAAAACACATGCATAGATATATAATATTTTAGTTTGGTTTGTAAATAATAATAATATCAATGAACCTATTCTATGTTTTTTCTAACAAAAATTTTTTGTTAACCTCAACGAACGCACCTTAAAAAAGTGTCCTAACAATGTACTTATTAAAATATCACCAATTATCAAATTAGGCAGATACGGGAAGTTTTTAAAATGCACCTTTTCAGTTTTTTAAAAATATTTCGGAAACGAAGGCTAAATTTAAAAACAGCATCGAAACGGTCACAAAATTCTTCAAAAAGTCCCCATTTAATCGTTTCTCTAATAATATAGCAATGATTGCACCACCAATTTGGTACACAATGTATATGAAAATATATGATGCAGGACCTAGAAAAATATACCGGGTGTTAGAGAAGTATGGGAACGGTGGAAAATCTCGAACAGTTTGCATCAAATTGAAAAATTAAAAAATAATTGTCAAAAATTTTTCAAAAACTATCTACTGATACCAAAATGACCTCCCCACCCACCACCCTGTGGGTGGAGGGAGGGGCAACTTTAAAATTTCAAATGGAAACCCCTAATTTCTATTGTGGAATCGGATTTTTCGGTTTTACCTCTTAATTCAGCCACTTCAGAAGTTCTTGATCCCAGCCAGTGAAGGCAAGGAGGTAACTCAACCATTTAAGGCAAGGTGAGGATTTCGGCCAGTTGAGGCAATTAGTTTACAGCTTAACTGCTACACTAGCAGGTTTTAATTTCAAGATTATAGCAGGTGTTCAAAATGGTGCCCATTGGTGCGAACGTAAAAATTTTCAATAGCATTTCTTATCATTTGAGGTGGTATTTCTGCAAAAGTGTTTATTATGCGTTGCCTCAGGTCTTCCAAATCACGAGGTTTAGTGAAATAAACCTTACCCTTCACGTAGCCCCAAACAAAATAATCAAGTGGCGCGAGGTCGGGAGATCTTGCTGGCCATTCAATAGTTCCCCTTCGGCCTATCCATCGATTTTCGAAAGTACCATTCAAATAGTCCCTAACAATATCCCGATAGTGTGGAGGAGCCCCATCTTGCTGGAACCAAATATTATCGAACTCATCACCAGCAATCTCTTGTATTGCGGGAACTATTTGATTTGTCAACATTTCCAGGTATTTTTCTCCATTCAAATTTCCATCTATGAAAAACGGTCCTATGATTCAATCCCTGAAAACTCCTGCCCAAACATTTAATTTTTGTGGATACTGCGTGTGTGTTTCAAGCATCCAGTGAGGGGTTTTGGTCACTCCAATATCGGAAATTATGGCGATTAAAGTTGTTTCATCTGAGAAGACAAGTAGAGATGACAAAAAATTTGGGTTTTGGTTACTCCTTTCCATCATTAATTCACTAAATTCAAGTCGCCGATCAAAATCATCTTCATTTAACTCTTGGTGAAGGTGAATTTTGTAAGGATGAAATTTCAAAAGTTTCAAATTCTTATGAACTGAAAATGCACTCATATCAAGCAGTTGACTGGCTTTTCTGATTGATAACCTTCGATTTTCAAAAAATGCCTGGGCCACTTCCATTTGTCGAGCTTCCGATGTTTCAGATTTGTCTTCCAGATTTTGGGCGATTTTTATTTGTCCTTGTGCCTAGGAATCGTTTGATGGTACGGAACACAGTAGGTTTCGAAATTCCCACTTGATCTACACGGAAAGTTTCGTTGAATGAAATCACAAAGACATCATAGGACCTCTCTTTATCGCCCCACCCTCGCATCATTAAAAGAGAAACTCTCTCTTCCTCTGTTAAAGTAGCCATTTTGCAGAAAAAAACACGAGAACTAATGAAAAATGAAATAACTTTTTCCGTACTAAAGTGGACTCCTGCCTCTACAAAAGTTGGAAGGAACTGAACGTTCTCGCAGAAATTTCACAAAACAAATACTGTTATTAAGAACACTTTAAAAAAAACATTCATAAAAACTAAGATATCACAGATATTGTTTTTTAAACTGAATTTTTGAACTGAACCCACTAGGTTAGGGGTGGGAGAGTCGAATCCAATGACGTTGGATTGATTTCGTAAAAATAACAAATACGTGTTTTCCAGTTTTTGAATTGGACGTTTTTTTATGGGCACAAAACGCTACTCTTGAAACAGTAATGTTTTCTTTTCATTTTTTGCGATTACAGCGACACCACGCAAGAATGGAAAAAATGTCTGGAATAAAATTTACGTATTTTTTGCCGTAGAATCCGATTCCGCAATAAAAAATAGGGCTTTCCATTTGAAATTTTAAAGTTGCCCCTCGCCCCACCCACAGGGTGGTGGGTGAGGAGGTCATTTTGGCATCAGTAGATAGTTTTTTGAAACATTTTTGACACGTATTTTTTTATTTTTCGATTTGATGCAAACTGTTCGAGATTTTCCACCGTTCCCATACTTTTCTAACACCCGGTATATACATCTATCTACGTATAATAAAATCACCCAATATAATTGAAATTAACGTACACACAAGTTCACATGCGATATATGCCATAAATTTAAACTAGAATTTAAAAACTCATTAATTGAGTAACAAGTCTTGTCTACTAGCAGTTTTCTTGCCATTTTTTTATGTCTGCACCGTAGGTCGCGTACATTTTTTGGTAAGCTGTTATAGCAAATTATACAATTATGGCACGAAGAATCTTTAAATGTTGTCGTTTTATGTGGAGGTATTGCATATAAATTACCATGCCTTGTACTATAATTATTATGAGCTATACCCAGAGTGTCAAATATTATCCCGTGCAAAAGCAAACATTTATAAATATAAGCGCTGGGTACTGAAGGATTTTTTTGCCTCAAATTCCAATATTTTCTAACTTAGTCGCCAAAAATGCATTATTAAAGTGATAAATGCACAAGTTAAGTCAACCAAAACAGAGGCAACATATTTGCCGTGACCCAAATTTGTGTAGACATAGTCAATAAAGTAAAAAGATCCAGCTTCTGTAGACTTACCAGGTCTGAAACCATGTTGGCATGATGTAAGTATGTTTTTAAATTTAAGGAACTCAAGAATTCGAGATGTTGCAGCTTAGAAAATACACGTAATAAATGTATTTGCCGATAGTTATAAAGGTTTTTATTATTTCCATTTTTAAAGACTGGTATTACTGAAGCTATTTTTATACAGTCAGGGAAACTACCGTTAATCAGTGATGAATTAAGTAAATATAATGGTGTTGGATTATAACCTTTAAGTATTTGCGTCGTGACACCATCAATTCCAGATGATTTCTTATTTTTTAAATTACTAATAACATCATATAGCTCATTAGCTGAAATGTGCTCACGCTACTGTAAATAATGTAATGAAATATAATCAACATTTCATTACAATTCATTCTCAAATGATGAAATAATTCCTAGGAAGGTTACCCTAACACCGACCGCAATTACAAAATATTTCATTCTCCTTACTAACCTTTGTTGAGTCCTCCAACATTTTCGTGTGTTCTGCTATAAACCTGACACAAAAACATGATTTGTGTATCTCGGGCGGACACCGACTATGTGAATAAGCGGGATTTCTCAGCACGGGGCTTTTGACGCCATTCTCGATGTCAGCGGACACAGTGAGGTCCTCTGATTCGGAGTGGGCCATCGCGACGGGTCCGTGAATCTGACAACTACCTCCGAACGGCCCACCGTCGGCAAGGCTGGAAAATAGTAAAAAATTAGATGTCAAGCCAGTTTGAATTGTCTGTATAAGTGGTCTTCAATTTTATTGGGCATATAAAAAATGCAACAAAAACTTTACGAGCTCATTACCAACGCCTGTGAACCATTCGGTATTGTGTCATAAAATAAGCCGACATAGATTAAAAACATAAAGGTAAGTGATTCAATTTGCGGGCGGAATAGTACAGAAAGTAACGGTCGTAAAGTTTTTGTTGCCTCTTTTATTTGCATAGTAAAATTGCAAACGACTATACTTTAAACTGATTTGAATAATAATAATAATAATAGATACATTGGCCAAAAGGAAACTCATTTATAGGATTATATTTAATAGTTATGTACATAATAAATAATTCTTACATAACTAATCGGAGTTTTGTTCAAGTCCAAAATGTCTTCCTATTCTCGTGCCAATAACAAGAAAATTGATAAAAGCAGAATTTTTGTAACGATCACAAATAAAATAAAATGAAACGAAACTAAAATGACAAAGAAAAGATAAACTTTCGAAACCATTGTATAAGAAATTCCAATTTTCTCTTCAAAATATTTTTCTCTTATCGTTTAGGTTCATTTGATTAATTTGAGTTTATTCACTGCATTCTTGATGTAAAAGTAAAAATAGCTCTAAAAATCAAGTAGTCTCTGAAATGTTTTTGAAACTTATGCAATCGTATTTAAAAATAAAAAATATAAAAATATGGAGGGTGTTGCATTGAAAGTTTCAAAGTTGGAGTCATTTCCGGTGACGGGAAGTCATGAAAAAATGTTAAATGATAACAAATTAACCGATTTTGGTACATATTACCTCTGCCAAGTTTAAAACTTATATCTTGAAAATTCTGGAAGCTATGGGTTGTCTAATGATTTCGTTGGCAACCGGTATAATAACAATAACAATAATAATAATAACAATAATAATATTTATTAGCCATTTTAGACACATTCAGTATCTATGACAAGTCAATAATAAACATTTATAAGTAATAAAAACTTCTATTAAAATAATTTATGCATTAGAAATATACACACACATGGTACATAGTCAAGAATATGGACAAAAATAACATAATAAGAACAAAGTATGGCTAAAACATAAGCAGCTAAAAATATAGTTTACTACATAGAATGAAGCAAGGTCAGCGAACTACCTGAAATTGAGTTGACTTAATTAATGTAGCACAGTCAAAAATTCCTTCTAGCTGCAGCTAGTAAAAATATTTTTATCCTTTTTTTTAACAACTCGGGGCATTTTTTTTTTTATACATTTATTTAACGTCGGCCTATTTCCGCTACTGAGGCCTAACACCGACGCTTGTAGACGAGCTACCCCCAACCAGGAATTTTGCAGAACCTCTTCCCTTAAGAAGAGTAGGGATCTTTTACTTGCCTAACATTTAATAGACAAGGTATCGACGGCTTTACATCCCCTCCGAAGGATGGTATATCTCCTATATAACCCTCGCCTAAGGTTGTATAGCTTCCGCGCATACACTGATATACAAGCCGCTGGAAGATGTGTGAGGCGAGAACGCGGTTTCCGTTGGAATGGTCACCCATCCAAGTACTAACTCCGCCTGTCGTTGCTTTACATCGCATACCGAAGTATGTACATAGTAAAGACGCACCTACGCTCGCCCCTATCGGGGCATTTAATTGTGCGAATAGTTTCTGCTAAACATTAAACATTGTGACACAATTATATCTAGGGGAATGTTTATATGCTGTCGTCGTATGATCAGGGATACTTAATAGATTACCATGCCTTGTGTTGTGGTTGTGGTGATCAGCAACTTTAGAAAAGTTATTGAGATTACATTTTGTGTACATTAAACTCTTTCTTAAAAATTTAAATACAAGGCACTGTTAATACATTTTTGTTTTTATAAGTGTATGCATGATTCTCTATAATTTAAATTGAAAATCAGACGAACTAAACGTTTTTGTAGTATAAATAAGTACCCCATCTTGTGCTTGCCACTGCCCCAATTAATTATATTTAATGACATATGTGAATATGCCAGAGCATATTAGATACATACTAGACCATCATTAGTTAAGGTATCTTTCATCGGTTAAACTGCAAAATTTACACACCTTTTCAATATGAATATCCCAAGATAACTGTAGATTCAAACAAGTGCCAAGAAAAGTGGTTGTGAAGTCAGATAACTTGACGGTAGGTATATCAAAATTTGATGACATTGATTTTCTAAATAAAAGTTGAGGATGACAATTTTATTATTATTTATTATTATTATTTATATATTTATTATTTTAATATTATTATTGGCCTCAATTTGCAATTCGTGGTGTGTGCCTGCCATCACAGAAATAGTTATATCATCTGCGGACATGCTTACATGTGCATTTTTTTATATGTCTGGGAGATCGTTTACGTACAACACAAAAAGTAATGGTCCTAAGACAGAGCCTTGAGGGACTCTCATGGTAACTTTATGCCCTGTTCCCTCATTGTATTTTACCCTTAATAATCTTCCATTTAAATATGATCCTAGCCAATTTAGTGTAGTGCCATTTATACCCATTAATTTTAATTTTTTTAATTAAGAAATCAGTATTTATGGCATCAAATGCTTTCGATAAATCGAAAAAAATTGTGATAACCTATTATCCTGCATCTAGACATGAATACACATGATTTAGCATACTATATGATACCGTTTCTATTGATTTATCATGTCTAAATCCATGCTGATATTCTGACAATATATTTTTACTTTCTAATTGAACGTAAATGCACAAGGAAAAAGTCTTTTCTATTACTTTAGATAAGGTGGTAAGCAAGTCGATTTGATGGTAATTTTCTATGTTATCTGCGCAGTCTTTTTTAAAAACAGGAATAATTTGTGCAAGCTTAAACACTTCAGGAAAACAACCTTGACAGAAAGATTGATTGATCAAATATACAAATGGAGATATAGTACTTTTGCCAATATTTTTAAGTATAGTGTCAGATCTGTCATCAATGCCTGATGAGTGTTTATTTTATAATTAATTCATTATATCTGTTATTCCCTGTTCTGTTACGGGATTAACAAGGAAGTTCAGTTCGGATTATACAGACGTGTGGTGCAAGATAGCGCTAAATTTTGGCCAAAATGTTCTAAAATTTTTCTTTCTGCTACATTGGCAAATAATTCACTTACCTCAGATGGAGATCAGTCAGATTTTGTCTTCATTTTTTAAGATTATCGATTTATTATTTTTGTTACTTCTACCTAGTCTATTTTAAATAATTTTCCAGGTTTCTTCTGTCTTATTTGTAGCTCAAATTAATTTATTATTGAAATAGTTTTGTTCTCGGTTTTGTTTTGCTAATTTTTTTTGTTGTTTATTAATATTCTTGTTTTTATTGTCGTATGACATTTTCATTTTTTCAGAGTTAACTCTGTTCATTAACCAAAATAAGTCTGTTTTTAACAAATTGTCATTTATCCAGCTTTTTCGGGTCACATTTTTAGAAATTTTTTTTAAGGAAATTTGACTGGACAGCAAATATTAAGATAATGTACGAGAGTATTAACAAAAATATTACAGGCATCATTTACATTAAAGTCATATAAATAAATCCAATCTACACTGCTTAAGGATTTATTTAACTTTAGTAAATTATTTGCATTTATGGTACCTCGCAGGATATTTGATTCATTTTTTTTTTACTAGGTACCATCTCGATTTTTAATATATCTGGAGTTATTTAATGTTAGAATGTGTACTAAATAATATATAATTATGTTATTAATTATTAAGTAGTGCATATTGTTAACAGAACTAAACTAGCAACAAAGTGGATAAACCTAAAGAAATGATAATTAGTCAACAAGATACCTATTAATTAAATTATTAAAATGAATATTTCGAACTAAATCTAAAATTAATTATTCAGCTGTTGTCAAAATTAAATAATTTAATGTTTTATAGTATTTATATAATAACGCTGTTATCATAAATGATTTTAATTTAAATCCCACAGTATTATCATAAATTTTGGAACATTTGGTTTTACTAAACTTTGAGTAAATATATATATGTAAAATCAATATTTATCTCTGTTTTAAATACACATGCATTGATGCACAAAAGCTTAAGTTCAATTTTCAAATAGAAAGTCCAAATAGCAATATATAAAAATCTGTTGGGAATATATTATTTAAAAAATATATATTAAAGATGGTTGTCGAGTTACGTTGTGAATACCGAGGCAATGATGGTCAAGACAAACTTGTTTCATTCCTCTCAAATGGTCAATTGCTACTATACACCATAGATGTCTCTATGGGCGTATAGCGACTTGCGATTCTACAAGTACCTGAGAGCGGCGACCTTTCAGTCCTAGGTGGACTTAACCTACTGTTATAATATATGATTTGCAGGAAACAACTACTCAGCGGGCAAATACCCCGACCTGCATTGAATTACACCTTACAAATCATTAAAGAATAGTAACCAATATCATCATCTTAATTACGTCTCAACAGATTAACAGTCCTATTGTCATCTTGTATTATTTTTGTACAAAATTTGCTTAAAACAAAATTTTAAACAAGTTTCTGCAATCCCATTTAACTCCCAGATTAAACGAAGGTAGAAGCATATGGAGCAGTCTATACAATACTGTTACGTGTTTACAGTCTTCAGTAAACACTCTGTAGGTTCAAATAACTTGCAACAAAAATCTTCACAAACCACTATTTCATTAATCACTTAAATTACAATAGTAAATACTTAAAAATCACACAACTAATAATAACCTTAATCTAATATAAATTCACTACTTTTAAATCACAACTGTACTTTACTTTTCTTCAAAAACTTGTCAACTCTTTATCTAACCTAAAAACTGTCCCTCTGTATACCGAACTGTACTGTATATTAAACTGAACTGTACCCCCATCTGCTGGATTCACCTCTTTATATACAAACTTGGAATGTCTAGAATCTGATTGTAGAACTTTCCAGAATGTACTGGAATCGTCTACAGTTTTCCTAGGCACTACCAAATGGCGGTTCGCCAGTTGGCCCACAGATGGCGCCACCCTACTGGCCAGGGAGTAATTACACTCTCCTCTCTGTTAGAAGGCAGCACATAACAATACTTAATGACAACAAATTCGGAAATGTGATTTTTAAATGTAGTGGTATTTATAAGAACAATGTATTAAATACAAAAATGTGCAATTATTGAGTTTGTTAATATAGACTAAAAATCTGCCCTTCGTCAGACGGCAAATACGAGTATATCATTCACTTCTTTCATAATAATAATAAGTAATGTTTATTAAAGGAGTATTCTTTTTCGAAGCCACACTCTGACATAATGAAACTCTAAATCGACTGAATTTAAGCGCTGGAAATCCGTACTGAAATTCTTGTCTTAGAAATTTTATTTTAAAACACAGAAACTCGAACTTATCAAGCGATTGCATTTAGTACCAATTTGGTGCTTCACACTACAAACTTACTATTTGAGAGCGCATATAAATGAATCTTTTACAAACAAGTAACTTCGAACGGCCACTCCTTTCCAAGCCTGCCGCTTAGATCACCCGATTTAATGCCACTTGACTTTTATAATTTTTATTTGAAAAATAAAGTTTGCAACATTACACCCGATAGTTTGGAAGTTGTAAGAGAAAGACGAGAAGTTATAACTATTATTCCAGACATTACCCTAAATATGCACCAGGTAACTGTGTTTTGTCTTAACATCTCCAGGAAGTTATCGGACGTAAATTTGATTAATCAACCTGAGTTATAGGTAGGACACTTTTTGCTTTAGCCCAAAAATTTTATTCCTTCTCACAATGTTTGCTTGTTTGCAAAGCACCAAAATAACAAT
Organism: Leptura quadrifasciata; assembly: GCA_963675555.1. Classification (NCBI taxonomy): domain Eukaryota; kingdom Metazoa; phylum Arthropoda; class Insecta; order Coleoptera; family Cerambycidae; genus Leptura; species Leptura quadrifasciata. The sequence goes on along the minus strand of OY776681.1, from coordinate 9,073,527 downwards.
CAATAAAGTCAATACAGAGTCTTAAAGATGTACACATTTTGAAATATTTTATCTACTTTTACTTTCAAAAATCGCCAACAAAATTCGTTCAGAATTGAGCATCGAGACTAGGTCCCAAAGATAATAGTTTTATGCATAATATTGTGTATAATTTGAAAATACACGAAGTGTGACACAGTGTATTATTATGTACTCCTATGTTATATATGCACTATGTAAATAGTAACATGAAAACAAGGAAGTCGACCTAAATAAAACAAAACACTACACATAGAGGAAATGACTCGTGTAAATATTCAAGTTTGGCTAAGCTTTGCACTACATATGTCTATGTCTGTCTATGAATGTAAGTAAGTTAAATTTATAGCTGGAAATTGTATCAAAAACACTACACAGTAAACTCATTTATTATACTCGAAATTCTGCGTTAATGGATGCATCTAAGAATATTCTAGTCTAAGTGACATGGATCGCTTAAAGTATCCGTCACTAGATTTCATTTTTAATTACTATTTGGCTCTATGCTAATTTGTATAAATTACATAAACCATGGATCATTGTTTCTTGTACCGTTATTTTCTAAACTTAAAGAAAACTTAAAATTCATAAGTTGTTTCTTTAAAATTTTTATTCTTAAATTGACTAATACACGTGCTGTTTGTCAAACATGTTTGAGATATCCTAGACAACTAATCTGAATGTATTGCTAGTAGTTAGAATATGTTAATAAACACGTATTCTATTTTATTCTCTGCTTACCGTTCTCTGTTCTGTTACATATTTTATGGTCTCTGTCATGTTCTCTATCCTGCTTTCTGTACTACTATCAATTCTCTGTTGAGTTATCCGTTTTGTTCTCTGTTCTATTTCCTATTCCGTTTAGAGTTCTGCTTTCTGTTCTATTCTGTGTTCTGTTCTACATCTGTTCTTTTGTCAATTATATTATCTGTTCTGTTCTATTCTACGTTCTATTCTATGTAATCTTCTATATCCAATCATTTGTTCTTCTCTCTGTTCTTTTATTTGTTCTGGTCTCTGCTCACTATTCTATTATCTGCTCTGTTCTATTTCTGTTATCTGTCCTGTTCCATATGCTATCCTCTCTTCTTTTCCCTGTTCTTCTCTTTGTTCTGATATCCGTACTCTCTATTCTGCTCTCTGCTCTGTTCTACAGTCTGTTCCCTGTTCTGTTCTCTATGCAATCCTTTTTTCTTTTGTCTGTTCTTCTATTTGTTCTCATCTCTGCTCTCTATTCTATTCTCTGCTCTGTTCTACGTTCTGTTTTCCGTTCTGTTCCCTATGCTATCTTCTGTTCTTTTCTCTGTTCTTCTGTTTGTTCTGGTCTCTACTCCCTATTCTATTATCTGCTCTGTTCTACATTCTGTTCTCTGCCCTGTTCCCTATGCTATCCGCTGTTCTTCTCTTTGTTATAATCTCTGTTCTTTATTCTGTTCTCTGTTTTATTCTACGTTCTGTTCTCTGTTCAATTCTCTATGCTATGTTCTTTTCTTTTATATTCTTCTCTTTATTCCAATCTCTGCTCTATAATCTATTATCTACTCTGTTCTACGTTATGTTCTGTTCCCTATGCTATCCTCTGTTTTCCCCTGTTCTACTTATTTTTATCTCTGCTCTCTTTTCTATTCCCTGCTTTATTCTACGTTCTATTCTCTATTCGGTTCTCTATGCTGTCCTTTATTCTTTTGTCTGTTATTCTACGTTCTGTTCTATGTTCTGTTCTCTGTCCTGTTCCCTATGAAATCCTCTGTTTCTCCCCATGTCCTTCTACTTCTTCTGATCTCTGCTCTCTATTCTATTCTCTGCTTTGTTCTCTGTTCTACGTTCTATTCTGTCCTGTTCCCTATGCTATATTCTATTCTTTTCTGTGTTCTTCCTGCTCTCTGCTCTCTATTATGTTCTCTGTTTTGTTTCACGTTCTGTTCTCTGTCCGGTTATCTATGCTATCCTCTGTTATTTTCCCTGTTCTTCTCTTTGTTCTGATCCCTGCTCTCTATTCTGTTCTCTGCTTTGTTCTACGTTCTGTTATCTGTCCGGTTCTCTATGCTCAGCTTCGTTATTTTCTGTTCTTTTCTTTGTTCTCTATTCTGTTTTCTGTTATGTTCCCTCTTCTCTTCCTTGCTCTTTCCGCTCCTCCCTTTCCTGTTTTCTTCTTTATTCCCCTCCCTGTTCTCTTACATATTCTCTTATTTTTCTTTCCTGTTATATTCCCTGTTTCGTTCTCTGTTATGTCCTTTGCTTCTATTTTATTTTAAAGACGTTTCATTTATTTCAGGTTTATCTCATATTTCATTCTCAATTTATCTTTTGTTCGAAGGTTACTATCGATTCTCAGTGTTTACACTGTCTGTTCACAAATATATCAGACGAAGGCACTTGCAATTTATTCCATGGGACGTCACAATTTTAATTAAATGAAAAATGTATGAAAATCCTGTTTACCGGCTACTCCACGAATTATATAATTGGAAAGAAATGAATTTTATTAACGCCCACAAATAGTAATATAACTTTATAGAGATAGAATGTAATTCCTTTAATAATTGTATAAAGGCGTCGTATTTAATCCGTTCGGCTCAAGTTGGCTACCATTCAAGTTGAATTAGACCGGAAGAGAAGGAAATTTCATTGTTACTTTCCTGGGATTCATAACGCGGCAGCGCTGTTTCAAATGTAAATTAAATCAGGTGAAATTGATGATGGAGCATTATTCAAATTTAAGAAAAGAAAAACAAATACACGCAATCTAGAAAACTAAATTCGAGCAATCAAAATGTAAGTACGGCCGATATATCAAGGAAATTTGGAAAAGAGATAAGATGATGAAAAATTGTAAAACTGATTTTCCATTAAGCGGATTACCATCAACAAAGTTATAACTGTAAAAACAACACTAAAAAATATATGAGAAACAAAATGGAATGGTTTTTTCGTGTGGTGGTTAATAAATTTAATTTAAAGTGCGACATATTAATATTGCCTTAATTTATGAGATTCTAAGCTGACTCTAAAATACGATTTTGAAAATTTTGAGTTTAAAAGAACATAGATAAATGACGAGTTTGACCTACATAAAATGCATCACAATGAATTATTTATTTAGAATGTCTACTTCGTATTTGTCATTCGAATGTGTCATGTGTACCTGACTAGTTTCTTCCTTGGTAATGCGAACTATCTACCAAATACTATTTTATGTCAGATAGCTTTTTAGATACAGAATCAGACGACAGGCATATAGGCAGATTGACAAGAATTATTACAGCTCTTCCCTTCGGAAATAGAGGGAAGTAAAACAAATAAATAACATCAGAATATTTTTCAGAAGACAAATTAACAAACCAAAATTAGAAACGCCTGTAAATTAATCAATTCAGTGTTTTCGTTATTCTGTTCCAAAAATCATTCAATGAACACAAAATATTGGCGTAAAAGTTACCTTGGAGTTATATCTTCTTTACTAGGCGTCCTGCTAGGATACCTCCTCTTAGGGCTGGCATCGTCCCTGTGAACGGTGGTGTGGTAGGGATAAAGGCATGTAGACGGCTCTCGTCCCCTCATGACGAAACGATTAGCCAAAAATTTGCTGGAAATATATAAATACGCATTTATTAGTTAATAATTTGAAACATAAGGAAGATCGTTATTGAAATAGTTGTCAAAAGCCTCAAAGCACTGAACACTACATATACTTAGCTTTGTCTGGTTCCAGATGATGCCTACTTAATGAGCGAAAGCATAGCATAGCATAGTGTTCAACGTTTGTATTTCGTGACTTTCAAGATATACAGTAAACCTTACCTATTTGTTTCGAATACATAAGTAGGCCTTTTCATAACCAGCAGTCTTGGTAGGATGTGTATGAAAACCCTCTTCACCCATGGTGACATTTTGTGAGTCTGTGGCGATCGGAAGTGCACGTTTAGTACCACCACAGTCACACATATACTGAAAATTTAAAAAAAAAACATGAATACTATTATGAATTATATAATTAAAACATGTAATCACTATTTTCTGACTTTTGTTTTATATATATATATATATATATATATATATATATATTTGCTAATATTGAATCACTATATGACCTGTATGGATCCGACATTCTCATTATTGGCGACTTTAACATCCCTGAATATTTCTCAAAAACTCCCAGTCGAAAATATACTTCCCTGCTGCATTTTATGAAGTTTTTTAATCTAAAGCAACAAAATAATGTACTCAACGCTAATAACAGACTATTAGATCTCATTTTAAGTAATATGTCTTGTAACGTCCAAAAATCAACCTCAGTTTTTTTAGCGGAAGATCTTCTCTTTGTATTAATGTGTGTGTACAAAATCTTACGGCTAATAAGTTTCATCTATTTAGTCATGAGTCGTATAATTTTAAAAAAGCTAATTACCCCGCACTCTACAATGAGCTAACTCTAGTTGACTGGAGTTTTATTTCTAATCTGGCAGTAAACGAAGATGTGTTTGAATTTTATGACAAAATATATTCTGTTTTTAAGAAACACGTGTCTAAAAAAACACCGTCACACAAACAGTATCCCTCCGGTTTAATTCCAATACAATTAGACTGCTTAAACAGAAGAACAGGGCACGTAATACATACAGAAGGATTAAAAACTACGATGATCTAATAATATTCAATGAATTAAGAGCTTTGCTAAAAATGACTATAAAAGATGCTTATGCTGCATACATACGGGATGCCGAGAAAGCCATAAAATCTAATCCAAATAAGTTCTGAGGTTATGTTAATTCAAAAAATAATGCCACATCTATTCCTAGTACTATGAACTACAACAATGCCACTCTTGAAACCCCCCAAGATATAGTTAACTCCTTTGCTGATTTTTCCTCTAATGCGTATTTTAATTCTAGTGAATATTTGCCTGGTGACAGTGTATATAATAACAATGTTATGCATATTCGAATATTCACTGAGAGCGAAGTCCTAAACTCAATTAAAAAACTCAAGGCAAACATGACTACAGGACCTGATGAAATATCCGCATTTATTATAAGAGATCGCGCTAATGTTTTTTTACAAACCTCTCTGTATTATATTTAATTTAATCTTAAGCACAGAAACATTCCCTGATAAGTGGAAACTATCTAGAATTTGTCCAGTGTTTAAAAAGAGCAGTAAAAATGAAATAGAGAACCATCGTCCCATCGCAATTTTATGCAATTTTTCTAAAACTTTTGAATTTTTATTACATGATTACGTATCCTTCCATACTAAAAGTTCAACAATTGAAGAACAACATGGCTTTATGGGCGGTCGGTCAACTGTTACAAACCTGGTATGTATCACCCAATTTATTTCTGAAGTCATAGATCGTAAGGGTCAGGTTGATGTAATTTATACCGACTTCTCTAAAGCATTCGACAGACTAGACCAAGGCATTTTATTGACTAAATTAGAAAGCTTTGGAGTCAGTACTTCGCTACTAAATTTATTTATGTCTTATTTGTCCTATCGGTCTCAATATGTTCAGTATCGTGGTTATCGGTCTGATCATTACAGCCAATCATCTGGAGTACCACAGGGCTCGGTACTTGGACCATTGCTTTTTGTACTGTTTATCAATGACATTGTTGATGACTTGGATGTTCACTATCTGCTTTATGCTGATGACCTAAAAATATACTTTCCTATAAATTCCGACTGTGACTGCCTGAGGGTTCAGCGTAACCTGGATCTTTTTAATACCTGGTGCGTTAATAACCGTCTTCCTCTTAATGCTGCTAAATGTAATGTCATGTCTTTTACACGTAAAGTAAATACAATTTCATTCAACTACAAATTAAACGACTGTACTCTAAATAGACCTGAGTTTATAAAAGTTCTTGGCGTTGTTTTTGATACTATATTAACTTTTTCTAAACATATCGAGGAATGCACCAGTAGTGCATTTAGAAATTTAGGTTTTGTTTTGAGAAACAGCAAAGATTTTACTGAATTATCTACTCTACGTATGTTATTTGTTACATTTGTCAGATCCAAACTGGAATATGCGTCCATTGTTTGGAGTCCTAGTTACAACATTCACATAGCGTCCTTGGAAAAAGTACAACGAAAATTTTTTAAGTTCGCAACTTTTATTCTGGAGGGCACATATCGAGGGACACAACAAGAATTTTTTTTAAATAAATTTAGTATAAGTAGCTTAATAAGGAGACGTGTAATGCATTCAATAATGTTCTTACACAAAATTATCAATAATAAAATTAGCTGCACCTGCCTCACCTCACTTCTTAGGTATCGAATTCCGAGATTAAATTCTCGAACAAATAATGTACTCATGCTTCCTACTCCACGCACTAATATATTAGAATCATCCCCCTACATCAAATGTGTTTAAATTATAATAGTATTGAGGCTAGCCTGGATATATTTAACTGTAATATTGCTGACATAAAGAACATTTACTTAAACCCCATTTAAACACTCTCTTGTCTATATTTCTGTGTTACACTTGTGATATATATATATATATATATATATATATATATATATATATATATATATATATATATATATATATATGTGTGTGTGTGTGTGTGTGTGTGTGTGTGTGAGTGTGTGTGTGTGTGTGTGTGTGTGTGTGTGTATGTGTATATATGTATATGTATGTATGTATATATATTTTGATTATAGTTGTTCCATTTTATATTTGTGTCATTTGTGTACCTTTTACTTACACCATATTGTTCTATTTATCGATATTTTATTTAAATCTGTTGTTATTTGTCCTGTAATTGGGCTTCACCCGTTGGATGAATTATATAAATAAATAAATAAATAATATTGGCAGGTAAAAATATTGAACCGATGCCTATACCGTCTGTCAAATTTGTGAGGGCCATATCAAATATTTCTCTTAATATCTATTGTTCGTCAACTTTCATCCCTTTAACTTTTTTCGTATCTCCTCAAATAATAAGCTATAACCGTTTGTGGTTTTCGTATTTTTCTGGTTTTTGTAAATTATCTCACAAAGTAGGCTATGGATTTTAAAATTCTTTTTACAGAAATATAGCTCACAAAAATGGGATAACTGTTTTTAAAACTTTACCCTTTTACAATAGATTTGGTGTGGCACTCGCAAAATAGACATACGGTATATGTAAGATAGAAGAGGATATATATATTGCCAAATATTATGCTGAAACGGAATAGACATAACACACGCTGTTGCCATTTTTCTCTTTGGCGGATGAAACTAATTAAATATGGGTATATTAAAAAGTTATCACACTCCTGTCTCTTTTCTATGAAAATTACATAAAAGGCGAGTCGAATATGCAAAGTTTACATTAACAAAATCAACATTGTCTACTTATAATAGGCGAACTTTAATTTAAACGTTAGGCTTAAGCTGACAGAAACCAACTTGATTCCTTCGTAATTTAATTTACTTCTACGACTTGGATGTAACGTTAAATAAATTAATGTAACGAGTTTTTGCATGCAGACTTTTTAAATAATTTATTACATTTTGACTGTATCTTTCCTCTTATAAAGAATTAAAATTGTAATAAACTTCTTCATAATTGCTAGAACTGAAATTTAATTGCCTTTTATTTTGCAAAAAAACTTTAATAAAATGTGCTCGCTAAGAAAGTTGGTCCTTAAAAACGCAGTCTCAGCGTGGTAATTATATTTTATATGAAGTGTAACAGCGCTTTTTTGTATCCCCTCCTGACGATAACAGCGACATATATTTTTTCCAACACCTTCTTCTGTATTTACAATTTAATTAATAAAGTCTCATTACTAAAGCGATATTAATAGCATTATTTTTATTATATGCACAACATTTAAGGCTAGGGTGTTTGCACTATATAAAAATTCACTTCAGATGATGCTTTATTATGTAATAAAACATAAATATAGAAGCCTAAATGCATCTATATTAATTGTAGCATTAAAATTATATACCGGGCGTTAGAAAAATATGGGAACGGTGGAAAATCTCGAACAGTTTGCATCAAATCGAAAAATAAAAAAATACATGTTAAAAATTTCTCAAAAAACTATCTACTGATATCTCTCCATCCACCACCCTGTGGATGGGGAGAGGGGCAATTTTAAAATTTCAAATGGAAACCCCTATTTTGTATTACGGAATCGAATTCTACGGCAAAAAATACGTAAATTTTATTCCGGACATTTTTTTCGATTCTTGCATGGTGTCGCTGTAATCGCAAAAAATGAAAAGAAAACATTACTGTTTCAAGAGTAGCGTCTTGTGCCCATAAAAAAACGTCCAATTCAAAAACTGAAAAACACGTACTTGTTACGAAATCTATCCAATGACATTGGATTCCCAATGACATTGGATTCGACTCTCCCAGCCCCAAACCCAGTGGGTGGGGCAGGGGGCAACTTTGAAATTTGTAACGAAAATTCCTATTTTTTATAGCGGATTCGGATTCTACGGCCAAAAATACGTGAATTTTATATCGGGCATTTTTTTCGATTCTAGCAAGGTGTCGCTGCAATCGCAAAAAATTGAGTGAAAACATGAAAGTTTTAAACGCATACTTAAAAAAATACGAAAAGTAAAACTACTGATCTCAGAGTGAATGATTTCTCGAGCTGTTTTGAGAACAATGATTTTACACGGTCGTGCGGAAATTACAACAACTATTAACATTCTGTGAATTTATTAGCAGCTAGTAATTTTCAATTTACATTTTTTACAGGGCAATAAAAAACTCGATTTAAAAAAAAAATAACAGTGGTTTTACCTCTTCATTCAGCCACTTCAGGCAAGTTCTTGATCCCAGCCAGTGAAGGCAAGGAGGTAATTCAGCCATTTAAGGCAAGGTGAGGATTTCGGCCAGTTGAGGCAATTAGTTTACAGCTTAACTGCTACACTAGCAGGTTTTAATTTCAAGATTATAGCAGGTGTTCAAAATGGTGCCCATTGATTACTTGGCATTGTCCGAGACGAACGTAAAAATTTTCAATAGCACTTCTTATCATTTGAGATGGTATTTCGAAATTCCCACTTGATCTACACGGAAAGTTTCGTTGAATAAAATCACAACTTCATCATAGGACCTTTCATTATCGCCCCACCCTCGCATCATTAAAAGAGAAACTCTCTCTTCCTCTATTAAAGTAGCCATTATGCAGAGAAAAACGCGAGAACTAATGAAAAATGAAATAACTTTTCCGTACAAAAATACGCTCCTGCCTCTACAAAAGGTGGAAGGAAATTTAACAAAACAAATACTGTTATTAAGAACACTTTAAAAAAAACATTTATAAAAACCAAGATATCACAGATATTGTTTTTTAAACTGAATGTCTTTTTGTCAACACGAGTAGCTAGAGTTTGTAAATATTTACAAACTTATGGACGTTTAACGTTTATTTCAATTTTGTGCGATTGCAGCGACACCTTGCGAGAATCGAAAAAAATGCCCGATATAAAATTCATGTATTTTTGGCCGTAGAATCCGAATCCGCTATAAAAAATAGGGATTTACATTACAAATTTCAAAGTTACGACACAGCGACACCATGCAAGAATCGAAAAAAATGCCCGGAATAAAATTTACGTATTTTTTGCCATAGAATCCGATTCCGCAAGAAAAAGTAAGGGTTTCCATTTGAAATTTTAAAGGGCCCCTCGCCCCATCCACAGGGTGGTGGGTGGGGAGGTCATTTTGGTATCAGTAGATAGTTCTTTGAAAAATTTTTGACAAGTATTTTTTTATTTTTCGATTTGATGCAAACTGTTCGAGATTTTCCCCCATTCCCATACTTTTCTAACACACGGTATATATCAAGTGTGCTTCTACAGGGCGGAAATATTAAAACATAATATGCGATTATTACAAATTGAATTTCGATCAAATGGAAAAATGGGTAGAATATTTCTAAATCCAAGCCAATGAACAAAATAGGTCAATTTTACATTTAATTTGTCGATAAATACCCTTTTATTCAAATTCAAAGTCTACTTCGAATTTTTTAAAATTTGTTCCTGAATTCCAAAGCCAACTAGAAATAGCAAAGGTTCTTTTTCATCCGATTTTAAATCTGAAGTTTGGAAAGAGAAATTACAACTGTATGAGAAAAGTGCCAGCCGGAAGTGGTTTTTTACCACCGGACGGTCAAAACATGTCCATTGATACTTATATTTGATTTCTCAAATTTAGGAATCTTATTTTTGAAACTGTAGAAAGAAGTGGGGGGTAGGTGTTTTCCGGGTCACCCGGCATGGTTCTAACTTATGGATTTTATTTTCTATTATGGAGGAAACTCTCAGAGGGGGGTTTCTCAGTGTATTGATAAGTTCCAAAGACTGAATTAGATTACGTTTTCCGGAAAACAACTTCATCTACAAACTTAGACACAGCGGAAATGCTCAATCCAGTCAATGACGATGAAAAATGTTTCGCCTGCAAATTCATCGAGATCTGAAAGTTTACTGTAGTTGTGCACCCTGAGCAATATCTTAAGTTTACCACCTTCTTCGTAGAAAAATAATCATGAAAATTAGATTTCCTCCAATTTGTGTATCTATTTTTTTTTTAGAGCTATAGTTGTCGAATTAAATAAAATGCAACATATTATTGTTATTGGCCATAGCATTAAGCAATGCAATCTCATTTTTATATTTGAAAAGCGAACAATGAAGAGAAGGTTTGCTGTACGTTGTTTCGCCCCTGAAAATTCTACGGCATAAACTGTAGCTATTAATCACATTAGAAAAACAAGCTTCAATTTAATCAGTGAAGTTAAATTTCGATTTCGAAATGTGCTTGTAAATTTCCTAAGGTATAGAAAGCTTTAGCTGGGAAAGAACATAAATCTAATAATTTTGTTCCTAACTGTAGGCCCACATTGGGCATCGTTTGGATCGTAAATACAGTTTGGTTATGAATGAGAGTTTCCACAACTCCACACGGTGAATTATTAAAATAGGGGAGGTGAAAGACGTGTTTTTACAACGGGATTAAAACAACTCTGACAAGTGAGATTTATATTAGTCCCTTGTTTAAATTTTAGTAATATAAAAAATATAATTACATGTCGAAACTTCTGAGAAACGTTAATTTTGTTTGAGAAGCATTCGTTGCCTTTCCTATAGCATTCATTGCTGAAATTAATTAGTATTGTGTGCAATAGAGCTGCCAAATTTAGAATTGGTTTCGATATTTGGCACATTATAAAAATTGATATCTACAGAAAGCCATCTTTTACTGACACTCTTACACATGCAAATTGTAATCAATCTTGGAAGATAAAAATGTTACCGTTTCATAGCTATGTACACAGACTATTATCTCTAAATTTAAATAGGGTTAACTTTGAAAAAGAAGTTAGAATTCTTAAAATGCTAGTAAAAAACAATGGCTATGATGAGTTACTTATTAACAAATTAATAGAAAAATAAACAGAGAAAATTCTTTTGAATATTTATAATTATTCCAAGGACTTATTATATTTTATATTGTAATCCTAGGTAAAATTAAGTTTCCAAAATTTTCTTCTCCTTGATTATTCAACGCGAACGTTCTACTCATTCGTCCTAAATTCCCCATAAATTGTTTTATATTCTACAAAGGAACTTAAATATTCAAATAAAATATAATACGATGCAGTATAAAGTAAAATAATATGGAAAAAAAAATTAAAACTGCATAATATTTGTTATTATTAAAGTTTAATGTCGAATACGAATTTGTTAAATTTCGTCTCAAATAGTTGGGCGTTTTGCTACTAGAGGCAGCATCATAGCGATGATCATTGCTAGACGTATGTCAAAGCAGACTCGATCTCATAGTTTTTCATTTAGCCTGAGAGCTTCGAGTGGCGGTACCATATGTAAATAAATATGTTGTGTTCCTGATAGCTAATTTATTAATATTTCGTATTTTAAGCCAACTAAATACGCGCAACCCACAATACTTCAAGGTGTTTTGCATGTCACCGAGGTTTTGTTTGTAACTGGTACGTAGAAACATAAAATCATGTCGCGATTACATTCATACGGACCTGTACGCCGCCTAGACTAGTGTGGCTTCTGTGTTATCGACAGGACGATGTATTAATAACACCACCACAGGTAATGACGACCCCCTTTACCCCGGAAGACTCTAGAAGAGCCTTGTGTGGGAGGGGGTTACACATTTAGAGACAAGGGACACACACCCAATATCCGCGTATAGTGGAAAACTCCCTCTCACAGTATTTTCCACTGCCACGACCGGGGATTGAACCCGGAAATTTTGGGTGAGAGGCAAGTGCTCTTACCTCTCGACCATGAGTCATACTCAGTGTAACTCGATTACTTACAAATTTTCTGGCGTCTGACTGATGCGTGCAAATCCACTCTTAAAATATTAACATTTCTGAGCTAGTATTTTTATAAAATGATAAATAACTTCGCACCAAGTTAGAGAAATTACTGACTAACATCGTGAGCGGATCTAGTGGGAGTTTTAAAATGCACCTCGGCAGTTTATAAAAACTTTTCGAACAAAATATGCAACTTTATTTCGCCCAAGGAAAAGTAATTAATTAGAAGGATTTCATTCCTCTAATATTTCCGCAAGGATGCCCTTTACTTCAAGATTATCATTTAAATAATTTCAAGGGAGTGCTCGAAAAACTCTGTAAATCACGTTAAAATGTGAAAAGTTCTCTAATTTGTTGCCGAGTAATAGACCCCCTCCTGTCATGGAAATTGGTCGATACGAAAGGAGTATAATTTATCTTCTACCACTCATTTTCATGTCATAACAGGGAAAATTAAAAGTCGCTTTACATTAGCAGGTCTGGATGGAGTGTTTTCAGTTTTCTACCTAACTGACTTCAGTTACGAAATTATTCAAATTATTATTATTTCAAGTAAGCTTTAGATATTTCCGAATAATATGCCTATACAGAGTGGACCATTAATAATAGATCATAGTTCGGGGGCAGATTCTTCGGGCCAAAATATGAGGATATAAACAAATATGTGTTCTCCAAGGTTCTGTGCTTGGGCCATTGCTCTTTAACATTTTTATAAATGATATCGTCATTGGCTTACACTGCAAAACATTACTTTATGCCGATGACCTAAAAATTTTTACATCAATCACTAGTGCAGAAGACTGTGTTCATTTGCAAAACGATCTTGAACAACTATGGTCTTGGTGTAGCGTAAACAATTTACAGTTAAATATCTCAAAGTGTAACTTTATGACATACACTCGTGCACAAAATCCAATAAAATTTATCTATACAATTAATGATGAAGAACTGAAGAGCTGTGGTCATTTCAAAGATCTAGGAGTAATATTCGATCCAAAGTTATCTTTTATTAGCCATATCAATCAAATCACCGCTAATTCCTTCAAAAATTTAGGCTACATTATCCGTAATTGTAAAGAATTGAACAAAAATTTGAAACTTCTCTTTAATTCATTTGTGAGGTCAAGACTTGAATATGCTTCAATAGTCTGGAGTCCTGGTTATGAAAATCATAAATATAGCATTGAAAAACCTCAGAGGCGTTTTCTTAAATACCTCTGGTTCAAAAGTTCTGGAAATTATCCAGAGAGAGGTTTTCCACATTGTGACTTATTTCATAGATTCAACACCAGTGATCTTCAACTACGTCGGACGTACCACTCTTTTGCATTCCTTTTTAAGATTTTAAATGGCACTATAGGCTGCCCTGAAATTCTTAGTTGCATTAGATTTCATGTTTCTAATTTGCAGACTCGCTCGCATTCGTCTCTATTCTATTTGCCTGCACCAAGAACAAATTTGCTGTTATTTTCTCCTCTGCACCGTATGTGTTCCAACTATGATTCTTTATATAATAATATAGATATTTTTAATACTAGTATATCCAAAATGCGAAATGTGGTTCTCAATTCTGCACAACAACTGTAGCTTCTAAACTATTAGATTACAACTCTTAGGACTATACTAATCATAGACTTATTTTGTTTTTTTTATTATCATTTAATTGTTTACCTTTAGTTAAGTTATTTAGTTTTAGTTATTATTTAGTTTTCTTTTTATATTTGTAAAATTCCTGACCTATAATTCGATTTCTGTCTGGGCAGATAATAATAAGTATGGAACAAAAAGGATGTATTAAAAATACATTAGGGTGTAAAGAGCAACTGACCATTGATGCCATCATTATCAAACAAGCCGAATCTAAACATCGAAATATAAGTATGAGTTATATCAATTACAGAAAAGCCTTTGACTCAGTTCCTCACGATTGGCTGCTGAAAGTCCTAGAAATATACAAAGTGAATCAACATATTATCAGATTACTTACCTGCATCATGAGAAACTGGCAAACAGAACTAAAAATAAATAATAGCCCCTTGTCGATGATAAAAATCGGAAAAGGAATCTACCAAGGAGATGCCCTAAGCCCACTGTGGTTTTGTTTAGCGTTAAACCCCCTCTCTCAACTACTTAACCTGACTAATAAAGGCTACAGACTTGACCTGAAAGATAACAACACTCGAATCAGCCACCTATTATTCATGGACGATATAAAACTTTATTGAGAAAATCATACGCATCTGAATGCACTAACTAGAGCGTATCCATATGACTTTTGGATTAGATAAGTGCGCAGAGATCCACCTTAAGAACGGAAAACTCACACTACTGCCGGATGAGAATTGCAGCTTCCACCAAATGATGCCTCAGGACAGTTACAAGTATTTAGGAATACAGCAAAATAGACGTATAAACCACACTGTGTTAAAGGCGGAATTTAAACTCAAATACAAGAGCGGACTTATTAAACTACTTAATACCAAACTGAACTAAAAAAATCTAATGAATGCAATAAATACCCATGCTATACCTGTTCTCACGTATTCTTTTGGAATTCTGAAATACACCGATACTGATCTTAATGAGCTAGACAGATTAACTAGAACCACTCTCACCAAATTCAGAATCCATCATCCAAAAAGTGCCATCCAAAGACTATACCTACCTAGAAACGAGGGTGGCAGGGGACTAATTAATATATTCCACTTATGCAGATCCCAGGAAACTAATATGCGTCGGTATTTCCTTAACTCTGAAAACCCACGTATCATCATTGAAGGGTGTTAAAAAAATCGATATACCTTAGGCCATATCAATACGATCTAATGAATACGTTAAAGCGCACCTTTTTGTTCACCTCTAAGGTGTTTCTGCTTATCAAAATCGCCTGTCATTATTTTTTCATACTTAACTATGGATAAACTAAATCATATTAAAATTTCAAACTTACAGCGACAAGTTTATTTTAGTTTTTTGCTATTTTGAAAAATATAAGGGGGATGTGCAGGGCTGACGCCAGGTCATTGTTTTCATGCTTAGTGTATTTTAATTCATCACTATACAATTTTCTAGCCTTACAGGAAGACCGTTATATGGAGGGTTCGCGAGCTCTTGGACTATTTAGACACCAGGTTGTTTCTCGATGTTCATAGTGACCCAAATCACCATTTTATATTAAATCCTTTTCATTTTAATAATAATGAAGCTAGAGTTAAATAACATACACATGTATTAAATGTTACACTCATACGTCATATGTTTTCTGTTTCTAAAACACGGTATTCTATGAAGAAGGGCATACAAAATGCTTCCAGGCAGCCTCTGTCGTTCTTTCACAAGTTGCTCTATAGCAGCAGCGACCTTAGCTTGAAGCTGTTCAGGGGTCAAGCTGGGGTCATATGGTATAGGATTTCCAAGATGTGTTGTCATTTTGACAGGAAAACCTCCGTAAATGGGGACCAGTGGTACTTTAAATAATGCGTACATCTTCAAAAACAATCTTCTTCCCAAATTCACTGTTCGAAATGCTTCCCGTAAATTTTCTGTAAACATTGGGATAACTGGAACTTTCGCATCCAGGGCAACTTTCGCAAAACCCAATCTCTTTTTCCACATCAAATTATAATCGTGCGCGAACTGCGCCTCATACACTCCTCCAGGTGAGATAGCCAGCAAATTACCTTCTTTTAGAATATTCGAACATGTTTGAACCGTACCAGGTATCACTTTCATACAATCTGCTAGTATATTAAATCCTGGTATTTTAAATAAAAAATCATCGGCAACCGTGTGAACCAATTTAGTTCTTGTTAAAAAAACTTTAGCCATAAGGTAATATATATCAATTGGTATTGCACCGTGATAGTAAATAATTAATGCTGGGCCTCTAACTGGTACATTGTCCAGTCCTCTAACTTCATAGCCATGCCATATCCAACCATGCGCATCCCATATTGCTCCGACAGTTTTTCTTGCAGCTTCCCATTTATCTCCTGTTTGCAACGTAATTTTTATACTCCTCCAGTGCAATTTGTAAATATATAGCACAAACGCAGTTAAGTACAAGAGAAAGATGATCAAAACTGGCAGTAAAAATGTTATAAACAAGGGCGCCAGGCACCACGTTAACCATATGGAATAGTCAATATCAACATAATGAACAATATATTCTTTGGCAAATTGTAACAGTTCTTCTGTTAAATTTGACATCATATGTCAATATTTATTTATTTATGGTAAAGTAAACGTCAGTTTAAAATTTACTACTGTCATTTTTCATACATACAGTGTTATATTTTAAACCTTAACATCCTCTTAAAAGTTGTATTTATTAACCGATTTTGATCGGGTTTTTTTTAAAAGACACATCAAAAACTGCATTTTTGGACAAAAAGTCATATTTTAATTTTAAAAATCGTGGCCTACCGCGATTTTCTAGGGGCTAAAATTTAAGAAATCGTATCAGCGATTTTTTTACGTAAAATCTGAATATATCCGTCTGGAATTGGTTGGGAGGGTGGTCAATAAACATTATTGAACCACAGCACTTAGGTCCCATTGGGCTACTTGTACATCCTCCCTGTAGGCAGACCCTCTTCTGGGCCTTCAACCAACCTAATCTTGTGAAATAGGTGTGATGCTGCCTAGGACCATATCCCTTACATCGGGCAAAGTTGGCCAACGTTCTCCCAAAATGTATTCTCTGATTGATGAGACGGCAGAACAGTCACAGAGTACAGTTGATTTAAAGAAAAACTGGTACAATTTCTTTTAGCTATGTAAATCATTCGTTCTTTGATTGATATTAATAATCTTACAAATGTCACTCTGACGTTAATCAGTGGCGTCATTATTAAAAATTGTTCAACATCTAACATTATTAAAAACTTCGAATTGTTTCTAAAATTGAAGATGGTTGGTCCATAAGAAGACTTGCTGCTGAATGCAATGTGAGTAAAACCACGATAATGAGTGTTAACAAACAATGGGAAACTAACCAAACGGTATCCCATAAAGTTGGTTCCGGTAGGCCCAGAAAGAGCAATAATAAAGAAGATGAAAATCTTATAAATTACCTAATAGAAAACCCTTTTCAGACTGCAGTAAATGCAATTTCAGAGACAAATTTCCCTGCTTCGGTACCTACTGCTTGTAGAAGAATAAAACTAGGAATCGAATTGAAGAGTTATTCAGCGGCTAAAAAATACAAACTTTCAGAAGAAAAGAAGCAGGGTAGGATTATTTTTGCACTGAACTATATAATCAATGATGAAAACTTCTGGGGACAAGTTGTCTTTTCTGACGTAAAGGTTTTTAAATCCTGTAACTATGGACATGTTCGCGTATAAAGGCCTCCTTCCACTAGATACGACGAAAAATATACTTTCGATCCACAAATATCAGGAAGGTTTTCAGTCAATGTCTGGGCTTGGATGAGCCTAAATGGGTTAGGCGTGTGTTGGAACAGTGGTGGTCATTTCAATTCCATTAAATATATTGAAATATTATGTTGCCGTCGGTAATAGAGGTCTTTCCGGAAAATAATTTTATTTTCCAACAAGACAACTGCTCCATACACACGGCCCATCGTGTCAGGCAATGGTTTCTTAATAAAAACATATAGTTGATACCGTGGGCATCTAAAAATCCGGATTTAAATCCAATTAAAAATGTTTGGGGACTAATGATGAAACATATAAGAAAATTAAATAATCATCCAAATAATGCCCAAGAATTGGAAGGGCTAATTGAAGACGCTTGGGAGAACTTGTCGCAAGAAGTTGACCTTGCATGAAATCTGATTTTGTCCATGCCTGCAAGACTTCAGGCAGTTTTAGATGCTAATGGAGCAATGACAAAATATTAGTTAATTCTGTATTACGTAGTTGAAGTTCATTTATTTAATTTTTTTATTGTATTTTTATGTTCAGTCTGCATTGTCTATATTTTTTTTAATCTCAAGTGGTATTTTTGTGTTCTTATTTTAAAAATAGAATTATCATTATTCAGTTAGTATTTTAATTACAACCATAACAAATATTATTTTTTTAAACAATAATATAGCAGGCTTGAAAATGTTTTGAAAAAGTTATTTTCTAATTATTTTTTAAAATTCCATTTGGATAAAATTAAAAAGAGAGGTTTAATAAGTTTTAAAACACTAAGAAAACCGGTCTCCTCCAAAAAACCCAGGTCCGGGGTAAATCACCTCTTCTCCACCCCCCACTCGACATGCCTGGCCAGCCCTATTTACAGACATATGCACACAACTAAACTATTAAGATTTTCGATTACAAGGGTTGTACCAGTTTTTTTTAAAATCAACTGTACATGTTGGACCGTCTCATGTTCTTGTTCACAACTTCCACAGAGAGTCGGTTAGGTGGTGTGATGGGCAGTGACGCGTCCTCCTACGCAAACGGCCCGAGATCAAAACCGGGTCACAGCAAGTTGATGAGATATAGTGGATGAGCGGATCTGCTCGCGTCACCATCTTTCGAAAGAGATGCAAAACTGTGGAGGTTTGGCAAAATTTCCAGGCTAGGGGTTCCAGTGCCTGCACTGATGAGCTTATTCCCTGGCGTCGGTCGTTGGCCTTGGTAGCGGAAATAGGTCGACGTTAAATAAATGATTTAAAAAATCCTCTACAGAGAGGTGTTTCGCTTAATCTCATATTATGTAGATGTTACCTTAACGGACAGTGTCCAGTCTGGATTGCCATTATAAAACGTAGGTTCCTTCTGAACATTGCTAGATAGTCCATTGCTGTACAGCTGTTTGTTTCATTCCACAGCTTCTGAATTCATTGTGGATGTTCTCTTTAATTATCTGTGTTATCGCAGTGATGGGTAACAAACTGGCAGGGCCTGGTCCAAAGATACTTAGGCTTGCTGCCTTCTTGGCCAGTCTGTCGCCTACTTTCGCCTACGCAAACGGCCCGAGATCAAAACCGGGTCACAGCAAGTTGATGAGATATAGTGGATGAGCGGATCTGCTCGCGTCACCATCTTTCGAAAGAGATGCAAAACTGTGGAGGTTTGGCAAAATTTCCAGGCTAGGGGTTCCAGTGCCTGCACTGATGAGCTTATTCCCTGGCGTCGGTCGTTGGCCTTGGTAGCGGAAATAGGTCGACGTTAAATAAATGATTTAAAAAATCCTCTACAGAGAGGTGTTTCGCTTAATCTCATATTATGTAGATGTTACCTTAACGGACAGTGTCCAGTCTGGATTGCCATTATAAAACGTAGGTTCCTTCTAAACATTGCTAGATAGTCCATTGCTGTACAGCTGTTTGTTTCATTTCACAGCTTCTGGATTCATTGTGGATGTTCTCTTTAATTATCTGTGTTATCGCAGTGATGGGTAACAAACTGGCAGGGCCTGGTCCAAAGATACTTAGGCTTGCTGCCTTCTTGGCCAGTCTGTCGCCTACTTTGCCACTACACTGTGCATGTCCTTTCATCCAGCATACCAGTATGTTATTCATGCTGGAGGCACCCACAAGTGCTTGATGACATTCCCATACTGCTCCTATGGTAATTTTGTAACTTCTCAGAGCTAGTAATGATTGTCCGCAATCTTTGTAGATCCTGATAGTTTCGCCCGTAGTTTGTCTACCGAAAATCTCTTTTACAGCTACGGTTATGCCTGCCAGTTCCGTTTGTGCTGCCCTGGCTCGTCCAGCAATAGCCCATTTATATTGGATTTGCCGACTTCTGGAGTATATTCCACATCCTGCCCCATCCTTCTTTTTGATCCGTCTGTGAAGATGTTGATCACACCTTCGCCAGCAGCCTCGTTCTCACTATTCGTCAATGTTATGTAGAGTCTGTTAAAGACAAACCGAGGAGAAACGCCATCAGTGCACGCCTATAGAAGGGACGTCTTTTTTTTTTATACATTTATTTAACGTCGGACTATTTCCGCTACTGAGGCCTAACACCGACGCCTGTAGACGAGCTACCGCCAACCAGGAATTTTGCCGAACCTCTTCCCTTAAGAAGAGTAGGGATCTTTTACTTGCCTAACATTTAATAGACAAGGGACCGACGGCTTTACATCCCCTCCGAAGGATGGTATATTTCCTATACAACCCTCGCCTAAGGTTGTATAGCTTCCGCGCATACACTGATATACAAGCCGCTGGAAGATGTGTGAGGCGAGAACGTGGTTTCCGTTGGAATGGTCACCCATCCAAGTACTAACTGCGCCTGTCGTTGTTTTACATCGCATACCGAAGTATGTACATAGTAAAGACGCACCTACGATCGCCCCTACAGGGAGTTTTCTTTGCTTTATGGCTTTAGAAAGGGTTTAAGCCTATGATATCTAAAGTGCCCTAGGGCTCAGTTCTTGGACCAATGATATATTAAAACGATTGAACTCTTTGGAAATACAGGTAATAAACTAAATGTTATCTTTTACTACAACATCCCTTATGTATCATTCACATAGCTTCTCCATCGTCTTGAGTAGGAACGAGGTTAAGCTAATAGGCACATAGGCTTTGGGGGTGATATAGTCCATCCGCCCTGCCTTTCACTTCTCTCCATGTCTCTGGAATATAAAGGTGTGCTAAGCACTCCCTGAATACTCCAACTAGGTGCGGCAGTAATTCATCCAGTCCCCATTGCAGTAGGGCAGGATAGATACCGTCAATGCCTGGCGACTTAAAAGGGGAGAAGCTCTGTATTGCCCATAAGTATATAAATAGTAGAGCAAAAAAATTGGTTTCCTATCTTGGTTTTTATGACATCGTAGGTCTAGAGATTTTTTTTAATAAGAAAAATGTAATCAGGTTGCTCGGCTACTCATTTTGGTCAAAAGAATTGTTGCGGACCTCTAGCGTATGCGACCCACCATACGCCTTGGCGTTTTGTGGGCCGCATTATAACAACTGCTACACGTCCGTAACACGTTTCACTATTCTCCACGGGAGGGCGACACGTGAACAGCAAAGAGAAACGGAAACCGGGTAGGCAACCATTTTTGTTGGTGGCAGGGGTTGATAACTCTACCAACCTCGGTTTTATCCAAGGCATCCTGGTGGATTTTAGAATTATCAACAGAAGAAAATTTCCTCAATCTGTTGTTGTTCCATTTAGTGGAATATTTTGTGGTTGTGAGTAAATTTTATCTGCGGAAGAAGGATATTAAATTACACAAGGCTCTCCTTTGGGAAATACCGTGCCAACTTGAAAGGCGGACTCGACCCCATTTATCCGACTGTGGCTTCCCGGAGTATTGGTGGATTATTCCCTCATCAGTGAGGGTTCTACGGACGGGGCTTCTACATACGTCAGTAGAGTTCCACGGACGGGGCATCCACACACAGTGGAAGGTGCCAGGGCTGGTGAGGCTACCATCAACCCCATCCTTGGGTCCATTTCATGTGTCCCGAAGACATCTCCGAAGGGCTACAGTTCTTCCACGGCCGGACTCGGTATCGTACCACCCTGAATAAGTGTGTTGTGTTTATTTTTTTTACTTACCGGGGACCACCTTCAGTGGTTCAGCTAGATATCAGTTCATACTTTGCATTTTACTTGTACATATTTAAAGATTTTATGCATTTACATATATTTAAGGAGGTTCTTTAAATCAAACCTTTGTGGCAGGATCTATGACAATTTTTGAGGACATTGTAAACCGATGTGTAGCTACACGAGGCATTTTATGAATGTTGTAACTGATTAATCGTGAAATATTTGCCACACCTTGTGAACATCGAAAAATTATATGCTAGAGAACCAATATCTCTAAATTGTTTAATATAGTGCATTCCATTTTTAAAGAAAGTGTCATTATTTCGTCTGCGACCACTACATTTGGAAAACCTCAGTGAATTGTTAAGTAAGTAAACTAATAATTTATCATAGTTTATGTAAGCTTGGGCTTAACGCCCTGAGATAGTCTGAGCTAGAGAAATTTTATCGTAGGCACGTACATCACTTTCCGGGTAAGTCAGTGCCTACGATATCTACTACCCTACAGTAGCCCAAGTGATTTCGTTACGTAATATCTGATAATCATTAAGATCCAACGTATCTATTTGTTTATGTACGTGAAACTCGTAGCAGAATATGAGACACAAAGTTGTGTACCAGAATTCTTTGGATTTCACAGCACACTAAGTATCAATATCTGCCAAGGTTCATATCATGGTCACCTAGACTTAATACAATATAATGGCTATTAACTGTCATGTTGCCATACATGGTTGAACAGAGAATCAGAAAAATAAAACATATATACAGCGTACCATGTAAAATAACAAAGTTTGGATCACTTCCTTCTAAAAAGGAAGTTGAAGAAAATGTTTGATAAGCTGAAACCAGGGATAATTATGTAATATTCAACTCTACCAAAGTTCAAGATTTTAACTTCTTAAATAGCAAAGTTATAGAGTGGTTACATGTCTCCTATATCAACCGATTTAGTATTTATCTGAGGTTTCGGAAACTAAATCTGTATCCTTTTTCAAAATTATTAATGCAATTCTTATATGCTGTGTATATTAAATACCACAAATTTAAATTATTGTACATTGTACTTTTCATTGATCTTCGGCGTATATATTCTTATTTCCTAGTTTATAAAAAAATATATCTGATAATGGCCCTTTAACAGAACGTAATTTCCCCGAACTGTCTGACGCTGCCAAGTCAACACTCTACCACATTTTCTTTTCATATTTTACTTTGTGCCTTCGAGGCGAGATATAAATTTGACAGATTAAATTTCTCATGAAAATAACAAATGTTTTTATAAAAGTGTTTACCAAACATGAAATTCGTGTTGTTGCAGCTTTGATTCCGCCTCCTATTGTTTGCACAAATAAAACAGATTTTGGCACCGTTCGCGGCCGTGTAAAATAATAAAAGATTTGTTTTCGTTACTTGACTTACCTTATTGATACTAGGATCATAGCAAAAATTAAGTATTTTCCTAACAACGGGACTACTAGAGATGTCGGTGGGATGATCTCCACTACTAGCAGGAAGAACACGTGGAGGCTAATTAGGATGGATATCGACAATGTCACCTGGAAAGAAGAGCAATTTGATATAAATATGAATTAAAAAGATAACGATAATAATGTGCATTAATTATTATTTACTCTGGCAAAATAGATATAAATATTTATTGATATAGAATGGCTTTGACAGATGCTGTGTGTAATTTTTTATCTGTTTTTGATGGCGTACTGCAAGATATGGACATAATTAGAAACGCTTCTACAAAAAGCTTAATATTTATTTTAATTTATGTTCAATTCTTAATCGGGGAAAATCAGTCTAAAGCAAATTTTCCATGAAATAGAAAAATTGTAAAACATTTCTAAATCCAAGCAAATGAACAAAATAGGCCAATTTTACATTTAATTTGTTGAGAAATACCCTTTTATTCAAATTCAAACCAACTAGAAATAGCAAATAAATGCCATTTCCAAGGTTATTTTTCATCCGATTTTAAATCTGAAAAAAGCGTTGGAGAAATAAATTACAGCTTTATGAGAAAAGTGACTTAAATATACAGGGTGCTATTCAAAATAAGAAAGTTGTGGCTATTTCCGGTCATACCGGAAGTGATTTTTTTACCACCGAATAGTCAAAATGTGGCCATTGATTTTTAAAACTGTAGAAAAAAGTTACTCTTCTGTTTTATAGACTCGACATTTCAAACCTTTCTAATATAATGCGTTGTGCGTAACCAATTGTAGGATAATTGCCATCTTCGATGAAATACAAACCCTTAACAAAACGGCGCTGAATGTACTCTATATTGTTTATATGTATGTAGCAAATCCCGGGGACTATACCAGTGAGCAATATTCTAATTTTGATCGCACAATGAGAAATGCAACAATTTCATTATGTCAGTGTTATTAAATCCCCTAACTACGAATCCTAAGCTTATTAATGCTGAGGACACAACTAAATTTGCATGTTCGCTAAAACTGAAGCTTCTGTCAAATCTAACATCAAGATCCTTAATTGTATCTGGTTTTTGTAACTGTTGATTATCTAAATGGCTATTATAACTGACGTGAGCGCGGTTAGTAGTTGGATGGGTAACCATTCCAACGAAGACCGCGTCAGTGTATGCGCGAAAGCTACTCAACCTTAGGCGAGGGTTGTATAGGGGATATACCATCCTTCGGAGGGGATATAAAATAGTCGGTTCTTTGCCTATTAAATGTTAGGCAAGTAAAATATCCCTACTCTTCTTAAGGGAACAGGTTCGGCAAAAATTCCTGGTTGGGGGTAGCTCGTCTACAAGCGTCGGTGTTAGGCCTCAATTGCGAAAATAGGCCGACGTTAAATAAATGTATAAAAAAAACTGACGTGAGTGCGAGCTCCATAAAATGTAAAAGCGCTGCACTTAGATACATTCAGAGGTAAATTATTTAGTATACACAAATCATTTATCTTTCGACAGTCTTCCTCAGCTTAAATTACACAATATATTTTCACGTCATCCGCATATAATAAGCTTAGTATGCCCAGATCTGAGACAATGTCGTTAATAAAAATGTTAAACAGTAACGGTCCCAGTACAGATCCCTGGGGAATACCTGAACTAGTTAAGCTATCGAATGATCTGAATCTACGGTATTCTACAGTGTCGCCTACTCTCTAAATATAAAATAATTAAATCTAATAATGCCAACGAAAATCCGAATTTACTTGTAATGTTTAATTATACGGAATTAGGACGGTAGTTTATTCAAATATTTGACTACAGTTTCTTAATCTAAAGAAATTAAATTGCTATATGCCTAATGAATTTTTTTCACAAAATAGATGTACATTTTTCATTTACTTTTTAAATACTTATCATAGAAACAACCCCAATTTCAACAATGCATAACATAAATAAAAATACCGTTTTTCTCATTCATTTAATCTAGACAAAAGAATTTATTAACGTCCTGATTATACCGACTTGAGTGGCGAAATCCGCATCAACTGTATTGTTCGCTGATTTTGCGATTGTGAAAACTATTTTCGTATCAACTAACTTTATATAATTCCATATGAGTTTACCGTGCTCAGCACCTATGATTCTTCAGACTAAATTAAATTAGTTTGCGAACATTTCCAGCGCCTTCTAACTTTAGTCCATTCGAAATTAGTTGATGATGTTCAGAGTATCAAACAGTTTCAGCAAATTCGCTAGAAAATTCATAATTCATAGCGCGCCAGCATCGGGATAGGTGTGAAATATTTAATTTATTTACCTGTTGCCTCTCGGTTCGAATGTTCATTAGAAATTATATGTACTTGTGCACAACCGATAAATGAAATCTAGATGTACGAAACAGTAAAAAATATGTTACAGGGTGTTTCAGGTATGCGGTCCCTAATTTCTAGGGGTGATACTACATACAATGGTATGAAAAAAAGTTCATATAAACACGAGTGCGGAAATCCCTCCAAAAGGCACTTCGGGCCTTGTTATAGTACATTCCATGTCCTATAAATAACTGCAAAATAAAATGTCAAAAATAGTCAAAAAATTCAATCTTTCGGCTCAAAAGGACAAGCCCTGATAAAAAAGTAACTTTCATTTTCATTTCAAGCAATAACCACCATTACGTCACAAGAAATCTGAAAAAATTCACCAAACTTCAATGATTCTAAAATATCCCAAAACGATTAAAAAACCCGTTAAAATGTTTCATTCGTCAATTTTACGAAATAAACTTTCCAAATAACTCACCTAAAAAATACAGCCCCCATATAATAGCATTCGACACCTAACTCACTTTTCGTACCTTCGGCATAGACCTCAAATTCATATTCATAAACTTTTTATAATTCATTTTCTATTCAATTTTAACGTTCACTCGAATTCACGCCCTGACTATTTTATCTATTTCATATCAGACCACATTAAAAAATTAATGTCAGGACTTATTCACGTTCCAACGCATCAGCACACGTTCATTTCACTTCAGCTCCATATTTACCCCCGCCCAGGCATCGACGCGTGAGATAACTAAGGTTCATATCTACGTGCGTGCGTAAATCATGATTCTACCAGGACGACTCAATATATTCAACTTCTTTTTCATACCATATCTCCTAAACTAAAACAGATTCGAGTTTTATTCAATTACTAAACGATTTCTCATTCTATTGTCTAAACAATCGTGTAATTTTTAATTTTAAATTTTAACTTTTTGCAAAGGTGATGCAATACCGCGCAATATTACGCAACCCTTGCCCGCACGTAATGTCGGGGGCCGACTTTCTACAATAAAATGGGTGTAAAAACGTTTGTGCTAGACTGACGGGGCACGACAAACGACACGATAGCGAAACGTATAAAAGGCCGAGCTCAACACGCTTTAGGCAAGTCATTGGCGGTATGCGAAGTTAATAATTCTGCATTTGGTCAGTGTAACTCGTGCTCAAGCTCTTCCTTGACCGAAAACAAGTAAAAAATTTAATAATAATAATAATAATAAAGTTACCAAATAATAACTGTAAGACAATAATAATTTTATTTAATTTAAACTTAAACTGTTTAAAATCCGAAGTGCTATCTGCATCACCCAGTGGAAGTCAGCGGAAGCAATCAGCAGGGGCTTATACAGGGTAAGCAATCTATCCTGGCCCAACCTTTTTAAGTGCAATCCCCCAAAAAACTTCATTCTACTACAAATTAAGTGCACGTCAAGCCTCAAGGATCTCTACTAAGCTCATAGCTCTTATTCATGTGCGTGTTCATAGCACCCAACCTAGAGCCAGAACTATAACCAGAGGCTTTTCCGTGTTCAGCCTCTGAGGGGGCACCTAAAATTAACATTTTATTCGATATCTCAGGAGCACTTTGAGCTACAGTAACTAGATTTGCACCTGATTCAATACTAATAAAAGCCAATATCTGATGTTATCCCTCAAGGGTAAATTCAATTAGGGATGGACAAAATTGGAAAGAGGTAAACTTACTCCTCCCCCAAATTTTTTAATGTAAATTTTCTGCAATTCTCTCTTCCGAATATGATTCCTTGGCTATAATTACACAAAAAGGTTACCTTGTTGTAATGCTGTAGAACCAATCTTTTATTTCTGGGGTACTGTCAAGAATAAGGTCTACAAATCAAGGCCCGAAATCGAGAACGACTTTGTGAGAAAATAAGGCAGGCAATTCTTAAAGGCGGGCTAATTGAAAGAGACTGCCTACGATAATTTTATATTGTAATATTTGAATATCATTTTTTTTCGAACTTCCGAGTGAAAATGACAACAAGTTTCAGAATTCAAATTTTGTCCCGAAATTCTTTATCCAGAGTTAAAATAAAATTCTGAACATCTTTTTCTAGTAACTTTCAATAATTCCAACGCGACGCAAAATATTGAGAATTTGTCCTAATCACGAGGTCACAAAAGGCTGGTGTTACATCTGACATTCGAGTTGAGTTGGTGTACTCTACAAAGTTTCGTGAATATATCCAATAACATGGTAAGGATGGTTGCTAAAGCTAGAAAGTTGTATCAAAATTCGTGATACGCTTGCAAGTTTAAAAGTAACCTTTTAATATATACTTGCTGGCGTTGGAAATTAATTCAAGATAAATGAAAAAACTTTTTAGAAACAAAATAAAAACAAACTAGAACTAGTACAGACACTGAGAATTCTGTAAGAGACACAACTTTTCCAATTTCCTTGTTTGTATTTTGCACTGAAATATTATTTTCAAATTCGGAGTAGGTTCCCTATTTTAATAATAACAGTAGTAAGAAAAATTTCTTACATTCAATATAGAATATTATAAACAACTGAAAATTATACAAATCATGCCATACAACGGGAAAATGTGCTTATTTTGATACACTATCAAAAAATAAAGATTCCAAATTTGTCTGGACATAGGAAATAAATTAAGTTATATTAGTAATATGAGAACTTGCAGTGTTGGCGCAGATGGTATTTCTATTAAAAACTTTAAACTATGTTTGTCATTTTGTATAAATCATCTCATAAATATTTTAAACATACATACTTGATGCCGTATTTCCATACTCTGGAAAAGTTAATAGTTAAACCTCTTGCATAAATAGCTAATCCTATAGAACTAAAAGATCTATTGGCATCTTATCTTCCACTTCTAAAATTTTGAAAAGACATATTCACAACCAAATTTCAACGAAAATTATTTGATTTTCTCGACACCATCAGGGTTTCGTAAAAATCATAGCACTTCCACGGCATTTATAAAAGTAACTGATGACACTTGTCGAAATTCAGATAACAAGCAACTTGTCTAGTTCTACTTGATTTAGTAAAGCCTTCGATACTTTGAATCCATAAGTTTTGCTTTCTAACTTGCATTATATGGGGCGAGCGTAGGTGCGTCTTTACTATGTACATACTTCGGTATGCGATGTAAAGCAACGACAGGCGCGGTTAGTACTTGGATTGGTGACCATTCCAACGGAAACCGCGTTCTCACCTCACACATCTTCCAGCGGCTTGTATATCAGTGTATGCGCGGAAGCTATACAACCTTAGGCGAGGGTTGTATAGGAGATATACCATCCTTCGGAGGGGATGTAAAGCCGTCGGTCCCTTGTCTATTAAATGTTAGGCAAGTAAAAGATCCCTACTCTTCTTAAGGGAAGAGGTTCGGCAAAATTCCTGGTTGGGGGTAGCTAGTCTACAGGCGTCGGTGTTAGGCCTCAGTAGCGGAAATAGGCCGACGTTAAATAAATGTATAAAAAAAAAACTTGCATTATTTCGGTTTCTCCAATAATTGCATTAATTTTTTAAAATCATATATTAGGGAACACTGCGTAGCTTTAGCAATAGATAATAAGACTGTCAAATGCAAATTTGCTTCATTACATCAAGGTGTACCACAGGGGCCCATCTTAGGACCCCTTTATTTTTAATATACTTTGCAGTCATGAATGGCAAAGTTCAACATTTTAGTGTAATGATATGCAGATGTTCCTCAATTAGTTGTTGTTTGTCCAAATAATAAAACATTTGTACAACAAAAAAATTTCTTTAGATCATACGTTAAAAATTAATGCTTCTAAGTATATCTTATTGATAACAGGCTTAAAACATTCTAGAGATAAATTGTCTGATTTTGTTGTCAAAATTGATAGCGATGAAGTACCTAAATTGAGTGAAGCAAAAAATCTTGGCGTAGCCATGAATGATGCACTTACATTTCAATCAGATGTTTCCACTAAAATAGGATTGGCTTTCAGCCGTCTAAAAAGTTTAAACCCATATAAAACTTTCGTGTCACCTGCTGCTAAATATCGTTTGTGTAACAGCCTCGTTCTCTCTATTCTTGATTGTGGTGATATAGATCATAATTGTACCAGTGTCTCTTGCTGCTGTGTAAATACGTAAGTTCAAAATGCTTCCATGCGCTTTGCGTACAATATTCCCTTTAGAAATCACATCACTCCCTACTTAAATCAAAGTTCTATCCTAAATATGAAAAATAGGCGCATACTACACACACACGGTCTTATTTGTAAAGTGATGACTACTAGTGAGCACAGTTACCTACGATGCAAGTTCTCTTCTTATAATCACGATCAAAATACAAGGCACATGTGAAATTTTAGCATACCTAAGCACAAATCGTCAGCTTTTAAAAGATCATTCACATTTAATGCAATCCATTTGTGGAACAAGCTTGACTCGAACACAAAAAAATTGTCTCCAAAAACATTTAATTGTGAGATAAAAAGTATGCTGCTTGCCAAACAAAAAGTTGCCACTTAAAGACAACTAGACCCTACCCGTGTATACACCACTTCACCACCTATTTATATTATTTATTTTCATTGTTCCCCCACCCTTCACATTTAGCGTCACATCATTGCAAAGTTTTCCTTGTTGTTTTTACGTTTAGGGTTAAGTAAACCAACTATTTTTTGTCTTAGGGCCATTGGATGAGCAGCATCTATGTGAAATGACAGCTATTTACCCATGTACTATTTATATGGTAAATAAAGGTTTATTTATTTATTTATTCAATACTTTGTAATATTATGTACATTCTATTCACAATTTAAATGTGTTCTTTTGTTTTGAGTAGCGCACAAAGTTTTAAGCCGTTATTTATCATCATCTGAAAAATAGCGCTTAGATGAGCAAACATGTACAACAAAACCTCTATGATATTCCCGACTAGGTCAGTTTCTGCCTCAAGCCGTTGAACTAAAGTGGATGGGCATTGCACCTTCGACAGCGTTCTAAAGCCTGAGAAGTTGAGAAAGGTTTTATTTTTAATGAAAACAATTTCCGATACCAGCGATGTCACACTCCATTGAAGTTGGCGTTGAAAACGCGGTATCAGCGCATTATAACTAAGTGTGCTATATGTTGAAGCACTTTTGAAATTGTTTATCAGCTATCGATCACTTTCATAAAGGAATTAGCTGAAACAAGAAAATATCCTTTATAGTTTTCTACCTTCATGTCTGAAATTAAAGTAAAAAATTCACAGATCTTGCATCCTACGCAAGTGTCTTAGGCGTATTGAAAGTATCAGACACAACTTTTTGTTTACTGTAGTACAGTGCTTGTAGAAATGATAAACACGAAATAGTACTCTTCCCATTATTTCGGATTAAGTCAATACTACAATTTATTTGCAAGTGTGTATTTATTTTACATTCACTATAATTTATATATATTATTCCATCTACTTGTCATTCATTATTATTATTATAATATACAATAAATCTAAATTTTTTGTTAAGCGATTTCACAGTCAGCGATTAATATTTCAGTCTCTCCGACCATAAGTCATAAGTAGCACTAGATTACTAGTCATCCCATAAAAAACTTTATCCTCCGTATTCCGTGATCTTGCCGACCGGCTTCCACAATTCTTGCAACATATGCAAATCCCGAGCATGTCGCATGTCACGAAATACTCGCAACGTTTTTTTAAAGACAACTCCGATATACACACACACGCCCAGAAGTATTTTCAATATTAAAAATAATTTTATATGGATGTCATTCTGTCGAATGTCAAGTCTCTGAATATAAAGGAAGGGGGTTTTAATTGAATTACAATATTTGATCCAAACTAATATATATGTATTTAAACAAAAACTTTTAATAATGTTCACTTTACTGTTACGTGTTTACAACAGTCAACACTTCCATGCGTAGATTGAAATAATTGCAACAAGACTTTTAACTAACCACTACTTTATTTAATGCTTAATTACAATATGTAACTGTTATAATAAGACACTAAGTACAACCATAGACACCAATATAATACACAACTTATTACTGTTCTTATTTTATCTGTTTACTTTTTCATCTAATATAAAACTATCATCCGTGCGCCAGATCCACTTCTTATATATCCGTGTTGCTTTATTCTCGATCTTCCCTGTCCGTGACTTGAGATCTTTCCATTCCGTCCAGCAAATTCCAGCACTTTCTTGTATATATGGCAATGGCAGTTCGCCAATTGGCAAAGTGATGGCGCCGCTTTACCGGTAGCCAACTTTCACTCTGCTACTTGGAACCGATTCAACCTTTCTCCGTTAGAGGGCGGCACATAACAATACTAATTTTGAAAGTTATTTCAACCAGTTAAAAAAAAGTCTAAGCATTACAATTCTGTATTACAAATACTATTCAAAATTTAGTCCATTTATGTAAATACAGTAACTCATTATCTTTGTTAATTCATCATTAACTGTACGTAATTTAGTATGACGTCGAATAGAATTACATCAATTCCTTATACCATTTTTCAAATCTTCTGCATTAAGAGGTTGGGTTTCATACACAAATATTTTAAGGTAACCCCACAGAAAGAAATCCAGTGGATTTAAATCTGGCCATCTGGCTGGCCATCGAAATAGTTCAGGATAACCTATCCACTGATTTTCAAACGTCATGTTTAAATAATTAGAAACGATATCGGCGTTATGTGGAGGAGCACCATCTTAATGGAACCACATATTTCTTCTATCTACATAGGCTGTCTAAGTTAGTTTCAAAAAATGTGGCCTTATTAATCTGCCTCCAAGAATACCTATCAATACGTGAATTTTATATTACACCTGAAAATTTCTTTGCCGCTCCCATCGAAGATTTTTGTCACTCCAATAGTGCATGTTGTGTTTATTGATACTGCCGCATTCATTAAATGTCGATTCGTCTGTACAAAGTATTTTATAAAATAAATTTCTTCCTATTTCCTTCAGTACTGACATTTCTGCTATAGAATTCAGTTGAAGTTGATAATCACCTTGGCAAAGTTGTACTTTTATTAGACGATAGTGTTTATATTAAAACTAAATTTTAGTCATCTCCAGAAGATGCCAATACGGAGGACGAAACGCGCGTAGCGTATTCGTGTGTATTCTTCAAATGAAAGCTCAGTGATGAAAGCATTGTGTGCGAAATTCCAGTCGAGTGGAACATTTGTGTGTTGCTATTATATAATTGTTCAATTTTAAGCATCTCCAAATGATGTTAACATAGTGGGCGAAACGTGCATCGATCAGAGTGTTTGAGTGTATAGTTCAAATTAAAGTTAAGTCTTCATCACTAGTGATGTCAGCATGGCGGGTGAAATCCGCGTCGAGTAGAAGCTAAGTTTAAAGCATCTCCAGATGCTGCCAACATAATGGGCAAGAGTAGATTATTCGCGTGTATTGTTCAAATTAAAGCTAAGTTTTCATCATATCCAGTGATGAAAACACAGTAGGCGAAATTCCAGTCTATGTAGAATATAAGTGTTGACATTAAATTAAAGTTCAGTTTTAAGCATCTCCAGATGATGCCAACACAGCGGACAAAACGCACTTTGAGCACAGTATTCGAGTATATTGTTCAAATTAAAGCCCATTTTTCATCATCCCCAGATGATGTCAACAAGTAGAAGTAACCCAAAAAAGAAGAAAAAAAGTTTAAAACATAGTATAGTTATTAATTTTAAAATAAATTTGACATTGATATTTTACCACCTGTGTTTTATTATTTGTGACAGTATGTTTCTTAAAACTTTTGTAATAACATTCTTCCAAACTTATGGATTCTCTATTTGCCAATTTTAAACATCATGCTAAATCTCCCTCAGCTCACAAAAAGTAGAAAGAAAGTAAATACAGTGAAGTTTTAATAAAGTTACTTTTCAATCGATTTGTAAAGTTTTTATATATTACCGTTTAATAAACCTCAAATTATAGTTCTTAAAACTTTCAATAGCATGCCTGTCATATTGAATTTCATCCCCGTATAGTCCCAATACTTTGTGCCTTGGCTTTATCCGAATTGTCTCTATGCAAAAACTTTTCTTCAATAACGAAATAAATTTTAAGAAACTGGGAACTACTTGCATATTGTTGGATTTTCATATTTTCATGAACAAATACAGTCTGGAATATCGAATGCGGGTATCCAAGGAAACAAGTGGAACTTTGATATGATCTATTTATTTTATACCCGTAGGTATTTTGAAACAAGCAGCATTTATTTTATGCAAGCTTCTTTTTTAAAATGGATTTTTCTTATATTATTGCTCGGTCTGAGAATCGATATTCATGGATTATAATTTTTACTAACGCTAATGTCTTTATAGTGAAGGAGAGTGGCAATTACGGAACATTAAAACTTTTCTATAGAAGAATTAATTATTAAAATCATTCCAAGGATAATACGGTGTGGCTACTTTTTATATTTAACAGTATTGTTATTTTGCAATCTTGCAAAGTCGAATAATGAGAAAAAAGTGTTGTATTTTAAAGACCAATGAAGTAGTTTATAGAAATTGAAAATAATCGATGGATTCTGGAGAGCAAGCCGTAGATTACCAGATGTATTAAAACATCGGGAAAGAATTTACGTTCCTGGCATCTAATATCAAAATATACATCCAACGAGTCTTTCCATAAATACTTAATAAATATTGGAATACATATAGGAGGGTCCTTAGAGTTGCAAAATAATGTTATTATGTTACCAGACTAACAAAGGCAACTAACAGGTTAAAGGAAAGATGGGCCAACATAAGAATTAAAAACAAACAACAATTAACATTGAAACCTCCTGAGTAACTAGAAAATATACCATGTTTAGAGGCAACACTCCGTGTAAGGGAAAATACAAATTATTTATCCACCTAAACTCATCCCTAGTGCCGTATAAATAATGAAAATCCGCAAATTACCAGATTAATGTAATGAAATACTTAGATGAAATTAAATGATTTATTATAAACAGAGAGATTCCACTCAATCTTGAATCCCATGGGATGAATTTTATAACCCTCTATTACC
Organism: Leptura quadrifasciata; assembly: GCA_963675555.1. Classification (NCBI taxonomy): domain Eukaryota; kingdom Metazoa; phylum Arthropoda; class Insecta; order Coleoptera; family Cerambycidae; genus Leptura; species Leptura quadrifasciata. The sequence continues at coordinate 9,038,875 of OY776681.1, read as the reverse complement.
GGTATCTCTAAAATCGCGCTTGATTGAATTCTGAGGAAATATAATTACTGCTAATACGAATTCTATTTAATAACAGGCATAACAAAATGATCAGATCAATTTGTATATTGAATTGAACTATGGTTTTATTGGATTAAGATACTATCGGTTTTCCCATAGGAATCTGGGGGAAAATTTTAATCGGAAGTATTACTTCAGTTCCATAGTTGGTAGTGATTACTAACAGAATTTTAACTTTTAAATGGGGTAATTACATTGGGCCATAAAGTAACTGTCAGATGAAAATTACATACACTGCGAACAACATAATACAACCATTATTTTATGTTGTTCAGTTTTGGCGTTTGTTAAAAATTGCTGTTAAGTTATTTTTTTACAAATGGCCTTGGATTCACCATTATCCAATGTCATTCAATTAAAACCGACCTCTAATGCCTAATTCATATTTACGATTCAATGATATGAATTGTGGTTTTCGTAAAATATTAAATATTGATACTATCAGTTAAAATTTTTGTGACATGTTTTATATCACTGGAAAGAGAAAAAATAAACGAAATTAATGGTGTTATGGCCTACTTTGAGATTTGCTCTTTTCATTTCACAAGAGCGTATGTCGAAGCCAACTGTGTTTTTCGAATTTTTTGTTACACATTATTATTCTTATTGTCTTTGCCGTCAACTTTTATCCTTTAACTTTTTTCGTATCTCCTCAAATAAGGAAGCTATAACTGTTTGCGGTTTTCCAATTTTTTAGGTTTTTGTAATATATTATCTCACAGAGTAGGTTATGGATTTCAAATTTCTTTTTACTAAAATATATCTCACAAAAAATGAAATAACTGTTTCTAAAACTTTATTCTTCTACAATAGATTCTAAGCAATTAAGCAAAATATTTAGTGTGGCCCTTGTAGAACAGAATAGAATGGAATGGAATCGAATCGAATCGAATCGAATAGAGTAGAATAGAGTAGATTAGAGTAGAGTAGAGTTATGGAGTTTAAATCCTAAAACGAGCATCTATACTGCTGAGCTCTATGCAATCTGGCAGGCACTGCGATATATAGAGTACGAGAAAAACAATACACTTCTCATATGTTGTGACTCCCTCAGTGTAGTACAGTCCATATCAAATAGTTTTAGTTATAGTCCATTAGTACAACACATACTGTCCCTAATTCAATGGCTTAAAGATAAAAAAAGTTAGTATAACTTTGCCTGAATTCTAGGATATATAGGAATACCAGGGAATGAACTTGCGGACTCCTTACAGACGACGTAAAAATAGCATTAAAACTGAAAATTAATAACACTTGGCAAAATGAATGAACAGCAACAGAATCAAAATTAAAAATAGCTAAACCTCTGATAGGGAAAGAGAAAATACACAAAGGATTCAAGCGAAGAGAACAAGTTGCCTTGACCCGCCTAAGGATAGGACATACTAACCTAACATCAATCCAAATGCTACGAGAAGCCAGGTAACCTACATGTTTGACATGCCAAAGCCCACTGACGGTAAACCATATCCTTATGGAATGTAGAGACCATTCAAATATACGGCATCAACTACCCGACAATCTGGCAGAATGTCTGTCACACAAAAGAGAATCAATACTAAAACTAATTCAATTTTTAAAACTATGATGAAAATGTACTAATCGATTGTTATCACTAATGTGATATACGTATGTTAAGATGCGGCTAATGACCAGAGTAATCGAAGCCGCAAAAAAAACACGCCTTATTTAGTCTAGTACATGTGTGTTCAATGTGGCTATTCCATGTAATAAATTTGTCAAGATATGTGCCCAAGAATTCTGTGAGATTTTGATAATTTTTAATTTGTTTTGTATCTATCAGAAAATTTTATAAGAACAGTTTTATCAAAATTGATAATTAAGTGATTTCTTTGGCACCAGTCATGAAAATGGTACAATATTTGGTTCACTTGAACCTTAATCTTCGCTTGGTCTTTCCCAGATACCATGATTGTGGTATCGTCTGCGAACATAATCTTGAAATAATTGTAGCTTTGTCCCGTGTAAGTTAGATTAAATTAGATATATGAACCGGCCGATTGGTTTGGATCAACGAGACCTTCTTCCGACCTTAAGATTGTTAAAAATAAACAATGTAAAATGCTTCAAGATGATTTTTTCACTACATCTAAAAAATCTACAAAACAATTAATATAATTTCCTTATGTTCTAACGTCGTTTTTTAAATGTTCTTTATAGAGATTTTAAATCCACATACATTTAGAATCAGCAATAATTTCCAAGGTATTGGACAAAGCAGAGCGGTGAAACTTCTCCATTAAAGTTCTATTTGCAAGTCAGCGGAATTTAATTTAATTTTGTTTTTCCCGAACGAGTTTAAGTACAATGAGTGTACGGTTATATAATGAATGCTAGGCTTCTTGACATTAGTTGAAAATGAGAATTCTGTAAAAAAGAACGAAGTGTCACTCGTAGAATCCATTAACGGACATTACGTTTTCTATGGGAGTTCATTTCGTTGAATATCACTCTAGAATCTGCAGTATAACGTATATTCTTGTAGATATTCTCTCTCGTTTCGATACCATGATTGTGTGATAGTGAAATTTCTTTAAAATATGAGCAGACTTTAAAACAATAAACCTGATTTTAGGACGTAGTTGTTAATGATCTTTACATCACATAAAATATTTGATTAATTATAACACTAGTAGATATCGCTTATTTTTCCTTGTTACTTTAAATTCTCTTTTTAAATTTCGAAAATGTATTAAAGAATAACCGTAGTTATGTGGTATTAAATATGATGACATTGATTTACACACTGACCCATTGCCTTTTTAAATTTGTACTAATATTTTCCAATTAATGATAAGTATCGGTATCAATTGTACATGGTACAGTGTTCTATTTTACCAAGTCATTATCCACTCAAACCTTTTTATGTTATTCCTTATAAAGTACCATAACAAAATGAAAATTTTCACCCATTTTAGGAATTAGTAGGTACCAAAGCATACAGCAACGGGTCTAATGGGTATTGTCATGCAAATAGGAAACGTAATGTGGATTTAAAATAATATTTAACATTAAAAAATTTATATAAGAACGGGGACAGCCGTTTATGTTGATGTTTACAATGAGAATATTTACTGACATAATATGCTAAATATGTTATTACTTCGCACACACGCGTAGGAACTTAATATATTAATTCGATTTAGGAGGGTAAAGCTGTCTAAAGCATTATTAACGACGTGTAAACACAGATTGTGTAATTCTGTTGGTGAAGGAAGTAATTTGAACTAATCCAACGATCCGGCTTGAGAAAATTCTCGAATAGGGGAACTGTTTATTAACAAATTACATAAACGATAAACTTTTGTTTATATTTTCTTATGTATTTATGGAAAGAAAAACTTTTTAATGATGGCCATTTAACGTATGATTAGTTCTAATTGAAAATTATTTATTATTTATTAATTACCACTTTACAGGAACGATGTTCCCAACGACAGAGTTGTATGCACAAGCAGATAGACAATTGCACAACGACCATTCCCTAGTGAACATTGCCATCTGTGCCAGCTGAGACTCGAACTCAAAAGCGGTACAGCGACTAGATGGGTGGTCTCTTACACAACCTCGTCTAGTCCACTGTTACCAACTTGTTAACACATGAAAAATGCCATTAGACATCCATACCCTAGCCAGGATTCGAACCCGGGACTCTATGGTTGCAAGCACGTAAGCATTGAGCCACTGAGTCGGCAAATCCCAGTTATTTATAACAACTCTAAAAAACATCAAATAATATTATTGAAAATGAGAAAAAATTCTTAAAACCGTCGTAAATGTACTGTATAAGAAAATAGCATAATTATATGAGGTGTTGAAATTTGAAATGTAAATCAGCCGTTGTAATACACATTTTAACACGTTTTTTTTATTAGATTGACATGTATGTTTGTTTGTATGTAACGGAATCTTTAAACGTGATTCTCATCCATTTCAAAACGCCAGATTAAACTGAAACTTTGCACACTTATCAAGGACCGATTACAATACAGTGATTTGACAACTTTGTCCTAAAGTCCTTACCAGGGATCATCAGGATAAAATAAAAAACATTAAAAATGACTAATTTATTGTTGAGATTTTGCCGGAGGCGCCGCTGTTATTAATATATTTTATTATTCTATATATTATATTTTATAAGCTTCACGTGTATGTTTGTTTGTTTGTAACGGAATATTTGAACGCGATTCTCACCCAAACTGTCTCGGCGGTTAGCACAAGACGACGCGCACATAGGTGTACATTTTTGCGCAACCTTCTGCGCATATGCGTGTGCGTCTAAGTGAGCAGCGGTAATTCACTGCAGACAGCTACGCAACTATCCGCTCTCGCTTAAGCTAATATTGCAGAACGCAAAAACGGTATGAGTTTTGGACGTTTCTTGTATCATATTATTATATGGGCATCAACACCCTGCGCTCGACGAGAGTTAAGCAATCGCGGTACAGTTTGTGAACATTACATACCAGAGTACATATACGTAACTTCGGAATTGTCTGTAACCTATTTGCCGTTGTATAAGCCCTTGTTAAACGCTAGTTCTAACTTTAATACATACATTATGATGTAATATTAATTATGTACTACTAGCGGATACTCGGCGGTTTCGAAAAGCAGGCGGGTATCAGCTGGTTTCTATATGTATCGGTGTTCATGATTCTAATTCTAAAATTCACCCAGTCCAATATATTGGAACGTGCCGAGGGATGAATGGCAAGAGGGTGATTAAAAATGTCATGTCGCTAACATCAACCTTAGGAAACCGGGCACACCTTATTGTATAAGAGCCTTGCGCTCCTATCGGACCTCTGGGAGGGTTGACTGTTTCATTGTCCATTACTTGTGGGAACAACAATGTAAAATGAAACTACAACACAAAAAAAGGAAGAGATTGGCGAAAAAAATTATAGTTTAAAAAAACTAAAAAAACACGCTTTAATAGAGTATTCCAATCATTCATTGAATTTGAAAAAAAACCTTTTATTTATATTTAGCTTTTAACATTCTTTTAAAAAATTAAACAACACTTTAGCCTAAGTAAAGAAGCAACCTACTGTGATCAAAACTAAAGGGAAAAAATTTATAAAAACATAGTTAATGGGGATTTTTTTCTAAAAAAAGTTTATTGAGAACAGTTTTTCGGAATCACCTTAAAACCCCAATTCCCAAGTTTGGTTGAAAAAAAGTTCACCACAAAAAATGTGCAGTAAAACACATTTTATTATCAATATTCTGAGTCTTTAAAAGTAAATTAAATAATCAAGTACAGAAAAACATATTGTAACGTTGTGGTTAAAAAACGCTTTTCTCTACTAAATCGCCATTTAATAGTACACATTTATATACAGGGTGAGCCACGGTGGGTGGAGTATTAAAAATATATGGAGAACGGACTAACCGATTGCTTTGAAATTTTGGATACCATGATAATCGAGTATGATCTCTCCCGATAATGCAGTGTTGCCACTTATACGTAAAATTGGCAGCATCTTCGTTACTTTAAATGGTATACCCTGTATATTTTTGCATTTTTTTGGATTGTCGTCTCTTTCTGAGTAACTTTTGTTAATATCTCCCTATACCTATCTCAAGCCGTTTTAGAGATAATAATTCTTTTCTGAATTTATTGCCAAAAATTTTCTCCTACTTACGCAGCAATTAAAAAAAAATTTTTTAGTTGCGGCTAAGCAAGGCCTGGGGGTATCCCCTCCATTAATCAAATGTTTCGAATATCATACAGGGTGATTTAGAGAACGCTTTCTATAAGTGACTTAGAAAAATACATGAAAGTCAATTTTTTTTAAACGGAATGCCCCGTATATTATTACCGATTCGGAAAGTTGATACATTTACCTATTTAAAAAGGTAATATATCCTATACCTAATGCGTACCGTTTTCGATTCATGGGCACTTTTCTGTAACCTTACCAAGAATAATTAGTCTTTTGGTATATCATAACGGGTGGGCCATGAAATTTGTATTCTGTCATTTTGTAATGACAACAGACATGCTGTTTTTCTAAATAAATTTGACGCTAGTGATATTTGCACTTAATCTGAATAGCTGTAGCACAAATATGGCAGAAAATAATTATACAAACACAGTTTTAATGGATTTGTTTATTATCCATGGAGAGTGCAATAAGATTATCAGCAGAACTTATAGAAGATTTAATGAGAAATATCTGGATTTGCCGCAGATGAACAACTGAAAGTTTATAAGAATTCAGAGGAATTTTATAATTGTTGGTTCGTCACTAAGAGAACCAAAAAAATTACCTAAACCTGTGACATCTGACGAGGTAAATGAAATCAATGTGCTGGCATATTTTCATGCAAATCCCCAGTATTCTATACGTTTTGCTGAAGGGGATTTAGGATTGTCATATTCATCCATAAAATGCATAATTATAAATTTACAAGAGTCCAGTTTCTCATGCCTCAGGATTATCTACAGAGAATAGAATATTGTGAAATGTTACTTGTATGTACGCAAGAGGGAAAGGATTTATAACACACGAAATCGGCACCATTGAGCCACAGACAAACCCCACGTTACTAGAGAGGCTGGTTTTCAAGTCAAATTAAGTTTCAATGTGTTTTGTGCGCTAATAGATGACAAAATAAAATATTACATATACGACGGAAAATTGAATTCCAGAAAATATTTAGATATGATTAGAATTGTGGAAGACTTCCTTGATAATCTGTCAATTGAAAAATATAGAACTTGTTGGTATCAACTCGACGGGGCTCCTCCACATTGTACACACGAAATTAGTATGGAGTTGGATTAGACGTTTGGGACCGTGGAATTGGCCTCCGAAGTCACCTGACCTTACCCCGTTAAATTTTTATCTTTCGGGTACTCTTAAAGATAGAGTTTATAAAACTCCAGTCCACAATAGGGAAGAATTAGAGTGATTCAAGAGATTGAAGACTTGGATCCCGCTGAAATAAGAGCTACTACAACAAACGCCATCCATCGTCGTATACCAAAGTATCTGGAAGTTAACGGTCTACATTTCGAACAATTATTACAATAGTTTTAAGATTTTTATTATTTATTACTGTTATTGGTATTACTTATTGTTACTGCTACTTAGATATATTATTTTTTCCTAATACTGATAGTACAGTCATTCAACGTTAAAAAGGGGCCAAATCTCCGAAATCTGAAGTACTGCTCCCATCTTCTTGAAAATTTAGAATTAAGTTCATCTTACCTGACTTACTTCCTCTTCAAACCTGACTTGGTCGCAAAGTGTGCTTTTTGTTTTTAAGGGGTGAAAACTACCCCTTACTACTACTACTACTAATAAATTAAACTAATAAATTAACGCAGTGATGGGCTATAATTATGTTCAAATATGTTAAATATCAATTGTTTTTAATCATGGATCTAATATTTCAATATTTTACTATTTAACTGCCCTTAAAAACAACCCCTCACACGAAAATTAATAAAAAAATTGGTTTAAAAAGCATGAAACTTTTTATTTTGGATCGTAATAGGATAATTTTTCCCTTTAAGTATAAGAAATCTGATACTTCATTTTTTTAATGATGCAACCCCCAAAAGCCACCCCTAACAATAAAACTTAGGAAAAATTTAAAACTAATAGATGGAAGCAGTGATAGGTTATCATTATGTTCAAATGTGTTAAATATTTGTTGTTTTTTATAAAAAAGGTTATGAACATTTTCTCTGAAAAATTACTCATTTTTCCGTCATTTGAGTTTAAATCTTTAGATAAATTTACGACAAACAAAAATTCGTCTTCAATGACTCATAAGTCGCTTAATATGACCTAAAAACATTAGAGAAGAACAAGCTTCAATTTTGATAAGAATAGTTTTTTTCCAGAAAACGTTTAATTCTCGAGTTATTCACGAAAAACTGTTGAAAAACGTGTTTTTTATTGGAATTTTCAATCGCGAATAACTCAGAAATTATTAGGTTGTAGAAAAAACTTTATACTACATTTTCTTCTTAAAATTTGATCCTGTATTGATTCCCGTGACATTTTGAATTTTTAAATTTCCACCCTCGAGAAAGGGTGGCATTCACCCCCGGAGTGGAAGCACATATCGGCACTAAGTCAGGTTTGTTATATGCATCCTTTTTGAGCTACTGTCATAATTTCAAACAAATAGGTTGAGTTGATCAGATTTCGGAGGTGAATCGGTTCATTGATTGTACTATGACACTGTTATTGTTCTGTTAATGAATTCAAAAAATTAATAATCCGAATATCTTCTAGAACGTTTAGGTTTGTTTAAGATCGAAAATGTATCGAAAATAATTTTCAATTTTTAAAGATCAATCCGTCCATTAGAAGCAGAGATATTTACAAGAAGCCGCAGAAAAATACTAGTTTGCCAATAAAATTATTAAACAAAGCAAGTTCCCGAGAGATCTTAACGAATACTTAACCATAAACCTATTGTAACACATTCAAACCCGTTATACGATAGTTGTCGAACAAAAGTTTAACTCCATTAATTTAGAAACACGAAATGAAGAAAATGGCGAAAGCGCCGGTAATTAATAGTCGTATATCAATAATCATACAGTTAAAATCATGATTTTTGTCGTTCACGTCATCATCCTTTAGTTTCTGAATCAAATCATCTCAAGGTCACACAGAATGGCACGCATATGTATCAACGTATGAAAAATACAAGTATTTTGTGATGAAAATATAAGCAATCGACGCAATGAATTTTAAAGGTACTGTATAATAATAGCATTATATTAAGGGACATGCCTTAAGCACGCAATTCCAGTTCACAAGTTGGTACTGTTGATGAGAAACTGAGTAATTTTTTATTTTTGTATATTCCCTGCCTGCTTCTAATATAAATTGAAAATTTATTCTGTAATTCACATTTGCACAATAGTTAGAAGCAAGCATTGTTATTTAGACTTTACGTAGAAGGTTATTTCTCTAAATATGCCACTTTCTTTGATTAGAAGAATTACGTAAATAGTAAAATATTTATTTACCCTTTAACCGATATTCTGTAGAATTGATACCACATGGAATATACACCTTTAATTTCTATAAGACGTAACTAAATTGAAACTTGCAAAATGAAGTCAATATCAGGATAGGGAACTTGGCATTGAGGCTTTCTGTTTCCACCGACATTCTGAAAGCTGAAAGAGGATGTGACGTGACAATTTCGAACATAAAGGCTTTATTATAAACTAACAGGAACTCGTCAGTTTGTGAAGGCGAGGCAGCAGACTCAAAATAAACTAAAACACAATATAAGAGTTAAAAAGTAACTCACGACTTGACGGTCCATTATAAATGCTTTTGTCGGATTGTTCTTTCTGCTCGAGTAGTATATATTCAATTTTACTTTTTATTATAACGATTTTGTCCTAAAAAAGTTCGCAGACGTCATTAAAATTGTAAAGTGAACCTGTGTTTTTAAAAGTAAATGATCAAAGACTAGAGGAAAATGTACTTTTTGGAGGTGTATTAAAATTTTGTTGAACAAAATATTCGTGTCTAACCCTCATAGCCAGGGAGGTAGCGACAGATTTTTCGCGTTAATATCTATAAAGCTACATTCTTTTTCCATGATAGTTTAGACAGTATCAATGATGAAAGTGTAAGTCTACCAAACTTTAAGTGTTGCAACAGTGAGTAAAAAATTAATCATGTTGCAAAAAGTTGCATAAATGCAGTATATCTATAAGATTGAAATTTTACATATTCACAGAGATAACATAAATACATACCGGAAAATAATATTCTACCGTGTCGGAAGCGTTGCCATATCGGGTCTACTACCCACGCAAAGTGTGAAAAAACGAACATTTTACTTCGATTTCATTTCAATATCCAACATGACGCTGCCGTGCACTGCACAATAATAACTTACGCAAGCATAGACGAGGATAGAGTCCCGCAGGATGACTGATTTATCTTGTCTCAGGAAAATTTGTTTTGGACTTTAAAAATTGAATTTACATTCTGATGGAATTCTGGGTGGAAAACGGATAATTTACGTATTGTGGTACTAAAAGAAACTTTAGATTTTTATGAAATATTGCCTTTGATTTTTAACAAGAAAATAGGACAAAATTATATTACAATTTGCTCAGTTATTATTTTCAATAATAAGGTTAGGGAAAGTACACCTGTTTTAATGGGGAGGTTTGCATTTGCTAAATAACAAGTTTATATTCTGGAACTGTATATTTTCAGAGTTTAAGCAATGGCAAACGACTTTAACTTTAATTATACTTCAGTTGATGTACTATCAATGGCTTACCATGTCATCGGCGACTACCTAATTTCCTATGATTTCTGAATAACTATCCGTCACTATAATTACTTTACGAACTACCAACTGTACAGGCCAGTGGTTAGTGCTTGGACCCATTGGTCCGATACCTTTCTAATAGTTTAGTGGGTTACCTTTTCGACGAAGCGCTAAACCGGTACGTCTGTCTGTTTGAATTACATCGACCAACGGTGTTTTATGTTATTGGACAGTCATACACAATTTGGTAGTTGACGTTTGTGTAATCAATTAAAGGATATTTCCTCAACTTTCTATAATATTTTACATGAGTATTTAATTCTCGTTTACTACGTAAATTCTATAATGCACGAACATGACATGATTATTTTCCTCTGTTTCGCATTGTTTTATTTTTATCATAGCGATTGCTATCACTCTAATTGCCATTCACCATTTTAATCGGCCTATTGGCCACAATCTTTAATTACAACCACAAAATAACACGGAATACTATTGTATTACCTGGTTCTTGTTACTGCATAATCGACCCTGAAATATCTACAGTATGTTCATTATTATTATTTGGATTGTTTTTAACTTCATGTTCGACAATTTGTTGCATCAATTAGTACAAAATAAAACGGTTTTTGTGACTATTGTCCCGACGACTACTGTCTTTCCATTCAACTTTACCTTCCTAGCCATACAAATAATCAACTAAATAAATAATTTAATTACAATCAAATACAATAGAAAACAAACTTTAACCGTAAATTCACAGTGCAATCTTGAGTAATAAAACAGTAAATAAAATCAATTATTAACTGGGGTTCTCAATAAATAAACAGTGTGTCCAAACTTACAAGGCGTTTGAATTAATTTAATTAATTTTCTCAGGTAGATAATATCAGACAAAGAAACCGTAATATTGAACTTTGCATAAAGAAGTCCTGTAAAAATACTACACACACAACGTAATTTGAGTCCTAACTTCATAAAACTAGACGATCAAATAATTGGAAAAAATTGTTTATTTGTATTCTTTCCTATTATTTGGGTTTTCTACCGCATGTATTATTGTCATCTTCAAAAACAAATCACCGAATCTACAAAATAATAGAATTATTGGAAAAAAGCCTCTGCGCCCGTGACGTTTACGCCAAAGGAATAGTCAGAGGTTATGTTTTGCAAATAATATAAATCGGAATAAACACAGAAATAATGTATTTTGCTGGCGTTTCAGAAAGTAAAATACACAGCTTTAAGATTCTGTTTATGTTAGAACTGATGATATTTTCTTTTAGATAATGTTGAGTTTGTTAAGTTTTTCTTTTAACATTGGTAGCCAGGTTGTACAAATATCTACAGAACAATTTGATACGCACTTGTCTTCATTTAATAAGATATATATAACACAAAAATCATGACTCTTGTAAATGAGGGACCCTACTCAAAACTAAACAAAGATCCAACAAAATCAATAGAGAGCAAAATTTACAGAACTTTGTTTAAATACAAACATGAATTTAATGATTTTGAATGAAGGAAACTTACACCACGTCATGGTAAGCCTCCTCATTTGTATGGCTTACCAAAGACACATAAACAAAATATTCATTTAAGACCAATTGTTAGTTCTATTAATTCACCGTGTCATAATTTGGCAAAACTTTACTTAAAATTATTGATCCATTATCGGGAAATACCGATTCATATATTAAAAATAGTAAACATTTTATAGAAGAGAATTATGAAAACGATATTCATGAATCACACCTGATGGTTAGTTTTGATGTAGTTAGTCTTTTTACCAATGTTCAGATAGATGAGACCTTAAAAATAGTTAAAGACAGGTTGCTAAATGATAATAATTTGGAAACTAGAACTAAATTAAGTGTAAATAGCATAATGGAACTCTTAACAATGTATATAAAAACAACCTGTTTTCAATTGGACAATGAGTTCTATCAGCAGGATTTTGGTATGGCTATGGGGTCTCCATTATCACAAATTTTAAGCAACATATTTATGGAGAACTTTGAGAACACACATGTTCAAAATTGTATAAACAAACCAGTTGTCTGGTGGAGATATGTTGACGACATCTTTGCAATTTGGCCTCATGGTGTCGATTTACTAGATAGTTTTTTGGAAAATATAAATAGTAAGGAATCGTTTATTTAAATTCACATTAGAAGTAGAAAGTAGGAATGAACTATCGTTTTTAGATGTTTTATTTAGAAGGGTAAACAATACAATTGAAACAAGCGTTTATAGAAAACCAACACATACTAATAGATATATAAATTTTAACTCAAATCAATCAATAAATGTTAAAAGGGGTGTTGTAAAATGTTTATACAATAGGATTAAAATAATTTCATCTAATAATGAAATATTAAATAACGAGAAAAAATTTATCAAAGAGATTCTAGTACAAAATCAATATCCTGAAGCCTTTGTTGATAGAGTTTTCATAAATGTTAAAAATAGGGACAATCAGGTACAACAAAAACCTGAACTCATTATACAGTAATAATTCCTTATGTATACGGATTATCGGAAAAGCTACGCCGTATAGATGACAAATTTGATGTTAGGACGATATTTCAAACGAGGAACACTTTAAGATCTATTTTAACAAAAACAAAACCGATAAACAGGGAGCAGAATTTAAAAAACTCTATTTACAATATCCTGTGCGAATGTGATAAATGTTATATGGGTAAGTCATCCAGACCTTTCAGTGTGAGGTTGGATGAGCACAAGAATTACATTAGAAATAATGAAATTCAGAAATCAAAGATTTCTGAACATGCTTGGGAAAACGGACATAGAATAAACTGGAACTTTGCAAAAATTTTAACAAAAGAAGCAGATACCAAAAAAAGAAAAATTAAAGAATCAGCAATAATCTTATTAAATGGAGACAAGTGCGTATCGAATTGTTCTGTAGATATTTGTACAACCTGGCTACCAATGTTAAAAGAAGAACTTAACAAACTCAACATTATCTAAAAGAAAATATCATCAGTTCTATGTTCTGTGTAAGTAGTAAGTATCTATGGAAATAACATATACAGAATCTTAAAGCTGTGTATTTGACATACACAGTAAAATAAGAGTTCTTCCAAAAAAAAAAGCTTTGAAAACGGAAAGAGATTACTTTCTGAAACGTCAGTAAAATACATTATTTCTGTGTTTACTCCGATTTATATTATTTGCAAAACATAACCTCTGACTATTCCTTTGGAGTAAACGTCACGGGTGCAGAGGCTTTTTTCCAATAATTCTATTATTTTGTAGATTAGGTGATTTGTTTTTGAAGATGACAATAATACATGCGGTAGAAAACCCAAATAATAGGAAAGAATATTCGTAGAATGCCACAAATAACTTTCAGACAATATTTGTTTATTTGTCTTGACGTAGAATTGAGATAAATAATTATTGGGTGGGATTAAATATGTTCTTGATTGCGTTATGATCAAGGATTTTATTGGTAATTAATCGATATGGGTGGGGGTTGTTTCAAAGGATAATATTGTAACATGTAATATATGTAATTTTTGTTATAAAAATGATAATTTTAAGATTTATTTTAAACTTTTACATATAAGTCACTTAGGTGCTATACGGGATGAAAGGATAATAATTGTGAGTGAATGTGTGGTATGTCTGTATTTGAATGCGTGATTGTATGAGATGTAACAGTTGACTAGTCTGATAAACTTTTTTACATTTGTAATACTAAACTTTATACGATGAATAAAGTATCTATCTACATATCTATTAATTGGCAAACTCTTCAAATCTAGACTGTTTGATGTTTACAATTTGGGCTATTATAATAAACAAAATCAATTCCATCGCAGGCTTTTGAATACCAAATTAGCTCTACATCGGCGTTGTTTTTCACGTCACATAAATCCTCGTTAGACATAATAATACAAAATAAGTGACTCATTGTGGGAAGACACAATGGCTAAATTAAATAGAATTTGAACGTTTTACTGATGCCATTGCGACAAGAAGAATAGACGGCTGTAACTGATGTTCCACATTATACTTCTGTCGTGAATTAACAGCCACTGTTGCTCTAGAACAGACGTCAACATTTGATATAGTACCTACGTTAATACACTCTGCTAAACCGCGCCGAACCGAATGCTCTGGTGCAAGAATAGGACAAAACCAAAATCACGCGATTGCATACTTTGTGTCAGTATGCAAATGATATATTTACGCATGTCAATGTAATGAAGTTGTGTTAATTATAGTGATCCTGTAAAAGTACTGATAACAGTTTGTTGGTCACAGCGTAAACAAGTTAGTTTCAAATGTAATTGCAACATTCTGGTAAATTATATAAACATTATTCCTGCGGAGTTGATTGATCAGTGATTTATAAATATTTAACTAGTTTGGTTCGTATCCAATATTATTATATTATTGTTGTTAGTATGATATACTGGGCGAATCGAAAAGTTGATAAAATGATTTTACAATATGTCCATTGTGGCGTGTCTACGACTATTACTACTTATTTATTGTTATTATTCTTATATTAAGAAGATACCTCTGTAAAAATAGTATGGAACATTACGAATATTTAAAGATTTTATTTGAAAGACTTAATGATTATGGTATTACCATAAAACCATCCAAACGGGTCTAGATAATCTGAATTGTCTAAGACATAATATTTCATCAAGTGGTATTTTACCAACAGAAGAACAATCAGAAATAATCAGAAATTTCCCTCGTCCTACTACGTTCAAACAGCTACGGCGTTTTATAGGCATGTTCAATTTTTATCATCGTTGTATTCCTAATATTGCTGACATTTTAAACTCCTTACATATTTTTAGCACTGAACCGCAGCATAATGATATGCAGAATATCAGCTCCTGGCCAGACCAATGTCTTAATAGTTTTATAACGACAAAAGAAATACTTGCCAATTCAACCGTTCTTACACACCCTAACTTTGTCTCTTACGACAGACTGTTCAAATGTTTCAATGGGTGCAGTGTTAGAACAAGTATAAGATGGAGAATGTAAGCCTTTAGCTTTTTTTTTACGAAAACTTAATAACGCTCAAACACGATATTCTACTTTTGATAAAGAACTTACGTCTTTATATTCAGTCATTAAACATTTCATATACCTTTTGGAGGAAGAAAGTTTATTTGTCTTACTGATCACAAACCTTTGACAACAGCTTTATTCTCGTCGGTGGTGGCGAGAAATCCCAGACAAATACGTTATATGGAATTTATAACACAATTTACATGTTAAAGGTAAAGATTGCTGATGCGCTTTCATGTATAGTTGATTTATCTTCATTGAAACCATGTAGTCCTAATAATGCTCAAACTCACGCGCTAGTAGATCATATATCTGCAGTAAATTCTGCAGATTTGAATTTAATATCGCTTACGAATAAATTGGAAATGTGGAACTAAAAACATTTATAAAAAATCAATTATCCACGAAAAATAATATTAAATATGTATTACAGAAAGTAAAAATTCCCAATTTTCAAGATCAGATTTGGTGTGATGTTTCTAATTTCAAGATTGGACCTTATATACCCGCCAAAATGAGACGCGTTATTTTTGAAATTTTTCATAATCTAATTCATTCAGGAATTCGAGCAACTAAAAAATTAATTAGTAGTAAATATTTCTTGCCTAAAATGAATACAGACTGCACCTTATGGACAAAAACATGTATTAATTGTCAGACAGATAAAATAAATATACAAAAACTCCAATTGGTAAATTCGATGTCCCTAGAGGAAATTTTGAACATATTCACATAGATATTGTAGGTCCATTACCTACTTCTGGAGGTTGTTTTCACATTCTTACGGTAGTTGGATGTTTTATTTGTTGGTAAGAGGCATATCCTTCGTGTAAAATTACAGCAGAAACAGTTGCTGAAGCATTATTCTCGCTTTACATAATTATAGACCAGGGCTCTCAATTATCTAGGTTACTTTCGCAATTTTCAAAATTCCTAGGATTTCATAGAATACTTAGTACCACATATCATCCTCAAAGTAATGGGTTAGTTGAACGATTTCACAGAACTTGTTGATTGCCAGGAATCCGATTCTAGGAATCGGAAAAGTGAACCTTCTTTATTGCCGATGTACGAAGAACCTTTTAAGGTATCTCATGTTGATAAAGTTATTAAAGATATTAAAATGTAATGTTTACAGTGTAGACATTTTTATATATCTCAAGCCTACTATAGTTTCTCGAAAATTACAAATATCTATTTCATGTTAAAACATAATATTGAACGTAACCAGACCGCAACCAATAGCTACTCTCTGGGCTATGTGCCCCGCCAAGCGCTGAATTACAAATTACAAGCCTGGCGCATTAAGTGTAATAATTGCATATTACCAATAGAACGCTAATGCATCGATTGCAACAAATACCAGCCGAAATACTGATGCTACTTACAGGAGCTCTTGTGTCAGTCCACCCACACCACTTGCAGACTGCAGTTTCGAGCTATTGGCTTTCGTCAGTGCAAGGTAGGCATGTGACGACCGACGTATTAGATATTAACGAAATTTATGTGTTGGACAAAGTCACCTTATGGAGTTGTATACTTGTATAGCTGATAGAAATTTGAAATACATTGGGTCATGAATAAATAAGATACAGGGATATCTTCCAGAGTACACACTGCATTTTTTTTTCTTGGTGCACGCTTTTTGATTATCCGGATCCCAACTAGTCGCACTAAATTCTTAAATTACATAATAAAATAATTATTTGTCTTCTCTTACCTTTTCTCCGCTATCGGATGGCAGGTAGAACGTCAAAACTGTCAGGAAAGATATACCCATACAAGGTATAATTATATTCACCGTGTAAAATAGAGTTTTTCTTCGCATTGTAATATTAAACGTAATATCCAGATATGGTTCATCACAGCACGTATAAAATTTTTCGTTTCTGAAACAAAGAAAACGTAACGTTACAGTCAATGGTAATGGATCGTGCATTTCCAAGGCATTGTAAATGCCATTCAAAATTTGGTGACATAAGAATTTCATGCAGTTTACAGATACTGAATTTTTTATATTATTTATTATTTTGATATTTAATAGAAGGGGATTATAGAATTTAGGTTCTAAGTAATTCATGATTTTTTTGTTTATGTTCTTTCTATTTATTGGCATGGTTAAGTGTTGATTTATTCTATTTCGAGTGCCATAGCAATGATTAATATAGTGCTTGTGTACAAAACTGCAAGTCAAGTTGAAATGATAAATAAGCTACAAGCATTGGATATTCTCCTAGTGTATAGTAAGTTTGTCGGACATAGCATAAAATTGTATTGTATTATATTTTGTGCTACCAATAGCGATTTTAAAGTGTTATTGTGTAAACCACCCCATACTATTTTGCCATAGCGAGTAACAGACTCAACCAATGCTCGATACACTGTTTTAAGGTTTTTGATAGGTTTTAACTTAAGAATTGCCTTAAAAGATAAAATTTGTATATGAGGCATCTAATCTTTTTTGTTAAGTATCAGTCAGTCTCATTTTAGGTTCTTGTCATTTACAAAACCTAATTACTTAATACTTGTGTTCTGCTTTATTGTATCATTTAAGTTGTTTATTTTTGTGTTATTATATTCAGGACGATTTGCAGATGTTATAGAAACAGCAATATAAATTGTTTTACTTATGTTTAATAGGTATCTGGCAAATCTTTACTTTTTTGACTCCTGATTTTATCAAACTCTTGTATCATCCCAGGAGTTTCTACTAAAAATAAGTACACTATAATCTGCATATAAAATGACTGCCATTAATCTTTATATTGATTAAAGAATTAATATATACATTGAAAAGTATTGGTCCTAATACTGTACCCTGTGGCACTCCAATCTGTATATTTCTCATATTAAGTTTATCTGTTACCACATTTATTACTTCATACATCGCGTCCTCAGTGCTTAGTCCTTCTGTAAATCCAAATTGGTGGGAAGAGAGTAGTTTGTTGTTCTTTAGGAAGTTAATTTGTCTTTTCCTAAGACACGTTTCAAATGCTTTTGAATATTATTAATTGGACTGATTGGTCGATAATTACTAATTATTTTAGGATTGCCAGATTTATAAATACGGGTTACCGCGGACACTTTAAATTGACTAGGAAGTACACCGACTTTAGAAACTAAATTCATCATATGTTTTAATAGAGAAATAATGTATAAGTGTATGGTTGTTAAGATTTTCGAGGTAATTCCACTGGTCCAGGAGAACTGTTATTTTTGAAACTGTTTATTTGTCTAATTAATTCATTATTATCAACCGATTTTTAAAATACTGATTTATCTGTGCTAAAGGGAGTATTTGTGTTGTTATGGAATTGTGGAATTTTATTTAACATCTCCAAACCTAAACTTGAGAAATAATTATTACAAAACTTGGCCATATTCTTATCACTATTGAAATCATTACTGCTGGCATAAAAAAATTGAAAATTATTGTTGAAGTTTTTTTTTACTCTCATTTGTTGTCTCAGATATGAGTTAATACATTTTTTAAATATCGCTAACATTTTCAGTTATTTGATTTTAGTAATAAATATTTTTGCATTATTATTTTTTTAAATTGTTTCGATAAACCTTATATTCAACTTCTTTGGTAAAATAGTGGTAAAGTGTTTTAATAATTTTGTTTTCGATTTATCTCGATGTTTTACATAAATAATTATTGTTTTATTGTGAGGTGTCTGGTTGATTAACATTACATATTTCGATTTAATTATTTATTGTTTATTACACAAATCAACATGTACTACACATTACTAAAAAGACGCACCTACGACAAGTTCACTTGTTACTTGTGGCATTCAGTGTTACCAACACGCATATACAGGGTGTCTCACCGGGAACTGAATCGATCGAAATAGAGAAAAATACGCATCAGAAAATTTTGAAAATTTAGAAAATTACTAATGTCGGTGTGGCCAATCCAATTAAAATAATTACAAGCAGCTGGCACTTCCGCTTATACCGAAAGTCGATACCAACTTGGAAATAGAACACCCTATATATTTTAGGGTTTTCGAAAAGAGCATAAAATTCTGAGTCGAAAATATATATATCCTATACCTAAACCTAGCCGTTTCAGAGATATTTGACATTTTATAGAAAATTTGACAGGAGCAATGGTTTGCAAGAACCGTTATAACTTTCTTCGTGTAAAAGATCCTCATTTACTTCTTATCACGTAAAAAGAACACAAGGAGAACTACGTTCTACAACTGAAATAAATTCAATAATATTATACCAAGTGTTCCGTTACATTTTGTCAACTTCAAACCGCGAAAACTTGTTTAGGTCAAATGGAACACCCAGTATTTTTTTACGTCAAGTTGTGTAAAATTGAATTCCCTTTTTTCTGATATAGCATTGTGGGGATTAAAGTTACAACTTTTTGAAATATTTGCGATCGATTTTATTAGAAATTCATGAATTATTGTAATCATTTCATCAAAATAGCCATGATTAGAAACAATCAGTCATTATCTTACGTCAAAAAATGCCAGCACGTTTAAATTATACCAACGAAAACTTTTTAAATTTGTTTATTATTTATGGAGAATATGATAAAGTAATATCAAGAACTTGCAGCACATTTGCTACTCGATATCCACAAAAACGCAAAATAACACTAACACTGTAACACGCGTATTAATCGAATTGAAGATATGGCATGAACTAAAAATAGTAGAGATAAATAAGATCAATTTAAAATATTATTTCATTTTAATTTCATAATTGCTCAAAATTCCGCCCTCGAACCTCGACATATTTTTCACACCTTCGGATTAGTTCCTCATGGGTAGCTCTTCTAATTGAATCCTGTGATATGTTTTGAAATGCATTTCTTACTCTTTGCACACAATCTTCAATGGGCTCTCATAAACTTTATTTTTAATAGTTCCCCAAATGAAATAATCCAGAACTGATAAATCGGGCGAGCGAGGAGGCCATAAGATAGGTCCATTATTGGCAATCCATTAATCATAAAAAGTTTCTTGTAAATAATTATAAATTAAATATGCGTTATGTGGGGGAGCACCGTCGTGCTGATAAAAAATGTTTCTATGTTCGGCGAGAGGTAAATTTACCTATACATATTAGCAGAAGAGAAAATTTAATTTACCGTTTAAATTTTCCTGATAATATTGTAATGCCACCACTCTATCGTTTCTTATGGCACAGTAAACATTGAACTGCCAACTTTCCTGAAAGTTTCGCTCTCTGAACATATGAAGATTTGAGTCACTCCAATAATGCGAATTGTGTCTATTAAAAAGTCAATTTTTAGTAAATTTTGCTTCATCGAGTTCATATACTATTTCCCAAATAAGAATCGTGACCCTCAGATCTTATTAGAATAAACTCACAAAAATTCTGTCTTAGGAAATCTGTTTCTTTTAATCCTTGAACCATATGGAATGAAAACGGGTGAAACTTATGTTTTAATAAGATTCTGTGAATTGAATCCTTGCATAGTCCCGATTCCAGAGCAGCTTGTCTTAATGACATCTCTATATCGATCGATTCAGTTCCCGGTGAGACACCTTGTACATTAATTGTGTTCCACATTACAACAATTATTCCGTTACTTATCCATGGTTTTATTTTTTATATTGTTTTTGTTTTGAAACTATTAAGGTACTTGATTTCTTTAATTTCTCTTGCAACTCTGTTGTGAACTTTTCGGTACTAGTTCAGAATCATTTGCATTTAACATATTTACCCAACTTGTTTCTCTGATTATTTCCTGTAGTTTAGTGAAGTAAGTTTTTATTATTTTATTCGAAACTGTAGGGATTTCCGTGTCATTTGAGTTTCTCTGTGCTATATTTATCATCTGTGGTGTCGTATGCTATCACAAATGATTCATAATTTGAGTTTTTTAAACTAAAATTTCTCTTGACAAAGGTATGGTCAATAGACGACGATGGATCATTCGTTACTCTAGTAACAGAATTAAAATAAGGTTGAAGACCATGTAAGGCTAAAACTTCTAAGCAATTATTTACTATAGGATCATTTAAGTTTTGTATATTAATATTCATGGCACCAGCAATTATTTCAATATTTTTGTTAAATTGTTACTTATAAAATCTATGATTTTACTACAATAGGTAATGGTCTATTGCCTTTTCTTAATTTCCTATGGTTTGGCGAAGCCAAATTTTATTATTTTATGCGAGATTGCAGGGATCTCTGTGTTATTTAAACTTCTCTGTGATATATTAATCATAGAATTCATAAAAAATCATACACACTGAATAATAAATTTACTGAGACGTATTAAACTGCGATTTTTACAATAATCTTAACTATCTGTGCACAGCATATTAATTGGAATCGCCTGAGCGTGGTGATTATTAACTAGTTGAGCCTCAAACCGACACCACTACTGATATGAAAATATTGATAGCTCTTCGGCGAGTAATATCAATTAATCATGAGCGAATTAAATGGTAATCGTGGTCGTATACAGTAAAGGAGCTCAAAATTAACAACTGAAACGGGAGCTTGGGCTCGATATTGATGGAATGTCGGGTGTTATATACCAACCACATTAGTGTGCGACCAATAAAATATTGAAATGCTTGTAATCTCACACTTGTTACCTTTTATTCAAGAATTATTGATAAACATACCTAACTATATCATGAACGAATGATTTATGATAAAGATAATCAGGAAAGTACTTAGGTAAGTAATTATCTGTGTTTAACTTTGGTGTATAGAACTTTCTGCTGATTCCTGACAAGTTAGAAAATTGTAAATTTTTTAGCAGTATTTTCTATGTGAGTTAGGTCTCCAAGCATATTTTAATGTGGAGATGAAAAATTCTCCAACACGTTAAGTTTGGCCTCGTGGATCACCAGATTTCAACCCTATGGACTATTTTTCTGGAGGCAATTTACAAATCAAATTGAAGCTGAGTCAAACGCGCGTGTCCATACTTACTATAGATAAATTCATGAAACAGAGTGGAAATGCCACTGTAACGAAACCATTCATTGATACTTACTATAGAATGAGCTATGTCGTATTTGATTATATTGTTCAAGCTTCTTATATTGCGTCATTTAACTGGATAATAGACTAATACTACAGCAACTTTAGATGAAAAAAGGGCTCCCCAAACAGTTTGTGAAAAGTCCCAAAGATTGTGGTGTATGCGTAACTTTTGGCAGCAGAAAAACGGCCCAAAAAAGTACCTTTTTTGTTTTTTGCCAACATCTTCTTTCCCATCGATCCTACGGCTATGAAATGTAGATACTTATAAAACAGAAAGAGTGAAAAATTCTCTACAGAAAAGGTGATATAAATTTTATCCATAGAACTAGTCATTTCCACGGAAAAAAGCGTGAAACATCAGATTAAGTTTTGTGATTGGGCGCTGCTGCGTGGTCCGTTCTGTATGGTGGTGCAAATAGCAGCTGCGCCTTCCCCTCTGACGTCGGGGATGGGTTTATACCTGCTTTACTGTTTTTGCTGATGGGATGAGTCAGCAGTAACGTCAAAGTTCGTGATACAACAGTACCTATCGATCCATTATTGCTGTTCCAAATAATATGTGCCATTAAAAGATCGTATTTATATGAAACATGAATTAGCTCCGTTCCCGCTATCAATGTTCGTTCTTGGGGACCTGCGTATAGGAAAAAATCTGCTTTGTTTGACGTCTTCGAGCAATCAGCAACTGAACTTGATTTTACAACAGTCACGTACGTCATCCACAGAGGATTCCTCTTGCATCCAGTTGTGTGGTATCAGAATGAATCTTTTGATTCAATTTGTGCAAATTATGTTCGTTATGTACAAAGGTACTACGGTTCAAACGCTTCGTAGTCTTAGATGGATACAACAATAGCACCAACAGCGTGAAAGCCATGGAACAACGTCGTCGTGCAGCAAAATGTTCATCTGTTGATACTTACTTCGACGAGACGATTAATGTCACAGTAAGCCAGGAAAAATTCCTTTCCAACAGTAACAACAAGAGCAGATTAATTTCAATGCTGTTTGTCAAGTTCACAGCCAACAATTTTGTTGTTAAACAGGTGTAAGATGATGCTGACGTTTTAAACATTGAAACAGTTTTGGAATGTTTACGCACAAATAGAACAGTTGTTGTTGGGGAAGATGTAGACCTTTTGGTAATTTTGGTTGGTCACGCTCCGATTAACGAAGAGATCTTCTATCTTAGGCCAGGCAAAGGAAAAGTTCAGCGGAAGCTCTACTCTTCTCGGAGTTTCAATAAATAAGAAGACATCAGAGATAATCTCCTCCTCCTACACGCTTTCACTGGATGTGACACGACATCTGCTCTTTTTCATAAAGTGAAAACTGCAGCTTTGAGACTTTTCATGAAACGTCAAGACAGCTCAAATTTTCAATCACAGTGATGCTTATCGAGAGTCAGGTTCTTCGGATAGAATACGCATCTTCCTAGCTGTGTATGGCGCTCCGGTTAACCAAGATGACTTGGGAGAATACCGTTACCAGTGCTTTGTGAAAGCTGTAGGCAGAAACAAGTCGGTCCAGTTGAGTATGTTACTCCCCACAATCGATGCGGCTAAAGAGCACCTATATCGTGTCTACTACCAGGTGCAGAGTGGTTAGGAAATGAAGCCTCAAGATTGGGGACGGGTGTTCAAAAACGGCTTATTGAAGCCAATAAAAACCTCCCGGATTGTCTTTTGAACATGATTTTTTTGTAACTGTTCGAAAGGCTGTGGCGCTTTGTGCGGCTGTCGAAAGTTGGGACTGCAATGTTCAGCAGTGGCAACTGTCATGGGACATCTTTTCTGAATGCTGCCCCAAGCGAAGACCATAATCTCGAAAAAAGAATCGACATCGACGGTCCATAAACAACCTCTATTCATGACTCCGAATCTTGGTATTTTCCTCCAGCCCAGTAGCAAAATGAAGAATAAATCGAGGATGGGAAGAAGAAAATGTCAGAAAATAAGTCAAAACTGAGTTACAAAAGCAAACCTAATTTTTGTAGTTATTATTAATATTAGAAGATGTTGACAAAAAACCGAAAAAGGTACTTTTTTGGGCCGTTTTTCCGCTGTCAAAAGTTATGCATACACCGGAATCTTTGGGACTTTTCACAGACTGTTTGGGGAGCTAAAAGGTGTGTACACGAATTTATAGCTCAATATAAAATTTTCCGAAGTGAAATGCTAAACTCCCTGGACTATAAATTACTAGACCGACGATTGAAAAGCATATTTACAATGAAAGTACCCAGAATTGTTACATTCGAGGGATAAAAGCTTTTTTCTGTCGACGGCCGAACAAGTAATATTATCCACCCAGTGTCGTCAGACGCTGAAACAGCGGCATTAGCTTGATCAAGATTTGCGTCTATCTTTTAAATCTTTTCCTTCATTGTTTTATATGAAACTGCGAACACAATGCTTTCTTTTGTGTAGAACAGGAAAATTAACATAAAAGTAAACTAGATGTAAACATTTGTTGAAGTTTTTGTATAATTGTTGAATATTCTATGAATTAAGATTATTAGTTTTGATTGATGTATTGGTAATTAAAGTTTTCCACATTGATATTAGTTTGATTAACGCAAAGCTGGCCAGTATGCTATGTCCCAGTTTTGTATTTGTAGAATCTTATCATCGGTTGCATCTTGATGTACATTTTTTCTTAAAAATTTTACTTATTTATAATACTTTATAAAATAAGTTAGTATTATCAAAGAAATTGATTTTGTAGGTGTCTCTGCAAGATTCCTTATAATTTAAATTATAGGTTAGATGAATTAAATGTTTTTGTAATTTTCTAATATGAAAGTTTAGAATGACAGTCTTATCTTTATTCAATATTAATCTGTATCTATCACACCAAGCATTCATGCCATTTATAATTTTATTGGTTTCAGTTTGTAATTCGGGAGTGTGCCTGCCGATACACAAATATGTCATCCTCTCCGGATAACTGAAAAATATCGGTAGTTACATCCATTCCAAAAATCCCAAATACAATATAATACCTGAAGAATTTAGACCTGTTAACACATTATCAGTATACGAAAAAACTTTAGAATTGACAGTAAAATAATAAATGAATGCACATTATATGGAGAATCAGTCTGGATTCAGAGAAAGTCATTCTTGTGAAAGGGCACTTCAATTCATTCTTATATCGGATTGTTTTGTTTTCTTATAATGTTTTCTTAATCGCTTCTCAAGTTACCGAAGTATCAAGGATCTTGGGCTAGGTAAAGAGCGACGAGACTCTACAGTTTAATGTGGACTCCCAACCACCATAAATGACAAAAATCGTCCGCCGTATTGGCGCCGCCATTTTGGATTTCTAAATTTTGACCAAGAATTCATAATTGGCGATCCCGAAAACCCCCAGATATCGATTTTGAATCGAATCGGATCATAAAGGGTAAATTCGTCCGCCATCTTCAAGCCGCCATTTTGTTTTTTCTTATATGAAAATGTTAAAGCGTTTTGTCACCGGACTTATACACATGTGCTAAATTTCAAAGCTCTAGCTTAATTAGAACTAATCAAAATTTTCATTGCAAGATTTGACCTAAACAAACCAACAAACAAACTAAAAACGAACAAACAAACAAACATTGCAGGTTAAATAAAAGCTTTTAATAAAAAAGGTTGCAAAAGAGATTTCTTTTTTGCGTAGAATTTCAAATTATTCATCAATGTTTCCAAGAAATTAGTATATAAATCTATAATAGCTCCACATTTTGAATATTGTCCAACTCTACAGCTATATTTAAATAACAATGAGATATAAAAGTTACAAAAAATATAAAACAAATCTATGAGGATAAAATTAAAATGTAACAAATATACCCCCATAGACACAATGTTAAATGTTTTAAATTTTTTAAACGTTAGACAACGTATAGTTTTAAATATAGTTATTCAATAGTTTACCAAATGAAATAAAATATTGTGAAAAATATAATACTTTCATCAAATTATGCGTTAGTTATATTTGAAAAGAATATTAATTATTTTGTAATTAGATTAGGTGATTTTATGATAAATTATGTTAGAAACGAAAATATTGGAAATTAGTTATTGCTACATATATAGATTTAAGATAAGCTAGTAATAGTTAATGGACTTTTGTTGACTGTTGATATATTATTATGATTAAATTGTAGCTTTTTTAGTTAACAAAGATGTATTATTATTATCTGGAAACATACTTACAATTTTTTATAAGGTCTGCGAGATCGTTTACGTACAACATAAAAAGTAATGGTCCTAAGACAGTTCCTTGGGGACTCCCATAATAATTTTATGTGCAGTTGAAAAATAGCCTTATTGTTACCCCTAATTAAGTCTAAGTTTGTTTCCATGTTTCTTTTGTCTTATTTGCAGTCTGAATTAATTTATTGCTGATGAAGTTCTGTTTGCTAGTTTTATTGATTTGTTTATATTCTTTCTTCTTATATTAATATAATTTTATTCATTGAGAGTTAATTCTATCGGTTAACCAATAGGTTCTTTAGTCCCTGTTTTTAACAAATATTTATTGTCTTTTTTTTTGAGAGTCTGAGAGAGTAATGAGCAAAACAAAAGTAAGGAACCATTATTATCAAATGCCCCTCAATATTATGACGGTTTAGATAAACATTTAATAACGTTTACTGCCCCTGGCCTTGTTTTATTTATCGGAACGTAAAACCTACCAATATGTTACGAGTATATAAAGAAAACAATAATATTTATCGTCCATGTAGCACTTTGATGGAATAAGCGTGCTATACAAACGTATTCGATTATAAAAAATATAAAATACATCTTAATAGCAAGAAATAAATAAACGATACCCACCTTACAGCAGGTACTTCTAGAATGTCCCATTCGACGGACATATAAAACTCCGACAAGTCCACTCCAACCTCCACTACGTTGCTCCCAGCCTTCTCGTCCATGTGCCTCAGGTCGACCTAAGCAGTAAACAGAGTTTAGGGCAAGCATAAAATATCTTTATGAAGCATCACATCTATATAACATGACAATAATTACCTATATACATTTTATACAGTCAGATATGATAAAAACATTTCTGTACATTTTTATACAACAATATACAACAACTCGGCATTGGCATACAACAACAAATATCCAAAGTACTAGTACATATTTTACCTACGACAAAGAGGCAGCCTATTTTTTTATTGTAATATTTTAGCTTAAGTTTTTAGTTTTTAATTTATTTGCTGGTTTAACATTTTCTTGAGCTTCCAATACATTGAAATCTATTTACTGCAATTGTATATGCATATGCATTTAATTTTGGTCACATGCAGCTGAAAAATATTTAGATTGCTCTTTGTATCGTGCCATTTTCATTTTATTTGCTGCAAAGTTAGAGTCGGTGAATAATTTACGTTCATGAAACTTCAGTTGTAAATTGCTAACTTTATAAATTATTCACGTTGCTAATTGGACGCAAGAATGTGTGGTCTAAATTGAAATTAGGTGGCTCTATGTTTTAGAAACAGCAAGTTAATCTATTTACGCCGACAGTCGGACAAACTTGAAAAAACGATAAATATTATTAAATGGAAAATCGTATTGACAGTGATCTTGTGTGAGTTGGGTATAAATGATGCATTTATGGCAGAAGAATTCTCCAAATTTGTCAATGCTATACAGGGTTATTCACACACATCTAAATTTCTCGGGATCTGTCGAGTTCAGAAATCTGAAAATTCGTATTAAGAGGTTTTTGGATATGGCAAATTTAACTAAAATATTTTCAAATTCGTGCCACTTCCGCTTATACCGGAAGTATGACCAAACTTTGCTATTTTAAATCGGACACCCTATATATTATTGCATATTTGGATCCCTCATAAAATTTTAGCTTAGGTTTGTGTACCATAATGTACCCTTAAACTCACTATTTTCCGAGATAATTAACGTTTTTGAAAAATTTTGACGGTTTCTATCCTTCGGAAAAGATCGATATCTTCTATCATGCTTCAAATTAAGAAATTTTCGTTTCAAACTTGCACAAGTACCCTACGGTCTAACTAAAAGTGCCCTTATGGTTTCACAATTTTGCACAGGGTGGTTTATTTTAACGGTTAAGCATATTTTTAATTCAAACGACAAAGAGTTTTTTTTTTTAAATGAAACCCTCTTATATTTTTACAGAATCTAATAGATTATTGAATTCTGCATCGGTTGATCCCTGTACGTATCTCTCTTGGTTTTCTCATCATAGACGAATATTTGTAAAATATACATACTGTTTGTTACTAAGCAATACAAGTTATAAATTGATTCCTTTCTTATCATAAAGGAGTATGATCATGTGGATAGTTGATATCGAGAAAATAAAATCAATAAAATCAAAAACAAAAAGATTGTTTTATTATTAAATTTATAAAAAAATACTTTGCAACAAAAATTTACGAAATTAACAAACACATTAAATAAATATTTAATGCAGCAACTGTTCAAAATGCCTTTCATTTTGCTCCAAACAAACAAATATTCTGAGATTTACGGCACTTATATCGTGGCTTGGCGAATTTCGTGCGGATCTAATTGCTGAAATGCTGCTCGTACTCTGTGCTTTAGATCGTCTTTGGAAGTAGCCGGCGTGACATAAACAGTATTTTTGATTTTACTCCAAAGGTAAAAATCTAAGGGGGTCAAATCAGGGGACCTTGCTGGCCATCTCCAAGGTCCTCGGTATCCAAACCATCTATCGTCGAACAATGCTACTAGTTCATAATACACTTCCCGTGTGTTATTTGTGCCATCCATTTGATAGTACAGTTGATTTCAAAAAAAACTGGTACACTTTCTTTTAGCTATGTAAATCATTCGTTCTTTGATTATGACTATGATATTAATAATCTTACAAATGTCATTTTGACTTTAATCAGTGGCGTCATTATTAAAAAGGGTTCGACATCCAACAGCTATTCAAAAACTTCGAATTTTTTCTAAAATTGAAGATGGTTGGACCATAAGAAGACTTGCTGCTGAATGCAATGTGAGTAAAACCACGATAATGAGTGTTAAAAAACTATGGGAAACTAACCAAACTATAACAATAATCAAGAAGATGAAAATCTTATAAATTACCTACGAGAAAACCCTTTTCAGACTGCAGTAAATGCAATTTCAGAGACAAATTTCCCTGTTTCAGTACCTACTGCTTGCAGAAGAATAAAACTAGGAAGCGAATTGAAGAGTTATTCAGCGGCTAAAAAATACAAACTTTCAGAAGAAAAGAAGCAGGGTAGGATTATTTTTGCACTGAACTATATAATCAATGATGAAAACTTCTGGGGACAAGTTGTCTTTTCTGACGAAAAGGTTTTTAAATCCTGTAACGATGGACATGTTCGCGTATATAGGCCTCCTTCCACTAGATACGACGAAAAATATACTTTAGATCCACAAATATCAGGAAGGTTTTCAGTCAATGTCTGGGCTTGGATGAGCCTAAATGGGTTGGGTGTGTGTTGGAACAGTGGTGGTCATCTCAATTCCGTTAAATATATTTATTGAAATATTAGACAATATTATGTCAGTAATAGAATATAATTTTATTTTCCAATAAGACAACTGCTCCATACATACGGCCCATCATGTCAGGAAATGGTTTCTTAATAAAAACATAGGGTTGATACCGTGGCCATTTAAAAGTCCGGATTTAAATCCAATTAAAAATGTTTGGGGACTAATGGTGAAACTAAGAAAATTTAATAACCATCCAAATAATGCCCAAGAATTAGAAGGGATAATTGAAGACGCTTGGGAGAACTTGTCGCAAGAAGTTAACCTTGCAAGAAATCTGATTTTGTCCATGCCTGCGAGACTTCAGGCAGTTTTAGACGCTAATGGAACAATGACAAAATATTAGTTAATTCTGTATTACGTAGTTGAAGTTCATTTATTTTATTTTTTTATTGTATTTTTATGTTCAGTCTGCACTGTTTATATTTTTTTATCTCAAGTGGTATTTTTGTGTTCTTATTTTAAAAATAGAATTATCATTATTCAGTTAGTATTTTAATTACAACCATTAGTAAAATTATCTGTAACAAATATTATTTTTTTAAACAATAATATGGCAGGCTTGAAAATGTTTTGAAAAAGTTATTTTCTAATTATTTTTTAAAATTCCATTTGAATAAAGTTAAAAAGAAAGGTTTAATAAGTTTAAAAACACTAAGAAAACCGGTCTCCTCCAAAAGACCCAGGTCCAGGGTAAATCACCTCTTCTCCACCTCCCTCTCGACATGCCTGGCCAACCCTATTTACATATGCACACAACTAAACTATTAAGATTTTCGATTACAAGAGTTGTACCAGTTTTTTTTTTAAATCAACTGTACATAGAATTATAAATATTAAGAACAAACTATCAATAAACGTGTCAACTACTGTACTCAAGATTTCCATGTATTTATTACTATTTAAATTCTCCTCGTAGATATGATACTTAAAAGTGGTATCTACTAATAAGCAGAAAACGGCAAAATTAAATTTGGTCTGGAGATTCGATTCCCGTGTCACATGAGGATTTTGTACCACCCAGTGGTGCAAATTTCGTCTATTAAAAATCTCTTCTTTGGAAAATTTAGTCCAAATAATTCTATTAAAAAAACAAGATTTTCTTGAAGACGTACGATTATCTGCTCATAGAAATGGCATTCCGAAACAGTGCTGATGTATGTCTCTCTTCAGTGGCACTACAGCCCAAATTGAGCCTTGGCCTCCTTTATCTTCCGCCTCCAACACTGTTGATCTAGTGCTGCTCTCGTCCAAGTTCTGACGCCTATCAAGTTTTGCGCGTCTTCTGCCACTCCATCTTCCCATCTTTTCCGTGGTCTCCCTGTTGGTCTTCTGCCCTGCATCCTACTATTGAAAGCCCTTTTTGGTAGTCTGTTATTCCGCATTCTCACTACGTGGCCAGCCCGTCGTAGCCTCTGTAGCCTGACGAATTCTAAGATAGGTGCGTCCGTGAAAAGTTGGTGGATTTCATCATTATATTATCTTCTTCTCCATATCTCATTTTCGTTTAGTGACCCAAAAACCCGTCTTAGTATTCTTCTTTCAAACACCTCCAGTTTATTCTTTGAGTTATCTGTCATGACCAATGTCTCACACCCATAGCATAATATCGGCCTGATGACGGTTTTGTATATCCTGATTTTCGATTTTCTGTGTATAGTTTTGGAGCGGAATATATGAGACAGAGCGAAGTAGGCTTTGTTTACCGATATTATTCGATTTTGTATTTCCGATTCCTCTGATCTTTTCATGTTGAGTTCAACACTTAAGTATGTGAAGCTCTGGACAGCTTCAACCTTATCCCCTAGTCTGAGGTGATTTTCGTTTCCTCTTGTTCTTGATTGGGTTAGTGTTTTTGTCTTTTGTGTATTTATTTCGAGTCCAATGTTTCTGGCCTCTCTCACTTCAGTTGTGTGTATGTTCTGCCGCCTCTTGCGCTCTACGGGACATAATGTTGATATCATTTGCATAGGCAGCCAGTTGTACCAATTTGTTTGTTGATAAGTTTGACCTCTCAGCGTTTGTTTGTCGTATGACATATGCTACGATTTACACGTACAAATAAATACGTTGGATAGTAATGGTTATAAGATATTACGTAAAGAAACTCACTTGGGCTACTGTAGCGTAGCAGATACCGCAGACACAACTTACCCCGGATAAGTGATGTAACGTGCCCACGATAAAATTTCACCAGCTCAGACTATCTCAGGGCGTTAAGCCCAAGTTTACATAAACTATGACAAATTATTAGTTTACTTACTTACACAAATCACTGAAAGTTCCATACGTAGTGGTCGCAGACGAAATAATGACACTTTCTTTAAACATTACAGAATTTACAAATATTGGTTCTCTAGCATATAACCTGGCGATGTTCAAAAGGTGTGGCAAGTTTCTTGATTAATAAGTTACAACATTAATGAAATACCTCGTGTAGCTACACATCGGTTTACAACGTGAGGATAAATGGTAATAAATTCGGTCACAATGGGTCTGATTTAGAGAACCTCCTTAAATAAATATAAATGCATAAAATCTTTAAATATGTACAAGTTACAATACAAAAGTAAGTATGAATGGAATATAACCGCGCAGAACTACTGAAGGTGGTCCCCGGTAAATAAAAACAACACACTTATCTAGGGTGGTACGATACCGACTTCTACGTTGAAGAAACTGTAGCCCTACGGTGGTGTCTTCGGGACGAGAGAAATTGACCCGAGGATGGGGGTTGATTATAGCCTCTCCAGCCCTGGAACTTTCTACTCTGTGTGGATGCCCGTCCGTGGAACTTCACTATTGTGTGTGGAAGCCCCGTCCGTGGAACCCTAAAGATATCCCGATTTAATTTGCATGGTCGGAAATGCACGTGAAGCGTGCCTAATGAGAGCAATTTAAATCTGACATAACCCACAAAAGAAATATAATTTACCTCGCTGATGAGGGAACAATCCACCAATGTTCCTAGAAAGCCAAAGTTGGAGTCCGTCATTTAAGTCGACACGATACTTCCAAAGGAAAGCCTGTAAATTTGTGAAACACGTGGGTAGAGAACGCGTAATATGGCATGAAGAGGTTAGCTTACCTTGTATACTTAAATATCCTGCTTCCGCAGTTAAAATTTACTCACAACAACAAAATATTCCGCTAAACGGAACAACAACAGATGGAGAAAATTTCCTTGTGTTGACAATCCCAAAATCCACCAGGATGCCTTGGATAAACCAAGTTTTGTGGGATTATCAACCGTATAACACCATCAAAAAATGTCTCTCTCTGCTTTTCACCAGCTGGAAATATGTCGCGCCTCCCGTGGACAATAGCGAAACTCTGCTACCGACGTAGCGGTTGTTGTTAGGCGGCCTACAAAACGCTAAGGCGTATGGTGGGTCATATACGCTAGAGGTCTGCAACGCATATTCCAGGTTAAGCAATGTCGGGGCGAGTCTGTCGCCCTGTTTCAATCCTTTATTTATTGGGAATATCTCCGTCATTTCGTTTTGTATGCGTATTGTTGCCATCGTTGAGTCAATTGTTGCTTTTATTAGTCGAATATATTTGGAGGGGATGTTGAAGCTACGCAGTATCTGGTAAAGTCGGGTCTCTACTAATTGAATCACGTGCTTGTTTAAAGTCAATGAAAATATTGTACACGCCTATGGCATGTTTCCAGGACTTGTTCAAGATTTGTTTCACCGTAAAAAGCTGGTCAATTGTGTATTGTCCTTGCCCGAAGCCTGTTTGGTATTTGCCGATAATCTCTTCGGTAATGGGTTGGAGGCGTTTATTAAGTATACACTGTGTCCCAAATTGGGGGATTATTTTAAAATAAATTTTCTTCATAGCCTACTTAGAAAACTTAATTTTTTCAAATTTTACACCAGTAAATAATATTTTCCTGACACTGTGTGATACATCATTGAAAGGAGAATTAAGAGCACTATTGAAGATACAAAATATACAATATGTCGTAAATAAGAAAAAACAAAGTTAGTGGCATTAACTGAGAAACAAATGACGGTGGAAATTTTTTGGTAACATCAACGAGAGCAGTGTCCTAATTAGGTAGATATACGAAGTTTTTTAAAATGCACCTTTTCAGTTTTTTTGAAAATATTTTGGAAACGAAGATAGCTAGGCTAAATTTAAAAACGGCATCGAAACGTTAACAAAACCTTTCAAAAAAGTCTCCAATTAACCGTTTCTCTATCTCTAATAATAACAGAAATAGCAATGGATGCACCTCCAATTTGGGATACAGTGTATATGTGAAAATTTTGTACGCCGAACATGTACATTTTACACATATTTGTCTATGATGGGAAAACCAAGAGAGATAGGCGTAGGGAATGGTGATATTAATCGATGCAGAATTCGATAATCTATTAGATTCTGTAAAAATATATAGGGAGTTCCATTAAAAAATAACTTTTTAACGTTTGAATTAAAATAATGTTTAACTGTGAAAATAGAACACCCTGTATAAAATTGTGAAACCAAAAGGACACTTTCAGTTAGACCGTAGGATACTTGTACGAGTTTGAAAAAAAAATGTCTTAATCTGGAACATGATAGAAAATAGGATGGAAACCGTCAAAATTTTTCAAAAATATTATCTCGGAAAATAATAGGTTTAAGGGTACATTATGGTACACAAATCCAAGGTAAAATTTTATGAGGAATCCAAATATGCAATAATATAATATAGGGTGTTCGATTTAAAATAGCAAAGTTTGGTGATACTTCCGGTATAAGCGGAAGTGACACGAATTTGAAGATATTTTCGTTAAATTCGCCATACCCAGAAACCTCTTTATACGAATTTTCAGATTTTTAAACTCGACAGATCCCGGGAAACGTCTAATACTCCGTGAATAACCCTGTATGATGAGTTTCTCAAGGAAAATATATTGAGTTTTTATTTGCGTAAACCAATTTTATCAGAGTTGCGGCCAAAACTTTCCACCAACTCTGTATAGGATAAAAATTGCAAAGTAATATGCTAAATGCATGTGATATCCGGAATTTTCAATTAACTGAGCAGCTCAGGAAAATGTTAAAGCTTTAGGAGAGAATCGCTATTAAACGATCTGAATGGATTAAGGATTCGGATTTAATGAATTATTATTAGAAAACTATTTTTCGACGTTCCCTGCATTAATATCGCCGGGTGAGATTAATGGAGCAAACTTTTTGGCAAACAGTCAAATGTGAGTGACAGTGAGATTTCCTCAAAAACACGAGAAATGTGGAATTTATTAACGCTATTTTTCACTCTGAACGCTCCTTTGGAATAACTTTAATAGGAAACAGAGTGCACAAGTAATCGAGAAGTTTAAAATGACTTTCCACATCGAAAAAGTTATCATCTGATCTTTAATCTGTGTTACTTATTTGGAAATGTAGAATGTGATGTGTTCTGTTTGTAGGAATAAGTTCTGGTTGAGTTAGTTTATCGATTTTAGAAGAAAGTTTAATTTCTATGTTTAGAGTGCTGATTGAGAATGAGCATGCTTTTTGAGGTAGAAATGAAACGAATCTTAGATATTTACTGTTTTGTAATTGCCAAGGGTTGCCACAATGCCTAAGAAGTCACTTTAGGATTTATCAATTTCTGAGAAGTAATTTGAAAAATGTGTTTTTTAAAACATACAGCGCGTTATTAAATCAACAGTTTGAGCTACGCTTATGAATTATTGTAAACTTACTCAAAAAACTACAGCGTTTCTAACGGCACTCTCTAAATTTTCAGAATGTAAGGTCTCTTCGAGAAAAGAAACCTCAAGGTCGCCACTAGCACATCCGTGCATTGAAAACTTATGTATGTATGTATGTATGTATGTATTGCTATGTATTCGCATATTGGACGATTACGAAGATTGCATGTTTATGTTATTTGCTAAATCAGGGTTTGAATTTGTTTGTTTCCTTTAGATGGCTTTCAAAATTTATTTAAATTAGCTAAAGATCCGAAAGGTATGTGTTTTAGAATGTTAATACTTGTTTAGAGTTGTTTTAATAGTCTTTAAGTTTTTATTTGATGTCAACAGTAAGTTTGATACTGACATCTATGTTAGTGGTTATTAAGTTGTAGTTGAAATAATTTCTGGCATTTAAGCCATTATGACATTTCTTTAAAGTAGGAAATTTTATTTTTATAGTTGGTAAATGTTTTCCTGGAGAAAGACAAGGAGGTTATGTTTGGAATGAAATTAATCAAAATTCATATGGTGTTTTGTTTTGTTTATTATGGGTACTTTGATATTTAGTGATATAGAACAACAAACAATAGATAAAAGAGAGGTTGTAAAATGGAAAAACAAATTTAAAAAAAAAGAACAAGTGAAAATTAGGGAGTGAAGAAGAAAAATAATAAACAAAAGATTAATAATTTGAAATTGAATTAAAAAGTCAGAAATTGTGGAGATCAGCGAAGAAGAGTAAAAATAGACTGTAAATAAGAAGGAAGAGGTGTTATTGTGGATAGGAATTGCAGAGGAGATAAGGACGAGATAAGGTGAAGAATTATTGAAAAGAGAATTGTTGGATTTGGAAAGAGAAGAGTGTAGCTACAAAGAAGTAAGGTTTTTGTGTGTTTAATTTTGGACAAGGTTGTATATTAAAATTTAAATAGTGTATTAAACTTTCGAACCTGTTATAAAACTGCTAAATTATCTAAATATCAAGGAAAATAAATTACTTATATCAGGTTAAAAATTTTACTTTAATGAAATTTCATTTTAAAACAGGAACTGAATTTGAACCTGCTCCTGAAGGAAAAGATAAGCTAGCCGGCCCATTAAATAAATTTGACATACTTTCGGATCAAAAGGTAAGAGATTTTAATTTGATCTTTTTGGTATATCTATTGGAAATGAACAAGTTAAAGTTTGATTAGTACTGCAAATTATTAAGTTCAATAATAGTAGAACAATACATTATGTATGTATGTATGTATGTATGAATCCAAATGTAGACAGAACTATACAAAAGTGTTTAAAAAAGGATTCAGTTCAACAGGTCCCATAGTTTTCGAGAAATCGAATTTTCAATACGTTTCATTTTCACAGTTAATATAATGCACCGGATCCGCGTAATCGCACCTCCTGCATTTTGTAATAATGTTCGATGATCAGTCGTACTAACAGTGTTAATATGTATTGAATAAGTAAATGTAGTAGTATTAACTATTAAAGGTAGGACTGACTGCTCTCATTTGTGGCCCAAAATGAAGTATGAAAGTGTAAATGGAGTACTGTGTACTGTCCTTTCCTACCTTTAATAGTTTTGCGCACCTAAGATATATTCGCTAAGCTACGCTACGCTGATGAGGAGCAATAACTCCGAAACACGTGTCCGTAGCTGCATTGTTGTTTCTTTTTGAGGAATAAGGCAGTAACTCACTTTCTTTAATTATTTGAACTCATAACTCCTCCATCTTTTATTTTGTATTTGCCAGGTGGAAATAGAGCAATACATATAGGGCTCCTCGTACTGACTGCTCTCATTTGTGGCCCAAAATGTGGCACATGAGGTATGAAAGTGCAAATGGAGTACTGTGTACTGTACTTTCCTACCTTTAATAGTTTTGCTCACCTAAGATATTGCTATGATATTCACTTATGCTTAATTACAAACATGAGGAATATGTTTTCTAGTGTGCGGAATTAGATGAATACTCTGTATTATACACAAATTATTATCTTTGAGTACTCTTGGTATTCTTTGTAGGAATTCGAGTCTGTAGATCGCAATACACTGAAAAGTGTTTTCAGTTTATACTTTCAATGGGGTTTTTTAGTTTTAAAAAACTTATCTGTATCAGTATTTTAATTTAAAGTATTTATACTTATTGCATGTTATCTATTATATTTAACTTACCTTTGATGGGATATTGTACTGGGTTTTATTATGGTAGATAGCAAGAAGGACTGGTATAGATAAAGAGAAAGGGACAAATTCATATTTTACAAGCAATGGAATGAATTCGAATAAATTCTATAGTATATTGTGTTTGTGATGCAAACCATTTTAATTAGGGAATCTGTATGGATAGTTATTGGGCTTTATTGCTATTTTAAAGCAAATTTTAATATTTGGTTTTGACATATCACAAATAATTTCTTATTTTCCATACAATTTCTTAATTTAGCCAAAATAAGCAATTAGAGATTATATAAACTGTTTAAGAAGAGCTGAATTATGATATGAATAGTTTTTATACATCTGGGTATCTGTATCGGACAGTCATAAAACTGAGATTACTCAAAATCATTGTTAGTGATCATAATTCTACTTCTAAATCATCTCTAATTGTTTATTGCATTTTTATTGTTCTATTACTTTTAAATTTGTAAATAATTTGTGCGTGAGTGCGAATTTTGACACAAAAAGGATCTAAGCTGTACTAGGAAATAAATACTCGCAGAATAAGATTAAAATTAGCACAAAAGATGTGTAAGACTCTCGGTCACACATTTTATTAAGGAATGTCAACCCCAATTTAAAAGGGGTAGACAGAAAACGTATTGTTAGAACTGTAACATTTGCGTTGCTATGGCAATATTAAACGTCAAACTGACCCTATATAATGCAATAGCTGAAAAAAATGTTTTTTTCAATTAGACCACGAATCTGAAAACATGTAACAACGTAACCTGAAAATTGGAGATTTGACAAGAGTTGTCAAAAATATAATTTTGAAGAAAAGTCTAAACATTTTGAAATTGGTATCATGGAAATTTAATATTGGGGTGGAAACGAAATAGAGTTGGAGTTTTTTTTTAATTAATAATTTTGGAAATCCAGGAGAGAGTACATAGACGTTTGGAATTTATTTTGAAATCTAATATCCTTTTAAAACATTCGTGAGTTTTATTAATTTA
This sequence comes from Leptura quadrifasciata, assembly GCA_963675555.1. Taxonomy (NCBI): domain Eukaryota; kingdom Metazoa; phylum Arthropoda; class Insecta; order Coleoptera; family Cerambycidae; genus Leptura; species Leptura quadrifasciata. The sequence continues at coordinate 9,000,003 of OY776681.1, read as the reverse complement.
ATACTGAACTTTTATCCATTTGTTGTCATTTTTATATTTTATATTTTAAGTTAGATCAGGCAGATTAAGTTAATACTGTTGCTTTTATATTTTACATTTTTATAAAAATACAATATATTGTTAGATTTGAATTCGAATTTGTTTCTTTGTGTGTATGTCGAGTGTCAAATTTGAAGATCAGAATTCATGCTCTGAGCATTAGGAGTATTTTTGTTAATAATAATTTAGAGTGGGAATTTAATTCCGGCACATTAATAAAGGGGTTTGTTTTTTTTTGAAAGGGTTGTACAGGTGTAATTTGCATTTCAGATTGCACAGGGGTGTACACGGCAATATATTCGCTAAGCTGCGCTAAGCTGATGAGGAGCAATAACTCCGAAACACGTGTCCGTAGCTGCATTGTTGTTTCTTTTCGAGGAATAAGACACTAACTCACTTTCTTTTATTATTAATCTTTTGAAATTTGCCAAAATAAACTTTCGTAAGTTGTTAGATGAGAACTAGGCGAGGAGGAATAGTTTTTATTAAAAATAATTGCAGGTTTTTTTTGAAAATGGAGCAAGATTTGTTATTTATATTTTATTATGACGATATGATTGTCAACAAATCAATAAAAAAAGGACTACTAAGCTTAATAAAATCAACTGAATCTCGACCAGATGAATTTGCCAAAAATATTCTTATTCATAAAAATGCAATATTGTGTGTTATGAAAAGTTTTAAATTTCATACATTCGTATATTAGTTGAGAAAATATTAGCACCAAGTTAATGCCTTCCTACCCTTCTAGTTTACCAAGTATTAGTGTAACTGAACAGCTTCGAACTCGAAGTATGGATTGCTTTGAAATACGCAAAATGTGTTTATTTTGTACGAGAGTGGGAGATAAGAAACAAGAAAAATTAATTTCCATACAAACAGGTACCTACTTATTATACAGGATATCTCAGAATTGCTGAAAAAAATTAGTAGTAGATCTCAATAAGTATAAATTTTAATATACTTGCTTCTTCCATTTCTGAGATAAAGGGGTTGAAAACACGAATTTGCAGAAAAACATAAATTTAATGTAAGTAAAAAAGTTTTTTCTATAGAAATGCGATTTTTAAAACCCTGTACAACATATACACATATAATGTCTAATAATTTCTTTAAAATTCTATCTTGGGAGTGCAAAACAAAATTCCAAAAAGAAGAATATTTTTGAGAATCTACTGAAACACCACTTTCTTTTCTGTAAGATCCTCTGTGTTATATGATTTTGTATCATGTATTTGTAATTAATACTTAGGTATAGGACAATCAACCAGGCCAAAAATTTTAGATGCTGCTAACAAATGTAGTGATTCAGAAATGATCTCACAGCTTGCTAATTATAGTGTTCTTTTTGCCTATGACACGGAATATCAAAAAAATATGTTATAGGAGATATATTTCATATAAGAATATAGCCGCAAAAAATAGACAAAAGTCCAATAAGATTTGTGCTTCAGATAAAGTTGCTGATAATGACAGATCTAGTAGTTCACATGAGGAACAGGATACTTTTTCTTTAAACCTCTCTAACAACCAAATTCTTCATGGAGCTCAGGAAATTTTGCAAAAAGCCATATCTGACTATAAGACAATAAGAAATATTTTCCCTGCTCTTAACGAAACGACAAAAGAAGAATTCGAAAGTCAAGTCCCTGATGTGTTATTGACATGAGAATAGGGATAATACAGATTGTCTAACTCTCTCAAATATTATCATGATCTTTTACTCAAAACAATTCTCCAAAAATAATTTACAGACAGCTTTAGGTTTAAACTTACATAATAACGTCAGAAACAAAAAAAATGATAATAATCTTCTAAAGTTTGTTCGCTGAGAGAATTCCGGTGTGACGTCACGTACGTCTGAACTGAGATTCCGTAGGCTCGTTGGTGTTTTCGAATGCACAGTGGCGTCGCCTTGTTTTATATCTTAATTGATGTATTTAATTAGATTTATTTAAAGGAAATTGAATTATATTAATTTAAGTAGCATATACAATACATCTGTTGTAAATTTATAGTAATTTAATTAAATAAATAAATTATAATATTGAATTGTTTTGGTTTCAAGTAAAGAATATGAGAGAGCAAATATACAAAATAAATACACGTAAATAGTTGCACCTAAATCTTGTTTATTTATTAATAGAATTTTGTCAAATAACTATATGTAATCTTGAAGTAAAAATATATACCTAATACTTATTATGCCGAACCCTATATAAAACAAATATGCCAGTAAAATACAAATACCTAGTATAAGATAAATAAATAAATTTAGTTTTCTTCGTCAGTGTCTAATTCTTTCGAGTCCTCATCGTCGCTATTAACACTTATATGACTGATGGTTGAGAGGTAAGCGCACTTGTCTCTCATCCAAAAGTTCCGGGTTCGATTCCCGGCCGTGGCAGTGGAAAATAGTGTGAGAGGGATTCTTCCACTATACACGGATATTGGGTGTGTGTCCCTTGTCTCTAAATGTGTAGCCCCCTCCCACACAAGGCTCCTCTAGAGCCTTCCGGGATAAAGGAGGTCGTCATTACCTGTGGTGTTATTTATTTATAATGAGTGGCATGGCATAACTTCTTCAGTATGAACCTCTCGATCATATGTCTCTAAAATCAATTTATTTGTGTGATTTACACAGTTGGACCAAATTGAGCTCGACACTTGATATAAAGCCTCGTTCCACATAGCAAGAACGGTTTCGCCACTAAAACCATCTTTCCCGATGTGATTGTTATAATACTCATTACAAATTCCCCAAACAAGTTCTATTGGGTTGAACTGACAATGGTATGGTGAAAGCCGCAGTACTTCATGTCCATGCTGTCTAATTAAATTGTCGACAACATAATATTCCTCTGTTCTGTTAGCTCCAGCTATTTGGAGCAATTCGGCTTTTAATGCGGTATCACTAAAATCTATGTTTTTGGTCTTTAACCAGTTTCTTTCGTCCAAGATCGGTTTGGTTGTTTTTCTTCAACCCAAGAGTGGTACTTAGCATTATCTAAAACAATAATACTTGGATTTTGTAACCCCGGCAAAAGTCTCTGTGTTAGCCACTTTTCAAAATTTTCAGAGTTCATGTTGTCATGATAATCTGCTGACTTATTCTTGGTGGAGAAAACTAAACTCGCATCTTCAGCAAAACCATGAATAGATCCTGCATGTAAAACTATAAATCTTTTATCTTCTGTAGCTGTATGACGCCTTTTCGACTTACTGGAATCATCTTGTCAAGAACGTTTTAATCCTCCCCTGCTAAAGATCCAAGTTTCGTCTAAGAACATTACATCTAGGGGGTCATTACTTTTCAGATTTTTTACATATTTGCGTAAAAAGTCTATCCGTTTTAGATAAATGTGTGGTCTTTCACACAGTACTTTTCTATTGCCATCTTTTTTAAAGGAAAAGCCTAATTTTTATATCACTTTATATAGACTGGTACGGCCAATATCAACTATTGCTCTAGATTTTAGCTCCTCTAAAAGGATATCCAAGGAAGTATGTTTATGATCAGACACCATATCGTAAATAACATTTTTCGTTCTATATTTTACACCATCGCGTAACTCTGTTTTGGACTTTTTACGATTTCGTACATTTTCTTGATCGTTTTTAGCTATTTTTCTTACAGTCTTTTCATCGATTTTTAAAACCTCACTCACTCGCCTTTGAACAGCTTTTATTGACAATAAAGGTCCACCATTTTCATTTTCCTTTTGAAAATATTCCCACAAATTCAAAACTAACTCGAAATCGCCAGCCGCATTCGACGACGACACGCGTTACGCAAATTGGTTTGCTATCGAGTAATAGCAATGCCGCACCTCGGTGATAACTTGACCACAAATATTAAAACTTAGGTTACAAACAATATTTCAATAAAAACAAGGAAGGACAGAGTTTCGGACGATATTCCTTACACTATACGACCGGGATTCTCTCAGCGAACAGACTTTATATAACATGGGATTTTCGTGTTCTTACAATGATGTAAGAAGTATGACAACAGTTTTGGATAAATACAGGTTGAGTACTGAAAAAGACATATGGACTAGATTACCGAAAATCAAGCAAATTATATACTGCCAATATTAGTAATCATATGCGATTTTCATTCGATTGACAATCGCACATGTATCGGGTCAGGAATAATAATTATAACAGCACAACGAATTTAGACAACCCCCCAGTTCCAGAAACCAGAGCTTGTGCGGAGGGGGGTTATACATTGAAAAAACGTGGACATACAACCATTTCCTCCGACAGTGCCAGAGCCAGGATTCGAACCCGGTGGTGCGATGTCCGTGAGATTAATCGCGATTGCCACCTCGCGCCTTAACTCACTCGGCTATCGACCAGACATAATAATAAAATACATGCAATCTTGCGAAAATACTATTGCATTCTCCGCCGCGCCACAGACAGATTGTTCTTAGAGTGCGCCTCCGAGCCCAAGAATCCGAGCGCAAATGACACTATGAAAATGAGGCGTATTAAAAATTCAATTGCTCGAAAATAATGAGACCTAAAGAGTTGGATCTTTTTTAAAAAACTTTTCTATAGTTTTGTCTACATTTGACTTCATATATGCATACATAAATTTTGAATAATTAACATACTTGCTCGCATGGTGAAGTTTTTAATGCACAGACTTGCTACTGGCGAATTTGGGGCTTATTTCTTCGAAAAGGCCTTACATACTGAAAATTTGGAGAGTACCATTAGAAGCGCCATAGTTTCTTGAGTAAGTTCACAAAAATTCATATTCGTAGCTCAAACCGCTGATTTAATAGGGCGATGTATGTTTTAAAAAGCACATTTTTCAAATCACTTCTCAGGCATCAAAAATTTAATTTTGCGAAATTCGGTCTTACTAAAAAAAGTTGTAATATATCATTTCGGATGGTCAAAATTATGTTCTATAAGATGGTGAAGGTCCCATTTAGTTATATACCTTTACTTAAAAAAAAAATGGCATAATTATGAGCCGATTTTATTCCACTATTAGTTTTATTCACGAGTACGAAGACTAATAAAAAAAAATGTGTTTTAGAAGAACAAAGCTTGTATCCTAAATTTTCTTATACGATATCTTTCTGTCGATCTAAGCACGCTTCTTTACCATCAAAATACATCTGCAAATGTATTGCTTTCATCGACACTAATTGCTCTGTGTAGTGAAAGCAGTGATAAAGCCGAATATAGACTTTACACTTTCGATATGCATCGCGGATGATTCATCTGTAGTTAAATGTGTAAAGATTGTTTTCATCTGCGTTTCATCTAAAGTGATCATCCAAATTAATCAGTGAACAATGTAGACGTGCTTCGCGGATGATTCACCTGCAGTGAATACAATTTCATCCAAAGTACAAAGTACCTCTACTTTGTTTACTGTTCAATTTGGATAATCATTTTAGATGAAACGCAGATGAAAACAGTCTTCACACATTTCACTGCAGATGAATCATCCACGATGCATATCGAAAGTGTAAACTCTACATTCGCCTTAAGGATTGTTTTCATTTGTGTCTCATCTAAAGTGATCATCCAAATTGATCAGTAAACCTTTGTTTGCTGCCGTGTCACACTCATTAATCCCTCGATCCACTGAATTGAACTTGATTGATAATTTCTGTGTCTTAAGGCGAATGTAGGCCTTACACTTTCGATGTGCATCGTAGATGATTCATCTGCAGTGAATATGATTTCATCGGTAGTAGAGAGTACCTCTACTTTTAGAGGTACTCTCTACTACCGATGAAATCATATTCACTGCAACAAAAGTAGAGGTACTCTCTACTACCGATGAAATCATATTCACTGAATCATCTACGATGCACATCGAAAGTGTAAGGCCTACATTCGCCTTAAGACACAGAAATAATCAATCAAGTTCAATTCAGTGGATCGAGGGATTAGTGAATGTGACACGGCCACACAAATCGTGTACCTTCAAAACAACCGTTTAAGACTTTCGTTGATTACCTCAAGGTAAACAGTTGTACAGAATTTTTGAGGGCAGTGTGTATACAGATGATACTAGTTGATGACGGTGCCATTTTTCTAATTTCTTCGGTCTAGTGCAGACACTTAAATTAAATTTAGCAGCCTCGTGATGTAATCAAGAGCGCTGTAAATAGTTAGACATTAAGGTGGCAACCCTGGATATTACAAAAACCACGAATAAAGCACAAAGCGCAAGGCAAGCCAGTTAATCTACACACCGAGAGTTATTCTTAATTGGGACCATTAAAATAAAGTGCCATGTAGCATTTTTCATTACTTACCAAGGTAATGTTTCGTTTTATTAATATAATGGATCAAATGCATTAAGACATATGAGATATAAAAGTTTTATTTCAATAGTCTATTACTTTTGTCGGTGTAATGGGTACTGAACAGTGAATTTTCGTGATTCCGGGTTTTAATGGCTCCATTTCAGAGATATAAAAAAAACAGGAAAGGATTGTTAGCACAGGGCAAGGGTGGGGTAATCTAAATTGGTTTATATCTAATAATAATAATAATAATAATAATAATAATAATAATAATAATACTCAGTGTAATGGCGAGCGCAGTTTAAAACATAGAAATTATGAAGTCTTAGGCGAGAATTGTGGCGAGTGTACTATTTAGTAGCTTGCATCTAAAGTATTTGGCAAGAAAAAAATTCGTACTTTTCAACAGAGATTTGGTAAAATTTTGAAGCTGAAGTAGCTCGTCTCCTGACATCGGTGATTGCTCTTACTCGCAGTTTCAGACCGGCGTTAATTGAATGATTAAAAAAATAGTATAACTGCAGTCACAACAACAACCGCAAGCACAAAATGTATCAAATATAGAGTAATCTAATATCTTTTTATCTCTTTTTATATTTCTAATATCTCTTAAATGAACCGCAGTAGACCTGCAGTCAACTTCTGACATCTTTGATAATGACTATACAGGGTGTCCCAGATCTACTTAGACAAGCATTATCTCGGAAACGGTTTAATAGAAAACTTATCCTGTTTAAAAATATACGTTTAACCATTTCATGTACAAATGTACAAGGCGCCTCAAAAAGACGGCAGGTTATTCAACTTTACTTTTTCAAATGGAACACCCTGTGTATTTTTGCATTTTTGGATTTTCCTTTTATTTCCAAACTAATTTTATTAACCATGTCCTATATCTGTTATTAACGGTTTACGATATATCAACAGTTAATCTTGATTCAGTCATGTTCCATATTCTTAAACTAATAAGGCAGGCCTTGATTACATGCAAAAACAAAAATTATTGACTGTCATTCTGTGACAGTTTCACTGGTGGTTGTTCATTTTACGACCCTATTTCATTTTCAAATCAGTAATAAATATGCCGTCAGTATTGACATCTAATGAATATGTCGATATGTTACTTATATATGGCGCGTGGAAAAAAGTCACGAGCCGCAGAACAAAAGTATAGAGAAACATTTCCTTCTTCCATCTTTACAAAATATGCTTAGTTCAAGATTTAAGATCTAATAATTATAATAGACGTATGGAATTCATTGCCAACTTTATGGTACAGTTACAAGATGATCCTCTGTTTGTCAATAAAATTATGTGGACAGATGAATCACGATTACACAATAATGGTACAGTTAATAACAATAATAACATAACAATCATTATTGGTCAGTGAAAAATTCTCGCTGGGTAAGAGAAACCCATTTTCAAACTATTTGAGAAATGAACATTTGGTACGGCTCATTTAATGGGCGATTAATTAGACCATACTTTTATGAAGGTATCCTGAATGGTGACAGATATTTGAGGTTTTTTAGAAATATTATTCCAGGTCTTGTGGAAGAAATTCCAATAAATGAGCGTCTCACTAGGTGGTGGCAGCAAGACGGAGCACCACCGCATAATTTAAACCTTGTGACACGCTTCCTGACTAAGAAATCTGGGGGAACTGGATTGGTAATCAGGAACCTGCACTGTCACCTGATATGAACCCCTAGATTTTTTCCTATGGGGTTATTTAAAACAAGTTGTGTACGTTGAGAAACCAAATAATTTTAATGATTTAAAAAATAGGATCTCATGCTTGCCGCCAAATAACTCCAGATGTCATAAGGTGTTCTTGTACGCGAGAACTTTTAAGGAGGTATGAGTTGTGTCAAGTAGAATATGGGCAACAATTTAGCATCTTTTATAATAATTAAAATATTTTTTGTATTACAGTATTCCTTATAATTACGTTAATAAAAAAATGTTATCCCAAAAATTTAACTGCAAATATCTCAATAATGGTTAATAATAGGTATAGGACATGGTGAATAAAATTTGATCGGAAATAAAAGGAGAATCCAACAATTGTAAAAATATACAGGGTACTCCATTTGAAAAGTAAAATTGCAAAACCTGCTGCCTTCTCGAGGCGCCTTGTACATTTGAAAATAAAATGGTTAAATGCATCTTTTTAAACCTTAAACATTTCTTTCTTTGTCTAACTGTTTCCGACATTATGCTTGTCTGAATAGAATGGGACACCCTGTATATATGTTGTTCATTAAAAACATTGTGGAATGTAACAAGAGGTACTTAGCAATAAATCCAAAAAATCAACAGTACGTTGTAATGGTCCGTACGAATGAAAATATTCAGCCATTGTGCGAAAACAAGGTTTTCACGGAATGTATCCTAAGGCTTTAAATAATTCAAAGGTTAAAAATAAGTTTTCACTGCCACTGCTGAAACAAGGAAGGCTACATCTGGATACAGTGGAATATATAACGACCATCCAGTTCGAGATTGTTTGCACCAGAAACTATGAGGGTACATTGTGAATGATACCTGCAGAAAATGTTATTGGATGCTGCCCTACTTTTTCTACAGTAATATAGTCAGAGAGACACAATGATATGGCGAAGACCTAGAGCTAGCGTCTGTATTTAGGTTCTTTTTCTAATCCAAATATACAGCTTTATTTGAAAATGAAGACTGCAGAACGCACCAGTTCAGTCTGATGCAACCTTATACCTCCTGGTGATCAAGAACAAAGTTAGGAAGGCCACCAATACTATCATCAGTTGTTCTTTTTATTGTGGTTAGACTAAGTGACTATACCAGTTACGATATCAGCTACAGGAGTTAAAGAAGTTCTTGACATACTTGTAGCAGCTTAGCTTGCCTAGAGCCCACCAAAGATTATGCATAGGATAGTGACTCTCCAAACTTGTCACATCAGGAGAAAGTTTTTGGATGATGAAGGAAGATATCTGAAACACTACGAATGGGCGTTTTCAACAACTTTTAAGAACCTTACCATTCAAATTTAAGGTGTTTCTAGCTTAGAAATAAATACATTTAGACACTACATATAATATTTTCTTGTTTTATTTTATGGCAGTTTTGCCAACGTCATTGCGGATTTCACAAAAACAATTTTCCCCATGTAGGTGGTATTTAGACACGATTTTGTCCTGCTAAATCTAGAAACCCTTAAGGAAGGAATAGATTTTGGTAAAACCAAAATAGTTAAATAGCCTAAATCATTCTTTCGTTAGTATTATGGAACCCCTAAAGATATAAGTGAAAATAGGTATTATTTCGCCAATGACAGTAATAACTACAAGTAATAAGACTTTCTTTATCCCCAAAAGCCTTGGAACAAACTTGTGCGAGAGAGGGGGCGCACGTTGAAAGACAATGGATACATATTCAATATTCGAATATATTAAGATTCATTTTTCCTTTTGAAAAAATTGCTGGGTGAATACATCTTTCAACCAAAAAGTCATACAAATAATGCCAGTAAATCCAGTCTCTACTTTATACAGCAGGGGTCTACCGTAAAAAATGTATCTCACCAAAACTTGTATCACCAGACACGCGTCGGGCGTTAGAAGTATTGAAATCTCCACAAAGTCAGTCGGGTACATATTTTCTTTTGGTAGCGTAATCATTATAGAACAGGCTTGGAAGCCCTTAAAATCACCAAAATGCAAGTCTTTTTTACAACTATAATTGTTAATGTTTTAAGCTATTGAGCATGTCTGCAAATACAATTTTCTAAATCTTCTAGATTTTCATGATACGACTCCATATAATTGGTAGGCAAAGAATTGCGTCGATTTATACCGTGTTAAATTTTCTGAAGAGTAAACTATCGATAAAGATTGTAATAGTAAGTTGCCGTTGCAGTAGAATAAAATAGTTTCTTTATAATGAATAGAAGTCTATCTATGTGAAAATCGTTGTATATGTTTTTCATATGAAAGGCTCATTTCGTAAACCAGCATCAAAGAAAATGGATGAAAAACAAATGCAGGTCACCAGTATTAGTTTCAATCAATAAATTAATTAATTTATCACATACTGATAATACAGAAAACATTGTTAAAGAAGGGGGCGAGCGTAGGTGCGTCTTTACTATGTACATACTTCGGTATGCGATGTAAAGCAACGACAGGCGCAGTTAGTACTTGGATTGGTGACCATTCCAACGGAAACCGCGTTCTCGCCTCACACATCTTCCAGCGGCTTGTATATCAGTGTATGCGCGGAAGCTATACAACCTTAGGCGAGGGTTGTATAGGAGATATACCATCCTTCGGAGGGGATGTAAAAGCCGTCGGTCCCTTGTCTATTAAATGTTAGGCAAGTAAAATATCCCTACTCTTCTTAAGGGAAGAGGTTCGGCAAAATTCCTGGTTGGGGGTAGCTCGTCTACAGGCGTCGGTGTTAGGCCTCAGTAGCGGAAATAGGCCGACGTTAAATAAATGTATAAAAAAAAAAATTGTTAAAGAAGTACAGTTCATTTCAGAGATATTAGAAATATAGGCACCCTTAAAGGACTACGCCAATTAGCAAAACCAGGGACGGGTGTAATATAATTTCATTAATATTAAATTAAAACAATCAGTATAAAAACAAGGTTACGATAATTTTTATCAGAATCTCATTTTTTTAAGTGTTTTTTTTTAGAAAATGATTTTGTGGTATAACCATAGAATGATTGAGGAAATTATATTAACAAAAAAGAGAACTTAAACTAAAAAGTAAATAGTTGATTGTTACTCGAAAATACTGAATTTTGGACATATTGTACCACACATCAAAACAAAGGGTTTAAAATAAAGTTCGCCAATACCATTGCCTTGCTTGAAAGTTATTGCGTTTTGGGTTTTTCATTTAATGCAATAGGTAATTAGAAAGAATTAAGTTTAATGTCATTGTTAAAAATTTTCTAGTAGTTTTTATGTAATTGTTTACGTTTGTTTATAAATATTTATGATTATTATTAAATTATGAAGATTAATTTACCCCACCATATTTTCTTTATTAATGACTAATTTCACGTTTTTCCCCCATTTACAATACACATCTGAACTCTTAAATTTTTGTAGTTATATTCAATAACTTGAAGGTTAATCGAATTTACAGCATTTTGTAAATAAAAAATATGCGCAGGTATAGTTATCAGCTATTGTTTTTTTACTTGTATTTAATAAAATTAACTAGACTAGAGAAACATAAACTTTGTTTCAAATTCGACGTTAACGCTCTTCAAAGTGATGGAGGCAAAACTCATATTGTTCAATAAGAATTTTAGGATTTGCAAAATAACGTGTTAACAATCTAAAAATGTAAGCGAGTGCGAAAATACTATTTGGAACAGCCAAATTGAACAAATAGTATCTCAATTATAGTGCATAAAAATTCCGAGACACGTCGATTTTCTATTCTGAAATGACATCCTGCAACAAACAAATTTCACCCCTGGCAGTTGCAACCCCTAAATTTGTAAGTGGGAAATAGGAGCTTGCGATACCTCATTTGAAAGGTCTTTTCATTCTCTATTCAAAAATACTATGGTATATTTATTGCAAAAATTAACGGTCTGCTTAACGAAATTCACTACAACAAACGAAAAACAAAAACTTACTGCGTTTTGTTCTAGCAGGCTATCAAAAACAATTTAAGTGTTCTTTTTCAACATTATCAAGTAAACAGAAGACATAGAAACATCAAAATTTTTCATAGCTATCGTTGCCAGTTTTATTTAAAACGCCGTAGCAATTGACAGCAATAAATAGTTGCCAGTAGATGTTTAATGAGAGAACCTCAGAGCGATGCGCGGTACATGATCATAATCAGTGATCAGATCAGGGATGGGGGGTAATGAGAGTGGTGGGAGCTAATTAGGGGGCGGGGCTTAAGGGCTGTATGTAAGAGGGCGGGACATAGGAGTGGTAGTGGGGGTAATTGTAGTGACGGGATATAATTAGCATGGTGAGAGGTAATTGAAGTGGTGTGGTAATAAGAGTGATGGTGTAATTGTAGTGATGGGGCTATTGTAGTGGGGTGGGGCAATTAGAGTGATGAGGGGCAATTAGGGAGTGGTTAAGGATAATTTAAGTTCAAATAAGCGTAGTTACTGATAATTTAGGTGAAAATAAGGGTAATTAAGTTAAAAATAAGGGCAATTTAAAGGGGTAATTAGCGTGGTAGGGGCAGAGGTCATGAAGTCAAGGTCAAAGGAAGTTGTGGGGATAATTAGAGAGTAATCTTTAAGGGTAATTATAGATAATTTAGAATCCAATTAGTCCCAGTCCATATAGACTAGCAGCACTGAATTCGATGAATGGATAAAATTCGGCACTGAGCCCGCTTGAATGACTCGATAGTGTAAAAGTGTGCTACGTAATTTGGACACTGTTACATGAATTTATTATGGTGTAGACAATGGTCCATCTCAAACCATAAGATACCCTTGGTTATCTCGTCGTAAAGAAAATACAAAATGCAATACGATAATGCAATAAGTGCCTGTATGCGGACGGATAGATGGGCATGCGAGCAGGCGGACGGACTGTTGAACCATTATTGCCTTAATCGCCCTTATTTTTACCTACATTACCCTTAATTGCCCTTATTGTTACTATAATTACCCTTAATTACCCTTATTTGCGACTTATTTATCCTTACTGTTACTGTAATTACTCATAATTACCCTTATTTTATCGTAATTATCCTTATTTACAACGTAAATACGTTATCCTTATTTTTAATTAGCTTTACTTTTGCTTAAATTACCTTTAATTACCCTTGCTTTAACTCAATTACTCTTATTTTGACCTAAATTATCTGTAAGTGTCCTTACATGTACCTAAATTACTCTCTAATTACCCCCAAAACTTAACCATTTAACCTTGACTTCGTGGCCTCTGCCCCTACCACACTAATTACCCTTATTATTAACTTGACTGCCCTTATTTTCGCCTAAATTATCAGTAATTACCCTTATTTATACCTAAATTACCCTTAATTACCCTCTAATTGTGTCCCATCACCCTAATTACTCCCACCAACTGCAATCGCTCCACCACTACAATTATACCATCACTCTAATTACCACAACTCTTCAATTACCTCTCACCATGCTAATTACATCCTGCCACTACAATTACACCTACCACCACTCCTAGGTCCCACCCCTTTACGTCTCGCTCGCTAAGCCCCTGCTTCTAATATAAAAATTTAGGGGCTACAACTGCCACTCTAAAGGGGTTGCAGGATGTGTCTCGGATTTTTTTATAAATATACACAGTAATTGAAATACTGCTTATCCATTTGGCTGTTCCAGACTCTACAGGGTGTCTCACCGGGAATTGAATCGATCGATATAGAGAAAAGTACGCATCAGAAGATTTTGAAAGTTTAGATAGTTACTAATATCGGTGTGGTCAATCCAACTAAAATAATTGCAAGCAGCTGGTACTTCCGATTATACCGGAAGTCGATACCAACTTGCTTATTTCAAATGGAATACCCTATATATTTTAAGGTCTTCGAAAAGAGCATAAAATTCTGAGTCGAAAATATGTAGCATATCCTATACCTTAACCTAGCCGTTTCAGAGATATTTGACATTTTATAGAAAGTTTGAGAGGTGCAACGGTTTACAAGAACCGTTATAACTTTCTTCGTGCAAAAGATCCTCATTCGCTTCTTGTCACATAAAAAGAACACTAGGGGAACTACGTTCTACAACTGAAACAAATTCAATAATATCATACCAAGTGTTCCGTTTCTCGCGTTACATTTTGTCAAATTCAAACCGCAAAAACTTGTTTAGGTCAAATGGAACACCCTGTATTTTTTATGTCAAGTTGTGCAAAATTGAATTCCTTTTTTTTCTGATATGCATTGCGTGGGTTAAAGTTACAACTTTTTGAAATATTTGCAATTTTATTAGAAATTCATGAATTGTTGTAATCATTTCATCAAAATAGCCATGATTAGAGACAATCAGTCATTGTCTTATGTCAAAAAATGCCAGCACGTTTAAATTACACCCACAAAGACTTTTTAAATTTGTTTATTATTTATGAAGAATGAGATAAAGTAATATCAAGAACTTGCAGCACATTTGCTGCTCGATATCCACAAAAATAGTAACCGTCACCAAACACTGTGAAACGCATACTGGAAAATTTTAAAAATTATGGCTCTGTCAAGGCAAAAATGCAAAGAAGAAAGCCTATTGTTGATGACGAAAACATTGAAATAGTTATTCTGGGATAATTTCATGCATTTCCAAGGATGTCATTAAGACAAGCTGATCTGGAATCGGGACTATGCAAGGAGTCAATTCACAGAATCTTATTAAAACATAAGTTTCACCCGTTTTCATTCCATATGGTTCAAGGATTAAAAGAAACAGATTTCCTAAGAAGACAGAATTTTTTCGAATTTATTCTAGTAAGGTCTGAGGGTCACGATTCTTATTTGGGAAATATTATATGGACAGATGAAGCAAAATTTACTAAAAATGGACTTTTTAATGGACACAATTCGCATTATTAGAGTGACTCAAATCCTCATATGTTCAGAGAGCGAAACTTTCAGGAAAGTTGGCAGTTCAATGTTTACTGTGCCATAAGAAACGATAGAGTGGTTGCATTACAATTTTATCAGGACAATTTAAACGGTAAATTAAATTTTCTCTTCTGCTAATATGTATAGGTAAATTTTTGTTTTTTTTTTTTTTGGTGAAAGAAATCTGAATATCTTACAAAATTTGAATAATAACTATTTAGAAAATTTACCTCTCGCCGAACATAGAAACATTTCAGCAATAATTGATAATTATTTACAAGAAACTTTTTATGATCAATGGATTGCCAATAATGGACCTTTCTTGTGGCCTCCTCGCTCGCCCGATTTATCAGTTCTGGATTATTTCATTTGGGGAACTATTAAAAATAAAGTTTATGAGAACCCATTAACAACCATTGAAGATTGTATGCAAAGAGTAAGATATGCATTTCAAAACATATCACGGGATTCAATTAGAAGAGCTACCCATGAGGAACTAATCCGAAGGTGCGAAAAATGTGTCGAGTTTCGAGGGCGGAATCTTGAGCAATTATTAAATTAAAATGAAATCATATTTTTTTTGTTATACATTTATTTAACGTCGGCCTATTTCCGCTACTGAGGCCTAACACCGACGCCTGTAGACGAGCTAACCCCAACCAGGAATTTTTGCCGAACCTCTTCCTTTAAGAAGAGTAGGGATCTTTTACTTGCCTAACATTTAATAGACAAGGGACCGACGGCTTTACATCCCCTCCGAAGGATGGTATATCTGGTATATAACCCTCGCCCTAAGGTTGTACAGCTTCTGCGCACACACTGATATACAAGCCGCTGGAAGATGTGTGAGGCGAGGACGCGGTTTCCGTTCGAATGGTCACCCATCCAAGTACTAACTGCGCCTGTCGTTGCTTTACATCGCATACCGTAGTATGTACATAGTAAAGACGCACCTACGCTCGCCCCGAAATCATATTTTAACAATTTAAATCTCTGCTATTTTAGTTTATGCCATATCTTCAATTCGATTAATACGCATATTACAGTGTTAGTGTTATTTTGCGTTTTTGTGGATATCGAGTAGCAAATGTGCTACAAGTTCTTGATTTACTTTATCACATTCTCCATAAATAATAAACAAATTTAAAAAGTTTTCGTTGATATAATTTAAACGTGCTGGCGTTTTTTAACATAAGATAATGACTGATTGTTTCTAATCACGGCTATTTTGATGAAATGATTACAACAATTTATGAATTTCTAATAAAATCGCAAATATTTCAAAAAGTTATAACTTTAACCCCCACAGTGCTAATATCAGAAAAAAGGGAATTCAATTTTACACAAATTGACGTAAATAAATACAGGGTGTTCCATTTGACCTAAACAAGTTTTCGCGTTTTGAAGTTGACAAAATGTAACGCGAAGAACGGAACACTTAGTATGATATTATTGAATTTATTTCAGTTGTAGAATGTAGTTCTCCTTGTGTTCGTTTTATGTGACGAGAAGCAAATGAGGATCTTTTACACGAAGAAAGTTATAACGGTTCTTGCAAACCGTTACCCCTGTCAAGTTTTCTATAAAATGTCAAATATCTCTGAAACAGCCATGTTTAGGTATTGGATATGCTACATATTTTCCACTCAGAATTTTATGCTCTTTTTGAAAACCCTAAAACTCCATTTGAAATAAGCCAGTTGGTATCGACTTCCGGTATAAGCGGAAGTGCCAGCTGCTTGTAATTATTTTAGTTGGATTGGCCACACCGACATTAGTAATTATCTAAATTTTCAAAATTTTCTGATGCGTACTTTTCTCTATATCGATCGATTCATTTTTCGGTGAGACACCCTGTATAGATTAATCATAATAAGTTTGTCGTGTATGAGGAAAAATATATACTTATCGCCGTTTATAATTTTATGCAGGGGAACTAATCTAGTTTTATATCTCTGAAATGAACTGTACACTTATTTAGAACAGCAGCGCTCTGCGAAGAACAAATCTCTTTCTAACATGCCGCATTTACCAGACGACGTCTCACAACTGAACTGCATTCTCATTCAATATTTACAAAAAAAACAGCAGTACACCAAACTAAAAATAGCGAAACTAGTCCGCTTGCGTTGGGCCATACGAAGCGACATCAAACTAACAACGATACGCTCTAAGCAATCCTCCCTTATGGAAAAGGTATAAAATTTGTAGTGCGTCAAAAATTATTACACCACACAAAATATTTATGGGGATATAAAAACACGGTCTGGGGAACATGATAAAAAAAAGGATGTGTTTCGGTTGGTTAAATTTATATTTATTATTGGCAGAAGTTGCTAGTCGGCAGACTATAAAGTGACAAAAAATGTTAACTAGCTAAGCACAAATAAAATAACAATTAAAGGTTCTAGTAGATACGATCAAAATAATCGCTTTTGCGCGTAATGTACACGTTTGGTTCACAAGCCCGTTTACCCTCAGCGGTTCTACGATGGTAGGGTGCTACATATGAGCATAATAATAGTAATAATAACAATAATAAGGATATAAGTATATAAGTTTAAAAAACACAGGGAACTGACAATTATTGTAAGTAATATTTAACAATATAAAAAATTAACATCACATTAAATAAATGTTATTAAAACTAGATAAGTAATTAAAATTTAAAATAAAATTCGTCAAGAGTAAAATACTCGTTTAAGGAATAAAGCTTTTTCCTTCAGTCGGGACAAGGCCTTACGTACGGCCTCTGGTGACGAACCCCAAACAATTATTGCATAGGAAATTATTGAGTTGAAATGAGCATAGTAAAATGTTGACAAAAGGTTGACAACATTTCTTGGTTTGTTATATCTTCCAATTGATTTAAGTAATAACATATCGGAGCCACACTTTTCTACACATATCATTAATATGAGCCGTCCATGATAAATTGTGAGTAGAACGCAAACACAAGAATTTGGTTGACGTAACTTGTTTGATTGTACGGTCGTGAGCAAAAAAAATAGGACAAGTCTTATAATGGTATTTTACTAAAATCTAGTTGTGTACATCTAACGTTAATATTCGTGACATTGTCAATTGTCATAATTTATTGCAAGTGTGTAAAAAACTGATATGCCTCATATAAGCGATTTAGCTACATCTGGAGTTATTGCTAAAGCAGAAGATGGATGGTCAATGAGACAAATTGCACTACGTTATAATATTGATAAAAATTCGATGTGTAACATTTTAAGAAAGTGCCTGGATCAGGGCGACGAAGGATATCAACTCAACAACAAGATTTGCAATTAGTAAATGCTTTAGTGGAAAATCCACTTTACTCAGTTATTTAGGCTGCTGAAGAAACGAATTTTCCTGGACCGAGTAGTACTGGTCGCCGGCGAGTAAGAGAATCGGAGCTACGTTGTCATACAGCAGCACAGAAATACTTACTTAAAGCTGAACATAAAGAAGCTCGAGTAAGATTTGCGCTCGAATTTTTAGCGCATGATGTAAATTTTTGGAACAATGTAATCTTTACAGACGAAAAAACTTTCCAATCAACACACAGCAGTCGTATTCGTGTTTACCGCCCTCCGAATACTCGATTCGATGAGAAATATATATCTAACAATGTTAAAAGTGGTAGATTTTCCGTCAATATATGAGCTTGGATATGGGCACGTGGTCCTGGTGTTTTGTGGCACATTGATGAACGATTTAATAGTGAAACGTATATTAGGATTTTAGACAATATTATGCTCCCTTCTGTGTCGCAATTAGTTCCTAATAATGAGTTCATATTACAATTGTTCCGTTCATACTGCTCATACCGTAAGTAACTGGTTTCAAGATAACAACATCAATGTTCTTAACTGGCCCAGTCATAGTGCAGATCTTAACCCAGTGGAAGAAGTATGGGGACTACTAGTAAGAAGTATCCAAAAACGAAATGTGAGACCACGGCGTGCCGAAGAATTACTAGAAATAGTATTTAATGCATGGGAAAATATTATTACTAATGATTATTGTATAAGGTTATTTAGTTCTATGCCAAACAGACTTATAGAAGTTATAAATAGAAATGGTGCAATAACGGAACATTAATAATTAGTTTCTTGATAAGTAGGATATCCTTTGTCCTTTGATCCAGAATTTCTAATCGTACCGTTTATTCTCCACTTTCTTAAAATGTTACACACTAAATTTTTGTTAATGTTATAACGCAGTGCAATTTGTCTCATTAACCATCCATCATTTACTATAGCAATAAGTACAGCATTAAAATAAAAAATAAATTAAAAGTAATATCTGTTTTATGTCGGCTACTCATTACATATTCAAATAGAGACAGATTTACAGTAGAAAAAAAAAGTTGTCCTATCTTTTTCTGCTCACGACAGTACTTGTGTTAGTTTTAATTAGGAATCACAGCGTCTAAATTCCAGTGTTGAAACTCATAAAAACAGATTTATTATAATTTAGAACTAATTTACTGTCAGTGAAATATGTGTGTGCTTCCCGTAATTGCTGGTTAGCCATATTTGCTGCTAGATCTGTATTGGTTGCACGGACAAGCATAGATGTGTCATCTGCAAACAAAACCGAGTTATTAATATAAAAATTGTTTACAAAAATAATATTAAGTAAGGGCCCCAAAACGGATCCTTGTGGAACTCCCACTGACATTTCTAATAAATCTAATGAATTAACAAACGACAAAAGTATAGTCCAAGTAAGGACTTCCTGAGACAAAACAAACTAAACAAGAACTTTACGACATCACTGTTATCGCCGCGAGCCACCAGCGGTATGCCTAACATCAAACGACTCGCTGCACATTAAAAACGAACGATATGCTTTGCGGTCGAGGGTCGGTCGAGGTAGCACAAAGAGTAATGGTATTTTAATGAGATCGTACAGTTTTTGTTATGTTTTTTATGTCTCAGTTTATTCCTACGTGAACTATATCTGAACACTTTACTTCGTCTCTTTTACCACGAGTTTATAATTTTGACAATATGGATCATTCATTCGAAACTAGATACAAAGAACACTTATGTTCCTTTAGATTACAAAAACAAACTCAACATTTGCAATTCATATTCTGGATATAAATCACAATTTTCCAAATATTAACGAACTAAAGCTATTACATGTGAAAGAAAAAAGCTTATTAGAATCCGTAGAAATTATCAAAAAGAAAGAAAAATTGTTGTTTTTTTAAATAAATGTCAATAAAAACCCAAACATAGTGATATCATGGGATTAGTAAAAAAAAGGTCAATTTAATTGACACAGGGAGCCAACACCGTCCCATTTGAAAAAAAGCGAGTTATTTCAACAAAATTAAATTGCATTAAACGCCTACAAAATGGTTAATAATAGTAAGTAACTACGTATAAATATTTTTTCCGTAGAAACAAAGGACAGTATTTATTTTTTTATTTCATAGCTGTCTAGATCATAATTTATAATTGCTATAAAAAAATAACAACTGGTCAGAAATTTATAAAAATCACCATATATGCTCAAAAATTCATCTTGAATCCAAAAATTTAATAATATACAGGGTGTTCCATTTGAAAATCAAAATTTATACTAAGATTATTATTTTCTAAATTCTGTCAAATTTTGAAAACGATATCTATGGCCACTTGGACATAATAAACTGAAACAATTTTCAAAAAGCAAGAAGTCTCTCGAATTTAAACGCTCATGTTTAGATTGGAGCTGTTGTCAAATTTGTTTGCTACTTTTTCCTTTCTTACAGGTTCCTCAAAGGCCAAACCCTATATAAACAAATTGTTCTCTTGCAAATGTTTGTATCAGCCCTTCTTTGGACTTGAATCTTGCGTATACCCACAGATAACTCTTAAACGTACAACAGTTACATTTCTAACACCCTGTATATGTTACGTTAGATAAATTTCCGCTATTCAGTTGCATAAAATCGCCAACAGGTAATACATTCATTGAACGAGAGCGTTAATTTTCATTTGCATTTTGTCGAAGTGCACAAGGCGAACAACACCAAAAAGAGAATGCGAAAGTCGATCTGCATTAATTGTTGGAGCTGGAAATATATTAAGTATAAACGCGTTGGAAGTAATTGTGTTAGCACCGCTAGAATTATAGAAACTGTAAACGGGTGGCAAACGTAGGTTGTAGAGGTGAAAAATTTTATTGGTCAACACTAAACGGGCTTCACAATATTCATTGAACTTTATTATCTATCTAATATTAATATTAAGCTTTATAAATCAAAAATTTCCTACTTTATGTTTTTATATTTGGGATGTTTACTGGAGTTTAACCTTGTCAGGAGTGAGATTCCAACCAGATTTATAGAGAATTCGACGAGGTTACATAGGCTGGGGCCGTTACCTTTCTGAGATGAAAAAATTAATAGCAGGCAACGGCCGGCTGGAATATATAGTTGAGGTCATAAAAAATGAAAAAAAATACTTTGGAACTTGAGATGAAGGGAAGTAGTGAAATGGGGTGCTATTTAAGGGATGAAAACCGTTTTTCGTGATTTGTGGCGAAACGTGACCTCCTAGAGAAAAGTATTTCATACAAAAGCTGTAGATAATAAAAAAATCTAAAACTTTTATTTTATATATTTTTCGACATAACCTCAAAGTTTGCGAGAAAATGACGAAAAACCGATTTTTCTGTTTTTATTGAAAATTATTTAATTTAAATGAAACTTTGTGAAAGTACGTAATTGTTTGTATATAATAAGCATGAATTTGTTCAATTATGGGAAATAAATATTTTTCGAGATTTTACCATTTTTCCGAAAAAACACCCCTATCTTCGGCGAACAACTTTATTGATTTTTTTTTGCATTTTGATATTCTACTAGTGCTCATTTTTTTCGTCGAGATGTCTACTTTCAAATGGTATGTCGATGTTAGTGATTTAATATCATTTAGCAGCTTAAAATTAAGAAAACTGAAAAAATAAATTTTCGAATCTCGAATTTGTCGATTTTTTTCATTATTTTCAATTTTTTAGCATATTTATGTTAATAATTCATAATATTTTAATGAAAAAACTTACTTTGGTATAAAATAAATAAAGTTGAATGAATTTCATCACGGAAAGGTAGGAAAAACTTCATGAAACTTAACATTTACATGGAAATCAATAGTACTTTATTAATTTTCATAAGCTACAGTTAAGTTTCGAAAACTTTATATGCATATTAAATTATTCTAAATACATATGATAAAATACAACATACAATTTATTTATATTGGCTACGAATTCTTTACTTTATTCACAAATATTTACTTTATTAATATTGGTTGTGTATAGCTTATAAAAAGAAAAATCAATAAAATGATTGTTAAAATCTAATCAGTTTGAGGCCTTTTTTGTTGTGGTTCGTTTTCTTCATCGGTCAAACTCTCAAATTCTATATTATCTTCAAAACCATTGGCATTTTCAGGATCTTCAATTTCGATGTCATTATTCTTTGCTGGCTCTTCATCAATATCTTCAGAATCACTTAAATCTACAAATACTCCTCTGTCTCCATTTGAACAGTTCTCAGTGCATGCATTGCATAAATTGGTGCATTTTAAGCCGTGTTTTCGGCAGCCACACCTTTGATTATTGCATCCACTTTCACAAGTACAGCTAACGCTTTTTAACAACTTTCCGGGAATCAAGTCGGAACTGTCAGAGATGTATTTCGGCACGAGTCTTCCTATATTTTCGTTCTAGCTCCAGTCCTTTGCTTTTTTGTTGTCCGGATCGTTGTCAAGATTACCCAACTAACTTTGCAATTGGTAATAGACTCTGTAGGAGTGTTGTGCAGCTGCTTCTTCAGTTGGAGGGAGTTTTTCCAATTTAAAAGTGGATTTGTTTGTAGTTTGCTGATACAGCTCAAATCGTAATTGATTTAATGAGTTATAAATTTTCTTACTTTTGTAAATACTAGCTGTAATTTGAGATCCATTTTTTGCTATGGTTATGTGGTCTGCATCTTTTTGATAATAAACACTGGCTAGGTTTAATAAATTTTTATTGTCCAATAAAGATCTTACTATTGTTTTTTCCCTTTTCCAGCAAAACTTGAAGTTGTATCACACCCAGAGGAAGCATGAAGAAATGCTATTACACTTGTGTATGGTTCGTGTTTAAAACAATGGGATGTATAAAATGAATCTTTGACGTTGCTTGAGCCTGGTTTGTGAAAATAAATATCCAGCCCATTCGAATTTAATTGGTGTAAAAGAACTAGTAAATTGATGTCTTGACCCACGATTATTACAGTTTTATTATCTTGTTTAGCTAATTGGATCACAGTATTAACAATCAGTGCGTCGGCGTCTTCAGGAGCTCGCTTACACAAAAAGCCCTCGGACTGTAATTTATTTGATATTGTGATAATTAAATTGTTTTTATTATTTTGATTTGATAAAAAAATTTCTTGTGAAAAGGGTATTCGTTTAATTTTAATCGAAAACTCAATCACCACGTGCGTTTACAAAGGACGCATCACAAACTGAAAAAATACTTTTACACAACTAGACGAATAGAGATTTACTACTACAACAGAACGAGCTCTGCTGCTCTTGTGCAGGCTCACTTTGTCCTACCCCTCTCTACCCCCAACCTTCAGTCGTTTTGGGCGGGCATTTCAAATACCTGTATGCTGAGAAATTTCAAATTTTGTAAATTTTTTTTTGTTTGAATACGTAACAGTATTTTTTTTGTTTGTGTTCAATTTTAGCGTGGTTTCCAATAACTAAATTCATTCAACTTTATTTATTTTATACCAAAGTAAGTTTTTTTATTAAAATATTATGAATTATTTACATAAATATGCTAAAAAATTGAAAATAATGAAAAAATCGACAAATTCGAGATTCGACAAATTTTTTTTCGGTTTTTCTTAATTTTAAGCTGCCAAATGACAATAAATCACTAACATCGACATACCATTTGAAAGTAGACATCTCGACGAAGAAAAAAATGAGCACTAGTAGAACATCAAAATCCAAAAAAAAATCAATAAACTTGTTCGCCGAAGATAGGGGTGTTTTTTTCGGAAAAATGATAAAATCTCGAAAAATACTTATTTCCCATAATTGAAAAAATTCATGTTTATTATATGCAAATAATTACGTACTTTCACAAAGTTTCATTTAAATTAAATAATTTTCACGCGAGAAAAAAAATAAAAATAGAAATATCGGTTTTTCGTCATTTTCTCGCACACTTTGAGGTTATGTCGAAAAATGTATAGAATGGAAGTTTTAGATAGATAGTATGAAACACTTTTCTCTAGGAGGTCACGTTTCGCCACAAATCACGAAAAACGATTTCCATCCCTTAAATAGCACTACTTCCCTTCATCTCAAGTTCCAAAGTTTTTTTTTCATTGTTTATGACCTCAACTATATATTCCAGCCGGCCGTTGCCTCCGTAAATCCGTAACGGCCCCAGCCTACCAGAGAGTTCTATTGTTCTATTTGGAAACCACTGCTAATAGTGAAGTGCCTTGAATTGGAAAGTGATACAGACATTAGACAAGACTTATTTGTGCTAGTGTGAGGAAATTTTGGGAACATGTACTTAATATAAACTTTAAATAAGACTTGTTAGTGCCGCTTCAAGAAGTTTTTGATGGGACAAGAAGCATGGCTACCAAAAAACTAATGCAAGACATGTTCGCAGAATTAAGAAAAATAATGTTAGATCAACGTCAAGAAGACAAAAAACAACAAGGAAAGAGACGTCAAGAAGAAAAAGAAGAACAGGCAAAACGACGCCTAGAAAAGAAAGAAGAACAAGACAGACGACGTTAAGAAGAAAAGGAAGAATTAAGAAAAATTATGGGAGACCTGGAAATATGGCTTCATGGTGAAAAACAGGAAGAAAAGATACGCCAGGAAGAATTAAGAAAGGAAGAAGTGACACGCCAGGAAGAATTGAGAAAAATTGTACAAGTGAAACATGATGCTCTCCTGTCAGCCACTGATGAAATCAAAAATGAAATTAAGGAGGATACAGGGATTGTAAATGCGAAAGTTAATGACGTCGAAGAAAAAGTAGATAAGGTGGATGAAAAAGTTAGCAAAGTCGAAACAACACTTACTGACGCGAAGGAAAAATTAGTGATATTGAAGTAAAATTCCGGGTAGTTGAGGGAGAAGCGGAACGACTTAAGCAACAGTTGAGAGGAAATGGAAGCCAGATAATCGTATCATCCGGTCGTCGGTTACAACCGCCCTACTTTAATGGACAAACCTCTTGGTCAACTTGATGTTGCTTGTGCCAACAACTGGAATAATGAAGAAAATGCTATGGTATTAAGGGGCTAAGCATCAGAAGTGTTTCAGACGATTCAAGTGGCGCAGCAACAAGATATTAAAGTTTTAGAGGCTGAATTAGATCTAAGATATGGCGACCAACACCTCGCCCAAGTATACCGAAGTCAGCTCAAATCACATACTCAAAAATCTGGAGAAAGCCTACAAGAATTTCAAGCTGTTGTTGAGCAACTAGCATACCTGGCCTATTTGGGTGCACCAAAGAATTCCAGGAGCAATTGGCAGTTGGTACCTTCAATGATGGTATAAGAGACGAGGAGATCAGACGAATCCTTAGATTATCTCGAGATAAGACAAGTAGCGAAGCATTGGTCCATGCCCTCGAGGTTGAAGCAGCTTATTAAGATACTCCTCGTCAAAGAGTACGGGCCGTGAAGGTAGAAGCCGATTTAGATAAATCGAATATGGAATCTATATTGAGCGACATACGTAAAATGTCAATCAGATATTAACTAAACCAGATACACCAGGGAAGCAGGAAAAGGAACAGAGTTATGGACAACCAAGGAGGGTAATTCGATGCTATAAGTGCTGTAAACAACGCATAAACGCAACAGTCCTGAAAGAGTAAATGCCGCAATAACTGAAGAGCCGCAGGAAAACTAAAGAAAGTCAGCACCTAGGGGGCTGTGTTGGCTTGGGAACGCCGTGCTCCCAGAGAGATAAGGGTTTCTCAGCTTCGGAAAGTTTCGAATAGTCTGCTGTTAGATGGCTAACTAAACAAAAAGATATGTATCTTCACTATCGGCAGAGGTGCCTCGTCATCAATAGTGCGGCCCGGATTTTTATTAGGAAAAAAGTTGATAAAAGCCAACATGGATTGGTCGTTCGAATAGCTACGAGAGACAGAGCAAGAGTTCATGGAGAAATTGACCTAGATCTGCAGTTTGGACGCCTCAGCTTTCGTCGTGGCTGACATTACTGACGATTTCATTTTGGGGTTGGATGCTATAGGAATGCATGAATTTATACTTGACGTGGGAGAATGAGTCCTGAAGATTGGAAATGAAGAATTTATTGTATGTAGCAGATGACCGGTTTCAAAAAGTAAGGCTACTAACGGCCCAAACAGTGAAGATTCCTGTCCGTTCAGAACAGATAATTGGCGCCGTTCTGGAAGGAACTCTGGTGAATACCGCGTTGGTCTCGTTGAAAAAGATGATTCGATCAAGACACAAAACATAATCTTAGCAAGAGCTCTAACCCGGACAAAAGACAAAATTCCAATTAGAGCGGCTAATTTAAATTCGGAAGGCGAGGCCAGTGGATAGCAAGGTGCGAGGAGCAAGGAGACAAATGTTCGCCAACCAGTGTAGACAGGAAAATTGTGACTTTGCTGAATTCACAGTTTGAACACCTATTTTTTTTTAATGCCGTGTATATATTTACGTCCTGGTGGAGTTAGCTGCTATAGCTACTCTTCCACTCAACCAGGACGGCGAAATGAGATACCGTTCACCCATCCAAGTGACGGACTTGACCAACGCTGCATAACTTCGCCGATCGAGGTTTCAGCGCTTAAACCGATGACAGTACCTCACTTCACAAAGGATTTGAGGATGAACGTAGAGAGGCAATCAAGTTTTTGGAGAAAGAAAGTGCGATATTTGCCAAAAACACAGACATGAAAACTGATATAGTACAGCATCGGATAGACACTGGTGATTCAGCGGCAATCCGCCAGTCACTTAGGAGGCTACCATTAGCTAAACAGGATAAAGCTTCTTCGATGGTTGAAAGTGAAAAAATATTTCAATTAATAATAATTATTTTAGATAAATATATCACAAGCTTTTTCCTTATTAGAAGAAAACAACCGCGCAAGGTTAAATAAACGTACGGCACGGCCCGGTTCCACGAAAGTAGTTTCACCCAGCACTTTCTTGTTTTAGAACTGGTTATTCCGAATATTAGCTTGAATTCTTTGCCGGCCACCCGCATCAGCGCAATTGTACATCTGCTCGACTACAACTCATGTACGAGAGGACAAATTATATCGAAAACGCGGCGATACCATTGTAGAGAGGCATATCAACGGACATCTCTTGTAAAGAAGCTGAATTTATAATATTTAAAACTAAGGCTGGATAAACTATAACCATTATGTATTGTGAAAGATATCGAAAAATTGCTTTTAAAGCATTTATTTATTGAAGTACCATATTTTTATCATGTTCTATTCAAAAACAAAACATTAAATTCTCCGGAAAATAAATTCCCCTTAGTATTTCACAATACACGGAACTAAATCAATTTTTATGGGCTGAAGTTAAAGTAACTTACCCCAACTTCCACAAAAGTACCTTTTAAACGTCAGGAGATTGTGTATTTTAAAAGCACGCCCGATTTATATGAAAACACTTGCAAAGGGCCAAAGGAACTCTGTGAAAACGTCCGCTCACTCTGCAAAATGCCAGATTTGTATTATATTCCAGTAAAAAGATTCATTTAAATTCAAGTGGTTCCGGCTTGTTTCAGTTTTTTTAATAAAAGCCGTTCGTTTTGACCAATCACATACCTGTTTTGGATATTATAAAACCATATCATTTAATTAATAAATTATCTGGCGTACAAAGCACGTATCAGAGTACACCGACAGATACTGTTATCTCGCCCCGTTAAACGGAAATTATATGCTTCCAGTGATAGCGGTGTATAATTTTTGCTGATAAATAAAAATTTTTAATATAGGAAATGTCAATTTGTAGCAGAAGAGTGATAAATCTATTTTTAAATTTCAATTCCATTATTTGCAATGAACAGCATGAACTAGCTGGAATTTCTTCATAAGTAATGTCATAAGGAGTTTCGATTTTACTGGATATATTTTTATTTAATTCAAAATTTCACCATCTGGATATTGCAACGACAATAAACTGCTGCACACAAACACAAGAGCATAGGACAAGTGTTTAGTAAACCCAGAACTTGACCTAACAGTACAAATTACGCAAATTTTATCTACAGATGATAAGAATGAATATAGAACGATAATTATGCCTACATGTAGGCACAAACATTGCTTTAGAGGAGTAATGTATTGAAAATAAGTTTAACTCCAGATGGAAATCAATGCATAACTTCTATAAAATAGGATAAGAGCATTAAAATTTTGCCATTGGTCTCGTGCGGTAAATTTTTCCTTCAAAGTTCCCCACAAAAAAAAAATCTAAAGGTGATAGATCTGGCGAACGTGGCAGTCAATGAATAAGAGGACTATTTCGTCCTATCCATCTGTTTGGAAAATTGTCAATAAGCCATCTACGTACTGTCGTGAGCAGAAAAAAATAGGACAACTTTTTTTTTCTAATGTAAATCTGTCTCTATTGAATATGTATGTATATGAGTAGCCGAAATAAAACAGATATTACTTTTAATTTATTCTTTATTTTAATGCTGTAGTTATTGCTATAGTAAATGATGGATGATTAATGAGACAAATTGCACTGCGTTATAACATTAACAAAAAATTGGTGTGTCATTTTAGGAAAGTGGAGAATAAACGGTACGATTAGTAGAAATCCTGGATCAAAGGACAAAGGATATCCTACTTAACAAGAAACTAACTATTAATATTTCGTTATTGCACCGTTTCTATTTATAACTTCTATAAGTCTGTTTGGTATAGAATTAAATAACCTTATACAATAATCATTAGTAATAATATTTTCCCATGCATTATTTAATATTTCCAGTAATTCTTCGGCATGCCGGGCTCTCACATTTTGTTTTTCGATACTTCTTACGAGTAGTCCCCATACTTCTTCCACGGGGTTAAGATCTGGACTATGACTGGGTCAGTTAAGAACATTGATGTTGTTATCTTGAAACCAGTTCGTTACGGTATGAGCAGTATGAACGGAACAATTGTCTTGTTTAAATATGAACTCATTATTAGGAAATAATTGTGACACAGAAGGGAGCATACATAATATTGTCTAAAATCCTAGTATACGTTTCACTATTAAATCGTTCCTCAATATGCCACAAAACACCACAACCACGGGCCGATATCCAAGCCAACATATTGACGGAAAATCTACCACTTTTATCATATTTCTCATCGAATCGAGTATTCGGAGGGCGGTAAACACGAATACGATCGCTGTGTGTTGACTGGAAAGTTTTTTCGTCTGTAAAGATTACATTGTTCCAAAAATTTACATCATGAGCTAAAAATTCAAGCGCAAATCCTACTCGAGCTTCTATATGTTCAGCTTTAAGTAAGTATTTCTGTGCTGCTGCATGACAGCGTAACTACGATTCACTTACTCGCCGGCGAGCAGTACTACTCGATCCAGGAAAATTCGTTTCTTCAGCAGCCTCAATAACTGAGTAAAATTGATTTTCTACTAAAGCATTTACCAATTGCAAATCTTGTTATTGAGTTGATATCCTTCGTCGCCCTGACCCAGGATTTCTACTAATCGTACCATTTATTCTCCACTTTCTTAAAATGTTACACACCGAATTTTTGTCAATATTATAATGCAGTGCAATTTGTCTCATTGACCGTCTATCTTCTGCCAAAAAAAAATTTTGAGACCATAATTCTTTGTACATGCTCTAGATTGCAATTTTATGGACTCTTACTTACTTGTATTGCCTATTTACCCTTATTTACCCCACTTGCCCCCGAACCCTTCAACGGAATTAGATTAAAATATAATCTAGTTCCAGATCTCGTTACAGTACATAAGTGTACCAAATTTCAAGTCAATATCATAAACGGTTTCAGAGTTTTTTTGCGCACAAAAAGTTACAGACGGACGGACAGATAGACAGACAGGCAGGCAGGAAATTTTTTCCCCTCAAATTAAAAATCTCGACGTTTCATGACATTTTAAGCCTATTTCAACAAAAAAATAATATTTTTTTTTGCGTTGCTATACTTCCACTGGACGTGGAAGTAAAAGTAAAGAATTTTTTCAAAATAGCAAATTTGAACTTAGCCGAGAGGATACATATTATTCATATAATTAATTGGTGATAATGCTCGATCAATGAGGGAAGCTGCTGAAGAAAAAATTCAATAGAAGAAATCCAGATCGTGAACCAATCCATCATACAACAGTCTTCAGGATAAACGTAATATTCAATGAAACAGGTAAAGTTTCATTAAAAAAGAACCATGGCAAAGAAACGTAAAGATAGACAGAGAAATTCTACAATATTTCCAATAAAATCCAACAACTAGCTAGAGGCAGGCTACACGAGATTTATATTTAAGTATATCAAAAATACGCACATGTTTGAAAAAATAAAATACTTCCCTTTTAAACCGAAAATTATGCACACACTAGACCAAGGTGATGATGGACGGAAAATGGAATTCTGTTTATTCTACCAAAGAGAATATTTAAATAACGAATTTTTTTTTAAAATATTATCTTTACAGATGAGGCGACATTTACTACTAATGGTGTGGTTTCTACTCAGAATTCTAAGTACTGGGCAAAGAGAGCCCATACTGGATGATAAATTCAAAGAATCAATATTCTCAAAAAGTTAACGTCTGGATTGAGATCTTCAATAATCGCATATTGAGTCCAGCGTTTTTCTAAGATACATTAAACAGTGAAAGGTTTCTTAATTTCTTGAACACACATTTTTGGGATTCTATGGGAGAACAAAACGAGGAAAAAAAAGATAAGTTATTGTTCAACTAGATGGTGCTTCCGTACATTATTTGATGGTTGTACGTAGACGACTTAATGAAAATTTTCCAAACAGATGGATAGGATAAAGTAGCCCTCTTATTCATTGGCCATCACGTTCGCCAGATCTAACACCTTTAGATTTTTTGTGGGGAATTTAAAAAAAAAAGTTTACCACACGAGACCACAAAATGTTGACGAATTTACAGGAAGAATTAAACGAGAGTACAAGGAAATAACACCACAGAAATTGATAACGACCCGTCAAAATTTGAACCGGCATTATGGAAAATGCATAAGGTATAAAGGATATTGAGAAGACAGAAATTTGAAATACTTTGTTAGATTTTTGTGTTATTCTATCCGTTTGTTGGACAAATTTAGATTTCTTCCAATCATTTGTTTATTTATTAATTTTTAAATCAGTGTTGACTGTTGTATTATTTGATGTTGTTCATGTTATTAAAAACACTAATTTTCAACAATTTTCAAATCTGGTGATTGAGAAACAAACACCCTATATCAGGTATCGAGCTAAAATTTTGCCTCAGACTATTTGAGATAACTGTAAATCGAAAAGTAGATATTCCAATAAAAAAAGCCTAATAGTCGATCTTGAAATTTCGACCCATTTGTGGGACCTTAGTAGGCTTTGAAAATATGAAAATGAAATTTAAAAAAAAATGGACAAATTGAGCTCATCGAGTAATGTCCAAAAAAAAAATTAAATCGGGCAACGCGTTAAACACTGTATATATACTTTTGTGTATACCAATTATACAGGGTTACTGGTAATTCGATACATTCCTTTGGAGATGTGATGAGGCATGATCTAAGAAGTAAATTTGGCCCTAACATGTATTATGCAAAACTCAATAGTTTTTGAGATATTTAATTTTTTTTGTTTTTCTCAAAAAGTAGATCTTAATGTCCTAAAAGTTAATTTTCGAAAAATCTATTTGACATTTTAAATTTTTTTTTACTGGATTACCTGTCCAATATTATAGATATCCGTTTGGAATGAAAAATATCTGGAAACATTTCGATCATGTGAACATCTGAAATAAAAACTTAAATTTTTTTTTAAATCAGCTATGAAATTTACCTATTAGGTTTTTTCAAAAAAATATTAACGTAACACGCGTATAAATTATTATAAAAACTGCCTTATTTCAATAGCTATCTAACAAGGTACAAATGTTCAATGTACCCTTAATAGTTTTAAGAAAATACTAGTAAAAATAACACAAGTAGTACGAATTTTATTTTTAGATAAACAGTAAAAAACATTTTAAAAGTAGAGTTTAATTCTTCATTAATTTCAAAGTTGTACTTTATTTTTTATATGTCTTGCTCAAAATTGGAGCCCCTATTCCGTATATAGACACGGCAGCGTCTTCTTATTTCCGTCCTTGTTACTCTGGTTGTCAGATTATGCCTTATGTGTTGGGCAGCATCGACTATCCTTTGTCTAAGGTTTTCTATAGTATTGACTGGTGTGGCATAGACCGTCTCCTTCATATGACCCCATACGTAATAATCAAGGGGTGTTAAGTCAGGGCTTCGCGCTCGCCAAGGTATTGGGCCCGCTCTGCCAATCCAACGGTTAGGGAAACGTTGATCAAGTAACTGTCGTACTGTCAGCCGATAATGTGCTGGACAACCGTCGTTCTGAAACATCATTCGCTGTCTGACGGCGAGAGGAACATCTTCTAAAATCACCGCCAGATCATTTCTTAAAAAATTTTCATAGATTTCCCCGTTTAAATTTTGAGGAAGAAAGTGTGGCCCTATTAAATAGTGGCCAACAGCATTATCTTTACTAATTTTTTATTAAAACTATCAAGGGTACATTAAACATTTCTACCTAGTTAGATAGTTATTGAAATAAGGAAGTTTTTATAATAATTTGTACGCGTGCTACATTAAAATTTTTTTGAAAAAACGTAATAGGTAAATTTCATAACTGATTTAAAAAAAACAATTTTACAAGTTTTTATTTTAAATGTTCACATGATCGAAATGTTTTCGGATATTTTTCATTCCAAACGGATATCTATAATATTGGACAAGTAATCCAGTAAAGAAAAATTTAAAAATGTCAAATAGATTTTTCGGAAATTAACTTTTAAGACATTAAGATCTACTTTTTTGAGAAAAACAAAAAAATTTAAATATCTCAAAAACTATTGAGTTTTGCATAATGTATGTTAGGGCTAGATTTACTCCTTAGCTCATGCCCCATCACATCTCCAAAGGAATGTATCGAATTACCAGTAACCCTGTATGTTGACTTATCGCATGTACATATCCATGTATTATTCTTTTTGTGACCAATAAAAATCTATAAATCCGCGAATTTTAGATTTTATGTTAATTCATCTTATAAATTGCTTTCAAGGAAATAAAAAAGAATCCTTGCGACTTAAAATACTTCCCATTAACGAATTTAAATAATTATTCGCTTTTAAACAGCCGAACAACTACAAACAACTAGGCATCTATGTTACGCCACGTATCTTCCGTGAGATGGCGCTGCGTAAATCTTCCCGTGCCACGCTCAGTTTACAGGGCATATTATTCGAGTTGATTATCACAAAAAAAAATTAAAAGTCTATATCGAATCGTGAAATAATAACTAAATACAAAACTAGACATATATACCATGCAACACTGAAACGAATTCATGCAGATGTTTTATAGCTCATTCAATAAAACTATTTTAACCAGTTACACATTGTCGGGATCTTTATTCCCCATTAAATGCTTTAATGACAACGTGAACCGTGACCTATGATGCCGAGATTGTAATTTACGCTTTTAACCTGTTCGCCATCCACCCAGAGGTGGTTTAATCTGTGCTCTGTGGCAGTTTGATAATAGTCCGGTTCCCTGGGCGAAAGAATCAGAATAAAAAGAGATTAAATATATCTACTCAAATATATTATAAGATGAATGTAAAAGGTTCTTTGAGTTGAAATTTATACGGTCCATTTCCGAAAGTGCTAGTGTCTGTCCCATTCTGAAAAACGGTGAAACGGTGACGCTCTATCAATACAAATTTAATATGTTTCACACGACTACTGTCTAAAGTTCTTGATCGAAAGAGGCAAGGAAATGTGATATATACCGATTTCTCGAAAGCCTTTGATCGTACTGATCACGAAATTCTTTTAACCAAACTAGAAGAACAATTATAAACGCAGTAGCAAGAAACGAAAACAAGGTACCAAATAGTACGTCCACGAGTGTGCAGGTAAGTCTAAATAATTTCATGGTCCTTCGAGCCGGATCAGGCGATTGTATGTGGCATGTGAAAATTACGACAAGCTTAACGTAGAAGCAAGCCAAAACAATTTTACATGGTTCTTCGAGTCGAATTCAATGACGCTACGTTGGAAAATTTACCTTCAAGTGTGTGGTATGCTTTAAAATAAGTTACTAGAATGTTTGACGTCATCTGACTGTATTGTTAAATCAATAAAAAGAGAATAATAGTAAATAATATTACAAATAGATTGATTACAGAAATTGGGCATTGAACCAGCGCTTTTGCGAACTGTTTTTGCCTTATTCGTACATATGTGTAAAAAATGTAACAATACTTATAATAAGCCAATATAATCCATGTATTATTGTCTGGAGCACCAGCAGCCGCAAGAAATCCAAAGATAAATTTTACGTCGACAAGTATAGCGTAAGCATTTTCATGGTCCTTCGGGCCGGATTAGGCGACGGTACGATGAATAAATGAATTTGCAATCAAACAAACAAAAAGATCGCAATGATCGCTTTTACTCTTTTTACTAGATGCATTATAAACGAGCTACTTGCATGTACTTTTGGAGACGATGTGATAGGTCTTATATTGAATAAGCTTTCAACTATATACAGAGCTTTTTTTATTATGATAATTATTTTTGGGAGCGAGCGTAGTAGCGGTTAGTATTTGGATGGGCGTCCATTTCAAGAATGACCATGTCCTCGCCTCACATCTTCCGTATGCGCAGAAGTTATGTAATCTTAGGTGAGGATTGTGAAGTGGGTGTACCATCCTTCGGAGGGGATGTAATGCCGTCAGGCCTTTGTCTATTAAATGTTAGAAACAGAAGAGGTTCGGCAAAGTTCCTGGTTAGGGGTAGCTCGTCTGCACGTGTCGGTGTTAGGCCTTAGTAGCGGAAATAGGCCGACGTTAAATACATGATAAAAAAAATAGTTTGGATTAAACCAAATTTAATCTGTATTCTATATGTTCAGAAATTAATCATGGATCTTGTGACGTATAAAGAAAAACTGGAAAAGATGCAGTTGACCGCATCTTAATGCCCTGTTTCCTGTTAAATAGCAGAGGCTTATCTCGTACATCACCAGGCATGGAAATATTCTTCTGATATGTTCGAAAGCTGTTAATATTTTTTAATGGCCCGTATTCAAAAGATTAACATTTTTCGGACTGAATTTGTCACCCTCTGTATTATTTTAAATGGAAATCATAATATAGAAATAATAGAAAAGTCACAGAAGGAACTTTTAATGCGGCTTCTCAGGCAAGAAATTGGATTTTGATACTTTTAGTTATAGAAGAATGATAGAAACTGTTCACTTCACGAATTTAGTGGATTTGGGTCTTTGACAAATGACTGGATAGATTGTTGTAGAATTTTTATAGAGTTTCTTAATCTGAAGCATATTAGATGGTAGCTGTATAATACTTAGTAGTTTTTATTGCCTCTAGCAGATAAAATGATATGAAAAGTATGAAAAAAATCGATCTTAAATAAAATATATAGTAATATGTTATAGGACAAGTCTTTAAATATATTATATAATGATGACAATGTGCCAGCGTGGGGCTTCCTAAGTTCAATTGGAATATATACAGTGAGGTTCCTAAGTAACTGATAAATTCACTATCTACGTAATTAACAATTTGTGAGTAAAATTCTAATACACGTTAATTTTTAATTCTAAAATTAAATTTTTTGAGCATATTATCCCCCCCTTCAACCTCCTTGGAGTGACAGTTACCCCTTTAAAATTTTTAAATGAAACGAGGGTGCATGTGATAGCTCATTTGAAAGGTTCCATTTTAGAATTAAAAATTTAGGATTTTATTCATAAACTGTTATCCAACCTAGGTGAAGCCTCCTTTGAGGTGAAAGTGAGCACAGGCTGTCCCTAGGGAGGAGTACTATCTCCACTACTGTGGGCAACCCTGGTTGACGAACTCCTCCGGAAACTATCCACAGAAGGCTTCTGTTGCTTAGGATATGCTGATGATCTAGTAATAGTTGTCAAAGGGCGATTTGTGAATACAATAACGAAGCTTTTGCAAAGAACCCTAATTGTCGACAAATGGTGTTGTAAGGAAGGACTCTCTATAAATTCCCACAAAACCACAGTCGTCTCTTTTACACGGAGAAGAGCAGTGGAAGGCCTAAAGCCCCTAAGGCTCAATTTCTATTTGCCTGTGAGGCAAAATATTTAGGAGTCATCTTTGGCCAAAAATTAACATGGAACTCCCACATCCAAAAAGTCACACAGAAAGCAACAATCGCCCTAGGAAGGTGTAGGCAAATGTTTGGAAAAAACTGGGAGCTAAATTCCAAAATGAACCTGTGGTTATACACCACGGTAGTGAGACCCATGATAACCTATGGATCAGTATTATGGAGGACTAAAACGGTGCAGTCGGGAGCAATAAGGCTGTTAGGTGGCGTACAAAAGCTTGCTTGCCTGTGCGCCACGGGGTCCATAAAAACTGCCTCTACGGCTGCACTTGAGGTTCTCTTGGACCTGCCACCATTACTCATATTCATACAAGACGAAGCTCGGTCAGTGGTGCACAAGTTAATGCAAAGCCAAACACCAATTAGCCAGCAACACGGGATGAAGTATCAGAAGTTATACTCGGAGATGAGGGCAGATCCCATCCTAGGCATGCCCACGGACGTAATGGCCCTAAGGTATAACTTCAATAAGAACTTTCAGACTGTAATACCAGACAGGAAAGACTGGAAAAACAGTCCTCCCATAAGAGCACAAGCAGTCTGGTACACTGACGGCTCCAAGACAGACCAAGTATTCGGGGCCGGGATTTACGGGACAAGGTCAAAAGTCAGTATTCCGATAAGTCTAGGTAAATACGCAACGGTGTTTCAGGCTGAAGTGATCGCCATACACTGTTGCGCAAGGGAGATAATAGGACAAGGTGCTGTTAACCAGTCAATTGCCATTTTCTCTGATAGCCAAGCCGCAATAAAAGCAATCTGCTCCATGTAAATCAATACAAGTTTGGTGTGGGATTGCTTCACGGCCCCTATAGAGCTGGAAAGTCAGAACAGAGTGACTTTAGCATGGGTACCAGGACACGAGGGACACAAACCAAACGAGAAGGCTGATAAACTAGCCAAGGAAGGCGCACTAGCACCTGAGCCCTTTTGTGACGTGGCAAAGCCATGCATAAGAGCAGCCACTGAGGAATGGGTGCAAAATAAATTTCTGGAGTGGTGGAGGAAGAGACGGCCAAACAGTTCGTTAAAGAACGTTCGGCCAAATTCACGGAAGATCTTACTAAGCCAGAATAGGAAGGCCATCAGAGTAATAGTAGGCCTTCTAACTGGGCACTGCCGGCTCAATAGACACATGAGTCTAATGGGCCTGGCAGAGGACGAAACATGCAGGTTCTGCCAAGGGGAAGAGGAAACCTCAGTTCACATATTGTGCCACTGTGAAGGTCTGGTGAGACTGAGATTCCAAGTACTCAGAGAAGAAAAAGCAAAAGCGAACAGCTATACAAAAGGGCCTTTATCATAGCTGTGGAGTCTAGTACAAAGGACAAAGCTGGATGAGGTACTATAAGGAATGTATTCTAAGAGTAATACAATATATCTGAATAGGTCGCGGTGGTAAAGACTAAATAACCAGCTCCTCTGTTTATTTATCTGTCTACAGTGTGACCCATTTCAAATGGAAACCTCTCTGTAAAAAATGTATTTATAATCCTATGTTAACGCTTTTTTTTTAATGATAAACCATCGAAAACTCCACTTTATGACAAAAATTTAGAGATAAATTTCAATTTTCAAAGCCTTCTATGATTTATTTTCAATGTCGAAAATGGATAAATTTGATTAGCGATTTTTTTATTGAAATTTTAATTACACCACTGGATTCAGTAACCTCTCAAATGGGTAAATTCCAAGTTTCATGAAAAAAATATTGAAAAATGACAGATTTATGACAAAATTAATGTAGGCTCATAGCAACTTTTACTTGATTTTTTTCTAAAAATCGAAGTAGCCCATGAAAAATAAACAAAAGAAAGATAAATTAACTGAATAGTTTTAATAAGTATTGCCATTTAAACAAACTTAATTATATTGGACTTAAAAACATAAGTATGAACAATTAAAAGTAATAATAATTAGATACCTATTAAATAAAAAAAATAACACATTGTGCAACATTACACTAAAACTTCTTAAATTTTTGTAACCTCTACAAGGCCGCCGTTTATTTCGATGCACTTGTCGAATCGTTTTTTAATATTTTTTGCGACATTGTAATTGTTGCCGGGTAACTTCTGCACAAGCTTGTCTTATTCTTGTACACAAATCTTCTCTATTACTCGGGCGTGACCTGTAAACTTTAGATTTTATTAAATCCCATAAAAAGAAGTCCATCGGTGTTAAGTCCGGGGATCGGGGTGGCTATTCAATTAACGGGCTACCACGACCTATCCATCGATTAGGAAAGTTAGCATTCAGCCATCTGGTAACCACTCTGGCATTATGGACAGGACTTCCATCTAATTGAAAATGTAGATTTACTCTTTCTTGTATTGGAAGTTCGTGTAGAATATTCCAAAATTCATTTTTTCCAACTGTAAAAACTGCATGCTATTCATATTAAGTACCTTCAAAAAAGAAAGGGCCAATAATTATTTCATTGAGCAACCCACACCAAACATTAACTTTTTGGGAATATTGTCTTTTACAATTAATGACAAACTGTGGGTTTTCTATAGCCCAAAACCTAGAATTTTGTGACGATACTACCCCATTTGTTGTAAAAGTTGCCTCATCGCTGAATAAAATATTTTTATTAAAATTTCTGTTATTAAGATACT
Organism: Leptura quadrifasciata; assembly: GCA_963675555.1. NCBI lineage: Eukaryota > Metazoa > Arthropoda > Insecta > Coleoptera > Cerambycidae > Leptura > Leptura quadrifasciata. The sequence goes on along the minus strand of OY776681.1, from coordinate 8,960,969 downwards.
CTCCTTGAGTCCACAAGGAAAACTCCATCCGTCTGTTATCATCATCAGGTTCCAACGTGTGTAAAAATTTGGGTTTGAATGGTTTTACCAAATTCTTCTTAAGGCATCGGCGAATATTTTCTCTAGGTAAATTCAAATCTAAGCTAGCTACTCTTACACTGGCCTTTGGATTGTTGTTAAAATAATTTAAAATTGTCTGCTCGTACCTGGTTCTTCTTTGTATATTATCTGTTCTTATAATTCGCCGTGTCACAGCGCCACACTCATTAAAAATTTTGTTTATATTATAAACAGTACTTTTAGTAATGTTGGGCCTATTCGGATGCCTGTTGTTGAATATCTCGCATACATCTTTCAAAGTTCTGTCATTATCTCCTCTAAGGTACAGAAGTTCAACTTTTTCCTGTACATTTAGATTATCCATATTTAACTACAAACTAATAAACTAATACTTGATAATAACTATCGATTAATTTTATAATTCAATAACAATGAATATGAGAATATGCGAATTTTAAAGATTTGACGTTTGACTATAAAATTTGTTTTCCATGGCACCCTATTATTATCTGCCATTACTCAATAAAAATGTAATATTTATTAAAACTATTCACTTAATTTATCTTTCTTTTGTTTATTTATCGTGGGCTACTTCGATTTTTAGAAAAAATCAAGTAAAAGTTACTATGAGCCTACATTAATTTTGTCATAAATCTGTCATTTTTCAATATTTTTTCATGGAACTTGGGATTTACCCATTTGAGAGGTTACTGCATCCAGTGGTGTAATTAAAATTTCAATAAAAAATCGCTAATCAAATTTGTTCATTTTCGACATTAAAAATAAATCATAGAAAGCTTTGAAAATTGAAATTTATCTCTAAATTTTTGTCATAAAGTGGAGTTTTCGATGGTTTATCATTTAAAAAAAAGCGTTAACATAGGATTATAAATACATTTTTTACAGAGAGGTTTCCATTTGAAATTGGTCACACTGTATCTACTTATGGACCTCACTATATATAACCTCTTCTTCTAATTCGCTTATTTAGGGAAATAAGTCTAGTTGGTATTACATCCACGTAACAGGATTTATTCCATATTGACATGTCCAAACAGTATACTCGCTCTGAGGCCATTATTTGAAACCTATCTATAAGATTATTCTTTCCTATTATTTGGGTTTTCTACCACATGTAAATAATAGGAAAGAATATTCGTAGAATGCCACAAATAACTTTCAGACAATACTATCTATAAGAGTTCAATGATTTATGTACGATCAAGTCAATAATTAGGATTTATTTTAATTAAAAAAGTCATAAATACACACAGATTTAGATGTATTAGTCGGAAATTAAATAATGGTTATGTAATAAGCCGTGAGGATTATTATTACGAACTCTAATGTTTTTAAATTTGGCATCAGAAATAAAAAAAAATAAAACATGATTAATTCAAAAAAATGTCTGCTACAACCAACCACCCACTCCCCCAAATGAGACACTTATGATCGTAACAGAAATATCATGTTTATTTTTATCACACTTAGAACTCGCAGTTTTCGTTTGTCACGAGAGTTTCTGAACACCCTGTATATTTACTGTTCACCGCAATTTATGCAGATTTCAACTACGCTATTATTCTACACTTTGGAGGAAGTCCTTCCCAGTATTGCAATTGTGGTTAGCATTATCAGTGTGACGAGGTTTTGTTATATCGTATCCTTTTACATTCAATATGTCAGTGTTTTTTGTTGCAAATGCTATCTATATCTCTTGTAGGTAAGCCATAGTTCAAGTTAACAAATCCTTAGAGCTAATGTGAATTTTTATAATTCTTTAACTACTCACTAAACACTAGGTAATATTTATTTCATTAAATTAGGTTCAAAATAACTTTCAATTTTTAAAATAGTGCCAATTTCTGTATTACCTAATACCGTATTTTCTGTTCCTATTATTTATGTCAACTTTTTTGTAATATTAAACGATTATTTGTAAATTTTTAAGATAGATTCAAATGTGATTTAATTAAACTGTGAAAAAATACTACTGAGGCAACCAAGATGCGCCCAGAGAAAAACTAACTACTTTCAATTATTCTCACTTTATGCCAAAATCATGGCTACTTGATCAGTCCAAAATGAAAAATATTATAATTTAACGGTTTTTAATGAAAAAGTAAAAATATCTCTGGAAGTATCGATTTTAGGTATAGGATACTATTCACAAGTATCGTAGAAAATTAACGTGCCAGTTCCAAATACAATAATATAGAGAGTGTTCCATTTGAAAAAAAATGAGAAAATTCACTTTGAAATGTCCTAAATTAGGGCTAGTATAATATATACCCTGTATGATTATAATCAACATTTGGTGGTTGTGTTGTTATAGTACATCCCTGGTCTACATAATTGCGAAATAAATTTTCTTAATTAATAGTAATTCACACAGTGAGACACCGTGTATAAGCTGGTTCAAGCAAACAAAATTTTATTATTATTATTATTATTAGCCTTTACTCGAGTCCGAGTATAAAAAAATGTTATAGTCGATAGATTGTGTGTATTAAAAAAACAAGTAAAAGGTGTAGTCTATTGTAATTCATCTACGGTGCACACGACTATGGCTATAGAGGCCAATTCGGGAGAGCACATGTCGACCGCAGTCAGGACAAACATAGACCTGGTTAGGTCTTGGATTCGGCCTTCTTGCAGCAACATTTCCTTGATAGCTGGCCACAACCCCTCGCCATTCGGTTCTGTCCGCTGCAAGTTGTTCCCATTGCTCGTCTGGAATACCGCAGGATTTTAGATTTTCATGGAGAACGTCTTTGAACCTCTTTCGTTGACCGCCACGCCTTCTTCTACCGCTTAGCAATTCACCATAAAATGTACATTTAGGAAGGCGGTTATCATGCATACGATGAACTTGACCTGCCCATCTTAGGCGTGCTCTTGAAATAAGCACCTCAATTGGAAGGCTGTTTGCTCTCCTGAGTACTTCCACGTTTGATATGTGATGAAACCAACGGATTTTCATCATACTTCTGAGGTGTCTTTGCTGAAAACGTTCTAATTCTTTCACATGACGACGGTAAGTGACCCAGCTTTCACATCCATATACCAGTATTGGAATGATAACTGCTCTGTAGACAGCCATTTTCGTTGACAAAGCAAGGTCGTGGTTGTCAAATACTCTCTCTCTAAGTCCCCAGAGTGCTCTAGATGCAGCGTTAATTCTATTGCGAATCTCGCTGTCCATGTTTGCTTTGTCATTAACACCGTTGCCTAAATAATTGAACTGATCCACCACTTCAAGAGAATTTCCGTTAAGTGTAATGTCTATTTGGTTCACTTGATGAGGAGTTGACATAATCTTAGTCTTTCCAATGTTGATTTTAAGTCCCAAGGAATCATAGCTCTGGGCATACACATCTAAAAGTTCTTGAAGCTCTTCCGGCGTAGAGGCTAAAAGTGCACAGTCATCCGCATCCGAGATCACAAATGAATCATGTGCGTGTCTTCGTGAAAGCTCTAAAGCGCCCTATGTTAAAGAGACCGCCATCAGAACGGTATCTGAGACCTATTCCTCTGACTGTCAGTTTGTTGTCAACAATAATTGTTAGAGCAGTGGTAAACAAATTAAAAAGTAGGAGTGCCAGGACACATCCCTGCCTAACTCCAGTGAGGGTTTGGAAAGGTTCGGTTGCCTCATTATTATACATAACCTGGGCGTTGTTGTTTGTATGTAGACTGCGACATACTTCCACAAATTTTCTAGGGATACCTAAGCGGAGCATAATTTTCCAGAGCACTTCCCTGTCCACCCAGTCAAACGCCTTGGTTAAATCAATGAAGGCCATGTGAATTTCTCCTTGATGTTCGAGTGCTTTTTCTTGAAGCTGTTTATGTGTGACGATTAGATCCGATGTGCCTCGGTTTGATCTAAAGCCACTCTGTGTTTCAGGAAGTAACTTTTCCATAACAGGTGTTAGCCTATTTGCCATCGCTTTAGTGAGTATCTTCCCTCCAACAGCCAGGAGAGCTATACCCCTGTAATTTCCACAGTCCGCAGCGCTCCCTCTGTTTTTGAAGAGGTTGATTAAAAGTGTATCACGAAACTCCTGCGGAGCTTGACCACTTTCCCACACGACATCAAACAGTTTTTTGAGGTAGGGTATGAGCTCTGACGACACAGCTTTAAAGATCTCAGCTGGGAGTGAGTCGGCGCCGGGAGATTTGTTATTTTTTAGCTGCCCAATGGCGGTTAAGATCTCTTCCGTTGTTAGTGGTTTATCTAAGCCTTCGAAGGTGTCATATTGAGGGATAAGATTTATAAAATCGTGATCGGCTTGACTTTGCTGGTTAAGAATGTTAGAGTAGTGTTCTTTCCATCGGGCTCTTATTTCCTGGTCTTCTTTGAGGAGATTTCCATTTAAATCTTTAATAGGGCACATATTTTTCCGACTGGGGCCGTACACTGCTTTTACTCCTTGAAAGAAATTCCTGTAGTCGTGTGAATCGGCGTACCTTTGAATTTCTCAGGCATTGCTTGCCCACCACTCGTTCATTATTCTTCTGATTTCGCGTTGCGTTTCATACTTAGATTGGGTAAAAGCTTCTGCTTTTGATGAGTCGTTGGAGTGGTTGATAGCATTTTGGAAGGCAATATGTTTGCGGTCAAGAAGTTCTTGTATAAAAGCTTCATTATCATTGAACCAGTCCTCCTGTTTTTTACTTGCTGTAGTGCCAAGAATTTCCTCATTCGCACTTTTTAAACTGTCTTTAATTTGTGTCCAGGTAGTAGCGACATCTACTGAATTGGTTTCTTCTAGTGCACTCAAATTCTCTTGAACTTTTTGCTTTAGCTGTTCGACGGTTTGTTGGTCACGCAATTTACTAATACAGAGACGGGGTCTACGTTTTACTTGAGTTCTTCGGTGTTTGGGTCTCATAACAATTTTCATTTTAGAGACAACAGGACGATGATCCGTCCAACATTCGCTATCAATGCGCGCCTTTGTAATTTGGACGTCCTTGAGATGCTTCCTACGTACGATAACATAGTCCAGTAGATGCCAGTGACCTGATCTGGGGTGACGCCAGGTGCCTTTAAATTTATCCTTTTGTCGGAAAATGGTGTTTGTTATAACTAGATCATGTTCGGCGCAATTAATCATAAATGGACACGCATAAACCGCTTTTGCTCTCAAAAAGTTCAAAAGACCCTATAAAGTCTACATGTCCAGCTCGTAAAAATACACAATCTCATAATAGATAAAATTTCGTAATTTTTGATTATGTACTAATTAGAATTTTTGGCAGAGTACTTAGGGAACCCAATTAAAAACATCCACTTAATACATATACCACCAAAATTTGATCAGCTAGCCGTAGAAAATTTGTATGTGTTACTGGTATTGTCTTGTTGTCAGCTAAAAGTCACTCAATTAATTAATAAAATACAAAATCAATAACTGCTTATATATTATAAATTTCATTTTTAGGATGAGATCTTTCATATACATCGCGCTTGGTTTCATCTGGGAGTTGCAGTCCTCAACTGCCATGACAGGAAAATGTAACAAGACGGAAAATGTTTCATATTACATCTACAATTTCCATGTAAGACTTCAAGCCTACCATTGCTTTGTAACAAAAGATTTTAATGTTTGTGAAAAATTAGGGTTGATTAATGTTGATTTCACCAAAAAGAAAATCGCCAAAGTATGTGAACGGGGATTGAGGAAGTCCCATTTTACGCAAGACGAAATCGAGCGATTACCTTTAACACTATGTGAAAGTGAGGCGAAAGCTAGAATACTTGAAAACAAAATTGAATTTGCCTCCACGCAAAAATGCCGATATGCGAGTCTTTCCTGCCTAGACTCTAAGTCGCCTTATCCAAATACTTACGTACACTGGACGCCTCGTGGTACTTGTAAAGATGTCCAATTTATTCGCATGAAAGTTGATATTTGGTCAACAGAAAGTATTGGGAAACAATACATCGTAGCTAGCACATTAAATAACTCTGTCGGCGTCGTTGCTATCGAGTTGGTGAAAAATCGCAGAATTTGTCAGGTATCTCTTTGGGAAACCAATATCAACGGAATATGGGCTTCTACCGAGTTTGTTCATACTGTGGCTGACAACACGGTGCAACTATCAAACTACCGAGATCAGTTTAAATTTGTGTACGGGACTGTAAAATCTTATTGCGAAGTGGACGAAAAAAACGAATACCCAGACATTCTGCAAACGGGCCGAAATTTTTCTGAGGAGGACTGCGAAAATTCGAATTGTGACAAGAAAACGAAAAATTTCTTGGATGTAAATGTGAAAAATGTCTCTTCGGATGCCCCATTAGATGACGATATTACGACGAAAGACCCAATATTTGATGTAAATGCGAAAAACATCCCTTTGGACAGCTCATTAAATAAGGATATTACGGTAGAAGACCCAATGTTTTTCTTAACTGTTTCTATAATATTTACACTCTTAATTACTACAATATTTAATGTCTGCGTAAATTTCTTGACTTTAAGACAGGCCGGTAAAGAACAGGAGCATAATAACTGGTATCTTTTGAACTGCTTATCGCGAAGTTTGACCAATCGGTATCTGATTTTGAAAAAATTGTCAGATATCCAATTGGACAAATTAGAAAAACCATCGGAAAGTGCAACGACTACAAATAACGAATATGAATACATTTAATTATATAATATACACCTACATACTTTCTGAAAATATTATACTTTATTTAATTGATTAAAAAATTATTACACTGCATTGAATTTGTGTTTAGTTTCTTGTGAAATATCCTCAAAATAATAATTATTTCGAGTAAGTACTGCTTTTAGGTGTTTCCAAATAATACAGGGTTACTGGTAATTCGATACATTCCTTTGGAGATGTGATGGGGCATGATCTAAGGAGTAAATCTAGCCCTAACATACATTATGCAAAACTCAATGGTTTTTGAGATATTTAAATTTTTTTGTTTTTCTCAAAAAAGTAGATCTTAATGCCTTAAAAGTTAATTTCCGAAAAATCTACTTGACATTTTTAAATTTTTTTTACTGGATTACTTGCCCAATATTATAGATATCCGTTTGGAATGAAAAATATCCGGAAACATTTCGATCATGTGAACATCTGAAATAAAAACTTTAAAAAATTTTTTTTTAAATCAGCTATGAAATTTACCTATTAGGTTTTTTCAAAAAAATATTAACGTAACACGCGTATAAATTATTATAAAAACTGCCTTATTTCAATAGCTATCTAACAAGGTACAAATGTTCAATGTACCCTTAATAGTTCTAAGAGAATACTAGTAAAAATAACACAAGTAGTACGAATTTTATTTTTAGATAAGCAGTAACAAACATTTTAAAAGTAGAGTTTAATTCTTCATTAATTTCAAAGTTGTACTTTATTTTTTATATGTCTTGCTCAAAATGGGAGCCCCTATTCCGTATACAGACACGGCAGCGTCTTCTTATTTCCTTTCTTGTTACTCTGGTTGTCAGATTATGCCTTATGTGTTGGGCAGCATCGACTATCCTTTGTCTAAGGTTTTCTATAGTATTGACTGGTGTGGCATAGACATCTCCTTCATATGGCCCCATACGTAATAATCAAGGGGTGTTAAGTCAGGGCTTCGCGCTGGCCAAGATATTGGGCCCGCTCTTCCAATCCAACGGTTAGGGAAACGTTGATCAAGTAACTGTCGTACTGTCAGCCGATAATGTGCTGGACAACCGTCGTTCTGAAACATCATTCGCTGTCTGACGGCGAGAGGAATATCTTCTAAAATCACCGCCAGATCATTTCTTAAAAAATTTTCATAGATTTCCCCGTTTAAATTTTGAGGAAGAAAGTGTGGTCCTATTAAATAGTGGCCAATGACTCCCATCCACACATTAATAGAAAAGTTCATTTTGAAACTAGTTTCACGTGTTAACTTGGGATTTTCCTCTTCCCAATAATGTAGGTTGTGGAAATTTGTTATACCCTCGCGATTAAATTTCGACTCGTCCGTCCATAAAATACTTGTTAAAAAATTTGCACTTTCTGCATCTGAATTTAACATAAAGCGGCAGAATTCCACTCTCCTTCCAGGATCACCTTCCTCCAAGCCTTGGACAGGGGTATAGTGGTAAGGATGACATCCAACTCTATGTATCGTAGACCAAACTTTCCATTGTGACGCTCCGGTTAGTCTTGCGACTTTATTAGTTGAAATAGTTGGGTCTTCCTCAAAATACCTCAATATTTCTTCGTCATCATCTGGTTCATAAACGGGAGGAGCACCAGCGTCACTTCTTCTACATTTCACGGAGCCAGTTTCAGCGATATTTCGATACGCCGTACTGAATACACGTGCATTTGGTAAGCGGCGGTTAGGGTACCAAAGACCATATTCTCGGCGAGCTTCAGCAGCGTTGCCACCACAGTATCCATGGACAAACAAGATATCAGCGTATTCTGCGTTGGCATACGCGGCCATGGCACAGAAAATACAATAACAACAACTACGAGCAAAATCAAAATCTTCGATAACTAATTTAACAAGACCAACAAACTTAAGCGACACGGAGATAAGAATGTCAGTTAATGACATATATGCACAAACGTCAAAGTCAAGGACTGACTGACTTAAATGAAAATGAACGATTAGTCGTTTAATAAATTCCGCCACCAGCATTATCTTTACTAATTTTTTATTAGAACTATCAAGGGTACATTAAACATTTCTACCTAGTTAGATAGCTATTGAAATAAGGAAGTTTTTATAATAATTTGTACGCGTGCTACATTAATATTTTTTTGAAAAACCTAATAGGTAAATTTCATAACTGATTTGAAAAAAAATTATTTACAAGTTTTTATTTTAAATGTTCACATGATCGAAATGTTTCCGGATATTTTTCATTCCAAATGGATATCTATAATATTGGACAAGTAATCCAGTAAAAAAAAATTAAAAATGTCAAGTAGATTTTTCGGAAATTAACTTTTAAGACATTAAGATCTACTTTTTTGAGAAAAACAAAAACATTGAAATATCTCAAAAACTATTGAGTTTTGCATAATGTATGTTAGGGCTAGAGTTACTCCTTAGCTCATGCCCCATCACATCTCCAAAGGAATGTATCGAATTACCAGTAACCCTGTATATTTAAAAATATACATATGCTTCGGTTTCTTAGGGATATTTAAAAAATGTTTTGGTCATTCTTGGTAAAAAGATTGTTACTGAGTAAAGTTATAATATCTGGGTCTGTAAAATGGTTATTTTAATGTAATGAAAAGAATAAAAAATTATAATTCAATGCCATTTTATCCTTCGTCTGGAGTCCCCCAGGGGTACTATCTAGGGCCATTAATTTTTGTTTTTTATGAATGATATATTAACAAAACTAGAACGTAAAACATTATTATTTGCGAAAAATGACAATGATGGTCTAAAATTGCAAAACGATTTAAATGAACTATTATCTTGATGTGACAAAAACAATATGGAATTTAATACAAAACACTAAATTTTTCGAAAAGAAGACATCAAATTTTATTTAACTACAACATAAATTAATGAATAACGTTTATTTATCTCAATTATTTTACATGTCACAGGTATATTTAAAAAGTACAGATAAGTTGCATATTACATTCTTATATCTATTCTAAATCTAGTATTATTTTGTATACGACCAGAATTGAAACAGCATAAAAACTAACAGCCGACAAAAACAGTCGGCATCTCTTTATTGTTTTTCTTATGACAAGTATTTCTATTTACCTCCGCAAGAGATGCCGACTGTTTTTGCCGGCTTTTAGTTTTTATACGGTTTCAATTCTGGTCGTATATACTATACATACATCTGTCTACAGTCTACATTACCGAAAGTGGCCTACTTTAAAGATCTAAGGTGGTTGTAAAGATTTGTTTTAAATGCTTTTACAGAACTAGCACTTTTTATGTTATTATTTAAAATATTATACCCAAATGGAACAAACTGTTCATAGAAACGGTTTTAGAAGTTGTATTAATATAAATGTTATGTTCTGGCCTAGTACTATATTGATGAACATTTATTTGGGTTTTTATGTAATATGTTAGTAAATCATTAAGAATTTTATAAATAAAAATCATTGTATGCATCTAAAGATAAGTTTTTAATGCCAAACCGGTTTAAGATATTTAGCATCAAATTAATGTCTGTATACATGTTACATTCTAAAATAATTCACATAGCTTTATTTTGAAGTGATCATTTAGTTTTAGTTAACTATCGATAAAAAGTCCTAAGTATTTCATATTTTCTACATGTTCCACATATTCTTTATTTAAGATGACATTTAAGTTTAGTTCTTTAAAAGAATCGAATAAACAATTTGAACCGATAAACATTCATTTTGATTTCATTTCATATATTTTTAACTTATTCTCTTTGAGACACTGCTTAATTCCAAGTCTACTGTCTCCACCAACTAACTGAAATCATTATCAACATAAAATATCAACGTATCATCTGAAAAAGACATTCCCGGGGTCATTGACATACAATATAAACCGCAGTGGCCCAAGGACGCTTCCTTGGGGCACCCCAAAGTTATTTACATAGCATTTATTCTAATTGTTTGTTTACAATTTGAAAGATAACTCTCAAACCAATGCAGCACCGTATTTGAAAAGCCATATGCCTCTAATTTTAATAATAGTATTTGCCTATTAATCGTTTCGACCGTTTTCAATTTTTCATTTAGCTTTGTATCTTTTTACAACTTTGTAAACTCATGTTGGACATACACAGCAACAACTCTCGTTTCATCTGCCATTATTTAATTTTAATTGCATGTAAGGGACAAATTATAATTTTAATTTGTTGTGCGTATTGTTTAAGTTTCGTTGTCATAAAAGTAACACAATAAGCAACAAGTCACTCTATGTTTTACTAAACAAGCTATAAAACAATTAAAATGTTGTGCACGGAAACATGAAGAGATGAAAACAGGTATAGAGTGCAATGGTCCACTTTGGTTCCCTAGGGTGGACTGTCCATAAATAATTAGAAAATTCATTAGGCCTCTTATTGAAATCTTTGTACTTTCCCAAATTCCCACAACTACATCTCAATAAATAATGGTTTGTTGGATTCTGCCAAACCTCCACATATAAAATTATTTTGCGAGAAACGGACGTCTACCTCTTGGGAATCAAAGGTGGATGGTGTTTTCGGAAGTTTAGAGCCGCCATATTCAATCGATTATTACGTCCACTTTACATTAAACATGCAACTATACGTTCCGATATGATGCTGCTCCCGCCTGCTCGATTTGTCTGTGACAGTTTTATTATTTTTAACGGACATGTAGGGGTTTTTGGCCCAGGAAAAACAGAGTGGAGAAATTCTTTGGTGCAGTTTGACTCTTGACATTGAACACAAACCACAACCTAATCTATTTCCTAATCTATTTGTTAAAATAAATATCGATCGAAACCAGTGTAGAGTTTTAATAGAACATTAAAAAGCATATATTTATACCATTTCTACAATTCGATGAACCAAAAAAGTCGTATTTTTTTGTTTATCTCCACGTTTCTTTTGAGGTCGCTTACTCTAAAGGTCAACAAGAAAGTTGTGCGCCCTAGATTGGCTTTACCACTCCAAAGTAGAAGTCAAAATATTAAATCAAAGATAAAATTAAATTTTTTATTACTCTATGCAATTTAATGAGTTTTTCCTTGTGAAAATAGATCGGTTGGGGTTATTTGCAGTGGGATATATAACATGACTTTAGGGTCGTGGTTATAAATTTTGTATCTTTATATAGAAGGCATCTAACGAAATCATCCCATCCACCTAGCATCTACACACCCCTTTAAGGGGGTGTGTAGCTGAACAAAGAGTTATTTTGAAAAACTTTATACGAAGAACCCGCCTAAATTTACAGTTAAATTTTATGCACGTTATTACGAGTTACCCTGTATAGTAAGCCGTACTGACTAAAAGATCTAACTGTCATTCATGACCATTTGATTTTCTTAGCTCTTCCCACTTCTAGACACAAAGCTGAGATATGAAATATTGACTATCCTGCAGTTTAAAATTATTTTCTAACTGATACGTAGAAGTTACTAACACCCAAAGTTTCAACCATTCTAAATTTCCTAGGCCGCTGAAAACAGTTTCACAGTGAACCTGAAGTAAGTGTAAGAATTTTATACCTTTCCCACGTATAAACAGTCGGTATGTACAGGGAGCGAATGTCTAAACAATGATCAGTCAAAATCAAAATATCACAGTGATTGAAAAAACTTGTCGCGAACCTTGAAGCCATCGTACGTCCAAGATCCTAGCTTCAAAACGCAAGTCTGCACATCGTAGGGGAAAAATTCAACGTCAATAGCGCAAGAGGACTTATAAACGGCCGGGGGCTGCCAGACCACCAGGCCGCTGTAGTACACTGTGGCCTTTGTCATTAGAGTAACCTCATAGTTGCCATCGGCGCTGCAAAAAAAACACCTGTTCTCACTTTTGAAGCGCCGATGATCCTTGAATACCGTCCTCGAGGACTTGGGGGCCTTCGAGGCCACTCTGGCGCCATATTGAACAATCTATCGAGATATTTTCATTTCAGAGGTACTTCCCAGGAAGCGTATTATATGTCCCAAAAAGAACAAAAACCATATCAAAATAGATCGATTCCTCCTAATTAAAGATAGAGGGCGTTAAAGTTAAAAAGTGACCATTTTAAAAAAATGTCATAAACGCAATCAATACTTTTAATTAAGGAAGTAAATTTATACTGTTACAAATGCAGAAGCCTGTAGGATGCCTCTCTCCAGTAAAAGCCTGGGCAGTTAACTGGTAGAATGGTGATTCGATAACAACTTAAAGATGGCGCTTCTGCAAACATGTAACCCTTTCCAGACAGCCCGTGGTCTTGGATTTAGGATGTGATACGTTTATGTTATATGTCTAAAATAATTAAAAGAAGGATTCTGGTCATGATATGTAGAAGCTGGATGAGAATATTGTGGGGAAATTTCTTGGCTAGGTAGAGGAGTATATTTTGGGTGACTTGAAGCTTGCTTTGCTTTGGAAGGCAGAATCGACCAAAGGGTATTAAGTAGCGAATGCATAGTTGAGGATGGATCAAGTAAGTCCCAGTGGTATAATTGAATGTTACTTCTTTGCAACACCAGCCATAATGCGATGGTCTCTGGATGTGGTAGTATAAACACAAGATTTTTCTGAATGTTGTAGTAAGTCATTGATGTATTAGCAAAAATAATAGGGCTAAGGTATGATCCTTGAGGAATATCCGAGAAGACAGAAGTATGCGGTGCATTTGACTACTACTCGATTTTGTTAGTCTGAATCTAGGAATCACTAATCGATGTGATTTCTTACTCTTGTGAAGGATGAGTGACTTGTAACGTTGAAAGTAGGTTCGTGCAGCGACGTCTGTTGCAAACGTTTTAAAATGGAAATCATTCACTATCACACTTTTTGTATTATAATAGTAGAAGTAACTTGTAACAAAAATTTCTCGATAGTTGGTTCAATATGCGCCAGTCTAACCACTGTAACCAATATCTGAACAACTTCCCCACATATTTAACAGTAAACAAATTGCTTTACTAGAATTATGGGAGAAATTAACAATGCAATATAGTTTTAATCAGAATTCCTGCTATGGTAACATATAGTGTGTGTTATTTAATATCGCAACACTCTGATATTTTGGAACACTCTTCCCGAGCTTTTTTTTGTTTGGGACATAGTCTTAAATTAAAAGGCATTAAAAAGAAGTACTGAACTTTAAGTCATACTGTATAACATTAACAATTAACAACTTATCTTGTTCTCGAGAATTTAGCTCTGTTGAAAATTCGGAACAAGGAAACACGATGTTAAAAAAAATTGAGGGAAGTTTAATGTCTTGCCAGCAATGAAAGTAGAACCCAAAGTACTATTTCCTCTTTAAATAATTGCCCTTAAGCTTTACAAACTGCCGAATCAGAATTTCTCTTCGACGCCTCCAACTTATAACTTCCAATAACTGTCTGAAAGTTGGACGTATATTTCAATTTACACTTGAGAGTTTTTACAAGCGACAGCTTTCTGATATGTGGTTCAAGTTTTCCAAAGTTCGGTTACACTGGTGGTGGCCTCGAAGGCGCTTACTTGTATACATTTAATTTGGTAAAAGGAAATGTCCTGAAGTAAATATTCACCTCGTATGCGCCATATATGTGTTTACAAACAAGAGTGCCAACATAACAATCAGATTGTTCATTGCATTTGAAAAAGAGGATGTTTGAAACGTTGCCGTAGATTCTCCCAGCTTTCAGTCGAGTATTATATTATGATAAATGCTTTTTGTTTAGTAACATCAAAATTTTATATGCCCAGATTAGAACTGTTCGATAAAATTAATTACAATGCTATCACAAATTAATTTCAAGCGGATGTCAGTTAGTGAAATAAATAATTAATTTGGTTTATAGGCGCAAGGGCTGACTTATTTTTAATTTTCCAGTTACAATTTATGTTTCCGCAATAAATGCATGGACATAGTGATATATACAGGGTGTTTCACGAGAAAACGGACATGGTTTATTGGGAGACAGGCGACACCGAGTGTAGTCAGAATTGACCATGGAAAAGGCTGGTTGGACTCACGTTGTTGAACTATAGGATGTTTTATGTATTTTTATCAACATTTCTTTTGGTCATTACTTTGTAATGGAATAGAATAATATACGGGGTGTCTCACCTGGAATTGAATCGATCGATATAAAGAAAAGTACGCATCAGATCATTTTTAAAACTTAGATAATTACTAATTTCGGTGTGGCCAATCCAACTAAAATAATTACAAGCAGCTGGCACTTCCGCTTATACCGGAAGTCGATACCAACTTGGTTATTTCAAATGTAACACCCTATGTATTTTAGGGTTTTCGAAAAGAGCATAAAATTGACGTAATAAAATACAGGGTGTTCCATTTGACCTAAACAAGTTTTCGCGGTTTGAAGTTGACAAAATGTAACGCGAAAAACGGAACACTTGGTATGATATTATTGAATTTATTTCAGTTGTAGAACATAGTTCTCTTTGTGTTATTTTTATGTGACAAGAAGCAAATGAGGATCTTTTATAACGGTTCTTGCAAACCGTTGCACCTGTCAAATTTTCTATAAAATGTCAAATATCTCTGAAACGGCTAGGTTTAGGTATAGGATATGCTACATATATTCAACTCAGAATTTTATGCTCTTTTCGAAAACCCTAAAATATATAGGATGTTCCATTTGAAATAAGCAAATTGGTATCGACTTCCGGTATAAGCGGAAGTGCCAGCTGCTTGTAATTATTTAGTTGGATTGGCCACACCGACATTAGTAATTATCTAAAGTTTCAAAATTTTCTGATGCGTACTTTTCCCCATATCGATCGATTCAGTACCCGGTGAGACACCCTATAACATATCCAGGTCCGGACTTGACAAAAAGTAGTTTTTGTTGTTTTTCAAAGAAACAACACCTTTTATAAGATTTTGTCAAATTTTTCACCGTTCTCGACATACATCCACTAAATATCACAATATGGAACTTATCAAAATATATATGAACGACATTTACTAAAAGTTCTTCCGCAATTGAAATTATTCCTTTACTTTTTTTTTCAACAGTAAATATTATGTTGTAATTAACAATTTTTAACATCAATCAACTCTGTGATATTAGGGAGGGGGAGAAATAAATAATAATAATATAATAAATAAATAATAAATAAACACCACAGAAATTAGACGACCCCCAATTTCAGAAGCATTTTGAACATAAAATTTAATTATAATTATTATTTGTGAAAATTCTTTATCATTATATCTGCATTTTTGTTTTTTGTATTTCATACATATTGATCTTCTCATAGTTTGTTATTATTCTGTTGTTATGTGCATTATTGATAAGTTATTTTGTTGCTACCGTTATTGTTGTTATTGATAGAAATATTATGTTGTTGTTTTACTAGTTTTCAATACATGGGCGTAATAAAATAGATGATTTCTTTGATGATCTGTAACATTTATGTTTTTATTTATTTCTCCCCTTCCCAAATATCACACAAGTGATTAATGTTAAAAAAATTTTGATGTCTCATATTATGGTATTTAGTGGAATATATTTAAAGAAAAAAAAAATAATGAAGCCATTTTGCTCAGTTTTTTATGTATTATTCGGATTACATATAGAAATTTAAAAAACATACAGGGGTGTTGTTTCTTTGAAAAAAAACAAAAACAACTTTTGTCAACTCCGGACCTGGATATTTTCTTTGTCATATATGTATGTATTCAGGATCACTAGCGTATTACATGAGCCAAATATAAACTAATTATTCCATTCCATTACCAAGTAACGGCCAAAAGAAATTTTGGCAAAAATACATAAAACATCCAATATTTCATAAACAGGTCGGGTGTCCAACCACCTTTTTCTATGGGTGATTCTGTCTCCCATTAAACCATGTCCGTTTTCTCGTAAAACACCCTGTATATCTCAATCAACATTTGTCACAAATGTAATCAATCCATATCTATAGTTCAGTGTCAGAAGTTAATTAAGGATTAGCTTCCCATTGAAATCAATCCATACCTTAAATACATTTTGTAACGTGAGGTACCTGCTACCAGCCTCCAAAACATATTTATTTGTAAATGACTCAATAAAGATCAAATTCAACAAACCTAAAATTTTACAAACAGAAAGAACTTTAATAGTTCTTAAGATAAAAAAGTAAATCTAAATTTAGATACACTTTTAAGGAGTTATAACTTATAGGGAGATTTACTGTAAATATCATGTGAAATCCTCTTATTTTCTAATATGAGAGTGCAATTTATAAACACTCTGTCTAGCTGAAATTTTTTTTCCTCAAATTAAATTCCAAATCATCGTCTATTTAGATTTATATTTATAAGCGAATATAAAAAATTAAGACCGTACAACTCACGCCTTCTAGAAAGAAATTGCCCAACTATGGTAAAATAGATAAATACTGAAGGAGTGTATCCAAAGCCAAAACTGGGAAAAAAACGTTCAATAGTAAATTGACTTGTGGTTTAAATCCAATTTTAAGACAAACATTTCAAATACATAACAAAAATATTATATACATCAGGGTTGCCTTAGATAATAAACAAAAACCAGTGTTACTATTCTAGAATTAAAATTTTTAAATTTTATCCTATCAGATTTTCTGTTTAACTAAAGCTCCAATTTTTCATTATACCTGTCGGTGATTTATGAAATGGACGATAAGCAGATTAAAAAACAATTCACTGACTCACTGACACTGTTCAGGGGTCAAAATTCATTAATTCGAGCTCTGCCTACCTTTGACCTGCTTATCGTACTGTTATGCGAAGCGCCATGTGAAATAAAGTGGAAAAACAACCACTACCAAAATTACGGATCGGACGTAATTACAATCAACCACATACTCGGTTTCAGAGTGGTTAAATGATGCGTACAGTTGTAAATTTCAACATTATGTTAAGCATAATGTATTTTAATTATGGTGGATGTTTAATATAGTCAAAGCACAATCTGTAAATGACTGACCACAGTCATATTTTGAATACATAATTCAATTTTTATAATTTGCAATTTTCAATCCGCATGATAAGACAATAAAATATTTCGTACATTTGAAACAAGTAATAATAATAATGATGATGATGATAAAAACATCGCATAAACTTTCCTAAAGTAATAAAATTGGAGAACAGAGTAAGTAGAGAGACTAGGAGAGTTCTGGACCAAAATTTCAGGGCCTCTATTCTGTAATTACGGGAGAGTGAGCATTCATCGTGCAAAGCGAGAGCTCCCATCACACGCATCTCACCCGACCGTCCTAGACTGCACCCTGTAAGTGCAGTGAATAGGTGGTGAACGTGAAGCGATGTAGTGAAAATAGCCTAATTTACAACCAATTAGGTTAGCGCAAGAACATCAGCTGTTCAGTGTTCAGTTGTTGTTTTATTGTAGTTACTACTTTTTAAAGTTTAGTATCGTCACCTTCGAGCATATCAGTGAAAAGTTATCACGCATTATTAATTAGGTAAAAGGTGACTGAATATATTGTTATTCTGGTACCTGTGTAAATCGCAATACCTAGAATTTGTTTATTGACGAAAAATTTTGTAAGGATATACCCTCGTTATTGATAATATATATTTTAAAAATATGACTATAATCAACTAAAAGAGTAACTGTAATATTTGCTAAGAATTATATTATTATTACCTCATTGGCGATGAGTAAATCCGCAATGTCCATTCTAATTCACATATTTAACAACAATAATTTTTCCCCGATGCAAACTGTCATAAAAGTACGGTTAGGATCGCCGTTCTCCCGAAGAACTCACTGATTCCCTCACGATTTACCAGTAAAAGTTCAAGCATTATTCGCACTAGGTGATCACGTCCGTAGTTACAGAATAGACTATTATTCATTTCCAAGTGAACTCCACCCCCGTCTCACGGGAATGTGCTTTCACGCTTTTACAGAAGGTCCTGGTATCTTGAATCCCAATACATCGAATCGTATACAGATATGCATTAAATGCAATAATCTGGTATTGTATGATTTCTCAAAAGCGTGATTTCTCAAAATTGCCAACTCATATCGTTCTATTTGTTCCGAATCAAAATTCTGTAATAATCCCCAGTAAGAAAATATATGAGATTTTTGTCCAGAACACTCCTAGCCTAACTACTGAGTAATAATTATAAATATGTTCATATATTTATTTCTCAATGTGCTGACCAACAAAACAATCCAATTACTAAGCAGAGGAAATTACTGCCAAATCATAAAGGTTATATAAAGTAAAATAGAAAAAAAAATGCGGCGATAATATTGCTCACCAGTATGACAAAAATAAGACAACGCTCTGTATCACATGTGAGTATTTTCTGACGTTGATTACTCAGTTTAATTCTATACGTATAAGAGTAAAATACAGAAAAGTAGTTAATTAGGATACTCTTGACCACCCCCACTTACGAGAATATAGTATTCAGCTATAACTTTTCTTCGGGTCTGTATTTTTACAAGTACATTTTTAGTAGAGATTCGTAAGAGGCAATACCGGTTAAGACGCGCACTTTGGGGTGAGGCGGTAGGGCAGGACCTGAGGTGTCTTAGTACCTACTGAAAAGAGTATTATCCGCAACAAACACGTCTAGTTTCAACACTTGACAATGGTTAGGATTAAGAAATTTGGTCTCCTCAAACAAACTCAAATTTTCCTATATCCATTATGTCATTTGGAAGTGTGTATTTGAAAACCCGATCATGTTTAAAATAAATAAAAGCTATTAAATTTTCAGAGACGCTCCCTGCGCACGTCCAAAATGTTTGTAGACGACACAACAGCAGTGTCGAACTATAATGAATTATTCATAGCACTATTATTTCGAATTTCATTTCAAAGTAAAATTGAATGAAATTTCAAATCGAAACACACAATGAGGGGTAATCTTCCTTCTAATAAAATTGCATTTATTCAACGTCTGAAA
This sequence comes from Leptura quadrifasciata, assembly GCA_963675555.1. NCBI lineage: Eukaryota > Metazoa > Arthropoda > Insecta > Coleoptera > Cerambycidae > Leptura > Leptura quadrifasciata. The sequence goes on along the minus strand of OY776681.1, from coordinate 8,941,346 downwards.
GCTAGGAAAATCCTCTGAAAATAAAGTAAAGTATCGATATTTCGCACGCGAACTTAGCATGGCATCTTCCGCAATATCAGAGCCACAGATTGCGGAGAATTTCTACAACTTTTTAAATGCAATGAAATTTATAACTCTTGGTTAGCTAATACAGGGTAGTCTGTAGGAACAGAAATGAGATAAAAAACATGAAACTCGAAAGATATTTGAATCTCCAATTGTTTATTGAATACGTTGAAAATAAACTCAGTTTTTATATCTTAAACTATTTTTATTCTCTTAGGTATGGACCACCCACTGCTTGAGATATTTTAACACCATACACTAACTTTTTGGGTATGGTTTATTATTATTTTAAATATAAAAAACATGTTTCATAGTTTGAATGTTTTCATATTAAATAAGTATCAAATGCACAACAAACTCAATTTCAAAGCTAAATAATTAAATTATTAAATTGTTCTTTAATTCTTATTAATGCTTCTACAGAACACCCCGCGCCCTGAAGCGTCAGCCAGCATGCTCTTACCTTGAAGCCGTCATAAGTCCAACTACCAAATTTGAGGACGCAGGTCTGCTCGTCGAAAGGAAAATACTCGACATCGATCTCGCAAGAGCTCTTGTAAATTGCGGGGGGCTTCCATTCGACGAGGCCTTGATGGTAGATGGTGGCCTTGGTGGCTAAGGTCACTTCAAAATTGCCGTCCGCGCTGTAAGGGAACGAACTAACGACCAACCGCCAAAAACTAACAACTACCTGCTGTTAGCTCATTTCTTTTTGTTTTGCAAACCGGAAGGGGGCGACCCAGATGCGACAATTCGACTACTCTTATCCGGTTTGAAAAATAGGATCGCACAAGATCGTAGTGAGATGCATGGAAAAGTAATGAAGAGTATTTACTTTTTTAAATTTAATGATATTTTGCCATGTGAATATTGGCCCTTAGAAGTTTTGTTTCCTTGGAGTGTCATAATCACTGATGATAAGTGGCATACCATATACTGGGTGATTCAGTTTGGAATTGGCGCCCCTGTATCTTTTTATTTCAACAACAAACCATATGTATTTGTAAATCGCTTGTCAAGCTCTATCAAATGGCGTCCTTGAATCATCTCTGTGATCACATATGCCAAAGTAGGGACAGTCAACTTTTTTTTTCCAAATGGTTTGTATACTTTTTTGCCGATTATTCTAGAGATTTTATTTCTGCATGCAACTGTGTAAAAAAATGTAAACCATAAGAAAAATTTCGAGAAAATTATTAAAATGTGATAAAACTACTTTCAAAAGTTTTGTTTCTGAATCAGCATAGTTGGCCATGGAAACAGTTGAATTTTGACATTTTTAGTACCGTCAAATTGAAAATACAGTTATTTGTGCTATTTGTTAGTAATTGTGTTATCTGTTTTTGTTTTCTGCTTTACTTCAATGGTAGTTTGTGCAACAAGAGTGGATATTCCACTCGAGTTGTACAGTATACTTTTTCTACGATCGGATTAAGAAAAAACTACAAATAATAGTTTTAATAAAATTTTAATATACAAACTTAGCTTCTGCTAAATCTTATGCTCTAGGTGCAAACATTTTATAAAAGCTTCAGTAGCCTAGCGGTTATATGCACGTTTTTTTTGGCAAAAAATGGCTTCGAAATGCAAGAGATCATAGGTTCAATACCCACATATAGCTACTTTTTTTTTGTCATAATACATCACTAAAATTTTTTCTGTATATAATAATTTCAATAAAATTTTAGGTGGTATACCGTTTATCGATTCTTCACTGAAATCACTCATTTTAAATTATTTTCTACCTCAAACTGCGCGAATACACACTGACAATTACTTTGACAGCTTACGCACTAACTTGAATTTTTTAAAACGAATAGTTGCCTATGTACTTAATACACGAACTGTGATTGGTCGATTTCATATCCATCCTAGAACGTATATGAAATATATCCGTTCAGTTAACTGGAATGGCCCACTTATCCATTCTACAGACTGTACGGAAAACAGCAAATTTACATAAGGGAGTAGAAAAAATAAATTTATACAATGGAATCTACACTAATGAAGAAAAATTGGACGTGATATTAATTTATGGAGAGTGCGGAAAGAACAGTAAAGCTGCCAAAAGTTTATATCGTGAACGCTTTCGAAATAGGCCAACACCATTAGACAAAATTGGCAAAAATTATGAACGAAAGTGGAAGTTTTGAGAAGAAAAGAAACGGTTTTAAACCCATACCCGCACGAGATGAAGAACATACAGTTGCAGTGTAGCCCGTGTTTTTGTAAACCCGCATATTTCTATTCATCAATTAGTGACAGAAATTGATATTTCATATTCTTCGATTCAAAGAATTCTGAAGCGCGACCATATAAAATACATTTACATCAGGGTTTGGTTCCCGGAGATTACGAGAGACATCGAAATTTTGTAGCATGGTTGGCAATTGCCCAAGAAATGATTATCTTAAGGTAAGTTTCCACCAAAGGAAAATTGTCAACTTTTGTGTTGTCAACACGTATTGGTGACAAAAGTTTCTGTTATTACTTTAAGTTGTCAACAAAAATTTTCAACAAATGTCGAGAACCTTGTTTCCATTTTAGGCGGTAAACATCAAAGGAATATGCCTGTTGCAGATATTTAAATGTGTGGACACTTGCTCCATTGGAACATCAATTGGAAACAGAAACATGTCTGTTACGTGGACGAATAAATTTTGATGGCACAGGTTTTCAGAGAGAAAAAGAAAACAAAAGAGGACAATAAATCTGGAGCTGCGACATCCACCATAATATCACCATCGTTCGACAACATTTTGCCAATCTTAGTGGAGACAGCTAGTTGTCAACTGAAATGTTCCTTAAACTGTTGACGATTTATTTTAATTTGGTGTGGACAAAGCGGAAAGAAAAGTTGGTGACTTTCTGAAGAATTGCAAACATATAAATTGACAACTTTTTCGGTGGAGACTTACCTTTAGATCGCAACATTGGTCAGATGAATCCTGTTTCTATAGCAATGGAACAGTCAATCCACATAACTGCCATTATTGGTCTCAGGATAATCCTCACTGGCTTAGAAAAACTAATGTACAAAATATCTGGGGAATTAATGTATGGTGCAGAATTCTTAAAGGACAAATTATAGGACCCAAGTTTTTTGAAAAGAAGAGAAGAATGAAAAAGATGAAACACTGCCACATAAGGCTATAATCGCAACAAATTATTTAAATACAGCTTATATAGGTAGATGGATTGGAAATCATAGTGAGGGAGTTAAGTGGCCAGTCAGATCTCCGGATCTTACGCCGTTGGATTTTTTCCTTTGGCCCTACCTAAAAGAAAGAGTTTACTTTACACCTCAAAATGACGTCGAAGTTCTTCAACATTTATGTATCCAAGGCGGGATAATTATGTTTAGAAGCTAACGGAGGTCACTTCGAACATGTAAAGTAATAAATAATGTTTTTATTTTTTTTAATTGTTAGTTGCTAGTTGATTTTCCTAAGTATTAGTAGTTTTTCATTGGTAGTTGTTATTTATTTTTAATTACTTAAACATCATTAATTAACTAAAGATACTATTTAATTGTTTGTTTTTATAAAAATGAGTTACATACTTATTTAAGAACATTTTCTTCAGTTAAAACATCAAACTGTTTCGAAATTTTTACTTCTCATCAGTGTTGTATACGACCCTCGATGAAATCTCTCTCTTTTGAGTCGGATTCGCCTAGGTGGTACTAATTACATTACTTACAATGTCAAATTTCAGTTGTTTCCATGGCCAACTATGCTGATTCAGAAACAAAACCTTCGAATGTAGTTTTATCATATTTTATTAATTTTCTAGAATTTTTTTATGGAAGTGTATACTTTTTACACAGTTGCATGCAGGAATAAAATCTCTACACTATTGACTATCGCTACTTTGCCATATGTGATCACAGAGATAATTCAAGGACGTCATTCGATAGAGCTTGACAAGCGATTTACAAATATATGGTTTGTTGTAGTTCATTATTGACTAAAAAAAAAGATACAGGGGCGCGCATACCAAACTAAATCACCCGTTATCGACGCTACTGATTATACAGGGTGTTCACTAACTGGCGGTATCCTTTTAAAACATAGTTGTGCTCATAAAATGGAGTAATTTTTCTATTTAACTTTTTGTCTACTATGCCAAATAACAGAAATAAAAAATCAGTTAATTTCTAAGATATATGAAAAACTGACACATGCCGGCAACGTTGCACGTTGCATTTGTCATCGCCCGTAGTAAGCGCTCATGTTGATCGATCAGTGTTTATCAGTTTATTTGCGTTATCAGTAAAGCAATGCAGTTTTTCGATAAATGTTTTCTTAGGTAAAAATGGGCGTGAATATTACATGTGAATTATATATGGTGAAGCCAGGACAAATAGCCCTCGTGTAGAGAAATTGTACCGCCAACGGTTTATTTTACAGAATGGGCAAGTCTATTATTAGTCACATATTGACTGTGCTTTTCTTTTAAATAAAAAGTCGAATATTTAATGTTACGTTTAAAAAAAAACAAATATTCATTTAGATAGTACAAAAGAGTTGGCTTTGGCGTTTGCCATGTTGCCACATTAATAATTTTCTAATTTTAGCCCTTGTTTTCAAACACCTTTTTGAGAAAAATGCATTATATAAAAGTTATTCCATTAAATGAATACTATCCATCATTATAAAAACTACCACCGATTAGCTAACACCCTGTAGACGTGACTTAATTTGTTCATGAATGCCGTTTTAATTAGATTTGTGTGTACAAAATTATGTTTCAACATTTCTATTTGTTCAAAAATATTTAAACAGACAATTTTTTAACGTAGATTAATCTCATGCGAGTAATAATCATTTTTGAAGGGAAGCAAGGATCAAATTTCCCAAAATTTTTTATTACCATGACCCATTTCGTGAACAAATCTTGCCCCGCATCATCAAACACAAGAAGTTTGTCATAACTTTCCTTAAGTTTCTATTAACTTATTTTTAAGCTTATATTGATCAAAAGCAGTCACTAACCTTACTTTTGTATTTTTACCTTGTTGTCATGTGTCTGACGATGTGAAGCAAAGTTTTTTCACGAAACTGGTCACATTATAAATAATTTTGTGAGATTTGATCCTTTCTTCCCTTCAAAAATGTTAATTTTTGTTTGAAAACTGTAAGAAAGAAAACGAAGGCATTAAGGACAAATGTTCATACGACAAAATATTCTTGAATTAGACAAAGGAAATACATCTCTTCATTTCTGGCATTCCATTATGTTACATCTTGTATAGGTTTTTGATATTACACGCGTAAGTATCAAATTCCTGTCACATTATATCTCTCTCCGTATTATACAGGGTGTCTTTTTAGATAATTACTAATGTCGGTGTGGCCACTCCAATTAAAATAATTACAAGCAGCTGGCACTTCCGCTTATACCGCAAGTCGATACCAACTTGCTTATTTCAAATGGAACACCCTATATATTTTAGAGTTTTCGAAAAGAGCATAAAATTTTGAGTTGAAAATATGTAGCATATCCTATACCTAAACTTAGCCGTTTCAGAGATATTTGCTTCTTGTCACGTAAAAAGAACGCAAGGAGAACTACGTTCTACAACTGAAATAAATTCAATAATATTATACCAAGTGTTCCGTTTTTCGCGTTACATTTTGTCAACTTCAAACCGCGAAAACTTGTTTAGGTCAAATGGAACACCCTGTATTTATTTACGTCAAGTTGTGCAAAATTGAATTTCCTTTTTTTTGATATTGGCATTGTGGGGGTTAAAGTTACAACTTTTTGAAATATTTGCGATTTTATTAAAAATTCATGAATTGTTGTAATCATTTCATCAAAATAGCCATGATTAGAAACAATCAGTCATTATCTTATGTCAAAAAATGCCAGCACGTTTAAATTATACCAACGAAACTTTTTAAATTTGTTTATTATTTATGGAGAATGTGATAAAGTAATATCAAGAACTTGCAGCACATTTGCTACTCGATATCCACAAAAACTCAAAATAACACTAACACTGTAACATGCGTATTAATCGAATTGAAGATATGGCATGAACTAAAATAGCAGAGATAAGATCAATTTAAAATACGATTTCATTTTAATTTAATAATTGCTCAAAATTCCGCCCTCGAACCTCGACACATTTTTCGCATCTCCGGATTAGTCCGTCATGGGTAGCTCTTCTAATTGAATCCTGTGATATGTTTTGAAATGCATTTCTTACTCTTTGCATACAATCTTCAATGGTTGTTAATGGGCTCTCATAAGCTTTATTTTTAATAGTTCCCCAAATGAAATAATCCAGAACTGGTAAATCGGGCGAGCGAGGACGCCATAAGAAAGGTCCATTATTGGCAATCCATTGATCATAAAAAGTTTCTTGTAAATAATTATTTATTAAATATGCGTTATGTGGGGGAACACCGTCATGCTGATAAAAAATATTTCTACGTTCGGCGAGGGGTAAATTTCCAAATAGTTATTATTCAAATTTTGTAAGATATTCAGATATCTTTCACCTAAAAAAAAAAAACGTATACATATTAGCAGAAGAGAAAATTTAGTTTACCGTTTAAATTTTCCTGATAAAATTGTAATGCCACCACTCTATCGTTTCTTATGACTCAGTAAACATTGAACTGCCAACTTTCCTGAAAGTTTCGCTCTCTGAACATATGAGAATAAACTCACAAAAATTCTGTCTTCTTAGGAAATCTGTTTCTTTTAATCCTTGAACCATATGGAATGAAAACGGGTGAAACTTATGTTTTAATAAGATTTTGTGAATTGAATCCGTGCATAGTCCCGATTCCAGAGCAGCTTGTCTTAATGACAGCCTTGGAAATGCATGAAAATATCCCAGAATGACTATTTCAATGTTTTCGTCATCAACAATAGGCTTTCTTCTTTGCATTTTTGCCTTGACAGAGCCATAATTTTTAAAATTTTCCAGTATGCGTTTTACAGTGTTTGGTGACGGTTTCCGTTTTTCTGGAAATCGAGTAGCGTTATAAAGTACTATCAAGAACTTGCAGCACGCAAGTTCTTGATAGTACTTTATAACATTCTCCATAAATAATAAACAAATTTAAAAAGTTTTCGTTGGTATAATTTAAACATGCTGGCATTTTTTGACATAAGATAATGACTGATTGTTTCTAATCATGGCTATTTTGATGAAATGATTGCAACAATTCATGAATCGCAAATGTTTCAAAAAGTTGTAACTTTAACCCCCACAATGCTAATATCAGAAAAAAGGGAATTCAATTTTACACAACTTGACGTAAAAAAATACAGAGTGTTCCATTTTACCTAAACAAGTTTTCGCGGTTTGAAGTTGACAAAATGTAACGCGAAAAACGGAACACTTGATATGATATTATTGAATTTATTTCAGTTGTAGAACGTAGTTCTCCTTGTGTTCTTTTTATGTACAAGAAGCAAATGAGGATCTTTTACACGAAGAAAGTTATAACGGTTCTAGCAAACCGTTGCACCTGTCAAATTTTCTATAAAATGTCAAATATCTCTGAAACGGCTAGGTTTAGGTATAGGATATGCTACATATTTTCGACGAATTTTATGCTCTTTCAAAGTTTTCAAAATTTTCTGATGCGTACTTTTCTCTATATCGATCGATTCAGTTCCCCGTGAGACACTCTGTATTATAATTAATGTTTACCACAATTTAAGCTACAAAGTGTGGTTAGTTAGTTGATAAGAGTTGTTAGAAAGTGCTGTAAATTCAAGAGATTGCTCGCTTTTTTATTACTCACTGGACTTTCCTACATGGCGGAAAACAGATCTGAGTAATGACTACGTATACTTTAGAAATATACAGGGTGTTCCAATAGTGCATCAAACTCCATCTACGAAATGTGCGACTTTGGACACTATATCACTTTCATAAAAAAATAATTTTCCAAAGTCTTCTAATAAGGCTGATATTGGACTTTGTATTTAGTGGAGTACTGTTCTCCTCAATGAATCTAGGTACTAATTTATCATAAAAATATTGCATGTCAACTTTCTTTCTTAAAAAATGATTCTTCAAGATTCAGTGGTCAGTTTTTATTTTTTTGTCCGCTGCCCCAGAACGGACAGAAATCACCCCACATGAGAAACTGATTTATGAAGTGTTAAACTTAGTTGTAAACAACACATTGCAAAGAACTTAGTATCGATTCATTGAGGGAAATTGAAGTAAAATCCTGTCAGCGCTCCACTAATTACAGTACAAGAAAAATGTGACATTAATTTGCACTTTCACAGCGTTCAGTTGGCAACTAAATTAGTGATACAAATCGCATCTGGGTCTTCATAACCAAAGGATGTGATATAAAAATCTGCCCAATACCTTAAATAAACAGAGACTGTGTGCTGATGGAATGCAGTATGAAATGTACAAGTTGGCATTTTCAGGAAACAACCAAATGTAAATATTAAGATTAATAACTACTGCATGCATTGTTTTGTGTATAGTAAAATAAAATAAAGGTAATTTTGTAGTAGAAATATCTCACACAATATATCACAGTGACGATTAGTTGCCTTTGTTCAGCCCTCGTCGAAATGGAAAATCACTGCAATTTTAAAATTCCTATGAGGAATGTGCTTGTATGCTATGTTAATAAATATACGGAGTGTTTATGTATATACTGAATTTTTTACTTTTAGTTTTATTAAGAATCACAGTGATAATTACAAAAGTCAACCAGGCACCATAATCAAAATCGAATCATACTTTATGCACGTTATCATATAACAAGTTTTACAAAGATGCAAAAACTGTGTATTATATTAAAGTCAATACTTCTATTATATTAATAAATGCATAAATGCAAAGGATCGTGCACTCTAAATATGTCCCTAATGATAATCAGAGATCAATAATTTTTGGCATGTACATTATTTGTATAAATTATTAAATAATTTCTTATGGTTGGGTACAATTAAAATTAATTTAATTATAAAGGAGAATATCATAACTTGACAACTTACATTCCTTTTTTATTGTATAATAATCTTTAGAATCAATCAGTCTAATGTTGAGAAGCAGGTTATTATAAAACTGAGGGGCAAAATAGGTTTGTTTGAAATGGAACTTTTAGTGATTTGTTAATCATCATTCTAGTTTCATAATAATTATAATAATATTAATAATAATACATTTATTTTACTCAAAGAAGTAAAAATGGTACAAATTGAACTAAGAGTTCTTCTTCCATTTGCCCAGTAATAATTAACTTAAAACTACAAAAAGACAAAAAATTATATAAAAATATAACAATACGCTAGCATAAGATTATAATGGAACTACAAAACGGTTTCTTTTAAAATCTAACTACAAAAATGCATTTTATAATAATGACACCCAATACCAATAACAACCGGACATACGAACAGACAATGGGAATACGGCAACCTCACGAAGCAAAAACAATGTATACGAAACGAAAAATAAATAAATAAATAAATGCAAAATATATGCACCCGCAACGAGACCTCAAGGCGCCTCTGACAGGTTAGAATGTCATTTTTGACTACTTTAATAAACTTTTTTTTGCTTTTATATTGCTTGTGCTCGTTTGGAAGTTCATTCCAAAGATGAAATGCAAAATAAGTAAATGATCTATGAAAAATCGCAGTTTTATGCTGAGGTACCAGAAAATCCTGTGCATATCTTGTATTATGCAAGTGATCTCGTGAAGTTAATTTATATCTTAAGTATTAAGGTTCTACGTTACGTTTTATTCGCCATATAAGCGCAAGCAAGTGTAAACGTCTACGATTTTCCATGTTTAATATGCCGTACTCGTTCAGATAAGGCGATATGTCTTCTATACGGAATACCATAAATGTAGCGCATGCAGGAGTTTTGTAGTTTTTGAATCTTCTTTTTTACTGCCGCCGATAATAATCTTCTATATACGACACCACCATAGTCAACTAGAGATAATATGAGAGTATCACAAAATTTTAATTTACATTTACTATGTATATTTTTTGCACAACTGTATAATTTTTTTAATCTGCCGTATGCGAATTTCAATTTCAGTAAAACATGTTTTTCGAAACTTAACGTAGAGTCTAGCCAAAGCCCTAAATTTTTTGCTTCTTTTACGATAGGAATAATTTTATTATTTATCATAATATCAAATGAGATTTCTGATAATTTTTTCAGCGCCATTGACGTGCATATTAACATAACTTGTGAGTTTTCAGGGTTTAGTTTTAAATTATGGTTAGATGAATATTCAGCAATTTTTCTTAAGTCTCGATTTATTAAAATTAACGCATCTTGTCTGTCTTGGAGATCAAACGATTTATGTACTTGCGAATCATCTACATATTGATGTATTTGACAACTAGTGACTACATTTGATATATCTGAAACATACAAAGTAAACAACAGTGGTCCCAAAATTGAACCTTGAAGCACACCAGTGTTTAAATTTTGAAAAGGAGATATAATTCGAGAGCCATCGTCCTCTATAACCACAGCTTGTTTTCTACCACTTAAATAACTTCCCATGAGATCTATTTCAATTTTCGAAAAACCAAGATAATGCAGTTTTGCTAATAGCATAGTATAGTCTAAGGTATCGAAAGCCTTAGAGAAATCTAGCAATATTAAGCATATACATTTTCCACTATCAATATATCTAATAAAATCATCTACTAAATGTGTTAATGCTGTTGATGTTGAATGATCTTTTCTGCTTATTGATGACAGATTGATATAAATGTTGATTTTTATCCGTAAAATTTAAACAACTATAGACGTAGAGACTTCTAATATTCATTATGTTTGTATTCTTATATAAATCGTTAATGGCGTGCATTCTATCTTTCTTAAAAAATATCCTTAATATAGTATTTTGACACACAGCAAGATGATGTAATGAACTGTATAATCCACCCCAAATTAAAATGCAGTATTTTAATATAGACTCGAATAAGGCGTCGTATAAAACCATTGACAATTTATTATTTAAGACGAATCTTAACTGATAAAATTGATGAAATAGTTTACGAATTTTTGTTCCTATAAAAATACTATGGTCGTTCCATTCAGATGTTGATAAATAATAACAGCTAAATATTTAGTACATTTTACCTTTTTATTTCAGGGCAATTGCACTGCAATATTTTTTGTGAATTTTTAGTGTATTTTGAATAGGTTTGTCAGCAGCTGAGGTGTAAAAAGCTATAAATGTTGTTTTTCTTTTATATTTAAACTTCATAAACTAAAATCTAGCCAATTTTGTATCAACTGGAGCCCTGCTTCAGGTTTCTCGTATACCTATGTCCAATTTCCTCCTGTAAATAAAATGCGGTGTCATCTGCATATGAGATTACAGTTCTATTATGTTTTCAATTTCGTTAATATATACGAGAAATATGAGATGGCCCAATACGGTACTCTGCGGTATAACCATTGAGACTGTCTGAGAGTTACTAAAAGTTTTCTCTATTTTTACCTTTTGCTCTCTGTCAGTTAAATAATTCTCAAACAGTCTCAATGTGTCTCCAACATTTTTCAGTCTATCAAATAATGATCTATGGTATACTGTGTCAAAGGCCCTTGCCAAGTCTATATACCGGGTGTTAGAAAAGTATGGGAACGGTAGAAAATCTCAAACAGTTTGCATCAAATCGAAAATAAAAAAATACGTGTCAAAAATTTTTCAAAAAACTATCTACTGATACCAAAATAATCTCACCACCCACCACCCTGTGGGTGGGGTGAGGGGCAACTTTAAAATTTCAAATGGAAACCCCTATTTTTTATTGCGGAATCGGATTCTACGGCAAAAAATACGTAAATTTTATTCCGGACATTTTTTTCGATTCTTGCATGTAATCGCAAAAATGAAAAGAAAACATTACTGTTTCAAGAGTAGCGTCTTGTGCCCATACAAAAAGGTCCAATTCAAAAACTGAAAAACACGTATTTGTTATTTTTACGGAATCTATCCAATGCCATTGGATTCGACTCTCCCACCCCTAACCCAGTGGGTGGGGCTGGGGGCAACTTTGAAATTTGTAATAAAATTCCCTATTTATAGCGGACTCGGATTCTACGGCCAAAAATACGTGAATTTTATATCAGGCATTTTTTTCGATTCTCGCAAGGTGTCGCTGCAATCTCACAAAATTAACCATAATCGTCTATAAGTTTGTAAATATTTACAAACTCTAGCTACTCGTGTTGACAAAAAAACATTCAGTTTAAAAAACAATATCTGTGATATCTTGATTTTTATGAATGTTTTTTTAAAAGTGTTCTTAATAACAGTATTTGTTTTGTGAAATTTCTACGAGAACGTTCAGTTCAGGCAGGAGCGCACTTTTGCACGGAAAAAGTTATTTCATTATTCATTAGTTCTCGCGTTTTTTTCTGCATAATGGCTACTTTAACAAAGGAAGAGAGAGTTTCTCTTTTAATTATGCGAGGGTGGGGCGATAAAGAAAGGTCCTATGATGAAGTTGTGATTTTATTCAACGAAACTTTCCGTGTAGATCGAGTGGGAATTTCTCCTGGAAATGTTGACAAATCAAATAGTTCCCGCAATACAAGAGATTGCTGGTGATGAGTTCGATATTGTTTGGTTATAACAAGATTGGGCTCCTCCATACTATCGGGATATTGTTAGGGACTATTTGAATGGTACTTTCGAAAATCGGTGGATAGGTCGAAGAGGAACTATTGAATTGCCAGCAAGATCTCCCGACCTCGCGCCACTTGATTATTTTGTTTAGGGCTACGTGAAGGGTAAAGTTTATTTCACTAAACCTCGTGATTTGGAAGGGCTGAGACAGCGCATAATAAACATGTTTGCAGAAATACCACCTCAAATGATAAGCAGTGCTATTGAAAATTTTTACGTTCGTCTCGGACAATGCCAATTAGTCAATGGGCACCATTTTGAACACCTGCTATAATCTTGAAATTAAAACCTGCTAGTGCAGCAGTTAAGCTATAAACTAATTGCCTCAACTAGCCTAAATCCTCACCTTGCCTTAAATGACTGAGTTACCTCCTTGCCTTCACTGGCTGGGATCAAGAACTTGTCTGAAGTGGCTGAATTAAGAGGTAAAACCACTGTTAGTTTTTTTTAAGTTGAGTTTTTATTGCCTTGTAAAAAATGTAAATTCAACTTACTAGCTGCTAATAAATTTAAAGAATGTTAATAGTTGTAATTTCCGCACGACCGTGTAAAATCACTGTTCTCAAAACAGCTCGGGAAATCAGATCAGTAGTTTTACTTCTGGTATTTCTTTAAGTATGCGTTCAAAACTTTTATGTTTCCGCTCATTTTTTTGCGATTGCAGCGACACCTTGCAAGAATCGGAAAAAATGCCCGATATAAAATTCACGTATTTTTGGCCGTAGAATCCGAATCCGCTATAACAAAAATAGGGATTTTCATTACAAATTTCAAAGTTGCCCCCCGCCCCACCCACTGGGTTAGGGGTGGGAGAGTCGAATCCAATGTCATTTGATAGATTTCGTAAAAATAACAAATACGTGTTTTTCAGTTTTTGAATTGGACGTTTTTTTATGGACACAAGACGCTACTCTTGAAACAGTAATGTTTTCTTTTAATTTTTTGCGATTACAGCGACACCATGCAAGAATCGAAAAAAATGTCTGGAATAAAATTTACGTATTATTTGCCGTAGAGGATCAGTAGATAGTTTTTTGAAAAAATTTTGACACGTATTTTTGTAGTTTTCGATTTGATGCAAACTGTTCGAGATTTTCCACCGTTCCCATATTTTTCTAACACCCGGTATATGTTTATAATTACTATTATTAGTTTGTTCAATTTTCGTTTTATAATAATTAATTTTTGTCTGTTGTAGTAAAATAAGCAATTTATTTATATATTGTTTGTAGTTTTAAGTTTATTTATAAACGCCGTCTATGTTGTGCATCAACACACTGTATCACTTCTTTCCATTCTTCTTTTGCTAGTACCTGATGCAGTTCTTTCTAATTTATTGTTTTAGTAGTTTTCTGGCTATTTGTATCATATTTTATATTATTATTAACTCATTAAAATTGATGGATAGTGATTCCATGTATGGTATGTAAGAGCTATTTGAATTATGTTAGATTTTCTATCTATCACTGTTTAGTTCGACCGCGGTAGGGCGTAACTAGCGCCATCTCTCAGTAGTCTCGAAACAATCCAAATCGATTTCGATTCAGTGATTAATGTTAATGTCTCTTATGGTAATATTTATGTCAGCCATATTTAAATTCATTAGATATTCACCAAAATCGTTTAAAAACGTATTTATGTTCATAGAAGATGGATAATCACTGATAATATTCTGCAACTTTGTCTATTTTTTACTATCAATAAATAGTCTTATCCGGGAACAAACCATGAATATTATTTATGTGAAAATAAATATCGAGAAGCATACGTAATATACCCGGCTATACTGCATTTTCGATTGTTCGATTCTGGCGCAATAAAATTGGCTATTTCATGTTTTATTATTCGATATTTATTGCTCTTGTTTTAGCCCGTTTACTGGAATAATGGGAACCTCGCTATAAAGGAAAGGATGTTTCATCTTATAGGAAGGATGTCGGAGCTATTAGTTTAGTAGCTATAAAATCCTACTGTGCGAATAAGACGGTCACCCGAATGGTTGACAAGGAGGTACATAAAATACATTTAATTGAGTGCGATAGGATGGTTCACCCCCCCCCCCCCCCTTTTCTCCTTTAATATTAAAGATAAACGATTGATGTATAAAACCTCTTATATACCTACTTAAAAACACTACTTTTTCGATTTCACCAACAGTACAGGTAAAAGAAAATACAATTTTGTTATAATTAAATGCTAAGAAGTAGAATGTACCCAATCTCGGTTTAATTCTTCTTCTACAAAAGTAAGAAAGTATAAATAATAATAAAAGAAATACTATAGTTTTGCAGATATGGTCTACAACATATTCTTTTTTAAAATTATGTTCTTTGATAGTTTTTAATAAAAAAAAATTACAGTTTGATTATATCGACCTTTTTAAGATAACGATAACTGAATTTAGAGGAATATTAGGTAGTATTAGATAGTCAGCAGAACAGTGTTTTATATTTCTGGCTGACAAGAGCAGTGCGTTGGATACGAACCCATTTTTACTTCCGGCATGCAGAATTATAATAAGTAAACAAATCCAAGTTCACAAATTTCGGATTATTTCACCGACAAAATTGGTCGCAAGAAAATCAAAATTTATTAAGATTGATTCGGTTTCAATGTTTGGCTTTGAATAATCGGTAGTACAATCATTGATCCAATAATAACTAAAGGGCCTTTGACTTGTGCCAGGTACTTGGGATTCCTGCAAAATGAGATTGAGGATATTTTAGATGAATTAGAATAGAATAGCATAGAATTTTATTCAGTTTGAAGATAGTATGTATAGTAAATAGTAAAATATACATTTTATAAAAAAGCGATGGTAAATGTTAAAATTTTTGTTTCAGTAGTATTAAGGCTAAGAAGACTTGCAATAATACACTTACACTTTTTTAGGCAAGTTTCTGCATTGGAATATATTTCAGTTCAGGTTTTGCCTTGAATTAGAAGGTCCGTATCATCAGCGTAAGATACAATGTCATATTATGAATTTATAGATTTTGATATATTGTTAATGTATATTAAAAACAATATAGGGCTAATTACTATGCCCTGAGAAACACCAGTTGTAATTTTTAAAATTTTGCTCAATATTTCATTAATTCTTACTTTTTACTGTCTGTTCGTCAAATAATTTTTAAATAAATCCAATGCAGAACCTCTAACACCGATTTACTCCACCATTTCTATTAACATTTTCTGATCAACCGTATCGGCCAAATCTAAAAACACGGCAAGACATTTTTGATTATTATTTATGCCACAAATAATGTTCCCTATTAACTGCATAGCTGCGTTTTCCGTACTCATGCTCTGCCTGAATCCAAATTGTTTGTTCGATATTATTTTATTTTTTTCTAAAAATTCGTTTAAGCTTTTTTTAGACACTTCTCAAAGATTTTTGAGAAGTTATTAATAAGTGAAATTGGTTGATAATTTGTTAATAACTTTTTATTTCCTGCTTTGTAAATTGGCGTTACTATCGACTCTTTCCAGGCTAAAGGCATGTGTGAGTTGGTAAAAGACAAATGTATTATATGACATATTGGTTTAGATAGATATTGATGATATTTTTTAATAAATTCTGAAGATAGTCCATCTGGACCCGGCGCAGAGTTATTTTTTAAAGAAGCTATGTGAATAATGATTTAATTTTCTGTTATAAGCCTTAGATACAGCGAATTGTTTATATCTGGCTTATGTATTCTAGCTATTGATTTTAGTTTGATGCCTCTTGCCATATTTTCCCTTATATTTATAAAAAAATTGTTAAACTGATCAGCTTTTAATTTGTCATCGGTTATTACACTTTCACTACTATCTAGCACGTTGTTTATTTCAGTTATTTTTTTGTGTGTTTGAGGCTTTATTTATTGTTTGCCAAATTTTTTTATAATTATTTTGTGCAATCTATATTTTATTTTTGTAGTATACGTTTTTCGTTTGTCTTAGCCTATTTAACATATTTCTATACTCTATATATTCTGTATTCTTTTCGTAATTTTGATTTTTAATATATAATTTTTTTTAGATTGTCTATGCCTGATGGAATTTATTATACCTGCTGTAATCCATGGCTTAATTTTGCGAAACTTATTAGTTATTTTTATGTTAGTTGAGCATACTTTAATGAAGTTGTTTAATTTTGTAGTTAAAATATTATAACTAATTTCAGGATCATTTTCTTGGAACACATCAAACCAGTTTTCTTTTTGTAACAGGTTACTTAGCTTATTATAATTTAATTTATTGATGTGAGTACATATTTTCTATTGGCTATTTGGTACATCCCGGTACTTTTACAATAGCGACATGTAAAATAGTCAGCAGGCGCCATCTAGCGGTCCAGTGTCTGTTGCAATCGAAAAATAAATAGCCTGACTGGGCTTAGCATAGTTCAAATGTGCTTTTAGAAGGCGGAATATAACATAATATTTTTAGTCGCAAACTCCTGTATAAAATCCTTATTTTACTATAAGGAACGTAAACAGACTGCAACCAACAGCTACTCTCCGGGCTATGTGCCCCGCTAAGCGCTGAATTACAAGTTACAAGCAGTCTGCAAGTGGTGTGTGACGGCTGGCAAGAGAGCTCCTTTAAGTAGGATCAGTCTTTCGGCTGGTGTTTGTTGCAATCGAAGCATTGGCGTTTTGATGGTAATATGCAATTATTACACTTAACGAGCCAGACTTGTAACATTTTGATGAAATTCACACGTTTCAACTAGTTAATTTTTTGATTTTACATACAATAATATTTTTATTTTACCATTTTATTTCAAAAGTAAAGTTTAAAGTTTAGCATTCAATAATGCAAGAGAATATTTCAGATTTTAGTAAAAGAAAGTTTTAAAAGAAAACGTTTTCTATTTCAAATTAAAATAAATACACATGCATGTCAACTTGAAAATATTTTTTATAAATTTATTATTTACTGTCGATACAATTCATTCTCCGCAGTTTCATACAGCTCCTGATTTAGTGGTGAGGTATCCTTTGCTTTATTTTCCTCTCTGAAAACTAGGTAATGCAGGGTCATGCTCTGGCACAAACATCTCACAAGGCACATTTTGTTTCCCGCTGTTTGATTGCCTCTAGCTCTCTTGATCGAATTAAAATTAACCCAGATATTGAATAAGGAAATTACAAGAGCTACTAGTATCGAAAATGTCACAAATACTGTTATATAAAGTAAGCTCCTTTGAAGATCCGCCACCATTTGCTTTTGGGCGATTTCAGTGATTTTTAGATGTGAAATGGTTTGAACCACTTTAATTTTTGAGGTGATTTTAGTAGGTTCTACTTTTGGTGTGGTTTGATACATTTCTAGCGTTGGAGTGATTGAGGTTGTTTCTGGTCTTGAGTGGACGTGAACAATCTTTATCTTTGGAGTGGTTTGATCCATGTCTAATTTTGAAGTGGTTTGATTAATCGCTAGTTTAGAAATAATATTATTTACAAACGTTGGATCACATAATCCATTTATATTCCATTTTAATAAATAGCTATTAATAGGTATCGACCTTCTTGACGCCAGTATTATATTTTTGGAAATGTAAATCCCATCTTGATCGGTTTCCCAAAAGTGCTGGTCGCAGAAATTTTTTGACTTCAATACTTTGAAGACCAACGTATAATTCAGATGTCTACCAACTGCAAGTTTGTACCTTGAGTGGTTTTGTACATCCGCAACAGTAAAGTTAATTCTACTTATCTTTTCAATGTAACTACAGGCACTCCCGTTGGTCCAATATACGTAAGCGTGTAAGGAAGCATCAGATAAGATTACGTCGCTGCAATTGTTCTTGCTGTGTACGCATGTCGTATTTGTAGGCAACGTAATTAAATCTCTTTGTATATCAACTTTCGCTGTGACTTTACATAAGATAATAGCCTTAGAAAAATGTATATTTGCAGTCCAGCCTAAAAAATTATATTTATTACCAAACCGTAACAGACACTCTTCTTTGATATATTTTGGGAATTTATCGTTTTCATATAGTGTTTCCCCCAATTTAATTGATTCACAGTAATTCGCTATGTTATGCGGAAAACAATAATACACCGTTCTGTTGGGTTTTGTATTGTAAATATAATAATAACCGGACATACTATTGTTGATAGAACAGCTTTTCTCAGCATTTGTTATATCTATGGCACAATATACCATTATGATGAGCATTGATATGGTTTTCATCCTGAAATTTACATTAATAATGCAGTAAAGAAAGGCCAAAGAAATAAAGAGATAAGTATAGTCTGGATACAGCAAGATTATGATTTTTTTAAATTGCATTTGTTATCTAAAATTTGAAATTCCCACCATTTTATGCCGTTAAATCCAAAATGAAAAATTATTTTTCAAAATACATATCTTGAAGCCAGCTTTCGAATGCTGTATCCAGACTGTGCACTTTACTGCACTATAAAAGAAACTACCCAGTTGAAATTTGAGGTAATGACTAATAATACCTTTAGAATATAGTAGACTCAACGCGACAGGAAATGAATGCAAAAAATAAGCAAAACATGTCTGTCAACTCGTAGCAAGTCGTGTTAATATTTTAATATATTTATGTCTAAATTAACGCCCTGCAGAATCCATTCAACTGTGGCACACGCATATACAGATAACTACACAACAACCATTCATTGTGATATTACCAATTGCCGCAGCTCAGACTCGAACTCAGAAGAGATTGCAGCGATTAGGCGTCTTGACAGTTTAGTCTATTGCTATCTTCATGGTAAGATATTAATTACACCAGCCAGGGTTTGAACTCGCGAAGCCCACAGGTAAGCAATCAGTCACTGAGTCGGTATGGTAGTGATAATGTGCGCATCTTTTAAGCCGCCATCAGAATGTCCCAAAGTCATCTAAAATTTGTATAAGTTTTTCTGTTTCCATCTAAGCTCTTCAGGATGACACATAAACCAATAAAATCACAGTTTCAAAACAAGCTAAAAATCATTTTTTAAGTAAAACTGACTTTGACATTGAAATATTTAACCTGCCCGGTACAGAAACAGCAAAGAATGATTTTGGCACCCAATATCCTAAACATAACGTAACGTAATAAAACATAACGTAACTTAACGCAACTTAACGTAACGTAATGTAACGTAACACAATACAATACATGTTTAAATTTCCATGACTGTTTTTGTAGAACACAAATTGAATTGAGCAGAATTTTTCTCGTCAATGTTTAACAGCAAAAAAAGTTGAAAAAGATCGTTTCGAAAAATTTGTTGGACCCTCCCTGGATACGCCCTTGGTGCATAGATTTCGCTAACATTTAATAACGTTCTGCTTCTGATATTCTAGATCTCATGTGTAAAATGTCAAACCTCCAAGTTGAACAGTTTTCTAGAAAAATTTAGCTCCGTGGACAGAAACACACAAATGATCCATCCACTTACTTATAGCTTCATAGCTTAATTTAGTTTTTAACAGTTCTGGTAGCAAAGAAAAACTTATACAAATTTTAGATGGCCTCAGATCTATTTATACTAGGGTGAATTATTTTATTTAACAAAATCACTTCACACTATTTACTTATAGGTCAGTCGTCAGGGAGTTGATAATGCGTAAATAGCGAAAGATTTTACTCTTCGAACTAGTTCATTATAGGGCTCTTTTAGACATACTAATTTTTCTCTTCTTTCTCTTATTATTAACTCAGCGATACCTCATTACGATTTGGTAATTATAGTGGTGAAAACGTTGACATTTTAATTCTTATGACAGGTTTATCCGCACGTTGTTCAACCAGGTCCAGCCAAGCAAGAGGAAAACGGACGAACATATTTATTCTTCGAACTTTTTAAATACCCAAAAGAAGTTGCGGATAAGATTCCTTCTAAGATAACTTCTGCATTTTTTAGGCAAAATTCGTTAAATTATTACAAATATCTGCAGGATTACAAAAATACGTGGAATGTTTTAAGACCCCAATTCTCACCCTCATGTTATCGGTACAGCAGACCAAGAAGTTATCTTAGCCCTTTACGGAGCGGAACTCGAGCAGCATCCTTTAAATGAATTTAGGTACAAATGCTTTATTAAGTTAGTAGCAAAAAGTGCATGTAACCTTGCACCGTTACCTCCAACTGAGTCTGCTGTAAGCCAATATTCTTTTAGAACATACTATCAAATTCAGCAATGGTTATTTGTTCTGGATGTCAATGACAAACGTGTACAAATAATGTCGAAATATGTGTAGACGATTTAAATGAAGCCGAAAAAACCGAGATAAGGTATTAGCTTTTTTGGAACAGGATAAACACGAGGAGGCTGAATTTGACAAGGACGATGCAGACGATAATGAAACGGAAACTCGCAGATTTATTGAAGCAAGGGAACACTTTGTACTTTCAACTTCAAAAAAATTCAAACACACAGAATCTTAAAGCTGTGTATTTGACATACACAGCAAAATAAGAGTTCTTAAAAAAAAAGCTTTGAAAACGGAAAGAGACTACTTTCCGAAACGTCAACAAAATACATTATTTCTGTGTTTATTCCGATTGATATTATTTGCAAAACAAAACCTTGTCACGGGCGCAGAGGTTTTTTTCCAATAATTCTATTATTTTGTAGATTCGGTGATTTGTTTTTGAAGAGGATAATAATACATGTGGTAGAAAACCCAAATAATAGGAAAGAATAAAATTCAAACTAATGTAACGTATTTGCAGTAGAGAATAATAAAAGAGTTAGAAGTAAGTTAACCAAATAAACAATTGGGCCTATTGGGAACATCAATTTAAAAAAAAAAAAACATGCGAAATGCTCTACCGTGATGTGGAAACGAGCGCATAGTGGTAGTAACCACCGATAGTTGTAGACATTGTATATATTTACTTAAACTTCAAAAGTGACAATTAAACTTAATAGCAAGTAGAAAGCGTTGAAGTGTATAGGAAAGTATCGATATACAGAGTGGATGCGATATGGTGTTCGATTTCCCCCGCCTATAACTCCAAGAATATTAATACTACGTAAAATTGTGTCAAAACCATTTCGATAGAGATTAGATAGATTTATCTTTAACTTTGATAACCATCTTTTTTTTTTCATCCAGAACCTATTTGTAAAAAATGATTTTTAAGCGATATTGCCCCAAAATTGGGGTGTTCCGGAGGGGCGGGCGAGGGGGAAAAATTATTAATATATATTATAATAGAGGCCTATAATGAACTAGTTCCAAAAGTAAAATCTTTTGTCCGATTTAAAACGTTGTTGATCTACCTGACGACTGGCCTTTTATATATAAATTATTGTTCTATAAACTAAATATGAATAAAACAAAATTTATTCTTTGCACAATGTCTCGTTTGTTGTTACTTGTATGCGTTATTTATAAAACTATTAATGTAAGCAAAACTAGCCAAAGCAAACTTATAAACCACAGGCGTCAAAGAAAGACTCTCATGTACTCTAACACATTATCTAGTTTCGTCAGTGACAACAAACCAATGTGAAGTGTCTTGCATTATAATAAATTTATCAAATATGTTTAGGTATTTTAAACAATCTAGCTTATCATATCCGAAATGTAAAGTAATTGAAAATGCGGTAAAACTGCTTTAGATTATATAAACTATTTTCAATAGAAAATATTCAGTGCATAAAAAAAACATCAATTCATCAATTGTTCAATATAAGCAGTAAACACTTACCTCCCTTTATAATTTTGTTTAAACCTAACGACAATACTCTGACTAACTCATAACCATTCTGCAATATTATTAACTGATATAAACTCCCGGTGATAATTTTGCCACAATCAGTAATCCGCACGCTATGATTTACATATTAAATTTAAATTAACTATGTTGATAGTGAGTATATTATTAGCTATTATTTCTTATGACTAATATATGCTTACTTTTTAACCAACCAAAACGTACATTTTCAAATAAATCGGCCATTAAATGTTTTAAAGTGAGAATAACGGCCAACGATCAGTGGAAAAAAGTGAGATGCATAGAACAACGGTGCGTTACGACAGAGCTGATGGCTTTTAGGAGAGGAGTTTCCAGGGAGTCCTGTTCTCTTCTGCATCTCACTGTTGCCGTTATCTGTTGAGCGCCGCCAAATTTCCGAATATCATTGTGGGCCACCCAGCAACCGGAGGCATAAGGTCACCCATCTGTCCTATATGGATGACCTCAAACTGAGAGTGCGAACTCCAAAACGCTCTTAGGGTGGTCGAAGAGTACATAGGGTCATTGGTATCAATCAATCAAAACAGATTTATTCAAAATTCTAATACAATAATACCGCCCCAGAACCCGTCCGGGGACCGGCCGTGCAACCACCACACTGATCGCAGTGGTCGATTGTAAGGCCGGGCGGACCGGATCTGGCTTGGCTAAAAACAAATTTTAAGACTTAACCTAAACACCTTTTAGCAAAGCAAATAAAAATAGGTAACGCCATTAAAAACGTCAAATATAAAAGATTTTAAAAAACTTAAAATTACACATACTTTAAACAACTTGTTCGCTGTAACACTTTTTAAGAATTTTTCAATTGACGCAGATACCTCAATCTAAACGAGGTACCTGGCTCGGGCTGCGCAAGGCTGCGGCCATTGGTATGGAGTTGGACAAATGTGCACTCGTCCACCTCGAGAGAGGGAATTGTCTAAAGAGGCGCAGCTAGCAGATGGAAGCATTCTACGACATCTGGATGCCGGAGAGACCTACACATGCCTGGGTGTGCAACATCACATCCAAGATGTGAAACAGATAAAGGGATCTCTCCGCGGCAAGTACAGACACCTACTCCTAAAGATTTGGTCTTCCAACTTTCGGAGAAGAACAAGGTGTCTGCTGCGAATATTCTTGCCGTTCCCGTTCTTTTCTACTTCTTTGGAGTAGGTTTTTCAAAAACACCCTGAAAATTTGGTGCAAAAATGTTAAACCCAGTGTGCGAAATCGAATTTGTTATTTAAAATTTGAATTGGCCGCCATTGTATGTCATTAAGTTCAAAACGGATCATTTTTTTCTTCAAAAGTTAGGTCTCGACGTCAGCTTATTGATGCCGTAAATTTTTTTTTTAAAACCTCTTTTGACCATATTTTTTTGCATTTGTTTAAAACCCAATAAACAAAAAATGAATTTTTCCGGCCATATAAAAAAAATTTTGAACATTATTTTATCAGATCATAAAGAACATTTTAATATCTTTATTTTAATAAAAAAAGAATTTAATTTGGTCGACATTTTTTTCAAAATGGCCGATAAAATTCATTTTTTGTTAATTGGGTTTTAAACAATGTTGTGGACCTCTAGCGTATGCGACCCACCATACGCTTTAGCGTTTTGTGGGCCGCATAATAACAACCGCCACGTCCGTAACACATTTCGCTATTCTCCACGGGAGGGCGATATATGTGCGGCACGTGGTCAGCAGAGAGAGCGGAAGACCGGTAGGCAACCATTTTTGTTGGTGGTAGGTTATCGGTTATCCAAGGCATCCTGGTGGATTTTGGAATTATCAACACAAGAAAATTTCCTCAATCTGTTGTTGTTCCGTTTAGCGGAATATTTTGTTGTTGTGAGTAAATTTTAACTGCGGAAGCAGGATATTTAATTACACAAGGTAAGCTAACCTCTTCACGCCATCTTACCCGTTCTCTACCCACGTGTTTCGCAAATTTGCAGGCTCTCCTTTGGTAATACCGTGTCAACTTGAAAGGCGGACTCGACCCCATTCATCCGACTGTGGCTTTCGAGGAGTATTGGTGGATTGTTCCCTCATCAGTGAGGTAAATTATGTTTCTTTTATAGGTTATGTCAGATTTGAATTGCCCATATTAGGCACGCTTCACGTGCATTTCTGACTTTGCAAATTAAATCGTGATATCTCTAGGGTTCCACGGACGGGGCTTCTACACACGTCAGTGAAGTTCCACGGACGGGGCATCCACACACAGTGGAAAGTTCCAGGGCTGGAGAGGCTACAATCAACCCCATCCTTGGGTCCATTTCTTTTGTCCCGAAGACATCTCCATAGGGCTACAGGTTCCTCCACGTCGATGTCGGTATCGTACCACCCTAAATAAGTGTGTTGTGCTTTTTTTACTTACCGGAGACCACCTTCAGTGGTTCGGCTGGGTTATATCAATTCATACTTTTGCATTTTAACTTGTACATATTTATAGATTTTATGCATTTATATTTATTTAAGGAGGTTCTTTAAATCAGACCTTTGTGGCAGAATTTATGACCATTTATGAGGACATTGTAAACCGATGTGTAGCTACACGAGGCATTTTATTAATGTTGTAACTTATTAATTGAGAAATTTGCCACACTTTTTGAACATCGCCAGGTTACATGCTAGAGAACCAATATCTGTAAATTGTTTAATATAGTGCATTTCATTTTTAAAGAAAGTATCATTATTTCGTCTGCGACCACTACGTATGGAACCCTCAGTGATTTGTTAAGTAAGTAAACTAATAATTTGACATAGTTTATGTAAACTTGGGCTTAACGCCCTGAGATAGTCTGAGCTAGAGAAATTTTATCGTAGGCACGTACATCACTTATCCGGGTTAGGTTGTGTCCTACGATATCTGCTACGCTACAGTAGCTCAAGTGATTTCGTTATGTAATATCTTATAATCATTAATATCTAACGTATTTATTTGTTTATGTACGTGTAAACCGTAGCAGCAAATGTAAAAAAATGGCCAAGATAGGTTTAAAAATTTTTTTTTACGGCATCGAGACCTAACTTTTGAAAAAAAATGATCCATTTTGGACTTAACGGCATAAAATGGCGGCCAATTCAAATTTTAAATAACAAATTCAATTACGCACGCAGGATTCAATATTTTTGCACCAAATTTTCAGGGTATTTTTGTTAGAGTAAAAGACAGATTAGTTTGAAGCTGTTCGGTTCACCCAGCGGCTCTGGGCAGCAAAATGAAAAAAATAAATTTTTTGCCAGATTTTTCACTTTTGTAGGTAGGTTAAATTATTCACATTTTCAACAAGATGGGGCTCCACCTCACACTGATGTAATATATACAAATTATTTAAATCAAGTTATGCCAGATAGCTGGATATACACCTACGGACCCATTCTATGGCCAGCTCGATCACCAGATATTACTCCCTTGGATTTTTTCGTCTGGGGTTAGTTACATTAAAGACAAGGTATTTCAATGTGTCCCTGAAAATATTGAGGACATCAAAATTAGAAACGCACGTGAGAAAATTACTCCTGATATGCTCCAAAATGTAATGCATGAGGTGTCTCGTAGAGCACGATTGTGTATTGGAATGCATGGTATACAATTTGAGCATTTATAGTGTAAGAACAATAAACACACACATTTTCTTTTCAGTATGGTAGTAGTTTTTAAATTTTTTCGGATGTTCATTTTGTACTTGTATTTTTATTTATGAGATATTTGTTTATTTGTATAAAATTGTAATAAATTACTGAATTCTAATTGTTACAAAGTGAATTTTTTACTATTATGGCATAGCCGATTTTTACGATTCAATGATATGAATTGTGGTTTTCGTAAAATATTAAATATCAGTTAAAATTTTTGTGACATGTTTTATATCGTTGGAAAGAGAAAAAATAAACGGAATTAATGGTGTCATGGCCTACTTTGAGATTTTTGCACAAGAGCGTATATCAAAGCTAACTGCGCTTTTCGAATTTTTTGATACACATTATTATTTTTACTGTCTTTGTCGTCAACTTTCATCCGTTTAACTTTTTTCATATCTTCTCAAATACGGAAGATGTAACCGTTTGTGGGTTTCTTATTTTTCAGGTTTTTGTAATATATCTCACGAAGTAGGCTATGGATTTCAAATGTCTTTTTACTGAAATATAGCTCACAAAGAATGGGATAATCGTTTCTAAAACTCTCGTAAAATAGACTGGCGGTATATACTATTCTATTAAGAAAATTGATACTTTCTTTTAGACACTGTATATTTTGTACACGCTTAGAAAGACTTTGATAAATATAACATATAAATACTTTTTTTGAAAATTGGGTAAAACATGACAAAGCAACAACATTTATATAAAATATGCTGTATATTCAAAAAATTGTTAATTCGCTCCAACTTTAACCTTAGTTTCCCGTGCGATTTCCCGTGTTTATTATACTTTGTATTGGCAACACTGCATATCCTAGCGGGAAGCATTTGTCTGGGTTATCTATCATTTCTCGGCACCCGGCGTGGCATTATCTGATAGTTCAGATGCACGAACGTATGTGGCCTAGATGCTTCGCTGTACACATACTTTGAACAACAGGGATGTCTCTAGTCAGTCAACGAACTCCAATTGAATTAAATACTCCCTAATATCCGAGATATTTCATCCATCTGGACAGTTGCTTACGTATTTATAAGGTGCAATCATTGTATCACTAAAAAATTAATGAAGTTACAATCCTAGATAATATTGTTTATTGCTCGATGGACAGTTTAGTATAGAGCTAAAAGGTCAATAAGTAAGAAACTATTTAATTTAAAAAAAATCATATACTCATATTTAAAAATTCTTCTTCTTTTCACCTACTTAGCATTTTTCGTAATGTTCGTTGTCCACAGATTCATACAACTGCTGAGGCAAAGGTAAACGACCCCTTGTTTCTGTTCTACCTCCAAAATAAAGATACTGCAGAGTCAGACTTTCAGATAAACATCTCAGAATACTTATTTTATTCCCAGGTGGCCGGTTATTGTTCGCTTTCCTAATGGAAATAAAATTAACACTACAACCGACGAACGAAATAATCAGTGCCAAAACTACGCAAACTATAACAAAGATTGTCAGATGATTCAACTGCATTTGTAGCTGTGCTGTTTCACTATGACTGAGTTCACTAAGTGCCTCTAGATTTAAAGTGGTGGCTAGAAGGCAAACCGATGTCAAGGAGTCAATATTGTTTTTCCAATCCATGAAATAATCGGACGTCCGCGAAGTAACCGAGGTTGCATTTACGTTGTTGCCGGTTGAAATGAAAATTCCTTCCTGATCAGTTTTCCAGAAGTCAAGATTGCAGAAATTTTCTTTTTCCAACAACTGTAAAGCGAAAGTATTAGAATTGTCATAGTGACCCACTGCAACTAATGAATTCTTCGTTATATTCCAAATATGATGAAAACGATAGCCTAATTTTTCGATAATACTGCAATTACTTTTTACTGTCCAAAACACGAAAGTTTTCTGGTTCGCTATTAACTTAGTATCTTCGCAATGTCCCTCGCTGTAAGGGCACTTCATTGATGACAGGAGAATGTTATTTTCTTTTATATCAATTATTGCCGCTGTCTCTTCACAGATCCTGATCTTGTTCTTAGTAAGTCCGAGGAATGATGTACACCTACTAACGATACTTTCATCAGTCACGTCGGTATTTAATTTCTTCTTTTTGCAGAAATTGTAAGAATTGTCATTTTTGCGAAAGCAGTAATAGACGGATGTGTTTCCTATTAAATTGTAAATATGATAGTCAGCACTCAATTCCTTGTTATACTTGCAGGTAGGCATGTGGTCGGATTTAGTCGAGGTCTTACAAGATAGTCCAACTACAATGAGCAGTATGATGAGTTTCATTCCTAAAAATAAAACTAACGGTGAGATGAAGGCAATTGTGAAGAGGCGTGCGCATTGTGATTATATACATTTTTTTTTTTAGGAAATCCAGGAAGTGACTTCCCTGTCAAAAACAATCAGAATAGCTCATGAAAACATAAGTAAAATTTGACGAGTTTCTAAAACTAAAAATTTGTAAGAGTTAAATAAAAGTTTGAAACCCCTGATGTATGTGGATTTGAAACGGCAATAAAGTTATATATCCTTTGGAGGACAATGCGTTTTTATAGGATTTTATGCGTTGTACCGCTGGAAATGCAGAGAATATTCAGATAACTTTTGAATCTTTTTTTTATAAGATATAGACTGTAACAATAAGTCAAGTTTCATGAGTTTATACAACCGTTAATATGTGTATTTGAAACAAGAATTTCCAGGGATACTTGTAAGATATGGTCAGGCAATCAGAGTTTTAATGAAAATATACTTTATGAGTATACAGGGTCGCTGATATGTATGGAAATGGTTGATTATCTCCTAAAGCAAGATTAGCTAGCGAGCAATGTTAAGACACATAAGTTTTAGGGTTTTTTAAAATCTGTTACAATGAAGAAAAATTAAGTATACAGGGTCAGTCAAAAAATCGTGACGAAACAATGTTGGTTTTTCTGGAACACCCTGTATATTATTCCACATTTCAATTCTTCTCGAAATTCTAAACAAAACTGATTTTTTTTTTATTTATTTTTTTGTAAGTTTATTTATTAACAATCAGATACATATTTTAGCTAATGTGTTGTCTTATGCAAGTGTTTGTAGTTGCTTGCACTGGTGGCGTGACGAGGTGAATATCCAACGAAGTCACCTAAGTCACTGACGTGACTTCGTTGGATTTTCACCTCTTTACTGACGCTCAATGTTCATTTAAGTCTGATGGTCAGCATCTCTTCAGCCTTCTGTTATGTATCATCGGTTGTAGTAGCGTGTCTAGTAGCTGTTGGCTCTCGTCAGTGCAATGTAAAAAGATAGTTCAAGTTTTAATTTAAAGAATCCACGGCAAATTGATTAAGGTATCTTGGAAAAGATATAAGTAGGAAACATGATTATCAGACCCCTCTACTGGGCACTGCAGTATGTAGCTACGAAGTTTTTGTATATTTTCAAGATTTATTTGAATTGTGTTTTTAATGTAAGTACCACGTACGAGACCTATCAATATTTATATGTTTTTAGGATGTTTGAAATACATTTTTGTAGTTTCTGGTGTGTTTCTGTAGGTTTTTGAGGTACCTATATTCCTTTCCTGAAGTATATCAGTACTTGTCCCATTTTACGAGAATAGAAGTTTTTATAAGATTTGAACAATAGGCCTTTAATGTACTGTCGTGAGCAGAAAAAAATAGGACCACTTTTTTTTCTAATGTAAATCTGTCTCTATTTGAATATGTAACGAGTAGCTGAAATAAAACAGATATTATTTTTAATTTATTTTTTATTTTCGTGCTGTAGTTATTGCTCTAGTAAATGATGGATGGTTAATGAGACAAATTGCACTGCGTTATAACACTAACAAAAATTTGGTGCGTAACATATTAAGAAAGTGGAGAATAAACGGTACGATTAGTAGAAATCCTGGACCAAAGGACAAAGGATATCCTACTTAACAAGAAACTAACTATTAATATTTCATTATTGCACCATTTCCATTTATAACTTCTATAAATCTGTTTGGCATAGATTTAAATAACCTTATACAATAATCATTAGTAATAATATTTTCCCATGCATTATTTACTATTTCCAGTAATTCTTCGGCATTCCGTGGTCTCATATTTCGTTTTTGGATACTTCTTACGAGTAGTCCCCTTACTTCTTCCACAGGGTTAAGATCTGGACTATCACTGGGCCAGTTAAGAACATTGATGTTGTTATCTTGAAACCAGTTAGTTACGGTATGAGCAGTATGAACGGAACAATCGTCTTGTCGAAATATGAACTCATCATTAGGAAAGAATTGTGACACAGAAGGGAGCATAATATTGTCTAAAATCCTAGTATACGTTTCACTATTAAATCGTTCCTCAATATGCCACAAAACACCAGGACCACGTGCCGATATCCAAGCCCAGATATTGACGGAAAATCTACCACTTTTATCATTAGTAGATATATATTTCTCATCGAATCGAGTATTCGGAGGGCGGTAAACACGAATACAACCGCTGTGTGTTGACTGGAAAGTTTTTCGTCTGTAAAGATTACGTTGTTCCAAAAATTTACATCATGCGTTAAAAATTCAAGCGCAAATCCTACTCGAGCTTCTTTATGTTTCAGCTTTAAGTAAGTATTTCTGTGCTGCTGCATGACAGCGTAGCTCGGATTCTCTTACTCGCCGGCGACCAGTACTACCTGATCCAGGAAAATTCGTTTCTTCAGTAGCCTGAATAATTGAGTAAAACGGATTTTCTACTAAAGCATTTACCAATTGCAAATCTTGTTGTTGACTGGATATCCTTCGTCGCCCTGATCCAGGATTTCTACTAATCGTACCGTTTATTCTCCACTTTCTTAAAATGTTACACGCCGAATTTTTGTCAATATTATAACGCAGTGCAATTTCCAACTTCTGCTTTAGCAATAACTCCAGATTTAACTAAATCGCTTATATGAGGCATATTAGTTTTTTCACACTTGCAATAAATTATGACAACTAACTGAAAATGTCACAAAAATTAAAGTTAAATGTACACAACTAGATTTTAGCAAAATACAGTTATAAGACTTGTCTATTTTTTTTTGCTCACGATGGTATATTACCGGTATTGATCTGGTATTGGTTAGTATTTGTAGATTTCTATGATAAATGGTGTATAAATAAGCTTTTATAAACTTTGATGACTGTTTGGGATTTAATTTCAATATGAATTTCCGTTCGAAAAAATACTCTCCTATAAAGTTTTTAATATAATTTCTTGAGAAATTATATTTATTTTCGATTTTAATATAAACTCGTGAAATGCGGCTATTAGTATCATAATAAATACTTATAAAACGTTTTAGCTGTTAGAGCTTTCAAAAAAAATCTTATAAAACATCTTCAGCTCACAAAAACATCAAAACCTTATATATTATTTCAAAAACTAATGAAATTTTATAAGTTCTGATTGTGCATAGTCGATACTTTTTTGGCAGTTTTAAGACATGCTTCACATCAAATTGAAAAAAATTATTCAAAACTTGAAAAGTTATAAAAATCGCTATGAAATGAAAATTATTATTATTGGTACAAGAATTTTGCCAGCAAATGCTCCAAAGACTAGATGCAAACTCAAATCTATCTAAGCACATTCTATATCAAAATCCTCATTTTCTATAGCACAGAGGCTTTCAATAGGAAAATAGACGTTCGTGAGTGAACAACAATCGACGGCGAAGAAAAGTTATTCAAATTTAAAAACCCGATAAGAAGGCAGTTAAAATTTGGTAAGCATGACATTTTCCAAGATAAAATTATAGGGCCTCTATTTTAATTATATCCTAACACGGAAAACATCTACCAATGATTCTCTCAGGGGCAGCGTAACTTCTATGATACCACTTTTCTGATGAGGAACTTAGTCAACTAATTTGGCACCAGGATAGAGAGCCCCCACACATTGCTTGGAATGTTTCAGAGCATTTAAAAGATCAATTTGACGTTTAGCTTGGTAATGGCAGACCATTCTTTGGCCACGAGACAACCCAGATTTAAAACCCTTAGATTCAAACGATCAAAACTAATATTAGTAAAATAATTCACGAATTAAACAAAGACAATAACACAAGAAACCCATATGAGCTTTGTATTTTAAATATGGAGACAATTTTAAACATTTTTATAGCTCACTCATTCATTCTGGTGAAATAATTATAAAAATGTCAAGATCACCTCAATGTTCTCTATATTTTAATAGAATACCACCCTCGCATCACCAATCGCCTCATATTAGAACAGAATAATGAAGTTTGGTTGCAAATATTGTATATAAATTAGGTACCAAAGACTAAAAATTTATTTTACTGATAAGATAACGGAGGCACTTACCGCTGAAAAAATGTCTACTAACTTCACGGGACTGCAATTATCAGCACACTGCAACTTATGCAATGTTAATAAATTATAATAAAAACGTATATTGATAATACATACCACAATGCAACGTGTAATCAATAAAAAGAAATCTCTTACTGGTAGCGAAATTTGATTAAGTTATCATCTAGTTAACATTGATAGTAGTAAAAATTATTCCAGAATTTAATCTGTAAAGGCGTGGTTCTTGGCATATATATATTTTTTTGAGGACAAAACATAAATGAAAGCATCAATTAGTAAGCTGATTATAATTATTAATCTTTGGAAACATTAAGAGGTATTTTATTAGTGCGGATTTAAATACAAAAAAATAATAACTCTTTAATAGCAATGGAATCACGCCGTATTGTGGAAATATTTGCGTAAAATGACGAGACGTCGTTTGATACACATGATACTGTTAATTACGATTGAGTAGGGTAGACACGACTCAAAATTTTACTTTAAATGTGCCATGTTCAAGGGGAAATATATTATTGTTCTGCATACCGGAAGTAAAAATGGGTTCGTGTCCAACTGAACTATCCTGAAGATATGACCGTGGATTTGTTTGAAAAATGGTTCGCTGAACAGCTGTTACTTAATAGTCCTCCAAATTCAGTTACCGTTATGGATACTGCTTCTTATCATTCGTGAATATTAAATAAAGTACCAAATAATAATGCGAAAAAGGACGATATAATAAAGTTTATAAGATCTAGAAATATAAACATTCCTGATAGAATTTCAGTAAAAATAGATTTATTAAAAACTATCAAAAATCATAATTTAAAAAAGTGTATGTTGTAGACGATATCTGCAAAACACACAGCCATAATCTCAATTCAGCGCTCGGCGGGGCACATAACCCAGAGCGTAGCTGTTGGTTGCAGTCTGGTTACATTCCTTATAGAAAAATAAGGATTTTATAGAGGAGTTTGCGACCAAAAATATTATGTATGTAGCAATGTAATGTATTTTGATAAAATGGAATATAAAATTATGTCGTTGTTAAAATTAAATAAAAAATTGCTAGATGATTCACAAATGACTTACCCTAAATTTTTCATCCTCTTTGTCCGGTTCGATGCGATCTCGTGAGCTTAGCTTCGCCAAAGGTATCTACCAGGGACGTCAGCAGGTTTTCCTTCCACAGGGTTGCCTTTGACGCCGAAGACACCAACCTCGGGACGGGATGAATTTCCTACTTGCTAATTGTTGAATCATGTTACTTTGTTGCTTGTTGAATTATTATTATTTCGCTTCTTTTACGTTTGTGAATGTAGGTTCTTCTAAGTAAAGGATTAGGATCCAGCACGTCAGCTAAGGAATTTCTCCTTTTTCCAGGGGCTCTTTTATTCATGTTAGGCACCTATTCCAGATGAATTCCTTGTTTCTCCGATATGTTTTCCACTGGTTAGGCTCCCGAACTGCGCGTATTCTTCAGATCCTACCGACTGCGCCAATGTTAGATTTTGGATTGTAGATTTATCTTTTAAAAACATTTATCTTATTTAACACTGGAGTCAAAGTTGACTCTATAATAAACAATAATAATTTTGATGTGATTTATTCGAAAGTGAGTATAAGACTGTTTTACAATGTGGTTATTAGTAATATTTATAATATTTTGAGAACAAAGGAAACAGTGTTGCTGATTCAGCACAATCAGAATTACCTAGAATTGAAATACAATGCTCATGCAGCGTGAGCGGTTATTGACAAGAGCTGTTACGCAATATGTAAAAGCCTGTCTCAGTAAAATTGTGTATCATGGTATATTTCTAATACAACATATATAGTAGTAAATAAAATTTATGTATAAAGAAGGTACAAACGAACAAAATAATTTTAAAACGCTTCAGATTCCCTATTTAAAAAGTCCTGGACACTATAAAAACCACCTTTGAATAACATATTTTTAACCATAGTTTTATATTTTCTATAATTTTACAAATTTTTGTCTCTGTCGGTAGACTATTGAACAACATAATGCAAGTATTTTATTTTTTATTGGATAAACTCTAATAAGAATGACATCATATTTACTGTAAATAGCGGCAAATCACTGTTTCACTAAAATATTCTATCTAAAGACGATTTATATTTACAAAACTCTTTTTGGTTCACTCGGCACTAAACCTGTGAATTTTTAAACCAAGTTGATTACTTCTTGCGTTTTTTTTATAAAAAACTAACCTCCTATATGACATAGGCTATAAAAGGTCATTTCGTTAGATAATTAATTTTTTTTAGCAAGTTTATAGTCACACTGTAGAAGCCATTCAGCTCAAATTACGGTCTAAATTGGGGCCATCGCACAGCAAGTCCCTTTGAGCAATTAACTCTAAATCACACTTTAGGTACGCTCGCATCGAGATCAATCCCGGCTTATGGTCGTGAGATTTAACTTAATATTCACGCATAGTAACTAATAGCCGCGCAGGGAATTTAGATGACTAAGAACTTTTGATGCATCTCTTTCTATTCAGTGAATTTATTTATTCATTGGAAGAAAGCCGCACAGCTTTTGATTAAAAATCGGGCAATTCTAAATTATCAAGTTTCATTTTTAATTGAACAATTAATTTGTATAGTTAAGACTCGTCCAACTTGAAGAAATAAAACTGAAAATCAGGACTGCAAATAATGTTATATCATCGATGTAAAAGGTTAGTGTGTTGGTAACGGCAATTTCATGAACGGCCCCGCATATGTTTGCATTACAAAGAGCAAGCGAGCTCTTTTCTAAGTCAACACCCCAGACACATTGTTGCCTAATTTTATCAGGTTTTTTTTATTTGAATACTTTGCGATGTTTACACTTTTCGGAGCTCAAATTACTCTCACTCTAATTTTCTAAATTGGCTGTGATGGTAGTTTTGGTGTTTTTATATTTTAAAGTAATATTCGTGAGCTGTTAAAGTCTTATTGTTGAAAATTCATTGAATTGAGGCGACTGAAATATAACAGTATAGTAAAGATTCATTATCTCATATTTTTGTAGCATTTATTTCGCTCCTCCGTTCGTCTTCTATCTCTGAGAAAACCCAAGTTTAGTAATGTTGTATATAATAGTCATCAAAATATACTCGCAATGTCTCACCACTCGACTGCTCTTTTACTTATTTTTAATACACTACACTACTACAATGAAAACTACATTTAGGATTAACGGTATATAAAATGGAAAAAAATCGATTGGACCCTAACAAATATCCAGAAGTAGAGTGGGTGTGGAAAAAGGGGTGTTGTTAGGGGTGAAACGTAGTTTTTTACGATTTTCGGAAAAACTGGACCTCCTATCGAAAAAAGTTAAATACAGTTGTAGATAATTGAAAAATCTACAACTTTTATTTCAAGCATTTTTCAACATAACCTCAAAATTATTGAATAAAACGCCAAAAACCAATTTTTTTATTTTTTATCCTTATCTCCCACAAAAATGATGAAAATGATTTAATGAAATTTGGTGATAATGTACATTTTTATATCTCAAATAAGCTGTAAGTTTTTTTGAAGTGAAATACATTTTTTTGATTTTGTGAATTTAATTTGAAAAAAGGCCTAATTTTCAATCAAAAAGGTTCATTAACAACATTTTGATTTTTGAAAATTTCAGGGCGGATTTTTTTCGCTGAAAGCTCTACTTTAAGATGGTTTTAAAAAAGTATGCTATTACTGTGGAAAAACATGGAAAAACCGTAACAAAGGTCTTTTCAACATCGATTTTTCTGTATTGTTTATCGAAATAAAGTGTTGAGAGTGATGAAAAATGGTGATTTCAGTGTAATATCAAAGAAGGGAACTTTGATTAACCATTTAAGATTCGGGCTGTTGAAAAACAAATTGTTTAAACAATAATTTCACATAAAAAAGTGCTAAAAATGACCGCTTTTATTCTTTCCTTTTAGAAGTCTTATTTGTTGTG
The DNA here is from genome assembly GCA_963675555.1 of Leptura quadrifasciata. Lineage (NCBI taxonomy): Eukaryota > Metazoa > Arthropoda > Insecta > Coleoptera > Cerambycidae > Leptura > Leptura quadrifasciata. The sequence continues at coordinate 8,904,975 of OY776681.1, read as the reverse complement.
TATGTCAAAAAAGAAAAATTAAAGAATCAGCAATAATCTTATTAAATGAAGATAAATGCGTATCGAATTGTTCTGCAGATATTTGTACAACCTGGCTACCAAAGTTAAAAGAAGAACTTAACAAACTTAACATTATCTAAAAGAAAATATCATCAGTTCTGTGTAAGTAGTAAGTATCTATGGAAATAACATAAACAGAATCTTAAAGTTGTGTATTTGACATACACAACAAATAAGAGTTCTTCAAAAAAAGTTTTGAAAACGGAAAGAGACTACTTTCCGAAACGTCAGCAAAATACATTATTCTGTGTTTATTCCGATTTATATTATTTGTAAAAAATAACATCTGTCTGTCCCTTTGACGTAAACGTCACAAGCTTTTTTCCAATAAGTCTATTATTTTGTAGATTCGATGTTTTTTTTTTGAAGAGGATAATACATGTGGTAGAAAACCCAAATAAAAAGAAAATTCGTAGAATGCCACAAATACTTTCAGACAATATTTAGAACTGATGATATCTTCTTTTAGATAATGTTGAGTTTATTTCTTCTTTTAACATTGGTAGCCAGGTTGTACAAATATCTACAGAACAAGTCGATACGCATTTATCTTCATTTAATAAGATTATTGTTGATTCTTTAATTTTTCTCTTTTTGTTATCTGCATCTTTTGATAAAATTTTCGCCTAGTCCCAGTTTATTGTGGCGGTTTTCCCAAGCATGTTCACAAATCTTTGATTTCTGAATTTCATTATTTCTAATGTAATTCTTGTGCTCATCCAACTTTACACTGAAAAGTCTGGATGACTCACCCACATAACATTTATCACATTCGCGCGGGATATTGTAAATACAGTTTTTTGAATTCTGCTCCCGGTTCATCGATTTTGTTTTTGTTAAAATAAGTCTCAAAATGTTCCCCGTTTGAAATACTGTCCTAACATCAAATTTGTTACCTACACGGCATAGCCTCTCCGATAGTCCGTATGCATAAGGAATTGTTGCTGTATAATGACGTTCAGGTTTTTGTCGTACCTGATTGTCCCTCTTTTCAACATTTATGAAAACTCTATCAACAAATGCTTCGGGGTATTGATTTTGTACTAGAACCTCTTTGATACATTTTTTCTCATTATTTAATATTTCATTATTAGATAAAATTATTTTGGCCCTATCGTGTAAACATTTTACAACCCACCTTTTAACATTTATTGATTAATTTGAGTTAAAATTAAGATATCTTTTAGTACGTGTTGGTTTTCAATTGTATTATTTACCTTTTTAATTAAAACATCTAAAAACGGTATTCATTCCTACTTTCTACTTTTAATGTGAATTTAATAGACGGTTCCTTACAATTTATATTTTCTAAAACACTATCTAGTAAATCAACACCATGAGGCCAATTTGAAAATATGTCGTCAACATATCTCCACCAGACAACCGGTTTGTTTATAAAATTTTGAACATGTATGTTCTCAAAGTTCTCCATTAATATGTTGCTTAAAATTGGTGATAATGGAGACCCCATTGCTATACCAAAATCCTGCTGATAGAACTCATATTCCAATTGAAAATAGGTTGTTTTTATACACATTAAGAGTTCTATTATGCTATTTACACTTAATTTAGTTCTAGTTTCCAAATTATTATCATTCAGCAACCTATCTTTAACTATTTTTAAGGTTTCATCTACCGGAACATTGGTAAAAAGACTAACTACATCAAGACAAACCATCAGGTGTGAATAAAAGAAAAGAATATTCGTAGAATGCCACAAATAACTTCCAGGCAATATGACCGTTTTTGTGTAAGATAAATTTTTGTATGCTTCATGGACAAAAATAAATTGAAAATAAGTTAATTAAAAAAATATATTTAAAATTATTTCGCCTATTTCAACTGATATGTATGTATGTATAACCATTTTTGCGATGATTTAAAAGAAGCTGAACACCTGCCAATAGCCTTTTTTAGAACTAAACTGTAACTGATATGCGTTCGGTCCCCTTTACGTTTTTGCGAGCTTTTTTATAATGCTGCGTTATGTGTGGTATTGTGGCGTATTAGATAGCACGCACTAATACCGCCCCATAGCCATCTTAAAGAAATGGAGTTCGAGATAATGGAGTGTATAGGTATCTACTATAACTGTTATTACGATTTGTGACATAGCAATACTGGTCAATATAAAAAGTGGCCATCCTATATATCCATGTTAATAATAATACTGCAGTAAGCTTTTCACTTTTTTTGTGAAAACAAATATCTGAATTTACTGATATCTTGAAGCGATGGAAAACTGTTTTCTTATATGTAGAATTTGAAAAAGACTAATTTTATTAATGTATCGAGTTACTTCTAACCATATCCTTTAATAGATTTTCATCATCAATTTCACGTCACAAAGTGTAAAAGGTAAAATAAATATTATGCGCTGATTATCGAGAACTAAATAAAACAGTGGGACATTTCCATCCTTTCGGTAAATGCCACAATTGCAGTGTAATTACGCAAACATCGGTGAAATTAAATTAGGTTTTGGTACGTATAATAGTCTGTAATCTCTATTATTAAATCAATAAATGTGGATGAATCAATTTGGCGTAATTTGCTACAATCGCCTTTCTGCGTTCAGTTTAAATAGTTGGTTTACGACGTTTTAAACACAATAAAAACGTATAAGGATTTAATTTATGAATTATAAAATTAGCTTTTAATATGTTTAGTATACAATACGACACAGTTAAGATGAAGACACCCCTTTATTTAATTTATTTTTAGAAGTACAGACTTGAATTTTGGTACAGAGGTAGAACTTCAGGAGAGCTGCGTTTCTTAGAGTACTCAACTTGTTAGGTAGCCTACTGCTACCTCGTCAATGGGTCAGATTCCCAATATTTTTCGTCGTGTTGGAGATAGTGCAAGAAGATATTTAGCACGCCAATTGAAATAGATCACGTATATTTAAAACTAGGCTTTAATGTACAAAGTTAAAGTGTAAGTAAGTTCTTGCCGTGAGCACGAGTTTATGTTCTGAAGTGTAAAAACACATATTTTTCTTATTAACAATATGACAGAGGCTTAGAGCAGCTACAGTGAAGATGGTAAATTTAAGTCATTCTTTTATGAAAGGACACCACAAGCTTTTGCAGCAAATGTTAAAACAAATTCTGGAAGAACATTGTCCTATGACAATGTTCTTCTTAAAATAAAACACACGGTAAACATAACAAGGTGACTTATTAAAATTATACAAGGTGGTCTAAAATTGTCTCCCGACTTTGTGCGGCTGACGGTACGGTGTCATAGAAGATCCTACTATAAGTACTAAAAGATTAGCCTTAAGAATGGATATATCTCACCAAAGCGCTTTAAAAGTACCACATAAACAACAATTGCACCCGTTTCATTACCGAAAAACTCAAGAATTATTACCTGGGACATGCGAACAAGTGTTGGTTTTAGGCGAATTGTTTGCTTGAACGAACGGAAAATGCTCCAGATTTTTTAAGTAAAATACTTTTTACTAACGGGACTACATTCACACGACAAGGCATGTTTAATATGCATTTCTGGACTGAGAAAAATCCTAATGCAGCAAACAAACCCATTTTCAACATACCTTCAAAATAAATGTATGGGCAGCAACTCTAGGCAATTAGTTAGGTGGATACTATATATTTCCTGGAAATTTAAATGGCAATATGTATTATGAGTTTTTGGAAAACACTTTACATGAAATATTAGGTAATATTTCATTTAGAAGGAGAAGAAATATGTTTTATGCATGACGGCGTAACAGCGCATTATACCAGAACGAGTAGAACATGGTTACACAATCGCCATCCCAGTAGATGGATTAGCCGGGGTGCAGATGCACCGATCAAGTGGCCTGCTCGATCACCTGACCTAACTTCTCTTGATTAAAATTTATGAAGTATATTTTTTCAATAGTTCTTTGGTACAACTTTTTGTGCTCAACGCTTTTAGTTTTAATAATCTATATAAATTTTAAGATCAGAAGAGAACCCATTATTTTCTCTTCAGTACATTTATAAAAGCATTGTTTTTAAAAGTTTTTTAAAATATATTTCATAGAGTGATCAAAACTTCTTAAAAACGAATTCTTATCACCTTTAAAAACTAAACAGGCTATTTGTTACCCACAACATCTTAAATACCAATATATCACTCGACATATCCGAACCTCACAAAGTACTTCGAAACATCCTATTTAATTTCCGTATTCTTTCAATACTTACATTTGAATTTTAATTAAAAATTCTAGCGCATACGCTATGTAGAAATATGTTCTTTGGTCGTTTTCTTCATGACAAGTATCACAAAACCCTTTTTCCTATTCACATAAGAAACATAATTTATATTTAGATGCAGCTTTCGTAGCTCAAAAGTTCCATTTTAATTTTTCAAATACTCTTTTCAACTACTCAAGTGGTCTGCTTTCATACATATAATGCCTTAACGCTTTGAACTGTGTGTGGGGAAATCAGCAGTTGACACTAAATATAAGGTCTTTTATTGAAAAATACTGTATTGGGGTGTACAGGAGAATATTTAATCGGTATAGTTAATTCTAATTTGTTCAGGGCACTATGTCTTGAAAATTGTCGACTAGTTCTAGAGTTAGACAAAACCGAGGGGCAAACCACTGGGGAAATCAGGTGTAAAAATTGCGGGAAATCAGCGGAAATCAGGAGGAAATCGAAAAATTGTTGCCTTTTTTATCTGCAGAGTAAAGTTACTTTGGTTTACCATGAATACTTCACTGCGCTTTACTGTTATTATTGTGCTCGTGTTTGTGCCATTGTTTTACTGTAATTATGTTGCTATAAGCGAGGCTATAAGTATTTCTAGTGTCGTCGGTTAAGTCGAGTAAGTATCAATTATTGTATCAAAAACGTAGAATTTTATAGGGTTTGATCGGTTAGTGAGGTTGTGTTGGCATTCTTATGAAAATGTAGTGCTGACATAGATTTAAATTTAGTATATTCTTGTTATAGAGCATCGAGGTTCGTCATTTTTGCTCGATTTCACCTTGCGAGATTTTAGTGTATTCTTACGTTTCAAATAATATAGATTACGAAAATAAAGGATTATTATATTTCGTCGGTGTGTCTGTCTGTCTATAACTAAAAAACTATTCCATATAATAATATCTGGAATATTGTCTGGCATACAGTTGACGCTATTGTCAAGGAAGAACTCGAATTTACATATAGTGTGACCCACTTTCAATGGAAATATTTCTGTAAAAATATGTTTATTAACCGATTTTAACATTTTCTTTTAGGGTTCTGTAGCCAAGTCGCAAAAACAGAACTCTTACAATAATTTCGTCATGTCCGTCCATCCATATGTTACAGCCTTGTAACTCTCTCTTTCCATCGATTCTAATGAAATTTTACAGGCAGGTGTCTTATGTGAACCGCCACATAATTGCGTAATGAAATTACAAAAAAATAATTTAGGGTTAGTTTTCCATACATAGAACTGAGGGATGAACCTTTTTATTTTGGCGCTTACCTCATTGTGTGAGGTATCATTGACCAGGTGTTTAAAAATGCAATAAAATTTCTTTGACTTTGACTTTTTCCTTAGGTGAATATTTCGCGAGATATAATCTCCTAAAGTCGTTAATGATGTGTCCCCCCTCCAGCTTTCCAACCTTGTTATTAAAAAATCTAAAAAAATCAAGATAGTAGCACTTTACAAATACTTTCAACGAAAATTATTTTAAAGAAGATACTCGACAAGATATGTTAACAGGTTTTTTTAGATATCCGCAATTTTCAGTTTTCAATAGCAGCACTTACAGAACCCTTAGTTGATGCGTGTACTACAGTCACTTGTCATAACGAATTAAAACAATGATTGTCATAGAATGCAACTTCAAAATCTAGTATTAATGTAGAAAACAATAAAAGGAAATGAGAAGAAATCAGAGGAAATCAGGGGGAAATCAGAAGAAATCACGGAAAATCAGGAGGAAATTAGGGGGATCAGGAGGAAATCAGGGGAAAATCAGGAGAAATCACGGGAAATCAGAGAAAATCAGGAGGAAATCAAAGAAAATCAGGGGATCAGGAGGAAATCAGGGGGATCAGGAGGAAATCAGGGGGAAATCATACAAGATTTCCCCAAAAAAAGGAAATCAAGTGTACAAATTGGACCCAGCGGTTTACCTCTCGGACAAAACCTACAACTATATTTTCTGCGTCAATTTTGATTTAGACTACACTATGTAACAGTGGCTATAAAATTCAATTTGTTTAGAGTTCCCACTATAGCATACATTTTAGAATCGCAATAAAGTGTGGTTGTATAAAACTACTTTTAATTAGTCAAACCGTATTCACTAACGCATCCACTTTTAGTACTTTCTGCCCACACTGTATAACAGCCTACTTTTATTTTACATGCCCGCTTACTTTTCTTCATTAAAATGCGGATAAATCGTCATCTCAAACTTTTCTACAGAAAAATAGGAAATAAAGTAAATTACCAAAATAACTAATTTATGTATTTACTGAGAGTAGCTTACTTGTGACTCTGTAAAAGTCTAGTCAACGTGTTGATGTTTTCTCCAATTCTCCTTCTAGAGAAGTGTATTGATTCTCCTAAAACTGTATTCATAAATCAAATCTTACAAATAGGAATAAGAAATCTCATATCTCCGGCGTCTGATTCTCGTGAAAAACCTTACTGAGAAATGGGTGTGAACATTAATCGTATCTGGTGTTAGCTTGTTCGTAAAATAACAAATTGAAAAACTTCCTTTTCCTTAACGGATTTTATTAATTTACAGATGGCTTATTCTAGCTATGCTACACTGTGAGTTAAAAATATGATACCTAACGAAAAAATTATCGAAATTGATTGTATTTGGGATGTTTGTGAGTGGCTGACCATATGCTATGAGGAGTACACCTAAGTCCGGATTGTAAAACAGAAATTTTTATTTATTTCAAAAAGGAAACTTGCATATTGTCATTCTCACAGTTGTGTAGAAGGATATATGTTTATACTAAATTGTGTTGAGTTTTTTTTTAAGTCAAAATGATTTACAAGAATTTTCTGGTAGAATAATTAATTATTGAAGACATATTACTTATTCCTTTTTATTTATATAGGTATATCATATAGATAACCCAGATAAGTAAGGACATATATCCTACGTTCCTTTTTACTTTAATGTTTATGTGAATTTTCATGTTTTCATTGAAGTGTCCGGCGCTAGCTGTGCCACGGTAAAAATAGGTAGACGACGGCGCCAAAAACTGAAGACTTGAACTAATGGGTTGATTTATCGTTTCATACTTTGCTTGTAGGTACAGTAGATCATAATACATAGCCATGCATACTGCTTTTAGCGATGGGTACCGGCACAAAGTGTTACTTTTATTATGAATGTATCAATGACTCATCACATAGCTGGTATACTTCTAGAAGATACAGATATATAAATAGACTAGGAACAGAAATTCAAATTCGAGCTGCGAGAAGAATTTTGTATAACAATTTGACAACCGGTGCTTTTAGGGGTTTTCCAAAAATAAACCGGAAGCCCGTTATTCAAGATGGCGTCTAAGATGGCAGCAATTTTTGAAATATTACTAATATGAACTTATAAATGGAATCCAGTGCATATCTGGAGGTTGTCGACGTCGCCAAATCCAAATTTGATAATACCATAGTCATATGACTCGCCGAATGTCCGTAATTAAAGATGGTGTTAAATATGGCGGTTATTTTTAAAATGTTGCAAATATGTACTTATAGAGAGATTCCAGGGCGTATCGGAGGTTTTTGAGACCGCTGAAACTAAATATGACAATATCACAGTCAAAAAAACCCACTGCGAGTCAATAATTCATGATTGTGGTTAGTATCAAACGCTTAAATGCCATAAAATGAAAGTATTTATTCACCTCCGACGGGAGCGCTTTTCGGTTATCCTTCTTTATTTAGTAAGCCTAGGAAAAGCATTACGTTATTAAACACATTCTATTTGGGACAGTTAAGCCTGAGGGACTTCCGCCCACAAGTGATGCTTTAAGACTACGCATACTTAGAAGTCATTATCAAGTAAGTATTCTCTTAAAGACCACTATCTAGCACATAATACACGGCATTGATTACATTTTCACTTGCAGTGCCGCATTCACTTGCCAGACTTTCCTTTACCGGACCCTCGGGAAATGGAATGGAAAGCTGTAGATGGGAATTTTGTTCCTGTTCTAACGGCATTGGAATCATCTCCAAAAGCTTGCAAGGACATCCTACCTTGTGGGTGCAAGACGAAATGCGCCATCCGAACCTGTGGTTGCTGGCAAAATAATCTACCTTGTCTAAAGTCATGTACCTGCAGTGCCTCCAACGTGCGATGCGTAAACAGGATTGAGTGATTACTAGTCTTAAATATTTTACAACTTGTACCTGTACTGTATCTTAAGAGTTCTCCGGAATGTATTAGTCATCCATGCTTCCAATTTTAATTGTAAATGACTTCACGGCAACAAAATGAAGCAGCCGAATGTACGGTGTGCTTGGAAAGAGAGAGATAGATATGTAATAGAATATGACATTGTACAAATTTATTATACCTAATCTTTAAATCTCTTTTTACTCCTGAGGCCATTAGGGCTAATTTTATTTTAGTTCTACAAGAGGGAAAATGTTTATTTCAATAATACCTATGTGGGATGATAAAAATTATTTTTGCAAATCGAAAATAGAAGAAAAAAATTATATTTTTTTATATATATTTTTTTTCTCTCATTATCCCACATTATGACATGTTTTTAATGTCTTTTAGTGAAAGCCGTTTTTCAAAATAATGATTTATATGAGAGTGAAGCGTCTTGCCGGCTTATACCCTCAGCGCTCTTAAGTGCCACTTGACTAGAGACGTGCAATTAGTGTTGAATTTTGAACGCTTCAGTGTTATTTCTAACGTACCATAAATATGACAATGTGTCTCGTTATTTAGTTTTTAACAGTCTTTCTCGCTAGGTAAGTAACAAATCTGATAATTTTTCCTGAATGTGTTGACTTTTTTCTCCTAAGCGCAAACAATGCCAGTAGTACACATAACAATCCTATAAGAAAAGCCGCCATTTTAAATAACGAACTTCCGGTTGGCTATGTGAGTAGGATATTATTATGGAAGTGCGACTAGGAAATTATTAAATTTGGTTTTAGCCGTGTCGACAACCCCCTGATGCGCCCTGTATTCTTTCTATATGTTCATATTAGGAATATTTCAAAAATAGCCGCCATCGTGGCACCGCTTCCGGTCCATTTTTCGATCTGGCAACTGGCATTTTCGAATTCAGCGAAGTCAGAAACCCTTTAAAGCACCGCTTGCCAAATTGTTATATAAAATGCTTCTCGCAAACTTAAAAACGCTTTTACTCAAAAATTTTCCTAGTCTATAAACCTACTGGTCATAGAAAGAACAAGGTAAGGAAAGCCTAGAAATGAAAGATGGGAGTTGCTTGTATACACAAAAAGAATGAACAAGAATATGTACCATCGACCATTAAAACATGAGAAATGTAAATTGCAGAAAGAGCTTGTATTTGGTTTAGTTCGTCAGCTATTAGTAACATAGTCGATACTATTGATACTGATATTGACCTGGCCAGAAATTCTTAACCAAAATTAAAATATCTTTTTACTTTTTCACTACTAATTTTCCATGACATGAAAATAATTTCACCCTGTATTATGCAATAAAGGGAATTGGCAACTGGGGTACTGTCCATAGAAAGTCGTACATATGTATGAGTTACGTAACAGGTTTAAAATGTATACGTTTAAATATACATTCTGAGTTACAGGAATCTGCCTCCATATGCTTGGAAAAAATAACATCATTACCATAAGGAATTTAATGTTGCCTTCAACCGTCTTTGTTAAAAGCATTTACCGCTTGAAAAATAGTAGTTAACACGTGAAATTGTAAAAAAAATACACATAAAGCAACCAAGACTATCAAAAATCGACAGGGAATTCGATATAAAATAAATATTATTCGCTCCTCACTCCCTTCTTTGAAAACCAACTTCTAGAAAAAATATATCTAGTCAACAGGATGTCTTATACAAATATAAAGAAACTCATCATAAAATTACCATATAAACAACATACTTTTCTCCAGGATATTTTTTTCCGCATGTTTAAAACACCTATAAATTCTACATAGTTTCCACACTGCGCGCCTATCTAGAACATTACACATGCAAAATAGATTGCATTAGTTGAAATCATTTGGGAGAAATTTGAAGGAGACGTGCTAGTCTCGAAATAGTGTGTGTGGGAATAGAAAAGCTGTTATATACGTGACTTTACATTCATTCAAACCGATTTTAATTATGACAATTGGAAGTTGCCGGCAACAAATCAATAAAATGTAGGTTAGTTGAGTTTAATGGATACATTAATAATAATAATATATACCCTTACTGTGATGTAGAGGCCCTGGCGCGACCATCTATTTGTAAATCAAAAGCTGAAAATCCAAGAAACAACCCTAGAAAGTGAATGTTTGGCAGATGTGTTGGAAATCACATAATTAAACCTTATTAACAATTTCGACAAAATGGAACAACTACAAGTAATGTGTTTTTCTGAGTAGGTGAATCTGTCGAAGAGGTAAAGATGAGGGGCCGATTCAGTTACCTGATTTGATTCTCTGTGACTTTTTATGTTTGTCATGGTTTATTGTACCAGTTAAAAGTAGAATTACCCTGGTAATATATTTTTTATATTCTCTCTTAATTTTGTCAAATACACTCCTAGGCATTTGAGTATCGTATTCTTCTCCGTTAATCGGATGGGTTGTTGTAGACAAGTTAGTAACTCTCGATATACTCAAAGGTGTATATGAGATTAAAATTTTAGTTTGCAGTGATTACATATTACATATTTTCGTCGTATAAATTTGAATTAGATTGCCTATATATACACAAAACAAAACTTCGCGCTACGTGGACATTTTCCTTTTGTGTTCTATATGCTATAAATATTACTGTTTTTGTGCAAATGTTAAATACGGAGATAATATTGCTTTGTTACCTCAAAAACTTATATGGCCTCTTTGAATTTTTACTCTGATTTTCGTCGATATACTAGGTATATGTGTAGGTAATCAGTATGATCAACCTGCTGTAATCTGCATACGAGGAAATTAGCAAAACAAAAGCGATTCGATAAAAAGCGATAAAAAAAGTGGTGTGAACTTTCTTTCTAGGTCTTGGAAGCCCCTTTTATTAGCGTTCGATACACAGTAAGCGGCAAGCAGGTGCTTACGGTGGATAGCGTTTACATGCGAAATAAATGGACAACCGACTTGCAGCCTACGCAGGTGTGATCCCAGCATTTATGGGTATTTATTAGTCAAGCAGTCACAGACTTAGTACTACGTTGTTGTTCGTTGGAGGCGGACGCATGTTAATTATTCAATTCACGATGTATACATATGTCAAGAGCCGCTATAAAAGAATGTTTTTAATACAAAAAACAAAATAATTTTTAAACGAAAACTAAAGAAATACAATTAATATCCAAGTAAGCCCTCTTCTTGAGCTTAACAATAACCTAATCGATCATAAACTTCTTCTGGCATTTAACAACATATTTGGGCTAATTTGTTCGAAAGCGTTTGCGATTTTCAACCGCAGCTCCTCAAGATTACTAACCCTGTTCTCCTGGAAGCCAGAAATTTGAGATTTTATGTGACCCTATAAAAAAGTCATTTGGAGCCAGACCAGGAAATCTAGCTGGCAACAGGATGGGATCTGGAAATGCAGTGTTCAGAAAATAATGATCTGCGGTGAAGACGATAACGTATGCAGCGATATCTAATGTTTACATTATGTACTGCAGATCTGACAACTAAATTATCTTTCAAATAGCTTTGGACTGAGGCTTTTATTAAACGAAATAATACCGAGAATGAAATTTGACCAGTTGCTCCATCTTTAACCAACGCAACTCGATATATTTATTAGAAACATGATCAAACTTCCTCAAATTATATATAAAACGACAACAATTAGAAATATAAAAATATGGATATATTTTTATATTTTTGGCATAAGCTAAAAAGGAAAGATTATGTAAATATCAATATTTTCTTGGAACAAAGCAGTTTCAATATATATTTTGGATAATTTATTGTTAATGCCCTATAACCACTTCAGTTTAAATTAGTAATGACTCGCACAGGTTAAATTGATAAGAGTACACCTACAATACTCTTAAAAAATAACTAGCAGCTTGAAAGTTTAACTACATGATTAAACATAAACAGTTAATTTTTATAATCTCATAATATGTTAACTGGAAAGTGTAATACCTTAATAAATTAGGAAATTACTTTATAGGGTAGGGTAACTTGAGTATAATTAGTAAGTTCATGAGAAAGATGGAGGCAGCGGGCAATGAAAAATACAGAGAAGAAAATGGAGAGATAATGGAGAACTGAAAGTCGTATATGGAAAATAGCTACCTATATTTATCAAAATAAATTTTCTCTAATTACAAATAACTCATTATCACTTTAAAGCATAACTTTTTATAGCTTACTGCAAGATGTGGGCCACATAATTCGAAACGCTTCTACAAAAAGCTTAATATTTATTTTAATTTATATTCAATTTTTTATCTGGAAAACCAGCCTAAAGCAAATTTACCACTCTATCTGATAAAAACAATAAAACACACAGGGTACTATTCGAAAAATTGGAGTTGTGACAAGTTGAATTTCTATGAAATCGAAAAATGGGAAAACATTTCTAAATCCAAGCAAATGAACAAAATAGACCAATTTTACATTTAATTTATTGAGAAATACTCTTTTATTCAAATTCAAAGCCAACTAGAAATAGCAAATAAATGGCATTTCCAAGGTTATTTTTCATCCAATTTTAAATCTGAAAAAGCGCTGGAGAGAGAGAGATTACAGCTTTATCAGAAAAGTAACTTAAATATACAGGGTGTTATTTAAAATAAGAAACTTGTTTCAATTTTCGGCCATACCGGAAGTGATTTTTTACCACCGAATGGTCAAAATATGCCCATTGCTACATATATTTGATTTACTTATTTTTAAAACTGTAGAAAAAGTGGGGGGGGGGGTAGGTATAGTAAATACGGCCAAAATTGAAACTGGTCAGTTTTAAAGCACAGGACCGTGCGCACTGAACTTGATATTTTGTCCTATATATTTGGCAATGGTATCGAGATTCGAACGGTAGTTGAAACTGTGCAGGCGAGTCCGAGACTGGCAATGTAATCAGCCTGAATGAACCATCCATGACTGCACTGGTTTAAGGGTAATAAAACGGACAGGCCTACTAGCACAAAAAACTCGTAAATCGTTTCTTATCAGTCAACGTGGAAGTCTAACAACGTGCTGTCTGTGTGCCAGTGCAGTGCATAAATACCTATTATAATCAAGCGTAGGAGTTTAGTTAGTTACTGTTCATATTTATAAATATTTACTACTGTCTAAAAGGTAAAATATTTTAATTATTTACTAATTTACCATGGCTTTCTCGAAACCATTTGAAACAGAGGATAATATAATAACGCCCGAAAATCCCGAAATAGTTGAACCGGTTATTGTCGAAAAAGCCGAAATAAATTTAGAGTTTAAAAACCAAGATTTACACGTACAAAATCAACGTATTATTTTAAATATACATGAATGTTTGAAAAGCGAAAATCCTGAACAATGTGAGAAAGAAATAATACGACGTATTAATGAATTCAACAATTTATCGCGTAATTCAAGAAGGCGATGTTATAGATCACAGCGCAAAGAGGAAACGGAAAAATACGAAATTAAAAAATATTGATGATGCCACTAGAGATGTAATACGGCGTATAATTTACAATATGTATGAAGAAAATATAGTTCCTATGTTAAAAATGATTCAAGAAAAATTGAGCGATTATCCTGATTATAATTATAGGTCTTTAGATACACTACGAAATGTCTTATTAGAATGCGGTTTTAAACATAAAAACTTGACAGTCGTATGGTAATTATGGAATCGCGACGTATAGTTTCACTTCGAGTAGATTATTTGGAAAAAATTAGAGAATATCGTAAACTAAACAGGCATATAGTGTATCTAGACGAGACGTGGTTTGACACGCATGATGTTGTTCAGTATGGTTGGGTAGATAGTTCGCATAATTGTGTTTTAAATACTCCGTGTTCTAGAGGAAAACGCGTTATCATACTTCATGCGGGATGGGGGTTTGTACCCAATGCGTTGCTCTTGTCGGCCAAAAAAATATCGCAGTCTTCTGCAGACTATCACGAAGACATGACAGCCGATCTATTCGAAAAATGGTTTTCTCAACAGCTTCTACCAAATATTCCGCCAAATTCGGTAATTGTATTAGATAATGCTTCTTATCACTCGCGTATATTAAATAAAATACCAAATAACAGCACAAAAAAGGAAGACATTTTAAAATTCATGAGAAAAAAAAATGGAAATTCCTGTAAAAGTTCCAATAAAACGCGAATTACTGAAAAGAATAAAAGAACAGAATTTCAAAAAGGAATATGTTATTGATAACTTATCCAATATACACGGTCATACACTTTTGCGGTTACCTCCATACTATTGCATATTTAATCCTATCGAGATGGTTTGGGGAACACTAAAAGTACGTTTACGAAAATGTAATAACTCTCCAACGTTAAGCGCGATAGTAGTTGATCATATAGGAGAAGTAATAAATGACATTGACAATAATACTGATTTATGGAAAAATTGCGTTAGGCATGTAATTGGAGAAGAAAATCGATATCCAACGCTACCCCCTAGTGCGCCGATTTTAATTCAACTGGATGATGATTCCTCCTCAGAAAGTGAAGATTCGGATGCGTCAATTAACGTTTAACTTTTCTTCATTTTTTCATTCACTTTTTTTATTGTTACATTTCGTGGAAAATATTTTATTTAGTTGACAAGAAATTTTAATTTAAGTTACTTCATTTAATGTAATTTTTTATGTTTTATATAAGTATACAAATATTTATTTTTGTTTTCATATAATAATTCCTTGCTTTGTTCAAGAAACTTACGTTTTTATTTTAGAAGAAACTTAAATTTTTATTTTATTTTTGACTAAAATCGTTGCCCCTCGTTAATGTAACCTATCCCATCCCCTCCTGGCAAGATATGTTCATATCATTTCGTTGGTCCTTGCTGAGCAATAACATATTTCAATATAATATGGGTTAACTTTAAAACTAAAACCAATAAATTTAAATATTTAGACTTTATATCTAAAACTGATATAATACCTCAAAAATATGTTATTGGCGAAATGAACCTAATA
Organism: Leptura quadrifasciata; assembly: GCA_963675555.1. NCBI lineage: Eukaryota > Metazoa > Arthropoda > Insecta > Coleoptera > Cerambycidae > Leptura > Leptura quadrifasciata. The sequence continues at coordinate 8,889,582 of OY776681.1, read as the reverse complement.
AACAAAAAATAATAAAAATGAATACAATTTTAACATTTTATTATGACAATCATTTCTATTTACCTCCGCCCATGTACAATAAAGAGATACCGACTGTTTTTGCCAGCTTTTAGTTTTTATACGGTTTCAATTCCGGTCGTATATACTTTACTCTCTGGGTCATTTGGTATATATTACTTTCTTCGAGTTGGTGGCATTGAATTTCAATGAAACTTATAACTTCTGACCAGGATTGTAAAATTTTGCAGGACATTTTCCTTTTCCTAGTTTTTAGAATTATTTTAACCACATAATATGCTTAATAAATCTCTGTATGAAATACATATTTTGGAAATTATATATTTTGTACTATTTCAATTTATTTCAGAAAAAATAATTAAACCGTAATTTTTAAGTAGCTTCACAGCAGACGATAGAGTATCGGATTCCCTTTTATTGTATATCCATGGCTTTACCCCGCGGTCTAGATAAAACAAAATAAAAGCGCCCGAGGCCTGTATGATGGATACGTTAAAGAGAGCACCGTTGATGAAATCAAACTATTTTAACACAATTAATCAACGCAAGCCCATCAATGTCGACGAGTTGACAAAGTGATTTATTGCAGGAACTTACACCCTGAGTTTGAAAGAAATTTTGTATCTGCTTCACTAACAATAAAAATCCGTGTAAAAACAAAAAGCAATTGCTGCCCTGTTAAAGCTCATACGTATGGAACCACGTGCAGTAAAATGTGATATCAAACGCCTCGCAGTTTCTTTGAACTAGAATATTCCCCGCAGTTTCATGGTCAAACTGAGTTTATTCAATGGAATATTTCTATCAAACGATTTTCTTTAAACGTGTAAACTGTAGTATTTTCATGTTTCAGTATGCTGATTGAATTCCTAAGAAAAACTGTTTCAATATAGATAGAAATCAGTTTATAAGGTTAGATTGCGGAAAATACTCGACGAGGGTGAAAATATCTTAATGTGACTGAAGTGCGGGGGAGTGAAATTGATAGACATATAAGCGGAGGAGAAACCATTACGGTGTAGGTGTAACCGACAAGCTGAAAATTAAATAATTTTCTGAGGCTGTTTACGCAACTTCATTGTCGTAATTGCTTGAACATCGAGGGATTTGGACAAAATTATTTACTGAAATGCGTGGCATTTACAATGCGCGCCTCGTTTCTGCTAAAGGTACAATTACATCGAAAAATTAAACTTCACAGTTCAATATCACGTTCTTACTACCCGTGCAGCAGTTGAAATACACACGTGTAATCAGTGTGACTGGATAGAAATTCAGTATTTCTTAATTCCAGTTCGGTGGTTTAGTTTTACATCTTACATAAACAATATTTTTGTTTTCCATACATTCCATATAAAAATGTTATAAATATAATATTTTTAATTTTGAGATGAGCTTCCCAGTAAAAAGCATTAAGAAAATAACATCTAAAAAAGGAAATGATTGGATTACACAAGGCATCAGAATATTTTTATTTTATTTTATTTATTTTAGCGTACACCATCCAATAGTACTTAATCCAATTATAGGATGGGCAAACACAACAAATAATAATACATACAGATACAAAAATATTGTGGAGAGGTTAATATCAATGCTGTCTTGCAGCATGTTGTTGCAGTTCTCACACATGAAATGTAGTGAGATAAAAAGTATTTGAGTATCTCTTGGGATATCAAATGTAAGTTTTTCCAGAAGTTGTGGACAATTAATTTTGTTATTAATTAACTTACTAAGAAATATCAACGAGTCTGCCTTTCTTCGAGCAAGCAAAGTGGGTAAAGAAAATATGGCATCCAGCTTGTATGACAAAAATTTTAAAAAGCGCCTCTGAATAATAATAATAATAATAATAGTCTTTATTTATCCTTTAGATCATAGACAATGATATAGGACAAGTTAAAATAAGCATAAATAATAATAAATATGTAAAACATAAAACATGAACATACTAATTCTACACATACATAACCATAAATTATTACAAGTGACATATGCATACTATATATTATTACTGCGAGTTTTGGTTAATCAGTTTGAAAATAATAAGAATGTCAATTAACCAATTCTATACAATAAGTAACATTGATAAGTCAATATATAAGTAAAAGATTTTTCGTGTGCAAGAAAAAAATTTACAGGGCGTCATACAAACAAAAGAGTATATTAAAAAACAAACAAGCAAATAAATATATTAAAAACAAACAAATAAATATATTAAAATATATGATCTATGATCCAAAATATATACATACATATATACAGGCTGTCCATTTTATCAGGGCCCTCGAGAATATCTCACTTAATATCGGTCGTACAAAAAAAAAATATTTTTACGAAAATTGTGCCGATTTATGTAACCTACAAAATGGTTTCAAGACATTTGAAATCCATGGCCTACTTTAAGAGTTATGACGGAATATACCGAAAATGTGGAAAAAGTCTAGGCCAAATATCTCCGTTATTTGAAGACATACGAGGAAAATTCCAAGGCGAAAATTTTTTGCAAAACAGAGTGTTTCAACGAGGTTTTATCTGTATTTTGAGATTCACTCTTCAGGCTGTTAAAAAAATTATATTGAAACGGGTGGGAAATTGCGCCATTAAACATAGTATTTTTCTCCCTTTTCAACGATATATCACATGCCATATTTATTCATTGGTACTACGTTAGTAATTATAAAAACATTACGGCATTATACTTGCCGTGGAGAAGTATGATTAAATAAAACTATAAAATAATCCAATAACTTGTTCAAATCTTTGCTATAATAAAACATTAACACAATTAAGCAGAATAAAGTAAATTCAGGTAACAAAACAAAATAATAATCAAGAAAGCAACATGGAGCAATTATGGAAAGAGTATTCGCAGTTATGCCAATGTATAGAGGTCTTCCATAAAAGCGTCACTCCTTGCTCAGAAAGTTGAAATGTCTTTACCAATTAATTTAAGTATAATATCCATTTGTTTGTATTTCATGATTTCACTATTATTTCAATTATTACGATGCCTCAAAGAATTAGCTCAAAGAATTATAAGCCTTCCAATGGCTTAAAGAAAATTTAAATATATCCTTCTTGTAAAAAACAGCCTAATATTTTTAGTCGCAAACTCCTCTATAAAATCCTTATTTTACTATAAGGAATGTAACTACACTGCAATCAACAGCCACTCTCCGGGCTATATTTTATTATGATTTAATATTCCGCCCTCTAAAAGCACAATTGAACTATGCTAAGCCCAGTCAGGCTATTTATTTTTCGATTGCAACAGACACTGGACCGCTAGATGGCGCCTGCTGACTGTTTTACATGTCGCTATCCTAAAGATACCGAAATGTACCTAGCAGTCAAGGGATCCTTGTGTCGGTCGTCATATGTCTACCTTGCACTGACGAGAGCCAATAGCTCGAAACTACAGTCTGCAAGTGGTGTGGGTCGACTGGCACGAGAGCTCCTTTAAGTAGGATCAGTATTTCGGCTGGTGTTTGTTGCAATCGAAGCATTAGCGTTTCAGCATGGTTACATTCCTTATAGTAAGGATTTTATAGAAGAGATTGCGACTAAAATATTATATTTTAATATACAGAGTGTTCCATTTGAAAAAAAATAACTCGAAGATGTTCCGCTGTAGCGAGCCACCCTGTATATTTCAAAATATTATTAGAATGTGCGCCTTTTCACATTATACCACTTCTATAAAAAAAATAATTTACCAAAGTCTTCTAATAAGGCCGACATTAGACTTTGATGCACTATTGGAACACCCTGTATAATTGTAATAGCTTTAGCCAAAGAATAACTTACTTGTTCACTACCTGACAGCGTCCGCTAGCCTTTGAAGATTAAAAAAATGGCAATTGCTCTAACAAATAATGAAGGAACCACCTTTGATTAACATATGGGGAAACGCGAGGTCGATAGCTGAGTGGGTTAAGGCGCGAGGTGGCAATCGCGATTAGTCACACGGACATCACACCACCGGGTTCGAATCCTGGCCCCGGCACTGGCACTGTCGGAGGAAATGGTTGTATGTCCGCGTTTTTTCCATGTGTAACCCCCTTCCGCACAAGCCCCTGGCTTCAAGAATTGGGGGTTGTCTAATTTCTGTGGTGTTTTTTTCTTTTTTTTTATTATTTTAATGCTGTTACAGCAAACGATTTCTTAATTATTGTCATATTTTTCGCTTTACACCTTTGGCGCGTGTAGTAGAGCATTTAAGTAAAATGCAGAATATTTTGTCGTGTGAGGTTATTTTGGTCAGTCCTCAATGCAGTCTGTCCCACGTGCGATGGAGTTAGTTCAATTTTATTTCAAATTTTTTCCTGTATAGTATCGTATACTCCGCCATTATATACTCAAATTAATAAACTTTATACAGTTAATTTAATCGCATATTTATTTCAATAAAACGTTATTGGTGGATAAAATACGATACAGTAAATGTATCAGTTTGGTCCATAATAAATAACCACAATTCTGTGTATTATTCTGTAGCGTCCGAGTAATAACCGTAAAGTCAAGTAATATTATCGGCGATTTAAGTTATCGGCGAAACAATGTAAATTTTATAGCGTAGTAATATCAAGTTAAATAATTTAACTGGTGCTTCCGAAAGCAATATTTCTGTAATAAGGAAATTGCACCTCCTAGCAATTATGGCTTAGCAAGAAAGCACTAGGTACTTACTCTTTTTGAATACAAATTTCCCATCCGATATTTCCCGGTTAATTATTATTCATTGCCTTTCGGGTCTTATTCGTTTTTTAAAACTCTCCTTCCATTTGCACTAGAGCTAGCTGCGCTACATATTAAAACTTTTTCATTTATAGGTTGTTCAACTAGAATTTAATTATTTCTCCAATAAGTAGAGGTATCGTGAGTCCATTGTCTATACATTGTTTAAAATATATGAATTGTAAATGGCTGATTACGCGGGCACACAAAAACATTTTTTTATGTGTTATTGGAATACAATACAGCATGTACATTTAGAACTGAGCAAGTAAGAAATAACATCAAAATACTTTTCTGATCTTCAACATTCATTGATTTATATCTTCTCAAATTTCACTTTGTGCAATATCATGGTTATAGCTAGGTATATCAACAAGGAGTTCCACAGAGACCGGTACTGGGCCCTTCATTATTTGCTACATTTATAATTGACATCGCCAAAGACCTCTGCCAACCATCTCTCTTATATGCTGATGTGAAAATATATTCTAAAAAGAACAATTTATCGGTTGCAGGAAACTGAGTTAAGTATTATGACGATAACATTTACTAGAAAATTAAGTAATACAAATGGGGTGAACGTAGGTGCGTCTTTACTATGTACATACTTCGGTATGCAATGTAAAGCAACGACAGGCGCAGTTAGTAGTTGGATGGGTGACCATTCCAACGGAAACCGCGTCCTCGCCTCACACATCTTCCAGCGGCTTGTATATCAGTGTATGCGCGGAAGCTAAGCAACCTTAGGCGAGGGTTGTACAGGAGATATACCATCCTTCGGAGGGGATGTAAAGCCGTCGGTCCCTTGTCTATTAAATGGCAAGTAAAAGATCCCTGCACTTCTTAAGGGAAGAGGTTCGGCAAAATTCCTCGTTGGGGGTAGCTCGTCTACAGGTGTCGTCGGTGTTAGGCCTCAGTAGCGGAAATAGGCCGACGTTAAATAAATGTATATAAAAAAAAAGTAATACAAATAGTTCTAAGACGACCAGAAAAGCTTAGTAAGGAATTAAAGAAATACACGCTTTTTTCTACTAAAACTGAGGGTATTATCCACCTTTCAATAAATATTTTTGAACCTATTTTCTGATGGTGTTGCACGATTTGGATACAACACCCTATATGCTATTTTTGCTGTACGTGTATTTTAGTTACTTTATATATAACAAGTAAATATTTGGACTTTTTCTCACTGTAAACCATTTCGATTATTCCATTAAAGAAATGTCACTTATCAAACATAATAGCTGTCATTTTCATAGCCCACTATAATAATGTTAACTTTAATAATTAGGACTTTAATAATAAAGACCTCATATGTTCCCACACGTAATAATCCAAAGGACTATAATCAGGACTCCTTGGTGACCAAGCAAACTTACGACCATATGCGTGGGAAAGTCTCATCAAAATAATTCCTGACTTCAATGGAGAAACGAAGGGGAGCTCCATCTTGCATGAACCACATTCTGTTCCATATGTCTAGCATGAAAGCATGTAATATATCAGCAAGAGTATTTTGAAGAAAAACAGATAAGAGTGTCCATTTAAATTTGAAGGAAGGACAAATGGTCCCCATAATTGATTGCCGATGATACCACACCAAACATTAATCTAAAATTCTTGCTGAGAGTGCCTTTCTTTAACTGCATGAGGATTTTCTAATTCCCAGTAATGGGTATTTCTCCAGTTAAAAACGCCTCGGTGAGTAAAAGTTGCTTCGTCGGTAAATAAAGTGGTCTTAACAAAATTTCGATCCCTGTTGTGTTTATTTAGAACAAATTGCCAAAATTGTAGCCTTTGTGGAAGATCCCTTCGAAGTAAGTTTTGTAGAGTAGTGAGTTGATATGGGTAGAAGCGTTCTTTAAGTAAGACTCTTAGGACAGATTGTTTATTCACCACACGAACTAAAATTTCTACTTCTTGATCTGGAGTAATTTGTTTCGGTCTTCCTGCATCGTTTTTATGGTGAAATGAACCCGTTTCTCCCAAACGACGAAACAGATCTTTGAAAATCTTATGGTTTGTCTGTATTCTATTTGGATATTGCAATGAGTAACTCCTCGCTGCAGCACGTCCGCTAAAATTATTTTGCGCGTAAACACATATCATAGCCCTCATTTCCTCATTTGAAAAATTATTATGTCTAGGCATTGTCTCGACTGTGAGACCAAAGAGCGTTTCTCTAGTCCCAAATCCTCTTAATAATAAAATTAAATCAACATACCCGTTCACAGAAATGAAGGTTTTTGAAATACGTACACTGTGTTTCATTCTGTGAGTCATTGAAAATGATTCTAAATAGGAGTGTAGGACATAACAATCAATCTGGTTTAAAATATCGTCGTTAAGTTGTTGTGAAGGCAATTATGACATAAAATTGAGTAAAATCATCTCCCAAGGCATAGATTCGCTTTGTAATTGGGGTAAATCCACCTTATCTACCCTCTAAGGGGTCGATATCCAGCTAACGACTGCATAAAATAGGGAGTATGTTCAAACAAACCTAAACTGTACTCCCTTGTTCTTTGATTAACTTTTGGATTCGAAACTTTTAACTTTCGACGTATTTATTTGTGTTATAAAGCCATTAGCTCTAATTTATAGCTGGGCTATAGTTAAAGCTTTACTTATTATAACTTCTAATAATTGTGCGGGTACTGTTGCTATGAGTCAAGATTTTATGCAGAAACATCTGACAGTAAAATTTCATGAGGCCGTTTAACAAGTGTCTGATAAAATCGATGCGCGGCACTAAATTATTATTAAGTCGGAGACGCTACAAAACTTCTTTGAAACTTGCCCGTCGAATATATTACAATAGTTGGCCATTGATTTTACATTGACTTGTCTAGGAATCACGATTTAGAGAGTTCTCATATCTCCAGTTTAAAACTTTTGCCCGTTCTCTGAATTAGGGACCATTCGTTGTATTTTCGATGGCAGATGCTTTTTACTGATTCCTTCTTCCTTTGGACATGCAGTTTCTTAGAATTTATGATGCTCGAGGAACGCGAGCCAACTTCGCGATCATCTTATTTTATTTATTTATTTAAACAGTACACTATCAAATAGATCATTACAGTAAACACTAATATACAATAAATATATATATATATATATATATATATATATATACAGGGTTACTGGGAATTCGATACATTCCTTTGGAGATGTGATGGGGCATGAGCTAAGGAGTAAATCTAGCCCTAACATACATTATGGAAAACTCAATAGTTTTTGAGATATTTCAATTTTTTTGTTTTTCTCAAAAAAGTAGATCTTAATGTCTTAAAAGTTAATTTTCGAAAAATCTATTTGACATTTTAAATTTTTTTTTACTGGATTACTTGTCCAATATTACAGATATCCGTTTGGAATGAAAAATATCTGGAAGCATTTCGATCATGTGAACATCTGAAATAAAAACTGGCGGCAACGCTGCTGAAGCTCGCCGAAAATATGGTCTTTGGTACCCTAACCGCCGCTTACCAAATGCACGTGTATTCAGTACGGCATATCGAAATATCGCTGAAACTGGCTCCGTGAAATGTAGAAGAAGTGACGCTTGTGCTCCTCCCGTTTATGAACCAGATAATGAGGAAGAAATATTGAGGTATTTTGAGAAAGACCCAACTATTTCAACTAATAAAGTGGCAAGACTAACCGGTGCGTCACAATGGAAAGTTTGGTCTACGATACGTAGAGTTGGATGTCATCCTTACCACTATACCCCTGTTCAAGGCTTGGAGGAAGGTGATCCTGGAAGGAGAGTGGAATTCTGCCGCTTTATGTTAAATGCAGAAAGTGCAAATTTTTTAACAAGTATTTTATGGACGGACGAGTCGAAATTTAATCGCGAGGGTATAACAAATTTCCACAACCTACATTATTGGGCAGAGGAAAACCCCAAGTTAACACGTGAAACTAGTTTCCAAATGAAGTTTTCTATTAATGTGTGGATGGGAGTCATTGGCCACTATAGGCCACACTTTCTTCCTCAAAATTTAAACGGGGAAATCTATGAAATTTTTTTTAAGAAATGATCTAGCGGTGATTTTAGAAGATGTTCCTCTCGCCGTCAGACAGCGAATGATGTTTCAGAACGACGGTTGTCCAGCACATTATCGGCTGACAGTACGACAGTTACTTGATCAACGTTTCCCTAACCGTTGGATTGGAAGAGCGGGCCCAATACCTTGACCAGCGCGAAGCCCTGACTTAACACCCCTTGATTATTACGTATGGGGTCATATGAAGGAGATGGTCTATGCCACACCAGTCAATACTATAGAAAACCTTAGACAAAGGATAGTCGATGCTGCCCAACACATAAGGCATAATCTGACAACCAGAGTAACAAGGACGGAAATAAGAAGACGCTGCCGTGTCTGTATACGGAATAGGGGCTCCCATTTTGAGCAAGACATATAAAAAATAAAGTACAACTTTGAAATTAATGAAGAATTAAACTCTACTTTTAAAATGTTTTTTACTGTTTATCTAAAAATAAAATTCGTACTACTTGTGTTATTTTTACTAGTATTTTCTTAGAACTATTAAGGGTACATTGAACATTTGTACCTTGTTAGATAGCTATTGAAATAAGGCAATTTTTATAATAATTTATACGCGTGTTACGTTAATATTTTTTTGAAAAAACCTAATAGGTAAATTTCATAGCTGATTTAAACGCACCGGTTAGTCTTGCCACTTTATTAGTTGAAATAGTTGGGTCTTTCTCAAAATACCTCAATATTTCTTCCTCATTATCTGGTTCATAAACGGGAGGAGCACAAGCGTCACTTCTTCTACATTTCACGGAGCCAGTTTCAGCGATATTTCGATATGCCGTACTGAATACACGTGCATTTGGTAAGCGGCGGTTAGGGTACCAAAGACCATATTTTCGGCGAGCTTCAGCAGCGTTGCCGCCAGTTTTTATTTCAGATGTTCACATGATCGAAATGTTTCCAGATATTTTTCATTCCAAACGGATATCTATAATATTGGACAAGTACCAGTAAAAAAAAATTTAAAAATGTCAAATAGATTTTTCGAAAATTAACTTTTAAGACATTAAGATCTACTTTTTTGAAAAAAACAAAAAAATTGAAATATCTCAAAAACTATTGAGTTTTGCATAATGTATGTTAGGGCTAGATTTACTCCTTAGCTCATGCCCCATCACATCTCCAAAGGAATGTATCGAATTACCAGTAACCCTGTATATATAAACAAAAAAAAAATTAATTTCCACCAGGGATCTACAGTCACCGGGTTCTGGGGGATCTTAGCTAAAATCTTTGATCTGTTGGATCATCCCTTACTTTTCGACAAACTTGAGGCGTATGAATGAAGGAGTAAAGTGAACGAGTACATAAATTCTTATTTAGTAGGCAGAACACAAATATTGGGCGCTAACAAAATAAAGTCTCATTCAGTGGAAGCTATGCAAGATGTACCACAAGGTTCTGCCCATGGACTACTCTTATTGATTTTATTTGTAAGCGATCTTCCAATTACCAACAATAATAAAATTGTAGTTATATTTGCTGATGATAATAGCTCTATTTTGTTACTGTAAGATACAAACAAATTGCGTAAGATAAATTTGTTGGATAGTTCAGTAGCAACAAACTTTTTTTGAATATCACTAAGACTGTATTTATTCGGTTTACGTCTAGGCTAAGGCATCCTGATAATAGCTATCTTTTAAAATGTAATGATAAGTATAGAGCAAGTAACGACATCAAATTTTACGTTTATATATCGACAATAGCCTAGCTAGGAGTCTCATATAGATAGGCTAGTAATATAGGAAAGCGGATGCGAAATCACTGAGAGTAGAGGTTGCTGGTGGGTAAATCACGTCATGAACTGGATAGCATGTGTCCATAAGAATATAAACAGATTTTTAAACAGCTATAAACAGATCTCAAACAGATCAAAACAGGTGTGTACAGCTTTAAAATAGGTCTTAAACAGCTATAAACAAATCTCAAATATGTCTAAACAGATTTTAAACAGACATGAACAGGTCTTAAATCACAAAACTCCTGATGGACACATGCCATCCAGTTCATGACGTCATTTTCCCACCAGCAACCTATACCCTCAGTGAGCCCGCACTCGCTTTGCTATACTACTTAGGCTTTCTAGAACTATGTCTCCAGTTTGGTTCTCTTTATATAGACTACAATAAGTAGTTGCAGGAAGATTATGATGTCTTATTATGACACAGATACGTATTCTATAATTAAATATGCGGTTTCATTTGGAGTTGTTCACATCATAGTATAAGAATTTTTTGTACACAAAGAAGAGCTATTCGAATAATTGCTGATATTTCTAAACTCACGTCATATCGAACTGTTTAGCTCTGTTGTCCACAGATACACCCCACTGATGTTTATGTTTGTATCAATCAAAAGAACTTGAATGACTGTGTAGAAAATCAAAATGTCTTTCGAACGATATACAACTCGGCCCTGTTTTTGAATGAAATTATCGAGGGTGGCCAGAGTCTAGAGCGACGAAATAGCATGAAGTTCATGCATCTTTCTAAATATATCTTTTCAAGCGTCTTAATTATTGATACACACCATATTTTAATTGGTTGATGAAATACGCGTTTAATGAAGGTGACTGAAACAACTTGAAATGTAAGCAGTTTACGTGATGTGATTGTCTGTGAATTAAATCTTTAAAATAAACGGATCTCCTGGAAACACCATTAAATTTATACTCGCAGCAGAAGTGGAATAAGATAATGCATCTCGACTCGATAAAAACAGCTTTCAACGCCGCGTTTACTTAATCAAACGACCTTTGTTCCACAGCCCACCTGGATCTACCCGCGTTTACCGTAAATAAGAAAACCGGAACCCGAAGAGAAAATATAAAGTATTTTTATTACCACAATTATTAACATTTTCTTTGAGCGGAGGACTCGACGAGCATCAGCGTAAATATTTTATTGAATTTAAAAGAAACCTTCTAATAGGGATGGTAAATATTTTTATTTACGAATTTTATGAAACGCTTTGCGAGTTTTATTTGTTAAGAAGCAAAAAGATTTTATGAGACACAGCGTGCTGGTTATTACTATTATAGAAGAATGATATTCTTTAAGTTTCCTCGCAGCACAATGCAACAATACATGTAGTTTAATCGGGTATCAAGTTTCTTTGTCGTAACATAGCGTCAAGTGCGTTAAGTTTATAACGGATGTAATCGAGTAAATATCGATAATATGCTCTTGCATCAATTTGACTAATTATTTCTTCGTTAGAATTCATTCACAATAATAATATTCCACCACTAGGTGATCTCAATTTTAGTGATTACCAAATTACTTACTTATTTTAACGCCAAGAAATTGCGTAACTTCTCTAATTAATTTTAGTAATTTCCTAAGTTTAGAAAAATATAATCATAACAAGTTTTCGAGCTTCAGCTCTTATTTTTTGTAATAATAATATAAACTATAGTTTAAAAAAACTAAAAAACACGCTTTAATAGCAAACCGAACTAAAAGGTAAAAAATAATGTTTATTTAAATATTAACATTTTATTCAAAGACCACAGTTTTTTAAACTATAATTTTTTTTCGCCAATCTCCTCTTTTTTGTGTTGTAGTTTCATTTTTCATCGTAGTTCCCACGAGTAATGGACAATTAAACAGTCAACCCTCCCAGAGGTCCGATAGAAGGGTAAGGCTCTTATACAACAGGGTGTGTCCGGTTCACTGAGGTTGACGCTAGCGACATCACATTTTAGTCACCCTCTTGCCATTCATCCCACGGCACGTTGCTCACCAATATATTGGATCGGCTGAATTTTAGAATTAGCACCAATTACCAATACATATAGAAACCAGCTGATACCCGCTTGCTTATCGAAACCGCTGAGTTTCCGCAAGTAGTACATAATTAATATTACATCATAATGTATGTATTAAAGTTGGAACTAGCGTTTAACAAGGGTTTATACAACGGCAAACACGTTACAGGCAATTCCGAAGTTACGTATATGTACTCTGGTATGCAATGATCATAAACCGTACCGTACCGCGGTGGCTTAACTCTCATCGAGCACTGGGTGTTTATGCTTATATAATAATACTAGAAACGTCCAAAACTCATACCGTTTTTGCGTTCTGCGATATTAGCTTAAGCGAGGGCGGATAGTTACGTAGCTGTCTGCAGTGAATTAACGCTCCTCACTTAGACGGACAACGCCTATGCGCAGAAGGTTGCACAAAAGTGCACACCTATGTGCACGTCACTCTTGTGGTAACCGCTGAGACAGTTTGGGTGAGAATCTCGTTCAAAAATTTCGTTACCTAGTAGGCTTCCTGCAAAATGTTGTCCATGTTTCCAGTAATTTGTACGAAACAATTTTAAGAATATTTTATTTTACTTTTTGAGACATTTGCCCAAAAATGTTGCACCTCGGCCAAATGGACTTTCTCGACCTTATCTGAAGTTGCTTGGCCTCGGCTGTGTCTCGGCCGCAAACTTCGAATTCGGCCGAGAAAGATCAACTTTACGGCAATGATACACAAATAACTATTGTAAAATATTCCTCATATGTGCTCGTATATTTTCGTCGCCATCTACAACAGACTACTACAAACACAAAAAAAATTGGGCTATCTCCGGAGCTGCCCCTGGTTCTCTGGTAAAAAAATTTGAAAAGGTATCTTTTTGAAAAAAGCCTTTCCATTAAAATTTTCCAATCTAGACAATTTTCGTATATTCGCCGTATATTTTGTTGACTACCCCGTAAAAATTGTAGTATCAGAGCAAGCACGTGTTGAAAATTGGATATTGATTCAATTGCCTGAGATATATACGGGAAATAGGGGATCATTTTTATTTGATTAGTAACATTTTTTGCAATTCCCAGGTAACAGAATGGCAGTCATTTATTTCATGCACAACAATATTTTATTTTAAGCCCTAAGAGCTGACTGAATCTGGTGTATACACGCTTCTGCCACCGTTGAAGCGTTTCCTCAGCTTTTATATACTTATTCACAATATTATTCAATTTTTACGAAATATGAAATAAAAAAAACATCAGCAACATAAAAAATGGGACTCTAATATCGACGTAAATAAATAAATAAATGTTATTTGGCACAACACGTTATTTGAATACAACACTTAGTTTATGATAACAATAATATTTATGTCCGATCACGTTGTAAAGGACTGTTTATGATATAGTTTTGCGGCTGTAAAGTACCTCTTCATTGTACTAGTAAACTAAAGTTACTTTATTTTAATATTCTGTCGGATTTATTAAATGAATTTTTTCCAATAATGAGCCGATGTAAGATTTTGACGTTTTCAAATAAATATGTACAACAGTCATAAAAATGTCAAAAATGTCATTGAATTAATTTTCTTCGTTAATAGGCCAAATTTAGCTGTCGGACAAGTAAAAAATAAATTAAAAGTGATACCTGCTTTATTTTGGCTACTCATTACATATTCAAATAGAGACAGATACATACACACAAACAAATATAAGTATAAAACAATGGACAAATATTATACATCATTAAAAAAGGATTCCATTCCATCTCCCATTTGTCTTATGGGATAATATGCTTTACTTAATTTTGCATAAACATTTGGGATTTGCCATTCCAGGTAAGTCTATTGTTTATGCAAGTGCCTGGAAATTTTACCTTCTCATTGAAATTGATGTATTCCAATAGACATGTATCACTACGCAAACCTTCCCTAAAATAATAATTAATGGCTGTACTTTTTGACTTATCGAGGATGAGCCTATTTCCTTGACATCAGATGCTAAATTCATTCATTATGTTAGCAACTACATGTTCCAATTCTTGCGGAGTATCGGTTGCTATACTAATGGTAGTATCACCTGCAAACATTGTAATCAGCGCATTGGTAATATGGTCACATAAATCATTTACATATAACGATAAGAGGGGGGCCCAGGATAGAACCTTGAGGAACATCAAGTTTTACGTCGTGTTCCTGAGATCTAGTCCCATTAACATCAATGATCATACTTCGCTCTTCTATATAGGACTTAGTCCAGTCCAAAATATATACTGGTAGTCCGATCTTTGACAATTTAGTAATTAAGAATTGTGAACATATTGTGTTAAATGATTTCGAAAGATCAAAAGGTAGTGATCAAAGAAATTTACCTTAATCCCACATGCGGTAAATCTTGGTCGTGGCTAACTGCGTAATTTATTTGTAATTATATTGTTATTGTATAGCATCTATATATTCCAACTTCTCCCCTTTTAGGATATATTTCCTAAATAACGTAACGTCATTCTACTCATGAATATCAATAACCTTCTCAATCATCCATATTTGTTTTCATTATAAACTGCTGCACAATTGTGGATATTGCCATATTTGGACTGCCATGTTCTTGGAACGAGACGGTTAATTTTGAAGCGAACTTTTGTGATCGTTAGAAAAATTCATCGACTACCGACCATCGCAAACATATTTCTAAATTAGATTCTTATATAGCTCATCTGCTGTACGCGCTGTATAATAAGGTTAATAAGGGTTAAACTTAATTTTCCGTATTCGTCGTATCGAGAGCCACATTTTCGTTTGATTTGGTAGTTAACCACCATATAAAATGGTTTTCGCTGTAGCTGCATACAACGACGAACGGAAGCAAGGAAAAGGTATTGTATTAATACCCTAAATGGAAGGCCCATGGAGCCCGCATAATTAGACTTGTAGAGTATCATTTCGTATATCATTTCGTATTCTCCATCATAACTTTGGTTCGAATGGATCAAGTGCATTGGAACCTGTTCTAATTAAATGTTGTCGTAGCTCCATTAGATATCGGGTATTTCAGTTTAAGTAAAAACTGAACAGATTATATATAATGCTATGATATCAACTAACGGTCGGTAACAAAAAAAATATCACAGTAAATAATTTCTAATGTAGATCTCAAAGTCGTAAGTTTTGATCATTGAAATTTAACATAA
This sequence comes from Leptura quadrifasciata, assembly GCA_963675555.1. Classification (NCBI taxonomy): domain Eukaryota; kingdom Metazoa; phylum Arthropoda; class Insecta; order Coleoptera; family Cerambycidae; genus Leptura; species Leptura quadrifasciata. The sequence continues at coordinate 8,873,810 of OY776681.1, read as the reverse complement.
TTCTAGAAAACACACAGCAATAAAACATACCCAGAACAATTGTAACAGTGTATTGTGAAAATAATAAATACGATACACATAAAAAAATGAAATAAGATTCCCTATCTAGCTAAAATATAAATACGAGACTAAAAATAATATAATTTGGATAATTATCGTTAAAATCAAATTTGTTAATAAAAAACCGCTGCCCAAGGAATCACTACTTCCACATCCAGATTTTGTATCCAAGTCTTATACACACTAAATCACAATGTAATATTTTATTCCCTTTAATAATAGAGTGAGCGTGGTAGAGGGGGTGGCTAATGTAAATAAAATTTATAAGTCCTTGGTTCTCGTATACACACTAAACCCCAATTTAATGTTTTACTCCCCTTAATAATAGGGTGGGGGTGGCAATGGGGGCAGTAGAGGGGGTAGCTAACGGCAAAAAAAATTTTTTAGACGTTTCGTTCTTGTATACACACTAAATCACATTTTAATTTTTTTTACCCTCTTTAATAATAGGGTGATGGTGGCAATGAGGGTGGTAGAGGGGGTAGCTAACGCCAAAAATTTTTTTTAGATGTTTCGTTTTTGTATATACGCTAAGTCACATTTTAATTTTTTTGCTCCCTTTCATAATAGTGTGGGGTGGCTGATGCCAAAAAAATTTTGAGACCTTAACTTTTCGTACATGCCCTAAATTGCAATTTTATGGACTCTTACTTGCTTGTTTTGCCTATTTTCCCTTATTTACCCCGAACCCTTCAATGGAATTAGATCAAAATATAATCCAGTTCCAGATCTCCTTACAATACATAAGTGTACGAAATTTCAAATCAATATGATAAACGGTTCCATAGTAAACGTGCGCACAAAAAACTTACAGACAGACCGACCGACAGACAGGAAATTTTTTTTTTTGCTAAAATTTTAAATCTCGACGTTTCATGACATTTTAAGCCTATTTAAACAAAAAAAAATTTTTTTCGTTACTATGCTTCCACTGGACGTGGAAGTAAAATAGAATTAATGATGGAAATTTTCAATTTAAAATATACTCAATTATTTCCCAAACTATTTAAAAGATTCACAAGAAATTTATATGAAGTTTATTACAAACTTTAGTCCGCGTAGCTCAAATGAAAGACCTCCAAACGCACTATATCACTTAATTCGATGATCATCTGCAATCTGCCAAGCTCCTATACAACTGCTAACTAAACTCCTACACAATTCAAGTGATTAATATCTCGGTTCCACTAGGAATCGTTTTCAGCACCTTAAAATAATTTAGAATTATCTTTTCTCACCAACTTGTCAGAATTTTGGGAAAAATTTAATCTTTTCTTTCGTTTCAAATTTATAAACTGGTTGTGTTCCTCCTTCATACTAGACTGAGCTTTCACCAACAGCAGTCTATTTTCAAACCCCTACAATCTCAATAATTTTCTTCTTGTTATTTATTTTTCATTTCCTAGCAACCTGTAATGTTCCAATTTTTCCACACTCTCCCTTATTTTTCCGCAAATAATAAAATCCCCGGTACCAACTTCAACAACATCAACTTGATAAAAGGAATTGGTTCTTTTCACATGATATTGAGTTTTTTTCCAGTTTTATCCCTTTCCCGCACAAATTAAATTAAAAATCTTATATTTAATGAACATAATAAATGCATAAACAGTTCGAAATGTTACAAACCTTATGATAATTAGTTTAACAATAACTAAGTGAATTAAAATAACATAACTGATTCTAATTACCGTTAAATTGTATTATACATATCTCTTAACTATTTTTAAAAACTGAAATAAAAATTGCATGTAATTTTTAAAAATATTTGTCTTGTATAAAATACTTTGGTATTTTACAACAAATGATCGAAAACAGAAAACAAAAGACATGCATGCAACTCTCTATCCAGGTAGAATAAAATCCATTTTTATTCGCCATACACAACTCGAATTGATCCGAATGTATTCTAAAGCTTTAGTACAAGTAATATCATATCAATAAATTATGTAAATATATAGTTATGTAATTCCTTGTTTGTTAGTGAGTAAATGAAACATTTCTTTAAGTTTCGTTTCCACCCACGGCATAAAATTGCAACTAAAAACAATTGCCGCCGAAAACTTTCGGGTGTTAAAGGTTGGCGTTTAGGAAATTAAATGTACATCCGTTCTCGAAACTTGGAGAAAGTTAGTTTCAAATTTATGCAACACAAAGCACAGCTTATTTGTTCGTTTCCATTCTAGCACGAAAGACTGAACCGATAGTTTGGATACTGTAATGGATTTGTTGACCCTCCCTACATTAAATCGGTGAAACCCTATAATGCCGCAAATCCATTATAATGGATATATTAAGTGCAAAATAAAACTATAACTTAAATTCCTGATGATAGAATCCCCAATAATGAAGCCACTCAATGAAGTCGTCGCTTCTGGTGCAACTCTCGATGCTTACGGAGACTGAAATAATTATATATCTATTGTTCGTTGTATTAGGCTAACCAGAAAAAAACGAACATAAAACATTTCATTAATACCACATAAAAATCAAATGTAACAAACTTCAGAATTTAAATTAGACGAACTTCAGGCTCAATCCAGCAAGGAGGTACTACGTCAAAAATGATGAAATAAAAAGAGCCCTCATTATCACAGCTAGATAGTGCAGACCGGAAGGGCTCTTCGTGAATTCAGGAAAAGCCACTGTGGTGACTTCCACGAAGAAAAGAAAACTCTCGGTGAGTCGACCAACATTTTTTTATAGCTCTGTTATACGGAGGTGATAAAAAAGATCAAATTCTAGGCAGTCTTCAATTTAAACGAATTGCAAGAGCAGTTGCAAAAATACATTCAATTTATCCCCGCTTCCACCAACAGAATATTCAGCACGCATGCACACTTAACGAGTATACCATCAAGTTCAAACACGGCTCAAAAGTTATAAATGATCCAGCAGAATGGGACTGGAAGAGAAATGTATAAAAAATAGAGTAGCAGAACGTTTAAATTATGATAAAATGCTTTCTCCCAATCAATATGGCTTTATGGGAGGTATGAGTACTGATGATGGTATGTATGTAGTTGTAAAAACTATTATAATACAGTAAATAATAATAAGAAACCAATCGCAGTATTTCTTGATCTGGCCAAGACTTTCGCATGACATTTTACTTAACCATCTCAATGAATATGGTATAAGGGGTATAGTTAATGACTTGTTCAGAAACTATCTTCAAAATAGGGAGCAATGTGTAAAAATTGGTGGAAGTAGAAGCAATTTAAATAATAAAATATGGCATTCCTCAAGGAACGATTCTAGGACAAACTTTTTAATATTTATGTTACTTCAACTTCCAAATAATGGAAAAGTAGTAGCAGATGCAGATGACACAGTATTTCAAAACTACAATAGTGACTATAGGAAAATTACCTATCAGTTAACCTATATAAGAATAAATGTATGTGCTTTAGTACATTTGAGAGAAACGTACCTAAGACGGATACACTTTAGTTATGTACATACTCATGTATAAATAAACGAAAGCGTGACTGTATATATACTATGAAACTGCAACAAACAAAGAACATTAAATATCTCGGAATTATTATAGATGAAAATTTAAAATGGGTAGAGCACATTCAAGAATTAAACAACAAAATGGATAAGTTTGTTTGGAAATTCCGCTACCTAAAAAATATTTTTCCTATTAACACTTTAAAGTTCGAAATATTGTTCAAGTTAATTCTTAGATATGGAATAATAACATGGGGAAATGCATATTCGACACTACTCATTGCTGTTTGAACAGTAGGAAGAGAGAAAAATGCGGCGATACATGTTGCATACCCGAATTTGGCTATTTTTGCATTTTTACACATATTCAGCTTCATATCTCGAGAACGATTAGGCGTATTTACTTCAAATATATTTTTTATGTATTAAAAATTGAGATCTTCGACTTTTGTAATAGATGTTTTTCACGTTGGAGCGATAGGAAGCGAGATAACAAAATCAGCGACCTTCGACCTCTTCTGAGTCACGAAACTCCAGTGCGTCGGTGGCATAACTTTCAGGCGTATATTGGTACATCATAATAAGCAGTTTAAAAAAAAAAACAAAATTGCATGGAAGTCGATCTTTGGAAGATTGCATGATTTTCAAGCTAATTATACTGGACTATGAATACAGTACAACATGTACACCAACGCAAGATAAAAATTTAATTTAAATGCCACGATACCTCAAATTAGCTACACAACACAAAGATTTCTAACGTATTATGGTTCAAAATTTTATAATATTTTACTTGTCCTTTTTAAGCCATATAATAACATAGGACTATATGATATCTACTTCGAAAAATTTCAGCATTCCACCAAATCGTTTATTTCTCCAGTTCGTCTTTAATTCAGCCAATCTTGCTCCGTGAACTCGGCGAAATTAATGGGCCGTTCTACCTGCAAACTCGTAAAGAGTAAGAGTTGACAATAAGCGTATGTCACAAAACCACGAAGCAATTTCATGTAAGTTAGCGTGCTGCTCTTCCTCCTTTTTACTACCGTTGTTTTATTATCCGGAAATGCCGGCGTTCGGAACTTCTCATGGATATTCGCGGATGCTGGGCCTGGTGTGTGGATTAACAGATGTTTAGTTTGATTCCAATTTATTTTATTTAGCACAACACACGCATTGAAATAATATAAGAAGCAATAGCTCTATTAAAACAAATAAACATAAATATAACGCATATTACACAATCCTCAAAGCCAAGGCTGTCCGGAAGGAGGCTTAATATACTGGGCAAACATTGACAAACAACAGATTTGATTTCATTGTGCTTCTTAAAAAAGTCTATCTGTGTTAGTCATATATCAACAAAAATTACGTAAAATAAATGAAACCAATAAATGTAGTGGAAAGTAGATTCAATGAAACTCAAAGTCAAATTTACCACAAAAAGTGCCACATGCTTGTATAGTATGGGCGAAAACAGTAAATAGTAGACCCAGGGGTGTGCGAATTTACGAATTTCGGATTGAGTTAATTATGCATGAGCTACCATGTCTTAAATTAAAATATTATGATTATATAGCAAGAAAATAATGTTGACCCATTTTGTTTACCCAAATAGCACGGCTAGTTGTAGTTTGGGGATGTGGACGTTTTCATTTCTAAAAACGGTTATTTGGCTATAATGACCTTCCATAATATGGTGTTAAAGACCGTTTGAAAACATTGTAACTACCAAAAATTACCAACCAGTGCATGGCGAAAAGTACAAATTCAAGAATGGTTAGTTGGTAACGATCGAATGGGGTACATTCGATCGTGCTTCGGTTAAAGCCGAACTGCTAACCCTAGCGAAACAGCATTCGTCAATATATAAGATATATATTGTGGATAAAATGGCTAAAGCTGGAGGTATTGAAGTATTACGACTGCCACCTTTCCACTGTGAACTGAACCCCATTGAGCTTATTTGGACTGAAGTAAAAGGGAATATTGCACGAGAATATAGAACCTTTAACTTAGAACACGTAAAAGGCATTCTATCTCAAATATTTGACCTTCGTCTATAAAAGCTTCGCCTATTTCACCGCAGTCAACAAATTATAAGGTATAAATGGGACACAATCACACATTCAACCTATTTGGTCGACTATGGCAATTATACAAAATTTCCTAGTCGTGGTTTTCATTTCTGGTAGAAGGCAAAAACAGATAAACTGCCGCTTCAGTATTAAGGTTGGATTATCCAAGAGAAAGAGAGATCCGATAAGGAGATATTTATTAGTTTTGGCCATAACTTTTTTTTAATACATATATTGGTAAAAAAAAGTATAAGACTACCTAAGTAGAACAATGACAGGTGTAGTGATATGAAGTTTTGCTCAATAATTTCAGTTGTTTGCAAAATAGATTTAATTTATAACACTACTATTATTATAGTTCTACTTAGGTAGTCTTATAGTTTGTTTGAAATAATGTGTTTTAAAATAATAAGTTACGGTCAAAAACAGTAAATATTTCCCCATCGGACCTCAGTCTCTTGGATATTCTCACCTTAAATAACCGCTAAATCTTTTGGCGAGAATGCCGCTGATTTTTTGCTTTACTATGTACTCTTTTTGGCTCCACTATAGTGCAATAATATAAACCAACCATGACCATCAGGTGAACCTAAACAATAAAAAGATTTATTCGATTTAATGAAAGAAATATCAAATCCCATAGATATCTGTATAATGACTGAAATATTTACTGTAAAGCAACACTCTTTAATTAGCCCCATACGAAACGATCTAATGGAGTTAAGTCAGGTGGCCGTACCGGCCACTTGACTACGCCATTAGTGCCTACTAATCTCTAAGGGCATATTTCATTAAGATAATTGGTGGCAATTGATGAGTTATAATCGATCATCCTCCATTCAGAAAAATAAAATATCTTTATTATTTTTCAAGATAATTGCCTAGGGACTTTTAACTGAAGCACCCTGTATATAAAAAATGGTATTAATAAAAATGTTTTTATTATTTGCACCTACTCTCAAAATGCATAACTATGAACGTAACGCATGTGATCAAACACTTAATACTACAATTTTATCGAATAGAGTTTGTTTATCTAAAGCCTCTTTAAATAACTTCATCCTGTATCTCTTAAGCTATTTACTTTGTAGTAGTAATCACGTGCCGCAGTACAAATCTGGCTAATACTCTGACGAATCTAATATCCAATTAACATTAATACAAGCAGGCCCTGATAGAATTTACATACCCATTCTAAGTTATGGCACTAATTTCATTTGCATTTGTCTCCATAAGGCCTGTTTTATGCGACCTTTATTTGCGCTTAATAGCCGTTGAGACTTTTTGCAGCACTTTTTGCCCTATTATATGTCACATGGAAATTTACTGTTTATAAGGTGGATTAAAGTTCGTGCGGCGTGTGACTTAAAAAAACATTATAAGGTATTATTACCACCATTTTTGAGACATCAATGAAATACACCCTAAGGAAGGCGCTTGTATAAATGCAAAGGGGCACTATTTTATTATATGGTATATTGTCCTTGTCACGCGCTTTAGTAAACTGTAAATATTTGAGGCAGACGTGATTTATACCGATTTTCCAAGGCGGAATTGACAACGATATGTAATAATAATATAATAAATAATTTATTTGCAATTTATAACAACAAATGCCTAATGCCTAAACAAACACAAAAATGGGAGGTATGAGTTATAAACGACAAAATACGACTGACAGACAGTAACAACCCCTGGGAGCGGTTACACAGTCGTCACCTACCACATTCCTCAAAGAAACGCCGCCTACAAAATATTTTTTCTCACAAAAACAAATATCAATTTTCCACCTCCTACAAGGGTTGGAAGCCTGGGCTAGGGGTAGCTGAGGTCAAATCCCTCAAGCGACCTTCCGTTCTACTCGAGAGAACAACAATTAGTCGAAAAACTGGGAAAAATAAATGGATTCATGGAAAAGAGGACTTTAGGAGTAGTTTTTGACCAATTTCAGGGGGTTGCCAAGATGGAAAAATTCGTTTGACCCTGGAAATCGATTCAGCACTTTCGAAAATGTGGTAGAGATATTATCTAGCCCGAGGCGCAAACATTCGGTAATTCGTCCGACTCCTTCAATGGATAATTGGCGTCTTTCAATTTATGTGAAATTCTATAAAATTTACGAATGCCATATATAAATCTTAAGTATGACTTTTGAATACATTGAATTCTATTTAAGCCTTCGCTGTCAAGGCAAGGATCATAAACAGCATCGCAAAAGTTAAAATGATTTAGGACTAACGTGTCTGATAATAAGATTATAAAAATGTGGATTAATGTGGCGATTCGGGAATAACATTTTAAGATTACTATATGCCCCCTTTAAGCATTTGATTACATGATTTTTAAAGCGTAATTCACTGTCAAGCTCTAGACCTAGATTTCTAGCTACTTTCGTACAAGGCAACACATTGCACAGATTAGTACAGTACATTTAAGTGAGTTGATAAAAAAATTTATTGCACGCTTTTATTGCACGATTTCTAAAAAATTAAAAAACTACGCCAGTTTATTTATAATATCATTTCCTTAGTTACTATCATCACAGATTTTCAGTCACGACCATGAAGTAACATAATGAGAATGGAGACTTCAACTACAACTCGAATAATACTAACCGTCAAAGTGACATTCACAAAAAGATGATACAGTTTTACGAATATTCATGAAGAATTGCCCATTTCTTACACTAATTGGAACGATCGAAGGTAAAACGTTGTAAGACACACTTATAAAAAGCCTCTTTATTGCACGAATGGCTTTTATAAACACTCGCTTCGCTCATATTTTTAATCTAGCCATTGGTGCATTAAAGAATGGCTTTTTACAGTTGTATCTTAAATAACTATTATCTACGATCGTGTAAAAATTGGCCTTTTATAATAAACCGTGCAATAAAAATTTTTATTGCACGTTTTTATTGCACGATTTCTAAATAATATAAAAACTACGCCATTTTATTTATTATATCGTTTCCTTAGTTACTATCATCACAGATTTTCAGTCACGACCATGAAGTAACATAATTAGAATGGAGACTTCAACTACAACTCGAATAACACTAACCGTCAAAGTGACATTCACAAAAAGTTGATACAGTTTTACAAATATTCATGAAAAATTGCCCATTTCTTACAATAATTGGAACGATCGAAGGTAAAACGTTGTAAGACACACTTATAAAAAGCCTCTTTATTGCACGAATGGCTTTTAAACACACTCGCTTCGCTTGTATTTTTAATCTAGCCATTCGTGCATTAAAGAATGGCTTTTTACACTTGTATCTTAAATAACTATTATCTACGATCGTGTGAAAATTGACCTTTTATAATAAACCGTGCAATAAAAAATTTTATTGCACGTTTTTATTGCACGATTTCTAAAAAATTTAAAAACTACGCCATTTTATTTACAATATCGTTTCCTTAGTTACTATCATCACAGATTTTCAGTCACGACCATGAAGTAATATAATTAGAATGGAGACTTCAACTACAACTCGAATAATACTAACCGTCAAAGTGACATTCACAAAAAGTTGATACAGTTTTACAAATATTCATGAAAAATTGTCCATTCTTACAATAATTGGAACGATGGAAGGTAAAACGTTGTAAGAGACACTTGAATCTTAAATAACTATTTTTCTCATTTCTGACTGCATTAGTAGTGATAGTTTAAATTTTTATAATAATCCCAGTGGTGTGGATTTTTAGTTTTTTTTTAACTTTAGCTCATGCTTTATTGCGAAGCTTCATCCTCAATTTGGTATTACCAGTGAGCCATGGAGGTCTCAATTTTTCTTTGCTTGAATGGGAGCTAATACATCAAAGACATTCAAAATCATTGTATTAAAATATTCCACTTTACCATTTAAATCATCAGTAAGCATTATAGGAAATGAGAGCATTAAAAGGAAATTACCTAGAACACGTTTAACAATGTTTTTAAAATTCTTAAATTTAAAATTTGTACATAATTTCTTTCCTGTTTTTAGATAAACTTTACAAATGGTCAAATATTATAAAATAATCTAACTAATTCTGTTTTAACTTAGGATCCTCTGTAGCTATGAAAATCCTACTTTTCAAATAGCATCCAACAAGTAATATGTTGGTTCAAATGTACTTTTAGAGGGCGAAATATTAAAACATAATATTTTTAGTCGCAAACTCCTCTATAAAATCCTTATTTTACTAGAGGGAAAGTAACCAGACTGCAGCCAACAGCTACTCTCCGGGCTATGTGCCCCGTCGAGCTCTGAATTACAAGTTACAAGCCTGGCGCGTTAAGTGTAATAATTGCATATTACCATCAAAATGCTAATGCTTCGATTGCAACAAACAGCGCTCGGCGAGGCACATAGCCCGGAGAGTAGCTGTTGATTGCAATCTGGTTACGTTCCTTATAGTAAAATAAGGATTTTATAGAGGAGTTTGCGACTAAAAATATTATGTTTTAAGTAATATGTTGGTTTTGCAAATCTATCGAATTATCTGCTACTTCATAAGTTCCTCAGGGATCAGATTTAGGACCACTTATTTTATCTTGTTCATTAATGAAATTGTTAATCGCTTCACTACTTTGTTGGCTACTGCCCGAACAGTTGTTAAGTTTTTATTAGCAAAGATATCTCGTTCATCCAACCGCCGCTTAAATAATTAAATCTAGGTTTCCCTATCAGCGCTACAAGATCTAACAGAAAATGTAAAAATACATACAGCGTTTCAATTAAAAAAATTACCTTCATTACCTCTGCGTACAAACCCTGTACTATAAAGCCAAACTCCCCTGTGGCGTTGAGGGTTATTAGCACATTACCTCGCGTTAACAACGAGAGGCAAAGATAACGATTCTTTCTAAGCTAAATTAATTTCAGTTAAGTCTGAGGGCAGAACTTCGTGTCACCGATTCAAACATCCCAAAGGAAATCGTTTCACTTTCGCATTAAGCTAGACAGATTACATTATTTAGATTCATTTATAATGAACATTTTCCTTGCCTTACAATAATATAATATTTATTCGGGAAATAAATATTTAAGCTGATATTCAACTGCTACATTGAACGGTGAACAATAGCCACTTCATCAAATTAATCTAGACTCAGTAGGCAACAGAAAAGTTAGGGTTATTTTAAAAGACTTTAAAGTAAATAACGGATGAATTAAAACGGTTCTTTTATTTGGAGGTTTCAGTAAAACCTGAGGATTTAATACAATTTGCAATTTATTTAATTCAGGCAAAGTCTTTTCATTCTCTATTCAAAAATGTTATGGTTTTAATATTTATTGCGAAAATTAACGGTCTGCTTGACAAACTTCGCTACAACAAACGAAAAACATAAAAACTTACAGAGAATTACATACGCAAAATCCCAAAAGGGTTAATGTTTGGGCGGGGATAATTGGAAACCATGTCATTGATCCCTTTTTCATTGATGGCAATTTGAATGGAGATAATTATTTAGCTCTGCTTCAAAATAATGTCGTGCCATCTTTAGTAAACTTATATCCTGTTCAAGCAAACCCACAAGTTCCAGCGGATGTAATATGGTTTCGGCAGGATGGAGCACCACCAATTACCGAATCGATGTCCGGCAATACCTCGGCTTAACATTTTCAAATCGGTGGATAGGGAGGCGAGGATCGCTAGAATGGCCAGCACGTTCTCCTGAACTTACACCCTTAGATTTGTTTCTATGGGGATATGTGAAAAGTATGGTATACAAAACTAATCCATAAGATATAGCTGACTTAAAAAGAAGAATAACGGATGTGGTTATGTCCGTCACTCCTCAGACGTTAGAAGACATTTTTATTTACGATTATGAGGCTGCCAAGACGTTCAAGGAACACATTTTGAATATTTACTATTTACTGGGGTGTGCTGTTTTTTTAACTATACACTTTACCGATATAGCGTTGTTTAATTCATTTAGTGAGCTCAATTTGCTGGCATCCAATTTAAAATGTTCCGCACACCGCATAATATTCTATCAAATGCTAGATTTGCACAAATTGCAATACTAACCGATGGGAAATTAAAGTTTTGCGTGTTTTAAGTTCATCAGCTTAAAACATAAAACGCTAAATTCAAACTGTATGGTTTCTATGTCCGGTGAATGAACTCTAAAGTTTAACTAGGTGGACTACAAAAACTTAACTGCTTGGAACGTTTGTCTTCTAGACGACACTTTATAAATTTCCATATGCTATGATGACAAACTTTATTGTTTTGTCATTTCCATGATGGCGGAGGGTAATTTTGGTATAGTTTCGGAAAGATTGGAATGAACGATATAAATAGTACAAAACTATTTGAATGTCATTTCAAGAGCAATAACAGTTCGATGCTTTTGACTTATAACCGGAAACGCCAATTTTAAAATTTACCGTTCCTACTACGTCATGAATTCGTCTACCGTCAGACTCCACAGATGGGATGGCAAGATCTTTTACGGATTTGTCCTGGTTAGAGGCACCTATTTTGACGTGGATCCTTGTGTGAATTGAATGTTTCTAGTTCTAAGTGCCGACTTGATGCAACTATCGATTAACCTGTTGCGACCCACCATACGCCTTAGCGTTTTGTGGGCCGCATAATAACAACTGCTACGTCCGTAACACATTTCGCTATTCTCCACGGGAGGGCGATACACTTGCGGCACGTGAAAAGCAGAGAAACGGAAGGCAACCATTCTTGTTGGCGTATATAGTTGATAATTCTACGAACCTCGGTTTATCCAAGGCATCCTGGTGGATTTTGGAATTATCAACCCAAGAAAATTATCTCAATCTGTTGTTGTTCCGTTTAGCGGAATATTTTGTGGTTGTGAGTAAATTTTAACTGCGGAAGCAGGATATTTAATTATACAAGGTTAGCTAACCTCTTCACGCCATCTTACCCGTTCTCTATCCACGTGTTTCGCAAATTTGCAAGCTTTCCTTTGGAAATATCGTGTCGACTTGAAAGGCGGACTCGACTCCATTCATCCAACTGTTGCTTTCGAAGAACATTGGTGGATTGTTCTCTCATCAGTGAGGTAAATTATATTTCTTTTGTAGGTTATGTCAGATTTGAATTGCTCACATTAGGCACGCTTCACGTGCATTTCTGACTTTGCAAATTAAATCGTTATATCTTTAGGGTTCCACGGACGGGGCTTCTACACACATCGGTGAAGTTCCACGAACGGGGCATCGACACACAGTAGGAAGTTCCAGGGCTGGAGAGGCTATAATCAACCCCATCCTTGGGTCAATTTCTTTTGTCCCGAAGACCGTAGGACTACAGTTCTTCCACGTCGAAGTCGGTATCGTACCACCCTAAATAAGTGTGTTGTTGTTTTTACTTACCGGCGACCACCTTCAGTGGTTCGGCTCGGTTATATCAATTCATACTTTTGTATTTTAACTGGTACATATTTAAAGATTTTATGCGTTTATATTTATTTAAGGAGGTTCTCTAAATCAGACCCACTGTGGCAGAATTTAGGACCATTTATCCTCACATTGTAAACCGATGTGTAGCTACACGAGGCATTTTATTAATGTTATAACTCATTAATCGAGAAATTTGCCACACCTTTTGAACATCGCCAGGTTACATGCTAGAGAACCAATATCTGTAAATTGTGTAATATAGTGCATTTCATTTTTAAAGAAAGTGTCATTATTTCGTCTGCGACCACTACGTATGGAAGCCTCAGTGATTTGTTAAGTAAGTAAACTAATAATTTGTCATAGTTTATGTAAACTTGGGCTTAACGCCCTGAGATAGTCTGAGCTAGAAAAATACTATCGTAGACACGTACATCACTTATCCGGGTTAAGTTTGTAGCCCAAGTGATTTCGTTATGTAATATCTTATAATCATTAATATCCAACGTATTTATTTGTTTATGTACGTGTAAATCGTAGCAAACCGGTCTTGCATCGCTTGATTTCTTTCCTTGGAGTGTCAAATGAAGGGTTATCACAAGCTCCCTCTATGTCTAGAAATGTATCTAGGCATTTTTTTTATTGTTTAGTGCCCTTTCTATTGCGAGTATGCTCATGTAAAGCTAACTAAACACTGCGTGTTTAATAAACGTATTAGTTTCGATATAATAGTTTTTAGATAACGATATTGGCTCTGATAAGTCTATCGTCCAGTTTCTTTAGATTATTGAAGAAAAATTATGTCAAATTAATAGAACGGAAGGACTTTGCTTGGGCATTGGTATCATGTCCTAGTTTTGTATAAGTGATACCTTTACTTACAGTCCAGCAATATCAGAAATGTCTGTTTCTTTGCTTTGCTCTAACCATTATTTGCTGGCACTTCTAATGGAGTAAATTTATTTCAAGCGAGCGGCTTTGTAGGTCATAGTAACGGAAAAATATTTTTGTGTAGTAGTCATTTATATCCCTAAAAACAACCAAATGCCACTAGGAGCTACTGGGAATCAAATAATCCAATTACATAGACTGAAAATGAAACAATGTTTTCAGTTTATTCCAAATGTATTACTAAACCACAATTGACAACATTGAAACACTTGCCAAAATCAGCATATAAATTACGCTGTAAAAGCTGAACATTATTTTATATATTTATTGTTATTGAACTTGATGTTATAAACAATCTTTAATTCAACCGTTAAACAACTAACTGCCAGCAATTTGTTAGGAATATTAATATACATCTTCTTAACATTCCCCCAAATTGTTGACTTGTTTAACTTGTTTAAGCTTGTAAATCTTACTCATCACCAAAATATTGCTCCCCATCGTCATCACAGATCATGCCATCCTCTGAAGGTATACCCTCGCATAAATTTCCCAACCGATCAACATTAATGAAAGGCTGATAATCCCCAAGCTCATTTAACCTTTTGTGTTGCGACCATAGGTATTTCCAATGCTGCTTCATTTCGTTTATGTGTCCAATATATCTCTGCAAATTTATCAGTTCCGTGTCGCATCTCTGTTCTATGTCCTTCAGGTATTGCTTGGAGGGCTGTGACAACGAGCATTTGGGTTCAGGGTGGTTTGGGGCCATCTGGTTTAGTTGGGGAACTGAATGATAGTTGGGGTGATTTGGCAGCTTGGCCAATACACTATTATTCGTATCCTGAAATTTAGGAGTACATATACATTAACCACTACATTCATCCCTATATTAACCCTCCTGTTTTTTACAATTTCAAAAAACCTGTCAAACTATTTACATCGAGCAGGCAGACGGACAAATGGAAATACGAACAGACCAGTTAGACCAGGGCCAATCCTGTTTAAGGCAATAAAAATTCTTAGCAGTATACGAGTGGTCGGAAAATGTAGTTAATGGTGTAAATAATTAAGGAAAAATCGTCCAGACTGAATAAGAGTTCGGGAAGGGGGGTTGGGGTGGAAATATATACGTTTTAAGGGGTTGGTACTCGTTTTTTGCGATTTGCGACTAAACTATGCATCCTATCGAAAAATGTTGCATGTAAAAGTTGTAGATAATGAAAAAATTTAGAACTTTCTAATTAATCATTATTGACCATAACCTCAAAATTATCGAGAAAAATGCAAAAAACAGGTTTTTCGGTTTTTAATTTATAACTATCGCAAAAATGTTTATATTTTCATGAAAATTGGTGAAAATGTTCTCTTTTGTGTTTCAAACAAGCCCAAATTTTTTCAAAGCAAAATATTTAATTTTCGATGTTTTATGAAGAAAATAAAAAAAAGACCTAATTTTCAATCGAAAAATTTGGTTAGCAAATTTTCGATGAATGAACTTTACTAGTGCTCATTTTTTTCATTGAAATCTCTGCTTTAATATAGAATTAAAATATAATATTGTTTATATACAAAAATGTCGTTAAAAAAGCGAAAAACCGAAAAAACTACTGTTTAAAAATCGAGTTTTCGGTGAAAATCATGAATTTCTTTTTCTACATTCATAAAAAGCGTTAATTCTCATACAATACTATATTATACAAGTAATGTACATGTACCTAACTATTCTCGGCTTTCAAAGTCCCGAAAACATTATTTAAACAGCAATTAAATAGGTAAAAATTCAAAAAACACAAAGGCTGTGAACTGAGAAAATTTGTTAATTATTTCTTGTAATTCGTGAGTATTTACAAATTATCACGTCAAAGTCTTATATTTGATTATAAAATACAAAAATTAAAAGTAAAATAATTTTATTG
Organism: Leptura quadrifasciata; assembly: GCA_963675555.1. Taxonomy (NCBI): domain Eukaryota; kingdom Metazoa; phylum Arthropoda; class Insecta; order Coleoptera; family Cerambycidae; genus Leptura; species Leptura quadrifasciata. The sequence goes on along the minus strand of OY776681.1, from coordinate 8,858,028 downwards.
AAATCTTTTTTTCTTAGTGGGCAATTCTTCATCGCCAGAATCGATCAAACTTTCGATTTCTTCACGTTCATTTTCTATATCTTCAATTTCTTGGAGTTCTTCTGGATTGTCCAGTTCAGTATCATTATCTTTATTATTATTTATTAGACAGTGGGTACTGTCTTCGTCTTCGATGTCCTCGAGATTACAATTTTATTCATACAACGATTTTTCGGCATTAGAACATTTATCAGAACCGTGACAATTTGAGCACAAATTTGTGCACTTTAAGCTATGCTTGCGACACCCACATTTGTTATTACCGCATCCTGTTTCGCAGCTGCAGCAGATAATTTTCAATAAATTTTCAGGAATTAATTCTTGTTCTGTAAATATAGGTACGATGCCATTAACGTGATGTTTCCATTCCCAATCTGTAGCTGTTAATTGACTACCAAGCCAACTTTGTATTTGAAAATACACCCTGTAACAATGTTGCTTAGCTGCCCCTTCAGTTGGAGGTGATTTTTTCAAATGAAATGAGGATTTAACAGTAGCCGTTCGGTAGAGTTCAAATCTTTTGTAAATAGAAGCTATTATTTTCAATCCATTTTCGGTAATCGTTTGTTTGTCTGCATTTGTATTGTAAAAAAAATCTGCAAGATTAGGTAAATGTTTATCCGCCAATAATGATTTTATAATTGTTTTTTTTTCCTTTCTCAGCAAAACTGGAAGTTGTATCGCAGCTAGAAAAACAATGCAAAAATGCTACAATATGTTTATGTGATTTATGTTTAAAACTATTAGAGGTGTAATAAGTATCATTATTATTTCCTGCATCAGGTTTGTGGAAATAGATATTCAATTCATGTGAACTGAATTGATTTAAAAGAACTGAAAGATCTATGTCTTGACCAACAACTACCATTATTTTATCGGAGTTTTTTGTTACTTAAAGGGATGTATTGATAATTAGGGAATCTGCATCTTCTTCATATAATTATTTTTTGCGTAGTAATTTTGTACATAATGTAAATATTTTTGCGTTATTTCATTAATTGTATCGTTTTTTTGCAAGATTACTTTGTGTAAGAGAAACCCGCCATCAACAACGTGTACAATATTGCTCGAAGTTGGTAACGAATCGATGCTCGCAAATTTTGTATATAAATGTGACTTAACATTTTTTCTGAAGCCATTCTCTGTAAACAACGACACAGGAAATGGAGCAATCTCGTACTGTAAATAATTTTTCATATCATCTGTGCTGCTGATATTTCGCGAAATTCTCTGAAATAATAGTAATGGATCAATTGTAACAGTCTCGCCTCAGTTAGGTACATGTACATTACTTGTATAACATAGTATTGTATGAGAATTAACGCTTTTTATGAATGTAAACGTTTATTTACAATAAAGAAAAAGAAATTCATGATTTTCACCGAAAACTCAGTTTTTAAAAAGTAGTTTTTTCGGTTTTTCGCTTTTTTAACGATATTTTTGTATATAAACAATATTATATTTTAATTCTATATTAAAGTTGAGATTTCAACGAAAAAAATGAGCACTAGTAAAATTCATTAATCGAAAATTTGCTAACCAAATTTTTCGATTGAAAATTAGGTCTTCTTTTTTTATTTTCTTCATAAAACATCGTAAATTAAATATTTCGCTTTGAACAAATTTGGGCTTGTTTGAAACACAAAAGAGAATATTTTCACCAATATTCATGAAAATATAAATATTTTTGCGATAGTTATAAATTAAAAACCGAAAAAACGGTTTTCTGCATTTTTCTCGATAATTTTGAGGTTATGGTCAATAATGATTAATTAGAAAGTTTTAGATTTTTTCATTATCTACAACTTTTACATTCAACATTTTTCGATGGGATGCATAGTTTAGCCGCAAATCGCAAAAAACGAGTACCAACCCCTAAAAACGTATCCTCCAACCTCCCTTCCCGAACTTTTATTCAGTCTGGACGATTTTTCCTTAATTATTTACACCATTAACTACATTTTCCGACCATTCGTATACTGCTAAGAATTTATCGTCTATTACAATATTTTAGACGGTTTGGCCCTGGTCTAAGTGGAATTTAAAGATCTTAATTTATGTAGTTTACATAGCCTGAAGTATGGCAATTTCAAGAAATCTGGTAGTGATTTTTTCGAGATTACCATACCAAAAAATTCCAATCCAAAAGCTGAGAAAATTTATTTTTATTTACACATATAGGTATATTTCTCGCCATTGAAATCTGAACCCCACCAGCTCACTCTCGTTTCAATATTAAATTTGGTCGATATACATTTACATACATTAAACTGAAAATTTAATATTATAGACGGCAAAGTTAATCAGATTATCGATTGTTAAAGTACGTACAACCGGTTGAATATTTAACGGCGTTATGTATATTTTTTTAATTAGCAATCGACACAGATAAAGACTAATGTGTACATTAAAATTAAAAAATCAAGCTATCTGTTTAAAAAGTTGTACAATTTTAAAATACACTGTGAATCGTCATAAATCCGCCTAGACGTTATATTGTTCCGCGAAACAAAGGGACCTGTTAGATATTTCAATAGTAGATGGGTATTTAAGGAAAATGGTATTCGGGCTTGGAAATGGAATAAATTTTTCCTTTGTCGCAAGTTGTAGCGATACAGCAGACGGGGTTTATTTAACTAGACCTAATGCACTTGGCAAGGAAAGTATCCTTGGCTGATCCGACGCAATACGAACGCTTGACAGGATTTTAAATTTCATAAACTTAAATATACGAGGGCGACAAGAAAATAATGCATAGTTTTTACAAACTCATGTAAGTACTAAGTATTTTTTATGCGTTCCTCCTCCTACCAAATTTCGAACTAATTACCGAAAAATATTTAGGAAAATAAGGCATATCTAAGAAAAACTTCTTATACTATGGCAAATTTAAGGGTGACAGAATGGGACCGGCCTTGTTTCATCAAAAACCATCTACAGACGGGTGTAACAGGATCACGGTATATCCCCCTTTTTTCCTTTAGTTTTGAAGATAATTGATTGAAATTTAGTATATACTACATACATAATAAGCGGCACTTTTTGACATACAATTGATTTTTTCACTTCCGGTTTCTCCCGAAGTAACACTAACTTTCGATTTTTAAATGGAAAACCCTGTATATTATTGCATTTTTGAATTCTACATAATTTTCTGAATCCAACGATGCCAAATAAGTGACATTTTAAACATCAATTTTTCTTATAATATAATTTTTAGTTTTCCATTTAAGGGTGCCATGACGGTTCCGATTTATTCTAAGTGACCCGTGTAATGTTACATAAATCGAACTCCCTTTAAAACAATAAATTACTTGATTTATGAGCAAATAAAATTCACCAAAATTGTTTTTGGAGAAAACTCAATTTTTTCAAATGGAACTATATCGGTACCGTGGTACCATTTATTAGCACTATTAATAAGAAATTTATTCTATTTATTTATTTATTTATGTTCTAATTAAATGTCAAGGAGTAATTAAGGTGGCTTTGAAAACAATGAAATATTTAGCTTGTCAAACATTTGTTGGTTTAACGGTATTTTTATTGTTCTTTAAAAATTGTTCAAAATTCTTGTTAATTGTGTTCAAAATGCCGCAAATTTATACAAGATATGAAAAAGTGGACATGTTAATTATTTATGGGGAATGTAAAAGAAATGCAGTTGCGGCTATCGACCTTTAGGCCCAACGATGTCCTGATAGACAATGTCCAGCTAAAAATTATTTTAAACGTGTTGAACACCAATTCCGAAGAGAGCCCAACAATGATCCAGAAGAAAACTTCATTATTGACGAAGGAACGGAAATTAATGTTTTGGCTCCAATAGAAGTTGATAGGACTGTCTCTTTAAGGCAAGTTGGATTTGAATTGAACATCAGTCACCAAACAGTAAGCCGAATTTAGCACAAATACCACTATAAATCTTTTAAATACCAGTTGCACCAGCATTTGTACGAAAGCGATTACGAACGTAGAATGGAATATTGCAATTGGATTTTGTATAATAACGTGCAGCCAGACAATGATTTTTTGGGACTGATTTTATTTTCGGGCGAGTCTAGGTTTACAAATTTGGGATTATTTAACCAACAAAATACAAAATATTGATCACAAGAAAATCAAAATTTATTACGGGAGGGTAACTTTCAAGTGTCGTTCGGTTTCAATGTCTGGCTTGGAATAATCGGTAGTAGAATCATTTGTTCAATAATACTTGCAGGACCTCTGACTGGCGCCAGATACTTGAGATTCCTAGAAAATGAGATTGAGGACATTTTAGATGAGTTACCTTTAGATTTAGGACAGGGAATGTATTTCAATAAGATGGCGCTTCTCCCCATAATTCAAGGATAGTAATTGATTACCTTCAACGGAGATTCGGAGAAAACGTAATTTTGACGAATGGTGAGGTGGCCTCCAAGGTCACCTGATTTAACGCCCCTTGATTTATTTGTTTGGGGTAATTCAAAAAATATTGTCTACGCCGTTACAACCCGTGAAGACCTGGAGCTACGAGTAAGACGAACAATTAATAACATAACGGCCCAGTAATTGGCGAACGTACTTCGAGAAACAACTATGCGAGTTCACAAGTGCATTAACGTTAATGGACAGCATTTTGAACAACTGTTGTAATGTTCTGTGTTAATTTTTTTGTATTCCTAAACCACTTTATGTATAACAAGGTAATTAGAATAAAATTGTATTTTCTTATTTTCTTTTAGCTGTAATTTTGTTTGTATTCATCGCACATTTAGTACGACATATGAATAAATTCCTTATAAATAGTACTAATAAATGGTACCACCACGGTACCGACATGGTTCCATTTGAAAAAATTGAGTTTTGCCCCAAAAACAATTTTGGTGAATTTTATTTGCTCATAAATCACCGGCGACACGGAAGTGAAAAATAAAATCAATTGTAAGTCAAAAAGTGCCGCTTATTATGTATGTAGTATATCCTAAATATCAATCAATTATCTTCAAAACTAAAGGAGGAAAGGGGGTATACCATGATCCTGTCAGACCCGGTATAACATCCATGTGCTGTCCTTACTCAAAATCTCTAGTTACCAATCCAATTTTATGCATCCTGTCCTCTATAATTCTTAGCTCAACTCAACTTTATGCAACTCAGATTGTATCGTAAACATTGGTATCAAACAGGAACTATTTTCAACAAAATGACCTCCAAGCTGGGTCAAAATTGTTAGAACACTTCGACTGAATTGTGTAAACACAACTCAATAAAACGTGTATAGGTATTTGGGCATAGTGACATAGGGGTAGACCTTTTGTCATGAGAAGAAGCAAAAACTAGTCTCTAAATATTTGTGAAAGAATTCAATCTAAGCAATGCTAAAACAATTGTTTAGGGTACCTTGGAAACTAAAATCTCCAACAGTCCCCATTAACCTTCCAAAGTCAAAAATAGATAAGTTACGAGAGAAAAACAAAACTCAAGTTGCCGTTTATGCATTTATCAAAATCATGGATATTTACCTGATAGAGGTTAGTGCTACTATACAACGCAAGCTTTTCCCTTTTAAGGAGGCCTCTTTCTTTCTCGATTTCCGTCTTCAAGAAATTCATATGTCTTTTCATCAGAACAATCTTGGAAATTAATTGATCAGTTATGGTACTCTCTGACTGTGTACTATCAAATTTGTGTTCCTTCCCGTGATTGTCGATGTAGCATTGCTTTGAGTATAGTTCTTCGAGCGGCGGAGCTTTATTATACATGTCGAATTGGTTTGACTTGTAACTTTAAATTTTGATTGACGGTTGTCAAAGTAAAATTTTGGCGGACGTATTACGTACGAGTGGTGTTCTAGTCACGTTACTCAAATGCGCCGCCCGCTGGGAATATCTAAGCTATTTTCAGCTTAATCTAAATAAGTAAAACACTAGTGGAAGGCCAATAACGCTAACGTTACGTATCAATATATTGATTGTGTAGAGTGGAAAAAAATCATGGATTATGATATGGATCTCAGGATTTCTAGAAATCTTCAAATTCGTGGTCAATCCTTGGATAACGTGATAAATATTGAAAGTGTAGTTTCTATGTACGCCTTCGTCGTCGACTTCGTCCCTTACAGCGGAACAGCTACATTTAAAATAGTTTATACTGAACTTGGAAAGTTTGCAAGAAATATGGAACTCTTCAACTAATGATTATTCGAACAAATTGAAAAGAACTCTGGTTAATGAAAAGTTGTTGTTAAAAAATTATTATTGTCTCGATCTTGAAGCCATTTCTTTGTCCACTGCTTCATTTTCATTCATCGCTTTAATGAAAATGCCAGTTAAATAGCTATACGTGCTTTAATTTGATTTTCTCTCTCCATTATTGAGATTTGGATCCCTCGTGATCCATCAGTACATATGTTAATATCGTGATCCAAATATCGCGGTAAATATTGAGCTTGTAGCGTTCGCCATAGTGTCAGAGGATCTACGATTGATCAGTAAAAGCAGAAACGTTCAAGTGTCATAAAAATCTTCCTCATGAGAATTTTTAATAACTGCAATAAAATCTGACTTAACAGATGCCTTGCAGCATCGGTTTTAAAGTTGCTTCTTCCGAAACTGCAAAAATTGGGTTCCTCTTGGAATAGCAACAAAAAAAACCGACGATCCCTTTATAATTTTTTAGTTTATAGCCTATAACTTAAAAACAATGCATCCAATCGAAAAGTCATCTATTATCAAAATTAAAGAGCATTAAATTTCGCTGGGGTACCTCAACGTTGAAATTTCATCAAGAGGTATGGGCGTAATTGGCAGTCGAATAACAGCAATTTTTACCAACTTGTAAAAAATTGTTTGAAGACATCAGGCTCTTCAGCAGATATCATTTTCAGTGAAGAAACAAATGCTGCAATGTCACAGGAAGAGTTTCTTCCAAACGAGAGCAACAAGAACCATTTGATTTTAATGCTTATATAAGAAAAGAGGAATCCAAGCGCAACAGGCAGAAGAAGATGCAGATTTATTAATTGTAGGAACAGCTATTTCCCAAGCAGTAAAATTCGACAGTGTGGCAATTGTTAGCGAGGACATTGACGTTCTCGTTCTCTGGAAACAAATACCTCGGGTCTCGGAAACAAATACGAGAACTTGTACCTCCACAAACCAGGAAAAGGGAAAAAGCAGGTTTATGGTACTCAAACACTTCCTTCAAATTTGATCCCACACATGTCCTCATCATGATGAATTTACTGGGTGTGACATCACATCATCATTTTTGGTCACGGGAAAGTAAAATTTTTATCCCTCATCGAGCAACATCCACACATGAAACCACAAGCAGCTACATTTCTCGAGTCATCTGTTTCTCAAGACTTAGAGATAGAACAGGCAGGGGAACAGCTGATCTTAGCATTATCGGACAGATGCACAGTGGCATTCTGGACGAGCTGAGATACGAGCTTTATATGAAATCCGCTTCAAAAAATTCGTTCAACCTAGCACGGTTGCCACCAACATCGGATGCAGCAAGGTGGCACTCAATGCGCGCATACCACCAAGTGCAAACTCGGCTGGGAAATGTAACAAACCCATGCCAATGGAGTTGGAAGAAAGTCTCGTCAGAATTATTGCCTATAACGATGTCAAAGGATGCTGGACCCGATATGCTGCTAAAAATGGTTTCGTGTACATGCAAAGAAGGTTGCACTGCAGCATACAGCTGTTGGAAATCAGGCCTAAACTACTCTTTGACCTGTAAACACTACTCTGGGTTCTCATGTCGCTTTTGAGATTGAATTGGATGAAGATGAAGGTGACGACGAAGATTACTTCGAGCTTGCGGAAGTTGGTGGTGCTACTGCAATGAATCAGGAAGATAGGATGCAGTACGAGGACATTAGTCAGCCCCAATCCAAACGGATTTGAGTACTAAAGTCGAGGCAAGAATTCAAGCGATGCACGTCACGAGTGATCTCATTAAGGAAATTTTAATACTAACATAATTTTTAATCATTAATTACGTTAAAAAAAGTAATTCTTGACACCCAGTTATTAAGCTTTTTACAGAAATAGGTACAGTTCTTCTTAGCAGTATTATCTTATTTATAGAATCGATCTGTGACGTGCATCGCTTGAATTCTTGCCTCGACTATATAAATAACCAATACACGCAAATTCGTTTTTTCCAAAACCCATTGTTACTTCATTTCAGTTTTTTCTTACACCTTGTATTTCTTGCACTTTGTATTTGTTTAATTTTTTTCACACTTTGTTATATTACTACTATTGGGTACATTTTTTTTTTGGTTAATAAACTTTGGGCCTTTCTTTACATTATGCTTTCGACAATCCATTTTCTCAAATTAATGTTGAAAAATTAAATAAAAAGAAAATAACAAATATATTTATAAGTAGGACACTTTGGATTTTGAATGTATTTTGCTCAATATTGATCGAAATTGGAAAACCAGGTAATCTATGAACTTGAAATTCCATGCTCTACAACTTTCATTCTATGGATATTTTCATTTAGCCGTTTCAGAGCTGAAGACGTTTAAAAAGTTACCCAGTGTGAATTTTTTACAAGTTGATAAGAATTGTTATTCGACTCCCAATTACGCCCATACCTCTTAATGAAATTTCAACTTTGAGGTACTCATTCGAAGCAAAATTTAATTAATTTGATTTTAATTTTTAAGGACTACCTCAAAAGGTCATTCCGTACTTCCATAAATAAATTTTCTCTACAAAGTTGTGCGGCATTTCACTCACACAAAGTGTTTGTCACAAGAATGGGCTTGCCGTTCTTCCTTCCCATGGAGGAGGTTTTGAAAAGACGCTAAAAATTTCGAGGTTAAATTTTCCAAATTATACAAAGAATTTTGAAGCCACTTTATTACGCTAGCTTTCTAAACGCTTTTCCAATTCCAATTTTATTTTTTCATATGACAGATTTGATTATGGACAATATTTTACGTCGATGTATTTTATTACCTATTTCTTAAGGCTTAAAGGAAATTCGTAATTTATCAATGACCTCCTTGTTAACAATCAGTGGCATAATTTTCTCCCTGTGAATAACTTTTTAGTTATTTCATCTTTACTTATACAGAGACATATTTAGCGTTATTCCAGTCCAGATATTGAATTTATTTTACAGTTAACTGGACTTTATCCGCATGACACATATTTTCCATTAGGCAAGATGGGGAATTACTGGCTTGCAATGTAACTGCTGACGTAATTTGAATATTTGATTTAAACCATTTAAAGATTCTTCCCTTAGTGCTTGCATTTAGGTATTAAATGCAAGCATAATAATTGCGATTGACTTTTGAAGTTTCTATTATGTTGATATATGATACATTGATATATAACAATCAATGATTTGAGCCCTTAACTCAGTTTGTTAGTAAAATACGATTTGTATATACAAATCAATCATAAAAACATGTTCATTGTAAATCATATCATCCTGTAGTGTTTTGTCAAAACAATATATAAATCAAACATTGATGCAAAATTCAGTCATTGTACTGGCATTAAAAATAATCATTTATGATACTGGTGAATAATTTTTTCCATGAGGGGTGAAATGATAGATAGGTATATGTATATTCTATGTATCAAAGTAATTGAACGTACACAATAACGGTATATATGACCAACAATTAGATTTTTTTAAATACATCACATTAGACAGAACAGTAAAAAATCATTTATATACAGGGTGTCTCACCGCGAAGTGAATCGATCGATATAGAGAAAAGTACCCATCAGTAAATTTTGAAAATTTTGATAATTACTAATGTCGGTGTGGCCAATCCAACTAAAATAATTACAAGCAGCTGGCACTACTGCTTATACCGGAAGTCGATACCAACTTGCTTATTTCAAATGGAATACCCTATATATTTTAGGATTTTCGAAAAGAGCATCAAATTCGGAGTCGAAAATATGTAGCATATCCTATACCTAAACCTAGCCGTTTCAGAGATATTTGACATTTTATAGAAAATTTGACAGGTGCAACGGTTTGCAAGAACCGTTATAACTTTCTTCGTGTAAAAGATCCTCATTTGCTTCTTGTCACATAAAAAGAACACAAGGAGAACTACGTTCTACAAGTGAAATAAATTCAATAATATCATACCAAGTGTTTTGTTTTTCGCGTTATATTTTGTCAACTTCAAACAGCGAGAACTCGTTTATGTCATATGAAATACCCTGTATTTTTTTACGTCAAGTTATGTAAAATTGAATTCCCCTTTTTCTGATATTAGCATTGTGGGGGTTAAAGTTGCAACTTTTTGAAATATTTGCGATTTTATTAGAAATTCATGAATTGTAATCATTTCTTCAAAATAGCCATGATTAGAAACAATCAGTCATTATCTTATGTAAAAAAATCCAGCACGTTTAAATTACACCCACGAAGACTTTTTAAATTTGTTTATTATTTATGGAGAATGTGGTCCAAGTAATATCAAGAACTTGCAACACATTTGCTACTCGATATCCAGAACAACGGAAACCGTCACCAAACACTGTAAAACGCATACTGGAAAATTTAAAAACTTATGGCTCTGTCAAGGCAAGAATGCAAAGAAGAAAGCCTATTGTTGATGACGAAAACATTGAAATAGCCATTGTGGGATATTTTCATGCTTTTCCAAGGATATCATTAAGACAAGCTGCTCGGGAATCGGGACTATGCAAGGATTCAATTCACAGAATCTTATTAAAACATAAGTTTCACCCGTTTTCATTCCATATGGTTCAAGGATTAAAAGAAACAGATTTCCTAAGAAGACAGAATTTTTGTGAGTTTATTCTAATCAGGTCTGAGGGTCACGATTCTTATTTCGGAAATATTATATGGACAGATGAAGCAAAATTTACTAAAAATGGACTTTTTAATAGACACAACTTGCATTATTGGTGTGACTCAAATCCTCATATGTAGAGAGCGAAACTTTCAGGAAAGTTGGCAGTTCAATGTTTACTGTGCCATAAGAAACGATAGAGTGGTGGCATTACAATTTTATCAGGAAAATTTAAATGGTAAATTAAATTTTCTCTTCTGCTAATATGTATAGGTAAATTTTTGTTTTTTTTTAAGTGAAAGGTATCTAAATATCTTACAAAATTAGAATAATAACTATTTAGAAAATTTACCTCTCGCCGAACATAGAAACATTTTTATCTGCACGACGGTGCTCCCCCACATAACGCATATTTAATTAATAATTATTTACAAGAAACTTTTTAGGATCAATGGATTGCCAATAATGGACCTTTCTTATGGCCTCCTCGCTCGCCCGATTTATCATTTCTGATTATTTCATTTGGAGAACTATTAAAAATAAAGTTTATGAGAGCCCATTAACAACCATTGAAGATTGTATGCAAAGAGTAAGAAATGCATTTCAAAACATATCACAGGATTCAATTAGAAGAGCTACTCATGAGGAACTAATCCGAAGGTGCGAAAAATGTGTCGAGGTTCGAGGGCGGAATTTTGAGTAATTATTAAATTAAAATGAAATCATATTTTAAATTGATCTTATCTGTGCTATTTTAGTTCATGCCATATCTTCAATTCGATTAATACGCATGTTACAGTGTTAGTGTTATTTTGCGTTTTTGTGGATATCGAGTAGCAAATGTGCTGCAAGTTCTTGATATTACTTTATCACATTCTCCATAAATAATAAACAAATTTAAAAAGCTTTCGTTGGTATAATTTAAACGTGCTGGCATTTTTTGACATAAGATAATCACTGATTGTTTCTAATCATGGCTATTTTGATGAAATGATTACAACAATTCATGAATAAATAATAAAATAAAATCGTAAATATTTCAAAAAGTTGTAACTTTAATCCACACAATGCTAATATCAGAAAAAATGGAATTCAATTTTACACAACTTGACGTAAAAAAATACAGGTTGTTTGTTCCATTTGACCTAAACAAGTTTTCGCGGTTTGAAGTTGACAAAATGTAACGCGAAAAACGGAACACTTGGTATGAATTATTGAATTTATCTCAGTTGTAGAATGTAGTTCTCCTTGAGTTTTTTTTTACGTGAAAAGAAGTAAATGAGGATCTTTTACACGAAGAAAATTATAACGGTTCTTGCAAACCGTTGCACCTGTCAAATTTTCTATAAAATGTCAAATATCTCTGAAACGGCTGGGTTTAGGTATAGGATATGCTACATATTTTCGACTCAAAATTTTACGCTCTTTTCGAAAATTCTAAAATATATAGGGTGTTCCATTTGAAATAAGCAAGTTGGTATCGACTTCCGGTATAAGCGGAAGTGCCAGCTGCTTGTAATTATTTTAGTTGGATTGGCCACACCGACACCCTGTATACTTATAGCATCATCTAAGTGTGCTAAGTTGGTAAATTTGAACATTATCTTTAACACTTCCCCTTAATCTGCAATTTTCTTCTTCTAAAGTTCAATAAATGAATACAATACAAAAATATGATTCTACTTAATACAAAACACACAAAAAATAAATTAAGATTCCATCATCCCCAACATCGTCCTCAGATTTTGAAATTGTATCCAAGGAATCGACTTTGTCAATAAGTCCGCAGCTTTTGTTCCTGACTCGGAACATGTTGGATGTTCAACTTTCCATTCTGGATCAGCTCTCGTACGTAGTGTGCACGCACATCTATGTGCTTGGGCCTTTTATGAAAAATCGGACTCTTGGCAAGTTTAATAGCACTTACGTTATCAACTTTGAGCACAAGTATAGACGTCAGAGGAGCGATCTCGCCAAAAAGACGCTCAAACCACACAGCATCTTTCGAGGCTTCGCTGGCTGCAATGTATTCGGCCTCGGTAGTTGACAATGAGACACAGTTTTAACGCAGTTATAAATATTTAAAAGAAGGCGCTGAGTTTGCACGTATAAATCTTGGTTCTCGAGCTCCCAACTTTCGATTGACTCCGTTACAACTTACGTTTTTTTTACTACCACGCAAAGTTAAATAAACGTACGGCACTGCCCGGTTCCACGAAAACAGTTTCGCACAGCACTTTCTTGTTTTAGAACTGGTCATTAGGAACATCAGCTTGAATTTTTTAACGGCCTCCTTCTTTTAGTATATTTTATGTGTGACTTTTTTATATAAATGTAATACATGTCGACTTAAATAAAGAGTAGGTGTATTTATTTATTTATTATTACTTAAAGAACAATTGGTTCCATTTGCTTTAAAATGTATTTAAGCGGCAACTTTATATTCATCCTGGAAATACTCTCTAAGCAATATCTGGTGTCGATGGGCATAGACACTTAACAGGAATGAACGTATCGTCAGAAAGTCACGTACGTCTGTAGAGAAAGGTGGGCTTACGACCCATACCTCACTTAATTTAATGTTGTTTTACTGTTTCCTAATCTTTTCAATAACTTTAGCTCGGTTTATCTTTCTCAAATTATCGTCCAAAGGGAACATTTATTACATCATAGTTATGTCGACTACGAACAACTCTAAGAAGACAAATAAAAGACATGAATATTAAACCCTTAGAATAATAAGGGATATTGTGCCAAGTTAAATATTTTGATGAAATAATAAAGATAATTGAATCATATAAAAGTCAGTTCCTAAAATGTACAAATAGTCCGGTCATATGAGAGTTTAAAAGATCTTCCCTATCGTCCTTCATGTTTTTTTGGGGTGCTGAATACGAATTTTCACTTTGTCACCTCATAAAAGTGATGTGTTCTGAGAAAACTGTAAAAGAAACGCAATATTTTCAGTTTTTCGCTTATAACTTTATGTTCTATAATGACTCCATATTAAACGAACCACAAGTAATAGTTGACTCATTTGCTAATTATCATCAGCAATTTGGTGTGCATTACTCAGTTCATAGCTGAACATTTGGTTGCTGGAGGCCAAGTAGATGTCATTTATACGGATTTTTTTAGAGCCTTTGACAGACTGGGCCACGGAATTTTGCTGAACCGAATGAGCACTTCCTAAACTTTTTTGAATCCTACTTAGGTCCATAGTAATTTTGGTCCATAGATATCTCAGCGACATGAGGTGTTCCCGAAGGTTCTGTGCTTGGGCCTTTGCTCTTTAACATTTTTATAAATGATATCGTCATTGGCTTACACTACAAAACATTACTTTATGCCGATAACCTAAACATTTTTACATCTATCAATAATGCAGAAGACTGGGCTGATTTGCAAAACGATCTTGAATAGTTTTGGTCTTGGTGTAGCGTAAACAATTTACAGTTAAATATCTGAAAGTGTAGCTTTATGACATACACTCGTGCACAAAATCCAATAAAATTTGTCTATACAATTAATAATGAAGAGCTGTAGTCATCTCAAAGATTTAGGAGTTATATTCGACCCAAAGTTATCTTTTGTTAACCATATCAATCAAATCACCGCTAATTAGTTCAAAAATTTAGGCTACATTTTCTGTAATTGTAAATAATTTAACGAAAATACAGTAAAACTTCTCTTTAGTTCATTTATGAGGTCAAGACTTGAATATTATCGTGCATTACCCAGGCAATTATTGGATGATACTCGGTATAGATTGTATTCAGGAAATGGTTTAGTTATAAAATTAATTTAAATACAATACCTTGAAGCAAACCAAGTTGCTAGTTAGAGTGCAGCGTGTGCAAATTCCGTCTTCCGTCAGAACAAAGAAGGCGGCCAGTCAGTAATTTTAACACTGGCCGTTAGCTTGAGAAATAAATGCTGAATGTACAAGCGCGGAGGAGAGGAAATTGAAATAGAAAATTTGGTTAGTCAGTTGTCTTTGGGTTTTTGAATAAAAAGCGACTTGGTGGTGCGTGGGGCAACTCTTCTTCCCAGTGGCTATGCCTAGGGGGTGATAAGATCTCAATTTTGTAAGTACTGATTTTATTGTCTTTATTATTGTTTATTGAATACATGTTCAATCTGTTGTTTTGTTAACGCCTGGTTTTATTTATTAAAAGAGTATTCACATTACATTTAACGAAACCAAAATAAATCCTCAGCTAAGCGAGTGTTCTATGCACAGGTAAGCTTCTCATACTTGCTGTCATGTCTGGGAGGGGGGGCAGTACCCACAAGTCGTGACAGTAGGGAGTCCTGACTATGAAAATCATAAATATAGCATTGAAAAACCTCAGAGACGTTGTCTTAAATACTCTTGGTTTTGAAAATTATCCAGAGAGAGGTTTTCCACATTGTGACTTATTACAGAGATTCAACACAAGTAATCTTCAACTACGTCGGCTGTATAACTCTCTTGTATTCCTCTTTAAGATTTTAAATGGCACTGTTGACTGTATTCAATTTCTTAGTTGCATTAGATTTCATGGTTCAAATTTACAAACTCGCTCGCATTCGTCTCTATTATATGTGATTATCGATCTTTATATAACAATATAGATATTTCTAATACTAGTATATCCAAAATGCGAAATGTTGTTCTTAATTCTGCAGAATAATAATTAATGTTAACATAACATTAATATAAATTCAGGACTTTCTTTCTCTGTGTTCCTTACTTCTACTTTGGATTTAAAAATATGAGTCACTTAGAAAGTGTGGGAGGTATGATATGTGATATCGTCTTTCGATACTGCGGAGAACAAATTTCAACCTTTATCCTTTGATCTCTAGATGGATCTTACCGATCGGTGGCTTGTTAGAGATATAACTGAAAGTGAAATTGGTATTTTTGGGATACGCGCTGAAAGCTTTTGGATATGGAAATAATGAGGTATACGACTTAAACTGAGGCTTCTTCTTTTATAAACCTGATAAAAATAATTGAAAGTTTCGACAAAAAATGTAATGAAAAAGTACTCTTATATCAAACAAGTTATTACGGAGAGATTAAATTTAGAATGTTACTAAAATGTGGTAGATCATTGAAAGGCTTAATCAAACTAATTTTTTTTAACTAATATTAACAAGAAGCAAAAATATACAATTTAGGTAAGTTCATACAAAGATAAGTACGTGTATCTCTCTACTTTGAAGATGATTTTAACATGAATTGAAACGTCGACTTTTTTTTATTTTAACACCAACTAGAAATAACTGACAATAACATTTCAAACAATACGATTTAAGTAGTAAGAAAGGCTATCTCCTAAATTTTCTCTCAAATATTGCATTTCAAATATCGTATTTATAATAAAAGTAATTTATCAAAGTATAGTTTTGAATGAAGTATAATCGATAAAAGTTAGAATATGTAGAGAAAAACTGGGACACAATGCAACATAAAAATTGTCCAGCGGTTGACGAACATCATAAAAAATGCCTGTTTGTTCTTTAGAAATCAAGGAGATCGTTATTGAGATTTCGGTTATTGAAATCTAGTGCTCTTAGATGGTTTCATTATAAAAGGCAGTAGCAAGTTTACCCTCTTGAAGTAAATTCTTTTCATTTGTTCTTAAGAACAAACTGAGATAGTTGGATGCTGTTTGCCGAGAGCATTTTAATAACATATCTGAAGAGTATAAGTTTAACTTCAGCTATATTAAATGCGGTGGACTGTATAATAGTAATTTTATATTAGTTATACGGGAGCTAAAGTAAGGTTAGATACTACTTTTACTTCCACGTGCAGTAGAAGTATAGTAACGCAAAAAAAAAAATTTTGTCGAAATAGGCTTAAAATGTCATGAAATGTCGAGATTTTAAATTTGAGCGAAAAAATTTTTCCGTCTGTCGGTCTGTAACTTTTTTTTTTTTGTCCGCACGTTTACTCTGAAACCGTTTATGATATTGACTTAAAAGGACCGAGGTACTTTGGTATACTTGTGTAGCATCAGTCAACCCCCCCCCCCCACTGTCATCCCCAAAACCACCCCCACACTATTATGAAAGGGAGTAAAAAAATTAAAATGTGATTTAATGTGCATACGAGATCCAAGGGCTTCTAATTTTTTTTACATATAATTAAAATACGATTCTAATTCGTGATATTGTGACATGTATGAGGTGGCATGATTGTTATGCATAAGGTTTTCTAGAACACTCGAGTAATAATTTCTAATGATCATCCTCAGTGCTGAATAATTGTGATATTTTGTATATGTTTTTATACGTGGTCAACGAAAGTCAGCTCTATCTAAAATATCACTTGCTCCTTACACCAAATAATTTTAATGACTCTTTAATGATGTACAAGTGAGGTAAAATGTCACGCTTATGATGTCAATCAATTAATTCATCAAGTTTATAAGTGTCTAACCCCAAACATAATTTACTGTATATTAGTTCCTCCAGTCTTTGGGAGGCTGTCTATGCCACATTAATCTTACTTTAGACTGACAAAAGCCATAGACAATAAACGTCTTACTAATCGATAATAATATATGAAATGTAACTAATAATACGTACAGAAACTTTAAATATCTTTCATTAGCTAAAGTATATGCGAAATTATTCGGTGCTGCCGGTAACTTTTTTTCTTTGACTATATGACGTATATAGAACTCCTTTGTAGACAATATTAATCTAATATTCTCGATAGATTCGGTTTCACGCAAACTACTGACGGAGCGACACGAATCATCGAGACGACAGCCCCAATTTTAGAACCTATATTCATCAATATTGTTAATGTAGTTCATACTTGAGGTATAGAACAGTAACTACGAACGATCACCAACTTGTTTGTTGAAAATTGAACGAAAGAGAGCTTATAATAGATTTCAATTAATTTTATCAAGTATACCACGGGGATCAATCCTCGGACCACTATATTTTGTTATCTATACAGTCGATATTTTTAACCGGATGAATCATTGTTATCTGCAATGATATACTAATCATACTTAGCATCTGTTCGATTCTAATTCATCAGGTACCCGACTAGCTAATGCTTTATTAACTGGCGACAAATTTTATTTGTAGATATTTTAAGGGGTATGATCTAAAAATTCATCCATTGGTACTACTGGTAGCAATTATCAAATCCTCCAACTCAACTTGCTTTATATAACAGCATAAAAAGCCATTCAATGGTGACAAATCCGGGGAACATGCTGGCCGTCTTAGAGCTACTATAATTTCTATCCACATGTTTGAAGGTTGGTTATCTAAACAATCTATGACGATACAGGCGTTATAAAAATTATGCCTTGTCAAAATCTCAGATTCCTTCGGAAAACACAAGTACCATTATACAGAATCGTACGTAGCGAAAACAAAGACATCTCTGTTTCAGTACAGAAATACGATAATCCTTTATATTCCATATGTTATTCCTTTAAAATTCCTTACAATAAATAAGGGTATGATAATTGAATTAAAATTTTAAGAGTTCTTTTACATTTTTCATTAAAGGTTAGATTTTTAACTGAAAATAAGAAATTACGCACTCCACGGAAATGGGTGATCAGTTTTTGAACGTGTTTAAATATCCCTATATCCTATTTAACAATAGCTTATTCAAATCTCGAAGTCCTCAACTGATGGAGGTATAGTTTGGAAACCTAGCGAAACACCCAGAATATGTCCAACATTTTATTCACATTTTACCTTTCAAAAATTAATTTCATCAGTTGAGATTCAATTCATACTTTTAAGAGATTACGTTTTTGAAACTATTGTAAAGTTTCTATACCTCTTTATGTTCCAAAACGCAATAAATGTTGTAGGACAATGAGAATACTTGAAAATAAAACCATCGGGATATGCTACTTTCCTCGACAAAATTACTTCAGATATCGCTAATTCATTGTATCTCCTCCTGTGTAGAGAACAAGAGAAATATGCCTCAATTATTATTCATTTCACTAAGTGAAAATGCCAAACAGGACTGCGCTTGTGATGTGTCTCGTAGTATTACTGTTCTCCAATGTTATTTTCGTCCGTTATGACCTACATATACTGTTTCGCAAGAACGATAAATTTGTGCGACGCATATTTCACGGCACCTTGGAATTTATTTCGTCCAGTGACTATTTACAAGGGCAATAAACAAAATGTGATAGCATCCCTTAAACAAACACAAAAGTGCGGGTCCTGCAAACTTTGTCTTTCACTGTAAATAGATCAGGTAGTATAGAATAAGTTTTTTGTAACGTGTAGTATACATCTGTAGTCCGCATATAACTTCATTGCCTGAGAATAGGCAGTGCATATGCGGGACTTTTGAAGAAAATTTAATTGCGAAAACTAATAATGTTTACTTAAATAATTTTAAGTCGGCTAATACACAATGCATTTAGTACAGTCATTCAACGTTAAAAAGGGGCCAAATCTCTGAAATCTGAAGTACTGCTCCAATCTTCTTGAAAATTTAGAATTAAGTTCATCTTACCCTCCTCTTCAAACCTGACTTGGTCGTAAAGTGTGCTTCTTGTTTTTAAGGGGTGAAAACTACCCCTTACTCCAATAAATTGAAAACTAATAATTTAACGCAGTGATGGGCTATAATTATGTTCAAATATGTTAAATGTCAATTGTTTTTAATCATGGATCTAATATTTCAATATTTTACTATTTAACTACCCTTAAAAGCAAACCCTCACACGAAAATTAATAAAAAAATGTGTTTAAAAAGCATGAAACCTTTTTATTTTGGATCGTAATAGGAGAATTTTTCCCTTTAAGTATAAGAAATCTGATATTTCATTTTTTTAATGATGCAACCCCCAAAAGCCACCCCTAACAATAAAACTTAGGAAACATTGAAAACTAATAGATGGAAGCAGTGATAGGTTATCATTATGTTCAAATATGTTAAATATTTATTGGTTTTTATAATGTAACTAATATTTCGATATTTTACTATGTAACTACCCTTAAAAACTACCCCTCACACAATTATTAAAAAAACGGTTCAAAAAGCATAAAATCTTTTTATTTTGGATCTTGAATAGAAAAAATATATTCTTTAAGTGTAAACAACCTGATACATCATTTTTCAATATGATTCAACCCTAAAAACCACCCCTTACAATAAAAATTAGGGAAAAAATCCTTTTGAAAGCTCCAAGTAGTGGAATGCGTAAAAAAATTAAAATAAATTGCTGCTTATGATATAATGAAATTTTTCTAAAATTTTCATCCCTTAAAAACATCCCTCTCAGGGAAATTAAACTCTTAAAACTTCACATTGTAATTATAATAAAAATATTTATTTTACAATATTAAGATGATTTTTAAAGTGAATATTAATAATTTAATTTTAATTTTCAAATTCATCCATTTCTTCACTATCAACTTCCTTTTCTTCTTGGTCGACTGGAGGAGAATTTTGGCAACTGTCACCTGAGCAAGTGCCGCAAGTTTCATTGCAATATAACCCAGGTTTGCGATACCCACAAGTAGAGCCACACTCTTTTTTGCAATTGCAAAATATCATTTTTAAAGTTCTTCTGTGGTGGTTTTTTAACGATAACTCGGCTTCCTTTTAAGCTTTTTGCATTCACCCACACATCATTTTGTAGGGAATTTCATATGCTATAAAGTCATGAGGATTGCAATATTTCTACACCCTTTCGTTCAGAAAATTTTAAGGTTGAAGGGCTAAAAAGGGGTTTCCTTCGCATAGAAATCAAAGCTTTAAATGCCCATATCTCGCTTAATTTTTAAGCTACATGAATTTAAAACAAAGCAAAATTTTCAGTAAAAAGAAAGCAAAATTTTTGTTAAGAACACTTTTTTTCGTAAAACCTTATTTTTTGAGTTATTTTGAAAAAACAACGTATTTTTTGAAAAATTGAAAAATAAAATTTACTTAAAACAACTTTTTTCAGAATGTACATTCTCTAAACTATTCAAACTTTTGGAACGTGTTATTGGGACATGAATAAAGTTAATTTTTCATGGGCTACGATTAATTTTAATTTTGCCGCTCATGGCGCCAATTTTATTGTCAATTTTTTTTCAAAAATTCCAGAGACTTAACTTATTTTCATCATAACTTCCTTAATTTTCATGCTAGAGGCTTATTTTAAAGTTCCAATAAAGCACTTTAAAAAAGGTTATGAACATTTTCTCTGAAAAATTACTCATTTTTCCGTTATTTGAGTTTAAATCTTTAGATAAATTTACGACAAACAAAAATTCGTGTTCAATGACTCATAAGTCGCTTAATATGACCTAAAACATTAAAGAAAAACCAACGAATCGCTTTGGTTTTTTTATAAGCTTCAATTTTGATAAGAAGAGTTTTTTCCAGAAAAGGTTTAATTTTCGAGTTATTCACGATATGTTGAAAAGCGTGTTTTTTATTGGAATTTTCAATCGCGACTAACTCAGAAATTATTAGGTTGTGCAAAAAACTTTACACTACATTTTCTTCTTAAAATTTGATCCTCTGTCGATTATGAATTTTTAAATTTCCACCCCCGAGAAAGGGTGGCATTCACCCCCGGGGTGGAAGCACATATCGGCACTAAGTCAGGTTTGTTATTTGCATCATTTTTGAGCTACTGTCAAAATTCCAAACAAATCGGTTGAGTTGATCAGATTTCGGAGGTAAATCGGTGCATTGATTGTACTAATTATAATTCCATATAATATACAAATACCGGCGGTCAAGAACATACGCAGACAAATTTATGGATATTTTATATTCACATATGCTAAACAGATTGACGGCACAAAGGAATGTAAATGCTGGGGACTCGATCGAGAGGACTGCGGCTTATCGCATGCTATATGAATGTATTTACATTTATTCCACTTTAAGCAAAAGTGTATAAACGTTTGTTTGCAGAATATTTTACATTGGCAATTTAATAAAGGGGAAGGTTATCAGGTTACCCAAAAAACCAAACAATTAAGTGGTATTATGGTAGACGATATTTTACATGATTAACTCAGTATCCCCAGAAAATAAATGTATGGGGTGGTATACTGGGGGATCATATGATCGATCCATTTTTAATTGATGGTACACTAAACGACCTTAAGTACTTAAATCTATTGCAGCAGCACATTGTTCCGGAAATTAGAATATTTAGCGAGACTTGTTTTCAACAAGGTGGTTGTCGTTCTCATGATTGTACCGCAGTTCAGGATTTTCTGAACATTACTGCTGTTTATTGAGCGGACGGGAAACCATGTCGTGGCCAGCTAGATCTCATGATCTGGCTCCAAATGACTTTATTTATGGCTTCCAGGAGAATAGGGCTAATAATCTTGAGAAGTTGAAAATCGCAAACGTTTTCGAAGAAATTAGCACGAATATGTTGCTAAATGTCAGAAGCAGTCTTTAGGATCGACTAGGTTATTGATGCGCTCAAGAAGGGGGCCTATTTGAAAATTTATTATAATTCTTTATTTTTCGTTTCGAAATTATTTTGTTATTTTAAGAATGTATTTTACATTAAAAACATTCTTTTATAGTGCTTTTTAGATGCTGTGACACACGTATATATCGTGAATTGAATAATTAAACATGCGTCCACCCCCAACGAACAACAACGTATTACTGAGTCTGTGACTCTCTGACTAATAAATGCCCATAAACGTTCTGATCACACCTATGTGAACTGCAAGGGGGTTGCCCATTTATTTCGCATGTTATTTATTTATCTACTATGTATACTTTAACTAACGATAACTATTGTGTCTATTTTCTTTATATTTATTTGTATGTTTCTACTTATTATATTTGTTATATCACATTTTATACTAACCTGTTAAAACACAGTTGTGTATATATAGCCAATAGATCTATCTATTTATTATCTTCGACTGGTTTTTAGCACAAATCCTTGAGATAAAGTTGTGCTAGATTTAAAAGACCGTTAAAGAGTTGCATTTAATGTAGATGTAAACACAAAGGTGGGATGAAACTGGAAACAAATGCTAAAGGTAGTCGATTGGGTTATAAAACTGAAAACCCGCCATACAAAAGAAAGTAAAAGTTCGCTGTGCAATTACAGATAAACTAGTAATAAAGAAAATGACGTACGTTATATCGTAAAATCAAATTCACGGTTACTTTACAAACCATATAATATTCGCAGAGATTTTACATCAGATTTAAACTGCGATTTTATTACGAAGCTCTGGCAATTTACGTGTCATTGTAAGAGTTAAACGGTAGATAAACTTTTCGTGATGTGAATTAAGGGTGTATGCCAGGAAATAAAATGAGGATTTAGCTACATACCCACCGTTACACTGAAATATAACGTTGATAGAAGTTTTTTCAGAGCCGAGATATATTTATATGCATATTGTACATTATACTTTCAAATCTTCATACGCCATACTTTATGTAAAACTTGTACAGTTACGCATTCATAGCAAAGTTTTTTTATATTTCTATAAAGCATGAAGTTGAATGTACTTGGATATTTTAGTTGAAGAAGATAATTCTTTATTACAACACAATTCAACAAGTTCAAATGTGCTTTTAGAGGGCGGAATATTAAACATAATATTTTTAGTCGCAAACTCCTCTATAAATCCTTATTTTACTATAAGGAAAGTAACCAGACTGCAACCAAAGTTAGAAATCTGGCGCGTTAAGTGTAATAATTGCATATTACCATCAAAACGCTAATGCTTCGATTGCAACAAACACCAGCCGAAAGACTGATCCTACTTAAAGGAGCTCCCTTGCCAGTCGTCACACACCACTTGCATACTGCAGTTTCGAGCTGTTGGCTCTCGTCAGTGCAAGGTAGGTATGCGACGACCGACATGAGAATCCTTTGACTATAGTACATCCCGGTATTTTTATAATAGCGACATGTAAAACAGCCAGCAGGAGCCATCTAGCGGTCCAGTGTCTGTTGCAATCGAAAAATAAATAGCCTGACTTGGCTTAGCATAGTTCAAATGTGCTTTTAGAGGGCGGAATATTAAACATAATAACTAAGGTTAAGTAGTGCAGTAGGGCTTCAGCTTCGGCTCAATTTTCAGGAATGGGCAACTTCCAGCCTATCAATTAACCCAAAAAAATGGATGGCTCCTCCACAAAAAAAGAACTTCCAGTCCAGCAAGGAAAAGTAACATAAGTACGTGTAGACCAGTAGAAAAAAAGTTATTCGTTCGTATCAGGGGAGACAAAAAAAAAATCGTATGAAAAAACTACGAATTCCTAGACGAAACCGTAGGTGAAAATAAAACCCTAAAAATAAATTTTTACCATTGAACAATTTACTACAAGTGATATTTTGCTAGTTTGAATATAGAAATAAAATAATTACCTCGTTTCGGAGGGTTATCTTAGAAAAATGTTGTTGACCTTGGATGTCCTTGGTCTCGTGTAAATTTGGCAAAAATGGCTTTTACGTATAGATCCTTCCAATGAAGACAATCGATTTCCAATACCATAAAAATATGCACTCGTCCAAACATAAATGGAAAATCGAAAAGTAACGTTGCGAAAATATCCCAAAATGGTGAAATTACTTGTTTCAAAAATCGCAACGAGCACGTAAAAATACCACTTAATAAATTGCCAAGCGTTCGAGCGAATTACACGTGAAAAGTGACAGACTACCGGAAGACAAAACCTAAGCCAAAAACTATTGTGAAGAAATAATCTGTGTTACCGATCGTCAGTCGGTTATAGGAATCTACCTATAAACTAATTAAAAGTTATTGGTTTCCTAGCTTAAGAATTACAGAAATAGAGAGCTTAAGTATATGCAACACGCTACACAACAAAATGTATAACGCCATGCCTATACCTGCAACAGATTCCTTACAATTGCGAATTCATATAGACAACTAAATAATAAATATTACGCGTGACGACGGATAACACGAATTCGTTAGACATTAAACGTAAGAGATAAAGTAATGATTTAGAGATTTTTTTTAAACAATGTATAAATGTTAAATTGAACTGTAACAAGTTGTACAACATTATCTGGCAGAAGTCGGAATCGACATTATGGCATGGCCAGCTAATATCCCGGATTTAAATCCAATGGAAAACCTCTGGGATAAACAGGGTATAAAATTGCAAGAGGTATACGTAATTAATTAGATACTTCAACAGACGTTGGGCGAAAATGGGAAGAATTGGACCAAAATGAAATAAGGTCGCATATTTTAAGTATGAATCGGCGTTGCCAAGAAGTTATTCGTGGTAGAGGCGGAAATAGTCGTTATTGACATTCTTTCTTTGCATCTTGTTCATTTCCATTTAATTTTTTGTTTCGATATTACCTTTAAGTAAAAACATGTTATGCTAGAAAATTGTGTTTTTCTGGTACTAATGAACTGAATCAAAAAAAGAGAACGTTAAGAAAAGATAAAGTTAGAATACGATTTAAATTCTAACTTGCTGGTATAACTGTTGAACTCTACAGGGTGTTACAAATTTTATGGAAAAAACGTGGCAATTGTTACGTCCTGTAGTGAATAAAACAAAATTTATTTGAAAAAACAATAGAACATTCATATTCTTAAATAAAGAGGCTATCATAAAAAAAAATCTTAGAAATCGGACAAGAGGTCTAGACAAAAATTAACTTCAAACTTTTGGTTGTTTTTTGTGGTGCGTTAATTTCTTGGAGAAGTGTATATATTAACTGAATATCGTCAGCGTATATGTATAGTTTTGAATATAGTGAAAGTCTCGAGATATCTGCAATGAACATATTAAAGAGAAGTGGTCCAAGAATAGATTCTTGCGGAACACCGGATACAACTGATCTATTTTGTGATGCAATCACATTTCTGTATTAATACTAGTATGCTGCTGTCTGTCATTCAGATAATTTTAAAATCAGAAAAAAGTATTTCCAGATATGCCATAATAACGTGATTTTGCAATTAGGCAATTAATATCTAACGAGTCAAATGCTTTAGTCATATCCAGTAATGGCAAAGATGTGACTTTCGTATTGGCAAGGTCTCGCGAAATTTCGCCAATTATATCACTTAGTAGTGTAGAAATACCGAAACTTTTCGAAATCCTGATTGATTAGAAGGAATTATTAAATTTTGAAAGATATAATCAGAAAACTTGTTCATATATAGCTAATTCTGCAATTTTTAGTGGAAGAGAAAGCGTGTTAATAGGACGTAGATCCCTAAGTTGTTCAGGATTTTTTTTTACTTAGATATTACATTATACAGTTTTATTGGAGGTTTTTCTTGACTTTCCTGTAATTATCGTTTTATATGGTTATTTATCAGCTCGTAGCAAGTTTTCTTATTGTCCGTTTCAAGTTGAAGTTTCTTTTATCTTATTTCAGAACTGTTCGTTGAAACCAAGCCACACAGAAGTTTATGTAACGAGCAAAACCCGTGTGCGTAGAAATGTGTAACACAATTTCTTGTCCTTGAGTTCATATAATTGCTTGCTATTATTATTTTATGGCTTTTATTCCGCTCTACTTTACTCTGTTCTGTTTTATTTTCTAGTCTTTTCTATTAGGTAACTTTACGGTTTATAGTTCCATTGTCGATTAAAGTAATATAATAAAAAACATTTAGGCCTCAAACTGTTGAACATTTTACTGCATTTATTTTTTTCTTAATCTGATAAACGTTCAGTTGTTATAATATGAAACTTTTCGATAGGAGGTTTAGTGTTGCCGGAAATCATAAAAAACCACGTTTCATCCCTGAAAGCACACCTTTTTCCACCCCCATTCTACTTCTGGTTATCTGTTGGGGTCCAATCGATTTTTCCCCATTTATATACCATTAATTTTAAATTTTCCGGCCATCCATAAAATGTTAAGAATTTTTTTTTTAAATTATTGGCGCTGGAATTAGTTATTTTCATTTTTCTAAATTAAAACACGAGGCTAACATTAGAGTGAATATAGTGCTTAATGGGGTGAAATCACAGTATGAATCAATTCCGTGTTTGATATAATTAATGACACTTATAATAATGTATTGATAATATTTATATTGTATGACTGATGGTCGAGAGGTGAGCGCACTTGGCTCTCACCCAAAAGTTCCGGGTTCGATCCCCGGTCGTGGCAGCGGAAAATACTGTGAGAGGGATTTTTCCACTATTCACGGATATTGGGTGTTTGTCCCTTGTCTCTAAATGTGTAGCCCCCTCACACACAAAGCTCTTCTAGAGCCTTCCGGGATAAAGGGGGTCGTCATCACCTGTGGTGTATTTATTTATTTTTATTTATTTATTTATTTATTAAACATTTGAAATCACTGACTTATAATGATTTTTCCAAGCATACGCGTGCCATCAGTAACACAACAAACACATTTTACGTTATTTAGAACCACGTAAATTGCCTGCTATCCAAGATAACCAAATAAATTTAACTTATCAGTATCAGTACATTTTCTTAACTTCACCATCCGAGATGCTGTAATCTATTCCAGAATCCAATAAACCTTAATCAAGGCGCGCCTGCACTATATCTCAATTGCCCCTTTTAAGTCGGAAACTTAGTTTTCCTTCTCAAATCAAACCGCGAGGACACTCTTACAAAAAAATCTGTTTTAAAAACTGCGGCAATTCTACGGCAACGGAGAACACAATCATGTCGGAAAAGAATTATTCCCGAAGATGATAAAAGTAAGTAAAAGCAAGAAGAAAAGTAAAGCGGCGTTTTATTTTTACGGCGATAGATTTCTGCTATATCGAGGGAATAGTAAAAATACGTGCATCTCCGAAGGCACATGTCACTTTAAAAATATTGCATTTATCTAGAATGTAGAGATCGAAATGTATATTTGAAATGATAATTCGTTTCCCATGTGAAAGGCGTAAAAGCATATTGTTTATTATTTTACAGGTTGGAGATTATAAAAATAAAGGTCCTTTTTCTCACAAACTCTATATTTTGCTACCGGTTTCGTGGTATAATGTACATTAAGTACTACCGCATCTTCAGACGTCAAAGCTAAAATAATATAAAAATGTTTTTAAATAAGATACTCATCATAATAACTTACGTTACACAAAAGTAAACAGATTTGTCCATAGAATAAAAATACAGTACAATGCCAAAAAGAAAAACATTAACAAATTAAAAGTAATTAAAAAAGATAACAAAGAACCAATGCCAAACGTTGTATTCAATAAACGAGCTCGAAATGCCACTCATATGAGAACTCTGTTTGATAGTTAGTATTAAGTACAACTGCTGCCCTCTAATTATGGATTTTAAATAGTAAATATAAATCTCGTATATATAAATATGTAATAGAAAGTATACCATTAAAATAAAATCATTAATAAACAGTAAAGTTAAAAAGAATTATCTAAGACAAAATATTAAAATAAAAAGCGAGTCAAAGACTCTGTGGAGCATAATGTACAAAAAAGACAATAATAAACTAGTTTCAAAAGAAAACAGAGAAAGTATATATAGAATTTAATTGTAACTGGGTGTTAAGTGATCTAACATTATTAGATTTGGAGTGTCTAAGAATTTCTAATGGCTCTAAGTTATTGAGTAAATTCCCTTTTCTCGTTAAATGTAAAACTTCAAAACCAGTTTCTAGATCAAAATTGTGGTTATCATTTAAGAGTTGTTCCGCAAAATGTGAAAGACCTGAATTTAATCTGAGACATTGTTAAATATCGCGATGACCCGATGAAATTTTCGAAACTATAACGAAATCCAACTAACGTAAAATACCATCAGAAGATGTTTTTTGTCAATATAATAACATTTTCGCTACACGGAGCTTTTTTTATGCAAAAATATCGAAAACACATCAAGGAGTGCAATTTTCGAAAGTATACTAAATGTCGCTGCACGAGGGCGTAATGTCGCCCGGGCCATGAAAAATTAGAAACTACCATAAAATCCGAATTTTTGAAAATAAAAATTATTGTTATGAACTTACGTTACGCGGCACGACAGCTCATGCGTCATGTTAGATATAAGGACTAGTTGAAAGTTTCGATTTCAAAGTTTCAAGGCAGATTTTGGCAAGTACGCTAAAAGCGTCATTTTTAACTGTCAATTTTGGCGAAAAAACGATGTGTTTTCCTCGTACTTACCCTAAACCGGTTCCTCAGTGATTCGGCGTCAAAAAGGTACTTTTACCATGTACTCATATTATACCATGGCCTATGTCCATTTAACAGTTTTATATAAAAACTAGTATTTTGTTTATATTTAGCACGATCTGTGTAACATTTTGATTCAGTTTTTGTAAGTGAAACTGTTTTCAACTAGCAGAATTTTACTTGTATAACTGCAAAATCATTTCACACTGTTTTATGTACTTATTTTTATATCTTAGGAACTCAGTTATGTTTTTTTTACACTATTATGTATTTCCGTTCTATACAGCGTTATCCCAGGAAACGATTGTCTAAAAAACATTTACTTACATCGGATACCTATATTTCAATTTTTATATTTTTGTTCACTATGAAGTACATATGGTTATTTTCTTTACCTTTCTCATTACTAGGTATATATAGTATATCCTATAAGACGTACTAATTTACTGAGTTCTCACAATAGTCACAATACGTTTTACTATTTATTACGGCTGTTCATATTGTTGGTTATGTATAAAATAGAAATTACAAACTGTTGCAATTTAAGTCAGCTGCGGTATTATAGATTTCTTTTATCGATTCTGTAATTTGTTTGAACATGGGAATCTACAAGGCAGGTTGTTGCGCTTAACTCAATAGTTGACAGATAATCATACCTGTACTATTTCTATATTTTATAGCTTTTAATTTAATTAGGGGATTAGATTTCTCAAGTTTATTTGGTAGCTTTATTTTGCAGTAAGTAGAACAAAAATCAGTAAAACTCACCAGGAAATCATTTGCTTGCAGCCTTTGTACTGATTCGAACATACATAAACCTAATTGTGGACTTCAGTAATTGATATTACATTTTTATATCCGCGTTAACAATAACATCCAGGTAAATTTCATTTATTGCTCGTTTAAAATTTAAGTAATCTTCAATTTTTGTCTTTGATGTAATTTCAATTATTTTTAAAATAAATTTAAATTCAAGGTCAATTCTTTTTAATTTAATAAGCAGTTAAAATACTATATGTACCACATGGTTTTAAAATATTTTCTTTCTTTTTCATTTTTTTGGCAATTTATAGTTTACGCAATCAGCTTATATACTTATATTCTTATATGCTTATATATGCTTTTGTATACTTATATATTTCTATATATGTACTTATGTACTTATAAATTTATACACATATATTTATATATTTCTACATTTATATACTTATACATTTCTGTATACGTTTTTGCATAGCTTCTACATTTCTGCATAGCTATTGCACAGCTTATCTTTCTGCATATAGATAAAATTTCATTAACTTTTCAAAAACCACATAGTTGGTTAATTTTCCTACAATTTTCACTCCATTTTATTAAGAGACGTAAATTGCCAAGGAAACTTTAGACTCCATTCTTGCAACAAGAGACAATTGTGGGCCTGGATTGCTGTTCCAGAACCAGTCACCTCAATAATAGTTAATCTAGGATCCTGGTATGAATTTGTTAAATATATATATTTTTTAAATTTCAATTATTCTTTACAAACCGATTTATCTATTATTCATGTAATATATTTTAACATTAATTTTAAACTATCTTTGTATTTATCTTACCAACAATTTCAGTCTGATCTATAGTAGACTGGTTATTCGAGAAAAAAAAACAATTCTACTTATTTTCACTATAGATGGTGCCCAATTTAACATAATTTTTTCTTTGTCTCCTTTTCTCGAACTAAACAGAAATCTGTCGCTTATGCTCTACATATCAAAAAGGGTAAGTTTCTCCTCTCTTACGAATACTCTGGATCCACGGCTCTCTGCTCCGACTTAAACCAGCTAATCGTCCGCATATGTTGCCTCAATTCTTTCTCAAAAATAAATAATAAAGGAAAGGAGGTAACAATATGTGCATGGGACTGCCTTGCCAGAACCGTTGAGTGAGGATTTATCACTCAACGCCTGAACGTATGAATAATTAACTGCCCTTATTATTCGAAGTAGTTGCTATTCAAGCATTTTTAAGCTCCAGAAGAGCCCCCGAAATTACCATTGATAATATAAAATACGTAAAATAGACAGGCAAGCAAAAGCCCACCTATTCATAAACATGAATTTTTACGTTTAATCTTTTTGTGTAATCGTTTGCTAGAATCCACAACATTGGATGCTAGTTGGAGACATTATCTGAGTCGACCTCTTCCTCACCCTGTGTGGTATGAGGACCAAAATTCGTTAAAATTATACGTTTTGTTAACTTTGTACCTATGAAATTTTGTAAACATATTTTTTTGAAGAAAAGGCCAATATATATTTTTGAACTTTAATATTATCTTTTTATTGTGTTGAAAATTTCCCTTTCAGGTTAATTAAGAAAGAATTAGCCTTTACAGTGTTACTTATTTAGTGTGTAGATTTAAGACAGTGCCACGACGTCCAGTTGATACCATTCAGTGAAAGCAGTTAAGCAAAAGAACAGTAAGTATAAATTTTTGGATTTTTGTAATATATATTACAATTATTATGTGCTTTTGTAGAGAACTTAGAGATGGATTTCTTTATTTACACGTTTGTTCACCAAAAGATATTGCATTATCGTCACATGTTATTATAATAGAAAAAAATATCAACCAAAACACCAATTGTAAGTTTACGTTCTGACATGTACAAGTCACCGCTGATACTGTGTGAGATATTTCTACATTTTCGAAACGGGACAACAAAAAACAGAATGGCGGAGTTTGTTTGTACATATTAAATACTTATGTATATATCTGAAAAGTAATTGTTAGTTGGCAAGCTACTTATGTATCCTAACAACAACACAACACAGATAACTTTAGTAAAAAAAAAATATAATTGTGCAGATTTAACTTACTTATTATACAGGACGATGTCAGGTCTCCAAATGTGATCCGATGGAACATGGAGCATGTGAACGCCGCCATATTCCTTTGGTTCCCATCGCAGCTTGTAGTCGTACCAACTCTGGAAATATTTTATTCAAATAAATCGCTATTTAGTGTTATACAGCATGGTGGAAATGTATGGAATAAAAATGTCAAATTCCTGCAAAATCCAAGGTCTACTACGTCAGTTTTTAGTAGTGAAATTTTAATAATTCATATTAGCAATATTTTTAGAAAATATCTATGGACGTTACTGGATTCACCACTTCAAAATGGGCCTGTACTAAATTTTGTAGAAAATTTTTAAGTAATACCGTTTTTGTAGACATTAAAAAATCACAGTACATCATTTAAATAAATAATTGAAATGCTCAAATTGGTGGTGAGAAGATGGCAAACAAATTCTTCTTGAACTTTTGCTATCTGTCTGCGTTTCTGGAGTTATTTGTGAAATCTCCACTTTTATTCGTTTTTTTAAAAATCTTGTAAACTTTCCGGTTTATGTACATAAACTTTACTTGTTGTATATCGCCATAGAAAAAATCGAGGGGAGTTAAATCTTGAAAGTTAGTTGGCTATTCAACTGATCCTCTTCGATCTATACATCGATCACGAAAACAAATACTTAGGTAATTTCGTATAGCAATAGCATAATGAGGTGGCGCCCTATCTTGCTAAAACCATAAGCCATTTCTATTTGGAAATAGTCTGCTTAGAGTTGGTAATAGAAATTCTTGTAAAAATTGTAGATAACGAGATCCTGTTAAGCTTTCCTAATTTTTTTTAAAACTCTGGGTTGTGCAATATGACACTCTCTAAGTTATAATCATTTTTTAAAAATATTTACTTAACGTCGGCGTCGGCCTGAGGCCTAACACCGACACCTGTAGACGAGCTACCCCCAACCAGGAATTTTTTCCCTTTCGCAGAGTAGGGATCTTTTAGTTGCCTAACATTTAATAGACAAGGGACCGACGGATTTGCATCCTCTCTAAAGGATGGTATATATACAATCCTCGCCTAAATTACGTTGTGCTTTCTTATCTTGCATTAGACTATTGTGCTTATTGATGACGGTGTTTAGATCATTTGTCAACCTCTCACAATTTTCGATAGAAGTTATTTCGATAAACATTTTTAAGTCGTATACGTGTATATGCGGAAGCTATGAAATCTTAGGCGAGCATTGCATAGTGGATATACCTTGTATGGATGTAAAGCGGTCAATGCTTTGCTCTCGGCAGAGAAGAGGTTCAGTAAAATTCCTGGTTGGTGATAACACGCCAGGCATCAGCGATAGCCCTCAGTAGCGAAACTAGGACGATATTAAATGAATTTATAAAAGGATACTCAATACTTATGTGAGGTTCTTTTTACAATGTGTTGTTTATTGCTGTCTTTATTGTACACTACTCTATATTTTGTATTGTACATTGTATTTTAATAGTAATTAAACTGTAGTATTATTATTTTAAATTTGAAATTTAGTTATCTATTACAGGTATCCTCACTCACTTAAAAAAATCTGTAAAGATCTTGTGACCGCAGTAAAAGTTAGATTTCACGTTTTACCGAAACTTTTAATAAGCCACAATATAATAACGTTTTTCAAGGTAAGTAATATCAGCTTTGTGCTCCAGTTCACCACATCTTCATTTTTCATTATGTCGGTGTGTGTTTGGAAGTTCTACAAACTTTTAATAACAGTGAAATTTCCTGAGAAATCAATAAGGAAGTTTTCCTATTTTTTTTAGAACCTTCGATATAAAGTTCAAATTGCCTGTTGTTTGCAGATGATATGAAATCATGGATGCATGGTCTGTGATTTTTTTTATTTTAATTATGAATTACATCCCTGATTAACTTGGAAGTCGGTGAATCTACTATGGTGCATCTACTACTACTAGTAATTAGTTATTTATTATTTTTAACACGATTTACCGTGTTTATTTGTAATGGAATCTTTGAATGTGATTCTCACTCACTTCAAAAAGTCAAATTAAACTGAAATTTTGCACACTTATCAAGGGCCGATGACAATATAATAATTTGACAACTTTGTCCTAATGTCCTCACCAGAGTCATCAGGATAAAATAAGGAAACGGCTACTCTATTGTCGAGATTTTTCCGGAGGCGCCACTGTTATTAATATATATTTTATTGGCTACATCCGTATGTTTGTTTGTTTGTTCCGCCCTCGCTTAAGCTAATATCGCAGAACGCAAAAACGGAAGGAGTTTTGGACGTTTCTCGTAGCATCAACACCCAGCGCTCGACGAGAGTTAAGCAACCGCGGTACAGTTTGTGATCAATGCATACTATGTATATACATATACCGAACTTCGGAATTGTCTGTAACGTGTTTGCCGTTGCATAAGCCCTTGTTAAATGCTAGTTCTAACTTCAATACATACATTATGATGTAATATTAATTATGTACTACTAGCGGATACTCAGCGGTTTCGAAAAGCAGGCGGGTATCAGCTGGTTTCTATATGTATCGGTGTTCATGATGCAGATTCACCCAATCCAACATATTGGAGAGAAACGTACCGAGGGATGAATGGCAAGATTGTGGCTAAAATGTCATGTCGCTAGCGTCAACCTCAGTGAACCGAGCACACCCTGTTGCATAAGAGCCCTACCCTTCTATCGGACCTCTGGGAGGGTTGACCGCTTAGTTGTCCATTACTCGTGAGAACAACAATGACAAATGAAACTACAACACACAAAAAATTATAGTTTAAAAAACTAAAAAAACATGCTTTAATAATAAACTAAAAAGTAAAAAATAATGTTTAAATATTAAGATTTTGTTCAACAGCGATAGAAAGTCCACTAACTCAATGTAAATAAATGATTTTTAATAAGTTTAAAATAAGAATGAAGTGATTGACAAAAAATTCATTTTATTGTGAAAAGTGTGGAGTGCTTGATATCAATTATTATAAATATTTTATTAGTAGAACATCTTCTGAGATAGTTTAAATGTGCTTTTAGAGGGCGGGATATTAAAACATAATATTTTTAGTCGCAAACTCCTCTATAAAATCCTTATTTTACTATAAGGAACGTAACCAGACTGCAACCAACAGCTACTCTGCGGGCTATGTGCCTCGCCGAGCGCTGAATTACAAGTTACAAGCCTATTACATATTGCATATTATAAACAAAACGCTAATGTTTCGATTGCAACAAACACCAACCGAAATACTGATCCTACTTAAAGGAGCTCTTAAAGGAACAGACACTGGACCGCTAGATGGCGCATGCTGACCATTTTACATGTCGCTATCCCAAAGATACCGAAATGTACTAAATGGTCAAGTGATCCTCGTCTCGGTCGTCACATGCCTACCTTGCACTGACGAGAGCCAACAGCTCGAAACTGCAGTCTGCAAGTAGTGTGTGACAACTGGCACGAGAGCTCCTTTAAGTAGGATCAGTCTTTTGGGCTGGTGTTTGTTGCAATCGAAACATTAGCGTTTTGTTGGTAATATGCAATTATTACACTTAACGCGCCAGGCTTGTAACTTGTAATTCAGCGCCCGGTGGGGCACACAGCCCGGAGAGTAGCTGTTAGTTGCAGTCTGGTTATGTTCCTTATAGTAAAATAAGAATTTTATAGAGGAGTTTGCGACTAAAAATATTATGTTTTAATCTTCTGAGATGGTTGTGTAAGTTTGTAACATATGCATTATATCAGTTGTTAGATCTATTGGACCATTAGTAAATAGTGATACCACATCTAAAGATATGATCTTGTAGTTATATGGTAGCTTGAAACTATTTATAAAATGTGCAAACTCAAAGGAATTTCTAATATAGTACTGGTCTTTAATAAAAATATTATTTAACAAATTAGTTAAATATCTTGACAGATAATATAAAGTCGAAAATCAGAATCTAAAAACGATATTGATTGCTAGATCTAATTCCAGGAATTGGAAAAGTGAACTTTAATTATTTTATGATCTTCTGAGGAACTTGTTTTATGGTACTTATTTAAATACAATAATTTATTATTCATATGAATAATTCTTTTATTGTGGCTCCACCCACATCTACCTTATTTGAAACAATAGTTAAGGATCTACATATTTATTGCGGTTATAAATTGTGCTCTAATGGATATATACTCATGTCACCGCCTTCCCATCAAAAAAATTTACCAACTACTGAGCGCTTTTATTTTTTGGGTTGAGAGTCCTTCATTTATTTCTTGATTTGGATAGTAATTTTTGAGTTTAATTAACAATAAATTATAACAATCTGAAATAATGCACTTAACATTATAAAACTATTTATATATTAGCGGCAAACTAACTAAATAGTCAGGTATTGAGAAAGCTCCTTTACTATTTGACCCTGCACTACGACATGTCTCACTATTATAGTGATTCAATTTAAATGTAGAATAACGTGCGGAGAATAGATGGGTGTAAATTAGAACTACGCCAAAGGCTATACATATTAAATTCATTAAGCATAATAATAGAATCCAGGCTGCCATATACATGGATTGTTTGAACGTGGAGGAAAATTGAAACAGATCTGTATATAGTCAAAATTGTTCAAGGCAAAACTAATCAAACCGCAGGTCAATAGACCAAAAAGCGTGGCAAGTGAATCGCTATTGTCACCTAAATTAATAATAAATCCATCAGTAATGTTATCAGTGAAACAGAACTTTATGAACACAAAAAAATGAGGACAAGGAAAAAGACACGATTTCTAAGAGAACTAATTATATTTGTGTATCCATTATTTCTGAAATGAGAGATAATTAAGGTACAAGCTATTCGTATTTTATCTCGTACTCGCAATTTGTACAATGAATTCAAAGTCGTGAAAACTAATTTACATTACGACACAAAGTCCTTTTACACAAGTTATTAAATTCTGCCGCTTTAATCCAAATTATTACATCCGTACATCCCCATTCTAATAGATTTGTAGCATTTAAATTGCAATTTTGTGTCTGATTTTTTTTGTGTGGCCAACTAAGTGTTCGTGGGTAAGCTGATCGATTAAACTTGTATTTATACAGAAGCCGTATCGCTGTTCGGCAAAAAGCAATAAAACAAATTGAGAGACAGCCTTCGAGTACGTTTGCAGTTTGATTTGTATCACGGCCCCACTTAACTTAATGACAATTTGTCCGAACAGAATGCTGCCCCTCTTCCATGTTTATCCCCGAATTTTTATTCCATTGTGTAATTGAATGACAGATTTCGTATTAAAATTACGCTTAAAATCCTGGTCTGTTCCATACTGACAATGAATTTTTTTCATATTTCTTTTTGACGAAACGTTCTGGCACTTCTGACCAGAAAATCTGATGAGAGCGTCCGTCATTTCTACGTATAAAATGTACACTTGGTAGAACCTGATAACTTCAACCGTTTTCGAGGAAAGTGCCGTTAAACATTTCAATAATTTTTTGAAAGACAAATTCTAATTTAACAAAGTGTGTTGAAAAGTGTGGTTTGGTTACGTTTTAGTTCTGTCATTTACGTCATTTAATCATTTTGTTTCGTTCTTGTGTTCCCCGAGCTAATTTCTTTAACGTTTTTATTTACAATGCCTAGACATAATAATTTTTCAAATAGAGTAATGAGGGATATGATATGTGTGTACGCACAAAATAATTTTAGCGACGTGCTGCAGCGAGGAGATACTCTTTGCAATATCCAAATGGAATACAGCCAGATCATAGGATCGTTTGGGAGAAACGGGTTCATTTCGCCATAAAAACGATGTAGGACGAACGAAACGAATTACTCCAGATCAAGAACTAGAAATTTTGGTTCGTGTGGATGAAGATCCTCAAGTCAGCTCAAGTCGTTTAGCAGCGGCAACAGGAGTGAGTAAACAATAAGTCCTAAGAGTCTTACGTAAAGAACGATTTTACCCATATCATACCATTCCTGTACAAAACTTACTTCGAAGGGGTCTTCCACAAACGCTACAATTTTGTCAATTTGTTCGAAATAAACACAACAGAGGTCGAAATTTTGTTAAGAACACTTTTTACCGACGAAGCAACTTTTACTCGCCGAGGCGTTTTTAACTGGAGAAATACCCATTACTGGGAAGTGGAAAATCCTCATGCCGTTGAAGAAAGTCATTTTCAGTAAGAATTTAAGATCAACGTTTGATGTGGTATCATCGGCGGTCAATTATTGGGACCATTTGACCTTCCTCCAAATTTAAATGAACAGTCTTATCTGTTTTTTTTTCAAAATACTCTTGCTAATTAGGCTGGGGCCGTTACCTTTTTGAGATGAAAAAATTAATAGCAGGCAACGGCCGGCTGAAATATATAGTTGAGGTCATAATAAATGAAAAAAAAACTTTGGAGCTTGAGATGAAGGGAAGTAGTGAAATGGGGTGCTATTTAAGGGATGAAAACTGTTTTTGATGATTTGTGGCGAAACGTGACCTCCTAGAGAAAAGTGTTTCATACAAAAGCTGTAGATAATAAAAAAATCTAAAACTTCTATTGTATATATTTTTCGGCATAACCTCAAAGTTTGCGAGAAATTGACAAAAAACTGATTTTTCTGTTTTTATTCTTTTTTTGCTGGAAAATTATTTAATTTAAATGAAACTTTGTGAAAGTACGTAATTATTTGCATATAATAAGCATGAATTTTTTCAATTATGGAAAATAAACATTTTTCGAGATTTTACCATTTTTCCGAAAAAACACCCCTATTTTCGGCGGACAACTTTATTGATTTTTTTTTGGATTTTGATGTTCTACTAGTGCTCATTTTTTTCGTCGAGATGTCTACTTTCAAATGGTACGTCGATGTTAGTAATTCATTGTCATTTAGCAGCTTAAAATTAAGAAAAACCGAAAAAAAAAATTTCGAATCTCGAATTTGTCGATTATTTTCATTATTTTCAATTTTTTAGCATATTTATGTTAATAATTCATAATATTTTAATGAAAAATCTTACTTTAGTATAAAATAAATAAAGTTGAATGAATTTCATCACGGAAAGGTGGGGAAAACTTCATGAAACTTAACATTTACATGGAAATCAATAGTACTTTATTAATTTTCATAAGCTACAGTTAAGTTTCGAAAACTTTATATGCATATTAAATTATTCTAAATAAATATGATAAAATACAACATACAATTTATTTATATTGGCTACGAATTCTTTACTTTATTTACAAATATTTACTTTATTAATATTGGTTGTGTGTAGCTTATAAAAAGAAAAATCAATAAAATGATTGTTAAAATCTAATCAATTTGAGGCCTTTTTTGTTGTGGTTCGTTTTCTTCATCGATCAAACTCTCAAATTCTATATTATCTTCAAAATCATTGGCATTTTCAGGTTCTTCAATTTCGATGTCATTATTCTTTGCTGGCTCTTCATCAATATCTTCAGAATCACTTAAATCTACAAATACTTCTCAGTCTCTATTTGAACAGTTCTCAGTGCATGTATTGCATAGATTGGTACATTTTAAGCCGTGTTTTCGGCAGCCACACCTTTGATTATTGCATCCACTTTCACAAGTGCAGCTAACGCTTTTTAACTACTTTCCGAGAATCAAGTCGGAACTGTCAGAGATGTATTTCGGCACGAGTCTTCCTACATTTTCTTTCCAGCCCCAGTCTTTTGCTTTTTTGTTGTCCTGATCGTTGTCAAAATTACCCAACCAACTTTGCAATTGGTAATAGACTCTGTAGGAGAGTTGTGCAGCTGCTTCTTCAGTTGGAGGGAGTTTTTCCAATTTAAAAGTGGATTTGTTTGTAGTTTGCTGATACAGCTCAAATCGTAATTGATTTAATGAGTTATAAATTTTCTTGCTTTTGTAAATACTAGCTGTAAGTTGAGATCCATTTTTTGCTATGGTTATGTGGTCTGCATCTTTTTGATAATAAACACTGGCTAGGTTTAATAAATTTTTATTGTCCAATAAAGATCTTACTATTGTTTTCTTCCGTTTTCCAGCAAAACTTGAAGTTGTATCACACCCAGAGGAAGCATGAAGAAACGCTATTACACTTGTGTATGATTCGTGTAACAATGGGATGTATAAAATGAATCTTTGACGTTGCTTGAGCCTGGTTTGTGAAAATAAATATCCAGCCCATTCGAATTTAATTGGTGTAAAAGAACTAGTAAATCGATGTCTTGGCCCATGATTATTACAGTTTTATCATCTTGTTTAGCTAATTGGATCGCAGTATTAACAATCAGTGCGTCGGCGTCTTCAGGAGCTCGCTTACACAAAAAAATTTTGTTTTGGTTTCTCTTCATTTTAAGCTGCCAAATGACAATAAATCACTAACATCGACATACCATTTGAAAGTAGACATCTCGATGAAAAAAATGAGCACTAGTAGAACATCAAAATCCAAAAAAAATCAATAAAGTTGTTCACCGAAGATAGGGGTGTTTTTTCGGAAAAGTGGTAAAATCTCGAAAAATATTTATTTCCCATAATTGAAAAAATTCATGCTTATTATATGCAAATAATTACGTACTTTTACAAAGTTTCATTT
Organism: Leptura quadrifasciata; assembly: GCA_963675555.1. Lineage (NCBI taxonomy): Eukaryota > Metazoa > Arthropoda > Insecta > Coleoptera > Cerambycidae > Leptura > Leptura quadrifasciata. The sequence goes on along the minus strand of OY776681.1, from coordinate 8,817,632 downwards.
AAATTAAATAATTTTCACGCGAGAAAAAAAATAAAAACAGAAAAATCGGTTTTTCGTAATTTTCTCGCAAACTTTGAGGTTATGTTGAAAAATATGTAGGATAAAAGTTTTAGATTTTTTTATTATCTACAGCTTTTGTAAGAAACACTTTTCTCTAGGAGTTCACGTTTCGCCACAAATCACGAAAGACGGTTTTCATCCCTTAAATAGCACCCCATTTCACTACTTCCCTTCATCTCAAGTTCCAAAGATTTTTTTTCATTGTTTATGACATCAAATATATATTCCAGCCGGCCGTTGCCTGCTATTATTTTTTTTCTTTTCAGCATTAAAAATCCGTAACGGTCCCAGCCTAAATATATTACATGTTTTCATGCTAGACATATGGAACAGAATGTGATTCATGCAAGATGGAGCTCCCCCTCATTTCTCCATTGAAGTCAGGAATTATCTTGATGAGATTTTCTCACGCAGATGGATCGGTCGAGGAAGTGAGTTTGCTTGGCTATCAAGAAGCCCTGATTATAATCCTTTGGATTATTATGTGTGGGAACATATAAAGTCCTTAGTCTATGCAAATACCTCAAAGTTGGTATTACCAATGATTTTTATATTTTATACTATGTTGTAGGTATGTAGATAGTTGTAATGAATGATTAGAGTTTAATATGTCACCATAATATATCTATTTATTATGTATTACTTCCACGTCCAATGAAAGTATAGTAGAGCAAAAAAATAATAATTTTTCTTTTGTTGAAATAGGCTTAAAATGCCATGAAGCGTCGAGATTTTAAATTTGAGAGAAAAAAATCCTGTCTGTCGGTCTGTAATTTTTTTTGTGCGCACGTTTATTCTCCGTTTATTGATTTCAAATGTGTTACACTTGTGTATTATAACGAGATCTGGAACTAGTTTATATTTTGGTCTTCTTCCGTTGGGGGATTCGGGAGGTAAATGAGGTAAATCAAGGTAAATAGGCAAAGCAAGCAAGTAAGAGTCCATAATATTGCAATTTAGCGCATTTACGAAAAGTCAAGGGCTTAAAAGTTTTTTTGGCATCAGCCACCCCCACTATCACCCCCAATACCACCCCCTCACACTATTATGAAGGGGAGTAAAAAATAAATAAAATGTGATTATGCTGTATACAAGAACGAAACGTCTAAAAAAAATTTTTTGGCAGTAACCACCCCCTCTACCACCCCCCTCCTATTATTATAGGGAGTAAAAAATTAAATTGAGACTTGGTGTGTATAAGAGAATCAAGGGCCTTTGAACTTTTTTCGGCACTATCCACCCCCTCTGCCAGCCCTATTGCGACCCCCACCATATTACTTAAGGGAGTAAAAATTAAATTGGGATTTAGTGTGTGTACGAGAACCAAGGGCCTTTTAAATTTATTTTGGCATTAGCCACCCCCATTGCCACCCCCATCCTATTGTTAAAGGAAAGTGATTCCATGGGCAGCGGTTTTATATTTGCACTTGCATTAAAGTGATCCTCACAACACCATAAAGACGCTTTCTCTGCTAATTTGGCGTAAAGTCAAGTGATGACATATGACGTCACAGTTTTGACGCCAGATAACCGCTGGTTCGCGAAATTCGAACTCGCCGTTGAAGAAAATATTTTATGTCGCTTTATTAAAATTTGAAAAACCCTGAATTTTACATTTTTGTAAATGTATTTTGGTGTTTTAGCGATTTTCTTTGTAAAAAAAAAATCATACAGCTCATCATCGACTCATTAGACGGCTTTGTAATCAATACTAAAAATTATTTTATGTTCTTTATTTAACGCCGCACCGTGGAAAAGTTCTATAAAAAATATACTATAACCACCTATAAATACTTTTTAAAACTCAAATAGTTCGCTTCTTGCATAGTTATTCGGTTTCCACCTTAATTTGTAGTCGAACCACAGCCGCAAATAAAAACGAATGGTTTAAACAAAATTTAATTAAAGCCCTCCTTGTGCACATGTAGCTTTTCTAGATTAAATTTGTCCGGCAAATAAAGTGAATAATTCCATTATAAACCTATATGTCATGATATTTTTCAATAAACAATACTGTCAGGATTATGAAGTTGTCCATACTGATATAAATTAATAAATAAATACTACACAGGCTTTGCAATATGATTTTATAAGCTGTGCTTTGATACAGCTCAAATCGATATAGTGATGGAGAATCGAGACTTGCATGGAATATTAATTTCGGTAGTCCCAAGCGGTAATGATAATGCACTAATAATGAAGTGCAATAAGCAATTAACATTTTGTGAAATTTTAAGGTTAATTGCCCGTTTAAACTTTGTGTTCGAACCTATTTAAAGGTGATATGCATTTTCAGGAGACTTTAATTCGGGAAGTTCCTCTCTAAACTCATGGAAATTTCGGATACTTACTTGTTCCACCCAGAGATTCGTTGTCATGATTTGATTCTTCAAATTCTGAAACAAAACAATAATGTGTTAGTTTAACGTATATTTCAGGAACTTTAATGAAATGTATTATAATGATCAGGTTGTCAAATTTTAAATGCGACATTAAAAATTGGTTGATAATATTTAGATTTCTGTTCAATTGAAGGTATTTTTATAATCCTGCACAGGTATCGATGTTAACGTGAAAACAATGAACGTACGCCTACGATTATGCTCACGATTAAAAATAGAACCATATAAAACAAAAAATACAGTTTATATTCCATAATCAAACGAATCAAATTGACAAAATTGATTCAGACGAACATGCCTGTGGTGTATTTCTTGAACTTTTTAAGGCCTTCGACACCATAGATAAAGATTTTGTAACTCAAAAATTGCATAATGTAGGGAATACACGATCCCTTAAATAGCTGGATTTTTTCTTATCTGTCAAACAGAAAAATTGTACTAAAAATCGGTACATCCGATATGAAAGATACTTGCATTGGAACTCCACAGGGTAGTGTATTGGGGCCGTTGATATTTTTATTATATGTGAACGATCTGCCCAATCATATCTCTTTAGGTGATATTTTCATGTACGCTCATGATACTACAATAATCATTGCTGATCCCGATCCTTTAATATTAAGTCGTAAAGTATCCATGGTTCTACAAGAATTTTATCACTGGTGTTACGACAACAGATTGATGATTAATCATGATAAGACCGTATTGGTAGAGTTTAACTACAGATAAAAGAATCGGCTTAACCTTAATTTTCATTTTAATGGTTTTCTGCTTACCGCTAGTGAACAAGTGAAATTTGTAGGAGTTAGTCTAGATCAATATTTTAACTTTTATTGTCAAATGGACGAAGTATGCAACAGACTAAATAGGGGTTTCGTACTATTAATTCATTTAAAAAATGTGCTTAACAAAGACTCATTGTTAAATGTGTATTATACACTCATTTATTCAGCTATTGCTTACAGCATTAACCTATGGGGACAATCTAGTGATATTGATAGAGTGTTCATCCATCAAAAAAGGGTTATTAGACTTATATTTAACTTAAGCTACCGTGAATCATGTAGGCAGACTTTTCAAACTCGAAGTTATTCACTATTCAATCACGAATATTTAAAAAAATCGCCACGCTATGCTGGCGTAGTTTTTTATAACAAGTCATCTTTGGAAATTCAAAATGCTAAATCCACGGGAGTCTTTAAAAAACTAATGGCTTTTTTATTGTCTGATATTTTTTATAGTCTTGGGGAGTTTTTATATATTTTTTTAGTAATCTATTGACTAGTTCCACAATTTATATTTCCTATTTTGTATACTTGTATTTGTATATTATGTAATATATATTATGTATATTACGTCGTTCTTTCATATGTACTGTGTTTTATATTTTATACATTTCTTATGTTTTTATATTTTCTTATTTTATATCTTTTACAACTTATGCCTGTGACTTGCCACAATTATGTATTTTAAGTGGTTAATAAAGATTATTAATTGAAATCTAAATTGGGCTATACTGCAATTTTTCAAAAGCTACCCGTACACAGACACGTAACAGAATAATCGTTGCGGATTTGACAAGATCCGGAGACAATGAAGCAGTTGATCATTTAGTGATAAAAAGTAAGAGCACTTTATTTCAGAAACCTGAATTAACTGACTGGATTTCTTATAGAAAGTCAACATCTAGGATCAAGTGACAGAAGTAACATAAATGTAATAAAGATGGCATGCCTGGATTTTGCTCAAGTATCATTCCAACAATAATCGACAATTTTTATCAGAGACAGAGTACTTAATAGCAGATTCTACAACAAGTTGTGGAATGGCCCATATTCCACACAAGCGAAAAGTTTGTGTCGGTTCTCGACTGTGGAATATGCCATTCCAAACGTGCTTTAGACTATACTTTCTCTAACGAAATAATAGTTAATTGCCAGTTTTTTTAACTCTAAAAAAACTGTCCATAAGTGGGCCACCACCAAAATCCAATCTAGTAATAGATAAATGCGGTCCTGTGAATAACTAGGTAGGTATATAAGTGAAATTTTATTTCATAATTTTCATGATTTTTTTTAGACAGTTTAAACTCGGGTTGTTGAAAAAATTCACCCTTTCCAGGGACTCCTTATTTACCTTTTACACGGTTAAATAAAAGTGCAGTGGTGTCAACCTGAAATGTATAAATCGAATATTGTAACTTTCTACCACCGCCTTGACCAGCGCATTCACCAATGTATTAAATAATACGATTGAATGTGAAACTTCATTTTTTATTTTTGTAGCGAAAGTACCTTTTCCTTTTTACTTTCCTGTATACATCCTACACAAAACGATTTTTTGAGTTTTTTGTGAATTTACACGTTTTCAAGTCTCCTGAATGCAAAAAAGTAGTTTTAAAAAAAGGTGTGTCTTGATTGGCGTCTGCGATCGCACGGACACATATCGAGGCGAAATCGCAAAATCGATCCTAAAGCAAATATGGTGGAAGTGCTGATGTGAAATCATCCACAATCACATTCTGATGTAGGACTATAATCGATAAAGTCGTGGCTATGAAATAGTACCAAATATTTAAATTATTTTTATCAATGTCAACATTTTTTTAGAAAGTTACGATTTATTAAACATTTCAGCCCCTTATTTCACGCCCTTAGATGTACTTACAAATGATTTCAATAATTGGAAACAATACACTACTCCATAAGTAACCAGTCTGCGTTAAAATTTTGACACATCATCATCTATTTATAAAGTTACGAATTTTTAAAATTTTGGCATTTTCATCGACATTCTCATCAAATTTTCACGTTTAACCGTATAACCGGAAGTGCCAGATACATGTAATTATTTTAATTGGATTGGCCATACAGCCATTAGTAGCCGTTTAAATTTTCAAAATTTTCTGGTACGTACTTTTCCTGTATATATCGACGCATTTCCCTGTATAATGCATTAATTGCAGTCATCTACCTGTGTTATTATAACATATTTCTCTGTTTGGACGGAGATATTACAAATAATAATTAACATATTAATAATCATTCCAAGAGTAACAAAATATGTCGTAAATAATTTTGAAGAAACATTGACCTTTTCTCGGCAAATCAAAAATAATAGAGTTTACTAAAGTGTAGTATCCTATCCGGCATCACACACATTTGGCAAAAATTATATATTACCAACGTCTCTAGTTCTTATTCACTACCAATTTACAACTTAAACCAAACGCCTGAGCTTAGTCCGGAATGACTCACGTAAACATAAAAGACTTGGAGGAATCTAAAACGGTGCATGAAATTGCTGTTGGCTCAAAGTGCACATAGTGCTGAGCTGTGCATAGAGTTGCGACGAAATTAGTTTTACATAATCAGTTCCGTTTAAGACAATCATCCTTCCAGGCTCGGATATGCATCCCTTTACAAGATAAGTTACAGTTTTCTCTTAAATAGTGTATCCTGGAAGCAAAGTTTAGAATCTGCATACCTACTCCAAACTAGTCTAAATTTAAATTGAATCTTGGAATGCTTTGACTTGAGCTAGCTAAAAGTATTGTGTTGAATACATAATAATTCTTTATTTAGCACTTTGCTATACAATACATTTTACAAAATACTACCAAAAGAGAAAAGAAAAAATAATATAAATTTACATATTCTAATTTACACTTAAAATAACTAACACAGTTTCTCATTACTCTATTATATGTACATATTTTTACTTATTCTTTTGAAAGAAGTTATGTTACGAGCCTCCTTAGCTTCTCTATTGAGGTTATTGTATGTGTTTAGTCCCTTGGCGAGGATTGATCTTTGATTTACATGTTGTAGGACAAAATTATTTCTACCTCTTGTGTTATAATCATGCAAATCTTCAAATATTTGCGCATTATCTTGCAAATAAGGAGATACTACATTAATTTTTATTTTATTGTTATTTATTTATTTATCATTAACAATACCAATTTGCAGCGAGGTATTGATGATATTTAGTAGAGGATCAGTCAATATATGGAAGAAATCAAAAACATGGCAATGTCATCTGGACTACTTTTGCTTGCTGTTTTCTGCAATAATTTGAAACTAGAAAGTTTGCTATTATTGTGACTTAATTGGTATTGTCTATTATTTCTAGGTATACCATTGACTATTTCACTAACATTTTATATAAATCTTTCTACTATAGCATTCATATCCTCTAACAACTCGTTACCAAGCATTATCTCATACACAACCTCCTTATTTTTACAAGATATTACATTTTTTAGAGATTTCCACATCATTTTTGAATTTCCTCTAGAAAGATCAATCTTACCTTCAAAAAACCTACATTTCTCAGTTCTTATAACGTCTACTACTTTGTTTCGTTTCAACCTATAGATCTTCCAATCAGTTTGATTGTTTGTTGTTTCATATATTTTATAACTTTGGTCTCTTTGCTTTATTTTGGTTTCAAGAACTTTATCAGTAAACCATCCTTTGTGATTATTTTCAATTGACATAGAGAAACAAACGTTATATGTAATATCTGAATGAATATAAAAAATTACCAACAATCCCACCCCCCCCCCCTCCCCCCAACTGACCTTCGAGTTCGAGCAACGAGGAGCAGCAGTAGGCAGCTTTCACTGAGAACCTAAAGATGGCAGATGAGATTCTGCCGTACTAGAACAGTAGCTAATATCGAGCATTACAGGTCAAGGATTACCAGAGATGCCATAGAGATCGAAAAAAGACCACAAAATCTTAATAAACGAGATGATACGCAGAGATTGCCCAGTTCCTGGAAGCCCGCTCTTGTGGGAAAATACGTAACCGAAAACACACGACGATCCACCGTGGACGAACCAATCACGAGAAGGCATGTTCAAGTATTGACAAATAGTGAGGTAGCACAGCAACCTGCCCGAAATGGACCTATAACGAGGAGTCAGAGCCGAGCGCGGACTAATCAAAGAGAACCACGGCATTCTGCGGCACCGATCGGACACGAGTATGCCCGACCACCGGCGAGAAGTCACGTGGAGCGTGACGTTTCAGCGGGACCACTTGTCGGGTTGGTTCAGGCGCCCGCCATGCCTACCACAGGTGGTGGGGGACCGATAACACGTAGCCAAACGCGCAGGCGCGCCCTAGACTGGAGCATATATAAGGAGCCGCACAACGCGGGGAACGTTAGTTCAGTTCGAGCAACGAGAGGCAGCAGTAGGCAGCTTTGAGCGAGAACTTGAAGATGGCAGATGAGATTCTATCGAAACGTCATTTAGACAACCGTGCCTCCTGGAGGAGTCGACCATCGACGCGGGAGAGCACCCGGAATTACAACACAACACTTCATATATATATATATATATATATACACCCTGATACAATATGCTGTATGGTCTCAGTTCTTTCGTCGCAAACCCTATATTTACCAGATGGTATATCCTGCTGTAGCATATACTTTATACGGTTTCGTGTAGGTTATTATTATTATTATCGACTTAAGCGGTTCACTTTCTCGGCTATTTTTTTTACAAAAACCAGGCACCCTACTCTGTGGCTCCGACTCTTACAGAGGAAAGCTGGTAGTATCAGTAGCCACTCCCCACGCCCGTGGGGTGAATGACTATTGGGACCGAATGTCGTGAGCCCCGAGTAGACGTAGCGATCCAAGTCGGCCATCTGCATTTTTCCGGCTAAGATCTCTGCCGATTTTCGGCATGCCGGTATGACCTTAAGTTCCGAAAGCAATGCGTGTCGCATTCCACCGAGGACCCCAATAATCAGTACCACGATCTTAACAGTATGGCCTGGATAATGTCTGCGGAGTTCGAAGATCAAATCTCGATATTTTGTCCGTTTTTCCTCCTCTTTTAAGACAATGCTGTTTTCAACGGGAGCCGAGAATTCCACGACATACATTGTCTTCAGTTGGTGGTTGAGGAGTATTATGTCAGGCTTGTTGGCTTGAATTTGCCTGACGATGGGAAACGAGTAGTTCCAATAAATTAGACACTTCTCATTCCCCACAATGGACTCAATATCCCCCGGAGCGTGAGGCAGCACTAGTGTTTCGTCTATCTCGTATGAGTGCCGTAAACGATAATACAGTACTCGTAATGCTCCGTCGTGTCTATGAATATAGACCGAGACTGCATATGTCTGACAAGCCGACAACAAGTGCATTAGACGCTCTGGCGCTCTGTGGCAGGCCCTGCAGCTGACATCAGGAACCTCCATACCCAAGACACGACTTCGATAGACGAAGGTGTTGAAAACACCATCAATTATGAAACCTTCGGTCTCAGATAGAGGTTCTAGTATTGAACCTTACGGCACTCCAGATGTAGTCACGATCAGGCTTAAAGCGATGGTATTTTACGCATCGACTCGTGCTAGTAAAAAAAATTGATAGTAGTGAATTTAACAGAAACCAAATACTTTAGGTTTTTGAAAAGGACACCGCAGTTGAGCCTGTGAAATGGTTTGGAAAAATGCGTGTGTCTAACATAAGCTTTTTTACCCGCATCATAATATAAAGACAAAATTTTAGCAAAATTACAAATTATTAAACTTATCTTTCTTTAAAATTGAGCACACCTTGAACAATTTTTATCAGTCTGGACTAGATTTGAAAATTAAAAATGATAGTCAGAAGACTAACAAAAACGTAGCGCAATCTCTAACGGTGAAAACAAGTACATCGTCAGGATCCTTAGTGAATTTTTCTTTTATTAAGTAAGGGTTATGTGACCACATCACATACCAACTGAAGAGTATAAATGCAAGTTTTAATGATCCTTAATTGTCCTTTCTTGCTCTCGAGTTCGTTGCTCCTTGCTGTTTACTTTAATTTTCTCGTATTTATGGTAGTTATTTGTTCTGACTTGAGTCAAATTCCAAACAAACACTTCCTAGTAATGAAGTGATTGTGAGAGATTTACATACCCACATACCACATACGCGATAATTTGCGGAGTAATAATTCCAACTTTATGAAAGCCTTAAGTTGTCTCCCTCAAGATTTTCATAACGTCGGAACATATAAGAAATGCGAGTTATGAAACATCTTACGTGCTATACTTATAAATATCATATTTTGACCTGGATATTACGCGTACACGGTTTTTCTTATAAGAATATTTGCATTGTACAACTGGTACCAATTATTTCCAATTTAACTCAGCATTCCTTGTGTTAAAATTCATAACATTTCCACGTACTATTTTCCCCTCACCGCCCTGTGTATTTGCCACTAAAAGTGCATAGTTTATTCAATCTTAATTTGAAACGATATAAAAAAATAAAAGCGCGGCATTCCTTTGTATATCGACCCCGACGCGTGCCATCCATAGGCGTGCGTAACTTACTTCTCAAGGCAATACATGCCCTACAATAATTTAAAAATCGTTTTTATACATTTGCAGACTTATTAACCAATAAACTATGACTGAAAGTGGTGGAGTGATAGATAGGTATATGTATATTGTATATTCGTTTGTATAAAGGATTATAATATAATAATAACTATATACTCTTATATAAATAGTATGGTAGCCCGTAACCAAGATCAACTGTTATCACCTTATGCCAATTTCGATCACCAGGCTATACTTTATTACAATACAAAATCGATTTTCCTCTGACAAAAACTCTCATAACGGCGCAGTAGCTGGTAAAGTGATTTTCTGTCCGTTAAGAAAAAGGCGGTACTTTTATGAATATGAAAGCGCGAATCGGTTTCTCTTCAGTTGACAAAATGGTTCCGCGTTCTATACTAACATTGAAAAATCAGTTTGTGCTTAGACGTTAATGAAACTCTCATTTCAGGGCTTCTATTTGCCCGTAGGGGTGCATCCAGTAGATGGAGGGTACTAAGACTACTCGCATTCGATGAAGCCCCCCAAAAAACACAGGGAGAGAAATTTGACTCAGCTGCATTGCCGTATGAAATTTTGCTCTTATTACTGAATTGGAAAATTATCTCTTTCAACATATAAAGTTGAAAATTGTCCGTTCATATTTTTCATACATGTTTTTTGATATAAAAAAATACGCACAATTGAAATGCAAGTACTAGGATATGCAACGATTATAACGTCCGTTTTTATTTTTTTGTCGTAGAAAAACTTTAGAAATAGACGAGAATTGTCGGAACGGACATTAGGCGACGCATATTAAGTGGACAAAATTCTACAAATTTGTAAATGAACAGAAAAAGTGTTCGTTAGAAAAGTGGCAAAATTAGACACTAAGGGAGTGGTTTTTGAGGGGGTTTAAAAAGTAAATTTAGTTTTAAAATTCTGAAACTTTGTAGATAACGATAATATTGTATCCGTTAGTACAACAGAATTAGAAAAAAAATTCTAAGGACCACGGGGATGGTTTTCGAGGGGGTTGAAAATTAAATATTATTTAAAAATTACATAACTTTTTCACTGTAAATGTAGTAAAATGAAAATAATGTCCTAAATGATGATTTTTGAGGGGGTGCAGCGAACAATTTTATATTTCCAGCAGGCCAGAATTATTTCAATTATCTTTTTTCTGTTTTTAGTGCAAAATGGTTTACTTTATAATTTTAGGTTGTTTATGAAATAATATTAAGATTTGTAATTCAACTTGTATTTAAAAAACCGCTGCCCAAGAAATCACTACTTCCACATCCAGATCTTGTATTCAAGTCTTATACACACTAAATCCCAATGTAATATTCTCCCTTTAATAACAGAGTGGGGGGGTAGAGGGGGTGGCTAATGTAAAAAAAATATTACCAAACACACTAAACCAAAATTTAATTTTTTATTCCCTTTAATAATAGGATGGAGGTGGCAATGGGGGTGGTAGAGGGGGTAGCTAACACTAAAAAAAGTTTTTGAGACGTTTCGTTCTTATATACACATTAAATCATATTTTAATTTTTTTAATTCCTTTTCATAATAGTGTGAGGGTGGTATTGGGGGTGATAGTAGGAGGTGTGGCTAATGCCAAAAATTTTCTTAAGACCTTTTCGTACATGCTCTAAATTACAATTTTATGAACTCTTACCTGCTTGCTTTGCCTATTTACCATTATTTACCCCCGAACCCTACAACAAAATTAGATCAAAATATAATCTAGTTCCAGATCTCGTTATAAAACATAAGTGAACCAAATTTCAAGTCAATATCATAAACGGTTCCGGAGTAAACGTGCGCACAAAAAAAGCTACAAACAGACCGACAGACAAGCACAGACCGACAGGCAGGAAATTCTTTTTCGCTCAAATTTAAAATCTCGACGTTTCATGACATTTTAAGCCTATTTCAACAACAACAGAAAATTAAAGTGAGCAAGCAAAAAAATTAGTTGCTATCACTATCATCACTATCAGTTTCACTGTTATGGGAACTGTCAGCTTCACGATCACTCTCAAGGTCATTTGTACTGTCCATCTCCACAGAAGGCTGCTTAAGGAGAGATAATGTTTAGGATGAAATGGGTTTGAGACTTCTCCGTGGTATAGTATAAGTAACTAAAAAGTAAAATCATGAAGAAAGTGGCAGCTTTTTGTTTCATGAAATTATAAAGTAATAATAGTTAATTATAGTTCTTAAAACGACAAAACTTGAATCAAAATGAATAAAACTATGCAGCTATAACAATTTGTAGATATTCAGAAAACTACAATTCTCGTTTGGTTAAAAATTACGCCCCTATAAAAAGTACTAAAAGCTAAATGTTGATGATTTTGTTTAAGAATAAGAAAGTACATATTTGGTTGTACATTCTCCATGACACATAATAACTTTAACAAATACCACTTTTAAAACACTTTTACTGAAAAATGTCTAATCATAAACTGAATTTTACCTGACCCGTACCAGTCCGTAATCATTTATGAAATGTTCTTCATAAAAATATGAGGAAAGGGATAAATAGAGTAAAATTCTTAAAACTATTTAGCTTAGGGCATATATTATTAAGATATGTTAATAATGTTTGTATTGGAATGGATTATGTCGAACTAATATTTTAAAATTTAAAACTGTGCGCTCGGTTCCACGAAAACAGTTTTGCACTTTCCAGTTATTTCGAACACCAGTTTGAATTCTTTACCGGCCGCCCGCATTTGCGCAATGGGGAACAATCCAAGCCAGTTCCTAATATATCCAATAGATGACGCCACGCGTACTCGGCTTTATGTCATTATCAACTTGTATCATGTACAACCTTTAAATAGTTTGTCGGAAACGGCCAATTTTAGGAAATAAATGTCCTACTGTACTAGAGCACTTTGGTAAACAGCAACAAGTTTTCATTTTACATCCTAATTATTAACTTTGTTTATACAAAGACATATTTTTTCGTATTGACATTGACGGACAAACAACCGAGTACAGCTGGTGCACTTGTATTTCTGATACTTTTAATTTCAAGAAAGACTGCAACACGCCATGACCAAATAAGGAGAAGTTACACGATTTTTGTAGACAAATATATGTTCGAAACATACACGAATTTCTGGAAGGACCATTGTAAATTGAACCTTTTCTGCATAGGAAAAAACATCCTCCCCGAAGAAAATTAATGTAAAAACACGTGTCACATCGCCGACACTGGTTTCCCTGTGCATTCGGTGATCTTTTTCTGTAAAAGAGTGATTTGTAATAGTGACCCAGATTCAAATCCAACTTAAATTTACGAGCCGTGCAAGAGAAATGCTTTATTTTAAAGGAGACTTGTTAAAAACACCCAGGGACTCAGATAAATTCAAACAACTAAGGGAGTTTTTACTCCTATCAGCTCAAAGCTTGTAAAGGATTCCCTTGCAGTGTAATAGCATTGATTTTATTACGTCAATATCTTGGTTAAGTACAAATGGGGACCGTCGAGCTCAATGAGTGACATGTTGTGTAGGATGTTATTGTATACTAATCAGCAGAACATAAAGCTGCACATAATAGTTTCATTTGGTGTTTTTCTTATTAAGCGCTGGTTTCGAATAAGAAATACAATGAAGATTTTTTGATATAAATTATCTATTTTTTTGAACAACACCTATTTTCCCACTTGAGTTAATAGCATAACTACCACTATACAGAGTGTATAAAACAATAGAAACTAAAGTTTATTTATTATGATTTGATGCGATACAATTAAACTTTGGTGGTTTTTCCAACTATGACCATGATTTGTCAGCAACTTAGTAAACAATTCGGTGTTCGGAGAAGATGCTGCGAGTGGATTAAAACTTATCTAAGAAATAGACAACAACAAGTGCGGGTGGATAATATGTAAAGTGATGTATCTACAGTAAAATTTGGAGTGCCTCAGGGATCGGTACTTGGCCGCTGCTGTTTCTTATTTACATTAACGATGTTTGTGGCACTCCAATGAGGGGGAAACTGTTTACATTCGCTGGTGACACCGCTTTATTTTATCATGATAAACGTAATAATACTGTGTGGGAGAATATTGAACACGATCTAAAAATAATTAGGAATTGGTTTAATGAAAACATATTGAGTCTAAATGCAAAAAAAACTCAGTATGTACATTTTTCCATTTGAGACAGTTTTATATTTGGAAACCCCCTTCAGTACCACTCATTAGTTTGCCGGGGGAAAACACAAGATCAAAATTGTGATTGTGATATCATTAAACAAAAGGTGACTAGTAAATACTTGGGACTATTCTTTGACCAAAATATGACTTGGAAAATTCACATTCAAACCATTAACGCAAAAATAAGGAAAACAGTGCCAAAATTTTACTTTCTGAAGGTACTGGTTCCATCTTCTACACTAAGAATAATTTATTTTACACTTGTTCACTCAGTACTAAATTATGGAATTTCGGTATGGGGTGGGGTGTATAAAAGTAACAAAAGATGTCTTGTTGTATTTCAAAAATTATTGGTTCGCATAATAAACAAAGTGAAACGCTTAACGCCTTCCAAGCCTCTTTTTACACAGAATAATATATTAAATATCGACGAAATGTATTGCAGCTCAGTAGGTAGAACTATGTATAAATACGCCACTTTTTTTAAAATACAAACACGGCTAAATGCCAGAGGAAGTTTGTTACATATTTATACCATTTGTTAAAAAAACTTTAGCCCAAAAATCATTTGTATACTTGGCTCCTAAAATATACAATGATATTCCAGTAACAATAAAAACTCAAGCTTACAAAAAGTTCTTCAGGTCACTAAACAAATATTTTCAAGGTAAAGAACTGAATTATCTGTTGGAAACTAGGATATAATCTATTAGATAGTAATGATTAAGGTAGTTTTCTGTATAAGTCAAGGTAGTAATAGTTAGAAAATCTAGTTTAGTAATAATTATAAGTAAAGCAGCCACACAACAGGTAGCAGCCTGGTGGAGCTGTATTGGCACTATTCAGTAATATATTGGCAGATATAGTGGACTTTGTAAAAGTTGAGTGGTTAAACCCAGAGAGTAGCGGACAGTCTGGAATATTATTAGTAGGCTTCAGCCTTGTTGTTTTTTGTTATAATTTATAGTATTCCTTAGGTAATTCTCTATTATTCTTAATAACATTAGTAAATTGCTTAGAGTTGTAGACTGTAAGGATTACGCCAATGCAATGTAATGTAAATAAATTATATTCTATTCTATTCTAATTTTTTGGATTTGTCAATTCTCAATTGACAATTTGAAAATAATTCAGAAACAATCTACGGAAATTTTTTAACTGCATAGTGATATAGAAATAATAAATCACAATGTGGCGTTTATGACTTACTTACTCACTTCTCACTCACTATATTACAACTAACCTATCATTATCGACGGGCAAGTATTTTATTTTTCTTTAACTGATATTCAAGGTAACCAAGGAAATGAATATTGGCAGATACACAATGTACCATTTTGGTTTTAAGAATAATTAATTTTTATCCAGTAAGATCATAGTGTGTTTATCATAGGCAAACTGCTTCTCGAGTTCAGTTCGAGCAACGAGGATCAACAGTAGGCAGTTTTCAGTGAGATCCTGAAGATGGCAGATGGGATTCTGCCGAAACGTCGTTTAGACAACCGTGACTCCTGGAGGAGTCGACCATCGACGCGGGAGAGCACCCGGAAGTACAATAACACTTCATTTAACACCCGCGAAAACCTAAAAAACAACGTTAAAACGTATAAAGTTTATTAGTGTTACTGATCATAAGGAGTAACTTTATTCTCTAAGACAGAAAGAAATCCGAGACAAATTCGACACTTAGGTGATGTATCTTCTTTGAAATCATCGAAAATAAAAAAAAGCAGTAAACAACAATCAAATCGAAGATTTGACATTGAACATAAATCATATTGTTTCAAATAATCTATCGAATTTTAACTTAGAAGTTCTTTAAAAATTAACTTAGATATTTTAGCTAAAATTGAAACGAGTTGGTTGAAAGTTATAAAAATAACTGACCGATTTTTCAAAACATACTGAATTTTTTTGAAGTAAACACCTAGTTCGAAGTTCGATGACCTTCCTATTGTATGAGAATTCTGTATCAAATCGTAGTAGACATCTCACTTTAAAGAAATAATTCTTATACATCGCTGGTTACTAGAAATTTCCATTAAATCTTTTTATTGATAAATATCTATCTCACCGTTAAAAATTGTGAACTTCCAGGCAATTAAATTTTGGGCTAATATTGATAAAACGACCCTTAAGCTGGGTTGGTTCGTGAATCTATATCTCAGTTAACATATCGTTTGGTTTTCAATCGACCCTTGCTTGCAAATAGGCCTCTGATGTTTTCTCCGTATTGTTTCTTCGCTGGCAACAATAAAAACCGACATTCAGACAGCCTGCCGCAATAGAATACATCAAAGGCATTTACAGGGTGCAAAAGGGAATTGCCTAATTTATATCTTGGTGAAGTAGCAGTTAGCAACACATGGCATCTGATGCCCTGACGCAGACTTAAACAAAGCCTCAAGTATTTGAAGATTTATAGACAATACAGATTTGTACATAACTTTACAAAGAGGTTATTCTGAGCATTCAAATCTTGGGACTATAAAACACGCGGGCAGTAATTGAGTACAATATCTTTTATTTCTACTTTCATACGTAGCTTTCTGCTTTCTCATCGTAAATATTTGATTTTGAATGTATGAAAGTTATCTCCTAAACACTCAAATAACATTTTCCAACAATTATGTGGTGAACAGCCTTGAAATTCTAATTAATAAATTCTTTATTTATAGTTCACGAATATGTTAAGTTTACGTTTGAAATTAAAATTCCCGCACAGTGAAGATTTAGATCCTAATCCCAGTAATCTGCTTGCATAAGTGGTCCGAAAGAATTTATCTTTATTTCTAGTTAAAACACCTCCAAGATTAACAGATGAGTATTTATTTCACAACATTTGAAGTTAAAAAGTAAACAAATGTTAAATTAACGGTTACTAGTTAATGGAGTACTAGCAGTGGCTCATAATATGGCCGTCCGAATACGGACACCGTAGTTATTTTGAAGAACTCGAGATAAGAGTACAGTTTTTCCAATCTTAGTTTGAAACGATATCCACCTACAAAATTCAATTCAGTCTGCATAATCCTGAGATTCTAGGGCTTAGACACGTTGATAATGGTAAGAGTGTAACTCATATCTCGCAATGTCCTCCGTACCACAAAATGGGACAATCCCACAAAGTTTGCGATATAGTTATAGATAGTTTGCGAATTTATTGGTTCGTATTCCACGTTAGCTGATGTTATTGGCTAAATAATTTAAATTGGAAGGTGTATCGGTGCAGTCCTTTATACGTATTCAGGCTAACTAGGTAGATAATAAAACCGCAAAAGTAAAAACAAAGAGCCGCCGCTACTTTATCGGTGACACTCGGCAGTTTACATCTTAATTTAATGCTCACTGCTTGATCAGTGTTGTTAGATGTGTGAAATTTTCACATGGCGCAGTGACGAAATTTCATGGTATTTTTTATTGTGTGTATTTGATAAACTCGAAAGGGCAGTAATTAATTTTTATTAGTTAAGTATTTAACGCAAATTAAACTTTATTCATTAAAAATAGGTAATAAAAAATATTTTGAAACCTAACCTAAATTTTTTAATGAAAAATGTATTTTGTGATTTATAATGGCTCCATACTATTAAGAATGCAGATTGAACAAAGTTACGCGGCGCACCGATTTGTAAAGCACTACAAAATTTCACTTAGTTTTGTTCATTTAATAGGAGGGAGTGGAGGGACTTATTTTCAACCTAAATTTGGCATTTTTGTCATTTTTACTATTGGTTTAATAAAAATGGTACAAAAAGGTGAAAATTCTAAACAATAGTATAATTTATTACTTAAAATAGTGCAGGTATACAATAGAAAATAATTGTATAAATACTTTTAAAATGGTACAATTGGCTACATTGAAAGTAGTTATTCACGAATATATCTCGTCCTCGTAAATGTCTGAATCATACCTCAACATTTCATAAGGGCGGCAGTCCTTTAAAGTTTTTATACCAATTAGGGAAATGTACAGCCGGCAAAGCATACAATAGAGTTGACCTTGAACTTGGTTGAGCTCTCACTTCTATTCTGGAATACTTTGCCTACCTCAATATTCCAGAAGTACTCAACCAATTTTATTAACAATTAATTAATTTTTTAAACATTTTTTTCTCCATAACTATGGACTTTAGACCCTATGTTATATGTTGTTTGTCTGGCCGTTTCCCATTACCAGTTTTTTTAATGACATCCTGCATTTCAAACTAAAATTGGATAAACTATAGAGATGTTAGTTGGGATAACTTTTACTAAAACTTTTTTCTTCCACAACAGATACTAAGGGAGATATATGGCGTAGTCCTCGTAAAATAGACAACCTGTATGCACTCATTTCTAGAATTTAACGCATTAAGGCCGAGACAGATTATTTTTTAAATGTTACTTTTACTTCTACACTTAAAAGAGTTGTCAGAAAATGCTAACGCTTGCATAAGCGGATTCATAATTAAAAATGAAAAAAGAAAAATCAGATGTTCTGCTTGCCTAAAAAAAGCTCAGATTATGAAGAGACGAGAACGACGCAAATGGAAGCTTCACAGGAAATCTGGGGATTGCTAATCCTCCTCTAGGTTTATGTGAAGTTTGAAAGCGAGTTGAAAATAACAGCGGCGCGGTGTTTAAAGTAAAATGAAATTATTTTTGTGAAAACTTTTAAACTATCAATAGTGCAAAGTGGCACTCTAATCTTTCTTGACATTTAACTATAAGATTAGTAAAAAAAAATCAAGACAACAAATTAATAATTTGTTTTATTTATTTTTATTTTATCGCCTTATTTATATCAACATCCTGACGGAGTTTAGCATCAGCTATTCCACCACTCAATCAGGACACATACATATACACAATTGTATAACGACTATTCCCTACGACATTGCCATCCGCCGCAGCTGAGACTCTAACTCAGGAATGGTACAGCATCTAGCTGTGTTGTCTCTCACCCAACCTCGTCTAGTCCACTGCCATCAACTCGCTAACACATAAAAAAACACCACTAAACATTTATACCCTAACCAGAACTCTAACTCGGAACTTCTTGGTTGCAAGCTTAAAACGTAAGTGTTAAGCCACTGAGCTGGTATATATTATAATATCGCATATTAGAGCTGTGTCAATTGGCGGCTATTTTCGGGTACACATTTATATTTTTAGCTACGTACTTGCAGGACGTATCAAGATTAGAACTTTTCCACTTGTACACAGTTGCAAACCGAGCCGACTACAATAACAGAACTTTGGTATAGATTTTACCTTTATCGCTTGTCACGTTCTGGGCTTTGTTAGAATCTGAACGAATGAAATGTTTGTGGCTCGGCGTGGTAGTTCCAACTTTAATGCATGATCCTTGGAGAGCTTGGGAAACAATACTGTATGTCGAACAAGTCAAATTAAAAGCAACATATTTAATTCGGACAGGAAAATTGGATCTCGGCTTTTATTTAGTTCAGAAAAATACAATACCGGTATTCTTTATTTTCTCATGTTATATTGTTTAACATAATAAAAGGACTAATTTTTGCAAACAATTTATTTATAGTGGGTAGTTCTCATTCAAATGCACTATATATAAACTGAAACACTTTATTTAAAAATAAAATTTTTACGTAATACTCTAATGTAAATTCGTAAACATCGGTGTGATATTTACATATTTATATAGCAATGATGTAATATTGAAAGAATATGTTAATACAAAGTAGTTACATCAGTCTTATGTAATAATTATAGTATACAAGGTGGTCCTAAAATAATGGTAGCCTTTTATATAAACTTGTTTCCGAAAATGAATAATAAGGGAGATATATCTCTTAAAATGGGGATAATGCAGTTAGTAGTTGGATGGGTGACCATTCCAACGAAATTGCGCCCTCGTCTCAAACATATTCCAGCGGCTTGTATATCAGTGTATGCGTGGAAGCTATACAACCTTAGGCGAGGGTTGTATAGGGGATATACCATCCTTCGGAGGGGATGTAAAGCCGTCGGTCCCTTGTCTATTAAATGTTAGGCAAGTAAAATATCCCTACTCTTCTTAAGGGAAGAGGTTCGGCAAAATTCCTGGTTGGGGGTAGCTTGTCTACAGGCGTCGGTGAGTAGCGGAAATAGGCCGACGTTAAATAAATGTATAAAAAAAATTTAAAAATGGGGATAATAAATTTCAGTTGTTCTGCAATATTTTCCGATTACCTTAAAATATAAAACTAATATTTTAAACTTTGTAATAGGCCATCCGGTCACTAGTTTATTTGGTATCAGTCAAACCCTCGACCGTAGGTGCATCTTTACTATGTACATTTTTCGATATGGGATGTAAAGCAACGTTAGGCGCAGTTAATACTTAGATGGGTGACCGTTACAAGTGTTATAGTACACTTCATGTATAAGCGAAAAAATAAAAACGAAAAATTGCTAAATTAACAAAATAATTAAATTAGGTAATCAATTCACCATGGCAAACTATGAAAAGAAAGTCATCTAGATATTCAAATTATCAAAAAATCACATTTTAATTCAACAAAATCTGAAAAAATTCAGTAATCTTCGATAATTCATAAATAACACGAATTCACCGATAGCAAACCTTTAACATTCCAATTAGTAATTTTACGAACCAATGTTACAAAAGATTGAGCTAAAAAATATCGCCCTCATATGGCCACCGACAATATCAAAACTACTTTCCACGCCCCCATTCAAATTATTTTATTTGGCTTCTACAAATATTTTATAATCTTATTTTACCTTATTTGAACTTCCAATTTAATTTTTCATTCATGTATTAAATCACGTTTCATTTACTTTCCCAATACACCAGCATCATATTGAGGCCCCCTTTTGTTACCAAAACTCACTTCATTTTGTTCACCGCTGACCCTTCTGCATAATTTCATATCATATTCAACTCTAAAGTGCACGACCTTCGGGACGGGACAACTTTCCGGGGTCATTCCAAATTTAATTAATGTATTCAACTTATTTTCATTAAACTCCTAAACTCAAGCCGATCCGAATTTCATTTATATATCAACAATTTCTCCATTGCAACACCGATACGGTCATATAATTTTTATATCAGAATTTTCAGTTTTACATTGAATGATGCAATATTGTGAAATATTTCATAATATTGCGCAATCGTTGCCCACACGGAATGGCGGGGGACATATCCAGACCTTTTCCAGACCTAGTTCCGACGAACTGTATAAATAGCTGAGCGCAACGAGCTCTAGCTAAGTTCGATGTCACCAATGAGTTAAAGTGGAGTTAGTACGTTAACTTTTCGAGAGTGGAATCATTAGTAGTTATTTAAAAGTGATTTTAAATTTAATAAGTTTATATACCAGGAGTTTATAGCAATCCATGTTCGTGTAGAGAAGTTTACATAGGAGAGACCAAGAGTCATACCAATACCAGGCTTAAAGAACATATCAGGCACACAAAGAAGGAAAACATCACTAAGTCTGCAGTTGCGGAACACTCAAAGGAAACAGGTCACTGGATACAATTTGACAAGACCAAAAGATCGGCGAGCACGAGACACTACTGGTCTAGAAGATACAGGGAAGCCATAGAAATACACAAAATCAAATAATTTCAACCGTGACGCCGGATTACAGCTATCGTTGGCATGGAATCAATGTTCCGTTCCGGTCCACTTACCGTGCGACATTACTGGAACCAAGCCACGCCTCCTGACGATGCATAT
Source organism: Leptura quadrifasciata (assembly GCA_963675555.1). NCBI lineage: Eukaryota > Metazoa > Arthropoda > Insecta > Coleoptera > Cerambycidae > Leptura > Leptura quadrifasciata. Next base: position 8,795,928 of record OY776681.1, on the reverse strand, counting down.
AAATAGGGGAGCTCAGGCCAACAGAGCTTATTTCACTTCAGCAGAAGACCATGACAAGATGGTCGAAACGACAAGTATTCAAAACTATCAACGCGAAAGAGAACCCGGAAACCTAACTATGGATCACCATCAGTTCCGGGAAAGCCTTAGAACCAAAATATATACTTGTAATTCGGTACGATTCTAATTAACTTAAGCTTTAGTTCACACTGTCTAGTCAGCTTTCCTACTTTGGCCATAGTCTAATTTTTCTGAAACGAAACTGTCAAGATCTTGCTTTCTTGGCCGAAACCAAGTAAAAAAGAGTTTTTAAATTAAATTCAATCGCCGTCTCGCATGAATCCTGAAAGTGAATTTTTTCAGAACATTTCAAATAAGCCATTTAAATATATTAATTTTTCGTAAAATTCAGACACTACTGAATTTCTGCTGTCGAGTAGTTACCTATTTTAAAAATTTATTAAATAAAAATATATTAATAATTCAAATACGTTCGAAACTCTGTCAATTTAACTTAAATAAATAATTTTTCATTCCGTTTTAAAACAAGTGTTATTATTTCAAGAAATACTGTCTACATGGTATAGTCTTCGACCCTGACAGAGGCAATAAGTGCTAAATAGTGCTAAAGAAATGCTAAATAAAAGAAATCTTTAAAACCAAGTGCGTACAAAGTTCCAGAACATACATACAGGGTGTAGCATTCGACCCGAAATATAGCTTAAAAAATCGGCCTCAAGGGTCTCTACCAAAACTCTCCGACTCAAACTTTTTATTTTTACAAACTCGAGGGGCTAGTTCGTGTTCATAAGGAAAACCGGGGCCTCGCCTCATATCTTCCAGCGGCTTGTATATCAGTATATGCGAGGAAGTTATACAACCTTAGGCGAGGATTGTATAGGGGATATACCATCTTTCGAGGGAATGTAAAGCCGTCGGTCTATTTCCCTTGTCTATTAAATGTTAGGCAAGTAAAAGATCCCGAAGAGGTTCCTGGATCCTGGTTGGGGGTTGCTACTTACATAGCACGTAAGTAAATACAAGTATAACTAAAGTGAATTTTTAACGTTATATTTACAAAAATTGCATATTTGTGTCTTGTCACAGGTTGGCGGCACTGGTACTGTCTAAGAGTACTAGCCCAAATAAATGTTTGGAACATTTGGACGCAAATATTGCATATAAAAGGCAGACAGTGTAAATGCAGCGATCAATAAATTTAACTGTGATAGTATTTTTTTCTAACGATGATTTTTTTAAAAGCTTTTATGAACCTTGCAATGTTTGTCAGTTTGTTTTGATCAAATCTTGCAATCAAAATTTCGATTAGTTGTAATTAAGCTAGAGCCTTGAAATTTTGCACGTGTATAAGTCCGGTGACAATACACTTTAACATTTTCATATAAGAAAAAAACAAAATGGCGGCTTCAAGATGGCGGACGACTTTATCGTTTATGATCCGATTCGACTCAAAATCGATATCTGGGGGTTTTCGAGATCGCCAATTATGAATTATTGGTCAAAATTTAGAAATTCAAAATGGCGCTGCCAATATGACGGACGAATTTGCCATTTATGGTTCAAATTGATCAAAATCGATATCTGGGGGTTTTCAGGTTCGGCAATTACGAATTTCTAGTCAAAAATTTAGTTCAGGATGGTGACTTCAATATGGCGGACGACTTTATCGTCTAAGATCCGATTCGACTCAAAATCGATATCTGGGGGTTTTCTAGTTCGCGGATTATGAATTTTTAGTCAAAATTGTTTTTAGTCAAAATTGAAAAATTCAATATGATATGACTGATGACTTTTGTCATTTATATCGAAATCGATCAAAATCGATATCTCGGGGTTTTTGGGGTCGCGGATGATGAATTTGTAGTAAAAAATTTAGTTCAAGATGGCGGACGACTTTACCGTTTATGATCCGATTCGCTTCAAAAATCGATATCTGGGGATTACGATATATCAAAATTCTAAAAAGTAGAGAATAAACTTTGAAGGAAATCAAACCCATCATTTTGTTACATTATATAATTTTTTTATGATATAAAAGCTTATCGCGAGCAATCTCCTTTACACGGAAAATCTTGCATCAAACTTTTATATCATAAAAATAATTATATAATGTAACAAAATTATGGGTTTGATTCACTTTAAAATTTATTTTCTACTTTTTAGAGCATTTTTTAAATAAAAGCTTTTTAAAAAATATTTATTTAGTAAATAGAGACGTAAGAAAATAACTTTTTATTTACTATGACCGAATCCTAGGAACCTAGCATCAATATGTTTCATATCCACGGTCAAGGATATAAAAACATCTCTATACAATATCATGATAAAGGATTTTTTTTACAATTCATTCTTTATCAACTTTTAACCTTGAGTAAAAAATATATCAGTGACATCCCAAATAGCCACACGATCTAGGTTTTTTGTCAATCTAAATTCGTTAAGATGCTTTATATTTTAATCTCTATTCGATACATAAATGGGGAGCATCAGGACATGCAGGACATATATATTTCACTGTTGGTGCTGTTTAGCTGCATAATAGCTTCCTTGTGTGTTTGTGACAAGTCGGGACAAGTCTGGAATGCGTTATACTGTGACATAGATAATCATGTGTAAAGTAGTGCAATACAATAAAAATGTTATCTGGTGAGGTGTGTAGTTATACTATACACAGTAATTTTTCGGTTATTCAGATCAATTTCTTTTCAAATTAATATATATCATCTCATCATGCCATTGTTTGCACGAAATTGCAGAGTAATTTTTTACCCTTTCATATTTTTTGGTTTCCCACTGAAAGTGACAAAAATACGTATTCGTAATTCTTTAATTTCAATCCAATTAAAATTATTAGAATTAAAATTTAACATTAACATGACAATACATAATGTATTGTGAGAAAATATTGCAAAGACATTATACTTTCCACAAATTTAATTCCGGGTAGTTCTAGACATTTTATTAGGTTGTTCTTCTAATCCCGGTGCATCCACCATATGTTACATCGAGATTAAATTTACCTCCACTGTATGTTACGTTGGGGGCTAAGTGACCATTTGGTAAATAAAAGAAAGTGGTAAAAACAAATGAAGTACTTACATTGTAACCCTCCGGGAGCCACCCCTATCAGAGGGGAGTTGGGCCACACACCATACACCCAAAAAAATGATCTTCGTTTACATTTCAAACCCAACTTTTCTATTCCATTTCGAAGACCCAACTAAATTATTTTTCAAAGTTCTGCCAGCTGTTATTTTACTCTTGCTAGCCGATTTTCGCGAATCAGCAATTCTATCCAGTGGCCTAGTTACTGGATGACATATTTAAACGCACCAGAGCTAACTCGGCATTTTTGTTGAACATTTTGAAATATATTATGATTTATAGGCAAAAATAAAACTGGGTGTTTCAAATGAACAATAAAATAAATAACAATTGCTGCGTGATAATATAGCAAGTTACCAACTAAAAGACTACATTAATTTATCATACAATTTAGAGTCTTAGAAAACACGTACATACTGTAATTATATTAAAAGGAGCAAAAATAGTAACTTGTTTGGCCAATATTAATTTCCGATCATATTCGCAGTTCAATACCAATAAATCCTGATAAGCCAAATATTTACTTTGAGGAAAAAGAGAAATATAATTATGTTTCCTATATACCTACCAACAAATAAAAATATTTTGTGGAAATTAAAATTTGTTCTCTCAGACAAAAGTAATGAAAATGTTTGTTTAATCAAAGTGAAATTACAAATTTCTTTTCTTTAATTTTGGCGCCTTGAATTGCCATTAAATCCACAGTAATAATAATAATAATATATTTTATTATTGCAAGACAACATAAGTACTTTATTTATTGGGATACAACCATCTAGCACGTAACAAGGTGGGAACGTCACAGTGAAGAAATATAATGGCCAAAAGTTGAATAATACATTATACAGTAAGGGAGAGAAACGTCTTATTTTTCCTGAGGTGTAATTTGAGGCCTGAGGGCAACAAATACATCGAGAGAAAAATGGCGGTCTCTCCCGAGGTGTATGTAGTATTTTTTCCACGATCGGGAGTAGAAATATTTATTTCATAAATAAAAAATTATAATAAATTGGAGCGAAAATACAATATTTATAAGCCTTTGGGATATTTCCATTCAACGTATCATGGCAACAGATATTGTTTAACTATTTGGCATGAAATAAAAACTCCCCTAGGGAAATTATTGTCTTACTTCGTCCCTAGGGAGTAAATGCTTTACTTCTGTCACAATTTTGATGCCATAGAAACCAATTTCTACTCCCGGTCGTGGAAAAATATATTTTTTTCTCTCAATTATCATAAAGTAGTCTTAAAGCGCTACAGTTTAAGCTATCTCGCACATTTCTTTATTTTAACGGTAAAGTTTTAGCTACAATTACGGTTTTCAACTGTTTCAGTGGCGCAGTTAGTACTTGGATGGTGACCATTCCAACGGAAACCGCGTTCTCGCCTCACACATCTTCCAGCGGCTTGTATATCAGTGTATGCGCGGAAGCTATACAACCTTAGGCGAGGGTTGTATAGGAGATATACCATCCTTCGGAGGGGATGTAAAGCCGTCGGTCCCTTGTCTATTAAATGTTAGGCAAGTAAAAGATCCCTACTCTTCTTAAGGGAAGAGGTTCGGCAAAATTCCTGGTTGGAGGTAGCTCGTCTACAGGCGTCGGTGTTAGGCCTCAGTAGCGGAAATAGGCCGACGTTAAATAAATGTATAAAAAAAAAACTGTTTCAGTGCCTATGCTGATTTGAAATTTTAATTGTAAATTGTATTTGGTAAGACCTAAATTCTCCCTGGAATTTGGCCATTTTCTTCAAAATAATAACACTTGACAAAACTATGACACCTCCAAAATGTCATTAAAAATTTTGAGATGGCCGCAAATGCTATAGTTATCCTTGATGGTTTTTCTAAATGATCGATATTTTGGAGGTTTCCTCTATGGTGAATTTTATTTTTCAAGTAACCCCATAAAAAGAAATCTAGGAGCGTCATGTCCGGGAATCTTGCTGGCCATGGGTATTGTGAATATCTGCAAATCCGTTTGGCTCTAAACAAGTTGCCCAGATGATTTCTTATATTAATAGTACTGTGAATAGAAGCGCCGTTTTGTTGAAACCATAAGACCCCTCTTTCCTCCAACGGCATGTCGTCAATTACCTCAGTGATTTCATTCATATGAAAGGTCAAATATCTTTCCGATTTGAGATTATGCCGAAAAAAATTAGAGCCAAGTAGTCTGCCCTTAAGAATACCGCACCAAACATTGGTTTTAAAATAGTACTGGTCTTTACATTCAATCACAAATCTGGGGATTTCATCAGCATACCACCTGCTGTTTTGGGAACTTACTACCCCATTGGAAGAAAAACTTGCTTCGTCTGTGAAAAGGATATGTGTAGCAAAAGATCGATTTTCTTATTTTTTTTTTTGTATCCAAGCACAAAAAAATACTCTAACATCAAAATCGCGTTTTTTAAGCGTGTTAATAAACTTTTGCTTATACGGGCGAAATTTGCGTTTCCTCAAAATCATCCTTACAGTAGTCCCTCCTGCGCTAGTTTTATCGGAAATCGAAGTTTGTTTATGTTATATTACATCAAGCAAAACGTCTTTCTCATTTTCATCAGTTCTCCAATTCGTGTGTGGCTTTTTGTAAAGGCTTCCAACTTGTAAAGGTTCAAATGTGCTTTTAGAAGGCGGAATATTAAAATATAATATTTTTAGTCGCAATCTTCTCTATAAAATTCTTATTTTACTATAAGGAATGTAACCGGCCTGTAACCAACAGCTACTCTCCGGGCTATGTGCCCCGCCGACCGCTGAATTACAAGTTACAAACCTGGCGCGTTAAGTGTAATAATTGCATATTACCATCAAAACGCTAATGCTTCACCAAGTAACTCTGCCAACGATATGTTTCAGAAAGGGTACCAACCCACAGGCAGCACTGAATGTACATTTCTCATTATTGTAATTTAGATATAATTACGGAAAACATTTTCTGGCCTTAATTGATTGTCCTTAAGGAATAGAAATCACAAAAATGCTGTTGTCTCTGCTAGTAAGTAAAGGGTCGCTTATTCTATGTTTTTGTATCTGGAATCGGAACAAACAGAACATTGCCTCTGTTATCAGCAGTCATGATAACAAGTTCTCCAATTCAGTATTCTCCAGCAAATCTCATGATAAGAACTATCTGCAATATGACATTTTCGTTCTTCGACGTTTGTATATATGAGTCAAAATTATCCTTCTATCGATTGCATTTGCCATTTTATTCTCTCTCGGTCGGTTTCTCATAAATAAACATTCACTTAAATTACAATTAAGTATAACTATTCTACAGTCTAAAAGGAACTAAGGAAATACCAACGATTATTTAAATATCAAAAGGGATGTTGTAATTCTAGATATAGTAAACCAATTAACAATATATTAAACCTCGCCCCTTTCATATAATTCGGCTAAAATGTTTTCGTAAATATTTAATCTAGAATTTTCCCCCGTGAATTTATGAATTCTGTTATGCCCTGTCACTGAATGATGTAGACCTATTTCAAATGATACCTTGCGAAACAGTCAGCCTGGTAAAATTTATTGGTTTCAATGTTTAATCAAAATTGTTTCATTATTATTCATAACGGCACTCTATCTATCATACATAACTTAAATACACAAAGGAATTCCATTTGGTATTAAGACGATATAGATATGCGTAAGATCGCCTATGAATAAATATTTAAGAATACTTATTTTGAATTATCTGTATTGTTATATATTTTCTATTCGGCTTAGTCCTCTAACGACCAACTTATACTTTACTCTCCCATAATACCCATAATAGACCAGGGCCAAACCGTTTAAAATATCGTAATAGACGATAAATTCTTAGCAGTATACGAATGGTCGGAAAATGTAGTTAATGATGTAAATAATTAAGGAAAAATCGTCCAGACTAAGTAAAAGTTCGGGAAGGGGGGTTGGGGTGGTAATATATACATTTTTAGGTGTTGGTACTCGTTTTTTGCGATTTGCGGCTAAACTATGCATCCTATCGAAAAATGTTGAATATAAAAGTTGTAGATAATGAAAAAATCTAAAACTTTCTAATTGATCATTATTGACCATAACCTCAAAATTATCGAGAAAAATGCAAAAAACAGTTTTTTCGGTTTTTAATTTATAACTATCGCAAAAATGTTTATATTTTCATGAAAATTGGTAAAAATGTTCTCTTTTGTGTTTTAAACAAGCCCAAATTTTTTCAATGCGAAATATTTAATTTTCGATGTTTTATGAAGAAAATAAAGAAAAAAGACCTAATTTTCAATCGAAAAATTTGGTTAGCAAATTTTCGATTAATGAACTTTACTAGTGTTCATTTTTTTCGTTGAAATCTCAACTTTAATATAGAATTAAAATATAATATTGTTTATATACAAAAATATCGTTAAAAAAGCGAAAAACTGAAAAACTACTTTTTAAAAATCGAGTTTTCGGTGAAAATCATGAATTTCTTTTTCTTTATTGTAAATAAACGTTTACATTCATAAAAAGCGTTAAGTCTCATACAATAATATATTATACAAGTAATGCACATGTACCTAACTGAGGCGAGACTGTTACAATTGATCCATTACTATTATTTCAGAGAATTTCGCGAAATATCAGCAGCACAAATGATATGAAAAATTATTTACAGTACGAGCTTGCTCCATTTCCTGTGTCGTTGTTTACAGAGAACGGCTTCAGAAAAAATGTTAAGTCACATTTATATACAGAATTTGCGAGAATCGTTACCAACTTCGAGCAATATTGTACACGTTGTTAATGGCGGGTTTCTCTTACACAAAGTAATCTGGCAAAAAAACGATACAGTTAATGAAATAACACAAAAATATTTACATTATGTACGAAACAACTACGCAAAAAATAGTTATATGAAGAGGATGCAGATTCCCTAATTATCAATACATCCCTTGAAATAGCAAAAAACTCCGATAAAATAGTGGTAGTTGTTGGTCAAGACATAGATCTTTTAGTTCTTTTAAATCAATTCAGTTCACATGAATTGAATATCTATTTCCACAAACCTGATGCAGGAAATATTTATGATACTTACTACACCTCTAATAGTTTTAAACATAAATCACATAAACATATTGTAGCATTTTTGCATTGTTTTTCTGGCTGCGATACAACTTCCAGTTTTGCTGGGAAAGGAAAAAAAAAACAATTATAAAATCATTATTGGCCGATAAACATTTACCTAATCTTGCAGAAATTTTTTACAATACAAATGCAGACAAACAAACGATTACCGAAAATGGATTAAAAATAATAGCTTCTATTTACAAAAGATTTGAACTCTACCGAACGGCTACTGTTAAATCCTCATTTCATTTGAAAACATTATCTCCAACTGAAGGGGCAGCTAAGCAACATTGTTACAGGGTGTAGTGTATTTTCAAATACAAAGTTGGCTTGGTAATTAATGAACAGCTACAGATTGGGGATGGAAACATCACGTTAATGGCATCGTACCTATATTTACAGAACAAGAATTAATTCCTGAAAATTTATTGAAAATTATCTGCTGCAGCTGCGAAACAGGATGCGGTAATAGAAAATGTGGGTGTCGCAAGCATGGCTTAAAGTGCACAAATTTGTGCTCAAATTGTCACGGTTCTGATAAATATTCTAATGCCGAAAAATCGTTGTACGAATAAAATTGTAGTCTCGAGGACATCGAAGACGAAGACAGTACCCACTGTCTAATAAATAATAATAAAAATAATGATACTGAATTCTGGCGATAAAGAATTGCCCACGAAGAAAAAAAGATTTCAATACAATTATTTTATTTTTAATTTTTGTATTTTATAATCAAATATAAGACTTTGACGTGATAATTTGTAAATACTTACGAATCACAAGAAATAATTAACAAATTTTCTCAGTTCACAGGCTTTGTGTTTTTTGAATTTTTACCTATTTAATTGCAGTTTAAATAATGTTTTCGGGACTTTGAAAGCTGAGAATAGTTAGGTACATGTACATTACTTGCATAACATAGTATTGTATGAGAATTAACGCTTTTTATGAACGTAAACATTTATTTACAATAAAGAAAAAGAAATTCATGATTTTCACCGAAAACTCGATTTTTAAAAAGTAGTTTTTCAGTTTGTCGCTTTTTTAACGACATTTTTGTATATAAATAATATTATATTTTAACTCTATATTAAAGTTGAGATTTCAACGAAAAAAATGAGCACTAGTAAAGTTCATTAATCGAAAATTTGCTAACCAAATTTTTCGATTGAAAATTAGGTTTTTTTTCTTTATTTTCTTCATAAAACATCGAAAATTAAATATTTCGCTTTGAAAACATTTGGGCTTGTTTGAAACACAAAAGAGAACATTTTCACCAATTTTCATGAAAATATAAACATTTTTGAGATATTTATAAATTAAAAACAGAAAAAACGGTTTTTTGCACTTTTCTCGATAATTTTGAGGTTATGGTCAATAATGATTAATCAGAAAGTTTTAGATTTTTTCATTATCTATAACTTCTATATTCAACATTTTTCGATAGGATGCATAGTTTAGCCGCAAATTGCAAAAAACAAGTACCAACCCCTAAAAATGTATATATTACCACCCCAACCCCCCTTCCCGAACTTTTACTCAGTCTGGACGATTTTTCCTTAATTATTTACATCATTAACTACATTTTCCGACCATTCGTATACTGCTAAGAATTTTTGTTGCCTTAAACAGGATTTGCCCTGGTCTATAATGCAAACAAAACCAAAACACTCTTTTGTTCCTAATATTAATCTTGTTTAAGGAAGGAGCTTTCTCATGTATGAAACTTTAATTAAACAACTTGATGATATAATTAAAAGTAAACACAATAGGGTACACAGGTGTATCTTCTACATGATTTTATTAAATTTTACCTAAAAAGTCGACACTCAGTCAATCTGCTAAAACAGTTTTAGAGCAATGTTCAATAAGGTAAGCTTCGCTGTATTATGACAGCGCACTAGACTGATTAATTTATAATTTTATTGAAGTTACAGTTTGTTAATTTCATAATGCAAGGGTATCTAAGTGTACATAAACATGTACTTGATGTTCTTAGGAACTATAAAATTATACGTATATTATTTAGTGTCATTTTAGTTTTAGTATACATCAAGACATTATTAGTTCTGCACTTTAGAACTTGTTTAATTCAACGTCACAACCGCGAAAGTAAGAACTGGCACATACGGATACTTATTCACGAAAAACTTCACAAGATGGGAACACGATAATAAATGTAACTCTACACTTAAGTACTAAAAGCATGAGGAAACCTACGAAAATATACAAATACTTTTCGTAAGAAAAATCTTGCTCAGGAATGTCACTTAGATTGATGGCCGCCGTTTACACAAATGCACATTTCAGCACGTTTTGTAGATTCATCTCCGCACTTCGTCCACCCCTACATTTTGTAGAAATAAATTTTCCTTTAATTGTTCAGTTTATTTCCTACTGGCTATCGAATGCGAAAGAGGAAGGTCGAACTGACGCCAAATCGTGCCAGCTTCTACGAACAGAAATTCAGACACGCCGAATTTCACTGTTATGATATATTTCAGAGCATATTATTAAAATTATCATATCAATGAGCAATATTACTTACCTTTAGATACCCGATTTTAATGATAATTACTTAAATGTTGGAAGAAATGTCTTAAAATCATCACAAAGCATCTGATAAAGATTCGTCTATACACGTCGATTTTTCTATGAAGTTGTCTGAAAAGCGTAAATTATTATACGTTAGTTTCATCAAGATTTCGCAAAAGAGCAAAGAAAATAACAACAATTTCTAATTAAGCTCCACAAAACAAACACATCGTCCATCCTGCCCTAAATTCTCGTCGCCGATTTATCAACTCATCTCCTAATCACTTTAGGTCTTATTTTATTTGCTCTCCATCTTTTCCCATCACAATTCTAAACTGCAAGGGACATGGCAACATGAAACGTCGACAACCCACCGGGGACCGTAATGTATGGTAACATCACTATCAGAGTGAGCTGTGTTGCAGTATTTCCTCTGCTCTCTTACCGAACTGTCATCTCCAACTCCATCGGGCTTGAAATCCAAGCGTCCTTTTCACGATTCAAAGGAATAGGATTTCGGAGGGCGAGTGTTACTAAAACTGTTGTAAATTTCGTATTAAATCGAAATCAATATTCGTTTGCTTATTTATTTATTTATTTATTGCATACACTGCTCAACAGGTAAAATACCCAATTATGGGGCAGGAATAGAAAGTTATAAAACAAAACATAAAAGCCTATAAAACATTAAAAATCGATATGACACAAAAAAACAGACAAAAAAGGCATAGTGAATAATACAAACTAACAAAAACATCAATAAATACAAAGTATAAATTACAGATAATTAAAAACAAGTTTAATGAGGTACATGTGTAGTATTAACTTAGAGAAAGTCAGAAGGAAACAAAGATTCAAATTCAGTGTAAGAAAAACAAAAGTAATTTGAAAGTATTTAAATTAATTAAAAACTTTAGCTTTTATATCATTAAGGCTGCAATAAAAATATCGAGGTTGCTGCACAGTTTATTAAAATTGTTAGACAGTGAACAAAGGCGAATTTTTTAATAAGTTTGTATGTGGAGTAGATAAATAAAAAACTTGGTCATTACGAGAATTTAATCTAGGAACGTGAATATTTAATTTGCAAATTATTCCAGGAACATCAAGCTCATTGTGTAGCGTTTTAAATAAGAATACTTGAGAGACGTATATTCGCCTGTCTTCCAGAGTAGATAACGAGATCCTTTCAAGCAATTGACTCTGCGGAAAGCCAATAGATGGATAGATACCATCCGACTTAAATCAAAGTAGTTTAACAAACCGTACAAATAAGTGATGCATATTCCAGTTTCGACCTCACAAATGACTGGTAAAGGCTTTTCAATGTATCCGTATTAGTAAATTCACGACTGGTGCGAGCTATGAATCCAAGAGCCTTAAAGGCTTCAGAGGCTATGGTATCAATATGGTTGGTAAATGATAATTTGCTATCAAAGATTACGCCTAGGTCGCGAAAAGTTGTAGGCCTCTGAAGAGTATCATTAATCAAATGATAGTCAAAAATAATCGGAGATGTTTTCAATGAAAATGACACATTACGTTGCATTTATTAGCATTCAAGGGTAGTTTATTTACTAAACACCAGTTGTTTACTTTACTAAGACAAGCTTGAAGTTGAAAATAATCATGAATATGGTTTATAACTGAGAAAATTTTAAGGTCATCAGCATATAACAGGCAAGGCAAATCAATTTCGTCCGTTATATCATTGATAAATAAAGGGCCCCAAGATGGATCCCTGGGGAACACCAGAGATAGCAGCAAATTCAATTGACTTGAAACCGTTAAGAGTAACATACTGAAACCTATTTGTTAAATAAGACTTGAATAAGAGAATTAATGAGTATGAAGGGCCAATTTTCTCTAATTTGATTAACAGTAACTGATGATCTAACCTGTCGAATGCTTTGGAGAAATCCGTATATATGATATCAGTCTGGCGATGTTCATCTAAAGATTCAGAAATATACTGAGTTACACAGAATAAGTTAGTCGTCGTTGAACGCCCCTTCATGAATCCATGTTTGTGAATAGATATCTTAGACTGAATTGAACGATAAATACTGTCGTGAAGTAGGAATTCTAAAACTTTGCAAAAATTACAGATTACAGAGATAGGCCTAAAGTTTTGAATATCTAATTTATTCCCCTTTTTATAAATAGGACAGACTTTGGAAAGTTTGCATAAGTCCGGAAATTGACAATTTTTTAATATAAGGTTAAAAATTAGAGTTAGAGGATACGCAAAAATAATAGCACAGTCTTTCAATAAAAATGCTGGTATAGAGTCGGGACCTGCAGTCATTTTAGGCTTAATGCGTTTTAAGGCCTGGAGGACATCTGCCTCCTGAAAAAAATGTATATTAACAGTATGGTCATTATTTGGACAATCGTTATCGACAGAATTATTCGCGGCGTCTAATGAGGAATCAGAATATGACTGGCTAAAAAATCTGGCAAATGCATCTAAAATATCATGCGGACTATTAAGTGAAGCACCGTCAAAGAACATTTCATCTGAAACTCCGGTTGATCCTTTCTTGTCATTAATGAATGCCCAGAATTTGTTAGGATCGTTTTTTATATTATTTTCGGCATTTTGTACAAAGTTTTTATAGGCAGTATTAATATCGCTCTTTACTTCCCGTCTGACCTTTTTAAACTCCTCAAAAAGATCATCGGTTTCCGAGCACATTTTTCTGAGACGTTCCTTAAGCCTAATTTTTTTATAATACTACCATTAAACCAAGGGGGGTACTTATTATTCCGCGAGTCCGATTTCTTTGGTACACACAATTCAAACTCCAAATCAAGTCTATCATAGAACTGAGTGCATATACTGTTGACGTCATTGAGAGAGGAAAGAAAAGACCAGTCAACATTAAGGAGGTTAACATATAATTTAGAGAAATCACATTTGCGAAAATTATAATTAATATTATGATTAAGTGGAAAATTATTAGTAAGTTTTTTAGTGGCGTTCATCTCAATTGATATGTCCAAGACAGGGTGATATATATCCTCATTAATTAACGGATCAAAAGACTGTGTTACGTCACAATTTTTGTTGTGCAAAACTAAGTCCAGGATGCTATTATTGGAGTTATGTACAAAATTGTACTGAGATAAGTTGTTACTGTCCAGAAAATTATTTAAGGCTCTGATTTGGCCGTTGGGTTGTAGATCTTTCAAGTAAATCGCGAATTTGGAAATATTAAAGTCACCGAGGATGGCAAAATCACTGCTGTTATCCTGTAGACACCTTAAAGTACTTAGTGTCTCGAAAAAATATTCGCAGTCGGCCAGAGACAGACTCGGTGGTATATAAATGACGAATATATAGAGGGAACGATAGTTAAGTGAAATTCTTACACCCAAGATGTCAATGGCTGGCACGTTGTTACAACCTGCAGAGTTAAGGTTTACCATAGAAGAAACACATTCTGAATTTACGGCTAATAGTACGCCACCGCCCCTTGAGCGATTAATGGCAGTAAAATTCCTATCAGAGCGAAAAATATTATATTCGTTGCAGAATAGTTCTCTATCAAAGACGGAGAAATCAAACCATGTTTCGGTTAATGCGATAGCGGAGTATTCAGAGCGCACTTATCTCATTTGTAATTTGTCATTGTCTTTTTTACCTGTTGTAGCAAATGAACAGCAATGCTGGCTAATTTACTAGCGGCAATTATATCAACATTGTATTAAGCCTTAACAGTAATTCAATAAAAGTAGAAAATATTAGGGAATAAATCAGCAAAGGTATTTAAAATGTAAAATGCAGCAATTCTCTCTAATAAATTTACGGGATTACGTGAGAGATGAAATTGTAGTTCTATCTGACAAGATATTTTTATGAATAATAATTATAAACGCAAAATTGAGGTTTTCAGCCGCGTACCGGCCGGCGTTCAAATTAACCTCGGTTTCATGCTGACCATTGATAACATAAATCAACGCTTTGCTAGTACATAATTGCTAGTAATTTTATTTTATATTCATTTGTTCACAAAGCAATTCATGGAAAATATAGCTATGATTAATTTCTTAAAATACATCGACGAGATCCACTGGGAAAACAAATATATTTAGTTGAAGCTGAGATACATGGATGAGATCCACTGGAAAAAACAAATATATTTAGTTGAAGCTGAGACTTAGAAACGATATTCTACCTTCAATGCTCTTCACATACTTTGTGCTTAATTAGAGAATCATTAATAGATGTCGAACATCAAAATGAAATGGAGGGCGAGCCAACAAACGAAATATAAATATACGTCCTAACAAAAGGGATTAGCTCCCACGCACATCAAGAGTCTTTCTTAATTGTTTTTCAGATTTCTAATATTCGGGAAAGTTAAGTAAAGAAGTTAGATTACCTGCTTAATAAAAAAGAATAAAAGTGTTTGAATCTTTATTGAATAGCCAATAACTGTGTTGTTAGAGGGACTTGATTATTTTTTTAGGTTAAGTTAATTAATGAACTTTAATGTTGCTAATTTGAATGCAGGGTCATTGCTTATTGGATTTGTTGAGTTTTCTGAATTTATCACTAATAGTAACTATCAACTATAGGTATTGTTACTGAGACCTGGTTGAATCAAAATATCTTTTGATGTTGTGAATATTATGGATTTTAATATTCTCAAAAAGGGCCGTGTAAATTGAAGAGGTGGAGGTGTTGCAATCTATTACAAGGACTAGATGTGAAGTCTTGCACATTAATGGGGAAGTAGAAAGTGAACTTGAACAGCTATGGGCAAGATGTAAGTTTAAATCGAAAAAAAAAAATAATAATAATATGCCGTTGGTGCTATCTATCACCCACCAAAGTAAATGTAGTAGCCTCTTCTATATTCAACATTAAACCAACTCTATCGAAAATTCTTTGTCTCAAATAGTACCTCAAGTCGAGGACATTATATGTACTAGTGACATCAATTTAAATCCATATAATCTGACCAATACACAAGTTGAAAGTTTTAATAGTTTTTTAAAATCATATCGTCTTAATCAAATTTTGGATATGCCAACACGTATCACACCATATTTTAGCACGCTTATCGATTTCATTGCAATGATTTATCTTCAGTTAGGGATAAGTTTGCCATTGATATGCACAACATATCAGATCATTGTCTGGTATCGTATAGTCTACTAACTATACGTTACCCAGAAAAAAACATATTTCTCATATATATTTTTATACATTCAATCACATTTTCGCTCTACGTTTTTTGTGCCAAAATCTTGGAAACTCATCAAGGAGTGTAATTTTAGAAAGTATAGTAAATGTCGCTGTACGGGGACGTAATGTCGCCCCGACCACAAAATTTAGAAAGTATAACGAAAACAGAATTTTGAAAATAAAAACCCTTTTACGAATCCACGTTGTGCAGCACTGCAACTCATGCGTTGTGTTAAATATGAGGACAAGTTATCCAGTCTCTAGTCAAAGTATTTCGAGAGTTTTAGCGAAAGTAGCCCTTAGCGTCGAGAGTGCCCTATCATTTTCTAGCAGTCGATTTTGACGGAAAAATGATTGGTTTTAAGCGTATATGCCCTGAACCGGTTCCTCAGTGATTCGGTGTCAGAAAAGTACAGTTACCATGTACTCAGAACGTGCATGGGACCGCCTTGCCTGAACGTATGATTCTATAATTGCAGAATATAATTCAAAGTCGTTGCGATTCAACCATCTTTAAGCTCCAAGGAGCGAACTAAATTAATATTGAACTGATAATACGTAAATAAATACACCACAGGTAATGACGACCCCCTTTATTCCGGAAGGCTCTAGTAGAGCCTTGTGTGGGAGGGGGCTACACATTTAGAGACAAGGGACACACACCCAATATCCGTGTAGAGTGAAAAAATCCCTCTCACAGTATTTTCCACTGCCACGGCCGGGGATCGAACCCGGAACTTTTTGGTGAGAGGCAAGTGCGCTCACCTCTCGACCATCAGTCATACTGGCAAGCAAAAACCCACCAAAATTATAAGCATTGAACTTTCCTTGAATCTTTTTGTGTAATCGTTAGCTATAAACCGCACATTGGATGGTAGTTGGTTACATTATGAGTCGTTCCGTTCCTCACTATGTGTTATACACGGGCCAGACTATAGTTTGTCAATACATTTTCTTGAATGTTTTTGTAAAACATAATTTTCTAAAAGATTTAATATATATTTTTGAACTTTGTATTATCTTTTTCTTGTGTTTTCCAAATTCTTTTCAGGGTAAATTTTACTATTTACTGTGTTAGATTTATAGTGTTACGACGTCCAATTGATACCATCAGTGAAGCAGTTAAGCAAAAAAGTATAGTAAGTATAGATTTTGTATTATTCTCCATCTGAAACAGTCGTTTTGAACCCTTATTTGTGAAGGTTTAATATCAATTTTGGAAAGTATAATATAAAGTCCTTCAGACGTGTAAAGATGGATTGTTCACATCAATTCCGATCTGCGTTCTACAACCGATCTCGAGTTCTTCCTTGGTAGCTTCAAATAAAAAACAACTAATCTCTCTGCCCTCGTGCACCTAATTATAAGTGAATATTTTTATTTCTCAAGACAAAACTTTCGCTGTGAAAAATTATCGTTTTTGCAATCTATTTCAAGTTAATTTTAAGCGTATTAAACTATGTGCAGTGTTATTTAAATAAATATTTTAATTTCGTTTTAAACTAGTGTGTTATTTCAAGTAGTAATGTACAGGGTGATGCAAAAGTACCCTGCCACAAATAACAAAAAGTATTTTCTCTAACTCTTGACTAAATATAAGTGCTCCAACTGCATACACAGGGTGAACGCTTGACCCTTGTGCAGCAAATATTAAATGTTTCTTAATCTTAAACCAACTCTCTTCAATCAAAAATAAGTGCACAGATCTTGTTACACGACAAACGCCACATATACGTGACTTAAGATCGGTACACTTGCTCGATATACCAACACACTTATCTACTTTATTTAGGAGGTCCTTTTTTTATTTTGCAGTACAAAATTATAATTGAATATCAAAATTAATAAAATTTAATAGTTTAAGTTCTTTTAAAAAGAAATATATCGCTTAACTATTAGGTGGTCAGCTGAATTTGACATAACGACTTATCCTAAGCTTTTCCTTTTTCTTTTTTCTTCTATTATTTTCACTTTTCAGCAATGAAGTTCATTTGCTCATGCTATTTTCTATTAATTTATTACAAATTTTTAAATTAGTTCAGTATTAGGTTAGTCTATTATATTTATTTTCTATTTTTACAAACTTTGTACAATTTCGTAATTTGTTATTCTTGCGTGGTTGAGTGGAAGGCCAGCTTTACTGAACTCTGCCACAAATAAAGACAATTTCTTATTATTATTTACAAACCAAACATTAATATTTTATTTTGTGGTAACTTTAATCTCGATTCTTACAATAACTCGAATGATTTTTGAAAAATGTACAGTTTGTTGCAATGCTTTAATCTAGATTATATGGTAGGATGGCCTAAGATACTGACAGTCACCTCCTAAAACTACCCCTTAGCAGAAGAGAAGGTTTGATTGATACCATGTAAACTAGTGTCCGGATGGTCTATAGCTAAGTTTAAAATATGAATTTGATATTTTAAATGAGTCGGAAGATATTGCAGAAAAACTGAAATTTATTATCTATTACTTTTCGATTTTTTTAAATTTCGTAAACCTATTCCTATCGGCAAATCTTTGTATGAGCGAATAGATATGCGCATTATGCATTTCAAGTAAGTGTCAAAAGGGCGACAAATCTCGAAGGATATCGTCATATCTGCTTAAACACGTACGCAGATAAACTTATTGTCCTGTATAACCCCTCCGTCGTTCGTTATCCCTCGACAAGGATAAACTATAAAATTTAAATCAAATTTGCATAGACGTGAGGTGATTTATGGCGCCGTACGTTTACGGATCTGCGAAGTTCTCATTCAATAAACTTTGAAGTATTGTCAAAACGCATATTATTGCTAAGTACACGTCGTTCACAGTGAAGGATGAAGACATCCCCAAGTGTAATTGATAAACCCCTGTTTGCTTGTTTACCTTATATTTGCGACGCGGATTGCCAGAAGATGGATTGTAGTGATAGCTAGAATAACATTAACGTTAAAGTGCATTTAATACAAGTTTAGTTTTGTTAAGAAAACATTTATTTCTTTAGGTAGGTACATAAAAAGTCAGTTCTTCAGCTGAAAGATGCTGAAATGAAATTATTTTACGTACTTGCTACCTTTTTGAAATATAAGTTTTTAACAACAGTACTTATTTTAAATGAAACGGAAAGGAATATAATGTATTATGCCTAGTTGCTACCATAGGTATAAAATTAATCTCATTAAAAATAAGTCCGTACTCAATGCTATCATGTGAAAGCTTCTATAAGAAGATTAAATATGGTTCGTTTATGGATTTTTAGACTACTCAGGGAAAACTTAGAAAGTAAATCAAAATGTGTGTTAGTTCAACTTGATAAGTTCCGTCAGCTTTAAAAGATGTATATTATAAAAAATCTATTATTTAGAAGTAAAATAAAGTAGAGTAAAGACTAGCTTCTTACTTCCCCCTCCTCAACCTAGTAAGAATATTTTTATAGCTATTTTTCTTGCTCCTTAACAGTTATAAACATAGAATACACCAGAAAACCCGAAAGAACTACATTTTTTTGTATCTGTTTGTAACCCACTTATCTTTATTCCCATTTCAGTTTTCTTTCTTTTCAATAAAATTGTTCATTCTTAATGATGAGGTGGTTTTGAATTACCGAAATAATTTCACGGAAATTTTGGGTATCTAATTAATTATATGTATTTGTCTAAATGCCTAAATGTAGGCTATCCAAAGTCCTCGGTAACACCCCAACCAGGATTGCCTAAATAAAGGCATCCGAAGGGCAAAGATCTATATATTATCAGATAGCCAGGCAGCACTGAAAACTCTAAGGCCCTATACCTTTGAGTCTAAAATTGCCTGGGAATGTAGGCAATCCCTAAAGCAACTGGCTAACAACAACAAGGTTATCTTGATGTGGGTGCCAGGGCATGAGGGAGTACAAGGAAATGAACTTGCTGACAGCCTTGCAAAAAAAGGAGCTAAAGCATCATTCATTGGACCTGAACCGTTTTGCGGCCTGGCCAAAAGACACATAGCGGAGGAGATCCAAGAATGGGAAAAGGACCAGAAAAAGTCCTACTGGAGGAATACTTCAGGCCAAAGACAAGCGAAAAAGTTTATAACTTATGCCACAAGGCGTCCCGAACTTGAAAAGTCCGAATTAAGGCCAATCACAGGCCTTCTAACTGGCCACTGCCCCTTGAGATATCATCTCAAGAATATGGGCAAGGCGGTAGACAACAAATACAGATATTGTGATACTGCAACTGAAACTGCAGAACATATAATCGGTGAATGCAAGGTGTTAGTCCGAACTAGGCTAAAATTCTAGGACAGGCCGAATTAACGCCTGAAGACTTAGGGAAATTAGCCCCCAGGAAAATCACAAGCTTTGTAAATAGTCTTGGAGTCCTGAGCAACATCTAGATGTAGGGTAACTCATAATAGATCTTTTAGGTCGAAGTAAAGTAAGGCTGTTCGATGCCAAACGACCCCATAAAACAATCTACGATCTACAATATAAATATAATAAATAAATACCGTAGAAATTAGACAACCCCCAATTCCAGAAGCCAGGGCTTGTGCATTGAAAAAACGCGGACATACAACCATTTCCTCCGATAGTGCCAGTGCCGGAGCCAGGATTCGAACCCGGTGGTGCGACGTGATTAATCGTGATTGCCACCTCGTGCCTTAACCCACTCGGCTATCGACCAGACCAGATCGTTTATTATATGTATGTTGTTTATTTAAAATCAATGTGTTCCTTAATATTTGTGTGTCTATTTATCACATTTCATTACAAAAATATTAAATTCATCAGTACATAGGCATTATTTTATATTACTTCTAACTTATAAGTATATCACAAAAATAAGCGCGTATTTTCTTGCTTACAAGAAATAAGATTTCTAAAAATAACTAAATATATAAAAAATAGTGTTGACATAGTATTATTTAAGAAAATACAACAAAAACAAATAAAAACTTAACAGTTATCGAACAGAACAAGAATATATAAAAATCAGACAAAAAACGAAATGTAACAAAAAATTCATTCTCATTAACCAAGAAATTAAGTAACGAAACCTCCAAAAGTTTGGTTAGGTTCATGGATAAAACAAGGACAAGGGTCACAACTCACATTCCAATGGTGTTCGGGTTTATTCATAACGCCGATCGATTTTGAACAGTTCCAAAACAGTCTTCAAGGTTCAGCAACTGCGCAAGTAGTTCTACGCAGTCCGAGAATCGTTCTTGAACAGTCCGAAAATAATAACCCGAAAAAACCTATAAATGCATTATCCTCGTACTAGAGCAATAACCAGGAACTTGGACATATGTCGAACAACTGTTCGAAATATTATGAGAGAAGTTATTGGTTTATAAGAAATTAGTTCATTAATTAGAACCATAGTTAGTTTGTGCCAAAAAAAAATTCTAATAAAGTTTAGAGTTTATAGAGTTTTTTGTTTTACGGCTATGTGATGCTATTGCATCTCGGAGTTCTTAATACTTTAGAGCAAGTATAGGAAATATATGACGTAACAACAAACATTTTTCATATGTTGCTCAGAAGAACTTTTAGAAAATAAGATTGATTTGTTTGATTTATATTTTTTTAGGTGTCATCCATATCACATACTTTTTCATTTGTTACATTGTTTATTGTTATTACCATCAGATTTGTTGTTATTGTTATTAATTAATTACTAATTGGGGCAAGCGTAGGTGCGTCTTTACTATGTACATATTTCGATATGCGATGTAAAGCAACGTTAGGTGCAGTTAGTAGTTGGATGGGTGACCATCCCAACGAAGACCGCGTCCTCGCCTCACACATCTTCCAGCGGCCTGTATATCAGTGTATGCGCGGAAGCTATACAACTTTAGGCGAGGGTTGTATAGGGAATATACCATCCTTCGGAGGGGATGTAAAGCCGTCGGTCCCTTGTCTATTAAATGTTAGGCAAGTAAAAGATCCCTACTCTTCTTAAGGGAAGAGGTTCGGCAAAATTCCTGGTTGGGGGTAGCTCGTCTACAGGCGTCGGTGTTAGGCCTCAGTAGCGGAAATAGGCAGACGTTAACTAAATGTATAAAAAAAAGAAAAATTACTAATTTTTATATTGTGTAATATATATTCTACTGAATATTTTTGGCGTATGTTGTTTCTCCGTTGCGCCATTTTCACAGCTTACTTGTTTCAACAGCTATTTTGCAAATTCAAGATCCAAGATCTGATAATATTATTCATAATTTCAAATTTCTTTGCTAATATCTACTGTTAGAAAAAAAAATCGAGTTGTGGTTTTCACTGATATTCCATTCTGTGATTTACAATTTCATTTGTTTGACATTTTATTTGTCTCTCAGGTTCGTTAAATTTAGATGTTTCTTTTACTTCTTTATTTGAAATGCCTCGGCACACCATGTTTGGAGATAGGTTCAGAGGTATTTGAGATGTTGAAAAAAAAATACAACTTGGACACCCTGTGTCTTGTGTATTATTAATGGTCCACTCTATATATATCCGACGCCTTAATATTATTAGGATGCGTGAATATTGTATATGGCAACCAACCGGCCATTTGATAGGTAAATAACAATCAGTTAGATCGATTACATCACTTAAGTTTATTCCCTTGGGCCCTACACATGAAACACTATCTACAATAATTACTGCTGTCAATATTGTTTATATCCTTGAAACGGGACATTTGATGCTATCTCAGGAATAACTATACTAGATAAAATATTGAAGTAATATGACCTACCAAAGTATACATTTGAATGGGCATAACACAACAATAATAAATTGCCGTCATCGAGTGTGCTGTTTGATTTTTCTATAAAAATTAAAAACGATCCCATGTAACCCAATTCCCCGGTGGATTAAAACGCGGTTAAAAGCAATTCGCTTGAATCTATCTCTACATGTGTCTATTTATATTCAAATAAGGTTTTGCAATCACTGAGAATTGTTATAGTTAAGCCAGTTGAAACGTTCTAAGCCTGTCCGAGTGGGACTGGGTAATGATGAGATAGTTGTTTAAATAGATTTTACAATAGTTTGCCATATTAAACACTTATATTAACACTATTTTATTAATTCTGTTTATGGTTATCTGGTAGCAGAGTTCTTAAACTTAAGACTTGCTGTAAATGGAAAAACGCCTAGAAATTGTACTTCGCAATGTACAGTTGTTGAAGATTATAAGCATTAGGTAAACTACATGATCAAATATGATTGACCATACTTCAAGCTAGTGCTATTAGCTATATATTGGCCAGATAATAATTCGCAGTCGACAACGTGAGAGGGTCGTCATCACAGCATCAGTTAATTGTGTGTGCACTTTGCCTTTATGTACTAACAAAACATATTTTTTATCCTTTGTATAGTTGAAAACCATGGACGTATGATAAATGGGAACGACAATATAATAAGCCGTGTGTTCGCTCACTTAATTTCTAAGAAAGCTAGAATTCTTGTCCCTTTTTTGTTCATGCCAGAAATTTTTTGCGCCCTATTTCATTTGTCCAGAACAAATGGATTTCCACCTTTTTCATTGATGCTGAGTTAGATTAGATAAGAATACGCGTTTACCTTCTGAAAGGAAACGCTTTTCTTTCGTGGACGTTTTCCCATATTACCATTGAATGGCACCTCAATATGAAGATGCATAGCGTTCGCATTCTGCTGCAATCGAACATTCTAGTGACGAGTTAAAATTGAATTATGGACAATGTTTGTTAGAAATCTTGAATTATTTGTGCAACATATAATTGTTAATAATCTCTTCATTCTGAATAATTTCTATTACAATATTATTGTTTAATAGCAATAATTATTATGTATGCTACAAACGATATATGGCATATACAGGATGTTCCAATAGAGCGTCAAAGTCCAATATCGGCTTTATTAGAAGACTTTGGAGAATTATATTTTTGTGGACGTGGTGTAGTGTCAGAAGGCACACATTTAAAAAATATCTTAAAATATACAGGGTGGCTCGCTACAGCGGAGCATTTTCGAGGTCATTTTTTTTAAATGGAACATACTATATACTTTTATATCTATGAATTCAGCGCAAAATTACTTTTCCAACGACCTCCAGACTTTTGGTTTTTGACCTGGTGTTGCCGAGTTATTCGAAAAAATATGAAAACTTTGGTCGGAACAAGGTTTAATAAATTAGTTCGCTGTGTGTATATTACTATTAATTAACAAGATTTATTATGTAGGCAATGGATGTACTCAAACGACACAATCACCAAATATTGATTATAATTATTTTACAGGGTGTATTTTATATTACGCTTATTCAGGACATTTCTCAATTTTTTTAAATGGAACACTGTATATCGTTGTGTTTTTGAATTGGCACATTAATTCTCTACGATTTTTGTGAATAATATCTGATACCTAAAATCGATATTTCCAGATATATTTTTACTTTTTCATTAAAAACCGTTAAATTATAATACTTTTCATTTATCTCGAACTGATCTAGTAGCCATGATTTTGACATACAGTGGGAGGGAATAATTAATTGAAAGTCATCTTATTGACCTTTAATTATTAACTACTGTGGCAAAGGATTTAAACTCCTTTTAAGTTATAAATTAGCACTTTCCAATATTGAACCAAGACGCACCCAGAAAAAAATTTAATACTACTTTCAATTATAAGTCAAAATCATGGCTACTAGATCAGTTCGAAATGAACAGTATTATAATTTAACCCACCTACCTAACAATTCAGATCTTATTTATATATGGCGCGATAAGTCATGAGTCAGTACTATTAGGCGTAATGTTACCATTGGAGTAATAATAATACATTTAATATATTGGAAGATTCTTTCCTATTATTTGGGTTTTCTACCACATGTATTATTATCCTCTTCAAAACCGTCTATTAAATTCACATTAGAAGTAGAAAGTAGGAATGAACTACCGTTTTTAGATGTTTTAATTAGAATTAATTGAAAGAAGCGTTTATAGAAAACCAACACATACTAATAGATATCTAAATTTTAACTCAAATCAGTCAATAAATGTTAAAATAGGTGTTGTAAAATGTTTATACGATAGGGCCAAAATAATTTCATCTAATAATGAAATATTAAATAACAAAAAAAAAAATTATCAAAGAGGTTCTAGTACAAAATCAATATCCTGAAGCCTTCGTTGATAGAGTTTTCATAAATGTTGAAAATAGGGACAATCAGACGACAAAAACCTGAACGTAATTATACAGCAATAATTGCTTATGTATACGGACTATCGGAAAAGCTACACCGTACAAGTGACAAATTTGATGTTAGGACGATATTTCAAACGGGGAACACTTTAAGATCTATTTTAACAAAAACAAAACCGATAAACAGGGAGCAGAATTCAAAAAACTGTATTTACAATATCCCGTGCGAATGTGATAAATGTTATGTGGGTGAGTCATCCAGACCTTTCAGTATGAGGTTGGATGAGCACAAGAATTACATTAGAAAGAATGAAATTCAGAAATCAAAGATTTGTGAATATGCTTGGGAAAACGGACATAGAATAAACTGGGACTCGGCAAAAATTTTAACAAAAGAAACAGATACCAAAAAAAGAAAAATTAAAGAATCAGCAATAATCTTATTAAATGAAGATAAGTGCGTATCGAATTGCTCTGTAGATATTTGTACAACCTGGCTACTAATGTTAAAAGAAGAACTTAACAAACTCAACATTATCTAAAAGAAAATATCATCAGTTCTATGTTCTGTGTAAGTAGTAAGTATCTATGGAAATAACATAAACATAATCTTAAAGTTGTGTATTTGACATACACAGCAAAATAAGAGTTCTTCCAGAAAAAAGCTTTGAAAACGGAAAGAGATTACTTTCCGAAACGTCAGCAAAATACATTATTTCTGTGTTTATTCCGATTTATATTATTTGCAAAACATAACCTCTGACTATTCCATTGGCGTAAACGTCACGGGCGCAGAGGCTTTTTTCCAATAATTCTATTATTTTGTAGATTCGATGATTTGTTTTGAAGAGGATAATAATACATGTGGTAGAAAACCCAAATAATAGGAAAGAATATTCATAGAATGCCACAAATAACTTTCAGACAATATATTGGAAGATATATTCATTGCACAAGAAGTAGTTTGAGATCTTTTAAAGCCAAAAAACTATTGAAACCGCGGGATCTCTCTTTACTGTCCTTTGAAAGCACCATCTTAACGTATTAAGCTGATCCTTAGTGCTAGTTCATGGCTGTTTTTATTATGTACTACTAAATGAAATATAAAGATACTTTTCTTACGACCATTAAATTCCAGAACATGTCCGAAACTTAGATTTCTTGCACAAAAAATTGTTGCGTTCAGTATATGATCATTGACAGAGTAAATTAAGAAAAGCTGCTTTAACAAAAACATTAATGTATTATTTTATAATGCATCTAAAAGTTGGACCGTAATCATAAACCGGAACGTTAACTTTAATGTATAACAATTATACTTAAGGAGTAAATTTTTATAGTTCTTTTTGCAGACTGTTTTCTCTTTTCATTTATAAGTCTCAGTACAGGGTTGGTTACCGTATTTTGACCATCGTCTTATTATTTAATATTACAATAAGCTAATAGCAGTGACCGGTGATTCTATCAGTCCATTATTTGTCATATATATAACACATAAAAAATTAACTTGTAGCATATATTGGGAGTGTTGAGGATATTCTCTTTTTAATTATGGTGACATGATTAAGAAAAGTGAAAATTGAATTTTGAAAAACAAATTTGATTTCAGAAAATCCCCATTTTGGTGAGACAAAATATTCTGTTTTTATAATGGTGAAATATTTGAATTTGTAAATATGAAATTGAATTTTGAAAAGTTTATGCAAGTGTGAATTTAAAATAGAAATATTTGATCAAATGAAAAAGTTACGTTAAGACAAGTTATTTTGAATGAAATTTGAATGTAAATAAAAGGAATGTTGAACGAAGTTGTTCAATTTATTTGCCTGGGCGTCACCTATGTGAAATAGGAAAAAACTCAGTTCAGTAGAGCAAAGAATCTTACCTCAGGAGCAAGTTCTGCAATTGAATGGTGCAACGACTGAAATAAACACGCACAAGAATTAATACATTTTATTTGGTATTCGGGTGTGTGAAAAAACATTTACAAAATAAACAATGCTTAAAAATCGGTCCTTCCAATCAGCTGTTTTGTTTCAATATGGTCTCCGGTGTGTTGTTGTTCCCAAACTCCGGTGAAATTCTTGTAGAATCTCGATGTGAAGAACACTTTGATTTAGACCCGAAGCACTATTTTGTTTTTAATGTGGATGGATCACAATAAAAAGTAAGTATGAAGTTATATTTTGGGTTTACATTCCCCTTTAAATAGATAATTGTATGACAATTTATTGCTCGATGAGTTTCAAAAATTTAATATTTATTACTCTCATGTGAAACAAATTATCAGATTATAATAAATTCTTATTATTTTGCGCCTGCTTACTATTTTACATGTCGCTATCGTAAAGATACCGAGCTGTACCAGATAGTCAAGGGATCCTCGTGTCGTTCGGCACATGCCTACCTTGCATTGACGAGAGCCAACAGCTCTAAACTGCAGTGTGCAAGTGGTATGGGGCGACTGGCACGAGAGCTCCTTTAAGTAGGATCAGTCTTTGGGCTGGTGTTTGTTGCAATCGAAGCATTAGCGTTTTGTTGGTAATATGCGATTATTACACTTAACGCGCCAGGTTTGTAACTTGTAATCCAGCGCTCGGCGGGGTATATAGCCCGGAGAGTAGCTGTTGGTTGCAGTCTGGTTACATTGCTTATAGTACAATAAGGATTTTATAGAGGAGCTTGCGACTGTAATATTGTTTTAATATATATATATATATATATATATATATATATATGAAGTGTTATTGTACTTCTGGGTGCTCTCCCGCGTCGACGGTCGACTCCTCCAGAAGTCACAGTTGTGGACTGTCCTACGTATGACTTGTTACAATCTTGGCACGGGATTTGCAGCAGTAGGCAGCTTTCAGTGAGAACCTGAAGGTGGCAGATGAGATTCTGCCGAAACGTCATTTAGACAACCGTGACTCCTGGAAGAGTCGATCATCGACGCGGGAGAGCACCCTAAAGTACAACAACACTTCATTTAACATATATATATATATATATATATATATATATATATATATATATATATATAATATGCATATTATTTTTTACTTCCACCCTAAAACAAGACCACCCAGAGATTAGTGGTAGTAGAGAGGTAATAATAATAAAAATAATATGTCGGAACAAGAAAATATATGGCGGTGTACTGAGAATGACTAACTCCTAATAAAAAAACGATAGGAAACATCTACCTCCATGTAAGTAGGACCCAGTTTTTAGTTCATTTTGGAACACATTAAATGATACTATTTTTAACGGTACAATCAATAGTTCTGAAATATTTTTAATTTACTTTTCTGGCTGTTTCAGTGAGAGCGATTTGTTTTGCGCGTTTAGCGCCCGACCTGTTCAACAGAGACCCTTTACCAGCGTCCCCGAGGAAGCCGACGTACTATGGCTGTGTTGAATTATTTAGCGAACGTTACGACCATTGCGCTTCCGGATCGGCTAGACCCCGCCAAGCTTTGCATTCACGGTGTCACGAAAATTAACTTTTTATCTTAAAATTAAGCGTCGCTCACGTTATTCGTGTTATTTATTATATAATAACGTGTTTAGCATCCACTATTACAAAATTACCGGGGAGGAATTTGTGGAAAAGTCGCAGATTATGAAATTATTATGATTAATGTGTCTTGGAACGGCTAACGAAATATTTAGACGCAGCACGCCGCGTTTCTAGCCCGTAATTCCATATTTAATTTAAAAAGATGTTACATAAATTGAATAACAGCATTTTTAGTTTCTCATATACGTAGTATTCCACCATATGTTACGTTGGGGGCCAAGTGAATACTGTAATTAAAACAAGGTGGTAGAAAAGAACAAGGTACAAATTTATCGAACAACATAAATAAAAATAAAACAAATGATGTACTCACAATATAACCCTCCGGGAGCCACCCCCTGGCAGAGGGGAGTTGGGACACGCACCATGCACCAAAAGTGACCTCTTTTTTACATTTTAAATACCCATATCCCCTCTGTTAGGGGGTGGCTCCCAGAGGGTTATATTGTAAGTACACCTTTCTACCACTTTGTTTTATTTACCAATTATTCATTTAACCTCCAACGTGACATATGGTGGAGGTTAAATTAGTCCCTAATGTAACAGTACATATCAAAGTATTATGATCTTAAAAAAAATGATTTTGAGCTATATGTTAATTTTTAAATGTGATTCTAAGAAGCCTACGCTGAGTTATGTTTCTAACCAATTTTATTCTTTCATTTCATAGTTGCTTACGGTGGCATCAACGTGTAATATAGTAGAATTCTTATATCTGCATGTTGTTGGCACTGGCCATATAACTCGCGACAGGTTCGAACACTGCTATCAAATGTTATTCAAGGATTCTCAAGCAAATGACTCTACTATCGGATACAAATCCTACTCACAATTTTTTTTGAATTATAATAATACAGTTAAAAGACTAAATTCCTTCATTAGTAAAACATCCTTATGTTTGCAATTTACTGCAATTATATGAAAAAAATTAAAAAATCATAGTAGGAATTTTTTAATCAAAATAATTTGTTAACAAAACTTGTTCAACATCGTCCAAAAACCCCGAATCCGAAGTTTAGCTATATTCTAAAAAAAAATGAAGTCTTGATGATGTTACGAGCCTACGACGAGCTGGCTACGTTTCGTGAGAATATAATACCGCTCGAACCCACTGCGCTCTATAAAGTATATAAAATTACCTAATATGTAAATTTTCATATGCATCGCTCCAGCCTAGAGGGCTCTGAAAGAACTTCCGCCTCGGCCATGATTCATTCATTATACATCTCGTAAAGAATGCATTTCGGGAGTTAAAATTATATAGAAAATTCGGCAGTGAAAAGGTGAAATTTTAGATATAGAAATGAAGTTTGAATAAATTCGGGTTTAGAGGTTATTAAGGTTTTATTGTCTGGAAATTTAATAGTTTCAAAATGACCCCGTAAAGTCGTCACGACGGTCCGACATTTTACGGTTGCAAAGATATGAGAATGTTCCCGATAGATGCGAGGTCAATATGATATGAGAATGTTCCCGAGAGGTGCGAGGTGAATGGAACGGAAATAATTTTTGATATCAGTTACAAGGGGAATCCCGATTGTATGTGGTATTACGATGGGCGATCAATAAATAATGAAAATTGAAATAGAAAAAGGGTTGTGGAAAATTAACGAAACGGAATAGAATGTTGTGACTAGAGGTAGGGAAACTAGTTCTGATATATTTTAAGACTATTGGGTGCTGATATATTTAAGGTGGTTGGTTAAGGTGGAGGTTTTTAAGGTTTTTGAACAGGTGGAATTTGACGGTGAATGTGTGTTATATGGGAATTATCGAATGGGTGTGAATTTTTTCAGAATTATTTTTGAAAAACTGTATTTTTTGGTCAATTCAAGTATTATCATTACTTTTTTATATGTCAGACATGGTGCACATAAAGTTTGATTAATTTATGAATTTTTGAAACATTTTATATTTTTTATAGTACCGATATAGGAAAGGTACTATAATAACAACCGATGAGTATCAGCTGTACCATGAGAAAAATCTAAAATTTCTTGCTTATTAATTTCCAAAAATAATTGTTCAATTTTTAATTCTAAAATGAAATTTTTTGAGCATAATTTTATGCCCCCTCCTTCAATCCCCTTGGAGTGATAGTTACTCCTTTAACATTTTTAAATGGCACGATGTTACATTGTCTATGTCCATTTAATAATTTTATATAATAACTAGTATTTTATTTATATTTAGCACGATCTGTTTCTGTTCTATTACAGCACCTCAGGAAACAATTGACGATTTCAAGTCTACAAAACATTTATTCACATTAATTACCTATACTTAAATTTTTATATTCTTGTTTGTTATGAAAGTACATATGGTTATTTTTCTTACCTTTCTCATTAACCTGTTATATAGTATATCCTACAAGATATAATATATTTGCTGAATTCTTACACAACGGTTTGTATACGTTTTACTGTTTATTACGACAGTTCGTTAGTAGGTTAAAAACTTGCACTAAATGTTATTATTTACTCATACACGCTTATATACAAATATAGATTTCTTTTATCGATTATGTTTTAGTCGCGAGTAAAGAAAATCTACTTAAGGCGATCTGCAAGTTGTGCACTTAACACACTCATTAACAGATGGCGATACCTGTACCATTTTCTACATTTTACAGCTTTCCATTTAATTAGTAAAAGTGCTTTTTTCAAGTTTGTGTATTGGTATCGTTTTGCATAAAGTGGAAGAAATAAAGTTTACCTTATTAGTAAAATTCACCAAGAAATCATTTGGCCTGCAGCTTTTGTACTGATTAAGACCTATACAAACTTAACTGTGTAACATCAGTAATTAGTATTATATTTTTATATCTGCGTTAACAAGTGTTTAACAACCAAATAAATTTCATTTATTAGTAGTAGTAATTTTCAACCTTTGCCTATAATGTAATTTTAGTTTTTTTTAAAATAAATTTAAATTCAAATTCAATTCCTTTTAATTTCATAAGTAATTAAAATACGTACCACATGGTTATAAAATAATTTTTTCTTTCTTTTTCATTTTTTGGCAATTTATAGTTTGCGAATCAGCTTATTCTTCCGAATATTGATAATTTGAACTTCTTTAAAACTTCTGCATATTGAAAATTTGAGTTTCTTCAAACTTGAAATTCAGCTTTATATATTTTATGCTAATGCTTTAAGTTTTATGCTTTATATTTAAGCTTTATATTTTATATTTAAAACTTGAGCTTCTCACAAATTTATATCAATTATAAATTCATATTCTACGTTAAAAAGGATATTATTTCTGTTGATTGATCTATAACTATTCCTTTTATGTTCACTTTATTTGTTACGTAAATTTGCATCTACATTTGCGTTCATTAAGTTTTTAAAACCATATAGTTGAACAAAAATTTCTACAATCTTAAAACTTCACAATACTCCGGATCCGCGACTCTGCTCCGGCTTAAACCAAGTAGTCGTCTGCATATGTTGCCTCAATTCTTTCCCAAAAATATATAATAAGGGAAAGGAGGTACCAATGGGGTTGTTTTTATTGAAAAATATTACATTTTTAATGTTACTAAGTAAACAAAAGAACATGGAACGGTTTCAGTGTTCAAACTGGGCGCCCGTAGCTTCTTATAATAATGAAGGGCGTTGCTGAAATTCTTCTAAAACATTTTGTATCGTGTCCGGTGTGATTTGATTAATGTCTTGACTTATTCTGTCTTTTGAATCATCGCCTTTGTTTGGTCTGTTGAAGTAGATTTTCGATTTTAAGTAACCCCATAAAAAACAGTCAAGCGGTGTCAAATCGGGAGAACGGGCAGGCCACTCAATTTCACCGCATCTACCGATCCACCTATTGGGAAAGACTTGATTGGGATAGGCTCTTACTTCAATGCAAAATATAGTGTAGCTCCGTCCTGCTGATACCAAAGATTTACATCAATTTCATTAGGGTTGTCAGTTGTCACCATCTGGGAAAAGTATTCTTAACTCTGGAACTAAAAATTTTGCAAAAAATTCAAGTAACGCGCCAGTTAATGTCCCATCAAAGAAATATGGTCCGATAATTTGAGAATTTATAATTCTAGCCCAAACGTTCACCTTCTCAGGATATTGAGTATTGGCCCCCACCATCCAATGTGGATTTTCTGTACTCCAGTATTGTTGACTGTTCCATTTAAGACGAATGTTGGCTTAATCAGAAAAAAGAATGTTTTTTATAAATAACGGATCATCTTAGCATCTATTTGCCATGATTTCGCAAAACTTGTCTTGCAGGTTTATGTGGATAATCTTGAATATCCAATTTCTTTTCAATGTCTAAAATGCACTTTCTACCAGATTTAGGAATATCCGTGACATTTCCAAATTCACGAAATTTGTTTTCTACTCTACTAACCGTCCACTGAGAAATGCAATGGTCAGGATACTTAGTATTGAGGACTTCGTATACCTGCTTCTGCGTTCTTGTTTTATCGCCACATCGTAATAATTTCAAAATTTCAATTATTTGTTTAACCGAAAGACTCATAGTGAAATTAATGATCAACTTGACAATCAGCGATAAATAACTAGAATCATAAGTTTGCACAGATGCAACAAATAAAGAAATTATAATTTTTGCTGATAAGTAAAAAGAAAGTCTTTTTACCTCTTTCTTTTTGTTGGGATTTTACCACTTGCGTATCAGAAAAAACAATACATTTACATTAAATATTATGACACTAAATTAATTAGAAAAGTCGGATTTGACAGGTATTTGGTACATAAAATAGTTTAGGATTGCATTTGATTTATAAAATTTTGAAATTTAATTTTCTTGATGAAGAATATACAGAATATACCCTCTTTCCATTAAAAATTTTTAAAGGGGTAGCTGTCATTTCAAGGCGGTTGAAGGGAAGAGGTACATAATTATTATTCTCAAAAAATGTCATTTTAGAATTAAAAATTGATGTGTTTTAGATTTTACTCATAAATTGTTAGTTACGTAGATAATGAATTTAGTATGACTGGTGGTCGAGAGGTGAGCGCACTCGCCTCTCACCCAAAAGTTCCGGGTTCGATCCCCGGTCGTGGCAGTGGAAAATACTGTGAGGGGGATTTTTTCCGGCTAAGAAAGTAAGAAATTCTCCTATATTTAACTGACTGAAAAACACCAGAAATTAAAATACACATATGTTAATAAACACTACATAAATAAATATTCGTTAGTATTATTGTTGAAAAGTTGAATAGAATACATAAAGGTTTGTTTGAGTTTAATTTCACTAGGTTATGTAATAGAACAAATATTCCACTAAAATTTTCATTAAAACATTAAAATGTGTACGTGTACCGGAAAGCGAAAACAAATTCAGCGAATAAACTAAAATTTATATATCCCGCAGAAATTTCGTTTATTTGTAGGGTAGACCGTAGGAATTCCATGGTATTAATATTAAGGTAGAATTATCCCGTGTGTAATTTTTTGCCTCGGCGAACGTAAAGGCTAAGACAGCGATAAGGGCTAACCGAAAGTAATGGCTTGTCATCATCATCAAGCTCAATTTTCTACAATATAGACACATTGTCCTGATATATCATTATTATGTGAAAAAATAGGTTACTGCCTTCCCTCCACAAGAACCCGGTCTCTTTAATTCGACTGAGTTTATTCGCGTAGAAAAGCTGTTCCATTTTTAACAATACACTTTCAAGGATGGCACAAGCTGTATTTTAAACATTGTTATTTACTTTCTTGCTGTACTTTCCGTCGTCCCCTAATGGATTTTAAGTGGATTTCATTGTCGATTTTTATATATTTTACAATTGCTCGGTCTCGTTGACCTGCTACTTGAAATCACAACTGTTAATCCAATTTAAATGCAGAGGGTTGGATATTCAATATATTCTAAGTCAATATAAGCCGTCGATGCTGTTTCGCATAAAAAACGCCAAAGCCGTTTGCATTTGTTAATCGTTAAAGATCAAAGCACCGTTTTCAGCTTATAATCTGCTAGACAAAGACCGGCTATGGACGTGCTACCTACGCCTTTAACGTTACATCCTTGCAAAGTTGTGTTTATTAGGTTTAGGATTAAGTAAATTTACTTGTTTTTGTTTTGGCGCTATTGAAAGATACCACAGGTAGCTTTCTTAATATAAAAATAATAACAATAAATAGTAATAGTAATAGACACGCCGCCACAATACTTCCTCTCTTAAAAAGAAGCAGTCAAACATTCAAGCAATCAATGGTGAATCTAACTCGTCTATAAACGTTTGGGGAGCAACTATTGGAGAACATGTAATAGGGTCACATTTCTTTGATGGTACATTGACTGGAGCTATTTATCTTCATTTTTTGGAAAACTATCTGCCACAATTATTGGTAAATCTCCCTGAAAGAATTCTAAAGAGGATGTGGTTTCAGTAAGATGATGCCCCACCACATTATTTAAATGCAGCTAGAGACCACTTAAATAATACCTACCCTCATCAATGGATTGGAAGAAATGGATCCACTAAATGGCCTGCTAGATTCCCAGACCTTACAAAAATGGATTTCTTTTTATGGAGATACATGAAGCAAATTGTTTATAGAGACACACCAATAACTGCCTTTACATCTATCACACCGGCAGTTTTAGGAACAGTGGGAACCTCATTTCAAAAGTGCATAGAGATGTGTGAATTATTGCTCAATAAAACGAAATTGGTTGCAATTAGCCCTAGGGAAGTACTTACAAAAAAAGTTTTTTATTTATACATCACATCGTCGAAAATATACAGGGTACATTTCAAGAAATTGAGAAAATTCGATTTAAAATGTTCTTAATTGAAAAATAATTTTTGGCCACCCTGTACATTTTTAAAAAATGAAAATGATTCTAAAATATTAATTAGATGTCTCGTAACTGGTATTCACATAAGTTTTTCTTAAAACTCATAATTGTAACTGTGGTGATTTTTTTAGTATCCATCTGCAGATTCCATTATTTCAACAAAAAAATTCTCCTCTAGGAACTTCGAATTTACCAATTATATGTTTATTTATTTTAGCAGTCTGTCAGTCAATACATGTTTTTGTTCATAAGGTACATCTGTATTCATTTTAGGCCAGAAATATTTACTGTTATCAATTTTTTAATTGAACTAATTCCTGAATGAATTAAATTGGCGGGTATATAAGATCAAAATTTAGAAATTAGAAGCATCGTACTAAATATCATCTTGCTAATTTGGAATTTTAACTTTCTGTAATACATATTTAATATAATTTTTCTTGGATAATTGATTATTTATTAATGTTTCTAGTTCCACATTTCGAATTTGTGAAATACGTGAAAGCTTATCAGCATTGATATTATCTTTACCTTTAATATGTTGTATGTTGTTTGCAAATTGCGCAATAAATTCCATATAGCATATTTATATGGGACTTCTATCCGTGGAGAATAAAACTGTTATCAAAGGTTTGTGATCTATAAAACAAATAAACTTTCTTCCCTCCAAAAGGTATCTGAATGTTTAATGTCTGAATATAAAGACGTAAGCTCTTTATCAAAAGTAGAATATCGTTTTTCAGTGTTATTAAGTTTTCGTGAAAAGAAAGCTAAAGGCTTACATTCTCCATCGTATATTTGTTCCAACATTGCACCCATTGAAACAATTGGACAATCTGTCGTAAGGGGCATAGTTACATTATTCTACTGTTAGGGTTTGTAAGAATGGTTGAATTGGCAAGTGCTTTTTGGATTAACTTCTTCTTATGGAAATTAAATTCGTTTGGTTGGGTTTAATTTTTTCCTTGGGCTTAATTTTTTCTTTGTGGGGGTCGCCAATTCGTTCAGTCAACCACAATAAAATAATTATTCATATGAACATTCTTCATTTACACTTCTTACAAAATGATTTACCTGTGCTATTGAATAATTTACCGGTTCAATTATATACTGTGTGGTTTCACCAAGATGACGCTGATCCACATAATAGGAATATTGTGTTAAATTGTTTAATCCAAACATATCCAAGAGGACGGATTGGTATAAATGGGACGCTCAGGTGGCCAGCTAGATCTCCTGGTATTATCTCATTAGATTTGTATTTGTGGGGTTATCTGAAAAGTACTACTTAAAG
The DNA here is from genome assembly GCA_963675555.1 of Leptura quadrifasciata. Classification (NCBI taxonomy): domain Eukaryota; kingdom Metazoa; phylum Arthropoda; class Insecta; order Coleoptera; family Cerambycidae; genus Leptura; species Leptura quadrifasciata. The sequence continues at coordinate 8,759,145 of OY776681.1, read as the reverse complement.
TTTGTGGTGTTGAATAGATCCTCCATATGTACAAATGAAAATGGCAATAATTTCGAACACCTTCCATAAGTTATTACTTGTTAGTTTTTTTTGTTTTTATTAAATAAAATAAAAAGATGTTTCTTATTTCATTATTATTTCCTTTATTGCTATATTGCTATTTTTATAACCCACATTAGTCACTTTCCTAGTGCACTATCCAAACACGAGTCTCGCCTTTGAATGCAAATCATAGTATTTAATCTAACAACTAGAGAACAGTGTCCTTTAATGTACATGTGTCTGTAACGGTCCAATTTGTTATAATGGTTTTGCCCACATATTATCTTTACATTACCATAATAATTGCAAAGCAACAGGAAAAATAAACAGGTTTCAATTAAAATTACTCCGGGCCACTTCAATGCACAATACCCTGTGCACGGGCAGTGGATTAAAGTAAAACCAATTTCAACAAAATTCGCAGCATAGCGCGGATTATTGCTTTAAATAGACTGCTTAGTCTGTTCATTTGCTGATAACACATCAACGGTTTAAGTTTAATTGCAGGCTGGTTACGTTACATCCGACACCGCGGGATTATTTCTTTTCGTTTTTCAACGTGTCGTTGTTCCAGGTAGTCATTATTTTAACTGTTCGGTGATTTAAATGACTGGTATGTCAGAAGTGGGATTATTTGCGTTTTTGTGTACGTTTCAGTCGTTGTACACAATTAAAAGCCCTGAAGCAATAGTAGGTTCCTCTTTTGTTGTCTATCAGTTTAGGAATTTGATTTAATTTGCTTAACATTGGGATTGAACAAGCCTGCGACGTGCTTAAGGTTTAACTGGTTCGGATTCCACTATAAACTGAGGAATCTGTCTACTTTCACAGGGATATCTAGATATCCTTGACTTAAAAAGACATTAAAGAACATTTTCAAGATGTACATCATCGTTTCAGTATATAAATATTTTAATAATTTTTGTTGAGATCTTTCAACGTTATTAATTTGATTCTCATAATCTAGGTTCCACAAAATAACTGAGCATTTTAATTTCAAGGTCACAAATGCATTCTAGAGAAAATATGATAGTAACATCTTTAAAATCTTTGGTGTTTAGGATAAGAAAACTAAGATTTCTATATTTTTTTCAATTGCTTTTGTGAAATTGTATATTTTCAAATCTTCTTCAATAAGCATTATAAATAATTCAGGTCCAATGCTGGAACCCTGGGAACGTCAGATTTTGCCAGTATTTTTTTGGACTTATAATCGGAGCAACATTTTTTTGTGATTCAAATGCTGGGGAAAGACGTGGTAAGGGAATTAGTGCAGCCAAATAACCTCAATTTGCTCAAAGGCATATCGTAGCACAGACTGTTATCTCTGTATATACTTATGAGACCATATAAAATATATGAAGAAAGTTCAAATACTTTTTTATGATCCTCACAATTTTAATTTGGCTAAACGAGCGGAAATTCGACAAACTTTTAACTGCAAAAGAGAAGTCAACCTTATATGAAAAAAGATATTTTCTGGCCATCGAAAAACCAATATGCCCAAGCCTTTATGTGTTTTAGTATTCTTTGTGTGTCTAAATTGTTAATATAAGGTGACCAAAGAAATACACTACATGTACATGTATGTGAAGAATAAAAAATAATAATAAAAAAATTTGGTAAAAATGTTTTAAGTGTGAAATACATTAGATTGAAAACAAATAAGAATATATTTCACATTTAAAACATTTTTGTCAAATTTTTTAAATAGTTTTTATTTTTTATTCTTCACATACATATATACTTAGATTATTTTTACTAACCATTTTATTCATAAAATTTTTTTTGTAATTCTTATTTTAACTCCTAATTCTGTTGTTTATAAAATATCTTGTCAGTGTTATAGTCTTATAGCCTGATGATGAGAAGGAAGATATAGTTCACGAAACCGGTCTCTATTACAAGATTAAAGAATTTAGTGAGATAGGATATTGTTTGTTTTTACTCAGTATGAACAACTCACTTAGGGTCTACTCTATGAAATTAATTATTATTTAAAATGTTCCTATACAATGATTGCAAGCGAAATATACGATCATAGATGACACTAAATTATATTATTTTTATATGCAATACTTTAATATCCTACCAATAATTTCGTGAATTTCTGTTTGTTATTTATTAAGTATTAAGTTATTTTATTACAGAATAGTCCTAGTTTATATTGCTTAAAATGGATAGGTAAAATATAAAATTTTGGATCATAATAAGTTTTAAATCTGTGTGTTGTTGTGTATCTAATTTGAGGTAACGTGACATTTGAAATATATTTTTGCCTTATGCTGTGTACATGTTGTATTGTACTTGGTAAATTTGTACGTTCATGCGTAAATATTACACCAGACTTGGTATATATAGCAGTTGCAGATTAAATACATTAAAAATTGTTTGAATATTAGTTCAGTGGAGTAGTATTTATTTTTTCTTAAGATAATTTTTATTACATGTTTTTGAGATATATCTGAAGACTCTAAGTTTGTCCAATTTGCACTTCTCCATGTTATTATACCATATATAAGAATTGATTCAACCAAAGCATGACACACGAACTCTGAAAATGGTTTAAAATGGCCTACGTCATTTAAAATGCAAAGCTCATATCTTTTTCTTAAACTATTTAAATTGTTTGAAACAGGGCTATTATTGTTCTGGTTTAATTCTTTCCCTAATTTTAATTATTTCAACATTCTGATTGAAATTATAACTAATTTTGTCCTTTAAAAACGCCCCCAAAAATGGATCTAATGGTGTGACATCAGGGCTGTTTGGTGGCCATGGAATTGGTGATCATTTTAATTATTTTTAATATAAATCAAAAATATCAAACTTTTCTGGTGCTATCTAACCTATTTCTATGAAACAATAATACAAAATGTCAAACAATAATAATGCTTAGTTTTTAATAATAATTTCATCAGTCACAGCCTACTGCGTAGTAATTAATTACTGCGATTCCATTAGAAATTCTAAAATACCTATACGCATATCACAGCGCGACCTATCAACCCTTACGTGTTAGGCTTGCAACCAAGGAGTCCCGGGTTCAAATCCTGGCTAGGGTATGGATGTTTAGTAGTGTTGTTCATGTGCTAACGTATTGGTGGCAGTGGACTAGACGAGACTGTGTGAGAGACAATATGGCTAGTTGCTGTACCACTCCTGAGTCCGAGTCTCAACTGCGGCAGATGGCAATGTCGTAGGGAATGGTCATTGTATAATTGTCTATGTGAATGTGTTCTGGTTGAGTGGTGGAATAGCTAATGCTAAATTCCGCCAGGACGTTAATCTAAATAGGGCGATAAAAGAAATATAAAAGTATACAGGGTTTTCCATTTAAAAAGAAACCTTCATTGTTATAACACGTGTTTTTCCAATTACATTTAGAAAACATCCTACAGCTTTTATGCGAAACTTTTATCTTTTATAATAATAGAAACAAAAAAGGGGTAAACAACCCTATACTTAAAGGGCACTGAGTATATATAAAATGGTTGAATCGCAATTATCATATAAATTACATTTCCATAGGGACCTCGGTAAAATGATTCGTGAAGTAGCAGGTTTTTTGGATTAATTGCTTTAACGGTGAATAGAAACATGTAATTACCTCGAAGTTGACAAAATAAAGTGAAAACAGAAATTCTCTCAAGCTTCATAAGTACTATGTAATATTTATATTCTGACTTTCTAATGAGTTTATGGCAATAATAAAATGACCCTAGTAAATTTTCACACTATTCAGTTTACTAAAATCTACGCCCTTATTTATATTTTTTTAGTATCCAGATTACTATTTAAAGGTATAATTATTACCGGCGACTTCACCATTTTCTGGAAAGGTTTTTTTATATTTTTTAAAATTAGTTTCCTTGTATTGTCGTAGTTTCCTTATTTTCTATCTGCATCAGTTTTTCTTAGTTTTTGGGAGTTGTTTTATTTAAAACATAATGAATAACTGTTTCAAGTTCCGAGATTTTCAACAAGGGTTTAACCACTCACTTCACTTATTCTGTCACATTACTAAATTGTAATATTTTCATATTACATACCTAAATTTATTACTTATTCCACTACATTACTAAATTATAATATTGTCTAAATCGAGGACATGCTAACTAACCAATTCATAAATGATTGTCTTTTTATTTTATCTCGCATTAAAAAATCCACCTTAAACTGATCCATCCAATGCATTGTAGGTCAAATAAGGATCGTGAAGTATAAGTTCTTTCAGGGAACTTTGATTTTCGTGTCTCAAACTCTATTTTTATGCCAACTGTAGATGTGTTCAATGCCTCGGATGGGTAGCTACAGTCCATGACAAACAATGGATATTTTCTGAATTCTTCAGGATCCATCATAGGTTCGCCCATATTTCAACTATAATAAGTACGTTGAAAGCTCGGAGCGGAGTCCAACTTCTAATCGAAATCTAAATTTCAACGTTCATATGGAAATACATTAACATTTAGAAATAGTCGATTATTATTTATATCTGCTTGTATAAACTTTGTGGCATCTTTGGTTCTATTGGAATTAGCATAGTTAATATACCATTTAATTTAAAAATAGTAAGCAAATATGGAAGCACTTAAAGGAGATGGTTGATAGAACAAATGAAACGTTTAGTAGTTTACACAATGGACTAAGTTGCAACGGGATATTATATTATAACGATGACGATATACCAGATGTATTAAATACTATGCAGGTAGTATTAAGTGTGTAATTACAAACATTGATTCCAATAACGTAGAGAGCAACACTATTTTGAATACTATATCTCAATATGAGTGTATGTTAACTTCAACAAAATATCTGTGCAAGAATTATATAAATTTCAATACTGACGAAACTAATCAATATATTGTAAAAAACTTGTTTCATGCCTGAGGATATCCTTTTCTAAATTTGATGAACTTAAGTTTAGATTGGATTAGTGCCTCAATACTTTAAATCCTCAACTATAATACCTATAGTGTTTGATCAAGTCATAAAATATATAAATACTAATAATATATTATCAATTAGGGTTTAGAGGAAATTACTCATGTGAAACTAGTCTGCAGTTTGTGATGTCAGACTGGAAACATAAAATTGATGAGAAAGTCTTCGGTGTTTGTGCAGTATTTATCGATTTGAAAAGGGCATTCGAAACCATAGATAGAGTTATATTAATATTGACACCTAAAAAATATGGATTTACTGGAATTATGTTAAAGTGGTTTGAAAGTTACGTTTCTAGCCGCTGTCAATGTACAAAAATAGGAAATATCAAATCGTCATTGGAAATAAATAACTTAAATAGTGTTCCCCGAGGAATGTGTTTTACAACGCACGAATACTAAGTAGTTGTTGATTTTCCCTGCTATAGACCGTGCTACGCTCTGAGTTCATAACACAAAACACATAAAATAAAATGGTAAAAAGCATGGAGCAGTCTGGATGCGTAGCAAAGGAAAGAATTGCCGAATGCCAGCTCTGCCGTTCGACAAAGTTTATAGATAGGGTTCGTGAGTTCGTATTAAACAAAAATAATAATAATAAAACTTACCGAACCTGCTCCAAGGGCGCCACTAGCAGAAAAATATGATCGCAACCTTGCTAGAAGGCTCCCACGTGATTTGGGTTCCAAAACTACTTCATAGAAAATAAAGATGCCAACTCATAATAATAAAAAAAAAATTGCAGCTAACACCCCTTGAATTTATTAATGTAGTATAATTATTTACAAGAAAAAAAAATAGAATATGCACAAAGGTTCAGAAGTTCAGAGGTCCCGAAACGTGATCACGTATGGTTTACACTGTTTTAAATAATAGGTTATATAGTGTTATAATTTATCAATAACCAATTAATAAGGGATTTTATATATCCACATATATACAAAAAAAAAAATTGAAATGACCAACTTACTTTGGTTTACTTTGGAGCAGCTGAAGGCTGTCAGTTATATCATACATATATAGTTTTAAAAAAAATAAGAAAACAAATCTAACAGCCGCAAGTAACAAAACTAAATTTAAGAGGCAAACATAACAATAATACTAATAATAAAATATTTATATACAAGTTATATTATGTGATCTTTATCTTACATAACTAGCGTTTTTCGAGCGTACGCTCAACGTCAGAATAATGAGAAAGAATGGAAGGTTGAAGTCGGTGAAAATTAGAACTGAGAAGTGAAAGACGAAAACTTGGAAAACAGGAAAACTTGAAAAAAGTAGAAAAAAAAGCCTTAAAAAGATCGTTAACAATTAATTAATGTTTTAAAATAAAATGGAGGGTACTCACTCAAGGGTGGAAGGCGGCTTAATTAGTGGCCCAAGTTACAATCAACCCTGGGATATTTAGGTACTGCCCTAATATTGAAAAATCAAAAAAAAAACAGTTAAAAAAAGTGATTGAATGTGACGACGAGGCTTACTAAAAAAAACAATACTTACAGAATCAAGATCTGCTTTTTGAATCCGACACCAGTCGTGAATTGCGATTGTTGTCACACAACACAAAATCGCAACATCTAGTAGTGCATTTCATCAAAAATCCCAAAACCTGGATTGCACAAAATTGCAATTTAAAATCAGAAATACACAGAGTAGCAGTCTCGTTGAAACCTAGTACGTTACTGATATAATTTGACCAATAGGAGCCGTACGCTCATCACAAGCAAAAAGTAATCCTAGTGGGAAAATATTGTACGGATTGAAACAAAGATATGTTACATAAAAGTTATACAAACAATAAGGACATTAAAGAAAGTTGCTGAACCTGATAAGAGTAAGTAATATTATTTACAACAATAGTTATTAACTTATAAAATTTTAAATTTTCAGATCGCGCATCCTCAGTGAAAGTATAATAGAAATATTGCCACAATTGAAATAAAAAGTTACTAGATCTAATTTGTAAAACAAATATGAAAAATATCAATTAATAACCCCCATTAGTATGCACAAATGATCTCACTTCAGGGAATAAACTTTATTTGTAGTAGTGAAGTAGAATTTAATAAATTAACATTTTCCGTATTTTATGAAAACTAAATAGGTGAAGGTCATATATGTCTACAGCTGATCGTTTACGGATCGCCCGCCGAAAGCAGGAATTATCAGTGATTACCATCGTAAACATTAGTAAATATGCAATAATATCAAGTTAAATAATATGTTAAATGCACGGGACCATTCAACTAAGGTAGGTTTACTTACTTAAGTTAGGATCTTGCGCTTAAATTAGGTAAATCAATTTAAAATTAGTTAATTTGAGATTAAAATATGTTGAGGTTATATTTACGTTTCAATTAAATGATTATTAATATTGTTTTAGATCATTTTCAACTACAAAACCATCTCTGGTTGGAAAAAAATAGGAGCTAATGGAGGGATGTTTAATGATTATTATCTAGCATAACTATCACCGCAAATAAATAATACTAAACGGGAAAACATAATAACGGAGGACATCAGGTAAGACAATAAATTTTGACGGTTTTCAGTTACTAATAATTAACTAAACTTTTTAGAAGAAACTGTGGAAACTAAAATATGAGTACGCCGAAATTATGCTACACCGAGACTATATATATATTTTTTTCTTTTACTATATACAAATGCTATATTTTATTAGATTTAAATGGAAATAAAATTATCTATTATATTTGACTCTAAAATTATTATTAAAATTAATATACAGTATGGACACACAATTTAATACAACAACCAAAAAAAAGAATGCAAAGCGTCGGTATTTTGGAAATGAACGTAACAACCGGAATCCATATTCACGCTTCAATTTTATGTGTTTCATTCACCAGTAAATTTATAAGTAATGGGGATAAATAGTGTGTGTGTTTAACTTGACGTTAAGAAGATAACGTTGTGTATTTCTTTTTTTCCTTCCCTTCAACCTATCCCTGTATACACAAGAACTTCTTGACCGCAAACATATTGCCTTCCAAAACGCTATCAAACACCCCAACGACTCATCAAAAGCAGAAGCTTTTACCCAATCTAAGTATGAAACGCAACGCGAAATCAGAAGAATAAAGAACGAGTGGTGGACAAGCAAGGCCAGAGAAATTCAAAGGTACGCCGATTCACACGACTACAGGAATTTTTTTCAAAGAGTAAAAGCAGTGTACGGCCCCAGTCGGAAAAATATGTGCCCTATTAAAGATTTAAATGGAAATCTCCTCAAAGAAGACCAGGAAATAAGAGCCCGATGGAAGTAACACTACTCTAACATTCTTAACCAGCAGAGTCAAGCCGATCACGATATTATAAATCTTATCCCTCAATATGACATCTTCGAAGACTTAGATAAACCACTAACAACGGAAGAGATCTTAACCGCCATTGGGCAGCTAAAAAATAACAAATCTCCCGGCGCCGACTCACTCCCAGCTGAGATCTTTAAAGCTGTGTCGTCAGAGCTCATACCCTACCTCAAAAAACTGTTTGATGTCGTGTGGGAAAGTGGTCAAGCTCCGCAGGAGTTTCGTGATACACTTTTAATCAACCTCTTCAAAAACAAAGGGAGCGCTGCGGACTGTGGAAATTACAGGGGTATAGCTCTCCTGGCTGTTGGAGGGAAGATAGGCTAACACCTGTTATGGAAAAGTTACTTCCTGAAACACAGAGTGGCTTTAGACCAAACCGAGGCACATCGGATTTAATCTTCACACTTAAACAGCTTCAAGAAAAAGCACTCGAACATCAAGGAGAAATTCACATGGCCTTCATTGATTTAACCAAGGCGTTTGACTCGGTGGACAGGGAAAAGCTCTGGAAAATTATGTTCCGCTTAGGTATCCCTAGAAAATTTGTGGAAGTATGTCGCAGTCTACATACAAACAACAACGCCCAGGTTATGTATAATAATGAGGCAACCGAACCTTTCCAAACCCTCACTGGAGTTAGGCAGGGATGTGTCCTGGCACCCCTACTCTTTAATTTGTTTACCACTGCTCTAACAATTATTGTTGACAACAAACTAACAGTCAGAGGAATAGGTCTCAGATACCGTTTTGATGGCGGTCTCTTTAACATAGGGCGCTTTAGAGCTTTCACGAAGACACGCACACGATTCATTTGTGATCTCCAGTATGCGGATGACTGTGCACTTTTAGCCTCTACGCCGGAAGAGCTTCAAGAACTTTTAGATGTGTATGCCCAGAGTCCTTGGGACTTAAAATCAACATTGGAAAGACTAAGATTATGTCAACTTATCATCAAGTGAACCAAATAGACATTACACTTAACGGAAATTCTCTTGAAGTGGTGGATCAGTTCAATTACTTAGGCAACGTTGTTAATGACAAAGCAAACATGGACAGCGAGATTCGCAATAGAATTAACGCTGCGTCTAGAGCACTCTGGGGACTTAGAGAGAGAGTATTTGACAACTACGACCTTGCTTTGTCAACGAAAATGGCTGTCTACAGAGCAGTTGTCATTCCAACACTGCTATATGGATGTGAAAGCTGGGTCACTTACCGTCGTCATGTGAAAGAATTAGAACGTTTTCAGCAAAGACACCTCAGAAGTATGATGAAAATCCGTTGGTTCCATCACATATCAAACGTGGAAGTACTCAGGAGAGCAAACAACCTTCCAATTGAGGTGCTTATTTCAAGAGCACACCTAAGATGGGCAGGTCACGTTCATCGTATGCATGATAACCGCCTTCCTAAATGTACACTTTATGGTGAATTGCTAAGCGGTAGAAGAAGGCGTGGCGGTCAACGAAAGAGGTTCAAAGACGCTCTCCATGATAATCTAAAATCCTGCGGTATTGCAGACGAGCAATGGGAACAACTTGCAGCGGACAGAACCGAATGGCGAGGGGTTGTGGCCAGCTATCAAGGAAATGTTGCTGCAAGAAGGCCGAATCCAAGACCTAACCAGGTCTATGCTTGTCCTGACTGCGGTCGACATGTGCTCTCCCGAATTGGCCTCTATAGCCATAGTCGTATGCACCGTAGATGAATGGGAATTACAATAGACTACACCTTTTACTTGTTTTTATTGTACACAATTTATCGACTGTAACATTTTTATACTCGGACTCGAGTAACGGCTAATAATAATAAGTATACACAAGATATTTCTTATGGTCTCCAACCATGGCCATTTGTAAGACGGTAAATTTTTATCGATGTATAACTTTATCAATCAGAATTACAGTTCACTTTAGATAGAAACTTTTTTTGCTTAAACTCTGGGGTTAAAATATTTTTACGAGTAAGATATCACCGGCGCTATCTGTAAGCTTGCAGCTGTAAATATATGATAGGTGTAATTTAAAATTTTGTACTTTATTAATATCTGTTCTCTGGATAAATAAAGATTACTTTACTTACTTTATTATATTATTTGAATGTGATTTAGGTGAATATATAATTCATACACATTATTGTATGGCAACTTATCGATCAATTTCTCTTTCTTTAAATTCTGCCCCTTATTATAAAAAATATATAAAATTGCTTCTTTATCTTTTTATTTTTTTTAAATATGTCGCTATATGAAGTCACTTCCGTGGGAATAAAAAATAAAAGTAAATATTTACTTCAGAAAGAGACAGACATATTAACTGTAACAAAATATACTAAAAAAACCACTTCAACAATGACTTTGTATAACGAACATGATTGTAACAAATCTCCCCAATGAACAATCTTTTTCATCATTCGCTTCAGCGATTTTAAAAGAGCTGCGAGAGGCAGAATTTGATTACATTCACATTCATAGACAGCTCTTGTCCAATTTATGTTTCAGGTAGCAAGCCCTGCAAATATTTTCGCGAGAAGTTGTTCAATGCATTTAAAAAATGATTTATTTTCCACTTTATTTTCTTGTTAAAGCAGTACGTTATCCAGATTTCTCACCATAGCATTCAGTTGCCCTTATTAATATACCTGTAAGTGAACACAGTTATCTTTTTTATGTGTGTGAAGTTGGACCGATTTGTTTACTTAAGAACTGCCTAAAAGTATAATTCCTTTAATTTCAATTTATAGTCAGTGGTAAGGATTTTTCATAAATTTTAATAAAATTTCAAATCTGAGCTTGTTGATACTTCGTAGTTAACATTTGGTATCTATACTATCTACAACATCTAAAATTTTAGAAAAAAGCTTTATGTAGTAACATTTTTTTAAACAAGATTCAATATATTAAATAAGACTCAACATGGTTTTAGGAGAAGCAGATATACAAATTCAGCTATTTTTTAATTCCTAAATGACATTTACGAAAATCTGGATGACAATAAAAAGACTATAGGGTTACTTATGGACTTAACTAAAGCTTTTGATCACTGCTTACTTTAGGACAAACTTGAAGCTTATGGACTGAGGGGTAAAGCGAATGAGTACATAAAATCGGATTTACGGGGCAGGACACAAATAGTAGAGATTAATAAAATAAGATTAAGAAAGAAGATGTTCAGCAAGGGGTGTCACAAGGTTCTGTCCTTGGACCACTTTTATTCATTTTATTTGTAAATAGCATATAGTTCCTGGATTTAAATGGCGATATATATATTATGATTTTTTGGAAAACACTTTGAAATATTACATATTTCATTGCGCAGGAGAAGAAACGTGTTTTTTATCCATGACGGCGCAACACCGCATTATACCAGAACATGGTTATACAACCACCATCCTAATAGATAAATTGGCCGGGGTGCACATGCACCAATCAAGGTGCCTGCTCGGTCATCTGACCTAACTCCTCTTGATCACACCACTTGCAGTTTCGAGCTGTTGGCGAGAAACGAGAGCCAAAAGCTCGAAACTGCAGTCTGCAAGTGGTGTGTGGCGACTGGCACGAGAGCTCCTTTAAGTAGGATAAGTCTTTGGGCTGGTGTTCCTTGCAATCGAAGCATTAGCGTTTTGATGGTAATATCCAATTATTATACTTAACGCGCCAGGCTTGCAACTTGTAACTCAGCGCTCGGCGGGGTACATAGCCCGGAGAGTAGCTGTTGGTTGCAGTCTAGTTACGTTCCTTATAAAAAAATAAGGATTTTATAGAGGAGTTTGCGACTAAAAATATTATGTTTTAATTGTTTCTACTAGTTTTATAGTTTAACCATTCATCATTTTGATTATTACTTATTTTACAATTTTTATATTTACCATCTCTATCCTTAATAGCCTCTAATACTCTAGCATTGAACCACCCCTTATATGTATTTCGAATTATGACATCTTTTTTTGGACAGATGTCATCTAATACTTTCAAAACATTACCATAAAGAAAATTATATTAATTAATTATATCAGGTTCCCTAAAGCCAACTTGTGTATTATTTAATTTAATCTTTAACAAATTATCATTATATTGTTTACCTAAAATATCAATTTTTATAATACAATGATCAGATATAATTGGCATGTCATCAGAATTATTTGTAATTTGTAAATACTAAATCTATTAGCGTAGCGCCTTCAAAAATGTAAGTAGGTGTTTTAAACCATAGTCATTACACCATCTCTTATGCCTTCGTGTATAATGTACATATATACTCGTCAAACAGCCAATTCACATTAAAATCTCCCAGAACTAGTAATGTACCCATCGCCTTTTAAAATTTGCTTCCGTTATTTCAGTTAATGACAAAATAAGATAAATATATTTGAATTATATGGAGATCAGTTCATCAACTGTTAGTAAATTTATATTTTAAATTAAGCAAAGCTCGATCTCGGATACCAAAAACTTTACCAATTTTAAACAAATTAATTAAACTTCTCAATCTTGGCATTTAAGCAGTTGGGTGATTCTCGCCCTCAATTCGGCAGGCACTTGAAGTGTTTGATTGCCTTGTTAAATAATAAACACAGATTAACAAAATTTAAGCGATTTACAGAACAGACATGAGCGCAGATTCGTTAAAACCGTTAGAAAGTAAGTCACAAAAAATCGCCCAGACACATCGATTTTAAAATGCGTTTCTCAATTTTTTATGTAAAAAAATAATTCTGCCAACATTATTTAAATGACGTTATCGGAAATTTTTTTAAATGCCAACACCAATTTTTAATATGTTCAGTTCACTACCCAACTACAGAAGAGGAGGTATAGCAAGGTATTCCAAATTATACAAATGTTAGACAAATACAGGGTGTCTCACCGGGAACTGAATCGATCGATATAGAGAAAAGTACGCATCAGAAAATTTTGAAAATTTAGATAATTACTAATTTCGGTGTGGCCAATCCAACTAAAATAATTACAAGCAGCTGGCACTTCCGCTTATACCGGAAGTCGATACCAACTTGCTTATTTCAAATAGAATATCCTATATATTTTAGGGTTTTCGAAAAGAGCATAAAATTCTGTCGAAAATATGTGGCATATTATATACCTAAACCTAGCCGTTTCAGAGATATTTGACATTTTATAGAAAATTTGACAGGTGCAACGGTTTGCAAGAACCGTTATAACTTTCTTCGTGTAAAAGATCCTCATTTGCTTTTTGTCACATAAAAAGAACACACGGAGAACTACGTTTAACAACTAAAATAAATTAAATAATATCATACCAAGTGTTCGCGTTACATTTTGTCAACTTCAAACCGCGAATACTTGTTTAGGCCAAATGGAATACCCTGTATTTTTTTACGTCAAGTTGTGTAAAATTGAATTCCCTTTTTTCTGATATTAGCATTGTGGTGGTTAAACTTACAACTTTTTGAAATATTTGCGATTTTATTAGAAATTCATGAATTGTTGTAATCATTTCATCAAAATAACCATGATTATAATAGAAACAATCAGTCATTATCTTATATCCAAAAATGCCAGCACGTTTAAATTACACCCACGAACACTTTTTAAATTTGGGTATTATTTATGGAGAATGTGATAAAGTAATATCAAGAACTTGCAGCACATTTGCTACTCGACATCCAGAAAAACGGAAACCGTCACCAAACACTGTAAAACGCATACTGGAAAATTTTAAAAATTATGGCTCTGTCAAGGCAAAAATAAGAAGAAAGCCTATTGTTGATGACGAAATCATTAAAATAGTCATTCTGGGATATTTTCATGCATTTCCAAGGATGTCATTAAGACAAGCTGCTCTGGAATCGGGACTATGCAAGGATTCAATTCACAGAATCTTATTAAAACATAAGTTTCACCCGTTTTCATTCCATATGGTTCAAGGATTAAAAGAAACAGATTCCCTAAGAAGACAGAATTTTTGCGAGTTTATTCTAATAAGGTCTGAGGGTCACGATTCTTATTTGGGAAATATTATATGGACAGATGAAGCAAAATTTACTAAAAATGGACTTTTTTAATAGACACAATTTGCATTATTGAGTGACTCAAATCCTCATATGTTCAGAGAGCGAAACTTTCAGGAAAGTTGGCAGTTCAATGTTTACTGTGCCATAAGAAACGATAGAGTTATAATAATAATAGTAATAATTTTATTCGTCACAGTGATACACCGTAGTGCTTGGACAAGTCATAATTACACAAATAAAGTAAAAGTGGACATGAACAAATATAAATAGAATATATGTACATAAATAAATATAAATACAAACATACACAGAATAAGTATAAGTACACCTATAATAAAATAAAATAATATATCGAAACAACAATAATAGGACAGACAAACAGCGAATTAGCCTAGATTCTCATACCTAAAGTCACGTATATTGTAGTAAGCATTGGATAAGAGATGTCTTTTTAGTTTAATTTTAAATTTAGAAACTGGTAACTGTTTTAAATTATTTGGCAGGGAGTTATACAAACCAATACCAAAGTTGTTTCTTTTTGTGGATTTTAGTCTTTGTGGTGGTATTTGTAAATGATGCCGATTACGTGTGTTGTATGCATGTGTTTCACCATTTATAATGTAATTGCCTAAATGTTCCCTTATGTATGAACCAAGATTTACAGCTTACCAGTTGGTTCACACCTGCCAAAACTCTTACTGCCCGTTTTTGTACAATGAAGATTCTCTGTATTTGGTTGGACGTACCCCAGTTTAACAAACCATACGCCATTGCATTATGAAATAATGCATGATATGAGTGGTGGCATTACAATTTTATCAGGAAAATGTAAACGGTAAATTAAATTTTCTCTTCTGCTAATATGTATAGGTAAATTTTTGTTTTTTTTTTAGGTGAAAGATATCTGAATATCTTACAAAATTTGAATAATAACTATTTAGAAAATTTACCTCTTCCCGAACATAGAAACATTTATTATCAGCACGACGGTACTCCCCCGCATAACGCATATTTAATTAATAATTATTTACAAGAAATTTTTTATGATCAATGGATTGCCAATAATGGACCTTTCTCATGGCCTCCTCGCTCGCCCGATTTATCCGTTCTGGATTACTTCATTTGGGGAACTATTAAAAATAAAGTTTATGAGAGCCCATTAACAACCATTGAAGATTGTATGCAAAGAGTAAGAAATGCATTTCAAAACATATCACAGGATTCAATTAGAAGAGCTGCCCATGAGGAACTAATCCAAAGGTGCGAAAAATGTATCGAGATTCGAGGGCGGAATTTTGAGCAATTATTAAATTAAAATAAAATCGTATTTTAAATTGAACTTATCTCTGCTATTTTAGTTCATGCCATATCTTCAATTCGATTAATACGCATGTTACAGTGTTAGTGTTATTTTGCGTTTTTGTGGATAACGAGTAGCAAATGTGCTGCAAGTTCTTGATATTACTTTATCACATTCTCCATAAATAATAAACAAATTTAAAAAAATTTTGGAAATATCAGATTTGTCACCCTTTTTAAAAATTTGAAACATCCTAGAACGTTTCCATACATTTGGACAGCTGGATGTTTTACTGACAATGGAGGAGAATGCTCACGAACCAAGTCGGGAAGTCGCACCAGAGCACACAATTAGTCGATCAACTGTTGTAAACTATTTGAAAGAGAATAAATAGCATCCATATAAAGTGAATTTGGTTCAAAGACTTAACGAAGATGATTTCGACCGTAGAGTAGTATTATGCGAGTACTTTTCTATGATGAGGCCACCTTATAATTACGCTGGACGCTGTAAAGAGGCAAGATTGTCGATATTGCTCACATGAAAATCCACATTGGATGATGGAGGCACATACCCAGTGACCACAGAAAGTTAACGCGAGGAGTGGAATTATTGGGAATACAATTTGGGGCCAATTTCTTAAAGAAGGTTCATTAGATGGATTAGTTGACGCGGATCAGTAGAATAGCCAGCTGGAGCTACAGACCTAACCCAATTAGATTATTTGTTATGGGGTTATCTTAAATTCAAAGTTTATTTTAATAGACCGAACAATGTTGAGAGTTTAAAATAACAATTAAAAAACAAGATTAGATTAGAATGTATACAGTTCAGCAAGAATTCATTAATTAATCGTTTGGGATACTGTCGGGCGCACGAAGAGCTCCAATTTGAATATTTGATTAGTTAATTCCTCGTTTATTATCATTTACTGTCTATTTCCTATTTTATTATAAAATATCACAATAAAACAAGAATTATTTAACATCAAAAGTAATATTTTCAAATGTCTGTAGCTCTATATGTATGATCTCCAGACCCTAAGTAGTATAGGTCTGTCAAATCAGCTTTTCATGAGGATTCTAAAACTGAAAAATATACAGTGTTCTATTAAAAAAAGTAGATGACGTCGCACAAATGGAAAATAAACTTTCTTGGTATAAAGCTAGATAGTAAGTTAAATTGAGAAGCGTATACTAATATTTTCATATCAAGAATTAATTCGTCCTGTTACCTAATATGATTCATGAGAAACCAACTATCAGTAGACTCACTAAGAATGTTTTATTTTTTATACGTAAAAAGCATTCTAGAATATGCCATAATATTCTGGGATTCCTCCATACATTGGCAGAAAGTATTTGTTTGTCAAAAACGCATAATTAGGTGTAGGATGAAGGTATCTTCTATTCTATTCTATTCTGCTCTATTCTACTCTACTATACTCTATTATACTCTATTTTACTCTATTTTACTCTATTCTACTCTACTCTATTCCACTCTATTCTATTATATTCTACTCTACTCTGTTCTATTCTATCCTATTCTATTCTATTGTATCCCATCCCATTCCTTTCTATTCTATTCATAACCGAAGCAGTGATGACATCAGAGCTAAACCAATCAAAACAGAAGAATTCAAAATAATAGTCCCTAGCACCCCCACAGTTTGCTGTAACTGTCCGTCAATTTCTTAACGATACATTCCCTGGTCGTGGACGGGTAGCCACCTCGGTCACCAGATTTGACACCCTTAGACTTTTTTGTAACTGCATTTGAGCATGAAAGTATTAGCTTAAGGCTAAAATACAACAATTACTAACTCAGAGAATTCTGCAATACATATACAAATTGATCTTGCGCTAATTGTGTAATACTAACATTAATAAATTTTGATTGATGTATATTATTCAAAAATAGTTTTGGTACTTAAAGAATCTCGTTTCAAGTTATAAACAAGGTAGGTAGGATCTTTGACAGAGTGGTGCCATATTGAAATTTGAATGTTACTTTTTCGTAATATCATCAAATCAACTTAAATTTCGTTGCAACTGAGAGACATGTCGTATATGATATAGTCTTGATATCTTGTACACACGTACATAGACATTTTAGTATATAACAGGGTAATAACTAAAATTAACACGAAAACTTTAGAATCTATTTCAAAAACTTCTTTAGAGTTAATTGTTTGAATTTCTTCTAAAAATAAGAATGCTTTATATCGAGCTCGTTATATTGCCCGCCCTTCTTTATTAAGTACATTTGTCTTAAGAGAAAAAAGTGACAAGTGGTCGCTTGAGCCATTCATCTTCGGACGTTATTTTCTTAAGATTATGTGCCGTCTTTCTTATCGCCTTAATTTGTCATAAGGACAATAAAAGATTTTTTATAAGGCCTTCTCTTATGGAATATAATTGGTGAAGGGCAGGAAATCAGGTGATTTTCTTACCCTACAAAATACAAAGTAGACTACGGCCTTACGAATTAATACTAAATAAAACCGATACTAATAGGGAATATCATGATATAGTCGAGTTCTAAACGCAACAAAAACTTTACGATATAATTATTATCGCCGTGGGCCAAGCGGCAATACAAGATTATTTGGATACAAACAAAATATTACCAAGTATTCAATCTGGATTTTTACAAAAAAATTGTACAAAAACTGCACTTTAAAGGTTACTGATGACATCCTCGGAATTGTATAAATCAAATGCATATCATGATGCTCTTAGATCAAAGTAAAGCATTCAATTTGGTAAATAGTAATCTGTTAATATCCAAAATGAAAAATATGGGTTTCGATAATGCAACATTAACTTGATTTAATAGCTATTTAAAAGATTCTACACAATAAGTTGTTATAAATGATAATTATTCAAAATTGGCACGATTAAAAATGGTGTACCTCAAGGAAGCATTCTCGGACCGATATTATTCTCCATATACACTTTTGACATAATACACTCAAGCTCATATTGTAATATTCATCTACAGTGTGTTTCACTTCTCGTGAAACACCCCTGTATCTCCTTTATTTGTGGCCGAATTCATTTCTAATTTTTATCAGATATACAACTCTATAAGGCGACTTTACATGACACATAAATGTCGTCTAGATCTAAAACGCCGACCTACTGCGATAAAAAGAAAATCGGAATTTTCGAGAAATCATAGTAGGCTTAGAAATAGACAAAAATTTTGTTAATAAAAGTTGTTCAGAATCACGAGATATGCCCCCCTATAAAATTTGGTGAAAATCGGAAAACTTTCAAAAAAAAAAAGTTTTGTTTCACTTCTCGTGAAGACACCCCTGTATCTTCTTTATTTGTGGCCGAATTTCAAGACTAATTCATGGAGTTATACAGCTCCATAAAGCGACTTTGTCCAACACATAGAGATAACTCTTTCCAACAAATGATAGTTGTGAGCAAAAATCATGATTCAATAAAACGCTAAAAGAATCACTTCTTATTATTACACATCAAGTTAACAATGCAATACAGTTTTTTTGTTGTCACTGTTCTTGAGAAGTAACGCTCCATCATATCCTTCCTCCTCATCGACTCAGAGATTTAGGAGCGGTTTTTTTGTTTTAAATGTTAAGAATGCCGTGAAATTAACTGTCAATATTATTACTTTTATGACAGAAGTGATTGTTGTTATCTATTGTTGAGTTTGTTAGTTTCCTTATTTGATTTTTTTACTCATAATGGCTAGAATACGTTTAACTGCTGATGAAAAAGTAGAAATAATAAAGATAGTCGGTGAAAATGTACGGTCTTCAAGAGAAGCAGCAGAAGAATTTAATTTAAGACATCCTCTAAGACAACCAATACACCATGGTACCATAGCAAGAATATGTTACTTGTTCAATACAACTGGTAATGTGCTTAAACCGAGAGTACATCTTAAGCGAAGGCATGAAGATGATAATGTTATATTAGCGGCGTTTAACGCCAATCCCACTACCAGCCTTAGAAATATGGCTCGTGACCTGAATTTGTCGGTGTCAAAAATTTGGAGATGTTTAAAACGCCATAAACTACAACCGTATAAACCGAAATTTTTACACACTTTGGAGGAAGCTGATGAAGAGAGAAGACTGGAATATTGTTTATGGATCCAAGGTAATTATTTAAACAATCGAGACTTCTTGAAGAAAATAATTTTCAGGGATGAAGCAACTTTCTCCATCAACGGGGTGGTATCATCACAAAACTCTAGGTACTGGGCAGTAGAAAATCCTGATTGGGTAATAAATTGTAAAAGGCAATATTCCCAGAAGGTAAATGTGTGGTGCGGAATTTTAAACGAAACAATAATAGGGCCGTTCTTCTTTTTTCAAAATATAAATGCGTTACATTTGCGACAATTTTTAAATAATGATCTGTGGAATGCAATAGTCGATTTTCCTTTGGAACAATTGTATTTCCAACTCGATGGAGCATCTATCCATAATTCCGTAGTAGTAAGAGCATGGATGAATGCACATTTTCCCCAAAGATGGATAGGACGAAATAGCCCTCTAATACATTGGCCACCCAGATTTCCTGATTTCACTTCCATGGATTTTTATTTTTGGGGTTATATTAAAAACAAAGTTTATAAGACCAGACCTCAAAATGTGGAGCAGCTTTGTGAGAGGATAAGGCAAGCGTGTTTAGAAGTTACAGCTCAAGAATTGCGAAGAGTTGTAATAAATAACAGAAAGCGGATTGAGAAGTGTATTACATTTGATGGTGGGTTAATAGAAAGGGGCCGAATATAATAATATAGTCATTCATTGTAAACACTTACTTCATCTTTTATTTAATAAATAATTTTAATAATAATTGTGCACGACTTTCATTTGTTGGAAAAAGTTATCTCTATGTGTTGGACAAAGTCGCTTTATGGAGCTGTATAACTCCATGAATTAGTCTTGAAATTCGGCCACAAATGAAGGAGATACAGGGGTGTCTTCACGAGAAGTGAAACAAAACTTTTTTTTTTGAAAGTTTTCCGATTTTCACCAAATTTTATAGGGGGGCATATCTCGTGATTCTGAACAACTTTTATTAACAAAATTTTTGTCTATTTCTAAGCCTACTATGATTTCTCGAAAATTCCGATTTTCTTTTTATCGCAGTAGGCCGGCGTTTTAGATCTAGACGACATTTATGTGTGGTGTAAAGTCGCTTTATAGAGTTGTATATCTGATAAAAATTAGAAATGAATTCGGCCACAAACAAAGGAGATACAGGGGTGTCTTCACGAGAAGTGAAACACACTGTATACGCAGATGATATTCTACTTTATAGATCGCGTCCATTATCAAAACCCTATAATTAATGGCGTTGTCATTACCTGTACTGGGTGGAGTAGGCAAAGAACTTGGGGTTAGTTTTAGATCAATCGTTAAATTTCAACCAACAATTTACGAAAACATCGTACTTTAAATTGAAAAAAATGAATTAAATGAGCAGACCAAACTTCAGCTGGTAAAATCATTAGTTCTCCCCATACAGACTATTGTTTGTAGTGCAGTGTATTATTATTTATTAAAAAATTATAATCAACACAAACTGTAAAAAATTGAAAATGCCTGCATGAAACTTGTGTGTTGCATACCTTATAATATACAAACCATGTCTCGCCATATTTAAATAGATTGTGCATGTTTAATGTAGCAAATAGAGTAAAATATCAATATGTTACGGTATAAAGTAATAGCGCATAATAATCCTCAATGATTATTTAATTTGTTTAGTAGAAGATCTGATGCACATTATATTAGATATAACTCGTATAGTACACCGCAACATCGCACAAAAGAGTTTGAAGGATCCTGTTCATATAGAGCCCCTCATTTTCTAAATGGGACGCAAACTGAATTACATCTGTTTCTAACCAGTTTTAGAAATAAAATAAAAGAAAATTTATCAACTTAGTTGATTCTAAGTAATAATTTAGTATTAGAGTTTCAGTCTATTTTGTAAAATGTGGAAAAAATGCACAGCCGAACTCTCACCATTTGTGTGTATTTCTCCTTTCTTTCGTACAATAAACATTATTATTATTATAAATAAATAGGAGTAAATCATAATTAATGTAATATAAGAATAAATCATGCTGAGTTAACAAGTAAATATAGGACTTATACAGCTATATACATTTTTAATTACTAAACGCTGCTTCTATTTCCTCCTTCATAGCATGGTTCCATCCCATCGAACATGGAAGGTTTCACTTTAATGATTCCTCCTTTGATTATGTTTCACCTTTGTGTTAGACAAATTTTCGTAAATAATTGTTTGTGCTTAATTGCTGAAATAATTATGTTTCCTCGCAATTCGTCATTCTTTTATTCAGTCAATTAATGATTAACGGCCTCATTATTTCATTGAATAGACAGTATCTTTAAGACACTTCAATTGGAGATTTTATTAATTGGTTCCTTAGAAATTGTGATTAGATCGCGTGCATCTGGCCCAGTCAGCCGGATTTTAGGTTTTCTGTTTTTACATTTTACTCCAAAAAGTAAATGCAGCTGGTATTAATAATTTAGGGCCTGACGTGGGGATGTTTGGTTGGAGACGTTCCTAATACTTAAAGTCTAATAGCCCAGTAAAAGGGGAAAATTTGGATGAAATAATTCAGAGCGGGATGAAATTTTAGGAAAAGATATGGACCGAATACTTCAAAAAGTGGAAAAATATTACTAAATTTATTTTTTTGTACTTCAAAAGTGCTAAAAATTTAAAATCAACCACATTTTCAATCATCAGTTCCCTGTCACTGCTTATTGAAAATCATACACAAAAAACTGTTTATTGTAAGAAATTTTGTAAGCTTTCATCTAGGTCTTATGAAATTTGATCGTAAAATCAAAAGAAACGATGATATGTACAGAGAAAAGGAATTAAAAAATAGTATTGGTTGAATTTCTCTGAATAAAAACAGTTTTCAAGAACCTTTTTTTTAAGAAAATATACCTTGTGAACGACTTATGATATTGCATTACTTTCCTATGTATATAAACTAATAAAAATAGGTCAAATGAGAAGAGTTAAGCTTTCGATTTAGCTTAAAAAGAATTGTCCCAATTACTGCACTAATTGTATAATTATATTTTGAAATAAAGTTATTTATTTTCAAATAAAGTGGATTTTTAAAATGTCGAATCTTTTTTTTTATACATTTATTTAACGTCGGCCTATTTCCGCTACTGAGGCCTAACACCGACGCCTGTAGACGAGCTACCCCCAACTAGGAATTTTGCCGAACCTCTTCCCTTAAGAAGAGTAGAGATCTTTTACTTGCTTAACATTTAATAGACAAGGGACCGACGGCTTTACATCCCCTCCGAAGGATGGTATATCCCCTATACAACCCTCGCCTAAGGTTGTATAGCTTCCGCGCATACACTGATATACAAGCCGCTGGAAGATGTGTGAGGCGAGGACGCGGTGTCCGTTGGAATGGTCACCTATCCAAGTACTAACTGCGCCTGTCGTTACTTTACATCGCATACCGAAATATGTACATAGTAAAGACGCACCTACGCTCGCCCCATGTCGAATCTTTTTTTTTTTTTTTTATACATTTATTTAACGTCGGCCTATTTCCGCTACTGAGGCCTAACACCGACGCCTGTAGACGAGCTACCCCCAACCAGGAATTTTGCCGAACCTCTTCCCTTAAGAAGAGTAGGGATCTTTTACTTGCCTAACATTTAATAGACAAGGGACCGAAGGCTTTACATCCCCTCCGAAGGATGGTATATCTCCTATACAACCCTCGCCTAAGGTTGTATAGCTTCCGCCCATACACTGATATACAAGCCGCTGGAAGATGTGTGAGGCGAGGACGCGGTGTCCGTTGGAATGGTCACCTATCCAAGTACTAACTGCGCCTGTCGTTACTTTACATCGCATACCGAAATATGTACATAGTAAAGACGCACCGACGCTCGCCCCATGTCGAATCTTAAAAACTTAATTTTTGTAATTTTTTTGTATTCTTTCTAGTAATCAACTAAAGGGTCTAGGAAATGCATTTATACGGGAAAGTTGATTATAAAATTAATTGTTTATTTAATTGAGTATTGTTTAAAAAACAGCCTTTTGTAATTTCATCTCTTGTGCAATATACACAAAATGAAATCTTAAACAAATATCATAATAGTTGCATGTGAAAAACTATCATTTTTCGATAGGCACCTTGTTTAATTAAAATATTCCAATTTAAACAAGAATTATGATGTTATAACGAAGGTCGCGCGTGCCTCCGCTCGCTAGCCTTGGTCCCCATCACGCCAGAGTTATACGCTCCCACAAAAACGTTTCTGTAATGACATTTGTGTAGAATTTCCTCAGCTTCAAAATTGAATTCTTGTAAAATTATGGCTATGGGCAAAATTAGAGAACTGAACTTTTCTTTTTCCTTTATTTATAACTATTTTTCCCAGGCACCACTGGCAGGTTATTCGACAAAAAACGATTATATCCCCCAACTCCCCAAAATGCGAGATCACTTAGATTTTAGTTATTTCAATCCAGCGTTCTTTTGACAGTTTTCCTGTACTATCTACAGCTATATTTAAATAACAATGAGATATAAAAGTTACAAAAAATGCAAAACAAAACTGAGGATAATATTAAATTGTAACAAATATACCCACATAAACACAATGTTAAGTGTTTTAAATATTTTAAATGTTAGACAACGTAGTTTTAAAATCACTACAGTTTATATTTAAAATAAAACATGGTATGGCTCCAAGGTATTTATGTGATAAATTGAGTTTCATACGAGACACCCATGGATAAAACACTCATGGTATAAATGACATAGTTGTAGAGATGCATGACAATTTAATGGAATCGAAATATTTAATCTATAAGGGTGTTCAGTAATTCAACAGTTTACCGAATGAAATAAAATATTGTGAAAAATATAATATTTTCATCAAATTATGCGTTAGTTATATTAGAAAAGAATATTGACTTTGGGGGACGATAACTCAGTGTGCTAAAGCGTCTGGCCAGCAAACTAGCAACTTTATCACTGGTTTCCCTGTATACACCACATAGGAACATTAATAAGTATAAAACAATTATCAACAAAATTTCACTTCGTTCACTAGACTCAATAATGCGCTATAAACATTGTGGATAGCGTCAAGAACAACACATCACGAACAAACCTTAACTAAACTCAAGGCATACCATCGGCCACCTGATCACGAAATTATGCGATACTATCATGTAATCTCGGGTTGGGAAATATGTAAATATAATACAAATGAAATAATCTAATTTACGGTAGATATTGTAATCAAATAGGCAATAAAGAATTCTTAATTGGTAATTGGCAAATTGCCTAGCAAACTGAGTTCGAGACCCTCAGAAACAATTTCTAATAAAAAAAATCGGCAGCTACTGGAAGCGGCTGGAACCTCCCCACTCGGTGGATCTTTGAAGCCGAAAAGAGCATTAAATTTGTAATGAAGTATACAATACTACAGGAATACTGTACACTTTCATTCCAGTTTACCTTATTTTAATCATGCATGGATCAAGTAGTTCAGTTTTAGTTTAGTTCAATACCTGATTAGTTCTTTTGTTAACTTTTAATTCTAACTTCACCAGGCCGCAACTTGCGTGCCGTGTGCATTTCGTGCCGGGTGCAAAACCACGTGACCGTGATTTTTGGGTATAAAATAGCTAGCCAGAAACCAGTAAATTCAGAGCTTGACTTTCACCTTTCTCGAGTGTGTTGAACTGAGATAACCGGAAGCTCAAGTTTCTCCGGCGTTGTGGCAGCCGCTGGCCAAGTATCTGTTAGGGTGGATCCAAGTGCGTTGAACTGGACCTCCTGCCATATTGATTCGAGTGTATTGAACTGGATCTCTCCTGAAACAGATTTCTTAGTCGCGTCTGTTATGTCCTGGAACTTCGATTAGAGAATTGGGGTTACGACGACGTACATAGAGGAAATATGTTACACTCTCTCTCTCTCTCTCTCTCCGATTACTATGAAGTACTTATGTAATAACAAGATTGTCGCAACCTAAGCCATAAAAGATATGGCCACACTGTACATATAATTATTAGGAAAATAAGTGTCTTATTTTGGATCTGGATTTTAATTAATATTAACATTGAACTCTGGAATAATCTCCAAACCAGCTACCCGAGTAAAACAAGTATCACAAATTGTGTGACAAAGCGGCACTAAACGTAATCCGATCTCATCCAAAACCTTTTCAGATCTTCTGAGGCACTAAAAAAACCCTTAACTTAATGAATTTACAATCATCTGTGCGAGTTATTACCAACATTATCGCTCGTTGAATAATATACTATTAGGATATTAACAACTTTAACATCACTTGAACGACTAAGAAAGTCTAGTTATCCTAAATACTACAGATTTGTAAAGCAATAAACTGAAAATTGGTAAAGTGATAATCTATAATAAATTCACCAACGAAGGTACAGAAAGCATGTGATATTGATATTGTTACATCTACCTTTAAAGTTTGTGACAATCCACTAAAAGTTATAAATATGCCGAAATCTTATTAACATGACATGACACCAACGTTATCGGATGACAAACGATGACAATGACAATCGTCAAAATTTACTCATTGCAATCCGATCGCTCGCGGCTGTCTTTGTTAAATGAAACATTAGCATTTCAGTAATTTTACTAGATTTTAGAGGAATATTTGTAGTTTAATTCTTCGATTTGTCTGTATATATATTTAAAAACGGCACTAAACGTAATCCGCTCTACTTCTAGAGCAGTGAAGAAACCCTTACACGTGAATTGACACGTGATGTGACGAGTTTCACGACGTAACGGCTACGCGCATCGATCATGTCATGCGAAATGCGATCTATGCTTCATATTTGCTTTGTTTTTAATTTTGTTCAAGGAAAACAAATCAAAAGGGTGGAAGTGTGATATGTCGTAGAAATCAGAATTTTAACTGCTTTTCAATGGTTCCATTGCAAATTGAAAGTAATTATAAAATAAACAACTTGTTGCGTCAAAATGGCACTAAACGTAATCCAATTTCAACCAAAGAAACGCATATGCAAAGTTTCATTCAAATCCGTTCAGTGGTTTCGGCGCTATCGTGCTAACACACATACATACATACACACACATACACACACACAGACATTTTTCGAAAACCACTTTTTTGGGTTCCTAGGGCCTCAAAACGTAAATATTTGATGTTATCTCAATTTTCGTTTTTGAACCAATTTTAGTAACCTCTCACAATTTTATTGTGGAGAGGTAAAAAATCCTCAAGAGTAGTTCGGAGTCCACAATACACTGTAGGGCCTCGTCTCTCTTTACCCAGTATAAGATCCTTGAGACCTTCCAGGGGGTTACTTCGGTAGCTTGAGAGGCGGTAAAGAAAACACAAAACAAGTTTGTGATTACGTTAGGTGATTTTATGGTAAATTATGTTAGAAACAAAAAGATTAGTAATTATTTTACAGTTATTGCTCTACGCATAGATTTAAGATAAGCTAGGAATAGTTAATGGGCTTCTGTTGACTATTGATATATTGTTATGATTCAATTGAAGCTTTTTTTTAGTTAATAAAGATGCATTATTATTATTATTATTAGTTACTGAAAATAGTCCACGATTGTCCTGTTGTTTCTTGTAAAAATGCCAGAGAAAAGCTAGGACGAGACATTGAAGAGTCAGTGAAGCATACTTGCTCCTCGATAAGCAATCTTCACGGTCGTCTGGGAATATTCTGCTTTTCTTAATAGTATATTTCATACTACTGATTCATTTTACTAGAGCAGTGAATGATCATAACGAGACATTATTTGCGTTATTATATTTTATTGCCACATACTGTGAAGAATTTACCGACCAATTTCTTGCATATACACAAAGCTTCATAAATTTTACGTCCCCATTATGACACTTGGAACGGGTAATATATTATTTAGCATTTCTTAGACAGCCTCAATAAATTTCTTGAAGGTACTACCCCCTTGTTCAAACTACTAAAATCAATAGATTTGTCACCTTGGAAGTTGGTAAACATGGAAATGTGCCAGAAGGTACGTCAAATTTACATCAATAAATCATAAGTTTCGAGTAAGTTTGGGATTTTAAGCAGATTAATGTAGTGTTGTGTATATTCTCGACAGACTTATACATAGTCTCTTTAAGAAGATTAGTTTATAACTAATCATTTTAACAGCGCTGAAAATTATAACGTACTTATGGAGATAAAGCTCCTGGCGATTTGGGGCGGAACAAAATTATGCGAAGCAGCATACGAGCTACAAGCAGTTTTACGTTTTGATCTAGAGAGTGATTAAAATTTACTGTGCTTACTTGTTATTTTATGGGAAGAATACTTATTTAAAGCTTTCGTCATGTGTAAATTATAACTATTATGTATATATGGGTGTAGTTTCATAGCGCCACGAGAATATCTGAACAGGCATAATTATATGGCTAAAATCATCAACCAGGCACTGGGCAGCCGGGCAAATCTAATAAAGGAAACTACTCCTTATCGACCATCCACCATTGTAGATTGTAAATTGTTTTACGGGGTCGTTTGGCTTCGAACAGCCTTACTTCACTTCGGCCTAAAAGATCTTTTGTGATTTACCCTACATCTAGTGGTTATCCCAGAATTCCCAGACTTTTTACAAAGCTTGTGATTTTCCTGGGAGCTAATTTTAGCCTAGTGCGGACTAACACCTTGCATTCACAAAGTCTGTGTTCCGCAGTTTCAATTGCAGTATCGCAATATCTGCATTTATTATCTACCGCCTTGTCCATATTCTTGAGATGGTATCTCAAGGGGCAGTAGCCAGTTAGAAGGCCTGTGATTAGCCTTAATTCGGACTTTCCCAGTTCGAGAAGCCTTGTAGCATTTTTTGTCGAATAAGTTATAAACTTTTTCGCTTGTCTTTGGCCTGAAGTATTCCTCCAGTAGGACTTTTTCTGATCCTTTTGCCACTCTTGGATCTCCTTCTCTATATGTCCCTTGGCTAGGCCACAAAACGATTCGTGTCCAATGAACGGTGCTTCAGCTCCCGTTTTTGCAAGGCTATCAGCAAGTTCATTTCCTTGTACTCAATCATGCCCTGGCACCCAGATCAAAGTAACCTTGTTGTCATTAGCCAGTAGCTTCCGGGATTGTCTACATTCCTAGGCAATTTTAGATTCAAAGGTATAGGACCTTAGAGCCTTTAGTGCTGCCTGGCTATCTGATAGTATATAGATCTTTGCGCTTCGCATGCCTTTATTTAGGCATACCTGGGCACACAGATCTATGGCATAAATTTCTGCCTGAAAGATGGTTGGGGTGTTACCGAGGGCTTTGGATAACCTACAATTCGGCCCTGCTACTCCCATTCCTACTCCTTCAGCCATCTTGGATCCATCTGTATACCAGTTAAGCGACCCCTGTTCCAATCGCAGTGACTCCATCTTGCTCGTCTGCCGACCGTCCGCCATACTCGAAAGTGAAAATGTAAAAAAATACTGGAACACGATGATTATAACTGATCGTGAAGTGAATCATAATAAGCCGGATATAATAGTACTACACAAGAAGAAGAAAACAGCATGGATAGTAGATATAGCGATTCCTATAGACGACAACATCAGAAAATCAGTCACTGAAAAGATTGCTAAATACCAGGATCTGAGGCATGAAATTCAAGCAATGTGGCAACTAAAAGAAGCTCAGGTGATACCATTCATAATATCAGCAAATGACCTAGTTGAAAGAAACTTTTGCAAAAATTTGAAAAAAGTTGGTTTGAATACTGAACTGGTAGAGGTAGCCCAAAAAGCGGCTATATTCGGTACTTGCCATATTGTCCAAAAATATCTACAGTGAACGATGTAGTCTTGGTCCATTGGACCCGGTGAAATTCGGAAATTACCGGACACGTCCGGTGATATGAAAACTTTCTGCATATACTATATTTTTTAGTAATTAGTACAGCAGAAATAAAAGATGTCATTTCCCTACTATGGCTGTAAATTCTGTTTCTTGTACTTTTTCCACCTCGTAGTTAGTCTCTACTGTAGGGTGGTGTACCCAAATAAATAAATCATTTTAGATGAGTTATTGCATAAACTAATGCAAAAAAGAATAAGAACTAAATGAAGTTTAACGGTTAAGGAGTAAAAAAAATTAAAATGTTCTCTAAATTTTACAGCACATGGTCATTACTTTAACTTATAAGTGTATTTTTAATGCTGTGAGTATGACTTTCCTTCTTATTGTCATGCTGATATCATGCAGATCGCGAGACGTGTTGTTAAGTGCTAACATCGACGTACAAAAATCCCCGCCGTATCGCAAACAAAACAAAAGAGATTACCAACATTTTTCTTTCATTTCTCTGTCGAAGCTTGGATAGTGAGACTGCGACGACACTCTGAACAATAAGATCATCCGAAGTAAAGGTGTTGCGGTATAGTATAAAATATAACAAAGGTTACATGATGGTTCGCAGAAATAAGTTATTTTTCTAAGATTGAAATTTTTTACTTCCACGTCCAGTGGAAGTATAGTAACGAAAAAATATATATATTTTTTTGTTGAAATAGGCTTAAAATGTCATAAGATTTTAAATTTGGACAAAAAAATGTATCTGTCTGTGGCTCTGTAACTTTCTTGTGCGCACGTTTACTCTGGAATTTTTTATGATATTGACTTGAAATTTGGTACACTTATGTATTATAATGAGATCTGGAACTAGATTTTGATCTAATTCTGTTGAAGGGTTCGGGTGTAAATGGGGTAAATGGGGTAAATAAGGGTAAATAGCCAAAGCAAGCAGGTAAAAGTGAGTGAGTTAAATGTGAGAAAACTATTTTAATGTTACACTTCTCTTTTGTAAGATCCAAGCTAGATTACTTTTCCGTGGTTTGGAGTCTTTTATATACCAAATAATAATAATAATAACAAAATGTCTTTATTTTCAGAGTATTTACATACAAAAACACAATACAAGTGGAAAGGGCGAAGTTTAGCTTGAAGCTACCTTATACACAAATATACACAAATGTTGGAAAATGTGCAGAAAAAGTTTATAAAATATATTAATTTCATATGCGGATTTCTCCAAAGCATTTGACAGATTAGATCATCAGTTACTGTTAATAAAATTAGAGAAAATTGGCCTTTCATACTCATTAATTCTCTTATTCAAGTCCTATTTAACAAATAGGTCTCAGTATGTTACTCTTAACGGATTCAAGTGAATTTGCTGCTACCTCTGGTGTTCCCCAGGGATCCATCTTGAGGCCCTTATTCTTAGTAAAGTAAACAACTGGTGCATAGTAAATAAACTACCCTTGAATGCTAGTAAATGCAACGTAATGTCATTCTCATTGAAAACATCTCCGATTATTTTTGACTATCATTTGGTTAGTGATACTCTTCAGCGGCGTACAACTTTTTGCGACCTAGGCGTAATCTTTGATAGCAAATTATCATTTACCAACCACATTGATACCATAGCCTCTGAAGCCTTTAGGGCTCTTGGATTCATAGCTCGCACCAATCGTGAATTTACTAATACGGATACATTGAAAATCCTTCACCAATCATTTGTGAGGTCGAAACTTGAATATGAATCACTTATTTGGTGTCCCAGTTATGATGTTCATAAGAGCAACCTGGAAGCAGTTCAACGCCGGTTTGTTAAACTACTTTGGTTTCAGTCGGATAGTATCTATCCAGCTATTGGCTTTCCGCAGAGTCAATTGCTTGAAAGGTTCTCGTTGTCTACTCTGGAAGACAGGCGAATATGTCTCTCAAGTATTCTTATTTAAAACGCTACACAATGATCTTGATGTTCCTGGAATAATTTGCAAATTAAATTTTCACGTCCCTAGATTAAATTCTCGTAATGACCAAGTTTTTTATTTACCCACTCCACATACAAACTTATTAAAAAATTCACCTTTGTTCACTATCTGTAACAATTTTAATAAACTGTGTAGCAACCTTGATATTTTTAATTGCAGCCTTAATGATATAAAAGCTGAAATTTTTAGTTAATTTAAATACTTTCAAATTACTTTTGTTCTTCTTACACTGAATTTTAATCTTTATTTCCTTCTGTCTTTTTCTAGTTAATACTGCACATGTACCTCATTAAACTTGTTTTTAATTATCTGTAATTTACGCTTTGTATTTATTGATGTTTTTGTTAGTTTGTATTATTCTCTATGCTTTTTTTGTTTGTTTTTTGGTTTTATATCGATTTTTAATGTTTTATATTGTACTCTACTTTTATAATTTGTTTTTTACCTATTGAGCAGTGCATGCAATAAATAAATAAATAAATATTACAAATGAGGCATACTAGTAACTCCTCTTATTTAGATCATCTTTCTGTGTATAATTTAATGACATTAAATAACAGAAGAACTTACTTTGACATTGTTTATTTTTATAAACTTATACACGATGTCTCGTATGACGTACCTAACTACCTTAAATAAAATAATAGTCAACGTTCCAGACGCAAGAATACGTTTTCATAGAACTTTTTCTTATATTACACCAACAAAAAACTATGAACCGAACTGAATTAGAATTGCAAAAAGTTATAATTCATTACAGCGATATCTAGATATATTCAGTGATACATTGTCATGTTCACAAAATAATTAAAATAGTATATTCTACAACAAGGTGTGGAATATGCCATACCAAACGTGTTTTAGACTATACTTTCTCTAACAAGGTTTTAGAAATTGTACAATAAAAGTTACTTATTTACACAATAATTTTATTCCAACACAGTGTGTTGGAATGCCTTCTAAAACAGTGTGTTGGAATGACAATAGCTTTATTCTAACACAGTGTGTTGATACTATGAGGCGAATTTGAATGCCAGCTTTTAATATTTTGGGGGCCGAGGAATCCATTATCAAGTAACTCCCTGAACGACGAATATGTCTGACTCAATGTTGTTTTACCAAAGTTTTACATAACTTTCGGCAGTCCCTATAATCTATTGTAGCATGATATGATTTGGTATACTGTGTTTTAGAACTATTGTTTTCAACAGACGTATGTTAGACATAATTAACTTCTGTCTCGCACAATTTTCATAGTTATTTACTTATGCAAATATTTTTCCAGTCCTTCCTGTATAAAGACCAAGAGATAAAGAGTATTCAAGACGGCCACTTGGCGCAACCCTATCTGCCAAACCTGTCACGTGGTAAGATCGATTATGGCCCTAAGTTGAAGCTGGTCTTTTTGGAATAAGAATTTCCAACATTGGAAAGTTAACGTAACCGTTAAATTGGCCTGCTTGGTTTATTTGATTCGAAAATTTCAAAGTGCATATCTGAACAGGTAATAAAACACAGTTTATTGACTGTTATTTATTGCGGAAAATTGTTCTCGTATTTTAAATATTTGTAAAAGACCTCTCTGTATAGTTAGTTCTCTCTCCAGCCCGTGATATTTTCGGTTAAATATTTCTGGTACAGTTGGCTGGGAATAACGCCATATATTACGGGTTCAGCAAAAGCTTTCTCTGTCGAACAATATTATCCGATATGAAAAATTCGTAATGTCACGAGCGAAATGAGCGATTGCATTGGACACCTACACAATAGCGATGAAGGCTGTTATAGCCGAAGTACATACATTGCTACCGTCATCGATTCATGATTCATGTTCTAAAGATTTATAAAAAGTACAACTACGTTGAAATTATCTCTAATCTCTTTATAATGACCAAAGAATCTCTTTCAGAATACCAATTTCGGCTGATATACAGAGAGATCGCAAATAATACGATCAGTCACCTATAAAGCAAAGCCGGATCTATTAAATGACCATTTAAAATGCCACACCACACTTTGATACCAAAAACAGTTACACTTATAATTTTTAAAATTATAGGCATTTAACATACCGTGTGTTAGAAAAGTATGGGAACGGTGGAAAATCTCGAACAGTTTGCATCAAATCGAAAAATAAAAAAATACATGTCAAAAATTTTTCAAAGAACTATCTACTGATACCAAAATGACCTCCCCGCCCACCGCCCTGTGGCTGGGGCGAGGGGAAACTTTAAAATTTCAAATCGAAACCCCTATTTTTATTGCGGAATCGGATTCTACGACAACAAATACGTAAATTTTATTCCGGACATTTTTTTCGATCTTTGCATGGTGTCGCTGTAATCGCAAAAAATGAAAAGAAAACATTACTGTTTCAAGAGTAGCGTCTTGTGCCCATAAAAAAACGTCCATTCAAAAACTGAAAAACACGTATTTGTTATTTTTACGAAATCTATCCAATGACATTGGATTCGACTCTCCCACCCCTAACCCAGTGGGTGGGGCGGGGGAAAACTTTGAAATTTGTAATGAAAATCCATATTTTTTTATAGCGGATTCGGATTCTACGGCCAAAAATACGTGAATTTTGTATCGGGCATTTTTTTTCGATTCTCGCAAGGTGTCGCTGTAATCGCACAAAATTGAAATAAACCTTAAGCGTCCATATGTTTGTAAATATTTACAAACTCTAGCTACTCGTGTTGACAAAAAACATTCAGTTTAAAAAACAATATCTGTGATATCTTGGTTTTTATGAATGTTTTTTTAAGTGTTCTTAATAACAGTATTTGTTTTGTGAAATTTCTACGAGAACGTTCAGTTCCTTCCAACTTTTGTAGAGGTAGGAGCGCACTTTTGTACGGAAAAAGTTATTTAATTTTTCATTAATTCTCGCGTTTTTTCTGCATAATGGCTACTTGAACAGAGGAAGAGAGAGTTTCTCTTTTAATGATGCGAGGGTGGGGCGATAAAGAAAGGTCCTATGATAAAGTTGTGATTTTATTCAACGAAACTTTCCGTGTAGATCAAGTGGGAATTTCGAAATCTACTGTGTCCCGTACCATCAAACGATTCTTAGACACAAGGACAAATAAAAATCGCCCAAAATCTGGAAGACCAAAATCTGAAACATCGGAACCTCGACAAATGGAAGTGGCCCAGGCATGTGTTGAAAATCGAAGGTTATCAATCAGAAAAGCCAGTCAACAGCTTGATATGAGTGCATTTTCAATTCATAAAAATTTTAAACTTTTGAAATTTCATCCTTACAAAATTCACCTTCACCAAGAGTTAAATGAAGATGATTTTGATCGGCGACTTGAACTTAGTGAATTAATAATGGAAAGGAGTAACCAAAACCCAATTTTTTTGTCATCTCCACTTGTCTTCTCAGATGAAGCAACTTTCGAACTCATTGGAAAAATTAATCGCCATAATTTCAGATATTGGAGTGACGAAAACCCTCACTGGGTGCTTGGACGCAGTATCCACAAAAATTAAATGTTTGGGCAGGAGTTTTCAGGGATCGAATCATAGGACCGTTTTTCATAGATGGAAATTTGAATGGAGAAAAATACCTGGAAATGTTGACAAATCAAATAGTTCCCGCAATACAAGAGATTGCTGGTGGTGAGTTCGATAATGTTTGGTTCCAGCAAGATGGGGCTCCTCCGCACTATCGGGATATTGTTAGGGACTATTTGAATGGTACTTTCGAAAATCGATTGATAGGTCGAAGAGGAACTATTGAATGGCCAGCAAGATCTCCCGACTTTTCAGAAATACCACCTCAAATGATAAGAATTGCTATTGAAAATTCTTACGTTCGTCTCGAACAATGCCAAGAAGTCAATGGGCACCATTTTGAACACCTGCTATAATCTTGAAATTAAAACCTGCTAGTGTAGCAGTTAAGCTGTAGACTAATTGCCTCAACTGGCCGAAATCCTCACCTTGCCTTAAATGGCTGAGTTACCTCCTTGCCTTCACTGTCTTGGATCAAGAACTTGTCTGAAGTGGCTGAATTAAGAGGTAAAACCACTGTTATTTATTTTTAATCGAGTTTTATTGCCGTGTAAAAAATGTAAATTGAAAATTACTAACTGCTAATAAATTTACAGAATGTTAATAATAATAATAATAATAATAATAAACGTCTTTATTACACTAAGATACAGGTATAACATACACAGTAACTTGAGTAAAGGGCGAAGTTTAGCTAGTATATCTAGCTAGTAGTATATCTAATAGTTGTTGTAATTTCCGCAGGACCATGTAAAATCACTGTTCTCAAAACAGCTCGGGAAATCATTCACTCTGAGATCAGTAGTTTTACTTTTCGTATTTTTTTAAGTATGCGTTCAAAACTTTCGTGTTTCCACTCAATTTTTTGCGAATGCA
This sequence comes from Leptura quadrifasciata, assembly GCA_963675555.1. Classification (NCBI taxonomy): domain Eukaryota; kingdom Metazoa; phylum Arthropoda; class Insecta; order Coleoptera; family Cerambycidae; genus Leptura; species Leptura quadrifasciata. The sequence continues at coordinate 8,723,238 of OY776681.1, read as the reverse complement.
GCGACACCTTGCGAGAATAGAAAAGAATGCCCGATATAAAATTCACGTATTTTTGGCCGTAGAATCCCAATCTGCTATAAAAAATAGGGATTTTCATTACAAATTTCAAAGTTGCCCCGCCCCACCCACTGGGTAGGGGTGGGAGAGTCGAATCCAATGTCATTCGATAAATTTCGTAAAAATAACAAATACGTGTTTTTCACTTTTTGAATTGGACGTTTTTTTATGGGCACAAGACGCTACTCTTGAAACAGTAATATTTTCTTTTCATTTCTTGCGATTACAGCGACACCATGCAGGAATCGAAAAAAATTTCCGGAATAACATTTACGCATTTTTTGCCGTAGAACCCGATTCCGCAATAAAAAATATAGGTTTCCATTTGAAATTTATAGTTGGCCCTCGCCCCAGCCACAGGGTGGTGGGTGGTGAGGTCATTTTGGTATCAGTAGATAGTTTTTTGAAAAATTTTTGACACGTATTTTTTTATTTTTGGATTTGATGCAAACTGTTCGAGATTTTCCACCGTTCCCATACTTTTCTAACACCCGGTATATATGTAACTGTGAAACATATAAGATGTAAAAGTACTTTATTCATCAGATTTGTGAGAAGAATAAAAACCGGTAAAATTTTCTGAAAATGGGGTTTTTCATCAATTCAGTCAACTAGAGTTGGTGACATAAAGAAACTTAAAAAGTTTAGAAGAACGAAAGGAGACAACGCCGCATTGAATTTAACAGAATACTTTGCTTTTTATGGATCAAATTTAAGGGTAGCATGAAGGTAATTGAGGGTAAAATAAGGGTAATGTGAAGGTAATTGAGAGCATCGCGGCTGTTATAAATGAAGAAAGAAAGCTTTTATCCGGAGATCTTGAATTTCGAAATGCAGATATGAGGACCATTACGAATGACTTCCAGAGCTACTAAATACTAAAGTCAGTTTACTATCGGACCAATGCTGCCATAGTTTACGTATACCAAGACCAAATAATGTTCTGGATAATCAATGGAATATTTTTCAATTACTTAGATTTTTAGCGTGAATGGAAATAAAACTAGACTATCTCATATCGTCGTATTCGAAATAGAATTTTCTACCTTATTTATTTATTTACTCTGTTCAATAGGTCCCTACCCAACTGCAGGACAGGAAATATAGCAGCAAGGTATTACAAATATAAATATTAGACAAATATAATAATGGATTACACATAGAAAATTTTTAGCAAAACATACTTCGGCCCTTAAGGCCCTTACAAGAAAGGCAAAACGAACGTACAAAATAAGTTAACGTGCATTACGTAAGCAACGATAGTACAACAGAAAAAAACAAACAAATAAAAAAAGAATACAGATCGATCAAACTCTTCGACAATAATAAGTTCTTAAAGCGATAAGGCTGCAGTTAAATATGCCAATATCAATACAGTTTGCGTTGAGGTTATCGCAAGCTACATAAATTGGCGAGAATTTTAAAATATTCGTACGTGGTGTAGCCACTATCGTTACGAAAAGTTCTGGGTATATTAATACTAATTTTTGACAGCAATTGTGGCTCATCAATAGCTTAATGTGTTTTAATATATGTCTGGTCGATAGCCGAGTGGGTTAAGGCGCGAGGTGGCAATCGCGATTAATCACACGGACATCGCACCACCGGGTTCGAATTCTGGCTCCGGCATTGGCACTGTCGGAGGAAATGGTTGTATGTCCGCGTTTTTTTTCAATATGTAACCCCCTTCCGCACAAGCCCTGGCTTCTGGAATTGGGGGTTGTCTAATTTCTGTGGTGTTATTTATTTACTTATATTGGGAGTGAACCATGGAGGATACTTTTTGACTGTTTTTCACACTTTTTAAATCAGACCAATCAGTATCTAGGAGAATGTCATATAACAGGGTAAAGTTTGCTTTGCGAAAATTAAAACCATTTTGAAATCAGATGGACATCTATTTTCAGAATATTTATTTATATACTTCTGTAATATGATATTTAAAGCTGGGTGATGCTCATCCTCCGGTACCCACGGATCTTTTGATATTTCCACCGAGCACGTATTATTATGAATTATTAGGTCGAGAATCCTGTCATTTTTTAATTACGAATGCTTTATTCCAATAATTCTATTATTTTGTAGATTCGGCGATTTGTTTTTGAAGAGGATAATAATACATGTGGTAGAAAACCCAAATAATAGGAAAGAATATACGAATGCGGTTATGCTGTGAAAGATTCAAAATATTTATAAAATTATTGAGCGCCAAAATTTTATTGTTAATAACATAAAATGTTACTTTTCAAATATATCCCAGCTGCAATGAACTGGCCCCAGGAAGATTAAGCGATTTGAAACAATTATTCGTTCTCTTTATAATTTGTTATAATGAATAAAAACGAGTATCCAAATTTTAAAAACACATATTAGCTCTACATGTACCACGATCCAACACTTTTTTTTGGTTTAATTGTCTCTAAACTGAAAAAGAATGGAGCAGTCGTATATTTGGTGGCTGCGCCGGTGTGAGTTAAACTTTTTTGACAAGCTTAAATCCAGTCAGTTTTCACAAACGATATTACGTCTATGAGCTCTAACGCAGTGGGGATCTATCGCGATCGCCCCTTTATAAACCAACGAACCGTCACCGATCTCAAACATATGTATATTAATTTTTCGGAATTCACAATTCTCCATTAACCAACACGCCTGTGTTCATTAGAATTACCATGCCTATAAAGCATATTATTTTTCCATTAAACAACAAAAGAACACGACGTGGCCTCAAAATTTAAATACAAAACAATATAAGTCAATTCTGGATGTCGCCCTCTTCGTGTAAAACAGAATATAATATTAGGGCGTAGTGTCTGTTGTCGCTATTATAAACTTACGCTGTTTCTGTGCCCTCCGCGCCATAAATAACAAGGCCAATTCAGAATGTTTCCTTATTAGTAATGTTATTTCATAATAAATGTTCAAAGCTTTAGGAGAATAATTAAAAGTTGCTTAGTTATAATTTATAATCGCGTCTAACTAACCTCATAAGTTTTAATTATGTACTGTAAATGTGTGTTTTTATTTTGAATTATATTACGGCGGATTATTATGTTAAATTTAACATGAAGTTCAGCGAACTTTTGTCCAGAATTGCAATTTCTAAATATAGAAAAGTAAGTGATGATGCGTAGTGTAAAAACAAAAGGATTATATCCGAAATCAAGGTACAAAACATGTTACTCAGATAATTTCGTTCGGGTTGGTTAAATAATTGAGTGGAGCTGGAAGTTTGTCGACTCTGTAACGTATCCTAATCACAAATTCAGTTGGTTCGGGCCAAAAGCCATGCACAATACTAAAATTATTCATTTCGCCCTGTCAGCAGCAACTGTTGTGAGCGGCCGTAATGGCACACGTCTCAAACATACAGAAATTCTGCTGAACGGTTGTTTATGGAGATAGGGTAGGGATTCGTCAGAATTTTACAGCCGTGGGCGTTTTATTTAACTCATTATTAAGAACTAATTTTTCTAGCGGTGTTAAAGGTAAAAATGTAATAACAAAATTGATATCCATTTTGAAGAACCGCTAGCCAAAATAAGCATATAAAAGTCTAATTTGTTCGAACTGATGTTAGATGAAATAAATTTCGAAACGTTTTAATTTGAAAGTCGAAACGTCTGAATTATTTAGTATAAGACGCATGTATTAACTGTGACTCTTATATATCAATAAAGTAACTAAGAAAATCATTTAAACTTTTAATTACTGGAGTCAGATCTGCTGAGCGTGCTAGCCATATTATAGGGCCTGTTTTCTTGAATGAGAAATTTCTTACACTTGCTGTATCATAGAATAGCACTGTACCACATTTTTAGCCTCCTCCGAAGGGGAATGCACAAAAACAGTTGGAGGGCTTTTTAAAAATCAACCATATTGCATGTACGCGAGTCACATTTTGTCTCCATCAAAATAGCTATATATATATATATATATATATATGAAGTGTTATTGTACTTCCGGGTGCTCTTCCGCGTCGACCATCGACGCGGGTATATATATATATATATATATATATATATATATATATATATATATATATATATATGAAGTGTTATTGTACTTCCGGGTGCTCTTCCGCGTCGACCATCGACGCGGGAGAGCACCCGGAACTACAATAACACTTCATTTAACACCCGCGAAAACCTAAAAAAACAACAAAATATATATGTTGCTATGATATCTGCTGACGGCGGAAAAAAATATCACAGTAAATAGTTTATAACTTAGATCTCAAAGTCCTAAGTTCGGACCATTGAAATCGAACACATTAAATAATAAACAAACATAAATAACACACAGCAATAAAACAAATTCAGATCAATTGTAACAGTGTATTGTGATAACAAATAAACTACGAAACACATAAAAGATGAAATGAGATTCTCTATCTAGCTAAAATATAAAAATGATACTAAAAATAAATTTGGATAATTATTGGTTAAAATCAAATTTGTTAATAAAAAAATATAATTAATGATCGAAATGTTCAATTTAAAATATACCCAATTATTTTTCAAACTATTAAACGATTTACAAGAAATGTATATGGTTTATTACAAACTTTAGTCCGCGTGGCTCAGATGAAAGACCTCCAAGCGCACTATATCACTTAATTCGATGATCACCTGCAATCTGCCAAGCGTCTCCGTTACACAGGAAAAGCTTGCAACAAGATTTTATATATAAAAAAAAATTATATAATGTAACAAAATGATGGGTTTCATTTACTTCAAAGTATATTTTTTACTTTTTAGAGCTTTTTTAAAAATATTTTTCTTATAATTTTATTATATGAAAGTTAATTCATTAACAAAGCTATACCTGATTAATAAGAGGCTTCGTTTTTGAATGAAAAATGTACCTATTCTATGGTAATTTTATCGTCATAAATATCTGAAGGGAGATCGCCCTTACAATGAACAGTATTGACAATTTATGCCTCGTTACCATTAGGTAACTAAATTCGTGCATTTTGGTGATTATTTAGAACAAAATCCCTCGAGCCTCGGTTTCGAGAAATTAATGCTTCCAAATAATTACCAACATAAACTCATTCAGTTTGTAAACAGCCTAGCATGAACGGTGGTAATTTTCAACACATTAATATGGAAATTCAGTATTTAAAAATACTGGTAAATACAGTTGATAATAAAAATATACTTGTATAAAATTTTAATTTTTACTTCTTCTATAACCAACGAAGTAATTATAATAACGGTAATAGTAATTCCTTAATTTTAAAAAGACTATATTATAATACAAGTAATATAAGAGACAGTATTAATTGAGCTATTAATGTAATAAAAAGTCATATGACCAATTGCATCTTGAAAATATTTTTAAAAATGTTGCTCTCAGCACAATACTTTTCAGATATTCTGTAAGCTTATAATAAATAATTTAAACGAATTTAAATGAATTATAATCTATTTGGTAAAGAGAAAGGACAATAAATCACTCAGAAAGAGACCGAATTGTTCACATAGTATTACAACCGGCTCAGTGGTTCAACATTTACGTGTTAGGCTTGTAACCAAGGAGTCCCGGGTTCGAATCCTGGCTAGGGTAAGGATGTTTAGTGGTATTTTTCATGTATTACCGAGTTGGTGGCAGTGGACTAAACGAAGTTGTGTGAAAGACAACATGGTTAGTTGCTGTACCACTCCTGGGTTCGAGTCTCAGCTGCGGCAGATGGCAATGTCGTAGGGAATGGTCGTTGTATAATTCTCTATGCGTATGTGTCCTGGTTAAGTGGTGGAATAGCTAATTCTAAACTCCTTCAGGACGTTAATAAGCAAGGCGATAAAATAAAAATTTAAAAAATATGTATATACCGTAGCGCAAAATTTCAGAATGGAATTTAAAATTTCAAGGTCTACTTCGACTTTTTTCAAAGCCAAAAGTAACGGGTGAGTATCCATTTTAAACTAAGTTGCTTTTATTACTGACTAAATTTTCATTCTAAAATTAAACACAAAGTTCTTGAAGAAATAAATAATTGAATCAAATATGCGGTAGGTTCTTGATGAAACATATTCAATGGAGTAATTAATACACACTTGGTTTACTGTTCCTTCAGTTTTGTTCAGTTTTATATGACATGTGTTTCGATCTTGCGACCATTATCATAGAGTCTTAAAAAGATGTTTCATCATATCTACAAAATCTCGGTTAAATTTGCTGGCAAAATCTCAGGAAAATTCATTGCAAATTCCGGGGCACCACAGGGACCTAAATTGGGTCCCTTGTTGTTCCTCATATTCATTAATGATATACCTAAAGTATTAAGTTCCAGTTGCCTGCTATTTGCCGATGATATAAAACTTTACAAAAAAGCAGTGACTCTATTGATTGTCAATGTTTGCAACATGATATTGATCAACTTTTTCACAATGGAGCAATAACAACAATTTGAATTTTAATATATCTAAATGCGCCGTTATGTCATGTACGCGTAAACGCCGTCAAATAAATTTTAATTATACAATGGATGGCGATAATCTGCCAAGGACAACGAAAATTAAGGATCTGTGTGTTTGTTATGACGATAAACTATGTTTCAATAAGCATATACCTTACGTACCTTACGTGTCATCAAAGGCGTTACATGTATTAGGTTTTGTAATCAGGCAGTCCAGCAAGTTTAAAAATATCACCACAATAGTGAATACTTTAGTAAGACAAATTCTGGAATATGCATCCGTAATATGTAACCCGTGTTATTTTAAATCTAAATATATTATAGAAAAGGCGCAAATTATTATTACTTAAGAATATAGGGATCATATCCAGACTATAATAGTATACGTACAGCAGCCTTATGGACGGAATTCAGTTTTTAAGTCTTTAACTAGAAGGAAAAAATGCATGATAATTGTTTGCTACAAAATACTTAATAATTTCTTAAATTGTAGTCAGATATTAAATCACACTGAAATAAGAATCCCAATAAACAAACCAGACTAGTACAGTTTTTTTATATACCTCCACTTACTACAAATATTTCATCGCCGCTAATTACCATCTTAAAAGTCACAAATAATATATTTATGTGCTTTGAGTTACATTTTGCTCTCCATTCTAAGAAATTTTATCAATTACTAAGCCGTTACATTATAAATTTACATTGAGACACTTCCTCCCTTGATATTAATGTAATAATTTTTACTTCGCTCTTAGATAGATCCTTCTTCCCTAAAATTTAATTTATTATTTAAATTTTAGGGTATTAAATCAAACTATTATCGTACATACCGAGTGTTAGAAAAGTATGGGAATGGTGGAAAATCTCGGACAGTTTGCATCAAATCGAAAAATAAAAAAATACGTTCAAATATTTTTCAAAAAACTTTCTACTGATACCAAAATGACCTTCCCACTCACCAACTTGTGGGTGGGGCGAGGGGCAACATTAAAATTTCAAATGGAAACCCCTATTTTTTATTGCGGAATCGGATTATACGGCCAAAAATACGTAAATTTTATTCCGGACATTTTTTTCGATTGCATGGTACCGCTGTAATCGCAAAAAATGAAATAAACCTTAAGCGTTTATAAGTTTGTAAATATTTACAAACTCTAGCTGCCCGTGTTGACAAAAAAACATTCAGTTTAAAAAACAATATCTGTGATATCTTGGTTTCATTATTCATTAGTTCTCGCGCCTTTTTCTGCTACTTTAACAGAGAAAAGAGAGTTTCTCTTTTAATGATGCGAGGGTGGGCCGAAAAAGAAAAGTCCTATGATGAAGTTGTGATTTTATTCAACAAAACTTTCCGTGTAGATCAAGTGGGAATTTCGAAATTTCCTGTGTCCCGTACAAACAAACGATTCCTAGACACAAGGACAAATAAAAATCGCCCAAAATCTGGAAGACCAAAATCTGAAAATCGGAAGCTCGACAAATGTGGCCCAGGCATTTGTTGAAAATCGAAGGTTGTCAATCAGAAAAGCCAGTCAATAGCTTGATATGAGTGCATTTTCAGTTCATAAGAATTTGAAACTTTTGAAATTTCATCCTTACAAAATTCACCTTCACCAAGAGTTAATTGAAGATGATTTTGATCGGCGACTTGAATTTAGTGAATTAATGATGGAAAGGAGTAACCAAAACCCAAATATTTTATCATCTCTACTTGTCTTCTCAGATGAAGCAACTTTCGAACTCAGTGGAAAAGTTAATCACCATAATTTAAGATACCCTCACTTTACGCTTGAAACACACACGCAGTATCCACAAAAATTAAATGTTTGGGCAGGAGTTTTCAGGAATCGAATAATAGGACCGTTTTTGATAGATGGAAATTTGAATGGAGAAAAATACCTGGAAATGCTGACAAATCAAATAGTTCCCGCAATACAAGAGATTGCTGGTGGTGAGTTCGATAATGTTTGGTTTCAGCAAGATGGGGCTCCTCCACATTATCGAGATATTGTTAGGGACTATTTGAATGGTACTTTGGAAAATCGATGGATAGGTCGAAGAGGAACTATTGAATGGCTAGCAAGATCTCCCGACCTCTATGGGCACAATACGCTACTCTTGAAACAGTAATGTTTTCGTTTCATTTTTTGCGATTACAACGACACCATGCAAGAATCGAAAAAAATGTCCGGAATAAAATTTACCTATTTTTGGTCGCAGAATCCGATTCCGCAATAAAAAATAGGGGTTTCCATTTAAAATTTTAAAGTTGCCCCTCGCCCAACCTACAGTTTGGTGGGTGAGGAGGTCATTTTGGTATCAGTAGATAGTTTTTTAAAAAATTTTTGACACGTATTTTTTTATTTTTCGATTTGATGCAAACTGTTCGAGATTTTCCACCGTTCCCATACTTTTCTAACACCCGGTATAGCTTCGAAGCTAATGCGTGTATACTATGTACTTGTATTTCTCTTGTAAGTAGATTTACCTGTTTGAGAAATAAATAAATAATGCTGCTTTTGTACTGTAACTCTTAAATGTGAAATTTTGAACCCCATTTTCCACCTTTCACGAGAAACTGCCTCTATTAAGGCATATTCAGTCTACTTTCCTTACTTATAAATTGATTTAATGGTCGTTAAACTAAAGTTTAATCTATTAATCCTGCGACGGCCTCTTGGATGCCATCCTGATCCTTCCCAAACTAATTTATGCTGTTCGAGCTAATGAACGTACTTTAAACGGTTTTGCTAAGGCCAAATATAATCGTTATTTTAATGACTGCAAAATTGACCAAGTGCTGCGCTTAGTCTCGATAGCAACTTACTTATAAAGCTTCACACATTTACCTAAGATGCGAGAGCCTTTTCTAATGTATTTGTAATGAAATGTCACTCAAATTTGTGTGGAGGGGCTGAGCGCGAAACTCATATCTTACGTGACAATCTTAGGAATTGAATGTTTAGCCTCGTCAATATAACCTTTGGCATATCTTGGCTTGACATTTATAACGTTCGGTAAGGTAGAGGTTTGATCTTTTTTTATGATTGTGTATCTCTAACTGTACAGAAAAATTGATCATAGTAACCAATATTTTATACGAGGCGACTAAGTGATTTTCATGATGATTCTATTTGTTACCATCAATAAGAAAGTTAATCGAAATATAATTTCTCTGGGGATTTTTTTGCAATATCATATATTTCAGGCAATTGCGCCGTTAGAAATTCTATAGGGAAATTTGAGCCCAACTACAATAATAAATAAAACAATATGTTGCGCTGGTATGAAACTACAGCTGAATATTATGTATCCAAAACATTTTCTCGGTAATATTTTACACTTTACATAAGCGCAACTTTGCACGGGGATATTTAGTTATTTAACTTCACCATTCAACAGTATAACATCAATTACTGAGTGGATTCAATACAGAATTGTGATATTTATAACAATACTAACTAAACATAATATTTTTAGTCGCAAACTCCCCTATAAAATCCTTATTTTACTATAAGGAACATAACCAAACTGCAACCAACAGCTACTCTCCGGGCTATGTGCCCCGCCGAGTGCTGAATTACAAGTCTGGCGCGTTAAGTGTAATAATTGCATATTACCATCAAAACGCTAATGCTTCGATTGCAACAAACACCAGCCGAAAGACTGATCCTACTTAAAGGAGCTCTCTTGCCAGCCGTCACACACCACTTGCAGACTGCAGTTTCAGGCTGTTGGCTCTCGTTGGCTGGCAAGAGAGCTCCTTTAAGTAGGATCAGTCTTTCGGCTGGTGTTTGTTGCAATCGAATCAATATGCAATTATTACACTTAACGCGCCAGACTTGTAACTTGTAATTCAGCGCTCGGCGGGGCACATAGCCCGGAGAGTAGCTGTTGGTTACAGTTTGGTTATGTTCCTTATAGTAAAATAAGGATTTTATAGAGGAGTTTGCGACTAAAAATATTATGTTTAATATTCTACCCTCTAAAAGCACATTTGAACAATACTAACTAACACTACTAAACAATCAGTAACAAAAGAAATAATAAAAAAGAGAATACTAGAATTGCTAAGAACTAAAAACTAAGTGCCGCTAAATAGTCCAGTCAACGAATTTTCATATATAGGGGTGTAGACTACATGAAGGGCGGAAAAATATTTAACTTCAGGGATGGATTAGGGCTAGTTAGGAGGTAAACATCCTAAAAGTCCCCGACCCTAGGAGGTGAGCTTTGCAGAGGATAGCTTCCAGGAGGCCCTAAATTTTGACTTTCTTTGGTTTCTCGCTTATAACTCGAAAACTTAGATTCTAGAGAAAAAATTATTCTTACCTTTTTGAAAGCTGACAAAATTTCCCATATTTTTGCTGTAACAAAAAGTTTGTATTTTCAACCGTTCTCGAGTTACCCGCTTCTGAAATTCGCCGATATCTGGCAAACGTTGTTTTGCATCACATTTTTCATCATCCTCTGCTCCTAACACCCCAAATCTTCATTGTAACATAAAATACAACGAAATCAAGTGAAAATGATTAAATAGACTTAAAAATTATATATTCTACATATAATTAATGGCTGACGTGATGGATTCCAAGAATATTTGCTGTAATGTGGTAGGGTTATTGCTTAAAATCATACCTACATTTTATTGCTTTCATTTGCTTTCTTTAAAATCTATTTATCGACTTAAGAAGTACGTGGATGTACAGTTCACCATGGAAACTGAAATTACGGTAAAACATGAACTATTCCTCTCGAACGCCAACAACAAGAACCTACTCATCAAGTTGTTGATGAAAAAACTGGAGGAAAATAATATCCAATACATTCCAAGCAAAGGATGAACAAATGTGGCAATTATATCCACAGCCATAGGAAAGTCAGTTTTCTCTTCAGTAGCTGTGATAGGCAAAAATGTGGACTTGGCAATCCTGTTGTTGACGAAAACCCCTCTCCAGCGTGACATATTCCTCCTCCTCCCTGAATCCTGGCAGAGAAAAAGTATGCAGAGAGCTGCAGCAGTAGGGGCTGGAGCATATTCTGTTTGCACAAGCTTTCAAAAGCTGTGATACCACCTCCGCAGCCTTCAAGAGGAACAAAGTTATGTTTGCCAAATTATATAAAAAAGACAAATCGGTTAAAGATGCAGCTGAGGTGTTTACCAGCCCTTCATCGACACCATCGGAGGTCGAAAGGGCAGAACATAATTGCGTCCTTAGATAGTGCGGTGCTCCGTCTAAGGAGATATCCTTAGATGGCTGCAGATGTCGGTCATTTTTAAAATCAGTCCTTTCGATTAAACCAAAGATTTCCACTCTTCCACCAAATGAGGGGGCCACGAAGTACCATTCATACAAGGTGTATTACCAAATCATGGGAACCATACTGCCCTCACATGAGTGGGGTTTAGGTATTCCTGGCGGAGAGAAATGGGAAGCTGGTGCCCAAACTAACAGACAAAATTGCTGCACCTGACGAAATGCTGCAAGTCATATTTTGTAAGATTGTGACTCCGGAAGATGCGGATGCAGAAAGGCACCATTGAATTGTTCGCTAGCATGCTTGAACTGCCAGAGAAACTGACACAATGGAGTCCCATAACATGGGATAAGAAGGATAAAGAATTTGATGACGTAGTAGTTCCTTTGGAGGATTCATTTTCCTCTTCTGCTGGAGATATTTTTAAGTCAATTTAATTCTCTCCACATGATTTGGTTGAATTTTATTTTACAAAGAAAATTTGAGGTGTCAGAAGCAGAGAATGTTGAAAAATGTGATGCGAACAGCGTTTTCCGGATATAGAGAGATTTTCAGAAGCGGGTGACTCGAGAACGATTGAAAATAGAAACTATTTGTTAAAATAACAAATGTAGAAAATTTTGTCAGCTTTCAAAAAGATAAGAATAATTTTTTCTCTAGGACCAATAGTTTGCGAATTATAAGCGAGAAACAAAAAAAAATCAAAATTTAGGGCCTTTCGGAACCCCCGCAAAGCTCACCTCCTAAGGCCGGGGACTTTTAGGATGTTTACCTCCTAACTACCCCAAACCCTGAAGTCAAATGTTTTGCCGCCCTCTTACAATAATTTGTCGACAGACTAAGATTATTAGAAGTTCAAATATAATAAACGTCGGGACACACTATAGTTTCAGGTTTTTTATCAAGGCTACATTGCAGTTGAACAGATTAAACTTGGTTTGGACAAAGTTATAATTGTTGTGAATTTTATGAAGCGATAAGAAGAATTTCAGAAAGTAGAATATTGCCGTTGATATAAATTACCATCCTTGAAGCTGAGATATTTTAAGAAACGTCTTTGAACTCTCTCTATATTTTGCATATGAATATTGTAGTGAGGACACCATATGATGGAGGCATATTCAACGCAAGGTCTAATAAGAGCGTGGTATAATAATTTGATGGTATTAATATCATTAAATTCGCATGTGTTCCGTATCACGAAGCCAAGAGGTCTGAAGGAGTATGTAATATCATTTATATGGTCAGCAAAGGATAGACTAGAGTCGAAAATTACGCCAAGTTCATGGATAGTGTTAGGTCTGTACAGGGAAATTTCATCAATAGAATAGTCATATTTTATGACGTTGTGTTCCAGACAAAAGGACATTACGTTACATTTGGAAGGATTTAGAGGCAGACTGTTTGATGTACACCAGTGATTAATTTTGTTTAATGCTATTTCTAGCTTACTACAATCATCAGAGCACTTAATAGCAGTGTATATTTTCATGTCATCCGCATATAATAAATAATTTACTTTCACTTCATTTATAGTATCAATAATATATATATTAAATAATAATGGCCCCAATATAGGTCTTTGAGGTACTCCAGAGGTGACAGATATCTCAGTAGATTGTTGACCGCAACATTATACAAATTGTTTTCTATCTTCAAGGTACGATTTGAAAATATATAGCATATTTTCAGAGTCACAAAAGAAAATAAAATAAGTTGACCCCCAAATCCTTTTGAAATTTTTTTTGTATATCAATTACGGTCCATACCGAGCGTTCTATGTTATAACTGTAGACGATACTAATAATAATATAATTTGGATATAGATGGAGGAATGTAAAAATGTAAAATATTAACGAACTACTTTTGAAATTATAATTTCTGAGAAACCAAGAATACTTATCTGGAGTGCATATATCCAGTGGAATACTTCTGAAATCTAGGATTCACAGAGTGATGTTCAGACATTATGTCTAGATTACTTTTCCGTGAGCGTATAAAGTTGAATTAGAATGTAATTTTTCAACTTTTTCTAACGTCTATCTCTATAGCCAGCCATCGTTAGCTTTCGCGAGAAAGTATATATAAAATAAGATTCACAAATGATAGTTGAGAACAGTAGCGCTCCATCGATGCTATAAAACTCAATCCATATCAAACAGTCAAGATTTAATAAAATATATAAGCCAACACAAAGTGAATAAATTATTACAAAAATAATAAAGGTGTAGTAAAGTAAAAATACCTAATACGAGAGTCCAGTATTCCACTGTTTCCTTTGAAAGAAAATCGATTCTTTGGCACCAATCAAGATGCACAATATGCGTTTTCAAATCAATTGAGAATGTCCTATTAATCCAGTCACATTCACCTCGGAATGAGAGATGATAAGCTGTAAACTTACCTTACCTTTATTTTGGCATTTTAAAAGTTGTCTCAAAAGTCTCATAAAATATCGTATCCGCGTCTTAAGATACTCAAGGTCAAAGTTTACAAGAATCGGTTTTTCGCAAATATCCCGCCTCTTATGGTTTTAATGATATTTAATAGGATATTTAGATATTTGCATGTGTTATGAAAATTGTAGAGCATAAAATTCTCTACAAATTTTCTTCCAAACTTTTTTTTTACGCTTAATCACTAAAACAATCCATAACTATGAATAATCTGTATAATTTATTAATTAATATATTATATCCCCTTAAAATGGGACGAAAAAGAAATTTCTGCTAATAGCTTTAAACAGCTGTAACTCGTGAACCATTCACGTGGAGCTTATTTTACACATAATTTAATTTTCTTTAAAAAACCTTTAGTGTCATTGTTGCCTAAAGCCAATCAAACAATAGCTATTTGTCAAAATGCACTTGAAAATGATAATTTTTCATGTTCTTCCCTTTTACCTTCATTCACTGGTTATAACACGATTTTGTACATACATCAACATATTCAAACGTTCTCGCCTCATACATCTTCCAGCGGCTTGTATATCAGTGTATGCGCGGAAGCTCTACAACCTTAGGCGAGGGTTGTATAGGAGATATACCATCCTTCGGAGGGGATGTAAAGCCGTCGGTCCCTTGTCTATTAAATGTTAGGCAAGTAAAAAATCCCTACTCTTCTTAAGGGAAGAGGTTCGGCAAAATTCCTGGTTGGGGGTAGCTCGTCTACAGGCGTCGGTGTTAGGCCTCAGTAGCGGAAATAGGCCGACGTTAAATAAATGTATAAAACAAAACATATTCAAAGTTTGATTCTCTTCGTTAGATACATTATACGCGTACGATCTATCGTTTTCTATGGCCAAAAAAACATTCGCCCTCTACAAATGCAAAGTTACCTACGATACCAAAATTAACGGAAAAAAATCAGAAACCTTATAGCCTAGTTGTCAGAGACCAATTTTGATGAAAAGTTACAATTAATTATTACCTTGCTAATTTTTTCATGAAAGTTTTTTGCTAGTAGAAAGTGACTCAAAAAAGTTTACCAAAATTTACCCTCGCAAACCCTTATAGACAACCCTCTGAAACGGAAAAATTCAGTTTATTGTTAATATCTCGAAAAATAATGGAAAAAAAACGGATAGCTCCACATGAAAGAGCGGGAAAATTTACAAAAAATAGTATAAAAGTTTTTTTAATAAATTTTTCCCTTGGCATGAGAAATTTAAAAAAATATATATTTTTTACCTACAAGCCTTTTTTTGACCGTTTTAGACAAGTTTTCAAGAGAAAATTTCCTAACCCTAAAAATGGAAACAATACCAATGATTTAAAAGTTAATTTTTTTTATATAGAGTGGAAAAAAATGATAAAGCTTAACTTTCACGTGCTATTTATAAGAGATAAAAATTATAGAAATTAAAAGTAAGTATACCATTGGAAAGCTGTATTCTTCCTCTTTAAAATGCTGCCTTTTTTTTCGTTTTTAATGGGTACAAATTGTCTTTATTATGTAACAGCGGTCGAGAAATGCTTCATTTCCCTGTGTGACACGCTTGAAATATTGAGCAAACTGTAATAATTTCTCATGCTAAGGGAAAAATTTGTTAAAAAAACTTGTATGCTATTTTTTTGTAAAATTTTCCGCTCTTTCACGTGGTGGTGGTAAAATTCCTGGTTGGGGGTAGCTCGTCTACAGACGTCGGTGTTAGGCCTCAGTAGCGGAAATAGGCCGACGTTAAATAAATGTATAAAAAAAAATATAAAAAAATTTGATGAAATTTTGGACTAAAGGTTTAAGACAACTTTCACAAATAAATTTTGTCGATAAAAAATGCTTAATATTTTTTCATTTTTTCGCTTATCTTGGTATTACAGGTGGCTTTACATTTGTAAGGGGCGGATGTTTTTTTAACCATAAGTACTGCTTATTTTGTTCTATATTTGAGTAAGATTGGTTCCAAATCGGAAAACAAAGAAAAAAGTTAAAATAAGGGTGTTACACTTTTAAGTGCAGCACACTGTATATCACCAATACTAAAATTTAAAACAATAGAAAATACCCCATAAAAATACTGTATTATGTTGTATGTTGTGTATGTCTTATTTTATTTTTTATCTATTTTCATATTCTTTATGTCTGGTCGATAGCCGAGTGGGTTAAGGCGCGAGGTGGCAATCGCGATTAATCACACGGGCATCGCACCACCGGGTTCGAATCCTGGCTCCGGCACTAGCACTGTCGGAGGAAATGGTTGTGTGTCCGCGTTTTTTCAATGTTTAACCCCCTTCCGCACAATCCCTGGGTTCTGGAATTGGGGGTTGCCTAATTTCTATAGTGTTTATTTACTTACTTACTTTATATAACAGATATCATGTAATTACGAGTATATGTTTTATTTTATAAGCGTTTTTATATAAGTATTTCATTTTAATAGAATTAAATTTTGTTTAGTAAGTGATTAAATTTTTACCTATACGTTAAAGTGCCCCCCCCCCCTTGAAGAAGATATATGACCGCCACTGCTCGCGGTTGACCTTGCATTATGCTATGTATGGCTAAGCGCTCTCAAGAACGGTTAAGCGTATAAAAAAATGTTTGCAACAAAATTTGTAGAGAATTTTATGCTCTACAATTTTCATAATAAATGCAAATATCATTAAAACCAAAGGAAGCGAGATATTTGCGAGAAACTGATTTTTGTGACCTTGAATATCTTAAGACGCGGACACGAAATTTGATAAGACTTTTGCGACAACTTTTAGAATACCAAATAAAGGTTTATATAAGTTTACAGCTTATTATCTCTCATTCCGAAGTTAACCCTCTTTTTTGCCTTAAGTGACTTCATTATATAACTTGCGATATACTACGTCTTCAATTGAAAAACGCAAAATAAAGTCTGATTGCAAAAAGCCCCCAGCAGGTAGATTAATTCTAAAGAAAGAACTCCAGTGCAGGGCTGTTGTGCATTGCCAGCCATAGACTAGTTTCGAGCTTGTTAGCTCTCATCAATACGACAACGATGAATCCTAATTTTACTTATTAGTTAGTAATTTAAAATAAGTTCAGTACGTATGAGCGAAGATAAAATGGGATCGTCGTAATTTGTAGGTGTCCAAGACAATATTGTAACTAAGAAAACATAACGGCCTAGCAACCCTCTACTATATAGCGCGATGCACGAGCTTAATTTGATGAGAAGAGTCCCGAGACCTGACCGGGAAACACCTTCTCCTAACCTCAACATTAGTATGCAATTATATGATTAATACTTGCTGAATGGGATGTTGTCACAAATTCAGTAG
This sequence comes from Leptura quadrifasciata, assembly GCA_963675555.1. NCBI lineage: Eukaryota > Metazoa > Arthropoda > Insecta > Coleoptera > Cerambycidae > Leptura > Leptura quadrifasciata. The sequence goes on along the minus strand of OY776681.1, from coordinate 8,705,742 downwards.
AGAGAAACACCCTCACTGAGTATGACAGTCCACATTTTAAGCTTGTACTATTTGTAGAGTTGAGTGCACGATTTGTACGGTGCGTCAACGTTGGGTCAATAACCCAACAGGTGGTATTTTGTGAGCGACGCTTCCTGGATATTTGGTTGCGATAATTGTAGTTATGACTATGGCCGAGAAACGCCCGGCTAGTCTTTCAGGTATGGGAGATCGACCTCATGCCTGAAGCTATAGTTATATTCCTTTATCGTATGCTTGCACTACACGTGAAGTTGAATCACAGCTGTTGAGTGTGACCACGCTGACGATAGTAATATTAGTTGTCAAAGTGACAGATGTCATACTAGTTGTCAAAAGTGACATATGTCAAAATAACTGTCAAAGTGACAGGTGTCCAAAAGTTGTCATAGTAACCGTCAACGTGACAGATGTCAAAGTAACTATCAAAGCGACAGATAGTTGTCAGAATTGATGTTGATAAACAATTACAAATATATTATTGTCGAACGTCATATTCATCGCAATTCGACATCTCCGAGTCAAGGGCTGTCTATAAATCCATTTATTTTAGTAAAGAGTGTTAGTTGCGTTAACAATGGTTCTTGGTAATTTTTCGTAACATTAGGTTTCGCACGGTAGTATTTTACGTCTGTAAATAGACATCACCATTTCACGTTATCATTTTTTTTATCCATTAATAAATATTGTTGAATTGGTATTAGCGTCCTTGACTTTTATTTGAATCCTAGATTTACTCCCCGGTAGGTTTCTTAGCAGGTTAGTTGTTGGTTACCGCTGAGCTGTGATGGAAACGTTATAAGGCAAATGCACAACAACACTTCACTGATCCTCTAGTCATAAAATTACAGACAAGAGGTGTCTGCAACTTGCGAATAGCTCCATCTGGTGGCGACTTATTGCAATCAAATTGACTACAAACTTAACTTAATTTGTTTTTATTTGTTAATTTTTAAAACCTATACTTACTCACCCCACCGTATAAAACTGGGCAGCCGACAGGCATTAATAAAAATCTATTGTTCTAACTATGGTTACATCCATATGTCAAGGTTAGTGTTATATTTTATTCACGTATTTGTATAAAGTCCTGCACTCGGTCCCGCATGAAATTATCTCTTTGCGATCCTTATGCGCAGACCAAATCTCCAATTTCGATTTAATTTGTATCTGTTTATTACTGAAGATTTTACAATATAGTGGATATTCTTAATTCTAATCAGATAAAAGAGTAGCTTTGAAGTCCTATATTGACGCTGTATTGTGCTTGAATTTCACTCTCAATAAAACAATGTGGAGCATTTTCTTCCTCTCTCCTACTACCACTTATATACGAAACAACGCAATAAGTCACTTATCTTGACAATTACGAGTACGGCTTTAAAAACTCCCATACATAGAAATAATCCTCTCGGGGATAATATTTATTGCATTTTACATTTCACTTAACAAAAAGGCTAAAAGTTTGTTTTTTCGACATCAGCCAATGACGCTACCTGCATATTCATTGTTTTATTTTCTACTAACTGGATCATAGCCAACTGCTAAATAATAAGAGCACATTATTTAAACGGGTTTAACCTGGATTTAGTAAATATAAAACTTCGTTAATGAGGTGGTTTAGGATCGGTTAGGCATTAAATTTGTACGTCGAGAGTTCTAAAATTTAATGTTTCGTATATTATATTCGTGTACCATTATGCAAAATAATGAAGTATGAATTTCTCAGACGACGACGACATACAGTGAGATCCATAATTAACGGATAAATTCATTATCTACATAATCAACAATTTATGGGTGAAATCCTAAAACACGTCAATTTTTAATTCTGAAATGACATTTTTTGAGCATAATTTTATACCTCCCCTTTCAACTATTTAATAGACACAATTCGCATTATTGGAGTGACTCAAATTCTCATGTGTTCATTGAGCGAAATTTTCAGGAAAGTTGGCAGTTCAATGTTTACTGTGCCAAAAGAAACGATAGAGTGGTGGCATTACAATTTTATCAGGAAAATTTAAACGCTAAATTAGATTTTCTCTTCTGCTAATATGTATAGGTAAATTTTTGTTTTTTTTTTAGGTGAAAGATATCTGAATATCTTACAAAATTTGAATAAGAACTATTTAGAAAATTTACCTCTCGCCGAACATAGAAACATCTTTTATCAGCACGGCGGTGCTCCCCCACATAACGCATATTTAATTAATAATTATTTACAAGAAACTTTTCATGATCAATGGATTGCCAATAATGGACCTTTCTTATGGCCTCCTCGCTCGCCCGATTTATCAGTTCTGGATTATTTCATTTAGGGAACTATTAAAAATAAAGTTTATGAGAGCCCATTAACAACCACTGAAGATTGTATGCAAAGAGTAATAAATGCATTTCAAAACATATCACAGGATTCAATTAGAAGAGCTACCCATGAGGAACTAATCCAAAGGTGCGAAAAATGTGTCGAGGTTCGAGGGCGGAATTTTGAGCAATTATTAAATTAAAATTAAATCATATTTTAAATTGATCTTATCTCTGCTATTTTAGTTCATGCCATATCTTCAATTCGATTAACACGCATGTTACAGTGTTAGTGTTATTTTGCATTTTTGTGGATATCGAGTAGCAAACGTGCTGCAAGTTCTTGATATTACTTTATCACATTCTCCATAAATAATAAACAAACTTAAAAGTCTTCGTGGGTGTAAGTTAAACATGCTGGCATTTTTAACATAAGATAATGACTGATTGTTTCTAATCATGACTATTTTGATGAAATGATTACAATAATTCATGAATTACTAATAAAATCGCAAATATTTCAAAAAGTTGTAACTTTAACCCCCACAATGCTAATATCAGAAAAAAGGGATTTCAATTTTACACAACTTGACGTAAACAATACAGGGTGTTCCATTTGATCTAAACAAGTTTTCGCGGTTTGAAGTTGACAAAATGTAACGCGAAAAACGGAACACTTGATATGATATTATTGAATTTATTTCAATTGTAGAACATAGTTCTCCTTGTGTTCTTTTTACGTGACAAGAAGCAAATGAGGATCTTTTACACGAAGAAAGTTATAACGGTTCTTGCAAACCGTTGCACCTGTCATATTTTCTATAAAAGGTCAAATATCTCTGAAACGGCTAGGTTTAGGTATAGAATATGCTACATATTTTCGACTCTGAATTTTATGCTCCTTTCGAAAACCCTAAAATATATAGGGTGTTCCATTTGAAATAAGCAAGTTGGTATCGACTTCCGGTATAAGCGGAAGTGCCAGCTGCTTGTAATTATTTTAGTTGGATTGGCCACACCGACATTAGTAATTATCTAAATTTTCAAAATTTTCTGATGTGTACTTTTCTCTTTATCGATCGATTCAGTTCCCGGTGAGACACCCTGTATATTTTAATTTATTACCATGTGTATTTCGTTGTGTGCTACCTGTATTGTGCTAACTTTATTTTTCTGCACATTCATAGAAATTATACAGTGTTTATAATGGTTCGATTATCTCGAGATCTACCCGTTAACACATCAAAAATTGTAAAGTAATTCTAAGGATGGTTTTTATGGGGTTGAAAACTAAATACTATTTTAAAATACCATAACATTTTCAAAAAATGTAAAATACATGTAGTGATTTATATTTAAGCTGTTCAGGGATGGTTGCACTCCATCCCTAAAAAGCTCGAAAAACAAAAGCTGTTTTGGAGTGCTTAGCGCTGGGCACAGCCCTGTCCTGTGTGGACTTATTTCACTCAATCTCTGTAAAAGGCCTCTTCGGGGTCCCTTTGTATAAAAAAACCCACGTCCAACTCTGATTTGAAATCTAAAGCAACATTTTAACGTGCTTTGATATAGTCATTAATAAATGTGTTCAGGCATTAACCTTCATTAATAATTTAAGGACCCTTGATTACCTCTAAAATCGCTATTAAAAACAGAGGCGTGTCTCAAAATCGCAAATTGTAAATCCACTCCTACCGGGCACATTTAAGCAACCCCGCAGTTGTGTCGCTGGAACTACGTTTTAAATTATTTAATCTGCAAAGTTTAAACATGCTTAATTGTTTGTAGTTAAGTTGTTAGATATTTCATTTGGCATTTAAATGCAAAGAAAAGCTTGTACATCCTCGAATGTCCAGGCCGGCCATTTTAGATACACGCAGCCCGCTGTGCTGTTCGTTCGTGTTTAGATCTGTCAGACAAAAAAAGATTGAAGGGTTTTTAAAAGTGTGAGTATTTTAGCTAGGCCTTTCTGGTTTTCACAAAGACTCTAAGCGATTTAGACAAGCGTTGCTCGTCAAAAAAATGCGTAGTAGATTTAAAGGGTAACGACACGTTTTAGTACACAAACTGTGAATTTATTCACCAGAGTCTACTTGTTGAAAATACATTGTATTGTGTATTAATGGTACTCGTGTTTCTTTTGATTAAAATCTATAGAACTAGTTAATTTCTATTTTCTACTTTAATTTGTTTTTTTTTTAATTCTTTACAATATAATAATAATAATTTATTTATTCACAAATAAGTACACACAAAAATTACAGGTATGTATAATCAATAAGTTATCTTAACTAAAATTTCATTTTGAGTACAATGTGTTAATCGTTTATGTTTATACAATGTATAACATTATTATACAATATAGAAATTATTTTTATACGCAATTTTGAGGTTTCATTTGCTAATAAATATGGATGACCCATTTAGGCTTATTTAAGCCTGTCTATGGGTTACACCTCCTTAAGATGCAAAGAAAGAGTAAATAAACTGAAAAATAACTCAACAACAGTGAATGTAAAACAAGAGAGAGAACAGAAACTAAATTGTACATATAACTGTACTAATTCTTTAATAATTTGATTAGACACTATACAACTACTGCACTAAGAAAACAGAAAATATCGAAATTAATATTCACAAGGAGATATACATAATCAAAGTATAGTTAATTTAGTAACTACATGGGATCAATAATATTATAGAGCATAATTCCATCATTTGAAGTCATCCACGCTAATACTTTTTTCTTGAAAAGATGTTTTGTTTTTATGTTTATTAGAGATATCAGCAAAATATTAAGCAATTTCGGCCCAATGTAAACAAAGTATACCAATACTTTTATGAGTCCTGGGTATAATAAAGTGAGCCGCTTCTAGTTCTCTGGTATTGCGTTCGTGATTTATCCTACTAATGTACTGTTTATTTCGGAACAAAAATAACAGGATATTCTTAGCGTAAAGCTGCCGCAAATCTAGTATATTAAGTTCCGAAAATAATTGTTCCGTGGGGTATAGGAAGGGTTTAAAATATATGATTTTTAGAATTTTTTTCTGAATAATTTCCAGAGGTATCAGAGATGCTTTCCTTACTCCTCCCCAACCAATTATGCCATACTGAATAATGGATTCGATAAAAGCATAGTATAATATTTTAAGATGATTCGAGGGTAGTATCTGTCGACATTGATAAAATTTAAAGATTAAGCCCCGAATTTTTGTTATTGTATTGTTTACATGTATATTCCATCTTAAATGCGAGTCAATAAAAATACCGAGGTATTTAATAGATCGAGTTAGTGAAATTAAAAGATTATTTACTGATATGGTGCTGTAGTCAGGTAGATATTTCTCGTAAGACGTATAGGGAATAATTTTAGTTTTATCTACATTTATTGTTAGCAAATTCGCACTAAACCAATCAAAAACTTTCTTTAAATCCCTTTCAGCCAAATATCTCACGTCATCCCAGGTATGCCCAGTATACAAAATAACTGTATCATCGGCAAATAATATTATTGTTCCAGAAGAATTCAATGTAAGTAAGCTATTTAAATATATAGTAAACAGCACAGGTCCTAGAACTGTACCCTGTGGTACTCCATAGGTTACAGTTTGCTCTTTACTTGAGACATTTTTTATTTCAACTTTTTGTTTCCTTTCTTCCAAAAAATTTTTAAATAATTTTAAGACATTACCTCTAATTCCAAAGTTTTCAAGTTTTTCTAGCAAAAGTCCATGGCTGACGGTGTCAAAGGCTTTTGATAAATCAAAAAAAAACACCCAGACATGCTTTCTTGTTATCCATAGCATCGTATATTATAGATGTCACTTTTGCTATTGCATCTTGGGTTGAGAGGTTCTTTTTGAAATCCAAACTGCATATCAGATAAAATTTTATTTTTATTTAGATAATCAACGTGACTTTATAATTTTTTCAAATAATTTTGCGAAAGAAGAGGTTAAAGAAATTGGACGATAATTTAATACATCTGTTTTACTTCCTCCTTTGAAAACTGGTCTAATGATTGCCTTTTTAAAATGCGTAGGAAATTCTCCACATTCAATGCATTTATTTATAATAAAACCCAGTGGATCCACAATTGTATCAATTGTTGACTTTAATAATTCATTTTATAGACCATCTGGACCTGCTGGCTTATTATTTTTTAGTTCTACTACAATTTGCTTAATTTCTATTACATTTGTGTAATTTATATACATAGAATGGGGAAAGTTCACAATTTCATTTAACATTGGTACCTGCACTATTTTAGAAGCAAGTTTTTCACCTACTTGAGAAAAATGGGTGTTAAATTTGTTACCTATTTCTTCAGGATCTATCACTTCATCTTCGTTTTCTGTTATGATTTTATCTATATTATATTTTTGTCTTCATTTTTGTAGTTATTTGAAAAATCTCTTACGACATTCCAAAGTGTTTTAGTACAATTTTTATTAGTGTCAATTTTGGATTTAAAATAATTATATTTTGCTTTTTTTATTAAACAGTTAATTTTGTTTCTATAAGTTATGTAGTCCTGTTTAAACTGTTCAATTTGGAGATGCCTTAAATAATAATAATAATAATAATAATCATAATATTTATTAACCATTCTAGATACAAAATATACTTATGGCGAGTCAGTTTAAGTTGACAATAATTCACATAAATATACATTATATAAAATTCTTAATAAAATTTATATACAAAACAAATAGAATAATATGACGTTCACATGAGTAAAGACATAAGTATATAGAATTTTGTTCTAATTAAATTTTAAGAAGTAACTAAGCTGGCTTTGAAAACAATGAAATATTTAGTTTGTCAAACATTTGTTGGTTTAACGGTGTTTTTACTGTGTCTTTAAAAATTGTTTAAAATTATTGTTAATTGTGTTCAAAATGCCGCAAATTTATACAAAAGATGAAAAAGTGGGCATATTAATTATTTATGGGGAATGGGACGATATCCTGATAGACAATGTCCAGCGAAAAATTATTTTAAACGTGTTGAAAACCAATGCCGAAGAGAGCCCAACACTGATCCCGAAGAAAACTTCATTATTGACGAGGGAACGGAAATTAATGTTTTGGCTCGAATAGAAGCTGATAAGACTGTTTCTTTAAGCAAGTCACCAAACAGTAAGCCCGAGTTTTGCACAAATACAACTATAAATCTTTTAAATACCAATTGCACCAGCATTTGTACGAAAGTGGTTACGAACGTAGGATGGAATACTGCAATTGGATTTTGTATAATAATGTGCAGCCAAACAATGATTTTTTGGGACTGATTTTATTTTGAGACGAGTCTAGGTTTACAAATTTGGGATTATAAAATATTGGTCACAAGAAAATCAAAATTTATTACGGCAGGGTAACTGTCAAGTGCGGTTCGGTTTCAATGTTTGGCTTGGCATAATCGGTAGTAGAATCATTGGTCCAATAATATTTGAAGGACCTCTGATTGCTGCCAGATACTTGAGATTCCTGGAAAATGAAATTGAGGACATTTTAGATGAGTTACCTTTAGATTTAGGACAGGGGAGGTATTTCTAACAAGATGCCTCTCCTCCCCATAATTCAAGAATAGTAATTGATTACCTTCAACGGAGATTCGGAGAAAACATAATTTCTACGAATGGTCTGTGAAATGGCCTTCAAGGCCACCTGATTTAACGCCCCTTGATTTCTTTGTTTGGGGTCATTTAAAAAATATTGTCTATGCAACTACCGTTACAACCCGTGGAGACTTGAAGCTACGAATAAGACGAGCAATTAATAGCATAACGGCCCAGCAATTGGCGAACGTTCTTCGAGAAACAGCCTTGCGAGTTCAGAAGTGCACTGACGTTAATGGACAGTATTTTGAACAACTGTTGTAATGTTTTGTGTTAATTTTTTGTATTCCAAAACCACCTTATGTGTAACAAAATAATTAGAATAAGATTGTATTTTCTTATTTTCTTTTAGCTGTAATTTTATTTGTATTTATCGCACATTTTAATACAATATATGAATAAATTCCTTATTAATAGTACTAATAAATGATACCACGGTACCGATATGGTTCCATTTGAAAAAATTAAGTTTTGCTCCAAAAACAATTTTCGTGAATTTGATTTGCTCATAAATCAGGTAATTTAGTGTTTTTAACGGGATCCACTTCCGGCGACACCGGAAGTGAAAAAAAATCAATTGTATTTCCAAAAGTGCCGCTTATTATGTATGTAGTATATCCTAAATTTCAACTGTCTTCAAAAGTAAAGGAGATCCTGTTACGCCCGGTATAATGATAAACAAAATGTATGTATAAAGGAAGTACATTAAAACAATTTAAAATTCTATTCTCGGCGCAACTTTCATTATATCTCATCTTAAATATAAGTACCCCAAGCAATAATATTATGAGAAATATGTGAATAAGCAAGAGCGTAGTATATGTTCAACAGCCCTGTTTCATCAAGTGTATTTTTCAATTGTAATATAGCAAAATAGGCCTTATTAAGCTGTGAACACACGTGGTCGATATGTTTGCTCCACGACAATTTACTGTCTAGATGTATAAAAGCAATTTGACAATACCGTCGTGTATCATATTATGTAACAATTGTGTTTGCAAAGCGAAGTCAGTAATGACTGTCTTACTCACATTTAAAAGCACTGACCTCTTGAAATGTTTGATTAACTAATGAATTTAGCTGCTCTATTGAATTCACTGATAAAGTTACTGTGATATCGTCCGTAAACATTGTCAAATGCCCAGTGGTTAGATAATCCGGGAGGTTGTTTATATGTATCACAAAAAGAAGAGGCCCTAAGACAGAGCCTTGAGGTACTCCAAACATAATGCGACGTCATAAGTGTCTGAGTATACGTGGTTAAGTTGTACTTTTAGAGTCCTACTCATATAACTACCAATCAATGATAATATATAGCCCCTTATTCCAATGGTTTATACTTTTTGTACGTAGAGAAGTGATTAGCAAGCATGTTGACTATTTCATATTTGTCCTTAATAATTTCTTTTTCACTTAATAAATTTATGCCATTATTTGTATTTTTCAAAAAACTAACTTGTAAATCAACTATATGGATAACGGATATTTTGTGTCCATTTTAAAGATTATTTGGATAAATTGTTAATAACAATGCATTCATTTATTTGCAGCCTTTTGTCTGTCTACTTTGAATGTATGTTTTAACTGATCTGTACACCATCCTTACGCAAGATAAATTTGTGTATAATAACATTAATGTATTCTCAGTAACCCGTCAAACAAATCTCTGACATTTTAAGACACCTGGATGCTGAAAAGGGTCCCCCACCTGATAGTATTTCTGCTATTTTCCTGAAGTTGCTAAAATAGCTCGAATCAACATTTTGTAAGTTATATTTAATAAACCAACTGTCAGAAAATATTATTTAAAATAAAAAATAGCGATATTCTTAGATTTTGCATAACATAAAAACATAGAATAAGAGAAATAATTTATAAAGCTTTTATATTACGTATGTATATTCCTAATGGTGTTAGGAATAAGACCCAAAAAGTTCCCATCTAACCAGTGTCCGCAACATCCCTTATTTTGGTAAAACCTCCCTCGGGTGGTACATTCTGGTGATTTTTCTTAATTTGCTCGTAAACTGTTATTCAAATGTAAAAAACGTATAGAACCAAAAATGTTTCCCATTCAACTCTGCACAGAAACTGTTATACGAACATTTTAGCTGTTTCTTACTCAATTCTCGCAAATAGCGTTCAAAGTTAAGGGTAGTTTTTAGCACGTTGCGCACTGTTTAAAATATGTGTCATTCAATGAAAACACACCAATACATGATCAACAAAAACATTTTTACGCAATATAACGAACAAAGAACGTTTAATTTCCCAACTTGTCGCTAGACTAAATGCTGAGAATATTAATACGCTTACTGCTTTAGACGATGCTGATATGCTAATAGTCACAACCGCCATCAATCTATTAAGCCAGCGTGATTTTGTGGTTGTGCGATTGTAGTTGATGAGGATGTCGATCTTCTCGTCCTTATTATCGCCCTTGCTCCTCAAGGTAAAGAGATTCTGTTTCTAAAACCAGCCCAAGGAAATATGAAGAAAAGGATTTATAGATCTTCTGATTTACAATCATTCAATGTTATCGAAAATATTAAAGAAACCGTTCTTTTTGCACACACGTTTAGTGATTGTGATACCACCTCTGCTTTTTCGGAAAAGGAAAATTTCAAATAATAGGTATATTAAACAAGGGAAAGGATTTGGAAGATGTTATTCATATTTTCAACAACCCCGAATCTACGAAAGATCAGATTAAAAGTGCTGATGAGAAATTCACACTTGTGTTATATAAAGCTGAAAGAACGAAAATTTCTTTGAATAGCTACAGATTTACATATTTTAATAAGAAGCTGGTTGGTCAATTCAATCACGATATAGTTGTATCTAAATTGCCTCCAACATCTGCAGAACTAAAACAATACTTTTACCGGGTATTTCACCAAATTTAATCTTGGTTTAGATAAAATATACAGCCAACGCAATGGGGTTGGAAAAAATGAGCAATATTTTAATGCCAGTTTTTACTACAGAGGCGTCTGCTTCAGTTTCTATTTTAAAAGTTATATCGTGCGACTATAAAAGGGGTTGCGGTAATTTGACCTTACTAACAATGTCAAATTTCAGTTGTTTCCAACTGTGCTGATTCAAATACAAAAAGCTTTGAATGTAGTTTTATCATATTTTATTAATTTTCTCGAAATATTTATTATGGATCTTCCCCATATTTGCTAGAGGAACTTTTTTTATTCTAAGAAACAATAATGTATGAATTACATCACGTTAGATCATAGAGGACGCCGCAGGATCTGTATCTGACGATGAATTTTTTTCATATTTCTTTTTACGAAACGTTGTGGTACTTCTGACCAGAAAATCTGATGAGGGTGTCATTTCCACGTAAAAAAGGCACACTTGGTAGAACTTGATAACTCCAACCGCTTTCGAGGAAAGTGCCGTTAAACATTTCAATAATTTTTTTAAAGACAAATTCAAATTTAATTATCTATTTATTGAAAAAAATACAAAACGTAAGGGAAAACAAAATTGTAATAACAGCGTAAACTCTTTCTCACTTTCTTTTGAACTAATGTATTATTTTCATGGTATTGAGATAAATACATAAATCAAAAGATTGTCCAAATAAACATCTAATTTTATTAGAAGACCAAAAAATAACGCAAAGTTGACTTAATGACATTATAAACTTTCCTCCATGCAAAAACCCCATTGCTGTATCTTAGATTAAATGTTTGATAATGGTCTCCATCTACTTCTACGCCTTTTCTAATTCTGCTCATAAAAGATTTTCTTACATTGAAAAATACATTTTCCTGTCTAATAAAATTCGATGCGTTTTATATTTTGTCCCACAGTTCTTCTCTTGAGTTAATAGTATTTGCATAGGCTAATGACTTCATATCCCCCCTAAGAAGATAAAAGACCTCCGTCCAATCACTATCTTACCCTAAGGTGATAGAAAGGATAATTGAAGGACAATTGCGTAACCATTTAAATAAGTTTGATTTGTTTCCTCAAAATTAATCAGGTTTTCGTCCTGGACATAGTTATGGAACAGCACTTCTGAATATTACAGATGACATTATTAAACAACTAGACAAAAAAAACGTTGGAGCCCTAGTACTACTTGATTGCACCATAGTATTTGACATGATCAACCATGACATATTACTAGCAATACTCCACATTATAGGTTTAAGTCAAAGTGCTATAATATTGTTAAAAAATTACTTGAATAATAGGACACAAATAGTTGTGTTATCTGATGAAACTTCGGAAAGATATAATTTCGTCAGAGGGGTTGCTCAAGGGTCAATCTTGGGACCACTCTTATTCACAATTTATACTTGCAACTTTCCCACTACCCTTAACACCTATAGTTACCATATGTATGCAGACGACACACAATTGTATCACTTTTTTGACCGCAATAACATTGCAGTTGAATGTCAAAATATTAATAATGATTTAAAAGCCTTAGTAAATCTTTCCAAACAACATAATCTCAAAATTAACTCCGCAAAATCTTCTGTTATATTATTTGGTGATCTCTCTGAAAAAGATATGGTAATTCAGGTAGAAGGAGAGAAGATAAAGGTGGCATCCAGAGCAAAAAATCTGGGTGTGCTTATTGATAACCAACTTAGGTTTACGGGTCATATTTCTTACAGACTAAGAAAATCGTATAGTAAACTGAGAATGAATATATCCTAATAGATATACCTTAAACAAAAAATCTAAAATAATTTTGTGTGATTCTCTTGTACTCTCTCAGTGCAATTACTGTGATTATGTTTATGGACCATGCCTTACTTCAAGAGGTGATAGAAGAGTACAAGTATTACAAAATTCGTGTCTAAGATTTATATATGGTATACGTAAATACGACAGAATTTTACATACCCTATCTAATGCATATTGCCTGACATAGCCAACCGTGGGAAATTATATGCAAACGTCCTATATTATAAAATCTCAATTAGCCATACCCCGGCATATCTGCATAATAAAATAAAATACAGAACAGATATTCACAATATAAATATCAGGCGTGAAGATGTATTAACTATTCCTAAACATACATAAATCCTCACTGTTCCAAAGATCTTTTATTTGCAATATATCATTACATTTAAATGAATTGCCAAGAGTGTGTAAATCTCCGTCAGTAAAAAAGTTTCGTATTTTTATTTTAAATAGGTTATTCAAAATGCAAGAAAAGCCGCATTAAGATGTTTCTGTGTTTGCTTGTGTTTCTAATAATATATTGTATTATGTATCCCCAAATTATTTGTATAAGTAATATTTTTGTAAGAACCATAATATTTCGTTCATTGTTCATTGTTTCATTCTCTACTTACAGCTAAGGATTCTTAATTTAATGTACCCGAGGCCAAAGTGGAAGAACAGTTAATTGCAACTGCATAATTACTTTAATTATTATTTTCCAAAATGGGAAACTGAAATTATTATTTTGTAGTATATTTTGTTTAATAAAGTTGTTTATTATTATTATTATATGCCCCACACATAATAATCCAAAGGATTATATTCAGGACTCCTTGCCCCACACATAATAATCCAAAGGATTATATTCAGGACTCCTTGGTCGCCAAACAAACTCACTTCCTCGACCGATCCATCTGCGTGGGAAAGTCTCATCAAGATAATTCCTGACTTCAATGGAGAAATGAGGGGAAGCTCCATCTTGCATGAACCACATTCTGTTCCGTATGTCTAGCTGAAAGCAGGTAATATATCAGCAAGAGTATTTTGAAGAAAAAATAGATATGACTGTCGATTTAAATTTGGAGGAAGGACAAATGGTCCCAATAATTGATAGCCGATGATACCACACCCAACGTTAATCTTAAGTTCTTGCTGAAAATGCCTTTCCTTAACGGCATGAAGATTTTCTGCTTCCTAGTAATTGGTATTTCTCCAGTTAAAAACGCCTCGGCGAGTAAAAGTTGCTTGGTCGGTAAATAAGGTGTTCTTAACAAAATTTCGATTCCTGTTGTGTTTATTTAGAACAAATTGGCAAAATTGTAACCTTTGTGGAAGATCTCTTTGAAGTAAGTTTTGTACAGGAGTGAGATGATATGGGTAGAAGCGTTCTTTACGTGAGACTCTTAGGACAGATTGTTTACTCGCCCCTGTTGTCGTACGACGAGCCTATTTAGTCACTAAACAAAAAGTAATATTTATATAATAAAAAGAAATGAAGTGAATATAAACAGTAGCGTTCGAGTCGCAGAGTCGAATTGGTCGCATAAGTTGTCGTTGTTAATTCCCATCCATCGAAAATGATCCAGACCACGAATCGTTGTCCTATGTCGAAGCCTGCAGTTGTCAATTTTGTTCCATACTTGTTTTCCAAAACCCCGAATCGTTGTCCAAAGTGAAAGCAAAAGGTTGTCAATAAAATTCCGGTCCACAAGTGGAGAACAAGAATAGGCGACCGAAACCCAGGCCTCTCTTGCTCCGGAGGTGGGTAACGCCAGGCTCAATAAATATGTGGGGGGAATTCGTAAAATTCGGGATGAATATTACGAAAACAACAAAATGTAACGTAAACACAAAAAAAGTTGAATAAAATTAAAAAAAGAAGAAGCCCTAAAAAAAATAATTTCATAAGTATAACAAAAAAAGATCTTTATTCCTTACTCAAAGGTGTAGGGCGGCTTAAAATCGGCGATCCAAGAGATCAAACTTGGAAGTAATTTCTCGTGGGACGGCTTTCTACAATTACCACAGAAAATGCGTTAGAGAGACATATGCTTGCTTCACAAAAAAAATATAACATACAATTCAAGAATCCGAACTAGTTGAGTAAGGTGTGTCATTCTAAACAACCATAACGTACACAACCAACCATGAATTTCCAATATCCCATGAAAATATCAAATGGAAAGTCCCATTAACGGCAATTAAAAGGAAAATTCACAAAGAACGCCAAGCGCATTGCTACCTAATGGCTACCCGTCTCCAAACTCAACTCCTTCCTTCATCTCGTGACCTTACAAGCCGACAAAACGACGCAACCCCTAATATACCTACGAGATGTCTATTGTATAGCCAAAGGATTGAAATTACATTGTCTCACCTACAAAATTTAACAGCGCGGCAACCCTCGATACACCTCTCAGTAATTACTTACTGTCTACCTAAAAGGCATAAAATAGCATTTAGTACGTAACAGTCGCTGCTAAACGACTTGAGCTGACTTGAGAATCTTCATCCACACGAACTATAATTTCTAGTTCTTGATCTGGAGTAATTTGCTTCGGTCATCCTACACCGTTTTTATGGCGAAATGAACCCGTTTCTCCCAAACGACTAAACAGATCTTTGAAAATCTTATGATCTGGCTGTATTAATAATAATAATAATAATAATAGGTCTTTATTTTCTCAAAAAAAAGTAACAAGATTAGATAATATAATTTAAAAGAATACGAGAAAAACGCCGAAGATCAGGTGGCCGCACAAGACGAACCTCTGTATTTAATCTTAAGCGTACGTAATAGCAATATGGCAAAAAAGCAATTAGTATTGCCTGTAACAGATAGTATGTATGTAGTAACATGATATTTGTAGGTACTAGAGTAAGAAAAAAAAATTATATTTTTACACTAATTAAAAGATGAATTCACCTATGGAACATTAGTTTGATTCATTCAAAAGATATTTTCTTAGTGCGAATTTAAAAGCTGGTAAAGAATTACTTTTGATATATGAAGGAATGGAATTATATACTTTAGTTATTTGATACGTAAATGATCGTTTGAATAATTCTGTACGATGGAGGGGAGGAGTAAGTGTACCTTTGAAACGAATATTCAAATTGTGAACGTCTGTTCTATATGAGATTTTTTTGCCCAAGTATTTGGGAGTTTTATTATTAATAATTTTATGGTATAAACAAGCAGAATGCAGAAGTCGTCGCCTAGACATATTGAGCCAACTTAACTGGATTAGTTTATGTGAGATACTTTGATGGCGCCTAACTCCAAATATTAGTCTCAAACAAGAGTTTTGTAGAACTTGTATTCTACGCGTATCCTCCGCATCCAAGCAAGGACCATATACAGAATCGGCAAAATTAAATCTTGATAAGACTAACGACTCACTTAAAATTGTTTTAATTTTTTGATTCAAATAATGCCTGATATTATATATAACCTTTAAATTTGTATATGCTGCACGTATACAGTTATTAATATGCGAATTAAATCTTAAATTCGTGTCAAATGTTACCCCAAATTTTTTGTGTAGTGTTTTTACACTCTCTAATTATTTTATGGATTTACTTTCGTGGGTTTCTTATAAATTAAAGGCGTCGGTTTCCCAAACAAAACTAAACATTTATTCCTCTGCTTACAGATACAAATCCAACTACAACCATTTTACAACTACTGTCCTCATGCGTGAGTTTACAATATGACAGTGACATGTGCGCAGACCACAGATCTATATTAGATACTAGACACTACATTTTGCATTTTCTTTAAAAGGTATAAAATGTCCGTCAACATATATTTGCATGTTTTCCTTTACTGTTGATGTGATATTATGATGACCGAAAACTAAAACTGATGTTTTACTGCCATTAACATTTAATGCATGACATCTAGATTTTTCAATGAGAGAATACAAGTCGCTATTAATAGCAGCCATTGCCTCAGCCAATTTCCCCGAATCAAACGAAAGGTAGAGTTGAGTGTCGTCAGCGTAGAAGCGAATTTGACAATACTCAGCCGCCTTTTCGAAATCTGACGTATATAACGTATATAATAGCGGTCCCAGAATCGACCCCTGTGGGACCCCGGATGACACCTCGAGAGGCATAGACACATTATTGTCAATTCTAACACGTTGTGTTCTATTTTGTAGATAGCTACGAGAAAAGTTAACAACACTAACATGAAAGCCCATAGATTTCAGTATAGCGAAAAGTATTTCGTGGTTAATCGTATCAAATGCTTTTGTAAAATCGACAAGTACTAGCACTGGAACTTTTTTTTTGGTCCAATCCTCTCAAAATGTCATCCGTGATATTTAAGAGGGCAGTTTCACAACTATGCAAAGGGCGGAAGCCAGATTGTATTTCAGGTAGCAATTGAAATTTTGTTAAGTGATCCCGCATCTGACACTCTACCTCTTTCTCTAAGACTTTTGATAGGGTTGGCAAAATACTAATTGGGCGGAGGTCCTTAAATTCTTCAGGGTTGTTTTTTTTGGCACTGGTTACACTAAGGCTTGTTTCCAGGAGCCTGGAAAAAGAAAAGAAAATTCTATTTGGATATTGAAATGAATATCATCTCCTCGCTGCAGCACGTCCGCTAAAATTATGTTGTGCGTAAACACATATATCCCTCACTTCCCTATTTAAAAAATTATTATGTCTAGACATTGCAAATAAAGAAGTTAAAGAAATTAGCTCGATTAACACAAGAACAAAATAAAATGATTAAATGACGTAAATGACAGGATTAAAACGTAACCAAAGCACACTTTTCAATAAATACACTTTGTTTCATTAAATTTGAATTTATCTTTCAAGAAATTATGGAAATGTTTCCTCGAAAACAGTTGGAGTTATCAAGTTCTACCAAGTGTACCTTTAATACGTGGAAATGATGCCTTCATCAGATTTTCTGGTCAAAAGTACCACAAAGTTTCGTTAAAAAAAAATATGAAAAAAATGCATCATCAAATACAGATCAAGCGGCGCCTTCTATGATTAAACGTGATGTAATACATAAATTATTGTTTTTTAGAATAAAAATAAACTCCTCTAGCAAATGTTGTGAAGATCAGCTAAGAGGCTGTTGAGTAATTGCAAAAAAAACGAAAAAATAATTTGAACTTTGACACCCTGTATCTTGTTCCACAGCAACATTTTACTAAACCACATTTACTATATCCTCATATTTTGGCCCAAAGGGTCTACCTATGGTCTATTGTTAATGGTCCCCCCTGTATAGGGTTTGTTGTAGTTCATTGTTGAAATAAAAAAGATACAGAGGCGCGAATACCAAACTGAATCACCTGGTATACCATTTCGCAAAGTTCAATGGAAAATTCTTGTAGTTTCCTCAATTTTTATCCACATTGTTATTTTTATATTTTTTATAATAAATACCTCATTGCCCCAATTTTTTCAAAGTATCTGTCATTAATATTGATTTAATTCTAACAATGTATATTAAGTCCATATACATCAAGTAGTAGCTATACAAACTCCGTCATAATCAAAACATTCTTACTGATTTATGTATACATCGTCACATCATAATTTTTAAAATTCGTATGCTGCACTATTTTCCATTTAGTTCCCAGTAGTTTAAACCGATAATTTACAGATAAATATATAATTACATCTCATCCAAATGCTAAGTTATATGAGTTACTAGTTACTCTTGAATGTACGATGACATCAGTCTAGAGACGTTTGAAGAGGCAAAGAAAGGCAGAAGTTCTTACCACATCAATGAGTTGGGACAGCTTCAGCTTGATACAAACTCGAAGAACATCCGAAGTGTTGACCACAGGCCGCACAAGTTTATTGTAGTTAGAGAGAAGGTCATCGTACAGCCTTTTAGCATCGGGATTACCGGCCACAGCACCGTGTACTACAAGAGCCGAAAGCAGCCATGCTCGAAGCGTCTCGGAGGCTGAAGGGGGCATTACAACGCCCGACCGACGCCTCGCCACTCTGGAGCCACACTGGAGTACTCCATATCCTCCTGGATTCTCTCTCACCGCCACCTCGCCCGATTCCGTACGAATTTCAGTCGGCCGTTCGTAAACAGGAACAATTTTTGTTGTACGTTGTGGGAGAGTACGAAAAAATTACTTTGTTCTGAGAACGGAGAAACTATTTCCATAAAAGTTGCATTAGAGTAAATAAGCGACTGTCCCATTCCTTTGTTACAATAGATAGAAGCGTCTGGAGGTCGAAAAATGCGTCTGTTGGGAAGTAGCGGTTTCTCTTTGTGCACGGTTGTTCACATTTTACAATTAATTCGGTTTCTTTAAAAAGCATATTAAGCGCGAAACTAGCCATCATTAAAATTATTCCTTGAGAAACTACCCCATAAAGACTGACATCCAAATATATTTTTTTTTCAAATTACAGCCCATATTTTTTTCGGTGGTAAGATTACTTATTTGGCCGGTCGTCAAGGAGTTAAGAAAGCGTAAATACCGTGTAGACAAAAGATTTTACTTTACTGTTCACAAATTCATTATAGGCCTCCTTTAGACATACTAATTTTTGGTCTATTCCTGTTACTACAAAACACGTTGCTCCACAAGAACTTTTGAAAACAAGAAGCTGCAAGTGTACAAAAGGCGGCAAAGCTGCATGTATTTGTAGAAAAGCTGAACTAAAATGTTTCGTTATTTGTTCTGGATGTCAAGGACCAAAGTGTACCTATACAGGATGTCTCACCAGGAACTGAATCGATCAATATAGAGAAAAGTACGCATCAGAAAATTTTGAAAATTTAGGTAATTACTAATGTCGGTGTGGCCAATCCAACTAAAATAATTACAAGCAGCTGGCACTTCCGCTTATACCGGAAGTCGATACCAACTAGCTTATTTCAAATGGAATACCCTATATATTTCAGGGTTTTCGAAAAGAGCATAAAATTCTGAGTCGAAATATCCTATACCTAAACCTAGCCGTTTCAGAGATATTTGACATTTTATAGAAAATTTGACAGGTGCAACGGTTTGCAAGAACCGTTATAACTTTCTTCGTGTAAAAGATTCTCATTTGCTTCTTATCGCGTAAAAAGAACACAAGAAAAACTACGTTCTACAACTGAAATAAATTCAATAATATCATACCAAGTGTTCCGTTCTTTGCGTTATATTTTGTCAATTTCAAACCGCGAGAACTTGTTTAGGCCATATGGAACACCCTGTATTTCTTTACGTCAAGTTGTGTAAAATTGAATTCCTCTTTTTCTGATATTAGCATTGTGGGGGTTAAAGTTACTACTTTTTGAAATATTTGCGATTTCATTAGAAATTCATGAATTGTAATCATTTCATCAAAATAGCCATGATTAGAAACAATCAGTCATTATCTTATGTCAAAAAATGCCAGCATGTTTAAATTACACCCATGAAGACTTTTTAAATTTGTTTATTATTTATGGAGAATGTGATAAAGTAATATCAAGAACTTGCAGCACATTTGCTACTCGATATCCAGAAAAACGGAAACCGTCAACAAACACTGTAAGACGCATACTGGAAAATTTTAAAAATTATGGCTCTGTCAAGGCAAAAATGCAAAGAAGAAAGCCTATTGTTGATGACGAAAACATTGAAATAGTCATCCTGGGATATTTTCATGCATTTCCAAGGATGTCATTAAGACAAGCTGCTCTGGAATCGGGACTATGCGAGGATTCAATTCACAGAATCTTATTAAAACATAAGTTCCACCCGTTTTCATTCCATATGGTTCAAGGATTAAAAGAAACAGATTTCCTAAGAAGACAGAATTTTTCTGAGTTTATTCCTATAAGATCTGAGGGTCACCATTCTTATTTGGGAAATATTATATGGACAGATGAAGCAAAATTTACTAAAAATGGACTTTTTATAGACACAATTCGCATTATTGGAGTGACTCAAATCCTCCATATGTTCAGAGAGCGAAACTTTCAGTAAAGTTGGTAGTTCAATGTTTACTGTGCCATAAGAAACGATAGAGTGGTGGCATTACAATTTTATCAGGAAAATTTAAACGGTAAATTAAATTTTCTCTTCTGCTAATATATATATAGGTAAATTTTTGTTTTTTTTTTTTAGGTGAAAGATATCTGAATATCTTACAAAATTTGAATAATAACTATTTAGAAAATTGACCTCTCGCCGAACATGGAAACATTTTTTATAACGCATATTTAATTAATAATTATTTACAAGAAACTTGTTATGATCAATGGATTGCCAATAATGGACCTTTCTTACGGCCTCCTCGCTCGCCCGATTTGCCAGTTCTGGATTATTTCATTTGGGGAACTATTAAAAATAAAGTTTATGAGAGCCCATTAACAACCATTGAAGATTGTATGCAAAGAGTAAGAAATGCATTTCAAAACATATCACAGGATTCAATTAGAAGAGCTACCCATGAGGAACTAATCCGAAGGTGCGAAAAATGTGTCGAGGTTCGAGGGCGGAATTTTGAGCATATTTTAAATTGATTTTATCTCTGCTATTTGAGTTCATGCCATATCTTCAATTCGATTAATACGCATGTTACAGTGTTGGTGTTATTTCGCGTTTTTGTGGATATCGAGTAGCAAATGTGCTGCAAATTCTTGATATTACTTTATCACATTCTCCATAAATAATAAACAAATTTAAAAAGTTTTCGTTGGTATAATTTAAACATGCTGGCATTTTTTGACATAAGACAAATGACTGATTGTTTCTAATCATGGCTATTTTGATGAAATGATTACAACAATTCATGAATTTCTAATAAAATCGCAAATATTTCAAAAAGTTGTAACTTTAACCCATACAATGCTAATATCAGAAAAAAGGGAATTCAATTTTACACAACTTTACGTAAAAAAGTACAGGGTGTTCGATTTGACTTAAACAAGTTTTCGCGGTTTGAAGTTTTTACAAAATGTAACGCGAAAAACGGAACACTTGGTATGATATTATTGAATTTATTTCAGTTGTAGAACGTAGTTCTCCTTGTGTTCTTTTTACGCGACAAGAAGCAAATGTGGATCTTTTACACGAAGAAAGTTATAACGGTTCTTGCAAACCGTTGCACCTGTCAAATTTCTATAAAATGTCAAATATCTCTGAAACGCCTAGGTCTAGGTATAGGATATGCTACATATTTTCGACTCAGAATTTTATGCTCTTTTCGAAAACCCTAAGATATATCGGGTGTTCCATTTGAAATAAGCAAGTTGGTATCGACTTCCGGTATAAGCGGAAGTGCCAGCTGCTTCTAATTAGTTTAGTTGGATTGGCTAAATTGTAGATAATTTTGAATAGAAGTATTTTTCCAATAAAACGTACGGCAAGGGAGATATGGCTAATTTTCTAACTTCATGCTCCATTTTTTCAAGATGGTGTCGCGAGCGGCGCGACGCCGTGTTCGCAAAATCAGGTGGTCATTAAGGACCTCCAGATCTAGGTATGTGCCAAGTTTCAAAACTTCCCGACCTTTTGCAATATCAATTGTATTCATTGACTGGAGTATATTGTACTGAAGTATTATGAATATTAGAATTCTGGAACAGTTTAGCAACAGCTACAATACCGTTCAACTAGGACACTATAGAAGTATGGATTTTTTGCGGTGGCGCTCCTATCTGCCGCAAATGAGTATCGAACTCGAAAGAGAAATCCAGCGATTAACCATATTGTACCAATTAATTGCTCTCTAAACTCCCTCGATAAATGGATATGTCCTCGCAAATGTACATATAAATATGTCCTATAGAAATTTTATGGCAATACCATTATTTCCCATCCAAATATATTTTCGAAGTTTTGGCGGAGGCGCCGAGTAAAATCCTTTCCGTTCTTATTTAATTTAGGTTCCATCTTTAACATAGTAATACTAGTTCAATGTAAATATTAGATGTTTGCAAACGATATAAAAATGACGAAATGATAAAATATTACCTACCTAAGTAACAATTTAAGTTTCTTAATAACCTACAGGACTTTCATGTTAAGAACTGTTAATTTAACTACTGATAAATCTATATTTCTGTGACAGTAGCCATAGAAGTCTAATAAACTCAAAAAGTGTCCAAAAAATAACGATCTTTAGGAGACTGTTAAAGTTAAAAGCTTAAAGATATTATAAAACTTATCCTACTCATCAAGAACTTACCAAGTTATCTCTGTGAAAGAGCAGGAAGCTTGATAAAACCTATAATAAGAGCATTTGGTCTTAGACGAAAGGGTTTAATGGGGCTTCCATGGTGCCATAAAAAGCTAAATTTGCGTTGAATAATGATCGTTAAAATTGTTTTATTTTAGAATATTTATTATTCCAATTACCATTCAGTTTATTGTTGTTTGTAGTGAAACGATAATATTTTACAGTATTTAAACAATATTAGTGCTAAACACAAAACATAAAAAATAAAGAAGAACTAACTTTTATCTACCAAAAATAATTTCAATATTTTTCTTAAATCGATAAGAATTGATATGATAGTATTTTTTAAATTGTCAGGTAAATTATTAAAAATTTTCACCTCCAAATAATTTGGTAATTTATTTGTAATTGTCAATTTCGAAAAAAGTACACAAATATCATTTTTATACCCGATATTTATATTGTGTATATCCCTACTGAGGTTAAACTCATGTTTATTGTTAAAAATTTACACACACACAGTTCAAATATAAATAAAGATATCAAAGTTAAAATTGTGTAGTCTATAAACAGATTTCTAGAGGTATGGATGCTGAACAAATTAGCTATGGTGCGCAGGATCCAATTTTGTGATATAAAAACAGTATTTGATAGGGTGGAATCATCCCAGAAACAGACACCATACTGTAGTCGCGATTCTACCTGTGTATAATATAAATTAAGTAATAATTGTTTGGTTAAAATTTCCAGCATATTTTTTAATAAAAAATTTATTGAGCTCATAATGGAGACTAGACGATTACAATGAACTCTCCAGTGAAAACGTTCATCTAAGTTAATTCCTAAAAAGTTAACACTATCTGAACCGACAGTATGAATGACAGAATTATTAATATTTACTGTAAAGACATTACACTTTTTATGGCTATTACAAAATCTCATAATTTGAGTTTAATCTGTATTAAAATATAAATGATTCTGATTGAACCAGCTACAAACATTTTCTAAAATCTCACTTAAGTCCATATTCAAATTAGGTAATTTGTTCGAAATTACAAGAGACACATCGTCGGCGTACATGCTAAACAAAGTTTACCCCAGCACAGATCCTAACGAGTTTATATATACAATAAAAAGCACAGGGCCCAGAACAGAGCTCTGCGGTACACCCATTTCAACAATACAGTAGTATCAGAATTGATTTGTTTCACTGAATCATGATTAGTGAATTGTATGGAAACTTACTGTTTACGAAATTTCAGAAAACAACACAGCCAGTTCAATGGAGGACCCCATATGCCGTAATCGTGAAGTTTGTTGAGTAAAATGTCATTATTGACGCAGTCAAATGCCCTGTTGAGGTCACAAAAAATCCCAATAGGACATTCGCCAGCGTCAATACATTTAATAATTTCTTCATAGAATGAAAGGATGGCAGTAATTGTAGACATTCCAGAGCAAAAACCGTGTTGGTTATTTGATAAAATTTTAAATTTATTTAAAAATGGCGTCAAACGAGCCAAGTAATTTTTGAAAAACTAAATAGTACCGTCGTGAGCAAAATAAAATGGGACAAGTCTTATAACGGTATTTTGCTAAAATCTAGTTATGTACATCTAACTTTATTTTTTGTGACATTGTCAGTTAATTGTCATAATTTATTGCAAGTGTGCAAAAAACTAATATGCCTCATATAAGCGATTTACTTAAATCTGGAGTTATCGCTAAAGCAGAAGATGGATGGACAACGAGACAAATTGCACTGCGTTATAATATTGACAAAAATTCGGGGTGTAACATTTTAAGAAAGTGGAGAATAAACGGTACGATTAGTAGAATTCCTGGATCAGGGCGACGAAGAATATCATTCAACAACAAGATTTGCAAATGGTAAATGCTTTAGCAGAAAATCCATTTTACTCAGTTATTCAGGCTGCTGAAGAAACGAATTATACTGGATCGAGTAGTACTGGTCGCCGGCGAGTAAGAGAATTGGAGTTACGCTGTCATGGAGCAGTACAGAAATACTTACTTAAAACTGAACATAAATAAGCTCGAGTAGGATTTGCGCTTGAATTTTTAGCGCATGATGTAAATTTTTGGAACAATGTAATCTTTACAGACGAAAAAACTTTTCAGTCAGCACACAGCGGTCGTATTCGTGTTTACCGCCCTCCGAATACTCGATTTTGCGTCAATATGTGGGCTTGGATATCGGCACGTGGTCCTGGTGTTTTGTGGCATATTGAGGAACGATTTAATAGTGAAACGTATATTAGGATTTTAGACAATATTATGCTCCCTTCTGTGTCACAATTATTTCCTAATAATTAGTTCATATTTCAACAAGACAATTGCTCCATTCATACTGCTCATACCGTAACTAACTGATTTCAAGATAACAACATCAATGTTCTTAACTGGCCCAGTCATAGTCCAGATCTAAACCCTGTGGAAGAAGTATGGAGATTACTCGTAAGAAGTATCCAAAAACGAAACGTGAGACCACGGAATGCCGAAGAATTACTGGAAATAGTAAATAATGCATGGGAAAATATTATTACTAATGATTATTGTATAAGGTTATTTAATTCTATGCCAAACAGACTTATAGAAGTTATAAATAGAAATGGTGCAATAACGAAATATTAATAGTTAGTTTCTTGTTAAGTAGGATATCCTTTGTCCTTTGATCCAGGATTTCTACTAATCGTACCGTTTATTCTCCACTTTCTTAAAATGTTACACACCAAATTTTTGTTAATGTTATAACGCAGTGCAATTGATCTCATTAACCATCCATCATTTACTATGGCAATAACTACAGCATTAAAATAAAAAATAAATTAAAAATGATATGTTTTATTTTAGCTACTCATTACATATTCAAATAGAGACAGATTTACATTAGAAAAAAAAAGTTGTCCTGTTATTTTCTGCTCACGACAGTACTCCCAAAAATTTCAAACAACAAACAGTTTACTGTTGAAGTGTATGAAACGCTCTATATTTTCAGTACCCACTGTAATTTTTGAATTTTATAAAAATTCTTAAATTTTATAAAAATACTGGTTTGCAATGAAAAATCAATTTTTGATTATTAACATTACAAAACTCCGGTGCTATAATTTGTATGTGTAAAGTAAAGTTCTTACACAAAAAATAGTGGAATAAATATATTTCACTATACTATTCGAAGGCTTTTTTAAAACCAACCTGTTTTGTTAATTCCTTTTTACATTAATATTAAAACTTTTACAAAACTACAGCCAGAGAAATTCCAAAAGGTTTTATGGTCAGTTTTAAGATATACTACAAGGCTTTTCGATAAATTATACTCTAGAAATACATTTGGCTTCAAGTAAACCTAATTTAAAACTAATTAGTCTACAAACATCCTTCATAAAACCTTTATAAAACGACAGCCAGACGAAACAGCATTTAAATTGTTACTTAGGAGTACAATAATAAAACTAAATCAATGAAAAGATAGTGAAATAATTTCTCCCTTAAGAAAAGTTAACAACAATCTCAAAAAATGTAATAAAACCTTCACACTGCATCTCAACGATCAAAGAATATATACAGACAATCCGCCCTAACATAATCTTCAGTTCCAGAAGTTTGTATTTATTCTCTCGTATTCAAAAATATTAAGCTAGGATTAAAATTTGTTTCGTTTGGTGTTGTTGATGTCTGTCTGTAAAGTAACTTGCCCCTAAAGGTGCGTGCGTTTAACTCCGGTCTCAGACTTAAACCATGTCTCACTGACAGTGATGAAACGAACTATGAAGAGTAAATCCAACACAAAAGTGCTGAGCTTTACGTGTCATATTGTCTGTTGACATATTATGCAAGAAGAAATTAATGCCCAAATTAATGTTTAGCAATTTATCATAGAAAATTATAACTCATTGTTAAAATTTATCTTGAAGTACGAAAATCTAAAAAGAATATGTTTCCAATCAAAATGTTATCGCTCTATTAATTTTTATGTAAAAAAAATATATTTTCTATTTCTTACGCATTTTTATTAAAAAAGTATTTAAAATTTGAAAATATAATATAAATAATAAATGTTTATTGCCTCTGATGCATTATTTTATAACACTTATTGCTTTACAATACAAGATGTCTCACCGGGAACTGAATCGATCGATACAGGGAAAAGTACGCATCAGAAAATTTTGAAAATTTAGATAACTACTAATGTCGGTGTGGCCAATCCATCTAAAATGATTACAAGCAGCTGACACTTCCGCTTATACCGGAAGTCGATACCAACTTGCTTATTTCAAATGGAACACCCTATATATTTTAGGGTTTTCGAAAAGAGCATAAAATTCTGAGTCGAAAATATGTTAGCATATCCTACACCTAAACTTAGCCGTTTCAGAAATATTTGACATTTTATAGAAAATTTGACAGGTGCAACGGTTTGCAAGAACCGTTATAACTTTCTTCGTGTAAAAGATTCTCATTTGCTTCTTGTCACATAAAAATAACACAAGGAGAACTACGTTCTGCAACTGAAATAAATTCAATAATATCATACCAAGTGTTCCGTTTTTCGCGTTACATTTTGTCAACTTCAAACCGCGAAAACTTGTTTAGGTCAAATGGAACACCCTGTATTTTTTACGCCAAGTTGTGTAAAATTGGATTCCCTTTTTCCTGACATTAGCATTGTGGGGGTTAAAGCAGAGCTGGTCCTAAGCACTGTGCTTAGTGCTTGTCTAAGCACTCTAAGCACTTTTGTGCTCGCGAGCACTCTAAAAGTGCTTACGAGCACTTTAGTGCCCGCGAGAACGCCAAAAAACTCCCAAGCACTTTAGAAAACTAACGAGAGAGGCATTATTTCTACATGACATTTGTATACTGGACATGGATATACAAACTTCGTGACTCACATCCAATTTAGGAGAAAAAAATTAGAAGAAAGTACTTTGAAAAAAATTTATATATACACGTTATCCTTAGTCTAGTATAACACTAGCAGGTTGGCCATAGAACAGAGTTAGATATTGTTAACGAATATCCAACTATAAAAAAGCTTTTTTTAAATTCAACACTGTACTACCATCAAGTGCACCAGTAGAACGAATGTTTTCATTTGCAACAATAATAAATGCACCCAAACGCCATTCTCTGAGCGATACAAATTTTGAAAATTTAGTGCTTCTAAAAGCGAATGGAAATTTTTGAGAACTGCTTTCACAATTACCAAAAAGTTGCTTATTATTTTTCTGATTGTTACATAACGAAATTTTTTTAATTTTTATTCATTTTATTTTAGTTCAAATTAATTTTTAGTTCTTCTTTTTATGTACGTCGGACGTCATTATTTATTATTGTTTGTTCAGTCTGTTGTCTGTTATTATATGAATAAACATTTTTTATACATATTATAATTTTATATCACACGAATCCTAATATCCCTGCAATAAATAAAAAATTATAGAATACTATCAAATTGTCAAATAAATAGTTACAACCAATTATGTCCCCTTTGTAAAATAAATATTACAATAGTTCGGACGTTAAGCATAAAAATATATAAACAGAATTAAAAACTGACCTAAGAAACGAAGATTTTAGAGAACTGGAACATATAAATCCTGATGATATGATACATATCTTCATAAAAAAAATACAGTGTTATATAACAAAAAATACAAAATTGTCAAACAAAATATAATCCGAAAGTGGAAAGACTGCTGCATTCAGCAAATTATATTTATCCTACATTATTTTTCTGGGCTGCTTTTGTTGTCTTTCATCCTTTTTTTTATAAATAACACTGAATTCAATAGAGTTCTAGCCTTAGTATATAGCTACTACATGATTTTTTAAAAGTGCTTAGTGCTTAGTGCTCGTGAATTTTAAGCACTTTTTCAGAGCGCCTAGTAACTACGAGCACTTTATTATTAACAGTGCTTAGTGCTCGAAAATTTAAGCACTTTTTGTCAGTGCTTAGTGCTTAGTGCTCACGAGCACTTTTGGTCAGTGCTCGGCACAGCTCTGGGTTAAAGTTACAACTTTTTGAAATATTTGCGATTCTATTAGAAATTCATGAATTGTTGTAATCATTTCATCAAAATAGCCATGATTAGAAACAATCAGTCATTATCTTATGTCAAAAAATGCCAGCACGTTTAAATTACACCCACGAAGACTTTTTAAATTTGTTTATTATTTATGGACAATATGATAAAGTAATATCAAGAACTTGCAGCACATTTGCGGTTTTCGCGGTATGAAGTTGACAAAATATAACGCGAAAAACCGAACACTTGATATGATATTATTGAATTTATTTCCATTATTGTAAATAGCCGTATATCCCTCGATATCGAAAAATGTTGTTTTAGCAATATTAAAAGTTTCAGTAAGCACTATGCAGTCAAAACTACAGCGCAATTATTTTAGAGAATATAAGCTCGTCATAGTTTCTTGATAAACTTCTTATATTTAAGTGATAAATTTTTAAATTCGTATTTTTCGTAAATGCAAGATTATTATAAAAGTCGTTGAAATTATCCAAAATTTGTGTATCGACTGTTTTGAAGATCCTTAATAAATGCGTCCATTGTTTACTTCATCATATAAATAGTTTTATTAACTTTGTTCCCTTTATCATTTTGGTGCCTGTATCGTAACATTTATTCGAGTCAAACTCTTCCAAAGAGAATTAAACGATTTTATGTTGTACTGAGGAGTATTCTGATATTCGATTGTTTGTTCCTCAATACTAGCGCTGTAAGGGTTCCAGTAAATTATATTTACAAATTTCTGTAGAACAGGGTCTGACGTTTACTATATCGGGAATGAACGGTAATGAATTATGGATCAGTTTAATTAAAACATCTATCCATGTTTACTGACACAGATAATACTGGTTTTAAGAAAAACAATTTATCATTTTTTACTTTGTCAATAGCAAAGTGTTTCCCTAAATATTTTTCATATTAACATAACTACCTGCTTAATTAATAATTGATGATCATTATACCGGATGACACAGGAGACATGTAACACTCTATAACTTTGCTATTTAAGAAGCTAAAATTTTGAGTTTTGGGATACTTGTACATTATATAATTGTCCTTGTTTTGAGCCTATCCAACATTTTCTTCAACTTCGGGTTTAAGCGGAAATGATACAAACTTTATTATTTTAAACGGTACCCTGTATATATTTTTTACTTATCGGATTCGTTTTAAAGTCTCTTTTCAACCATGTATCGGAACATGACACTTGATTTTAAAATGACAGTTAATAGCCATTTTATTGTATTTAAGTCTAGGTGGCCATGATATGAACCTCGCTTAGTGTGCTGTGATATTCAAAGACCTCTGGTACGCAGCTTTGTGTGACTCGCTTACCTTTATAGGTTTTTAATGTTTGTCGGCTTGTTTGATGACAGCATGCCGCTTGGCCCAATGGCAATAATAATTGTGTCGCAAAGTTTTTGTTGCGTTTTTTGAGTGCCGATGAACTCGACAATATCTCTCCTCTATGTCACACGGTATAAACATTAGGTACCTATTTTATACTTTTTACACGCTTTATATTAGCTTCACTTGTATATTTGTATGTATGTAACTTTTTCAATCTTTGAACATGATTCTCACCCACTTCAAAACGTCAGATTAAACTGCAACTTTGCACACTTATCAAAGACCGATGAAATACAATAATTTGATAATTTTGTCCTAATTTCCTCATCAGGATCATCAGAATAAAATAAAATTTAAAAAAAATGAGTAATCTATTGTCGACATTTTGGCGGAGGCGCCGCAGTTAATACTATAACGTATTTGCCGTTGTATAAGCCCTTGTTAAACGCTAGTTCCAACTTTAATACATACATTATGATGTAATATTAATTATGTTCTACTAGTGGATACTCGGCGGTTTCGAAAAGCAGGATGAATGACAAGAGGGTGCAATAAAAATATAGTAAAATACACCCCACGCTTTTTACAATAAAATATTTAAAATATGTACACATTATTTTTTACTTTTTAGTTCGGTTTGCTAATAAAGCGTGTTTTTAGTTTTTTTAAACTATAATTTTTTAATCTCGTTGACGAAACCGAAATAATGCCACACCTTTATTTTACACTTTCCCCTTTTCCGGTGTATTGCCATAAATTCTTTTACAAAAATATCGGAAAAAAGTTTCGCAATGACGTGAAAAGAGACTAAATTTAAACACGTTTAGTTTCTGTAAATGCAATAAAAATTGCGGGATAAAAACCTCCACATCGATACCATTTTTTAAATTCTGTTGCATGTTTACTTGAATCTAACGGGGACTTAATCTGCGGAAAGCTAAAAGTAAATATGAAACTGACATCGCGTTTTATTTTGTAGCTACGGGAAAAGTTATAATGCAATTATCTGCTACAGACTCGAACCTCAATCAATCTACTTTTTCTGTTTGCTTCCTCTTAAATTCCTTATAGACCCCGGATAGATTTCTAATGGCAAGAGAGTGTATCCTGTATCCCCAGTGTGTTCAGCGTCCATTACTGTTTCACCCTTCATTTAATTTTTAGCTAAAGTTTACGAATAAACAAATTGTGGAAATCAGCATACCAGAATAAACTGATTGGCGCTGGAAATATAACTTCGCATGATTCGGCTCGATTTTGGAACATCACAGGAATTTTGTTTTCATTTCTAATACAAAACGATGCTTTGAGGGATTTCCTCGAAATGTTTTTAAACTATTTCGATTTATAACATCAGACATCGAAGTAGACATTGGCCTTATAAAAGACAACAACTACAAAATAATGCCGGAAGCAGCTTTAACTTTAACTTCTTTATTGATTAGTTCTGCTATAATTTGGATGCTTTAAGTTTTAATGCAATTTGTCATATTGACAAAAGCGTATACGGATATACATATACCTACTGTTTTAATAAATCTTATTTTATTTTACAGTAAGTTAAAATAACCTACAGGCTTCTTACGAAGAAATAATTTAGTTTTTAAGTAACAATATGTATGTGTGTTATTTCTACATTATCCATAGATATATTTTATCTGTTAACAATCAAGTAGGAAGACACTTACTTACCTTCTCGGTCCACTGATCCTCGTATCATCACTCACCAGTTTTGCATACACTTTTTGAGCTTTCACAGACACATTTATCACAAAAGACACGTTTCACTACTGCTTTTACAAACAAATCAACTTTTAAATAGTTTAAGTATGGTCGAAGGTTTAAGTAGGCAGTGATACATTTTCCCGGTAATCGCTCGTGCGCCTGCGTATAAGAAACTATTTTGTTTTCATTGTGTCTAAACTTCCGATGATACCTTGGAAGACACACTTGTACCTAAAGGAACGACTTAAGAAGATGTGACATAAATTATTTAGTAACAAAATAACTGTTAAATGTATTTACAAAATAAATAGGTATACACACTCCAATTGTGAGTATTTATTTGAATCTGTATCTAATATTCATTGATATGTGTGTGTTTGTGGCTATGATAAAAGATTTATTTAAGAAATAGTTTTTAATAACACGTGTATGTGTATAAATGTTTGCACGGAGTGTTACAATGAATTGCACCTAACTCTTTTGATCTATCAAGGAATTAAATAAATTGTTAATGATTATTTTTTGGCTAATATTGGCATTATAATTGCATGCAGCGTCCAACTGCCGAACCAAAAATTGATTAAGGAGAACTATATGACGATAAGATTTCTTGTCGTTTGGTCTTGCACACAGCACACAGCAACAAATAATTCTACATAATAAGGCTTTGAAGATTCTTCAAATATATATTTGAAGAATCTTCAAAGCCTTTTAATCTCGAGTCAATTTAGTTAGAGGCTATGTCTTGTAGGCATTTCAGAACTTCATATAAAAATCATTATCGAAGATGGAACACTGAACTATGTAGTACCGCTATTTGATGCCAGATGGAGAAACATGATATGATAGGCAGATTGCATAACCTTTAAACGATACGGGGCAACTAAGGAAAGTGAGCCGAGGACGTGTTCATCGAATGAAATGAGAAAGATAATCGAGATTACGTCTTATCCTTGTTCACATAAATCCATATATCCATATGCACTAAGACAAAATAAAGTAGATTTGGCTGTCTCTCTCTTTTTATTAAAGTACTTCTTTGTTCGTGCAGTTCTATGATGGGTAATCGAAGAATTTTATTGAATCAGTTTCATTCATAGATTAAAGAGTTATATGGTTCCATCCTGATCCAGTTCCCATGCATACCTGTTCCACTTATCAGTTCCAATTCTGTGATGCTAGTGTAAGTTGAATTTTTACCACGGTATAAATACACGAAAACATTCTTATGTGTGTGGTGGTACGAGAAGAGGCAGTATTAGCTGGTTACTTGGTCCGATTTTCTTGTGAATCAGTTCCACTATTCCCAGCTGCGATAACTGTTACAAGGTATCAGTGCCAGTGTTGGGTTCCCATCACTATTCACCTTTAGTGGTACATCTCTTTTCAGCCAACAAAGATGCCTTGGTCCTTTCGAACGCTATGTCTTGGTCTTAGGGCCGGTTTATCAATGCAAGGTTAACTCCAAAGGATAAATGTCAAACAAAACAATAGATACCCATTCTTTCGTTTGACATTTATCATTTGGTTACGAGTTAACCTTGCATTGATAAAACGGCCCTAAGAGTCTTGACAGAATTTGATAGTAACTTCTACATTTTCTTGTAACCTGTACTTCTGAGCTCAGAGTTCATAATATAGTGTTTAATGAGAATCTATCTTATTACCTATTCTATTACTAATTGTTTTTTTATACTTATTTAATCTTTGCTGATATCATAGTTTTTAAATGTTGGTGGTATTTCAGTAACTACAAGGTTGGTACTTCCGTTGACAGGTGGAAATGAGGTTATGATTAATTGTTTTGGTTAACAGATTGTATAGTGTACTGCTTATTTTACGTTTTCAAATAAAACAGTGTTGTCATTGATTAGGAATCAACATGATAGAAGAAGTTCAAAGACATTCTGTGCACACTCTGGTCTTCAGATCGTTGAAAAGATCCCACGATATGTTTCTCTCTAACCAAGGCTTATTACCACCAGTTGATGAGACTGCGTAAGTTTTAAGCATAATAGAATTATCAACGTGATTCCTAAATTATTTTTGTACCTTAGGGAAAACACAAGGAAAGCCATAAAAGCCAGAGATTGCTACGGTATGGTATTTGACGATGTTAAAAAAATGCAAGCGATGAAACACCTTAGAGAAGCCGAAGCAGGTCCCAATCCACCGCCTCCGGGTACCGCTGAGGTCGAATCAACTCCTGCTAGCGAAGGAGCAGTAGTACCTTATACCGACACCAGCTTACTGAACAGAAATCAGCAAGGAAGTAACCAAAGCCAAATTGCGAATATCTTGAAGAAAGCTCCCACTATGCCCAAACCAAAATGGCATGCTCCTTGGAAACTGTACAGGGTTATAGCGGGACATTTAGGTTGGGTGCGATGTGTAGCAGTGGAACCTGGAAATGAGGTAAGTACTTACTTTGGTACGACCATACTTGTGCGTGTCTATTATTAAATTGGCCTTAGCGCTGTTTAACAGCTGAGTGTGTATAAAGTAGGTGTGATATATGGACTAGCACACATAACCTCAAAATTTGAACATTTATGTTGACGATTTGTCATAAAATGACCTCTTTTTCAGTGGTTTGCAACAGGAGCAGCGGACAGGATTATTAAGATCTGGGACTTGGCAAGTGGACAGCTGAAAGTGTCTCTGACAGGCCATGTTAGTACAGTCAGAGGATTAGCTGTTAGTGCAAGACATCCTTACCTTTTTAGTTGCGGTGAAGATAGACAAGTCAAATGTTGGGATCTTGAATATAACAAAGTAAGTAGTTATGTTCAATAGTACAGGTCAACGGAAGTTAAACCTTTTATTCAATTGTTCAATCACGTTCTTTTTTTTTAAATAGGTTATAAGGCATTACCATGGGCATTTATCGGCAGTGTACTCCCTTGCTCTTCATCCAAGTATAGACGTTCTACTGACTGCCGGTCGTGACTCCACCGCCCGTGTGTGGGATATGAGAACAAAAGCCAACATACACACTCTAACAGGTCATACACATACTGTCTCGACGGTCATCGCCCAGGCATCTGAACCACAAGTTATAACTGGATCTCATGATGCTACAATAAGACTTTGGGATTTGGCAGCCGGAAAGTCAATATGTACATTAACGAATCACAAGAAGAGTGTGAGGGATGTGGTGCTTCATCCGAACATGTAAGTACTATACATAGAATGTCATTTGTTCAATGCAAATTATTACTATTATTGTTTTTAAGATTATCGATTATGTTACGAACTTCATAGTAAGTAATTTCTCTGAATTTAAAATTTGCAGCATCATTGATCTTTTTAAAATATTTCCGGTGATTCAGATCTTTTTGGGAGTACCATTAGCAATCTCGGTAAAATATGTGTTGAAATCATTAGCAGTTAAACACTCACTATTGTGGTAGTTGTAACTTTTTATGAGATTCCAGAAAACTTATTGAGAATTGTTGGAATTTTGTATGTAGTTGTCATGGGCATTTTTCTTAACTTTACAGAGTTCTGAGCAATAAAGTTCCTTATATGAGTTAAGATATTCTTTTGATACAAAGTTGGGATCATTTATTGTATGCATTCTTCTGAGATAGTTCAGATTATCTCTCATGATTATTAAACCAGTTGAGTTTAGGAGTGTTGCGAGAGGAGCAGGAGGTATCAATTACTTTAAATTTTAAGGGAAAGGAGATTTCAAAGGCATTGCTTATGCAATCAAGAAACCGTTCGCATTTACGATCTGATATTAAATTTGTATCATTAAGAATAAAATCAAAGCTCATTTGGTCGATTAAATTATAAAACTGCAAAAGTCCATTATCTGAAATAGGTCTATAATTAATTCTAGATTTACTGCCTGAGTAATTGTTATGCCTGATCTCCATAGAAAGGTTTTAACCCGAGTTGTGTCTAGTTCACAATCTGTGAAAACATTGCCAAGGCAAGAGTTGTGCCTAGTATTGTCAAAGACGTAATATGCTCCTGGATCTCGAGTGTTAAACTTAATGTTAAAATCGTCTGTTAGTATGATTTTGTTTCCTGTAAGTGAGAGTTTTTCAAGAAGTTGGTTTAATTTTTCAGTGAAAATATTAAAAGTCGCCTAGAGGTGATCTGTACACTGTAATAATTTGATAATCATCGAATAGTAAACCCACCAACTAACAGTGAATAATAATAATAACAATAATGTTTATTCGTTTAGTAGCATTACAATTTTTTACATTTTACGTACATAATTACTAATTTTTATTCACAAATAAACTAAAACCACAAAGCGTAGGGCACAAGACAAGCTCTTAATATCATATGTGATATGTAAATAAATTTCCAACATTCCATTTAAATATCGCTGGTAAATTATTTCTGTCGCCATCTTTAAAGTGGCAAGAACAGATCAATCAAAACTTATTGGATTTTCTATTGTTTCTTCTGAAAATAGAACAAATAAAATTAAGTAGGTACAGTTTATAATAAACCTTATATAGAATTAATGTAAATAGTAAAATTAACGTAGTTTTTTGTATGAAAATTGGCATCGGAATAATGTTAAAAGCAGAAAATTGTTTCATAAATTTTAATAACTTGTACTGCTGTTTTCTTAACTGTAAATCAACAATTTACTATTAGAAAACAAACCCTAATAAATAACGCTAACCTACCTAATAAATAGCTCTCACTTTTCTTTTAATTTGGGATCCTTTGGAGAATTAAACATTTTACATTATTAGTATTATCACATTCAGGAGCAAAATATAAACCCATAGTTCAAAGAGTTTAAAAAGAATACAAAATTTGATTGGAGAAACTGGAGAAAGGAAGATTAGGTTATGAACTATAAATGTGAAATCAAAATGAAATGAAATTTTTATTGATCATGTGCCTCATAGTGAAAATTCGGCAATTTCCTCTCAGCTCGGTTCTGAAGAACTATTGCCTATTCCAATATTAAATAGTGTGGATGACAGCCTGTTAGATGCTCTGCAAATCACTCCTGCAGCTTTTTCTGTGAGTTCAAACGAAATTGTACCAAATAGAGAACATTTTTTATATCCCCGCCTATCACAAATGTCTCAAGTTTAGTGTGCAAGTTTAAAATAGTTCATGTAAATGTTCAATGCATTACAAATAAAATCAATGAAATTGAAATATTTGTGAAGGAACATAACGTAGACATACTATGTCTAACTGAACATTGGCTATTACATAATGACATAGAAAATATTTCTTTTCCAAATTATACATTAGTATCTTATTTTTCACGAGTATCACATATACACGGTGGATCCTCAATTTATGTTAAAAATAATATAATTTCTACTAAACTTAAATTATTAAGTGATCTATCTATTGAATGTCAAGTTGAGATGTCTGGAGTTTCCATTTGCACTAGTGATATGAAACAAAAAATTGTAATAATTAATATTTATAGACCTCCAAAAGGAGATGTCCACATCTTTCTAAACAATTTAGCTGAAGCTTTGAATACAATAACAAAAAAATTTGAACATATTGTTTTGTGTGGAGACTTTAATATTAACTACTTAGAGAGCCAACCAGGAAAAATACATTTGTGTGACCTATTACAAGCCTATGGTTTTAAATTCTCTGTAAATGTACCCACTAGAGTATTTAAAGATGTAAATGGACATATAAGTGCATCATGTATCGACTATATGATAACAAATCTCCCCCAGGAAGCATATGTAGTGAATGTCACTGACCCAACCCTGGGCGACCACTATGCCCTTATATTAACATGTACTCTAAGTATTAAGCAATTTGATAAATCCAGTGGTAACGAAGTGATTTACGCAAGAATTATAAATGATGTTAATTTAAATGAATTTAATCATCATTTACAATCCACAAATTGGAATGAAATGTGCGATTTAGAGTTTAATGCAGCTTTTAATTTGTTTGTTGAAAATATTCTTTGGTGCTTCGAGATAAGTTGTCCTACTACTACTAAAATATTTAAAAATAAAAATAAAGTAAATAGTAGTGAATGGATAACAAAGGAGCTAATATGTGAAAGTAAAAATCTAAAAAAACTATTCATTGAAATGAAAACCGACCCGCAGGCAAACTCCTATTTGTATCGTGACAGAAAAAATAAGTATAAAAGGAATATTAAAATTGCTAAAAAATTTTACTATTCAAACAAAATAAACAAATCCCAAAACAAACAGAAAGAAACTTGGAATATTATAAATAAAAGGTTAGGAAAAGACAAAAGTAAAACTAAAGAAATATATCTCAACATAAACGGTAATAAAATTAGTGATAACAAAGATGTAGCCAACTCATTTGCTGAACATTTCTCTACTGTTGCTGTTGATGCTATAAACCGTAATTTCTCTTATAATTTATCTCTACCATGTACCGTATCAAATTGCAACCAAAATTCAATGTTTGTGACGCTCGTAACAGAAAACGAAATTCTAGATGTCGTTAAAGAACTCAAAAATAAAAACTCGTCAGGTTGCGATGAGTTAACAGATAGAGTACTAAAGAGCATAATCAATAATATAACTGAGCCTCTAGTTTATCTCATAAATCTATCTCTAACCCTTGGTATATTCCCTGATAGTCTTAAAACAGCATTGATAATCCCTATTCACAAAAAAGGTAGCATAGATGACATAGAAAATTATCGACAAATATCGCTGCTTAGCAGTTTATCAAAGTTGATTGAGAAAGTACTAGCAAATAGATTGCTATCCTTTCTTGAAAAATATAACATCCTAACAAGTTATCAACACGGTTTTAGGCCTGGTCATTCAACTGAAACCGCATCTACACAATGTTTAAATCATGTATATAAAAAATTGGATGAAGGTTTTTATGTCGTAACGATGTTATTCGATTTATCAAAGGCCTTTGATACTGTAAATGTTGATATTTTGATGACAAAACTGGAGAATATAGAGAAAGAGGTCCTATATTAAATTGGGTTAGATGCTATATGCAGGAGAGAAAACTAAAAGTAAAATATAACAATGCAGTATCAGAAGTGTTTGATGTGAAACTAGGTGTACCCCAAGGGTCGGTGTTAGGTCCACTATTGTTCTTACTGTATATAAATGATCTTCCAAATCATATAAAAGATGGCTTCACCACCATATATGCCGATGATACAACAGTTACCTTATATGGTGAAAATAGTGATAGTTTAAAACACAAAATAAGATCCGTACAAGAGGACATGACCTCATGGTGTCATCGTAATAAACTTATTTTAAATGAGTCTAAAACTGTCTATATACAATTTAATCTGAGGAGACCATTGATCATTGATAATATTACTGTGTCCAATACAACAAAATTCTTGGGAATCCATATCGATTGTAATTTAACATGGGAAAATCAGATTGAACACGTTTGCAATAAATTAAAAATTGCATACTATGCCATACTACAGATGAGGGACACTCTAAACGAGATGGGTTTATTGGATATTTACTACTCAATGACTTATAGTTATATATCATGCAATATACATGTTTGGGGTAAAGCATCTAGTTTTAAGCGGGTATTTATACTCCAAAAAAGGATCATGCGATTATTATTTAATATGAAATATAGAGATAGTTGCAGAAATATATTTGTTGAAAAGAACATTTTTACTGCACCATGTATATATATATATATATATATAAATGTCTAACATATGCCAAAATAAATATTCAATGTTTCAAATCTATGTCTGAAATACATAGCTATGAGACTCGGCATAGGCATTTACTTGAAATCCCTCCACACAAAACGAAAGCTTTTGAGGACTCTCCTTTTTATAACTGTATAATGCTATACAATAGTCTATCTAAAGAACTCAAAGATTTATGTTTCAAAAAATTCAAAGTGGAAATTTCAATATTACTTAAAAAAGGAGGTTTCTACACTGTAGATGAGTTTTTAAATAGATAAATAAATCCTCTATTATTGTCTTTCTCTAGATTTATATTTATTTTGTATGTTCTAAATTGTTTTTTAAATGTGTCTAATCCTATTGGTTTTTGCTTTTAAATCGTTTTAATGTGTGGAACTTTGTGTGTTTCTTTTTGGATACTGTTTACAAGTGTTTTGTTTTGCTTTTAAAATATTCTTAATCTGTACGTTTGAAATTGTTTAACATAATTTTTACCAAGTTTTGTTTGTTCTCACAATTTTATTGACTAAAAAAACTGTAAATTATATATATTTTTATACTTACCTAATTAAGGACTTACCAAATGTACATTTATGTATCATCTATTCGTGAATAAATATCTTATCTTATCTTATCTAAACAAGAGTATTGAAGTTAGCTGCATACAATTCTTTCCGCCCACATAATTTAAATTTTCACATTCTTCATTCCCATTGGAGGAAACTGTTGCTGTTTTATATTTGTCATTATTAAAATAAAATTAAAGATTTATTAAATCTTATATAAACACATTGTGTCTGGTTATTGTTAATATTACTACGTCTCTTCCAGAAATATGTTTGCGTCTGCCTCCCCGGACAACATCAAGCAATGGAAATGTCCAGATGGAAAGTTTATCCAAAACCTGTCCGGGCACAACGCTATTATTAACTGCCTCGCTGTTAACCCGGAGGGTGTACTAGTGTCGGGAGGTGATAACGGCACTTTACATTTCTGGGACTGGCGGACGGGGTACAATTTCCAAAGGCTGCAAGCGCCCGTTCAACCCGGTTCGATGGACAGCGAGGCTGGTGTGTTTTCGATGATTTTCGATAACTCCGGATCGAGACTTATCACAACAGAAGCGGATAAGACTATTAAGATTTACAAAGAGGACGATACCGCTACCGAGGAGACCCACCCGATCAATTGGAAGCCGGATATTCTTAAGAGGAGGAAGTTTTAAGAGGATAAGTGACATATTTAGAGGTATTTATGATAACAATACTTTGTATTATATAAATTTACGATTGTTTTGTATATTGATGTTGCCGAGGCGACGAATAAGAGTAGTTTTTGGTAAAAATTGTTTGATGTTGAGCCTTAGACCGATTGCCGATAAATTGTGAGGCAGATGGCTTGTAATTTTGTAAGTTATTTTGATAATAAAAATTGTTTCTTCTCAATTAATTCACAAGAGTCTTTAAACAACTGTTATGCCTTCAGTATGCATTTCCTCTCCTATCCATATTTAGTGGAGTACGGTAATCGAAGTGTTATACTATTTTTCGTAGAGATTCCAAACGTTGGGTAGTTGTTAGTTGTCTTAAAAATAAGATATTCCTGGAACATCTACCTTCTGCAAATGTCGGAACGTTGTATTAAACCCGAAAAAGGGGTAAATTAAGCAACGAAAATGTGGATTTACGATATACATGTACTTGCGCGCAGTGATTTTCCATTGCGCAAGGTACATATACCTATATAGATGTTTGTATACGTAAATATAACTCGTGTGCTCTAGAAAATGTTTGAAAAAATGCACAAAAGAATATCTGATTTAACGGAGGAATGGTAGAAATGGTAAAAGACAAATCACATTTTATTTACATTTAAAATATTAAATGAGATTTATTTATCTACATGTAAGAATGTTTTAAGCTGATTTCCTTTTTACGGACTTTGATGCTACTTGTATTGGTCGCTTTTCTGTACTCCTTATGCTGGATGTACTCGAAATACTACTGTGAGAGCTACCCGCTTCTGAATCCGTCACAGCATTGAAAGTTTCATAGGTTTCACTGTCGCTAAAATAATATAAACCGCTCTCAGCTTCACCCATCATATCGTTCACTTCGTCGTTCTCGGTTTCGTAATCGGAATTATAATCATCATCATCGATAAATCTTGTGTTCTCATCTGGCATGTCATCAGTAAGTTCATCGACTGATGACATTCTCATTATAGAAATTAGGAAGGACGTCCTGGATCAGCTCTGGATACTTGACAAATATGTTTATTAATTTGGATTTCCCCATCCGTGAGAACGCAGAAATTGTGTCGCACCCAGAAAATGCATGGAGAAATCCAATTATACACGCAAGATCAGCATATTTGAAAGACTTTTAAGTGAATAATTTTTTACACGTTTTGGCATGTGCTGGTTTTTCAAAATAATTTTTTTGTGCTAGTGTGCAACGGAAAATCACTGCGCGCAAGTACATGTATACCGTAAATGGCCGAAAATGGATCGAATTTTTGTGTTAAAGATTTTTTGAGTCATATCACCCAAAAGTACATAAAAAACCTATATTTTGGTGGGGAAAAAATTGTCGTACGATAAACGGCCAAAAAGTTTCAGCATTTTAAAAATTTCATAAAATTTTCGAAAAAATGGCATTGTAGCCAAACTAATGGAGCTTTTGACTTAAAATGTGGCAGGCTATTTGTAGGTATTATGAGCCACCTTCGCCCAAAATTTCATCTGATTCAGGCGAGATTTGCCCAAGTTATCCCAAAATCAATTTTTTTAACAGAAACGTACATATATATGAATTACAAGAGGGGGGGGGGGTGAACGTAACATCACGAAAATTTAAGTGAAGCTTCCTTGAACATTCACAATAGAAGGACCACATTTTTTTTTGCTTAATTTACAGTTAAAGGGGTCGGAAAAAATTTAAAATCGAAAATTGCCTCAAAAAAGGGCGAATTTACCCCTTTTTCGAGTTTAAAACAACGTTCCAACACTTGCTGAAGGTAGATATTCTAGGAATATCTTATTTTTAAGACAATTAACAACTACCCAAAGTTTGGAATCTCTACGAAAAATTTTATTATTCTCCGCTATTTTCAGTTTACCATACTCCTCTATTTCCAGTATTCGAAGCAGCTCTGAGACTTATTAACTGGTAAAAGCTTTGGCTTTATTTTTGCCTCCACAGGCATAAATAGGACTCTTTTAAGGCACTTTTGAATAAAGTCACATGGTGCCAAATCAGGTGAATAATAATGTATTTTATTTCTTTCATTTAAATGTATAAATAAAATACACTAACAAAATAAAAAGTCAAGAAAAGTAGGTATATAACATTCAGAAGTAAACACACGCATAAAATATATTCATCCTCAGGACTCTGCGAATACAATAAATGATCCATAATTAATTTAACTTATGGTCTATACATTAAAAATCTATCTAAAAACTTAAAATCGACCAAAATTTGATTAAAATTATTGTAAACAAAGTTACATTTGGTATTGAAATTTTAAACCAAGAATGGTTAAAACA
Source organism: Leptura quadrifasciata (assembly GCA_963675555.1). Lineage (NCBI taxonomy): Eukaryota > Metazoa > Arthropoda > Insecta > Coleoptera > Cerambycidae > Leptura > Leptura quadrifasciata. The sequence continues at coordinate 8,662,606 of OY776681.1, read as the reverse complement.
ATTAATAAATAATTACAATGATTGTAAAACAAAACAAAGTGTATGTAATTTTTTTGATCAAAATTATAACACACTACAAAACAAAAACATAATAATATAAGCACTCACATTCAGGAAGGTTTTCCGTGTTAAGATTAAATAAGTAAATAAATTTGCAAACAGACATTTAGGTACAACAAAACAAACAGTGAATAACAGTAGATTATCAAACAGTCAAATTCAGAATAACAAGCGTATTAAGTTGATATCGGTATGATGTTTCTTGCAAAGATAGAATGTTAGAAAAACAACTCAAAAAATTATGAGTTATGAAAAGATAATAACATTAGGTTGTGTTCATTTTGTCAATTAAATTAAAGTAACTTTAGTTTAGATTCTCCACATCCGATCTTTTATTCAAGGAATTGTTGTATTTTTTTATACATCATTTCATTTGTCTTTTTTTTTTTAATTTGCTGTCTACCTATAATTTCTGTTTCATCGGAATCGAACTGGTGAAGATTGTTCAGGCTATGTTCTGCCAATGCCGTAGGAGTAGTTTTTTCTTAAGAGGGTTATGTATATTCTGTTCATCATTTTTATGTTCTTTTATCCTTGTTTTTAAATATCTACCCGTTTGACCTATATACACCTTTTCACAATTGCTACATGGGCATTTTATAAACAATGCCTGATTCCAATTCTTGTGATGTCTTAGCTTTCAGTTTGGTAAAAAAAAAAATTGTTTGTGTTTTCACTTTGTTGTGTAATTTGAATAATATCATTATTTAATGTTCTACATATTTTTTCCGAAAGATTTTGTAAAGAATTTTTAATTGTATATTTTGTTTGTCTGGAACTTGTTCATTTCCTTTGTTTAATATTTTCCTTACTAGGTGAATAGGATAATTATTTCTAGTTGAGAGTTCTTTTATTAAGTTTAATTTTTTTTCCCAAAAGTCTTTATGTCATAATTATAACGCTCTATATTTTAAGTTGTGAACTATATTAATTTTTGATGTTGAGTTTTTTTTAATCTCTATTTAACTGCAAACAATTTTTTTCTGGCCACAGAATTATATTATCATATACATGTCTGTTCTTTTAAAAGTTAAATCATTTTCTACTACTAAAACATTGGTATCATCGTCATAACGTACAATATAAGTTATTGGGTAGTTGCTGTTTAAGAAATTAATTGTCATTGGCAAAACTATAAATAGCAAAGGTCCTAGAATCGACCCTTGCGGTACACCCTGTTTTATATCGCAACTAGTACTTGTAACATTATTTATTTTAACAATTTGGGTTCTTCCTTTTAAATATGATGTTAGGAGATTTAACGGAGTGTCTCTAATCCCCTATCTCGACAATTTTGCCAGTAATAGATCATGATGAACATAGTCAAAAGCATGTGAGAAATCTACAAATAAGCCTAAAACTCGTTGTTTACTATCAACATCAACAATTATATTTTAAAACTCACACGGCGCTGATTCAGTACTTTTGTTTTTTATGTGTTGCTACGTACAAAGAATATTATTTTGGTAAAAAAAGGTAGTTAGCTGTTCTTTTATTACTAGTTCATAAAGTTTAGTAATGCTACAGAGTAGACTTATCGCTCTGTACTTGGCGTGATTATTTGAATGGCCTTTTTTGTAGAGTGGTATCACTGCAGCCAGTTTTAACTTATTTGGAAATCTTCCTTTTTCTATAGCTAAATTTATTAAATAAGCTAGCGGCCTGCACAATTCTAAACTCTGTAGAGATATTATATCACCCTCACGTATTTTACCACATACTAATTGTCTGATAGCAGTAGAGAACATTATTATTTAGAAATTCTATGGCGGATGCCGGCGGCTGCGAATTCACCTGTCTACATCCACAAGTCTCTTTGTCAATAATTCTTATGTCACAGGTTACGTGTCTGTTTTGAAGATGTTTTATTAAAGGAACTAGAATAATTGAAATTAAGTTATTTTATTCTTTTTAATATAATATAAAATATAAATATAACGATTGCAACAAATAGGTTACATGGACTTCAATTTTCTTCTTAGTTTTTTCCTGTTCTGGACAACTATACCAATTTTCAGATATATTAAACACACTATTATTTGTGCTGTCATAAATATTACCCGTTGCACCCAGTCCATGCTGTAATAAATGGGGTACAGCCAAACTCCATGACGTACATATACCGATAAGTACCTTAAACAGAATTGCCTGAATTAATATAACATTAAAGTTAAGGGGTGAGGCTCAATAAAAAACGTACAATTTTTATCCATAGTAATAGAATTAGAGTATACTTACAAGATCTGATACACTACGCAGTAGACGGTCATCACGGTTGCGGCAGTCTTGAATTGAACGAAGTTGTATTTCTTCGGCAATAATAGCTCTATTATTAAAGGCACAACTATAAACGTATGCAGGGTGTGGTTCAACCATACAGGGTAAACCTGGTCGATGATCTTTGGAAAGATGAGTTCTCTATCTACGTGCCAAAGGGACCAGAATGTGGTCATCACCAGCAGGCTGCTAGGGAACACAAATGTATTGAACATGAATGCCCTTGCACGGCTTAGGGATTTTTGAATATTAACCGAGGCTTCCAGGACTTTAGCTAGTTCATCTAGGATGGCTATTAGTAGGAACACAACCTGCAGTGTCTGAAAATGGAAAAAATACATGTATATTTATCCGTAGAGAAAAATATTTTTAAATAATAATATGCAGTTTTTTGAATTTAAGTAAATGTAAACAACAGGTTGGTTACAATAGGATTCAGTACTTATACAAACTGTCTATTTTACGAGGGTCACATCAAATATATCGCTTAATATCTATTGTAGAAGAATACAGTTTTAGAAACAGTTATTCCATTTTTTTGTAAGCTATATTTAAATGTAAATAAATAAATAATCACCTCAGAAATTAGACAACCCCCAATTCCAGAAGACAGAGCTTGTGCGGAAGGGGGTTACACATTGAAAAAACGCGGACATACAACCATTTCCTCCGACAGAGCCGGAGCCAGGATTCGAACCCGGTGGTGCGATGTCCGTGTAATTAATCGCGATTGCCACCTCGCGCCTTAACCCACTCAGCTATCGACCAGACAAAAAGAAATTTGAAATTCATAGCCTACTTTGTGAGATATATTACAAAAACCTGAAAAATAGGAAAACCACAAATGGTTATTATGGTATTTATTTAAGGAGATACGAAAAAAGTTAAAGGGATGAAAGTTGATGGCAGAGACAATAAGAATAATAATGTGTATCAAAAAATTCGAAAAACGCACTTGGCTTTGGCATACGCTCTTGTGCAAAAATGAAAAGAACAAATCTGAAAGTAGGTCATGGCACCATTAATTCCGCTAATTTTATCGATTCAGTTATCCTCATTTTTGACTGGTTTGAAAAATTGGTATAAACGAGAATTAATTGGCCTGCCCTAGTGCCCTAAAATATGCCAAAAAAACTGTACATTATACAGAGTGAACCGTTTGAAAGTAGGACACCTCTTGTGGGTTCAACTGCAATAAAAGAATTATTTATTCGTTGAATATTTGGTATAATTTCTTGTATTCAAATAAGTACCTATGTATATCAATCTTGAAATCTTCTGTCATAGATACCACTAGCAGCGGACCCTAGATACCAGAGGTATCTTTCTGAATATAAAAATGATAATAATAAATAAATAACTAGTAATAGTAGTAGTAGATACGCCACAATACTTCCGCTCTTAAAAAGAAGCAGTCAAACAATCAATGTCGAATCTAACTCTTTTTTTAGACATTGAATTACCCACATCTGTTTAACATTTAACAGATAAGCAAGTTTTACATTGTCAGTACTAGTTGTAAACCCTGCACCATGCTTATTTATACAAATAATTTTATCAGTACGAGATGTTGACTAAAAACAAGTTCCGCAGATACATTGTAAATCTTCTTTTGGCATTGCTTACAAACCGAATAAAATAATTGGAAGTTCACTCTTCCAATTCCTGGAATTAGATCTGGCAATCAACGTTGTTTGTAGTGTTCTGTGAAATCTTTCAACTAACCCATTACTTTGAAGATGACGTGCAGTAGTATGTATTCTATGAAATCCTGGTAATTTTGAAAATTGTGAAAATAGCCTAGATTCAAATTGAGCGCCTTATGTAAAGCGGGACACCAACACGACATATAAAACTGTCGGAATAATGTTTCAGCAACTGTTTCTGTGTAATGTTACACAAAGGATATGCCTCTGGCAAATGAGGAAAACGTTCATCTATAATAAGAATGTAAGAGCAACCTCCAGGAGGAGGTAATGGACCTATAATACCTATGTGAATATGTTCAATACGTCGTTTAGGGACTTCGAATTTACCAATTGGAGTTTTTATATGTTTATTTATTTTAGCTGTCTGACAATTATTAATACATGTTTTCGTCCAAACGTGCAGTCTATTCATTTTAGGCCAGAAATATTTACTGTTAATTAATTTTTCAGTTGCTGGAATTCCTGAATGAGTTAAATTATGAGAAATTTCAAAAATAGCGCGTCTCATTTTGGCGGGTATATAAGGTCGAAATTTGGAATTAGAAACATCACACCAAATCCCATCTTGTGAATTTGGAATTTTAACTTTCTGTAATACATATTTAATACTATTTTTCTTGGATAATTGATTTTTTTTTCATGTTTCTAGTTCCACAACTCCAACTTGTTCATCGCTCAGCGATTTTAAATTAAAATCTGGAAAATTTACTGCAAATATATGATCAACTAGTGTGAGTTTGAGCATTATCAGGAACACATCGTTCCAGTGAAGATAAATCCGTTTCAAGGTCAAAAATCCAATCTGTACAATATATATAGAATAATATGAAGCCCTTTAAACCAAAAAAATTTCACACCTTATAAGAATTTGCAAAGTTTGCTAATAAAAATAATTGTCCTTAATATTAAACATGCTCGATTTAACGAAAATATTGTCAATATTATGATTAACTGTTGGTTATAAATTTTTGTAGTTTAATTGATAACAGTCAAAGGAGCCCTGTAAACAATATTATTTAAAGATTTCTCACGCAAATCCGATATATTTTGATAACAATATAAATTTATTTGTGCTTGTGCGGCTTAAGTCAGATTTGAAATAAAAAATAGCTAGTACTTTCCTTCCTTCTGAAATTTTGCACTACAGCGGAAGCACGGAAGCAGTTGTCATTTCTACTCATTCATTGAAAGACAATTTTGGATCTATATAAACTCCAAGGTCCTTGATGAAATCAGGCCTTTGTAAACTTTCGTTGTCAACGTTATAATTAAATATGTACATGTTGGTTTTTCTGCCAAATGACATTACATTATATTTGCTGGCATTAAGAGGTAAATAGTTGTCATTGCACCAAGTATTAATGGTATTTAAGCAGTCTTGAAGATTAACACAGCCATCAATTGAGTCAATCAATCGATATGTTTTTAGATCATCTGCGCACAGGTGGAAATGGGTGTTACTATCTAAGCCCTCCAAAATATCGTTAATAAACATAACAAAGAAAAGTGGACCAAGTATCGATCCCTGTGGCACACCGGATTTTTGTACTGTTTTCTTGAAAAAGAATAGACATCAGGATCGCTAGTGTATTACGTGCGCCAAATATGAACTTGCCATCCCACTCCCACTCATTTACAAAGTAATAACCATAAGGAATTTTCACAATAATTCATAAAACACTTCAACTAGTGCCAAACTAGCTTTTCTATAATCGATTCTGCATGATATGACTGCTCATTTTCCCGTGGAACGCCCGCCCTGTATACCTATCAGAACTCAAAAGTGCTAAAGTTGCAAATACCGATTAGTTCTGGTAAATATCAAAACGCAAACATCCCGAATGATTATCTTTTTTTATCTTAACCAACAAACCTTAATAATTATCGTATTGTCGACCTTGAATTCTATGACCACGAATTTACGAGACGGTTGTTATTGAATAAAAATAAATGTACTAAACTAATGTGTTTACTCGTGATTCATGCGCGTCAGTTGTAAAGTTTTCCTCGATTTTTAACTTGAGGCCTTTTTCAGCAGACAGTAGAGAATTCCTGCAAAATTGATTTAAAACTATCCGAGGTGAGAAAATCTCCGCAAAACTTTATTTATGGATCCGAAACTTCTGCGGGCATTTTGCAGCGCGTACTAAATCTGAGAGTCTATCAAGATAGCCAGTATAAAGTATAACCTCAAAACTCTTTTTTTAACATACACAATCAAAGTTATAAAGGTCTCGCGCCACGGATATTTTTAAATCACATACACACTCCCCCCTCATACAGACACATACTACCTATACCTATATTAAAGAGAAAATAATAATCCTAACAAACGAGGCAAAAAAATAACAGCAGTAGCGATAGACAATAGGACGGAAAGATCATAAACTAAAAACCGTACTACAGATTCCATTGATACATAAAAAGAATACTTACAAAATTCCACAAGGTGAAAAAATACGGGGTAAACTTGGCTAATTCTTTCAATTTGGGATGAGCGTCTGCCTCATTTGTATCCTTTCCAACGTCAGAAGAGGCTTTAATCGCATAAATGTACCCGATCAAAGTGGACAGGTATAAAATGAGTCCAACATTTTTATTCTTAACTTCCAGCCCCATTGTTATCACTATTGAATAGTTGAATAGTCTACCGAAACTTTGCTATTAATCTTTACGCATAGGCGTAATATTAAAGTGTTTATATTATTTTTTATCCACAACTCGAGAACGCTGTATTATTTTACTCGGCGTGTATTCCACTAAAACAAGTTGACAAGATTTTGTTTCCAATCATTTTAAGGTCGTCTAGTTGGGCTTCAAAAGTATTTAATTGACGAAGAGTGCATATTGTACCATCTTTATTACGAGTCTGCTTATGAATAATCGATTCATAAAGCAGTAGCGTACCTGGTAAACATATAAATGCGCTGTTCCATGCACCTCTAGATATTTAATGTATTATATTATCTTTTGTAAACATCAACTTATTGTAGCAAAAATATGGAACAAGATTCTAACATTTAAACCTTGTCATACTCAAATAACCTCTGACATATGTATTGTTTGTTCATTTTTAGGCCAAATTGATCATAAGTATAATAATAATAATTTTATTTATTTAAAAGTAATTGACATAATAGTATATATTATTAGTTCAAATATTATTCCAGTTCGTATGATTGTGTTTGTTAATTTATTCATAAAAAACATGTAAATAAAGTTATTTATTAAGTATCAAATACTTATATATTAAATAAGGTTCAAATATGACACTTAAGCTCAGACGGAGCTTGCTTGATTTATGTCTACCTATTCCTAATTATTTAATGTGTTTAATTACCGAGCACTGAAAATATATATTTGTATAATTGAAGCAATCAGTTCCCGACACATAAAAAACGCAACAACCTCATTAAAATACCGGTACTCTCTATACTGCTATTCGCAAATTGACTCTCTTACCTTTATAGGTTTTTAATGTGCGTCGGGTCGTTTGATGACAGGCATGTCGCCATGGCCCGCGGCGATAATAATTATGTCGTAAGTTTTTGTTGTATTTTTTGAGTGCAGGGAAGTCCTTACTATTGGCAATAACAAAATATATAATCATAATTCATAACTTGTATATATTCATTATATGTTTATAAAACTATAAAAAGTTCCAATGCTCTACTTTAAGATTTGTTTTTGCTAACACTACATATAATATATGATGACATCATCATTCTAGTTTATAATAAGGTTCAGGCTTACAAATTCAATTTAATTAAATGTAACCTCTTGAACTGTATGGTTGTTGGTAATTATAATTAAACACCTACCGCTATATTAGTGTTACTTATTTCTCACCTTGTAGCCCGCTCTGCTAATAGGTTATGGGCCCAGGTGATTGTTGTGTGTTTGTGGCGCTTGTAACGAACTCGTAAACAAAAACATACGGACGCGTAAACAAAAATATTCCAAAGAGACCCAGACTGTTCTCCCATTCTGTGACTAATAAATTAAGTGAGTGTTCAAAATGGATCAACGTCAAAAGCGTAATATAAAACCATTTAATGGTGAAAAATATGCAATCTGGAAGTTTCGAGTAATAGCCCTTCGTAGTGAACTTGATGTAGTGCACGTGATAAACTTAGAACTCCCGTCAGAACCAAGTCCTAAGTGGCTTAAACAGAATTCGATTGCCCGAAATATTTTAATAGACTTTTTAAGTGATTCATTCCTAAATTTCGCGCAAGATAAAGTTTATGCAAAAGAAATTTTGGACAGTTTAGATGTAATTTATGAGCGGAAAAGTCTAGCCACTCAATTGGCTTGCCGCAAGAAATTATTGTCTCTAAAATTAGAAGGTGACACATCATTAACTACACATTTCTATAAATTTGACGAAATTCTTGCGGAATTGCTCGCAGCGGGAGCTAAACTTGAAGAAATGGACAAAGTCTCACATTTGCTAACCACTCTTCCAAACACGTACGATGGGGTAATAACTGCTCTTGAAACTTTAAGCGAAGATTGGCATCAGACACCTCCCACACTATTATGAAAGGGAGTAAAAAAATGTGATTTAGTGTATATACAAAAACGAAACGTCTAAAAAAATTTTTTAACGTTAGCTACCCCGTCTACCACCCCCCACCCTATTATAAAAGGGAGTAAAAAAATTAAAATGTGATTTAGTGTGTATACAAAAACGAAACGTCTAAAAAATTATTTTTGGCGTTAGCTACCCCCTCTACCGCCCCCATTGCCACCCTCCCCCTACTATAAAAGGGAGTAAAAAATTAAATTAGGATTTGAACCAAGGTCCTCTAAAATTTATTTTGGCATTAGTTACCCCCTCTACCACCCCCACCCTATTGTTTAAGGGAATAGAAAATTAAATTAGGATTTAGTGTGTATACAAGAACTAAGGACTTCTAAATTTTTTTTACATTAGCCATCCCCTCTACCACACCCACTCTATTATTAAAGGGAATAAAATATTACATTGGGATTTAGTGTGCATAAGACTTGGATACAAAATCTTCTTAACTTCTTTCCAGATGACATTGGAAAATAGCAAGACTGTGGCATCGGCATAAGAGATAATAGTCTCTTACAAGTCAGTAAGTTTCATGATTCAATTTATGTGCGTTTATATGCATAAACTAAATAACACTGATCCTAGTACTGAGCCCTGAGGAACTCCACACTGAAGTAATTTACGATGTTGCCATTGGCGTTGTCTATTTGCAATACAACTTTTAAAGAACGAAACATTTTGCATACTTTCCTAATTACCGACATATCATCTCATAATTTTTTTATGTTTGCATATGATTTTAAGTACCTAATAGAATGAAGCCTTATCTCTAATTTGATTATTGCGACGATTGAATCACGTCATATGTAGAACATAGAACGCCCAATTTATGAATACCAATTATATGTGTCGCAAATTTCGTGAAATTATGATGTGAGATTGATAAGAGAGAAATAATACTTACAAATGTCCATCCAGTGAAATAGAAATGTTTAAAATCGTCCAAATTTCGAAATACCGGCTCTGATTTAGGTTTCTTCGTCGCGTGAAATTGCATTTGGGCCCTTATGGCATACAAATAAAAAAATAAAATGGCTGTATAAGGTAACAAAGCTTTTGCCATGTTTTATTTGTAACACTCAATATTAGGGGAAATGTTAATGAAGTATCAGCACGGTAACTAAATTAAAAATGGAATATATATGGTATTAGACAGTGGAAGTGAATATACTACGTCGACGTCCTCGTAAAAACTTGTTTCCGATATGATGTTACCGTTAACGTGCTTAATGACTTCAGCGGTGTGCAGGATGATTGTCATATAATTATCAGGTCAAAGTAGACAACAAAATAGTGGCAAGTGTACAATAATAATAATAATAATAATAATAATAATACCTTTATTGCCCAACAGGTAACACCCAATAACAGGACAATTTTTTAACAATGTTTCACAAAAGAAATACCTAATATAATTTTTTTTTTTTTATTAGCCGCTACTCGAGTCCGAGTATAAAAATGTTACAGTCGATAAATTGTGTACAATAAAAAACAGGTAAAAGGCGTAGTCTATTGTAATTCCCATTCATCTACGGTGCACACGACTATGGCTATAGAGGCCAATTCGGGAGAGCACATGTCGACCGCAGTCAGGACAAACATAGACCTGGTTAGGTCTTGGATTCGGCCTTCTTGCAGCAACATTTCCTTGATAGCTGGCCACAACCCCTCGCCATTCGGTTCTGTCCGCTGCAAGTTGTTCCCATTGCTCGTCTGCAATACCGCAGGATTTTAGATTTTCATGGAGAGCGTCTTTGAACCTCTTTCGTTGACCGCCACGCCTTCTTCTACCGCTTAGCAATTCACCATAAAGTGTACATTTAGGAAGGCGGTTATCATGCATACGATGAACGTGACCTGCCCATCTTAGGCGTGCTCTTGAAATAAGCACCTCAATTGGAAGGCTGTTTGCTCTCCTGAGTACTTCCACGTTTGATATGTGATGGAACCAACGGATTTTCATCATACTTCTGAGGTGTCACTGCTGAAAACGTTCTAATTCTTTCACATGACGACGGTAAGTGACCCAGCTTTCACATCCATATAGCAGTGTTGGAATGACAACTGCTCTGTAGACAGCCATTTTCGTTGACAAAGCAAGGTCGTGGTTGTCAAATACTCTCTCTCTAAGTCCCCAGAGTGCTCTAGATGCAGCGTTAATTCTATTGCGAATCTCGCTGTCCATGTTTCCTTTGTCATTAACAACGTTGCCTAAGTAATTGAACTGATCCACCACTTCAAGAGAATTTCCGTTAAGTGTAATGTCTATTTGGTTCACTTGATGAGGAGTTGACATAATCTTAGTCTTTCCAATGTTGATTTTAAGTCCCAAGGAATCATAGCTCTGGGCATACACATCTAAAAGTTCTTGAAGCTCTTCCGGCGTAGAGGCTAAAAGTGCACAGTCATCCGCATACTGGAGATCACAAATGAATCTTGTGCGTGTCTTCGTGAAAGCTCTAAAGCGCCCTATGTTAAAGAGACCGCCATCAAAACGGTATCTGAGACCTATTCCTCTGACTGTCAGTTTGTTGTCAACAATAATTGTTAGAGCAGTGGTAAACAAATTAAAGAGTAGGGGTGCCAGGACATATCACGAAACTCCTGCGGAGCTTGACCACTTTCCCACACGACATCAAACAGTTTTTTGAGGTAGGGTATGAGCTCTGACGACACAGCTTTAAAGATCTCAGCTGGGAGTGAGTCGGCGCCGGGAGATTTGTTATTTTTTAGCTGCCCAATGGCGGTTAAGATCTCTTCCGTTGTTAGTGGTTTATCTAAGTCTTCGAAGGTGTCATATTGAGGGATAAGATTTATAATATCGTGATCGGCTTGACTTTGCTGGTTAAGAATGTTAGAGTAGTGTTCTTTCCATCGGGCTCTTATTTCCTGGTTTTCTTTGAGGAGATTTCCATTTAAATCTTTAATAGGGCACATATTTTTCCGACTGGGGCCGTACACTGCTTTTACTCCTTGAAAGAAATTCCTGTAGTCGTGTGAATCGGCGTACCTTTGAATTTCTCTGGCCTTGCTTGCCCACCACTCGTTCTTTATTCTTCTGATTTCGCGTTGCGTTTCATACTTAGATTGGGTAAAAGCTTCTGCTTTTGATGAGTCGTTGGGGTGGTTGATAGCGTTTTGGAAGGCAGTATGTTTGCGGTCAAGAAGTTCTTGTATAAAAGCTTCATTATCATTGAACCAGTCCTCCTGTTTTTTACTTGCTGCAGTGCCAAGAATTTCCTCACTCGCACTTTTTAAACTGTCTTTAATTTACATTACATTAAATAACAATCAAAAGTACAAAAACAAAAAAATACTTATCTAGACAAGTGCATTTGAATAATAACAATAATAAACCACACGTAATTACAGTGCACAATTTAGAATTCAATAATGTTTGGTCAGGATCTACAATTATTTTTGGGGGTGGCAAAGTTGGCTTTTGCCACCCCCTCCTTTAGAAGACATTTCCGACATTTTAATTCGTTAATAAAATAGATGAATTCTGGTCAATAAGCATAAAACAATGCACGTTTTAATTTAAAAAGTAAAATAGTCGAAAAAAACAACAAAAGTAATGTATTTGTTTAGGTAACGTTATAACATAAAAATATTTTATTCATAAACTACACGTTTATAAAATCACTTTGCCTGCTTTTTTTCTGCAAATTCGTTTATCACTTCGTCACAGTTTACTGAATTAGATTCTTCGCTTTCAATTGACAGAATAGCAAGGTTTGTAAGCCTCTCTTATATCATGTTTGACCTTAAATAATTTTTTATTAGTTTTAGTTTACTAAAACTTCTTTCACACCCAGCAGATGTAGTTGGTAAAGTTACGTAGATCCTTAACGCTATGCAAACATTTGGAAAGGCATCCATTAAATCTCTACTATGGATTAAATTAAGTAAATCAAGAGCATTCAATTTTTTGAGATCTGTGATGCTCAACTTGATCTCGAAGGACTAAAATCTCTGATGGAAACTCTTCGTCACTGAGATCTTCTGCATACTTATTTGCTAAATATATAGCCCGTTTTTGAAGGGTTTCATCATTTAACTTGGCCAGCTCGTCCCCATGCAAAAATGAAAAATGTTCGTTTATGAGTTTAGTACTCTCCATTCTGGTTTTTAGTTGACTCAATATCACGCCCACTATTTCTTTTACAGAGAGGCAATACCTCTCTTCGACAGAAAAAAGTCTTGCTTCATCAAACATCTTTTCACCAGGCATGATTTTCTTTTTAGGAATTCTGTGTGTTTCCATAGTCGGTTCAACACCGATACTTTCAGCTATTTCTCTAGCTGTTTTTAGCCAGTCATTAGGCGTATTTCTCAATCTTTCCAGTGTAGTGGTAAGTCCATTCAACATATCAAATGACTTTTGAGAGAATTATATCATCCTTTTGGATTTCTTTATTTACTTTATTTATTTCTTTCAAAAGTTCATCCCATGCTACCAAATATGCAATAAATCGAAAATTAAGCACTGCGTGAAGGAGACTGTCAGCTTCGAACTTGGTTTAAGGTTGGTATTGTCCCTCCTTATATTCTTTTAGAGCTTCGATTAATTCAACAAAACTTTTTTTGAGAGCATTTATTGCTTCTGACTTAATGACGAACTTGAAAAAGCAATAAATTTGAAAATATTGATTTGAGGTTTCTTATACCGCTATATTAATTCGTAAATCATTTGTTAAAGATTTTACCTGTACTTTTTTTCATGTACAAACATCGGATTTGCCGCCCCCCCAAATATGCCGCCCGGGGCAAATGCCCCCTTTTGCCCCCCCCCTTATCCGGCCCTGTGTTTGGTTGAGGTTAAGGTTAAAGATTATTAACAGCCGTATGCAAGATTACTTTCTTTGAACAATTATTAATGTCACATAAATGACAAATTTGGTTAAAATTACTACACATCGTATATATGGGCGATTTCAAAAGGAGATTACTCCTGGCATGAGGACAGTAAAATGTGTAATTCTGCCTAGCGGGATAATTTGGTACATTAAAGCATAACTGAGCCAATAAATCAGGACAGTCAATATTGTTATTTAGTAAATTGTGTAAAAAAGAAATGGAACTGCACTTTCTTCTTCATTCCAAACTGTTCATTTCAAACCTAGATAAAAGTATGCTTTGTTCAATACCTCTTTCAGGGTAAATTGCATCAATTTTAAATGATAAAAATTTAGGAAACCGTCTCTGCACATTTTCTAAAGCCAATTTATGATTTATGTAATAGGGGTACCAGATAAGTGAACCATACTCAAGTTTAGACCTCACATAGGAAAAGTAATGGATTTTTAGAGATTTAATGCTGGTAAACATTTTGCAGTTCCTGATTATGAAGCCAATCATTTTAGTAGCTTCATTTACCTTTAAATGAATGTGATCAATGAATGATAATCTAGAATCAAATATGGCTCCAAGATCTTTCGTAGAATTGGATCTAGATAATGACATTCCATCGATATAGTAAAGATTTTCAATACTGTAGAGCTTCTTAGCAAATGTGACAACTTTACATTTAGAGGCATTAAGATGTAATCTATTACTCATGCACCAGTTTTGAACCTGATTAATATCATTTTGCAGCAAAACACAATCTTTCTGACATGTTATTTTCTTATATATCTTAAGATCATCAGCAAATAATAGCCTACTACTATTGTCAATAATTGAGGTAATATCATCAATAAAAATTAGAAATAGAAGAGGTCCCAAGTTAGAGCCCTGGGGAATCCCTGATGTAGCTATAAACGGCTCAGAGTTATAACCATTATAAGAAACAAATTGTTTACGGTTGGTAAGGTATGATTCCATAAATGATAGTAATAGTAACTTAAGCCCCAGTTGCCTAATTTAGTAAATGAGATACAGTGATCAATCCGATCGAAGGCCTTAGATAAGTCCGTATAGATCACATCAACCTGTCCAGACTCATCAATAGCATGAGATACAAATTGAGTAAAGATAGCCAAATTAGTAACTGTTGAACGGTGGGACACAAAACCATGTTGGGATAGTGATATTCTCTTACTGATTGGCATGTAGATGCGATCGTATAGGATAATCTCAAAGACCTTTGCAAAGTTCGATAGAATTGCAATCGCTCTATAATTACTAATAATAGACGAGTCACCTGTTTGAAAGACTGGACAAATTTTAGCCCTTTTGCACATGTTAGGAAACGTTAAAGTTTTCAAAGATAAATTAAATATAATTAATAAAGGTTTGACTAGTACATTGCTACAGTCCTTAACAAGAAAAGAGGGTATTAAGTCAAGGCCTGAGGTCATCTTGTTTTTTAGTTTAGTAATTGCATTTTGGATTTCTATCTCAGTTATGTAATCGATTGAAAGAAAAGGCCAAAATCATTTACAATATTCTGAGGACAATCGTAGTGGTTTCCTTCAAACTCTATTTTTCCTGGTATTCTAGAAGAGGTTCTTTTTGTATGAATGTATGACCAGAAATTACGAGGGTCAGAATTAATTGAGGATTGAACATTATCCAGATAAGTTTTGTAAGCCAATTCAGACTGTACTTTTATAAGTGCCCTTAGACGTTTAAACTTCTGCAAATGATAGTTAGATTGAGTTTTCTTATATTTGTCCCAATGTCTGACTTTCGTACGTTTGTTTTTTATTATTTCTGAAGAATACCATTTTGGATAAGTACGTTTGAAATTTCTATATATAGGTACGTGATTATCAAAAAGTTCATGCAGTTTTGAATAGAATAAATCAGTAGCAATTAGCAATGTTTCCATCATGTATTACACTCAAGAAGGACCAGTCGATCCTAGCAAGGCATTATATAATGCAGGAAAATTGACTTTTTTAAAATTATATGATTTTTGATCTATATTTGGAGTAAAGTTCGCATAGTTGGGAACAAGCAAGGTTGGCTTAATAAAAAGTGCAGGGTGGTGAACATCTTCAGGTACATGGGGAGTGTTGTCATGTAATATTCCACACTCTATGTTTGAAGGAACAAGATCTAATATGCGGCCAGATGAATTAAGAATATTATTAAATTGTTGCAAATCAAAAAATGTTAAAAAAATTTGAATAACAGACGTTTTGCTATCATTTATATCATCTTCAAGATAATAAGGTATATTAAAATAACAATAATTCGCATAGAGCTGAATATTGGTACGGGTCTTAGGTACATTGTTACAAATAAAATATCAAAAATCCCCAGCGATCCTACATCTGCTAAAAAATGTATTTAAGGTCAAAGGTCAAAAATATCGGTTTTTTGCATTTTTCTCGTAAAGGGTAAATCTTATCATAAAAATGGGTCAGATAATTATCTACAAAAATTGTTCTTATACTTTTTCCTACGAGTCACCATTTAAAACATCGAAAATACTAATATGCACGCCTACGCCGCCTATACACATCATCGGACGTTCAATATAAGTAAAAATATTAGTTTGTGTAACTTATACATACAAATTATCCGGTTCTGAGAATATACACTTAAAAGAAACTCAGTCCCAAATTTCATTTGCTCGTATAACCTTGAGCAACAACTGTCTGCTACTCTATTGTTCGAGTGGCGACGCGACGGTCGTATACCTGCTTTTTTTTAAGAATGTAAATTAAATACTGAAGTGCTGAAAGAAATGATGGGTTTCTTGAATACCCGAAAGATAAGAAGTGCAGTGCCGCAAAATGTACACTCGGAGGAGTACTAGTGCCGCAGTTAAAAGACAGCCCGAGATGGAACAAGCCAGTACATTGAAAAATCCGTCTCATTCGCTGTGTAAAATTTTATATATTCATCACAATTTCGTTTCGACTTACTTTGTATGTCGCTAAAAAAGACCATTCGTGTGTTCGTGTAATGTTCTTTTTTTTTAATACTTTATTTAACGTCGGCCTATTTCCGCTACTGAGGCCTAACACCGACGCCTGTAGACGAGCTACCCCCAACCAGGAATTTTGCCGAACCTCTTCCCTTAAGAAGAGTAGGGATCTTTTACTTGCCTAACATTTAATAGACAAGGGACCGACGGCTTTACATCCCCTCCGAAGGATGGTATATCCCCTATACAACCCTCGCCAAAGGTTGTATAGCTTCCGCGCATACACTGATATACAAGCCGCTGGAAGATGTGAGAGGCGAGGACGCGGTCTTCGTTGGAACGGTCACCCATCCAACTACTAACCGCGCCTTACGTTACTTTACATCGCATATCGAAGTATGTACATAGTAAAGACGCACCCTCGCTCGCCCCGTAATGTTCTTTATGTGGAGCATATTTATAAAAATCCATTTGAGGCGCAGTTTAAAACTTTCTATATTCTTCATATGTTCGTTTAGACCTACCTCGTACGTAGTGAAAAAAATTAATTGTATAACCACTGCTGCTCGTGGCATACTTTGTAGAATCTCGTTTAGTAAGATTTTAAATTTAAAAAAATACAATTTTTCTCATTAATCTCACTTCCATTTTCACCTGCCTCATATATGGCAAATAGGATATGAACGAAAATAGTTAGTTATGTCCAGTTTATCCTTCAAACATTTCCAATGTTAAAATTTTATTTAAAAACCCGCAAATAGTGATTAGTGAAATAGTAACAAAAAATAAATGGGTTAATAAAAAATTTAATTACCTACCTACAGGTATAAACTAAATAATATGATATGCAATGCCTTGCTCTTAAGCAACGCAAGTCTTTCAAAACTTCCTTTTATTTATTACTTGTTTTGTTGAAGCGCATTTTTGGATTAATTGAATAGCTTACAAAATTCTAAGGCCACTTGCCACTTTATTTAGCGTGATCAACGATAGCATGATCATAATCCAAACCGAATAAATAATGAGACTGCGTGTTTGATGGATTTAACAAAAATTATTCAAATTAGAAATTCAAATTGTTCTTAATTGAAAAATAATTATTGGCCACCCTGTACATTTTTAGGAAATGAAAATGATTCAAAAACACTAATTAGATGTCTCGTAACTGGTATTCACATGAGTTTTTCTTAAAACCCATAATTATTGTGACTGTGGTGATTTTTTTAATATCCATCTGCAGATTGCATTATTTAAAAAAAAATTCATTTCATCCAAGTGGTTGGGAGTTATTCAATGTTAATATAGGAATGAATAGAGCCTAGAAAAAGGCTTCAAAGAATATACTGATATACATAGCATTCCATTTAAAAAAAGGCACTTGGTCCTGTAATTTCGTCTTGGCTAGCCCTGTATGTTCGAAAATAATTTCCAGTTATAGATAGATAGTTTACTTGCAATTTTTAAAAAAAATCTAGTTATCGTAGAACTGGACATATCGAGGTCCGACACACTATTGCCCCACCCTGTATATTAATATTTATAAGTACTAAAGCTGCAAATAATAATAATAATAATAATAATTTATTATCTGAAAGAAATAGATATATACATAGCTTACAAATATAATTTAAGTACAATAAACAAAGTAAAGTCTGAAAAGTAATAAAATACTTGCGTAGACTTGCGTAGACTATACGAATACAATTTAAAAATAATATCCATATAAGTTTTGGTAAATATCAAAACACAAACATCCGGAACGATTATCATGTTGTCAATATTGTTGACCTTGAATTCTATGCCCACGTGAAAATTTACGAGACATAGTTAATGAATAAAAATGAATGCTAAATTACTGCATTCAAGAATCATGCACATCTGTCATCAGTTGTAATGTGACTGTCAGAAGGGAAGTGCATGTGCTCCGCCACTGATGCTCGTGACAAACCTTCTCGCAAACTATTTTTTTTTCCTCGATTTTTGGTCTTACGAGCTGATGTTTTGGCCATACGAATGTACCATTAAACGTCTCCATAAAATAGACACACATGTGTACTACAATTAAAAAGTAATGACGGGCAGCTATATATACATACATGTATATATTATACACATCTACAAATCCATCCTCACACACACACAAACTACTCTCATTAGAGACCCAGGCGCATACACCTAAACCTATGTATTAAAGGGAGAATGATTGAAATATCAATGTTCTTAATAAACAAAAGCAAAAAAAATAATAATAATAACAGGAGCGCAGCAACAGTCTATACAAAAATCCCCTGCCCAAGGAATCACTACTTCCACATCCAGATTTTGTATCCGTCTTATACACACTAAATCCCAATGTAATATTTTACTCCCTTTAATAATAGGGTGGGTATGGTAGAGGGGGTGGCTAAGGCCAAAAAAATTTTTTGAGACGTTTCGTTCTTGTATACACACTAAGTCACATTTTAATTTTTTTTCTACTCCCTTTCATAATAGTGTGGGGGGTGATTATAGTGGGGGGGGGGGTGGCTGATGCCAAAAAAAATCTTGAGACTCTTACCTGCTTGCTTTGCCTATTTAACCTTATTTACCTCCGAACCCTTCAACGGAATTATATCAAAAT
The DNA here is from genome assembly GCA_963675555.1 of Leptura quadrifasciata. Classification (NCBI taxonomy): domain Eukaryota; kingdom Metazoa; phylum Arthropoda; class Insecta; order Coleoptera; family Cerambycidae; genus Leptura; species Leptura quadrifasciata. Next base: position 8,643,533 of record OY776681.1, on the reverse strand, counting down.
ATAATCTAGTTCTAAATCTCGTTCATATGTGTACCAAATTTCAATTCAATATCATAAACGGTTCCAGAGTAAACGTGCGCAGAAAAAAAGTTACAGACAGACCGACAGACAGAATTTTTTTCTTAAATTTAAAATCTCGACGTTTCATGACATTTTCAGCCTATTTCAACAAAAAAATATTTTTTTGCGTTACTATACTTCCACTGGACGTGGATAATGACCATAGCAAATTAAATCTATTATAGTTGATAGATTGGACCTTTACTTGGTGAAGATCTATGTTACAAGTACACAAAAAACAAGTTTAATTGTTTGATATTGACAAAGTTATTTTTAACTTAAGAGTTGTTCGGAGTGTATTAGTCATCCATGCTTCCAATTTTAATTGTAAATGACTTCACGTCAATAAAATGACGCAGCCTAATGTACGGTGTGCTTGGAAAGAGAGTGATAGAGATGTAATAGAATATGACATTGGACAAATTTATTATACCTAATCTTTAAATTTCTCGGTGCACTTGAGGACATTAGGGCTAATTTTATTTTAGTTATACAAAAGGGAAAATGTTTATTTTAATAATACCTATGTAGGATGACAAGAATTATTTTTGCAAATCGATAATAGAAGAAAATTTTTTTTTATATATATACTTTTTTTTCTCTCATCGTCCCACATTGTAACATGTTTTCAATGTCTTTTAGTGAAAGCCGTTTTTTTAAATAATGATTTATATGAGAGTAAATTGCACCGTCTTTCCGGCTTATATCCGGAGCGCTCTTAACATAACAATAATTGTTTTGCCACACTGTGGCTTCTTCAGATGTTGAGTATAATACTAAAATTACTAAGTAAAGCACAGAGTACTTATAGTTTAAAATAGGTAATTAGCTAAGAAGTGTATAAACAACTTAAGATCCTAATTTAGAAATAAATATAAAAGTATATTTATAGTCAAAAACCGGTAATCTTCTAAGAATTATATAATAGTTAAAGGCTTTAATTAAGAACAAATTTAAAAGTGGCCAACGACTTAAATCTAATTGATCATTTAATATGACATCTGTATTTATATTTATAGATTTCTAAGGATTCTAATAATGTTAGTTTTAGTCCTTTATTTTGTCGATGATGTAAAATTTCGAAATTATTATTAAAACTATGGTTTGCGTATGTCGAAAAAAACACAATTTAAAAATTACTTACAAAACTAATGATACTCTTGGAAAATATATTAAAAATAATGGCGATAAAACACACAAAGAAAATAAGAGCGGAGTCTATAAACTGGCATGTGGTACATGTCCTAAAATATACATTGGACAGACAGGAAGGACTTTTAAAACAAGATTGAAAGAACACGCACAGAGCTTTAATTAAAAAAACCAAAGATTCGACATGCGTGAACCATTTAATTAAAGAAAACCATAGTTTTAATAATAATTTCGAAATTTTACATCAACAAAATAAAGCACTAAAATTGACATTATTAGAATCTTTAGAAACCAATAAATTTAAAAATACAGATGTCATATTAATGATCAATTTGATTTAAATCGTTCACCACTTTTAAATTTGTTCTGAATTAAAGCCTTCAACTGTTATATATTTATTAGAAGATTACCGGTTTTGGATTATTAATATACTTTTTAATTTCTTTTTAAATTGGGGTCTTAAGCTATTTATATACTTATTAGATAATTACCTGTTTTAGACTATAAATACCTTGTGCTTTACTTAGTAATTTTAGTGTTATCTCAACATTTGAAGAAACCACGGTGTGGCGAAACAATTATTTTAAAGTTAAAAATAAATTTGTGAAAATCAAACAATTAAACTTGCTCTTTCTGTACTTAAAAACTATTATAACTCGAACGGAAAGATCATAAGCTAAAACTATACAAATTTCATTAACATATCTAATGAATACTTACAAAATTCCAAGAGGTGAAAAAATATGGGGTAAAATTGGCTAATTCCATCAATTTAGGATGAACGTGTGGCTCATACGAATCCTTTCCAACTTCAGAAGAGGCTTTAATCGCATAAATGTAGCCGACCAAAATGGGCTGGTATAAAATAAGTCCAACAATTTTATTCTTTACTGGCTCCATTGTTACCACTATGCAACTGAAACTTTGTTATTATCCTCACAATACATATGCCTAATGTTACTGTATTATTTTTATCCACAACGCGAGAACGCTATATTATTTTACTCAACGTGTTTAGGTAATCCCACTAAGACAAGTTGACAGATTATGATTCCAATCATTTTAAAGTCGTCTAGTTAGGCTTCCAAAAATATTTAATTGATAAAAAATGCACATTGTACCGTCTTTATTGCGAATCTGCTTATGAGTAATCGGTTCCTAAAGCAGTGGCGTACCTATGGACATATTAAAATGGTGTTCCATGTACCTCATCTGTTTATAGATAGGTATTTAATATATATTTTATCATTTATAAATATTAACCTATATATTGTAGCAAAAATATGGAACAAAATTTTTAAATTGAAACCTTGTTTGTCGTATATATCCTCTATTATTTGTTCATTTTTAAACCAAATTGACCGCATGCATATAACTTTTAACTTATGCCTTAACACCTGTTCATTTCCGGCCATCTGGAAGCGATCTAAAGTATGTCCGATTTACAAAAAAAGGAGATAAATTTGATCTAACTAATTTTAGACCTATTTCAATCATTTGTAATTTCTGTGAAATCCTGGAAATACTGCTACATGATACAATTTATCCAAGTATCAGCAATTAGATCTCGCCATACCGGCATGGTTTCATGAAAGGGCGTTCAACCACTACTAATTTGTTGTCCATTACACAATACATAGCTGAAATGTTGGATGTAAAGGCTCAAACTGATATCTCACTTAATATCGGTCGTACAAAAAAAATTATTTTTACGAAAATTGTGCCGATTTATATAACCTACAAAATGGTTTAAAGACATTTGAAATCCATGGCCTACTTTAAGAGTTATGGCGGAAAATATCGAAAATGCGGAAAACGTCTAGGCCAAATATCTCCGTTATTTGAAGAGATACGAGAAAAATTCTAAGGCGAAAATTTCCTGCAAAACAGTGTGTTTCAACGAGGTTTTATCTATTTTTTTTCAAAACCGCTCTATTTTGTGATTTACTCTTCAGGCTGTTAAAAAACGTATTTTGAAACGGGCGGGAAATGGCGCCATTAAATAGAGTATTTTCCTCCCTTTTCAACGATATATCACATGCCATATTTATTCATTGGTACTACGTTAGTTATTATAAAAACATTTTTTTTAAACCAATAAATTTTTGTTTAACAAGCATTATACTTGCCGTGGAGAAGTATGATTAAATAAAACGATAAAATAATTCAATAAGTTGTTCAAATCTTTGCTATAATAAAACATTAACACAATTAAGAAGAATAGAGTAAATTCAGGTAACAAAAACATATTAATAATAAAAAGAATATAGCACACAGAACATTAATATTTATCCAATCCTCAAAATAATTTTTAAAATATCATATCAAGTGTTCAAAGTGTCCACCGCAATTTATTATGCACAATCGAGTGCGGCGAGGCACTGCATTTAAAACATTAATCAGCTTTTCGGGGGTAACTGAAATACATGCCTGTTGAATTCGAGCTTTTAGGTCCTCTACATTTTGCGGTGTCGTCGAAAACACCTTATCTTTAATATACCCCCATAGAAAAAAATCCATTGGGGTTATATCTGGAGAACGAGGGGGCCATCGAATAAATCCATTGGTACATATCCAATGTTGAGGCAAAATTTATATATAGGCAAATCTGGGAATTGTGGAGAGGAGCTCCATCTTGTTGAAAATATTGAAAGTTGTGTCGATTCTAAGAATTCCCTAAATTCATTTCTCAAAAAGTTTAGGTACCTTTGACCACTGAGGTGACCATCATAAAAATAAGGACCTATTAAATTGGTGCCTAAAATACCTATCCACACATTTATTGAAAAACGATTTTGAAACCCAGTCGGTCTATGCCAGTGTGTATTTTCAGAAGTCCATTTGTAATGAATATTGCGATTAAAAAATCCATGATTGGAAAAATTTGCCTCGTCGGACCAAAGTATTTTACTACATATTAATGGATCGGCACGCTTCATTTCCAGCAGCCTCCTTGGTTTGTCCCCGGCATGTAAATTGTGAACTTTTTTGGCTTTATAACACCGGTAACCATTTTTCTTTAAAATTTTTCTAGCACTTGTTTTATTTACAAGCAATTTGAATTTCTCTTAATGTTTCCAAATTTTCTGTATTTTTATTTCTTATTTTCTTCTTATAATTAATAACTCGATTTACCATATTTACATTATCAGTAACACTGTTCAACCTTGTCTTCTTCTTTAAAAATGAACCATTATTTTTCAGTTTCGTAGCTAATTTTCTGAACAGAGTTTTATTCGGCTGTAGTGCTTGTGGAAATCTGTTTCTATATTCTATTTGAGCTAATCCAGAATTAAAATTGCGTTGGCAATATGTAACGAACATATAACGATCAATGTGAGTGAAAATCATTTTTGAAAATTATAAATTCTTAAACGAGTGTGATTGAGTGAGAGTTTAAGAATTAACTGAGATGATCTGTCAAAAAATGAAATTGTCAAGTTTGTTCATAGCCAACTATTTTAAAATAATTGAAATAATAGTGAAACCATGAAATACAAACAAATGGATATTATACTTAAATTAATTGGTAAAGACATTTTAACTTTCTGAGCAAGGAGTAATGCTTTTATGGAGGCCCTCTATACATTGACATAACTGCGACTACTCTTTCCAACTCTTTTCTACTACTCCATGTTGCTTTCTTGACTATTATTTTGTTTTTGTTACCTGAATTTACTTTATTCTTCTTAATTGTGTTAATGTTTTATTATAGCAAAGATTTGAGCAACTTATTGAATTATTCTATCGTTTTATTTAATCATTACTTCTCCACGGCAAGTATAATGCTTGTTAAAAAAAAATTATTGGTTTTAAAAAAATGTTTTTATAATTACTAACGTAGTACCAATGAATAAATATGGCATGTGATATATCATTGAAAAGTGAGGAAAATACTCTATTTAATGGCGCCATTTCCCGCCCGTTTCAAAATAATTTTTTTAACAGCCCGAAGAGAAAATTTCAAAATACAGCGGTTTTGAAAAAAAATAGATAAAACTTCGTTGAAACACCCTGTTTTGCAAAAAAATTTCGCCTTAGAAGTTTTCTCGTATCTCTTCAAATAACGGAGATATTTGGCATGGACGTTTTCCGCATTTTCGATATTTTCCGCCATAACTCTTAAAGTAGGCCATGGATTTCAAATGTCTTTAAACTATTTTGTAGGTTATATAAATCGGCACAATTTTCGTAAAAATATTTTTTTTTGTACGACCGATATTAAGTGAGATATTCTCGAGTGCCCTGATAAAATGGACAGCCTGTATACTGATTTCTCTAAGGCTTAACCATAATATTCTACTTCGTAAGTTACATAATATACTTTGTCTTAGTCACTGCTACGGTTATTTAGATCTTACCTGTCAAATCGAATACAATATGTTTCGTATAATGGAGTTAAGTCTGTCGAATTCTAGGCGAGACCTCAGGGCTCGGTTCTAGGTCCCTTACTTTTCCATATTTTCATTAATGATATAGTGGATATTCTAGACGTTTGTTGTCTGCTATATGCGGATGATTTGAAGATCTTTACAGGATAGCGAGTGCTCAAAACTATCCGCATATCCTTGATAGACTATCACAATGGTGTCTAGACAACAAACTGCCATTAAATGCCAGTAAATGTAATGTTATAGCGCTGGAAACCTATAATTGAGAAGGGGGTGCGAGGTGAGACGTTAAGAAGGCGGGTCTTGCAAACACCTGGTTGACCATGTTTTGTGAGGTCTAAGCTAGAACACGCGTCTCTTGTTTTGTATCCCTATTATGAGATACCTACATTTTAACAATTTAGAAAATATGCAACGAAGATTTCTAAAACTACTGTTTTTTAAAACCAATGCAACATATCCTCCTATTAATTAGCCTCAACAACCCTTACTTTACACTTTTGGTATGATTAGATTTGATGACAGGAAGCAACACCCTTCGCAAGTTCTTTTATACAAGGTCACTCATAATATTTTGGACTGCCACAAATTAGTAGGAAGTTAAACTTTCTTGTCCCTAGGCTAGTTTCTAGACAGAAAAAATGTTAACTTTGAACTTAAAATCGCAAAAACTACAATCAATACAGGGCATAATCATCAGGTTAACTGATGGTATTTTAAATTACGCGCCATTATGCTCACATCTAATTGGTAGAATCCTAGATAGACTTACAACTTTATAAAAATCAAATAGGGTCCTTACGATTATTGAGAAAATTGCCGATATAATTTCAAAGCTCTTTTTGTAATCGTTTTAAGATACACAAATAAAGTTATAAGGTCTCCCGCCGCTAATATTTTTAAATCGAATTTATCCGAATTTCTGACGAAAAATTCGCAGTTCGCAACCCCGTGAATTTGGCCTTAGGAATAGGACCATTGCGCATGTCATGTATAGAACATATAATTTATGAATTCCTATTTTTTTTTTAATCATTTATTTAACGTCGGTCTATTTCCGCTACCAAGGCCAATCACCGACGCCAGGGGATAAGCTCGTCAGTATCTGTGTAGGCACTGGGACCCCTAACCTGGAAATTTTGCCGAACCCCCACAGTAGAATAGAATAGAATAGAATAAACTTTATTGCTATAGATCTTCAAAAAAGACATTAGCATTGTCAGGGTAATTAAATATTAAAAGTTATTAGAATACATTAAAATATAAAACATTAGAATACAAAATATATAACATGTATAAAATATATAAAAATAAGGAGAGCAGCAAAAAGAAAACACACAACTAAAACAACCCTAAAACTAAAACTGTAGAAAACATTATAATCAGTTGCACTATTGAAGTTACTAACAAAAGTTTTATGCATTTAAAAAATCACCGTAAGAGTAAAATATATTTTCAAGTAAATACAATTTAAGTTGATTTTTGAAGGTATGAATGTTATTAATAGATTTTAATTCTTGTGGTAAGGCATTGTAGGCTTTGATAGCGTTATAACATGGACTTTTTTGATAAGAACTATGATGGTGTACTGGTATTCTGAGATCATTCCCATGTCTTGTTGTCATCAATCTGTACACATCAATATTTCTTGTAAATTCACCAGTATTTTTTTTAACGAACAAAACTAATTTATAAATATATAGAGACGGGATGGTAAGTATTTCCAATTCTTTAAACAAAGGTCTACATGAATCTCTGCAAAAGACCTTCATCATACACCTAATTATGCGTTTTTGACAAACAAATACTTTCTGCCAATGTAGGGAGGAACCCCAGAATATTATCGCATATTCTAAAATACGTACGTATGAAAAATAAAACATTCTTAAAGAGTCTACTGATAGTTGGTATCTCACGAATCGTATTAGGTAACAGGACGAATTAATTCTTGATATTAAAGTATTAGTATAAGCTTCCCAATTTAACTTACTATCTAGCGTTATGCCAAGAAAGTTTACATTTTCCGTTTGTGTGATTGAAGAACCATTTAATTGAACATACAACAGTTTGTCGTGAGGTAGGGATTTTTAACGTGCTCACATCGTAGATACACGGAACCCACAGTTTTACATCTCTTTCGAAAGATGGTGATGCGAGCAGATCCGCTCATCCACTATATCTCATCGACTTGTTGTGACCCGGTTTTGAACCCGGGCCGTATGGGTGGAAGAGCGCGCCACTGTCCATCCCACCACCAAACCGACATGAATTCCTATTATGTCTTGTAAATTTCGTGAAATAAAGTGAGGTTGGTAAAAGGGAAAAAATACTTACAAATGTCCATCCAGTGAAATAAAAATGTTTAAAATCGTCCAAAGTTTGAAATACCGGCTCTGACTTGGGTTTTTTCGTCGAGTGCAAATGCGTTTGAACCTTTATGGCATATAAATAGAAACATAATATAACTGTATAAAGTAACAGAGCTTTCACCATGTTTTATTTATAACACTCAATACTAAGGGAAATATTAGTGAAGGATTAACGTATAGTAACTAAATTAAAAATGGTGTAAGGCAATGGCAGTGAAAGTGAAACAGATACTACCACGCCGTCCTAGTAAAAACTTATTTCCGATGTTCTACAATTGTAACGTGCTTAATGGCTGTATTCTGTATTGACGTAGGCAGCGGTGTGCAGTTTGTTTATCTATAAGGTTTTTACCTGTACCTCGGGCGCCTATTATTAAAAAGTACTAACTGGTGATTGCTCCATCAAGATGCTAAAATTCGTATTGCGTAGGTCCGATATATTTTAAAGTAATTAATAATTATAAAAGTATTATTTAAGATTCTCGTATGCATTACCCTTCCCAAAATAAATCCTAGACACGCTAGTGTATAATTCATTCCAAATATAATACATAGATTTGAATCTAGAGAAAGCAGTGAAATATTTAATTTCGTTCGTATATGATGGAATGATACCTCAAATCATGGGCGTAGCTGAAGGATGCGTTTGCCTCCCTTTCTCCAGAGCTATTTTGTAACTATTAACTATTACATATATTTCAAATTTCAATTCTTTAAAGTTAAAATCGAGAGGTTGACCGCGGTCGAAATGTACAAATAATTTCATTTTGCGATTGAACTCCTCCAAACTGAGTCGTTATTCCCAACCGTTAGTTAAGTGACCGGGCAAACAGGTACGGTCTAGAGCAAAAAAAATAGGACAAGTCTTATCACGGTATTTTGCTGAAATCTAGTTGTGTACATCCAACTTTAATTTTTGTGACATTGTCAGTTAGTTGTCATAATTTATTATTGCAAGTATGCAAAAAACTAATATGCCTCATATAAGCGATTTAGTTAAATCTGGAGTTATTGCTAAAGCAAAGGATGGATGGTCAATGAGACAAATTGCACTGCGTTATAATATTGACAAAAATTCGGTGTGTAACATTTTAAGAAAGTGGAGAATAAACGGTACGATTAGTAGAAATCCTGGATCAGGGCGACGAAGGATATCAACTCAACAACAAGATTTGCAATTGGTAAATGCTTTAGTAGAAAATCAATTTTACTCAGTTATTCAGGCTGCTGAAGAAACGAATTTTCCTGGATTGAGTAGTACTGGCCGCCGGCGAGTAAAAGAATCGGAGCTACGCTCTCATGCAGCAGCACAGAAATACTTACTTAAAGCTGAACATAAAGAAGCTCGAATAGGATTTGCGCTTGAATTTTTAGCGCATGATGTAAATTTTTAGAACAATGTAATCTTTACAGACGAAAAACCTTTCCAGTCAATAAACAGCGGTCGTGTTCGTGTTTACCGCCCTCCGAATACTCGATTCGATGAGAAATATATATCTAACAATGATAAAAGTGGTAGATTTTCCGTCAATATGTGGGCTTGGATATCGACACGTGGTCCTGGTGTGTTATGGCATATTGAAGAATGATTTAATAGTGAAACGTATATTAGGATTTTAGACAATATTATGTTCCCTTCTGTGTCACAATTATTTCCTAATAATGAGTTCATATTTCAACAAGACAATTGTTCCGTTCATACTGCTCACACCGTAAATAACTGGTTTCAAGATAACAACATCAATGTTCTTAACTGGCCCAGTCATAGTCCAGATTTTAACCCTGTGGAGGAAGTATGGGGACTACTCGTAAGAAGTATCCAAAAACGAAATGTGAGACCACGGAATGCCGAAGAATTACTGGAAATAGTAAATAATGCATGGGAAAATATTATTACTAATGATTATTGTATAAGGTTATTTAATTCTATGCCAAACTTGTTAATGTTATAACGCAGTGCAATTTGTCTCATTAACCATCCATCATTTACTATAGCAACTACAGCATTAAAATAAAAAATAAATTAAAAGTGATATCTGTTTTATTTCGGCTACTCATTAGATATTCAAATAGTGACAGATTTACATTAGAAAAAAAAAGTTGTCCTATTTTTTTTCTGCTCACGACAGTACAAGTAAAATTTTTCTGCGGTTTTTCAATTTCACGTTAGAGACAGTGGGCGTGACCTAAAGGCAAAATAGGAGGTTTGAACTAACATATAATTACTACGCATGCACACGAGTTTCTTTAACTTTCTTCAGAGTTCCTGGGAGTTCTTCAGATTTCCTTCTAATTAACTGTAGCTTGTACACCGATTTCCCCCCACGGTAACAATTGTCCTGCCCAATAAACATTTTTCTAATATTTATCTGACAAAATTTATATACTATCTATGTCAAATTTATGTAATAAATGAAAAACTTCATTGAAACGTATGATATTAATTTTACTTCCACGTCCAACGGAAGTATAGTAACGCAAAAAAAATATTATAATTTTTTTGTTGAAATAGGCTTAAAATGTCATGAAACGTCAAGATTTTAAATTTTAGCGAAAATAATTTCTGTCTGTCGGTCTGTCTGTTTCTAACTTTTTTTTTGTGCGCACGTTTACTCTGGAACCGTTTATGATATTGTTGTGAAATTTGGTGCACTTATGTATTATAACGAGATCTGGAACTAGATTATATTTTGATCTAATTCCGTTGAAGGGTTCGGGGGTAAATGGGGTAAATAAGGGTAAATAGGCAAAACAAGCAGGTAAGAGTCCATAAAATTAAGTATAATTTAGTACATGTACGAAAAGTCCAAGGTCTTATAATTTTTTTTTGGCATCAGCCATCCCCCACTATCGTCCCCATACCACCCCCACACTATCATAAAAGTGAGTAAAAAAAAAATTAAAATGTGATTTAGTGTGTATACAAGAACGAAACGTCTCAAAAAATTTTTTTGGCAGTAGCCACCCCCTCTACCACCCCCACCCCATTATTAAAGGGAGTAAAAAATTAAAGTGTGTATACGAGCGCCAAGGAACTCTAAAAATTTTTACCCCCTCTACCACACCCATTGTCACCCCCACCCTATTATTAAAGGGAGTAAAAAAATGAAATTGGGATTTAGTGTGTGTATGAGAACCAAGTTCCTCTTAAATTTATTTTGGCGTTAGCCACCCCCTCTACCACCCCTATTGCCACCCCTACCCTATTACTAAAGAGAGTAAAAAAATTAAATTGGTATTTAATGTGTATACGAGAATCAAGTGCCTTTAAAAAATTTCGACATTAGCCACCCCCTCTACCACTCCCATTGCCATCCCCACCCTATTATTAAAGGGAGTAAAATATTACATTGGGATTTAGTGTGTATAAGACTTGTATACAGAATCTGGATGTGGAAGTAGTGATTCCTTAGGCAGCGGTTTTTGTCTAATTCGGTAAACCACTAACATTCTTGTGATGTTTACATATCAATTACTTAATATTGAAAGAACATGTTAATATCTACGCAGTTACGTCAATCTTATGTAATAAATACATAGTTACATGGGCACTTTCAGGGACTTATACGTCACACTAAAATGGTCCATTGGTCTATTTAGAGCTTTGGTAGGCACGCCTATGCGAAATTTTAGTACTGACGTCATCCAAATTGTCTTAAGTTGTCTAGGAAATGCGAACAGCTGATTTACTACACCTGATCCTGATTATTGTGTTTCCGATTTATCGTAAATGATTTTCATGATAAGATGATACGCAACACGTGTGTTTAGTGTTCACTTTGTTTCAATTATTTTAGTTATAGGACCAAATGCCAAATGGAGTGTTCTTTTGTTCGCGAGTTCCACATAAATTTGATTTCGAAAACTTTAAAGTTACAACAAAAGATAGAAGGCGATGTTGGTTGTGTTGTGTGGGACGCATCGATTGTTTTAGCAAAATATTTGGAAAAAATGTGCGAAGAACAGAGTAATTATCTGGAAAATTTAAGTGTTGTTGAACTTGGGGCAGGAGTAGGGTGCGTGGGGCTCACCGCCGCTTGTCTGGGGTATGTAAAAAATACGCATAGGTATATATTTAGTACATATACAAATATAAATCGATAGAGCTGCCAGAAAGAGGAATATAAGAGGTGGAGTGGCAGGCGACATAATAAGTAAGAAAGCAAAGTTTATAGAGGGCGGCTTTCCAGTGTCATGTTCAAGCGCTGTTGTACAACTAGCTATTATATGTGAAAATACCTATATAGATAATAAATATAATTTATTTTGTGTCATCAATGAACAGATCTAGAGGCTCTGATAGTCTGATAGATCATTTATAATCGTAACAGTCATAATCAGTTAATCAAACACAAATGTAAACAACTTTCAATTTCAATCAGCTCATATTCGTTGCAAACAAATTTTAGCTTACCAAAAGACGAATCACGGTGCGACAAGTATCTTTACGGTACCGAAGCTTAAGCCGGAGCCACACGATGCGTCGAACGTAGACTCCTATGTTAGCATTCTGTCTGAAAACAGATTATTACAAACGTTTTATCTGGTGGCACTTTACCACTTTATTTAAAAATTGACGTCAGAGATGATGCAATTGCAGCCGCCCTGGTGGTAGTAAAGACGTATAGTCGAGTTCATCTATTCTCGGCACTCAAAAAACGCACAAAAACTTTACGACATAATCATTATCGCCGTTGGGCCAAGAGGCATGCTGTCTTCAAACAAGCCGACGCACATTAAAAACCTATAATAAATGTAAGCGAATCAATTGGCGTACAGAGAGTACCGGTATTTTAATGAGGTCGTAAAGTTTTTGTTGCGTTTTTTGAGTGCTGACAACAGATAAACTCGACTATACTATAACGTGGTGAATGTTATTTCTAAATAAGAGCAGAGGATCGAATCATGTAGCCGTGAAGCAAAACAACCAACGGTTTCCCTCAAACGTTGAAGGAATTCCTTCGAGTCAGCTGAAGAATACCGATACTGGCCCGAGCGTGGCCATAACGAACGTTGGACGTTCGGCATTGGCAGCTTATAGATTTCAGCGTTGGCCACACGATGCGGCAAACTATCAAATGTTCAACGTTGGAAGTTCGTAGCATCGTGTAACGCTGGCTTTAATAATACATTGTGATTATAGCTATATTTTTGCGCATTAGACGCGCTAAGCGGTGCCATTCGAGCGAATAAGTCATGACGACACGCTTAAAGGCTTTTGCAGCGGTATCGCGTGGCTTCAGGAGCACGCTAGAAAATGACGTCACGCTTCAAGGCGCTTAAAGACATTAGTGTAAGCCGCGAGATCGTAAAAATTTAACTTATATGACTGGAAAGCAAGCAAGAGTATAGTATAGTATAGAGCAAGTATAGATATAAAAATTTCAAAAGGGCGATATCCCAATAAAATGAGAAAATTTGGATGAAATAATTCAGAGCGGGCTGAAATTTTGGGAACAGGCTTATTTGGTAGTACTTTTTAACATATCAAAAAAATCGGTTTTTCGCACATTTGAGTTAAGCCCAGTCAGGCTATTTATTTTTCGATTGCAACAGACACTGGACCGCTAGATGGCGCCTGCTGACTGTTTTACATGTCGCTATTGTAAAAATACCGGGATGTACCAAATAGTCAAAGGATCCTCGTGCCGGTCGTCACATGCCTACCTTGCACTGACGAGAGCCAACAGCTCGAAACTGTAGTCTGCAAGTGGTGTGTGATGACTGGCAAGAGCGCTACTTTAAGTAGGATCAGTCTTTCGGCTGGTGTTTGTTGCAATCGAAGCATTAGCGTTTTGATGGTAATATGCAATTATTACACATTTAACGCGCCAGGCTTGTAACTTGTAATTTAGCGCTCGGCGGGACACACAGCCCGGAGAGGAGCTGTTGGTTGCAGTCTGGTTACGTTCCTTATAGTAAAATAAGGATTTCATAGAGGAGTTTGCGACTAAAATATGTTTTAATATTCCACCCTCTAAAAGCACATTTGAACAATAGAACATCTAAGTTCCTGTCATCCAAAAAATTCTTTGTAGCACATCGCCATCTATTCCTGAACTTTTTGAAAAACTATTTGTATTCAAAACTAAAGCCATTTATATGCTTTAGCAACGGGCTTTTACAAAACCCAAATATCTTTAGTAGTTTCCGAAATATTTCACCTGGGAGCTTTTATTGGCACACCCTGTATATTAGTCACTTTTAAAACTGTAAATATGGCTTATAGAGAAAAAATCGTTCCATTGTGTTAGTGATCTGATTAAATTTTAAAATGTCCATCTGATTATGCAGCAATTTATGTGTACCAGAAAGGATTGTATCCCGTTTTAACATTTCCTGATTGTTAGGAGACATTTTATGTTTTTGGTCAACAGGTTAGTTTTATTTTGTTGATCTGAAGTGGTATCGTGTTTTGGCTGTAAGAAATTATATTTTTTCTGGTATATAGTCATGCCGTGATCTTGTGTTAAAAATCCTTATTTATTTTTATAAACAAGTTATGTCGTAAATATTTACAGAGGTCAAAGTGAGAACCTTTAGCAGTTGCAAGGCTTTTTTGCACGATTCATTAAAATTTAATTTAGCTATTATAACACAGACACACGTTAATTGCAATGTGACTTGAAGATAGGATTACAGTGGTAGTACCACGTACAAGTCAAGAGGAGTTATGTATCTCTAAAATATTAAAACAATTTGAGATGATGGGCCTCAAATTACACCTCAGGAAAAATAAGACGTTTCTCTCCCTTGGTGTATAATGTACTATTTTCCACGATCGGGAGTAGAAACATTTATTTCATAAATAAAGAATTATAATAAATTGGGGGGGGGGCGCGAGCGTAGGTGCGTCTTTACTATCTACATACTTCGGTATGCGATGTAAAGCAACGACAGGCGCAGTTAGTACTTGGATGGTGACCATTCCAACGGAAACCGCGTTCTCGCCTCACACATCTTCCAGCGGCTTGTATATCAGTGTATGCGCGGAAGCTATACAACCTTAGGCGAGGGTTGTATAGTAGATATACCATCCTTCGGAGGGGATGTAAAGCCGTCGGTCCCTTGTCTATTAAATGTTAGCAAGTAAAAGATCCCTACTCTTCTTAAGGGAAGAGGTTCGGCAAAATTTCTGGTTGGGGGTAGCTCGTCTACAGGCGTCGGTGTTAGGCCTCAGTAGCGGAAATAGGCCGACGTTAAATAAATGTATAAAAAAAATAATAATAATAAATTGGAGCGAAATTGTGACAGAAGTAAAGCATTTACTCCCTAGGGACGAAATAAGACAATAATTTTCCTAGGGGAGTTTTTATTTCATGCCCAATAGTTAAACAAAATGTAATAAAAACTCCCCTAGGGAAATTATTGTCTTATTTCGTCCCTAGGGAGTAAATGCTTTACTTCTGTCACAATTTTGATGCCATAGAAATCGATTTCTACTCCCGGTCGTGGAAAAAATATTTTAGTTGTGCTTTAAATGTATTTATATTGTTACGTGTTTACAATCTCCAGTAAACACCCTGTACGTAGGTCCAATAAACTGCAACAAGAATCTTCACAAAACTTATTTATTAATCACTTAAAGTACAATAAGTAATCCTTAAAAATAACACAACTGATAATAACTTTAATCTAACGTAAATTCACTATTTTAAATCACAACTTGTTACCGTTTTTTATTTTTATCTGATCACTTACTAATCTAATATAAAACTCTACCCTGCCTGTTCGACTTCACTTCTTATATATACAGGTGGAACGCACTCGAATCTCCTTCCAGAACCTTCTCGAATATTGTGGTAGTTTTCTAGGCATTAAATGGCGGTTCGTCAATTGGCCCAGAGATGGTACCATCCTACCGGCCGTCACCTAACAGGTCTACCTCCACTCTGACCAGGGACTAATTACATCTGTCTCCGTTAGATGGCAGCACATAACAGTATTACTGAAGTTCTTCTATGTTCAGCGGCAGTCTGTTATATCTTATTTGTATTTTCATTTTTCGATTCAATTCAATATGATGCTGATTACAGCGCCATCTATCATGAGTCAAAAAAAAAATATGTCAGACAAATCCTACGCATTTTTAGTCTTAGAATCAGAATCTGCAATAAAAAATAGGGGTTCCTATTTAAGACTTCAAAGTTACCCTCGCCCGACCTACAAGGAGGGGGGGGAGGTAACTATATTAGAACTAATGTGTTTCCTCTGCAAAATTATTAAATTTTGATTAGGAACATTTTCTTCGTAGATTGCCTATCATTCGAGATATTTGAAAGTATGACGTTTAAAAAATCAGGCGGTATATTTCCTAGTCTTCATTTACATTACTTATTGTTGCAGCTGTGTATCTTTCATACATTCCAGATTTTCTTGATTTATCCATTTATTAAAACATAATATTTTTAATCGCAAACTCCTCTACAAAATCCTTATTTTACTATAGGGAAGCTGCTCTCCGGGCTATGTGCCCCGCCGAGCGCTGAATTACAAGTTACAAGCTTGGCGCGTTGTGTAATAATTGCATATTAGCATCAAAACGCTAATGCTTCGATTGCAACAAACACCAGCCGAAAGACTGATCCTACTTAAAGGAGCTCTCGTGCCAGTCATCACACACCACTTGCAGACTGCAGTTTCGAGCTGTTGGCTCTCGTCAGTGCAAGGTAGGCCCGTGACGACCGACATGAGGATCACTTAACTATTTAGTGCATTTCGGTATCATAGCCCAGATAGTAGCTGTTGGTTGCAGTCTGGTTACGTTCCTTATAGTAAAATAAGGATTTTTACTATGTTTTAATATTCCGCACTCTAAAAGCACATTTGAATTATCTATCCATTTCTTATCTGCATTTTGCACTGGAACCTTCGTTATTTTTACAGGGCTGATTCTATCTAGTGAGATATACTGTTCACAAAATTATCAGCAAATATATCTACGTCTGATATTGTATTAACCCAGTATAAATTTCTGAAAAGTTTCTTCATTAAAGTTCTTATAACACCTTTTCTTTATTTCTACCTCTTGCCACTGTTTTTGTTTAATTGCCAAATTTACTAAAATATTTGGATGATCTGATATTCTTGGAGTATGATTAACCTGGTAAGTTATATACTCACATTTAGTTATAACTAAATTTACTATTGTTGCCGATTTATTTATTGTTCGTGTAGGTTCTTTTAATTGACAGCAATGGCAGCCTATTTTTTAATAAAGTACCTATGTTGCATTTATTAGCATAAAATGTGCCCTGTGACATATCTATATTAAAATCACCCATTAAGAGTAACTGATGCTTATTGTTAAATTCATCAACGAGTTCCTCAATTACCTTTGAAAAATCTGCATGGCTCGAATTAGGTGAGTGATATAAACCAATTAGTATATGATTGATAGCACTTATTTGGACTGTCATTGCAAGAGTCCATATTTTTTTCTATTGTAATATCCTTTATTAGTCTAAAAGATAATTCTATTTTCAGATTTAAAATAACTACCCCAGAATGGACATAATTATAAAAAATATCTGTACAAGTACTTATACAGATTTACAGAATTACTTGCTAAGTTAGTCCAGGAAATATCTTCGCACCCATTGGGGAAAATATTCGTAGTGGGTTTTTTTGCATAATCTTATGCAAAATGGTCCCCTGAAAACAAATCTGCATGTTGCCAGGCCTAAAAATGGGTCAAAATCAACCCCGAGGGCCACACATATAGTTTATAGGAAAACGGGTATTTTTATACATTGGGGGTGGTAGTTGCGGAGGGGTAAGGTGAAAAATAACACCACCATCGTGATTACCGCCCTCGAAAACCAGTGAGAAGCCCGTTTTCCGAATAATTTCCGAATCTCGACATGCCTAGGACCGAGAACATGGAAGAGGGGGTGGTTTTATACGTTGGGGGTAGTTGTGGGAGGGTAGGGTGAAAAATAGCATCTCCATCATGGTCCCTGCCCTCGAAACCTCTTAAAAAAACCTTGTCGAGTCCGTATTTTTTTATTTTTTGGGATATTGCTATTACGGGAGGGGGTGGGTTCAACGAGTAGCAAATGTGCTGCAAGTTCTTGATATTACTTTATCACATTCTCCATAAATAATAAACAAATTTAAAAAGTCTTTGTGGGTGTAATTTAAACGTGCTGGCATTTTTTGACATAATATAATGACTGACTGTTTCTAATCATGGCTATTCTGATGAAATGATTACAATTCATGAATTTCTAATAAAATCGCAAATATTTCAAAAAGTTGTAACTTTAACCCCCACAATGCTAATATCAGAAAAAAAGGAATTCAACTTTACACAACTTGACGTAAAAAAATACAGGGTGTCCCATTTGACCTAAACAAGTTTTCGCGGTTTGAAGTTGACAAAATGTAACGCGAAAAACGGAACACTTTGTATGATATTATTGAATTTATTTCAGTTGTAGAACATAGTTCTCCTTGTGTTCTTTTTATGTCACAAGAAGCAAATGAGGATCTTTTACACAAAGAAAGTTATAACGGTTCTTGCAAACCGGTGCACCTGTCAAATTTTCTATAAAATGTCAAATATCTCTGAAACGGCAAGGTTTAGGTATAGGATATGCTACATATTTTCGACTTAGAATTTTATACTCTTTTCGAAAATCTTAAAATATATAGGGTGTTCCATTTGAAATAAGCAAGTTGGTATCGACTTCCGGTATAAGAGGAAGTGCCAGCTGCTTGTAATTATTTTAGTTGGATTGGCCACACCGACATTAGTAATTATCTAAATTTTCAAAATTTTCTGATGCGTACTTTTCTCTATATCGATCGATTCAGTTCCCGGTGAGACACCCTGTATAGAAATTGAAGTAAGATTTTTTTTCTCTCTAAATATTGTTTGACAACATTCTCGGTTGCCTAAATTGAATATACTTCTTAAAATTCTTTTTTGTAATATAAATATTCGTTTGGTATTCACACTTTGACCCCTACTATTAAATTATAAGATAGCTTTGAGCACACTAACACCATATATATCTTAATTATTTTTAATTAGAAATGGCAAAACACGCGACTGTGTCACCTTTGGACATAAACTGGCCAATATGTTTAATCCAACATACTATTCCCATTAAGTAATATTCCGAGGAATTTTGTTTCTGTCTGCAAATTTAATGGGCGGTTATCAAACCTTGAATTAAAATTTATATTTTTCTGTTTTGTCGTGAAATTAATACAGACCGTTTTGTGATAATTTATAATGAGGTGATTTTTAAAGCACCAATTGCAAAATAGTTATATAATATCATCGACTTTGCCTCTTAGCTCTGTTAATTTTTTTTGCAAATGCACAAAAATTTGATAAATTTCTATAAAATTAAAAATAAATCTCAAGCGTTTCGTCAATCAAACTGAGATGATGAAAAAAATTCTTATTGTAAAAATATCAATAAACCAGTGAAAAGAATGTTGCTTATCTTATTATCTTTACATTTATATCATTTTAGGGCAAATGTTTTATTTACCGACCTTCCCGAGGCTTTACCTTTGTTGAAATCCAACATAGAAAGTAATAAACCCAATTGGCAAAATACTAAAGGAAACGCACAGGCTATACCTTTAGTTTGGGGGCAAGACACAGAAATTACATTTACACCAGACATTATTTTATTGGCAGATTGTATTTATTATAAAGAGGTAAAAAAATACAATTATTATATTGGAAAAATTTAAACAAAATTAAACTTTTTAGTCAGTCACATTATTAATTAATACTTTAAGGCAATTAGCATCCTCGGACACTGAAATTTTGTTAAGTCAGGAGCTGAGGGACACCGAGAGGCAAAGAGACTGTTGGAAGTATTTTGTAAAGGAGAGTAAGAAATATTTTAACCTGTACTTTATACCTACAAACGAACAACATTTCGAGTACTCAAGTTCAGACATAGCACTGTTAAAACT
This sequence comes from Leptura quadrifasciata, assembly GCA_963675555.1. NCBI lineage: Eukaryota > Metazoa > Arthropoda > Insecta > Coleoptera > Cerambycidae > Leptura > Leptura quadrifasciata. Next base: position 8,623,618 of record OY776681.1, on the reverse strand, counting down.
TAGAAGATTGTAACATTTAAAAAATAAACAATCAGTGTCCTAAAAGAATTCTTTTATATACCTACCTACTTACATTTAAAAATGTATTTCCAAATATACTGAGTGTCATAAGGATCTGGGCTCACTGTAGCATCAGCTGAAAACCAGACACAAATAAAATATCAAAAAGTCAAAAAGAATCATCGCTGAAGTAGTCTTTACACCAAAACACTTGAATATTCTACTCGACGTGCGTTTCGCCAACCATGTTGACATCATCTGAAACTATCATCTCCAGATGACGCCAACGTAATTGGCAAAGTGCGCGTATTTGATTGTAACTGTCAAGTGTTTTATCCTTTACAGAAATCTAGAAGCAGTCAAAACCAAAGCTTCTGACACTTTCCAGAGCAGAAGGAATCACTACCACATGTTCATAACGAGGAAACATAGATCCAACTAAGCAGTAACTGTTTCAGAACTCTTGGTCCTCATCAGCACACATAGCCTGAGGAATGCAATTTGAAGTGGATTAGGTCAAATGTACTTAGTTTTTGATACGGTATATCGCCACAATTGCTTCAAATAATAAAATTTCAATTAACACTAAGAGTTTTATTGAGTTCATATTTAAAAATCGGAATACAATTCTTTTAATGGGGAGGTAAACGGTAATCACATATTTCAAGTATTATGATAACGCCCTGTCATGACTTCACAATAATTAGCTACATACATATAAAAATCACTTATTCCTAGTTAAATCATCTATAAATTATCAACAATAAATACCTAATCTAAAACAAAATAAATACGAAATAAGTTATTCTGGAATGGCGATTCGGCTGGGTATTTGCGAAACGTTCTTCTGCCTATTGGGCACTCTCAGGTGAATAACACGCCTAATATCATCCGAAGGGTGGATTAAATCGCTCTTATTCCTCCATTCCCACCTTTCCAACTCGTCGCGTCGTCTTTTCCTGTCAACATAACTTATAACGCAACTGGCTGGGATCCACAGTAGGGCCGTTACTAAAACCACAGTCCCTACGATGTTGTCACGGAGGAATAGGAGAACTTTATTTATGTTTATATCCTCTATGATGTCCCAGAATCGTTCCACCACGTCTTGCACAGTTTTCTCGCAATGACCCTAAAGAGACAGTTAAATAATGCAGAATTGCTAATGCCATTGGTCTAGCGAAATACTTACATTATTACAGAAACCCTGTATGCAAGGAGTGCCGTCTGCCAAAATGTCTGCCGAGTCCACCGGTGAGCAGGTTTCGTTGATATTGGACCTACAGCATCTCTTGCAGGCGTTTTCAACTGAGAAGCAAAAATGAAAATGTGAGTAGTCCTCGCATAAGCGTTCTAGTTGGCTATGCTAATTATTTTAGAACAAAACATAATATTTTTAGTCGCAAACTCCTCTATAAAATCCTTATTTTTACTATAAGGGACGCAACCAGACTGCAACCAACAGCTACTCTCCGGGCCATGTGCCCCGCCCTGTAATTGCATATTACCATCAAAAGGCTAATGCTTCGATTGCAACAAACACCAGCCGAAAGACTGATCCTACTTAAAGGAGCTCTCGTGCCAATCGTCACACACTACTTGCAGACTGCAGTTTCGAGCTGTTGGCTTCAGTGCAAGGTAGGCACTGGCTCGTGCACTCGGCTGGTGTTTGTTGCAATCGAAGCATTAGCGTTTTGATGGTAATATGCAATTATTACACTTAACTCGCCAGGCTTGTAACTTGTAATTCAGAGCTCGGGAGGACACATAGCCCGGAGAGTTGGTTGCAGTCTGGTTACGTTCCTAATAGTAAAATAAGGATTTTATAGGAGTTTGCAACTAAAAAAGAGATCTCGAAATCCAAGTAATTTCTATGTGAATGTCTAAGTTGTATTATGAGTCATATTGTCCCGATATTGGGCCCTTGATAGCTTAAATAGACCTACAAACACATTTTTTATAAAATATAAGTATTCGCACCATATATATGTAACAATTTGAGTCAAAAATAGGTCCTTAGCTGTAGTCAAATATAAATATACACAGTGTCACCTAGTGGCAAAAGAATGACTAGTTTTTGACAATTCGTTTATGGTTTCCTTAAAGCACCGGCAGGAATCTCTGCTATTAGCCGCCATCTTGAATCATATGATCCGGATTACCTAACGCATTAGAATTGGGAATGGATTTAACTTACTTATGTCGCACATACAACTCTGCATCCCTTGCGTCTCACAGAACGGTATGCATTTTCCATTTTTACATTTTCCTCTTTCTTGGCAATCAGTGCCATCCGCCATGGGTGCGCTCTTGGGACAATCGGCCTGGTGCCCGGAACAGCGCGATTCTTGTTCGCACGTGGCATACTGGGCATCCCTACATTTGACACCGCTACGCATATATTGACAGTTTTGACAGCATGGGGAATTCTTGTCGCTAAAAATAAACGAAAATAAGTACCGTCAGCATAACTGTCACTCTAATCAAATTATTGGAAAAATATTTGAACTGGTTGTTAAAAGTCGATTAATCCATGTCACAGAAACTAACTGCAGAAATCGTTGCATCTGAGATAGGTTTTGCAAATGTCAAACTAAGACTGACAAGAGTTTCATCAACCTAGTTGGCATCGTCAGGAGACTATAATAACAGAGTCCACTGCCTACCTGCAATTTGCTTTGCTCCTAAGTTTACAGTCTTTATCACAACAAGCATCATTATCTTCCGTGCCCAGCAAACCGGCATCACATTCTTCGTCTCCCTCCACACGTAAATTACCGCAGAAGCTCTCTTCCGGCTCGGAGAAGCACCGTCCGGACTTGGCCTGCAGGACTTTCCTAATCGATCGAAGACTGCATGGAGAAAATCGCTACAAGACAATTGCATTTAGCTCGATATTAAAGCATTTAATTTGCCTATACCTTGTTGTTAACATCGTATCCGCTGACGCTGTACGTGTACATTAGATAAGACCCACCTTGACTAGCACTAGGTGAGCATTCTGGAATGTCGGGGTCATGTTCGGAGCCCCAGTTGTGGCCGAATTCGTGGGCCGTTACCAAATCCGCTTCCCGTGTTATGACACGCTGGCCATAGTGGTTGCGGCTAGAGCTTAATCCTGAGTTTAAGTACAGCGTATAGCCATTTTTAAAGTATTCTAAAATACAACATTTATTTTAATAGATGTTATTTTAATGCGTAAATTTAAATTTGAAGTATACTTTACAAATAACCTTATTTTAAATGATTTTAATGGTTGCGGTTCAAAAATAAGAGGTGGCAATGCACATTGAGAACGTTATTAGTGTGAGAAGTAGCTATTGCGATGTGAATAAGCAAATACAATAAATTTTCTTCTTTAAAGTGCAGTGATTGGTATAAAAGGACAATTTTTAATTATTTTTCTGTAAACTTGTAGTTATTTAAAAAGCAGACGATACATGAAGTAATCGCCTCAGTAGGTGTATTTCACTATCAAATATAAAGGGTAGGCATAGGATAGCTCTGAAAACAAACCCAAATTTTCAAACTGCATTGCCAGCTCTTAACGATTAAATCTTACATTTAAACTAAAGAAGCAAAAGGAAACAGTGGAACAGATATCAACAAAATCAGTGCACAAAAGGCTCAGCTAGTGCAAAATTAAACAAAGCAGGCTCAAAGCCAACAACACCATTTAAATACCTGGGGTGCAGATGCCCCCCACAGAATTGCGCCGTGGTGACCCAACGTAGGCAAGACCCAGTATGCCTCCCTCAAATTTAAGATCGGTAAAAAGGTGAGCCAAGCAGAAGTCTTTGTGGGTATATTCCCTGCTGAAAACCTGTTCACCGTTAGAAAATGTTAGAATCACTAGCGTTTAGGGTTTAGCCTAAAAAAATTCATTTATTGTTTGTTTAAAATCGTTTACAACCCCCGTAAGGCGGGGTATGTCATTGGGTTAGCATGGAATCATAGTGAATATGTCTTTAATAGATCTCTAGGTTGTCTTACTTAACAATCAACAAATTATTGATACCGCCAAGCGGCTAGATTTGTAATCAAATATGAATCATAAATGAACTTTTTTTTAGATTAAAAATAAAAGGTTACACAACTAAAATACCCATTTTCATACATGCACAAATACTAGTAGAGTTAAGCTGTGTCAATAAAAAAAAAATAGTTATGATTAGCATTCTCATTCAATTATTTCTCACTAGTGATCGCCCGTGAGAGTTTGACGAAAGATTTATATTCCAAAATGTATTTCTAAGATTGTCCAATGACGTGCATTGGTTCGGGCATTACTTAAGCATTCGAAGATGCAAAATGTATAAAATAAAGAACTGAACAGCTAGGGACGTTCTCGTTAGGGAGTACAATATATCCAAAATTTAGATTCCTTTAAAATTCCATAAATTTAACTCATTCATGACATGCAATTAAATATTACAGAAGCTTATAATATATTTACTTCATTCGACAGACGAGTATTTTGCGGCCCACGCAATTCACACGACAATGTCACGATATTCTAAAATTTGTGAAACATACTATCCCAAAAACATACCAATGAGCATCTGAGCAGTTGTAACCTTTTGTACCTATCTACACCAAATTATAATTACTATGTTCCAAAACCAAACAAAAAAAAAATGCAAAAATAAAATATTAACCGTTGCTACAAATTCCTCCTCGTGAACCTCTTCTAGGCGATGCAATGTAAGCCAAACCTAATACTACTGAATTTTGCGCTTTAAAGGTCTGGTGGGTAAATAAGTGCGCCAAACAAAAATCGCCATGTTGGGAACCTCTCGAAAATGCCTAAGAAGTGAAATTCAAATAAACAATACAAGAGTTAGAAGTCACTACGTCAATCCTAAAAGAAACTTAATGGACTACTCTATGCTTTTCGACAAAAAAATCAACTAACTAGCCTTACCTCCAACAGATTTCTTACATCCCATTTTTCCCTTATCATATTGTAGTGTGCCTCACCAGATTTAATCCTAGTCGGATCGCTATGTACAACGATTTTCTTAATTACAAACCCCATGCCTTTGAATCCATCGACTTCTTGCCTATCTTGCCAAATCGTGTCATTGTAGATTTTGTGCACTCTATCTATTAAACTAATCTAAAATAAAAAAAATCCTTTATCAGACAGATAATGGATGATTCTTTGTGTAGAGTTTACAGGAGTTTTTTCAGTACTGCTTGCAGTCTGATTGCAGAAGAGTTTTTATTAGAGATGAACCTTTTAATGCATATTATGTGTGTTTAATGCATACTTTTAATAGAACCTTTCCTATTCAAAAGATTTAAATAGATAATAAAAAACTGATGCTGATAATGAAATAATCTAATTTTAAAAAAAGGTCCGTACAGTTTGCGAACAATACACAGCTGTCACCATTCCTGCAGAATGAAATATTTGTATACAAAATATATTTACTTACAAGATAATTAATGGTTGTTTTCGTATTGCTCGCGCCCATTTCTTGGAAGAATCGATAATCCGCCACCAGTAACAGCGGGCATCTCGTCTTCGTAGGCGTATACTCATACTGATCAATTTGTCTTTTTTCTCGGTGCCGTTCCGAAGTCCATTTACTTAACTCCTCCCCTAGATCATCATCAGTTTCCAACTCCTCCCCTTCCTTGACATACCCGCAAATTCTTGGACCAACCTCGTTAGGGGGCAAGTCTGAATTGTCCCAGCTGAACTTTACATCCGACTGTTTATATGTGATCATGGTTCTATTGTCCAGATGGGGCAAATGTCTCCAAGATGGCTATTAACACATTAAAATAACTGGGTCTTTTAAATGTATATAGGTACCTAGATTTTAAAAATGCATCTCCTATAATAAATTCTAATATAACGATCTAACCTCTATATGAAAAGTTTCATCCGGTAAATGTATGCTCCCTGTCATAACTCCATCTTCCATATGCAAACTAACATGCGAGTTGGATTCACCAAAGACACGCCCATTGTAGAAATCATCATGGTCTAAAATACGATTCTCTCGAATGCAAGAAATACTCAAACAGTTAGATATTTACCTATATGTACGCTTGTTTCTTTACCATCGCCGTCTACTGCATACGCTTTGAATTTAGAATGCAGGATATCCCTCTTAGGGGATATAATTAATCTGAAACCACGGCCATGTGTTTTAAAGTTCACCTCCTTTATGTGGTTATAAGGGTGTGAACTGTCTTTTAATCCTCTCTTAACTACGCTATGACTTAATTCATCTGCGTGAATTGTTTCGAAATACTTTAAATTTTCATATACAGAGCCTTAAACATCACTATTTTAATTATGAACAATGTGTTAATGATATTATAATTACCTTGGGCGGAATATATTGAGCATAATATTAAAGTTATTATACTTTGAAAGGCCAATCTAAATTTCGACTTCATAATACCGATTTGATTACTTATCTACAGCATTTATTGTGATTTAATTTGGGTTTAAAAACCACTTCCTTACGTTAAACATCAGCTGATTTGTTTGACAACAATTACATTACATTTGACAATTGACAGACTGAAAAACAGGACTGTGGTTATTGTAAACTCAAAAATCCCCAAATGAATACAAAGTTTATAACAAATTTGATAGATTTGGACGTATGTAATTACGTATTTTGTAAAACTATGTCAACTAAGTAGACCTTTCCTTCATGACTGAAGTATTATGTATAATATTTCATGATTAAAGGGACGTGGAATATATTTTATGATAAGCTAAACATGATAATCCCTATCACAACCTGACGTGTCCTTCGTAGCACGCAAGCGCTTGACACCTGTCTGTTCATTTTTTATCGTTATGCTCGCCAACGTCGCCGGTACAATGAAAGTACGTTTTAGTAAAAGTTTTAAATTAATAAACACGTTTTTAGTAATTTTTGTGTTTGTTTGTGAAATCTTATCGTCAGAAGTTCCTAGGCCTAGAGGTGTATCCTTGTCAAGAGCTTCCTTGTACCCGCCAGAAAAAGACTTCACATGTTTTGATGGCAGCAAAACGATACCTTTTTCTCAAGTAAACGACGATTATTGTGACTGTCCTGACGCCAGCGATGAGCCTGGCACGTCAGCCTGTCCGCAAGGGGTATTTCACTGTACCAATGCTGGCCACAAGCCGTTGAATGTGGCTGCCAGCAGGGTGAACGATGGTATATGCGACTGTTGTGATGGTACAGATGAATATGCAAGTGGGAAGACTTGCCAGAATAATTGCATTGAATTAGGCAGGAGTGCTCGAGAAGAAGCACAACGTAAGGCTGAATTAATCAAGGCTGGGAAACAATTAAAGGCTGAGCTTAGTCAAAAAGGTTTGCCTCTAGATTGTATGTATCGGGTAGAGTCTATAATAGATACTTTTTGTTGTAGGTATTCAAATGAAACAAGAAAAGCAAGTAAAGCTTGGTGAGCTCCAGAAAAACAAAGAGGAGGCTGAAAAATTGAAGGTGGAGAAGGAAGCCTTGAAAAAGGAGGCGGAGGCAGTAGAATCTGCTGCCTTAGAATACTACAGAAAGTTAGAGGAAGAAGCCAGGAAGAAGAGGGCTGAAGAGGAGGCGGAAAAGAACAAAGCTGAAGCGGTTGAAAATTTCAATAAGTTTGATTCAAATCAGGATGGTTTGGTGGACATTGCCGAATTGCAAACTAGGCAGAGCTTTGATAAGGACAGAAATGGAGAAGGTAAGTGTTGTGATGCTATTGATAAATCCTGGTGATTATGCAAAACTAGGAATTGATTAATATGTTTTTTTACTGATTTTTATTTATACTGATAGTAATAGTACTTTATTCTAGAAAAAAAGTATTATAAGAACCGTCAAAAAAAGTGATATTCATGTATTGAGCATAGATTACCCTATAACTTATATTTTCATTCTCCTAAGTTTATTTTTAAAATCTAAGGACTCTCTAAAATGTAAAAGTATATTTTGCTCAATAAAAACCGAATTATTTTTGTTTTTGCCCTCTCTTGACGGTATCTATGTTTCTAAATAACTATTCTTATGTCAACACAGGCCGACCTTTCCTTAAATGCAAACTCTCATAGTTGATGGATGATGTAGAGGTAGCTCCTTAAAAATTTATAAGAAGCAGAAAGTTGAATTTTGTTAGGTACACCATAATTTGTCTAATCTAAATAATTTTAGATTATAATAATTCTTAAGTACACATTGTACGTACAGATGTTTTGTTCATCTAAGTACAATATAAATTCTAATCATGTTCAATGTTGGCAGAGTTGAGACAAGTACTTTTAAAAAGTACTCCCAGAATGCCATACAAGTAGTCCAAATTTCTATTTTTACTCTCAGTATTAAGAACAAATACTTTGAAAAAGAACTTAAAGTACAAATAATTTACTTGAAATTTAAAATGTAAGTAACTGGTAGACTAACTTATTCTGTATAACGCAGTATATTTCTGAATCCTTAGATGAACATCGCAGGACTGATGTCATATATACGGATTTCTCCAAAGCATTTGACAGGTTAGATCATCAGTTACTAATCAAATTAGAGAAAATTGGCCTTTCATACTCATTAATTCTCTTATTCAAGTCTTATTTAACAAATAGTTTTCAGTATGTTACTCCTAACGGATTCAAGTCAATTGAATTTGCTGCTATCTCTGGTGTCCTCCAGGGATCCATCTTGGGGCCCTTATTTTTTAATGTATTTATCAATGACATAACGGACGAAATTGATTTGCCTTGCCTGTCATATGCTGATGACCTTAAAATTTTGTCAGTTATAAACCATATTGATGATTGACTTCAAGCTTGTCTTAGTAAAGTAAACCACTGGTGCTTAGTAAATAAACTACCCTTGAATGCTAGTAAATGCAACGTAATGTTATTCTCATTGAAAACATCTCCGATTATTTTTTACTATCATTTGGTTAGCGATATTCTTCAGAGGCCTACAACTTTTCGCGACCTAGGCGTAATCTTTGATAGCAAATTTCATTTACCAACCACATTGATATCATAACCTCTGAAGCCTTTAGGGCTCTTGGATTCATAGCTCACACCAGTTGTGAATTTACTAATACGGATATATTGAAAATCCTTTACCAATCATTTGTGACGTCGAAACTTGAATATGCATCACTTATTTGGTGTCCCAGTTATTATGTTCATAAGAGCAACTTGGAAGCAGTTCAACGCTGGTTTGTTAAACTACTTTGGTTTAAGTCGGATGGTATCTATCCAGCTATTGGCTTTCCGCAGAGTCAATTGCTTGAAAGGTTCTCGTTGTCTACTCTGGAAGACAGACGAATATACGTCTCTCAAGTATTCGTAACAATATTAATAAACTATGTAGCAACCTCGATATTTTTAATTGCACCCTTAATGATATAAAAGCTGAAGTTTTTAATTAATTTAAATACTTTCAAATTACTTTTGTTTTTCTTACACTGAATTTTAATCTTTATTTCCTTCTGTCTTTTTCTCGCTAATACTGCACATGTACCTCTTTAAACTTGTTTTTAATTATCTGTAATTTACACTTTGTTTTAATTTTAGGTAATTGAAGTATCAAAAACATATTTTAAATACTATAAATTGTTAACCAAATCCAAGTATTTTGACAGAGTAATTGAAGTACCAAATAGCGGGTTTCCAATGTACTTACTTCAAATACAGTATTTGAAATACCAAAAGTAATTCAAGTACCATTTTTCAAGTACTAAGTACTACAGCCCTGATTACTCTTTAGCATTTCAAACAAAAAACCATTTTTTTCTTTTCATTTAGCTTCATATAAAGAGACACAGCATAGAAACGGAGAAAACTCTCTGCACTTGTCTTGTGTTCACTTTTAGGTAAAATTTCTAGAAAAATCTTTACTATTTTTTTCCTAATTACAAAGTTAAGGGGCTAAAAATTAAATATGTGAAAAAATAATTTACAAAATAGCGATGGGAGACAAAAGAATACTAATTATTGCAAAAAAATTCATAGTCCTTCTCAATGATGGAACCAGAGAAGACATTAGAGATGATGAATCAGAATTAAGATTTGTTTCAATTTTACATATCTTAACTAATAGTTTGTACAACTTTAAATTTTGATCTGTAGAAATAAAACAATGTGTTTGAATCTGATATGTGAAATTTAATTATGTTAACTATAATAAAGAATGAAAACAAATTTATTAAGCAGTACTTAAACATGTACTAGATTATCAGAGTACAGAGGAAAAATGGAAAGAGTAAAATAACGGTTCTAACTCCGTTATGATCGAAGAAAAACTACCTATATTTTATGAAAGATAACATACATTGTCTGTTAAAACAATGCTACCGCTTTCTCAAATCATACCACTCCCAAAGTTGGTAATACCAATAGAATATTTTGTAAAATGTTATTTTTTTGTTTGAACACTCTCACTCAACATTTTTAAGAAATACCCAATGACTTTAAAAATTTGCTGTGTTTCGCTGAAATTTTGTTAAAACATCAGCTGGCATTTTGTTTGTCGACAAAAACATAATATTTTTAGTCACAAACTCTTCTATAAAATCCTTATTTTACTATAAGGATCGTAACCAGACTGCAACCAACAACTCTCCGAGCTATATACCCCGCCGGGCGCTGAATTACAAGTTACAAGCCTGGCGCATTAAGCGTAATAATTGCATACTACCATCAAAACGCTAATGCTTCGATTGCAACAAACACCAGCTGAAAGACTGATCCTACTTAAAAGAGCTCTCGTGCCAGTCGTCACACACCACTTGCAGATTGCAGTTTCGAGCTGTTGGCTCTCGTCAGTGCAAGGTAGGCATGTGACAACCGACACGAGGATCACTTGACTATTTAGTACATTTCGGTATCTTTGGGATAGCGACATGTAAAACAGTCAGCAGGCGCCATCTAGTGGTCCAGTGTCTGTTGCAATCGAAAAATAAATAGCCTGACTGGGCTTAGCATAGTTTAAGTGTGCTTTTAAAGGGCGAAATATTAAAACATAATATTTTTAGTCGCAAACTCTCTATAAAATCCTTATTCTACTATAAAGAACGTAACCAGACTGCAACCAACAGCTACTCTCCGGGCTATTACCATCAAAACTCTAATGCTTCGATGGCAACAAACACCAGCTGAAAGACTCCTTTAAGTAGGATCAGTCTTTCGGCTGGTGTTTGTAGCAATCGAAGCATTAACATTTTGATGGTAGTATGCAATTATTACGCTTAACGCGCCAGGCTTGTAACTTGTAATTCAGCGCTCGGCGGGGCACATAGCCCAGAGAGTAGCTGTTGGTTCGTTGGTTGCAGTCTGGTTACGTTCCTTATAGTAAAATAAGGATTTTATAGAGGAGTTTGCGACTAAAAATATTATGTTTTAAGTACTTAACAGAAATAAACTTATTAGCTACAGCTTCTCGTATGAAATGATGTTTCATATCTATATGCTTCGAGCATTTGTGGTATGGTACACTGCATGCCGACTGTTAACATGCCGACAAATATGTTTTACAGAATTTTAAGAGCAAAAAATAAGAAATGTGATTATTTATTATTTGTTACTTGTTTCGTTTAAGTACGATTTTGGATTCATTAGATTTCTTACAAAATTCTAGGGCCACTTGCCACTTTATGTAGCATGATCATAATTCGAGCCTAAAAAATTATGACACTGCATGCTTGATGGAGTTATTTAACAAAATTATTCAAAGTAATTTAAATTTTATAAAAAATACTGAATATTTAAAAGTACTTTTTTAAGCAATAATTATTACTTATTTAGAAATAAGTACAAGTATCCAGTACTTGTTAGTTAATGTACTGGGAACTTGTAAGTAGCAGTACATGTATTTTAAGAGTACTTAAAATAAAATGCTTGAAGTTAAAATATACTGATTACTTTAATTGGAGTACATTTTAGTTCTGAGCACCTCAACTCTGAATGTTGGTATAATGTTTTGAATAAATTTGAGTTTGATTACCATCTTAACAAACACAATGCATTTTTGTTTAGTTTCTGAGGAAGAAGCTAAATACTTCTTAAACGATCAAGTGTCGGTAGATCTAGAAACTTTCATCAACAGTTGTTGGACTCATATCAAGCCATATCTGATGATGGATGCAGGACATTTTAAACAACCCGAATCTGAGGAGTCACAAAGTGAGGCACAAGGCGAGGCTGAAGACATGCAAGAAGGAGATGAGCATGAGGAAGGTATGTATATTCAATTTTCTTATCTATCTACATAGATGCTTACTTTGTTTGCGGTAAATATTGTAAACTGTTTTTTACCCACTCCCCCTGTGCCTAGAGTCTTGAAATTGGGCACAGCGACGTACGCTTGATGATAATAGAAGTGTCTACCAATCAAAAAGTCGGGAGAAAGACGATAATTTTGGGAGAATCACAAATAGGCAGAGAAAATCGCCAAAGAGAAACAGTTTTTTTGTTGAATATGACTTCACTGCGTAATGACCTGTTTTAATGCAAAAATATTTTAAAAACCGTGGGATACATAAATAATTCCATTTTTATACATTTTTATTTTTATACTATTGTCCGTTTTTGCAAAAAAATAGTTTTTTGCTTATTTTTATTTTAACTGATAAAAAATGTGATTAGAAAGGTTAATTTACAATGCTCAAGTATCGCAGAGTTTACTTCAATTGATTTTTCCGAAGTTTCAAAAAATCGCGAAAATTTAAAGATTTATATGCAATTTCAAAGGAAAAATCGTCTATTAGGCCATTTCTAGCTGTTGTTTTACAAAAGGCTATGATTAAAAGGTATCAGAAATAAAAAATCAAATTTTGCACTAGTTTTTTTCAAAACTAATGTAATTTTTCAATACGAATCTAACAATGTATCGTAACACAACTATTCATCACGTTTTCCTTTGCGATTGCTGCTAAATTCAAAATCTGAAAATTTATCAACTATGCCTTGACAGCCTAAATTGAAATAAATGAATACGTAGGGTTCATGAATTTGAAAATTATTTTAATAATGTGTGTTGATGCGTTTGAGTAATTCGAAAATAGTGATTTCGCCAACTTTGAACCTTTCTGCAATACAAATACTTTTAATTATCATAAACTTAGTTTTATCTGTATTTAAGCTAAAGCGATTCAGGTCCAACCATTTTTCTATTTCTCTAAGCTGCATGATGCATATCAATATGTCGTCAGCAAATAGTTGTAAGCTGCATTTTTTAAGGTATTTCATGATATCAGTTATGTACAGAACAAACAGATTAGGGCCCATAACAGTTTCTTGCGGTACACCGAATATTGTCTCTTTTGGTAAGGATGTGTCATTTTTATATTTGGCAGTTTGTGTTCTAGTTTTTAAATAACTGGTCATCCATTTCACAATGTTATGTCCAAATCCGTATATTTTAAACTTTAATAGCAATAACTGTCAATTAATTGAACTGAATTTGCGGTAGGTTCTTGATGAAACATATTCAATAGAATAATTATAAATATTCAAAAGAATAGTTACAATATGCACTTGGTTTATTGTTTCATGAGTTTTGTTCAGTTTTGTCTGATATATGTTTCGGCAAGTCCAGCTTGGTATTTTGATAGTAGGTTGTTGATTTCTATATATTCTATTATTTGTTCAGTAATTCCAGTAATTTTTAGTAAACTGGTACCATATTTATGGGTCTATGCTCCTCACATGGAATTATTTTATTTTTCTTTTCTATGGGTATTACTGTTGATGTGTTCCAAGTTTCTAAGCTGGTGTTTATAACTTGTAAAAATTGGTTGCCTATTGCTTTAAATGATAATTTCAAAATGTGTACATTTATGCCATCTATACTACTGGGTTTATTTTTCATGTTATGATGTTCTTTAAATTTTTTATTTCCAGTAATTTGAACTTTTCCAGTTTACAATTGGTCTTTTCCATGTTATTCAATATTGTATCATAATAGTTATTTGGATTTAAATTTACAGTAATTTGTTTTACACTTTTCAGAAAGAATCTATTAAATTTCTCAGTGATTACTTTATTTTCTGTTATAAATACGTTATTAAAAATTATTCCATTATCGTTATCATTTCTTTTTTCATTTAAAAGCAGTTTTAATGTCTTCTTCATTTTATTTGAGTTTCCTTTAACTTAACACTATTAAGATCATATTTATCCAATAGATATCAAACCGTTAGAATAAATAATGAATATTCAAATAAAACAAAAATAATACACGGGGCGCCCCAAGGTTCAGTACTTGGGCCCCTTCTCTTTTTAATATATGTTAATGACTTCCCAAATTCAAATGAACACTCTAGGGACATACTTTTTGCAGATGACACAACTATTTAGGTTCAAAATAATAGCATTGAACAACTTTCTGCAGTGGCATGTGAGGTAGAGTCAAGGGCAGAGCTTTGGTTCAAAGCAAATAAACTCACATTAAATCGAGATAAAACAGTGCACATGATCTTCTCACTGCGTGATAAAATAGGACACAGTGTTCCTGATCCGCAGGAATCAACAAAGTTCTTGGAAGTTTATGTTGATAATAAATTGACCTGGCATGTAAATATAGAAAATTTATCAAAAAAATTGTGAAAAAATACATTTATTTTGAGAAATCTAGCTAATGAAGTAGGTAAAGAAGCTCTAAAAAATGCATACTTTGCACTATGCCACTCTGTGCTTTCCTACGCTGTTCTAGTATGGGGACAAGCGTCAAATTGGAACAGAGTTTTTGCTCTACAAAGGCGAGCAATACGTATAGTAGCCAACTTAAATTATAGGGCTGATTGTAGAGAACAATTTTGCGAGTTAAATATACTTATATTTCCATCAATATATATATATATATATATATATATATATGAGTTGCTTTTGTACGCTAGAAAGGATTTATAAACTCAGGGTTTAAACAAAGAAGAACGTGACTAATAATTACAATACAAGACACAAAGATATGTTAACAATACCTTACGTAAGACTAACAAAAAGTCAAAAGGGAATTCAAATTTTAGCACCCAAATTTCTCAATAAACTACCAGCCGATATAAAATGCTTACCAGATCCGAGTTTCAAGAAAAAAATAAGGTCCATCTTGCTCGAAAAAGCTTTTTATTCGTATGATGAATTTCTATCATATAAGTTCAATGATGATTTAAAATGATTAAAAATGTTTGCCTAAATCTGGTTTGTTCTATACTTCTATGTTTTATTGTGGTATATATGATATCTGTATATATTTTTATATTGTTTTCTTTTATTGTAAATATTGACTTGTGCAAATACTACTTTTGTATATAGCATAAATAAAATGATTTGATTTGACTTCATCAATTATTCTTTGATAATAATATATGTTATCTAACGAGTGTCACTACCATGTTCCTTTTTACTTTAAATTCGTGTTACTTGTTACCTGTTTTTATAGCTGTTTTATATAATTGATCTCTTTCCTTTTTTTTGACTATCTCATTCGTCCACCACTTTTTATTTCCCCCTTTATTTGTAATACTTATCTCTCTCTGTTACTGGCGCATGCTTGTTTAATGTTTGGTTTAGATTGTTTACTAATTTCTCAGCTAATGTGCTTACATCAGTGCAATTCGGTATCCATTTAGTGTTCATTAAATCGAATTGAAAATGTGTTTCATTAAAATCATTGTAATCTCTGATTACTTTTTTCTGTGGTTTTGCCATATCGTTATTATTTAATTGTACAGTTATGATTATTTAATGTCTTTGGAATTAGTAATTAGCAGGTCTATAATTGTCGAACTGTCTTCTGTTATACGAATAAATTGATCCATTATTTGGTACAGTCCTAGATTTTGTATGGTGTTTATTAACAGTTTTGGTTGAAAAATTCATTAAAATTTCTTCTACTTTGGTCACAAAAGTTAGATGGTTAGAGTTAGGTGAATGAAAAGGCTAAATGTTTAATATTTATGACTGTTTATAGTTATTTATATTCCTTTTGATATATATGATGGATCCCCTGTATGGCGGCTAGTTGAATACGAACGTAGAACGTTATAACCTTCAATATATATTTCATTATCTTGAATTTCTTCTGTAGTATGTATTTCTGCTAGACAAATAATTGCATTAATATCATTTGCTAGTTTTATTCTGTAAGAAAATCTTTTTGTAGCACACGAGGACGAAGAAGAGGAGGAACATGAACCCGAGCAGCCTGAAGAACACCACGAGGAATCCACGGCCATACCTTACGATGAGGAGACACAAAAACTCGTAGAACGAGCCACGGCGGCTCGTAACGAATACCACGAAGCTGAGGCACAGGTTAGAAACATCGACACTGAAATCCAAAACATTAAAGATTATTTGGAGAAAGACTTCGGGCCTGAAGAAGAGTTTGCAACTTTGCAGGGCCAGTGCTTCGAGTACGAAGACCATGAGTACATATACAAGCTTTGCCCGTTCGAAAAAACGACGCAACAACCGAAAGTGGGCAAGACGTTGTCTACGTTGGGAACATGGGGCAGATGGGACGGCTCGGGTGGCAACAAATATGAAGCCATGCTTTACGAGAAGGGGCAGTCGTGCTGGAACGGCCCCCAACGCTCCACCAGGGTGCGTATCGAGTGTGGCAGCGATAATAAATTAACTAGTGTATCGGAACCTAATCGTTGCGAGTATTTGTTCGATTTTGTCACTCCCGCAGCCTGCAGAGAAGTGCCGGTCGATATACACGAGGAGTTACACGACGAATTGTGAGGAAGAGACTAATTAGTGAGATAATTGCCCAAGTTACTTTTTTTATCATTTTAAGTTGCAGTGAGTATTACCAATAAAAATTTTTATGTTGCCGATGCTAAATTGTCCGTTCAAGGTATTTCATTCCACATTTTTTTATTTAGTTTTTTTTTTATTCATAAGTATACTCGTTAAGAATCAACTTAAATTCTGGCAATTTTTTTCGTGTTATAATCATGTCATTCAACTTCTTGTATTTCTTTTTTCTTCTTTCTTTTTGTCATGCCCATCTGCGTTCATTTTTACATTTAAAATTAAGTCTTATTTATGTGATTGTGTAAGAGACCAAGAAATAGAACTTTGTTAAAGGTGTAAATTTTCATTGAATAAATAATTTGTAGAATTTTATTAATATTTTTTACCTCTACATATTTTTCCACTTGTGTTTCCAAATGAACGTGCTTATACACGTTTCCAAATTTTATGCGAGCATCGACCAAACTTGGCAGAAATTATTCATTTGGATGTCCTTTTTTCAGAACATGACAGACAATTCTATGCAGTCATTTTAATGTTAATGGCATAAAACATTCGCCAAAATTTCCAAATTTGAATGCTCAAATTCAAAATGGCTAGAAATCCATCATTTCTGTCTTCCAATCTATTGGATGGGTTCATTAATATGCATAATAATATATATTCCATCAATTATATAATTTTTGTTTATTTACCCCTTCAAGAGTTCTTTCTGTTCAGAAAAAAGTCCCAATGGTTCAAATGCAATAATTTTTCTTTAATTTCCTTGTTTTTTCTATAATTTATCAAATATGCAACATTTTGCACTAACTAGCCAGTACAATCCGTATAATAGGAGTTTATAGGGGCTGTGTATACATTTAATGTGGTAAATGGCGTAAAATTGTTTAAAAACGGTAAAATGAATATTTTAATAATGAATAATGTTTTACAACAAAAAATCAAATAAGTATTAAATGTTCATAGAGTAAGACCCACAGACCTACATCATTTTAACAAAGCTTAAGATTTTCACAGTAAATGTGTAATATGTAGGTAAAAACGTATTGCATACTTGCTAACTTGAAAGCGGGGCCCTTTTACAGATAATAGGTACTAAAGGTAAATAAAAAATCTTACTATTACGTTTATACAACAAAAAGTATGTAATTTCATTAACAACCGTCTGTGGTATATTGGTTGAGTTGCCTGCCACGCGCGAGGTTGAAGGTTCAAATCACGTCTCGCATTTTTTTTAAAGATTTTGTACGAGATGTATTTCGGCTCGATTAGCAACTGAAATAACTAATACGAACATAAATATGAAAAATTAAGTACGCATGCGTTTTTACCTAGCTTTAGAGCGTCTGGCAATAATAAATGTTCATTCTTAATAATATTGTGTAGGTAATACATATATAAAAACCAGCTATGCTACTTTAATATAAAAGTAAGTACGCATGTGTTTTTAATAAAATATTACACATTTATTGTGATTCTCCAGCTTTAAAGCGTCTGGTGGAAGTTAGCCCCCACGGAAAGCGTCTGGCAATAATAAATCTTCGTTCTTAATAATATTGTGTAAAACATACAGGGTGTCTCACCGGGAACTGAATCGATCGATATAGAGAAAAGTACGCATCAGAAAATTTAGATAATTACTAATGTCGGTGTGGCCAATCCAACTAAAATAATTACAAGCAGCTAGCACTTCCGCCTATACCGGAAGTCGATACCAACTTGCTTATTTCAAATGGAACACCCTATATATTTTAGGGTTTTCGAAAAGAGCATAAAATTCTGAGTCGAAAATATGTAGCATATCCTATACCTAAACCTAGCCGTTTCAGAAATATTTGACATTTTATAGAAAATTTGACAGGTGCAATGGTTTGCAAGAACTGTTATAACTTTCTTCATGTAAAAGATCCTCATTTGCTTCTTGTCACGTAAAAAGATCACAAGGAGAATTATGTTCTACAACTGAAACAAATTCAGTAATATCATACCAAGTGTTCCGTTTTTCGCGTTACATTTGTGTCAATTTCAAACCGCGAAAACTTGTTTAGGTCAAATGGAACATGGATTTTTTTTACATCAAGTTGTGTAAAATTGAAATCCCTTTTTTCTGATATTAGCATTGCGGGGGTTAAAGTTACAACTTTTTAAAATATTTGCGATTTTCTTAGAAATTCATGAATTGTAATCATTTCATCAAAATAGCTATGATTAGAAACAATCAGTCATTATCTTATGTCCAAAAATGCCAGCATGTTTAAATTATACCAACAAAAACTTTTTAAATTTGTTTATTATTTATGGAGAATGTGATAAAGTAATATCAAGAACTTGCAGCACATTTGCTACTCAATATCCACAAAAACGCAAAATAACTCTAACTCTGTAACATGCGTATTAATCGAATTGAAGATATGGCATGAACTAAAATAGCAGAGATAAGATCAATTTAAAATATGATTTCATTTTAATTTAATAATTGCTCAAAATTCCGCCCTCAAACCTCGACACATTTTTCGCACCTTCGGATTAGTTCCTCATGGGTAGTTCTTCTAATTGAATCCTGTGATATGTTTTGAAATTCATTTCTTACTCTTTGCATACAATCTTCAGTGGTTGTTAATGGGCTCTCATAAACTTTATTTTTAATAGTTCCCCAAATAAAATAATCCAGAACTGATAAATCGGACGAGCGAGGAGGCCATAAGAAAGGTCCATTATTGGCAATCCATTGATCATAAAAAGTTTCTTGTAAATAATTATTAATTAAATATGCGTTATGTGGGGGAGCACCGTCGTGCTGATAAAAAGTGGTTCTATGTTCGGCGAGAGGTAAATTTTCTAAATAGTTATTCAAATTTTGTAAGATATTCAGATATCTTTCACCTAAAAAAAAAAACAAAAATTTACCTATACATATTAGTAGAAGAGAAAATTTAATTTACCGTTTAGATTTTCCTGATAAAATTGTAATGCCACCACTATCGTTTCTTATGGCACAGTAAACATTGAACTGCCAACTTTCCTGAAAGTTTCGCTCTCTGAACATATGAGGATTTGAGTCACTCCAAAAATGCGAATTGTGTCTATAAAAAGTCCATTTTTAGCAAATTTTGCTTCATCTGTCCATATAATATTTCCCAAATAAGAATCGTGACCCTCAGACCTTATTAGAATAAACTCACAAAAATTGTGTCTTCTTAGGAAATCTGTTTCTTTTAATCCCTGAACCATATGGAATGAAAACGGGTGAAACTTATGTTTTAATAAGATTCTGTGAATTGAATCCTTGCATAGTCTGGTCGATAGCCGAGTGGGTTAAGGCGCGAGGTGGCAATCGCGGTTAATCACACGGACATCGCACCACCGGGTTCGAATCCTGGCTCCGGCACTGGCACTGTCGGAGGAAATGGTTGTATGTCCGCGTTTTTTTCAATGTGTAACCCCCTTCCGCACTCTGGAATTGGGGGTTGTCTAATTTATGTGGTGTTTATTATTATTATTATTATTATTATAGTCCCGATTCCAGAGCAGCTTGTCTTAATGATATCCTTTGAAATGCATGAAAATATCCCAGAATGACTATTTCAATGTTTTCGTCATCAACAATGGGCTTTCTTCTTTGCATTTTTGCCTTGACAGAGCCATAATTTTTCAAATTTTCCAGTATGTGTTTTACAGTGTTTAGTGACGGTTTCCGTTTTTCTGGATATCGAGTAGCAAATGTGCTGCAAGTTCTTGATATTACTTTATCACATTCTCCATAAATAATAAACAAATTTAAAAAGTTTTCGTTGGTATAATTTAAACGTGCTGGCATTTTTTGACATAAGATGATATTGACTGATTGTTTCTAATCGTGGCTATTTTGATGAAATGATTACAATTCATGAATTTCTATAAAATCGCAAATAGTTCAAAAAATTGTAACTTTAACCCCCACAATGCTAATATCAGAAAAAAGGGAATTCAATTTTACACAACTTGACGTAAAAAAATACAGGGTGCGCCATTTGACCTGAACAAGTTTTCGCAGTTTGAAGTTGACAAAATGTAACGTGAAAAGCGGAACACTTGGTATGACATTATTGAATTTATTTCAGTTGTAGAACGTAGTTCTCCTTGTGTTCTTTTTATGTGACAAGAAGCAAATGAGGATCTTTTACACGAAGAAAGTTATAACGGTTCTTGCAAACCATTGCACCTGTCAAATTTTCTATAAAATGTCAAATGTCTCTGAAACGGCTAGGTTTAGGTATAGGATATGCTACATATTTTCGACTCAGAATTTTATGCTCTTTTCAAAAACCCTAAAATATATAAGGTGTTCCATTTGAAATAAGCAAGTTGGTATCGACTTCCGGTATAAGTGGAAATGCCAGCTGCTTGTAATTATTTTAGTTGGATTGGCCACACCAACATTAGTAATAATAATAATAATAGTATTTTATTGAACATTATGTAATCAAAGAGGTAGTTTACATGTTATATATGAAAAAAAAACAAATAAATAAATTGCATATGTAAGTAATACAAAATATATATAAAAAAGGAAAAAATACACATACAATACATGTAAATTAATTGTGCTGGTATGATGTTTTTCATTCCTGTCTTAAGATTCTAAGGCATTCCCATATTGTGTGTTCTGGGTGTTTTCTGTGGTTGCGATGTTCTTCATCTCGTGTTTTGCAAAGATGTTGGAATATTTGTATGTTGTAGTCTGACGAGGAAAATTTTGTGGATAGTTTAACAATTCTTTGGTGAATGGGTTCAATGTTTGTGATTTGATAGAGGAGCTGATTAGGGGGATTATGTAGAGGATTTCTGGGATGTCGAACTTTTGTAATAGATCTGATGGTGGAAGTTTCAGCCACTTTTAGGTTGCGAATTGCTGGTGCCCTTGCGTTTAAGTATATGGGGTGGCTATATTCCAGTATAGGTCTACATATCATTTTATATATGTTTACAGCAGTTTTTATGTTGATCCCTTTATTTTTATAGGTAAGACTTCTGAAATGTCTGCCTCTAGAAATACATTTCTTTTTAATTGATTTTGTATGACTGTTCAGATTCAATTTCTGATCCACGGTAACTCCAAGATATTTAGCTGAAGTTTGGCTTGTTAGTAAATAGTTATTAAATCTGATTTTTGGAGAGTTTGCTTTGATCTGGTGGTTAAAAATAATGTACTGTGACTCAGATGGGTTTATATTGGTACGCCATTTGTTACTCCATACTATGATTGCATCTAGAAGTCTTTGCAGTTCTTCTATCGTTTTACTTAATTTATCATTATGACTTACTAAAGCAGTCATACCAACATTAGTAATTATCTAAATTTTTCAAAATTTTCTGATGCGTACTTTTCTCTATGTCGATCGATTCAGTTCCCGGTGAGACACCCTGTATATAAAAAACAGCTATGCTACTTTAACGTAAAAGTAGGTACGCTTGCGTTTTTACCTATATATTACACATTTATTATGATTCTCCAGCTTGAAAGCGTCTGGTGGAAGTTAGGGCCCACGGAAAGCGTCTGGCAATAATAAATATTCGTTCTTAATAATATTGTATAAAACATATTCGTTCGTATTAGTTAATGAGATTCTTAAACATAAATTCGATGAACCAAATAAAACCATATTTATTAAGTCATAATATATTTACAAAACTTTCATTTAAATACAAATCAATAAAAAAATATCTACACCTAAAAATATTTCGGAAAACAGGGGAAGATACTCTTTTACAGCAATAAGTTGCTACAGAAAACAAAACGCACACTTTAAACATCATCTAAAATTACTCAAACATCACAAATTACAACTCGTCATGTCCTAGATGCTTATTAACAAAGTCGTACAAGTCATCCAATGATCTACTGCCGCTGTATTCAGAAATCTTTTTGCCATCCTTGTAAAGAAAAATCGTCGGGAAACCCGCAACCTCCTCATCACTACACAACTTCTTATTAGTTTCTAAAGTGCAGTCAACTTTTACGATGCTAACGTCTGATTTTGTCGAAAACTTCTTTCCCAGACTGTCCCAAGTGGGGGAAAGGCGTTTGCAATGCCCGCACCATGGTGCATAGAATTTAACGAAAGTCACCCCACTTTGTATTCCGTTTTTGAAGGTATCTCCGGTCAATTCACCAATGGGGCCTGGGGCGCCCGTTTCCTCATCTTCATGTATTTCGTTTTCTTTATCGGAGCCCAGCATTCTTTTGATGTAGAGTTTTAGGTCTTCGTGGCTTCTGTCCCCTTGGTACTTGTCTACCTAGTCATGAAAAATATTCTTATTAAAGAAAATGTTTAGTCTTATGACAATTAAACAAAAATTGGAGGGTATTATAGCTATGGTGGTATTTGAAATACAGGATTGGGTTTTTAGATCAGGGCCAATCCTGTTTAAGGCAATAAAAATTCTCATTATAAGAACGGTCGGAAAATGTAGTTAATGGTGTAAATAAATAAGAAAAAATCATCCAGACTAAATAAAAGTTCGGGAAGGGGGGTTGGGGTGGTCATATATACGTTTTTAGGGGTTGATACTCGTTTTTTGCGATTTGCGGCTAAACTATGCATCTTATCGAAAAATGTTGAATGTAAAAGTTGTAGATAATGAAAAAATCTAAAACTTTCTGATTGATCATTATTGACCATAACCTCAAAATTATCGAGAAAAATGCAAAACGCCGTTTTTTCGGTTTTTAATTTATAACTATCGCAAAAATGTTTATATTTTCATGAAAATTGGTGAAAATGTTCTTTTTTGAGTTTCAAACAAGCCCAAATTTTTTCAAAGCGAAATATTTAATTTACGATGTTTTATGAAGAATATAAAAAAAGAAGACCTAATTTTCAATCGAAACATTTGGTTAGCAAATTTTCGATTAATGAACTTTACTAGTGCTCATTGTTTTCGTTGAAATCTCAACTTTAATATAGAATTAAAATATAATATTGTTTATATACAAAAATATCGTTAAAAAAGCGAAAAACTGAAAAACTACTTTTTAAAAATCGAGTTTTCGGTGAAAATGATGAATTTCTTTTTCTTTATTGTAAATAAACGTTTGCATTCATAAAAAGTGTTAATTCTCATACAATACTATGTTATACAAGTAATGTACATGTACCTAACTGAGGCGAGACTGTTACAATTGATCCATTACTATTATTTCAGAGAATTTCGCGAAATATCAGCAGCACAGATGATATGAAAAATTATTTACAGTACGAGCTTGCTCCATTTCCTGTGTCGTTGTTTACAGAGAAAGAATGGCTTCAGAAAAAATGTTAAGTCATATTTATATACAGAATTAACAAAAAACGAGTACCAACCCCTAAAAACGTATATATTACCACCCCAACCCCCCTTCCCGAACTTTTACTCAGTCTGGACGATTTTTCCTTAATTATTTACACCATTAACTACATTTTCCGGCCATTCCTATACTGCTAAGAATTTATCGTCTATTACGATATTTTAAACGGTTTGGCCCTGGTCTATTTATAACTTGCTGTTCGACGAGGGACACTTAGTAAAATAATTCTCAAGGAAATGTGAGTTGTTAGTTATTGTAATGTACTAAGTAAGCTTATAGTCTGAGCGAAATTAGTCATTGACCGGGAAAATTTATTCGGATGGAATATTTTTGTGCCATCTTGTTCAAAATGTGCTCCCTTATAATAAAGTACAATTTGCTAGATGAAAATGTGGTCAGAAATTGTTTAAACAATTTTTTTTTCAACAAATTAGAAAAATTGACTTGTTTTGGAAAAAATATTTTCGTATTTTCACACCGAAACAAACTAAAAGTGTTCTTAGACATCTTTCTCTAGAGTTGATAGATTTGAGAAGAAAATTCGTGGATTCTCAAAAAATGCGAAATTTACAATTTTCAGGGCTCATAAACTATATGAAAATTATGTTTTCTAATGTAAGAAAATTTTTTATTTATTTGAAGCTAATACCACAATATAACTGTATATTATATCATAGTGAGATGTGCCGCTACGCTGACTTAACAATTCTTAACAATTAACCACATGACAAACACTTAAGCCAAAGAATAACAAAATACTAAGAGCAAATAGTTCATATATTACCAGCTGTATATTTTATATTTAAAGATTTATATTACCAACGCTCGTATATTTGTCATGTCAAGCAGTTACTGTATCAGTTTATGCCAAACTTACCTTTTTTCCATCCTCAATCCACAACAAGGTGGGATAGCCCTTAACTTCCAAATTGTTGCAAACAGATCTATGTTGTGTACAATCGACTTTCCCGATACTAAGATCGGACTCGGATTCCAAGGATTTCGCTAATTGTTCCCACGTGGGTGCAAGTTTCTAAAAAAAATATGTACCGTTATTACCTGTGGGAGAGAAAACATTATTTTACCTGGCAGTGTCCACACCAAGGAGCATAGAACTTGATGAAATGCTTTCCAGTTCTTGTGTGTTTATCAAAGTTTTCTTCGGTGAGCTCAACAAGCCCGCTTGCTGGTTGGGGGATGCTTGTCTCAGATATTTCCTCGTCGCCCTGAATAGTACAATCATTAAATCGAGTATAAACATTCAAAAAGCATTAAGTTTCAGCGAAGTCGTTTTCTCAAATGAAATGTGCTAAACTTGATAACACGTTTTGGTTTTACAACGCCTTGAAACTCTTGTAATTTTAACATTCTAAATGCAAAATAATACAATCAGTAAGCATGGGCAGATTTAAAAGTGCTAATGTGCACATAGTATCTACTATAATTCATCTAATGGAAATACGTATGAAATTAAAATTGAATAATTGAAATATAATGTTTGTAGAGTGATTTTAAAAGGCCTCAAAGCGATGGATTTTTGTTCAGATAAATGATCGAGAGGCCAGTGCCCATATACTCCCCTTTGGATCAGGCCCTGTCATATGTTTCAAAGCGTGCACTATTCGTGAGTTATTACAACTTGACAAAATCGGTTATAAATCAGGAAGTAAACCATATTTTTCCTCACGTATGCAACGTTGCATCAGTTACTCTCAACCAGTTGAAGCCCACGAGTTTCCCACATTTTTAACTTATTTTGTTAAGTTGCACCATTTTTTATCGAACTGGCTGCTTTTTGAATGAGAACTCTAAATGAGCAAACATAACATTAAAAAAATTGGGATACCGTAGACTTGCATTATTTTAGGCCATTCTTATATGGTTTTAAAAAAATTTACCCACAGAAATATACAGAAACTTAAAATAAGGAGAAAAATTATTTAATTTAGATATTAATATATTAGTAAATTTGCGTGGACAACACACGGACAGAACATTAGAATTTATATTAGTCAACAGAAAATTTATAAGATTTTATTGTGTAAAAAATTTTACCTAGTAGTTTCTAGTCAAAATGTAGACAAAGAGTGTTAATTTCTTTTACAGTGTGGAACAGATATTCAGTATTTCAATTATTGTGCATGTTTATAAAAAATCCTCAGACACATCAATTTTGGATTCTGAAATAACATCCCGCAATGTACAAATTTCATCTCTAAATTCAAACCCTTTCGAGTCCCTTTCCCCTAAATGGGAAGTAGAGGCTTGTAATAACTCTTTTGGGAGATCTTTTCATCCTCTATTCCAAAATGCTATGGTTTTAATACAGTCTTAAAATCAACTAAAATTATTCCTATCCACATAAAAGGAGATATTCTACTACCTGAAAATTACAGACCTGTTGCCCTCTTATCAAGTATCTCAAAAATTTTAGAGAAGGTAATTTACAAAAAATATTGCTTCTGTACAAAGGAGAAATTGTTTTCAATTCAAACTCTCAACATGTTTTCTCAAAGGTTTGTCCACGGAGACAGCAATTATGAATATTTTAAACATAGTCTTTGATAATCTAGAGCAGAATAAAAATTGTATCGGCATTTTCATGAACTTGAGCAAAGCTTCCGATTTAATCGATCATAAATTACTTACTAAAAAACTTGAACAATATGGACTTAGAGGAAAAATATCAGACTGGTTAACCTCATATCTTTCTAATACGCAACAGCTTGTTGAAGTGAATGGTATGAGGTCTGAATTTGTAAATGTTGAAATTGGTGTACCCCAGGGGTCGGTCTTGGGGCCCTTACTATTTATTGTATTATTAACGATTTACCAGAAAATTTTGTGGAAAACACTTTAACCATGTACGCTGATGACAATTCTTTAATACTATCTAATAGCACATCATTAACAACTGTGCAGATTGGTACAGTTATTATAAACTGCTTATAAATATATCCAAGACCGTATTCATAAATTTTACAACCAGATCGTCTTCCTTTGAAAACAGTTATTTGATAAAAATAAATGAACGCTCTGTTACAACAAAGTTTCTTGGAATATACAGGGTTACTGGTAATTCGATACATTCCTTTGGAGATGTGATGGGGCATGATCTAAGAAGTAAATTTGACCCTAACATATATTATGCAAAACTCAATAGTTTTTGAGATATTTAATTTTTTTTGTTTTTCTCAAAAAGTAGATCTTAATGTCCTAAAAGTTAATTTTCGAAAAATCTATTTGACATTTTTAAATTTTTTTTTACTGGATTACTTGTCCAATATTGTAGATATCCGTTTGGAATGAAAAATATCTGGAAACATTTCGATCATGTGAACATCTGAAATAAAAACTTTAAAGAATTTTTTTTTTTTAAATCAGCTATGAAATTTACCTATTAGGTTTTTTCAAAAAAATATTAACGTAACACGCGTATAAATTATTATAAAAACTGCCTTATTTCAATAGCTATCTAACAAGGTACAAATGTTCAATGTACCCTTAATAGTTCTAAGAAAATACTAGTAAAAATAACACAAGTAGTACGAATTTTATTTTTAGATAAACAGTAAAAAACATTTTAAAAGTAGAGTTTAATTCTTCATTAATTTCAAAGTTGTACATTATTTTTTATATCTCTTGCTCAAAATGGGAGCCCCTATTCCGTATACAGACATGGCAGCGTCTTCTTATTTCCGTCCTTGTTACTCTGGTTGTCAGATTATGCCTTATGTGTTGGGCAGCATCGACTATATTTGTCTAAGGTTTTCTATAGTATTGACTGGTGTGGCATAGACCATCTCCTTCATATGACGCCATACGTAATAATCAAGGGGTGTTAAGTCAGGGCTTCGCGCTGGCCACGGTATTGGGCCCGCTCTTCCAATCCAACGGTTAGGGAAACGTTGATCAAGTAACTGTCGTACTGTCAGCCGATAATGTGCTGCACAACCGTCGTTCTGAAACATCATTTGCTGTCTGACGGCGAGAGGAACATCTTCTAAAATCACCGCCAGATCATTTCTTAAAAAAATTTCATAGATTTCCCCGTTTAAATTTTGAGGAAGAAAGTGTGGCTCTATTAAATAGTGGCCAATGACTCCCATCCACACATTAATAGAAAACTTCATTTGGAAACTAGTTTCACGTGTTAACTTGGGATTTTCCTCCCAATAATGTAGGTTGTGGAAATTTGTTATACCCTCGCGATTAAATTTCGACTCGTCCGTCCATAAAATACTTGTTAAAAAATTTGCACTTTCTGCATCTGAATTTAACATAAAGTGGCAGAATTCCACTCTCTTTCCAGGATCACCTTCCTCCAAGTCTTGGACAGGGGTATAGTGGTAAGGATGACATCCAGCTCTACGTATCGTAGACCAAACTTTCCATTGTGACGCTCCGGTTAGTCTTGCGACTTTATTAGTTGAAATAGTTGGGTCTTCCTCAAAATACCTCAATATTTCTTCCTCATCATCTGGTTCATAAATGGGAGGAGCACCAGCGTCACTTCTTCTACATTTCACGGAGCCAGTTTCAGCGATATTTCGATATGCCGTACTGAATACACGTACATTTGGTAAGCGGCGGTTAGGGTACATAGAGCATATTCTCGGCGAGCTTCAGCAGCGTTGCCGCCACAGTATCCATAGACAAACAAGATATCAGCATATTCTGCGTTGGCATACGCGGCCATGGCACAGAAAATACAATAACAACAACTAATAACAACAACTACGAGCAAAATCAAAATCTTCGCTAACTAATTTAACAAGACCAACAAACTTAAGGGACACGGAGATAAGAATGTCAGTTAATGACATATATGCACAAACGTCAAAGTCAAGGACTGACTGACTTAAATGAAAATGAACGGTTAGTCGTTTAATAAATTCCGCCACCAGCATTATCTTTACTAATTTTTTATTAGAACTATCAAGGGTACATTAAATATTTCTACCTAGTTAGATAGCTATTGAAATAAGGAAGTTTTTATAATAATTTGTACGCGTGCTACATTAATATTTTTTTGAAAAAACCTAATAGGTAAATTTCATCTGATTTTAAAAAAAAAAATTTTACAAGTTTTTATTTTAAACGGATATCTATAATTTCGGACAAGTAATCCAGTAAAAAAAAATTTTAAAATGTCAAGTAGATTTTTCGGAAATTAACTTTTAAGACATTAAGATCTACTTTTTTGAGAAAAACAAAAACATTGAAATATCTCAAAAACTATTGAGTTTTGCATAATGATGTTAGGGCTAGATTTACTCCTTAGCTCATGCCCCATCACATCTCCAAAGGAATGTATCGAATTACCAGTAACCGTGTATATTGATTGTGGAAACGCATGTCACTAAATTAGCAAATAAATTGTCATCGATCTGTTATGCATTATATAGACTGAAAAATATATCTAACTTATTCACTGTAATGTCTTATTACTACGCAAATTTTGTATCTAAAATATGGTTTCATGTTTTGGGGGGCTTCTTCTCATTTTGAGCGAGTATTTAAAATTCAAAAGAAAGCAGTTAGAAATATGACAGGTGTATCTAAATATTGCTCATGTAGAAATCTGTTTAGAGCACTAAAAATACTGACGTTAGCATGGATTTATATTTTAGAAAATGTATGTTGTCAAACTAAACAAGAAGTCTTTTGTACCAAATGATTTTAATCATGATTATACTTAATACACGCAATGCGCTTCAGTCTCAGTATTCCAGTACATAGATTAACATCGCTTAAATTAACTCCTAGATATATGGGAATCAAATTATATAACAGACTACCTAAAGACCTAAGACTTATAGCAAATTTTAAATCATTCAGAAAGAAAGTAAATGAATTCATATTACAAAAATATTGTTACGTCCTTACAATTTGCAGTAAACACTTTGTGGATTCCAAATAACTTGCAACAAGAATTTTCACAAACCACTGATTTATTTAATCACTAAAATTACACTGGCAAATACTTAAAAATCACACAACTAATAATAACTTAATCTAATATAATTTCACTACTTTTAAAACACTAATCACTTTACTTTTCTTCTTAAACTTGTCAACTCTTGTCTAACCTAAAAACTCTCTTGTCTGTTTACTTCACTAAACTGCATACTTCACTCAACTGAACTGTTCTTCTACAAACTGTTTCTGTAACCAGAACCACAGATTACCCAGAACTGTACTGGATGCTAAACTGAACTGTTTATCCTTCACTAAACTGTACTGTACTCTTCCCCCATCTGCTGGCTTCACCTCTTTATATACCCACTTGGAATGTCCAGAATATCATTGTAGAACTTTCCACAAATATACTGGAATTCTCTAGAATTTTCTTAGGCACTACTAAATGGTGGTTCGCCAGTTGGCCCACAGATGGCGCCACCCTTCTGGCCAGGGAGTAATTACAACTCTCCTCTCTGTTAGAGGGCAGCACATAACACTGCCCCCTCCTTAAGCCTGAACGTCCCGGTCAGGCATTTCAGATACCCCAGTATACTTTGCCAACCTGTCCAGGTGCACGATCTTCATCTTGGACTTCTTTCTACGTTGAATCCTATAAACAACGTCGTTGATCCGAGTGATGACAGAATACGGTCCTTCCCAAGCTGAGCGAGGCTTCGAGAATCCTTCTTCACTCCGCTGTGGGTTATACAGCCAAACCGAGTCCCCCACCTTGAATCCTGCTGAACTGGCATTGCGGTCATATCTAGCCTTCATTTGATCACCACTCCCTGTAGGTGACCTCTTGGCAGCCACATTCGCACAAACCTTGCAACTGCGACACCAAGCCTCTACATCCTGACAGCTATTTACCCAGTAAAATCGCTCCCGTACTCTAGCCAAAGTCTTATTTCTGCTAAAGTGCTTTCTGGATATTCCCTCGTGCACTTCCCGAAGTACTTTTGGTACTCGGCACCTGGGTATCAGCAACCGCATGGTAACTTCTTTCCCATCCGGGCTCTCCCATGCTCTCCGTAATAGGCCATCTATAACCCTAAGTGAATCCCATTGCGCCCATAAAGCCTTCAGTCCAACACTTTTACTGGAAACATCCTTCCATTCCGGGCGGATTCATTTTTCTTTCGCCTTCAACATTGGTCCAATTTCATCGTCGTTCAGTTGTTCCTCTCTTAGAACTTTCTTTGACCAGTCCTTCGGAACCTCTATCTTAACTGCCTTCACTTCTGCTATATCCTGCTGCGTTTTTACATTCTCGGCATTCACTTCCTTAGGGCTCCTCTGGCGACAGTACCTCTTGACATGCCCCAATTTGCCGCAATTATAACAGCGGATTACTTTTGTCGGACCTCCAGCACTTCGCTGCTGCTTCGGCTCCTGTTTCGGCGGTTGCGGTTCCTGTTTCAGCTCCGGTCGCGAACTTAATTCGTTTAGTAATTGTGCGACCATTTTTTGTATGTCTGTTAACATAACAATCAATCTCATCTTATCAGAGCGAACTTCCTCTTTCTTTGCAGTGTTTACTTCCCCAGGATTTCGTTCTCGACACTGCCGCATCATATGTCCTGGTTTGCTGCACTGATAACACCGAATCACCTTCCTTGGCTGTCCATCGCTCTGTTCTCTTTCCTGCTTCCTTGGAGCATCTGGTTTGTTCATCAACTGGCTTATCATTTTGTGCAGGTCAGCCATCAAAGATTCCATATTTGACTTTTCTAAATGGTTCTCTTCTTCTACTTTCATGGCTCGTACTCTCGGATGTAGAGTCTCTTCATAAGCGGCCTCAACTTCGAGGGCATGGATCAAGGCTTCGCTACCAGTCTTAGCTCGAGTTAATCTAAGGACTCGCCTGATCTCCTCATCTCTTATGCCATCGATGAAAGTACCAACTATTAATTGTTCCTGGAATTCTTTGGGTGCATCCGGGTAAGCCAGGTATGTCAGTCGCTCAACAGCTGCTTCAAAATCTTGTAAACTTTCCCCAGCCTTTTGTGTGCGTGATTTGAGCTGAGTTCGGTATACTTGGGTGAGGTGTTGGTCGCCATATCTTAGATCTAGTGCAGCCTCCAAAACTTTAAAATCCCGTTGCTGCGTTACTGGGATAGTCTGAAGCAACTCTGAGGCTTGACCTCTTAATGCTAGCACCAATGCCATAGCTTTGTCTTCGTTACTCCAATTGTTTGCGTATGCCGCTGCCTCAAATTGTCTTTTATAGGTTGACCAAGAAGTTTGACCATCAAAGGAAGGCGGTTGTAATCGAGGTCCTGATGATGATAATACCAGCTGGCCTCCTTGTTCTCTTAACAGTCGCTTAAGTCGCTCTACTTCTCCTTCAACTGCACGAAATTTTCCTTTGACTTCAGTTACTTCCTCTTCAACCTTAGTAACTTTTACTTCAACGCCAGTAACTTTTTCTTCAACGTCGGTAACTTTTCCCTTAATGTCACTAATTTCTCCTTCGACGTTACCAACTTTTTGTTCAACTTTATCTACTTTTTCCTTGACTTCATTAGTGGCTGACAGGATAGCATCTTGTTGCACCTGTATAATTTTTCTCAATTCTTCCTTTTCTTCTTGACGTCTTCTTTCTTTTTCTTCTTCACGTCTCGCCTGTTCTTCTTTCTCTTCTAGACGTCGTTTTTCTTGTTCTTCTTTATCTTCTTGACGTCGTTTCTCTTGTTCTTTATCTTCTTGACGTCGTTTCTCTTGTTCTTCTAGCATCATTTTGCTAAATGCAGCTAACATGTCTTGCATTTGTTTTTCAGCGGCCATGCTTCTTGTTTCCATTCAAAAACTAACAAACAACACTAACAAGTTTTATTTAAAGTCTATGCCAGGTACAAGTAGAATGTTCTATAAATTTTCTCACACTATATGGCACAAATTAGTCTTGTCTAATGTCTATATTACTTTCCAGTTCGACTCACTTCACTATCTCCAGTGGTTTCCAAATAGAACACTATGGAACTTCGTCGAATTCTTCAGAAATTCTGTTGCAATTCCGCTTCCGACACCAATTGTTACGTCCTTACAATTTGCAGTAAACACTTTGTGGATTCCAAATAACTTGCAACAAGAATTTTCACAAACCACTGATTTATTTAATCACTAAAATTACACTGGCAAATACTTAAAAATC
The DNA here is from genome assembly GCA_963675555.1 of Leptura quadrifasciata. NCBI lineage: Eukaryota > Metazoa > Arthropoda > Insecta > Coleoptera > Cerambycidae > Leptura > Leptura quadrifasciata. Next base: position 8,590,438 of record OY776681.1, on the reverse strand, counting down.
ACACAACTAATAATAACTTAATCTAATATAATTTCACTACTTTTAAAACACTAATCACTTTACTTTTCTTCTTAAACTTGTCAACTCTTGTCTAACCTAAAAACTCTCTTGTCTGTTTACTTCACTAAACTGCATACTTCACTCAACTGAACTGTTCTTCTACAAACTGTTTCTGTAACCAGAACCACAGATTACCCAGAACTGTACTGGATGCTAAACTGAACTGTTTATCCTTCACTAAACTGTACTGTACTCTTCCCCCATCTGCTGGCTTCACCTCTTTATATACCCACTTGGAATGTCCAGAATATCATTGTAGAACTTTCCACAAATATACTGGAATTCTCTAGAATTTTCTTAGGCACTACTAAATGGTGGTTCGCCAGTTGGCCCACAGATGGCGCCACCCTTCTGGCCAGGGAGTAATTACAACTCTCCTCTCTGTTAGAGGGCAGCACATAACAATATTATTATGTTAATGAATGAACAACTGTGATATTCACAATATTAAGTAAAATTAATTGATTTTATAACTATTGTGTTATGTATTTGTATTTTTATGTTAGTTTTTACCATTATGATTATTGTATATTTAAATTTTAATTAGGAGCACACAACTCTTATACAGGGGTACACTCAATGTGCAATGACTAGTCTAATATCACATGTAAGTGATCTTCTTGGGCAATAGATTATTATTATTAACTGCCACTGGAAAGGGATTGAATTTGGATGAAATTTGAGCGTTGCAAGATGTCATTTCAGAATCCAAAATTGACGTGCACAATAATTGAAATACAGAATTTATTCCATTTGGCTGTTCCAAACTGATCTATATGCGTATTCAACAGGATAGATGTTATGATAAATTATACATAGATATAAAAAATACCTTAGTTTTCTGAAGTGTCATAATTCCATGAGGAATGTATGTATTATTTGTGTGTTGGCTTATTCCAGAATATAATGGGAACATTCAACCATTATTAACTTAGTTTACTGAAATACTATAAACAATATAAATACAAAGGTGTATGTGACATTTTAAATAAAAAATAAACAAACTACATCAAACTTGTTCAAAATGAGACAAGAGTATCTTTATCAGCAAACATATCACTGTGACTTGCAAAATTTGCTGGAACAAAGAATAAACTAGTTTAAAGGTAAAACGTGTTACATGGACATAAATTTGATTTCCTTTAGGAAATTATGACATTAGAGGTCGTTTTAAACATTAAACTAATAGATTTTAATTGCTATTTCTGAAAAAGAGAATGCTTGGTAAAATATAGTGTAATACTAAAGGAGAACGGAAACCTCGAATTTTTGCGTGATTTTTTCAGGATACCCTATTTTGGGGTCGTAGAACACGAATCTGAAATTAGTTTTGCGTGCATACGTACCATTTCTCAAAAAAAAATTTTGAAAATTTTTCTTATGACGCACTTTTTCATGCACTAATTTATACACCAACAGCACTTGTATATCGTCTTTTTCCTTATTAAGATCACACTATGTTCTTTATAGAACAATAAACCCTTCACTTATGGCAGAAAACTCACTTTCTTTTGTATAAAAATTAGAATTTTATTCACAGAAACTGTATTAGATGAATCTCCATCTGTCATTTGATTACATATATTCGCATGCGTTGTTTGCGCCTGTGTAAGGTTTGGTGTCTAAAGGCACCTTATTAAATCTGGGGCAGACGGCGCTAAGTACACACATTAGCGCCTTGAAGGGCAAGGGATATGTATGTTTATAAATAATACTTAACGCCGTCTGCCCCAGATTTAATATGATGCTATGTACTATTATATATCCCTTGCCCTTCAAGACACTTTCGAAACGTCGACCGGCCGCGAACATGTCTTGATTTATGATTATAAATAATGCTTTAACGCCATCTACCCCAGATTTAATAAGGTGCTAAAGTACTATTATATATCCCTTGCCCTTCAAGACACGTTCGCGCCCGTCGACGCTTCGAAATGTCTTGAAGGGCAAGGGATATATAATAGTACTTAGCATCTTATTAAATCTGGGGCAGACGGCGTTAAGTATTATTTATAAACATACATATCCCTTGCCCTTCAAGGCGCTAATGTGTGTACTTAGCGCCGTCTGCCCCGGATTTAATAAGGTGCCAAGTACTATTATATATCCCTTGCCCTTCAAGGCACTTTCGAAGCGTCGACGGGCGCGAACGTGTCTTGAAGGGCAAGGGATATGTATGTTTATAAATAATACTTAGCGCCGTCTGCCCCAGATTTAATAAGGTGCTAAGTACTATTATATATCCCTTGCCCTTCAAGACACGTTCGCGCCCGTCGACGCATCGAAAGTGTCTTGAAGGGCAAGGGATATATAATAGTACATAGCATCTTATTAAATCTGGGGCAAACGGCGTTAAGTATTATTTATAAACATACATATCCCTTGCCCTTCAAGGCACTAATGTGTGTACTTAGCACCGTCTGCCCCAGATTTAATAAGGTGCCTTTAGACACCAAACCTTACACATGCGCAAACAACGCATGCGAATATATGTAATCAAATGACAGATGAAGGTTCATCTAATACAGTTTCTGTTTTCTTTTTATACAAAAGAAAGTGAGTTTTCTGCTGTTACGACCGCACCCTGTATATATATTTAAGTTTACGTTAAATTTCAATTATTAGTTATTCTTGTCATATATTTGTCCTAGTCTAATTTTATTGCTAAGATTCTTCAATTTAAATATACGTGCGACATCTGTGGGCTGGAGATGGGACGGCTTGCCATTCGGTCGACAGAAGTCACGAAGTTCGGCAGCTCCATAAAGCACTAAAATATTCTGAATCTCGTTATTTATTTTATTTAACATATATGTGTGTGTGTGTGTATATTCTCATTCAATACAGTCCATCGCTCAGCGTTCAACAAGGAGTGGAAAACGCATAGGAAAAGGTGAGTCAGTACTATTTTCCAGCCCTCGCGGTTACTCTTTGTTCTTGCTCATTCATCTGCCATAAGTGAAGGGTTTATTGTTCTATAAAGGACATAGTGTCCTTAATAAGGAAAAAGACGATATACAAGTGCTGTTGGTGTATAAATTAGTGCATGAAAAAGTGCGTCATAAGAAAATTTTTTTTGAGAAACGGTACGTATGCACGCAAAACTAATTTCAGATTCGTGTTCTACGACCCCAAAATTGGGTATCCTGGAAAAATCACGCAAAAATTCGAGGTTTCCGTTCTCCTTTAGTATTACCAAATATAAGGCTTGTTTTTCCATTGTTCAAATATACTGACAAAACACCTGGTTGCCAATCACCTATTTTCCTGTAGCCTCAGATATTCCAGCAGATCGTTCCCCAACCACCCCCTCTACATACACCTATTAACAACTGCAAGTAACGTACCTCTCTCAGCTGTTCGTTTATAAACGTGGTAAGAGACGGCAGGTCCCTTGTTCCTCTAAACTTAACGCCCCCAGAGCTTCCCGCTTTGAAGAATTTAAGAGTGGGATATCCCGTCACGTCTTGGTCAGAACACACTTTGCTATCAGTCGTACAATCAACTTTGCCAATTTTTATGTTGCTGTCCTCTTCATTTAACATTTCAGCTAGCTGGTCCCAAGTGGGGGCAAGCCTTTGGCAATGACCGCACCTAAAATTTTGCTTGAAACGAAATTAAACCCCAATTTTTCTTACTTACCAAGGAGCGTAGAACATGACGAAGTGGTTCTTCTTTGCCACTTCAGCGGAGAAGTTATCAGTGTTATACTTGATTGTATGTAGATCATCGTCGTGTGCAAATATTCGTGAAAATAATGGAAAAAATGGTAACACATACGCCAAATATCGCATTTTTATTAAGGAAACTGTTGCCGAGAATACGGTATGACTAGAAACGTTAAAGTCAAAGAAACACGGACGCCGGGTAATTAATTTTATTGTTCAAAATGACAATAAGTACTTAACCGAATGACAGCAACAGCACAGAATTTTATATTCTGTGGTAAAAGAGTAAAAGCAAAATCATCGTTCCAACGCCATCTACCACTAATATCCATATCAAGTGCGTTGGCGCTTAATATTCTATTTTAGTACAGACTATCTGTGACTTTAGTATGAACTCTTGTTCGATAGAGGGCAACAAATGAGAAATTTTAAATAATATAGATCTTGCTTGGAACTGCCCCTCCCTATAAAAAGTTGTTAATGTCCGAAAGTTCGAGTTAGATATATATATTTTAAATAAGATCTTTGAAAAGGGATCTTATTTGTGTTATATTAAATATTACAAAATAATGGCGTGGCCTACTATGATTTTTTTTTGGGTCAGAATATGATGAAATCTTATTAGCGATTTTTTAATTTCAAATCTGAGTGTGCCACTGGATTCAGCAACACTCAAATGTGTGTATCAAATTTCGTTGAAAAAGTCGTATTTTTGTTTTTTTCCTGAGAGAAAGTAAAATTCAGAAATTGTCAAAGAAATTTAACTCTCGCATTGGATTGTGTATTTATGAAAAGAGTGCTTTGACTGAAATAGCATAGATTTACTACGAGCACCTAACGACACTATTCTATGGTTTGCTTTATTAATAAACCAGCGAAAGTCAAGACAAATTGGACATTTTCTTCTACAAAAAATATCTTCCTTACAAATTATGTAAGTATTTATTTCTCTTGTTGAAATTTTTGAACAGATTCGAGGAACTGGGGGAAGAAAGAAAGTCGTGAAAAAAATTAAATATATTTTACCCATCAGTACAAAATAAAATAATATATTTTAAATATTATTATGTACTAGCAAAACGTTAAATCACTTTTGAGCTGCGGCTACGTCATGTATTTTTCCAATATGACATCTTGAGCACTGTCATTACTGCTTCCTGTCGGAGATCTTACTGAGTTGTATTCACCTTCGCCTGTTTTAAAAATTTTCTGATAAATACAAATAGGGAAAAAATAATACATACAGGTACTACAGTACACATTAAGTACAGATATATCTTTTTAGGCAACTGATACAAAAAATGACGTTTTTAGGCAACTGTCACAAAAATCGTATATTGTCTTATTAGGAGTAAAAGTGATACTTTTGCGACGAGTCTGTAGGTTTGCCAGACACCACCACCACCACAGAAATTAGACAACCCCCAATTCCAGAAGCCAGGGACGAACGAAGTGAGTCCGACAATTAAAGACTATTCACAAAAGTGGCTTTTACTCCGAATAAGACATGTTATTTTTTCTCCAAACGTCCATTAGCTATAAAAAAATAAATATAAAAAAAATTAGCCGTTTGCCATTAGCAACGGAAGTAAAAGTCCGCTAAAGCGGAAGAAAAAGTACTTTTACTTCCGTTGCTAATGGCAACGCACAGCCGTGGAATGTCAAACTTTAATGTCATGAAATGAGAAAGAAATGTCATGATTTCCTGACGTTTGAAGAAAATAGTGTATTGTTTTATTAGGAGTAAAAATGATACTTTTGTGACGGGTCTGTAAGTTTGCCAGATGAACGAAGTGAGTCCAGCAATTACAGACGAGTCACAAAAGTGGCTTTTACTCCGAATAAGACAGGTTATTTTTTTCTCCAAACGTCCATTAGCAATAAAAAAATAAAGATAAAAAAATTAGCTGTTCGTTGCCTAGCAACGCAAGTAAAAGTCCGCTCGAGCGGAAGAAAAAGTACTTTTACTGCCGTCTGAAATGTCAAACTTTAATGTCATGAAATGAGTAAGAAATGTCATGATTTTCTAACGTTTGAAGAAAAATGACGTTTATTGGATCTGACAGCATTCCTAAACTGTCATCTTATTGTACTCATTTGTCAACCTTATTTTTTTGACCGCTTTTACTTCACGGTCGCACTTCACGGCCTCATGTAATACTTGATCATCATGAGTATTTGAAATTAGTATTAGTAACGTTTTCATTCGTTTTCGTTATTAACTTGAAAACGAATTAAAACTGTCAGCCTAGTAGGCTTCTTGCAAAATGTTGTCCATGTTTCCAGTAATTTGTACGAAAAAATATTAAAAATAATTTTACTCCTTGAGACAGTTGCCTAAAAAATGTTGTGTGCAGTGTGCACCTCGGCCAAAAATGATCTCTCAGCTTTATCCGAAGTTTGCTTGACCTCGACTGTGCCTCGACCACAAACTTCAAATTCGGCCGAGAAAGATCAACTTTACGGCCTTGACACACAAATAACTATTAATTAGAAAAGTTAAGATCTAACTTTAAATAATCTCAATAAACATTTTATGATATTTCAACTGGCCTCTTATTTAGCTGATTCGCGTTTATACAAAAGGGGCATAGTGTTATTAGTATTTGTTACGAGTTAACAAAAATCTCAACATTTTTTTAACAAGAGCAAATCTGATCCACTCTTACACAAGTGTGATTTATAAACATATATCATCACACAAATCTTATATTAAAATTATACTTCACAATTTAAATCGGTCATACGTATTATTATGAGAAAAACTTCTATTTATATGCTTACACGGATCAGTTGTTCAAGCGGCCATATTGTGATGTCACTTCTAGTACCGTATTCTATTTATTTGTAAGAATGTGTCATACCTCTCCTAGCTGTTGAGTGATGTATTTAATCAACATAGTCACATTTTCCGACTTGGTGAACACACCTGCATATTCGCCTAGCTTGTAGAATTTAAGGGTAGGTACATTTGTTATTTCTGAATCTGAACACACTTCTTCGTTTTCTTCACAGTTCACTTTAGCAATTTTTACATTGCTATTATTTTTGTTTACCTTTCTAGCGAGGTCGTTCCAAGTTTGAGTAAAATGTCTGCTCGCAGTGCACCTAAAATAGGCATAAAATATGAACAAGATATTTTTCTCCTTTGGAAGGAAGATATAGGTATAGGATAGACCTACAAAAACTCTCAGGCGTAATATATATATATATATATATATATATATATATATATATATATATATATATATATATATATTTTAAATAACTAAACACCACATAAATTAGACAACCCCCAATTCCAGAAGCCAGGGCTTGTGCGGAAGGGGGTTACACATTGAAAAAACGCGGACATACAACCATTTCCTCCAACAGTGTCGGAGCCAGGATTCGAACCCGGTGGTGCGATGTCCGTGTGATTAATCGCGATTGGCACCTCACGCCTTAACCCACTCGGCTATCGACCAGACATATTGAAAGATAATATAGATTTACACCGTTTTTTTTTAATTGTAGAGCTTGCTAATGTATTGTGAATCCGACTGTGTTTTTAAATTTATTTGGGAACAAGTTTTGGAACGCATTAGATGATTTATCACTACAGAATTCTCCTTAATTTAATTAAAGCTTCAGTTAAATGAAAGTTCTGTTTATAAAGTTGTTTTGGTAAAAAAATAGCTAAATGAACATTTTGGATAGGGCGAAACAATCCTTTGATTGAGTGGCCTCCGAGATCCCCAGACATGACGCTACTCGAGTTTTCCTTTGAGGTTTAGTGAAACAAAAAGATACAAATTAAGGTCGCAAACTGTACAAGAAAGATAATGTAAACCTGCGCAGAAATTACTACAGAACAAATACGAAAGGTTACTATGAATGTGTGTAAAAAAGTATATTGAAATAAATGGTGGATTGGTAGAAGTGAGTCTTGTAGTTTTTGTAACGGAATTATCAATTTTTTTTGTTTCAGTTTGGTATAAGTTCCTATATCTTATTCTTTCCTATTATTTGGGTTTTCTACCACGTATTATTATCCTCTTCAAAACAAATCGCCGAATCTACAAAATAATAGAATTATTGGAAAAAAGCCTCTGCGCTCGTGACGTTTACGCCAAAGGAAGTCAGAGGTTATTTTTTTTTTTTTATACATTTATTTAACGTCGGCCTATTTCCGCTACTGAGGCCTAACACCGACACCTGTAGACGAGCTACCCCCAACCAGGAATTTTGCCGAACCTCTTCCCTTAAGAAGAATAGGGATCTTTTACTTGCCTAACATTTAATAGACAAGGGACCGACGGCTTTTCATCCCCTCCGAAGGATGGTATATCTCCTATACAGCCCTCGCCTAAGGTTGTATAGCTTCCGCGCATACACTGATATACAAGCCGCTGGAAAATGTGTGAGGCGAGAACGCGGTTTCCGTTGGAATGGTCACCCATCCAAGTACTAACTGCGCCTGTCGTTGCTTTACATCGCATACCGAAGTATGTACATAGTAAAGACGCACCTACGCTCGCCCCCAATCAGAGGTTATGTTTTGCAAATAATATAAATCGGAAAATACACAGCTTTAAGATTCTGTTTATGTTATTTCTATAGATACTTACTACTTACACAAAACATAGAACTGATGATATTTTCGTTTAGATAATGTTGAGTTTGTTAAGTTCTTCTTTTAACATTGGTAGCCGGGTTGTACAAATATCTACAGAACAATTCGATACGCACTTATCTTCAATCAATAAGATTATTGCTGATTCTTTAATTTTTCTTTTTTTGGTATCTGTTTCTTTTATTAAAATTTTTGCCGAGTCCCAGTTTATTCCATGTCCGTTTTCCCAAGCATGTTCACAAATCTTTGATTTCTGAATTTCATTCTTTCTAATGTAATTCTTGTGCTTATCCAACCTCACACTGAAAGGTCTGGATGACTCACCCACATAACATTTATCACATTCGCACGGGATATTGTAAATACAGTTTTTTGAATTCTGCTCCCTGTTTATCGGTTTTGTTTTTGTTAAAATAGATCTTAAAGTGTTCCCCGTTTGAAATATCGTCCTAACATCAAATTTGTCACCTATACGGCGTAGCTTTTCCGATAGTCCGTATACATAAGGAATTATTGCTGTATAATGACGTTCAGATTTTTGTCGTACCTGATTGTCCCTATTTTCAACATTCATGAAAACTCTATCAACAAAGGCTTTAGGATATTGATTTTGTACTAGAATCTCTTTGATACATTTTTTCTCGTTATTTAACATTTCATTATTAGATGAAATTATTTTGGTCCTATCGTATAAACATTTTACAACACCCCTTTTAACATTTATTGACTGATTTGAGTTAAACTTTAGATATCTATTAGTATGTATTGGTTTTCTATAAACGCTTGTTTCAATTGTATTATTTACCCTTCTAATTAAAACATCTAAAAACGGTAGTTCACTCCTACTTTCTACTTCTAATGTGAATTTAATAGACTGTTCCTTACTATTTATATTTTCTAAAAATCTATCTAGTAAATCATTGCAAAGATGTCATAATGGAACTCTTAACACTGTGTATAAAAACAACATATTTTCAATTGGACAATGAGTTCTATCAGCAGGATTTTGGTATGGCGATGGGGTCTGCATTATCACCAATTTTAAGCAACATATTTATGGAGAACTTTGAGAACACACATGTTCAAAATTGTATAAACAAACCGGTTGTCTGGTGGAGATATGTTGACGACATCTTTGCAATTTGGCCTCATGGTGTCGATTTACAATATCCCGTGCGAATGTGATAAATGTTATGTAGGTGAGTCATCCAGACCTTTCAGTGTGAGGTTGGATGAGCACGAGAATTACATTAGAAAGAATGAAATTCAGAAATCAAAGATTTGTGAACATGCTTGGGAAAACGGACATAGAATAAACTGGGACTCGGCAAAAATTTTAACAAAAGAAACAGATACCAAAAACAGAAAAATTAAAGAATCAGCAATAATCTTATTAAATGAAGATACGTGCGTATCGAATTGTTCTGTAGATATTTGTACAACCTGGCTACCAATGTTAAAAGAAGAAATTACAAACTCAACATTATCTAAAAGAAAATATCATCAGTTATATGTTCTGTGTAAGTAGTAAGTATCTATGGAAATAACATAAACAGAATCTTAAAGCTGTGTATTTGACATACACAGCAAAATAAGAGTTCTTCCAAAAAATAGCTTTGAAAGAGGAAAGAGATTACTTTCCGAAACGTCAGCAAAATACATTATTTCTGTGTTTATTCCGATTTATATTATTTGCAAAACATAACCTCTGACTTTTCCTTTAGCGTAAACGTCACGGGAGCAGAGGCTTTTTTCCAATAATTCTATTATTTTGTAGATTCGGTGATTTGTTTTGAAGAGGATAATAATACATGTGGTAGAAAGCGCAAATAATAGGAAAGAATATTCGTAGAATGCCACAAATAACTTTCAGACAACATTTCTATATATTTTTTGATTTGTTAAAACTAGGCATAAGAATAATAATACCATGTTACTAGAGTTTAATTTTATTTTAAATTATATATCTATGCAATTGTACAATGATCTATATCTATATTGGATAAGTTCCCCTTATGAGTATATATAAGATACTGTAAGAATGTACATAAAATCTCAATCTATCCCTCATGAGCTTGCTGTGGTTTCAAAATGGTGTGTATGAGGATTCATCTGGGAATTGAAACCTGAATTATCTGTATCCATGCAATTGGACAAGTTCCCTTTATGAGTATATATAAGACACCGTAAGAATGTACGTGAAATCACAATGGAATATATAAGGCCTGATGTGATTCCAAAATAGTATGTATCTGGGAATTGAAACCTAAATAATCCCTCTTAAACCCTCGAATACTTTTCCAAATAAAACTCAAAGGATGTGATAAACACTGTAACTGTATATTTACTCATAAAGGACTCGTATTATTATTTTTTGCCGATTAAAAGCACTTGGGATGCGATGAAAACAAATTTTGTTATATCATAAGCAACTCATCGAATACGATAAAAATTAAAACTGTATTATCTTACAAAAAAGTCGCCAATCGAATGTTTGACAAAATGTTAACTTAATTAGTCTCAAAGCATTATATATGTCTTATAAAAACTCAGAATTACTAACGTAATTCTTATCGGTTAAAAAGTTTTAGGATGCGATAAATACTGAATCTGTATTGTCCTACAATTACTACTAAATCCTAGAGTATTTTTCCCAAATAAAAGCTCAAAGGATATGATGAAAACTTTCACTGCATTGACTTATAAGAACGTCAATTATTTCTGGTCCCCTGTATCTTTTTCCACAGCAACATTTTACTAAAGCATATTTGGTTATATCCTCATATTTTGGCCCAAAGAATCTACAAATGGATAATACTGTATAAAAAATATGTTTGCCTGTTTGTTGCCACTATCACTTGCGTAAGCAAATTTCTTACCAAATACTATGTTTATATTTTCATTTTTATTATTTCTAGGTTGTTTAGAAAACATTATTGAACTTCACCCAATGTTATTATATCATATCTCTATTGTGCTATTTTACTTACCAGGGTGCGTAGAACAGGATGAAGTGATTCTGCTTCGGGACTTCTGTGTAAAAATTGTCTTTGTTGTAGATAATCATTTGACCTTCTTCGGCCAATATGTATGCAAACACTGAAAGAATACATATCGGACAAAATAGAATTCGCATTTTTGTAACTACAAATTACGACGAAATTCAGTCGAGGACTGAGATGGTTGTGTACTAACGCGGAAAGATTGACTCCGGGTGAATGAATCGTTGATAAAAAAATTGTGCTAGAGCCGCCATCGTTTTCTGTGAATTGATAAAAAAAATATATCACATTAATGAGATGTTTATAGTTTACTAAGGTTATGCATGATTAGCGCTATTTCCGTGTTTATTTTTGGACGTACAAGCGTCTGTCAAATATAAAGGGTATTTATAGTCCAAGTAAGTACTTCCCTACACTCAAAAAACGCAACAAAAACGTTACGACATAATTATATCGCCGCGGGCCATGGCGCCATGCCTGTCATCAAACAACCCGACGCACATTAAAAACCTATAAAGGTAAGCGAGTCAATTTGCGAACAGCAGTACAAAGAGTACCGGTATTTTAATAAGGTCGTAAAGTTTTTGTTGCGTTTTTTATTTCAAAGTAAAATAAAATACAAAACTGCCCAAGCAACACCAAATGGTTTAATAAACGTTTTGATTTCGTTTATGCGACTGGTATATATAATGTTTATCGCAACCTATATTCAACGTTCGAATGTCCGCGCTACAAACGTATATATTTTTGTCTTATCATATATTAAATATAGACGTTTTAAAAAACGTATATATATGGTACATCATATTCTAAATATATACATCTTAAGAAAACGTTGTATTGTTGCCACATCATATACGAGATATATACTTTTAGTGGAACCTCAAATAAACGTATTCCATATACGTCGATAATACGTATGATGTAAAGGTTTTTCTCACGGTTATGAAAAACTGTTTCTCCAGTTGCTGGTTATACGTGTAATAAACCTTTATTATCAACTGTAATTCATACATACATAGGGTATCCCTGTATGGAATGTCTAATACTTGAAAGTCATTTTTTATAGTATCGCTTCAGCTTATCAAACTTTTTTTGGCAATGCCAAAATTTAGGTAATATATTCAGAGAATAGATATCTGACTTCGCGTAAGGTGAACATATTTCAAATTAAAATTATAGAAGTTTCAAAGCCTCATAAAGCTGTTGAACTATATAGTTAAAAGGAAATTAGATGTAATCGTAAATTATAATAGTTTTTATTTAAATTTTTTTTCTTTTGAAAATCTGAACTTTTTCTGAAGAATTTAGTTTTTCTCAAAAAATTTAGAATAGAAACATAGAAAATATCGAGAGATTTTTTAAAGGGAATCCACCCTTCTATCTGTGTTAATGAATATGTGCTATAAGTTCTTTAGACCTTTTTTTATATTGTTTTATAAACTAAGAGCTTATTTAATAAATGATTAAATAGTTTCCATCACTTTATTTTTACCAAAATTAACTTAACTTTCAGAATTTAAATGGGAAATTCTATTATACAGTATTATAGACTAATCGATTTCAAATAACTTTGCAAATCAAATCATGTCTTCAATCAGAAATCATTCGCTACTTATGATAAAATTGTTAATATATATTGCTGCATAACAATAATAAGATGACATTGAAACAAATTAATTTCTAAGTGCCTTATTTTGTAAAATATAATAATTTTTCTTTAATTATAACAGGGAAATTAGAATTAAAGTTTCTTTTGACTTGCGATACATTTCCCTTTGCAAAATTATTTAGAAGTGATCGGTCTACAACACTATAAAAAAGTTAGAAGGTACCCGTTTTTAAATTCGAAAGTTAATATTATAATCTCCAATTTTTTAAAAGTACATATTTTAAACCTCCTACCTATATATAACTACTGATATCAAGGAAAAATAATTCAATTGCATATATGTGTGCAGATGGTAATTTTTTAAAAAACTTTTTTATGTTATATTAAGCTTTACCTATTCTGCGGGATTGACTAAATACGTAAAACTATTTTGTCATTTACTATTTCACCCTTGGGGACCTACGACCTAGGATGTTTGACAATGATAACAAAACACAACATTGTTCATTACTCTTTATTAAAATAGAGTCTATTTATTATTATTATTGTAACTATAGCGGCTTTTGGCAAGCTTCAACCAATCTTGAATCATCCCTCTAATTTTATTGTCACTGGTCTCACCCACACCTTCAACGCTAGCCATGCAAAGTTTTACACCTTCTGTGATAAAAAAAATGCAGTTACTATGAAATCGCTCAGATAAACAATAATTCTTACCAATCACAAGTTGGTTCATTCTTGTAACTTTAATCCACTACAACGTGATAACTCAAGGATAAGGGCGGCTCATCAACATAACACTTGTTGAATTTCAATCAAACAATATATACGCAAAAACAAACAAGTAAATATTCTTTGTTTCAATCACAAGGCCACACTAGTAAGGTTGACTACCACCACACGAAACAGCAATTAACACGACGATCCGCGGTTGCTCACCAAGCTGTTAAGACAATGAGAGAGATGCATATATTTATGAGAAATGCTTATGTATTCTGCAACAAAGACAACAATACTAACCCGGTTGCTGGCGACTGCGCAATCGATGCAGATTGATATACGTTTAAAAACCGTATATAAACTACAATATTACTGAACAAATATTTTCATTCATCATCTATCTATTACAAATTTTGATTAATGCAAATATTTTACTCATATTTCCAGATATTGTTATAATCTTCGAACTTTTAGTTGTAATTGTGTATGACATGCCTATAAGAAATGTAACGCAAATACATATTTATCGTATACATTTAAAAATGGTATATTAAAAACTATGATATGGCTGAAAAAATGCAAATAGTGTCAATTTCACCAATTTACAATTTAAACATTTGACTGTGTGTGTCTCAACTCTCAATTAATTACTTCTCAAATATTCTGCGTTACTCCAAAAATTTTCGGAGAAATACATTTATAAAATACGTAGAAAAATCGTTTATGAAATAAACGCTGTTCATAGACGTTTATTAAATATACGATAACGAAATTTAAACCATAATTTCATATAATAAACGTTTATTAAACCATCATGTGTTGCTTGGGTGGCTTAGGAATCTCTCAAATTAGATTTGCTTGGCCCTTCTATAACCTGAAACCGAATTAACCGATCCTTTCAAACCTTTTTCTCCATCATATTGGAAATGATTTTTTTGGTTGTCATTTGTCACAACATAGTCGACGAGATAGTCGATATTCCTTGATATTCTAATATTTTCTATTTCACACTTTAATCCAATTCTTGTGATGATGGGCCACAGGCCACAGCATTTACCATTACTTTTTTTTGTCACAAATAAAACACTGAGTTATCAGAGTAAATAACCTTTTAAGAATGGCCAGAAGATCCAGGAAATTCACTATTCTTCGTTATTCCCTATTCGCTAATTTAAAACATGTTTGAATCTCTGTTTGAACTAATAAAATTCAGAGAGGTCGACGTTCCCGCGTAGTTTACAATCAATTATTACAACCTAACTAAAACCAATCGTGATTGTAACAGAAGAAAGTAATATATCAGAAAAACAGCAGGCGCCAAAAAAAGATGATAGGAGGCCGTTACTGCTGTTTTATTTAAGATTGTTCTGTGTCGATTAAATACCATTTTGTTTGACCCTTGGTTTATAAGAGATTACCAATCGTATTCGTAAACAAAATAGCTGAATGCATTTACACGAATAAATTTTAACGTCGATAGTTCTCAGTTTTAGTATACAGGGTGAGGCAATTATTTTCGACTACAAATACAAATCATAATAGACCGTATAGAAAGTGCGGTTAAGACAGGTCAAAAAATAATATAACAAAAATTATTGGAATTTTTTATTTAACTACAAATGGTATAATAACTGATAGTTCTGTTTCTAGAACACTTTTGGAGTTTATTAACATTCTTATTGGTTAGATTTAATATTGGTACGATCAAAAAACTTATATAAGTAATATGTGCGGTTACAACATATAGCTTACATAGTTTAATAAGTACCTTATTTGTCTGAATGTGTTAATTACATGATATATCGATGAAAAAGGTTGTAAATGTTGAGACTGGGATAGTTTTTTTTGTCAAGTAAGTGTAACATTAACACTAAACTATAATCTAACAAAAATTCTAGTTCCCCAGTTTTCACAAGGGGAATTTCTTTTTCATTTTGAGCATCTATCATTTACTATGATTCTTTGAAGTTTCGCCTTCCTTGCACATTTTGAAAGTTCAAACAATACAACCGCAGTTTTACTTGTGAAACAAAATATACAACAATTCAGAGTAACTTTAACAATTTTATATTCGAATATAAATTATAAATATAGGTAACAACATATCGGTAAGATATACAGTGGTACGTTAATCTACTTTTCACAACAAAAGATCAAGAAACAACACACAAAAATGTTACAACGGCCAGCTTAGGTTACATACATTTCTAGCATATTTACGTGAACTTTTATGAACCCTAACCCATACCACATTTTTCTTTGTGTTTGCCCTGTGTAACAGAGCACAGTCTTAAGTATATCTGAGCGTCAGATTTGAAATGTTGCATTAATATGTTTCCTTAGTGTAAATAATGTCGGTTTTTATTAAATTGATCTGATATTAGATACGTAAGTGTATTATAAAAATGTCGAATCAATTTTATCTGAATTATTTCACTACTAAATACATGAACTATATCTATCACTATACAGTAATATATAAACGTGTAAATTATTGGTGTTCTTAAGTACGATATGGGATTCATTTAATTATTAACTTTCTACAGATAGGTATATATTCATTGTTTATGGGCACATAAAAATATACAGAGAGATCCGTAAATTGTCCTTCCATTGTAATATGATAAGAAAAATAAGATTATATTCGTATTTCTCCATAAAGGGTATCATTTTAACCCCCCTTGCTCGCGGAATAATGTCCTTACAGTTATTTATGTATAAAAAGAAGTTTATCTTTTCTACCGAGAATTGAGTTTCAAGATTGCAAACCCTCTTTCTCCTTTGGTACAAATCTTCAGTGTTAAAAACCCTATACAGCAGTCTGTCCCCGGATGGGGTGCTACAGTCTCGTAAACTTTCTTGTTTTTAATTTTGCCCGCAAAAAATCAACGTTTTTCAATTATAAAAAATGCTTAAATGTGGAATTTAGTTGTAAAATAAGGAAAAACCTCTTTTCGGGTATTAATACTCAAGAGGTCGATTTTTTACCAGGTAAATTTTTTTTTGGACAATAACCTGTTTTCCCATGAAAATTATTCGGGAATTAAGAGCATAGGCACTTCGTGTCCCCACTGAAAAAAAATTTGCCCGAGTAGAAAATCAACCTCACTGAAGATTAATATTTATGATATCTAAAATAATAATTATTAGAACAACAAAACTGTTTATTTAATGGTTAAGAAATAACAATTTATTATA
Organism: Leptura quadrifasciata; assembly: GCA_963675555.1. NCBI lineage: Eukaryota > Metazoa > Arthropoda > Insecta > Coleoptera > Cerambycidae > Leptura > Leptura quadrifasciata. Next base: position 8,573,563 of record OY776681.1, on the reverse strand, counting down.
AAAAAATAGAAACTTTTCTGTTTTTTTTTATTATCAAACATATTCTTTGTATCTATATGAAATAAGTAATTATTATAAACAATGCTAATATTTTTAGATTCTTCTTCATGTTTTACCAAAGTAGTATAGCAAAACCGTTTCTGGGCCACCAAGAGAGGAACAACGCCGGTTACAATGACTGGATGGCATGTTCAAATGCTTTTAGAGGGCGGAATATTAAAACATAATATTTTTAGTCGCAATCTCCTCTATAAAATCCCTATTTTTCTCTAAGGAACGTAACCAGACTGCAACCAACAGCTACTCTCCGGGCTATGTGCCTCGCCGAGCGCTGAGTTACAAGTTACAAGTCTGGCGTGTTAAGTGTAATATTTGCATATTACCATCAAAACGCTAATGCTTCGATTGCAACAAACACCAGCCAATAGACTGATCCTACTTAAAGAAGCTCTCTTGCCAGCCGTCACACACCACTTGAGACTGCAATTTCGAGCTGTTGGCTCTCGTCAGTGCAAGGTGGGCATGTAACGACCGGCACGAGGATCCTTTGACTATTTGGTATATCCCGGTATTTTTACAATAGCGACATGTAAAATAGTCAGCAGGCGCCATCTAGCGGTCCAGTGTCTGTTGCAATCGAAAAATAAATAGCCTGACTGGGCTTAGCGTAATTCAAATGTGCTTTTAGAGGGCGGAATATTAAAACAAAATATTTTTAGTCGCAAACTCCTCCATAAAATCCTTATTTTTCTATAAGGAACGTAACCAGACTGCAACCAAGTGGTGCAAGTGGTGTGTGACGGCTGGCAAGAGAGCTCCTTTAAATAGGATCAGTTTTTCGGCTGGTGTTTGTTGCAATCGAAGCATTAGCGTTTTGATGGTAATATGCAATTATTACACTTAACGCGGCAGACTTGTAACTTGTAATTCAGTGCTCGGCGGGACACATAGCCCGGAGAGTAGCTGTTGGTTGCAGTCTGGTTACGTTCCTTATAGAAAAATAAGGATTTTTATAGAGGAGTTTGCGACTAGAAATATTATGTTTTAATATCCCGCCCTCTAAAAGCACATTTGAACTATGCTAAGCCCAGTCAGGCTATTTATTTTTCGATTGCAACGGACACTGTATCGCTAGATGGCGCCTGCTGACTATTTTACATGTCGCTATTGTAAAAATGCCGGGATGTACCAAATAGTCAAATGATCCTCGTGCCGGTCGCCACATGCCTACCTTGCACTGACGAGAGCCAACAGCTCGAAACTGCAGTCTCAAGTGGTGTGTGACGGCTGGCAAGAGAGCTCCTTTAAGTAGGATCAGTCTTTCGGCTGGTGTTTGTTGCAATCGAAGCATTAACGTTTTGATGGTAATATGCAATTATTACACTTAACGCGCCAGACTTGTAACTTATAATTCAGCGCTCGGCGGGGCACATAGCCCGGAGAGTAGCTGTTGGTTACAGTCTGGTTACGTTCCTTATAGAAAAATAAAGATTTTATAGAGGAGTTTGCGACTAAAAATGTTATGTTTTGGATGACATGTGTCCATCAGAATATAAAACGGATTTTAAACAGCTCCGAACAAATTTTTAAACAATTCTAAACAGATTTTAAACAGGTCTCAAACAACTATAAACTCGTTTAATTTTGCAGAACGTGGGACAAATAAAGTTTACCTTGTTATAAAATTCACCAAGAAATCATTTTGCCTGCAGCTTTTGTACTGATTCGAACGTATATAAAACTTGACTGTGGACTTCAGTAATTAATATTACATTTTTATATCCGCGTTAACAATTGTTTAACATCCAGGTAAATTTCATTTATTAGTAATTTAAAATTTCAGTAATCTTCAATTTTTGTCTTTGATGTAATTTCAATTTTTTTAAAGATAAATTTAAATTCAAATTCAATTCTTTTTAATTTAATAAATGATTAATACTATAGTACCACATGGTTATAAAAAAATTTTTTTCTCTTTCATTTTTTTGGCAACTTATAGTTTACGAATCGGCTTATGCATAGCTTATGTATACCTTCTGCATATTCTATATATTCTGAATACCTTATGTATATCTTCTGCAGATAGAAAATTCAAGCTTCTGTATATTTTCTTCATATAGAAAATATGATAGTTTTCAAACCCAAAAGGCAGCTATATATATTTTAAACTCGAAATTCAGTTTTATTTATTTTATGCTTATGCTTAATATTTAAGCTTTATATTAAAATTTTGAGCTTCTCACAAATTTATATCAATTATAAATTTATATAGTTGGATAATTTTTCCACAATTTTTAAACTTCACTTAATTGAAAGACGTAAACTAAATTGCCAAGAAAACCTTTAAGACTCCATTTTTGCAAGACACAATTGTGGGCCTGAATTGCTGTTCCAGAACGATTCATCTTAACAATATTCAATCCCGGAATCTAGGATCCTGGTAAGTCTATTATATATATTTTTTTAATTTTAATTAGTCTTTGTTAGCCGGTATTAATAAGTAGGAGAGGAGGTAACATTAGGTGTAAAAAATAATCTGTCTGTCAATTAAAATTTCTTGAATAAACATACCGGACAGATAAAAGGAATAGTGTGAAGCCTTCTTCTAAATAAATAAATAAATAATAATAAATAACAGCACAGGTAATTACGACCCCTTTTATCCCGGAAGGCTCTAGAAGAGAGTGTGGGAGGGGGCTATACATTTAGGGACAAGGGGGACACACCCAATATTCGTATATAGTGGAAAAATCCCTCTCACAGTATTTTGCACTGCCACCACGACCGGGAATCGAACCCGGGCCGGGAGAGGCAAGTGCCCTGCCCTTACTTCTGGACCATCAGTCATATAAATTCTATTCTATTGGCATTTTTTGCATTGCCCGCGTTTTTAAATTCTAAATCAATAAATGGGCTAAAACTCCTATAATATTTTTTCTAAATGTTTCTGGAAGAATTTTTGCTGTTACATTCCACGTTGTTTTAACGACTTCTTTAAAATCTCCTCTCCATTCAATTTTTTCATATTACAACCCGTCAGTCAAAATATTTGCAAGTCCACCGGTAGTCGTATCTTTTTGGAATAATGCATCTCTTCGTTAAAAGCTTTAAATTGTTTCCGTATAAAATTTTTAGCGTTTCTTGTTTTAACTGGGACACTTGATTGATAACTTCGTTAATATTTTCTCTTGTGAAACATTACCAAATCGCTTTTTCTCATTTTTTGTACAAAAATCAGGATGAAAAAGCGTAATGTCAGATTTTAATAATTTCAATGACTCTTTACTTTGCCACAATACATGGCTACTACGAAAAAAGTGACAACATGCATTTTTTTTCCACTGATCGATAACCGTCTTTCTCACTTTAGAAATATCCTATTGGTCGATTTTTTGAAAATGTACGTTTGATTGGTTAATAAAGTAAGAAAATATTAATTAAAAAAATAACTGTTTACTCATCTAAGTTGAACACTATTCTACATGCAGAAGACTAGTACACGTTTCCCTAATCTTTTTTTAAGACTAAAGTAGATAATTTAAGAATCTCACTATATTTTCAAAAGAAAATTCAACTGAGCAAAAGTTATTTGGACCCCTCTTGCACATTTATTTTGGTGGAATAATGTAAAGGAAAATTCTTTAACTCTAGAACAAAAGGCATGTATTAGAGGAAATTAATACAAAAAAGGGTATAAGTTCTTAATTTTTACTACTTCAATGTAAAGACTTGAAACTTTTTGCATTATGGTAAGTTTCGGCAACGTATGAATTGTATACCGTTGAAAATTAGTGCACTCACCCCAGGGGGGTTGCAGCCCTCATTTTAAAATTCATATCATGGGGATTTTGGGGTCGCTGTTTACGAATCCGAAGTGAAAATTGGAACATTTAAGATAGTCCGCCATCTTTAATTTTGCATAATAATACACCATTTTGGTAACCACATTATTTCACCCTTTTGCTTCTCCCCCGTGGAATACGTCCTACACCTGACCCTTTCTTTTGCAAAAATTGCGATAAGAACTTTTTTTAAAAATTGTTTATGATGAACATACAGGCTGTCCAATTTATCAGGGCACTAGAGAATATCTCACTTAATATCGGCAGTACAAAAAAAATATCTTTACAAAAATTGTGCCGATTTATATAACCTACAAAATGGTTTAAAGACATTTGAAATCCATGACCTACTTTAAGAGTTATGGCGGAAAATATCGAAAATGCGGAAAATGTCTAGGTCAAATATCTCCGGTATTTGAAGAGACACGAGAAAAATTCTAAGTCGAAATTTTTTTGCAGAATAGAGTGTTTCAACGAGGTTTTATCTAATTTTTTTAAAACCGCTGTATTTTGAGATTTACTCTTCAGGCTGTTAAAAAAATTATTTTGAAACGGGCGGGAAATGACGCCATTAAATAGAGTATTTTCCTCCCTTTCAACGATATATCACATGCCATATTTATTCATTGGTACTACGTTAGTAATTATAAAAACATTTGTTTAAAACCAATAAAAAAATTTTTAACACGCATTATACTTGCTGTGGAGAAGTATGATTAAATAAAACGATAAAATAATTCAATGAGTTGTTCAAATCTTTGCTATAATAAAACATTAACACAATTAAGAAGAATAAAATAAATTCAGGTAACAAAAACAAATTAATAATAAAAAGAATATAGCACACAGAACATTAATATTTGTCTAATTCTCAAAATAATTTTTAAGATATCATATCAAGTGTTCAAAGTGTCCACCGCGATTTCTTATGCACAATCGAGCGCGACGAGGCACTGCATTTAAAACATTACCCAGCATTTCGGGGGTAACTGTAATACATGCCTGTTCAATTCGAGCTTTTATGTCCTCTACATTTTGCGGTGTCGTCGAAAACACCTTATCTTTAATATAAAAAAATCGATTGGGGTTATATCTGGAGAACGAGTGGGCCATCGAATAAATTCATTGGTACCTATCCAATGTTGAGGCAAAATTTCGTCTAAATAATCTAGGCAAATTTGAGAATTGTGGGGAGGAGCTCCAGCTTGTTGAAAATATTGAAAGTTGTGTCGATTCTCTACAGGTAGGTCATCTAAGAATTCATTAAATTCATTTCTCAAAAAGTTTAGGTACCTTTGACCACTGAGGTGACCATCATAAAAATAAGAACCTAATAAATTGGTGCCTAAAATACCTATCCACACATTTATTGAAAAACGATTTTGAAACCCAGTTATGCCAGTGTGTATTTTCAGAAGTCCATTTGTAATGAATATTGCAATTAAAAAATCCATTATTGGAAAAATTTGCCTCGTCGGACCAAAGTATTTTACTACATATTAATGGATCGGCACGCTTCTTTTCCAACAGCCACCTACAAAAAGTCGTCCTCCTTGGTTTATCCCCCGCTTGTAAATTGTGAACTTATTTGGCTTTATAACACCGGTAACCATTTTTCTTTATAATTTTTCTGGCACTTGTTTTATTTATATGACAAGCAATTTGAATTTCTCTTAATGATGTTTCCAAATTTTCTGTATTTTCATTTCTTGCATAATTAATAACTCGGTTTACCTTATCTACATTATCAGTAACACTGTACAACCTTGTCTTTTTCTTTAAAAATGAACCATTATTTTTCAGTTTCGTAGCTAATTTTCTGAACAGAGTTTTATTCTATATTCTATTTGAGCTAATCCAGAGTTAAAATTGCATTGGCAATATGTAACGCACATATTATAACGATCAATGTGAGTGAAAATCATTTTTTTAAATTCTAAATTCTTAAACGAGTGTGATTGAGTGAGAGTTTAAGTATTAACTGAGATGATCTGTCAAAAAATTAAATTGTCAAGTTTGCTCATAGCCAACTATTTTGAAATAATTGAAATAATAGTAAAATCATGAAATACAAACAAATGGATATTATACTTAAATTAATTGGTAGAGACATTTTAACTTTCTGAGAAAGGAGTGACGCTTTTATGGAGGACCTCTATACATTGGCATAACTGCGAATACTCTTTCCATAATTGCTCCATGTTGCTTTCTTGATTATTATTTTGTTTTTGTTACCTCAATTTACTTTATTCTTCTTAATTGTGTTAATGTTTTATTATAGCAAAGATTTGAGTAACTTACTGAATTATTCTATCGTTTTATTTAATTATACTTCTCCACGGCAAGTATAATGCTTGTAGAAAATTTTTTTATTGGTTTTAAAAAAATGTTTTTATAATTACTAATGTAGTACCAATGAATAAATATGACATGTGATATATCGTTGAAAAGGGAGGAAAATACTCTATTTAATGGCGCCATTTCCCGCTCGTTTCAAAATAATTTTTTTAACGGCATGAAGAGTGAATCTCAAAATACAGCGGTTTTGAAAAAAATTAGATAAAACCTTGTTAAAACTCTCTATTTTGCAAAAAATATTCGCCTTAGAATTTTTCTCGTATCTCTTCAAATATCGGAGATATTTGACCTAGACGTTTTCCGCATTTTCGATGTTCTCCGCCATAACTCTTAAAGTAGGCCATGGACTTCAAATGTCTTTAAACCATTTTGTAGGTTATATAAATCGGCACAATTTTCGTAAAAATATTTTTTTTTGTACGACTCATATTAAGTGAGATATTGTCGAGGGCCCTGACAAAATGGACAGCCTGTATAGTGACCTCCCAAAAAATACGATTTTGCCGAAATTTTTAGTACAAACTGATGGGAGGGAAATATGGATATATTACTAATAGTGTCTATTTTTATCAAATTATCGCACAAAGCGCACAATTTTTATGAAAAATGCCTAGAGTAAAAAAGTGTTTAGAATGCGATTTTGCATAAAGAAAAAGATTTTCCCCAACAGTTTGTAGTAAAAATTTAGGAAAAATCAGTTTTTTTTTGGGAGATCACCCCCCAGTAAAGTGTTGAAACGGTTAGGGTTAATTTTTTTGGTTATTTCAACTTTAATCCAATATTATCAAACTATAATAAAAAAATTAAAAAAAAAGTTTTTATCACAATTTATGCAAAAGAAAGGATCAGGCGTCGGAGGTTTTCCACCGGGGAGAAGCGAAAAGGTTAAACAATGCAATTGCCAAAACGGCGTATTTTTATGCATAAAATGGCATTCTAAACATTTTTCAACTCTACATATTTTTCAATAAAACCAATAGAAACGGCGTAAATCACGAATTAATTATTAAAGTCCGCCATTTTAGGCCCGCCATTTTTAATCATCCAATTTTCACTTCGTAATCAGTGACCCCACAAACCCCCATACCTACTATACCTGTGGTGATTTTAAACAAAAAATAAAATATCCTCAATTCATGTCTCAAAATTGCAATGCTGGGAAATGTGGGAAAAAAGTATTGTAAAATCTAAAAAATGTTAATTGTGGTGTTCTGTTCTTATTCTTTTCTTCTTTTGTGGAATTCTACCACCTGCACCTTCTGAAAGCCACCACAAAATCTACAAAAAACAACGAAATTGACCAGTAGTCTTCCTTTTCCTTTTTCAAGGTTATGAAAGCAACTCTTATTTACTGTGTATGCTAAATATATAGAACACAGAAGATACAATATGTGATACAAGAACCATAAAAGAAGAAAAGAATAAAAAGTATTGTACTGAATTTTGTTCACTTACATAGGAAGGCAGCTTTGATGATAATTATTTTTTTCTTCATTTACTTTTAGAGCCGCTCGTGAGCGGCAGATTTTAAGTGTCACAGAAGTGAAAGTTGACACCGACTGATACTGAAATAGATCGTTGATAATTGTTTTTAAGTACACACTACTTTTAGATGTATCAAATTACTATGTTTAAAATTTTCTACAAATATTTCGGCTTTTTAGGCCTTTATCAAGAGTACAAAGTGTATACTAAAGCAACAGAAGTTGTTATTCTAAATATATACCTAAAAAAATGTATGACAATATCTATTTATGACTTAAACTAATAATAGTAGCATAGTCGAAGGATATATTAAGTCGACTCCCTTCTTTCATCTCGCTGAAAATGCCGGCGTTTTTCGCAGCCGGTCGTAAATTAATGTCACGTGACGAGGGTCAAATTATAGCGATAACTAGTTGGTGCTCCTACGGAGGTCGACCAGTAAGATTGCTGGGTAAAACATAAATTTGTATTGGCACTTTTTATTAAACAGTAAAAATTAGAAAGTATTTAGATAACAGTAATAAAAATACAAAAACATCTTAATTCTATTTCAAAAAAATGTATAAAAGTACAAACATATTATACAATTTTTAATTTTGGATTTTCTTTTTTACAAGAATTTTAGCGTATAATAAATTCTAACTCTTGTATATAACGAGATCAAATATTTATATGGAAAATTTGGACATAGGTATGTAAATAATGTAACCTTAGAAAATTCTCTCATCATGCTATTTCCTACGCCATCCTGAATACAAATACTATTAAAATTTGATGTAAAAACATTTTCCAAAGATATTAGATATTCAATAAAAATTTTAGGAGGGACTGTCAATCCACCAAATGGTCCGTCACTGCCTTCGTAAGCTTTTAACTCACAAAATATTGTGGATTTGTCTGAATGGGCTATATTACAATAATCAAGGGTAATATAACAAGACCTGGATAAATAGTCGGTTATTATATTGTCATCAATTTGCGAGAGTGCGATGGTTGTTAATTTGACGAGACCAATTTTGACGTTAATAATCTGACTAAAGCCCTAGAACTTTAGCTCGAGGAATTTAGTCTTTGATTATTAACGCCAAATGTGGTCGAGGCAAATTGGAGAGCACTCGAGAAAAATTGTGACAATATAATAGCCGCTAATTTATCAAGGTTGAGTTATATTTTATTAGATTATTTCTTGAATTAGTTAATAATTGGAGATAAATAAATTTCTATCTTTTTAATGAACATTATTAACTTGTTATAAGTTAATAAATTGAATATCAGCGACTATTTTCAGCTAATGCCATGGCAACGGGAAATAGCTACTGATATTTCCCGTTGCTATGTAGAGTTCAAAATAGTCACTAATATTACTCGTTTCTAAGGAATTTCAAATATTGTGATTGGTTAAAAAATTCGATCTGACACATGAAAGAAATAATCTAAGCAAATGTCACACGCATGTTTTAGAAAAGTATCTACCAACATAGACAAGTGCATTGCCTTCCTCTGTTATTAAACTTCCATAATCACTCGCATATATTTTCAAAATGGGGGTAACGTTTTCATGTTTTTTTTTTCTTGAAGAAATTCACATTTTAAAGTAAATCCGGTATTATGGCAAGTAAAATGTCACTAGCATCTTCCAAACAATTGCTACCTTCATTGTCAACATCAAAATATTTTAAACCAAATACATTTTTGAATGCTCTACTAAACTGGATAGCAGTGAGATTTCTCGCATTTCCACAACTACTCCTGATTTTGCCGAAACAATTTTCAAGGTAATCTTGGTTTAAATTGCGCGTCAATAAAAATTTATAATTTCTATTACGCAATATTTCCCATAATTTAATATTGAAGAAATCGTTAGCCTCCAGCCATAAATAAATTTTAATTTATTTGTTACATCTTTTCCTTTTTTATCTAAAACTTTTAAATTTGAAACAATGTTATCCATTTTATTTAAAAAATCAATATGTTATCAATATGCGAGGACACTGTGTTCAATACTGTAGAGAGGGGTTACTTGCTGAGCAAGCGAATCTCTGAGCGAGAGACGGGTATCGGCAGGAGGGGGATTGTTATTGCATTTCACGAGTGATCGGACTTAATATATCCTTAGACTATGACTAAAGTTTAAAGAGTCATAAAGATATTAAGTCATAAATGTTTTAGGTATATATTTAGAATAACCACTTCTGTTACTTTAGAATACACTTTGTACTCTTGGTAAAGGCCTAAAAAGCTGAAACATTTGTGGAGGATTTTAAACATAGTAAACTGATACATATAAAAGCAGTGTTTACTTAAAAACAATTATTGTCAACATGTTTCAGGAGACAGATCGTTGATATTCTTCTACATCTCTCCACACACTCAGGCAGGCAAATTTTGAAACAGCATCGAGGACGAGGACAGATCATTTAAACAACAAACCCAACGAGCCTTTTGCTAAATACAAAATTCTAAAAACACTAGTTCACAGGGCCGTCAGAAGGATTTCTTTCATTGGATCACCTTGTGAACTCTGGCTAGGTCACCGTACTCTGCCCGAGGGTGATCGTAGGTGCGATCGGATGTATCCAGTGCGATAGTCCACCACGTGGTTACGGTTGGGTCCCTGGGATCCATGCCGGTTTCGCCTGCTCCACCTGCCAAACACAAAATGTACATTTTAGAGTGGCGCAAACACACTTTCGGAAATGGTCTCTCAGCCTATCCAGTAGTTTTAATGCGTCTCGGCCACTACCCAGCCTGCAGGATCAATAGCTGTGGGCACCAGAATCGTGTACCTTAGGTAAGCCTTGCTACAGTCTAGTCAGCGTTATATGTTCAATTTAGAATGTACAATTTTTCTCACTCCGTCTCTTTATTTATGAATAGTTTGTGTCACAATACAAGTAAGGTCGAAATCAGTAAGTTCAAAAAAAAATATCAGTTTGCAATCTCATTTTTTTGTCTGCTATAAGAGAATTATTTACTGGAATGTTAACTGAAACATCCTGTATACTCAAATAATTTTTTAAACAAAAAAAGTATTAACTGAACAATATTTTTATTTATTTGCACAATAATGATCAAATAAATAATCTTCAATCATCTGCATAATTTTATAATCTCTTGTTGATAAAGTCTTATTTTACTGAGAACACATGGTGACAATAGCTTTATTTTAATATTCTGTGATGTAGCATTTCATGTTTCTGTGAATGAAACTATGTAAATATATAATTTTTCCAGATTGTATCAAAGTAGTTTGTCAACAATATATCAAATGTTTTGTCCAAGAAAATGAGGTGATCTGAGGTACTTAAGCACATTGGCAGGAATTAATTGATGTATTAATCTAGTAGCTTTCGTGTCACTAACGTGCAAACAAAAAAGCATCAACGCCAACTGATTTCGTGAAAAAGTAGCGTCGTTTGAATAGTTGTACGTGCGTGTATTTTTATGTAGGTTTATTAAATTCACCGTGCAAATAAATGAAATTTCAGGTGCTATTGTGTTATTTGAACTGACAAAAATGCTTGAATACGTGAGAACAATTAATTAATTTGGATGTAAATTAGACATGATTTAGTGGACTATTAAATCTTCAAGTGTTTAAACAGACATGAGCAAGCATATTAACTGTGATTTGTGCAATTTTCTGGATTTAGAACGAGCAACAATCGACAAGACAACAAAGGTAGGATGAAACTGTAATAGAATGGTTAATTTTGTGTTTAGGCACATACATTTGAAATAAAATACCAGAAATTTTACATTAAAGCTTATGGAGGTGATTATATGAAATATGTCCATCTAAACAATGTTTTAATCGTACATATTTAGTTGTGGCAACGCTTAGAATAGAGGCGAAATATCGTAAAAGAAAATTTAGGTACAAAATAAATAAAAGGGATATACATATCGACTTTTTTCTAAGTAAGGCGTACAATAGTAAACATAAGAAATGTTTTAGACATCTCTTATGAAAGTGGGAATATCAAATATTATATTTCCCTCAGGCGCAATTTTCTTTTGAATCTTTTACCCTGTTTTGTTTCCTTAAACAGTGGCTGGAAGCACCACTTTGTTCTACAGGCCTTTAGCTTTTATAGTTCTTTTGCGGTTTGTTATACTTTGCATTTGATCTAGCTTCGTAATAAGTCGATGTGCAAAAGTACATAATTTGAATATATTAGATTTGATTTTATAACACCTCTGTAATTATTTTAGTTATAAACGAGTATTATTATAAGATTTTAATAAACTAAATTGCTAATTGTAAATATATATTAAACAAACGTGCACATGTGCAGAAAAAAACAAATTATTACAACTTCTTAAACGTACGTAAGGCATGTGGCAAGGTAATATTTTACCAGAGAAATATTTTAGCTAATAAATTGTTTGCTACAATTTGTTTCATTTTTGATAATAGGTTAAAACCTCGGCACTGGGTTATACACAGACTATTTCGTGGTATTAAATATTTATAAATATCCACAATCAGTTGAAAAAGATTACTAAGAAATATTGGAAATTTTGTAGAATAATTTCTTGGGTTGGACACTTTTAATAGATATTTATGTATCAAGTCCATAATACAAGACTTTATTGAACGAGTTCGGTTTAGCGAGCCGAGCGAGCGTAGCGAACAAGGCCATAAAGGAAGCGAGTTCAATGAAGCCTTATTATGGACGAGTTACATACAAAGCTTTATGTCCAACTGCTAAATTTGGCTTATTAACGAAAAAAATTAATTCAATGACATTTTTATGTCTGTTGTACATATTTATTTGAAAATGCCAAAATCTGACATCGGCTCATTATTGGAAACGTCTATATCCGGCATAATAGTAAAATAAAGTAACTTTATTTTACTAGTACAATAAAGAGGTACTTTAAAGCCGCAAAACTATACCATAAACAGTCCTTTATAACGTGGTCGGACATAAAAATGTTTATATCTTATTTTAAAAAAAGAGATTTACTTTGGGGTTTAACCAATAATTTTTCTTTAATAAACGCTTTCAACTATTTAAGCACCAGATATAACTTTCACGATTGCTGTAATATTTTGAGTAATTAATTTATTACTTTCCCGTCCAGTGGAAAAAAAATCCTGTCTGTCGGTCTGTCTGACTCTCTGTAACTTTTTTTGTGCGCACGTTTACTCTGGAACCGTTTATGATATTGACTTGAAATTTGGTGCACTTATGTATTGTAACGAGATCTGGAACTAGATTATATTTTGATCTAATCCCGTTGAAGGGTCCGGGGGTAAATGAGGTAAATAAGGGTAAATAGGCAAAGCAAGCAGGTAAGAGTCCATAGAATTGCAATTTAGGGCATGTACGAAGAGTCAAGGTCTCAAAAAATTTTTTGGTATCAGCCACCCCCCCACCCCCACTATCACCTCCAATACCGCCCCCACACTATTATGAAAAGAAGTGAGAAAATTAAAATGTGATTTAGTGTGTATACAAGAACGAAACGTATCAAAAAATCCCCACCCCTATTATTAAAGGGAGTAAAAATGAAATTGGGCTTTAGTGTGTATACGAGAACCAAGGGACTTTAAAAAATTTTTGGCATTAGCCACCTCCTCTACCACCTCCATTGCTACCCCCACCCTATTATTAAAGGGAGTAAATATTAAATTGGGATTTAGTGTGTGTGCAAGAACCAAGGACCTCGAAAATTTATGTTGGCATTAGTTACCCCCTCTACCACCCCCATTACCACCCCCCACCCTAATGTTTAAGGGAATAAAAAATTAAATTGGGATTTAGTGCGTATACGAAAACGAAACGTCTCAACAAAATTTGTTAGCGTTACCACCACTCCCATTGCCACCCCACCCTATTATTAAAGGGAGTAAAAAATTAAATTGGGATTTAGTGTGTATACGAGAACCAAGGGACTCTAAAATTGTTTTGGCATTAGCCACCCTCTACCAACCCCATTACCACCCCCACCCTATTATTAAAGGGATTAAAAAATTAAATTGGGATTTAGTGTGTGGACGAGAACCAAGGGCCTCTAAAATTTATTTTGGCATAGGTTACCCCTCTACCACCCCCATTGCCACCCCCACCCTATTGTTTAAGGGATAAAAAATTAAATTGGGATTTACTGTGTATACGAGAACCAAGGCCTTCTAAATTTTTTGTTACATTAGCCACCCGCTCTACCACCCCCACTCTATTATTAAAGGGAATAAAATATACATTGGGATTTAGTGTGTATAAGACTTGGATACAAAATTTGGATCTGGAAGTAGTGATTCCTTGGGCAGCGGCTTTTTTTTCATTGTTACTCTTCTTATCTTAGTCTGTTAGTTCCACTCTATTTAATGGTGGTATAACCCTTATTGTACTGAAAATGTAAGTTGATCCAATTTGAATATGTAATACTCATAAAATATCGAAACTATTAGTGTCTGTTAAATAATTGACTTGCCACATGCCACAACAAAACAAAAACAATCTCGTGCTTACAACGTGTGTAAAACCCAAGCCTAAACACATTTGCAAACGATTGTTCACTTATGCAAGCAAAAAAACGCCAAGAAACGTAACACTACACTACGCACAATCCTACAAAAGAAACGCTATTAACAATACAAAAGAGAAACAAAACGAGAAGTAGAAGAAAAGGTAAGAAGAAAGATAGGACACTCACATTATTCACAAGAGGCGGCGGGCCGAGGTTATGCGTTCGGTGGCGCTTGCAGATCCTCTCGCTTGCAGAAAGACGGTCTTTGAGGGGCCAGTACCGAATTTTTGAATTTGGGTACCAACAAATCACCCACCAGACCACAAACATCCACATACACACCGATGCATAATAAAGAAACAGTCGCAATGAAAAATAAAAAGTAGAGCTACTGAGACGTATACAGGGCGTTTTAGAATATCTATACGGATTATAATTCCCCTTTATATTTTGAGGTTAAATAAAGGATGCAGAGATGTCCAGCAATATTTCGAAAATACCATATTATCTATTAGCGACTCGTCTTCATTAATTCTTAAAATTTGTCATAGTGTTACAGACAATGAAATTCCCATTATCAAGATTTTTCTTGTAAGGACTTTTTTCTGATTTTTATATCACACTAGTTCACCACCGCATAAAAGAGCAGTAATATTATAACTCTAAACTCGATGTGAAATTATTGTTCCAAGTAGCCATTTCCCGGACAATCGCTAAAATTGCCCGTGATGAAATTCGGCTCCAAATCTCCAAAATTATAAAATTATGTTTTTCTATATTTCAAATACAAAAAATTATTCCTTACATTTTTCGAAATTAATTTTACGGATAAAGAATGGACTTAGTACTTATTTTAGTTCCTTAAAACACCCTGTATATGATGAATAACTTAATTCATAAGCGTGCATTTTGTAGTGATATATAATTCTGTAAATGTGAGAAAATGTAACTATATTTTATGAAAAAACCCCAGTCATATATTTTCAAATTTCTCCCATGCCAACAACAAGTCTAAATTTTATTGACTGTATTAACGCGTCACCCCCATGTATTTGATTGCTTAAAACCATTTAGAATGCTCAAGTGACTGCAAAAATATAAATAAGTGATGAGACTACGTCTTTTAATTGCATACGTCTATTCCTAAACTCTTAGGCAGTATTTTGTACTATGTAAGTATAAAAGTTGTGACCATCGTCTTAAAATGAAACGAGGTACAAAATAATTGACAAGTTGATGGATTGCTTTATGTGATTTCGCGGATACATCATGAAGAAAAAAAGGCTTCCCTTTGACGTTTAAATGAATTGAGATTAGTTGTCAAATTACCAGATTGCAGAGAGAGGGGTTTTGTACAATACGATCACTTAATACAGTAGTAGAACATTCAAATTACGCCTGTGTTTTACTGCCAAAATGCGCTTGTTCATTTGCAGTTTTTTTTAAATGACCAACGTTTTGGAAATATATTTTTACCATCATCAGACAATTTCTTAAAACTGCATGTATCGTCGTTTCTCGATTAACAAATACCAGCGTATTGTGTAAGTGATCAATTAATATTATATTAGCAAGCGACTTTTAGCGAAACGCATAAAATATATTAGATATTTTGTTCCTTTTCTGCTGCTATTTTGTGCGTTCCACTTTATACAGTGGTGAAATTTATACATTGCAGAATGTCGTTTCAGAATCCAAAATCGACGTGTCTCGGGATTTTTTATAAATATGCACAAAAATTGAGTTACTGAATTTATTCCACTTGGCTGTTACGCAATGTATCTTGAATCGAGAAAACTAAGTACTGCAATTAGCAGTAACTATGATGTGAGTAGATAAACTATGGGCGTTCTGCCTCAAAATCCCATGTTATTTCTTATGGAGGTTCAATCGGGTCTTCAAAGTCAATCTTGTAAAGAGCCGGCTGAAGATGACAAGGTCATTTAAGGTCACTTTTCGCTAGGCTCAGGTCACGAATTGGCGGGAAATTCAAACGTTGCGGCCTCCACCTACGAACCTAACCTAACATAATCGTATGCACCTAGCAAACCTAATCTATCATATTAACAGGTCTGTACAGTTTTCAAACAGGTCTGTACGATTTTCAAACAGGTCTGTATAAGTTTCAAACAGGGTCTGTATGGTTTTACGGTTTTGAAACAGGTCTGTATGAATATTAAGCAGGTCTGTACGGTTTTGAAACAGGTCTGTACGAATAATAAACAGGTTTGTATGGTTTTCAAACAGGTCTATACAGCTTTAAAACATGTCATGACACCCCCATGAACCACCCATGAACTATACATGACACCCCCGGTGCATACGACTACAATATTTTAGGTTCGTTGGGAGGAACGGTAGACGCAGGGGCCACAACTTTTGAATTTCCCGCCAAATCGTGAACTGCGCGCGCAAGTTGAAAACCCGATTGAACCTCCATAAGAAAGAACATGGGATTTTGGCTCAGAACACCCATAGCTGATCTACTGATGTGTCAACGGTTAATAGTCCTACAGTAAAAAGTGATGGTCCCTGAATCTGCTACTTTAAGAGGGCTTTCACAGCCATGAGTATATTTTTGGTTTGATTAGTTTTAAGCCAAAAATTTACTAGCAAATTGTAACTTTCTATATTTTTGTTCTTTTGGTTTTTTTACATCCAACTTTTAATTTTTGTGGATATTATGGAGGATAGAAATTGATTTTCTCATTTTAAGCTTCTGTCTATGTGAAACCGCTTATTAATTTATTATTGCATCTATAAGGTTTTTCAAAGTATATTCAAAATATTAACCAATTTTTTGCTTAAAAACTGACCTAACAAAAAATATATTTTTAACATTCGAAGATTTCTTAAGGAAACTTATTCTAGGACCATAAATATCATTGTAAATAATTACTGTGGTATTTTGCATAATATTACCGCGTATCCCGATATTTGTGGTTAAATTGCAATTGCCTAATTCACAATACAGCACTTAAAATATTTTTTACATCACTTTCAAGCGAATACCCATTGTGAAATAATTAACATTCGCTCAAACGTTAAGGGATGCGTTTTGTTCACCACCCGTTTTTTAAACCGTGGAAAATTACGATATTTATACATTTATTTTTCAAGAAAAAGAATGTTAAATGATTAATTAAAATAATGACAAATAGTGACGAAACATGCAAACGAAAACCTACCTTTCAGTGAAGTTTTAGTTTAAATGAAGGTAATTTTGCTTTATCAAACTTCCAAAATGCCATTGAATGTACGTTTGTTTGTGAAAAATTACAGACAAGTTGAGTGAAACTGAACCAGCGTAACTACTGCTCTATCAGCTGCGCCAATTATATAGAGCCTACTGGCTAAGTGGGTCCATTGGCCACTGATTTTTTCATTGTAGGGGCATATCTAACAATATTTGATACACCACCCACTCACTATTAGTTACGCCACTGAACTGAACGTACAAAATATTTTCTGAAAAATTACTCCAAACGAAAAGACTATTGCTAGAATTGTGTGTTTGCCTATCTGGCGTTTTCTGAGAATGAAGCCAAAATAGAATTCCCAAATATGGAATTCTAAAAGTACTTGTTTTGAATAATGCTTAAAAAAACCTTTTGTTCTAAAGTTCTTCCCGCAAATATTCTCTGTGTCTGCCCAATATAGCCAGGAGAACTCGCACGCCAAGTTGATATACACAAAACATCTTTTAAATGAATATTTATTTTATTTTCCTAGATGCGTAATTTTGAATGTACCTAACTATATTTTTTTGTACGTCTGATCAGAAACCGCCTCTATATATTCGGACATTTTAGAAGTTTGCATGTTTACCCAAATCTAAATTACGTATAAGTGATGTGTTGGTGTGTGGTGAAATAATTTCAACAAAAAAAAATACAAGATCATACTCTATAGGAATATTTTTATTATATGCAAACCAAAAACTAAAAAATATAAAAATTTATTGTCTTCTAAAAGGGGATTTGTACATACTAGTTTCTACATATAAGTATTACAATGGAGTCGACTAGTTTCTATCTTATTTTGTACAGCATAAGGAGTACGACGCAGCACACTACGCATACATACATTAGTTCACGTTTTTTGCCCCGATTTGGGGACGGCATACTATAAAAATTAAGAGAAAAAATTACTTTACTAACTATTTACAAAGGGATTGTGTAAATGTTGGGATACTTGGGCCATGATTTTTTAACTTTTGCCAGTGAGTCTATAACAGAGGCTAAATAGTTTGAAATGTTAGCTATCAACTTTGCCGAATATACGGAATGTGATTTATTTGAGTGTCTAACCAGATATTTCTGTTATTATGTAGAATACAACAAAAATATTTAATAACAACATTTATATGTATTATTGATATCAATCAATATCTTAAGACGATTTTTTGTGGGCCATGTCTGCTCTACACATGGAGTTTATTTTAATTATTTTGTTGCTAGATGTTACTGAAGAGTAGTACTAACAATCTTAGAAAACAGATTCTCGATAGCAATCATTTACGATCAGGAAAAAATAACCAAATTCAGCCAATTCTTTTAGATGATGTGCTCTTGGTTCTACGGCAGTCAATGTGGCTGGCAATCGATGGTTGTCCAGCACACTATGGATGACAAATGAGAGACCATTTGGACTAAACGCATTTACGAACATGGCCCAATTCTGTGGCCATCCCGTTCTCCGTATTTGAACCCATTGGGTTTGCATTGCTAGAGTAAGGGTTTAAATGTGAATGTCACAATGGAAAATGAAAGTGATTTATTGAACATATAAACATTAATTAATTAAATTTTACGGATTGTGAGATTCTTACTAAGGTCATGTTTTGGTATTCTGACCTGGTCTATAGCCAATTTCAGGATTATCCATCATTTACCGGACACCCATAAAGAAACTGTACATTGTATTGTATATGTTTTTAGAACAGTATGTAAAACTGTTAGATTTTTATTCTAATATTTTTCTTACTGAGTTCTTTTAACGTTGTAAACTAGTTGTACAGAAATCTACAGAACAATTTGACCCATATTTATTCTCATTTAATCATATGAAAATAGAATTATTCATGAACATAATAGTTGTTGTATAATTTCTATTTTTTTTTTAAATAAAACAAGTTTATTTTTGTATGGGCGCTTTTCCGAATCTTCCTAGACGTCGATATATCCTGAATTATCAGATTTACCAAAAAAACTAATCTTTATAAAATATAGTTTTTCTGTTTAGACACAAAAATCATCACACCCTACATGTTCATTAATATTTATTTTCAATTTTACAAAATCAGGCAAAAACAACATTTACAAAGTGAACCAAAAAACGACAAATATAGAGTGGGCCAAACAACAACGTGTTCATAATATTATAGGTGAATTCTAGTAGATCCCAGTCACAAAATTATAATATTTATCCTTACCATAATTTCTTACATACAGAGTGTGAAAAGTACTCGAACCGACCATAGTTTTGTACATATATTCGAAATTGGTAGATGTATCTTTCTTAGTTTTGCGACGTTGAAAGATAGCTTTGATAAAAATCTGATCAATCTTACGTCATGACTAAATTTTCTTGACCGATATTAGTTAGGCTTTTTCATGTACATTCTGTGATATAACTAATTTTCACCATTTTGGAAATAGTTTTTGGTTCAACTTTGTATTTGTTAAAATAGCGATATTTTGTGAAGTCGAAAAATCGGAAATAAATACTAATAGTGATGTATTATTTGAGAGCAATACTCAGCAGGCCAATGTTTGTTGCAATAATATACATAATTATTTTGTATAGAGGGTATCTCAGAATTCTAGGGCAAGAATTCAACGAAGGGTAAATGAAGTCAAAATGATGCCAGAACCTCATATAATTTTTTTTGTCTACAGGCTTTCGAGTTTCGAATCGCCTAAATAGAGAGATGAAAATTGTTTTTATTTCTAACTTTTAAAGTATCGCATCAAACTTAATAGAATTTAGGTGGTTTATAAAAAAGATGAATGTGTTTAATTTGGCTCTAGTAAGAAGTCTACATATCTTCTAGACTATGGACTATGTGTAATAGTTGACATCATACATTCTTTTACAGGTATGATATTTTTGAATTGTAAATATAAGTAGATTTCCCAAACGTTTGTCTAAGAAACTGGCAATTTTCTTCTATTCGATAAAATTTACGGTTTCAGAGAGACTGCACCATTATCTAAAAGAAAGTTCCAACAAGTTCGAACCAGTCCTACGAACTCAAATCAATCTTGACGGTTCCCCTTCTAACATTTTTCTCTTTGCCAATATTTCGTCACCTTCTATTCTCTTATATGCTTATCGTACAATTGACTTTAAGTTTGTTGCCCCTTTTACATGGAAAGGCAAATCATGAAAAGCCACACCTTCATAAAGTAAAGATTCACTTTTTCATTTTAAGTTTTAGTAGCATTTTATTGAATCAATATCACATAATTTGGTTTCTATAAATTCAGATAGTCTGAACATATACAATTTTTTTTTCAATGTTATTTTAGAGTAAAATTCTATTTAGTAGCAATCAGACATCTCCCATTATTGTTTAAGTAACGACTTTCTTTCAAATAATGGTGTAGCGCTTGTAGTCTGCTGCACCAACTTACACCGTTACTTGTAAGGCAGCTCTTAAACTAATCACGAAAGTCTCTAGAAGAAATATAAACTGACATTGTTTTGTCCCTATCTACCAGGAATTTTTGCCCCAAGGTTCTGGGAAACCAGGTTTATAATGGGTTACTGGTAATTCGATACATTCCTTTGGAGATGTGATGGGGCATGAACTAAGGAGTAAATCTAGCCCTAACATACATTATGCAAAACTCAATAGTTTTTGAGATATTTAAATTTTTTTGTTTTTCTCAAAAAAGTAGATCTTAATGTCTTAAAAGTTAATTTCTACTTGACATTTTTAAATTTTTTTTACTGGATTACTTGTCCAATATTATAGATATCCGTTTGGAATGAAAAATATCCGGAAACATTTCGATCATGTGAACATTTAAAATAAAAACTTGTAAATTTATTTTTTTTAAATCAATTATGAAATTTACCTATTAGGTTTTTTCAAAAAAAAAATTAATGTAGCACGCGTATAAATTATTATAAAAACTTCCTTATTTCAATAGCTATCTAACTAGGTAGAAATGTTTAATGTAACCATGATAGTTCTAATAAAAAATTAGTAAAGATAATGCTGGTGGCGGAATTTATTAAACGACTAATCGTTCATTTTCATTTAAGTCAGTCAGTCCTTGACTTTGCATATATGTCATTAACTGACATTCTTATCTCCGTGTCCCTTAAGTTTGTTCGTCTTGTTAAATTAGTTATGGAAGATTTTGATTTTGCTCGTAGTTGTTGTTATTAGCTGTTGTTATTGTATTTTCTGTGCCATGGCCGCGTATGCCAACGCAGAATACGCTGATATCTTGTTTGTCTATGGATACTGTGGCGGCAACGCTGCTGAAGCTCGCCGAGAATATGGTCTTTGGTACCCTAACCGCCGCTTACCAAATGCACGTGTATTCAGTACGGCATATCGAAATATCGCTGAAACTGGCTCCGTGAAATGTAGAAGAAGTGACGCTGGTGCTCCTCCCGTTTATGAACCAGATGATGAGGAAGAAATATTGAGGTATTTTGAGGAAGACCCAACTATTTCAACTAATAAAGTCGCAAGACTAACCGGAGCGTCACAATGGAAAGTTTGGTCTACGATACGTAGAGTTGGATGTCATCCTTACCACTATACCCCTGTCCAAGGCTTGGAGGAAGGTGATCCTGTAACGAGAGTGGAATTCTGCCGCTTTATGTTAAATTCAGATGCAGAAAGTGCAAATTTTTTAACAAGTATGGACGGACGAGTCGAAATTTAATCGCGAGGGTATAACAAATTTCCACAACCTACATTATTGGGCAGAGGAAAATCCCAAGTTAACACGTGAAACTAGTTTCCAAATGAAGTTTTCTATTAATGTGTGGATGGGAGTCATTGGCCACTATTTAATAGGGCCACACTTTCTTCCTCAAAATTTAAACGGGGAAATCTATGAAAATTTTTTAAGAAATGATCTGGCGGTGATTTTAGAAGATGTTCCTCTCGCCGTCAGACAGCGAATGATGTTTCAGAACGACGGTTGTCCAGCACATTATCGGCATTACTTGATCAACGTTTCCCTAACCGTTGGATTGGAAGAGCGGGCCCAATACCTTGGCCAGCACGAAGCCCTGACTTAATACCCCTTGATTATTACGTATGGGGTCATATGAAGGAGATGATCTATGCCACACCAGTCAATACTATTGAAAACCTTAGACAAAGGATAGTCGATGCTGCCCAACACATAAGGCATAATCTGACAACCAGAGTAACAAGGACGGAAATAAGAAGACGCTGCCGTATCTGTATACGGAATAGGGGCTCCCATTTTGAGCAAGACATATAAAAAATAAAGAACAACTTTGAAATTAATGAAGAATTAAACTCTACTTTTAAAATGTTTTTTACTGTTTATCTAAAAATAAAATTCGTACTACTTGTGTTATTTTTACTAGTATTTTCTTAGAACTATTAAGGGTACATTGAACATTTGTACCTTGTTAGATAGCTATTGAAATAAGGCAGTTTTTATAATAATTTATACGCGTTACGTTAATATTTTTTTGAAAAAACCTAATAAGTAAATTTCATAGCTGATTTTAAAAAAAAAAAATTTAAAGTTTTTATTTCAGATGTTCACATGATCGAAATGTTTCCGGATATTTTTCATTCCAAACGGATATCTATAATATTGGACAAGTAATCCAGTAAAAAAAAAATTTAAAATGTCAAGTAGATTTTTCGGAAATTAAGATCTACTTTTTTGAGAAAAACAAAAAATTGAAATATCTCAAAAACTATTGAGTTTTGCATAATGTATGTTAGGGCTAGATTTACTCCTTAGCTCATGCCCCATCACATCTCCAAAGGAATGTATCGAATTACCAGTAACCCTGTATAATTATTGTTACAATTAAACCAACTTTTAATGTTGAAATAAGCATTGAATAAACTATTTCAATGAAAAGTGACATTCATTTCAAACATATTATTACTTATACATTTCGGAATAACTTTCCGAAGGGTGAACTAATTCGGGTTGTTCGAGGAGGTTTTCAAAATTTTATTTAAATACCTTTATTGAAAAGCAAGAACACTACTTACGAATCTAAACTAATTTGGTAAATAGAAATGCATGTTTCTAGATAATCCTATTTATGATAGAGATACGAAACCAGTCTACAAAATTTTTATGTTCAACTCTCGTACACACACTTGTTTTCAAACTTTTAACTCTATCCATATTATGTAGATGAGAAACCTATTTTTTTAACATTCCTAGATCTCTTCCGTCTTTTGGTTTGACATTTTTTGGTTTTACATACACTATCTTGATCCATTCTGTCTCAATATCCATCTTCTGCTTTCCTTCAACTTTTAGTTTGCTGATAAGTCTATAGCTCCTCTCTGTTAGTACTTCTTATTCTAATTCTTCTACGACATTCTTTAAAGGCTTTTATGAACTTGTACCTTGAATTTGACATTCCTGTTTTTTATAGCCCCCAATTCACTTCCATACACACTACACTACAATTTTTCGTTTCAGGTGTTAGTTTTGAATTCTTTGCTGACAGTTTCTTTCCAAATGCATTCATTCCCTTGCTCTATACAGGGTGTCAAAGTTCAAATTATTTTTTCGTTTCTTTTTGCAATAACTCAACAGCCTCTTGACTGGTCTTCGCCAAATCTGCTAGAGGAACTTTCTTTATTCTGAGAAACAATAATGTATGTAATACACCACGTTAGATCATAGAGGACGCCGCAGAACCTGTATGTCATGATGAATTTCTTTCATTTTTTTTTGACGAAACTTTGTAGTACTTCTGACCACGCGTCATTTCCGCGTATAAAAGGTACACTTGGTAGAACTTGATAACTCGTTTTAGAGGAAAGTGCCGTTAAACATTTCAATAATTTTTTGAAAGACAAATTCAAATTTAATGAAACAAAGTGTATTTATTGAAAAAGTACAAAACGCAAGGGAAAGCAAAATCGTAATAACAGCGTAAACCCTTTTTCACTTTCTTATGAACTAATGGATTATTTTCATGGTATTGAGATAAATACATAAATCAAAAGATTGTCTAAAATAAGGATCTAATCTTATTAGAAGACCAAAAAATAGCGTAAAAGTTGATTTAATGACATTATAAGCTTTCCCCCCATGCAAAAACCCCATTGCTGCAACTTAGAGAGTAAATGTTCCATATGGTCCCCACCTACTTCTATGCCTTTTCTAATTCTATTCATAAAAGATTTTTTTACATTGAAAAATACATTTTCCTGTCCTCTAATAAACTTCACTGCGTTTTGTATTTTGCCCACAGTTCTTCTCTTGAGTTCATAGTATTTGCATAAACTAACGACTTCATATGTCTCCACACATAATAATCCAAAGGATTGTAATTAGGACTCCTTGGTGGCCAAGCAAACTCACTTCCGCGAAAGATCCATCTGCGTAGGAAAATCTTGTCAAGATAATTCCTGACTTCAATGGAGAAATGAGGGATCTCCATCTTGCATGAACCACATTCTGTTCCGTATGTCTAGCATGAAAGCATGTAATATATCAGCAAGAGTATTTTGAAGAAAAGACAGATAGGAGACTGTCCATTTAAATTTGGAGGAAGGACAAATGGTCCCAATAATTGATCGCCGATGATCCCACACCAAACGGTAATCTTAAATTATTACTGAAAATGCCTTTCTTAGAAGCGTTCTTTACGTAAGACTCTTAGGACAAATTGTTTACTCATCCTTGTTGCCGCTGCTAAACGACTTGAGCTGACTTGAGGATCATCATCCACACGAATTAAAATTTCTAGTTCTTGATCTGGAGTAATTCGTTTCGGTTGTCCTGCATCGTTTTTATGGTGAAATGAACCTGTTTCTCCCAAACGACGAAACAGATCTTTGAAAATCTTAAGGTCTGGCTATATTCTATTTGGACATTGCAATGAGTATCTCCTCGCTGCAGCACGTCCGCTAAAATTATTTTGGGCGTAAGCACATATAATATCCCTCATTTCCATATTTTAAAAATCATTATGTCTAGGCATTGTAAATAAAGAAGTTAAGGAAATTAGCTCGAGAAACACAAGAACAAAGTACAATCATTAAATGAGGTAAACAAAGCACACTGTTCAATAAATACACTTTGTTTCATTAGATTTCCAGTATTATCCACTGAGTTGTTCGCTTTTTGCACTATATAGCCATCTACATTTTATATGGATGGTTTGATTAAAATTCCATTTGATTTATGTAAAACTAGTTTTGTATCTCTGTAATGTTTTATAAATTAGTTGCAACTGTTTACACTAAAAAAGTAACTTAAAAATAATATTCTAGCTACTTCATTTAATTTATAACCTTAATTTAAAATAATGATTAGATCAGAACTGACCCTTTCAGTATCAGATAACCACTCTAGATACTAGTATCAGTAACAAGAAAGAATGAAGTGTCAAAACAAAGAACAACTATCATCTGACTTGTAAATTAATTGATACCGCCGTTATAATAACATCTAACATCTCGATTATTATCCAATAATCATGTTCTTAACAATTAATAATCCAATTCTGCTGAGGCCGATACAGTGTATTATTGATTGCACAAGGCACGAAGCTCGATTCAAAGCGGTCTCCTAGAAACTAATTTAAAAATGATGGATCAGAAGACTTAACTAAGTAAAAGTCGAAACGTGGCCGGATAAAGAGGTTTATTTTTTAAGATTAACTGTAAGAAAAGCAATGTTTGTAGATGTGCGAAGTGTAAGATAGATTAATATTGACGGCACGACAGATGGGATGTTGCAAGCAAGTCAGGTTAGTGCAGATCGAGAGATAGTGACAATATAATAGTGAGTAGTGACATGCTGAAAGGAGAATAAACAAAAACAAGTTTCCACTTAGTTTAATGTATATATCAATGAAATAATAAGGGAGGGATTTATTTTGCGTGCAGGGCATAACATAACACAAACTTTGGCTATATTTGAGTATGGTGTGTTTATAACATGAAATTTTGTTAAAAAAATTAGCATTAAACTAGGTTTAATGAATGAGTTTGCAATGAGTTTAACTGATATGGTGGGCGTTGGAGTTATTTTCGGGGCACCGGAAGCGATGTAAAAGTGTCAAATAATAATAAATTGACAGCGTTTGGTATATAATACTCCTGTCCCATACCTCGAAAACTCTATAAAAACTATGAAAGTATTTTGCCTACGTGTGGTCAGTTCTGATCTTTTGGCTTTTATGTCAACTACAAAATTTACTGGGAAGTACCTTTTAGCAAATGTATCCTAGTTTCTACCCCGTGCCATTGTGTTATCGATTATTATAATGAGAGGAAGATGGTTAAGTAGAGAAAATTGGTTGCAATTTCGAATATCTTCTCAAGAATATTCTCTCGTTTGGTTTCGAGATATTGCAAAATCAAGAAGAAAATTTAAATATACTGGGTGACACAGGAGACATGTAACACCCCGTAGCGTGTTTATTTAAAAAGATATTAATTTGAAATTTGGTACACTTATATAATGCGTGATTGTTCTTTTTTAAGTACAAATCTTTTTCCCACTACTTCCGGTTTCACCGAAAGTGACATCAACTCTGTTATTTTAAATGGCACTCTGTATATTTTTTTTACCTATCTGATTCGTCTCTAGATTCTCTTTTCAACCATGTATGGAACACGGCATTTGTTTTTAAAATGGCAGTTAATATCAATTTTAGTTTGTTAAGTCTAGGTGGCCCTGATATGAAACTTGGCAGATATTGATGCGTAGTGTGCCGTGATATCGAAAGACCTCTGGTATGCGACTTTGTGCCTCATTTTTTTGGGAATAACCAATACCTGAACAAACTAATAAGATCTAACTTATTTAAAAAAAAAATATCTTTAAACAACCCACGATATCATAAAACCAAGATAGGAACCCCATTTTTTAATTTCACCTAGTGAAAATACTTATTTATCTTTTATTTTTGTCCAATACAATTGTTGTGCCTATCCTATTTTACTTTCTTCATTAAAGTTAGTGTCGAATGTTGTTGCATAGTAATGAATATTGTACTGCAACAAAAATAGTAACAGGCTGTGGAAACAAAAGAAGGTAAAACGAGGCGTCATTTTGATTTGACAATTAAGAATTTTTTACTTGGCAGCAATTTAAGTATTTTTCATTAAATTATACCTAAGCTATCACGTTTTTAACTCTGTTTTGTCATTTATTCACGAAATGAAAAAGTAGATATACTATACTATGGCGAATGTAAGAAAAATAGCAGGCGGGCTGCTGACTTATATCAAGAAAGATTTCCCGAAAGAATTCATCCACCAAACAACTATTTTGCAAGAGTTGAACAGCAATTCAGAAGTGAACCATATGTACCGGAAAATAGTTTCAGTATCGATGAAGAGTCGGAAATCAATGTGCTTGCAATTGTCGAAGCGGATCCCACGATTTCGATAAGACAGATTGAGGACCAAACCGGTGTAAATCGGGAATCAGCTCGACGCAAAACACAAATTTAAATCATACAAGTACCAAATACGCGAGCATTTATACGAAAATGATTTTCAAAGAAGATTGAACTATTGCAATTGGTTTCTGAACAGACACAATTTGGACAATAATTCTCATGAACAAATTGTATTTTCCGACGATGCCAGGTTCATTAATTTGGGATTATTTAATCGTAACAACATCCGTTATTGGGCACAAGAAAATCCCAGCAATATGAGAGAAAGTGCATATCAGGAGCGATTTAGTTTTAATGTATGGTTAGGAGTAATTGGGAGGAGAATTATTGGGCCAATAATTTTTGATGGTCCATTAAATGGAGAAAGATATTTAGGATTTTTGCAAAACCAGATACAAGATTTTTTGGAAGAACTGCCACCTAATTTTAACCCAATAATTTTTCGACAGGATGGGGCTCCACCACATAACAGCAGAGTTGTGGTGAATTATTTAAATGAAAGGTTTGGAGAAAACTGGATGGGAACAAATGGGCCCGTTCGATGGCCTGCAAGGTTACCAGACCTTACGCCGCTTGATTTTTTTGTATGGGGCCACCTCAAGGAAAACGTTTATAGAACTCCACCAACAAGAGTCAGAAGAGCAATCGATGGAATTACTGAATTACAGTTAGATAACGTGCTTAGGGCTACTGTCACAAAAACACGATTGTGCAGAGATAATAACGGATAACATTTTGAGCATCTGCAGTAAAAATGCTTTTGTATGTAGTACTTCAGTAAATATTTCATTTTGATTTCATTCATTCGTTGTAAAAATGTATTACATAATGTAATGGTTTTTCATCAATTTTGTTCAAATGTTTTTTACTGATGTTTCTTATTTATTAAAAAAATCGTTTTACCTACTTTTATTTTGTTTCCACCGCCTGCTTACTAAATATTTTTGTTGAAGTACAATATTCATTACTATGCAATAACATTCGATACTAATTTTAATGAAGAAAGTAAAATAGGATAGGCACAGCAATTGTATTGGACAAAAATAAAAGATAAATAAGTATTTTTTAACTAGGTGAAATAAAAAAATGGGGTTCCTATCTTGGTTTTTATGATATCGTGGGTTGTTTAAAGATATTTTTTTTAAATAAGTTAAATCTTATTAGTCTGTTCAGCTACTGGTTATTCCCAAAAAAATATGAGGCACAAAGTTGCATACCAGAGGTCTTTCTATATCACGGCACACTACGCATCAATATCTTCCAAGGTTCATATCAGGACCACCTAGACTTAACAAACTAAAATTGATATTAACTGTCATTTTAAAAACAAATGCCGTGTTGCGATACACGGTTGAAAAGAGAATCTAGAGACAAATCAGATAGGTAAAAAAATATATACAGGGTACCATTTAAAAGAACAGAGTAGATGTTGTAATTTTATACTTAAAAAAGGACAATCACGCAATATATAAGTGTACCAAATTTCAAAATAATATCTTTTTAAATAAACACGCTACGGGGTGTTACATGTCACCCGCTATATCTCAACAATGAAATAAACAATATTTCTGATGACGTTATAAAAAGAAATTTTTCTTTTAGTACTGTTTCAATCAAAAATAAAATCCAATTATTTTGTTTTTTTTTACAATGTCTCAAAAACAGGAATAACTGGCAGCATTTTTGAGATGTTCGAAATTTTAAGAAAATGTCCCCAAAATAATCAACTTCCTATCTTGAACAATAACAATACGGAAAATTCAATTAGGGGGCTTGATTCTGGGATCACCGTAAATTCAAATATGAGTAGCTATTCTACATAATTCAAAGGTATACTTTAGAAAATATATATTTTACACGCACTACTGACTCATTTAATAAAAAAAACGTCAATAAAACCACTAAAATATAAAAATATTTGGTGTGGTTGTGTGTGTTGTGTATATAGGTAAAAAATTAACACATGGACGTCAAGCAGAAAGAAATCTATACAGAGGAATAGTAAGGTACGACAAATATAACAATAAATATAAGCATGCAAAAAGACATTTACATAAATATAAAATATGCCTTACCTCGCACTGTGACTCAACATAATGATATTTCTGTAACAAGGGACATAAAAGCATTTAATTTGGTTATTCGACAAGTCAACTGGTCGACTAGCATACATAATTAATTTTTATGCAATATTGATTGGTAATTTAATAATAGCACGTAGTGAAATATTGGACAGTGTAGCTGATTGTGTGTGGAAATTGTTAATGAAATAAAAAGTGTATTTCGAGAAATCAGAAATTCTTTAAAAGAATATTTTAATTAATTTAATAGAACGATTTCTTTAAATTCCAAATTGTTTTTGAATCTATGCCAATTTGATTTGTAATTTTCACCACCTGTAGATGTTTATTTAATTTTTACTCCAGTCGACAGTTGACAAAAAAAAATTGTTTCTAAGTATAAGTCGAACCTAAAATGTTTAGAACGATGGTAGAAATATAGCGTTTCTTAGGCTTCAATTTTTTTGCGTGGCAAAATTTTTTATTGAACAATTAAGGGTAAGAAAATGGTCTCTTCGAATTTTAGAAAAACTATTGATTTTAGAAAAAAAGTGTTTCTTAAAAGTTGTGCGCCTTGATAAAACCTACAAAATAAGATCTATCTCATCAAAATCGGTTAATTTGTTTATTAGTCATTGCAACCCCCCCCCCCTTCCCCAATTACTTACTAACAAAAAATCCTTAATCGTGAAGCAATCAAGAATACATTTAATCCCACCCAGTAATTATTTATCTCAATTTTATGTCAAGATAAATAAACAAATTGGCCATTTACGTAATCGTCTAGTTTTACAAAGGTAGGACCCAAATACGTTTTGTAGCAACCCTTTATATTTAGCCCAGGTTCCTTTATGCAAAGTTTGGTATTACTTGTTTCTATCTGATACTATTTACCTTAGAAAATCAATCACTTTTTAATTTTAAGTACCTTGTAAGTTTAAACACACAGTTTATGAATTGAGAAACCTCGTTAATATTTTATGTTATTTAGTTGTTGTTTTATTGCTCAAGATTGAACTGTGGATTTATGTCTGTGTGTGGTCTGATCGATAGCCGAGTGGGTTAAGGCGCGAGGTGGCAATCGCGATTAATCACACGGACATCGCATCACCGGGTTCGGATCCTGGTTCCGGCACTGGCACTGTCAGAGGAAATGGTTGTATGTCCACGTTTTTTCAATGTGTAACCTCCTTCCGCACAAGCCCTGGCTTCTGGAACTGGGGGTTGTCTAATGTCTGTGGTGTTTATGTGAACGGTTTGTTTTGGTGTTTAGTTGATTGAAGTTAACCCGTTATCATATATTTAGTTAATTACTTATATTACCAGGAAGGTAAGTTGAAAGAAAAGACAGAAATCGTTTTCATACATATATTCAGATGTTGGTGACAAATCGTCAAACTCGGAGGGAATAAAATAGTACTCTCAAGGTACGTTCAATGCTCCTCGAAGTATGTTCATAAAAATCAATTTATGGCTTCATGACGTTCGTGGTTATATGCCACGTGGCGGAATGAACCATCGTAAAACCTTACAACAGATGCGAGGATAATTCCCCTGATTTGAGAAACACAATGGCGGGTACCACATTTGTGGCAACCACTACAATCACTGTCGAAGAGATATCGTAGAGTGTATGAAATACATAACCAACTGTAGGGAAATGTACTCAATTTTAGCGTCATAAATACATAACCAACGTAGGGAAATGCATTTAATCCTAGAGAGTAATACAAATGATTGTAACGGCCATCACGGCAAATCTAATGTCGTGCCGTAATTCGTAAAACTGGAATAAAATGACTCATAGTTGTAAAGTTTTAACGCCAGAAGAAATAAACAATTTCCGTATAAAAACCCCCTGTAGCGTGCCTTAACAGTACTTACATTGCGTTGACCACAAATAAGTAGAGTAAGCCACCCTCGCACAAGGCCCTTGTTGAACATAATGGTCATAAACCTTTAGAATATTGCTAGATAGTTAGGATGACTGGGGTCGTTGTCCCAGTACATAATTAAAAGAGCATACCGGAGAGTAAAATTCCACCCCCGCTGAGAAAGCGGAACAATATTATCTGTTAACTGTAACGTGTGATCTGAACTAACCTGACTCTAACTTGATATTAATAAAAACTCTACAACGATTTAAAGAAAAATCTGTCTCGGTTTCTATTGGTCGTAAAGACTATTTTTTTAAATTAGTGAAAAAATGTCGGCTATCAGATGTTTTTGTCAGCATTTCGATACCATGCATCGCCGAAGAGATATTCTATTTGTTTGTAACGAAAAAATTAATGCTAACTTTGATCATTGTTTTTAACAATTTAAAACCAAACTTTATTTGGCTCTTTTTTGATATTAGTATAAATCCTGAACTTTAATTTGGGCCCCAGCAGATTGCTGTAAATCCGCTATATTGTTGAGAAATAAGCATTAAAAAAAGTCAAAAAGCTATTAACAAATCGATTGTGCAAAAAATATTCGACTATATGATTCCCGATTTCGCGTGCCTTTTCTATGCTACAAGAGCTTCCTTTTCCTATGCTAAGAAGTTTATGAAACATGTTTATCTATTGTTTATTAATAATTGAAGAAACAGCCATTTTAGCATGTTTTTTAGCAATGATTCATAAACAAATTAACCGATTTTGATGAATTAGGTCTCGTTTTGTAGGTTTTTCAAGGCGCAAAACTTTAAGACACACTTTTTCTTCTAAAATCAATAGATTTTTCTAAAACTCGAAAAAACCATTTTCTTCAATAAAAAATTTTGCTACGCAAAGAAATTGAAGCTAAGAAACTCTACACAACTACCATCATTCTGAAAATCTTGGATTTGGCTTATACCTAGAAACATTTTTTGTCAAAACCACCTCATTTTCATAGTAATTCGAGTGGAGTATTTGTCGGAACAAGCAAGGCGTTCACACTGTTTTAATTTTCACAGTTATTTCTGCTCCACGATCGGATATTCAGAGCATTTCTGTACACAGATTTTTTATAGATTGCCCCCGCAAGAACTGGGAATCTTATATAAATGCAAAAAATAACGACACTTGGAAAGGGTCTGATACAGCCACACAGTGAACTCCAAACTTCCTGTCTCAGGCGTGTTCTATTATTGGTTACTTTACTGCTCCTTCTCTACCTCTCTCCATTTACTATACCCAGTCTATTGAAGGACAAAATCTAAGAGTGCTGAAGTGCGTGTGTCCATTGCTATTAAATGTATTAAACTTTATCAGATTTTTCTAGCATTTGTTCTTTACACTTTCTGATTTCTCTTTGAGTTAAAAAGCGGAAAGGAAATACAAATAAAAACGAGGCATGCGAGAAATGCATAAAGAAATATTTTCCTTCAAAGCGCGAAAATTTTTTATGGACTTCCTCTAATTGTGTATGATAATGTTGACTCTTAAATTTAAAAAACATATCGATGCTATAGCATATGTAGTGAGCAGTGTCCTGATGATTCTCCTAGACAGAGACTACTGCAGAAACATACTGAATTTTCTTTACAATAATATTAATCGATATGTTTTTTTCTCATATTCACATACTAAACATTTTAGATATTAGTAAAATAATGATTACTTTTTTGTTTACATTTTATGCATATTTCTAAAAGTTTGCCAATACGAAAATCTATTGATACAAAAATCTTTATCAAGATCTACTCTCAAATTTTCTACAGGAGAGTACTTACTTCAAAAATAGATAAGACAAGTTAACCTGTAAATGGGCGGGTGGTCGTTACAAAATAAAATAAAACGAAACAAAACATTAGCATTAGCAAATGATAGGGCAGTATAGCTTAAAAAGACAAACCTTCCCTTTGAAGATTCGACTCGACTTTCTGCAAAATCAAAACGATAAGAATGCATAAAGCAGCTCCTCATTTTAGATATTTTTCAAATCAAGCACGTAGTAAAATGAGTACAGTGTTTTAAATAGTAGTTCTGAACAGATATAAATACTCATACTTTATGATAGATAGAAAATCAACACAGTATAATAGTCACATAAACAACAAGACGCAAAGAGATCAGTAACAGTAACATTTTTTTGACTACACAATAAATAAAAATTTGCAAAAATTGCAATTTAACAACCTTCGTTAAGGCATTGATAATGAACCTGGCTAACTTTCAAGTCTGACGTGAAATTTGCAAAATCTAAAAAATGTACAAAATAGAAATAAAGAAATGTATAAAATAATTTCACACTTTTATTGTTATACAAAGCTCGAAATAATTGTAATACTGCACAATACAGTGGAATACGATAAACTTACAGCTAGAAAATACAAAATAATACAAAAATGCAAACACAAACATAAGTTTTTTAAAATTTCGAAAAAAATGGCAATATCACATGAAGTCATGAAATTACCAATCGTCTGTGGGAATCGCGGGGACTCCGCTACGGCTGCCGTATATGCCTTTTTTCTGTAACGTACCCGGTTTTTTGGCATCATTTTCATCGTCCGAGGACGAGGAAGACGATTCAATTGTAGTATCGAACAATTTGCAGCGCCGGGCCGGCATCCAAACCAGCGTTGCCGATTGACGGATATTTTTCAAATTAGCGGATAATTTGATATGGTGGCGGATACTATTCTCACCCTGCTAAAAAAGTAATAATTTGAATTCATTATGTGTCTTACGTTTCAGGTGGAAAAACATTATTATTAATTATTTTCAAACAACATGCAACATGGTTGCCTACCAGCAAAATTCTTTATTTGAAAAACGTATTACAAAGTTACCAATATGAGCGCACAAAAAACCCCATATCATAAAATAGGTTTCCTAAAATATTTTTTTGAGTTTTGAAATAGAACAAATGGTTTGTAATATCGTTTGTGTTATTTTTCAAACGCACCTTATTTGGTATCACCACATAATACTCCAATAGTTCACCGAGTATTCTGTGCCTGTTATACAGGGTGTCTCACCGGGAACTGAATCGATCGATATAGAGAAAAGTGCTCATCAGAAAATTTTGAAAATTTAGATAATTACTAATGTCGGTGCGGCCAATCCAACTAAAATAATTACACGCAGCTGGCACTTCCGCTTATACCGGAAGTCGATACTAATTTGCTTATTTCAAATCGAACACCTTATATATTTTAGGGTTTTCGAAAAGATCATAAAATTCTGAGTCGAAAATATGTAGCATATTCTATACCTAAACCTAGCCGTCTCAGAGATATTTGACATTTTATAGAAAATTTGACAGGTGCAACGGTTTGCAAGAACCGTTATAACTTTCTTCGTGTAAAAGATTCTCATTTGCTTTTTGTGACGTAAAAAGGACACAAGGAAAACTACGTTCTACAACTGAAATAAATTCAATAATATCATACCAAGTGTTCCGTTTTTCGTGTTATATTTTGTCAACTTCAAACCGCGAAGACTTGTTTAGGTCAAATGGAACACCCTGTATTTTTTACGTCAATGTGTAACATTGAATTCCCTTCTTTCTGATGCATTGTGGGGGTTAAAGTTACATCTTTTTGAAATATTTGCTATTTTATTAGAAATTCATGAATTGTAATCATTTCGTCAAAATAGCCATGATTAGAAACAATCAGTCAGTCATTATCTTATGTCAAAAATGCCAGCATGTTTAAATTACACCCACAAAGACTTTTTAAATTTGTTTATTATTTATGGAGAATGTGATAAAGTAATATCAAGAACTTGCAGCACATTTGCTACTTGATATCCAGAAAAACGGAAACCGTCACCAAACACTGTAAAACGCATACTGGAAAATTTTAAAAATTATGGCTCTGTCAAGGCAAAAATGCAAAGAAGAAAGCCTATTGTTGATGACGAAAACATTGAAGTAGTCATTCTGGGATATTTTCATGCATTTCCAAGGATGTCATTAAGACAAGCTGCTCTGGGATCAGGACTTTTCAAGGATTCAAATCACAGAATCTTATTAAAACATAAGTTTCACCCCTTTTCATTCCATATGGTTCAGAGATTAAAAGAAACAGATTTCCTAAGAAGACAGATTTTTTGTGAGTTTATTCTAATAAGGTCTGAGGGTCACGATTCTTATTTGGGAAATATTGTATGGACAGATGAAGCAAAATTTACTAAAAATGGACTTTTTAATAGACACAATTCGCATTATTGGAATGACTCAAATCCTCATATGTTCAGAGAGCGAAACTTTCAGGAAAGTTGGCAGTTCAATGTTTACTGTGCCATAAGAAACGATAGAGTGGTGGCATTACAATTTTATCAGGAAAATTTAAACGGTGAATTAAATTTTCTCTTCTGCTAATATGTATAGATAATTTTTTTTTTTTTACGTGAAAGATATGTGAATATCTTACAAAATTTGAATAATAACTATTTAGAAAATTTACCTCTCGCCGAACATAGAAACAGTTTTTATCCTCCTCCACATAACGCATATTTAATTAATAATTATTTACAAGAAACTTTTTATGATCAATGGATTGTCAATAATGGACCTTTCTTATGGCCTCCTCGCTCGCCCGATTTATCAGTTCTGGATTATTTCATTTGGGGAACTATTAAAAATAAAGTTTATGAGAGCCCATTAACAACCATTGAAGATTGTATGCAAAGAGTAAGAAATGAATTTCAAAACATATCACAGGATTCAATTAGAAGAGCTACCTATGAGGAACTAATCCGAACGTGCGAAAAATGTGTCGAGGTTCGAGGGCGGAATTTTGAGCAATTATTAAATTAAAATGAAATCATATTTTAAATTGATCTTATATCTGCTATTTTAGTTCATGCCATATCTTCAATTCGATTAATACGCATGTTACAGTGTTAGTGTTATTTTGCGTTTTTGTGGATATCGAGTAGCAGATGTGCTGCAAGTTCTTGATATTACTTTATCACATTCTCCATAAATAATAAACAAATTTAAAATGTCTTCGTGGGTGTAATTTAAACGTGCTGGCATTTTTTGAGATAATGACTGATTGTTTCTAATCATGGCTATTTTGATGAAATGAAATTTCTAATAAAATCGCAAATATTTCAAAAAGTTGCAACTTTAACCCACACAATGCCAATATCAGAAAAAAGGGAATAAAATTTTACACAACTTGACGTAAAAAATACAGGGTGTTCCATTTGACCTAAATAAGTTCTCGCGGTTTGAATTTGACAAAATGTAACGCGAGAAACGGAACACTTGGTATGATATTATTGAATTTATTTCAGTTGTAGAACGTAGTTCTCCTTGTGTTATTTTTACGTGTCAAGAAGCAAATGAGGATCTTTTACATGAAGAAAGTTATAACGGCTCTTGCAAACCGTTGCACCTGTCAAATTTTCTATAAAATGTCAAATATCTCTGAAACGGCTAGGTTTAGGTATAGGATATGCTACATATTTTCGACTCAGAATTTTGTGCTCTTTTCGAGAACCCTAAAATATATAGGATGTTCCATTTGAAATAAGCAAGTTGGTATCGACTTCCGGTATAAGCGGAAGTGCCAGCTGCTTGTAATTATTTTATTTGGATTGGCCACACTGACATTAGTAATTATCTAAATTTTCAAAATTTTCTGATGCTGATACTTTTCTCTATATCGATCGATTCAGTTCCCGGTGAGACACCCTGTATATAGCGCGCACTGTTTGATTCTTTATCTCACAACACAAATCGTGTTCGAGATGCACTTTATATATTTTATTTTCTGCAAATGACTCTCTTCAATCCCCGTTCGCTGCAACGCAACTCACACACATTCTCCATTCTAAATGGAGTGCTACCAATAACAATTATTGTGTGACAATCGAAATAGGGGTAGTTGCTGAAAGGTGGGAACCTTAAAAATATCATCATCGTGTTCAGCGTCCTCGAAAACTTGGGGATACCCCCCGAACTTTTGTGTTTTAACCCTTTTTTGCAACTTCTTCATACACCTCCTGATTTCTTATGCCACAGAAATTTCTTGAAAAATTCACCAGTTGGCGCACACGTCGCTTTAAAAAAGGGTCTCTGTTAAAAATTAACGTTCCTTGTCAGTTTTCTGACCGCTAGGTCGCGCGGAACATTTAGTGCAACAATTTTGACTTTTGTTTGACATTTCTCCAGAAGTGTAAGTAGTGACTTTCTAATCTACATGGGTCTATTAATTTCACACATAATAAGTAAATATTGGGGCAAAAGGCAAATCCGCATATTAATGGTGGGCTTGGATGGCGCTGGAAAGACCACGATTTTGTATAAAATCAAACTAGGTCAGTAAAATAGGTACTTTATATTATGTTTAATTTAAGATTGACTGATTTCCTCGCTGGAAGCAATATATTACTTTGAAAGTTTACTCACTTTACCTTGTGTTTTAATTTATTATTCTTGTCTGATTTGAAATTTTTGATACAACTGGAAAAAAGACAATTATAATAAGTTCTTAGTACACTGTAGTTATGTTTAAAATTCGGATGAGAGAAATCACTCATAGTAAAGAAAATGAATGCAAAAAGGGTATACGTTCTTAATCATTACTACTTTAATGACAAGACTTGAAACATTTTGCATTACGTTAAGTTTCGGCAACATATGACATGTATTCCTTTCATAATTAATGCACTCGCCCTGGGGGGTTGCAGCCCCCATTTTACACAACCAATTCAATAACTCGCAAAGTTCTCAACGAAATCGGCTAAAATTTATATCATGGAAGTTTTCGGGGTCATCCACGTTTTTAAATAGGGTATTTGGAAGTTCGGTGATTGCACTTATAGTTGACAATCCCTTACGAAACCCAAATTGAAAATGGCTAAATAATTTATATTTATTAAAAAAACTTAGAAGACATTGGGATACATATTTCTCAAAAATTTTTGCAAAAGAACTTAATAGACATATCGGCCTAAAACTCTCAATTTTTGTTTTGTCACCTGATTTATACAAGGGTGTAATCTTGGCAATTTTCAATTTTTCAGGAAAGATCCCTTCATTAAGTGAGGCATTTATTAGTTTCGTTAATGGTTTACTAATTAGATGCTTAGATTTTTTCAATAAATTTGTGCTTATGTTGTCATCTCCAGATGAGTTAGAGTTTTTCAAAGTCTTTATAATACCCAGAATATCAGATTCATCAAGTTCCAAATAAAACGAGTTAGGGTTATTGTTAAATAAAAGATTAGGTACATCATTTTTTATCATATTTGCATCCAAGAGTAATGATGGTATACTATTGAAATAGTTATTATATTCATTAGACACATATTCAGGATAATTTACCATTACATTATCAGAGTTTAATAATTTATATTCTATTATATTCTTATTTTTTTGAGGGTTTATGATGTTCCACGCTATCTTTGATTTATTGTTGGAGTTTACTAAGAGTGATTCGTTTACATTTTTTTAGCTCTGTTAAGCAATTTTCTATAGATACATTTATATTTTTTATAAAATGCTTTTACCCTCGCATCTCCTGTCAATGCTAAATTGTACAACCCCTTTAACCGCTGCCCAGAAATTATTAGACCAGGTGTAATCCACTTATTATTTTTTTTATTTCTCTGTGTATTCAGTTTGATAGTTTTAATGGGAAATGCTATTTCAAAGTAGTGTAAGAAAGTCTCTATGAAAATATTAAATTTCTCATCAGCATTATATGTAGGATTTGAAATTTCTTTCCAATCTTCATTAGATAACAGTGTTAAAAAGTGATTGATATTATCAGGATTATTAAGTGATCTATATTTTATACTAGTTTTACTAAATCTTTCTTTTAGCGTTTTAATTGTTATCATTTGTGCATTATGATCACTCATGGAATTATAAATTACTTTACTGTTATAACAACTTGAATCTAAATTAACACATATATTATCAAGACAATTGTTAAGCCTGGTAGGTGCCATTATAGTAGGTTCTATGCAGTACGAGTCAAAAATATCTTTAATTTCCGTATAATGTTTATCTCGTGTGTGAAAATTAATATTGAAATCTCCGCAAATAATTATATCATGCTGCTTATTTTTATCTATTAATAGATCTAATGTTTTAATAAATTTCTCAGAAAAGGCTCCTTCTGGAGATCTATATAACACTAATATGATTACAAATTTGTTACTATTAAACATAATATTTTTAGTCGCAAACTCCTCTATAAATCCCTATTTTACTATAAGGAAAGTAACCAGACTGCAACCAAAGTTACAAATCTGGCGCGTTAAGTGTAATAATTGCATATTACCATCAAAGCGCTAATGCTTCGATTGCAACAAACACCAGCCGAAAGACTGATCCTACTTAAAGGAGCTCCCTTGCCAGTGCCAGATGGCGCCTGCTGGCTGTTTTACATGTCGCTATTGTGAAAATACTGGGATGTACTATAGTCAAAGGATTCTCATGTCGGTCGTCGCATACCTACCTTGCACTGACGAGAGCCAACAGCTCGAAACTGCAGTCTGCAAGTGGTGTGTGACGACTGGCTGGTTAAAACTAAGTTTAGAGTCAAAAATAACTCCTAGATCTTTAAATTCAGTTACTCTATTCAGGGACGTATTATTGAGTGTATAATCATAATGTAACTGCTCATTTCTTCTGGTAAAAGAAAGTACATGGCACTTTCGCACATTTAATGGCAAGTTATTTGCAATACACCAATTATTGATACGATCAAGATTCATTTGCAATTTAAGACAATCCGCAAAAGAGTTAATATCACAATACAACTTTAAATCATCCGCATAAAGAAGACAGCCAACGTCAATCATATTGACAATATCATTAATAAAAATAACGAAAGGAAGGGGGCCAAGAATTGAGCCCTGGGGCACCCCAGAGGAGGCTATAAATTCATCAGATCTAAAACCACGATACTCTACGTATTGTCGTCTGCATTGAAGGTACGGTGCAAATCAATCTGACAGTTTATCTGATAATTCAAATTGACGAAGTTTACACAGTAGAATACCATGATCTAGTCTGTCAAATGCCTTACTTAAACAGTATTGAGTCATACAAAACAGATTGGTAGTGGTTTAACGTCCTTGCATAAAACCACGTTGAGAGTCACTAATTAGCCCGCAAGTGTTAGCATAAATTATTTTGTGTAATACTATTTCGAAAGCCTTGGAACAATTGCAGATAATTGTTATTGGCCTATAATTAATCACATAGTTTTTGTCGCCCTTCTTGAAAACTGGGCATATTCGAGATATTTTCCACATATCCGGAAATGAACTAGAATTTAAACGGATGTTAAATATTTTCATAAGCGGGAGGGCAAATACTACAGCACAGTCACGTAGCAGAAAAGCAGGTACATTCAAAATGTTGTTCTATCTTAACATAATCTATATTATCAAATCTAGATTTCTGTCTTACATAAATTCCTACCCCTTTTCAGGCGAAGTAATTCGTACCATCCCAACCGTTGGCTTTAACGTGGAAAGCGTCGATTACAAGAACACAAATTTCACCGTTTGGGATGTGGGAGGACAAGATAAACTGCGTCGACTCTGGAGGCATTACTTCCAGAACACCCACGGGATCATCTTCGTTATAGACTCGAGCGATCGGGATCGAATTCAAGAAGCGTCAAGCGAACTGAAAAATATGTTATACGAGTCCGAGTTGCAAGACGCAGTTTTGCTCATTTTTGCCAACAAGCAGGATTTGCCAGCGGCTATGACTCCGTCTGAGCTGGCCGACACCTTGCGCCTGCACGATGTGAAGAACAGAAAATGGCACATACAGGGCGTGTGCGCGATTAACGGCATGGGGATGAATGACGGCTTCGACTGGTTATGTAACGAAATTAATGATAATAAATAAATAGCAGACATTTTACCGAGATTAATTGTTCATTTTTAGTCAGTTAAGTTTAAGTTGGTTTATTCATTACAGACATCAAAAAAATGTACCAGTTTAATATAAAATGTTTGATGATTTTGTGGATTGTCTTTTTTTTAATAGAACTTGCTTAAAATTTTAATTTTTATTTATTTAAGGTATAATGTATAATAAATGTACAAGAGAAAGGGCACCTAAATTAGGTAATTTTTCTTGTGCCCTATAATAATAATACAAATTATTTCAAAATGACTGTTGTACAGTTGATTTAAAAAAAAGCTGGTACACTTTCTTTTGGCTATGTAAATCATTCGTTCTTTGATTGATATTAATAATCTTACAAATATCACTTTGACGTTAATCAGTGGCGTCATTATTAAAAATGGTACGACATGTAACAAATATTAAAAACTTCGAATTGTTTCTAAAATTGAAGATGGTTGGTCCATAAGAAGACTTGCTGCGGAATGCAATATGAGTAAAACTACGATAATGTGTGTTAAAATACAATGGAAAACTAACCAAACGGTATCCCGTAAAGTTGGTTCCGGTAGGTCCAGAAAGAACAATAATCAAGAAGATAAATTACCTAAGAGAAAACCCATTTCAGACTGCAGTAAATGCAATTTCAGAGACAAATTTCCTTGCTTCGGTACCTACTGCTTGCAGAAGAATACAACTAGGAAGCGAATTGAAGAGTTGTTCAGCGGCTAAAAAATACAAACTTTCAGAAGAAAAGAAGCAGGGTAGGATTATTTTTGCACTGAACTATATAATCAATGATAAAACTTCTGGGGACAAGTTGTCTTTTCTGACGAAAAGGTTATTAATTCCTGTAACAATGGATATGTTCGCGTATATAGGCCTCCTTCCACTAGATACGACGAAAAATATACTTTCGATCCACAAATATCAGGAAGGTTTTCAGTCAATGTCTGGGCTTGAATGAGCCTAAATGGGTTAGGTGTGTATTGGAACAGTGGTGGTCATCTCAATTCCATTAAATATATTGAAATATTAGACAATATTATGTTGCCGTCAGTAATAGAGGTGTTTCCGGAAAATAATTTTATTTTCCAACAAGAGAACTGCTCCATACATACGGCCCATCGTGTCAGGCAATGGTTTCTTAATAAAAACATAGAGTTGATACGTGGCCATCTAAAAGTCCGGATTTAAATCCAATTGAAAAGTTTGGGGACTAATGGTGAAACATATAAGAAAATTAAATAACCATCCAAATAATGCCCAAGAATTGGAAGGGATAATTGAAGACGCTTGGGAGAACTTGTCGCAAGAAGTTGACCTTGCAAGAAATCTGATTTTGTCCATGCCTGCAAGGCTTCAGGCAGTTTTAGACGCTAATAGATCAATGACAAAATATTAGTTAATTCTGTATTACGTAGTTGAAGTTCATTTATTTTATTTTTTTATTGTATTTTTATGTTCAGTCTGCATTGTTTATATTTTTTTTATCTCAAGTGGTATTTTTGTGTTCTTATTTTAAAAATAGAATTATCATTATTCAGTTAGTATTTTAATTACAACCATTAGTAAAATTATCCGTAACAAATATTACTTTTTTAAAGAATAATATGGCAGGCTTGAAAATGTTTTGATAAAGTTATTTTCTAATTATTTTTAAAAATTCCATTTGAATAAAATTAAAAAGAAAGGTTTAATAAGTTTAAAAACACTAAGAAAACCGATCTCCTCCAAGAAACCCAGGTCCGGGGTAAATCACTTCTTCTCCACCTCCCTTTCGACATGCCTGGTCAGCCCTATTTACAGACATAGGCACACAACTAAACTATTAAGATTTTCGATTACAAGAGTTGTACCAGTTTTTTTTTTTTTAAATCAACTGTACTAAAAATTGATCCTAATATATTCTCTGGCAAGGTGAACAAATTGTTTTACATTAACTGTCATAGAAATGGGAAGTGTATTATAAAATTTAGGTTCATTGAAAGA
This sequence comes from Leptura quadrifasciata, assembly GCA_963675555.1. NCBI lineage: Eukaryota > Metazoa > Arthropoda > Insecta > Coleoptera > Cerambycidae > Leptura > Leptura quadrifasciata. The sequence goes on along the minus strand of OY776681.1, from coordinate 8,529,909 downwards.
CACAAAATTCTGGCATAAGTATACTATTTGTACAATTAACGCGTTTGTAATTGTTCTTGTTTCCGGTTTCGCCGAAAGTGACACTAACTTTCGATTTCTAAATGGAACACCCTGTGTATTATTGCATTTTTGAATTCTGCATAATTTTCTGAATCCAACGATACCAAATAAGTGACATTTCAAACATAAATTTTTTTTTATAGTATAATTTTTAGTTTTCCATTTAAGTGTGCCATGACAGTTCTGATTTATTGTAAATGACTCGTGTAATGCTACAAAACTCTAAATCCCTTTAAAAACACAAAATTACGTGATTTATGAGCAAATAAAATTTACCAAAATTGTTTTTGGGGCAAAATTCAATTTTTTTCAAATGGAACCATATCGATACCGTGGTACCATTTATTAGTACTATTAATAAAGAATTTATTCATATGTCGTATTAAAATGTGCGATAAATACAAATAAAATTACAGCTAAAAGAAAATAAGAAAATACAATTTTATTAATTACCTTGTTACACATAAGGTGAGGGGCGAGCGTGGGTGCGTCTTTACTATGTACATACTTCGATATGCGATGTAAAGCAACGTTAGGCGTGGTTAGTAGTTGGATTGGTGACCGTTCCAACGAAGACCACGTCCTCGCCTCACCCATCTTCCAGCGGCTTGTATATCAGTGTATGCGCGGAAGCTATACAACCTTAGGCGAGGGTTGTATAGGAGATATACCATCCTTCGGAGGGGATGTAAAGCCGTCGGTCCCTTGTCTATTAAATGTTAGTCAAGTAAAAGATCCCTACTCTTCTTAAGGGAAGAGGTTCGGCAAAATTCCTGGTTGGGGGTAGCTCGTCTACAGGCGTCGGTGTTAGGCCTCAGTAGCGGAAATAGGCCGACGTTAAATAAAAAAAAAAAAAAAATACACATAAGGTGGTTTTGGAATACAAAAAAATTAACACAAAACATTAACAACAGTTGTTCAAAATGCTGTCCATTAACCTCAATGCACTTCTGAACTCGCGTGCTGTTTCTTGAAGAACGTTCGCCAATTGCTGAGCAGTTATGCTATTAATTGCTCGTCTTGCTCGTAGCTCCAGGTCTTCACAGGTTGTAATGACGGTTGCATAGACAGTATTTTTAAATGGCCCCAAACAAAGAAATCAAGGGGCGTTAAATCAGGTGACCTTGGAGACCACATCACAGGACCATTCGTCGAAATTACGTTTTCTCCGGATCTCCGTTGAAGGTAATCAATTACTATCTTTGAATTATGGGGAGGAGCGCCATCAAGTTGGTAATACATTCCCTGTCCTAAATCTAAAGGTAACTCATCCAAAATGTCCTCAATCTCATTTTCCAGGGATCTCAAGTATCTGGCACCAATCAGAGGTCGAGCAAACGTATGATGAAATCGAGGACGAATGAAACTGATAATCCCATCGCGGATGACGTGAAAGAAATTTCTATGTGTGACGTCGGTACTGAAGACGATGAACTCGCAACACCTGGTCTATCTAGAACAGTGAAGAGTGAAGGGAAGGAGAATTCGCTAAATTTTGGAATAGTGCATTGCATGTGGATTAGGCCTACTGGGGATACCACGATTTAAAAAACGCGCTCCTTACTCTACCTCATGGTGGTGTGAAAATGAGTTTTTTGGCCAAAACGCATGTTGGAGTAGATTTTGCGGCGCTCGTACGCTAAACCTATTCATTTTACAAAAAAAAGTTACTACATAAATTAGGAAATTTTCTCTAGTTTAATTTATTATATGACAGTTCTTATTGTAAAATGAGTCGGAAAGGAGATATTGTAAAAAAACAGTTTTAAGGCGCCATTTTTCCAATATGGCGGCGCGAGCGGCAAAGATACGAGGTGGCAAATTAGAAATTCGGAAAGAGCACATCGAAATCTATAAAATCACCAATTATCAAAACTCCCGGAAAACTTTTCAGGTAAAAATACCAAATGACTGTAGTATTAGTAGAGTCTATAATTAAGTACGGTTTAATAATTTAAAGAGGGTATATAACAGTACTCTAAATAATGCAAAGATACATTTTAAAAATTATTTTAAGCAAACTTAGATATTTTTAACACAATCATTTGAAAATATTAAAGTATTGAATATTGACAGTTTATATATTATAGATATTCTGAAGTAAAAAATTCTGATTTTTCTCAAAAAAATGTTACTGTTACCGCCTAAATATAAAACGTCACATAAATCCAAAACACAAACCACGTTTTCTAATAAAAATAACTTACCTTAACAGCCTAGTAATGTAGTCTGGCCAGTTATCTGGGAACATTACAAGGAAGAATCCGACAGCAATCAGGATCATCCCCGCAAGTTTCATCCCTTCGAAGGTTGCTCCGTACAGCACCACATCTAGTGCTGAATAAGAGAAGAATGCAAGTGTAAGTTCGCAATATTTGTATTACATGTTATAGATGTAATAAGCACCCAGCAGACAGATTCATCCTAAATAAATTACTACAGTGCAGGGCTGTTGTGTATCACACCAGCCGCAGACTAGTTTCGAGCTTGTTAGCTCTCATCAGTACGGCATAGGTCAATGCACAACATCCCTACACTGTTCAAAGTACAGAATATAGGCGTCCACAACTTGTCGAATGGCTCCATCTATTTGTACAAATTCTAGTTTTTTATCTATGAATTATCATATACAACATGCAAGTACTTACCTGCTGAAACAGGGACGGCTGTTATGAGCCCTAAGGTAATAAATAAGTCGTAGGTTAGGGCAACACTGAAGTTACCCAATAAATTGGCAACTGAAACAAAATAGGAAGATATATTTCATGCTTTCTCTGTCTTATTTTCACAAGAACATTATATCGTTATAGATTGATGCATTGCATTGTTGAAATAATAACAATTATTATTTAAATCATATAACCCCTAAAGAAATATTCAGTAATTTTGATATCACAGAAAACTATCCACACTAAATAAATTTGTATTAATTCTTGCAAAAAAACTCAAAAATACATCAAAAAGAAATAATAGGAGGACCCATTTTATAAATAAACTAAGATTAGTACCACCCCCTTCCATGCAAAGTAACTGAGAATGTATAGTATAATTCAGAGCTTCCCTGCACATAAAAAACGGAATAAATACTTTACGAGCTCATTATTAATCATTCGGCATGGTGCCATCAAACAAGCCGACGTACAAAAACCTATAAAGGTAAATGACTCAATTTGCCGATGAAATAGTACAGAGCCGTACTTAATTCGTATGTATTAGAATGTACATATTAATAATACTAGACCATGACGCGCTGTTAAAATTGATCGACTGAGTTGCTGATCTAAATATGTCAAATGCGTGCCTGGGCGCAATTATTTTTGCGATTAGTTTAACGGTGGTATTCATGAGGTCGTGAAGTTATTATTGTTTTTTTATCTGCACCGTAAGTCTGCAGGTTACTATAACTAACCTAGAGAAAGACAGCTTGACGTCAGTAACGCAGGCCATGGCAGTTTGTCCCAATGCAGGGTCTCCACACCCATCAGAAACAGTCCCAGACTCAAAGGCCACAAGAAGGCAGCATTCAGCATTCCTATCAGAGAAAAAAATAGCGCGACTTGTCCATAAGTCGCGTCCCCTATGACTTTCTTGAATAACACCTTGTAAACGGCCGACCCGGCGGCCGCGGAAGTGGCTAGAACGACGCCTCCCAGGGTCGGACTACCAGTGATTCCGTCCATGTAGGCCAGTAAGGCCACGCCGGTATCGCATATTATCACAGCCATGATCTAAAAAACATGTATTTTTACAGTGTGGTCCATTTGAAATGGAAGCATTCCTGTAAAATTCATATTTTACCGTTAAATAACAACAAAATAACCTACAAGTATAGCTTGTATAGTATGAGAAAACTACTAAACATGTCATGCAAGAAGCAAGCAACAATGTACATGGAAGCAAGTGCCGTAAAACTTCCTTCAGATGGTTTGCGTTAGGCACTTATACAGGGTGTTCGCTAATTGATGGTAGTCGTTTTAAAGAATAGTTGTGCTCATAAAATGGCGTAAATTTTCTATTTGACATTTTTTGTCTACTATGTCAAATGACCGAAATAAAAATTAGTTAATTTCTAAGATATATGGGAAACTGACAAAAGCCGGCAACGTTGCACGTTACATTGGTCATCGCTCGCAGTAAGCGCTCGATGATGGTCGATCAATGTTTATTAGTTTATTTATGTTGTGAGTAGAGCAGAAAATATAAACATTTTAGTAATAATCAATATGATTGGATAAACTAGTAGAAACAATGCTGTCACAATAATCAGACAAGAAAAATAAGTGTCATAAGGAAAAAATTGATAGATGCAGGAACGACCCAGAGGAAATGTGGCAGTCTCTGAAATCTTTAGTATCGAGTAAATATGACGAACATTTTAAAGAAATTCAATTCGAAAATGAAACGTATAAAAACCCAAAACTACTGCCTGAAAAATTTAATGAATTCTATTTATCTAGAATTAACGACATAGTGCATACCTCATAGCAACTACCAGTCTGAACTTGTCGAGTTAGGAGGGGCAAAATGCAAAATTTTAAGTTGTTGACAAAAACGTATTTGATCTAGCAAACAGGAGTAGTCCGGATGAAATTGGTATGGCTTTCTATAAGTATAATTTTGACAATATATCTGATCAATTGAATCATATAATTAATGTCTTATTAGAGCGTGGTATTGTGTCAAATTCTTTAAAAGTGTCGACAATAATTCTTGTAAGAAAAGTGCCTAAAACCATTAAAGCTGAAGCCTGCAGACCTATAAATATGTTACCAGCTTTTGAAGAAATATTAGAGAAAGTGGTACATCTGCAATTTTTAGATTTTATACTAGAGAAAAATACTTAGTGAACATGAGAAGGTTTTAGTTGTGAAAGTGCATTACAATATGTTGTTAATGAGTGGAAGAAAGCTAAGGACAGAGGAAGAATGTCAGGAGTAATATTTTTAGATTTGAAACAGCATTTGAGACAATTGATATAGAGATTTTACTAGATAAGCTAAGCAAGTATGGAATTTAAGTAGTTTGAATGTTATTTAAAAAACAGAAGGAAAAGGGTTAAATGTGAAAATGTGTTATCAAGTGCGCTGCCTATACACAAGGGAGTGCCTCAGGGAAGCATACTTGGCCCTCTGTTATTTGTAATACATATTAATGATACGACAAGAATTTTTAAAAATTGCAAATATCTCGCTTTTGCTGACGACGCTATGTCTACATTGATGAACATGATCCTAGAGAGTTGGTACGGAAAATAAATCACGATTTAGAACTTGTTTCTAAATCAGCTTACATAAAAAAGGGAAATTTTGTACTAATGCCAATAGTGCATCAATGCATAGCTCATTTTTTTTATAAAGGATTTGTTGAGTATAACCGATTGAATGCTGGTCTAAATACTTCCAAAATACTATTAAATGATACCATGATGAGAATTATATATGTATATTTCTTTTGTTTTATAATTGTTTTTATTTTTGCTTTGTGTATATATGGCATCTAACGTAAAACAGAGAATATACCATGTATAAATATTTTTGATTGTATAGCTAGGGGCTAAATAAACGTATTATCTATCTATCTATCTATCTATCTATACCACCAACAGTTTTTACAGTGACGTTAAACATCATTGTAAAATGTTTTACAGAATGGGTAAGTCTATTATCTACTCACATATTTACTATACATTTCTTTTAAATAAAAAGTCAAATGTTTAATATTATTTTTAAAGAAACACAAAGATTCATTTAGATAGTGCAACAGTGTTGGCTTTGACGTTTGCTATGTTGCCACATTAATAATTTTCTAATTTTAGCCCTTGTTTTCAAATGCATTTTTGAGAAAAATGCAGTATAGAAAAGGTATTCCATTAAACGAATACTATCCACCATTATAATAACTATCCACCCTGTATAGGCTGTTCATTATTTTTACCTTTTAATATAAGTGTAGTGTGAAACTTACTCGAATACCAACAAATTGCTCGTGCAATATGACCCAGGAGAGAAGGTACACGAAAGAAACATTAGTTGCGAAGAGCGCCATGACGTCAGTGGCTAGGAGTATCCTTAAGGACATTATGTACATGTAGTTTGTTCCCACCCACAGGATGCAGAATAAGCTGCAGCGCGTCATGAACCGCACTGAAAATAATAATAATGTAAAAGATGGAGGGCTTATGAGGTCAAATAATTAAAGAAAGAAAGTTAGTGCCTTATTCCTCAAAAACTTTTTAACTAACCTTTCTTTAATAGTAATATTATAATAATCTTCTTCAAAGGTCAAAAAACATGTCTTTTATAACAAATTTTTTAAACTTATATTGTCATTTCGCTGACGGGGGAGGGGATTACACTTAAAAAGGTTGGACCAGGCTAAATCGTTTCATCCTGTGTAAGCCCCTGTCGATTGCTTTCACTATCTTCCAATTGGTAATGGTAATTCAGCTAGCCTTTTGGGTCATTTTTGATTTTTTACTGATGGCAGCATTTTGGTTTAAATTAAAAATTTTAATTAAGACGCTCGGATATTTTGGAACACCCTATACGTAGTTTTTATAGATTAAAACACTTTGTCTTAAAACAAAATTATATATTTTATTATTAGAAAATAACAAAAGTTCGAGTATTTAAAATTAAATTAAATTATTCTTTTTAGTACAGTTACTAGATGGTAACTTTTCGACAATGAATAAATTCCTGTTTGGGAGATTTAATTCGATTTGAGATTTAAAATTGTCTGAAAAAAATCACTTAAAAAATTAAAATTAAAAAGTCTTTGTTACTTGGTTCGGTCAAGGAAGTAGCGCGGACACTGGATTTAGTTTATCATGAGTTATACCGAAAAAACTGGCTTGCCTAAAGCGTGTCGAGCTCGGTCTTTCACACTGTTTGCTACAGTTTCGTTTATCGCGCACCGTGAGTCTTACACAAACGTTTTTACACCCATTCTATTCTAGAAAGTTGTCCCCAGTCAGTCAGTGCTGGCGAAGGTTGCGTAATATTGCATCACCTTTGTAAAAAGTGAAATTTTGAAAATGAAAAGTACATGATTGTTTAGACGATAAAATAATAAATTGTTTGGTATTTGAATGAAACTTGAATCTGTTTTTGTTTAGAAGATATTGAATAAAAAAATTGAATATATTGATTCGTCCTCGTAATATTGTTATTTGCGCACGCACGTAAATATGGAGTTGAAGTGAAATGAAATTGTACTGAAGCATTGGAGCGAGAATAAGTTGTGACATTAATTTGGAAATGTGAACTGTTATGAAATAGATAAAATAATTGAGGCGCGAAATCGAGTGAATGTTAAAATGGAATGGAAAATAATTTATAAAAAGTTTGTGAATACGAATTCGGAACCCCCGGTATAAACCGGGGATACGAAAAGTGAGCTGAACGTTGAGTGCTATTATATGGGGGCGATACTTTTTAGGTGAGTGATATGAAAAGTTTAGGGTTATTTTGGAATTATCGGAGTTTCGTGAATTTTCTCAGATTTTCGTGACGTAATTGTAGTTTTTGCTTAAATTGAAAATGGAAAATACTTTTTTATTGAGGTTTGCCCTTTTGGACCGAAATATTGAATTTTTTAAATTATTTTTGACGTTTTTTTATTGATTTTTTTAATAGGGAACGGAATGTACTCTAACAGCTTGCATCATCCAATGCGGATTTTTTATACTCCAGCATCGGTAGTGTTCTGGTGATGTGCAGAATCGGTAATTTTGAGAATCGAAATCTCTGGAATCGGATACCTTTAAGAATCGGAACAATAATAGGATTCTGGAAATCGGAATCTTATTCAGTTCAAAGTTCACAAAATATACAAGGTGTCTCACCGGGAACTGAATCGATCGATATAGAGAAAAGTACGCATCAGAAAATTTTGAAAATTTAGATAATTACTGATGTCGGTGTGGCCAATCCAACTAAAAGAATTACAAGCAGCTGGCACTTCCGCTTGTACCGAAAGTCTATACCAACTTGTTGATTTCAAATGGAATATCCTATATATTTTAGGGTTTTCGAAAAGAGCATAAAATTCTGAGTCGAAAATATGTAGCATATCCCATACCTAAACCTAGCCGTTTCAGAGATATTTGACATTTTATAGAAAATTTGACAGGTACAACGGTTTGCAAGAACCGTTATAACTTTCTTCGTGTAAAAGATCCTCATTCTTGTCACGTAAAAAAACACAAGAACTACTTTCTACAACTGAAATTAATTCAAAAATATCATACTAAGTGTTCCGTTTTTCGCGTTACATATTGTCAACTTTAAACCGCGAAAACTTGTTTAGGTCAAATAGAACACCCTGTATTTTTTTACGTCAAGTTGTGTAAAATTGAATTCCTTTTTTTCTGATATTAGCATTGTGGGGGTTAAAGTTACAACTTTTTGAAATATTGGCTATTTTATTAGAAATTCATGAATTGTTGTAATCATTTCATCAAAATAGCCATGATTAGAAACAATCAGTCATTATCTTATTTCAAACAATGCCAGCACGTTTAAGTTACACCCACGAAGACTTTTTAAATTTGTCTATTATTTATGGAGAATGTGATAAAGTAATATCAAGAACTTGCAGCACATTTGCTGCTCGATATCCACAAAAACGCAAAATAACACTAACACTGTAACATGCGTATTAATCGAATTGAAGATATGACATGAACTAAAATAGCAGAGATAAGATCAGTTTAAAATATGATTTCATTCTAATTTAATAATTGCTCAAAATTCCGCCCTCGAACCTCGACACATTTTTCGCACTTTCGGATTACTTCCTAATGGGTAGCTCTTCTAATTGAATCCTGTGATATGTTTTGAAATGCATTTCTTACTCTTTGCATACTATCTTCAATGGTTGTTAATGGGCTCTCATAAACTTTATTTTTAATAGTTCCCCAAATGAAATAATCCAGAACTGATGCGAGCGAGGAGGCCATGAGAAAGGTCCATTATTGGCAATCCATTGATCATAAAAAGTTTTTTGTAAATAATTATTAATTAAATATGCATTATGTGGGGGAGCACCGTCTGCTGTTAAAAAATGTTTCTATGTTCGGCGTGAAGTAAATTTTCTAAACAGTTAATTCAAATTTTATAAGATATTCAGATATCTTTCACCTAAAAAAAAAAAACAAAAATTTACCTATATATATTAGCAGAGGAGAAAATTTAATTTACCGTTTAAATTTTCCTGATAAAATTGTAATGCCACCACTCTATCGTCTCTTATGGCACAGTAAACATTGAACTGCCAACTTTCCTGAAAGTTTCGCTCTCTGAACATATGAGGATTTGAGTCACTCCAATAATGTGAATTGTGTCTATTAAAAAGTCCATTTTTAGTAAATTTTGCTTCATCTGTCCATATAATATTTCCCAAATAAGAATCGTGACCCTCAGACCTTATTAGAATAAACTCACAAAAATTTTGTCTTCTTAGGAAATCTGTTTATTTTAATCCTTGAACCATATGGAATGAGAACGGGTGAAATTTATGTTTTAATAAGATTCTGTGAATTGAATCCTTGCATAGTCCCGATTCCAGAGCAGCTTGTCTTAATGACATCCTTGGAAATGCATGAAAATATCCCAGAATGACTATTTCAATGTTTTCGTCATCAACAATAGGCTTTCTTCTTTGCATTTTTGCCTTGACAGAAACATAATTTTTAAAATTTTCCAGTATGCGTTTTACAGTGTTTGGTGACAGTCATTACAGTGGTGGTGAATCGAGTAGCAAATGTGCTGCAAGTTCTTGATATTACTTTATCACATCCTCCATAAATAATAAACAAATTTAAAAAGTCTTCGTGGGTGTAATTTAAACGTGCTGGCATTTTTTGACATAAGATAATGACTGACTGTTTCTAATCATGGCTATTTTGATGAAATGATTACAACAACTCATAAATTTCTAATAAAATCGCAAATATTTCAAAAAGTTGTAACTTTAACCCCCACAATGCTAATATCAGAAAAAAAGGAATTCAATTTTACACAACTTGACGTAAAAAAATACAGGGTATCCTATTTGACCTAAACAAGCTCTCGCGGTTTGAAGTTGACAATATGTAACGCGAAAAATAGAACACTTGGTATGATATTATTGAATTTATTTCAGTTGTAGAACGTAGTTCCTCTTGTGTTATTTTTATGTGACAAGAAGTAAATGTGGATCTTTTACACGAAGAAAGTTATAACGGTTCTTGCAAACCGTTGCACCTGTCAAATTTTCTATGAAATGTCAAATATCTCTGAAACGGCTAGGTTTAGGTATAGGATATGCTACATATTTTCGACTCAGAATTTTATGCTCTTTTCGAGAACCCTAAAATATATAAGGTGTTCCATTTGAAATAAGCAAGTTGGTATCGTCTTCCGGTATAAGCGGAAGTGCCAGCTACTTGTAATTATTTTAGTTGGATTGGCCACACCGACATTAGTAATCATCTAAATTTTCAAAATTTTCGGATGCGTACTTTTCTCTATATCGATCGATTCAGTTCCCGGTGAGACACCATCTTTTGAAGGGCAACTATAGAAATAAAATTTACTAAAAATCTCGGCCAAAAATCACAAGTGCTTCCTACAACAACGCAGAACACGTCTATGGGAAAAAAGTCGCAAAATTGCAGAAGAAACTCCCTTCTTAATTCTGTACTCCAGTTTCGAAGTAAAAATTAAGGTAGTAGTTATTACACTTAAAATTATATTTAATATAAATGTCACGGAAAAAAATTTTTTGGTCATGAAAAACTCAAGGATTTTTTTTTGGGCACAAGAAGTCAGAACCCAGGTAAATTTATCCGTTACTTATTGACCTCGCTGTATTATACAATATTTCATTGATAATGATGATTGATTGACAATGGCGTGATAATTCCAAGCCGACAGCGCTTGTACTGCGAGAACAAATACACAAATACAATTCAGGCAAAACAGAAAGCGTCTGCAACCCTGATCGAACCATTATTGGCGCATCCAATTCCTTGCAGCAATAAAACTAATTATTTAGCTCAAATCCCATAAGCCTTAGAAAGTTCCGTCGGATTGAAATATACGAGTCTAGCTAGAGAAATACAAAATTCACCTCACCTGCAGTGAATCCTTTATCCCTGAAGTCACGGATGCTCTCGGAGAGAATATCCGAAATAGATTCGCATCTTCTGTTGCTTAATCGACTTAAAAAGTACAAAGGAAAAAACAGCATCGTCCAGTTTGTCACGAACCATGTCGTGAAAAATGGTGCTTGATAAGAAGCAGTCTGAAAAGAAAAATGGCGTTAAAATTAGCTGGATAAAGGTTAACAATATAAAATCATGGGTGTGCGTGTGTTAGAGAATTATTTTTATTATTCATATTTATTATAATTCTCCCCCAAGGAAAGTCTTATATTTTAAAGCATGTGATGGCAAAAAACACTGACTAGCATATACACATATACAGAGGGTGTCCCGTAATAACGTGCAAAAAATTTAATGTGGATTTTCTGTCGTAAATTAAGACGAGCTCTTCGTATACAATTTTTCAAAATAACGCTTTCCTGTCCAGCTAATATTTAGTTATTTTTTTAATTGAAAAAAGAAAAATAATAGCACGCAGAAAGATATTTACAAAATTTCAAGAAGGGTAGTTAATTTCACCTCTTTACGTACATGCTAGGTGGATGAAATGATTTCGTTGGATGCCTTTTGATGAGTAACCGATATGTGCCAAATTTCGTCTTTTCCGATTATTTTGAGACAGAAATTAAAAATCGTTTTTTTGGCACGCCCCTTTAAGGGGATGTAGCTGGACAAGAAAGCGTTGATAAATTGACGTTTCGCTGATCACCCTGTCAGCTTCTTCAGAAGGATTCTAAAGACTGAATTTGTTGTGTATACTCCTCATTATGTACCGTCGTGCTTGGTTCGCTTCCCTGCTCATTCGTCGTGTTGGATTGACCGTGACTTACTACGGTGGTGGTACTTGGTAATACCAGTACCCATTTTCTCTGTTAAAGTTGTTCACGTTTTTCATAATTTCCAGTGATTCCCTAATGATTCGCGGATAATAGCGCATATTCCTTTCTAATATATTGTTTTTCCGATGTAGTTCTTACCACATGTGCTCTTCAACTGGTAAACAACTTTTGATAACAGTTTGGGGACAGGGTATTTGATTGAGGGAAGCATCTGCTGTATTTTCTTCACTGCTCGAAAGCGTACACCTACTTTCATTTTGAATAAAATCTTCTTCAGCCTATCTGTGACTCCCACGACGTAGGGTAGGCAAGCATACGTTGTTGGTTGTTACTGTTCTTCTTCTATTGTTCTCCTCTAGTTATTTATTATTCGTTGTATATTGCTTTGACTGTATCCGCTCTTCTCTAGAGCTTGTTGGACATTCTGTAGTTCCTCAGGTTTGTTATTGTTGGCGCATATTGTGTTGGCTCTGTGGACCAAGGTTCTGATTAACACTCTCTTCTGTTGTGGATGGTGATGAGATGTCGTATGTAGGTAACGATCGGTGTGTGTTTTCTTTCTGTAGACGCCGTGGGCCAGCTTGCCATTGTGTGACCTTTTCACTAATACATCTAAGAAAGGTAAAGCTCCATCTTGCTCGGTCTCCATTGTAAATTTGATACTTGGATGCCGTTTATTCAAACGGTCGAAGAAAAGAGATAAGATAATTCTCCATGTGGCCATATGATGAACGTATCATCTACGTAGCGTAGCCAGCACTTTGGTTTATTCTTACTGCAGCGAATAGCTTCCTCTTCAAAAGATTCCATGAATAGGTTGGCTATCGCAGGTGAAAGTGGTGATCCCATGACTGCTCCTTGCATCTGCTCGTAGAAGTTTCGATTCCACAGAAAATATGTTGTAGACAGACATAATCGGATATGTCTTCTCTTAATCTTTTAGGTACAAGTTGTTGGCGTATCAGGTTAACTGTTTCCTCAATTGGTACATTGGTGAACAAAGATTCGACGTCAAAACTAACCATGATGTTATTACTCGTTATTTCCAAGTTTTCCAACATTTCTACGAAGTGTCCGGAGTTCTTTAAGAGGTTACTAGTCTTACCCTTATAGGGTTGTAGTGTGTCTGCGACGTATCTGGACTCATAATCCACATGTGCTGACGATAGGTCTTAATGGATTACCTGGTTTATGAATCTTAGGCAGGCCGTAGAATCGTGGTGGTAAGGTTTCGCTTGGTAGCAAGCGGCGTTGTTCTTCTATTGGGATTAATGACTTCTTGAAAGCTGTTCTCGTTTGTCTTTGCACCCTTGATGTCACATCCTTTTTTAATTTTGTGTACTGTTCTGGAGCTAATAATGATTGTATTTTTTCCTCATATTCTTCTTTCTTCATTACCACTGTGGCAGGGTTATTTTGAAAAATTTTATATGAAGAACCCGTCTTAATTTTCGACAGGGAACCTACAGTTAAATTTGTTGCACGTTAGTACGGGACACCCTGTATAATATACAGGGTGATACAGGAGACATGTAACACTCTGTAATTTTGCTATTTAAGAAGTTAAAATTTTGAATATTGGGAGAGTTGTATATTACATAATTGTCCTATAACAAAAATGGGTATCCTATCTTAGTTTTATGATATCGAGGGTTTTTAGAGATTTTTTTTAGATAAGAAAAATCTAGTTAGCCTGTTCAGCTACTGATTATGCCCAAAGAAATATGAGACAGAAAGTATCGTGCCAGAGATGTTTCGATATCATGGCACACTAAGCTTCAGTATCTGCCAAAGTTGATATCATGACTACCTAAACTTAATACAATAAAATGACTATTAACTGTCATTTTAAAAACAAAATACCGTGTTGTGATATATGGCTATCGGCTAGAGTAATAATAAATCAGTTTGTATTTAATTAATGTGTCTATTTTTACTCAGTTTAATAGACTGTCAGCCCACTGTACCCAAATCGGCAGTGATTATAAGCAGTATGCCCTTCAGGCTTATGATATTTTGGCATATAATTGATTGTGAAAAATGAAAATTAAAATGTCTGCGTGGACCATTCGCTGGAAATGTAACTATTGTTATTTGTACAATATTAACCGTTTTTAAAACGATAATAGTCAGTATGATTTTTCATTGTGCCAGTTATGACAAAATCTTCTCAATTTCAAAAGGACATACTGACTATTATCATTCAAAATGTTACATGTCATATACACATGTAAAGGCAGATATGTGCCCTTAGGTCTCACCCTACCTGTATGCCGACCATTTTCCTGAATTATTTTTTAATTAAATATCATGTGGTATGCGTGACATACTGACTATTATCGTCTTACAAGCGGTTATTATTATACAAAAACAGTGAATGGTCCACGGAGACATTTTCATTTTTCACAATATATATGCCAAAAAGGGCAAACTGCTTATAATCATTGCCGGTTTGGGTACAGTGGGTTGACGGTCTATAAATACATTTTTTGATTCACGTATTTTCCCTGAAGTTAATGGTTTAGGAATAAAAATTCTTAATTATCTGAATCATAGAAATCATTACACTGCATTTTCGTTTTTAAACCTATCGATTCAAAAACTAGGTACTGTCGTGAGCAGAAAAAAATAGGACAACTTTTTTTTCTAATGTAAATCTGTCTCTATTTGAATATGTAATGAGTAGCCGAAATAAAACAGATATTACTTTTAATTTATTTTTTATTTTAATGCTGTAGTTATTGGTATAGTAAATTATGGATAGTTAATGAGACAAATTGCACTGCGTTATAACATTAACAACAATTTGGTGTGTAACATTTTAAGAAAGTGGAGAATAAACGGTACGATTAGTAGAAATCCTGAATCAGAGGACAAAGGATATCCTACTTAACAAGAAACTGAGTATTAATATTTCGTTATTGCACCATTTCTATTTATAACTTCTATAAGTCTGTTTGGCATTGAATTAAATAACCTTATACAATAATCATTAGTAATAATATTTTCCCATGCATTATTTACTATTTCCAGTAATTCTTCGGCATCCCGTGGTCTCACATTTCGTTTTTGGATACTTCTTACGAGTAGTCCCCATACTTCTTCCACAGGGTTAAGATCTGGACTGTGACTGGGCGAGTTAAGAACATTGATGTTGTTATCTTGAAACCAGTTAGTTACGGTATGAGCAGTATGAACGGAACAATTTTATTGTTGAAATATGAACTCATTCGGAAATAATTGTGACACAGAAGAGAGCATAATATTGTCTAAAATCCTAATATACGTTTCACTATTACATCGTTCCTCAATATGCCACAAAACACCAGGACCACATGCCGATATCCAAGCCCATATATTGACGGAAAATCTACCACTTTTATCATTGTTAGCTATGTATTTCTCATCGAATCGAGTATTCGGGGGGTGGTAACACGAATACGACCGCTGTGTGTTGACTGGAAAGTTTTTTCGTCTGTAAAGATTACATTGTTTCAAAAATTTACATCATGCGCTAATAATTCAAGAGCAAATCCTACTCGAGCTTCTTTATTTCAGCTTTAAGTAAATATTTCTGTGCTGCTGCTTGACACCGTAGCTCCGATTCTCTTACTTGCCGACGACCAATAATACTCGATCCAGGAAAATTCGTTTCTTCAGCAGCCTGAATAACTGAGTAAAATGGATTTTCTACTAAAGCATTTACCAAATGCAAATCTTGTTGTTGAGTTGATATCCTTCGTCGCCCTGATCCAGGATTTCACTAATCGTACCGTTTATTCTCCACTTCCTTAAAATGTTACACACCAAATTTTTGTCAATATTATAACGCAGTGCAATTTGTCTCATTGACCATCCATCTTCTGCTTTAGCAATAACTCCAGATTTAACTAAATCGCTTATATGAGGCATATTAGTATTTTGCACACTTGCAATAAATTATGACGTCCTATTTTTTTTTGCTCACGACCGTATCTCTACTTACATATATTGATTGTACTACAGTCATATTGAGACCACTAGTATCATGTGGGATCAGGACAGGATCTACGTCTGCTTCTACGTCTTTGGGCCTTCTCAAATAAAGATATTTTATGCAGTGCGTTGCCCCTACCCAGGATGCAGTAACGCATACTGTGACCCATATTCCAAAATATATCTGAAAAAAATATTTTTTATATCAAAACAAAACTGTGCATTTATATATTTAGATATATATCGTTTATAAGGAGCAAAATATGTAAAAATATGCAGGATATGCATCAATTTCGTTTGTAACATTTTAATAGCGGTTACAAAAATAACTTATGAAGTAGAACCGGTGAGCGCCACCGTCTCGAATTGATATATGTAAAGATAGAGTTCTCACATCAATCATAGTTCTACTGGAATAGAACTAGGATTTTTTAGTAATTATTCTCTGTCTTTCTCCGACTCAAGTATTCAAGCATTAATTTCTTGCTTCATCCCATGATACAAATATGAATAAATTATTAATATAGTGTGACCCATTTCAAACCTTAACACTCTCATATAAGTTGTATTTATTAATCGATTTTGACCGGGTTTTTTTAAAAGATACAACACCAAAACTGCACTGGGATGTAATCAGATTTTACGTAAAAAAATCGCTAATACGGTTTCTTAAATTTTAGCCCCTAGAAAAATCGCGGTAGGGCATGATTTTTAAAAATAAAATATGACGTTTTGTCCAAAAGTCCAATTTTTGGTGTTGCATCTTTTTAAAGAAAACCCGGTCAAAATCTATTAATAAATACAACTTTTATGCACATTACCAAATCAATATCAGGCATTAATTCGACTTAACGTTTGCAAATCGGCGGATAGGGTGGCGAGGATCGCTAGAATTGTCAGCACGTTCTCCTGATCTGACACCCTTAGATTTCTTTCTATAGGGATATGTAAAAAGTATGGTATACAAAACTAAACCACGTGATATAGCTGACGTAAGAAGAAGAATAACGGATGTGGCCATCTATAAATGATTGTACTATAGTGGAAGGTGGTGGAAGAAATACTATACTTCTTGTACTATTATACTGATATGGAGGTAAACAACGTGTTGTTTAATATTATCTAAAATTACATGATTTCGAATGTGTTACTAAAACATAAGGACACTCCAACAATCTTAGAAGACGAACAACAACATCGCAGTGTTTCACTATCAATGTCTTTGTTGATTGTTGTTGTTGTTGTATGACTTATGGTCGAGAGGTGAGCGCACTTGCCTCTCAGCCAAAAGTTCCGGGTTCGATCCCCGGTCGTGGCAGTGGTAAATACTGTGAGAGGGATTTTTCCACTATACACGGATATTGGGTGTGTCTCCCTTGTCTCTAAATGTGTAGCCCCCTCCCACACAAGGCTCTTCTAGAGCCTTCCGGGGTGAAGGGGGTCGTCATTACCTGCGGTGTATTTATTTATTGTTTTCCTTCAAGTTTAAATTTTGATTGTTGGCCCGTGTTAACAAATTTGACAGAGAATTACCCGATATTCAGTTACGGGACTATTGACCTATTAACCTATAATCCATTATAATGCCATATACTAAACAGGGGAACTTGCCGCTTGCTTGGCACTCCCATTATTCTCTAGCAGAGCCAAATTAAGATGCCACGGTCTGCCTAACATCTACGTTTGCTCATTATCAAATATGACGGAGCAATTACCTGTAGATCAATAACAACGTAAATTTGAGGCGATTATAAAACACCTTAAATTGGTTCACTTAACAAAATAGTATTTTTTGATAAGAATTTTATGTGGCGTGGTTAAATTTGAGCACACACGAGGGTTACTTCGCACGCTACTTCCAACGGAAAGCACACATTTATGCCCTGTTGTAATCGAACACTTAAGTCTGGACTGATTATGTATGCAGGAGTGTGCCCTGTTTCGCCAACTGATAAGAAAAGTGTATTTATAAATTACAGCTAAAACTGTTAGTAGCATAGTCATAGAACCATACATACCGCAAAATGGAAACAAAAATACAGGCATGCTTTAGTGTTACGGAATTATTGGTGTTCAGTTTATAAAAATTAATCGTTGTTATTTTTCTGTTTTTATGGGATAACTATTGAGTAAATTGAAATTTTCCATAGAAGCAATTTTGTAGGAAATTCAATATTGAACAACTTTTATTTGAAACTTTTTTTCGCAAAATGCATCTCCTTTGAGATATTGGCAGTTTTTGGTCAAAAAACGCGAAAAAATCATATATATATATATATATATATATATATATATATATATATATATATATATATATATATATATATATATATATATATATATATATATATATATATATATATATATATATATATATATATATATATATCTACAGGGTGAGGCAATAGTGCGTCAGACTTCGATATCTCGAGTTCTACGATAGTTAGAATTTTTTTTTTTAAATTTCAAGTAAACTAGATAAAAAAGTCTATAACTGGAAATTATTTTCGAACAAACGGGGCGAGCCAAGACGAAATTACAGGACCAAGTGCCTTTTTTTAAATGGAATGCTATGTATATCAGTACATTTTTTGAAGCCTCTTTCTAGGCTCTATTCATTCCTATATTAGCATTGAATACCTCCCAACCACTTGGATGTAATGAATTTTTTTGTTGAAATAATCCATTCTGCAGATGAATTTTCATAAAATCACCACATTCACAATTATGGATTTTAAGAAAAACTTATGTGAATACCCAGTTACGAGACATCTAATTAATGTTTTTGAATCATTTCCATTTCCTAAAAATGTACAGGGCGGCCGAAAACGCTGTATGTTGCTGGTGGATGCGTGTATAACATATGTTTTGTGATCTGAAAAAATCTGAGAGTAAAAAAGTTCGCTATTATGACTTAAACTTTAGTTATGGGAATTTGTCGGGTAGACCTAACGTAATTATGTAAATCAACATTTTATCTAGTATTGGAGTATTTAAGAAATTTTGCTGGTCATTCGTGGCAAAAGAATTGTTTTCAATGGATTTTTTAATTTCTAATTGTTCAAGAAGATTTAGACGTCTACCTTTTCCTTCTGTATGAAGCAAAGTTATGTTAACTGTGTCTATGAAATGGTTATTTTCAATGCAGTGTGTTGATATTCCCGTGTTTTTATTGTTATTTAAAATTGATTTTTTATGTTGTTTTATGTTCGTGACAAATTAAGCTGTCACCTTTTCATAGTCTAATACATAGACTTAAAATTCTCTTTTAGACGAAAACAATTTTGTTAGGGAATTGAATAAAAATGTTTTCTTAAAATGTTTTCTTAACCGCCTCTCAAGTTACCGAAGTAACTCCCTGGAAGATCTCAAGGATCTTGTGCTAGGCAAAGAGAGACGAGGCCCTACAGTTTAACGTGGACTCCGAACCACTCTTGGGGCAATTTTTTTAATGAAAAATTGTTTCGCCGTGTGGGAATCGAACCCACTTCGCTAGGCAACTCAGTTTGCTAGCCAGTCGCTTTAACACACTGAGCTACCATTCCCCAAATTAAACAAATTGCAAGAAATAATGGATACCGCGAATCGTTAATAGATAATATGGTTAAAAACAAACAACGTAATACAAATTAAGTCCAAAATGTTCTAGTTCCTATTTTGTATATGGTTGATTATGTTGTTCTAAATTTAAGAAGTTGCTAAAATTAATTAGATAAGTTATGCGATTTGCTGGTGTTTAATTAAGTAATTTTAGTATTCATTAATATTGAAATCACCCAACAGCAGAACACTATTATTGGGTATATTAAAATTATATAATAGCAATAAAAATCTATCTTTATTTGAACTCCAGCAGTTCTCTAAATTGTATGGTTGTTTTTAATTGTAAATCTACAGCGCATGTTCTTGTGAAAAAGATGTGTTAAAGATACAATAACTGTATTGCGCTATAAACTGTCAGTATGATAGAGACCAGTATGTATCAAGGATTCACATCATCTTAGATGATTTTTTTTTATTTGAAATTCACTTTTGTTGATAATATTGATCAAGTAATTTTAGGTGCCAATGAAAATAGTATGATACGTAATTCTCGTGGATTTATAATTATACTGTTATGTAACAAATGTTAGGTTCCGAATTCAATTTTAATTCTATCATTTGGTGTCTATATTAACTAAAATATGTCGAAGCTTTAGAGAAAGTGCAACAAAGATATTTAAAGTTTTTGGAATAAAAACAGAATACAGTGTATCTTCTATTGATTACCCACATGATTTGTTACTTGCAACATACATTATAACTCGTTATTGGTTCGTCGTAATATACTTTTTGTAATTTTATGTATAATGTGATGTGTGTTTTTAATACAAATGGAATACTGTGTAAAATCAATGTTTGTATATACCGACAAACTGTTTTATTTAACGAGTGTTAATGCTAAAATATTGAATTGGTCTACTTTGTACATAGTGTAGCATACCATTGCGCTCAGTGCGATTCATCGTAGTGTTCCCCTACCCTTGATTGTACAAGAATTTGCAAGAGAGAAAGCTTTTATTGAGAATATAGCTAAGACCATAGAGTACCTTGTAAATTTTTATATAGAAAATGAGAGATTGATTGAAAGAAATCCTCCGGCACTCCTCGATTTATCAAACCGAACAACACAGACACTATTGTCTCTGAGACCTCGTCGAAGGCTGACCAGTCAGTACTAAATATAGTTCCATATACAGGGTGTCTCACCGGGAACTGAATCGATCGATATAGAGAAAAGTACGCATCAGAAAATTTTGAAAATTTGGTTCGTTATTAATGTCGGTGTGGCCAATCCAACTAAAATAATTACAAGCAGCTGGCACTTCTGCTTATACCGGAGGTCGATACCAACTTGCTTATTTCAAATGGAACACCCTATATATTTTAGAGTTTTCGAAAAGAGCATAAAATTCTGAGTCGAAAATATGTAGCATATCATATAAAGTCGAGACAAGAATTCAAGCGTTGCACGTCACGAATGATCTCATTAAAGAAATTTTAATACTAACATAGTTTTTAATTATTAATTACGTTAAAAAGAGTAATTCTTGACATCCATTCAGTTATTAAGCTTTTTTCAGAAATAGGTACAGTTTAATGGGGCTTCATGATTCTTAGCAGTATTGACTTATTTATAGAATCGATCTGTGACGTGAATCGCTTGAATTCTTGCCTCGACTATACCTAAACCTAGCCGTTTCAGAGATATTTGACATTTTATAGAAAGTTTGACAGGTGCAACGGTTTGCAAGAACCGTTATAACTTTCTTCGTGTAAAAGATCTTCATTTGCTTCTTATCACGTAAAAAGAACACAAGAAGAACTACGTTCTACAACTGAAATAATTTCAATAATATCATACCAAGTGTTCCGTTTTTCGCGTTACATATTGTCAACTTCAAACCGCGAAAACTTGTTTAGGTCAAATGGAACACCCTGTATTTTTTTACGTCAAGTTGTGTAAAATTGAATTCCCTTTTTTCTGATATTAGCATTGTGGGGGTTAAAGTTACAACTTTTTGAAATATTTGCGATTTTATTAGAAATTCATGAATTGTTGTAATCATTTCATCAAAATAGCCATGATTAGAAACAATCAGTCATTATCTTATGTCAAAAAATGCCAGCACGTTTAAATTATACCAACGAAAACTTGAGCACATTTGCTACTCGATATCCAGAAAAACGGAAACCGTCACCAAACACTGTAAAACGCATACGTTTGGTGTCGGTTTCCGTTTCTCTGGATATCGAGTAGCAAATGTGCTGCAAGTTCTTGATATTACTTTATCACATTCTCCATAAATAATAAACAAATTTAAAAAGTCTTCGTGGGTGTAATTTAAACGTGCTGGCATTTTTTGACATAAGATAATGACTGATTGTTTCTAATCATGGCTATTTTGATGAAATGATTACAACAATTCATGAATGTCTAATAAAATCGCAAATATTTCAAAAAGTTGTAACTTTAACCCCCACAATGCTAATATCAGAAATAAGGGAATTTAATTTTACACAACTTGATGTAAAGAAATATAGGGTGTTCCATTTGACCTAAACAAGTTTTCGCGGTTTGAAGTTGACAAAATGTAACGCGAAAAATGGAATGATATTACTGAATTTATTTCAGTTGTAGAACGTAGTTCTCCTTGTGTTCTTTTCATGTGACAAGAAGCAAATGAGGATCTTTTACACGAAGAAAGTTATAACGGTTCTTGCAAACCGTTGCACCTGTCAAATTTTCTATAAAATGTCAAATATCTCTGAAACGGCTAGGTTTAGGTATAGGATATGCTACATATTTTCGACTCAGAATTTTATGCTCTTTTCGAAAAACCTAAAACATATAGGATGTTCCATTTGAAATAAGCAAGTTGGTATCGACTTCCGGTATAAGCGGAAGTGCCAGCTGCTTGTAATTATTTTAGTTGGATTGGCCACACCGACATTAGTAATTGTCTAAATTTTCAAATTTTCTCTATATCGATCGATTCAGTTCCAGGTGAGACACCCTGTATAGGCGGAAAGTGTGAATTATAGAGGTTGTAAAGAATTTTGATAATTGTTAGGAATATGCTCAGGCTGGTGCATTATAATAGTAGAGACTTTTATAGGATGTTGTCAGATTTATGTACTTCACACACAGTCTTAGAAATTATTGGTATTAAAATTTGCATAATCGTTTTTCAATAGATCTTTATTGACTCGTGCGTATGTTATATTCATGAATTTTTGCTACATATCTTGTTCTTTTATGAGAACTGCAGTGATTATAATAATGTAAATAAATTTTAAAAAGTAAATACTCCCTCTCGAATTAGTGAGATTAAAACAAAGAACAGAAGATAAAAAGGGAGACATTTACAGATAGACTAAGTTTACAGACTTTATGTCATCCATATTCAGTTTGTTTACGAACAGTAGAACAAACTCCGCAGACAGACCTGAACTTGCAGATTTACTGAAAACTCGTTCACCTCATTGTTTTACTGGCTTCACTTTCAAACACATTCGTGCAGTAGTTTTTCTACCCAATAACTTGGCAAAGCAAAGAATTTAAAATTCCTTGTAGCAATAACTTGTGACATGCAGTTTTCAGTGTACTTACATAAATTATATTTAAATTTATGAAAATTCCAAATGATTTGATTGGTGAAAAAATCAAATCTGAACAGTGAGCACCGCGCTCGATGGAACGGGCAGTTATTAACAGCACACGCGTTTCAATATGTCACGCGAACTTCTTTTCATTGCATTGTGTATAAAAGAAATACAAATTCAATGTGATAGTCCATGAAAAAGTTGAAAAACCCCAAGAGTTCTGTGAGAGAGATCAAACGTGGGTACTCCCCCCGTTTTCGAGGGTGCTGGACATGATGATGATATTTTTAAGGTTGCTCTCAGAAACTACCCCCAAACTGGAAAAGCCCCCTATTTCGAGTACGTTTTCCATCGTAGGCACGCGGATCGGTTTTTTGGGCAGAATTCCGATAGACTGTGTGAAATTTATTCTTTCCTATTAAATTTAACCATACAACATCTAATTGACCCCCAGAGTTCAAACTACCCCCTCCCCTAATACTAAAATATCCGTAAAAAATCAAAATCTGTGAAAATTTCTTTATCCCCGTTTTTGAGGGTGATCAACACGATGGTATTTCTCCCCCACCCTCCACCAAATGTTAGGGGTGGTGGTAGTTTCAATCCCGTGGTTGATAGCATGTCTCTCAACTCTTTTTACAATATCGAAATTCCCTTAAAAATACCTTGCCAACGAGCCCCACATGTCCGGTGTCAATTAATATGAAAATGGGGTGGTTGGTGAAGGAAAAATAAATATTATATTCTTTCCTATTATTTGGGTTTTCTACCACATGTATTGTTATCCTCTTCAAAACAAATCACCGAATCTACAAAATAATAGAATTATTGGAAAAAAGCCTCTGCGCCCGTGACGTTTACGCCAAATGAAAAGTCAGAGGTTATGTTTTACAAATAATATAAATCGGAATAAACACAGAAATAATGTATTTTGCTGACGTTTCGGAAAGTAATCTCTTTCCGTTTTCAAAGCTTTTTTTGGCAGAACTCTTATTTTGTTGTGTATGTCAAATACACAGCTTTAAGATTCTGTTTATGTTATTTCCATAGATATTTACTACTTACACAGAACATAGAACTGATGATATTTTCTTTTAGATAATGTTGAGTTTGTTAAGTTCTTCTTTTAACATTGGTAGCCAGGTTGTACAAATATTTACAGAACAATTCGATACGCACTTATCTTCATTAAATAAGATTATTGCTGATTCTTTAATTTTTCTTTTTTTGGTATCTGTTTCTTTTGTTAAAATTTTAACAATTCGATACACACTTATCTTCATACCAAAAAAAGAAAAATTAAAGAATCAGCAATAATCTTATTAAATGAAGATAAGTGCGTATCGAATTGTTCTGTAGATATTTGGCTACCAATGTTAAAAGAAGAACTTAACAAACTCAACATTATCTAAAAGAAAATATCATCAGTTCTATGTTCTGTGTAAGTAGTAAATATCTATGGAAATAACATAAACAGAATCTTAAAGCTGTGTATTTGACATACACAGCAAAATAAGAGTTCTTCCAAAAAAAGCTTTGAAAACGGAAAGAGATTACTTTCCGAAACGTCAGAAAAATACATTATTTCTGTATTTATTCCGATTTATATTATTTGCAAAACATAACCTCTGACTGTTCCTCTGGCGTAAACGTCACGGGCGCAGAGGCTTTTTTCCAATAATTCTATTATTTTGTAGATTCGGTGATTTGTTTTGAAGAGGATAATAATACATGTGGTAGAAAACCCAAATAATAGGAAAGAATATTTGTAGAATGCCACAAATAACTTTCAGACAATATAAATAATAACCTTCGAACACGGGGATAAACAAAATTTTCATACATTTAGATTTTTTGGGGGATATTTTGGTTTAGGATAGGGAGTAGTTTCAATAAGATGTTGTATGGTTAAATTTCATAAGGCCTATCCATATGCCTATGATGGAAAAGAACGCAAAATAGGAGTGGTTTTTCGAGTTTATAGGTAGTTGCTGAGGAGACTTAAAAATATCACCATCATGTTCAGCGCTCTCAAAAACAGGGGGATACCCATATGTCTTCCTCTCACAGAACTTTTGTTTCTTAACCCTTTTTGCAACTTTTCCATGGATTATAAAGATGATTCATTTGTTGCAGCAAATTACTTGACATTAGCCTTAAATACGTTATTGAATGTCACAAGTTTCTGACGCTAATGAACTCTGAGATATTGTACGGCATAAGTATTAAACACATGTCTTAAAATCACCCCTGACTACGTCAACTATCTTATACTTTTCGAAAAATATAAAATAGTTTCCCATCAGGACACCATGCTTTTTCAATTTAATTTTGATTTTGTTTTGTGACATAATCTAGCATTTTAATAGTTTCAATGTGTATTCTTGTTAGTTTATGATATCACTGTAGCACTGTAGTTATTGTCCATATTTTTTCCATGTGCTACTTAAACTTAACCTCAAAAATTTTCAGCTCCTGATAAAGAAACAGTAAAGCTTCGAAAGTTTAAACACAAATAAAGAGTCATTTCAATTTTTGTGCCGTCGATTCCATGCCACTCAACATAAACATTTCTTATTTGTAGAGGACTGTTAAGTTTGGAGAAACGCTCACCTTTCTGGCCGACGTCGAGCATAGTGACGTAGAACAAGACTTGACTTTTCCTGTGCAGCCAGTAGGAGGAGCTGGCGAAAGAGGTTCGGCCGACTCCTGCTGACTGCCGACGGAGTCCGCGTGTGCAAAGGGGCCGTTGGCTACTCCCTCCTCAGTTACCACAACGCTTGGTGTTCTGTTTCGGCCTCGGGGATTGAAAATTGTGGGGATGTCCCCGTCACGGGTCATGGTTAGCTAAAACATGCCTGATGGTGTTCTTGTTAACTGAAAGTTGTAAGACCTGTAACAAGTTTCATTGAAATTAATTAATATATATTTTCCTTGTAACAACAAAAATTACAAAATCATAAAACTGTTACAAAAAGGCAATAATCTGTAGTATGCTTCTCTCATGGTAGATGCCAAAGTAATTGAATAGTTTTTTTATGCATTTATTTAGCGTCGACCTATTTCATTTACTGAGGCCTACCACCGATGCCTGTAGACGAGCTACCCGCAATCAGGAATTTTGCCGAACCTCTTTCTCTTCCGAAAAGTAGAGATCATTTACTTACCAGCATTTACTAGACAAGGGACGAAGGATGGTATATGGGGCGAGCGTAAGTTCGTCTTTACTATGTACATACTTCGGTATGCGATGTAAAGCAACGACAGGCGCAGTTAGTAGTTGGATGGGTGACCATTCCAACGGAAACCGCGTCCTCGCCTCACACATCTTCCAGCGGCTTGTATATCAGTGTATGCGCGGAAGCTATACAACCTTAGGCGAGGGTTGTATAGGAGATATACCATCCTTCGGAGGGGATGTAAAGCCGTCGGTCCCTTATCTATTAAACGTTAGGCAAGTAAAAGATCCCTACTCTTCTTAAGGGAAGAGGTTCGGCAAAATTCCTGGTTGGGGGTAGCTCGTCTACAGGCGTCGGTGTTAGGCCTCAGTAGCGGAAATAGGCCCACGTTAAATAAATGTATAAAAAAAAGGATGGTATATCCACTACGCAAACCTCTCCTAAAATTGCATAGCCTCTGCGCATACAGAGGTATATAAGGAATCGTCTACGGGACAGAACCTACCAGAACTAGGAATGATAATGAGTTTTAAAAAGAGGTTTTGTCTCGTGGACTAGAAGGAACTGGTGTACGCGAGTCAGTTTGGTATTGGAATATGATCACGGTCAGAAATGAAATAAACAGACAATGATTAAATAGTGATATATACAAATTTTGAACAATATTTGTAAAACACTTTTAATTCTCTCCTTACCTGATAAATAATTTTAAGAAAACATTAATGTTCATTGCAAAATCAACATTGTTTTATTTTTAGCATTCTTGTTAACATAATTAAGAATTATTTTGTTTGTTTTTTTAATAATTTTGCACAATATTTTTAATTTTTAATAAAATTAAGTGTTTTTTCACAAAAACTAAAAAGAATCTTGAATATGACGTAATAACACAAATTGATGCAAATTAAAACTTTTATCAAACAGCTATAATGAAATTCATATACAGTGTGAGGTAAAAAAATATTCATTGAAATTAAGTTTATTTTCGCAACAATTTAAGAAATTTTTTTTTAAGCTCTCTACAGGGTGTCTCACCGGGAACTGAATCGATCAATATAGAGAAAAGTACGCATCAGAAAATTTTGAAAATTTAGATAATTACTAATGTCGGTGTGGCCAATCCAACTAAAATAATTACAAGCAGCTGGCACTTCCGCTTATACCGAAATAAATTCAATAATATCATACCAAGTGTTCCATTTCTCGCGTTACATGTTGTCAACTTCAAACCTTAAAAACTTGTTTAGGTCAAATGAAACACCCTGTATTTTTTTACGTCAAGTTGTGTAAAATTGAATTCCATTTTATCTGATATGCATTGTGGGTGTTAAAGTTACAACTTTTTGAAATATTTGCGATTTGATTAGAAATTCATGAATTGTAATCATTTCATCAAAATAGTCATGATTAGAAACAATCAGTCATTATCTTATGTCAAAAAATGCCAGCACGTCTAAATTACACCCACGAAGACTTTTTAAATTTGTTTATTATTCATGGAGAATGTCATAAAGTAATATCAAGAACTTGCAGCACATTTGCTACTCGATATCCAGAAAAACGGAAACCGTCACTAAACACTGTAAAACGCATACTGGAAAATTTTAAAAATTATGGCCCTGTCAAGGCAAAAATGCAAAGAAGAAAGCCTATTGTTAATGACGAAAACATTGAAATAGTCATTCTGGGATATTTTCATGCATTTCCAAGGATGTCATTAAGACAAGCTGCTCTGGAATCGGGACTATGCAAGGATTCAATTCACGGAATCTTATTAAAACATAATTTTCACCCGTTTTAAGAGGACAAAATTTTTGTGAGTTTATTCTTATAAGATCTGAGGGTCACGATTTTTTTTTGGGAAATATTATATGGACTTTTTAATAGACACAATTCGCATTATTGGAGTGACTCAAATTCTCATATGTTCAGAGGGCGAAAATTTCAGGAAAGTTGGCAGTTCAATGTTTACTGTGCCATAAGAAACGATAGAGTGTTGGCATTACAATTTTATCAGAAAACTTAAACGGTAAATTAAATTTTCTCTTCTGCTAATATGTATAAGTAAATTTTTGTTTTTTTTTTTTTAGATGAAAGATATCTGAATATCTTAAAAAATTTGAATAATAACTATTTAGAAAATTCACCTCTCGTCGAACATAGAAACATTTTTTATCAGCACGGTGCTCCCCCACATAACGCATATTTAATTAATAATTATTTATAAGAAACTTTTTATGATCAATGGATTGCCAATAATGGACCATTCTTATGACCTCCTCGCTCGCCCGATTTATCAGTTCTGGAATATTTCATTTGGGAACTATTAAAAATAAAGTTTATGAGAGCCCATTAACAACCATTGAAGATTGTATGCAAAGAGTAAGAAATGCATTTCAAAACATATTACAGGGTTCAATTAGAAGAGCTACCCATGAGGAACTAATCCGAAGGTGCGAAAAATGTGTCGAGGTTCGAGAGCGAAACTTTGAGCAATTATTAGATTAAAATGAAATCATATTTTAAATTGATCTTATCTCTGCGATTTGGCACGAACTAATCGTGCCAAATCTTCAATTCGATTAACAGGCATGTTGTAGTGTTAGTGTTATTTTGCGTTTTTGTGGATATCGAGTAGCAAATGTGCTGCAAGTTCTTGATATTAATTTATCACATTCTCCATAAATAATAAACAAATTTAAAAAGTCTTCGTGGGTATAATTTAAACGTGCTGGCATTTTTTGACATAAGATATTAAGAATTATTTTGTTTTTTTTTAATAATTTTGCACAATATTTTTAATTCTTAATAGAGTTAAGTCTACCAGCCTATAATTGTTTTAAAAATGTTTTTTCAATAAAAAGAACCTCGAATAAGACGTAATAACACAAATTGATGCAAATTAAAACTTTTATCAAACTGCTATAATGAAATTCATATACAGTGTGAGTTAAAAAAATATTCATTGAAATTAAGTTTATTTTGGCAACAATTTTTTCAAAAAAATTGTTTTTAATATCTCTATATATGTACTTAAAGAACTTAAGAATACCTACAATTTGATGCGTTCAACACGGCCGTCGCTAAAAAAATATGGAAGCTACTGGTCTGGGGAATTTTAAGTCGCAACTAGTAATTATTGTTGTATCAACTATTTTAAATTAATTAATTAATAACTAAATCAGTGATTAGTGTAACTTGTGTTGCAATTTAACACGTAACAATAATAACTATATCCTAATAATCCCCCGATGATGACAGCTAAATTGGCGAAACACTCATTAGTATATTGTGCAGTGCTTCTTTTAAAAAATCTTATCAAACATCGCCACACACTGTAGTTTTTTCAATGATCTTAATTCTCTACAACGCAATAAGCATTATTTTGGTTTGATTTGACATTTATCCTTTTAATTTTTAACGACAAATCGCAAATAAATCTGCGATTATCAAATAATTAGAACACTTAAACTTGCTTTAAACAAGCTGGAAAATTAACTTACGTCATTGCGTCGGAAGCTAAGTGGGAGTTTTTCAGTAAAGCAACGAATAAGGAAATGGGAAAATAGAAATTTATGTTTTAAGGATCTGCAACTGGGTGAAATAAAAGCCTGGGAGAACTTGAATACGTACAGTATTTGCCTTTTTATCCCGGTACTTGGCCTGAGACCTTTGAGTAGCAGGATGGGATTATTCTGAGGCTTCCATCGCGGAGCTGCTATAAGCGATTTTTATTTTAAAAGTACAGTAAGCAAATAACAAAGGATAGGGTTGATTTTGATCTTTAGTTAACAGTAGCTTGATATACACTGAATTTCTATGAAACCAAACCTTAACCTAACTTAATTTCAATAATTTAGTGCTAAAAGAACAATTTAGACAACTACAAAAGGTCATTTTCTTTTCTAAGAGTTGTACTACTTTTTTAAAATCAAACGTACTTGAATGAAATATTTAAAATTAAAAATAGAATTGGTTTTTGTTGACGTTCGGAAAAATTAATCACTTAAAAAACGAAATTGCTGTTTTCTCGTATAAAGAAAGGGTTGAAATGTTTCAAATGCACATTTTTTAAATTTTCAAATAAACTCGATGCCGAGGAATCTAGAAAATTAATAATATGTGAATTTAACAAACCTAATGTCGTTTCAATGTAAGTATTATTCTTTGAAGTTAAGTAAAACATAAAATTTAAAAAACCTACAGATAATGATTTCTCAAATACCAAATCAACCTTTATAGAAAACTGTCAATATACCAACTATAAGTGTAAGTTCGCAAATATTGGAAGAAAATAGTTGATAGGACCTCAAAAAATAATGAACAATTTTTTAGATACGGCTTCTCAAAAATGGACAATTTCCATCGTTCTCTAGTTCATTTACTTTAAGAATAAAGCACTGCATTTAGATACTTCTTAATTTTTTATTGGCTAAAACGTGAACGGAAGAAAAAAATTGTTTACTCGATGCGTGAAGAATGTAATGGCTAAGAACTAATTTACACAAAATTCTAGATAACTTAGTTCTACTATGAATCATAGATACAACCACATACAAAGAATTACTGAACCACCATATTCATTCAGTATAAAAGTGACAAGTGACGTTTCGTTATGATAATCTAAGATAATTGAGCAACAGCGGCAAATATAATATCCGGCTGACCTATATCTACCAGAATTAATTTGTGATATTTTCATCCCTATCAAAACCATCTGACAACCTAAATTATTGTTTTGGTCCTGTTAATTCTCTCGGCAGAATGTCAATATAAGGTGTGGTCATTTAGCTTTATTAGGGCCATCCTTGGAAAGGATGGAAAGTAAGTTATAATAGTACGAGATTTCTATTCATTATGAACGGGTCGATTGAAATTCCTTTACGAAAAAGAATCTGCTGTGCTTCGGAAATGAAATCTAGTAGAAATGGGTCACAGATATTAGAGGATGAGATTGTATGTGTTTTAGTATAAACAATAATTTTGATGTTTATGAAGAATAATTAAAATGTTTACAATGGGTTTATTAAAATAAGAGAACAATTTACATAGCTAACTGGATACGTTGCAGTTTTAGTATTGAAATTACTTCTAGGCGCGTATGTATGGGGACAGTCTATTCAAATGCGGAGCGATATGCGACAAGTCTATCTGCCGTCCGACATCTGCGGATAATGAGAAAATACGAAAGGATAAATTTTGTTCACACGCAGTCAGCGTTTCGTTGGCTGATTATGTCTGTAGAATTTATTGTTAGCCATGGAAATCGTCTGGATATCTAGAATAATAACACAACTTTGGCGTAGTCTGATTTTGTGTAACTTTAATGAAAATCGATGCCGAAATATCAAAACAATGTTCACATATATATAAAATTTTACTTCCTCGAGTTTATGGCAAGAGATGTGAGCCTGATGATGTCTACTGAATGGGCGAAGTGAATTGGTTCCGTGATAACTCCGATATTTCAATTTCATGATGTCTGATTTCATGTGGGTATACTAGGCATTGAATGTGATCGTTTGCAGTAAAAATGTCAAGAAGGCCTTATCTTTAACTTTATTTTTATCGGATATCCGGTTGGTTACCAAAGGTTAAAATTTATTAAAAAATTAACCGAAGAAATTATAAGAGAAAATACTTTTGATAAGTCAGTAAATAAAGATATTTAGCCACCCTGATGATGTATATACAGTGTGTTGCACTTCTCGTGAAGACACCCCTGTATCTCATTTATTTGTGGCCGAATTCATTTCTAATTTTTATCAGATATACAACTCTATAAGGCGACTTTACATGACACATAAATGTCGTCTAGATCTAAAGCGCCGGCCTACTGCGATAAAAAGAAAATCGCAATTTTCGAGAAATCATAGTAGGCTTAGAAATATACAAAAATTTTGTTAATAAAAGTTGTTCAGAATCACGAGATATGCCCTCCTACAAAATTTGGTGAAAATCGGAAAACTTTCAAAAAAAATGTTTGTTTCACTTCTCGTGAAGACACCCCTGTATCTCCTTTATTTATGGCCGAATTTCAAGACTAATTCATGGAGTTATACAGCTCCATAAAGCGACTTTGTCCAACACATAAGGATAACTTTTTCCAATAAATGAAAATCGTTCACAATTATTATTAAAATTATTTATTAAATAAAAGATGAAGTAAGTGTTTACAATGAATGACTATATTATTATATTCGGCCCCTTTCTACTAACCCACCATCAAGTGTAATACACTTCTCAATCCGCTTTCTGTTATTTATTACAACTCTTCGCAATTCTTGAGCTGTAACTTCTAAACACGCTTGCCTTATCCTCTCACAAAGCTGCTCCACATTTTGAGGTCTGGTCTTATAAATTTTGTTTTTAATATGACCCCAAAAATAAAAAATCCATGGGAGTGAAATCAGGAGATCTGGGTGGCCAATGTATTAGAGGGCTATTTCGTCCTATCCATCTTTGGGTAAAATGTTCATTCATCCATGCTCTTACTACTACGGAATTATGGATAGATGCTCCATCGAGTTGGAAATACAATTGTTCCAAAGGAAAATCGACTATTGCATTCCACAGATCATTATTTAAAAATTGTCGCAAATGTAAGGCATTTATATTTTGAAAAAAGAAGAACGGCCCTATTATTGTTTCCGCACCACACATTTACCTTCTGGGAATATTGCCTTTTACAATTTATTACCCAATCAGGATTTTCTACTGCCCAGTACCTAGAGCTTTGTGATGATACCACCCCATTGGTGGAGAAAGTTGCTTCATCCATGAAAATTATTTTCTTCAAGAAGTCTCGATTGTTTAAATAATTACCTTGGATCCATAAACAATATTCCAGTCTTCTCTCTTCATCACCTTCCTCCAAAGTGTGTAAAAATTTTGGTTTATACGGTTGTAGTTTATGGCGTTTTAAACATCTCCAAATTTTTGACACCGACAAATTCAGGTCACGAGCCATATTTCTACGGCTGATAGTGGGATTGGCGTTAAACTCCGCTAATATAACATTATCATCTTTATGCCTTCGATTAAGATGTACTCTCAGTTTAAGCACATTACCAGTTGTATTAAACAAGTGACATATTCTTGCTATGGTACCATAGTGTACTGGTTGTCTTAGAGGATGTCTTAAATTAAATTATTCTGCTGCTTCTCTTGAAGACCGTACATTTTCACCGACTATCTTTATTATTTGTACTTTTTCATCAGCAGTTAAAAGTGTTCTAGCCATTATGAGTAAAAAAATCAAATAAGGAAACTAACAAACTCAACAATAGATAACAACAATCACTTCTGTCATAAAAGTAATAATATTGACAGTTAATTTCACGGCATTCTTAACATTTAAAACAAAAAAACTGCTCCTAAATCTCTGAGCCGATAAGGAGGAAGGATATGATGGAGCGTTACTTCTCAAGAACAGTGACAACAAAAAAAACTGTATTACATTGTTAACTTGATGTGTAATAATAAGAAGTGACACTTTTAGCGTTTTATTGAATCATGATTTTTGCTTACAACTTTCATTTGTTGGAAAAAGTTATCTCTATGTGTTGGACAAAGTCGCTCTATGGAGCTGTATAATTCCATGAATTAGTCTTGAAATTCGGCCACAAATAAAGGAGATAAAGTCGAGGCAAGAATTCAAGCGACGCACGTCACGAGTGATCTCATTTAAGAAATGTTAATACTAACATAATTTTTAATCATTAATTACGTTAAAAAGAGTAATTCTTGACACCCAGTTATTAAGCTTTTTTCAGAAATAGGCACAGTTTAATGGGGCTTCATGATTCTTAGCAGTATTGTCTTATTTATAGAATCGATCTGTGACGTGCATCGCTTGAATTCTTGCCTCGACTATACACGAGAAGTGAGACAAACATTTTTTTTTGAAAGTTTTCCGATTTTCACCAAATTTTATAGGGGGGCATATCTCGTGATTCTGAACAACTTTTATTAACAAAAATTTTTTCTATTTCTAAGCCTACTATGATTTCTAGAAAATTGCAATTTTCTTTTTATCGCAGTAGGCCGGCGTTTTAGATCTAGACGACATTTATGTGTCATGTAAAGCGCCTTATAGAGTTGTATATCTGATAAAAATTAGAAATGAATTCGACCACAAATAAAGGAGATACAGGGGTGTCTTCACGAGAAGTGAAACACACTGTATATTCGTATATTATTTCCTTTGAGTTGCGTGGTGTTGAGTTTCAATATTGAAATATGAACCTTATGATGCCTTAAAAATGATTTAAGGTTTTTCAAATTTTAATTAACTTTCAAATTATAAAACTAGCAGATGTGTAAGGTATTTTCAGACGCCTATAATACTTAACCACTCCCATGGGGGTATTTTCTATAATCGTTTTTCTTTTGTATATACACTGTTTCTTATTTTTTAGAGATGCTTGAATAAAATAATTTAAATTAAAAATAGAATTGGTTTTTCTTGACGCTTCTAAAAAAATTAATCGCTTAAAATAAGTAAAAAATAATGAACTTGCTGATGTCTAATAAATATTAATAAGTGTTGAAAATGTTTGACAGGCACGTTTTTGAAGTTTCGGCGGATGCGCCAGTTCAAATACACTCGACGTTGAGGAAGTCAAACAGTTCGTATTTTTTTATTTTACCGAAAATTAATAGCAGGTGAATCAAACAAGCCTAATACTCTTTCAATGTATTCTTCTTTTTCAAAGCCACTTGGTGTTAATCAATGCCCTAATGCGTATGTTCACTCATATTTTTCGCATATTTGCTGACATGTTGCTTCCGAACACAACAGCTACAGATGATAATGAGGAAGATGCATACAATTTAAAAATGGTTAAATATGTACTATATAAATTTAAAATATAATAAAAAACTAAAAAAAAAAAAAAAATGTATTCAATAAATATTCTACTTTAAAATTCGAATTTTATGTAAACAAAACCACGTGATTGAAAGCAGGTTTCTTATTGGTGTGACGTCACAAGTCACAAAATACGGGCATGCCAATAGAAGCGGCATTAGAAAAGCACAAGTTTACTGTGATATAAGTGCGTAAAAATTTATTTTTTACTTATCCAAGAACGACTAATTGTAGTGTCTTCACTGTTTTGTGGAGATTGAAGACTGTTTTAATTGAAACATGAGATGAGTAGATGCAGCCATGAAAACAACATTTTTCGGCAACAATCGTAATTTCATAAATGCTGAAATTAAAGGGACAAAAGCTGTAAGGTTTGAATGCACGTTTTTTTTTATAAATAAATATCGTTTTAATTATTGTGCATTCAAAAAGTTTTCATATTAAAGTGTCCTAACCTTGCAGAATTTGATGTTTGTCAACGAACTAATTTTGGAGAATCTTATCGGCTATTCTGTAACGACATAAGTATGTTAAATTTGAAAGCCTGTTACTTAACGAAAATATTATGAACAAGTCTCAACTGTCACCGATTTAAGTTTTCGTTGTATGTGAATCCAATGTGTATCCAAGCTAAATCCTTGCCGGGTTCATTTGTTTGATTTTCGAGTATCGTGAGGAACATAATAATATGTCAAATTTTACAGGAAACAAAATTTTTATTTATTAAAAATTATTGTTTTTTTTTAGCTTTTGTGATTTATGTGAAATAACCATTTGGATATTCGTTATTGCATATTCTCACCTAACCTCAAAGTTAGTTGATTTTTATATTGACATGAAGGACAATATCTTGTAAATTGTATTTTAAGCAATCTAATTTATAACATTATCTTATTGGTATTAACAGACAAGTTATGTGGTGACATGTAGGGAAATGATATTTATACTGTGTTGTAGGTATGTAGATAGTTGCAATGAATGATTAGGATGTAATATGTCGCCATAATATATCTATTTATTATGTATTATATTTACATTAACATTAAAGTTATCCTCACAACACGATAAGTGTCACTGAATATCGTGACCTAGTAAATAGTACACAAATGACGTGTGACGTCACAGTTATTGACGTTAAATAATCGCTGATTCGCAAAATTCAAATCCATCGCCGAAGAAAATATTTTTTTTCGCTTTACGTAAGATGTAGGGCATCTGATTTTTTTCTGTAATCAAGTGAAAAGTGTAATATTATGTGTTTCATAGACCAATCATCAATGAATTGGGCGGCAAGATATTTGGATTTAGCACCACTAGACTTTTCCATTATTTGAGAACTGGTCCGTACATCGAATTCAGAAACACAAGTGACGATAGAAAAAATATTTGTTTACATTTTATATGTGCACATTTTACATGAATTAATGATAAAGTATTCATGTTAACAGGTTTTAATAATTAGTTTTCCACATAAGCTAATGATTTATTTATACCCCGTTATTCAAAGCTAATTGTAAATGTGAGTGGGAGGATTTCTAAACAAATTTAAATTTCAATGTCAAAGCTTAATAATCAACCAGCAACTCGTTTTAGAAAATGCTTTGATCAATGCTTTATAAACAAAAGTTGATAATTAAAGGGTTAATTTTGGACGTGATTCTTCGTATTGAGATTGAAATGAAAACTCTAGAGTGACTCAAAAATAACACACACGAATAACAGAAAATTAACTTACACAGTCAATTTAATGGGCTGTATGTTATTGTCGTTAAATGAGTTTTATTGGGAAATGAACATTCTCGAGTGAATCGGGTACATTTGTACAGAGTTAATCACTGTATTATGTATCACACACGCTTCTTTAATTATTTCTTTAAATGATATACCTAATGAAAGGAAATTGAAAATTGACAATAGAATAGTTATAAATATTCAAAAGAATAGTTACAATACGCACTTGGTTTATTGTTTCATTAGTTTTGTTCAGATTTCTCTGACATATGACAAAACTAATGAAACAATAAACCAAGTGAGTATTGTTTTGAATATTTATAATTATTCTATTGAATATGTTTCATCAAGAACCTACCGCAGATTCAATCCAGTCAATCAATCAAAATAACTTTATTTACATTACGGAACAAATATCTAACCAGATATCTACCTCGCATTTGACCCTGTAACCAACGCATATTGTTTGTCACGTTGGTGGTAACAGGGTCCAGCGGAGCAGTGCTGGTTCAATTTATAATCTTGTTGATTGTATCTTGAATAGATTTAGTGATGCATTCAAGACACAATCAACACACTCATTCTCCTATTTACAAATAAAATTTAAAACGAGTAATATAATAATTGTACACTACTAAGTAGCTGAAAACAATTAACAATAAAATTTGATGGTATATCACTTATTTAATTTTGTGCTACTGGTACGGGTACCAAAACCTATAATGATGGATCCCGTTGCAAGATTTCCAATGGAGAGCAGAGTTACTGCTGAATCTTTTGTACTCTATAATTTCTTGTCTAAATATAATTTTGATTTTACGATGTACTAGAGATAAATTTATATAACAAACAAAACAAACAAGAACAAATAAAACAAAAATGTACAAACATAAACCAAGAGTAATAGGAAAGATTTAACAGTTATGAAATATCAGTACAGATAGGTAGGGGAAAAAGAAGTTATAGTTGGTGAAGGTTTGGCTATAGAGGTTGTCGGAAGATGGGCAGCGTCTGGTAAGGTAAGGTGTGTTTTATTCGAAAGGGGGCATTGTGCTGTCTAATTTGTGTTATATTTTGGGTTAGCGGACTATCACCCAGTTTGAAGGTGTAGAATTTTTGAGATATATTCTGGATGTGCTCCGCTATTGGCGTTATGTCGTGGCAGCGTGCATAGAGATGTCTGAGGGAGGTGTACCTGTTGGAATTCGAAATGAGGCGCATAAATTTGTGTTCCAATACTTTCAGTTTGTTCATTGTCGTGGCCGA
This sequence comes from Leptura quadrifasciata, assembly GCA_963675555.1. NCBI lineage: Eukaryota > Metazoa > Arthropoda > Insecta > Coleoptera > Cerambycidae > Leptura > Leptura quadrifasciata. The sequence continues at coordinate 8,491,692 of OY776681.1, read as the reverse complement.
CGTGCTGCACCACACCGGCGCCGCGTATGTGATTGCTGGCCTGATCACCATTGTGTACAATAATTTTTTATTTTGTCTGTTAAGTCTGCTACCCCTGACCATTAGCGGATACAGACTCCTGGACAAGGAGTAGACCGTCCGTATTGTCTCATTTATATGCGTGTTAAACGTCAGTCTTTGGTTCAGTCTTACCCCCAAGCACCTTTTGGTTGGAATTTGGTGTCTCCTGATCGAAATTGGCGTCAGAATTTTGTTCTCAGTGAATCGGCGCGTGAAAACTATCGCCTCTGACTTTTCGACGTTTATCCGAATCTTCCACTGACTGTAATAAGCCGTGGCACGAGCCATGTGCGCCTTCATCGGCGTACTTGGCTAGCTTAGTATTCGGGAACTCCGGAAAATCGGAGACGTAAATATTGTACAACTTTGGTGATTCAATCAAATTATTTCAATCAATCAATCAGATTCAATCCAATTAAATGAAAATTGACAAACTTAGTCAACATCCGCCACTTCTTATATAGTTCACCTTTTTACGGCTATGAAAAAAGTATATAGACGTTTAAAAATGAGCAAATATTTGTTGCACTCTCGATAGTACTTTCGTATTTCAAGTACCTAAGTTTTCCAATAAAAAGCCGTAAAATTCTATAAAATATTTCTTAGGTTCAGATTCTGCATTGTCTATTGATGACTCGGCAGTTTTTCCACATTGAAGTCAATTTGTGATAACATAAAGAAATTAGATTTGACAAGAAGTAGCGGAAAATGGAAGAAAAGAAAATAAACGACCCCATGAATAACCTTGTGGTGTCAGTATAAAAAGTTATAACTAAGTATTGTGAACGTTTATAAGAAAATCACCCACAACGTGTCGATAAATCATTTCTGGCTTCTAGAATAACTTTCTCTGCAACGAATGTTCTTGATAGGCCCAGTAATTTGGGAGTTGAAAATTCAAATAATAGTAATGTGATCGGAAGCTAAGAAATATTTTATATTTATGATATACCGAGTAAATCAACAAATTGATATTTCGTCTTGAACGTTGGAACAAAATAAAACATAAATCCGTTTTACTATTTTCACGAAATGTTGTTTCAGATGAAAAGCAAACGATAACTTCTCTAAAACGAGAAAATTTTGCCAGCGGATAAAGTTAATGCTAAAGTCATTTTAGATCGGGATATGTATGACACAAAAATCATGTCTTATAAACGGTGGCCTTACTCAGAATTAAATAAAGATCCAACAAAATCAATCGAAAGTAAAATTTATAGAACTCTGTTTAAGCATAAACAAGAATTTGATGAGTTTTTTAGTTTGTTAATTTCTAGTAATTCTATTAATGTTAATTTTAATCCTTTCTTTTCTAAATACAATACTAATTTCTTCTAGAAGATTGTTGGCGTAATTGAAGTATATTTTTCTATCTTTAAAACTGTTTTTATGTCCTTTTATTACCTTTTCGAAATCTCTTGTTTGTCTTATATACCGAGACAAACCATATATATATACATTCGAGCACCGAGGAGCAGCAGTAGGCAGCTGTCAGTGAGAATCTGAAGATGGCAGATGAGATTCTGCCGAAACGTCGTTCAGGCAACCGTGACTCCTGGAGGAGTCGACCATCGACGCGGAAGAGCACCCGGAAGTACAATAACACTTCATTCAACACCCGCAAAAACCTAAAAAACAACATATATATATTATATATATATATATATATATATATATATATAATTTGTAAATCGCTTGTCAAACTCTATGAAATGGCGTCCTTGATTCATGTCTGTTATCACATATGCCAAAGTAGCGATAGTCAAATTTTTTTTCAAATAGTATGCTATATTTTTTTTGCCGATTATTGTGGACATTTTATTTCTGCATGCGACAGTGTAAAAAAGTATATACATCCATAAGGAAAATTTCGAGAAAATTAATAAAATATGATAAAACTATATTCAAAGGTTTTGTTTCTGAATCAGCATAATTGGCCATGGAAACAACTGAAATTTGACATTGTAAGTAATGTAACTAATACCACCTAGGCGAATTCGTCTCGAAAGAGAGGGATTTCATCGAGGATCGTATACAGCACTGATGAGAAGTAAAAATTTCTAAACAGTTGGATATTTTAACTATAGACAGTTTTGTTTTAAATAACTATGTAATTAATTTTTATAAAAATGAACAATTAAATCGTATCTTTAGTTAATTAATGATAATAATACTCAATAATAATATTTAAATAACAATTAGAAATAAATAACAATTACCGATAAAAAAAACTACTAATACTTAAGAAACTAACAATTAAACAAATAAAAACATTATTTTTTATTTCACATGTTCGAAGTGACCTTCGTTAGCTTCTAACCATAATTGTCCTCTGTTTATCACGCCATGGATACATACTGTCGTGAGGAGAAGAAAATATTACAACTTTTTTTTCTTATGTAAATCTGTTCTATTCGAATATGTAATGAGTAGCCGAAATAAAACAGATATCACTTTTAATTTATTTTTTATTTTAATGCTGTAGTTATTGCCATAGTAACTGATGGATGGTTAATGAGACAAATTGCACTGCGTTATAACATTAATAAAAATATGGTGTGTAACATTTTAAGAAAGTGGAGAATAAACGGTACGATTAGTAGAAATCCTGGATCAAAGGATATCCTACTTAACAAGAAACTAACTAATACTATTTCGTTATTGCACCATTTCTATTTATAACTTCTATAAGTCTGTTTGGCATAGAATTAAATAACCTTATACAATAATCATTAGTAATAATATTTTCCCATGCATTATTTACTATTTCCAGTAATTCTTCGGCATTCCGTGGTCTCACATTTCGTTTTTTGATACTTCTTACGAGTAGTCCCCATACTTCTTCCACAGGGTTGTAATGAAGTATACAATACTACAGGAATACTGTATACTTTCATTCCAGTTTAACTTATTTTAATCATGCATGGATCAAGTAGTTCAGTTTTAGATTAGTTCAATACCTGATTAGTTCTTTTGTTAACTTTTAATTCTAACTTCACCAGGCCGCAACTTGCGTGCCGTGTGCATTTCGTGCCGGGTGCAAAACCACGTGACCGTGATTTTTGGGTATAAAATAGCTAGCCAGAAACCAGTAAATTCAGAGCTTGACTTTCACCTTTCTCGAGTGTGTTGAACTGGGATAACGGAAGCTCAAGTTTCTCCGGCGTCGTGGCAGCCGCTGGCCAAGTATCTGTTAGGGAGGATCCGAGTGCGTTGAACTGGACCTCCTGCCAGATTGATTCAAGTGTGTTGAACTGGATCTCTCCTGAAACAGATTTCTTAGTCGCGTCTGTTATGTCCTGGAACTTCGATTAGAGAATTGGGGTTACGACGACGTACATAGAGGAAATATGTTACACTCTCTCTCTCTCTCTCCGATTACTATGATGTACTTATGTAATAACAAGATTGTCGCAACCTAAGCCATAAAAGATATGACCACACTGTACATATAATTATTAGGAAAATAAATGTCTTATTTTGGATCTGGATTTTAATTAATATTAACATTGAACCCTGGAATAATCTCCAAACCAGCTACCCGAGCAAAACAAGCATCACATTTTCCCCCTTTTCTTCTGATCTGGACTATGACTGGGCGAGTTAAGAACATTGATGTTGTTATCTTGAAACCAGTTAGTTACGGTATGAGCAGTATAAACGGAACAATTGTCTTGAAATATGAACTCATTATTAGGAAATAATTGTGACACAGAAAGGAGCATAATATTGTCTAAAATCCTAATATACGTTTCACTATTAAATCGTTCCTCAATATGCTACAAAACACCAGGACCACGTGCCGATATCCAAGCCCACATATTGACAGAAAATCTACCACTTTTATCATTGTTAGCTATATATTTCTCATCGAATCGAGTATTCGGAGGGCGGTAAACACGAATACGACTGCTGTGTGTTGACTGGAAAGTTTTTTCATCTGTAAAGATTACATTGTTCCAAAAATTTACATCATGCGCTAAAAATTCAAGCGTAAATCCTACTCGAGCTTCTTTATGTTCAGCTTTAAGTAAGTATTTCTGTGCTGCTGCATGACAGCGTAGCTCCGATTCTCTTACTCGCCGGCGACCAGTACTACTCGATCCAGGAAAATTCGTTTTTCAGCAGCCTGAATAACTGAGTAAAATGGATTTTCTGCTAAAGCATGTACCAATTGTAAATCTTGTTGTTGAGTTGATATCCTTCGTCGTCCTGATCCAGGATTTCTACTAATCGTATCGTTTATTCTCCACTTTCTTAAAATGTTATACACCGAATTTTTGTCAATATTATAACGCAGTGCAATTTGTCTCATTGACCATCCATCTTCTGCTTTGGCAATAACTCCAGATTTAACTAAATCGCTTATATGAGGCATATAAGTTTTTTGCACACTTGCAATAAATTATGACAACTAACTGACAATGTCACAAAAATTAAAGTTAGATGTACACAACTAGATTTTAGTAAAATACCGTTATAAGACTTGTCCTGTTTTTTTGCTCACGACCTTACAAACCTGATAGTTTTAATTTCTGCACTTATGAAATACGATTGTCGCCAAAAAAAACTGTCATCATGATTGCATCTACTCTGGGTAAATTGTCTGACTGAGCCTGCAAAAATCCCGTGTCCATTATCGCTCAATTAAAACTGTCTTCAAACTCCACAAAACAGTCAAAATACTACAATTAATTAGTCCTTCTTAGATAAATAAAAACACACTTTTACGCACTATAATCATAGTAAACTGTGCTTTTCTAACGCCGCTTCTACTGACTTGCCCGTATTTTGTGACTTGCGACGTCACACCAATAAGAAACCCGTTTTCAGTTACGTGGTTTTGTTTACCTATATAAAAATTCGAATTTTAAAGTCGAATATTTATCAAGAAATTTTTCTTATGAGTTATTGCAATCAAATTCGCCACCAGATGGAGCAATTCGACAAGCTGTTGCCGTTGTTGTACAGACACCTCTTGTCTTTAATTTGATAACTTGAGGAACAGTGAATTCGCCTATGTCGTACTGATGAGAGATAACAAGCTCGAAACTATTCTACGGCTGGCGATGCTTAACAGCCCTGCACTGTAGTCCTTTCTTTAGGATTAATCTGCCTGCTAGGGGCTTATTGCAATCAGATTTTATTTCGCGTTTTCCGATTGAAGACGTAGTAGTATAGTAGTAAGTTATAGGGCATTAAATTCTATTGATTTGGAAACGCACATTGTGTACCTTGATTGGTGGCAATGAATTGATTTCTGCAGCTTAGAGTAAATGTTCGATATGGTCTCCACCTACTTCTATACCCTTTCTAATTCTATTCATAAAAGATTTTCTTACATTCAAAAATATATTTTCCTGTCCTCTAATAAAATTCGCTGATTTTTGTATTTTGTCCCACACTTCTTCTCTTGAGTTGATAGTATTTGCATAGGCTAAGGACTTCATATGTCCCCACAAAAAATAATGTAAAGGATTATAATCAGGACTCCTTGGCGGCCACGCAAACTCACTTCCTCTTCCTATTCAACTGCGTGGGAAAGTCTCATCAAGATAATTCCTGATCTCAATGGAGAAATGAGGGGGAGCTCCATCTTGCATCAACCACATTCTGTTCTGTATGTCTAGCATGAAAGCATGTAATATACAGGGTGTCCCACGACGAACTGTGGCGATCGATATCTCGAAAAGTAGACATCAGAAAATTTTGAAAATTTGGTAGTAAACTAATGTCGATGGGGGCAACACGGTTAAAATATTTTCAAGATGGTGGCACTTCCGGTTATACCGGAAGTCGATACCAACTTGCTTATTTTAAATGGGACACCCTATATATTATTACATTTTTGGATTATACGCAAAATTCTAGGCCGATTTTGTGTATCATGTCCTATACCTGGGTCTCTCCGTTTTTGAGATATTTCAATTTTTATGTCAAAAATGACGTTTGCGCTCCCTAAAAGAATTATCAATTTTTCCTATAAGGAAGCCTTTATTATCTAATTTGGGTTCGATTCTTTGTTGAAAAAGACCTACTTTAATAGAGTTTTCATAATATTTTGATACGTATTAATACAGAGTGTTCAAAAAATAAGAATAAAGATGAAATTGAGAAAACTGTCAAAAATCAATTTTTTCAAATGGAAAGCCCCAATTTTTATAATCTTATCTTGTTCGCCATTAAAAATAAGGGCAAGTTTGTATATGGATGTCTATTCCGAAAATTTTTAGTTTTCGAGATATTCCCAATTCAATATTTCTATATGGGGATTTTGCTATGGATCTTAAGTTCAATTGCTGTTAGTTGACTATGACGGCGTTGAGTGCTAAACAAATGTATGTAGCTGTCACTTACCAATTGACAAGTATTAATTATCATGCTGGGGCGCTTAAATTATGCACACGAGGATTACTTAAATTTCTTTATAATCTATGGAGAATGTTACAGAGTTTTATCAAAAACATGTGAAATATTTGCTAATAGATATCCAGAGAAACAAAAACCGTCTCCGAATAGTATTAAACGAATAATGGAGAATTTCAAAAATTTTGGCACCGTTAAGGCATCAGTTCATAAAATAAAACCAATTGTCGATTATAAAAATATCGAAATTGCTATTTTGGGATATTTTGCGGCATATCCTATGACATCCTTAAGACAAGTTTATGTAATACTTAAATTATTGTTTCTTAGAATAAAAAGGTTCCTCTAGCAAATTTGGCGAAGATCAGTCAAGAGGCTTTTGAGTTATTACAAAAAAACGAAAAAATAATTTGAAATTTGACATCCTGTATCTTTTTCCACAGTAACATTTTACTAAAACATATTTGGTTATATCCTCACATTTTGGCCCAAAGAATCTACGCCTGAACTATGGGCTATTATTAATGGTCCACCCTGTATATAATTCTTATGAACACGGTGATTATTTTTATTTATGATTAGTGTCTTATTTTAAGAAACTTGTTGGATATACTGGCAGTTTAGGCATCAAATAATCAGTTATTTGAGAAAAGTATCCTTCAAGAAAGATTTGGTGTAAATGTTTGGGCGGGAATCGTGGGCCGTTATATTTTTGTTGTTACAATTTTTTTCAAAAGAGAACGTTTGAAAAAATTATAGTTGTATAATTGTAGAGTTTTTGTAGCAATGATATTATCTGTACCCATTTGTTTTCTTATGTTTAATTCTTTAACAAAATTTCCTTTTAGTAGAGAGGGCCATTTGCTAACCATCATGTGGTACGCTCCTTCTTTATATTTTACAGAGTATGTAGAGTTGTATGACTTTAGAATTTATGTAGTATAACGAACATTCATGAATATTGTTGCTTTGGAAATGATTAAACCTACTGGCACAGTATAGCGATTATTTACTTCTATCTTAAAAAAAAGACTAATGAATTATTTAGAAAAACATAAATTATTAACTAAAAATCAATTTGGCTTTAGGGAAAATATGTCAACTGAAGATGCTGTCATTGAGTTAATTAAAAACATTGTAAATGGGTTAAATGAATATAAAAAATGTCTTACTGTGTTTCTAGACTTGGCCAAGGCGTTCGACACTGTCAACCATGAAATCCTATTGGGCAGATTAGAAAAAATAGGTATTAGGGTTACAGCATTGAATATATTCCAGGATTACTTAACAAATCGATATCAAAAAGTAAAAATCAACAATACTTATAGCGACCCATTACTCATCAGTACCGGCGTCCCACAAGGGACGGTGATGGGACCAATTTTATTTTTAATATACTTGAATAGTCTTACACAATTAAATAATATAAATTGTCATATCATTTCTTATGCAGATGACACTGCGGTAACGTTTGTTAGTTATTCTTGGGATAGGGTATATGAAAATGCTGAACACGATCTTAAACTTATATATTCTTGGTTAAATGCAAGCCTTCTGAGTCTAAATATTGGAAAAACAAAATTTATAATTTTTTCTACATCTGTAATGGATCAACCTGATATACAGTCTATTATCATTCACGAAACTCAGTGTAATAACAATTGTTTCTGTTCTAGCAAAATATTACAATTAAACTCGATTAAATACCTTGATGTCATGATTTATCAATATTTGATACGGACAGACCACATTGATTATCTAATAAATAGGCTCAGAAAGCTGGCATTTAAATTCTACCAATTAAGAGACGTACTCAACAGAGAAAACATGCTTATGGTGTATGATGCCTTGGCCGAATCAGTCATGAGATACTGTATCATCATATGGGGGGGATTATATAACACTACTCTACATAATATACAGGTAATTCAAAACACATTACTAAAAATTATTTTTAAAAAGACATGCGATATTCAACTGATATTTTATATGATGAGGCTACTTTATTTACAATAAGGAAATTATATATTTACCAAGGTCTAATGTGGATGTTGAAAAAACCTGCGTTATACACAATACATGTCTATAATACTAGAGCAATACAAAATTTGACAGTGAATGTTCCTTTCTGCAGAAAAACCCATACACAAAGATTTATTTTTTATCAAGGACCAATGCTATATAACATGCTGCCTACTAAAATAAAAAATTTTACAAACAAAGCCGAATTAAAAAAAGAGTTAAAAACATTCATAAACCATTCATTTCCATATATGTGAAACCTTGTTTGTACATTAATTAACAGATTAAAAAAAAAAAGTTATTTACCTGCCTCCAATTCCACTGTTGCTAATTTTATTAAACCTTGCTGGCTTACTACTTGTGTTACGATGCATCGTATATTTTGTAATATAGTATATATATGTATATATATTTTACATAAGTACTTTGGTTCACCACATGATTTATATATGGTTATACATACATACATGATTGTATATTTTGCATAGAATTGTATATTTTGTATACCTTTAAATTATTATGTATGTGTTTTCGTAACGTATTTCTATCATTTCTGTATTCTGCTGCTGCTGTTATTTTCTTGTATATAATTAAACTGCTATATCTCTGGATGGACATCACATCGCAAGCTTTTAGCTTAGGTGATTTCATCCTATAATTTACTTGTTTATTTTTCATTATTTTATGATCTATGTGAATATTGTATGTTAGTGATTAATACCTGAATAAAAAATTTGAATTTGAATCTAACTCTGTACATAAACCAAACTAATATTACGTGGCCCATGTTTACCAGTGTTATACATATATTTTTATATCTAGAGACAACATCAGCTTTATTTTCTATTTAATATTTATAAAACTACCTTTATCGGCCATTAATCACTTTAATTCTGACTCAGCTTAACCTATCTCAGACATATTAAAGTTATAATCCAATAACAAATGAATTGAACAATCGAACTTACCGATTGCGACGACTAGATGCGATTTGCAAAATAAGTTTATCGACCTTTGACACCCAAGTGTTGTTCAACACGCGATTTTACGGATCCCACGTATGTGAAAACGGAGCGAGAACACCGGAAAAGTCCAACCGCCACCTTGCGTGGTGGTTCGAACGGGATTGAATAAGGAAAAACCGTCTATGGGCGCTGCTGGGCATTGATTACTATGCCTGGCGTCTCGACGCCAGGAGTCTACGCCTCGCGCAGCTGTCCTTAAGGTACTCTAGAGTTGTTTTTAAATGGTGATTATGAAAATTGGAGAATCGCACCATGAGGATGTTTACGTTCGCCTTGCGGATATGAGAGGAATTTCTGCATATAAATTTTGAATAGTTTTACGCGAGGAAAGGGATGATTTGTTTGTTTTACGGTTATGAGGGTCTTCATGATTATGCGATGGCACATTGGCTGGCGACATTTTATGTTCAAAATTGTGAGGAAAGTAGTCTGGTCAATCTCATTGTTGATTCCAAAGCAATGGTATTTATATTATCTCTTGACCATATTTATGTTAATTGGAAGGGATGTCGCACTGCAGATTTTTACCATATTAAAAGATGTAAATCATATGCTCCAACTTAAGGAAACTAAAGGCAACACTATAACAATTTTAAATAAACCAAATTATAATGAAAAGTTAATGAAAAGATTAACAAGAACCTCACTAACAAAGGACTTAGCACATACCGGGTGTTAGAAAAGTATGGGAACGGTGGAAAAGCTCGAACAGTTTGCATCAAATCAAAAAATAAAAAAATACGTGTCAAAAGTTCTCTACTGATACCAAAATGACCTCCTCACCCACCACCCTGTGGGTGGGGTGAGGGGCAACTTTAAAATTTCCCTATTTCGGACTCTACGGCAAAAAATACGTAAATTTTATTCCGGACATTTTTTTCGATTCTTGCATGGTGTCGCTGTAATCGCAAAAAATTAAAAGAAAACATTACTGTTTCAAGAGTAGCGTCTTGTGCCCATAAAAAAACGTCCAATTCAAAAACTGAAAAACACTTATTTGTTATTTTTACGAAATCTATCCAATGGCATTGGATTCTTTGAAATTTGTAATGAAAATCCCTATTTTTTATAGCGGATTCGGATTCTACGGGCAAAAATACGTGAATTTTATATTGGGCATTTTTTTCGATTCTCGCAAGGTGTCGCTGCAATCGCAAAAAATTGAGTGGAAACATGAAAGTTTTGAACGCATACTTTAAAAAATACGAAAAGTAAAACTACTGATCTCAGAGTGATGATTTCCCGAGCTGTTTTGAGAACAGTGATTTTACACGGTCGTGCGGAAATTACAACAACTATTAACATTCTGTAAATTTATTAGCAGCTAGTAATTTTCAATTTACATTTTTTACAGGGCAATAAAGAACTCGATTTTAAAAAAATACTAACAGTGGTTTTATCCCTTAATTCAGCCACTTCAGACAAGTTCTTGATCCCAGCCAGTGAAGGCAAGGAGGTAATTCAGCCATTTAAGGCAAGGTGAGGATTTCGGCCAGTTGAGGCAATTAGTTTACAGCTTAACTGCTACACTAGCAGGTTTTAATTTCAAGATTATAGTAGGTGTTCAAAACCATTGACTTCTTGGCATTGTCCGAGACGAACGTAAAAATTTTCAATAGCACTTCTTATCATTTGAGATGGTATTTCTGTAAAAATGTTTATTATGCGTTGTCTCAGCTCTTCCAAATCACGAGGTTCAGTGAAATAAATCTTACCCTTCACGTAGCCCCAAACAAAATAATCAAGTGGCGCGAGGTCGGGAGATCTTGCTGGCCATTCAATAGTTCCTCTTCGACCTATCCATCGATTTTCGAAAGTACCATTCAAATAGTCCCTAACAATATCCCGATAGTGTGGAGGAGCCCAATCTTGCTGGAACCAAACATTATCGAACTCATCACCAGCAATCTCTTGTACTGCGGGAATTATTTGATTTGTCAACATTTCTAGGTATTTTTCTCCATTCAAATTTCCATCTATGAAAAACAGTCCTATGATTCGATCCCTGAAAACTCCTGTCCAAACATTTAATTTTTGTGGATACTGCGTGTGTGTTTCAAGCATCCAGTGAGGGTTTTTCGTCACTCTAATATCTGAAATTATTGCGATTAACTTTTCCACTGAGTTCGAAAGTTGCTTTATCTGAGAAGACAAGTAGAGATGACAAAAAATTTGGGTTTTGGTTACTCCTTTCCATCATTAATTCATTAAATTCAAGTCGCCGATCAAAATCATCTTCATTTAACTCTTGGTGAAGGTGAATTTTGTAAGAATGAAATTTCAAAAGTTTCAAATTCTTATGAACTGAAAATGCACTCATATCAAGCTGTTGACTGGTTTTTCTGATTGATAACCTTCGATTTTCAACAAATACCTGGGCCACTTCCATTTGTCGAGCTTCCGATGTTTCAGCTTTTGGTCTTCCAGATTTTGAGCGATTTTTACTTGTCCTTGTGTCTAGGAATCGTTTGATGGTACGGGACACAGTAGATTTCGAAATTCCCACTTGATCTACACGGAAAGTTTCCTTGAATAAAATGACAACTTCATCATAGGACCTTTCTTTATCGCCCCACCCTCGCATCATTAAAGGAGAAACTATCTCTTCCTCTGTTAAAGTAGCCATTATGCAGAAAAAAACGCGAAAACTAATGAAAAATGAAATAACTTTTTCCGTACAAAAGTGCGCTCCTGCCTCTACAAAAGTTGGAAGGAACTGAATGTTCTCGTAGAAATTTCACAAAACAAATAGTGTTGTTAAGAACACTTTAAAAAAAACATTCATAAAAACCAAGATATCACAGATAAACTGAATGGTTTTTTGTCAACACGAGTAGCTAGAGTTGTAAATATTTACAAACTTATGGACGCTTAAGGTTTATTTCAATTTTGTGCGATTGCAGCGACACCTTGCGAGAATCGAAAAAAATGCCCGATATAAAATTCACGTATTCTTGATTCTTGGCCGTAGAATCCGAATCCGCTATAAAAAATAGGGATTTTCACTACAAATTTCAAAGTTGCCCCTCGCCCCACCCACAGGGTGGTGGGTGGGAAGGCCATTTTGGTATCAGTAGATAGTTTTTTGAAAAATTTTTGACACGTATTTTTTTATTTTTCGATTTGATGCAAACTGTTCGAGATTTTCCGCCGTTCCCATACTTTTCTAACACCCAGTGTAAAAGAGGGTTTCTAGGAATTGATCGACTTTGCAGAAATGATGGCTTGCAATGTAAAGATTAATAATTCTGCATTCTGCGTGACCTGAACACGAAGGAGATACAAGTTTATTGAAAAATAAAACAAAAGTTCTTGGAGCTTAGAGCAATAGAGCTTGATAGAGACCCTGGTAGCGCTTTGCGCACTTAATTTTTTAGTTTGAGAAGTGTGTGGGGGGGGGGGGGCCACTCGTAAAACGTCGGATAGGGTCAAATCTTACACTCTGTATAAGCCCTGCCGATGATTGGCTCACTTGTAAATGTTGAAATAGTTTATTATTTAATTTACTGTCTCTATCAGGGTCCAAAGTTTCATCCTGTATATGCTTTTATTGGATTAAAACATTTTGTTTAAAACGAACAAGAATAATTTATTTAATGCAACTGAACAGAGTTAGTAAAACTTTTTTAACTTAAATATTTAATTTACACAGGTTGTAAAACGATAACTTTTCGTACACAGAAAGTCCGACTTGGGAGTATTAAAAAGTAAAAATTGATTAACAGAATTTCAAGAGTGTGAAAAAATTCACTTATTGTTAAATGCGCGAGGGCAAAATAGATTTGAGGTTTTTTACTTGGTACAGCCAAGAAGACAGCTGCAGTGGCCCGGTTGTTAGGTTCAAGTTTCGCGGCGCACGTATCGAACTGGACTTGTGCAAGCTCGCTGGACTCGGCCTTTTATATATTTCGGTACGTTTCGTTTGAACAGGGACTTTGAGCTCGCACGAACATTTTTTGGTCGTTTTTATGAGGCCTGGAAAGGTCCCCCGCCATTCATCTCGGCTTGATTGCGCACTATTGCATCAGAAAATGTGAATATTCAGAAATGAAAATTATATATGACTGTTTCGGTATTAAAATGAGGAACCGTTTGATATATAAATGAAGTTTGAATCGATTTTATTTTTAAACTTATTGACGATAATTATCTAAATATATTAATTAATTTTGAAACGACCCCGTAAAGTCGTCCCGAAGGTTCTGCACGTAAACTTGAAATGATATGAGAATGTTCCGATAGATTGAGAACGATCCATCTTACTGCGTCTGAAGGACTTTTACTATCTTTCCTAAAATGGATATTAAAGTGTTCACTTATAGGGGTTGGAAGCGACTGCTTCAGACGAAAATACAAAACTGATACTTACTGTTCTTTTGCTTAATTGCTTTCGCTGAATGGTATGAATTGAAGGTCGTGGCACTGTTTTAAATCTACACTCTAAATAACTAACACTGTAAAGGTTAATTCTTTTTTAATTAACCTGAAAGGGAAATTTTCAACACAAGAAAAAGATAATATTAAAGTTCAAAAAATATATTGGTCTTTTAAAAAAACATTGTTATGTGCACGACTACGACACTGGAATCGTAGAAGGTTCGAGAATGATGCCAGAAGAATCGCGAATGTTAGAGAACATTCTAGAATAGACTAGTACAATCGACGCGGGTGTATATATACGGTGAATCCGGCCCCGCTGGGACAGTTTTTAGTTAGACAAGCAAGTAATAAGATGAAATAAGAAACAGTAGCAAGTTGTAAATTAAAGTAGTGAATTTATAGTAGATTAATTAGTGTATTTTAATATAAGGAATAATTATTATTGTAATTAAGTGATTAATAAATCAGTGGTTTGTGAATATTTTTGTTGCGCTTTATTGAACCTGCACGTAGTGTTTACTGGAGATCGTAAACACGTAACAATATGTTCACAAAATTTCATGGGTATAAAGGTTAACAAAATGTATAATTTTTAACGAATTTTGATCCTCATACCACACAGGGCGATGAAGAGGACGACTTAAACAATGTCTCCATCCAATGTTGTGGTTTATAGCAAATGATTACACAAAAATATTCAATGTAAAATGTTCATGCATAGGTGGGCTTTTGCTTGCCTGTCTATTTTACGTATTTTAAATTATCAATAGTAATTTCGGGCGCTCCTCTAGAGCTTAAAAATGCTAACAATATTAGGGCCATTAATTATTCATACGTTCAGGCAAGGCGGTCCCTTGCACATCTCACATCTGAGTACATGGTAAAAGTATCTTTTTGACACCGAATCACTGAGGAACCGGTTTAGGGCAAATACGCGGAAAGCACATCGTTTTTCCACCAAAATTGACTGTTAAAAAATGGCAATACCCCCTTGACGCTTTTAGCATACTTGCCAAAATCTCCCTTGGAACTTTGAAATCGAAACTTTCAACTAGTCCTTATATCTAACATAACCCATGAGTTGCCGTGCAGCGCAGCATAACATAAGTTTATAAAAATCGGATTTTATGGTAATTTCTAATTTTTTGTGGCCGGGGCGAAATTACGCCCTCATGCAGCGGCATTTAGTATACTTTCGAAAATTACAAGTATACTCCTCGATGTATTTTCGATATTTTTGCATAAAAGAACGCTCCGTGGAGCGAAAATGTTATTTTAATGATAAAACCAGTTGGATTTCGTTATAGTTTCAAAAATTTCATCGGGTCGGCGCATTCTTTAACAAGATCCGTGGTGAATGAAGTGGAAAGATAATTTATAAAAGGAGAGATAATTTATAAAAAATTTGTGTGAGTGAAATAGAATATTCTGACTGCGGTTATGAAAAGTAGTTTTGATGTATTTTAAGCTCATGTGGGGGCGGTATTTCTTAGGACGTTAATTTGTAATTTTTCTAGCTGTAAAATGATTAATTTGATTAATTGAATGTTTCTATTGATAAATTTGGGTTGTTTGGGAAGTATCGTTGATTTGTGAATTTTTCAGATTCCTTCGTAGAGAATTGTAGTTTTGAAATTAAGTGTCTTAAGAATTTTTTTTATTATAGTTTGACCATGTGAGGTGAAAGAGTTGATTTTTTGGCAAATTTTGAAGCTTTTGCAATTTTTTCTGTATCCCATATATGAAATATACTATAACAGACCATGATAGCGATTACTTTAATTGATATACCGGGTGTAATAGAAACTCTCTATTTCTCCTTATTTAATAAGCTATTAAATACATAAATTGAAACATTTTTGTCCTACGATTCACGATCTAGGAAAATAACCTATAAATGCAGATCGAATTTTACCCAATAACTGTCATAGTACGGGTGTTTCCAATTAAAAGTACAGATTACCAATATAAAACACAAGGAAATATTTAAAATTACTTAGAAGTACTCTGAATATGTTTTAGAGGATTTACATCATTAATAAGTTTTTATTACTCTCTCCTATTTCCAAACAGCCTATAGTTATTATTTCCTTTATTTTTTATTAATGACCCCAGTTAAATCATCCAATGGCCGCTATCAAGTAGATGAAAATTCAAAGTAAAATCTGAATTATTGAATACCGTTATTAATTTAATAGATTTCTTATAATTCAAACGTTTTACATTAGCTATCTATGTAACTCTTATTTCATGGAAACGTAATATGGACATACTATAGATAGACATACATTTTTTACTTTCCCAAGATGACCCGCTCTGAAAATCTTGAAAGTGTCCATATTTCTATCATAGAATCCAGGCATATAACCTATAAATATTTACCGAATTTTTCACAACGTAGGCAACTAATGGTCAATCGTAGGCATGTTTGATATTCGCGGGTTATTCTCAGGAGTAAAGGCAGCGCCATCTGTAATCATTTTGTGTAACATGAGAAAGAACTGTTGTTTCAAAATTACAACATGATTGGCGTCATCTATGTTTCAATATCTAAAATAGTATGTAAAAACGAATAAACCATAATAGAAAGCTTTAACAACCATTTTCTTAAAACATATGATGACATAGTTGTCTAAGGATGATTAGGGAAGGTCAATAACCGCAACCTTTCTTTGAAAAATGCCTCATTACGTTTGTTTATACCCAAATCACAGACTACCAGACTGGCAACTCAATGTTAAATTTTTGTCCAGAAATCTATCTCTCTCTCTCTCCGATTTGCAGAAGCCAAATTCAGAGGGCGCCACAGTTGCAGACGCGGGAGATTTGACCATTTGTTTACTTTAACTTACAGTTTATGTACATATTTGACATTTAAAATTTGTGATCAAAGTGCAATACCGTTTCATGCTTAATCTTTGATCACAAATTTCAATGTCAAATACGCCATATTATATATATACTATAGGAAATTAAAAGTCAAATTTGTATTACATCATAGAACTTTATTTTGTCAGACATAAATAAACATGTAATAAAAAGTATGACAAAGGAAAAATACATAGTAAAAGAAAGCATAAGAATTAAAAACACACATATCCTTAACCTAAATAGATACTTTAAAAATTACATCATAAAACTTGTATTTTTATGTGGTCGAGTGGAAGAGTAGCTTTGCTGAACTCCGCCACAAATAAAGACAGTTTATTACTATTATTAATATTTAAGGCACTTTTGTTTTATTATATTCAATTAAATTATCAATATCAAGAGAACCATATTTATATTTTACAATAACTCTCTTGCCAATTTCTTTTCGTGTGCATTTATTAATTGTAGTAAATACTCGCCTTGCCAACCTCTTACATGATAACAATGTTCTCCAAATTCGAATTTTCAGTGATGACGAGGTTAGTACTTCAATAAAAAAAACTCAAGGCAAACATGACTACAGTAGCCGGATTCTAAGTTCCTATCGAATCGAATCGATATGATAGCAACGAATTTCAAACACGTGTCGTTTGAAATTCTAAGTTGTTATAGAGTAAACTGTTATAATGTCGTAAGACTGAAACAATAACTTCTTTGGTATCGAGCGTATTCTAAAATTGTTATAAGATACGTACTTCGAACCAGTAGTATCGTATCGACTTAATACGATAGCAACTTAGAATCCCGCCGCTGGACCTGATGAAATATATGGTTTTGCACAGTTTAGTTAATATTAAAAAGTCAACAGTACTTGACTTTAGGTCCTTAAAAATATTTCTGACAACATCAGAGTTACTCAGGTCACACATTTCTTTTATTTTATTTACTGGCTCTTTACACAACTTTTTTAATTTTTGTATGTGATCTGCCTTTTTTGAAATTACCTTAAACATAACTTTCTTCCTTGGGGTTGTATCTTCTTGACACAATTTTTTAAAAATTGAACTTTGGCCTCTGAATCCCCCAGATTTGGTATACGATGGTAGAGGTGTTGATGAACGATCAACTGGAGTACTTGGCACACTACTAGATGTGTCTGGATGCGGGTTTTCTAATTCCTCATTATGTGCAGAAGAAACACGAAGACCACGTGATGTCGATGGTAGACATATATCTTCTTTGGGTTCCTCGACCTGTATGGGTACAGGTGTACAAACCCTTTGTGTTTCTACTGTGTCTCCACATGGATACCGGGTAGGAACTGCATTTCTATTGAGGATGTAATCGGTATCATTTGAGTATGACTCTACTGTGAAGTACTTATTACAAATTCTAAGATGGCGTATAGTATTTTCTGACACTTTCATTCCCATTAAGTCCTGCCACATTTTCGATCTGAAAACGATAATATTTATTTATTTATTTGAAGTAGATACTGTGGTAAGGCAGAACAATAATTTGAAGTAGTCTTACGATATTTAGAAATATATATTGCACTGTGCAAAAACTAAAAACAAAGACTGGAGCAAATGCACACTTACTTATGAAGGTTCCTGGGAAAATAGTGCAATTTTTGCACATCAACTTCTTCAGTTTCACAAACAATGCAGAAGGCAGAAGACATTTTAAGAAATAATCTGTAAAATGCAATATTATATATTACTGTAATCCAATGTATATTTGCACAATAACACTCACCTAACTCCTCTTTGGAAATAGAAATTTTTAAAGGGCACTAAAAACTGCGTATTCTATGTTAAAAAGTCAAGTTTCTACAAAAATAATATCACCAGCACAACACAATCACAGTACACAATATAAATAACATAATAACAATGGACGACATTTGACGTTTCAAACGACATTTGCGTTAAGACAAGAGCGACATCTGAATTTGGCTTCTGTTGCCTCGACCTTGACCGGATAAATTTCTCAGGGAAGTTGCCAGTCTGATAGTCTGTGCCCAAATTATACAGAACGTCGCTCCGGTTTTGTATGGGGTCACTTTGACCTCTTTGCAATAGATCTAAAGAATTTCTTTATAGACAGTTGTGTTCTGGTACCATATCCAGAGAATAATTACCTATTTGGCCGATAGTTTTGATACTATTGCCTATTGCCAAAGAACAACACAATTTTGCATTTATAGCACAGAGCACCTGTGATTTATAGCCAGATGCGTATTTCTGTTAGTGTATCACTTTGTAGATTATCCTAAAATAAAATTTATTTTACTTTATAGTTAATCAAAGATAAATCATAGTTTTAAAATTTTATTTCCTCCTAAAAGTCTTATAATTCTATAAGGTCACTTATACACCTAACAAGTCAAAAAATAATAAGTAAATTAATAATAAGTTTGCATAAAATACGTCAAAAAAACAACAAAAAATATCACAATAAATATCGAGTCAATTTTTTGCAAACCCATTTTAATTTATCACGATCAAGGGAAATAACTATCTAAAAGTTCAAAAATAATTTTAGATAGTTACACAGGTAAGCGGATATCGATATTCATTAGCACTACGTTCACTAAATAGATTGCCTAAAGTAGGTACCTAGCCTATAAACACAACCAAAAACAGTTTTTTTTTCTGGCTCTTAGATGACAGTGTTGACTACTCAACACACAATAAAATGATTATTCCTTGGTAAACAATAAGTATAAACAATTTAATTCATATAAATCATACATGGTGGGGAGAAAAAAGTGAAGTGGAATAATTTGTTCAAATAGATATTCATCGATAGATGGATTGTGACGGTCTGCTAGGTCTCCTGATCTAAATCCCCTTGATATTTTTATAGACACATCTCAAATCAGCAAAGTTTGGAATTTGAAAGTTCAGTCAAACAACTGCCACTTTCTGACATATTCACAAAATTAGTCTTCATTCAGCTTCTTCTCCACCTTGAATGAGCTATAACTTCCAAAACAATTACCAAAACTTTTATAAAAACTTTATAAACAGCAAGCGAATGAATTGGTCTAAAAATTTATGTTTTGAAGTACATTTCATTTTTTAAATCAATATTAATGTTTGATTAAACAACATAGTGTTAGAAAATTTATTATACTGAATTAATGATCATGAAATATATACTCAGTGTTTATTAAATACTGGCTGGTAATATATCAACCATTATAACATTTTTTTCATTTCAATTTATATCTGAAGGAAAAATCTCCATCATGATAATGAGCAATTGAATCATTTGGACCATGTTATCGATTAAATAAATAAAAATAAATTAAATTAGTCACTTGATTATGAAATTAATATAGTATGATGTGTAATAAACAGAAAAACAAGAATTATACAATAAAATATATTATGGTGAGCCGGCACCTTACGTTTGAGCCAATTACTAAGATGGATTTAAGGCAAAGCTTGCGTTAACTTCCTTAAAAAGATACATTAGTGCTTCATCGATTCTAATTTTTTTGGGTACAGAAATTTACCTTTGGAAAGAATTCTAATAATTTTATAAAGTATATTTATTATAAATGTATATTTTGTACGTGATACTTTTGTATAACAAGAAATAACATTTCTATGGTTTCATATCCACATGCAAGTAAGTTGTGATACTGGTAAATAAGTCTGAGGATTGCCTGCCAATGAAAAGTAAGATGTAAGCTTACAAATAGGGATAAGGCAGACTTTGACCCTCCAGTCTCCAATATGAATTTTCTTTGAAAAGAATTGGATATTGAAGGTGAAAATATAGAGTTCCGACACGTCCAAATAAGATAATGCACTGCGAGAGTGCAACACCCATGCCGTAACAATTTGCCAAAGAAAAAATTTGCATAAAATTTGGAGCAACACCGAAAGAAAATTGATTTAAATAGAATTAACACAATTTTCTTGCACGTGGACATGAGTTAAAACCCAAGAAGCCTGGCATAAATCAGAGTTAAAATCAGTTGTTATAACGGCTCTTGGAATATCGTAAAACATGTTTATTAATTATTTTCTGCATTGCTGGCATTCAGTTCAGTTTCCAAATGGCCAGATACTTTACATGTTTTTCTTTTTTTTTATGATTAAAATATGTAAATTTGAAAACCTTGCATTTTAGTTATTGCTATTATACAACTGAGCATTAAGATAAATTATGCTGTCTCTCTTCTGCAAATAGGGCACGTATTGTTAGTAACTAACCAGGTTTGAATACAATGATCATGGAAAATGTGTGTGCAGGATAAAGACTTCAGCGAGGATTTTAAAGCTCCCAAGCAGATGGCACACCGATCTACATTCCTTTTTCTCTTGGAAGGTCTAAAAAATAAATCATAATTTCAACTAGGTATATTATTTCCTATGCCTCTCTTACCGATCACCGTCAGGAACTGAGGACCTCGAAGAACGATCATCAAAATCATAATCCGAATAGTTCCTGTCATCCCCGAAAAGTCCATGAGTAGAAGGTCTATTTGAATTCCACAAAGTGTAAACAAGGGTTCCGGCTGCCACGACTAGCATAACTCCAAATGCTAGCGGATGGAACTGAAGTGTCATTTTTTGTTTGTAGTAAAACTGCAAATATTTCAGTATTTATTTTGACAGAAAACACAGGTATAACTACAGTTTTATCGATAATACTGCTTGATCAGCAATGGGTAAGCTACAGCAAGGTAAAAAGTACTCACTTCTTTTGAGTCTTTGATTTTACGAATACTTGGGATTTCTTGACGACTTGAAGCTTGCAGGTTAGCCAATAATTTAGCACAACACTATCGTTGCGGAAGAAAGCATTTTTGCTGTAAACTTATAACACTATGATTTTGTAATTTACGTAAAAGACATTACACAAATCAGTTATTAATAACACAACAGAAATAACAATAACAGATAAGGTTTGTTATGTTGGTATCTGAAATGCTTCAGATAAACGTGGTGAATATACTCTGTTTATTTATATTATGTGCCTATACTTCGTTTCCATCGGTTTGAATCGTAAAAAATATGGCGTCAGTACATTAGAATCACTAAGTAATTTGCATATTAAAATAATTGGCATAATAATATTCCTAATCCCGCAGTTAATACATCAGTATAGAGTACATAGTTTTAACATACGATATTGCTACATAAAATCTTGAATATATTTGCTTAAACGAGCGTCTGTGGAACGCAACGACAAAAAAAAATTTGACTTTGTCCTTGTCGTCGTTGAACACACCCAACAATTGACATTTGATCATAACAGAAAGAGGGATAGATGATTTTTTGTATATAAATAAACTACGTTTATAAATAAAATAATAACTAATTTGCACCTCGGTAATTGCGTTTAGCGTTTAGTATAATTATAGCGCTTACGAACAATTTGTTTGGTTTTCTATTGTTGTGTTACTACATAACCTGAAAACAGAACAGAACATTTCAGAGAAATAATCTTAAACATGCAACGAGAACGACGAGCAAATGCGGGTAACCGCATGGCAAAACTTTTGGACGAGGAAGAAGAGTGCCAAGACGAGTTCTACAAACAGAATTATGGTGGTTTTGAGGAAACCGAGTCCGACAACGAATATGAGTAAGCTATTGACTGTTATCCATATACTTTAGATGGGTAATAATTAATAACGTTTGTTTAGAGCCGAGGAGGAAGGGGACGACGTAGTAGATTCGGATTTCAGTATCGATGAAAATGACGAACCTGTTTCGGACAATGAAGGTGAGGAAGGGCAAAAGAAGAAGCGGAGGCTTGTTACGAAGGCCTATAAGGTAGAACGAGAGTTGAAATACATCTGGAATCCAAACCTATGTTAGTGCGTTTATTTTTAGGAACCGGTACAAACGCAAAAGAAAGAACGCCAGAAACCAAAACCGCTGAAGACTGTAACGACAAAAGTTAAAACTTCTCCACAACATCAGACAAACGAGCCATACGGTAAGTCTATAACCCAGCTATAATTTCAATATAATGGTGTCGAGTGTAATTTTTGGTCGTCAAACTTGACTTGGTGTCTCGCTATCAACTGTTTTCTATGAACCACTATACAGGGTGATTTCCCTAAACATGTGGAAAATTATTCAGTGGGTTGTCCCCACCAAAAGGAGTTAAAAAAATTTGGAAATTACCTTATTTTTTTTTGTAGAAGTGCGCCGCCTATGACTAACCAATCTAACGTAATATGGTGCAACGAAATCACTTCCTTTCTTATGTAGTATGGGTAAAAACGATTCTCACGTATAGGGTACTTATTGAAGGGTCTTGTTCTAGTAATTCTAGAACTTCTTCGTCTACTTCAACATGACGATTTACTACACGTTCTATATCGCCTGGTAAACAAAACCCGGTGTCACGAACTCGTTGCACTGCACTTAAATTTTTTCTCTCATTAGGTTTGCGCCTGTGAGGAAATTTTCTCCCGTATTTTCGTACAGCTCCTGCAAGACTTTCATTCATTGCACCATAGGTTAAATCATGGCGCAGTACTCTTGCCACGTGAACTCTGGCATAATCGATATTTGCGAATAGTTTAAAATTTAACAAAAATGGGAAATGCTCTAAACTTCCGTTTCTTCGAAGAGTCACTGAACTGAACAGTGAACGTGTAGCGCACTGACCTTAGACAACTAAGACAGCTGATATTATCTGGTAAACAAACAAGCGACACGTGTGTGAACGCGTCGAGATAGCATAACTCACCCGTTCAGAATATAATAAATTACCTTGGATCACTTTAAAATTTTACAGAGGCTGTCCCACATAACAGACTTGTATACCATTTTATTTTCCGCATGTTTACCCTGTATTTCAAAATGGACGAACCAGCTTCTCTAGACATTTTTTAGAATAACCCAAACTTCTTAAATTTTAGAGGTAGATAACACCCTGTATGCTACTTATAAGAGGGGTATTATGCTCTTTTGTCACTGACAAACATATTTTATACTTTTCCTTCTCTGTAACGTATTGAATTGTAATTTTTCGTTGTTCTCTTAAGAGCGCAAGTCGATTCGAAAATCAACGGCAGCAAAATCCGCAGCCACAGCACAGCGAATAAAAGTGAGGGATCTCGAACAGAGAAAGAAAGTTAAGAAACCCAAGGAGGAGGAATGGATTCCGACTCAAGAGGAATTGTTGGAGGAGGCGAAAATTACAGAATTGGAGAACATAAAATCTTTAGGTAAATTTGCACCTTTGTCACATTAGTTGTGATATGGTTAAATACTTATTTTTGTAGAAAAATATCAAAAAATGGAGAGCGAAAAGAAGACTAAAAGGCCGGTTAAGAAGGTGTACTCCGGTCCCATGATACAGTACAAGTCCACTAGAATGCCCATCCTAGAAAAAATAGAAATTGGTGACAGGTACTTATTTACTGTAGTTCTAGGGAATTGTCGATTTAGTTGTTAGGTAATACAAGTTCTTATACAAATAATTATAATTCAAAATTTATGGTATGTTCATAGCTTCCGTGCACATAAAAATGAAATAAAAACTTTCCGAGCTCATTATTAACTCCATTGAACCATTCGGAATGGTGTCATCAAACAAGCCGACGCAACATACAAAACCTATAAAATAAAGATAAGCTACTCAATTTGCGGACAAAATAGTACAGAGCTGTGTTAAAAGTCGCATGTATTAGAATGTACATATTAATAACACTAGACCTCAATGTGCTGTTAAAATTGAACGGCTGAGTTGCTGATCTAAATATTTCAAGTGCATTCCTGCATGCAATTACTTTTGCGACAAGTTAACGGTATTTTTTTTTTTAATCTACAGGTTACTTACCACATTATTTACTGTTACTTCAAGTTCATAAGATTAAGTTTTACTACTTTGATTTTATAAACCTTTTTTTGAAAAATATGTTGTAATAACTTGGTTACATTTCGATCTGCAAATATTTTAGCGAAGACTGCATGTTCATAGTTCGTATAGAAATGATTAAGAAAATAATTAAACTAAGAAATTGGGAGTAGGTTTCTTGCTGAATATGCTTCTTTTGAATTTTTGGTGCTGTAAAATTTCTTACTCTAGCAAAAAGCACAAAATTTGGCCTTATTTTGTCCACTAGGGTCCATAAACCTCACCTTCTCTCTACTGTTAGTGAAATTTAAAAAATTGTATAATATCTGTTAATACCATTTCAAGAAAAGTACTCTATAGTTATAAAGTTGCTTATTTTTGTTCTTTCGTAGTGTTATTAAAGAAGAAAATCCAGACGTGAAAATGTTCTGTGAAAGAACTTTCATCACAATATTGAATGACCCCAATGATGTAGTGTACAAGAAAGTGTTCAACGTCAAACCTCCTCCTGTCCCGCCGAAGAAGCTGAAATGTGCTGTAACTGGGTATGTGTTTACTTATTGGTCAGGTTGTACATGATTATTATATGTCAATATTCTTATGCTTATTGGGTTGATTCGCAAGATGTAAACTAAGACTGTTTTCCATTGCATGTTTTACATGTGCAATTGAATTGTAAATTTGGATTCTCATGCCATACTAGAGACCTCTAGTAGCTTCACTCTCGTGGATATATACAGTTTACTGAATATTAATCCAGGCAACACAGATAACACTGATCTGTATTGTGATTGTATAACTTTAAAACTTACCACTGCTTTGCAGAATTTCTCTATATCTTCGCTCTTGCATGTTCATATCATAATTACACAATGTGACATAGCCTGTGTTCGTTCTGAACGAATATTCTCTCGAGCAGAGAAGACTTTATCAAAACAAATCGGTTTAGCGGTTCTCAAGTTTTGCACAAACACGCAGCCCATTGTTTTATAATAATACATTAGTATAGATTTATATGTGTGTATTCTTGTATGTAGGTATTACTTGGATTAACATATACAGGGTGTCCTACGATGAACTGCGGCGATCGATATCTCGAAAAGTAGACATCGAAAAATTTTGAAAATTTGGTAGTAAACTAATGTCGATGGGAGCAACTCGGCTAAAATATTTTCAAGATGGTGGCACTTCCGGTTATACCGGAAGTCGATACCAACTTGCTTATTTTTAATGGAACACCCTATATATTATTACATTTTTGGATTGTACGCAAAATTCTAGGCCGATTTTGTATATCATGTCCTGTACCTAGGTCTTTCCGTTTTTGAGATATTTCAATTTTTATGTCAAAAATGACGTTTGCGGGCCCTAAAAGAATTATCAATTTTTCCTATAAGGAAGCCTGTATTATCTAATTTGGGTTCGATTCTTTGTTGAAAAAGATCTACTTTAATAGAGTTTTTATAATATTTTGATAAGTATTAATACAGAGTGTTCAAAAAATAAGAATAAAGATGAAATTGAGAAAACTGTCAAAAATCAATTTTTTCAAATGGAACCCCCCCCCCAATTTTTATAATCTTATCTTATTCGCCATTAAAAATAAGGGTAAGTTTGTATATGGATGTCTATTCCGAAAATTTTTAGTTTTCGAGATATTCCCAATTCAATATTTCTATATGGGTATTTTGTTATGGATATTAAGTTAAATTACTCTTAGTTGGCTATGACGGCGTTGAGTGTTAAACAAATGTATGTAGCTGTCACTTACCATTTGACAAGTATACAATTATACGCACGAGGATTACTTAAATTTGTTTATAATCTATGGAGAATGTAACAAAGTTTTATCAAGAACGTGTGAAATATTTGCCAATAGATATCCAGATAAACAAAAACCGTCTCCGAACAGTATTAAACGAATAATGGAGAATTTCAAAAATTTTGGCACCGTTAAGGCAACAGTTCATAAAATAAAACCAATTGTTGATGATGAAAATATCGAAATTGCTATTTTGGGATATTTTGCGGCATATCCTATGACATCCTTAAGACAAGTGGCCTTACAAACAGTAATCTCCAAGAACTCTATTCATAGAATTCTTTTGAAACACAAATTCCATCCCTATTCCATTTCTATGGTTCAACACCTAAAGGACACCGATTTGACCAGAAGAGTTTAATTTTGCGAATTTATTTTAACAATGTTACAAGGCGACTTTCGATTTTTGGACAACATAATTTGGACTGACGAGGGAAAATTTACGAAAAATGGACTTTTCAACAGACATAATTCCCACTTTTGGTGTGATTCAAATCCCCATGCTGTGAGATTGCGAAATTATCATGAAACTTGGCAATTTAATGTGTACTGTGCTGTGAGAAATGATGGAGTCGTAAAACTTAATTTTTATGAAGAAAACTTAAATGGTAATGAATTAATACTTAAATAGTTTCTGTTTTTCAAATTACGTATCAACTTTTTTTTAGGTGAAAGGTATTTGAATATATTACAAGATTTAGATAATGAATATTTGAACAATTTACCGCTAGCTGAACATAGACAAATATTTTACCAACACGATGGCGCGCCACCACACAGCAGCTTCATAGTTAACAACTTCTTGGAAGAAACTTTTTACGATAAGTGGATTGCTAACAATGGCCCTTTTCTGTGGCCTCCCCGTTCTCCTGATCTGTCTGTCTTAGACTATTTTATATGGGGAACAATAAAAGATATGGTTTATTTTAATCCAGTCACAACAATGGAAGATTGTCAGGCAAGAGTAAGGAATGCTTTTGAAAGATTATCTCCAGGTTCTATTAGAGCGGCCACCCATGGCGAACTAATTAAGAGGTGCGAAAAATGTTTGGAAGTTCAGGGTGGACACTTTGAACACTTATTAAAATAAAATATTTTCCTGAGTATAAGTAGTTATACTGTTAGTATTTTATGTAAGAACCTTTTGTATCTAAGTTACATTTGTTTAATTATTTTAAGAACTGTTGCAGTGCCAAATTTTTTGAAATTCTCCATTATTCATTAAATACTGTTGGGAGACGGTTTTTGTTTCTCTGGATATCTATTAGCAAATATTTCACATGTTTTTGATAAAACTTTGTAACATTCTCCATAGATTATAAACAAATTTAAGTAATCCTCGTGTGCATAATTTAAGCGCCCCAGCATGATAATTAATACTTGTCAAATGGTAAGTGATAGCTACATACATTTGTTTAGCACTCAACACCGTCATAGCCAACTAACAGTAATTGAACTTAAAATCCATAGCAAAATCCCCATATAGAAATATTGAATTGGGAATATCTCGAAAACTAAAAATTTTCGGAATAGACATCCATATACAAATTTACCCTTATTTTTAATGGCGAATAAGATAAGATTATAAAAATTGGGGGTTTCCATTTGAAAAAATAGATTTTTGACAGTTTTCTCAATTTCATCTTTATTCTTATTTTTCGAACACTCTGTATTAATACTTATCAAAATATTATAAAAACTATTAAAGTAGGTCTTTTTCAACAAAGAATCGAACCCAAATTAGATAATAAAGGCTTCCTTATAGGAAAAATTGATAATTCTCTTAGGGTTCGCAAACGTCATTTTTGACATATCTCAGAAACGGAGAGACCTAGGTATAGGACATGATACACAAAATCGGCCTAGAATTTTGCGTACAATCCAAAAATGTAATAATATATAGGGTGTCCCATTTAAAATAAGCAAGTTGGTATCGACTTCCGGTATAACCGGAAGTGCCACCATCTTGCAAATATTTTAGCCGAGTTGCCCCCATCGACATTAGTTTACTACCAAATTTTCAAAATTTTCCGATGTCTACTTTTCGAGATATCGATCGCCGCAGTTCGTCGTGGGACACCCTGTATATACAGGATGTCCCACGAGCTCATATGAACTTCCACAACTTATTCCCATAGAGTATGCCCAGTTCCATAATAAAATCCGATCCAACAAGTGCTCGCATGCCCGGTACCTCTAAATATGGAAAGGAGGTGGTTTTGGGAGTTTGGGGGTGGTTGATGGAGAATAGGGGATCAAACAATATTGACATCATGTTTAGCGCCCTCGAAAACGGGGAGAAAACATTCCTCTATTTCGTATTTTTCAGTGAGTTTCAATGTTAGGGGTGGTGGTAGTTTCAACCCCGGTGTTGATGCCATGTCTCATCACTCAACTCCTTTTACAATGTCGAAATCCCCTTAACAACCCCAATTCAATGAGTTCCCATGCACATGCCCAGTATCAATAAATATGAAAAGGGTGTGGTTGATGGAGGGTGGAGGAGAAATAAATATTGCCATCGTGTTGAGCACCCTCGAAAACGGGGAGAAACAACATTTCATGCATTTTAATTTTTCAACCCCGCGGTGAATAGGATGTTGAACGGATAAAATTTATGCAGCCTACTCGAATCCTACCCAAAATATCACCATCGCGTTCGGCGTCCTCGAAAACGGGTGGGTACCCATGCTTCATCCCTCTCACAGAACTTTTGCGTTTTAACCCTTTTCTGCAACTTATGATTTTTACAATATATTGATAGAATTTCGTATGTGACTCCCTCTACTATAAAATTTTGAAACTAAATAGTTCTAAAACTCAGTAGATGTAACCACATAATATAAATATTGAAAATCCTCATCCTCTAATCTGAGATGAAAATAGTTCTAAAATTTTTTAAAAGATGGAGTCATGTATACTGTTGCTAACTACATTTTGATCTTCCTCAAACTAATTGAAGTTCCTATCCTATCATTTTTGTTCCAGTTTGCCAGCAAAATACGTCGATCCTATTACCTGCGTCCCATACCACAACAGCTCTTCTTTGAAAATCATACGGATGGCATACTACGACCATTTAGAAAATAACGGTGATCGAAGCAATCCCATGGTGGCGGAGTTCCTTAAATGGCTATCGAAAAATAAGAGAAAACTGCGAAGTGGAATGCTCCTTCCAGAACAGAAAGTTCTGTTTCAATAGGTATTATAATACATATATTTTTTTTAAATTGTCTTTTTTTTTGTTAGCGGAACTTCCCTCAGTGAAATATAAACAGAAATTTACTGTTTATGACTTTTGTGACATTGTCATGTGGATTCTCAAGACCTTCGGCGGCATTAAATAAAATACAAGTCTGTGCATAGGGTATTTGAGCAATCTGTTACCTCTTTGTGACCAAACATCAAACAAGATGAGTAAGATCAGCTGGGTGTTAGTTTATTTACATTTAATAATAATCATTTTGTTACACAAAACGTCAAATACATTGAACAAAAGGATTATGTATAAAAACTGATATGAAACCTAACCCTAATCCAGCAGTACTCAAATTTAATTTGAGTACTGCTGGTCATCCCCATCTTCAAGAAGGGCTCCTCAGAGAACTACAGACCCATCTCATTAGTTCCGATTTTGGCTAAGACTTTCTAAATGGTCTTAAAAAAAGATCTATCCTCTGGTTGTCTGGAGAGTTTGTATTGATTATTTTTTGTTTATCTTTCTTCCGCTTGTTCCTAGTTGGACTAAATTCCCGTCTTTTTCCTAATTGGTAGTCTTTTCAACAATGTAGCAACCCTCTTAACTCAAAGCCAGCACGGAAGTGCGCTATTTAGTAATGGCAATTATTGTAAAATAATTTGATTAATTAATCTGTTCTCGGATGATTAATTATCAAGATTAAACAACCAATTCTTTTAATGAGACCGTCATTAAAGCCTACCTTATCAGTCAGCTCGTAGCACTTCCTATTCTAGTATTTTCATGTGAACTGTTATCTTACGATCCTGTTTCTTTATGGTTAACGCTCAATCACAATCGTCACGTATTTTTTAAATTGAATTATTTGAATTTATGGTGATTTATAAATATGACTAGCCTAGTCATGAATCCAATGAGATCTATTTAAAAGGGGGTCGAAATTTTGTTTCTCTGGGGGTTGAAAACTTTTCGCGGAATATCTTGTTTTCGCTTGATTCTTGGTTTAAAAAAGCTATTATCAATCTTATGGAGAAGAAAATCCTTTGTCTAAAACTTTTATCATATGATGAATTGTTAAAAATATGCACATATATGGGAAGATGTCATTTTTTGAGCTTTTATAAACTGAATATGTGACAATTAACTGTATCTTGGAGGCTAATCATTAACAAGAAAGTTGTAAATAATTTTCTTCTCTATGAGATCGACAATGGCCTTTTTTAACGGAAAATCAAGCGAAAACGAGATACTCCGCAAAAACTGTTTTCAACCCCATAAAAAACAAAAAGGCGGCTTATCCCGACCCTCTCTTTAGTTCATCTTGAGGAGGGGTTCCATGTTTGTGAATCATCAAACATTCATTAGTACACCAACAAGTGTTTTTATTCGTATATCAATTAACTGGCCCATAAAGCCACAGAGTCGATAAGTGCTCCTGTAGATGACCAACTTCTTTTTTTTTCCAATTGCAGGGAACACATTTTATCAGCTTTTAAGTTTACATAGTTTGTCTTGATGTCAAAGCAATCAATGTGAGTGATACCTTTAGTTGACTATTGTTTATATTTTTGTGACTCAGCATAAAATATGACATTAAATTTTAATTAAACTAGAAGTGCACAGTAAAGTATAAGGATATACTACTGAGGTAGGTGTGCGCCAATATGGTCTCAGATGATTGAGGTCGAGCAGAACTATTGCTCTTTACTCCAGATCATCGCTGTAGATCGGGAACGGCCTCGTTTAGGGTGGGAGAAGTGGTCCCACAATACCGAAACACTTAAATACACTCGATGCAGGTTCGCTCATCAGGAAATAGTTGATAACTAAAACTTTCAAGCATCTTCAGATGATGCGAAATGTGCGCTGAGTGGAGTATTTATGAGTTTTGGTGCTTGCAAAAAGTACATCAGAGCCACTGTAGAGGTTTGAGCAAAATAATGGACAGAAATAAAGACGTATGGAAGTATACTTGGTATATATTATATAGTATTGCTCCATTATAATAAAGAGACTCTTTAAAAGTCAAAATCCTATGCCGAGGAATAGATAATAAGTATTATATGTGATTTTCAGTGAGCACATGAAAATCATGCACATTGCATTTTATGTGAATCGGACACTTGTACACATATAGACACATGGTACAGTTAGGGCGAGTTGTACAAAGTTCAGTTTCAGTTGAACCTAAACTCGGTTCAAAATCCTTGTCTACCATTGTTGCAACAATTGTAACCTTGGATTTTGAACTTAGTTCAAAGTCGAACCATGTTTGTACAATCCGCCCTTAATATTTTCCTGGAAACAAGTGTTTCTACCAGGGTCGGACTGGCCCGGTCGGCAATTGCCGACGGGGCCAAACACTTTTGGGGGCCAAACCACAAACGAAAACAATGTGAATAATGCTTATTTACATTTTTTTTTATAAAACACTGGAATTAATTTTTTAGAAGTAAAAATGAATTGTTAGATTGTGCATATAATTATTTCTTTTCAAGGAAGATACCATAACCATGTGTACGTATATCTGAAAATGCATATTTGGGCTCATAACGCTATATCTTTGGGGTATTAAGGGGCATATATCAGGTGACACAAGAGCATATAACAAGTCTAGTAACTTTTTTATTCTTCAAAATATAATTTTTAGAATTGGATGTTTATAAAGAAATAAATCAGCTACTTTTGTCATAGTAAACGGTTGTTTCTCTACTTCCGGTTAATCCATTACAAACAACTTTATTTTTTTTATTATTACTATTTTAACGCCTTATTTAGATAACGTCCTGGCGGTGTTTAGCATTAGCTATCCCATCACTCAACCAGGACACATACACATAGACAATTATATAAGGACCATTTCCTACGACATTGCCATTTGCCGCAGCTGAGATTCAAACTCAGGAGTGGTACAGCAACTAGCCGGGTTGTCTCTCACATAACTTCGTCTAGTCCACTGCTACCAACTCGGCAACACATGAAAAACACCACTAAACATCCATACTCTAGCCAGATTCGAACCCGGGACTATTTGGTTGCAAGCTTTGAGCCGGCATTTCTTAAGTGTAGCTTATTTCACGACTCCAATATGAAATTATTTTTTTAGTCTATTTTCTGTTAATCAAAATTTCGATTAGTTCTAATTAAGTTAAAGCTTTGAAATTTTGCACATGTATATAAGTCCGGTGACAATACACTTTAACATTTTCATATAAGAAAAACAAGATGGCGGTTTCAATATGGCGGACAGCTTTACCGTTTATAATCCGATTCGACTCAAAATCGATATCTGGGAGTTTTCGAGATCGCCAATTATGAATTCTTGGTTAAAATTTGTAGATTCAAAATGGCGGCGCCAATATGGCGGATGACTTTTGTGATTTATGGTCCAAATCGATATCTGGAGGTTTTCGGGTTCGCCGATTACGAATTTCTAGTCAAAAATTTAGTTCAGAGTGGCGACTTCAAGATGGCGGACGACTTTACCGTTTAAGATCCGATTCAACTCAAAATCGATATCTGGGGATTTTCTAGGTCGCGGATTATGAATTTTTAGTCAAAATCTAGAAATTCAAAATGGCGGCGCCAATATGGCTGACGACTTTTGTCATTTAGATCTAAACCGATCAAAATCGATATCTGGGGGTTTTTGGGGTCGCGGATTACGAATTTCTAGTCAAAAATTTAGTTTCAAGATGACGGACGACTTTACCGTTTATGATCCGAACTTTGAAGTGAATCAAACCCATCATTTTGTTACATTATATAATTTTTTTACGATATAAAAGCATGTAGCGAGCAATCTCCTTTACACAGGAAAATCTATACTGCTTAGAGCATTTAAATAAACACTTTTTTTTTAAATATTTTTTTAACTTAATGAAAAAGTTAGCTTTATAAAATTATTGAAAAAATGCTTTTAAAATAAAAGCCTTTCTTATTCTCTTGTTTGAATCGTTGAATAGCGCTTTTTAAAAATTAGGTTCATATTATGCAAAATACAATTAACTTCAGTAATAGTAAATTTAAAATGAAGCAGTTTTCTCTGTAATTTTGATTTTCGACGATGAAAGATCCGTCGATAAAGTTTTGCCATAATTTTCAGACATCCCGCACTACATACCTCTACAATCAAGCACGGAGCATTGTTCTCCGATATAAAATAGCCTATTATATCTATTATCAGAATACTCATAGTATTTCACCTAATTTAAATTTCAGCTTTCTACTACAATATTGCTCGTATGGCATGGATAATATTTCTAGAAATACAAAAAGCTCGATGCAACGTTTTTCTCTACAAAATTTCAAAACCTTCATGTTCTTTATTGTTTCTTGGGAGACATCGACTGAGGCTTATGACCGACGCCTTTTGATAGGCTAGTGTAGAAACTGGGGATTGATTCCTGTATATGTTAAACAGCTGACCGCTAAGCTACCATCTCCACAGATAAACAATATGGGAGTATTTTTTGTTTATTTAAATCTATGTTTTTTTATCTTGAAACTTATTGATGTGTTTTGGGAGAGTGGTTAAGGCGTAGGGGCCAAATTACATTTGACGCCGACAGGGCCAAATGAAGCCAGTCCGACACTGGTTTCTACAGCTTTCTCTATACTTAAGTTTATATATAAATCTTATTAATCGTTTTTGTAACACAAATACTCTGGATACTCCACTGGATAGTCCCCAAAGGTGTATATTTTGTGTTATATATGAATAAGCCAAAGCATAATATACATTCATTAAACCGTCTTCACGGACCATGTTTTTTAATTGATAAATTGCGAAATTAGATTTATTTAATTTATTGCAAACATAGTTGATATGCTGTTCCTACGGCAGTGTGCTGTCGATGCATATGCCCAACAATTTTGTGCTTTCGCTTAAGGGGATACCACAAAGCGATATGTTTCTTCTAAATTTATATCTATGAATACTGTTTTATCTCCCTATTTAATATTAATTTACTTCGATCACACCAGGAAACTTATTTCATCTACAGTTGTTTTAATGTCAGAACTAAGCCCATCAGTCCTAGATGCAGAGATACACAGAGTGGTATCATCTGCATACATAATTGTGAGTCACTTGCTATAATGTGTCATCGATGTAAATAGGAAATAACAGAGGTCCCAGGATAGATCCTCGAGGTTCTCCCAGAGTAATACTAAATAAGACAGAACTGTTTACAGAATCAAATGCTTTAGAGAGATCAAATAAGATAGTGACAATATATTTTCCTTTATCCGATCTCTTCTACTTCTAAACTATGTTGACTATCTGTTAATTGTCTCTTTCTAAGTAATCTGCGATCTTGTTGCAAATAATTTTTAGAGATATAAGCAGTGTTGTTTGCTTGTAATTTCAATGTCATCGTCCTGACTTTTTTTATGAATAGGCATTACCATGACAATTTTAAGTTCCTCAGAGAAATAATTTTTAATGACTTGTGTTGTTAAACCATCCAGTCCTACTAATTTCTTATTATTTAGACAATGACAATGTTATCAAATGAATATCCCCTACTTACCAGTAAAAATAACTTAAATGGTTCATATAAAGATGAATTTAATTCCGAGACAACTTGGAACCCAAACAAATAATAGTTGACAAATCTTCAGCGTATAATTCCATATTTTCGTCTCAATTCAATTCAAAACTTCTTTATTTACCGGTAACTTATACAATAATTACCTCCCCAAGGCCTAACCCGGGTCCGACCGTGCAACCACTGCGTTATTCACTGTGGCGGATTGAAAAGAAAGAGGTGAAAGAGAAGCTTGGTAAACATTCGTGAAAAATTACTATTGCTTTAACTTTGTGAAAAAAAAAAAAAAGAAAATAAAACAGTAAGTGCAATGTCAGTTCGCATGCACGCCAAGTTAAAGTTTATACTTTATCAGTGCACAAAACGACAAACCTGTTAAACGATGTGAAGCCTCTATTAAGAAATAAAAAAGCGGAGTAACACTTATTAGATATATTTATTAAATTTGTGCACAAATAATACATATGTACCATAATCTCAATATTTTGAAAAACCAGTTGGCTTCAAAAGGCGATTTCAAAAAAAAGTACAACAATTAATAACATTAAATATTATTAATATGACACATAAATTACGCTTAAATTAATGATTATATTTATATAAAATTAATAGGTAAATAAGCTACCTTTTAACAGATAATGCCATTTCTTTAAACTTTGTATTTTTAGCGCTCGAAACGAGACCGTTCATTAAAATTTGCTGACCTAAATTAAAGAAAAAAAAAAACATAAATAAAGGCAAATTTTAATACACGGTGGTCGTCAAAACAGATCTTTTACTCGTCTAATCTAAGTACAACAATTAAATAATGTGAGATACAACGTAACTCCTCTGAATTTTTAATTAAAACGTCCAAAATCATCAACAAAATTGCACTCGGCTCAATATAACGATTTCCCTTATTGCACTACACCAAAAATTATTCAAAGAGTATTTGCTTTTATTCGCTAGTTATTGCCTCTGAATTATTATTGTAAAAATACCCAAAAATTGGACGGACATGATATGAGAAAAATTTTCATTACAGCAATTCAGTCATTTTTATCATTAATTAACGACCAGTACAGGCACAATGACGTCGAATAAGAAAAGTATAATAGTTCTTGCTAATGGCCTTTTGCAGTAGTGGCAGAACTGGGTTAATTCATCTCATAATCACAAGAATTTATAGTAATCTGAATTTTATTATTGCCCGTTCACTTGTCGCTGCTCACATGATGGCGACGATTTAGAAATTTACACGTGCTGTTCCACTACATCCACCATATAGTCCGGATCTCGCCTCAATGGATTTCCTAGTTGATGGGTTTTTAAGAGGGCGAGAGTTCACAGAAAACTTATCACATAATATTCGAAAATATCTCTTCAATTCTCACACTACTCAATTTACGAAGACAATTCCTTGTTCAAAGCAGGTTAAGCGATATATTATAGGTTAGGATATGCCCAACTTTACATACAAGATGTTAATGTTAACCTAGAAATAATGTGTCAAAGTAGACAATACCCCTCCCTAAATAAGTCTAATCTAATTGTCAACATGAAAACCAAAATCTGATCTTTGAACCGGGCTATTGAAAAGATCGTTTTCGGCAAACCGTGGTCGATTGGAACTGCATCAAAAATCAGATTTTTTAAATGTTAATATGGCAATTATGATTAACGCTTCGCATTCTTACACCGAGTAGAAACGTCAGTGCGTAAATTCACTGGATCATTGATTGAATTTGTTGCTACAATAAAATATTGTTCGTAATTACAATACTCGTGTCCTCTTACAAAATTACAGGTGGAACCGAACTACAGAAAAATAAGCACTCACAGCTGCGCCAAATTCGAAAAAGCCAATGGTATGCGATTTTTAAAGTTGATTTTGCTTCATTGTGCCTGTATTGGTGCCTAGCACTTTCATTTAAAATTTGAAACTGAGCCCCCTATTAAACTTTGAAAATTTACAAAAAAAAAAAAACTGTAATCCCTAGTAAAAGCTATCAAATTTAAAACAAGTATATAAAGAATTCTATTTATATGCTCTATATAAACAATTATAAACTATTAAATATGTCGTTAATATTTTGTTCGTTTCTTCATATAAATTATTATAATCTATATTTAAGTCACTTACTTTACATACCTACCTTAGTTTAGCAATGCATTGCAATTTTCTCATGTGTCTGCCGAGGAAAATTTAATAAGTACACAGGTTCAATGGAATTAGTATCATAATAAAAAAAAAAGGTTAATAAATCTTTATATGAAAGCACTAAATTTTCCTGGCAGGTTATTTTGGTTATTAGGTTCTCTTTTGATAATACAATGTGCATTAAAATTATTCTTGGCACTCACAATAAAGTTTGTACTTTACAGAAAAAAGTAAAATTATATTATAAACATTAGTAAATTACTTTTTTTAATGGATAAATGCTATCCAGATAAACTACTGAGTGTACAAAAGAAATCGCCAAAAATAAATTCAACACCGAACATTAAAACAAATAAAATATTATGACTTTTTAAACGAAATAAAAACTTGAGATTCGTAGGGAAGTATATAAAACGTATATACGAGGCTTATTTTAAAAAGGAGTGTCAAATTTACTTTTGGCAACAATTGACATGTTAACTACCCTTTGGTCTCGATCGTCATTCACTAAAGCAAAGCGTTTTCTCTGTAAAATAACAATCACATTTTTTAGTTAAAAATCGAATTAATTCCATTTCGAAAGCACGATTTATGAATCCCCACGCGCCATCGGACGTTCCAGGCAGTTAACATGTTAATACAAAAAAAATGAGGTTACGTGAACATGTTGTTCTTTAGTACACAGTGCACGATGACATAGTGAAGTAAGGTTAGTGATGTAATGTTAGACGTACCGCTACCCTCAGAGTGGTCCGGCGCTTCTGATTTCGTTAGTTGGAGTGGCGCAGGGTGTGTGTGACGGGGGGTTAGCACTCCACAAAGCCTAAGGCCGGCCAACCAAGTTAACAAGAAAAGAAAAGAAAAACAGTTTGTTAGTATTTTATCATAGCTATACCACGGGCACAAATTATTTTTTAATTATTATCATACTTTCCCAGTGTCATTTGTCGTCTCGTGGGCGGTGTGTTATGTGCCGATCGCGTCAGGGTACGAGCAGCCGATGCGATTAGAAAAGTGAGGTTATGTTCGTTTAAACTTACATAGCAGGCGAGTGCTGGTTGATTGGTGCATCGGACGAGTCCCCATGCCTAAGCTCAGTTAATTAATGCCTGCTACTTAGGAAGCAATGGTCGAAATTAGTGAGGACACGTTATACGTGAAATGTTCAAATTTAAATTGTACATCGATGTGGATCAAAATGTAGTTTCCAATTATATCTATGTAGAAGTTTTCACGCACATCAAGTGAATCAATGGCTTTTTCCCATATAAAGGGTCCGATGGGGCCAGATCTGGACAAGACTGTGGATGGCAGGCAAGTGTCTACTCTAGATTTGGAACCATCGCCAGGGTGCACAGTTGCATATAAGGAGGTAAGAAGCATATGAAAGTCTCGCTTTTTCTTTTTCGGCTCCTATTGTTGGGCCAGTTCTGAGACTTGAGTGGTATTCCGCATTTAATATCTGCTCTTTGTGAGAAAATCTAAGAGCAAGGCAATGTAAACAAGATTTCGACTACAGAAAAGGTGGTCTCAGTTTTCTTTGGCTTGGATGAGGATGGCGGCCATTGCATCAATGTTATTTTTGTTTCAGAAGTAAAGTTATAACAACATCTTTACCAGGCTTCAAGAGTTTCACTCTTTAGGTACCTTTACACGAGATGCAATTTAAATTTGAACAAACCTCGTAATTATACAAATTTGTCTAGAAGATCAAGACTTTTATAAATGACAAATTTTAAACAGAAAATTTCCAATTTTTCATATAATAGAGCGAATAAATGTGGGGAAATTCAGAATTTTTGTTGGCAAGACTTTTAACCTCACTTTTTACTTGTCACAAGTCTCGTACCTTGACGCAATCTTTAAAAAAACCTTCAAAAGTAACCCATTGTTAAAAAAATATTTGATTTACATAATAGCAAAAAAAAATTGCGGAATTACGGGAAAAATACAAAACTTTTACTAAAAATGACCCGACTTATTGTGTAAACCAAATAATTAGCCTCAAAATTTAGTACACTATACAGCGGAGGTGTTCAAACCACCGCCAATGCAAATAAGACATGCACATACTGATTTTACAGACAGAAAAATGACACTGAGTTTTATTAATAAGAGCAAATATTACATACATGTAAGTGTAATATAACCTAGCAGCAAAGGTGTGAGAGTGTTCTATATTAGAGACTATATTAAAAAAATGCGTGCAAGAAATTTAAGAGATTTTGTGAATAGCCTGAAAAACTGATGAAAATCGTGAGAGTTTTCACAAAAAATTCCAAAGATATGTACAGATATATTTAAATTTGAGGAAAGTGTTATCAAATTTTCATCTTTTTCTCAAAATGTGTAGGCAATGACATGAACACCCTTGGTTCTGCAACGTTAAAAATGCTCTTTAATTCAATTGTTAACACAAACAAAACAAGATGCCCCATTACCAGTGATCGACCGACTACACCCCAATGATTTTCACTTGTTTTTATGGCTGCTCAAATAGACTGATATATTAGAAAGGCAATGTTACTTGTACTGTACAAAAAAAAGGTTAATGCATAAAAATTTTAATATAGTGCTATATGGAACACAATCATACGTTATATATCGTCATCCATTCATAACTATTAGTGAACTTGGCCAAAATTGTGGAATTAGAAAGTTATGATATTACTGTGGAGTGTTAATGCATTATTAATAAGAAGTTAATAACTAAAAATGATTAAATTAAATTTATAATACTTTAGAGATTTGATACGGCGGCATGTCACGATGACGTCCTTGCAAGAGATGCCTTCTGCGATAGGAGGTCAAAGAGGAACAATCACCCTGTCTGACGTCATCGCGCCGTGGCCGCCGCATCGTGAGGGTCGTCAAAATAAAATCAGTTTTTGATTTTGTATAAATATATTTTGTTCCACATTGGCGCAAGTCAACAAAACAACATACAAAAAATATAATATACTATATAAATGTATATAAAACTACTTAAATATAGGCCGAGAGCTTTGCGATAATGAAAAAAAAGTACGCAAAACCCCTGGCTTCCTATAACAATAATCAACATACGTTATAAAATGCCGCATATCAATCGATAAAATATATAATAATATAAAAGAAAGGAAAGAAGGACCAGACACATAGACGAATACGTGTTAAGATAGAAATATTTTCAAATAAATAAAAATATGTAAAAGTATAAAAATATGTATAAAAAAATTTTTAGACTAGCTAGGTACCACAAAATGTGATGTATAGTGAGGTACAACGTAAATATAAATAAAAACTTATCCTAGGACTTTTGTTTTAAGGCAAAAATACTCCGGGAGACCAGCGGAATAAGCCGAGATAGTGAATCTAGTACGTTATATTTACTTTTCCGATTTTTGCAATTAGATATAAATACGAACTTGTAACTTTTTTCAACTGTGGCGCTGTTCAAAGATCAGATTTCGTTTTCCACAGCGTCAATGTGACTTAGGTTATGCCTTTTTCTAGTCACAATTTAGTGCAATGACAGATGACATTTGTCAATTGTTTGACACATTATTTCTAGGTTATGAATGTTGTTATATGTACGTCATTTCCTAAGTTGTCTTATATGCAGTGGCAGTCAAATTTAAAAAACACCCTGTGTATTATATTCCTCTCAAAGGTTTCAAATATTTTTAATATTCATTAGTTTAGTTTTAATATAATACTTTTATTTATAGTACAGTCGGCATCTCCGCTATGAAAAGAGATGCCGAAAAACGGACTTTTTTGACAAGTATGACATGTAACTGACAAAAAAATTTGTAGAATCTGTACTTTTGGCTTTTATGAGTCATGCTCGCTCCCCGCTGCCACCACTGTTTATACATAGAAATAGGCATAACTTTGATCTCAAAGTGTTAAACTGAAGATCTTAAATTACTCCACTGAGATTTGCGCAATGCTTTATAAAATTTTACAGGATCTACATTTGTGTACAGCTCTTGAATGTTGCTACTTGGTCATTCGCTCGGCTTCGCCAGCTTGATACGAGGCTGAAGTTTAGTTCATTTGTACCGATTTGCGATTTACAGGTTAAAAAAGAACTATTAGCGAGCAACTCATCTCAATCTGCGTTAAAAATCGATTTGGTTACAATATGCCTATTTAAGGTTATGTCAAACCTGATTTAACGCCTGAAAAAAGTAACTACAAGAAAGTTTCAACAATTAGAGACAAAATGTCGATGTGGAAAAAATCTGATCTCCGATTGCAGTTCCAATACCCGCCATTTCGTGCTGAAAAACGTCAATTAAAGCTCTAAATAATGCGAAACAGAATTGGGATTTTTTGAGGAAGAGAACTGTCAGTTGATTATTTATAAGTTACAGCTGGTTCGCTTTTGCCATACAGTTTGTTGAACAGACCGTCGGTTTTCAAATTATGGGTAATAGTTTTGTAGATATTCACATTAGAAAAAAAATCGGAAAAACTAAAGCTACTGGAAAAAACGCGGACATCCAACTATTCATAATATATACTTTGTTACCTTCCACCAGATTTATTGTGTTTACCACACAGTGTGCTCCAAAGAACTGTTCCTAGAACATTGGACCAGTCGTAGATCAGATTGTGATATTATAAGTGTATATATCCGGTATTGCGACTTGAATCGATTATATACTCAATTAAAGTCAGCTCAATTTTAACCAACACATAATATTTGTAGAGCTTCAAATGTGAACACTAAATTAACACACTACACAAGCCAGTAATAAAAACCATCAAATCTCGCGGTTGGGCTCATAATTTCGCCATTCTGAAAAAAAATCGAAATAGGCCTTGAAATTTTGAATTTCGATCTGAAATATTGCACCACGGTAGAGTTATCGAAACTCATCATTAAAAAAAAATCGTTTAAATTGACCAACAAATAAAATTTTTTAAAGAGATGCCCAGCTTTTGAATGGATCAGTCAATATATACAAAAAAACTTAATTCAAACATGATTTAGGTTCTCCTTGGCTAAAAATGAAATGCAAACGAAAGAATTGGAATTTCACACAACAAAACAATTGTATTTGGTTACTTTGCATTTGATTCATTATAAATTATATTAAATTAACGTTGATAAAATTGAAAACAATTGCTTTTACACAAATGGCTCCAAAACATGATGTGATGAAGTTGTATTTGAAAACAGAAATATGTTTTATGTATAGAATTTAAAACGTTTCCTTTTATATATAACTGGGCTCCATAAGGACTATTTTACGTATACTGCTACATATTAGCCTACTTTCAAGTTATACATGTGGTTTGATAACAATCTGATAATATGTTAATTAATTTAGTTGTGAAACAAAGTTCCGGACGAAATGTTACTTGGTTATTCTATTAAACGACTTTCCGTTGATAGGTATATTGTCTTGTTAATATTAAAATCTTTGCTTTTGTGATGCATTTCTTATTATTCACAACCATAGCAAACACTTGCCAAATTATGTAGTCATCTTAACGTGTAGTACAACCACTTATAAAATGCCGTTTAAAGCCTTCGATTATCAACGCCGACCGTCTCGAAACGACTTCTGTTTCGGGTAATTCTGCCTTAAAAGCTTATCTATTGGTAACCTAAATTGTCATAAAAAACAATCCTTCTTTCCCTTGGTTTTAGCAGAGCATCTACTTAGGAAAACAAAAAAAAATGTCAAAATTGTACGTATGTAGAGCGTTTTCACAACCCGCATTAAAAAAAATGTACACTCAATACTGATATGACTGCTAAATTTTCTCGAGTAAAATAGCACACTTTCAATTGGTGATGTATCTCCCGATAATTAAAAAAATTAAATTGATAAATAATATATGTATATATAAATTATAGTAGATAAAGAGTATATAGACCACATTGATTCTCATAGGGGTGTTCATCTGAAATAAATAGAAAAACAGTCAACTAACCTTGTCAGTTTAGGGGGTTTTAAGAGAGAGCACCAGCTCTTTGGTATGGATGCTCCCTAATTTGTCCCAAATGCCTTCGCTGTTTTGCAGCGACTGCTGCCGCACCTACACACAGAGCGATCATAGAGTATATGACATCACACAATGCAGTCTCCCATTTCATGGAAAAATTTTAAGAGTAAAAAGCTATGTGACTTTACGATTCTTCGCTACGTCTCATTATTACACAAAAATCCGAAATCGAGTATTTTTCGGTTTCTTTTATACATGATATATAAAAATTGTTCGACAAAATCTAAAACATGACTACAAAATTTGCAGAGTATCAGAAAATGTGGAAACAAATGATACAAGAGACTAAATTTTGCACAACAAGATTCACATATCTTGTTCTTCTCACCAGTGCTGGGTGGAGTGCTTCA
This sequence comes from Leptura quadrifasciata, assembly GCA_963675555.1. Classification (NCBI taxonomy): domain Eukaryota; kingdom Metazoa; phylum Arthropoda; class Insecta; order Coleoptera; family Cerambycidae; genus Leptura; species Leptura quadrifasciata. Next base: position 8,448,054 of record OY776681.1, on the reverse strand, counting down.
ATTACCAAGCAGTAAGTTGGAGTGCTTTAGTTAAGAACAATACAGTGTGCACTAAGAACCAAGCCCTCAGAGTACTATTTATATGGTATGTGAGACCCTCAGAGTGTTTCCAGCACTACCTCGAGACATTTTATGTAAGTGCTTCACCCAGTTCCACCAACTGTGGATAAGTAAGCACTGACGAAGGAGCTTTGAATGAATTTGAAGAGAAGCTTCGAAATACTTTAGAAATGCTTCGAACAATTCTAGAGGACTTAAATTACTTTCCACATTGAAGCACTACGAAAGTAACTAAAGCACTTCGGAAGAAGATTTAAAACACCAAGTACTTACATAAATTTAATTGTCAAATTCCAAATATTAATACTTAAATGTAGTTGAAGAACAGCACTTATGGTCCTCAAAGTGCTTGAAGCACTATTTCAAAATACTTTACCCGAGTGCTTTGGTCAACTCCGTTCATTTTCATGTTGACAACTATTTTGAAAGGTTTTGAATGCATTTGAAATACTTTGAAGTGCTTCAAAGCCCTTCCAATTAATTATGGAGTACTAATTGAATATTAAAAAATTAATTCAATTCCTTTAAAGGTAATTGAACAGCGCTGAATGTCACAAATAACTTTCAGACAATATTTAGCGCTTAAGGGCTTTGGATGGATTTGAAAATGAGCTTGCAAGTACTTCTGAATTACTTCCTATAGTAATTGAAGTATTAAAAAAGCACTGGAATTATTTTAAAAGTAATTAAAACACTTTCAAAGCAACTGAGGCAGCTTGAAAGGGACTTTAAAGCCCCAACTAGAAGAGCAGTACTTGAGGCCCTTAAAGTGCTTCACCCAACGTCACCAACTACTTATTTGGCAAGGCTTTCAATGAAATTGAAAAGGAGCTTGCAAATATCTTAGGACTATTTCGAGAGGAGCTAAAAAGGGATTTTAATTGCTTTGAAGAAATTGAAGCACTTCGAAAGTAACTGAAGCAATTTGAAAGGGGATTAAAACACCAAGTACTTTCATAAATTCAACTGTCAAATTCCAAATATTATCTTTTAAAAATAATTGAAGAGCTACTTGAGGTCCTCAAAGTGCTTCTGTTTCAAAACCGTTTACCCGAATGCTTCGCTCAACTTCGCCAATTTTCATGTTGACACTTGTTTGGAAGGGCTTTGAATGAATTTGAAATACATTAAAGTGCTTCACGCACTTCTAATTGATTATGGAGTACTAATGGAATACTAAAAAAGAAATTCAATTTCCTTAAGGGTAATTGAAGAGCACTTGAGGGCTTTCGATGAATTTGAAAATGAGCTTGCAATACTTCTGAATTACTTCTTATAGCAATTGGAGCATTAAAGAAGAACTTCAATTACTTTAAAAGTAAAGCAACTGAAGCAGCTTGAAAGGAACTTTAAAGCCCCAAGTAGAAGAACTGCACTTGAGACTCTAAAGTGCTTCACCCCCTTTGTAATTGCTTTGCAGTAATTGAAGCACTTCGAAAACAACTGAAGCAGTTTGAAAGGGGCTTTAAGAAAGAAATTCAAGTGTCAAATTTTAAATACCCACCCTTAAAAGTAATTGATGCCCTTTGAGTGCTTCAGGCACTACTCCAAAGCACTTTATCCGAGTGCTTCACTCAGTTCCACCAACTATGGATAACTAAACAGTGAACACATGCGGTTTTGTTTGTCTTTTAGCTCCTGAATTTTCATGTTGATACCTGTCTGGAAGCACTTCTGAATTACGTCAAAAGTAATTGAAGCACTTCTAAAGTAATTGAGGCTGTTTGAAAGGGACTTTAAGGCCCCATACACTTATACAAAGTAATTCAAATGTCAAATTCCAACAGCCCCTCTTAAAAGTAATCCATTAACAGAAAGTGAGTCCCTTTGAGTGTCCAAAGCACTTCACCCAGCTCCACCATCTATGGATAGCAGTGAACACAGGCGGCTTTGTTTTGCTATTAGTTCTTGAATTTTCATGTTGATTCCTGCTTGGGAGTACTTTGGGCGACCCCCTTTTGAAAAATATTTGATACGCCCATGGCTATTTTAAATTTTTCCTGAATCTTCGAGTTGTAAAAGCTTCACAAACCCGTTTTCGGTTAAAAGAAAGTGTGCTCCGCAAAATTTTACTTATAGAAAGCTATGAAGATGGTGTTTCTTTAGTTTCATTGCGGCATTCAGAAAACTTTGCATATATCAAAATTTATAAAGCATTTTTTTTGCGGAAATAACAGTTTTCAAATACTTAAAAAAAAAAGGTAAATGCCAGGGGCGTATCAAATATTTTTTTAAAGGGGGCACTGATGAAATAAAATTTTCTTTAAAATATTTAGTGTATTTCTTATACTTTTATAAACATGGCAATCCAGTTTTATAACCGAACTTTAAGATCCTCCAGCTGTGTCGAAAGAGGAAGAAATGGCGTTTCTACGATGGGAAATGCCCCAAATTAGGTGTTTAATTTAGCTTTTGCCCGGTTTTTTTAACTAAACAATCTTTGAAATCATTTACGTTATTTTCTTTCGGATTTTTGTGCAATTTCGACGTTGAAACAATCGTAAACCAGAAATCTACCTAAATTCTACCAAATACTACTTCGTAGCTACTTAAAAACAATTAAAGCATCTCAATAATAATAATAGTAATTTATCTTTACAAGTACTCTAAAAAAATTCAATATATCTAATAATTTCCATAAACTTACACGTCGACTATTTAAAAAATCTAGAACCTTATTCGAAATAAATATCTTAAGGTAACAAATATAAATGCATGTGTCATACATAATAAAAAAAAAATAGCTTAACTAATTTCTCTGACGTTAAGTATCCTTATTTCATATAAAATTAAAAAATATGTACACAATTATAAAATATGTGATGAAGTAACGGAAATTACTTTTTCTTCTTCAATATTTAAAACTTAATAAAGAAAAACAATTGACTATTGCTCGCGCGACCAGCCGTGTACGTTTGACGTACCGTATAGTCTCCAATAAAATATATAAATTAAAAAAATTACACTTAGTTGCTATGACTTGCAAAAAAAATAAAGCGAAATTATATTTTTCCTTTCAGAGTACTACGTACCGTCAAGGTGCGTATAGAATAACCTGATAGTGGTTAAGTATCACAGAAATATAATAATATTGTAATAGAATAAATTGTGACTAACATTACCATCGATTTTTTTCCAAAAACAGATCTGAAACATCGCGTGAATGATATTCTTTACGTTAAAATCCATTTTGCAAAGGTAAAAGGGTCTCACAGGGTTTCCACATGAAATCTGCACCACTGTCTTTGTTGACATTGGGGCCTTTATTATGTTGCTAGTTGTTGGAAATAATTTTGGGCCAATTATCAAATCGCTGGCTTTATTCGTTTTTGGAAAATAGGGGTTGCAGCCCCTAAATTCAAAATCGTTTTTCTACGGAACTGTGATAGATTTTTGAATGAAACCAAAGCAACATGGAAGCTACTAGTTAGAATTAGATCACATATTTTTTTCATAATTTTCCAACCGACAATGAGACGGTAAAAAAAAAATAGGGATGGTTTTTCGTGACTATTTCTCGAGGTACACCGAAAAAAAAAAAAAATCACGTATAATCAATAAGTATTCAACTATAATGCGTAGCATTTACATAGATGTGCGATGGGTGGAACATATTTGAAATAATAAAAATTCTATGCAGGTAGGCACATAGTGTATTCTGACCAATCCAATAAAAGTCACTAAAATTAAATTTTCAATTTTTTTTGCTTCCTCATTGTTGGTTGGAAAATTATGAAAAAAATATGTAACCTAATTCTAATTAGTAGCTTCCATGTCGCTTCGGTTTCATTCCAAAATCTATCATAGATTCGTAGAGAAATGATTTTGAAGTTAGGGGTCGCAACCCCTACTTCCCCAAAACGAATAAAGCTAGGGGTTTTATAATTGGCCCAAAATTATTTCCAACTACTAGCGACATAATAGAGACCCCAATATCAACAAAGACGCTAATGCAGATTTCATATGAAAACCCGGCGAGACCCTTTGATTCTCAGTGTGATTTGGTAAATTTAGTCCTTAAACTATTGGTTATGGCTCGATGCGTTTTCTCTTTTTTGATATAGATTTTACTACTAAAAATTTCTATCCATTTTTTTTTAAAATTTTAATTACTGATCCTGAGTTTAATTCGATAGTCGTATACCACAAAAGGAAAACATTCTCTTAACAACGAAAAAAAGTAAAATAAAAAAATTCACCCCAATATTCCAGATCCTCTTTCGATGGACGAACATAACCATACAATCCTACCAATAACAAAAAATCTAGACGATAAAATTCAGAATTGTGCAAAAATATACAAATACATTTAGCGTACCAAAAAAATTGTGCACTGGGTCATTATTATTTTTACATACAAAAAATTTTCAATTCAACAATTCGATAAAAGCCTTTTTTTAATTTTCAACACGAATTCATGTACTTTACATTAATGTTCGTGAACTGCTCCACAAGTACGCTCAACTAATGCACCCATAATGCACAATCCTGACTAAAATTGACAAATAACTAAGTACTAGAAAATAACTATTGCCCTAAAATATCAACGAGCAAATAACCCACCGGAATGATCTGCCGTGGCGTACTCCGTGAGCAGGGGTGAGGCGGCCAGAGCTGCGTAATTTGTGTAGTCAGCGTAGGGCGTGTATATGAGCCCGTGGGGATCCCCGGGCGATAGCAGGGATCCAGGGGGCGCAGAGCCGTTTAAAATCGACGCTGCTGTAGTCGGCACCGACATACGGGGTGAGAGTATCAGGGGAGCTCCTAGGGGCGCCTGAGGGGTGCGCAGTGGCGTCGCCAGCCCGGGGATGGCGGGTGAGAGTAGTCGTTGCGTTTCGACCGCCGACGCCGCCAATCGCCTCCATTCCTCATCACAGGCTGGAAAAAAACCTATGTTGATAAAATTAAATAATGGATTATTTGCAAAGAAGGTATCTACTGAAGTAAAGACTGTGCAATGTGGATTTTTTTGTATTTAGAAGCGCCAAAAAATACGGCCTTTCACAAGCCCTATTTTAAGTAGAGTAATATTAAGCCAAAAATTTAAATATCAGAGCGGGCAAGATCCCAAAATCTTTGTTTTTGAAAAGGCAACAAAACTAGAGGAGTTAGAAAGTTCAAAAATGTAACATAACCTCAAAAAACCAACAAACGTGCGTTAACGAATCGTTTTTCAACTTTCTTCTATTATTCGGGTTCTAGTAGATCGATTTTGATGAAATTGGGGAAAAGGCACTTCTTATCAGTACTAAAGTGTGCCTAAAATTCAAAGCGGTATATGTTAGGAACAGAAGAACGTAATCTCAAAGGTTCTAAGAGCATGTAACTTTAACAACCTGTCATTTTGATTCTGGATGATTTTTTATGACAGAAACTTAAAGCATGTAACGGTTAATATATTTTTTTTAGGTTATGAATGTATACTTATACCTTGTTGCGTTATATGCTTGCAAATAATTCTAAATATTCTATAACGTATTTTTTAAATTATAATTATATAGAAGCTGTTTAAAAAAATAAGAAAAACAATTATTTTTGCAGAAAAATTGCCGCCATTTTGTAATGACTAGCTTTAGAGATTTTTCATTAGCCTTATCTGAGAGATAAAAAAACGAAACTTAAATGAAAATTGTTGATATCTCAACTAGAATCAAAATAACAGTCTGTCTATCAAAGCTACATGCTCTTAGAACCTTTAAGGTTACGTATTTTCTGTTATTTGATATATACCGCTTTGAAATTTTAGATAAACTTTAGTACTGGTAGAGGCGCATTTGCTCCAAATTTCATCAAAATCAGTCGGAGTAACAGAAGAAAGATGCTTGTTGGTTGTTTGAGGTTATGTTAAACTTTTGAGCTTTCTAACTCTTAATATTACTCCACTATTTTGGCGATGTACAGCGTTATTTATTATAAATTACCCACCCCTTATCGTTATTATTGCCTATGGAAAAAAAGTTAAAAAAAAACGTGTGGTTGCGAATGAATTTTGTTAAAATGTTATCAAAAGTACAGTAGTAGTGCACTAAGAGTACCTACTCTCCCATTATCGAGGATGCTGAACACGATAGTGCTGGTAGAATTTCTCTTTGGAGTTGCCGCCTCCTCCTCCCCAACAGCCAAATACCGCCCCCAAAAAGGGTAAAATGCTTATCGCATCTTTCCCAACGGTGAAACTTAACGTACCCCCGTTTTCGGAGATGCTGAACACTGTGGTGATGCTGAATGTTTCTTCCAACCCTCTCCAACCCCTACACTGTCTAATAAACCCCCTGGGAAGGGATGAAAATCGTTTTTTTATATCACTGGCAAAATGCATGTAACGCGCGCTTTCGAGGATGCTGAATGTTTTTTCTGACCCCATCCAACGGCTAACAAAACGCCCCCGAAAGGGGTGAAAATATTTTTTTGTAAAATATCAGCGGCAAAATTCATGTACCGCCCGAGGATGCTGAGCACGGTGATGATGATGAATGTTTTTCTGACGAGAGTACATTCAAAGTTACGCGGGATACTCTCATTGCATAGCAAAATATCTACAAGTTCGTCCGACTCGCACATTCCACTAATCTTAGTTAACTAGTCACTGTAAGTATGGAAATAAGTTAACATTATTAAAGTGAACTATGAAAATTACAACTATTATGTTTAATAAGTCACATTTCTTTAATGAAATAATCAAAATGGTCATAACCACACAACTTTTACTTCAAACTTTTTTTTCTATAGACAATAATAACGATGATAAGGGGGAGGGGTGGATAATTTACCCCTGTAACCCTGTACATAAAATACATTTAGGTTAATATAAGGAAGGAAACTACTGTTAATGTTATCACAAAAAATTACAAATCAATACCTGCAACTGATGCTGCTTTTGAAGTGGAATCTCTATACGTTCCATTTATTATGGCCAGCTCCATCAACTGTCTTTTCTTTAATTCATCTTCTCCATCTGCTTGCTGGAAGTAAATACACACATATATACTAAAACGTATGCAAATGTTGGATCGCTTAAAATAATAAAAAGCCGATTGAATTGAAGTATACTGAATTTGAGTGCAAAGGTGTCCGTCAAGTCAACAATTGATATGGTCTGACATCACCTCTATTTGTTGTGGTCTTTTCCTGAAGAAGAGGATGAAGATAGCTTTCGAAAGATCAACAAGATCTTCTTCATCAGATGATCATCTTCATCTTCGGCGAAAGAAAATAAAGGTCCAAGAAGATGATAAAGGTAAAGATTTTGTTCATAAGATGGAGATAAAGGTCATCTTCATAAAAAAAACCACAAGGGGATAATTAAAATGACAAACATTCAACGCAGAAATAAGCACCCCAAAAATATCTGTCACATAAATTGATTCCACAATAAGAGCAGGAGTTGAAGATCTTCCTTGAGGACCAAGACCTAATTTTTATCCACGAGTGCTTGATTGTGGTTATGTTATTCACTGACATTTATTATTTAAGTGACCTAATAACTCATTAAGTAAATCATTTTATTCAGACTTTTGATCCATTTTCTCGATTTAGCGCATGATCTATTAAATTCCTTCACGGATATATTTAACTGCTTTAATTTACGTATTATTTATTGATCTACCCGAAACTGAGTGAAGTCGAAGCCATCCTGTACATTACCGGCGACTAAAAGGGACCTTTCCCGCCGAGACCACCCGTTGCTAAATGTACTCATATATTTTAATCTTTATTTCTAACGATCATAATAAATAACAATAAATTAGTAGGTTAATTAACATAGACTTCAGCTCAACTAAATAAACATGCAGAAATAACGAAGCAAGTTCATCTATTATTAATTTTTACTATTTCAAACAAGTTTAATCGGGAATTCAAATAGAAAATTATTGACCCAAATCGGAACGCCTTTTTTATATAGCTGAAATAAATTAAATAAAGTCTCTGCTGATGAATAATAAACGTGGAGACACATTTCTAGATGAACTATGAAATTTAGGTTTACGATTTTTGTATCTGCAAACCCGCGCGTTGTGACATATACCGATTCCATAAAAAGACTTGACCGATTTAGTTAAATGCTAATAATCTAGACGGCAGGCAATCGAATGAAACTAGTTTTATGCAATAGATTCAAATCGAGAATAAAATAGTTTAATTTATGTTGCTGTAATGTGGCAAGTATAAAATCAAACTAGATGTGCATATTGAGGATAATGTAGAACATTTTATAAACTACAATTTTTATAAATGAGATAACTATCTTAGGCATAATTGCTACATTTGTCATTTTAATCATCTCCTGACGATGCCAGTTTAGTTGGTGAAATATAAAAAACAATACAGTTCTTCCTCTGGCTGACTACTTCACTGTTTAAATGTCAGTACAATCAAGTTTCTGCTTCTTCAACTTTCGCGCTTACAAGGTGCAAACGTGCATTTTGAAAGTTATTCATAGAATTCGACATGCCAAACTCTTCCATACTAGTACAGAAGATTCCAAAATAATTTTTTCCATAACTTCACTGATAAAAGCGATTTCCCCCGATTTTTAGGTTTTGGCGCCCAACGTGGGGCTTATTTAAAAGGTAAAGAATTTCAATTTTAACTTGTAAAATACGCAAATTTATTTAGCTTTGAAGGTTTAATACTGAAATCGCTTCAATATATTTTATACAGTTCTTCCGCTGGCTGACTCTATTTTACTTATTAAATTTCAATGCAATCAAGTTTCTGCTTCCTCAGCTTTCACGCTTACAAAAACATGACAAACGTGCATTGAAAGTTATTCATAGAATTTGACATGCCAAACTCTTCATATTTGTACAGAAGATCCCGAAATAATTTTAACTTCCACAGCTGAACTGATTGATAAAAGCGACTTCCCGATGTTGGCGTCCGACGTGGGGCTTATTTAAAAAAACGAGAATTTCAGTTTTAACTTGTAAAATACACGAATTTATTTGGCTTTGAAGGCTTTTAATATCGCTTCAATAACAATTTGTCCTCTGACTAACAGTGCTTTACTGTTTAAATTCCAATACAATCAAGTTTCTGCTTCCCCCGTTTTTACGCTTACAAAAACGTGACAAACATGCATTTTGAAAGTTATTCATAGAATTCAACATGCCAAATTCTTCGTACTTATACAGCAGATTCCAAAATATATATTTTTTCATAACTACACTGATAAAAACGCCTTCCCGATTTTTGGCGCCCGATGTGGGGCTTATAAAAAAATTCAATCTTGACTTGTAAATACGTAAATTTATTTAGCATTGAAGGCTTAACATTGATATTATCGCTGCAATTCATTTTAAAAACAGTACAGTTGTTCCTTCAGCTAACTCTTAATTCAATGTCAAAATTTCAATACAATTAAATTTCAGCTTCATCTCTTTTTGCCTTTTGAAAAAAAAAACGTAACGAGAAATTTTAGAGTTATAAATTTATTCATATTTATATAGGTATTCCTGAAATCGAATTGAGGTTATGTATACATCTGAAGATCTTTTGAGTGGAGGTTAAAAGGGAGAAATGTGCCACAGTATACTTACAGGTACGAGTAGTTTCTTAACTTCTTCTACGGCCCTTTGAAGTTTAACCTGCGCCCTATTTTCTGTATCTTCTACTGTCAACAATACATGAAGTTCATCAGAAAGATGCTCCCAGTTAGGTTTCCCCCTATTTTGATCCTCCTGCAGAAAAGAAAATATTTATACAAATAATTGATGCAAGGCTGGAAATAATTATGCATTAGTATATTTATATTTATTCTGATATACAGGATGTACCAAATTCAACGGGATGTGGGTTTTCGATAAGCGACCGCGCCTCTTTTCGTACGATCAGTATATCAGTATTTGTAACAAACCTAACGAAATTGTTCCGTCGATTTTATATCACCCTGTATATGTTTCCGTTGTTATTAAATATTCCATCTTAAATAACTAACTTTCAGTAGGTCTTCGTTTCACAATATTAACGTAAACAGATGTCAAGACTGTCGTAACAAAAGATATAAAAGACAGTATTGAAATGTCTATATCCGTTTTTGCAATAAATTTAAATGTTAACAAATAGATCAAATATACCATAAAGGATACATACAACATTTATTTTATAATATTTTTAGGTCAACTAATATCAACAGTTTTAATTATTGTATTAATAAGGTAACCATTAGGTGTTTTTAAGAGGGAAATGTCGCAATACCGTCGCTTAATTTGTGATTTTGATAAAACTCTTCGTTTACTAATAACGGTAGTTATGATTTTAAGTGTTCCATAAAACCTTGAACGACAAACCTTCATTTTAATTGCACCTCGCGTTTAACATGCGATTAATCGCAATCAAATTACCCCGTAACTTACATTTTAACAGTGTATGGAAAGGTATGCTGAAATAAATACACTCACGTGCAAAAAAACGCAACAAGTTAATATTTGGTAAAATTTGAGGTCTTATAATTTTTTTATTTTTAGTTCAATTTTGATAAATTTTTAGCAAACTGTAGATGCAATGACTAATTTCAACTTGCATATCCAGTCTTTTGTTAAATGCTGGTGTATTAGTCACTATACAGGGTTAATTAAAAGTTCGTTGTATAACCCTAATTTTAAAACATTAAAACACCCTGTGGAATAATTTCGTTGCCAAATTCTTACAAAATACCAATTTTTGTTAAGAATCATTCCTTTCCTACATTTCGTTTTTTGGTTCATGTCTTTAGGTGCACTGGTTCATTTGTAAAAGCGAAATGAACTTGCCACCAACAGTTTACTTTGAGAAATGTTATTTTTTGACGAGCCGGCTTTGCTCTTTGTTGCTCTAATGTCATATTGACAGTAATTTTTGTTACGCAAGACCTGTTATACTGCTACTATGGTTTTAAGTGCGGAAAATTGCGCAAAAGCTGTTGCTCTTGTTGAAGATGGACGTAATTATGAATATGTTGCAAGAACCTTTCATGTTCATTGCTCTACCATCAAAAGAGTAGTCGAACGTTTTAGACAAACTGGCAGAAATAAACGTAGGGCAGGTTGTGGCAGAAAACGAAAACCTACTGCTATGGATGACAGATTTCTTCACATTAACACTCTGCGGGATCGTCATTTAACATCAGTGCAGACAAGAAATCAACTCCAAGAGGTCCGAGGTACTAATGTTAGTGTGTGGACAGTTCGCCGAAGATTGAAGGAGTTTGGTTTGAAAGCTTCAACAGGACCTAAAATGCTTCCTCGTCACCGAGTAGCTAGACTACAATTTACCACTGAACATTTACCTTGGAACTTAGGGCAATGGAACAATGTTCTTTTTACTGACGAATCCAGATTCTGCTTACATTCTCCAGATGGACGGAAAAGAGTATGGAGAAGGGCCGGAGAAAGATTTGCAAAGTGCACGTTCAGTCCCCGTCTAAGCTATGGAGGAGGTTCGGTAATGGTGTGGGCAGGAATAACCCGGGAGGCCTGCACCGATTTGGTGGTCATCGATGGATCCTTGACGGCCCACCGATATATTGAGGAGATATTAAGCAATTACGTTGTACCTTTTAGTGGATTTATCGGCGATGGCTTTATCCTAATGCAAGATAATGCGCCACATTCAGCATTGCGTGTTACACAATACCTCGCGGAAGTTGGTATTAACAAAATGAACTGGCCAGCATGTTCGCCCGATCTTAACCCCATAGAGCATGTGTGGGACATGCTTGGTAGGCGGATCAGAGATCGCGAAGTAGCTTCGGCTACGGCAAATGAGCTTCGTTTAGCCCTTCAGGAGGAATGGCAAAATATACCTCAAAATACTATTCGTAACCTTATTGACAGTATGAACCGACGTATGCAGGCAGTTATAAGGGCTAGAGGTGATAATACAAAATATTAAGTTAAATTTGGTGTAAAAAGTACGTTTCTTTAGGTTAATTAAGTTACAGTTGAATTGTTTTGATTTTGAAGCTGAATTGTTTGCATAAATAAATTTTCTTATTTTTCTTCCTTTTTATGTAAGTTGTAATAACTAAACAATATATTGTTGCCATTTCATTACTAGACTCATAAACTAAGCTGTCAAACTGACGTTAGAGCAACAACGAGCAAAGCCGTCTCGTCATAAAGTAAACTGTTGTTGACAAGTTCATTTCGCTCTTAAAAATGAACCAGTGCACCTAAAGGCATGAACCAAAAAACAAAGTGTAGAAAAGAAACAGCTCTTAACAAAAATTGGTATTTTGAAAGAATTAGGCAACGAAATTATTCAACAGGGTGTTTTAAGGGTTACAAAACGAACTTTTAATTAACCCTGTATAATGACTAATACGCCAGCATTTAACAAAAGACTGGATATGCAAGTTGAAATTAGTTATTTCATCTACAGTTTGTCAAAAATTTAGGAAAATTGAACTAAAAATAAAAAAATTATAAGACCTCAAATTTTACCAAATATTAACTTGTTGCGTTTTTTTTGCATGTGAGTGTACTTAATTCCAAAGAAGAAATTAGATTTTAAATTTTAATTTGCAGTCGTCTTATCAGGATAATCCTAAAGGAGCAACTTGCAAATCAGATAGATAGCTCCATCTGTTGCCATTCGGCGGGTATATTCATTACAATAAAAACGCCTCTTTTGAAGACCATGATATAATACTGCTAAGGAGTAGTACTCATATAGACGAGTAACGAGGAAAGTTGTTATTTTAAAATTCTCAATTTTATATTTAGGATAGTTTGAAACTGTTGTTAGAACAAACTTATTATTATAGTATAAATTCGTGGGTAGTTATTTCCTATCCTAACTAAACAGACTTGAAGAATAACACCACGGTCCCATTCAAAATACTCTGATTCACCAGGGTACAGAAATAACACGCACCTACGATTAGTTTTCATCGGGTATATTTTTATTTTAAAATAGTGAAATTGAGATACGTTAAAATAAACGGCGTTTAGGCCTATGGGATAATTTTACGATTAACACGTGTGTACGGCCCAAAATGTGGACAATTCCTTTACACAGTGTGTAATTAAATTTTGGACTGCGTTTCGGTTTAAAATAATTTATTAGTACGTAGAAATAAACTGTTTTCGCGACAGACATTCCAACATTTCCTGTTTGCTGCAATCCTCTAGAATGCTCTGTTTAGAAATAGCGAATCTTATTTGTTGAAACACATTTTCTTCTTTTTGTCGAATATTCGGCCTTTGCCATATTGAGAAAAAAAATACTGGTTTCTTCGCAATTGAATTTATATCTTCGAAGACATTCAGTTAACCATTACTACTTTTCACTTGTTTATTAACATTAAAGAACCTCTTCTCTTTCGAAGAGCAGGAATCTTTTACTTGCCGAACATTTAATAAACAAGGGACCGACGGCTTCGCATCCCCTCCAAGGGATTGTATATCCACTACGCAATCATCGCCTAAGATTGCATAGCTTCCGCGCATACACTGATATAAAAACCGCTGGAAAATGTGGCAACCTTGCAGTTTATTCAAAGTATGATTTTAAACAAATACTTAAACCACTAATTAGGTAAATACTCTTGACCAAAAAATAGATGTCAATAAGCTAGAAACAAATTTACCAAAGGCAAGTTTTCAGTTTCTTATCTCATGGGTTAAAAATTTTGTACCGTCTCAGTTATGTGGACCACAGCACCATTTCAAGAATTTAAATAAGCACTAATCATGACCATCGAGTACCGAGGGTCCACTTTTTCACATTTAATTTTAATAAATATACATCTAATTAAAAACGATGATGGAATATTTAATATTAGTTTAAAATAATTAACTGTTAACTAAGATCAATCATAATCTATTCTACCTTAATTAATAAGTATTTCAGTTAAGGTAATCTTCGGATTAAACCGTGACGTGACGTCTTGCCAAACAGATAAAAATAGAAAAAATATATTTATCAGAACAGAAATATTTTTAAACTTAAACAACACAAACATCTTCAAGAATACGGAGATTCTGTTATTTACTTACACCTTTTTCTATGCGAGAGCTGCTTGAAAAAATAAATTTACGTTAGCGTACGAAATTTCTTGAACTACAACTTTAAAAATAAACTCAATTAGATAGAACCAAGTCGAAAGGTTCGACAAGACGAGACAGTAGAGGGGACTATTTAAAACTGCTATTTATTTATTTTTTCTCGTAATATCAACCTGACTTTGGGATTTTCAGAGTTGGGAAGCTGCCATATAATGACTTTCGAAATTATCAGTGACGCGAGCGCGCAGTTATCTTAACAGTTTCAAACCGAAATTAAGTTGGTGACAATCGTACAAACTGCTGCAATTAACGTGTATGATTGATTAACTAATTAATTACTAACCAAAATAGTCAAGTACCAATAATTTTTAGCAGTATACACGCATGGTTGGAAAATATCATCATCATATCATCAAGATGGCGGACGACTTTACCGTTTAAAATCCGATTCAACTCAAAATCGATGTCTGGGGATTTTCTAGGTCGCGGATTATCAATTTTTAGTCAAAATTCGGAAATTTTGTCATTTAGGTCCAAATCGATCAAAATCGATATCTGGGGGTTTGCCCAAAGCCAATCAAAAAATAGCTATTTGTCTAAATGCAGTTAAAAATGACAATTTTTCATGTTTTTCCCATTTAACTCTATCCACTCGTTATCAAAACGATTTTGTACATACACCAATATATTCAAAATTTGATTCTCTTCAACTTTCATTACATACACTATACTGTCGTGAGCAGAAAAAAATAGGAAAACTTGTTTTCTAATGTAAATCTGTCTCTACAGATATCACTTTTAATTTATTTTTTATTTTAATGCTGTAGTTATTGCTATAGTAAATGATGGATGGTTAATGAGACAAATTGCACTGCGTTATAACATTAACAAAAATTTGGTGTATAACATTTTAAGAAAGTGGAAAATAAACGGTACGATTAGTAGAAATCCTGGATCAAAGGACAAAGGATATCCTACTTAACAAGAAACTAACTATTAATATTTCGTTATTGCACCATTTCTATTTATAACTTCCATAAGTCTGTTTGGCATAGAATTAAATAACCTTGTACAATAATCATTAGTAATAATATTTTCCCACGCATTATTTACTATTTCCAGTGATTCTTCGGCATTCCGTGGTCTCACATTTCGTTTTTGGATACTTCTTACGAGTAGTCTTCATACTGCTTCCACAGGGTTAAGATCTGGACTATGACTGAGCCAGTTAAGAACATTGATGTTGTTATCTTGAAACCGGTTAGTTACGGTATGAGCAGTATGAGCGGAACAATTGTCTTGTTGAAATATGAACTCATTATTAGGAAATAATTGTGACACAGAAGGGAGCATAATATTGTCTAAAATCCTAATATACGTTTCACTATTAAATCGTTCGTCAATAAGCCACAAAACACCAGGACCACGTGTCAATATCCAAGCCCACATATTGACGGAAAATCTACCACTTTTATCAATATTAGATATGCATTTCTCATCGAATCGAGTATTCGGAGGGCGGTAAACACGAATACGACCGCTGTGTGTTGACTGGAAAGTTTTTTCGTCTGTAAAAATTACATTGTTCAAAAAATTTACATCATGCGCTAAAAATTCAAGCGCAAATCCTACTCGAGTTTCTTTATGTTCAGCTTTAAGTAAGTATTTCTGTGCTGCTGCATGACAGCGTAGCTCCGATTCTCTTACTTGCCGGCGACCAGTACTACTCGATCCAGGAAAATTCGTTTCTTCAGCAGCCTGAATAACTGAGTAAAATAGATTTTCTACTAAAGCATTTACCAATTGCAAATCTTGTTGAGCTGATATCCTTCGTCGCCCTGATCCAGGATTTCTACTAATCGCACCGTTTATTCTCCACTTTCTTAAAATGTTACACACTGAATTTTTGTCAACATTATAACGCAGTGCAATTTGTCTCATTGGCCATCCATCTTCTGCTTTGGCCATAACTCCAGATTTAACTAAATCGCTTATATGAGGCATATTAGTTTTTTTCACACTTGCACTAAATTATGACAACTAACTGATAATGTCACAAAAATTAAAGTTAGATGTACACAACTAGATTTTAGCAAAATACAGTTATAAGACTTGTCCTATTTTTTTTTGCTCACGACCGTACACTATATACCGGGTGGCATAGGAGGCATTTAACACACCGTAGCATGTTTATTTAAAAAGATTTTATTTTGAAATTTGGTACACTTATATAATGCGTGATTAACCTTTTTTAAGTACAAAAATTTTTTTCCCACCACTTCCGGTTTCACCGGAAGTGACATCTACTCTGTTATTTTAAATGGTACCCTGTATATTTTTTTACCTATCTGATTCGTCTCTAGATTCTCTTTTCAACCATGTATTGGAACACGGCATTTGTTTTTAAAATGACAGTTAATATCAATTTTAGTTTGTTAAGTCTAGGTGGCCCTGATATGAACCTTGGCAGATATTGATGCGTAGTGTGCCGTGATATCGAAAGACCTCTGGTATGCGACTCTGTGCCTCAGCTGAACAGACTAATAAGATCTAACTTATTTTTAAAAAATATCTTTAAACAACCCACGATATATAAAAACCAAGACAGGAACCCCATTTTTTCATTTCACCTAGTTAAAAAATACTTATTTGTCTTTTATTTTTGTCCAATACAATTGCTGTGCCTATCCTATTTTACTTTCTTCATTAAAGTTAGTATCGAATGTTATTGCATAGTAATGAATATTGTACTGCAACAAAAATAGTAAGCAGGCAGGTGGTGGGAAAAATTTTTTTGTGCTTAATAAAGGTCAATCGCGCATTATATAAGTGTAGTAAATTTGAAAATAAAATCTTTTTAAATAAACATGCTACGGGGTGTTACATGTCTCCTGTGTCACTCGGTATACGATTTATCGTTTTCGAGTTTTTATCGACTTTATCATGAAACAAGTGTTCTGATAGCGCGCTGTAAAGATGTATAAAAATGCATATCTCTGCCAATATTGATCGAATGAAAATGGAAAATAAAAGGAAATTGTTCGTAATCGATTTCAAAATTTCAAAAAAATCTATTTCGGCTCCAATAGGTCGTACGAAGTTTAAAAAAACCGATATTGTGCGGATTTTTATTACCTATAATTTTTATCTGTACATATTTTACAGTAAAATTAATCCTTTCAGAGTTTTTTGCGAAAAAACGATTTTTTTACCTATTTTTTAGATTATCCTGTGCATAGGTTTTTCGTCCATATAGTTTCTTCTTTGATGCTCAATTGTTTATTTCTTCACGGCATCCTATTCCGCGAAGAAAACTATATAGAATCAAAAATTTATCTCATGACTACCGAAAAAATGCGTAAAGCTGAATTTCCTAGCGCGAAGTTCAAGATAAAGAATTCCATTTTATTGTCAATTTATGAAAAAATTTCTCCACCATTTAATATAGGTAATAAACAAGCCTTCTAATAATAAATACCTGAACAGATCGTAAAAAATCACAATGACAAACCTACTAATTATTATACAATTATCATCAAGGTGTCAATTATGTCGGGTGAAAATTAGAAATTCCAATCTCTATTAGAATTAGCAAAAGATTGCCTGCCATTAAAAATGTCGTCAACCGCGATTTAATCATGGAGTTATAGACACCTATGACATAAAACAGTAATAATAAACAGGCTGACAGCACCGTATTAAGTTTTTACAACATTGAATTTCGAAATGACTTCTCGTATTTGAGAATAAATGTGATTAGGAAATCATAATTACGCACGCTAGGATGTTTTGTTAACCGGACCGAATCTCTTTCTCTTAAGTTTGAGGGTCACCGGCTGTCACCGAAGAAATAGTGTAGATTTTGTTCTTTAAAAAAGTTGGTTAGTATAGCACAATTTTTGTTTTTTCTCTGTTTCGTCTTGTCGAATTACACATATACCAAATTGTTTTTATATTTTTCGGTATTACAAGAGCTACGTAGAGCTTTGGGAAAGACTATGGGTACTTATAGACATACTCTATACACAAGAGGTTAGGTACATTGGTAAATACGCTAGTTAATTGTGTGTTTGGAGTTTGTACGGAATTTTTGAGCACTTCACATCTACATGGGGCACCATATAACTGAATAAATGTACGCCAGTGATATTGTTAATATTGTGGTGACTTTTCAAATTATTATTACAGAAAATTTCATTTTTATTAATGATAATCTCCTAACATAAGTACTCGATAAGTATTCAAACTTTGAAATTCTCTTAATTGATCACTCTTCCACCGCGTTCTCCTGACTTAAATCCCATTGAATATATGTCAACTCAACTTTTTGTGCACAGTAAATTATTCTATTAGTTTTATTGCAAATTTCATTAATTTTCAACATGTTCTTGCAATTATCAAAATACCAGAATACATTTTGACTTTTAGTCCAGTGCTATTAGGTTTATACCGCGGAACCTAGTAGACCAGGGAAATAAGAAAAACATTCCAGAATTTTGACAAACAGCTCGTATCGAGATGCGGTTTTCGGCATCGTGTTCGGAAAAAACCAGAAAAAATCAACATATAGTGCACGCGCCATTTTTAGAAAAATGCATATGGGGTGCAAAAACTGCATTTAATATTGCATAAATATTTACCAAATTATACTAATTAAAAAAAAAACCGGAAAAATCACTCGAAAATTGTCACTCGGGGGCGCTGAGTCCAGATCTGCCCTCGGAGCCGGCCGGGAACGCTCAGGGGTGGCGGAGTAAAAACCGCTGCACAAGGAATCACTACTTCCACATCCAGATTTTGTATCCAAATCTTATAGACACTAAATCTCAATATAATATTTTACTCCCTTTAATATTAGGATGGGGGTGGCAATGAGGGTGGTAGAGGGAGTGACTAATGTCAAAATAAATTTTAAAGGCCCTTGGTTCTCGTATACACACTGTTGTGTGGGTACAACTAGTTAAATGTTCTTCAGAAGAAGTTATTTATTAAACAAAACTTTAACAAAAAGTGGTTACGAATCTAAGTTTAAATATACGAATTGAATGGTTTGAGAACAGAAATATGACTGACCTCTTTTGCCTGCATTTCGGCGGTCTCTCGTATACCTCTCGAGGGATGGGTAAATGAGCGTAATTTCCAAATTACGGTTGGCTATTGTAGTTGGCCATTACCACCTCCAGCCTGTCGGCATTTTTGCCTTAAAGGTATAACCTTTGTCAGTTTTACGATTATGGTATTTCCGTGCTTAATTGTGGGAAAGTACACTACACACACTAAATCCCAATTTAATTTTTTACTCCCTTTAATAATAGGGTGGGGGTGGAAGAGGGGGTAGCTAACTCCAAAAAAATGTTTTGAGACAATTCGTTGTTGTATGCACACTAAATCACATTTTAATTTTTTTTACTCCCTTTCATACTAGTGTGTGGGGGTGATAGTGGAAGTGGCTGATGCCAAAAAAATTTTGACAACTTGACTTTTCATGCATGCCCTAAATTGCAATTTTATGGACTCTTACCTGCTTGCTTTGCCTATTTATCCCATCTACCCCCGAACCCTTCAATGGATTTAGATCAAAATATAATCTAGTTCTAGATTTCATTATAATACATAAGTGTACCAAATTTCAAGTCAATATCATAAACGGTTCCAGAGTAAACGTGCGCACAAAAAAGTTACAGACCGACAGACAGGGAATTTTTTTTCGCTCAAATTTA
Organism: Leptura quadrifasciata; assembly: GCA_963675555.1. Classification (NCBI taxonomy): domain Eukaryota; kingdom Metazoa; phylum Arthropoda; class Insecta; order Coleoptera; family Cerambycidae; genus Leptura; species Leptura quadrifasciata. Next base: position 8,428,286 of record OY776681.1, on the reverse strand, counting down.
AAATCTCGAAGTTTCATGACATTTTTGAAACCTATTTCAACAACGAAAAAATATATATAATTTTGTAAATAATTATGCAATATTAAATGCACTTTTTGCACCCCATATGCAATTTTCTAAAAATGGTGCGTGTACTATATGTAGACTTTTTTCCTGGCATTTTTCCGAACACGATGCCGAAAACCGCATTTCGATACGAGCTGTAAAATTCTGGGAATTCGGGCAAAATAGTTCTAATTTCCCTGGTTTATAGATATAATGAACGGATTTGAATATTTCCGGGCTTTTTTGAATTTCTTATACTAAAAAGTAAAAAGATTACCCTTTTAAACTTTCCGCTGCTGATTTTGAAATGAAAATAACGTTACTTCTAATATAATATAACCGTTTTACAGCTAATTCATTTTCCTCTCGAAAATTATTTAATTTCTATATAAAGTATACAAAAACAATAACTTCAAACATACATGAATTTTGAGTTAGTTCCATATCCTGTACCTCTGTTCGATCAAGGTTTAATGCGAAAGACAACTAAATTAAATTTTTATGATTTATATTAATGTAAATAATAACAATCCATTTTCGTATGTTATTGATGGAGGGAGGAATGTTATTACATCGTTGCAAATGGCAATTAGATGAATATTTCGAGACAATATGCAATCTTTACATACGATATTTAATAAATAATTACGGAAACAATGTTTTTGTGGTTTTTGATGGATATCGCAACATCAATAGCACTAAATCAGCTGAAAGATATCGTCGATCATTGAAAAATGCTTCAACAGATTGAATTTTTGATGACAATATGCCAAGAAAAGTTCCTTGCAAACAGCAATAACAAAAGCAGATTCATCGAAATGTTAAGGAAGAAACTAGCTGATAATATTTTCTCAAACCAGCAAAAGGCAGGGTATCCGCAAAAATGTATTCAAATCAAAGCCTTGATCAAACATTACCAACGTGTAAGCATCATATTTTGTTCCTACATGCATTAACTTCAGCGTTTTACAAAAAGGGTAAAAATAAATTTTCTAAATTATTCGAAAATCGTTAAGTAGTAAGCCTATAGGTACGAGAGCTCACTTTAGAACTGGATGGCATGTATCTATTGTTTGATTTGACATTTATCCTCTAAGAGTTAACCCTGTATTGGTAAACCGACCCCTAACCGCGCGCACATAACGAACCTAACCTTTCGTAGTCGTATGCACCTAGCAAACCTAATTTATGTATTAGTCTGTACAGCTTTTAAACAGGGTCTGTACGGTATGCAAACAGGTCTGTACGAATATTAAACAGGGTCTGTACCAAAAATAAACAGGTCTAAAACCTATTTGCCTAGCACGAAGGTCGAATGGCGATGCAAGAAGACCAGAGGCTGTCATGGTTCATAGAGTGGGTTCATGAGTGATTCATGGGGGTGTCATGACCTGTTTGAAAGCTGTACAGACCTGTTTAATATTCGCACAGATCTGTTTGCATACCGTACAGAAGGCCCCTCTGAATATTTAAATAGTGGCTGTTTGCCATAAGAATCAATGTATTTTTACCTATCTTGATCTTCCATCCATGAACAGCCCATAAAACCGTACAGACTTGTTTATTATTTGTACAGACCTGTTTGAAAGCTGTACCTATCCCGTGTCGCTGTTTAAAATCCGTTTATATCTGTTTAAAACTTATTTGCCCAGCACGAGAGTCGAGGGGTGATGCAAGAAGACCAGAGGTTGTCATGGATGGTTCATAGGGGTGTCATGGGTGGTTCATAGAGTGGGTTCATGAGTGGTTATGGGGGTGTCATGATCTGTTTGAAAGCTGTACAGACCTGTTTAATATTCGTACAGATCTGTTTGCATACCGTACAGAAGGCCCCTCTCAACATTTAAATTGTGTCTGTTTTCCATAAGAATCAGTGTATTTTTACCTATCTTGATCTACCGTCCATGAACAGCCCATAAAACCGTACAGATCTGTTGATTATTCGTACAGACCTGTTTGAAAGCTGTACCTATCCCGTGTCGCTGTTTAAAATCTGTTTATATCTGTTTAAAGCCCATTTACACAACACGAGAGTCGAGGGGTGATGCAAGAAGATCAGAGGCTGTCGTGGATGGTTCATAGGGGTGTCATGGGTGGTTCATAGAGTGGGTTCATGAGTGATTCATAGGGGTGTCATGATCTGTTTGAAAGCTGTACAGACCTGTTTAATATTCGTACAGATCTGTTTGCATACCATACAGATGGCCCTTCTGAACATTTAAATTGTGTCTGTTTTCCATTAGAATCAATGTATTTTTACCTATCTTGATCTACCGTCCATGAACAGCCCATAAAACTATACAGACTTGTTTATTATTCGTACGGACCTGTTTGAAAGCTGTATCTATCCCGTGTCGCTGTTTAAAATCTGTTTAAAACCTATCTGCCCAGCACGAGAGTCGAGGGGTGATGCAAGAAGATCAGAGGCTGACATGGATGGTTCATAGGGGCGTCATGGGTGGTTCATAGAGTGGGTTCATGAGTGATTCATGGGGGTGTCATGACCTGTTTGAAAGCTGTACAGACCTGTTTAATATTCGTACAGATCTGTTTGCATACCGTACAGAAGGCACCTCTGAACATTTAAATTGTGTCTGTTTTCCATAAGAATCAATGTATTTTTACCTATCTTGATCTACCGTCCATGAACAGCCCATAAAACCGTACAGACTTGTTTATTATTCGTACAGACCTGTTTGAAAGCTGTATCTATCCCGTGTCGCTGTTTAAAATCTGTTTATATCTGTTTAAAACCTATTTGCCCAGCACGAGAGTCGAGGGGTGAAGCAAGAAGGCCAGAGGTTGTCATGGATGGTTCATAGGGGTGTCATGTATGGTTCATAGGGGTGTCATGGATGGTTCATAGAGTGGATTCATAAATGATTCATAGAGTGGGTTCATGAATGGTTCAAGGGGGTGTCATGACCTGTTTGACTTAGCTGCTTAAATGCTCCACCAATGATACTAATGAATGACATCGAAAATGTCGGAGACAATTAGACATGATTATCCTTTTAATAAAAATTTAAAATTATTAATGTCATTAAAATTTATAGTACTTATTATTTAGCGTAAGTTGTTAGTAAATTATTTTCTAGAAAAAACTAATGTGCTTGCATTATTTAATGTTTCTTTAATTTATTTCGTTTTTTGGAGACTGCCATCTTCAAATTGATTTAAAAATATAATTTTTTTTACAAATCCTTTATAGACAACCTCGAAAACTATAACAATCATTATTTTTATATTATATTTCTCCTTGAAATTTCTAAAAATTTTTGTTTGTGGCATTAAAAATTAAAATCCATTCATTATACCTGGGTTCCGTAATTTTTCATTTATAATGACTAATTGCACTGGATTATTTCCGCAAATATCAAATGAAATATTTCTAACACATTTCACACATACATTTTATTATCTATGGTGTACCGACATAGACTTACATTCCTCTCTTAATTATTCCAGAAAAAGGGCCCGCCGGCCCTGCTTACGTTACATAGAAATCCATACACCTTCGGCATAACAATATAATAACTCGATGCAAACAAAAGACTACACAATCCAATTAGATATGCATGTGAGACACTATTACGTAACATTAAATTTATCAATGAGTGTGCAGGCGAAAAACAAAAGAATTATTTAAGTGAGTCTATCCTGCATGAGCATTAAATGTGTTACACACCTTCTTTTTGTCCCTCATCGAGCCCTTCCCTCTGACCATTATTTTGCAGCCGGTCTCCTGTTCTAGTTGTTTGGCGGTCATGCCTCTGGGACCCAGAATCCTCCCGACGAAGTTGAACTGGAAAAAAACAGAAAAAGAAACATGTAAAAAGAAAGTTCGACAATCGTAACAATGTGAATGATTAGGTTCCTTTCCGAAATTATCGGCGAGCGAACTCTTCTTTAAGGTTAAACGATGACACGATGTTACAATTAATAAATAATGCATGGTCACGACTGTTATTTGTTTCCATTCGCGATATATAATCAACGTTTAAATCTTTACACACAGATAGCATCGTGTACTGGGTGGTTCTTTTAAGTTAGTAAATCACAGACCAAGAAAAATAAATACACTGTGTCCCAAATTGGACATGCATGCATTGCTAATTCTATATCATCAAAGGTAAACGGTTAAATGGAAAATGGAGACATTTTTGAGGAATTTTATAACCGTTTCGACGGTCCCGTAAGGTCACTAAAATAGTGGGGGCGGTGTTCTTAAAACGTCTTAAACTATCTACTGTCAATACACGACTTGGAGATGCTCTCGTGGACGTTACCGTCGTTATCAGAAAATTCAAAACAGCGACCCCTACATATTCGAGAGCATGCATTACAGACTATCGATTTTACGAGGGCCACACCAAAAATCTCGCTTAATATCTATTGTAGAGGAATAAAGTTATTCCATTTTTTGTGAGTTATATTTGAGCAAAAAGAAATTTGAAATCCATAGCCTACTTTATGAGATATACAGAGCTTTCAATAATGATCACAGGACACGTGATTTTTTAGTTAATCTTTTAGGCTTGTCATGTTTTAGCCATGTCAGAACCTGCCATACTAGGGATATTTTAATTCGTATGTATCTAAGGGTGCGTTTTCAAGTATCTTTGCTGGCGGTTTTTTTTTTCGACGAAGTTACACGAAATCTCGACGGAACGCGCGGTTTAATTGGCTCTGAATCTGAACACGCCCGGCGGAACCAATAAGGCAACGGTTTGTCTACGCTGAATATTTAGCGCCATACAGTCTTCTTGTAGGCATATCCTAACATTTAATTATTTATTTTAATCTGTAATGTCATATCATAGATGTAGTAGTAGTGTTTTGGTGGATATTGCATAATTTTCAGTACTATTTCAGGAGTTTTGAATTGTTTTAATTATTATTTGAGTACTAATCACTTCTTTTCAGAACTATATAATTTACATCAGTTATCTTCTGGTGAGTAAGGATAAAGAGAAAAAGAATGTTAGGTTAAGTAATGTTTTTTAAATTTTATTCTAGTCCTGTCTTGCAATGGTTTTGCCTTCATTTTGACGGCTCATTTTCGGAGTGGAACTCGCAAGGAAGATGGATCATGGAAGTATTCATTGCAATCATGCATCGAACAATTTATGGAAAAATTTCCTGACGCATATATTCCATACGACACATTTTCAAATCGTAAATATGTACTCGTTGATCGTTTTGCAAAGAAACACTGCCTTTGCAAGGGAAAATCCACTGGTAGGCCAACTGCTTTAACTGAAGTGGTTATGAACGACGTTCGAGAAAGAATGAATCAAAGCCCGACAAAATCCATACCAAAGTTGTCCGCTCAAACAGGTAGGTACTTTTACACAAAATTTTTTAATTACTGAATACGTTACATACCATTTAAATTTAGTTTCTTGAAAATATAAAATATGAATTTCTTTAGTGAAAATTGTTATCAACAACTAATAACGATACCTACCAAAACTCTTGTTTATATATAAAACCTGAATGCAAATAAAAAAAATATATGAAACTGGGAATCGGTTCTCTTCAGATATCTTAATATACCTAAACGACAAATCAACGAATTTTTTTTTTAGGTCTTTCAGTTGGAACAACCCAGAAAACACTCAAAAAACTCCATTTGCATCTATACGAGGTAACCATTGTTTAAGAACTATTACCCCCCTGATTTTGAAAGTTGAGTAAGATATTGTCGTTAGTTCAACGGAAATTTAAATTACAACAATGTATTGGATTTAACCTATTTTACTGATGAAGCGTGGTTCCACTTAACAGGTTATATCAATAGTCAGAACTACAGAACATGGGCTACAGAAAACTCTCACACTTACGTAGAAATAAGTTTACACCCCTTAAAAGTTGGTGTATGGGTGGCAATATCCAGAAGGCGAATTATATGCCCTATATTTTTTCGTGAAACAATTAATGCCCAAAGGTACCAAACTCTTATTTTAGAGCAATTTCTGGCGCAGTTGCATGACGATGAACTGCAAGATGGTTATTTACAGCAAGATGGCGCTACTGCCCATACAGCAAGAGCTTCACTTGATTTTTTACGGGAGCTTTACGATGACCGATTAGTCAGCCAGGGACTATGGCCTGCACGGTCTCCAGATCTAACCCCCTGTGATTATTATAGGTTACTGAACGGGAAATCCTAATCCTTAACATAAACAGAGGTATAATTATATTTTTACCATTACCTAGAAGGGCTACATCCGTTTACCGCGGCAAAAAAGATGTAATAATTCTAGGTAATGGTAAAAATGTAATTATACCTCTATTTATGTTAAGGATTAGGATTTCCCTATTTAACTAGACTCTAAAATTTCCTGTATTTCATTCTAGTTTGAATCATTGTTTGATAATGACGTAAGGTCGAAACTGCAGTCACAACACTTTGTAAATATAGTGGTAAAAAACATAGTAGTGTGTTCCTCATTTCAGATATATTCCATCTTTTTTTTAATCAACCGGCGCGTTATTTTCATGTCTATAACTTTCATTGCTTTTTCCAACTTATCGTGAAATCTAAGACCGCTCATTAAGAAAGAATAATGATAGTAAAGCAAAGCTGTTAACGTTCATTTATTCTAATAGATTTCTAGATAATTGCGCCAATTAAAACAACATCTGTGTGCAATTATTATATTTACGTTAACATTCCTAGAAATTTTTAATATCGTTAACTTGTTCGAGATAAGGAAATTTTGCGGTATTGCATAAAAATACGACATTTATGTTTACACCGTGCATGCCTTTGTAGAGGCTGGAGGGTTATGAAATTCATTTGATGCATTTCAGAGGATCTTATTGATGCACTCGAACTATATATTTTTGTTCACAAAACTCGAAAATTGAGTTGATTTCGGATGACTTTTGGAAAGAAAGTAGAAAGACAAATTGTTATTTGCCCTCGCAAATTTGACAATGGCTTAACCGAGTCTGACGATCTTTTTGTATAATGTTCAGCGTATTTCCAGGTAGGATATGGACTATCAAAATTACTTTTTCGCAGAGAGGACATTTCTAGATTCCAAAACAAAAAAATTCGCATATTTCTAGTCCTACAAGTATGAGAATTAAATTACTGTCAGCGCTAAGGTTTAATAATCATGATTCTTAAAAAAACACCAATTTTTATAAAATACTTCTTGGAAAATAATCAGTTATTTTAAGCACAAGAAACTTCTTCTGAGTTGCAATTGGATTGATCACCAGACATCGCAAAAATGGACTCTTTGAGCCTGCACCGTTCAAACCCTAATTCGCAATATTTAATTAAAAAATCCGATAAACTTGGAAGAATTTGAACCGGGGCTACGTGTAAAAAATCTAATTTTGGAGCGCTAATGCTTGTGTAAAGTTTGAGAACCAACTGGGGAAAGATAAAATAGCAAGTAAGAGTAAGAGATCAGTTTCAAAGTAATTACAATATTTCTTAGTTTATTAAACCCAGCGAAAACATAAATTTTACATAAGTTTAAGAGGCATCTTTAAACATTAAAAATTATAGTTAATTATATAATTTATACATACATAATAAATACCATAAATAATAGACTTATTCTTACTTCATTATTATTAATTTTGTATTTTGTTTTATTAATACTATGATGAATAATTTCAAATAATAAATTAGAAACTTGTTTCTTGCTTGCGATGCGCATTATCGAAGAAAAAAATAATATCGCAGTATTTGTCATTTTGGTTTTAAATTTTAGTTGGATAGTTTAAACCTGGTCAGAATGATTATGAAATACTTCTTTATTATTATACTTTACAAAACGTTCTGAATAAAGTTGGTTCCTTAAAATGTTCTCATCTCAACCACTAACTGAGGAAAAACAAAAAGGTGCCTACGTAGAGATTTTCCTGTGTAAAGGAGATTGCTCGCGACAAGCTTTTATATCATAAAAAAAATTATATAATGTAACAAAATGATGGATTTGATTTACTTCCAAGTTTATTTTCTACTGTTCAGAGCATTTAAATAAAAGCTATAAATAAATGACAAAAGTCTCAGTCATATTGGCGCCGCCATTTTGAATTTCTGAATTTTGACTGAAAATTCATAATTCGCGACCTAGAAAATCTCCAGATATCGATTTTGAGTCGAATCGGATCTTAAAAAGTAAAGTCGTCCGCCATCTTGAAGTCGTCATCCTGAACTAAATTTTTGATTAGAAATTCGTAATCGGAGAACCCGAAAACCCCCAAATATCGATTTTGATTGAAATTACAAAAGTCGTCCGCCATATTGGCGGTGCCATTTTGAATTTCTAAATTTTGACCAAAAATCCATAATTAGCGATCTCGAAAATCCCCAGATATCAATTTTGAGACGAATCGTATCATAAACGGTAAAGTCGTCCACCATCTTGAACTAAATTTTTGACTAGAAATGCGTAATCCGCGACCCCGAAAACCCCCAGATATCGATTTGGATCTAGATCACAAAAATCTCAGCCATATTGGCGCCGCCATTTTGAATTTCTGAAATTTACCTAAAAATTCATAATCCGCCACTTAGAAAATCACCAGATATCGGTTTTGAGTTAAATCGGATCATAAACGATAAAGTCGTCCGCCATCTTGAAGCCGCCATCCTGAACTAAATTTTTGACTAGAAATTCGTAATCGGCTAACCCGAAAACCCCCAGATATCGATTTTGATCGATTTGGAACTAAATGACAAGAGTCGTCAGCCATATTGGCGCCGCCATTTTGAATTTCTGAATTTCGACCGAGAATTCCATAATTGGCGATCTCGAGAATCCCCAGATATCGATTTTGAGTCGGATCGGATCATGAATGATAAAGTCGTCCGCGATCTTGTTTTTTTCTTATATGAAAATATTAAAGTGTATTGTCACGGAGTTATACATATGTGCAAGATTTCACCTAAACAAACTAACTAACAAACATTACAAGTTTAGTAAAAGTTTTAAAAATGCTGGAATGGCTTATCCCGTTCAATTTATCTGTGACTGGGCGGCATACATACAACTACGCCCAAATATCAGAAATCGGATAAAAATTATGACCAAAATTACAGCTACTTGTATAAAAAGTGTGTTAGCTGGAGCTACAGTTACTTTACTTAAAAAGTAGCTCAGTTATATAGCTACAACTTTAATCTAAAACATAATATTTTTAGTCGCAAACTCCTCTATAAGATCCTTATTTTACTATAAGGAACGTAACCAGACTGCAACCAACAGCTACTCTCCGGGCTATGTGCCCCGCCGAGCGCTGAATTACAAGTTACAAGTCTGGCGCGTTAAGTGTAATAATTGCATATTACCATCAAAACGCTAATGCTTCGATTACAACAAACACCAGCCGAGAGACTGATCCTACTTAAAGGAACTCTCTTGCCAGCCGTCACACACCACTTGCAGACTGCAGTTTCGAGCTGTTGGCTCTCGTCAGTGCAAGTTAGGCATGTAACGACCGGCACGAGGATCCTTTGACTACTTGGTACATCCCGGTATTTTTACAATAGCGACATGTAAAATAGTCAGCAGGCATATGCTAAGCTCAGTCAGGCTATTTATTTTTCGATTGCAACAGACACTGGACCGCTAGATGGCGCCTGCTGACTATTTTACATGTCGCTATTGTAAAAATACCGAGATGTACCAAGTAGTCAAAGGATCCTCGTACCGGTCGACACATGCCTACCTTGCACTGACGAGAGCCAACAGCTCGAAACTGCAGTCTGCAAGTGGTGTGTGACGACTGGCAAGAGAGCGCCTTTAAGAGTCCCGTTTGCAAAGCACACAACTACTAGGCCTGTAAATTATAATAAAAACACTATACCGAGGGCCCCGAGGGGTGGAGCTTGCATTGCGGTTATTGTTTTGCTATTGGCGTAAATATTACCTGAGATTTCATCAGAGTTGGAGTCGAGCTCATTGTGCTGTTTGTGGAGTGAATTATCGTCAGAATGTTCGGCAGTAAATGAGGCCACAAATAACACTGAATACGCGTAGAGACGCGCGGAGATATTGTATATACGAAAATCGAAAAAGAGCCACACAATTAAAAATTCTTACAGTTAAGATAATTAATTTTTTATTTTTTTTGTGATAAATGTTATTATATTCTACGTTGCTGTGTTTTTAGTTTTTTGATTTTCACATTTTAAAATTTTGAAAATTCGTAAAGAAAAAAGTAATTTTTTTTTTCAAAAGTCCACGCACCGACACAGATTGAACTTCTATGTATTTACCCTCCAAATTTCGTATTCATATCTTCTCTAATTATGTCACAGTTATCTGGCTACGATTTCATGTTTTTCGTGAACGCAAACGGAACGCTTAAGTAGGATCAGTCTTTCGGCTGGTGTTTGTTGCAATCGAAGCGTTAGCGTTTTGATGGTAATATGCAATTATTACACTTAACGCGCCAGACTTGTAACTTGTAATTCAGCGCTCGGCGGGGCACACAGCCCGGAGAGTAGCTGTTGGTTGCAGTCTGGTTACGTTCCTTATAGTAAAATAAGGATTTTATAGAGAAGTTTGCGACTAAAAATATTATGTTTTAATATTCCGTCATCTAAAAGCACATTTGAACTACTTTATCTAAAATTGTAATTTAGCTGTAACTACAGTCACTGCACCTAAATAGTACTTTAGCTGCAGCCACAGCTTTTATGTCCAAATATTTACCAGAAGTTGCAACAAATCGAATAAAAATTTAAAGGCAGCAAAAAATAGCCGCATGGTAAAGTTTTGTAACTGGGCAAGCTAATTCGAAGTAGCTCAACAGCACAGTTACTTTACCTAAGCAGTAACCTGGCTGTAGCTGCAGTCAATTTACCTAAGTAGTAACTTAGTTGTCAAAGATTACAGTTATTTCAGCTTGAAGTTGGTGCAAAAATGTTCAAACACTCTATTAATGTCATCAAATGTACTTTTAAAATTACACATTTTACATCTTAATAAAAGAAAATTAATTAAACACTTACATCTGGATGTTCTTTGACTGGTACATATACTTTTTCTGTGAGGGTTGTTACAGGTCCGTCAGGATCTGGCAGTACTAAGGGCTCTTTTTTTACTCCATTTATTTGAAATAAACTAGCCCTTACTTTTGCTATTTCTGAAACAAACAGAGAAATATTTTAAGGAAATTTCAATTAATATTGAAACAAAATATGTTATAAACTAATTTGAGACAATTTTGTTGCAGATGTCTTCAGGGAAAACCTAATTGTTGCTTAACCTATAAGCGCACTAGGTCCTAAATGTCGTCATGTAATATTTACCGCGATATCCAAAATTTTCTGACCTGAACTAAGTATGCATATAACATATAACATGCTCTAAAGAAGACTGGATAGCCGTGCAAGGATCAGACCCTTCAAGATTTAAAAGAGATATTTCTGTTACACAAAAAGATCTAACATGTTCTTTTCAAATGTATATTTTCTTTAAGAAAATGGAATTAATAAATGTATTTAACAGAAAAATATATCGCTTTTGTTCTTCACATTTTATCCCTACTTTTCAGAAGGATGTGTGCTTCCTCAGTCTAAACCGCCCAACCTGTACGAGTTTGACCCCACGCAAAACTTGATTTGTAAAATCAAGTGCCATTAACAGTGACTGCAATCAATTAATTAATCAGCTCCCGACACGATATCAGAATGGGTGTTCTCAATTAAATAATTAATTAATCTATTAAGAGTAAGCGAGCTCTCCTTCAGACGGTTTGATTAACTTTTCAACGAACTACGTACCAGATTGTTTTATAATTATAATCGTTACAGAAAAAAAGACTTGCAATATGTGATTGCAGATATCTCAGGCATTACAGTGTAGCTACTTATCTCGGTAACAGTAAAGTCAATTCGAAGTAATTATTCATTATAAATGACTTGTAATGGAACAGATTTTCTAACAACAATTATTATGTTATTAATAATTGTCCGTGTTATGTAAGTAGATTGCAATCTCGTGCAGACATTATGCAGAAATTTTCTAAAGAATGTTCTCCGCAAATGTCTCCCATGGCTGGTATCAGTGTTATATTGTGAACCTGCACGACCGACGTGGTAGTAAACGGTAAGTGGCCACACTGTTGAATGGATCTGAAGGTTTATCACACGAAATTGCGTAAAACACGCATGCATGGTATCATGGTACTTTGAAATATTGTTTTTCGTCCTTGTTACAGGTGTCTAAGCTCTGAATATTAAGAACAATAATTATACTAGTCAACATCCTCTTAACTGATATAAAGGAACTTTTTTTATTCTAAGAAACAATAATTTATGTATTACATCACGTTAGATCATAGAGGACGGGGCAGGACCTGTATCTGATGATGAATTTTTTTCATACCAGAAAATCGGATGAGGGCGTCATTTCCACGTATAAAAGATACAGTTGGTAGAACTTGCTAACTCCAACCGTTTTCGAGGAAAGTGCAGTTAAACATTTCAATAATTTTCTGAAAGACAAATTCAAATTTATGAAACAGTGTATTTATTGAAAAAAGTACAAAACGTAAGGCAAAACAAAATCGTAATAACAGCAGTGGCGGCCCGTCAGAGTGGGCATGCCATCCCTGAGCAAAACTTGTAATAAACAATATGAATATTGAATAGAATGTGTGCACAATTGAAAATGTATCAAACAGAAAAAATAACTATAATGTATTAACATTGATTAATCAATCCCTTATGAATATCAAATATGATAGCAATTTCTAATTTGATAAATAGGAACAAAAATAAGTTAAAATACATATCAGCGGTGCCATATAGTTAAGTTACCTATAACTATAATTTTATTTTTCTTTGTGTTTTAAGGTATAATGTATTAGAATACATATGCCTCTATATTATCCAAAAAGGATTAAAATAATGTTTAATTTTATTTTGGCAGTTTTAGATGTGAAATTAATATAATATGTAAACGAAATAAATGTATAATATTCCAATATGGGACTTCGCGCTCGGTGGGATGTGGACACTGCCACCCTCATCCCTTCCCTTGTCTTTTACAGTGTCGTGATGTTTCGCCGAAAATCGTTTCATTTTCGGGCGTGTGGAGTCAAGTCAGTATTCGCGAATGTCAAATGTTGGAAATGAAGATTTTGGTTTTTGGTTAGGTTTGTGAAATGTTTTATTCTCTCAATTTTATGTTTTTTTAATTTGTAATCTGTGATATTTGTTGGAATTTGGTAAATAGTAAGTGTCTACTTTAGCAGAAAAAGTGTAGTGAATGGACAAGTGACAATTTTATTTTTATACATTTATTTAACGTCGGCCTATTTCCGCTACTGAGGCCTAACACCGACGCCTGTAGACGAGCTACACCCAACCAGGAATTCTGCCGAACCTCTTGCCTTAAGAAGAGTAGGGATCTTTTACTTGCCTAACATTTAATAGACAAGGGACCGACGGCTTTACATCCCCTCCGAAGGATGGTATATCTCCTATTCAACCCTCGCCTAAGGTGGTATAGCTTCCACGCATACACTGATATACAAGCCGCTGGAAGATGTGTGAGGCGAGGACGCGGTTTCCGTTGGAATGGTCACCCATCCAAGTACTAACTGCGCCTGTCGTTGCTTTACATCGCATACCGAAGTATGTACATAGTAAAGACGCACCTACGCTCGCCCCTGACAAATTATTAATATTAAAATATTTGCCATGGCCGACGTAAGAAAAACGGTAAGCCATAATTCTGATATACATTTTTTATTAGAAAACAATTTTGCGTCCCCAACATACGACGACAAAATTTATGTAACTAAATTAGAGCTACGTCGCCCCACTATGGGAAATCTCATTAATGTAAATTCTAATTCGTCCAATAGAAAATTTTGTGTCACGGAGTATCAGAAATGTTTCTGGAAGTGAAATAAAATATAAACTTTATTAATAGTAAAACTATTATAAAAATAGTAAAAATCCGTAGAATTCAACAGGGATAGATAATTTCAAAACATTATTCAAGTCATTTGAAATGGGCAGAGGCATCATTGACTGTTTTTTGCATGATTTTTACACCCATTAAATTTCTGTGGAGAAATGTCATTATTATATTCGGTTTTATCACCCGTCCTGCCTACTCAGAGCTAAAAGCTACGGGCCGCCACTGAATAACAGCCTAACCTCTTTCTCACTTCCTTATGAACTAATGGATTATTTTCATGGTATTGAGATAAATACATAAATCAAAAGATTGTCTAAAATAAGGATCTAATATTATTAGAAGACCAAAAAATAACGTAAAAGTTGACTTATGACATTATAAACTTTTCCCCCATGCAAAAATCCCATTGCCGCAACTTAAATGTTCGATATGATCTCCACCTACTTCTTTCTATGTCTTTTCTAATTCTATTCATAAACGATTTTCTTACATGGAAAAATACATTTCTAATAAAATTCGCTGTATTTTTCCCCACAGTTCTTCTCTTGAGTTGATAGTATTTGAATAGACTAAGGACTTTATATGTCCCCACACATAATCCAAAGGATTATAATCAGGACTCCTTGGTGGCCAAGCAAACTCACTTCTTCGACCGATCCATCTGCGTGGGAAAGTCTCATCAAGACAATGCCTGACTTCAATGGAGAAATGAGGGGGAGCTCCATCTTGCATGAACCACATCCTGAGCCATATGTCTAGCATGACAGCATGTGATATATCAGTAAGAGTATTTTAAATGGTCAGTCGACCATTTAAATTTGGAGAAAGGGCAAATGGTCCCAATAATTGATCGCCGACAATACCACACCAAACGTTAATCTTAAATATTTGCTGACAATGCCTTTCTTTAACGGCATGAGGATTTTCTACTTCCCAGTAATTGGTATTTCTCCAGTTAAAAACACCTGGGCGAGTAAAAGTTGCTTCGTCGGTAAATAAAGTGTTCTTAACAAAATTAATAATAATAATAATAATATTTATTTCTCCATTGCAAAGATATACAAAAACAAATGTACAAAAGATCAACGAAGAAAGTGCCAAAAAGATGAAAAACATTGAAAAACGAAAAATTGATCAAATATTTCAAACGTATCTGCACATACAAACTATTTTGTACACAAATCAAGTTAAAAGAAAATAACATATAAATAGATAAAAACATATAAACAGATATTTCTTATCCTATATCTTTTTTTTGAAAAATGTGTATACTGCCAGAGACTTTAATGTCTTTATCGAGAGAGTTGTATAATTTACAGCCCTAATACAGAAAGCTTTTCTGGAACATACTTGTTCTATGAGAATCGGGGAGTAAAAGATCTCTGAATCTTGTTTCATGTAAATGTCTGGCTTGATTTCTTAAAAATATAGATTTATTTTTATGGACATATAAACATACCTCAAAAATATATAGGCTAGCAACTGTTACAATTTGTAACTGTTTAAAGGCATCATGACAAGTTTCTCTGTAACTCAGACTGGACAAAATTCGGACAGCATATTTTTGTAACAAGAATACTCTATTTACACTATTACCCCAATTCATGATTCCATACCTGAGATGGGAATGAAAATTGGCATAATAGAGCGTTTTAAGAATGTCTTGGCTGCAGTGTTTGGACATGAATTTTAGAGCGTAGCAGCTAGTTCTTAATTTTTTGCACAAATTTTCAATATGGCATGTCCATTGCATGTGTTTGTCAAAAGTAACACCCAAAAGTTTATTAACCTCAAAGAGTTTGAAGGTTTCGGTATTGTTACTTAGTGAAAATTGAGTTGAAACTGTTTTTGTTTTGTTTAGATTTAAGTTATTTTTTTTGCTCAGCATATTATTTCGTCATATTAGTGGACATCTTTGCCTCAGTTAGTTTATTTCCTGTAATTAAAACATTAGTATCATCGGCATAACAAACAACATGAACATTAGGTATTTTTTGTAAATAATAAATTATGCATTAGCAAATAGTATATATAGAAGTGGTCCCTGGATTGAACCTTGAGGAACTCCTTGTTTAATGGCACAAGCTTTACTTTCCACTCCCTCTTCCATTTTTACCTTTTGAGACCTATAGTAAAGATAGGAGGTAAATATTTGCAACGCCGTTCCTCTAACACCATACCGTGCAAGTTTAGCTATGAGCAACTGATGATCAACCAAATCAAAAGCTCGTGAGAAGTCTATAAAAAGACCTACAACAATTTTTTTATTATCTAACGCTTTAACAATTTTGTGGTGGAATTCGCATAATGCAGACTCACTACTTTTGTTTGCGGTGAAACCGTGTTGCCCGGGAGAAAGCAACTTATTTTTTTGGGAAAAATTTGACAACTGATCCTTGAGATGGAGTTCAAGAAGGTTTGAAAAGCTGCATAGTAAACAGATAGCTCTATAATTATTATAATCATTTGGATCTCCCTTTTTGTATAGAGGATACACAATTGCCAGTTTAAATTTACTAGGAAATATACCTTTTTTAATGGAGAGGTTTATTATATAGGCTAGGGGACAGCTAATGACATGTTCACATTTTTTTATTACATTGTTAGAAATATTGTCATGGCCGCTGGAGTTTGAAGACTTTAATTTATCTACAAGTGATTCCACATCAAGACCACTGACTGGTGATAAATACAGAGACTTCGATCCCTGTTGTGTTTATTTACAACAAATTGACAAAATTGTAGCCCTTGTAGAAGATCCCTTCAAAGTAAGTTTTGTACAGGAGTGAGATGATATGGGTATTGGGTAGAAGCGTTCTTTAGGTAAGATCTTAGGACAGATTGTTTACTCACCCCTGTTGCCGCTGCTAAACGACTTGAGCTTACTTGAGGATCTTCATCTACACGAACTAAAATTTCTTGTTATTGATCTGGAGTAATTTGTTTCGGACGTCCTACATCGTTCTTTTGGCAAAATGAACCCGTTTCAACCCGTCTGGCTGTATTCTATTTGTATATTGCAGTGAGTATCTCCTCGCTGCAGTACGTCCGCTAAAATTATTTTGTGAGTAAACACATATCATATCCCTCATTTCCCTATTTAATAATAAACGTCTTTATTATATTCCTTGAGATATTACATAGACAATACTTAACAATATTATTTATTATGTGGAACATAAAAGGCGAAGCTTAATACCACACCAGATTTTAAATGCAGATAATTTGAACTAATATTATTTAAACGAACACATTGTTCACACTCCTTCAAATAATTCCGTATTAATTCTACTGCATTTTCAGAGAGGCCTTGATAATGGAGTATAGCTGTAAATTGCATTGTAAATAAAGAAGTTAAAGTGCTCGAGGAACACAAGACAAAATAAAATGTTTAAATGACAGAACTGAAACGTAACCAAAGCACGCTTTTCAATAAATACACTTTGTTTCATTAAATTTGAATTTGTCTCTCAAAAAATTATTGAAATGTTTAACGGCACTTTCCTCGAAAACGGTTGGAGTTATCAAGTTCTACCAAGTGTACCTCTTATACGTGGAAATGACGCCCTCATCAGATTTTCTGGTCAGAAGTACCACAACGTTTCGTCAAAAAAAAAATATGAAAAAAATTCATCATCAGATACAGGTCCTGCGGCGCCCTCTATGATCCAACTTGATGTAATACATACATTATTGTTTCTTGGAATAAAAAAAAAGTTCCTCTAGCAAATTTGGCGAAGATCAGTCAAGAGGCTGTTGAATTATTGCAAAAAAAACGAAAAAATAATTTGAACTTTGACATCGTGTATCTTTTTCCACAGCAACATTTTACTTAAGCATATTCATCTACCCCTGAACTATGGGCCTATAATTAATGGTACACCCTGTATAGCTGATATATACGTTTGATATGATTATTTTCTCATTCTGGGAACCCACCTTTACAATTTTTTTCATATAACAATGAATTTATGCAGACTAACGCAGTGTCTCTTCAAATAAAGTAAATCCATAAAACCGAACAATAATGTATGACGGTGTTCAATGCCGCCTCGGTCAAAGATGTATCTATCTAATGTACAGAACATTTTCTTTTCTTGTACAAGCTATAAAAGGAGTAACCTCATTGTATGTTAAAATGTCCGATATATCTGTTACAAACAATTAAATTTGCCTGCCTTGTCGACTAGCCGATGTACTCGATATCTCTTTGTGAGGATTTCGAAATTCTACCTACTTAGAGTGATATTTAAAAAATTACTACGTAAAACTTTTATTTTTATGGCCGGCTTGGATAACATTGTAAATTGCAATAAGAGAATGACGTTCTGTGGAATTACTTTTTAATTATTACCGGGATAGATAATGTTATATGTTAATTCAAATTGCAATCTATGGGTAAATTTATTATACGGCGCATTTTTATTGAAGCTTTATTAAATGGTGAGCTGCTCCAACAAAACATAATTCCAATACTTGCCGCACTGTATCAAGCCTGTACCAAGTCTATACCTAAGGAAAAAAATCCTGAACAACTTAGGGTCACGTCCTATTAGCATGCTTTCTGTTCCACTAAAAATTGCAGAATCAGCTAATACTCTAGCACTTTTGAAGAATCAGCTAACTTTCAGAATTTGTCTTTTAAAATTCCTTAATTCCCTCTAATCAGTCCGTATTTCGAAAAGGCTCGAGTATCGCTAAGTAATTTAACTGACGAAATTTTGTGAGCCATTGACGACAACACGAAAGTCACCTCTTTGACATTACTGGATATGACTAAAGCTTTTGCCTCCTTGGAAATTAATTGCCTAATTGCAAACTTAAGTTATTATGGCATATCTGTAAATACTTTTTCCTAGCTTCAAAATTATCTGAATGACAGACAACAGTGTACTAGTATAAAAACACTAATCTCGATACTTACATCATAAATTAGATCAGTTTTATCCGGTGTTCCGCAAGGATCCATTCTTGGACCAGTTAAAATACAGGCTGTCCATTTTATCAGGGCACTCGAGAATATCTCGCTTAATGTCGGTCATTCAAAAAAAAATTATTTTTACGAAAATTGTGCCGATTTATATAACATACAAAATGGTTTAAAGACATTTGAAATCCATGGCCTACTTTAAGAGTTATGGCGGAAAATATCGAAAATGCGGAAAATGTCTAAGCCAAATATCTACGTTATTTGAAGAGATACGAGAAAAATTCTAAGGCGAAAATTTTTTGCAAAATAGAGTGTTTCAACGAGGTTTTATCTAATTTTTTTCAAAACCGCTGTATTTTGAGATTTACTCTTCAGGCTGTTAAAAAATTATTTTGAAACGGGCGCCATTAAATAGAGTATTTTCCTCCCTTTTCAACGATATATCACATGCGATATTTATTCATTGGTACTACGTTAGTAATTATAAAAACATTTTTTTAAAACCAATAATTTTTTTTTAACAAGCA
This sequence comes from Leptura quadrifasciata, assembly GCA_963675555.1. Lineage (NCBI taxonomy): Eukaryota > Metazoa > Arthropoda > Insecta > Coleoptera > Cerambycidae > Leptura > Leptura quadrifasciata. The sequence goes on along the minus strand of OY776681.1, from coordinate 8,408,871 downwards.
TTATACTTGCCGTGGAGAAGTATGATTAAATAAAACGATAAAATAATTAAATAAGTTGTTCAAATCTTTGCTATAATAAAACATTAACACAATTAAGAAGAATAAAGTAAATTCAGATAACAAAAACAAAATAATAATCAAGAAAGCAACACATGGAGCAATTATGGAAAGAGTATTAACAGTTATGCCAATGTATAGAGGTCCTCCATAAAAGCGTCACTCTTTGCTCAGCAAGTTAAAAATGTCTTTACCAATTAATTTAAGTATAATATCCATTTGTTTGTATTTCATGATTTCACTATTATTTCAATTATTTTAAAATAGTTGGCTATGACCAATCTTGACAATTAAATTTTTTGACAGATCATCTCAGTTAATACTTAAACTCTCACTCAATTACACTCGTTTAAGAATTCAGAATTTTCAAAAATTATTTTCACTCACATTGATCGTTATAATATGTTCGTCACATAAAAATAAATGTATTATTATTAACCCGTGTGGGGTTGGTATGTCTCCCATCGGGCGCGTCCCCGGGTGGTGGATAGGGGAAAGCTCTTTAGCAACGCAATTTTTTTTTTTTTTCAAAAATCCAGTCACCCTACACTGTGGCTCCGACCCTCAAAGAGGGGAGGTGGCAATAAATACCAATAACCACTCCCCACGCCCGTGGGGTGAGTGACTACCTGATCCGCGAATTGCCAATGCAATTTTTTAATCGCAATATTCATTACAAATGGACTTCTGAAAATACACACTGGCATAGACCGACTGGGTTTCAAAATCGTTTTTCAATAAATGTGTGGATAGGTATTTTAGGCACCAATTTAATAGGTCCTTATTTTTATGATGGTCACCTCAGTGGTCAAAGGTTCCTAAACTTTTTGAGAAATGAATTTAATGAATTCTTAGACGACCTACCTTTAGAGAATCGACACAACTTTCAATATTTTCAACAAGATGGAGCTCCTCCCCACAATTCCCAGATTTGCCTAGATTATTTAGACGAAATTTTGCCTCAACATTGGGTAGGTACCAATGGATTTATTCGATGGTCCCCTCGTTCTCCAGATATAACCCCAATGGATTTTTTTCTATGGGGGTATATTAAAGATAAAGTGTTTTCGACGACACCGCAAAATACAGAGGACCTAAAAGCTCGAATTCAACAGGCATGTATTACAGTTACTCCCGAAATGCTGAGTAATGTTTTAAATGCAGTGCCTCGCCGCGCTCGATTGTGCATAAGAAATCGCGGTGGACACTTTGAACACTTGATATGATATCTTAAAAATTATTTTGAGGAATATTAATGTTCTGTGCTATATTCTTTTTATTATTAATTTGTCTTTGTTACCTGAATTTACTTTATTCTTCTTAATTGTGTTAATGTTTTATTATAGCAAAGATTTGAACAACTTATTGAATTATTTTATCGTTTTATTTAATCATACTTCTCCACAGCAAGTACAATGCTTGTTAAAAAAAATGTATTGGTTTTAAAAAAATGTTTTTATAATTAGTAACGTAGTACCAATGAATAAATATGGCTGTGATATATCGTTGAAAAGGGAGCAAAATACTCTATTTAATGGCGCCATTTCCCGCCCGTTTCAAAATAATTGTTTTAACAGCCTGAAGAGTAAATTTCAAAATACAGCGGTTTTGAAAAAAATTAGATAAAACCTCGTTGAAACACCCTGTTTGCAAAAAAATTTCGTCTTGGAATTTTTCTCGTATCTCTTCAAATAACGGAGATATTTGGCCTAGACATTTTCCGCATTTTCGATATTTTCCACCATAACTCTTAAAGTAGGCCATGGATTTCAAATGTCTTTAAACCATTTTGTAGGTTATATAAATCGGCACAATTTTCGTAAAAATATTTTTTTTTGTACGGCCGATATTAAGTGAGATATTCTCGAGGGCCCTGATAAAATGGACAGCCTGTATATATAAATATATTGCAGATATCTCGAGACTTCCAGTATATTCAAAACTATATATGTACGCTGACGATATTCAGCTAATACATAGTTTTTCTCCTTCCGAATTTCGAATGGTAGAATTTTACATCAATAATGACTTAAGTCTTATATACCAATGGATACTCCAAAATACTCTTGTACTTAATGCTATCAAAAGTCAAAATATTGTTTTTGGAACTTCTCAACAGTTACACAATTTTAAAGAACTGAGTGTTCAAATTAATAATGAAATAATGAGATCATTACATCAAATAATAGAGATCATTACATCAACTAATAGCATCTTGCTATATTAATTTCGATCCTTTACTAAGCTTTCCTGGTCACGTTAGTATTACTTATAGAAAAGCTTTCTATTGTTTAAAACAGTTATATACCTTTAAAAAAATTTAAAACTACTGTGTAAGATATTTTACAACTCTTATTTTTTTCAATAAACGTATTGTATAGCATATATCCAAATGGTGAAAACCTTAATGTACCGGAAAACTTCATATGGAACAATTTTTTTTCATGCATTTTAAATAAGCACATTTCTACTTGTTTTTAGTCGTCGATCGATCCCAAGATGCGGTAATCACCTTTGAAATTATACTCTATGATTACACGAATAAATAATACATCTATTATTATTAATGATCCTCATTTACTATAATTTAAAAAAGGTTTATATCCATCCAACATTCACATACTTGTATTCACTACACCTGTAGTCTGACACGGTATTATGTCATCTCAATTACCTACAAGTTTTTGCGATCCAACATTAATAATAAAATTCACTCAAAGCAATTTTCAATAAGACGTTATTGACCATTGTAATTTTCAGACGACCCCGCCTATGTGTTTGACCGACTTCTTCGCGGGGATATCGGGCCGCGTGCCACAGAATAGAACACAATAAAGAAGAATTCAGTCGTTTCCGTCTAACTTGTTCATCAGATTTTATCATGGCCTTATCCATTCAATTGTTCTCGTGTCATACCGTGTGATATTGCGAATTCATTACTTGTATTCAAACGTGTACAACTTTCTCAAAATGGAATATATGTTGCCATTTATCTTCTTATCTTATCTTTTAAATTAACAAAAAGGCAGGTATAGTTCAAGTAATAAATTCCCGAGACAGAAAAAATCTAACAAAAACTTTACGGCATAATTATTATCGCCGCGGGCCATGGCGCTAGTTGAAATAAATAGATCCCAGTAAATAAAAAAACGTAAAAAAAACTTTACGACATAATTATATCGCCGCGGGCCATGGCGCCAAGCCTGATATGAAACATTTATAAAGGTAAGCGAGTCAATTTGCGAACATCACAAAAAAGAGTATCGGTATTTTAATAAGGTCTTAAAGTTTTTGTTATGTTTTTTATGTCTCAGTTTCTTCCTACTTGGAGTTTACTATTGCAGTTTTCAAAGGTGCCTATGGGTTGTTAAGATCATCATTGTGTTAATTAACCTCTAATTGCTTGGAGATTTACAAAAAAAAGGCCTTTACTAAGGATGTAACTAGGAGCAATGAATATGTGGAAGTATGTTGGACAAACGAAACCCCCAATTATAATTAGATTCAGGGAACATATGGCCCATCCCAAATACGGTAGATCCGAAAATACCTGGTGTTGCCCAACAACCACAGAATAGTTATTAATAACTAGAATTAATCAGGAATGTTTGTAGCAAATAACAGAGAGCATGATGCATTTGAAACCCAAAAAAGAAATTTGTATTTCGTAAAAACCGGATAACATTAGATATTTTCACAAGACTGCAGTTAGAAATTTAAAAAATCACTTCAGAATTAGACATATTTGTAGATAACATATAAAGTTGTTATTAAATTTAAATTTCACGATGAGGATCAATTTACTAACAGATTTTAACCTGTCGACATCGACACCTCCAAACTAGACAAAAACGCAGTTTGTTTAATGTTTATTTTTGTGTAATTTTATCGCTAAATAAACTTTTTCAAAGACAGCGACATTGCACTTCCTGGGCCGTGTTGAGATACCGGCCAGAAAACCAAGTAATATGACTAAGCCAACAAAAATAAAATCTCTATTTACAATGTAAGTTAAACAAGTTTACTTAATTTAGTCAAAGCAACGGAGAAAAAAGTTATTTGCATATTTTGTTGTTAAGGCGACCTGATTGTTACAATTTATACCGTTTGGTAGCTACTAAATATCGTACTGAGGCAATTAATTAATCCAGTAGCACATGTGGTTGCTGGGAAACTTGACTTGGAAGCTGAAATAAAATAAATAAATCTCTTGGATTAATATTATAAGAATAAAATCGGCAGCTACCGGAAGCGGCTGGAACCTCCCCACTCGGTGGATCTTTGAAGCCGAAAAGAGCATTAAATTGTGCGACAAAACGGCACTAAACGTAATCGATATAAGCATATGATATTGATATTGTTATATCTACCTTTAAAGTTTGTGACAATCCACTAAAAGTTACAAATATGCCGAAATCTTATTAACATGACATGACACCAACGTTATCGGATAACAAACGATGACAATGTGAATCGTCAAAATTTGCTCATTGCAATCCGATCGCTAGCGGCTCTCTTTGTTAAATGAAACATTAGCATTTCAGTAATTTTACTAGATTTTAGAGGAATATTAATTTGTAGTTTAATTCTTCGATTTGTCTGTATATATATTTAAAAACGGCACTAAACGTAATACGCTCTACTTCTAGAGCAGTGAAGAAACCCTCACACGTGAATTGACGCGTGATGTGACTAGTTTCACGACGTAACGGCTACGCGCATCGATCATGTCATGCGAAATGCGATCTGTGCCATATTTGCTTTGTTTTTAATTTTTTTCACGGAAACCAAATCGAAAGGGTGGGAGTGTGATATATCGTTGAAATCAGAATTTTACCTGCTTTTCAATGGTTCCATTGCAAATTGAAAGTAATTATAAAATAAACAACTTGTTGCGTCAAAATGGCACTAAACGTAATCCGATCTCAACCAAAACCTTTTCAGATCTTCTGGGGCACTAAAGAAACGCACACGCAAAGTTTCATTCAAATCCGTTCAGTAGTTTCGGCGCTATCGTGCTAACACACATACACACACACAGACATTTTTCAAAAACCACTTTTTTGGGTTCCTAGGACCTCAAAACGTAAAGATTTGATGTTATCTCAATTTTCGTTTTTGAACCAATTTAAGTAACCTCTCACAATTTTATTGTGGAGAGGTTAAAAATGAAGTGCCGAAATGAACAATATTTTATAAGACAAGCAATACGATGAATTTAACAGTTATTAACGAATTGATTTATCAGGTTAGCAACAATTTTTATAAAAATATGGAGGAGTAACATCGTTTGGTGTTTCTTTTGTAGCTTACGTTTGAAAATATTGATTAAAATAAAAAGCAAATACATTATTTTGAACTATTACTAATATTGATAAAACTATAAGCTGGTATTCTTTAATTTAAATTTAAACGCAAATAGGCTAACAATAAAGCTTGCTCTTATCAACAGTGTTTTAACATTTCATAGTTTTGCAACTAACTCAAAGAGAAAATACGGGGTGTTAGAAAAGTATGGGAACGGTGGAAAACCTCGAACAGTTTGCATCAAAATGAAAAATAAAAAAATACGTGTCAAAATTTTTTCAAAAAACTATCTACTGATACCAAAATGACCTCCCCACCCACCACCCTGTGGTGGGGAAATCTATCCAATGACATTGGATTTGACTCTCCCACCCCTAACTCAGTGGGTGGGGCGGGGGTCAACTTTGAAATTTGTAATGAAAATCCCTATTTTTTATAGCGGATTCGGATTCTACGGCCAAAATTACGTGAGTTTTATATCGGGCATTTTTTTCGATTCTCGCAAGGTGTCGCTGCAATCGCAAAAAATTGAGTGGAAACATGAAAGTTTTGAACGCATACTTAAAAAAATACGAAAAGTAAAACTACTGGTCTCAGAGTGAATGATTTCCCGAGCTGTTTTGAGAACAGTGATTTTACACGGTCGTGCGGAAATTACAACAGCTATTAACATTCTGTAAATTTATTAGCAGCTAGTAATTTTCAATTTACATTTTTTACAGGGCAATAAAAAAGTCGATTTAAAAAAAAACTGACAGTGGTTTTACCTCTTAATTCAACCACTTCATGCAAGTTCTTGATCCCAACCAGTGAAGGCAAGGAGGTAACTCAGCCATTTAAGGCAAGGTGAGGATTTCGGCCAGTTGAGGCAATTAGTTTACAGCTTAACTGCTACACTAGCAGGTTTTAATTTCAAGATTATAGTAGGTGTTCAAAATGGTGCCCATTGACTTCTTGGCATTGTCCGAGACGAACGTCAAAATTTTCAATAGCACTTTTTATCATTTGAGGTGGTATTTCTGAAAAAATGTTTATTATGTGTTGCCTCAGCTCTTCCAAATCACGAGGTTTAGTGAAATAAACCTTACCCTTCACGTAGCCCCAAACAAAACAATCAAGTGGCGCGATGTCGGCAGATCTTGCTGGCCATTCAATAGTTCCTCTTCGACCTATCCATCGATTTTCGAAAGTACCATTCAAATAATCTCTAACAATATCCCAATAGTGTGGAGGAGCCCCATCTTGCTGGAACCAAACATTATCGAACTCATCACCAGCAATCTCTTGTCAACATTTCCAGGTATTTTCCTCCATTCAAATTTCCATCTATGAAAAACGGTTCTATGATTCGATCCCTGAAAACTCCTGAACAAATATTTAATTTTTGTGGATACTGCGCGTGTGTTTCAAGCATCCAGTGAGGGTTTTCGTCACTCCAATATCTGAAATTATGGCGATTAACTTTTCCACTGAGTTCGAAAGTTGGTTCATCTGAGAAGACAAGTAGAGATGACAAAAAATTTGGGTTTTGGTTACTCCTTTCCATAATTAATTCACTAAATTCAAGTCGCCAATCAAAATCATCTTCATTTAACTATTGGTGAAGGTGAATTTTGTAAGGATGAAATTTCAAAAGTTTCAAATTCTTATGAACTGAAAATGCACTCATATCAAGCTGTTGACTGGCTTTTCTGATTGATAACCTTCGATTTCCAACAAATGCCTGGGCCACTTCCATTTGTCGAGCTTCCGATGTTTCAGATTTTGGTCTTCCAGATTTTGGGCGATTTTTATTTGTCCTTGTGTCTAGGAATCGTTTGATGGTACGGGACACAGTGGATTTCGAAAGTCCCACTTGATCTACACGGAACATTTCGTTGAATAAAATCACAACTGCATCATAGGACCTTTCTTTATCGCCCCACCCACGCATCATTAAAAGAGAAACTCTCTCTTCCTCTGTTAAAGTAGCCATTATGCAGAAAAAAACGCGAGAACTAATGAAAAATTAAATAACTTTTTCCATACAAAAGTGCGCTCCTGCCTCTACAAAAGTTGGAAGGAACTGAACGTTCTCGTAGAAATTTCACAAAACAAATACTGTTATTAAGAACACTTTAAAAAAAACATTCATAAAAACCAAGATATCACAGATATTGTTTTTTAAACTGAATGGTTTTTTTTGTCAACACGAGTAGCTAGAGTTTGTAAATATTTACAAACTTAGGGAAGCTTAAGATTTATTTCAATTTTGTGCGATTGCAGCGACACCTTGCGAGAATCGAAAAAAATGCCCAATATAAAATTCACGTATTTTTGGCCGTAGAATCCGAATCCGCTATAAAAAATAGGGATTTTCATTACAAATTTCAAAGTTTGCCCCCCGCCCTAACCACTGGGTTAGTGGTGGGAGAGTCAAATCCAATGTCATTGGATAGATTTCGTAAAAATAACAAATACGTGTTTTTCAGTTTTTGAATTGGACGTTTTCTTATGGGGGCACAAGACGCTACTCTTGAAACAGTAATGTTTTCTTTTCATTTTTTGCGATTATAGCGGACACCATGCAAGAATCGAAAAAAGTGTCCGGAATAAAATTTAATAAAAGAATAGGGGTTTCCATTTGAAATTTTTAAGTTGCCCCTCGCCCCACCCACAGGGTGGTGGGTGGGGAGGTCATTTTGGTATCAGTAGATAGTTTTTTGAAAAATTTTTGACACGTATTTTAAATTTTTCGATTTGATGCAACTGTTCGAGATTTTCCACCGTTCCCATACTTTTCTAACACCCGGTATACGGCTTTGGTACCTAAGCTAATGGCTTCAGAAACTTCATAAGGTTCCTTGTTTTTAGCTTAAGACATTTAATGCCAGATCCCAAGGTAGAAAAGAAAAAATAGTTTTAGCAAAGCATTTAGAGCAGCTTTATAGACAAAAATAAAATTGAGTGTTACTCGAGATAGTATGGAGGTGATTAAATATTAGTTATAGTCTTTAGGTAATGCAAACTTGGTTAACGAAACACACGTCGATATAGTACCAATGTTACTGTCACTGTCTAAGATTACTTCCTCTAATATTCAGGCACAAACGCCCCTACTACATTTACCACAAGTCGGAAGCCTTTTTACATGTTCCAAACTAATTTCCTTATTCCTCAATTCGATAAACGCTGACAAGCAGAACTACTTGATATGCCCGAGGTACCGTATTAGATGCACTTCCTGTACTTTTCTTCGGCTATATTTAGGTACGACGAACTCCGTACATAGAAGTGGTACTATTAGCTGTTATAGGCACTATTTAAATAATCGTTCTTTATTTACGAGCTTATACTGTCATGCTTGCAGGCATGTGAAAACGTGTGCATTTATGAAATCGTAGGAAAAATGGATTGTAAACAACGAAGGCAGATTCCAAAAATGGCATTTACCATTTTAATTGCCATTGCGGGCAATTTACGACTCGATACTGCCATGTTTCTATTTAAATGTGTATAAAGACACGTATTGTTGCCTTGGATCTAATCAGTGATTTGATTAAAAAATTTCGAACAAATATTTTACGTGGGATAACTCAATGATCCATAAAAGTGTCAATTCATAATATAATAATAACTTTATTAGATGCAATAAGATATAATATACATCAATATGTACACTCAAACAATCTAAACTACACTTAAACATAATAAACTTAAAGAGTATTCCACGGAAAATCCGCACGTGAATATCTAATGAGCCTTAGTCTAAATGCTATCTTAATAATATATTATTCACTTCACTAAAGCATTTGACAGACTTGATCATGGTATTCTATGTTCAAAATTTCAGAAGTTTGGCTTCTCAAGAAATTTGTTGTTTTTTTTTCAAATCATATCTGGAAAGTAGACACCACCATATCGAATACTATGGTCAACGGTCTGCTGAATTTGTATCTACTTCAGGTGTACCTCAAGGGTCTGTGTTAGGCCCATTACTCTTTAACATCTTCATTAATGACATTGCAGTTAAATTGGGCGTTGAGTGTCTTTTATATGCTGACGATATGAAATTGTATAATAAAATAGATGATGAAAGTGATTGTGTAGCTTTACAAAATGCTCTAGATAACTTAAACAAATTGCAGTTAAATATACGAAAATGTAATACTCTTACATTGACTAACAAACATCAATATATCGAATTTAATTATAGCTTAGAAAATTCAGTGCTCACACGTCCATCACATTTCGCGACCTCGGTGTAACATTTGACAGTAAACTATCATTTAATTAATTGTCATATAAATACAATCACAAATGAAAGCTTTAGAACATTCGGATTTATAATAAGGTGTTCCCACGACTTTAATGATATTAACACACTGATACTATATCAATCTTTTGTTCGATCCAAATTGAAATATTCGTCAATTATTTGGTCTCCTCACTATAACATACATATACAAAACATAGAGAGCATTCAGAGGCGCTTCTTAAAGACATTATGCTATAAGGAAGATGGTATTGGTTTTCCTCATACTACACTTTTAAATAGATTTTCATTTTCGAGCCTAGCGACACGCAGAACTATAGCACAGCAAATATTTCTTTTTAAAGTATTACATAATATAAGAGATTGCGGCGCTATATTGAACTCATTAAATTTTCGAATACCTAGACCCGGTTCTAGGCAAAACTCACTATTCTATCTGCCGAATTCCAGAACTAACGTTCTGAAATTCTCGCCACTATATAAAATGTGTGAAAATTATAATAATCTTCAAGACCGGTTTAATATTTTCCACTGCAATGTAGCTAGGATAAAAAGATCAATTGTATAAATTTAAACTTAGCTGTTTTTATTTCTGTTTTTAATTATCTGATATTCCTACATTTCTTTTTCTTATATTTTGTAAACATTTACTTGTAATTTCCTGCCCAGTGATTGGAATCTTCTGTTGGGCAGTGTATTGTTAAATAAATAAATAATTTACTGAATATAAAAGAAACAATTATATACTTACCAAAACAAAAAAATATAAAGGAAGGAGAAGAAGACACACTATGTCAAGATCAAGAAATAGTAACTATTTATATAATATTAAGCGTTTGAAAAGAAGACTGAGGATACACCATTGTGGGTACCAAAGTTGATATGCTGCACAGAGAGAATAGTTCATGTAGGAATAAACTGAGACAGAAAAAACAACAAAGACTTTACGACCTCATTAAAACAATTACTCTTTGTGCTACCTCGACCGACCCTCGCAAAGCATCTCGCTCGTTTTTAATGTGTGGCGAGTCGTTTGATAGTTTGATGTTAGCCATACCGCCGGTGACCCGCGGCGATAATAATGATGTCATAACGTTTTTGTTTAGTTTTCTTTGTCTCAGGAAGTTCTTACTTGGACTATAACATTAGAGTCAAGTTGGTCGATTTGGTATAGTCCAAGTAAGGACTTCCCGAGGCAAAAAAACGTAACAAAAACTTTACGACATAATTATTATCGCCGCGGGCCACGGCGGCATGCCTGCATCAAACGACTCGTCGCACATTAAAAACTTATAAACGTAAGCGAGATGATTTGCGGTCGAGGTAGCACAAAGATTAATGGTATTTTATTGAGGTTGTAAAGTTTTTGTTACGTTTTTTATGTCTCGGGATATTCCTACTTGAACTATAAGTACATCATTTAAGTAGTATAAATAGGCTATATTGATTATGACACAAAAAAAACAGGGAAATAAGGCACTAAGAGGTTCAAGGGTTTTTATTGTATACATTTTTCAATTGGTCATTTAAGATGAGAAAAACGCAGAGTGCTATTAAATTAGAGGGTGCGGATTGGAGGAGATAGGGGTGAAAATGCAACCCTTTCAGTTTTTTAAATATAACTCCAAAACGAAGCAAAATTCAGGTATAGTTAATACGAAACTTTTTGTAGAGAATCAAATTTCCCATCGAAAATGCTTAATTAAAAAATAAAAAACATTTTCTGCGCAAAAATTATCCAAAAAAACAATTAAAAAAAACAAAAGAGATAGGTTATACTTTGTAATTTTTTTCGATTTTTACTCAATAAAACAATGTATATCAAGTTAATTTGTTAATAATGAATAATTATTTTCACAAATGTATAAAACTGTGATTGTTCTTTCAACAATGTGACAATTAATTATACTAAAATATTAATTTCTTTATCTATCTGATATATAGAGGTTTGCCTTTTTTTCCAATAAAAATATTATAATTTCGCGCATAACAATAAATCCAGAAGTGATTAGGAAATAAAATAGATCCGAAACAATGATGTTGGGAGAAGAGTCAGTATCGCTTGAGGCCTATTAAGAGTGAAAAGCCTCTTGTACCGGAAAATATTTTAAAAATAATAACCTGTCGGTGTACGACAGGTTGTTTGAGCGCATATGGACGTAGGAAGAAGCATGGATTACAATGTTCAAATTTGTGTACTAATTGTGAAGGGAAAAACTGTTCAAATGCAAGCGCGGTATCAATTAATAATATGTTGAATGAAAACGATGGTATGGTGATCCTTAGATTGACTCATATGGAGAAATTGTTGGTAATTTAAATATCGAAAAAGAGATAGAAAATGAAGATAATATAAATAATATTGATGATGACGATAAGTACGATGAGCGTGATAAGTGTGATGAGTCTGAGGATGATGAGAATGAATATGTAAATACAATAAGAAGGCGTAGATTATAATATATTTATTTATTGTTTAATAAAATATGAAATAAAATTGAATTTTCCAAATACTCTTCTATTTTCTCCGTTTTACAGTGAATTTTGTAATTTCTTTTTGATAAATTTAGAAAGGGCTCGTCGAGCAAGTACGAATCAAAAAAAAAAAAAAATCATTGAAATCGGATGACTAGAAGCCGAGATAACGACGATTCATGCAGCGAGAAGCAGTTGGAGCAAATTTTGAGTGAGCGCGAGCCCAGGAGCGCGTCTATCCCCACTCCTGCACCCTCTCCAGTGACGCGCATCAACGCTATACTCTCCCTTGCATTATTAGTAATATATTTATTCGAGGGAGGTTGAAAATAATGTCTAAGTATAATTCAACTAAACTTCTACATACGGGTCAAATTTCATAGCTTCCTATAAATAAACATGAGAGCTATGATTTATTGAAAAAAAAAGTATCTTTGCTCCAAATCAATTTGGAAAATTCTAGTTCGGCGCAACACAAAGTTCAAGACGTTTAAAATTAAATTATCTCGGGAACTATTGAATATTTTTTAAATCAAATTTGAACCATAGTTTAAGCATACCACAGACTAAACTTTCGAATAGTTTACACGTGGATATTGTTTATTTCTTTATTAAATAATAATCGAAAAATCATTGATTTTCAACGGTTTTTTACGATTTGCGAATAAACTACTGAACCGATTTTGATAAACTATTGCTTAAAATGTTCGTATTGTCAATACCTACATCTTTTATATTAAACTATTTTCTCACCAAGCGTTACGATAAAAAAACTGTTTATTAAAACATTCAAGGTGCTGCTATAAAACAAATGCCACCGAATTTTCATCCAGAAAGTATGTACAATGTACATATCACCTTTGATACTCCCTATTCATGAATCACTTCACGATTATCCACACAGATTTAGGTACTGATTTGGGTACTTTCGGAGCTAATTCCACTGGACTATTGGTAAGTTCTTCATGAGTAGGACACATTTTATAATAGCTTTAAGCATTTAGCATTGACAATCTCCTAAAGATCGTTATTCTTTGGGCTCTTTTTGAGTTTATTAGACTCCTATGACTACTGTCACAGAAATAAAGATGTATCAGTAGTAGTTATATAAATAGTTCTTATGAAAATCCCGTAGGTTATTGAAAAACCTAATGGTTGTGGAAGATGATTTCAAAATTATTTTTTAATGCAAATGAGACAAACTTTTGGCGAATTAAATTTCACACAAGAAACTAAGATGACGGCACATATGTATCTTTTACATGCATTTCAATGCAATGAATCTGTACGATGTCGATGATCTATGGCCACACTTTGCACGCTTCCTGTGAGTATTCTAGAAAGGACAGACATGTGCCCTCACTGATTTTTTTTGTAGGAAATGTAATTCACTACATTGTTTCATATCAAGATATATGTTGGGGAACACTTTAAGATCTATTTTAACAAAAACAAAACCGATAAACAGGGAGCAGAATTCAAAAAGCTGTATTTACAATATCCCGTGCGAATGTGATAAATGTTATGTAGGTGAGTCATCCAGACCTTTCAGTGTGAGGTTGGATGAGCAAAAGAATTACATTAGAAAAAATGAAATTCAGAAATCAAAGATTTGTGAACTGGCTTGGGAAAACGGACATAGAATAAGCTGGGACTCGGCAAAAATTTTAACAAAAGAAGCAGATAACAAAAAAGAAAAATTAAAGAATCAGCAATAACCTTATTAAATGAACATAAGTGCGTATCGAATTGTTCTGTAGATATTTGTGCAACCTGGCTACCAATGTTAAGAGAAGAACTTAACAAACTCAACATTATCTAAAAGAAAATATCAATATCAGAACACAGAACTATTCTGTGTAAGTAAGTATCTATGGAAATAACATAAACAGAATCTTAAAGCTGTGTATTTGATATACACAGCAAAATAAGAGTTCTTCCCAAAAAAGCTTTTAAAACGGAAAGAGATTACTTTCCGCAACATCAGCAGAATACATTATTTCTGTGTTTTATATTATTTGTAAAACATAACCCCTGATTGTTCCTTTGACGTAAACGTCACGGGCGCAGAGGCTTTTTTCCAATAATTCTATTATTTTGTAGATTCGGTGATTTGTGTTTGAAGAGGATAATAATACATGTGGTAGAAAAACCAAATAATACGAAAGAATATTCGTAGAATGCCACAAACAACTTTCAGACAATATATTACGGTATGTATCACTGTGCAATTTTTAGTCGTGAAATTTTTTTGCCATGCACGATTAATTTGATACTATCAATAACACCAATCTGATATGAAGCGTTCGTAGCTTATTAATTCTGTAGTTCAAGCTTAGCCATCATATTATATTTGGTACAAATTGAGCGTTACCAAATGCGGAACTTATAGTTTTTTTTTTGTGGCACAACTGTATTCTTGTTAATTCATCTTCATTTTTATGACCATTGTGTGTCAAGTAATAGCTCTGAAAGAATTCAAGGTTATGAACTTTGATTTCCAATATTGCAATGGGTATTATTAGAAAAATTATTCTTGGGCAATTACTATTTAATTACCGAGATTGATTGTTCTTTGATCAATAAAAATGTAGAAGTTTTTTTAAACGAATCGTTTGTAGAGATATGTAGAGGCATGGTAAGAAATTAAGAAGTAACCAATACATGAACAAGACAGCGTCTATATTTATTCTTTTTACATCCACGCCCCCTCCCCCTTTGAGGATATTTTGATAATAAATTTGTTTACATGTGGAAGAAGTAATTTATGTTTGCGAACAAAATTGCAAAATAGTGGCCATTTTAAAAGACTTAAAAGCAAAGGTTTTGACGAGAGGCTGCTTTAAAAAACTATATATATAATCACTCGTGAAATATATTAACCCTTGTGTGAAGTATCATGTAGTATTCATGTAATGAAGTAGTTTCTTCCGGGCGTTGCCGTGGTCGTCGAACTTGACGTGACGTTTCGCTGGTCCTCCTGTCAGTTTCTTTCAGAAGGATTCTAAAGACTCGGTCTTTAGAATCCTTCTGAAGAAGCTGACCCTGACCACACAAAAACGGCAAATTTACACTAGAGTATGAAAACAGGACAATACTTAATCCAAAAGAAATAGCAAGCACATTTGCTAGCTTTTTCTCCACAGATACATTAAATAAAATATCGCAACATTTTGGTGCAAATCTTTTATTACCATGTACTACCATCATCATATTTACAACAATCAATATACGTTGCACCTATTACAGGTCAAGAAGTTAATGAAGCCCTTGTAAAACAAAAAAATAAAAACTCTTCTGGCTTTGACGGGCTAACAGCTAAAACATTAGAGAATATTAAAGACAGTGTAATAGACCATCTTGTCTATCTCTATAATAACTCCATCAACGAAGGTTGCTTTCCACACATTTTAAAAGAAACAACTGTTACACCAATTTATAAAAAAGGCTCCGTCCATGATACTGAAAACTTTAGACATCTGTCTTTATCAGATGAGATAAGAAATATTCGAAGTTTAAAAAGGCAATAAAAGATATATTTGCAAAAAGGAGCATTCTATACTATACGCGACTTTTTAAATAGGGAACCTTAGGGCCACAAGTATAATTATTATTTTGAAAGCAATTGAATTGCTATGTTTATATGTTTGAGTAGTTACTACTTGCAAATATCTATTATTTTATTTATATATAGAATTTATATGTATATATTTATGTAACAAGTTTATATGTTGTTTGTCACAAAATAAGTTTGTTTTATATTAATTACATTATATCATGACTTGCCATATATACTAAATGTATCGAAAATGGTTAATAAATTATTATTATTATTATTATTATGGTGTGATGAATGTGGTGTGTGATACCGACGAGTTATTTATGTAGTATAAAATTATTACCAATACTACTTTTCAATGTAATATAACGTTCTTATGTAAATTGTACAACTTGCGACGAGACGAGTACGTTAATTATTATGTTAGTTATTTTATTAGGACTACTGACTTTATTAATTATAATAATTATTATTTAAGCTTTTGGGTACCCACAATATCCGTACACGTTATCACTATCATAAAATCATTAAAAGAGTAAGACGGTTCCTATGTAGAAGCAAAATTAATTTACAATTATTTAGGAATTTTCGAGGATATTTTGCTCGAAATTTTCTGCGTTAAAATTACTTAGGTTGAACAGCATCCGCCTATTATTTGACAGGAATACACCGTACACCGATAATTCTCGATATTTATGAACTTTTTATATATGATTAAATTATATTGTTGTTTTTAAAAAATGATATATTATTTGGAAATAAACTGTTAAATCGGGTAAAAATAATTTTTCTTAGTGAAAGTAACTTGAGCAAACATCATTTATATAAATTCAACCATTTTTGAGATATATACGAGAGTATATAGAACAGTATATAATTTTAGACATAAAAATGACTAATCTTAAAAATTCCCAAAGGGCTGGATTTTTGTATACACCTCTATATTAACACGCTTTTATTTAGCTTCACCTGTATGTTTGTTTGTTTGTTTGTAACGGAATCTTTGAACGTGATTCTCACCCACTTCAAAACGTCAGATTAAACTGAAACTTTGCACACTTATCAAGGCCCGATGACAATACAATAATTTGACAACTTTGTCCCAATGTCCTCACCAGGATCATCAGGATAAAATAAAAATGTGACTAATCTATTGTCGAGATTAGCCGGAGGCGCCGATGTTATTAATTTATATATTTTATTAGCTTCACATGTATGTTTGTTTGTAACGGAATCTTTGAACGTGATTCTCAAAACTGTATCAGCGGTTAGCACAAGAGCGACGCGCATATAGGTGTACACTTTTGCGCAACCTTCTGCGCATGTGCATTGTGCGTCTAAGTGAGCAGCGGTAATTCACTGCAGACAGCTACGCAACTATTCGCCCTCGCTTAAGCTAATATCGCAGAACGCAAAAACGGCATGAGTTTTGGACGTTTCTCGTATTATTATATATAAGCATCAACACCCAGCGCTCGACGAGAGTTAAGCAACCGCGATACAGTTTGTGATCATTGCATACCAGAGTACATATACGTAACTTCGGGATTGTCTGTAACGTATTTGCCGTTGTATAAGCCCTTGTTAAACGCTAGTTCCAACTTTCAATACATACATTATGATGTAATATTAATTATGTACTACTAGCGGATGGGTACTCAGCGGTTTCGAAAAGCAGGCGGGTATCAGCTGGTTTCTATATGTGTCGGTTTTGATGATGCTAATTCTAAAATTCACCCAATCCAATATATTGGTGAGAAACGTACCGAGGGATGAATGGCAAGAGGGTGACTCAAAATGTCATGTCGCTAGCGTCAACCTCAGGGAACCGGGCACACCATATTGTATAAAAGCCTTACCCTTCTATCGGATCTCTGGGAGGGTTGACCGTTTAATTGTCCATTACTCGTGGGAACAACAATGAAAAATGAAACTACAACACAAAAAAAGAGGAGATTGACGGAAAAAAGGCAAAAGTTAACAGGAAAATTATAGTTTAAAAGTAGTTTTTTTTGTCAATCAGTTCATTCTTATTATAAACTTTTTAAAAATCATTTAATTATATTGAGTTAGTGGACTTTCTATTGCATAAAGGATGTTGTTACAGCAAACACAATACATTTTTAACAAATTTTATTTTATAAATAGTGCTGGAGCACTCTTGTAAATATTTAAGAAACCGAAAAGTGTTACTTTGGGTATTTGATGTAGCTCTTCAAAATAAACACCATGTATGGTGGGTGACTGGTGGTCGAGAGGTGAGCGCACTTGCCTCTCACCTAAAAGTTCCGGGTTCGATCCCCGACCGTGGCAGTGGAAAATACTGTGAGAGGGATTTTTTCACTATACATGGATATTGGGTGTGTGTCCCTTGTCTCTAAATGTGTAGCCCCCTCCCACACAAGGCTCTTCTAGAGTCTTCCGGGATAAAGGGGGTCGTAATTACCTGTGGTGTTATTATATTATTATTATTATTATTATAAAGGAGAATCTCCAAATTACTTTCTGTGAGTTAATACATTTAATTTAATTTTACACTATTATGTAATCATGTTTTGGATACTCGTAACAACTTGTTTTAAAGACAATGTATTCCTTCGTAAGCTTTTAGACTAAAAAAATTCTATTCTATTTACTCATCATTCGATTACAAAGAGTTAATTTTGCAAATTATTTACTAGTTATAGCATTCCTATTTAAGAAAAACAAATAACAATCCGTCATAATTGTTTAAATAATAACCAAATCTAATAATAACACACCTGCGAGCGTTTGTTGCGTACAAGACGTTTAAATTGGAATTTTCTGTAATTATTTAATGATGCGCTACCGAGTAAAAAGTTGACATAATGTTTAAAAGTGAATTTTACGTTAGCGCTGCCGTTGTTCAACGATAATGTCATAAATAAAGTCACCGAAACCGTGTAATTGAGGCTAATAGGAAAATTTACCAGTCGTCTCGCCTGGTTGATCATTAGAATCATGCTAGTTTGTGATAAAATGCACTAAGTGGGATCCTCCTTGTTAAATCGTTAAAGCTCGAAATGTTAATTTGTAATACACAGCATAATACTACTATTATTTTTTATAGCATAGTATTTCATGTTATGAACACGAACCAATGACTATGAATTTTAGAATGATCCTTCCGCGCTTAGAAGCGCGTATGCAATTTCAGTTATTACTCATGAACATAAGATACTGAAACACCCATTGTCTAGGTCATATATAAATTTAAATTTTTTTTATTTATTTTCCCAAATTCAAGTAATTATTGCAATTAATTCATTTTTCGTTTATTGAGCCATTAAATAATGAACATGTTAAATTGCCAGAAAGTCATTTAAATTTACATTCATCTAAAGCAACCTAAGCGATACATTTTTACGAAAGAATCTAACTAAAATCGAGTCAAGCAATAGTGTTTGTTTACAATGGGCGCGATAAATTTCAAGTACTTCTGTCGCATCACATAGAGAGAAATCGCCTATTTTTTTCTATCTTAAGCATGCAAAGGACAGAAAGATAAAAAATTTGAGCCTAGGAACGCTGCGAAACTACGACCGAACCAGTGTGGAATTTTTGTAATATAAACAATCTCGAGTGTGGGACAACGTGAACATTAGATTTTTAAAATGAAATAGCTTTGATTTTTAACAAGAAAACATGATAAAATTATGTTACAATTTGCTCAGTTACTATTTCAATCATGAGTTTAGGTAAAATGTTCACATGCTCAATATTTTGCTAGGTAGATTTAGGTTTGCTAAATAACAAGTTTATATTCAAGAGCTATATATTTTCAGCGTTTATGCAATGACAAGAAACTTTCACTTCCACTATTCTTCAGTGGCGTACTATCAAGGGCTACCGTGTGCTTATCTTGACATGTAAAATGTCGCAGGAATGTTTGCCTTTCAAATTATTGTAGGAGGTTTCTCACCGGTGGCTATTTGGTTTTCTATGATTGTTTAATAACGATCCATCCACTTGATTACCTTGCGCACTACAAACTGTACAGGCCAACGATCAGTACGGGGTCAAAACTACACCTAAATCAGTGAATGTATCTGGTCTAGAAAGTACACTGTCTTCAAGCGAGTAATCATATTTTATAGCATTTTTCTTCGTTGTTATTAATAAAACATTACACTTCAGCGAATTCAGGATCAGTTTGTTTTTACATACCAATTACTTATTATATCTAAAGTATGTTGCATAATTAAACAGTCTTCTATGGATGTAATTCTCCAAAATATTTTAAGATCGTCAGTATATAAAAGATAATTCAGGGTAAAGTCAGTAACAATGTCGTTGATATACATAATGAACAAAAGGAGGCCCAAATTAGACCCCTGTGGGATACCTGAGGTTGGTAAAACTTCGACCGAGTTACGGCCACAATATAAAACATATTGGGTTCTGGTGTTAAGGTAGGATGAAATGTAATTTTTGCAATAAAATAAATATTATGGTTCAGCTTGTCGAAGGTCTTCGAGAAATCTGTATAGATTACGTCAACTTGACTACCACCATTAATAGCATGAAACAAATATTCTGTTAAGCAGAATAAGTTGCTATAGTTCAAGTAATAAGTTCCCGAGACAAAAAAAATGCAACAAAAACTTTGCGACATAATTATATCGCCGCAGGCCATGGCGCCAATCCTGACATTAAACATTCCCGACGCACATTAAAACCCTATAAAGGAGGCGAGTCAATTTGCGAACAGCACTAAAAAGAGTACCGGTATTTAATGAGGTCGTAAAGTTTTTGTTGCGTTTTTTATGTCTCGGTTTATTCCTACTTGAACTATAACTGTAGATTGACCTTTATAAAAATCATGTTGACATTCTGTTATTTGATGTTTCACGTGGTAAAATACGTAATCATACAATAGCATTTCAAGGACTTTAGCAAAATTATTCAAAATTACGATGGACCGGTAATTAGCAATTAAGGTTCTATCACCTTTCTTAAAGACGGATATGATTTTGGACTGTTTCAACATTGTGGAAATGTTGAGGTTATAATCAGCGTTAAGCAAGGGGCAATTATTTTTCTATAGACTACAAAACAGAGAGCAGACAAAATCGGCGTGTATTTATATCTATCTAAAAATAAAAATGGTGCACTTCCAGCCCGACTTATCTAAAAGACGTTAATTGGTGCATCCGACGTAAGTGCCGATATTTACACTTCCACCCGACAGAGCCGGTCGGCTAGCAAAGCACAAGGAAAAAAAATTAAAAACCAAAGCCGGCAGCCGCTACTACATTTAACTGCATTTCAGTCGCAGCAAGTTAGTAGGTCAACGGCCCGGCCCGATAGGTTTCTGATCTTGTGACGCACCGTTTGTTAACACACATAAAGTCGAGCACCACCACTCGGCAAGGCGGCAGACAAGTAAAATACCATCTGCATCTGCGTTTGGTTAATGGTTGACTGGATGTCGTGTTATCTTCTTCGGTGTTTCTGCTAGGATAATCAGGCACAGGCCAGGCGCTGTTGAGCTGCTCGATGAAGGCGTAATTACGTTCTCGAAAAGATTAAATGGAGTTTTTCAGTAACTTCAGCTGAAAAGAGGTCGCATTTTTATCAGTACCAATGATTTGTCGAGTTTTACTTGTGAAACGAAGTGTGTTATACAGGATATTTTAGATCTTATTTGGCAAAACTCAGTGATTGATAAAATTGCGCGTTTAGGGTATACAGGGTGGACCATTAATAATGGGCCATAGTTTATGGGTAGGTTCTTTGGGCCAACATATGAGGATGTAACCAAATATGCTTTAGTAAAATGTTGCTGTGGAGAAAGATACAGGGTGTCAAAGTTCAAATTATTTTTTCGTTTTTTTGCAATAACTCAACAGCCTCTTGACTGATCTTCGCCAAATTTGCTAGAGGAACTATTTATTGTAAGAAATAATAATTTATGTATTACATCACGTTAGATCATAGGGGGCGCCGCAGGACCTGTATCTGATGATGAATTCTTTTCATATTGTTTTTTGACGAAACGCTGTGGTAGTTCTGACCAGAAAATCCGATGAGGGCATCATTTCTACGGATAAAAGGTACACTTGGTAGAACTTGATAACTCCAACCGTTTTCGAGGAAAGTGCCGTTAAATATTTCAATAATTTTTTTAAAGACAAATTCAAATCTAATAAAACAAAGTGTATTTATTGAAAAGTGTGCTTTGGTTACGTTTCAGTTCTGTCATTTACATCATTTAATCATTTTATTTTGTTCTTGTGTTCCTCGAGGTAATTTCTTTAGCTTGCCTAGACATAATAATTTTTCAAATAAGGAAATGAGGGATATATGTGTTTACGCGCAAAATAATTTTATCGGACGTGCTGCAGCGAGGAGATACTCATTGCAATATCCAAGTAGAATACAGTCAAACCATAAGATTTTCAAAGATCTGTTTTGTTTAATAACGACCCATCCACATAATTATCTTGCGCTCACAAACTGTATAGGCCATCGGTCAGTACTGGGTTAATTAGCCCGTAAACTTGTTCGTATTAAGAAGGGTTTACTTTTCGTCGAGTGCTGAACCGGGACGTCTCGTCTGTTTGATTTACATCTACCCACCTTGTTTTACGTTGTGGGACAGTCATATAAAATTTGGTAGACTGCTTGTTTTAATTGTAATCAAAGGATTTTTCCGCAACATTCTATGATCTTTTACATGAGTATTTAATGCTCATTTCTCAACTTAATTTTGATAATGTACAAACATGACATGGTTCTTGTCCTCTGATCGATTCATTATTTGGCTATTGCTAACAACTTTAATTATAAATTATTAATATCTAGCGATTGCTAACAGCTCTATTATAGATTATCAGTATCAGGCCATTGCCACAACCCTAATTACTATTAACACAGAATACTTTTGTATAAGTTCTTGTTATTGCATCAAAACACTCAGTATATCTATAGTATGGTCATTAGTATAACGGTATTATATTATTTAGACAATTGTCTCAAATATTTAGATTATTTTAATTTTATGTATAGCTATTTGTACATCAATTTATATAAAATAAAATGGGTTTTTTACTATTTTTTCCCATCAATTATTGTCTTTCCTTTCACCTTTACCTTATTCTTCATATAAGTAATAAACTAAATAAATGTTTTAATTTCAAAAGCAAAATAGAAAACAAACTTCAACTATAAATGTACAGTGCAATCTTGAGTAATAAGATACTACATAAATGACATATGTAATTAACTAGGTCTCTCAATTAATAGACAGTATGCAAGTTTACCAGGTATTTCAATTAACAGAGTGATTAATTTTCTAAGGTATATAGTATCAGACAGAAACAAGTAATATTAAACTTTATATAAAAGAACCTGGGGAAATATAAGAGGGTTACTAACACACACGACGAAATTTGGGTCCTACACTAACAAAACTAGATGATCACGCAAATGGCCAATCTTATTTGTTTATACTTCTGATAAATAAATACTAATGAATTTACTGGTGACATGATTACCAGCATTTTCTTTCAGTAATTAAACAGGGTACCCTACAGCAGTTACAGTATAGAAGTAGGTGGAAACCATATCGAACATTTACTCTAAGTTGCAGCAATGGAGTTTTGCGCGGGGGGGGGGCGGTTATAATAATAAAGTGATAATAAAAAATAAATAAAATGCCTTTATTTGTAAGTATATGACAAATACATTACATTTCTAATGCATAAGGAGAAGTCTAGCCATGCCATGCGTCATTAAGTCAACTTTTACGTAATTTTTTGGTCTTCTAATAAGATTAGATCCTTATTTTAGACAATCTTTTGATTTATGTATTTATGTCAATACCATGAAAATAATTCATTAGTTCATAAGAAAGAGTATGCTGTTAATACGATTTTGTTTTCCCTTACGTTTTGTACTTTTATCAATAATTACACTTTGTTTCATTAAATTTGAATTTGTCTTTCAAAAAATTATTGAAATATTTAACGGCACTTTCCTCGAAATTGGTTGGAGTTCTACCAAGTGTACCTTTTATACGTAGAAATACACAAGTATTAAGTACGTGTTTTTTAAATCTTCTTATTAACAAATACAAACGAATAAAATTACCCAGCTTTTCCGTATTTATAAGAACGTTCTTACTTTTGAATGTACCAACACATTGGAGCCTAAGGCTTTCTTAGTTTCTTCTACATCTCATGCAAATTGACAGTTGTTTTTTAATGCATCACACTCAGCAGATAAATAAAATCTGAGCCCCTAGGGGCAACGTTACATTACCAATTCCTTGAATTAACAATAACAATCTTTATTTGTATGTCATCGCCTTGTCAGCGCGCTCTTCGATTCTCTTTGAAGACTCTCACTTTGATGCCCACCTGAAAACCATCAACAACATCCAACCGCTAATTACTAAACAAAGGTGTTCTTTACTTTTTAGTAGCTATATAATTCCGCTAATCAATGACAGCTCTTAATATATTCACGCGTAATGATCAAACAAACGTAAGAAAAATATTAAGTAACATACCAGTAGAATATCTGTATGAATGATTCATCTTTGTTGCAGCAAACAAGTATTTATTTATTTCAAATTACTATGCGCTTGTTTGTAACAATGGTTTTTTAATGCTCCAACACAGAGCAATTATAATTTTCTATACAGAGGATACAAAAATTCATCTGTTCGAAGATTTTCCCGAGAAAAAATTATTTCAATTTTAACGAAGTTACCCTTCAATATCCACGCCGCTGTGTACGTACGATCAGACCTGCTTAGCTGACAAACATAACTTTCTTCGCACAACAGGAAACGTATCTGTAACCTCAATGTGGTATACCCCGAACGCGTCTCCGCTCGAGTGCCCAGAGAGGTTTCCTCACTACGCGGAGGACCCATATGCTAGAATTTCCACAATTAATAGAGGGAAAACACGAAAAATCAGAGCCCGCGCCATCCCGGATAGCTAGTTTACGTTGCGACGAAGCGTGCCTACAAATAAGAGATATCTCCCGGATGGATTTATGCCTTTTTAGCCCTGTTTGGTGGACTTGTGCGTCGCAGATGGTAGACCGTCGCACACCCACTTCCTCGGCGACGTGTGGGTCGTCTTCAAAGACCATTATTTGTTGTACAACGCTTTTGCGGCTGTTGTTTTCGTAATTTCAGGGTCCTTATTGACTTGATTCGCTTAGTGACCTAGTATCGCATGAACCAGAATGAGGTAACGCACACGATGCTGCCATGAGTGGAGCAGAAACATTTTTATTCATATTCGCTATTCAAATCTTATTCATACGAGGTGCTCATAAAGAATCGTTGTTTATCTGGAATTATTCGGTAATAAAACAACTCGAATTCTTTGTTGCGCTTATTGCCTTTATTTTACATTACACAGACTTAATTCTGATGCAACCACTGCATAAATTCTTAGGTATAGTAGAAGTAAATAGTTCCCGGCAAATAAAAAACGCAACAAAAGCTTTACCACCTCATTAAAATACCAGTGCTCTTTGTACTGCTGTTCGCAAATTGACTCGCTTACCTTTATAGGTTTTTGTTTTTAATGTGCGTCGGGTTGTTTGATGACAGGCATGGCGCCATGGCCCGCGGCGATATAATTATATAATAACTTAATCATATTGGACTTAAAAACATAAGTATGAACAATTAAAAGTAATAATAATTAGATACCTATTAAATAAAAAAAATAACAAATTGTACAACATTACACTAAAACTTGTCGAGTCATTTTTTAATATTTTTTACGACATTCTGTAATTGTTGCCGGGTAACTTCTGCACAAGCCTGTCTTATTCTTGCACACAAATCTTCTCTATTACTCGGGCGTGACCTGTAAACTTTAGATTTTATTAAACAGCATAAAAAGAAGTCCATCGGTGTTAAGTCCGGGGATCGGGGTGGCCATTCAATTAACGGGCTACCACGACCTATCCATCGATTAGGAAAGTTAGCGTTTAGCCATCTGGTAACCACTCTGGCATTATGGACAGGGCTTCCATCTAATTGAAAATGTAGATTTACTCTTTCTTGTATTTTAATTCATGTAGAATATTCCAAAATTCATTTCTTAGGAACTATAAAAACTGCATGCTATTCATATTACCTTCAAAAAAGAAAGGGCCAATAATTGTTTCATTGAGCAACCCACACTAAACATTAACTTTTTGGGAATATTGTCTTTTACAATTAATGACAAACTGTGGGTTTTCTATAGCCCAAAACTTACAATTTTGTGACGATACTACCCCGTTTGTTGTAAAAGTTGCTTCATTGCTGAATAAAATATTTTTATTAAAATTTCTGTTATTAAGATACTCTCCTTGAGCCCACAAGGAAAACTCCATCCGTCTGTTATCATCATCAGGTTCCAACGTGTGTAAAAATTTGGGTTTGAATGGTTTTACCAAGTTCTTCTTAAGGCATCGGCGAATATTTTCTCTAGGTAAATTCAAATCTAAGCTAGCTACTCTTACACTGGCGTTTGGATAGATTTGGCGTTGTTAAAATAATTTAAAACTGTCTGCTCGTACCTAGTTCTACTTTGTATATTATCTGTTCTTATAATACGCCGTGTCACAGCGCCACACTCATTAAAAATTTTGTTTATTTTATAAACAGTACTTTTAGTAATGTTGGCCTATTCGGAATTGAATTGAATATCTCGCATACCTCTTCTGTCAAGTTCTGTCATTATCTCCTCTAAGGCGCACAAGTTCAATTTTTTCCTGTACATTTAGATTATCCATAATTAACTACAAACTAATAAACTAATACTTGATAATAACTATCGATTAATTTTATAATTCAATAACAATGAATATGAGAATATGCGAATTTTAAAGATTTGACGTTTGACTATAAAATTTGTTTTCCATGGCACCCTATTATTATCTGCCATTACTCAATAAAAATGTAATATTTCTTTAAACTATTCACTTAATTTATCTTTCTTTTGTTTATTTTTCATGGGCTACTTCGATTTTTAGAAAAAATCAAGTAAAAGTATGAGCCTACATTGATTTTGTCATAAATCTGTCATTTTTCAATATTTTTTCATGGAACTTGGGATTTACCCATTTGAGAGGTTACTGAATCCAGTGGTGTAGTTAAAATTTCAATAAAAACATCGCTAATCAAATTTGTCCATTTTCGACATTGAAAATGAATCATAGAAAGCCGTGAAAATTGAAATTTATCTCTAAATTTTTGTCATAAAGTGGAGTTTTTGATGGTGTATCTTTTAAAAAAGTCCTGTCAAAATCAGATAATAGACACATTTTTTACAGGAATGTTTCCATTCAAAATGGGTCGCACAACTGCCTACATTAATTTTGTCATAGCTCTGTCATCTTTCAATATTTTTTCATGAAACTTGGGATTTACTCATTTGAGAGGTTACTGAATCCAAAATTTCAATAAAAACATCGCTAATCAAATATGTTCATTTTCGACATAAAAATAAATCATAGAAGGCTTTGAAAATTGAAATCTATCTCTAAATTTTTGTCATAAAGCGGAGTTTTCGATGGTTTATCATTAAAAAAAAAGCGTTAATATAGGATTATAAATACATTTTTTAGAGAGGTTTCCAGTTGAAATGGGTATGGGTATGTCCTAATTAAAAATAGTGCATGTGTATTAAACCTAAAGTTTACAACATACATTGCGTATATGTTTATAACAAGAAAACTGCATTCCTACACAACGGAACAAAAGAAAATTAGGGACCTGTTTCCAAACAATTTAAAAAATATATATATGAACGATATCTTCTTTTTATATTCGGCGTTATGAAATAAAAGCTATAGTTTTTTTCTTTAGGTCGACAGTTTAATCTGTACAATTTAAAATCTATGATTAACTATGACTTAATTAATGCATAATTAATTGCCCGGGATCAAAACTAACATTAATTCTCGTTCAAATAAAGAGATAAAATAATTTGATAATTGATTAATGATATTAGCATATTTTAATCCGACTAGTGTTTTAGTAGGTATCATCTTTGAGTGCTGTACATTATAGCCTTTATTTCATTTATTAATATCTCCGTTATAATTATCAAACGGATGGTAAATTAATTGCTAGTTAATCTGTATTGTCTTGTGTTGTCTCTAATTATGTATTAAATTCTTAAAACAGTTTGCCCGATTTTATAACAATAATTTGAAAATGATGAAACGAGGCTCTTGTAAATAAAACACTTGTGAAAATTGAGTTTCTTTTATTACTACAATGAAAAGAAAAAAGTACAATATCCAATGCCTACATTTTTTTCAAAATAGCTTTCGTCCTATTCGTATTGCAGAAGACGGTTTTTTAATCCCTGCTTTTATTATGTCCTTAATCGCTACAATTTTACAAATTGCCTCTAAGATATCCCGCCAAGGCAGATCCATTGGCATGTTAGAAGTAATGATCTATTGGTATGTGTACCAGATAATTTCGTAAGATCATTTGACCATATCCATACAAGTTAACATCAAAAAAGAGGTTGTAATGGAATATTGCAGTCGGTATTTCAGTTTCTCGCATATTTTGCGCCGTAAAAGGTTACAGGGGGTGCCGCTACACACACACAGCCCATTATGTATCAAGCTTACGCACGGTTAGAATGCTGCTCCTGCGGTGTACGATTTTCACGGATGATCGATCGCGAACAATCGAAACCTTAATTTGGCATTAGTCAACAATGATAAAAACAAGAAAAACAAATAAGGATGTACACAAATTCGCAGCGCCATGGCGCCACGACCAGAGTGCCGCACGAAAAGTTTATACAGGGTCTTCCAAAACGCCTGCAACGATAGAATATATCAAATTGTTGTGAAGAAAAATGCTAATAAACACGTTGGTTTTAGAGTTTCCAGGAGCCGCAAGTAATCATGGGTTTATTTTATACGGTTTCTAAAGAGGTGCTTCCGGTCAAAGGGAAGAACTAAAATGTTGAACTCAAATTTAAACTAATTGTGATTATACCTAAGTTACATACCGGGTGATACAGGAGACATGTAACACCCCGTAGTATGTTTATTTAAAAAGATATTATTTTGAAATTTGGTACACTTATATAACTGGAAGTGACATCTAGGTACTCTGTTATTTTAAATGGCGCCCTGTATATTTTTTTACCTATCTGATTTGTCTCTAGATTCTCTTTTCAACCATGTATCGGAACACGGCATTTGTTTTTAAAATGACAGTTAATATCAATTTGTGTTTGTTCAGTCTAGGTGGCCCTGATATGAACCTTGGCAGATATTGATGCGTAGTGTGCCGTGATATCGAAAGACCTCTGGTATGCAACTTTGTGCCTCATATTTTTTTGGGAATAACCAGTAGCTGAGCAGACTAATAAGATCTAACTTATTTAAAAAAAATATCTTTAAACAACCCACGATATCATAAAAACCAAGATAGGAACCCCATTTTTTTTATTTCACCTAGTTAAAAAATACTTATTTATCTTTTATTTTTGTCCAATACAATTGCTGTGCCTATCCTATTTTACTTTCTTCATTAAAATTAGTATCGAATGTTATTGCATATAGTAGTGAATATTGTACTTCAACAAAAATATTTAGTAAGCAGGCGGTGGAAACAAAATAAAAGTAGGTAAACCGATTTTTTTAATAAATAAGAAACATCAATAAAACACATTTGAACAAAATTGATGAAAAACCATTACACTATGTAATACATTTTTACAACGAATGAATGAAATTAAAATGAAATATTTACTGAAGTACTACATACAAAAGCATTTTTTACCGCAGATGCTCAAAATTTTGTCCGTTATTATCTCTGCAAAATCGTGTTTTTGTGACGGTAGCCTTAAGCACGTTATCTAACTGTAATTCAGTAATCCCATCGATTGCTCTTCTGACTCTCATTTCCATGTCTTCTCTGTTTGTTGGTGGAGTTCTATAAACGTTTTCCTTGAGGTGGCCCCATACAAAAAAAATCAAGTGGCGTAAGGTCTGGTGACCTTACAGGCCATCGAACGGGCCCATTTGTTCCCATCCAGTTTTCTCCAAACCTTTCATTTAAATAATTCACCACAACTCTGCTGTTATGTGGTGCAGCCCCATCCTGTTGAAAAATTATTGGGTTAACAACAAAAATCTTGTATCTGGTTTTGCAAAAATCCCAAATATCTTTCTCCATTTAAGGGACCATCAAAAATTATTGGCCCAATAATTCTTCCGCCAATTACTCCTAACCATACATTAAAACTAAATCGCTCCTGATATGCACTTTCTCTCATATTTCTGGGATTTTCTTGTGCCCAATAACGGGTGTTGTTACGATTAAATAATCCCAAATTAGTGAACCTGGACTCGTCGGAAAATAAAATTTCATGAAAATTATTGTCCAAATTGTGTCCGTTCAGAAACCAATTGCAATAGTTCAATCTTCTTTGAAAATCATTTTCGTATAAATGCTGGTGTATTTGGTACTTGTATGATTTAAATTTGTGTTTTTTCAAAATGCGTCGAGCTGATTCCCGATTTACACCGGTTTGGTCCTCAATCTGTCTTATCGAAATCGTGGGATCTGCCTCGACAATTGCAAGTACATTGATTTCCGACTCTTCATCGATAATGAAATTATTTTCCGGTACATCTGGTTCACTTCTGAATTGCTGTTCAACTCTTACAAAATAGTTGTTTGGTGGATGAATTCTTTCGGGAAATCTTTCTTGATATAAGTCAGCAGCCCGCCTGCTATTTTTCTTACATTCGCCATAGATTAGTAGCATATCTACTTTTCCATTTCCTGAATACATGGCAAAACAGAGTTAAAAACGTGATAATTTAAGTATAATTTAATGAAAAATACTTAAATTGCTGCCAACTAAACAATTCTTAATTGTCAAATCAAAATGACGCCTCGTTTTATCTTCTTTTGTTTCCACCGCCTGCTTACTATTTTTGTTGCAGTACAATATTCATTACTATGCAATACCATTCGACACTAACTTTAATGAAGAAAGTAAAATAGGATAGGCACAGCAATTGTATTGGACAAAAATAAAAGATAAATAAGTATTTTTTAACTAGGTGAAAAATGGGGTTCCTATCTTGGTTTTTATGATATCGTGGGTTGTTTAAAGATATTTTTTTTAAATAAGTTAGATCTTATTAGTCTGTTCAGCTACTGGTTATTCCCAAAAAAATATGAGGCACAAAGTCGCATACCAGAGATTTCTCGATATCACGGCACACTACGCATCAATATCTGCCAAGGTTCATATCAGGGCCACCTAGACTTAACAAACTAAAATTAATATTAACTGTCATTTTAAAAACAAATGCCGTGTTCCGATACATGGTTGAAAAGAGAATCTAGAGGCGAATCAGATAAGTAAAAAATATATACAGGGTGCCATTTAAAGTAACAGAGTAGATGTCACTTCCGGTGAAACCGGAAGTGGTGGGAAAAAAATTTTGTACTTAAAAAAGGACAATCACGCATTATATAAGTGTACCAAATTTCAAAATAATATCTTTTTAAATAAACATGCTACGGGGTGTTACATGTCTCCTGTGTCACCCACCGTGGACTTTAATTTAGTTTGCATTAAGTCAGGTTTAAAATAAAATAAAAAAATGGCTCTTAGTACAATTACACTATCAATTGTTGTGATGGAAGGAACAAAATAAGTGAATTGAAACAGCCCTTTTTGGCAGGGGCTCCTTAATTCACTCGAATTATTGATCTTACAAGTACAGTCGTGGTTTTTAAGAAATATTTAAATGACTCCTCTCTTTAAAAGACAAATAACAATAACACCATTATTTCCATGTTTTACGGTCATCAACTAAAAGAATTTCTCCAATTTTTTACGGTCGTAGTCTACTAAAATCTCTGGCAAGGTCGGTTAGTTCATCTCACAAACAAAAACAGCGCACATCATCTACTGAGTCATCAAAAATGACCGCGAGTTATTCTTTAATCTACATCATAGTTTGTTGTTTTTATTTTTTTTGTACGGGTCGCCCACATGTCACTAAAACTTGGCTAAACATTAGGTTGATCTCAGATGGGTATCATTTTATGAGGATAATGAGATATATTATGAGGTATGGCCATTATCAGAATAAGATAAACGTAATTAACGAAAAAAGCAGGATGTTTTCAATACTGGTACAAAAGGACAAGGAGGTGCTGACGTTTACCCGCTATAAGATAAATTTGAGCTATTCTATTAATGAATTTTTATTATTTAGAACTGGTCATACACATTTTCAATAAAAAATCACTTAAACACAGTATTATGAATTTAAGGTCATTTTTCTCCATCTTCACATTTGGTCTAAAACAATTAATTCGTTAACCTGCTAGGATTGAAATTTTAATTCTCAGGAAAACTTTTCACCTTGTAAATATCTCGTAAAGAACACTGCTTATAAAGAAAATACCACTAGAGATAAATTAAAGCTGATAAAATTGTTCTCCATCTGTTTTTTTTGCATGATGAATGTAGTGAAAATTAGATTTTCCAATTTACATTAAAATTTTTATACTTCGAAAAATTGCCCAACTTCAAGCGCCAAAAAATGAACTTATGAAAAATGTAAAGAAATAAATTAAAACTTTATTATTCTTTATTTGTTTTGTCTGTCTGATGGATGTAGTGAAAACTACACTTTCAAATTTGTACAAAAAATATTATACTTCAAAAAATTGCCCAACTTTAGGCGCCAAAAAAAATTCATCTAGAATAAACTGTGGACAAAATGAACTATACTATATAAAGCTGGAAAACTACCTTCGTGTTCTTTTGCCATCGTATTTTTGCACAAAAAAATATAAAATCAAACCTGCAACGTGCAAAATGGAGGTCAAGTTGAAATCGAAACGTCGTAGTATGTTTCCCGCGTCCGGACAAGTGAATGAAAGATATTTCAATTTTTTATTATCCAATATATTTCTGTAGAAAATATTATCAAATGCAATTAATAAAGTTGGTTATCTTTATCTAAATTATTAAAAAATACTTATTTTACATAAAAATGTATTATCATTAAGTATTTTGTGGTAAAAATTGTTTAAAAAAACTGTAATCCCACAGAAAACATAAGAGGAATCAATAAGATAAACTAAAACTGATAAAATTATTGTTTCGAGTATTTTTAATGTGGGGTTTTTTAAAGTCGACTGTGAACGTGAAAATTTGAATTTCTTGGGATGAAAAGGGAGGGATGAAAAAAGGCCGTAATTACAAAACGCCCTATATACGCAAATTATCGAGACAAATTAACAGATGTCATAAACTTTAAAACCAAACATCAACAATGCAACCACACGCCTTTGTCAAAAATAATGTTTATTATCACACCAAAGATCACTGGTACCGATCTAACTTTGGGTTGAAAGGGATTTGTGTGAACTTAGCAGAACAACTTTGCAGAATTAAAAAAACAATAGGCCTATTATTTGCCGCTAATTAATCGTGAAAGTATCAATTTTACCGTTGTAACTTGTTAAAAAATTGTCGGGTGGTCTGCTAACTTCACATGGAAGTAAGTTAGCAGAACATCTACCAAAAATTTTTTTAATCAAAAGTAGGTGGCTCAGAATTTGCCGGTTTTTAACCGTAAACAAATGATGAAAATTAAAAAAAAATAAAAATTAAGGCGGTAAAACCAAAAAAGGGAATTAAGTTTGACTATTCCTTCAGGAATTTTCTATTCCCGCTTTTATAATTAATCATATAACATTTTCGAATTTGTCTTGCGAATTTTGCTATTTTTTATTAAGAATTTTTAATTTTTTTTCCCCGAAACTCAGCAGAACCTATTAAGCTCGTTTGGAAATGGCTTTTGGAACTCAGTTTTCGTTCAAGAATTTACCGTTTCCCTTTCTATAATTAATCATGTCGTTCTCAAATTTGCCGTGATGCCTTTACAATTTCTTTTGACATTTTTTTGATTTGTTTTCTCTGGAACTCAGCAGAACAGCCATTATGCTCGTTTGATAATGGCTATTGGCGCTCAGTATTCCTTCAGAAATTTACCGATCCCGTTCTTTAATTAATCGTGCCGTGATAATTTTTTTGACATTAATTGATTTTTCTTTCCCCGAAATTCAATAAAAAGGCCATTAAGCTCGTTTGAAAATGGCTTTTGGGAGTCAGTTTTCCTTCGCCTTAATTATAATTGACGTTTTAAAATTTGCCGAGATGATCTACCAATTTTTTATTAATTAAGAAGTTAATTTTTTTTTCTAAGTATTTACTAAACATTTTTAAGACTATTTCTCGTTTTTCAAGTATCGCTTCAAAAATTTCTTTACTCTGCATGTTATTCAGTTTTATCTCATTCAATCATTTGTTTCTGATTTCACGATGTTTCGCCTGTCTCATTAATATTCTTCCTTTAAAAATCTTTTATTTTACCCTCGAGTCTGTTGCGGAGACTTTGATTACCATTTTTCTCTCGTGTTTATGTGTTTTCTTTCGTAACTTTCAATAATTCTGAATTAGTGCTGATTCTAAAAAAATATTTTTTTGGTTTATTTTTATTTTTTTTAAATTTCATTTGCACCATTGGTTTACGGTTAAAAAACGGCAAATTCTGAGCTACTTACTTTTAATTAAAAAAAAATTGGTAATGTTCTGCTAACTTCCATGTGAAGTTAGCAGAACATCCGAAATTAAAAAAAAATTAACAACGGTAAAATTGTTACTTTCACGATTAATTAGCGGCAAATTTACGCCAAATAATAGGCCTATGGGTTTTCATTCTGAAAGTTTTTGCTGATTTTAAAAAATGATTTTGTTGGTTTTATCGCCTTAATTTTTATTTTTTTAAAAATTTCATTTTCACCATTCGTTTACGGTTAAAAAATGGCAAATTCTGAGCCACCTGCTTTTAATTAAAAAAAGTTTTTGCTAGATGTTCTGCTAACTTCCATGTGAAGTTAGCAGAACACTTGAAAATTTTAAAAAAATTGACAACGGTAAAATTGTTACTTTCACGATTAATGAGCGGCTAATTAACAGCAAATAATAGGCCTATGGGTTTTTCAATTCTGCCAAGTTTTTTCTGAAAAAATGATTTTTTTGGTTTTTCCGCCGTAATTTTAATTTTTTTTAAATTTCATTTTCACCATTCGTTTACGGTTAAAAAACGACAAATTTTGAGCTACCTGCTTTTAATGAAAAAAAATTTTTGGTAGATGTTATGCTAGAATTTAGCAGAACACCCGAAAATGTTTTCAAAATTAACAACGGTAAAATTGTCACTTTCACGATTAATTAGCGGCTAATTAGCGGTAAATAATCGGCCTATAGTTTTTTTAATTCTGCAAGGTTGTTCTGCTAAGTTCACACTAATTTGAAAGGGACACTAATAATCGATATTTGAAGGGGGATTGCTTGACATCTCACGGATTAAAAATAAATAACTAGATGTTCCACTTATTGACAGTTCTGGAAAGAAACCAGCCAATAAACCGCAGAGTTGATTCTTATTTGGTAGATTTTATGTAGTGTTAACAAACTTCTTAATGGATATTTTACATTTATCACGTTTATTTATAGTAGCAGCTTGTACTTTTAGGGCGCCAAGTCTGAAAATGTAACGTTGTAATTCCGTTGAAAAAAATTGTTTATTATGATGTGCCTCGTAAAGCTGGTGCGAAATTTATGGAGCCTAGAAGGATAACAATAAACACAGCTATAATTATTGTCTCGGTAGGGTCATCTGAACTATAACGATATTTACTTCGCCGAATATACAAATATACTGTTAGCTACTGTACACGTGCCCGCACATATTATTTACATTAAATTTTTCATTTCCGATATGTGTTTACAGGGACAGTTCTGTTTTTAAACCGTTGCCTTTTTCGTACAGCAAACCTTGCAATGAACAGTGAATGAAGGCTCCATATGATAGAATTGGCTTACACAAGCCATCAAACGATCCAACGTTTGGTCTTTGTATAGAAAGAATTTTAAATAAAAAGCAAATATCCACTATCCAGGGACTATAGTGCGGATTACTGTTTCTGTACTATTTATTATACAGGGTGCGCCAAAGTTCTGAATTTGGTCGATTACGGCTGTATTTGAAATGGTAGAAAGATATTGTCTATAGATTATTTTCTTGGTTTTCAATTCTAAATAACTAGAAAATATGTACAATTATACAGGGTATTCCGTTTTCGTTGGCCGGGCATCAACTTCGTTATTTTAAATGGAACAACCTATAATTTTTTCCTTTATCGAGTTACCCATCTAATTATATTCATAACTCTATTAAGGTGGTAGGTACTTAAAATGAACCGTTTACGAAATAAAAGAGATTTGTTGACAAAAAGTGAGGTTTGCTGATAAGTTTTTGAGTACCTCTGATTTCATAGACAAGAGAGTTTTCAAAATTCTGCTTATACTGTTATGTTGGGCATATTAAGGGCTAGTAGGGTAGAAACGTTATTAACATTAATCTTATACAGAGTGCTGAAAAAAATTGAGTTTATTTTTTGGCTAATAAAAAAGACCGTAATTCAATTTTTTCAAATGGGACGTACTATTTTCAGTTCGTCATCTAATGCAGTCTTAAATCATCTTTCCATTGATATATCATAGCAGGTATTTATCTTTAGGGGTTGCACAAATATTAACGTTAAATATCTGTCTGACTGAAATTCACATAATTTTACATCACATCACATAAATATTTTAACTTAGGCGGTATGGTGCGGACACCGGTATTAACTTGACATCGCTGCAAATTATATCTATCGTTGTTTATCTTAAAGCTTAGAATAAATCCATCTCATGCATTCACATTGTAACCCGCTATGTAATTCTGGGCTTGCCAGGAGTGGAACGTATTAGGTATTTGCACATTCTAGCTTGTCGTTAGTTTATGTTTGTCTATTGATTCGTCCAGTGAAGAAGTGGAGAAGTTTAGTGTTTCAAAATAAATATGAATTATTCGCGGGAAGAACCCGAGTCTATAAAATCACATATCCTGAACCCCCTTTAGAACCTGCATTTAGTAGTCTTAGAGACAGATTTATCGAAACTGATGAAGTGCAGTACAAACCTCATGAAGTTCCAGCAAGAAAAATGAATATTGGGTCACAGACTACTTATCGGGTTATAATATCCTTAGTTGAACATCCGACCACCAGTACTAGAGAATTGGGCAATAACTTAGACATAAGCGGGACAATAGTAAGGCGGATCGTAAAGAAAAATAAATTCCATGCTTACAAAATTCAATTACATCAAGAATTACTTGAGGATGATTTTTTAAACAGGGTGAATTTTTGCGAATGGTCTAATTTTATGCTCGATAATGATCCCGATTTCATAAGGTGTTTGATGTTTTCTGATGAGGCTACATTTCACAAAAA
Source organism: Leptura quadrifasciata (assembly GCA_963675555.1). Classification (NCBI taxonomy): domain Eukaryota; kingdom Metazoa; phylum Arthropoda; class Insecta; order Coleoptera; family Cerambycidae; genus Leptura; species Leptura quadrifasciata. The sequence continues at coordinate 8,371,812 of OY776681.1, read as the reverse complement.
TGGTTGTGTCAATAGACACAATTTTCATTATTATTCAGATGTGAATCCTCATTTATTAAGAACAGTTTCCCAGCAGAGGTGGTCATTAAATGTATGGGGTGCTGTAGAAGGGCCGATTGTTATTGGTCACCTCATTTCTTTAATGGACCTTTAAATGGAAGAATATATCGCGATTTTTTGGAAAATGAATTGCCGGTTCTCCTAGAAAACGTTCCTCTTGATATACGGCAAAAAATGTGGTTTCAACAAGATGGAGCTCCGTCTCATTTTGCAGCAAATGTCAGAGAATGGTTAGAACGTAACTTCAATGATATGTTGGTAGGGCGTGATGCAACAATAGCATGGCCTGCAAGGTCGTCCGACCTGACAGGTATGGACTTGGTATAGACTATCGCGACACTCCTACCACTGTTGATGACATGAAAAGTAGGATCAGACGTGCCTTTGCATCCATTACTCCGCAGATGCTGCAAGATATGCGTCATTCATTTAGGAAGAGGATTCAGATGTTCTCGATCGAAATGGTGAACATTTTGAACATTTATTAAAATAATTGTTTTTTTATTATGAGTAAATTCTTTATTACATACGTGATGATATTAATTACAATTCTTTGTCCAACAATTCTAAGTAAAAAAATAATAATTCATTTCAACATTTCAGAAGACAGAAGAATAATTCATTATGGAAAACTGCTTGTACTACTACACAATTAGTCTGATCCAGACAATTAACCTTAATATCTATGCAACCCTAAAGATAAATACCTACTATGATATATCAATGGAAAGATAATTTAACACTTCATTAGATGACAGAACTGAAAATAGTACGTCCCATTTGAAAAAATTGAATTACGGCCTTTTTTTATTAGCGAAAAAATAAACTCAATTTTTTCAGCACTCTGTATAAGATTAATGTTAATAACGTTTCTACCCTACTAGCCCTTAATATGCCCAACATAACAGTATAAGCAGAATTTTGAAAACTCTCTTGTCTATGAAATCAGAGGTACTCAAAAACTTATAAGCAAACCTCACTTTTTGTCGAAAAATCTCTTTTATTTCGTAAACGGTTCATTTTAAGTACCTACCACCTTAATAGAGTTATGAATATAATTAGATGTGTAACTCGATAAAGGAAAAAATTATAGGGTGTTCCATTTAAAGTAACGAAGTTGATGCCCGGCCATCGAAAACGGAATACCCTGTATAATTGTACATATTTTCTAGTTATTCAGAATTGAAAACCAAGAAAATAATCTATAGACAATATCTTTCCACCATTTCAAATACAGCCGTAATCGACCAAATTCAGAAATTTGGCGCACCCTGTATACTTTTGTATACTGTACACCCCTGTCCGTTAATTGGGTTATGTACTTTTGGACAGTGTAATAAATAAATAAATAAATTAATAGAATGAAGTTGTAAATTTTAATATAATAAAATTTAAAAAAATAGAGTATAGTATAACAATTTACATCTTCCAAACAACGTGTAGACGATAACGAGATCTATACTAGTTACTACCACTGGCAAAGATCATTCGAGGAAAAATTATCTGTGCAGAATAAATTTCAAGTTATTAAGCAACAATACTCTGCATTCCTTAGGACTTTATGCATGTTAGATATATAACAAAACTACTTACAATACATTAGAAATTCATAAAATGTCTCTAGCGTTGTTTAAAGGTACGCCTTTTCGAGTAAATTTTTGAAAATACGAAATGATCCTTTTCCTTGTTCGATGGTACTTGTAGTAGGTCCGTCTGTACCACTTGATTTGTGCCGGTGCTTTTCGACGTCATTTTAAAATAAACTCAAAACTCTCTCTTACCTGAAAACAAAATAAAAATATATCAGATACATTCGCAAATACATGCATTAATATTATTTTTTCTGATTATCACATTGGGCGAGGTGGTACGAAAAGTGAAATAATAAAATCAAAATAGTATGCACCTTATGCTTCGTAAATGAAACACCCTTATACAGGCTGTCTATTTTAAGAGGGCCACATTAAGCGAGATAGCTTAATATCTATTGAAGAATAAAGTTTTAGAAACAGTTACCCCATTTTTTGTGAACTATATTTCAGTAAAAAGAAATTTGAAATCCATAGCCTATTTTATCAGATATATTACAAAAACCTGAAAAATAGAAAACCCACAAACGGTTATAGCTTCTTTATTTGAGGAGATACGAATGAAAGTTCACGGCAAAGACAACAATAGTAATACTGATAATAATCATGTATATAATATGTATGATGTGTATCTTACTTGGGTGTCGAGCAACGCTCCACCCAAGAAGTGAGTGTAGTGAAAAACGCTCTCCGCGGCAAGTATCCGACAGATCTGGTCTTCAGAATTGTCGAACAAGTTGTCTGCTACAAATATGCTTGCCGTTCCGATCCTTCTCTACTCTTTCGGAGTAGTGAAATGAACTAAAGAAGAGCTGCATCAACTCAATGTAGCAACCCGCAAGAAGATGCATCTCAAATAGAAGCTTGCATCCTAACTCGTCCGTTCCACTGTTATATCTCCCAAGACATCGGGGAGGCCGTGGACTCTTGAGCGTGGAGAGTCTCCATAGCAGGATGGTTCTAGATAGAGCATGTAAGGTCATCAGGAGTTCGGATCCCCTCCTCTGCATGGTTCGAGACCATGAAAATGCAGAGGTAGGAGCTTTTCTCTTTAAGGCATCACGGAGAGCAGCCGATGAACTTGGTCTCATCTTCGACGTCGAGCGGGTAAACCCCGACTCCGTCACCGAGTTGGAACCCGCTCGAGTAAAAGCCCACATTAGAGCTGCAGAACAAAACATCTTTCTGTAGCTCCATAAGGATAAGCCATTGCACGGACTCTTCTATAAAAATATAGAAGACCTCGGCTTATCCGAAAGGCTGACCTTCGCCTTTTTAAGATAAGCCGAGCTGAAGTCCGAGACCGAGGGATTCATAATGGCTTGCCAGGATGATGTATTTAACACCCTCGTCTATCGAAATCGTGTCATGGGTATGGAGGTCCCTGATGCCAGTTGCAGGGCCTGCCGCAGGGCGCCGGAGACTGTAATGCATTTACTGTCGGCATGCCCAATATACGCAGTCTTGGCATAGATCAGGAGGAACCAGATGTTTCACTGATGACGTATTTTAGTTAAAGCTTTAATCCACTCGTGGCCGGTGCGGGTTTTTGCATCTTACAAATCAGTTGTTCTTACGCTCTGCGAGGAACAAATCGCCTGTAGCAAGTGCTTCTGTCTTGGTTAATTTAGATTGCTTATCCGTTATTTGTAGCATTTTTAGTTATATTTCAGTGACTGTATGCATTTTTACGTATATCCCATTACGTCAGTTCTCGATTGTTGATGGTAAACGTTCTAAATGTGCTAGGAAAAGCAAAATAATTAGAAGCTACCTTGATGTCGTCAGGTACAGAATTAAAAATTTTTGCGGCGTGGTAAGAAAAGCTGCATTGGAACATCGCTGAACTATGTCTGGGAACAGTGTAAAGCTCTCTGTATCGTGTCACACGCTCATGAATATCGCTACCTTTGATCAGTTTATTATAGAGGTAATTTGAGGTTGTCTATTTTGTAGACTAAACAGGCCATGTGGATTATGAACCGTTCATTAAGCTTGAGCCACCTAATGCAGATATTTTGTAGTTTCTGAAGGGTGTCTCTCTATAGTAAAGCTGGCCAGTATACAACATTGCAATATTCGAGATGTGGCAGTATTAAGGAATTAGTTAACCTTAATTTGATCTCTGCACCAAAAATATCCTTTTATATATATATACAAAACTTTTCATTCACTGAATGAAGTCCGGATTATGTTAGAAACATGCATCTAAGATCAACATATCCATGTAAAATCCAAGATTCTTACAGTTACTTACTGGCCTAAATTCTACATTATTTAGCGCAATTTTAAACAGAGGATGATTAACAATAGAGTCACGATCTCGACCAAACACCAAAACCTGCGTCTTCCCCTCATTTAGGATTAATCCATGTGCACCAGAATATTTACCAATCATGTCTAGATCTGAGTTGATATGGTGCATGGGTGAATTGAGCTGATCGTAGGTAAAAGAATAATATACACTTGCGTGTCATCCGCATATTGATGCGATTGGCAGAATTTTAGGTGCATGCAAAGATCAGTAGTATAAAGAGAAAACAGTGAGGGTCCTAGTATACTACCCTGAGGAACCCCCTTATTTAAAGCAATAAACTTGGAAGCCACATTATTTAAAACAACCCTTTGATTTCTATTTAAATAATTTACAAAAAATTGAACAGTTAAGTCGCCGACACCAAAATATTTCAGTTTAGTTCTAATTGTGGTATGATCTAAGGTTTCAAAAGTCTTACTGTAGTCCAACAAAATTAAACATGAATTGTTATTACTGTCACTTGCACGAAGCAGATCATCAGTTACTTTAAGTAAAGCAGTAGCTGTACTATGATGAAATCTTACTCTCCTCGGCTTACCTCCCTCATATAAATGTTGAACTTTCTCCATTTTGTAGCATCGAAATCTGTTTTTTGTAAATATTTTTCTTGCACAGTCTTTTTTATGCGACAGTTTCTCTGAATTTGTCTCAAATAGGTTTCTTCATTTTGACTAACATAATTACTAATACTTTATTCACTTTTCTTACATTATCCGCAACATGCCCTAGCTTTACTACATTTTTTAAAAATTAACCGTGCGCTTTTAGATTTTGAACGAACTTCCTAAGCACAGTCCGATTTGGCTGCGGAGCATCTGGAAATCTATCTCCGTAAACTGTGACTGCCATCACAGCGTCAAAATTGCACTGACAATAAATGCTAATCATATCGAATTTATTATTATTGGCGTATACCATAATTACCGATATACAACTTGTCTTAGAACTCGACAGCACAACATACAGCAGTGACAGTCTGTCAAATTTGTTAATAACTGTATACGTTGTTTTTCACTAATCATGGCATAGCTGATTTCTACGAGTGAATGATATGAATTTGGCCCTCGTAAAATAGACAGACGGTAGTATATTAGAGCCTTTTGGCGAGAGCAGAATTTTCTAATTTCAAATACATATGGATTTCCCATACTTGGACAAACCGTTCCTGATATAATTTATGCCACATCTGAATCATTAGTATGAGGTAAGTATCATCAGTCATGCAATGAAATGAAACAAATACATGTTTATTTATCGTTTATTAAAATTTATTGTAATAGATGTTTTATGTGTCCGTCATTGTTTTCAATTCATGTTCTGTATCTACTATGTAAATTCTTTATAGCGTTGGTGATAAAATCCGGTTGTTAAATATTTAGAATATTTATTTCTCGAAAAATGTTGTCCTGTAGGTTGTTGTGTTGAAATTTAGACTTCGTTCGCTATATTACTTACAGCAGTTGCCTGGTATCATATACAGAATGTTTTCTAAGTACTTTAGGAAAAATCATTAGGTATAGTTGAAGTAATCAGTTCCTGACACATAAAAAACGCAACAAAAACTTTACGACCTCATTAAAATACCGGTACTCTTTGTACTGCTGTTCGCAAACTGACTCGCTTACCTTTATAGGTTTTTAATGCGCGTCAGGTCGTTTGATGACAGTCATGGCGCCATGGCCCGCGGCGATATAATTATTTCGTAAAATATTTGTTGCGTTTTTTGAGTGCAGGGAAGTCCTTACTTGGACTACACCTAATTATATTGGTCAATTTCAGATATAAATTTATATTGTAAAAGTCTCTTGAATTGGCGCAGAGATTGCGGTTTTCGAGAAAAATTGCTTTAAATCAATTATGGACATTTTGAGAAAAAGTAGGTGAGACATTAAATAATTTATTTTTAATACATATGACTATAAAAAAAATTTATAAAAATATATACATTTTTTTCTCATTCTTGCTCATATTTTTAACAAGTATGCCCTTACTACAGGGTGTCCCGACCAAAAGTAGGCACACTGAATAACTTTGGATAAAAAAATTTTGAAAAGTTCGTGAAACACGTCGACCTTGTTTCCAAGGGGGACATATTTTAATGTAATACTTGTATACCTATCATCATCCCTCTACCCTACACGGCCACCCCCTCAAAAATTCAAATGGCAAGAGGGGTCGAGTGATACATCTTTTGAAAGGTCTTTCAATTCCCGATATAGCCGTGTATTTTTTTTAACTTTTATCGATTCATTCTAAAGGAAAATAAACTTATTTTTGATGATTAAAGATCTAAAATAAACGCCACTGGGTTTTGGAATTTAGAAAAAAAACTACATTTTTTAGTGCTCTCAAATCAACACGAGTTTTTTCGACAAAAACACTTTCCTTGTCCGTTTAGTTTTAGGATAATAAAAGATTCATTGACATTGTCGGGTCGTTTTTTATTCCTGACAATTTTAATGGCGAAAGGTACCTCGATCTGTTAGAAAATAACGTCGACCCAATGATTACCCAAATCCTCGAAGAAGACGATAATCTTTTAGAGGGCGAACTGTTTTTTCAACAGGATGGGGCACCCCCACATTCTGCTATATCAGTCCGTCAATTTTTGGATAATCGGTTTCGTGAGCGATGGATTGGAAGAAGAGGAACTGTGAAGTGCCCGCTAGGTCACCCGACTTAACTCCCTTGGATTTCTTTTTGTGGGGACATTTGAAATCGAAGATATTTGCAACAAGAAGAAGAAGTTACGTGAAAGAATTGTTCGAGAATGCCGTTTACCGACTCCAGATCTGTTCAGAAATGTTCGTACAGAATTTCAAAACAGATTATACTACTGTATGGAAGTCGGTTTTGAACAATACGTACGATAATTTAAACAGCTTTTATTTTTATTTCCCGAACCTAAAATAATGAAACAATTTATTTCTTAGGAACGAATTGATTTTAAAAAAATACACAATTATGTAGATCATTGAAAGACCTTTCAAAAGATGTATGTATCACTCGACCCCCTTTGTCATTTGAATTTTTTGAGGGGGTAGCCGTGTAGGGTAGAGGGATGATGATAGGTATACAAGTATTACATTAAAATATGTCCCCCTTAGAAACAAGGTCGGCGTGTTTCATTAATTTTTCAAAAAAAAAATTATCTCCAAAGTTATTCAGGGTGCCTATTTTTGTTTGGGACACCCACGTATAACATATATATTTTTAAATTAAATTGATCAAGTGGCTCAAACGATACAGATTATTTTTTATAGTCCTAATATTTTTTATTACGTCTAAATGGTTTATGTGTTAAGGGCTAATAAGTCCCACCCAGACCAAACAGTGTCAAAAAATATGAATTATGGCCAATATTATCGTGCTACACTCTTTTAACACAGTATCATATCTATTAAAATTTAAGTCAATTGTACCAAATCGGGATAAAATGTTGGCTAATATCAAATAGCAACATTTTCTGATACTGTCTGACGAAAGATTTTTAATTTTCAAAACTACGGAACGCAGTGAAAACAACACAGTGCAAATTTAAACATACATATTTTGTTATTTCTAAAGTTAACACCAATTCTTGGCACGCCTGCTTCATAACAAGCCGCTTTGACAAATAAATTTGAAATAAGTGTTATCTCCATGTGTCAGAGTAATTGTATTCTACATAAAACAGCGTGCGAGCAAATTATAGGGGATGTTACGTATGCATTGAACTGTGGATATTGGTCAACTTCAAGTCTCATGGACAGGTTGTTTATGCACCCACAAATCGTGCCGCTGTGTAGAATAATCATACAAAGGAATCCATGGAATTTTAAATCATTTCTCATGCCTTGGAACTGTCATGGAATATTCATAGATGAAATCTATTAACTAATGAATGTAGTAGAACTTGGCCTGTGAAATCCGAGTAGCAATAATTTTGCGAATTTTATTGAATTACTTTGAGTCACCGTGTTATGTTAGTCTATGCTATACAATTAATTTACATGAAGAAAATGTGGAAAACTTTTAGAAATCGTCATAAAATACAACTTGCGTTTATCAATTCTTTTATTTCAACTAAATTATCAACTAAATTGATGTAAAGTGACGGATTTTCTATTTTGTTTTTGAAAACCATTTTTCAATACGTTTTAGGAGAAGGTTCAGTCTAAAACAAATTTTACTAACAGCTTTGCATGTTTAAACTTGTCTAACACGCCGACTTTTATGTGTTTGTAATATAATACGATTTATTTTTATGTATCTCATAATGAGCTCGCAACATGAATAACTATTCTGGAAAACAACATAATGTGGTTTTCTTTATAATAAATTGATCAATCATTCATCATGAATTAATCACTTAATTTTTATTATCATACGGAGTGGGCATATATTTATCTAGTTTAAAGGAATGAAAAAGTAGGAAATGGCATATTTTTAGACGTTTTTGTTGAAAAATCAAAAAATTAGAACTGGTCATTGATTTGAACTTCATTTTAAACAAATAATACACCAATCCAGACGTACGTCCAGAGTCTTTGTGAAAAATATTTTAGAATTCTTGATGCAAGCTCTTGTAATGTATTTCTTAGTTCGTGAGGAGTAATAATCTGTGATAAGAGAGAACCTTGTTCCACAATTTTTTTGGAGAGCACAAACTAACTTCCAGTGGAACCAGGCTGATGATTTCAAGTACTGAACACCCGACAAATGTTATATCAATATCTTAGATAAAGGAGAAATTAACAATAAAATTTTGGCGCTAATTAATTTTATAAAAATTTTGAATATTTCACAGCATAAACGCATTCGTAATAAAAATGACGCGATTCTCGATCTAGTAATTCATAATAATGCGTGCTCGATGGAAATATCAGAAGATCCGTGGGTACCAGAGGATGAACATGACCCAAATTTAAATATCGTGTTACAGAAGTATATAAATAAATGTTCTGAAAATAGATTTCCATCTGTTTTCAAAAATTGTTTTAATTTTCGCAAAACATACTTTCCTCTGTATATGACAGACTCCTAGATACCGATTGGCCTGATCTTAAAAAATGTGATAACGTGGATGAAGCCTGCTTTAATTTGTATGATACGCTAAGTAATATTTTTGACTCTTGCGTACCAAAATTCGGATCAAAAACAGTTAAAATGCATCCTCCATGGTTCTCTCCTAATATACTAAAAAATCGCGATATAATGTATTACAACGAATCTAAGCAACTGAGAAGTAAAATTAAAACGGATATAAACGTAGCATATAAAAATCATGTTCGTGCTGCGGAAACCAGAATTAGAGATGATCCAATGAAATTTTGAACCTTTTTAAAAAATAAGAAAGGATCAACTACTATAGTCGAGGCAAGAATTCAAGCGATGCACGTCACGAGTGATCTCATTAAAGAAATTTTAATACCAACATAATTTTTAATCATTAATTACGTAAAAAAGAGTAATTCTTGACAACCAGTTATTAGCTTTTTTCAGGAATAGGTACAGTTTAATGGGGCTTCATGATTCTTAGCAGTATTGTATTATTTAAAAAAATGATCTGTGACGTGCATCGCTTGAATTCTTGCCTCGACTATATATCAAATGTCGTGCAATACAACGGCAATGAACTGAATGAAGCCGTCCAAATGTTAAATGAGTGTGCGGACTTCTTTGGTAATTCATTTACTCCTCATAATGATAGTGTGTCGGATATAAATAGTGAACATAGTTTTAATAACAAGCCTCTAGTTCATGTATCAGAATTTAAAGATGATGTGATAAAAGCACTAAAAGAATTAAAAATAAAATGACAACTGGCCCAGGCGGTATACCAGCTTTCTTGTTAAGAGATTGCGCTTGTATTTTTGTTCCACCTTTAGCGACAATTTTTCACTTAATATTAAAGAATGGTAATTTTCCAGATATGTGGAAACGTTCTAAAGCATGTCCGATTTTTACAAAAGGAGACAAATCTGACATAACCAACTTTCGTTCCATATCAATATGTAATTTTGCCCAAAGTATTTGAATTTCTTCTGCATCATGGATGCTAGTTATGATAAAATTGACATCATTACTCATCAACGCGGTTTCATGAAAGGACACTCTACAACTACCAATCTGCTTTGTGTTACGCAATTTATTTCGGAATCCATTGATAATCAGTCTCAAACTGACGTGATTTATACTGACTTTTCTTAGGCATCCGATATACTTGACCATAATGACGATACTATGCTGCTTAAAAAAATTGAATGAAATTGGCCTTTCGGGAAATTTGATAACTCTATTCAGAGGTTATCTGTCAAACAGAACCCAATATGTCACCTTCAATGAGTTTAAGTCTGTCGAATACGTTGTTACCTCTAAAGTACCGCAAGGTTCAGTTCTTGGGCCACTGTTGTTCATCATATTTATCAATGACATTGCGGGCGATGTAACACATGAAGTTAACTATTTAATGTGTGCTGATGATTTGAGGCTGTTTTCTAGAATTCATAAGTTATGTCTTTTACACATAAGTCTTATTCTATCTCCTACAAGTATACCATAAATAACAATATACTTCGCCGGCCTGAAACACTGCTCGACTTAGACGTTATCTTTGACAAAACTCTAGCTTTTAATATAGATATTAAAGTATATACGATTGGAATTGAAACTGGTCAGTTTTAAAGCACAGGACCGTGCGTACTGAACTTGATATTTTGTCCTATATATTTGGCAATGGTATTGAGATTCGAACGGTAGTTGAAACTGTGCAGGCGAGTCCGAGACTGGCAATGTAATCAGCCTGAATGAACCATCTACGACTGCACTGGTTTAAAGGTAATAAAACGGACAGGCCTACTAGCACAAAAAAACTCGTAAATCGTTTCTTTATCTTGGAACGTGGAAGTCTAACAACGTGCTGTCTATGTGCCAGTGCAGTGCATAAATACCTATTATAATATCAAGCGTAGGAGTTTAGTTAGTTACTGTTCATATTTATAAATATTTACTACTGTATAAAAGGTAAAATATTTTAATTATTTACTAATTTACCATGGCTTTCTGGAGATCATTTGGAACAGAGGATAATTTATATTATTCTCTGTTCCACTGCCCGAAAATCTTATCATTTTGTTATGACAAGCATTTCTATTTACCTCCGCCCATGTACAATAAAGAGATGCCGACTGTTTTTGCCGGCTTTTAGTTTTTATACGGTTTCAATTCCAATCGTATATACTTTAACACCATTGTCTTGGAGACCAGCAAGACATATAGGTTTATAGTTAGAAATTCTAGTGGCTTTTCAAACCTGAAGATGCTCTATTGTTGATATGTTAGATCGAAACTTGAATATGCGTCACTTGTTTGGACCCCACACTATAATGTGCATGTTAACAATCTAGAGTCGGTACACCGTAAATTTCTGAAATTTACGTATTTTAGATCAGAAGGTACTTAGCCAGCAATCGGTTTTCCGCAAGGAGACCTGCTGGTTATGTATAGTTCACGTAGGAATAAACTAGGACAAAAAAAACGAAACAAAAACTTTACGGCATAATTATTATCGCCGCGAGCGATGGCGCTAAGTTGAAGTAAATAGATCCCAGTAAATAAAAAATGCAAACAAAAACTTTACAACATAATTATATCGCTGCGAGCCATGGCGCCAAGCCTGACATGAAACATTCCCGACGCACATTAAAAACTTATAAAGGTAAGCGAGTCAATTTGCGAACAGCACAAAAAAGAGTACCGGTATTTTAATGAGGTCATAAAGATTTTGTTGGGTTTCTTATGTCTCAGGATTTTCCTACTTGAACTATACTCGTTAATCAGTTTGCATGTCTCAAATATTTCTTTTTAAAATTGATGTTGATGTTAGTGTTGTTGTTTAATTACATATCTGTATTAGTTTACTGTACCTCCTTGTCCTCTAATTGGGTCAAGTACCTATTGGACAATGTAGTAAATAAATAAATAAATAAATCTTCAAAGCGAATTTTTGACATGTTATAAGCTGTAATTTTCTCTGCATATTAACCGAGGTGGGGGTGGAATTGTAGGTTGATAGGGAACTCTTTGGTGAAATCTGGCTTTACCTTTAAAGAGTAAATAAAAGAGGTACTATGGTAAAATATGACAACAAACTGATTGGGCGCAAATTCCTCAGACATCTCGCACCCTGTAGATTCCCGATTACTCCACAATTTTTTTGCCTTATTTTACGATTCAAATTATGCACCAATAAAATATTATTCGTGATTTATACGATGAGATAAACACGACATCATTAATTTCGCATTTAGCAATAAAAAATGCATTAAATACCAGTCTAATAACATCAGCAACAGTAATGTATTGAATGACATTTAACTAGCAACCGATCGACAAATGAACATTTATCGCTTCTAGGCATTACCAACGTTAGACTAAAAATTAGCATCGTGTCTAGGATATGATAATGGCGGTTTTATTGGTATTGCTTTCTAGCAGCGATAATTAAGTAAATAGGTTGGGCGTTCAATAATAAATTATATGACAAACAATTATTTCATGACTAGTCCCAGACTGCTTTTACAGGCACTGCCACGAAAGGGCCATCCACAAATATATACCGGGTGTCAATGAAATCATTAGACAAGCCTGTGAAGCTGGCGGTCCCTTGTCTATTAAATGTTAGGCAACTAAAGGATCCTTACTCTTCGAAAGAGAAGAGGTTCGGCAAAATTCCTGGTTGGGGCTAGCTCATCATCTACAGGCATTTTGTAGGAATTTTAAATATCTCTCTCCTATCAAATGCCCTTGTAAGAAAATAAGCTAATTGTTTGGATATAAATAAATAAATAAACAATTTATTTACCTGTGAAACATACATATACAGATAAATATATTTGCAAACGGATCAAGAGTAATGTTCGAGGTAAAAACGAACTATTTCAACTGCTTTGATCTTCCAATAGTCCGGAGTATTAAAATTGAGACTACAAAAACAAAATTTTAAAATGTTAAAAAAAAAAAAATCGGCAGCTACTGGAAGCGGCTGGAACCTCTTCACTCGGTGGATCTTTGAAGCCGAAAAGAGCATTAAATTGTGTGACAAAACGGCACTAAACGTAATCCGATCTCATCCAAAACCTTTTCAGATCTTCTGGGGCACTAAAAAAACCCTCAACTTACTGAATTTACAATCATCTATGCGAGTTATTACCTACATTATCGCTCGTTGAATAATATACTATTAGGATATTAACAACTTTAACATCACTTGACTAAGAAAGTCTAGTTATCCTAAATACTACAGATTTGTAAAGCAACAAACTGAAAATTGGTAAAGTGATAATCTATAATAAATTCACCAACGAAGGTACAGAAAGCGTATGATATTGATATTGTTACATCTTCCTTTAAAGTTTGTGCCAATCCACTAAAAGTTACAAAAATGCCGAAATCTTATTAACATGACAGTATGACACCAACGTTATCGGATGACAATGACAATCGTCAAAATTTGCTCATTTCAATCCGATCGCTCGCGGCTGTCTTTGTTAAATGAAACATTAGCATTTCAGTAATTTTACTAGATTTTAGAGGAATATTTGTAGTTTAATTCTTCGATTTGTCTGTATATATATTTAAAAACGGCACTAAACGTAATCCACTCTACTTCTAGAGCAGTGAAGAACCCCTCACATGTAAATTGACACGTGCTGTGACGAGTTTCACGATGTAACGGCTACGCGCATCGATCATGTCATGCGAAATGCGATCTATGCCATATTTGCTTTGTTTTTAATTTTTTTCACGGAAACCAAATCGAAAGGGTGGAAGTGTGATATATCGTTGAAATCAGAATTTTAACTGCTTTTCGATGGTTCCATTGTAAATGGAAAGTAATTATAAAATAAACAACTTGTTGCGTCAAAATGACACTAAACGTAATCCGATCTCAACCAAAACCTTTTCAGATCTTCTGGGACACTAAAGAAACGCACACGCAAAGTTTCATTCAAATCCGTTGAGTAGTTTCGGCGCTATCGTGCTAACACACATACACACACACAGACATTTTTCAAAAACCACTTTTTTGGGTTCCTAGGACCTCAAAACGTAAAGATTTGATGTTATCTCAATTTTCGTTTTTGAACCAATTTTAGTGACCTCTCACAATTTTATTGTGGAGAGGTTAAAATACATATTAAGCTAAAGTATAAGTCAAAACAATTTACTTTTATTATTTTGCAGTACAAATGGCAGGGAGTGAGGCAGGAACACACGACATTTTTGATTCAGTAAAGAATACGATAAATTAATGTTGGAGGGCTAGCAGGTAACTTGATCTAATTTCTGTCGGAGAGTTGTTGCTCTAGTAACATGGATTTAATATGTTCGGAAAATGTTTTTTTTCGACAAATTTTTATGCCCATCTGGTGAGGCATTCCATAAATGAGCTGCTATAAAGCCAAAGGATTTCTGGTATGCGGTGGTCTTGTGAGGAGGAACTCTAAAATTATGTACAAAACGTGTGTTGTGAGGATGATTGAAGTTAACAAATTTATTCCTTAGATATATGGGTTCATCATCTGATTGCATAATTCTATATATGAATGAATACATGTGAGCCAACCTACGATTTTTCATGTTGAGAATAGAATGAATGTCTAAAATAAGGAGTAGTGTGATTTCTATAAGGAATATTAAATGAAAATCTCACATATGAATTTTGTATTTTTTGAATGAGATGGCAGAACATGTGACTTAACGAACTATTGTACACCATAATCGAAAAGTGACACGATAAGACTTTCACATATTTGATATTTGACATTTGAAGGTAAACAATTCTTGTACAACCCCTTCAGACGAGAATATGCTAAACTTGTTCTGTTGGTTATATGTGTTTGAAAGTTGAGATCACAATCAATGTGTATTCTTAAATTCTTTACCTCATGTACTATAGGTATTTTTTCGTTATCTATTTTAAAAGTAATATTTTCACGAATCAATTTCGCTCTATTTACTTTACCACCGAAAATTAGCGCGAATGATTTAGACGTGTTTATTTTTAAAGTGTGGTCTTTTGCAAAGTTATATAGCCTGTCTAGATTTTCATTAATTTCCTGCTGAGCTAATATATTTAAGTCAGGAGAAAAGGAAATCTATAGCTGTGAGCCATCGGCGTATTGATACAATTTTGCACTGTGAATGTTGTCACCCATAGCTGCCACATATATTGAGAATAACAGGGGAGCCAAAATAGACCCCTGCGAAACACCTTTTTATATATATAAAGTCCGACTTATATCTTTGGGCGTACAATTCTAAAGCGAACCCTTGTATACATGTCAATCAATAACAATATTTTTTTGCGACAAAAATTTTTATTGAACAATAAGGAGCG
Source organism: Leptura quadrifasciata (assembly GCA_963675555.1). Classification (NCBI taxonomy): domain Eukaryota; kingdom Metazoa; phylum Arthropoda; class Insecta; order Coleoptera; family Cerambycidae; genus Leptura; species Leptura quadrifasciata. The sequence goes on along the minus strand of OY776681.1, from coordinate 8,356,463 downwards.
AGAAAATAGTTTTTTCGAGTTTTAGAAAAAACTATTAATCTTAGAAAGAAAAGATAAGAAATTTATGAAATTTTTTCTATTACATATGGAATGTGTTTTGTGCTGCTGCTTTTCTTGCATAATTCAATGGGTAATCCGAGCCAGGGAAAATGGTACCCCTACTACGGTAGTACAAGAAGCAAAGACAAATTGGAAAATAAAGTTTTTCTCCTGTGTTAGATTCCAACTGTGAAATTTTTTGTTGTATTTATGAAAACGATGTTGAAACATTAACTGTACATGATTTCAACAATTCATAACATGCAATATTTTACTTTTGGTTATCGTTATGTATTAAAAAAATGTATTTCACAATAAATTAGGTTTAAAATAAGCTCTACACGATTTCATAAATTTCTAATCTGTATTTTGTTGTAGTAACAGTAAAGCGATTTTTGATATATTTTATTATCCACCATCAATGCACATTAATAGGAGAAATTTTAGTCTGTGAAAATAAAATAGAGGATAAAAATGAGCTTTACACGATTTCTTGAATTTTTAATCTGTATCAGAAAGTAAAGGTGGTCAGAAGGTGCAGGGGACTACAACAACGGTAAGGCGCTTTTTGTTATTGTCTTCCAGTTCAGTTTAAGCAAAGGTTATGTTGCTCATCATGAAATATATAGTCAAAAAGATAAACATAATGGATGGTCAGGGGGTGCGGGGAAGCCACATAGAAAATTAGTTTTTAGTATTATACATTGTAAGTGTTGTGGGGGTGGGGGGGGATTTCTGGTCTCGATGGCGTCTAGGAACTTACTGATTTCGATCTTAGCACTTCTTGACCTCCCAGGTTGCATTGCCTTTAACTCCTTTTCCCAGAGTCACTAAGTATCCCGATCAAAATTTGGGCGGCCGATCAAAAAAAGGTGTATCGAGGTCCTAGTCTGGTTTCTGACCTTTAGTTTGGTCACAGCACACTTTTTTCCGGAACCGTTGGTTGGATCGATTCGGCAATGGTCGGCATTGATTCCTCGTGGTCGACTTAGTCGATAACGATACCTCCCGCGCCTTCGTGTGTCTTCGGAAGTGTTCGTACGTAGTTCGGATTTTTGTTTAAAATCCTAGCTTTCGCACGTGTGAATTCCTCTGAAACTTATTTCGGTTTTTCAATTCTCCAAGTCGTTGATAAAACGGTAAATAACGACCTCGGGAGTGACCGGATCGAATCGATAACCATCGTAATCAATTCCCCGTGGTCTACTTAGTCGATAACGATACCTCCCGCGCCTTCGTGTGTCTTCGGAAGTGTTCGTGCGAAGTTTGGACTTTTGTTGCTTTCATCGTAATCGATTCCTCATGATTGTTATAGTCGAAAATGATACCACAACCGACCTTGTACGCCTTCGGGTCTCCGTAGAAAATGTCCCATCCTGTACTCGGAGGACACCGACCGTCTTTCTCTAAAAAGTGTTCTATATTTCTTCTTCGAGGTTATGTACCTCCGAGCGGGGGGGGGGGGTCTTGCAAAATATCCTACTGAACCCACTCGTGCCTAACTTCACTATGTTTTTAAACATTTTTAGGTTATGTTTATACTAGTTTGTTTGTGGCTATATTCACGTTATTTATAAATGTCAGTCGCAGGATTAAATTAAAGAGACTTTCGTATCCGTTGACGTCATACTTCCGTTTTTGAAGACGTACTTCCGTGTAGTACACAAATATAACCGGAGTGACAGATCTCAAAATTCAAACATCAATAACAATGCCGTAATAAGATGACAAGTTAAAGACATTTATTTGAAAGATGAACCGATAAACAACTCATTTCGCATGTAATTGCCAATGTTAAATGATTATGCTTTTTTTAAAAGAAAACAAATATGCAGATGGCGCAGAAAACAGAATCTTACTGTATATGAATCCCTTCGTGTTGGCCTGACAGTGAGAGAAAATTAGATGTGAAATCAGACAGGGTTTCTTGATATATGAAACATGTTTTTCTATTGTTTATTAACAATAATTGAAAAAACAGCCATTTTAGCATGTTTGCAATAACTCATAAACAAATTAACCGATTTTGATGAATAGGTCTCATTTTGTAGGTTTTTTCAACACGCACTACTTCTAACAAACACCTTTTTTTTTAAATCAATAGTTTTTTCTAAAACTCGAAGAAACCATTTTCTCATACCTTAATTGTTTAATGAAAAATTTTGCCACGTAAAAAAATTGAAGCCTAAGAGACGCTACCATCATTTTGAACGTCCTGGATTCGTCTCTTATACTTAGAAACATTTTTTGTCAAAATCACTTCATTTTCATACTAATTCGACTGGAGTATTAAATAAAATGTCAATTGTGCATTTCTTACAGCGTAATTATGACACCGTCCAAAACTTGGCACCTCCCAAAAGTGACATCACGAATTTTACGGCTGTCACTGTAATGTTAACGTTAATTCATAAGTTGGTTCGGGTATTTTCCGTTCCGTCGTTAGACCACATTTCGAATAAAACTTTAAAAATAGCACATATAGATTACAGATAAACTCGCTGGATATTTTTAAACGTAAAATCTGGAGTGCATTTATCCAGAGTAAGAAGTTAAAAATACCCCACAATGTGGAACCAATATTGTAGAGAATGTTAAGACTGGGTGCGTTGTGTTTTCTATTCTAATTCGATTTGAAGGAATGTCAGACTTTCAATCCTCGACAAATGGCGATTAAATCACGAAAATAGAAGAGTGATTGACATAGTTGCTGATTCATAATAATATGCACATTGCATAATATTTTTCACTTGACTCAAGTCAGGTAAATCAAAGAGTTAGTCAACACGTAAAATATCTCAATTTAAATGTCTATGAATATTTTTAACGTAACTAAAACTTGACGTTGCGCAAAATTGAGACAAACCTGATTTTAAAAAATTCTTTGCACTTTTCTTCACATGAAATATTTCTCGATTAAATTTTCTGAATTTCTAGTATATATGATATACGGGGTGGGGTGTCCCAATAAAAATTTCCAGGCCGGATATTTTCTAAACGAATCATAAAACATTTTCGGAGGGATTCCAATTTAATAAGGAACATTTATTAAATTCCAGTTAACTGGCCACCGAGCTCTCCTGATCTTACACCTCTAGATTATTTTTTATGGGGCCACCTAAAGACAGGCGTGCAACGAAGTATTCGACACACGGGAACAGTTATATTAGAAAAAAAAATGCGTATGTGATGGTATTAAAAATAACCCGCAAATGATTAATAGATCAGTAAGAGACATGTTAAAACGTTACCAAACATGCATTAACGCTGAAGGTGTTCATTTTGAAAATCTATTGTAGTTTTAGTTAATTTTATTGCCTATTTTTCTTCTTCTTTTTCTAATACACACGTTGTTGTGTTAGGTATTCAGCATTAACAAGTTCATGGTTCACTTCGTCTATAAATCACTTCCTATGGTATCAAATAAATTGACAAAGTTCCAAGACGGACATTTAACAAAATCATTTAAGTAAATGATAAAAAGAATTGGTCCTAACACACTACCCTGAAGTACACCAAATTCGTTTATTTCTGTAACTTGGAGCGATTTGCTAGATAAATTTGCAAACCATTAATATCATAATTATCCAGTTTTTTTAGTAGTAAATTGCTGTTAATTGTTTCAAACGGTCTAGTAAAATCTAACACTACAGCTACCATATATTTTTTCGAAAACTGTCATTAAAAGTTCGCTTTTACATGATATTTATTAAGTGTCAAAACGACAGTGTTTTGTCTCCGAAACGTAAAAGTCTTTTACAATCAGGATGTAAAAGACTTTTACAACCACCAATGAAATTATAGATGATAGAATCAGTTCATTAATTTATTTATTATTATCAACAAAAACATAAATTTTAACATGTAGTTTTTGATTTTGTGGGAAGGTCATCAATTTGAAGAAAACCAGTTTCTTAATTAGTCGACGTTTCGTGTTTATTTGAACACTTCCTCAGGGCTATTTTTCCTTGTAAAACTTAAAAATGTAGTAATTAAACATAAACTTACAGTAATGATAAATACGACACAATTTGTGATAAGCAATGAACAACTTGTGTGTGTTGTTCATCCCTTAATCTCGAAACAAAGTCCTTATTTAAAGTTTTCTGCTATTTCTCTTTCTCCCTTAATTTCAATTAAAGTGTTAGAAATGGTTTATTATCGTTTTTCATTAACTTCTTTCCACATTTTTAACACGCTTTTATTATTTTACTAGCTTCACCTGTATGTTTGTTTGTATGTATGTAACTTTTCCAATCTTTGAACGTGATTCTCACCCACTTCAAAACATCAGACTAAACTGAAACTTTGCACACTTATTAAGGACCGATGACACTACAATAATTTGATAACTTTGTCCTAATGTTCTCACCAGGGTCATCAGGACAAAATAAAAAAATGACTAATCTATTGTCGAGATTTTGCCGGAGGCGCCGCTGTTATTAATATATATTTTATTACAAACGGTCAACCCTCCCAGAGGTCCGATAGATGGGTAAAGCTCCTATACAACAGGGTGTGCCCGATTCCCTGAGGTTAACGCTAGCGACATAACATTTTTAGTTACCCTCTTGTCATTCATCCCTCGGCACGTTTCTCGCCAATATATTGGATAGGGTGAATTTTAGAATTAGCATCACGAACACCGATACATATAGGAACCAGCTGACACCCGCCTGCTTTTCGAAACCGCTGAGTATCCGCTAGTAGTACATAATTAATATTACATCATAATGTATGTATTAAAGTTGGAACTAGCGTTTAACAAGGGCTAATACAACGGCAAATACGTTCAGACAACTAATAAAAAAAGAAGATTTTCTTTTTTTCGCTTTTTTAAACTATAATTTTTTTTATAGCTATTTCTAACAAAATAAATTCATTAAATGGCAATGAGTACAGTTTATTGATCGTGCCATTAAAAGATAATAATAATAAATAATAAATAAATACACCACAGGTAATGACGACCCCCTTTATCCCGGAAGGCTCTAGAAGAGCCTTGTATGGGAGGGGGCTACACGTTTAGAGACAAGGGACACACACCCAATCAATATCCGTGTATAATGAAAAAATCCCTCTCGCAGTATTTTCCACCGCCACGACCGGGGATCGAACCCGGAACTTTTGGGTGAGAGGCAAGTGCGCTCGCCTCTCCACCATCGTCATACCAAGATAAAAGATAACAAGGGAATCACCTAATAACAATAATAATACACCATTTTTACTCTGAGATCCGTCCCTTATTACGGATAATTTTCTTGCATAATTCGATAATACCAATCACCTATAGACACCTACAGAAGCAAAGTTATTATTTAATATGTGACCTCTAATAACATTCTCGATCTCAAGTAGAAAATTGTTGTAGCCTAAATACGTGTGCGCTGAATATAGTGTAGCGCCATATGGCCATACTTCAAAACAATTTATCGACAACTACTAGGCTTTTTTAACTAAATAAGCAAGAACACACGACCCATATGCTACCAGTTTTACTGCATACAGGGCGGAGGTAACAAAATCAGGACGTAGTTAAAGTTAATGCAGAAAAAAGAATATGTTTTCAACAAATTGGCCCACTTTCAGCGATTTAGTCAGTATGTTCTTTCAAGTTATCCATTTAAATTTGAATAAACAAATGATTGGCATTCCAGATTTCTGTAAGTAAATGCAAATTTTAAAATGTTTGAAACGATTTAACATCGACTGAAAGATTCACGAAACTCCAACGGTAAACGTAGAAGAATATGTTTACATCAACTTTTTGTTAGGGAAAATGGGAGATACATAGATGTGACACGCGTATTAAATTTGACAGATTCTTTGATGTGCCAAAGAACTCGAATAAAATTGTTCAACTAATATGAAATATCTTTTCGTCGTCATTCTGTGAAGAAAAAACTCTTGCTGACCTGTCAAGCATTTGAAATATTTCCTAGCCTGTTAACCAACACATGTTTTTCCTTCGCGATCCGGCCATGATTAAAAGATCTCTACTACTTAATATGGCCGTAAAATCAACATCGAAAGATGGCAATCCTCATCACAGGCCAGCCGAGAATGTCTAGGAATTAACTAGTACTTCCAAAAAAAGCAAAATACGCACACATATATCAAGATAAGCGCAATTTAATTTATTGCAAAATTATTGATACAATTTCTCTTTATAGTAAAAATATTATTCACTTTCTATTCGACGTGTCATTTCCTAGACGCATTCGGACCATGTGGACTGGTTTTTGTTTATTTTTCAGCTGGATATCCTGATTTAAATGAGAACGCTTAGAACAAATATTGCTTCGCGAAAGTTGCATGGTGGTAAGGCGGCTACATCGAAACGGGTCGCGTCCAGAGGCTATAAACAATGGACAATGGTGTGTTGATGATTAATCGTTGTAGCCTACTTGTGTTTCATTTCATTGTAAATGGGAATGTGCAATTATTAAAATAATTGCAAATAATAATTTATTTCGAGGAATTTTTGTAATTTTTCCCTAAAGAGGAAAGAATGAGTCATTGTCTGAAGTGATGGAGGTTGTCTCGTTTTAACAAGCCACATCTTAAAACGTCTATTGAAAGTTTTATTATGGAGGTCAAAGTCTATGATTAAAACATTTAGTAGCAAATTTAACCGAAAGCGGAAACCATACAAGAGTTCTGTGGTATATTTATCGTCTCTAAATTTTTAAAAACAAAATAAGCTGGGCCTCTGTCTTATACAATCTAAAACAACTCTCGATTAAACTGTATTGCCAAAAGTGTTACTTGCAGATCTTTTCGAAACAAAATTCTACTAAACTCGTTCAATTAAACTAAGTTGCTGGAAAAACTTTAATTAGTACAAGTACTTTTTTGCCTGCTACTGGTATCTCTACAATAACGGCAAGTAAATCGAGATTTCTGAACGTGACATACTGTCACAAATGAACAATTTTTCTATCATTAATAAATTAGTACGCCAGATTTTGAAGTTCACTTGCAATAAGTTAATACGCCTGATATAGCAAAACAGTCACCTATTGTTATTAAACTAACATACCGTACCTTCACTTTGGAAAATAAGACCCAAATCAAATTCGAGACAAAATATCTTTTACTATCCACATTGGTCATTTCTCAAAAGTTAAAATACGGGGATACCCTAAAATCTTGCATCAACAGCTGGATTTTAGGCCAATTGTATATACCCAGCATACTATGCCGCAGTAACGGTACGATGTGAGATGTCATTGTCTCAGCAAATCACCAAGACAACTGTTTGTTTGGTAAGCGAGCCTCCATTTAACACAATTTGCCCGTTGCTGTGGCTTCAAAGAAAACTCGCGTGATGGTATCCATCACCAAATGACTGAATTACGTATTCTAGGTAGTTTTTCACTAGTCACAAGTGAATTAGTTCAATAAAGGTAAGTAAACTGTATATTTGCCTCATATTTTTAATTAGAATACTTTGGTATTTGCAAGTGAATATTTAAATTAAGACAGGTGTAGCATTTCATAATGATATGCAAACAGATTAATAAGGATAAGTCAACAGCTTAATCATAGCGGCTGTAATGCCCATTTATTGCTACTTACCGCGGAAAACAATTTAAGTATCCTAGCTGAAAAGTTTAATACCACTAAAACATAGTTTAGTGACTCCAGCAATAAACTTCACTTGTCACTACTAAATTATTAATCGAATTATTTCCAATTAAAGTTGTTCACCTGTGGCAAGTCATCAGTTTTAGAAATCTTCACCTACCACAATTAACCCGTTTACCTGTCCCATATAGTACGTAACTTTTTAGCTGCTATAATTAAGTTTTCAGTTGCAACTACTAAATTTTTTCTCAGTGTAGTTTTCTTTTTACTTCCACGTCCAGTGGAAGTCTAGTAACACACAAAAAAAAAATTGTTGTTGAAATGGACTTAAAATGTCATGAAACGTCGAGATGTTAAATTTGAGCGAAAAAAATTTTGTCTGTTGGTCTGCCTGTAACTTTTTTGTGCGCACGTTTACTGTGGAACCATTTATGATATTGACTTGAAATTTGGTACACATGTATTGTAACGAGATCTGGAACTAGATTATATTTTGGTCTAATTCTGTTGAAGGGTTCAGAGGTAAATGGGGTAAGTAAGCGTAAATAGGCAAATCAAGCAGGTAAGAGTCCATAAAATTGCAATTTAGGGCATGTACGAAAAGTCAAGGTGTCAAATTTTTTTTTTCAAAAACCACCCCCCAATATCACCCCCAATACCACTTCCACGAATTTGTTATTTTACATCAATGTTCTGCTATCTTCTTTGCAAGTTAGCAGAACATATGACAAAAAAAATATATATATATGAGCACAAAAATTTTTTTTGCGCATTTAACTCTCTTAATAATTGTGTTCTGCTAACTGAAGAGGCATCAAGGAATGGTTCGGTTTATGCCATAAAATGTTTTAATATACGCCGGAAAGTATTCATTCAAAAACTAGAATTCTATCTATTTCTTTTCTCAAGTTTTTCCTTACACTGACGAGGATAATCCGTGATTGGAGTCTGGCCAAGCACACTGAAAATATCCTGTAAATAGATAAAATAACACGCGTTTTTGTCATCGTAATCCAAACAATAAACCATGTAGCAATTTTTTTAGGTCAACATGAAATCCCTAATAAAAATTTTATATGTTCTGTGAATTCTGAGCATTTCAATTCCAAAACTATTCCTATTTAATATTTTTGTTATTGTCATAAAAAGTGTTTTCAAGACAAGAAGTGTATCATAACAAACTATTTTTAATTAATTTCTATTTGGGAAAAATCAACTCAATTTAGAAAATGTATGCCAAAGAGAACGAATTGTTAAGTTGACTTTACATCATGACCTGAGATAAAAATGCCAATATATTTCGTGTGTACTGTTTTCGTTATTTGTTATTGCTGTTATTTATTTTTAGCGATTAACATAGGCAAACACTTGACGATTACTTCAGAGCGAGCACCGATCGAACAAATAATTCTTAGTTAATTCCGAGGCTTACGCATACTATGAGTTTTGTTATAATATTCGACTTCTTTTTTTCCAAACAGTGTTACAGCGATCGTAATTTCTGATGCGACTTCGTTGAGTAAACATTGACAAATTAGCTTTTCTATTTACACGTCGAGAAGTAAGTGACTCGAGATGGCGTCGTGACACAAATTAAGAAAATTTATTTTTATAATTAATGTTTGTTCAAGGCAATTATAAGAATACTGAATGGATGGATAGGCTCCGAATATGATAATAGAAATGTGGCAACTCATTTATTTATATAAACAATCGTTAAATTGGCCAACTCTTGTGATGGTAGATCATCAATGTTTTTTCGCTGTTCCAAATTAACCCATATAGACATGTCTAAGTAAAGGCAGGTAATACGTGGCAAACAGCAAGGTTTTCGCTCTAATTGTAAGTAAATTAAAAATATCAGCATTTAATTTAACTTCTACATTAGGCCGTTGTTTAATATTGCTGTGATTTTCAGCTGCAATTGAGATGATCAAACTCAGCAATGGTCAGCAATTTGCTCTTCCCATGGGAGCAAACACCCTCGGATTGTCAATAATTTTTTAAGCAACAATTGAAGCGGAATTTGGTAGCTTATAAATCCTGGGAAATCTCCAATTGTGGTACAAATATGTCTCAAGTCAACTCGAGGTAGTTTACTCACTTGGGGAAAGCATTGAGCTGATAATTTTGTAGTTTGATCAGTTAGAAAAAAGCTGATACCCGCCGCGATACACAATTAGAACAAAGGAATTATAAATAACATACAATTTACACACTTCTCAATTTTTTATAACTTATTAATTTGAGATTTAATGGAAGATTATAGAATTTTGGTCCTAAATAATCCATGAAATTTTCCTTTATATTATCTCTGTCTATTGGTATGGTTAAGAATTGATTTATTCTATTTGGAGTGAATCTATAACAGTTGTTAACATAGTGTTTAACTTCTGCATGCTTGTTTTTTACACAAGCAGCAAGTTGAAATGATAAATAAGCTATGAACATTATATACTCACCCAAAATATAGTAAATGTGCACGATATAGCCTATTTCTCTTATTATTTAGTATTTGGTACTGTCGTGAGCAGAAAAAAATAGGACAACTTTTTTTTTCTAATGTAAAGCTGTCTCTATTTGAATATGTAATGAGTAGCCGAAATAAAACAGATATCACTTTTAATTTATTTTTTATTTTAATGCTGTACTTATTGCTATAGTAAATGATGGATGGATGGATCGTTAATGAGACAAATTGCACTGCGCTATAACATCTACAAAAATTTCGGTGTGTAACATGGGAAAATATTATTACTAATGATTATTGTATAAGGTTATTTAATTCTATGCCAAACAGACTTATAGATCCAGGATTTCTACTAATCGTACCGTTTATTCTCCACTTTCTTAAAATATTACACACCGAATTTTTGTCAATATTATAACGCAGTACAATTTGTCTCATTGACCATCCATCTTCTGCTTTAGCAATAACTCCAGATTTAACTAAATCTCTTATATAAGGCATATTAGTTTTTTGCACACTTGCAATAAATTATGACAACTAACTGACAATGTCACAAAAATTAAAGTTAGATGTACACAACTAGATTTTAGCAAAATATCGTTATAAGACTTGTCCTATTTTTTTTGCTCACGACTGTACTACCGCTAGTTGTTTTAAAGTGTTATTGTATAGACCTTCTTCATACTATCATGCCATAGCGAATAAACAACTCAATAAATATTAGTAACAAGTTTTAGCTTAAAAATTGTCTTAAAAGATAAAATTTGTGTATGAGACGCCCAATTTTTTCTGTTAAGCATGTTACATGACAGTTCCAATTTAGATTCGAGTCAATTGCAACCCCTAAATACTTAATACTTGAAATCTTCCTTTAATTGTGTCATTTAAATTGTACACTTTTATGTTGTTATGATCAGGAGGATTTGCAAATGTTATGGAAAACGTAACATAGTTTGTTTTACTTATTTTTATCGATAATTTATACGTATCTAGCCATTCTTTTTCTTTGTTGACCCAGATATTACTCGATCTCTTGTATTGTCCCAAGTAGTTCCATTAAAAACTACAGTAGCATCTGCATATGAAATGATTTTACTACTGATGTTTATGTCGGTTAGTAGTCCAGTCATTGAAGCTTTATACCTCAGAAATATTTTACTACGAACCGATTTAAATGAAATTTTGGAATTAGGCTTATCTTACCCTTAACTTCAAAAGTGATATTGACCCGACCTCCGTTCTTACCCTGGGGGTGGTTGCCACCCCTTCTCGTTAGTGGAAATTTTTTTGGTCACAATAACTCGGGGATCGATAGAAGACCCAATTCTAAGCAAAAAGTGTTCTATAAAGTTTTTTCAAAAACTCAATACTTTTCAAGTTATTTTTCCCACGTTTTTCAACGGTTTTTTGCAAATATCTCAAAAAATATGCGTTTTAACGATAAAAAAAATTGTAGAAGGTAAGAAAATGAACAAATTGGTTTTATAAAGAGTGTTCTAAGTGCAATATTAATCGAGATATTGAAGATAAAAGCCGTTTTTTTTTTGTCTGAACTTTAATCGACGTATTCAATGCCATCTAGCGGACAACGGATACATTTTATCCATATGACAATGAGAAACTTTTTTATAGTGCGTCTGGCTAGCAAATTGAGTTGCCTAGCGAAGTGGGTTCGATTCCCGCAAGGCGAAACAATTTTTCATTAAAAAAATTGCCCCAAGGGTGGTTCGGAGTCCACATTAAACTGTAGGTCCTCGTCTCTCTTTACCTAGCACAAGATCCTTGAGATCTTCCAGGGGGTTACTTCGGTAACTTGAGAGGCGGTTAAGAAAACATTTCAAGAAAACATTTCAAGAAAATAATCTTTAAAATGAGCAGTGTTAAAAGTCTTTTGCACGTAAAGTGAGTGAGTTGTAATGAAAAAAAGAGGGACATCTAATAGATTTTTTTTAAATCAATGTGTTTCATAAGTGCCATTTCCACCAAAATTAAAATTAATCGTATTCCGTCTAGATTTAACTTTAATATGAAGAGTTTATTGGATTCCAGCCGTTTGGCTGCTTTGGAATGCATACTTTTCAAAAAAATCACGATTTTAAGAAAAAAAAAATTTTTCATTTTTAAAAGAAACATTTTTTTCATAATATTTCAAAAATAATGAAAGATACGTAAAAAACTGTAATGGTAAAAAATGTAGGTCTTTTTTTGACAAAAATTTTAGTTTTTTTTTTCTGTCAGACCAAAATTGACGGAGATATGACTGTTTAAAGAGCGCGCGGTAGCGCAATCACAGTCTCTCTCGAGCCCTTTGACCCTTCACCGTTTCAAAATGAAGGGTTTTACACCACATGTCATAATGAAAAAGCTCTTGTAGCTCTTTCAATTACCTTTAAAAGGGTTTTTTTAAAGTTGTGATAGCTTTAAAATTGAAGGAGTTATGCTCCAAAAACTAAACGTTTTTTTTTCTATTTAGTAAAATGAAAATTTCGTACATACAAACGTTCATATATGTATATCCAATCCAATAAGAACTGCAGATCCACCTGCACCGCAAGATTTAATTAAAATGATTTTTTGCAACTGCAAAAAAGGTTGCGGAGCCACTTGCGGATGCCGAAGAGTGTGAGAGAGTGGGGCTGTTTTGCAATGTAACTTGTGGAACATGCAGTGGGGATAACTGCCAGAATAGCCCTCCAATTGACTCAGAAGAAGATCTTGATTACGACAGCAACTCCGATATTGAGTCATGAACGATTGGTGTAATAGTTTTTTTATGTATTGTAATGCTCTTGTTGCAGAATTTTTTATAATTAATTACTAATTTAATCTAGTACATTTCCAGATAACTTGTAAGTTTATATTTTATTCAATAAAAAGTGTCTGATTACTTACTCTACAATTAAATTATTTTTAATTGTATAAACATATATTTTCAATGTTTTAATTTAGGGGTAGTTTTAAGGGTTGAAAAGCTAAACATATGATAGTCATTTTCGAGAACGTGGAACAACATTTAAATCATTTTGAGTTCATCAAAAGAAATTTTTTTATACAATTTTTAATTGAGGGGTTGTTTTTAAGGGTTAAAAAGGGGTTAAAAATATGATAATTAAGGTAGAGAACGTAAAACAATATTTACTCTATATTTAAATCTTTTTAAGTTATACAAAAGTATTTTTTGTAATTTTCTTCAATTTAAGGATCGTTTGCAGGGGTTGTAAAGTTTTTTAGGGGTTGAAAATGGTTTAAACATGAGATAATTGTGTTAGAGAACACTTTACGATTTCACTTCTTATTATTAAATACGTTTTCTAGCGATAAAATGGCTCAATGTCAAATTTTTTCATTAAGGGGTCGTTTTCACCCCTTAAAAATAAAAAACGGAGGTCGGGTCAATATCACTTTTGAAGGGTAAGATAAGAATAATTCCAAAATTTCATGTAAATCGGTTCGTAGTAAAATATTTCGGAGGTAAGACCCTATTTTTCGCTTCAATGACTGCACTATAGGTTAATGCACACATTGAAAAGTATTCAAAATTATGGAAAAACTGATCATATTACTTACAAGTAACTGTTCAAAAGTCCTCTAATTAGACGTTATCCTTACCTGAAACAAAATACAAAATCATAAATGTATCCACATTATTATTACTACTAATAATTCATAGAAAATTGACCTAGTCAAAAATAATCGACAAATTAATTTCCTCGAAATAATGTCTATCATTCCTAATATTAAAATGACTTAGTATATGATAATACATTTATTCTAATTTATTTTCAATAGCCAAAAAGCGAGCTCAACATTCCTGAATATACATTGCATGATCGAAATTAGTTTTTTTTTCAATTTTTTTTTCGTCCCCATGAAATCCACCCTTTTGGGTGGTTTTGTTTGGGAAAAATTCTGGAATACTTTACCTTTTATTTTTTGAACGGCACATTTTGATGTCAAATTTGACTTTGCCATGTCAACCCCCTAGCCAAAACAAAAACAAAAATTACGGTAAGGTGGTCGAGTGACCCCATATTTTAAAGGTCTTTTTTTCTTTCGTTTTTTTTCAACATTTGTTTTTCTGACGAGTGTGCATTTTTCTTAAACTCTACTGTAAATCGCCATAACTGTCGGTTTTGGTCGGGCGTGAACCAACGAATTTTCCACGAATTACATACTCAACATCCACTAAAACTAAATGTTTGGGCCGATATTTTTGGAGATCGCATGATTGGGCCCATTTTTCTTGATGGCAATCTGAAGGGCGAACATTACCTCGAAGTGTTGGAAAATCTTGTCCAACCATTGCTTTTAGATATCGTTGAAAATGACCACTTGACTTTCCAATAAGATGGAGCTCCACCTCATTATGCCCTTGCTGTTCGGGAGTATCTGGACAGAGTGTTCCCGGGACATTGGATTAGACGAAGAGATGCTCTGGAACGGCAGGTCCGCTCACCAGATTTAAGTCATCTGGACTTTTTCGTGTGGGGTCATCTGAAAAGTAAAATTTACGCAACGGAACCAGGGTCTCTGGAGGAGTTGCGTCGACGCATTGTTGAAGAATGCGCCAAATTACGCAACAGATCCTCCACAATGTAAGGAAACGTTTCGAGCAGAATTTGCATTATTGTATGGAAGTTGGTGGCGCACAATCTGAGCATTTGTTGAACTAATAAAAATTTCTTTTGACGAATTTTGATGTTTTAATTTTTTTCTACACTTTTCCCATTTTTATAAACCTAAAAACAATCATGCACTCGCATAGACAATCAAAAGACCTTTAAAATGATAGGTCACTCGACCACCTCATCGTAATTTTTGTTTTGTTGGGCGTTGTTGGGGCTAGGGTGTTGATGTGTCAATTGTCAAGTTTGACATGAAAAGCTGTCCCCCAAAAATCAAGAATCGACCTGTCCGAGCGGTTCTTCAAGAAACTAGGCTAAGTATCCCAAAACCGGTGTTTCGTTCTCAATGGCCTACCCTGTATTGTATTAAAGACAATTTCAAACATTGAGAAAGTGAATAGAAAATGCGTTCCCTTTGTAACATTTCTTTCGTCAACATTGTATGTGTATAATTAACATACGCATTTTTAAAACGTAGAAACTGGCTTCTGGCCATGCCAAATAATAGACAATTGTTTTATTTGTGTAGACGTTACGGCATGGCAGCTTGAAACTGAAGCGAATTTGGGACATCGTCAATGTTGGTGAAGGCGAAGAGAATTACGTTAAATGTGTTTGTATCATTTTTTAATAATCAAATAGAAGCGTATCAGACAGAACAACAACAAAAAATCATTTAGAATAACTTAAACGTTCCTTAACGATAATTATAACAATTTTAAAACCTTTCCTGATTACACGCACGCAAATTATCGACACGCAAGTATATTATTTACATTTGGGTTCGACTTGCACGATTTCCCATGATCTACACTCTACAGTCCCTAATGTATATATAAACCACATGCATAAAGGTACATTTAAGAAGATACTTAATGGTTAATGATATACTTAATGGCAAATACAATTATGATCACTTTGAAAAAGCCGGCTGTAGTATTACCATTACTGATCTCATTCTTCAAAATAAACGAAGGATAAAATTTAACGAAAGGTATTTGAACAACGTTACTAACCTTTACGAAGTCATTAATTTATGCAATTTGTGCAAGTCTGCGGTGATAAATTCAAACAAAATAGCATACTAGGAATTGTTTAAAAATGCGAATCAGTTTTTTTGTCTATGGTACGATATTAAAAAATGCCACGCATTCCTCATAAAAATTCGTTACGTATGAAAAACTAGCTGAAGATTAAATCTTATTCTTGCTAAAACTGGTATGGATATTCATAATACGTATATAATAAATAGATTGGAAACGTGGAAGAAAAAATAGTGCTAAATTTATATTTAATTTCTGAGGAAAACAAATTTCAATATGAATAATAATAATAACCAAGGCAATACAGAACCCGAGAAAATTGACTACAATCGCTTCGGTCAATTCTGGCAGGGGATATGGTCAAAACCTGCGAGACTCAATCATGCAGCTACATGGTTCCAAACAGCAGAGCGTAATGCAAATGATCTTCCAGATATACCAGATACTAATATTACTCCTGCAGATGTCGAAGAGTGCATAAAGAACACTTCAAGCTGAAAAGCACCTGGACCGACAACATACAGAACTTCTGGTTGAAATCATTCCCAGCCCTAATTCCACAGTTTACCCCCGAGCATTCAACAAGATCCCTGAAGATCCAACAAAATTTCCTGAATTTTTAAGTCGAGGAGTAACTTACCTTCTGCCCAAAAAAGGAGATCTGAAAGACCCGAAAAACTACAGGCCAATCACCTGCTTGTCTGCGACCTACAAACTTCTCACGTCATTGATACATAGGCAAATCAATGAACACTGTGAGATGAATAATATAATTGGCCCAGAACAGCGGGGATGCGTAAAGAAATCACTTGGATGCAAGAAGCAGCTAACAATAGATGCAGTAACCATCAAACAAGCTGAAGTAAAACGCCGAAACATCAGTATGGCCTACATAGACTACAAAAAGGCATTCGACTCTGTACCTCATGACTGGCCAATAAAAGTGCTAGAAGTATACAAAGTTAGCCCCACCATCGTTCGGCTACTAACATATGCAATGGCGACTTGGGAAACCCAGACAAGAATTGGAGGAAGCACTATCTCGAACATCAAGATTAGAAGAGGTATATACCAGGGGGATTCGCTGAGTGCATTATGGTTTTGCCTCGCTCTCAATCCCCTCTCAGCAATATTGAATGACACCACCTACGGTTTCCGAATAGATCCCAAGCAACCAAGCTCGAGGCTCAGCCATTTACTATTTATGGATGACATCAAGCTCTACGCCGAGAATCCAAGGCTGCAATTTTGTCAATTTGTTCTAAATAAACACAACAGGGATCGAAATTTTGTTAAGAACACTTTATTTACCGACGAAGCAACATTTACTCGCCGAGGCGTTTTTAACTGGAGAAATACCAATTACTGGGAAGTAGAAAATCCTCATGCCGTTAAAGAAAGGCATTTTCAGCAAGAATTTAAGATTAACATTTGCTGTGGTGTCATCGGCGATCAATTATTGGGACCATTTCTTCTTCCTCCAAATTTAAATGGACAGTCTTATATGTTTCTTCTTCAAAATACTCTTGCTGATATATTACATGCTTTCATGCTAGACATACGGAACAGAATGTGGTTCATGCTTCATTTCTCGATTGAAGTCAGGAATTATCTGGGTGAGACTTTCCCACGCTGATGGATCGGTCGAGGAAGTGAGTTTGCTTGGCCAAGGAATCCTCATTATAATCCTTTGGATTATTATGTGTGGGGATATATGGAGTCCTTAGTCTATACAAATACTATCATCAACTCAAGAGAAGAACTGTGAGACAAAATACAAAACAGGGCAGGAAAACGTATTTTTCAATGTAAGAAAATCTTTTATGAATATAATTAGAAAAGGCATAGGAGTAGGTGCAGACCATATCGAACATTTACTCTAAGTTGCAGAAATGGGGTTTTTGCATGGGGGGAAAATTTATAATGTCATTAAGTCAACTTTTACGTTATTTTTTGGTATTTTAACAAGACTAGATATATGAACAATCTCAACGAGAATGGATCACACTGTAAGATTTAAATTACGCAACACTATGCATGTCTGCTGGTCTGGATATCTTTTTTGTGTACACTAGAAAGCCAGGTACGCACATAAACATTTAGTACCTCGTAGGCAAATAACATTGAATCATTCGAAAAACAGGCCACCCACCAAAGCGTCTCATAACCCGAGTTGCAGGCGCAGCAATTGCGAAAAAACAATAAAACGCTAAGCGCACATGAATCCAATAACTTATTTGTAGTTTACTGCTGAATATTAAAGATGATATGTGTTCGGTTACGGTGACCATCACGTCATGTCTCTAAAAGTATACTGGTATCTGGGAAATTTTATTATTTTTGTTCATTGTTCGCTGGTTAACTAGGCAGTAAAAATAATGAGGCAAATTCTTATACAAATATATAAAATATTATATTGTTTTCGCGATAAAGTACTGACGTTCTGTGGTTTCTATAATTATGGAATTAATAAATTTTTCTTCACGACAAATGTACGCGAAAATGGCCATCATTTGCAGATGGTTAATTAAAACCTTTTAATCATTATTAATAAGTTGTTTTTACCATGACTGCATCAAATTACAAAGAGAAATATTAGACATTGATAACTTGTTAATTTTATTTACAATTTTTAGTCGTGATTAAGTTTTTTTTTTGGTGAACCCTAATAATATTGTCTCTTCCTGAGATTGTAGGTGCGAGGCTTCGATTTTTTATTATTTAAACACGGTGTACACGTCAGAGGAAGTCTCAGGGAAGTCCGAGGAAGTTACAGGATTCCGGAGAAGTCTCGAGGAAGTCCAAATCTCGGGGAAGTCAGGGAAGTCTCCTACGAAAAGGAAGTGTGGTGTACAAAATTTGGCCGCGGTTTACCACTCATATTTTTTGTAAAGATATAGAAAAAATTTAAAATATCTTCATTTAAACGGCCGCTTTGACTATATATTAAAACTATTCTATTTCTTGTGCGAATATTCAATGAGAAACAGGTAGTTGCTTCGATTGCAACAAACACCAGCCGAAAGAATAGCGTTCTGTTGGAACTTCGCTTGGCGGGGCACACAGCTCGGAGAGTAGCTGTTGGTTGCAGTCTGGTTACGTTCCTTATAGTAAAATAAGGATTTTATAGAGTTTGCGACAGAAATAATAATAATATTAAACTTTATTTCTATAAGATTTTTACATGAAAAGCATTAGAATTGTCAAACACATAATGTATAAGTATAAATATAAATTAATATAGAAATAAAAAATATATAAAAATAGCTATATATAATATGTAAATAACGAATAACATAAGTGTATAGTTAATAAAATATTTGTAAGTCGAGACTTAAGAACAAAGATTACAAATGCAAAGAAAATATTTAATGATTACAGTGAGTGAGTTACCTAATCTAGAGTAGTGCAATAGAAAAAAATTCATGAACTGTATAAAAACTATGCCCTAATAATAATTTTACTGATTTCTTGAACATATTTATATTTTCCATGTTTTTTATGCGGGAAGGCAAATTATTAAACAATTTAGCAGGCATCACAAAGGAACTATTTGATAATAGAAAAAGTCTGTGAGGGGGTGTAATCTTATGTGGCCCCCGTGTCTTAAGTTATAATTAGTTGCCTCTGAGGTTTGTGTAAGTTTGTCAACATTTATTTTTACGTACATAACACAGTTGAGAATGTATACAGAAATAATCGTTAAAATATTCAATTGCTTGAAGAGACTTCTGCAAGAGTAAGTTACAGGTTTACAGCACATAGTTCTTATAATCCTTTTTTGTATTATCAAGACAGCAGTTATTCTAGTTGAATTACCCCAGTTTATAATGCCATAACTAAGAACTGAATTTACGTACGCATAATAGTATGCTAGTAATGTATGTTTATTAACCGACTTTCTCATTTGCCATATTGAAAAACAGGTTACTGACAATTTTTTCAAAACTATTTCGATTTGAGGAAACCACGAAAAGTTACAATCGATTTTCAATCACAGAAATTTGACGGCAGGGCTCTGAATTAATGATTTATTTGAGGCTCTAACTAATAAACTGCAATTGTTATCTCTTGTCGAAAATGAAATTAGTTGTGATTTTGCCGTGTTTAGTATCAATCTATTATTACTGCAGTAGTTTTCCATATTTGCGGTACAATTACTGGCTTTTTGGCTTAGAGATTTAAAGTCCTTATCTGATGTGACTGTTGCTGTATCATCCGCAAACAATGAAACATGTCCAAAGTTCAAGCCCTTATTAATGTCATTAATAAACAATAAAAGTAATAAAGGGCCTATCGTGCTACCCTGCGGAACCCCTACTCGTAAACGCCGGATGTCAGAATGGTACTCCCTTGTTCCAGATTTTAAAATGACTTTTTGTTCTCTGCCTATCAGGTAGGAACATCGCCAATTATAGGCTGGTCCTCTAAGACCATAGTTGTAGACCTTCTTTAATAGAATATTCCAACAACTTTTTGATTTTTGTCAAGTTGTTCTAAAATATAATTGGTAAAAGAAACCATAGCATCTTGAGTTGACAACCCTTTACGAAAACCAAACTGATATTTATAAAGTATATTATTATTATCTATAAACTTAATTAATCTATTATAGAAGGCATTTTCATATACTTTAGAGAATACAGATATAAGACATACTGCTCGATAATTGGCTATATCCATGCTATCGTTTTTCTTATGAATTGGAATAACGATAGTTGTTTTAAGGTTTTCTGGGAATATACCTTGACAAAAGGATGAGTTAATTAACTCTGTTAAAACTGGAGCAATGAAGTCAATTACGTGAATAAGAATGGAACATGGGATACCATCGTAACCTGCAGCAACTTTCCTTATGATTTCTTTAGTTTTATTAATGTCTATGGGACTTAAGAATATACTTGAGTTCACAGAATTTTCTACTAGTGGTGGGTTAGGGGGACCTAATAGTTGGATGAGACTATCAGTGGAACCTATAAAGATATTGTTAAATTCTTGTGCAGCATCAGACAGATATGATAATTGATTTCCCCCTTTATCGTTAAAAAAATGAGGATATGGTCTCACCTGATCACTATTACTTTCATTTCTAATCAATTGCCAGACTATTTTAGATTTGTTGTTAGCATTTTGATACCTCAAACCGTTAAAATAACGTTTGGCCATATGAATGGCATTTTTATGATTTTTTAAAGTATATTGTAACGTTTCTTAAGTTCCTCATCATTTGTTATTTTATAAGGTTAAATATTATGTTTTAAGATTAATACTAATCTGTGGTCTCGCTTGCACCATTTCCTGTCATTTGATTTGAAGAGAATTTTACGCCTAAATGCAATTAAAAGTTAAACAAAAATCGAGAGAAAATGTAGTACGATTGTGGATCACACTTCCCTGACGCTGTCAGTGACAACATTAGAAAAGTGAAGCATGCTGTAGTTCTCATACTAAAATCTGTAAGAATATTCTACCTTTAAATCATAGAAAAATTATAGTAACAGGCATTTTACTTTAGAGCTGCTTAAATCTATGTTTAACCAGATCATTTTAAATCATTTGTTTACACGAAGAAATCTTTCAATTCCGGTTAACATTCGAAAATGAGGTCTCAATGGCGTCAGCGTGGGCGTACATTTCGACGATATACAGCATCGTTTTTCACATAATTTTAAAATGGAAAAAATTGGAAAAACATAATTTAATGACATAATCGCCGCACCCGCAGGCTTGCTCTTGCTGAAGGTCCCCGTGTATCGGTCGCCGAGATCTGTTTCAATCTACGAATTACGCCCACGTCTAGGGAAAATTAAGGACATATCGACCTACGCTTCTGTCCATAATTGCGAGTGATTTATTTTTTTATTAGGTGCAATCAAAGCGACCAGATTTATGAGATAGGGCTAGCTACTTCTTTCTCTTTTTTTTTCGTTTGTAAATCACGAAATATTTTTTATCCCTAGATATCCGAGTCTTTGACAGATTGTGTTCATCTCATTTGATACACTTTCACGTGATCCGAAGTCGCCTAGCCTAACACGATTGACTGGTTTAAGGTTCGCATATTTAATGAATGGTCGTTGTAAAAGTTTGGATTATCATAGCTGGTGTAGAAGGCTGATGCGTTTGCGGTCGAGAATTGTGGGAAAGCAGCGGCTCCGCAAGAAACTGAAAAATTAATTTTATGTGCGTGAGATGTTTTGATCAACAAAATGTTTCAAAATCACTCGAGCCGGAACGGATGAACAAAACAAGCTTACAACGTCTTCGATCAACGGAACTTAGAGAACCCCATACTGGCTTATTTTTTTCGTTATATGATGTAGTTTAAGAATTGCCCTTTGGCACATCCCGATGCAGTTGTTCGAAGACCGACGAGACAATAAATAGACAGTGGTTTCTTCGCATTTTCAGGGTGGAGATTTATTGGGAATTTTGAAATTCCCTGACTTTTCCAGGTTTTCCAGTACTTTTGAATTAAAATTCTTAGTCTTTTTTTATTGCCAAAAAAATGTTGAGTTAAAAAATTAGGTACACATAAAAAATACTCCATATGCTAAACATATAATAAGTAACTCTTAATTACATAGCTAAAGTTCAGTTGAAGAGAGTTGAATGAAGAGGTCTCATTGATTAGATTAGTCTCTGTGTTAAGTTTTCTTTTCTTTTCATCAAGTTCCTTCAATTTTATAGTATTCATTCCTTTCCTGTTTATCTCTTCACCCTCTGCTCAATTGCTACTTTTTATTCAAATTCTCTATGTATTTATAATGCGCGTTTCTAAAATACTGAATCATTTTTTATTGATTTCAATTTTTTCAATTCACCCAGAATCTAGCACAGCATCATAAACTAGTCTTTGACCAACCAATGATGATTCCAACACATTCTCAATCAAACATTGATTGTTGATCGAAAATTCTCTTTCAACACTTGCATTCCCATGAGATACTTCGAACGACGTTATTAGCAAAAATACGTTTACATCATTGTATTTTAATGGACGTCCTGAGTAAAATTTAAATATGAACTGCTAAAATAAAGCAAATTTCCCTGACTTTTCTTCAAAATTATCAAATTCCCTGACTTTTCCGGGTTTTCCAGACTAAAACTGAATTCCCTAACTTTTCCAGGTTTCTCAGAAAATTGTCACCCTGCATTTTATATTGTTTCTGATTTTAACTTTGAACTTCTATTTATGGCAGAAAATCCGTATTATTGGTCTAATTTTATTTGTTAAAAAACAGGAAAGCAAATATTCTGAACAATTTTATATATTTTGTATAACTGTGCAGCTTTTGCTCTATTTAGAGCAATTTCAAACGAGTTTAATTCTTATTTTATTAGTTTACCCAAATCTCTCCACGATTCCTTAAACCACCGAAAGCTAATCAATCAACCATTGTTAACTACACTAAATGAATTAATTTATTTAAATCCTGTTACAACCACTGAAATTATTAATATTGTAAATATGCTAAAACAATCTAACTCTGTAGGTCGTTCGGACGATATATCGATCAAAATTATAAAAAAATGCGCTCATCAATTAGCTGAGCCATTATGTCATATAACAAATAAATGTTTTCAAGATGGCACATACCCTAACATGCTAAAAGTACCCAAAATTCTGCCGCTTTTTAAAAAAGGTGATCACAAACTTCTCAGTAATTATCGACCAATAGCAATCCTCTCGGTATTCTCAAAAATACTCGAAAAACTCTTAGCAATACGCATAATTAAATTCTTAGAATCAAAGCAAATATTATCACCAAATCAACACGGTTTCAGAGAACATAAATCTACGATCACTGCACTCCTAACTATACTTAATGAAGTCTACAGAAATTTAGATCAAAACAAGAAAGCCCTTGCCAGTTTTATCGATCTCTCTAAGGCATTCGACTGTGTTGACCATCAAATTCTTCTCGAAACTATTGAGTCTTATGGTATACGTGGCAAATGTAATGACTTACTTAGGTCATATTTAAGTGATAGGAAACAATTTGTGGATTGTTTCAGTCATAGATCCGATGAACTCGTGGTTGATATAGGTGTACCACAAGGTAGTGTTCTAGGTCCACTTTTGTTTATTTTGTATGTTAATGACTTAGATAACGTTATGTCGTCTTATTACGGTTCATTTGCGGATGACAGAACCATAATTTCTTGCGGGGACAATTCTGAAGTCGCCCTAGAGCAGCTCAAAATTTAAATCCAATAACTGAATATTTTAACAACAAAAAGCTCGGGTTTAATCAGGGCAATACATATCTTATGCAGTTTCATCCGGTTGCATCAAGATATAATGCAAGTTTACTATTGCATCATAATGGGAAATCAGTTAAACAACTTACCTCGTTCAAATTATTAGGAATCCACATTGGCCTACCCCTTGATTGGAAAACACATGTATCCGCAGTATATTCTAAATGTGCATATAAATGTTTTGCTTCAGAAAGGTTAAGCCAGATAACTAGTATCGACACTGTTAAAATGTACTATTTTTCCAATATGGAATTGCACATAAGATACGGAGTACTTTTTTGGGGAAACTCGACAACAGCCAATAGAGTTTTTTTATTACAAAAACGAGCTGTACGTTGTATGTTCGGCTTGGGCTACAGGGAATCATGTAAGTTAACTTTTATTAGGCAAAAAATATTAACGTTACCATGCCTATACATTTTTGAAATATTGAAATTCGTTAAGCTAAATTTATCAAAATGCGTATCATCATTATCCCACCCGTCATGGATATAATTTACAGCATGAAATCCACAGGCTTCAATTATTTGAATCAAATCCATATTATGTGTACCATTCTCTATAATAGATTAAGTAACAATATAAAAAATTTACCCAGCATTAACAATTTTTTCCCTCTGTTAAATCTTTATTGATTGCCAATGCATTTTATTCCGTAGATGAATTTCTGCATTTGCAATTAATATAGATATTTAAATTGGCCTTGTTAAATGCTTATACTATACTTAATGTGTCTGCCAAAATGTATTCTGACTTGTCGTATGTCATGTTTATGATCTATTGGAAGTAATAAATGATTATTATTGTTATTATTATTACAATGTGGGGTTCGATCTCACAGTCCTGAAATTAAATTCTCGTGTTCTAGCTGGGGTTTTTTAATGCTAAAAAATGTACAATAATCGTAATTTCAAAAGGGAAGTTGTATTTATGTACAGGGCTTTTTACATTTTATCCAGTATAGCGGCATTTAAGAAGTTTTGTTGCTTTTGACCAAACTGTTTTATTTCTAATTATTTAAAAAGATTGAAATGTATATCGTGTGGATTTTTTAGGTGCAGTGGAAAATTCCGAGAGGCCAACCACTGCCAAAAAAGCAGACAATCGATATGGAACAATGCAGTATATCGCAAAAAAAAATCGAAAAAGTAACCTATTTCGACATTTTTTCCTCGATTAAAACCCTGACATTAATTTACTCAATCTTTACATTTGTTGACATAAATATTTTTTCAAAATTTTAGGCCAGTTGGAAGACGATGTGTGTCCAACCATGGAGACATTTCATTCTTTTTTTGTGACTAATGCACAATTTGCTTTATCTTGTGACTAATAATATTGTAATAGTATCGTTAGATTCTTCAATTTATCATCGAAATTTATAAATTCGCCCACTCACACCTCTCTACCTACCAAATTGCATGCTTCCTCCACCTTTGACATTTCAAAAGTTTATTATGTCATGTTATAATAATTAACTCATTATTACTGATCAAATTACTAGTTTCCGTACAATCAGGTTCTTTGAATGTCAATTAATTATTCTTGTCTACTTAAGTATCTCATCTTAAACCTAACTGAGTAGTTAAATCTTCATTCAATAAGTTTAAAGTCTAATTCTAAATGTGGCTCTGTTAATGAAAGACGATGTGAACAAGTTTTTTTACGTATTTTCGCTTCTAGTATGAATCATAGCTTGTTCGGATCTGTTTCCAACATATTAAAAGTAATTATGCAAGTCCTGCATGTATCTAATTAAATTATATGCATTTTTTAACAAGGTTGTCCATACTGTGATACAAAATGTATTTGTGATATTTAATTGGGGGACTAAACAATAGGTATATAGTCGACCGAAAAAGTGCCAAATGTTTAAAAAGATTTTTTGAGGTTCACATAATAATAGATCAGGTCCTTGGCCATCTGAAATGGCCAACTACAATATTTTTTGGGA
The DNA here is from genome assembly GCA_963675555.1 of Leptura quadrifasciata. NCBI lineage: Eukaryota > Metazoa > Arthropoda > Insecta > Coleoptera > Cerambycidae > Leptura > Leptura quadrifasciata. The sequence goes on along the minus strand of OY776681.1, from coordinate 8,330,477 downwards.
GGTCCAACCTTTTTTGATTATGAAAAACGTCATAAATCTGTCAAAATTAATTTTTACTACTTTTTCACACATCCCTCACGATATCTCCCTAATCAATTGAGATAATCAAGATTCTCTTTTTTAAGTCGATAAAGGAAACGTGAGAGGTCACTGAATTAATTTAGCCTTTATGAAAAATGTAGTTTTTTGTAAAATTAGGTAGAACTTTAACGTTTATTTTTCTTGCAGCATTTTTCTTAGTAAATGAAAAACTTTTTTGTTTTACGGAATTTTGCCGCAGTGTATGCTTATGAAATGAAGCTCACATCAAAGAAGTTTTTGAAAAAAAAACGCAGTACTCTACGACTCATACGTTTCAAGTTAATGTTATTTGAATTTAAGTTTCTGCGGGCAGGATACTTCATGAAACCTCGCTCGCCCGGTTCTACTGTGCTTTAATCAGTGTGCTATGCGTGTTGTGGGTGCATACGTAAAATATATTTTTGACATATCTTTAATATAAAATTTATTTTTATAAGCACTTAGAAGGTTTTATTTATCATTATTTACGTTGCAAATTATTTAAAATCCATATATTTATGCATTAAAATTTAATATAGGAATTAAAAAAAAACGAAATAATTATTTATTTTAAAATACCATGCAACTCATTAGAAACTTGATTTTCAAACTCTCTCTGGTTTATATCACCTGGAGTAGGAAAACAACTTGCTGGAGTTTTAAATTCTTTATTATTTTCTTTTTCTTTGTATAAAATTAGAATTTCGTTTTCTTCAAAAGTCTGGGAATGTTCACTTGATTTTATTTAGAAGGTTGAGAGTCAGAGCTGATTGTCTCTGATTCTGATGTAAAGTATAAACGAACTTAATTGAAACCGTACAAAAACTAAAAGCCGGCAAAAACAGTCGGTAACTCTTTATTGTACATGGGCGGAGGTAAATAGAAATGCTTGTCATAAGAAAATGATAAGATTTTCGGGCGTTATTATATTTATCCTCTGTTTCAAATGGTCTCCAGAAAGCCATGATAAATTAGTAAATAATTAAAATATTTTACCTTTTATATAGTAGTAAATATTTATAAATATGAACAATAACTAACTAAACTCCTACACTTGATATTATAACAGGTATTTACGCACTGCACTGGCACATTGACAGCACTCCACCGTTGACTACGGAGAAGCGATTTACGAGTTTTTTTATGCTAGTAGGCCTGTCCATTTCATTATCTTTAAACCAGTGCAGTCGTAGATGGTTCATTCAGACTGATTACATTACCAGTCTCAGACTCGCCTGCACAGTTTCAACTACCATTCGAATCTCGATACCATTGCTAAATATATAGGACAAAATATCAAGTTCAGTGCGCACGGTCCTGTGCTTTAACACTGACCAGTTTCAATTATCCTCGTTTAAAGTATACTACCATATTTTCAAAATTTTCCAGTGTCTTTTCGAGATATCGATCCCCGCAGTTCATCATGGGACACCCTGTATAGTGTCATCATCCCTACCAACAAATTTAATTTTTTCCCAACTTATCCTAATTCAAACAAAAACCGAATAACTGAATTATATATCGTTTGGTAACAGTCCGGAAATTTACGTATTTACATGTAACATTTTCAGCAAACTGACCTACATATCTGTGAGTAAACTGTAGGCCAGAAGAAAATAAAATCACAGAAGCCAACGTCCGCTGCGACCGCACTTAAGCAAATTAGACCGCGATTAAACTCGGATTAATGCAACTTCATTGTGGAATGGAACACGTTAAACCGTTTTACAGTTTCCTGTCGATGTCCATAAGACGCTTCTATTCAAATTAACGACAATGACAACAACAGTCACTTTGAAAAGAATCGCATTTTTTCTACCTGTCCACTTTGGCTTGTCGGGTAATTTATTCGTCCCACGACGTTCTTTTGTTTTCTGTTGCGCGCACAGAGGCGTTTGCCTTTTTATTAATACGCCCGTACACAGAAACATGTTAATATCAATCTTTACAAAATAAATCATAGTTTACAAGGCGCACATTTTTGTGACGAGAGCCTTCCAACTATGAATACAAATAATAAATGTCGAGTCGAGTCATTAAACTCCACTTTCGGTAAGTAGGATTATAAGTTAAGCGGATTTACTACTTGATTTTCGAAGTAAATCATTAGACGCTCTTAAGGGAGTAATAAAACGGAGGATATAACACACTGGAACATATTGATTTTTGTAAAAAAAAACACAAAAACACGTCAAGAAGAAATGATAGGGGGACATACTTTATTATGAATAGTTATTATCTATTATCTATCTATTACAAGGTTCGTAGGTATAAGATCCAACACTTGTGTAAGATACCCTTCGAAAGTATCATAACTTCTGGTAGTCACCTGAATCATTAGATACGAATGACAGCAAACTTCCATCCACAAAACTCTTGCTATAGTCGGGTGTATATGATGGGAAGTCAAAAAACGCAACAAAAACTCTACGACCTCATTAAAATACTGTTACTCTCTGTACTATCTCGCCCGCAAATTGAATCGCTTACCTTTATAGTTTTTTAATGTACGTCGGCTTGTTTGATAAGACCATGCCGAATGTTTCACCGGGGTTAATAATTAGCCCGTAAAGTTTTTGTTGCGTTTTTCACTGCCCAGTAAATATACACTCAACTATACTGCTGATATGCATTTTATGAAGGACGTTTGCAGATTACTTAGTTTTTAATTAGGTTTATTTGAAACCACTGAAACTTCAACATAAAACCTTCTGGCTGTAGTTTTGTAAAAGTTTTGTTATTAATGTTAAAAGGAATTAACAAACCAGTTTGGTTTTAAAAAAGCCATTAATTACACAATAAATCTTATTAACTTTTAATATATGTGAATGAAACTAAAATCTCTTAAGAGAATGAGATTTTAATATATTAGTTTGACAGGAATTTTGAAGCGACGTATACAGAATCACCACCGGGACTTGTTGGAGTAAAATTTTATTTTTTTATTTACGTAGGTAAATAACTGATTACTTTACTTGGATTTCTATGTTATCTTTACTGCTAGTAGTACTACAGTAGTAGGGGTACCTTTTTTGCTGGCTGGGATACTCATTGAATTGTGCAAGAAAAGCAGCAGCACGACACATTCCTTATGTAATAGAGAAAATTAGCCCCGTGTTAGATTTCAACTGTGAATCCAGCTTCAGATTTTTTGTTATATCGTTATGAAAACAATGTTGAAACATTAATTGTACATGATTTCAACAAGTTATAACCTGCAATGTTTTGCTTTTCATCAGGTTTTAAATAAGCTCTACACGATTTTTGAAATTTCTGATCGGTAATATTTTATTCCTTACCATCAATCAGTGTATATTAATAGTGAAAATAGAAAAAAACTTAGCCCGTTAAAACGAATAAGGGTAAAAATCGGCTCTACACGATTTCATAAATTTCTAATCTGTATTTTGTTATGGTAACAGTAAAGCGATTTTTGTTATATTTCATTCTCTACCACCAATGCACATTAATAGGAGAAATTTTAGTCTGTTAAAATAAAATAAATAAGGGTAAAAATGAGCTTTACACGATTTCATGAATTTTTAATCTGTACACTGTACAGGAAAGTAAAGGTGGTCAGAAGGTGCAGGGGCGGCCTACGATAACGGTAAAGCGCCTTTTGTTATTGTCTTCCAGGTTAGTTTAAGCGAAGTTTATGTTCGCCCTCTAAAAGCACATTTGAACTATGCTAAGCCCAGTCAGGCTATTTATTTTTCGATTGCAACAGACACTGGACCGCGGCGCCTGCTGACTATTTTACATGTCGCTATTGTAAAAATACCGGGATGTACCAAATAGTCAAAGGATCCTCGTGCCGGTCGTCACATGCCTGCCTTGCACTGACGAGAGCCAACAGCTCGAAACTGCAGTCTGCAAGTGGTGTGTGACGGCTAGCAAGAGAGCTCCTTTAAGTAGGATCAGTCTTTCGGCTGGTGTTTGTTGCAATCGAAGCATTAGCGTTTTGATGGTAATATGCAATTATAGCACTTAACGCGCCAGACTTGTAACTTGTAATTCAGCGTTCGGAGGGGCACATAGCCCGGAGAGTAGCTGTCGGTTGCAGTCTGGTTATTTTATAGAGGAGTTTGCGACTAAAAATATTATATTTAACTTCAAATTAATAAATTGTAGAGGATTAAATTTCTTGCAATTTGCACGCTAAAACGTATTTTTTATACAGAGTTTAGAAAAGTGCATAATTTCTCAAAATCGTAAAAACTGCTAATTGAATGGACTTGTGGTAGCTATACTGCCATTTGCATGGGTTCAAGTGCCCCCCAGATTTGATCCTATGACGACTGGCCTACATTCCTTATGCTCGAATTTAAGTAATATTATTGACGATGAAAAAAGAATGTAAAAAGAACTGAACCTTTACACTTACGTAAAAGTCCGGTGCAAACGTAAACTCTGCTCCCCTAAAAATCTGTAAAACAATATGTGTAATACTTAGAAAACATCTATTCCACAACCTATCCGGCACGTATCCGACAAGACACTCAATGTGTTTTTGCGATTAAACATTTCCATTTTTTACAACACATAATTATAAATTGTGGATGTTTTTTTAGTTAGCACAACTCGTATTTTGGTGTCTGATTGAATAAAAAATCCGAAATCAAAACTGCACAAATGTGATTAATACTTATTATTTTGACATCTCAAAATTCAAACATTAATAGCAATGCCATAATAAGATGACAAGTTAGAGACAGGTATTTATTTGAACGATTAAACGATAAACAACTCATTTCGCATGTAATTACCAATGCAACATCTTGCTGTATATGAACCCCGGTCTCGTTTCGCTTTCGCATGGGAGAGAGAAAATTAGCTGGATCTTCTTGATGTCAAGTCAACGCCAACAAGCAATTGCAAAAAATAAAAAACCAGTGGTAATTTTGAAATAAAAACTAAATTATTTAAAACTTCTTAATGATACTCCAGTCAATCATCTAGCAAATAGGTTAGAAATTTAGACAGGAAATGTTGGAATAATCATAGAACCACTATGCAGTCTTATGAAGGTTCTGACTTCAAACAGTTTAGTTTTAACCAGGATTATAAGATTTTATTTAAGTATAAATTGATCCATGCATGCGAAATTTAGTTTTAACTAGGATTATACGAATTTATTCAAGTTCAATTTGATTTACCCAGACCAGGAAAAACTTTTAGGTGACTAAATTGAGTCTATTTTGTAATGTTTCATAGTATTATGTCATCTCCGTTAACTGTAAAACATTTCTGTTTTACTACATGCAACAATAAACTGAAATGTCATTGGAACAATAACTATTCTAAAATAAAATAGTTTTAACGATCATTATTCAAGGCAAATTTAGCATTTCATGTCACCATGAAAGTCTCAATAAACCCTTTTGTCTAAGACCAAATGGCTCTTATTGTAGGTTTTATCAAGCTGTATACGCTTTCACAGAGATAACTCGGTAAGTTCTTCATGAGTAGGATAAGTTTTATAAGAATTTAGTTTTGATGAGCTCCTAAAGATCGTTATTCTTTGGGCTCTTTTTGAGTTTATTAAACTCCTATGACTACTGTCACAGAAATATAGATTTATGAATAGTTATATAAAACAGTTCTTATGAAAGTCTCGTAGATTATTAAAAAACTTAAATTGTTACTTGGTAGTCGCCTTTGACAATCAACATTTGTCTGGACCTAGTCTTAGTAATCGGTAGCCGGAACAACCAATTGTCCTTAGTTTCTACGTCACCGAACTAAAATAATTTTCTACATACAATTTTTTAAACAAAATCTGTTATAATTGTAGCATTGAAAACAAAATGACCCTCTCGATTTTCAATAACAACCAAATTATAAACATCGGGCTAGCTTTTTATGACTATAAGATGGCTATTAAGCCAATCTTCTTGTGGTATTGTCATAATGTATTCCGTGACTTGAAGTTGATTCAGTTTTATTTAAAGACGCTCTCATTTACACCATTTAAATATTCGTAATCACATATCAAAACACAATTATCGTAATGGCACTTGCGTTGGTCGTAATGGTTGACTGATTGCGAAACGAAATTTATTTTTTTAACTAATTAACATTAACAAGCCTTGAGATCTTTGAATGCAATTAATTAATTCTTTATGAGCGTGACAAGCGTTGAATTTCTTAAATATATGTCGTTGTTTTAACTTCAACATTATTAAAGGTAACGATTTGATTCTTTTTCTGGGCAATAACACAGTATGCAAGTCTTTAACAGTATCAGTAAAACTAACAAAAAATGTGAGCCTTTAAGGACGTTCCCAACAAACAAAAATTTTCTTGCGATCACCTTGAAAATTTATACGTTATATTTTTATTATTGTTCTGCAAACGTGAAGGAAGGCAAATCTGCCATTTTTTGTGCTCGAAAAAGCTTATTTTGTTAAAAATCACAAATATATTCTTAACCTCAAAATACGATGATGCACTCTACATCAAAGCAACAGCCCACGTTCCGATGAGCATAAAAACGGGACATTGCCAGATTGAGTCAAGCGACGCAGTAGATTTGTTTCTGCGCTTACGCGCAGAGGTGGTAGTGTGGTGGTGTGTGTGCGTCGGAAAAAAAGCCGAAAATTGTAAATATTTTGCCGGGCAATAAGAGTACCTACCCCCGTTTTCGAGAATGCTGAGTACGATGGTGCTGGTAGAATTGGCTGGCTACACTGCCTAATTCAAGTTAGTGTTTGGATCCAATCACTGAATATGAACAGAAAATGTGTTCAAAAAAATTCAATTATGATAGTAAGTTTCTCTGACGATTGTTTCATAATAAACAGAAACATAATAAAATAAAGTGGTATAGTGGTCTTCAATTTTACTGGACAGATAACAAATGTAACAGAATCTTTACGAGCCCATTATTAACGCCGGTGAACCATTCGGTATGGTGTCATCAAACAAGCCGACGTACATTAAAGACCTATAAAGTGAAGTGATTCAATTTGCGTCTAAAATAGTACAGCAGTACAGAGAGTAACGGTATTTTAATGAGGTAGTAAAATTTTTATTGCCTTTTTTATTTGCAGAGTAAAATTGCAAACGACTATACCTACATATCAATTCCATTTAAAGAATAAACAAGAAAAGAAGAAAATTATATCCAATATAACGAATGATATAGGAAATTTTTGAGCTTTTTATCAACTTTTAACTGTAGGTATGTCCTTTTAGACCATGCAATGTGCCGCTTATGCTCTAATGGACTAGTATTATATTTGCGAAAACTATTCTTATGTTATAAGAGATAGAAAATCCCAACCATCTCTTTTCATGCGGATATAGTACGTCGTCATAAACTTTGGTCAGTCGTAACCGCGTTGCCGAATTTATGCATATATTCCTCAACTGAAGATTGACATTCATATTTTATTGAAACTTGAATAAATAATTTGCAGTTTCAATGGTACTTTTTACAGATTTATAGATTGAAAATAAAATAAAAAATAGGATGACAGAGATTCGATGATCATTTTAATAATATCCAAATGACATGTTTTAAAATATCCCTAAAAGAAATGAAATGTTATGACTCTTGGCATCAATGTTATTATAACCTCAATTTACGGGCTGTCGTGAATGAAGTCAAGAAGTCGTCATATGATATTTTCAACATGTTGATGTTGGTGTATTTCATATAATAGTAAATCAATTTATATTTGTCTTCTATGGTGTATTTTGACAGAATTAGTATGAGGGTCCGTTGTGTGCTGTGTTGTGTATTTTAAATTGGACACAAACTCAGTATGGCATTTCCGGAAGAAAGAAACAACCGATATCGTGTGCTTCGTCTAATGAATATTTTCACCACATTGGAAGGTATACGAATGAGCAGTCCATTAGGGCGAAAGCGGCACATTGAATGGTCTGAGAGTATGTCAAAAAATATTTGACATTCCATACAACCACAAGATACAGGTCTTTTGATGATGTAAATGTGTCAAGTTGATATATATTGCAATCTGAAAAGACAACATATTTATCAACCCTCCTATAATGTATTAGTCATTCAGACTATACAAATATCTTCTTCAATATCTGTCTTCAACTGTTATTTTTAAATGTTTTGCCCTTTATGTATTCCATATTTAATCTATTTATATTATTTCTAAGTACAACATCTATATAGGATTGTAAATTACATGAAAAAGTAATATAAAAATTGCTGAAGACATTTGATCTAGCATTTGATGTAATAGTTATATAAATATTGCGTAACAGCGTGTATCGGGTTGTATTTTTTAAATAAGATCTTTAGTTTAATTTCAAAGTAATTTTTCTTAATACTTCTCACACGCTACAAGCTGTTATTATCCAATTATTAAATTATCTAATCAATTATTATTATTGTTTTTAAACTGGCCATAATGGTCATTTATCTTTTGGTAATTAAGAAATTAAGATACTGGTAATAATATAGTTTTAGGTGCAGCAATGAGCAAGCCTTCTTTATCTATAGAATTTCAAGTCAATAATGTGAGAATCATGTTTCGACTAACAATTTCCAAACTGCAATTTAAAATAAGATATGCATGTGTATGAATTTTCACATTTTCTTAAACATGGTATTTTCTCTACAAAAATTTAAATCACTACATTTCCGTCTTTTTCCAGGTTTTCCAGATTTATCCGGACTGGTAGAACTCTGGACTCGTCGTCCATTCAATGGTATTTTTATTAAAAAGTCCTGCTAATATATGTTCTAAATAATTTTGCTCACACAATTCGTTGGTCCAAAATGTCCTTGATAAAAATTAAGAATGTCAAAACCGTGTGCAACATTTGAAGTAAGCAGCACGTAACTTACTATTGAACTTCCCTGACCATACCCCACGTTGTGTTATAATGTATGCCAAGTCCACTTAAACTTAGTTAGGATTGATAGAAATTATTTAATAATCTTTGAGTTTCGTGAATATACAGACAGAAGCCAACGATTATCTAATATAATTAAATATTTTGTTGTATTATTTTTTTTAGCAAGTATCGCCTTGCACGTTCGCTTAATTAAAAAAAATACTCGCTCGAATGATGTAATTTGTTATTTGACACGTAAGAGGAAGACAGTAATTAAATTTGTCCGTGTCGTTCTTACTACATCCGAAAAATAGAAAATATTGCAAGCACTATAATGAAACGAAAAGGTACATTTATCAAGTTTTTGGAAAATATACATTTGACCGCTACAGAACGAATACTTGATTTCAAAATCAGTTTTTAGTTTAATACTGTTTTGTCTTTTATATTCGTGATAATCAAATCGTGCTCTGCTCTTATGAGAATCAAGCAAAAAAATGAAGTCAAATACATGATATATAATATTATGTATTGTCCCATTCTAACGCTTAAGTTCTTGCAAAATCCTTACAGAAATCGATTTTCGGTAAAATTGAGTGTTTTGGAGTCGCCTGTAAAATCTTTATTTATGATTCATCGCTACAGAAACTCTAAAAGTTTCAGTTAGATGGAAGTTCTATAACGCTGTTTTGGTAAGATGGCTAAATGAACATTTTGAAAATCGTTATGCGGCGAAACAGTCCTTTGATTGAGTGGCCGCCGAGATCCCCAGACTTGACAACGCTCGATTTTTCTTTTAGAATTAGATAGAATAGAATAGATTTTTATTTGGCATAAGCTATTTTCAATACTAACATAATTATAAGTCATTATTTTAGTGTTGTATATAATTAATTTTAACCGTTGCATTAAATATATAGTTATCCTTTGGAAAAAGGATGTTTTTGCCAATTTTCTTACATAAATAATCAAAATGTTTTAAAAACGTTAACTGTTGATCTAAAACAATTCCTAAGTATTTAATTTCATTTACAAATTCAACGTTTGTAGTATTAATGTGCAGAAACTGTTGACCATTTATATATTGTTGGCAATTAGCTTTAGTTCTGAGAACCATACATTTAGTTTTCTCAGTATTGAGTTTTAATCTATTTGCACATAGCCATCTATATAATATACAAAGCTCTCTACTCATCATTTCCGTGATTACAAAATGATTTTTGCCTGATACAGAAATTAATGTGTCATTTGCAAAAAGGTTTATATATGAATTTTTTAGGACACGGCTTATATCATTCACATATATAATGAATAGAAGGGTCCCAACACACTACCCTGCAGCACCCCATATGAGCTAGGGACTTTAGTAGATGTCCTTGTTCACTTTGGTCTTACGGTACCTATCTTCTAAATAATTTTCAATCCATGTTAAGGCTGTTTCTGTCACACCATACTAACTTAACTTTTGAACTAACCTACATCTATCAATATTAGCTCCTATTTGCCGTTATGTAAGAATTGTTTACGAGTAAAGTATTTGGTATACATCTTTCGTGCTTTTCTGATTTGATACAATTTCAAAAGTTTTTGATATTTTGAGAAATGCTACTTTTGACACCTTCTATATAGTTCACATAATTTTACATTTCCAATCTCTCTCTATCCTCTTGACCACATATTTGAATAAGTTTGGTATTTGCGCGTATTATATATAGGTTTGATATGCCTGCTATGTGTGGGGTGTTCATATTGTATTATGTTATCATTAAATTTCAGTTCTGTGGCATTCAAAAACACGGATTTCTTCCCACGTTAAGTGTTTATTTCTTAACCGAGGAATAAATTCTGATTTAAATTCAACACCGGCTTCCTTTCTGACATCATTAACTCGAAACATACCAATCCACACAACAGTCAGGTTTCATGCGAAAGAGATGTAAGATAAGACGGTATACTGTAAAATTTGGTTCATATTTCTATTCGGGCGGAATTTACTGCTTCAAAAAAGATGAAGCACTTGAAACGACAGAAATGATGCGAATTTCTATAACACATTCAGTAGAATTAAATATACATAAATATTGTACCATTATCGATTATGAAAAAACAATAATCTTTCATAATACTAATTTTTCGAAAGGCATATTACGCCATTTAAAATAACTGTTGACATTTTATGGCAATAATAAGGTTCAAGATTTACGATAACTGCTAATCTGATGAACATGATAAATATGTATGTATAATTAGAGAACGAAGTAAGTACGTAATGTCATAACAAGACAATGCTTATTTATCATAAATCAATCAGAATTCTAATAAGTTCATGCTATTTTTCTTAAGAATCATATTGAGAACATACACTCCCCTGCATAATTAGGATAACTGACTTTATTACTCTGACTCGGGTTGAGCCGATTTTAATCAACTGATATTATTTTTAAAAATTATAATAGCACAACATCCTTAAAATCATTTAAACAAAAAAATCTGTCAAAAACGTAACACAATATTTTCCGAAAAACAGTGAACGTAACTTTAACGAAGCCGGAAGTTTTCGATATTACATTTTTCACGTTTAAATTCATTATACGCAAGTGTATCTTAATTTTTCGGGTGCATCTTTCATTTTGCAAAGGCAAACACACACAGTATTTATCTCTGCCACCTCGTCAATATTGCCATTGTTTGTTGATGCAATGGCAAAAACTTATTCACTTGCATGTCACTGATAACCTCACACCCCCTCCCAAAAAGTCGAGTGGAGTAAGATCAGGTGGTTTAGCTGGTCATTTAATTTTGCCAGTCCTGGATAGGGGGTCTTCAGGAAGTAATCGTGTCACCATTTCTATTGATACAATTGTGGTGAGCGTACTGGACCCACTGTTAGAAAACCTAAATAGTTTTAAGTTAAACATTCGTGCAAAATTATAGCTAATTCATTCCGTTTTACTTGGCTTCAAAAATTTTTCTTTATTTAAACAATTAGCCACCTCTACAGCGCATGTTAGTGAGTAGTGTCAATCACAACAACTGATAATAATTTGTTTTCTTCCTTAACCCAAAATATGGCGCAGGCTTTAAATCGAGACTGTGAACTACAAGCATATGTGGAACAACAATGTAGTGTACCATTTTATATTTTTTTCATCTAAACCAAAAGTAAATTTTGTGCAATAAAAGGGGTTGGACAAGCCCCCCCCCCCCCCCTCCCGACAGCAGTATCCAAACCGAAATGTACAATGTACGTCACAATTTTGCACACTTAGCCCTAGGAACTGGAAAGGGAAAACGTATGGGGGGGTGCAAAATTGACGTTTGCCCCTCCTTTTGCGCGAATGTAAATAATTTTACAGCTATTATAAAGGTTTCATTTTGCACACCCATCTCCAAATTTTGCACAGCATCAGATTAGCCCCCCACAGACTCTTGAAAAATTACGTTCAGTTCCCCACGCCCTTGATAAAAACAATTTTTTAGCAATTATGATTATTAAATTTTGCACACCCATATCCAAATTTTGCACAGCGTCAGATTAGCCCCCACAGCCTCTTGAAAAATTACGTTCAGCTCAACCCCCCACCACACCCTAGATAAAAACCATTAAATAGTCAAATTCGGTGTCTAAGATACCGTCTGTCGGCAACCGGCAAGGCCCTGTGGTGTAGCGTGTTTTTTCCTTTTTTTAATTACGGTGTTCAATACAAATTGTACTAAATTTTTGAAATGGGTACTGCATTACTAAAAACAAGGTGATTGTATGTACTAAATCTAGTGCAATTGTACCCTGGCCCTCCTCGAATCTCAAAATTTACAATTATTTTCCTGCCATTACATATTCTATACTTCCAAATTTGCACCGATTTTTCCTAGATTACTAAACTACCGCAATTGGAATCCATTTTGTGTCCAAGAAGTAGTGCCAAATTAAAATCTCTAATAATCTAGGGACTAGAGTTGCAATGCAGAATTTCATATAAAATCTGACATTAGTGACAGTGACAGTTGATGTGCATTACAACTAAAGTCCCTAGTTTACTAGGAACTTTAATCTTTAATTTTGCGTCTTGCAAACTTGACCGATCCCAATAAAAGTGATAGAGGGATCGTACACCATATATCCTATGAAAAGTATACTGTTTTCTCCTAAATAAAGCATATTTAACAAATAATAAATATTGTGATGCAGTGCAGTAATTCTGCCAGTAAAACACATTTCAAATGCATGAAATAAAAATGCCTTATTCCGTAACAAAGAATATCGAGTTACCTACACCACATTTCCGTGACAGATCATATTGTTATCGCGAATAAGCTGTTTTAACAGTTTCATCTGGCCAACATAACAATCTAAGCAATAGTTTTATTGTCTAATCAACTAACATTATTTGTAAATATTTAATTTAGTCTATTTTTATTTTTCGCAGGTGTAGCATCTACATCCTGATTAGACTCATTTATTTCACAGTGCGATGAATCAAATTTACATAATTCATATAAAGTAATATTCAGAAACTTGGAAAATTAACGATTTTAAAGGTTAAACGAAAAACGTTTTGGTTCTTAAAATACAAAACACTGCAAGTTTCGAAATAAACACGCGGTATAATACGTAGTTTTGTGAATAATATCCTATACCTAAAATCAATATTTCCAGAGATATTTTTACTTTTTCATTGAAATAAAGTGAGAATAATTGAAAGTTAACTTATTGACGTTTAATTATAAATATTGTGACCAAGTATTTACACCGCCGCCATAGCTTATCTATTGAGAGCCCTCTAAAAAACATTTAAAAGGTTGACGGAACGATTTGACAATACGGGGAAGTGGAGCATGAGAAAAAGGAACGAACAAAAATTGTAGTAAATGAAGAAAACTAAACAGTCATACTTTTGAGGATGATTGAAGATCCTCATCGCAGTATGGCAAGAGAAAACGATATAAGCCTATCTTCAGTCCATCGAATCCTACAAAAAAATAAATTTCATCCCTACCACGTTCAACTAATGCAGGAACTAATTGGTAGGGATTATGAAAACCGAATACAATTTTGTGAATGGGCAAAATAAAAAATAGGACAACAAAGAAATTTTTTTGGTTTTGTTTTGTTTCACGTTTCATAAAAATGGACATATTAATCGTCATAATTTTTATGATTACGACCAAACAAACCTTACATCTCACGAACAAATAGCCAAACAAAATGGTCGTTGAATGTTTGGGGATAAATTGTTGGGGATTATGTGATGGGACCATATTTTTTTTGATGAATATGTGAATGGTCAAATTTATTTGGAATGTTCGCAAGACAGTTTGGAAGAATTACTGGAGGATGTCCCCAGGAATGTTACGGAGAGAATGTGGTACCTCCATGATGAAGCACCTCTGCACCATACTGCAGCTATTCAAGAACACTTAAACGACGCTTTTGCAAATGGTTGGATAGGAAGAGGAGGACCCCATAGTTAGCCTGCCAGAAGCCCTGATTTGATCAAAACAGACATCTCTTTGTGGGGTTATGTTAAGGAACAAGTGTACAACGCTCCTATAACTACAAAAGAAAATATGAAAGAAAGAATAAGGGAGGTTTTTCAGGAAATTGTAGATGCAGAGACATACTGGGAGGTCACTTTGAACAGTTCCTATAAACACTTGGTACTATTTATTTCATTAAATTAGGTTCAAAATAACTTTGACATTTTAAAATTGTGCTAATTTTTGTATTCTGATACCGTATTTTCTGTTCGTATTATTTATGTCAACTTTTTTGTAATATTAAACGATTATTTCTAAATTTTTAAGATAGACTCAAATGTGATTTAATTAAACTGTGAGGCAACCAAGACGCACCCAGAAAAAAATTTAATACTACTTTCAATTATTCTCACTTTATGTCAAAATCGTGGCTACTAGATCAGTTGGAAATGAAAAGTATTATAATTTAACGGTTTTTAATGAAAAAGTAAAAATATCGATTTTAGGTATAGGATATTATTCACAAAAATCGTAGAGAATTAACAAATTCAAAAATACAACAATATACAGAGTGTTCCATTTGAAAAAATTGAGAAAATTCACTTTGAAATGTCCTGAATTAGTGCTAGTATAAACAGGCACGTGCTGGAATAATTTTGGGCCTCGGGAAAATAACCTAGAAAGGCCCCTAGGTTTAATTTTAATTAAAGCCACGTTATATAGACAAAATATTTAACACTTCTAATTCTGTAGTGTCTCCAGTAAAAACTTTTATGTAATTTTTTTCCAAACATTAATTTTATCATCAACATAAAACTCTCGATAAAACATCAATACAATTTAAAAAATGAATAACAGGTAATCACCATCACTGTAAATGTCATTTAAAACGGTACCTTTTTCGTTATTTCACCCGGCTCACAAGCCATAAGGAATAACGCTTCCAAATTTTCCTGCAGAAGGCAACTGCGTAGTCTCTCGTTTTTGATAATTTCATTCTTGAAAATGACCTTTCGCACGAGACTTGCATGAGTGGTGTTGTCAGAAGAAGTTTAATTTTATACACCGAATGCAATTGTCGAAATTCTAAAGCTCTTATAGGTTATATTCACATAGCACTTGAAATATGGAAGATATGCACGAAAAACACTGTTTATTGGTGCACTTCACAGACTCCTCGACAAAAAAAAATACTCCATATTCAGATGAAAAATCAGGATCTATTTTATCCGTAACTTTATATACCTTTGGAAGTTTCGTTTTGAAAGCTGGGGACATAGATGAGCAAAAGTCATTAATTCCTCTTTTAATTTTGCCCTGTCCCTGGAAGGAATTATTGTGCAAATTATATTTAGCGAGATTGATTCATTTCGGAAAATCTCCTGCGGTCAAAACTTTCTAAATCACCATAAAATGCCCCGTGTTCGTTGAATCCTTCATCAAAACAAGTTGTTATATGGTCCATGATAACATTGCACATAGTTAAACGAAAACGACTTTCTTCGTCTATTCCAATTTGTTCCCCAGGCATTTTTGGACAATTCTTCTTTTAAGGGATCATATTCTCAATGAATAAATCGGAATCCAATTTTTCTAATGTAGTATTCATAGTTTGAACATATATATTGGCAGATTTTAAGACGGGATCGAATTTCTTTGATGTGTTTTATGTTTTTCTGTTGCATTAGAAATTTGTCGCCAAACCTGTACATGGTGCAAACGTTCAGTTTGTAAATAATCCGAAACAGGAGTTGTTACATAGAAAATTCGTATATAAGTCATGGCAAGCAGAATTGCGTCAAAAGAACAGAACTTCTTCAGCAATATCTGCTTGAATTCTGCACTTGGCATAATCCGCAATTTCCCTTAATGCCAGAACATTGAGAAATACAGCTCTATCGGTACTGTGCAGAACTTTACTCCACGTACCTTTATTGCCAAATAGTTTTGTAGTAGCATCACTTCTTCTTCTCCATCTTGTAGCGCCTATTGCATTAAGTTTTAGGTGCTGATGACTGCCAGTGCTGTTAGATTTCTCATAGATATTTAGTCTTATGTAGGATTCTCTGAAAAATACATGGGCTTCTTGTAACTAATCAAAAAAAAAAAGCTGAGACAGTCAAGGATTGTGTATATTTGTAATGACCAAATTTAGCTCCAGGTATGAATATGGATGGTTGGTTGAATTTTTTTTCGCTTTGCAGTAATTCCCTTATATTGTCCACCTATATTGGAGGCACCATCGAATGCATCACCAATGCAATGATCTAATGAAATATTATTATCATGTAGATTTTTTTTGTAAAATCTCACAGAGATGAACTCCAGTAGTTGAAGTTACGTGTTTTAAAGCAATTGCCCTTTCGACAACCTTATTAGATTTTATATACCTTAAAAAATAGCCCACTGATCAAGGGAAGAATATCCATTGTAGTATCCATTGTTAGAAAATAGATTTCTGCTTGACGAATCTTCAGAAATTGGTTTATGTATAAGACTAATTTCCAAAATTATCTGAGTTACAGTATTATTACTTAATAGTAATATTTAAGGCCCTGGAAAGCTATGAAACCCTTTTGTATTTCCAAAATTATTTGCACATGTACTGTGCTTTCACATAATATTTCTCGAATAAATATGGATACAATAAACACGATTGCAATATTTCCTTTACTTTACTTCAAGTATTGCTAGAAAGTAAAAACGTAAAAAAGTTATAGAAATTTACAAGCAGTATCGACATGCACTTGATCCGGAGACACTCATGAGCAGATTGGGGTTGTTTTGTATGGGTACTGTTTGTGTTCATGTGAAAACAAAGGGCTTTCCTCAATTTCTTTTTCAGATGGCGCCCGTTGCACTTCTTTTCTCTTTTTAATTTGGCATTTCTTATGTCCAGAAAGATTTCTTTTCTTCATTTTAAAAATTTCTTACCAAAAAATACTTACAAATAAAGAGAAAACAAAATTAATAATAAATAATAATAAATAACACCACAGGTAATTACGACCCCCTTTATCCCGGAAGGTTCTAGAAGAGCCTTGTGTGGGAGGGGGCTACACATTTAGAGACAAGGGACACACACCCAGTATCCGTGTATAGTGAAAAAATCCCTCTCAGAGTATTTTCCACTGCCACGACCGGGGATCGAACCCGGAACTTTTGGATGAGAGGCAAGTGCGCTCACCTTTCGACCACCAGTCATACAATTGTTTATTATGATATCATGTGCTTAGGGGGCGCACAGTGGTGGGGGTTATTTTGTTGTCAATTAAAATTTTAAAATTCATCTAGGCTCTGGGGCCCTTTCTGGACACCTCACAAAGTGTGACACTTTGTGAGGGCCCACCGGGAAACTCCCGGTAGCCCGTTGGGCCAGCACGCGCCTGGTATAAAATACACCCTGTATAATTATAATCAATATTTGGTAGTTTTCATATTTCTTCGAATAACTCGGCAACGCCACGTCAAAAACAAAACTATACTTCCATAAAAAATATTTTCCAAAGTCTTCTAATAAGGCCAATATTGGACTTTGACGTACTATTGGCACACCCTGTATTTGCTAACGGTTCTTCTGTTGCTTTCTTTATTTTTCAGCATTTCAACGATTCATTTACAATCTTATATGGGAAGATCTGCGTAGGACGAGGTGACTAATCACCAACAAAATCACATATACGTATTTTTGAAATGCAAAATTGCTCGTGAGATTAAATAAGTCAATAGATCTGACCAGGACACCTGTCATAATATTCGATATTCAAGCTCAGACGAGGTGAATCAAGTTGATTCGCGTGGGCTGGCCGTCATGTTTTGATGATGATAAACTTAGATCACTGTAGCCCACGACCAGTTTGATTTCCAATACGATTATTTACCTGGCATCAAGTTATGACTTGTCCCGAGAACAATTAAACCTACTGTGTGAGCAGAATGCTCGATTTTTTAGCGCCTTCGGTGTTTTCGTCGAGAAGGAAACAGTGGCCGCTTCTTATGCAACTATTACGTGCCACAGCCTTCTAGATTAGGTTCAATGGTGACACTGTTTGAGATACGTGTGCTAATTGGGTTAATGTGAAGTTTTTGTTCTAGTCGAGATTGCGCAATAAGTAATTATTCTGTACAATCAAATTATTATTATGTCGAGACATGTAACGGATCCGGTAAAATCTCAATTTTTTCCAAACATAATTTCTGAGCGGGAAACGATTGTTTTAGATCAGTGTCAAATGCCAAAAAGGTAGTGAAATATTTGGACTTTTATCTCGGTCAGAAGTTGACATGGAAAACACACATTGAAAACATAATTTCAAAATCAGAAAAACATTTAAACATCATTCGTAGCTGTTGTAAAATTAGCTGGGGTGCAGATCCAGCAGTTTCACTTCTAATGTATAAATCTCTAATGGAGTAGTAGCAGTGACGTCAGCATTTGACAGCCTGAAAACGGTTCAGTGGGACTTTGAAGAATTTGACATAAGATGTACGTCTCAGTTTGTGATCGATTTAAATATTACTGGCGCATAATTTTAATATCAAATTTGTGTGGTGACATTTATTAACGTTTTTTTAAAAGCCTAGTTTGAGAGAAATTTCTATATATATCGTATCAGTGCTATTGTTGGAAAAAGAAAACTTGGTGTTAGGTTTGTTGACATCCCTGTTAACTCGTAAATTGTAAAAATAAGCACTATTAACGCTAATAATTTTGTTTTTCGGTTTTTTTTTTTGTTAAGTAGGTATATTGTATGACTTATTTGCTTAAATATTCAATTAGTAGATTTGGTATAAGCCAATATTGACATAGAATATAATAGGTTAGGTAGTAGTAATTTCTATTTACTAATATTGATGGTTTTATAAAAGATTAATATCCATTGCTGTGAAATTTATATTTTCTGACAATACTATCAATTCCCTGCCAAAAATGGCATATAGAAATATCTCCAAAGTAATTTAAAATATATACTTTTCTATAAGCATGAAGCGGATCTATGTAGATGATGAAACAGTTTTACGTATGAGTTTCTATGCATTCTACTGCATAACGACTTCCCATCATATTGAGGAAGAATATCTCTTGGAATTTTTATGGTTATTGATATGACTGTATGCGGAATCAACTTATATCGGTATCATAGAACCTCATAGCTTTACTTTTAACTGTTTCTATGAGCACTTTTTGGCAGGGTTGTACTTCCAGCTCAAAAGTTTCTAATGAGTTTGAATTTGTTACCATTTTAGAAACAGAATATCCACGACGGCTGTTGTGTGCACTAATCGATGGAATCGAAAAAGAACAGTCAGATTTTTGGGATTTCCATTTGCTCAAACCAGACGACAAGTAGAGCTTGCAAGAATAGAAATCCGTACTCAGCCCAGCAGCGTTCTGTAGAGATGATTTTCTCGAATCGAAAATAAAAAATGCAAGAATACTTTTCCCAGATGAGACAACCCTAATGAAATTCATAGAAATATTTGGTATCAGCAGGACGGAGATACACCACATTTTGCATTGGAAATAAGAGCCTATCTCCAAGCCAGTTTAATAGACGGTAGTTATTCTGTGGTAGTTTTTTTTGCAATTGCAAAACAAAGGAAACTGGAGTTTACTTAATATTCGCGCATAAAACTAAGTTACAATCAGGAACTATATCTTAATTGCCACTGTAAGCATTACCAAAATAGAAACACATTATTTATTTTATTTTCAATTAAGTCAGGCCATTACCGACGCTTCATTAACCGAAAAACCGTACTTCAAAGGCGTACGGTCCACGGTACAGTCGAAGCCAAAGTCAAGATGAATTAATAAATGTAATTTTGTTCGCGTAATTTGACACCAAATTACAGCTTAATCAGCACCGATTAGAGAATTTACAAAAATATAGATCCAAGTTACCGTTAGCCCTTACCTGTTAATTCCCTTACTCATTAATTTACAGTTTGAGTGCACATGAGACCGTGTCCGATCTGATTTAGTTCGCATAATATGCGGGTGACCAGATTTGTTTATTTTAAACCTCGCGAGCTTGCCAATGCAACGGTGAGTAAGTCGAGCACCTTTACAAATTCGAAACACCTGCGTTTTTCGTACAGGTACTCTCTCTCTGTTTATGCACATACATTCATCATTTTACGTCAACGCTTTGCCAAAATTCATATCAGATACTTTTAATTTTAGTAAAAAAAAAAAAAAATTGAAACGGCTAAAAAATTGTTTACTTGAATTTAAAATTTCAAGGTCCCATAGAATTATAACAAATTTCACAAATAGTGATGATACTGGTAATTTCATTAGTACTCCTTTTTCACAAATCACAGTTTCTTAGTCTGTAAATTGCTAAATTTCGTTTAGTTTGGATGGAGATTGAGTACGGTCGTGAGCAAAAAAAAAAAGGACAAGTCTTATAACGGTATTTTGCTAAAATCTAGTTGTGTACATCTAACTTTAATTTTTGTGACATTGTCAGTTAGTTGTCATAATTTATTGCAAGTGTGCAAAAAACTAATATGCCTCATATAAGCGATTTAGTTAAATCTGGAGTTATTGCTAAAGCAGAAGATGGATGATCAATGAGACAAATTGCACTGCGTTATAATATTGACAAAAATTCGGTGTGTAACATTTTAAGAAAGTGGAGAATAAACGGTACGATTAGTAGAAATCCTGGATCAGGGCGACGAAGGATATCAACTCAACAACAAGATTTACAATTGGTAAATGCTTTAGTAGAAAATCCATTTTACTCAGTTATTCAAGCTGCTGAAGAAACGAATTTTCCTGGATCCAGTAGTACTGGTCGTCGGCGAGTAAGAGAATCGGAGCGCTACGCTGTCATGCAGCAGCACAGAAATACTTACTTAAAGCTGAACATAAAGAAGCTCGAGTGGGATTTTCGCTTGAATTTTTAGCGTATAATGTAAATTGTTGGAACAATGTAACCTTTACAGACGAAAAAACTTTCCACTCAACACACAGCGGTCGTATTCGTGTTTACCGCCCTCCGAATACTCGATTTCGAGAAATATATATCTAACAATGATACAAGTGGTAGATTTTTCGTCAATATGTGTGCTTGGATATCGGCACGTGGTCCTGGTGTTTTGTGGCATATTGAGGACGATTTAATAGTGAAACGTATATTAGGATTTTAGACAATATTATGTATGCTCCCTTCTGTCACAATTGTTTCCTAATAATGAGTTCATATTTCAACAAGACAATTGTTCCGTTCATACTGCTCATACCGTAACTAACTGGTTCCAAGATAACAACATCAATGTTATTAACTGGCCCAGTCATAGTCCAGATCTTAACCCTGTGGAAGAGGTATGGGGACTACTCGTAAGAAGTATCCAAAAACAAAATCTGAGACCACGGAATGCCGAAGAATTACTGGAAATAGTAAATAATGCATGGGAAAATATTATTACTAATGATTATTGTATCAGGTTATTTAATTCTATGCCAAACAGACTTATAGAAGTTATAAATAGAAATGATGCAATAACGAAATATTAATAGTTAGTTTCTTGTAGGATATCCTTTGTCCTTTGATCCAGGATTTCTACTAATCATCATACCGTTTATTCTCCACTTTCTTAAAATGTTAGACACCAAATTTTTGTTAATGTTATAACGCAGTGCAATTTGTCTCATTAACCTTCCATCATTTGCTATAGCAATAACTATAGCATTAAAATAAAAAATATATTAAAAGTGATCTGTTTTATTTCGGCTACTCATTACATATTCAAATAGAGACAGATTTACATTAGAAAAAAAAAGTTGTCTTATTTTTTTTCTGTTCACGACAGTACGAAGGTGAAAATAACCGAAGATATATTAATTGTGACTGATTACTTTAGAACGGTATCGTTAGAATTTTCTTTCTTTCACATTGTTTTCTGCGACGAGTCGAGAGGGGCCGGGGGCGGAGTCCTAACACGAGGGCCCTGGAGTTCTAAAGAGGCCATTCTGGAGGGCGGAGGCCATTTCTAATTTTTGCTAACCAAATTTTTAAACAATTCTCTAGGCTCTCCTAATTACGGATTTTAATATCTCAAAATGGATTTTGAAAATTTGAGTGCTCTTTTATATGTCAAAAAATTATCACCCTACCCAAAACAAATGCCGCCTAGGCTATTTATTAGTAACATTTTCATTTACATTGGCAAAATAACTTGTGGAAAGGTATAGCAGTTTCAAACTTAGTATCATTTTTATTTGCATAACTTGTAACTTACAAACGAAGCTTGGGCATTTTTTTTAATTGTCAGGAAAATTTGAAAATATGTTATTTCAGTAGTACGTAAATAAATGAAGAAGTAAGAAGTTATTTCGCTATTATTGCTATGATGGTAATTCGATCCCGGCACTTGATCATAGCCTTTATACTTAGAACTATTAAAATTGACCTCCCAATATTTACTGCTGGTTATTTTAGAATTTCCTTCTGTTGTCCAAACGTTTTCGCCATGGAAACCTATAAAATAAACTTAATACATCTGCCCAACGAACCGATATAAACGCGTTAGGCAAACTTTATTTCCTGGCCAACGAGTTCGGGTGTAAAAATAAGCGCTTGTTTACCGAATTCCAAAATAACCCATTCTTATTATTAAAAGGAACGAACCAGACATCGTCGTGTATATTTTAATTCCTTTTCCTCCGCATTCTGGCGTTTCACGTTTCGTGTACAAAAATAATTGCTGCCCTGTGGAACCAGAACCGCAGGTTTGTACGCGCCGATTTCGTTTTGTCGTAGTAGGCGTTCGTGCATGGAACAAGTACTATTGGGAGTTGGTTAAACCCGAAAATTATTTAAAAACATGTTTGTGATGATTCAGACTCGACGCCCCATGTTTTTTCTTAAAAACAGATTTTGTTTAACGTGATCTATGCATAATAATAATAATAATAATATTTATTGGTGTATAGAACAAAATTGTTTTACACAAGTCGAAGCATAAAGATAACCAACAAAATTACAAAAAAAGTATAAATATAAAAGAGAACATTATAAAAAGTAGAAATATACTATATACTTAGTCATTAAAATCTTAATATATTTTTATTTAAAAATTATTTCCACATTTTAAAAAATATAAACACAAAAAAAAAGTGGAACACGTCGGTTCTTAAAACTAATATAAATACAGCAGCAAAACATTACAGTTGTCAACAAACAAAATTAAAACACTTCATATGAAAAAATTACACAACACAAATAAATGGTGAAAAACTGTATCAAACAAAAAACTTTATTTACTAACACATGTTTGAGATTTGCTCTAAAAATCTTAATATTTGGGGATGATTTAGTTTCATTTGTTAAAAAATTGAAATACAGCCATTATATATAAAACTCTTTTGATACATTGCTGTTCGAAAGCAGACAGTCAGTATGAAGCTGTTCCTTATGTCGTGTTTCGTACCCATGACTTATTTGATTGTTTAAGAACATAGACTTGCTATTAAAAACTTAATGGATTCCGCAGGAATTATTTGAAGATTGTCAGGGAAACGCAATGTATCTTGGCTTCCCTTTAAGCTAAACACTATTGAAGACGTCTTATTTTTATTTAAAAATAATTTGTTTTTCTGACCATTTAATTATTGTTTTATAAACTCTTTCGGTGGTAAGTTTTAATTTTTCTCAATTGTCTTCTACTATAAGAATATTAGTGTCATCAGCATAATAGATGGTGCGAACATTAGGTATTTTATTTAAATATAGAATTAAATCATTCGCAAAAAGCATAAAAAGGAGAGGCCCAAGTATAGATCCTTGTGGAACTCCTTGCTTTACCTCTAGACTGTTGCTGGATGCACCTTTGGGGACTCGTGCAATTTGTTTCCTATCCATTAGATATGACAACAAATTTAAAGGAGTGCCTCTAACTCCATACCTACGAAGTTTAGCTTTTAATAACTGATGGTCAACACAGTCAAAAGCTCGAGAAAAATCTGTAAAAAGCCCTAGCACATACTTTTTGCTATCTAGTGCATTAATTATTTTTTTATGAAAACCACATAATGCCGTCTCGGTGCTTTTATTACTATTGAAACTGTGTTGTGAATTGGAGAGCAAGTCATTTCGATACAAAAAAGACGTAAGCGGTTTCTTTATAGCTAATTCAATAAGTTTTGATACACTCGATAGAAGATTTATTGCTCTGTAATTTTCATACATGTTCGGGTCGCCTTTTTAAACAATGGCTGAACTATTGCTAACTTTAACATTGTTGGAAAAAATCCTTCCCCAAAACAGAGATTTATAATATGGGCTAACGGCCTACAGAGCAAGTAGTAGTAGTAGTATATTATTTGAAATATTATCAAAACCACTGGAAATTAAGGGATGAAGCTTGTTTATTAAGGAAACAACATCCTGTTCAGATACAGCAGGTAAAAAACATGTTTTGGCAGAAAAAGGTACATTTGACATAAGGAAATTATAGTCATCCGACAAATTATTATTGTTGGGAGGGGTAGTAAAGTGCAAGTTAAAACCATTTGCTACTTCTTCATCTTGTATTTTTTCTCCGTCCACCCTTATAATTATATCCGTTACTTTTATATTCTTGCCCTGTATTTTTCTAATAATGCTCCACATGGCCTTTGATTTATTCTGTGAATTATGAATGTTCTCATCATAATATTCCTTTTTGGTTTTTTGTTTAAACCTATACTGTTTATGCAGATATTTACTTAAATCTTTAAAGGTACTATAAATAGACTTCCAATGTAAATGCGCATTCGATTCAATTTTGCGTATCTGTTTGACGAGTTCTGAAAACTCTTTCTTAGGGCCGGTTTATCAACACAGGGTTAACATTTAACTGTAGGATAAATATCAAACGAAACAATGGGTATCTATTGTTTTGTTTGACATTTAACCTTTGGTTACGAGCTAACCTTGCATTGATAAACCGCCCTTTAATGAAAGTGTAAGTCCGGTTTATCAGGACATGATTAACTCTTAACTAGAGGATAAATAGTTCAAATGCGCTTTTAGAGGACGGAATATTAAAACATAATATTTTTAGTCGCAAAATCCTTATTTTACTATAAGGAACGTAACCAGACTGCAACCAACAGCTACTCTCCGGGCTATGTGCCCCGCCAAGCGCTGAATTACAAGTTACAAGCCTGACGCGTTAAGTGTAATAATTGCATATTACCATCAAAGCGCTAATGCTTCGATTGCAACAAACATCAGCCGAAAGACTAATCCTACTTAAAGGAGCTCTCGTGCCAGTCGTCACACACCATTTGCAGACTGCAGTTTCGAGCTGTTGGCTCTCGTCAGTGCAAGGTAGGCATGTGACGACCGACACGAGGATCACTTGACCATTTAGTACATTTCGGTATCTTTGGGACAGCGACATGTAAAATAGTCAGCAGGCGCCATCTAGCGGTCCAGTGTCTGTTGCAATCGAAAAATAAATAGCCTGACTGGGTTTAGCATGGTTCAAATGCGCTTTTAGAGGGCGGAAGATCCCGGAGAGTAGCTGTTGGTTGCAATCTGGTTACGTTCCTTATAGTAAAATAAGGATTTTATAGAGGAATTTGCGACTAAAAATATTATGTTTTAATATTTCAAAATAACGTAATTAGAAAAAGACTAAATTTAGCACATCTTGGTTACTTATTAAAAGACATCTAACGAAATTATTTCATCCGCCTAGCGTTTATACAAAGGGGTGAAATAACTACCATTTTTCCTTTCAACTAAAAAAAAAAAACTAAACATGATTCATTCAGAAACTTTTTTAACTCAAAAACGTGGTAAATCATTGGACGCAGTGGTTAAATAATTTATTACGTCAATTAGGATCGGGCTTAATCAGTCGCTGGACAATTATCGTAAATAAAGCGACCCTAAAACAGACACTCGCTCGAACACTTGACATTAAATTTTTTTATTGCCCTTTTTTTCGCCGCTATACCAGTTTTTACGACCATATGTTGTTTCGTAATCTCAACTGAGCATTTAATAAGACACATATCATCTGTTATTGACTCACTGTAATATATTCAGTATTATTTGAAATACATACACAATATAGCTAGTAGGCGATGGATGTGTGATTCAGCTGTTAATTTATACAGCACCTTCCGTTCCCCTTTTTTCCATTACAAGAAGGCTGCGATTGTGGATAGGCAGCTTTCACCGTGCGATTGTCTAAAATAGTCAACAAGCCGGAATTAGCAATCGTTATTTTGAATTTGTTCAGCGATGGTCTGTCTGGTTTTGCAGCAGCGCTGATGCATGGAGGTGCCCTGCCTCCTTAGCCGGTAATGACTTACCACCCTCAAGAAAACGCTTTGTACAATAAAAAGTTGTGATTTTTATAGGAAAAAAATTTTTTTAGCGCGTGAAATATCACGATCTACAAACGTGCTCCCGAACTATTTTACCGCATTTTGTTTCTACAATGTTAAATAATAAATAAACACCACAGAAATTAGACAACCCCCAATTCCAGAAGCCAGGGCTTGTGCGGAAGGGGATTACACATTGAAAAAACGCGGACACACAACCATTTCCTCCGACAGTGCCGGAGCCAGGATGCAAACCCGGCCTTAACCCACTCGGCTATCGACCAGATAATAAAAAAAGAAATATTATCTGATTTAATGAATCGCTTCAAACAAAAAAAAAACGTTATAGAGAAAATTCCAGGATATTGATAGTCCACACAAATTAGACATTTTAGAAGAAATCATTTATAAAGAAATAATATTTGAGATGTGTACTCTCGATAGGGTTAGAAATTCATATCCGAAAAGTTCCCATCCTATTCAGGAACGGAAAAAAATATTAGAAATAAAAAATGTATCATTAAATTCTGTAAAAAAGATGTCCTATTGGCCTTGTAGCTTATCCCCCCCTGCCCGCGTTCAAACTAAGGGTTAGTTTGGAGTGCACAGGTAAAAATCGATCTTACACGAAGTTTGACAGCCAATATCTCAAAACCGGCTAAAAAGAACAATTTCCAAGAATGAATTTATAGAGCGAAATTTTCTCGATAAGATGCTTGTCTAGCGGGTTTTGACGGACGTGATTTCTATTTACGGCTTTGTTCCGTAAAGATGTTTTTTTTTAATTTAAGCTTGTTTCCACACCACCCCTGAGGTAGAGCTCGTGTTGCGTTTTTTTTTTAAAGTGGGTGTAGGTCTATTCCACAGGAAACCAACTTTTTAAAAAAACGCATCAAGGGTCGATAATACGTATGATGTAAAGGTTTTTCATAACCGTGAGAAAAACCTTTACATCATACGTATTATCGACGTATATGGAATACGTTTATTTGAGGTTCCACATAAAAGTATATATCTCGTATATGATGTGACAACAATATAACGTTTTCTTAAGACGTATATATTAGAATATGATGTACCATATATATACCTTTGTAGCGCGGACATTCGAACGTTGAATATAGGTTGCGATAAACATATATATCAGTCGTATAAACGAAATCAAAACGTTTATTAAACCATTTGGTGTTGCTTGGGATACGCACTTGGTTTATTGTTTCATTAGTTTTGTTCAGATTTCTCTGACATATGTTTCGGCCTTGCGACCATTATCAAAGAGTCTTAAAAACTTGTTGATAATGGTCGCAAAACATATGTCAGAGAAATCTGAACAAAACTAATGAAACAATAAACCAAGTGCGTATGTAACTATTCTTTTGAATATTTATAATTATTGTATTTTATTTCTTATACTTTTTTCTCTTCCAACGAACGGTTTACAAGAAAAAAACGAAAACAAGCCCCGTTAGAGGTGGTTTTTGCAAAAAAAGGAACTTTTTCCGTTGCTGAATGGGGTGGGAACTTTTCGGATATCTATTTCTAACCCTATCGAGAGTATAGTGTATGCGACCAGAATTGAAACTCTTTATTGTTTTACTTATGACAAGCATTTCTGTTTACCTCCGCAAAAGATGCCGACTGTTTTTGCCGGCTTTTAGTTTACACGGTTTCAATTCTGGTCGTATACACTATACACATATTATTTCTTCTATTCACTGTTTTTTATTTTAATTTGCGTGTTTGAGTAAAAAAAATGGGATTAAGATTCGATAAAATAACATTGACAAAAAATTTAGAAATTTATTGCAACATCGTAGACCCTTTTTCTCTTTAGTAATATAATATATTCATGTAGGGATTTATCTATAACATATTTTTGTAAATCTATTAAATGAAAGTAAATTTTTAAATTATATCATAAATGGGTTTTATTTTATGAATCATCATAAACGCATATGCCTTGGACGTTATGATCCGAGCTCCCAAACAGTGTAAGTACCCCAAAAATTATCTGCCATACCATAATTGTAGTTTTAAAAATATAGAAACATAAGAAAATCTTACTTACGTATAAGTGCATAGAATAAACTAAGGGAGATGTCAAAAATTTACCTGCAAAAGAAAGAAGTATTAATGTCGTGTTAAATATAGATTTTTTTGTGTAAAGGAGATTGTTCGCGACAAGCTTTTATATCGCAAATAAATTATATAAAGTAACAAAATGATGAGTCTGATTTATTTCAAAGTTTATTTTCTACTTTTTAGAGCATTTACATAAAAAAAAAATTTATATTTTTTTATATAATTTTATTTTTACTTTTTCGTCTTTTGATATGCTGTAATCCCCAGATATCGATTTTGAGACGAATCGGACATAAAAGTTGTCAGCCATATTGGCGCCGCCATATTTAATTTCTGAATTTCGACTGAAAATTCATAATCCGCGACCTAGAAAACCCCCAGATATCGATTTTGAGTCGAATTGGATCATAAACGATAAAGCCGTCCGCCATATTGATTGATGTCGCCATCCTGAACTAAATTTTTGGCTAGAAATTCGTAATCGGCAAACACGAAAACCCCCAAATATCGATTTTGATCGATTTGGACCATAAATGACGAGAGTCGTCCGCCATATTGGCGCCGCCATTTTGAATTTCTAAATTTTGACCAAGAATTCATAATTGGCGATCTCAAAAACCCTCCAATATCAATTTTGAGTCGAATTGGATCATAAACGATAAAGTCGTTTGCCATCTTCAAGCCGCCATCTTGTTTTTTTATTATATGAAAATGTTAAAGTGTATTGTCACCGGACTTATACACATGTGCAAAATTTCAAAGCTCTAGCTTAATTAGAACTAATCGAAATTTTGATTACAAGATTTGATCTAAACAAACTAACTAACAAACATTGCAAGTTTAATAAAAGCTTTTAATAAAAAGGAATACAAGAGAGTGATACACCCGACGTAGTTGAAGATTACTTGTGTCGAATCTATGTAATAAGTCACAATGTGGAAAACCTCTCTCTGGATAATTTCCGGAACTTTTGAACCAAAGGTATTTAAGAAAACATCTCTCAGGTTTTTCAATGCTATATTTATGATTTTCATAACCAGGACTAGATACTATTGAATCATATTCAAAGTCTTGACCTCACAAATGAATTAGAGAGAAGTTTTAGTATATTTTCGTTAAATTCTTTACAATTACAGATAAATTTTTGAAGGAATTAGCGGTGATTTGATTGATATGGTTAACAAAAGATAACTTTGGGTCGAATATAACCCCTAGATCTTTGAGATGATTACAGCTCTTCAGTTCTTCGTTATTAATTGTATAGATAAGTTTTATTGGATTTTGTGCACGATAGTACGTCATAGACTAGCTACATTTTGAGATATTTAACTGTAAATTGTTTACGTTACAACAAGACCATAGCTGTACAAAATCGTTTCGCAAATCAGCGCAGTCTTCTACATTAGTGATTGATGAGAAAATGTTTAGGTCATCGGCATAAAGTAATGTTTTGCAGTGTAAGCAAATGACGATATTATTTATAAAAATGTTAAATAGTAAAGGCCCAAGCACAGAACCTTGAGGAACACCTGATGTCACTGAGATATCTATAGACCAAAATTCACGGTATTGCACATTCAGTCGTCTATCTACTAAGTAGGATTCAAAAAAGTTTGGGAAGTGTTCAGTTAGCCCAAATTCGGATAATTTGTTCCGTGGTCCAGTCTGTTGAAGGCTTTAGAAAAATCTGTCTAAATGGCATCTAGTTGGCCTCCAGCATCAAAATGTTCAGCTATGAACTAAATAATGCACACCAAATTGCTGGTGGTAGAACGATTTGGCATGAATCCGTGTTGATTGAGGCAAATTTGAGATTTGACGTGATCATCATCATATATTATGTTTTCAAATAATTTATTAAAATTACATAATATTATAGTTAAATCAGTTCCATGCACATAAAAAACGCAACAAAAATTTAACGACTTCATTAAAGTACCATGACTATTTGTGCTGTCTCGGCCGCAAGTGATTCGCTTAACTTATAGGTTTTAATGTGCGTCGGGTCGTTTGATGACAGGCATGCCACATAGCCCGCGACGATAATAATTATGTCGTAAAGTCCTTACTTGGTCTATAGTTTTTAACAGCACATCTATCATTTTTTTTTAATACTGGACAGATTCTAGATGTTTTCCAGACTTCTGGAAAAGTAGCAGTTTTAATAAAATAATATAAAACAAATTAAAAATACTAGCTAACGGTTTTGCAAATAAAATGGCACGATCTTTAAGGAGAAAGGCCGGAATTTTAAAAATATAATGATTGATGATTCTGAATAACGCATGTACTTCAAAAACACCCTGTATATCTAAATGTTTGCAAGTTCGTTTTTGTGTATGTCTGTTATATAATCTGATTTGTCCAGTATCATTATAGTTATCTCAATGGATGAAATAAATTATTATATTATTATTATAACTACTTAGAAAATAATGAATGGCAACATTTTCAAAAGTAATGCATTTTAGTTACTTAATTATTAAATTTGTACCACTCGGGATATACTGAGATCCCTCGAAAATTTCGTAGGCCCCCGTATAAACAATACCAAATTTAATATTACCCAAACGATCTCTAAATATTTTTACACAGAATACAAATCCGTTTATAATGACTCAGACCATTAGAAAATGTACACTTCTAAATTTAATGCGGAGTTCGTTAACCCGCACATTTTATTATCCCCTACAGCGGAGGCCCTCAGGAACATTCAAAGAAAGCGTACGTTAAGCAAAATAAATAAAAACAATATGAGGACAGAGTGTAAAATGAAACGTACAACCGGCTGCAATTTATCTTGTTAGTTCTCGATTTGATTTGCACATCAATTATTAAGGAAAAAAACAGCAGTGATAATTTGCAGGTGCATTTACAATCTTTCTATTAAGAAGATTATAAAAATAAAGAATAGAATGTAGAAAATACGCTTTTACAAATACAGCGAAGATGAGGCGAATTTCGAAGCCATACAAGAAACCTTTCGTAGAGTTACAGTAAATATTTAGACGGAATTCTAATCTCCAGAATTTGTTTAACGTCTGGGGGGGTGAGCTGGTTATCTAAATTTCAAGTTCATTAAAATATTGACAGCTAATACCGGTATCCAGCCAAAACCAATAATTATCCTAAAACATAATATTTTTAGTCGCAAACTCCTCTATAAAATCCTTATTTTACTATAAGGAACGTAACCAGACTGCAACCAACAGCTACTCTCCGAGCTATGTGCCCCGCCGAGCGCTGAATTACAAGTTACAAGCCTGGCATGTTAAGTGTAATAATTGCATATTACCATCAAAACGCTAATGCTTCGATTGCAACAAACACCAGCCGAAAGACTGATCCTACTTAAAGGCTCTCTTGCCAGTCATCACACACCACTTGCAGACTGCAGTTTCGAGCTGTTGGCTCTCGTCAGTGCAAGATAGGCATGTGACGACCGACACGAGGATCACTTGACTATTTAGTACATTTCGGTATCTTTGGGATAGCGACATGTAAAATAGCCAGCAGGCGCCATCTAGCGGTCCAGTGTCCGTTGCAATCAAAAAATAAGTAACCGGACTAGGCTTAGCATAGTTCAAATGTGCTTTTAGAGGGCGGAATATTAAAACATAATATTTTTAGTCGCAAACTCCTCTATAAAATCCTTATTTTACTATAAGGAACGTAACCAGACTGCAACCAACAGCTACTCTCCGGGCTATGTGCCCCGCCGAGCGCTGAATTACAAATTACAAGCCTGGTGCGTTAAGTAGGATCAGTTCTTTCGGCTGGTGTTTGTTGCAATCGAAGCATTAGCGTTTTGATGGTAATATGCAATTATTACACTTAACGCGCCAGTCTTTTTACTTGTAATTCAGCGCTCGGCGGGGCACATAGCCCGGAGAGTAGCTGTTGGTTGCAGTCTGGTTACGTTCCTTTAGTAAAATAAGGATTTTATAGAGGAGTTTGCGACTAAAAATATTATATTTTAATATTCCACCCTCTAAAAGCACATTTGAACAATAATTATCCTGTTAGATAGATAGATAATACGTTTATTTAGCCCCTGGCTATACAATCAAAAATACATACATACAATCTCTGTTTTACATTAGAAACCATAAATACACAAAACAAAAATAAAAACATATTTAAAATAGAAGTAAAAGAAAATGTATAATTAATTCACATCATAGTATCTTTTAATAGTCTTTTGAAAGTATTTAGAACAGTAGTTCTACTAAGTCGGCATTCAATCGGTTATACTCAACACCTTTATAAAAAATTAAGCTATGCACTGATGCACTATTGGCCTGTTTAATTAACAAAATTTCCCTTTCCTCGAGCGTTATAGTCATGTACTTCTCGTAATTTTGTTAAAATATTTTTTATGTAATCTAAAAGTTCTTGTTAATTTTATGTATGGAAATGAAAACGTTATACATTAAAAAGTTCTCTATATTCAGTCAACTAAGACATTTTAACATATCATCTATTCTAGTGTATATGCTGCATTTTTATATAACTCGCATCGCTCTGTTTCGTAACTTTTCTAATCGTTCTCAATCGGTCTGACTAGCCATATATAGGATTGTGCTAAAGTATAAACGAATTTAATTGAAACCGTATAAAAATTAAAAGCCGGCAAAAACAGTCGGCATCTCTTTATTGTACATGGGCGGAGGTAAATAGAAATGCTTGTCATAAGAAAATGATAAGATTTTCGGGCGTTATTATATTATCCTCTGTTTCAAATGGTCTCCAGAAAGCCATGATAAATTAGTAAATAATTAAAATATTTTACCTTTTATATAGTAGTAAATATTTATAAATATGAACAATAACTAACTAAACTCCTACGCTTGATATTATAACAGGTATTTACGCACTGCACTGTCACAAACAGCACATCTCTAAGTCCGCCGTTGAAACGATTTACCAGTTTTTTTTTATGCTAGTAGGCCTGTCCGTTTTATTATCTTTAAATCAGTGCAGTCGTAGATGGTTCATTCAGGCTGATTACATTGCCAGTCTCGGACTCGCCTGCACAGTTTCAACTACCATTCGAATATCGATACCACTGCTAAATATATAGGACAAAATATCAAGTTCAGTGCGCACGGACCTGTGCTTTAACACTGACCAGCTTCAATTATCCTCGTTTAAAGTGTACAATAGTTAAAATGCGGTAGTATTACAGCATTATAAACAGGGTTTTTTTGCATTTATTGATAGGTACCAACTGACACGTTTAAGAACGCCGAATATTTTTGATTTTTTTTTGCAATCCACATGACTTTTAACATTTAAATTGCAATCAACAATAACTTCTAAATATTTGATTTCCGAAACCAACTACAGATTCACTTCTTGAAGTTCAAATGACAAATTTGTATCTTTGAACCATTTGAGATTCTACCGATTACTTATATGAGCAAACTTTTTGTATTTCTGATATTCAGTTTTAATTTATTTGTTTCCAACCGTTTAGAAACAAGTTCTAAATCGTGATTTATTTTCCATACTAACTCTCTAGGGTCATGTTCATCAATGTACACTAGTGTCGTCAGCAAAAAAGTGATATTTGCAATTGCTAAAGATTATTGACATATCATTGATATATATTACAAATAACAGAGGGCCAAGTATGCTCCCCTGAGGCACGCACTCCCATGTGTATAGGCAGTGCACTTGATAACACATTTTCAGATTTCACCCTTTGCCTTCTGTTTTTTAAATAACATTCAAACCACTTCCATACTACATCAATCCATACTTGCTTAGTTTATCTAATAAAATCTCTCTATCAATTGTCTCAAATGCTCTTTTCAAATCTAAAAATATTACTCCTGACATTCTTCCTTTGTCTTTAGCTTCCTTCCACTTATTAACAACATATTGTAATGCACTTTCACAACTAAAACCTTCTCTAAAGCCAGACTGATATTTACGAAGTATTTTTTTCTCTATTATAAAATCTAAAAATTGCAGATATTCTACTTTCTCTAAAATTTTTTCAAAAGTTGATAATATATTTATAGGTCTACACTCTACAGTCTTCAGCTTTAATAGTTTTAGGTACTTCTCTTACAGGAATTATTGCCGACACTTTTAAAGAATTTGGCACAATACCACGCTCTAATGAGCCATTAATTATATGAATCAATTGATCCTTTTCAAGTCAGCTCTGGAGGCCCATCGCGCTTTGGTGAAGGAATAATTCCACATTCCATACATTGTCTCCCAAACCAATATGTCGTTTATTATTAGATATAAAAAAACAGTTAAATGGGGACATACTATTATTTTTCTTAACATTCATTACGATCCCCGCTTACGCATACAAATGATAGATATCAAAGATATAGTTTGCAGCGGCAAGAAGGACAATTTACGAGGGATTAAATTTTTACGACCGAACCTAAGAACTGTCATAGTACGCGTATTTAGATTAAATTTCTCTAAAAGTACTTATAACTCAAGCGACATTATGAGGCGGATCCCCACCTTATTGAAAATACATTTGTTCTGAAACTGCAAGTGTTAATTAAGTTCATCAACATTTCTTCAATATCATTTTGTAGGAATTATAAATATCTCCAACCTGTCAAAGGTCCTTAAAAGAAAATAGGTCCAATCATTCTTGTTCCAATCACCTCAGCCCATACAAATACCCCAAATCTTTCCTGAAAATTACCTATATCATCAAATGTTGATTTTCCTGCGCCCAATATCTATATTGTTTTCTTTATTGAACATTCCATTGAATCTTGACTCGTCAGAAAACAATAAGAAAGAAAGAAAATTCGGGTTAGCGATATCGTTCTGAGGTAACCAGTCACAATAAGTTCATCTTACTTACAAATGCTAGTGCAATTGATATTTAAACGGGCGGTAACTATATTTTTTGGGAATCATTCTTTCTGATCCATGGCTAAATTGCACCTCGTGGCCCAGTTCTTTAGTAGAAGCAGTAGGATTTACTTCTACAAAAGCCAACACGCTAATTTCTGTCGCTTCATCAACGATCAAATCTTCACGATTGTTACCAATTCCTTTCCCGATTTGTTTCTCCACAATTGTACAATATTGAAAACATGGAAGATGTCTTGAGTAGCGGTGAGAGGTAAATGAATCCTCTCATCTGGCCAATTGCTACTATACACCATACATGTCTCCATGGCGCATAATGACTTGCGATTCTGCAAGTACCTGAGAGCGGCGACTTTTTAGTCCTAGTCCATGACCTATGGCATACTGATAAGAACTAATAAGTTCGAAACCGGTCTATGTCTGGTCAGGGAATTGATAAATGATATTGGCTACCATTCTTTCATGATTTGTAAGGTGTAATTCAATGCAGGTCGGGGTATTTGCCCGCTGAGTAGTTGTTTCCTGCAAATCATATATTATAATGGATGATGTCTGTTCGGATACTTTTGGGCGTACAATTCTGCGGCATTTATGGAATTTTTGTGGCATTCATAAAAAATTAATAACACGTCCACTTCATCATCCTTTGGATACATGTTAAACTTGTTTTGACAGAAAAAAAGTAGTGTATGTGTTTTGTTTGTGTTTAAACATAGTTTATTGGCGTTAAACCAGTCAGAAGACTTGGTTAAAATGTTAGTTTGCAAATCAGTAGCACTGCTGCCAGCATCCTTCAGATGCTGCGCAAAAGTAGTTTCATCTGCAAAAAGGAACATCCGGTAAATTATTAGTGTAGATTAAGAAGAGTAATGGCCCCAGTATATTTCCTTGCGGGACGCCGTGTTTCACTACCAACAAGTTGCCGAGTTTTTCTTTATAACACACACATTGATACCTGTCTGATAAGTAGGATGGCATTAAATCATGTAATACGCCCTTAAAATCATAAAATTCTAATGTAATTTATTTATTAATTAAAAGACAACAAATTTAACGATAAAGAGCAAACTTATTAAGTTAACAATACACACGTATTATTATTTGTCGAACTTCTTTTTGTTTCCACAACACACTTTTTTATTTGCAGTGTTGTTTTTTGTTGAAAAACTGCATACTTAGATTCTAGTTTTATTCAATTTCCATGACAATTATTCCAGAGTAACGAAAAATTGTCTATTTTATACTGGTTTGACACTGAAACCATCTCATTGTCTTAAGTTTGTACATTTGAAACGTATCAATCATTTCCCATCCTGTTAATAAATGATACATCTATATTTTTGGTGAAAAAATCAATTTACAGATCTCGTATAAATAATGCTATGTGGTTCGTTTCTTCATATTATACCGTGCCCATATTTACTCACTACATATGAATCAACAATTAACCAATCCCTTTTTCGTAATGTCGTGGGCGGTATTATTGTATTTCATCTAATACAGTCACATTCTTTTTTCCATATCTGACAGCTCTGAAGTAACTGTGACGCACGGTCGTTCCATTGACCACAGTTAACATCTGCATTAGGTAATTCGAAAAAGTGTTTTCAAGAAAACTTATTGTCCAAAATTTTGCTTTAAAATGTGGAAGATATCAAGCACACAAAACGACTTATTAATCGTGCTAGATTCGGCAACCCCGCACACCATAATCCACAGATAAACAGATATATTCTTAGAAGCGATTTCTGAAGTGAAGCTATTTCGGGACTCTTTGAGTGACTAAAGACGTCACGTGCGTCGAGTCGTTCACCACGATACGACCGTATGTCGTTTCGGGACAAGCGAGGGTGGGCCTAGCGGAGCATATGGGCCGAGGGCCGGCCATCTTTTATTGGGCAATGCTGCAAACATGAGATCATGACAGCAGGTGCTGGCTCTAGTAATTGTTTCCGTTTCGGTGTGATTTGCTTTCGACACAGATCATTCAGATGAGTTAAATACGTCTAGTTTGGTTGTTTATTAGTTTTTACGACTTCAATATCGATATTAGATGGCTAGCAAGACGCAATTAACTGGACGGCTGCATGGAACTTTATTCTATGTATTTTAGTGACTTCGATTGTGGTACTCTTTTTTTTGCAAAACCTATTTTTCCGTCCCCTTTAGAAGTACATAGTATACCCGCAGAATATTTAGTTCCTCGGTATTTTTACAGAAATTTATTAATTTCAAATTTGATTCGCCCCAAATTTTATAAAT
Source organism: Leptura quadrifasciata (assembly GCA_963675555.1). Taxonomy (NCBI): domain Eukaryota; kingdom Metazoa; phylum Arthropoda; class Insecta; order Coleoptera; family Cerambycidae; genus Leptura; species Leptura quadrifasciata. Next base: position 8,292,577 of record OY776681.1, on the reverse strand, counting down.
GATTAGGTTTCATATACCAGCTTTCCAACCAGATCATATAATTTATTTTACCTAAGCACACCTCGAACAAATTTACTCAAACACTCTCCCCTACATGTAATGTGTTCTAATTTAAACTCTCTACCCTGTAATATTGGCATATTCAATTGTAAAATTAAAGATTTGTTTTGTTACTACCACTATTATTACTAAGTACACATCCTTTTTTTTTACTATTATATTCAATTATATATTATGTATATTATTGTATGTATTAATGCTCTATATTCGTATATATGCGTATTTACGTACGTATATATTTAATACACATTTAATTGTATGTCCCTTGCCCTGTAACTGGTTTTTCTGTTGGGTAGTGTATCAATAAATAAATTAATTAATTATTAGTCTATGTATAACGAGTAGTATAATATTGATGCTAAGTTTAATGTTTTTTGTGAAACGTTTTTATTTTATTTTAATCTTGCTTTTCCTGTAAGAATAAAAAATATAAAAAAGCTCCATAAAAACACCAAGTGGCTGACGAAAGGTTTACGTTTACGTGTATCGTCAAAAAAATTGAAAGACCATACCAGACCTCAACAGACGCAAATTTAATATCATAGCATAAGAGGTACAAATGTATTTACAGAAAACTTCTCCGAAAAGCAAAGAAAAACTATAATAACAGCATTTTAACAAATGCTAGAAAGCGGCATGGAATATTATTAAAAAGAATCAAGAAAATAATTTAAAACTAAATATTGATGATATATTAGTTTGTGCAACAAGAGTGGATATGATAGCCATATCGCGAAGTTTGAGCACGACGCCGTAGGCGGAGTGCCTCAATCTTTCGAGTGCGATATGGATAATCCACTCGAGTTGTACAGTATACTTTTTCTACGACCGGATTAAGAAAAAACTACAAATAATAGTTTCAATCAAATTTCAATATACAAACTTAGCTTCTGCTAAATCTTATGCTCTAGGTGCAAACATTTTATAAAAGCTTCAGTAGCCTAGCGGTTATATGCACGCTTCGAAATGCAAGAGATCATAGGTTCAATTCCCCTCCCAAAACTTCTATTTGTTCAAGCTGGGCGATAGTCCGCTAACAAGACACATTACACAAATTAGACAGCATAATGCCCCATTTCGGATTAAACACCCCTTACCTTACCAGACGTTGCCAATCTTCCGGCAGCCACTCTAGCCAAACTTTCACCAACTATACCTTCCCTGATACTATCCACCTTTCACTGGTATTTCATACCTTTCATCGACTTTATTTCTTTCCTGTCCCCCTCTTCTTTTGTTTTTGTGTATTTTTGTGTCGCGTTTGTTTGTTCTTCGTCTCTGTTTGTACATTTTTGTCTGTAAATTCATCCTTCCTTTATTAAACTCCTAACAGAATCCAAATTTTATATCAGAACAATCAAAATTTTTTAGAATCCCAGTTTAGGCCTGCCTTGCGCAACCCGTAGTTGGAGCAATTCGCGGATGGCACCCCGTGCAAGTTACGGAGTCAGCGTCAGTGCCCAAATTAAATTCAGTGAAGTGCACGAACGGCGAAAGCCAAGTGATCGTTTTAACCAGTTTTAAGTTAAGCTTTCTTTTTTAAGCATTTTTTGTCACAGCACTTAATTTTAATTACTTTTGTAAAAGGAGTTTGAATTTTATTGTTTTCAATTTTTATCTAGCCAAACCAGTCCCACCTCGGCCCGACTTTGCGATACACCAAACGCGGTGGTCGCAGGGTCGGTCCCGGAACGGGCTCTGGGGAGGCACATTTACTGTATATTAATATTAATAAAGTTGTTTTGAATTGAATTGAATTGGTTCAATCCCCACATATAGCTACTTTTTTTTGTCATATATCTCTAAAATTTTGTCTGTATATAATAATTTCAATAAAATTTTAGGTAGTATACCGTTTATCGATTCTTCACTAGAATCACTCATTTTAAATTATTTTCTAGCTCAAACTGCGCGAATACACAATGACAATTACTTTGACAGCTTACGCACTAACTTGAATTTTTTAAAACGAATAGTTGCCTACGTACTTAATACACGAACTGTGATTGGTCGATTTCATGTCCATCCTAGAACGTATATAAAATATATCCGTTCAGTTAACTGGAATGGCCCACTTATCCATTCTACAGACTGTACGGAAAACAGAAAATTTACATAAGGCAGTAGAAAAAAATAATAGATGATCCAGTCGTTTTAGGAAATACTTTTAACACACATTTTAATGAATGTCCTACTAAATTGTTAGAAAACATTCCACTTAGCAACTTTGACCCGTCAAATACCATAAAAAATAACCCTTATACGTTCTTCTTTTAACCTACAACTGAATCTGAAGTCTTTGATATTTTACTTAACTTGAAAAATTCCAATTCTGCAGGAATAGATGAAATCAGCTCAAATCTCTTAAAGAAATGTAAAGATTATATTACAAAACCATCAACTTACTTGATAAATGTTTCGCTTAGTGCTGGGGTGTTCCCTGATATATTAAAAATTGCAAAAATAGTACCCATTTTCAAATCCGGAAAGACTGATGACATCAATAATTACAGGTCAATAGCAATATTAAACACTTTTGCAAAAGTTTTTGAAAAATATGCAGCAATTAAAATCATAGCTTTTTTCGCAAACTATTTAATGAAAACCAGTTTGGTTTTCGAAAAGGACGATCAACATCGAATTGTGTAAACAAGTTTTTAAACTTACTTTATGATAAAATGGATAACGGCGAGCAAACCATTAGTATTTTTCTTGACGTTAGTAAAGCGTTTGACTTGGTCTCGCACAAAATTCTACTAGATAAGATGGCTTGATATGGGGTTAGAGGACTAGCACTAAACTGGTTTTTTAGCTATTTAGAAAATCGACCGCATCTGGTTAGTATCAATTCCTATCAATCAGAATCGCTTTATTCTACAGTTGGTGTCCCCCAAGGATCTATACTAGGCCCTTTGTTATTTATAATCTATATAAATGATCTAACTGCCCATAACATATTTCTATTTGCTGATGACACATCTGTGATTGTAGCTGATAAAAACTTAAATAATGCTGTTCGTAGGAGTAATGAGGAATTAGAAGTAATTTATAAATGGCTAGTGAGTAACAGGCTTCTATTAAATACAAAAAATTCGGTCTTAATTAATTTCAAAAATACTCTGCCGACCTCTGATAGCAGCCTATATATAAAAATCTCACATAAGTCACTTATACAGGCTGATTCAATAAAGTTCTTAGGCTTATACGTTGCTGAAGATTGTAGGTGGGGGACCCATATTGAACAGATGTGTAAGAAATTGGTCTGGTTTGTTACTGCATCAAAAACCTGAGGGACGCTGTAAGCATTGATATCTTAAAAATGTACTACTATGCAAATTTTCATTCAATTATGTCTTATGGAATCACTGCTTATATATGTTTTATCCGTTTGGTGGTCGAAGAGGGGTCTCGACATCACCATCGTTCTCAACATCCTCGAAAACGAGGGCAACACAGGTTTGGCTGGTAAGAGACGGCGGATACGTGGTTTACGCCTTTCGAGGGTGGTTTTTGACCGTTTAGGGGGTGGGGTGACCTCGGAGAGAAATATTGCCACCGCCATCGTGTTTAGCAGCCTCGAAAACGGGGGGGGGGGGGGGTTAGTCTTGTTAGACTAGAAAAAATTCATATTCCTGTCCGACTTACAGAATGCACTATATTGTTCTAGCCCAGTTCCAGTTGTAATCGATCAATCAATAACCGCCTATCCGTTCAGGGTTCATAGCAACCTGGAGGTCTGCGGATCGGTGTCTGTCCAACTTCTTAATTGCTTTTGCCTGTCACGTAAACTCTCTGTTTACCCTGTACTGTGCAATTAAATGTACAACCTTCTTCCTGTTTTTGTTTCTTCGAAAACTAGTGTCCAATTTTAATTTCAATTCAATAGACAGGAAAAGGAAATCTAATAATTTGAGTACTAGTATCAAGTACCTATCTATTAAATTAAACAATATCTATGCTGTGGATTCTGTACAAAATGAATAATATAATCTAGCTGCAGGCAACTAGTGGCCTTTTGTAAGAAAAAAATTGTTGCTGTACCTTCCATCTCAATAAAATATTTACTATAATTATAAGTACAGTCATTTCCTGTTGTAAATTATGAATGCAGTTAATAAAGATGGTATTGACAGTATCGTTACCGATCACAATACACACAAACAATATGCAAAACGATCAGTGTAGTAACGATTTTGTTACCGATGTAGGTAGGTACGCTGTCAATTTTCACAGGCTTTTTATCTTCGGGAATTGGTCGTACATGGAAAGAAAATATACGATAATGCTCACGTTGCGTTTCACTGACAAATATTTTAAAGAAATCTGTCAATCTCATAGTACAGTAGTGGACAATAAATAATAGGACAAGTCTCATAGCACATTTTTGCCTAAATTAATTTTTTAAACTGTGACATTATCAGCAACTTTGTTAAATCTGTAATTGTTATTAAAGCAGAAGAAAGTTAGTCAACGCTAATAAAAATTGTATTTAGTACTAGTTGTTTTGATATAGATTACAATAGCTTGTTTTTTAAAGTGTTTTTTTTTCAAATTGTAGAATTCTTTATGTACTCTTTGATGGTAGTAACTATTTTATACATAACTTCAAAAATTGTAAAAAAAAAATCTGTTTATTCGATGTTTTGGTGAAAATTTCTATGTTTTTAAAATTCTTTCATAGATATTGTCATTAAATAAAGATCAGTTCTCGACTATCATCTCCACCAGAAATTTGTAACCGCTTTTTCCGAACGCCCTGTATACAAATTCCCGTTTTGTACAGGACATTACAGATACAACACGGCAAAATTGAATTAACTTCGACCGACCGACAATTTAGATCCTCATTCAGAAAACTGTGCAAATATCTGCATCTGTGCGAGATTAACAAATCAAGAAATGTGTTCATATACTTTTACATACAAACGTGATTAACATACAACACCATATTGTTCTGCGTCTGCTTTCACAAAACCACATGTGTATCAGATCCAAAGGAAATGATCGCTAAACCTTATGGTATATGTTAAAGTCGTTCAAACATCATATGTACTATTCTTTTCGAATAAGTCGTTTGAAATCTCGTCATTCCCAAAATATACACAGCCATAAAAACATTTATTATAACTAAGCACTTTCAATAAAACCGTCAACACGGAAGCCATATTATAATTAGTACCACTTTATTATTTTACAGCTTTTCTGGATTGCGATATTACTTAGTTATTAGTGCACAAGAGCATATATCGATTTTCCACAGCAAATGTTTACGTAAGACAAAAACGCAGGTGCTAGTCGGAAAGGTAAATTTCGCTCTATTGTTTTGCACTGCTTTAGGTCTCTATTATTTTAGTAAATAAGTGTTTTTTTTTAAAAATCTATGTATTTTAGCAACCGTTTAATAACGCGACAACACACTCACTAACGAGGGCATTATCAAACAGAGGAGTACCAACAGTGATCTGCCGGTGGATTAAAGTCAGCATAGACAATAGGATTATAATATCCAATCTAGGTGAGGCCTCCATTGAGGCGAAAGTGAGCACAGGCTGCCCCCAGGGAGTAGTAGTATCTCCACCACTGTGGGCAACCGTAGTTGACGAACTTCTCCGGAAACTGTCCACAGAAGGTTTCTATTGCTTAGGATCTGCTGATGATCTAGCAGTAGTTGTCAAGGGGCGATTTGCGAATACAATAACGAAACGTTCGCAAAGAGCCCTAAATGTTGTCGACAAAGGACTCTCTATAAATCCCCACAAAACAACAGTTGTCACTTTTACACAGAGAAGAGCACTGGAAGGCCTAAAGTCCCTAAGGCTCAACGGAGTGGAAGTTCCATTTGCCTGTATGGCAAAATATTTACGAGTCATCTATGACCAAAAATTAACATGGAACTCCCACATCCGAAAAGTCACACAGAAAGCAACAATCGCTCTGGGAAGGTGTAGGCAAATGTGTGGAAAAACTGACGGTAAAATCTCAAAATGAACCTGTGGTTATATACCAGGGTAGTGAGATCCATGATAACCTATGGATCAGTAATATGGTGGACTAAGACGGTGCAGTCGGGAGCAATAAGGCTGTTAGGTGGCGTACAAAGGCTTGCGTGCCTGTGCGCCACGGGGGCCATAAAAACTGCTCCTACAGCTGCACTTGAGGTTCTCTTGGATCTGCCACCATTATATATATTCATACGAGAAGCTCGGTCAGTTGTGCACAGGTTAATGCAAGGTCAAATTTCCAATTAGCCAGCAACACGGGACGGAGTACCAGAAGTTATACTCGGAGGGTAGATCCCATCCTAGGCATGCAAACGGACGTAATGGTCCCTAGGTATAACTTCAATAAGAACTTTCAGACTGTAATACCATACAGGGAAGACTGGAAAAACGGTCCTCCCATAACAGCACAAACAGTCTGGTACACTGACGGCTCCAAGAGATAACAAAGAGTCGTAGCCGGGATTTACGGGATCAATCAAGGTCAAAAGCCAGTAACCCGATAAGTCTAGGAAAATACGCAACGGTGTTTCAGGCTGAAGTGATCGCCATACACTGTTGCGCAAGAGTCGATTGCTATTTTCTCTAATAAAAAAATAATAATAAATTTAAGTATTTTTTAAATTCATGCATCTTCCTCATTGGACAGTTTAAAGTTAGTGCGAATATAGGTAAAAATTTTTATTTAGGCCTTCACTTTTTCGGACACGATATACCCTAAAATTTCCAGAGGGAATTGTAAAAACTCACCGACTTGGCTACTTTTCTGATTTCACATTGCTGCAGTTGTCCACAAGATTTGACACAAATTATTAACTTATCCACGAAATTGACATCAATGATAAAAGAAAGTAACGATAGTGGACCCGCATTAGAACCACGCAGCACACCTGCTGTTATAGAAGACATATTGGAAGTGAAACTCTGAATTCCCCCACGATCGAATAACGTCAATTCGAAAAGTTAATAGGGAAGAATACTAAATTAATTAATGAACTAATTATCAGTGATGATTTGTCAACCGTTTTATTATTCCTACTAGCTATATATTAGTTTACGGTGTAATAAATATTAGTTTATATAACTACCGGATTTGTGGAAAGGCACGTAATCTTGTCGTAAAATTATTGGTTTAAGATAAGATAATATATATCGAACAATCATATAGAGCTTGCTTGCATGAAAACTGAACAAACAGTTGAAAGTGAAGCGGAAGCCACTGTATGCTACGCTACAGGTACTATTGTGGGACACGCCTACTTTATTATCACATCACCATTTGATATAAACAATATAATTCGGTAAATAACAGTCTGGTTAATAATAGCAATAGCGTTTATTTGTTTTTTTATTTGATCGTGTCTGTTCAACAGGGTGACGCGAATAAGCTCTGAATTATATTTAGAAGCCCTTGATGAATCACAGATATTCATTTGAAAATTAGCTACTTCTTAATGCTGAAAAAACAGAATAAAGAAATTATACCAGAGTTACTAACAATTCCTACTGAACAACACGCAAATATAATATTCAAAAGATCTTGATGTAAATTGAAATTGGAAAATCACAGAAAATTAACCTACGTTTGAACTTGATTTGTAATATGTAAAAGGACGTTTTGGAGCCCGAAATTATATCCTAAATATACAAAACTGTATCCACGTTTGTATTTATATTCAAAAATTCTAGCTACTTCCAGGTGACGTCAATTGTCGATGCTTAATACAGGCTTTAGAGTCCTTATAACAATAAAATTGGGAATTGTAAAAACACTCTACGGATAAAAAATATCCCAAAATGAAAACTATTTTTCCAATGAACTAAAGACTTCAAACTGGACACGCATAAAAATCAAATACGTCAAAAAGTCAAGACTATTTTGTAGTTTTATAAATCCACGATAATACCTGTTAGGATTTCACTTGTAAAAAATTGATCTATTTGAGTATACAGGGAACAGATCGCCATAATGTCTCACGGCTAAAAATATGTCAACATTTACAAGTCAATATCTATGAAACATAGTATACATGAGGTCCTAGAATAGAACCTTGTGGAACACCAGAAACTTGTATCAAATTCAAATTAAATAATAAAAAAACTAAAATTACAAGTTAATTGTCCAGATATCACACAAAGTGGTGTCTCCTGCTTGGGATTCTGCTTGACGTTTATCTACAGATAGGTTCTTTAATGGATATAGGACAAATATTTTTCATGTTAACAGGAAAATGGATTCCGAGTATTCCCTATTCACAACTTCTTCCCATTTCTAAGGGAAAACAATCCCTGGCCAATAAGACAATTACACAGAAACCGCAAATTCCTTAATTTTTTTCAAAATTTGATTATGAGAGGCTTGGTTTAAGAAGTGCTCCATCGTGGGGGACCAACAGTATCTAAATAATTTAAGAATTTGTCCCTTTAATATTATAGACTGTTAGAAAATAACTACCAATTAAATTATTAGGTAAATCGTTATTTTTTTAAAGGGACCGGAGAAATCACCAAAAACTGCTGTTTAATTCAGAATGTATTATAATAATTAATGAGTCATCGCCGTGTATAAAGAAAAGGTGCGTACGTAAAAAGTAAACTGACCACAATCGATAAAACAAGCATTAAATAAACAAGCGTGAAATCTGAAATTAATGTCGAAGCAGTTTCCAATATATTTTCTAATAGCTCCTATATGGTGGACATAAGGCAATTACAGTACATAACGGTTAGGTCACGTGTTTTATAGCATGGTGTGCCTTAACGATTATAGCTATTTATCACTTGTAAGTTCACAAAGGCTTAACGTTGTTGTATTTGGTGTTAAAATTTTTACTTAACAATTATTGTATGTATCCGTATGTATGTATCTACGTACACCGACGCGACGACGATATTGCATGTTGGCCATATAAGGACATATTCGCCGCGTCAAATCACACACCCTGTAGTAAGCACTTCCAAAAATAGGTTCAATAATTGCAACAGAAATTTTCACTAACCCCTGATTTATTTATCACCTAATTACAATAATTAGTCCTTATAATAACACACTAATTATAACTTTTATCTACTATAGTCTGTCTACTACAATTCACAACTTGTTACTGTTCTTTATCTCATCTGATCACTTCTCATCTCAGAACTGTACTGAACCGACTCTGTGTGTTAGATCCGCTTCTTATATATCCGTGGCGCTTATTTTCGATTCGTCCATTTCCCTTCAGATTATTCCAGACTGTCATTCGAGATATTTCTACTTCTTCCAGCTATGAGGCAGCGTCACCCTGGGCCGACTGGTGAACTATTGTTTTAGTGATTGCCCATAAGGCAAGCTTCTTTTTACTCTGTCTACAACCAGAGATCAAACCTCTCTCCACAAGAGGGCGTGGGTGTGCACCACACAATTTTGCCGGAGGACGTTGTTTAAGGTAAAAAAACGTGGCAAAATCGTTGTTTTGAGGTCACAAAAGATTAAAATTCATCTGCCCCAACTGCAGTCGATTGTGGTTTTTTTGTAGTTATTTATATTAAAGGTAATTTATCCCGGTAAGAAAATTATGGTGCGAAACGGTGGACTAATAGATGGTGATTCAACCCTACGTTCGTTAGGACGAAAACTCTTCTTCTTCTTCGTGGAAGAAGACGTTATTTGACACTTAGAAATGAAGGTTGTTTAAAATGCAAACTATACTAACAACCCTGTCAAGTTATTTTGAAAGTTCATTCATCTGCAGTCATACCATTAATAAACATTATAAATAACAAAGGTCCAAGAGCAGAACCTTGTGGAACGCGCAAAGCTTTGGAGAGTTATCAATTTCTGTCTCCAATTGGATATAGAGGGTGGGGTAATAATGTGTCCAACATTGACAGCTCGAGTTCTACTAGCCAGAAACTAAAAGAAATACACGTAACCTGCATAAAAAAGTTTATAACTGGAAATTATTTTCGAATATACTGGGTTGGCCAAGACGATTGTACAGGGTTATTTATTATATTTCGACCACCCTTTATTAGGTGCTCAGTGGTTCAACAGCTTACGTGTTAGACTTGCAACCAAGGAGTCCCAGGTTCAAAGCCCGGCTAGGGTATGGATATTTAGTGGTGTTTTTCATGCGTTACCGAGTTGGTAGCAGTGGAGACGAATTTGTGTGAGAGACAACACGGTTAGTTGCTATACCACTTCTAAGTTCGAGTCACAGCTGTGGCAGATGGCAATGATGTAGGGAATGGTCGTTGTATAATTGTCTATGCGTATGTGTCCTGATTGAGTGATGGAATAACTAATGCTAAACTCCGCGAGGACGTTAATCTAAATAAGGTGTCAAAATAAAAAAAAATATATCGTTGTTATTGGAGATAGAAAAAAAGTTTCGAATAAAAGTTGAAGGGTTGTAACTGAACCATGTTAATAAGTTAATGGAAGCACAGTGGCGTGCAGAAATTGAGGGGTACAAGAAAAATGACCTTGCTCCTGTACTATCATCTCTGTTCACCCTGTATATTAGAAAATAACTTCCATTTATAGACTTTTTATGTAGTTTACCGTCTGTTGTGGTGGACAGGTCTTTAAGGGTGTGGCATCTGAACACAAACGAAACGAAAAATCACTCGAATTTACAATTTTTGACAAAAAAATCTCCATTTAATTGACGCTAAAGTATTTAAGGATGTGACATCTGAACACAAACGAAACGAAAAATCACTCGAGTTTACAATTTTTGACAAAAGAATCTCCATTTAGTTGACGCTAAAGTATTCCCAAGCCCATTAACAAACTATTGCACATTAGTACACAAATATGAAATACATGCTGTGTATAACCAATTTACTGTATTTACATTCGCATTAGGCACATAGCTATAAACAAATGAACAGCGTGAGTCATCCCCTAAATATATAAAACTTAATGAGGATACCAAGGCTAAGGAATCAGATGTCATTCGAATGCAAAAATAATTTAATCCAAATCAAATTCTAAAAGCAGAAGCAGGATTAATTTAATCAGATAATGTCATGGGAAACTTTCTATTTTTGTTCGTAGTGTTTTCATAGGTGTCTAGTTTGTAATGAGTTAAATATCGTTGCCGTCGACGTTTGACAAATGGTTAAAAATATTATTTGGATCAACGAATGGAAGCTATTGATGATATTGCTTAAAATTATGTATTTTACTTACTAATTTGTTCGAAGACCCTCCAATTAGAGGTTTCCTTACCTGTAAAAAAAAAACAAAATTAAATAAAAACATATTTTCACTACTGCTACTGCTAAAAATGTTATTTTCTGTGTAAAGTTGCTTAAAATGGGTTGCAAATCGATATGAAGCTATAAACAACGTAATTAAAACAATATAATAAATTCGCAAATTTACCGGATTCTTTTTACACGAATGAAATTTTAAATAAACTGCAAAATATCTCGGAAAGATAGCTAGCGAAAACAGATAAAAATATATTCTGGATGCTTTGCGAGGTTGAAAATTCACAGGAGTATTTCAATACATTATTTGAATGTTGTATGAAATCTGCACCTTTTTCAAATTTTTTTTTTTTTTTTAGTCAAACATAACTTTATTATTTAAATAATAAGTAATTTCATTAAGTTCTGGGACATTGGCGAAGTTGCAAATTCAAATTATGTCAGTTATTAACGTCCAAACACCGATTTTAAGACCTTCGCAATTGTACATACTTCAGCCGAAAATTCGAGTCGGTAACTCAAAAAATAAGCGGCACTCTCGTCAAAGGATAGTAGCTCTTATTTGACACTAAAGCGGCACCTCGTTCTACCATATAATCCCATTGAATCGAGAGAAATATATTAAGTTTTATCCGCCTACTAGAAATGGAAACCATGACAATTTTAATAACCTAGTCGACCGCATACAGTAAATGATTTAACGTGCCGTGTCAGGGGCGAGCGTAGGTGCGTCTTTACTATGTACATACTTCGGTATGCGATGTAAAGCAACGACAGGCGCAGTTAGTACTTGGATGGTAACCATTCCAACGGAAACCGCGTTCTCGCCTCACACATCTTCCAGCGGCTTGTATATCAGTGTATGCGCGGAAGCTATACAACCTTAGGCGAGGGTTGTATAGGAGATATACCATCCTTCGGAGGGGATGTAAAGTCGTCGGTCCCTTGTCTACTAAATGTTAGGCAAGTAAAAGTTCCCTACTCTTCTTAAGGGAAGAGGTTCGACAAAATTCCTGGTTGGAGGTAGCTCGTCTACAGGCGTCGGTGTTAGGCCTCAGTAGCGGAAATAGGCCGACGTTAAATAAATGTATTAAAAAAAAAACGTGCCGTGCCGCCTTTATACCTAACAATTTGCTCGAGTAACTATTCAGTCGTAAACAAACTTGGAAAGAAAGAACGAAATCGTATATCCCGGGCACTCAGTGCCGCCACATATGTATTTATGTAGGTATATATAAAATAATGTAAAATGTTCTTAACAGTAGTGATTTCATTATCATAGAAGAATTTATGAACTTAACGTCGAATTCCATTTTTCTGGAACTCGTCTCATATATTTTTTTTCTTCCAGACTTCGCTTTAGGTTTCTGAACATTCTCTTCATTTTTTTCTTTTCTTAAAATTCCGTAAATGATCCGCTCAATCACGCCGGTATACCTTGAAGTCATGTTAACTAAGCCTGTTGATTCTGATTTTTGTACCATGGGATGATCTTTCTCCAATGCATGGATATACATTCAAAACTATAAATATTTCACATAAAGTGCAAAAACAGGATTTGTTATTTTTAGCCTCATCCAATGTTGTCTCAAAATTTCAAAACTTTTGCAATTTTTATTTAACTTTTCACTATCGAAATCCATGGCGACTGACCTACCTATAGAATGGCCAAGTTAGACATAAATGTCAAGTCCGCAACTACGAATTGTTTGAAGGGAAAATTACCAGATAAGTGAAAATTATTTTACAATAAAAATAATACATTAATACAAAGATTCTTTCATTTAGCTAGTTCTGCGAAAATATCAAGTGACCTTAGATCGTAAAAATTGTTAATTTGTAAATGCCGCAAGAACTGGCGTTAATTTTTGTATCGTATGTCACGGTGCATGTGTTTGTCCACAGAATTATAATTATTCACACTTTGTTAAGTGTTCAAATATACCCTAGGCATTGCTGCTAATAAAAATGGCTTGCCGCTCACTTACAACAGCAATAAAATAAGTAAGTAATACTTCTATATTAATATTACAACTTGGAGATAGATGCATACAATCTTTAAAAAAAGATTAATTATACCGTATTTTTAGACGCATGACGGTATCGCGATAATTCATAATAAAAAGTTTATTGAAAAATGACATAAAATTTATTTAACAAATCATAAAACTTTAAAATTTTATGTACCGATTCCCATAAAATTTACAAGGTATACTAAATGCCTATAAATACACTATTCTCGATATTATTCTTGTATACATAATAGTATGTATGGTCGTGAGCAAAAAAAAAAATAGGTCAAGTCTTATAACGGTTTGCTAAAATCTAGTTGTGTACATCTAATTTTAATTTTTGTGACATTGTCAGTTAGTTGTCATAATTTATTGCAAGTGTGCAAAAAACTAATATGCCTCATATAAGCGATTTAGTTAAATCTGGAGTTAGTGCTAAAGCAGAAGATGGATGGTCAATGAGACAAATTGCACTGCGTTATAATATTGACAAAAATTCGGTGTGTAACATTTTAAGAAAGTGGAGAATAAACGGTACGATTAGTAGAAATCCTGGATCAGGGCGACGAAGGATATCAACTCAACAACAAGATTTGCAATTGGTAAATGCGTTAGTAGAAAATCCATTTTACCCAGTTATTCAGGCTGCTGAAGAAACGAATTTTCCTGGATCGAGTAGTACTGGTCGCCGGCGAGTAAGAGAATCGAAGCTACGCTGCCATGCAGCAGGACAGAAATACTTACTTAAAGCTGAACATAGAGAAGCTCGAGTAGGATTTGCGCTTGAATTTTTAGTGCATGATGTAAATTTTTGGAACAATGTAATCAAAAAAACTTTCCAGTCAACACACAGCGGTCATATTCGTGTTTACGCCCTCCGAGTACTTGATTCGATGAGAAATATATATCTAACAATGATAAAAGTGGTCGATTTTCCGTCAATATGTGGGCTTGGATATCGGCACGTGGTCCTGGTGTTTTGTGGCATATTGAGGAACGTTTTAATAGTGAAACGTATATTAGGATTCTAGACAATATTATGCTCCCTTCTGTGTCACAATTATTTCCTAATAATGAGTTCATATTTCAACAAGACAACTGTTCCGTTCATACTGCTCATACCGTAACTAACTGGTTTCAAGATAGCAACATCAATGTTCTTAACTGGCCCAGTCATAGTTCAGATCTTAACCCTGTGGAAGGAGTATGGGGACTACTCGTAAGAAGTATCCAAAAACGAAATATGAGACCACGGAATGCCGAAGAATTACTGGAAGTAGTAAATAATGCATGGGAAAATATTATTACTAATGATTATTGTATAAGGAATTCTATGCCAAACAGACTTATAGAAATTATAAATAGAAATGGCGCAATAACGAAATATTAATAGTTAGTTTCTTGTTAAGTAGGATATCCTTTGTCCTTTGATCCAGGATTTCTACTAATCGTACCGTTTATTCTCCACTTTCTTAAAATGTTACACACCAAATTTTTGTTAATGTTATAACGCAGTGCAATTTGTCTCATTAACCATCCATCATTTACTATAGCAATAACTACAGGATTAAAATAAAAAACAAATTAAAAGTGATATCTGTTTTATTTCGGCTACTCATTACATATTCAAATAGAGACAGATTTACATTTAAAAAAAGTTGTCCTATTTTTTCTGCTCACGACAGTACCTAAATTAAAGGGAAACAAGTTATTAACTGTTACAAGGAGATAATCGATTTCTTTTCTCTACCTTCCTATACAGGATATTTTAAAAACTCCCTTGAAAGTTTTTTATGCTGATCCACTAAACTAATATAACAACTTTATAAGTCTAAAAAAAATAGAGCGTTGATAATGATAAGTCAGTTTCTTATGGCAGTTAAAAAAAATTATCAATTTGACTTGTTCCAACAGGCGAGTATTACTTGTGTAGAAATTCCCACTCATGACATCATAACTAATTTAAATTTACCTCATATGCACTCTCCATTTAAACGTACCTGAACCCTAACGAATGATTCATCAGGAACCAGGGCCTAGGTTCCTGTTCCTGTGCAAAAAAAATATATTTCGTATTTTGTTTCCTTTTGTATTTCACTATACACACCCTCTTTAAGCCCCTGGAACGTTGTTTAAAGTCTTATTTATATTTACCAAAAACAATTTATGATAAACAACAAGAATCTTAATATAATCTTCGTCAGAACTGAATAAAACATTAGTCACAAGTTTTGCAAGATTTATTTAAAACTATGTTAATTAGGTTTCCAAAACTCGATTTTCTTATTATCGCATGCATTGTCGCTTTCACCCACGCTTAAAAATTCACAAAATCGCATAACGTATCAATTATACAGATATAAGGCCGAAAATAAGGATGGTTTTATACATATAAATGTCATAACTTGTAAATGTATAAATATTATACATAGGTGTGATTCGAAGTTAGGGACTGGCTGCATAGTAAGTTGTATTTGCATAGAAATTGAAAGTTAGACCAGGATATACTTTAGGATAAGATATCTATCAGCGTTTTCATAACCAGATCACATAAGCTTCTGATCTTACTCATCGATTGTAGTTGCTAATGCAGACATAATTGTACGGTCGCGAGCAAAAAAAATAGTATAACGGTATTTTACTAAAATCTAGTTGTGTGTGCATTTAACTTTAATTTTTGTGACATTGTCAGTTAGTTGTCATAATTTATTGCAAGTGTGCAAAAATAATACTAATATGCATACATAAAAGTTTCCCCTACAACACCAACTCCCTCCATCTGTACTAGTCTAAACGTTTGACATGATTATTTTCTTATAAAAAACGCACCATTTTCGAAGATAAAGCTAAGAAGTTTCAAATGTCATGCTGTGGATCATACTTACTCCCTATTAGTTACGAATAATAAAATAAGTAACTAGCCGCGTGTGTATTTAAATTATTACGCAGTGCACAAGAATCTGCGTTATTTTTTTTCATCCAACGAACCGGTTTCCGCAATAAATCAGTTGCCAAAACTACGCGCTGCTCGGGTAAACACTATAATTTTAATTATTCCTTATATTCAAATTACGTGTGTAAAAACAACCTCCAAGCCGATGTCGTACCATGCAATAAACCATCTGCAGCTTTAAATGTTAACTGTATGAATGTCAGTATTGTCTGTATTACATGAAAACCCCACCTTAATGTGGGATTGTTGTTGATTATTTATTATAAACACATGTAATGTCTTTGGAAGTTTATTACTGTGCTATTTTGTCAGGTATAACGAATAGCTGGTTCATATATCGCTGGGCAAACGCAAGCGCAATTTTCCTGTGAGTTTATAACAGGAAGAGTTGAAAAAATGTTTCTACAGGATGGAATAGATTCGATGGCATTTGAGTGTTTTGGGTATAATAAAATGTTTTCAATATTTAAAGAAAATTTCTTTAAAATAATAATAACACGAAACAATAAAGGGAGACTTAAACGTGACATGCCATATCCATAAATATACAGAACATCTAAAAATTTAAATAAAATAAACAGTTGACCCGTATTTTTTATTTTATTTTTATAATAATGCCATAGTAAAAAAAAATCATTAAATTTAAACTATGTTTAAATGGTTAGATATTGCCGCAAATGTTCGAGCTATTCTATTGGCTATGACGTAATAGCCTAATCAGCAGAGAAACGAGCGCTAGTGGAAAGGCGGAGCCAACAAAGTTGTGCAAAACGTATGTGCGGCGCTGTCGAGGTTATATTAAATGCGCGCGTATGTGACGATATTACGTCACGAGAAACCGGCAAACTGCCGTATTTTAAATACGCTCTAATCTTAAGCCTATTCGTTTTACAATAAAACCAATAATAGTCGGTAAAACTACCTTCAAATTATATTTATAACATATTGAAGAGTCATACTATAATGCTATATTATTATTTTTGTCATTTTCGTTATTGTCTACTAGCCCATTGTTAATTTTCATCATGCGTGGGAAGGTGGAAATAATCCAATGTGTAAATGAAACTCAAACATATTTCCGTTTTCCTAATCTTATCACATCATCTATCAACCCGCTATAGAAAAAACATTTTATGTCGTACGAACTGTTTAAAATAACGGTAGGAGAATTTTAAACGTTTTAGAAAGATTGTAGTAATGATTTCAGATTGAGAGCGAACATGGTTACAAATCACCAAGAGATGTAGAAAAAATATTGGTTTTTTTATTGTTACATCATAATATAGTCGAAAAATATAAAAATTATTGAGAAAATTCAATTAAAAATACTCTACATTTAACTAAATCGATGGATATAAAATTAATGAATAATTTGTCACTTTTTTGCCAGTTATTAATGCCTTGAAAACAATCTTCTTTCATTTTTAGACATTAGGACTAATTGAAGTTTATTTTTCAAGGTTCCAAAAAGAAAAATCGGCAGCTACTGGAAGCGGCTGGAACCTCCCCACTCGGTGGATCTTTGAAGCCGAAAAGAGCATTAAATTGTGTAACAAAACGGCACTAAACGTAATCCGATCTCATCCAAAACCTTTTCAGATCTTCTGGGATACTAAAGAAACGCACACGCAAAGTTTCATTCAAATCCGTTCAGTAGTTTCGGCGCTATCATGCTAACACACATACATACACACATACACACACACACACAGACATTTTTCAAAAACCACTTTTTTGGGTTCCTAGGACCTCAAAACGTAAAGATTTGATGTTATCTCAATTTTCGTTTTTGAACCAATTTTAGTAACCTCTCACAATTTTATTGTGGAGAGGTTAAAAATAAATAAAGTATTGTCTGAAAGTTATTTGTGGCATTCTATGAATATTCTTTCCTTTTATTTGGATATCTACCACGTGTTCAGTTATGAAAAATATTTTAATCTGCAAAAAGGTACGCATTTACATAAATAGGGAAAAACAGATTAGGCAATTGCAAAATATAAATAATAATCCATTAATTGACAGGACTGTCATTAATATGTTAAACAGAGTTCTGTCCATTTCAGACTTTCAATTTCAGTCTTATCGAAAGGTTTAAATTTTGCAATAAACCCGAAATCTATTCCAAAATTTGATAAGTAGCGGCAATAGAAAAAACGGCACAAAATTTACCAACAGATAATGGGAGTGAATATCGTATACGGGCAAAAATTGCTTTAGAGATGCAATACAAAATTAAAGATAATTTAACTCCAGAAGAAAAGCTATCAATGGATTCCTTAAAACGCGATGAAAGTATAAAAATATTGCCAGCAGACAAAGGTAATGCCACAGTCATTATAGATAAAGATATTATATATGTCAC
The DNA here is from genome assembly GCA_963675555.1 of Leptura quadrifasciata. NCBI lineage: Eukaryota > Metazoa > Arthropoda > Insecta > Coleoptera > Cerambycidae > Leptura > Leptura quadrifasciata. The sequence goes on along the minus strand of OY776681.1, from coordinate 8,273,986 downwards.
AAAAATACAAAATCATGACTTGTAAATGGGGGACCCTACTCAAAATTAAACAAAGATGCAACAAAATCAATAGAGAGCAATATTTACAGAACTTTGTTTAAATACAAACACGAATTTAATGATTTTGAACGAAGGAACATTAACCACATCATAATAAACAATTTCTATGGCTTACCAAAGACACATAAACAAAATATTTCTTTAAGATCAATTGTTAGTTCTATTAATTCACCATGTCATAATTTGGCAAAATTTTTACTTAAAATTATTGATCCATTATCTGGAAATAGCGATCCATATATTAAAAATAGTAAACGTTTTATAGAAAAAATTTATGAAAACGATATTCATGAATCACACCTGATGGTTAGTTCTGATGTAGTTAGTCTTTTTACCAATGTTCCGGTAGATAGAATCTTGAAAATAGTTAAAGATAGGTTGCTGAATGATAATAATTTGGAAACTAGAACTAAATTAAGCTAATAGCATAATGGAACTATTAACAATGTGTATAAAAACAACATATTTTCAATTGGAAAATGAGTTCTATCAGCAAGATTTTGGTATGGCAATGAGGTCTCCATTATCACCAATTTTAAGCAAAATATTTATGGAGAACTTTAAGAACACACTTGTTTAAAATTTTATAAACAAACCGGAACCAAATCAGAAATCAAAGATTTGTGAACATGCTTGGGAAAGCGGACATATAATAAACTGCAACTCGGCAAAAATTTTAACAAAAGAAGGAAAATTAAAGAATCGGAAATAATCTTATTAAATGAAGATAAATGCGTATCGAATTGTTCTATAGATATTTATACAACCTGGCTACCAATGTTAAAAGAAGAACTTAACAAACTCAACATTATCTAAAAGAAAATATCATCAGTTCTATGTAAGTAGTATCTATAGAAATAACATAAACAGAATCTTAAAGCTGTGCATTTAACATACACAACAAATAAGAGTTCTTCGAAAAAAGCTTTGAATACGGAAAGAGACTACTTTCCGAAACGTCATGAAAATATATTATTTCTGTGTTTATACTGATTGATATTATTTGTAAAACTTAACTCTGACTGTTCCTTTGACGTAAACGTCACGGGCGCAGAGGCATGTTTTTCAAATAATTCTATTATTTTGTAGATTCGGTGGTTTACTTTTGAAGAAAATGATACATGTGGTAGAAAACTCAAATAAAAGAAAAGAATAATAAATAAAGTACTACACAAATTGCACTTTTGTTTTTTTTTTCTACCCTAATAACTACCCTGGTATATTTAAAGATAATGGCTACTAATTAAACCTCCGTTTAGACGTATTTCTATGTTCTCTTTTATACAATAGATTAATATATAACCCACTTTAAAATACCAGATAAGAACAGTATTTATTATAGGGGTTGAGATTGGCATATATGTGGCTCCCCTTTTAAAAACCCACATGACTTTTAATCTAATATCTAAATCACTCTAAATTAGTTTTAACACACACACGAATACAGAACTAGCCGAAAACGCTGGTTAGAAGTTCCGGTTTGTAATAGAAAATGGAATTACATGAGTTTACTCTTTCACGCCCAATAATATAAAACCATGAAAAAAAAATCTTAAATATGCATAGAAATAAGTAATACCAATTCATGTTAAAAATCGACAGTAAAATCGATTTATATTTACAAAAAAACAGACAACATTATAACAAATTTTGAGAAGGGTGAAAAGTTTAGTTATTTATTAAACCTTACAAAAATTGTTCACACTGTATCCCATGACTAGCTACTAGACAAACTAAATAAAGTAGAAAATGAAACAATTCCTGTCAAATAGACCCCAGCAAATAAAAATAGAGAATGCTCTTAGCTGAAAGAAAATAATAAAAACCGGCGTACTCCAAGGCACCGTCTTAGGATCTCATCTATTTCGGTTATTTATATAAATGATTTATTCGATGAAAACTATAGCCAAGTTGTTTATCAAAATTAAATGAAATACAACCCAATCAAGCTATATAACTAGCTACCAGAAGATATAAACTCTTTCATAATAAAAAATTATACCACATTCTCCATTTTTTTAATTTAGTTATTTCCGCTTAAAAAAATATGACTTCAATCGACGCCGGGGCGAATATTAGTAATTCGAATATTCACCTTCTATTCTAATCACATCTACAGCGAAATAATTATAAATAATATTAATATAAATTATCACCATGAAGTAATTCGGATTCCACTATAAACTGTAAGGCCCCATCTCCTTTCTGAAGCAAAATTAACATACTCAAGACGGTGACTTAGTTAAAAACACTTTCAAACATTTCTAATTTTCATGCAGAAAGAGATATTGGTTCCATCGATTAAAAATAATACATTGTTATTTGTCTTCATAATTAAACGTTATTTTAATGTATCTTGGATTTAGTCAAAACAATTTAGAAACAGATGTTGCACAGATATGGGAGCATGAAAGAGACAAGCTGGCACCGATTACTACAGCAGGTAGCGAGAGACACACAAAAATACTAGACGTGACTAAAGCGCATTGAAATTTAGTAAATCATGGGTTGTCGTTATGTAAATAGCCATAATTAGGGTAAAGAGAAATTTGACCGATTACCAGCGTAGTAAATCCATCCGTCCAACTACCTGGTAAAACGACAAAAGAAAATTGTCAAGAAAGAGTTGGAAATGCCTTCGAATTACTCAGTCCCCAGCAAATTAACGTCGTTATAGTATCGTTCAACGCTTTACTGCAAATAAAAAAAAAACAAAAACTTTAGGACCTCATTAAAATACCGTTACTCTCTGTACTACTCCGCCGGCAAATTGAATAACATCTCTATAGGTTTTTAATATACGTCGGCTTGTTTGATGACACCGTACAGTCTGGTTCGCCGGCGTTAATAATTAGCTCGTAAAGTTTTTGTTGCATTTTTTATTTGCAGTAAAGCGTTGAGCGATATTATACAAAGTGTGAAGTAATCAAACGGGTTTTTGAATGTTTAAAAGTGAATTTTGAACATGTTCTTTAATTTGAAAAATTTCACAGAAAACACGCCCCTTTTATTTTGTAGGTAGGAAGATAATTAACAATAGCAATTTAAAAGAAAAACGGAATGTCAAAGCACCAACTCAACCAAGTCTCATTTTTGCAAAATGTATAGTAACAACAGCGTTCAACAAATTCGTTTCTTGATAATTGTTAGCATCTTATTAGTTTCATTATAATCATGATGCAATCGTGCATCCTGTTTTTTCCTAATAATTTATATCACCTTATAATGAACCGTTTTAGTGTAAACTGAGTAAACGCTTTTGATTTTAAATCAATGTACATGCATACATATACCAATACCCAAAGCAATATCAACATTTTTTTTATTAACACCGCACTAGACATATCAGATCCATCATTACCCCCCAACAAAGCAACAAGTGTCAATAAATGTATACCCTCCTACTGTAATGAATACGTCTTGTGAAATGCCCCAAGGATCGGTTCTGGGGCCGCTATTGTTTGTACTGTCTATTAGTGATATGTCAAGAATTACAGGTGACGCTTCTTAAGAGTAAGTACTGGCATAGTAAATCTAAGGGAGACTACAAAACCTAAACAAAAATAAAAAACAAAAAGGTTTCGACTCACTATACTCTATTTTTCAATTGAACTGCAGTTTCGCGAAAATGGGCACGTACGGCATATAAAAAAAAAAAGCTTCCAATATAATGAGTAACGAAGCCAAATTAGATATACTGCTTGAGTTTGAAGAAAACCCATATAATTCAAGGCGAATAGCACCTTTAGAATTGAATATTTCCTATTCCTCAATTAATTATTCGAGTATTAAAAGAAAATAAAATGCATCCCTATAAACTGACCCCAACTCAGGAGCTTAATGAAGACGATTTTGATAAAAGAACGTATCTTTGTGGACAAATGATGCAAAGGAAAATGTTTTGTTTTCGGATGAGTCCTCTTTTACTCTCGTGGCCATGTTAATCATCAACACTGTCGCTACTGGACTAATAAAAATCTGGATGACTGGGTGAGAGAATTATAAATCGATGTCCGGCAAAATCTCGACTTAACATTTCCAAATCGGTGGAGAGGGAGGCGAGGAACGCTAGAATGGTCAGCGCGTTCACCTGATCTTACATCCCTTACATTTCTTTCTATGGGGATATGCGAAAAGTATGGTATACAAAACTAAGCCACGCGATATAGCTGACTTAAGAAGAATAACGGATGTGGTTAGGTCGGACATTAGAAGACATTTTTATTTACGATTGGGATGCTGCCAAGACGTTCAGAGAACTCATTTTGCACATTTATTACATTGAAATTAAGTTTTTTTTTAGTTTACTGTTGTGAATTACGTCAAGCATATGAATTAATTTTTTTACCGTTAATTTTTGCAATAAATATTAAAACCATAGCATTTTTGAATAGATAATGAAAAGACCTTTCAAATGAGGTATCACATGCCCCTACTTTAAGTTTAAAAATTTAGGGGATGCAACTGCTACTCGAAGAGGGTTGAATTTTAGGGGTGAAATTTGTAAGTTGCAGGATCGATATCATTTCAGAATCCAAAATCGATGGGTCTCGGGATGTTTTATAGATATGCACAATAATTGAGATAGTGAATCTATTTCATTTCTGTTCCACACTGTAAAGAAATATATTTTTTTTTAATAAAACGAAAGATTAATGGAGTGTTACCATTTTAAGTGAAACACACTTTATATAGTTGTTTCGTTAAACATATGGGATGTTTAGCTGTTTTAAAAAAAAAAAACAATAACGGCAACAAAATTTCCCACAACAAGAACTAAATTAATTAATTATTTAAACCATTTTCCTCTTCGTTTGTGGTACACTTAAAAATACTTATAACAATAATGAATGAAATCAATAAATTGTCCTTGAACATATTAAAGTTTGTATGTGGAAAGGTAACGTATGTGGCAATTATCAATAATTAAGTCATTAAAACGCAATTTCGGCTTATCTGGTTACTATTGACAACTGCTACAGATATACAACACATACATAAAATTTTTGACATGTTTTTGGACCACATTTATTAAGCGGTACAGTTATGCTAATCAACAATTAACTGCACATGTGATCGATCTCTAGTTTCTGATAATATGGGTGCTGAGTTGCCGTTATGTAACTGGGTTGAATGACACATTAATAATTAGATAATTTTCGTGTAGCTGCAAAAAAACTGGCTAGTCGTTAGTAGCAGCTAAACATTAACGATAATCTCTATATTTATAAAACAGAGATAATAAACGACCTGTTTATCGCTGGAAACCTGAGAAGTTTACGTGCCTTTGGAATTTCATTTCCAACAAAATGAAATATACCTTCATATTAAACTTAATAAAATGATTTTTTTTCGCTTAATTTATAAGATTAACTAATCCTATGATATTTTTCTTGAATTTGTTCCAAGTCGGGAAATAATAATCTGTATAAAATTGTAGTTCGACTGTATAGAATGAGAAACTTCACTTGTGAAGTATATAAATTGACTACTCTTGTGTGAAGTATCGTATAGTATTCATGTAGTATCATGCAGTACCAATGTAGTATCGTGAAGTATAGTAAATACGGCCAAAATTGAAACTGGTCAGTTTTAAAGCACAGGACCGTGCGCACTGAATTTGATATTTTGTCCTATATATTTGGCAATGGTATCGAGATTCGAACGGTAGTTGAAACTGTGCAGGCGAGTCCGAGACTGGCAATGTAATCAGCCTGAATGAACCATCTACGACTGCACTGGTTTAAAGGTAATAAAACGGACAGGCCTACTAGCACAAAAAAACTCGTAAATCGTTTCTTATCAGTCAACGTGGAAGTCTAACAACGTGCTGTCTATGTGCCAGTGCAGTGCATAAATACCTATTATAATATCAAGCGTAGGAGTTTAGTTAGTTACTGTTCATATTTATAAATATTTACTACTGTATAAAAGGTAAAATATTTTAATTATTTACTAATTTACCATGGCTTTCTGGTGACCATTTGAAACAGAGGATAATATAATAACGCCCGAAAATCCCGAAATGGTTGAACCGGTTATTGTCGAAAAAGCCGAAATAAATTTAGAGTTTAAAAACCAAGATTTACACTACAAAGTCAACGTATTATTTTAAATATACATGAATGTTTGAAAAGAGAAAATCCTGAACAATGTGAGAAATAAGTAATACGACGTATTAACGAATTAACTAAAATATCAAAATCAACAATTTATCGCGTAATTCAAGAAGGCGATGTTATAGATCACAGCGCAAAGAGGAAACGGAAAAATACGAAATTAAAAAATATTGATGATGCCACTAGAGATGTAATACAGCGTATAATTTATAATATGTATGAAGAAAATATAGTTCCTACGTTAAAAATGATTTAAGAAAAATTGAGCGATTATCCTGATTATAATTATAGGTCTTTAGATACACTACGAAAGGTCTTATTAGAATGCGGTTTTAAACATAAAAAAACTTGACAGTCGTATGGTAATTATGGAATCGCGACGTATAGTTTCACTTCGAGTAGATTATTTGGAAAAAATTAGAGAATATCGTAAACTAAACAGGCATATAGTGTATCTAGACGAGACGTGGTTTGACACGCATGATGTTGTTCAGTATGGTTGGGTAGATAGTTCGCACAATTGTGTTTTAAATACTCCGTGTTCTAGAGGAAAACGCGTTATCATACTTCATGCGGGAAGTGACAATGGGTTTGTACCCAATGCGTTGCTCTTGTCGGACAAAAAAAATATCGCAGTCTTCTGCAGACTATCACGAAGACATGACAGCCGATCTATTCGAAAAATGGTTTTCTCAACAGCTTCTACCAAATCTTCCGCCAAATTCGGTAATTGTATTAGATAATGCTTCTTATCACTCGCGTATATTAAATAAAATACCAAATAACAGCACAAAAAAGGAAGACATTTTAAAATTCATGAGAGAAAAAAATGGAAATTCCTTGTAAAAGTTCCAATAAAACGCGAATTACTGAAAAGAATAAAAGAACAGAATTTCAAAAAGGAATATGTTATTGATAACTTATCCAATATACACGGTCATACACTTTTGCGGTTACCTCCATACTATTGCATACTTAATCCTATCGAGATGGTTTGGGGAACACTAAAAGTACGTTTACGAAAATGTAATAACTCTCCAACGTTGAGCGCGATTGTAGTTGATCATATAAGAGAAGTAATAAATGACATTGACAATAATACTTATTTATGGAAAAATTGCGTTAGGCATGTAATTGGAGAAGAAAATTGATATCCAACGCTACCCCCTAGTGTGCCGATTTTAATTCGACTGAATAATGATTCCTCCTCAGAAAGTGAAGATTCGGACGCGTCAATTAACATTTAACTTTTCTTCATTTTTTCATTCACTTTTTTATTGTTACATTTCGTGGAATATATTTTATTTAGTTGACAAGAAATTTTAATTTAAGGTACTTCATTCTAGAGAAATATTTTAATTTTGTTTTTATTTATGTTTTATATAAGTATACAAATATTTACTTTTGTTTTCATATCATAATTCTTTGCTTCGTTCAAGAAACTTACGTTTTTATTTTTAGACGAAACTTAAATTTTTATTTTATTTTTGACTAAAATCGTTGCCCCTCGTTAATCTAACCTGTCCCATCCCCTCCTGGCAAGATTTGTTCATAGCTTCTCGTTGGTCTTTGCTGAGAAATAACATATTTCAATATAATATGGGTTAACTTTAAAACTAAAACCAATAAATTTAAATATTTAGACTTTATATCTAAAACTGATATAATACCTCAAAAATATATTATTGGCGAAATGAACCTAATAAACAAAAAATAATAAAAATGAACACAATTTTAACATTTTCTTCTTACCTCCGCCCATGTACAATAAAGAGATACCGACTGTTTTTGCCGGCTTTTAGTTTATATACGGTTTCAATTCCGGTCGTATATACTTTACGATGTAGTATCGTGAAGTACGATGTAGTATCATAAAGTACGATGTAGTATCGTGAAGTACGATTTAGTATCGTGAAGTACGATTTAGTATCGTGAAGTACGATTTAGTATCGTGAAGTACGATGCAGTATCGTGAAGTACGATTTAGTATCGTGAAGTACGATGTAGTATCGTGAAGTACGATATAGTATCATGAAATACGATGTAGTATAACGAAATATAATGTACTATCATAAAGTATATCATATAGTTTAACGTAGTATTATGTAATGCCAGTGTAGTATTATGTAGTAGGTATGTAGAAATGGAGTTCCGATGTAGAATTATATGGTGTGATGAATGTAGTGTGTTATCGACGAGTTATTTATGTAAATTGTATAACTCGCGAGGAGACGAGTACGTTAATTATGTTAATTATTTTATTAGGACCACTGACTATATTAATTTCAATTATTATTTAAGCTTTTGGGTACCCACAAATCCCACAATATCCGTACACCGGATCGTCGTTATCACTGTCATAAAATCATTAAAAGAGAAGTCGGTTTCTATGTAGTAGCAAAATTAATTTACAATTATTTAGGAATTTTCAAGGATATTTTGCTTGAAATTTTCCTGCGTTAAAATTGCTTAGATTGATTATTATTTCACAAGAATACACCCTATACCAATATTTCTCGATATTTATGAACTTTTTTTATATACATATAATTACATTGTACACGGTGGACTATTAATAATAGTTCAGGGGAAGATTCTTTGGGCCAAAATATGAGGAGATAACCAAATGTGCTTTAGTAAAATGTTGCTGTGGAAAAAGATACAGGGTGTCAAAGTTCAAATTATTGTTTCGTTTTTTTGCAATAACTCAACAGCCTATTGACTGATCTTCGCCAAATTTGCTAGAGGAACTTTTTTTATTCTAAGAAACAATAATTTATGTATTACATCACGTTAGATCATAGAGGGAGCCGCAGAACCTGTATCTGATAATGACTTTTTTTCATATTTTTTTTACGAAACGTTGTGGTACTTCTAACCAGAAAATCTGATCAGGGCGTCATTTCCACGTATAAAAGGTACACTTGGTAGAACTTGATAACTCCAACTGTTTTCGTGGAAAGTGCCGTTAAACATTTCAATAATTTTTTGAAAGACAAATTCAAATTTAATGAAACAAAGTGTATTTATTGAAAAAAGTACAAAACGTTAGGGAAAACAAAATAGTAATAACACCGTAAACTCTTTCTCACTTTCTTATGAACCAATGGATTATTTTCATGGTATTGAGATAAATACATAAATCAAAAGATTGTCTAAAATAAGGATCTAATCTTATTAGAAGACCAAAATATAACGTAAAAGCTGACTTAGTGACATTATAAACTTTCCTCCCATGCAAAAACCCCATTGCTGTAACTTAGAGAGTAAATGTTCCATATGGTTTCCAGCTACTTCTATGCCCTTTCTAATTCTATTCATAAAATATTTTCTTACATTGAAAAATACATTTTCCTGTCGCCATTCGCTGCGTTTTGTATTTTGTCCCACAGTTCTTCTCTTGAGTTGATAATATTTGCATAGGCTTCCCAGTAATGGGCATTTCTCCATTTAAAAACACCTCGGCGAGTAAAAGTTGCTTCGTCGGTAAATAAAGTGTTCTTAACAAAATTTCGATCCCTGTTGTGTTTATTTAGAACAAATTGACAAAATTGTAGCCTTTGTGGAAGATCCCTTCGAAGTAAGTTTTGTACAGGAGTGAGATGATATGGATAGAAGCTTTCTTTACGTAAGACTCTTAGGACAGATTGTTTACTCACCCCTGTTGCCGCTGCTAAACGACTTGAGTTGACTTAAAGATCTTCATCCACACGAACTAAAATCTCTAGTTCTTGATCTGGAGTAATTCGTTTCGGTTGTCCTGCATCGTTTTTATGGTGTAATGAACCCGTTTCTCTCAAACGACGAAACAGATCTTTGAAAATCTTATGGTCTGGCTCTATTCTATTTCGTTATTTGAAAAATTATTATGTCTAGGCATATGAACGCATATTATATAATAGAATTATTCATTTTATATCTAGCTTTAATATTTTTAACCCACAACAGCATGCTTTCAGAAAAGGAAAATCTACCACATCAGCCATTTTTGACTTGCTAAATGTTATTTATGAAAATATAGACGATAATAAGAAAACCGTTGGTTTATTCATGGACTTAAGTAAGGCTTTTGATTTGGTAGATCACGCCCTCCTATTAAAAAAAATGGAAACATACGGTTTGCGGGGTAAAGTCAATGAATTATTAAAGTCGTATTTGGTGGGTCGCAAGCAACTAGTAGAAATTAACAATATAAAATCACATACCGTGGAAATTAAATATGGTGTTCCGCAAGGATCAGTTTTGGGACCATTGTTATTTCTAATTTTTGTGAGCGACTTACCAAATATTAGTTGTTATCAGTCAAATATAATTATGTTCGCCGATGATAATAGCTGCCTATGTAGTGATGATAATGTTGTAAACGCAGTAAAAGAAACGCAGGTGATGCTGAATAAATTCATTTTATGGTTTAATTCAAACAGGTAATTTTTAAATAGTAATAAAACGGTATTCATTCACTTTACACCAAGACTACAACAAATCAATGAAAGTTACCTTTTGAAATGCAATGGGAAAAGTATAGAGCAGGTCAGTGAAACAACATTTCTAGGTTTATATACAGATAACAGCCTCAGCTGGGAACCCCATATAGATGTACTGTGCAAGAAAATGTCGTCGATCTGTTTTGCTTTTTACAGACTAAAACAGGTTGGCAATACACATATTATGATGTCATACTATTATGCAGCAATGTATTCAAGATTAAAATACGCCATCATATTTTGGGGTTGTTCTCACCATAGTATCAGATTATTCAGACTTCAAAAACGAGCTGTTAGATGTATTGCAAATGTTTCTCAGCTTACGTCCTGCAGACCTATATTTAAGAGAGCTAAAGATACTTACTTTGCCGTGTATCTATATCATGGAAATTTTATTATTTGTTAAACTTAACTATGACAGATTTATGAAAAACAATCATTATCATACATATAACACCAGGAGAGGTCAGGATTTGTGTTTACCAATTCATACTTTGGCTTCTTTTGAAAAAAATGCTGCAAATATTGGTACACAACTATTTAATAAGTTACCTGAGAACATAAAATATATTGAAAATATACATTCCTTTAAAAAAAAAGTTCGGATGTTGCTGGTAAAAAAAAGTGTTTTATGGTGTATCAGAATATTTAAACGAAAGTAATTTGTAGTAATTTAGTTGTATTATTAATTGTTGTTAAATGTACTGTGTACTTTTAGAATTGTATGTTTATTAATTATTTACTTCTTTATTGTGCATGTACATGTCACATTTTGACTTGTTTTATACCTTTACTTGTAAGGTCTTTAAATCAATAAATTATTATTATTATTATTATTGTAAATAAAGAAGTTAAAAAATTAGCTCGAGGAACACAAGAACAAAATAAAATGATTAAATGACGTAAATGACAGAACTAAAACGTAACCAAAGCACACTTTTCAATAAATACACTTTGTTTCATTAAATTTGAATTTGTCTTTCAAAAAATTATTGAAATGTTTAACGGCACTTTCCTCAAAAACTGTTGGAGTTATCAAATTCTACCAAGTGTACCTTTTATAGTGGAAATGACCCCCTCATCAGATTTTCTGGTCAGAAGTACTACGTTTCGTAAAAGAAAAATATGAAAAAAATTCATCATCAGATACAAGTCCTGCTTCGCCCTCTATGATCTAGTGATGTAATACATAAATTATTGTTTCTTAGAATAAAAAAAGTTCCTCTAGCAAATTTGGCGAATATCAGTCAAGAGGCTGTTGAGTTACTGAAAAAAAAACGAAAAAATAATTGGAACTTTGACACCCTGTATCTTTTTCCACAACAACATTTTACTAAGCATATTTGGTTATATCCTCATATTTTGGCCCAAAGAATCGACCCCTGAACTATGGCCTATTATTATAGTCCACCCTGTATATATTGTCAGTGCTTGGTAATCAAACACATTAAATAATTAGAAGTAGATAGACCCAAGACAAGCTTCCTGTGAGCTTACGTGTCATATTTGAACCTTTTATTACTTAGTATGTAAGTATTTGATACTTAATAAATAACAATGTTTAAATGTTTTTTATGAATAAATTAACAAACACAATGATAAGAACTGGCGAAATATTTGAACTAATGATATATACTATTATGTCAATTACTTTCAAATAAATAAAATTATTATTATTATTTTATTTAAAATGGAAGTCATTTTTTTATCTGATATCTTACTGCAATTTTTGGAAGCTTTAAGGAAGCCAGATATTTTTAAGGGCAGGAACAAATAATGTTTAATTGCCTATACCAATAATTATAAAAAAAGCAAATATGTAACAACTTCAGACTTAGTTAATCAATTCTCACAAAAGCATTAGTATTAATATTCCCACTTTGCATACATGAAGGAATTAATTTCAGAAGCTTTTTTTTTCTTGCGTCTTAGATACAACTCCTTAAGGGGAACCAACGTATGAAAATATTGCAAGTACGAATATTGATATATAAATTGCCCCATTAACAGATTATCAATATCCCGTTCAGAAGAGGTCAGTTGGTCGAGGATCTTATAAAATACTCGAACTATACAAGTATTACCGGTTAGCATTCCATGATTCCACCCATCTCTCTCTCCCCCCCGCAGCCCCACCCTCGTCACGCATCTACGACAAAGTGCCATCAAGAATTCTTTCGGCTTGTTCTCAACTCTCGCTGTACCCTCGAAATGGTGGCAGTTTTATTTGAATTTTTCTTATGTACTTCACAGAAATCAGATAAACACACATACATCAAAGAACTATCAGTGATGTGTGTATAAATCGATAAATTAAATCGCTTTTCTTCTGCGTACAGTGTTTCTTGCCTTTTTATCACATCGACATGGAGCTGTAACTGGACATCCGCCCAGGCAATTTTTTGTTGACGAATTGGACTAGAAAAAAAGGTCATGCATACTCCTTATATTTAATACCCAGGAACACCTTTGTCATGTTTATTACAAATTAAATATAAATTTCATTAGTATACACTGTGGCTCCCATCTTCTTTGGCTGCTTTTGGATACTCTAGCCAGTGTGTTATGGCCTATTGGCCCTGGTCTCGCCTGGTCATAATACTTTTTAAGAAAATTCTAGGCCCTTTAGACGTTTTTGTAAACCTAGATCCATTTGTATAGATGATAATGGCTTTCTGTAAAATTGTATGCAGAGTTGTTTTGGGGATATCTACGTTGAGGGATCTCACTTTCGAATATCGTTGTCCCTTTTCCAAGGAATAGTTTGGAAACACCAGAAATATGTGAGAAATACTTGGAAATTCTTATGAAAATTAGGAACTAACTAGAAATATTTCGAAATATGACAGAAGTATATTTATTTTTTGGTTATATCCTCATATTTTGGTCCAAAGAATCTACCCCTGAACTATGGCCTATTATTAATGGTTCACCCTGTATACGCTTACTTTAGATCAAATCTGAATTGTATACATGTACTGTGCATGTGCCCACTCTCCGCGCTATACCTTGGAAACGGTTAATCATACGAAAATAACGCATATAACCAAACTTGTAGAGATTTTTATGATCTACAAGTCTTGTAAGAACCTCTAATGACATGCGACGCATAGGAAGCGAGATATTTGCAAAAAACCGATTTTCGTGAGCTTTGAGTTTGATCAAACATATGGGATACTTAGCACTAATATGAGACAGCATTTTTGTTGTATTGACTATTTTATAGCTCCCAAACTTTTAAAGTATTTAAGAAAAATCATTTTGGCGGCCATCTTTTCAAAATGGCGCATTCATCCGGTCAACGATTCCACGTTAAAGTCGAGGCAAGAATTCTCCTTACGTGCATCGCTTGAATTCTTGCCTCGACTATATAAACCTTGTTTCAATTTTATTGGGGGCTGTTTTCTTATTTTACAAGACTATACTGGTAGAATAAGGCCCATAACTTTGCAAATTTAGTCCGTTTATTTTAAATTTTACCATCCAACTAGTCGAGGGTTCGATTCCCGCTCTTCCGATGAATTTCTCAGTGTAGCGAGGGTTTAGGTTTAAAATTTTTGGTTACTCTGCTATATAATTTTTATTTCATTAGAACCTGTCATCGACTGTTATAAAGATCATCTAATAATTTGTCACTTATAGCTGCATGCATACAGATAAATATTAGCAAAATATGATAAATCTCCCTGGCCATATGCCACAGTATATAAATAAATCTAAAATTTTCTTAGAACGGTGTATTTTAAAATAACTCCGCTGTACTTAGGAAGCCAAAAAAACATGTTTGATAATCATAAACAAAGAAAAATTAAGCTACGTTTCGACCTCGTGAACTCGCATATCGAACAAAAAATCAAAGGTCAGAAAAATTATATTTTATTATAATAAATTAAAGCAAAATGTTGTTAAGGTTTTCTAGTACGCACACAAAAATGCAGAATGGATTTGTTAGAATGAAGTAATCTGTTGCTTATGTATTTGGATGGCTTTTCTGAATCTACCCAGTCAATAGTTTCTGGGATTTGCTAGTTTCTTGGTGTCATCAAATGGTTTGTTTCTTCTGAACATTCAGAAACCCTTGATTTGGTCGAATTCTCATTTTTCGTGTGGTAATGTGTTGCTTCAGTCAGGTGCTCATATGTTGTTTAGTTTATCCAATGTAAACGTGTAAGCTCACATATAGAACGCCAATGTATACTTCTCGTGTCTGTGGCGCTTTGTTTGTACTTAGAATAATATCGGGCACCTTCTATTGCTCATTATAAATTACTTCTCACACAATCTTATTTGCACATCCTACTGTATACGGTAGGTAGGTAGTTGCTGTATACTTTTCCCTGACAATTGTTAATTTTGTGTGCATTAGCCTTTTGAGTTTTTAATATAGTGCCCATCTTAAACTAAGTATAATTTATATATATAAGTCATTTCAGTTAGTGCCTACCTACAGTAATTCCACTGGCGGACCTCAGCAAAGGCAAGGCCTTTTGATTGTCTCAAATTTTTTGGTAAACGCTGGGATCTCGTTCACACGTAAACAATGATATTTAGTAACAATATATAAGTACCTAACTTTCATGGAGTGCCTCAGGGACCGGTTTTGGGGCATTAAAGTTAACTCTTGTTAACTATTAATACGTTAACATTTCCCATGTAAAGCTGTAATGTATACATATAAGTCAATAAAATCAATACACGGATGAGCTAAAGATGATAATTAAATTATAATTGGTATAAGATGATATTGAAAAGCCGATTTTTGGTCAAATAATTCCTTAGTTGCAAGTAAAAGAGTTGGACTGTGATGGCGAACAGAGAACTAACAACGAAATAGCTGAATTTAAATCATTAACTTCAGAATTTGTGACGTGTTTTTCTCCACCGCTGCGGACAATGAAGAGAAAAAAGGTCACTTTGACACTCGAATTTCGCTAACGGTTATCCGGTATAGTACGGATTTGTTCGAGCGCCAGTTTCAGTTCAGTTATGAGTGTGCATTTTGTAGAGTAGTCCAAGCATCCAGACGGCATCGAAGGCCTTCTCGATATCAAGGAGACCCATGGCGGTGTTGTTCCCAAGGTTGTATTGCAACTATTGCATTAATCACCCTAATGACCTGCTGTACTGTGACGTGTTTTTCTCGACCTCAGCGGAGGACAAGGAGAAAAAAAGTCACTTTGAGACTCGAGCTTCGGTAACGGTTATTTGATACAGTCGGTTTTGCTCTGGCGCCAGTTCCAGTTGTAAGTGTTGAAACAGCACTACCCACAAGCCGGATACGCGGGGCTGAGTAGCTCGAGTGGAGAGACGGTAATCCAGTGGGTCAATAATAGAAAATGCACATCAATGCGTGTAAGGCGCGTTTTAAAAAAGAGCGCTTGGTTCCCTGTTCATTAACAGTATCCACTTAAACTACTTGGCATTATCTTAGCTGACGTACTGGATAGGTATTTAACATCCATATATCGAAACGAATATACACATTTCTTTTAACCCAAAAAAATTTAATGCGTCTGCATCATCCGACTGCGACTTCCTAATTTTCCATGATCTTGATACAAGTGTCACAAGTTTGAACAAGCCGTGAATCGTGACTTTATTTACGTCCCTGTTAATTTTCATCTAGTTTCTTCGTAATATCTTAAACGTTCATCATAAATTATTTAAATCAGATAAAAAATACACTAACCAAGTACTTTTCCCGAAAGTAAATAGAATATTGTTTATTGAAATGTAAACATGACACAACCGTAATAATCATAAAAATAAGTTACCAATCAGGTTTTCGCGATCCTTACTCACACCATAAGCAAACACATTACCCACATATTTCTTCTCTGGGTAAAGCAAACAACGATTTGTGACATGGATCTGTAAATCTTGTCAGATGGTCCCAGGCCATTCGAAAATTATTTACACACTAGCTTGATCGTATTAATTATTCATATTTCTTGTTAGATGACGCAACAATAAAGGTAGCCATGAAATGTTTAGATTGTTAATTTGGCAAGAAAGAATAACATAATGCCTACATAAATATGTTGTGTCATTTGCAAGCATGCTGTGACAATTTCGTATGGATCCTCGCCCCTGGCTAGTAGCAGTTTCGTAACGGAGATATATAAATAAAATTTTTACCTCAATAAAGTAGGCTTTGGCATTAACAAACAAGAAGGCGTCTACTCTGTTACAATAAGCCGTCGGTTCCAGGCGCCATTTTGAAAACATGGCCACATTTTCTTTCCCCTCAAAAATCGCAAAAACTATTACCAAATGTGATTAAAAAAGAAAATTAAAGTTTAAAAAACTGTCCCGATGGAAGTAATTAAGTATATCTTTATTAGAACTGCCCAACCTCAATTTATTGTCATCGATTTATGAACTATTAGAACGTAGGTAGTCTTCAAAATATTAATAAATCACGCTTTTTTTACAAATTTTTCTGTGTTTAAGCAACAAATGTTTTAGACAAAAGTTGTAAGTCTAGATAAGTACTATCCTACGATGTATCGCATGTACATATTTGGTTCGAAATCAAATTTTGAGAATTTTTTTAAGTTTGAACCGTCGCCATTTTTTAATTTTTCCTATACGTTTTATCAAAAAATGTTTTACACAAAAGTTGTAGGGCTAGATGAGCACTATCCAACGATGTACATATTTGACTCTACTTATATAAAATTTTGAGAAATTTTTTAAAACTTTGAACCGCCGCGCCGCCGCCAACCATGAAGAAACCGATTTGACCCATCTTCGAACTTAACCGAGATATGGACCCACTCTAGAGTGTTTACAAATTTCGTTATATAGCATATATATAAACTTTTGAACGGGGGCATTTTTGGAGTCTGGAGATCATAATCGAAGAAACTATAGTGAAATTTTCCAGAAGTCGTGACATGCTACACTCTGCAATAGGTAGATTAGAAATCTACCTAAAACTGGTCATTATTGGTGTACATGTCAATACATAACCTGTCATTTGACAAATGCGAATCTGGATATTTTACGAGATATTTTATATTCTCTCCCACTTGGCTGTTTATCAAAATTAAGAAGTTATTTGGCATGACGACAAACGAAACGATAAAACGACGTAGAGGTCTGTTACTAAGTCTTATTAACATACATGTTTGCAAAAAAATAATTGCCTAAAATACAGAATTTTCATAGCGGAACCTACAGCAGAATCGGCTATAAAAATTCTACTTTTCGTCTTTGCTATAGGATACGTTTAAGACTCACTAATAGACCTTTCTGTGGATTTACTTGTTGCATTTGGATGATTTAATTGATATAAAAACAAAAGTAAATACATAGAAACTTTGATTGTTGCCGAGTTTAATTTCATACCAAATAACTTTTCTCAATTTTGTAAACGGCCAAGTGGGGGCAGAATGTTAGATGTCGATGACAATTTTTTAATTGCTCTGATATTATTAAAGTGTACCCCAAGGGGAGCGCTCTTTTAAAAATTTCAAAGTTCCTTAGCTTGATTGTTATCCTTTAATTGTACATATTGCTCTTTCTTTTCTAGGTAGCATTGAAATAATGATAATTGAGAGAAGACTGCCTCAAAAGTCAAAAACTATCGCTTTTGGCAAAAAAATGTCATGTCCTTTTTAAAAAATTATTAATTGGAAGGCTACAAAAATTGATAGAAAAAGAAAATAAATCCATAGATTCTTACGAAATACTTTAGAATATAAAGAAGTACATATAAGCAATACCGTATCTGTAGGGGTTTTGGGAGAATTAGAGGCAAATTTTTAGACTGGATAATATCTTATATGAGTAACCGAAAACTAATTGTTAAATATCAAAATGTAGTATTTGATTTAAATGACGATAATTTGGGTGTTACTCAAGGATCTATTTTAGGTCCGCTGTTATTCTCTTTATATATAAATGATCTTCCTAAATTTGTCAATGAAGGTAATATCACAATGTATGCAGATGATACAGCGGTATCAATTTGTGCTTTAACTCCTGAGGAACTGTATGTAAAGATTGGCTATGTCTGTGAGATCGGCATGGTGTCAGCGTAATAGACTCATCTTAATGAAAAAAACAAAACTAAATATATTAATTTTAATCTTAGGAGGCCTTTGACTCAGGATTTGATACCTTTTTCAACTGGTTTCAAATATCTAGGAACATACCGTGAGAGTAACCTCGGTTGGATATGCCATGTCGATCATGTTTGCAAACAATTAAATAAGGCTTATTACACTATATTGTATCCACGGACATTAATAGAGTGTCTATTTTGCAGAAAAGTACATTAAGACTTGTATTTAATATGAAATACAATGATACGTGCAGATTAGTGTTTAACATACAAACATTTTTTTAAAGAAAACAACAATTCGGTTGTTAACAACAGAGTGAGTTGTGAGTACGATCGTGAGCAAAAAAAAATAGGACAAGTCTTATAACGGTATTTTGCTAAAATCTAGATGTGTACATCTAACTTTAATTTTTGTGACATTGTCAGTTAGTTGTCATAATTTATTGCAAGTGTGCAAAAAACTAATATGCCTCATAAAGCGATTTAGTTAAACCTGGAGTTATTGCTAAAGCAGAAGATGGATGGTTAATGAGACAAATTGCACTGCGTTATAATATTGACAAAAATTCGGTGTGCAACATTTTAAGAAAGTGGAGAATAAACGATACGATTATTAGAAATCCTGGATCAGGGCGACGAAGGATATCAACTCAACAACAAGATTTGCAATTGGTAAATGCTTTACTAGAAAATCCATTTAACTCAGTTATTCAGGCTGCTGAAGAAACGAATATTCCTGGATCGAGTAGTACTGGTCGCCGACGAGTAAGAGAACCGGAGCTACGCTGTCATGCAGCAGCACAGAAATGCTTACTTAAAGCTGAACATAAAGAAGCTCGGGTAGGAACGAACGACGAAAAAACTTTCCAGTCAACACACAGCGGTTGTATTCGTGTTTACCGCCCTCCGAATACTCGATTCGATGAAAAATATATATCTAACAATGATAAAAGTGGTAGATTTTCCGTCAATATGTGGGCTTGGATATCGGCACGTGGTTCTGGTGTTTTGTGGCATATTGAGGAACGATTTAATAGTGAAACGTATATTAGGATTTTAAACATTATGCTCCCTTCTGTGTCACAATTATTTCCTGATAATGAGTTCATATTTCAACAAGACAATTGTTCCGTTCATACTGCTCATACCGTAACTAACTGGTTTCAAGATAACAACATCAATGTTCTTAACTGACCCAGTCATAGTCCAGATCTTAATCCTGTGGAAGAAGTATGGGGACTACTCGTAAGAAGTATTCAAAAACGAAATGTGAGACCACGGAATGTCGAGGAATTACTGGAAATAGTAAATAATGCATGGGAAAATATTATTACTAATGATTATTGTATAAGGTTATTTAATTATATGCCAAACAGACTTATAGAAGTTATAAATAGAGATGGTGCAATAACGAAATATTAATAGTTAGTTTCTTGTTAAGTAGGATATCCTTTGTCCTTTGATCCAGGATTTCTACTAATCGTACCGTTTATTCTCCACTTTCTTAAAATGTTACACACCAAATTTTTGTTAATGGTATAACGCAGTGCAATTTGTCTCATTAACCATCCATCATTTACTATAGCAATAACTACAGCATTAAAATAAAAAATAAATTAAAAGTGAAATGTTTTATTTCGGCTACTCATTACATACTCAAACAGAGACAGATTTACATTAGAAAAAAAAAGTTGTCCTATTTTTTTCTGCTCACGACAGTACCAAATTCGAAATAATTGTTTCATATGCAATTCGAGGGAAGAGTCGTTGATTTTGGTGTTGTGTGCTAGCTTGATGCTCAGTTCAGCACACACATACATTTGTTTTTTTTAAAACAGGTCACTAATAGTATAGAGCCATGGTTCTTTCAATGCGGCTTCGGTAGTGTCCCGCGGAGGTTTTTCTGATGGTCGCTGATTTCAAATCAGATGTCAAAAGTAGCATTTGACAGTTGACAGCTGTCAGTAGCAGTGTTAGCTATATTATCCGAAAAAGATTTATCACAGTGTTCCCGGGGTCACGCAAAAAGTAGATGCAAACAATCCAATTATTATGTTGTGTTTGAGCACTTTTATAGTATATTACTCAACACGCCAGTACGAGGTGAAATTCTCTTTGTTGATTGCTGACCGAATTATAACGTGATTTTACATTTGACGCATTCACCAGTGCTGGTAAGTGAAGAAGTATATAAATAAATAAATATTTTCCAAAAAAACCCTTGTCTCATAAATCTTTTCCGGAAAATAAGGCGAGTTGAGAGTGCCACTGACAGCTGTCAACTGTCAAATGCTACTTTTGACATCAGACGAGACATCGGATTTAAAATCAGCGATCCGAAAAACCTCTTGTATGTATTCTGATAAATTTTTAAAACATTTTGAGTTACATGAGTACTTTTGATCAGGAGCTCAAGAGGGATAATATAATATATCGATATTCCGGTGAGTTTCACGGGGGGCCATTTCCCATTAAGAAATGTGTGGTGTCCTTTATTTTCACCGTAATAAATTAGAGATTAATATACTTTAATTTACTACCATCTGCAATCAGTTGTGTGCTACATTTGCTGTGCTAACTTTACATACAACTCATTTCTTTGTTTACATTCGTACCAAATATTTTTTCTTCATTTTCATAAACAGAAGACTACTAAGAAAGGATTACACTTCGGCGACGTCTGGGCGCTCAACCAAAAATTTCAACGACCCATTAAAATATACCTACCTACCCGTAATTTGGGCTATTTTTGAACTATTCTATACTAATTTCAGTCGTTTTAAATACCTCACACATAAATTGAACAAGATATCACGAAGTATCCACTATAAATTAACTTAATTACGCCTAGTCGACGAATTTCAGTAAGCAGGTACACGACGTTATCTCATTTTTGGCAAATACCTGCAAAAAATGTCACAAGATTTGTTATTTGACCGACATCCAAACGGCAGTTGCTTGTGGTCTAAAATTGTAATGTTCGCAAGCTTCGTTTGGGGCGAATTCCCAGAAATAAAATAAATAAACGACTAACAATTAACAAACTCTTAGTCACGCCTTTGTAGTCGCAAATAACCAATCAATCCGACGTATCACATTGATATAATCACAGGAATATTTGCTGATCAATACATAGGACGGATTATAAGCTCGATAGACATAGGTATCGCGATCTGCCCACGATTTTATCTTTAACAAATAGTTTACCTGCTCATATGAGCCCTCCCCTAAAAAGGTATTCGATTCGAATGGCAGCCAACCTGTTGCACGCACTTGATGCTCAAGGGGTGAGAAACCGAGTGTATCGTGGGCAACAAGTGCATTTACACCGTTTATATACGCAAAACCGCTAGTCATTTTTAAAAAAATCTCCGTTGTGACTAGAAATGACATCATAATGTTGATATACTAGTTCTAAAAATGAGAAATGACACACACAGCTCAACGCCAGTATAAATAATAGCCACTAATTGTATAAAAACATACGAACAAACAATCATTAATACCATTTTTCCTTTACAATAATTAGTTTTCATCCGGCAAATCACGTAGGCAGATGAACCACACACACACAGAGAAAAAAGCATTGCGTTGGGCAGCTAACTTAATTTTTAAATCGTCTCTCGACAAAATCCAAGTTACCTACATACCGATGCCGAGCAGCGTTGCGTGAAACCACGCCTCTCCAGAACAAGTAACATTGGAATTTTGCAAAATAAAAGTCGTATAACCTCTATGCTCTTTGCCGATCCCGACACGTTCAATCACATCTGTTTATATCGCAAATAATAAGTCGGCATACGTAGAATTATCGTTTGCCAATAGGCCTTTCAGTGGAAAAGAAAACAAACCGGGCTCGGAATCCGTTTAGGTCAACAATATACGTCACTGCTCCATCACATGTTAATGATATCACTTGTAATTCGATTATTTCTTATCGAAGGCGAAACCGGGCTCTTAGACGCCGACTTTGTTGCCGTAAATGTAAGCTGGGAGCAAAAACAAACGTCTTACCTTCTTCCAAAAGTCGTTCTACGTGGATAAAAACATTGGGGAACGCCGCCAATTGTTTTCGATCTTTCAGTAACTGGGCTAAATAGTCCGCAATGCTCTGCGTTGAGGCCGTGTTTTGGTCACACATATTTAAACTGCAATTTGTTCGGCGAACACGATATTTTAAAGTTTGTTTATGATAATCAACATGTAATAAGGGAACTTATCCAACACACGCACTCAACCTTAACATCAAACTGAGTGTGAGACGGACATCGCTGTTAAACTGTGTGGATTAAAAGTGGAGACTGGTGACGGCGCAGGCGCACTTTAAGCAGACTATGCGCAGTTCGGATTTGCCTTATAAGGGTCGCGCGTATTCTTTAGAATGTAATATTGCTGTTTCTGTATAAAATTTCATTCGATGGGGGTTCTTCAGTTCCTTATAAGAATATAATAAAAATGATGTTCGACTTCTGGTCGGTTTGTCCCTTTTACAGTTGTGTCATCGATACTTGGGTACCGAAATTAAGCAATTTTCATTTTAAATACAAAGGATTAACTGATAGGGTAGTCGATACCAATTGAAATGGGTACTTGTGGTATTAACTGAAATACTGACCATGGAAATGCGGCGAGAAATCTGTGAAGTGTTCAGTTTTCAGATAATTTTACGTACTACCTTGCTACTTGCTGCCAACTTCCCGATATAACAGTGACGTCTTGTGGCACTAATTGTAAGCTTATGCAGCATGAGCGGCTCGTGCGGTAATTCGCAGGCGCTTAAAAATTCTCGACTTAATGGTAGACTTAGTCTTTCATGAGTTTCATGTACGTTCAATCAAATCAAATAAAGGTATCAGTGGCCACTTTTTGAAAAAGTCACTTCCGGTATGGCCGAAAATTGGCACAACTTTCTTATTTTAAATACCCAAGCAACACATGACGGTTTAATAAATGTTTGTTATATGAAATTATGGTTTAAATTTCGTTGTATATTTAATCAACGTCTATGAAAAGCGTTTATTTCATAAATGATTTTTCTACGTATATTATAAATGTATTTCTCCGAGTAAGGTAGAATATTTGAGAAATAATTAATTGAGAGTTGAGACTACACTTCCGTCAAATGTTTAAATTGTCAGTTGGTGAAATTGACACTACTTGCATTTTTTCAGCCATATTATAGTTTTTGATATACGATTTTTAAATCTATACGATAAATATGTATTTGCGCTATATTTTTTTATAGGCATGTCATAAACAATTGCAGCTAAAAGTTAGAAGACTATAACAATATCTGGAAATATGAGTAAAATATTTACATTAATCAAAATTTGTTATAGATAGATGATGAATGAAAAATTGTTACAGTAATATTGCAGTTTATAACATACGGTTTTTAAACGTATATCAATCTGCATCGATTGTGCAGTCGCCAGCAGCCGGTTGTCTTTGTCGCAGAATACATAAGCATTTCTCATAAATATATGCATCTCTCTCATTGTCTCAACAGTACAGCTGGTGAGCAACCGCGGATCGTCGTGTTAATTGCTGTTTCGTGTGGTGGAACTCAACCTTAGTAGTGTGGCCTTGTGATCGGAACAAAGAATATTTACTTGTTTGTTTTTGCGTATATATTATTTGATTGAAATTCAACAAGTGTTATGTTGATGAGCCCCTTATCCTTGAGTTATGACGTTGTAGTGCGTTAAAGTTACAAGAATGAACCAACTTGTGATTGGTAAGAATTATTGTTTATCTGAGCGATTTCATAGTAACTGCATTTTTTTTATCACAGAAGGTGTAAAACTCTGCATGGCTAGCGTTGAAGGCGTGGGTGAGACCAGTGACAATAAAATTAGAGAGACCATTCAGGATTGGTTGAAGCTTGCCAAAAGCCGCTATAGTTACAATAATAATAATAAATAGACTCTATTTTTAGATTTTAGTGAAGAGTAATGAACAAATGTTGTGTTTTGTTATCGTTGTCAAACATCCTAGATCCCCAAGGGTGAAATAGTAAATAATAAAATAGTTTTACATATTTAGCCAATCCCGCAGAATAGGTAAAGCTTAATATAACATAAAAAAAGCTAGTACTAAATAATAAATATTTTTAAAAAATTACTATCTGCATACATATATACAATTGAATTATTTTTCCTTGATATCAGTAGTTATATATAGGCAGGAGGTTTAAAATATGTATTTTTAAAAAATTGGAAATCATTATAATACTAACTTTCTAATTTAAAAACGGGTACCTTCTTTCTTTTTTATAGTATTGTAGACCGATCAATTATAAAAATAATTTTGCAAGGGAAATGTATCGCAAGTCAAAAAAAACTTTAATTCTAATTTCCCTGTCATAATTAAAGAAAAATTAATATATTTACAAAATAAGGCACTTAGAAATTAATTTGTTTCAATGTCATCTTATTATTGTTATGCAACAATATATATTAACAATTGTATCATAAGTAGCAAATGATTTCTGATTTAAAACGTGATTTGACTTGCAAAGTTATTTGAAATAGATTAGTCTATAATACTGTATAACAGAATTTACCATCTAAATTTTGAAAGTTTTTGGCAAAAATAAAGTGATGGAAACTACTTAATCGTTTATTAAATAAGCTCTTAGTTTATAAAACAATATAAAAAAAGGTCTAAAGAACTTATAGCGTATACTCACTAACAAAATTCTAAATTTTTTGAAAAAACTAAATTCTTCAGAAAAAGTTCTGATTTTCAAAAGAAAAAAAATTTAAATAAAAACAATTATAATTTACGATTACAATTTCCTTTTAACTATATAGGTCACCAGATTCATGAGGCTTTGAAACTTCTATATTTTTAATTTGAAATATGTTCACCTTACACAAAGTCAGATATTTATATTCTCTGAATATATTACCTAAATTTTGGCATTGCCAAAAAAAGTTTGATAAGCTGAAGCAACACTATAAAAAATGACTTTCTCAAAAAATTTGTAAGTATTAGATATTCCGTACAGGGATACCCTATGTATGTATGAATTACAGTGGATAATAAAGGTTTATTACACGTATACCGGCAACTGGAGAAAAGGTTTTTCATAACCATGAGAAAAACCTTTACATCATACGTATTATCAACGTATATGGAATACGTTTATTTGAGGTTCCACATAAAAGTATATATCTCGTATATGATGTGACAACAACATAACGTGTTCTTAAGACGTATATATTTAGAATATGATGTACCATATATATTCACACGTTTTTTAAAAACCTCTATATTTAATATATGCTAAGACAAATACATACGTTCGTGCCGCGGACATTCGAACGTTAAATATAGGTTGCAATAAACATTATATATGCCAGTCGTATAAATGAAATCAAAACGTTAATTAAACCATTTGGTGTTGCTTGGACGAAAAATAACCTTGGAAATTCCATTTATTTGCTATTTCTAGTTGCCTTTGGAATTCAGGAACAAATTTAAAAAAATTCGAAGTAGACTTTTGAATTTGAGTAAAAGGGTATTTCTCAACAAATTAAATGTAAAATTGGCCCTATTTTGTTCATTTGCTTGGATTTAGAAATGTTTCTTCCATTTTTCCATCATGGAAATTCAATTTGTCACAACTTCAATTTTAATGTCATAACTTCAATTCTTCAAATAGTACCCTGTACGTTATATTTTTTTGCCAGATAAAGTGGTAAATTTGCTTCAGACTGGTTTTGCCCGATTGAAAACTTAATATAAATTAAAATAAATATTAAGCTTTTTGTAGAAGCGTTTCGAATTATGTGTCCATATTTTGCAGTAAGCCATGAAAAACAGGTGAAATTTCACACAGCATCTGTCAAAACGTTATTGTTCAGTAGAGGCGTATTTATTATTTGTAAATTTATAATTAGGTGCTTTATTCAAAATAAGATATTTACGATGAAAAGAAAATGAAAAGGTAAATTTACTTTTAATTTACTAATGTCAGAAAAATGCCCGTGCGGCCCACAGTGGCACAAAATGCCAAAAATCTGGCCATAAGTCCAAAAGTTAACGTCTTGAAGTGGAACTCTTTTTTCACGGAATATATAACAGGGGGCCCAAGGAATAGAAAATACCTGCCCTTTACTACCTGGGGTCCCTTTACTAATCGTAGCAGAGCATTTCACACGTCACCACTGCCTGTAACATCTACGCGAAATTTCAACACGAATCGTACGTCTATGTTAAACGCGCATAAAAAGTTTAGGAAAAGTGTTATTTTCACCATACAAAATGGATTCCTCTCCTGATACTATGTGTAATTGATTACTGAAAATCAATTTTTGTAATCAGAAGTTATCCTGTGAACATTTCTGAGTCGTTTCATACTGGGCCCATATTTTTTTAAAAATTGTTATGCATAGTTTTTGCAGGAAAATATAATAAAAGGAAATTTTTGGTCATAGCTTTAAACGGCTGTAACTCGTGAACCATTCGTTGTATGAAGGTCACTTGGAGCTCATTTTACAGATAATTTAATTCACTTCAAAAAATCTTTAGTGCCATTATTGCCTAAAGCCAATTAAAAAATTGCAATTTTTCTAAATACACTTGAAAAAGACAATTTTTCATGTTTTTCCCTTTTATCTCCATTCACTCGTTATCAAAACGATTTTGTACATACGCCAACATATTTAAAATTTGATTCTCTTTAACTTTCATTAGATACACTATTTGCATACGATCTATCGTTTTCGAGTCTTTATCGATTTTATCATGAAACAGGTGTTCTGATAGCGCGCTATAAACATGTTTAAAAATTCATATCTCTGCCAATATTGACCGAATCGAAATGAAAAATAAAAGGATATTGTCCGTAATAGAATTCTCTACAACTTTCATTTGAAACATTTTGCGACCCGAAGGACCATCTTTGAAATACAATTGATTGTTTTTCTACAATTAGTGCTTCTTTTTACTATTCTTGGTCCAACAAGATTGAGCACCCATTCAAAATCAGAGTCAGTCATAGGAAGAAACTTTCTAATGTATCATCAATAGGTCCTGCTAAGTCATCTCTTCTCAAAGTATTTATTAGCTCATTCCCTCCATGTATGTTTCTTTTGAGGCTTGGTCGTACCCAACATTTATGCTTCCGTTTCTGTTTGCTTAAAAAAATTATGAAAGTTTCGGCTGCCACCATAATATCATCATCGTTCGACGACATACCCAGATAGCACACGACGTCCCAGAGACGTCTAATTTTGGTCCTAATTTGCTCTGAATGTCTTAGGACCTAAAATGGACGTCCTCAAAACATCCAAAGTGGGACGTCTTTGGGACATCAAAAAATGTACGTCTTTAGTATGTTCATATTAGGCCTCCTA
Organism: Leptura quadrifasciata; assembly: GCA_963675555.1. Lineage (NCBI taxonomy): Eukaryota > Metazoa > Arthropoda > Insecta > Coleoptera > Cerambycidae > Leptura > Leptura quadrifasciata. The sequence continues at coordinate 8,245,887 of OY776681.1, read as the reverse complement.
GCTTTTTTATATTGTGTTTTGAAAAATAATACATTCATATCCAAATCAATAATTCTTTGCGTGAAATAAGAATTTCGTCGTAGATGTAGAACTTGGGAATTCTAGAAAATTGCAAATTAATAACTTCTAAGTTTTGAATTTACCGCGCTTTTCCAGCGATAAATGTTATTCCGGCACGACCGCATTCGTTTGACTTCGTCATGTTTTCGGGTTGGCCTTATGACTGACAGTTGAGTTGATCATTTCATTTCAACGTATTTTCTAAGGTAAGTTATTTCGATTATATTATGCATTTTTTGGCAAAAAATTAAAATTTAGAAGAACAAAATTTTATTTTATTTTCTGATTCCCAGTACCAACTGTATTGTTTGTTATTCTACTTGATTTAATTATAAGTTTGCTGAATATAAAGGACTAAAAAAGTGAAAATTGCGTAAACTTTTGAGTCGAGAATTTGCCTCTAATTCAACCTTTCTAGTCTCTGTGGTGTATACAAATTGACCACTAATATGGCAGACAGGTAGTGTACAATAAACAGAGGAAAGGCCGATTCATCGCACAATGCTGCATTCGTCTTATTGGCAGACAAGCTGTATATAATTAGGTAAAGTCTATTTTGATGTGTAGATGGGTTGATAATATGTGTACGATATCGTATGTATTGCACACAAAGTTATCGCAATAGCAGAAAACTCAGTAGACATATGCGACAATAAGTTTTAGCTATTACAGAGTGTGCCGCACATGTAATTGCATGCATATATTATCAACTCATTCGCATGCCAAATTAGACTATATCGCTGCTAATAAAGAGGACATTTTTTCACCTACTTGTGAATATCTCAATAATATCCCGTGAAGGTCTTTTTGGGACTAGAATGGACCAGAATAAAATGTCTTAACAACGTCTCCGTAATGTCACATAACTGCCTTTTTTAGGCCTAAAATGGACTGAAATAGGACGTCTTAAAGATGTTTTGATAAGTAACAATGGACATCCCCAAGACGTCTTCTGTACGACTTACTTCTTAAAGTGGACGTTTTTAAGACGTCTCGAATATCCTATGCAGACGTCTTTGGTATGTCCTAGTGCTATCTGGGTATTGTCAACTAAAATGGTGGAGACAAATAGTTGTCAACTAAAATGTTCCTCAAACTGTTGACGATTTATTTTAATTCGGTGTGGACAAAGCGGAAACAAAAGTTGGTGATTTTCTGAAGAATTGCAAACATTGTCTGAAAGTTATTTATGGCATTCTACGAATATTCTTTCCTATTATTTGGGTTTTCTACCACATCTTAAAGCTGTGTATTTGACATACACAGCAAAATAAGAGTTCTTCCAAAAAAAAAGCTTTGAAAACGGAAAGAGATTACTTTCCGAAACGTCAGCAAAATACATTATTTCTGTGTTTATTCCGATTTATATTATTTGCAAAACATAACCTCTGACTTTTCCTTTGGCGTAAATGTCACGGGCGCAGAGGCTTTTTTCCAATAATTTTATTATTTTGTAGATTCGGTGATTTGTTTTGAAGAGGATAATAATACATGTGGTAGAAAACCCAAATAATAGGAAAGAATAAAATTGCAAACAGTTGCAAATACAGAAATTGGCAACTTTTTCGGTGGACACTTATCTTAATACACATCCTCGACACAAAAAATGTCACTTTAACTTTTAACAATATATTATTATTACTCCTAAACGTTTAAGGTCGCTTGTATAGAGAAACTATCCTCATCAAAAAATACCACTTTTTTAAGTTGTAGAAAAATAATCCTGCTTCAGTCTCCTCATTTTATTAAAACTGGGTAGCAAACAAACATCGAATAATTGAAAGTCAATTTAATATTTATTACTTTTCAAAGTAGCCGCAAGTAACTTGATCTACACATTTATAGAATTATTGCGTTATACCATAAAAATGTTTCATGCAAATTTTATTACCTATTACTCTATCCAATTATTAGCAATTTTATATGATTTCTAATCAAATACGGCGCCATACGATTAAGCCACACGCAGATACGAATCGGATTCTAAAAGAAGGGCGGTCGTCTAGATTCTGTTTTTGCGCTAGTTAAAAAAAATTGCCTTTCGGTTTCCTACTACGGCGCCAGCAAAGGTCATAAACAAAATTTTATCACCTCTACCTGTCGTTTTATAAATTTACAAGAATAAGTGAATTACGCAGCGACCAGCGCGTTCCTATTTAGGCCGTGGATCTGCCCACAGAGTCAGGTGAGCCGATTGCCACTTACTTCTTCTTAAATGGAGTCCGCGACCACATGGTGGACCTTGTGGGAAGCGCTTTTGGTGAGGACGTCGCCCACCCTGAGCTGACGTCAAGCTTCTTCGACCTACGGATAGCCGACTGCAAGATTTGCAATGATTTATCTCTGTATTTCTAATCGACACGTCAATAATACAATGCAAAAACATAGAGACAGTACACACAACCATAATAATGCTTACAGGGTGTTTTATGAGGAGCTGTACATACTTCCATGGGCGGTAGAGGACCACTTGGGTATTCAGGAGCGGCCATTGAAATATTCATGTCGCTCTTAATTTCTGAGATACAGAGTGATAAACGGGCCTCGATAACTAGAAATTTTTTTAAAAAATTGCAAGTAAACCAGATAAAAAAGTGTGTAACTGGAAATTATTTTCGAACATACAGGGCGAGCCAAGACGAAATTACAGGACCAAGTGCCTTTTTTTAAATGAAATGCTATGTATATCACTACATTTTTTGAAGCCTCCCTCTAGGTTCTATTCATTCCTATATTAGTATTGAATATCTCTCAACCACTTGGATGTAATGATTTTTTTTGTTGAAATAATGCAATCTGCAGATGGATATTAAAAAAATCACCACAATCACAATTATGGGTTTTAAGAAAAACTTATGTGAATACCAGTTACGAGACATCTAATTAATATTTTTGAATCATTTTCTTTTCCTAAAAATGTACAGGGTGGCCAAAAATTATTTTTTAAATTACGAACATTTTAAATTGAATTTTCTAAATTTTTTCAAATGGAACACCCTGTATATTTTTCGACGATGTGATGTAGAAATGAAAAACGAACATTTTTTAAAGTACTTCCCTGGGGCTAATTGCAACCATTTTCGATTTATAAATAAATAAGTGTTCATTTTTCAATTAAGAACATTTTAAATTGAATTTTCTCAATTTTCTCAAATGGAACACCCTGTACATTTTTCGACGATGTGATGTAGAAATGAAAAACGAAATTTTTTTGTAAATACTTCCCTAGGGTTAATTGCAACCAATTTTAAAATAAACTTAAAAAAAGAGATTTCTTCAAATAACTCAGTAGTGAAAATTATAATAAATGTTCCATATGTTGCCCATTTTGATTGACACACATCTCTATGCAATTTTGAAATGAGGTTCCCACTGCTCCTAAGACTGCCGGTGTGATAGATGTAAAGGCAGTTATTCTGTCCTTCATATTTTGCACTGTTGTTGGTGTGTCTCTATAAACAATTTCCTTCACGTATTCCCATAAAAAGAAATCCATTTTTGTTAGATCTGGGGATCTAGCAGGCCATTCAGTGGGTCCATTTCTTCCAATCCATTGATTAGGGTAGATATTATTTAAGTGGTCTCTAACTGCATTTAAATAATGTGGTGGAGCACCATCTTGCTGAAACCACATCCTATTTCGAATTCTTTCAGGGACCAATATCAATAATTGTGGCAGATAGTTTTCCAAAAAATGAAGATAAATAGCTCCAGTCAATGTACCATCAAAGAAATGTGGCCCTATTACATGTGCTCCAGTAATTCCTCCCCAAACGTTTATAGACCATATGTGTTGGTTATCAACTTACATAAAGAAGTGAGGATTTTCCGCAGCATAATAATGGAAATTGTGCCTAGTAACGTCCATTTTTATGAAAGTTGCCTCATCACTGAATAAAACAGTATTGAAGGAGTTGACAACATGTTGCATTTCACCTCTGGCCCAATTACAAAATTGTAGGCGCCTTTGAAAATCGCCATCAGATAATTCCTGGTGCATTTGAATTTGATATGCATGCATTAAGTTTCGACCCACAGACCGTCTACTTATTCCTACTAACGAACTCACTTCTCCTTGACTAATATGGGGATTCTCAACCATTTCCAGCACCACAGAAAACTCGTTCTCTTCGTTCACAACATATTATATTCTTTCACTTTTTTTATATTCGACATTTCCAGTTTCCTATCCTTCCTATCTATCGAGAAGGTTTTGGAAGCTGCTAACAAGAATCCTTCGTTCAGGATAACGTTGGTGATAAATTCTATTGGCAAGTAAACAATCGCCGTCTGACTCGCCCAAAACAAAAGTCATGTCTACAAGTTCCGCTTTATTAAAATTCATATTGTAAAATTCCAAACATTTTAAATTCAATACAAACTGTAACGACCGATAAGTGTGATAAATGCTCCTGAGGTTTTATTGCTTGTCAAATAATGAAAACAGCAAAAAAAATTACAAAAAAACATTACAGTAAAGAACCGGTTAAATACTGTTGTTATGTGCTGCCCTCTAACAGGCAGAGATGTGATTAATTCCCTGATCAAGGTGAAGAGAAATCTGCTATTCTGTTGATGGCCGGTAGGTGGGGTGGCGCCATCTCTGGGCCGATTAACGAACCGCCATCTAGCACGTAGTAGAAAACTATTGAGGATTCCAACCTGTGATAGAGTGTTATGGAATGCGATTTTGGTACATTCTAAGGGTGTATATAAAGACGTGAAGTTGAGCAGGCAGGGCAGTTTTTGGTTAGATAAGAGCTGGCAAGTGATTTAAAAGTAAAGTACAGTTGTGATTTACAAATAGTGAATTTATATTAGATTAAAATTACTATTAGTTGTGTAATTTTTAAAGGTTAACTATTGTAATTTAAGTGATTAATAAAATAGTAGTTTGTGAAGATTCTTGTTGCAAGTTATTTGAACCTACAGAGTGTTTACTGAAGATTGTTTTGTAAACATTTAACACTATTTATTCATTTCAATGAATTGGAAGAAATGATTGCATAAAGACGTGTATCAATCAAAATGGGCAACACGTCGAACAACTATTATAAATTTTTCTAATGAATTATTTGAGGGAACCTCTTTTTTTAAGTTTATTCTTGAATTTGACACTTATTTTTTTAGAAAACGAAAATGATTGCTATTAGCCATAGGGAAGTACTTACAAAAAAATGTTCGTTTCTCATTTCTACATCACATCGTCCAAAAATATACAGGGTGTTCCATTTGAAGAAATTGAGAAAATTCACTTGTTTAAACATGGAAAGCAATATGTTAAAATAGATGAGACATTAAGTGATTGTAGAATATGAGGTACTCCAAGGTACAGTTCTGAGCCCTGTATTTACTACTATAAATGAAATACTTAAAACAAATTATATGGGAAAAGATAATGTCGTATGACGATAATGTTGTTATATTTTGTACTACGAACTTGGATGGATGGATTTTACAACACCACTGTGTAGGGAATATTTGGCCTCCGAAAACTAGTTCGATTAGCCACAGAAATATACTACGGACTTGCTTAAGAATTTGTCAATTCTATATCTGTAAAATGTTTTGCTATTGGAATTACTGCACAGGACCTTTTTCGCTTTTTCATAGGTAATTCCTTGATTTTAGTGCCTGATAACTCTTTAAAGATAGAACCAATTGATGCGTAGATATGTTCTGCATTGCTAGGACCTATTATTCGCTATAAAACTTAGACTGATGAGAAAATCATATGGAACCAATTTTTTCGAAGAGGAATATATACTGACTGATAAATGAATAACGAAACACATGTAGTAACACTTTACATACATGGAAAAGACTGGTCATGTTGTGCCAGTATAGTTTCAAAAGCTTGCTTGTTCCAAGAAGACGTTCAGTGTTATTTCATTAATTAACTATCGTGTACCTTCTTGTATGATATACTGATTGTTATTTCAAACTAACAGTAGCCACCAACTTCGTCGAGCTAATTTGCTTTAAAAAATTAGAGATAAGAATCTTGTTATTGATGTCTGTCTTTTCCCGAATAATTACGCCTACGTCCAATCACAGTTGTCATATTTTTAGTCGAGAGCCGATTTCTCTTAATAATTGTATCGTAAAAGCTTATAAGCTCTTTTGGTATACCAACAATAATATTATGAACAATTTTTATAAACCAGTTCTTCAGAAAAAGTTGTGGTAACAAGGATATGACATTTCCGAAGTGCACTGGTATAATTCTCTAAGATAGAAATACGTAACATAACAATTAAGATATCATCAAACCTATTTTTCTTGATCACGTAAAAATTAATAAATCGATATAAAAGTACCAGTGGAAGTAAATTGTTTTTAGAGACTATACAGGGTGTCTCACCAGGAACTGAATCGATCGATATAGAGAAAAGTACGCATCAGAAAATTTTGAAAATTTAGATAATTACTAATGTCGGTGTGGCCAATCCAACTAAAATAATTACAAGCAGCTGGCACATCCGCTTATACCGGAAGTCGATACCAACTTGCTTATTTCAAATGGAATACCCTATATATTTTAGGGTTTTCGAAAAGAGTATAAAATTATGAGTCGAAAATATGTAGCATATCCTATACCTAAACCTAGCCGTTTCTGAGATATTTGACACTTTATAGAAAATTTGACAGGTGCAACGTTTTGCAAGAACCGCTATAACTTTCTGCGTGTAAAAGATCCTCATTTGCTTCTTGTCACGTAAAAAGAACACAAGGAGAACTACGTTCTACAACTGAAATAAATTCAATAATAATCAAGTGTTCCGTTTTTCGCGTTACATTCTGTCAAGATCAAACCGCGAAAACTTGTTTAGGTCAAATGGAACACTCTGTATTTTTTTACGTCAAGTTGTGTAAAATTGAATTCCCTTTTTTCTGATGTTACCATTGTGGGGGTTAAAGTTACAACTTTTTGAAATATTTGCGATTTTATTAGAAATTCATCAATTGTTCATTTCATCAAAATAGCCATGACTAGAAACAATCAGTCATTATCTTATGTCAAAAAATGCCAACACGTTTAAATTACACCCACGAAGACTTTTTAAATTTGTTTATTATTTATGGAGAATGTGATAAAGTAATATCAAGAACTTGCAGCACATTGCTACTCGATATCGAGAAAAACGGAAACCGTCACCAAACACTGTAAAACGCATACTGGAAAATTTTAAAAATTATGGCTCTGTCAAGGCAAAAATGCAAAGAAGAAAGCCTATTGTTGATGACGAAAACATTGAAATAGTCATTCTGGGATATTTTCATGCATTTCCAAGGATGTAGTTAAGACAAGCTGCTCTGGAATCGGGATTCAATTCACAGAATCTTATTAAAACATAAGTTTCACCCCGTTTTCATTCCATATGGTTCAAGGATTAACAGAAACAGATTTCCTAAGAAGACAGAATTTTTGTGAGTTTATTCTAATAAGGCCTGAGGGACACGATTCTTATTTGGGAAATATTATATGGAGAGATGAAGGCAAAATTTACTAAAAATTGACTTTTTAATAGACACAATTCGCATTATTGGAGTGACTCAAATCCTCATATGTTCAGAGAGCGAAACTTTCAGGAAAGTTGGCAGTTGAATGTTTACTGTGCCATAAGAAACGATAGAGTGGTGGCATTACAATTTTATCAGGAAAATTGAAACGGTAAATTAAATTTTCTCTTCTGCTAATATGTATACGTAAATTTTTGTTTTTTTTTTAGGTGAAAGATATCTGAATATTTGAATAATAACTATTTAGAAAATTTACCTCTCGCCGAACATAGAAACATTTTTTATCAGCACGTCGGTGCTCCCCCACATAACGCATATTTAATTAATAATTATTTACTAGAAACTTTTTATGATCAATGGACTGCCAATAATGGACCTTTCTTATGGCCTCCTCGCTCGCCCGATTTATCAGTTCTGGATTATTTCATTTGGGGAGCTATTAAAAATAAAGTTTATGAGAGCCCATTAACAACCGTTGAAGATTGTATGCAAAGAGTAAGAAATGCATTTCAAAACATATCACAGGATTCAATTAGAAGAGTTACCCATGAGGAACTAATCCGAAGGTGCGAAAAATGTGACGAGGTTCGAGGGCGGAATTTTGAGCAATTATTAAATTAAAATGAAATCATATTTTAAATTGATCTTATCTCTGCTATTTTAGTTCATGCCATATCTTCAATTCGATTAATACGCATGTTACAGTGTTAGTGTTATTTTGCGTTTTTATGGATATCGAGTAGCAAATGTGCTGCAAGTTCTTGATATTACTTTATCACATTCTCCATAAATAATAAACAAATTTAAAAAGTTTTCGTTGGTATAATTTAAACGTGCTGGCATTTTTGACATAAGATAATGACTGACTGTTTCTAATCATGGCTATTTTGATGAAATGATTACAATAATTCATGAATTTCTAATAAAATCGCAAATATTTCAAAAAGTTGTAACTTTAACCCCCACAATGCTAATATCAGAAAAAAGGGAATTCAATTTTACACAACTTGACGTAAAAAAATACAGAGTGTTCCATTTGACCTAAACAAGTTTTCGCGGTTTGAAGTTGACAAAATGTAACGGGAAAAACGGAACACTTGGTATATTATTGAATTTATTTCAGTTGTAGAACGTAGTTCTCCTTGTGTTCTTTTTACGTGACAGGAAGCAAATGAGGATCTTTTACACGAAGAAAGTTATAACGGTTCTTGCAAACCGTTGCACCTGTCAAATTTTCTATAAAATGTCAAATATCTCTGAAACGGCTAGGTTTAGGTATAGGTTATGCTACATATTTTCGACTCAGAATTTTATGCTCTTTTCGAAAACCCTAAAATATATAGGGTGTTTCATCTGAAATAAGCAAGTTGGTATTGATTTCCGGTATAAGCGCCAGCTGCTTGTAATTATTTTGGTTGGATTGGCCACACCGACATATCATCTAAGTTTTCAAAATTTTCTGATGCGTACTTTCTATATCAATCGATTCAGTTCCCGGTGAGACACCCAGTAAACTGAATCATCCTGTCTTTTACTTATAAGTAAATCGTTGTAGATAAAACTTTTTGTGGAGTCTTATACCTATCACTTGTAGTGTTACTTATATAATCTATTGTCAACTGTTGTGAGTTTGGATGAATAATAAATACTTTTATTATTATACCTGTTATACGCAAATTGCACTTTTTTTTCAATGCTGAATGTTCCCAAAATGGCTAACCGTTCTACATCGCTCCACTACTAAGTAAAGTATATACGATTGGAATTGAAACTGGTCAGTTTTAAAGCACAGGACCGTGCGTACTGAACTTGATATTTTGTCCTATATATTTGGCAATGGTATTGAGATTCGAACGGTAGTTGAAACTGTGCAGGCGAGTCCGAGACTGGCAATGTAATCAGCCTGAATGAACCATCTACGACTGCACTGGTTTAAAGGTAATAAAACGGACAGGCCTACTAGCACAAAAAAACTCGTAAATCGTTTCTTTATCTTGGAACGTGGAAGTCTAATATCGTGCTGTCTATGTGCCAGTGCAGCGCATAAATACCTATTATAATATCAAGCGTAGGAGTTTAGTTAGTTACTGTTCATATTTATAAATATTTACTACTGTATAAAAGGCAAAATATTTTAATTATTTACTAATTTACCATGGCTTTCTGGAGACCATTTGAAACAGAGGATAATATAATAACGCCCGAAAATCTTATCATTTTGTTATGACAAGCATTTCAATTTACCTCTGCCCATGTACAATAAAGAGATGCCGACTGTTTTTGCCGGCTTTTAGTTTTTATACGGTTTCAATTCCAATCGTATATACTTTACCTACGTATAGACCTACACTAGTACTGAACAGTTGTCCCTTAAATTTGGTTTTATTATGTAACATATTCAGTAAGATCATCCTATGGAGATCGGTGGTTTTGGAGTGAGAACAATTCAAAAGGCTATCAATTTGTTGGTGACAAACAGTTTCTCTAGCGCCTTTCCCCGTAGGTAGTGTGACCCTTTCTATAACATTAGATATTTGCAGTCCTGATTTTTTGGGCAAAGCCCACCTCTTACAATGCCTTTCACTTTCCTTTTTGGACACATTCTTTCCAAATAATATTAAAATATCACTGAAGCATTATGTAAATGTTATTTCACATTGTTTGAATAAATGGCCGATAGATAATCACCATTTTCGGTATGCCAAGTAACCCACACAGGATTTTTATGAAAGTTCATCATTTATTAACACTAATTATGGCCTCCCAAATATTAACTGTCCATGCCCATGTAAAATTAGAATTTATAAACATGGAATAGTAATTTATGTGATAAATTATAAGTGACAGAGATTTTGGAGAAGATATTTTAAAACATGAAAACTATTTTTCATTATTTATACAAAAGCTGGCAATAAAACTGTGAGGAATGAAACCAAATGGCTTTATCTGGTACATTATTTTATTTATTTATTTTGCCCAGACAGAAATCCAATTATAGGGCAGGAATTTTACAAACATAAAAAGAAAACTAAATAATAACTAAAACTAAATAACTTAACTAAAGGTAAACAATTGAATGATAATAAAAATTAACAAAATAAATCTATGATTAGTATAGTCCTAAAAGTTGTAATCTAATAGTTTAGAAGTTACAGTTGTTGTGCAGAATTGAGAACCACATTTCGCATTTTGGATATACTAGAATTAAAAATATCTATATTATTATATAAAGAATCATAGTTGGAACACATACGGTGCAGAGGAGAAAATAACAGCAAATTTGTTCTTGGTGCAGGCAAATAGAATAGAGACGAATGCGAGCGAGTCTGCAAATTAGGAACATGAAATCTAATGCAACTAAGAATTTCAGGGCAGTCAACAGTGCCATTTAAAATCTTAAAAAGGAATACAAGAGAGTGATACGCCAGACGTACTTGAAGATCACTCGTGTTGAATCTATGTAATAAGTCACAATGTGGAAAACCTCTCTCTGGATAATTCCCAGAACTTTTGAACCAGAGGTATTTAAGAAAACGCCTCTGAGGTTTTTCAATGCTATATTTATGATTTTCATAACCAGGACTCCAGACTATTGAAGCATATTCAAGTCTTGACCTCACAAATGAATTAAAGAGAAGTTTCAGTGTATTTTCGTTAAATTCTTTACAATTACTGATAATGTAGCCTAAATTTTTGAAGGAATTAGCGGTGATTTGATTGATATGGCTAATAAAAGATAACTTTAGATCGAATATTACTCCTAGATCTTTGAAATGACCCCAGCTCTTCAGTTCTTCATCATTAATTGTATAGATAAATTTTATTGGATTTTGTGCACGAGTGAATGTCATAAAGCTACACTTTGAGATATTTAACTGTAAATTGTTTACGCTACACCAAGACCATAGTTGTACAAGATCGTTTTGCAAATCAACACAGTCTTCTGCACTAGTGATAGACGTAAAAAAATTTATGTCATCGGCATGAAGTAATGTTTTGCAGTGTAAGCCAATGACGATATCATTTATAAAAATGTTAAAGAACAATGGCCCAAGCACAGAACCTTGGGGAACACCTGATGTCGCTGAGATTGTGAACGATCCATCTTTTGCATCTGAAGGACTTTTACTGTATTTATCAAAAATGAATGTTAACGTTCAGAAAATAAGGGTTCAAAACAACTGCTTCAGACGGAGAATAATATAAAATTTATACTTACTGTTCGTTTTTGCTTAACTGCTGCTCTGATGATATCTATTGGACGTAACACTATAAATCTAACACAGTAGGTACTAACACTTTCTTAAAATTACACCTGAACGGGAATTTTGCAAACACAAGTAAAAGACAATATAAAGTTCAAAAATATATATTAAATCTCTTTAAAAATTCATGTTTTACAACAACTTCAAGAAATATGTTTTCACAAACTATAGACTGGCCCGTGTACAACACATGGTGAGGAACGGAACGACTTATAATGTACCAACTACCATCCAATATGCGGTTTTTGAGCTAACGATTACACAAAAAGATTCAAGAAAAGTTCAATGCTTATAAAATTTTGGTGGGCTTTTGCTTGCCCGTCTATTCACGTATTTTTATTTCAATATCAATTGTGGTCGCTCCTCGGAGCTTTAAAATGCTTGGATCACAACAACTTTGAATTATATTTGGGCAATTACAATTTCATACGTTCAGGCAAGGCGATCCCATGCACATATGAGTACATGGTAAAGACACTTTTCTGACACCGAATCACTGAGGAACCAGTTTAGGGCAAATCTCGTTAAAACCCATCATTTTCCCGTCAAAATCGACTGTTAGAAAATGATGGGGGTCCCATGTCGCTAAAGGCTATTTTCGCTAAAACTCTCGATATACTTTGAATAGAAGCTGGATTAACTTGTCCTCATATTTAATACCACGCATGAGTTGCAGCAACAACCTGGATTCGTAAAAGGGTTTTTAATTTTGAAATTTCCGAAATTCAATTTTGTAACTGTTTCTAAATTTTGGTGGTCGGGGCGACATTACGTCCCTGTGCAGCTACATTTACTACACTTTCTAAAATGACGCTCCTTGATGAGTTATTGAAATTTTTGCATAAAAAACGCTCCTTAGAGCGAAAATATGATTAGGAATATAAAAACCTCTTCCACGATATTTTTACGTGAAGCACGCTTTTCAAGTCGGATTTTGTTACAGTTTCGAAAAGTACATCGAGGGTTTTATCGTGTTCTTTAACAAGATATCCATAGACCAAAATCCACGATATTGTACATTTAGTCGTCTATTTACCAAGTAGGATTCAAAAAAGTTTAGGAAGTGCTCAGTTAGTCCTAATTCGGATAATTTGTTCAGCAAAATTCCGTGGTCCAGTCTGTCGAAGGCTTTAGAAGGCACAGAGTTATTCACTATATATTGACTCCCACTTTTATTTCTATTATTGAAAATAGAAAAAAATAGTTTCGTATATAAGTTGTAGAATCTTACCTATATTTTACTGAAACGTGATAAAAAAAACAATATAATGTATAGGTCACGTGACACGAAATAAATATATGTTTTTAAATGGAACATCCTATATGTTATTGCATTTTCGAGAAGCCTTTTTCCCTCTGATTTCGAATATATAATATTATATAGATCTATCTTAAATACTTCTTGACATATTTGACATTCAAAATGCAAGTGAGCTGCTTTATTGCAAGAAGAGTGAGCAATGCGTGTCAAAACACAAGTGAAACAGAAATAACAAGGTAAGCCATGAAAATAATTATTTTATTATTTAATTTTGACATTTCAAACCGTCATTATTAACATTTATTTAATCAAAATGGATTATAGTGAGGCTGAAAAGGTCGAAATATTTTCCTTTTATGTGAAAAATAATAAAAATATGTATAGGACCCATAGTTCTTCAAGAAAACGACGTAACGTTACAGCAAACGAGGAAGAAGATCTAGATATATTGTTATATTTTGAAGGTAAAAAAATAATTTATTATAAAAATAGATCTTTATTTTAATATTTGTTTTAGAAAATTTCGCTAATAGTTTATTAAATGCTTGTTAAGGGCTTCTCGAAAATGCAGTAATATATGAGGTGTTCCATTAAAAAAAACAACCATATATTTATTTTTTATCACGTGACCTATACATGATATTGTTTTTTTCACGTTTCAATAAAATATAGGTAAGATTGTACAAATTTTACATGAAACTATTTTTTCTGTTCAGTAATAACAGAAATAATGGGGGGGGGGGGCAATATATAGCGAATATCCCGGTATAACTTGGGCTAAAATAGTGGACTCTTATGGTTACGGTTTATCCATTTTAATAGATAAATCACTGTATTAAGATTTTCGATTTGGTTTATATTATTTTATTTATTTTACAGAAATTTACCTTGTTAACAAATGAGATGCGATAATCAAAATAATCTTTTCCGATTCGTCTCTTACCATCTTGTACTAAATAGAACTAACAAACAATTAGTCCAAACAAATATCCTACGCTGACACAAGCTCCTCTTACTTTCTTTCGATCTCGCAATCAATGGTGGAACCTTATGTAAAGGCTGTTACATTTACCTTGAAAATTAATTATTATGTACCTCGTTCATTAACAATCTGTTAATCGTAGTAACAAATAATGCGAGAACACAGCAAAACAAATTAATTACAAAAAAAAAATCTAATTCAGTCAACAAAACCCACTTGATACCACACGAATAATTATTTGTTTTTCCTGAACCGAATTGGGAAAAGTAACTTTTTAAACTTGTGTTTAATGGCAATGGCTCTGCCCACCGGCAAAATCGAGTTTAGTTTGCTTTGCTGCAAAAACAGAAGGGGACTTGTGCACCAACGGTAGAAATTCGTGGATATTTAATAAATACTTCAAATGTAAATGTAAAATACTAAACGTTCGATAGTCAATTTTATTTACTTAGAGAAGATTAATTCGTGCAGAATAATAAAAGATATATTCTTTATCTCTTTCTATTCTATTTCCTTCTCCCTTTAGATGAGACAGAAGCTTCGTACATAGGATACTGTATAGGTGGAGAGAAGACTGAAAAAAACTGTAGGTTACCAAAGTCGTGCCAAGTATATATGTGTAGATTTGTGAGTAGAAGATAAGCCCAAGTGGCTTGCCGATCTTTTCAAATTTTACTTCCACGTCCAGTGGAAGTATAGTAACGCAAACAATTTTTTTTTTTTCGAAATAGGCTTAAAATGTAATGAAACGTCAAAATTTTAAATTTGAGGAAAAAAAAATTTCTGTCTGTCGGTCTGTCTGTAACTTTTTTTTGTGCGCACGTTTACTCCGGAACCGTTTAAGATATTGACTTGAAATTTGGTATACTTATGTATTGTAACGAGATTTGGAACTAGATTATATTTTGATCTAATTCCGTTGAAGGGTTAGGGGTAAATGGGGTAAATAAAGGTAAATAGGCAAAAGAAGCAAGAGTCCATAAATTGCAAAGGGCATGTACGAAAAGTTAAGGTCTCAAAATTTTTTTGGCATCAGCCACCCCCACCACTATCACCCCCAATACCACCCCACACTATTATGAAAGGGAATAAAAAAAATTAAATGTGATTTAGTGTATATACAAGAAACGTTTAAAAAAAATTTTTGGCGTTAGCTACCCCCTCTACCACCCCATTGCCACCCCCACCGTATTATTAAAGGGGGTAAAAAAATTAAAATGTAATTTAATTCGTATACAAGAACGAATCGTTTAAAAGAATTTTTGGCGTTAGCTACCCCCTCTACCTCCTCACCCTATTATTAAAGGGGGTAAAAAAAACTAAAATGTGATTTAGAGTGTATACAAAAACGAAACGTCTAAAAAAATTATTTTGGCCTTAGCTACCCCCTCTACCACCCCCATTGCCATCTCCACCCTATTATTAAAGGGGGTAAAATAAACTAAAATGTGATTCAATGTGTATACAAGAACGAAACGTCTAAAAAAATTGTTTGGCGTTAGCTACCCCCTCTACCACCTCCATTGCCCACCCACACTCTATTATTAAAGGGGGTAAAAAATTAAAATGTGATTTAGTATGTATACAAAAACGAAACGTCTAAGGGAGTAAAAAATCAAATTGGGGATTTGAACCCAGGGCCTCTAAAATTTATTTTGGCATTAGTTACCCCCTCTACCACCCTCACTCTATTATTAAAGGGAATAAAATATTACATTGGGATTTAGTTTGGATACAAAATCTGGATGTGGAAGTAGTGATTCCTTGAGCAGCGGTTTTTCTTCATTTATTCGTACGATATTATGTACCCATGAAGATGTTTCAATGTTGTGAGTGCACACTTCTATTTTCAAAAGTAATTGTGTGTCTGCTATGCCGCATACAGTGTGATTTCGTTAAGATTCCCTAGACTGATTACTGGGAAGCTATAAGAGCGATATTTCATTCCTGTTAACATTAGCGAATAGATGCTCCTAAAGTTCAAATGACATTATTGACGATTAAGATATAAGCATTAAGCATGGCGAAATATTTTTTGTTTGAAAGTGTACTATTCTAATAGTACGTTTAATTTGAAGACTATTTTGTGCTATACTTATTTTTAATACTTATTATCAAGCCCAACTAATTTTTATAATTACATTGAAATAAACATACAGGGTGTTCCATTACGAACTGCGCCGATCGACATCTCGAAAAGTAGGCCATGGAAAATTTTGAAAATTTGGTAGTAAACTAATGTCAATGGAGGCAACTTCGCTAAAATATTTTCAAAATGGTGGCACTTCCGGTTATACCGGAAGTAGAAGTCAACGGCGCCAATTTTTTTTTTAATTCTCCATTATTCGTTTAATACTATTCGAAGACGGTTTTTGTTTCTCTGGATATCTATTAGTAAATTTTTCACATGTTGTTGATAAAACTTTGTTACATTCTCCATAGATTATAAACAAATTTAAATAATCCTCGTGTGTATAATTTAAGCGCCCTGGCATGATAATTAATACTTGTCAAATGACAACTAAAAGTAATTGAATTTAAAATCCATAGCAAAATCCCCATATAAAAATATTGAACTGGCCATATTTCGAAAACTAAAAATTTTCGGAATAGACATTCATACACAAATTTACGCTTATTTTGAATGGTAAATAAAGCAAGATTATTAAAATTGGGGGTTTCCGTTTGAAAAAAAAAACTGATTTTTGACAGTTTCCTCAATTTCATTTTTATTCTTATTTTTTGAACACTCTGTATTAATATTTATCAAAATATTATAAAAACTTTATTAAAATAGGTCTCTTTCAACATAAAATACAACCCAAATTAGATAATAAAGGCTTCCTTACAGGAAGAATTGATAATTCTTTTAGGGATTGGAAACGTCATTTTCGACATAAAAATTGAAATATGTCAAAAACGGAGAAACTTAGGTATAAGACATGATACACAAAATCAGCCTAGAATTTTGCGTACAATCCAAAAATATAATAATATATAGGGTGTCCCGTTTAAAATAAGTAAGTTGACATCTACTTCCGGTATACCGGAAGTGCCACCATCTTGAAAATATATTAGCCGAGTTGCCCCCATCGACATTAGTTTACTACCAAATTTTCAAAATTTTCCAATGTTTACTTTTCGTCGTATATCGATTACACGGAATGAGTATCCAAAAAAATATAATTCATATTATATAACATGATTTTAAAATAAATAAAACTAAAGCAAATTTTTTGTTTTCTTTACTACGCATTGCCGTTGTAATCCTACCACCTGGAAATTTTGCAAAATAAAATTATTTTAAATATTTACCCATTCTTAAAATTGAGATATTTTGTAAGGCCCCTGTCTTTTTTGTAAATGTATTATATAAGTTTACAGTAAAACAGCATGCACCAAATATATTTAGTCTTCAAAAATGTATAAATGGTGTTTATGCAAAATAACAAATCAAAGTTTGGATATCGTCATGATATGTTCATTCCTCTCCGATTAATTTTACGTGACTTTTCTATTAAAGCTTTAAGGCCACAAATCAATTTACTGTCTTTGACCAATGGCGAAATAGGGGCCCCCCTATCAAAAACTGAGGGCATTACAGTGTGGGCTGATTTATCAATTCATTCTCACGTGTTTACAAACCGTATGCACATAATGTGCACACCCAGTACCCAGGTACGACCATCCAGTCCTTCCCATGTCATCCCATATGGTAAATTATTGCCCAATTAAGTTATTACAAATCATTTACTTGTCTACTTTTGGCCTCGTAAATGGGCGACTTAAACTATAACAATAATTGGATGCCATTTTGAGGGAAACGGTACTCTAAATTGGTTTAAAAAAATCGTTGGATCATCGTTGGAAATTTAAGTGTTGACTCATTTCTAAATATAAGTGTAGCATACAAGCAGGCGAAGAAAAATGGTATGCAGAATTTTTTCTCCATTATGTGGTAGTTTTGGGGATAAGCAATAGTTTTCAGAAATGAAACAATGTAGGTATTTATGTAGTTTATACTTTGCGTATAGTCACCAAATTAAAAAATAATTGTGGTTCGATTTTTGGTTAAAGTTTGCAAAAATGTATGAAAAATTTCAAAAAACGATTCCCGTCAAATGCAAAAAAAAGGAAGAAATTTGATGCTAGTTTTTTGGCGGAATTATACTGCTCCATTTCCAAGTAATAATTTAAATACCTTTTAGGTTTTCAAGTTTTATCAGTGTTTTATAAGGGCCATCTTATAAAACAGTGATTTATACTAGATTTATAAAATATCAAATGAATTTAAGGGTCCAGACATCGTCATAATCTAGCAAGTCCGTTCTCACTTTCATGTTTATGAAAATTAAGAAAAGTCATTCAGTACCAAGATGAACAAACCAATAATATAGAAATTCCATAGAGTAGACTCCAAGTGAGTTGTTCATACTGAGTAAAAACAAACAATGTCTTATCTCACTAAATTCTTTAATCTTGTAAAGGCCTGATGATGTGAAGAAAGTCTTAGTTCACGAAACCGGTTGCCATTACAAGATTAAAGAATTTAGTGAGATAAGACATTGTTTGTTTTTACACAATAATATAGGTTTCTATGGTTTTGTTTTCTTTTTTTTTTTAATTTTTTTATTTATTTTTTATACAGCGTGTCAGATTTTGCTTGGAACCACCCCTACAAAAAGTTTATTTAATGCTCGACTTCGATATATATTTTTTTAATATAGATTTTTAAAAAGAGCATCTTTGTGTTCAAAAATGTGAATCTTCTATTGTTTTTTCAAAGAAATTTTGTTTCATTCATTACAGGCTGTAACAATTGCGAAGTGTTTTTTCCATAAAATTTTTAACTTCCTGTGGAGTTCAACAATTACACCAGCAAGTTAGAATTGAAATTATACTCTAGCCTTATCTTATCTTAACATTCTCTTTTTTGATTCAGTTTATTATCTTCTTTAGTACCAGAAAAACACAATTTTATAGCATAACTTGTTTTTACTTAAGAGTAATATCGAAACAAAAAATTAAATGGAAATGAACAAGATGCAAAGAAGAATAGCGAGTATTTTCCGCCTCTACCACGAATAACTTCTTGGCAACACCGATTTGTACTTAAAATAAGCGACTTTATTTCATTTTGGTCCAATTTGAACCAATTTACGCCCAACGTCTGCTAAGGTGTCTAATGGATTACGTAACTCTTGTAATTTTCTACCAAGTTTCCCAGAGGTTTTCCATTTGATTTAAGTCCGGGCTGTTAGCTGGCCGTGCCATGGTGTCAGTTCTGACTTCTGCCAGATCCTGCATCATCCTGCATTAACAGAAAGCCTTGCCCTATATATGGTGCATATATAACCACGTGTTTGTCTAAAATGTCTTGTATATACCGTTCAGCTGTAAGGCTTCCATTAAGTTCCGTGCGACCGATCAAAGACATTCCTGCCCACACCATCACACCATCACAGATACGCACAGATTGGAGAAATTTCACTTAGCATACCGCTCATTGGGACGGACGTCTATATACACGGAGACGTCTCCGTAAATAACACACGTTCCCATTGAGCCACGGTCCAGTTAACATGCTCTGTGTCAAAATTTAGAGCCCTCCATTGATCTCTAATTAAAGCTGGACCTTGAGCAGCAACTCTTGGTCTCAAATTACGTGGTCTAAGTAGCTGTCTAATGGTTTCCCCACTAATTTGTAAAACACTTACTTCTCGAAGCTGTATCTGCAAACTTCGCGCTGTTACAAAACGCTGTCGCACAGTTAAAAGTATCAAATATCGGTCATTAATTGGGGTTGTTACTCGATTTCGTCCTGGTCCCGGTCTGCGAATATGACTTCCAGTCTCTCTATATCTTTGTATTACCCTTGAAACAGTTGTATGCGCCACATTAAATCGCTGTCCAATTCTTCGATAACTCCAACCTAAGTTCAACCACTTGAGCACATTTTTCACCACTAAGATTTCGTGCTTCACGTTCCATATTGACAAAAATATTGGAAAGAAATACGGATATTACCACAATAAACACACTCCTTTCAAATGCTTTTTGACATTTAATCTACATGTTTCTTCTTTTTTCCATAGCATGCTACTTCTGTTTTCCCAAAATGAAATGAATAAAAACATGTTATGCTATAAAATTATGTTTTTCTGGTACTAGTGAAGATAATAAACTGAATCAAGAAAAGAAAATATCAAGAAGAGATAAGGCTAAAGTACAATTTAAATTCTAACTTGCTGGTGTAGTTGAACTCCCCAGGGTGTTACAAATTTTATGGAAAAAACACGCCGCAATTGTTACACCCTGTAATAAATAATACAAAATTTCTTTGAAAAACAATAGAACATTCACATTCTCCAATAAAGAAGCTATCATATACAAATAAAAATCATCGAAATCGGACAAGAGGTCTAGACAAAAACGAACTCCAAACTTTTGGTCATTTTTTGGTGGTGCGTTAATTCCTTGGAGAAGTGTATACAGGGTGTCTCACCGGGAACTGAATCTATCGATATAGAGAAAAGTACGCATCAGAAAATTTTGAAAATTTAGATAATTACTAATGTCGGTGTGGCCAGTCCAAATAAAATAATTACAAGCAGCTGGCACTTCCGCTTATACCGGAAGTCGATACCAACTTGCTTGATACCAACATCATATATATTTTAGGGTTTTCGGAAAGAGCATAAAATTCTGAGTCGATAATATGTAGCATATCCTATCTATCCCTAAACCTAGCCGTTTCAGAGATATTTGACATTTTATAGAAAATTTGACAGGTGCAACGGTTTGCAAGATCCGTTATAACTTTCTTCGTGTAAAAGATCCTCATTTGCTGCTTGCCACGTAAAAAGAACACAAGGAGAACTACGTTCTACAACTAAAATATATTCAATAATATTATACTAAGTGTTCTGTTTTTCGCATTACATTTTGCCAACTTCAAACCGCGAAAACTTGTTTAGGTCAAATGGAACACCCTGTATTTTTTTACGTCAGGTTGTGTAAAATTGAATTCCCTTTTTTCTGATATTAGCATTGTGGGGGTTAAAGTTACAACTTTTTGAAATATTTGCGAATTTATTAGAAATTCATGAATCGTTGTAATCATTTCATCAAAATAGCCATGATTAGAAACAATCAGCCATTATCTTATGTCAAAAAATGCCAGCACGTTTAAATTATACCAACGAAAACTTTTTAAATTTGTTTATTATTTATGGAGAATGTGATAAAGTAATATCAAGAACTTGCAGCACATTTGCTACTCGATATCCAGAAAAACGGAAACTGCCACCAAACACGTCATTCTGGGATATTTTCATGCATTTATAAGGATGTCATTAAGACAAGCTGCTCTGGAATCGGGACTATGCAAGGATTCAATTCACAGAATCTTATTAAAACATAAGTTTCACCCGTTTTCATTCCATATGGTTCAAGGATTAAAAGAAACAGATTTCCTAAGAAGACAGAATTTTTGTGAGTTTATTCTAATAAGGTCTGAGGGTCACGATTCTTATTTGGGAAATATTATATGGACAAATGACACAATTCGCATTATTGGAGTGACTCAAATCCTCATATGTTCAGAGAGAGAAACTTTCAGGAAAGTTGGCAGTTCAATGTTTACTGTGCCATAAGAAACGATAGAGTGGTGGCATTACAATTTTATCAGGAAAATTTTAACGGTAAATTAAATTTTCTCTTCTACTAATATGTATAGGTAAATTTTTGTTCTTTTAGGTGAAAGATATCTGAATATCTTACAAAATTTGAATAATAACTATTTAGACAATTTACCTCTCGCCGAACACAGAAACATTTTATATCAGCACGACGGTGCTCCCCCACATAACGCATATTTAATTAATAATTATTTACAAGAAACTTTTTATGATCAATGGATTGCCAATAATGGACCTTTCTTATGGTCTCCTCGCTCGTCCGATTTATCAGTTCTGGATTATTTCATTTGGGGAACTATTAAAAATAAAGTTTATGAGAGCCCATTAACAACCATTGAAGATTGTATGCAAAGAGGAAGAAATGCATTTCAAAACATATCACAGGATTCAATTAGAAGAGTTACCCATGAGGAACTAATCCGAAGGTGCGAAAAATGTATCGAGGTTCGAGGGCGGAATTTTGAGCAATTATTAAATTAAAATGAAATCATATTTTAAATTGATCTTATCTCTGCTATTTTAGTTCATGCCATATCTTCAATTCGATTAATACGCATGTTATGGTGTTAGTGTTATTTTGCATTTTTGTGGATATCGAGTAGCCAATGTGCTGCAAGTTCTTGATATTACTTTATCACATTCTCCATAAATAATAAACAAATATAAAAAGTTTTCGTTGGTATAATTTAAACGTGCTGGCATTTTTTGGCATAAGATAATGATTGATTGTTTCTAATCATGGCTATTTTGATAAAATGATTACAACAATTCATGAATTTCTAATAAAATCGCAAATATTTCAAAAAGTTGTAACTTTAACATCCACAATGCTAATATCAGAAAAAAGGGAATTCAATTATACACAACTTGACATAAAAAAATATAGGGTGTTCTATTTGACCTAAACAAGTTCTCGCAGTTTGAAGTTGACAAAATGTAACGCGAAAAACGGAACACTTGGTATGATATTATTGAATTTATTTCAGTTGTAGAACGTAGTTCTCCTTATGTTCTTTTTATGTGACAAGAAGCAAATGAGGATCTTTTACATGAAGAAAGTTATAACGGTCCTTGCAAACCGTTGCACCTGTCAAAGTTTCTATAAAATGTCAAATATCTCTGAAACGGCTAGGTTTAGGTATAGGATATGCTACATATTTTCGACTCAGAATTTTATGCTCTTTTCGAAAACCCTAAAATATATAGGGTGTTCCATTTGAAATAAGCAAGTTGGTATCGACTTACGGTATAAGCGGAAGTGCCAGCTGCTTGTAATTATTTTAGTTGGATTGGCCACACCGACACTAATAATTATCTAAATTTTCAAAATTTTCTGATGCGTACTTTTCTCTATATCGATCGATTGAGTTCCCGGTGAGACACCCTGTATAGCAGACTTTATTATCTACTAGTATGTAATAGTTTTTCTTATCAATCACATTGTACTTTTTGTATACGATATTTATATTGAGTTTGTTTATTGATTGTATATTATTTGAACTTTTGAGAACTTTACCTTTTTCTTATATGGGTTTAAAGGAAGAATGATCTAGCCAAATTCCTACCCTTTGTGCTGTACATTTCTTTTTTTTTTTTTTTGTTAGATTTATTTATTTATTTCATTTATTTTGTATTATTTTTTTAACTAGAGAAATAAGGCCAAAATAAATGTAACTGGATCCTTAAGACACCGTCTTGTAATAAAATCAACTGTATATTTATTTGTTCTCGATTGTATATTTAATTCCTTTTATTAGTATACATCATACAGTGCAATAGATTAACAATGAGCTATCGCCATCTGTCTTTCCTTTCCCATCTGATATATTCGAGTTTTATAAGGATGCTAAATCAATTAATGACTTCCTATTTTTAGAGATAACTCGGTTTCATTTTTAAACAACACATTGCATTAAAAATACGTTTCTTAAATCAGTTCAAGATCAAATGGAGTTTCGAAATGGCCATTAGGAAGTCCGTAAATTATGTTATTAGAGAATTTACATCGGAATTTATGTTTAAAATTACTGCTGTGACATATCGAATATTGGAATTGCATTATTATAATCGCTTAAGATATTTCGAGCGATCGTAAAGAACTAAAATTATGTGACTATAACATTTGTTTCATAGGATGCCTATAAATTTTATACCAAAAGGTATACAGCGCGCACCAATAAAACTCCTAGGCATAAGATTTCGAAAATAATATAGATATACCGTATGTATATTTTACCAGGACCACACCGCTCTCGCTTAATATTTATTGCAGAAGAATAAGTAGTCAGTCGCTCAACAGCGGCCTCAAAATTCCTAGCCTTTTGTATACGCGATTTGAGCTGAGTTCGGTACTTGGGCGGGGTTGGTCGCCATATCTTAGAGCTAATGCAGCCTCTAAAACTTTAAAATCTTGTTGCTGCGCCACTGGAATCGTCTGAAGCACTTTTGATGCTTGACCCCTTAATGCTAAAAATAATGTCATAGCCTTCTCTTCATTATTCCAATTGTTAGCACAAGCAGCTGCTTCAAATTGTCTTCTGTAGGTTGACCAAGAAGTTTGATCATCAAAGGAGGGCGGTTGTAACCGAGGGCCCGGTGATACGACTAGCTGGCCTCTGTTTTCTTTCAACTGTCCCTTAAATTGTTCCATTTCTCCCTCAACTACCCGGAATTTTCCTTCAATATCGCTCATTTTTCCTTCGACGTCAGTATCTGTTTGTTTGACTTTGCTTACTTCTTCTACTCTATGAAATTTTCCCTCCATATCTGAAACCTTTTCTTCGATGCCATCAGTAACTTTTCCCTTAATGTCACTAACTTCAGCCTTTACAACGCCTATGCCCTCCTTAGTTTCATTTTTTATTCTTTCAGTAGCTGAAAGGATAGTATCCTGTTGTACCTGTATAATTTTTCTTAATTTTTTCTGATGCCGTTGCTCTTCTTTTTCTTCTTGACATTTCCTGTCTTTTTCTTCCTTTTCTTCTTGGTGTTTGCTTTCTTTTTTTTGTCATTTTCACGTCTCTATTATTCTTCTTTTTCTTCTAGACGTTTTTTTCTAGTTCTTCTTTCTACTCTTGATGTTTTCTTTCTTTTTCTTCTTTGCATCTTTCCTTGTTCTTCTTTTTCTTCCTGGAGTCTCTTTCGCTGATCTACCATCATTTTTATTAGTTCATCCTGATGTCTCTTTTCTTGTTCTTATTTTTCATCTTTCATGATCTAACATCATTCTTCTTAGTACTGCAGTAAGTCCTAAGTTTGTTTTTCGGCAGCCATGCTTCTTGTTTCCATCCACAAAGTTCTTCAAACGGCACTAACGAGTCTTATTTAAATATATCAGGTATAAAAATATTTCTACAAAATTCAGTATAGAACGTTCTAGAAGTTTTCTCGAAATGTCACAAATAGGTCTTATTTGATGTCTATATCACTTTCCAGTTGACAGAATTTAGCTAACTGCATTAGTTTCCAAATATAAAGTTCTGGAAATGTTCTCAAAATGTTACAAATAGGTCTTGTCACTCTTGTCTAATGTCTATCTATCACTTTCAAGTTCAAAGCACTTCAATATCTGCAGTGGTTTTCAAATAGAACATTCTCGAACTCCCTCGAATTCTTCAGAAATCTTGTTGCAATTCCGCTTCTGACACCAATTGTTACGTGTTTACAATCTCCAATAAACACCCTGTACGTAGGTTTAATAAATGGCAACAATAATCTTCACAAACCACGGATTTGTTAACACTTAAAATTACAATAGTTAATCCTTAAAAAAAAACTAAGACAATACGTTTTAATAGAAAACCGACCTAAAAAATAAAAAAATAATATTTAAATATTAAGATTTTGTACAACAGCGATAGAAAGTCCACTAACTAATTCAATATAATTAAATGACTTTTAATAAGTTTAAAATAAGAATGCAGTGATTGACAAAAAAAAATCATTTGGGGGTGCTTCATTCTTATTTTAAACTTATTAAAAATTATTTAATTATATTAAATTAGTAGACTTTCTATCACTGTTGAACAAAATCTTAATATGTAAACGTTATTTTTTTTACTTTTCGGTGTTTTTTTTTAGTGTTTTTAAACTATAATTTTTTCTTTATTGTTGTTCCCACGAGTAATGGACAATTAAACGGTCAACCCTCCCAGAGGTCCAATAGAAGGGTAAAGCTCTTATACAACAGGGTGTGCCGGTTCCCTGAGGTTGACGCTAGCGACATGACACTTTTGGTCACCCTCTTGCCATTCATCCCTCGGCACGTTTCTCACCAATATATTGGATTGGGTGAATTTTAGAATTAGCATCATGAACACCGATACATATAGAAACCAGCTGATACCCGCCTGCTTTTCGAAACTGCTGAGTATCCGCTAGTAGAACATAATTAATATTACATCATAATGTATGTATTAAAGTTGGAAGTAGCGTTTAACAACGGCAAATACGTTACAGACAATTTCGAAGTTACGTAAATGGACTCTGGTATGCAATGGTCACAAACTGTACCGCGGTTGCTTAACTCCCGTCGAGCGCTGGGTGTTGATGCTTATATAATAATAATACGAGAAACGTCCAAAACTCATACCGTTCTTGCGTTCTGCGATATTAGCTTAAGTGAGGGCGGAACAAACAGACGAAGCTAATAAAATATATATATTAATAGCAGCGGCGCCTCCGGCAAAATCTCGACAATAGATTAGTCATTTTTTATATTTTTATTTTATCCTGATGATCCTGGTATGGACAATAGGACAAAGTTGTCAAATTATTGTATTGTCATCGATCCTTGTTAAGTGTGCAAAGTTTCAGTTTAATCTGACGTTTTGAAGTGGGTGAGAATCACGTTCAAAGATTCCGTTACAAACAAACAAACATACAGGTGGAGCTAATAAAAGCGTGTTAATAAGATGAATCCCTTATAGGTAAATAAGATATAAGCCCTCTGGTTAGATTGTATACCTCCGGTCAATGACATTTCTGAAAAATTATCCTTAATTAATTAAGGGCTCTATATTCCCGGTCAATGGGATTTTCTTCTGGTCAATAAATTAGATTTTCCCATACTGATACGTTTTATTTATAAAGTATGCGAATATGAGCATACGTGAGGAGCGAGGTATTTACTTCTGGGCGTTTATTCTCTCGAATATGTTCACGAATTCAACATACAATTCACTATATCAAAGGTATGAAAATTACTAATTCGTAATTAATAAAATGCGTGATCAAAACACATGTTTACCGTTGAGATGGCTATCATGATGTGAAATTTACAATAGGTTCATTAAAACATATGCACCGCATTAAAAAGCTTAGCTAGCAGCAGACGGCGCCAGGTATCAAAAATAGAAGTTCACTTCCGTAATTCTGTGTACTCGAG
The DNA here is from genome assembly GCA_963675555.1 of Leptura quadrifasciata. NCBI lineage: Eukaryota > Metazoa > Arthropoda > Insecta > Coleoptera > Cerambycidae > Leptura > Leptura quadrifasciata. Next base: position 8,218,709 of record OY776681.1, on the reverse strand, counting down.
AGGCGAAGGCATGCTGGAGTTCCGTGACGCCCCCGACACGTGCGTATTTTTACTTTCATTTCTGTCCTGTAATTTATTGTTTTCATTATTTTGTAAGCGTTTCAGTGCTCTCACGACGAACACAACATTTTGATAAAATATGGATTTTGAATAGACTTAGTGGAAAAAACCGCTGCTCGATATTTTCACACTTACTTCGGCAACAACTGATGTGTATTACCAAGTTCGGGAAAATCCTAATAGTGCAGTAAAAAAAACATTTTAATTTGCACAGTCTGGATACAGCAAGATTATGATTTTATCCAATTTTTTTTTACCGCGTTTTTCGAGCTTAAAATGTGAATAACTCTGGTTCTATAAGTCGGATCAGGGCAAACTAAAAACCAGTCTTTTCGTAATAAAATTACCAATAAAGCCTCGTTGGTTTCAAGTCTCTAAATTACGTACATAACCTACAAAACTAAAAGAAAACAGAAAAAAACAGTATTTTTTTCATTTTAGTGCCCAAGACCGTCAACTAGGCCAATTTGAATCAAACTTTCAGAAAATATACTAAAGTAATTAAATTACTAATTTAATTACTTTTTTAAAAAAAGTAATTGTAATTGAATTACATTTTTCGTAGCAGTAATTGTACTTAAAAATTATTAATTCCTCAAGCGATACTCTGAAAATATCTTTGTAGCGTAATTAATTACTGACAGAAATTTATATAGAAAAATAATAACATTTTTTTACAGGTTTATACGTTAGCAATCGTTGGTACATGTTATTGCATTTTACAACTAAGCTCTACGAAAAAATTTAAAAAATAACGTAACGAAGCATTTTTCGTTACGGAAATCTGCATAAAATTTATATTTAATTATATTTTATGTAATTATGTTTCTTGTTTTCGGTACCGCCTTAAGCAACTTACTGTATATTATCCGAAAATATTCACTATTTGAATACCTGAGTATTTATTTAAAGCAGCAAATATTTGTAAACGAAATTATTGTTTATTGTTTGAAGTAATTAATTCAATAATTAGTTATCTGTGGCCGATTAAATCCGTTTCTTTTTCGTAGTTGGTTAGAATAAATATTTGAAACCGATTTCATACATTACAAAAGTCAGAATACTTTATTTATACTAACCAACGCACATAATAATAATTTATCAGTAGTTTAATAACTTAATATAGCCGTCCTCGCTGGCTTGTATTCAATACAGTGGGCCATGCGCGATATTAGAGCACGTGGGATTCCTCGCGATACCCCGAGTGGGAATCTGGCTATAAAACTGACTGAAAAGACCTGTAAAATCAGAATTTGTTCCAATTCTCGAAGCAACCAGACGTCTACCATCTACCCAGGGTCCAGCGCTGCGATTGTAAAGAGACTGTAACCACAGGTTTACTGTAATATACTTAAATATTATTGAACTTCTGCGTTTTACTGTTGTGTTTGTGAAAGTCTATTTTCCCTTATTGACCCACTGGAATTAACTGTGTCTTCACTGAGCTGCTTAGTCTCGCTCATTCGACTTGTGGGTAGTGTTGTTCAATCACCTTAAACTTGAACTGGCGCCCGAGTACTGAATAAAGCTTGAATGTCAAAGTGACAGCCTTAGTTCTCGCACTGTACGAGGAAAAGTGCGTCACAAATTTGGCGCCCGAGCAGGCAGGGACCGTTTTAAAGGGAAATTAAAATAGACTACATAATACTCATTCGGCAGTCACCGAAGACAACTGAAAAAGTTCCAAAGAGGGTTGAGACCCGTGCACGGGGTTATTTTCGACTAAACTGACCACGGGGAATTGATTCCGATCATTCCCGAACTGATCCGATTAATCCCGAAGGCGTTACAATAATAACGAATTTTAAATAAATAAAAAACAAAAACTAAGTTTCTCATCGTATTGTTAGGGAAAAAAATAATATATTTATTTTTAAAAAAAGTCCTCACGTTCACGTTAACAAAAATGAACTTTCTTTTCTTTATATTAAAGGTCAAGGTTTGTAAAGTAAGATAGGTAGCATGGTAACTTTCGACCAATCAGAGATCACTACTTAAAATGCGGGAACGCGTCACTCTGCCTGCTCATTCGAATTTCTGGTATTCAAACCATTAGTATAGAAGTATAATTTATAGTTATGAATTTGAATTCCGTATTTTGTATTTTTTAATGTACAAGCACAAATTAATAAATTGACTTTTTTTGATTAATGATTATTAACATCGATAAGGTTTTCCTTGGAATTTAACATTGACATTACTATATATCAAATTTATAACTAATTAATGTATGCAGTTAAAGAAGTACATTTTATATCAAGGGACTGAAGTAGGTTCTTTTAATCTTGTGTGCAATTTCTTGCCCGAGACTTCAGTCTTGATTTCGTTGCTTTATATAATTCTTAGCGAATTTAATAAGTTATAAGATAGATGAAAAAACATACATGATACTAATTTTCGCCCTAACGAAAAGAGTTACTTAGAAAAGTTTCTTATTTTATGACGTACCGAGTAGAAATTTTTCCCCAGGCCAACTTTTACAATTATGTAGTATTAAAAAATTGTAATGCAAATTTTTTATTAGAATTAGATGTGCATACAATAATTTATTAAGAAAATTTAACAAGAGGGCCATTAAATTTTATCATGTCATATTAGACACAGCAATTAATAAGAAAAAATCACTCATTGGTTTTTTCTAATATTTCTTTGTATCATATGAAAATAAATTTTATTTCCTGTATTAAGTATTTTATTTCTAAAAATATTACAATGCATTATTTATACATACATATTTACTACTATTTTTACAACAAAACTTTTATATTAGATAAGTATTTACACAACAAAATGCAAAATATACACATACCTATATTTTTACATGACTATTGCGGCCGAATTAACGTAATCGATTTTTTATCTAGTATGTTTTTTCAAAAAAGTCTGTTGTAAATAGGGCTTCTTACGTCAGTTATGTCAATTAAATTATTTTGACAACCAGTCATCTAATAATTGTATGTAACATTGTAATTTGTTATTATTATGAACGGAAAATAATAAAAACTGTTTACCTTAAAATTATTTCTGTAAATACACAGGTTACAAACTTCTATATACTATGAGTCTTTTCTCTTTAACAGTAATTTTCAATTAGATTATACACTAAATAACTATAACTGTACGATTATAAACACAAAAACAATTATTAAGAAATAACTCAACAAATAAGCGCAACGTCTGACGAAATGCATACGTACAATTAAGTTTCAGCAGGCACGATGACGCGCAAGATGGCCGCCTTCATCGTAACCCCTCCATTCCGTTCAAGTTACCATGATACCTATCTTACTTTATAAACCTTGATTAAAGGTTCCAAAATTCTCTACCAGAAAAATGCAATAATTGTTATTTGAATTATAAAAAAATTTAAAAAAGTAACCAAAATGACAGTAAAAAAATTTCTTAATAATTGCATTCGAAAGCTGGCGTCGAGATCTACATTTTGAAAAATAATTTTTCATTTTGGACTTAATGGCATAAAATGGCGGGCATTTCAAATTTTAGATAACATATGCAATTTTGGCCGATGGGTTCAATATTTTGGCACCAACTTTTCCCAATCTTTTTACTGCATCAAAAAGTATATTTTTTGAAAGTTTGATGCAAATTGGTCTAGTTGACGGTCTTGGGCACTAAAATGAAAAAAACATTGTTTTTTTCTCGTTTTTTCACTTTTGTAGGTTACGTACGTACTTCAGAGACTTGAAACCAACGAGGATTTATTGACAATTGTATTACGAAGAGAATAGTTTTTAGTTTGCCCCGATCTGACTTATAGAACCGGAGTTATTCACATTTTAAGCTCGAAAAACGCGGTAAAAAAAATTTCATTGTTTATAAAAAAAGTAGCACAAGGTTCTCGAGGTCTAAAAGGAGGAATATACTCCTGGGTATACCCAAAACAGGATAAAATCATAATCTTGCTGTATACAGACTATACCTATCTCCTAATTTTTTTGTCCTTTTTTTTTACTGCACTATAACTGACATTTGAGAGGTTGTTTTAAAACTAAAATAAACAATTATTGGAAAATCTAATCAACGTTTGTTGCACTGCATGGAAGTTTATCGTACAAATAAAAAAGACAGTAAAAACTTTACGAGAACATTATTAACGCCAGTGAACCATTCGGTATGGTGTCATCAAACAAGCCGACGTACATTAAAAACCTATAAAGATAAGTGATTCAATTTGCCAGGGGAGCAGTACAACGGTATTTTAATAAGGTCGTATATAAAAGGTTTTGTTGCATTTTTTATCTGCACGGTTAAGTTGCAAACGACTATACATAAAGTATGGAATAAATTCATTATTTCTGAATACGAAAATATTTGGGATGTTTTCTGCTTCGGTTATTTATATTTAGCTATGACGCCATCTCTGCTTCAGTTTATGACGTTATCTACTTTTTTAACGCTGTATGATTTTTCATTTTTCTCTACGGAAAGCTAATTTCAAAGGCTACTACTTAGGGTCTAGAGTTCGTAAGGTTGGTATTACAGACATTTGAAAATTTCATTTTCTGAAGTTCAATAATTCTTGTTTTATTGTGATATTTTACAATAAAATAGAAAATGAACAGTTAATAATAACATAAAGAATTAACTAATCAAATGTTCAAAGTGAAAAGCCAAACGATCAATGAATTCTTACTGAACTTTATTTATAGTTTCTTGAGAAACAACGTTTTTTAGGTGGTGACCTCAAAGGAAAAATCTAGCGGGGTAAAATCCGGTCACCTCGGTGGCCATTCAACACTACCACGCCTTGCAATCCACCCATTTGGAACTACTTGATCAAGATCTCTTTGAACAGCTAATGCATCATTCGGAGATCATTCTTGCTGATATAAGTTCTCATCGGTAGTTTTACAATTGTATCCACTCGGAAATAAGATCACTAAAGTAGGGATTAAATATTCTAGTAAAAATTGTCTTGGTCCATTTAATTTAAGGACCGATTAAGTTATTTCTAGCTATACGCGCCCACATATTTACATTTAGTGGATACTGAGTGTGCTGCTCTCCCATCCATTGAGGGGTTTCCTTTGTCCAGTATCTACAATTTCGTATTTTTCAAATCCTGTCTTGACTCCATTATAATAATAACATTTATTGATGAGAATTTATTGGGAGGTCCAATACAATCCACAAAAAATTATTTACTAGTATTTTTCGAAGCTCCCCCTATATTTTCCAACTCTTACATCGCTTCAAAATGATTCGAGACTTCTTTGTCATATTTACAGCACTAGATAATGCCATACTTATATTTAGAAGCAATTTTTATAATTATTCCCTCATCTGTTTCCAGATCAATTTGCAAACCTATTTGCTAATCGTCTCGAGAACCATTCCATTAACATGGTACTATATAATTTTCTCAGATAGGCAAACAAGTGTAGGTGTTGTCGGTAAGATTGATCTTGTAAAGTGACTAATAGTTGCATAACGATTGCACTTGGCTTGTAAATGCTAAGAATACATATATGAGTGGCGTTCTAGTCAAGGCTCGCGCAGGCAACCATTTGTAAAAATATTGTAAATAAAATATTTTTTTCTCTTCATTTCCATGTCTAATACACTAACCGCAATGAAAAATGGTGATTCATCTATCCATAATATTTTATTGAAATAGTCAGGATCTTCGTTTAATTTTCGAATCATGTGGCGGCAAAAATCCTGCCGTTTCCTTTCCTGAACTTCCGATAAATGATGAAATGGCAATATTTTGTACGGTCTGTAGTTGTCCTTTTTTAGCGTTCGTTGAATTTTGGAGTAGCTATTATCCAATTGAACGGCGGCATTGTTCAGACTGCATCCTGAATTTTCTGAAAATAATATTTCAACAGAGTAGATAACCTATGAGAGTTCGGTGACAAAATCCTATGTTATTTCTTATGGAGGTTCATTCTGGTTTTTCAAGGTCATTCGTGTAAAGAGCCGGCTGAAGTTAGCCGCGCGTGCGCAGGTCTATAGCTAATTTCACGAATTGGCGGGAAATTCAAATTTTGCAACCCCTCCTATTAGACAGGTCTGTACGAATCAACGGGCCCATACGATTTTCAAACAGGTCTGTACGAATAATAAACAGGTCTTATATATTAATGATTCATGGGGTGCCATGGATGGTTCATGGGGGTGTTATGATCTGTTTGAAAATCGTACAGACCATGTTACCTTCAAAACGTAATAAACAGGTCTTATATACAGGGTGTTGCATCATGAGAAGGACATAGCTTAATAGGAGGTAGAGAACATCAGTGGTAACCGGAACCTCCCATAGAAATGTCTCATTGGGCCTTCATTACGAAGTTGCAGGGTGTTAAATAATTTTTGGCCAAACCTGTTTTTTGTCATAACTTTGACAGGGAATGAAATAACGGATTCATATTTGGTACGGCTAATGTACTAACGAGCCCCAAGAGGTACATGTATAAAAAAAAATATATCCAGGTCCGGACTCACTATAATTTATGTTTCTTCTTTGCATCAATAAAACATCACCTTGTATATATTTTTTTGAAATTTCGATACGATATTCGAAAAGAGCAAGAAAAAACAAACAAAATGGCTTATTTCATTTTTTTGTTACACCTTCGTGGTTATTTAAATACGTTGTTAAATGTGCAAGAAAATGGATTACAGAACCCTATTAAATGAGAGGCACGTGAAATAAATAGTTTTATAACTAAAATTTGCAAAAATTCTATTGAGCCTAGGTGGTCTGGGTGAATCCTAATTCCGGCACGTTTTAAAGGTCCATTTTGGAAAAAACTGTGGTCCTAATAAGTAATCGGGTATGAAATAACAAAATTTTTAATCAATCACAGTAGGCTTGTTCAAAGTGACATAATAAAAAGAAATCTCCTAAACAGTTGAATAATTGTTTGTTAGTAATTTAATGTGTCAATAATCCGCATTTAGTTAGTGAAAACTTGTGAAAATATTTTAACTACGCCAGTAAAATTTACAAACGTGGAATATGCTGACATAATATTCATCTATGGTTTCTGTAATGGAAATGGTAGGTCGGCGGAAAGAGAATATCGGCTGCGTTTTCCTGGTCGTCGATGCCCTAATCATAAAACCTTTAGTACGGTGTTCCAGTATGCAAGACAACACGGAAAGTTTCCTACTTCTGCAGTTGTGGAGCGTGTTTCACAACAAGGTGTGCAGGAACAAAACAATATTATAAACGTAGTTCAAGAAAACCCAAATATGAGCACTAGACGAATCAGTTTGGCAACTGGTATTCCTCATTGGCGAGTATGGAGAACCCTAAAAAGAGAACGTTACCATCCATATCATATCCAGCAGGTACAGCGTCTTCAACAAGGCGACGATATCCCCCGCCTTGCATTTTGTCATTGGTTGTCTAACCATCGCCCAGTCATTTACAGAACCTTATTTACGGATGAGGCACAATTTACAAGGGATGGAGTAAACAATTCACGAAATAATCATAAATGGGCACAGGAAAACCCACATGCGGTACGCCAACGCCGTTCGCAACACAGGTTTTCTGTAAATGTTTGGGTCGGACTTGTGAATAGACATTTGATAGGGCCACATTTTTTTGAAGAAAGATTGAATGGTGAAATTTACTTTGATTTTCTTCAAAACATTTTACCGAATATGTTAGAAAATATCGGTATAAGAGGCATGTTGTTTCAGCATGATGGGGCCCCACCACATTTTAACCTTCAAGTAAGAGAACACTTAAACAATGTGTATCCTAATAGATGGATTGGACGCGGGGGTCCACATGAATGGCCACCAAGATCTCCTGATTGTAACCCTTGTGATTACTTTTTATGGGGCCACTTAAAAAACGAGGTTTATAGCATTGAAATTGAAAGTAGACAACATTTAATCCAGCGCATCGTTACAACCTGCGACGAAATACGGAATAATCCAGAAATGATACGTCGAGCAATTGGTGACCTTTCTAAACGCGCAAGAAAATGCACAGAATGTGGGGGAGGACATTTTGAAAATTTACTTTAGTGTCAATTACGTTTTATTTTTAAACACATTTAGTTATTGTTTTGTTATTTATTGTTAATTGAATGGAAAATATTTTATTTATTTAGATTTTAGTTTGTTCTCTTTTCCAACTTTTATTAAGTATAAAATGTTGATGATTTTCTTGATCAAAGTAACTGGTTGCTTAGGCCTAAATGGTTTAAATTATCTGTCGCTTTTATTCTTTGAACAAGCCTACTGTGATTGATTAAAAATTTTGTTATTTCATACCCGATTACTTATTAGGACCACAGTTTTTTACCAAAATGGACCTTTAAAACGTGCCGGAATTAGGATTCACCCAGACCACCTAGGCTCAATAGAATTTTTGCAAATTTTAGTTATAAAACTATTTATTTCGCGTGCCTCTCATTTAATAGGGTTCTGTAATCCATTTTCTTGCACATTTAACAACGTATTTAAATAACCACGAAGGTGTAACAAAAAAATGAAATAGGCCATTTTGTTTGTTTTTTCTTGCTCTTTTCGAATATCATATCGAAATTTCAAAAAAATATATACAGGGTGATGTTTTATTGATGCAAAGAAGAAACATAAATTATAGTGAGTCCGGACCTGGATATATTTTTTTTTATACATGTACCTCTTGGGGCTCGTTAGTACATTAGCCGTACCAAATATGAATCCGTTATTTCATTCCCTGTCAAAGTTATGACAAAAAACAGGTTTGGCCAAAAATTATTTAACACCCTGTAACTTCGTAATGAAGGCCCAATGAGACATTTCTATGGGAGGTTCCGGTTACCACTGATGTTCTCTACCTCCTATTAAGCTATGTCCATCTCATGATGCAACACCCTGTATAGATGCATGGTTCATGGGGTGTCATGGATGGTTCATGGGGGTGTTATGATCTGTTTGAAAATCGTACAGACCATGTTACCTTCAAAACGTAATAAACAGGTCTTATATAGATGCATGGTTCATGGGGTGTCATGGATGGTTCATGGGGGTGTTATGACCTTTTTGAAAATCGTACAGACCACGTTACCTTCAAAATGTAACAAGATATCCAACTGTTCTTCTTCGTTTGCTCTAACAGAACGCTGTTTTCTACTGAAACTAGAGGTATTATTTACCTTTCGGTAAACATACTCCAACGTGCTTATTGATGACGTTTGATGATTTAAATACAACACTCTGTATTCTCTTCGTGCTGTACGTTTATTTTTATTATTTTTTATAAATAACAAGTCAATATTTGCACTTTTCTGCGTCACTGCATCCCATTTTAATCAGAAAAGAAAGAGTAATTCAAAAATTCAACAATACACAGGGCATTCCTTTTTAAAAGCCGCTGCCAAAGGAATCACTACTTCCACATCCAGATTTTGTATCCAATCTTATTCATACTAAATCTCAATGTAATATTTTATTCCCTTTAATAAGAGAGTGGGTGGTAGAGGGGATAACTAATGCCAAAATAAATTTTGGAGGCCGTCGGTTTCCGTGCACATTAAATCCCAATTTAATTTTTACTCCCTTTAATAATAGGGTGGGGGTGGCAATGGGGGTGGTAGAGGGGGGTGGCTAATGCCAAAAAAATTTTAAACTCCCTTGGTTCTCGTGTACACACTAAATCCCGATTAATTTTTTTACTCCCTGTAATAATAGGGTAGGGGTGGCAATGGGGGTGGTAGAGGGGGTAGCTAACGCCAAAAAAAATTTTATGAGACGTTTCGTTCTTGTATACACACTAAATCACGTTTTATTTTTTTTATTCCCTCTCATAATAGTGTGGGAGTGTTATTGGGGGTGATAGTGGGGGGGGGGTGATAGTGGGGGGGGGCTGATGCCAAAAAAAAATTGAGACCTTGACTTTTCCTACATGCCCTAAATTGCAATTTTATGGACTCTTACCTGCTTGCTTTGCCTATTTACCCTTATTTACCCCATTTACCCCCGAAATCTTCAATGGAATTAGATCAAAATATAATCTAGTTCCAGGTCTCGTTACAGTACATAAGTGTACCAAATTTCAAGTCAATATCATAAACGGTTCCAGAGTAAACGTGCGCACAAGAAAAGTTACAGACAGACCGACAGACATACAGACCAACAGACAGACAGGATTTTTTTTTCGCTTAAATTTAAAATCTCGACATTACATGACATTTTAAGCCTATTTTAACAAAAAAAAATTATTTTTTTTTGCATTACTATACTTCCACTGGACGTGGAAGTAAAATATTATTACTTCTTGTACCCCTCAATTTCTGCACGCCACTGTGCTTCCATTAACTTATTAGCAGGGTTCAGTTACAGCCCTACAACTTTTATTCGAATCTTTTTTTCTATCTAATAATAATAACAATAATAAAGGGTGATCTGAGCAAAAAGAAAAACACTGTACAATTATTATCTGTAGATACAACAGCTTATAATAGCTAATAGCACATTATAGATTAACAAACACGACGTAATCGTTGCCTTAGAAAATATTATAAACGGGTGGCGGTCTTTATATCGCATATAGTCTCAATTCAAGGTACACAGTCTGAATTTGCACTATTTGCGAGAGCAAAAACAGAAGCAGCATTTTGTGACAAAACAAACATTTATTATGAACTTTCCCAATAAACTCTGACATATTAATATGTCTTATTCAGATTTCAAAACTAAAGAGAAACTCTAAAACTATTTCTGTTATTTTAATATAACATTTGTAATACATTGCTACCACGACAGATATTATAAAATCAACACCTACTTATTTAAATAAAAAGGAAAATGTTAAATTCTTGGATTTATATCATTATTACTAATTTAGCTATTATTGTATATTTAAGCCTCTAAATTAATGACATTATGGAATTTTTCGCTTTCCGATTGGAGATATAGAATGTAGGATGTTGTTTACTGCTGTTAGCAATGACTTCAGATACTAATAGAAATTGAAAATAAATTAACTGTGTAACTTTTCTCGATTTATGGTAATAAACAAAAACATGTACATTAAAATGGGAATGTCACATTGAGTTGGTTCGTCGAAAAGAATAGCTTACATAATATATTTCACTATCTGAGAATAAACGTAAACAATAATTTAAAATGGGTTTTCTAAGACGTTGGCCGAATTATTTTATGTGCATCACATGGAATAGATCCAAGCCAAAAACGTACTGTACAAAAATAGGAGTTACTCAGGGATCAAATTGGGGCCCCTTTACATTTTGTTGATGTTTACTAAGAGTTCAGCCATATATTGAAGCATTTTATTATTTAGATTATTTACACAGGATGGACCGTTAATAATAGGCCATAATTCAGGAGTAGATTCTTTGGGCCAAAATATATATATATAACCAAATGTGCTTTAGTAAAATGTTGCTGTGGAAAAAGACACAGGCTTTAATTATTCTAAGAAACAATAATTTATGTATTACATCACTTTAGTTCATAGAGGGCGCCGCAGAACCTGTATCTGATGATGAATTTTTTTCATATTTATAGCAAAATGAACCTGTTTCTTCCAAACGACGAAACAGATCTTTGAAAACCTTGCTGTATTCTATTTGGATATTGCAATGAGTATCTCCTCGCTGCAGCACGTCCTCTAAAAGTATTTTGTGAGTAAACACATGTCATATCCCTCATTTCCCTATTTAAAAATTTATTACGTCTAGACATTGCAAAAGCAGTTAAAGAAATTAGCTCAGGAACACAAGAACAAAATAAAATGATTAAAGACCTAAATGACAGAATTAAAACGTAACCAAAGCACACTTTTCAATAAATACACTTTATTTCATTAAATTTGAATTTGTCTTTCAAAAAATTGTTGTAATGTTTAACGGCACTTTTCTCGAAAACGGTTGTAGTTATCAAGTTCCACCAAGTGTACCTTTTATACGTGTAAATGACGCCCTCATCAGATTTTTTGGCCAGACGTACCACAACGTTTCGTCAGAAAAAAAAATATGAAAAAATTCATCATCACATACAAGTCCCGCGACGCCCTCTATGATCAAACGTGATGTAATACATAAATTATTGTTTCTTAAAGTAAAACAAGTTTCTCTATCAAATTTGGCGTAGATCAGTCAAGAGACTATTGAGTTACTGCAAAAAACAAAAAAGTTATTTGAATTTTGACATCCCGTATCTTTTCCCACACCAACATTTTACTAAAGCATATTTGGTTATATTATATTTTAGTCCAAAGAATCTACCGGTGAACTATGACCCATTATTAATGGTCCACCCTCTACATAAGATACCTTAAAATATATGTAATTACATAAGATTTATAATAAACCTTTCATTTTATTTTGATAATGCCAAATATAAGACAACAGTTTCCTCCAATGGGAATGAAGAATGTGGAAATATAAATTATGTGGAAGGAAAGCAACGCAATTGCAGCTAACTTCAATACTCTTGTTTGATTTCACATTTACAGTTCATAACAAATTCAAATATTCAAATTCATTTATTGATCTTAAAAATTTACATTGCATTACTTAAGTACATTTGCTTTTAAAGCTATGAAGTTTATTATTTATGTATCTCGTGCCTTTAAATTTTAAATTTTCTTGTTTCCCCAACTCTTCCCCTCTCTCATCCTTCCCCGCGATCTGTCTAAACTGTAAAAGCTTGTGTACAGTATCACAAGAAAAGAAGAAAGAGAAAAAAGAAAGGGAGAAAAAGAAAACTAATTGAATAAATTAAGAACGTATAAGTAGGTTGAGGATACAAAAGGAGGTTTAATCTGGTATGTACTGTATTGTTATACATATTAATAATATAGTTATAATTATTATACAAAAAGGGAAAAGAAAATGAAGAGAGAAAAGAATAGAACGAAACACTAGACGTGGACTTGAGGTAAGCAATGTTAATATATACTAATTATAAATTTGTTTAATAATGTGATAGTTATCAATAATAAATAATTTAAGATTTTTCTGCAATTTATTTTTATTTTTAATTTCTTTTATGTTTTTAGGTAACATGTTGTACAATTTTGGACCATAGAAAAAGATAAATCTTTGGGTATGATTCTTGATGCATAATGGCAATGTGACTGATATGTTTTCTTTTGTTCGAGTTGGGTATTCATGGGATGGTGTTGACATTCTTATAGTATGTTTTAAGGACCACAATAAAGCATGATAAGTATAAAGTTCTCTTACAGTAAATAAGCCTAATTCCTTATATAACATATGGGTGGGATATCTATAATCTTTTTTAAACAGTATTTTTAAGATGGTATTTTGCATTATTTCCAGGCAATATATAGAATTTTTAAAAAGACCGCCCCATATTAGTACGCAATATCTTATTATGGATTCAGCTAAGGCATTATATATTGTTAATAATATTTTTTTATTCAATATCTCCCTGATTTGGTAGAATTTATGTAACAGCCTTCTAAGTCGCCCTATTATATATTCAACATGATCTTTCCATTTTAGGTGTTGATCAACCAGCACTCCTAAATATTTAATGTAATTGGTTTTTTGAATAAGACCGCAATTACAGTTTACTTGTTTATTACAAGACGTAGAATGGATTTTTATAATTTTTTTTCCTGGTTGATCAGCCACTGTTGATGAGAACGCTACAAATTTAGTTTTTTCAACATTTAGACTCAGAAGACTGTTATCTAGCCAAGTTTTAAGTTTTCCCATTCCCTGCTCTGATTTTTTATAGGCATTTTCCCAACAGTCGCTTACAAAAATAACAGCAGTGTCGTCAGCATATGATATTATTTCTCCTCCTAGATCTTCTATTTGTGCTATATTGTTAATATATATTAGGAATAAAATGGGACCCAGCACAGTGCCTTGTGGGACACCCATTGTAATGGGGAGCGGATCACTATATATATTATTTATTTTCACACACTGACTACGCTCTGAAAGGTAATCCAGGAAAAGTTTTAACGGTAAATGCCTTAGCTAAATCCAAGAATACTGCCAAGCACTTTTTATTCATATTGAGGCTATTAACAATTTCATTTAACAACTCTATAGTTGCATCTTGAGTACTTAGGTTTTTCCTGAATCCAAATTGCCTATTATTTAAAATATTTTTACTTTCTAAAAAGTCTATTAATCGTTTTTTTAAACATTGTTCTAGCAATTTTGCAAAGTGATTAATTACAGATATAGGCCTATAGTTAGTCACCAATTTTTTATTTCCGCTTTTGTATACTGGTGTTATAATTGCTTCTTTCATAGATTTCGGTATTTGCCCTTTAGAGATGATTAAATTAAATATAAAAGTAAGAGGTGTAAGTATGTATATGTGTATTGTTTTTATAGTGTTCACAGATATTTCATCAAGCCCGCATGCATAATTATTTTTTAAATGTGAGATGTACAAAATTAGTTCACTTTCAGTAACCGGATGAATAAAAATATTTTGATTATTATTATTATTAACGTTATTATTATTGAAAATATCTGGTTGTACTGACGCTGAGTTTTTATTAAACTTTGTTACCATATTTTCCTAATAACAAACCTGATCTTTCTTTATCGAATAAAATTTTGTATTATTTTTAAATTGTTTGAATTATGGGTTTATGTTTTGCTCCTGAAATGTGATCATACTAATAAAGGTGAGTGTAAAATGTTTAATTTTCCAAAGGATGCCAAATTAAAAGAAAAGTGAGTAGGTAGGTTAGGGTTGTTATATTTACGATTGTACTTTAAATCTATCATCATAAGTGGACGGTTTCCAAAATGTTTCCGAACAGATGAAAATCAATAACCGAAATTTAATTATACAGGGTTACTGGTAATTCGATACATTCCTTTGGAGATGTGATGGGGCATGAGCTAAGGAGTAAATCTAGCCCTAACATACATTATGCAAAACTCAATAGTTTTTGAGATATTTCAATTTATTTGTTTTTCTCAAAAAAGGAGATCTTAATGTCTTAAAAGTTAAATTCCGAAAAATCTACTTGACATTTTAAATTTTTTTTTACTGGATTACTTGTCCAATATTACAAATATCCGTTTGGAATGAAAAATATCCGGAAACATTTCGATCATGTGAACATTTAAAATAAAAACTTGTAAATTTTTTTTTTTAAATCAGTTATGAAATTTACCTATTAGGTTTTTTCAAAAAAATATTAATGTAGCTCGCGTACAAATTATTATAAAAACTTCCTTATTTCAATAGCTATCTAACTAGGTAGAAATGTTTAATGTACCCTTGATAGTTCTAATAAAAAATTAGTAAAGATAATGCTGGTGGCGGAATTTATTAAACGATTAATCGTTCATTTTCATTTAAGTCAGTCAGACTTTGACGTTTGTGCATATATGTCATTAACTGACATTCTTATCTCCGTGTCCCTTAAGTTTGTTGGTCTTGTTAAATTAGTTATCGAAGATTTTGATTTTGCTCGTAGTTGTTGTTATTAGTTGTTATTTTATTTTCTGTGCCATGGCCGCGTATACCAACGCAGAATACGCTGATATCTTGTTTGTCTATGGATACTGTGGCGGCAACGCTGCTGAAGCTCGCCGAGAATATGGTCTTTGGTACCCTAACCGCCGCTTACAAAATGCACGTGTATTCAGTACGGCATATCGAAATATCGCTGAAACTGGCTCCGTGAAATGTAGAAGAAATGACGCTGGTGCTCGTCCCGTTTTTGAACCAGATGATGAGGAAGAAATATTGAGGTATTTTGAGGAAGACCCAACTATTTCAACTAATAAAGTCGCAAGACTAACCGGAGCGTCACAATGAAAAGTTTGGTCTACGATACGTAGAGTTGGATGTCATCCTTACCACTATACCCCTGTCCAAGGCTTGGAGGAAGGTGATCCTGGAAGGAGAGTGGAATTCTGCCGCTTTATGTTAAATTTATATGCAGAAAGTGCAATTTTTTTAACAAGTATTTTATGGACGGACGAGTCGAAATTTAATCGCGAGGGTATAACAAATTTCCACAACCTACATTATTGGGCAGAGGAAAATCCCAAGTTATCACGTGAAACTAGTTTCCAAATGAAGTTTTCTATTAATGTGTGGATGGGAGTCATTGGCCACTATTTAATAGGGCCACATTTTCTTCCTCAAAATTTAAACGGGGAAATCTATGAAAATTTTTTAAGAAATGATCTGGCGGTGATTTTAGAAGATGTTCCTCTCGCCGTCAGACAGCGAATGATGTTTCAGAACGACGGTTGTCCAGCACATTATCGGCTGACAGTACGACAGTTACTTGATCAAAGTTTCCCTAACTGTTGGATTGGAAGAGCGGGCCCAGTACCTTGGCTAGCGCGAAGCCCTGACTTAACACCCCTTGATTATTACGTATGGGGTCATATGAAGGAGATAGTCTATGCCACACCAGCCAATACTATAGAAAACCTTAGACAAAGGATAGTCGATGCTGCCCAACACATAAGGCATAATCTGACAACCAGAGTAACAAGGACCGAAATAAGAAGACGCTGCCGTGTCTGTATACGGAATAGGGGCTCCCATTTTGAGCAAGACATATAAAAAATAAAGTACAACTTTGAAATTAATGAAGAATTAAACTCTACTTTTAAAATGTTTTTTACTGTTTATCTAAAAATAAAATTCGTACTACTTGTGTTATTTTTACTAGTATTTTCTTAGAACTATTAAGGGTACATTGAACATTTGTACCTTGTTAGATAGCTATTGAAATAAGGCAGTTTTTATAATAATTTATACGCGTGTTACGTTAATATTTTTTTGAAAAAACCTAATAGGTAAATTTCATAGCTGATTTAAAAAAGAATAATTTTTAAAGTTTTTATTTCAGATGTTCACATGATCGAAATGTTTCCAGATATTTTTCATTCCAAACGGATATCTATAATATTGGACAAGTAATCCAGTAAAAAAAATTTAAAAATGTCAAATAGATTTTTCGAAAATTAACTTTTAGAACATTAAGATCTACTTTTTGAGAAAAACAAAAAAAATTAAATATCTCAAAAACTATTGAGTTTTGCATAATATATGTTAGGGCTAAATTTACTTCTTAGATCATGCCCCATCACATCTCCAAAGGAATGTATCGAATTACCAGTAACCCTGTATAATTACCGGAATACTTGAACGAAAAAGGGCATGATTGTCGAGTTCGGGAAGGAATTGCAAAAAATTATGGATTTGTGATTCTTCGGCCTAGAAATGTCAATTAACGAGTCAATTTTACATAAAGACACATATTTCTGCAGCAATCTTATGATATGAAACTAAACTGACTAGTAGGTACTTATTACATTAAGAGAGACCGTAGGTGGACAGGTTGAAAAGCCTGTGGGACGAGGAATAATAAAATCTTATGTTATACTCCTGTATAAAGTATAGGTACGCATGACCTTATAACTATTTATATAGAAATGTGTGTCATAGTATGTTGCAAGTTAACAAAAATATGTTATTTAATTTCGACCATGCATACTAGTATTTTTACTGGAGGAGGGAGCGGCAGTGAATGGTGGCAGAAGTTTAACTGAATGAAATTTATCAATGAGAATTTTTTTATGTTTATACAAGGTGCATGGTATTTGTCCTCTGTGCCAGGTTGTTTAAATTATTTGTTACCGTTCCAGTTGTTGTATTTGTACTTTTACTAATTAACTGTTCTCTGTTTGGACACGGCATTCCTTGAATAAATCCAGTTTCTACTTCTTCAATAGAGAAAAATTAGACATTTTTGAAGGTGATTATTCAATAAGAGGCGAATAAAAGTGGTTTTAGTAAAAGCACTTAAGATATACGTCGAAGTCAACATGTTATGTTCCAAGTAAAATCACAGAAACTGGAAAATGTTTTAAATACAAGGAAAGGTAAACAAATAGACTTATACCTACCCCACGCAGTGTGAGAGTATTTACTGAACAAATTGACGCATTGAAATCAAAACCTGAAAATCATGTTCTATTAATGATTTTCAAAGAACAACAACCCCGTTGATTTTTTAAGCCAAACAGTAATAATGATTATTATTATTTGTGAACGAGTCTTGATTCAAGACAGTTTTTTTTAATGGCATTTGGACATAGTCCATACAGCCAGATACACTGTCCTATTATTTTAAAAAGCTAAAGTTTTTAGAAGAACACAATGGGAATTAAACAAGGGGACACGCTTCTCGCCTAGGATTCAAGACAGTCGAATTCTCAAATTGATAATTTGTCATACTTCTTTTAAGCAAATATTTTAACTTCAAAGGTATTATATTTTTATTTTGTAAGAGGCATGTGTTCGCATTGTATACTGTATATTGCATTTTTGCCTTGACAAAGCCATAATTTTTAAAATTTTCCAGTATGCGTTTTACAGTGTTTGGTGACGGTTTCCGTTTTTCTGGATATCGAGTAGCAAATATGCTGCAAGTTCTTGATATTACTTTATCACATTCTCCATAAATAATAAACAAATTTAAAAAGGTTTCGTTGGTGTAATTTAAGCGTGCTGGCGTTTTTTGACATAAGATAATGACTGATTGTTTCTAATCATGGCTATTTTGATGAAATGTTT
This sequence comes from Leptura quadrifasciata, assembly GCA_963675555.1. NCBI lineage: Eukaryota > Metazoa > Arthropoda > Insecta > Coleoptera > Cerambycidae > Leptura > Leptura quadrifasciata. The sequence continues at coordinate 8,200,103 of OY776681.1, read as the reverse complement.
CATCATTCATGAATTTCTAATAAAATAGCAAATATTTCAAAAAGTTGTAACTTTAACCCCACAATGCTAATATCAGAAAAAAGGGAATTCAATTCTACACAAATGACGTAAAAAATACAGGGTGTTCCATTTGACCTAAACAAGTGTTCGCGGTTTGAAGTTGACAAAATGTAACGCGAAAAACGAAACACTTGGTATGATATTATTGAATTTATTTCAGTTGTAGAACGTAGTTCTCCTTGTGTTCTTTTTATGTGACAAGAAGCAAATGAGAATCTTTTACACGAAGAAAGTTATAACGGTTCTTGCAAACCGTTGCACCTGTCAAATTTTCTATAAAATGTCAAATATCTCTGAAACGGCTAGGTTTAGGTACAGGATATGCTACATATTTTCGACTCAGAATTTCATGCTATTTTCGATAACCCTAAAATATATAGGATGTTCCATTTGAAATAAGCAAGTTGGTATCGACTTCCGGTATAAGCGGAAGTGCCAGCTGCTTGTAATTATTTTAGTTGGATTGGCCACACCGACGTTAGTAGTTATCTAAATTTTCAAAATTTTCTGATGCGTACTTTTCTCTATATCGATCGATTCAGTTCCCGGTGAGACACCCTGTATACATAAACCAACAACACGTCTCTGAGAAAAACCGCGAAATTCTAGAGGATATTTATTGACGACCAGTGCACAATAATATACCATTAAATTTTCAAGTCAACCAAACAACAATCAAAAAATATGTTTAGGTACACAACATTATACGCGCAAGTAGATACGAGAAGTATCACAAACGACGTTTCAACGTCCACGCATTTATTCATTTATGTTAAATATCAAACGAAATTAAATTTATGTTAAGATGAAATGAAAGTATGAAATCCATAAACGAAAATTGTCACGGATTATGCTAAAAACTACCCACGTCAAGCGCTATTATTAGTCGTCATCTTGTTCTAGGAGAGGTGTGACTCTACTCGAAGGGCATACGATTGAATACAAAACAAAAATGTTAGTCTAAACCAGTTAGCAAGAGATAGCCATGATATGCCCAATGGAGAACAATCCAAGCCAGTTCCTAATATATCCAATAGATGACGCCATGCGTACTCGGTTTAATGTCATTCTCAATTTGTATCATATAATATATGATACAAATTGAGAATTACATTAAACAACAATTTAAAAGTTACATTATAACTTTTAAATTGTTTAAATTTCCCGATTTCTGAGAGTTTCCCAATCTCTTATTCGTAGAAATGGGCCAAATTGATAAAAAGGATTACGGTAGTTGATCATTAAATCGTTTAAAACTTTAAAGAGTGCTATAGAGTTCATGGAAAAAAGCTGATTTGGTTGAAAGGTATTTTGAACTTATTGTTGAATTTTTTGTTTATAAACATCTTTTATTCTAGATTAATCAATTATAACAATATTTTAGTTAGTACACTTGAAGATGAAGATATAGATTACAATTTTAAAACAGCTGATTTATCATATAGTTATCGGAATTAGTCATTTTTAGGAAATAAATGTTCTACTGTGTTAGAGCACTTTGGTACACAGCAACAAGTTTTCATTTTACATCCTAATTATTAACTTTGTTTATTCAGACATAATGTCAATATGAAAAAACATGTCTTTGAATAAACAAAGTTAATACGGACAAACAACCGAGTACAGCTGGTGCACTCTGGCGGATAAAATAAAAGAGAATGTTCCCCATTCTTTGATCGCATTCAAACTTATTTTTACTGTAGGCACACCGAAAAAACTTCTAATTTATTATTATTTAATAACAGTTTTCACACAAGTAGTTGTACTTCCAAAGTAGGTACCCACTAAATTATAATGTTCACCTACATTATGTGTTTAGAACATAATCAAGGATACATAGGTCTAATTTCATGAAGCTACCAAACAAATATTCAGAAATTTTCTTTGTCGTAGCCAACAGTACCTACACAAGTGTTTAAACTTCTTAATCAAATTGCCTTACCTTATTACCATTTCTCGCAAATGTTCACAGTCTCTATGATTCCATGGCACACAACAATCAAAATTATTTCACATAAACACAAGTCTTTATTTTTATATGCAACATTTGTTTCCATCAAAGAACTCGGGTATTACACGCTGTTACACGTAAACGAAAAATAAAAGATATCAATAACTAAATAAAGTGGTAGGTATGACGTCGATGTGCTTTTGTTTTTCATGGCTACCCTTTCAGAATAGCACAGATTTTCTATGCGAGAAGTTTGCACAGACCAGCACAGACTTATTAGGTTTTTGGGAGTTTAGTTGTTTGGCAAAATGGCCGATCCTTCTAAAAATTCATAAATATAATTTTGCATTCGTCTCTTTCTCTCTGCCCTCTTTGTGCATTTATGAATAAATACGTTTTCTTATAACATGTTATCATATTTTTAACAAAATAATTTTATTGAACAGAAGCGGCCGACGAAATTATCGAAATTTTATGAGGACGCGAAAAATGGCATTCTGCTGGACATTGATGAGATTTTTTCATCTTGAAAAACAAAAGTAGTTTAATTTGTTCGTAGACGCCAGTGGTTTATAAATAACGTTGGCATAAATGAAAAAAGCCGCAATCCATCGAACGTATGAACAAATGTCGATAAGCGAGCCATGGAAAAATAGAAAGTTGTATTCTCAAATATATTCTGTGGATAAACTCAGTGTACACTCACTAGTAGGCAATCAGATATACAGCTCACTGTATTATTAGTTTCTCTTCTTCAGTAACGATTTGAAATAGTGACTGGCGGCTTCAAATTGATAAAGTAAAGTTTGATCTCCTTCATGTTGTCACCAAAGGCTAAACCTCAGGTTAAACTGAACCAACATATTGGTTCTCTGATTATATGGTTAATAAAACCGAAACGTAAGAAAATATAAGAACCTTTACAGAAAATAAAAACATCTATGTGTAAATTACTATGAAGATAATCGGATGGATCTGTAAAAAACCTGGGGACTTACATTTGATGTGGTGCGCTGGCTGTACACTATATGCTGTTAGACCCTCGATTAGATATCTAACTCTGGCCTGGTGGCATAAGGTTGTAATCAACAGCTTCGAACAAGTTTTGTTAGATTAAATGAGGAGCATGGTTGAGCGTAATGGGGGTATCTGCAATATTGAGAGTTCTGTTAAACTTCCCGTTACTTCGTATAGTGATACAAGGGCTGGCAAGGATGAAACTCCTTAGCCTGCAAAACTCTGGGGAGTCGATGTGATGTAGCCTCCGCTTAGGACATATGAAAAAATATACAGGAACTTCCCTCGTGATGGCATTAGACGACATGGTACAGAAATACCTCTCTAGTAAATCTTTCCAGCTGTTTACACCAGATCAACAGCAACAGACATTAGTCTAAGAATAGAGATGAAACTCCCGTAGCACAAAAACTGGCGAACTCATGAATATGAGCGAAAGAGCATTCTATTAATATGAATCTCTGCAAATTTACACAATATACTTCTGACGCTCTAGATGACAAAAGGCAGGTTAATGTTATATATACGGACATATCAAAAGCTTTTGATCAGGTGGATCGTGGATCACCCTGTCTTACTTTGTAAGTTGCCTGCTACAGTGTCGCCAATAATCTAATGTTGTTTAACTCTTATTTAACCGATAGATTGCAATATGTCAACTGCGTGGGACAAAGGTCATTACCCTATGCAGCAACGAGTTTTGTCACCCAAGGAAATCATTTGGGCCCATTATTATTTTTGCTCTTTATTAACGATCTTGTTTCGGCTATTCAAGCAACTAAATTATTATATGCAGATGACCTGAAAATTTTTAATATCGTAGATAACTTCGAGAGCTGTCTGTCACTGCAGAATGATCTTAATGAAGTAGTTAAGTGGTGTGCTAACAATATCTGTGTGGATAACATAATAATACATTTATTATAATGCAATGTTATATAAAATATTAAAAAATATATATGCAATACTCAACATAAAGAAATATAAACCAACAATCACCAACATTTGAAGATTATTGACACAAAAATTTTTGTAAATTACAAAAAACTTTTTCTAATAAGTAGTTTCCTTTCCTGTAGCAATTTTAAATTTGCTAAAATGTTTTACATTTTTTAGATAACTCGATAATTTATTGAATAAAGTAATGAAGTTGTAATTATGCGATTGTTTATAATAAATTTTAGTATGCAAAAGAGCAGATCATTAAGTTGGCGTAAGAGAAATATACATCCTGATATTTTGTTGCACAGCTGTTTGATATGAGAGGACCAATTCAGTGAATCATCTAAAACAACTCCGAGGATCTTTACACTATCACCTACAACTAAAGAATTATTTGAGGAAAAAATCAGCTTCTGCGTCTTATCTTTATTGAGTTTAAGTACATTATTTTTATACCAATGTTCGGCAAGGTTATGAGTCTCGCTTATCATCATTTTTAAGTCATCTATTTCTGTTCTTGTTCATTAGTGTTACATCGTCTGCATACATTACAATTTTGTTTGGGAAAAGATAACAAAAGAAATCGTTTACAAACATAATAAATAATAGAGGTCCCAAAACCGATCCTTGAGGTACTCCATGAATTAAGGTCCTAAAATCGGATTTATCATTGTTACTGATTACACATTGTTGACGTGAGTTTAAATATGAATCCAATAGTTTTAGAGGAGTACCTCTAATACAATAGAAGTAAAGTTTTTCTATTAATAAGTTGTGAGAGACACAATCAAATGCCTTGCTGAGGTCGACCAGCGTCACTGCTGTGTGGACTCCTTCCTCAAAACCTTGGACAATGTCACTCACAATTTTATAGACGGCATCCGTAGTTGAGCATTTTTTTCTAAAACCGAATTGGCATCTATGTAATAAAGAATGACTTTCAAAAAAATGCATTATCCTATTTTTTAATATGATTTTAATAATCTTGCCAAACACTTGTATAATGGAGATTGGCCGATAATTGTCAGGGATACTAGGATCTCCCTTTTTGAAAATCGGTACAATTCTGGTCATCTTAAAAACATCGGGGAAAATATCTTCACTAAAACATAAATTTATTATGTGTGTTAAAAAGTCAATAATAACTTCTAACGTGCCCTTTATTATGTTACCATTTAAATCATAAAGCTACTTGTGCTTTTAAGATTTTGTACCACACTCAGTACTTCAGATGTAGTGACTGGTTCAAGAAAAAAAGAAATTTGCATAGATGGAACGTATTTTAAAAAATTTAATGCATTTTCGTTTAAAGCTGGTAGTTGTTTAATTATAGTGTCTGCAACTGTAGCAAAAAAATCAATAAAAGAGTTAGAGGTTATGGAATATTCAGCATTAATATTATTTGGACCAGTATTATTTTCGTAGTTTATTAATTTCTAGCTGTCCTTAGATTTATTAGTGGATCGTTGAATAAATGAAGCATACGCTGACTTTTTCGTGCAATCGATAGCATTTACATATTCTTTACACAAACAATTGTAAGTAATCTTATCAGTAGGATCTTTAGTTGTATTATAGATTTGCTTAATAGCAGTAAGCGTATCTCTCATGTTACGTAGATTATTATTGTACCAGTGCACCGGTTTTTCAACTGAGAAACATTTTACTAGAGGGCAGAAATTATGAACTAGCGATCGATAGGTATCAACTAAAAAATTTGACAGAAAATCTACATCATCTGTAAGTAGATTTTCCCAATTAATTTGGTTTAATGACATTTTGATTTTTTCAATACTCTTTTTAGTTATTTTCCGTCTCCATACAGATTTAGAGCTACTAGTTATAGATATATTAAGATTTATATATTGACCATAGTGGTCAGACAGACCGGGATCAAAAACCCCTGTTTTATACGAAATGCTGTCAATATTTGTTAGGATATTATCAATGCACCCTGTAGCTCTAGTGAAATCGGCAATTGTTATATCCATCCCAGAAGAACTAATTAAATACAAAAAGTCATTTAACATAGTAGAGGAGCCTTCAAAATGAATATTAAAATCTCCCAAAATTATAATTTTTTTGTATATAGTAGCTAAATATATTAGTAGCTCCTCAAAATTAGTTAAAAAGATATTAAAATCTCCCAAACAAGACCTATATACAGTTATAATAATTGTGTTAATGGATATTAATTCAATACCACAAAATTCGTCATTTAATTCGCTGGAGAAATTACATAAGTCCAACGATTAGATAATATTATTTAATTCTGCTGGCGCCATGTATCCAGTTCGTTGTAGACACAAGTTATATTTTCAGAAAGCTCTGCCGAGACTGTATAATAGTAGTGTCATCAGCAAACATTGTGAGACCTTTGACGATGAAAGTTGGTAAAAGTCATTTACATATATTGTAAACAGAAGAGGTCCTAACAAAGAACCCCGAGGAACTCCCATCTGCACATGCTTCATGTGAGACATAGTGTCAGCATACTTAACGAGTAATTTTCTATTAGACATGTACGAGTTTATCCACTGAAGTAGATTTCCTCATATACCCATGTTATACAATTCCGTGACTATGAATTCTATATTGAAGGTGTCAAATGCATGAGACAAGTCAAACACCAATGACATAACATACCTCCTTCATCAACATTATATTTATTGTAAATGGAATCTAATAAATGATAAGACGCAGTTTCGATAGATTTAATTTGGCATGATGTAATGGCATCTATTTAAAAATTCCACTATCATGTTATGAATAAGTCTCTCAATCAACTTTGAGAATACATCTAAAAGTGAGATCTGACCACGGTGTATTTTCTATATTGCATTGACCATCCTTTTGAATGACGTATGCTACTTTTAATATACCTGGAAACATTCCAGATTCTAATGACTTATTAATTAAATGTGCTAGAGGGGTGCTTATTATGTCATTGATTAATTTTAACAGTTTAGTGGGGATTTCATCTAAACCTGCTGAATTTTTATTATTTAGTTTCTTAATCTCATTTTTAATAGTATAGTCATCTATATACCTGACAAATAAAGTTTACGGTTGATTAGGTATTGATTGTATGGTACATGGCAGAGATAAGTTTTATCCAAATTGTTCAAATAGTTTAATATTAGATATTGTACCGAAATAATTTGCAAAAGAATTCAACATTTTATCAGAGTCCTTTATCACCTTATTACCATTCACTAATAGCTCTACAGTTTTGTATTTATTATTTTCCATGTTTCTTTACTTCTATTTTCAGTACCATTGATTCTATTTTTGTAATATTCCCTTTTAGTTACTCTGATGTTCTTTTTGTATTCTCTTTTCATTTCTTGATATAATATTTTTACTATTTGTTGAGTTTACTAGCCAGTACAGCTCTTTTCATTGCTTTAACAAATTGTCATTAAACCATATATTTTCTTTATGGATAGCATTTTTTTCCTTACTAAGGGGCAGCAAGTATTTATACAAGATAATAATAATTAAAATATGCTATAAATACAATCAAAATTACAACTAAAAGGAAATACGAAAATACAATTTCGTTGTAACTGAATCGCAAAAAGTAATTAAGGTGGTTTTGAAAACAATGAAATATTCAGCTTGTCAAACATTTGTTGGTTTAATGGTGTTTTTATTGTGTATTTAAAAATCGTTTAAAATTCGTCTTAATTTCGTTCAAAATGCAGCAAAATACAAGAGATGAAGAAACGGACATGTTAATTGTGTGAAATTATTCGTTAAAGTATTCAATTCATTATTATTACATAGTTATTATTAAATTTTATAACGTGGTGGAATTTATTTGTGTGGTTGGTCACTTGAAATTTACCCCTTCCCCGCCTATTTGGCTAACAGAATTTTTTCCAACTGCTACTGCATGGTGAATGTTATAGTGTGGTCAGTAATCAACAAAATAAGCTGCTTTCGTTCGTGCTGAACATGGTAATCATGATTACAGAATATGCCAATAGAAAATAAGTTCTTTAAAATACCCATTTTTCATTGGCCCTTTTGGTAATCATGATTACCATGATCAGCACGAACGAAAGCAGCAAAAGTCAAGTGTAGCGTGCTTACGGCTACATCCAAACTCAGGAGTACATCCAGAAGCAATTGTGAAGAATAAAAAAAAACAAAAAATTAATGAATAACAATATATTTCTGAAATTTCTGATTTTATAATAATAATAATAATTTTTCTGCATTTTTGTAACGTTATTTCTTGACCCCTAAAATAAAAACTTTATTAAACCTTGCAGATGCCTTTAGTTATGTGGTATCCCCACAAAGTGGTGCAATATCGATAATTCACAGATAGTCCAAATTTATCAATAGAATCATTCAAACATCCAAATTAACCGATTTATAACCAAAACTTTACAAAGGACTGCCCTGAAAAATACCGCCCCTCCATTATCTCGATTCATATCAAAACCACTCTCCAAACCTCAAGTCATAATATTTTAATTCACTTCCGTAAATTTTCTATAAACCATTTTTCGCTGCAGATCGTCTTCTAATTCAATTTTTCAGTCATAAATCAAAACACACTTCGTTCACGTTCCCAACATGCCAGCATTATATTCATCAAAACTTCCTTCCCGACATGTTGCGTTTACTCATATCAAAACTTATTTCCAATCCATGTTCCGTATGTGTTGCTAACTTCACCAGTCATCAAAACTTACTTCCACTTCGTTTCAACACCGTTGATGTCCCTATTGGTACATTCTCAGTATGGCTTAAATTACGACTTCCAAAACTACTTTACGGGACCAATTCACAATTCAATGTCAGCAAGTTACTCAGACAGTTATCACTCATATTTCAAAAACCAATTTAGATTCAAGTTTCATCTATATATCAAAAAATCCTATTTTTCTCTGCCGTATTCATCATATATTTTCAGACCTGAATCTTAATATTTGAAAATAATTGCGCAATATTTCACAATTCCAGCCCCATAGACTGTCAGGGGACATTTCCAGCTTTATCCAGACCTCGGCACGCCGAGTCCCCAACGAACCATATAAAAAGCCGTACATGACGAGCTGAAACAAAGTCAGTTTTCGGTGTACCTCAAGTTAGTTTCTGCGTTCCGCAAGTGAAGTCTCTAAACCAACCAGTGTCTAATTCTTACCCGGTCAACCTTAAATCTCAACAATTCGAGTGGCCTTACTACTACCTTGGCCGAAACCACGTAAAAAAGATTATTAAAATTAAATTACCATAGCGTCAAAATCCTACAAGTGAATTATCTCAGACTTTAAATGCAGTCTCAATCAAATTAAATAAAAATCTCCGGCCAAGGCGAAATTCTAAGTGTAGAAACTTTAAAATTGTATAACTCAAAACAATTTTAATTTAAGTTAAATACAATAATCAACTCGCTTAATAAATATTTTTATTTTCGTTTAAAACAAAGTGTTCTTATTTCAAGAGAAATATATACAGGGTGTAGCTTTTTACCCTGCCATAGACAATAAATTAAAACAAAGTGCTAGTCGAGCTCTAACAATAAAATACAAGTGTACTACAGCTCTGAAGCACATACAGGGCGAAGCATTTGGCCCGTTCCAGCTTTTTAAGGACATACCACCTCGATCTTCTCAAAATCAAGTATTAAATGCACGAACAGCCTCAGGAGTCTCAACTTAAGTTCTCCATAGCAAACTTTTATTTATTCAAACCCAAGAGGGTGGTGTTCAGAAACCACTGCATGTGTAAACAATAATGTACATCACACTTTAAAGTGTGCTTTCAAAAATAAAACTCCTACTTATACTTAACATTTATTTAAACAATATGCTTATGACCATTTAAAGAATTTTACAACGTAAAAGTACATCTTAAGTAAAAAAAAGTACCAGCAAACAATTTATCTGGCAAACTGTCTCTTATCTGGTCCCGGCCTCCTCTTAGGCTGCCTGTAAACAGTGTTTTTCTTGAAGTTCCTATCATCCGCAGAATTCATATTCTTGTAATAGCCGAAGCCTCCGCCACCTTTCCGTTTCTTTTCGGGCCGTTCGGCTTTTCTAACGGAAACTTTGAGATCCACGGCCGGAGGCACTTTGAAGCCGAAAGATAACGCCACTTTGGCCAAATCTAGAGTGGACACATCAAAAATGGTCTTCAGATGGTGTGAATCGTACGCCCTGACATACGCTTTGAAGGCCTCCTTCGCCGACATGTTCAGAAAGTAGTTTTTGCCAATCAAATTCTCCAACTGAAAATATACAGTTGGATGTAAATGATAAGAAATTAGTTATTTTTAATAATAAAGTATAAAAATTACTGGAATTGAACTGGTGTGCCACAAGGTTCCGTCCTTGAGCCATTACTATTTCTAATTATATATTAATGATCCGGTACCTGCTAAAATTCAATAAAAGTTTTCTTATTCGTGCTCTGGGGTTTAATTCGAATGAGAAAGATGTTTTTATATCACAGTTACATGAAAGGGAATTTCTTACTCTTATGCATGCTCTTGTATTTTTGAGAAACCTGTAGACTTTTTTTTATTTTTGGCCTTGAAAAAATCGAAATAACGTCTTTTTTTTGCCAAAAGTTAGGGAAGATAATTTTTTTACTTGTACATATTTTGACTAAGGCTATTAAGCAGCCCGAAGGTTAAAGTATCGTATCAATTTGAATATTTTTTTACGTAAAACACGCGATCTAAATAAACCTCTTACCTGCGCCTGGATGTCAGCAATCTTGCTCCAACTGAACTCGAACTCGTTCAAAGGAACCTTCGCTTGCTTCAAGTACCTCAGAAATCCCAATTCCTCGGGCCTGAGTATCAAAAGGGCGTGTCCGCTGCTGCCCTCTCCTCTAGCAGTCCTGCCGACACGATGGATGTACTCCTTGGGATCATCGGGGGGATCATACTGCACTATCCAATCGACGGCGGGAATGTCTAGCCCCCTAGCAGCGACATCCGTGCACAGCAAAGTTCCAGTCTCCGCGTTGCAGAACTGGAAGAAAGTCGTCGTTCGCTTGGTTTGCTTCTGCTTTCCCTGTAACAAAAATGAGTCTTCAGGCATAATAAAATTATTTCTTTCACTCGTACTTACATGGATACACATAACTGGAAGATCTATGTAATTGAACAATTCGTGATGGTATTTAACAGACATACAAGAGCTGAAGAACACCATCACCTTCTTCTTTCGGTTCTTCTTGAGGAACGTGAACAGCACTAACAATCGTTTCTCCGAGGGACAGACGACGTAGCCCTGTTCAAGACCAGATACTGTCGCCTCGTCTTTCGCATCATCTACGCCAACGTAGATCGGTTCCTTCTTTAAAGCGAGCGCTGTCAAGGCGTCAGTTTTCTTGTTCTGCGTGGCACTGAACAACATCGTTTGCCTTCGTTCTGGAAATTACTTTTGCAAAAAATCGTTCATGTGAAAAGACAACGTTACTTACTCGGCAAAAGATTGAGGATTTGCTTCACTTCTTCCTCGAAACCAACTTCTAAAATCCTATCAGCCTCGTCAATAACTAAACATTGTAAATTCTTGTATAGAAAGTCTGGTGTGTTCTGCAAGTGATCGAGAAGCCGTCCTGGTGTCGCCACTAAGATATTTATACCTTTCGACAGTTTCTGAGCCTCGGTTTGCCTTGCTGTTCCTCCCATCACCAGTCCGTAAGTGTGGTGATGATATTTCATTAATTCTTTCAGTACTCCAAAAGTCTGCATCGATAGTTCACGTGTGGGGGAGATAATGATAACACCGGTACCTGGAAAAAAATTGATAAAGGTTCTACATCTACGATAAACAACGTGATGAAAGCTTACCATTTCGAGGCATGAATTTCAATTTGTAGATGAGTTCGACGGCTGGTATTAGAAAAGCCAACGTTTTACCAGAACCCGTTTTTGCTGCTCCGACCAGATCTCTCCCCTCGAGCAATGGTGGAATGGATCTAGCTTGTATCTCGGTTAATGTAGAAAAACCCATATCGGCAATGGCTTTTAACGTGTTTTCACAAACTTTATCTTTTAAAGATTCAAAGGTGCAATTACTTAAAATTTCTAGGGCCGTACTAGATCCAGGAACTAAAAATTTCATTTAAATTATAAAATAAAACACAATATACATTGTTACACGTAGTGACATAAAAAACTGATCAGAAAGTAGCTGTACTCATTTGTCTCAACTCCAAATTCTTTTAAAATCGAGGAAACATCGTATTCGCCTTTAAATCATCATAATAAAAAGTTCCATATGCTTGAATAAATCATAAAAGCTATGAATGCCCTGTTATATTATTTTTTATTCAAGTTGTTGCATATACAAAACTTACGTTTATCCTTTAGGTCTGAGTTTTCTATATTTTCTTCAACATCTTCCACAGTATCACTCAGTTCCTCCTGTTCAACGCTTTCTTCTAGATCTAAATCTTTCTTCTTCTTGTTCTTTTTCTTTTTTTCTACAAAATTTGTCAAAACAGATTAATTTTTACATGCGAATACCGAGACAAGCATCGACTTACTTTTATTAACTCTTTCATCCTCAACTTCCTCATTATTCATCGGTCTTTTAACCCCTTTACCAACATTCTTCTCGTTGCTGGTGGATTCAAACACTACAAAAAAAATTACGTAGCTACAACTTGCATACTACCAAAAAAATTGTATCTTACCTTTTTCTTTCTTCTCAGCTTCTTTCTTTTGGACCAGCTTTAACTTCTGCTTTTCGCGATTTTTAATTTTTCTCATTAAAACTTTATCTTGAATTGACATTTTCAAAAAATCCTAAACACTTTTTAATTTAAAAAGAAACATACGCACACGTGCACTTCAAACATTAAATTACAATAAGTTAGGTTAAAATGTTAAAATTGGAATTTTCATGTGAAGATAAGTACCAACTTCTAAATAAAATATAATCAGAAGTTTCGCCATCTGTTGGCGAATGTATATAGTACATAATGCAAGCAACTATATGATGTAGTGTAATATTGGTTGCATATAACACGCATAATAATTGTGTAGTTAAATTTGTAAATTAATAATAGGTAAATAAATAAATGCTTTATTTTGAGGAAACGATTACATAACAAAAAAAAAATATCAAAAATACGCGAAAACTGAAACTCTGATAATTGCTATATACTAAGATATTTAGCTAAATTACTCTTCTTTTTTTAATTATTTTTTAGTTACCTACGCATTAGATACTACCTGCCTAAAGTAAGAATTGTGTTGTACCTAGATAACAGAGATTTTTTTTTCTCCGAGTCTTGAAATAAGTATTTGTAATATATCGTCAAGCAGTTGGTTTTTATAATTAGGTAAGTAGGTAGGGACGTTGAGTAGCACTTTATGTGTTTTTTCTGAATTATTTTTCGTTTCCTTTGCTTTTATTAATATATAGATATATGAATTAGGTAATAAACCCTTGCTACTAAATGACATATTTTTAAAGTAAGTAGGTATATAAGTAAACAAAAGAAAAGATAAATGACAGATGAAGATAATAATTATATATAAAGCACATAATCGCTATGCAGAATTACGTAATTGCTCTAAAAAAGTCTACGAAAAAACTTGATGTTTATACCTACATCGTGGCATTTTGAACATCTGAGTTGAAAACAAAATCCGCGTATATAATACAAAAGTAATAAAAAGATCCATTGCCATCTGTTTGCTAATGAATGAAAAGAAAGGGAACCAGAGACGCGTTGTCTGGCCTAGCAGGCTTGGCGACAGAGTGTCTGGTGTGACCGATAACCTTGTTGCCGCTCTGTTACATTCCAATCAAGAACTTTTGCTCTAAACAAATTATCTCCCATTTAAAATGCGCAGTTTTTGCAAAAATGTAAACAATGTTCCCCTGGAGTGAGTTTTTGATTTAAAAAATTGCTCAATTCGATCGTTTAATAAGTAGGCAAAAACTATTTATATCCGGCAACACTGCCAGTAAACTTGTTTCACAAACGGATGTCGGAGCCTCTAGAGCGATCCAGCGAGTTAGGACGTACGGACCAAGCAGGCGCCGTTCAGTCTGGTGGGTTTTCGGCATATATCAGTGATTGTTACGTATACAGTGTTTCTTTGATGCCTCCGATAAATACACTTCAAATCCCTTTTGATGGCGTGAGTATACAGTTTAGTCAGCAGAGTGGGGGTTTTCTGTGAATCGTGACGAAAAATGGTTGCTACATAGGTCGCAGATAAACTTCAGAGCGATATTTTAGTTGTTTTTTTGAGAATTTATTTTGATTTAATAGTGCAGAAGTGCTTCAAGTTAGTGTATGATGGCGCACGGACTGAATTCAGTGTTAAAACGGGGAGTTGCCAGTGTGAATTGCAAAAATGAAGGAAAAGGTATCGGATCACGTCGCATTTTCGCTCCACACTTTAAGTTGCAAGTCCTCGATTCCTATCGTAACGACGCTGATTGCAAGGGAAACCAAAGGGCGACGGCGAGGAAGTACGGCATACATAGACGGCAAATCCAAAAGTGGCTACAAGTCGAAAATACGTTGAGAAACAGCGTGAGTGCCAAGGAGAAATCAGGCGAGTGTATTCCTGAGGTTAGAAAATGTGAGTTCGAGGTGGCCTTGAACAACAGACAGCGGGACGACGATTCGTATCCACAGAGCGCCAGCATGGCTGGCGGAGTCGAAGCGCGGGTTCCGGCGCTAACGCAAAGCCCTTTGGCGACCCCTTGGCCGGATAGCGCCTCCGCCCCGCTTCCCCTGGACTTCACCACACACAGCCGCGGTCAGACCAGCCCGTTCGTCGCCAGTCCTTCGCCGCCCTCCCCCTGCGATCCCGCGGCGCCAATGGACCTGTCTTTCAAAAGACCTACTTCTATAGCCGCGGGCTCGCCGAGCGCACCTGTGTGTTACACGCCTCTCTCCCCGCTGCGCTTGTCAGCGTCGCCCAGTCTCTCGCAGCCTCACCCAGATGTATGGGACTTGTCCACGAAGAATTTGAAAAGGAAATGCCATTCTCCATCGCAGACTTCTCCCAAGCCTGTGAAGCTCTTCAAGCCGTATCTGGACGACATCAAAGATACAAACAACTCTGAGGAATCTCTTCCGTCGAATGTTAAATTGGAGCCCGCTACGCCTTGTTGTTCCGCAGCATTAAACAGCCCGAATTGCGAAACATTCTACTACAACAACAACAATAATATTTGCGATATCAAATCCGAATACAATACCTACACGATTCAAGAACTTCAGCCGAAATCGGCGATGAACTATTACTATACCTACCCGACGTACCCAGGTGTTGATTACGATATTGGCAGCAATTATTGCGGGGTGTACGAGGACATTAGTTACGGTCAAAATTTGGCACCGCTGAAACAAAGGCAGAGCTATAGTTTGGACTTTAAACTCAGCGCTATCAACTGCTATTACCAGGATTCTATGTGCAAAGGGAATCAGCGGGCGGTGGCGACGAAATATAACGTCCATCGGCGCCAGGTTCAAAAGTGGTTGAAGCAGGAGGACGAGCTGAAGTCGAGGAACGAGATTAAACAAACGCACGCCGTCAGGTAGAAACGATTGCATATCACTTTTAAAAAAGCCTCGAGTCTATTAGTTTTAAGGAAAATCCAGGCGGCTGCATGTCGTCCGAAATACATATCCCGATATTCGACGTGTTAATTTGTATATTTTTGCCTTAAGTAATTTGTAGAACGGGTGCTAATTTTGAAAATATTGCTCAGATAATAAAACATACTTGTGCCTTTTAGAATATAAGACGAAATGTGCCAAAATATACCGGAAGGCAGCTATTGGGATACCTGAAATTTGCAATGCGTATATTTTTTTATTGAAAAAAATCTGTCTTTTGTCTTCCTTTTTGCCATATTCACTTTGGTCTTTACTGCCAAAATATATTTATTATTTATTTGTAATCTTTGTACAGTTCGTAAGTATAATTTTATAACAAAATAGGTATTTATATACAAGAATATTGGATTTTTGCAATTAATATGTGATTTAGGTATTAATTTATCTTTATTCAGACAGTTGTATATACTATTTTTAACACAACAAGAATATTGTGACCTTACATTGGTAGGTTGTGAATATTTTTAACTGACAAATTGTTTTTATCAAACTGTATATTATCAGCTAAGCTGGTGACACAAATTTTTATAGATATTGTATTATTTTATATCAGATATTTTATAGAGGATATTAATAAAAAATGTATATAATAAACAACGTTTTTTATTTAGTAATCTTATGATCGAATAATAAATTAATGCTTTTGTTCTGTATGCAAAGATAAGATTATTTTTGTTTTAACTGATTTATTACATTTGAACAAAATTTATTTTAAAAAATTTGGAAATTTATCGGCCTCTCTTCCGGCGCCAGAAATTTTTTAAAAAGAATTATTACATGGCATCTTGCCAGATTTGTCCAGTTTGTTTTAAACGAATTGTTATATGCTTTAAATCAAAATTTATTCAAATATTTTTAAACGTTTATAGGCGCCAGAAAATGTTTAATTATTGCAGAGCACCCTATGGGGTTTGTCCGATCCTCCTTGTCAGTGTCCGGTCTGGCGCCAACATTTTATGAAAATATTTAATCCCTTTAGAAAATTGAAGTCCATCTGGGTCTATCTCTTAAATACCTAGTTGACCTGTATTTATATACCTACATAAAATTGTTTCCAAGAAGAAAGTAATGGCCGTGTCCTTAACGACATATTATGATGATTAATAATGATTTACTCGTCCTGTAGATCATAATACCTAATCAAGGGTAAATCATGTAGGTAAATATTGAAAAAAAACATGAAAATAATTGCAAAGAACTTATTATCTACATAAATGTGTACATGTATTCTAATACACGTAATTTACTCCAGTCGAATTAGCATTTTGACAAAAAAAAGTTTCTAGGTAAAAGCCAAATCTAGGATGTTAAGAATGATGGTAGGTATGTACAATTTCTTATACTTCAATTTTTTTGCGTGGCAAAATATTTTATTGAACAATAATTAAGGTGTGAGAATGTTTTTTTCGAGTTTTAGAAAAAACTATTGATTTAGAAAAAAAGTGTTGCTTAAAAGTTGTGCGCCTTGAAAAACCTACAAAAAGAGACCTATTTCACCAAAATCGGTTAATTTGTTTATGAGTCATTGCAAAAGAACATTCTAAAATGGCTGTTTTTTCAATGGTTAATAAACAATAGAAAAACATGTTTCATATACCTACTTTTTACCGTAGAAACAGAAGGCTCTTGTGGCATAGAAAAGGCACGCGAAATCGGGAGCCATATGGTGGAATAGTTTTTGTACAATCAATTTGTTAATGACTTTTTGACATTTTTTAACGCTTATTTCTCAACGATATGGCAGTTCTACAGCAATCTGGGAGTTGCGCAAATGAAAGTTCATGATTTATACTATCAATATCAAAAGGACCAATAAGTATTGATTTTAAATTGTTGAAAATAATCAACAAGTCAGCACTAAGTTTTTCGTTATAAACAAATAGAATATCTCTCCGGCGATGCATGTTATATCGAAATGCTGACAAAAGCATCTGATAGTTGACATTTTTTCACGAATTTAAAAAAGTCTCAGAAGCTGAGATAGTTTTTTTTAAAATCACTGTGGCCTTGTTTATTAAGAGTTATTCGGAGTGTATTAGTCATCCATGCTTCCAATTTTAATTGTAAATAACTTCACGTCAATAAAATGACGCAGCCTAATGTACGGTGTGCTTGGAAAGAGAGTGATAGAGATGTAATAGAATATGACATTGGACAAATTTATTATACCTAATCTTTAAATTTCTCGGTGCATTTGAGGACATTAGGGCTAATTTTATTTTAGTTCTACAAAAGGGAAAATGTTTATTTTAATAATACCTATGTGGGATGATGAGAATTATTTTTGCAAATCGAAAATAGAAGGAAATAAAAATATTTTTTTATATATACTTTTTTTCTCATCGTCCCACATTGTAACATGTTTTTAATGTCTTTTAGTGAAAGCCGTTTTTTAAATAATGGTTTATATGAGAGTAAATTGCACCGTCTTTCCGGCTTATATCCGGAGCGTTCTTAATATTAAGGAATGATTTTAGCTGGAATCTACAGGGGAATTTTCAAGGAATCCTATGCAAAAGTTTAAAATTCACTGAGTATATTAAATATATTTCCGTTGCTTAATTATGTATTATTTACGAAATATACGAAAACGCGAATTTTCGTTAAATTACTAAATGTAAAAATAATTTTTTTAAAGAAAATATACATTCCATTATTCAGATTTCGTTCTGGGTTCAATATTTGCCAAGAAAATCCAGATTATTCCGGCGAAACGAATTTGAAACACCCGAGACTCGTTCTCCCCCACCATCGCTCGCTCCCACACTGACTATCAGAGCAACGGCAACTTTAAACAATTGCCATATCAACAATTTTTAAATAATCGAGTCGAAAACATTTGCATAGAATTTTTTGAATATTCCTCTTTAGAAATCAGCTAAAATCATTCTTTAATATTCATAAACAACGCCATAGCGATTTAAAAATCTATCTCAGATTCTATTGGTCGTAGACTTTTTTTTTAATTCGCGAAAAAATGTCAACTATCAGATGCTCTTATCAGCATTTTGGCACCATGCATCACCGAAGAGATATTCTATTTGTTTATAACGAAAAAAATAATGTTAACTTTGATAATTGTTTTAATACTTCATTTGGTTCTTTTTTAACGCGCTTTTATTAGCTTCAACTGTATGTTTGTTTGTACGTAACGGAATCTTTGAACGTGATTCTCACCCACTTCAAAACGTCAGATTAAACTGAAACTTTGCACACTCATTAAGGACCGATGATAATACAATAATTTGACAATTTTGTCCTAATGTCCTCATCAGGATATAATAAGATTTAAAAATGACTAATCTTGTTGAGATTTTGCCGGAGGCGCCGCTGTTATCTTTTGTATAAGAGCCTCACCCTTCTATCGGACCTCTGGGAGGTTCGACCGTTTAATTCAAAGTCAAAAAGTTATTAACAAATTGATTGTGCAAAAACTATTCGACCATATGGCTCCTGATTTTGCATGCCTTTTCTATGCTACAAGAGCCTTCTTTTCCTGGGGTAAGAAGTATATGAAACATGTTTTTCTATTGTGTTCTATGTAAAATTGTAATGACACAATGAATATCAAAGCAATTGTATTCAAGTTGATATTCTAAGGGTTTTTGAGGTCAGTGAAAAAAATATAATGCTGAAAAATAAAAGTCCAAAATGGCTGATCCAATATGGCCGACTTTATGTAAAATATTTCATAGAAAATGACGTACCTACTCGAGGAATTTCAATAAATCTCGCTGAAATTAATATTAAAAGGGTATTTGAGGTCACTGAAAAAGAATATGATCTTGGAAAACAAATTTTAGGAAAAATTGCATTTTTTGGAAGGTCACACTCTACGTTCACTTCCAGTAAAGGTTTGAAACGATTAGGATTAATTTGTTTGGTTATTTCAACTTTATTAGTCCAACATTCTGTCCTATTAGTTGGGTTTTCTACCACATGTATTATTATCCTCTTCAAAACAAACATAGTTCTTCCAAAAAAAGCTTTGAAAACTGAAAGAGACTACTTTCCAAAACGTCAGCAAAATACATTATTTCTGTGTTCATTCCGATTTATATTATTTGCAAAACATAACCTCTGACTATTCCTTTGACGTAAACGTCACGGGCGCAGAGGCTTTTTTCTAATAATTCTATTATTTTGTAGATTCGGTGATTTGTTTTTGAAGAGGGTAATAATACATGTGGTAGAAAACCCAAATAATAGGAAAGAATATTCGTAGAATGCCAAAAATAACTTTCAGACAATATTTATTAGCCCAATATTATCGAACTATAATAAAAAATTTAAAAAACAGTTTTTATTGAAATTTTTGCAAAAGAAAGGGTCAGACGAATTAATTCTTAAAATCCGCCATTTTGAATTTCACAATTTTTACATCGGGTTCATAATCAGAGCCCAAGAACCTCCATGATATAGATTTTAGCCAATTTCGTTGAAAACTTTGCGAATTGGGGGTGTAAAATGGGGGCTGCAACCCCCCCCCTCCCCCGAGGTGAGTGCACTAATTTTCAAAGGTTTCATATGTTGCCGAAACTTGTTAACAAAATGTAAAAGTTTTCAAGTCATCCATTGAAGTAGTAACGATCAAGACCGAAATACATTAATTTCCTCTACTACCTACTATCAGTATTTGAGTTTCATCAAACATTCAATTGCGTTTTTCTTTCATCAATTTCGAAAAATATACGCAGGATCTAAGACCATGCAAACATCTCCATTGTCCAATCCACCTACAGAATTACTATTATTATGAACGATATTATACATACACGTTAATTATTTTTAATAATGATATTATTCGTCCAATTTGTTTTGTACGAACTGGCTAATTCTGATTATTATGCCTTTGTCTGTAATTATTTACTTTTCCTGTATCATGAGGATGATAACACTTATTTGATAAATAAACAAAAAAATCTTAATTTAATTTATTGCGTTGTTGAGTACCAGCACAATGAATATCAATAAAATTAAGGTTAATTTTACTATTCGATTAAATAGAGAAGGGTGGCAAGTTTACACAGTAAAATACGATGAATAATCGTTATATAAAACTGAATGAGTTATATCCTCTAGCTACATATGTTACTACAATAGGCAAGACCAACCCACGGCGTACTTTGCTTACGCCTATGCAATAGTCACCCAAGACTAAAATTGTCCCGTTGACGAAAGAATTTATATTTATACAAAATATCAATTAATAGAACAGAGATAAGGAAAGTTCGTCCCAGTAAACGGGAACTTGTTACAGGTGGAACTGCTCGTGTTAATGACCCTCATTTGCAAGAGATACAAATGCACAAAGAGGTGAGCTTTAAAAAATATTTGTTCTTTTACGTTTACAATGTTGATGCCCCGAAGAAAAAGATGCGAGATATGCGTTTGAAAGCGCAATAAGATAATTTTGTCAATTCTCAATCAGACAGGTATGTTTTGCTTTTGCAAATAGGGCCAATACTCATACTCAACGCCGAAACTTTTGGCAATTTAAATAATACATTGTTGAGCAATCGTTTTACTAAATACTCTAGAGGGCGCATTTCTCAACGGATCAAAACGAAATTTGGCAGGCATATACTTTGGTTTTGGTCCATATCTCGGTTAAGTTCGAAGATGGGCCCAATGAAGTACATCCCCTCTACTTCATTGGATGGGCCAGGCCAAATCGTCTCCTTCGTTTCAAAATGGCGGCGGTTAATATGTAGGCACATGCGATACATCGCTGGATAGTGCTCATCTAGCTCTACAACTTTCGTCTAAAACATTATAGGACGAAATCTACCTTTTCGACTGGTCCCTGTCATCGGGTTTTCTTATTTCATAGCAGTCTAGATCAAAATTTATAATTGCTGTAGAAAAAATAACAACAAATAAATTTATGAAAATAACCACACACGTTCAAAAATTCATCCCGAATCCAAAAATGCAATAATATACAGGGTGATCTATTTGAAAATAAAAAGTTAGGATTAATTCCGGTAAAACCAGAAGTGGTATCAAATTACAACACTTCAAAGTTAGACAATAAAATTAAAATATATTAAAGACTACTGCAGATCTGACTTTTTGGAATAAGAACAATTTTGCTTAAAATATGATTCTTAATCGAATGACATACGTTTCAGACTTTCCTTGATCGAAAAATATTTTTAAACTGCAGCGCCATCTCTGGTGATAATGTTATAATAGTAAATTGTATTTCCCTGAAGAAGGCATTAATAATAGAAATCTTTTACCGTTTACAGAATAAAAATATATTTTTTAGTTTCCGAGATATCGGTTCTGTGGGATTGTTAACTAAAACAACCTGTATAACAAGAATGAAATTTTTTAGAGCGTCAGATTCAAATCTGCCTAGGGGTAGAAAATTCCAAAATCCGACCCTGTTTACAGGTGACGGCACTCGTCATATCTTGTTGACCTACTTCTTGCAATACAAACATAAACTATGTAGATAGTCAGTAGACATATTATGTGCTATAAAAAAGCGGCATATGTTTCAAATCGTCAGTACCGAAAGCACCAAACTGGCTCCACACGAAACTATTCGCAGGATCCAGTGACGTGCAAAAATGTTTTCGTTTCTAATCGCCGAACACGAATGCTAGTTGAAAGTTCCTCAAAAAGTGCGCGATTCGGTGAAAAGGGTCAAAAGATTTTTTTTAACTCTTGAAATTTCGTTAAATATTTGTAATTCAATCAAATAAAAATGTATTTTTAAAATAGTTCTATAACACAAGTCAGCACATTTATACACAGTCGCGATGTCGATATCGAAACTATTCTGACTGCATGTTAAGTAACATAAGATAACTCGAAAAAACAAACGCGCTTTCACAAAAAGCATTAAAGAAAATATTGAACACTACTAGATTACTGGTATACCTGAAATAAATAATGGTGAAAGGAAGGGTCATTGTTCAGTGGGAAACCTGGTCCATGCCAGACGTAAATAACTTTTTCATAGAAGGCTATGGACCTTATTATAATGGAGGCAAACTATAGCATGAATGGAATGACTGTGTGCAGACGTAAGGGTCGTAAATCTTACCGAGGTAACAATCCTAAAATACAAACTAACTTTTAATAAATTAAGAGCAGTAACGAGGGACATTTACAGACCTCCCCCAACAAATATAAACAGGTTTATTAACGATGAGGATTAGTAAAATTCGTCAAGAGTAGCACCCAATAATCTCGATCAGTTTCCTTTAAATAAGCATATTATACTATTAGGAGATTTTAACATTAATTCTAATACAAATTGTGAAATGTAATTGCCTATAAAAATTTGTTTCTATCCTACAACCCTTCAGAAATGGTTTACGATGATAGCAGGGTAGTACTAAAATCAACAATGTGTTTAGTAATCTATCTCACAGTACAGTATTAAATGCGCAAAGTAATTGAACCTCATCTTTCTGATCATAAGGGATAATTTCCATGTTTACAATACCAATGTCACGAATATGAAGGCAATAAATAATTTTGTATTTTGCAGACTGATGATGGAAATCAATATAAAAAAATTTGCCAATAAGCTTAAAGTATTTAATTGGTGTAATTTTTTTCAGTAACATTGTCCAAATGCCAAAGCTAACTATCCTTAAGATGTATTGTCTAATAATCTAATACATGTACCTAATGAGTGTTTTAAACTAAAGAAGGTAATGTTCAAGTAAAAATAAACTGAGACATAAAAAACCAAACAAAAACTTTACGACCTCATTAAAATACCGGTACTCTTTTTTGTGCTGGTCGCAAATTGACTCGCTTACCTTTATAGGTTTCATGTCAGGCTTGGCGCCATGGCCCGCAGCGATATAATTAGAAACACACTACAACTTGGCTAGAAACATACTCTGGAGGCTATTCAAGCAGATAAAAATGTCTACAAACGACTAAAAGCGGAATATAAGGCAGAAATAATAAATAAAATCAAATCGAGAAGTAATGATAGTTGCATAAATAAAAATTTAAACAGAAGACTGCCTAGAAAATGATAAATGACAAACATAATAATATGCAACTAGTGACACCAAATAATTTAACTCCTAATCAATTTGCTGATTGCTACATTATTGAAGACATTATATCTAAAACTAAAACTAGGTAGGTATGTAAGATAAACAGAGGGATTTTCTTAGCTATCTCAGAAAGTTGCGTAACTCCACTAATTCTTTCTTTCTGTCTCCAGTTGGCTGTGAGGAAATTCGAAATATTATTAACAAACCAAAAACTCAAAATCCAAGGACATTTATGGCTTAAGTTATGAGCTCATAAAGCTAATAAGATGAAACACTAATTGAACATATTATTATGGACCTGATTAATTGTTGTATTATCAATGGTATTCTTCCAAAAGTTCTAAAGATTTCACTAATAATTCCCATCCATAAGGAAGGTAACTATAATGAACCATCTAGTTTCCAACCAATTTCAGTCATACCGGTTATTGGAAAAATATTTGAACTAGTTTTCAAAAATCGATAGTAGATTATTTTGAAAATATTTCAGTCTCTGTACAGATCTGGCAAATGAACAGTACTGGCATTTTGTGAAATTATTGAAAATGTTTTTGAAGCTTTTTAGAAGAAAGTATTTTGTACAGCAAAATTCTGTTACTTGTCAAAGGCTTTTGATACGGTTGGCTATAATATTTTATTGACTATACTTGAGTACTATGATGGTGTAGGAGACATTACAGTAAATCTTTTTGCATCATATTAATATAACAGATCTCGACTTCTTAAATGGAATATGCAGTATCTAACCAGAAATGTATTAAATCAGGTGTTCCTCAAGGATCGGTTTTAGAACCAGGCTAATACACTTAACTTTGCAGTGATGCCATCTAATATTGTAAACAACGATCCTGTAAAATCATTAGGTGCTTGGTAGCTCTTTAACTTTTGCTCATCATTATGATATAAGAGAGAAACAATTTACAGGGTGGACCATTTAATAATAAGCCAGAGGTCAGATTCTTTGGACCAAAATATGAGGATGTAACCAAGTATGCTTTGTAAAATATAACCAAGTATGTTGTGTAAAAAAAATATATAATAATAATAAAACGTCTTTATTTAAAGGGCGAAGTTTAGCCAAAGGCTATTCCTCCTCTGCAACTCCTATCCACAATAACACCTCTACCTTCTTATTTACAGTCTATTTTTACTCTTCTTCGCTGGACTCCACAATTTCTGTCTTTCAATTCAATTCCAAATTATTAAATCCACGTTTATTATTTTTCTTCTTCACTCTCTAATTTTCACTTGTTCTTTTTCTTTCTTAAATTTGTTTTTCCAATTTTACAACCTGTCTTTTATCTGTTGTTTGTTGTTCTATATCACTAAATATCAAAGTACTCAAAATAAACAAAACAAAACACCATATGAATTTTGATTAATTTCATTCCAAACATAACCTAACTTAAACCTCCTTGTCTTTCTCCAGGAAAGCATTTACCAACTATAAAAAAATTTCCTACTTAAAAGAAATGTCATAATGACTTAAATGTCAGAAATTATTTCAACAACAACTTAATAACTACTAACATAGATGTCAGTATCAAACTTACTGTTGACATCAAATAAAAACTTAAAACTATTAAAACAACTCTAAGCAAGTATTAACATTCTAAAACACATACCTTTCGGATCTTTAGCTAATTTAAATAAATTTTGAAAACCATTTAAAGGAAACAAACAAATTCAAACCCTGATTCAGCAAATAAAACAAACATGCACTCTTCGTAATCGTCCAATATGCAAATACATAGCAATAGATATAAACAAAGCGTAAATTAATATAAAAGAGAAAAAAACGAAAAGGTGAAAACAGTGGGCGATTAGAAAGTAATAAAGAGAAAGTAATAATAAGTAGTAACAATAATAATAATCATATGACACTAATAAGTAATAATGAAAACCGTTTCATCATTGCGCTGCTAAAAGTGACTTTAAATATTTGCAGAGGGTAAAAATGTTATATTTTTTTATCTGTGAATTTAATGAATTGTACAATTTAACAGCGTTATATGTAAAAGATTTCTGAAACATTGCGGTAGAGTGATGCGGCATGGTGAAATTGTCGATGTGACGAATATTTAGATTGTGCGTCTGGTTACGAGTAATTAGTTTGTCTCTAAGGTAGGCAGGACCTAGCAGGGGCTTAAAATATCTAGGAATATGGTTAGACCCGCGGCTAACCTATGGGTTACATGCACTGAAGACAGCAGAAAAGGCGGGGAAAACCGCCTCTGCCTTAGGGAGGCTTATGAGTAACACGTATGGACCCAAGGCTAGCAAAAGAAGGGTATTATGCAGTGTGGTGCATTCCATCTTACTGTATGCAGCCCCAGTATGGGAGAGCTCGATGGCGGTACAGAGCACCAGAAGGAGGCTTGAGAGAGTACAGCGGAGTGCTGCACTCAGAGTTTGCAGTGCTTACAGAACTGTGTCGTATGAAGCAGTCCTGGTGCTAGCGGGGGTCCCCCCGATAGATCTACTGGCCAAGGAGAGAAGAGAGGTGTATGAAGGGACGGGGAGGCAAGAGGCAAGGGAGAGACTCCTCGAGAGATGGCAGACTAGTTGGAACAACTCAACTAAAGGGAGGTGGACAAGACGACTTATTCCAAATATAAGAACGTGGATGGAGAGGGGGCATGGAGAAATGAGCTTCCACCTCACCCAGGCTCTCACGGGACATGGTTGCTTTGTGGAATATCTCTTTGATATAGGAAAGGTTGATACACGGGAGTGTGTGTACTGTGGGGAGAACGACGACGCAGAACATACCTTATTCTACTGCAACCGGTGGAGGACCGAGAGATCAGGAGACTATTGGAACCCTGATAACCTAATTAGGTATATGCTGGAATCGGAGGAGAATTGGGAAAATGTAGCACATGCTCTAAATAGAATAATGAGGACAAAGGAAGAGGATAGAAGAAATCTAGCCCCGAACCCCTAATTGCTTTAACAGATGGGGGATGTAAGGGAACACGTGGGACGTTTTTACTAACACCAATAAAAGACGAATGACCCGTGGCCTGATGGAAAGCGAAAGCAGTTCCAGGTTACGTGGAAACACTGATCCAGGAGGGGTTTTAGTCGGTAGGAGTCCGACACTACCCGGCGTGGGCAGACACTAGCGCCGGGTGTCCATGTAGGCTTTCCCCTCCACCATTAAAAAAAAAAAAAAAAAAAAAAAAAAGGTAGGCAGGAGAAGATGTGATACAAATTCTATGTATAAAAAATAAGAAATGCAATTTCCATGTACTGTCCATCTTTAGCCAATTTAGCTCGGAGAATTTTTCGCTAATGTGATCGAACTTTCTTAAATCAAATATTAGTCGACAACAAGTATTTTGAACTTTCTGGATGCGTTTCTTGTTAACTGTATCCAAAAATGGATAGTACATAGTGTCACAGTAGTAAAAGATTGGTAAAATAATTGTCTCGCACAGCTTTTTCCTTGTTTTAAAATTCAGAAACTGCTTGTTGGCATATAGTAAACTTTAGACATATATAAGATTTCTTAACTAAGTTGCTCACATGTGCGTTAAAACTTAATTTATTATCAAATATAACTCCAAGGTTTTTCACCTCTTCCACAAATGGAATTGTCATATTATCAACTGCTATTTCTACATGGTTAATTACATAATTATAGCGAAATCTGGAAGAGAATACCATAGCAGAACACTTTTCTATGTTTAATTTCAAATTGTGATTGGTGCCGTGAACGTTTAGAGAATTGAGATCACTATTTATATGTCTTTTAGCTGCGGGTAGATTGTCTACGTTAAAACTATACTTAAGTTATACATCGTCTGCATGAGATTGGATTTTCATATATTTAAGGTTGTTGCCAAGATCCATTGTATATAATATGAACAAAAGTGGTCCTAGAACCGAACCTTGTGGAACACCAGAAACCACGGGTTTTGACTCTGATGTTCCAGACTCGGTTTTAACCCTCTGGGAACGACCAATTATAAAACTTTTAAAAAACCTAACACATACATTATTAAAACCATAAAATTGTAACTTTGCGCATAGTAATGAATGATCAACCGAATCAAACGCTTTTGAATAATCAAGGAAAGCTAAAATGTCAGCAAGTTTATTATGCAAATCCCGTAAAATATTGTCCGATATATTGGTAAGTGCTGTGTCCTGCTCTAAAACCTGATTGATATTCTGGGAATAACTTATTTTTGAGTAAGTATGTTTCTGTTTGAAAATAAACTGCTTTATTCAATGTTTTACTAAATATTGCCAATAGACTAATCGGTCAAAGATCTTTGATTTCCGCTGGACAATTTATCTTTGGTATTGGGCATACTGTTGCTTCTTTCCACATTGATGGGAAAAAACCTTCAACAAGGCAGACATTTATTAAATGTGTTAAATATGGTATAATTAACGAACAACACAGCTTTACCTTTGCAACGAAACTTCGTCAATACCAGAGAAATTTGACTTAAAGCCATTAATTATTTTCGCAGTTACTTCAGAAGCAACACGTTCAAAAGAGAAGTTTAAAGTATTATTATATTTATTAGTTTTATAAAAAGTTAAAGTATTTAGTGGCACTCCTTTATTGTTATAAACGGATAGAAAATAGTCATTAATTAAATCAGGTTCATTTAAATTATCAGGTACATTTTTGTAATTCTTTTTTGTAATTACATTTAAGTTTTTCAATGATTTCCAAAAAATGTTTGAACCTTGTTGTTCTGACTATTTGAATACTAAATTTCTCTATTTTTCATAGCGTAATGGTATGTTATTATTCTGTGGGGTAATACTTATCATGCGAAAGCAATATGTGTTTTAGCTAAAGCCAAGCCTACTGATTCTTGTAAACCTCTGTTTAATGACGTGTACATGGCCCTACTTTCATGTTTTCTTTATTACTGTTTGCTATACATTAAAAAGACAAGTATGCTGGGATTTTAACTCAGGAGGATGATCATGGTTGTAATACTAGAGAGAAGAGCTTATGTCTGAAAGGTTTACGTGTGACAAAAACAAAATGTAGGTACCCATTGCTACAATACAGTGTATAAACCTTTTTCATTTTAAGAACATCCTGTTGGAGATTGAATTGTTCAGAAATCAAGCCACAATCTTTATCAAGTTTCAGATTTATTGATTGAATTAACAAAAAAAATTGACTCGTAAATATTAAGTAAGAAATAAATTCATATTCACAATACAAATGGACCAAGTTTTCTTTATATATGTCTAGAATAAATATTGTTTAAGAATATTTATTTTAATCTCACATCCTCTTAAAAATTTGCGCCAGAGTACAAAGAACAAGTAGGATCAAGCTTTCAGGTTGAGAGAAAGAGCCTCAACGACCTCCAGATAGTTTGGCAGGCGATATTTCTATTCACCACTAGATGTCGCTACAGACACTTGCTTCAACATATTTATAAAGATAAAATTTTTCAGGCGGAACAAAATTATCAAGCATTATTTGTCTAAACTGTAGCTATCACATTTGGACTGGCCTGAAACTGTATCTACCTTTCCAAACTATTAAATAATCTAAACTGATGAACATACGTAAGAGGAGGGAATGTATAAATGCCAGTTCTAATTGTACAAACGTTGTTCATTCCTTTTCGCAAGAACTAACCAGACAAAATGGAGGTAAAGATACTTGCAAAAAGCCTGAAACACAGCTTGTAATCTTTAACGGCAAAACTCGTGCCTGTACTGGAAAATCAATTCATTAAAACTCTGACCCTACTTGTTCCTTTGCAGGCTGGTTACATAATTCACAAAGGAGAAAATACTCGTGTCGATTGGAAAATCGGCTTTTCAATGAAATCAATCTTGTTTTAACCTAAGTGATGTTTCTTATAAACTACAGTATTACGTATCGATATTTTATATAAATGCAAATAAATTATAGCTTCTTTATATTATTAATCATCACGGTGGCTGTGGCACTCAGTGTGCTAGAAAGCGTTTGATCAGTGAAAGTTGCTTTCTACCCCTTTAAAAGAGCAACGTCAACTTTATATTTCAGCAATTTGTTCGCAAGCTTGAACGACATGGTTCCAAAGTCGATAACTCTTTAGTCAACTCAGGAAACCTAAATTCTATCACACCATAATTACCAAAAACCACCATAAGTAAATAAGAACCTTACAATAAGACTTAAGATAGACAAATAAGTCATTTAGGAATCACATTGCTTTTATGACACATTCAATGATTTTGCTAAACTCTGAACTCACTTTAATTTCGTTTTCACAATAAGAACTTAAAGTTTTTACAAACCAACAAACAAAATCGTTCTCAATTAAAATGTAGAGTAGGAAAATCATAAAAAACAGGCTGACACAATACACATATAGGTAAAAAAAAGTTTATAGTTGACTTATAGTACACATAGATGTAAAAAATTGTCCGGGTAACTTAGGTGTTCCGATAGCCACTGAAGAGGCGTCTCTACCGGTGGAATCATGCCGTGGGTCTTTATTTTTACTGGAAAATATAAATAATATAAACACCACAGAAATTAGACAACCCTCAATTTCAGAAATTCTGTAATATGTAGTTAAAAACGCATGCGTACTTACTTTTACATATTTATGTTCGTATTAGTTATTTCAATTGCTAATCGAACCAAAATACATCTCTTTCAAAATGTAGAAAAAAAAATGCGAAAGACGTAATTCGAACCTACAACCTCGCGCGTGAGAATCAGGCAACTCAACCACTACACCCCGGACGGCTGTTAATAAAACTACATACTCTTTGCTACATGAACGTAATAGGTAATAAGATTTTTTATTTACCTTTAGTACCTATTATCTGTAAAAGGGACCCCTTTCAATACGTTTTTACCTACATATTACACATTTACTGTGAAAATTTTAGCTTTGCTAAAATGACGTAGGTCTGGGGGCTCTGGGATCTTGGACTATATATGGTTGAACTCTGGTTAAGAACTCATACTCTTATAACTTTTTGACACTTTTTGACAATTAAACGTTCATAAATTGCATGTTAAAAATGCATGCCATGAATTTTTTAATTTTTATTACTAATGGGATGATTTTTACACTATTGTTTAATTAGTATCTTTGAAATCGAATGGTCAAATTGTCCTACAAATTTCCTGGCAGATTTTCCAGTCTTACGCCATCAAAGTGTCAGTTCCACGATCAACATGTTTAGCGGCTGTGTAGCACTTTATCTACCTCTACCGAGAATTTTCGCAAAGGAAAAAATTGGAAGACTCGTCAAAACGAAGTCACTCACGAAAATTCAGCCTGTTAGTAATCGCTTTAAAAAAAGGGGCGTGAGACCTCGGACCAATAGGACTCCAAGTTACAATACAAATAAAACTACTTACTACTTCTACCAGGAAACATTTCATTTATCAAGTCCTGCAGTGTTTTCTTCCTACCATCTGTAGCCAACGGCTTCACTAATTTTTGCGTGTAACCATCATCTACATAACATCTAAAAGGAATGTATTTGAAATGTTCGTGTTCAGCAGATGCCTCCATAAGCTTCCTATTTACTGACCAAAATTGGTCAAATTTATCTAGGACAAATAAATATTTTATTAATTTCATCTATAAAGTAAGGAAAATAAACGGCATACATTAGAAAAATCCAGACAGCAAGATTGTCACATTCGATTTGATATTAACTATTTGTTAATGGGGTACCTACCATTTTGCAAACCCAGCCAGAGCTGATTGTGATCCTTTTTCTGCATGTTACTCGCAACCTGTCCCCTGTGCTTCAGTACATCCGCCTCTTTCAAACAAGCCATAAAATATGATTCCACCATCTCTCTAAAAGTAATACAGTAATAAATATCGAAAGTGAAAAGTAACGCAACATACTTATTGCTAAACTTATATATCTCAGTTTCTGGAAACTTTTCAAAGTGTATCGTCAAGTTCCACGGCAATGAATCTTCTGGCCCGAACAGCAAATCATGTAACACTCCTATTGGGTAATGCCATTTCAAGGGTTGCCCGTTATATTCCAACCACATTTCCTGCTCTTGCTTATCGTTTACTACGTATTTCAAGAAATGTTTTCTTACTTTGTCTGTTACTAAAGGGAAGTAGCTTAGTCTTGGCACCATCAAGTAAAAGGGATCTGGTTCTCTAAAGTCTGCCACTTCATCGCTGTCAAGTCTGAAACAAACTGGCAGTTTTCCTTCCCAAATTTCACGCAATATTTCTCTATCATTTGCCATTTTCACTCTGGTCAAGACAGTTCAGTGTTGATGTTGATAATACAGATAGGTTAGAAATTTGACAGTTGACATATGATTTGGGGATGTGTTATTATTCTATGATTGGTACGACTGCTGAGTTTCCCACAAGGGGAGGCTTTTCAAAATATCAAACGAAAAATTGTTATTTGGCTTTGTCCTGGGAAAAACATTGTACCCACTTCGATTTATCACTATCAAGTGGGTACAATGTTTTTCCCAGACAAAGCCAAATAACTATTTTTCATTTGATATTTTGAAAAGCCTCCCCTTGACCTTGACCCTTTGTAGGAAAATCAGCAGCCGTACCAATCATAGAATATAAAACCCTGTTTGCCAAGTTGGTAGGTTACTACGGATTTTCAGCACCGTTTACGATTCTCCGATTTCAGTATTTGTTATAATGATGAAAATAATAATGCTAAAACTAACTTCTTCACTTGACGTCTGTGTTCTTTCACAATAAAAGTTGCCATGCCATGTTGTCTATTGTTATTCCTTAAAAGAAAAACATATTTTAGAAGAAAATATGGTTTTCTGTCTAATACAATAACAATGAATTTGAATTTTGCTATATTCTAATGAAATAAAGTTTTATTTCGTAAAAAGACTTGTATTTTAGAAAAAAGCTATATATTTTTCTGTTTAGTAGTAAAAATAAAGGTTTTTATATTGTATAAAAATGTATCTAAAAATACTTTTTATTTTAGAAAAATATATTTTTTCGCCAATTAACAGAAAAAACTAATTTTGCTGACTAATGTCAATCAGCACAGTGTTACTTTCCGTGCCTAGGCAGAAAATGCTCATTTTCTTGAATAGGCAGAGAAAGTGTGATTGGTCGTCATTGCAAGTAATATTCTGACACTTTTTGGCAAGTAACATTTATTAAGAAACAACAATTACAGAATATTTCCAAGAAAAATTAACAAAACGTATTTTTAGTTATTTTTTGACATTAATTACTTCCTTCTTTTTTCCTCTTCTCCTACCTTTTTATACTGATTGTCTAGGAATTATCATCCGCGGCAGTCAATCTACTATTTTGCTATCTGCCAGTTAGGGCCGATCTTTTCATCTTCCATTAAATTTATTCAGCGGA
Organism: Leptura quadrifasciata; assembly: GCA_963675555.1. Classification (NCBI taxonomy): domain Eukaryota; kingdom Metazoa; phylum Arthropoda; class Insecta; order Coleoptera; family Cerambycidae; genus Leptura; species Leptura quadrifasciata. The sequence goes on along the minus strand of OY776681.1, from coordinate 8,167,125 downwards.
TAAATTCTATGGAAACGATTATTGATATAATTGTAGCCAAGGAAATTATTTCCCAAATAAATTTAATGGATGATGAAGAGACCGGCCCTTAAACAAATAGCTATTTTCTGTTTAATAAAAATTATTTTATTGTTTTTAATAAACCCAACATTTAAGAAAATGTATTCATGATATAAATTCTCACTTCAACATGTGCATTAGACCTAAATTTTAACACCTAAAATTATAGATATAAAATATACTGCCCTACGGATATTTTCTACGGATTTGAAATTCCTACCTACGGATTTTTACGGATATTTTCAGCAACTTCTACGGAATTTTATAGTACTAATGTTGGGAACACTTATAAAAATAAGGTTTATAAGTTTCCCAGACTGTTGCTTTAGGTACTTTTCGAATTTTCTTATGTCAATTATTATTTTGTAATTTGTAATTGTGTTGGATGGCGGATGGACTGTTGGAGTTGTAACCACATTTGCAACTGTCAAAACTGACAACAAAACAAGAGTAGAAGAAATGGCAATTTTTCTTTAGCCATGTTGTAGATAGATGTAGCATAAGTTGTTAAATAATTGCACTTTTACTTATTAATTTACTTAGGAAAAAAATGTATAAGCAACATCGTGTTACTAGTTAAGAATAAAAAATCTAACCTATAATTGTAGAACATGCCTTTTAAAATTGTATTCTTAGTAATAGTTATATTATGTATAAAGTACACAAATTCATGGAGTTATAACCCCATTTGTTGGATAAGTGAATGTTGCAATAAGGATGCCATACCAGGAGATATAAATAGTAAGTAATTATATGTTTATTAATGTTTGCTGTTTGTTTATTTTATTGTAGAATTAAGAAAAAGCTTGAGAGAACGTGTGTACGGGCAACATTTAGTGGAAACAGCAGTTGATGCTTTAGCGGCTCACTGGCAACCTGATTATGAGCCTCAAAAAGCTCTAGCTCTTAGTTTTCATGGATGGCCAGGCAGTGGGAAAAATTATGTGTCTAAATTTATTGCTGAAAGCTTGTATAAAAAAGGAACAAAAAGTAACCATGTTCATCATTTTATTGGGAGAATTCATTTTCCATTGGGAGATGAGTCTGAGGTATACAAGGTATATAAACGAGCCAAAATATTGTCACCTAGTCTATAATTTCCAATTTTTTGCCTTAGAACAACTTAAAGTCATGGCTGAAAGGCAACGTATCAAATTGTGGTAAACAATTGTTTATTTTTGATGAAGTAGATAAAATGCCACCTGGTATACTAAATGCAATAAAGCCGATGATAGACTACCATGATGTGGTTGATGGTGTGGATTACACAAGGGCAATTTTTATTTTTCTCTCAAACACTGGGGCTGGATTAATCAATGAACACTATGAAGAGCTGTGGAATAAAGGCCACACAAGGGAAGAGCTGAAGTTAAAAGACTTTGAGAACTTAATATCACAAGGGGCTTTTAACGAAGAAGGTTGGTTAAACAAAGAAGGATATTTTAATAACATCGCGAGGAATATAATCTATAACTTAAATTTGGGCGCCTTTTACCACAAGACTTTTGGTGTTGGTATGATATAACTATTTTTTTTCGAATGCCTTTTTTCTACGTTTAAAATGTTGCTAATACAAAAGGAGGGCTTAGTTAAAATTTAATCAGATTTCGATAACTACTACTTTTTGCTTTAAAAAAGCTATGATTGTAGGTGGATTTCATCATTCCGATACTATAAAAAGTAACTTGATAGATCATTATATTCCTTTCTTACCGATGCAGCATAGCCATGTTACAGATTGTATAAGGGAAGAATTTAGACAAAGAAAGGTGATGCATCCCGCGGACAATCATATAAAGTAAGTGTTTTATTTTCTTTTGTTTCCACAGCCCAGTAGACATTGAGCTTTGTTTATAATCTACCATTGCTGATTATTTTTTTAATTGTTCTAGTGAGGTATTGGAATTCATAGAATGGGGTCCAGACCGAAGTAAATTATTCTCAAAAACTGGCTGTAAACGAATAAGTGCTAAAGTTGCGATACTAGCATCAAAACATTATGCTTCAGTAAAAGAAAACAATGAATTATAGCGAATTAATTTTATCATTTAAGGTCAAACAATGCTCGAACGAAAACTTTGTATGTTGTAAACTTTTTATATCAGTCTAGATTTAAAAGCAATGTATTGAGGAACAGAATCCGATGATGTCATTATGCAGCTACATGAATACCAGAAAATTATAATAGAATCGAAAATACCCAGCTTATATAATATATAAGGGTCTGGCATAAAAATAAAACATTTTTTTGTTCATTATACAGACAAGTGCATGTTTTCTTTATATATGAAGTGGATTTCCCAAAATGGCGACTTTTGGTCTTTCGAGACGAATAGTTTTTTCAAATCACTTATACTTTTACTTCTCACATTCCACAAAGTACTATATACCAGTACCCTTAGCTTTTAACCTCGTCATATATAAAAAAATACATTTTTGGAAAATAATGAAGATATTTTTTGACATTTTATTAGCCTAAGTTTACAAACGATTTACACATTTTTAAGAAAATAAGTACTTGTTATATTTTCATACAGTATATTTACCTTGAAATATTTACATTTTGTTACATTTTATAAAAACATTTTCTCCTTTTAATTGCAGCTACAAAATAAAATTTGAAATGACTTTGTATTGTTTCCAGTCGTCTTTAAAATAAAAGATTATTCCTCTGATTTATTTTAATACAATATGTGCATATGGCAACAAAACATGATTGTATTTAATAATCAATTAAATTATATAAACTTCGTGAATGCACATTGCGTAAATCAAGTTAACATTATCTGGAGATAATTAAATTGTGTAATTTATGACACTTAATGGAAATATAGGTTGTACGCCTCGTCAATTTTTCACAAACATACGTCAGCTATAAAATGAAATAAAAATGTAAATTTATTAAAGATATGATAAAACTTGTCTTTTTTGCGTAAATAGACTTTACTACATATATAAATTACTAGAAGATGATGTTATTTTCATTTCTGTTTTCCTAATGGGAATATCAATTTTTTTCAATAGATTTAAGACAGGTCCTATATTTACAGAATCCAAGGGCGATGTATCTACATATGCAATAAATAAGGTACACCGTAACCCTAAATGAATGCAGTATGTTAAGATGCTAGCTCCTAAACCAGACACAAGGTTGGGCGGTTCCAGTTTGTCATAACCCAATGTTTCAGTATCATTATTAGTCAGTATTCTTATTAATGACACAGGTTTTTCAGGTAAGTTGACGTTCTGATAGTTACATATTGATTCGGATGTAATCGTGAATATATGTTGCGCTACAGTGATCCATTCGGAAAAAATTTCTGTTATCTAAAAAGTAAATACGTTATGTTCGTTTATAAAATTAGTTGTTTCCACTAAGCTATACCTCCCCACAAGAAAACTCTTTCTTTTCAGAAAATACAACTATATATGTGTTTTTATCTAAATCATATACTTTAATTCCAGCATTTGCTATCTTTGAAACTAGTTTTTCTTCTTCCAAAACGCAAGCATTAAACAGCTTCAATATTTTCTCCGTTTCGATAAAAATGAGAGTTTCGATTGTCTGTGGTACTTCTAAATTTCCTTCCCATTCTGGTGTAGCTCTAAAATTGCAAAAGTTAAGAACATAAAAAAGTTGAATTGCTTAACACTACAACTGTGTAAACTCGGGATATTCTTCCAAATCTTCATCGATTAAAGCTCTGGTGCTTGGTTCAACAATTTCACCGAACAACATTTTAAACAAATATATGTACTTGGAAGCACTTTTTCACCTACACCATGAATTGACAATTTAAATGCAATGTAAAATTGTGGTTAGAACATTTGTTTACTCGCCTTGAGAGAGATAGTGCTTATGTGAGCTCTCTCAATTTATATTGCTGTTGCCTTCGTGCATCTGAACTGAACGATCAGTTATCATCATAGATAAGAGTAAGAGATGTCGTATGGTGTCAATCTGTTGAAAATTATTTCAGTTTCGGCCTCAGATAAAGGCACGGTGTAGTATATTAGGTGATGCGACAAGACCCGTACAAATGGCTTTGTAAGTGTTTAGTTGTGTGTAATGCAATAGATGGCAGGACAAATAAAGTCTCGTCGTTCCTTACTCATAGAAGTATTAGAAATACAGTTTACATACATACAATAGTTAATGCTCTGTAGATTTGTTTTATTTATAATTAAAGAGCTTTTTAGTTCGTTCTTTTGTCTTAGTTTTGCCGTTTAGTTGTGTATATATGCAACACTACATGCATCAAAGGAAATCCGTCTATCTATGCCATGATCTATGCCCAAGGTTTGTAAAGTAAGATAGGTAGCATGGTAACTTTCGACCAATCAGAGATCGCTATTTAAAATGCGGGAATGCGTCACTCTGCCTGCCCATTCGAATTTCTGGCATTCAAACCATTAGTATAGAAGTATAATTAGTTATGATTTTTTGATTAATGATTATTAACATCGATAACGTTTTCCTTGGAATTTAAAATTGACATTACTATATATCAAATTTATAACTAATTAATGTATGCAGTTAAAGAAGTACATTTTATATCAAGGGACTGAAAGTAGGTTCTTTTAATCTTGTGTGCAATTTCTTGCCCGAGACTTCAGTCTTGATTTCATTGCTTTATATAATTCTTAGCGAATTTAATAAGTTATAAGATAGATGAAGAAACATATATGATACTAATTTTCGCCCTAATGAAAAGAGTTACTTAGAAAAGTTTCTTATTTTATGACGTACTGAGTAGAAGTTTTTCCCCAGGCCAACCTTTACAATTATGTAGTATTAAAAAATTTTAATGCAAATTTTTTATTAGAATTAGATGTGCATACAATAATTTATTAATAAAATTTAACAAGACAGCCATTAAATTTTATCATGTCATATTAGACACAGCAATTAATAAGAGGGTAGTGAGGGAAGGAAAAAGACTTCAACATCTCACCACTCTCTTTTGCCTTTTTTGAGTTGTTTTTGCAAACAGCTACACTACAAACCTTTCCTCCAGTCATCTAATAATTGTATATAACATTGTTATTTGTTATTATTATGAACGGAAAATAATAAAAACTGTTTACCTTAAAATTATTCCTGTAAATACACAGGTTACAAACTTCTCTATACTATGAGTCCTTTCTCTTTAACAGTAATTGTCAATTAGATTATACACTAAATAACTATAACTGCACGATTATAAACACAAAAATAACAAATATTTCGAAATAACCCAACAAATAAGTGCAACGTCTCAAAAAATGCATACGTACAATTAAGTTTCGGCAGGCACGATGACGCGCAAGATGGCCGCCTTCATCGTAACCCCTCCATTCCGTTAAAGTTACCATGCTACCTATCTTACTTTAAAAACCTTGATCTATGCCTAGGTAATTGCAGGGGTATATTCGGGACGCTATCTATGAATTAAATAGAAACCAAACGCGTATGAAGCCGTCGATTAACATTGCAAGTTCCATGTGTCGGACTACCTAATATACTACACCGTGGATAAAGGCATTATGTCTTCGTTTATCTGAGGTTTCGGCGGAAACCAAAATTTATAAGATGTTATATTTGTAATCTCTGCACAAACACAACTGCATATCCTGTATATAACAAACAAATGATTTAGTACAGTTGGTGACACTAGCTTGAAAATTCGTTATTTTTGTTCCACATAGTTGCCATTCCTGAATTTCAAAATAAGTTGACGTTAACGAATGGCGGTGAATTTTAGAATTGTCCGTTGTCATTTCATAATAATTATTAATATGGAAAAAGCATTCTGCAACTAACAATAATGTGTTAATGTATCAGTTGAAGAATTACCTACCAAGGGTGAATTTGGAACACATTATCGTGAATAATGGATCCTAACCTTGCTGTACCAACGTCGATTACTTACAAAGACTTGCTTTTAAGGAAATTATATTATTCGGTTGTGTGTAGTGTTGCGTCTCAGTTAGTACTACTACAGATATATGTGTTTTTATCAAACATTAATATTCTTCATCCAGTGACATGGATTTTGTCAACGTTTAGCACGTTTACTTGTATAAGCACATGGTTGTTCGTGATACCTTTTATGACAATAATTTTTGCTCAAAGCATTATATGTGCCAAGGATTATGTATTTAAGTCGAGTTACTGTTCGACAAGATTCCAGAAATTCATATCTGTGTTTTCGGTGCATAACTTGGTGCTTCTTTCGCTGAACATAATTGTGGGAGCAACGTTTATATGGCTGTTCTTATCTTTGGGTAGCGGACGATACCAGAATATGACATACGAGTGTAAGGGACAAAATTATTGTTTTAATCAAGGCACGTTCTTCTTAATACTTAGTGGATTTTGGATGGGACTGTATTATTTTGTTAAAGTGTATATTTCTGAAAAACATCTTTCTTTTCCCGTTATCCACCAAAGAAAGGTGCTTCAACTCAAGTCTGAGGTTTTGAAATTGCTTAAAGAAAGTTTTAGTTTATCTATTTGGCCTACCATATACTTTGTGATTTTATATTCATGTTGGGGTGATAACCTCACAGAAGGATTTAGGGTTACCTTCGGCTTATTTAAAGACGAAAATGGTTTCTCATCCTTGGTTTATTTGTACCTGTGGATATTTGGTGCCATATATTATTTTAACATGAGCCTAATGCGTTTTTTCTTCAATTTGTTTCTAACAGAACCTGTAGAATTTCCCTTATTTAAAGCAAGACCTGATGCCCTATGCCTTCAGGACAGCATAAACATGTCTAGCTTACCAATTGTACAAAACTTGGCTTGTTTGGACTTGTATAATCTCGCACAGTGGTCGAAATCCAGACGACAAGTGTTCTTCACGCTATCTCAGCCCGGCGGACACCCCCATAACTGGAATTCCCTGGTGGAAAATGTTTTGAAGCTCTTCAAAGAGTACACGGAGCTGTTAAACAAGTCGACGGAAGTTACAGAAGTCGTCAAACCTCCGGTGCAACCTGCGACTGTACAAAATGTTTTTCAGTCACCTGAACGGTTCCGAAACTTACGCAACATGAGTTTGCTGCCAGATAGAGAGATGTTAGATATTGTAGACGTAACACACGAGCCCTTGCCAGGGTTTACTTTACCGGATACTGTTAAAGTGAAGCTGAAGCAGAAACTTCTTGATATTTTGTCTGTTATAAAAGTTGTCTCAGGTATTAATTTTCTATTCGGTGAGCTGCCGCAAGCCAATATCCAGAAATGTCTGGCAAACGGGCACATCATTATTTGGACTAGCCAAGGAATTGCAGATTTAGTTTGTGCATCTATTGTGGAGGATCGATTTGGGATAGTTCAGAAAGATTTGCCGGGGATCATAACAACACTGGTCCATCTTAAGCAAAGTTTGGATAAACTAAACAAAGTTCCTGCCCTAACGAGGAAGATAGCAGGCTATGATGACTTTAATTATAAGATGAAGGGAGCTATTACTACGGCTCTTAAGAGAAGCTTGTTTAATATTTATAGGACATTTGGCAACTATTTGAAAGATTTTCCATTGAGTAAGGACGTTGTCTTGTATATGCAGTCCGTTTATAAGAGTTGATGTATTGCAAATGTATCCAGAGCTTTGATTTTTATTACGTTATCAATTAATTTATATAGCGAATAGGTTCATTTGTGTAGCATAAGGATAATTAGTTTAATTTATTTAATGTTGAAGATGACTAACAGAAACAGAGATTACTCAAATTGTATATAGTTTGTAATTTTTATGAATAAAATATTTCAATGGATTTTCAGTTGTTTTGTTGAGGGTAGACGCATAGCGCAATGGCATAGCTATCAGTATGCAATAGGATACAACGCTTAGGAGTGCAGGTGTGTGATTGGTTGTTGATATTGAAATTAGTATATTTCAAGTAATAAGTTCCTGATACATAAAAAACGCAACAAAAACTTTACGACAATTATCACCGTGGGCCATGGCGGAATGCTGCATCAAACGACCCAACCACATTAAAAACCTATAAAGGTAAGCGAACTGATTTCTGGTCGAGGTAGCACAAAGAGTAATGGTATTTTAATGAGGTTGTGCAGTTTTTGTTGCGTTTTTATGTCTCGGGATATTCCTACTTGAACTATAACAGACTAATAGGTACGAGAAATATTATTTGCATTTCTCATACCTAAAAAGATTTTTAAGTAAGTTGAAAATAATAAAGAAATATAGAAATTCCATATTATAAGTGTCAGCAGCTGGATCTTTCATTGACAGCTATTGTATAAAAAGAAGCTTCACCGAAGTAACAGGTCGCGTTCTCTTATTAAACTTAAAGCCTTATAAACAATATATTATAACAATTTATAGAGTTAACTGGTTATATTGAAGCTTTATTATTCCAACCTTTGTGCTTTTTCTATAGCATTATACTTATATCGTTCGGCTCCTAGTGAAAACACATTGCTAAATAGGAACTGTCTATCAGCAGTCCGTGGTGTAGTGGTTAGGTTGCCCAATTCTCACGTGTGAGGTCGAGGGTTCGAATTAACTTTCTTACATATTTTATTTTTACCACATTTTGTTAACTAAAATATTGTTATGTGCTGCCCTCAACGGGGAAAGATGTGATTAAGTCCCTGTTCAAAGTGAAGGGAAACCTGTTATTCTGTTACCCCCTGACTAGTAGGGTGGCGCCGTCTATGAGCCAATTGACGAACAATCATCTAGTACATAGTAGAAAACTATAGAGGATTCCAGAATATTATGGAATAGGGTTCTGGTACATTTCAAGTGTGTATATAAAGAGGTGAATCCAGCAGATGGGGAAACAGTACAGTTTAGTGAAGTATAAAGAACAGTATAGTTCAGTTCAGTGAAGTATTAGTATGCAGTACAGTTCTAGTATACAGAGAGAGTTGACAAGTTTAAGAAGAAAAGTAAAGTACATATAGTGTTTTAAAAGTAGTGAATTTATATTAGATTAAGTTATTATTAGTTGTGTAATTGTTAAGTATTTACTAGTGTAATTTTAGTGATAAATAAAAATAGTGGTTTGTGAAGATTCTTGTTGCAAGTTATTTGAACTCACAGAGTGTTTACTGAAGACTGTAAACACGTAACAATGTGTAATACGATTATTTCTTTAGGTCAGTTCGTTAGGTTAAATATGTTAATATTATTTGATGTAGTATAGTTGCTTATAATAGATAATTTCCCTTGCCCTCGACGGCAGCCATTCATGCGCTTGCCCGGTTTTTGACGGAGGAATAATAAAAATTATTCATACGGATTTACCCGGAGTTGTAGACAGTGCCTTTTAAATACAGTGTTTTGGAGGTTAGGGAGCATTTAAATTGTCAATTAGACGTTTGGATTGTCCCTAATGGCGAACCAATTAAATGGCCACCAAACAGCCCTGATTTAATACCTTTGGATGGCTTTTTGTGGGCGTTGTTAAAACACAAAGTTAATTATAATTTTAATCAGAATGTATAGCTAGATCTATCAACCCTTAATTATTATATATTTCATATCAGGGAAAGAACAACTAAAAGAGTATAGAAATATACTGGGTTCTCCATTTAAAAAACAACCCCAACATAATTAATAATTTTATTTATTTGAAAGTAATTGACATTTAAACATTTGTTATTTATTAAGCTTCGAATGCTTATATACTAAGTAATAAAAGGTTCAAATATGACACCTAAGCTCACAGGAAGCTTGTCTTGTGTCTACCTATTCCTAATTATTTAATGTTTAATTACCATACACTGAAAATATATCTATTTGTACACCATACTAATACATCTAAATACGATAAAGAAAAAAGAAGCGAGAAGAAAATAAAAAGTATCTATTCTAGTCAAATGAATCAAGTACAGGAGGGTAACCAATATTATTTTCTCAAAATTGGTTTAAATTTATCTATATTTTCATATATTTTAATTCTGCTCGTTTTTTAAAATATTTTATGCCTTTTATTGACACAGATAAGATGTTATGCAATTTACATCCTGTATAATCTATATATACTTGGTTGGTTTTGTATACTTCTTTGTTTGACATCGAGCGAGTTAAGTAGTTTGTGATCACTGAACTCTATTACAGTAAAGAATTCAGTGGTTGTGATCATAGAAGTTGTGAGTTGTGATCCACGGTTGTTGTGATCTGATTTATTCTTTATCTTGGGATTTTTTTGTGCATAATGCAGAATATCTACAATATATTATAAACTGTCAATATCCAATACTTTGATATTTTCAAATAATGATTGTGTTGAATAATAATATCTAGGTTTGTTTAAAATAATTTTTAAATGTATCTTTAAATTATTTTAAGGTTATTTAAAGTACTGTCATATGCTCCTCCCCAAATTATTAAACCGTACTTAATTATAGACTCTACTGAGGCTTTATAAATATTTATGAGAGAATGTAAATCCGTGTATTTTGTCAAAGCTGATAAAATTCATATACTAACTTTCGAATTTTTCCTGTTAATATTTCTACGTGTTTATTCTATTTCAAAAACTGGTCAATATATAAGCCTAAGTATTTCATATTTTCAGTTGTGAATAAGCTTATTCACAACTGTCGCAAGTATAATGAAGTTTTTATATTCATGAAGTTTTAATTATTTAATATGGGATCTTCTTCCTGAATTTAAAGAAAATGTTAAAAATTTTGTTTTCGTTTTATTAAGGTAATAAATTTTTTGTGAACCAAATTTTTACGTTCTGAAGTTTCTTTTCTGCTTTAAATTTAATTTCCTTTCATCGGAAAATAATAAGATTGTCATCGGCATAAGAGGCGATTTGCCCTGAAATATCTAAATTAAGCATGTCATTTATGTAAATTTGAAAAAGAATTGGACCTAGAACTGTTCCTTGAGGTATTCCATACGTAACTAGTTTTTTTTCACTTTTTTCTGAGTCTATGCTAACTATCTGTTTTCGATTTGTTAAATAATTTATGAGTAAATCACCGCACATGCCTCTAAATCAAATTTTTTTGGTAGCTTTTCATGAGACATCGTGTCAAAAACCTTTGCTAGATCCAAAAATATTGCCAATGGCTTTTGATATAAATAACTTGTCACATTATACATTACATCGACCGTAGACATTCCTTCGCTAAATCCAAATTGGGAATTGATATGATATAATTATTAAGATGTTTTAAAAGTCACTTCTTAATGCATTTTTCTATAATTTTTGCAATATTACAATAAGAGATACATAGGACAGTATAATTTGATATTATTTGCATTGTCTTGTTCAAATAATGGCTTTATAATAGTTTTTTTAATGCTTGTGGGAAATAACCTTGTTGAAATATCAAATTTACATGTATTGCAATGATTTTAATATATAAATCAGATTCTTTGATTGTTTTTTACCTGAATAGCATCAAGGCCCAGTGCACTAGTGATGGATGCACATGTGTCCGATCATTTGTGTCAGCTAATATGTTGGAAGTTACCATCTAAGGTAAATGGTTATGTCAGCTCCATTAAGCGTATATTTAATGCTAACAGTAAAAATTTTTTTAAAGAATTAATAATGAATGAAACCTAGGAGAACATGGAATCAAAACCCCTGATTTATTAGTTACTAACTTTATTGGAACATTTAAATACCACTTTGACATTGACATTAACGAAAATAAAACTAACAAAAAAATGCAAATCACCATGGATCACCCCAGAAATAATAAAAATGTCTGATGACTTAAGAGATCTGCATCACTTGTATATAAATAGTAAAAATACCGATTTATTACAACTATATAAAGTTCGCAAACAGGAATACAATAAATTTGTGGATTCGTTCAGGGTGAGATATAATACCAATAAAATTATGTTGTCTCATAATAAATCTAAAATCGTGTGGCAAATAATAAATGCAGCTAATGGTAAAAATAACGAATCATCAAAAATAAATCTAATCGATAATAATGGGAAATTAGTTGAAGACCAAACTGAGATTGTCGAAATGTTCATGAATGAATTTATTGCATCTCAAGTCAATTTGCAGGGTAAACCTCAATTTTTTCACAAAAATAAAGTTCAATTCAGTTTTTTTCTAACACCCACTGACAGTAAAAAAATTGAAAGTACTATTCTGAATTTATCTAACAAGAATTCAGCTGGTTTAGATGATGTTCCCTGTTCTTTATTAAAAACGATTGCTCGTGAAATATCTGAACCGTTGGCATTAATTATTAACCACTGTTTTTTAAATAGGCTTTTCCCAGATGAATGGAAGCATGCTAAAATTATTCCCATTTATAAAAAAGGGTCCAGATCGACAGCTAAAAATTATAGGCCTATTTCTTTATTATCAGTATTTTCCAAAATTATCGAAAAACTTGTGTATAAGCGTCTTTTTATGTTTCTGGTACGATTTAACATACTTTCTCAATTTCAACATGGTTTTATACAGGGACGATCAACTGAAGGGGCAATATATGAAAGTCTTAATTATATTGTAGGATGTCTGGATAGAGGTGAATGTGTTGCAGGTATTTACTTTGATTTATCGAAAGCATTTGATACACTTAACCACGAACTGCTGCTTTACAAATTGGAGTGCTATGGAATTAGAGCTATAGCTTTAAACTTCTTTGGGTCTTATCTTTCTAACAGAACCCTGAGAGTCTGTATTAGTACGAAAGAGGGTAATAACATGACTACCATCTATTCTAAACCAAGACAGATAACTACAGGGGTACCCCAAGGTTCAGTATTGGGGCCTTTATTGTTTTTATTGTATGTCAATGAATTACCTGAGAACTTGGCATTACATTCCATATATCCATTCCATTCCAGTATGCTGATGATACCTCCTGTGTAATATCTACCAGAGATACTACTGCTACATCACACAAAGGTACAACTGTGGTAAATAAAATGGATAAATGGTGTCGTGACAACTCACTTATCCTAAATGAAGCTAAAACTGTACTTATCCAATTTAGTAATAAAACCCCAGATTCAAGCATCTACTTGAAGTTTAGAGAAAAATCTATTCCTGTTGCAAAAAACACAAAATTCCTGGGGGTCGTGGTCGATTCAAAACTATCTTTCGAATACCATATTAACTCAACAATATCTAAGCTTAACAAAGTATGTTACTTACTACGAAACATACGATCTTCTGTCGATCTTGATGTGTTAAGGGTTTATTACTTTGCCCATGTGCAGTCCATACTTAGTTATGGTTTAATATTCTGGGGGTCTAGTGTCCATGCCAGAAATGTGTTTATCGCTCAAAAGAATATTATACGATGTATGCTTATGAAAAACAACCGAGAGCCTAGTAAACCATTATTCAAAATGTTGGAGCTAATAACATTACCCACCTAATATATTTACCTGTTGATTTTATTTGTAAAAAAAAATATTGATAAATTTAGAACAAACGAGGATATGTACAATGGTATGATGATGGTAACTCGAAATTCAAATGCACTGAGAGTTCCTCATCATCAAACATCATCATTCGAAAAGGGAGTATACTACAGAGCAGTGCGGGCATTTAATGCAGTTCCACTGGAGATAAAATCTATCTCTAATATTTTTTTATATAAAAAGAAATTAAAGTGTTACCTTCTTGAAACATGTCCCTACAGTTTTCATGACTTTTTACTAAATGCCAGAATATTTCCTTAATAGTCCTTAATATGAAATAATAATCAATTTGTCTCTGCGGAGTATTGTTTTATATGTATGTATGTATGTTTTTTTATTCCTTTTAAATATTTATGTATATATATTTTCTATGTACTGTTTTCTTTTTATGTATTATATATTCTGTGTATTATCTATGTTATATTCATGACAATTCCAATACTTGTAAAAGCCTGATGGAAATAAAGATTATTATTATTATTACTATTGTTTTTTAGTCTATACTATTTATGAATTCATTTTCTGAGACTGGATACAAAAATATTGAGTTTTTTATTATAACATTTGTATTTTCTGTCAAAATTTCACATCTTGAGCCAAACAGAATTATAAGGGAATGTCAAAATACAGCGAATCACCTTGTACATCCTCTCAGAATGTTATTTGTTAGTTTATAATTGCTTTTTAAGTGAATTTATCAGAAAATATATTTTGTAAAGTCAGTAAAGCTTATATACAGTGCAATAGTCCTGTTTTAAAAGGATTTATATACCTATGCTTTTGTAGCGACCTTCATCAGATCCTTTCATGCAACCACATTGCATACGACGGGGTGATCAATGTTATCAATTATTTATTCGAAGTAAAATAGCATGTTTCGACAAAAAAAATTTCTTCACAGGATAAGTTACTTTTCTATGGACAACATATTAAACGTAGGCACAAATTTTAGTTCGGTTTCTTAATAATTTCATATTTTTTGTTTAGTATTTATTTACATCTAAGAAAGTAGTACTATCTTTCACAGCCCTCTGCCCGAACTTGTCACGAAAAGACGGGTCCATTTTAAGTTTTGCATAGGGGTCCAAAAAAGAATTATTCATAAGAAGTTTTGTTATCATTAAATAACATAACAAGGCTAAATTAAAACACAGCAATATAAAAAAAAATCAACATTTTTATTAAAATATCTGAATTCTTAACCATAAAACTCACATGGTTTTCAAGTTCTGCACCACACACATGCTATACAACAGTTTCTCTTGAAGCCTATTCCACACGACATTGTGACAACTACTAACGTTTGGCAGATAACTCCTTAAACTATCTTCTTGAGCTATGACCGTCCCATGCGCCCTCAAAAACACACTTAAATAAGACTCGGCCAATTCGAAATCTTTGTTGGTCTTCAACATGAACTCGATGCATTTCAAAAACTGCAGCATCACTTCCACAGAACCGCCTCCGTCGGGCGCTAACGATTTTATTTCGAAGTCGACCATAGAAGGCCCATACGTCTTCAATTTTTCAATTACTGGAGAGAAATCATCAGTTTCTTTCGTTCGTAACAACATCTTACCGAATTCGGAAAGGTTTGTCAATGACACCGGCGTTAAAAGCTTGCTACCCTCGCTTTCCTGAGTAGCCAAATCAAATTGGATATTATTTAATGAAGCCACGGTTGGCAGGAAAAAAGGAGCAGCTTTGGGCGCCTTCGGAGGAGCCTTGGGCTTATTCTTTCTCTTAATAATGTCGATGTTAAGCAAGTTCTGCCAACGTGACGTAGACAACCCAGACAGCGTGACCAGGTTGTTACTAATTTGCTCAGGGGAGACGAACTCCTCTTCTTCTAAGTCTTCTTTATCTTCCTCTATGGATTCTTGTCGGCATTCAGGCAGTATAGCTAAAGGAGGCTCATCACTAGGAGACAAAGCTTTAAGAGTAATTTTTGTGTAAAGTGCTCTGTTGGTCCACAAAAATATCCCCAAATAATCCACATGCGCGGTGGCTAAAGCTTCCCCTGTAGGCGACATACTTAGGGATATGCAAGCTACGTCTGTTGCGAACTGATCTACTAGTTGACCCGATGGTACGTCCCATGTTCTTATCGAGCAGTCCATGGAGGAACTGATTAACCAACGGGAGTCAGGGCTGAATGTAACATCGGTAATTTGGGAAGTGTGCCCGATAAACTTCCTCACCACGCGACGCGTATCAATGTCTATTACGTTTATACTAAAATCCTCTAAGGCGACGGCCAACATGGAGCTTTCTTGGTGCGAACGGAAGAAGTTTATAGGTTCATCCAGCGTGAGAACCTTTAAGGAATCGGTTCCTACGAAATAAAATTTAATTGAAATTAAGTTAACAAAGTAGAACGTAAATGGATAAATTACCTTTATTTTTAAACCTCCAAAACTTGATCTGGCTATCGCTACCTCCACTTATAGCAATTTGATTCAAGGCATCTGTTGCTACTCCACGAACCGGGCTATCGTGAGCCCTCGGTGTACCGTAGGTGTCCCGCCAAATACCCGATTGCATATTAAATCTAAAAAGAAATGTTAATATTTAGCTAAACTAACAGATGTTAACACAATAATAATGATAAGATTGAACAACGAAAAAAGTTCAATGGACACCAAACTGTACTGATTTAAACCTAATAGCAAATATACTAGTAAACAATTTGACATAGACAAATGAGCATGCATCAGTAAAGGAAATAAGTATCACGAATCAAGGGGGGAATAAAAAGTGGTGGACAAAGGTGATAGGTCGACAAATAAAGGAAAGAGATTACAATTAAAAATTTACATTAGAAACTCCTTTATAATGTTATGTGCTGCCCTCTAACACAGAGGAGAGTGTAATTATTCCCTGGCCAGTAGGGTGGCGCCATCTGTGGGCCACTGGCGAACCACCATTTAGTAGTGCCTAAGAAAACTATAGAAGATTCCAGTACATTCTGGAAGGTTCTCCAATGAGATGTGTATATAAAGAGGCGAATCCAGCAGATGGGGGAACAGTTCAGTTAAGTGTACAGTACAGTTCTGGTATACAAAGACAGAGTTTTTAGGTTAGATAAGAGTTGACAAGTGATTTAAAAGTAGTGAATTTATATGAGATTAAAGTTATTATTAGTTGTGTAATTTTTAAGTATTTACTATTGTAATTTAAGTGACTAATAAAATAGTGATTGGTGAAGATTCTGGTTGCAAGTTATTTGAACCTACAGAGTGTTTACTGAAGACAGTAAACACGTAACAATAATTATAAACCCAATATGTTATAAGGGTGTTCCTCAAGGTAGTATATTGGGACCACTACTTTTTTGTCTGTATATCAATGACCTACCTGGAACCTTTAATTCTGAGCAAGTTTTTCTAATAAAATTTGTTAATATTTCGCACAGAAAAAGCACTTTACCTGATGCGATTTTTATTTTTAAGCTGTTACCAGCGCCCTAGTAAATTTTTTAAAGTCTAACATAATAAAAATAGTATTTTGGTGAAGCAAGAGCAGAATACAAAAAAAATGTGTGTAATCCAAAAAAAGTTTGTCATTTACATCTGCAATACCACTTTGCCAGTATGTTACTTCGAGTGTCCATATTTAATATTTAAATTTGTTGACAAAAAATCTGTTGTTAAATAGGTAAAATCTATTAGCTAACAATAAAATATTATTATTATAATTACCTATCTATATGTCCTGTGCTATATCCGACAATCACAAAATTCCCACAATGTGTCAGACATAAACAAGTCGCCACAACATTTAAGGTTTTGTCGATGTTCTTCTTCTGAAAACGCTCGGGCAATAGCTTCAGATTTCCCATTTTTACTTTATCATAGGACCAAGTGGTAACTACAGCAAGCCCCGAATGCACAGCTGCTATATTGTCCCATTCCTTTTCCCTTGTGGTTTCCGAGGTGAATTCCACAATCGGTGGCATTTTCAAAGGATCTTCCACCATCCTACCCCTTCTCTTACTTACTTTCCGGTTATAAGAAGCCTTCCCCAAACTCTTATTAAACTGTTCTGTTTGAGTATTGAATATCCTTAGGGTGGAATCACCCGCACAGCTGAGGATATTGTGGCCGTTAGCGCCGTGGAACCTGATATATGACGGCGCAGCAGAATGCCCTAAAATTTTAAAATATTAATTTGTTTAACAATCAACCAAATGAGCGAAAATACCTTCTCTTATCCTTAATAACCTAGCTCCCCCATCCGTCATATCAAAAATCCACAACTTTAAAGTATTATCAGGCGATGAAGTTAAAATTAAAGGCTCATTGGAAAGACACGCCATCCCTGTAACTGCTCCATCATGTGCAGCTAGCAATTGGCTAGATACTCTTCTTTCTTCCAAATCCCAGAACACTATATGGCCGGCAACGCTGCCTGTCGCCATAATAGGATGCCCATCGGATCGGAAAGATATCGACGTAACCAAGCCCCAGTCCTGCATAAACTCCATAATTGTCTCGTCAAATTTAAGGTTATGTATTACGATTCTGCCCGTACTTAAGCCTACCGCTACAACATCTATAGCAGGGGCCTGTTCCAAACAAGTCACGGCTGCTTTCCAACTCTTGTAAGTATATATTAACTGTGCCCTATTAATGTTCCATAACTGCATTTCACCTTTATCACTAGCAAATAATATTTTATTCACATAAGTATTAGGATGCACTAGGGCACTTATGTTAAAGGAAGTACCACCGAAAGTTAACTCTAAATACACGACTTCACCTTTTATATCCCATATTTTCACACAACTACCTTCATCCACAGAAATCAAGTGAGCGCCGAATGGTATCATCAAGTGAACTTTCTTCCTGTGGCCTCTGTATGTGTGTTTAAGCTCAGTGCCTCTACGCCAAGCGTAAATTACATTATCACAGGCGGTGTACACATGGAACGCATCAGCAGTCATACAGTTGATGTCACCGGGGTGTAGTGCACTTACGCTGAGCAGTCCAAAGTGAGATATTCCATAAGTATGGAAAGATTTTCCTACACATGTGATTATTAGGTTTTCTTTTCGACTCTTGATGTATCTCACTTGTAGAGGAATGTGGTTACTGACGTAACCCAGTCCTCTGGAGGGTAAAAATACCTTGCTTCCCTGCGGCATATTGTAAGACGATTAAACAAACATTTTTGGCGAAAATTGAATTGATTATAAACAAATCGCACGAGACTTTTCGAGGTTAACACTTTCAGGCACAGAATAATTAAGGTTAGAATAAGTAGCCAGTCTGCGCATGCGCAGCTATCAAATGTCGAAGGACATTCAAGCTATTTACTGGATTATAGGTGGAAATCACTCATCACTAGATGGCGCTGCCAATTTCTAAACCGACAAATTGAGTAGTGAACAACTTGGTGAACAACAACCTTTTGACATCAGCCATATAAGTACATAAAACATTGAACAAAATAGTTTATTGAATGAAAGTTGTGTTTTACGATAAATACATTACTTCCTAAAATATTTAAAAAGACGAGCAAGTATGAAATTATGCCTAGTATATTTTTAATAAATGGCATTTCTGAGTTTTGTAGAGTAATGTCAGACAGTATTTACTAGGTGGGCATCTATTTATTTAGTAGTTACATTACGCGTATTCGTACGTGCAATAAACAGCGACCCCTTAATGAACGATCCAAGAGACCCTTTCCATATGAGGAACGAGGCTGTAAATAAGTTTTTTAGGAACATCAGAAAACATTTGAAATAATTTTTATGTTGTAAGTATGCAAGCCACACGTTTGTCAAGGTTTATGTTATTGGTTTTAAAAATTGAATGAATGAAATTATAGTTGTTTTGTTTTTAATTTTATAGTAAGTTGTTTTATTTTTTTGCAAATAAATATAAAATTAATTTAGTGAAATATCACTTTGTAAGAAATAAATACTGCTTTTTGTCATGGACAAATCTCTTTCACTGGGTGGGCAAATTTTATAACTGGGTGGAAATTTTCCCATGCAAGTATATTTTACTAAATGGCTTGCAAGTTTCTCCACCGGTTTTCACTTTAATCTGAATTTGACCAGATTTCTAGAAAAGTATAACTAAGAATTTGACTCATACAAAATGAGTCCAAAAACTCTCTTAATAAAGATAATTTATTATCAATAAAAATCCTTGCGCATTTTGTTTCATTAAATAAAAAATATAATAACCATATGCATTTATGCATTTAATGAGTATTTAATAATAGCCTCAAATCCTCATTACATTTCAAAACAGAGGTATAAACCAAAACAGATTTTTTTAAATGATGTATAAAACATTCCAACAATATAAATAAAAAGTTATACTAATCATAGATTCATAAAATAGTGGAAATGGATCATTAATTACAAAATACTATTTTTTCCAGTCAGTTGATATTTCGGTAAATTTATTGGCGATTAATTTACTTATAACAAATACTCCTTGCATACGTAAACACACACACACACACACATAAACTTACTAATTGACTGTCAAATTTTCAGTATATATTTCCATCTTAACGTAATTTTGGATCTGCAGCGAGGATTAATAGCTCAGCTGGAATACTGAGAAACATAACAAAACGTTCTCGATTTCACAGAAATAATTTTATTAACCGTTCGCATCATTTTACCTGTAAGATTATTTAGACAAAATAATACTTTAATGCACTTTTTTTATTTGAAAAATCATAGAAGTTATTTAATTATCACGTCTTATCCTTGAACAAAATTAGGCTCCATTTAACCTCAATACTAAATTGATTTGTTGTTCACTAGACATAAGGTTATACCGTCAAAATGTAGATGTCGCTCACTCCGTGATTTTCATAAACCCTATAAACTAGTCTGGCCACTCGAGTGGGACGCACTGATTGGTCCATCTAAAAGTGGATGCATAATAGCGGCACCAATAGGTTAAAATTAACATAACAGTCTGTTATGATTGATTTGGTCACGACACAATTAATGGTAACGTTATTACTTAACATATATTTTTCCCTTTGTCAAAACGAATACTGCAACCTGCTTTTGACACTTGCGATAAGTTGTAAACATACCAATGAACATGCGCACATACACACAAACTATAGCCGCCATTATGCATCCACTTGGGTGAAGTGGAGTGCCGAGTGGCCAAACTCTAGTTTATAGGGTATCTAGGTTTTCGTCTGTTTCGTTCGTGATCCAGGTCTCTATGATTCATACACGCAACCATAGATTAGATAGTTATATGCACGCAACCATGAAAGTAGAACATTTACCGACACAAATGTAAACCAAGTTGTAACAGTCAGTACGCCAGCAAAGATGAGAAACTAGCAGTCAACAGATGTATTTTTTCACGGTATATCATGTCTTTAGCACAGCATAAAGCCTTGTCTTTAGTGCGTTGCGCCATATGGATTCCTAGTTTGTCGTATTTTCGCATAACTCATTGAGACAGATAGGTACGAGGCAAGTAAATAAAACTTTAAATTTACAAAACTAGAATAAAATCATCTATATTAGGTTTAACACCAACTTCATCATATATATATATATTAAACAGTTGGGCATTCGTAATTTTATTTATCTCGACTGTGGAATTTTACACATCTATAGTGGCGACATCTGGCGTGCACTTTTGCGTTTATATTAAATACCCGCACCATCTACTATGAAGCAATTTTCAATCATAAATCGTCCTCAAAAAGTGGCTCGAATTCCACTATAAACTGTAGAGCCTCGTCTCCTTGGGCAAATTTAGATATCAGGGTCATTTAGGCGACATTAATCGCACTTAAAAACATTTTTTCTTCTAAAAACAAACCTTAATGACTGGTATACGCGAGACATTCTTCTTAATATCGCAAAATAAAACACCGAATGAGTTACATAAATTTTATTTAAAAATTAAATTTATAATAAATTTTGATAATGAAGCTTATATTACATTTTACAACAATTACGTCATTCGATCAGGTGGATCAAATAAGGTGACCGTTATGTCTAGCATAATAATATACTACAGAATATAACAGAAATATTTATCTACATGTTCAATAAATCCGACTACAATTTTAAAATAACTTACCTACAAAAATCACAAATACAAAAAATCATCTCACACCAAATCGACCATAGGAGAGCCGTTAGCAGCTAAAAAAGTTTGGTGTCAAAAAGATTGGTGTGCCACGACTTTTGCATCGATAAATTTCAACTTTACTAACAGTCAAGATAATGATTTATATTAAATTTAAGTTATTGTTGATAGGCCAGTCACGTACGACTATTTTTCCGGCTTGGATTCCGATAATTCTGCAGAGATTGGAAGGCCGCGGATTCGGCCGGGAATACCATTTCTAATAACATTTCATGTTGTAGGATTGCAAACCACAGTAGTTTAAAAAAAATAATAATAAAAAACGAGAGGTTTTGCATCTTGCAGCACGTAAACAGTGAGATAAGGGCAAAATGTCTCACTAGTATTGCAGAATTCCTCACCCAACACGAGTTACCGATCAATTTGTGTCGTTTTTTAGGTGTTATTACAAATGGTATTCCCGTCCGAATCCACAACTTTTCAATCTTTGCGGAATCACTAGAACCACCGACCCCCAAGCGGACCGGCCCACGAATTTTATTATTAACTGTAGCACAATTACATCATTTTAGTAATTTCGTTAAAATACAAAGAAAACCAAGACTCTCATCGTTATTTTCATTAATTTATAAATACACAGAGATACAGAATGAAAATAGTATGACAAATATGCACCTGAATTTTAAAACAATCGTGTACTAATATATATATATATATATATATAGATTCACATGCCATTTTATCAAGCACATAATCTTAATAATGATAAATAAACATTTCATTACTTATATAATACCTATTATATATATATAGAAAAGGTTCCAAGGGGGGAAAATAAAAAGTTACACAACGTAAATGACAGCATACTAAGTGCGCAGCAAACAGAGTGGTCATCCCGCCATGTCACAGTACGGTTTTAGCATAGGACATTCAGATTTATATATTATATATAAATTAACATAAAAAACAAGTAGCCACAGTGAAGTGGGACAAGGCAGCGCTACCTGCTGAAATCTGAAATAAAAAAAAAGTTATCGTTAAATGGGAGAACTGGGACCCGATTCTCAAATGACGATCAAAATTGTCGCTGGTGACAAATTGTCGGTCACTGATGTCGAGTAACTTGTGAGGAACGTATTCTCGAGTGCTCTGCGACAAAAATTTTTAGTAGAGAATTGTTTCTCGATAATAAGCAGGTGGCAACATCGCATTCAGATAATTTTACCACATTTTATGTCGATTCCGAGTGTGCCCGAGTCCCGACGCTAACATAAATCTGTGGGGAATATATTTAATTTTTTCCTCGAGGTTAGGCCTTTCCATTCTTTCAAATATAGATAATAAAAAATTGTCCTACTACTCACAATAGCAAAAGAACATGGTAGATTTATTGAAAAGTCGAGAATGTGAGATTCTAAGGGGAAAGATTGGAAACAATGGAGAAAATTAAGAAGCCAAATCTTGAAATGTAATTAATTTCACAGAAAATTGTTTTGTTAGAATCAGCAAGATAGCCGTTCTCATATATACATGGGTTTCCTCTGATTTTGTAGTGCAGCTTCATTATTTTCTACATTTAAAATTTCTATGTCTTCATTCATCAATTGGTAGAAAATAATAAATAATTAAACAGCGAAAACCAAAAAAATCTCTGTGCTGAGTTAAACATAACCACACAAACACAGATGTAAAAAGTACAAACGTTTTTCATCCCTCTCCCTAGCGCAGTAGAGAGAGCACGTCAATTATTATCTTTTCTTATCTATGGTGTCGATCACGACATTCGATTGTCGACGGGTTATACCCACTCTACATTATGTCTATTAAGAATTGTTTACTACAACATTAGAGAATAATGAAATGTTCATTTCAATAGACAAAAGGTATTTGTCGTCCACGACATCGGTGTGGTGACATTTGAGAATCAAGTCCCTGGGAAACTTTTGTACTTTTATTGTCACTGGTTGCGGCTGTAGGCTCTTTACCGTTCAGGACGAGGTTACTAAACGCCACACCGTTAATTCTATACCAGTATAAAAAAACGGGATGAAAATAAATGCATAAGGTACCGTATGACTTATTCTCAATCCAAAATAACCTATATTTCACCAGCCTCCAGTGACTGCTTATCACAAACAGTGTAACCCATTTCAAATGGAAACCTCTCTGTAAAAAATGTATTTATAATCCTAACCATCGAAAACTCCACTTTATGACAAAAATTTAGAGATAAATTTCAATTTTCAAAGCCTTCTATGATTTATTTTCAATGTCGAAAATGGATAAATTGATTAGCGACTTTTTTATTGAAATTTTAACTACACCACTGGATTCAGTAACCTCTCAAATGGGTAAATCCCAAGTTTCATGAAAAAATATTGAAAAATGACAGATTTATGACACAATTAATGTAGCCTCATAGTAACTTTTACTTGATTTTTTCTAAAAATCGAAGTAGCCCATGAAAAATAAACAAAAGAAAGATAAATTAAGTGAATAGTTTTAATAAATATTGTCATTTAAACAAACTTAATCATATTGGACTTAAAAACATAAGTATGAACAATTAAAAGTATTGTAGAGGAAAACGATAAATGAAAACAGTCACAGACGTAGTGGGGAATAGAGAGGATAGTGGCGATGCATAACGCATAGCTGTTTCTATCACATCACGTTTTACGTCTTTTATGTCGCGTGCATTAGAATGAGAGAGAAGGTCAGGCTTGTGTTGTTTGCCAACTAGCACGAACGACATGTGAGATATGGTACTTCAGAGGCGGACTTAGTTTACTTTCATATACGGCGGAGTAAGGTGTACGGGTGTAAGTGCAATTAATACATTAGTTTATATTTGTCTTTTTGCTGGTATGTAAATTATTTATTACAAAAATGAGTCGATCGAGTGATTGTGAGTGTGAAAGTGACAGTTATAGTGATTTCAGTAATAAAGAAAATAGAATTCCAAATGAGTTTCAAGGGAGAAAAAAAAACGGCATTTAAGCAGTGATGGGAAACAAATTTGTTTAAATGTGTATAATACTCTTTTACAGCGACAAACTAATGACTTTAACTTGCGTGATTTAGATATATTAAGGGAAACAGAATCTTTAACCCACGTTCCCTATTCCACATTGTACAAACTAGTGAAAACAGGTGTTACCGAAAGAAAGCAACGTTGCAACGCTGGTATATCAAAAATTTTAGATCCATCAATAGCAAAACTTTAAAAAAATGTAATTTATGATGCATATCAGAAAAATGAAATCCCGACTGTTGACGTGGTAGACAGAAAACTAAAGGAAACGGATTGTCCTTTGAAATATACGACAAGAACTTTAAGGAACTGGCTGAAAAAAATTGGATTTAAATTTAAAACAATTAATAAACGCGTGGCGATTATGGAAAGCAGACGAATAGTGGATTGGCGACATTCATATCTAGAGAAGATTAAAAAGTTCAGAAGGGAAAATAGAACAATTTATTACCTAGATGAAACTTGGTATGACACTCACGATACCGTAAAAAAAGGATGGACTGATGGAACTAAGAAATGTCTACCACAGTCATTGCCTCCAAATAAGGGGACTCGAATGTTATATTACACTGTGGATCAGGTGATGGATGGGTAGATAATGCATTGAAACTATGTGGGAAAAACATGGAAGAGTGTAACGTGGATTATCACAAGAATATGGAGGGAGTAATTTTTGAAAAATGGTTTGAAAATACTCTAATTCCAAAATTAAAGCCAAATAGTGTCATTGTTCTTGACAATGCCAAGTACCATTCAAGAGAATTATATAAAATTCCTAATAAGAGTTCGACTAAATTGGAGTTGCAAAATTTTTTAACGGATCACGACCTATATTATATGGACAGTTATACTAAAGCAGAATTGTTGGAAGTCCTTCATACGAAAACATTTGAGAAGAATTATGTTATAGACAGTACAGCTGAAAGATTTGGCCACAAAGTTTTAAGATTACCACCATATTATTGTATTTTCAACCCAATAGAATTGATTTGGGGAAAATTGAAAAAAAATATCAGAAAAGGAAATACTTTTCCAAAATTCGACAAAAAAGTGATAGAAGTGTCCAAAATTACCAAGGAAGATTGGGAAAAGAGAATTGCCAAAGTGATTAGAATTGAGGATGATTATTTGAAACTTTGTGAATTTAATAAAAATGGGGAAAATAAATTCATTATAAATTTAGAAGAGGATAGTTCATCATCTGAAAATGAAGAAGAGGGGGAGAACGCACAGGATTCTGAGGAAGAAGTGATTGTGATGACTTGTGATTGAAGAAGTGGTAGTGATATCAAGTTTATTATTTGTGTCCGTTTTTGTGTTCAATGATAGTGATCGTGATATCAAGCTTATTATTTATGTCATTTTTTGTGCTCGTAAGTATTTTAATCTATTTTTATTTATTTAAAGAATTCAATTATATTTAATTTTATTTATTTGAAGAATACATATTTTATTTACGAAAATTTACTATTTCGAGTTTTGTTTTTGTTTTCAGAGGTCTATTGTTATTTTTTAATTTATTTTGAGAATACCTATATATTTTTTTACTGTTACTATTTTAAGTTTTTTTTTGTTTTTAGATGTTTATTGTTATTTTTTTTAATTTATTTTGAGGATACCTATATATTTTTTTACTGTTACTATTTTAAATTTTTTTTGTTTTTAGAGGTTTAGTTTTATTTTTTTGTATAATTTTCTTTATCCTGTACTAATATTCTGTACCCATTCTATCATGGCAAGATATGCTCATACCTCCCCGTGGTTCTTGCTAGGTAGTAACAATTTACTCAAATATTAAGTGAACTAGGATACTGTAACTACTTTATAGTCTAGTTCAAATGTGCTTTTAGAGGGCAGAATATTAAACATAATATTTTAGTCGCAAACTCCTCTATAAATCCTTATTTTACTATAAGGAAAGTAACCAGACTGCAACCAAAGTTACAAATCTGGCGCGTTAAGTGTAATAATTGCATATTACCATCAAAACGCTAATGCTTCGATTGCAACAAAGTGGTACGGTATATACCCTGTGTGGTAGTGTAAATTGTTGCCAGCTAAACTGAGCCCACACAACAAAAGCCAACGCAATTTTCTTATGGAAAAGTGACTTCCGTTGAATTGGTTGAATTTTTGATATGTTGTGTATCCTATCTCTGTATCAAATGCATCAATGTCTCAGATTTGTTTAATAACACCTAAACAGTACAATTGATTGTCTTATCATATCATATGGCGTCATAGCATGTCATGTCGTGTCACAGAACCTCATAGTGATCACTTTGAATTTTATTGTGATCTGAGCACCTAGAAGTAAGAGAAAAGAATGTTATTTAAATCATGATGTTCTATGACACGATATTACATGCTATGACGTCATATGACGTGACGACGTTTGAGATTATATGATGTAATTTTCAATAAATAAACCATGACAGTTATGAGGTGTTTTCAAACCACTGTGAGACCCTAGAAGCAAAAAAAAGAGTACTGATTTAACCCAGACCCATACACCTCAAATAAAAACGATAATTCTTACTTTAGCAAGCTTTATCTCAAGACTCTGAAAGTTTGTCAATTTGTGCCAATTGAGACATTTGATCAGAGGGATGGGATACACAACATATCAAAATTTCAACTAATTTAACGCAAGTCACTTTTCCATAAGAAAATCGTGTGGTCCTTTAAAAGCGTAAACAGACATAGGTACACAATATAGTTAAGTCCGGGCCTGCCTTCTTAGCGTCTCACCTCGCACCCTCCCCTCTCAATTTCATCTTTCCCGCACTATAGTAATAATTAGATACCTATTAAATAAGAAAAATAACACATTGTACAACATTACACTAAAACTTCTTAAATTTTTGTAGCCTCTACAAGGCCGCCGTTTATTTCGATGCACTTGTCGAATCGTTTTTTAATATTTTTTACGACATTCTGTAATTGTTGCCGGGTAACTTCTGCACAAGCTTGTCTCATTCTTGCACACAAATCTTCTCTATTACTCGGGCGTGACCTGTAAACTTCAGATTTTATTAAACCTAAAAAAAAGTCCATCGGTGTTAAGTCCAGGGATCGGGGTGGCCATTTAATTAACAGGCTACCATGATCTATCCATCGATTAGGAAAATTAGCATTCAGCCATCTGGTAACCACTCTGGCATTATGGACAGGGCTTCCATCTAATTGAAAATGTAGATTTACTCTTTCTTGTATTGGCAGTTCATGTAGAATATTCCAAAATTCATTTCTTAGGAACTGTAAAAACTGCATGCTATTCATATTACCTTCAAAAAAGAAAGGGCCAATGATTGTTTCATTGAGCAACCCACACCAAACATTAACTTTTTGGGAATATTGTCTTTTACAATTAATGACAAACTGTGAGTTTTCTATAGCCCAAAACCTAGAATTTTGTGACGATACTACCTCGTTTGTTGTAAAAGTTGCCTCGTCGCTGAATAAAATATTTTTATTAAAATTTCTGTTATTAAGATACTCTCCTTGAGCCCACAAGGAAAACTCCATCCGTCTGTTATCATCACCAGGTTCCAACATGTGTAAAATTTGGGTTTGAATGGTTTTACCAAATTCTTCTTAAGGCATCGGTGAACATTTTCTCCAGGTAAATTCAAATCTAAGCTAGCTACTCTTACACTGGCGTTTGGATTGTTGTTAAAATAATTTAAAACTGTCTGCTCGTACCTGGTTCTTCTTTGTATATTATCTGTTCTTATAATATGCCGTGTCACAGCGCCACACTCAATAAAAATTTTGTTTATTTTATAAATAGTACTTTTAGTAATGTTGGGCCAATTCGGATGCGTGTTGTTGAATATCTCGCATACCTCTTTCAAAGTTCTGTCATTATCTCCTCTAAGGCGCACAAGTTCAATTTTTTCCTGTACATTTAGATTATCCATAATTAACTACAAACTAATAAACTAATACTTGATAATAACTATCGATTAATTTTATAATTCAATAACAATGAATATGAGAATTTTAAAGATTTGACGTTTGACTATAAAATTTGTTTTCCATGGCACCCTATTATTATCTGCCATTACTCAATAAAAATGTAATATTTATTAAAACTATTCACTTAATTTATCTTTCTTTTGTTTATTTTTCATGGGCTACTTCGATTTTTAGAAAAAATCAAGTAAAAGTTACTATGAGCCTACATTGATTTTGTCATAAATCTGTCATTTTTCAATATTTCTTCATGGAACTTGGGATTTACCCATTTGAGAGGTTACTGAATCCAGTGATGTAGTTAAAATTTCAATAAAAAAATCGCTAATCAAATTTGTCCATTTTCGACATTGAAAATAAATCATAGAAAGCCTTGAAAATTGAAATGTATCTCTAAATTTTTGTCATAAAGTGGAGTTTTTGATGGTGTATCTTTTAAAAAAAGTCCCGTCAAAATCAGATAATAGACACATTTTTTTACAGGAGTGTTTCCATTCAAAATGGGTCGCACAACTGCCTACAATAATTTTGTCATAGCTCTGTCATTTTTCAATGCTTTTTCATGAAACTTGAGATTTACCCATTTGAGAGGTTACTGAATCCAGTGATGTAGTTAAAATTTCAATAAAAAAATCGCTAATCAAATTTGTCCATTTTCGACATTGAAAATAAATCATAGAAGGCTTTGAAAATTGAAATTTATCTATAAATTTTTGTCATAAAGTGGAGTTTTCGATGGTTTATCATTTAAAAAAAGCGTTAACATAGGATTATAAATACATTTTTTACAGAGAGGTTTCCATTTGAAATGGGTCGCACTGTATAAAAAAAAATGTGTAACTGAGAAGGAAAAAAGTAGGGTACCTACCAGTGTTCAGTGTAACATGCAATATTGCTAACAAACAAATATTACTGACAACACTGTTTGCGCACACCATCTGAATTCATTGTTGGCTTAACATCTATTGGTTCTACGTTTTGTGGTCGGATAGTATCGCCCTCTGGTGGGTCTCGTATTTGTTTTTGTGAAACGATTCTATAGATCTCTGGAAGAAGAAAACACATCATTACACAATGCATTCAGTCAAAAATGTTCATACCATCCGGAGATAAACCTGCTTTGATAGAACAATTATTACTGATTTAAACGTCTTAGGCATCTCCAGATGATGCAAGCACAGTTGTCGGAACCTGCATCGAATATAGGTAATATTAAAGAGTACAAGTATTTCACTGTTTGTGAAAAAAAAAAAGCTTTATTATATTTGAAGTACATATAATAAAATTAAGTATATATTATAAATTACCAGTAAACTTTAAAAATTATTCTAATCTCTATAGAATATATGAAAACATATCTTCCCCAAATCAAAATAGATTTAAGAAACCCACTGGTCAATATGACCCAATACTCAAAATAAACAACCAAATAATTTAGAATTGTCCGATGGTGAGGCTTACCTGTGAGTATATTCTGGAAAGCCATATCGACATTGGTGGAATCTAGGGCTGAAGTTTCAATAAATGACAGGCCGTTTCTCTCGGCGAACGCCTTCGCCTCCTCCGTCAGCACAGCCCTCAGGTGCCTCAAGTCCGACTTGTTGCCTACTAGCATGATGACAATGTTCTGATCCGCGTGATCCCGCAGCTCACGTAACCAACGCTCTACGTTTTCGTACGTCAGGTGCTTGGCAATATCGTATACCAATAGGGCTCCTACGGCGCCTCGGTAATAGGCTGCTGTGATGGCACGGTATCTTTCCTGACCAGCTGTGTCCCATATTTGTGCTTTTATTGTCTTCCCATCCACCTTTGAGAAACAAAATTAAAAAATAAATTGTTTAAATTGCGTATTCTATGTTATATTTACACAATAAACTTATTATTATTATTTATTGGTAGCTAGATGAATTTCTATCCTACAAGGGTCTACCAGAGTAGCATAGGCAGAGAAAGGGAGGAAAAGAGGAGAGAAGAGAGTGAAATTGGAGAGAGGGGTCATTGATGTATAGTAAAAATAGAATTGGGCTAAGAACAGAACTTTGAGGTACTCCACATATTATTATAGTTTGTATTATAAAGGGGTGGATTTAGGGAAGGTAGGTGGACAAGGGGTCTCTCACTCCTGGAAATCACTGTCCCTTTTCTAAGAAATATAAGAAATGTTTGGAAATATCAGGAACACAGATAAGAGAGAGAAAAGAAAAAAATATAAACAACAGCACCTAAAACATTACAATATAATAAATGAGGATTCAATAATGCTTAATAAAAGTTCCAATTTAGGTTAAAGATAATGCATCGTTGTGTGTGTATGATATTTCGTGTTTTGTACAAATATGAATATCACATATGTGACAAATTTTATTATAATTCATACACATTGTATAGAAAGGTGATTTCAAAAGCAGATTCGTTCTGGCATAAGGATAATAAAACGTGTAGTTGTGTCTAGAGTGATAATTCGGCAGCATAATTGAGATAATAGTCCCGGACAGTCAACATTGTTACTTAGTAAATTGTACAAAAAATAAATAGAGTTGCATTTTCTTCTTAATTCTAACCTATATATGTATTTCAAATCTAGCAAGGAGAGTAAGTTGTATCCACTTTAAATGGTAAAAATTTCAAAATTTTTTTTTTGCACATCTTATGATTCTCATAATAGGGAGTTGCTGCATACTCAAATTTAGATTTAACTTAAGAGAAGTAAAGTATTTGTTGTGCTCTGATGTTGGTAAATGATTTGCAGTTTCTAATTATGAAGCCAAGCATCTTAGTGGCATCTTTGACCTTTGTGTTCAATAAATGACAGTTGACCATCAAATATGACACCAAGATCCTTAGTGGAATCAACTTTAGATAACAACCTTTCATCAATGGAGTAATCATGTCTAATATTAGAGTGCGTTTTGCTAAACATCATAAACTTACATTTGAAAGCATCAAGGTATAACCTATTACTCATATACCAATTAATTATGAACTCTGTTAATATCATTTTCTAGAAACATACAATTATCAAAACAGGTTACTCTCATGTACAGCTTAAGATGATCCGCGAATAACAGCCTACCGCTTTTGCTGATGACTGAAGTTATATTATCAATAAATAAACACCACAGAAATTAGACCACCCCCAATTCCAGAAGCCAGGACTTGCGCGAAAGGGAGTTACACATTGAAAAAACGCGGACATACAACCATTTCCTCCGACAGTGCCAGTGCCAGGATTCGAACCCGGTGGTGCGATGTCCGTGTGATTAATCGCGATTGCCATCTCGCGCCTTAACCCACTTGGCTATCGACCAGACGAATAAAGATAAAAAAACAGAAGTGGCTCCAGGTTGGAGCCTTGCGGGACACCTGATGTACCTATAAATGGCTCAGAGTTGAAACCGTTATACAAAACAGCTTACGGTTCGAAAGATATGACTGTATAGATAATAGTAGTGAAGTAAATAATAGTAGTGATAGCGTTTATTTTATAAAAATCACCAACTTGCTTTCCAGAATGATAAATTAATGGAAATCCAAATTGTTTTTTAACAAAATTTTCAAATAGATTTTAATAACAATAAGACAGGCAGTCTCTCTCTATTCCAGAATATATGAAAGCACTACTACACTCTGATTATGACAACTATTACACCCCAAACTTGAAGATGACATTTAAAAAATGGAAACATTTGCAAAAAACGAAATAATGTTTGGTATTTTTTCAGATGCAGAGATTGTTATACAGTATGTTTCATTTAAAGTGAAGACACCCGGATATTGCTGATATATTTTGAAATTTTGGCACAATTGTAGTATCATATAAGTTGTTCAGAATCTAATTTTGAGCCCCAATACCAAATTTATAAAAATATTAGGCAAATACAATGCATGTCCAATAAATTAAATACATAAAGAAAAGGCCCTGAAGAATGTATCAGCGTCAGCTCCACCAATCATTAAATCCACGCCTCGTATTAAAAACAATTTGCATATGGCTAAACTGATATAAGAATTCAATGTAAATCTTATTAGGAAAGAAAACATTGCATCACTAATGTCTTTATTACATTGAAATCCAAATTGAATGTTACTTAACCAAGTAATAAAAAATCAAGAATTTTCTTTTTTTAGTAGTTCTCGAGTAGTCTTCAATAACGGAGGATTTAATGATACATATTGGTATCTCTTCTATATCCTCACCTTTATAGAACGGGTATATACTTAAGTAGCGACGTTTTTAAAAAAGTGGGGAAAACTCCTGATTGAAAGTAATTATTTATAAAACAAACTAAAACACCTAGATTTACGCTAATTTTCAAATACTTTCACAAATATTTCCATTCCAGAAGTATTTTCGTTCTTAATATCCTTAACAGTTCCTTTTAATTAAATTATGTCTAGTATAATCCAGTAGTTTATGTTAACAAACCATTAAACTTTCAAACAAAACAACTTAGGCACAAAATATATAAAGACTAAAATGTTTACATTTTGTAATTAGACTTTATTTATAATAAACTTCTCTTATGTCACGCAGTTAGTATAGTTAGTGTAAACAAGTCGATTTACAACCCACACTAAAAATACCCTACAATCAACATATCTATAATGAAGTTATAAGAGACTATGGCATAATAAAAAATGTAAAAATTTTTGACTAGCTTGGTAGGAAACTCACATGACACTGAGCTAATTATTTATATTTATACATAAATCAGAGCGAATATGCACATTAGATTTGAAAAATGTATTATTTATTTATTGCATGGATAATTAGTAGTCAACCTGCGTGACGTCCTATTATATTTTCACATGTTCACAAGCTCGCAGTAATTGGTTGATAAGCAAATTCTTCACAGTAATAATTCGCTTGTTGCTTAATGATAGTGGACCTTCAATTGTAACATTAATTTTATTTGCAGTGTGTCTCAACTTTTCACACTATACCCCAATATCTTGGCCATTTGTTGATCGACTTAGATCAAATTTGGTATAATTCTTGTGTTTTAGATTGTGACCAAAAAGTTATTTAATTTTTTTGATCAAAAGAAATTGGCAAAAATTAGGCATGTCCTAAAACCCCTGTATACCAAATTTCGTTAAAAAATATTAATTCCTTTACAAAAAAAAATAATACCTAAGGTTTCAATAATAATCACCTTACTATTCGAGTTATTTATTGTCGGATATTTACATAACTTGGTAGTCTTGTAATAATGACGCTAATTAAGCCTTAGGAGACATTTTTTATCCAAAACGCTGTTACGAAATGAATATTTGAAAATTGGCAGCTATTTTTTTAAATACTTAGAACTCGGCATACCAATATCTTTGTTAAGAGGATATTTGCCCCACACTTCTAGGGTATGACTCTCCGCGGGGTGAGAGTCGAAGACGTATTAAAATTATAGTGTTACGTGTTTACAGTTTTCAGTCAGTAAACACTTTGTGGATTCAAATAACTTGCAACAAGAATTTTCACTAACCACTATTTTATTAATCACTAAAATTACACTAGTAAATACTTAAAAATCACACAACTACTAATAACTTAATCTAATATAAATTCACTACTTTTAAAACACTATGTACTTTTCTTTTCTTCTTAAAATTGTCAACTCTTGTCTAACCTAAAAAACTCTCTCAACTGAACTGAACTCTTCTCTATATTTCACTAAACTGAACTGTTCTAATCTACAAACTGTCTCTGTAACCAGAACTGTACTGGATACTAAACTGAATTGTTCTTTATACTTCATTAAACTGTACTGTTCCATCTGCTGGATTCACCTCTTTATATACACACTTCAAATCTTCCAGAATTCTATTCTAGAATCCTCCATAGTTTTCTAATATGTACTAGATGATTGTTCGTCAATTGGCTCATAGACGGCGCCACCCCTGAGTCAGGGAGAAACAGAATAACAGGTTTCCTTCACTTTGAACAAGGACTTAATCACATCTTTCCCCGTTAGAGGGCAGCACATAACAATAGTAAAGACCGCCTTCGAAGTTCAGGTGCCAGGTTCTTTTGGACGATTTCGCTATACGTTCATAACAACGTACAAGTTCGTACTAAATATATTGCACAATAGAGTTGTTGGTTTGCTTATATGATCATGTTTTTTAATTTTATCTTTTTCTCCTCTCATCTGCCTTTAGGTTGGTTACCCTCAAATGTTGTAATTAATTTTAACCCACATCCCTATGTCCAATAATTTCCATTTGTATATTCTTGGTGAAAATACAAGAAAAAATTCGACCTTTAAAGTTCAAGATGGCGGTTTTAAAATGGCGGACGTTTGAAATGACTGACACAGCAAAGCCCAGCACAAACCGCAGGACCTAGCTAAGAAGGGATTTTTGAAATTCTACACCTACGCGGTAAAATGTATGTGACAAAGAAAAATAAATAAAATTTGGCCAGTATTGCTAAGGAAGAAGTTTGATATATACTTCGTGAAAAAACATACAGGGTGAACATCTTAGAAAATAATTAGTAAAATAATGTTATGTGCTGCCCTCTAACAGAAAGGAGAGTTGTAATTACTCCCTGGCCAGAAGGGTGGCGCCATCTGTGGGCCAACTGGCAAACCACCATTTAGTAGTGCCTAAGTAAATTGTAGAGAATTCCAGTATATTCTGGAAGGTTCTACAATGATATTCTGGACATTCCAAGTGGGTATATAAAGAGGTGAAGCCAGCAGAGAGAACAGTACAGTTTAGTGAAGTATAAGGAACAGTTCAGTTTAGTATCCAGTACAGTTCTGGGTAGTCTGTGGTTTGTGGTTCTGGTTACAGAGACAGTTTGTAGAAGAAGAGTTCAGTTGAGTGAAGTAGGCAATACAGTTCAGTTCAGTGAAGTAAACAGACAGAAAGTTTTTAGGTTAGATAAAGTTGTCAAGTTTAGGAAGAAAAGTACATAGTGTTTTAAAAGTAGTGAATTCATATTAGATTAAGTTATTATTAGTTATGTGATTTTAAGTATTTACTAGTGTAATTTTAGTGACTAAATAAATTAGTGGTTTGTGAAAATTCTTGTTGCAAGTTATTTGAATCCACAAAGTGTTTACTGAAAATTGTAAGCACGTAACAATAATATGAGAGAGGATAATATTTGACATACAGTTGATATAATTGTAAAAAAGAAGAAACTTTCTTTACTTTTAATAAATAATATACTCAAAAATGAAGGTAGCGGTTTCAAAATGGCTGACATTTCAAATACGTTTTCCGATTTTAATCAAAATCAGTATCCTGGGGTATATAGAGTTGTTTGATATGAACACGAAATCAGTTTTTACAATTAGCAAATAGCAGATTCAAAATACAGATAATAAAGAGGAATTTTAATTTTCACGGTTTTCTTTAATAAAGTACCACCATAGTATATGGGGGAGGAGCATTGCATAAATGAGACGAAGAAACAGACATGTAGTTGAATATTGATTACAAAACGGCTAATGCCTAAAAAGTGTAAAATAAAATAATTAAGAAAAATTTCTAAGGGCAAGGTTTTAGCATATACATTAAAAACTAGAAATTAGTGTTTTTAGCTATTACAGTAGATTCAGGCTTACATACAATTAAAATAAAAACAAGCAATTAAGAAAATGCAAAAATTTTCTCAACAGAGACAGTAAAATATTCCGTACAACACGCATGTAACGCCCCATGCTTTTATTTTAAACATATAACAGCCTTAAAATGTTGTGATAGTTAAAAATATTATTGCCTATAAATTTTTAGTGAAAGCATTTATCTTTAAAAAGGTTTTTCAAATATCGTCTGCATCTGATTTCTTTATTAATTATAAATACAGATACGTCAAATAAAAAAATAAAAAAAAGATAAACCCACAATAAATAAAACCACGCTAATTATTCAACAGTTTTATATTGTAGAAAATTACAAAACTTTTTAAAGCCATCATTGAGATTCAAAATATGTAAATAATAAATGAAGTGGATAGATAAAGATTACTGAAAAAATGTAATTAGAAAGTAACGAAGTAATCATTTTAGCATGTTTTAAAATTTTATAGATTTAGCGTCTTTGACATTTATAATGTAATCAGAATTTCTAATTTTCATGGTTTTGCTATGTCTGGGATAAATGATTTCAGACAATAAACAATTATAATGAAAATGATTTAGTTTAGGAATCATTTTTGTCTTAAGATGCAGAAAAATTTTGAACGTTAATAAATTTTTTGTTGTCCGCACTCCGAAATAAAGCTTTTTAAAATGCCTTCTATTTCAAACTGTCTGTCATTCAAAAATGTCTGCAGTACAGAGCCATCTACATTCTAACATATTAATAAATGATATGATCGAAAACTGAAGTAATTTACACATTCTAGCAATTGGCTTCTGGAGAACTCAAATACCTATATTATTTGCCAAAATATTACGTCCGGGAGTTTCTATTGGTGCACCCTGTATATTTAGTCAATCCTATTGTTAGTGTTGGTCTATCTACGACTCAAAACTACAATATTCCTCTAGAATGTACTATTGCGGTAATCGATTTTTTATCAAGTAGTATGTTTTTTCAAAAAAAGTCTGTTGTAGATGGGAATTTTTATATCAGTCATGTCAATTAAATTATTGTAACAAGAAATCATTGGTTGGTATCACACAATGACGTTGACACTAATAAAAATAATAAAATATATTATGATTGATGCGTCACTGGTCAGAAACATATTTACAACGGGAAAATCAGTCGATTACTTTTTTTTCGGCCGCGATAGTACGTATGTAAAATTTCGTCAGTTGCTCAAAACTGATTCTCGAGTTACCATACAGACAGAATTATAGCGAGAGAATTTCCAAGAAGATAATAACCTCTGTTAGTCTATACATAATATCATTTTAATATGTTCTACCTGTTGAATTCATAATATATATTAGACTTTTTTACATTTAGCTGAAACCGCAGTCTATATTTTTTTCCTTTACGATAGTCCATAACTCAAAAATGAATAAAATGTTCAATTTTAAGTATCTGCAATTTCACCACCGTTTTATTAAAATATAATGCACGAAACACCACAATAATAAACTGCATAAATCACATAATAGATAAAAAACAGAAGCCGTTCCTGAAACTGATCACATCACCACAGGTATTTACAAATAGAGTTAGGAGGGTGTTAGTAGCTAACGACATCAATGAGGGCACCACTTTCTACTTATTCATATTTGTTAGCAAAACACCTATAAGTTTGTGTATAGATTAACAGAATACAATAATTTTTTTCTAAAATGTATTTTTTTTTTAATTACACAAAGCATCAATCTAAGCCCGTCTTATGGCAGAAATAATTCATTTTGTCATTAAATACACGGTTTGAAGCGTACAAAATCAGCCATAATCATCTTTTCTCCTAAATTCAATTGTATAAAATAACCAATAACTATGAGAAAATTTAAAAAATGTTACACGGGAGGCATAAAACAATCTTTCTTCTTTCCAGTACATTTTGTTTGATATTTCTATCTTAGTTATTTACATAGAAATTAGGTATTTTCTGATACTCGTTAATACATCATGTGAGCAGGGCAAATATCTTCTTAATGTAATAATTATATAAATAAGAATTAGTGACATTTGATGCTAATTTAAAAACTATTTGTTTAAATGAAAATGTGCATTTCACAAAAAAAATTCTTAAAATTTAAAGAAGTCTCATTTAAATGGAATCAAGTTTTTGTTGACATTCTTTATCAAAGTTTACTCATCTTATCCTAATTCTAGGAAAGTCATTGATATTTATCACAAAGTCAAAATAATCTTTACGGAAAAAGTATTTTTTCCCAGGAAAAATTACATAGATACCAGGCTGCTTAAGATATAAGTAATTCCGAAACGTAAATTATTGTAATAAATACATGGCCATATGTGTATAGGTGACTTAAAATTTACAATAATGGCCTGATCAAGACATAGCCAAATCTAATGCCACCGAATTTTTAAGGGACCAAATGGAATGATAAATGTATGCAAAACTTTTGATTCATAAACAAACAGTGACACTAGTTTTTAGATAAGTAGATATGACTCACATTTTTTTGTTTATTACTTTTGTTTTCCATCACATTGTATTTTTAGGAGTATATAAATAAGACGCTGTCATTTTCGTAAAAGACATACCTGTATACTTCTTGTTGCGAATTCGACACCTATTGTTGATTTCGATTCCAAGTTGAATTCATTCCTAGTAAATCTCGACAATAGGTTACTTTTTCCTACTCCAGAGTCGCCAATTAGGACAACTGCAACATGAAATTGCAATTAGATTTAGAAAGTAATCCTTTCTTACACATATACAATTAGCATATATGATTCACCAAAAAAAAGTGATGGTTAAAACGAAACTTACTAACGTCATCCTCTGCCAAATTACTAATGAATTTTTATTGATTTTTATTAAAACCTTGTTTAATATGAAGAATTAAAATTGATTGTCTGACGTTTCTTTGATGTAAATGGGCAAAACAACTTGACCTCTGACTTTGCTGACATGTCATTTTACGTCAAATAATTAAAAATATACTGAATTGTATAATGTATTTACCTTTAAACAAATAATCGTATTCATCATCTTTTGTACTCATCTTTATCACTTATTAGTTTCTCCTACCCTCCCCAAAATTCTCAAAATAATAACACAAAGAACAATATTAGTGCATATCACAACTAAAATATCGTCTCGACTGTTACACTGATTTTATCACAGACACATTACTTTCGATACGATTTTAAATGACACTACGATGTTATCGGCAAAACCGGATTTCTCTTTTGATTTTATAAATCGACAAAATGGCGTCAAGTTATTTTATTGTTGATTACGAACGCCCCTTGTTCACAACTGTCAAATTTTGTTTACTTTACGCATGCGTCACTTGTCAATTCATCGTGAAGTCGGCGATGCCACTACAAAGAAGTGAAAAAACACACATACGCAGGCATGAATCATAGAGACCAAGGATCCCGAACAGTTATGGGAAATCGTTCCGCGATTGCGATCTCAAGGCGCCCCACAGATGGCGTAGAATATGTAGGAACTGTTCCCCCGCTCTTATGTACCCAATAAATAGAATAGTACAGTAAGTAATTTATTTATTTATGTTCAATGAACATATACTTAAAGTGTATACGAACTTAATTGAAACCGTATAAAAACTAAAAGCCGGCAAAAACAGTCGGCATCTCTTTATTGTACAGGGGCGGAGGTAAATAGAAATGCTTGTAATAAGAAAATGATAAGATTTTCGGGCGTTATTATATTATCCTTTGTTTCAAATGGTCTCCAGAAAGCCATGGTAAATTAGTAAATAATTAAAATATTTCACCTTTTATATAGTGGTAAATATTTTGAACAATAACTAACTAAACTCCTACGCTTGATATTATAATAGGTATTTATGCACTGCCCTGGCACATTGACAGCACACCTCATCGACTTCTGAGAAACGATTTACGAGTTTTTTTATGCTAGTAGGCCTGTCCGTTTTATTGTCTTTAAACCAATGCAGTCGTAGATGGTTCATTCAGGCTGATTACATTGCCAGTCTCGGACTCGTCTGCACAGTTTCAACTACCGTTCGAATCTCGATACCATTGCTAAATATATAGGACAAAATATCAAGTTCAGTGCGCACGGTCCTGTTCTTTAACACTGAGCAGTTTCAATTTTGCCCGTATAAAGTAGTACTATAGGTGCTTCCCTTTTGTACGAAGTCTCAGTTTATTCTCACATTTGACGTCATTACTCAGTTGTTGCTGCGTTTCTTTTAGTTCCTTCAAGTGAGATTTTCTACCCTCCACTTCTAACTCAACTGCACTGGGTCGGGAGCAAGCGCCATTTGTATTCAGTTGAAGATTGAGGTTAATGTTTGTTTGGTTTTGTGCTGAATTAGAAAAATAATTTATATTTTTGTACATATTATGCACGGTTCGTAAAAATGAAAAATTTACAGCAGCTTTTAGTAGAACGCAAAGGCTTAAAGTCGCAAAATATTACCACCTTTGATACACATTTAGGTTAGGTGTGCAGGAGAACATAGTTTCTTTTGTACAATTGAGGAGTAACATATTCACCGAGATTAGTATAGTCACTTCACATTAGTATAGTCACTCAATTTTGTGC
The DNA here is from genome assembly GCA_963675555.1 of Leptura quadrifasciata. Lineage (NCBI taxonomy): Eukaryota > Metazoa > Arthropoda > Insecta > Coleoptera > Cerambycidae > Leptura > Leptura quadrifasciata. Next base: position 8,126,406 of record OY776681.1, on the reverse strand, counting down.
AAAAGGGAATGACCTAATAAATAATTGAACGAAGTACGTTCCCAAATAATTTCTCTATTTGTAAAGAGTGTGTGTAGAAGTAGCGAAGGAAAATAATTTTATTCCTAATAGAAGAAACTCATGACCTGATCTAAGAGAAATATAATCTGGCTCTGTTTTTGTATCAGTTATCACTAGTTAAATGTGGAAAATAAGATGGCAATCCTTATATTCATTTTCAAGTAATTTACTTTGGTTCTTAAAGCACCATGTACAGAAGGCATTGGTCAAACATGGAAAGCAAATCAAATTAACCGCTTACTTGTTAGGTGCACTACGCCATCTAACGGCTGCTTTCATTCCAACACTTTTATGGAAGTTATGGATATATAGTATTTGGCTCGGTATCCTCGTCTATATGATTCATGGTCTGATTGTTCAAAAATTATTTTCATTTTAGCATTTGGAGTGTCTGTTGTGTTAATAATCATCACGAACTAGGTAATTAAAAGAATATTGTATCTCCAATCTGGCTTACACCTGGTATCAATGACGATGGCGTAAATAAATCCTGTACTATTAATTGTGAGTGTGTTAGGCTATATACCGGGCGACCCAGAAGTAGCTAAACCCTCCATTTTTTTCTAGTTTTAAAAATAAAATTCTGAAATTTGGAAAACCAAATAGAGACGTCAAGGGCCACATTTTGACTATTCGGTGGTAAAAAAATCAGATTTAAAATCCGATAGAAAATAACCTTGGAATGTCATATACTTACTTAGTTGGTTTTGGAATTCAGGGACAAATTTAAAACATTCACTAAATTTACGGTGAATGTCAGAAAAATGCCCATGCGACCGCACGTCTATATTATGAAAGATATCCCGATCATAGTCAGACATATACCGGCAGTATTTTAAAATATTTGAGGTGTCTATTTGAGCTGTAAGTTGCAATTTGATAATATGTCCTCGGGGTACGTTAATATTACTTATATTCAACTAACATCGCAGTCAACCGTTTTATTGCTATTCCTATTTTAAAACCACTTCTTCTGAACAGTTTATTACCCAACCTAGTAGAATTTCACCTAAGAACTGTCATAGTACAGGTATTTTCAATGAAATTTCTCTAAAAGTACAGATTGAGAATGTAACATTCAAAGGAATATTTGGCTATATTTTTAGAGCAGACCAGAGAAAAATATATACAATATGTGGAAACAACGGGAAAAGGTATTAATAAGAATATTTTTCATCAACTTTTACTTACAATACACTAAAGGAATATACAGAGTGCTCAGCAATTTTTAATTTTCGAATTGGGCCAAAAGTTTCTTGTTTTTGTATTATCATTGAATATCGAGTTTCTTAAACATAAGTGAACTTTGTAAGTATAATTGGTATATTTGTAATTTTACTTATTTCCTGATGATGGTACCATTGTTGGCGAAACGCTCATCTGGACATTCCACAGCATTTTTATTTTTGAAGAATCCTATCGATGGAAATGTCTGTCTTTCTTCCTGATAAGCTTACCTCATTCGGTTTAGAAGATACCTGTTGTTGGCTCATACTTAGAGGATGGTACATATATTTCGCATAAGCACCTTTGCTTATAGATCTATAGGGGCTGCTTCCGGCACTTCCTATCGGTCTCAAGTAGTACTCCGTTACAAAAACCACAACTGTTTCAAAAATATATATTTACACACATTTACATTTTTGCAATCTAAAATATAGGCACTTTCGAACTTACAATTTGTTTAAAACATGAACAATGCCTAAGTGTATACATTTTTTAAAAACTATTTTGCAAAATTAAGGAACAATGTCATAATAAAACAACATTTAATTGAATATTTAGATAAAAAATTCGATAGACTAGAAAAATTATATTCTAAAAATTAATTCATACTTACAGGCTAAAACATAGTGTTACAAATTAGAGATGTATTGGAAAATAGTAATAAATATCTTATTTTAACGTTTTTAAGCATATTATTTTATGAGCAAAGAAACTAAAGATATAAAATCTAATTGTAACACAGCTTTTTTTGAAAAAAAAAAAAAAATAATAAGTTAATTTAAAACTACTTGATAATATTTTCGATTACCATGTTTTATAAATACAAAAATTCCTTCTTCGAATATTGTAAGGCAGTGCATACATTCAACTTTCTATTTTCCAGATATTATACAAAAATAACTTTTTTCAAAGGCAGTCTCGATCACATAAATGACATCTTAACCACTGTACATGTATATTCTTTTCGTTGTTAAATTATTTACATATACACAAATAGCAATAATTTATTTTGTTCAATACAATTAAACCCCTCAAAAGGCTTATCAAGCATGATTTTCGTAAGTTTAAAATAAATAGGAAAGCGATATTCTCACCTGGGCTCTTAACTTGGTTAAATTGTTTATTAAAAGCCTAAAATTTCGAAAGTAAAACATTAAAAGGCCAGCTCTCAGTTACTTAACAAGGAAAAGTTTTCGAAGTTTTTATTATTATTACTGTTATTCATTTTAAAATATGCATACAATAGGCTCTATCTAAAATTGATGTGAATTATTTTCAGCAAAAACTTTCTAGGGAACATTTGAATGATTCTTATGTAATGGAACCATCAATAAAATTTCCCCTGGGAAGTTGTCGCCAAAAATAACCAATTCGATTGTACTACTAGAGATACGGCAACTTAAAAGAACAATTTGTACAATCTTATCACTTTTATGAAATATATGTGGCTTTGTTTGGTTTTTCCTTATGTTTAACCCTATACCGGGCGATCCAGACAGTATCTACCCCCCCCCCCCCTGTTTTTTCTGCAGTTTTAAAAACAAAATTCTGATATTTGGGAAATCAATTATAGGTATCAATGGCCACATTTTGACCATTCTGTGGTAAAAAAAATCACTTCCGGTGTGACCGGAAATAGCCACAACTTTCTTATATTAAATAACACCCTGTATATTTAAGTCATTTTTCTCATAAAGCAATAATTTCTCTTTCCAACGCTTTTTACAGATTTAAAATCGGATGAAAAATAACCTTGGAAATGGCATTTGTTTGCTATTTCTAGTTTTCTAGCTTTGAAATTCAGGAACAAATTTTAAAAATTTCGAAGTCGACTTTGAATTTGAACAAAGGGGTATTTCTCAACAAATTAAATGTAAAATTGGCCTATTTTGTTCATTTGATTGGATTTAGAAATGTTTTTCCCATTTTTCCATTTCATGTAAATTCAATTTGTTATAACTCCAATTAAGCTGCTGCCCAGATTGGTATCATAACCTACAAATTGGTTTTGATTGTATGAATTTTTGTTTTTTTTTTTGCTAATGATTCATCAAAATTTTTGTTATATTTATCAAAATAAATTTTCTCTAATTACAAATAACTCATCTGTTTTTCATAGCCTACTGCAAGATATGGACACATTTTGAAACGCTTCTACAAAAAGCTCAATATTTATTTTAATTTATATTCAAATTTTTAATCAGGAAAAACCAGTCTAAAGCAAATTTACCACTCTATCTGATAAAAAATGTCATGGAGTCATAACAAATTGAATTTCCATGAAATGGCAAAATGGGAAAAACATTTCTAAATCCAAGCAAATGAAGAAAATCATTTAATTGGTTGATAAATACCCTTTTATTCAAATCCGAAGGCTACTTCGAAATTTTTAAATTTGTTCCTGAATTCCAAAGCCAACTAGAAATAGCAAATAAATGCCAATTCCAAGTTTATTTTTCATCCGATTTTAAATTTGAAAAAAGCGTTGGAAAGAGAAATTACAGCTTTATGAGAAAAGTGACTTAAATATACAGGGTGCTACTTAAAATAAGAAAGTTATGGCAATTTCCGGTCATACCGGAAGTAATTTTTTTACCACCAAATGGTCAAAATGTGGCCATTGATACCTATACTTGACTAACGTAATTTCAGAATTTTATTTTTAAAACTGTAGAAACACTTTCTGGGTCACCCAGTATATCGATTGACACCATCAAATATTTTAAGGTTAGGAAATTGTGTCAATTCGAGTTATTATAGGGCATCTACGTGTGACGTCATATTAGTCAAGGTCATTGCCTGAAGGGGATACAAGTAACAGTTATGAGACATAACCTTACTTCACTCCCTTACAATGTCAAATAATACAAACCATAAATAAACCTTTCAAAGTTAGCATCCTTGATTCGTATTACCTGCAAGCAGTCAACTATAAGGTTATATGTTACTTGTTTCCCCTCCATGGACGACCTTGAAAAACGTGCAATGCCCAATAGGGCATTGTATACAATAAATATATAAATACATAAAACCACATGACAAATTTTAAATATATTATTATAATCAGAAAATATTTCTAATGTGACATCGATAATACATATTTTCAAAAGTTAAATATTTATTGGCACAATCACCGAAACTTACACTTGATGCTGTTAACAAGTTGCCAATCATTATACAGTGTGATTTATGTAAACACGCGGTGAATAAAATGGTATACAAGTCTGTTATGTGGGAAAGCCTCTGTAAAATTTTAAAGCGATCCGAGGTAATTTATTATATTTTTTTACATTAAAACCTGCAAAGATGTTGCTGAACGGGTGAGTTATGCTATCTCGACGCGTTCACATACGTGTTGCTTGTTTATCAGGTAATATCAGCTGTCTTAGCTGTCTCAGGTCAGTGCACCACGTGTTCACTGTTCAGTTCAGTGACTCTTGCAGTGTTAAATTTTAAACTGTATTCGCAAATATCAATTATGCCAGAGTTCACGTCGCAAGAGTACTGCGACATGATATTAACCTATGGTGCAATGAATGAAAGTCTTGCAGAGGCTGTACGAAAATACGGGGGAAAATTTCCCCATAGGCGCAAACCTAACGAGAGAAAAAATTTAACTGCAGTGCAACGAGTTCGTGACACCGGGTTTTGTTTACCAGGCGACAGAGAACGTGTAGTAAATCGTCCTGTTGAAGTAGACAAAGAAGCTCTAGAATTACTAGAACAAGACCCTTCAATAAGTACCCTATATGCGAGAATCGTTTTTACCCATCCCAGATAAGAAAGGAAGTGATTTCGTTGCACCGTATTACGTCAAATTGGTTAGTCATAGGCGGTGCACTTCTACAAAAAAAAAAATAAGGTAATTTTTTCCCAAATTTTTTTATTTCTTAATTTTTTTAACTCCTTTTGGTGGGGACAACCCACTGAATAACTTTCCGCATGTTTAGGAAAATCACCCTGTATAGATCGAAACATCATGTAAAGTCAAAGCCACCTATCCTTTTATTTTTTACATAGACTGCAGCTAGTGTAGCACAGTGTTGCCAGATGCTCTAGGTACTTTTCTCAATTATTTCATAGTGATGTGATTTTGAAAAAAAATTGTTTTGCAATATATTACATGCTAAGATGACCAGCATACATTCCTTATTAGGATACTTCACTGTGAAGACCTATAAAAAAACGTCGAAAGGTGCCCTTTCTGGGGTGATTATAATTTGTTTTAAATGACTAGAATTACTGATTAATTTTGAATTGATCATAGTCGAAATTATGCTGACGAGACTTTTAAGAGGCATTTATATATCACATTTTAATATATTTATATATATAGTAAAAGTAGCACCATTTTTTTCAATTTTTAAATAATTTATTAAATATACAAGTGTTATAACTGTTTCTTTAAGTAATAATAGGTATTTTTATTAAAATTGTACTATATAAAAAACCTTTTTTTTTTTCTTAATCTTACCAAACTATGCAAATTTGAGCTGAAAAAGGCATTTCATTTATATTATAAGGCAGCTAGAATAGACTTTGGTTATATCAAACTTTTACACAAATCCTCGTCCATGCTTTTTTTATATCTCGATACAGAAGATGTGTGTCTCACATAAATAAGGGGTATCAATGTTTGTATCGTATGAAGAACTGTGCTATTTAAGAGAAACTATGCGCTACAACCTCTGAATTGACCGGGTTGCCACAAAACGTGGCATTTCATGCAAAGAAATGTCAAACATTAAGAAAGGTAGATTTTTGTCTGCTTAAATGTATTGCCGGCTTAATTTTTGTTATTTAGTGGAGCAACCAGATTTTTATAATTAAGGAAAATTTTTAGGGCAGGATGATAAGTTTTTTAACTAGAACGACATAACCGTAAAATCACTGAAAACATTTTTTTAGCAAGTTTAGGTTATGCATTGTCTTAAAATTTGGCACGTTTTCATAACCACAAGCTTCGTTATTTCCAGAAATTCCAATAAAAGTCTAAAAGTGGCTCATTGAGTTATAGATAAAAATAAAAAAAATTAGGTTATGTACGTTTTTAGGTGATTTTAAGGTTATGTCGTTCGAATTTAAACTTGAAACCTATTCAGGGTGTTAGACAATTTTGTTACAAAGAATTTGTCCTTTGGTTTAGGTCAGCTCATCCAATAGAAGCCGAGATATTTCAAAAATGGTCATGGAAAACGACAGAATTCAGCCAAATTCTCAGAAAAACGCGCGGAATATCCCGGAACCGGAAAACGCATTTTTTTTGTTGTCTTTGATGTTTACAAGTTGAAAAAAAATTAGTCTGTCCTAAAAAATGTTCCTTATTGGTTATAAAAATCTAGTAGGCTTACTCCCCTAATTAAAGAATATCAAAAATCTATAACATCAAAGCTGTATAGTCGAGATCAGATTTGCAGTGCACTCAAAAAAGGTAATAAAACTTTGTGACTTCATTAAAATCCCGTTAAACTAGTCGCAAAAGTAATTGTGCTCAGGCACGCACTTGAAATATTTAGATCAGCAACTTAGTCGTTCCATTTTAACAGCGCATTACGGTCTAGTATTATTAATATGTACATGGCAATACATACGAATTTTAAGTTCGGCTCTGTACTATTTCGTTTGCAAATTGACTCGCTTATCTTTATAGGTTAACGTGCGTCGGCTTGTGTTTTATCACACCATGCCGCATAGTCCAACGGCGATAATAATGAGATCGTAAAGTTTTTGTTGCCTTTTTTGAGTGCACTGTAAATCTGGCCTCGACTATACATAATTTTCAGTAGATTTCAATGTTAACAACAAATTGTTTTGCAAGTATTTTTTGACGATACCTAGGAACCAGTTTAGTGTGCATTCCAAACAAATTTCTTTGTTAACACCATTAAAATCTACAAAATATCTTTATAAACTTGATGTTTCAAGTTTTTTATACCAACATTGAAAAATCTACACAGATCAAACGCTTTCACTGTCCTACGTACAGGATTTTGACTTAATAATGATTGAAGTCTGATTTGATGTTGTTTACAAAAAACGTACATCAATGTTGAATTGAAACAATACGAAAAGACGATGAAGTATTTGAAACGTCAGTTTTGGATATCATTGGAAAGAATTGTAGCTTTTCTCTGTATTTTGTGAAGTTCTTGGAAATGTATTATTAAAGTTTATGAAATTTACACAATACGTAATGATCAATTTGAAAAATATATATTCAGGATGTCCAAGATTTCGTTGCCATACTATAACGAGGGATTGAGTACAAAAAAGTTTCTATGGGCATTGGTCCGCGAATGTTTCCTAAGCGTGCTGCAGCCCTTTGAAGATGTCACTTATAAAGTAGATTTTATTGCATTCCTTCAAGTCTACTTTGAGTCCGGGTATACATTTTGGTATGTAAACCACCACTAAAAGGTGTTCAGAAGAAAAATGGATCTGATTATTACATCGTTCATTAATCAAAGTGGTATGGACAAGAAACATTAGTAGCCTGTCCAAGAAAAAGCAAATAACCAAAAAAACTCTTCGACTCTTAAGTAATTATTTAATAATGTCAAAAGTTAGTTCATTTTTGCAAGTTTGTTTAAGAACTGTTTTAAGATCAAACTTTTTAAAAGTTAATGTATGGCAATTGAATCTCTGAACATCCTGTATATATCCATTAGTGATGATGAGAGAATACTTTTCAATACATATTTTCACATTCTGATAAAAAGAAAAATGAAAATGTCACAAAATTTTTACAATATTTCGTATTAAAAATTTAACCAGGCCGTTCACGATATTTTGCGTTACTGTTAAAAGTCAAACCAATGGTATATAACATTCAAAATATACCAGAATAAAGGACACACCGTAGAATACAGTGTCAGAAACATACTAATTGCAAAAAAGCTACAAGTCGCTACATAAAAAAAACGAAAATTATGTGTTCAATTCTATCAAGTGCCTCAAGAACCCTGAAGGTAACAAAAAAAATTGACGAAGAAAGTTGTAGGAAAATAAATTTCCTTATCAAGGTAAGCCAGAGCATAAAACCATGTTGAATAGTTCAGCAGTGAACCACATACAAAGAAAACCCTAACAAAAATTAAGCTTGCTGGAAAAAATTCACGGCCATAACAAATGTCAAAGAATATTTTCCACTAATAGAGAATTGTAATTTTGGCAGACGTCAGAAAACACACAGTAACGCAAAAAAAAATACGAATGGACATCTTACACGAGATGGTATATGGCAGCGAGCTTTAGTCTACAAAGAGTAGTTTTAAAGTTATGCAACTATCACAGCGTTTTAAACTTTTGACACAAAGACGCATCCAGCCTGCTTCTTTCTCCGTTTCCCTGGTTATATCAATAGAAAACGATAACATCCTCGGTGCAGTAAATCGTGCAGCAGCGCAACTAATCGAAAGCGCTACCAACGAAAATTAAGCTACAAGAATTTGGACCAAGGCTCAATTACCCCTTATTTATACAAACTGGAAGAGAGTACGAATAGCGAAAAACACAAACACAAATTTCCCTGCTATTTAGAAAAACCTTGCTTTGAACAAACATGACTTTTGGCAAGAGTAAAGGCCCTTGAAGGTCTACTCGAATCGAAAATCAATAATATTTTGGGGTTCCACCCCTTCTCACTTACGTAAACGTCACACGTATACGGGCCCGCCCTGGTTGTCGTTATCGTCTAGATTGATCTTGTTGAAGGCCGCCAGGCCACCGTCATCGAAGAACCTCCTGAAGGTGAACTCGAAGAACCCGTGGAAGAGCTTCGAGTTGTCCAAAAGCTCGTCGGAAGTGCTCGAATCCAACGACGTCGAATTGCGAAGTTTATCGGGGTCGATGGGATCGAAATTCGATGTGTCCGTGGGGTAGTCGATGCGGGGCTTGTGCGGAGCGGGCTGGCGCCTCAGGCCCTTCTCAAAATCAATGTCTTTGAAGAACGGATGCGATTTCACTTCACTGGCGTTTTTACCTAAGCGTTTATCAGCACTACAGCACAATTTTAATATCAAGTCTGTGCTCTCTTTTGAGAGGTTCGCTTGCTTCGGGATCTGGAGTGTCGTCTCCCAATTTATGACCTGCAAAGAGGATCATGCACATTATGTGGTTTTATGACGCAACACAAATAAAACGGAACGTCCAATAAAGTAATGATATGATAAAATGGACACCTGCTTACCTTGAACTGTGTTTCTGCGGGTGTATTAGCTAGGAAGGGGGGCTGCCCCACCAACATTTCGTACAGGATTACCCCCACGCTCCACCAATCGCAAACGTGAGTGTAACCGGTCCTCTGCAATACTTCCGGCGCTATATAGTTGGGTGTACCTACTAAGGAGTGTGCCAGGCACCTGTGCTCTCTGCGTCTTCGCCTCTCCAACGGCTTCAAACTCTTACATTTGCACTCTTCATTCCAATCGTCGATCGGGTCCATAGAATCCTGTCTATTGTGGTCGCCTAATACCAAATCAATAATCGATATACTGTCGTTAAGTTAAAACTATATGGTGAAAAAACAGCTAATGTAATTGAAAAATTAAAGAAATCCATTAGATAACCCAAATATACAATAATACTATTATCATTATTTTGCGTGTTTTTAAATACTGATCAATACTTATTTTGTTGTAGACGGAACAAAAACACAGCTAAGCTTATGTTTGTGGTTATTTTAGTTGTGAAACAGCACATATTTCATTACCTGCTTCGTACTGTTAGGAAACTTACCGTTCGGTTGATAATACTTTGAGTTATGTGTCCATCGGAAGCCGGTGCATAAACCAAAATCTGTCAACTTGATGTGACCATCTTTATCTATTAATATGTTGTCTGGCTTGATGTCCCGATGAATAAAACCCATCTTATGGACGCTCTCAACGGCACATGTCAATTCCGCTATGTAAAATCTGAAACAATTATATAAAAAATGGTAACAATTGGTTAAGTCTATATGATCTTAATTGAGACAGCTCCTCATCGACAGACAATTTGGACTTGATCCATCTGTTACGTAAACATGTTGGCGTGACTAGAAGCCTATAAATTATTTGTTCTAGTGAAAAATTTGTTTAGTGACTTTAGTATTTTCGTCGGTAATTAGTTGTTTAATATGGCAATTTGGAGACCTTTCGATACTAGTGACGTCAAGAGGATTTGTGAACTATTTTTACATTTCTATCTATCTATAAAAGAGATGCTGACTGAAATTAAGTTTTAGTTTTGATCTCTCAATGAAGATCTTATATACTATACATGCAACTCTTTCTTGTTTCTTGAAACGAGAAAACTTTAAGAAAAATCTAAGTAAGCGGACCGCCCCTGGGGCCATCCTATTTTAAAAATAAGTCTTAAATTTGTTTTAAATTCAGGGAAATATCGCTTTTATAACTACAATTAACAAGAAATTATTTAAACATTACATTCTTAATTTCATTTCCAAATTTATGCAAATATTAATTTTACAACAGAAATTATTTTCTCAATACCAAATGATAGCCGACTTCAGGGCGCCGTTACGTTTTAACTTATTGGGGTAGAAAGTTGTACATATGTCAAGTGCCACTTTAAAATAGCTTGTAACATGGTTATTACTTCTTATCTAAAACTTGGCAGTTTTAAAAACAAGACTAATGCATTAGTAAAACCAGCAAAGCATCGAGGATTGTGTGTGAAGTGAATAGGGCAATTTTAAGCAAACGTATAAGACGAAGATAGGGCAGGATACCGGAGCCACATCTCATGTGTCAAATATACAAGCCACGTTCAGGATATGAGGGAATTGGCACTGTGATTTTGGAACCGTGTTGTTGGAAGAACAGAATAAAAACCAGGCGATGCTATACCTCCAGGCAGAACTGATAGAGGATGCTTGCCGACGTTTACGAGCCCTCTCAGTTTACCCGGAAGAATACTTATTCCAGTAAAAGCAAGTTTCATCGAGGATGTTTGTCATCGATTTTCGAACCCTCTGAATTTGCTAAGAGATATTAATTGCAGGACGCTTGTCGACGATCAAATACTCGAGCCCGCTTAGTTCTCTAAAGACATCAATACATCTACGAATAAATCCAATCTGGCTACTAAAAGATTTGGACTGCTAGAACATAACTTGGCAATTTACAGGACAACAATTTCACCAACATAACTACCTAAGTATCAAACCTATTTACTTCTCTGCGTTATTATTTAATATTGACTTTACATTCTGGTTTGGGGGGCGATAAGGGAAATTGGCTTATTTGTGGTACTAAAAGAATATTAGTTTTTTTTATGAAATACTAGCTTTGATTTTTAACTATAAAGAATATTATATTACCAGTTATTCAGTTATGATTTCATTCACGAATTTAATTCATAAAATTTCACTTTCTGAATGTTTTACTAGGGAAATTTGTGTTTGCAAAATAACAAGTTTATATTCAAGAACTATATATTATTATTATTTAGAGCTATGCAATAACAAGATATTTTATCATAGACTCGTCAAACTTCATGTTAATAATTATTCTGCAGTTTTTATAAAACAAATAGTTGACTCTCATGTCCACCTCATCTCTCGTAAGATTTTTCAAGAATGCTTTATATTTAAAGTACACTAGGAATGTTTTCCTACCGTAACCACAAGGTTGTCTAATTGTTTAACATCTACCTACAATGGAATATTATCATCACATGAATTCGGTGTACTTTGCGTTAACAAAGGTTTGAAACATTGACTACGGCCAATTGGCTGGTTCTGTTCTCTTGTTGGGCTCAGTTACAACGAGGGATGTCAATATTTCAGGCAGTTGCCTGGTCACTTGTTCGATTGAAGGGTGATGCAACTGCATTTTCTTACCTTCGCGGCTCCGTATGTTTGACAATCATAGGCAATCTTCTGGTTGCTTTTCTATTTAATTACTATAGGGAGATTTCGCCAGCATTCTAAAGGATTTTATGTGAGTGTAAATTCTCACCTCAGCAAGATTAATATGATTATCTGAACGATTGTTCCTACTCTAATTTCAATCAATAAACAATGTATAATTAAAGGATATTTCCTCAACACTCTATGATATTTTACATCAGTATTTAATGCTCATTTCTCAACTTAATTTTGATAATGTATAAACATGACATGATTCTTGTCCTTTGTTTTGCATTAGATTTATTATCTAGCAATTGCTAACAGCTCTATTATAGATTATCATTATCAGGCCATTGCCACAACCCTAATTACTATTAAAATAATACAGCACACTTTTGTATAAGTTCTTGTTATTGCATCAAAAACACTCAGTATATCTATAGTATGGTCATTACTATAGCTGAGCAAATTTTCCTATTATAATATTTAGACAATTGTCTCAAATATTTGGATTACTTTTGATTTCATGTATGGCTATTTGCCGCATCAATTTATATAAAATAAAATGGGTTTTTTTACTATTTTTTTCCCATCAATTACTGTCTTATTTCTTCCACCTTTACCTTTTTCATCACACAAGTAATGAACTAAATAAATGATTTCATTCCAATCAAATAAATTAGAAAACAAACTTCTACTATAAATGTACAGTGCAATCTTGCGTAATAAAACACCACATAAATAACATAAAACAGTAACTAGCTTTCTCAAATAATAGCCAGTGTATCCAAACTTACAGTGTATTTAAAATAACAGAGTGATTAATTTCCTCAGGTATAGTCTCAAACAGAAACAAGTAATACCAAACTTTATATCAAAGAACCTGGGGTAATTATAAAACGTAATTAAGGTCCTAACCACATAAAACTAGACGATCACGTAAATGGCCAATTTGCTTATTAATCTTGACATAAAATTGAGATAAATAATTACTGGGTAGGAATTAATAAGTTCTTGATTGCTTCACGATCAAGGATTTTGATATTAATTAACATCCCTGGGGTTGAGATGTTTCACTGGTTCACGTGACAAGGATTTTTATTTATAATTAATTGGGGTGGGATGGGGACGTTTCAAATGGTAATATTAAAGAATATAGACAATATAATTTAAAACATATGGGCCAACCCAAACATTCGATTTGGTCTAGTCTTAAGAAGCACGATTTAAATTATTTTACATATTCTATAAAACAAGTAATTAATAGACAACTTATCAAACTATAAACCAAGCTTCATTAAGAAATGCACGTTTAAAGTTTTAAAAACAAATGATTCTCCATTGTAGATGGTGTATGAAACAATAAAAAAAGCAATTTTACCTTGCTAATTTCTCCTCGAATATGCCCAATTTGATGAGCAGCGACATCAAGTCCCCACCAGGGATGTAATCCATCACGAAATAAAGAATATCACTATCTTGGAACGAGTAATACAGCTTAACCACCCACTCGTTATCAGCCTCCGCCAAAATATCTCTCTCCGCCTTGACGTGCGCTACTTGGTTCCTCTTAAGGACGTCCGCTTTCCTTAAAGTTTTCATAGCGTACAAGTGATTGGTGTCGATCTTCCTGACCAAGGTGACTTCCCCGAAAGCGCCCACTCCTATCGGTTTGATACGGACAAACATACTCTTGTCCATCTTGGCACGTTTCAATCTGATGTAGTTCGACTCCTTCTGCGACAGCATCTTCCTCATCTGCATCTGCGCCTCGGGGCTCAGCCCGATCTTATTCATCTCTTTCTCTAGCTGCATGCGCCTGAACATCCTTTGCCTGTACGACTTTATAACGTTCTCGATGTGCTGCTCCATGAAAAACTTAAACGCTTGCGGGGAGTAATTCTTAACCTTGCCATCCCGCCTTTCTTCTTCTTTTTCCTTGCTGATCTTCTTCCTCTCCGGTATGGGCGACTGGTGTTTTATTTTGGTGTACGGCGGCAACTGAGGCGGCATGTCATTCTTGTTGTCGCCATTTCCGTTCATGATATGGTTGTTATTGTTGCAGCAATTGTTTTTGACCGATGACGAGGCTGTAATTTGGATTTTATTTAGTCACGGAATCATAAATTAAGAAAAGTTAGAATCGGGCGTCTGCGTGTGACGTCACACTTTTCAAGGTCGCTGTTTCGAGGAAAAACAAGCCTTACGTCATAACTACTTCGTGTTAGTTCCTCGTAATAAATATCAGCACTTAAATAGCTACTACATTTTTTTTGCTTACATTTTAGTGAAAATTGGAAATTAAAATAAGTTTTATTTCATTAAGTATGTTTGGTTGCATAAGTTGTGGCGCCACAGCTAACTGAGTCCATGAACAGACTAGAACAAGAAAGTTAGTTACCTGTAGGTGGCAGTGGGGGCGCTCCATTGTCCGAATATTGGTTCCTACTCTCACCGGAACTGGTCGACTGAGGGCTGTCAGACCGACACTCTGAATTGACAACCGGTGAATATTTTCTCTGCAGCGGCGGATGGACGTGTGGACTCGCCCTGGGAGACATAGAACTTTCCACTGTGTATACCTGCGCGTGGCTCTCATCCGAATATGGAGGCGGTGGCAACGGTGGATGAGCTATACCCCTTTGAGCCTTTGCTTTAGCTTGCATGGTACTGGCATAGCTCGGGGGCTCGGTGGTAGGCACAGTGACGGGCGCCGTATTACCCACAGGATTGGATGAGACACCCGCAGGAAGAGGCGCCGCTGGTTTGGAACCGTTGGTGTAACCTGAATTTTACAAATTAAGATCATGTGATTCATATATGAGCTACCGCATAACATACCTTTCTGCTGAATAGACACTGTGTATGAAGGCGGAGGCGCTGATATAGCTGGAGGAGTAGTACTTGTAGGAGACGGTATTTGAGGGGCGGTAGGAGCTATGGCAGTTTGCAAGACCGGTTTCTGCACCTGGGTACTTTTCACAGACTGCATAATAATTGGCGGCTGCGATATCGTTTGGCGAGCTCCCCACGCTTGCAACGGCGTCGGTCTTGCCATTGCTGTGGGTGTCGTGGTGGATACGGGGACAGGGCTAGGCGATCCGGCAGAAGTCGAGCCCGAATAAATACCCGAAGACGGGCTCTTTCTGAAGTCCTGCGTCGGGCTCTGACGGTTCTGAATGGAAGCCGAATAGGAAGGGGGCGGTGGCGCATTGGATGGGTTAGAGGAAATCAACGGATAGGGAGGTGGGGGCTCTGAAGTCGAGGCTGTGCTGCTCTGATACAAACTTAACGCCTGCATCTGCTGCGAGAGCTGCTGTTGTACTTGGGGGCCGTTCTGAACGACCATCGGTTGTCTGCCGGAAGGTGAAGATATACTACTCACTGGACTAGTGCCTCTCTGTTGTAACGCAGGGGAATTGTACGATGGTACCACCGCTGGCGTTCTGGCAGGCACGACGGGTGCTGGGGACATTCTTTTGAACATTTGCTGCACGTTGCTGGGCACCGGCTGATACACCGAACCGTGCGGTGGGGGCGGGGGAGGGGTATTTCTAGGAGGAGGGGGTGGGGGAGGTTCGTTGAAACTTGGCGAATATCGGCTTATAGACGAGTGAATGTCGGTGAGGCGGGGGCTGTCTGAACGAGAACTGCCGGCGCCGCTGTCCAAGGCGGGACTGCCGCGGGGTAGAACTAGTTCCCTTTCAATGCTAGGTTTTCGTATCAATTTATTGTAACTCTTTATGCTAGTGTCCTTTCCTAAATAGTCTAGGGCTATGTCTACTCGGCCGTTGGACATCTGAAGGGCTCTCACCGAAGAATCCTGAAAAAATATCACATTGAATACCATAGTAAAATATTTATTGTGTTATATGTAAATGTACATATGGACACAATAAAAACAAGATGTGACGTTCGTATTATCGTTCTTCCATGCCACCAAAAGGAAGGAAAAAGAAGAGAAAACTTACATCTACTAATTATAAATACATGAAGAACCTATAGACCAGGGCCAATCCTGTTTATGGCAATAAAAATTCTTAGCAGTATACGAATGGTCGGAAAATGTAGTTAATGGTGTAAATAATTAAGGAAAAATCGTCCAGACTGAGTAAAAGTTCGGGAAGGGGGGTTGTGGTGATAATATATACGTTTTTAGGGGTTGGTACTCGTTTTTTGCGATTTGCGGCTAAACTATGCATCCTATCGAAAAATGTTGAATGTAAAAGTTGTAGATAATGAAAAAATCTAAAACTTTCTAATTGATCTTGACCAACAACTACCACTATTTTATCGGAGTTTTTTGCTACTTCAAGGCATGTATTGATAATTAGGGAATCTGCATCTTCTTCATATAACTATTTTTTGCGTAGTTGTTTTGTACATAATGTAAATATTTTCGTGTTATTTCATTAATTGTATCGTTTTTTTGCCAGATTACTTTGTGTAAGAGAAATCCGCCATAAGCAACGTGTACAATATTGCTCGAAGTTGGTAACGAATCGATGCTCGCAAATTCTGTATATAAATGTGACTTAACATTTTTTCTGAAGCCATTCTCTGTAAACAACAACACAGGAAATGGAGCAAGCTCGTACTCTAAAATAATTTTTCATATCATCTGTACTGCTGATATTTCGCGAAATTCTCTGAAATAATAGTAATGGATCAATTGTAATAGTCTCGCCTCAGTTAGGTACATGTACATTACTTGTATACCATAGTATTGTATGAGAATTAACGCTTTTTATGAATGTAAACGTTTATTTACAATAAAGAAAAAGAAATTCATGATTTTTACCGAAAACTCGATTTTTAAAAAGTAGTTTTTTCGGTTTTTCGCTTTTTTAACGATATTTTTGTATATAAACAATATTATATTTTAATTCTATATTAAAGTTGAGATTTCAACGAAAACAATGAGCACTAGTAAAGTTCATTAATCGAAAAATAGCTAACCAAATTTTTCAATTGAAAATTAGGTCTTCTTTTTTATTTTCTTCATAAAACATCGTAAATCAAATATTTCACTTTGAAAAAATTTGGGCTTGTTTGAAACACAAAAAAGAACGTTTTCACCAATTTTTATGAAAATATAAACATTTTTGCGACAGTTATAAATTAAAAACCGAAAAAACGGTTTTTTGCATTTTTCTCGATAATTTTGAGGTTATGGTCAATAATAATGATTAATCAGAAAAAAACGAGTACCAACCCCTAAAAACGTATATATTACCACCCCAACCCCCCTTCCCGAACTTTTACTCAGTCTGGACGATTTTTCCTTAATTATTTACACCATTAACTACATTTTCCGACCATTCGTATACTGCTAAGAATTTATCGTCTATTACGATATTTTAAACGGTTTAGCCCTGGTCTACTATAACTAATTTTACATATCTTACTGACCATTTTGTACCTACATGCAATAAAAAGTTTTTATAATTTTTTTTTAAATGTGCACCTTGTATCATTTCATACTGGCGGACATTATTTAATAAATCTACTGATAAATATGCAAAGCAACACTGAAATCTTGCAGTTTTATGTTTGTAAATATTAAATGTATTCAAGTCTGTAACATGAGTGTTATGCATTTCTTGCCTTGGTTTTAGAAACTCTTAAATATTTTGGTATTCCAGTGAAGTAGATTTTCATTAATAAACTACCAAAGAATAATTTATAGCATAGTATACTTTCTGATACAAATGTTCTTTATATATAGGGGTAACATGATTACACTTCCTTACATTGTAAGCAAAACGCAGACATGTGTTTTGAACTAGCTGCAATTTGTGTTTATATTCTATTGTTAAAAATTTATAGTATACAGTTAAACAGTAATCAAACTGAGGATAAAGTATGGATTCAACAATTCTGTATTTTACTTTTTCATGTAGCATGTATTTAAATTTATATACGGCTTTTAATTTCATATATTGCATACTCAAACTTATCTATCACGTCTTTCAAAGTTTAAAATACTCTTTTTGTGGAATCTCGATATTATTGATATAAACTGTAGAAAAGTTAAACTTGACTTTATCTTTGACATTTCCTGAACCTATTAGTAAGAAGCAACGTTTACTAGCGTTAATGTTAAGACCATTGTCAATAGACCAATTATTTATCCTTTCGAGATCGGTATTTACTTCATTCAGGTCAAGATTTACCTGTGCCGGATCAAATGTTTTCAACAACTGTGTATCGTCTGCATATATATAAATATTACAGTTGGGTACTACTGATGGTAAGTCTGATGTGAAGATATTGAACAAAAGTAGCCCTAATATACTCCCTTGTGGTACACCTTGTTTCACTACAACGAGATCTGACTTAATTCCATCTATTTCCACACATCGCAATCTATTTGATAAATAGTTATTGAACCAAACACAGACAACATCAGAGAAATTATAAAAACTCGTTTTAGCAAATAGCAATGGTTTATCCAGTCAAAAGCTTTGATATAGTCTAAAAGAACTAAGCATGTTGCTTTTGTCTGTTATGACTCTAATCAGCGCCGTAGCAGTACTGAAATAAGCTTGAAAGCCAGACTGCATATCTGGTAATATATCATAACTACTTATAAATTCAACTGTCATATCACAGACAATATTTTCGAACATTTTCGCTAAAATGGGGAGAATATTTATTGATTGCAGTTCATTAAATGAAGTTACATTTGGTACCTTGGTCAATGGTCTTATAATCAATGTTTTCAAAATCGTTGGAAATTCTCCATTCTGTAATGATTTGTTGACACGATCTTTAAGAGAACCCGAATGAATGGCATACTTAAATCAAGCATGTTGTATCCTATATCATCAGGGCCCTTACACTTTGACTTAATTTGTTTAGACGCTTTATATATGTCAGATACTGTTACCTCATAAAACATTAATTTATTTTCATTGTTTGAGTGAGTATGGTTTTGAAAAAATGAGATAGTTTCTTTTTCTTCAGTGAATGTTTTATTCAGTTAATTAGGATTCTTTAAGTGTTCTGGGATACTCGCCAACGTCTTTATGGTGATACCCCATTGTTTAAATTTCATCTTGAGGTAAGTAATTTTATATATATTCTTTCACAAATATGAATTAGTAATGAGTATTATAATGCTGAAAAATCAAATTATTTGACAGTGGCTTAACAGTAAACTATCTTTATTAGTTAAGATATCAGTTGTTGTAATGGTTTTGCGTCCACATAAAAAATCAACTTGACCAATTCAAAAAATTTTAATCTTACTTGCTGTCAAATTAAGAGTTGTTCGGAGTGTATTAGTCATCCATGCTTCCAATTTTAATTGTAAATGACTTCACGTCAAAAAGATGACGCAGCCGAATGTACGGTGCGCTTGGAAAGAGAGAGCTAGAGATGTAATAGAATATAACATTGGACAAATTTATTATACCTAATCTTTAAATTTCTCGGTACACTTGAGGACATTAGGGCTAATTTTATTTTAGTTCTACAAAAGGGAAAATGTTTATTTTAATAATACCTACGTGGGATGATATGAATTATTTTTGCAAATCGAAAATGGAAGAAAAAAAATATTTTTTTATATATACTTATTTTTCTCTCATCATCCCATATTGTAACATGTTTTTAATGTCTTTTAGTGAAAGCCGTTATTTAAAATAATGATTTATATGAGAGTAAATTGAACCGTCTTTCCGGCTTATATCCGGAGCGCTCTTAATGAACGTTATTCTGCTGAAATAAATATTTCTAGCACAATATCTACCAGAAAAAACCTAGAATAGTTTTCCAGTGGTGATTAATGGCCCAGATTATTTTATTGGAAAAAAACCATTTAACAAGTTTCTATTGCCTCCAAAACAGTCTTTAGAATATTTGTATTACTTTGTACAAACAAAAAGGTAGGTAGAATAGATTTGGCAATATTTACACATTATTTATCAAATGAGTGAGAATGGTAACGCATGACTTGTATCGCAATACACACATATTGACCTAATTCCACAAACAAAGTGCAATTAATTATTGAATGATCTGTTCCAGCCGCATTTTAAAGGCTTGTAATGTAAAAAAATATTTCTCAAATTATTGCAGATTCAATGAAAATGTGACACAATATGTCTTCCTTAAAAAAAATATATTTGGGACAATTATCGGCAAAGAAAATTGTAAATAATTCATTATTTATTGATCTAAATCAAGCTAACCTTGTTATGAGATTTATCTATAACATTGGAATCCTAGCAATTTTTAAAATTCTTCAAATATTTTAGATAAAATTTACTAACACATTATTTGTTTGAAAGATCAAAAATTTTAATCAGCAAATAGTATTTGGTATTTTTTTATGGATGTGGCTATTTATACATACTGTCCAGGCAATTCACGCCGCACATGCGCGATGACGTTCAAACATATTGATATAGTAAGAATTATAAGGTTAACCATCAGCAGTCTGTGGTGTAATACTTAGTGTTCCCGATTCTCACACGTGAGGTCGACGGTTCGAATCCGCTTGCTACAGTTTTTTTTTTACCACATTTTGTTAACTAAAATACGTAATACGAATATTTCTTTAGGTTAGTTCGTTGGGTTAAATATGTTAATATTTTTTGATGTAGTATAGTTGTTTATGATAGATAATGTCCCTTGCCCTCGACGGCTATACTGTATGTATAAATAGCCAATTGCGTATACATACTGTATGTATAAATAGCCAATTGCGTATACATACAGTATGTATAAATAGCCACATCCTTTTTTTATTGACATACCGGTTGTCATACATTTCTATCTAGCTAAAAATTGAATATTTACACTGGCGTAAAGATACTTTAAAATGTATTTCATTGGTCAATAGATAAAGAACTATAACTATGGCTTCTGCCCTGTAGAAAAAATAATTGCATTACCAAATTCTGCTACAAATGAAAATAAAACTAATATAAAATAACTTTACCATTTCAACTGCTATTTTGTTTACAATTACAAGTTATATAATATCAAAACTAATGCTTATGACCATTATTACATTTTTCTATTTGTTATTATTTACATTGTTTATGGTTTCAAGAACCCATAAAACAGTAATAAAAGTAATTTTAGTATAATTTGATGTAAAACTATTAAACAATGGATCTAGGTTGAGGGATGAATCATCAATCACGAATTCCTTTGTGCCAGACAGAATCATTTAACACCAAACCGAATACTTTGATTTAATACCTTGTTTATCTGGCGATGAAGATTTATCTGTTTATTGGAATTGATGGCAGTTGTTTTCAACGCAATGTAATGATAATAATTAAAAAATTGCTAATTGTAATTGTTTAAGGCTAAATGTTAAGTTCAAACAGCTCAAATAAACGTATACAGTGTGTAACATTTTAACAATACACCTCAATAATTTTGTAGGTATCTGAATTTTGTTTTGACATGTCATAAAACGAGAAAGTAATGAAAATGTTTTGAATTATTCATAATTAGATAATAAGTCATCGTATAATACTCCACTAAAGTTAATTCTATTTGCATTGTTGTTAATTCATCGACAACATATTTATTTTTGTGACCAAAATAATATTTTTGTTTTTTATCCACACCCCCCCCCCACCCCATTTGTATTAAAATTATTTATAATAACGTGTCTGCTGAGAGGAAAACTTTCCTCTTGAAAAGAAGCAGTCAAACATTCAAACAATCAATGGCGAATCTAATTCTTTTTGTAGAAATTGAATTATCCACATCTGGGTTAACAACATTTAAAAGATAAGCAGGTTTTACTCTGTCTATACTAATTGTAAACTCTGCTCCATGCTTATTTATATTAATAATTTTATCAGTATGAGATACTACCTTAAAAGGTCCTTCGTACAATGGCGATAAAGAAAGTTTTAATTTTTCCTTACTAATAAAAATATAATCACATGTTTATATGTCAGGATTGATAAATGATTTTTCTAAAATATGATGTTTTGAATCTTCACTTTGAGATTATTAACATGATCACGTAATTTTGCTATAAAAATTAGCAGACCTGTATAATCGTGAGATTTAATAAAAAATTCCCCAGGAAGACGTTAATGGTTGACCAAAAACAAGTCCCGCAGAAGAACATTGTTCTTGTTCTTTTGGCATTGCTCGCAAACCGAATAAAATGATTGGAAGTTCACTCTTCCAATTCCTGGAATTAGATCTGGCAATCAACGTTGTTTTTAGTTCTGTGAAATCTTTCAACTAACCCATTACTTTGAGGATGATATGCAGTAGTATGTATTCTGTGAAGTCCTAGGAATTTTGAAAATTGTGAAAATCACCTATATTCAAATTGAGTCGCCTGATCTTTATGTAAAGCGGGACACCAAAACGACATATATATTGTCGGAATAATGCTTCAGCAACTGTTTCTGCTGTAATGTTACACAAAGGATATGCCTCTGGCCAACGAGTTAAATGTTTCAACTACAGTAAGAATTTAAGAGCAACCTCCAGAATGAGTTAATGGACCTACAATATCTATGTGAACATGTTCAAAATGTCCCTAGGGACTCCGAATTTTCCAACTGGAATTTTTGTATGTTTATTTATTTTAGTTGTCTAACAACTAATACATGTTTTTGTCAATAAGGTGCAGTCCGTCCGTATTCATTTTAGGCCAGAAATATTTACTGTTAATTAACTTTTTAGTTGCTCGAATTCCTTAATGAGTTAAATTATGAAAAATTTCAAAAAATAGCATTTGAACATTTGAAATTAGAAACATCACACCAAATCTCATCTTGCGAATTTGGAATTTTAACCTTCTGTAATACATATTTATATCATTTTTCTTGAAAAATTGATTTTTTATTAACGTTTTTAGTTCCACATCTCAAATTTGTTCATCGTTCAGCGATTTTAAATTAAAATCTGGAGAATTTACTGTAGATATAAGATCTTCTAGTGTGTGAATTTGAGCATTGTTAGGAATACATTGTTCTAGTGAAGATAAATCATCTATACGCAAAAGCGTATCAGCAATGATATTATCTTTATCTTTAACATGTCGAATGTTGTTGGTAATTGCGCTATAAATTCCATATAATGTATTTATAAATAATAATAATAATAAATACACCACAGGTAATGGCGACCCCCTTTATCCCGGACGACTCTAGCAAAGCCTTGTGTGGGAGGGGGCTACACATTTAAAGACAAGGGACACACACCCAATATCCGTGTATAGTGGAAAAATCCCTCTCACAGTATTTTCCACTGCCATGACCGGGGATCGAACCCGGAACTTTTGGGTGAGAGGCAAGTGTGCTCACCTCCCGACCGTCAGTCACACAATTTGTCTGGGACTTCTCTCCATCGTGGAGAATAAATCTGTCTTCCGTAGAGTATAATATCCACATTTTAACAGCTCATTAAAAAGAGAAAAAATTAATTTCCCACATTTCACAGCTCCATATCGAAGAAAAATGTTGCAATTTAAAGGTAGGATCTACTACTACTACTAATACTGACAAAAATCTCACCTCTGAGTAACCCATGTTGACCAACTGCCTCAGCTGTAAGACTTCCTTCTCGCTGTTGCCACCCGACGTGGAGCTGAGCGAGCTCACACCGCTCGTAGCGGAGAAATTTGAGATAGTGCTAGCCGCGCTGGAACTCATCGCCTCACTACCGCTTTTGGCAAAAGGACGAAGCGAGTTCTGAATTTCTTCCATGGCCTTCTGATGATAGCCCGGAGACCGGGCAGGCGCGTTTGGATTCATGTTGAGTTGGCACCGAGGCTGCTGGCCCATACTGGGCCCTACCGCACTCTAGTAATTTACATCGCAAACGAGAAATAACGGCATGGCAGTCTTCGTAACAATGTAAGTTAATCACTGGATCATTACTGTGTTGACTCTTTCATGAAATATGCAGCAGATATGTTGAATATAGACGCTGTAACAAAACAAACACTAGACGGTATATGAAGGGTCTTATATATGAAGATTCTAAACTAAAATTGAACTGGATTTAATCCGATATACTAGTTTTTCAGGCTCCGCATGATGAGTCATACTTTGGCCAAAACGATTTGTCTACAAAAATGATATCCATACATTTCTGCAATACAGAAGATGCAATCATGGACGTTGCTGCTGCAGTCCATCTGATATACCTATATTTATAAAACTAGACCATTGAGGCTCTAATTATTAATTGTACCACTACCAAATACCAACCTGGGGATTTTAATGATTTATTGACTAGATTGCATAAATTTTGAAAATAACTTTTTAACTAGCAAGCAATACATCTATATTCCCTCTCAAAAAATACTCCCTAATCAGAATTACAAATAAAGGAATATAACATGTATGCTCAAAAAAGCACAACTTAATTATATCAATCTAGCAATAAAAAATATCTTTGTCAAAAATCAGTAAAATCGGAATCTACTATTGTACACTATAGGTATTAATGCTGAAGGCAAAACCTTACTATGTGCCAAATTGCAATGAAATGTCTCATTTCAACATTCCTCAGGCATTCTTTGGCATTGTATGTTGCATGAAAGACGGGACTCATAAATTGTGACAATAATTCATCTGATCACGCCTAAATATATTTGTATGCTTGAAGCAATAATTACCTTTTCAATATGCAAAAATAATTTAGAATCTGCTACACTATAAAGAATGACAGATTTTAGTGTCAACCTATCTCATTCTATATGGTGGATTTTAATAACACTTTTGAACACTTTATCACAATTTGGAAAACACTGGGGCGATGTATTTCACTTTCAGATTATCCTCTTTGTTTATTACATTAAAATTAATTGGTTATTTAAAGTAAAAACGCATTTAAAGAACGAAAAACTGCAATGAAAACAAAGAAAATTCTAAGAGATTTAGTTGTCAGCCATTTTACACAGTGTCAAATTCCAGAATCTGCCAACCTTACAAAATTAAAAATTTAATTCTGCTCTTTAAAAAGTCCACATACAGTTTTTTTTAACGAGGAATATTGAACATTAGTATAAAATAGAAGCTAAAAATGGTATTATTGGAGGTCATAAGTCTCCAATCTGCATAGAATTTAAAATTCAGGCAGTCGTCAGCTAGTAATATTTCGTATTCTTATCTTGGCAGCTGTCGGCGCTGTCGCCTGCATACCACAGAACAGGCAACATTTAAAGTCATGGACGTACGTAATAGAAATATTCCTACGCGATTTTTATTTTTTTAAAATATACAGGAGCAATTTTCCTTGCTGGCTTTAAGTAAACTGAGATCGCCTATTTTATGTACATAAAGCGCACTGCAAATTTCAAGAGTTTTTCAAAGGGTTATTTTTTCGGAATACATACCATTTTCCGTTGGAATTTAGCTTCTACGCCAGTGGCAGAAAATATTTGGTGTTTTTTTTAGAACAAAAAAGGTTACTACTGTATTTCTTTCTCATTCTTTTATTTTTAAAGAGATGCGAGAGGCGTGGTTTCTTTTCTCAGTGCCAGTGGCGGAAGAAACTACTAGTGATGAATAATTGTTAGGATGCATACTCAAAATGCGGCGAATGAAAATAAATAAGGAAGAACTATAAGCTAGTGATGCTATGATAATATAAAATTGATTGAGTGCGCATTTTAACTGAACAAGTTTCCTAAATCAAAAAAATTGCTCTGACCTAACCTAAAAATGGGCAAAATATTTTCTATGGTGTCTAACCCCTTCAAGAATTTTAATTTAGAGAGTAGGGCACATAAAGTTATCGGACAAGCGAAGCCGACTCCTGCACCTAAGCACAAGAAGGATGAAATTGGTTTCGAAAAGCTCATGAAAGGTTCTTAGGTAATTTGAGTTCTGAATGAAATTTTGAAATTAATTTCGTAATTTTAGAATATCCCGAAGTTTACGAAGAAAGTCTGAAAAAGAATGAGCAACTAGACAAACGTTTAAAAGACGTTTATGTCACCTCGCGCGACGTAAGCTAATTCTAATAGTGTCGTAAAATATTTGCCTAGTAATATTTTTTTGTAGCCACGTATCGATGTTCAACAAGATCAGAACCCGGACAGGCCATTGCCATCGAATAGAACTACGGTGGGTCCTTATCTCTATGGTGCTAAAGAACCGGACAAAATTCCTTTGGGCAAGACAACTTTAAGGCAGGCCCTCGATTTTATTACACAACATCAAAACGAGCCGCGGACGTTTACTTCTAAGAAAATATCTGAAGACTCGAATATACCCGAAAGTACAATTAGTGAGTATGACGCAAAAATTTGCCAGTTCGGCCGATAATTGAAAGTGAACTTGTTTCAGAAAATATTCTGAAGTTTTATCGGGTCTTCGAAATATATATCCCGCAAGAAAGACAAACGAAAGCCAGGTTTGCCGGCCCTAGCGTTCCAAAAATTCACGTTATAAAAGAATTAAGAAAAGAACTTCCTCCTGGGTCCCAGAAAAAGGACAAAACTTAGAATCGTCGGTGAACTTAGGGCAATAAATTATAGACTTGTTATATTAGTTGTGATTATATTTAAAAAATAATAAAATATAAACAGTACAAAGTTGTTTTTATAAATAAGGTACAGTATTGGGTATTGGTTTTTCTGACGTCTGTCAGTAAGTACTAAGACCTAAAGTTCAAAGTTAAATGCTATAACAATGTTCCGACATATCCCCTTCAAAAACCGTAAATTTATTTCAATAAAATATGGTGAGAAAACTGCGTGATTCGGTACATAGCTCAGTCGGCTAGAGCGCATTGTGTGGGAAACTGGCAATGTCGACGGTTAATAATATATCTAATTTTTTAAACACAATTGTCATATTTTCCATTTTAATCGTCACCCGATAATGCCAGATTGGTTGGCGAAATGTTCATCTAAAATGCAGTATTTTTGTGTTACCTTAACAAAGGTAGAGATCACCCTCCACCTAATGCAAAGTTGTGTGACATAGTATTTGTTATTACAGTCTTTTAATAAATACCATAAGGTATCTCAGTTGCCCATACTTGTACCTTGTTGTCTACATAAAAAGCACAATATTAAAATCTACTTAACTAATGGCAGTCAAGACGCCTTGTACCGATGCCATTTTCTCATCACAAACAAAGGACAAGAACTTCTTTTGGACCTAAGAAATATAAAAAAAAAAAAGTGAATCCAGGAGCATAAAACACAGATTCAGTAAGAAAATAAATATGTTTATTAAATGCCTAAAATAGAATTTTTGAAAACCTACTTAAGGCAATTATAATATCTTGTCCCAACGCCACACGGTTCCGTCATCACAAACGCATATAAGGATATTGGCGTTCCTGCTGAGGGAAGTTTGGCGTATCGCCGTTGTACATCTGGGATGCTGTAAAGTATAAGCCCTAGCCTGAGCTGGATCTGACACGTCTAAATCCCAGACAAACACTTTCCCTGTCTGGTTACCAAGAGCCAAAATCTGGAAAAATATTTCTTTATCACTTCTAGATGCAGAAACGAAGTAGTGAGCAGTAAAAGCATAAAAAAAAAATTTCATTTATTTTTGAATTAGTAATCAATTTTTTTTTCTTAATTTAGGGAAATAATGTATGCAAAAAAATCATAAAGTGCCTCGAAGAGTAGCGCAACGCGCCTTATATTTAAAACTTTAAATTTGATACAAGTATAAAAATTTAGGCTAAACAGTAGTCGATATTAAGATAAACAATAGTGTTGACTTCCAAGCATTTGATTTAGGTAGAGAGTTTCATATTTAGGTTAAGATTAAAGTTTATATCATAATCCATATAATAACAATTAAATACTGTTCGTAGGTAAGCGCATCACTTGAGAACGGCTAGACCGATTTGGCCATTTTTTTTTTTAAATGCTCGTAATAGTCCGAAGAAGGTTTTTATGGAAAGAAAAATTGGAAAAGTTGCCCAGAAAATTGAAAAATTTTGGGAAAACTGACAGTTTCTTGTGACAGGGATGTTCGTAACAGTCCAAAGGTTTTTAGGGAAAGAAAAATTAAAAAAGTTGTCCGAAAAATTGGAAAATTTTGGAAAAACTGACACTCCTTCTTGTGCCAGGGATGTTTGTAACAGTCCGAGGTTTTTTAGGGAAAGAAAAATTAAAAAAGTTGCCCGGATAATTCTGGAAAAACTGAAAGTCCTTTTTGTGACAGGACAACATATGTGGGGTCAGCTAGTATTTAATAATTAAGCTGCACATCTTTTATTAAGATTAGTTAACATGTACATTACAATTAAAAATTTACCAATTTGTTATTTTCTTCTCAATATCACCTCTTTCTAAGGTCTGACAATTTTTGATTTATGGGCTTTATTATTATTTACATAATCCTCCAACGTCAGCTTTGATAATAAAAATAATTGCAAGACCTGCTAATAAAAATAATTATCCTGAATATCCCAAGCAACACATGATGGTTTAATAAACGTTTATTATATGATATTATGGTTTAAATTTCGTTATCGTATATTTAATCAACGTCTATGAACAGCGTTTTTTCTACGTATATTATAAATGTATTTCTCCGAAAATTTTTGGAGTAACGCAGAATATTTGAGAAATAATTAATTGAGAGTTGAGACTACACTTCCGTCAAATGTTTAAATTGTAAATTGGTGAAATTGACACTACTTGCATTTTTTAGCTATATTATAGTTTTTCATATACGATTTTTAAATGTATACGATAAATATGTATTTGCGCTACATTTTTTATAGGCATGTCATAAGCAATTGCAACTGAAAGTTCGAAGATTATAACAATATATGAAAATATGAGTAAAATATTTACATTAATCAAAATTTGTTATAGATAGATGATGAATGAAAATATTTAATCAGTAATATTGCAGTTTATAATATGCAGTTTTTAAACGTATATCAATCTGCATCGATTGCGCAGTCGCCAGCAACCGGATTAGTATTGATGTCTTTGTTGCAGAATACATAAGCATTTCTCATAAATATATGCATCTCTCTCATTGTCTCAACAAGCTAGTGAGCAACCGCGGATGATCGTGTTAATTGCTGTTTTGGTTGTGGTGGTAGTCAACCTTAGTAGTGTGGCCTTGTGATCGAAACAAAGAATATTTACTGGTTTGTTTTTGCGTATATATTGTTTGATTGAAATTCAACATGTGTTATGTTGATGAGCCGCCCTTATCCTTGAGTTATCACATTGTAGTGCGTTAAAATTACAAGAATGAACCAAATTGTGATTGGTAAGAATTATTGTGTATCTGAGTGATTTCATAGTAACTGCATTTTTTTTATCACAGGTGTAGAACTCTGCATGGCTAGCGTTGAAGGCGTGGGTGAGACCAGTGACAATAAAATTAGAGGGACGATTCAAGATTGGTTGAAGCTTGCCAAAAGCTGCTATAGTTGCAATAATAATAATAAATAGACTCTATTTTTGGATTTTAGTAGAGAGTAATGAACAATGTTGTGTTTTGTTATCGTTGTCAAACCTCCTAGGTCCCCAAGGGTGAAATAGTAAATGATAAAATAGTTTTACGTTAGCCAATCCCACAGAATAGGTAAAGCTTAATATAATATAAAAAAGCTAGTACTAAATAATAAATATTTTAAAAAAATACTATCTGTACACATATATGCAATTGAACTATTTTTCCTTGATATCAGTAGTTATATATAGGTAGGAAGTTTAAATATGTACTTTTAAAAAATTGGAGATTATAATATTAACTTTCAAATTTAAAAACCTTCTAACTTATTTATAGTGTTGTACACCGATCAATTCTAAATAATTTTGCAAAGGGAAATGTATCGCAAGTCAAAAAAAACTTTAATTCTAATTTCCCTGTTATAATTAAAGAAAAATTATTATATTTTACAAAATAAGGCACTTAGAAATTAATTTGTTTCAATGTCATCTTATTATTGTTATGCAGCAATATATATTAACAATTTTATCATAAGTAGCAAATGATTTCTGATTTAAGACATGATTTGACTTGCAAAGTTATTTGAAATCGATTAGTCTATAATACTGTATAACAGAATTTCCATTTAAATTTTGAAAGTTAAGGTAATTTTGGTAAAAGTAAAGTGATGGAAACTATTTATTAAATAAGCTCTTAGTTTATAAAAGAATATAAAAAAAGGTTTAAAGAACTTATAGCGTATATTGATTAACAAAGATACAAGGGTGGATTCCCTTTAAAAAATCTCTCAATGCTTTCTATCTTTTTATTCTCAATTTTTTGCGAAAAACTAAATTCTTTAGAAAAAGTTCAGATTTTCAAAACAAAAAAAATTAAATAAAAACAATTATAATTTACGATTACATCTAATTTCCTTTTAACTATATAGTTCACCAGCTTTATGAGGCTTTGAAACTTCTATAATTTTAATTTGAAATATGTTCACTTTACGCGAAGTCAGATATTTATATTCTCTGAATATATTACCTAAATTTTGGCATTGCCAAAAAAAGTTTGATAAGCTGAAGCAACTATAAAAAATGACTCTCAAAAAAATTTAAAATAAAAAAGTTTGTAAGTATTAGATATTCCATACAGGGATACCCTATGTATGTATGAATTACAGTGGATAATAAAGATTTATTACACGTATACCAGCAACTGGAGAAAAGGTATTTCATAACCATGAGAAAAACCTTTACATAATACGTATTAGCGACGTATATGGAATACGTTTATTTGAGGTTCCACATAAAAGTCTATATCTCGATTATGATGTGACAACAATATAACGTTTTCTTAAGATGTATATATTTAGAATATGATGTACCATATATACACGGTTTTTTAAAACGTCTATATTTAATATATGATAAGACAAATATATACGTTTATAGCGCGGACATTCGAATGTTGAATATAGGTTGTGATAAACATTATATATACCAGTCGTATAAACGAAATCAAAACGTTTATTAAACCATTTGGTGTTGCTTGGGATGGAGCACGTTTAATGAAAACAAATATTGCCAATATTGAATAACTGATGGTTATAATTTTTAAAATTCAGCTGATAACGATCTAAATGAGCATTGTAAACAATATTATTTAAACAATTGTCAATTACATGATGAACATTCGAATTATTTAGGCAGCATAATATAAACTTTAATTATGCTATATTTCTGTTAGAAACCAATATTTTTTTGTTAAACTTCGGTCACATCCATTTGACGGTATCCTAAACCCTGTGGCGTAGTCAAATTTGACATAAAAAAACTGCTAACACTTTTTTTGGATTTTTAGCCTTGAAAAAAATCGAAATAGGCCCTGAAATTTTCAATTTCGATCTGAAATTTTGCACCACGGTTGAGTTATTGAAGCTCTCTCATTTAAAAACGAAAATCGTTTATATCTGCCAACAAATAAAAATTTGAGAGAAGTGCCCCACTTTTAAATGGGTTACTTTGTGTATTTTTTACCTTAACAATTACAAAATATAACAAATTTTATTAACATCCTGTATATATTGGATTGTAAACAAATGAAAATTAAAACGGTGCGGCGCCTAAGGTGGGGCTGGATCAGAACAAGCCAATAATATACTCTGTTTATATTAATTTTATATATTTTTATGGGGCTCTGAAGAATTTTACGTAAAATTTTTTTTAATACTATATGCATATTAAATATAAACGGGAGTATTATCTATTCTGTCAATTCGATTTTTGACCTTTAGGGGACTATGGGAAGGTTGAAATGGCATCTTACCTTCTGCCAAAAATCCATGGCAAATCTGACGAACCATATTTCGCACTCTTTATATTCAAATCGATGAATAACAGTAGAGCTTGTTTCACCTTTTTTCAAGTTCTCATCCTCCAGTCTTCCGGGCTTCCAACAGACTATGCAGTTCTCACACGACTTACTAAACACAAAATCACCAAACCACCTTACACAATCCACATAATTTCTAAAAGCAAAATATAAGTAGCATAAATTTCCTGTAAAACAAAAATTTAAACAGGAGACCGCCGTGCATACCTATGTATATCTCTTGTAGAGAAATCTGGGAAATTCTCTTTCAAACAGTCAAAGGGCCTTGTGTTTCGATTTGAGTTCCACACATATGATTGCTTTATAGCATCTGTCATTGTATCTTTATCTAGACGCCACAGTTTTAAGGAATGATCCATTCCACATGACATTATTCGATTACCTAATAAATCAAAGTCCTAAAATGCAACCTCTTATGAAAAAAATTTCGCCAAATCCATGGGACAAAGCTCAGTAAAATAACAATTTATATCGGACAAAACTCAGAAAGTTTTTAAAATTGGCAGAAATATTCCCACCCCTAAATAATGTGCTTTATCCCCTAGGACGTCGTTTCAAACCCCATTTTGAGATTCTCTAGATTATCGCAGGAACAATGCACTTTTTTATAAAAATACCTATATACAAATCATTCCCTATAAAATTCTCTATCAAAAACGTCTCTATACTTTCTTTCCTAAAATGAATAGTACTGTGGGAAATATGGCGTACACATAAGGGTTGGTTGCGGTTAACAAACTAAATTGTAATCTTTACTATAATCTGCTTTAAAGTTCAATGCCTACGCTAAAGCTGTAGCTACTAAACTTCACTTAAGAAAACATTACAGTAATAGAGCAACTATCATGACTGATGATTATTTGGAGAATGCAAAAATTACCCAAAAAACGAAGTAATTAAAAATAGGTATTTAAGATTTAAAAAAATATACTCTGAGAAAATTAAACTTGCTAGGGCAAATTACAATGACGGGCGTATAAAGGGTGCCCAAAATATAATGAAAGAGAGTTGGCTCATTATAAATGAAGCAAAAAACAATCCAAAGCAATCAGTTACAGAAATTGTTATTAATGATGAAATATTTACTAATACTTATGATATTTGTAACGGTTTCAGTAATTTCTTCTTGAATTTTAAGAGCCCTAAACCTGACTTTAGCAAATTAATTTTATTTGACAATGTTATACATAACTTTTACCTAACCCCTACCACTCCAACTGAAGTTAGTGAACTGTTGCTTAAAACAACAAGTAAATCAGCTGCAGGGATTGACGAGATAAGAGGTCAAGTACTGAGAGCAGTGGTTGACGAAATTTGTGTTCCGCTGTCTTACTTA
Source organism: Leptura quadrifasciata (assembly GCA_963675555.1). Taxonomy (NCBI): domain Eukaryota; kingdom Metazoa; phylum Arthropoda; class Insecta; order Coleoptera; family Cerambycidae; genus Leptura; species Leptura quadrifasciata. The sequence continues at coordinate 8,093,159 of OY776681.1, read as the reverse complement.
ATTAATGAATCTTTTGATAGTGGCCAGTATCCGGATTCACTGAAAATTTCAAAATCTATACCAATATATAAAAATAAGGGATTGAAAATGGGGGCTTGTAATTATAGAAATATAAGTGTACAAAATCAGTTTGCAAAAGTTTTTGAACTTTGTTTTAATAATAAGTTATTAAACTATTTAGAATTTCATAAATTGTTAATCTCTAGCCAATACGGATTTAGAAGGAAAAAGTTAACAATAAACGCTATTGAAAAATTATGTGACTATCTTTATAATTCATTAAACAATAAAGAACAACCACTAGCTCTATTTTTCGATCTCGGCAGAGCTTTCGACACACTGTCGATCGCAATCTGCTTTTAGAGAAACTATCTAGATTGGGTGTACGTGGACCTGCTCACGACTGGATCAACTTCTATCTCACTAACAGAAAGCAAGCCGTAATAATTGATCGCTTTAAATCAGATTTCAGGCATGTGACCACTGGCGTGCCACAGGGCTCTATTCTAGGCCCTTTGCTTTTCTTAATCTTTATAAATGATATGCCACACTCTTGTACAACACCCAAAGCAGCAATTGTCTATGCAGATGATAAAAACTTTTTGATTTCTAGTAACTCTTCTGAGACCACAATCACTAAAGCTAATACATCTGTAAAGGAGTTTTCCAAATGGTGTTCAAACAATGGTCTTGCACTGAATGTTGACAAAACCGTTTTTATGTCATTTTTGCCAAAGAACTATGTTCATCGTTCAAGCATTTTAATCAAGGCAGATCATAAATCGATTGTGCATACAGAAGTGACAAAATTCCTGGGAGTAACTTTGGATCGTAAAATGACGTGGGAAACTCATACTGAAAATCTATTGAAGAAATTGAGTAAATCTCGTTTTGTTATTAGATACCTGAAATCCTCCGTCTCCCTTAATGTGTTAAGATTAGCATACTTTGGATTAGTTCAATGTATATTGTCCTATGGTTTAATTTTTTGTGGAAACTCTTCACACACTTACAAAGTATTCATCGCACAAAAAAAAATCATTCGTTGTATGGTTGGTCTTCCGTATTAGGCACACTGTAAAGAGGCATTTATTGCACTATCTATCTTAACTCTACCTTCACTTTATATATATCTAATTGTTACAAATATAAAAAAGCAAGAGACTCTGTTTTTAAGAAATAATGATGTTCACAATTACCACACACGCAGCCACACTGAACTTAGGATGCCATTTTCTAGATTAAGTGTGGGCCAAAATTCACGTTTTTCAAGGAATCTACTGTTTTAATAAATTTACCCGACGCTTTGGTCATTTCAACAATTTTAATACTTTTAAAAACACTTTGTTAAAGTACTTACTTAACAATGCTTTTTATTCCTTAGACGAGTATCTACAATCTTAGTATTTATGACTTTATTATTGGTATTATTACTCTTAAGATATTCACTACTCTTTTTAACTGTTATTATTTTTTAACTGTATTTATTTGTTTTGACTAGTCTTATAAGTTTCACTATTGTGTAACTTAACATGATGAATAAAGGACTTACTTACTTACGAAGTGCCTAGAAGGACAAAGGCGAGTACTGCAAAGGACTTGTCCTGGGGTTATATTTGATGAAAACACTGTTGTTTCTGAAACTCATCAGAAGTTCCTTAGTAATTTGTATAACAAAGATTGCAAAACTGGTGGAAAAAATTAGGAATGAAAGAATTGAGATGTTCACTGCTGCGGATGACGCCGATTTATTAGTAGTACAAACTCCTATCGAAAAATGTGCAACACAGCTGTTGTCGTAGGGAAAGATATTGACCTGCTAATCCTTTTTATTGCTTTTTCTCCCTCTGATAAAGACATTGAATTTTTAAAAGTAAAACAGGGTAATACCAGCAAAAGGATTTACAGTTCCAGAGATTTACAATCCTCGACTTTTTTAAAAAACTATAAACTTATTTGCACACGCCATTAGCTTTTGCCACACAACCTCAGTGTTTTCACCATTAGCGGTTGCCACACAACCTCAGTGTTTTTTGCCAAAGGAAAGGTTAATACAACAATACTGTAACGTCATGACAAAATTATTAACAATGCAACAAATAAATCAAAATGCACATGGAACTTGGTTCATTCGACTACCGGTAACGTAAAACATAATAAATTACCTACTAGTAATCATTTCCAAGCTCAAGCCAATAAATTTAATAAATTCTTTGTTGAAACTGTTCCTAATCTAATAAAAAATATAAACCAGCCTTATACAGGGTGGGGCAAGAGTGCGGCGGACCTCGATATTTCGAGTTCTACGATAGCTAGAAATTTTTTAAAAAATTGCAAGTTAACTAGATAAAAAAGTTTATAACTGGAAATTATTTTCGAACATACAGGGCGAGCCAAGAGGAAATTACAGGACCAAGTGTCTTTTTTTTAAACATTGTTATTTTTAGTTGTCTACTCAAGATAAATATTTGTTTGACGTCCCTAATATCGCAGCGCCCTAGGCAGTTGCCTGGGCCTATGACTGGCCATGGCTACAGCCCCATAGATGGTCGAGAGGCTGTCTGTGGACTGTTTCTTGATTTATCTAGAGCGTTGAACACAGTAAATCATACTTGTCTCTTGAATAAACTGGAAAAAATGGGAATCAGGGAAGTAGTTTAAAATGGTTTGCCTCCTTCTTAGCAGACAGGAAACAAAAAACATGTATACTGATAGACAAAACCAAATATGAATCAGAGTGTTAAGCTACAACCATGATGTACCACAAGGGCACAAGGCAGTGTCTTGGGACTTCTGTTCATAGTAGCTCTCAACGACATAGTAAACTGTGTAAATGAGAGTGGCGATATATAAATATTATAAATTATGCTGATGATACCAATCTAATAATAAAAGGTAGAACTATTGTGGAAATTCAACAATATGCCACTCAAACATGGGGAAATCTAAAAGATTGGTTTTACACCACCCAGCTTATTTTAAACGAAGCCAAGTCCAATTGCATATTTTTTAAAACTCATAATTCCACGTTTCATACACCTGACCAACTCAGTAAAGAAATATCAATTTCCGTCTCTAACAATACGAAACTATTAGGCGTGACAGTACACAGTAAATGCAAATGGATGGAACACATTGATGGTGTCATAAAAAAGTTAAACAGAAGCTGTTTTGCTCTAAGTATTTTATCAGGTACTTTTAATCTAGATACTTTCAAAACAGTTTACTATGCTAACTTTTAGTTCAATACATATATATTAAATATGCCACTGAAATTTGGGGTGGAAGCACTCATCTGTTCGAAGTCTTTAAACTGAAAAAAGCAGCTCTTCCAACAATTCTCATGAAAACATTTAATGAATCATGCAGGGGTCGTTTAAGAAAAAATAACTTACAGTTCCAGGGCAGTATATTTATCATTGCCTAATGTATTTAAAAGCAAACGAGCTTTATTTTCAAATATCTAACTTTAAATACGGAATAAAGATAATTTCCACAGCATCATCTGATAGAATAGAATAGAATAGTTTATTCGTGTTAACAAAGTACACAAAGTGTTTACACACGTCCAATAATGGTGTCACTTAATAATATAATCTAGGCAATAATAAAACAATAAAATGTATATGACAAGGTCAGGTTATAGTTAACAAAACATCAATTATAAAAACATCAATCAAATAAAAAAAGAAATACAGAAATAAATAATATATGTCTTGCAGGGTAACATGAGTGTATTTAGATAGTTGCACCCGACTACACTAAATATGTTAGATAAGACTAAAGTCGCTATTTAAATATTCATGAGCGGTGTAGAAAGCGCCATCAAGTAAATACTTTTTTATTTTCCTCTTGAATTGTGTTTCATTTAGAGCCCTTACCTGAGGTGGCAAGGCATTATAAAACTGGATTCCAAAGTAACCAGTGCCGTCTCTGGTTCTACTTAGCCGTAGGAAATTATTGTTTAGATTGTACTTAGCTCTGGTGTTGTAACAATGGACTTGGCTTCTGGTGCTGAATGAATCTTGATTTAATTTTATATATAAAAGACACTGAAATATGTAAGTACAAGTCACAGTCATGATTCCCAACTTTTTGATCTGTGGTTTACAGTCGTCCCTATATTTCAACCCCGAAATAATTCGTATAATCCTTCTTTGGGCGGAAAATACATTTGCACAGGTTGTTGCATGCCCCCAAACTAGAATCGCGTATGAAATTGTAGAGTGGATGAAGCTGTGATATGCAGTTAAGATGCTTTCGGATACCTTCCCCACAAGATTTCAGAGCAGGTAAGTATATTTCGAAATTTTGGCACAAACGAAAGCTGTGTGATTTTCCCACAACAACTTTGGGTCAAAACCACTGAACTCTATTACAGTAAATGGAACGCCATTATAGGCATATGCGCGTAAACAAAATGTGATAATCATGCGATTTAAAATGCACAGACAAGCGCCGACGCAGTAGGAAATCTAAGGTTAAAAATATGTCGGAGCTTGACTCAAACAGTTGTGTACGAAAGTTATGCGCTGACGCAAGTTTGTGTTTTATTTGTTTCTAAAGCGTAGGTCTTAAATTGAATGCGAATTACAGAGTCGGTCTTCGCGATTTTATCCTTTCGTTTGCGAAAAGTTGTGAGATATATTGGTTATTTTGTATATAATTTTGTGACTTATAAACAGTGTGTATCTTAATTAAGACAATAGGTGCGCACTTGTATGGTACTGTTTTGTAAGAACCGGGACGAAATCCCAAGTTTGTTATATTTTAAGTAAGTATACCTACTCAACTTTTGTCTGTTGTATTAAAATAAGCTACCATCTAAATATTGGCAAGACAGTCCGATTTTGGATTTTTTTTCTTTTAAAATGAGTACTTTTGCCTACTTAAACACGAATTTTTATTAAAAATAGGCTGTATATACTTCCCGAGATATCAGGATGCAAAATATTGTAACCTCACATTTTTTCATTGCTGCGATTTTTAAGTTTATTATTTGTGAATTGTTGAGTACCTAAATAGTATTAATATAAATACGTATTCAACATATTCGGGATAATAATACTGATTCCAAGATCTTTTTGAAAACACATAACGTTATCATACTTTTTGTAAATTAATATTACAATTTTATGAAACAAGCAAGTTCAAACTGTGAAATATGAGTCCAGTCAGCCAACGTGGTAAAGTTGACAATAGGAACACTCAAGTATATTACTAGTAAGTTAATAGAGTGCGGCAGCAAGGCATCTCAATTATTTGTGTATTATGCAAAATAAATAAGGAACACATTACCCTCCTTTGCTTAGCACAGTCGGTTAAAAATAATGCAAATATGTGCCAAATGTTTATGGAAATACAAATAGAATGACAATGTTTGACATATAACAAAGCGTTTTGTGAATAAAAAGAGAATTTCCTGAAATTTTATAACTAATTTATATTTTTAATTATGTAATAATTTATTTAAAAATTTTGTTTTAATTTATATATTTTACTAGCGAGACATTTTGTAATATTCAAAAAACAAGTTCTGCTATTTTTAAGCAGAAGTTTCATTTATTAAAATTTTTAAATATTTTTTGCACACCATGGCAAGATGCCACTGAAATCTATTATAACAGAACAGTTAAGGACGAGCGCAGCTCTGTCTTTGTGGCATTGTACTGCGATACTAAATATAAAGCAAGAGGAGCCGCAGTTAGTGCTTGAATGGGTGACTTTCAGAGAAACGCAGCAATCTTGACTCCCTTCTAGCGGCTTGTATTTCAGTGTATTAAATGCTATTTAATTCTAGACGGGGATTGTGTAGTGGATATACCATCTTTGGGACGGTATGTAAAACAGTTAATCCCCTGTCCATTAAATACTAGGCAAGTAAAAAAAATCCCTACTCTTTGATAGAGGTTTGGCAAAATTTCCAGTTTGAGGGTAGCTTGTCTCCTGGTATTGGTTCTTGCCCTTGGTGGCGGTAATAGCCCGATGTTAAAAAAAATCAAGGAAAATAAAGCAATAGAGTTCAGTGCAAAATACTTAATAAAAAGTAAGAAAATTGTTGCTTCCCTTGGTTCATGTTTACATTATATTTGTCAAAAGTACAGTACAAGATTTTATCAGATTTTCCACGTTTCAGACGAAGTATATTACGAATTTTAGTTATTCAGTTACTTTGTCAGAAAAATTATTTAATGTAGCAAGTAAACATTTGGTATATGTACACTACTACCGGGAATGAAACCACATACTTTTAGTCAAAATATAAATGGGCATTATATTTTAATTTTCTCTTGCAAATAGAGAAGGAAGTTTTACGTAAACACCTTTACATATTCTTTTACAATTCATTGTCTCATGAGTATGTCATATTTTTATAAACAAACGAGTAAAACAATCTACCACTTATATATCAAGGCATTTGATATTAAACAAAAAAGCTAAGTTATCTTGAAATTCAAATAATAATACCACACCAAGTATTTGAAAATAGTTAATTATTACCTTTTCTTCATTTCATTTGTCAATTCAAACATATTTGTGAATATAAAATGCATGATTTTAGTTTTCAATAAAAATTCACTAGTACCTACTCATATATTTACTGATTGATCGTAGAAAAAAAGTATAGGTTTTTTTCAGGCCTCAATTTTAGCTTTTATTAATTTTAAAATCATATTTCGACCCCAGAGATAGAAAATATATGACTGTTTTTTGTGAACTATATATTGAACTTATGATCATACATATTCGACATTTGCTACAAGAAATTGAAAATAAAATGATTGTTTTGGGAATAACGATAACTTTGATTTTTTTTATAACTATCAAGGCAAATAAATTGTTATATTTATTTATGCGATTTCTAAAAAAAGTTAAAAATATGAAACACGCAATAAAAATAAGGCCGGCCCTGACATATTTCATAGTGCGATTGCGCGCTACTATGTGGCCGCCATACTTGCGCGATATTCAATTGTACGTAGAAATTTTTGTGGCATTGGCATTCCATTTACTGTAATAGAGTTCAGTGGTCAAAACTCACCCCCAGGAATTTAATTGATTCAGGGTTGTTCACTTTCTCCATGTTACGTAAGCTGAATATCATAGTCTCTGTTTTTGATGTGTTCAAGCACAACTTATTAGATGTAAACCAGTTCAGTATAGTTGACTGAGTTTGTGGAACTTCATTTGTTAGATCTTCTATATTACAATTGGAGAATATGGTAAGTACATTGTCCCGAACTGAACGTGGTAAGTCATTAATAAAGATAAGAAAAAGTATGGGTCCCAGGACAGAGCCCTGGGGAACACCATGATTTAATTTTTGTAAAGTGGACTTATTCCCGTTATAGATGACAAATTGCTGTCTATTAGTGAGGTAAGAACTGATAAGTGTTATACTGTGTTTTGAAAAGCCATAATAGTTTAAGCCATAATCACTACATATTACTCTGCAATAAAATTCTCTAATACTCTGCCCGCCAATCTAAGAGAAAATCTTTGACAGAACTCTTTCAAAAAGCAAGCTTTCAAGTATATCTATGATATTGAACCCTATTCTGTTCAAGGATTTTTAAACTTTGTTTCCTGCAAATCATATATTACAATAGTAGGTTACGTCCATCTAGGGCTAAAAAAGGTTGCCGCTCTCGGTACTTACAGTAGTGCAAGTCGCTATACACCATGGAGACATCTATGATGTATAGTAGCAATTGACCACATGAGAGGATTCACTTACCTCTCACCACTACTCCATTTACTATAGTTTGTATAAAACTAGCAGGTTGGCCACTGTCATTTGTCTGTTCCATAACCTATGACAAACCGATGAGAACTAATAAGTTTGAAACCAGTCTGTGTCTGGTCAGGGAATTGGCAAATGACATTGGCTACCGATCTCTCATGATTTGTAAGACATAATTCAATGCATGTCGGGGTATTTGCCCGCTGAGTAGTTGTTTCCTGCAAATCATATATTTCTGAATTTTGTCTGATATATTACAATTTTTACTGTTATTTTACTGCATTATTAGACATACGTGCATATTACTGTTAAAACTTTCATAGTGCAAGTGAATATACCTAATGAACAAAACTACAACTTACAGCACTCAACACTTCATCCCTATGGCCTTCAATGCCACCAAAAATCGCTATACACACGTCACTCTTCACATTCCACAATCTTAACGAATGGTCCTTAGAAACTGAGAGCAACAGGTTCGGATCTTTCGGATGAAACTTCAATTCGTTTATGGCATGCCCATGACCTATGTACTGCCTAATATTACTTATCGTCGCTGGGTTCAGGATGCGTACAACACCTCTAGAACCTGCAACTGCTAGCAAGGGTTTTCCTAAATCCTCATCGTAAGACCACGCACAAGTATAGAAGTTCTCATCTAGCTGTTACATAGTCAAGGAAAATATGACAATTTAATATGATAGGTTAAATCAGAGGCATAAAAAAAGGATACGTCTGGATCGGCATAACACTGGAGCAACTTGATCCCAGTTCCCTCGGGACATTCGTAAATAGTTACTCTATTGCTTCCGACAGCAGCAAAAACCAATGGCTGCCCTTCCTTTAAATGGTGGTTGAACTGAGCTCCAAAGAGCGGCTGGCCATGGTCCTCTTTAATGCTGCAACTGGTATAACGTCGCATTAACACATTCAGTTACAATTATAGTGAAAATATCACTTACGAAAATTTATACATTGGTTTTAGGGTTTTTGGAGTGCTGAATCTTTTCTTGCCTCTTCGACCTTTTCGTACTCTGTTTGTGGGAGTGGCGCTTCTTGAAGTGTTATCAGTAGTCGAGGTACTTCCAACACTGGAGGTTTCGTCCTAAATATATCAACACAAAAGATTCCATGTAAGAGGTTATGTTGCTTTAATCAACTGTTATGTTTACCCCTTCATCACCTGAATCCTCCTCCAAGTTAGAATTTGATAAATCGTCTTTTGGTAGAGGCTTAGCTTTTTCCTGGCTTTTTTCTTTCATTTTTTCAAATGTTACTTAAAGTGAGAGAACAATACAACAAAACACAGCTCAACTTTTAGCGCGTTTTTCTACCATAGAGCATAGATAGTGATAGATATCAAGATATCATAATTGATTATGTATACCCAAAACAAAGATGAAATATATTAATTTAATCTTTATTTTTTATTATTTAATATTTGCCCAATCAAAGATTGTATACCATCGATAAGAAACGTTTAGGGTACTGTATTGTCACGGTTATTATACATACGGTTGGATTATGCCCGCCCCTACCAATCAGAAAACGTTTAGTGCATTGACGTCAAAGTAGACCTCGTTTACGCTCGCATATAATGCTATCTCGTTCTACCTCATTAATAGTCTCTTAAGTCGTTATTGCTTCCACATATATATCTTGCAATTATTATTTTATTTTAATACAAAAAAACAGGCATTATTTATTTTATACAAATTTGATTTAATAATAAGAAAGGGACGCACTAGAATCGGACAAAATTTTTTTAAGTTACTGCACAAAAAGTCTGTATTTCTTATTTTAACATAGCCCAAAAGCGTGTAAGCTATCGTCCTATCTTATCATAATTTTAAAGCAAAATATATGTTACCCCAAGGTTTTAGGTATTAGCATAGCGCACACAAAAATACGAAGAAGTATAAGGAAAATGTTATATACAGTATTCTCACGTACGAACGAACTTTATATTAGGTGATATATTAAATTTATTTAAAGATATTTTTAATTAAGACTATTAGGAAATGAGTGAAAATTAGGTAATCGAACGTTGCTGACTGCGAATATCTATCTGAGCAATGAAAATAAAAAAATATATCTAGCATTATGTAAAATTAAATAAAATAGTAATAAATAAGTTTTTATTGAAACATCATAGTTTGTCATCTTTTGGAAATTTATGATAAGAAACAGCCAAGTCTTTTGTAAACTATTGTTACATATAGCCACGGCACACCTTGTTCCAGGCATAACTGTTAAAAAAAAAACAATATTTACCTACACAATAATAATAAAAAATTAACCAACAAATATAGAATGAACCAACAATACTGTACTTACTTTTTATTAGGGCAAGTCGACTTCCCAAAACAAAACCACAATACTTCCTAATAATAGTCTTTTTAAAGCGTCTTTAAAATACACCGAATACACAAAAGTAAAGAAACAAGTTCACAATGCACAACCAAACCACAGAGTATCTGATAAACCGTGTCTGTGACCAAACAAACGATACAAATATGGCGCGTTCCAAGGTCTACTGTAACGTCACAGTCCCCGCCCATTAATCCAACCGTATCTATACTAACCGTGCTGTATTGTATATTTTGTATTGACACGTAGAGGAGAGTCTAGAGAAACATAGGAATTTAAAGAATATAAGTCACAAACAAATCGTCTAAATGATTTGTCACATCGGTCACATCATGGTCACGACCACCAGTCAAATGTGCCGCTATGCTCATATGGACAGCTTATTCCAATATATACAGTAGTGGCATAAAGAAATTTTGGGTCGGTCGTATATAATAAGACAGGATGAAATATAAATTGAAAGTAATAATGTACGCCAAAAAAGGATATATTAACATTGACGCCGCCAGCACCACCTAAGCAAACATGTTAGAATTTAGACCGCTAAAGAGAAAAATGGCAACGGCGCAACGCGGCGCAGTTCATATCTGTTTCTTTTCAGTATATTATTTGGCTATTTCTCTTCTCTCTATCTTGCATATTTCTCGACCCAAGTTTTGTACTTGTAAGCACTGTAGATGAAGCACACGATATTGGTTGTTTCATTTTGATCTAAAGTATAATATACTATGTTTTGTGACCAATGGGGGAACAATCCAAGCCAGTTCCTAATATATCTAATAGATGACGCCATGCGTAGTCGGTTTAATTTCATTATCAATTTGTATCATATATGATACAAATAATTGAGAATGACATTAAACAACAATTTAAAAGTTATATTATAACTTTTAAATTGTTTAAATTTCTCGATTTCTGAGAGTTTCCCAATCTTTTATTCGTAGAAATGAGCCAAATTGATAAAAAGAATGAGGAATAATCCAAGCCAGTTCCTAATATATCCAATAGATGGTGCCATGCGTATTCGGTTTAATGTCTTTCTTAAATTTATCTTTATAGCCTTTAAATAGTTTAAATTTCCTGATTTCCGAGAGTTTCCCAATCTCTTATTGGTAGAAATGAGCCAAATTGCTAAAAAGGATTACGGTAGTTGGTCATTAAATCGTTTAAAACTTTAAAAGCAGAGCTGAGAAAAAGAGGTGCTTTAGAGTTCATGCAAAAAAGCTGATTTGGTTGAAAGGTATATAATTACATTTATGAACTTGTTGAATTTTTTGTTTATAAATCCTCTTTTATTTTGGTCATTTTTAAGAAATAAATGCCCTACTGTGTTAGAGCACTTTGGTACACAGCAACAAGTTTTCATTTTACATCCTAATTAACTTTGTTTATTCAAATTCAAAGACATATTTTTCGTATTGACATTGACGGACAAGAAACCGAGTACAGCTGGTGCACTCTAGCGGATAAAATAAAAGAGAATCAGCATTAAGCCTCGTTCAGACAGTTGCGGAATGCGAATTTTTTGTTGCGGATTTTTATAAAATTTATTCTAAAACAGTCTAATTTTCTTGCAGGTGTAGCGAAATGTTCGTAAGACAATTCGTTTACTTTTAACTAGAAGTTAAATCAGAAAATTCAGTTCTGGAACGCATATGTCGAATTAAAAAAAAATCCGCAGTTATTAGAACTAACCCTTTTATTTTATCTATGGTGCAGATGTTTATCGCATCAGCCAGCATCAGCAAGGATGTCAAGGTTTATTAAACTTTCAAGATCATTTGCAAAGTCATTCACATGTAATATCAAATTAATTAATTAATAATTCTATTATAATTCACGCAAGATAAAATGTTATCTTATCAGTTAACAGGTAAAACACTCGAAAAACACGTTGGCTATTCTGACGCGTCAATGTCACTTTCACTGAAAATTACATGACTACGAAGCACAAAATTAATCAACACTCGACATAACCTTCCCACGTCTCATTCTCGGCACACCAACGTCTAAATTTCAAGTTTAAATTATCAAATTTTTCGGCACAAAAATGGGGTCCCAATTAAAAAAATTTACAGACCAGTTGAAATCTCCCGAGATGCGAAACTATTTGATGAGGTTAGTGTAAAATATTTTACGTATTATGCGACCATGAATTCTAATTATTTGTCCTGATAGCACACATTTTTGGGGCCCAGCAGCCAACTGGGGTATACCAATGGCCGCTATAGCAGATATAAATAAGGACCCGAAATTTATAAGCGGAAAAATGACTTTTGGTGAGAGTAGAAAAATGATTACGTAACAATTGATTACCTACAATTATTTTTTTCAGCACTGACCCTGTATTCAGCCATGTTCATGAGATTCGCTTTGAAGGTTAAACCGCGAAATTTATTGCTCTTTGCTTGCCATTTTACAAACACTGGTGCTCAATTTGTTCAATTAATGAGGGTTATTAAGTATAATGCCAGTAAGTAGTTCTGAAATATCGAGCAGTAGTTATAAACACTCCTAGCTACCTAAAATTTAAATTCGTTAGGTAGTAAGGTTAGGTATAATACTTAGTTGTATTTAAAAGTGTCTAATTTATCTATTTATTTTTGTGATCAAGATCTGAGGTTGTTGGGGATATTTCCGGTGGTTTTAGAGGTTTATGTTTATATGTATATAAAATTACGCTTTTTATACAAGTAGGTAGATAGATACCAGTATTTTTAAATGTCTTGACTATTTTAAATGTGTAGAAACTGCCTTCACTCAAAAATTTATATATATTATTGTAAATTGTACAGTTGAGAGGGAGATTCAATAGACTATTTCGGTGCCTTGAATTAAAGAAAATGTATATAAAATTCTATTTTTGTAGTTTTATTGTAAAATGTTTTTACACTATTACAGAATAAAGTATATTTTATGTTTATAAGGCGTTTTTGTTATCCAACTGCGAAAAATGCAATTTTCTTTAAATTGCAAGTGATTTAATAATATAAAAGAGTCCATTCAATATTTTTGTAAATCTTCCTAAGATTTGTAGTGCGGTTATGACTAAATTTTGTTAAAAGTTTAAAAGAGTATTTGAGAGATATAATAATAATTTATTAGTGCTAATAATACAAAAGTATTTCCCACAGGTCAAATAAATAGAAGTAACATAGCATGTTATACACAGTAGTTACCGTGTATGTGTAAATAAATAAATAAAAAACAATTAATGTATATAATAGTAAAAATGAAATAATAACGCCACAATACAAAAATTGTAAAAGGTCGAAATTTAGTAAAAACATATAATGTGTGTAGAAGATAATTATGCACACTTCAAATCATTAAGATTTGGGGAAAAATATTCTTCAAATGTATAAAAAGCATTGGCTACTAAAAATGACCATTGTATTTTTAAACGGAAGTCTCCCGATTGTCAAAGGTAGACAATTAAAGCATTTTATGGCATAAAAATTTGTGCCTTTACGTGATTTTAAAAGTCGTAAAGGATCCGGACAAATATTATCTCGATTTCTTGTTGAGTATCCATGAATTTCACTGTGAGGATTGTACTTTGATTCATTTGCTTTAATGTATAATAGACATTTTAATATATACCTGCTGGGTAAAGTTAATATATTTAGCTCTTTAAAGGCAAGCCTGCAGTCGTCTCAATATTTTAAGCCATATACAATCCGTATGGCTTTTCTTTGTATCGCGAAAGCATGGGTACCGTGAGATGAATGTCCCCAAACCAAAATTGCATAAGATAGACGGGAGCGAATGAGACCATAAAAAGCGGTGGTAACTGTTTTCTGAGAGACATTATTTGCAAGGTTGCATATATGTGGAGACTTTATTACAGACGTTGTTTATGTGCTGCGCCCATGTTAGGTTGCTATCAAGATATACCCCAAGAAATTTAAACTACTTTTGTCATTTTTAGCTGCGTTTCTTAGGCTAAAGACTATCGTCTCTGTTTTGGACTTATTTAAACTAAGTTGGTTTGCTATAAACCAGTACTGAGCTTTCGCCTGTGCAGTATTTACACTAGCAAATAGGGTGTCAAGTTCTTTATGTGACTGGATAATTGTATCATCTGCAAACAGGATGAATTTACACGAAGTGATATCAGTAAGGTCATTTATATAAATTATGAACAAAATTGGCCCTAGTATGGAGCCCTGAGGCACTCCGTATTCCATATGTAGCACACTTGATTTATTATTTTGATACATGATGTACTGACATCTGTTACTAAGATACGACTTTATTAAATTACTGCTGTTTATACTGAAGTTATAAAAGTTCAATTTACTTATTATGATATTATGTGACACACAGTCAAAAGCCTCGGATTGATCTAGGAATTGAGCATATATATATATATTCACTGTCTTCAAATCCGTTACTTATTATGTCTGTTAACTTATCTATGGCTAAAGTAGTAGACAGGTTAGTTCTAAAACCAAACTGACTGGAACTAAGCAGATTTTCGGATTCAAAATAATGTGTTATTTGAATTTTTAAGACACATTCTAAGATTTTAGAAAAGAATGGTATGATGGAAATAGGTCTGTAGTTTCCAACATCATTTATGCTGTCTTTTTTGTACACAGGTATGACTTTAGTAAGCTTAAGTACGTTTGGAAATGTGTGTGTGCGGATGCACATATTTATTAGGTTGGTTAGCGGTATCAATATTATATATCTTATCGCGTTAAGGATTTTCATATCTAAATAATACGTATCCTTAGACATAGTGTTTTTGAGATTGTTGATAATATCATTGACTTCTATATAAGTAACTTCTCTAAACGAAAACTGGTTTTCAACATTTCTTGTCATGCCTAAAAAATCGTTATGTGTGTAATTTGTAGCTGGCAATTCATCTATTATATTTTTAGCGATATTGGCAAAATGTACATTAAATTCGTTGGGGGATATTTTTGATTTAATTTCTGGGCGGTTTTTGTTGCTATTAATGATTTGCCACATAGCTTTATGGGAGTTATTAGAGCTTGAAATAAATTTATCGTGGGCATCTCTTCTTGCTTTACAAAGTTGTGACTTGTAATAAATCCTTATGAGTTTTTATTAGTCTTTTCAGGTCCTCTGAAGGTGTTCTCTTAGAAATGCAACGTGTCTCTCATTTTTTCAACAGCTGTTGTTATATAATTAATGAATTGTTCAAATTTGTTGTCAATGTCTATATTATTGTTATTTACAAAACTCCAGTCTATTTCTTGTAACTAACTATTTAAATAATGTAAACCAGTGTTACTAGTAGGCCTATAATTTATTATCTTATATGCTGATTTTGGTTTAGGGTCATGTAGGTTCAATAAAATGCCTAAATGGTTGGACAATCTTGGGTCCAGTATTGTCCAGTTGAAATTGATCTCATTAATGTTAACAAAAACGTTATCGAGACAAGAGTGATTTCTGGTGTTCTTATTATTTACAGGATTTAAAACAAAAGATAAAAAGGTGTTCAAAAGCAAAAGAGTATTGTTTTCATTTGTGTTTAAGTGCACATTGAAATCGCCCTTTGCAATGATTTTTTTAGTTTTGTTTTTATTCTTATTAGTAATTATGTCTAAAGCTAGTGATAATTTCTCTAAAAACATATTAAAGTCTCCATTTGGAGATCTGTATACAGTTAAAATGTATGAATCAGGGTAATTTATGCCCACTATTTCACAGTGAAATTCAGTTGGTAAATTATTTACTTGTTTAATGGGATAATAGTTAAATCTTTTTAAACAATATATTGCAACACCCCGTACACTTTTCGTTCTAGAAAAATGAGTTACAAATGTGTAATTTTTTTAGGCACACATAAGATAACCAATGCTCATTAATGCACAAAAAGCCAAGTTTGTTCTCATCTAAAAATATTTCTAATTCATTGGCTTTATTATGCAAACCTTGAACATTTAAGTGAAAAACGTTGAGTTTTACCTTTGTCCATTTTTGTATTATTAATAACTAATCTATTATTGTGATGGGCATCTCTAAATGTCTGTCTAAAAAATGTTCATCACTGAGATTTTGATTTATACTTTCACTTTCCACTATTGGTATCACTTCCCGTTGTTGAACTATGTTCATTCCAGCTGGTGGTGAAGAAGCATAATTATCGTGTATTTTTATGAATATTAGATTTTTTTGAAACACACATTGGTCAATATAAAATGTGAGACAAGATCAGCAAATGTGTTGCAAGTTAATTTTCTTTCTTGATTGTCATTAATCTCTACATATTGAATCCTGCTTTCAGTACATTTATTAAACTTGGACAGAAATTGATTAAGTTTTAGGTTGTACTTTAGCATACGTTTTTTCATATTGTTGTTCCTGTTATTGAGATGGATTGAGGAAAAGAGAAAATTAGTGTTTGTGCACAGCTTTAATTTATTGCATATATGTCGAAGTGATGGAATTTTATTATTATATATGTTATTTAATCCTCCTATAATTATTACAGTCTTGGAAATTTAGATCTTTTGTTAAATTTTCTATATTCTCCAAAACCTGATGCAAAAGTGCCCCTGGTTTTGTAATTGTGACTACCGAATAATTGTTACAGTCGATTCCGTTTCTGATTTTCCAAATTAAACCCTTACCATGTTCGTCAGATATTATGAGTATCTGTCGTCTAGTAGTGGTAGGATTAACATGTCTCTGTAATGTTTCGTCAGTATTTGCCTTATTTATATCAAGTGATTCTCTTCTAGTGTAATCCTCAGTTTTATCAACATTTGACTGGGCTATAAATCTCACATTGCTCACTGATAGATTGGTATACACACAGATACGTTTTCGCAAGTTTTTACTGTTTGAGTGCTACTTGATTTTTTATTATTCTGTTTTTTCAAGTCTGCAGCTTTTCTTAAATTACGTATTATTTTTTAAAATTCCTTTATGGTATAATCTTGTTTTTGTAGAAGTTCATTCATATTCTCTGGACTCACGGCTTCAACTAGGAATAGCTTGAGCTCGTTTTTCAATTTAATTATATACTAATTTTTTAAAAGATTATTCTCATTGAGGTCCCCAATTGTTTTCTCCAGGATACTTTTTTCTGCTTCTTCCTGATCACTTGAGCCATCTTCTTCACAGCAAATAATTTAGTTTAGTTCGATGAAACGAACTCGGTTTTTAAATTTTGGAAGACAGCACTTATGGTATATATTAGTACATTTTACGCATTACGATATGTAATATGTTCCTCCCAAGTCAGTTTGGATCCTAGGAGACACCATTATGGAGAGTAAAAAGCAAGGATTGAGTTTTATCGTCATTAACAAGCAATGAATTTGAAAGAAACCAAGTAGTTACCTTTAACTGTGTGTCGGCACACGTTTAAATTATAATTTTTAAACCTATTCCCCCCCCCCCCCCCCCTCTGCCGGGGTCTAGGATGAGGACTTTTGATATGTTAAAAGTACCACAAAATAAGCCTGTTCCCAAAATTTCAGCCAAATTTTCCCATTTTACAGGGCTAAAATGAAATTGTGTAACCTATTTTGACGTGTGTGTGCATATTTTATAATTTTAACATTAATAAATTTTATCTTATCTTATCATAATAGTTGTAATGTCTCTCTCATTTTCTTCAGTCTATCATTAAACCAGTCATCTTTATAATCACTGACAAAGCTATTAGTGGATTTAGAGTTTAAGGAAAGCAGATTTCAATTGCTAATTTTGTTGATAAATATTTGAAATTTGTTATCTAAATCGATACTAGAATCGTCAAGGGAATGCCAGTTTAATCCTTCGTCGTAATTATATATTTGATATAGCCCAATTTCAGTTATTGGCCTATAGTTTATCCGTGCATTGCTCTTATAATTTGTAAGTTCAGCAGCAGTGGATATTTAAAATTGTTGTCGAGAAAGACTGTTGAGGTTTGTAAATGTATTATCAAGACATGAATTGAAACGACTGCTTTCTTTGATGGTTTGTAATAGACCATATGATTCAAACAGGTTGACTAGCTAGAATGCATCTGAATCATTGATGTTAAATTTTAGATTAAAATCACCTGTTATTATAATAGTTTTTTCTATATCGAATCTATCCAAAGGAGTTGATATTTTTTCAATAAATATAGTGAAATCGCCCAGAGACATGCCAGAGATTTCACAGTTTAAAATCATCTAGACTGTTAAATTTTTTATTTTTCTGATAAATACAAATATCATTACTGAGGTACTATCAGCTTAAACATAGAAAAATATGGAATTGTAACACTTTTTGGTAGTGGATGTGGATTTGATCCTACTTATTAATCGTATCACTTCAACTTACTGTCGCTGTTTCGTAGAACTGCAATTCTTTCTAGTAGCGGTGGATGGGAATGATGCCAGGCGGAGTATAAATCGTCGTTAATAGGGAATCCCAGGTTGTCTTTATTCAATTGAAGTAAAGCCCTTTCCAGAGGCTTGGCGTGACCAAGATTGACGGCAAAATTGTCAGCTTCGAACTCAAATTTGCGCGATAGGCAAGTCATAAGAAAACTCAAAAGAGTATTGTACGGCATCATCACGTACTGTAACACTACAAAGAGACCTACTAAAACGGGCTGTATCTTATAAAAGCCCAAAGCTTTATATAGCGGAGGATACTTAAACATAGTTGAAAATCCGGCGAACAGAAGGAACAAATTGACTTGCATAAGTATTAAATTTTTAATAATATGACTGTGGCTCCAATGTCCTAACTCATGGGATAAAACTGCTATGATTTCATCGTCTTTACAGCCACTTCCATCATCTTTGGCTAAGAGGGTGTCAAATAGTACAATCCTCTTAGATTTAAATAATCCATAAAAGTAAGCATTGCTATGGGATGAACGCTTGGACCCTTCCACAACATACAACTGCGTCAACGGGAATTTTAACTGGGAAGCTAAGTTTTCTATTTCAGTACGCAATTTCCCTTCAGGCAATGGAGTATATTTGTCAAACAATGGAGCAATAACAGCTGGATAAATCGTTAATAGTATCATAGATATTACACACACTACTGCCCACAACCATACAAAGAAATATGGTCCACCATTTTTGATAATAACTATAATTACAGAAGAGATCATTAATGTTATTATTTGGCTAATGAAGAAAGCCTTCACTTTGTCCCACACAAAAAATGCTGCAGTTTGCTTGTTAAAACCAAATTGTTCTTCCAAAACAAAAGTATAATATATTGTCAATGGAAGCTCTACTAATGTTGAACCTAAAGATATTATAAATAGCCATATTGAACTAGTCGTGACTTCTCCTTTCACAGGATTAATCGAATCAGAATAATCCCAAGCACTTGCCAAGATACCGTAATAAATAACGAATGATGTCAATATGATCGAATGTGTATCTTTAAAAAATCCAAACTTTAACTTTGCTAATGAATATTTCCGTGCTTTCTCAAATTCTTCTTTGTCCATGATACTTTTCAGCTCCGCTGGCACTTCATTTGTAGTTCTAGCTTTGTTGAACTGAAAATGAGAATAATTCTCTTAGGAAAATATTTTTCATCAGATTCATTTAAATGTTACCTGTCGTATTGACAAATACGTTTCCCACACAAATTCTATCCACAAGAAAAACAATATTGTGCTCCGTACTGTGTTCTCGTCTATTGTAATCATTTTAATTCAATGTATTGACCAGATCTACCAAATATGTTTTTCTAATAACCTATATATTAAATCCAAAACTACAAATGGAAAGGGAAACTGACAATGACAGCTATAAACGACATTTGGTGCGTTTTTTTGCGTGACCATTGGTAATTACCAGAATGACGTTTATCAATAAAACGACCAAACCGAAAACAGACACGACAGTTGAAAAAAGAAACGAATTCGAGAGGCGCATTACCGATGTAACAGTGATCAATTATATAAGACACAGAGACACTTGCTTTCCCTGCGACGTGTCAGGTTTAGGTTAGAAATATTTCATATTGTTTGTAGTAATGAAAGGTCGTTCTATATTATTTTCGTCGAATATTCTACCGTACGTACAAAATTTGTAAAAACCGTTTTTATCACTATAAAAACTGTTTTTGCAACTTCTGTATAAAATATAACATACATTTCTGCCTCTTTGAGACACTTCAAAAACTGTACTGTGTCCCTATCACTATATATTAGAGACACATTAAAGTTTTTATACTTTCCGAAAGGTGCTATTTAAAACAATGCAAATATTGTACAAATAAATAAATATACCTTGTCCATTGCTGTAAATTATCTGTGTAGTAAATGTAGGCAGGCTAATCATTAAAATTCATTGAATTTTGTTTCGATCCGTTCCGAGAAATGCATACTCCGATAAATTTATACTTATTAATTAATGTCCCCCTTCCATTCCAGATTTTAAACTTTTCTGTTAAATTATTTTTTATACTATAAAACAGCACAGCACTACTTTGCATTAAAATTGTTCGATTTCATAAATAAACAATAATTGCTTTTTATGTGAAATGGCAACAGCGGATTAAGTTTAAATTTGGCAACATTTAAGTTACGTATTAAAGGGACACAAGGTCACCAGAAATGAATACACAATGATGAAAGGTACCGACACGAGTGTCATATCTGTCCTTATTAATCTACCACATTATGGTTTCAGCGTGTGTCAGCGTAGTGTGGCCGATTTCTTACGAATCCAAGCAAACGTAATAAAAACATTTACACATAATCTGTAGTTTCCATGCATATGACGTCACGATTACCATTTGCCTCCACCCCCAACTGCTACGCAGGCTTCCATGTTCTGAGAGACAAATAGTTATTAGGAGGCCAGTAGGAAGCTACCAAGTTTTTGCTATTAATAGAATACCTGTGTTGTCTATAATAATGATGCTACTGATGATGTTAGTAGTTAGTAGTCTATAACTATTCTAATTAGTAGAAACAAAATGCTGACTAGGGGCCATTCAAGTATTACGTCACACTTTCTAGGGGGCAAGGGGGTATTTGAGAACGTAACAACGTGTGAATAGAGCGGGAGGGAGCTGCATCAACTGTTACGTAAGAGCGTTCCTCTTTTTACGAATATTTTATCTTTTGCCGCTAATTAGCCATAACACCCTCGGTTCATTTTTTATAATCAATCATTATGATTCGTCCTTATAGACGAATATGTATGTACTCTATAAGCTAGTGCCTTATAGAAATTTGGAGTAAATCATGAGTACTATGTTCAAATATGATTAGCGCAAACAAACAGCTGTTTCAAATTGAAATTGATGAAAATAATGGGAAATTTGTATCTTTCTTCGTTCTTCAAAATTTAACCGGGTTAGTGACTCAACGCTAACTTGTTAGGCTTGCAACCAAGGAGTCCCTGGTTCGAATGCTGGCTAGGGTATGGATGTTTAGTGGTGTGTTGGCAGTAGTGTAGTAGACGAGGTTGTGTGAGAGTCAACACGGCTAGAGGTTGTACCACTCCAGAGTTCGAGTCCCAGCTGCGGCAGATGGCAATGTCGTAGGGAATGGTCGTTGTATAATTGTCTATGTGTATGTGTCCTAGTTGAGGGGTTGAATGGCTAATAAACTCCTTCAGGACGTTAATCTAAATAAGGCGTTAAAAATGAGATGTGTCCATCAGTCCTGAAGAAAATTCAAATCAGACTTTGCAAGAAATGTGGTTTATATTGGGCTTTAATTAAATTGCTTGAAAGCAGTGTATATTAATATGTGGAACAATGCAGCCAGTGACAAATCTGAGGCCAGTCCGTATTGCCGCATGGCAACAAAGAGAGCTCATGGCAGTGTAGTCTGAAGATGAGCTTTATGAAGATGTTAAATGGTTTGACGAGGAAATCATTTGAGAGTACAATAATTAGTTTAGAAGATTTTTTTTTATGCACAAATTGCATTCCAGTAATTACCACCATCAACCATTATTTAGTGAATCATTAGTGAAATATAATTACCTGTTTATGTTATAAAGGATTTATTTTTGTTTCTTTATTTTACTTGAATTATTTTCTGCTCTATTCTAGGGGAGGAGGGTGAAATTTGTGTTGTAATTTATTAAGGAGGTATCGTTAAATGTTACAACATGCGACAAGGGGGAGAGGGGGGTTAAAAATAGCCAACATTAGCGTGACGTAATTTGTGAACGCCCCCCTATGAATAATACATTAGTGTACTGTTAACAGCATTTAAGTGGACAATAGATAGCAGCATACTAGAACGTTATCAGCTATCTGTTATTAATAAGTCTTATATGGTGCTTACATCTACCTTATGCAGGAATGAACCAAGGCAACCCGGAGTTGTTTAAAAATCGATTTCTTGCTTCTAGGAAAATTTACGATTATTATATTGGTATAGAACTGTCAAGTCATGTCATGTCAGTTTAGAGATTTGCCGCGTCTTTCGTGAACGTTCCCGGGCAACGAACATGGCGTCTTCCGAAAGTTCTGGTGTGACCACAGGCCAACCAAACCTGCATAAGCAAGATTTATCTAAACTAGTACGTTTGTGCATGTGCATTATATTTAATAACATGTTAGATATTGTTTTAAATAATCCTTAGTTTTTCTTTGTGGTATAACCTCACTTTTCCGAATGTTCGACATCTGTTGCGAACTAGTTTTGTGGTGCAATGATGGTGATTTCTAATTTTTCTTTATCATTTTAGGATGTGGCCAAGCTAACTGCTTTGTCTCCTGAAGTAATCAGCAGACAGGCCACCATAAATATTGGTACCATCGGTCATGTAGCTCACGGGAAGTCCACAGTAGTGAAAGCCATTTCTGGTGTACAAACTGTCAGATTCAAAAATGAGTTGGAAAGAAATATCACTATTAAATTGGGTAAGTTCATTTGTTGCCTAAATAATGCTTCATGTAGAGTGACTAATTCGGTGGGAGTTGCCTATTAACGACTAAATTTGAATGAAAGTATTTCACTGGGTTCTTCTGTAATGCCCTTATGGGGCATTGCACTGAAGAATGCAATTATAGGAACGTATTTTAATACTAATAGATTATTCTAGCACCCGTATTTTATATCGTGTATCGAATTACTTGCCATGAATTATATTTTTAAGATACTTTTAAGTTTCTTTGCGCTCACAAGATATTAAGTTTTTTAAAATACCCATATTTATATCTGAGTGCAGTAGGGCAGGTATTTGGGTAAATTTTATTAGCGGAAAAAGGATGAAGTTTATTCATGCATAATTCTGAAATCGTTATTTTTAAAGAACTTCGCTGAAGTATTAAGTGTATTGAGCGTGACAACTAGCTTAGTAATATGCAAAAAGGAATATGCAAATCATTTGGAAATAATTGGTTTATACAATATTGAAAAGTAGTAGTGCTTGATAATTTGTTTAATTTATATGCAGCAACTGTGAGTGCAATTTTTATTGAGAAAAATTTTAGTTATATTGTAAGTTGCTTGTGGCTCTTGAAAAATAAATATTTTTGTGTCAGTATTGTTCAGAATTTTATTATTTTTTACTCTTGATCTATCATTTTGATTTATAACGTTTTGACAGTTATTTTTTTGATTGCCGTAAAAAGGTTTAGTCTCATATCTGCTGGCAGAAGAATGTGTAGTGTAGTGTTACGTAACGGTCAAATCGAGATCAGTAATTTTGGGCATGCACTGTGTTTTTTTGCCACCAATAGCGTCTTGTAAGTGCTGTACTAACACAAAAAAACATATATGGGTATTTTAAAGGCTTGCTAACTAACGATTCTCTTCCAGTAGATCAATTCTCGGTTGTCTTGTGATGGACCTTTGCATCGAACTGAAAGTATCTTTATAACAATGCATTTTTGAAATAGCCCCTAAATTAGACTTGTGCTTGCAATTTTAAAAGAAATATTTATCGGTTTTATAGAGAAACTCCAGTTCGATGAAAATGGTACTGTCACATGGCCGACGAATCTCAAAGGGCGTAAAGTGGACCCCGACCAGGCGCTTCAGTATCTGGAGGATTTCGAGAACGAACGCAGGGGCATAAAAAGGAAACTAGAGAAGCTCCGAAAGGTCAGGCCGAATAAAGAGAAGGAGACCTACTCTAAAGAGTTTGTCGTGGAAAAAATTCTAGCACAAGAATTTGATGTGGCAAGTCGACAGCACAAGTTCTTCGTAAAATGGAAAGGTTATCCGATGGAGCAGAACACTTGGGAGCCATTGGAACATCTAACGCACTGTACTTCTCTCCTGACTCAGTTCTTAGCAGAGACGTTGGGTTCGCAAGTCCTGGACACGCTCTGCGAAAAACTGAACATATCAAGTAAATTGTCAGATCAGGATATATTGGATATGCTGAAAATTCACGACCTGAGCCTGCTACCGGACAAGCTCACTGTGCAACAGAAACTTTTAAGAGTGTTGGCTACGCCGCCGAAGGAGCGACACATTCACAAACTGGAGGAGGGCAAGAGAGCGATTCTAACCTACCAACTTGTGCTGAAACGCGAGGTGCAAGTGAAGAAATTACAGCAATGGGAAGAGATGATCAACGAAAACTCTAAAGAGGAAGCGACGATCACGGTGGAAAATAATGTTGACTTGGAGTGCCCACCGGAAGGATTCGTCTACATCAATGAGTACGTTACAACGGATGGCATAGTAATACCCGATATTCCCACCGTAGGTTGCAAGTGTGATGAATGCGGTCCGAAACTAAAATCCTGTTGTGGCAGACAGCCCTATAATGGGTTTACGTTCAGGGGACGTGGCAGAATAAACGTCAATCCTGGGACGCCGATATACGAGTGCAACAAGCTCTGTAAATGCCCGAAGGATTGTAGAAACAGGGTGGTGCAAAACGGACGGAAAGTACCCTTATGCATATTCCGTACAGCCAACGGATGCGGCTGGGGAGTTAGGGCGATGCGCAAAATCCATTGTGGGGAGTTTGTGTGCGAGTACGTCGGGGAAGTTATTACTCATGAAGAGGCAGAGACGAGAGGTCGCGCATACGACAAGGAGGGTAGGACCTACTTATTCGACTTGGACTATAATTCGCGCGACAATCCTTACACCGTGGACGCTGCCAAGTATGGAAATATTTCTCACTTCATAAACCATTCCTGTGATCCCAATCTGGGCGTGTACGCGGTATGGATTAATTGCAGCGATCCGAATCTACCTAAGCTGGCGTTGTTCGCCCTGAGGGAAATCGAGAGAGATGAGGAGATAACGTTTGACTACATGATGAATATTGACCCGGTTGTGCCCACAACGCCAGAGAAGTCTCGGTTCTTGCATACTCCCGACAAGAATCAAATAATACAAAACGGAAGGAATATCTGCAAATGCGAGGCGGACGCTTGCAGGAGATATTTGTTTTGATTGCGAATAAGTGGGGAGTAGTGAATAGGCGTCATTGCTGCGAGCTAGCTTAATTTTAATTTAAGATCTGACTGGTACCGATACGTGGGTCGGTATGTTTATCTTTTTGTTGTTAAAAGGACGTCTTAAATTGAAATTAACACTAATATTAGAAAATAGGTATTGTTGGAAAGAATATTATTTTAGTTAATGATTAAATTTTAGAGAAAGGCCCGGTTTTATTTGTCTTTACCTAGCGTGGGGCAATAGTATAGTAGTACTATTATTTTTTTACAATTTCTTGAATAAAGCATATTGTATTATTATTATTAAATTCTTATTTAATGAGGCTATACAGGGTGACCCCATTTAAAAGCGCGGCACTTCTCTAAAATTTTTATTTGTTGGCCGATTTCAACAATTTTTTTTTTTTAATAATCGGGCTCCAATAACTACTGTGGTGCAAAATTTCAGTTCTAAATTCAATATTTCAAGGCCAATTTCTTTTTTTTGTCCCAAAATCCATAAAAGTGTTGGCAATTTTTTTATCTCAAATTTGACTACGCCACTGGGTTTGGGATACCTTCAAATGAATGTGAAGTTTAACAAAAATAATTAAAATTTATTTTGTCTAATCCTCTGTCTAGGTACATAAAAGTTAATCTGAGCTAATAATTCAGGATAATCAATTTCGTTGTGTAGTAATTTGTATAAAAATGATTAAACCTTTCTGTCATGTACATATAATCAATTCCTCTTACAGGATACTCACCATCCAGTTTAAATAGCAAGTATCTTAAAAATCTTCTCTGTACCCGCTCAACTGCATCTTTGTGACAATTGTAGTGAGGGTACCAAACTAGAGACGCATATTCCAGTTTAGTACGCACATATGAATAGTATAAAACTTTAAAAGCATTAATCTCCGTGAAATTTTGACAGTTTCTGATAATAAAGCCAAACATTTTCAATGCTTCTAATATTTTTTCTATTATGTGATCTCTAAAAGTAAATTGAGCATCAAATTTTCCCTGTGAAACTTAAAAATTTGCATTTCACAGGATTTAAATGTAACTTGTTATTAACACACCAGACTTGAATACTATTCAAATCAGTTTGCAACTTCTGCTTATCATCTAAATTGTGTATTTCGGTGTATATCTTCAAATCATCGGCAAAAAAAAAGGTGGTTACACTGAATTATAGAACTCAGGTCATTCATAAACAAAAGAAACAGCAGTGGACCTAAATTCGACCCTTGTGGGACACCAGAGGTACCCACGTATTTATCAGAATTATATTCATTATAAGAAACGTATTGAGCTCTCTCCTGCAGATAAGATTTAAAGAATACTATCGTGGTTATTAAAACCAAAGTGTCCCAGTTTACTATGTAGTGTAACGTGGTCAATTCTATCAAAAGGCTTTGAAAAGTCTGTATAAAGCACATCGATCTGTTCCCTATTATCTACAATGTTCGAAATGAATTGAGAGATTACTGCCAAATTGGTCACTATATCTCTTGCTCATAAAGCCCTGTTGAGAGAAAGATATTAAATTATGGACTGATGGGTAGACGTGGTTATACAGAACGACTTCAAAAAGCTTGGAAAAGTTGGATAAAATAGATATAGACCTATAATTAATGACAAGAGCTTTATCACCACTTTTAAAGTCGGGAATCACCTTGGCTTCCTTCCACTGATTCGGAAATATGGTTGTTTTTAAGGCCTGATTGAACAATATGCACATTGGGGTAACAATCTTTAACAATAAATGATTGTATACCATCTGAACCTGAAGTCATTTTATTCTTTAATTTTTTTGCTGCGGATAAAATCTCACTGTCTGTTATAGTTTCAGTAATATTATTTAAACAATCATAATACAAAGTTGGTTCCAGTGACTTAGAATCATTCAATTCTGATGGGAGAAAGACACTTTTGAAAAAATGACCAAATATATTTACAATATCTTGAGGTTTCGTGTAGGCTTCATTTTCATACAACACAATTCCCGGAATTCTAGTTGAGTTATTCGACCAAAAGTTCTGTGCATTACTATTGATAGATGATTGAGTAATTTCGACATAGTTATCATATGCTATTGTTATTTGTTCTTTAACTGTGAGTTTTAACCTTTGATATTCTTGTAAGCAATTCTGATCATGGCTGTTCCTATATTTCTTTAGAGTTTTAGCTTTTATCTTAATTTTTTTAATAATGTCTGCAGTGTACCAATTTGGGAATTGACGCTTATGAGTTTTGTCGACGGGAACATGTGCATCAAAAATTTGGTATAATCTTTTATAAAAATCATCAATAGCTGAATTTATGTTTTTAATGTGAGTTAAGAATGACCAGTCAAAAAGTTACCTTCAAAAATGTACATTTTACATTACAATAGGTGCCTATTTAAAAGCAGAAACATAAAGTAAACAAATTAAGCGGAACCAACTCTAAAAGAAAATAAAACATAATTTATTCCAAAACAAAAATGTTAAATTAGGTTAATTATTGTAAAGTTAGTACAAAAAAACTAATTTAGCTGCTTTTTTGGTCACTAAATGATTTCAAATCTTAGAATGAACCAAATGTCGAAAATAATCTCTCAACCGAGGCTGAACTAGCTGCAGCAGATATTAATTGCTTGATAATCGGGAATAATTTGTCAATAATATCAATATTTCTTTGGGATTTCCACCAGTCCAAAGGTTTTGTGTTTTTAAGAATTTCTTCGTGAATCATAACTTCGGCAAAAGGCTCAGATTTTGCCAGAAATTTAATAATTAGTGGTAGTAAACCGCTTTCGGGATATAATTCATTAATGGCTTCTAAAGCACGGTTCTTTTCATTTCTGTTAATTTATGCTTTGTTTTCGTAGGGTTTAGAATGAAGGCTAGCAAATGGTATGAGGTGATACACTGATCGTACCGGTATCTAAACATTTACATTTGCCTTAAGGTAATAATAATAATAACCTTTATTGCTTCAGAAAACATAATGTGTACAAGTACAAACATGTTTAATAAACATAGTCATCTACACAACAATAAATGTAAAAGCTGATATCGAGTCGATAGACAAGTTTAACATAAAACATTCTACTTTCCAAAAAAGAAGAAAACATTGTCACATATTACATTGAGCTTAAAATATATAAACATTACATAAATGGGCACAAAAAGATATAAATGGAGATCATTTTAGTATCGAATTGATGTGTGTGAGATGTATTAAATTATTTGTATCTAGTAAAAAATCGTCGACAGTATAATATGCTTTCTCAATAAGTAAATTGCTTAATAACATCAGGTAATTTCAGTTTCGTCAAAATGCGACTCAAGTATTTTAAATTGTTCTATGACGTCTAATAAAATTTCATTGTTTCTTTGAAGCCTATCAAGTGCAACAGATATAGGTTTTAGTAGTGATAAGTAATCTTGAGCAGTTCTTTTTAAATAAATGTTTGAAATTTTCTGTTGTACTATGCTGTCGATTTCATTTTTATGTTCCTCGCTAATTTTGAAAAGTGTGGGCCATGATTTAACGAAACCTTCTAAGCAGTCAGCAAATGAATTCCATCTTACGTCAGACGGTAAAGTAAATTTTTTTCCTCCTTCTTTTGCATATGTCAAAGAGGCAAAATGATTGTTTCGGTAGTATTTCACGATGATTGATTTCACTCATTTCCATATCCTTACATAACAAGTTTAAAATGTGTGGAGTACAACCGTAAGTAATAACATTTAGTTTCTCAAAGCATTCATATTGGCAGCATTATCCATGACAAAACTGCCTACTGTACAGGTATAGTCAGTCTTTAGAGTTTTAATTAAGTTTGTTGCAAGTTCTGTTAAATATACAGATGTATGTGGATTCGAGATATGTCTATCGTGTCTACTAAAAAGGAAGACCCATTTTGTGTAGTTACAGTTGCACGCATTATTGGTTCATTGTGTATGTTGACCCATCCATTCAATGACAGACAAACTGAATTTCCTGATAAATCTTCAAAACATTTACTTCTTTCCTCTTCATTTTTCCACTTCATCGAGCAGTCTGTTTTTTAGTTCAGGTTGTTCAATACACATAAAACTGCTGTTTGTCGCATAAAGGGCTCTAGCAATTTGTTTGTCTATTTCTTCAATATTAGACTGGGTCGTACGTACAACAAAAGATGATAAAGATCCAGGACTCTGTTGTAACGTGTTCAATTGTACCTGTAATAAAAAACAGGAGGGTTGTGTTGTTAATTTTTAAATCCAGCTACACACAGATAGGTATAGATACTATACTTTATTCTTAAAACTAGGAGTGAATGAAAAGTCCCATTTGCACAGTTACTAGAAATCTTGAAAATGCACTACATCATTTAAACGCTAAATTTGAATCTAGCTCGACTCCCGGCATAATTGGCCTTAGTTGCAGAAATAGACAGACTTTAAATGAGTAAATTAAAAAAAAAAGATTCTCTTAATATTTTATCTTACTAAGAAGCTATACAGTTATAGATACAATGTACAAAATTTATTCTATTTGTAAGTTTAATCAAAAGCTATCTTTGTTATTATAAGTACTGAATACATTGTTAATGTCACTTCTTAGGATGTTTATGTAAAAAAACATGATTTTTTTTTAAAATCGTGATCTTTGATTTTTTTTCAAAATCATGATTTTTATCAACCCAGCTAATAAAAAAAAATTATCCTTAATATGGAGCATATGTGAAGAAAACAAATACTACCAATATTGAATAACTGAAATAATACAAATTTTAATTATGCTTTATTTCTGTTAAAAACCAATATTTATTTGTTAAATTTCGGTCACATCCATTTGGTGGTATCCTAAGCCCAGAGGCATAGTCAAATTTGAGATAAAGCACTTGCTAACAGGTATTTGGATTTTGGCGTTGAAAAAATATCGAAATAGGCCTTGACATTTTGAATTTCAATCTGAAATTTTGCACAATGGTAGAGTTATTGAAGCTTTATCATTAAAAATGGGCCAAATAACAAATAAAAATTTTAGAGGTGTACGTACCCCTCTTTTAAAAGGGTCACTCTGTAGATATTGCAACTTTATTTTTACGACTTGTGCAAAATATACAATTTAAGCTATTGCTATTGCAAATGAAATAATTTAATTCCTCATTCGACTCTATTGGCACAAAAAGATTTGGCCTTTGCCTAAACAATATGAATATTTTGTTCAAGGTTGGCAGGTGGTGTTGGGCAGCGAAATGAGGTATTTAAATTTTTAACCTGGCCTCTGTTTTATAGTTAATCTGACCAACTTCCTAGAACTTTTGAAAATCCTAGATAATTATTGTTTTTTACTAGGTTTTCTTACGCCCAGAAAGAATTTTACAAATCCTAGAAGCATAGTATAAATGCAGTTTAGTTTAATGCATCAAACAAAATGTTTGATGAAACCTTAGACATTTTTCAAAATTGTCTATAATAAAAGTATGGATATTGACCGATAGACTCTGTTATAGTTATGATCAACCAGTGGTGTGCCTTTATACAAAATATTATGTTTAGTTAATTCAACTAAGTGCTTAATATTAGTTATATGTTAATTTTAAGTCCTAAATGATGTTATTACGAAGTCTTAGGGTGACAAAAGCTAAAGATAAAATCAGTTTGTCCCTCAGTATTTAATTGTTAAAATATTATTTTTACTTTAATTTGAATAAGATTGTTTATTAGGAGGACTTGTTATGTTAAGTTAAAGCTAATAAATTCCTGAATATTGCTCTGCCATTAGCTTACGTGTTTCGTATTGTGCCGTTCTATTTTTTTATATTTTATATAGACGTGATTTTGAACATTTTGCCGGTATGACTGTTGTATATTTTCCTTATTTTATTATGGGTTAATTAGAAATGGCTAAAATGCAGTCAAAATAGGATTTGAAGTGGAACTTTTTCCATAAGCAATTTTATGGTTGGATCATGTTGTGAGGTGCTAAGTACTCAAACAATGTTTGTACTTCAAAGAACTTGTGCTCTAATTGTTATTAACAACTAGCTGACCCGACAGACGTTATCCTGTCACAAGAGGCAAAAGTTTTCCAGAATTTTCCAATTTTCTGGACAACTTTTTCAATTTTTCTTTCCCTTAAAACCTTCTTCGGACTATTATGAACACGAACATCCCTGTCACAAAAGCACTTTTAGTCTTTCTAGAATTTTCCAATTTTCCGGGCAACTTTTCCAATTTTTCTTTCCCTAAAAGCCTTATTCGGACTATTACGAACATTTTAAAATCAAAGTATTAGAACATCCCTGTCACAAAAAGCACTTTCAGTTTTTCCAAAATTTTCCAATTTTCCAGGCAACTTTTCCAGTTTTTTTTTCCATAAAAACCTTATTCGACTATTACTAACATTTAAAAAAAAATGCTAAATCGGCCCAGCTGTTCTCAAGTGATGCGCTTACCAACGAACAGCATTTCATTTTTATTAATATAGATTTAACTTTTTTAACCGCGTTTTTCAATCTAAAAATGTGAAAAATTCGAGATATATAAGTCCGAGACAAAAAAAAAAAAAGTCGGTAATTAAATTTTCTACAAATCTACGTTTATTATCGGTCTTAGGAGCGCAGCCATAACCTACAAAATTGAAAAACTGGCCAAAAATGGTTTTTTTTTTTTTCATTTTGCTGTCCAGAGCCGCTGGGTGAACCGATCAGCTTTAAATTTTCAGTAAATCTGCCTTTTGCTTTAACAAAAACACCCTGAAAATTTGGTGCGTAATTGAATTTGTTATTTAAAACTTGAGCTGGCCGCCATTTTATACCATTGCCGCAAAAGAAAATTTTTTTAGACCTATTTTGACCATAAATTTGTAAAAAAATTAATTATAAACATTTTGTTTTTTTTTGTCCCGATCGGACCTATATAATATCTCGAGTTATTTACATTTTTAGGTTGAAGAAAGCGGTTAAAAAAATTAAATTGTTATTAACAATTGGGTCTTCCTGACCACCTCCCTATAGGATCTAACCATAAAATTGCTTGTGAAAGAAGTTCCTTTATGTTGATTTTTTTGTGCTATTTTGACTGCACTACAAGTAATTTGATACATGGTTTGTCATATATACAAAAATATATATCTCGGAATACTAATTCTTTGTCTTATTTATCCGTTGTTTTCATTTGTTTATATTGAGATTTTCGGATTTAAAATGGATGTAAAATGAAATTAAAAACACATAATGAGGAAGTTGCATGATTTTTTTTTATATCACAGATAGACGACAGAAAAATATGCTTCCTCGTATTTTTTCTTTTTGTTAAAATTAAGGGTGAAAAAAAATATTTATTTCGGCTAAGAATTTAAAGCCATTAAAACGCTCTATCCCTAACGAATGATGTCATTTGTAACTGGTAGCGTCACTTCATTATTGTTAAAACTTTGAAACATCTCAAAAGAATGCTGTGGTTATGATTTAACACGTTAGATATGTTATGAAATTATTATCCATCATATTAACCAATAATTAATAATAAGATTAAGAGTAACAACGTAAATTAGTAAGGTCAGGTCAAATTGGTGACGTCAAGGCATTTTCAGTCTCGTGGTTTCGTTTACACAAAAGTTCAAATTGTATGTAATTGTGTGAAATAACTTTTATAGTACATATTATGGGAAAATAAGAAAAATAGAGCATTTTTAAAATTCATGCATCTTCCTCATTCAATATTCTGTCGAAAAAAAGACAGCAAACGTTATCCTATCGGGCATACAACATTCCTAGATAAAATTGCCAGAACATGAAAGTTCTACTTAATCTTTTGTTTGATATCTTAAATATGGGCGTGGGAAAGTATGGCTTTTACTTACAAAATTGTTGATAGTACTTGGAAACGTTTAAAAACACTTTTACCTAATTAGGTTATGCGAATGCAAAAATATACAAATGTGATAATCCCAAATGCCCCCGACCAGCATGTTATATATCAGGAAGCTCCTCGAAAGATGACAATTTCCCTTGCCTCCGCCCAGCCTGTTCTGGACGTTTTCAGCTTGTGCGCCACGTTAGTTTCGTTGATTGCCCTGGTCACGACATTCTTATGGCTACCATGCTTAACGGCGCAGCCGTTATGGACGCAGCGTTACTACTTATTGCAGGTATTTATTAATTTTTCCATCTTTTGAGGATAGTCTATCAACATATCGGGTGTCAAAGGAATTATTAGACAAGCCAACGTTATCTAGATATGTCTTAAACATGGCAGTGGTATAGTTTGTCCAATCTTAGTTTGAAAATATATAAAAAACAATAGCGTGGCATTCCTTTGTAAACCGACCTTGACGCATGCCATCCATAGGCTCGTATAACTTACTTCTCAACGCATTATATGCCCTACAATGTTTTAAAAATCGTTTACTATACACGTAACGCTGTATTGCAGACTTATTAACTAATAAATTTTGACTGAAAGTGGTGAAATGATAGATAGGTCTACGTATATTGTATGTTCGTTTGTATAAATGATTATAATATATTAATACCTATATACCTTAATATAAATTAACAACAAACTTTACTCACGTTCTACAGAACGTAAAAATTTCATTGACTCTTAATGTAGGCAATTAGAAAAACTTTATATTATAGAAAGAAAATGTCACTGTATGGCAAAAACCAACGCAGAGGTGTGAGTAGTTTTTGCCAGGATGGAAAAGAGGAAGGCATATAATGTTAGTAAGGTAGGACGTTAGAATAAACTTAACTAACCTGATAACAGTGATAACATTAATATCATAATAATTGTAATATTTAAGTCTTGTGGTGTTGCATCATCCTTCAATCGAAATAAGTGACCAGACAACTGCCTGAAATATTGACATCCCTCATTGTAACTGAACCCAATTGAGAACAGAACCAGCCTCTGTTAACGCAAAGTACACCGAATTCATGTAACTATAATATTTTATTGTAGGTAAATGTTCAACAATTAGACAACCTTGTGGTTACAGTAGGAAAACATTCCTAGTGTACTTTAAATATAAAGCATTCTTGGAAAACCTTATGGGAGATGAGGTGGATATTAGAGTCAACTATTTGTTTTATAAAAACTGCAGAATAATTATTGACATGAAGTTTGACGAGTCTATGATAAAGTATCTTGTTATTGCATAACTCTAAATATATAGTTCTTGAATATAAACTTGTTATTTTGCAAACGCAAACTTCCCTAGTAAAATATTCAGAAAATTAAATTTTATGAATTAAAATCGGTGAATAAAATCATAACTGAATAACTGGTAATATAATATTATGATAGTTAAAAATCAAAGCTAATATTTCATTTAAAATATTAATCTAATATTCTTTTGGTACCACAAATGCGTCATTTAAACCTTTTTTAAATACCCCATAACCAGAATATAAATGCAATTGCAAATAATAAAGTAGAGTCTCGAAATAAGAAAGTAGTCACCTTTAGAAATTTAGGCCTGCAGAATTTTCATGTGCTCTGTATAGCGTTATATCGCCCGTGAATGCTCTTCCCCAGCTTCTTCATGTTTAATGTACTCGTCGAGCATAACAGAGAGGTTAAAATGGCTCTTCATAAGAGTACGCTAAAGATGTTAGTCTACGAGATGAATAGCAAAATTAAATGTGGATTTCCTTGGATCGTTTGACTTGTAGTTTGGATAATTAATCTCAATACTACCATAAGAACAGCTAGCCCAGAGGGTCAGCGATGTGACTTAGGTAAAATATCCACACAATAATACCATAAGAACAGCGAGCCCGGAGGGTCAGCAATGTGAGTTAGGTATATTGAAATGCAATTACTCAGGAGCACAGCGAATGATAGCATTTGACGATGTAACTCGGGAGTGAGAAGTGGCATCTCCCTCGGTAAACAAGCTGGTCTTTTATATGGTTCCTGATGTCACCCTTCTACCCAGATTATGCATCTCCGCTTGTTTCTTGTGGAAATATGTTTATTTTAACGCTATTATAATATTCGACACGACGTAGCCCTGTGCAGCACTTTAGAGTGAAGCTCAACTTTCTATCTTTTTATACGGTTAAGCTAGAAACGTGTAGGCGATTCCATACTATGGGAATACACGAAGTACTTGACGTTTATCTGAATATACTGTTATGTGCTGCCCTCTAACAAGGAAAGATGTGATTAAGTTCATGTTCAAAGTTTTCCTCAGAAGCTTAGTTACTTCCCTGACTAGTAGGGTGGCGCCGTCTATGAGCCAATTGACGAACAATCATCTATTACATGGTAGAAAATTATGGAGAATTCTAGAAAAAAGTTCTAGAAGGATTCCAAGTGTGTATATAAAGAGGTGACTCCAGCAGATGGGGGAGCAGTTCAGTTGAGTGAAGTATGCAGTTTAGTGAAGTAAACAGACAAGAGAGTTTTTAGGTTAGACAAGAGTTGACAAGTTTAAGAACAAAAGTAAAGTGCTTAGTGTTTTAAAAGTAGTGAAATTATATTAGATTAAGTTATTATTAGTTGTGTGATTTTTAAGTATTTGCTAGTGTAATTTTAGTGATTAAATAAATCAGTGGTTAGTGAAAATTCTTGTTGCAAGTTATTTGGAATCCACAAAGTGTTTACTGAAAATTGTAAGAACGTAACAATTGGTGTCGGAAGCGGAATTGCAATAGAATTTCTGAAGAATTCGACGAAGTTCCATAGTGTTCTATTTGGAAACCACTGGAGATAGCGAAGTGAGTCGAACTGGAAAGTGATATAGACATTAGACGAGACTTATTTGTGCTACTGTGAAGAAATTTCTGCAACATTTTGTTTAGAAATTAGTGTAGTTTTATTTAAGTGCTTTCAACTGAGAAGTGATATAGACTTTAAATAAAATTTGACTTGTACCTGGCAAAGACTTATTAGTGTTGTTTGTTAGTTTTTGAATGGAAACAAGAAGTATGGCTGCTGAAAAACAAATGCAAGACATGTTCGCCGCATTTAGAAAAATGATGTTAGAAGAAAAAGAAGAACAAGAAAAACGACGTCAAGAAGAAAAAGAGGAGCAAGAAAAACGACGTCAAGAAGAAAAGGAAGAGCAAGAGAAACGACGCCAAGAGGAAAAAGAAGAACAAGAGAGACGTCAAGAAGAACAAGAAAGACGACGTCAGAAAGAAAAACTGGAAGAAAAAGAAGAACAAGAGAAACGTGAAGAAGAATTAAGGAAAATTATACAGGGGCAACAAGATGTTATCCTTTCGGCAACTGAAGACCTCAAAAGTGAAATTAAAGAGGATATGGGCAACATAAAGACTGAAATATGTGATGTCAAAGGAAAAGTAAATAAGGTTGAAGAGGAAGTATCTGAAGTCAAAGGAAAAGTTACTGGCGTTGAACAAAAAGTTACTGGCGTTGAAGGGAAAGTTACCGATATAGAAGGAAAATTTCGTGCAGTTGAAGGAGAGGTAGAACGACTTAAGCGACTGTTAAGAGAACAAGGAGGCCAGCTGGTATTATCATCGTCAGGTCCTCGATTACAACCGCCTTCCTTTGATGGTCAAACTTCTTGGTCAACCTATAAAAGACAATTTGAGGCAGCGGCATACGCAAACAATTGGAGTAATGAAGACAAAGCTATGGCATTGGTGCTAGCATTAAGGGGCCAAGCCTCAGAGTTGCTCCAGAGTATCCCAGTGACGCAGCAACGGGATTTTAAAGTTTTGGAAGCTGCACTAGATCTAAGATATGGCGACCAACACCTCGCCCAGGTATACAGGACTCAGCTCAAATCACGCACACAAAAGGCTGGGGAAACTTTACAAGATTTTGAAGCAGCTGTTGAGCGACTGACATACCTGGCTTACCCGGATGCACCCAAAGAATTCCAGGAACAATTAACAGTTGGTACTTTCATCGATGGTATAAGAGATGAGGAGATCAGGCGAGTCCTTAGATTATCTCGAGATAAGACTGGTAGCGAAGCCTTGATCCATGCCCTCGAAGTTGAAGCCGCTTATAAAGAGACTCCACGTCCGAGAGTACGAGCCATGAAGGTAGAAGAAGACCATTTAGAAAAATCAAATATGGAATCTTTGATGGCTGACATACACAAAATGATAAGCCAGTTGATGACAAAACCAGATGCTCCAAGGAAGCAGGAAAGAGAGCAGAACGATGAACAGCCAAGGAAGGTGATTCGTTGTTATAAGTGCGGCAAACCAGGGCATATTAAGCAAAACTGTCGGCAGCGGAGCCCTGAGCGAGTAAATGCCGCAATGACTGAAGAGCCGCAGGAAAACTAAAAATAGCCAGCACTTTGGGGGCTGTGCTGGCTGGTGAACACGGTGCCCCCAGAGAGATACGGGTTTCCCAGATTAGAAGAGTCCCGAGTAGTCTGCTTTTGGTTGGCTATGTAAACAAAAAAAGATGTATCTTCACTATCGACACAGGTGCCACGTCATCAATAGTGCGACCCGGATTTTTATCAGGAATAAAAGTTGATAAAAGCCAAAATGGATTGTTCGTTCGAACAGCCACAGGAGACAGGGTAAGGGTTCATGGAGAAGTTGACCTAGATCTGCAGTTTGGAAGCCTGTGCTTTAGTCATAGGGTTATTGTGGCTGACATCACTGATGATTTCATTTTGGGGCTGGATGTTATGGGAGTACAAGATCAATTTATACTTGACGTGGTAGAACGAGTTCTAAAGATTGGAAACGAAGAATTTATTTTGTCAACAGCAAATGACCGATTTCAAAAAGTGAGGCTACTGACGGCTCAGACAATCAAGATTCCTGCCCGTTCAGAACAAATAATCGAGGCCATTCTGGAAGGAAACTCTGGTGGATACCGTGTTGGCCTTGTTGAAAAAGATGATTCAATTAAGACAGAAAACGTAATCTTAGCAAGAACTCTGACCCGGACAAAAGACAAAATTCCAATTAGAGTGGCTAATTTAAATTCCCACTCGGTGACTTTCAAGGAAGGCGAGGCAATAGGATCCTACGAACCAGTCCAGTGGATAGCAAGGTGCGAGGAGCAAGGGGAGAAATGTTCGTCAACCAGCGTAGACAGGGAAGTTGTGACTTTGTTGAGTTCCCAGTTTGAACACCTATCTGAGGATGAACGTAGAGAGGCAATCAAGTTTTTGGAAAAAGAAAGTACGGTATTTGCCAAAAACACAGACATCCTCACGAAAACTGATATAGTACAGCATCGAATAGACACTGGTGATTCAGCCGCCATCCGCCAACAACCTAGGAGGTTGCCACTAGCTAAACAAGAAGAAGCTGCTGCGATGGTTCAAAAGATGCTACAAGATGGAGTAATTGAGGAATCAACCAGTCCCTGGTCATCACCAGTAGTTTTAGTTGCCAAGAAGGACGGAACTTTAAGATTTTGTGTCGACTACCGGAAGCTGAATGATGTTACGAAGAAAGACAGCTATCCACTACCACGAATTGACGATACATTAAGTACGCTGGCTGGGTCACGATGGTTTTCAACTCTAGACCTTCGAAGTGGGTATTGGCAGGTGGGACTTTACCCTGACGACAAGGAAAAGACTGCCTTCTCAACAGGTAGTGGTTTATATCAATTCACCATGATGCCTTTTGGACTTTGCAATGCGCCAGCTACTTTTGAAAGATTGATGGAATTTGTACTCCGAGGACTAACTTGGAAGACGTGCTTAGTTTATCTTGATGACGTAATGGTTATGGGACGAAACTTCAGGGAACATTTGGAAAATCTTCAGGAAGTATTTGGGAGAATCAGAAATGCACACCTAAAGTTGAATCCAAAGAAGTGTCTACTATTCCAAAAAGAAGTGAAATTCCTTGGACATGTCGTATCTTCGGAGGGAATACAGACAGACCCGGACAAGATCTCTGCCGTGCGTGATTGGCCAAGACCTTCAAATGTACACGAATTACGAAGCTTTCTTGGCCTCTGCACTTACTATAGACGTTTTGTGGAAGGATTTGCGGATATAGCAAAGCCACTACACCAGCTAACGGAGGAGAAAGTTAAATATCAGTGGACACCGGAGTGTGAAACATCATGGAAGAAGCTGAAAGCAGCGTTATGCAGTAGTCCTGTGCTAGCATATCCCCAACCAAAGGGCCTCTATATTCTTGACACGGATGCTAGCAACTCCGCAATTGGATGTGTACTATCTCAAGTCCAAAATGGAGAGGAAAAAGTAATTGAGTATTTCAGTAAGGTACTGTCCAAACCAGAGAGGAATTATTGTGTAACAAGGAAGGAACTATTGGCCATTGTTAAGTCCGTGGACCATTTTCACAAGTACCTCTATGGTCAACATTTCAAAATCAGGACTGACCATGCTGCATTAAAATGGCTACTGCAGCTGAAAACCCCAGAAGGTCAACTGGCTCGTTGGATAGAAAGACTGCAGCAATATGACCTCACAATCGAACACCGACCTGGAAAGTCTCATAAAAATGCAGATGCTCTGTCAAGAAGACCGTGCAAAGATGACTGCAAGCACTGCTATCGGGTTGAAAAAGCACAGGGCACGGTAATAGTAAACACAGTTCAGGTAGATGTTCCAGATGATTGGACAAAGGAAGTTCTAAGACGAGAACAAATGGATGACAGCGTAATTGGTCCTATATTAAGGGCAAAAGAAAAAGGAACGCGACCGGAATGGAAGGATGTTTCGGACAAAAGTGTGGAGCTGAAGGCATTGTGGGCACAATGGGACTCCCTTAAGGTTATAGATGGGCTATTAAAGAGAGCATGGGAAAGTCCAGATGGGAAGGAAGTTACCATGCGTCTGGTGATACCCAGCTGTCGGATCCCAAAAGTACTTCAGGAAATACATGATGGAGTGTCCGGGGGACATTTTGGTATGAATAAGACATTGGCTAAAGTACGGGAACGATTTTATTGGATAAATAGCCGTCAAGATGTGGAAGCTTGGTGCCGCAAATGCAAGGCTTGTGCAGCTACCAAAGGGCCACAGACGAAGAACAGGGGCCAAATGAAGCAATATAACGTCGGAGCTCCTTTTGAGAGGATTGCTATAGATGTAGCGGGCCCATTCCCAGTGACAGATGATGGGAATAAATACATCCTGGTCGCTATGGACTATTTTAGTAAATGGCCGGAAGCCTATGCCATTCCGAATCAGGAAGCAGTTACTGTTGCTCGAGTTTTGGTGGATAACCTTGTATGCCGATTTGGTGTACCCCTGGAGCTACATTCCGATCAAGAGAGAAACTTTGAGTCGGGGGTATTTCAGAAAATTTGTGAGTTGCTGGGCATTCACAAGACTCGGACAACCCCTCTTCATCCCCAGTCAGATGGAATGGTGGAACGACATAATAAAACCATGAAGGAACATCTTTCTAAGGTAGTTCACAAGAACCAGCGAGATTGGGATCGACATATACCATTTTTCTTAATGGCATACAGGGCTGCCATTCATGAGACGACTAAACAGACACCGGCTCGTGTAATATTTGGGCACGAGATCAGACTGCCATGTGATTTGATGTTTGGTACACCAGATAAGAAGCCACTGTCCGTGGATGACTACGCAGACGAAGTTAGTCAACAGCTGAGGAATGTCCACGAATTGGTTCGAAACCAAGTTAGCATAGCTAGTGACAGAATGAAGGCTCGCTATGACCGGAAGGGAACGTCAGCAGGATTCAAGGAGGGCGATCTGGTTTGGCTATATAACCCACAACGAAAGAAGGGAAAATCTCCGAAGCTTCACCCACCCTGGGAAGGACCGTATTCAGTCATCACTCGGATCAATGACGTTGTTTACCGAATTCAACATAGTAAGAAGTCCAAGATGAAGATCGTGCACTTGGATAGGTTGGCGAAGTATGAAGTATGTTGGGGAATCTGAATTGCCTGACCGGGACGTTCAGGCTTAAGGAGGGGGCAGTGTTATGTGCTGCCCTCTAACAAGGAAAGATGTGATTAAGTTCATGTTCAAAGTTTTCCTCAGAAGCTTAGTTACTTCCCTGACTAGTAGGGTGGCGCCGTCTATGAGCCAATTGACGAACAATCATCTATTACATGGTAGAAAATTATGGAGAATTCTAGAAAAAAGTTCTAGAAGGATTCCAAGTGTGTATATAAAGAGGTGACTCCAGCAGATGGGGGAACAGTTCAGTTGAGTGAAGTATGCAGTTTAGTGAAGTAAACAGACAAGAGAGTTTTTAGGTTAGACAAGAGTTGACAAGTTTAAGAACAAAAGTAAAGTGCTTAGTGTTTTAAAAGTAGTGAAATTATATTAGATTAAGTTATTATTAGTTGT
Organism: Leptura quadrifasciata; assembly: GCA_963675555.1. Classification (NCBI taxonomy): domain Eukaryota; kingdom Metazoa; phylum Arthropoda; class Insecta; order Coleoptera; family Cerambycidae; genus Leptura; species Leptura quadrifasciata. The sequence goes on along the minus strand of OY776681.1, from coordinate 8,051,467 downwards.
GTGATTTTTAAGTATTTGCTAGTGTAATTTTAGTGATTAAATAAATCAGTGGTTAGTGAAAATTCTTGTTGCAAGTTATTTGGAATCCACAAAGTGTTTACTGAAAATTGTAAGAACGTAACAATACGATAAACAAACCCTGCGACTCGACTAGATTTTATGTAATTTTTGTCTCAAAATTGTAGCGTTTAACTTTGCTTTAAAAATATAATTTTAAAAGACATTTCTGGTAAATTTACCGTGTGGAATGTTTAATGACTACATAAATGAAAAAAAATGAAATGAAATGAATTAACTGCATCAATTACTTAAATTTGGAAAATAACTAGGAAAAAATTAAATTTGTATATGGGGTATATACAGGATATTTCAACTGGAATTTTTTCAGGAATATTTATAATTTTAGATCTCATAAACTTTATTATATTGTCCATTTTCGTATTATTACTTGGTACTTTATTTAATAGTCGCGAATGATAAGAAGCTTTATCCATAGGGATAACTGAATTTGAAGGAATATTAGGTAACAGCTGTTCAGCGAACCATTTTTCAAATAAATCCGCAGTCATATCTTCGTGATAGTCAACAGAGCACTGTTTTATATTTTTGGCTGACAAGAGCAGTGCGTTGGGTATGAACCCATTTTTACTTCCGGCATGCAGAAGTATAATACTTTTTCCCTTGAACATGGCACATTTGAAGTACAATTTTGAATCTTATCCACCCAACCGTAATTAACAGTTTCACACATATCAAACCATGATCCGTCAAGATATATTACCGTCCTATTTGATTCACTGTAGTCTTATTTTATACAAATATTCCTGTCGAATTTCGGCGTGATTTCCTTACTATTTGAACCTACAGAGTGTTTACTGAAGACTGTAAACACGTGACACTATTAAACGGTTATTAATTTTTTTATATTTAAATTCGCACTCTAATAAAACACCTTTTAACATTCTAAAGATTACTAATTATAATAAGGGTAATTTGCGCAATTTATTCGAAATCAATTCCAAAGTAAAAAAAATTCACAGCAAGTTCCTCAGTATTAAGTATTTCTATGCGAATATGCCAAAGCAAAATATATGTTTAACAGATATTCTTTATCCATAACGCTCCTTAGATTTCTAATAACAAAATAGGCATAGTGTAGTTTCGCAATATATTCAATATGGTTGGGCCTGTAGTTTTCGATTAGGTCTGCGTCACCTTTTTCATGCCATTTTTAAATCACTGGGAAAAATTCCAGTGATAAATTAAAAACATAAAGAGGGTGGACTATGAATTGAAAGATGTACTTCAGTACTTACATTGGTATGCTGCCTGGCCCGCTTGAGTGTTTGTTTTGCATAAGTGAAAGTTGGTAGTCAATTTCTTCAGGAGTGATGTCATAGAAAAACATTGATGAGACACTTTCCGAACCTGTGGAACAGTCTCCAACAAGATTGTTATACGCAGTCTTCAAAGAATTTACAGCTACTTCTGCAAAAAACATGTTACAAATGTCATTTTGGTCTGTGATTAAGTTGTTAATTTTGATTTGAGATATATTTGTGTAATTTTCATTCCTACCCAGATTTGAATTAACAATAGCCCAAATTTCTTGAGAAGTGTTGGCTGACTTTTTTAATTTCATTTCCATAGAAGTTTTGTTTTTGTAATTTTAGCATGTCCGAATAATTTTTTTTGCAGTTTTATATTCCTCTCTTCTATGATCCTTGCGTCAATCCAGTTTTTCTCCTTATCTTCATTTGTGATTTTAAGTTTCCTAACTGGGCACGCTTCATCAAGACAGTAGAGTAAATTTCCCCGGAAGTATTGCCATGCTTGATTAGCTACTATTTTTTGATATAGATCACTAAGATCGGTAGTTGAAAGCAAATGTATAAGATTGAAAAGGTTGGAGTCCGAAAAATATTCTTCTATAACAATACTTATGATTGGTGTTTGTTGTTAGGCAGGGTTCAGAAATGGCCAAACTAAATATTTGTGCTTTGTTATCTGAAATGTCTAAATCTAGATTTTCACTTTTAATATTAGGCATGTTGGAAATAACATAATCTACTGCTGAATTTGAGTTACTAAAACACCTGATTGGTTCAAACGGCAGGCTAGATTTTAGATCGAAACTATCCAATATATCAGATATAGGCGTGTAGTGATGTTATCTGTAAGATAGTCTATGTTAATACCTCCACATGATCGGAGCTCCACATATTACAATATATTTATGTTTATTTAAGACTGAACTTAAATTGAATTGAAATAGTTTAGAAACACATTAACCTCAAACTTATGGTCCGGAGAGCGGTAAAACACCGGTAAAGCAATTTTAACCTTGTTAACACTGAGGCTTATGCCTGTAGATAGAGATAGATAGATATGTCTTTATTAGTTCATGTAAAAGAAATTACAAAAAAACCCAGAGGGTGTAGAACATGTCACAAGATGAATATAAATATTAATCATGTATAAAAAATGGTCATTTATATAAAATAAAAAAAAAATAGTAATAACAAATAGTTAAAATAATGTATAAAATATAACAAAGACACAGGAACATTAATTATATATTAAAAAATAACAATTAAAATTATTATAAATACTTAAGGGTTTAAAGTGTATCACCAAAATACTCATCTAGCGTATAGTATGCTTTTACCAGAAGAGCGGCTCGTAACTTTGCTTTTAGATGTTTTAGGGATAGGTTTTTATATGTGTCTGGAAGTTTATTATAGACTTTTATTATGGAAAACGGTATGTTTCTTTGTACATATGTAAAGTTTGCTTTAATATTTAGCAAATCATCTTTATTTCTAGTGTTATATAAATGAACTCTATCATGGTCTGAAAACAAAGACATATTTTTTACTACAAATATTATAGCCTCATAAATATATAGGCTTATTAAGGTAAGTATCTGTTGTTCTTTAAATATAGGTTTACAGCTAACCATTTGTTTGATATTCAGTATGTTCCTGAGACATCTTTTCTGCAATACAAATATTTTGTAGATATGATTCGTGCTTCCCCAAAGGACTAAACCATATCTAAATCTCGATTCCACATAGGCATAGTATGCCATATATGCTGCCTCCACATTAATATTTTGAGATATCACTTTTAAGGCATAACAATACTTCGCGATATTAGTTGCAAGCTGGTCAGTATGGGACTTCCAATCAAGCCTAGAGTCTATCGTAATACCCAGAAAGCATATTTGAGACACAGTATTCAAGGTAGTGATACCATTTGTAAAAGTTTTATTATCATTAGGCTTGCTATTGAAAATGTTATAGCTTGTGTTTTAGCTTTGTTTAATTTTAGATTAAGTGGGGTATAATATTTTTCTAGCATGTCTAATGCTGAGAAAACCTTTTGCTCCAAGACTATTGGATCTGGTGAGTGAATAATTAACGAACAATCATCTGCATATTGAACTGTGTATTCATCAAGGCCAATGGGTAGGTCGTTGGTGTATAAAATATACAATAATGGTCCCAATATTGATCCCTGTGGTACTCCTCTCTTTATTACCATACTTTGTGATTTTAATAACTCTCCATTACTATCTGTCTCTACAACATACTGTGTTCTATTATTTAGATAAGATTTTATTAGTTGCAACGTGTTACACCTAATTCCATACTTTTCGATCATCTCTATTAAAACATCATGGTCCACACTATCAAAAGCTTTTGATAGGTCTAAGCTTACAGCAACTGTGTGTTCTGTACACTCACATAAGAATTAAGAATAACAATGGACATCCCTGATAGAGGCGCTAAATTTATAATATTTCAAACTAAGATTGGATAAACTATCAGGTATATCAAAAATGGCACATTTTTCATTATTTGATAATTTTTCAACATCGAACAGTTCACTACTAATTTAAAGAAACTACGCCTTGTCTAATAATTTCGTTGAGACCCAGTATACCTCAAGACTTCTTAAATATCATCGATTTTAAGGTAACGAGTCATGTCCACAACCGCAGACTAGCGAGCACTTGGCTGCAATTGAAATCATGAAATTGAAGCATATTATCATCCTGCAGAACAAGATAGATCTCGTCAAGGAGGGCCAGGCGAAAGAGCAACACGAACAGATCGTTAAATTCGTTCAAGGAACCGTAGCCGAGGGTGCTCCTATTATCCCAATATCGGCGCAATTGAAATATAATATTGAGGTTAGAATGCACACTTAATTTTTTTTATTACGCCTAATCTAATTGCTGTAAAATTTGCAGGTGTTGTGTGAGTATATCACAAAGAAGATTCCCATCCCCGTAAGAGATTTCACTTCAGAGCCTCGTTTGATTGTAATCAGATCCTTTGACGTTAACAAGCCAGGTTGCGAGGTTAACGACCTTAAGGGAGGTGTTGCTGGCGGCAGTATTCTTCGAGGAGTACTTAAAGTTGGGCAGGAAATAGAGGTAAACAGGATTCTACTAACTTTCAACGATTTCCTAAAAAACATTGTTACAGGTTAGGCCCGGTTTGGTGAGCAAAGATTCGGAGGGCAAGCTAACTTGTCGTCCCATTTTCTCAAGAATCGTCTCCCTCTATACTGAACAAAATGAGCTACAATTTGCCGTGCCCGGTGGACTTATCGGAGTCGGCACCAAAATTGAACCTACGCTTTGTCGTGCAGATCGTTTGGTGGGACAAGTTTTAGGCGCAGTTGGAGCTCTACCAAGTATTTTCATTGAGCTTGAGGTAAATAAAAGAATTTTAGTATCTAGTTTGTTCATAGTGAATTATAAACGTTTGCAATCGGACTTAAGCCAATCATTTGCCACTTTGGTGTCCAGAACTGATGCCAATTGATTTTACAAGATTTATCAAGTAGAGTTACTATAGTTATTTTAATACCTTTAATTTTGAGCAGCATATCTCAAGCGACAACAAATAATTGTTCTTTTTCTATTAGGTGAGCTACTATCTCCTCAAACGTCTGCTCGGAGTTAGAACGGAAGGCGATAAGAAAGGAGCCAAGGTTCAAAGACTTTCAAAAAGTGAGGTGTTGCTAGTCAATATTGGTTCTTTGAGTACAGGGGGTAGGGTGGCAGCGACGAAGGCCGATTTGTGTAAAATCACTCTCACTAACCCCGTCTGTACTGAAATAGGTGAAAAGATAGCGTTGAGTAGACGTGTTGAGAAGCATTGGCGACTTATTGGATGGGGTCAAATCCGCGGAGGGGAGACCATTGATCCATCTAATAACTAATTTTATTGTATATACTTATATATTTGTCAGAACTTCTGTAGGGTTTTTTACTTGTTTACTTTGCATAAGGTTTATTAAAAGGAATTTTTTATTTGTTGTTTGATGTAATAAGTTGCATACACAGATTTTCATCTGATAAATAAAATTGTAATGATCGAGTTTTTTTTATTTACTTTCCTATCTATTTTCATCTTATTATCAGCCTATATTGCCTGAATGACGGTCCTCAGATGTATTTAATATTTCATCTCTTAATGTATACGATTTATTGTATATAAAGTATCATGGCATTGCTGATATGTTTACTACTCGGAAGTCAAGCGAAGAACTGATGTTTACTTTTACTAGTAGAGCGTGATCAGTCAACTGATATGTTTGTTGAAGTGAACCTCTGAACTGATACCTAGCCAGGTGCTCCTCGTGCGTGGTTTTATAGTTTAGCGCATGACATGTTGGCTCATGGTATCATCGTTCGTCGCCGGGCCCCACTAGGTCATGAATTTGTGCTTAATTCCTGGCTTTATTAGTTAATTGTATTAAATCTATAAGATATCAAATTGTATGGAATCTTGAAAGAAAGGTCTCTTTGCATATTATCAAACGTTATATTCGTGTGGGCATAAATTCATGTGGTTTTTCTGTTATTTGGTGGGACAGGAGAATTTTGAAAAAAATTAATTTCATCTGTGCTTTTGCCTGATTTTTTTGATTACCGATGACAGCATTTGTTACTATCAACCATATAATCTGTTATGTGCGAAAGTCAAATATTCAATATTGCCTCATTATAGTTAGTCTGTTCATGTCTAAGTGATAGATTTCAGAACGTTTTTCATAATAATACCTCCTCATTCAATCTAAACATACATTCTGGAGTGCGCCTAGAGTCGATTTTAGGCTCTTTATTGACCTCATCACAATAAAATTGTGAAAGGTTACTAAAATTGAAAAAACATCAAATCTTTACGTTTTGAAGTCCCAGGAATCATAAATGGTTTTTGAAATTGAAAAAATGGGAAAATTTGGATGAAATAATAAAGAGCGGGCGGAAATTGTGGGAACGGGCTTATTTTGTAGTACTGTTTAACATCAAAAGTCTCCAGGGGGGGAGAAAATAATTTAAAAAAATCGGTTTTCTGTAAAATATTGTTACGTGTTTACCCCTGTCGTCCCCTCAACTGTTCATTTCTACTCAACCTTATTTTATTGTCATGAAATTGAAAAAATGGGAAAATTTGGATGAAATAATAAAGAGTGGGCTGAAATTGTGGGAACGGGCTTATTTTGTAGTACTGTTTAACATCAAAAGTCTCCAGGGGGGGAGAAAATAATTTAAAAAAATCGGTTTTCTGTAAAATATTGTTATGTGTTTACCCCTGTCGTCCCCTCAACTGTTCATTTCTACTCAACCTTATTTTATTGTCATTTTTTTTTTGGGGGTGGGGGGACGTGTGTTTAAATGTGTATAAACTAGAAGCTAAGGCAACCAGACAAAATGACAATTTAAGGTCAACAAACTTATCATAAAAGTCATGTTAATTACATGGAGCTATTTTTTTTTATACATTTATTTAACGTTGGCCTATTTCCGCTACTGAGGCCTAACACCGACGCCTGTAGACGAGCTACCCCCAACCAGGAATTTTGCCGAACCTCTTCCCTTAAAAAGAGTAGGAATCTTTTACTTGCCTAACATTTAATAGACAAGGGACCGACGGCTTTACATCTCCTCCGAAGGATGGTATATCTCCTCGTTTGTTCAAGTTGCAAATACCCATCAATACAAAACCAGACATGGGAAGCTCTTAAGCATCCCATCGCACAGGACAACTTCTTTTAAATATTCGTCATGGTATAACTGCGTTAGTCTGTACAATGCAATATCTGAATCTGTGAAAGAAATAAAGTGCCCCAAGTTATTTAAAAATAAAGTTAAAACCGTGCTATTAGAGGGTGTTTTTTATAGTGCTGACGAATTTATGTCCGGATTTTCCTAACCTGTTTATACACTGTTAAAACCCGTTTATACACTATTTGTTGTTTGTATTTACACTATTAATATGTGTATGTATGTCTATATATGTATGTATGTATTTTATTTCGCTGAGTAATTTATATATTTGTCTGACATGCCATATGTACTCTATGTATCTTATGTGATTAATAAAGTTTATTATTATTATTATTATACAACCCTCACCTAAGGTTGTATAGCTTCCGCGCATACACTGATATACAAGCCGCTGGAAGATGTGTGAGGCGAGAACGCGGTTTCCGTTGGAATGGTCACCCATCCAAGTACTAACTGCGCCTGTCGTTGCTTTACATCGCATACCGAAGTATGTACATAGTAAAGACGCACCTACGCTCGCCCCACATGGAGCTATAAAATGCTTAAAATATTATGCTAAAATTGGCAACGCCTTCCTCTTGAGGTACGAAAATCGGGTATATGTAAAATCATAAAGTACTTGTTTACGTTTTTATTTATTTTCTATAATATCTATATTTATATTTGAAGTAAAACTTAAACAGATGCACTGATGATTTCGGTGTATTTCTTAATTTTACTGGCTACAGACATGTCGACATATCTATCACCGATGCTGACGATTATCCCTCCAATAATGTTGGGGTCAACTTTGGTCGTTAGATGGATCGATTGATTTGATTTTACGAATGACTTTAAGACTCCTTGCAATTTTTGTTTTTGGTCAGCATCCAATTCCTTTGCAGTGGTTACTGTGCAGGTCACCTGAAATAAATATAAATAAAGTACACTGTAACACAAACTGGTTTTTTCTTTTCCAGGTGTTATGCCAGCTGAACAAGATTTAATAGAATAACATGCATTATCATAGAAAACTGTGACAATGTTCCAGAGATATCTTCAACTGGCAAATTTATTAAAAGAAATAATAACATTCACGAACCTCTCCACGATGAGCGGACATGAGAACTTTAAAAGCGTTGATGACACCCTCAAGTTTATGCAAACGTCCATTTTCTGCCAAGAGGGACAATAGGTTTGTCGATTCTGGTTTCAAGGAAATCTTCTGACCTACAGCCTTAAGAGCATTTGATTTTACCGAACGTTTGATAGTTGGGTTTTCGATAAATTCACGCAACTTGGTGTCCGTTTTGATTGAGGATTGAAGTTTCACTAAATCTTTTTCAACAGCATCGAGCGTTTTTTGTTTGCTTGCCGCTGAGTAAAGGGCGGTGGCATAACGTCCCTCTATGCCAAAGAGCTGCACTGGAGGCTTTACAAGTTGATTAACGGCATTACTAGTGCTAAAGCTGCGTACCTTAAAAATTGACCATGATTATAACCTAATCCAATTATGTAACACAGTTTTTGGTGCATAACAACTTTTTATTCTAAAATTATGTCGTGCAAGGTTGCAATTTCGTTCAATACTTACAATCATTGAAAGCTTTTGAGAAGCCATTTGAAATCAAATATTGGAAGATGTTTTGAAGTGCAAATTATTAGGAAAAGTCCAAGAATGAAACTCTACCCTCCCCGAATCAGACTGACCGACTGACTGTCAATTGTCAGTGCTGCCATTGGCGTTTAATTGTTAGGGATTTTTGAGAAAGTGTTTAGTAAGATTCATTAGTTTTCAAATTTATTTTAATAATCATTTCTTATTTTCTTATCTATGCTTAATATGTAGTTTAGTTTAGTATTCAAAGGACAATTCATTGTCATACAATATGAAGATTAGATAGAGTATTTGTAATGGTGACATTCTTTTTACAGATTTTTAAAATCTTTCGCGTTTGTATATTTGTGTATATTTTGTTTTCCATTCATTTATAATCTTATTTGGTCTTATTGGATTTTCGTTGTTTTGTCGTAATTTTCAGTTTTCATGACTTTCCCAGTAAATTAAATTTGAATGTGGCGCTATTTGAACCTAAATGTCATGTCGAGCGCAAACACGCCCCGCCGATCCCCCCGCTCTGTAGGTTTTTGACGGTGGAGTTTGTGTGAATGGGGTATTGGGGAAGCAAAAAAATAAGTTTCTGTACGTTGAAGTTATTACAATGGTTTTGTTTGTCTTATTTTAAAACGTTTTAATGTGGAAAGCCATATCACATCTCTTAACTTTTTATTTTATGTACTTGTCTCAAATCTAACCTAAAATGCTTAAGGTAAGTCTTTGTTTATTTTTCAAGATTTGTGAGTAATTCGTCCTTTTATTAGGAAAAGGGGCAACTAAAATTCGAAGATAAATGGCCTCATATGGGTCCAATTGTTTTAAAGTTGCTAAAACAAGAACCGGTGTCCCCTGCGGAATGGCAAGAATTATTTTATGATGTTCATCTGGTGTGCCTGTGGGACGAAAAAGGACCAGCTAAATTAAGAGATCATCTACACGAAGACATTGTGCGGTTTATAAAGCAAGCCCAAACGAGAGTGTTAGCCCATAGGCAGGAAGAAGCATTACTAAAGGCTTACATAGCAGAGTGGAGGAAGTTTTTTACGCAGTGCAATTATCTTCCCACTCCTTTTAGACAGTTAGAGAGCAGTCTACAAGGTAAGCCTGCATCGTGCGGTTCAAATGTCCAAAGTAATAGTGGAAAAAAAGGACCTGCCGATGAAAGTATAGTTAGGAAATTGATGTTGGATTCTTGGAATGAGAGTATATTTAGTGATATCAAGCATCGGCTTCAGGATAGCGCTATGAAATTAGTTCATTCAGAGAGAAATGGGGAGGCGTTTGATTCCCAGTTAGTCATTGGTGAGTTTTATATCAGAAGGAAATATATCCATGTGAGTCCAGTGGAATTAGCATTTTCTCAACACCTAAATCTGAGTGGATAATTGTGAATGATTCATGAACAGGGAGTATCAAAGATAATATGTACATACTTTCTGGATAAAAATTCGGTTTATAATAGCACCTTGAATGTTGTTTTTTCTTAATAACTTTGATCGTAGCGCTCGGCGAGAAAAGTTTAATATAAAAGATGTAGGTATTGACAACGCAAACATTTTAAGCCATAGTTTATCAAAATCTGCTCAATAGTTTATTGGAAATCATAAAAAACCATTGAAAATCAATGATTTTTCGACGCGCATCAATGCTATACTTTCCCTTTCATTATTATTAATATATATATTCGAGGGAAGTTGAAAATACTGTCCAAGTATAATTCAACTAACCCTCTACATACGGGTCAAATTTCATAGCTTCATATAAACAAACATGGGAACTATGATTTTTTAAAGTCATTTCAAACTCAAAAAAGTTATTATTTGATTATTATAACAATTGCATTAAGAAGTAGCAAGCTTTATCTTTCAAATGAGACCATTTTTATAATCGTATGATTGAAAAATTGACCGTTATTGTACGTTAAATTCATCGTAATTCTATAAATAACTTAAATTATCTTAGAAACTATTGAATATTTTTTTAAGCATACCACAGACTAAACTTTCAAATAATTTACACGTGGATATTGTTTATTTTTCTATTAAATGATAACAATAGAAAAATAAGTGATTTTCAGCGGTTTTTTACGATTTGCGAATAAACTATTGAACTGATTTTGATAAACTATGACTTAAAATGTTCATATTATCAATATCTACATCTTTTATAGAAAACTTGTTCGTCTTCGAGCGCTATAATCAAAGTTATTAAGAAAAAACTGATTATTACAACTTTCAATTTGCTGTTATAAACAAGTGCCTCCAAATTTGATACACTCTGTTCATGAATCACTTCCAATTATCCACTCAGAGTTTGGTTTGGCTACTTTTGGAGCTATTCCACTGGACTATGTTTTAAGATAGTAACTTTAATTGAGTATATTCGATTTTTTTTTCGGTACTATTCTATTAAATCCTAACTAAAATAACTTGCTATTATCAGAGTAACAAAAAAATTATCAGAACCAATTTAAATTAAAAAAATAGTACAGTCGTGGTCACTGTAAGGTTTCCATCTTAAAGCAGGAGCATGTTCAGTAAAGATGCCGGGCAATTATCAACTAAATTTTACCCGTTCAGAAAAGAACTATTTAAACATTTCTCAGCCAATCTCAGTACTAAATATAAAAAATATATAGAAATCTGCTTAACAAAACAATAAAACAAGCAAATATCAATTAATATAAAGTTAAAGTTCGAGATGCAAATAAAAATTGTAAGCAAATTTTGGGATATAGTAAACGAGGCAACAGGATCACAGACAAATAAAGGAACAAACTATTTAGGCATGTCAAGGATTATAAATATAGGTGCCAAAATGCAAAGTAACATAGAATATAGCTAAAATTAAGAACTTTCCACACTAAAAATTTAAAAAAAAACTTGACAAAAAATTCCATATATTTAAATCCCGTAAGCGAAAAAGAACTTATAACGCATATTAGAACACTAAAAAATAATGCAGCTCTTGTTGAGGATGAAATCACATCAATATTTATAAAAAAACGTACATAAAAATATATTGAAACCGTTGAAACACAAATTTATCGTTTTCTATTTTTCAAATCCCTAGAGAAAGCTTATCTCGTTACCCCCAATATTCAAGGCAGGCAATCCACAGTTACTAACGAACTATAGACCAATATCTTTATTAGTAACTTTGCAAAGTTATTTGAAAACTGTTTAAAACACAGGGTAGTTAACTTTTTAGAACATGAAAAACTTTTTTACAAAAAACAATTTGGGTTCCGAAACAATAAAAGTACCGAGGATGCAGTATTTGAATTAATAAATAATCTTATCCATACCATAATCTCAACAAAAAAATATTTTTTAAATTTAGCCAAAGCCTTTGATGCAACCTGTCACAAAATATTATTTGAAAGACTTGACAATGCCGGAATTAGTGGTGGACTTCTAAAATTGTTTGAAAATTATTTAACAAATATAATGCAAAAACTGGAATCAATAATACTATAAGTAATGGAAGAACTATAACAACTGGTGTCCCGCAGGGTACTGTACTGGGGCCTATTCTTTTCCTTCTGTATATAAATGAAATTGGTAATTTGCCTATAGAACGCTGATGATACTGCCAGGTATGCTGATACTTGGTCGGATGTATACAGAGGGGCAGAAATGGGTCTAAGTATTGTATCACAGTATCACTTAGTTTGCTAAGTCTTAATACATCAAAAACTTATATTATCACTTTCCCTGCTTCAGCTGTTGATTAACCTAAAGAGAATAATTTAAAAATACATACCCAAAACTTCAAAGCAGATATTAACAAATGCACATGACCAGCAATAGCAAAAGTCTTTAAAACAAAATACTTAGGAATAATAATTAACCAACACTTGAAGTGGAACGAACACGCCAATTATATAACCACTAAAGTAAGAAAAGTCTTCTACAAATTTTATCAATTAAGAGATATACTGGGCAGAGAATTATTAACCATGTCATTGGTTGAGTCTATTCTATGTTACTGTATAATTATTTGGGGCGCCTATACCAAAATACTATAAGAAATCTTTCGGTCTGTCAAAACTGTTTTAAAAATAATCTTATGAAAGGTCCTTTAACTTCTACCTTTCAACTTTATAAAGATACCGGCGTCCAAAATATTAGAAGTCCATATGTTTATTGTTGCCTGAATTATATAACATAAATTTATGAACTACGTCCAGCAATCTCTTATATTTATCAGACTAGGTCTAACGCAAATAAACTATTACAAATACTACTTTGTAACAAATCCCTTTCCCAAAGGTTTATAACTTATTACGCACCAAAATTCTATAACTTACTCCCAGACTCCATAAGATATCTATTATATAGTCATAAACATTTTAGAATTGAGACAAAAACACTCTAATAAATTTACACAATTACTGAACAATTAAAAAAGCTATGATAGTACACATATTTTTGCTTTCCTTCATTAATACACTCAATGAATTCTCGACTTATAACAACATTAATGGAACAATGAATGTGATCTTTCCTCCCATCTATGATATCTACAGCTATAATTGTAATCTTTTCTTTTAAAAGAAGGGTATTCACACACAAACTGAATTCTACACTTTTGGTGAAATTCCTTTTTTTTACCATACGTTGAAATACAATAGAAAAGTATGTAGGTGTATATATAATATATGTATATAATGTATAAGTTTGCTTATATCTAAAATATTGTACAAAAAATATATTGAATGTATTTCTACCTATTTGAATTTGTAATTTATAAATCAGAATAGTGCTGAATTTGAATTAGTATGATCACATTCAGGACCAAAACATAAACCCATAGTTTAAACAATTTAACAAGAATACAAAATTTGATTAGAGAGAGAAATATTATAGGTTATGAACTGTAAATGTGAAATCAAACAAGAGCATTGAAGTTAGCTGCAATTGCGGCTTTCTGCCTGCATAATTGAAATTTTCACATTCTTCATTCCCATTGGAGGAAACTGTTGCTGTTTTATATTTGGCAATATTAAAATAAAACTAAAGGTTTATTAAATCTTATATAAATACATATATTTTAACATATTTTGTGTATATGAAATTATGGCACTGGAAGTTCTTAAATATTTGTTTCAACCGAGAAATTTAATAAAATGTATAGCAGTTTTAGCATTATATTTTATAATCTTTATGAATAAGGCTCAAATTCCAATGTTATTCGACGGGATCAAAATTTCAATGACGGTAGTATGTTTGGTTGCATAAGTTGTGATGTCATAGCTAATTGAGTCCAGTTCACTGTTTAAAACAGGTTTATTCCAATAATTCACTTTCAATACTGAACTCGAAATATGTGTATTGTGGTATTAATTTCAATGGCATATGCTGGCGTCCACCTTCTACACCCAATCGCAAACTTGTACTCAAGCATTTATAAAGCAGCTGTTCTGGCTTAAAACTTATCATGACCACAACTGTACTTGTAGTTTATTTGGGGCACCTTATCCTGTCTCAATCTGTATATTTTCCTTTTGTCCAGGTGTACGAGAATCCTATGTAAATTTATGCTCCAACACTGAAGACAGGCTACAAATATATCGCGAAAATTTCGAAGCGGCCTACATACAAAGCACCGATTTATTTTACCGCATGAAAGCCCCAGAGCAATTAGCGACCAACGGAGTACAAGCTTACATGCGATACGCAGATGCCAAATTGCGCGAGGAAGAGGCACGGGCACAACGTTACCTGGAGGCGGGAAGTAACGGGGTCATCCAGTGCTGTGTGAAGGTATTGGTAGGAAATCCTCTGTCGGTACTCTTGGCAGAGTGCGCTCCCTTAATAAAGGCCGGTGAAACGGAGCGACTGCAGTTGATGTTCCGGTTACTAGAAAGGGTGCCTGAGGGGGTCCAACCGATGCTCAGGGAATTAGAAAATCACATAACCCAAGCTGGCTTAGCGGATATGGTCGCCGCTGCCGACATCATCACACAGGATTCAGAGAAATACGTAGAGAGACTGTTAGAATTATTCAGGAAATTTAGTAAGTTGGTACACGATGCGTTCTCTGATGACCCGAGATTTTTAACTGCCCGAGATAAGGCTTTCAAGGCTGTTGTAAACGATACGACCGTGTTTAGGTTAGAATTGAGCACAGGTAGAAATGTGGGCGCCAAAGCCGTCGCTCCCGAAAGCAAATGCCCCGAGTTGCTGGCAAACTACTGTGACATGTTGCTGAGAAGGACGCCATTGTCGAAAAGGCTGACTAGTGAGGAGATAGAATCTAGGTTAAGGGATGTATTGTTAGTTTTAAAGTATGTTTCTAATAAGGATGTTTTTATGAGGTATCACAAGGCTCATCTAACGAGGAGGCTGATTTTGGATGCTAGGTAAGTTTTGCTTGTACGAATTACAGCTGTTGGGATATGATGCTATGTCATCTAGTGGCAAAAAACTGAAGCGCTTTGGAGGTGAATGTCTTGTACACTCTGTTTTACTGAACATATGTGTTATTCTATTTTCTGAAAAGTAAATACAATGGAAACAGAATTTCTCTTGAACGCTGCATTACGCGTATGTCACTTTCATTCATGTATAAGAATTCTTTGATAAGAAATAGGTTAGGATCTTTTACACCTACTATGTCAGCATTTTTCACCCAGTCCTGCTTGACAAGGACAAACCGTAAGAAGTTTTGTTGCCATTTTCGTATTTGATTTGAAAGACATGTCAGCTCACAAAGTGGACTTACCGGTAAGGGTCAATTTTATCTGTGATTTCTGAACAGTGCCGACAGTGAGAAGGAAGAAGACATGGTGGAATGGTTAAGAGAGGTTGGCATGCCTGCAGACTATGTGAACAAGCTGGCGAGAATGTTTCAAGACATTAAGGTTAGTGAGGATTTAAACGGCCAATTTAGGACGTCAACGACAAGACACGATGCGATTAATATTAAAATATTGAACGCTGGCGCCTGGGCGAGGGGATCCGAGAGAGTAACCGTTAGTTTACCAGTAGAGCTTGAAGACTATATACCGGAAGTTGAGGAGTTTTATAAGAAGAAGCATTCTGGCAGAAAGCTGCAATGGTAATTGAGTGTTAGAATTAGTTTTAATGTCTTTAAACCTTGATATACATTCTATTAATTTTTAGCCTTGTAAAACCTGAGAATCAGATAGGTACATGTAAAAGTATTAAGTGATCGAATATGATTGACCGGGAAATTCATCTGCACCTCAATAAAGCTTAGTAAACCACAGAAATAATATTAAAGGGCTAACAATGTAAGTTTCTATTGTAATATATCATGTCATGCCTAATAACTTGTAGTAATGAAGGACGATAATAGCATAGATGCCTTGAGATGGCACAGACAATCATTTTCGATCACATTGCTTCGATTTAGCCATCTATTGTAACGATTTCTATACTTAAATGCATTTTTTTCTATGTTTAAGTTACAAATAATTTTTGTAGGTATCACCATATGAGTAATGGAACTATAACGTTCACCACAAATGGAGGTAAATTTGATCTCGATGTGACAACCTTTCAAATGGCCGTGTTATTTGCATGGAATCAAAGACCAACCGACAAAGTCAGTTATGAAAATCTCAGGTTAGCGACAGAGTTACCAGACGGAGAGTTGAGACGAACGTTGTGGTCCTTGGTGGCGTTTCCCAAGTTGAAGCGTCAGCTGTTGCTGTTCTTACCCAATGTTGGTGCACCTAAGGATTTTACTGAACACACCGTGTTTTGGGTTAATCAAGATTTTGCTCTTATCAAGAATGGGAAGCCTCAAAAAAGGGGAAAAGTAAGAGCCGAATATATATATTCCGCGTCTACCAAAGCATGTGCAGCAAATCGATTCTTGCATGCATTTTGGCAGACACTGTGTCATAGTTCTTTATTTACTTTATTGTTTTTTGTTGTAGGTCAATTTGGTAGGTCGGTTGCAGTTGAGTACGGAAAGGTCGCAGGTGGAGGATAACCAGTCCATTGTACAGTTAAGAATTCTTAGAACTCAAGAGGCAATAATAAAAATCCTCAAAATGAGGAAAAAAATATCAAACGCCGCTCTGCAGTCGGAGTTGGTGGATATTTTAAAAAATATGTTTCTGCCTTCCAAAAAAATGATCAAGGAACAACTTGAATGGCTGATCGAACATAAATATATGAAGAGAGATGATGATGATATTAATACTTTTATTTATATGGCATAAATTGTTACTATTATGATTAAAAAAATTGTTATATAATTACAGATTATTTATTTTAACTTGTCAGGTTTTTTGGCAATTGTTTTTGAGCATTTTTGGCTTAGCAGGTTCCATGCCGGACCAAGTTGATATAATATAGAGGATGAAAGATCTACTCGCATTCCCATCTTTCCAAACGGATGTAAACATGGGCACCGTGGCACTGAAGACATTTACAAACATCAAAACTTTGTGCTTAATGTGCGTCTCGCCAACCAAGTTGGCATCATTGGGTGGTTTTCGCCTAATAAGTTGTCATCATCAGGGTACGATTAATACTACAGTTTTGTTTATCTGTGATGTGGGCATGTTAAAAATACCTGCCCCATTATCCAGCAGATAAAGTTCCAAAAGAATTACAAAATTGTCCAACATAATTCTCCAATTTCCTTACATAAAAATTTAATATAGTGGAAAATCTGAAACTAGTAAATATTGGTCATAATTAAGTATTACACAGATTTTATTTGATGTTGATTCGAGATCTCCTAAAAACGCATCTTTGTGGCATATTAAAATTTACAAAATATGAAATCGTGGCCTGCGACCTTTTTCTCGGGGCTAAAAATAGTGAAATCTTATTAGCGATTTTTTAATTTAAAATCTGGGTACGCCACTGGATTCAGCAACACCTTAAATGTGTTTATCTTTGATATTATATTTAAAAATGTTTTAATGATACCAGTAATGTTTCAGAAAAATAATTAGAGAATCCTGGCCGGCAACTTAATAATCCGACTATTTTGGCATATTTTGACCAAAACACTCATTCAAGCTTGAGGAATACTGTTTTAAATATGATTTTAAATTTAATGTACTAGAGTCCATTGATAGTCTGGCCGCCAAGATTGCCGGATTTGACACCCCTTGATTTTTATTTGTAGGGTGCTCTTAAAAGCAAGGTATATGCATCTCGACCATAAAATAGGTAGGAACTATGTAACAGAATTAGACTAGTTTGTCAAGGAATCTCCAGGGAAGAACTTAGAAATGTCGTTCAAAATCATCGTAACAGGATAGATAAATGTATAGAGATTGAAGACGATTTAGTAGAGAGGACCTACATTTAATTGTTCTATTTAGGCACTCGTGATATATGTACACTTCATTCATTTTAAAATTTGTATATGTTATTAGTGTGTAGAGTATGGAAGGATGAAAATTATTTGATAAGTAAAAGAGTTTTATATCGAGCATTAGCATTTTCTTAACAATAAAATGGTGATTTTGCAGTTATTTCAGTCAAAAAAATCACATAGTAGGCTACGATTTGTTAAATTTAATCTATAGGACAAAAAGATGCGGATTTCAAAGATCTATATTTGAAATAAAAATTAATCTAAATCGAATATTAAATAAACCTTTTATGATGGCGACTCCAAGCAAATATGGGATACGCTGTATATAAGAATCAAATTAAAAGGAAATTATTACCTGCTAAATATAGTGTAATAAAATGTATGTATGAACAAAAGGTTTCCAAACAAATCAGAATGAAAGTGAGGGTTAACTTTTCCTTATTTTGTTGGGGTAATAAAATATATAATAGGGGCAATGAATAGATAGTAATTAAGTGCTTTCAAATATCCAAATAAGCTTTTAAACTATAAATATTACCTGTACAGTTATAACTGATTAGTAAATATTTAACCCGTGGGGTGTCATTGGTTTGCCACTTTTTATCATTATAACGGTCTGTATGACGTCAGACAATAGCACAGAACAATAGTTATATTTTGCATTTGGGTTAGGGCTCTCCACCTACAAAGGTAGGTCATTTCTCAGAAAAGGAGTTTTATTACCTCGGCTTAATTGTTTTAATCCCCTAATCATCTTCTTGCAACTACGATGGGTGGGAACGCCTAGTTAAATTTTAAATATAGTTCTTGTAGCAAAGGCTTTGACTACTTAAGAAGTGTGTAGTCTGTGGTATGGGTATAGGTGTAAAATCAGCTGCGAGGCTCACGGAGATGCAAGAAGTGGCAACAGTGTACTCCCCATCAGTCGTTATTTTTCATTTTTGAGGTTAGAAAATTTTGTTTTGTGTTTTTATTTACGTTGGACGAATGGCCGAAGAACAGAATAAAACGGAGCGAAAATGGCAGCATCCCACAGAAGTAATGAAACTTTTCAGATTTAAACAAAGAAAGAAAGCACTGCAAACTCGAATCAATGGTGGTAATGTGTTAAACAATTCCACCAACGACTTGGGGAAGACCTCATCATTTGAAGATGTATTGTCAGCCAAGAAAAGGAAGAATCCTTTTGTGGTAAATAGGGACGGCAAACGAAGTAAAGACGAACCAAGTTGTGCCTTTGATGAGAGTTCGGACCAAAGTTTGTTTAAACTGATCCATCCCACTGCCCCTAGCTGTTCTACAAATAATAGTGCTGTTACTTCTTTCAGTAATATTCTAAATAAAATCAACTTAGATGATAAAACAGAGATAGTGGAAATTGTAAAAGCACAAGGGGAAACTTGGTTGCCTATCGACTGGGCTTTAAAAAGTAAAGTACGACTACTATCTGCCAGTCCCTTCCCCTGGAATCAGAAACTTAAGATAAGCGAGGAAGCTAGCGGGATTACAGCCTACACTCGATGCCTTGACAATAACACCGCGACGAACCTAGATACCTCGCCTAACGCTAAGTTTCATCAGTGCTGTCTTTATTGGCAACAGCCATCTCTACCTTGGTTAAAATTATTCCCTCGTGGTGCTACAAAATTACAGTCGGCAGGAAACAACATCCCTATGACTAGTGCGATAAAAGACAGCTTACAAACTGCGTGGACAGATAGTTTACGGTCATTATATCAACTTATAAGAACAAGACAGTGCCCGTATTTCTACGTTTGCGCCAATAATTTTACAATTCTGTTTCGGGCAGCTGGAATTTGTGGTTTCAGTGACGTTAATGCTCTGATTACTCCTACCACTAGGGGATTTAGGCAAATGCTAAGGCAGGAAGATATAGACTTCACTATGCCCTTGAAGAAAAAGAGGACTTCGGATCAAGGTTATGATACTTTGGATTCCACAGTTAGTGATCTGGTAGAAGAAGATAGGCTCGAAATTTTGGACGAAGACGAGACGCCTGACGAGCAGTGGCTGAAAGAAATGGGAATTAATGAGGAAGACATCAAGCAAATTAATTACAGACAGGTTAGTTGTGATGAAATATTTGTCGATATATTCTTTATTGTGCAACGTAGTCATTGAATTTTAATGCTAACTTTACTTTTCAGGAAAAAGTCACACGCCAGGCCGAGTGCGAGGTAGACAACAGCGAACAGAGCATGGTTCTCGTCGAAGGTATGGAGATCCACGGTTTGTATAATTTTCTGATAAACTGCAAGAGTGCAACGCCCGTGACAGGAGCACTTGCTGGGATACCACCAACCCTCCTCGCCCCTGCCGCATTCCACGGTGCTACGTTGAACTCTTTAAAAGTACGTGAAAGTAAAGTGCGCGTGGACGACGCAGACTATTACTCTTTGGAATTGATAGGACCTATTTTGCCGAGCACCACTCACCATTTATTTGCTGTTAATTCACCAGAACACAGCTTAACGATGACATTTAGCAGCTTGCCCAGAACAGAACCCTTCAGCAAGGTAAAAAATAATGAAAAAAAGCCTGACGAGCAAAATAAAGGTAGTGTTGTGTTTGGTAAAGAAAATTTGGCCGATTGTGGGCTGCTGCCTAAGGTTCTCAAACAGTTCTGTAGTGACAATCCCAATCATGTGACAACTGTGGAGTGCCTGAAGTATACCAGTGATAATAAAACTTATACATGGAGGTGATATGTGTATGCACATTTCAGGGTGTGTTTGGTTGTGCCTAATTTATTTTATTTATTTCACCTTAGAGAGTAATTTGTTTTAAGATAGTTTTATGTTCCACAATTCAGTATTCGGTTATTAACAAACCCAGCTATTATGAGAAGTTTTAAATGTATGTAACTGCAAATACTTTTACTACTACTGTTTTTTAATGTACCTCTGATCAGAGGCTACACCCATTCCTGTAAGCCATAATAAAATGAAACAAATAGTTTTAGTGTTTTTTTTTTTATTATAAACCAGATAGAGGTATAACTCTTATACTCTCTACTAAATCTAAATAATACTTCACTAAAATAAGGAAAATTTCCTAGTGATCTAAAAACATCTACATAGTACCAATACCAAAAATTAAGAATATAAAAGAGTACAGCAAGATGAGACCCATAAATATGCTGCCAGATTGTGGAGAAGGATTATCGAGAAACTTGTTTATAATTATACAACCCAATATGTAAAGGATAATAACATGCTATTACTAAGCAATGTACAGACGGTGTTCAGAGAAAAGCACACTCACAAAACAGTGACATGAATGTTTGCGGTCTTCCTAGATTTGAAACAGTGGACAGGGGTATACTCCTAAAGAAACTAACTGCATATGAAGATTTCTCAGACAAAGTTCAAAAGTTAGATGACAGTAGTCAGATGGTTAAGTGACAAGGAGTATTGTCTAATAAAGAAAAACATTATACAAGGTGTTCTTCAAGGCAGTATATTGGAACCACTACTTTTTTGTCTATATATCAATGACCTACCTGGAATTTTAAAATGCACAGAAATTAGGCTCTTTGCGAATGATACATTGGTGTTTACAGCTGAAAAGTATATTAATTATGGACTGGTAATTAACATGAATGAGAAATATTTCCTGTTGGTTAAACTGTAATACCTAAGTTGAAACTGAATATTAAAAAATCAAACGCAATGATGATATCCTCAGATGGAGTTAAAAGGTGAAAATAAACGAATTGTTATTGATGGTGAACAATTATAGAGTGAGTTGAGGAATATAAGTACCTAGGTGTTATTATTGATACGAAGCTAAAATTTAAGGAACATATTAACTGTGATTAGGAAAATTGGTTTCATGACCAGAGCTACTGTCTTAACCATGGCATTAAAAATAAAAATTTATAATCCAATAGTACCTACTCCCTCATTTTAACTACTGTTCGACAATATGACTTTTCCGGAGAATTCTATAAATATTGTAAATAAGAAATTAAAAAATAATTGGATGACACAGGGTTTGAGAAACTAGGCGCAAAGGCTTAAAGACTTGTATTCATTGACTTTATCAGGTAATAATGACATAATAACATACTATAAAAAATACAAAGCGATATATGGGCAACTTATTAGAAAGGCTAAAAAAATGTGGAATATTTCTCTATTGTCTAACTCAGCAAATAAATCTAAAATGGCATGAAATATCATCAAACCTAAATTTAACACGAAAAACGATGTCCATCTAAATATAGATAATAAAGTAGTGAAAGATTCTTGAACAATCAGTAATACATTTAACAACTACTTCATTAATTATTAAATCCTATAAATCCTTCTTGTATCTTCATAGACCCTGTGACAGAATCAGAAGTTATCAACATTATTATCAATTTAAAGAACTCAAATGCCGCTGGTTCTGATAAGGTTAGTTCAAGTTTATTAAAAAAGTGCATACCACACATTGTGAAACCACGGACGTACGTAATAAATCCCTCAATTAATGAAGGTATCTTTCCTGAAGAACTGAAAATTGCCAAAATTGTTCCACTTTTTAAATCGGGTGAAGTTAACAACATTGAAAACTACAGACCAATTGCGATCCTGACTACATTTTCAAAAATATTTGAAAAAGTTATAGCTATTAGAGTTACAATTTTTTTTGATACTTTCCGGCTATTCAATGTAAACCAGTTTGGTTTCCGGAAGGGTCTCTCCACTATTAGTGCTATAAACAAATTTTGGAATTTATTGTATGAAAATGTGGACAACCGGAAAAATGCTGTTGGAATTTTTCTGGATCTCAGTAAGGCATCTGATCTGGTATGTCACAAAACTCTTCTAATTAAAATGGAAAAGTATGGGATACGTGGTCAAGTCCTAGAATGGTTTAAAAGCTATCTAAAGGATAGGACACAGTATGTTGAGGTCAAAAATTACAAATCTGATATACTACCCACAACCATAGGGGTTCCACAAGGGTCAATTTTAGGACCTTTGCTGTTCTTAATTTATATAAACGATCTAAAATTTTCTAACATTTTTATGTTTGCTGATGACACATCCATTCTCTGTGGTGATAATACTTCAAGTAATACTATTAACTCATGTAACATCCAAATGCAACATTTTCAGTCATGGTTCTCGAATAATAATTTGTTACTAAATAGCAAAAATCTGTATGCATTAGATTCAATAACTCTAATACCAATTACAATGAAAGTATTCTGATTAAATCAAAATGTGGCTCCTTTGAGTCTACTAAATTTTTAGGATTATATATCCGAGGATTGCAGCTGGAGAACACATATTGACTTTGTCTGTAAGAAAATCGCTACTACGTAGCGTGTACACTCAAAGATGTAAAGAGACATCAAGGTTAGTATGCTAGTTTTTAAAATATGGTTTACAAAAGTCTGTTCTATTTAGACTAAATATGTTACGTATACACTTTTTTTGTAGAACTTGTATTCTCTTTACCTCCACAAAGTTTCCCCAAAAAATTATTCCATATTTTATAGTTGATTGGAAATAGGACTGATATACTTTTAAACACATATTTATGCTGATGTTGTCTCGTAAAATGTGGAGTTGGTAACATAATGAGCTTAGCTTTGGGGCTAGTTCTTCAATATGTTTCTTCCAAGTTAATCTTGAATCAAGATGTAAGCCAAGGAATTTTACTGTTTTCGCATTTTTGAGTAGGTACCATTTTATCAGTTTTTATATTGATTTCTTCTGCCGCTTCATATGATGAATGAAACTGCATTTCCTCAGTTTTTTCCAAATTCAAGGTGAGTAAATTTTGATCATACCAGATGTTTAATAAGTTGATAGAATGTAATATTTTATTTTCTAGGTCCTCAGTAGTTTTTGTAGATAAAATGGCAGAGGTATCATCAGCAAATGCTATCACTCTGCCTCTGGAATGACATCAGGTAAGTCATTTACATAGATTATGAACAGCAGCGGCCCCAACACTGAGCCCTGAGGTATTCCGCGATGCACAGATCTCCATTCAGAACTAAGATTTTGTCCATTTAAATTGACTGCTTCAACTTTTTGCAACCTATCCGTTAAATATGATTTTATAATATTATAAGCTACACCTCTTATACCAGTCTTTCTAATTTGGCCATTAATCGACCATGATCTAAAGCGTCGAAAGCTTTCGATAAATCTAGAAATATACCCTCAGTTTTGTTTCTTTCATTAATTGATTTTAAAATTTTATCTATTGCCTGAAAGACAGCTCCTTCTGTTGATCGTTCTTTTAAGTAAGCATTTTGATTTAATGAGAATATATTATTTCGGTTGAAAAATGTTATTAGCCTTCTCGCTAATAGTTTCTCAAAAATTTTTGAGATGTTATTTAAAATTGAAATCGGTCTGTAGTTTTTTATTCCATTTTTTCTCCTTTTTTAAATATTGGTCTTACAACAGATCTCTTCAGTCTTTCAGGAAATACTTGGTTATGTGCATTAAAGGTGCAGCAATATGTTTTTAGATATTTTAAAATTTTTATAGGTATTTTGTCTTCTCCTACAGCATTAATATTTTTGAGATTATTTATTATCTCTATGATTTCGGACTCACTTGTTTCCCACAAAAAGATATGCCTTAATGTCGAGTTAACCGTAGTATAAAACAGCAATTAATTTTTGTTTAATTGAGAATAGAACTTGAAAACAGTTCGGAAATATTAATTCTCTCATTTAACCAACTCAGTAAATGCAATTGGGTCATGTTGGGTAGCATGCATATGCAGCCACAGAATTAATTAATATATCTAAGTACTTCTCGGTTGCAATTCCTTCATCTAGCTAACACTAATATACCTTTGAGATTTCAATACAACCAGATTTTTTACGCTTATAAAAAACGTGACGAATGCACATTGTGTAAGTTGTTGTAGTCACCCAGATGTATAGTTACGAATTAACCGTTACATTCGTATTAACTAAAAAATTGCCTGTTTTGAAATGCAATTAGAAAATAATTATGAAATGATCTACATCGAAAGAATTAATTAATATACTTTATAAACATCAACAGAAAATGTTTCACTATGTACAATATAGGTACAGTTATTATTATTATTATTATACACTTCATTTATCGGTTTTGACTATTACTTCTTAAAAACTGCAGGTATTCCTCGAACGCCTTTACTTTCCTTTCCTCTATTTCCATCTTTTTTACCATTAGTGCCATACGATCCTCATGTCTTTTCTGCTTCTCGTTTTTCTCACATGAACATTTTCTTTTCTTATTACTCGGAATCCGTTCAGTTTTGCTGTTGCTTTGAGAATTCTCATTAACGCTGTAGCATTTCTCTATTTCAATGTTGCTAATGCTTGCCCCTTCAGCTATGTACTTAAACTGTGGGTCTTTTGATAGGATATCGTCCAATTCATTAAAAAATTCAAATTTACCATGACCTTTGTTTCCATTTTTATGTTGTCGATACACCCTTAACAGATTTTTCCATTTGATTTCACATTTTTCTGGAACTTTATATATACCGATTTTAGATAACTCTTCTGATATTAAATTCCATTGTTCTTTTCTTTTTCTAAAATCCTTAAATCTGTGTTTGTATAAGGAGAATATATTTATAAGGGCTAGAGTTTCTGTTTGGCTCCATGTAGTAAAATTTTGAGTACGTTGCTCCCCAGTAACAGTGTCATCATTATCTCTGTCATCTAAAAAATATCAAGAATGAATATGAATAAACCTTAAAAATAGTTTTCAAGTGACCTATTTTAATCTCCTTGGGCACTAATACACGATAACTACACTTTTGGACCGGATCGAACACCTCAAGTGATTCTATCTCATCTTGATCCATTTTTACATTCTTTTGTTACCAATCCACCATTTCAAATAAACTTGTTATTCCTTAAATATTTCATTTATAATATTATTTTCTCCCAAAATTTCATATATCGGTTACAGAATTGGCGACTAATAGTTCTGGTACCAAGTAGACGATGATTATTTATTAAGTTACGTTCAGAATACAGAATAATCTAAAACAAGCAATTCCCACCTAGGGATTTTCATTACGCTTGAAATGGACTGTTGTGAGCACTGTGAGCAGTAAAGTTTATAGCACAGTCAGCAATTTCACTCCTCGGCGGTCCCTTTGATGTTTGGCGTACTCCATTTAATTTTTTTATTCCACTGCGCATCCACTATTTCCATCCCACGCGCATTTGCATGTATATTACTGGAGTAAATCAATCCTCTTTGGAGTACATAATAAACATCAATCCAATAACATCACTGCTGTCCACTGCGTATCAGATAATCAGATCACTTAAGCCCAGGAGTATGCTTGCGCACTGAAAATCTTATCCCACTGTTCCGGCCATTCTAAGTGGGAGCGTTGAGTGATAATAGGATTTATCACTCAACGGTGGGAGTAATATTCTCTACTGTGTTTATAATTCCTATAGGGTTTTCTCATATTATATCTATTTATATATGGGTTTACTGGGTTCATTTGTTAATTTAAAACCAAACGAGTCATTCTGCAATTTCTTAGCTAATTTTACAACAAAATGACAATTCCTCAACAAATATGTGTATTTCACAACAATGGCACAGAAGACAATGGGAAGAAATTTTATAATCATTTTTTAATGTAGTTTTCATTTTGTTTCTGGCAGACTATTATGGATTCTGATCGTTATGAGTTTTCATCACTACGCACATTTTAATGAATTATGGTTAATATGCACATGTTGCTTTACTTTTGCTTGTGTTCGTTATTTTTCAAAATCTGCTTTGAATATCTGTGGATTTGTATTGGTTTATTATTGTTGTGTTTAATTAGAGATAATATTTATAGAAATATGGCAAACATTACCATAATTCCTGGGGATTATGACACATTAAGACAGGATTATTTAACACTGAGGAAGGAATTAGATTCTACTAACCAAGAATTGTATGACTGCAAGAGACAGTTAAAAGTTCTAGAAGCATTAAAAGACGAATACCAAAGTGAAATTGATTTATTGCAATGTGAGGAAAGCGCTCAGATCCAAAAATTGGAAGATAAAATCATACAGCTGGAAGAAAGTATTAGTAATTCAAGATCAAAGTATAACGAAAGAGTACAAAACTTAGAATTAGAGATATCGAAGAAAGACGAAGAAACAGAAAATTTAAAGGCTGAGATAGAGTTATTGAAAAAGATTAATACTGTAGAACCTCCAACAGATGATTTTAGCAAACTAGTCGAGGAAATGATAGAACTGAAACAGGAACATGAAGCCGTACTGGAAAATGAAGAACAATTGAAATTATCCGTAGAAACTTTGCACAAAAAGAACATTACACTAGAAGAAACTTTAACAGTGAGTATACAATGATTTAACTCGATTTAAATTCACAATTTAATTATACTCCATATTGTTTAAATGTTAATAATTGTGGTCTTTGTTGATATTCATTTGTTCTTTTTATGTTTTTTTAACTCCATTTCTGAAAAACCACTTAATTAAAATTCTTCAACTACGACACTTATTTTTGTAGGAATGCAGAGACGAATTGTCAGACATAAAAGAAAGCCTGTCTTGCAAACGGCATGAACTTTTTGAAGCAAATGATTTGGTACAAAAATTAAATGATGAGCTGTTTTGTCTTAGAAGCGAATTAGAGTCATTTAAAAGTAAACCTTTAAAGGAAGAAAGTCAAGGGAACTCGTTGTTTGCCGAAGTTGATGACAGGTAAAACATTTGCAATATTAATGCGCTAATAATAAACAGGAGTATTCTTTTTAAGGAGAGTGTATTTGCAAAAAACCATAAACAATATGAAAGCAGAGTTCATGTCTATGAAGCAAGAAAGAGCTAAGCACTTAAATAGGATATCTCACTTAAAAACAGAGAACAAAACGCTATGCGAGAGATGGAAGACTGATATGGAGGAAAAAGAAGAGGACCAGCATATGGTCTTGAAAGCGTACAAGTATGTAAATATTTAAATCATATAAAAATATGTCTTTAAATTTTTATTCTTTAGGGATCGTATTCAAATTTTGGAGAATTTGATAGAAAAGTACAAGAACGACTTGTCGGACAAACCGGTGGTGATTTCAACGGGGACTTTCGATGAAATAGAGTTTTATCAAGTTATGCTCAACAATAAAGTGTGAGTACCAACAGATAACAGATATTATTAATTTCAGAGCAGGTATTTAGGATGACCTGTATCTGATGATGAATTTTTTTCATATTTTTTTGACGAAACGTTGTGGTATTTCTAATCAGAAAATCTGATGAAGGCATTCCACGTAGAAAAGGTACACTTGGTAGAATGTGATAATTCCAACCGTTTTTGAGAAAAGTGCCGTTAAACATTTCAATAATTTTTTGAAAGGCAAATTCAAATTTAATGAAACAAAGTGTATTTATTGAAAAAGGTACAGAACACGAGGGAAAACAAAATCGTAATAACACCGTAAACTCTTTTTCACTTTCTTATGCTAATGGATTATTTTCATGGTATTGAGATAAATAGATAAATCAAAAGATTGTCTAAAATAAGGAGCTAATCTTATTAGAAGACCAAAAAATAACGTAAAAGTTGACTTAATGACATTATAAACTTCCCCCCCCCCCCATGCAAAAACCCCATTGCTGCAGCTTAGAGTAAATGTTCGGTATGGTCTCTACCTACTTCTATGCCTTTTCTAATTCTATTCATAAAAGATTTTCTTACATTGAAAAATACATTTTCCTGTCCTCTAATAAAATTCGCACCGTTTTGTATGTTACCCCACAGTTCTTCTCTTGAGTTGATAGTATTTGCATAGATTAAGGACTTCATATGCCCCCACATATAATAATCCAAAGGATTATAATCAGGACTCCTTGGCGGTCGAGCAAACTCACTTCCTCGACCGATCCATCTGTGTGGGAAAGTCTCATTAAGATAATTCGTGACTTCGATGGAGAAATGAGGGGGAGCTCCATCTTGCATGGACCACATTCTGTTCCGTATGTCTAGCATGAAAGCATGTAATATATCAGTAAGAGTATTTTGAAGAAAAAACAGTTAAGGACAAATGGTCCCAATAATTGATCGCCGATGATACCACACAAAACGTTAATCTTAAATTCTTGCTGAAAATGCCTTTCTTTAACTGCATGAGGATTTTCTACTTCCCAGCAATGGGTATTTCTCCAGTTAAAAACGCCTCGGTGAATAAAAGTTGCTTCGTCGGTAAATAAAGTGTTCTCAACAAAATTTCGATCTCTGTTGTGCTTATTTAGAAGAAATTGACAAACTTGCCGATAACTTAAAATGTCTTAAAATTGGTAAATTCAAAGTAACTATAAAAAAACTATTATTATCGAAGGAATTCTACAGCGTGGAGGAATTTTTAAATGACCCAAAGGGATAATCCTTTTTAGAATTTCTTTAAATTATTTTTTTATAAATATATGTAAATAAGTTCTGACTAATTATATTATAATTATTATGTAATATATAGTCTGTGTTGGATTTTATGCTGTTCCATATACAATGCTTATTTGTTTATTTCATGTTTTTATACTCTTTTGTATATTTTTTTTACTATTGACATGTCTAATATCATAATTCAAATTAAAGATGAATAAAGTAATACTGATATGGCGAGGACTTCAACTCGCGTTTTGTTTAATTAAGGTTTAATATTTTCAGTAAGGAGTCGGAGGAACTGCGAGACCAATTAGCCCGCCGGGGCCTAAACCAAACCATACTTTCCAGCTCCTTAAAAGAGGCCAACAAGGAGATAAGAAAGTGGAGATTGGAGGCCACTCTGAGGCAGTGTCAGTTAGAAATAAAAAATGAAGATGCCAAACTGGAGCGTGAAATTATAGAAAAATTGGATGCAGAGATGGAAGATGAGAGGATCGAGTTAAAGCAGTGTAAAAGAGGGCCTAACCTAGCCTGTAGGAAGGAAGAAAGAAAAATTGAATCTAACTTGAAAGAGAAATCGATCGTGGATGCTAAGAAAGCAACAGAAATTGTTGGCGATGGCCCTAGAGAAATAAATGTAGTAAGAGACCATAAGGAGGTTATAACGATAAACGACAGTCTTGATGACATTCAGATTATTGATTTGAAAGAAGACATAAAGCAAGGAAACGTGTCTACAGATCAAGAGGAGGAAAATGCAGACCTCAACGCAACTATCGACATTGCAGAGCTTGAGGATATAACAGAAATGGAAAAAACGCACTTTGTTAAAGAGGAGCAGATTAGCAATCCCGATGAAGATCAGAACGATCAGTCAGGGGAAAAAGAAAATATTCCTGCTTCAAACAAGACAAGGAAAGTGACATTTTCACAGAATACTGTGTCTCCAAAGTTAACAGACAGATCTGCCATGAGGACAAATTGTATAAGAGTAGCTGTCCCGAAACCAGTTTTTGTACCGAGTAATAAGTAAGTTTTTAATTTTAATTTGTCTACTATTATAAAATAAATGTATATTTTTTATAAGGTGATTTTTATCAAAAACATTACCCTTGCTAGTTGATCCTGTGACACTCAAACATTGTTTTTTTCTGTGGCTTTTTAACTCAAAAACACGTTAACCAGTTTTGCTACGGTTTTTTGTGAACGATAAATAATAATAATCAACATAAACACACCTCAGTAGACAACCTCTCAAATCCAAAGCCAAAGGCTGTCCGGAAGGGGGTTACATATAAAAACGCGACAACGCAAATTACCATTATAATGACATTGTGCATTGATCGGTCAGTACTTTCTAATTTTTCCAATGTGAACGATATGCTTATTGAATTTTATAATATATTATTATTATTATTATTATTATTAGCCGTTACTCGAGTCCGAGTATAAAAATGTTACAGTCGATAGATTGTGTACAATAAAAAACAAGTAAAAGGTGTAGTCTATTGTAATTCCCATTCATCTACGGTGCACACGACTATGGCTATAGAGGCCAATTCGGGAGAGCACATGTCGACCGCAGTCAGGACAAACATAGACCTGGTTAGGTCTTGGATTCGGCCTTCTTGTAGCAACATTTCCTTGATAGCTGGCCACAACCTCTCGCCATTCGGTTCTGTCTGCTGCAAGTTGTTCCCATTGCTCGTCTGCAATACCGCAGGATTTTAGATTTTCATGGAAAGCATCTTTGAACCTCTTTCGTTGACCGCCACGCCTTCTTCTACCGCTTAGCAATTCACCATAAAGTGTACATTTAGGAAGGCGGTTATCATGCATACGATGAACGTGACCTGCCCGTCTTAGGCGTGCTCTTGAAATAAGCACCTCAATTGGAAGGCTATTTGCTCTCCTGAGTACTTCCACGTTTGATATGTGATGGAACCAACGGATTTTCATCATACTTCTGAGGTGTCTTTGCTGAAAACGTTCTAATTCTTTCACATGACGACGGTAAGTGACCCAGCTTTCACATCCATATAGCAGTGTTGGAATGACAACTGCTGGACAATATATTATGAATGACAATATATTAAACCCATTGCTTGATAAGCATGTTCAAGGGCGGGTCCAGGGGCTCCCAAAGGGGGGGCGCTTTCACAAATTGACAAATATTGAAAAGTACCTGGTAAAAAAAATGGTGTAAAAAACACGTTAAAATATTAAGAATATCACCACGATCCGTCTCTAAGGCCTCAATCTGCCTACTCCTTAGAGCGAATTCGCTCTATTTTCTTTAACAATTTTTTCTTGACGCCTTTTTTCTCTTGAAAATGGCTCCAAAACGGGAGCCAAAACGTCGAGACATTAACAATCTCAATCGTGGTTAAACCCGAGAACCTAGTATATATTATATATGTGTCAATTGCACCCATTGCCCCCACGTTGAATCCGCGTCTGAGCATGTTCCTAGAAAAAAAGTTACCTCTAAGCAGTATCCCCTTATCCCCTTTGGTTTGACTAATTATTAATAAAATCAACTTATTGTTGGACAAGTGCAAAAAATCAAACAGTGAAAAAGATTGTAGTAATTTTTAAAATGTCAGATCTGAAGTAAAATCTCTTATAAAAGCAGCTTATAAAAGTTATTTGAAATCCGTTGAGACGTTGAAAACTCACATAAACTCGAAATCTAACTCCACGACTGTCCTATCCAGTATTAATTATAATTAAACTCAGTTAAACGAACCAACTGAAATTGTTAACGCTTTCGCTACTTATTATTCTGATCTTAAACACAAAAAACAAAAGCAATCCTCCAGGTAGTCAACTTCTAGACAATCAAAACAGCGATACTCTATATTTATCTGAAATTAGTGAGAATGAAATGATTAATGCCATCAAGAAAATTAAAAGAAATTTTACTATGGGTCTAGATTTAATATCGGCATTTTTAGTAAAAGATCGATTCGAAGTGACAGAATGATTTGGTCAAATTAAATGATTGGTGTGTAAAAAATCATCTACCTTTAAATATCAGTAAATGCAACATTATGTCCTATTCTCGGCATCAAACCATTGAGATATTTGACTATCAGCTTGAATGTCGTTCTAAATAGAGTAACTCAATTTAAAGAACTTGGTCTCACTTTTGACAGTAAGTTGTCATTCGATGAAGATATTCGTCTAACCACTGAGTTGGTGTATAATAATAATAATAATAATAATAATTTTATTAATTTCAGAAAACTACATTAATGGAGTTTAAGAAATTTTGTCCAAATAAATAAAAATATACATACAATAAAATTGTGTTATGTAAAAACTAGTTTTAAAAGTGATACATTTAATTTAAAATTTTTAGAAAGCCTTAAGTACTAAATATATATACATATAAAATCATAGTATATAAATAATGAAATTTACAATATTTTTATTAGGTATGACTTGCAATAGTATAAAGATCCACATATTTATGTTTTAAGTAGTCGATAAAAATTCATCAATGGTGTAGCAATTTTTGTTTAACAATAACGATTTAACTGCAGCTTTGAACTTATAGATTGTTGGTAGACATTTAACATTTTCTGGTAGAGCATTAAAAAATTTACATCCATTAAAAAAAAGACTTTTTTGATACAACGCTGTTTCGTGTTTATGTGGTATAAGGAGATCTTTCTTTCTGGTATTATACAGATGTGCAGCTCTATTTTCAAATAAATTTGCTTTATTTTTATACACAAAACGAGTAAGCTCATAAATATACACAGATATCATAGTCAAAATATTTAACGATTTGAAAGCGTCCCTACAAGATTCATTGTATTTTAAATTAGCCATGATACGCACTGCTCGTTTTTGTAGGAGAAAAACGCTATGCGCGTCAGGTGATTGGCCCCAATGAACAATGGCACAGTTAATGCCAGAATGAAATGATGCAAAATACAATTGCCTTATAATTGATACGCTGCATTGTTTAGATGTTAAAGCTAAAGCATAGCATACTTTAGACAATTTAATACAGACATCCTGTACATGACTAGACCATTTAAGATGACAATCAATCCTTAACCCTAGCATTTTTGAGTTATCAGAATACTTAATATTTGTGTTGACATCTAAAACTAGGCTACTATTTACCTTTAAACTAGACTGTGAAGTTTTAAAAACTACGACCACTGTCTTTTCACGGTTTATACATAATTTGTTTTTTTCAACCCAATAGTTGATCTTTTTATAGATTGAAATGGCACAATTCTCCGCATCAGACAAGTTCCTACACCTAATTAAAATATTAGTGTCATCTGCATATGATACTATTGAGCACAGTGGTTGTTCTAAATAATTTATCAAATCGTTAATAAAAACAACAAAAAGCGTTGGACCCAATATGGATCCTTGCGGAACTCCGGTATTAATAGCTGCTAAGCTGGAAAGAGTATCTTTAATTTTTACCTGTTGAAGGCGATTTGACAAATAGGAGTTGAACCATTCATGAGCAATACCCCTAACACCATATTTTTCCAGTTTAGTTAATAGAAGAGAGTGATCGACACAGTCAAACGCTTTAGAGAAGTCTACAAAAAGTCCCATAGCCATTTCTGATTTGTCCAGTGCATTTACTATCCCATTTACAAACTCGCTTAGTGCTGAGTCTATACTTTTCTGTTTTGTAAAACCATGTTGGTTTTGGGAGAGCATATTATTAATTGTAAGAAAATCTACAAGCTGCGTATTAATTGCAGATTCAAAGATTTTTGATACACTGGGTGACAGGCTGATTCCTCTATAGTTGACAACTAAGTTTGGATCACCTTTTTTAAAAAGAGGTATTACATTAGATATTTTCAATTTCTCGGGATATATGCCTTGTTCTATTGATAGATTAATTATATATGTGAGAGGACGAACTATATACACACCAATAGTTTTTAATAATGTATTAGAAATCTCATCAATGCCAGAAGAATTTGCGTTTTTCAACTTGTTTATTAAAACTAGAACATCGCCCTCTGTCATGGCTCTAAGAAACAATGAATTACTACAGGGCTTTATACATGATGCTAGAAATTGATGATCTATACCATTAGATAAGTTTACTAATACATTTTTAGGGGCAGATATAAAAAAATTATTAAATTCCTCAGCACATTCAGTAGGATTCAAAATTTTCCCATTATCCTCTATTTCAATCTGCAAGTTATCCTTTTAGATTTGCCTAAACTGTTATTTATTATATTCCACATGGCTTTACATTTGTTCCTCGCATTTGCCACTAACTGATCATTTTTATTTATGTGTGTTGACGATAATAATTGTCGATATTCATTGTTAACAATTTTAAATTGTTCTTTAAACTGAGAGTATTTCCTACTAAGATCAGCAAAAAGTTGTACTCTATTTCTGGCGGCAATTATTTCAGGGCTGTTTTTACTTGCATGTTTTTTATTTGGGATTTGTTTTGCGTAACAGTAAATACTACAACAACGTGAAAACTTTCGTGGTGACGTACTGTGTTGCTTTGGTTAATTTAGCATTTTAGCTGTAATAAAACAAAAGGGTTTATAAACAAATCTTCCTTTATTTATAGAACAGTAATATAATTTCTGTACTTACTAATATAGCTTAACAGTTATTAATAAAAAGAAATGGGAACGGAACTCCTTATATAGGAAAAAAGTCAAATCTTTTTTCACCTGCTACACAAAAATTCAAAAAAGAAGCAACTTTTTTATTTGGCTTTGTACAATAATATATTCTTCAATTTTTAACAATTGTTCCCACTCCTGAAATGTTCAACGCAAAAAATAAAATATATAAACAATTAACAATGTCTCTTGTAGTGATTTTAATGGTAGTAGGTAACTCTCCGAATGGGTTGGAATCAATAATCCGCTTGGAATGGCACAAGAATATTTTTTGCAAGAAATTTCGTTCATTTTGCCAAATTTTTGTATTTATTCTTTCAATTCCAACTCATTTTTTATTGGGAAAATAAAGTTTTATCTTAAGGAAAAACGTTTCACAGTTTTTAATCACTAACCAAATGTCTATGGTCCATTCTACCCATCTAAAACATATATTTCACATCTTTATTTGATTTTAAGTGATTATAGGTACATTTGGCATTATCAAATGGAGAAATAGGAAGACAGGAAATAAATTAGAATTGCTGGGCCATGTTGACGTTTACCATAATTTGAGAAAAAAATGAACCACAAGCACAAAATATGGTAAAATCAACAATTCCTTTGAAAATATACAAAACAGAATAAAGCGAAGCTAATGTATTACAAAATTTCATACTTATATTTCTTTGAGGGCTCTGCTTTGGGAATTTATTTAAAATCTCAAATCTTACCGATAAATATTTCTGTTTCTATATATTCATATTAACAATTGTACTTATTTATTATTGGTCTGCTAAGTTTTACATTTCTGATATGCTTCTATTTCAAATGTGCTTGCAGAGGGCGGAATATTAAACATAATATTTTTAGTCGCAAACTCCTCTATAAATCCTTATTTTACTATAAGGAACGTAACCAGACTGCAACCAACAGCTACTCTCCGGGCTATGTGCCCCGCCGAGCGCTGAATTACAAGTTACAAGTCTGGCGCGTTAAGTGTAATAATTGCATATTACCATCAAAACGCTAATGCTTCGATTGCAACAAACACCAGCCGAAAGACTGATCCTACTTAAAGGAGCTCCCTTGCCAGTCGTCACACACCACTTGCAGACTGCAGTTTCGAGCTGTTGGCTCTCGTCAGTGCAAGGTAGGTATGCGACGACCGACATGAGAATCCTTTGACTATAGTACATCCCGGTATTTTTACAATAGCGACATGTAGTGGACCGCTGGATGGCACCTGCTGGCTGTTTTACATGTCGCTATTGTAAAAATACCGGGATGTACTATAGTCAAAGGATTCTCATGTCGGTCGTCGCATACCTACCTTGCACTGACGAGAGCCAACAGCTCGAAACTGCAGTCTGCAAGTGGTGTGTGACGACTGGCAAGGGAGCTCCTTTAAGTAGGATCAGTCTTTCGGCTGGTGTTTGTTGCAATCGAAGCATTAGCGTTTTGATGGTAATATGCAATTATTACACTTAACTTGCGAGACTTGTAACTTGTAATTCAGCGCTCGGCGGGGCACATAGCCCGGAGAGTAGCTGTTGGTTGCAGTCTGGTTACGTTCCTTATAGTAAAATAAGGATTTATAGAGGAGTTTGCGACTAAAAATATTGTTTAATGCTTCTATTTGTTTTCTTCTAAAATTTTGCAATACATTGATTCACAGTTTAAATTGAAATGTATAAACGAAAAATTGCTAGGATCTACTTCAAATCCCTTTTAAGGAAACATTTATATTCTAGCTAAAAGCAAGATGGAATTTTTATTCAAATCAGTAACAGCCGACTGAGGTAAAAAGCCCAGTAAAATAAGAAAAGTAAGGTATATCAGCTTCCGAAGAAATACCAATAGATTTTCCTACCCAGTATTTCTCTTTCGACATAGCAACAGTAACCTCCTTAAATAAATTTGTTGAGTATGACACAATTTTTCAAAATGTGTCAAAAAATGCATTGTTTTTTAAATGTAGATACTTATTTGATTTCTCTCAATTTTCAAAACCATTGGGCAAAACACCTTCACCTCAGGAGCCACTACTGATTTTACTATTTCAAGCGCAGCATATTACGAATTTGAAAACATTCTCTTAATTAAAGCAGTACCATAAAAAATCATTTACCACTGTAAACATACCTTATTGTCTTCCAAATACTTATAACATGTTTTTTTATCAGATAAAAAGAACAAATTTAGTACATATTTACATTTACTACTTCATCTCTAAAATTCTAACGGGTTATTTACATTTTTTCCAGCTAAAAGCTAGAAGAATATAATAAAATTATATGCAGGGAGGAGCAAGTTTTGAGTTAATATAATTACATCTCATCAACATTTTATATTGAAAACCGTGAACATCTCTCGTGACAATCGGAAATTTTATACTTTTGTGTTTTATTTATTTGCCCCACACTAGGCGCCAAATACAACTAAAAGAGCTTAGACATCATTTTCTGCATCTGCAGACTTCGGCACACAAAATCTATAATATAAAATGTAAACGGAAGAAAATGTGTGTCAATCCTTAAGAATTTCATACTTTCACGTTATTTATCTGCCCCACGTTGGGCGCCAAATGCAACTAAAAGAGCTTAGATATCGTTTTCCGCATCTGCAGATTTCGGTACATATAATCTATAATATAAAACGTAAACGGAAGAAAATGCGTGTCAATCCCTGAAAATTTCATGCTTTTACTTATTTATTTGCCCCACGTTGGGCGCCAAATGCACATATTATTAGTGAAATTTAATGTTACGTCTGTTTACATTTAACGTGCTATGCCTAAAAACCTGGTGACTAGTTTATACTTGAACAAAATCTGTCTTTTAGCGTTATTTTGAAAATAATTACTTGTTCCTCCTGCATATCTTGAAAGTGACTAGTAAAAAACGTAAGTAAGGTGTTCATTCAGTTTTTCCGCCATTTGTCTCTTGAACCGAGAAAGGAAAAATGTGCAGCAAACCCTTAATCGGAACACCATTGTATAATATAGAAAAGTACAAAATAATTTGATTACTACATACCACGTTACAATATGGTTGAAATCCTACAATATTAGAAGTAGAATAAATGACTTAGATTGTATTTATATTATTTAAAATATTACTAAAATAATATATGGTAGCAAAGGTAAAAATTTTGCTACAAGTTTTTATTTTAAAATCTACCATAACATATTTTCTTTCTTAAGTATAATAAACATACTGGCCTTTCAGTATGTCTTTCTTGGGTGCGAGAACCATGTGCCGTTTAAACAGTTTGAAATCATAGGTAAAGTTTTTAATCTATCCTTACAGGCAGAATAGAATATCACAATTCGCATTAAGTTTAAGAATTTCTTAGAGGCAGCAAGAGGCAATTCAATCATTTCAATGTATAGACATCTATATGGGCTACCTTTCTGTAGCGACTAGTAATTGATAATATAATGGACATTGTTAATTCGGAGCTCAATAGAGCCGTAACGGTCGTCTGCGTCAAAATCCTCTCAGAAAAAGTAATGTGTACCTAACGAATCCGTGTCTGGTACCCATATCATTTCAATCATGTACAATGGACATGTCCCACTATCTTTTTATTTGCTTCACTGATGGTATCTGTAAATAATACAACAGTACAATACAAAAATACTACATAAGCTCGTAAAATTTTTTCAAAATTTTTGAGCTTTGATAGGCGAAAAAGAAGTCCTAAATTTTAGTTCTATGATGTTATGGGACTAATTCCCGCCAAAACATGTGCGGCCAATGAAAGCGATGTCGGTATAGTGGAATAAAATCAGCCTGTAATTATACCGCTTTTTCAAATTAAGGTATAACTAAATGGGATCTTCGCCATCTTGTAGAACATAATTTTGGCCATCCGGAATGGAATATTACAACTTCTTTTAGGGCCGAATTTCGCAAAATCAAATTTTTCATGCCTGATAGTAATTTGAAAAATGTGTTTTTTAAAAGATACATTGCGCTATAAATCAACGGTTTAAGCTATGATTGTGAATTTTTGTAATCTTACTCAAAAAACTATAGCGCTTCTAACGGCACTCTCCAAATTTTCAAAATGTAAGGCGTTTTCGAGAGAATCAGCCCCAAAGTCACAACGCAAATCTGCGCATTGAAAACTTCACCGTGCGATCAAGAAGGTTATATGAAGTCAAATGTAGACAAAACTATAGAAAAGTTTTTAAAAAAAGATTCAGCTTGCTAGGTCTCATAGTTTTCGAGCAATAGAATTTTTTATACAGTCACAATTCATCTTGTCAAAATTCAGTTGCTTTTATTAGAGCCTCCGCACACGGAGCAACATGAAAGCAATTAAAAGTCACTAAGTGATGTTGGTGATAACGGTGATATAGGAGATATTGGTGACCTGAGCAACAGGGCATCCGCAAACGAGGCAATTTTAGACAATCAACTTTTGCCTCCCAAGTACAAAATACCTATTTAATATATTGCACTAGTTGGTTTTTAAAGGTGCTACATTTTTTTTCATTATGTCGAGTGAGTCAAGTGAAGTATATTCGTATACTAGGTAATAAATTATTTTGTATTTTTTCAATATTGTTATGTGCTGCCCTCTAACGGGTAAAAGATGTGATTAAGTCCCTGGTCAAAGTGAGAGGAAACCTGTTATTCTGTTGATGGCCAGTAGGTGGGGTGGCGCCATCTATGAGCCAATTGACGAACAGTCATCTAGCACATAGCAGAAAACTCTGTAGAAGTCCAGAATGTTATGGAATAGGATTCTGGTACATTCTGTGGGTGGATATAAAGAGGTGAATCCAGCAGATGGGGAACAGTTCAGTTCAGTTCAGTTCAGTGAAGTATACAGTACAGTTCTAGTATACAGAGAGAGTTTTAGGTTAGATAAGAGTTGACAAGTTTAAGAAGAAAAGTAAAGTACAGTTGTGATTTAAAGGTAGTGAATTTATATTAGATTGTTATTATTAGTTGTGTGATTCTTAAGTATTTACTATTGTAATTTAAGTGATTAATAAAATAGTGGTTAGTGAAGATTCTTGTTGCAAGTTATTTGAACCCACAGAGTGTTTACTGAAGACTGTAAACACGTAACAATAAATTACTCTACATGCTTGACAAATTGACTTCTACTGCCACCTGATGCCATGCTTTGTCTGTAATATCTTTTCGGGAATACTCTGTGAGAGTAAAATCGTATAAAACGCGCCCTAGCACCCACCAATTTTACATTAAACGCTTTCATATCAACAGGCGATATGAAAACAGATTGCATAGATCGCGCTTCGCTGCAGGTTGTCCGGATTGCTCAGATTGAAGTTGAGGAGATTGCCAATAGATTGCTTTCATATCGCCTCATTGATGGGTTCCCACTCTTACACCTAGGAAGTGACAGGGAAGAGATATTATATCGTTGTTGAACTGCTTTCATGTTTCCTCCATGTTTACAAAAATTCATGGTCGTAGCTCAAGCCGTTGATTTAATAATGCGATGTACGTTTAAAAAAACATATTTTTCAAATTACTTCTCAGACATGAAAAAAAAAAACGATTTAGCAAAATTGGGCCCTACTAAAAAAAGGTCATAGAAATTCATTTCGGATAACCAAAATTAAGCCCTAGAAATGGTGAAGATCTCATTTGGTTATATCTTAAAAAAAACTACCACAAATAAACGAGATGAAGGAGCGAATTTACTCCACTAGTAATGATGACAGGAATCTCGTCTGCCAAACTAACCTAACTTCTTCATAATCATATTCGTCCTCGAATGAGTTCGAATATTATGTCATTGTATATTTACATCAAATATAAATTAATATTATCTCCTTGTGCGGAAAACTTCCAAGTAGCAAAGTACAATGTTTTTTTTATGATTAAGTTGCCGCTTGCCAATATCCATCTATTGACTACAGATACTACTTCCCTAGTACGAAAAACTGTACACATAGGTAACGTTTTTGGTTATAAAATTTGTTAAGCACTTCACAACTGGTACCATTTTTTGTCCTTGTATTTGAGCATGAGATCGTGTGCACCAGAGGAGAAATTTTCAGCCTCGCTTCTCATCCTCTCAGCTTTTTCTTCGAGTTGGTTCAGTTTGTCACCTCTCTCGACCATGAGCCTGTGCGCTCTGTTAACCTCGCTGCTCGCGCTCGTTGCTCTCTGCCCTAGGTCCGATAGGTTGCCGGGTATATGCTTCGCTACCGCCTTGCTTGGTTTACCGCTGGACTCGCCAACTGAAAGTGTCAAAATATAATAAAAAAGTTCTTAAGATTCTTAATTTCATTAAAAACCACAATTCTTTACAGAAAAATCTGAAAAAATTCATACAACACCGATAATTCACAAATAGTCCGACTTCATGAACAACTCCATCCAAACATTCATTTTCACCAAATTACAGCAAAAAAGTTACAAACTATAGCCTTAAAAAATACAGCCCCCTCAATATCTCGATTCTCACCATAACCACTTTCCACACCCCCAGCCGCAATGTTATGTTTTACTTCTCTTAATTTTTATTAAACATTTTTCTCTCAATTCTAACTTCCCATTCAAATTTCCATTAATACTTCAAAATACACTTCTTTCACTTTCCTGATATGCCAGTTGAGCATTCATCAAAACTTCTTTCAATTTCACATGTTCCAATCGAAATAAAAATTTATTTCCATTTCGTGTGTTCCGCTTGCTGGCTCATTAATATCAAAACTTACTTCCAGAACATAAGCTACGTATCAAATTAAATTGAATACAGTCATTCACCGTGAACACATGGCGCAATTTCATATTATTTTCAACTCTTTCTGCACAGACCCTCGGGAGTTTCAAATTTAATCAATACTTTCAACTAATTTTCGTTAATAACTTTTGAATTCAAATCGATTCGAACTTCGTTCATGTATCAAAAAATTTCCTTTTTCAATTTCCATTACCGAATTCTTCATTTTTACATTTTCCAATTCAATATTGCGCAATCGAGTCCACACAGAATGGCTGGGGACATTTCCAGGCTTCCGCCGTCGAGTCCCCGACAAACGATATAAAAAGCCGAGCGCAATGGGCTCGCGCATCAAATAAAAAGTGATTTTTTTCAGAATATATAAAACAATCCTGTTATACCTTTTATATTTAAAGCTTAATATTTCAACAACGGAATTTCAGTGTTCGAAAAGTATTTATTTTAAAACTTGTGTGAATTAAGTAGTTAAGTTAAACCATTTTAAAACTTTGTTCAGTTACATTAAATAATTCTTGTTCGTTTTAAACCAATTTTACTTCAAGAAAGCATATTCAGGGTGAAGTTTTGGACCTTGCCATAGACAATAAATTTAATCAAGTGGAATATAAACTATTTCAAGTGAAGCAACCCACTCCAGGGCTTATACAGGGTGTAGCAATTAACCCTATCCGACGTTTTAATGAGCCCCCACTCTTCTCAAATAGAAAAATTAAGTGCACGAAAGGCTCCCAGGATCTGTCTCAAGTATTAAGGCTCCAAGCTCTACCGAATTTATTTTACTAAATGACGGAACGTTTCCGTGTTAACTGTATATCGTTGCTATGACACTTACACAACTCTTCTCTATCCAAGGAGCGAACGCCGCCTCCGAATAGTCCTTTGAAAAACCCCTCCTTGGGTGGCTCCGGCATATCTAAAGGTAGGAAGAGCTCGCCCATCATTTCCGTTAGATTTAAGCTAAAATCGATATAAACTATGATAAGCATAAAATACATTTAAATTCGTTCTTACCAAAACTCTGTGCATATGGTAAACTTCTGTAATTCCGAAGGAGACGCTAGATATAAACCATGTCCTCTATTACTAAAGTTAAACGTCCTGGCAATCCTAAAATGAGCAAAACAAACATCGTTTTTGTTACAAGGAAAAAACAACTGATTTGTTTCGACTAACAAGCTGTAGGGTTTGGATTCGGGTTAAGCAAGGCGGGTGTGCTCGAGGAATGTATAGGTCAAGCAGAGGTAGGGCTGTGATGGAAATAAACTTACCAAAATAGACAAGAGTATCTACAGTTAATACAATCAGCCTTTTAATAGACCCAGTAATTTCTATATTGTATTGAAAGTATGCAGAAAAGGTTGTTAT
Organism: Leptura quadrifasciata; assembly: GCA_963675555.1. Lineage (NCBI taxonomy): Eukaryota > Metazoa > Arthropoda > Insecta > Coleoptera > Cerambycidae > Leptura > Leptura quadrifasciata. Next base: position 8,008,324 of record OY776681.1, on the reverse strand, counting down.
AAATATAGACACTCTGCATATTGTCTTCAGATACTTCTCGAGAAGATATACCGAGCGATTCAGGTGAGGCATTCCAGTCTCCCAAAATTATAAGTTTATATGATTGAATTTGCAATAAAAACTAACGATTATTATTGAACTAGATAATTTGGCAACAGTGCATGCTGTTATAATCCCTAACCTTTAATAAAAGTGAACATAACCTACATGCGTAAAGTATCCGATATGATGAGTAATACGCAGCCATATTAGGCATTCCAGAACTCAACAAAACGTTCATTATGGACGACCATCCTGCGTTATCATGGCCTCTCACTACAAAAAGCCGATAACGGCTCTTCACGTCTTCGCCAGTACTTTACCTATGCTTTAGTGTCTGATGACCACGATTCGCCATTCGGTTTTGCAATTAATTTTTATAGAATGCTGATGCACTGCCGCAAGTACGATACCTGAATCACCGGTTATTTAATTAAAAATAAAATACTACGTATTTAAATTCACTAACAAAAGTGGGGCAAACGGCATCTTGTAGTTCGAAGATATTATAAAAAATATTGTTGTACGTTTATAACTTATGAGATTTAAAAATGAAGTAATTATATCTACTTCTAATAGAGTAGTAGAGACGCTACAAACTTAGAATACCTGTGGCTGCGTTTCATTTGTGTTACAGCTAGAATAACAGTAACTATGTCCAAGCCTGCTCATATGAAACAATCTGGCTGGAGGTCCCACATTACTATTTACAACAAGCTCAAGGTCAGACAAACCTCCGGCCATTCCAAGCTTGCGGCGTCCTTCATAACCATAACCTCACTTTTAAAATTCCAAAAGTACTTTTTGAAACCAACGTTATTTTGAAGTATATATTCTATTCCATGCAAACTATTTATTTTGAAGTATGAGAAATGAAAAACAGTTTGAAAAATTGACATGCTTCTTCTCAAAATGCAGTGCAGGTAAATGTGTGCCCCAAGCCAATTGAAAGTGAAAAAGGTGTGTTGATTTGTGCCTTTACTTTAAATATTTTCTCTCAGATAGATACCTGGTTTTTGTTTCATTGCACATTTATCAGTATACTGCATTTTTGTTGTGTGTGAAATGCATAAAAATCAATTGTATAGGTAGTTTATGTATAATTTCGGTTTATTCATACGAAATTTTTGTGAAATGTTCAAAAACGTAATTGTCAGATGGCCAACGGTGGAAGACGCAAAAACAATAAAAGTTCAATTTGAATTTGGCTGTTGAAAAGTCCGAAGATTGAAAAGCTGTGTTGTTATAATAAAGTTCTCAAATAATCATAGGGAAAGCGAGACGGCCAGACAAATAGACGGACATTTTGAAAGTTGTTCAGCTTTCGATGACATACGAAATTATTAAAATTATTTCTTACAGTAGGTAAGAAGTGCGGGTTCTGGCAATCCCGTTACCACAAGTATATACGTAATTCTGCTCTAACGCTCTGCGGATTCTCACGACCTTTCAATCTATAATTGTCCGAATTTAACACAAAAATAAGGCTGTGTAAAATTTGCCGTATCTGCAATGCAAACTTTTCAAGGTTTTGCGTCTTCCCTAAACACGCGGGTGTGCGCTCCCTATTTTTGAATATTCTACAAATATTTCCTCTAAATAATCTATCAACCTAAAGTAATTGGTACAGAAAAAGCATGATTATAAACATTTGTTGTGATTTATTTATATGACCAAATTGGTGAACTTACTGGTCTGTATCCTCGTTAACAATGAGTTGTTGTCCCCAAATGGATAACATTGGGTCTACAATGCCTTTGTTAGATTGTGTCTGAAAACTGGCAGGGTAACATAGGTAGATTAGAAGCAACTAGGTAGTTAAAAGGTTCCAAGTTAAGAGATCACAGCTAGACTAACATTGAGGTTATGTATGTGGTTGTGCTTCACACCAAATGGTGGGGTTCTGACATTAATTGTTTAGTTTATTGTGTATTAATTCTGTTAAAATTAATGCATATACTTGAAGGAGTTATTCAATAAGCTATCATGATTGGCTCAACAGATATATGAATTAAAATATACAACAGAGTTCAAAATACGTATGTTATTGGTTAGTTATTGGTTGGCATAATCAAAGGTATATTAGTGATTGTAGTATCTTAAGTGTCTCAGAGCACACTTATGAAACTGTCTCATATACTCCTTGAAGTATATGGCTCAATTTGTTGTGTAGATTTTAAACTAGGATTATTTACACATTGTTAGTACACTCCTGAGAAATCTATACAACAAAAATGATTTCATGCATTTATTTTCGTAGCAGTAAACAGTGAAAAGAGAACCAATGCTAGTAACAATGGTGCGGCGTTAGCTAAAAAATGTGTATATTTATTTTCAAGAATCATAACCTTGGAGAATCTCTGAACGTGTAAAAAAGCTTACCTAAGCTCTGACAGTGGCAAGAAATCAATGTCCAATAGTTGTCTTAGGCTTGGTAGGCTGTACGCTGCCAAGTGGCCATTCGATAAGTAACATATTAGACATACACTATCTGAAAAAACAAAATTTTACTTCAAAGTCAACTTACGACCTTCTTTTGTTTGTTTGGTTTATCAAAACACCAACCATCTTAAAAAATGATATCTCCCTATTCTTTCGTTCCGTTAAGTAATTTTGGTAGATATGTTAGGGTCATTTGAAGGACACATAGAGGTTATTTTAAGGAAAATTAATATCTCGTACTATTTGAAGGATCTGTGCTAAGGTCATTTGAAGGATGCGAAATATATTAATATTAAATCTAATGATTTTATTTGCCAAGTGAGCCGGCCTTTAATTTATTTCGACACTAATAAAAGGTGTGTTTTCTAATGTTCAAGTGTCTTTTATCAAAAATTGTCTCGTGTAAGTTGTCTATGATAACTATAAGATTTACCAAAATAATTAAGATAAAATTTCTATTGCTATTTAAAACAATTGCCGGTGGCGTCATCACCCGAAAACAAATGAAGGTCGTTAACTGAATTACGTGTAATAGAAACAAATATACCATAGTAAGAACAATCTCAAAGCAATACATCTTTTGTTAACTTACCTTTTAAAGAAACAACATCGGCTTTAACAACGAAATCGCTATCTGCAAGTTGTTGCCTATATACACAAGTCTGGGATGGAAGAGCCACTACTCTCGCTTGCTTCTCACTTGCGATGACAACAAATTGTCTGTCGGAAAACGTGTCTCTATTTAGACTATCTCCACCTAACGTCGGGCTCATCCTGATCTGATTCCTCGTGGGTGTCCCTTTCGAAGTGAAACCTTCATTAAGATGATAAGAGGCGATTAGTGCACGACTTTGTATATACTTACTGTCTCGTTTTTCTCTGTGGTCATCTCGCCAAGATTCGTACGAATAGGGTATAAGCGAACCGTTGCAATCTAGGAAGGACATCGTTAGGATAGCCCCTTTTAACCTAAAAATCGTCGCCCCGACCAATGACACGACTACTGGTTGTGAGGAACGGCTGTCGGGATCTGGAGGCGTTATTAATATTGTTAAGACTGATCCTAGACTAGTTCCTACCCATAACGTTGGCGTTAACAGTGTTGGCTCTAAAAATTCGCAATAGAAGTTACTTAAACTTAAAATGGATGAGATTTGGAAAACAATGTGTAGTAGTAACAATGGACACAATCAGTGTGACATGAAAAGCCCCAAGAGTAGGCACGTATTCAGTAAAATTCAATACGTTCGATGGACATTCATTTTGGCTTAAGATACATCCAATGGACGAGCGAGATGCGTCAAATATCAACTACGAACAATATTGTATGACTAACGAATATCATATGGTTGTCCATAATATAGGTTATATGGACATCTCACTGTTTAATAGATATATGTATATTCAGGTTATTTCGTGAATTAATAACACGTCCTGAATTCACAATTTATTACATATACTACAAACATTGTATACTGACATGAATGGATGTTCCGCTGTTGTCTCTATATCAATCTAAAATGTACGTACAAAAAACGGACATCCGAAAGCTATCCATTCGACACAATTCCAAAGTGTATCCGAATCTAGACGTCCAGTGGGCGTTTAGTTGATGTCCCTGTACAACCGTACATGAAACGGACGTTCAGCGGACATCGTGTGCTATTAGCAGCATATATATTTCCGATTTGCACGGCGTGGTTGCAAACAATCGGGCGATTTTGATGTCATCACTAATGTAGTTCATTGCGAAGATTTAAGTTATCACTTCTTTGAAATCTTATTTATTCATTGCGGACAGTTTGTTATATCAACATATTGTACCAACCTGACTTCCTTGTGTACGAATCGGCGAACACCAAACACTGGATAGATTCCGACGTGATATTCTCGAGTGAGCTCATGGAAGAGGACCTAGACCTCGAGAAGGAGCTGTCCAGTTTGTCTACGCGGCCCATAAAGATATAAAATTCTTAGTTATTTAAGTCCGACTTATTTGGAAAAACATATATCTAAACAAGGCACTACAACATGCGCTCGCAGCAAGCAGGATATTCTGTTGGATTATAATATGTGCGCACCATGAAAACGGCGATAATGCTTCTGTTCTGTACCGCGCAAAAAGGGCATCACGTGACAGAAATTACCAGATGCATATATCGCACGTTTCTGTTGTACACTTTTATTAGGGTGTTTTAAGCCAATAGTGTTATTTAAATTAATATAATTTAATTATAAATGTTAAAATCATAGTTCAACTATTTTAAAAAATAACTTTTTAACAGTTATAAATTGTATGTAAACATATATTTGGCCATGTTGGCTGATTGTCTCGAGTCTTCTCTAAAAAGTAGGTGCTTGTGATGGCCTAGCAAAATTCATTGACCAATGACCATCAACTGTCGTAAATAGACTTAAATTATGTTTCTTTTATCTACTGAAATCTATCTGAAATAAATTATTATTAATATACCCGATTTCTAAAATATTTGCAACTGGGAGTAGCTCATGTTTACATCAATTTATTATGAAAATTATTATTTCCATTTAGTCCAAAAATTATACGCATAATGAAGCCTAAAGCTCAAAATAACTCTAAAAATAACCTTTCAGCACCACAAAAACTTCGTAAAAATAGCAGTTTTTGAGGTACTTGAAGTTGTAATTGTTATAAAAAAATTACCATGCACAAATTATAGCAATAGCAGTAATTTAAGAGATAGTTTTAACAGAAATCTTTCTTTTTCACAAGTAACTGCCTTTTGGGACATTGAGTGTACTTTATTTACATATCAAAATGAAACAAAAAGATTTCCAAATTTACCTTTAACGTAAAACCAATCCCCACAACAACAATCACATAAAACATAAACACATGCTGTTATTGGCATTCCTAACGACAAACTGCTAGGATTACATGCAAAAAGTCCCTTGTGGCATATTTTTAGTTCAAATGTTTGCAAAACGTTATAAGAATTGCGTTATATCTTGAAATTCTGTTTTGCAAATCAGACAATCTTAAAATCAATGTGTATTTATCCAGGACTGTTGGATCCAAAATACGATAAGATAGTTAAAATAAAATTATTTGACCTCAAATAATTTTATTTTAACCTTGTTGCTTGTAGTTTTTTGATATTTCTGTCAATAGAAAAACTAGAGGTGGAAAATATACATGGTGTAATTATCCAATTAGATGTGCTGAAATATCACAAAAGTTTAAAGCAAAATTCAAGGTCACTAATTATCATTTTACCTGCACACCGGCATATTCAAATTGATTTTTCACAAGTTTAATTCAGTTGTATTTGAAACATTTATGTAAACTATTACTTATACGTATCTACAGGGTGATTAATTTGTTGTGTGCATGCAGATATCTCGGGTGTTGCGAGAAATACATGAAATATTTAATAATGAGAGTTGCTCTATTAGTGAAAGCAAAATAAACTCGAAAAAATGGGAAAAGGAATTGCCTTAGACGGTGCTGGCTTTTCAACACTTCAGAAAGTCCACAGTTAAGTTGTATAAAAAACATCGATCGGTGATATATTTTTTAACAGTATTATTTTGCGAGCTAGCGTTTCCCGCGGTATTTCGTAAATACTCTGCTTCTAATGGTCAGATCACTCAAAAAAAAAACTCGAACAAAACCAGTGATTCGGGAATTACGAATTATTTGAATGAAAATCGATAGACATTTTAATATTCATGCACATTGGTATTTTTTGCATAAAAAATTTATTTGTATGTATATCTAGTTATCTTGCTTCAGATTCAAACAAATGATTTGCATAAGCTATTTAATGTCTATAACTTCCAAACGGCTTGGCAAAGTTAAGTGTAAATCTGACTTTTGATATAAATTACTTTAAGACATGAATGAATAGCAGAAACAGCACACCGACTTTATACCGACACTGACTCACCCCGCGTAAAAAATCCTAATTATTTAACGGTAGATGCTCAAAATATGATAACTTTCATCATCAAATTCTCTTCATATTTCTCACAACAGCAGAGATATCCACATGTATATTATCACATGTATTATAGTTTCTGTAGTAAAAATATGCCAAAAGGTTTGAAAATGAAGCAGCATAGGTATTTTTTGTTGGAAAGAAGATACATAAAATAACAACTGAGGAGGAACAGAAAAGTTAACCCAGGGTACAGTGTAACAATTCGTGCAGAAGCACAAAACTAATTTTGTCATAAACCAAAACGAAAAACAGTAACAAATATATGTAAAGTTTCTATCGGGACCATTTGAATCTGTGGTCTGAACTGACCGATTGACATATATTCAACATACAAATTGTGCAGCACATTTAACACCAAGAAAGACACATTGTAGAAAAGAGCAAGAGTGCAAAGGCACAGTTAGGAACACAGATTTGCATAGATTTATTTTTGATTTGAGTAGTTGAGATACAGGTTTGGAAGTACAAGTCACCTCTTAATGACATGCTGAAAAAAACAAACAAAAAAAATTAAGAAACAATGTGATATAACAATTACAGGTGTTGTTCTGCAATAACACATTTTCACATTTAAATTTAGAGCGAGAAACCGAGAGTTTAAAAAATTGCAAAAGCTTCGGCATCTTCTGTTCGATTCTAGTTTATATAAAAATAGGGCAGCGAATGATTTCTTTTCTCTTCTAAATCTGTGCGCAATATTAGTTATCAGACATCAGTCTATATAATTGGTAGTAAATTCATTTTCTACGTAATAATAACATTTGAATTTTGTTCACAATAAAATTTAGTAATATTAAAAATGAAATATTTTTTAGTAAAAAAATAGAGAAATTCAAAAATTTCATAGTGGAGGATTCAAAACTTTATCAAATGAGGTATTACACGCATCGTCACTCTATATAAAAATTTTATAGAGGGTAGCTGTCATTCCAGGGGCGTTGAAGGGGGGTGATATAAAATTATGCCCAAATAATGCCATTTTAGAATTAAAAATTTACGTGTTTGAGAATTTTACTTTACCATTGTAAATTACGCAGGAAATGAATTTATCCTTTATTTATGGACCTTGCTGTATAATCTATGAAAAAAATCTAAACAATTAAGAAAAAATTAACATTTTCATCAAAAAATCGAAAAAAAACGAAATTTTTTACATTTTTTGAGGTTATGTAAAAAAATAGCTTCCACCATCAAAAAGCACATGAAAAATCCTGCAATTTGAAAAAAGAAATGAACTCAATTAGCTGTGACGTCATAACTTATTCATAAAAATTTTGATCCCGTCGAATAACATCGGAATTTGAGCCTTATCACCTTGTTCACAAATACTATAAAATATTATGCTAAAACATTGCTATACATTTTATTGAATTTCTGGGCTGAAATAAATATTTCAGAGCTTCCATCGCCAATCTCATATACACAAAATTATTAAAATATACGTATTTATATACGATTTAATAAACCTTTAATTTTATTTTAATGTCAAATATAAAACAGCTTCCTTCAATAAGAATGAAAAATGAAAACATTTAATTTACCTACGTGGGCGGAAAGCAATGTAATTGTAACTTCAATACTCTTGTTTGATTTTACATTTACAGTTCATAACCTAATCTTTCTTTCTCTAATAAAATTTTGTATTCTTTTTAAATTGTTTTTATGTTTTGTTCCTGAATATGGTCGTACTAATAAAAGTGGATGTAAAACGTTTAATTTTCCAATGGATGCCAAGTTAATGGACAAGTGGAAGCTACTTATTAGTAGGTTAGGGTTATTTATATTTTACTTTTCTATAGAGTTTTCTAGTAGTAAAAAAAATGTTGATTTACAGTTAATAGCACAGCAGTACAAGTTAAAATTTATGGAACAATTTCCTTGTAATATTATTCCGGTGCCGATTTTTATACAAAAAATTATGTTAATTTTGCTAATTACAATAATTCTGTACAAGATTTATTATAAACTGTGTACCTAGTTAATTTTATTTGTTCTACTTTTAGAAGAGACAATGGGAAATCCAATAAGTTTTCATTGATCTGTTCTTGCCACTTTAAGATGGCGACAGAAATAATTTACCAGTGATATTTAAACGGAACGTTGAAAACATTTTTTCATATTCACATATAATACCTGTTACCCGTACGAGGCCATAAAGACTTTTTAGAAAACTGATAGACTAACTTGAAGTTAGCAGTAAACTAAATGACATATTTTTGTATCCTCAATCCTTATTTGAGGATACTATAATTCATATAAATCAATTTGTTAAATTAAAAGTTAATTTCTTCCAATGTATTTTACATGTATATAATTACACATTTTGTGAATGTGAATTAGTCGCTGAAAGTTTTTTAATGTTTTCTGAGGTAGAAATAATTCTAAGCTATGTTTTAACCCTCTTGATAATGGTCTTTATTAACTAGAGCATTACGAGTCAGTTAAGACAGTAGTATGTTAGGTTGCCTAATATGTGATGTCACACTAATTGAGTTCATTTTTACGATGATTTGCCCAAATAATAACGTCCCCAATTTTTGAACTAAAATGCGTTTTATCAGCAATTCTAAGTTGTATTGATTTGAAATTTGGCACACGTTTTCATAATCACAAGCTACGTTATTTTCCGAAATTTCAATAAAATTGGTTCATTCCCAGAAAAATTGATACAAATCAAAAATCTTAGGTTATATACGTTTTAAGTGATTTTAAGTAGACATTCTATGTCAAAAACACTTAAACAAGTTAAACAACATTAAATGCTGACTATAAACTGTCAACTATTTTTTATATAAACCTAGAATCTTAAATAAAGTACAAACACGATAGCATTGACAAAACCAATTTACTTCTCGCATATCATCACAAGGAATCTGAAGTATCATCAAGGCATCATCAGTGTTTGTACCTCACACGCGGGAAATCAAAACATACTCCAAAAACTATCCAATTTTTTAAATTCCCTATTAGATTAAAAATCTACAAGTGATGTGAGACGTAACAGATAAATCTACAGTGTGGTTACTCAAATATCTACAACAAACTATTTACCTATTAAAATGCATAAATTTTTGGAATGATTTAAAGTAGATACTGCTATTGCTGTCTATGTATACAACTTAAACATAAATAAAACAAAAAATATAATAGCTATATTCTACGACAAAAATGACAAACTAGTGATTGGTTTCGTTGGGGATATCAAAATTTACGTCTTGCTTGAAAAGAATTGGAAAGTACCTTTTAATATCCCCAATTTTAACTTTACTTTTCCTTAATTGGGAGTAAGATATGTTGAGTAAAGAATAGAAATATTCATAGGAAACCTAGTTTTTTAATAGCAGAAGGTTAGAGAGAAGAGAAAATGGCCGGTAAAATTTGGGGGAATTCATTCAAATTGTTTCGACGTCTTTGAATATTTTGGGCGGTTAAATTCAAACTGGCACTACGCTCAAACATAAAGGCAACATATCGTATAATAATGTACAAATTGAAACCTTACTACAAGAACTATGAGTTTTATAGCGGTAATCAGCCGTATATTTACTTTTCGGATGTTCTATCTGTGGGAGTGCGATAGGAAAGTTTATATTATAATTGTTCAATATTCTATACGATACTCTGCAGTTTTTTGCAAAACGCTATGAATTATTAATAGATAGGCAAAGCGGGTACGGGTTTACTGAGTAGAAGAAGGGTTCTGAATGACGTCAGATTTGAAATAGCTATAAACAGGTGACAAACAGGTCTTAAATAGATATAAACAGGTTTTAAATGGATATAAACAGGTCTTAAATCACAAAGGCTCCTGATGGACACGTCATCCAGTTCACGACGTCAGTGAGCCCGAACCCGCTTTGCCTATCTACTTTTATTTTTGTCTTGTAGAATATTATCAATTAATTTTTCTCAAAAGCAACACAATTCTTCTTCTAGTTAACAATTACCCCGCCAATTTTAAATAAAGCCTCTTCAGTTACCGTGTATATAAAATCGCGACGGACGGAAAACTATTGAATGTGATTAAAAGTAATAAATGCGTCCACTCGGATCTCCTCCTCTTCAACATGACAGCCTAGAGGAGTCTTCTGTGTATAACAATAAAAATAATGTTCCCATAGTAAGGTTGAGGTCTGAGTTATCTTACATCTGTACAAAGGGAGTGCAATTAGACTACAAGTGCAAAAAACACACCAAACGTTACTATTTGTATTAATTCTTAATATTTATTTAATTTTCCACTGAATAAATTTTAAGTTGTCTATTGAGTTGTTTGCTTTATTATCAAAAGATTAAATTGAGTAACTATCGAAATTAGTTTTTCTTTCTATTATTATTATTATTTATTCATTTTTAACAAAAATAAAGGATGGCGAAAGGATTTTTCCTGACGGTTCACTCTATATGATTCGAATCTCATTAATTGCATCAAATATTTTAAGGTTAGGTAAGACTTTATAATTTCAAACCACATTTTAAAAGAAATGTCATTTATATACTGTGTTAGAAATAGTAATGTTGTGTTGATTATGTCCAAACTCTGCCTTTTGGTAATTATATTTATTTATTAATTTAGTTTATTTTAATTCATCCTTGTAGTGTCTTTAATTGACAATAAATAAACACCTGCTGTTATTTAATTTCAAGAAAATGGCAACAATATCTCACAAAATATGCCTAACCTAATATTTGATGCTGTCAAAGAGTTGTCAAATAGGTCTGTCCACAAAAAAATTAATCTACATTAAAAGTAGTGAAAAATAAAGATTTTTACCCAATAATAACAATATTAGAACTGTGGTTGAAAAAAGTCGATCCGAACAACAGCAGCGGCCGTAGAAATTGCTTGCTTCATTTGAGTCAGATAAACGCGTATAAATGCCTTTACTATTTAGAACGTCAAATAGAGTTTGTTTATTGTTGTCAAATATGAGGAGGATTTCCAGAAAAGAGATTCACATAATTTGCTGAACGTAGACGTGACGTGATTATGGTATCCGATTTTATTTCAAAGCACAGATAAATACGACTATGATAAATATCGGCAAAAATATCCTGTCCGTCCTAGCTTATGCCAGTCGCAAAATTAACTACATCACTACAGCAACATCTAGAGTATCTATTACAAATAACGCCGAAAGTAAATAACAACTTTTTAAAAACTTTGTAGGGGTTTATAACACCCATAAATCTATCATTTGCAATTAAAAACCAAATTTAATGGACAGACCTATTATTTCAGAGTAAAATATCATAAAAATCAAAGTCAACCGTTCATTCAAAAAGCTAACAGATTGTGTTTTTCTCGCTTCAACATGACACAAATCCCTATCTAGATTGCCCACTTGCTGTCGTTTTTTTTGGCGATTGAAATGATTTAAAAACGAGAGTCCAGGCGGCAAATAGTTTTGTGATTCGACGCTTTGCCCTCGCCTGGACAAAGCAGGACAATAAGAATGTTGATTGTGACATTTGAGCATACATTGTCAGTAGTAAGTAAATGTTCGACAAGTGCAAATAAAACTCAAAAACAATTCGAATGAACTGGCTACTGATTATTTAATCAAGACGGCCGAAAAAGGTGCAGCACAAACAGTAAGTTAACGTATTCTTCTGTACAACTAAAATGAATATCTGAGTATCTACTAAGTATTTATGAGAAGATAAGTAGAGTGGTAACTATATGAAAGTAAATAGTTCTAAAATTTATTTAAAAAAATATATACCTGTCTCATTCTTCTTTAAAAAAATTACTTATAGGGCCATGAAAATGTTTGTAACTTTTTAAACAGTTGAAAGGTGACAATGAATCTAATGAAAAAATAATGGAAATAAATGTAAGAATGAAGACAAAAAGTAAGAAGTAAAAGTCCAGATTCGCCAACTGACCAATAGAGGCGTAGATACACGTGAAGGTGTGTCTCAGATATAAGTATTCGTACAGTGAAAGTTAATATAATAAAAAATTGTGGTAGAGTAGTTGTATAGTGGCCAAACGAGAGCACTTTCCCTTGCGTTGTTTATGGAACTACGTCGAAATATTTGACGGGTTTTAGGTCTGCCTAAACATAACGAGTTATGTTCGTTTTGTTCATTGTTCAAGCGCCTGATAAACTACAAACATCCTTATACCCTTAAAAATGTCGATGACAAGAAACTGCCATCTCGTGATAATGACTACTTGTTAGCCTTACTATTTCTCATATATCATAAAAGCTAGTAAGGAGAGCAAGTTAGTTTACTCTTGAATATAAGGAGACCTAGACAAATTGTTTAGTGGTTGGTGTGCTAGATGATGCATTCGTACAAAATGTAACATTGCAATGAGAGAGAATGTAATCTATTTTATGTAATAATTTAAAAAGGTAAATGAAACTAACAATATCCTCCGGAAATACAGACATTGCATTTCAAGTTATCACCTAATATGATACTATTTGGATCGTTAATGAATGACGGAGATAACAAGGGCCCCGCGTTTGACCCTTGCGGTACTCTTTTAAATGGCAACAAAATTGATTGATAACCGTTGGAAATTACAAGTTGGCGTCGTCTGTTGGTAACAATAATAATAGTAATATTAATTAACTAATTCATACCAATAAATCTGTAAATATGTATAATATCGGCCTTATTAGAAAACTTTGGAAAATTATTTTTTTATTTATGTCAAAAGGCGCACATTTTTCAAATATTTTGAAGTAGTCTTGGGGAATAAGTGATAGGACCACATTTTTTTGATGGACGTGTGAATGGTCAAATTTATTTGGAATTTTTACAAGACAGCTTGGAAGAATTACTGGAGGGTGTTCCTAGGGATATTAGGGAGTTAATGTGTTACCTCCATGATGGAGCACCTGTGCACCACACTGCGGCTATTCACGAACATTTAAACGACGCTTTTCCTAATGGTTGGACAGGAACAGGAGGACCATAAGCCCTGATTTGACTAAAATAGACTTCATTTGTGGGGCTGTGTTAAAGAGCAAGCGAAAATATGAAAGAAAGAATAAGAGAAATTTTCAGGAAACCGCTGTAGATATTTTAATAAATGTGAGTAGATCATTCGAAAATGGTCTACAGAAATGCATAGACGTACTGGGAGGCCAGTTTGAACAGTTCCTATAAACACTGGGTATTATTTATTTGATTAAATTAGGTTCAAAATAACTTTGAATTTTTAAAATAGTGCCAATTTTTGTATTACCTAATACCGTATTTTCTGTTCCTATTATTTATGTTAACTTTTTTTTAATATTTAACGATTAATTATAAATTTTTAAGATAGACTCAAATGGGATTCAATTAAACTATGAAAAAATACTACTGAGGCAACCAAGACGCACCCAGAAAAAAATTTAATACTACTTTCAATTATTCGCACTTTATGTCAAGATCACGGCTACTTGATCAGTTTGAAATGAAAAGTATTATAATTTTACGATTTTTAATGAAAAAATAAAAATATCTCTGGAAATATCGATTTTAGGTATAGGTATTAGGTCGTTGAAAAGGTAATTTTACGCTGACTTCATAAATGTAAAAATATACAGGGTGTCCCACGACGAACTGCGGCGATCGATATCTCGAAAAGTAGACATCGGAAAATGTTGAAAATTTGGTAGTAAACTAATGTCGATGGGGGAAACTCGGCTAAAATATTTTCAAGATGGTGGCACTTCCGGTTATACCGGAAGTCGATACCAACTTGCTTATTTCAAATGGGACACCCTATATATTATTACATTTTTGAATTGTATGCAAAATTCTAGGTCGATTTTGTGTATCATGTCCTATACCTAGGTCTCTCCGTTTTTGAGATATTTCAATTTTTATGTCAAAAATGACGTTTGCGGGCCCCCTAAAAGAGTTATCAATTTTTCCTATAAGGAAGCCTCTATTATCTAATTTGGGTTCGATTCTTTGTTGAAAAAGACCTACTTTAATAGAGTTTTTATAATATTTTGATAGGTATTAATACAGAGTGTTCAAAAAATAAGAATAAAGATGAAATTGAGAAAACTGTCAAAAATTAATTTTTTCAAATGGAAACCCCCAATTTTTATAATATCTTATTCGCCATTAAAAATAAGGATAAGTTTGTATATGGATGTCTATTCCGAAAATTTTTAGTTTTCGAGATATTCCTAATTCAATATTTCTATATGGGTATTTTGTTATGGATATTAAGTTATATTACTCTTAGTTGGCTATGACGGCGTTGAGTGCTAAACAAATGTATGTAGCTGTCACTTACCATTTGACAAGTATCAATTATCATGCCGGGGCGCTTAAATTATACGCACGAGGATTACTAAAATTTGTTTATAATCTATGGAGAATGTAACAAAGTTTTATCAAGAACGTGTGAAATATTTGCTAATAGATATCCAGATAAACAGAAACCGTCTCCGAACAGTATTAAACGAATAATGGAGAATTTCAAAAATTTTGGCACCGTTAAGGCAACAGTTCATAAAAAAAAACCGATTGTCGATGATGAAAATATCGAAATTGCTATTTTGGGATATTTTGCGGCATATCCTATGACATCCTTAAGACAAGTGGCCTTACAAACAGGAATCTCCAAGAACTCTATTCATAGAATTATTTTGAAACACAAATTCCATCCCTATTCCATTTCTATGGTTCAACACCTAAAGGACACCGATTTGGCCAGAAGAGTTCACTTTTGCGAATTTATTTTAACAATGTTACAAGGCGACTTTCGATTTTTGGACAACATAATTTGGACTGACGAGGCAAAATTTACAAAAAATGAGCTTTTCAACAGACATAATTCCTACTTTTGGTGCGATTCAAATCCCCATGCCGTGAGATTGCGAAATTATCAAGAAACCTGGCAATTTAATGTGTACTGTGCTGTGAGAAATGATGGAGTCGTAAAACTTAATTTTCATGAAGAAAACATAAATGGTAATGAATTAATAGTTTCTGTTTTTCAAATTACGTATCAACTTTTTTTTAGGTGAAAGATATTTGAATATATTACAAGATTTAGATCATGAATATTTGAACAATTTACCGCAAGCTGAACATAGGCAAATATTTTACCAACACGATGGCGCGCCACCACACAGCAGCTTCATAGTTAACAACTTCTTGGAAGAAACTTTTTACGATAAGTAGATTGCTAACAATGGACCTTTTCTGTGGCCTCCCCATTCTCCTGATCTGTCTGTCTTAGACTATTTTATATGGGGAACAATAAAAGATATGGTTTATTTTAATCCAGTCACAACAATGGAAGATTGTCAGGCAAGAGTAAGGAATGCTTTTGAAAGATTATCTCCAGGTTATATTAGAGCGGCCACCCATGACGAACTAATCAAGAGGTGCGAAAAATGTTTGGAAGTTCAGGGTGGACACTTTGAACACTTATTAAAATAAATTTTTTTCCTGAGTATAAGTAGTTATACTGTTAGTATTTTATGTAAGAAACTTTTGTATCTAAGTTACATTTGTTTAATTATTTTATGAACTGTTGCAGTGCCAAATTTTTTGAAATTCTCCATTATTCATTAAATACTGTTCGGAGACGGTTTTTGTTTCTCTGGATATCTATTAGCAAATATTTCACATGTTTTTGATAAAACTTTGTAACATTCTCCATAGATTATAAACACATTTAAGTAATCCTCGTGTGCATAATTTAAGCGCCCCAGCATGATAATTAATACTTGTCAATTGGTAAGTGACAGCTACATACATTTGTTTAGCACTCAACGCCGTCATAGCCAACTAACAGCAATTGAACTTAAAATCCATAGCAAAATTCCCATATAGAAATATTGAATTGGGAATATCTCGAAAACTAAAAATTTTCGGAATAGACAGCCATATACAAACTTATCCTTATTTTTAATAATTAGAATTACATAAGATTCTAAAAATTGGGGGTTTCCATTTGAAAAAATTGATTTTTGACAGTTTTCTCAATTTCATTTTTATTCTTATTTTTTGAACACTGTATTAATACTTATCAAAATATTATAAAAACTCTATTAAAGTAGGTCTTTTTCAACAAAGAATCGAACCCAAATTAGATAATAAAGGCTTCCTTACAGGAAAAATTGATAATTCTTTTAGGGCCCGCAAACGTCATTTTTGACATAAAAATTGAAATATCTCAAAAACGGAGAGACCTAGGTATAGGACATGATACACAAAATCGGCCTAGAATTTTGCGTACAATCCAAAAATGTAATAATATATAGGGTGTCCCATTTAAAATAAGCAAGTTGGTATCGACTTCCGGTATAACCGGAAGTGCCACCATCTTGAAAATATTTTAGCCGAATTGCCCCCATCGACATTAGTTTACTACCAAATTTTCAAAATTTTCCGATGTCTACTTTTCGAGATATCGATCGCCGCAGTTCATCGTGGGACACCCTGTATAGGGTGTTTTATTAAAAAAAATGACCTCGAAGATGCTCCGCAGTAGCAAGTCACCCTGTATATTTCAAAATACTTTTAAAATGTACGCTTTGACACTATACCACTTCTATAAAGAAATAATATTGGCCGATATTGGACTTTGAAGCACTATTGGGACATATCATCGGTAATTTTGTATGTCTTAACATTTTTCATATTTTCGGGTCTGCTTTTCCAGAGAATGTATTTTCAGATTTTTTTGTCTGTCTGTCTGTTTATCCGAATGTCCAGCACGACTCGAAAAGGGCTCAACAATATGTAGAGTAGATAAAATGATAACAAATCGTAGGCTTATGAATAAAATGAACCTTTACCTGATTTAAATTAATTTTCCTGTCTTGTGAGCTTCATGCAATTTTGATTATTTTAAGGTTAATATAAAATTCTTCGGTCGTTTTCTTGACCAGCTCCAGATGACGCTAACTTTATTAACGAAATGCGTGTCTAGTGTAAAGTTTGGATGTTTGCGAGTCATTTCAGTTTCGGCGTCACAGGAAAGGAACTATACTTGTCACAATCACAACAAATTCCCCACAATCCGAAGTAACATATTACAACCCATGAAAGCTTTGACTGACTCACCAGAAGCATTAATGATGTAGTAGCCCCAACACAAACAGTTTGTTAAACATAACCTATGGCGATTGATCCCTCCTGTTTTCTTTTAATGCTAGTTTTTGACAAGGCATAAGTTCGAGATTACCATCACAGTACGTACCAGATTACTTGTTAGGTGAAAATAACACTTAAAGAAACATGTCAGGTTATTGTTTAATATTTTAGAAAGTAAAAACCCACTTAGCTAGTTCGTAGGTGCAGAGATTTTTGGTGCAATTGCCATAGGGTTATTCCAGTGTCTCTACGCAATGAGGGTTCTATAGATTTAGTTTACTGTAGGGTACGAAAAAAGAAAGACTTACCTTTCGTGCAAATACAAGCACAATTTGTAAGAACTTCAAAGACACCTAGAGCTCCTAGAAAAATTAAAGACATTTTTGCCCATGATATATTTGTACAACTATTGTACTAATATTATTAACAGGTAAGTCACCAACACAAATATTAAATGCAATGATTAATCAATAATTAAAAATGGTTTAGTCAAGTAGAATTTCTACGACCTGTTACGATAGCTCAGTGAAAAAGCACTTCAGTTTCGGGGTAAATATGCCAAAGGAAACGTGGAATGTATCGGGTGACCCAGTAAATACCCCCCCCCCTTTTCTTGAACAGTTTTAAATATAAAATTCTGAAATTTGGGAAATCAAATATAAGTATCAATGGCCACATGTTGACCTTTCGGTGATAAAAAAATCAAATTCAAAGTCTACTTCGAAATTTTTTCCTGAGTTCCAAAGCCAACTAGAAATAGCAAATAAATGCAATTTCCAAGGTTATTTTTCATCCAATTTTAAATCTGAAAAAGCGAGAGAAATTATAGCTTTATGAGAAAAGTGACTTAAATACAGGGTGCTATTTAGAATAAGAAAGTTGTGGCAATTTCCGACCACACCGGAAGTGATTTTTTTTTACCACCGAATGGTCAAAATGTGGCCTTGATACCTATACTTGGTTTCCTAAATTTCAGAATTTTATTTTTAAAATTAGAAAAAACTGGGGGGTTGGTACGTTCTGGGTCACCCGGTATGGAAAAATGAATTTTTCGCGATCATCGCGAGGCTTATAGATCTGTTGCATGCTTTTCCGAAAAACAATCAAGAAACCCGGTTGGGTTAGCAGCTAATTTTCCCTCTCCCATGCGAAAGTGAAACGAGACCGGGGTTCATATACAGCAAGATGTTGCTTTCCTACTTATCCACACCTAATTTTTGAAACAAATTCACTGTGAATACTTTTCTGAAACATTCCGTGATGACACACCAAGATAAGTGAAGCGCGGGAATTGGTCAGTTCACGAAAGCCGGTAAAAGATAAAGAGAGTGTGGGGTGATTGTCGCTATATGTATATCATAATATATTAGTATAAAAATGTATCGCGGTGACTGTGTACTACCAAAACTGCAATATTGGCGAGCGACCATCAGCTGTTGTCGCTGGGCGGCGGTAGGGAACACCGTGGAGGGGCCGAGTGTGTGACAGGCCTCCTCTGAGTAGCTAGCCGTCGACAGGCACTTGTGGAGTTTGCGAGTACCTTGGGATCGGGACCTGCGTGGTGGGTCTGGACGTACTCGACCAGTGGTGGCTGATGCGCCGGTTGGAAACGCTGACGGTGGACTGCATACGCCGTTTATCTACCCAAGTACCAGCACCACTTATACACCAGCATGTTATAAGACAAAGGACACGCCGAGGACACAAACGCCATCGTCTCGCACGATTTAGCCAGACTAAATCGTGTCTGAAATGGCACGCCCTCTGATGGAGGAGGCGCCCAGGGAACCAACAATTTCTGTTTTAGCCACCACTTGTTTAAGCAAAGTCATGTTCCGTCAATGCTCTGTCAACTGCGCGAACATGACGAATGTAAAACGAGTTGTGTTCGTCACGTTCATTATGTTCACTATGCGCCAGACCAGACGAATAAAACAAAAATCAGTCAACATTTCCAAGAACCAAAAATCCTAATTCGCGTGATACATTAGAGTTAGATCCCATAATCTAGAAACGCTCCGGACATGACCCACAACGTTCAGAACCTCCATTGTCACTCTACTTAGGCAACTAAGTTAATTCCCGTAAACGGCATTCTGTTAATTTAAAATGGACTAAAATATAAATCTGCGCCTTGTGGGAATGCCCGCGGTCTATATCTAGATACGAGACTGTCTGTGGAATTGGATGCAATAAAGGGTATAAGTTCTTAATCGTTACTACTTCAATGTAAAGATTTGAAACCTTTTGCATTATGTTCAGTTTCGGCAACATATGCAATGTATACCTTTGAAAATTAATGAACTCACCCCGGGGGGGAGTTGCAGCCCCCATTTTACACCCCCAATTCAATAACTCGCAAAGATTTCAACGAAATCGGCTAAAATTCATATCATGGGGGTGATTATGAATCCAAAGTGAAAATTAGAAAATTCAAAATGGCGGACTTTAAGAATTAATCCATTTTCTATTGATTTTACTCAAAAATACGTAGAGTACGCAGGAATTAATTCTTAAAGAACACCAAAAACACTACTTTGCCTGATCTATTAGAGTTAGATCCCATAATCTAGAAACGCTCCAGACACAACCTAGTGATAACGTTCAGAACCCCCATTGTCACTCTACTTAGGCAACTAAGTTAATTCCCGCGTACGACATTCTGTTAACTTAAAACGGACTAAAATATAAATCTGCGCTTTGTATGAATGCTCACGGCCTGTATCTAGATACGACACTGTCTGCTGTTTCCAATAATATGCTACTAAATAATCAAATTCGTTAGTTATTGACGCTGGGACATAAAGAAAACTTCCATTATAATTAACAGGCGAACATTAGGGTAATAAAAAATCTGCGATATAAGTTGAGAGAGGCTATAAAAAAGGCAGATTACTTATTAATAACCCCGTTTGGGGATTTTAATTTAAAACAACCCTAAAACTTCTAATGGCTATTTAAGTTTGCTGCAATCAAAGCTGAAATACGTTCGAGATATTTAAAGGCGATAAAATACTTTGATGCTGTACTGATTTCATGACCTTGATATTAATGGCCGCCTGCACCGCCTATAACCTAAGGAATGAATAACTAAGCAATTTTAATAATTTATAATAGCCGTTTACTAAATATAAGCAGTTCGTTTGTGTATAATTGCTGAGCAAATTAGTATAAACTTTTTGGAGTGCTTCAAAGATCTATCCTGGGACCTCTATTGTTTTTAATTTTTTGTAAATGATCTACTCTATTATTTGTCCCTGTTGATGTTTGTAGATAATGCAAATTTTCGAGAAAGTAACAAGGATTCCAAAAGCTAGTATAGTCTATACACAGAAACAATTTTTTTTATGCCAGGAATGTCATGAAAAGGTGAGCGGGGTAGTTATTGGCGACATCTTACGCTGGGCAAATATCGAGCCGTATATTTTTATGAAGGCTTGGAAGGTTTTCAAATTCACGCGATGTATAAATATACTACTAAAAACCCTTCCTACCAGGTTTTGTCCCACTTTTCAAACCTGTTTTATCTTTCGCTCCCTTTATCGAATTGTCCCACAATTTACTCCGTTTTATTAATTATTGCACTTGGCTTTAATTTGCACTATATTTTCTAGTTATGACTTGCTACAAATATATATTATGTGGTAAGTTACGTTTTCATTTCAATGCGACATTCACCCGAGACATAGGATGGCGGTGGTGTCCTGGCAACAGATAATAACTTAAAAGTAGACATTAAAAACGATGAGCAATGAGTGAATTAGGACGAGTACAAGCAGCACGACTCTATAGACTAGGTATATATGTATAGGTAAGGCAATTAGCTCTCTAGAAAGCCTAAGTCTAGCCTAGGGCAGGTCCTACGCTATACTACGTGGCTTCCTACCCCAAAGCCGCCTCGTAAGGTGTGCTAGACAACTGAGACTGCCGTCCTCGCCCTTTATAATGTGCCAAAGCCACCGAGAACAAAGTCAAAAACCCACCATTGCCCGCTGGAAGAAAGCGTTAGTAAAATTATGACTCGTGGGGGAAAAGTAGATGGACTTGCCGATGCAAAAGTGAAAAGACATCGTTAAGGATAAGATAGCCTGGACTGGATAATATTAGATTTAGTTAATTGGCTAATAGTCTATACAATTTTAGATATGTCAAAGAAATCCTATAATTTTTAGCCCTAATAATCAATCAGTTTAATTGAATATGTTATAGAAAATGAGTGGAACGAAGTTAAAAACAAACCATATGTTAGTAGAATGCAGGTGGTCGTCGAACTTGACTTGACGTTTCGCTGATCATCCTGCCAGCTTCTTCAGATTCTAAAGATTGAGTTTGTTGTGTTACACTCCTCGTTATATACTACCTAGGCGCCGCTTCGCTTCGCTGGTCATTGGTCGCGCTTGGTTCGCTACGCTGCTCATTCGTTGTGTTTGGTTGACCCTGACTTACTACGGTGCTGGTACTTGGGCAATACCAGGCTCCACGTGTTACTAAGTCGATACCCATCCTCTCTGTTAAAGTTGTTCACGTTTTTCATAATTTTCCTGTCTAATATATTGACGTCCTCGTAGTCGATTTAATGGTTCTCGTTATTATGGACATGTTCTGCTATCGCCGACCTATCTGTGTACCCAAATCTGGTATTTCTCTGGTGTTCTTTGATTCTGCACTGGATACTCCGTCCTGTTTGTCCGATGTAGCTCTTACCACATGTGCACTTCAACGGGTAAACACCTTTTGATAACAGTTTGGGGACAGGGTCTTTGACTGAGGGAAGCATCTGCTGTATTTTCTTAACTGTTCGAAACCGTACACCTACTTTCTTTTTGAATAAAATCTTCTTCAGCCTATCTGTGACTCCCGCGACGTAGGGTAGGCATGCATACATTGTTGGTTGTTGCTCTTCTTCTGTAGTTCTCTGGTTATTTACTACTCGTTGTATATTGCTTTGACTGTATCCGTTCTTCTCTAAAGCTTGTTGGACATTCTGTAGTTCCTCGGGTTTGTTATCGTCGTCGCATATTGTGTTGGCTCTGTGGACCAAAGTTCTAATTAACGCTCTATTCTGTTGTGGATGGTGGTGAGATGTCGCATGTAGGTAACGATCGGTGTGCGTTTTCTTCGATCGTTACCTACATGCGATATCTCACCACCATCCACAACAGAAGAGAGTGTTAATTAGAACCTTGGTCCATAGAGCCAACACAATATGCGACGACGATAATAAACCCGAGGAACTACAGAATGTCCAACAAGCTTTAGAGAAGAACAGATACAGTCAAAGCAATATACAACGAGTAGTAAATAACCAGAGGAGAACTACAGAAGAAAAACAGCAACAACCAACAACGTATGCATGCCTGCCCTACGTCGCGGGAGTCACAGATAGGCTGAAGAAGATTTTATTCAAAAAGAAAGTAGGTGTACGGTTTCGAACAGTTAAGAAAATACAGCAGATGCTTCCCTCAGTCAAAGACTCTGTCCCCAAACTGTTATCAAAAGGTGTTTACCAGTTGAAGTGCACATGTGGTAAGAGCTACATCGGACAAACAGGACGGAGTATCCAGTGCAGAATCAAAGAACACCAGAGAAATACCAGATTTGGGTACACAGATAGGTCGGCGATAGCAGAACATGTCCATAATAACGAGAACCATTAAATCGACTACGAGGACGTCAATATATTAGACAGGAAAATTATGAAAAACGTGAACAACTTTAACAGAGAGGATGGGTATCGACTTAGTAACACGTGGAGACTGGTATTGTCAAGTACCAGCACCGTAGTAAGTCACGGTCAATCAAACACGACGAATGAGCAGCGAAGCGAACCAAGCGCGACCAATGACCAGCGAAGCGAAGCGGCGCCTAGGTAGTATATAACGAGGAGTGTAATACAACAAATTCAGTCTCTAGAATCCTTCTGAAGAAGCTGACAGGATGATCAGCGAAACGTCAAGTCAAGTTCGACGACCACGGCAAGACCCGGAAGGAACTACTTCAAACCATATGTTGATTTTAATCGTTTTTAACGGGAAAGGCACAATAATGCACCAAAATAGCAGCTTCACATCGTTAGAAGCTTAAATTCAATTTGTTAATTATAAGTTGGATGTAAAAATCAATAAATAAAACATGAAAAGTTACAGCACTATTATGTTATCAATAAAAAATACTAATTAATGAAAAGTAACCGAGATACAAAATTTAGTGATCAAAATCTCGTAATTTCAGCCAATTGTGATTCCCTTTGCTAAGCCGAGCTTCTAACACTGGAGTAACATTAGGCGAAAATTGAAAGAGGCCCTTGTCCAGACTCTTCTACTTTTCCCCCTCTATTAAATGTCGTCAAAGTCACAAAACCAAAATAAACACGTTTGAGGTAAAACTGGACGTGAATCTTGACAATAATATGTAACAAGTAAAGCAACGTAGCAAATAAGCGATTACAAAAATGGAGAACAAAACACAAAATGTTCGGTAATAATTGGGGTAAAACTGTGGTGTGCAGCGTAGATTAAAAAACTCCGCTAAAAAGTCCTATTTTAGTTAAGACGCTACGCTACAAAAAAATCTAAGTATGTCAACATTCCCTGGCTAGTTTTTAATTATTAATTAGTAGAAAATAAATCCAACCATGTTACACAGGCACTTCTAAGGATTGGAAACCTTCCCACAGGGAACAGTCAAATGCGGGGGCCTTTCTCAAGCAATGCAATAAATTGACCTTTCCAGCTGTCAAAAATCGTTAATATAAAATGTATAATTTGTTGGATCAATTTTATTTTACAGTCTCTTTATAAACGCCGATTGTCCTATACCGATTTTTGTTGATTAGTGGAAATTTCAATACATGGAACGGATGATGTGATCGTATTCTAATTTCTCCTGTGAAAAAACTTCGTATGATTGAAAAGACGTCCATTAGAAGTGCTTATACCGGGTGTTAGAAAAGTATGGGAACGGTGGAAAATCTCGAACAGTTTGCATCAAATCGAAAAATAAAAAAATACGTGTCAAAAATTTTTCAAAAAACTATCTACTGAGACCAAAATGACCTCCCCACCAACTTTAAAATTTCAAACGGAACCCCCTATTTTTTATTGCGGAATCGGATTCTACGGCGAAAAATACGTAAATTTTATTCCGGACATTTTTTCAATTCTTGCATGGTGTCGCTGTAATAGCAAAAAATGAAAAGAAAACATTACTGTTTCAAGAGTAGCGTCTTGTGCCCATAAAAAAACGTCCAATTCAAAAACTGAAAAACACGTATTTGTTATTTTTAAGAAATCTATCCAATGACATTGGATTCGACTCTCCCACCTCTAACCCAGTGGGTGGGGCGAGGCGCAACTTTGAAATTTGTAATGAAAATCCCTATTTTTTATAGCGGATTCGGATTCTACGGCCAAAAATACGTGAATTTTACATCGGGCATTTTTTTAGATTCTCGCAAAATTGAAATGAACCTTAAGCGTCCATAAGTTTGTAAATATTTACAAACACTAGCTATTCGTGTTGATAAAAAAAACATTTAGTTTAAAAAACAATATCTGTGATATCTTGGTTTTTATGAATGTTTTCTTTAAAGTGTTCTTAATAACAGTATTTGTTTTGTGAAATTTCTACGAGAACGTTCAGTTCCTTCCAACTTTGTAGAGGCAGGAGCGCACTTTTGTACGGAAAAAGTTATTTCATTTTTCATTAGTTCTCGCGTTTTTTCCTGCATAATGGCTACTTTAACAGAGGAAGAGAGAGTTTCTCTTTTAATGATGCGAGGGTGGGGCGATAAAGAAAGGTCCTATGATGAAGTTGTGATTTTATTCAACGAAACTTTCCGTGTAGATCAAGTGGGAATTTCAAAATCTACTGTGTCCCGTACCATCAAATGATTCCTAGACACAAGGACAAATAAAAATCGCCCAAAATCTGGAAGACCAAAATCTGAAACATCGGAAGCTCGACAAATGGAAGTGGCCCAGGCATTTGTTGAAAATCGAAGGTTATCAATCAGAAAAGCCAGTCAACAGCTTGATATGAGTGCATTCTCATTTCATAAGAATTTGAAACTTTTGAAATTTCATCCTTACAAAATTCACCTTCACCAAGAGTTAAATGAAGATGATTTTAATCGGCGACTTGAATTTAGTGAATTAATGATGGAAAAGAGTAACCAAAACCCAAATTTTTGTCATCTCTACTTGTCTTCTCAGATGAAGCAGCTTTCGAACTCAGTGGAAAAGTTAATCACCATAATTTCAGACATTGGAGTGGCGAAAACCCTCACCGGATGCTTAAAACACATACGCAGTATCCACAAAAATTAAATGTTTGGGCAGGAGTTTTCGAATCACAGGACCATTTTTCATAGATGGAAATTTGAATGGAGAAAAATACCTGGAAATGTTGACAAATCAAATAGTTCCCGTAATACAAGAGATTGCTGGTGATGAGTTCGATAATGTTTGGTTTCAGCAAGATGGGGCTCCTCCACACTATCGGGATATTGTTAGGGACTATTTGAATGGTGATTTCGAAAATCGATGGATAGGTCGAAGAGGAACTATTGAATGGTCAGCAAGATCTCCCGACCTCGCGCCACTTGATTATTTTGTTTGGGGCTACGTGAAGGGTAAGGTTTATTTCACTAAACCTCGTGATTTGAAAGAGCTGAGGCAACGCATAATAAACATTTTTGCAGAAATACCACCACGAATGATAAGAAGTGCTATTGAAAATTTTTACGTTCGTCTCGGACAATGCCAAGAAGTCAATGGGCACCATTTTTAACACCTGCTATAATCTTGAAATTAATACCTGCTAGTGAGCAGTTAAGCTGTGAACTAATTGCCTCAACTGGCCGAAATCCTCACCTTGCCTTAAACGGCTGAGTTACCTCCTTGCCTTCACTGGCTGGGATCAAGAACTTGTCTGAAGTGGCTGAATTAAGAGGTAAAACCACTGTTAGTTTTTCTTTAAATTCGAGTTTTTTATTGCACTGTAAAAAATGTAAATTGAAAATTACTAGCTGCTAAGAATGTTAATAGTTGTTGTAATTTCCGCACGACCGTGTAAAATCACTGTTCTCAAAACAGCTCGGGAAATCATTCACTCTGAGATCAGTAGTTTTACTTTTCGTATTTTTTTAAGTATGCGTTCAAAACTTTCATGTTTCCACTCAATTTTTTGCGATTGCAGCGACACCTTGCGAGAATCGAAAAAAAATGCCCGATATAAAATTCACGTATTTTTGGCCGTAGAATCCGAATCCGCAATAAAAATAGGGGTTTCCATTTGAAATTTTAAAGTTGCCCCTTGCCCCACCCACAGGGTGGGTGGTGGGGAGGTCATTTTGGCATCAGTAGATAGTTTTTTGAAAAATTTTTGACACGTATTTTTTTATTTTTCGATTTGATGCAAACTGTTCGAGATTTTCCGCCGTTCCCATACTTTTTTCTAACGCCCGGTATATCAGCTTTCAAGTAAAAAAATTAAGTCGATACCTTAACAATTTTCGAGATATTATTATTAATCAAGTCCCGTTCCAAGTTCTAGGTTGATTTTAGGAATACAATTTTGAAATTTTGGCATATCATTTGTGACACACAAAGCCATGAAAAAGGACTAATCTCATTGTTACCCGGTATAAAATAAAACAGTTTTTCCTAAAATTCAAATTTTCATCCTTTTATCAATAAAAAAATCAAAATCGGTACCAGCTCGGTTATGAATTGTTTAAAACATAACGGTTTAAGTATGGTTTGTAAATATTTTGTAGAGCATCAATACGTAATCAGTCTTCAGTCAGGAAAGCATCTTTATAGAATTAATAGAAAAATATCTGGAGGCATTTTTTGAGATCGGCGCCGCACATTCGACTGTTCAATTTTAGTACACCAGGACTCAAGGACACTCGGGGATGTAAGGTCGAAGAGGGCAGAGTTAAAACTTACTGAAACGCCTCATCAGATTCCCAGTAAAACTCGGCTGCGGACTCACGACAGTATCCTCTTTATCTCTCAAGTCCTTGTAATTCTGAACTTCGGGTCTCTGAAATTTTATATTAGGCACAGACAACAGTCGTTGGTCCCTTTTTTCTTGTTGCTTTTTTTTATTTCTAGGCGGCCTGACCGGTATGCCATCCTCATCTACAAGGTCCAAGTTGTCGGGTCTGGCAATAAAACCGACTTTTCTACTGATCGGGTACTCGAATTGAGTGCCTAGAGAACCCACGAGAAATGGCAATTCGGGTTCTTCCTCTGGGGAAAATTGTACAGGTTCGCTAATGTCCTCGCTAGATTTTTTACGTTGGTCCTCATCCAAAGACTTTGTGGGAATTACTGATAAGTCAATGACACTCTGATTGTCTATGACTGTGTTCTCGTCGGATTCCGGAGATGATTTCACCACCTCCTCCGGATTATCTGCCGATTCTTGCCCAGGGGATATATCGGAATAAAAAATACTGTTTCTTTTCTCCTTTAGAGGGTTCTTAATTTTTATATCTACCCTAGACAATTGACGTTTTAAATTAAAAGCTTTCCACGTGGATGATTTCCTGCGATTCTGCGGTATGGGCACGGCTTTCTCATCCTCCATGGCCTCGAATGCTTGTTCTACAGGTGTGGGGCAAGGGGCAAAGGAAAATGGGCTTTCGGGGGATCTTCCCATCTAAATCATGCAGAAATTTGGGTATACGGAAGCACTGAGTTCAGCAACTCGTTTGTAATTAGCAAAAATAATAGGTAATCGTCATCTGCGGTGCATTTTGCTTGGTTGTTAGCTTTAAAGGGGGATTATTTGCTTTATTTTATCTGGTAGCGGCACGACATTTCTTCGTTGCGGGATGGGGTATCACGTTTTTGAAAATTATCTAATTTTGGCTTTAAATAGTCAGAGAATTGTGCACGAGGTTACGTTTTAAATTTAGTGGGGTAGAGATAGATGTTGAGGGAAAATTTTACATAGAGCAACACGACAGAATGGGAATGAAGGCAGGTTTTTCCCTCGGACCTACCGCAATCGATTTCCCGCTCGAAAAAACGGGGGACAAAATGCCTTTTAGACCTGGTCCAGAAGTGTCCAAATGTTCCCGTTATTTACTTGGACTAATGTGACATAGAAAAATAAGTTTGTTTTGATGAAACTACGAATAACCTGAGTTTTCTACATCGAGTAGATCGGGAACCCTTTTTTTTCGCGAAAAAGGGGTAAATTGGTCATTTTTAACCACCGAGAGGGTGAATCAAAGGGGGTTAAAACTACCCCCTTGAGGAAAAAAACGGTCGCAACCGATTTTTTCGCGCTGTTCGGAGGGAATGTAACTAAAAAAAAAAAAAGGTTGAGGACGATGAGGGAGGTAAAATTCAAACACCCACCCCTTATATTTCCAGTCAAGGAATGAAAACTACCATCTGCAGGGATCACCTCCTCAATTTCTCTCCCGGTTTTTCAAGGCTTGCCTAATGATTCCGCTGATACCCGGTATAATCCACAGAAAAAAATTACGTTAAACATATGTCAACAATTATTGAAACCTCCCTCCTACCCAACAATTCTCTGATTATTTAGCACTTGAGCTGCAAATGTCTCATTAACTACTGGTTGTAACAAAACTTATCCCTCCCGCAACATCCTCAAATGCAGTCTTCATTTTACGAGCTCAACTTCCTAAATGACAAGTTATGGTAAAAAAAAACTAAAAACTCAAAACGTCGTCAAAAATCATCATGCCCATAAAAAAATATCGTGAATATTAGCAGTCTACTTATATTTTGTTGCACTAACCTGGTCTATACTGGGGCTGCGAGGTTGTCGCTCGTCGCGGTCCATATTGATAGGGAGCGTGTCCGTTACGGCCAGCCCTTTCTTCGGACTCCTAGGCACCCTGGAGTACGGATCCTGGGCGCCGTACAGGTCGGGACTTCCGACGTTCAGGAGGCACACCTTCTGTTCTATATCTATTATCACAATGCCCGCCTCGCTACCGTACGCCATCCTGGGAAAATTCACATTTTTTTCATATATATGCTGTCGCAAAAAGTTTCCTTTCTGACAGCGTTTGTCGCCATTTTAAGAAAATGCCTGGCCTTATCTGAGGTATTAAGTGAACAGGAGGGATTTTACAAATAATAAAGAAAAGTGTTCCGGGGCAATTGGAATACTAAATATTTAGCATTCTTATAAACCATTAGTGAAGTAAAATCGCTCCTCTATCTCCCTTATTTCTGGTGCTTAGTTCTCTCCAAATTTTCAGAATGTAAGACCTTTTCGAGAAAATAAGCGCCACAGTCGCTACTAGCAAACCCGTGCGGAAGTCGATACCAACTTGCTCATTTCAAATGGAACACCCTATATATTTTAGGGTTTTCGAAAATTCCGAGGCGAAAATATGTAGCATATCCTATACCTAAACCTAGCCGTTTAAGAGATATTTGACATTTTATAGAAAATTTGACAGGTGCAACGGTTTGCAAGAGCCGTTATAACTTTCTTCGTGTAAAAGATCCTCATTTGCTTCTTGTCACGTAAAAAGAACACAAGGAGAACTACGTTCTACAACTGAAATAAATGCAATAATACCATACCAAGTGTTCCGTTTTTCGCGTTACATTTTGTCAACTTCAAACCGCGAAAACTTGTTTAGGTCAAATAGAACACCCTGTATTTTTTTACGTGAAGTTGTGTAAAATTGAATTCTTTTTTTTCTGATAATAGTATTGTGGGGGTTAAAGTTACAACTTTTTGAAATATTTGCGATTTTATTAGAAATTCATGAATTGTTGTAATCATTTCATCAAAATAGCCATGATTAGAAACCCTATCTGACTATAAGACAAGAAAAATCTTTCCCGCTCTTAACGAAATGACAAACGAAGAATTCGAAAGTCAAACACTCGATGAGGGATAACACAGATTGTCTAACTCTCTCAAATATCATGAGCTTTTCTAAAAACAATTTACAGATAGGTTTATATTTATATAATAACGTCAGAAGCAACAAAAATAATAGATCATCTATATAACATGGGATTTTCATGTTCTTACAATGATGTAAGAAGTATAACAGTTTTGACTAAATACAGATTGAGTACTGAGAAAGACATTTAATCCCATATGGACTAGAACCAATCAACGAAAATGAAACAAATTATATACATGCCAGTATTAGCAATCATATGCGATTTTCATCCGATTGACAGTCGCACATGTATCGCGTTAGGGATAATAGTTATAACAGCACTGCGAATTTTGTTTTCTATGGAAACGAATGACCAATGCGGAAAATTCAACTAATTCAACAGTATAGCGGTAAGTAGTAATCATAAAATACATGCAATCTTGCGAAAATATTCCCTGCCGCGCCACAGGCAGTTTGTACAGTGCGACTCCGAGCCCGAGAATCCGAGCGCATATGACACTATGAAAGTGAGGTGTATTAAAAATTCGATTGCTCGAAAACTGTGAGACTTAACGAGCTGAATCTTTTTTAAAAACTTTTCTATAGTTTTGTCTACATTTAACTTCCTATATACATACCTAAATCTTTAATAATTGCCATACTTGCTCGCATGGTGAAGTTTTCAATGCACGTATTTGCTAATGACGACTTTGGGGCTTATTTCCTCGAAAAGGCCTTACATATAAAAAAATTGGACAGTAGTGTTAGAAGCGCTATAGTTTTTTGAGTAAGTTCACAAAAATTCATATTCGTAGCTCAAACCGTTGATTTATTAGCGCGATATGTTTTAAAAAACATATTTTTCAAATTACTTCTCAGGTATGAAAGATTTAATTTTGCGAAATTCGGTCTTACTAAAAAAACGTAATATTCCGTTTCGGATGGCCAAAATTATGTTCGACAAGATGGTGAAGGTCGCATTTAGTTATACCTTAATTAAAAAAAAAACGGCATAATTACGAGCCGATTTTACTCCACCACATGCTATAAAAGTAAAAAAATTACTTACAGTCCATACGAACTATTAATTGTTAAAGAAGTAATATGACTAGGGGGTTCCCCATTATTCCACGGAGTTAAGCAGACCATTTGGACTTGAAAACCGGGAGGTTTTTTTTGGCTCCCACTTCTGACTTTCAACGTAGGTCCATCCTGGAATAGAAACATTTATACAAATTTTATTATTTCGCTTTGAAATAATATAAAATTAATAAAAATTTCTTATACTTACCTTTTTATTGTCTAAGTCTAACATATCTAGTTTGCTGCCAGATCCGGCGCTGCCGGGCCCCGAAAATTGGCAGTCAGGCGAAATCTCCCCCTCCTCAGGAACCTCGTAAATTATAGGTATCTCTAGAACGGTCACCTCGTCGGTAGTTTCCGTCTTCCTGTAGTTGAACAAAATAACTTGGCTGGAAGCTCCTGCGACGCACAATTTCCTCGATTCGGGGCACAACGAAATAATCTGTATGGCCAAGGGGTCGTCCTCGCTGTCCAGAGACCTCGATTTTGGCTTCTCGAACACCTTGGCCGTCTTGAGTTTGTAAAGAACTTGCAACGTACCCGCGCTGGCGTCCCAGAATTTTATACTGCCATCGGCATGTCTGAAAATAGTGGATATATTGAGTCAGTGTCGGCGCTTTATCCCTTAGTAATTAGGTACCCCAAACACCAAGGCACGTTTCGCCCATTAAGATGGCATCATCCGGAACAATTAATGATTTCCAGATAATGGCAAGTTAATTGGCGAGAATGTTAAGCGTCTTGGTGTTTTGAAATCACGCAAAACCATCACTATCGCCGCATACGCACTTCTGTAAATTTGCGTTCACTTACCCTGTCATAATTACTTCGGCGTACGTACATGCCTGCGCTGGCCACGTTCCACCGCTGATAGGCCAGTCCATTTCCGAAAATCCAGTTCTTTTCATAGCCCCCGCCCTCCCAACAGAGTAGAATGCCGGGATGAGATCGGCAGGGCAATCCGCCAAATAACTACAACAAGTCACCGGGGACTCATGGATGTCCATGGGATACGGGTTTTCTAGGCAGGGAAAACCAGAGGTCTGAAGGTCCATTACCACCAAGTCGTTTTGTAGAAGCGCTATTATTGCATATGGTTCTTGTAGTTCTACGACAAAGGAATCATTAAAATTTTATAAATTCGTGAAGCAAAAAATTTTTAAACTAATAAGTAGATATTTAAAAGATCACACATCACAATACTGCTGTTACCAGATACAACACATATAGTCTCTCTACCCAAGGTTAATAATCCACCTGACTCTAAGGATTTACGTCCTATAAACTTTTACCTACTTCATCTAAAATTATTGAGAACAGTATAACAGCAGCAGATGAGAAATTACACGAATAATTATGATATTTTACCAAAAGCAACCATATGTTCAACAGCACCAGTAAGAAGCTGATGTTCTATCAACTTCTTCTTGTACAAAGATTTCAATTGAATTCAACAATATATATCAAATAATTCACCGTGTACTGAATTACTTGCAAATGACGAGGTGCCTCAGGGACCTCTTCTGGGCCCCTTCTCTTGTTTACAATATATAATACTAACATAAACATAAAATTAAAAATATTGCAACTAGTATCTTCTGTCCTCTGTATGCCTCATCCTTCGTTGTATTCAGTCGGATCAATAAGCACGTCGTAAGCTTGAACTGCGACCAATTGGATTCAGCAGTACGGGCTTATGTACCTAATTTATTACGTGAGAGTGCCACAACACTTCTAGGCAATATTAAAGAAAATTGAAAGTGCGATTTCGAGTTTACTTACCACTAGTATACGGAGATTCACATAGAGTAATAAAATCTATAACATTATGTTCCATTTCTAACACAGTCGTCGTTTTGCTATATACAACAGTTATACAGGGGGTCCTACTTGCTTGATCGTAAGGCATCCCTCCCGAAAATATCACATACGCTTCCCTACGGTTAGAAATACAGCTAATGATGTTGAATACACAGAACACATGACTAAAATTACCCTGTTCTAGACGATTTCCATTCTACTTTAGTAATTGGCTTGCACTGCTCCGGTTTCCCATCTTTGGTTAATTTTGCTGGAAAGTCGGAAATTATGCAGCAGACTGCATTAAAAACAAAAACAAATAAACATACCATGCGGCTGGGATATATGAATGTATTTTGATGGAGACTTTAAGCTCCACGTGGTCAGCGTGCCGTCCGCGTGGGAGCACATGAACTGCTTCCCTTCGTGGTGCCAAGCTATGGATCTCAATTCGTTGGTCAACCACCTCATATCGACCATTTTATTTCTTAAATCCCATAGAGCTACCAAACCACTTTCAAATCCTATTAATAACTGGAATAAAAACACG
Organism: Leptura quadrifasciata; assembly: GCA_963675555.1. Classification (NCBI taxonomy): domain Eukaryota; kingdom Metazoa; phylum Arthropoda; class Insecta; order Coleoptera; family Cerambycidae; genus Leptura; species Leptura quadrifasciata. Next base: position 7,974,453 of record OY776681.1, on the reverse strand, counting down.
TTGTTACTTGATCATGTAATGTGTACAAAATTAGAAAGCCACTTTTAACAAAGTGCAAAATATACTATTATTAATTTTGGTGGTACAAAAGTAACAAAATGTCGAATATTTTTTTGTAATTTGCTAAAAATTGCTTGCTAATATCATAAACGTGATGATGTGGCGTTTGGTTTTTATAAATTTCGAAATAAGATCACTTACTTTACTAGCATCTAAAGGGTTATCACTTAAGTGAACAATTGGTCCAGGATGTGTTTTCCTCGAACTGAAAAAAATAATATTTTAGCTGAATACACCAGAAACTATCTATCATTCCCTCCCTGTGTGTAAATTTAGCAAAATATTAGTAAAATGTCATATAAAAACAGACTGTAACCGCGCGGCATATTCGTATTCAACTCTAAGTCTATGATTGGTGCATTTTTGGATCCGATTCCCTGATTGGTTTAGGTATTTAACTTCGTTTTGATGAGAGATAGAGAATGCGCGGAGTGGATTCACGTTGATGTTATAGTACGCCGAGAGCAACAAGTCCAGTGATTAAAAATGGATAAAAAGAAAGATCGCAAGTGGTGTATTACCGCGAATTAATGTATAAAGTTGTGTTAGATAGTTGTTGATTCTTCTTGATGTTAAAGTCTGGCGATATTACCCTCATAAGTTCAATTCTATAGAGAAGTTTAATTTGGTTAGTGAAAGACGCCATTTATTGACGGTGTAAACAGCAAGTACGCCATATTACAAGATACCCACGTTAAGTTCTGTTACGATATTTACGGTATTGATCCGTATGCTGTACTGTTTTGTAAAAGTGCAAACCTTAGAAAGTTGTCTAGTGAAATAAAAACTATTTTGTGCATAGATCCTTGTCTAGTGTGTGCAATCCTTCGTGAATTAAGGGTTAATTGTAAATTTTTGAACACTACGCCATTCAAATAGGTATTTGGAAGATTTCTGTCAATGCTTCATGTGACAAAGTGCATCATAAACTGTAAGTACGTTCTTGTTAAGTTCATTCAATGGTTTTCGGATTTTTACCAAAAGAATAAAATCCGTGACGTCCAACTTTCTTTTCGAGATTTTGACTTTAAAATTATAATTGTGTGTTAATGTCCGAGTATCTAAATGAGTTTTGACTCCAGTTATAGTCCGGTTTTGTTCATGTTTGTAAATTACCTTTTGTTACTATAAAAATTCCATGTATTAGTTTAGTTATTTTTCTATGACTTTGATTGCGTATTCGAAATACCGTATATTTTAAAGAATTCTTGTTTTTGACATTGATGTATTTTTATGTTCCACGGCCTCAGGGTCATGAATTTTATTGTTGTAACATAGGATTAAATTTATCATTGTCTGTTTCTCTTTAATGTAGTTTTTCCCTCACCCCTGATGTTGCGCTAGCTAGGGCCGTTTAGATATAAACGTTCTTAAAGAAATTTAGAGTAGAAATATAAGTTGTTTCACTGTTTTCTATTATGACATTTGCATAGTTTTTAGAGGCATTGACTTGGCCTTTGAACTATACATGATCTCAATAACTAAACAAGGCAGCGAATATTATATTAGGGCAATAATTTGAATAAAAATTAAAAAAGTTTCTTATCATTTCTTATCGAAAAAGTCTAGATATATTTAGTGTTATAGAGGCATCTGGCAAGTTTCTCGCGATTGGCCGCGCTATAAAAGCATCTATCATGATAAATTGCAGTGTAATTTATTGATAGATCATTGATGATTCTCACGTAAATTTTTGAATTACAAAAAAGTGTTAAATAAAACATCGCTGTTTATTCCGATCCTGAGAAAAATAATAAACTTACATAATTGACAAAAATAAAAGAGTACGTTCCAGAAAATATTTGTATTTCATTTTCCGCTTGATTTTTTTGTTAAATAATTCAATCTAAAGATGCCTATCATTAAGCATATATACAATAATCTTCACGATACACCAATGAGTGATAAAGTGAGAAGTAAATAAATAATGAGCAATTAAGTTTTAGTTAAACATAAAAAAGAAAAACCCAATGGAAAACTAGCTGAGAAAGTTTACTTACAATTCTATGGCTTTATTCCAATTTATTATATAACCAGATAGATTAAAATTTTCTATTTGCACTACATGGACATTTCCCCTCTCTGTTCCGACGTACAGCCATTTCGATTGCAATGGAAGGTGCATACAAGTAATTCTGAAACAAAAACGGATTGTACAATTAGTAGATAAGCAAAGAGGGTACAGGACCACTGAGTAGAGAAACACTGGGGGTTCTTAATGACATCATGGACTGAATGACATGTGTCCATCAGGATATAAAACAGATTTTAAACATCCATAAACAGGTTTTAAATAGCTATAAACAGGTTTCAAACAATTATAAACAGGTTTTTATATAGATATAAACAGGTCTTAAATCGCAAAGGCTCCTTATGGACACATGCATCCAGTTCATGACGTCATTAAGAACCCCTAGTGTTCCTCTACTCAGTGGTCGCGGACCCGCTTTGACTATCTACTACAATTTCTACACAAAGAATAAACGATATGCAACAATAATTTTAGAGAAGTTCTTTCGTTGGTTTTAACTTTCTGCTCTGCATTAAATTCAATTTTATTACATTACCTAACAGACAACCATTTACAAGGTTAACACTACATACAATATATAAAGGGAAACTACAATGTAAGCATGAATACATTATACAAATACTAAACTAACGTTTAAATACCTCTAGTCAAGTTAACAATTCAGCATAAATCCAGAGCATGCAATAAATAGTAGATGTTTTTATTTTCTTTAACCATAGATATCAAATTAATTGATGTGTATATAGTCGGGTACAGTTTTGCTGGGCAAATATAATAATTATTATCGCCGTTGGGCCAAGCGGCATGTCATCAAACAAGCCGACGCACACTAAAAATCTGTAAAGGTAAGTGGGTCAATTTGCGAATGAAATAGTACAGAGGATCGGTATTTTAATGAGGTCGTTAAGTTTTTGTTGCGTTTTTTGAGTGCCGGGAACAGATGAACTCGGCTATATCTCCAGTTTTAGTAGAAAAAAGCGTGTAGTTGTGTGACTTGTTTGCGAAAAGATGAGTCATCCTTAATTCCCAGTAAGCCACCGACCCAATCTATGATGAGTCATCCTTTCTGAATTTCATGCTCTTGATTACGTGACCGCAGAAACTAACATTCTCAAGTCTTCACCTGTCTTCGGCAGCCTCCGGCTATTGTCGGTACTTCTTCTTACAGCCTCTAGTCATTGCCGTTGTTACTTCTTCACCTCTTTAGCTCACCTTTTCAGCCCCCTCTTCAGATCATTACCACCCACCTGTCTCTTCAGCAGCCTCTGGTTACTTCTTCACCACCTCGTGGTCGCCCCCGATGGCCACATGCCATCCAGTTCCAAAGTGGTCCCGTGCCCGCATAGCCCCTCTATTCCCTGAAATCTGCACGCTATTATATTTTTGATAGATAGCATTTTAACAAAATTCAGTTATTATAACCACACAACTTTTATTTAATTTTTTTTTTCTATAGGAAATAATGATAAGGGGTGAGTAAATTATAATGAATAACCATTATTAGCTTCAGTTCGATGGGATTTCGCGTCTTCTTAAATCTGCTTTATTTTTCTAATTACTTTTTCAATTAAGTCTGGTGACTGTCTTTTAAGCTAATCTTTAATTAAGTTCCTTACTTCTTTAAACTTTTGTATAGCTAACAGCGAGACACGTCTCAATTATACCAGTTGGTTTTATCGGTTCGTTGTAAGTTACATAAAGTATAGTCGAGTTCATGTTATTGGCACGCAAAAAACGCAACAAAAACTTTACGATCTCACTAAAATACCAGTACTTTATAGTATTTGTTCGTAAATTGACTTACTTACCTTTATAGCTTTTTAATGTGCACCGGCTTGTTTGATGAGAGCCTGCCGTTTGAACCAACAGTGATAATAATTATGTCGTAGTTTTTATTGTGTTGTTACGAGCCTACGACAACCTGGCTACGTTCTGTGAGAATAAAATACCGCTATACCGTAGGCAACACACTTCACTCTATAAAGTATATAAAATCACCTAATATATAAAATCGCATATGCATCGCTCCAGCTTAGAGGGCTCTGAAAGAACTTCCGCTTCGGCCATGATTTATTCATTATACGTCTCGTAGAGCACGCGGCCGCCTTGTTGACGATTGCTACGTTTGTCTACAGCCATCATCGTGGGATTTGTAAATTTATGCAATGTGTTGCAGTTTTCCCTTATTTTGGTTGTTGTTTTATTATTTGGAACTAGTTTCGAGGGAAAACTATCACTACTAAGTGGGATTTTAGTCGACAAACGGCCGCTCCCGGCACGTTCAGAATACGCATTTATCGTTGCTACCGGCAAGTTTATGGTACGCTGTTAGCACGTTATAGGTATCCCTTTCTTTTTCTTGGTACGCCTCCCGACAAGCTGTTAGCCTCCACGCTTCTGGGGTGCGATTCGTAGAGCACCTTCGCCGCCGATTGGGACCCCCTCCTCCCGGCCGTCAAACCACGTAACCGAGGGATCTACAAAATGGTCAGAACTCTGGCCTATCCTGTTGGGGCTCGAAACCACTGATTCCAGTGGGTAAAAAAATTTCATTTATACCCTTTCATTCATTTTATTCGCTGCATTCGTCATGTTAAGCAACCTGACACACCATCTGGGGAATTAATTGCTACTTATTTCTTACATCATATTTAAGTTGATATGTGTCATTACTTTCTGTACATCTGCGGTAGCTACAAAACGGTATTGTAAATACATATTTTAATCTTTTGTCACATAACAATGCATAACCTATTAATTACATATCAAATGTAACATTAAACATAATATTTTTAGTCGCAAACTCCTCTATAAATCCTTATTTTACTATAAGGAAAATAACCAGACTGCAACCAAAGTTACAAGTCTGGCGCGTTAAGTGTAATAATTGCATATTACCATCAAAACGCTAATGCTTCGATTGCAACAACTTTGGTTGCAGTCTGGTTATTTTCCTTATAGTAAAATAAGGATTTATAGAGGAGTTTGCGACTAAAAATATTATGTTTAATTATTATTATTATTAGCCGTTACTCGAGTCCGAGTATGAAAATGTTACAGTCGATAAATTGTGTACAATAAAAAACAAGTAACAGGTGTAGTTTATTGTAATTCCCATCCATCTACGGTGCACACGACTATGGCTATAGAGGCCAATTCGGGAGAGCACATGTCGACCGCAGTCAGGACAAACATAGACCTGGTTAGGTCTTGGATTCGGCCTTCTTGCAGCAACATTTCCTTGATAGCTGGCCACAACCCCTCGCCATTCGGTTCTGTCCGCTGCAAGTTGTTCCCATTGCTCGTCTGCAATACCGCAGGATTTTAGATTTTCATGGAGAGCGTCTTTGAACCTCTTTCGTTGACCGCCACGCCTTCTTCTACCGCTTAGCAATTCACCATAAAGTGTACATTTAGAAAGGCGGTTATCATGCATACGATGAACGTGACCTGCCCATCTTAGGCGTGCTCTTGAAATAAGCACCTCAATTGCAAGGCTGTTTGCTCTCCTGAGTACTTCCACGTTTGATATGTGATGGAACCAACGGATTTTCATCATACTTCTGAGATGTCTTTGCTGAAAACGTTCTAATTCTTTCACATGACGACGGTAAGTGATCCAGCTTTCACATCCATATAGCAGTGTTGGAATGACAACTGCTCTGTAGACAGCCATTTTCGTTGACAAAGCAAGGTCGTGGTTGTCAAATACTCTCTCTCTCTAAGTCCCCAGAGTGCTCTAGATGCAGCGTTAATTCTATTGCGAATCTCGCTGTCCATGTTTGCTTTGTCATTAACAACGTTGCCTAAGTAATTGAACTGATCCACCACTTCAAGAGAATTTCCGTTAAGTGTAATGTCTATTTGGTTCACTTGATGAGGAGTTGACATAATCTTAGTCTTTCCAATGTTGATTTTAAGTCCTAAGGAATCATAGCTCTGGGCATACACATCTAAAAGTTCTTGAAGCTCTTCCGGCGTAGAGGCTAAAAGTGCACAGTCATCCGCATACTGGAGATCACAAATGAATCGTGTGCGTGTCTTCGTGAAAGCTCTAAAGCGCCCTATGTTAAAGAGACCGCCATCAAAACGGTATCTGAGACCTATTCCTCTGACTGTCAGTTTGTTGTCAACAATAATTGTTAGAGCAGTGGTAAACAAATTAAAGAGTAGGGGTGCCAGGACACATCCCTGCCTAACTCCAGTGAGGGCTTGGAAAGGTTCGCTTGCCTCATTATTATACATAACCTGGGCGTTGTTGTTTGTATGTAGACTGCGACATACTTCCACAAATTTTCTAGGGATACCTAAGCGGAACATAATTTTCCAGAGCACTTCCCTGTCCACCGAGTCAAACGCCTTGGTTAAATCAATGAAGGCCATGTGAATTTCTCCTTGATGTTCGAGTGCTTTTTCTTGAAGCTGTTTAAGTGTGAAGATTAAATCCGATGTGCCTCGGTTTGGTCTAAAGCCACTCTGTGTTTCAGGAAGTAACTTTTCCATAACAGGTGTTAGCCTATTTGCCATCGCTTTAGTGAGTATCTTCCCTCCAACAGCCAGGAGAGCTATACCCCTGTAATTTCCACAGTCCGCAGCGCTCCCTTTGTTTTTGAAGAGGTTAATTAAAAGTGTATCACGAAACTCCTGCGGAGCTTGACCACTTTCCCACACGACATCAAACAGTTTTTTGAGGTAGGGTATGAGCTCTGACGACACAGCTTTAAAGATCTCAGCTGGGAGTGAGTCGGCGCCGGGAGATTTGTTATTTTTTAGCTGCCCAATGGCGGTTAAGATCTCTTCCGTTGTTAGTGGCTTATTATGTTTAATATTCCGCCCTCTAAAAGCACATTTAAATGTAACATTGTTAAATTTTTGCGATATTAAAGTGTTGTATTTGTGAATCAGGGTGTTTTATTTTATTGTCGCGCCAGGGGAAGCGAGAGGAACTAATAATTGATCGAGTAAGTATAGGGTACAGACAGTTACGCCCCGAGATACTGAGCTAGTAATTTTTCTTTTGTCGTGAGCACTACATCACAATTCCGGGCTAACCGTGCTATGACATTATGCTACACTCTGTGCCCTTTTCGAACTTAGAGCTTGCCTCTATGGTATCACTTACAAGAGGGTTCTCCCCTATAGCAGCGTTTTTTGAGTGCCGATCACAGACGAACTCAACTTTACTATTAAGCAATTTTTTTAAATCTGACCACCCGAAGTAATGTTAATTTGCTTATAAGGACAAATTTCCAAATATTTTTGTACTATTACCGCTGAAAATCTCCCTAACTTTTACGCTTTCTTAACGCAATAACGTTATTATACAACTGAACTGCCTGGAAGAAAAAAATGACTTACATTACGTCGACACGGACGTCACATTTGTCATTGTGATGGATAGTACGCCTACATGAATGTGTAAGCAACATTATTACAACCTTCTCTGCCGTTTCCGCTAGATAAATAATTTAAACTACCATAATTAGGTGCGTACGGGGACGTTACCATAGTCTAATTTGTGGTTAGGCACCGGCTGAATTAAATTTCAAGCTGAGGCTTATACCTAGCAATGCGTAATAATTTGGATAAGAGTATTGTCTTAGCGAGGCATAGGATATAGCCAGGAGACAATTAATTTTGCTTAATACTATAATTTACCGAGTTATTCGGTGCTGTGGTTATTCGGTGCTGTGGTTTGTAATGTTAACAATAACACCGCTGAAACTCAGGGTGGGTGGGTACTTTTATAAATACTGAAATAAATTAGGTAGATATGAAGTACATCCATTGAATGGAAATTTAGTAACACTGTTGTTAATTTATACTGATAGCACAAAAGCTTGTGGTTCCCTATTTTTTTAGGTGTTTGTATTATATCTCACAAAATAGGCTGTGGATTACGAATTTCTTTTTACCGAAAAGTTATTATGGCATATCTGGAACTATTTTTTTCCGGTTTCAAAATTATCTGAATGATTGACAACAGTATACCAATATTAATACAGGAAACACGATACTCAGTTTTGTCCGGTGTTCCGCAAGGATCTATTCTTGGACCACTTCTTTTTAGCATATTTATTGCAGATATCTCGAGACTTCCACTATATTCAAAACTATACATGTACGCTGACAACATTCAGCTAATATTTAGTTTTTCTTTCCGAATTTCAAATGGCAGAAGTGTACATCAGTAATGACTTAAGCCTTATATACCAAAGGATACTTTAAAATACTCTTGTACTTAATGCTAGCAAAAGTCAAAATATTGTTTTTGGAACTTCTGAACAGATTCACAATTTTACAGAGTTGAATGTTCAAATCAATGAGTTCATTACATCAACTAATAACGTAAACAATCAAAGTTAATACTTTGATCCTTAGTAAAGCTAAGCTTTCACGTTAGTATTATTTGTAAAAAAGCTTTCTATTGTTTAAAACAATTATACATCTTTAAAAAGTATCTGGATACAAATACTAAAATTCTGCTTTCGGATCTGTGGTTCAATCGCATTTAAATTACGCAGATATTGTATATGGTCCCTTGTCTTACTCAAGAAGACAAACACAGTGTAGAAAAAAAATTAAAAACTGATGTGTAAGATATACAGGGTAGGGTAATAGTGCGTCGGATTTCGATATCTCGAGTTCTACTAAGCTAGAAATTTTTGAAAAAATTGCAAGTGAACTAGATAAAAAAGTCTATAACTGGAAATTGTTTTCGAATATATAGGGCGAGCCAAGACGAAATTACAGGACCAAGTGCCTTTTTTTAAATAGAATGCCATGTATATCTGTACATTTATTAAAGCTTCTTTCTAGACTATTCATTCCCATATTAGCATGGAATATCTCCCAACCACTTGGATGTAACGAATTTTTTTGTTGAAACAATGCAATCTGCAGTTGGATATTAAAAAAATCACCACAGTCATAATTATGTGTTTCAAGAAAAACTTATGTGAATACCAGTTACGAGACATCTAATTAATGTTTTTCAATCATTTTCATTTCCTAAATTATGGCCAAAAATTATTTTTCAATTAAGAACATTTTAAATTGAATTTTCTCAATTTTTTCAAATGGAACACCCTGTATATTTTTCGACGATGTGATGTAGAAATGAAAGACGAACATTTTTGCCTAGCCCCTAGGGCTAACTGCAACCAATTTCGTTTTATTGACCAATAATTATAAAATTCAAAAATAAACTTAAAAAAAGAAGTTTCTTTAAATAACTCAGTAGAAAAAATTATAATAAATGTTCCACATGTTGCCCATTTTGATTGACACACATCTCTATGCGCTTTTGAAATGAGGTTCCCACTGTTTCTAAAACTGCCGGTGTGATAGATGTAAAGGCAGTTATTATTCTTTCCTTCATATTTTGTATTGTTGTTGGTGTGTCTATATAAACAATTTCCTTCACGTATCCCCATAAAAAGAGATCCATTTTTGTAAGATCTGGGGATCTAGCGGGCCATTTAGCGGGTCCATTTCTTCCAATCCATTGATGAGGGTAGGTATTATTTAAGTGGTCTCTAACTGCATTTAAATAATTTGGTGGAGAACCATCTTGCTGAAACCACATCCTATTTCGAATTCTTTCAGGGAGATTTACCAATAATTGTGGCAGATAGTTTTCCAAAAAATGAAGATAAATAGCTCCAGTCAATGTACCATCAAAGAAATGTGGCCCTATTACATGTTCTTCAATAATTTCTCCTCAAACGTTTATAGACCATCTGTGTTGGTTATCAACTTGCATAAAAAAGTGAGGATTTTCCGAAGCATAGTAATGAAAATTGTGCCTATTAACAAATCCATTTTTATGAAAAGTTGCCTCATCACCGAATAAAACAGTATTGAAGAAGTTGACATCATGTTGCATTTTACCTCTGGCCCAATTACAAATTTGTAGGCGCTTTAGAAAATCGTTATCAGATAATTCCTGGTGCATTTGAATATGATATGCATGCAACTTATTTGTTTTTAAGATTCGACCCACAGAGCGTCTACTTATTCCTACAAATGAGTTCATTTCTCTTTGACTAACATGGGGATTCTCAACCGTTGCCAGCACCACAGAAATAGTAGTTTGTGCAACAAGAGTGGATATGATAGCCATATCGCACGAGAAAGAAGATTGAGCACGACGTCGTAGGCGGAGTGCCTCAATCTTTCGAGTGCGATATGGATAATCCACTCGAGTTGTACAGTATACTTTTTCTACGACCGGATTAAGAAGAAACTACAAATAGCTTTAATCAAATTTTAATATACAAACTTAGCTTCTGCTTAATCTTATGCTCTAGGTGAAAACATTTTATAAAAGCGGCAGTAGCCTAGCGGTTGCACTTACGCTTACTCTTTAACACACCCTTCCTATTCCCTTCTATTAGCCGTAGTCTGCACACTAGTGTGTATGCACGACTCCACATTAAAATTTCATTCCATAAATAAATAATTTAACATCACATCATTATTTGGCGTAGGTTTTTTCTTGGTTTTCCTACATAATTAAATAGTAAACACAGCAAACATAAATACTCGAACATTAATTGATTTAAATTACGTTGGTAATAAAGTCTTTGAAATAAACATACCGAATACTTTTGTGAGCGGTTATCATCTCCTTAAAATTTAAATTTGCCTAATACCTCTTGCAAGAACATCCTGCAGCTGCGGCGAGTTGATGCTACTGGCATTTTGTCACGCCGCAGACACATATATGTATTGTAAAATGCAATAAATACAACATTGAGATACTTAAGGCAAAAAATGACTTGTATATATTTTTAACAGATGAATAAATATGTTTTAATTGGTAATTGGTAATTGGAATGCAAGAGGTCGCAGGTTCAATCCCTCCCACATCCCTACTTTTTTTTGCCATATATCTCTAAAATTTTGTCTGTACATAATAATTTCAGTAAAATTTTAGGTGTATACCATTTATCCTCTCTTCACTGGAATCACACATTTTAAATTATTTTTTAGCTCAAACTGCGCGAATACACACTGACAATTACTTTGACAGCTTACGCACTAATTTGAATTTTTTAAAACGAATAGTCGCCTATGTACTTAATACACGAACTGTGATTAGTCGATTTCATATCCATCCTTGGCACTGCAGCAAGTAAGAAACAGGAGGACTGGTTCAATGATAATGAAGCTTTTATACAAGAACTTCTTGACCGCAAACATACTGCCTTCCAAAACGCTATCAACCACCCCAACGACTCATCAAAAGCAGAAGCTTTTATCCAATCTAAGTATGAAACGCAACGCGAAATCAGAAGAATAAAGAACGAGTGGTGGGCAAGCAAGGCCAGAGAAATTCAAAGGTACGCCGATTCACACGACTACAGGAATTTCTTTCAAGAAGTAAAAGCAGTGTACGGCCCCAGTCGGAAAAATATGTGCCCTATTAAAGATTTAAATGGAAATCTCCTCAAAGAAGACCAGGAAATAAGAGCCCGATGGAAAGAACACTACTCTAACATTCTTAACCAGCAAAGTCAAGCCGATCACGATATTATAAATCTTATCCCTCAATATGACACCTTCGAAGACTTAGATAAACCACTAACAACGGAAGAGATCTTAACCGCCATTGGGCAGCTAAAAAATAACAAATCTCCCGGCGCCGACTCACTTCCAGCTGAGATCTTTAAAGCTGTGTCGTCAGAGCTCATACCCTACCTCAAAAAACTGTTTGATGTCGTGTGGGAAAGTGGTCAAGCTCCGCAGGAGTTTCGTGATACACTTTTAATCAACCTCTTCAAAAACAAAGGGAGCGCTGCGGACTGTGGAAATTACAGGGGTATAGCTCTCCTGGCTGTTGGAGGGAAGATACTCACTAAAGCGATGGCAAATAGGCTAACACCTGTTATGGAAAAGTTACTTCCTGAAACACAGAGTGGCTTTAGACCAAACCGAGGCACATCGGATTTAATCTTCACACTTAAACAGCTTCAAGAAAAAGCACTCGAACATCAAGGAGAAATTCACATGGCCTTCATTGATTTAACCAAGGCCTTTGACTCGGTGGACAGGGAAGTGCTCTGGAAAATTATGTTCCGCTTAGGTATCCCTAGAAAATTTGTGGAAGTATGTCGCAGTCTACATACAAACAACAACGCCCAGGTTATGTATAATAATGAGGCAACCGAACCTTTCCAAACCCTCACTGGAGTTAGGCAGGGATGTGTCCTGGCACCCCTACTCTTTAATTTGTTTACCACTGCTCTAACAATTATTGTTGACAACAAACTCAAACAAGTCAAAGGAATAGGTCTCAGATACCGTTTTGATGGCGGTCTCTTTAACATAGGACGCTTTAGAGCTTTCACGAAGACACGCACACGATTCATTTGTGATCTCCAGTATGCGGATGACTGTGCACTTTTAGCCTCTACGCCGGAAGAGCTTCAAGAACTTTTAGATGTGTATGCCCAGAGCTATGATTCCTTGGGACTTAAAATCAACATTGGAAAGACTAAGATTATGTCAACTCCTCATCAAGTGAACCAAATAGACATTACACTTAACGGAAATTCTCTTGAAGTGGTGGATCAGTTCAATTACTTAGGCAACGTTGTTAATGACAAAGCAAACATGGACAGCGAGATTCGCAATAGAACTAACGCTGCATCTAGAGCACTCTGGGGACTTAGAGAGAGAGTATTTGACAACCACGACCTTGCTTTGTCAACGAAAATGGCTGTCTACAGAGCAGTTGTCATTCCAACACTGCTATATGGATGTGAAAGCTGGGTCACTTACCGTCGTCATGTGAAAGAATTAGAACGTTTTCAACAAAGACACCTCAGAAGTATGATGAAAATCCGTTGGTTCCATCACATATCAAACGTGGAAGTACTCAGGAGAGCAAACAGCCTTCCAATTGAGGTGCTTATTTCAAGAGCACGCCTAAGATGGGCAGGTCACGTTCATCGTATGCATGATAACCGCCTTCCTAAATGTACACTTTATGGTGAATTGCTAAGCGGTAGAAGAAGGCGTGGCGGTCAACGAAAGAGGTTCAAAGACGCTCTCCATGAAAATCTAAAATCCTGCGGTATTGCAGACGAGCAATGGGAACAACTTGCAGCGGACAGAACCGAATGGCGAGGGGTTGTGGCCAGCTATCAAGGAGATGTTGCTGCAAGAAGGCCGAATCCAAGACCTAACCAGGTCTATGTTTGTCCTGACTGCGGTCGACATGTGCTCTCCCGAATTGGCCTCTATAGCCATAGTCGTGTGCACCGTAGATGAATGGGAATTACAATAGACTACACCTTTTACTTGTTTTTTATTGTACACAATTTATCGACTGTAACATTTTTATACTCGGACTCGAGTAACGGCTAATAATAATAATCCATCCTAGAACATATATGAAATATATCCGTTCAGTTAACTGGAATGGTCCACTTATCCATTCTGCAGACTGTACGGAAAACAGCGAATTTACATAAGGGAGTAGAAAATCTCATTTTCTTCATTCACAACACGTTTTATTCTTTCATTTTTTTTATATTCGACATTTCCAGCTTCCAGAAATCTATCGAGAAGATTTTGGAAGCTGCTAACATCAGGAATCCTTCTTTCAGGATAACGTTGGTGACAAATTTTATTGACAAGTGAAAAATTTCTGTCTGACTTGCTTGTCGAATAAAGAAAACAACAAAAAAAATGTACAAAAACATTACAGTAAAGGACCGGTTAAATACTATTTACTCATTTCAATGGATTGGAAGAAATGGTCCCACTAAATGGCCTCATTTCAAAATTGCATAAAGACGTGTGGCAATCAAAATGGGTAACTTGTCGAACACCTATTATAAATTTTTCTAATGAACTATTTGAGGGAACTTATTTTTTTAAGTTTATTCTTGAATTTGACATTTATTTATAAAACGAAAATGGTTGCAATTAGCCATAGGGAAATACTTACAAAAATGTTCGCTTTTCATTTCTACATCACATCGTCGAAAAATATACAGGATGTTTCATTTGAAAAAATTGAGAAAATTAAATTTAAAATGTTCTTAATTGAAAAATAATTTCTGGCCACCCTGTACATTTTTAGGAAATGAAAATGATTTAAGAACATTAATTAGATGTCTTGTAACTGGTATTCACATACGTTTTTCTTAAAACCCATAATTGTGACTATGGTGATTTTTTAAATATCCATCTGCATTATTTCAACAAAAAAATTCATTACATCCAAGTGGTTGGGAGACATTCAATGCTAATATATTAATGAATAGAGCCTGGAAAGAAGCTTCAAAAAATGTACTGATATACATAGCATTCCATTAAAAAAAAAGGCACTTGGTCCTGTAATTTCGTCTTGGCTCTCCCTGTGCTTTCCAAAATAATATCCACTTACAGACTTTTTTATCTAGTTTACTTTTTTTACTTAATTTTTAAAAAAAGTTTCTAGCTATCGTAAGTCCGACGCACATTGCCCTACTCTGTATATTATATTTAAATGTATAAGTTGTTTTGTTTATGTACATGTTACATCTTTTTTATTTCTATACCCAGGGAAGTGTTGAAAAAACAACATTGTTGATACACTTCCCTTTGAGAAAACTTGTAGTTGTACTGCTTATTATTTTCAATAAATGTATTGTATTGTAACGTATTGTATTGTAAATAAAGTTCGCAAATATTGGGATAACTTAGTTTCCTATCTCTTATTAAAAAATTAAAGAGCTTAATCACCTATTTCAAATAGCCCGCGTATTTTTTAAGTCTCGGTGAAATCGGTAAAAATTACATCAACTTGTAATCTGTCATCAAGAGCTTCAGACAAATATTGTACAAAATTGGTAATATTTGCTGAAGTAGAAGACCTTTCAAAAAATTATGCTGTCCAGAGCACATTTGATTCTGGACATGGCTTTATAAAAAAAATATTGATTGTTTCCAACATATCATCGTTAAGTAAAATGGGGTAAATAAATTACTTCAGGCAATAACCATCAAATATAAGATTATAGATATTGATACGTTATATCCAACAACACAATTTTGAGGTTAAGATTAACGAGCTATTTTTAGACGAAATAAAAATACGAAATGTTAAATTCTTGAACAAATATATTTATGAACAACAGATGTGGCTTTACAACGAATCCCTTACTTTAATTACTTATGTGACAGAGATATCCATTATGGTATCCTGGTTTAATTCCACCTTATTTTGTTAATTTAGAAAATGCCTGGATGCGGACGAAAAACATTGGTTTAATTGCGATTTCAACCCCACGCATAACCGGGTTGTGGATAAATGAATATAATTTATTTAAAAAAATACAAGGGCTATTTTGGCAACCACAAAGACATTAAAATTAAATGGACGCATAACAATTCCAAATATAAAGGATAATGTTTGGCTCTTTCGCATTTTGTACAGCCTATTTACATTGTCGCCTACCTGCATCATACTAAGTGTGATGAGCTAACTGTATTATTTAAGACAATATAAGGTGGAATTGATAAGAGTCGTTGCACCACGACACAAAAATGAAAAATATTCCTGAAATTATTTTATAAATATATTGGGATAATCGATAATCTGCTGTTTTCGTTATATGCTGCGTGTTTCTTACTTGGCCATCAAACTCGCCGGACCTACCACCAATCGAGAATATGTGAAAGGCGACAAGGCTAAAATAGTATACACAACAAAATTTATATCATCAACCACGATGATTAAAACGCGAAAGTATAAAAATATTGCCAGCAGACAAAGGTAATGCCACACATATATAACACAAAAATCATGACTCTTGTAAATGAGGGACCCTACTCAAAACTAAACAAAGATCCAACAAAAGAGAGAGCAAAATTTGCAGAACTTTGTTTAAATACAAACATGAATTTAATGATTTTGAACGAAGGAAACTTACACCACATCATAGTAAGCCTCCTCATTTTTATGGCTTACCAAAGACACATAAACAAAATATTCCTTTAAGACCAATTGTTAGTTCTATTAATTCACCATGTCATAATTTGGCGAAATTTTTACTTAAAATTATTGATCCATTATCTGGAAATACCGATTCATATATAAAAATAGTAAACATTTCATAGAAAAAATTTATGAAAACGATATTCATGAATCACACCTGATGGTTAGTTTTGATGTAGTTAGTCTTTTTACCAATGTTCCGGTAGATGAAACCTTCAAAATAGTTAAAGACAGGTTACTAAATGATAATAATTTGGAAACTAGAACTAAATTAAGTGTAAATAGCATAATAGAACTCTTAACACTGTGTATAAAAACAACCTATTTTCAATTGGACAATGAGTTCTATCAGCAGGATTTTGGTATGGCTATGGGGTCTGCATTATCACCAATTTTAAGCAACATATTTATGGAGAACTTTGAGAACACACATGTTCAAAATTGTATAAACAAACCGGTTGTCTGGTGGAGATATGTTGACGACATCTTTGCAATTTGGCCTCATGGTGTCGATTTACTAGATAGTTTTTTTGGAAAATATAAATAGTAAGGAACCGTCTATTAAATTCACATTAGAAGTAGAAAGTAGGAATGAACTACCGTTTTTAGATGTTTTAATTAGAAGGGTAAATAATGAAATTGAAACAAGCGTTTATAGAAAACCAACACATACTAATAGATATCTAAATTTTAACTCAAATCAGTCAATAAATGTTAAAAGGAGTATTGTAAAATGTTTATACGATAGGGCCAAAATAATTTCATCTAATAATGAAATATTAAATAACGAGAAAAAATTTATCAAAGAGGTTCTAGTACAAAATCAATATCCTGAAGCCTTTGTTGATAGAGTTTTCGTAAATGTTGAAAATAGGGACAATCAGGTACGACAAAAACCTGAACGTCATTATACAGCAATAATTCCTTATGTATACGGACTATCGGAAAAGCTACGCCGTATAGGTGACAAATTTGATGTTAGGACGATATTTCAAACGGGGAACACTTTTAAGATCTATTTTAACAAAAACAAAAGCGATAAACAGGGAGCAGAATTCAAAAAACTGTATGTACAATATCCCGTGCGAATGTGATAAATGTTATGTGGGTGAGTCATCCAGACCTTTCAGTGTGAGGTTGGATGAGCACAAGAATTACATTAGAAAGAATGAAATTCAGAAATCAAAGATTTGTGAACATGCTTGGGAAAACAGACATAGAATAAACTGGGACTCGGCAAAAATTTTAACAAAAGAAACAGATACCAAAAAAAGAAAAATTAAAGAACCAGCAATAATCTTATTAAATGAAGATAAGTGCGTATCGAATTGTTCTGTAGATATTTGTACAACTTGGCTACCAATGTTAAAAGAAGAACTTAACAAACTCAACATTATCTAAAAGAAAATATCATCAGTTTTATGTTCTGTGTAAGTAGTAAGTATCTATGGAAATAACATAAACAGAATCTTAAAGCTGTGTATTTGACATACACAGCAAAATAAGAGTTCTTCCAAAAAAAGCTTTGAAAACGGAAAGAGATTACTTTCCGAAACGTCAGCAAAATACATTATTTGTGTGTTTATTCCGATTTATATTATTTGCAAAACATAACCTCTGACTTTTCCTTTGGCGTAAACGTCACGGGCGCAGAGATTCGGTGATTTGTTTTGAAGAGGATAATAATACATGTGGTAGAAAACCCAAATAATAGCAAATAATATCAACCACTGCAACCTCTCAACGGGTTATGAAATAATGAAATGAAGGTAAATGTTATTTGAAAGCATTCATAGGACAACGAAATTATTATGGAATTAAAAATGGTTGTTCCATTATAATTGTAATGCTTTTAGGGCACTCTCAACGCGAAGGATTAATTACAAGTAGTAATTTATAGCTCCCTAGACTCCAGCCTGGTGGAGACAGGACAATTACATTAATTTATGGTTCAGCGTCCAGGCTTGACGGCGGCAGTTTTCTCTTTATCTGTTTACCAATTAAAAAACTTATTGAGAAAGTGAGTTGGGAAGAGAATGCCAGTAGTTCATTCTATTTTTCTACGGCTTGTCAAACGTGATGTTTGCTTTCCAAATATTTACAATTCTAGCAATACAATACCCGTCGAAAATACCTAAGATATTTTTTTATATAAAAAACTACAAGCCAGTTTATCATAAGTAGTAATTTCTCTAAAGTATTAGAGTTTTAAATGGCAAAGCGCAAAGAATCGTTCCCTAAAAAATAGATAAATGTAGGCTGTAGGTGCTAGCTGCAATTAAGATTTTAATCGTTTCATATAACATAAAGAATACTACACTGAAAGTTATAAAGCAAATTGAATTTAAATATATTACTAATACATGAAATACTCACTTTTCCTTTTGGAATTTGAGGCTCTGTACGATTTGAGGTATTTTTTGCCGAAAATTCCATAGATGTAGGGTGTCGTCTGCTGTGGCGGATATGAGGGCCCCCTCATTGACGAGGAACTGTAAATGGAGTACGGCTGCTGAACCGGGCGGACCGTCCATGTCATGTCTAATATGAACATCCACACCAGGTTGCCCCAGTCTGTTTATCTGTTAAGGAAAACCTTACAAAAAGGAAAAATATGATGTTCTGCAAATATACATAAAATTAACCAATGGTGTAGTAGATACCATGCATAACACAGCGATATAAAAAAGATCGCAAAAACGTAAAGGTGACCGAACGCATATCAGTGTCAGTTTTGTTAAAAAAAGGGCATAGAACAGGTGGAGAAAATGGTACAATGTATAATGAAGAACTGGAACTATTGAATATTAAGCAGATCTCTGTTGCTGATGGCATCAAGGCAATAAATAAATGAAAACCAAAGAGAACAATGGGACATGATAATATACCAAGTTATTTAATTAAAGGTTATAAAGAAGCATTGGTTAAGCCATTAGCATTAATATTTAATTTAGCTCTTAAAAATTAAAACTTTCAGGATAAATCGAAAATAGCAAGAATTATTTCTGTTTTTAAAAGTGGAGATGAATGGAAGTTATAAATTATCGTCCTATTGCTATATTGTCAAATTTATCTAAGATATTCGAGACCATTATATATCACTACCTTTATGAGCACGCTAAGAATAAAATAACAAGCATTCAATATGGGTTCCAGAAAAAAAGGTCAGTAAATAGAAATCTAGTGGATTTTGTGAACTATGTGACGCATGATTTGGCAAATAATCAAATGGATATGATCTATACTGATTTTGCCAAAACATTTGATAAAATTAATCACAGCATATTGATAAATAAGCTTAGAAATTTCTCCATCTTTACCGATTTAGTAACATTTATAGATGGAGAGCTCGTGAACCTTTTATATAACGGTCATCCTGTAAGGTTAGAAATTTGTGTAGTGATTGATGAATTAAAATCCACTAAGCATGAAAATCATGGCCTGGCAGGCATCAGCCCTGCACATCATCAACCCTTATATTTTTGAAAGCGTCAAAAAATTTTAAAAAAATAAACTTGTCGCTGTAAGTTTTCAAAGCAATCTAACCTATCCTAAAATATTCGTGTTGCGTATTTTACTTGCTAATCGAATCGAAATACATCTCGTACAAAACGCATTAAAAAAAACTGAAAAAAGTTTATTCGAGCCCTCGACCTCACGCGTGAGAAGCAGACGATTTAATCACTACACCACGGAAGGCTGTTAAAAATCGACATACCATAGGCTATATCAATACGGTCTAATGAATACGTCAACGAGCACCTTTTTGCTGTCTGTCATTTTTTTTATACTTAACTATGGGCAGACTAAATCATATTAAAGTTTCAAACTTACAGGGACAAGTGTATTGTTTTTTTTGATATTTACAAAAACATAAGGGAGATGTACAGGGCTGATGCCTGCCAGGTCATCGTTTTCATGGTTAGTGTATTTTAATTCATCACTATACAATTTTCCAGCCTTACAAGAAGACAGTTATATAGAGGGTTCACGAGTTCTTGGACTATTATGTCTCCATACCTGATAGATCGGCAACAAATAATTTCGAGTCGGATTACTACACATCATCAGATTCAGGAGTTCCCCAGGGTTCAAACCTAGGCCCACTTTTGTTTTTAATTTTTATAAATGATATTGTAGATAATAAATAATAATAAATTTATTATTATTATATTTATTATTATTATGTTTATTTAAAACACCACAGAAATTAAATAAAATGATAGTCAATGTTCCAGACGACACAATACGTTTTCATAGAACTTTTTTTTATATTACACCAACAAGACACTATAAACTAAAGTCACCTCCTATTAGAATAGCAAAAAGTTATAATTCATTACAACGATATCTGGATATATTCGGAAATGTGTTCACAAAAGAATTAAAAAATAAATTGCATAATATGCCGAACGAAATAGAACTTTTTATAAACTATATTTTCGTATTATAAGTACCCTTATCTCCTCTCCCTCCTTATCTCTCTTTTATCTCTGAATACTTTAATTTAGTTCAAACTTAGTCTAGTTTAAGTTAGGTTAAGTATACACAGTCTGTAATTAAAAGGTGGTAAATTGAGCATCTTGTGCCGTGACGTCACTCATCAGTACATGGTGTAGTGGGTAGGTGGCATTCTCACACGCGAGATCGAGGGTTCGAATCAACTTGTTACAGTTTTTTTTTTACTACATTTTGTTAACAACTAAAATACGTAATACGAGTATTTCTTTAGCTTAGTTTTTTTTTTAATACATTTATTTAACGTCGGCCTATTTCCGCTACTGAGGCCTAACACCGATGCCTATAGACGAGCTACCCCCAATCAGGAATTTTGCCGAACCTCTTCCCTTAAGAAGAGTAGGGATCTTTTAATTGCCTAACATTTAATAGACAAGGGACCGACGGCTTTACATCCCCTCCGAAGGATGGTATATCCCCTATACAACCCTCGCCTAAGGTTGTATAGCTTCCGCGCATACACTGATATACAAGCCGCTGGAAGATGTTTGCGGCGAGGACGCGGTCTTCGTTGTAACGGTCACCCATCCAACTACTAACTGCGCCTGGCGTTGCTTTACATTGCATATCGAAGTATGTACATAGTAAAGACGCACCCACGCTCGCCCCTTTTAGCTTAGTTCGTTAGGTTAAACATGTTAATATTATTTGATGTAGTATAATAGTTGCATGATAGATAACTGATGACGTCACATGATGAGTGAGGTCACGGCATGAGATGCTCAATTTACCGCCTTCTCTGTAATGGGCTTGTGAAAGCTGTAGAGCCGGCGTATCTAAAAACTTACGTATTATCAATTTTTAGCCTTCCTCCAGGTTTCTATTTTCCTATTTTGGCGACAGTGTAAATCTAATTTAAATTTGTGGTTATATATTTCTTTTCATCATAACCTTAAAAAGTTATTGTCAGTCCATTTAAAAACTATTAAAACCACACGATCTTTAGGTCCCTTTGTTAATGACAAATTCTTAAGAAGTTTGTGCTAGATATTTGTGCCGTAGAACGGTGTTATATTGGCAAGGCGAGGCACAAGTTAAACCAGTGGGCAGCGTTCTTGATCTAGGTCTGTTGTCAGTTAGTTGTCAAATCGGATGTTTATTAATTACGTAAACGGTTGGGGAAGCTATTTTGATCATTCATCAAGTGGATGTTGTCGTACCGACTATTTCGTCATTAGCGTGCGATATTTAGGCACTTTATCAGTTTTCTGTACGTTGTAATTGAATATCAGTTGGTATATCAATCACAAACCTAAATAAAATCTAGAATTTGCATTTAAACTGATTTTCCAGTACAGTGGGTAGTTTAATAAATTATATTGATAAGGCAATCTTTATATTATTAGCATTTATATAGCTTAGGAGTTTATCCGATACAGAAGGTATCCCGAGGCGGGAGGGCTCTGAAAAAAATCCTAATAAAAACGTATAAAACCAATTCGGGATTGGCAATTCGACGTTTAATATTTATAGATCAATTTAGTCCTGGTTGAGAGCACGTGTAGATCAACAAAAATAAATCTAAGATATTAACAAAAAAAAATCTCAATGTAACAACAGGTACGCATTTCTTATGTTGTCTTAAATAAATATCTTTTGGCACGAAAAAAGAATTTCAACAAATATCAGTTAAGATTATTTGTTTCAAATTTTTTTTAAAAATATCTTTTTAATTTTGCAACACTAAATGAGATCTGATTATATAATTTGTAAATGCAATGTCTGAAACCACTCTCATAGAACGAAGTTCTCTGCATAGGTGGAATAAGTTAAACCTTTAGACCTGACGTTGAGATTATGAACATCACTGCGAAAAGTCATTTTTTTGTAGAGATAAGATGGAGTCTTCATTGTGATAATCTTGTGAAAGATACAAGCTGAATAAAAGTTTCTCCCATCTTGCATGTTCAGCCACACAGCTTATGTGAAACATGTTCATATTTACGTATACCATAAATAAATCGAATACATGAGTTTTGCACGCGCTATATACGACTGCTACACTCCCTGTCCAAACAAGGGCCATAGACCGGAGCATAGTATGTGAACTGCGACAATACCAATGTTTCACAAAGCGTCTTTTTAGTATTTATGCTTAAGTGACTTCTGTGTGGATAAAGAAGGAGCAGAGTAAACTTTTTGTATAAATTTACAAACCTGTTCTCTAAATCTTAAACTTATGTCTAAAATTAATCTTAAATTTCAGGCACGTTGCGTAAATTCTAAACGACGTCCATTTGTTTCAATATTAATTAGATTTTTCATATTAGCATAGTCGGGCTTCTGACCGAATAAAAGCATAGCTGATTTTAATGGATTTAAAACGAATGAATGCTGAAAATGTCCGTTAAACTCTTTAGGTAAATTTGGATATCGTCTGCATACATATGAACGGAATAGGACTTAACAAAATTTACAAACTGAGATGTGTAAGTTGTGAATAACAGGGAGCCTAAAATAGAACCTTGTGGAACACCTTTATTGATCGCCCTTAACTGGGAAAGTTTATCAGATATTCTTACCATTTGTGGACGTCCCACAACATATGACTTGAGCAGTTTATAACTTGTGTTAACACCACATGATTTCAATGGTGTCAAACGCCTTACTAAAGTCTAGTAATATCAATATAGTACATTTACCTTGATCGGTCGCCTCAACAACATCATCCGTTATATGCATTCAAGCTGTAGAGTAACTATAACCAGCTCTAAAACCTGGCTGGATTGTTGGCAGTATACCAAAAGTATCAAAGTGTCCCCTAAGCCGGATCTCAATTATTTTTTTTGCCAACTTCGACAATTCTGTGAGAATACTAATAGATCTCAAGTCTGAAAATGCCTTTGGATCATTTTTTCGGGACAGGAGTTACTAGAGCAACATTCCATGCAGAAGGAAACTGACAATAAACAAATTATTAATATGAGTTAAGAAGTTTAGTAAATACGGACAACACAATTATGCTTAATGAGTAGATGTAGAATTTTTTAAGCTACAAAGAACTCTTTGAATAAGTTCAGTGGCAACTAAGATAAATAAATAAATAAATAAATACACCACAGGTAATGACGACCCTCTTTATCCCGGAAGGCTCTAGAAGAGCCTTGTGTGGGAGGGGGCTACATATTTAGAGACAAGGGATACACACCCAATATTCGTGTATAGTGAAAAAATCCCTCTCACAGTATTTTCCACTGCCACGACCGGGGATCGAACCCGGAACATTTGGGTGAGAGGCAAGTGCGCTCACCTCTCGACCATCAGTCAGATGAAATTGAACTCTGAATTAGTGATTTTATTTTGGTTATAATATATATAATAATCTACAATACTGTTGTTATTTTGAGGGACACTATCTATAAAATAATTATTGATTGATTTCAGCTTACCACAGAGTTTTTTAGAATTTTTGTTTCTAGCAATACGATTAAAATAAGCACGTTTTTCAACGGTATTTCTCTTATACTCTCTTTGCTTCATCAACAGCTTCAGATTATCAGTCAACCAAGAAGCCTTATTTCTACTTATTCGAGACCGTTCTTAAAAGGACATTTAATAAGTGTATTGTTAAACGATTTACTTTTGCATCAATAATATTCATGTAAAACGTATCTTGTAGGGGAAGCCCTTGTAAGTCGGTATAAAATGCATGTTCATCAAAATACTTAAAATCTCGACAAGTAATGTAAGTTGGTTTAAATTTAAAGCTACTCGTTATTACTTTACACTGAACTAATCATGATCAGATATATGCAAACCTCCTATTTTTAGAGAGAGACAGATTTCAGATCATTGCATAATACAAAACAGAATAGAATATTAACAATCATAACATACATAATTTTTATTTTAAATGGCAAACAATAAATATAAATAATCTACAAAGTCGAAACATCAAGTAATTACAGATTTTTTTAGATAGAATTTTCTTTAAGTTAAGGAAAATTTACTTGGTCAAAATCAAGTTGGTATGCCCCTTTCAGTGAGACTAGTATACAAAGAGAGAATTTAACTCAACTTTGGGTTACCATATTGGAACCGCCATTTTGAATTTTTCAATTTTCTTGATGTTCTGAGGACGCGCCCAAACAATTCATGCGAACACGTAGTACAGATTTAAAAAATGTCCCATATTGGTAGAGTGCGAAACACCATTTACGGACTGGTTTCTAGCCCTTGCCGTCGTCAGTACACCTAGTGTGTACGAACAAATTCCTAATGAGCACCTTGTTCAGCAAAAACGTGAATATACCCCCGAAATCAATAACCATCTGGCTAACTCATTGTTCGCTATTTACGACAAAGAATCAAACTATATACCAACTGTAATCCCAAACTGTAATCGTTAGATCTGATTATCAGTCGGTATTTATATTAACCCTGTTGGTTTTTGTTCACGATGAACATGCCTATGCGCTTTGTTTTGCTTTCATGGAAAGCCGGATAAGCACAGCGCGACGTATTGATTTACGTTACAAATTGGCAAATATTTGTACATGTTGCATGTATATTACACGTCACTGGAATTTGTCTGTGCAGTTGTCGGTATCAATATTAATAAACTTCGCTTATTAAATTCCATGTGGCGTCGATATCCTGTAGAGGGGCCACAGCAGAATAGTTTCCGAACAATGTAACTAGTTGCATAAAAGTGTCAGTCCCTTCAGCCTTGTGTCATGTCAAATGATTATCATGCACAAATGGCCAAATTGTTTCTTGATTGACAAGCGTACGCCAGGCATCCCTACTGCCACTCCAAAAAGAAACATCTTAGAATCTAACTCGTATACAAAGGTTATTTTGATGTTAAATATTTTAAGCTGATGCATGCATACAATGACTATAACATTGTAAATGAGTTATTACCAAATTGTGCTTTAAATCTATCAAATTTGTTGCTGCATCTGGAGTCTCACAGGGGTCTATTCTAGGACCCTTACTTTTCATTATATTCATTAACGATTTAGTTAACGATCTTACTGTTAAGTCACTTTTCTATGCGGATGATCTCAAATTGATCCAGAAGCTTTTCTGAAAATTATGGAGGAATATTTCGACAGAGCTCGCATAAGCCACGACTATGATCGCCTCCATAACGTAACCGGCCAACTCAAGGGCGAAGCTCAGCGATGGTCCGAACAATTTAGGACGTTGACTACTTCGTATACCTTATTCAAGGAAAGATTCCTTACGAGATTTAATTCTCCCGACATACAGTCACGAGCTATTGCTCAACTGTATGCCGTCAAGCAAACGTCTTTAGACGACACGGCAGTGTTTATCACGAGGAAAACCTGTCTTTTCGATCGTATTGATCCCTTCAAATCCGAAGCCATCAGAGCTCGGGTCATCATGGACCAACTGCGTCCAGAAATTAGGTCACGCTTGAGAAGCAACCTAATTTCAACCACAGAGATGTTAATAGCAGCGGCTACTAACGTCGAGCGGGATTCAGCTGACGAACAGACGTCGCTAATCCAGCTTATCGATCAACGTTTGTCCCGCGCGTCTTACTATCAAGAGCCGGGACACATCAGTTCACAAAATTCAAGTATAAGGAGCAATGGAAGCCCAACTCCGACAGCACCGAGGGTGCATTTCCGAGAGGACGTATCTCGACAGGACGGTCCAGGCAGAGCGCCTGGTCGTCCTTTTTTTATGCCTAATTCTACGAGCGGATCAGTGAATCCTGACCGCAGGCAAACCAATTTCAATGGCGGATCGGGGAAATTCCGAGTACCCGACCGACCGGCAACCCCGTGCCGATACTGTACAGACACAGTGCAGTGGCACTTCCATAGCCAATGCCCGAATAACCCGCATCTCAACAGGAGACCGGGAAACTTTCGAGGGGCCAGAGACCCAGGCCAGGGTCCATCTGCAAGATCCCCGGCACAACGGCCGAACCAAGGCGGCAGCAATGTCCAGTAATTTTTTCCGATACTCATGACCACTACGACGCTCCTCTGCACAAGACAAGAGAGTCAATAAATTATATGAGCGAAGCGTTCCCTTTGCCTCGTATAAAAGTTCAAATTAATGAACATGCGGTCGACGCACAAGAAAATCTTAATTATTTTGTCGATTGATGCAACACCAACAAACTAGATCTTAATGTATCAAAATGCAAAACGATTACGTTTTCAAGGAAAGTCAATACAATAATAATGAATACTCATTCGGGTCAAAAGTACTGCAAAGAAATAAACATGTCTTAGATTTAGGAGTAATAATTGATCATAAACTGTCATTTGATAAGCATATAAATAACATTTCCTCGCCTGATATACGTTCATGAGGGTTTATAATGCGGTCTTGTAAAAATTTCACTAGTATAGAATGTCTGAATGTAACGAACATTTTTTGTAAGTACTTCCTATGGCTAATTGCAACCATTTTCGTTTTGTAAATAAATAAGTGTCAAATATCCAATGGCAAAACTTAGTCTATGATTTTTTTTTCTCGAATATGTTATATTAGTTTGGCTATTTGAAATATTTCAAATAACCAAACTAATAACATATTGAGTAAAAACAATCAATGTCTTGTCTCACTAAATTCTTTAATCTTGCAATAGTCACCGGTTTCGTGAACTATAGCTTGCTTCACATTATCAAGCCACAATAACAATGACAAAATATTTTATAAACGATAAAATTAGGAGTAAAAATTTTACAAAAAATAAGAATTACTCCTAATTTTATTGTTTATAAAATATTTTGTCACTGTTATAGCTTTGTGCCCTGATGATGTGAAGCAAGCTATAGTTCACGAAACCGGTCGCCAGTACAAGATTAAAGAATTTAGTGAGACAAAACATTGTTTTGTTTTTACTCAGTATGAACAACTCACTTGGGGTCTTCTCTATGGAATTAATAACATATTATTTTATTTATTATTTATTTATAATAATTTACAGCACATTGTCAAAAATTGATTATCTTATAAAATATACATTTTGTACTAAAATATTAAAACAATTTTCCCTGTGACAGTTCTAGAGGAGTTGCGGCATAAAATTAACAAATCCGCCACTACCTGCAAATCAAATGTCCTTCCTGCGACTACTAACATCAAAAATGTAATTCGCCCGGGTATTTTAAAATCATTTCAATATTTATGCAAAAAGTGAGTATTATGTGACCGACACCAGCTGGCATTTCCCTGCACACAGTGTAGAATGTCATACTTGAATTCATACCGAACTGTTCCAAGCATAAACACACGGTCTATTGCACCTTTGAGGATCGATTTCAACTCGCCAGCTTTTAGTCGGAATTGCGGAGGCACTTTCGTCTTTTTGTAACTTTTTTATGGATTATCAAGCCCCATATATATGTAGATTAGATGTCGTTGTGTCTATCTAAAATGATCATTTCGTTGAATCGTTAAAAATAATTTAATTAGTTATTAGTTTCTCATGAAATTCATACAAAATGGTGTTTTTTTAAACCCACGACACACTTATTTCCAGACAATGACTTGTGAAAGTGTATAGTAGTGAAGAAGGACCACTCCAATTAGCCCATTATCTTCAGGTCTGCATTTTAGATGATTAGGTTCGGGTATCGAGGACTCCCTATTAGTGACGTTATGTTATCGACTATGTTAACTGGGACAATAGTAATATATTCACAGCATAAGAGCACACTTAAAATTAATATTGACAAATATCACCTTTAAAATTTGTAATTGCATAACTGAACGAAAAATTGAGGGCCATAAATATTATAATCAGGTATTTGTGCATAAGCAAATTGGGAAGAATATGTCCAACAGATAAAATAATAGTAGCGTAAATTTGGAGAAATGTAGATAAAAAGGGAGAAGGACAATTCCAGGTGGTAATCAATTCCAGCGGCATCGGCAGGACATGGAAAATACGAGTGTCCGCATTTTTGCGAGACACGTTAGGCCTATAACGACAATTCTGCAAAAAAAACTGCTACAGTTGTAATGTGAATTGATTTTGAAATAACTTTTACAAGGAGCACTAATACAGGGAGGACCATTAAGGACCGTCTCTAAGGCCTCAATTTGCCTACTCCTTAGAGCGAACTCGCTGGCAGTATCGGACGAAGTGTTATTTATACGAAAGCTGTCTGTGGGTGGGAGAGTGGTGGGGGGTTGAGGGTCTGTTGATGGAGGCATCAGAGCAGAACGGCTGCTATCAGGATTATGAGGTGCGGATGAAGATTGTGGGGCTAGCCTGCAGATCAATGATTTCCAAGCGACTGGAAGACGATGACCGTCATCCCCTTTGTTTAGACAATTGGGACGTTTTTCAATCTCAATTGCTTCGCGGATGATTCGCGGTTTCTGGAAAAATGATGGTGCTACAGTTTTGGTGTTATCGAAGTCTATATTATGGCCTGTTAGGAGGCGGTGTTGGGCAAGTGATGATGTGGGATCGGATTTTCTAATTGCAAGACGATATTCATATATTCTATTGTTAATCCGTCTATTGGTTTGTCCAATGTAGGTTTGGGGACAGTTTGAGCAAGGTATTTCGTATACACCGTGGGAATCATTAGGTATTTTGTCTTTTGGGGTTCTGATTAAATTGGAAATTGTTTGGTGTGTTGTGAATATGGTTTTTATGTTATTGGATTTCAGGACTTTTGAAATCTTGTCTGTGACACCTTTGATGTAGGGTAGGAAAGCTTTTTGCTGAGGAAGAGTTTCTGTCTGTTGAATTTGGGAAGGATTTTGTGCTTTGTGTATGGATCGCGTTATATGTCCTTTGTCGTAACCGTTTTGTAGAAGTGCTTCTTCTAATGTTTGTAGTTCGGATTGTCTGTTGTGATTGTCTGTTAGTCTGAGGGATCTGGTTACAAGAGTATTGACAACGGAATTTATTTGTGATGGATGGTGGTCTGATTTTGAGTTAAGGTAATGGTTGGTGTGGGTTGGTTTTCTATACACAGAGTAGGAGAATTGAAACTGACTAGAATGTCGTTCTGGGAAATAGAGTAATTCTGAAGAAAATCAATGAAATGGGTGCAATTTTTGACATAAGAAAGGGCTTGTTCAGCAATACGTTGTAGAGTATGGGCTAGATGTATCGCTAATTTGTGAGTTGGGGAACGAAAAGCACTAACTATTTGTCGTAAAGGAATATGGTTTTGTGAATTTTAGGAAGACCGTATATTCTAGGAGTTCTAGACGATTTCTCTCGAGGAATGAGGGATTTTCGAATATCTGAATGGAGGTCAGAATTTTTGTTCTCGTTTCTAAGTATGTGGTGGGATCGCGCTGGATGCGCTTGTAGTCCGGGATATTGAGTAAATCCTTCGTTTTTGTTAAGTAATCGGAGGTGTTTAGTATGACAGTGGAGTTGCCTTTGTCGGCTGGGAGAATGATAAGGTCGTCATTGTTATATAGGTCTTTTAGGGCTTGTCTTTCTCTCTCTTCTCTCTCTTTTATACAAAACTGTTTTCTTATCTCAAATAATAAGTTTGATTTTATTTTTAAATATTTTTTCATTTTGATTGTCGGCAATAATTTTTTATTTCGATACAAAACGATTTAATTAGACTCTTCCTGTTTCCACTTCTTGTTTTAAGCTTCAAAGGGCCTTAAATTCCTTTAATTAGTATCTTAATTCACACTAAGAAACTTCACCGAAGTGAGCAAACTTATCTTCACAAAGAAATTATGGTAATACTTTCCATAAGCTGTCTTAGAATAATTTTCTTTGAAATTAATCCTGAATGTCTAAAGGCAACACACATCCCACAAATTCCTGAAAGGGAACTCGTAAACTGCTTACGGCGCTCATAATGAATGTCTAAAAACGGCGCCTCAACGAAACAGCTACTCATCTGAAGTATATATAATTATATATAAATAACGCCATTGTGGTGGCTTTAAGAGCTCCGCTTACTTTGATGAGGAAATTTCGTTGAATATAATACAGGGTTGCAAATACGATCAATTTTCACGATTTTCCGTTTTTCACGTTAACTTTTCGGAAACTGACCTCAGACTTGTAATCAGCGATCCAAAAAAACCTATAGAAACCCATTTTTGGGCCAAAATATTCAATTTCTTATGAATTAGAAATAAACAAATAATATGTTACCAGGACTGACCAAAAACGGGTGGTTAAAAAAAGGGGCATGGCCAGCAGCCATTACTTCAGGCGGCTAAATGATCCTGAGGGTATAACGAACATGTTACCATAAAAAAATATTTGGGGCTAACTGTAAGTTCATTTTTTTTTATTCTCCCCTTAATTGGCTCAACTATTAGATCCATCCAACCAGAACCAAAGTTCAAAAAAGCGCACCGCAACAATTATTACGTATATACAGGGTGTCCCACGACGAACTGCGGCGATCGATATCTCGAAAAGTAGACATCGGAAAATTTTGAAAATTTGATAGTAAACTAATGTCGATGGGGGCAACTCGGCTAAAATATTTTCAAGATGGTGGCACTACCGGTTATACCGGAAGTCGATACCAATTTGCTTATTTTAAATGGGACACCCTATATATTATTACATTTTTGGATTGTACGCAAAATTCTGGGCCGATTTTGTGTATCATGTCCTCCTAAGTATTAATACAGAGCGCTCAAAAAATAAGAATAAAGATGAAATTGAGAAAACTGTCAAAAATCAATTTTTTCAAATGGAAACCCCCAATTTTTATAATCTTATCTTATTCGCCATTAAAAATAAGGGTAAGTATGGATGTCTATTCCGAAAATTTTTAGTTTTCGAGATATTCCCAATTCAATATTTCTATAAGGGTATTTTGTTATGGATATTAAGTTAAATTACTCTTAGTTGGCTATGACGGCGTTGAGTGCTAAACAAATGTATGTAGCTGTCACTTACCATTTGACAAATATCAATTATCATGCCGGGGCGCTTAAATTATACGCACGAGGATTACTTAAATTTGCTTATAATCTATGGAGAATGTAAGAAAGTTTTATCAAGAACGTGTGAAATATTTGCTAATAGATATCCAGATAAACAAAAACCGTCTCCGAACAGTATTACACGAATAATAGAGAATTTCAAAAATTTTGGCACCGTTAAGGCAACAATTCATAAAATAAAAGCAATTGTCGATGATGAAAATATCGAAATTGCTATTTTGGGATATTTTGCGGCATATCCTATGACATCCTTAAGACAAGTGGCCTTACAAACAGGAATCTCCAAGAACTCTATTCATAGAATTCTTTTGAAACACAAATTCCATCATCCCTATTCCATTTCTATGGTTCAACACCTAAAGGACACCGATTTGACCAGAAGAGTTCACTTTTGCGAATTTATTTTAACAAT
Organism: Leptura quadrifasciata; assembly: GCA_963675555.1. Classification (NCBI taxonomy): domain Eukaryota; kingdom Metazoa; phylum Arthropoda; class Insecta; order Coleoptera; family Cerambycidae; genus Leptura; species Leptura quadrifasciata. The sequence goes on along the minus strand of OY776681.1, from coordinate 7,942,542 downwards.
GTTACAAGGCGACTTTCGATTTTTGGACAACATAATTTGGACTGACGACGCAAAATTTACGAAAAATGGACTTTTCAACAGACATAATTCCCACTTTTGGTGTGATTCAAATCCCCATGCCGTGAGATTGCGAAATTATCAAGAAACCTGGCAATTTAATGTGTACTGTGCTGTGAGAAATGATGGAGTCGTAAAACTTAATTTTTATGAAGAAAACTTAAATGGTAATGAATTAATACTTAAATAGTTTCTGTTTTTCAAAGTACGTATCAACTTTTTTTTAGGTGAAAGATATTTGAATATATTACAAGATTTAGATCATGAATATTTGAACAATTTACCGCAAGCTGAACATAGGCAAATATTTTACCAACACGATGGCGCGCCACCACACAGCAGCTTCATAGTTAACAACTTCTTGGAAGAAACTTTTTACGATAAGTGGATTGCTAACCTTTTCTGTGGCCTTCCCGTTCTCCTGATCTGTCTGCCTTAGACTATTTTATATGGGGAACAATAAAAGATATGGTTTATTTTAATCCAGTCACAACAATGGAAGATTGTCAGGCAAGAGTAAGGAATGCTTTTGAAAGATTATCTCCAGGTTCTATTAGAGCGGCCACCCATGACGAACTAATCAAGAGGTGCAAAAAATGTTTGGAAGTTCAGGGTGGACACTTTGAACACTTATTAAAATAAGATATTTTCCTGAGTATAAGTAGTTACACTGTTAGTATTTTATGTAAGAACCTTTTGTATCTAAGTTACATTTGTTTAATTATTTTATGAACTGTTGTAGTGCCAAATTTTTTAAAATTCTCCATTATTCATTAAATACTGTTCGGAGACGATTTTTGTTTCTCTGGATATCCATTAGCAAATATTTCACATGTTTTTGATAAAACTTTGTAACATTCTCCATAGATTATAAACAAATTTAAGTAATCCTCATGTGCATAATTTAAGCGCCCCAATATGATAATTAATACTTGTCAATTGGTAAGTGACAGCTACATACATTTGTTTAGCACTCAACGCCGTCTTAGCCAACTAACAGTAATTGAACTTAAAATCCATAGCAAAATCCCCATATAGAAATATTGAATTGGGAATATCTCGAAAACTAAAAATTTTCGGAATAGACATCCATATACAAACTTACCCTTATTTTTAATGGCGAATAAGATAAGATTATAAAAATTGGGGGTTTCCATTTGAAAAAATTGATTTTTGACAGTTTTCTCAATTTCATCTTTATTCTTATTTTTTGAATACTCTGTATTAATACTTATCAAAATATTATAAAAACTCTATTAAAGTAGGTCTTTTTCAACAAAGAATCGAACCCAAATTAGATAATAAAGGCTTCCTTATAGGAAAAATTGATAATTCTTTTAGGGCCCGCAAACGTCATTTTTGACATAAAAATTGAAATATCGCAAAAACGGAGAGACCTAGGTATAGGACATGATACACAAAATCGGCCTAGAATTTTGCGTACAATCCAAAAATGTAATAATATATAGGGTATCCCATTTAAAATAAGCAAGTTGGTATCGACTTCCGGTATAACCGGAAGTGCCACCATCGACATTAGTTTACTACCAAATTTTCAAAATTTTCAGATGTCTACTTTTCGAGATATCGATCGCCGCAGTTCGTCGTGGGACACCCTGTATAATGCATTACTCATGTAAAATAGATGCAGCTTAAAAAGTACAAGAAGTATTTAAAAGGTTTCTTGTGTGATAATGTATTTTATAAAATTGAGGACTTTTTTAGGACTGATTTTAATTATTTCATTGTGCAGTGTTTAATATGATTCTATTTTAATTTTTCATATACATATATTTCAGCTATTTGACGTATTCTATACTTTGGTATGATTATTGATTAAATGTATATTCTATTCTATTCATCTGTATACCAGATAAGTGGCCCTTTCTCCAACCGCAGTGCTTCTATCCTGCTCGTCTGATGGCTTTCAATCAGCACATCAAACCTGAAAGTTAGTTAACACCTACGAGTTTTATAAAAATTGATATATTTGGCACTTGGCGAACGATTCAAAATTATAATTCGCTATTTTGCTTCGATTTTTTTTCTGCATATGCTATAATTTATTTCCTTACATTAATGTAGAACAAATTTTAACCGAGTTTCAACTACCTTGTCCCTAGAAACTATTAGTTTCCTTTAAAACGTCTTAAAATGTACAGATACTTCTTCCTTGAGTGTTAATACATTTAAGTATAACTTAAGCTTTTAAGAGGATTTTTCTCCACAAAAACAGTTTCATCAAATCATCGGATTCAACAGAGTGCACAGTGGGTTGTTCACCCTATTCATCGGGACAGCGAGCAAGAAGGAGCAGGATTCAGGATACACGTCGAAGCAGGAAGGACGCTATTCGTGCTCATTCAAACTTGTGGATTATCATTACAAGAAGAGATATTCTGGTTCGTGTAAAGCCGCTTTCATAAACGTCTCCGACTGAGGGATATCAGGTGGTAAATTTCACAATATGGGATTTAATTCATGTTCTTTGATGTATTTCGGGGAAAACAAGAAAATAAAGAAAAGAAACAGTCGTTCCATGCGAGAAAATATGCATTATCAGTTAGCTGTAATTACTTTATTACGTCTTAGTAGTATTTTATACAGTGTGGTATTTGCCCGCTGAGTAGTTGTTTCCCCCAAATCATATATTACAAAGTAGATTACGTCCACCTAGGGCTAAAAGTTCGCCGCTCTCGGTACTTGCAATATCGCAAGTCGCTTTACACCATGGAGACCTGGGAACTGAATCGATCGACATAGAGAAAAGTACGCATCAGAGAATTTTAAAAATTTAGATAATTACTAACGTCGGCGTGGCCAATCCAACTAAAATAATTACAAGCAGCTGGCACTTCCGTTTATACCGGAAGTCGATACCAACTTGCTTATTTCAAATGGAACACCCTATATATTATACGGTTTTCGAAAAGAGCATAAAATTCTGAGTCGAAAATATATAGCATATCCTATACCTGAACCTAGCCGTTTCAGATGTATTTGACATTTTATAGAAAAATTGACAGGTGCAACGGTTTGCAAGAACCGTTATAACTTCCTTCGTGTAAAAGATCCTCATTTGCTTCTTGTCATGTAAAAAGAACACAAGGAGAACTACGTTCTACAGCTGAAATAAGTTCAATAATATCATACCAAGTGCTCCGTTTTTCGCGTTACATTTTGTAAACTTCAAACCGCGAAAGCTTGTTTAGGTCAAATGGAACACCCTGTATTTTTTTACGTCAAGTTGTGTAAAATTGAATTCCATTTTTTCTGATATTAGCATAATGCGAATTGTGTCTATTAAAAAGTCCATTTTTAGTAAATTTTGCTTCATCTGTCCATATAATATTTCCCAAATAAGAATCGTGACCCTCAGACCTTATTAGAATAAACTCACAAAAATTCTGTCTTCTTAGGAAATCTGTTTCTTTTAATGCTTGAACCATATGGAATTAAAACGGGGTAACTTTTAATAAGATTCTGTGAATTGAATCCTTGCATAGTCCCGATTCCAGAGCAGCTTGTCTTAATGACATCCTTGGAAATGCATGAAAATATCCCAGAATGACTATTTCAATGTTTTCGTCATCAACCATAGGCTTTCTTCTTTGCATTTTTGCCTTGACAGAGCCCTAATTTTTAAAATTTTCCAGTATGCGTTTTACAGTGTTTGGTGACGGTTTCCGTTTTTCTGGATATCGAGTAGCAAATGCGCTGCAAGTTCTTGATATTACTTTATCACATTCTCCATAAATAATAAACAAATTTAAAAAGTCTTCGTGGGTGTAATTTAAACGTGCTGGCATTTTTTGACACAAGATAATGACTGATTGTTTTTAAGCATGGCTATTTTGATGAAATGATTACAACAATTCATGAATTTCTAATAAAATCGCAAATATTTCAAAAAGTTGTAACTTTAACTCCCACAATGCTAATATCAGAAAAAAGGGAATTCAATTTTACACAACTTCACGTAAAAAAATACAGGGTGTTCCATTTGACCTAAACAAGTTTTCGCGGTTTGAAGTTGACAAGACGTAACGCGAAAAACGGAACACTTGGTATGATATTATTGAATTTATTTCAGTTGTAGAACGTAGTTCTCCTTGTGTTCCTTTTACGTGACAAGAAGCAAATGAGGATCTTTTACACGAAGTAAGTTATAACGGTTCTTGCAAACTGTTGCACCTGTCAAATTTTCTATAAAATGTCAAATATCTCTGAAACGGCTAGGTTTAGGTATAGGATATGCTACATATTTTCGACTCAGAATTTTATGCTCTTTTCGAAAACCCTAAAATATATAGGGTGTTCCATTTGAAATAAGCAAGTTGGTATCGACTTCCGGTATAAGCGAAAGTGCCAGCTGCTTGTAATTATTTTAGTTGGATTGGCCACATCGACATTAGTAATTATCTAAATTTTCAAAATTTTCTGATGCGTAAGCAATATTCTCAATATCGATCGATTCAGTTCAAGATGAGACACCCTGTATAGTAGCAATTGACCACATGAGAGGGTTCGCTTACCTCTCACCACTACTAAATGATGCAAAGGTTAAAAGATAGAAAGGATAGAAATGGTATCCAACTGGAAAATGTTTTGTTTTCGGATGAGTCCACTTTTACTTTTCATGGTCATGTTAATCATCAAAACTGTTGCTATTGGGCTAATGAAAATCCTCACTCTATGAGAGAATTACATACGCAAAATCCTAAAAAGGTTCATGTCTGGGTGGGGATAATTGAAAACCATATCATTGGCCCCTTTTTCAATGGAGATAATTATTTAGCTCTGCTCCAAAATAACATTGTGCTAACTTTGGCAAACTTATATCTTGCTCAAGCAAACCCACAAGTTCCAGCGGATGTAATATAGCTCCAGCAGAATGGAGCACCACCACCACATTACAGAATCGATGTTCGGAAATACCTGGACTTAACATTTACACATCGGTAGATAGGGAGGTGAGGATCGCTAGAATGCTCAGCACGTTCTCCTGATCTTACACCCTTAAATTTCCTTCTATGGAGGTATGTGAAAAGTATGGTAAGTATACAAAACTAAGCCACGCGATATAGCTGACTTAAGAAGAAGAATAACGGATGTGGTTAGGTCGGTCACGCCTCAGATGTTGGACAACGTTAGAAGACATTTTTATTTACGATTAGGATGCTGCCAAGACGTTCAAGACTACATTGAAATTAAGTTTTTTTTAGTTTGCTGTTGTGAATTACGTCAAGCACATGAATTAATTTTTTTCACCGTTAATCTTTGCAATAAATATTAAAACCATAGCATTTTTGAATACAAAATGAAAAAAACTTTTAAATGAGGTATCACAGGCCCTTACTTCTCATTTAAATACTTCGGGGTTGCAACTGCCACTCGAATGGGGTTGAATTTAGGGGTGAAATTTGTACGTTGCAGGATGTCATTTCAGAATCTAAAAACATGTCTCGTAATTTTTTATAAATATGCACAATAGTTGAGGAGCATTCGTGCAAAACCCGATAAATCGTGTCACTGACACTCTTGATCCCGGCGTCCTATCTAAAAAGTTGGAGAAACTGGGCATTAGGGGAAATGTAAATGAGTAGAAAATTTCATTCATTACTCACAGACAGTTGGTGATAGATATTGAAACCATATATTCAAAAGAGATCGAAGTGTAGCTAGGTACTCCACAAGGCATTGTTCTAGGGCCCCTACTCTTTTTGTTGTATATAAATGATCTGCCAAAGTACATACAAGATGCAAAAGTTCTTATGTATGCGGATGATACAACAATAATTATTCCAGATAAGTGCAAGGATACTTTAAATTTCAATGTGAATAAAGTAATGGAACAATTTCTTAACTGGTGTGTTTCTCATTTCAATCATTTAATTAACAATGTTAATAAAACAATATGTGTGGAGTTTTCAGGAAAATATAAACGTCCTAATAAGGAATGGAGGTTTAACCTAAGCAACTTGGTTCTTAAAATATCCCTGGATGCAAAGTTTCTTGGTACTTATTTAGACTATAGGATTAGCTGGAATAATCACATAAATAATGTTTGCACTAAATTAAGTAAGTATTTTTCCATCGGCACATTAAAAACCACATTAACTGAAGAAGCACTTTTATGTGTGTACTATGCCAATGCACACTCTGCTATCGCCTATAACATAGTATCTTGGGGGCAGGCGACTGAAATTGATCGCGTCTTTATTATTATTATTATTATTATTATCATTGCTTTTTACTATATTTTTATTGCACTCCACGCTTTTTACAATAAAATATTTAAAATATGTAAACATTATTTTTTACTTTTTACTTCGGTTTGCTATTAAAGTGTTTTTTAGTTTTTTCTAAACTATAATTTTTTTAACTCACCCTCTTGCCATTCATCCTGCTTTTGGAAACCGCAGAGTATCCGCAAGTAGTACATAATTAATATTACATCATAATGTATGTATTAAAGTTGGAACTAGCGTTTAACAAGGGTTTATACAACGGCAAATACGTTATATTATTAACTGCGGCGCCTCCGCCAAAATATCGACAATAGATTAGTAATTTTTTTAAATTTTATTTTATCCTGATGATCTTGGTGAGGACATTTAACTGTTCCACATTGTATATTATTTGCAATGTTTCAAATTTTTACGATTGTTGTACTTCGAATTAAACCATACACTCAGTACAATTGCACATAAACTTCTTTCGCGAGTTATGAATCTAAACCATTCCAGACTGCAGACTGGAAAAATCGAATAGTCAGCCACTAAAGCACACAACTATTTATAGACCTTTAATACAAAAGCTTACAATTGCTCAAACAATATGCTTTCAAAGCAAAGTTGATTTTAATTAAGATATTTAAAGTTGGCTTCCATATACAACGGTAAATTCCAAGGTGAGAACTTGATCACAATGCAACTGTGCTTTGTGACGTCTAACGTTACAGAAACTTCGACGTTCGCATTCTAAAGTTACATCTGTGCACCAAACACCATAATCAGAAAACACGTTTCCTTCCACGAGGATACAAACAGGAAATAATGGGTAATGCAAGCGTTAGCGTAAAGCCGAATAACAGTGATATAAACGCGATTAATTAGATTTTAATAAGTTGAATAGATTTCACGGTTGACAAATAAAATATTATGCTTTTTAATGTTTCAGAAAGTTCTATTAAAACTCGATACAAGTTACAGAACTTTGTTTAAATACAAACATGAATTTAATGATTTTGAATGAAGGAAACTTACACCACATCATAGTAAGCCTCCTCATTTTTATGGCTTACCAAAGACACATAAAAAAATATTCCTTTAAGACCAATTGTTAGTTCTATTAATTCACCATGTCATAATTTGGCAACATTTTTACTTAAAATTATTGATCCATTATCTGGAAATACCGATTCATATATTAAAAATAGTAAACATTTTATAGAAAAAAATTATGAAAACGATATTCATGAATCACACCTGATAGTTAGTTTTGATGTAGTTAGTCTTTTTACCAATGTTTCGGTAGATGAGACCTTAAAAATAGTTAAAGACAGGTTGCTAAATGATAATAATTTGGAAACTAGAACTAAATTAAGTGTAAATAGCATAATGGAACTATTAACAATGTGTATAAAAACAACCTATTTTCAATTGGAAAATGAGTTCTATGAGCAGGATTTTGGTATGGCTATGTGGTATGCATTATCACCAATTTTAAGCAACATATTTGTGGAGAACTTGAGAACACACATGTTCAAAATTGTATAAACAAACCGGTTGTCTGGTGGAGATATGTTGACGACATCTTTGCAATTTGGCCTCATGGTGTCGATTTACTAGATAGTTTTTTGGAAAATATAAATAGTAAGGAACCGTCTATTAAATTCACATTAGAAGTAGAAAGTAGGAATGAACTACCGTTTTTAGATGTTTTAAGCGATGTCTAAGCGGTTACAATTTTCAGATCAATCGTGTAATTTATTTATCGGTAATGAAGAGCTTGAAGTAGTTGAAACTATAAAAAATCTTGGAATCTGGTTTGACAATCATCTCACTTTTAGTAACCACGTCACTAAAGTCTTGCAGAATTCATATGGCAAGCTAAAAACACTCTATGGTTTCAAAAATGTACTACCTACTTCTACTAAGTTAAAACTTACAGAGTCACTTATTTTATCTATTGTGGAGTATGGCGATATTGTATATGGTCCGTGCCTTACAGTTGCTGAACAGTACAGACTGCAAAAACTTCAAAATTCATGTATGCGTTTTTCTACTAATGTGCGAAAACGGGACCATATAACACCCTATTATCACCAGCATAAATGGCTTAATCTACGACAGAAATGGCAATTGCATCTAGTATGTATGGTTCACAAAATAATAAATAAAAACCTGCCTAAATATTTATATGAGAGGCTGGTATTCCGTGCCTCATTGCATAATAATAGCCTGCGCTTTGTTGATAGTACTCTACATATCCCTGTTCATAGAACTACCCAATATAAATCGTCCTTCTCATATCTATCAGCTAATTTATACAACAAAATTCCAGAAGTGTTTAAAACTCTTTCATATCAAACATTTAAAAATAAAATTAAGTCTATGTTGCTCAATGGCTAATTATATTACCAATACAATACCACATGTGTATGTCTATCTTATTACTTGTTTAGCTCCTTACTTTCTCGCCTATCTGTTATAATGTAACTTTTAATATGCCATAGTCTAGATATTATTGTTAGCATTTAGTTATATGTATATGTTTAATAATCGATCTGCATTCTCTGTGTATACCTCTATCTTATGTAACAACTGAAGCCCGTGGTTGGGATTTATACCAGCTTTTAGCTGACACCCCGCCACATTAAATAAAGTTTATTATTATTATTATTATTAATTAGAAGGGTAAATAATACAATTGAAACAAGCGTTTATAGAAAACCGACACATACTAATAGATATCTAAATTTTAACTCAAATCAGTCAATAAGTGTTAAAAGGGGTGTTGTAAAATGTTTATACGATAGGGCCAAAATAATTTCATCTAATAATGAAATATTAAATAACGAGAAAAAATTTATCAAAGAGGTTCTAGTACAAAATCAATATCCTGAAGCCTTTGTTGATAGAGTTTTCATAAATAATTCCTTATGCATACGGATTATCGGAAAAGCTACGCCGTATAGGTGACAAATTTGATGTTAGGACGATATTTCAAACGGGGAACGCTTTAAGATCTATTTTAACAAAAACAAAACCGATAAACAGGGAGCAGAATTCAAAAAACTGTATTTACAATATCCCGTGCGAATGTGATAAATGTTATGTGGGTGAGTCATCCAGACCTTTCAGTGTGAGGTTGGATGAGCACAAGAATTACATTAGAAAGAATGAAATTCAGAAATCAAAGATTTGTGAACATACTTGGGAAAACGGACATAGAATAAACTGGGAGTCGGCAAAAATTTTAACAAAAGAAGCAGATGCCAAAAAAAGAAAAATTAAAGAGTCAGCAATAATCTTATTAAATGAAGACAAGTGCGTATCGAATTGTTCTGTAGATATTTGTACAACCTGGCTACCAATGTTAAAAGAAGAACTTAACAAACTCAACATTATCTAAAAGGAAATATCATCAGTTCTATGTTCTGTGTAAGTAGTAAGTATCTATGGAAATAACATAAACAGAATCTTAAAGCTGTGTATTTGACATACACAGCAAAATAAGAGTTCTTCCAAAAAAGCTTTGAAAACGGAAAGAGATTACTTTCCGAAACGTCAGCAAAATACATTATTTCTGTGTTTATTCCGATTTTTATTATTTGCAAAACATAACCTCTGATTATTCCTTTGGCGTAAACGTCACGGGCGCAGAGGCTTTTTTCCAATAATTCTATTATTTTGTAGATTCGGTGATTTGCTTTTGAAGAGGACAATAATACATGTGGTAGAAAACCCAAATAATAGGAAAGAATATCAGTTTGTGGTTTTCCTATTTTTCAGGATTTTGTATTATATCTCACAAAGTAGGCCATGTATGAATTTCAAATTGCTTTTTACTGAAATACATCTCACAAAAAAGTGGGATGACTCTTTCTAAAACTTTATCCTTCTACAATAGATGTTAAGCGAGGTATTTGATATGGCCCTCATAAAATAGACAGATGGTATATATACATATATCGTAAATATGTTTTATTTTTTTCTACCTAATGTTATTTCTACTTTTCCCAACTTAGCAAATTAGCACAAAAATAATTCAATACCGGCTTTTAGTAAATAATTTCCGATAACACGAAAATCGTAAACCGTACCGCAAGATCCTGTTTCCTGCTGTAATCAGTTATCCTTTTTGACTATCGACGACAGGCTTGAAACGTTATCCTTAATTCTAAAGGGATTTAACACCATACGACTTGGGAATATCCCGCTGATAGATCACTTCCGAAATCTAGTCTGAAACAGATTTATATCTCAAGTGGATATATAGGCTTGTGTCTTATCTACTTGCCTCATGTTTTCAATTTCCCCTGATATGAAACAAATATTATTGAATTTGAATTTTATACAGCACGGGGATCACTATTAAACGCATAGGGAAATCCTATACACTTACGTACATGTGCAATACGGATGAGAATGTCATCTAATGAAGTGTGATTGGGGTGGGGCGATCCAATGCGCTGTATGCTGGCGCTGCTGTGATTGTCGATGTTATGTATTTATTTATTGTATATGAAGTTATTTTGTAATTTTTCTATGTTTTGATATCTTAAATAAATAAATAGACTTTATTGTTCAACAGTATACACCAATTAATGAACAAAACAATGCCCATGACAACCACAGGCACTGTACCCATAAAATACATACAAGAAACATCATCACAAATTAAGAACAAAGTTACCTCAATAGGTATTACAATTTAATAATCAGATTAAAATGGTGTTTAGGTCATTTTTAAATTTATCCCTTTTACAATAGAAGATATCAATTTCTTTGTTACAAATGCTATTATAAAGAATTAACATTTTAAATAAAGGAGAATTAAGTTGCACATTTGATCTAGGAGTAGGGCAGTAGAAGATATCACCCATTCTGCTATTAATAGATTTAGGAACTCTCAAAGCTATTCTGCTTAACATGATGTCATTGTCAATATAACCATTTATCAAACCATATAAATGTTGTAAGCAAGCAATGTCCCTACGAATCTCCAAGGTGCTAATATTGTAGTATGATACTAAAAAATCACGAGCATTTATTAAATAAGACCCAGTCTCTCTAAAAAAATTTACACTTTAAGTATCTACTCTGAACAGTTTCCAGACAATAAATATATTTCTCATATAATGGAGACCATATAAGGGAGGCGTATTCAATTTTAAGGTGCACAATTGATTGGTAAAGCATATCGAGAGATTTCTTGGTATAGACTTTTGTCTGTCGGAATTTAATACATCTAATATTATTATATTAATAATACTTGAATTTATTATAACATATTCCATATCAGAACGAACAAGTCAAATTGGAAAATGAAACAAACGATACAAACATCCATTTTGTCGGCCTCACCTTCGCATCTACTAACCTTGGCACAGCGACACGCGGTTTTAGCAGCTCGATCGAACCACTGCCTCGTCCCTTACCGAAACGAGACATCGTCGCCGGTCGTTGCCAAGTTTCCCGTCCCAAACCCGGGCGGTTTTTATCGCTGGCTAACGGCTATTAGTAACTCCAGCGCGTTAACAGTGCTTGCCGTTTTTTAATTGCGTTATTAAACTGAAGAAAATAATGTGGTCGTATTCGTATTTTCCTGAACATTTCAACGCTGTCGACTTGATCAGATTGGTAGAAAGACATCCGGTGTTGTGGAACCCTTACCATGCGGACCACTCTAATAAGCAACAAAGGAACAAGGCGTGGGAGAGAATAGCTTCGAAGATCGTTATAAACTGGGCTCATTTACCTGACGCAGACAAACATGGCACAGGTAAGAACAAATATATATCTTTTACGCGTCAGAATGTGTGTTTGTGTAGTATTTGTATTTTTTTAAAATTCACTGTAGATGACAGTTGGTGTGAATTTAAGAAAAAAGTGCTATTTGCATATACAGGGTGATTCACATAAAACTCCCCAGGCAGTTTTCGTATTAACGAAAAGAGGTACTTATTCAATTTCTGTAAAGGCCAGTCGTTATCAATGACAGTGGCGTCCGTGACGTCGCGACGCCGGAAAGAAAATTGTCGATGACTGGAACTTTGAAAGTAATATTATTAAAGTTTTGTCGTCTTTTGGTAATTAAGGAAAGTTGTTTCACAAAAACACATGAAATGAGAGTATTCACCTATTTATTATTAACAACTTCTTTCCACGAGCGTATTCTATATAATGCTCTCGAAACTCGAACTATATTAGCTAAGCGAAATATAATAATCTTTATGTTTATAATATGAATGTTACAGTCAAGTTGGATTGGCATCTACAAGGTGGTCACAGTCCGCCGGGCCATTCTGCAGTGTCGATCGTCTCTGAACGACTATACCACTTGCCGAGTGCTGTCCCAGTAGATAGAAATATAGTCCAAGTAAGGACTTCCTCAGACAATAAAACTAAACAAAAACGACATAATTATTATCGCCGCGGGCTATAGCGCTAAGTTGAAGTAAATAGATCCCAGTTAAAAAAACGCAACAAAAACTTTACAACATCAAGCGTCAAGCCTGACATCAAATAACGACCCGAGACCCGACGTACATTAAAAACCTATAAATGTAAGAGAGTCAACAGCACTAAAAAAGAGTACCGGTATTTTAATGAGGTCGTAAAGTTTTTCTTGGGTTTCTTATGTCTCAGCATTTTCCTACTTGAACTATACCTTATTGAAAGTAACTGGGGAAGAAATAATTAAACGGTTTAACATGTGTAACCATGAAGGAGGAAACAATTTTGAACATTTACTTTAAAAATAAATACATCCATATCTACATATTTTAATTAAAAGTCAAAACAAATTATTAAAAAAACTTATTTGACTTTATATTATTTCGATTTATCTCGAAAACTATTGGTTTTAATAGAAGAGTGTACACTACAAAAAGTACTTAGAATTAAATTAACTTTAACATTATTATACTTTCAAAGTCCCAGTCATCGAGCATTTCCTTTCCGGCGTCGCGACGTCGTGGACGCCACTGTCATTGATAACATTTGAACGACAAAATAAAGCCACCAAAAATATGTAACGCTGGCCTTTACAGAAATTGAATACCTCTTTTCGTTATTACGGAAACTGCCTGGGGAGTTTTATGTGAATCACCCTGTATAGTTCTATTCAGGGATACGAGAAATATAAAAAAACGTATTGTAATTACCGACAACCGTAGCTTATAAGGGATGGTTCGGTTAAAACAGATGGCAGAAAGTTTTAAATCTGCAAGTACGTTCAGTTTTAAAACTTTTGTATTATATTCATTTTCAAGTAGTTTTTAAATGGACTCAATTAGCTGTCACGTCGCAATTTATGCAACCAGATATACTACAGTCATAGACATTTTTACCCCGTCGAATAACATTGGAATTTGACTAATTTGAGCGTTATTACCTTGTTCATAAAGACTATAAACTATGATTCTAAAATATTGGCTATACATTTTATTAAATTTCTCGGTTGAAAGAAATATTTAAGAACTTCCAGTGCCAATCTAATTTACACAAGAAAAAATATAATTATGTATTTATATAAAACTTAATGGACCTTTAATTTTATTTTAATAATGCGAAATATAAAACAGCAACAGATTCCTCCAATATGAGTGAAGAATGTGAAAATTTAAATGATGTGGGCGGAAAGCAATGCAATTGCAGCTAACTGCATTTTTTTTAACATATCCTGAAGCTACAGAATTTTCTCCTTTCCGTATGATTTTAGTTTCTTTGCACTTATACTTAAAAACTGTTTTTTTAGACATTTTAATTAGATATACTTACATATATCAAACATTTCCGTATCCAGTTCTGATGACTGGCAAAACCGCTTATGCATATTATTAATAAATGTGTTTTAAGAGTGGTTCTTTCCCAAGCCTTTTAAAACTATCAAAGGTCATACCTCTGTTAAAAAGTGGAGACAGCAAGCAATTTTCCAATTATCGTCCTATTTAACTGCTATCAGTTTTCTCAAAAACATTTGAAAAATTATTTGCTAAACGTATAGTTTCATTTCTGGAAAGAAAGGATTTATTATCACTAAATCAACATGGTTTTAGGGAGGATAAATCGACAATAACAGCGCTCACAAAAATATAGTGTATAAAAACTTGGACTGAGGACATAAAGTTATAGCTCTGTTTTTATTGATCTTTCAAAAGCTTTCGACTGTGTCAATCATAGTATTCTATTGAAAAACATAGAACGTTATGGTCTAAAAGGGTCATGCAATGAACTTTTAAAATCATATTTAAGTAACCGAAAGCAATACGTTGATTATTTTGGTACCAGATCTGAAGAACTGGAGGTTGACATTGGAGTTCCCCAAGGGAGTGTGCTGCTTTGTTTATTTTATACACAAACGACCTAGGTATTTACCTGTCTACGTTCTTTTGTGGAGAATCTTCAAATGACGCAATAAATTTGTTAAACACCAATTTACACTCGATTTCGTAATATTTAGAAAATTTAAAACTTGTACAGAATCAAAATAAAACTTTTTTTTTTGAATTACGAAACAACAAAAAATATTTACTCTACCATGTTTACACATCTTTGAAATGTTGACGTTGGTAAAAAAGAATTTAACCAATTTTATTTCATTAAATACATATCATAGCTATCAAACTTGTCATGGTTCTAATTTGCAACATGAGATGCATATGCTTGAATTGTATAAATCTAACCCATGTTATATGAGCCCTGTGCTCTATAATAAACTCACTCCACATATTACAAAGAATATTGGTAGTATAAAAATATTTTTATCTAGGTTAAAAGTATTTCTTGTTAAAATGCTTTTATTCTGTAGAGGAATTTATACAATAATTTCACTGTTATTTATTTATTTATTTATTTCAATTCTTTCTTACATTTTTGTGCTTTCATATCTAATTGTAAGTTTCCTTTTTGTTTGACTTGTCCTATGTCATGGGATGAATAAATGAATTCTATTCTATACCAAAATACTTATCCATAAAATACTAAATTAGAAATCAAAAAGTTTTGAGAGATATATTCGTTAGCTGTACGAGGTTATAAACTTTTTAGAGAACTGACAAAGCAAAATGTAAACTAACTTGAAGTTAGCACCAAACTAAATGACAATTTTTGTATTATCAATTCCTATTGGAGGTTGTTGTTACAATTGTAATCTTGGATTTTGAACTTAGTTCAAAGTTGAACCACGTTTGTACAACCCGCCCTTTGTGAATGTAAATCAGTTACTGAAAGTTCTTAAATATTTTCTGCGAACTAGAAATTAAATGAAATTCTAACCTATGTTTTAACCCTGTTGATAATAGTCTTTATTAACTAGAGCATTAAGAGTCAAGTTTCAGTGCGTTCATTTCGCGCCATTAGTGTTGTGACAGTAGTATTTTGGGTTGCCTAATATGTAACGTTACACCAATCGAGTCCATTATAAGAATGTTTATTTGCCAAGGTCACTAATTTTTACACTTATGGAATCCAACTATATATTTTTTAAGAGTTTTATATAAATTTCAAAAATGCAACGTAGAACATATTTTTCTTAAAATCTCCCCCAACATAAAACACTTAACAATACAGCATTTCAAAGAATAATGTATATGTTTCAGCTGGAGAAATAAAAAACAAATGGAAAAATATAAAAGACACCTACACCAAGGATCGAAAGATAAGAAGCACAGGCGGCTCACGAAAAAAGAGAAAATACATCTACACTGATATATTGGAATTCTTAAACGTTCAGGGATGGTACGTCAAATTTCTTTTAAGTGAAAATACACATGGAGGTACGCCATACGACAAAATAATCTTTAATACTCGATTTGTCTGTTTTAGCTCACAAAATTTTGCAGAAGCAACCAACGACGAAGAAAAGGATCAAACCATACTTATAGGAGATGAAGAGTTATCGCTGGATGATGACGTGGAACTGACAAGTAACGAAATATCCATAAAAACAGATCCCGTGGATCAAACCGACCAAACTGAACTGATCGAACAAAGCAAAATTAAATTCGTCGACTTGTGTAGCATTAAGAACGATCTAAATTCAAGCGACTGCGACAGCAGTTATAGTGAAAGTGGACCTTTGTTTTCGAAAGGTGCTTCTAATACCGGTTTTGGGCCAAACATCACCAGGAAACAGTGCAAAACGGTGCGAAACAACGAACCAGGTGGTTCTTCCGTGAGCAGTAGCTCAAGTGGCAGGAAAAGAGGCTTCGATGAGGTTTCTATTTCAGAAGAGAGTGAAGCTGCCAACGACCCCGACAGGATGTTCTTGTTATCCATGTTGCCGTTATTTAAAAAACTGGGCGAAGTGGAGAAATTGTCGGCTCGGATACAGTTAACGCAGGTTTTGCAAAAGTTACTTTATCCGAAAAAGTGAATATCACATTAATGAATAACACTTTTGATTATATTTAAGTACCTATCAAATATACTTTAGTCAAGCTGAAACTGAATTTTATTTTTTTAACTCACAGTAGAGGAGCTATAGAAAAAGGTACAACACCTTTCAGATGCCCAGCTAGGGAGACAGATTTAATTAAGCTCCTGGCCATTGCATACTTACTGAAACCTGTACTACAGTCATTCAACGTTAAAAAGGGGCCAAATCTCCGAAATCTGAAGTACTGCTCCGATCTTCTTGAAAATTTAGAATTAAGTTCATCTTACCCTCCTCTTCAAACCTGACTTGGTCGCGAAGTGTGCTTTTTGTTTTTAAGGGGTGAAAACTACCCCTTACTCCAATTGAAAACTAATAAATTAACGCAGTGATGGGCTATAATTATGTTCAAATATGTTAAATATCAATTTTTATAATCATGGATCTAATATTTCAATATTTTACTATTTAATTACCCTTAAAAACAACCCCTCACACGAAAATTAATAAAAAAATATGTTTGAAAAGCATGAAATCTTTTTATTTTGGATCGTAATAGGAGAATTTTTCCCTTTAAGTATAAGAAATCTGATACTTAATTTTTTTAATGATGCAACCCCCAAAAGCCACCCCTAACAATAAAACTTAGGAAAAATTGAAAACTCATAGATGGAAGCAGTGATAGGTTATCATTATGTTCAAATATGTTAAATATTTGTTGCTTTTTATAATGTAACTAATATTTCGAAATTTTGCTATGTAACTACCTTTAAAAACTACCCCTCACACAATTATTAAAAAAACGGTTTAAAAAGCATAAAATCTTTTTATTTTGGATCTTGAATAGAAAAAATATATTCCTTAAGTGTAAACGACCTGATACATCATTTTTAAATATGATTCAACCCCTAAAAACCACCCCTTACAATAAAAATTAGGGAAAAAATCCGTTTGAAAGCTCCAAGTAGTGGAATGCGTAAAAAATGAATATAATGAAAATTTTCTAAAATTTTCATCCCTTAAAAACATCCCTTTCAGGAAAATATACATGTAGAAAGAAACCGTTAGCAGGTGTTCATAATCCAAGAGCCCCTTCCTCTGTTGAAGGTCGCCTTCAGAGGAATTTCGCCTAGAGAAGCGCACCGTTCCTTTTCTATCTTTTACTCATATTATCTATATAACATCTTTTTATGCATGTGTTTATACATGTGGGAATCCAGATATGTATGTATCAAGAAGACTCAGCATGTACAAAAGAATAAATGGTCCAAAACGTTCAAAATTTAGGCGCTCCATAATTTTCCTACGTTATTTCTAGGAAAATGTATTTAGTTTTTTAACGATAACTCTTCCTTTTAAGCTTTTTGCATTCACCCACACATCATTTTGTAGGGAATTTCATAAGCTATAAAGTCATGATGATTGCAATATTTCTACACCCTTTCGTTCAGAGAATTTTAAGGTTGAAGGGCTAAAAAGAGGTTTCTTTCGCATAGAAATCAAAGCTTTAAATGCCTATATCTTGCTTAATTTTGAAGCTACATGAATTTATAAAAAAGCAAAATATTCAGTAATAAGAAAGCTAAATTTTTGTTGAGAACACTTTTTTTCGTAAAACCATTATTTTTTGAGTTATTTTGAAAAAACAACGTATTTTTTGAAAAATTGAAGAAAAAAAATTACTTAAGACAACTTTTTTCAAAATGTACATTCTCTAAATCATTCAAACTTTTGGAACGTGTTATTGGGACATAAATAAAGTTAATATTTCATGGGCTACGATTAATTTTAATTTTGCCGCTCACGGCGTCAATTTTATTGTCCATTTTTTTCAAAAATTCCAGAGACTTAACTTATTTTCGTCATAACTTCCTTAATTTTCATGCTAGAGGCTTTTATAAAAGCTTATTAAAGGTCTAATAAAGCACTTTAAAAAACGTTATGAACATTTTCTCTGAAAAATTACTCATTTTTCCGTTATACGAGTTTAAATCCTAAAGATTTTATCTAAATAAATTTACGACAAACAAAAATTCGTCTTCAATGACTCATAAGTCGCTTAATATGACCTAAAACATTAAATAAAAACCGACGCTTTGTTTTTTTATAAGCTTCAATTTTGATAAGAATAGTTTTTTCCAGAAAACGTTTAATTTTCGAGTTATTCACGAAAAACTGTTGAAAAACGTGTTTTTTATTGGAATCTTCAATCGCGAATAACTCAGAAATTATTAGGTTGTAGAAAAAGCATTATACTACATTTTCTTCTTAAAATTTGATCCTCAATCGGTTCCCGGTGTCATTTTGAATTTTTAAATTTCCACCCCCGAGAAAGGGTGGCATTCACCCCCCGGGGTGGAAGCACATATCGGCACTAAGTCAGGTTTGTTATTTGCATCATTTTTGAGCTACTGTCAAAATTTCAAACAAATCGGTTGAGTTGATCAGATTTCGGAGGTGAATCGGTTCATTGATTGTACTACTGGCACGATTCCTCAATTTATTAAAGTGAGCTGTTTTACAATAAATACACTGTCTATAGCTCAGTTCGTAACTTTGCCACTACAGGTCGCACCAAGGGTGGAGGTGTCTTGATTGCAGCAAATGATCAATACTATTCGGCAAGAATTGACTTGGTTTTAACGCTATACCAACTATCGACGTAGTAGGGGTGAGTTGTTTAGCACATTTGGATATAGTCAAGCGAATAATGTGATTGTAGTGGGTGATTTTAACATTATACAGTATTATATAACGATATTAACGACGCATGTGATATGTATTACAAGAAACTGTATTCGATCTTTGATTTATGTGTTCCAAAGTTTCGCCCATCCCAGAAATATAAGTATCCTCCCTGGTTTAGCTTCAATATTATAAAAGCTGTCAGACTAAAAGCTAAAATGTGGCATACATACAAAATTTCAGGTGACATTGACGCTCTTAATGAATTTAATATTAGTGTCTCGTATAAAAACTTTGTTTGAAGCTCAGAAAGTAATATCAAAACTGATCCTTCTAAATTCTAGGCTTTTATTAACAGTAAAATAGGCGTGACTAATATTTCCAACCACATGCATTTTAACGGTCAACCTTTAACTACCACAAATTATATACTAAATGCTTTTGCTAATTTTTTTGGAGATTCTTATATACCTGATGGTGGCGACTCAGTTTTAAACTTCAATGATGTATTGAATAATGTTAATATCCATATACGAATCTGATGTATTTAAAGCTATCAAAAAATTAAACCGAAAATAACGACGGGGCCAGATGGCGTTCCGGTATTTCTTATTAGGGACTGCGCTCAGATATTTTCTTATCCGTTAATGGTTTTATTTAACTTATGCCTTAACACCTGTTCATTTCTGGTCATCTGGAAGCGATCTGAAGGTCCGATTTATAAAAAGGAGATAAATTTGATATAACTAATTTTAGACATATTTCAATTATTTGTAATTTCTGTAAAATCTCGGAAGGCTCTAAAGAGCCTTGTGTGGGAGGGGGCCTTAGAGGCAAGGGAGACACATCCAATATCCGTGTATAGTGGAAAAATCCCTCTCACAGTATTTTCAACAGCCACGACCGGGAATCGAACCAGAAACTTTTGGGTGAGAGGCAAATGCGTTTACCTTTCGACCATCAGTCAATAATGTATACCACTTAACCACCTATTTATTGTTTTCGTTTATTTTCATTGATCCCCCACCCCGCACCTTTACAGTGATATCGTTGCAAATTTTTCTATATTGTTATTAGATTTAGGATTAAGCAAATTAACCCTTTTTTGCCTTGGGGCCAATGGGAGAGCACCATCTAGGTGAAATGTTACCTATTTACCTATGTTCTGTTTTTATAGTAAATAAAGATTTATTTATTTACTATTTCCGACCACTTTACTTGCCGAAAATCCAGCATTTCTCCTGGTTGGCCTAAATTCCCGGTTTTTCCGATTCACCCCTGTTGGCATAGTGGTGAATTTTACACACATTGAGTAAACAAACATTATGCTGCGTTACGGAGTCGGCTGTGCAACATTTAAGGGACCATGGATGGCTATTGTGTTGTCAAAAGTGCGTGATTCCATACTAAAAGCTGTCCAAGCACGTACTAACGGTTGATTGTACACTTCGAGCACTCACTTTAGCTAAAAAATCTAACTTGTATGTTAAATTTATAATTTCACCTTGTAATGCGTCATAGTATGAACACTGATAGGAGTGGAACATTTTAAGCTTGCCTCGGGACTGGCAAGTTCCCAAAAACGTCTCCCTTTTGCCTTGAAGCCCGTAAACTAGATTTATTATTTTTTGTGGAGTAATTAGAAGGAATCATCTTCAAGTAAATGCATCCCCAGAGACCTTTTATATACCCGTGATCTTTAAAACGTAAAAACCCCAGCATCCAGATTAATGACAGGACTCTCCAAAGCGGTTAAACATCGTATAAAATACTCGTAAAAGTGTAATTACTGTTGTAGGATTCAAACTATTCGGATAAAGCGAACGTATTTTAAAAAGAAGTTCGTAATATCAACGTTTATTGGTACTAAAAGTCTTTTATTCATAAATGAAGTGGTTCAGTAAACACTTTCAGTTGAGGAGCAGGAAATATTACACAAAATTAATTACGAACTTGTTCATCGATTCTTTTTTTTTAATATGCAGCTTCTATGCAAAGATTAATTGAAGGTAGCAAACTGTACTCTAGCAGAATCGATGACATAATTGAGTGTTGTTGAGTTGTGTTTTGTTTCAGTACGTCGATATAAAAGTGGAGCAATGCAGTCATTCACAACGTTCTTTCTCGGTATATTCATAAAAAGCTGTTTTAATTTAAGCCTGCCGAATTTTTAAAATCCGCTTAGGACCTGTTTGTTGATTGCATTAAATCTAAATGACTTTTGAAAAGTTGACGATTTGCTTAGATATTCTAAAATTTCGCTTGTGGCTTGTGTATTGACCGCCATTATAAAAAGAGAACTTGTTTAGGCTCATCAGAAGTCATTCACTTTACAAATTTACAAATTAGACCGTATGTGCGTAGTATACACCTATTTGTCATATTTAGGATAGAACTTTGATTTAAGTAGGGCGTGATGTAATTTCTAAAGGGAATATTGTAGGCAAAGCGTATTTTGAACTTTTTGTGTTAGACGACAGGAAGCGGCATTGATAAAATTATGATATATATATCATATATATATATATATATATATATATATATATATATATATATATACTATATCACCATAATCAAGGATAGAGAGAACGAGGCTGGTACATAAACGATATTTAGCAGCAGATGACATGAAAGTTTTCTATGGATATAAACTTTTTAGACGGCTGAAAGCCAGTCCTATTTTAGTTGAAACATGTGGCTCAAAAATGTAAATGCGTCATCCACGACTACGCCAAGATTTTTTACTTCACTCAATTTAGGTACTTCATATTCTTTCCTATTATTTGGGTTTCTACCACATGTATTATTATCCTCTTCAAAAACAAATCACCGAATCTACAAAATAATAGAATTATTGGAAAAAAGCCTCTGCGCCCGTGACGTTTACGCCAAAGGAATAGTCAGAGGTTATGTTTTGCAAATAATATAAATCGGAATAAACACAGAAATAATGTATTTTGCTGACGTTTCGGAAAGTAATCTCTTTCCATTTTCAAAGCTTTTTTTTTTAAGAAGTCTTATTTTGCTGTGTATGTCAAATACACAGCTTTAAGATTCTGTTTATGTTATTTCCATAGATACTTACTACTTACACAGAACATAGAACTGATGATATTTTTCTTTAGATAATGTTGAGTTTGTTAAGTTCTTCTTTTAACATTGGTAGCCAGGTTGTACAAATATCTACAGAACAATTCGATACGCACTTATCTTTATTTAATAAGATTATTGCTGATTCTTTAATTTTTCTTTTTTTTGGTATCTGTTTCTTTTGTTAAACTTTTTGCCGAGTCCCAGTTTTCGAGTCCGTTTTCCCAAGCATGTTCACAAATCTTTGATTTCTGAATTTCATTCTTTCTAATGTAATTCTTGTGCTCATCTAACCTCACACTGAAAGGTCTGGATGACTCACAACAGGTCGGCAACAGGTATTCTGAACTTTTTGTATACGATATTTATCCATGTTATCAAGACATGGGCCATAAATAAAGTCACAGTAGTTGAAATTGGAGAGAACAAGTGATTCACAGAGCATTTTTTTTTAGTTTGAAATTTAGAATGTCACGTCTGGAGTAAATTAATTTCAAGGACGTATAAGACGTCTGTGTAATTTTTTTACATGGTCTTTAAAACGTAAGTCAGAGTCAATAATTACTCCCAAATTTTTTGCATGGTCAATAACAGGCAAGGAAGCACCATCAATCTTAATTTTTATGTTCTCCTTTAAGAATATTTTTTTGTTTCTATTAGCAAATATAATTACGTTAGATTTTTTTGAATTCAGTTTTAAATCATGTTCCTCAGATAGTTGCTTAATGGTTAGCAGTTCCGAATTGATAGTGTCTGTAGCTTCGATATAATCATTTGCATCAAAATGCAAGCATACCTGGGTATCGTCAGCGTATGCTTGGATTTTGCACGATCTTGCAGAGTTAAAAATATTCTAAGTATAAATAATAAAAAGTAGAGGACCTAAGTTTGATCCCTGCGGTACACCTGAAAGTATATCTATCTCAGGAGAATAAGCATTGTCAATAGAAATTTTCTGCTTTCTACCATGCAAATACGAATTAATAAGTGAAACTGAAAAATTGTCAAAGCCAAAATATTGAAGTTTAGAACAAATTAGACGATGGTTAATCGTATCAAAGGCTTTCGAAAAATCTAACAACACCAACACGCTGACCATTCCCTTATCCTGAGCCCTAATCACGTCATCAGTAACAGTAGCCAAGGCTGTGGCAGTGCTATATCCCTTTCTAAATCTACACTGGGAATCAGGTAGTAAATTATGAGAAATAAAATAATGATAAATTTGATCGTATAAAATTTTTTCAAAGACTTTAGATAAAGCTGGCAAAGTACTAATAATTCTAAGGTCTGAAAAACAAATAGGATTACTATTTTTAGTTAAAGGAATTCCAACCGCAACTTTCCACGCTTGAGGGAAATAGCTTTGCTCGATACAACAAATAATTATGTGAGTAATGATAGGATCAATAAACGAACTACAGTATTTTAACATAGCAGATGAAATGTCAGTACCATACGCTTCAGTCTTAATATTATTTAAAATTTTATTAACTTCATCTATAGTAGTTAGTGTAAACGTGAAAGTAATATTTTCATCATACTTTATATGATTGTTGTTATAAAAATTTATTTGATTATTGCACATATTAGATACATTTTGAATAAATGAAACAAAGTATTTATTAATTTCATTTGGATTAGCAAGTTCACTGGGTAATAAAAATTCTTTGTCCGAACGTACATTGAGACTGCTAAGGGCCGACCATGTTTTTTAGAGCTCTTTTGGGAAGCTACGTGGTCTAGATAACCCTTTTTTTCTCGCCTAACCATAGCTAAAGTGTAGTTACGTAAATTTTTGTAATGTAGTCATCAGTATCGGATAGTGTACGCTTGTACTTCTGAAGAGCTTTGTCTCCCTCCTTCATAATTAACTTTAAATTTGGAGTAAGCCAGGCCTTAGGTTTAGTAACTCTAACTTGTCTGATGGGAGCATGTTTATCAAAAAGTGAAATAATAAATTCATTAAATAAGGTAATTTTATCGTCAATGTTATTTTGCAGAATTATATTGTACCATGGAAGGTTATGTAAATCGACTAAAAAATTATTACGGAAAGTTACAAACTTGGGTTTCATTTTACTTACACTAATTTTGAAATCACAAAAAACCATTAAGTGATCAGATATTCCATCAGTAGAAATTGTACCAAATGAGTTAACAAGATTAGTATTCGAAATAAACACAGGGTCGAGCAGCGTGCTGGAGTGGTTAGTGATTCTAGTAGGCTCATTAATAAGTTGAGTAAAGTTATACGATTGAAAGCAATGTTCCACAGGATTAGATAAATTTAAAAAATTAACATTAATATCACCTACACAAATAACTTCATCAGCTGTAGGACATACCATAGACAGAATATTATCAAAGTCATTTATAAAAGAATTGATGTTTGTATTGGGAGGTCTATAAAATGATCCTATAATGTAAAAGACCGGAATTTAATTTGTATAAATAGGTATTCAAGTTGTTCGCTGAATTTACTATATTCTTCTTAATTGTGTAAATGTTTTATTATAGCAAAGATTTGAACAACTTATTGAATTATTTTATCGTTTTATTTAATCATACTTCTCCACGGCAAGAATAATGCTTGTTAAAAAAAATTATTGGTTTTAAAAAAATGTTTTTATAATTAATAACGTAGTACCAATGAATAAATATGGCATGTGATATATCATTGAAAAGGGAGGAAAATAATCTATTCAATGGCGCTATTTCCCGGCCGTTTCAAACTAATTTTTTTAACAGCCTGAAGAGTAAATCTCAAAATACAGCGGTTTTGAAAAAAATTAGATAAAACCTCGTTGAAACACTTTGTTTTGCAAAAAAATTTAGCCTCAGAATTTTTCTCGTATCTGTTCAAATAACGGAGACATTTGGCCTAGACGTTTTCCGCATTTTCGATATTTTCCGCCATAACTCTTAAAGTAGGTCATGGATTTCAAATGTCTTTAAACCATTTTGTAGGTTACATAAATCGGCACAATTTTCGTAAAAATATTTTTTTTTGTACGACCGATATTAAGTGAGATATTCTCGAGGGCCCTTATAAAATGGACAGCCTGTATACGTAATTCTTCAACCAAATTATATTGTGAGAGCATCTGAAAGAGTCGGATGTAATCACCTTTTCTAAAATCTCTCTTTGTGCGCTCATTACTAAAAAACTCTGTTGGTGCCAAATCTGGGTAACGAACTAGCCATGCGAGTTCCAATTTATTAGGCAATGAAATTATGCTCTACTACCTTGGACTTAGCGCGAAATTGTGTGTTTTTTTTGCGAAAATGGCACCAGATTTGTTCTAAAACATATTCGAATTATTTCTATTTCGTATTGAAAAATATCTCGTCATGAAAAATAATTCATTAGTGGCTATTTTAGCTATATTAGTTTCCGGACTCGAGGTGTAATTCAATACAACCTCATCCATTTTTGTCAAACGTGATCTGATACAATGATAGCAATCAAGATGTTCTACATGCATCTGGGTTGTACTACGTTCAGTTTCGTCGTAGAAATAAATCTTGATGTGAATTTATTACTGTGATGTAACTTGCGACAGAACACTCTTTCCACAAAGAATTTGCCATATTGTAAAATCCGACACATGCCTAGCGTCTCGATATCAGATTTAATAAAAACCTTACAAGATGCTGTGCAATATTTTACTGATTTTGGATTAACTTCATATGGATGATTTTTATCGTTGTCTGGGTACGAAATTTAATATTTCCTTTATTTTATATAAAGGACAAAATAGGTATTACGTACTTACAAAGAATTAAGAATATTCTATAGTGCTAATAAAATAGCGGTTACTTTTAAGACAATTTTTTTTTATACATTTATTTAACGTCGGCCTATTTCCACTATTGAGGCCTAACACCGACGCCTGTAGACGAGCTACCCCCAACCAGGAATTTTGCCGAACCTCTTCCATTAAGAAGAGTAGGGATCTTTTACTTGCCTAACATTTAATAGACAAGGGACCGACGGCTTTACATGCCCTCCGAAGGATGGTATATCTCCTATACAACCCTCGCCTAAGGTTGTATAGCTTCCGCGCATACACTGATATACAAGCCGCTGGAAGATGTGTGAGGCGAGGACGCGGTTTCCGTTGGAATGGTCACCCATCCAAGTACTAACTGCGCCTGTCGTTGCTTTACATGGCATACCGAAGTATGTACATAGTAAAGACCGCTGGACCGCTAGATGGCGCCTGCTGGCTGTTTTACATGTCGCTATTGTGAAAATACCGGGATGTACTATAGTCAAAGGATTCTCATGTCGGTCGTCGCATACCTACCTTGCACTGACGAGAGCCAACAGCTCGAAACTGCAGTCTGCAAGTGGTGTGTGACGACTGGCAAGGGAGCTCCTTTAAGTAGGATCAGTCTTTCGGCTGGTGTTTGTTGCAATCGAAGCATTAGCGTTTTGATGGTAATATGCAATTATTACACTTAACGCGCCAGATTTGTAACTTTGGTTGCAGTCTGGTTACTTTCCTTATAGTAAAATAAGGATTTATAGAGGAGTTTGCGACTAAAAATATTATGTTTAATATTCCGCCCTCTAAAAGCACATTTGAACTAAAAAAAAAAGTTGTCCTATTTTTTTCTGCTCACGACAGAACCTACTCAAATAATCATCAACACATTTGACAGTTTGACTCATGGCACGTATTCTCTGAACTCTACTATAATAGAGTTCAGTGCTCGTATTTCGATGGTAGCGCTGTTTGGGGTCATAGTATGAACCAAAACAGTTATAAAATATTTTACATTGAGTTAGCCACAAACTACTTGAGTGATTTGTGGAGTTAGCATAGCCTGATAATAGCCAATGCTGGAGCCGACCTTTTAACGGTAAAAAGGCATATCCGAAGAAGATAAAAAGAAAACTGCAATTAAAATATTAGGTGAAAGTACTTCATCAGCATCACAAAACAAATTGAATGTTTGTATCACTGTTAATACAAGGGCAACGTCTTCCCAATCTGGAGTTAATTTGTGTTGTCAAAATTGTGTGATTAATATTTACAATAAATAGTGTTGATTATTTAGTGTTGACTATGTATTACTTGTAGATATTGTGTGTTGACAATAATATTGATTAATTAGTAGTTTATTTATGTAAAAAAGTTAATAGATATAGATAGATATCGAGAGTTGATAAAATATTGTATATTATACGTGCTATATAAGGTATTTCATAGCACTCGTCTGTTTACAGAACTCACCTTCTGTTCGTTCGGTTAATTACAGACGCGTGCTATAAAAGACCTCATACAGCACTTGTAATGTAAATATCTTATAATATGAATTTTGCAGTATCCACATCAAGCCCAACTATTCTGTATTTTCTTTACCGTTAGTTCGGAGTACCGTGTTTCAGATATTGTGTTCCACTTAAGATTCACGTTACATCAAATCCATGTACCCGAACTTCTTGTGAGGTTTGATGTGTTAAACTACAGAAAACTTAGTAGCCAACAGCAAAGAACTGATCGAACTTCCAAACTGAAACTCTATTACATAAGCATTCATTCATTGTAGCGTGTAACATCGCTGCAACTTTACTCGTTAATAGTTTGTTAGTTAGCGAGGGCGAGGAACTAATAAGAAGCAACATTTATATGCTAAGTAAAAGGATTAACTTAAACTTCTTTTGTTCTACAGCTCCTTTCCGTACTATCTAATTGTAGCTTAATTTAATATTATAATGAGACGGAAGATAAATAAGCCAATTTTAGCTTGGCATATCTCGAATGAGACTAGAGGCATATGTCAATTTTAATATAAACTGTTTTAATTAAAGAAGAGACCCGAAATTGGATAGGAACGGAAAGAACGTTCCGCTCTGCGATGGCGGATTCATTGTTGTGAAAATACAAAATAAAATCCTGATACTGTTACTACTTCGGTAAAGTCGACTGGGGAAAGACAATTTGTGAAATAAAACGTAGTGATACTTATCAAGCTGATTTAGAATTAGACAGAAAGGCATACCTCAAGGTAATGAACACTTTGACACTTTCGTAAATTTTGATAATTGTATCGCATCAGTGTTAACGATATGAGGCTTGTAGAGCTTATTGGCAAATTCAGTAATATGTCGCTTATTGTATTGGTCCCTTGTAAAGGCAGTTTAACCAATATTTTCTGGTACGAAGCGCATCATGAGAGATTGATAACCTAATAATCATGCTAACAGCTTGTCGACTTGAACATTGAAAGATTAGATTAGCTGCAAAAATTCATCACTTAGACCTTGTCTTATCTTACACAAGAATGCCAATAACGTTTCGCATGGCCCAGTGCATGGTCATGTTGGTTTGGTTCACCAAAGGTAAATAAATCTCGCAATTGTTTTGAAACAGAACTAATAATCCTCAATTCATCTTCTGTGAAATGCTCTTCAGGTTCAAATGTGGTATCTTGTGTCCTTTCCCTCATATGCCAGAAACAATTGCAGTTCTCCTGCTCTAAGACGATAGGGACGATATATATATTGCGCAGTTGGCATTAATTCTTGCGATAGTAATTCGCGATCATCTGAGTATTGATTACAATATCGAACATGTAGGAGAGTGTAAATATATTGCTTAACATTTAAAATACATCTTTAAGATTTATCTCCAGTGTATAGTGTATTATATTATAATAATTTCAATACAGAACAAACATATTGTTCAGAATTCTGTGTAAACAGAGCACGTCAGCCATTAGCTGCTTTTCTTTGATATTGTATCCCTTGTCTAGTATTAATTTACGAACCGTAATTCCACGCCACGTCTATTCCAATCCCGGGAGATGTTCGGTCATTTGAGTGGAATATTGGCCGCTCTCGGTTATTTGATGCAGTAAAATTTCAGAAAATCTTGTGCATTTCAGTATATAGTGACTAAATTACTACGTGCCTCTTTCATGCTACCAATACTGTTTATTTTATTCGACAATTTCTTTGAGTTATAGTTTCTCGCGAACGCTATGCTGGGCATTTACGAAGTAATATGATAAAAATGTATAAATCTTTCAACGATATTGATAGATATTAATTTTCATAAAGATCGGTACAAAAAATTACATTTGGCAAAAAAAGTCACATATCCTCTCATTTTTCTTTATATTTATTTATTTTTTTACACTATTCCATAGGTCGTGAGACCCAATTACAGATACAAATATACACAAAAAAGAAAAAACTAAACTTTAATTATAAAAATAAGGCACATAAATTAACAAGAAATATTTTAAATATAAATGTGCAAACAGAGGAGAAAAGTATGAATAACCAACAGTAAAGAAACAAGGAAATATATCAATCATAAATCCATATTTTTAATTCGCGGGATATTGCAAGACATAATGTCCAGTGAGCAATTTAAGTTATTAAACATAATATTTTTAGTCGCAAACTCCTCTATAAATCCTTATTTTACTATAAGGAAAGTAACCAGATTGCAACCAAAGTTACAAGTCTGGCGCGTTAAGTGTAATAATTGCATATTACCATCAAAACGCTAATGCTTCGATTGCAACAAACACCAGCCGAAAGACTGATCCTACTTAAAGGAGCTCCCTTGCCAGTCGTCACAGACCACTTGCAGACTGCAGTTTCGAGCTGTTGGCTCTCGTCAGTACAAGGTAGGTATGCGACGACTGACATGAGAATCATTTGACTATAGTACATCTCGGTATTTTTACAATAGCGACATGTACATACCGGGATAAAGAAAAGAGGTCCTAAAACTGATCCCTGCGGTACACCCGACGCAGCAGATATTTCCTATCTTTATCCTACTATCTGGCTGTCAGTTGTAACCCGAACAGTAAATCATTTATCAGATATCAAGTTTCTGTAAGATGCTAGAAAACGTTTAAAATTCAAATTTAAACTCGGCACTAATACGAAAAAATAATTATATGTATTTGTACTATTCTAGAAAGAAGACAATTTATCATGTTTAATTATCCTTTCATGAACATATGACATCATAAATCCTCATGTGGTCAGACATGTGAAGCTTACGACTACGCTATAAAATGATTTAATACTTATCCTAATAAAAAATAAATAAAAACCTGACGTCTTTATTTCAAGTTCTCGCTTTTGATAAATTGCCCGATAAATTGGTAGCACTGCGAAAATGATATAGTGCTGCTGGTTTTTGTTTTGAACAATATTTATTATCAAATGCATCGAGTCGGTCACGTTGGTGCAAGCGGGACGTTTTTAACTGGAATGGCGATGTGTTAAAATAGTTTTATGGATACAGGGTGGTTCAGAACTGCATGCTAATATTTAATTCTTCGGCTGCTGTGTTTGTATCAGTGGAAGCTTGCAACTGCTTTAGATATTTCTTAAATTTTAATAGACGGTAACTGGGCATTAAAACACTTTTTTAGGTAGATTTTTAATCTACCTATTGCAGAATGCAGCACTATAGTTTCTTCGATTTCCCAGACCCCAAAAAATGCCCCCAGTTCAAAAGTTTATATATATACAGGGTGTCTCACCGGGAACTGAATTGATCGATATAGAGAAAAGTACGCTTCAGTTGTAGACCGTAGTTCTCCGGTATAAGCGGAAGTGCCAGCTGCTTGTAATTATTTTAGTTGGATTGGCCATACCGACATTAGTAATTATCTAAATTTTCAAAATTTTCTGATGCGTACTTTTCTCTATATCGTTCAATTCAGTTCCCGGTGAGACACCCTGTATATATGTATATATATACACTCTATAGGCCGCATTTCTCAACGGATCAAAACAAAATTTGACAGGCATTTACTGTGGATCCATATCTCAGTTAAATTCGAAGATGGGCCAAATCGCCTTCTTCGTTTCAAAATGGCGGTGGTCTTCAAAGTTAAAAAAAAAATTCTCAACATTTTATTTCGAATCAAGTAAGTAGATGCGATACATCGTTGAATAGTACTGATCTAGACCTACAACTTTTGCCTAAAACATTTTTTGCTAAAAATTTAAAAGAAAAGCGTGATTTATTTATATTTTGAAGACTCTAATAAACATATACTTAATTACTTACTTAATCACTTATTTACTAAAATAACAGAGACCTAAAGTAGAGCAAAACAATATAGAACGAAATCTAACTTTCCGACTGCTATTGGTTATTTGTTTTAATACACCTTGTATTAAGTCTGATTCTGATGTAGTGAAACGTGAAGTTTTTACTCCCAATACCATGTTTTCAATTGTTTAAATTAAACAATGACATAAAAGCTCCACCTCCACAACAATGAATATTCTCTTTTTTCTCCAATACCCTACATCACCTCAAAGGTAACAAAATACCGGTAAAGTCAGCTTTGTCCAAATCCGAGCTCAATATCTATTGAAAAATAAAATTGGCTTATATCCCTCTCACCTCCTACTTAAAGCTTTTCATTATAAGTAAAGGTGGTATTTGAAACACAAAGCATTAAGGGATCTGTATTCTTTGAAGATTTTCTTTTCGGACGTATAAAAATATATCTCGTCCCTTAGCAACAGAAGGGCGCGCATTTATTTTCCTTTGGCCAGTGTTAGCAAACATTATAATAAAAGCAAGCATCAAAATTTTATACCGGCGATAAAAATATGTCTTTATGCTTGTAATAAAATTTTGATCCTTGTATTGAATATGTAAGTTTTAGAACCTATAATTGATAATACTGATTATCCTGTGAATTTTACTGCTTGCAATGGGATCTATTAGTAATTGAGGTAAATGGTGTAAATATACAGGGTTTTTAATAATTATCTAAATTAGAACATAAACAACAGTATTTCGATCAGGAAAACGTCTTCCATATAAAACCATAGCTGCTGACGAATTTTTACGGTATTCTCCATAAATCAAAACCATTTTCAATTTATCCCGGTTTGTATGAAATACCATGTTTTATAACAAATTAACAAAATACAAGAAGTAAATACACATCATTTGACAATCAAAAACTAAAACAATGTCTAAAGCAATGTCAATAGTGTCAGTATTGTTTATAAAGAATTCCAAAGGCACCTATGATTGCATTTAGTGTATGAAATCGTTTTATTTATTTTTATTTACGAAAATATATACTGTGAAATCAAAAGTCATATATCTCCGTATCAGCATGGTTTTATGGAAAAAGGATCGACCACCTCGAACCTGACCTGTATTACACAGATATCTCGGATATATTGGACACACAAGGCCAAGTCGATGTTATTTATACTGATATTCAAAAAGCTTTCGACAAAATCGATCATTTTCTACTCCTTTCTAAACTCAATGCAATTGGAGTGTCAGATATCTTGCTATCCCTAATTGAATCCTATTTCTTTAATAGAACACAGTTCGTGGAATACGGTGGATATAACTTTTTTGCAACATCCGGAGTCCCTCAAGGATCCAACCTAGGGCCACTTTTATACTTAGTATTTATTAATGATTTATCCCTCACTATCAGTTCTACGCATTTATTTTTCGCGGACGATTTGAAAATCTACTCTGAAGTAAGCAAGCCAAACGACTGTTCTGACTTGCAAATAGCGTCAGACTCAGTTAACGAATGGTGCGAGAATAACTACTTAAAACTAAATACATCTAAATGTAAGATAATGTCCTTCTACAATAACAAAAGGCCAGTTTTATTCGTATATACGATTAATGATACCGTTCTTGACCGATGTACAAATTTTAAGGATCTTGGAGTAACATTCGATTCCAAGCTCAGTTTTTCTACTCATATACGCGCAAATGTTACTTCGGCTTCTAAAGTACTCGGGTATTGTATAAGGAACTGGGGCAGCTTTACGGATATCAACATTGAAATTAATATACATATCATTTATACGAAGCAAACTTGAATATGCTTCTGTCATCTGGTCACCTGTTTATCAAAGTTCTAAAATGCAAATTGAGTCAGTACAAAGACGATTTCTTAAATATGTATATATTTCAAATCCCATGGGTCCTACCCTGTTAGCGGCTTTGATCACAATACACTACTAAGTTATTAAATACTAATTTTGACTCGCTTGAACTTAGAAGAAATTGCACAGCACTACAATTGTTATATAAAATACCGCATAACCAATTAGATTGTATTCACTTATTAAATAGAATTAACTTTCATGTACCAAGGCAGAACGCTCGTCTGCACAATGCATTTTATTTATTTATTTTTATTTATTTATTTATTTATTTACGTATAAATACATTTACATGGCAGACAATAGCATTAGCAATTAAAATAAACATTATATGAAAGAGATGTGAAGACAAATAAATACAAATACTAAAGACTAAGAACAAGTATAATATATAAGTAAAAATATGATTATGTATAAGGATTACTGCAGTATAGCACGTTTTGCCTGATTTTTAAAACCATCAAGAGATTTATTAAATAAATCAAGTTCGTTGTAGAATTTGTTCACAGTTGAACTTATTCTATTTACAGGACCGAACATTGCATACGTTGTTCTACAATAAGGTATAGATAAAATGGACACATTTCTAGTGTTGAAAGATGGTATCCTAAAACACATAGACTCCAAGCAATCAGGAGAACTGATGTAATTGTTGATAATTTTGAATGCGAAACAAACATCGTAATATTGACGCCTGGTATGTAAGGAATTGATACCCAAATATAATTTCGTTTCTTCGCAGTTTAAAAAAATTCCCCTTGTGCTAGGTTTATAGCACATGAATCGAATGAATTTATTTTGAACAATGTTGGAGTATTCCATAACAGATCTAACCAGAGAAATACACAATGTAGTTAACGCACGAGGATCTGAAAAGTCTTAAGCCATTCTTTTAAGAAACCCCAACATTTTATTTGCTTTCGCAATCATTTTTTCAAAATGCTCTGAGAAAGAAAGTTTAGAATCAAATATAACTCCTAAGTCTTTCACATTACTTAATCTCACATTGTTAATGCTGTAGTCAGAATTAATGGGTGACAGCCTGCGACTAAACGACATGGAGTAGCATTTCTCGACATTAAGAATCATATCATTATCAACACACCAAGCATAAATTGCTTGAAGGTCTTTTTGAATCTGTGCACAATCAACCTGAGAACAGATATTACTAAATATTTTCAGGTCATCCGCAAACAGTAAAAATTTACATTCGATACACTTAGCAATGCCGTTGATCAAGTTAAACAATAAGGGACCAATATGGGAACCCTGAGGTACTCCAGATGTTACCGAAAATGACTCAGATGTATAACCGTCAACGAGAACTTGTTGAGTTCTCTCAGAGAGATACGACTGAATCCACGATGATAAAGGAGGACCAAGTCCAATGCTATGAAGTTTTTTTATAAGAAGAAAGTGATTTACCTTATCGAATGCTTTACTAAAGTCCATGTATATGGTATGAACGTCAGCACCTCCTACTAATGATTTAACAATGAAATTGGTGTAGATATACAAGTTAGAATCGACAGAACGACCTTGGAGGAATCCGTACTGCTCTGGAATGATGACATTACTTAAAGAGACAGATATATTTTTTCCACTAATGATTCAAATAGTTTTGGTATTGCAGATAGGTTACACACTGGTCTATAGTTGCTGATGAAAGATTTGTTGCCGGATTTGTAAATCGGAGTTACGTATGAACTTTTCCAACAAAATGGAAACGTGCCTGTTTATATTTTACGTCAATACCAGCAGAACTAATATTCAGGTTAAGTCTCCAATATTCAACATGCGCAAGATATTTAATGAAGTCGCTCATATGTGCGACCTCAACTATGATACTCTAAACCACATTATTCATATGTACAAAGATTCATTTAACTGACTAAGTTTAATTATAACAATCTAATCTATAATATCTATCTAATCGTTTTTATAATTAATAAATAATAGATTTATGTAATTATGTACGTATATATTTTGTATGTATGCACGTATGTATTATGTAATGTAATGTAAATTAATGTGATTTTGTAAACTTTTATCTAAATTTGTGTATGCCCAGAGCTATGATTCCTTGGGACTTAAAATCAACATTGGAAAGATTATGTCAACTCCTCATCAAGTGAACCAAATAGACATTACACTTAACGGAAATTCTCTTGAAGTGGTGGATCAGTTCAATTACTTAGGCAACGTTGTTAATGACAAAGCAAACATGGACAGCGAGATTCGCAATAGAATTAACGCTGCATCTAGAGCACTCTGGGGACTTAGAGAGAGAGAGTATTTGACAACCACGACCTTGCTTTGTCAACGAAAATGGCTGTCTACAGAGCAGTTGTCATTCCAACACTGCTATACGGATGTGAAAGCTGGATCACTTACCGTCGTCATGTGAAAGAATTAGAACGTTTTCAGCAAAGACACCTCAGAAGTATGATGAAAATCCGTTGGTTCCATCACATATCAAACGTGGAAGTACTCAGGAGAGCAAACAGCCTTCCAATTGAGGTGCTTATTTCAAGAGCACGCCTAAGATGGGCAGGTCACGTTCATCGTATGCATGATAACCGCCTTCCTAAATGTACACTTTATGGTGAATTGCTAAGCGGCAGAAGAAGGCGTGGCGGTCAACGAAAGAGGTTCAAAGACGCTCTCCATGAAAATCTAAAATCCTGCGGTATTGCAGACGAGCAATGGGAACAACTTGCAGCGGACAGAACCGAATGGCGAGGGGTTGTGGTCAGCTATCAAAGAAATGTTGCTGCAAGAAGGCCGAATCCAAGACCTAACCAGGTCTATGTTTGTCCTGACTGCGGTCGACATGTGCTCTCCCGAATTGGCCTCTATAGCCATAGTCGTGTGCACCGTAGATGAATGGGAATTACAATAGACTACACCTTTTACTTGTTTTTTATTGTACACAATCTATCGACTATAACATTTTGATATTCGGACTCGAGTAACGGCTAATAATAATAATAATAATCTAAATTTGTTATTTTTATATATTTTGTCCATTATTTTCTGTATATGGGTGTCAACCTGTTGAAAATAAACGTATTATGATTATTATTATTTAATCAAGGTGAACGTACTCAATATAAAATGTATTTTTTCAGTTGCAGAGTTAGAAGTGGAAAATAATATCTCCTCTTAATAGCGTCTTTATTTTCCATTTAAAAGTATTTAATAAAATTTTAGGTATAATAATGGAATAATAGGCGAAATTCAACAATTCACATTATTGTTGATAATGACGATAGAAGTAAGGATATTATTAAAAATAAGCTGCTCTTCCACTTATAATTGTTTGAAAATGTACTTAAAAATTTGATCATTTGAGTCTCTTCCCGAGTTTAATAAATATTTTAATGATGTTAAAAGACGACATTGCGTAGGATCTTACAAAAAAACTAAACATTGCTATTTAAGATCTCAAAATTCATCAGGTAAGGACACAAAAGCGTTACTTCGTTAATTAAAAGCGTTAATCAACTAAATTATAAAGGTAGGCGACGCCGACACGACGGAACCTACGCCGACGTGACGTGCCGAAAATTTTTCATAAATGATAGTGGAAACTTTTGCCATGCAAAATAACATTTAAAACTAAGTTTTAATTAATTCATATTGCTTTTAAAAGCTTTTATAACTCAAAAGTTAACTAATTTAATGAGTTTATTAAATTTTTGTCCAACAATTTGTTACAACTTTATGTAGTAATTAAAACTTATCGGCGCCTCAGTATTATAACT
This sequence comes from Leptura quadrifasciata, assembly GCA_963675555.1. NCBI lineage: Eukaryota > Metazoa > Arthropoda > Insecta > Coleoptera > Cerambycidae > Leptura > Leptura quadrifasciata. Next base: position 7,905,402 of record OY776681.1, on the reverse strand, counting down.
TGCATCGTATTCAATTCTTGATTAATTTGGAAAATGTAGCAACTTGTCAACAAGACTGTTGTTGTCGTTGGTCCTTAACTACTAGCCAAATTGTAGTATAGACGGTGGTATCGTTCAAATGTGCTTTTAGAGGGGGAATATTAAAACATAATATTTTATTCGCAAACTCCTCTATAAAATCCTTATTTTACTATAAGGAACGTAACCAGACTGCAACCAACAGCTACTCTCCGGGCTATGTGTCCCGTCGAACGCTGAATTACAAGTTACAAACCTGGCGCGTTAAGTGTAATAATTGCATATTACCATCAAAACGCTAATGCTTCGATTGCAACAAACACCAGTCGAAACAGGGTTGTCGATCTTTATAAAAAGAATCGATCTAGATCGTTTGCAAAAACATAGATCTGTGTTAAAAATCGGCATTCAAAAATCGATTTTTATAAGATCGATTCTTAAAAGATCGACTTTTTTAAACGTGAAAGTTAGTTTAGCTGTTTTTCACAATTCTAATGCAATAAATTAGTATAGTATAAATTAGCTTTAAGTCAGTAAGTCATAAATACAAATAGATGAAATAAAAAAAGTAAATGTCGTTGTAACTTGTAATCCCAAACGCACAATATTGCGCAATCGATCTAAAAGATCTTTTTTGTTTGGAAGATCGATTCTTCGATACATCGATTCAAGATCGGCAACCCTGAGTCGAAAGACTGATCTCCTACTTAAAGGAGCTCTCGTGCCAGTCGTCATACACCACTTACAGACTGCAGTTTCAAGCTGTTGGCTCTCGTCAGTGCAAGGTAGCCATGTGACGACCGACACGAGGATCACTTGACTATTTAGTACATTTCGGTATCTTTGGGATAGCGACATGTAAAATAGTCAGCAGGCGCCATCTAGCGGTCCAGTGTCTGTTGCAATCGAAAAAATAAATTGCCTTACTGGGCTTAGCATAGTTCAAATGTGCTTATATTAAAACATAATATTTTTAGTCGCAAACTCCTCTATAAAATCCTTATTTTACTATAAGGAATGTAATCGGACTGCAACCAACGTCGGTCGGTGTCGGTCGTCACATGTCTACCTTGCACTGACAAGAGCCAACAGCTCGAAACTGCAGTCTGCAAGTGGTGTGTGACAACTGGCACGAGAGCTCCTTTAAGTAGGACCAGTCTTTCGGCTCGTGTTTGTTGCAATCGAAGCATTAGCGTTTGGATGGTAATATGCAATTATTACACTTAACGCGCCAGGCTTGTAACTTGTAATTCAGCGCTCGGCGGGGCACGTAGCCCGGAGAATAGCTGTTGGTTCCAGTCTGGTTACGTTCCTTATAGTAAAATAAGGATTTTATAGAGGAGTTTGCGACTAAAAATATTATGTTTTATTAGACGATGGTATGTCTGTCATTTACTGAATTCAATTATAGAATGAAATAAAATAAATTTGAAATATAAAAAATCGATTATAGCACTTCATATTTCACCAATCGTCTTGACATTATCGGGAAATGATTAAAACACATTTAAATTTCGTTTAATATACTGAATTTGTGGATGGTTGTTTGTGAAACGTCCTAACAATAATTGTTTATAAGTAAACATTACTTTTAGATGTATCAAATTACTATGTGTAAAATTCCCTATTATCTACTCTCTTGATAAAAGCAGAAACATTTGTAGATAATTTTACACACTCCTATAAACAGCGTGAGGAATGTTTTCATTAAAGTCATTTATTAAAAATAATGCCAATTTCTTTAAATACACATTTAATATAAAACATATGTCAGGAATTTAAAATGCATCCATATTCATCAATAAACTATATTAATAATTAATCAAACAGCTTTAGTGTTTCTTTAGAAACGCACTGAATACATCCTTGTTGTCTTTACAAGAATCACCTTAGACCAAAAGCTGTTTCCAATCACGTTTGCCTGTAAAATAAAATAGCATGTAGCACCTCTGACAGCGCAGCGCGTGTAAAATCAAGTTATCCATAACAAAAAACCATCACAAAAATCGATTGTTGTCATTTATTTCAGACAAGAGAAACACGTCGGTGTTATAATATTAATTATTATTCGAGTGTGATTTGGCTTATGTGTTTTGTGATTTTGAAAACTACATTTGACGGAAGATTGCGTTATCGAGCGACTTTTGGAATGTTTTATTGAAAATTAGTGGGCGACTTGTCATTGGAAAAGCTGAATAAAGGTTAGTTTTTGTGTTACAGTCTTATTAAATGACTTTAAAATTAATTAAGTAACAATTTCGTAAAAATCAAATATAAAAAATTGCTCCATTTTGCTCGACAATTACAAAAATATGAATGTGAATTTCACAGCAACCGTAGTATAAAATATGATTAATGAAAAACACAAATAACTTGCTTTAGGGCATCTATATGAAAATTTGATATACCGGGTGGCTACGAGTCAATGTACGCTCCCAATATTTTGGTTGTTTTTCTATTTAAAAATTTGGTTTTTGGTACACATAAATTAGACAATAATGGGCTACTTTTAGACCAACAGGAATGAAAATATCACTTCCGGTTGAACCGGAAGTAACATCAACTTTTTTTTCTTAAATGGAATGACTATATTTTTGTATGGTTTCTCATTAAGCACAAATTTCTAAGTGCAAAAGTTTTTTCAGATGTAATAAATTCTAAAAAAAGAAGTGAGATACGAATTTTTTTCAAAATGACCGCGTCAGATGAATGAGATGTAAGAAAATTACTAAGTGGGCTATGGAAATTATTAGTAAGGTCATTAGTATCACTTGTCTGTAAAGAAGAAAATAGTTGTTAATAGGTACAAGTATTTTTAGGTTTTTTTCAAAAAACGGTATTTAATTTTCATTTTTATATCCGTAGGGGTCCTATGGAATTTTTTTTAATGGAACTGTGCTTTTTTTTATTAATCAGAAATAATGATTCATAAACTATAATTTTTTCTGCATTAATCATTTCTTAACGATATCCTTCGTAATAATCGAAGTATTTTTAAAAAGTAAACACAAATTAAACAAGAAATAATTTTAATAAAACGTTACAACCATGAATAAATAGAATAACAAAACTATTTAAAACCTAAATTATAATAAACCATTATAAAAATTGTTCAAACTGTTCACCGTTATGATTAATACACAGAGTAGTGCAACTTATCGTTGCACATCTAACATTCTGTAATTGTTGAGGTGTTATTTATGCAATTTCGTGTCGAACTCTTTCTTCCAGATCTTGCCTTGTGGTTGGAGCAGTCATGTAGACTCTATTTTCAAAAGCGCCCAAATAAAAAATCGAGTGGGGTTAAGTCAGGCGACCTTGCAGGTCATCTGACTGGATCATGGGTCCTAATCCATCGATCTAGAAATAATTGATTTAAGTAATCCCTAACGATAATATCATTGTGTAGTTCAGCCCCGTCTTGTTGGAAGTAAACCTCGTCAGTATTGGTATTGGGAATTTGATTAATCTGTGGAACTATATTTTGTCTCATAATGTGAGGATTTTCAACTGCCCAATATCGAGTGTTGTTTAGATTAAACAACCCAAGGTTTGTAAATCTCGATTCATCAGTGATCAAAATGTTTTTAATAAAATTCTCGTTTCTTAATAGGCGATACTGCAACCAATTACAAAAGGTTATTCTTCGTTGATAATCATTCTCATACATAAATTGATGCAATTGATATTTATAAGAACGATAGCCGTGTTTCTTTAAAATTTTCCTAGCTGATTCTTTGGAAACTGGAAATTCATGTTCAATTTGTCTTACCGAAATGGTTGGGTCAACATGCACTAATGCTAATACATTAATTTCCATTTCTTCATCCACAATAAATCTTTCTTCAATTTCTATATTAGGTTCAGTTCTAAATTGATGCCCCAACCCGGCGAAATAGTTTCTCGGAGGTTGTCTTCTTTCTGGATATCTCTGTCCATACAGAGTTTGTGCTCTAGTTGCATTACGTCGAGTCTCTCCATAAATAATGAACATGTCAACTTTTTCATCTCTTGAATGTTTTTCAGTCATTTTATATTAATTTTCTTGTTTATCATAACTTTAATACACTTGCTTCAGAAAATTAGTGAGTAAGTTAAGAATAATTCAATTGTTACGAATGTCTGCCATTTTCATGGCCATCTGCAATTTTGAATTTAGATTTAGATAGGTACCTTATTAAAATGATTTGTTGGCGCTTACTTTTAAAAAATATTTCTATTATTACGAAGGATATCGTTAAGAAATGATTAATGGCGAAAAAAACCATGGTTTATGAATCATTATTTCTGATTAGTAAAAAAATAGCAGTTCCATTAAAAAAATTTCCATAGGACCCCTACGGAAATGAAAATGAAAATTAAATTCCGTTTTTTAAAAAAAAACCTAAAAATACTGGTACCTATCAGTAACTGAAACAACTATTTTCTTCTTTACGGACAAGTCTACAACCTTACTAATAATTTCCATAGCCTACTTAGTAATTTTCTTACATCTCATACATCTGACGCGATCATTTTGAAAAAAATTAAAAAATTGTTCGTATCTCACTTATTTTTTGGAACTTTTTACATCTGAAAAAACTGCTACACTTAGAAATTTATGCTTAATGAGACACCATAAAAAAAATATAGTCATTCCATTTAAGAAAAAAAGTTGATGTTACTTCAGGTTCAACCGGGAGTGATGTTTTCATTCCTGTTAGTCTAAAAGTAGCCCATTATTGTCTAATTTATGTGTACCAAAAACCAAATTTTAAATACAAAACAACCAAAATATTGGGGGCGTACATTGACTCGTGGCCACCCGGTAAACTTTTTATTAGATTCAAATTGAAGATATAAAAAACAGATATTTGCAAGAATATCAGTAAAAATAGAGATTAGGAAAAATGTTTCCGCTTTTAACAAGTTAAATATCACTGTATACTACATAATTCAAGTATCTTGGGGTTTAATCTCTGAAAAAAAGCTGCCGTTTTTTCTAGGCAATGAGTTCCATATATTTTAGGTGTGGCGTACCAAAAAAACCATTGGAATCGGTAGAAAATGAAATTCAGCTCAGTTTTTCAAAAAAGTTATAGTGAGGTCAGTCTAGATTCTACATAAAATTGTCTAAAAAGGTGAATTTTTCTTCTTTATATAATTTATTTTTTGAATTACATTTTTTCTCTCTTTTTGCTGAATATCTCTTTCTTTGATATCGATAGAGTTTGTAGTTTCGTAGAAATGGTAATTTGAGGATGAAGTGCAAGTTAAAAAGCGGCAAACCAATTACGCTCACGTCAAATATGGTATTGGGGGCGAGCGTAGGTGCGTCTTTACTATGTACATACTTCGGTATGCGATGTAAAGCAACGACAGGCGCAGTTAGTACTTGGATGGGTGACCATTCCAACGGAAACCGCGTTCTCGCCTCACACATCTTCCAGCGGCTTGTATATCAGTGTATGCGCGGAAGCTATACAACCTTAGGCGAGGGTTGTATAGGAGATATACCATCCTTCGGAGGGGATGTAAAGCCGTCGGTCCCTTGTCTATTAAATGTTAGGCAAGTAAAAGATCCCTACTCTTCTTAAGGGAAGAGGTTCGGCAAAATTCCTGGTTGGGGGTAGCTCGTCTACAGGCGTCGGTGTTAGGCCTCAGTAGCGGAAATAGGCCGACGTTAAATAAATGTGTAAAAAAAAAAATATATGGTATTGACTAAAGTGAAAGTTAATGAAATAAGCTTAAAGATGAGTCTTAGTTGTTCTTCTATGATAGAAAAAAAGCAAAAAGCGCGATTTCATATTTATCTTGTGAATGCCGCCATTTTGTTATTGTAATTCGAGAATTATAAACAAAAAACTCAAATACTGTCTTTTGTTAACGGACATACATCATCACCTACTTGATAAATTCCTAATTTTGTAATAATTTACTATGCAATAACACATTTAAATTTTCATCATAAAATCTGCAACTTTAAAGGGCCTCGTAAGATTCCGTCGAATGTAACCCTAATGCTCAAGATTATTACATTCCGTTCCGAGGTAATTATATAAATTCATCATGAGACATGACGTAAGTAGGTTACTGCATGTTCTAAGTGCAATCATCCAAATACTTCGTGAGATATCTGGCTTATAATTTGGAACTCTATGCTGCGTCTCTCTGAAGCAATTGAAAACGGCATTGAATCTGTTTGAGTTACATTCTTGAGAACTATCCACGCTAGTGCTAGTGAATGATAAAGCAGTGGGTATCAGTTTTTGAAACGTTTCAAATTTTAAAGTTGCCAGATTGTACTAAATATGGAATGCTATTTTTAACGCGTTTTTCTTCTCTCCCTTAATCAAGAACTGTGCGTCTGACGAGAAAAACGCAAGAGACCGTTTTCATGTAGAATCAGGCTCACGGGGTGAGCCGAGCCATATCTACATTTGGACAGTATAACCTTTGGGTAATGAACAACAAATCAATTTACTAATGAGGTTAAATAAAGCCTAATTGTGTAGAATGTGATAATTCAGTTACTTAGTTATAAAATTTGCCCACCTATCGAAAGAGATTTGCCCAAGACAAAAAGCAGAGATTATTTCTTACAAAGTGGTATTCCATTAAATTTATTTTATATTTATTTACAAAAATATAAACAACCTACTATAAATTTAAAAGCAAAACTATTTTATTTATTTTATTAAATTTTTAAAACAAATAACATGAATCTTGACAAACGTACAATTTGCATACAACATAAAAATTGTTTTAAATATTTTCTGTGTTCCTAAAAAACTTCTTTACAGTCTTATCCCCATACAGCCCAACATCTAGTTCTCTATCCTGGCCTTTTTTTTAAATTCAGGTATGCTAGTCGCAGATTATATTACGCTTCACTGGGTGTTATAAAAAGTTTTGCATTTATGGATTCCTATTGCAGCAATCTGTATGATTTTGTTTGGTTATAGTGTGATATAACGCTTTCAATCGTCATAGAGGGAGAAAATGTTACAAAAATAGTTGCAAGTAATTTTTATAAGATGCAATAAGTTTTCTAAGCTTGTTGCTATATCTAGCTCCAGCCCTTCGATTCAGTTACTTGACTGATTTGTTTCCAATTATCACAAACGCTATGGGTAAAACTAAGGACTCTCCACCAAAAACATATCCAACCATTTCTCCTCTGGCCTGTATCATATTGGTAGGAGAGAGGATGCTTCTAGTAAAGCGTGGAAGTAGTTGTATCGTTTTCCACATTTTGTCTTATATTTAAAAAAATAGTAAAGCCAACACAATTTTAGTTCTAGCGGTAGGCCATGTCCTTTTCGCTGTCATCACATATTTACTACACATTTATTCTTTTTGTAATAATTTATTCACTTTGTGTTGGCTTATATATTTTGTTAAACATAACTTAGTCCGAGTTTTCGCCAACTTTGATTGCAATAAGTCGGCACCAGATGGAGCTGTCTACAAGTTGCGGACACCTCTTGTCTGTAAGTTGATGGCTAGAGGAACAGTAAAGGGTTGTTGTGCATTCGCCTATGTCGTACTGATGACAGCTCGAAACTAGTCTACGGCTGGCGATGCACAACAGCCCTGCACTGTAGTCCTCCCTTGTTTAGGATTAATCTACCTGCTGGGGGATTTACAATCAGATTTTATTTTGTATTTTCCGATTGAAGACGTAGTATGTCGCAAGATATAGGACATTATATTCAATTGATTTGGAAACGCACGACTTTAGTAGTAGGTCTATTTTTATTTTACTACACATTTATTCTTTTTGTAATAATTTATCCACTTTGCGTTGGCTTATATATTTTGTTGCATAAAGTTTTTAAAATGCCAAAACAGGTAAAGAAATTTCGCACGCCTCTGACTATATACAACTCGATAATTTTTAGGTCACTACGCCTGGCAAATTTTCGTTCGTTTCTCACTCCTCGTTACCTAATTATCACGGCCAAAAATTCGCGTATGATTAGACTTTGAATTTTGCATGGGAAACACGTAATTGTCGACAGAAGCTATAATATTCACCCCAAGCGTCGTTTATAAATAGATTACAAAAACGATGCCGTGCTAAATTCATATTGAGATCTCAATTATAAAAAACTGGGCGTATTTTAATTATACACAGTCGCTATATGTCGAGCATCATTTGCTTCCAAGTCAGTGGGTTAAATTAAAATTGACAATTACATGTTGTAGCTATTAAAGTAACGTCTAGTTATTAATTTATTATTGAAATCTTACTTTTGCGACCGTAAACAGTACAATTGTTATAAAAGGTGTACGGTTTATCCTATTGGTAACCCAGGTGTTCCTCAGGGATCGAATTTAGGACATATTTGTTTTTACTTTTTGTTAATAACTCAACAAAGGAGTAAAATTCATGAAAGCACACGAGTAACTAATACTCGTCCAACAAAAATAATCTCTTTACCAATATAAACAGCAATAATGTGATCGTGAAAGTAATTGAACCTCATATGTCTGACCACAAAGGTATTTCTTTCTCTATAGATATAGACCCTAAAACAAAAGACATTTTATTTTATGTAGACCTATGACTGAAAAGAGTAAACAATAGTTTACTGAATGTGCAAAAAATATAAGTTGGCATGTTTTTTACGAAATAAGAAGTCCTGACGAATCTGCAAACTTCTTAGTTGACATTTTATCAATCAATAATCAATGTTTTTGGGAGACACTAATAAAAAAATCCAAATTAGATAATAGCGATTCTGTTTTAGATAATGATATACAAAAATTAAAATATACCTTGGACGCTAATATACAGGCTGTCCATTTTATCAGGGCCCTCGAGAATATCTCACTTAATATCGGTCGTACAAAAAAAAAATATTTTTACGAAAATTGTGCCGATTTATATAACCTACAAAATGGTTTAAAGGCATTTGAAATCCATGGCCTACTTTAAGAGTTATGGCGGAAAATATCGAAAATGCGGAAAACGTCTAGGCCAAATATCTCCGTTATTTGAAGAGATACGAGACAAACTCTAAAGCGAAAATTTTTTGCAAAACAGAGTATTTCAACGGGGTTTTATTTAATTTTTTCAAAACCGCTGTATTTTGAGATTTACTCTTCAGGCTGGTAAAAAAATTATTTTGAAACGGGCGAGAAATGGCGCCATTAAATAGAGTATTTTCCTCCCTTTTAAACGATATATCACATGCCATATTTATTCATTGGTACTACGTTAGTAATTATAAAAACATTTTTTTAAAACCAATAATTTTTTTTAACAAGCATTATACTTGCCGTGGAGAAGTATGATTAAATAAAACGATAAAATAATTCAATAAGTTGTTCAAATCTTTGCTATAATAAAACATTAACACAATTAAGAAGAATAAAGTAAATTCAGGTAACAAAAACAAATTAATAATAAAAGGAATATAGCACACAGAACATTAGTATTTATCTAATCCTCAAAATAATTATTAAGATATCATATCAAGTGTTCAAAGTGTCCACCGCGATTTCTTATGCACAATTAAGCGCGGCGAGCCACTGCATTTAAAACATTACTCAGCATTTCGGGGTAATTGTAATACATGCCTGTTGAATTCGAGCTTTTAGCTCCTCTACATTTTGCGGTGTCGTCGAAAACACCCTATCTTTAATATACCCCATAGAAAAAAATCCATTGGGGTTATATCTGGAGAACGAGGGGGCCATCGAATAAATCCATTGGTACTAATCCAATGTTGAGGCAAAATTTCGTCTAAATAATATAGGCAAATCTGGGAATTGTTGGGATGAGCTCCATCTTGTTGAAACTATTGAAAGTTGTGTCGATTATCTAAAGGTAGGTCATCTAAGAATTCATTAAATTCATTTCCCAAAAAGTTTAGGTACCTTTGACCACTGAGGTGACCATCATAAAAATAAGGACCTATTAAATTGGTACCTAAAATACCTATCCACACATTTATTGAAAAACGATTTTGAAACCCAGTCGGTCTATGCCAGTGTGTATTTTCAGAAGTCCATTTGTAATGAATATTGCGATTAAAAAATCCATTATTGGAAAAATTTGCCTCGTCGGACCAAAGTATTTTACTATATATTAATGGATCGGCACGCTTCTTTTCCAACAGCCACCTACAAAAAGTCGTCCTCCTTGATTTACCCCCCGCTTGTAAATTGTGAACTTTTTTGGCTTTACAACACCGGTACATTTTTCTTTAAAATTTGTCTAGCACTTGTTTTATTTATATGACAAGAAATTTGATTTTCTCTTAATGATGTTTCCAAATTTTCTGTATTTTTATTTCTTATATAATTAACAATTCGGTTTACCTTATTTACATTATCAGTAACACTGTTCAACCTTGTCTTCTTCTTTAAAAATTATTATTATTTTTCAGTTTCGTAGCTAATTTTCTGAACAGAGTTTTATTCGGCTGTTGTGCTTGTGGAAATCTGTGTCTATATTCTACTTGAGCTAATCCAGAGTTAAAATTGCATTGGCAATATGTAACGAATATATAACGATCAATGTGAGTTAAAATCATTTTTGAAAATTCTAAATTCTTAAACGAGTGTGATTGAGTGAGAGTTTAAGTATTAACTGAGATGATCTGTCAAAAAATTAAATTGTCAAGTTTGTTCATAGCCAAATATTTTAAAATAATTGAAATAATAGTGAAATTATGAAATACAAACAAATGGATATTATACTTAAATTAAGTGGTAAAGACATTTTAACTTTCTGAGCAAGGAGTGACGCTTTTATGGAGGACCTCTATGCATTAGCATAACTGCAATACTCTTTCCATAATTGCTCCATGTTGCTTCCTTGATTATTATTTTGTTTTTGTTACCTGAATTTACTTTATTCTTCATAATTGTGTTAATGTTTATAACTTATTATAACTTATTGAATTATTTTATCGTTTTATTTAATCATACTTCTCCACGGCAAGTATAATGCTTGTTAAAAAAAAATTTATTGGTTAAAAAAAATGTTTTTATAATTACTAACGTAGTACCAATGAATAAATATGGCATGTGATATATCGATGAAAAGGGAGGAAAATACTTTATTTAATGGCGCCATCTCCCGGCCGTTTCAAAATAATGTTTTTAACAGCCTGAGGAGTAAATCTCAAAATACAGCGGCTTTGAAAAAAATTAGATAAAACCTCGCTGAAACACTCTGTTTTGCAAAAAATTTTCGCCTTAGAATTTTTCTCGAATCTCTTCAAATAACGGAGATATTTGGCCTAGACGTTTTCCGCAAGTAGGCCATGGATTTCAAATGTCTTTAAACCATTTTGTAGGCAAAATTTTCGTAAAAATAATTTTTTTTGTACGACCGATATTAAGTGAGATATTCTCGAGGGCCCTGATAAAATGAACAGCCTGTATATATAATTGCTTGTTCAACAAAAAATGAAAATCTGCTGGTGCATAATACTCTAAAAAAGATTATAAAAATAAAATAAAACAAACTAAATTAAAATCTAATAGTAAACGAATTCTAATTTCTAATAACAAACAGAAAGCAGCATGGGACATTATCAATAAGAATAAAAAAAATAAAAATACAAATATAACTTCTGACTTAACGGCTAATGACTTCTCAGACTACTTATTCGATGTTACAAATAATTTAATGATTAATTTTGATAATGTTGATGATACAAAGTTTTAAGATTTTGTAAAAAATGAACCTAAGGCAAATAAATCATTTTTTCTATTTCCAGTTTGTGATCTGGACATTAAAATTATTATATCAGCCTGCTTTTTTAACAGGCGTAAAAAAATATCTTTATCCGTCGTGTAACTAGTAAATAACCATTTACAAAGTTAGAAAACGTATTAAAACAAAATAAAATGCATGTATATTAAGCAGTAATCTAAAAATTCTTTCGGGGTGCAAATAAACCATAATTTCCGTATCTCTACATAAAGGGGCAAAATCAAATTTTCGACGTTATACAAAATCCTTTAGGTAATATATTTACGGATGTAAATATCGACTGATGGCAAACAAATTAACGCCGTCTGCTGCGACAGCAACTGCCAGCGTAGATTTCCAAACACTCGGCTACCTACCTTAGCATCGATTACCCATTACCTCTAAGTGCGGTTACTCCGTTTTAGGAAGGAAAATTAGGAAATGTGCTTTATGGGAAACTGGCTGTCGAAACCTGGCGACGCTTACCAAGCAGTAGTTGGCATTTAGATTGTAATTAGCAATAACTTGCCTAGAGAAATTTAAGTTGTAAGCAAACAGCGTGCATTTCAATATTTGAATACAATTTTCTCTCAAACGGTGCCTTCTAGAGAAATGTCGTTAGAATATATTTTTACGTAGTTCTAGCATCGACATAAACAGTTTTTTGGGCATAAAAATTTCATGTTTGACTGTATCGGAATTAGACCTCGTACATTTTGTAACCAATAAAATTTGGTACCGATATTAATCAAATTATATGAAACTGTCGACCTTGGTGAAACAGACCTTATACAGGGTATTCCGTGAATGACTGGCCATACGGTAGTGAGGAATACAGAAACCTAAGATGATTTCAGAATGACCTTTATTATATCCCTAATAACCCTCTGTGGCGTTTGTGACCTATATACTACTTCTTAATGTTAACTATATCACAACTAACCTATCAAATTGGTGATAAGATTTGATTGAAGATAAGACGTGATAAGAAGGCTAATTCATTAACATCTTGAAAGTTAAACAAAATTCAAATAGCAGAATACAAGAGTAGGATAGAGATTTGGATGAATACCGTTAGAAAAAGATTACAGAGAAAATATGTCCATGTTTCCCAAAAAATAAAAGAATCTAAATGGCTTTTATGGAGAACCGTTGGAAATTAGAATTATTCTGCTTCACACATTTTATATTAAAATCAGATGCCCCTAGTTACCTTAAAAACAAATAAAATTTTAGAAAGACATTACACCCGGCTAACGCAAGATTTAAAGATTTATTAAATACTCCGAAATATAGGACTACCACATATCGCAAAAGTACGGAAGCGCTGAGGGGCCAAGATAAACTACTTTTTTTAAGTCGCCTGTTAGACGCGTTTAATTTGACTAATAGAAGCGTTACTATTAGGCGAGATTAATATCAACTAACAGATGTGCGACTCTTAGGCACGTTTATCTCGACTGTTAGACGTGTTTAATTCGACTAACAGGTGTGCAACTGTTAGGCGCGTTTATCTCGACTATTAGGCGTGTTCATTGTTCTGTGGTTTTATACATTTATTTCCCGTCGGCTTATTTCCACTACTAAGGACTATCACCGACGCCTGTAGCCGAGTTATCCCCAGCCAGAAATTGTGCCAAACACTTCTCTTCCGAAGAGTATAGGGTTCTTTTACTTGTATAACATTTAGTAGATAAAGGACCGACAGCTTTACATCCCCTCCGAAAAATGGTATATTCACTACACAATCCTCGCCTAAGACTTTATAGCTTCTGCGCATACATTTATATACAAGCCGCTAAAAGGTGGAGCGATTACACTGTATATCCTTGAAACAGGGAAACCATCCAAGTACCCATCAAAGTAACACGTCCATGTTTACTGCGCAGGCGCTAGACATATTATGATGAAGATGGATTCAAGTATGGAGTGACGCTTAATAGTCGAATTTAAACTCGCCTAACAGTAACGCATTTGTTGGTCGATTTAAACACGTCTAATAGCCGAGATAATCGCGCATCTGTTAGTCGCATTAAACTCGCCTAACAGTAATGCTCCTGTTAATCGAATTAAACGCGTCTAACAAGTCACTTTAAAGATGTAGTTTATTTTGGCCCCTCAGCGCTTTCGTACTTTCGTACAAAAGTGTTACTTATAACGCTGTTAACGCATACAACTCTTTACCATCACATTATAAATCTTTAAAGGTATCTAACTTTAAATTTCGCGTAAAAAAATATTTTCTTAACCTACAGTGAGAAGGCGGCGAGCTTTTTAACAGTGACGGTTTCTCCATTGTGTCTGTTGGCCGGTGCTCTCGCGCATGGAATGCACATTGTTGCAAGCCGTGCGCGGGGGCGCTGGGCGTCTGGTTTCGTGGAGAGGTCGTCACTGCACTGCATTTCATGTTATTCAATGCCAATTTTGAAATTTTCTTATTTTGAAATATTTCATAGATGTATTTAATATATGTACCTATATAGGTATATACTACTTATCTGCTCAATTTCTTAAATACTGTATAAAATTACTTTAATTCAACTAAATTAATTTTGGAGTATATTGTGTTTCGTTTGTCATAATTAAACTTTTAATGTTATTATTATTATGAAAATATTTAGGTTAGGCGTAAGAGTAGCTATGCTACACTTCGCCCTTGTATTTTCTTATTTAAATAAAGTCGTTTATTATTATTATTATTATTTTGATATAATCCCCTTTAGAAATTTGTTAAATATGTTCATATATCACCAAAGGGTATTCGACCATCAGAAGAGCGAGTAGAAATAATAAAAAATTTCCCCGTCCTTGTACACTAAAACAATGTATAATAGGTATGAACAATTTTTATCACTGTTTTGTTCCCAATTTTGCTGAAATTTTAAAAATCTATTACACATTTTCAGTACAGAATTACAGATAATAATTTTAAAAACATTAACCACTGGACAGATGAATATTTTGACAAAGCAAGGAAAGCACCATCACACTTACTCATACTAGCAATGATGATAAGTAAACATTAACTGTCACGGTTGATTGTTCTAATATTGCTATGGGAGCAGTGTTAGAATAGTTATCCGATAATGAAAGCAAGTCTTTAGCTTTCTTTTCATGAAAACTGACGAATGCTCAAAGAAAATATTGAACTTTTGACAAAGAAATGCTATCATTACATGAAGCTATTAAACATTATAGATATCTGTTAGAAGATTTATTTGTTTTACTGATCATAAGCCATTAACAATAGCTTTTTTCTCTAAGATAGAAAGAAGTCCGAAACAAACTCTACACATAGAATTTATAGCACAATTCACAAGTGACATACGACTCATTCAATGTGAAAAGAATATCTCGTCGCTGACACTCTTCCGCGTGTAGATGATGTATCTTCTTTGAAATCATAAAAAAATAATAAAAAAAAACAGTAAACAATAATCAAATCAAAGATTTGACATTGAACATAAATCATATTGTTTCAAATAATCCATCGAATTTTAACTTAGAAGTTAGAAGAAAAATAAACAGATAGATGATTTAGAATTAATTACATTTTAAAGAAAGTTTATACTTCAAATTCAAACAATAAAATTTGGTGTGAAGTTTCTACTTCTAATATTATATCATATGTGCCTAAGAAATTTAGACGGAGCGTGTTTGAAATTTTTCATATTTTAACACATTTTGGTGTACCGGAAACAAAAAAATTAATAAAGAGTAAGTTTTTTGTTCTAAAATGAATACAGATTGCATTTTACGAACCAAAACTTGTATTAATTGTCAAACATCAAAAATTGACAGACATACTAAGACTCCGATAGGTAAATTCGATATATCAAAAGGTAGATTCAAACACATTCATATCGACATTGTAGGTCCATTATTCTCTTCCGGTGGTGGTTCTCACATATAGTGATTGAACGGTTTTCTTGTTGGCCAGAGGCATATCCTTTACACAGTATAACTGCAGAAACAGTAACAAAAACATTATTTCAACAATGTGTTTGCCGTTTTGGGGTTCCTCTCTATATAACCACAGATCATGGCGTACAAATCGAAATTATTTTCAGAATTTACAAAAGTCCTCGGTCGTCGTAGATTATATATAACCACGCATCACCCATAAAGCAATGGTATAATTGAAAGATTTCATAGAACCTTGACGGCCAGAGGTAATTCACGTAACTGGAAAGAAGAACAATAATTTTACTGGGTTTTAGAACCATTATTAAAAGGAATATTTAAAATGTTCGTCTGTGGAAATTGTTTTTGGGCAAGTTTTTTTGTTAATTCACACGACGACACAGATATTTCTGTTTTTATGTCAAAATTAAAAGAGTATATTCATAACCTTAAACCAATAGATACAAAACATCACTCACTCGAAAAACCGTTTCTAACATTCAAGAATGTGAATATGTTTTTCTAAGAGTTGAATCACTATCTTCACCATATAAAGGACCTTTCAAGGTGGTATCTCGTTCAGAAAAGATAATTATGATAACCAAACAAGATAGAGATGTCACTATCAGTGTAGACAGGACAAAACCTGCATACTTGTTAAATGAAAGTTCAGTTTTAGGTAATGAGGAAGTTTCAAAAAAGTGAGGTTACATTTCTTGGCTGGTTCATTTTTTTTTAGGAGAGGGAGTATTTGTGGCGTTTGTGACGTACTTACTCACTTCTCAGTGTTAACTATATTACAACTAACCTATCACTATCGACGGGCAACTACTTTATTTTTCTCTAACTGATGTTCAAGGTAACCAAAAAAATGGATATTGGAGACACACAATATATTTTTGGTTTTAAGAATAATTAATTTTTATTCAGTAAATAATTGTTCTTGAATAAAATACAAAGATTTTTAATTGGTTTTATTAATTGTGGTAACTCCACGAAACCCTCGTTTCTTATATACAGCGTGTTTTCCATTTTTTGCAAAAAATGTAGATCGGCCGTATTTTTTTTAATGTAGCCAGTTGATCCAAATTTAATAGATATGTTCCACTAATAGAGCTCTACATACTTCAGTACCGAACACAAAAAAAATCAGGGCCGCGGTCAATTTTTTTTATTTTGGCTGTTACCTAAAACCTTCACCCTGTATATGGATTTTGACAATGTACAATATGGATTTTAAAAATACTGTAATAGTATACCTAAACCATGTAGTTAGTTTTTTTTTGGCACATTTTTAACGCCCCGAGAATTAACAGCTGAGTATCACAGTAAATCCATTTAAAAAATATTTGGGTGACTTTCGGTCAACAAATAAACATTTTGGAGAGGTACCCCGCTTTTAAATGGGTTACTTTGTATATACCTACTGATTTTTGTTTTTTATCACTTTTATTGCTGTTCGTAATTTTTTTTACCAATTTAACGTCGCTCACGGAAAGCTCCGTCCAAATACTCGCTAACGGTGCTATAAAAATCGAGCTATCCTAATCGCGATACTTTTATTGCTGCCTTTATAAAATGCCGTTTAAAGTGTAAGCTGCCGATTTGTTTTATTAAGATTTATCGGTCTCGTTTCCATGTAAAACACAAATTCAGCTTTATAAAGATAAACCTCAAAAGCTTTTAGCAATTTCAATGGAGGTGTTCAATACACAGAGTATTTAGTTCATAAATACGTATCAATACTTTAGAAGTTCTTCGAGTCACTTCATCAAACAAAACTTTTGAATAGACGTCATACACTCTAAGATCGTATTCATTTTTGGCTTACTTTGTAAATTATTTAAACGAATCTTCAAAAATAAAAGTCCATGGGTGCAAAATCAGGAGATCTGAGTGGAGACGCAGTTAAATTGCAGCCTACACACAGGAAAGTGGTTGATCAAGTCATGTTTGAGATACTTTATATCGTTTACCAATGTCCTTTTTTGTGTTTTAATTTATACATGTATGCATTTTCCTATAGTCACAAAGGAAAATAGATTACGATTAAATAAATTCCTTTGCAAAATTTCATTTCATCATATTCAAAGCCGTTTAATTTTCCGACGAACAAAAACAAAGCTCTGTCAAAATTATAATCCAGTATTAACTTTTTGATGCGGGAAAACAAATTTTAACGTACTCCAAATGTAGAACATGGATTAAAACGGTAAAGCAGGCTTCTGAACAACTACTGAACATCTAACGGTTTTATCTCTGTGAAACCATTTAAATACGACTTTTTGTGCTCGAAAGAAATAAATCAACTGTTTGTTTAAAATTTTATTAGGGCTTACAGACCCTGACCAATGCGTTTTGTTGATTAAATAAATCAAATGAGGAAGCAGCAGACTCTTTAGATGTAGGTAGATCATTGAAACATTTAGTGTCATTGTAAAATTATACTATTTCTTTCGACCAAAGATATAATATTTAAGCATACATATTATTATACAGGGTGGCATAAAAGTACGGGAACAGCAGGAATTTCTCTGGTTTTCTGACGGTGACCTTGGAATTGACCTTGATCACGACCTTCAAGCTCATTTGAAGGTCAAGTCGTTTTTTTTCAGACGGGACCCCCACTTTTAACCCCGGAAATGGAACAAGCGGAAAATTTTGTCGTTCGGGTATGACCTTCAGCACTTACAAATTGAAGTTCAACTTGAGTAAAGTAAAGATGACTTTAGAGGTCGATTTTGTATTTTTATATTTGTATATTTTGTATAATAATATACATAACAAGCATTTTAATCAGACCCCTTGCAGTGAAAGTGACTTGAAATGCTTTCAGATCTGTTCCAACTAATTTTCTGGAAGCCAACGGAGCAGAGAAGTTGGTGAAACATCGTCTCTCATACTGTGATAAAATTCAACGTGAACTTTGTTCGTTCTGATTTGGATTAATTTCCACACAACTATGATACATTAAGACCAATATTATTACATTCAGATAATTTTAATCAGAGTCATCTGTTTCGCTATAGGAAAACCGGAAGGAATAATATAGTCTGCAAAATTAACGCCGCCGCCTATATATAAAAGTAAAAAATTACAAAGTTACAAAACAGGTACTGGATTATTTTGATTTACATCAGTGGGAGCTGAACAAATCCTGGTTAAATTTGAGAGGCATGAAATGTAAATCCCCAGCTTAAATTAAAATTTGCAGGAGTTATTATTCTTGGCATCATAAATTAAAGGCAAATTAGTACCGAAGTTTAAATTGTAAAGAGGTATAATATATTCATGAAAGAAATTGTCTTATTATTGTTTTGTTATGAGGGGTTTTACCATAACAAAGTTCGTTGAAAGAGGGAATCTTTGGGCTTATATCCCACCTAACTTCCGCATGATCTTTCCAGGACAGTCTCGAGTCTAGTGTAATCTCCAGGCAACTCAATGTACGGGAAAGGCGCAACTATACAGGGTGTCTCACCGGGAACTGAATCGATCGATATAGAGAAAAGTACGCATCAAAAAATTTTGAAAATTTAGATAATTACTAATGTCGGTGTGGCCAATCCAACTAAAAAAGCAGCTGGCACTTCCGCTTATACCGGAAGTCGACACCAACTTGCTTATTTCAAATAGAACACCCTATATATTTTAGGGTTTTCGAAAAGAGCATAAAATTCTGAGTTGAAAATATATAGCATATCCTATACCTAAACCTAGCCGTTTCAGAGATATTTGACAGGTGCAACGGTTTGCAAGAACCGTTATAACTTTCTTCGTGTAAAAGATCTTCATTTGCATCTTGTCACATAAAAAGAACACAAGGAGAACTACGTTCTACAACTGAAATAAATTCAACAATATCATACCCAGTGTTCCGTTTTTCGCGTTACATTTTGTCAACTTCCAACCGCGATAACTTGTTTAGATCAAATGGAACACCCTGTTTCTTTTGTTGTGTTGTGTAAAATTGAATTCGCTTTTTTCTGATATCAGCATTGTGGGGGTTAAAGTTACAATTTTTTGAAATATTTGCGATTTTATTAGAAATTCATGAATTGTTGTAATCATTTCATCAAAATAGCCATGCTTAGAAACAATCAGTCATTATCTTGTGTCAAAAAATGCCAGCACGTTTAAATTACACCCACGAAGACTTTTTAAATTTGTTTATTATTTATGGAGAATGTGATAAAGTAATATCAAGAACTTGCAGCACATTTGCTACTCGATATCCAGAAAAACGGAAACCGTCACCAAACACTGTAAAACGCATACTGGAAAATTTTAAAAATTATGGCTCTGTCAAGGCAAAAATGCAAAGAAGAAAGCTTATTGTTGATGACGAAAACATTGAAATAGTCATTCTGGGATATTTTCATGCATTTCCAAGGATGTCATTAAGAAAAGCTGCTCTGGAATCGGGACTATGCAAGGATTCAATTCACAGAATCTTATTAAAACACAAGTTTCACCCGTTTTCATTCCATATGGTTCAAGGATTAAATGAAACAGATTTCCTAAGAAGACAGAATTTTTGTGAGTTTATTCTAATAAGGTCTGAGGGTCACGATTCTTATTTGGGAAATATTATATGGACAGATGAAGCAAAATTTACTAAAAATGGACTTTTTAATAGACACAATTCGCATTATTGGAGTAACTCAAATCCTCATATGTTCAGAGAGCGAAACTTTCAGGAAAGTTGGCAGTTCAATGTTTACTGTGCCATAAGAAACGATAGAGTGGTGGCATTACAATTTTATCAGGAAAATTTAAACGGTAAATTAAATTTTCTCTTCTGCTAATATGAATAGGTAAATTTTTGTTTTTTTCTTTTAGGTGAAAGATATCTGAATATCTTACAAAATTTGAATAATAACTATTTAGAAAATTTACCTCTCGCCGAACATAGAAACATTTTTTTATCAGCACGACGGTGCTCCCCCACATAACGCATTGGAGTGCCAATAATGGACCTTTCTTATGGCCCCCTCGCTCGCCCGATTTATCAGTTCTGGATTATTTCATTTGGGGAACTATTAAAAATAAAGTTTATAAGAGCCCACTAACAACCATTGAAGATTGTATGCAAAGAGTAAGAAATGCATTTCAAAACATATCACAGGATTCAATTAGAAGAGCTACCCATGAGGAACTAATCCGAAGGTGTGAAAAATGTGTCGAGGTTCGAGGGCGGAATTTTGAGCAATTATTAAATTAAAATGAAATCATATTTTAAACTGATCTTATCTCTGCTATTTTAGTTCATGCCATATCTTCAATTCGATTAATACGCATGTTACAGTGTTAGTGTTATTTGTGTTTTTGTGGATATCGAGTAGCAAATGTGCTGCAAGTTCTTGATATTACTTTATCACATTCTCCATAAATAATAAACAAATTTAAAAAGTTTTCGTTGGTATAATTTAAACGTGCTGGCATTTTTTGACATAAGATAATGACTGATTCTTTCTAATCATGGCTATTTTGATGAAATGATTACAACAATTCATGAATTTCTAATAAAATCGCAAATATTTCAAAAAGTTGTAACTTTAACCCCCACAATGCTAACATCAGAAAAAAAAGGAATTCAATTTTACACAACTTGACGCAAAAAATACAGGGTGTTCCATTTGACCTAAACAAGTTTTCGCGGTTTGAAGTTGACAAAATGTAGCGCGAAAAACGGAACACTTGGTATGATATTATTGAATTTATTTCAGTTGTAGAACGTAGTTCTCCTTGTGTTCTTTTTACGTGACAAGAAGCAAATAAAGATCTTTTACACGAAGAAAGTTATAAAGGTTCTTGCAAACCGTTGCACCTGTCAAATTTTCTATAAAATGTCAAATATCTCTGAAACGGCTAGGTTTAGGTATAGGATATGCTACATATTTTCGACTCAGAATTTTATGCTCTTCTCGAAAACCCTAAAATATATAGGGTGTTCCATTTGAACTAAGCAAGTTGGTATCGACTTCCGGTATAAGCGGAAGTGCCAGCTGCTTGTAATTATTTTAGTTGGATTGGATACAGCGTCATTAGTAATTATCTAAATTTTCAAAATTTTCTGATGCGTACTTTTCTCAATATCGATCGATTCAGTTCCCGGTGAGACACCCTGACACTAAGAGAAGGAAGTTGGATTTTTCTTTTCATATATATTCCCTAATGTTTCATGCAAGGTGTATTCCAGAAAATCATAATATATATCACCATTTAAATTTCCAGGAAATACATGGTATCCAACTAACTTAAAATTTCTGGAAATTCTTCAACAGATAATGACAAATTTATAATATAAACTAAGGGTTTTATTATTTCCATCATTACTTCTTTAATGAGAAATGTACAATGATGGGTGTTTATTTTTTTAGTTTGCTTCTTATACTGTTACACATTTCTGGTTCTGAGTAAGGTTCTAAAAATATTGTGTTATGCGGATAAATTATATTACTTTCAAAGCAACTATTTTCACTATCTGTATTTTGTTCATAATATCGAGTGGAGCATTTTTGAAAAAAAATATTTCGTTAGCAATATCAGTCTGCTTATCGATTTTTTCATTATTTTCTTGAATTACGTTTTTGTTTTGTTTTATTAGATAATTCAGATAGAATATTGCTATTCCACGTTGATTTCGTGGGATTATCAGAGCTGTCAATTTTACTTTGATAATATCTTTTTTTGTATTTTTAACTAAAATATTAATCTGTGTATAAATTTTGAGACATATCAGACTATCATTCAGAAATCTCAATTATTTATAAAAAAAGATTCCTATTACCACCTACAAGCATTTGCAATATATTTAGTTTTATTGCTATAAGTATAACGCGTTGTCTCGCCAATGATTTGATACTTTTTTCTTCTAGATTGTTTGGTTTGAACGTGCTTTAGTTAACCTACTACAATATCTTTTTAGTTAAGCAAACATAAAGTTAAAGTAAATAGAGAGCCTACACAATTTCATCATATTTCCCCAACAGGGATAAAGCTTAGTAGGAAATTTCAAGAGAGCTAGGAGAAGCCTGTTTACGAAAAGATTTATATAACGACGCCGACGTGGGGTTTACATATAATAAAAAAGAATTGATATTTATCCCGAAGTTTAAGAGATGATGTCGGATTTTAATAGTGACCTGGATTTGCGGTTTGAGAATTTAAAATATCATCGTCGAAGTCAGTGTTATTTTTTTTCTGTGGATATTGCTATTGCTCTCACCGCAATTACACCTGTGTTGTGAACGCCAAACTAATTTGAAAAGTGCCTCATCAAATAACCTCGTACACAAATTACTTCTAGATGTGATATGCCACTTAACGAACGCTGTTAAATTTTATTTATTTTTCGCGTGCAAAAACTCGGTTTTAGTTCGGTTTGACTTTGGCCGCGTTACACAATGTTGGAAATCGATAACCAGAACTGGATGAAAACCAAACCTAACTGCATCCCAATTACCACTCCCATAGTGCGATTACCACTGATTACATGGGCTGTGCAACTGCCTTGTTCCACTTTGAATTATTCCTGTTAATTTCCGTTAATCGTGACGTCCATTAGTTATTCTCGATGGTCATCGTTTAATTTGAAAAATCGCTCAATGCTTCGAAGCGGGTCGCATTATTTTTAAAAATAAAATATTTCAAGACAATATATTTTGTATGAATATTTGTTTGTTTATTCAGTGTCTTCTTTCCTATTATTTGGGTTTTCTACCACATGTATTAACAAATAACTTTCAGACAATATTCAGTGTCATGTTGAAATTATCTTACTTGTTCGAGCATGGGGTTTGGGGGACATATTCGAGTGCTTCTGGTTTCTTAAGCAAGAGATTTTTGAACATTTTGAATGTTCTGTTTTGGACGTATTAAGATGGCGGATAATATATTCACATTAATTTTATACACGGTGTTGAAAACTTAGGTTACTTTTTTGCTAATAAAGTGTGTCATAATTCATCTTTTCAAACGCAACACCCTGTTTTCAGTTAAGCCATTTGAAGAACTGTTATCTTTCTATGATAAGCTTCGCGATTTAGTGCCAAACAACTAATCATTATCGGTCATGTAGGTAATTATTTACTGGCTTCTGTGAGTCGGAAAAAACCTCGAAAGAAGAAAATATTTTCTAACGCAACGAAACTAGTTACCCCCCCCCGTTTTCGAGGATGCCGAACACGATGGCGGTGGTTTAAACTCTTTTTGAGTTGACCGTCACCCCCAAACGGCCAAAAACAACCCGCAAAAGGGGTGAAACGCGAAAACACCGTCTTATATTGAGAAAAACTGCGTCACCCCCCGTTTTCGAGGATGCTGAGCACGATGGTGGTGGTATAGACTCTTTCTGAATTGACCGTCACCCCCAAACGGCCAAAAACAACCCCCAAAAGGGGTGAAACGCGAAAACACCGTCTTATATCGCGAAAAACTGCGTCACCTCCCGTTTTCAAGCATGCTGAACAAGACGGCGGTGCTTTTGAATTTCTCCGAGTCAACCCCATCCCTGCGTCAATAAAAATGTATGGTATGGATATATAGTGGATATGTAGTTGTATGCGTCAAGGAATCTGTTTTATTTTTATATATATATAGCAAGTAAGTAATTGTATGCGTCAAATACACATGTTCATGTTTCCCCGCCTGAAAATCACCAAATAACCTAACCAGACCCTATATATGCGCCTATTTTTTAGGGTAAGAGATCAGTCAACAAACGAGGAATCATCATCCGGTTTGTATTCAATGATTTGTTATTCATTTTGTCATATCGGAATTTTCTTATCCACTTCATAAGGCAGGGTCTCACGGGGTAGATTTTGCCCGGTTCAGGGGTTGTTTTGCTTCGGGGAGAAGATCCAGAATCCCCATCATGTTCAGCATACTCGAAAACGGGAGGTGACGCAGTTTTTCTCGGTATAAGGCGGTGTGTTCGCGTTTCACCCCTTTTAGGGGTTGTTTTTGGCCGGTGGGGGTGACGGCCAACTCAAAAAGAGTTTAAACCACCGCCATCGTGTTCAGCATCCTCGAAAACGGGAGGTGACGCAGTTTTTCTCGGTATGAGCCGGTGTGTTCGCGTTTCACCCCTTTTGGGGGTGGTTATTGGCATCTTTATTTTTGCGTCCTTATCGCGATGCGCAACACCCTCCGCGGGCGACAACATCCCGGATTGTCTTTGCGTAACATTTTCCGTGGATAACATCCTGGCCTGTTTAACCACAACACTCTCCGTAGATAATGTCCCGGCCTGTACTTGCAGGACGCCGACCGTCTTTCTCTAAAACTTGTACTAAACCCCCGACCGGTTTCGACCAGGGGGGGGTGCGAAAAATCCTACTTAAATGTTCGAGATTTTTAGGTTACAAAACCCACTCGCACCTAACTTCGTTATCCTTAAAAAATTTTAGGTTATGTTTATACCAGTTTGTGTCTATATTCACATTATTTGTAAATGTCACTGTCACAGGATTAAATTAAGCGACCGTACCCATCAACGTCATACTTTCGATTTTGAAGACTTACTTCCGTCTAGTACACAAATATAACCGAAATGACAGATCTCAAAATTCAAACATCAATAGCAATGCCCTAATAAGATAAGAAGTTAAAGACAGGTATTTATTCGAAAGATGAAACGATAAACAACTCATTTCGCATGTAATTATCAATGTTAAATGATCACGTTCTTTATATAAAAAAAGAAATATACAGATGGCGCAGAAAGCAAAATCTTGCTGTATATGAATACGGTCCCGTTTTCCCGAAACCGTTGGTCGGATCAATTCGGCAATGGTCAGAATCGATTTCTCGTAGTCGACTTAGTCGATGACGTTACCCGCGCCTTCGTGTATCTTGGGGAAACTTCGGAAATGTTCGTGCGAAGTTCGGATTTTTGCTTAAAATCCTAGCTTCCGTACATGTGAACTCTCCTGAAACTTTTTTCAATTCCCAAAGTCGTTGATAAAACGGTGAATAACACCTCGGGAGTGATCGGATTGAATCGATAACAGTCGTAATCAATTCCCCGTGGTCGGTATAGTCGAAAATGCCATAAAGAAATGATTTATTGATAGATACAGATAGAACACCCTGTACATATTGGTACGAACGAAGGTTCATAACACTCGACGAACTACAACCGAAATCTGTCCAGCTCCACCGAAGGTCTACGCCTAATGGGAATTTGTGGGTTTTCTCAATCGGTTTTGTGAGCCATAAAAACGGGATAAGAGCACTCTGTCCATTACACATAAACCTTTGCCAACCGTAACGCGTATATTTGCTTTGAAGCACCCAAAATTATTTATTTCAAGGATATTATACCCAGTCGGCTGGGAGTGGCGAAAAGACAAATGCCGATTGCAGCAAATATACTAGGCATTAAATATACAAAGGGATGGTGGAGATAATTTTAAGTTTTAATTAATTCATAATTCATATTTCCTAATCCAGACAAAGGTACTGCGTGGTATAAATCGCAAATAATTAATAATAAAACTATAGCACTATTATCTATTTTATTTCCAAATCCAAGTGTATGATATACGTGTATGATATACGTATTAAAAGTGATCTTATTTTGTTTGTTGTTCAATTCGCGACGATCGCTTCGCAATCTTCGCTAGCAAAATAAAACCTCACTTTAAAACTTAAATTATAAGAAGGTTTAAGTAAAAAGAGATGACATTAATAATACGAAATATAAATGTTTTTCGTTTTCATATATTTTAACAATTCTGATATTTGAGTTTGGGAAGTGTAGATATCATTTAATTTAGTGTGCTTCTAAGGTCTACTACGCGTCTTAAATATTTCCACATAATGTATTCCATTTGCAAATTTCTACAATGTTGTTAAAACATAATTATGGACAAGAAACATCAAAGTTCACGTGTCACGTTGGCAATGGTTATTTTGCGTCATCAAGTTCCTTGTTAAGGACCTCATTTATAGCTTGGGAGAGATGAAGAGATAAAGGTAATAGGCAATTTCCTCAAATGTCATTAGTAAACCCTAAATTTATACATACGCATGCTAAACGGGAATGGGATCAAAGACATATAGTTTAAACTTTGACAATAAACTACAGACCGTAATTAGCCCAAGAAAGTTCCTGGTTTAAAGAATAATAATGTTCCAAGTCATAGGTAGATTTTAAGAAGAAAAATCATTTAACAATAACAGCACATACGTGCATTACTTATGGTCGAAGCCATGTAGAGAAAATTTTCTACGACTTGCACGTAACTAGTTTCAACTGGAATTATTGGGACTACAATTTTGGGTCCATTATCTACTGAAGGTTCATTAACCGGTGAAAAATATTTTGGAACTACTCCATCAAAACATAATTCCAGGACTTGCTGCACTGCATCCAAATGTCGACAATCCTAATGCACCGGAAAACTCTATGTGGCTCAACAGGATGGCGCACCACCGCATTATTCTGTAATAATGCGTAATTATTTAGACGAAATTTTTCCACAGATGAATTGGTAAACGCGGATCAGTATAGCCCAATAGGTCGTACGAAGTTAAAAAAAAAGGAAATTGTGCGGATTTTTATTACCTATAATTTTCATATCTACATATTTTGCAGTAGAATTGATAATTTCCGAGTTTTTTGCAAAAAACCGATTTTTTTTACCTCATTTTCTACCCCCCCCCCCTGCCCTCCACCGGCGTCTACGGGAGGAGACTTTTGATATGTTAAAAAGTACAATAAAATAAGCCTGTTCCCAAAATTTCAGCCTGCTTTGAATTATTTCATCTAAATTTTCCCATTCTATGAGGCTACTAACCCCATATGTAACATTCCCGGAAGTCTAATCAATACTAATAAATATACTTGTAAAATATGCAGTAATTTTCATATTTAATATGTGAAATTAATAATTTAGTTGTAAAGTGATTGGTAGTGATGAAATGCAAACAGTTTTAATGAATCAGAAATTAATTAAAATTTATGAACTAATCGGTGAATTACATGGATTAAAAACCGATTTATAATTTAGTTGCAAATTATTTCATATTAGTTTTTTTATAATAATGCCACTGCAATTAATTTATGTAATGAAATTAAATACTAATGGATTATGTTAATAATTATAACAAACATTCCTATTTTTAATAGATATCAGTACAGTCGATTTATACTAATCTAACACTAATAATGACTGGCTGAAAAATATAGTTGGACAGTATTATCTGTAGCGTGTGTAAATCTAGCGAAATACTAGTAAAATGTTATATATAAATCTGTTTAAACAAAGCCTATAGTGTGTGCTATCTATTCGTACTCATAATCTAAGGTTATAATTGGTGCATTTTTAAATCCGATGCCCTGATTGGTTGAGGTGTAGAACGTCATTGAGATGAGAGGGACATGATGGCCGAGCGAGATTCGGGGTTGGAAGCAGAATGATGCACGCCGAAGTCAACAGGTCAGAGAGGCGATAAAAGAGTGGTTAAAAATATGAAATTGCAAGTGTTATGTTACCGTGAAATAATGTGTAAAGTTAAGTTAATTACTTGTAGATTCGTTTGATGTTCAAGTCTGTCGATATTACCTTCCTAAGTTCCAGTTTAACGAGACGTTTGTTTGGCTAATAAAACGCCATGATTTATGCTGTAAATGGCACGTCGGTCATACTTATGGCGAAAATTTCACGTTCTATTCTGTTATATATATTTACGGTATGGTATTAGTCAGATACTGTACTGTACTATCAAATTGTAAACCGCAGAAACTTTCCCAACGAAATAAAGACTTTCTGTGGAAATGTCCCTTGTTTAGTGCGGGAACCCTTAGTGCCTTACGGTTAATTTGTACATTTCCAAAGTATACACACTCCAAGTGGGTATTTGGAAGATTGCTGTCAGTGCCTAGTTAATGGTCTTCAGTGATAAAGTGCAACGAGAATGTAAGTACGTTCCAATTAAGTTCCCTGAATGGTTTTAGGCTTTTTACCAAAAATAAAATCCGTGGCGCCCGACTAATGTCGGAGTATCTACTTATTTTTTGTATACTCCAGATTTTGTCATGGTTGTATATTAGCTTGGGTTATTATGAAAAGGCTAGATTTTGTTCATATTTTGTAAATTACCTTTTGTTGTGGTAAAATTGTCTGTTAGTTTAGTTATTTTTCTATAACTTGATTGCGTATTCGAATACCGTAGATTTTAAAGAACTCTTGATTTGCTTGTGACATTGATATTTTTTATGTACCATAGCCTCAGGGTGCACCCATTTTTTTGTAATATAGGATTAAATTTTACATGGTTCGTGTCTTATTAACCCAGTTTTCCCTCACCCCCGCTCTTGAGCTAGCTAGGGCCCGTTGAGTAGAGACATTTTTAGAGATATTTATAGTCGAAATTCTAAGTTGTTTCATATTCTTGTTGGACAGCACTATGTGATAAATAAGTAAAACAGTCCACCTAATTGTCTTTTGAAAACACTTATTGGCGTTTGGCAAACGTAACCCTGACATCTGGTGGTAGAAAATAGAAGTATTTGTAAGATATTACCGTGGTGTTGTAAAAGTTTGACTTTGTAATTTTGCCGATATGAAATATAACATCATTCATTTCCTTGCAGTAGCAGTAGTTTTGCCCGCATCATGACATTCGCTTATTCCATCAGATACTTTCAGAAAAGCATTTGTGGTGTTACGATCAACTATATACTATTGTTGTGTGCTGCCCTCTAATGGGGAGAGGTGTGATTAAGTCCCTGGTCGAAGTGAAGGGAAACCTGTTATTCTGTTGATGGGCGGTGGGTGGGGTGGCCCCGTCTCTGGGCCGATTGACGAACAGCCATCTAGCACATAGGAGGACATTCTGGAGGAACCTGTTCTAGAATGTTATGGAATTCTGGTACATTCTAAGGGTGTATATAAAGAAGTGAAGTTGAGCAGATAAGACAGTTTTTAGGTTAGACAAGAGTTACAAGCTTAAGAAGAAAAGTAAAGTACATAGTGTTTTAAAAGTAGTGAATTTATATTAGATTAAGTTACTATTAGTTGTGTGATTTTTAAGTATTTACTAGTGTAATTTTAGTGATTAATAAAATAGTGGTTAGTGAAGATTCTTGTTGCAAGTTATTTGAACCCACAGAGCGTTTACTGAAGACTGTAAACACGTAACAATATAGAGATTTTTTAGAATTATTTGATGGTTTGTCGTATACTTAATAATTTCATCATTCAATTATTTTTGACATTAGTAGCAAACTTATAGGATGCAGGCCAGTAAAATCTTTGGGAGATTTAACTTTGTTATTGAGGCTTTACAAGGCTTCTTTCTAAACGTCTTTAAACACACACACAGTACATTGATTTACTATATAAGTTAAATAAAAAAGTAAATCTGGAAGACGTAGTAAAGCATTATTTTAGATGGTCATTACCAGAAGCATTTGACTTGATTGCATTGATTACTTCATATACTTCGTCTTTTGACACCTCAAAATAAATTTATCGCAGATTTTAAAAACATTCTTACCAAAATAATGAGTAAGGAAAATATTTTTAAAATAAGAAAATTACGATATAATTTTCATTTTTAGCTGCCACGTACTTTTATATTAAAACAGTATAATTTAATTTAAAGTTTCCGGAATTTTCTGGGGTCTTACTAAGAACATATAAATGCAGTTTCTTGGTTGTGAATATTTTATGGCCTAATGAAAATAGAACTTTATAGCTGAAAATTAACTCAAATTATACCACCAGAGATGGTCCACCCCTACACGTTTTACGGTTTTGAATATGTAGTTAAAATTTTATTGACATGGAATTAAGAGTATGTAAAATGATACAGATAGGAGTACTAATTTGTAAAGCGACTGCATGATAAAATTCCTGGTCGTGTTATACAGAATGTCGGATGGGGTTACCTAAACCACAAATAGACCTAAATTTTAATTATAAAAATAGGATTTCTGTTTTTAAAAAAATATATTTTTTATACAACGAGCACAAGTATTTAAAAAACATGAATTTTACTTAAGAATAAACTACCTTTATATGCTTATAATTACTTTCTTATGGTGGAGCAGATCTGGCTTTGGAACAAGAAAACATCCGATTGTGATTTTTTTTTTTTTTGTCAATAAATAGAGTTGGATCTCTCCAACATTCTGACACATTTGCGCCGCGGATGTCAAAAGAGGGGGAAACGATGTGCTAAATGTATGGGAAAATGGTTTTTCGAAGATAACTCGGCAGTTTTTGATCTGACGAAAAAATCCTCAGACCAAAAATTAAGAGCTCATGAAAATAAGCAAATTTTTATTCCTAACCTCATTGACCAGACCATCGTTTTGCGAGATATCGCGATATCGGGGGCGGTCGGATAATTAGGAGGGGAGGGAGAGGGGGGAAAATAAAATATTTCACATGCTGATAACTCCCCGTGTAATTGGCCTATCGCGATCCGACGGAAGTATATTTATTTATTTGCTACAAGATAGCACTCGCATAAAATGATTTTTTCGCAAACAAACGCTTGGTGTGCGAAATAAAAATTGCACGTTATTTCGAACAGTTCTTTTGACACGAAGGAAAGGGGTGGTGTCTGGAAGTCAGTGGACACCGGGCGATATATGTTTTCGAAAATCACACATATGTAAAAATAGAAAAAACATTTTAAAACAGACAAAAGACAAGACGAATAATAAAAAGGGTACTTAAATGCCAGTTAAAATTCTTCAATATTTGATTAAAAATTGCAAGTTGCAATAAGAGAATTCACATAAATCCCTTTCATGATATAGGAAATAAACTAAAGACCATAAGTTCAGTGATAAAAATCTCGGTAGAAAGACACGCAGGTAAAATCATTTTGATCGTAGATGTTCATCTCATAAATCAGCACAAAGATAAGGCAGGTAAAATAATTTTTATCGCAAAATTGTTTATCAGGATAAGGATAAGGCAGGTAAAATAACCCGGCAGGCAAATGCAACTTTACGTATATAATAAAGGACAGGTAATAAAATGAATATTTGTTATCTCATCATAATAAAAAATACAAAGATACTATTATTGTGCAACTGCCTGTGTACGGACTGATAGATGAATAGGTAGACATACCGATTGACAGATGGATGGACAGATGAACAGATGGGTGGATGGACGAACATGTGGACGGGTCATAAATTTACCCCCACCACAACAACTATCAACACAATTTACCATTAAACGATGTTATGATACAATGCAAAGACCTGATGAAGAAGAATTTCCTACTACAATATCTACAGTGGGATAAAATTATAGATCTTGATGACTTCATCGCTTCTACCTAGCCTTAAATCACTGACTATACCAGAATGTTTGGAGCATTACCCGTATAATAATTGCCGTTGTACTCTTGCAAATGTTCATTTTCTATACAAATGTATTGTGGATTTAAATATAAATGTTTTTAGTTATTTAATCAAGAATAGGTAATAAAATGAATGTATTATGTTAATAATTTTTGTTTTATTTCTAGCAATATAGAAAACACTAATATTATTATTATTAGCCTTTACTCGAGTCCGAGTATAAAAAAATGTTACAGTCGATAGATTGTGTGTAATGAAAAACAAGTAAAAGGTGTAGTCTATTGTAATTCCCATTCATCTACGGTGCACACGACTATGGCTATAGAGGCCAATTCGGGAGAGCACATGTCGACCGCAGTCAGGACAAACATAGACCTGGTTAGGTCTTGGATTCGGCCTTCTTGCAGCAACATTTCCTTGATAGCTGGCCGCAACCCCTCGCCATTCGGTTCTGTCCGCTGCAAGTTGTTCCCATTGCTCGTCTGCAATACCGCAGGATTTTAGATTTTCATGGAGAGCGTCTTTGAACCTCTTTCGTTGACCGCCACGCCTTCTTCTACCGCTTAGCAATTCACCATAAAGTGTACATTTAGGAAGGCGGTTATCATGCATACGATGAACGTGACCTGCCCATCTTAGGCATGTTCTTGAAATAAGCACCTCAATTGGAAGGCTGTTTGCTCTCTTGAGTACTTCCACGTTTGATATGTGATGGAACCAACGGATTTTCATCATACTTCTGAGGTGTCTTTGCTGAAAACGTTCTAATTCTTTCACATGACGACGGTAAGCGACCCAGCTTTCACATCCATATAGCAGTGTTGGAATGACAACTGCTCTGTAGACAGCCATTTTCGTTGACAAAGCAAGGTCGTGGTTGTCAAATACTCTCTCTCTAAGTCCCCAGAGTGCTCTAGATGCAGCGTTAATTCTATTGCGAATCTCGCTGTCCATGTTTGCTTTGTCATTAACAACGTTGCCTAAGTAATTGAACTGATCCACCACTTCAAGAGAATTTCCGTTAAGTGTAATGTCTATTTGGTTCACTTGATGAGGAGTTGACATAATCTTAGTCTTTCCAATGTTGATTTTAAGTCCCAAGGAATCATAGCTCTGGGCATACACATCTAAAAGTTCTTGAAGCTCTTCCGGCATAGAGGCTAAAAGTGCACAGTCATCCGCATACTGGAGATCACAAATGAATCGTGTGCGTGTCTTCGTGAAAGCTCTAAAGCGCCCTATGTTAAAGAGACCGCCATCAAAACGGTATCTGAGACCTATTCCACTGACTGTCAGTTTGTTGTCAACAATAATTGTTAGAGCAGTAGTAAACAAATTAAAGAGTAGGGGTGCCAGGACACATCCCTGCCTAACTCCAGTGAGGGTTTGGAAAGGTTCGGTTGCCTCATTATTATACATAACCTGGGCGTTGTTGTTTGTATGTAGACTGCGACATACTTCCACAAGATACCTAAGCGGAACATAATTTTCCAGAGCACTTCCCTGTCCACCGAGTCAAACGCCTTGGTTAAATCAATGAAGGCCATGTGAATTTCTCCTTGATGTTCGAGTGCTTTTTCTTGAAGCTGTTTAAGTGTGAAGATTAAATCCGATGTGCCTCGGTTTGGTCTAAAGCCACTCTGTGTTTCAGGAAGTAACTTTTCCATAACAGGTTTTAGCCTATTTGCCATCGCTTTAGTGAGTATCTTCCCTCCAACAGCCAGGAGAGCTATACCCCTGTAATTTCCACAGTCCGCAGCGCTCCCTTTGTTTTTGAAGAGGTTGATTAAAAGTGTATCACGAAACTCCTGCGGAGCTTGACATATTGACAATAGGACAACACAATCGACTTACACGTAATTACACTTAGTTACCCTTAATTATCCGTGTCATAATTACCCTTAATTACCCTTATTTTGAACTGAATTATCTGTAATTACCCTTATTTGCATTTAAAGTTAAGTTAAGTTCCAAAAATTTCACATTACCATTTTTCTCTTATCGTTTTGGTCCATTTGATTGATTTGAGTGCATTCATTGTACACTAGATGCAAAAATAAAAATGGTTTTAAAAATCAAGTATAGTCTTTTTAAACTATGCAATCGTACTTAAAATCATCTCTGGAATAAAAAAATTTAAGAATATACACGGTGTTCCATTTAAAATTTCAAAGTTGGGGTCATTTCGGGGAAACGGGAAGTGATTGAAAAGAATCAAATAATGAAAACTTGGCAGCTTTTGGTATCTATTACTTCTAAGTTTGTGTCCCATATCATGAAAATTCTAAAAACTAGAGTTTATTGTATATCATTGTTACGCGGAATATTTCGAATAAGAAAACATTAAGCGTGGGATTCTGTATTGTTATATTAGCCGGCTCTACGAATGTCTCGGCTAGAGAAATATTCAAGAACGCAAGTGAATTCCCACGGAATTTGATAACTGGGAGTCGTGTTACAAGTGCCCTTCAAAACTTTTCCAGAAAATAAATCTACATGTATCGACATCGACTGCACAATACAATTTCATATGTCGAGGGCAAGAAATCCAAATGCTGAGATACAAAAGGGACATTTTCACCTAATGGTATGTTTTGCGTGTTTCCTCCAATATACAACACGGATATCATTTGCAGCTGCTGAGAGTGAGCTTTGAATACAAAACAAATAACAGCGATGTATTTCAATTTATATAGGATAGTAATTAAGATATATATTTGATTTTGGGATGTATTAAGGGAAGTTAAATTTCATAATGTCAATTAAATTTAAGTAATGCCTGTATTATTCGGTACTAAATAGTTGCCTGCGGCGCGTGGATGTAACAATAGCAGTAAATCCGTCAATTCTGTCTCTTGGTCGCCGAACAAAGCAGACTGGTAAAACGTGCTTGCCTAAATGCCACCGAGGCAAAGTTAAATGTATGTAATTATATTATCTGAACAAACGATATTGTGTTCTTGTAAATACGTAATCTCGCATGCAGATATATATCTTGTTAATTTAAATGTTATTTTACTGCTTATTATGACAGGGACAATTAGTAAGTACAGTACAATATTTAAGTGAGATAACTATGAAAAAGTTCCTTTTTCAAAGACGAAACACACAATCTGGCCTTTATGCAAATATATCGTATAACTCCTACTTACCTAGCTATTCTGTTTCGCTTTGTTTACCTTATGAATATGTAAACTAGATATATTAAAAAGGATACATCCTAAGGGAGCCGCATTTCGAACCAATTGCAAGGAGCCTCTGGACTGGGTCGTAGGCCATCGCTGTGGGTTGGAAGGGGAAGCCATGTCGAAAAGTCTGGAATGGAAAAGAATCAGTTAGATATTTTCCAACAAAAAGTAGAAGTGATTGAAGCCGTAAATCTGCTTATTATAATATAGTTATTGTTGCCATTAACTTAAAAAAACTATAAAGAACGTACGTTTAGAAACATTTATTTATCACAAAATATGATTTTAAAACAATTCAAAGTAAAGCAAATGTATCCTCAATTCCTTATAATAATAATAATAATAATAACTTAAGACGCGCCGATCACACACTTAATGAGGCAGTGCTGCGAACCACCAAACAGCACTGTCTCGACAGGATACGGATGCTAGTGACTTGCAAAAAGTCACTAGTGAGGCGGGCGAGAGGGCTTGTGGAAAATAAGCTGTTCCTCCAAAAGCCCTCACGCCTTTTCCAACCGCCTCCACGTGTTGTAGACAATCCGCCGACTGTAGATCAGGTGGAGAACTTCTGGAAAACGCTGTACGAGGAGAGGCTTCCACTCAACCGAGATTCTCCTGCCCTTGCCACAGCAACCACAGGAAGTGTGCGAACCAGTAACCCCAGAAGAGGTTCGTAGAGCTCTCGAGGGCTCTAAGAACTTTGGCCAGAATTTTTAATTCCTGGTTGAATGGGGAGCAGCAAATTCCTTCTGGGGTTGTTGAGGGGCGGACAGTGCTGATCCTCAAGAACGGAGATTTGTCCAACCCAAAGAACTACAGACCGATAACCTGTCTAAACACATGTTACAAGGTGTTTACATGCATTTTGTACATGCGGGTGCTCCACGCAGTTGAACCGGTTTACGAACGGATATATGAGCAACGAGGGTCGAAGAGAGGTGTCGCTGGTTGCAAGGAGAACCTGCTGATCGATAGATGTGTCACGCAGGACTCCATGCAGTATAAGCGGAACCTCTCAATGGCCTGGATCGACTACCGCAAGGCATTTGGCATGACATTGCATGAGCTCATTGTTCACTTGCTCCGGTGTCTTGTGGTACCCGATAGTGAGATGTATTGAAGAACTGATGCCGCTCTGGAGGACTCGCTTTACCATAACATCGGGTAACGACAGAGTCCAAACAGAGTCGTTACATTCAGAAGAGGAGTATTTCAGGGAGATTCCCTTAGCCCCCTTCTGTTCTGCATCTCACTACTGCCATTATCCGTCTCGCTCCGGAAAACCCGTGGCTACAACTGCGGTACTCCCGGCGACAGGAGGCATAAGGTCACCCATCTATTTTATATGGATGACCTTAAACTTTATGCCTCTGGAGAGAGGGATCTCCAACAGTCCCTTAGGGTGGTACAGGAGTACACGCAGGTTGTCGGTATGCAGTTCGGGTTGGACAAATGCGCACTGATCCATCTCAAGAGAGGACGATGCGGTGACTACGGAGAGGACGCGCAGCTCGTGGACGGAAGCATCTTACACCATCTAGATGCCGGAGAGTCGTACACTTACTTGGGTATTGAGTAACGCTCCACCCAAGAAGTGAGTGTAGTGAAAAACGCTCTCCGCGGCAAGTATCAGCATCTACTCCGACAGATCTGGTCTTCAGAACTGTCGGGGAAGAACAAGGTGTCTGCTACAAATATGTTTGCCGTTCCGATCCTTCTCTACTCTTTCGGAGTAGTGAAATGGACTATAGAAGAGCTGCGTCAACTCGATGTAGTAACCCGCAAGAAGATGCATCTCAATAGGAGCTTGCATCCTAAATCGTCCCTTCCACGGTTATATCTCCCACGACATCGGGGAGGCCGTGGACTCTTGAGCTTGGAGAGTCTCCATAGCAGGATGGTTCTGGATGGAGCATGTAAGGTCATCAGGAGTTCGGATCCCCTCCTCTGCATGGTCCGAGACCATGAAAATGCAGAGGTAGGAGCTTTTCTCTTTAAGGCAGCACGGAGAGCAGCCGATGAACTTGGTCTCATCTTCGACGTCGAGCGGGTAAACCCTGACTCTGTCACCGAGTTAGAACCCGTTCGACTAAAAGCCCACATTAGAGCTGCAGAACATAATTGACGGTGTAGTTTATTGTATATACACATACACACAAGTATGTTAAAAATTATAAATATTCTTTCTATCTATTATTTGATGAATTTTTAATCTAGGGATATTTAACAACCAGTTATTGAGTTTCTTTTTCATCACTACAAGAGAACAAGCTTTCCTTATTTCTTCTGGTATTTCGGCATACACGATAGGACAACGGTAGGTAAAAGGTATGTGACTGATAGTTTTGGTCATTTTAGGTATTAAAGTAGTTTTTTTTGGAAAATCTGGTGTTGTGTTGATGAAGAAGAAAGATCTTTATTTAGGCACGTAACCTATTACAAATAGATAAATAGTTACAAAACTTTACACAATTTACATCGAATCTATTATACAACAGTAAACAAAACACAAATATAAGTTAAATAAATACTTTAAAGTAAATTGCACAAATATCTATTAATACAACTGGTTTACCTATTTAAAAATGTTGAGACAACAACTATTAAAGGGAATGACTAGAGGAGAAAAAAAACCTTTACACTATTTTTATATGACTGATTAAACTGCTCTTAAAATTTGCTAAATTTGCTGCATCCTTTATTTTTTGAGGCAATGAATTATATTCATTTAGCCCTTTAAAAAACATAGAATTCATAGCCTTTTTTGAGTTAGTCCGTTCAATATGTATATTATTTCGATACCTTGTATTATACTCGTGAATTTCATGGTTAAAAGTGACAAATGATTTCAAATAAGAAGGCAATAGGCCCTTTAAAATTTTATATATAAATATCATGGTGAAGTAGTACAACCTATGATATACTGATTGCCAGTTTAATACCTCAAGCATCAAGTTTATCGGAGTATACCTGTTACACCGTAGTATTATTCTCATACCCCGGTTCTGAAGCTTTTGTAGTGCTGATTGGCTGTTTTTGTCTAATAAATATAATAACGATAAACAGTAGTTAAAATGAGGTTGAATGATTGTGTTATACACTAATAATCTACTTGCCATTGATAAATTAACAGATACCCTATAAAAGAAAAATAGTTTCTTTCTTATCTTTTTTTGAATATACTGGAAGTGACTCTTAAATGACAGAGTATTGTCCAAAATAAATCCCAGGTATTTAAACTCTGACACAATTTCGATCGAACTATTATTTATTTGTAAGTTGATATTATTAATATCAATATTTGCATGTTTGTATGATGTTGTTATTATCATCGCCTTGGTTTTGTTTGTATTAAGGACTAATTTGTTAGCATTAAAGTATTTTTGAATATTTATTAGTTCAACATTCATTCTCTGAATGGCTAATTCTATATTTTCATCTGATATGACAACGAGGGTATCATCAGCAAATAAATTTAAAAATGTACAATTTGTTGACAAATTAATATCATTAATATAGATATTGAAGAGTAACGGTCCTAAAACACTGCCTTGGGGCACACCGTACTCTCTTTTCAAATTATTTGAAAAAGTATTATTAATTTTACACCTTTGAGTTCTCTCATTTAAATAATTTCTTAGCCACGTAAGCACATTGCCAGTTATTCCGTATTTCGATAATTTGTTTAAAAGAATTCATCTATCAATAGTTTCAAAAGCTCTTCTTAAGTCAACAAAAACTGCAACAATATACTTGCCATTATCAAGATCTTTTAGCCAGTTAGTAACAGTTAGCTGCAAACTAGCTTCGCAGGAATGGTTGGCTCTGAAACCAGACTGATATTGCATAAGGATATTGTTATCATTGAAATACTTCACTAATTGGTTATAAGCAGCCACTTCAATTATTTTTTCAATTGGTGGCAAAGTGTTTATGGGTCGAAATTCACTGGCCAGATTTGTATTAGCTACCTTTGGTATTGGGGTTATAGTGCTCAGTTTTAACTCATTTGGAAATTGTCCCGTGACTAGTGATGTATTTACAATATGTAGTAATATATGTCCTACTGATCTTATAATGCTTTTAAGAAATTTTGTATTTAATAATACGTTGGTGTCTGAACTATTTTTTAGATCCTTAACTATATTACTAACCGCCTGTATCGTAATTGGCTGAAATTCATTTAAATTTGAGTTAATTTGAATGTTATACATATTCATATCTACATTTCCTACATCACTAACACTGTTGACAATTTCATTTATGCTACTAATAAAATAGTTATTAAAATGGTTTGCCAGTTCAGTTGGCTCAGAAACTAAAACTTTTGAGTTATTAATATCAAATGATATTGTTTTAATATTAAAACTGTGCTCTTCCCCTTTTATTAATTGTTTTAAAGTTTTCCACATTAATCTGGGATTTCCCCTGTTAGTATCAATTTTATCTTCGTAATACTTTTTCTTTTTAAATTTTAACATATTATTAAACTCATTTCTATATTTTTTGTAATCTGCCCAGAATATGTTGTTTTCATTTCTGACGTTATTGCTCTTTTTAAATTGTCTATAGGCTTGATCTCTTTCTCTAATTTTATTTTTTAGTTCAAAATCAAACCAAGGGAGATTCCGTTTACTATTTCCACTAATTATTAGTGGTGAAATTCTGTCAACAATATTCATCACCCTCACCGCGAACTCATCAAGTATTTTATTAATATCTGTATAACACAGAAGGGACCACTCTGTAGCTATAAGTTCCATGTTAATTTCACGTATTTTTTTATCATCTAAACGTCTGTGATGTGTACTAATGGACTGTATATTAAGATTCCTATTATTTTCACACACCAGATTCGCATATAAAGCTGCATGATCAGTTACGCACTATTGGTGTAAGACTATTATGGTATTTAAAATGTTTAATTATTAAGCGATGGAGGAAAAGCTGTCTTATATCAAGTATTTTAGATTCCGTGAATAAGGCTTCAGTTGGGTAAGTATAGCTTTTCCCTTATATGATTTTCAGAATCCACTTTTGTATAACCTCTAAACTCTAATGGTTATTGTTTACACATCCCCAAACCAATATGCCGCATGTAATATGCGATTGAACCAATGAGTAGTATAAAGTTCTTAATTGATTTTCTTTAAAAACCTGTTTATATGTCTTAAATTTTACTAGCATTCTTCTAATCTTTTATACAACATAGTTATTGTGGTGGTTCCAACGCAGATGGTTATCAATAATTATTTCTAGATATTTTATTTTATTTTTAGCTGATATTGTTATTTGTTGTTGGTTTACATTAATTTCTAACTTGTTATATTCTG
The DNA here is from genome assembly GCA_963675555.1 of Leptura quadrifasciata. NCBI lineage: Eukaryota > Metazoa > Arthropoda > Insecta > Coleoptera > Cerambycidae > Leptura > Leptura quadrifasciata. The sequence goes on along the minus strand of OY776681.1, from coordinate 7,864,920 downwards.
GTAGCGAATCTTGGTAGCAACTAAATGGTACAAAAAAGGTCTTACTGAAGTTTATAGTTAGTCTGCTATTGAACCAATCAACTACTTTTATGAAGTCTTGTTCAATAGCTTGCTTTAGTTGAATCCAGTTTGAGCCATTGTAGAAAATTTCAGTGTCATCTGCGAAACTGAAGACTTCTCCTAGAGTGTTAAGGTTAAACAAGTCTTCATGTATATATTGAAGAGCAGAGGTTCGAAGACAGTTCCCTGGTGTACTCCAAATTCTACAGTTTTTTTAGAACTTACAAAATTTCCGATACCTACACATTGCTGCCTATTATTTAAATAACTACGTAGGAGGTTAAGTGCCATTCCTCTAAATCCAATGTTCTCTAGAGTTTCTGATAAATCTCTAAATATATTTTTTTCAAATCCACCAACAATCAATTTTGTGACTAGTCGAGCAGAGAATGATTTCGTCGAGGGCATAGCCCATACTTTTATTTTTGTTCTACGGAAAAACAAACCGATCCGTCTGTAACATTAACATTCAATTTCAATTGCGACATTATTACAAAATAATTGAATTCGTCCTAATCCCTCGAGTTAATCGATTTTTTTAAAATCGCTTACTGAATTCACAATACCATCCGGCTTTAATTTTAAAGGAACCTCCCAGAAAATATAATAAAAACAAATTGAATTTGTAAGTAGTATATGAAAGTTTTCCGTTCCAAAAAACGTGAGCTGGGTAAAACATAAGTCGCCCACAACTGAATTTCGTATTTAAAAGAATGCCGAGGAAATTTAAATGGAAGAAATACATTGTACGTTCTAATGGATATAATAGTAGGAAATTGCTTTTAAAAATCTTGAATAGGGGTTATTTATCTAAATGTACACATTAAAAGAAACGTTTTGGACGATGAAAATTTGCGTGGTATTAAAGAGGAAATGTTATGTTTTATATTTATCATGGAAAGAGTTAGAACGTTCATAAATCAGTAGAAATGTGTTCCTCTAGTTTCAAAATAAATTAAATTAAGAATTTCGCTGCCTCTATGAAACTATTAGTAATATATTTCAACGTGAAAATTCACTAATTTAATGTCTTTAAGACTACAGTAATCGATATTTTTCTACAAACATTTAGAATAGTTGTCTTTTCTATTATCTTGATCGCGTTGCAATATTTTTTAGACTCTAATACAAAACAGCAAGAAGATACTATTGGGACGTCTACAGTATCTGCTTAATAGCAGATACTGTAGATACAGATAGCAGGCAGTTGCTGTAATCAGCAACATCCTGTTATTTTGGAACGCGCTGCCCGATTTATTATTTTTTTTTTGTTGGGACATAGTACTCGATGAGTTCTATTTAACCATTTAAAAAAAATCGTTTTCATATTTTCAAGGCCTACTAAGGTGAATGAAACAAAAGTTAAAAAATTAGTATTTTTAATAACATGAACAACGTCACATAATACAACAGTCGAGACTAATTTAAAAATAAATAAATAACATAAACAAATGATTGAAGAAAATCGGAATTCCGCCAAAAGACGGATGGAATAACACAAAAACTAACAAAGTATTTAAAATTTTTGTGTATTCAATATAACCTCCTGCACACCTTATGCATTTGTCATAAAACCGTTTCAAATTTTGACGGGTCCTCATTAACTCTTGCGGTGTTATTTTCCTGCACTCTCGTTCAATTCTTTCTTAATTCGTCAACATCTTGTGGTCTTGTGCGGTAAACCTTTTCTTTTAAAGTTCCTTATAAAAAAATCTAAAGGGATTAGATCTGGCGAACGTAGCGGCCAATGAATAAGAGAACTTCGTCCTATACATCCACCGAATAATGTATGGAAGCACCATCTAGATGAAAAATAACTTGTGTGTTTTCTTTCTCATTTAGTACTTCCATAAAATCACAAAAATTTTTGTTCATGAAATTAAGAAACCTTTCACTGTTTAATGTATCTTGGAAAAACGCTAGATCCACTATACGATTATTAAAGATCCCAATCCAGACATTAACTTTTTGAGAATATTGACTCTTTGAATTTATTATCCAATGTGGAGTCTCTGTTGCTCAGTACTTAGAGTTCTGAGTAGAAACCACACCATTAGTAAGTAAAGGTCCCATTTTTGGGTTCTTCGATTATATCTCGGAAATGGTTGACTCTAGAAAAAATATGTTCTTAAATAAAAATGAAAGCTAATTAAATTTCCGATAAAATTGTTTCTATACATGTTTGTCGAATGTCCAACGGTTTTCGGGATATACGTTATTGAAAATCGATAATTTTCAAAAAAATCATTTTTACCTAACTCTTTTTGTCAAACATTTGCTTCTAGTGCCACCCACGATCGTTTTTCAGAAAAATTGTCACAGACGAAGTTGTAGAGCATTCAGTTTCCTTCATTTTGATATTGCTACTTTATCTTCAACCAATTAATAGTTATAGCTTTCATTTTTATTTAGAAGAGATATAATCGACAAACCCAAAAATACAATCGAAGCATTAGCGTTTTGATGGTAATATGCAATTATTACACTTAACGCGCCAGGCTTGTAACTTGTAATCCAGCGCTCGGCAGAGCACATAGCCCGGAGAGTAGCTGTTGGTTGCAGTCTGGTTACGTTCCTTATAGAAAAATAAGGATTTTATAGAGGAGTTTGCGACTAAAAATACTATGTTTTAATAGTCCTAACGAAGTCCTAAAGTCAAAAACTCTCGCATATTCTATGTACTCTACACCCCTCTCTTGAGCACTCATTGACTGGAGTAGAAGATAATAAATAACACCACAGAAATTAGACAACCCCCAATTCCAGAAGCCAGGGCTTGTGCGGAAGGGGGTTACACATTGAAAAAACGCGGACATACAACCATTTCCTCCGACAGTGCCAGTACCGGAGCCAGGATTCGAACCCGGTGGTGCGATGTCCGTGTGAGATTAATCGCGATTGCCACCTCGCGCCTTAACCCACTCGGCTATCGACCAGACAATTAATTTGTTATCGAGGAATTTGAATAAAAACTAAAAAATAAACTTGTAGAAGGAATTCAAATTCAATGCTGCAATGCTGCAGATGTACCCTTTGTATGCACCAGCCGGTTGTAGTCTCACAAACATTTGTGTTACAAATTAATTAAGCATAAAATATAAAACGAAAGCAAGACTGTGCAAAACACGGGTAAACAGCGTGGAGTGCTAAAAGTCAAGCAGTGTTTTATTACTTAAGAGCCTTTAACCCTTTAGACAAAGCATGCTTAATTAAATTTGTATGCGCCTGTTTTAAAATATAATTACTAGTATTTTACCTTGATTATGATTTTCAAATTACAAAATCGACTTAAAAGGTTAAACTTTGCTTTGCATTTAAATACTTGATTTTTAGCTCTTTCTAAGGCCTTTGATATTGCTTGTCATTCTCAACGCACATGAAGAGCTACTTAAGAGTGGGTTTGCACGCATCAGTCAATCGCGAGTAAATTTATAAGTAATCGAATTAGATCGTCCTGTCGATAACACAGAAGCCACACTAAGTTTAAGCGGCGTACAGGACCGTACGAATGTAATCGCGACGTGATTTTATGTTTATAAGTACCAGTTACAAACAAAACCTCGGTGGTGACACACAAAACATCTTGAAGTATTGTGGGTTGCGAGTATTTAGTTGGCATAAAAGAGGAAATATAGGAAAATCACCGAATTTAGCTATCAGGAACACATAACTTATTTATTTACATATGATACCGCTACTCGAAGCTCGCAGGCTACATGAAAAATTATGAGCCCGACCCTGCTTTGACACACGTCAAACGCCCAACTATTTTAGACGAAATTTAACAAATTCGTATCGGCATTAAACTTTAATAGGAACAAATATTATACAAACTTTTCACTTTTTTTCATGTTATTTTATTTTATACTACATCGTATTATATTCTATTTCAATATTTAAGTCCCTTTGTAGAATATAAAACAATGTATGATGAATTTGGGACGAATGAGTTGAACGTTCGCGTTGAATAATCAAGGAGAAAATTTTGGAAACTTAATTTTATCTAGGATTACAATATAAAATATAATAGGTTTTAAGTTTGCTCAAGTCTGGATTCTGTTGGATCGTTTTCAAGAAGAGTGTAAAATAAGAATGAGGATATTTTACACACTATTTGACCTTGGCAACGGACCCTTAAGTGAAAGGAAACGGTCCCTTCAAATAAATATAGCGCATAATAAAAAAATATTTATTCAATATGATGTTCCACAAGATACCGTACTGGGACCAACCTTATTCACACCGTATATGTTAATGACTTGCTCCTGAACTCCGTGGGGAGTTATTATTAGTCTTGGCGAAGGTACTGTTCGGTTTTATACAGTTATAGTGGAACCAAAAAAGTACATAGTACAGCAAAAAATCAGCAGCATTTTCATCAAAGGATTTAGGTGTTGTTTAATACTGGAGCGGCACCCCGTTCCACCATAGAAATATATTAAATTTTATCCGTTTTTGCTTCCTACCAGGAATGAAAACCCCGACTAGGACATTGCGCAATTGACATAGTTGACCAGATTTGTTGAATGTGTGAACGTGCCGCATTTATATATATGGCGTCGAGTGAGTAGTAGTGTGTTTGACTGAGCTGATAATAAAATCAAAATTTATATAGTAAACATAAAATTTTCCAATATAATTTCGTGTTGAACTATCTGTTAAAAAGTCCAGTTTTACCTGTGATAAATTCCTTTGCGAAAAAGTATTAGATTAGTGCTATTTTCACTCCAAAATGACAGGACGCAAAGGTAATAAGGAAGATAGTGCAGATATACAATCCAGTATAAAAACATTGGTTAATAAAATTTGCTCTTCTGAAGAATTCTTAAATCAAATTGCTGAAACTATTACAGAAATTGTATCTAAACAGTTCAATGATAAAATTCACTCATTAGAAGAAGAAAATTGTATGCTGAAAAATAAAATTACGAAACAGGAGGAAGCCTTTAAAGCCCTTAGTCAAAGAAATGAAAAAATTGAACAGAACTATCGTAATAAAGGTATAAGAATATATGGCGTGAAAGAAGGGAAGAATGAAAATACATTAAAGGTAGTAACAGACTTGTTAAGACAAAAAGTTAAATTGAATATTAAAGAAACAAAGATCGAAAGCTGCTATAGAATTGGCAAATTTCAAAGGGATAAAACAAGAGTTATTTTTGTTTATTTTAATCGTCTGGATGTAAAAAAGAGCGTCTTTGGTAATAAGAAAAATCTAAAGGGAACTGGGATGGTCATAAGAGAAGATTTAACAAGCGAGAAAATGAAAATAATAAAAATGGCGACAGAAAAAATTGGGACGAATGGAAAAATTTGGACAAATGATGGTCAAATTTTTGTAAAATCAAACAATGCAGAAAATATCCTAAAAATTGCTTCTAAAGAAGACGTGGAACAGCTTGCTTTTTAACTGTAAAATTTAGTCACATTATTTAAGGATGAGTTCATTGTTATGTTCTATATATATATTTTTTTTATATTACCAAAAAATCAAATAAATATAAGTAAGTAAATTAATGTTAGTAAGTAAAAGTTTTGGGTATATTATTGTATGTATCTCTCTTTTCTTTCTGAAATAACATCTGAATGTTCATATTAATTTAATTTCGGTCATATATTTTCATGTAGAATAGTATCTATAATTTTATGTATAAATTTATAGCAAAAACAGCTCTAGTTGGTAGCACGTGTTTTTTGTTGTGGTAAATTAATCTCTCATTCTTTTTATACTTTTATATTTTATATACATAGTTTTTTGGGCTATACAGTATTTAATCCAGTAAAACATTTTAATTGCTTTGTTCTGAAAATAATAACTTGAGATTTGGTATTTATATAGATCTTCTTGCTTTTTGGTTTATTTTAATATTCGCACGTCTGTTCTAATACTTGAATTATCCGCCAAATGAATAACTGTAAAACTTTAAAAGTTGGTAGCTTAAATATTCGGTCGATTTTACCGTCTTTGCATGAATTAAGACAAACAATTTGTGAACACTCGTTTGACATATTCACTGTTTCAGAAACCTGGCTTCACCATGGCATACCAGACTACTTATTAAATATTAATGGCTATAAATTATTTAGATGTGATCGAGAGGCTAGGAGGGGTGGTTTATGTATATACATAAAAAACATTTTCAATACAACTATAATTCCTACTAGTAATGCAATTGAACAATTATGGATTAATTTTATTTTATTTAGACAGTCATATGTCGTTGGTGTAGTATATAAACCGCCCACTTTTGACACAAATTTATTTCTGAATGAGTTGGAGGACTCCTTGGGCTTAATCTCACCTACAGCGGATCACATAGTATGTACCGGCGATTTTAATATTAATGTACTGAATTTGCATAGTGCATGTGTAAGTAATCTTTACTCTATTTTAGACTCCTTTAACCTGGAGCAAATTGTAGATAGTCCAACTCGCATAACAAACGTGTCAACTGCGTTGATCGACCTAATTCTTATTTCTGGGGAGGAGAAGATAATAGAGAAGGGTGTCTCGCAAAATAATTGTTCTGATCATGATCTAGTATTCTGTGTTTTAAAGGTATGTAACAAAAGTAGTGAACCCAAATTTTATACTTATAGAAGTTTTAATAATTTTAGCTATGAGTTATTTGAACTTGATTTATTTAATATACCTTGGTATCTAATTTATGATATAAACGATGTAGACGAAAAAGTAAAATTTCTAGTTGATAACTTAGTATACCTGTTTGATATTCATGCCCCGGTTATAACTTCTAGATTTACAAGGCCTTATGCACCTTGGCTAACAGAAAATGTTAAAATGATGATCTCTATACGAGATAAAGCTCTTGTAAAATATAAAAGAATAAAAAATGATGTTCACTGGCGCTTTTACAAGGAAATGCGAAACTATACTAGAGCAGCAATTAAAAGGGAGAAAAAAGCATATTTCGAATACAAAATCAATAACTCTACCCCGAAAGCATGTTGGAAATTTTTAAAGGACAATAATATACTATCAAATAAAAATAATGAAATTCCTGATCATCTAAAAAATGTAGATGAAATTAATAATTTTTTTGTAAACGCAGTTCCTACTATTAGTGCCTCTGTACCCATTTTAAATTTTTATAAAAGCAACACTTTAAATGATAATAATTTTCACTTTCAAACGACTGACGAATTTACAGTCTTGAAGGTATTAAATAATATTTCCACAAATGCTACTGGGTGCGACGGACTCAATGCAAAATTACTAAAATTATGTTGTCCTCATATAATGCCTTACATCACACATTTACTGAACTTCTGCTTACTTCAAAGTGTTTTTCCTTCTTTATGGAAAAGGGCCGTGGTGACTGTGTTGCCTAAAAAGTCGAATCCTGATGAATATAAGGATCTTAGGGCGATAAGCATTTTACCAACGTTATCTAAAGTTCTTGAAGAAATAATGGAAATGCAACTAAGGCAATATATCATTCAAAATAACTTGATTCCAGCAATACAATCTGGATTCAGGTCAGGCCACAGTTGTACAACGGCTTTGGTTCACATAGTTGATGACATTGTGGGAGCAGCGGATCGAGGAATGTGTACGTGTTTGGTTCTACTGGATTTCAGTAGAGCCTTTGATACTATAAATTATGATATGCTTACAGCTATACTCCATTATCAAGGCCTCTCTGAAAATGCGGTAGAATTAATACGGGATTATTTGAAGGAGCATGAACAATGTGTTCGTTAGAATAATATTAGTTCAAATTATCTGCCTTTAAAATCTGGTGTTCCTCAAGGATCCATCCTGGGTCCGTTGCTCTTTACAATGTATACGAGTAATCTTGTTAATAAAATTAACTATTGCAAAATTCACTTATATGCAGATGACACTCAACTCTATTATTCTTTTCCCTCCCTTGATATAGAGAGAGCCAATTCTCTAATAAATGAGGATATTAAGAAATTTATTAAAGCAGCTCAGAATCACTGTCTAAAAATCAATCCAAACAAATCTGAAGTAATAATTTTTGGACCCAAAAATCAGAGAAATGTTGTTAAAGCTAATTTAAATATTGTTTTGGAAAACTCCGTACTCGAAAAAAAAGATACAGTCAAAAGTCTTGGTGTTATTATTGACAGTGATCTGAGATTTGAAAGTCATGTTAATAAAGTGTTACAGAAAGGTTACTTGTCACTGAAATTAATATATGGATGTAGATCTTCCACAGAGATCTAAAATTTTACTATGCGAAACTCTGGTTTTATCCCATCCTAATTATGCAGATTCTTTATATGGTCCTTGTCTCACGGCACTTTACAGACGTAAAATACAAAAACTGCAAAACTCATGCCTCAGATTAATATACGGAATACATAGGAATCAACGAATATCACACAAATTAAGTGAAGTAAAATGGCTTAATATGCAAAATAGAAGGACTCATCATGCTGCGTGTTTGTTTCATGCATTGATATTGAACAAGTCCCCATCATACCTATATAGAAAAATCAAATTCAGAACAGACGTACATAACTTGAATGTTAGATTTAAGGGTCTCTTAACTCCTCCTATACATCGTACTCAGTTGTTCACAAGGTCATTTAGTTATCAAATTTGCAAAATTTACAATGGTATTGATAATGAACTTAAAAGCAAGAATATGTACAGTTTTAAAAAGAAATACAAATCTTTGTTATTTGAGCAGCAGGCTCATAATGTATAGCCCCCTTAATTGGATTAATTTCAGATTTATTTATAACCATAAATATATATATTTTGTGTTTAAAGGTTAAGTGTAAGACTGATGGTCATGATTGTTTGTTGGCAAATAATTGTGGTGCATTAAACTTCGCCTTTTATATTCCACATAATAAATAATATTGTTAAGTATTGTCTATGTAATATCTCAAGGAATATAATAAAGACGTTTATTATTATTATTATTATTATTTATACCTAATGGAAGCTAAAAGTGGTGATGTCACCATCACGCGGTAAAACGAATTGCGTTCCAAGCCATTTAAGAGTGATCCTTATGTACTGCTGCTATTAGGGTCGAAATTAGGACCATCTTTCTAAATATGGCTATTTTGGCGTTATTTTTCATATTTAACTATTGACACCTGTTTTTATATAACTATAACTGATTGATATACTCTACGTGTCAAAAATATTTTAATTTGTTGGAATAATAATTAAAACAATTATTTATATTTCAAATGGACTACGCATGTGTACGATCGAACGTCCGTCTTAGATTATTTTGTTTCTGTCTGTAAGAATACAGATACCCTTGTCAATATTTTAATATTCAAAACGAATACAGTATTGACGATAATAAGTCGATGAGTTACAGTAAACAAGTTAAATAACAACTTTTCCTAATCAAATTTCATAATTGTAACAACAAAACAAAGCCTAACCTCAGTTTACTGTCCGCGCCAGAAAACAACGTGAAAAGCTTCGGCTCACGCCCGAATTAATAAGCGCATGCGTAGTAAAATTACAATGTCTCTAAATCTTATTCCAAAATACTTTATAATATAGGAACAAATAAATTTCACTGGCAATAATTAAAAACAATATTTCAATAGTTAAATATTTTTATTGAGTAAGAAAATTTGAAATATGTTTTTGTGTCTGTGTGTTAAGAGGCAATAAGGTTTAGTATGGAACATTGAGGTGGGGATGAAACGTCACACTAATAGCGTCTATAATTTGTTGACTGCTGTGAAATAGGCGGAGCTTTTATAAACGAAGGTCAAATATATGGGTAGCTCGTCATCCAGTGGCGCCACACATATATTCATATAGATATATATAAAATAATAATATTGTTCATATTTTATAAAATAAAACAAAAAATAAATATAAATTAATTTGTTTGCACACTCAACTCAGCCAAAAAGAAAAACTGGAGTTCTTTTAAGAACATTTTTAATAACAGGCATAATTTTGCTTAGAAGTGGAATGAAAGGATGGTGACCGCGCTATTAATTAGAGAATAACAGGTCTTAGTGTCAATATATAGACGAGAATACTATTTGGCTTCTAAAATACAACATGCATTTTTTAAAATTATCTATACGACTGTATGTGTTTTTCTTATTTACAACGATTTTCTTAATAATGCATTGAAAATGATTTATTTAATGTATATGTGGTACTTATATAGTGAATGAAAAGTGTTTCTTGAGTAACTATGATATATATGAAAATTTTTTAATTTTTTTTATCATATTTCATTTTAAAATGGGTCTTTTTTAAGGGGCGTTAATTTTATATGCGTATTTCATTCACCTATTCAGTAAAATTACCGTTGCAATCGAATTTAAGCTTTAAGTATTGCCGAAAGATATAATGTTATGATTTTAGGTACGTTGTAATACATAGTACAAACCAAAATCATCAGTTAAAACATTGCCAATACGATCAGTTGTAATGTAGAAATGTGTTAACCACTTCCGAAAAATCCAATCGTGCCTGCTCTCAAAAAATTTTCAGATCTGACACCGTCAAAAAGAGAGTAAAATATGATGCTGGAGAAAGAAAGGTTAGAAAGCATGTACCAATTGAATCTAAATGATAAAGCCATAAAAAAAAACATTCATCTTTTACTTTGTATGTGCTACAAAAAAAATCATAGTTAAAACTGGGTAAATGATAATAAATATGGGTATATTAATAGGAATCTATATATTCTAGTGAATATTTTTTATGGAATTCAAATATCTGTTTTAGTTATCGAGAAAATGGTTCAGGGAATTCTGACACCCTGTATATAAAAAAGTAAAAATCTCGAAATAACAACATAATAACAATATAATTATAGATAATTTAATTTAAATAGTGACGCACGACCAAGGTTTACCTTATGTGAGACTAGGTAAATATTTGTTTATATTAAAAATCAATAATTGTATTCCAATAACGAATTTATTAGTTACAAATGAGCATTTATTTATTGTTAAAGTATGAAGAAATACGTTATTTAGGAAGGATGCTCTTCTGAATATGTTAACATTATTAATATAAAAGAATTAGGCTAGAAAAAATAAATATTCCAGTATATTAAATTTTTTAATAGATTTTACAATAATTTCTATTTTGAAGAGTTTGTTAATAATTCTTTTGCTTAACGGAAGGGAAGTTGGGTAATTTCTAATTGGTGTATGTATTTGTTAATAATTTTCTTTAACCTAATATTTTAACATGAACATGTAATACTTCTTAAATAACGTATTTTTCTATAAAAATCGAATTGAATTACACTTTTACCAAAGTTTTATTAATAATATTTAATAAAAACACTAAAAAAAAAAGTTCACAACTGCATCCCTGGTGGGGATCGAACCCACGACCTTTGGATTAGAAGTCCAACGCGCTATCCGCTGCGCTACAGGGACCTGTACTAGAATGTAGGATATACCCAGTCACTTATATAGGTCAAACTAGTCCTACATGTAAAAATCCAATATAATAACACTTAATAAAAGTAAATGACCTTTTCAGATAGTTTTCCAAAATGAAAATTTAAATATATTGCGTTGTAGCACTCTCCTTTATGTTAATTCTTTTGTTAAATGTGAAATGTTTGAAAATGACACGTGACTTTAGTTATTAAACTAGTGATAAAAAACACAAAGTGTTTTTTTATATCATTATCATTGCTGATAATAACAAACTAACGGTCTCCAATGTTCAGTATTTAAAATAGATAACTGTCAATGCGAAATGGTTGTATTTCTATTTATTTATTTTTGGGGTCATGGGAAAATGTATTCAATATGCTAATATATAAAATACAGTTTACAGGTACACACAGGTAGGTATTCCACAAAATTTATTTCATATGCAACCTGGGAAAATTGTTCACGCATCATATTTATGCAAATGAACTTATATAAAAGTACACTATATTTTCCTGAATGCAGATCGTAATGATGATAACCTGTGTATTATAAGTGGCAATTAATTAATGCTTTTCAAAGCGAATACAACTCATACTATTTTAAGCACACATACACGGATCAATATACAGGTAGGTATGTCTGAGTGTGAATCATTGTCTCACCGGAAGTATGATGCCGCAGATTTGCCGAAAATAGATGGAACAGACAGCGCCGGCTTTACTATACTCGCCGCGCCGCCGGGCAGTGGAGTGTGTGAGTAAGACGGATTTGTAAATATTTTGTTATGCAACGAGAGTACCTCCCCCCCGTTTTCGAGGATGCTGAATACGATGGTGCTGGTAGAATTTCTCTTTGGAGTTGCCCAACTCCCCAAACGGCGAAAAAATACCTGGGGTTAAACGCTTCTATCACATCGTTTTCACTGGTTTAACTTAGAGTACCCCCCGTTATCGAGGATGAACACGGACGGTGGTGATGCTCCTCCAACATCTCTAGCAGCTAATAAATACTCCCGAAATGAGTGAAAATGGTTTTTTTTATATCACCGGCAAAATGTATGTAACACCCGTTTTTCGATGATGCCGAGCACGGTGGTGATGGTCAACATTTCTTCCGACCCTCTCCAATCCCTCTAATGGCTAACGAACACTCCCGAAAGGGGTGAAAATCATTTCTTTTATATATCACTGGCAAAATGTATATCCCGCCCGTTTTCGAGGATGCTGAGCACGGACAAAAAAATGTTTCTCTTCGTGATTATAATTGTCTTTCTTTACCCTTTAGCTACGAAAGATAGTTGAGTACTTACGTAAGCAGTCTATTGAATCATTGATACGTACTCTCCATGCTCAGCATCCTCGAAGACGGGCGCTACATGAATTTTACCGCTGATATTTTACAAAAAAAGATTTTCACCCCTTTCGGGGGCGTTTATTAACCATTAGCAGGGTCAGAGGAAGTAAAAAAAGCACTCAGTATCATCACAGTCCTCACATCCTCAAAAATGGGCGGCATATATATTTTGCCGGTGATATATACATTTATTAGCCGGTAAAGGGGTTGAAGGAGGCCGGAAGAAACATTCAGCATCACCACCGTATACAGCATCCTCGAAAACGGAGAAAGGAGGTACTCTCGTTGCATAGCAACATATTTACAATTTTCGGCTTTTTTTCCGACTCACACACCCCGTTAATCGAAAAGCTTACAGATAGTAAGCTTTTCGATTAGTAAGACTTACTAACTTACTATGTAATACTACTCCAAGATCTTTTATAAAGTTAGAACGAGCTAAAAAAACATTATTTATCTGATTAGAACATTGTTATGTTTAATGACTTAATTTCAACATCGAGAGCTGGATGGTACATATCATATGACCTGTCAACTATAAAACCACTATTTTCATTCCTGTGTAGCGTACTTTCCCTCAATTAAGCACGGAAATATCCGGAAAATGCGGACAGTAATGGCCAACTACAATAGCCAACCGTAATTTGGAAATTACGCTCATTTACCCATCCCTCGAGAGGTATACGAGAGACCGCCGAAATGCAGACAAAAGAGGTCAGTCATATTTCTATTCTCAAACCATTCACTTCGTATATTTATACTTAAGATTCGTAACCACTTTTTGTAACCAGTTTTGTTAAATAAATAACTCCTTCTGAAGAACATTTAATTAGTTGTACCCACACAACACCTGTTAGTCTAAAAGTAGCCCATTATTGTCTAATTCATGTGTACCAAAAACCAAATTTTTAAATACAAAAACAACCAAAATATTGGGGGCGTACATTGACTCGTGGCCACCCGGTATAATATATATAATATCGAATAGTAGTAGTAAAGCTGTATAAAACAGAATTAAACACATTACCCAATACAATGCAATTTTAAACTGTGATTAAATAAATCAAACAGGGAAACAGGCACAGATGTAGGAAATGCAAATAGGGATCCATTTCGGTATAATTTCATTTATTACGGTCTCATATTGCTTGCCGCTGAACAACACTTAAAACTTTGTGGTATAGAACTATAAATGTACGTATTGAAGAAAGTGCTACAGAAGCAGTCCGACTGCTGACAAGTTGGGGGGGGGGGGGGGGGGTTGCGTTGTGGCCAACTGACTCAAGGAAGGTCGATATAAGTCTGTTTTGTATTAATAATTGTAGATAGTGCAAGTTTAATAGGACACACATTTGGAAAAAACCAATAATTACTTACAGATAATTAGGTACAGCTTAATATTACCAAATAACATCTCTCTTAATAATATGTTGATTTGATTTTGAATCTAAATATCTGTTCGTGTGTATTTACTTTCTATAAACATTGGTTTCGCATATGTCATCCAATGTTTGAATTAAAATATGTAACTTAAATAATTTTTTATTATTTTTGATTCTCTTGTAAAATCTATAAAAATAATAAATTGCTTTACTTTTCAAAATAGACTATATAAATACAAATAAAAAACAAAGAGAAGTTCGTTAAAAGAGTGCGCTGCCACTTAACTCTTGCGGAGAAATAGAAATAAAAAATAATCAAACTTATAAAAATATATCTGTTGTAGACATACATATATACATATACAAGCCTGTTCAATATATTGAGTGGTAGTTGTAAAGCCTAATCAGACGTTATGGAGCCCGGGTGCGGGTTCATCAGCGTACCTCTGTGTACATTATCACTAATTGAAGATAAGTTGTTTTAATATAAACAATAAGTAATATCATCATTTTGCAATTTATTTTTAATTGTTACTAAGGTTTTATCTGTCGGAACGGTAGTAAAGAGGTTTATTAAATCAACTTACTTACTTACTTACTTACTTACTTACAACTTGATGATTTTTATAAATTATAAAAAATTTGGCTATTTTTAAAAGCTTTTATTTAACTTGAAATGTTAGTTTGTTTAGGTCAAATACAATACATTTTAACATTTTCATATAAGAAAAAACAAGATGGCGGTTTCAAGATGGCGGACGACTTTACCGTTTATGATCCGATTCGACTCAAAATCGATATCTGGGAGTTCTCGAGATCGCCAATTATGAATTATTGGTCAAAATTTAGAAATTCAAAATGGTGGCGCCAATATGGCGGATGAATTTTGTCATTTATTGTCCAAATCGATCAAAATCGATATGAGGGCGTTCTCTGGTTCGCGGAGTACGAATTTATAGTCAAAAATTTAGTTCAGGATGGCGACTTCAAGATGGCGGACGACTTAACCGTTTAAGATCCAACTCAGCTGAAAATCGATATCTAGGGGTTTTGTAGGTCGCGGATTATGAATTTTTAGTCAAAATTCAGAAATTCAAAAGGGCGGCGCCAATATAGCTAACGACTTTTGACATTTAGGTCCAAATCTATCAAAATCGATATCTGGGAGTTTTCGGGGTCGCGGATTACGAATTTCTAGTAAAAAATTTAGTTCAAGATGGCGGACGACTTTACCGTTTATGATCCGATTCGTCTCAAAATCGATATCTGGAGATTACAGCATATCAAACGACTAGATAGTAAAATATAAAATTATATAAAAAAATATTTAAAAAAAAAGCTTTTATTTAAATGCTCTAAAAAGTAGAAAATATACTTTGAAGTAAATCAAACCCATCATTTTCTTACATTATATAATTTTTTTATGATGTAAAAGCTTGTCGCGAGAAATCTCCTTTACACAGGAAAATCTCGCCACAAGCTTTTATATCATAAAAAAATTATATAATGTAACAAAATGATGGGTTTGATTTACTTCAAAGTTTATTTTTTACTTTTTAGAGTATTTCAATAAAAGCTTATTTTTTTATATAATTAATATATATGACTCAGAGGATCCTGATAATGGATTTTGAGAGGTTATATTTGAATCATGTTGTGGGTACCTATCTGTCGAGATATCTTTGCCTCAGTATATCACAAAGGGCTAATTTAGGCATTCTACGGTTTAGGGGCATGAAAAGGAGTGTTTTCTTCTTCTTCTGCTAAATAGTCTGCTTCTTCATTTCCTAAGCTCGGGCGCCCATACGAATTTGGCACCGTTTAGTTCGTAAAACTGTACATGTATAATTATATTTCAGCCTCGACTCATATTTCAAAGTACAGCATTTCGTTATTTGACCACTCCATAAATTGAAAGTCATATTGTAATACTTTAGTTCTGTGCATTGTTAACCAAGCTTTAGGCTTGGGCACATTCAAAAGATTATTTCCATTATATCATATTAATTTACAATTGTAGCTCAACACAGCCAGATTTCAAAATATAATTAATTTCCACAGTCCCTTTTATACTATAAAATAAGAATGAGCTATATTATGAACGATAAACCCAAATAAGGCATAATCAACAATGCTTGAGTGGTATAACGAAAGCTTGGATAAAAGTATTTTAATATATTTCGCATTTTATATTTTGAATAATGCGATGTTATTTATTATTAGGAAGTAAATGAGTTTCTTTCTACTGCCAGAGCTTTACGCCTCTTTGAATTGTTGAATTATTATTTTCTTAAAATAGACTTAATGAATATTGCGATTATGATATAAAGGAAGTAATATAACGAAGCAATTAAATAACAATAATAATTTTATTTATTCACAAATAAGTACACACAAAAATTACAGGTATGTATAATCAATAAGTTATTTTAAGAGCGTTCCGGATATAAGCCGGAAAGACGGTTCTATTTCCTCTCATATAAATCATTATTTTAAAAAACGGCTTTCACTAAAAGACATTAAAAACATGTTACAATGTAGGACGATGAGAGAAAAAAATGTATATATAAAAAAATATTTTGTTTTTCTTCTATTTTCAATTTGCAAAAATAATTCTTATCATTCCGCATAGGCATTATTAAAATAAACATTTTCCCTTTTGTAGAAGTAAAATAAAATTAGCCCTAATGTCCTCAAGTGCACCGAGAAATTTAAAGATTAGGTATAATAAATTTGTCCAATGTCATATTCTATTACATCTCTATCTCTCTCTTTCCAAGCACACCGTACATTAAGTTGCGTCATTTTATTGACGTGAAGTCATTTACAATTAAAATTGAAAGCATGGATGACTAATACACTCCGAACAACTCTTAACTAAAATTTCATTTTGAGTACAATGTGTTAACCATTTATGTTTATACAATTTATTACAATATTATACAATATAGAAATTATTTTTATATGCAATTTTGAGGTTTCATTTGCTAATAAATATGGAAGACCAATTTAGGCCTATTTAAGCCTGTTTATGGGTTACACCTCCTTAAGATGCAAAGAAAGAGAAAATAAACTGAAAAATAACTGAACAACAGTGAATGTAAAACAAGAGAGAGAACAGAAACTAAATTGTATATATTAATTAATTAATAATTTGATTAGACACTATACAACTACTACACTAAGAAAACAGAAACTATCGAAATTAATATTCACAAGGAGATATACACAATCAAAGTATAGTTAATTTAGTAACTACATGGGATCAATAATATTATAGAGCATATTTCCATCATTTGAAGTCATCCACGCTAATACTTTTTTCTTGAAAAGACGTTTTGTTTTTATGTTTATTTGAGATATCGGCAAAATATTAAGCAATTTCGGCCCAATGTAAACAAAGTATCTTTGACCAATACTTTTATGAGTCCTGGGTATAATAAAGTGAGCCGCTTCGTGTTTTCTGGTATTACATTCGTGATTTATCCTACTAATATACTGTGTATTTCGGAACAAAAATAACAGGATATTCTTAGCATAAAGCTGCCGCAAATCTGGTATATTAAGTTCCGAAAATAATTGTTCCGTGGGGTATAGGAAGGGTTTAAAATATATGATTTTTAGAATTTTTTTCTGAATAATTTCCAGAGGTATCAGATATGCTTTCCTTACTCCTCCCCAACCAGTTATGCCATACTGAATAATGGATTCGATAAAAACGTAGTATAATATTTTAAGATGATTCAAGGGTAGTATCTGTCGACATTGATAAAATTTAAACATTAAGCCCCGAAATTTTTGTTATTGTATTGTTTACATGTATATTCCATCTTAAATGCGAGTCAATAAAAATACCGAGGTATTTAATAGATCGAGTTAGTGAAATTAAAAGATTATTTTCTGATATGGTGCTGTAGTCAGGTAGATATTTCTCTTAAGACGTAAAGGGAATAATTTTAGTTTTATCTATATTTATTGTTAGCAAATTCGCACTAAACCAATCAAAAACTTTCTTTAAATCCCCTTCAGCCAAATGTCTCACGTCATCCCAGGTATGCCCAGTATACAAAATAACTGTATCATCAGTAAATGATATTGCTGTTTCAGAAGAATTCAATGTAAGTAACCTGTTTAAATATATAGTAAACAACACAGGTCCTAGAATTGTACCCTGTGGTACTCCACAGGTTACAGTTTGCTCTTTACTTAAGACATTTTTTATTTCAACTTTTTGTTTCCTTTCCTCCAAAAAACTTTTAAATAATTTTAAGACATTATCTCTAATTCCAAAGTTTTCAAGTTTTTCTAGTAAAAGTGACTGACGGTGTTAAAGGCTTTTGCTAAATCAACAAAAACACCCAGACATGCTTTCTTGTTATTGATTTCACTTTTGCTATTGCATCTTGGGTTGAGAGGTCTTTTTGAAATGCAAACTGCATATCAGATAAAATTTTATTTTTATTTAGATAATCAACTAAACGTGACTTTATAATTTTTTCAAATAATTTTGCGAAAGAAGAGGTTAAAGAAATTGGACGATAATTTGATACATCTGTTTTACTTCCTCCTTTGAAAACTGGTCTAATGATTGCCTTTTTAAAATGCGTAGGAAACTCTCCACATTCAATACACTTATTTATAATAGAACACAGTGGATCCACAATAGTATCAATTGTTGACTTTAATAATTCATTTTTTATACCATCTGGACCTAGTGCCTTATTATTTTTTAGTTCTAGTATAATTTGTTTAATTTCTGTTACATTTGTATAATTTATATACGTAGAATGGGGAAAGTTCACAATTTCATTTAACATCGGTACCTGCACTATTTTAGAAGCAAGTTTTTCACCTACTTGAGAAAAATGGGTCTTAAATTTGTTACCTATTTCTTCAGGATATATCACTTCATCTTCTTTTTCTGTTATGATTTTATCTATATTTTTGTCTTCATTTTTGTAGTTATTCGAAAAATCTCTTACGACATTCCAAAGTGTTTTAGTACAATTTTTATTAGTGTCAATTTTGGATTTAAAATAATTATATTTTGCTTTTTTTATTAAACAGTTAATTTTGTTTCTCTAAGTTATGTAGTCCTGTTTAAATTGTTCATTTTGGGGATGCCTTATATGTTTTTGAAACAATTTATCTCTGTTTTTAATTGAAATAACTAATCCCTGCGCAATCCATGGTTTTTTCCTTTTTATTGGGTTCAATTTTATAATGTGTGTTGATTCCGAGATACATTTTGAGAATATTTCAAAAAATTATCAAAAGCCTCATTTGGATCCAGGCAGCTTACCTGATCCCAGGACACACTAGTTAACAGCTGTATCAGTTTTTCATTATTAATTTTTTTATATGACTCACCACAATATTGTTTAACACAATTACTTGTTTCTTTATAATTGATTTTTGAGATGACTGAGTAATGGTCTGTAATATTTATTTTTATTATTGCTGAAATTACACTCTCAATAGGCATACAGCTTCTGGATTTGAGGAATATGTGGTCTATGCATGTGGCAGAAGTATCTGTAACCCGTGTATTTTTATTTATTAGAGATACAAATCCTTTTTCAGATAGCAGATTTAGATATTAGAGCAGATTAGAATTAAATCAATGAAAGGACCGAATTAAAACAGTTTTAATTTAACCACCTTCGATGGCCGGAAAATTCTTTTAGTCATAATCTTTTAACTGTAATTTTGATTGTACTTATCACACTTTTTAATGAGGCATATGAATAAATTTCTTATTAATATTACTAACAAATTCTCTGCTTAAATCCATGTTCTTCCATTTGTCATTGACTACGTGGTTACTAAAAGACATGTCAGAGAACAATGCACTTTCATAGCCAATAGAAAACTAATTCTGTTATATTAAATTTTTGTGCTCAAACTCGATACGTCTTCTCTGTAAAGTTTCGCCGCTCCATCGACTATTAAATTATAACTTTTCAACTTTCTCGTGATAATGTGGGAATTTAAAATCCCCAGTATTCGGCGCTGGCTGCAATTTCACGTTTTGTAAAAAAGGAACAGCAGATTTCAAATAGTTTGGTAGATTGTTGATTTTTGCCATGTACATGTAGGGATTATTGGATGCCATAACTATGCAATTTCTGGTTATAGCTCGAAGGCTAATTTTAATAGTTTGAAACTGTATTGGCAATTCCATTCCAAAGTTTCTACTGGTTGTCGTATAATCAAGACATTCAGTTTTGGGTATAATTAGTATACAGCCGATTGTTTCTTATTATCGTGGAATAAGCAAGTAGAATGGAATAAGTTTTATTTCTGAATAAGCAATTTTCTAGCAGAAGGAAATTTTATAAAAATATAAAATATAGGAATTATAACATTCCAACTTATCTGCAAGTGCCTTATATAAATAAAGACTCAACAAATTAAACCAAAACAGCTATTCCCCCTTAAGAGAGCTCAATTATATGGTAAAATTTGCGTATTTTGGCTAAACACAGTTAGCACTAAAATACAATGACTTGGAATGCTCGAATGCTACGAGGAAGATGCGAGGCCTCTTTCATCTCAGGATGTCAGTAACTGCAGACCGGTTTCGATCTATTTTTGGGTCTCGTCAGTGCAGGACAAGTGATTCCTTTAATACTGGAGTTCACATCAACAGTTCAACATAGACACTGTTAAGTTCCATCGCAGTAGAGCGATGCTTATTCAGGGATGATTATCAATTTTATTTTCGATTTGGATTCTTTCGAGACTACTGAGAGATGGCGCTAGGTACGCTCTACTGCAGTGGAACTTAACAGTGTCTATGAGATGTGAACTAGATAGGTTGGAGTATTATAATTCCTATATGTTATATTTTTATAAGTTTTATTTGTACTAAATGTAATGTTTTAAAGGGTACAGGAATAGACAATTTACTTCCAATTTAATTGCTTGAGATTGATAAGTGTTATAAAAATATATTATATGGTAAGAAATCCATAAAATACCCAATTCTTCCGAAAGTACAATTGTGGACCATGTAGTTTTGCTTAGGGCTTTGGTGCTCTTATTGTATTCGGTATAAATGGCTTGAGTTTTATGACTTTAAAGGGTCGAAGTTAGTTAGAATGAAAGGAAAGTATATCTAACAAAAATGTTTCTTGCAGTTAGTGGAAAAAAATGTCAGTATTAAAGACGAATAAAATTGGACGCTTGGTTCAGTCGCTATGCTCAAAACTCAAAAATCCAAAATGGCGGATTTTCCCCAAGTGGGATTGTTTAGGACTTTCAGGATTTCAATTAGGACATCACCCTCAACATCTCTGGCAATTTTCAGCTCTTTATTTCAAATGTCCGGGCCAATGTCGTATTTGACTGGACTTTTAGCCTCCAGTATCCAAACGTGGAGTAATGCAAAATTGCTGGTGGTAGAGCGATTTGGCATGAATCCGTGTTGATTGAGAAAATTTGAGGTTTGACGTTTGATCATTTTTTTTGAATACCGGACAATTTCTAGATATTTTCCAGACTTCCTGAAAAGTAGCAGTTTTAATAAATAAATTAAAAATACTAGCTAACGATTTTGCAAACAAAATGGCACAATCTTTAAAGAGAAAGGCCGGAATACCATCAGGACCTGTAGTGTGTTTTTGGGTTTAATTTTCTTAACTGCCTTGAGCACGTCATTTTAGGTAATATAGAGAATGCATAAATTGTTAGTATTGCTATGAGTTCTTTTTACATCATCAGAAAAGTTTGTAGACGTGGAATATGGCTCTTGAAAGTAATTAGCAAATGCGTCAACTATTACTTGTGGTTCGTTTAATATGAACTCATTATAGGTCATAACGCTAGGACTACTGGATACATTTTTTGTACTGTTTACATATGACCAGAAGTAATTTGGATTAGACTTAATTTGGTTCTCAACATTGATAAGATTTTCTTTGTGCGCGTATCAAATCGATTATTATGTTTGCTCTTAGAATTTTAAATTGGTTCAATTCATCTGCGTTATCTACCATTTTTAAAAAGTTTCCCCAGTGCTTTGATTTTGTCTTTATATTGCGAATGATATTGCAATTAAATCAAGATGGGATGGATGGTGGGACGCTATCATGTATGTATAAATGTTCTGACGACTTTGCAAACTACAATGTAGGCATACTCAGTACCGTAAATTAAATAATAAAAATAATTTCACTTGGGCATATTACGAACATGGAGAATATGCAAATGGAATTCATCAAGAGGAGACCTATTTCACCGAGACATTTCTAACAGATTTCGATATTTATGTGAAAACTTTTCCACGCTTATGAATTTTAATGAGTCTTCGTCTCCCCTATTTTGTTATGCTGCCGAAGCAAAATGTTTATTATAGAATAATGGAGTTGTCAGGAGTTTCGCTACCCCTTTACTGTAGTTTATAATTAGAGGAATTAATTAATGTATAATTAGTATTCAAGGTCCTCTTTATAGACACTGCAAAATAATCATTTACAAATAGTTTATAATATCTAATTAATCACGAACCATACAAAGAACGAGATAATTGGCGGCAATTACAATAAGAACATGGCTGTTGATTAAGAATAATAGAATGTGGAATATTGAACGAGAAATTGGGCGGAACGGTTTTTGCTATACTGTGTCAGAATATGCAGTTCGCAGCTTGAAACGCCATTGTGAAAAAATGGCAGCAGAAATGAAGTCTACGCATAACAAAAATAGTAACAACCACATTAAAAAATCTACCCCAAAATAAAACATAATTTTGTATGTATTTGATCGGTTTGCAACTTATTTAATTTTTTTTACAAAGAACAATAGCTTGAATAATAAATAGTAATGAGATTTCCTATTAATTTCCTGCCGCTAAGTATAAATTGAATATTAACAAAGGAGTAAAAAATAATTAACTTTCTACGGACTGGCGTGTATTCCTTTAAATCTTCAACAAGTACAATTTTTTTGGAAAGCTAAATTGCACTTGAAACACAATGGAAAACATCGTTCAAAACCTAACCTCAAAAAAGTTATAAAACATGGTACTCCATACAAACCGGAATAAATTAAACATATTCCGTTCCATATACGTTTTCCTGAGAGATCAAGGCCTTATCTAAAAACTTTATGTGCTAATTTAGATAATTCTGGAAGTTTTACAGAACCAAAAACACTTAGAAGAAAGAGAGCTACAACAGATGAAAATACAGCGTTAGTGTTAGAAACAATAGAGCATAATCCCCACAAGTCATTACGTAAATTAAATGAGCAAACTAAGACCGAGAGACAATCAGCGCATACTAGATTTTTTGGCATATATTTCCATTATCTTAGAGGAAAATTCTAATTTGCTAAATCAAATTATGTGGAGTGACGAATCTAGATTCCATAATAACGGGGTAATAACAAGACATAACTATTGATACTGGTCTAAAGAAAATTCTAAATGGATGAGACAAGCCGGATTCCAGACAGGATTTGCGGTAAATGCTTGGTATGGCATTGTAAATGGATCCATTGATCGATATCTTTATCATGAATATTTAAATGGTGAACGTTATTTACACTTCTGATAAAACGATTTACCTGTGCTATTGAATAATTAACCAGTTCGATTAGATGCTATGTGGTTTCACCAAGATGGCGCTGGTCCACATAATAGCAATATTATTTAAACCAAACATATCTAGGAAGATGGATTGGTACAAATGGGGTACTCAGGTGACCAGCTAGATCTCCTGATATTACTCCATTAGATTTCTATTTGTGGGGTTATCTGAAAAGTGAAGTTTGTAAAGAACCAATCATAGACATGGCTGACGAGAAAAATAAGATTAGTAAGATATTTAATTTATGAATATTAAATGATGATTTTTCAGTTTTATTAACACACTATTCATCAACTACGATAGCAAAGAAATACGTTTGAGCATAAGCATAATACAAAATGAACTTACTTTTATACCTACATCAATTCGTAACGAAGAAAATCAAGTCGAATAACCCCAATAAAAGTTAAGTAACAATAAAATTCAGTAGGCATGCCATCGATGGCATTTATAACTTAATGGAAAATCTGAACGTAAAGAACATCCACTGTTAAAAAGAAGCGTGGAGTTTATACAATTGAAAATGAACCAATAAGTTCCAGAATGAGTTTCTTTGATACAATTAGATGTATGCCTAGACCATTCCCCCTTAAGCGTAAGCGGCACATTGATGGTCTAAGGATATATCATACCTTCTAAATAAAAATAAGTTTTCTTTATCGAATTATGTTTCGGATTAAAGGTAGTTAGACGATTCCAAACAATTTTTGTTAATAAATTGGTTACGTTAAAAAATACCTAATAGGTTTTTCATTCAATCTTGCATCGTAGGAGGCTTTCCATTCGAAGAGAACCTTTGTGTGATCATACAATGAGACAAATTGATCTAAATCAGATAAAATCTAAAAAAGTTAAAGCAGTAGATGGGGAAATTG
This sequence comes from Leptura quadrifasciata, assembly GCA_963675555.1. Taxonomy (NCBI): domain Eukaryota; kingdom Metazoa; phylum Arthropoda; class Insecta; order Coleoptera; family Cerambycidae; genus Leptura; species Leptura quadrifasciata. The sequence goes on along the minus strand of OY776681.1, from coordinate 7,840,266 downwards.
CAGTGTTTGAACACGTGATGGTTTTCCGATGTTTCAAGTGTGGAGGCTTTAACCACATAGCAAGTAATTGTGAATTAAGTGTGAAATGTAAAAAGTATACTGGTGACCATAAAGAAGAAGACTGTAATTCTACTGAATGTAAGTGCAGAAGTTGCTTGTGGCAAATTAAGGTAACCATGAACTTAATCTAAATTATAATCATTATATATATATATATATATATATATATATATATATTATATATATATATGTATATATATAAGTTACTTAATTTACTATAGTTTATATAAAACTAGCAGGTTGGCCACTATCATTTGTCTGTTCCGTGACCTATGGTATACTGATGAGAACTAATAAGTTCGAAACCAGTCTATGTCTGGTGAGGAAATTGAGAAATGATATTGGTTACCATTCTTTCATGATTTGTAAGGTGTAATTCAATGCAGGTCGGGGTATTTGCCCGCTGAGTAGTTGTTTCCTGCAAATCATATATTATAATATATATATATATATATATATATATATATATATATATATATATATTTTTAGGTTTTCGCGGGTGTTAAATGAAGTGTTGTTGTACTTCTGGGTGCTCTCCCGCGTCGATGGTCGACTCCTCCAGGAGTCACGGTTGTCTAAACGACCTTTCGGCAGAATTTCATCTGCCATCTTCAGGTTCTCACTGAAAGCTGCCTACTGCTGCTCCTCGTTGCTCGAACTGAACTTCAGTTCAGTGCAGCTGTTGGCTCTCATCAGTGCAACAGCAACAGCTCGAAACTGCAGTCTGCAAGTGGTGTTGGACGACTGACACGAGAGCTCCTTTAAGTAGGATCAGTCTTTCGGCTGGTGTTTGTTGCAATCGAAGCATTAGCGTTTTGATGGTAATATGCAATTATTACACTTAACGCGCCAGGCTTGTAACTTGTAATTCAGCGCTCGGCGGGGCACATAGCCCGGAGAGTAGCTGTTGGTTGCAGTCTGGTTACATTCCTTATAGTAAAATAAGGATTTTATAGAGGAGTTTGCGACTAAAAATATTATGTTTTAATATTCCACCCTCTAAAAGCACATTTGAACTAGCCTTGAGATAGTCTGTATATAACACACATAAAATTTTTATGTGTATTTCTTGAAGTAATGAATTACAAGTCAGAAAAATTAAAAATCAGTCGACTTCCATGTCAAAACTAATGAGTCCCTCAAGGTTGTAAAGAAAATTGCGTTCGGGATCGGGTCCCCGGCCAACATTTAATTTCTTAATACAAGCCCGGCTGCCGTTGCGTCACAATTTCATTGTCATGAAACGATCCGTTACTAAAAAGGAAAAAGGTCAGTCCCTACGATCTGACAAAGGCGTAACAGAAAGCTCCAATATCGTTTACGAAGAGAGCAAGAATGGAATATCGTCGAGGGTGTCGCTATGAAAATGTACATTTTCCTTGTAAGTGCGGGTATGTAGGTCGAAAATATATATCCTACGAGCTTATCTCATATCTAAAGTACGGCAGGTATGTGTAAATTCGACTGGACGGAGGAATGTATCAACAATACATAAAATGCATATTCCGAAAGAACATTACTGAATGTTTTAAATAAAGCTTTTCTTTTTTTCCCTAGAAATATAACATTCGGCATCTAAACTTCATTCTTGAAAAATCAGTTCAAGGGGTTTAATACCTATAATTATTGCAAGGAAGTATTTGACAGGTATTGGCAAATAGGAAGTTTGTCCACAATATTATTAAAAATTGTGATATCACAGCTCCATTTAATTTACGTAACCTGTTGGTGATAGGATGAAATAAGATATACAACTGCATGGTAGACTTTATAACAGAAACCAAAATTAAGTTATAGGTTAAATTCGTACACCCCTATGTTTTTCCCTGTGTTGGTTGTCCCTACTTACCGAGATCTACCCAGTCTTGTCTAGGTTACAATATGTCCTGATCGACATCTGGACGAGAAACGTGTGAGCCTGTCTTTTCCTGTCATTTTTAACTAATATCTCTGTTGGTTTGAGTTAGGTTTACTTTTAGGTACAACAGAAAAATTATTTTACTTTGTTTTTTTGTTTTTTTATTGCATACTTAAACTATTATTGGCTGCATGGTTTACGAACCAAAGCCATTGAAAAAAGAAAAGAAACTATCAATATCAATATTGTTCATACCCCGGACAGGACCATTAGCAAAGAATATTATGCTAAATACATCGGAAAAATTAACAGAAACTTAATTAACGATACACCCTTTTTTTGGAGGCCTGTAAATAATTTAATAAACATTAGAAATTATTCTTCAAATATGCATCTTGATAATGAACAACATAGTGATGGTTCCTCTTCAAGTTTTTTTGCGAAGCATTTTTCGTCAGTGTATTCTGTTGAAAACTGTGCTACTCCCAACTATATAAATAATAATGTTACGGATCTAAATATCTTTCACATATCTGTTCCAAGATATCTATGAAGGTATATGTCAATTAAAATCTAAATTAAAAATTGTGTTAGTACTCTGGCTAACCCTTTGCATCTTTTATTTGACTTATCTCTGAGGACTTCAACTTTTCCAAATTATTGGAAAAATAGTTCTCCTCCTCCTCCTCTTCAAAATCTGGAGAAAAAGAGGATATAAAGGATTACCGTGGAGTTTCAATTCAATCTGAAACACCTAAACTCTTTGATAAGTTAATTTCAAGGTGTTTGGCCTGGTCACCGAACCATATAATTATTCCAGAGCAGCATGGTTTCTCATTGGGGAAATCGGCAACAACTTCTTTGCTATCAGAATTATATTTTGAACGGCTTTGAAAATCTCTCAAGTTGACAGTATATGTACTGATTTCTCAAAAGCGTTTGATAAAGTCAATCACAATTTACTAATAAATAAGCTTCAGGCGCTTGGATAGGTAAGGAGATTTTAGATTGAATTTATAGCTTCTTATTTGATAGGATTCAATGGGTAAAAATTAAAAATTATGTATCAAATGCAATTGATGTCCTATTTGGAGTCTCACAAGGATCACATTGGGGATCAATTTCATTTAATTTATTAATGATATTGGCAAAGTTTTGAATCATTCTGAGTACCTTCTTTTCGCCGATGATCTAAAAATATATAGGTCAATATCACAAGATAATGACTCTGACATGTTGCAGGTTGATATAAATAGTTTCTATGCATGATCTGTGGATAATGCCCTTGCTTGGAACACTTCCAAATGTTGCTGCATTTCTTTTTCTAGCAATACATCAACTACTCTATATGAGTATAAAGTTAATGGTACGGCTTTTAATAGGGTCGAAGACATTAGAGATCCTGGCATTGTTGTGGATAAGACACTATAATTTAGAAGTCATGTCAAAAAGTTGACATCTGCAAGATTTAGGAATTTTAGTTTTGTACTTAGAAATAGTAAAGATCTAGCTCTAAATAGCATAAGATTGGTTTATTCATCCTTTGTTAGGTCGGGTCTAGAATATGGATCTGTAGTATGGAGTCCTATTTACCAGTGTGATATCGATATGTAGGAGAGGGTGCAAAAGAAGTTTCTTAGGCATTATGCTTTTAGATTGGGATATATTTGGAGTGAGACTGATTATGGAATCATCTCAAATATCACTCTAACCTACAATCTCTGGAGAAACGTAGACAAGACGCTGATTTGGTATTTGTATACAAATTGCTAAATGAATGACATAAATTGTCCTGAACTGTTATCAGAATTTTCTTTTAATTTTGGATTAAGAATGAACAGAAATAGACCATTGTTCTACATTCACTCATATGCAAGAAATTATGGTTATAAACAGCCCATTCGCATTTGCCAAGAGAATATAACAAATGTTCATTAGATATTTTTAGTTTATCTCTTACTTTATTTAAGAAAGCATTAATTGCATGTCTGAATGTGAATGCAATTAATTAAGTGTACATGTTAACTTCTAATGTTGATTAGTGTCATTGTTATATTTTATACACGTTCGTAGGTGCTAAAATGTAATATATTTTGAAAAACTAAATTATTTATGAAGTTTTGAAAATGAATTTATGATTATTTTATTCTCTTAGATTTGAATTTAAGCATGTTTTTTCTCAGGGTATGTTTTGAGTTCGTCCTAGATAATTATCAATAAAAGTCACCAGTTGAAATAGGAAATAATTAAATATATTATAAATATTTAAGCGGTTTCAGCATTAGGTGAATTAAAAAGAATAGAATTTGAACTTACGTGGGTTAGAACAATAAAGAAACTTAAAATTAATTAGGCCTTTTTATTTTTACAAACTGATGAAATTGAATAAACGTTTTATGCATAAGAATTCTTATTAGAGCTCATATATAATGAAAAGGTATACCTTTTATAACCATCCGGTAGGTATGCTCCTTCGTTGTTGTTAAAAATTTCCTCTCTCGAAACTGGACCTCACTACTCCCCGGGCTGACTTCATTCTATACCGCTCACAGCTGTTTACTTGCAAAGTGAATATTTGTTTTGGCTAAACGATGTTTATTCTGTTATTACTTGATGAAATGTTGAAATTATGCTTCTATATTAACTGGATTACTCAAAAGACTTTGATTTATATGCAGGTAGGTTAAATGTTATTGTTTATTTTCAATTTTATTACAATTTTATATTATCTAAGTGTACACCGACTTAAATAATCAACGAATTATAGTTATTTCGGATTATTTATTGTTAATTTAATTAGGTATATTTTATATTTTTACGTTAAATTCAATAATATTTCGTTGATTGAGTTGAAATCTGCTTTCTCGTCAAAGTTTTGTTTTATACTTTTTGAGGTTATATTTTGTTTGAAATTTTAGTACGTGTTGCCTGGCTCACGTTTCAATATACACTAAACTGTGCCTAAAATTGTCTAATTTTAACGTTTCTCACTAAATCTGATCGCTTGATATTAAATTTTTATAATTAATTTTTATTCATTTGCACTTTTTGCAGCTATTATTGACTTTTACTGAAAATAAATTTTACCAGTTTAATTGATATGCAATTTGTTAGGTTATTAAATAATTATCTGAACATTAAATTATTCGATATAAATTTACAAATTTCTATATATTATATATATTTCTACATTTAACTACTTTCTATATATTTTACCAATTAAATCTCTTTTTGAACACTTAATATTAAATAGAATACAACTCTGTTTTTAATTTTCAATTACAATTTAATAGTTATACAATTTTTTTTATTCTTCAGGTGACATCTCCTGAACATTGGCATCTCCCGACTTTGTGGAAGAGCTTACCTAATTAAAATCTACCACTAACTGTCCTTCATGGTCTATAGTTTCACCATGGCATGAATTTACACTACACTAAAAGTTCTTATAAAAGTTCTGTGCATAGAATGTAAGATGTGACACCTATACCGCCTTCTCAAGGTATGTAAGTCCTTTTTCTATACTTGATTTAGTGTCTACACCAGATATTTTTCTTTATCTTGTAAGTACCTTACTTATTATTTACTATTTTGAGCATTTCATTACAGTCTAAGTGATTATTTTCACTTTAGTGTTTTTGGTAATGGTGGCCGTTCTTATTTTTTACAATTTTCGCTATTTTACAAATTTAATTGCTTATTTTACACTTGATTGGTTCCTTAAGTTGTCCTTAGTGTCTTTTATGATTTTGTATTGATTTTTGCTACCTTTAGTCTTATAAATTATTGATTTATTAATTTTTTTAGATTAAATTTTGAAGTTTTGTCTGTATTGAACAAGTTTTCTCCTTTCCACTTGGCTTTTAGAACTCTGTTTCTGAAGCACTATTATGTCACTATGAAGAAGTTTTTTTTGGAGAACTTAGAACACTCCACAGTTCGTTTATAGCATTTCGTTAGTAGAAATGTCTATTTTTTTCTTTCTAAACTTATACTATTTACAAATATTGAACAATTATTAACTAAATCTATCATTTTCTTACTTCAACTGCATTATTATTATGGGACATCAAAATACATGTCAATGAGTATAAACAAAGTCGGCCGAAATTCTTTGATTGGAACTTCTTATTCTTTACAAATGTACATATTTTCCCAGCATTTATCTATAAATAAACTTCTCATCCCGACCTCGATACACCTCTAGCAGTTTGCGATTTTCAATTTAGCCGTAATACGGTAATCCCTTCACGCGTTCTCTTAATCCGCCTCTGCGTGACCGTATAAACTTACGTCACGGAACCTTACCCTTCACCCTCCCTATCGATCCGCAGTGGCGTCGAGATGCCGAGTCAACAAGTGCCATACCGACGTGTTGGTGTTGGTTCGTAATGTGTACATTTCCACTAAACTCGACTGGTTTTAGGTAATGCCGTGCGTCCTTACACAGAGTTCGTGAACGAAAAACACCGATTTTTAATTGATAGTAATTAGTCTTGGCATAAAAAAACAACATCGCAAAACCTACAGCACAAGTTTACAAACTGTGCATGAAACAGGGCACAGACTCATTATCAATTCCTTCGTTAATTATTTACTGGAATCTTCCTTTTATAAATTCATTCGCGTTTTAATAAAACATTAGTGCAAATTAACAATATGGTAATGCGAGTTTCTATCTGTTCTCCAAAATATGTATTCGTTAATTTATATTCGTAGTAAACAAGTAACTGATTTACATATTCAGTATACTAGTACACGACACACGTGTCGGTTATAAAAATCATAGTTGGAATTAGACAGATATTTCCAGTTTTATAATAATAATAATCGCCTTTATTCATAAGAAATAATGTTAATTATAATAAATACGGCCAAAATTGAAACTGGTCAGTTTTAAAGCACAGGACCGTGCGCACTGAACTTGATATTTTGTCCTATATATTTGGCAATTGTATCGAGATTCGAACGGTAGTTGAAACTGTGCAGGCGAGTCCGAGACTGGTAATGTAATCAGCCTGAATGAACCATCTACGACTGCACTGGTTTAAAGGTAATAAAACGAACAGGCCTACTAGCACAAAAAAACTCGTAAATTGTTTCTTTATCAGTCAACGTGCTGTCTATGTGCCAGTGCAGTGCATAAATACCTTTTATAATATCAAGCGTAGGAGTTCATATTTATAAATATTTACTACTGTATAAAAGGTAAAATATTCTAATTATTTACTAATTTACCATGGCTTTCTGGAGACCATTTGAAACAGAGGATAATATAATAACGCCCGAAAATCCCGAAATAGTTGAACCGGTTATTGTCGAAAAAGCCGAAATAAATTTAGAGTTTAAAACCAAGATTTACACGTACAAAGTCAACGTATTATTTTAAATATACATGAATGTTTGAAAAGCGAAAATCCTGAACAATGTGAGAAAGAAATAATACGACGTATTAACGAATTAACTAAAATATCAAAATCAACAATTTATCGTGTAATTCAAGAAGGCGATGTTATAGATCACAGCGCAAAGAGGAAACGGAAAAATACGAAATTAAAAAGTATTGATGATGCTACTAGAGATGTAATACGGCATATAATTTATAATATGTATGAAGAAAATATAGTTCCTACGTTAAAAATGATTCAAGAAAAATTGAGCGATTATCCTGATTATAATTATAGATCTTTAGATACACTACGAAATGTCTTATTAGAATGCGGTTTGAAACATAAAAAACTTGACAGTCGTATGGTAATTATGGAATCGCGACGTATAGTTTCACTTCGAGTAGATTATTTGGAAAAAATTAGAAAATATCGTAAACTAAACAGGCATATGGTGTATCTAGACGAGACGTGGTTTGACACGCATGATGTTGTTCAGTATGGTTGGGTAGATAGTTCGCACAATTGTGTTTTAAATACTCCGTGTTCTAGAGTAAAACGCGTTATCATACTTCATGCGGGAAGTGAAAATGGGTTTGTACCCAATGCGTTGCTCTTGTCGGCCAGAAGAATATTGCAGTCTTCTGCAGACTATCACGAAGACATGACAGCCGATCTATTCGAAAAATGGTTTTCTCAACAGCTTCTACCAAATATTCCGCCAAATTCGGTAATTGTATTAGATAATGCTTCTTATCACTCGCGTATATTAAATAAAATACCAAATAACAGCACAAAAAAGGAAGACATTTTAAAATTCATGAGGAAAAAAAATATGGAAATTCCTGTAAAAGTTCCAATAAAACGGGAATTACTGAAAAGAATAAAAGAAGAGAATTTCAAAAAAGAATATGTTATTGATAACTTATCCAATATACACGGTCATACACTTTTGCGGTTACCTCCATACTATTGCATATATAATCCTATCAAGATGGTTTGGGGAACACTAAAAGTACGTTTACGAAAATGTAATAACTCTCCATCGTTAAGTGCGATAGTAGTTGATCATATAAGAAAAGTAATAAATGACATTGACAATAATACTGATTTATGGAAAAATTGCGTTAGGCATGTAATTGGAGAAGAAGGTCCATAGAGAAAATCGCAATAGTTAACCATAACTCTTAAAGTAGGCCATGGATTTCAAATGTCTATAAACCATTTTGTAGGTTATATAAATCGGCACAATTTTCGTAAAAATATTTTTTTTGTACGACCGATATTAAGTGAGATATTCTCGATGGCCCTGATAAAATGGACAGCCTGTATATATAAGATACTATAAGAATGTACGTCAAACCACGAATACATGAGGCAAGCCTCATGTATTCGTGGTTTGACCACATCATCAAGATATGGTTTCAAAATACTGTGTATGAGCAACTATCTGGGAATTGAAAGCTAAATAATCTCTCCCAAACCCTCGAATATTTTTTTCAAATAAAAACTTAAAGGACGTGATAAACATTGTAACTGTATATATTGACTCATATAATTATTTCTTATCGGTTTGAAACACTTGGGATGCGATAAAAACAAATTTTGTTGTAAAATAAAAACTCAAATCCTCAAGCACATTTTATGTGTTGAGCGACTCATCAAATACGATACAAATTAAAACTATTGACAATCGAATATTCGATAAAACGTTAAGTTAATTAGTCTCATAAAAACTCACAAAGCATCAAGTACATCATTTCTGATGAAACACATATAGGATACAATAATTATTAGAGCTATGTTGTCTTATAAAAACTCATAATTACTGACGTATTTTTTATCGGTTAAAAACTTTTAGGATACGATGAATACTGAATCTGTATTGTTCTATAAGTATTCCTAAATCCTCAAGTATTTTTCCCAAATAAAATCTCAAAGGATATGATAAAAACTTTAGCTGCATTGAATAAGAACTCGATATGATAAAAATTGTAGCTGTTTTCTAATAAAAACTAATACATCTTCAAGCACTTTTTATCTCTTGAACAACTCATAGAATATAAAATGAGAACTGTATTATCTTACAAAAACACGAACTATAACAAGAATTTCATGTCTGATAAAAACTTCAATAGGGATTCAATAAAATATTAATACTCTATAGTCTTCAAAACTCATAAATCCCTCACAAATCTCTAACTGGCGAACAACTCATAGGATATGATATAAGTTAGAATTGCCAGTTTCTCCTTAAAACTCATAAATTCTTAAGTATTTTCTGCTGAATAATTACTCATAGATACCCATCAGAATTTGATCTGCGTTAGCTTAATACAACTCATTTATCCATCATAATTCCTTGCCTGATGAACGCTAATAGAATACCATAAACATTCATACTGTATTATATTATTATAACTGGTAAACAAACCTTCAAACATTTCTCGTCTTGTAAAACTCATAGAAGCATTTCAGGAAGGCTCATTTGGTTGGTTAAATAGTAAGTCTTAATTCTTATATTAAGTTACAATGGCTCTTACTAATTTTAAATTATGCTATTAAATTGGAAGTAGGGGAGGGGGAGGTCTCAAGCGTCCGCGTAACTACTTAAAATTACAGACGGGATAAAAACTTCAGAGGTAGATGGATTAAGATTTGGTTACAGTAATATTAGTAATGTCTCTTTATTGTGAACTATGTTTTTCCTACTGTAGAAATATGTCTAATTAGTGTTTTACTTCCTATTCAATTATTATACTTTAATTGGTCAGGGCGTTATAAATCTCCTTTGTGGTTTTAAGAAGCGGGAACTAAATATGATGAGCTTACTGCTAATTGAATTTTTAAAACAAAAAAGCTTTCACTAAAACTCCAAAAGGGGAACTCCTTATTCCCAAGCTTATTATATGAAACCTGTTAGAGAGGCCTGTACGAAAGTATACTGTTATCTAATACAACGTAATTAATGGCATACTTAACTCATTCTACCGTTTTATATGGTACAAAATTACGTCTCTAAGATGGGCTGTTAAGATTGTAGTGCTACGTAAAGTGGAACCGAAGAATATATCGAAATTTTAGATAGACGCATATCATCTCGAGAATGAGAACGAGCCTGGTTTATAGCTATGCTTTTTGCGATGTGGCATTAGGAAATTCACTGGAATCTACCCTTCCTTGACCTAATTTACAGCCATCTGGATATTTTTATCTTTTCACTAAACTGAAATGAACATTTTTAACTGACGGTGATAGTATTAAAAATTCTAATTAATAAATGCTTAGAGATTTATGTCACGCTATGCCTTAATAGTGATAATAAGAATACGAAAACGGGCTCTTCTAAATATGGTTATTACTTTGCCACAATAAGAAACAGATATTGCTATATCTTGATTGACATGGAAGCTCTAATTTATGAGGATTCAGCATGTGTTATTTTACTCTACATTTCAGTGTCCACGGAAATTCGACCATAGTACGGCATATGATCATGTCTTACGGAAATTGTTGCTTGTTTGTGTTTGACAAACATTGTACCTCATTATCTTTACGTGTGTTAAAACAGATTTACATTTGTACGTTGTCCTGACTGAATCAATTAATTATCTTGATAACAGTTCTATTTCTGTAGATGGTTTATTTAGAATATATTGGACAGATTTGCGACTGGAATAGGTAGTTTTATTTTTAACCGAATTACAATTTTTTTTAAATGGACTTGGGTTAAATGAAAACCTGTTTATATACTTCCTCATAATTCAATTAAAGATAAATCAAAAACTTTGAAGGTCCTTTTGAATCTCATCAAAATGTTCTTTGGGAATATTATAGAAATATATATTGTGCTTGAGCTTAAGCTTCCCAGACAAAGAAATATTGCTTCGAAATAAAATATTGAAAAAACTACAGACACAAAAGCATTAGTAAATATATTTGCACAACATTTTTGGTACCACTAATAAAATATAGGAATATTGGAGAAAATATAATTAACAATCTAGTTTCCTTATTTAACATGTCCATAAACCAAGGACATTTTCCAGATATACTCAAACAAGAAATTGTAATACCAGTGTATAATAAAGGTCAGTAGAGAAATTGAAAATTAAGTGTTTTATCCAAAATCTATGAAAGATTTTATTAGAACAAAAAATGTTTCATATAAGTTTGAGGACACATATTTTGTCACGCATAGGTAGTTACATGGAGAACATTTAAAGTGAGATTAAGTGAATCACACCATAATGGTGGTTCTTCAGGGTTCTGTTCTGGGTCCGTTACTATTTCTGTTGTACGTTAATGATCTCCTCAATCATCTTTCCCACGGCCATCTAACGATGTTTGCTGATGACCTTACAGTAATCATATCGGCAGAAGCACTTGAGAAACTGTAACAATTAGGAAGTCTTACACTAGATCTTAAATCATAGTCTCAATGAGATACACCACACCGATTTTAAACAGAAAAAATCGTATTTATTAATTTTTATTTACGCTGCCACATAATACATAATTTATTGACAACATTAGCCTATCGAGTAGCACTAAACTGATCGACAGTTATCTAGATAGTAAAGTGTCATGGGATTCACACATTGAACATGTCTGCAACCAATTTAAAAAAGGCCTATTTCGCGATTTTGCAATAAAAAAGTACACTAGATGAGTCGGGACTTATAAACACCTACTATGCACTAGCTCATTCACATACATCCTGTTACCGAGATCCTCCTTTAGACTATGTGTTTTGAGTTTATTCTTGGATGTCAAAGGGTACCAGTAGCCTAGTTGGGGGATTGGTAGGCTGCTGTGGACGAACTGCTGCTCTCAGGGTCGATTTTGATTATTGTAGCGATGAGACTCTTACGTTGTATGTGGGTACTGCTACGTCGTATAAGGTGACGTAGTATTTACGGTTTCTATTGGCTTCCACGATGGCAGGAGGGACTGTTTACAGTGCCGAACGTCCTGAGACGATGGCTTATAGGAGCCCTAATGCCCAGAGTTGCAATTAGAATGATAATAAAAGGCGATATTCTTCCAAAATAACTAAAAGCAACTCGAACGGCGTTCGTAATGTTAGAAAAAAATGTTACTTGGTTAACTTATTTAAGCCCTAACTTCACTGAGCTAAAACTGACTCTGCTGATTCCCGCACTACTGCGCAGTTGTGTTTTGTTTGAAAGTAGCGATTGTCGCTGTACTGCTGATCGTACTCTGCAACAATAACAGAGCCTTGTATCATGCGCTGGCGACAGACAAAGCGTCGTGTTGAATGTTTTGGTGCATCGAGCAGATGCTGGTAGGCTGGACAGTCGCTGGATAGTAGTTGGCTGGTAGACTGGATGCTCTCGTAGTTGATTTGAAGTTCTCGAAGTAGCGACGGCGAACCGAGATGCTGCTGTGAAGTGTGTGTCGATGCTTAGGGCCATCCATCGAAGACCGATGCTTACCCTAGGATTTTCATGTCGATGGAAAACTTTGCTCTTTGGCTGTCGGTGTGTATGGATGTCGTTTTGATATTTTTCATGTTTCTTGGGTGTTTTGTTGTTGATGTTAGTGGTTGTGTTGTTAGTTTTGTTTTTTGGTGCATACACCGTCGAAACCTCGCTGGATATATCTAAAGATCCGGGCGGACGGAGTTCTGAATGTTGGGCGGCCGGAGTTTGGAACGGTGTGGTCGGGCCTCCTAGCTTGAATTGATGCTGTCGTCGTTGAGAATATAATAATAATAATAATAATAACAATAATCTCTTTATTTTCAACAAGTAAGCACCCAATTACAGAAATATATGAAAATACATATGATAATAGCGAATAAAAAAGAAAAATAATATTGACACTTAAGTTACAAACAAAATTAAACCTACTATTCAGTAATAATTATATGACTTAATATACTACCTAGACTGTCAAAATTAATATCACATAGATGGGAGATTTTATTAAAATTATTGCACATTACATAAATTGGAGATCTCGCCATAATATTTGTCCTATAGTTCTTGACATAGAAGGTTGTGTGACGGCGGATTTCAAGTCTGGGTACGTGGAAATTGATTTTATCTAACAAAAAGGCACAATCAATAGTATTGTGAATTAAACTGAATAAATATTTAATGGAAATTATTTCGCGATGAGTTTCTAATGAAACGTTTTTAAAACGGTTCGTTAAAATGGACGTATTAATTCTTCTCGGCGGGTAAATGCCATCCTCCTTAAAAAACAAATATTTTAGGAACTTCCTCTGAACTGACTCAATATTATTCACGTGACATGTGTACCATGGATACCATATAATGGCACCATATTCCAATCTTGAGCGAACGTATGCGTAATATAACAACGTTAAGCTAGAAGTTTTGTTAAAACACTTGCAGTTTCTTAATATGAAGCCTAGCATTTTATAAGAGTTTGATACAGCACTATTAATATGGGCTCGAAATGTTAACTGGCTATCGAAGATAATACTCAATTCTTTGATTTCTGTACATCTGGTTATACTCTCTGAATTTATTTTATAATCATATTCTTCAGGTGTATTTTTCCGAGAAAAAGTGATAACATAACATTTTTGAACATTAATGCACATATGGTTCGCACTACACCAATCAGATACGGCTTTAAGGTCATTCTGGATCATTCTACAATCACCTATCGTTCTTATCTCTCTATAGATTTTCAAATCATCCGCGAACATTAATTTTGAACAGCTAATAACATCATTAATATCGTTAATGTAAATTAGAAATAGAAGCGGTCCTAAATTGGAGCCTTGTGGTACTCCGGATGCATTAATGTCCGAACTAAAACCCTCGTATTCGACAAACTGCCTGCGGTTAAATAAATAAGACGTAAATAAATTAATTAAGCCTGTGGAAAATGCAAAGTTATCTAATTTCTTTATTAATAAATATAGATCGATTTGATCAAAGGCTTTCTGAATATCCATGTATATTGTGTCTACCTGTACTTGCTTATCGAGAATTTCCGAGGCAAACTGAGTTAAGCAGGTTAAGATTGTGATCGTAGATTTTTTATCTAAGAATCCGTGTTGGTGCAGGGAAATATATGGTCTAACATTAGGATAAACGTAATTATATATTATTATTTCGAATAATTTCGCAAAATTATATAAAATAGAAATAGGCCGATAATTTTGGAGTATAGCTGGGTCACCTTTCTTTAACACGGCAGCGATTCGAGCGATTTTCCACATATCGGGAAATGTAGCTGTTCTCAAGATTAAATTAAAAAATGAGTAGGGGTTCTAACAAGGCACGACAACAATCTTTAACAAAAAAGCAGGGAATACCATCAATGCCTGAAGTAAGTTTGTCCTTTAATTTCTTAGATGTTTTAATAATATCGTCTCCATGTATGGTGTTTGTATATAGAGATGAGTCATTTCGTTTTTTTGAATATGTACGTTGTGTGCAAATTTACCCCAACTCTGCTAGAAATTTTCAAATAAATAGATAAAGAGAGGTTCTTTGGAAATTTGACACATAATGCCTGAAAGTAAAACTCTCAATTGGCATAGTCATGTCATAAATTTTTGCGATTTTTTATTTTCTGCAGGAAGTTAAATTTCTTTTAGTTATTCAAACACTTCAGTTGTTAAAAACAGCTAATAAATAAAAGTATTTATGGTAGTAATTGAGAAGTAATTAATTACCTGTGAAAGTACTCTTTATCTCTGTTAAATTGTTAAATTAAAAACCCGATGGAAATTACAATTGCATTAAGCACTTGCTTTATACCTCCCTGCACTAGTTGGAAAGGACGATTTACGACTAATATACGATTCTGGAACCTTTAAATTAAATTTTAAACTGAGAACCAGTTATATTTTGGCAGTATTTTATAGACGCAATACAACGAACGAATAATAGAATTAAAATAATAATGTTCTTTGGTAAAATATAACGATGCTGCAGTAGAATATATTTGTTATAATATCAGGCAAGAAAATAATGGCTTCTTCTAAGGTGCATAAAATCAAAGTGCTTTATTTAGGTGATTTTTCACATTGTAGCCTATTTCATCCTTAATTTGAATAATGACTTCGATGAATTCAACGACTAAAATCGTGGAATATTCTTTCTCTCTCAATATAAATGAAACGACAATTCCGTTTCTCATAGACACAACCATTTTTCGTATAAAACAGATATCATTTATCTTCTTACTTCCGTGTCATAATCATAATCTATAAAAGCATAATGGGGCCATCTTGCCTAGTAAAAAAGAACCTCGTATTTTACGACTCCATTTAGAAGTGGGACGACTTTATTCCATTTAGAGTTGATAAAGTTATTGGATGCATACTTTAAAAACGGTTTGTTATAAACTTTTATTGAGGTAGAGCGTGGGAAAACTTATCGATTGTATGCACTGTGTACACTAAAATAAGTAGTGTGGATGGATAAAATGATCATTACTGATTGAGTTTATATTTACAAAGGATACTATCTACATGCTGATATGAAATGTAGTATATTGTATTACTAGCGCTGACTCATGTTCTACATGAAAAATTCACATAAATGTTCACACATTCCTAAATCTGTTAGAGTGGAGGCAAAATAGATTCTAAAAAATTGTCAGGGAATTTTTAAATTTCAAAAAAGTCAAGAGAACCTAGACAGTCAGGGAAATTTTCATTTTCATTTTAAAAATTGACAATGAAGCATATAATTTAATTTTTTTAATACCTGTTATTCTGTATACAGGGTGGGACAAAATAGAGCGTCCGGCTTCAATAGCTAGAAATAATTTTAAAAAACAGGTAAACCACATAAAAAATCTTTAACTGAAAATTATTTTCGAATGTACATTTTTTTAAATGGAAATCTATAAATATCAGTATATTTTTAGAAACCCTTTTCTAGACTCCCTTCACTCCTATATTATTATTGACTATCACCCAACCATTTGGATGTAGTGATTTTTGTTGTTGAAATAATGCCATCTGCAGACGCATTTTGAAAAAATCACAACAATCATCATTATGGATTTTAGGATTTTACTAAAATGTAATGATAAAAGTATCGAGCAAATGACTGATACCAAATTTCTAGGTTTATCGACAATGCCTCGGCTCGGAATCTCATATAGATAACTTTCTAAAAAGATGCGTTCAGTTCGTTTAGCTTATATAGACCGAAACAAGTAGGTAATAGGAATATTATGATGTCTTATTATTACGCAGATATGTACTCTAGAATTAAATATGCAATAACATTTTGGGGTTGTTCACATCACAACATAAGAATCTTTCATCTACAAAAAAGAGCTATTCGAATAATTGCTGGCGTTCCTAAACTCACATCATGTCAAACTATTTTTGAGGAATATAATTTATTAACCATGCCATGTATTTATATAATGGAAACTTTAATGCTTGTAAAATCAAACCATGAATTTTTTTACAGAATAACCATTATCATGCTTACAATTCCCGGAGAGGAGAAGATTATAGCTTACCTATCCATAGCTTGGCAATATATGAAAAATATAATATATTGGTATAAAATTGTACAAAAAATATAATATGCTTTCCTTCAAGAAAAATTTAAAAAAAATTGTTAATTATCAAATGTTACTACAGTGAATAGGAATATCTAAATGAGTAAAGTATGTATCTGTTCTTTTATTTCTACTTATGTATGTATGTATGTTCTATGTTTGTTATATTACGGAAGTTTGTAACTTGTAGTTTTAATGACTTTTTCTATACTATGTAACATAGTACTGGAATAAATATTATTATTATGAATGCTACAAAATGAAATATTATGGTATTTGGAGCCAAATCTGAATTAATATCAACAATAACCTTTTGCCTATTGTGGCAGTATTGAAACATTTAGGTTTGATTATTGATGATTTTATAATCCAATCGCATGTAGATAATTTGTTTAAAAAATCTATGAAACTTTTATACTTTTATACCATAACAGATTTATACTGAATATGGTTCCTGTCTTATTCTCATGTATAAAAAACGCATACAAAAGGTTCAAAATGTCTGAGTTCACCTTATTTTTGAATGACGTAAATTTGACCACGTGTCTCAAAAAATTAATGAACTGAGGAGGCTAAATATGGAAAATATCCTTCATCTAACATATTTCATTATTTTACTCGACATGCCGTCTGGACCTCTAGTTGATTTATTTTTTAGATTTGAGATAATTGATATAATTTAATTTTTTTTGTGGTATGATGAAGAAATAAATTGAATACACTTTTTTATCGCTAAAAACGGTTTGGCTCTCGTTATATCTTTCGATTTATCACCGACATTTATAAAATATTCGTTTATGTAATTAGCCTTAGCGATATTATTTTTTTTCCACTTACAACGTATAAACGAAAAAGAGAAAAACATCTGTGCTTAATGCTATCTTGTAACTACATACCGAGGGGTAATTATTAGTAATATATTTTGAAAAAATATATATTTTACCAGAGAAAAAGTCAGAAACTGAGAAATATGGTGAAAACCCTGCAAGTATGTCCCCGCAATTTCATTACTTACTTTGAACAAGTGATAGAAAGCCTAAACCTATTTAAGGCGGTTCCCAAATTAAAGTTATTTTTCTTCCACTATTAATGATTCGATTTTTTTGTGGGGTTGTATTTTTTTACTATTTCGGGAAGAAATATAAAAATGTGTAAATTTGGACAAAACATAATTAAACATTTTTAGTTTCCCATCTATTTTCAATTAAAAAGTTTGTCCTATTTTTTCAAATGATGAATATGTTTCCCTTAAAAATATCCCGTATTTTCTAATTCCTTATAAAATAGGCTCTAAATTTTAAATTTCTTAAACCATGTTGTTCCTCAGACAAAACACATATTTTTTTATAAAAGCTCTTTAGGTATATTAACAAATAAAATAGCATGGTCTAATTTTCTATAAAATGGCGGAGTCGCTGGGACAACATACTTTTAAAGGATATTACTGGTTTTATTAAAGTTTTACGTACACAGAACCATATATCTTTATGAAGTACTCTAGAGAGCCTTTCATGAAAATAATATCAGGCATTATTCATGCATTACGTCTAGACAGAAGTCTTTTCAGCAAGTGTGGAATGCAATTTATGAGATAACACAACCAAGCCCGCAATGAATTCGTGATATTGACACAGTCCCCGTATTGTTGTCACGTTTACTGTCTATTCTCAATCCATTTTCCTAAAAATATGTGTACATGGAATGTCCGGGCATAACAGAAATTTATTTCAACCGATGATGTAGTGAAAATGTGTTATTTATTAATTTCTGACTATATCGATGTGTGCGAGTTGTTTTATGTAAATATTGTTTCAATTGACCTATGTATGTGCTATTAAAGTCATTATATTCTATTTTATGAGGTATTAGTTCCGTCTTCTGTAGGATTTTAGGTTTCTGAGCAACTAGTTTTCTGGTATCACAACTTTTCAACTTTTATCAGTTGTGATTATTTACGATTTCTTATGGTCAAACCTCCATCTGGATAAGTACAGTTTCCCAGAATTTTAAAGAGAAAGAGATTTTATCAGAGAAAAAGTCAGAAACTGAGAAATGTGGTAAAAACCCTGTAAGAATGTCCCCGCAATTTCATTACTTACTTTGAACAAGTGATAGAAAGCCTAAACCCATTTAAGGCGGTTCCCAAATTAAAGTTATTTTTCTTCCACTATTAATGATTCGATTTTTTTGTGGGGTTGTATTTTTTTACTATTTCGGGAAGAAATATAAAAATGTGTAAATTTGGACAAAACATAATTAAACATTTTTAGTTTCCCATCTATTTTCAATTAAAAAGTTTGTCCTATTTTTTCAAATGATGAATATGTTTCCCTTAAAAATATCCCGTATTTTCTAATTCCTTATAAAATAGGCTCTAAATTTTAAATTTCTTAAACCATGTTGTTCCTCAGACAAAACACATATTTTTTTATAAAAGCTCTTATAGGTATATTAACAAATAAAATAGCATGGTCTAATTTTCTATAAAATGGCGGAGTCGCCGGGACAACATACTGTTAAAGGATATTACTGGTTTTATTAAAGTTCTACGTACACAGAACCATATATCTTTATGAAGTACTCTAGAGAGCCTTTCATGAAAATAATATCAGGCATTATTCATGCATTACGTCTAGACAGAAGTCTTTTCAGCAAGTTTGGAATGCAATTTATGAGATAACACACCCAAGCCCGCAATGAATTCGTGATATTGACACAGTCCCCGTATTGTTGTCACGTTTACTGTCTATTCTCAATCCATTTTCCTAAAAATATGTATACATGGAATGTCCGGGCATAACAGAAATTTATTTCAACCGATGATGTAGTGAAAATGTGTTATTTATTAATTTCTGACTATATCGATGTGTGCGAGTTGTTTTATGTAAATATTGTTTCAATTGACCTATGTATGTGCTATTAAAGTCATTATATTCTATTTTATGAGGTATTAGTTCCGTCTTCTGTAGGATTTTAGGTTTCTGAGCAACTAGTTTTCTGGTATCACAACTTTTCAACTTTTATCAGTTGTGATTATTTACGATTTCTTATGGTCAAACCTCCATCTGGATAAGTACAGTTTCCCAGAATTTTAAAGAGAAAGAGATTTTATCAGAGAAAAAGTCAGAAACTGAGAAATGTGGTAAAAACCCTGTAAGAATGTCCCCGCAATTTCATTACTTACTTTGAACAAGTGATAGAAAGCCTAAACCCATTTAAGGCGGTTCCCAAATTAAAGTTATTTTTCTTCCACTATTAATGATTCGATTTTTTTGTGGGGTTGTATTTTTTTACTATTTCGGGAAGAAATATAAAAATGTGTAAATTTGGACAAAACATAATTAAACATTTTTAGTTTCCCATCTATTTTCAATTAAAAAGTTTGTCCTATTTTTTCAAATGATGAATATGTTTCCCTTAAAAATATCCCGTATTTTCTAATTCCTTATAAAATAGGCTCTAAATTTTAAATTTCTTAAACCATGTTGTTCCTCAGACAAAACACATATTTTTTTATAAAAGCTCTTTAGGTATATTAACAAATAAAATAGCATGGTCTAATTTTCTATAAAATGGCGGAGTCGCTGGGACAACATACTTTTAAAGGATATTACTGGTTTTATTAAAGTTTTACGTACACAGAACCATATATCTTTATGAAGTACTCTAGAGAGCCTTTCATGAAAATAATATCAGGCATTATTCATGCATTACGTCTAGACAGAAGTCTTTTCAGCAAGTGTGGAATGCAATTTATGAGATAACACACCCAAGCCCGCAATGAATTCGTGATATTGACACAGTCCCCGTATTGTTGTCACGTTTACTGTCTATTCTCAATCCATTTTCCTAAAAATACGTATACATGGAATGTCCGGGCATAACAGAAATTTATTTCAACCGATGATGTAGTGAAAATGTGTTATTTATTAATTTCTGACTATATCGATGTGTGCGAGTTGTTTTATGTAAATATTGTTTAAATTGACCTATGTATGTGCTATTAAAGTCATTATATTCTATTTTATGAGGTATTAGTTTCGTCTTCTGTAGGATTTTAGGTTTCTGAGCAACTAGTTTTCTGGTATCACAACTTTTCAACTTTTATCAGTTGTGATTATTTACGATTTGTTATGGTCAAACCTCCATCTGGATAAGTACAGTTTACCAGAATTTTAAAGAGAAAGAGATTTTATCAGAGAAAAAGTCAGAAACTGAGAAATGTGGTGAAAACCCTGTAAGTATGTCCCCGCAATTTCATTACTTACTTTGAACAAGTGATAGAAAGCCTAAACCTATTTAAGGCGGTTCCCAAATTAAAGTTATTTTTCTTCCACTATTAATGATTCGATTTTTTTGTGGGGTTGTATTTTTTTACTATTTCGGGAAGAAATATAAAAATGTGTAAATTTGGACAAAACATAATTAAACATTTTTAGTTTCCCATCTATTTTTAATTAAAAAGTTTGTCCTATTTTTTCAAATGATGAATATGTTTCCCTTAAAAATATCCCGTATTTTCTAATTCCTTATAAAATAGGCTCTAAATTTTAAATTTCTTAAACCATGTTGTTCCTCAGACAAAACACATATTTTTTTATAAAAGCTCTTATAGGTATATTAACAAATAAAATAGCATGTTCTAATTTTCTATGAAATGGCGGAGTCGCTGGGACAACATACTTTTAAAGGATATTACTGGTTTTATTAAAGTTTTACGTACACAGAACCATATATCTTTATGAAGTACTCTAGAGAGCCTTTTATGAAAATAATATCAGGCATTATTCATGCATTACGTCTAGACAGAAGTCTTTTCAGCAAGTGTGGAATGCAATTTATGAGATAACACACCCAAGCTCGCAATGAATTCGTGATATTGACACAGTCCCCGTATTGTTGTCACGTTTACTGTCTATTCTCAATCCATTCTCCTAAAAATATGTATACATGGAATGTCCGGGCATAACAGAAATTTATTTCAACCGATGATGTAGTGAAAATGTGTTATTTATTAATTTCTGACTATATTGATGTGTGCGAGTTGTTTTATGTAAATATTGTTTAAATTGACCTATGTATGTGCTATTAAAGTCATTCTATTCTATTTTATGAGGCATTAGTTTCGTTTTCTGTGGGATTTTAGGTTTTTGAGCAACTACTTTTCTGGTGACACAACTTTTCAACTTTTATCAGTTGTGATTATTTACGATTTCTTATGGTCAAACCTCCATCTGGATAAGTACAGTTTACCAGAATTTTAAAGATACAATATTTCGTTATATTTTATTTCGCCTTCATATTCATTCACGTTGAGGAATAAACCGGAATACTTCTAGATTTTACATTAAGTTAATTCCCGTTCCGGAGTACAAACAAGTGCTTTTTACGTGTCTCAGAAGTGAAGGTTTCTTTCTCTATACATTCAATTTAACTGCAGTGCAGCTAAGGTATTCTTTGACTGACATTAATCCTAAGGAGCTTCAACTACGCTAACTAGGCATGTGACGGGCTAACTGCAAGAGGGCATCTCGGCATTTTTGTACCTTACGAGGATTAGCAGCAGAACAACTGAAGTATATGCTTGAAAAAATGTACTAATGGGGGATACGTTACTGTTGTTAAACACATTTCCGTCATACTTGTAAAATAGAGTATATTTGTTAATCATCTCGACTTTTGGATTCGTAAATGGTATGCTTAAATTTTATAATAAATGCTTTTTCACAATATTCTTATTGAATATTGTAAATTCTAGCCTTGGGCATCTTGAAAAGGATGAAAATACGCAGAGTTTGGCCCTTAAGTCTAGTGCATGTAACATGAACTTGGTGCACCCCCATTATTTTCTCTATTTTTGTAAATAATAATTGAAACTTGGTACATGGCCCTATGATTTGATAAACGTCATCTTTTGACATATAAATTAACTTCTTTCTACTTCTGATATACTACTGGACGTGGAAGTAAAACTAAATCACAGTCAATATAAATACTGTTTAGTAGGACCGCATTATCATATCTATGAATGTTAGAGGTTACTATGACGAAAATAGACTCAAAATGATCTGCAAACATATCACAGATAAGAGCTACTGCCACTGAACTTCAGTTGCTTAGGTAACGTATCCTACACTTACTATTAAAGTATTTCCAAAAGGCTTTTAAATTAGGTAGAGAGTAGGATTGTGATAAATGAACAAATTTCATGTAGTCATTATTGATTTGAGATTTAGTTAGTGCCCTTAATTTTTTACATTCAACGAGAAAATAATTTTTATTTGTCTTTTTATATTTATTATATCTAAATTTATATTTTTTCCAATTTTTCCACAACAATATGTAATTTATTCTTCGTTTAATTAAACAAAATCAATTTTCTCGACCGCATTTCACCCTTTATGGTGTGTAATTAAATACAAGTTTGACCAATCGCGTATCTGTGAATCATTCACCAACCGCAGAATTAATTAATATAAATTCGAAAACAAATAAACACGTAGTTAAAAACACAAAAGATTTATTTTCAACGTTTTATCGTTCCACTGTAAGTTTATTAGGGCGGAACTTCATTTTATGTAACGTTCGTAGTCTGCTGCTTTCTGATAAATGTGAACAGCGAAGCAGCATGTTGAATTCCTTTCCTTGGACTAGCAATATTACATTTCTCAGCCTTTTTTCATTCACTACATTATTAGAGGAACAGTCAGTTGATCTTTCACCTGCAACATATTTTTCCAAGAAGACTTACCCAATGGCTAATTTTTAACATTCGTATTGCAAATGTATCAATAAGGGACCAATGTCCGCTAATCCACATATAAATCTTCTGAACGTAGAATTTAAGTAAGACAAATGGAGTCTTCCGTTTATTTAATCATGTTAAAGGGTTATAAAACTCGTCGGCAGTTACAATGATGAAATTGTAGTTTTGTGAGCGTTGAACTTCATGTTTAATGGAATTTCAAACAAAAAATAGCTTATACATTTAGCAGGCCCACTAAAAAGGTGTTATTAATTAATTTCGTACGTGACATATTTTTTGCTTGGCTTCGGGATTGGCCATGATCGTTTAGCAGTATTAAATTACTAATTTTCTTTGTCTATAGCTATAATATAGGCCTTAAGTTCACGTTGTGGAACATCGCAAAAACTGGTTCTTTTTAAAACTGAGTAAAACCAGATCACGTATATTTAATTACGAAAGTTTCTGGGAATATCAAACATCCATTTTGTAATGTGTCTCTTTAATGAATGAATTGTATTTAATTTTCTAATATTTTGTGGTAACATGGAGTATATTTTAGAGCATAGGTAGGTGTAACATCATCAATTGTTTCAGTGCATTTTATGTTTCTAGGGGTGGATGAAGTTTTTGCCCTCGTGACGTAATGGTGTTCGGTAAAATTAAGGAGTTTCTTGTTTTTAAATTTTTTTTAGTGAGAGATATTGTTTTAAGGTCACAAAAATCTAAGAAGATATTTTAATTCTGGAATAATGCCCCTGATCTTTTGAACAATGTAATTTGTTTATCCCTTCTTAAATGACAATCTATGATAACACCTAGGTATGTGACGGTATCACTTTCCCTTAGATTTATAACATCATCATTAATCTGGATCGATATGGATTTATACTGAGATAGGCCGCCTTTGAACTGAATGCCACATATTTTCTTTTATCCGATTGAATATTAAGGCACTGTTATTAAACCACGCTGTTATTTTACAAAGATCTTTTTGTATGTCGGTCCGTAGAGAATTCCAAGATTTACCTTTATATAAAATAACCATGACATCAGCAAAGCTTCTTATTTTCCTTAAACCGTTCAAGTTTAATAGATCATTGATGTACACAGAAAATAGCAGTGGACCCAGGACGGTCCCCTGTGGGACTCCATACCTGTCTGTTTTGGAATTACTATGTATTTCTTGTATTGAGACATAATTGGTTGTATCTTCCAAATAATTTTTTAGAAGTTGAAGAGTCTGCCCTCTGATATATTAATAAATTATCATCTAACTTGATGCTTGTGACACCATCTCTCGATCTTACGAAATTTACACGAAAACCATATCTTCTTGCGAATGAGAATACCCTGTACAATAATTTCATTTGAATACATACAAGGCAAGGGATTCTATTCTAGGGAGGCTTCTAGAGCAATAAATTGTACGTGTAGACATCTGTAGTATACTCCAGGCAAGTTGGGGGTTTACACTTTGTCCATTTTACAAAATTCATTATTCCTGCTTAGTGTCTGGTTTAATATGCATGCACGTGAACCGAGCAGATTTTTAGTCTCACAAGGATAATGAAATACAGGGAAATATGTTAAATATTTAAACGCGTTTGAAGTGGCTGCCGAATATCTAAAAAGTCTGAGTGCTGGTATTATGTATATCTATGCGCCAGATAGGTGGCTTATATATATTAATAAATTAGTAGTGAAGAGAACCGAAAGTACATTTTAAAAACAGATGGTGTATTTTTACCCAGAATTCAATTTTGTACAAAAAGGATAATATACTTCATGGCTACGATAGAAAAAGAATTATAGTCGATAATATGGGCTTTTCAAACTTCTAAAGTACTTCTAATTATGATAAATTTATGAAAAATAATCATCATCATACCTATAACACCAGGAGAGGTCAATAATTTACCAACTAATATAAAATTTATCGAAAACATACATTGCTTTAAGAAAAAAGTTCGAATGCTGTTGATAGTTAGTTAAAGTGTTTCATAGTGTATCAAAATACTTGAACAAGAGTGATACGTGGTGACTTAGTGTTTATTATTATTGTAAGATGTACTATTTATCTTTTAATTTCGTATATTATTTACTTTTTAAATATTCTCTGTTGTCATGTACATACATGTTCGCAATTTCGACTTGTTTAATACCTCTTACTTTGTAAGGTCTCATAAATTAATAAATTATTATTATTATTTGCATGTCCCAAGCTAGACACTTTAACCTGCGTAAAAACCTATACTATAATTTTAAGTATGTGTTATTTTAGCCAAGTGAAAACTAATAGCTTTCGTTTGTATGTACGAAAGCGACAAGGTGGAAATCCTCGTGTTTAATGTCGTAAGTAACATGTTAATTAGAGAAAAGTTTGTTTAAACCGTTGTTTGTAATGAGGAATAAAGGTGAAATTTTGCTCCCTAAAAGTAAAAGTTATACAATAAAGCTTCGTCAGAAACGATGATATTATGCGCGAATAACAAGGGAGTGGCAAAGCTACGTCACGTGTTGCAGGGAGGGAAATACTTTATATATACAAAGGAACGAGGAAAGTTCAGGCTGATTAGCTGAGAGGTAGTCAATGAGTTCGTTTCTAAACTGTGGATTGATTAGCCATAAACACTGTTTATTAGACACATTATTATGAAAATCGATTCTTCAAAAACACACCTGTGTATGATATCGACTGTATCTCTCACCGTATTCTGGTATAGCATTTAACAACAGATAATAATAGTTTAAACTATTTTATACGATGTTCCTCAAGGCTGTGTATCGGGCCTGTTACTGTTCATTTTTTATGTATTAACGACTTATTGTGCGCCTTACGCAGAAGTTATATCTCTTCTACTCTCGCATACTTCGATGGAAAGTTTATTTCTGTTTCTTCAGCAACTACAGAGCTAATCAAAAATGTCATGTAACTATGGAGATAAAATTATTAACATTATGTGTTTTGACACTTGAGGGGACCTCGTGTTGTGTCTAGCAGTATTTAACATTTTGTTCATACGTTAATATTCGCTGCATTTTCTAGGAATATTACGATTTATAGGTTTGTAGTTATAATATAAAGTGAAATAATTAGAATTGAGGAAGACAAAGAGAATATGTAATTAATTATATTTAAATTTATTTTAACCTCTCCACAATAAAATTGTGAGAGGTTATTAAAATTGGTTCAAAAACAAAAATTGAGATAACATCAAATCTTTACGTTTTGAGGTCCTAGGAACCCAAAAAAGTTGTTTTTGAATAATGTCTGTGTGTGTGTGTGTGTGTGTGTGTGTTAGCACGATAGCGCCGAAACTGCTGAACAAATTTGAATGAAACTTTGCATGTGCGTTTCTTTAGTGCCCCAGAAGAACTGAAAAAGTTTTGGTTGAGATCGGATTACGTTTAGTGCCATTTTAACGCAACAAGTTGTTTATTTTATAATTGCTTTCAATTTGCAATGTAACCATTGAAAAGCAGTTAAAATTCTGATTTCAACGATATATTCACACTTCTACCCTTTCGATTTGGTTTCCGTGAAAAAAATTAAAAACAAAGCAAATATGAAGCATAGATCGCATTTCACAGGATATGATCGATGCGCGTGGCGTTACGTCATGAAACTCGTCACATCACGTGTCAATTCACGTGTGAGGGTTTCTTCACTGCTCTAAAAGTAGAGCGGATTACGTTTAGTGCCGTTTTTAAATGTATATACAGACAAATCGAAGAATTAAACTACAAATATTCCTCTAAAAATCTAGTAAAATTACTGAAATGCTAATGTTTCATTTAACAAAGACAGCCGCGAGCGATTGGATTGCAATGAGCAAATTTTGACGATTGTCATTGTCATCGTTTGTCATCCGATAACGTTGGTGTCATGTCATGTTAATAAGATTTCGGCATATTTGTAACTTTTAGTGGATTGTCACAAACTTTAAAGGTAGATGTAACAATATCAATATCATAGCTTTCTGTACCTTCGTTGGTGAATTTATTATTGATTATCATTTTACCAATTTTCAGTTTGTTGCTTTACAAATCTGTAGTATTTAGGATAATTAGACTTTCTTAGTCGTTTAAGTTGTTAATATTAACATCCTTATTCCCATATTATTCAACGAGCGATAATGTAGGTAATAACTCGCATAGATGATTGTAAATTCATTAAGTTGAGGGTTTTTTTAATGCCCCAGAAGATCTGAACAGGTTTTGCATGAGATCGGATTACGTTTAGTGCCGTTTTATTACATAATTTAATGCTCTTTTCGGCTTCAAAGATCCACCTAGTGGGGAAGGTCCAGCCGATTCCAGTAGCTGCCGATTTTTTTTATTACCTTTATTTTCGGCTTGATTAGTTACAAGAGCTGGTAGTTACGGAGGAAGGATTGGTTTTATTGTTAGGCCAATAGTTGGAGGAGTGTGGCACAGTTTTGTTATATACTTTTTACATGTTCTTTTGAATTTCTCTTTATTATGGACTCTAGTATATTCAGGTAGTTGCTGTTGTGAGTATAAACTATAGCCGCATACATATACAACCCCTGCACACTTAGTAATTCATTATCAATAAAAATATTTACACAGATACTTTTCCTGCTAAAAATTGTCCGTAGTATATAATTTTGTGTTATTTGAAGAGACTGGAAGGTTGCATTATAGGCTGAGCCCAAACGCTAATACCATACCTAGTTAGGGATTCCGCTAGGCTGTTATATGTCACTAAGAGAGGCTGTCTATTAGTATATTTTTCAGGTTATAGAATTTATATATTAGTTTTCTTAGCTTCCCATTTAAATATTGAATATGGTTATCTCATTTTAGGTGATTATCGAAAATAACCTTGGGTTTGATAGTAGTAATGTTAAGAATGTAACTATTCGTTTCTCTATCTATCGTTATCTCTATGCACCGTTTGGGGTAGTAATGCCATCGTTGGAAAAAGGGTCATAAATTTAGTCTTTGCTATATTTGGTTTTAACAAATTTGCGTCAAATCAGTTTTTGATTTTACTAATTGCCTCAGCCTCCTTTTGTCGCGCTAAGTTCCAGGTCTCTCCCGAACATGTGTCATCTGCATATGACATGATGTTGCATCCAAAGTTTTTGTCCAGTAAATCGTTGATAAATAGCAGAAATAAGATAGGGCCTAAGACTGTTCCCTGTGGGACTCCAGTTTTTATTATTTTTTTAGTGTTAAAGTCTATAGTTTTTTACATGTATTTTATAAGTTTGTTTAACATATATTTTCTATAATTTAGTTCTTTAGTATTAACTTTGGTTTGCCTGCTACGATTTGCGGCAAATATTGCTATAAAATCAAGTAATGTTTTTGATACGGGAAGCTGGGTTTCCCAAGAATTTCAGTGTTATATGACGCGTCACCCCAACAGCTCACCACATTTGCCATATTAAAAATTATCCTGTCTGCTAAATATTTCCCTCACTCGGTATAATAAATAATTGTTACCTAATCTGAAGAAATTATAACTGTAGGATGAAACAAAAGCTTTAAATTTAATTATACTTATAAGTAATGTGTGATTTACTAGGTCACTCGCCTAGTCTAATCGATAGTTAGCTCTTAATAGAGATAATTTGGGATGCGGTGCAAGATAATTAATAGCCACAAATTATCGAGGATCTAACCCACATACGTGATCTAGATAAAAAAAATAAAGTATCCCTTGAATTCGCTTGGAGCTGTATAGCACGTCAGAAGTAATACGGAAATAATTTTAGTGAGTTATAAAAAGCAATATAAAAGGTGTAAATATTTAGCAGGCCATTTCTTTCATCTCAAAGCACACCTACATAGAAATGCCATTATTTATGAAATTAAAATTAAAGTACCTTTACAAGAAACTGTTGAAATCAGTCATATAAATTCCATTTATTTATTGGTACTACGTTAGTAATTATAAAAAATTTTTTTTAAAACCAATATTTTTTTTTAACAAGCATTATACTTGCCGTGGAGAAGTATGATTAAATAAAACGATAAAATAATTCAATAAGTTGTTCAAATCTTT
Organism: Leptura quadrifasciata; assembly: GCA_963675555.1. Lineage (NCBI taxonomy): Eukaryota > Metazoa > Arthropoda > Insecta > Coleoptera > Cerambycidae > Leptura > Leptura quadrifasciata. The sequence goes on along the minus strand of OY776681.1, from coordinate 7,810,639 downwards.
GCTATAATAAAACATTAACACAATTAAGAAGAATAAAGTAAATTCAGGTAACAAAAACAAATTAATAATAAAAAGAATATATAGCACACAGAATATTAATATTTATCTAATCCTCAAAATAATTTTTAAGATATCATATCAAGTGTTCAAAGTGTCCACCGCGATTTCTTATGCACAATCGAGTGCGGCGAGGCACTGCATTTAAAACATTACTCAGCATTTCGGGGGTAACTGTAATACATGTCTGTTGAATTCGAGCTTTTAGGTTCTCTACATTTTGCGGTGTCGTCGAAAACACCTTATCTTTAATATACCCCCATAGAAAAAATCCATTGGGGTTATATCTGGAGAACGAGGGGGCCATCGAATAAATCCATTGGTACCTATCCAATGTTGAGGCAAAATTTCGTCTAAAAAATCTAGGCAAATCTGGGAATTGTGGGGAGGAGCTCCATCTTGTTGGAAATATTGAAAGTTGTGTCGATTCTCTGAGGGTAGGTCATCTAAGAATTCATTAAATTCATTTCTCAAAAAGTTTAGGTACCTTTGACCACTGAGGTGACCATCATAAAAATTAGGACCTATTAAATTGGTGCCGAAAATACCTATCCACACATTAATTGAAAAACGATTTTGAAACCCAGTCGGTCTATGCCAGTGTGTATTTTCAGAAGTCCATTTGTAATGTGAATATTGCGATTAAAAAATCCGTTATTGGAAAAATTTGCCCGTCGGACCAAAGTATTTTACCACATATTAATAGATGGGACGCTTCTTTTCCAACAGCCACCAACAAGAAGTCGTCCTCCTTGGTTTGTCCTCCGCTTGTAAATTGTGAACTTTTTTGGATTTATAACACCGGCAATGATTTTTCTTTAAAATTTTTCTAGCACTTGTTTTATTTATATGACAAGCAATTTGAATTTCTATTAATGATGTTTCCAAATTTTCTGTATTTTTATTTCTTACATAATTAATAACTCGGTTTACCTTATTTACATTATCAGTAACACTGTTCAACCTTGTCTTCTTCTTTAAAAATGAACCATTATTTTTCAGTTTCGTAGCTAATTTTCTGAACAGTTTTATTCAGCTGTAGTGCTTGTGGAAATCTGTTTCTATATCTACTTGAGCTAATCCAGAGTTAAAATTGCATTGGCAATATGTAACGAACATATTAGAACGATCAATGTGAGTGAAAATCATTTTTTAAAATTCTAAATTCTTAAACGAGTGTGATTGAGTGAGAGTTTAAGTATTAACTGAGATGATCGGCCAAAAAACTAAATTGTCAAGTTTGTTCATAGCCAACTATTTTAAAATAATTGAAATAATAGTGAACTCATGAAATACAAACAAATGGATATTATACTTATATTAATTGGTGAAGATATTTTAACTTTCTGAGCAAGGAGTGACGCTTTTATGGAGGACCTCTATATATTGGCATAACTGCGAATACTCTTTCCATAATTGCTCCATGTTGCTTTCTTGATTATTATTTTGTTTTTGTTACCTGAATTTACTTTATTTATTTAAAAAATGTTTAATAGACCTTATATATTTAAGCATGATTTCTTCTGTAATATGGCAAAATATGTCAAATTGAGTTTAGAACATAAAAAATCAGTGTGTTTATTCCAAGTTAGTTTATTAACTGGGTGTGCTCCTAAGAATTTGAAAACTTGAGGGTAATGATTTTCTTATATGGATATTTAACGATATTGTTTTTTTGTTATTTAGAATTAGATTATTTCTTTGACACCATGCCTCTATTTTGTCACGAACACAATTTAAATTAATTGAGAGTTCTTCTGGTGTGAGGGCTGCTAGTTACAATGGTGTCGTCAGTAAACATGGCGACTTAGATATATATGATGGTAGGTCATCTACATATATCATAAATAACGGAGGTCCTAATACGGAACCCTGCGGCACTCCCATCCTAATATTTCCAGTTTCAGATTTAACATTTACATATTTAAAATATTTTCCTATTTGAGATATAAGACGAGATCCATTGTAACCTGCTTCCTCTAATACCCACAGCATATAATTTTTGACACAAGAATTCAGCATTGTCCGTGTCAAAGGCCCGTGTGAGGCCAAACATTAACGATATAACATATTTTCCATTATCCAATTCTTTGTATATAAAATTTAATAACTGATACACTATATACTATTTGAGTGCGGCGTTTCGGTGTTCTAGTGTTCACAAACATGGTCACGTTAAAGATTCCAACCCTCTGCAGCATAAGAAATAACAAACTACTGATTTTTTTTGCATAAATCTTTGCGCAGGAACAAATTTAAATACTAAAACCTGTACGAAATGTCAGGAAGCGCATAGGTAAAAAGAAAAGGAAGTTTATTAGAGAGAAAATCTCGTTAAAAAGAAATCCCCGTAAATTTATGATTCACTATCTCTACAAAAAGTCGGGGATTTATTGGCCGTAAAACGGCCTGCCACATGCGACTTTTTCTAAAGTTCATCCGGACGTGGAAAAGTTTCTATCTTCTTCCACATTAATATTGATGTGTTATTTTAAGCGTTTAGAAGTAGAAAGATAATACCGAAAACTGTTTCGTTAAGGCCAAATGGGATAGCAGATACAAACGTAATATTATTTCTCTTTGTTTTTCTTGGGAGTATTCTATCTCGGAGAATTACGAATTGAAATAAAATGACTGTCAGTCAATTTAGAAATCAGATTATATTTTTTTGCGCGAACAAAGAAAATAAGGACTCTGTAAATTTACAACCGTAAACAAGATTAGGCTATCCCTTTTATATACATAAATTAGCCTAAGCCAGAGGCGGATTTAAATTTTGTGGAGCTATGGCACATCTTTATTCACTTCCATCGTAGGCACTGCCACGAGAAGTGGTGGGTTATTTGTTCATTGTTCAAATGTACTTTTAGAGAGCGGAATATTAAAACATAATATTTTTAGTCGCAAACTCCTCCATAAAATCCTTATTTTACTATAAGGAACGTAACCAAACTGCAACCAACAGCTACTCCCCGGACTATGTGCCCCGCCTAGCGTTGAATTACAAGTTACAAGCCTGGCGCGTTAAGTGTAATAATTGCATATTACCATCAAAACGCTAATGCTTCGATTGCAACACGGGAGCTCCTTTAAGTAGGATCAGTCTTTCGGCTGGTGTTTGTTGCGATCGAAGCATTAGCGTTTTGATGATAATATGCAATTATTACACTTAACGCGCCAGGCTTGTAACTTGTAATTCACGGCGGGGCACATAGCCCGGAGAGTAGCTGTTGGTTGCAGTCTGGTTACGTTCATTATAGTAAAATAAGGATTTTATAGAGGAGTTTGCGATTATGTTTTAATATTCCGCCCTCTAAAAGCACATTTGAACTCTGCTAAGCCCAATCAGGCTATTTATTTTTCGATTGTAATAGGCATATTAGATATTTTTAAAGATCACATCGAAACGAACAAAATAAAAACAAAAAAAGTTTGCACGTAATAATGAAGAAATTTTATCCCCTTTCACACACTTCAAATAGGTATGCCAGTCCCGTCTGGCCAAATAAAATGGTTTGCGTAATTTTTTTCTGAAAGAATACGAAATTTTCCATCGAATACACTACAAATAATCAATATTCACGATGGCAGTAAAACACTATTGCGTTTTTATAATAATTCACTTTTTTAAACATTTCTTCAGCTTTTTAAATCCACGCATACTAATCTTATTTTATCCGTATAATTTTTAACTATCAATTCACATAAAAAAATTTCGATTTCGCCATGACGGTTCTTTCAAGTGTCACCGGCTCCTCACCTAATTTGAACATTCTAATTTTGATATTTTATGCATTGGATGGCTTTATTTCATACTCACGAATTTCTTGCAACGGTTTTGTCATTTCTTTCCTTTTTAAATTGTGTGTTGGTATAACCTCCGGACAATATTTTTTATTATTTTAATATTTCCTCTACCTGCGACAGACAGACAGAATGACAGACGAATATGTTTAAAATTTATAATAACGGGATATTTCCTAAAGTAATATATTGAAGTTTTATTCCATCCCAGCAATGAAATATAATGAATGGTTTAATGATACTATTAAAGAAACAATAAAAAAGAGATCTAGCGTATAAACAGTTTAAAACAAACAAAAATGGTGAAAACTAGCGAACCTATACTAATAACCGTAATGAGGTTTTAAAAGTGTGAAGAAAGGAAAAACAAAATTATTATGAAAATAAAATAGAGAATTTAAAGCATAATCCAAAATTAATGTGGCGGACGCTGAAAAATATAATATAATACATAACCAAAAGACAATCATAATATATCCTCTCTTATAATAGGAGAAGTTGAAAAAAATTAGCATTTAGAAAAAGAACTTAATATATATTTTATTTCTAGTGTTGATCTAATTGTAGATAGGTTAAAAAATAATAGATATTACCTTAATAGATATGCTTTATTTGAGAAAAGAGCATCGCAGCCAGATATATACTTTAAAGAATTTAATATTATAAATCTCACTAAATTACCTAAAATTGTTTTTAAACAGCAAAATAAATTTTCTGATGATGAAATTGACTTTAAATTAATAAAAAATACGTTTCATGTCATTGGCTATCCATATTAATACATCGCTAAATAGTGGAACATTTCCAAACATATTGAAAACATCATAAATAACTCCTGTAGCAAAAGTTCCAGGTACAAAATTAGCGGAAGAGCATAGACCCATAAATACATTACCTTCACTGGAAAAAAATTTAGAAGTGGTAGTTCATGACCAACTCACTGAATTTATAGGCAATAACAAATTATTACATGAAAACCAATCAGGATTTAGAGAAAACCATTCATGTGAAACGGCTTTACAAAAAATAATCAATGATGTCAAATATTCCATAGATAAAGGTGAAGTTGTGATAACCGTCTTCTTCGATTTAAAAAGAGCATTCGAAGTTGTCAACAGAAAGCTTTTATTTAAAAAAACTATGCCAATATTTTGGGAATATTGACACGGCGTACGAATGGTTTAAGTCGTATCTATATGGAAGGAGTCAGCAAACCAAAATAAATTAAATGAAATCTGAAAAACTTTTTAATAATAATGGAGTTCCACAAGGTAGTGTACTGGGGCCTATGCTTTTCAAGCTATTTATTAATGATTTATTTCTAATCAACTCCGAGGAATGCAAAATACATCTCTTTGCAGACGATACTATAATATATTTATCTGGAACTAATGTGAAGCAAGTTATCCAAAAAATTAACATGACACTGTAATTAATTAATGAATGGTTTACAACGAACGGATTAATGGTAAATGCCAAAAAATCCAAATATATGATAATAGGTTCCAACAAATATTTAAATCAAAACATTGATAATATATGTGTACAATACAACGGAAAGAATCTTGAAAAGGTCATAACTATGAGATATTTAGGGATAATCATAGATAACAAACTAACATTTAACGACCATATAAACTACATATGTAAAAAGATATAAAAAAAAACTGGGATTCGCCTATCGTGTTAGTAAACATTTAACTTCAAATACAAGGAAAACTATTTATAACACAATAATGAAACCACACTTCGAGTACTGCTCAAGTATATTACATATGTGTAATGACACCAATATATCTAAACTGCAGCTACTTCAAAATAGATGTATGCATTTTATTTTAAAATGTAATAGATATGCTAATATAAATACAACGCAATGTATACTTAAATGGTTTTCAGTAAAAGACAATATAAAATACAGGACATTAATATTCTTATACAAACTTCACAATAACTTGCTACCAACATATTTGTCAACAAATGTACAACATCGTAAGGATATTCATAATTACAATACACGGCAAAGAAATCATATAAAGATTAATTACTCAAACTTAATGAAAACAAAGTCCTCCATATACGACAAGGGAACGGCCGAATTTAACAAATTACCAGAATTCATAAAGCAAGCTAAGAATGTTTTCCTGTTTAAAAAATATTTATATAAATTCATGTATAAATAACTTAGTTTTATTTTATTCATTAGGATTATTATAGGAATGTTGTATAAATTATTAGTATTGTTAAATGTAGGTAAATGTACTGTACTACACATGTATGTTACACATCTGTAATAGCTGTTTGTGCTAAATAAATATTATTATTATTATTATTATTATTATCTAGTTTTACTAACTGCTGTAATCTTTTTAATTTTCAAATTTGCCAAAACCTATCTTTAGTATGTTAGAATTTGAAAAATGGATAGAGGGCGCTGGGTCGAATTTAGTTTCAAATAAATATTAAAATCACTTATCGTTAAAAAATTGTAATGTTCATTAAATTACCCTATAAACAATTAGTACGTCGCTTTAAATATGAGATATAATATTAACTTTAATTTAAGTTTTATTATTATTTTCATCAAAGAGAGTGGCAGAACAACAATGGCTTATGTTTCTATACATTTTCAAATAAAATGCAGGGCGAGCGTAGGTGCGTCTTTACTATGTACATAGTTCGGTATGCGGTGTAAAGCAACGACAGGCGCAGTTAGTACTTGGATGGGTGACCATTCCAACGGAAATCGCGTCCTCGCCTCATACATCTTCCAGCGGCTTGTATATCAGTGTATGCGCGGCAGCTATACAACCTTAGGCGAGGGTTGTATAGGAGAGGGGATGTAAAGCCGTCGGTCCCTTGTCTATTAAATGTTAGGCAAGTAAAAGATCCCTACTCTTCTTAAGGGAAGAGGTTCGGCAAAATTCCTGGTTGGGGGTAGCTCGTCTACAGGCGTCGGTGTTAGGCCTCAATAGCGGAAATAGGCCGACGTTAAGTAAATGTATAAAAAAATAAAAATAAAATGCAATATAGCAATGTCTCTTCGTAAGCTCTTTGCGATTTCATGTTGGGCTTTTTCGTGGAAAAGCAGTTACTGATATATAATTAAAGTAATAAACTCCTTAAGGCCCCATTAACGTCTTTCGTGCTAATCTTCTTTGCTAATAGAGAAGACAGTTCTGAACTGCTATACAATATCTGAACATTATCAGTTTTAATAAATAATCTCAAATGTTTAATTACCGTGGCAATTATAAATATGCAAGGAACTGCAATAAATTACCTCTATATATTACTACTGATACTGCAAAGTCAATAGATTAGCTCGAAACTTTCGAGGATTTACGATTACTTCTGTTAATCGCCGATAATTCAATATTTTCTAACACTTTCCGAACGATCTCCGAAAATTTATCGGCAGCTACTAAAGGGGATGTAAAAGTATTATGCAGGCAAGCAAACGGGTTGTTGATTTAATTTAATAGTCAAGATTTACATGGCATTACCGAAATCTAGATTGATCGCGCAAGATTAAGTCGTTTCCTTTAGACTGGTATTTCACTGGAAATTTAACGCCACCCTAATTTAATTCTTTACGAAATCGTGTCACAACGAAGGACATTATTCGTCGCGGTGGTCCAAACTGTTGCTAAACGATGAGGTGGGCAAAAAAACTTTGAAAACGGACCAATCGAACGGAGAATTCCTTCAGGCGAATTAATAGAAATCACTGAGTCGGTAAATAGTTGCAATTCATTTTTTATAGTCGGTATTAAGGTGGTAAAACTGCTAAAAACGACCTATTTATGGACACCTTTCGTGGAGTTACCACAATTATTTACTGGATAAAAATTAATTATTCTTAAAATAAAAAATATATTGTGTATCTCCTAATATCCATTTCCTTGAACATCAATTAGAGAAAAATAAAGTAGTTGCTCGTCGACAGTGATAGGTTAGTTGTAATATAGTTAACACTAAGCGGTAAGTACGTCACAAACGTCACACATACTCCCTCTCCTAAAAAAAAAATCTTAACCCTCCAAGAAATCTATCGCAAACCTCACTTTTCTTGGAACTTCCTCATTATCTAAAATTGAACTTTCATTTAACAAGTATGCAGGTTTTACCTTTTCTGAATGACATACCACCTTAAAAGGTCCTTCATATGGTGAAGATAGTGATGATTTCAACCTGAAAGTTTCAATTAGAGAACTGTCATTTCCGTTGTTTTGCTTCTCTTTTAAAATGCAAAGGTAATTCGATGCGAAATTTTTTTGATAGCCGTATAATAAGTGTAGTTTCAAAATAATACAAGTACAAGTTTTTTTACAGTTCTTTAAAAATAAATGTTCATAGCAGTCCCAAGCGTAGTGGATCTCCTTATCCTGACTACTGGATTGGAGGGCTGTAGGGGGTGGGTTGAGCGGGAACCGGAATGTTCGATGAATAATAATCGGAAGATACTGTTCAAACTTCCTTTCTCTGATAGATTTTCCAGATTTTAAAGGTACACAAACATGAGCTTCCGGATTATCTATACCGTCGTTAGAAAATTTATATATTTAACGCCTGAAGTTATTTGCTGTTATAACGTATCCCGCGTTAATTTCATTAAGCTAATCTGCTTTTCAGCTTTTGGTGGCCGCGTGCAATATTGGCATATAAAATTACGATCTGTTTGCAAAACGCTTTTACCACCATAAGCTGGATACGTAAATCAAGGCAATTCTACTTCTGATTAACATTCATTGTTATACTGGTTTAATTTAAATTAGAAGAATTACAGAGATTATATCTTGTGCAAACTTCAGTCCGTTAGTTACTTAATGGTGAACTTGTCATTCAAAATTAACAGAATATACTTGAAATACGGACTTTACTCACCAATCCGTACTAACAATTTCATTATTACAGATACTGAAATGTTTTTTATACTTGCAAGAAATAAAATAAGGTATATAGACATAATATTTTATTTAATAAGAAGAAAGTTCAATATAACATTTCTTCACTATGAATATTCGGCTCTATTACCTATTTTCCTTTACAAACGAAAAGTAATAACACTTATTTTTGGAAACCAGTGCTTTATTGTTGTTATTATTATAATTTGGTAACAGCAATGTTAATTTTTGTAACGTAAGAACATCTTGTTTATTTATCTAATTTTTTAAAGGGTAGGCAATATTTTATCACTTTCATCAACTTAATTTTTTCTCACGATCTTTACGATGTTATTACATTTTCACATTTACATTCTGCAGACGCTCTAGAAAGTTTAATATGGTTTGTTATCAATTTCCGGCGAAAGATTGTCTCTACTTTCTTGCGAAGCCGAGAGGTCGTTTGGAAGCGACGTTGTCAATTTACAGAAACACATGAATTGGCTGACTCTGCCATAGTTCAGAGTCGACATGCGAAGGTCTTTTGCAGCTTTCCTGTTACTTCCTCGACTTGTTTGCAGGAGTTACCTACCATCTGTAATATTCATCAAGATGGCCTGGTAATTTAGAATGATTAGTATTTCAATAAACCCCAACTCAATCTGCCTCAGTTTGATGTAGGGTGCAGTGTTAAGTTTCAAAATGTGATGGATGTGCTTTAGGATCGGCGGAAATAGCTCTTCATGCCGAATTCTTCCGATTTTCACGAATAATTAATTTAGGTAGCGTATCGACCGACCAATGTAAACCAGTTTCTCCGCCAATTTATGGTAATTAAAGACTGAATACTTTTTTAACAACAATTACCATATTGTGTTAATTACTTTTGCTGTGATAAAATTCATTATCGTCCTGAGCGCATTAAAACTATTAGAAATAATAAACTTTTGAAAAATGTATATTAAGTGTTTTTGAAAAATGTATATTAAGTGTATAATATAATATATATTCCTCAAACATTTTTTCTTCGATGATTTTGGAGAGCTTTTAATCTTACAAGTACAGGGATGTAACATATCTGATATAAACAATTCGCAAAACCCTCAAAAAACATTCAAAAGGACCCTCTGTGATAACTACAATATTATAGTATTTTCGATACCGTGTAAAGAAATATTGGATAACAACTGGATAAAATATTTTTTTCTGTCATAGCATTACAATGCGGAATGCGGTCAGAGGAATAGGTCTCAGATACCGTTCTGATGGCGGTCTCTTTAACATAGGGCGCTTTAGAGCTTTCACGAAGACACGCACACGATTCATTTGTGATCTCCAGTATACGGACGACTGTGCACTTTTAGCCTCTACGCCGGAAGGGCTTCAAGAACTTTTAGATGTGTATGCCCAGAGCTATGATTCCTTGGGACTTAAAATCAACATTGGAAAGACTAAGATTATGTCAACTCCTCATCAAGTGAACCAAATAGACATTACACTTAACGGAAATTCTCTTGAAGTGGTGGATCAGTTCAATTACTTAGGCAGCGTTGTTAATGACAAAGCAAACATGGACAGCGAGATTCGCAATAGAATTAACGCTGCATCTAGAGCACTCTGGGGACTTAGAGAGAGAGAGTATTTGACAACCACGACCTCGCTTTGTCAACGAAAATGGCTGTCTACAGAGCAGTTGTCATTCCAACACTGCTATATGGATGTGAAAGCTGGGTCACTTACCGTCATCATGTGAAAGAATTAGAACGTTTTCAGCAAAGACACCTCAGAAGTATGATGAAAATCCGTTGGTTCCATCACATATCAAACGCGGAAGTACTCAGGAGAGCAAACAGCCTTCCAATTGAGGTGCTCATTTCAAGAGCACGCCTAAGATGGGCAGGTCACGTTCATCGTATGCATGATAACCGCTTTCCTAAATGTACACTTTATGGTGAATTGCTAAGCGGTAGAAGAAGGCATGGCGGTCAACGAAAGAGGTTCAGAGACGTTCTCCATGAAATCTAAAATCCTGCGGTATTCCAGACGAGCAATGGGAACAACTTGCAGCGGACAGAACCGAATGGCGAGGGGTTGTGGCCAGCTATCAAGGAAATGTTGCTGCAAGAAGGCCGAATCCAAGACCTAACCAGGTGTATGTTTGTCCTGACTGCGGTCGACATGTGCTCTCCCGAATTGGCCTCTATAGCCATAGTCGTGTGCACCGTAGATGAATGGGAATTACAATAGACTACACCTTTTTCTTGTTTTTTATTACACACAATCTATCGACTGTAACATTTTTTTTTTTTATACTCGGACTCGAGTAAAGGCTAATAATAATAACAATGCGGAGTTGCAAGTCTCACATATGCGACGAGCCAACTCGACGGTTTTAGACGATCCGGACTCCAAATTCATTTAATTAATAAAGTTTCTCTCGTAGTGTTATATTTTAGTTGTAATCTTCCGAGTAAATGTTGTGTTTGATGTTTCAATCCATTATAAGTTAACAAGTTTCCGTGTTGAGCATATAAATTATCTACACTGCATCGCAATTAATTCAATTAGTTTTCCACAAAAAGAAAAAATACTATGTTACTGCTGAATAAGACACGGAATTTAAAATTGTTTTAATTTGTATGAATATACTGTGCAAATTAAAACGGTAGGTCGAGGGCGGCGTGTGGTGGAGTCCCGGGACAGCCGCGTGTGTCTTATGATAGCTAGTGATAACACTATCAGTACGACAGACGCTGAGCTGCCCCAAGTCACCGATAGTTTTCTTCTCATTGCTTTCATCTCATATCCTCATTTTCTTCGTCTTCGTTTTACTATCAGCTGCGCCAAATCACTGGCTAGATTTCTTTCCTCAGTCATCTTTAAATACAGGGTGTCCTATATAATGGTCTTATTAGAAGACTTTGCACAATTGTTTCTGTATGGAAGTGGTCATTTTTTTAATGGAACACTCTATATATTTTTATATTTTTGAATTCAGCGTAAAATTATTTTTCCAACGACCTCCTCTTAGTTTTCAGTAGGGTCCCTCATTTACAAGAGTCATGATTTTTGTGTCATATATGTCTTTATCCCGTGCGAATGTGATAAATGTTATGTGGGTGAGTCATCCAGACCTTTCAGTGTATAAGGTTGGATGAGCACAAGAATTACATTAGAAAGAATGAAATTCAGAAATCAAAGATTTGTGAACATGCTTGAGAAAACAGACATAGAATAAACTGGTACTCGGCAAAACATTTTTGTTTTTCCGATTTATATTATTTACTAAAAAATAACCCCTGACTGTTCCTTTGACGTAATCGTCACAGACGCAGAGGTTTTTTTCCAATAATTATATTATTTTGTAGACTCGGTGATTTATTTTTGAAAAGGATAATACATGTGGTAGAAAAATCAAATAATAAGGAATGAATATTCGTAGAATGCCACAAATAACTTTTAGACAATATTTGGGTCTATATACTCTCGATAAATTACAAATGGAAACACTGTAGAACAAATTTAGATATATATTTTTTATATGGTGGTGAAAGGGCAAGAAATATAATTATGAAAAAGTTTTACGACAGCGCAATATTTAATGTAATTTTTTCGTCAATTTGTTACCGACTCATCCGTCTGCTCGGGGTTTCCACAAGCCGCAATGTTTGACGTAATGAGAAATTTTCCATCGTAAAAGTGCCGCAAGTAGGAAACGTCGGCGTATATTATGCTCCTCAGACTCTGTAACGAACTCGTTGCGAACCAACCACTGGGCGTTGATTCAGAAAAATTATTTATGGGTATTTATTGCCCTGCAGTACAAAAGTATAAGATTTATTATATGCATATCTGTCATTTTAAGTACATAAATTCTAATATTCCGTGAAATATAGTCTCAAGCACGGAATAACTGTATTATAGAATAATTGAACATTCCTTGTTTTCTTCATTTTTTGTCAAATTAGCCATTAATTATTAACAATAGACTTCTGTAGACAAATATCCAACACTTCTTTTTTCTATATTTTTTTCCGTCTGTTTGATCTTGTGAGGAACCCGCCAAATTTTCAGATTGACGCGTTATTATTAACCAAAATAATTTGGAAATTCTGAAAAACGCGTCGCGTGACCTCACTCCGCTCTGCATGAGGGTCTCGGATGTTGCAAATTTGGATCAAACGGCGGTTTATTTAAATTTTTTGCTTGTTGATTTGCTAAGCATTCAATAATCCCAATTTTGTTATTTCTGATAAAATAATAATAAGATGTTCCAAATTTATTTCCACCGGATTATTCTTTTAGGACGTCACATCATTTTCATTTTTATTAAATAGTAATAAAATTTTAAAAAGAGCACATTCATGCAGTGATATGTTTGTATACAGAGGCGGAAACATACTGAAGACAGAACTTACATTGTGTGGTATATATTTTGTAATATTAGATATTGAATGGTAATGAAAGAAAATTTGTAGGTGTGTTATTTGTTCATTTTGCATGTGAGTTAATATTTTATATGTATCAGCATGTCTATGACACTTTGCGCTCTAAGAATCGCTTGCATGTATAAGTTTGAATGCGGATAATAGGGTTTTCCCAGAAAAAAAATTATTGCTGAAATACTTAACTCACGTAAAAAAATGATTTATGGCATATTTGTTATCTTATTAATTTTACTAATAGTAACAAAAAAAACTTGAAGTTTGAAAATATTGGGTTCATTTTAAACAGCCATAAATTGGCGCGTTGTGACGTCAACAGCCTGAAATCCAATCACAGAGGTTGTCTCTGTTCAAGATTGTTTATTAATCTTGGTCTCCGTTAACATAACATAACCTCTATTTATTGACAGCACTCAGCACTTTTCTACTTTACGTAAAATATCAGCGGCACTTTTAACATATCACTCTTCCACTTGATTCCATTTTGATTGTAGAATTAATAAAACATAAACCAGAAACTGATAAAATAATATTTTCACTCCAAACAATACAAACATAAAAATATAAATTTTACGCTTTAGGTTAGTCATATGATGTGTAATGTCGGTGAAGGTTAAACCTAAACTACAGTACAAAATATTAACGTCCGACGCTTTCACGAATAACTTGTGCGGCATTTATCTGGATTCTGATTGGCCAATATTTACACGTCCACTGCTTTAGACCAATCACAGTACAAGCATTACAAATTGAAATTCTGAGAAGTTTTAGAGGAAAGCTTTCTTTACACACAGTTAGAATCTATTACAAACTAATTATATCCATAATCTCATTGGTTTTCCGACTAGATACGTAATTCTGACGCGTAAAAATGCCCGTTTTAAAAAGCAGTGAAATTATCAGCAAGTTGTTTTAACGATATTTTCTTAGAAATAATTCTTATTAGAAAAGTAAATTGTTGTAAATTATTAAAATGTTTTATTGTATCATTTTCACGACACAAATTATTAAAATAAAATAAGTGGGAAAACCCTATTCTAGACGATTAAAAATAGTTCTCAAACACATTTGAACTGAGAGTACTTAAGCCTGATAACAAGGTATCGCACTCTCTTCCGTCCCTTAAAGGATCTAATGGGAAAGATGCTCTTAAAAGTTTGGCTGGTGTGCTTTTATTTATATCAAGTGAAGGTAGCTATGAAATTGTAGAGTTTTCAAATACTGAACTTTAATTCGTGATTCATTTGACTTAAGAACTTACAAGGTTTGTTACAGAAATGGGAATGTTTTAAGTATTAGATTTAATTGACTAAGTAAATTATAGCTGATTCAATATAGAAATCTTCTAATAATGCTATCGTGAAACACAGACAGATATACTTTATTGTATAAACTAACTCTCATTGAAAAAATTTACAATATTTGTTTGCTCAATTTTACAACCAAGGTCTATGTATATTTTTAGGAAAAAAATATGGTAATACCAATTAAAATATACAATAAACGCTGCAGTAAATCATCAGACAAAGAGAAATGCATATATTTTACCTTGTCCCACGTGCATGTAATCAAAGAAAATTTATTTCGGCCTACCTTTAAAACAACTTGAGCTCATTAAAATTGCGTCTCCTTAAATTCACATTAATCGGGCAGAGAAAGTTTTAATAAAAAAAATTTTGGGTGGATGCTAAAGTCTTTGTTTGGAAGACGCGAGCAAGATATTGCCTGAAAGTTAGATAGTTCTCTCTGTCTGATGTTTTATTTCAGTATTTGGTGTTAGTATGTTCAAGTTCGGGTTTTGATAAAATTTTGGGGAAATTTGTCAACAACTTTTCGGCGTGCAACATTTTAAGATATAGGTTATGACAATGAACAAACACAATAGTCGATAGTCAAGAGTTAGACTGAATATTTTTGTTTTTCACGCGAGATATTGTGTGTATATATTACCACTCTGACTGACTTCTCTTCAGTAACATGTGTTTAAATCTAACAGAACATAATCTATAGAGAACAATTATACAATGGGACATGGCGTAACACTACATAATAGTACATATCGATAGAGGAGGCGTTTCACCTTAGTGTCTCTATTAGAAGGCTGGTAATAAACGGGCTATCTATACCGAGTTATTAAAAAAGTTTGATCTTGAGTATAAAAAGAGAAGTGAATTTTAAACTACCTAGCTTTTTACAGAAAAAATATCGAACAATTTGACCACAGCTGTAGATAAATATAGTGGAGTAAACATCGCCCGTACCTTGCTTATTTAACACGGAAAAAATTTTCGGGGTATAAAGATATAGGACCTTTACCATCTTATTAAGAGACAGGTCATTTAGTACCTTTAAAGTTCTTCAATAGAATGGTTAAAGTCTCATATCTTTATTATACAGTAAAAAAAAATTTCTTGCACTTTTAAAGCTCCACGCTGCATTAATGATATTTAATTGAGGCTGAAACCAAAAACAAAACAACCAAAAATATTGAAACAAAAAATATAACTTAAGAAAATTACACAAACACAACGACGTATGACATAAATTTCCATAAAAAATAATTAATGATTGAGGTATGATTCAAAATCCTAACACAATGATTAACAAAGATTTCAATAACACTACTCTTGATAATAAAAAATCGATTTTAATTATATCAAGTAATGTATGGTGTATGAATATTTGTTCACTATTTTTCATGTCATCAAAAACATTTTGGAAAATCTGCTATTA
This sequence comes from Leptura quadrifasciata, assembly GCA_963675555.1. Classification (NCBI taxonomy): domain Eukaryota; kingdom Metazoa; phylum Arthropoda; class Insecta; order Coleoptera; family Cerambycidae; genus Leptura; species Leptura quadrifasciata. The sequence continues at coordinate 7,794,714 of OY776681.1, read as the reverse complement.
GGCTTTGTAACATGCTTTCGGAACTAGGACACTTAAAAAACGGTTGAAAGCGTTTTCAGTTATATAAAACACGACATAATCCAGGAGTGTTGAAAAGAATTGAGCCTTGCGACATCGCTGGAACACGAGAGGGGGAAATTATTTCAGAATAATTTCTACACCGAGTTTGCATGCATGGTGCATTAAAAGTAAACAAAACAGAAATGAGCCTTAAACATAATATTTTAGTCGCAAACTCCTCTATAAATCCTTATTTTACTATAAGGAAAGTAACCAGACTGCAACCAAAGTTACAAATCTGGCGCGTTAAGTGTAATAATTGCATATTACCATCAAAACGCTAATGCTTCGATTGCAACAAACACCAGCCGAAAGACTGATCCTATTTAAAGGAGCTCCCTTGCCAGTCGTCACACGCCACTTGCAGACTGCAGTTTCGAGCTGTTGGCTCTCGTCAGTGCAAGGTAGGTATGCGACGACCGACATGAGAATCCTTTGACTATAGTACATCCCGGTATTTTTACAATAGCGACATGTAAAACAGCCAGCAGGCGCCATCTAGCGGTCCAGTGTCTGTTGCAATCGAAAAATAAATAGCCTGGCTTGGCTTAGCATAGTTCAAATGTGCTTTTAGAGGGCGGAATATTAAACATAATATTTTAGTCGCAAGCATTAGCGTTTTGATGGTAATATGCAATTATTACACTTAACGCGCCAGATTTGTAACTTTGGTTGCAGTCTGGTTACTTTCCTTATAGTAAAATAAGGATTTATAGAGGAGTTTGCGACTAAAATATTATGCTTAATATTCCGCCCTCTAAAAGCACATTTGAAGAAATGAGCCTGTATTTACGTTTGTTACAAAAATTTGGAATTTAGAAAAGTAAAATAAACAATGTGTGAGAATGAGGCGTACTAAAACTTTGTCCGGAGAAGAAAGAATAATGTTTTTATTGAAAATTAAAAATATGTTTAACAAATGGTTTTAAATTAATTTAGAATTAAACGGCTTTCTTCGGACCGTGGATGTGCATCGTGTATGGTCATATTTACATTATTTTTGTTAGTAAATACGAAACTGGGTTACTACTTTATTAGTTCCCAGTACACTGCAGACTGCAGGAAAAAATAATAAGAGTTTGCTATATACCCGCAAAAACACTATACAATGCAAAAATATGCACTAGCTTACTTCAGTCACTTAAAATAAACTTTTTTCCGAAATCGGTCAAGAATGACTACTTTCTCGGCGCAATTTCGGATCTCATCTAGTATTTTAGTCCGGGAACCTAAGCCGAGAAAATAACTTTCCCGTACCGGTTTTTTAATTTTAGACAGTAAATAAATTCACGCAGACAAACCAACTGATAATAATTTTGATTGCAATTTCAGAAACAAATAGTATACTTGGTTGCTTTACATTCACATCGTCATCCGGGAATGTATTGCTTTTACTAAACAGTTTTACAGTTCTAAAATAAGAAAGTACTGTGTGAAAGTGTTTTCGTGGAACCGGACAGTGCCGTACGTTTATTTAACGTTGCGCGATGGTTTCCTCATAATAAAAAGAAACGTGTGCTTATTTGGGTGCTTCTGGAGCTAATTCCACTAGACTACAGGTAGGGAATGATTCTAGTAGTGAGTTTACTGATGACTCTGTTACCATGTGACCTTTTTTTCTCTGAAAACTATGAGAATTTCTTTTATTATTATTTAAACTTTCTTACTTTAATAAAAGTTAGTTTTATTTTAATTGAGGTAAAATAACAACTAATTCTGTTTCGTTTGAGATATGACGGCGTTTTAATGAAAATTATGTTTTATTTTATTTTTATCGTTTTGAACAAGATTTAGATATTATAATTATGCTATTAATGTTATCTTTGATAACAGGTTTGTTACGTTTATTCTAACGTTCTACCTTACTAACAATATATACCTTTCTCTTTCTCATCTTGACTACTCACACCTCCCTGTTGGTTTTTGCTGGACTGTGACATTTTCTTATTTTATTAATATCAAGTTTTTCTTATCCTCTACTTTAAAAGTCATTGAAATTTTTACGTTTCCATTAAACTTGTGGCGCGGGAATATTATTCAAGTTCATAAAAAAAAAAATCGTATTTAGTAAAAATATATACAAATCAGTGTAAAATTCAACCACGTATTAACCATTAAAACCTTATTGAAACTTAAGCGGTACTCTTGGTCCGATGCGGTCAATCGCCCTTAAATAAACTATCGTTAATGGTCCTCTCCACAAAGCTTTTGAGCTCTTGCCTTGCTGAATAGGCTCGCATTTGCCCCGCCTGCCTGGAGGTGTGCGGTCACTGAGCAACAGATTTGCGGCATTATTGAATTTCCATCAAAGTCTAGCTGGCTCTCTAGATGAAAGTAATATCTTTCCTATATAAACACATTGTCCACTCGTATTCGGGAAATATGTTTAAATCGATACAGTAATGCTTTTTAAGATGCAAGTACTAAAATTAATGTGGTTTAGGCTATACCGTCTGTCTATTTTACGAGGGCCAAACCAAATATCTCGCTTAAAATATCTTTTGTAGAAGAATAAAGTTTTAGAAACAGTTATCTTATTTTTTGTGCGCTATAAAAAGAGAATGTTAAGCTACATAAGCAAATATGGTATATTGTCTAACACACAATATGGCTTTCGGGAGGGAAAGACGACTCAAGATGTAATGGCTTATACAACCTTAGACAACTCAGAGCCTGCAATCTGCATCTTTGTCAACCTTGCCAAAACTTTTGATACGGTCAGCCACCCTGATTTGTTAGATACCCTTGAAAATATTGATTTCAGAGGGACAGCATATGAACTGCTAAAAAATTATTTGCAAGACAGAAGACAATGTGTTAAAATTGACAAATAGTCGGCAGCTCAAGAAACGTTCTCTTTGGAATTCCTCAGGGCATCATAATGGGTCCACTATTATTTAACATTTATGTAAATGAAATATTTAATATCCCTATCACTGGCCATATAGTAAGCTTTGCCGACGACACGGCTTTATTCTACAAACATAAAAGTTGGTCAAGTTTAAAGGAAATTATACAAGAGTTTCCTATATTACTAGATTTTTTTGCCTCAAAATTGCTTGCCATAAATATTAAAAAAACAAAATACTTACCTTTTGCTAGTTGCGTTAATAACCTCCCTCATTATAACAAAATCATTCTCAATTATAATGACGTCGACATAGAACTGGAATCTGCAAAAACAATTAAATACCTAGGAATTGTTATTGATAGCCACCTGAAATGGGATACCCATGCAAGTAATATAGTACGAAAGTTACGTGGTCTAATTCCAAAATTTAAATACTTCAGAAATATATTTGACATCAGTCACTTTAAAACAATGTACTACGCCTTGGTTCAAACTCACTTACAGTACGGTATCCTCATTTGGGGAGGTGTATTGAACTGCCGCCTAAAACAGCTAGAGGTAATGTAAAGGTGGATTTTGAAAGTTATATTCAAAAAACCTTACCTTTTTCCCAGTTGTGACTTGTATCTAGGAACGGGAATTTTGGACATAAGACAGTTGTTTTGCCAAACTCTGATATTAAATCAAAAGAATCATATTTGCAAAAACCAAATAGTTGATAGATAACACTCGATTCAAATCAAATTCTGTCGCAATAACTAAAATGGAAAAAATAATTGCCTAAAAAAGCTTCACTTTTCTATGTCCCAACGTTTATAATGCTATACCGAATTATTTAAAAGTTCTAAATTCTATTAAATGATTTAAGAAAAAACTGAGCGATTGGATCATAGCAACTCCTAGAACCGTAATTCATAGACTAATCTAATTATCATATTCCTTGAATGTTCATATTTAAAAGTCAGCTATGCCATGATTAGTGAAAATCAATGTATACAGTTATTAACAAATTTGACAGATTGTAACTGTTGTATGTTGCGTTGTCGAGTTCTAAGACAAATTTTATATCAGTAATTATGGTGTACACTAATAATAACAAATTAGATATGATTAGTATTTATTTTCAGTGCAATTTTGACGCTGATATGGCAGTCGTAGTTTACGGAGATAGATTTCCAGATGCTCGGCAGCCAAATCGAACTATGTTTAGGAAGTTACTTCAAAATCTAAAAACGAACGGTTCATTCTCAAAAAAAGTGGTAAGGCGAGGGCATGTTGCGGATAATGTAAGCAAAGTGATTAGAGTATTGAATTATGTTAACCCAAATGAAGAAACCTCTTTGAGACAAATTCAGAGAAACTGTCGCATAAAAAAAGACAGTGCAAGAAAACGGATATCGATTAATGGTGCCATGGCCTACTTTGAGATTTGTTCCTTTTATTTTTGCACAAGAGCGTATGTCAAAGCCAATGTTTTTTGAATTTTTTGATACACATTATTATTTTTATTGTCTTTGCCGTCAACTTTCATCCCTTTAACTTTTTTCGTATCTCCTCAAATAAGGAAGCTATAACCGTTTGTGGTGTTCCTATTGTTCAGGTTTTTGTAAGATATCTCACAAAGTAGGCTATGGATTTCAAGTTTCTTTTTACCGAAATATAGTTCACAAAAAATGGAATAACTGTTTCTAAAACTTCATTCTTCTACAATAGATAAGCAAGATATTTGGTGTGACCCTTGTAAAATAGACATACGGTATATTCTTATCGCGTTTTAAATGGAATTAGATAAACCTTTCATCTTGGAAAAGAAATTTCGAGCTGTAAATCGGACTCTTAGAAAAATAAGTCGTGAAAAAACATCCAAGATCTTTGAACAATACCAAATTACAAATAACTAATACCAACATTTACTCAGACGGATTTAAATAGCTATTCGAACGAACGTGTTTCCAGGAATTTATTTTAAACGTAAATTAATCTGGAATATCTCGACGTAAAACCTGCTCTTCATAATTCAAAGACATAATTAAAAGTTTTTGAGCACACACAAAGCTCTTTCATTAAGCATACTTTCCTTTGATGAGACGTGATATTCGTAAAACCTTTAGCGGTCACAGATTGAGCTGCAATAGAGACGTACCGATTGGTGGTATAAAATCCCGTACAGCATAAAATAAACTTCTGGAACTTTCATTGTAGAATTATATTTACCCTGCAGTAAAAAAATTAATTTAGCCGCGGCGTTATGGAGACCTCGCTACAGTTACAATGTTAGCAATTCGAATCTTTGTCTTTGAATTAATGACAGATTGGTCATATTAATTATGTGTATAAGAAAATAGGATGCATTAAAAAGTGTCGGCTGGTATTTGTCTACTACAGGTAGAAAATTGGTATATAATATTATTATACTATTTTCTAAATCTTTATTATCAATTGGGGCAAGCAGACTGGGATGTATTAAATTCAATATCTGATGTAGATGAAGCAATAGATAAATTTTATGAAATATTATACAATATATTTGACAAGTGTGTTCCGAAAGTAAATACTAAAAATAATAAGTTTCCTCCCTGGTACACGCTTGAAATTAAACGAGACATTAAAGCTAAATAACGAAATAGGAAGTTGTATAAAAACACGAAAATAGAACAATGTAAAATTGATTATAATAATTTAAGATCTAAAATAAAACAAATATCAAAGTATCATATAAGAACTATATCACAAATTATAATATATGATTTATAGGAAACAACTACTCAGCGGGCAAATACCCCGACCGGCATTGAATTACGCCTTACAAATCATGAAAGAATGGTAGCCAATATCATTTGTTAATTCCCTGACCAGACATAGACCGGTTTCGAACTTATTAGTTCTCATCAGTATGTCCTAGGTCATGGAACAGACAAATGATAGTGGCCAACCTGCTAGTTTTATACAAACTATAGTAAATTGAGTAGTGATGAGAGGTAAGTGAATCCTCTCATATGGTCAATTGCTGCTATACACCATAGATATCTCCATGGGCGTATAGCGACTTGCAATTCTGCAAGTACCCTCTCTCACCCTTATCTCTGAATACTTTAATTTAGTTTAAGTTTAGTCCAGTTTAAGAGGTTAAGTATATATACAGTCTGTAGTTGGCTTATGAAAGCTGTATACTTGTACCAATAAATAAAATATTACCTCATTTTAATTAGTGTAGCACTTTCTGTATCTTGTAATCGATGGTGACTTGGATCGTTTGCAAAAGTTGCAAAATAGGGTCATGAGGGTTATATTGAGATGCAGTATTTATACTAGAGTATAACACAAGAGGCAGAAATAATTTTGTGCTACAACGTGTAAATACAACCTCTGCTCAAAGATCAATCTTCGTCAAAAGACTAAACGCATACAATAACCTCTGTAAAGGAGCTAAGGAGGCTCGTAACATAACTTCTTTTAAAAGAATAATTAAAAATATGTATATACAATGAGAAACTGTGTTAGTTATTTTATGCGTAGATTAGAATATGGAGAATTTATATTATTTTTTCTTTTCTCTTTTGGTATTATTTTGTAAAACGTATTCTGTATAGTAAAGTGCTAAGCTAAATAAAGGATTATTATTATTATTAAATTACTTTTCCAAGGAAGTTATGAATCGCTGTATATATTTTCGTTCAGAATTCCTTCATTGATTAAAGAAATCGTACGTACACCAGTGACATTTGCGGTTTAGCTACGGAAGGACCAAGGGTTCACCTTCATCCCTTGATAACAATAACAATCCTTCTCCATATACAATACGAACATTAAAAGCATTTCAAACCATTTTCCAAAACTTTTAATGGAAGGTCCACTCACCCGTCAGGCAGGGGCGATCGGCCCACGCTAACTAGGAAAGTCACCTGGGGCCGATGTTTCAATAACTCTACTTCGACCCTCTTTGCATTAATATTAGAAAATCTACATGGTACGTAATATTCTTGTCTATGCCGTATGTCCAAATCACCGATTAAAATTAAAATTTACTAAACCAAATTACAAGTTCTTTAACACTTCTTATATTTTTTACGTAAATTTTTTGTGTACCAACATTAAAAGAAATTATGACATCAGTAATTTTCTTACATGCAACCCCCATTTTAAAAAATACCATTTGAAAGAGCACATTTTTCTGCATACAGTAAGTTAAATTATATGCATATTGAGAAAAAAATCTTAACAACTTATAATAATGTAATAAAACAAAAATTCAATTAATAAATACAGCAAAAAATAATTAAATTAAATGTTCAAGTTGCCCGCCATTTGCTTCTAGACAATGTCCAAGCCGAAACTGATATTCTCGCCAAGACATTAGTATTGTTTCGGGTCCAATTCTTCCAATATCGCAATAATTCTGTGTCTTAAGTCCTCAACATTGTTCGGTCTATTAAAATAAATTTTGGATTTAAGGTAACCCCATAAAAAATAATCCAATGGGGTTGAGTCCGGAGATCTAGCTGGCCATTCAACTGAATGCAGGTGTGGCACTTACACCAAAGGACCCCGCACGGAATGATAGGAAAATGGCCCTCGGTTAAATTGCACCCAATTTTTGTATGTTATAGGTCTTGGCCTTCTGAACAATAGTTCTCATGGGCACAATGCTCAAAAGTCAATATAGCGCAGGCCACTACTTGCTTTTCCTATTATTTGGGTTTTCTACCACATGTATTATTGTCCTCTTCAAAAACAATTCACCGAATCACAAAATAATAGAATTATTGGAAAAAGCCTCTGCGCCCGTGACGTTTACGCCAAAGGAATAGTCAGAGGTTATGTTTTGCAAATAATATAAGTCGGATTAAACACAGAAATAATGTATTTTGCTGACGTTTCGGAAAGTAATCTCTTTCCGTTTTCAAAGCTTTTTTTTTGGAAGAACTCTTATTTTGCTGTGTATGTCAAATACACAGCTTTAAGATTGTGTTTATGTTATTTCCATAGATACTTACTACTTACACAGAACATAGAACTGATGATATTTTCTTTTAGATAATGTTGATATTGTTAAGTTCTTCTTTTAACATTGGTAGCCAGGTTGTACAAATATCTACAGAACAATTCGATACGCACTTGTCTTCATTTAATAAGATTATTGCTGATTTTTTAATTTTTCTTTTTTTGGTATCTGCTTCTTTTGTTAAAATTTTTGCCGAGTCCCAGTTTATTCTATGTCCGTTTTCCCAAGCATGTTCACAAATCTTTGATTTCTGAATTTCATTCTTTCTAATGTAATTCTTGTGCTCATCCAACCTCACACTGAAAGGTCTGGATGACTCACCCACATAACATTTATCACATTCGCACGGGATATTGTAAATACAGTTTTTTTTATTCTGCTCGCTGTTTATCGGTTTTGTTTTTGTCAAAATAGATCTTAAAGTGTACCCCGTTTGAAATATCGTCCTAACATCAAATTTGTCATCTATACGGCGTAGCTTTTCCGATAGTCCGTATACATAAGGAATTATTGCTGTATAATGACGTTCAGGTTTTTGTCGTACCTGATTATCCCTATTTTCAACATTTATGAAAACTCTATTTATGAAAAGGCTTCAGGATATTGATTTTGTACTAGAACCTCTTTGATAAATTTTTTCTCGTTATTCAATATTTCATTATTAGATGCAATTATTTTGGCCCTATCGTATAAACATTTTACAACACCCCTTTTAACATTTATTGACTGATTTGAGTTAAAATTTAGATATCTATTAGTATGTGTTGGTTTTCTATAAACGCTTGTTTCAATTGTATTATTTACCCTTCTAATTAAAACATCTAAAAACGGTAGTTCATTCCTACATTCTACTTCTAATGTGAATTTAATAGACGGTTCCTTACTATTTATATTTTCCAAAAAACTATCTAGTAAATCGACACCATTAATTTATTTTGGCAAAGCCAGTCGTACAAAATTCGAAGTTCAACATTCAGAGTATCAAAAATTTCTCTGAAATCCTATCCTGCAACACAAAGGGTATCGGTCGCAAATAGATTAGCACACGATTTTTTAAAGCTAGAGCATAAATGGCAAACAAAAGAGGACCGAGGACACTCCCCTGAGGAACGCCTCAGGTAATTTCAATTTTACTTGATACGTTCTAATTTTGTCATTTGATACTTGTTCATTAAATAATCCTCAATCCAGTCTAAAGCACTGCTATTTACACCATATAATTGCAACTTTTTAATAAGAACATTACGATCAGTTGTTTCAAATACCCTTTGTAAGTCCATAAATACATTAAGCATCACTTTCCCTTCATTCATGTCCTTTCTCCATGTTGAACATACAGACTGCAGGGCTGATTCACAGGAATGGTTAGCTCTAAACCCAGATTGCCCAGTAAATAATAACTGATTAACCTCAAAATAGGTCTGTTCAGATACGATTATCTCATTGATTTTATCGACAACTAAAAGTAAATTAATTGGCCTGAATTTTGCAGGAATTTTAGGCTTGGTTACTTTTGGATAAGGCACTATCACGCTAGTCTTTAATTCACTTGGTACTTTTCCAGTTGCCAGTGAAGTGTTTATGAGATGCAATAGGGCATATCCAATTACACGACACATATCCTTAACCATTTTTATATTTAGCCAATTATCAGTGGTATTTTATTTTTTAGTCCTTAAATTTTTTTTAAGCTTTCCTAGTGTAATGTTTTCAAATCTTAATAAGCGAGATTGTTCGTCTGCTTTATTTTCATCAATTTTGATACCCAATAACCTCTGATGTTTCCTGTATGCTATCTGAATGAAACTTGTTAAAATTTTCTTCTGCCGTTCCACTATACTTTCCATAATTAATGTCTGTGAAAGTAACTTGGATTTTCTTACCTATCATCTCTTTTAATGTTCTCCACATATTTTTGCTATTTCCCTTACATCTATTTATATTTTGATCACAGCATTTAGCTTTTTACCACGTATTATTGAAACCACCTTATTTCGTAACCTTTTATAGTCTTCCTCGTCAATTTCAGAAGTAGTTATACTGAATTTCCTATACGCTTTGTCTCTTATGTATTGCGCCTGCAGTACTAATTCTGTTATCCAAAGGTTATTTTTCTGTTTATGTTGATTATCTTTTGGAATTACTTTGTCTATTGCTGTCTGAATGAGATTCATAAAACCTGCATATAAAACGTCTACGTCCGTAGATGTATAATTCCAATTTGCCCCTGTTAATTGTAATATTATTTCTGAAATGGTCTCATCCCTTAAATATCCTTTATGATAGTCTCTGGTTCTTCGCAATAGTATTGAACGTAAATCCTGTGCCAATGATTTCATGGTTACTTATCGCGGTGGTAGTAGAACTGGTGTGAAGTTGTCACCAAAGTTATAGAACTATTAATAACTTAATAAAAAAATTATTTCATTAAGACAAGACATCTAGTAAGTCTTGATCCTTCAAGTTTCACTTCAACACCTCTAATCGATCTTAAATAAGAATATTTCAGTAGTGGAAATTTAGTACTTCATACATCACTGACAATACTCTGTTATATTAACTGAGAAAAACTATCCCGACAAGAAAATCCGATTCGTACTATTGAAAAAAAAAATCACAAAACACTATAGTAACATTAAATATTTTAAAATCGTATTTTATATTTAGCACATTTCACTTTAGGTATTTTAGCTTTAAATACACAACAGCACTGCAGTTACAGCTCGTTCGCAAGGAATTACGAAATTCCACCCAGACTCGTCGGGAAACTTCCAAATTAGTAAGCTAAATAAATCGCACAAGGTATGCCGAAGAAGTCCCAGATGCTGAATATCATCGGAACGGCGTAAAACATTCCACAAAGTTGGCAAACGGAAGTGCGAGTCATGATGTTGAAACAAATAACGAAGTCAGTTTATCAGCCTGGAATATCGTCTGCGGGTGGATATTTCGCCACCCTGAGAGGTCTGTGAAAGCCAATTCTACCCCAGTTAAAGGGTTGGGTATAGTGCAGAGAACCTTAGGTAAGTTTATTTTAAACAAGGAAAAACAAGAAGCCTGTCTGTGCATCGGCGACGATGAAAATAATTTTGTGAATTTGAATATAGAGTAAAATTTACAATATTAGACGTTCACTTGGGAATATCGACAAAGGGAAATCGATTTGAAAATCATATTGTTCTTTGTATATACGTATATTAAAGAAGATTGCACTTTTCTCATCATCTATTCTTTACTGTGAACTTTTTCCGTGTATCGAAATGTAAACAAGGGGCAAAACATCATATTTAAATAAATATACTTTAGAAAATCATATACAGGGTGCCTACTTTACGGAGAACGCGCTAAATATTTATTTATTTATTTACATACACCATCCAACAGCCAAAGCCAATTAATGGATAGGAAAATACAGGTTTATGAACAAATATCACAAATTACAAATTAATAAGTCAAACAGAATAATATATATAACAATATATAATACATAATATAATTTTAACGAGCGTGGGAAGGGAAAAAACTTTTGTTAAACGAATCGTTATTTGTTGCTCTGGAGTTAGTGAAAAATCTTGCAAATTCGTCCACAATTTCTTGTGTATTATTTAACTGGTCATCTTTATATACTAAATTTTGGGGGATAGTGGATACAATCTCGTTTAATACCTACTATGGAGGAAAAGAATTTAATTAGGATTTATTTCCATTTTAGTCGGTAAGAACAAACTCGAAATGGTCGTGATTTACTTTGTGAAATGTAATTAAAAAACCTGAAAATTGAAAAAACCTCAAACCCCCAAAAATGGTAAGGAACGTTCCTATAAACATATTGGTCAAATACTTCTTGATGAGGCATTTTCGCACACATATTTTATAGGAACCTTTTTACAATTTTTGGATGTAGAATGAGTTTCCAAACGGAAGAGAGTTATATTCCCAATACTATTATGGAATGGTTGATATACTAATATTGATAAATCAAATTCATAATTACTTATTTTTTATATTGTAAGGAGTACAGTAGACTTGTTTACTTAATCATCTACTGAAGGAAACGGAAGAATGCAACCCACAAGAAAATAACCAAACCTAATGAAGTTATCTTTTAAGGAACAGGAGATACGATTGACTGAAGTTGATGGGTAACTTTTATTCAGACATAAGTTGTCTTTTGACTTTGGACCCTGGTTCTATCCTGACAGGCATCTGAATACACTCTTCCAAAACAAAACTATTACATCAATAAAATTCTAAATTCTATAAAAGCTCGCTTGCATTCTAAGAAGTTTATACTTTAAAATATGTTCCAAAAAAAAAGTTCCAGGAACCACAAAAAAGCAAACATGAAACTATTTCTTTAAATTTATACATTATGTTTTAAAATCTTACTTAATTTCTAATTTATATTTTACTGTGTATTTTTAAAGAATATTTTTAGAAAAAAGAGAAATATACCCCCTACCTATATTGCATAAGAGGCACTAATAACTCAAGTAACAATTTAAATGCTATTTAGTCTGGCTCTCGTTTTATAGAGGTTTTATGGAGGATGTTTGCAAACTAATTAGTTTTAAATTAGGTTTATTTGAAATCATATCTATTTCTAGAGTACAAGAATTTATTGAAAAGCCTTTTAGTATATCTTAAAACTTGATCATACAACCTTTTGAGCTTTCACTGGCTGCAATTTTATAAAAGTTTTATTATTAATGTTAAAATTGCTTTACAAAATATACATATAGATCTCCTGTATCCTCTTGTGAAACCTTCTCCTCTTAGGAAGCGGTCTCTTGTCAAAATACGCAATAAAACAATGACTCATTTATTAAATGCACCATAAATCTTATTATATTTTACTATACGTGAATGAAACGAAAATCACTTAAGAAAATGAGGTTATGATATATTAATTTGATAGAAATTCTAAGGCGAGACGTGTACAGGATGTCCAAGTCAACGCCAACAGGCAAGTGGAAAAAAATTAAAAACAGTGGCAATTTTAAAAGGAAAATTAAATTATTTAAAACTTCTTAATGATACTCTAGACAGACAGACGGACAGACGATCAGTTGGACAGGCAGACGAACAGGTAGGCAGACGGATGAGCGGATAGACAGATGAGCCATAATTGCCTTAATTACCTTTATTTTTACCTATATTACCCTTAATTACTCTCTAATTGACTCCCACCACTCTAATTATAACACCATTTCTATTACCTCTCACCACTTCAATTACTCCCACCACCTCACCTAGACCCCGCCCCCTAACTACCTCCCACCACTAATCTGATCACTGATCATGGTCCCGCTCCTGCTCCGACCCTCTCTCATTAGACATCTACTATTTATCAGTAGTTAGAACAGTTCTAATGAAAATCCCGTAGATTATTAAAAAACTTAATTTGTTACTTGGGAAGCTCGGATATATACTTCCCAATGGACATGTACAAGAATTAAAAATGGCGATCGAGTAAGTAAAACGTAAATAAAAAATAAAGAGAAAATTAGTACCAAACCATAATAAAAAATCGAAAAAAGGACCCACCTAAGTCAATTGTGAAATTACATTCTGTACAAATTTATTGTTTTCGACCTAAAATGACAAGGAACCTCAAATAACTTAACGTCCTTATAGAGGAATTTGCTGGTCAACTTACTTAAGGCGTAGACGAAATGGAAATGTTATTCGATACTTCTACAATGGGCGATATAGTCGAGAGGAAAGGAGTTAAGTAAGAAGCTTAAACGATGTACAGAAAAAAAATTAGTTTTCTCGTACAATATTGATGAGGGGAAGGTAATATTTAACTAGCATTCACACTCAGACAATTCACCCAGTCATCTGCACACAATGCAACTGGTGCCCTTAATTCATCTCAACACCACCTCTACCCACAATATTAAATTATGTATTAGATTTCCCGAACAATTTGTAATTGAACACAAAACACAATACTCAAAGAGAATTATTCACGATACACTAAACTCCAGATGCAGCTGTTCCGGACCCAAGTATAACAATTAATAGCAGAGTAAAGGAAATAGATATTAGCGAGCGGTTTTCAAACAAATTTATCTTTTGCATTATATTAAACAAAGTAATGTTTTAACTACTAGATAGGATGCGGTTGTGAAGTTGAGACGAACTTTGTTCAAAAACTGCCATTAGAATATAATGGGGAAGATAATACGAGTAGTTAGTTCGCTGCACTCCCTAGTATATGTATAGTAATCCTTTATTTAGCACTTTGCTATAAACAATACTTTTTACAAAATAATAATGATAATAAACTTTATTTCTATAAGACTTTTACATGAAAAGTATTAGAATTGCCAAACACATAATGTATAAGTAAATATAAATAAATATAGAAATAAAAATATATAAAAATAGCTATATATAATATGTAAATAACGAACAACATATAAGTGTATAGTCAATAAAATATTTGTAAGTCGACACTTAAAAAAAAAAACAGAAAGAACAAAGATTACAAATGCAAAGAAAAATATTTAATGATTACAGTGAGTCAGTTACCTAATATTAGAGTAGCGCAATAGAAAAAAAATCATGAACTGTATAAAAACTATGCCCTAATAATAATAATTTTACTGATTTCTTGAACATATTTATATTTTCAATGTTTTTTATGCGGGAAGGTAAATTATTAAACAATTTAGCAGGCATCACAAAGGAACTATTTGGTAATAGAGAAAGTCTGTGAGGGGGTACAGCACATAGTTCTTATAATCCTTTTTTGCATTATCAAGACATCAGTTATTACCCCAGTTTATAATGCCATAACTAAGAACTGAATTTACGTACGCATAATAGTATGTAGTATGCTAGAAATGTATGTTTATTAACAGACTTTCTCATTTGCCATATTGAAAAACAGGTTACTGGCAATTTTTTCAAAACTATTTCGATTTGAGGAAACCACGAAAGGTTACAATCGATTTCTAATCCCAGAAACTTGACGGCAGGGCTCTGAATTAATGATTTATTTGAGGATCCAACTAATAAACTGCAATTGTTATCTCTCGTCGAAAATGTAATTAGTTGTGATTTTGCAGTGTTTAGTATCAATCTATTATTACTGCAGTAATTTTCCATATTTGGGGTACAAATACTGGCTTTTTGGCTTAGAGATTTAAAGTCCTTATCAGATGTGACTCTTGCTGTATCATCCGCAAACAGTGAAACAAGTCCAAAGTTCAAGCCCTTATTAATGTCATTAATAAACAATAAAAATAATAGAGGGCCTAACGTGCCACTCTGCGGAACCCCTACTCGTAAAGGCCGGATGTCAGAATAGTACTCCCTTGTTCCAGATTTTAAAATGACTTTTTGTGCTCTGCCTGTCAGGTAGGAACATAGCCAATTATAGGCTGATCCTCTAAGACCATAGTTGTAGACCTTCTTTAGTAGAATACTATGGTCTACCATGTCAAAGGCACGTGTAAAATCAAATAAAATTCCAACAACTTTTTGATTTTTGTCAAGTTGTTCTAAAATATAATTGGTAAAAGAAACCATAGCATCTTGAGTTGACAACCCTTTACGAAAACCAAACTGATATTTATAAATACCAAAAGAAAAAATAATATAAATTTACATATTCTAATCTACACATAAAATAACAAATACAGTTTCTCATGAATCTATTGTATATACATATTTTTAATTATTCTTTTGAAAGAAGTTATGTTACGAGTCTCCTTAGCTTCTTCACCGAGGTTATTGTATGTCTTTGGTCTTTTGACGACGATTGATCTTTGGGCAGAAGTTGTATTTACACGTTGTAGCACAAAATTATGTCTACCTCTTGGGTTCTAATCATGCAAATCATCAAAATTTGCACATTATCTTGCAAATAAGGAGGTACTAGATCCATTCTTGTCTTATGTATGAAAACCAGTACATTGAATTCAACATAATTTGGTATATTCATCCATCCTAAAACTTTTAGCATATCATTCACTCCAGTATAAATACTGCATCTCAATATAACCCTGATAACCCTATTTTGCAACTTTTGCAAACGATCCAAGTCACCACCGATTGCAAAATACAGATCAGTGCTACAATATTTAAAATTGGGTAATATACTAATATTAATATACCAATTTTTTACTTGTAGTAGACAGATACCAGCCGACTCTTTTTAATACACCAATTTTTTGAGCTATTTTCTTACACACATAATTAATGTGACTACTAAATTTAATATTATCATCTTGATTACATCTAAGCATTTAATTTCATTAACAAACTGAATTGCTTCAGCACAAACTTTAAATTCTAATGCCTCCTGTCTTATTTCATCTTTAAATTTATTTTACAATCTTACTTTTTGTTTTAGATACATTTAGCTTCACCAATTTTTCCCCCTCGCTGGATCTTCACCTTGTCGCGGTGAGGGGGCTTGAGTGCTTCGATGATCCGAGAGCTATGCCGGCGGTAGCTCAGCTACCAGTAGGGTCACCC
Organism: Leptura quadrifasciata; assembly: GCA_963675555.1. NCBI lineage: Eukaryota > Metazoa > Arthropoda > Insecta > Coleoptera > Cerambycidae > Leptura > Leptura quadrifasciata. Next base: position 7,778,308 of record OY776681.1, on the reverse strand, counting down.
TTGCCGGACAGGTCAAAGAGAGAAGCGAGACTAAGAAAGATCCAAGCACACACACTTACACACATACACGTACATTCACCAACATAAAATACAAAACATGCGCCTGGACGAGAGTCCGACACCCTCTGTACTTATCTAGGCCGAACTTTGAGGCAGGACCCCGGATTGGGATCGTGTTTGGAGAGGTAGCAGTGAAAGAAGCTGGGGGTGGTACACCCAGTGCCGCCGGATAGTATAGGAGCCCACCCTTACCTAGCCAGTGTAGGGGGCTGCTCTTTCAAACGGTGTATAATCTCGGGCCATACAGTAGTGCCAGGTGGCGCCTGGATAGGGCCCTGCTGTTTGGTTCGGGGGGCTTCACTAGCGGCTGCCAACCTTTTCTGCCGGGAAAAGTCAAGCCACGGAGCACTGCCGGGAGGAGAAAGAGGATTGAGGGCTCCGACAGTCCAGGCACATACCCAATTACACATACACACACACACACATACGCACATACACACACACCCACATTTAAACACACGTCCACTCAACTAACAAAAATGGAAAAACAAGAAGCAAAAGATGATAAGGTAAACGTACCAACAACCACAACACAACCAGAGCTCCCTAGCTCAAAGGAGGAAGAGATGGAAATAGTACCCATCGCAGTAGAGGAGGAACTCTTGAGATCCCCTAGCAGCGCGTCTGATGAGGACTTGGAAAGGTCCACATTAGACAAAGAGGCTAGAGAGGCTCTCAAAAGAGAAAAAAGGCGAGAAAAGAGGAGGATCGCCAGAAGGAAGAAGAGGGCGGAAGTGTCGGCTCGGGGGGGGCAGGTGATGCAGGGCGACTCGGATCGAAAGGTCCAGAGTCATCGGGCCGAACCTGTTGCCTTAGAGCTGACAGAAACCCCAGGTGAGTCTGGGAGTCAGCCTGGTCCAAGCTCTGGGAGCTCCAATAAGGAGCGACAGGAGCCGGGGCAGGCGGACGAACAGGCTTCCGGAGGTGACCAACCCCTCAAAATGAGGGGCCCTAGAGCGAGGCAGGCAAAGAGGGCGGAGAGAAGGGAGGCCAAAAGGCAATCCTTCATACTCCCCTCTGCACCTGCTTCGGTCAGGGGCGTTGAGGTGCCAAAGGGTCCACAAAGACCCTCAGGCGCCCCACCCCCGAAAAAGGGCCCAAAAAGACGAAGAAAAGAGGAGCCAACCCCACCCGAGCGACAGAGGAAGCGGGTCAGAGGGAGTGCCAGCTCTCCGAGACGGACAGGCAAAGCAGCGAACGTGTCCCCATTACTAAGGGGAAGCACGGGCGCTGCCAAAGTGTCGGATTCGGGGGCTGGACCCCAACTGTCTAGCTACAGCTCTGCCGCGAAAAGGGAAAGCCAGGTTCCAGCCAGTTTCCAGCCGAGAGGACGGGACTATGACACAGGAGGAAGGGGAGCGGACGAGGAATCACCTTGTGTCGGAGATGCTCCAGGCTATGACGGGCCCCGAAGGGGAACCCTACGGCCCGGAGCTTCGCTTCAGGAACTCGGGCCTGGTGGATCCAGGCTGGTTCCTGATAACGACGCAGGATGAAACCTCGAAGCGCTGGCTGCTTGAAAACTGGAGACCACTGGCCGGGGATGGTGTCACTCACCTTCCGCGTAATGCGGGCGGTTGATGCCCCCTGGCCAGAGCAGGTCGGCTTTTGGCTGAGAAGCCAAGAAGTAGACCTCTCCAGAAAAAGAGACATGCTGGCGCGTCAAAACCGCTCTCTAAACGTGGACAGGTGGAAACACCTGAAAACGACGGGAAAACCTGGAGGATGGCATCTCATCTTCCTGGTCGGCCACGAAACCATACGACGGCTGGAGGAGGCCGAGTGGGTGCTCTACTTCGAGCTGGTTACCCTTACAGTACGTAGGGTACCGGTTTGGAGCGGAGTGACTCGCCGGACTCCTGCCGCAGTCGAGGGGCCGAGGCCGGCCGAGGAGGAGAAAGAATAACAGGCCTAATCACCCGTATCCAGACGCCCCACGGAGCTATTACTAGGGGTAAGCCAAATCAACCTCCAGCACAGTCGGGATGCTACTGGAGAGCTAGTCAGCATTCTGACAGGTAAGACCGGGGGTATAATACTAATTCAGGAACCATATGTTTTCAGGAATCGAGTAAGGGGCCTAGGAAGTTCTGGCTACCAAATGGTAGTTGGAAAAGAGGGAGACGAGGAGCCACCAAGGACATGCATCCTGGCATCCAAGGACCTTCAAGTTGTGCCACTGCCTCAACTGGGAACCAGGGATGCCACAGCAGCTCTCCTCGAATACAAGGTAAGTAATATTAGTCGTAAGGTAGTCATAAGCAGCATATATCTTCCATACGATAATGCGCGATTGCCACCTACTGAGGAATTAGAAAATGTAATTTTCTACGCAAGAAATTTAGGTCTTCCGTTAATAATCGGTTGCGACGCCAATGCCCACCACATAGTGTGGGGCAGCTCAAACGTTAACGTTCGGGGCGAGACTCTGTTAGAGTACTTGGCGTCCACAGACCTACAGGTGGTTAACAGGGGGAGCGAACCGACGTTTGTCAATCGCATCCGCCGGGAGGTTATTGACATAACGCTGGCCTCCCAATCTCTGATTGAGGACGTTAAGAACTGGAGGGTTACCAATGACATCTCAATGTCCGATCATAGAATGATCAGATTTGAGATGGAATACGATAGGAAAGAGGCCACCCCTCGACGAAACCCGAGGGCGACAGATTGGGGAAAATACATCTCTGCTTTAGAGAGTTCGGAACTCGACTATGAGGGCCACATAACTTCCCCAGAGCAATTAGACAATGAGGTATATAGTCTCGAAAATCGTATAATTAATGCATATGAGGAATCCTGCCCCCTCAAGGCGGCGGGGGTGCGGAGGGCTCGTTGGTGGAGTAGGTCACTTGAAGACCTGAGACGGGCGGCCCGACGCACTCACAATCGAGCTGTCAAAGAGGGGGAGGGGACCACATGGGACGATTTTAAAGAGGCTAGAAGGAAATTCAAAAAGGAATTAAGACTCAGCAAGAGGGCAAGCTGGCGGACATACTGTGGGGAGGTAGACTCTCTACCGGAGTCCGCCAGATTGATGAAAATACTCAGCTGTGGAAAAAAGGAGACCATAGGGTCCTTAAAAAAGCAGGACGGGACATGGACCACCTCCAGTGAGGAGTCACTAAGACTACTCTTGGACGTTCATTTCCCCGGAGATAGCGCCGCCGCGGTCATAGCCCTAGAGGAGCAGGTCCCACAAGCGGATTGGCAACTCGCAGAGGGAATGATAACGGACGGCGCGGTTTCCTGGGCGGTGAACGAGTTCGATCCCTATAAGGCAGCAGGACCAGACCGAATCTTCCCAGCTTTGCTCCAGAAAGGCCTGGGAATACTCCTACCTCATATGAGGAGAGTATTTAGGGCCAGCCTGGCATTGGGATACGTTCCACTGGCCTGGAGACACGCCAAAGTGACCTTCATCCCCAAGGTGGGAAAGAAGGACTACACGGCCGTAAAATCTTTTAGGGCAATCAGTCTCACATCCTTCCTCTTGAAAACATTGGAAAGGATAGTGGACAGACACCTGATGGAAGGGGTGCTAACCAGATACCCAATTCATCAGAATCAGCACGCATATAGGCAAGGGAGGTCCACAGAGACAGCCCTGCATGCCGTTGTGCATAAGGTAGAAAGGGCCCTCCACTACAAGGAAGTAGCCCTAGTAGTATTTTTTGATATAGAAGGAGCCTTTGATAAGGCAAGTACGAGGACTATCTGTAAGGCCCTACAGGCCAGGGGTACAACCCCTATACTGGTCAGATGGGTGCAGTCTGCGCTGGAAGAAAGAAGAGTCAGCGCAGCCCTAGGGGACTGCCTGGTGGACATCGGGGTGAAGGGAGGCTGCCCTCAAGGCAGCTGCCTTTCGCCTCATCTATGGTGCCTAATAATGGATGGTCTCCTGGAGAGGCTGACGTCAGAGGGCTTCTATGCGCAGGCATATGCAGACGACGGGCTAGTTCTTGTAACTGGCCGGTTCCTAAGCGTCGTCTGCGACAGAATGCAGGTAGCCTGCAGAATTATTGAAAGATGGTGTGGTGAGACGAATCTTTCAGTCAATCCATCCAAGACTGAACTGATCCTCTTCACCAAAAGGAGGAAAATAGAGAATTTCAGGGCACCAATAATGTACGAAAGACCCCTAGCACTATCGCAAGAGGTCAAGTACTTAGGGGTGATCCTGGATAAAAAACTGTCATGGGGAGCACAGGTCGACAGAATCGTAGAGAAGTCGACGGCAACCTTCTGGCAGTTGCGCCAGGTGGTGGGCAGGAACTGGGGATTTAGTCCACGGATCCTGCACTGGGTCTACACGGCGGTAATCAGACCTAGACTCCAATATGGGTCGGTGGTCTGGTGGCCGAGTGTGAACCGCATCACCACGTCTCGAAGACTGGCAAAAGTTCAAAGACTTGCCTGTCTTGGGATTACAGGCGCAATGAGGACGACACCTACAGCTGCCTTGGAAGTAATGCTAGGGCTGCCAACGGCCCAAGATGCGGAAGTGATGAAGAAACATCGTTTCACTTCTTGGGACAATGTGAAGCGTTCGGGCGTCTGAGGTATGAACTCTTCGGCGCCACAACGCTCCCAAAAGAGGAAATGGACTCTCTCGAATGGAAACATGTCCTGACCTTCATTGGAAGATCAGGAAGGTTTCAAGAGGGAGTAGGAGGCCGAGTGGAAGTGAATGGTTGAGGGGACGTCAGGGGGTAGGTAAAAAGGGCCCATTTGTGGCCTACTTGCCAGGCACTAGGCCTCCCCCAATAATTCTACTACTACTAGCTTCAATTTATTTACTTCTAATCAGTCACTTACTTCTTTCAAGACTTTATTCATTTGAGTCATCAATAACGCACTATTTTCTTCTGTTATATATTATAAATAACTGCATCATCTGCAAATAAGTGATAACCGTTGCAATGTCGTTAATATATAAATAAATAAAAACGGACCTAAAATACTTCCTTGCGGTATACCAACATTTGTACTCTTTGTACTAGATACATACTCATCATGCTTTACTTTTACTTCTACCACTCAAATAATTACTTATCCACATATGTACCTCTCCCTCAAGCCCACATCCTTTCAATTTATCTAACAATCTATCTCTATCTACGGTTTCAAAAGCCCTCTTAAGATCCAAAAAAATTATACCAGTTACTTTGCCTATATCACTTGCCTTTTTCCATTCTATAATAATACAACTGTAAAACGCTTTCATAACTATATCCTTCTCTGAAACCCGATTGGAACTTGCATAGTAATTGGTTCTCCTTCACAAACTCTAAGATTCGTACATATACAATTTTTCCAAATGCTGAAAACATATTTATTGGTCGAAATTCTTTAGCTTTAAAGATTTTAATAACTTTTCTCAATACATGGTTGAAACTTTCAATACATCAGGAACAATACCAATTTGTAGCGAAGTATTAATGACATTTAGAAGAGGATCAGCCAATATGTGAAAAAATCTTTAATAATAATAAACTTCATTCCAAAGAAATGCTTTGCAATCAACTAGGTAATTGATACACATAAAAATGAAATGACGTCAAAAACAACAAATATACCTGACTATGATATTATATTATTACAAAAATAATCTTTTATACTATAAGATTCCAGATTCACTATCATTTTTTAAACTTTTCTCTTAAATAAACTTATGCTAACAGTATTTTAAAAACTCAATGGCAACTTGTTATACAGCTTTATGCACATATAGAATAGATTTTTTTTTGTTTTTGTCAGGTTATGTTGAGGGCATGTAATATCTGGTGTCCTTGTATTATATTCATGTTGAATATTATTTACAGAATTCTTAAATATAAATATTAGGGATTCATAAATGTACATACCATAAATAGTCATTATACTATTAGATTTAAATTTACTTCGACATGAGTCATAGTAATTCACTTGAAGTATAATTCTTCTCGCTTTTGTATAATAAAAATTCTTTTAATATCTGCATTACTACCCCAAAAAATTATCCCATATTTAACTGACTACTCGAAATTAGGAAAAAATTTAGACTTTTACTACTTTTAAAATTTAAATATTTTGTAATTATCCTTATGCTGTAACAGATTTTATTTAATTTCAAACACAATTGATCGATTTGAATTCCCCAATCTAGATGTTTGTCTATTTGGATGCCAAGAAATTTTGTATTTTCCACCAGATTTTTGTGTTCTCCTGATATTGTAATATTATCGGGAGTTTCAATTCTTGCTTGTTTTGTCCTTCATAGAATAATATTAGCTTTTTATTTGTTTAAAATAAATTTGTTTTAACCATACCACTTACTTGTGCTTGAAAATAAATTATTACACTCCTGTATTAATTTGGGATAGGTTTCTGGCACCAGCAAAATATTATTATCATCAGCATAATTTATAATACTGTGATTTATATTTGTTACAACATTTCATAAATCATTTACATATATGATAAATAAAATTGGACCCATTATACTGCCCTGTGGAATTCCAATATTATTACTTAAAGTTTCCGATTTAACAAGTTCATTATTTCTCATTATTTTTATCCTCTGCTAGCGATCTGAAAGGTAAGATCTCACTCACTCAAGTGCAGTTCCTCTAATTCCATATTTGTCTAGTTTTATTAATAGCAAGTTATGATCCAAACAATCATATCCCTTAGATAAATCCAAGAACATGCCTCAAGCAATTTTTTTATTTTCCATAAATTCAAAAATGTTCTGCGTAAATTGAAATATTGCTGTCTGTGTAGATCTTCCTCTCAGGTAGCCATGTTGAGTGTTATTAAATAATTAACAAACATTCATATATTCATTTAACTGAAAACACATAGCCATTTCAAAAAATTTTGAGAAACTAGGATGGTCTATAATTTCCTAACAACTCCGGATCTCCTTTTTTGTAAAGTGGTTTAATACAAGCCAATTTTAATCAGAAAAAATTCCAAATTTAAAAGAATTATTTATAATATGGCAAATTACCTCGTTATAGGTCTCAAATACACTGACTGATTGTTATCTAAAATATTACATTGAAAAGGAATTTTATTTACATTTATTACACTTTATAAATGAACATGGCAATATCATCTGGACTACTTTTGCTTGATAATGAAAGGATTATATTTTTTAGCTCGTTTTTTTGCAATAATTTAAAACCAGAAAATTTGCTATGACTATGCGTTAATTGGTATTGTCTATTATTTCTAGGTATACCATTGACTATTTAACTCACACTATTTATATAAAACTCGTTCGTAGCATTCATATCCTAAAAAGTTAAAGTTAACAAAACGATAAATTAATATTTCTTATATCACACAGGAAATTGAGCGCTTCTTTGGCGTTGAAACATTTTTTTGGGGAATATTTCGTACGTTGCTATAATTTGTACTCTCAACAAGGAACATACGCTCGGCTCGAGTCTTAAGTCACCAACACGAGATAAAATATAGAACAAAAAAGCCAAATACGAATAAGATTTCTGTTTGATGCGTAATGGGCTTATTTTACAACTAGCTTCATCCTTTTTAATAATAGGATGTCTAATGTTGCGGTAGAACAAAATGATTTCTTTGGAATGAACAGGGAATGTTTTCCCTACCTATTTGAAGGCATTATATAAGAGCATATCATACGAAAATACTAAATCTAGGGTAGGTCCCTTCTCCATGTTGAACACACATACTGCAGGGCTAATTCACAGGAATGGTTTGAATGGAATTTTAGGTTTGGTTATTTTTGGAATAGGCACTATCGCGCTACTTTTTAACTCACTTGGTACTTTTCCAGTTACTAGTGAAGTAAGGTATTTATTAGATCATTATTATCATCGTCAAACAGCCTGTCTTGTCCACTGCTGAACATAAGCCTCTCTCAATATTTTCCATCTATTTCGATCCTGGGCATCCTGGATCCAATTCGTTGTGATTCGCTTTATGTCGTCTGCCCATCTAGTTGGTGGACGCTCTCTATTCCTAAACGCATCTTGCCTGGGTCGCCACTCCATAATCCGTTTTGTCCATTTATCGTTGGGCATCCTTGCCACGTGTCACTGACCCTAGTTCTTTGTCGTATTTGTTCATTAGGAACTGTATCTCTTATTGTAATTCCTAACAAAGAACGTTCCATGGCTCGTTGAGCTACTCTTACTCTGTTAGCTGATCTCTGTGTTAGGGTTAAAGTTTCTGATCCACAAGTCAATACAGTTTACCTGCATTTGACTTGGTCGAGTACTTTACGCTTGAGGCAACCCGGGCATCTCGGATCTAAAGACGTCTTTAAGCTTTCCACACGCGATCCAGGTCAGCCCAATTTTTCGATCGATCTCACAAGTCTGATTATTCTTGCCAATTTTAATTTCATGGCCTTGATATTTGCAGGATGTAACTAAAACAGCTCCTTAACCACTTTTATATTTAGCCAATTATCACTAGTACTTTCATTCCTCACTTCTTAAACAATTTTTTAAGCTGTCCTAGAGTAATGTTTTCTTTCGGAGGTATTTTGTCTGTTGCTGTCTGAATGACTTTCATAAAATCTGCATATAAAACGTTTACGTCCATGGATGTATAATTCCAATTTTTCCTCGTTAACTCTACTATTATTTCTGAAATAGTCCCTTAAATATCTTTCTATGATTCCATGGTCACTTATCGCAGGAAACTCTCTTGGGACCTCTTCATCATCAAAGTTGTTTGTGACTATATAGTCGATCAGAGTGGATGACTTATTGGTTATTCTAGTTTCCTTCATACTATTTGTTTAAGGCTTGCATGCACTAAGTTTCTTAGTCTTTTGATATCACTAACGTTCTTCAACCAATCAATATTTAAGTCACCCATAATCACAGTTCCTTGCTTGCGGATATCAATTTTATCTAATCTGTTATCTAATTATTCTGAGAATTCCCTATAGTTTGCGTCTGGAGATCTATAAATAGCGCCCACCGTAATATTTCCCTTCCGTCTACTTACCATTATCCAAAGTGCCCAGTATTTGTAGTCCTCTATATCGTTACATAAGATTGTCAAACAAAAAAACAAACAAAAAACAAATTTGTTTACCACTGCTCTAACAATTATTATTGACAACAAACTGACAGTCAGAGGAATAGGTCTCAGATACCGTTTTGATGGCGGACTTTTTAACATAGGGCGCTTTAGAGCTTTCACGAAGACACGCACACGATTCATTTGTGATCTCCAGTATGCGGATGACTGTGCACTTTTAGCCTCTACGCCGGAAGAGCTTCAAGAACTTTTAGATGTGTATGCCCAGAGCTATGATTCCTTGGGACTTAAAATCAACATTGGAAAGACTAAGATTATGTCAACTCCTCATCAAGTTAACCAAATAGACATTACACTTAACGGAAATTCTCTTGAAGTGGTGAATCAGTTCAATCACTTAGGCAACGTTGTTAATGACAAAGCAAACATGGACAGCGAGATTCGCAATAGAATTAACGCTGCATCTAGGGCACTCTGGGGACTTAGAGAGAGAGTATTTGACAACCACGACCTTGCTTTGTCAACGAAAATGGCTGTCTACAGAGCAGTTGTCATTCCAACACTGCTATATGGATGTGAAAGCTGGGTCACTTACCGTCGTCATGTGAAAGAATTAGAACGTTTTCAGCAAAGACACCTCAGAAGTATGATGAAAATCCGTTGGTTCCATCACATATCAAACGTGGAAGTACTTAGGAGAGCAAACAGCCTTCCAATTGAGGTGCTTATTTCAAGAGCATGCCTAAGATGGGCAGGTCACGTTCATCGTATGCATGATAACCGCCTTCCTAAATGTACACTTTATGGTGAATTGCTAAGCGGTAGAAAAAGGCGTGGCGGTCAACGAAAGAGGTTCAAAGACGCTCTCCATGAAAATCTAAAATCCTGCGGTATTGCAGACGAGCAATGGGAACAACTTGCAGCGGACAGAACCGAATGGCGAGGGGTTGTGGCGAGCTATCAAGGAAATGTTGCTGCAAGAAGGCCGAATCCAAGACCTAACCAGGTCTATGTTTGTCCTTACTGCGGTTGACATGTGCTCTCTCAAATTGGCCTCTATAGCCATAGTCGTGTGCACCGTAGATGAATGGGAATTACAATAGACTACAACTTTTACTTGTTTTTTATTGTACACAATTTATCGACTGTAACATTTTTATACTCGGACTCGAGTAACGGCTAATAATAATAATAATAATAATAATAATAATAACATAAGATTGTGAAGCCTAAGGAAGATTTAAACATAGATGAACAAAGTATATAGCAAGGCCATATACTTTGCTTCTTCCTACATACAGAAGGTATAAGCATTGCGCTTAAAGCCCGACACCGTCACGGTTTTTCAGCCCAAAAAAAACTATATCGATCCCATCTGCTAGCCTTGACAAATGAATACCGCAGTACTACAAAACGCGTATGACGCGGTCGTTTAATTACAACTCTCAAAACTAACAGACAATAAATAAATCATGAACGTCTTGTATTCAGATGGGTGCATACGATAAATTAACCATCAAGGTTTATAAATGACGGCGGAATTTCTTTAAGCATGCAGCTCTACAGCTGAAGGTAGTGTGAATTATCACCGCATAACCAGAGAGTACACGCAACTGCACTTACTCTGAACTAGAACTTGAAATATGTACCCGGCCGGCGTTTGTTTTCATTAACGTTGGTTTTCCTCACGATTTATGCAGTACTATCTGCGAAAAGTTAACATGTAATTATTACTTTCAAAGTTTCAGAATATTCAAAGTTGTGCAAGTAATTCAATGGTTACTTTTTATCCTGACCGCTCTCTTTTCAGCTCGCTTTGCATCGGATATAAAGAACTTTCTTAGATCAGGCTCATGATGAATGGGGGGTAAAGCAGACAATGCTCTTCAAGATTAAAATTTATATACAGGAAAACGGTTTGATACTTTTTTGACGATCGAATGATTTTCATATACAGGGTGTCCCTTAAAAACAGAGCAGAGCAACAGTGGATCCCTTAAATTAAAACATTTTTATTCAGTAATGCAATTTTCAAAATGATATGACCTCTAAGTTCACCAGAATTGAAACCCATTGAATTCATGTGATACTTTGACAATGCGAATTTGTAACTATGCTAATGCTTCTGATTTGAAATCTCTTCTAGAATGGTTACAGAAAATGTCCTCAAATCAAGTAAAGACCAGTCATCAGGTTCTACGCTTTCTACTTACTATTACGTTTAATTGTCACTTTTGAAGTTTAATTAAATATATTTATTATCAATTTTGAAATTACAAAAAACAATAAAGCTCCTGGAAAAGGCGGCGTCGAGTACAAGCTGCTCAAATATCTCCCGAGAAAAGGTATTGCGCAGTTGACATACATCGTTAATGCGATCTTACGACTACAACACTGGCCCAGCCAGTGGAAGTGCGCCGTGGTCGTTCCCATCATGAAGCCAAACAAGAACGCGAAGTTCGTCGACAGCTACAGGCCCATCTCGTTGATGTCGGCGACCTCCAAGTTGGTGGAGAAGCTCGTCTTGATCAGACTAGATGCTGTTCAGGAGGAGCTTCACATCGACGATGAGTCCCAGTTTTGCTTCAGGAGTGGCAGAAGTACGGTGCAGCAAGTCGTTAGGATAGTTAACGACGTCAAAGTACCAACACCGGGAAGAGCACCGCCATGCCATGGTGCTCCTGGATATTGAGAAGGCGTTCGACACCGTCTGGGGATTACTATATAAACTACACCACTACAACTTTCCGATTTATTTCACTAAACTCATTCATTTGTTCCTGACAGGCAGATCCCGGCAGGTGCGAGTAAATAATAAGCTGTCAACGCGGCAAGATATTCGCGCGGGAGTCCCGAAAGGATCGCGCCTGTCACCGAAGTTGTACAACTTGTACGTCTTCGACTTCCCAGAGTTCCCGAATACGAAGCTGACCAAGTGCGCCGATGACACCATGTACGCGCATTCTCATAACGTGCAAGCAGTGAATATGCTGCTGAAGGCGCATATGGCTCGTGCCACGGCTAATAAGCCGTGGTCGCTTTACTGAGAGCAAAATCTTCAACAGCAATTTGGAATTTGGATCAGGGGAAACAAAATTCCAACCAGGAGATGCGTGAAGTACGGACGGTCTACTCCCTGTAGAGGAGTCTGTATCCGCTTATGGTCAGGGGTAGCAGACAAAATAAAAAATTGTTGTACACGATGGTGGTCAGGCCGTCCATAATATACGCGGCGCCGCGTTGTGAGGCTATATTGGAAATTAACTACATTACCCCGTATGTATTCCTCTTTAGCATGTCTTACTGTTAAGTGTTATTACCTTTCACATTTGTTCGTATAAACTTGTAGCTTGAATAATTATAACGTATTACAACTTTAACACTAATGGATCACCGACGACATCGCCGCGCGAACCTCCTATAATATATGAACAAATTTGGTTGCGAAGGTGAATTTATGTATCCCGAGGGAGCCATTTTGCGAACAATGTATTATAACTTAAAGATAAACAGTGGTATGGAGCCTTGGGATTGGGAAATATTTTTGTTAGAATAGCTCCGTGTTCACACGAGAACAATTAACCAGCATCACGTACCGAAAACCTTTTTCATTTAACGGGGAAATGTTTGTGAAAGCTTCTGTTAATGATGCGTAGAGGATGTAATATGTAGTCGGAAACTGTTCCATAATATATCCTAAATGAAGTTTATATAATTGTAAACGCTGGTTCTTGGAACTGTAATATTAATATTAGTACTTAGCTTCCACAGAACACAGCATTATACAGTATCAAATTCTTATGTATAGTCGGGTACAGTTTTGCTGGGCAGTCAAAAAACGCAACAAAAACTTTATGAGCTAATTATTAACGATGGTGAATTATTCGGCATGGTCTCATCAAACACGCCGACGTACATACAGGGTGTTCCATAATAACGTGCAAAAAATTTAACTGTATATTCCCTGTCGAAAATTAATAATAATAATACGTTTATTTTCAACAGGTTGACACCCAATTACAGAAAATAATGAACAAAATATAAAAAAAATAACAATAATGAGATAAAAATTTACAAAATTACATTAATTTACATTACATTACATAATACATACATGCATACATACAAAATACATATATACATTACATTACATAATTACATTAATTTATTATTTATTAATTATAAAAAATATTAGATAGATATTGTAGATTAGATTGTTATAATTAGACTTAATCAGTTAAATGAATCTTTGTACATATGAATAATGTGGTTTAGAGTACCATAGTTGAGGTCGCACATATGAGCGACTTCATTAAATATCTTGCACATGTTGAATATTGGAGACTTAACCTGAATGTTAGTTCTGCTGGTATTGACGTAAAATGCACTGTGCAGACGAGCGTTCTGCCTTGGTACATGAAAGTTAATTCTATTTACTAAGTGAATACAATCTAATTGGTTATGCAGTATTTTATATAACAATTGTGCTGTGCAATTTCTTCTAAGTTCAAGCGAGTCAAAATTGAATGAATTTAGTAGTGTATTGTGATCAAAGCCCCTAACAGGATAGGACTCATTGGATTTGAAATATATATATTTAAGAAATCGTCTTTGTATGGACTCAACTTGCATTTTAGAGTTTTGATAAACAGGTGACCAGATGACAGAAGCATATTCAAGTTTGCTTCGTATAAATGATATGTATATTAATTTCAGTGTGTTGATATTCGTAAAGCTGCCCCACTTCCTTCTACAATATCCGAGTACTTTAGAAGCCGAAGTAACAATTGTGCTTATATGAGTAGAAAAACTGAGCTTGGAATCGAATGTTACTCCAAGATCCTTAAAATTTGTACATCGGTCAAGAACGGTATCATTAATCGTATATACGAATAAAACTGGCCTTTTGTTATTGTAGAAGGACATTATCTTATATTTAGACGTATTTAGTTTTAAGTAGTTATTCTCTCACCATTCGTTAACTGAGTCTAACGCTATTTGCAAGTCAGAGTAGATTTTCAAATCGTCCGCGAAAAATAAATGTGTAGAACTCATAGTGAGGGATAAATCATTAATAAATACTAAGAATAAAAGTGGCCCTAGGTTGGATTCTTGAGGCTCCGGATGTTGCAAAAAAAGTTGCGAGAATTATATCCACCGTATTTCACGAACTGTGTTCTATTAATAAATCGGATTCGATTTGGGATAGCAAGATATCTGACACTCCAATTGCATTGAGTTTCGACAGGAGTAGAAAATGATCGATTTTGTCGAAAGCTTTTTGAATGTCATTATAAATAACATGGACTTGGTCTTGTGTGTCCAATACGTCCGAGATATACTGTGTAATATAGGTCAGGTTCGAGGTGGTCCATCTTTTTTCCATAAAACCATGCTCATGCGGAGATATATGACTTTTGATTTCACAATATATATTTTCTAAATGATAATCTCTAGGATTTTGCCAAAATTGCAAAGGATAGCTATAGGTCTGTAGTTTGTTATTAGGGAGGGATCTCCTGTTTTGAGGATAGGACATAGTTTAGTTGTTTTCCATGTATCTGGATAGGTACCTGCTACTAAAATAAGATTAAATTAAAATTAAATTATGACTAGTTCTTCGTATAAAATTTTTCAAACTAACCCTTTCCTATCCAGGGGTGTACTAAAAAAAGGTTTTTAATGTCTACTTCAAAATAACGTAATAGGAAAAAGACGAAATTTGGCACATCTCGGTTACTCATCAAAATGCATCTAACGGAATCATTTCATCCACCCACCATGTACATAAGGGGTTGAAATTAACGACCCTTCTTGAAATTTGGTAAATATCTTTCTGCCTGCTATTTTTTTTCAATTCAAAAAAATAACTAAACATTATGATTCATTTAGAAACTTTTTATATTTTGAAAAAATTTCGTAAAATCGATCATTTTTGAAGAAAAAATTAAATTACATATGTCTAAGAGATCAATCCAATCAAAAGCGATGAACACAATTATATTAGTGTAAAATACTAAAAGTAGGCTGGTGTCAAATTTTAATTTGACAATATTACGTTATTTTGAGATAGAAATTAAAAACCGTTTTTTCGGCACATCCATTTAAGGGGGTGTAGCTAGACAGCAAAGGGTTATTTTGAAAAAATTGTATACGAAGAACCCCTCCTAATTTTCGAGATGGAATCTACAGTTAAATTTTTTGCACATTATTACGGGACACCCTGTATATACAAAATCTATAAAGATAAGTAATTTAATTTGCAGGCAAGATAGTACAAAGAATGACGGTATATTAATGAGGTCCTAAAGTTTTTGATGCGTTTTTTGACTGCCCAGCAAAACTGTATCCGACTATATCATAATAATGTGTAATAGTATTTTACATTACAAGCAAGGTAAAGTAATTTTTACTGGTGACAGGAGGAAAGGACCTCCTAGAGCCAGTCAAAATTGTTAACTTGCGTGTGATGTACATTTTATTTGTTATTCATTTGCTCATAATTTCTTAAAAAATTATAAAAATTATAACTAAATCCTGACAGTTTCAACAAGCGTAACTTTTCAGTGACAGCTGACATATATAAACTTTTAAAAATCTTACTTAAACTCCGTCCTGAAATAAATTACAACTTTTAGGCAACCCAAAGGATAACACTGAGTTAAACCAAATATTTACGAAAAGAGTTATAAAGATTGTCATTTGATGACATGACTTTGATAGCAACAATAGAATAGATATTAATGACTTAAGATTAATTAGGAACGCACAAATAATAGACAGAAGCGCTTGAAAGCTTAGAAATTGTAAAATGTAAAAATGATGTGAATAATGACCAAGGGTCTATCACAAATAGTCCGCTGGCTCCGGCACTGGCACTGTCGGAGGAAATGGTTGTATGTCCGCGTTTTTTCAATGTGTAACCCCCTTCGGCACAAGCCCTGGCTTCTGGAATTGGGGGTTGTCTAATTTCTCTGGTGTTTATTTATCTATTTATTTATAATCGATTTATTGTTCAATTATAACTATTATATATTAGTAAGCACCACAATTTTAAACTTAATATCATTGTACTCTTGAAAAAGGCCTGAAGGAGCCGAAACACGTGTAGAGTTAAAGTTTTAATAGAAACTTTCTGAAACATTAAAAAGTGTATCTCCAGTTATAAGAACATTATAGGTCTATGTGGTTGATCGCGCAGAAAAATCCAACGTAGTTGTCATTTTTGTTTGATCTAAAGTTGGATAAAATGCGGAATAAACGATCCAAAAAACTTATAGCAGGAAATTGAACGAAGAAGATTTAAAATAAGCCGCTAGTAACAGTTCCATACAACTTTTTACAATAACAAGGTGTTATATACAAACATTGTTTATGTTAAAATTTAGACTGTTTCGGAACTATTCAGCGAATTATAAATGGAAATTGTTCCAACTGTAATCATAAATTTGTCAGTGTCAAGATATAAAACATCGTAGAAATAGTTACTAATTACTCTACTCACCAATTCCTAACTTCTGACATAGATTATCACATATAGCACGTACCTGAAACAATAATAATGTCAATAAAACAGTGTGCGATGAAAATAATCAAATTGGTACTATATACAATGTGTACATAAAGTATGAAATAAATGATTACTTTTAAATACGAAAATATTTTGAAAAAACACTCGAGCAGGTATTGTTTTATAGTCATATTTTACAATATTATTATTATTATTAGCCGTTACTCGAGTCCGAGTATAAAAATGTTACAGTCGATAAATTGTGTACAATAAAAAACAAATAAAAGGTGTAGTCTATTCCCATTCATCTACGGTGCACACGACTATGGCTATAGAGGCCAATTCGGGAGAGCACATGTCGACCGCAGTCAGAACAAACATAGACCTGGTTAGGTCTTGGATTCGGCCTTCTTGCAGCAACATTTCCTTGATAGCTGGCCACAACCTCTCGCCATTCGGTTCTGTCTGCTGCAAGTTGTTCCCATTGCTCGTCTGCAATACCGCAGGATTTTAGATTTTCATGGAGAGCGTCTTTGAACCTCTTTCGTTGACCGCCACGCCTTCTTCTACCGCCCATCTTAGGCGTGCTCTTGAAATAAACACCTCAATTGGAAGGCTGTTTGCTCTCCTGAGTACTTCCACGTTTGATATGTGATGGAACCAACGGATTTTCATCATACTTCTGAGGTGTCTTTGCTGAAAACGTTCTAATTCTTTCACATGACGACGGTAAGTGACCCAGCTTTCACATCCATATACCAGTATTGGAATGACAACTGCTCTGTAGACAGCCATTTTCGTTGACAAAGCAAGGTCGTGGTTGTCAAATACTCTCTCTCTAAGTCCCCAGAGTGCTCTAGATGCAGCGTTAATTCTATTGCGGATCTCGCTGTCCATGTTTGCTTTGTCATTAACAACGTTACCTAAGTAATTGAACTGATCCACCACTTCAAGAGAATTTCCGTTAAGTGTAATGTCTATTTGGTTCACTTGATGAGGAGTTGACATAATCTTAGTCTTTCCAATGTTGATTTTAAGTCCCAAGGAATCATAGCTCTGGGCATACACATCTAAAACTTCTTGAAGCTCTTCCGGCGTAGAGGCTAAAAGTGCACAGTCATCCGCATACTGGAGATCACAAATGAATCGTGTGCGTGTCTTCGTGAAAGCTCTAAAGCGCCCTATGTTAAAGAGACCGCCATCAAAACGGTATCTGAGACCTATTCCTCTGACTGTCAGTTTGTTGTCAACAATAATTGTTAGAGCAGTGGTAAACAAATTAAAGAGTAGGGGTGCCAGGGCACATCCCTGCCTAACTCCAGTGAGGGTTTGGAAAGGTTCGGTTGCCTCATTATTATACATAACCTGGGCGTTGTTGTTTGTATGTAGACGGCGACATACTTCCACAAATTTTCTAGAGATACTAAGCGGAACATAATTTTCCAGAGCACTTCCCTGTCCACCGAGTCAAACGCCTTGGTTAAATCAATGAAGGCCATGTGAATTTCTCCTTGATGTTCGAGTGCTTTTTCTTGAAGCTGTTTAAGTGTGAAGATTAAATCCGATGTGCCTCGGTTTGGTCTAAAGCCACACTGTGTTTCAGGAAGTAACTTTTCCATAACAGGTGTTAGCCTATTTGCCATCGCTTTAGTGAGTATCTTCCCTCCAACAGCCAGGAGAGCTATACCCCTGTAATTTCCACAGTCCGCAGCGCTCCCTTTGTTTTTGAAGAGGTTGATTAAAAGTGTATCACGAAACTCCTGCGGAGCTTGACCACTTTCCCACACGACATCAAACAGTTTTTTGAGGTAGGGTATGAGCTCTGACGACACAGCTTTAAAGATCTCAGCTGGGAGTGAGTCGGCGCCGGGAGATTTGTTATTTTTTAGCTGCCCAATGGCGGTTAAGACCTCTTCCGTTGTTAGTGGTTTATCTAAGTCTTCGAAGGTGTCATATTGAGGGATAAGATTTATAATATCGTGATCGGCTTGACTTTGCTGGTTAAGAATGTTAGAGTAGTGTTCTTTCCATAGGGCTCTTATTTCCTGGTCTTCTTTGAGGAGATTTCCATTTAAATCTTTAATAGGGCACATATTTTTCCGACTGGGGCCGTACACTGCTTTTTACAATAACGTAGCAAATCAACAGTAAATAACTCGGTAAATAATAACATAGAGAATTAATTAATCAAATTGAATATCTTCTTGTGCCCGACCGACGGTATCCAAACGATCAATGAATTTACGCTGAACTTTACTTATAGTTTCTTGAGAAACGTTGTTACATTCCAATTTAATTTTGTTTTTTAATTCTCCTATACTGTTAGGTTTGCACTCTACTGTCGTGAGCAGAAAAAAATAGGATAACTTTTTTTTCTAATGTAAATCTGTCTCTATTTGAATATGTAATGAGTAGCCGAAATAAAACAGATATCACTTTTAATTTATTTTTTATTTTAATGCTGTAGTTATTGCTATAGTAAATGATGGACGGTTAATGAGACAAATTGCACTGCGTTATAACATTAACAAAAATTTGATGTGTAACATTTTAAGAAAGTGGAGAATGAACGGTAGGATTAGTAGAAATCCTGGATCAAAGGACAAAGGATATCCTACTTAACAAGAAACTAACTATTAATATGTCGTTATTGCACCATTTCTATTTATAACTTATATAAGTCTGTTTGGCATAGAATTAAATAACTTTATACAATAATCATTAGTAATAATATTTTCCCATGCATTATTTAGTATTTCCAGTAATTCTTCGGCATTCCGTGGTCTCACATTTCGTTTTTGGATACTTCTTACGAGTAGTCCCCATACTTCTTCCACAGGGTTAAGATCTGGACTATGACTGGGCCAGTTAAGAACATTGATGTTGTTATCTTGAAACCAGTTAGTTACGGCATGAGCAGTATGAACGGAACAATTGTCTTGTTGAAATATGAACTCATTATTAGGAAATAATTGTGACACAGAAGAGAGCAAATCCTAATACACGTTTCACTATTAAATCGTTCCTCAATATGCCACAAAACATCAGGACCACGTGCCGATATCCAAGCACACATATTGACGGAAAATATACCACTTTTATCATTGTTAGATTTATATTTCTCATCGCATCGAGTATTCGGAGGGCGATAAACACGAATACGACCGCTGTGTGTTGACTGGAAGGTTTTTTCGTCTGTAAAGATTACATTGTTCCAAAAATTTACATCATGCGCTAAAAATTCAAGCGCAAATCCTACTCGAGCTTCTTTATGTTCAGCTTTAAGTAAGTATTTCTGTGCTGCTGCATGACAGCGTAGCTCCGATTCTCTTACTCGCCGGCGACCAGTGCTACTCGATCCAGGAAAATTCGTTTCTTCAGCAGCCTGAATAACTGAGTAAAATGGATTTTCTACTAAAGCATTTACCAATTGCAAATCTTGTTGTTGAGTTGATATCCTTCATCGCCCTGATCCAGGATTTCTACTAATCGTACCGTTTATTCTCCACTTTCTTAAAATGTTACACACCGAATTTTTGTAATATTATAACGCAATTTGTCTCATTGACCATCCTTTAGCAATAACTCCAGATTTAACTAAATCGCTTATATGAGGCATATTCGTTTTTTGCACACTTGCAATAAATTATGACAACTAACTGACAATGTCACAAAAATTAAAGTTAGATGTAGACAACTAGATTTTAGCAAAATACCGTTATAAGACTTGTCCTATTTTTTTTCCTCACGACATTACAATGATAATTAAAATACACAAATAAATTTGTCTACGATTGTGCAATAAATAACACTGGTGAATAATCTCAAATGCAAAGCGCATATCTTTTATTGCACTAGTACTTAGTGGACGCCATTTATAGGTGTCTCGCGCTAGATTTTTTAGTTCTCGAATTATAGCAGTATTATTATCACACGATATTGTCATTTGAAGTACTCTGTATAAATATTTCTGCACTTCTTTGATATCACACGTTCATGTTCTAAAAATAGTCCTTACAGAATGTAACAGACATAAAATATTGTATAAAATATTCACTGATTTTACAGCTCATTTCGAGCTTATTACATAGACGCCTGGATTGTTATTCAGAATATAAAAGCGTCGTATTTTATAGCTTAAATAATCGTAAACTACAATCAACTATGATCATTTGCAGTACTTACGTCGCGACTTGATAAATATAATTTTGAATTTACTTGCAACCTCGGCGATAAAACGGTGCAAAATTAAAAAGCCCTTAACCTAATAAATGACGCAGGAGATATTTACGTGAGAACTGATTTTAAAATTATTCGAAAATAATTCACGACCAAATTGGAAAGTATGGTTTTATTTAATGGGCTGCTGAATAATTTACTAACTAAACTTTAAACTAGCTATTTCTTGTGTACTTTATTACAGAATTAAAATGTCTCTATCAGTTTCAAAGATATCCGGCTTGGGAGTTTGTCTTGGGATATCCTGTATTACTTTCATCTAAACCGATATGAGGGGTTGACGCCATAGTACTAGAAATAGAAAATATATATGAACTACACTAACACAGTAGCAAGGTAAATATATTTAGAGTTTAGTAATGATCAGTGTCCAGTTGAAATAGAGTTTCTCTAAACAGACTTTAAATGCTTTGTGAAAGTTCAATCAAAGTCAAAGCTAAGAGAAATTAAACTATCCATACTTCCATGAAAAAATATCGTAACGGAGCACAGGGCGGTAAATTTGATGCATCATAGTTAAAATATTTCTTATTAAGAGGTTTATTTTCATTCTTTGAACTATATGTTGATATAAATTCATAATATCTGGCTTCATCGACATTATCTGCTTTGATTCTGTAAATTGGACACAATACATCACTAGCATATGGCGTAACGTGAATTTAAAATGCCCTTACAATTCTAAAACCAGAAGATCGCGGATGCGCAATAGAAGATAACCAATATATGGCAAAGAAATGTTGTACCATCGTTTATAATAAGATATTTTATTAAAATCAAGTCGATCAGATGACTCCGTGTCAGGTAAAGAATTTTTAAAATTAACTTGATGTATTTTATTCGCATCTATATATATACACATACGTCTGTAAAACAATTTTTTTATAATTTTTTCTTTTTCAAAAAGTGTAGAAACGATCGATGAAGACCATTTATATTCAGAAGATGTGATTACCTACGGTGAGTACTTAATTAAAAATATAATAAAAATCCTTTTGCTATCAGTGTATAAAAATTATGTTATTTATAATAAAAATTTATATATGTCGTATGATTTGTTTTACTTTCTATTACAAAATACTTCTTTGTTACTATAGTTATAATTTCTATTGGCTCTTTATTTTTCGCGTAGGCATTCACGTTCGTCTATCTCACCTGTACTCCCATTGAATATGGTGAACAATGCACTGACCTAGCGAGTATTTGTAACTACTAACTACCCAAATCGTCTGGCTATCAATATACTTTCTTAAGGTATCTCGAAGAATATTTCCTCCAAATATCAGCCTTGTAAAAGTACATTATGGAATACTACTTTTCTTAACAACTGTAGGCTCACCTGGCAGGTATTTGTAACCAAGGGAATCATCTGACAATTTTTTTCTATAATTAAGAATGTATAAATTAAGATATATTTGAACGCCAGACATGTACGAGTCTATTAACATTAAAAACTTTAGAAGGTATTATTAGTATTATTATCCTTCTTTTTCTCTCAGTGTTTCAGACTGGTGTTGTATAGAAAAAGTGCGGGCCTAAGCCAAAACATCTTCACTCCTGTAAAAATTGCCTTGTAATACGTGTAGTGTTGAGAGTAACGGCTTTCTGTATTATTTTAAATAGGTTTGGATCCAGCCCTAAGGTTTTAATATTATTTTGCAGGCTTAAGGGTATGATCCCATTGGTCGAAATTACTATTGGCAGAATGTCAACTTCGTTTAAGTTCCAGATTCGTTTAAGTTCAAATTTTAGCTCCGTGTATTTCTGAATCTTCTCATCGATTACATTTTGCAGATTATGGGTATCAGGAATAGCTACGTCAATTATTATAAATGCCGTTTTCTTGTTCTTATCTAAGAATGTGATATCGGGCCTGTTGTAGTGTACGGTCTTATCGGTTGTAATCGTACGGTCGTAGTATAGTTTGAACTCTGGATATTCCAATACTGTTTCTGGGGAGTATTTGTAATAGGGACCTTTTTCTGATAGGAGATTGCTGCGGTTGGCTAGTTCTTGGTGGATTATACTGGCTACCTGGTTGTGACGGTGGAGATAGTCAGTCTGTGAAAGTCTACTACATGCTTTCACTATATGTTGTATGGTCTCGGATTTCTCATGACATTTTTTACATCTGTCGTCTCTTACTTGTGCATTTTTTATAATATATTGATAGTTTTTAGTATCGACTACTTGGTCCTGGATCGCCAGAAGGAATGCCTCTGTCTCTGGGAGGAGATTACCGCACCTTAACCACGCGTTTGTTTGGACTGTTTCGCTTTTCAGCTGTTCGATACTGTTAAGATTAAGTGGTGTGTAGGATTTATTGATCAGACATTATTATTATAAGCGTTTCATTTTTTCTACCAACCATCTTCTTTAAGTGTTTCCACACTTGCCTACTATTGTTCTTATTGTTATCGATCATTTTCTTGTAACAACCCTCGCGAATGATGTTAAATAAGTGAATGAATAAAATCCATTACCTCATAAAATTGTCCTTCAATCAACACATTAAATATTAATTAACGAAAATATTAACCATAGTAATGTTAAAATGGAACCTTTTCATAACACCATTACATAATTGAAGCTCTTTAGCTGAATTTTAATTCAGAATGTAATTTTCTGAAATTGACTATCGATCGGTTCTAAATCAACTCTATAGAAATATTAATTGGGTAGTATAGTGTGGATATATGCGATTCTATCCGGTGAACGTTCAGTCAACTGAATGTTTGTTAAAACATAATATTTTTAGTCACAAACTCCTCTATAAAATCCTTATTTTACTATAAGGAACGTAACCAGACTGCAACCAACAGCTACCTTCCGGACTATGTGCTGAATTACAAGTTACAAACCTGGCGCGTTAAGTGTAATAATTGCATATTACCATCAAAACGCTGATGCTTCGGTTGCAACAACCACCAGCCGAAAGACTGATCCTACGTAAAGGAGCTCTCGTGCCAGTCGTCACACACCACTTGCAGGCTGCAGTTTCGAGCTGTTGGCTCTCGTCAGTGCAAGGTAGGCATGTGACGACCGACACGAGGATCACTTAACTACTTAGTACATTTCGGTATCATTGGGATAGCGACATGTAAAATAGTCAGCAGGCGTCATCTAGCGGTCCAGTGTCTGCTGCAATCGAAAAATAAATAGCCTGACTGGGCCTTAGCATAGTTCAAATGTGCTTTTAGAGGGCGGAATATTAAAACGCGCTGAAGCCTGGCGCGTTAAGTGTAATAATTGCATATTACCATCAAAACGCTAATGCTTCGATTGCAACAAACACGTGATGAGCGTGATATCTCTATTCGAAATCATAAAATGAAATATTTGATACTAGAACAGTTATTTTGGCAAAAAACTGAGTAGACTATATGCTTCATCTCCCATTTTACTGTATTCGTTTAAATTTGGGACACCATGTATATGCAGGTTTATTTTGTAGCCGAGTTTTAGATCTCTAATAATTCATCCGAGTTGAAAACAGTTTTCTTATTCCTTTTGCTAATTATACGTCACCTACAAAAATCACATATTTAAACATTTGCAATCACAGCTCACGTCAGCTATGTCGAACAATCAACATCCCATCAATAAGTCAACAGCAACTAATACTGGATGCACAACGATGTTTCTGTCAATTAGTAGAGTTACATTTCAGAACTGATGGCGGCTCTTGGAGCCACATGACAGCTGCAGTTTTGCTATTATTATAAATGTGATCCTACAATTGATCGCTTTTAGGGAAAATTAATCACGAGTAAAATGTCACAGCTGTGTTTAAATGTAAAAAGTGCCGCTTTAATACCAGACATTCCGGCAAAGATATTAATTAGTGTTCTTTTCCAATTTATAGACAAATACATCATTCAGAAATTGGTTAAGAGGTAAGAAATTACCTATTTTTTATACTTATATTAACGTCCTTCTTTTGAACGTTATAAAGAAGAATTATGACAAAGATTTCATTAAAAATTATTAATTTTGTCAAAAAAAAGAGATTTCATTACAAATGTACATTTCCGAAAATGAATAATAATGAAGATATGCCCCTTAAAAGGAGGATAAAAAATGTCACTTTTTCTGTAATACCTTGCAACCCATTTATATCCCATTTCCCTATACTGAAAAAGATCTCACAATCACTTCAGCTTTGACTTTTAAGGGTCCAAGCAAACAATTGTAAGGTCAAGGCAGAGAAGTTAAAAGTTTTTGTTAAAACGCTTAAAGGTTGAAAGATCAAAATGAACGGAATTAATACACTTACAGACCAAAATGTAAAAGTAACGTAATATTATGCACAAGGCTTCCCTTGCCCGGATTTTCCGACCCTTAATTTTTTCTCCGAAGTATGCAAATTTAATAGTTTCCGGTGCTTTTTCATTAAAATAAATCAACCAAACATCGATTTGACATGTCATTCAAGGCTTTGCATTTGCTCAAGCAGCATATAATTTGTGGGTGTATTTTCTCTCTTTTTCCTTTCCTTCCCCCGGCTATTAAAATGTTTCCAAAGCTAACAATAATAGTAATAATAATAATCTTTTATAGTCAAGGACTTACACAGCGTTGTGTGTTGACATGTCATATATAAATGACAAATGTAAAAATAAATAAATAAAAAGGATATAAGCACCAAAATTGATAAACATTAAATTTAAACAAAGTATTGCTAAACATGTGGGTCAGTTCTATTTAGCAATTGCATAGACTGCAATAATTTTGGGAAACATGTCATAGTAAACTTTTTACATGATTCACGTTTAGGGTTTGACACAGTGTAGTTGTAGTAAAGAAAAATATCTCCTTGGCCTGATGGAGTGCTGTGTAGTAATAATTATGTAAGTAAGACTTTTCATTTTCATTAGTTACAAGTTCACCTATTTTTATATTGTCTTGCATCAAATAAATGTCATTTTTATATTTTTTTAAACTGACTTTTCCTTTCTGCCATTTGAGTTAGCCCCTAGTGTAGAAGGGTTTTCAAGCAGAGTTCTCTTACTAGATTTAGTATAGAAAGCCTTGATGCCATTTTGGAAAAACTGAAGTTTTCTTTACAGCTTATTAATTCTAGACACGCCAATACATTATATCTTGCCAAGCATCTAAAACTTTATAAGCCAGTCGAATTAATATGAAAATGAGGTGATTTTGACAAAGAATGATGATGGCAAGAATGTTGGTTTCTTCGGCTACAATTTTTTTGCGTGGCAAATTTTTTTATTACACAATTAAGGTCTGAGAGGTCGAGTTTTAGAAAAAAACTATTGATTTTAGAAAAAAAGTGTTGCTTAAAAGTTGTGCGCCTTGAAAAACCTACAGAACGAGACATATTTCATCAAAATAGGTTAATTTTTTTATGAGTCATTGCAAAAAACATGCTAAAATGATTGTTTCTTCAATTGTTAATAAACAATAGAAAAACATCTTTCATATACTTCTTACCATAGAAAAAGAAGGCTCTTGTAGCATAGACAAGGCACGCGAAATCGGGAGCCATATGGTCGAATAGTTTTTGCACAATCAATTTGTTAATAACTTACCCTTACCCTGATAATGAAGAGAAAAAGGGCCACTCTTTGGCACTCGAGCCTCGGAAATGAGCATTCGGTACGGTACGGTTTTAGATCGGGCACCAGGCCCAGTTTTATATGTTAGGAGAACATTACGCAAGGCTGAGTTGCTCAAGTGGAGAAACGGTACTATAGTCGATCAATCAGGGAAATTGAACTTTCACACACGCATCAGTAAAACTCAGAATTTGGTAAGCCTACTATATACAAAGCTACATCCTACAAACTAATTACCCCAAACAATATTTGGAGGTTACTAACTAACAGTTAATTAGGTTTCAATTAAGACTGGCGGTCAAAAGAAAATAGTACCAGATGGCAGAAATGACAAGCAGAGATTGGCAAGCGGGAGCTGCTATGGCAGGTGCTGGTTAAAACGGTTTCAATAGTTGCTAACGGAGATCGGTAGTGCAGGCGTTAAAGCGGTAAAACGGATGCAGACAAAGTGCGGATACCAGGTATGAGAAGCAAGACCGCAAATAAATATACAATGCAAAATTATAGAGAAGTTAATAGAGTGCGCAAATGAAAGTTCATGACTTATACTATGAATATCAAAAAAGAGCCAAATGAAGTATTGATTTTAAATTGTTGAAAACAATTATCTGAATTAGCATTAATTTTTTCGTTATAAACAAATAGAATATCTCTTCGGCGATGCATGGTATCGAAATGCTGATAAAAGCATCTGATAGCTGACATTTTTTCACGAATTAAAAAGTCTTTACGACCAATAGAAGTTGAGATAGATGTTTTGTAATCGCTGTGGCGTTGTTTATTAATATTAAGGAATATTTTTAGCTGGAATCTACAGAGGAATATTCAAAGAATCCTATGCAAAACTTTTAGACTCGATTATTTAAAAATTATTGATGTGGCGATTGTTTAAACTTGCCGTTGCTCCGATAGTCAGTGTGGGAGCGATGGTGGGGGAAGTCAGCCACGCGAGGCCAAAAACGAGTCTCGGGCGCTTCAAATTCGTTTCGTCGGAAAAATTTGCATTTTCTCGGCAAATATTGAACTTAGAACCTTCATATATTTTTTTAATTGGCTGAGTTTATTTTATGAACAGTCCAATGTATTGACTAACTTTACTAGTCTAGTTCTGCTCAATATTATTGTGAAAAATGGGCACGAAATAAAAAATCATTATCAACTTAACAATTGTATTTCTTTAAACAATAAATAAAATTTATAAAAACATAGTAACTTGATGTCTCAATAAGAAACTTTAAAAAATTGCTGAAAATGACCACCATACCTCTGAATACAAAGTCCCGTTCTCTTAGACATTTGTTTAGTAGCTTTAGCAATCATATTTGGAGTAATTTGGGTGAAAGCTTCAGTAAATTATCAGCGGCACCTTTAACATATCCCTCTTCCACTTGATTCCATTTTGATTGTAGAATTAATAAAACATAAACCAGAAACTGATAAAATAATATTTTCACTCCAAACAATACAAACATAAAAATATAAATTTAACGTTTTAGG
This sequence comes from Leptura quadrifasciata, assembly GCA_963675555.1. Taxonomy (NCBI): domain Eukaryota; kingdom Metazoa; phylum Arthropoda; class Insecta; order Coleoptera; family Cerambycidae; genus Leptura; species Leptura quadrifasciata. The sequence continues at coordinate 7,750,399 of OY776681.1, read as the reverse complement.
TTAGTCATCTGATGCGTAATGTCGGTGGAGGTTAAACCTAAACTACAGTACAAAATATTTACGTCCGACGCTTTCACGAATAATTTGTGCGGCATTTATCTGGATTCTGATTGGCCAATATTTACACGTCCACTGCTTCAGACCAATCACAGTACAAGCATTACAAATTGAAATTCTGAGAAGTTTTAGAGGAAAGCTTTCTTTAACACACAGTTAGAATCTATTACAAACTAATTATATCCATAATCTCATTGGTTTTCCGGGTAGATACGTAATTCTGGCGCGTAAAAATGCCCGTTTTAAAAAGCAGTGAAATTATCAGCAAGTTGTTTTAACGATATTTTCTTAGAAATAATTCTTATTAGAAAAGTAAATTGTTGTAAATTAATAAAATGTTTTAATTATATCATTTTCACGACACAAATTGTTAAAATAAAATTAGTGGGAAAACCCTATTGTGCTGAACTTTAGGTGTTTATAACTAATTCTCTGGTAATATAGGACTTCTGCATAACTCTCGTGCTCTCGTAAACTACCAACATCTTACAATTTACATCTCGGTTCTCTACAATTTCCTTACTAAATCAGTTTTAAAGCTATCTGGTGATTTATGTAATCTACAACCCACCAAAGGAGGCCCAATATTTTCATTTAGAAGGTTTTTATGGGACTGCCCGTAGAGCATGAATATAAATCTTTAAAATAAACGTCACCATTGCGGATCGAGGATTTGACGTTATTTCGACCGAATCGATATGGAAAAGGCACCCCCTGAGGTCAGCACTTTTGTTGTAAATAAAAAATTGGCAATATTGTTAGGACCCACGGAGAGATAAATCAAATTGAATCTCTATCCTGGCGCAATAACTTTGTATCATCTAAAATTGGTGTCGCAGCCTTAAGAAAAGACAGAGAAAACACCGTCTCCTGATGCATGCATCTACAGGATGGTATATTTACATTGACAGATTTGAATGTACCCGAACCGAATTTGGTGGTAAATTTGCCTGTCGGTCAATGTTTAAATTAAGGCAATAAATGAAGAAAACAAATAAGAATAAGAAAGGTAAAAAATAATTTCATATAATAATACATGACACTTCACGTAACAAGAATTCCTTTTCATAAACAGCATGTACAAGTAGATTCTTTACATGGTTTTAAAACAATTTTTGAATGTGTAGGCGAAGGGTAATGTTATTGTTGACATAATCTCAAGACATTCTTATATTAGCTTCTACAGACTAAGGCTATAAATTTTATAGCATTTCACAGACGTTGAGCCAGACCCCTAAAAATCTTGTTTCAGGCTTATCTTTCCAGAGTAGGTTATCATAAGTCATTCGATTCCTTTTTGGACAAGGAATCGAATAGTGTATGATAGCCTTCTGAATTTGGCAGCTTAAGGCCGCCATTTTGGTGTTTTTTACATTTATTCTGGCAGAAAAGGTTACCAAATTTGTAGAGCGTCTTCACAATGAATAAATAAAAGTTGCTAAACATTTCACCGTTAGGCCGCCATATTAAAAAAATGGCGGACATATTTTTTTCGTTTTCTGTCATTTTAATGCTTGTAAGATGATTTACAATAAAATAAAGAAAAGAAAACTAAAAGAAAACATATTTTTTATTAGAATATTTTTTTGATAACTTTTAACCCCACCTCCTACATACTAAAGTTAATATTATGGTACGTGCAAGCAAAAGTTGTCAAATTTAAAACTTATTTCAAATATTAAAAAAAACAAAAAATTAAAAATTCATAAACAAAACTAATCCTCATCCGAACTATCTTCTTGAGATGGGGTGGGGTGTTTGTGCAGTTTTTAAGCCGACATATGAACAAGACATCGGTATACAAGCTTTAAGCATGCACAGGACATAAACTTCAAAACGGAATCAGGGACTGGGGAACAATCCATTCAGTTTAGATCCAGGGAAATTTGTCCATAATCATTTTCTTAATCCAGCCATGGTTTTCTAGAAGATCTGACTGATTGTTTAAAGACATTTTCTATATAAAAGATTGGCAATTTGCACGAATAATGTGCTTATACGCATTCTGGCATAGTGGCAAATTACAAGGGGCTATCAAACCTTTTTAAGGAATATCCAAGCTCGTTAACACTTATTAACTGCTGTCTGGAAAGATGCAGATGACATACAAATGCCTCAATGCCATTCTTTGTATCTACGGCCACCTGCGAAGTGGAACCTAAAGAAATAAAATATTGCAGAAAATCATTTGATTGTTAGAAGATTTTTAAAGCCTTTAATTTCTCCTTTCGGGGCGAGCGTGGGTGCGTCTTTACTATGTACATACTTCGATGTGCCGATGTAAAGCAACGTAAGACGCGGTTAGTAGTTGGAAATGTTAGGCAAGTAAAAGGTCCCTACTCTTCTTAAGGGAAGAGGCTCGGCAAAATTCCTGGTTGGGGGTAGCTCGTCTACAGGTGTCGGTGTTAGGCCTCAGTAGCGGAAATAGGCCGACGTTAAATAAATGTATAAAAAAAAATAAAAAATGTCTCCTTTCCTGCAAAATAAAGCATTAGAACTGCCACATCTGTATTTTCCGAATTTATTCTGACCTTTTTGTAGCCAGTAAGAATTCCATGTTGCGCGTGAAATAAAAGCCTTGTATCTGCTTCTTCGTGAAAGCATGTTAAATCACTTGCTTCCAATACTGCCTCAATGGTAAATTTATAGCATTTCTCTTCACAAGTAACAAACATTATTCAGTTTTTTAATAAATCTCTATTTTGTTTTTTTCCATTCACGACATAAAAATTTAATGACTTCTTTATTATTGTTTTCATGAGCCAAAAATTGTTTCCATTTTCTGACTGGATGAGCGGCCGTTATATTTTTTAAAGGACGAACCTCAGTTAAAACACGATGTTTTCTTTCCAAAGCTTATATTGAAGTCTCTAAATAAGTATCGAAAATCACTTCTATTCTACTAGAGGATCCAGATGCGTGAATTATTTGTGAAAGCATTTTCCAAGCTACGTCGCCAAATGTCTGTGTTGTTTCCGGGATTTTTTGAACAATACACATAGCGTCAACTATGTATGCAGCGTTGTTTGGAATATATTCTGCAGGTGGGACATTTTTAATTAATGCAGGAAAAAGAGCAAAAATCGTACTTCTAAACATTGGTGTTAGAACTATGGAACAATATTTTTGTTCCATGGTAGTACACCATAAATAAAAAATTGTATAGTTTAATGTAAGCTTAAAACCTTGCTTGGAAATATACAATTTTTTTTCTGTGTACATATATTAAAATTTTTTGAGGGAATACATAACCCATTTTTAATAAAACCTGAAAGAAATTTGAAAATAGCGCCAAAATTAACTGTTTTAGTGCACAACAAAAACTATAATAAAAAAAATAAAAGTAGGCTCGAATAGTTTTTGAAATTTGTATAAAATGATCATGAAACTATTAAAAGTTCAGAAAACGCCATTTTTTTATATGGCGGCCTAACGGTAAAATGTTTAGCAAATGTTATTTATTCATTGTAAAGAACATTTGACGCTCTATAAATTTGATAATCTTAGTGTTTTCTGACAGAATGATCCAAATTGAAATAAACGCAAAAACACCAAAATGGCGGCCATTTTTTCAGTATGGCGGCCTTAAGCCAAATCCAGAAGGTTATCACATACCATTCGATTCCTGATCCAAAAAGGAGTCGAATGACGTATGATAACCTTACTTTGGAAAAATAAGCCTGGTCGGCACCTTCGCTCAACGTCAACGTATAGCGCTGAATGAATAAGTTCATGGTAGACTATTATTAGTAAAGTTAAAATATAATGTTTTTAGTCGCAAACTCCTCTAAAAATCCTTATTTTACTATAAGGAACGTAACCAGACTCCAACCAACAGCTACTCTCCGGGCTATGTGCCCCGCCGAGCGCTTAATTACAAGCTACAAGCCTGGCGCGTTAAGTGTAATAATTGCATATTACCATCAAAACGCTAATGCTTCGATTGCAACAAACACCAGCCGAAAGACTGATCCTACTTAAAGGAGCTATCGTGCTAGTCGTCATACACCACTTGCAGACTGCAGTTTCGAGCTGTTGGCTCTCGTCAGTGCAAGGTAGGCTTGTGACGACCGACACGAGGATCACTTGACTACTTAGTACAGTACAGTAATTTCGATATCTTTGGGATAGCGACATGTAAAATAGTCAGCAGGCGCCATCTAGCGGCCCAGTGTATGTTGCAATCGAAAAATAAATAACCTAACTGGGCTTAGCATAGTTCAAATGTGCTTTTAGAGGGTGGAATATTAAAACATAATAATTTTAGTCGCAAACTCCTCTATAAAATCCTTATTTTACTATAAGGAACGTAACCAAACTGCAACCAACAGCTACTCTCCGGGCTATGTGCCCCGCCGAGCGCTGAGTTACAAGTTACAAGCCTGGCGCTATGCTAAGCCCAGTCAGGCTATTATTTCTCGATTGCAACAGACACTAGATGGTGCCTACTGACTATTTTACATGCCGAAACAGCTTGAAACTGCAGTCTGCAAGTGGTGTGTGACGGCTGGCACGAGAGCTCCTTTAAGTAGGATCAGTCTTTCGGCTGGTGTTTGTTGCAATCGAAGTATTAGCGTTTTGATGGTAATATGCAATTATTACACTTAACGCGCCAGGCTTGTAACTTGTAATTCAGCGCTCGGCGGGGCACATAGCCCGGAGAGTAGCTATTGGCTGCAGTCTGGTTACGTTACGTTATAAGAAAATAAGGATTTTATAAAGGAGTTTGCGACTAAAAATATTATGCTTTAATATTCCGCCCTCTAAAAGCACATTTGAAGTATTAGTAAAATTGGTTGGGCATTTTTGTTACAAAATACATTAAATATATGACGATGTCAGGAAAATTAATGTTGACTGGATGATGCTTGGGAGCTGAATCGTCCTGTATATAATTCCAACATTATTGTATTTTTTGTAAAACCAGATGACCGTTACTGAGAAGAATAAAGTCTTTAAATTATAATTTGCGTTTAGTAAAACTTTTCGCAAAACACGAACTATTGTTGTTTATTATGAGAATCACAGCCTTTTTTGCTTACGGATACAACTTTTGTCAATTTTAATTCAGTAGAATTAATTTATTACACAACTTAGATTTACAGTAATTAGTATATTTATTAACAACGTTGACAAGATAAAATTTCAAGAATGTGAATTTTGACTCTTCCCAAGTTTGTTCATTATTTCCAAAACTACAAATTCTACTTACAAACGAACTACCATTTTAAAAATTTATTGTAATTATTATCCCACCTTGTATAATAATATCGACAGAGCAATCATAATATATTTATTTTTCCAATAAAATGCCTGAAGTATTAATTCGCAGCGGTGTTCCAACATTTCATCGCATTTATCGATATAGTCTATACAGAAATGCGATTTAGTATAAAATATAAATAATTCATCTCAGGTAAATAAACCACGAACCCCGTTTTTTATTTTGATTCGAAACGCAGAGGGTGGAAAAGCTGCTTTTAACTTTTCCAGAACTCTTTAAATTTACTATCGGCTGTCATTTCCTAACGATTCGATTTATCCAAATGGGCTTTTCAAAGTTTTTTATCGGCGATGCGGAGTTGGCTGAGGAACAAAGTTCAATTATTTATTTGACATTTGAATGTCGGCGATGTACAGGCTAAGTTTGAAGCTTGCAAGGCTGATGTCGCAATTTTTACGCCCTATTAAAGAGAATTTTAATTATATCTTTTTTGTTGCCGTTCGCTCGAGTCTCGATACAAAATTGACGTTGTGTACGTTTTGTCTCTGAGAATGGAAATCTGCTATTTTATAATTCAGTAAATAGTTGAAGAACATTAGACAATGCTCAAAGCAGGAATTTTACAAACATAAAAAACTAAATAATAATAAAAACTAAATAACTAAAGGTAAACAATTAAATGATAATAAAAATTAACAAAATAAGTCTATGATTAGTATAGTCCTAAGAGTTGTAATCTAATATTTTAGAAGCTACAGTTATTTTGCAGAATTGAGAACAGCATTTCGAATTTTGGATATACTAGTATTAAAAATATCTATTTTATGTGAAGAATCATAGCTGGAACATATACGGTGCAGGGGAGAAAATAACAGCAAATTAGTTCTTGGGGCAGGCAAATAGAATAGAGACGAATGCAAGCGAGTTTGCAAATTAAGAACATAAAATCTATGCCACTGAGAATTTCAGGGCAGTCAAATCTGAAAAAGGAATACAAGAGAGTGGATACACCCGACGTGTTGAATCTATGTAATAAGTCACAATGTGGAAAACCTCTCTCTGGATAATTTCCAGAACTTCTGAAGCGAAGGTATTTACGAAAACGTCTCTGAAGTTTTTCAATGCTATATTTATGATTTTCATAACCAGGATTCCATACTATTGAAGCATATTCAAGTCCTGACCTCACAATTGAATTAAAGAAAAGTTTTAGTGTATTTTCGTTAATTTTTTTACAATTACGGATAATATAGCCTAAATTTTTGAAGGAATTAGCGGTGATTTGATTGATATGGCTAACAAAAGATACCTTTGGGTCGAATATAACTCTTAGACCTTTGAGATGATATGATTACAGCTCTTCAGCTTTTCATTATTAATCGTATAGACAAATTTTATTGGATTTTGTGCACGAGTAAGACATAGAGGTACATTTTGAGATATTTAACTGTAAGTTGTTTACGCTACACCAAGACCATTCAAGATCGTTCTGCAAAACAGCGCAGACTTCTGCATTAGTGATGGATGTAAACATTTTCAAGTCATCGGCATAAAGTAATGTTTTGCAGTGCAAGCCAATGATGATATCGTTTGTAAAAATGTTAAAGAGCAAAGGCCCAAGCACAGAACTTTGGAGAACACCTGAGGCCACCGTCGCTGAGATATCTATAGGCCAAAATCCACGGTGTTGTAGATATAGTAGTCTATTTACTAAGTAGGATTCAAAAAAAGTTTAGGAAGTACTCAGTTACTCCAAATTCGAATAATTTATTCAGCAAAAATCCGTGGTCCAGTCTGTCGAAAGCGTTAGAAAGATCTGTATAAATGACATCTATTTGGCCTCCAGCATCCAAATATTCAGCTATGAACTGAGTAATGTACACCAAATTGCTGGTGGTAGAGCGATTTGGCATGAATCCGTGTTGATTGAAGCAAATTTAAGGTTTTCTAATAATTTACTAAACTATTTTCTTTTGCAAGATGAAAAGTTCCTCAACTCTACTACTGTTTCCCCAACATATTATACAATAGTTCAACCTTGAATGTACATATCCAAAATAATACATTTTCAAAATATTTAGACTGACATGGTTTCTTAATTGCCATATAGAAAAACAAGTTCTGTTAAGTTTATTTATGGGGCGAGCGTAGGTGCGTCTTTACTATGTACATACTTCGGTATGCGATGTAAAGCAACAACAGGCGCGGTTAGTACTTGGATTGGTGACCATTCCAACGGAAACCGCGTTTTCGCCTCACACATCTTCCAGCGGCTTGTATATCAGTGTATGCGCGGAAGCTATACAACCTTAGGCGAGGGTTGTATAGGAGATATACCATCCTTCGGAGGGGATGTAAAGCCGTCGGTCCCTTGTCTATTAAATGTTAGGCAAGTAAAAGATCCCTACTCTTCTTAAGGGAAGAGGTTCGGCAAAATTCCTGGTTGGGGGTAGCTCGTCTACAGGCGTCGGTGTTAGGCCTCAGTAGCGGAAATAGGCCGACGTTAAATAAATGTAAAAAAAAAAAAAAAAAAGTTTATTTATTAAAGAATCAATGTGATAACCCCAGGATAAGCGAGAATCGAGGTGAAGTCCTAAAAATTTAACTGTATCACTTTGTTTTATACTTTGTCCATTGATTCTTACAAGTACACTTTCATTGGGATTTTTAGGTGTACATAAAAGGAAACTAGTTTTGAGGCTATTAAGTGCAAGGCCATTTTCGACACAATTTTTGCAATAGATGAAATCACTGTTTTTAATTGTATACTTATGTCTTTAAAGTTATTAGCGGAAACTGATGCTGTAGTATCATCTGCAAATAGAGTGATAAGAGTATTGTTAACCATATTGACATTAACCAGATCATTAATAAATATTATAAATAAAAGGGGTCCTAATACGCTTCCTTGGGGAACACCTGTGTGAGTAAAACAGGCAGAAGATTTAAATACTTCTCCATCATGCTTTAAATGAACTTCTTGTGACCTGTCGTTCAAATAAGATTTAATCCAGTTTAGAGGAGCACCTCTTATCCCGTATTTTGAAAGTTTATCCGCCAGCAACTCATGATTTACCGTATCAAAGGCACGAGTTAAATCAAAAAAAAAAAAAAAATAGTGGCTGTCTTATGTTTTGCATCAATATTATGTAATATAAAGTTGTAAAGTAATAAAACTGCATCTTGCGTACACATACCATTTCTAAATCCAAACTGATTATTTGTAAGCAAGTTTTCAGCCTCCTGTAAAAAGTTAGACAATCTTATGTAATAAGCCTTTTCATAAAGTTTAGAAAAAATTGACAACAAAACCACTCCTCTATAATTAGAAATTTGGGACTTATCACCTTTTTTGTGAATTGGTATCACAATAGATTTTTTCAAAATACTTGGAAAAGTTCCTTCACAAAAAGATACATTTATTAATGATAATAATAATAATTTACCTACGGACAAACGCCAGCGGCTTTCGCAGGATATTTGTCAAAGAAATTAAAATTCGCTAAAAGGTAATTACTACATACAAATAGGTAGCTTTAACATTAAGTGGTTCGCAATTTTGCAAATGACTGTACAAAGATGACGCTGAATTGCAAAATTATTTTTCGATAGCTGGAACATTGAAACATAGCATACGCGATAAGGTACCAAATGGTATATAATTTTGTAAGATTTTTTTTTTTTGTAAAACCATTTTCCAAATATCTAATACTTTCTATTTTTAATATTTTCGAAGTATAATTTGGATTAACTGATGTATCTTTTCTGTTAAATATTTAAACTAGTGGACCTAAGCCCAATTTAATAATATAAAGTCAAATTGGTTGGGTAGTAATTTATTACGTTTATTTATATTTAAGGTAGAGATGACATCAAATACAGATTCGATAGTAACACTGACGTTTTCAATAACATTTTGTAATTCACGATTAATATTTATTTTTTTATTTGATGTTTTTGTATGCACATATTCAAATGTATGTGCAAAAGTATCGGATAAAAAATTTAAAAGTTATGCTTGTCCTTAAGCAGGACACGTTGCTTATCCACGTTGTATAATTTAAGTTTCTACCCACCTAAAGACAAAGGTGGATACAGCGATGGAAATTAACCGCCCCTTAGGTTACAACCCCGAAACGTTCATCTGCGAAATTCCTCTGTTAGATAATACAGCTAGACAGCGTTAGCATATTCTGTATCTACCGGTCCCAAATAATACTAGAAGGTAAAGTAAATATGGCGAAATTTGGGACATTAATACAAAGCAAACCTACTCAAAGGGCCCAACCCTCTATTGGCCTTTTATACATAAATAATGAAGTGGGGTATTCTCTGTAATTATGCTAAATTTACATAATGAAGCGGCTGATAAAAGTCGGTAAATAGAAGGGACAGGGAAAAGTCCACCATTTCATCCCGAGATACAAAAAACGAATGTGACTCTTTTGTTTTAACACAAAGGGCTGTTACGCGGACTATCGTATTCGCATGCAACACGGACAAGTGTCAGTTCTACTTTTCAAGTTAATTTAGGTGGGCTTCATAACTAATCTACAGGTGGGTAAACATTTATTTAAGCTTTAAATCGATTCATGGAGACGCTTGGACAAATTGATCATATTAATCAGAAAGAATCTGTATTGGCGATTTACTTATCTCAGGATACTTACAAATATACATGGTGATCAGTTAAAACTCCGCATTAAAAATCTTTTTGGCAAATTTGGTCTTTTAACAGGTAGTAAATTATTAACAACTTTATAAATAAAAATCTTTGTATGCATGTAAAGCATAAGTTTTGATGTCAAACCAGTTTAAGACATTTAGCATCAAATTAATGTGTTTATACATGTTACATTCTAAAATAATTCGCATTGCTTTATTTTGAAGTTTCTGTAGTCTTTCCGTGTTAGCGTTTAAGGTATAGATCAGTGAACAGTAGTACGTAAAGTGTAGTAGAATTAAAGAATTTTATACGGTCATTTTACTTCCAACTGATAAAAATCAATTTTTTACCTATTTTCTTCGGTACATAGTCAATGTGATCATTTAGTTTTAGTTCTGTATCAGTAACAAGTCCTAAGTATTTCATACTTTTTACATGTTCCATATTTTCATTATTTAAAATGACATTTATGTTTAGTTCTTTAAAAGAGTTGTATAAACAATTTCAACCAATAAACATCCATTTTGATTTCATTTCATTTACTTTTGAGACGTTGCTTAATTCCACGTTTACTGTCTCCACCAATTGATCGCAATCATTGTCAGCATAATATATCAACGTATCATCTGCAAAAAGGTGGATTTTACGTTTTTCCAATACATTCCCGAGGTCATTGATATACAGTAATTAGTATGGAAATGACAGAGGGTCGGTTCGGTGCACGGTGCAGTGTTCAGTTTAGGGGTGGGGGAAAATGAGAGTGGTGGGAGGTAATTTAGGTGAAAATAAGGGTAATTAAGGGTATTTGCGGTAACAATAATGAAAAATAAGGGTAATTACCATAACAATAAGAATAATTGCAGTAAGAATGAGGATAATTACAGCAACAATAAGGATAATTGCAGTAAAAATAATGGTGATTAAAGCAATTATATCCGCCCATCCGTCTGTCCATTTTTCCATCTGTTCATCTGTCGGCCCACCTGCTCGTTTATCCTACAGTCATTGTATTGTCCTATTTCACAATTATAGTATCTGTGTATTTTTTTACAATGTCATAACAAACATTCATTCTTGATTATATACCTAATATGTACGTAGCAGTTAAGTCAGGTACAGTCACAATCATTGTTTATCTAATAAAATTGTTAAGTAATCTAATAACGACATTTTTTGACCCATGCACTTTTTCTCTAAAGTCAATAGTTTAAGAGTAAAAAATTCTTAAATGGCTAAAATTACGCAAATTGACAAGTTTTGACAAACTGTATCTTAAAAACGGCCCATAGGATTGAGTTGTGGGAATTAATAATAATAATAATAATAATAATCCTTTATTAGTCCAAGAGATCATACAAATGATATAGGACAAGTCATATACAAAAAATATTAACAGATATAAGTAAGAAACAGAAGAAATATACATACATACACCCATGAATGAATCCGTACACGCATTCATGCATGTACGTACATAGATAGAAAATACATAGAACTACAAACATAGAAATTAAAAAAAAAATAGGTTAATTATTACAAGATACATTAATTTAAGACACAAGAAATTCATTAACAGAGTAATAAGCTTTCTTTAGTAGCATTTGTTTAACAGCAGATGTGAACTTCTTGATACTGGGTATGGTTTTTGTATTATTATCTAGTTTATTTTTATTATACATAGTGATACCCATGTAATAGGGATTGGCTTCATATAATTCCATTCGATGTATATTATATTGCAAATCAAAACCATGATGCGTAGGGTAATTATGGAAAGTATTTTGAAAATTGAAATGTGAGCAAGTTTCTTTTTAACAAAAGTTAATATTTCAAGAATATACAGTGATGGTAATGTTAATATATTATTCTCAATAAATACGGACTTGCACGACTCTTGGTATTTGAGTCCAAACGGCCCTTTTTTGCAACATAAATACACGATTTGACATTGATGAGTTCCCCCAAAAGATAATACCATATCTCAAACGAGACTCAAAATTAGAATAATAAAAAATGTTTACCACATAAGAGCTGGAAATTCGGCATAACCTTTTCAACGCAAAAGAGGTACTGGCACACTTATTACAAAGAAAATTTCCAATCGAGGGATAGGTCAATGAAAATTCCTAATAATTTAAATTCCGTTACTTGTTGAATGCTCTTTCCATTTAGCTTAAGTAAAGGACTAGATATATAATTCGACGTAATAGGATGGAACTGTAGCAAGTATGTTTTTTTCTTGGTTTAGAATAAGTCTATTATTTTTAAAGTAATTTGCAGCAGACAAGTTTTCGTTTAGCTTGGCGATAGCTTGTTTTTCACTTTCGGCACTGACAATGATAGTTATGTCATCTGCAAAAGCATTATAAAAAATAGAAAAGGCAATGTCTATGTCATTTATATATAATAAAAATAATAATGGTCCTAGTATACTTCCTTGAGGGACTCCTATGTCACTTGACCTGGTATTACAAAAATCAACAAATTGTTTTCGGTTAGCTAGATAAGATTGGAGAACAGACTTGCACTGACCCCGCAGACCATAACACTCAATCTTTTTTAGTAGAATGTCATGATCTACGCAGTCGAACGCCTTTGATAAATCAATGAAGACAGCAATTGCCTTATTTCCTCGAACCAGATTTTCATAAACGTAATTTAAACTATTTGCAAAAGCCGATATTGTTGATCGATTTTTATAAAATCCGTGTTGATTTTTCGAGATGACATTATAATTTTCTAGGAAATTTAAGATTCTATTGGCTAATAGCTTTTCAAAGATTTTTGAAAAAACAGACAACAATGAGATGGGTCTATAGTTGCAGAGCAGCGTAGCGTCTCCTTTTCTATGTAATGGAATAATCTTTGAAAGTTTTAGTAAGTTAGGAAAACAACCATGATGGAAACATTCATTTACTATGTGACATAGAGGTTTAGCCAATAGGTGAGCAAATTTCTTTACAATTTTTATTGAGAAAAATCAGGACCAACTGACTTGGAATTTTTTAAACTGTTTATTACATCGATAATTTCAGATTTTGACACCGGATTTAAAATAAAATTAAAATTTGGGTCATTGAAGGGAAGAAAGTAGGGAAAATCTAGTGGATAATCTTTTGTATTACTGGGGATATTATTTACTTGCAACAATTGCCTAGGTAGGTTTACGAAAAATGTATTATGCATTTGCAGTTTCAAGCTTACCTGAAGATATTGATAGGAGATATTGATTAGCATATTTTGACTTACATTTCTTGTTTTTGTTGTCACAGAATTATTTATAATTTTCCAAACTGTAGTTGATTTGTTTTCGGAATTTAATATGATGTACATTTGTTTAGCCTTTTTTAATATTTTCTCATAAACTAATTTATATTTTTTATAGTAGTCTTTTGGTATTATTCCTTTAGCTGCAAATGATATAAATCTTTTAAATGAACGCTAGATATTTTTATGCTTGCACTTATCCAAACCTGGTTTGAGTTAAAAATTTGCAAATTTTTTGTAACAATTTTGAAACTTTGATCATAATAATGTTTTAAAAGTTCGATAAAAATTTGAAACTTATCATCGACCGATTTTGCGTTGAAAACATCACGCCAGGTTTCAGTCATTAAAAAGTTATTAAAGACATCATATTTTTTCATAGAAAAGAACCTAAAAGTATATTTAAAGCATAAAAGTAAAAAAAATCCAGAAAAAACTATTTTTTTGGCCAAAATGGTCGGATAGGCCATTTCTAAGTATTGTTTTTTCCTTTATATTACAGTTAAAATTTGTAAACATATAATCGATTGAGGATTCTGTATTATTATAATGTATTCTAGTAGTTTGTTCTAACGCAGATACTAAACAGTAGGAATTTACAAGATCTAGTAATTCAATAGTGGCTTTAGATTTATCAAAAAAGTCTATATTAAAATCTCCACAAATTATTGCAGTGGTATTTGCTAAAAATCAAATTTAGGCAGTTTTCAAGATTAAAAAAAAAGGTTGTACATCTGAATCTGGTGATCTATATAAACATAAAATACAACAAAATTTTTGTTTATAGAACATTTAATAGCTGCGCATTCAAAAGTTTTATCTCGACTTAGTTGTACGATGTCAGTTATTTCATTATTAATGAGTGATTTTTTAGCTAAAATGAATACGCCACCTTTTAAAGATGAGTTTCTGCAGTATGAACTGCCAATTTTAAAGCCATTTATTACAATATAATCAAGCGGTTTCCGAAACACAAAGTATATCAATTTGTTCTTGAGACAGCAGTACATCTATTTTTTCCATTTTATTTTTTACACATTGCAAATTTTGATGCACAACACAAATGTCACCCTTTGTTACTTCACAGTTTGATTGCTATACGAAAGGAAGTAAAGAAACGTCTGTTTTATCTTTTATGTATTTAAGTTTATTAAGGTAGATTGGGCAATGTTTATCTTTGGCACTATGACTTATATCCATTATATTATGAATTTGAATCACTATCACTAGAGCTACAAAATGGCAAAGTTTCAGCCGATTCCGCCAAAGCTCAATTTTAATGAGATTTGTTCCGGGGTCCTCTAACTAAAATGGAAAATTATAAAATAACTTTATTAAAAACATGCCCTTCTAAGCCTAGTCGTTTTGATCCTCGGTAAAACATGTTCACGAGTCCTTTTCTGTGAATTTAAAACAAATCAAACAAATTTAAAATTAATTTAACATTCTGTAGGAAAAAAACTGATTTAAATTTCACAGAAATACATTTTATAAGGCCTGAATTAAAGTAAAATATTAATTTACATTTGAACTAGTACGGATAATACGATAAAATTAATGTATTCTGGTAGAACTTCGTAAATAAATCATCGTGGGGAATATGCTATATGGATTTTACTTACTGAACTTTACGCTGACCTACATTTTCCCCACACAGTACATTTTCTAGGTGTTTATTACCAATTCCCATCTATGGCCTATATTCAAATAGTCGCCTTTGTTAAGTTCACGGTAAATATATATCGCGCCTGGCAATTAGGTGAACTCGTTTGGAGAACCATTTGATTACTGACAGTTTGTGGCATCATTCGATAATAAGTTAAAAGGTTTGTTATAAAATTGGTACGAAAAATTGGGTCAAGAATAAAATTAAAACTCTAAAATTATATGTACCTACCTAACTGTACACAAAGCGACAAAGATTTTCCTCCCTGGTATACTACTGATACAAACAAATATACAGTGTCTCTAGATCGACGATCAATGAATAGGCGAAATAGCCTAAATATTTGTTGGTTAAAATTTCGTCTTCTGGGGTTCAACTCTGCTTGGATAGAAACGTAACACAATTTTTGTTTATAAAAATCCCAAAAAATGAAGATGAAGTAAAGAAAATTACACTCGAACTTAAATCCCATAAAGCACCTGAACATGACAACAGAAAGGCTGAAACATTCAAAGAAGTGGTTTCTGGAATATCCGACACCACTTAAATAAATATATTATTAACAAAACTATAGACCTGGGAGTATTTCCAAATAGCAACAGAAAACTACTAAATAAAGTAAAGAATTGTGGATACAGAGGAAAAGGTTTTTATCTTATGAAAAGTTATTTAGCGGAGAAAGCTCAATATGTATCGATGGTATCAAAAGTAAAAGAAGGGAAGTGAGCCAAGGGGTACCCCAAGGTACAGTCCCCGGGCCAATATTGTTATCTTATATATGAATAACTAATTTACTTTAAATACAACTGGACAAATTCTGAGTTTTGCTGATGCCACTGTAATATTCTATAATGGAGATGGTTGGGAAAATTTGAAAGCTGCAGCGGAACATGATTTGAACAAAATAAAACGATGGTTTGATGAGAACACCCTTTATAAGAACATTGATAAAACCATTACCTGGAGATATTCGTGCCGATTCATATGTGTTTAATGATAACGTGCTTTCTGTTAGTGAAGTGAGTATTAGTGACATTCTTGAAGCAACGAAGAAGCTTAAACTTAAACTAATTATGGGTCCAGATTAGTTCCAGCCTTAATTGTAAAGGAGTGTATTTCATGTTTTGTTAAGCTCCTCTGTTATATCTATAATCTGTGTCCCAAATCTGTCACATTCCCAGATAAACGGAAATTATCGAAAGTAGTTCCTGTATTCAAAACAGGTGATAAGTGTCAAATAGAAAATTACGACCTATTGGCGTAAGTTGCAACTTCGCCAAATTGTTTGAATCCATTATTGCATGTTATTTGTACAATGACGTATCATCACATTGTACTGAAGTACATGGTTTAATAAAAGGGCGTTCTATAATCTAATAACGTTTTTTAGCTCCTATTTAACTGATAAGATGCAATATGTCGACTGCATGGGACAAAGGTCGTTACCCTCTGCAGTAACGAGTGGTGTCACCCAAGGAAGTAATTTGGGCCCATTATTATTTTTGTTCTTTATTAACGATCTTGTTGTGGCTATTCAAGCACCTAAATTGTTACATGTAGATGACCTGAAAATTTTTAATATCGTAGATAACTTCGAGAACTGTATGTCACTGCAAAATGATCTTAATGAAGTAGTTCAGTGGTGTGCTAACAATAACCTGAAAATCAACATAGCAAAGTGTACAGTAATGAATTGTTCTCGAAATTAACCTTTATTGAGTTTGATTATCAAATTAATGACCACAACGTAACCAGAGTAACCGTAGTTAAGGATTTGGATGTTATACTTGACCAAAAGTTATCTTTTATTCCTCACATAGAACAGGTTTCTGGCCATGCGATGAAGATGTTAGGATTTGTAATCAGGAACAACAAGGACTTTCATAATATTAAAACTTTGAAAACATTATATTATTATGCTTATGTGCGTAGTAAACTAGAGTATGCTTGTGTTGTATGGGCTCCATATTACAATGCTCACATCCAGTCTCTGGAAAGCATACTGATATTTTAAATTTTTCTGTTAGCCAACTTACTTATACCTTCAGAAATATCTCGCAAATGTATGTTTGTTATTACTTCAGGATATATAAAACTAATTTTGCCGAATCTGCCGAATAAACTATCGTATCGTTTCCAATTTCAATTAGAAAATTTCACAATCATTTTGGATGAAATTAAATTACTTTGTTATCTACAACTAATCCCCTGAATAAACGTTTTTTTCTTTAGCGTGCTTTGCAAATACATCTAAATCCTTCAAGGAATTTGGCCGTATTATACGCCTCTAATCCTGACTTATATGAAGTCGCCATTGTTTTAGGTTATTCAGCAGCTCTAGTCAAGCTCTGGCTGCTTTGTGTGAGGAAAATTCCGTAAACTCACTCACTCAGATGTATTCCCTGTGGATGTCTGCAAGGGACTTCTATGCGGAAAATCACGTAATATGCAAAGGTACCTTGTTTCTCCCTAATGGGCGCATTTAAAGCTCGTTATAAATAAATTTAATCACGGCAGGACATAAATAAATATGCAGATACCTTGGAATGGACTTAGTTAACACACTGCTTTTCAATTATCTTAATCGTATACAATACATAATATATTCTAACGTGTATAATAGTTAGCTGCTGGTCATCTGTTAGTGGGTTCAATCCCCATTAGTATATATAAGTAAATAATAATATATAAGTAAAATACCCTTTAGTTAAATCTTCTCTGAGATAGTAAAATTATCACGTAAAATTATCTTTATTTTAAAATATCCTAAAAACTCAATCCAAAAATTAAGACACGTTTCCTGTTATCTGTGTAGAAATATGATACATAACCTCATAAATGAGTGTATCTAATGAAAGAAATTACGTTTACTGTTTTGAACTGGAGGTATATTAGTTTTACTATTAGTATATTGAAGGTGATCTCTGAAACGGCAGACTTACCTGAAATAAACAAAGGATATATCAGCATTGGAGTATATAATGGACTAATATTTCTTTAAATTTTATTATATTATATTTATGTATTTCCCAACTAAAAATCATTTACAGGACAAAGTTTACAATAATCATTACAAAAATTATAGATCTTGATGGCTGTTCGCCGCTTCTACCTAGCCTTAATTCATTGACTATACCAGAATGTCTGGAACATTTATTTTCTATACAAATGTCTTTAGTTATATAATCAGAAATAGGTAAAAAAATTAATGTATTATGTTAATTTCTGTTTTATTTCTAACAATATAAAAAGTACAAATAGAATAATACAACAATTGTATTAATTATCCTTATTTTGATCTAAATTACTATTAACTGCCCTTATATGTACCTAAGTTACCCTTAATTACTCTCTAATTGCCTCCCACCACTCCAATTACCTCTCACTAATCTAAATACCCCACCACTGCTCGTACCCACCACCGCACTAATTACCTCCCACCACTTAATCATTTGACCTTGACCCCGTGACATCTATCCCCCGCCACGACAATTGCCTCCTACCACTACAATTAACCCCCCACCACCACCACTCCCAGATCCCGCCCTCCTAAGCGACATGCGATGAAGCCAAATAAGTTAACTATGTGGGTATGTTTATTTAGATTCTGGAACTGTACATTAAAGTCTCCGGTAAATATTAGTAGTCATTTTTCTGTGAGAAAAACACATCAGAATTTTTTTTGCAAGAGTCGAAATCACCTGAATTTAAGAAGTAGGGGAGGGGGCCTCTTCAAGATTTTATTGAAATAATAATAATAATAAACGTCTTTATTACATCCCATAAAAAGAAATATATATAACAAATTTATTTTGTGGCATATAAAAGACGAAGTTTAAACAACTGTTTAATTATGACCATCACTCTTACACTTAACCTTAGTGAGACTGCTTGCTTGTATAATTTATTTATGAATTTGGAATGATTACACTCATATGTATGACTGATGGTCGAGAGGTAACGCACTTCACCCAAAAGTTCCGGGTTCGATTTCCGGTCGCGGCAGCGGAAAATACTGTGAGAGGGATTTTTCCACCATACAAGGATATTGGGTGTCTGTCCCTTGTCTCTAAATGTATAGCCCTCTCCCACACAGGTCTCTTCTAGAGCTTTCCGGGATAAAGGGGGTCGTAATTACCTGTGGTGTTATTTATTATTTAAGAGAATCAAAATGTATAAAATCAAGCAAATAGTAATTATTATAAATACTTTTTAGCTAATAAAGGCTTTAAACGAGATGGCATAAGACAATAATAATGCTATAGGTATAATATGGGGGCTATAAATAAGAAATTTGACGCTCAAATAAAAATGATTTATATTTGTGCTTAAAACTGCACATTCTTTTGCTTTTAAGTTCGCTACTGATACTGTTATATATTTTGCAAATTTGGTAACTAAATGACCTCTTGAACAACTGAGAACGATGTATTGGAGGAGTTAGGAGACCCTTAAACCTAATATTCAAGTTAAGTACGTCTGTTCTGAATTTAATTTTTCTATATAAATAAGGTGGTGATTTATTCAAAATGAATGCATGAAACAAATACGCGGCATGGTGAGTTCTTCTATTTTGCATATTAAGCCATTTTACTTCACTTAATTTGTGTGATATTCTTTGATTTTTTCGTATGCCATATATTAATGTAAATGAGTATTGTAGTTTTTGGATTTCACATGCATAAAGTGCATTGGGGCAAGGACCATATAAAGAATCTGCACAATTAAGGATAGATAAAACTAGTGATTCGCAAAGTATTACCTCAGTTTTTTGAGGAAGACAATGATTGTTTCTATATATTAATTTTAGATACAGATAACCTTTTTGAAGTGCTTTATTAACATGACTCTCAAATCTTAAATCATTATCGATAATAACGCCAAAACTTTTGACAATATCCAGTATGGTATTCTCTGCGGTAATATTTAAAATAGATCTAACAGTATTTCTTTGTTTCTTAGGTCCGAAGATTATTACTTCTGACTTGTTTGGATTAATTATTAAACAGTGACCTTAAGCTTCCATTATAAATTTAGTATCTTCATTTATATGAAAACTGGCTGTCTGCGCATCTAAGGAGGCAAAAGATTAGGAGAGTTGCGTGTCATCTGCATATAAGTGAATTTTACAATAATTTAAGTTATTAACGAGGTTACTTGTGTAAATAGTAAAGAGCAGTGGGCCAAGGATGGACCCTTGAGGCACACCAGATTTTAAACTTAAATAATTTCAGCTTACATTATTTAAACACACACTTTGCTCTCGGTTTCTCATGAAATTATCAATTAATTCTACTGAATCTTCAGAGACCTATATAATGAAGTATTTCTGCATTTCATAATTTATAGTATCGAAGGCTCTGCTGCAATCCAGTAGAACTAAACACTTACACATTCCTCGGTGCGTTGCTTCTATAATGTCATCCACTATATCAAGCAAAGCCGTGGTGCAACTATGTTCGGGCCTAAATCCAGATTGAGTTGTGGGAACGAGATGCTGACTTAGTTGCATTTCCATTATTTTTTCAATAATTTTGGATAGTGTTGGCAAAATGCTTATTGTCCTAAGATCTTTAAATTCATTGTGGTTAGACTTCTTGGGTAACACAGTTATTACGGCCCTCTCCCATATAGAAGGAAAGACATTTTGCACTAAGCAGAAGTTTATTAACTGCGTTATGTAAGGTAGTAAATGAGGACAACATAATTTTATTAACCTTGCATTGAGTCCATCACACCCTGTAGCATTTGTCGAAATATTATTTAATACCTTTAATACAGTTAATTCATCAGTTGTTTCAAATTTAAAATTAATGGTATTTAAAGTATTGCTTTTATAAAAATTCAAAACTGGCTCAGAGGCAATAACAGTGGGGACGGTATTTACAAAAAAGTTGTTAATTTCATTTACATTTTTTAGATGGTCAGGAATTTCATTATTTTGATTATGTGGTAACAAATTAAGAATTTCCAACAATCTTTCGGCGCGGAGATATTTGTTTTGTATTCAAAACATGCTTTTTTCTCTCTGTTAACTGCCGCCCTAGTATAATTACGCATTTCCTTATGAAATTGCCATGGAACATCATTTTTCGTTATTTTATATTTTGCAAGAGAATTGTCTTTTTATATTTTCTCTCAACAGGAGTGCATGGGGTTCTGTAAATTTGGATGTTATAAGTGGGGCATGAATGTCAAATAAATATATTAAATTATCAACTAGATTTAACGTTTTCATCTACACTGTCTATATCATACATTAAATATATTAAATACGGTCAAAATTGAAACTGGCCAGTTTTAAAGCACAGAACCGTGCGCACTGAACTTGATATTTTGTCCTATATATTTGGCAATGGTATCGAGATTCGAACGGTAGTTGAAACTGTGCAGGCGAATCCGAGACTGGCAATGTAATCAGCCTGAATGAACCATCTACGACTGCACTGGTTTAAAGGTAATAAAACGGACAGGCCTACTAGCACAAAAAAACTCGTAAATCGTTTCTTTATCTTGGAACGTGGAAGTCTAACAGCGTGCTGTCTATGTGCCAGTGCAGTGCATAAATACCTATTATAATATCAAGCGTAGGAGTTTAGTTAGTTACTAGTTCATATTTATAATATATACTACTGTATAAAAGGTAAAATATTTTAATTATTTACTAATTTACCATGGCTTTCTGGAGACCATTTTAAACAGAGGATAATATAATAACGTCCGAAAATCTCGAAATAGTTGAACCGGTAATTGTCGAAAAAGCCGAAATAAGAGTTTAAAACCCAAGATTTACACGTACAAAGTCAACGTATTATTTTAAATATACATGAATGTTTGAAAAGCGAAAATTCTGAACAATGTGAGAAAGAATTAATACGACGTATTAACGAATTAACTAAAATACCAAAATCAACAATTTATCGCGTAATTCGAGAAGGCGATGTTATAGATCACAGCGCAAAGAGGAAACGGAAAAATACGAAATAAAAAAATATTGATGATGCCACTAGAGATGTAATACGGCGTATAATTTATAATATGTATGAAGAAAATATAGTTCCTACGTTAAAAATGATTCAAGAAAAATTGAGCGATTATCCTGATTATAATTATAGGTCTTTAGATACACTACGAAATGTCTTATTAGAATGCGGTTTTAAACATAAAAAACTTGACAGTCGTATGGTAATTATGGAATCGCGACGTATAGTTTCACTTCGAGTAGATTATTTGGAAAAAATTAGAGAATATCGTTAACTAAACAGGCGTATAGTGTATCTAGACGAGACGTGGTTTGACACGCATGATGTTATTCAGTATGGTTGGGTAGACAGTTCGCACAATTGTGTTTTAAATACTCCGTGTTCTAGAGGAAAACGCGTTATCATACTTCATGCGGGAAGTGAAAATGGGTTTGTACCCAATGCGTTGCTCTTGTCGGTAAAAAAAATATCGCAGTCTTCTGCAGACTATCACGAAGACATGACAGCCGATCTATTCGAAAAATGGTTTTCTCAACAGCTTCTACCAAATATTCCGCCAAATTCGGTAATTGCATTAGATAATGCTTCTTATCACTCGCGTATATTAAATAAAATACCAGATAACAGCACAAAAAAGGAAGACATTTTAAAATTCATGAGAAAAAAAATATGGAAATTCCTGTAAAAGCTCCAATAAAACGCGAATTACTGAAAAGAATAAAATAACAGAATTTCAAAAAGGAATATGTTATTGATAACTTATCCAATATACACGGTCATACACTTTGCGGTTACCTCCATACTATTGCATATTTAATCCTATCGAGATGGATTGGGGAACACTAAAAGTACGTTTACGAAAATGTAATAACTCTCCAAGGTTAAGCGCGATAGTAGTTGATCACATAAGAGAAGTAATAAATGACATTGACAATAATACTGATTTATGGAAAAATTGCGTTAGGCATCTAATTGGAGAAGAAAATCGATATCCAACGCTACCCCCTAGTGCGCCGATTTTAATTCAATTGGATAATGAATCCTCCTCAGAAAGTGAAGATTCCGACGCGCCAATTAACATTTAACTTTTCTTCATTTTTTCATTCACTTTTTTATTGTTACATTTCGTGGAATATATTTTGTTTAGTTGACAAGAAATTTTAATTTAAGTTACTTCATTCTAGAGAAATATTTTAACTTTGTTTTTATTTATGTTTTATATAAGTATACAAATATTTATTTTTGTTTTCATATAATCATTCTTTGCTTTGTTCAAGAAACTTACGTTTTTATTTTAGAAGAAACTTAAATTTTTATTTTATTTTTGACTAAAATCGTTGCCCCTCGTTAATCTAACCTGTCCCATCCCCTCCTGGCAAGATATATTCATACCTTCTCGTTGGTCCTTGCTGAGCAATAACATATTTCAATATAATATGGGTTAACTTTAAAACTAAAACCAATAAATTTAAATATTTAGACTTTATATCTAAAACTGATATAATACCTCAAAAATATGTTATTGGCGAAATGAACCTAATAAACAAAAAATAATAAAAATGAATACAATTTTAACATTTTATTGTGACAATCATTTCCATTTACCTCCGCCCATGTACAATAAAGAGATACCGGCTGTTTTTGCCGGCTTTTAGTTTTTATACGGTATACGGTATATCAAACAAGTTAAGCTCAAATAATTAATAACTAAAAAATTTTAAATTTATATAGGTATACAATACACATCTTTGGTTCACTCCTCTTGTTACATACCTTTAACACACAAAATACTAAATCGTGATCAGAAAAATTGCCGGGACACCCGCCTCCACAATCCATTCCTCTTATAAGTAAGAATAATGTCTATTAAAGCAGTAGATAGCAGTAGGTATGCGGATTATTTTCAACACACTGTAAAACTCTCGCCGTATTAAGTCATTTATAATCCTAACACGCGTTCACGTTTATCTCTCGCCAAACTTCCATGTTGTGGCAAATTTTGCTTTAAATTTAAAGACTGTTTATGACCTGTAGCTTTACAACTAACACTATTTTTTAGTCATAGATTTTTGTTTCTTACAAACCCCTACCATTCTCGATAATATTCCTGGTTAGAAAGCAAGGACGAAATTTACTGAAAGATACTTATCGTCCCTCGCATTGTTCAGTGCACAAGATAAGAAAAATTTAATATCCGGAAAATTAATTTAAACCGGCGAAAACAGAGAATGTGCACAGCTCTATGCAAATATTGGCTTAAATTAAAAAGAAATTTAAATTTAAACTAGAATATGAAATTTTGTAATAATCATCATAGCAGCATCGGCAGTGCATTATTACGAAAGGTTTACATTTACATTATTACGTTGACCGTTTTATAGCGGATTAATTCAAATTAAAATATAAAACGGGCATTAAATAAAACGCCGTACCGATATAATTTGAGTTTAAATAATTTGTATGCCATCACCATCATTTCAAATTACACTGATCATTTTATTACAACGCTGCATTACTGGAAGTCATATTTTAATTAAAAGATGTTTTATTAAACTCTGATTAACTATTATATATCTCTAACTAGTTATCGAATTGTTATGAAAAGTTGGGTAGGACTGACACAAATACATATAAGTAGTGGCTATGTGGCTCATGGACCACCAAATAGAGGAACAACACCGGTTTCAATGACGTTACGAACTGGATGGTATGTGTCCATCAGGATATAAAACAGATTTTAAACAGGTCTGAACAGGTTTTAACCGGCTCTGAACAGGCTTTAAACAGCTCTGAACAGGCTTTAAACAGCTCTGAACAGGTTTTAAACAGCTATGAACTGGTTTTAAACAGGGAAGTTTGGACTGATATGGAAAACTCAGGGAATTTTAAGTTTCGATATGGAAAACAATACATTTCCTAGGACTTCCCATTGTTACTTTAAATTGTTTTCAAAATTACAGTTATAGATTTAATTAAACAAAAAGTAATTTAAAAAAGTCGGCTACATCACTGTATTCGATCGGTTATTGTATTATGGGGACATGACCGCATACCTTGAACACGAACAGGACCTCGGTGATTGGAAAAATAATAGTTTTTCGGCTGGAGAGCTTTAGGTGAGACCCTGGAGGCCTGGCGTACACTTTATTTTGTCAGATTCGAAGTTGGGGTGGTTTGTCCTTAAACGGCTGGAATGGGAAAATATCTTCGCCCTGTATCTGTTTCAGAGCGTAAGTCCACTTTTTGATGACTTTTATAAGTCGTTAGGGTCTAATGCTTCACCCTGTATAGATTCCTTTATTAGATTTGATCTTTAATTTGGCTGGCAGAGTCAAGGATTGCACCGTGTATATTATTTTCTTGAAATAATAACACTATATTTTAAGCGAGAACTAAACAAGCGAAAAACAGAGTTGATTATTGTTGTTGAAACTAAAATTATTTGCACGATTTTATTTATAGGATAACTTATCGATACTTGAAATTTTGCCTAAGTCAGGTTGGATTCGTATTTGGTTAAAATTATATTGAATAACCTGAGAAAATTCACTGTAAAGACTGGAGCCGCGAAGGCGATTTGAATTGGAGCACTGGGGCTGAATACTAATAACTAAATTTTACTAGGGTTTGCCTAGGAAGATGGCACGGGCACTGGTTTAAATTCTCGAGATACACCTGAAAACACACTTGGTATTATGCGCTGGGGCAACCGAAGAGGTAACGCGGGCATTGGAATTGGAAAACACAACTAGCCGGGGACTTGGCGAGCTCCTTTATTTATACTGATGATGGGGACTTGGGTTGCGGAAGTCTGGATGAAAGCCGGATCGGCGCCAGCCGCTCCAACGGGTTCGTATTGCGAAATATTACACAATAAATACTGAAATTTTGGATTTTCGGAATGAAAATTACATAATTAAATCGGCTATGAAAAATGGAACAATTTGATATAAAAATGTCAGCGGAATCTTTTTTTGTTTTAGAATTATGAACGATAACTGTCTGAATAATTGAATTGAATTGGCCCCGTGAAGTATTGCTGCGAATCTTACTTTAATCCATATGTGATGTTTATTAAATCATGTTAATCCATATCTTTATGTTATACTATACCATATTAATCCAAATTGAGGTTAACATATCGCGATGTTGAACGGAGCGACGGTCAATTTTAGGGTAATAGCGAAGATAGCTGCGAGTTGCTAGCATGCGATAGGGAACATGTAAATTGGACTTATTGTTTTTGAACGGAGTGGAGTCAACCGAAGGGTAATTGAAACGAAGATAGTGACAAGTTGGGGGCGAGCGTAGGTGCGTCTTTACTATGTACATACTTCGGTATGCGATGTAAAGCAACGACAGGCGCAGTTAGTACTTGGATGGGTGGCCACTCCAACGGAAACCGCGTCCTCGCCTCACACATCTTCCAGCGGCTTGTATATCAGTGTATGCGCGGAAGCTATACAACCTTAGGCGAGGGTTGTATAGGAGATATACCATCCTTCGGAGGGGATGTAAAGCCGTCGGTCCCTTGTCTAATAAATGTTAGGCAAGTAAAAGATCCCTACTCTTCTTAAGGGAAGAAGTTCGGCAAAATTCCTGGTTGGGGGTAGCTCGTCTGCAGGCGTCGGTGTTAGGCCTCAGTAGCGGAAATAGGCCGACGTTAAATAAATGTATAAAAAAAAAATAGTGACAAGTTGCCAGCAACTTGCAGGGAACATGTAAACTGGACTTATTTTGGGACGAATGTTTTATGGGCAGGCTGGAAAGGTGAATGAAAGATGTTTTGATATATTAGTGGAAAGTTGAATTTGAAGTAAATTGAAGAGAAATGGGCTTGTAGAAAAATTTGGAAAGTGACATAAAATATTTTGATGTGGTGTTTGGGGAGCAAATTGGAGATGAGTCGAGTTATTGAGGGGGCTGTATTTTTTAGGGCGGTCTATTGTACAGTTTTGAGTGTATTTTGGTGAATTTTGATAATTGAATGAGTTTATTGATAGATTCGGATTACTCGTGAATTATCGATGCTACTGAATTTTTCTCAGATTTATTTATTGAAAATTGTCGTTTTCTAGTTCCACGAGTGTCTTAATGACTTTTTTATGGTTTGCCAAGTTGACCTTGGCGATTTAATTTTTTGACGAATTTTAGTAATTTTTTCATCGGCCATCTTGTTTAAATGGAGAATATACGATAACAGCCTCCGCCTAATAACGAATGAGGATATCTGTTTATATAATTTTGTCAACAACAAAGAAAAATACATTCTAGTAATGGGCAAAATCGGAATCTTTGGAATCAGATGCTCTTAAGAATAGGAATAATAATAATCGGATACTGGGAATAGGAATCTTACACAGTTCAAAGTTCACAAAATACATATCTTTTGATGAGTATCTATAAAAACAAAATTTACAGAAAATCTCGGTCAAAAATCACCTTCACACCCCCCACAAAGATTTTTAAAAAATGCGCAAATTTTCGTCACGAATGCTTCAAAAAGTAGTAGTTATCATACTTAAAATTACGTTTAATATAAAACCTCTTTTTTGGTCATGGAAAACATGGAAAACTCAGGGAATTTTTTCGCCTACAAGAAGTCCGAACCCTGTTAAACAAGTCCCAAACAACTATAAACAGGTTTTAAACAGATATAAAAAGGTCTCAAACAGGTCTAAACAGGTCTTAAATCACAAAGACTCCTGATGAACAGATGCCATCCAGTTCATGACGTTATTGTAACCGGAGTTGTTCCTCTACTTGGTGGTCCAAGAGTGACATAACCTTACTACTAATATACCTTCAAGCTGAATCCGTATTTTACGTTCACCGCATCGGCGCGGCCGGCGGCGAGTACTTATAGCTTATAACTCAGTTCCGAACAACTTTTTGCAAAAATAAAACGAAGATAATTTAGAATTCGTGAGTTCAAGAGTATATTAAAATCTTAATTATGCATTAATGAAAACCTCACGGGATCTCGGGATCTATAAATTTAGAATGTCTTATTAACACTAATTTATTATTCTACTTTTAGTATTTCATTATAATTAAGTAAAAATATATAAAACGGACGCCTGTTAGTTGTGAATGAGCTCTTCTGTAGGGTTTTATTTTTATTATGAAGGATGTAAAAACTTGATAAGGACTTATATTTCATTTTATAAGCTTATTAACTTATACTTCTTTATTAACACATTATATGTGGGGTAAAGCGATAAGGTTAATAGGCTATATTAGATTGATCATACTAAACTTTTATGGAACGTTCGATTTACTTTTACACGATTTTATAACACTCATTTTCTCTGTTGGTCTGTTTGAGTAACATCTTGTAAACGATTTTGCATCCACTTCCCATGCACCTAGAGTCTTGGAATTTATCACAATGACGTAGATGACACTACAATAATCAATCATTAGTTTCACTGATTACTCGATTAATGCATCCGTATTAATTATTATTTCATCAGAAAAGTCTAGTCGGACCGGAGACTGAACGCCATTGTATCACTCGTTAACATATTATTCATTTGAAAGCAAAATGCTACAACTTAATTAAATACTGTCACTATGTACAATAGAATAATTTTTATTGAATAAAATATGCAAGACATGTATTCAAAACGACTAGGGAGATCGGGAAGGCCGTTTTGCACCCTATGAGCGATGACACACACAGCGGTTTTCGTCGTTTCGGCTGCCGACTCGGCACATATTTCTGTACTTTGGTATTGGGTAAAACACATAGTGCGATGGGCAGCAGCCGCCCATTATAAAGGTAAGTTAAACTTCCATCAGGTAAGATACAAACATACAGTTGTTAGTTCTTTCGGTCAAATCGGAAACTTGATATTGTTGTGTCCTACAGAGGTTGTGTTTCAGTTTTATAGTAGCTTCTATCGGTTATCAGACCAACGTCCACATAATATGCAAATATCCATTCGAGTCTCCTTTCACCAACATCTATATTGAGACCACAAAAGCCATTTACTAACTGTTAGTTAGCGCGACTAGCATATTTCACCATGCGACAAACTTTGGAAATTTAATTTTAAGTGAACCACTTCCATAATTACACATTTGGCTGATTGCTTCATATATCACTGAATTTAAATGTTACTCATTCAACTAAGTTAGTAATAACCGAGATTATCTCTGCCACAACTACACATTTTCTAAAAATACGTTGGCGACGCTAACAATGAAACTGAGGGTGCAAAACGATTTTGATTTATTATATAGGGTGTTTACGAAATACATCCTTATATTTAGATCTATAAATATAACTTCCTGAGAGATGCACACATTTTATTTTTAAACTCCTTAAAAATAGAAAGTAAATTTTCTAAATTGCAAACAATTATCCAGTACACCAATGAGTAATGTTTATATTTGTTGTCAACGGCCCAGTAGCCATGCACTTATCCGTCCTATCGATCTGCCGGTGAATAAAAGCCAGCCTAGATAATAGGATTATAATATCTAATCTAGGTGAGATCTCCATCGAGGCAAAAGTGAGCACAGGCTGTCCCCAGGGAGGGGTAGTATCTCCACTACTATGGGCAACCCTGGTTGACGAGCTCCTCCGGAAACTTTCCACAGAGGGCTTCTGTTGCTTAGGATATGCTGATGATCTAGCAATAGTCGTTAAGGGGCGATTCGCGAATACAATAACGGAGCGTTCGCAAAGAGCCCTAAATGTTGTCGACAAATGGTGTTGCAAGGAAGGACTTTCTATAAATCCCCACAAGACCACAGTCGTCAATTTTACAAGGAGAAGAGCACTGCAAGGCCTAAAGGCCCTAAGGCTCAACGGAGTGGAAATTCCATTTGCCTGTGAGGCAAAATATTTAGGAGTCATTTTTGACCAAAAATTAACATGGAATTCTCACATCCAAAAAGTCACACAGAAAGCCACAATCGCCCTGGGAAGGTGTAGGCAAATGTGTGGGAAAAACTGGGGGTTAAATCTCAAGATGAACCTATGGTTATACACCAGGGTAGTGAGACCCATGATAACCAATGGATCAGTGGTATGGTGGACTAAGACGGTGCAGTCGGGAGCAATAAGGCTGTTAAGTGGCGTACAAAGGCTTGCTTGCCTGTGCGCCACGGGGGCTATAAAAACTGCTCCTACGGCTGCACTTGAGGTCCTCTTGGACCTGCCACCCTTACACGTATTCATACAAGGCGAAGCTCGGTCAGTAGTGCACAGGTTAATGCAAGGCCAAACGCCAATTAGCCAGCAACATGGGACGGAGCACCAGAAGTTATACTCGGAGATGAGGGTAGATCCCATTCTAGGCATGCCCACGGATGTAATGGTCCCCAGGTTCAACAAGAACTTTCAGACTGTTATACCAGACAGGGAGGATTGGAAAAACGGTCCTCCCATAACAGCACAAAGAGTCTGGTACACTGACGGCTCCAAGAGCCAATATCCCGATAAGTCTAGGGAAATACGCATCGGTGTTTCAGGCTGAAGTGATCGCCATACACTGTTGCGCAAGGAAGATAATAGGACAAGGTACTGTTAACCAGTCGATTGCCATTTTCTCTGATAGTCAAGCGGCAATAAAAGCAATCAGTTCCATGCAAATCAACTCAAGATTGGTGTGGGACTGCTTGACGGCCCTTACACAGCTGGGAAGTCAGAACAGAGGGACCCTAGCATGGGTACCAGGACACGAGGGACACAGAGGAAACGAAAAGGCTGACCAACTGGCCAAGGAAGGCGCACTTGAAGCCCCAATAGGACCCGAGCCCTTTTGTGGCGTGGCAAAGCCATGCATACAAGCAGCCATTAAGGAATGGGTGCAAAATAAATCTCTGGAATGGTGGAGGAATCTCCCAAGACAGAGACAGGCCAAGGAGTTCATTAAAGAACGTTCGGCCAAATTTACGGAAGACCTACTAAGCCAGAATAGGAAGGCCATCAGAGTAATAGTAGGCCTTCTAACTGGCCACTGCTGGCTCAATAGACACATGAGTTTAATGAGCCTGGCAGAGGACGCGAGATGCTGATTCTGCCAAGAGGAAGAGGAAACCTCAGTTCACGTATTGTGCCACTGTGAAGGCCTGGTGAGGCTGAGATTCCAAGTACTTGGAGAAGACAAACCAAGGGCAGACAGATATACAAAAGGGCCTTTATCAAAGCTGTGGAGTCTAGTACAAAGGACAAAGCTGGATGAGGTACTATAAAGAAGATATCCTGGGAGCATCACAATAGACCTGAAAAGGTCGCGGTGGTAAAGGCTAAACAACCAGCTCCTTTGCTAAACTAATCTAATCTAAATCCGTCTGCGTATAAGCCAGCTGGTAAAACAACTAACGAATTGCAGTGCGTGTTTACAGCTGCTTCCGTGGTAATAGTTTATGCGTCAGGTTTGCCGCCTGTGATGGCCTGGTGGAAGTAATATTGTGTTTAGTCAAGTTTTTTTTAATTCAACCTCTCAGCATGGCCTATAGGTAAAGGGACGTCTTACATTGTAATTCATTATTGCAAATGACGTAATTGGCCTAACAACATCTCGCTGTAAAACATGACCAGTCTTGTTCAAATGTGCTTCTAGAGAATAGGATATTAAAACATAATGTTTCAGTCGCCAACTCCTCTATAAAATGTTTATTTCACTATAAGGGCCGTAACCAGACTGTAATTAACAGCTCCGGGCTGTGTTCCCAGCCGAGCACTGAATTACAAGTTACAAGCCTGGCGCGTTAAGTGTAATAATTGTATATTACCATCAAAATGCTAATGCTTCGATTGCAACAAACATCAGCCGAAAGACTGATCCTACTTAAAGAAGCTCTACCTTGCAATGACGAGAGTCAACAGCTCGAAACTGCAGTCTGCAAGTAGTGTGGTTGTGGTTGGTGTTTATTGCAATCAATCGAAGCATTAGCGTTTTGATGGTAATATGCAATTAATACACTTAACGCGCCAGGCTTGTAACTTGTAATTCAGCGCTCGGCGGAGCACATAGCCCGGAGAGTAGCTGTTGGTTACAGTCTGGTTACGTTCCTTATAGTAAAATAAGGATTTTATACAGGAGTTTGCAACTGAAAGATTATATTTTAATGGCCAGTTTTATTTTTACTTTTTATTTATTAACAAGCAAATATTTTTGTATATTATATTTGGTTAAAAAAGCTTTTACGGCTAATTAGTGAAGCGACATGTAAGCGCGCAATTGCCGCTATCCTCCGAGGGCGAGATGTACCATTAATATAACGATATTGTTCATTGTTGAGGGATTACAATGCATCAACAATCTTTGGTTATTCTCCGTGGTGCAGTGCAGCCCTTTGTCCTATCTGGCAAGTGATTCAGCGTGCCTTGACATATATGCTCTAGCGTGTTCTCGACACAGTCCATAAAAAATCAGCAGTACATTGTCGTATTATATATTAATGACGTTTAATTCGTAAAATGTACTTGAAGTATATTGTCTCGTAAAAGTTAAGAAGATTAAATTTATAGTGATGGTACACTCAGTGGAACTGTTGATAATACTGCCCGACTATGGTTACGACGTCAACGGGACGACATCTTTTGGCATTATTTAGATCTATGGACTTATAGCGTTAAATAATTACATGTAAATTATAGCTTTAATAGGAAACCGAACTAAAAAACAAAAAATAATGTTTAAATATTACGATTTTGTTCAACAGCGATAGAAAGTCCACTAACTCAATTCATTTTATTGTAAAAAGCGTGGGGTGCATTTTACTATATTTTTATAATTCTATTTTTTTATCAGTAGCTACCAACAAAATATTTATAATAATTGATATCAAGCACCCCACATTTTTTACAATAAAATGAACTGAGTTAGTGGATTTTCTATCGCTGTTGAAGAAAATCTTAATATTTAAACATTATTTTTTACTTTTTAGTTTGGTTTGCTATTAAAGCATGTTTTTTTTTTAGTTTTTTAAACTATAATTCTTTTTCATTGTTGTTCCCACGACTAATGGACAATTAAACGGTCAACCCTCCCAGAGGTCCGATAGAAGGGTAAGGCTCTTATACAACAGGGTGTGCCCGATTCCCTGAGGTTGACGCTAGCAATATGACGTTTTGAGTCACCCTCTTGCCATTCATCCCGATACATATAGAAACCAACTGATACCCGCCTGCTTTTCGAAACCGCTGAGTATCTGCTAGTAGTACATAATATTACATCATGTATGTATTAAAGTTGGACTAGCGTTTAACAAGCGGTTATACAACGGCAAATACGTTACAGACAATAGGGTTTTCACAGAAAAAAAAATTATTGCTGAAATACTTAACTCACGTAAAAAAATGATTTATGGTATATTTATTATCTTATTAATTTTACTAATAGTAACAAAAAAAAACTTGAAGTTTGAAAAATATTGGGTTCATTTTAAACAGCCATAAATTGGTGCGTTGTGACGTCAACACCCTGAAATCCAATCACAGGATTAACATCACAGAGGTTGCCTGTGTTCAAGATTGTTTATTAATCTTGGTCTCTGTTAACATAACATAACCTCTATTTATTGACAGTACTCAGCACTTTTCTACTTTAGGTAAATTATCAGCGGCACCTTTAACATATCCCTCTTCCACTTGATTCCATTTTGATTGTAGAATTAATAAAACATAAACCAGAAACTGACAAAATAATATTTTCACTCCAAACAATACAAACATAAAAATATAAATTTAACGTTTTAGGTTAGTCATCTGATGTGTAATGTCGGTGAAGGTTAAACCTAAACTACAGTACAAAATATTAACGTACGACGCTTTCACGAATAACTTGTGCGGCATTTATCTGGGTTCTGATTGGCCAATATTTACACGTCCACTGCTTTAGACCAATCACAGTACAAACATTATAAATTGAAATTCTGAGAAGTTTTAGAGGAAAGCTTTCTTTAACACACAGTTAGAATCTATTACAAACTAATTATATCCATAATCTCATTGGTTTTCCGGGTAGATACGTAATTCTGGCGCGTAAAAATGCCCGTTTTAAAAAGCAGTGAAATTATCAGCAAGTTGTTTTAACGATATTTTCTTAGAAATAATTCTTATTAGAAAAGTAAATTGTTGTAAATTAATAAAATGTTTTATTATATCACTTTTACGACACAAATTGTTAAAATAAAATTAGTGGGAAAACCCTATTCCGAAGTTACGTATATGTACTATGGTATGCAATAATCACAAACTGTACCACGGTTGTTTAACTCTCGTCGAGCACTAGGTGTTGATGCTTATATAATAATACGAGAAGCATCCATCCATCGCATTCTGCGATATTAGCTTAAGCGAGGGCGGAACAAACATACAGGTGAAGCTAATAAAATAAAATAATAAAATATATATTAATAAAAGCGGCGCCTCCGGCAAAACCTCGACAATAGATTGGTCATTTTTTTAAAAATTTTATTTTGTCCTGATGATCCTGGTGAAGGCATTAGGACAAAATTGTCAAATAATTGTATTGGCATCGGTCCTTCACAAGTGTGCAAAGTTTTAGTTTAATCTGACGTTTTGAAGTGGGCGAGAATCACGTTCAAAGATTTAGTTACAAACAAACAAACATACAGGTGAAGCCAATAAAAGCGTGTTAAAAAACCGAAATTGAAATTTTTAGTGGTCTTGGATTAAAATTTTATGTCACATAATATATAATAAATAATTGTTTTCTAATACTACAGTGAATGATTATTTCTTTGTTCGGCATCGATTTGCTCATTGCAAGATTGAGATCATAATTTTTCTAAGCGCCTCTGTTGTTTCAGTGCAATTGTTTGTAGGCTCTCTCCTTTATGGAACATTTAAGAGACCTTTATTGTGTACCCTTTTCCGCTTGTGTCTTTCAGATTTCGTTTTAAGCTTCTTTAGACAATTCATGAAGGTTACAACTGCCGAGCTTAAATTAAACAATCGGGAGGCGGACCAAGACAAAACGACTTTTAGAGAAGCTCCTGTTTGCATAAGCTCACAGGTTGATCCCGGGTATAAGTCTATCCTTTTGGCTGTTGTGAAGTTATTGTTTCATATACATATAGTACAAATGACATTACGACGCGTGTATAAGTAATAAGTTAAACGAATTCCGTTGGGGTGAATAGGGTAAATAAAATTAAACAAATCTGAAAAAATTCTGTGTCCGGTATATTGCTCTATTTTTGTAGATTTGGGGTTAAAATAACTTGTGTTAAGAATGAGATATAAGTATTTAGCCTTTAAAAATACATGTTTAAAAACGTTAACTTGCGACCTCCGCAGCGGTGAATTTTCAAAAAGTATTTAATTGCAAAAGGAATGTCAACGGGAGCGCGACCTTCGCACTCAAGTTTAAGCACTGGCGCCCCGGTAGCCTACTTTCCGATAAAATGGTTCCGGCAACACCCCGCAATCCTCAGTTCAAGTTGTACGTGACCAATGCTATTTATGAGGGGTGAACACGACATTTTTAAATTAGGCTAGGATTCTTCCCCAGTTTCAGTTCATTAACGGGTTTTTCCTTTAGAGAGATGAGCAGGACATTGATTTGCAGCGGTCGTTTACTGTTCATTAGATTCTAAATAATCCTGAAAGATATTCTAAACAAATTACTGTTTCTTGAAATATTTCACACAATTTTAATTTTAAAGGAAAGCTAAATCTGTACAACAAAGCAGTGTGCATGATAAGATTTGTAGAAAGTTTACATTGGTCATACTCAGAGGTCAATTAATATGCGTTGTAACACTCACTAAGCTCATTTTAAAATTAAGACTACACTCGATGCACGTTACGCAGACCATATAGACTTGATTTGGAGTTAACTTGTGTGTTTTAATGTTTTTTGGAAACTACTTCATTAGCGGTAAGAATGTACTGTCACTCGCCATATACCCAGCTCTTCCTTCGCGCATGTCGTTAAGACGCGGTCTACACTTTACTTCTACCTGGCTGTTTTATTTTTCCCCGAAAAGTATTGATTCGGTATAGCGAGAATTGATAGAATGGCCCCCAAGGTCGCCAGATCTTGCACCATTGATTATTTTTTATGGGGTTTTGAGCTAAAGGTCTATGTCAGCAAACCACAAAATTTAGATGATTTAAAAACTTGAATTGGAGGCGAAATGTGCAAAATACCTATTAATATTTTTTTACTTCAGATTTAAATAGTGTATTAATTATTCAGCAGCGGAGGGAACTAGAACCATAAATTTATAAACTACGCTTGAATACTGGTTTCGCTAGTCATAATGGCATTATCTAGTGATTTAAAACTTAGTCTCTTTTCTTGCAAAACTATGTTGACTTACAAACAGAGGGTAGTATTATTAGTTTATCTACATTTATTTACATAATCACTGTATAAAGTAAAAAATGCAAGACCATTATCTTTCTTTTACGCGCAGTTTTACATTTAATTCTTTTGAAAGGATAAAATTGCGACAACAGGTTGCTGTCTGCTTTATTGACTTCCGCTTCAAATTCCCGGGTTTCAAAGATTACATCATCTAGAGTGCCGAATGTCTGGATTGCAACAAGTACAGGCCACTTTAAACCAAGAAAAGAAGACGTTTTAGCAATTTTCAAAACATAAACTTATTAATATTGATTAAAATATCTTACTGTTTGTTTATAGGACCTCGGTCGATGACCTTTTGATTATAGATATATTTATATACTTATATAATCAATAAAATCTATCTAGCTATATACAAATATGGCAACTGCCATTAAAAATTGTGCCACGTTATTTTCAAAACCATTAAATAGCATTTTTATTTTGTTTATTAAAGCTGCTGCTTTTCCAGAAGCCTGAAAAATATCTAGAATTTGGTTAGAATTAAAAAAAATTACAGATGTGTTTATAAAAAAATATAGACCAATAGTAATATTATGCAATTTTAGTAAATCATGTGAAAGCATAATTATGACATGTAAAATCTTGGTCGCTATAAATTATGAGAACTATAGAGAAGGTGTTGGAAACAGTTCCTCAAAACATAAAAAACTTCCGTGATTATGTCAAATCAGAAAAGCACACTAACTGTATACCAGATAGTTTCTATCAAACTCCTTTATGCCGAGTTCCGGAGTACCACACGGATCACATCTGGGACCATTGTTATTTGACCCATTCGTAACGATATAATTGCAAACTTTCAGTTCTTTTAAAAATCTTAATTCGTAAATTGGCTGAATTCTTTTGCCCAATTTGACTGCATGGTGTCTATAGATACTTTTAATATACAAAGTTTCAATAGACCCAATAAAATCAATTTAAACAAAAGAAGTTAGCCGGTAATATATATATATATATATATATATATATATTGTTTTTTAGGTTTTCGCGGGTGTTAAATCAAGTGTTAATTGTACTTCCGGGTGCCCTCCCGCGTCGATGGTCGATTCCTCCAGGAGTCACGGTTGTCTAAACGACGTTTCGCCAGAATATCATCTGCCATCTTCAGGTTCTCACTGAAAGCTGCCTACTGATGCTCCTCGTTGCTCGAAATTTGAAGTTCTTTGATAGCACATTAACTGTTACGCGTTACTTGGATTTCTTCCAAAATTTCTTAGTTTCGGATTTAAGAATACCTTTCCCAGATGATGATTATACTCTAATGAAATCGATAAAAATATTTGGTATCAGCAGGACGGAGCTACACCACATTTTGCTTTGGAAGTAAGAGCCTACCTTAATCAAGTTTTTCCCAATAGGTGGATCGGTACAAACGGTGAAATTGAGTGGCCTGCCCGTTCTCCCGATTTGACCCCGTTTGACTATTTTTTATGGGGTTACTTAAAATCGAAAATCTACTTCAATAGACCAAACAACGTCGATGATTTAAAAGATAGAATAAGAAAATTTCCTCTATAAATCATTGTTTGCAATACAAGGAATATAACCAGACCTATAAAAACGGTTAGCTTCGATTGCAGCAAACACCGCCAAGCCCAGTCAGGCTATTATTTCGACTACACTAGACCGCTAGATTACATCCTATCTTGCACTGATGAGAGCCAATAACTTGAAATTGCAGTCTGCAAGTGGTGGAGCGAGTGGCACGAGAGCTCCCATAACTAGGACTTGGCCGTTCAATAGGTGATTGTTGCAATTGAAGCTAAGTGTAAGCGTTCTGTTAGTAATATGTGAGTATTACACTTAACGCGCTGGGCTTGTCATTCGTAATTCAGCGCTCGTCGGGGCACATAGCCGGGAGTTACGTTGATGGCCGTAACAACCTTGTTTTTAAAAACAATTTACAATTTGTAGGGCTAAGTTTAGCCCACAAGGAATGATGCAAGTTGAATTTAAATTGACTTTATTATAACGAAATTACAATGAAAAGTAAATCTTATTCTACTCTCACATATATTTATAACATTTTATAATCTTCGCTGAATAAGAGCTTCCTTATCCTCATTGGAACTAGGTCGCTGCTAACTCCTCCGGCGCCAAACTTGAGCATAGCTTCCTTCATGCTATGCGAAAGGGTACATCTCTTGTTGGGGTAGTTTCTTGGTGTCTTTCCTGTTGATTCTTACTTGAAGTCATTTTCAAATACAATAATTTCAGTCTAGGGAACATAACATAAATTATTATCAAAACAATCACAAGATAAATAATAAGGGTTTTAAAATCAAAGCTCGACATCTCTTCAGTTTCTATGTTTTTTACAAGTTGTTTGTTTAAATTTAATTCATCGTTTAGTTTGTTTATATCATCTAAGTTAATATGTGAGATTTCTAATGCTTTATTTTCGAAAAATAACTTGTCAACATTGTTTTGTATGTATGGCAAAAAGCTGCTAATTTGATTTATTTTTAAATCAGTTTTGTATATTTTTATTATATGATGATCAAACTGAATAAAGCAATCTGGTGAAAGCGAGATAATATAAGTTCCAAGAACGTCTTTAGTTTGCAAGTGATTGTTACAGTTTATTTTTAACACATTTCTCGTAGGAGAAATAATTATATATTGGTCTTTGTCAATTTCTTGCACTTTAGATTCAATAAGTTTTATTTTATTTTGACTACAATTTAAACTTTGTTCTTTGAGTATAATTTGAATTTCACAAATTTTGTTATTTACGTTATGCAATTTTGATAATTTACAAAAATAATTTTCGTTACTTATTTCTATACAGGGTTCATCAGATAATGCGTATGATTGCTCGGATAGAACTAGGAATTTGGATTTTGGGATTATGAGATTGAAGTTGTTGTCAGACGTTAACGTGGGTAAAGCCCATAAATGAAAAACATTATATATCTCGTTCTGGGTGATAGGAATTTCAATGATAAATTTTATTACGTTGTCTTTCTGATAGGCTTTAATTTCCATGATTTTTTCGAATGAAGTCACATTGTTCATGGGGAATGGCAGTTTATACGGTTCATCAATTAGTTCTGTTATTTTTTGTAGTTCATATTTTAGGTCATCTGGATCGATTATAGCGGGATGCATTAATCCTATTCTGGCGAAGGTAATTGATGTTTCTATTTCTTCTAAGGCTCTTATAATTTCGTTCATGGCAAGAATTAGTTGGTTGTGTGTAGTGTGTAACAATGATATCGCTCTATTTTCAGTCGCGTAGATATCTTGTTTTTCCATATGTGCCTGAATTTGTATTATTCTGCTTGTCATAATTAGCTCATTATTTTCCAGAGTATTTATAGACTTATTGAATGTTTTAATGGTATTTTCCAGTATTGAAATTTGATTTGAACTCATATGCGATAATTTATTTTGACTTTCCTGCAATTTTAGTATTTCTTTCTCGTAACGTTCGCCATCATCAGCATCTAAGTTTCCTGAGATCAATTTTATTCCTTTTCCTAGAATATTGAGAAGTCCTCGTTTTGTTCTTTTGTGAATTAATAACTGCTTGAATTTTTGTTCTGCTACATCTAACATATGTTGACTAGTGGCTAAATATATTTTATTTTCTGATATATACGTTTTTCCATATTGGGTGTTATTATAGGCGCCTTCCAGTTTATTGTACATTTTTCTAAGTGTGACATAGTTGGCGTACAAGGAGTCTAAGCTTATTTCTTTAATCAGGGTCCATTTGGATTTTTGAATTTGGGCGGTGCCAATATGTTGTGGGTAGAGTCCCGCTTTGTCGGTGTATTTTTCAATTTTTAGTTCTCCGATTCCTCCGCTGATGACTCGTCCGATTCCGTATCTGGAATAAGATAGGAATGTTTTAGTTTATCCATATGAATTTTTCTGGTATGTTTTGTTTGATTGTTTAATAAAACACAAGTTTTGTCTGGGTTAATTTCTTGAATTATATAGGGGCCTATGAATGGGTTTGTCGTTTTAGATCTCCCGCGGGGGTTTCGCATATAAACTTTATCTCCAACTTTATATTGACTTGTTGAATCTTGATTTTTTCTTAGATCAATTTGATATGCTGCCTGTTTTGTTTTTATTAAATTTTGTTTTACTAGTTCGTACTGAGCTTGGGTGGTCTTTTTCAATTCGTCGACGAAAACTTGATAGTTTCTATGCTGAACATTTATAGAATAAGGGTTGGCTGCGTTAGTTTGTCCTAATAGTAATTCTTGTGGTGTAAAATTCGTTGCGGAATGTATGGTGTTATTGTAGGCGATTATACATTGTTTTATTCTGACGATGGGTCTCATGTTAGGGCTTGTTAATTTGGCTACCCTATAATGCTCGATTAGGGTTGAGTGAAGCCTTTCTATGGCTCCGTTTGATCTGGGATTGTAAGGTGTGGTTAAGTGATGGTCTATGTCGTATAGCGTGGTTAGATCTTTAACTAGACCGTTTTCAAATTCGGTTCCGCTATCTGTGGTTATTTTTCTTGGTATTCCATAATGCATAAAATAGTCTAACAGAGCGTCGCAGACTTCCGTTGCATTCTTGGTCTCTATTTCATAAGCAACAGCAT
This sequence comes from Leptura quadrifasciata, assembly GCA_963675555.1. NCBI lineage: Eukaryota > Metazoa > Arthropoda > Insecta > Coleoptera > Cerambycidae > Leptura > Leptura quadrifasciata. The sequence goes on along the minus strand of OY776681.1, from coordinate 7,709,606 downwards.
ATTTCGTAAAAGAGTCTAATAAAGTTACAAATTTGAGTTTTTCAATTACAAAAGTGTCTATAAACACATGATCCAATGGTTTGCTCGCTGTAGGCGTCAAATTGATGTTTGCTGCAGGCGGTATTCGGTCATATTTGGCCCTATTACAAATCTCACAATTTTTTATATAGTCTGAAATCGTTTTGTCCATCAATGGCCAGTAGTAGCTTCTTTTAATTTGTAGTAAAGTAGGTAGGATTCCACGATGGTTTAGATTTTCATGTATTCTTTTTGTAATGTTTAATTTTTCATGGTCTTGTAGTATATATGTTTTGTGACCCATACATCTAATTAATTTCGGTTTATAGCTCATAAAAATACTTAAATAGGCTTGGCATAATGTGGGATAGAACTCGTCTGTACAATTAACATAATATGTTTCTTTTGGTACTAGATATTCTTTTAACCAGTTTTGTATTTGTAACTGATCGTTTGCAATGAAGGTCAGATAGACCTTTTTCTTGTCAAATTGCACAATTTTTGTGGTATACTCGCTCGGGTCTTGGGTTGTGTTAAACCATATTTGTTTATTTTTTGTTTCTATGGCGTCGTCTGCTAGGGGTATACTAGGCGTATTATCTTCCTGGGAATGTATAGTTACATTTTCTTCTACTTGAGCGATATCGGGTATTTCTAGGTCAATCCCGGGTATTTCTAAATCGGCGTCTATTCGATTTGGTTGGTCGTTTCCACTTCGTAAGATATCATTTATTTCACTAGGTGTTGGTGTATTTAGGTCTCTTGAGGTTCCAGCAGTGGCGGCGATTGAATGTTCTATGGGGTAGATTTTTATCCTTGATAGGGCGTCAGCGTTTAAGTTGTGTTTTCCCTTCTTATGTACAATTTCGTAATCAAATTCCTCTAATCGTAATTTCCAGCGTGTTAGTCGAGGGTTACATTCTTTAAGGTTCATCAGCCACTGTAAGGGTTTGTGGTCTGTTACTATCTTTATCTTCCTGCCGAATATGTATGATCTAAAAATTTTCGTTGCGAAAATAACGCTCATCAGCTCTCTTTCGCACGTGCTATATTTTCTCTCGGTTTCATTTAAAGTTTTTGAAGCATAGCATATAGGTAAATCGTTTCCTGACTTCATTTGCGAGAGCACCGCGCCGAGTGCAATATCTGATGCATCCGTAGTTATTATGAATGTCTTATTGAAGTCCGGGTATTGTAGTATGGGTGCATTACTCAAAATTTCTTTGCATTTTTCAAAAGCTTCAACAAATTTTTTATCATGAATTATTTTTGAATTTTTCTTTAGGCATTTCGTCAATGGTTTGGTTAAATGTGCAAAATCCTTAATAAATTTCCTGTAGTAACCTACGAGGCCAAGGAACTGCTTTATTTCTTTCGTAGTGGTTGGTATTGGAAATTTCGTAATCGCTCGTACCTTGTCGGGATTGGGATGTACTCCGTCTGGTGTTATAACGTGACCTAAGTATTCGGCTTCGTGTCTCACAAATTCAGATTTATCCAATTGAATCTTTAGGTTCGCATCCCTAAGTCTTTCAAATATTTTGTCTAAACGTGAAATATGTTCGTCCAAAGATGAGGAAAAGACGACAATGTCATCCATGTAGACTAAGCATATCTCATTCTGCAATCCTCTAAGTATGTGGTCCATTACAGATTGGAAAGTCGCTGGGGCATTTTTTAGTCCAAAGGGCATCCTTTTAAACTCATAGTGTCCATTCTCAGTTGAAAATGCAGTTTTTTCTATGTCATCTGGAGCCATTTCTATTTGATAAAACCCGTTGGCTAAGTCTAAAGTTGTAAAATAAGTGCTGTTTCCTAGTTTGCTTAATAAGTCGTCTATATTTGGAATAGGATATTTGTTATCAATAGTTTTTTCATTGAGCCGTCGGTAGTCTATAACTATCCTCCATTTTGCTTTTCCACTTGCATCTTGTTTCTTAGGGACAACCCATATAGGCGATGACCAGGGTGATATACTATGTTGTATGATGTCATCTTTCAGCATCTTGTCCATTTGGTTTCTAACTTCTTCTCTGTGTACTTGGGGGTAGCGATAGCTTTTTGTGTAAATCGGTTCGTTGTCTTTTGTTTTAATATGATGTTTAATTTTGCTTGTGAATGTAAGTGGCATATCTTCGTGGTAAAATATGTCTCTGTATTTCAGACACAGTTGTTGTATTTTTTCTTTTTCCTCTGTATTCATATGGTTTGTTCTTAAGTTTTTCTCTAAGTTTTCTACCAGTTTCATATCTATTTGTGAGTTATCGTATGTTTCAGGAGTGTCCATCTCGATGTTGTTTATTTCCATAAAATCTTGTACCTTAATTGGTTTGTCCAGTTTAAAATTTTGTGGTTCGTCTGAATTATTTTTTATTGTTGTAATAATATAATTATTTTCTATGGTGACTATTGATGGTGGAATTTCTAAATCTTTTTTGAATTTATGTTGAGAAACTAGTCCCTGTTTTAATTTTGTTTTCTCTACCGGTAATTTGACTATTACCTCTGTTCTAGGTGGAATTATTTTTGCATTTTCCTCCTGTTCGGTTTCAGTGCAAATTAAGTTCAATGGAATTGTAGTTCTCTTTGTAATTAATAAGTTTTTATATGTATTAATTTGTGCTTTAGTTTCTCGTAATAGGTCCATGCCTAGTAGTCCTCCAAATTCATTATTAAAATTGAATAAGTAGAATTTATATGGTGTTGAATACTTTAACGTTTTCGGTAAACTGGCCATAATACTTCCTATATGTACTGTACGTCCATGGGCAGTTTGGATTAAAAAATTTTCTGGTTTGATATTATTCTTGAAATATTTCATGGCTAATTCCGGTTTTATGAGGCTTTTTGCTGAACCAGTATCAATCAGAAAATTTGCTTGAAATTCCGGTATATAAATATAGGGTAAATGTGTATCGATTTGCGCATTAATATATACTAAGTTTTCTTCTTGTCCGGGCTGGTATCCTGAAAATTTGTCGCTTCATCGAATAATGGTTCACAGGGTGGTTGCTCAGTATTTGTGTTTTCTTGGTAGGCTTCTTCGAAATATTGAGGGGTGCATTGGTATTGATTTGTGTCTGTTGGATAATATTCACATTGTGCTTGATACTGATCTTCGTAGTTTTCAAAATATTCTTCAGGTTGATCATAAAAATCGTTTATGTTGATATAGTGTAGTTCATTAGATGCGAAATTTGGTTTTCTAAAAGTAGCGTTACCAGAAGAAGTGTCCATTGGTGTAGGTTTATAAAAATTCTGTCTTGCGCTAGGTTGAAAACGGGGCTGAAATACATTAGTCGGTGGTCTCTGCTGTTGAATATTATTTCTATTAAATGCTTGTGTATTATTTTGTTGCCAATTTCTTGGTTGGAAATTATTTTGTTGTGAATTATTTGCTTGCCAATTTGGTTGCCAGTTATTTTGTCTAACGAATGGTTGTTGATATCGATTATTTTGGTTAAAATTTTGATATCGATTAGGTGGTATGAAACTTTGCTGAGGTCTGGCGAATGGTACAGGCCTTCTTATTTGGGGAAACTGCGTTTGTGGAAATGGTGCTTGCGGCACGTTTCTAGCAGGAAATTGACTTGTTTTTCTTATGTAATTTAAGTTGTCCTCGTCGGTAATTATACTTATGCCTTCTTCTATTGTTTTGGGTTCTCTGCAGCGCACGATAAGGCTATATGGTTCTTTTAAGCCTTTCATAAATGTTTTTATGGTCATATTGTTATACAATTTAATTTTTTCTTGTTTTATTGTTTCATCATTTTCAGTCGAATTTACTTTCGACATTAATAGGCTATTTATATCTTGGCATTTTTCTCCGAACTTTATTGCTGATTCGTTGTTTTCTTGTTTAATCATCAGAAGGTCGCGTATAAGTGAATCTTCGTCACGTAGATCTCCAAAAGTTAGCTGAATCGCTTCTTTTAAAGTAGGCCAAGTTAAAATATTTCTTACTGCAATCAGCTGTGCTGCACGGCCAACTAATTTGCTGCGAATATGGGCCATTAAAAATGAATTGAACACATTGTCTTCAGCTCGTCCTAGTGCATTTATTACGTTTTCGCATGCCAAAGTAAAATTCGATATTGTTACTGGATTGCCATCGAATCTCGGGATGGTTTCTAGCTGGTCTCTAATTGTCGGTTGTTGATACTGTTGTTGGGGTTGGGGTTGCTGATGCTGTTGTTGTGTTGCCATTTTAAATTTATTTTTGGATATATTTAAGTTCGAAAATTCTTCTAATATATTATCAATTTTGTTTTAATATTTTTGATATTGTACAGTTAAATATAATGTTTATTTTGCTCGATAGGACGTCGAGACTTATAGAATAATTTTATTGCGGAATAATAAAAAGGGTCAAAAATAGGGTAAGGGTTAATTTGATTTTACAAGCAGGAATGAGCAATCATACTTACAAAAATAGCATCACTAGAGATGGTTTCATTTTTCGACACGTTGGCGAGGGAGGTATAACGATACGAGTGACCTTTCTAGCTATGTAGAAACCGTAGCCTGCCTCGTATTTCCCTCCGTTTTTTTGCTCGCTTGGGTTCCTTTGATGTACCTGGGATGAGTAGGGGTTGAATGTAGATGAATGGATGAATGTAGGGAAATTTTCAAAAACTTGAAATTTCTTTGCTTGAACTTCTTTCTTGAAATCTTCTTTCTTGAATCCTTCTTTCTTGAATTCTTCTTTCTTGAAATCTTCTTAATTAAGGACTACTGTTCGCTGTCGTCGGACTCTTGCCCTCGGCTACTATCTTCGTCCCTCAGGGTGGATTCTGCTTCGGCAAATGGTTGAAACCAACGTTTTCTTTAATTTTCGAAAGAAAACTCTTCACAAAATCACACTTCTGACACCAGTTACGTTGATGGCCGTAACAACCTTGTTTTTAAAAACAATTTACAATTTGTAGGGCTAAGTTTAGCCCACAAGGAATGATGCAAGTTGAATTTAAATTGACTTTATTATAACGAAATTACAATGAAAAGTAAATCTTATTCTACTCTCACATATATTTATAACATTTTATAATCTTCGCTGAATAAGAGCTTCCTTATCCTCATTGGAACTAGGTCGCTGCTATCTCGGGGAAATAGCTGTTGGTTGCAGTCTGGTTATATAGTTACAGGTTTTATTTTAGAAACTTTTTTAGCAGGTGATGGAACTACGCGTTATTAAGAAATAACATATTTTCCTCTCAAACGAACTTAATTAGAGAACCTTAAAATATTTGCTTCGAGGTGTAATAACAAAGACAGGGACCGAAAACGCTGTACACTGTACACAGCAGAGTAATAAAAACTTTAACATTTCAGCGTCTGTAAGAGGGTATTAATACAGTTTTATCACGTTTCGCATCATGTTTTTTCTCTTTAACTGTTGGATAATGTATTTTTACGTGCAGAAAAATGCTATTAACCATGTGGAATATACGTAGAAATCTTGATCTATAAACCATTACAATAGACCCGCTTTTTGAGAACACTAAAACTTGACATTATTACAAATTGCTTAGCATAAGCCTAGTAGCGTGATAGTGGTTTATATTGTTACAAATAACTTATTTTATTTGAATTATCAACAGGGAGAATTTGTTTGAGTATTACCGCGGCAATTTTATCATATCTACTTTTTTCAAGCAGAATAATTTCATATTTATATTCGGTTAGCTCGGCACTCAAAGGTGTACGTGCTTTTCTCGCATACCAACTCATTTGTATAGAAAGGAAACGTATAAAAATATTTTGCAACAAAGTGTTTCTGAATTAGCACATTTGCACAGTATCAGAAAATGCATGTCTTTGTTTTGTCCTATAAATAGTTCTAAACAAAAATTACATTAATGAAAAGAGAAAAAAATGCATGTGTGTATAATATTACTCTAATTTAAATTTGAAATACGATATATATGAATTATGAGATAGATATCTGATAACTCTTCACAAAGCGATCGTGAGAATTTAATTACAAATTAATCTTGGCGCATCCGCCAAAATATGCAACATTACGTGAATATATATAGGGCGTCTCACCGGGAACTGAATCGATCGATATAGAGAAAATACGCATCAGAAATTTTTTAAAATTTAGATAGTTACTAATGTCGGTGTGGCCAATCCAACTAAAATAATTACAAGCAGCTGGCACTTCCGCTTATACCGGAAGTCGATACCAACTTGCTTCAAATGGAACACCCTATATATTTTAGGGTTTTCGAAAAGAGCATAAAATTCTGAGTCGAAAATATGTAGCATATCCTATACCTAAACCTAGCTGTTTCAGAGATATTTGACATTTTATAGAAAATTTGACAGTTGCAACGGTTTGCAAGAACCGTTATAACTTTTTTCGTGTAAAAGATCCTCATTTGCTTCTTGTCACGTAAAAAGAACACAAGGAGAACTACGTTCTACAACTGAAATAAATTCATTAATATCATACCAAGTGTTCCGTTTTTCGCGTTACATTTTGTCAACTTCAAACCGCGAAAAGTTGTTTAGGTCAAATGGAACACCCTGTATTTTTTTACGTCAAGTTGTGTAAAACTGAATTCCCTTTTTTTCTTATATTAGCATTGTGGGGGTTAAAGTTACAACTTTTTGAAGTATTTGCGATTTTATTAGAAATTCATGAATTGTTGTAATCATTTCATCAAAATAGCTATGATTAGAAACAATCAGTCATTATCTTATGTCAAAAAATGCCAGCACGTTTGAATTATACCAACGAAAACTTTTTAAATTTGTTTATTATTTATGGAGAATGTGATAAAGTAATATCAAGAACTTGGCGGCAGCACATTTGCTACTCGATATCCACAAAAACGCAAAATAACACTAACACTATAACATGCGTATTAATGGAACTGAAGATATGGTATGAACTAAAATAGCAGAGATAAGATCAATTTAAAATATGATTTCATTTTAATTTAATAATTGCTCAAAATTCCGCCCTCGAACCTCGACACATTTTTCGCACCTTCAGATTAGTTCCTCATGGGTAGCTCTTCTAATTGAATCCTGTGATATATTTTGAAATGCATTTCTTACTCTTTGCATACAATCTTCAATGGTTGTTAATGGGCTCTCATAAACTTTATTTTTAATAGTTTCCCAAATGAAATAATCCAGAACTGATAAATCGGGCGAGCGAGGAGGCCTAAGAAAGGTCCATTATTGGCAATCCATTGATCATAAAAAGTTTCTTGTAAATAATTATTAATTAAATATGCGTTATGTGGGGTAGCACCGTCGTGCTGATAAAAAATGTTTCTATGTTCGGTGAGAGGTAAATTTTCTAAATAGTGATTATTCAAGTTTTGTAAGATATTCAGATATCTTTAACCTAAAAAAAACACAAAAATTTACATTTACATATTAGCAGAAGAGAAAATTTAATTTACCGTTTAAAATTTCCTGATAAAATTGTAATGCCACCACTCTATCGTTTCTTATGGCACAGTAAACATTGAACTGCCAACTGTTCTGAAAGTTTCGCTCTCTGAACATATGAGGATTTGAGTCACTCCAATAATGCGAATTGTGTCTATTAAAAAGTCCATTTTTAGTAAATTTTGCTTCATCTGTCCATATAATATTTCCCAAATAAGAATCGTGACCCTCAGACCTTATTAGAATATACTCACAAAAATTCTGTCTTCTTAGGAAATCTGTTTCTTTTAATCCTTGAACCATATAGAATGAAAACGGGTGAAACTTATGTTTTAATAACATTCTATGAATTGAACGACTATTTCAATGTTTTCGTCGTCAACAATAGGCTTTCTTCTTTGCATTTTTGCCTTGAAAGAGCCATAATTTTTAAAATTTTCCAGTATGCGTTTTACAGTGTTTGATAACGGTTTCCGTTTTTCTGGACATCGAGTAGCAAATGTGCTGCAAGTTCTTCATATTACTTATCACATTCTCCATAAATAATAATAAACAAATTTAAAAAGTCTTCGTGGGTGTAATTTAAACGTGCTGGCATTTTTTGACATAAGATAATGACCGATTGTTTCTAATCATGGCTACTTTGATGAAATGATTACAACAATTCATGAATTTTTAATAAAATCGCAAATATTTCAAAAAGTTGTAACTTTAACCCCCACAATGCTAATATCAGAAAAAAGAGAATTCAATTTTACACAACTTGACGTAAAAAAATACTAATTGACCTAAACAAGTTTTCGCGGTTTGAATTTGACAAAACGTAACACGAAAAACGGAACACTTGGTATGATATTATTGAATTTATTTCAGTTGTAGAACGTAGTTCTCCTTGTGTTCTTTTTATGTGACAAGAAGCAAATGAGGATCTTTTACACGAAGAAAATTACAACGGTTCTTGCAAACCGTTGCACCTGTCAAATTTTCTATAAAATGTCAAATATCTCTGAAACGGCTAGGTTTAGGTATAGGATATGCTACATATTTTCGACTCAGAATTTTATGCTCTTTTCGAAAACCCTAAAATATATAGGGTATTCCATTTGGAATAAGCAAGTTGGTATCGACTTCCGGTATAAGCGGAAGTGCCAGCTGCTTGTAATTATTTTAGTTGGAATGGCCACACCGACATTAGTAATTATCTAAATTTTAAAAATTTTCTGATGCGTACTTTTCTCTATATCGATCGATTCAGTTCCCGGTGAGACACCCTGTATACTTATTACTATATTGTAATATAACGATTTGTCAACAGTAAAATCACAAGAGCTTTTTTTATCGGATAAATTTCTCTTTATAACAAAATAATTTTGCCAATCAGTGATTTTATAAAAAAAATAACCTCCGGTCTCGCGATTTGGTCAAATGTTAGTTTTTCGAGCAAAATTACTGATTGGTAAAATTTTGAGTTAAAAAGAAATTTATTCGTAAAAGAAAAGCTCGAGCGTTTTTTGGCAAGATAAATTAACGACAGATTGCTTAAAATGGCTGACAGTGCAGATTTTAAAGTGGCGTGCGACTACTAGATGTACTCTGCTTTTGAGGAACAGGCATTTTTATCGGTGATAAAAAACGATGCACCTTTTTTATCGCTGTCAAAGTAGTAAAAATGTGACTGTCAAATAGACTTTTTTTATAGGAGTTAATTTATTAGAAAACAAAAAATTTTATCTTTTTCTTTGTTAGGAAAATTGTTTTCTTAGGGTATATTGTGGGTTCGCTCTAGATAGTTATCAATAAAAGTCACAAGTTGAAATAAGAAATGACTAAATACATTAAAGATTTAAATGGTTTTAACATTACAGTGTTTGTTTTCCTCTTGTTTTAACCTTATTTTTACCTACCCTACCGTGGTCTTTTTGTTGTGATGTAAACTTAATGTCCTGACAGGCCCCTGGACGAGAAGGGTGTTTCCCTATACTTTCCTTCGTTGCTCTTCTTCACTCTTTTTCTCCATTTTGTTTAGGTTAGATAATTTTAACATAGTGTGACTGGCTGCATGGTCTCTGACCCAAAGCCATAAAAAAACATTACAGTGAATTAAAATGAATGTATTTTAGATTTAAATAGGTTTAGAACAATAACGAATCTTAATATTTATTAGGTATTTTTAATTTTTGTAAACCGATGAATTGAATAACTGTTTTATGCATAAATTTTTTTATTAGAGCTCATATGTAACGAAAAGGTATACCTTTTTAACCCATCCGGTTGCTCCCTCGTTGCTTCTCTCTGGATTGACTTCAACCTACACCGATCGCAAAACTCCTCTTAAAATCCTTATTTTGGTATAAATAGGCTATTTATTTTTCGATTGCAGCAGACACTGGACCGCTAGATGGCACCTGCTGACTATTTTGCATGTCGCTATCCTACCGATAGCGAGATGTACCAAATGGTCAAAGGATCTTCGTGTTGTTCGTCACATGCCTACCTTGCACTGACGAGAGCCAACAGCTCGAAACTGCAGTCTGCAAGTGGTGTTTGACGACTGGCACGAGAGCTCCTTTAAGTAGCATCAGTCTTTTAGCTGGTGTTTGTTGCAATCGAAGCATTAGCGTCTTGTTGGTAATACACAGTTATTACACTTAACGCGGCAGGCTTGTAACTTGTAATTCAGCGCTCGGCGGGACACATAGCCCGGAGAGTAGCTGTTGGTTGCAGTCTGGTTACCTTAGTTATAGTAAAATAAGGATTTTATAGAGGAGTTTTGCGACTGCCCTCTAAAAGCCCATTTGAATCATCAAAATACATGTCATTATTTTAGCATACTTACTAACTTAATATAATGTCAAATATTTGGAACAGACAATGCCCTCCGTTATTAAAAGGAAGGTATTTAAATGGCATTCTGTATATAAACTACATCCACAATTCTTTTAACGCCGGCCTAGTAGATTAGCAGAGATTTATTTCAAGTTATACGCTATAATAGCTCACGTTTTGGTGCTAGGCACATTTAATGAAATTAGTGCTTCTCCCATAATTCCAGGAATCACGAACAGCATTAGTGTGCCCTTGTTTATTGTTGGCAATAAAGACGTGTTATGTGACAACATTACATTAACAGACGTGTAAAAAAATGTGGTGTTTTTAATGTAAGAAGGGGTAATTAAGATAAGTACAGCGGCTCCACAAATAGGGGAAAACACTACTTAAACAAACCACATAATAGGCAGCGATCGTCGCTTAATTGCATTAAATTATTATTGTATTAAACAGAAAGTTATTAGATAATGTCTAACAATCACATTCCACCAAACAACTGAATTGTACCCAAAGAAAGAATGCTGCTCTAAGATTATAAAGGACTTCATATGTTCGTATGCAATGCTGCAACGAACACGTTGACGTCGACGACAGTAGAATTGTCATTCGTACTAACAAAGTTCAGATTTTCCACAGCGTCCAAATAAAAATTCTATTAAAAGAATATTATAAACCTGTGCTATTTACAGATGGTACATTATGAAAATGTCACAGCGAACGGAGTTCTAAATGAGTTAAGTTACGCAGCTTAGTCCATAAATTACTGTCACTATTAATTAAACTCTGCTCTAAAATACCCGCACAAGAGAAAATTTCCATCTAAGTTCAAAAACAAACGTACGACGAACCCAAATAAAAGTATTCACGACATTTTTGGTCGAACGATGAAGTATACTTTTATTTTATATCTGGCTATAGTTTCAAATATGAAGATAATAACTTGGGTAGTGAGTTAAATAAGGATTTGAGCCGAAATGTACAGAAAGGGGATCGATGTTTAGGATATTTTTAGACCAATTAAATAAAAACTGTAAACTGTTGATTGTAAAACCATTGACAAAAACAAATGATCCAAAGTTATGCTCAGATTTAAGATCAATAAGCATTATGCCAGAAATATCAAAAGTTCTAGAAAAAGTAATTTTCCCGCATTTACGAATTTGTCACAACAAACAATATAGTTTCTGCCTACAGAAAGGGGCACAGTACCACCTAAGTATACTTTACCTTTACTATACATAACCGACAACATACATCATTAATGCTTCGAACAATTGCGAGGCATACGAATTAGTTATATTAGATCTTTCAAAAGCATTCGATGCTCTTGATTATGCACTGATATGCGCAAAGTTAAACTTTTAAGATTTTGATAATATATCAATAAATAATTTCTTTTCATCCTATCTTACGAATCGGAAACAAATGTTATCTCTAAATAATGAATATTCTGGCATAACAAATATCACTTTGGGCGTACCATAGGGTTCCGTTTTGGGGCCTCTTTTATTTTTAATATATGCAGCCGATGTATTTAAATGTTCAGAATATACGAATATGCAGGCCTTCGCTGATGTTACACAGTTGTTTCATTTTTTCAAAGTGAACGAAGTAAACCAACCATCACGACAAATTAATGAAGATCTGTCTGGAATATCAAGTTATGCTAATCAAAATAACTTAAAACTAAATTCAAGTAAGTTTTCATTCATTTTATACTGCTCTGATAAGTATAGGCAAAATTTGACATCAAATTTGAATTTGAAAATTGACAGGCCTTTAGTGGCTGTAAACTCAGCCATTAATTTGAGGTTTCAAAATTATTTATCATCCGTAATAAAAAAATGTTAGTCTAAAACTGTCATATGCTAATATTAGCATCATAAACTTTAAAATAAGAAAAAAGCTCTGCGAAAGTCTAGTCTTACCTATTTTAAACTACTGTAGCATAGTTTACTACCCATCTCAAGCAATGGTTTAATAAACGTTTTGATTTCGTTTGTATGACTGGTATATATAATGTTTATCGCAACCTATATTCAACGTTCGAATGTCCGCGCTACAAACGTAAATATTTGTCTTATCATATATTAAATATAGACTTTTAAAAAAACGTATATATATATATATATATATATATATATATATATGGTACATCATATTCTGAATATATACGTATTAAGAAAACGTGTATTGTTGTCACATCATATACGAGATATATATTTTTATGTGGAACCTCAAATAAACGTATTCCATATACATCGATAATACGTATGATGTAAAGGTTTTTTTCACGGTTACGAAAAACCTTTTCTCCAGTTACTGGTATACGTGTAATAAACCACTGCAATTTATACATACATAGGGTATCCCTGTATGGAATATCTAATACTTACAAACTCTTTTGGCAATGCCAAAGTTTAGGTAATATATTCAGAGAATATAAATATCTGACTTCGCATAAGGTGAACTTATTTCAAATTAAAAATATAGAAGTTTCAAAGCCTCATAAAGCTGGTGAACTATATAATTAAAAGGAAATTAGATGTAATCGTAAATTATAATTGTTTTTATTTAAATTTTTTTCTTTTGAAAATCTGAACTTTTTCTGAAGAATTTAGTTTTTCTCAAAAAATTTAGAATAAAAAGATAGAAAATATCGAGAGATTTTTTAAAGGGAATTCACTCTTGTATCTTTGTTAATGAATATACGCTATAAGTTCTTTAGGCCTTTTTTATATTGTTTTATAAACTAAGAGCTTATTTAATAATTGATTAAATAGTTTCCATCACTTTATTTTTATAAAATTACTTTAACTTTCAAAATTTAAATGGGAAATTCTGTTATACAGAATTATAGACTAATCGATTTCAAATAACTTTGCAAGTCAAATCATGTCTTAAATCAGAAATGATTTGCTACTTATGATAAAATTATTAATATATATTGCTGCATAACAATAATAAGATGACATTGAAACAAATTAATTTCTAAGTGCCTTATTTTGTAAAACATATTAATTTTTCTTTAATTATAACAGGGAAATTAGAATTAAAGTTTGTTTTGACTTGCGATACATTTCCCTTTGCAAATTTATTTAGAATTGATCGGTCTACAACACTATAAAAAAAGATAGAAGGTACCCGTTTTTAAATTCGAAAGTTAATATTATAATGATCTCCAATTTTTTAAAAGTACATATTTTAACCCTCCTACCTATATATAACTACTGATATCAAGGATAAATAATTCAGTTGTATATATGTATGCACATAGTAATTTTTTAAATATATTTACTATTTAGTACTAGCTTTTTTATATTATATCAAGCTTTACCTATTCTGCGGGATTGACTAAATACGTAAAACTATTTTATCATTTACTATTTCACCCTTGAAGACTTAGGATGTTTGACAACGATAACAAAACACAACATTTTTCATTACTCTTTACTAAAATCCAAAAATAGAGTCTATTTATTATTATTATTGTAACTATAGCGGCTTTTGGCAAGCTTCCACCAATCTTGAATCGTCCCTCTAATTTTATTGTCACTGGTCTCATCCACGCCTTCAGCGCTAGCCATACAGTTTTACACCTTCTGTGATAAAAAAAATACAGTTAGTATGAAATCGCTCAGATAAACAATAATTCTTCCTGTCACAAGTTGGATCATTCTTGTAACTTTAAGGCACTACAACGTGATAACTCAAGGATAAGGGCGGCTCATCAACATAACACTTGTTGAATTTCAATCAAATAATATACGCAAAAACAAACACGTAAATATTCTTTGTTTCGATCACAAGGCCACACTACTAAGGTTGACTACCACCACACCAAACAGCAATTAACACGACGATCCGCGGTTGCTTACCAGCTATACTGTTGAGATAATGAGAGAGATGCATATATTTACGAGAAATGCTTATGTATTCTGCAACAGAGACAACAATACTAACCCGGTTGCTGGCGACTGATCAATCGATGCAGATTGATATACGTTTAAAAACCGTATATTATAAACTGTAATATTACTGAACAAATATTTTCATTCATCATCTACCTATAACAAATTTTGATTAATATAAATATTTTACTCATATTTCCAGATACTGTTATAATCTTCAAATTTTTAGTTGCAATTGTTTATGACATGCCTATAAAAAATGTAGCGCAAATACATATTTATCGTATACATTTAAAAATCGTATATTAAAAACTATAATATGGCTGAAAAAATTTAAGTAGTATAAATTTCACCAAATTACAATTTAAACATTTGACGGAAGTGTAGTCTCAACTCTCAATTAATTATTTCTCAAATTTTCTGCGTTACTCCTTGATAGCTGGCCACAACCCCTCGCCATTCGGTTCTGTACGCTGCAAGTTGTTCCCATTGCTCGTCTGCAATACCGCAGGATATTAGATTTTCATGGAGAGCGTCTTTGAACCTCTTTCGTTGATCGCCACGCCTTCTTCTACCGCTTAGCAATTCACCATAAAGTGTACATTTAGGAAGGCGGTTATCATGCATACGATGAACGTGACCTGCGCATCTTAGGCGTGCTCTTGAAATAAGCACCTCAATTGGAAGGCTGTTTGCTCTCCTGAGTACTTCCACGTTTGATATGTGATGGAACCATCGGATTTTCATCATACTTCTGAGGTGTCTTTGCTGAAAACGTTCTAATTCTTTCACATGACGACGGTAAGTGACCCAGCTTTCACATCCATATAGCAGTGTTGGAATGACAACTGCTCTGTAGACAGCCATTTTCGTTGACAAAGCAAGGTCGTGGTTGTCAAATACTCTCTCTCTAAGTCCCCAGAGTGCTTTAGATGCAGCGTTAATTCTATTGCGAATCTCGCTGTCCATGTTTGCTTTGTCATTAACAACGTTGCCTAAGTAATTGAACTGATCCACCACTTCAAGAGAATTTCCGTTAAGTGTAATGTCTATTTGGTTCACTTGATTAAATATACGATAACGAAATTTAAACCATAATTTCATATAATAAGCGTTTATTAAACCATCATGTGTTGCTTGGGATGCTTAGACCAGCTTACTAAATATCGTTTACAAAAAGTAATGAATAATTGATGTAGATATGTATTCAGATTAAAAAAGTTCGACCATATATCTCATAAAATAAAGGAACAAAATTGGCTTAAAGTTGAAAACTTATATAAATATCATCTATCTATTTTTATACATTCTTTGCTGTATACCTCATCACCGTTATATCTTAGAGAAAAATTCAGTTTCAGGTAAAATGTTCATTGCAGAAGTCCGCGTTTTACACATAAGCTGTTACTACCTCGCTTTCATTCAACATTATTGACGAGATTTTTCTCCTATAATGTTCCTGGTATACATAATAATACTCCAGATACCCTTAAATCGTTACCAGTAAGTAGCTTCCGAAAAAAATTCAAAAATACATAATGAAAACTCAGTAGTACTTCAAATGTCACAACTTAGATTTATTTACTTTTTCTTCTCTTTTTCTCAGATCTGGTCTGAGAAAGTTGTGGGGACTAATGTCTTCCACTACTCTTATGTTAGACATATTATTTGTTAGTCTTTCAACATCACCGCAACTCACCCACAAAGTAAACGTAATTTTTGTAATACTGCGATTATTTTAGCATTAATTGTTAGATATATATAACTATATAAATCAATTATCACCATATCACCTCCTTTGTTCTTAATTTGTATCATGTACTTATATTAATTTGTTGTAACCTACAAATTAAGGTTAAGTAGAGTGGCGGCATGGGTAGACTTCGCCTTATACATTAGAAATGTAATGTATTTGTTATACACTAACAAATAAAAACATTTAATTATTATTATTATAAAATTCTAAGCAAACATTCACTGATTAAAAAAAAAATGCCATTATACTGCAAATTTAAGGTAATAATTACTGGAAATATAATACACACGTATACTCAATACCAACAAAGAGATAGATGAAAGAACATTGTGTACCTAACTTGTATTTAATTTAACACAGACCCTTCCTTAACTGAAGCAATAAACTTGCATCTCTTTTTTTACTGCAGTTTTAACGAGATTAAATAGAGGCTTACGTTTTACTATTTGCATGAGAGTGCTTCATTTCGTCCTACTGTTGCAAATCCTGACGCTTTAATAAAATTGGATTTGTGTTTTATTACTTTAACTTAATGCAGTTGTATTACCATTAGAGTTCATTTAATTACTTTAGGGTCTGCCATATTAATTAGATAGCTCCGTACATGTTGCAGATTATTATTTTCTTCTGTTCTGCTGTTTTAAAAAAGTCTAAAATAGTCGGCAAGTGAAATGACCTATAGCTCTGCAACACCAATAACTTAAGGCCAACGTTCATATTATTTTTTAAGTAGTAAGCTATCGAGCTTGAATGAAGAGCTGTCAGTGATCGAGTAATCTCCTTAAGAATCAATGCCAAACCAGTAATAGTAATTCGGTACAACAGTGCCTGCTGAAGTTTCTAACGATTTTCATCTGCAACTGGGTGAACAAGCCCAAAAATATACTGAACTGAATTTCTGGTTGGTTCCTTGTGAAACATTTTGACAACAATTGTTTTTAAGTAAACACTGCTTTTAGATGTATCAAATTACTATGTTTAAAAGTACAAGCAAGGTAAAATTAGTGGTGTTTTACGAAAGATGTTTACTAAAGTTAAAGAAGTGTTCGAATCATATTTGGTTTATCAAACAGTGTCTAGTGAATGGAGTAACACATAAGCACAATACTTGGCTACAAATGGAGCGAAAATATTGTTCTACCAGAAGAGACTATTTAGGGCTACATCTAAAACTAATACATACAGAAGGCTACTTTGTTTTTCAACAATTGGGCAGTCAAATTAGGGAATCCGTACAAGAAAAAGTACATCTTCAACATTTAAAACAATTAACCAAAATTAATAGTTTAATATGTGAAAAAATATCATTACAATAACTAGGGATACTCCACAAACTGAACAAAATTTCACTTTCTTTGTTAGAGTAAGTAACTTAACTAATGTCAATTTCAAATGTGCTTTTAGAGGGCGGAATATTAAAACATAATATTTTTAGTCGCAAAATCCTCTATAAAATCCTTATTTTAGTATAAGGAACGTAACCAGACTGCAACCAATAGTTACTCTCCGGGCTATGTGCCCCGCCGAGCGCTGAATTACAAGTTACAAGCCTGGAGCGTTAAGTGTAATAATTGCATATTACCATCAAAATGCTAATGCTTCGATTGCAACAAAACACCAGCCGAAAGACTGAACCAACCATAAATTAAGTTAAGTATAATAGTTTACTTTCCTCAGGTGAGAAAGCGGCTATCAAATATTTTTTAAATTCTATTAAGCAACAATTGGAGATTAGATTTCCTCGAATTTATAAACTACTGAAATCCCCTCCAATTGTTACTTAAAGTGGTAAAATTATGAACAGCCCTATGGAGTTTAAATAAGGGGCTGATTATTTCTGCATTGCTCATTCGGTTAGAAGGAAGGACATAGTCGAACCGATAAGAATTAAATAGGAACGTTCGATTGTATGTTCTGCCGAAGGCGCCGGGAGTACATAATTGATCCTGCCACAGAGTAACTAACTACCCAAATGATGCACTTATGACGTATTTTGGTTCCAATTTGTGAGCAGTTCTGCGCATTGTATGAA
Source organism: Leptura quadrifasciata (assembly GCA_963675555.1). NCBI lineage: Eukaryota > Metazoa > Arthropoda > Insecta > Coleoptera > Cerambycidae > Leptura > Leptura quadrifasciata. Next base: position 7,691,650 of record OY776681.1, on the reverse strand, counting down.
TCAGTCGTTCTTAAGGGTGGCGACGCCGATTTTAAAAAGATGATTTCGTAATTTGACAATATCTCCTACATCCCTCAACCGATTAAAAAAAAAACATTGATAGGCGTTTAGAGAACATTCGATAGAATAGTATTGGCCTATTACTCAACAAAAGAAAAAGTATGTTTTTCACTTAAAAACTCATCAAAAAATCTGGATTGCAAAAAAATTAAAGTGCTTATATAGAGAATACCATTGAGTGTAAAGTCTGGTTAGTTTGTGGTTCTGCCTCGAACTCATTTCATGAGAAATTATCAAAAGTACGTACACGGACGAATATACCAGACATTTCATATTGACATGTGCTAAGCAGATTGAATGCACAACGATACAAACAAATGTAAATGGTAGGCGTTCGATCGAGACGGCTGCGGCTTATCACATGCTATATGAAGGTATTTAGATTTATTCCACTTTGAGCAGAACCTAGTAAACGTTTGTTTTGTAGAATATTTTACATTGTTAATTTAAAAAATGGTTGGTTAACAGGTTACCGAAAAAATCCAGATAATTAAGTGATATTATGGTGGTCGTTCAATGTATGCAACAAAAGAAATATTTCAAGAAAAATGGTTATCGATCATACAAAGTATGAAAAACCGAGGACAATATCAAACGAATGACCTTTTGTGAAAGTGTAATGGAAAAGGCGAACTGTGATGAAAATTTCATCAAAAATATTGTTTTGACATAATGTGTCAATCGTTCGTTCTGGGGAAAATCTGGATCGATTTTATGCATTACCAACTCAGTATCTCCAGAAATTAAATGTGTGGGGGTGGTATACTGCGAGATCACATGGTCGATCCATTTTACATTGATAGTACATTAAACGATTTTAAGTACTTAAATCTATTGCAACAGCACATTGTTTCGGAAATTAGAAGATCTTATGGCCAGCTTGATCTCCTGATCGGGCTCCAAATGACTATTTTTTACAAGGCCACATAAAATCTCCAATTTATGGCTTCCAGGAGATCAGAGCTAATAATCTCGTCGAGTTGCGGTTGAAAGTCGCAAACGCTTTCGAACAAGTTAGCCCGAATATGTTGCTAAATGTCAGAAGAAGTTTTTATGATTAACTAAGTTATTGTTCATGTCAAGAACATTTATTATAATTCTTTATTTTTCGTTTCAAAATTATTTTGTTATTCTAAGAATGTATGTTATAATAAAAACGTTATTTTATAGCGCTTCTTAGGGTCGAGTTATTCGGTCCTTTATAAACTGAATGAGAATGATTATAACTTTTAGACAGTGTGACACACGCATACATCGTGAATTGAATAATTGAACATGCGTCCATCCCCAACGAACGACAACGTAGTACTGATTCTGTGGCCTGTGGCTGTGACACTTCTGCTTATGCCGCAAGTCGGTATCAACTTGCTTACATAAAATTTATTATAATTATTTTACACACATTAACGGAGTAGCCTGTACTATGTTTTTTAAATTAGCATACTATGTGGATACATTGTATAGTATCAAATGGTATTTTAACCGAAATACGGTGTCCGCTCCTCGTTAAAACTACAACAAACCCGACCATAAAAACGAATTTTATAATACAAAAGAGTGCTAATTTAAAACACTTCGCTGGAAAATGTTTTTATATGTTTCTTTGTATACAAATGTGATGGTATGCGAGTTAGGCACGTACACCTTTCAGAGCCGAGCTAGCCGAACATAAATATGTAATATTCTGTTTGAAAACAGTACAGGTGGTGGAATTGCCGTCGTAATAAAAATAAAGTTTCCTTTTATTAATACGTTCCACACCCTTACAACTTATCTGAAGTCAAGTTTTGTGCATATAGAATAGCATTCGTGCATCAAAAATTAAATTTTAATTCTGGTTGGTTTGTTAATATCTTGTTTTTTCTGCTAAATTTCGCCACGTTTGTCTCAAATTCTCCAAATGTGAGATTTCCTGCGCAATGGCCAAATCAGGGTCTGGTTATTCTCCATTTGTGTATACCAGCTTAAGACATGTAGGTTTGTTAATTTCCTGATTATATTATCAATGTAGGAGTGTTATCATTCCAACTCCGTTAATTTCGATTGTTGATTTAGGATATCTTGTCGCTGGCTGGACGTAGCAAATGATTAATTTTAGTCGTTTAGACTGTAGAAACGCTATTTCACAAAACTAACACACCGTTGGAATCTAACGTTGCAAAAACATGCCGCTAACGCCGCGTGGAAATGTAATTAGCTTTGTTAAAACTATCGCTTTACAACTTTCTAGTATCAAATAATGTGCTTGTTTTTGTAATACACCATAACTTGAGTGGCTATGTTGAACTTTTAAATGTTCATTGGGGCTATTACAGTTTTGCCACTACACAACTTCCGTGTTCAAGAAGGGAATTACCTAAATTACAACTTAATTTGAAAAAGTACTTTTTAAATAGTAAAGAAAACTTTACTAACGTATAGTATTAACTAATAAAATTGAAAAGTGTTGCAAACAAAATATAAGAAAACCGCAAAGAACTCACGGACGCCAGAGGAGAAAATAAATACCAAAACCCCCAAAAAATCCCAAAATGATTGTTTAATTAATGTTCGGGTATTTTATAGGCAATGCTATAAACAAAGTTACCAAGCAGGCAATAATATTTACAACAACTGGAGTTTTATTAAAACAAAAAATAATTCTATATCCATCCCTTCATCTTTAAAATATAAAAATCAAATTATCGAAGACCTGCAATTAATTGTTGATAATTTTACAGATTTCTTCTCGAAATCCTTCACACCATAATTTTAACGACATACCTGAGATTAACTACAATATCTTAAATCTGCCCGTTATCATTGAGGAAGATTAAGGTCATTAAACAAACTAAAGCCACTATGACCATGGGCCCCGATCTAATTCCTACATTTCTTATTAAAAATTGTGCGACTGTATTTGCCAAAACACTATTAATTATCTGTAATCTAATATTAAGAAGTGCAAGTTTTCCTCAGAAGTGGAAATCTTCACGTGTATGTCTTGTATTAAAAAAAGGTGACTTGAACGAGATAATAAACTATGAACCAATTACTATCATTTGAAACTTTGAAAAAATTCTTCATTCCTCCATATACTCTCATGTCTCTGGCACAAAATCTATCGATCAACATGGTTTTATGAAACGTAGGTCAACTGTCACAAACCTTGTGTGCAAAACACAAATTCTTTGTGAAAGTCTGAATAGAGATGGTCAAGTTGATATTATCTACATGGATTTCTCCAAGACTTTTGACAAGTAGATCATAGTACTTTGGTTAGCAAACTGGACACCTTCGGTCTTTCTTATTAATAACAATAATAATATAATAATAATAATGTTTATTCATCATTTGTAAGTACAATAAAAGTACATATGATATGTCAAATATTTGTCTACTAGTAAAAGTGCATACACATTAAATTGTCCAAATTTATATAGATATAAAAAATGCATAGAAATGTACTAAAAATGATTGAAAGTGTAAAATATATATATATATATATATATATATATATATATATATATATATATATATATATATATATTTATTTATTTGTGCAGATATTACAAGGCAAGGCAAGGCAAGGCCAGAGAAATTCAAAGGTACGCCGATTCACACGACTACAGGAATTTCTTTCAAGGAGTAAAAGCAGTGTACGGCCCCAGTCGGAAAAATATGTGCCCTATTAAAGATTTAAATGGAAATCTCCTCAAAGAAGACCAGGAAATAAGAGCCCGATGGAAAGAACACTACTCTAACATTCTTAACCAGCAAAGTCAAGCCGATCACGATATTATAAATCTTATCCCACAATATGACACCTTCGAAGACTTAGATAAACCACTAACAACGGAAGAGATCTTAACCGCCATTGGGCAGCTAAAAAATAACAAATCTCCCGGCGCCGACTCATTCCCAGCTGAGATCTTTAAAGCTGTGTCGTCAGAGCTCATACCCTACCTCAATAAACTGTTTGATGTCGTGTGGGAGACTGGTCAAGCTCCGCAGGAGTTTCGTGATACACTTTTAATCAACCTCTTCAAAAACAAAGGGAGCGCTGCGGACTGTGGAAATTACAGGGGTATAGCTCTTCTGGCTGTTGGAGGGAAGACACTCACTGAAGCGATGGCAAATAGGCTAACACCTGTTATGGAAAACTTACTTCCTGAAACACAGAGTGGCTTTAGACCAAACCGAGGCACATCGGATCTAATCTTCACACTTAAACAGCTTCAAGAAAAAGCACTCGAACATCAAGGAGAAATTCACATGGCCTTCATTGATTTAACCAAGGCGTTTGACTCGGTGGACAGGGAAGTGCTCTGGAAAATTATGCTCCGCTTAGGTATCCCTAGAAAATTTGTGGAAGTATGTCGCAGTCTACATACAAACAACAACGCCCAGGTTATGTATAATAATGAGGCAACCGAACCTTTCCAAACCCTCACCGGAGTTAGGCAGGGATGTGTCCTGGCACCCCTACTTTTAATTTGTTTACCACTGCTCTAACAATTATTGTTGACAACAAACTGACAGTCAGAGGAATAGGTCTCAGATACCGTTCTGATGGCGGTTTCTTTAACATAGGGCGCTTTAGAGCTTTCACGAAGACACGCACACGATTCATTTGTGATCTCCAGTATGCGGATGACTGTGCACTTTTAGCCTCTACGCCGGAAGAGCTTCAAGAACTTTTAGATGTGTATGCCCAGAGCTATGATTCCTTGGGACTTAAAATCAACATTGGAAAGGCTAAGATTATGTCAACTCCTCATCAAGTGAACCAAATAGACATTATACTTAACGGAAATTCTCTTGAAGTGGTGGATCAGTTCAATTACTTAGGCAACGTTGTTAATGACAAAGCAAACATGGACAGCGAGATTCGCAATAGAATTAACGCTGCATCTAGAGCACTATGGGGACTTAGAGAGAGAGTATTTGACAACCACGACCTTGCTTTGTCAACGAAAATGGCTGTCTACAGAGCAGTTGTCATTCCAACACTGCTACATGGATGTGAAAGCTGGGTCACTTACCGTCGTCATGTGAAAGAATTAGAACGTTTTCAGCAGAGACACCTCAGAAGTATGATGAAAATCCGTTGGTTCCATCACATATCAAACGTGGAAGTACTCAGGAGAGCAAACAGCGTTCCAATTGAGGTGCTTATTTCAAGAGCACGCCTAAGATGGGCAGGTCACGTTCATCGTATGCATGATAACCGCCTTCCTAAATGTACACTTTATGGTGAATTGCTAAGCGGTAGAAGAAGGCGTAGCGGTCAACGAAAGAGGTTCAAAGACGCTCTCCATGAAAATCTAAAATCCTGCGGTATTGCAGACGAGCAATGGGAACAACTTGCAGCGGACAGAACCGGATGGCGAGGGGTTGTTGCCAGCTATCAAGGAAATGTTGCTGCAAGAAGGCCGAACCCAAGACCTAACCAGGTCTATGTTTGTCCTGGCTGCGGTCGACATGTGCTCTCCCGAATTGGCCTCTATAGCCATAATCGTGTGCACCGTAGATGAATGGGAATTACAATAGACTACACCTTTTACATATTTTTTTATTACACACAATCTATCGACTGTAACATTTTTTATACTCGGACTCGAGTAAAGGCTATTAATAATAACATATTTTTTTACTTAATCCTGAAACTGGGCTTTGTCTGTTGGATTTTGTAATTAAATATGTAAATAAATCAGTACAACTGATACATGCGTATAAAGACGTTGTTGACACCTACATTAAATAGGTATTTGATGGCCCTGATCTTATAATGAACAGTCGGGCAGAGACAAGAAATATTGAGATATATGATAGATCTCCAGTAAACCAAACAAAAGCGAAACCAATCTCAGCATTCTATTTTTCCCGTAAAAGAGTATTGTTTTATATAAGATGGAAACATATCAGTATGCGGGAGTCTAACGAATTAGAACAAAAAGGCACGCACCGAATCAACTGTCACCGGATATGTGACATCGATTCTCACTTGGGGGAATGGCTTTATCTAAAAAGCTATTTGAAGAACTGCTAAAAGTTTCATACAGTGCGGGCGCAAAGTTGGGAATAAATTTAATAGAACTGGTAATAGTTTTTTGAAGAACTGTCCGAAAGATATGCCAGTTCAAATAAATATAAACTGTTTGTTTTTAGACGTAGTGTCCACTGAGACTTTTTGTTCTGAATGCCAAAACTTACAACATATCAGAAATGTAGACAATTTCATCGAAATCCAATACCTAAAAGTACTCAACTTAAACTTTTAACTTTCAGAAATCTAATTTAGAAATTTCTAGAATTTTGTCCGCGCAGAACTTAAAAATTGCCTAATCTGACGGTTTAACAAATCTTGAAATTTATCATATTAGGCATCACTACAGTTATTTGCACAAATCGTCTTACCAGTATCGAATCTCACTTCTTTCTTCCTCGGTATTCGTTATATACAATAACAAACAGAAAAGTCTCTTAGGTGTAATCCTATTGGGACATATTTCTAACCGGCCATTAGATCACTATTATCCGATCATATCATTCTACAAATAATACGGAACAGGCCCACGGGAAGAAATTATGGTAACAAATAAATAAATAGAAACTACCGCAATACCTTGAGAAGATATAACTTTTCCATTTACGAGGACATAGAGGAACTATACGAGAATCAAATAAAACTTTTAAATGTGCTCAATTTGCAGGAGCAAGTTTTACTAAGTGTATGCCTGGGTATAAAGGCACAATCTTCATTTATTCGTTTTCTGCAAGAGTCCATTTTCCAGCCATCATGACGTGAAGTAAGAGGATCATCTTGATAGTCGCTTTGTAATTTTATTTTATGTAAATAAAATATTGGTGTGCAATGTCGCATGTCCTTTGCTAAATATACATTATTATTATGATATAGGCAAAAAATAATCTAGATGGCGTTCAAAAAATGTATACCGTTTTTATTATCAAAATTAACAGTACTAAATTTATCTTGATCTAAAACAAATACGGCTTCCGACGACGTCCGCCATGTCATATTAATAATACATATCACAAATAAGTTCACAGTATAAATCGCACAATAAATAATAAAAATTTATTTACATCAAAAAAGGATACATTTGCAATTTTATGCGAACTATTTATGTAAACAAATGAAGGATTGCGTGTAAAATCTAAATCTAGAATTGATGGTATAAAAATTGGATTGAACTATATTACATTAAAATTAGTATTAGTAGAGCAGTAAAGTTAACTTTGAAAACGAAAAGCGGAGCTTGTTAATGATTTTCGAACGAAAAACAGAGCTTAAAACTAATAGAATGTGAAAGGTTACATTTATACACAAAGGGAATAATTGTAATTCTAATTTACCTAACTTAGATCTACATACAAGTGTTACATATATACATTTTTTTTTTTTAGTAATTATGTTTTGCATAAACACTCATAAACAAGCATTAACGCCCACCCACACACATCTCATATTGGACGATTACGAAGATTGCATGTTTTGTGTTATTTGCTGAATCAGGGTTTCAATTGAATTTGTTTGTTTCCTTTAGATGGTTTTCAAAATTTATTTAAATTAGCTAAAGATCCGAAAGGTATGTGTTTTAGAATGTTAATTAACACTTGTTTATAGTTGTTTTAATAGTTTTTAAGTTTTTATTTGATGTCAACAGTAAGTTTGATACTGACATCTATGTTAGTGGCTATTAAGTTGTAGTACAAATAATTTCTGACATTTAAGTCATTATAACATTTCTTTAAAGTAGGAAATTTTATTTTTATAGTTGGTAAATATTTTCCTGGAGAAAGACAAGAAGGTTTAAGTTAGGTTATGTTTGGAATGAAATTAATCAAAATTCATATGGTGTTTTGTTTTGTTTATTTTGGGTATTTTGATATTTAGTGATATAGAACAACAAACAACAGATAAAAGAGAGATTGTAAAATTGGAAAAACAAATTTAAGGAAAAGAAGAACAAGTGAAAATTATGGAGTGAAGATGAAAAATAATAAACGAAGATTAATAATTTGAAATTGAATTAAAAAGTAAGAAATTGTGGAGATCAGCGAAGAAGAGTAGAAATAGACTGTAAATAAGAAGGAAGAGGTGTTATTGTGGATAGGAATTGCAGAGGAGATAAGGACGAGATAAGGTGAAGAATTAATGAAAGGAGAATTGTTGGATTTGGAAAGAGAAGAGTATAGCTACGAAGAAAGAAGGTTTTTGTGTGTTTAATTTTGGACAAGGTTGTATATTAAAATTTAAATAGTGTATTAGACTTTCAAACCTGTTATAAAACTGCTAAATTATCTAAATATCAAGGAAAATAAATTACTTATATCAGATTAAAAAATTTACTTTAATAAAATTTCATTTTAAAACAGGAACGAACTGAATTTGAACCTGCTCCTGAAGGAAAAGATAAGCTAGCCGGCCCATTAAATAAATTTGACATACTTTCGGATCAAAAGGTAAGAGATTTTAATTTGATCTTTTTGGTTCTAAAGTTTTTTTTTGGGTTTATCTATTGGAAATAAACAAGTTAAAGTTTGATTAGTACTGCAAATTATTAAGTTCAATAATAGTAGAACAGTACAGTATATACACAGATATATATATACATAATATACCGTCAGTCTATTTTACGAGGGCCATACCAAATATCTGATTTAATATCTATTGTACAAGAATAAAGTTTTAGAAAGAGTTATCCCATTTTTTGTGAGCTATATTTCAGAAAAAGAAATTGGAAATCCACAACCTACTTTGTGAGATATATTACAAAAACCCGAAAAATAGGAAAACCACAAACGGTTGCAGCTCCCTTATTTGAGGAGATACGAAAAAAGTTAAAGGGATGAAAGTTGACGGCAAAGACAATAAGAATAATAATGTGTATAGAAAATTCGAAAAACACAGTTGACTTTGCTATACGCCCTTGTGCAAAAATAAAAAGAACAAATCTCTAAGTAGGCCAGTTTATTTTTTCTCTTTCCAACGATATAAAACATGTCACAAAAATTTCAACTCAATATTTAATATTTTTAAATAAATTAAGTGGAACTTTCAACGGCATGTATATAAAAACAACATATTTTTCAATTAGAAAACGATTTTTCTCAACAGGATTCGGTGTGGGAATGGGGGTCTCCTTTATCGCCCACTATACTGAGCTGTAAAAATGTAATCATCCACCCACGCCGCCCGTCAACGCTGCCTCAAAAATAACGTGCATCATCAGCTAAAAAATTACCGTACGATCTTAAATGGCCCACGCCTCCGGCGACAAAACTGTTACACCGGCTTGACACGACACCATAAACCAACAACAATTTCCCATGAGCTATTCATCTCCACGTTCGGGGACGCCCATAAACTGCCAAAACGCGGCGGCATTGACGGACCTCCTAAAGACAGAAACGGAGCGCGGCAGGTTGAAGGCTTAGGTGACCATAACGCGAGAGAATGGTGAAGGATAAGGGGCAAACCCGAGAGCAGGCGCGCTAATATTGACCGTCCCGCGCTTGCCATGCCTTTAACCATGAGACACAAAGACTACACACAAACCGCGGATCTCCTCTGTCACGTGGATAGGGAATGGATGTGGCTGGCACATCTTGAAGAGGATAACAAGGGGCCCAGAGGAGACGATTGGGATAGGCTCCGCTGGGGTTTACTGCTATGAATTACAAGTCAGCTAGAACAAGTTATCTCTGCCCAGGCCGAGAGCAAAAAGGGACTTTTTAAGTAGACGGTTCCGCAAATGTCACTACTGTCCCTATGAGGAACACGTGACAGCTAATGTGAGATATTAAAGGTGGGTGTTCGAAGAATATCAATTCCTCCCTTGCAAGGGCATCTAAGAGAATTTTTGAACTAAAATTTCCACACAGATTTCATTGAGCGGTATCTGTCACGTATAGTGACTGATTGTATTATATATATATATATTGTTATTATACATGATTTGCAGGAAACAACTACTCAGCGGGCAAATACCCCGACCTGCATTGAATTATACCTTACAAATCATGAAAAATTGGTAGCCAATGTCATTTGTCAACTCCCAGACCAGACATAGACCGGTTTCGAACTTATTAGTTCTCATCAGTATGCCATAGGTCATGGAGCATGGAGCAATATATATATATAATATATATAGGTGAAAAGTTTACGGCCACAAAACAGAAAAAGAAAAACTCTTTTGTTACTTTGTCAAGCTTTCGGAAATTATTTATTCCCTTTATCAAGACATTAACTTGAGGTTAAAAGTTAAGATCACATGTATTATAAAATAGTCGCATTTTTAACTTAATATAGACAAATTCATACACAAATTCCTTTACAGGTACACAATTTAAGGTAAACACTTACTGATTATTTAAAATTAAGGATTAAAGCCATGATTAAAATAGATATAACAACATGACCATGAATAATTACCACATGTGAGTATAGAACTAAATTTCTTTATCAAAAACGCAATAAAGTGTTTATAGCAGATACCGGTGAAGGCACCCATTATTAAAACAGAGGAGTTCCGATATGGTGTTACTTGCAATATATAACATGGAGGGACCTATTTGTACTATTTGTAGGTCGCCGATATGGTGTTACTTGCAATATATAACATCAGGAGACAGCAGCATGGTCAGTGTCTGGGTCTGCCCTGCACTGATGAGAGCCAAAAGCTCGAAACCGGTCTGCAGATAACTCTGGACATAGCCGTTTCTGTCTGTCTATCCTTCCCAAATTCAATAGACAGAAACTCTTCCTCAGCAAAAAGCTTTCCTGCCCTACATCAAAGGTGTCACAGACAAAATTTCAAAAGTCCTGAAATCCAATAACATAAAAACCATATTCACGACACAGCAAACAATTTCCAATTTAATCAGAACCCCAAAAGACCAAATACCTAATGATTCCCACGGTGTATACGAAATACCTTGCTCAAACTGTCCCCAAACCTACATTGGACAAACCAACAGACGGATTAACAATAGAATATATGAACATCGTCTTGCAGTTAGAAAATCTGATCCCACATCATCACTTGTCCAACACCGCCTTCTAACAGGCCATAATATAGACTTCGATAACACCAAAACCATAGCACCATCATTTTTCCAGAAACCGCGAATCATCCGCGAAGCAATTGAGATTGAAAAACGTCCCAATTGTCTAAACAAAAGGAATGACGGTCAACGTCTTCCAGTCGCTTGGAAATCATTGATCTCCAAGCTAGCCCCACAATATTCATCCACACCTCATAATCCTGATAGCAGCCGTTCTGCTCTGATGCCTCCATCAACAGACCCTCAACTCCCCACCACTTTCCCACCCACAGACAGCTTTCGTATAAATAACACTTCGTCCGATACTGTCAGCGAGTTCGCTCTAAGGAGTAGGCAGGTTGAGGCCTTAGAGACGGATCGTGGTGATATCTAGGGAGTAGGCAGATTTAGACCCCGGAATCGAACCAGTTCCACGAACTCCTAGCATTATTTTCTTTGAAAATTTTTACTTGACCTACTTTTTTTCTCTTGAAAATGGCTCCAAAACAGGAGCCGAAACGTCGAGACATTAACAATCTCAGACGCGGTTTAACCCGAGAACCTAGTATTTTTCATATATATATATATATATATATATATATATAAAAACATGAAATAATAGGCCATAGATTTATACCACTAACAATAGTATAAAATACTTGAGGGGAATATCAATTAAGAATTGTACTAGAAATGAATAAATTTAAAGCCAAAACGGTACTCAAAACCTACAAAAACCATAAGGATTCAATAAATTAACTAAATACACAAATCACCACTGTATGTGTACAATTTATAAAAGATAATTGCAGAAAAATTTACAAAACTTAGGTCTACCGAGAGACAGTTTTCAGGTTGCCATGGTAACGATAAAAAAAGTATAAAAGAGACGTCGAAATTGCGTCTAGAGCCGTGAAATTTGTTGATGAGTTACTCTTAACGACCGCGAAACAAAATTTAACCTTAAAACTTGTGCATTTGTCAAAACTGACAGTAGGGTGACAGATAATAACCAAGTATTAAAAAAAAGCAAATAAAGCTAAAATTTCAATCAAACTTACCTTTAGAATGATCCAGAGCATGATTTGCATGCATTTTAATAAATAAACAACGACACAACCACCAAATATTAATTATAATTATACAGGGTGTATTTTATACTAGAGCTAATTCAGGACATTTCAAAGTGAACTTTCTCAATTTTTTCAAACGGAACACTCTGTATATTATTGTATTTTGAATTGGCACGTTAATCCTCTACGATTTTTGTGAATAATATCCTATACCTAAAATCGATATTTCCAGAGATAATTTTACTTTTTTATTAAAAACCGTTAAATTTATAACACTTTACATTTCGAACTGATCCTACAAATAGAAAATCGGTTTGATATTAACGCAAATACACAAGGTCTTTTGTGAATAATAATAATTAAATAATCAGCTATTATTACCAACAAAAGTAATTCAAGCCATAACAGAGTATTATATTTTACAGTTAGTACTAAAAAAATCCAATTTACATTGTGTTTCCTCTCGTTACAAACTTTCCCCCATAAAAAAGGTACGAAAGAGCTCGACGGCGTACTAAGTAAATCATGAGTGGTAAAAGCTTGGGCAACGAAAAGCGTGTAACTTTCACAATATCATAAAAAATTCAATAAACAACCGCGTGTATTCTGTGGATATATGTATACTTATTCTTTAACAGAAACGCTAGATTTTCAGCTTTCAATTTTAAGGAGGTGGATACGGAGGAGTATTAAATTAAATTACATTGGAAACGGAGGAAACACATCTAAAGCAATCAGTGAAGGTATACATTTTTTATTTATCTTTTCATATCATATGCAGTAAACGCGTATATGTCCGTCTAGACAGTCAGGCAATGCCTTGTGTTAATAAGTTGTTCGTTGACTACAAATTAATATGTACTGCTCATTGCAGACTTATAAATAAAAACCGGGAAGCTGCGATAAATTGCATGTATAGTAAATACGGCTAAAATTGAAACTGGTCAGTTTTAAAGCACAGGACCATGCGCACTGAACTTGATATTTTGTCCTATATATTTGGCAATGGTATCGAGATTCGAGCGGTAGTTGAAACTGTGCAGGCGAGTCCGAGACTGGCAATGTAATCAGCCTGAATGAACCATTTACGACTGCACTGGTTTAAAGGTAATAAAACTGACAGGCCTACTAGCACAAAAAAACACCTAAATCGTTTCTTATCAGTCAACGTGGAAGTCTAACAACGTGCTGTCTATGTGCCAGTGCAGTGCATAAATACCTATTATAATATCAAGCGTAGGAGTTTAGTTAGTTACTGTTCATATCTATAAATATTTACTACTGTATAAAAGGTAAAATATTTTAATTATTTACTAATTTACCATGGCTTTCTGGAGACCATTTGAAACAGAGGATAATATAATAACGCCCGAAAATCCCGAAATAGTTGAACCGGTTATTGTCGAAAAAGCCGAAATAAATTTAGAGTTTAAAAACCAAGATTTACACGTACAAAGTCAACGTATTATTTTAAATATACATGAATGTTTGAAAAGCGAAAATCCTGAACAATGTGAGAAAGAAATAATACGACGTATTAACGAATTAACTAAAATATCAAAATCAACAATTTATCGCGTAATTCAAGAAGGCGACGTTATAGATCACAGCGCAAAGAGGAAACGGAAAAATACGAAATTAAAAAATATTGATGATGCCACTAGAGATGTAATACGGCGTATAATTTATAATATGTATGAAGAAAATATAGTTCCTACGTTAAAAATGATTCATGAAAAATTGAGCGATTATCCTGATTATAATTATAGGTCTTTAGATACACTACGAAATGTCTTATTAGAATGCGGTTTTAAACATAAATAACTTGACAGTCGTATGGTAATTATGGAATCGCGACGTGTATAGTTTCACTTCGAGTAGATTATTTGGAAAAAATTAGAGAATATCGTAAACTAAACAGGCATATAGTGTATCTAGACGAGACGTGGTTTGACACGCATGATGTTGTTCAGTATGGTTGGGTAGATAGTTCGCACAATTGTGTTTTAAATACTCCGTGTTCTAGAGGAAAACGCGTTATCATTCTTCATGCGGGAAGTGAAAATGGGTTTGTACCCAATGCGTTGCTCTTGTCGGCCAAAAAAATATCGCAGTCTTCTGCAGACTATCACGAAGACATGACAGCCGATCTATTCGAATGGTTTTCTCAACAGCTTCTACCAAATATTCCGCCAAATTCGGTAATTGTATTAGATAATGCTTCTTATCACTCGCGTATATTAAATAAAATACCAAATAACAGCACAAAAAAGGAAGACATTTTAAAATTCATGAGAAAAAAAAATGGAAATTACTGTAAAAGTTCCAATAAAGTGCGAATTACTGAAAAGAATAAAAGAACAGAATTTCAAAAAGGAATATGTTATAGATAACTTATCCAATATGAACCTAATAAACAAAAAATAATAAAAATGAATACAATTTTAACATTTTATTATGACAATCATTTCTATTTACCTCCGCCCATGTACAATAAAGAGATCCCGACTGTTTTTGCCGGCTTTTAGTTTTTATACGGTTTCAATTCCGGTCGTATACACTTTACGACCAATAACGACAAATAATAATTTGATGTAAACGACGGAATGATACATATTCTCCTGTACTATGCAATAAATCTGATTTCTGTATAAAAATCGAACCAAAAAATCAAAGGGTTTTATCAGGTAATTGGGTGAGATGAAGCTACAAAAAAACAAATACTTCCGATCGGCGAGCAGACAGTTATTTACCTACTGGTAAAAAGCTGCTGAAGTTGAATATTTTTGTAAAAATCTTGAAAGATCAACTTTTTTATTTAATTATGATGTGTTCAGAACCTTTTAAATTTACTATGTAAAATATCAATTGTAGTAATATACCTATGCACCTAACATAATTCCGACTTTTATGTCGATCATTCCATAATTTCAGCCGGTAATATTGTTTAATAAACATAATACCACCTACTCTGAACAGCATGCATGCCCACAAGCGGATAAAGCTGTAAAATGGATTTGATCTCCGGTTTTCATAAAATATCCGGGACTCGATACAATACACTATATACGTATATTGTTCTGCTGAATACAATGTAGATGGATCAGCATTTTACATTTATGTTTGCATCAAATTTTTATTATTACTATTCATAAATACTAGACAGTTTATGTCAGTGGAAATGTACGCCATTCGAGTAAATAAATACATTGTATATTACCCTATAGAGATATTTTGTATTGTTGCTACTTCGAAAACTCGTTAATAATTATTATTAGACGAGGCGAGTCTTAAATTTCCTGAAAAATATAACTATATAGATATTTGTTGTAGTTGTAGTAACATAATGTTCAAGTCAGGAACGGTAGCTCAGTGGGTTGGTGCGTCTAGCTTTCTCTGTGTGCGAAGTAGTGGGTTCGAGCCCCCCCCCCCCTACTTAAAGGAGCTCTCATGCCAATCGTCACACACCACTTGCAGCCTGCAGTTTCGAGCTGTTGGCTCTCGTCAGTGCAAGGTAGGCATGTGAAGACCGACACGAGGATCACTTGACCATTTAGTACATTTCGGTATCTTTGGGATAGCGACATGTAAAATAGTCAGCAGGCGCCATCTAGCGGTCCACTGTCTGTTGCAATCGAAAAATAAATAGCCTGACTGGGCTTAGCATAGTTCAAATGTGCTTTTAGAGGGAGGAATATTAAAACAATACTTTTAGCCGCAAACTCCTCTATAAAATCCTTATTTTACTATAAGGAACTTAACCAGACTGCAACCAACAGCTACTCTCCGGGCTATGTGCCCCGCCGAGCGCCAGTCGTCCTTATGAAACTGCAGACTGTAAGTGGTGTGCGACGACTGGCACGTGAGCTCCTTTAAGTGGGATCAGTCTTTCGGCTGGTGTTTGTTGCAATCGAAGCATTAGCGTTTTGATGGTAACATGCAATTATTACACTTAACGCGCCAGGCTTGTAACTTGTAATTCAGCGCTCGGCGGAGCACATAACCCGGAGACTAGCTGTTGGTTGCAGTCTGGTTACGTTCCTTATAGTAAATAAGGATTTTATAGAGGAGTTTGCGGCTAAAAATATTGTTTTAATATTCCTCCCTCTAAAAGCACATTTAAACTATCCCCAAGTTGTGGTTCGAATCCCGCTATAAACTATAGGATGCCGTCTCCTTAACTTCTACCTCCTAGACTTAAGAGGGACACACAAGTGACTTCCTGGAAGGCGGTTATAAATATTTAAGCAAACAAACAAACATTTAAATAAGATTTAGACAATCTAATGGAGTCGAAAGTTTCTGCATTTATGAAATAATCTACAATGATTCTAATTTATAATATGTTATTTAGATAATAATAAATAAGGTTCGTTAATTTCAACAATGTTATAGTGGTCTTAATTTTACCGAAAAGATAAACATGCAACAAAATTTTTACGAACTCATTATTAACGCCGGTGAACCATTCAGTATGGTGTCATCAAACAAGCCAACGTACATTTAAAACCTATAAAGGTAAGTGATTCAATTTGCCGGCAGAATAGTACAGAGTTACGGTATTTTAATGAGGTCGGAAATTTTTTGTTGCATTCTTATCTGCAGGGAAGCTTTCAACGATACTATACATGTCACAAGGATATATTTAAGCTAAATGTATATATTATATTCTTCTTCAAGATTACCGAAAATAACGCAGATTAACAACAGTAATACGTCTCCCTGACCTTTATCAAAATAATTTGAGAGATCAAAGCTAAGAAAAATATACCCATGGCAAATGCGGCCGTACCTTCCTCGCCATCCCTTTAACAAAAAACTGTAACATGCAGACGCAGGCAATTTTGTTCAACAAGGTATAAAATACATTTGGAATCTAGACATGTTCTGTTGATAACCACTGAAGCACAAAGAAAAACGTGGACGTTGTTTTTTATCCATTATGTAAAAGCGGGAGACAATTGAATGCAAAATCAATTTTTTTTCACTTATCGCGACGACACCATACTCGACTGTTAGCAGGCCTATAAACGAGAATGAAGTTCATCACTAAATATTTTCAATTTTTCAAGCCAGAACCGCAGTTTATAATGTCACTGAATAAAAATGATATCGGTTTAAAAACCGCTTAACAGGAGTGCTGGAATCCCAAGAAACGTTATTGTGCTTTTTCACTTAAGAATGTACATATATCAATACAAATGTTTGTTAGTAAAAACGTTTATACCAGAAAACAACTAGGCTTTGATGGATCTCTCGACTCATATACCAAGTGTATAAAATGATTTCAGATAGATGGCTGCAGCACAAAGCTTATCTGCTGATGGCTAACACGTTAAACGTTATACTTAAGTAATGAATCAGTGAAAAAATCAGTGGCTAGTTACTTTAATGACTATGTTACTAATGTTACCTCTTAAAATATATAAAAACTTGCACTTAAGTTACCTCAATTCAATACTTAAAGATACTTTTTCTATCTACAGATGAAAAAATAGTATAAAAAACAACGTTCACAATAATACCATTTTAAACGGTTAATTCTATGGATAAATTACATTAGAAATCTTCCAATTTTATTACTGAATCCGTACAGTTGATTTTTTATATTTTTTCATGCTCTTTCAAAAAATTAGATCACAATATGTCAAAACTTAATTAATAATAACAAAAAAATTGAGTTTTATCAAAAAAAGTGAAATTTTTCGAAAAAATGGGCACAAAAAATACAAAAAAATCGATTTTTTCGCTTTTTTTAAGTTTAAATTTTTTTTCTTGCTCACCATCATAAGATGCACAAAAAACCTGCATTTTTATTTAAAGAACCTCATACGATGCGATGCACAAAAGTTATTGGCCAATCAATTTCAAAATTTGAAGTCAATTTTTGAGACTTGCATTAAAAGTTCTTTTTTCACACTTTTTTCTTTATTTTTCACTTGTCAGTTATCACATTGTTGTGATTCATTGAAACTGTTAAATAAATGTCATTTTAGGACTTTACATAATAATTTCAGAAGGACTATCTTTAGAAGGCCCATAGGCAAATGGACTGCCATGGAACGGAAGGGAAATCCATGCCCTATCAAAATAACTTTAGTTTTATCTGATTTGAAAACTCCTGGTTTACAACTGACATTCAAATGTTTCGAACGAAAACGTGCTCGACGGTTCGGTAAAACGTTAAATGATTAACCCTTCAGATATCAGCTACTCCTTCTTTTTTCTTTTCGCGCTTTAGATAGTTCCGTCAGCTTTCGACCGATTTATCAAGTAGCTTCTTTATTGGTATATTTCAGTTCTGTCGCCTTGAAGCGTTCGGAATGGATTTAAGGTCGATAAGGACCGGGTATACAAATCACACAGAACCCGATAACGTCAATGCGTATAATGTAAAGGATGGCCTAGCCCAAAGCAATATGTGTATAAAATGGATGATACTGATGGTAACTCTTTACGCGGGCTATAACCCTTAGCAATTCCTGTGTGAGTTTTTTTAAGTAGTTATAAAAATGTGTCGCTGTTGACTATTGGACAAATTTTCTAATAGTTGACACGTGAGCGAATAAAGATGTGTCATTTATTTGTCAACCAATTCTCAATGTTAACTAATATTAAACTGACGATTTATTCTCAATGTTAACCGTCTCTAGCCTCCTGAGGGATTTTACTATAAATGTTAATGACAAGAAAAATCATTCAACAAATAAATTAAACAATTTAATACAAGATTATGGGTAAAAGCAAATAATGAACCGAGATACTAGGATTACAAATATCTCATCAACAATGGTAGATCTTATTGTAATTGATATGTATAAATTAGAACCGCTACCAACAGTGTATCCAAATATTTCAGACCATCTCATAATTGACACGAAGTTAGACACCCATATTCTAAAAAAGAAACTATACGCTTTAGAAATTTAAACCAGGAAAACATTGATAAAACAAAAATAGATTTAATTGGCAAGGACTGGAGCTATGACAGTACAGATGTGGACATACTGTATGATAGTTTTGTAAATAATATTACAGCCACAGTAAATAAAATTTGGCCGATACAATATAAAACAGGGTACATAGGAAATAATTTGTATAACCATAAAATTAAATGTGCTCAAAAAGGAACGCATACAAGACATACGAAAAATACCAATTTACACAATTCGAGGAAGACTGGACAGATTACAAGCACAAAAGTAATAAAGACTTACAAATACTTAGAGAAGAAAAAAAACTCATTTTAAGCGAAAAATAAATATGTGTAGGGGCGACAGTAAACAGATGTGGCAGAGAATAAAAATTTTATTGGGTAATAATAAAAAAACAGATTTTGAAGGAAACAATATAAACAGTATTAAATGCCAATAGTATAATAATAATAATAATAATTAATTTAAGAAAATCCAGTACTATAAATTAATTTTATACATAAACTTAAAAAATGTAGTCATAAATGTAAATTAATCTAAAATAAAACATTTAAAAATATATATAAATAAGTAATATATAGTTATAGTACGCACATAATTTCATATAAATTATAAAATCTATTATAAAATACAAGAAAACTAAAATACATAAAAATGCAAATATTTGTTCAATACAAAAAAACAGAAAATACAGACCATATTTTATTTTAAAAACGCACAACTTTATTAATTAAAAAACTTATTCATTGTATAACAATTTTTTATTAAAAGTAGTTTTGTAATTTTACTTTTAAATTGATGTATGTTATTCACACATTTAATATCTTCCGATAGAGCATTATAGAGTTTACAAGCGTTATAACACAAACCCCTTTGAAACATTGTTGTATTATGTTTGTCTGGATGAAGCAGAGTTTTATTTATTGTTGGGTAATCATGATCACTACCAACCAGTGTTTTTGTTCTTGTATGCAAAACATAGTGTTTCATAAATATATACAGATGGTAAAGTTAAAATATTTAATACCTTAATGCAGACCTACATGATTCCCTTCGTTTAATTCCTGATATTATGCGAATTGCCCATGTCTGTATAATAAAAACTCTGTGAGCTTGTGAGGACAGACCCCAATGTACAATTTCAAATTTTAAAATACTGTGAAAACATCCAAAGTAAAGTTGACGAACAATTGATATACTGCACTGTTTACTCACTGATCTTGTGAACGACGTCTGAAAGACTTATTATATTTTCCAAAGTGGATATTAAACGTTCACAAAGAAGGGTTCAAATTGACTGTTTCAGCCAGAGAATAATACAAAATCTATACTTATTGTTCGTTTTTGCTTAACTGCTTCACTGATGGTACCAATTGGACGTCGTAACACTATAAATCTAACACAGTAAATACTAACACATTCTTAAATTTAAACCTGAAAAGGAATTTTGAAACTCAAGAAAAAGATATATTAAATCTTTTAAAAAATCTGGTCTGGCCTGTGTACAACACATAGTGAGGAACGGAACGACTCATAATGTACCAACTAAAGTGTATACGGCCAGAATTGAAACCGTATAAAAACTAAAAGCCGGCAAAAACAGTCGGCATCTCTTGCGGAGATAAATAGAAATGCTTGTCATAAGAAAAACAATAAAGAGATGCCGACTGTTTTTGCCGGCTTTTAGTTTTTATACGATTTCGATTCTGGTCGTATACACTCTACCATCCAATGTTTAGTTTTTAGCTAACGATTACACAAAAGATTCAGTAAAAAGTTCAATGTTTATAATTTTTTGATGGGCTTTTGGTTACCTGTCTATTGACGTATTTTCAGTTCAATATCAATTTTGGTCGCTCCTCGGGGCTTAAAAATGCTTGAATCGCAACGACTTTGAATTATATTCTGCAATTATAGATTCATACGTTCAGGCAAGGCGGTCCCGTGTACGTTCTGAGTACATGGTAACTACACATTTTTGACACCAAATCACTGAGGAACCGGTTTAGGGCAAATACCGTTAAAACCCATCATTTTCCCGTCAAAATCGACTGCTATAAAATGATAGGACACCCTCGACGCTAAGGGCTATTTTCGCTAAAACCTCTCGAAATACTTTGACTAGAGACTGGATAACTTGTCCTCATATTTAACACAACGCATGAGGTGCAGTGCTTAACAACGTGGATTCGTAAAAAGGTTTTTATTTTTTAAAAGTCGGTTTTTGTTATACTTTCTAAATTTTATGGTCGGGGCGACATTACATCCCCGTGCAGCGACATTTACTACACTTTCTAAAATTACACGCCTTGATGAGTTTCTGATATTTTTGCATAAAAAATTCTCCGTAGAGCGAAAATGTGATTGAATGTATAAAAACATCTTCCAACGGCATTTTTACGTGAAGCACACTTTTAATGCAACTCGAATTTTGTTACAGTTTCGAAAAGTTCATCGAGGGTTTTGGCGTGTTTTTTAACGATCTTAACGCGTAAAGGATCTTGCTAAGCTTGTCACATAGATAATTTACGTGTTCTTTCCAATTTAATTGACTATCAATAATTATTCCCAAAAATTTACTGGAAGTCGCATATTGAATTATGTCATTTACAAGTAAAATTGTTCTATTTGGTATGCATACCATATTTAATTTAAATAGAATGCAGCACGTTTTGTCCTTATCTATTAAAATTTTGTTTTTATCCACCCAATCACATAATTCTACATAAATATTTTTTATCTTGGATTCCGCCTTTTCAATGTTACTGCCAGTAATTACAAAATTAGTATCATCAGCTATGACACCTGTAAATTTCTCAAGGTTTCGAGCCAAGTCATTAATGAATAATATAAATAAAGTAGGGCCTAGAATGGAGCCTTGAGGCACTCCTAATCAACAATTGCTAAATCTGGTTTGGATGTGTTAGCCTGTACCCTTTGTCGTCTATTTGTAAGATATGACTCAAACCCTTTTAAACATATTCCACGTATCCCATACCTTCCAGTTTAGTTAATAGTATTACATGGTTTACGCAGTCAAACGCTTTGGTAAAATCAATGAATAGATCGATAATTGATTGCTTCTTGTCAAGACTTGAAACTATTTAAACTTAAACTTTAAAGTAAGATTGACATTTTTGTTAAAGATAAATCTCAAAATTGAACAAAAATTCGAGGTCCCTGAACACGAATCAGAGATTCAAATTTAAAAATTCAAAATGGCGGGTCCAATATGGCCGACTTTAAAGTTAGTTGACATACTCGGCTTCGTGTTCGGCGACCTCGAAAACCCCCGAGTATAGATTTTGAGTCCATTTGGTAAAACATTTTCCGAGATTTTTAATTTATTAATTAATGATACATTAATTGTTCATTAACAGTAGCCACTTGTTAAATAAATAATGGATAAAAACATTTGCACACCCTCAGACCATATAACACTTGATCAACACTTTCCAAAAAAAATTAGGCCATTTGGTTCTACTTCAAAAAAGTAGGTACCTTTTTGCTACTTGGAGATCTGCTGAAAACTACAACATAGACCGTACAAAAGTATCATTCTTAAAAAAGTTAACTTTTAGTGATGGTTTACGCGCGTACAATGTTTTACCCACTGAAATTAAATCCTTTGGTAGTTCAAAACTGTCTAAGAATGCTACAAAACTATATACAGATATTAGACCACAATAATGACTGTACAAAATTATGTTAGTACTGTAAATAGCTTATGCTAAAAAAAAATCTATTTTATTCTAATAGGTCACGACGAACACTTTTTCACGGGCGTTATACTGTATTCACAAAAATACGCTAAATTATACAGCCAAGATGAGATTCTGAAGCCCTTTACAATTCGGTATTGAGCCCTCGAAAATGCCTTTTGAAAATAGACCACTGCTCACCCTGACACTTGAGTTCTGAAGTAGGGTCTGGATGGGGAACACCCTTCAAGCAACGAAACAAAGATTGATATGGGTATTACATAAAAAAATCCAAAGTTAAGACCAAATCAATATTAAGTATTCATATCCTCTAGGTTCTTCAAATAAATTTATTTGTCTCATGTTATGTTCGATCAGTATTTACATAGTTTTAAACAACGCAACAGAAAGTCAGATCAGTCTTTTTGTTGTAGCTTATTAAGCAAAAATGCAGAGTAGTTTGTAGTCAATTGGGAAAGATTTTCTAGATATAAACTGCTAAAATACCTTTCAATTGTTGCTTAAAATTGGTAGATTATTTTATAGCCCGATGTTGTTTGATCACATGGGAAAAGTTAAATCCTGATCACTTTTTACTCAGAGCAGAAAATGTTAAGAATAAAACTTACATACCGGAAACAAGTTGAATACTTTCCGCGGAAATTCACTTCCACGGCGTCACCATGTAACACGTGTTCAACCGAATAAGGAACGTGATATATCGCAAGCACAATAAAGTACCATTTCCATATAGTCGATATTATTTATAGCACACATAAGCAGAGGTGATTTATAAAACATTAACGAGTGACTGATGGAGTATCCCTTTTTCGAGAGTGGTTGATAATAATCGCGATTGTCAAGTTGAAGTTTGCGAGTGAGGGGGATACGCTATATTAACAGGAAAATTGCCATTGAATTTATTGACTAATTTTGATGCTTTTATATTTTTAACACATCCATTCAGTTCCTCTCCCCTTAACCGGAAATTGAAATTAAAAATTACTATTGGATCATCATTACACAGTGTTCAAATAAAATTGTAAAAATTGTGTATTGCCAAATTCAGGATTTTACATTTAAATTAAGAGACACCAGATCGATTAACAGAAAAATTATACGTGATGATAACTTGTATGCCATAAAATGATCTGCCAAATTATTTCGATCAGAATCTCTTTAAAATTTGACTCCATATCTAAAAAAAAATGTTTCTATCATGCCTTCCTGATGTACTTGTCTATTTAACTGCATGAGTTACACAATGAAATTTTGTTAGAAAATTCGACAAGCGATACAAAAGTATTAAATAATCTGAAAATTATACCATTTAATAAATGTCCTCCATACATTTCCTCGTTAAAGGTCCAGTCTCGACACACTTGTTCCAAACCCATTTATTTTTCAATTTACAAAATAATCTCGATCGGTTCAAGCCGGATTCATTCCATTGATAGTGTCTAGATTGGGTCACTCCAAGACAAAGTTATCAACAAATCAAAACCACGTATTGTGGTCGATTCAATCATTAAATCCCTTCGTCTGGAAACACCAGAGGAATAAACTGGGCTAAAGCCGTTGATATTCTTAATTGTATTTGCCGATTGCTAATAGACACTCGAAGATACAGAGTGGAACCAACAAAAATAAGTCTTCTGCCACATATATACTCTTCCAGAAATAATAACGGAATGTATTTCGCAGTTCCTGTAAATAAGTCAATGTGCTGACTGATTTGGAAATATCTGTTAGTATGGGTTGGTTTTGAGGATTTCTATTTATAAACATACATCTAAATTTATTCCTATTTTCTACTTCTAAGGTATATTTAATAGAAGGTTCTTCACTATTCATGTTTTCTGAAAAACTATCTAGTAAATCAACCCCAAGAGGCCATGTTCCCATCGGCAAATACAGAAGTAAAACAAAATGCATGTAGTGTTGCAATCTTTGACAGGATTGTATATAATTAAAAATATTTCTACTGAAGATCCTTCCGCCAAGCAAGATGGCATCATCAGGTGATCTCTCAAATTACAAATACGACTATATCTGAAAAATTAGCTCATTTTCAAAAAACTGGTTAATCTACAAAGTGTTCAACAATTATGTACAAACAAAAAACCTGCGCAAAATATAATATTATTATGGGCATCAAAATATTGAAACGCGTTAATAAATGAGATTTTTCTGTCACCTCATGATCGCCGAAAAAACAAGTGTCCAGAGTTCTGACGTTTGTTCAAATTTCAATGCCTTTAATATATGGAAATGATCATACTGTTAGACTTTTATTACATCACCCTATAGAAAACGTTATGCTAACAGAGTTAAATTATTTGTGCTATTCATCATCTGAAATGCCTCAGAGATTTAATTTTAGTTTCCGGGAATTTCCCTGGACGTAAGGTTTTCAAGTTGACGTTTTAAATTTAATAATGTTGATGTATAATCTTATTGAAGTCTTCAATTTATCAGGAGAGTATAATGTGGAAGTTGAAATGCGAGGCGAAGAGCTTAGCCGGTACCAGCGGGCAATGCTCAAGTGCTGGATTAAAAGTGTAAGCGAAGGTTAATAAGGCTTCGAGCAGAAAAGTATCAGGTAAACTTGGTATAATGCGACTGATGAGAGAAAATATGCAAAAAAGCATCAAAAGATCTTTTTTAAAGTTACTCGATGAACGAGGCATTCTACAACAACAACAAATTAAAGAATATAGGTCACGATACTAGGATATAACAATATGTTCAGTAATATTCAGAATTTCGTTCATTACTGCGCATGCTGTCATTCTATGAGAGTTAGCCGACAATACGTTATACGATGTCTATTAAACTCGAAACAGTAATTTTAGGTCCTCTTTTGAGTATATTCTGTAATTCTTCGGATGCACAACTTTTCTATAATAAATATAACCCATGATTACTGTCCTGTTCCCATAGATTAAATTTTACCAATGTTCTTTTCAGTAAAGTAAACTTGGTTTTTTAAGAAAATATACGTAGTATTCAACGTTTATTTGGACCATTTATTCATCCTTACCAAACGCATACTTCGAACATCTTACATAGACACCTTATTTGTAAACCCAGAGTCAGCAAACATTTCAGGGATGTTTCTTGTGACGATAGCACCTTATAAATTACACTTCTGGATCTACAGGCTTAGTGCTAAGACAGAAAAATTTATTCTCGCGCCCGGCTAGGCAGGGCGTAACTACCAGGATGATAAGACTGTTTTTTGACTTTAATCGATTATCACAAAGACAAGTTGAGGAAGGCTTTGCAACATATTCTCCACGCAAAATGTTATTAAAGTCATTATTTGAGAATTTAAAAGTTTAACTTACAGGGTGCACATGAAATGAATAAAAAAATATATTAAAATGTATTACTTAGGATGAGCTTTGTTCTTTTTCTTTGTTTCTTCGTACTGTGCTATACAGGGTTCTCACCGGGAACTGAATCGATCGATATAGAGAAAAGTACGCATCAGAAAATTTTGAATATTACTAATGTCGGTGTGGCCAATCCAACTAAAATAATTACAAGCAGCTGGCACTTCCGCTTATACCGGAAGTCGATATCAACTTGCTTACTCCAAATGGAACATCCTATATATTTTAGGGTTTTCGAAAAGAGCATAAAATTCTGAATCGAGAATATAGCATATCCTATACCTAAACCTAGCCGTTTCAGAGACATTTGACATTTTATAGAAAATTTGACAGGTGCAACGGTTTGCAAGAACTGTTATAACTTTCTTCGTGTAAAAGATCCTCATTTGCTTCTTGTCACGTAAAAAGGACACAAGGAGAACTACGTTCTACAACTGAAATAAATTCAATAATGTCATACCAAGTGTTCCGTTTTTCGCGTTACATTCTGTCAACTTCAAACCGCGAAAACTTGTTTAGGTCAAATGGAACACCCTGTATTTTTTTACTTCAAGTTGTGTAAAATTGAATTCCTTTTTTTCTGATATTAGCATTATGGGGGTTAAAGTTACAACTTTTTGAAATATTTGCGATTTTATTAGAAATTCATGAATTGTTGTAATCATTTCATCAAAATAGCCATGATTAGAAACAATCAGTCATTATCTTATGTCAAAAAGTGCCAGCACGTTTAAATTATACCAACGAAAACTTTTTAAATTTGTTTATTATTTATGGAGACTGTGATAAAGTAATATCAAGAACTTGCAGCACATTTGCTACTCGATATCCACAAAAACGCAAAATAACACTAACACTGTAACATGCGTATTAATCGAATTGAAGATATGGCATGAACTAAAATAGCAGAAATAAGATAAATTTAAAATATGATTTCATTTTAATTTAATAATTGCTCAAAATTCCGCCCTCGAACCTCGACACATTTTTCGCACCTTCGGATTAGTTCCTCATGGGTAGCTCTCCTAATTGAATCCTGTGATATATTTTGAAATGCATTTCTCACTTTTTGCATACAATCTTCAATGGTTGTTAATGGGCTCCCATAAACTTTATTTTTAATAGTTCCCCAAATGAAATAATCCAGAACTGATAAATCGGGCGAGCGAGGAGGCCATAAGAAAGGTCCATTATTGGCAATCTATTGATCATAAAAAGTTTCTCGTAAATAATTATTAATTAAATATGCGTTATGTGGGGGAGCACCGTTGTGCTGATAAAAAATGTTTCTATGTTCAGCGAGAGGTAAATTTTTCTAAATAGTTATTATTCAAATTTTGTAAGATATTCAGATATCTTTCACCTAAAAAAAAAACAAAAATTTACCTATACATATTAGCAGAAGAGAAAATTTTATTTACCGTTTAAATTTTCCTGATAAAATTGTAATGCCACCACTCTATCGTTTCGTATGGCACAGTAAACATTGAACTGCCAACTTTCCTGAAAATTTCGCTGTCTGAACATATGAGCATTTGAGTCACTCCAATAATGCGAATTGTGTCTATTAAAAAGTCCATTTTTAGTAAATTTTCCTTCATCTGTCCATATAATATTTTCCAAATAAGAATCGTGACCCTCAGACCTTATTAGAATAAACTCACAAAAATTCTGTCTTCTTAGGAAATCTGTTTCTTTTAATCCTTGAACCATATGGAATGAAAATGGGTGAAACTTATGTATTAATAAGATTCTGTGAATTGAATCCTTGCATAGTCCCGATTCCAGAGCAGCTTGTCTTAATGACATCCTTGGAAATGCATGAAAATATCCCAGAATGACTATTTCAATGTTTTCGTCATCAACAATAGGCTTTCTTCTTTGCATTTTTGCCTTGACAGAGCCATAATTTTTAAAATTTTCCAGTATGCGTTTTACAGTGTTTGGTGACGGTTTTCCGTTTTTCGAGTAGCAAATGTGCTGCAAGTTCTTGATATTACTTTATCACATTCTCCATAAATAATAAACAAATTTAAAAAGTCTTCATGGGTGTAATTTAAACGTGCTGGCATTTTTTGACATAAGATAATGACTGATTGTTTCTAATCATGGCTATTTTGATGAAATGATTACAACAATTCTTGAATTTTTAATAAAATCGCAAATATTTCAAAAAGTTGTAACTTTAACCCCCACAATGCTAATATCAGAAAAAAGCGAATTCAATTTTACACAACTTGACGTAAAAAATATAGGGTGTTCCATTTGACCTAAACAAGTTTTCGCGATTTGAAGTTGACAAAATGTAACGCGAAAAACGGAACACTTGGTATATTATTGAATTTATTTCAGCTGTAGAACGTAGTTCTCCTTGTGTTCTTTTTCGTGACAAGAAGCAAATGAGGATCTTTTACACGAAGAAAGTTATAACGGTTCTTGCAAACCGTTGCACCTGTCAAATTTTCTATAAAATGTCAAATTTCTCTGAAACGGCTAGGTTTAGGTATAGGATATGCTACATATTTTCGACTCAGAATTTTATGCTCTTTTCGAAAACCCTAAAATATATAGGGTGTTCTATTGGAAATAAGTAAGTTGGTATCGACTTCCGGTATAAGCGGAAGTGCCAGCTGCTTGTAATTATTTTAGTTGGATTGGCCACAACGACATTAGCAATTATCTAAATTTTCAAAATTTTCTGATGCGTACTTTCCTCTATATCAATCGATTCAGTTCCCGGTGAGACACCCTGTATAGTTATGTATTGTTTTTGTATTTAGTTTAACCGTCTTTATCTTATATTTAATCATACTAATCTGTATACCTACTTGTAAAAATATTTCTTGTTCTCCCAATGTATAGTTGATCTTTGAATTGTCTAATATTCTTTGCATACTACTTCATTCTTACTATACAGAGCTTATTTATTAGTGTATTTGTTTTTGTCTTTCTTAACTTGCTGTTCTATAATTGGGTGTCTTTACCTGTAGAACAGTGTACTACTATAAATAAATAAATATTTATTTTTAATGTTGTCCTGTAATTTGATTCTATTTTTAATGTGCGAGGCTATAAGGTGTTTTTTATATTATTTTAGCTTCTATAGATGTATTACTGTATGAGAAATACGTTAGTTTAAAGAACAAATGTAGATTCCGTGAAAAATACCAAGGGTAATTTAAAACAAATCGATTTCCACAATTTTCCGGGTTTTCTCTAATATGATAAAAAACGATAACTCCTCTGAACAGAACTGTTCTCGCTAAGTCATAATTTTCTATCCGCAAACACATATTACCCTTGGGAAGAGTTACAAATATAACAAAAATATTATTTCAATTCTCCTTAGAATTTCATTTTATGTCTGGAACTAGCAAGAAAATAATTCTAGGTATTATGTTTACTGCAGACAAATAGATATTACTTCTGCCAATAAAATTGTTGACAGACGTAATTTAAAAATAAATTGAACAAATACACTATCGTATATTCTATTCTTATCGCATCTGAGCAAAATATCGGTAACTAATAACGTATCAGTAGTACTAGGAGATTTCAATATAACGAACGTATTTTAATGCAATATTTTTGATACCAAATGTCAAGTTATACAATCGATTTTAGCACTTATTATTATCGGAACGAGGAAACCTAATGATTTACTTCTCTCAAGATTTGACATGCAATTTTTGTATAAATTAGTAAATTATGTAATAAACTATCCGACGTATTGGCTAAGATAAATTCGAAAATTGTCAAATTGAAGGAATGGCAAAACGTATTTTTTAACAAAAATTTATCTTTAAGTGACATTCTGTCCAATAGCGTAGGATCATTTGTGGTATAGGTAACACCAACCGAAACATCCTGTAATTGTTTCAGTTTCAAAATCTACCTGAAGCTAAACGGTTGACGTATGTATAGTAGCCAGAACAGTGCCGCTTCTAGGTCATGAGATGCCTTCGTGCGAGAGCACTTTTGGTGCCCTTTTGGGGGGGGGGGTGGGTGCAAAGGGTACAATGTTTAAAAAAAGATGTCAGTATAGGACGTGTCTATTTTATTGTTATAAAAAATTTAACAAACCGCTCAGTCGAAATACTATAAAATTAGCTTTTTGGCGCCCCATGGCCTAATGCGCCTTCGTGCGTGGCACGAAATGGCCCCCCGTTAGACGCGGCCCTGAGCCAGAAAGTAAAATTGGAATATACATATTTAACATACACCTATAGCAGTTCAAATGTGCTATTAGAGGGCGGAATATTAAAACATAATATTTTTAGTCGCAAACTCCTGTATAAAATCCTTATTTTACTATAAAGAATGTTATTATTATTATTATTATTAGCCTTTACTCGAGTCCGAGTATAAAAAAAATGTTACAGTCGATAGATTGTGTGTAATAAAAAACAAGTAAAAGGTGTAGTCTATTATAATTCCCATTCATCTACGGTGCACACGACTATGGCTATAGAGGCCAATTCGAGAGAGCACATGTCGACCGCAGTCAGGACAAACATAGACCTGGTTAGGTCTTGGAGTCGGCCTTCTTGCAGCAACATTTCCTTGATAGCTGGCCACAACCCCTCGCTATTCGGTTCTGTCCGCTGCAAGTTGTTCCCATTGCTCGTCTGGAATACCGCAGGATTTTAGATTTTCATGGAGAACGTCTTTGAACCTCTTTCGTTGACCGCCACGCCTTCTTCTACCGCTTAGCAATTCACCATAAAGTGTACATTTAGGAAGGCGGTTATCATCCATACGATGAACGTGACCGGCCCATCTTAGGCGTGTTCTTCAAATAAGCACCTCAATTGGAAGGCTATTTGCTCTCCTGAGTACTTCCACGTTTGATATGTGATGGAACCAACGGATTTTCATCATACTTCTGAGGTGTCTTTGCTGAAAACGTTCTAATTCTCTCACATGACGACGGTAAGTGACCCAGCTTTCACATCCATATAGCAGTGTTGGAATGACAACTGCTCTGTAGACAGCCATTTTCGTTGACAAAGCAAGGTCGTGGTTGTCAAATACTCTCTTTCTAAGTCCCCAGAGTGCTCTAGATGCAGCGTTAATTCTATTGCGAATCTCGCTGTCCATGTTTGCTTTGTCATTAACAACGTTGCCTAAGTAATTGAACTGATCCACGTTAAGTGTAATGTCTATTTGGTTCACTTGATGAGGAGTTAACATAATCTTAGTCTTTCCAGTGTTGATTTTAAGTCCCAAGAAATCATAGCTCTGGGCATACACATCTAAAAGTTCTTGAAGCTCTTCCGGCGTAGAGGCTAAAAGTGCACAGTCATCCGCATACTGGAGATCACAAATGAGTCGTGTGCGTGTCTTCGTGAAAGCTCTAAAGCGCCCTATGTTAAAGATACCGTCATCGGAACGGTATCTGAGACCTATTCCTCTGACTGTCAGTTTGTTGTCAACAATAATTGTTAGAGCAGTGGTAAACAAATTAAAAAGTAGGGGTGCCAGGACACATCCCTGCCTAACTCCAGTGAGGGTTTGGAAAGGTTCGGTTGCCTCATTATTATACATAACCTGGGCGTTGTTGTTTGTATGTAGACTGCGACATACTTCCACAAATTTTCTAGGGATACCTAAGCGGAGCATAATTTTTCAGAGCACTTCCCTGTCCACCGAGTCAAACGCCTTGGTTAAATCAATGAAGGCCATGTGAATTGCTCCTTTTTCTTGAAGCTGTTTAAGTGTGAAGATTAGATCCGATGTGCCTCGGTTTGATCTAAAGCCACTCTGTGATTCAGGAAGTAACTCTTCCATAACAGGTGTTAGCCTATTTGCCATCGCTTTAGTGAGTATCTTCCCTCCAACAGCCAGGAGAGCTATACCCCTGTAATTTCCACAGTCCGCAGCGCTCCCTTTGTTTTTGAAGAGGTTGATTAAAAGTGTATCACGAAACTCCTGCGGAGCTTGACCACTTTCCCACACGACATCAAACAGTTTTTTGAGGTAGGGTATGAGCTCTGACGACACAGCTTTAAAGATCTCAGCTGCGAGTGAGTCGGCGCCGGGAGATTTGTTATTTTTTAGCTGCCCAATGGCGGTTAAGATCTCTTCCGTTGTTAGTGGTTTATCTAAGTCTTCGAAGGTGTCATATTGAGGGATAAGATTTACAATATCGTGATCGGCTTGACTTTGTAAAGAATGTAACCAGACTGCAACCAACAGTTACTATCCGGGCTATGGCCATGCCGAGCGCTGAATTACAAGTTACAAGCCTGGCGCATTAAGTGTAATAATTGCATATTACCATCAAAACGCTAATGCTTACACCAGCCGAAAGACTGATCCTACTTAAAGGAGCTCTCGTGCCAGTCGTCACACACCACTTGCAGACTGCAGTTTGGAGCTGTTGGCTCTCGTCAGTGCAAGGTAGGCATGTGACGACCGACACGAGGATCACTTGACCATTTAGTACACTGGACCGCTAGATGGCGCCTGCTGACTATTTTACATGTCGCTATCCCAAAGATACCGAAATGTACTAAATGGTCAAGTGATCCTCGTGTCGGTCATCAAATGCCTACCTTGCACTGACGAGAGCCAACAACTCGAGTATTTGGTATTTGGGAGATTTATGACGTAAAAACTAGATAAGGAAGCTAGCAGTTGCATCTATTTATGTACTTATAAAGCAATTTTGTATTAACATTGCACGCTAAAAGTTGGCAATTACGTTTGATATCTAAAAATAACTAATGTATTGTATTGTGTATGTATATTTACTGACATATGGCTTTTACTTCATTGAGAAAATTTGCGGATTCCAGTTATGAGAATAATCATTTTGTAATTAAGACCTTTCTTGTAGCACATATGTTGCCAGTATTTTGTTAGATTTAAGCCATGGTCCATCAGATCTCAGAAAAAAAAACGTATATTGAAAAGATAAATGAGGGGGCATCGTCAATCATTAAAATTAGATTACGAAGCTTGCTTGCTTTAGATCCAACTGTAGTATAATTTGTTATAGTGTATCGACTTATAAACAATACACAAACGTTTTTCATTATTTATATTTCGATGAAGTACTGTAAACTCTTTTCATACCATCTAAATTAATCGTTCGAATGTCTAAATGAAGTAGTGATAAAAGAAAATTTACCAAAATATGAAAAATGTACGTTGTGGTCAGAGTAACATAAGAGAACTGAGAAGAAACTACGAGTACTAAATATTTCAAACATTCAATTCACTTGACTCAAGTGCTCCTTAAACAGTTTCTTGTATATAATATCCTCTGGACACCGTTTTATTTTCAGTAAACACAAGAAAATAAAAGAAGTGTGGACGTTGATCGATGGTGCAGTATTAGTTAAGTTGGGCAGATGAAACGATCCAGCTTTTTCCCGCTGCCCTTGGCGCCAGCGTTGCAGACATAATCCGCGACATCAGATACCAGGCTAAGAAAGTTCCAGCGGTGCTATCAGATCACCTGTAACGCGGACCCTCACGTAACATTACTGGTCCTGTCACAGCACCAGAAATAATAGTGTGCCTATAACAGTATTGTTACGTGTTTACAATCTCCGGTAAACACCCTGTACGTGGGCTCAAATAATTGCAACAAGACTTTTCACTAGCCACTACTTTATTTAATACTTAATTACAACAATTAATCGTTATTATAACACGCTAAGTACAACTATAGACATTTATACAATTCACAACTTATTGCTGTTCATATTTTAAAACATAATATTTTTAGTCGCAAACTCCTCTATGAAATCCTTATTTTACTATAAGGAACGTAACCAGACTGCAACCAACAGCTACTCTCCGGGCTATGTGCCCCGCCGAAATGTACCAAATAGTCAAGTGATCCTCGTGTCAGTCGTCACATGCCTACCTTGCACTGACGAGAGCCAACAGCTCGAAACTGCAGTAACTTGTTTCTTTATTTAATTATTTAGCCTCATAAACAGCAGTATGCATAGAGCTCGTCGTACTGATTGCTCTCATTTGAGGCCCTAAATGTGTGAAGTATGAAAGTACAAATCGAGTACTGTGCACTGTACTTTCCAACCTTTGTTGGTTTTGCTCGATTATAAGATATATTCGCTAAGCTGCGCTACGCTGATGAGGAACAATAACTCCGAAACACGTGTCCGTAGCTGCATTGTTTCTTTATTTAATTATTTAGCCTCATAAACCCCCATTAATAATAATAATAATCGGCCATACTGATACATAAAAAATAACAACTTGCGGGAAACGTATATGTATAGCCGCACTGGTGGAGTCTCCAGTTTATGGATAGACGCCGTCAAAAGGTTTTAAACACCATTTAGTCTTTGATGCAAAAATGATACATTTCAAACACATGACTATTTGAAGTAGTTTCTTCCGGGTCTTGCCGTGGTCGTCGAACTTGACTTGACGTTTCGCTTATCATCCTGACAGCTTCTTCAGAAGGATTCTAAAGACTGAATTTGTTTACATTCCTCGTTATATACCTAGGCGCCGCTTCGCTGGTCATTGGTAGTGCTTGGTTCGCTTCGCTGCTCATCCGTCGTGTTTGGTTGACCGTAATTTACTACGATGCTGGTACAATTCACTGTTCGACTGTCCACAGAGCCAACACAATATGCGACGACGATAACAAACCCGAGGAACTACAGAATGTCCAACAAGCTTTAGAGAAGAACGGATACAGTCAAAGCAATATACAACAAATAGTAAATAACCAGAGGAGAACAACAGAAGAAGAACAGCAACAACCAACAACATATGCATGCCTACCCTACGTCGCGGGAGTCACAGATAGGCTGAAGAAGATTTTATTCAAAAAGAATGTAGGTGTACAGTTTCGAACAGTGAAGAAAATACAGCAGATGCTTCCCTCAATCAAAGACCCTGTCCCCAAACTGTTATCAAAAGGTGTTTACCAGTTGAAGTGCACATGTGGTAAGAGCTACATCGGACAAACAGGACGGAGTATCCAGTGCAGAATCAAAGAACACCAGAGAAATACCAAATTTGGATACACGATAGGTCGGTATAATAACGAGAACCATAAAATCGACTACGAGGACGTCAATATATTAGACAGGAATACGTGCTATTAACCGCGAATCATTAGGGAATCACTGGAAATTATGAAAAACGTGAACAACTTTAACAGAGAGGATGGGTATCGACTTAGTAACGCGTGGAGACTGGTATTGCCAAGTACCAGCACCGTAGTAAGTCACGGTCAACCAAACACGACGAATGAGCAACGACGCGAACCAAGCACGACCAATGACTATGAAGCGAAGCGGCGCCTACGTATATAACGAGGAGTGTACACAACAAATTCAGTCTTTAGAATCCTTCTGAAGAAGCTGACAGGATGATCAGTGAAATGTCAAGTCAAGTTCGACGACCACGGCAAGACCCGGAAGAAATTACTTCATTAGACAACTGCTGTGAAAACTTGCATTCTACTACCTGACTATTTGTATTCAAATCTTTTAAAAGGTAGGAATACACATGAACATACGATGCATACAAGTACCTGTATAATGTCCCCAAGCATAATACCGTGCAGTTTCAGTGGGCTTTCACATATAACGCCGTCAAAATTTTTAACAAATTACTCGCGACCTTAAACTTCTTTCCAATATTACTTCATTTAGCAAACAAGTCAGAGCCTGGTTGCTGCCGAATAGATAATTTATGTTTTGCATTAGTCTTATAATGTTTTTGAATATAGTTTTATATTATTTCTCTAATTTCTCTCAGTTGGTTGTATGGAAGAGCGACCCGAGGTCGAATACCGCCAACCCATTCAATATGTATTTTGGTTTAGTTTACTGTAAAGACGAATAAAGGCGATTTATTATTATTACTATTACCATTGTCTGGTCGACAGCCAAGTGGGTTAAGGCACGAGGTGGCAATCGCGATTAATCACACGGACATCGCACCACCGGGTTCGAATCCTGGCTCTGGCACTGTCGGAGGAAATGGTTGTATGTCCGCGTTTTTTCAATGTGTAACCCCCTTCCGCACAAGCCCCTGGCTTCTGGAATTGGGGGTTGTCTAATTTCTGTGGTGTTTATTAGCTAGGATAAGGTAGTTGTTTTGATATCGACATTGGCTTGTTTTTTAACAGATGCCAATGATACTGCCCCTCCATATTTGCTGCAGGTCCCCATAATTCTCTCTTGTCTTAAATCCTCGAGTACCATAAGAAACTTGGAAATTAGTCGGATAATTGCCCTAAGCGTCCTTAAAAGGGTGGGCGGTTGTTTTATGTGCAACTTTATTAACCCAATTGGCCAGGCGTATGGCTCACATTAAAGTAATTGGTTATGAAACGCTTTGTTTGGATGAGATATAAGTTTCATTCATTTTATTTTGTAATAAATCTTTGAGATGGTTCTAAAATGTTGATGTTATCACGCTTAATTTCACCTTTTTGATATTTGTGGGTAGTTGCTAAGAAAATTTTGTCCAGTTCGAAGAAAAACAAAGCATACACATACACCAACATAGTTGGTAGACTAGGCAGAGAACTCAGATATAGTGCTTCCGACGTGGTGCATGAACTAGTTTAAGAGTTTCAAGTACTATACAAATAGTACTTTGTACTTGATATTTACATGTTTGAGAGCTTTGTACTTAGAACAGAATACAATATAATATTTATGTATGCTTTAACATGTATAACATATACATATTTTGTATTTTACGTTGCAAAAATTAATATAAGTAATCTACACAGTCGAGACTTGTTGTAGATAATGAAAGTTTTGTGCCTAATGTAATGTATAAATATAAAATATTGCAAGCCAGAATGAAACATATCTCATGCCTGTACAAAGAACTTTATGTGGAATAAACTGTCTTCTGCGAAAGAGTTCTTGTATGCAGATCTACAGTTATTCTTCAGAGCTTATAAAAAAATACTAGCCACAAGGTAACTACTACTAAAACACTAAATATATTTAAGAGAGAGAAATAATACTAAACACAAAATAATATAATAACTAAAAAACATACTAATACTAATGTCCATAATAAATTATATACACAGAATTAGCAACAAACGCCCTCATAGATAAACACGTATTAGGCCGTCAGAAATAATGATTTGTGGTCGATTTTCGAGAAGTTTTCTCTCCATCAGATTTTATTGGATAGAATGGTAGATTTAGGTGTAAATAACAAGAAAATCATAGTGCGTAAGCACAGTTTTGGCTGGGAGACATATTTAAATGCACTTTTATTCAAGAAAGTGCATGTTTTCCTATTTTTTCGGATTTTTCGATAGTTTTTCAAATATAATCGTTTAAAAATAATTAATATTGACTAGAAACTTTTTATTTTATTATCACATAAACTTTATTGTACATATAGAGTCATTTTTGACCTTCCAGATGCAATTTTTAGCCTTTGATCGCATCCAAAGTGCATTTTATGCATGCTTAAAAAACAATAATTTTACTAATGCTTTAATATTAAATATATCTCGGAAAAAATTTATACGCGGGGGGTTTCATAGTCGCTGATTACCAATCTGACATGAAAATTGGAAAATTCAAAATGGCTGACCGGAAATGGCGCGAAATTTAAATAAAAAAGTTCTTTTTTCGCGTTTTTTTCACTTAAAACGTAAAAAAGACCATAAAAATTGCATCTGAGAATTTCCTATTATAAATTTTTGTTTTTTTGCCCCTCCCCCCCTCTTTTCGGTCTCCCTCGTCCCCCTTTTACCATGTCTCTCTTAGCCCTGAAGAAAAAATAAATGCATTATATTTATGCTTACCTTCTCTTGAAGTTGAAGTAATTTTTGAAAAAATAAAGTAAAAATAATTCTAAAAATATAGTTAATAAAAAATACAAAATATAGTAATATAAAAATAAAAAATTATGCTACACGTAGAAATGCACAAAGAAATGGTATAGATTTGAAATTTTTTTCTTACCTTTTAATAATCTTCCTTTTATAAGAAGAATTGTGTAAATTACACAGTAATTTAAATTAAATTATGCAGTATTTAAATTTAAAATCATAAATTCTATAACAATTTATATCAAAAATTTAAAATTATAGATCACCACATGTTTTTTTCATCTAACAATGTAAAAATATAACCGGCGTCTGTATAACGGTATAACAAATTGCTACCTGCATGGTATTAGCGTCTGTGCCGTGGCTGCCTGTTTGTTACAAGGAGCGTCTCCACTTTTACCGCAGTAGACTAAGAATAAGGCGAGTTTTAAATATGCACATACTTTTTTAATTTACAAAATAATTGCTTTTAGAGAGCGGAATATTAAAACATAATATTTTTAGTCGCAAACTCCTCTATAAAAATCCTTTTTACTATAAAGAACGTAACCAGACTGCAACCAGCAGCTACTCTCCGGGCTATGTGCCCCGCCGAACGCTGAATTACACGTTACAAGCCTGGTGTGTTAAGTGTAATAATTGCATATTACCATCAAAACACTAATGCTTCGATTGCAACAAATACCAGCCGAAAGACAGATCTTACTTAAAGGAGCTCACACACCACTTGCAGACTGC
Source organism: Leptura quadrifasciata (assembly GCA_963675555.1). Classification (NCBI taxonomy): domain Eukaryota; kingdom Metazoa; phylum Arthropoda; class Insecta; order Coleoptera; family Cerambycidae; genus Leptura; species Leptura quadrifasciata. The sequence goes on along the minus strand of OY776681.1, from coordinate 7,652,881 downwards.
AGTTTCGAGCTGTTGGCTCTCGTTAGTGCAAGGTAGGCATGTACATGCCTACCTTACACTGACGAACAAGTAATAGTAATTGGGATAAATGTTTAAATTTATACAACAACGATCTGAGCTTATTAGTTACATATTCTGTATGAATGTCCCATCTTAAATGATTATGTAAATTCCTAAATATTTAACATTTTGTGAGCCTTGCATATAAATTTCATTATTGTCGATCTTTATATTTAATCTCTGAAAATCAGGTAAATTATTGCTATAAGATGTAAAAGGGGCATAGCAGGTTTTTGAATAATTAACTGTTAGTAACTTGTTGTTAAAGAAGTGGATGATACTTTTAAAACCGAGTTCAGCTTTTCCTTTAAGTCTCCATCAGTCACTATCAGAATATATTATCGCAGTGTCATTGGCAAAACTTGCTATGTCACCACTCAAGGGTAAATCAAATAGACCATTCAAGTGCATATTAAAAATAATTGACCCTAAAATGGTTCCTTGGGGTATGTACCGGGGTGCTGGTACAAAAATAAGTAAAACTGTTAAAAGAGAATTCCATTATTCAAGACTTAAAACATTCTGAAATTTTGGTTAAAATCGTAAAATATATTATTACTATTCAATATTGTTTTGTAAACTCCGTATCCTGGATACCAAAGTGAAAACCATATTTTAAAGATGGCTGAGGCTGGCTAGGAGTCCGTTGTCAGCATGCAGTGAGGGAGCATGTAGCGAGAGAATTTTACAGGGTACACCATATTCTACCATCATTTTATTACTGAAGGTGTTGCCAAAATTTACACACTGTTTCCTATTTGACAGGTAACTATTTATTAACATATGTGGAATGCCCCTAGACGCATTACCCTCCAATATCTGCTACTAGCTGTATCAGAGGCTTTCGCGAAGTCAACGAAAGTACACAGTGCTGGTTTGCTGATATTCATATATTTATAAATCCTTGTAGTAAGATACGCTATTGCATCTTGCGCGAATTTCTGCTCTCTAAAATCGAATTGTTTCTCTGACAAAATATTAAACCTATTTAAAAAGCTACTAGTAATTCTGTTTTTCAATATTTTGTCAAAAATTTTAGCTATGTTGTAGATAATGGGAAAATAGGTCGGTAGTTAGTCACGTCCAGCTTATCGTCATTCTTGTAGGGGGGTTTTATCACAGAGCTATTTTACATGCCGATGGACAGTTGCCTGTTGCAAAACATTTATTGATAAGGTACTTTAAAGGTGCTGATATTTTAGAAGCTGTTTTCTTCAGTATACAGGGTGCGCCAAAGTTCTGAATTTGGTCGATTACGGCTGTATTTGAAATGGTGGAAAGATATTGTCTATAGATTATTTTCTTGGTTTTCAATTCTGAATAACTAGAAAATATGTACAATTATACAGGGTATTCCGTTTTCGTTGGCCGGGCATCAACTTCGTTACTTTAAATGAAACACCCTATATTTTTTTCCTTTATCGAGTTACCCGTCTAATTATATTCATAATTCTATTAAGGTGGTAGGTACTTAAAATGAACCGTTTACGAAATAAAAGAGATTTTTTGACAAAAAGTGAGGTTTGCGGATAAGTTTTTGAGTACCTCCGATTTCATAGACAAGAGAGTTTTCAAAATTCTGCTTATACTGTTATGTTGGGCATATTAAGGGTTAGTAGGGTAGAGACGTTATTAACATTAATCTTATACAGAGTGCTGAAAAAATTGCGTTTATTTTTTCGCTAATAAAAAAGGCCGTAATTCAATTTTTTCAAATGGGACGTACTATTTTCAGTCCTGTCATCTAATGAAGTGTTAAATTATCTTTCCATTGATATATCATAGTAGGTATTTATCTTTAGGGGTTGCACAAATATTAACGTTAAATATCTGTCTGACTGAAATTCACATAATTTGACATCACATCACATAAATATTTTAACTTGGGCAGTATGCCTTGATGTTTGTCATGCAAACTCAACTTTTACGAGCTAGCACGACAATCTTCAAAGCATACCGCTCATGTTGGCTCATGTAGACACGTAGACAGAGAAGTGATACATCCGTTTATGCCACGTGTTGAGTTTGTCCGCTCCGCGCCGAGGTGATGGTACGGACACCGTTATTAACTTGACATCGCTGCAAATTATATCTATCGTTGTTTATCTTAAAGCTTAGAATACATCCATCTCATTCATTCACATTGTAACATTCTAGCTTGTCGTTAGTTTATGTTTGTCTATTGATTCGTCCAGTTAAGAAGTTTAGTGTTTCAAAATAAATATGAATTATATATGAATGAATATATTAATGGTTGACATGATTTTTATTCTGGGGGGGTGCTCAAGGAACAGCCTCTTAGCATCCCGAGTCTATAAAACCACATATCCTGAAAGGAGACACCCTTTAGAACCTGCATTTAGTAGTCTTAGAGACAGATTTATCGAAACTGGTGAAGTGCAGTACAAACCTCATGAAGTTCCAGCAAGAAAAATGACCGAGGAAAATGAATATCGGGTTATGATATCTTTAGTTGAACATCCTACCACCAGTACTAGAGAATTGAGCAATAATTTAGACATAAGCGGGACAATAGTAAGGCGGATCGTAAAGAAAAATAAATTCCATGCTTACAAAATTCAATTACATCAAGAATTACTTGAGGATGATTTTTTAAACAGGGTGAATTTTTGTGAGTGGTCTAATTTCATGCTCGATAATGATCCCGATTTCATAAGGTTTTTGATGTTTTCTGATGAGGCTACATTTCACAAATGAATTGCCGGTTCTCCTAGAAAATGTTCCTCTTGATATACGGCAAAAATGTGGTTTCAATAAGATGGAGCTCCGCCTCATTTTGCAGCAAATGTTAGAGAATGGTTAGATCGTAACTTCAATGATATATGGATAAGGCGTGGTGCAGCAATAGCATGGCCTGCAAGGTCGCCCGACCTGACAGGTATGGACTTTTTTATGGGGCTATGTAAGGGATATCGCGACACTCCTACCACTGTTGATGACATGAAAGGTAGGATCAGACGTGCCTTTGCATCCATTACTCCGCAGATGCTGCAAGAAATGCGTCATTCATTTAGGAAGAGGATTCAGATGTGTCTCGATCGAAATGGTGAACATTTTGAACATTTGTTAAAATAATTGTTTTTTTATTATGAGTAAATTCTTTATTACATACGTGCTGGTATTAATTTCAATTCTTTGTCCAACAATTCTAAGTAAAAAAATAATAATTCAGTTCAACATTTCAGAAGACTAATAATTCATTATGGAAAACTGCTTGTACTACTTCACAATTAGTCTGATCCAGACAATTAACCTTAATATCTATGCAACCCCTAAAGATAAATACCTACTATGATATATCAATGGAAAGATAATTTAACGCTTCATTAGATGGCAGAACTGAAAATAGTACATCCCATTTGAAAAAATTTAATTACGGCCTTTTTTATTAGCGAAAAAATAAACACAATTTTTTCAGCACTCTGTATAAGATTAATGTTAATAACGTTTCTACCCTACTAGCCCTTAATATGCCCAACATAACAGTATAAGCAGAATTTTGAAAACTCTCTTGTTTATGAAATCGGAGGTACTCAAAAACTTATCTGCAAACCTCACTTTTTGTCAAAAAATCTCTTTTATTTCGTAAACGGTTCATTTTAAGTACCTACCACCTTAATAGAGTTATGAATATAACTCGACAAAGGAAAAAACTATTGGGTGTTCCATTTAAAATAACGAAGTTGATGCCCGGCCAACGAAAACGGAATACTCTGTATAATTGTACATATTTTCTAGTTATTCAAAATTGAAAACCAAGAAAATAATCTATAGACAATACCTTTCCACCATCTCAAATACAGCCGTAATCGACCAAATTCAGAACTTTAGCGCACCCTGTATATGATTATATGTTATCAACAACTCCAGGTGCTTTATTTGACTTTAACTGAGAAATTGTTTCGATTATTTCATTCTCACTCGTATACGACAGGTAGATTGAATTGAAGATATTCCTCCTGTTTTGAGAAACGTTACTCTTTTCTATTGAACTATTTTATTAGCGAGTTATTTACCTCTACCTTCGCGAGATAGTTTACAAAACATTACACGTTTCCCGTCGTTCATCACTGGTTACTGTACCCTCCTGGTTTCTAATTTTAGATATTTGATCCTTACTCTTTTTTGCCCCAGATGTTAATTCCTTGATACAATGCCATAATTTTTGGCATTGATACTTTACTTTCTCAGTCGCAGTTGCAGTCAGCCACGCCCCATGCAACTTCTACTTTTCTATCGAACGGGTTGACAAATCGTAACAATATCCTATCAAATATAAAATTCCATATCAGCAAAGGGAAAAATTTAATTTTAAATCTGCTATAAATCTATCTGACGTTTTACTATTACATATCACTTCAATATGCCATCCGGACAAATAGGGAGCACAAAGACCTGTAACATTGCTTCGGTAACAAGATGCTGTGGCCATCTAGTGGAAAACTCTTCTGAAATGTATGTAAATAGCATAGATCTGACAATGGTAAAGTAAATGTATAAAGGTATTTGAAAAATTTATTAAATGAAGATAAATGTCGCGCGAAATTGTTTGGTGCAAGTGTCAACCACTTTATATTCAAACGCTGTCCACCTTAAGAGTATCGGGTGGGTTTTTATAGAATGTCGATCCGAGGTAACCGCAGCTATGTTGACCTAAAACTTACATACGGTTCGTGATGTAAAGCGTCGCAAGAGTCCATTGTGATTAATTAAAGCGAAGCAGAATATGCCAGGATAAGTTAACAGAATCAGACATTTGCAGATATTTCACAGAACAAACTTGGAAATGTCACGTAAAGTAGGAGACATAATCTTAATGATTCTACAACTTAGTTTCCCAAGATGAAGTAATAAACGTAAAACAGTACATAAGTTGGCTTCCGCTATGCTTTATTTACGACGATGTACATGTGTCTTTAAATCTTGCGGCCACTGGCGTACATAATTTTTTTGGGAAGAGGGTATTCTTACATTCTATATCCTGAATTGTTTTTTATTTAACATGATCGAATTAAAAGTCAATCTGAACCTAATTACCCTGCAAATGATTCAAATTGCCGTTTTTATATAAATTTTTTACCCACTTGGCCTTAATTATGTACCGACTATCATGGCATTTCTAAATGAAAGTCTTAACGAGCAAAGATCTAGCAAGAAAATTATTATAAATCAAAATAATGACGAAATAGTAAATGATAAGGAAATCAGTAAAAGTTTACGCATAGTAAATGAAACTTTGGCAATAAAGTTGTTTTATTGTCCTGTTACCAACAAATTTCTCGTAATTATACTTCCTACTTTTATATATTTATAAAATTTCCTTCTGCTGTAAACTTGCATATTCACTGATAATTATCAATTTTATTTTCGATTTGGATCGTTTCGACACTACCGAGAGATGGCGCTAGTTATGATCTACTGCTGTGGAACTTAAAAGCGTCTATGAGATGCGACCCAGGTTTATCAAAGGTATGCTCACTTGCATTGAACTGACGAGACCCAAAAGTAGGTCGAAACCGGTTTGCAGTTAGTGACGTCCTGAGATGAAGGAGGCTTCGCATCTTCCTCGTAGCATTCGAACAATACAAGTTATTGTATTTTAGTGCAAACTGTGTTAGACAAAATACGGAAAATTTCACCACTTAATTCAGCGCTCATGTCGGCATGTAGCTGGGAGAATAGCTGTTTTGGTTTAATTTGTTTAGTCCTTATTATATATAAGATGCTTGCAGATAGGTTGGAATATTATAATTCCTATTTTTATATTTTTAAAACATTGCCTTCTGCTGTAAAATTGCTTATTCAGTGATTAAAAATATTTTGCCTTTTAACACTTTAAAGTCATTATCATGCATTGATCGAATCAATTCCTAGATATGGAATAATAACATGGGGAAATGCATATTCGACAAATTTAGTCTTTAAATATATCGCAAAAACATATAATAAAAAATAACTTAGGAAAAAATAAATAATATTCAAACAATTTAATGTATTTAATCTGAAATTTCTACAGGGTCTCTCACCGGGAACTGAATCGATCGATATAGAGAAAAGTACGCATCAGAAAATTTTGAAAATTTAGATAATTACTAATGTCGGTGTGGCCAATCCAACTAAAATAATTACAAGCAGCTGGCACTTCCGCTTATACCGGAAGTCGATACCAACTTGCTTATTTCAAATGGAACACTCCATATATTTTAGGATTTTCGAAAACAGCATAAAATTCTGAGTCGAAAATATGTAGCATATCCTATACCTAAACCTAGCCGTTTCAGTGATATTTGATATTTTATAGAAAATTTGACAGGTGCAACGGTTTGCAAGAACCGTTATAACTTTCTTCGTGTAAAAGATCCTCATTTGCTTCTTGTCACATAAAAAGAACACAAAGGGAACTACGTTCTACAACTGAAATAAATTCAACAATATCATACCCAGTGTTCCGTTTTTCGCGTTACATTTTGTCAAATTCAAACCGCGAAAACTTGTTTAGGTCAAATGGAATACCCTGTATTTTTTTAAGTCAAGTTGTGTAAAATTGAATTCCCTTTTTTCTCATATTAGCATTGTGTGGGTTAAAGTTACAACTTTTTGAAATATTTGCGATTTTATTAGGAATTCATGAATTGTTGTAATCATTTCATCAAAATAGATTAGAAACAATCAGTCATTATCTTATGTCAAAAAATGCCAGCACGTTTAAATTACACCCACGAAGACTTTTTAAATTTGTTTATTATTTATGGAGAATGTGATAAAGTAATATCAAGAACTTGTAGCACATTTACTACTCGATATCCAGAAAAACGGAAACCGTCACCAAACACTGTAAAATGCATACTGGAAAATTTTAAAAATTATGGCTCTGTCAAGGTAAAAATGCAAAGAAGAAAGCCTATTGTTGATGATGAAAACATTGAAATAGTCATTCTGGGATATTTTCATGCATTTCCAAGGATGTCATTAAGACAAGCTGCTCTGGAATCGGGACTATGCAAGGATTCAATTCACAGAATGTTGTTAAAATAAGTTTCACCTGTTTTCATTCCATATGGTTCAAGGATTAAAAGAAACAGATTTCCCAAGAAGACAGAATTTTTGTGAGTTTATTCTAATAAGGTCCGAGGGGCACGATTCTTATTTGGAAAATATATGGACAGATGAAGCAAAATTTACTAAAAATGGACTTTTTAATAGACACAAATCGCATTATTGGAGTGACTCAAATCCTCATATGTTCAGAGAGCGAAACTTTCAGGAAAGTTGGTAGTTCAATGTTTACTGTGCTGTAAGAAACGATAGAGTGGTGGCATTACAATTTTATCAGAAAAATTTAAACGGTAAATTAAATTTTCTCTTCTGCTAATCTGTATAGGTAAATTTTTGTTTTTTTCTTTTAGGTGAAAGATATCTGAATATCTTACAAAATTTGAATAATAACTATTTAGAAAATTTACCTCTCGCCGAAGAGAGAAACATTTTTTATCAGCACGACGGTGCTCCCCCACATAACACATATTTAATTAATAATTAATTACAAGAAACTTTTTATGATCAATGGATTGCCAATAATGGACCTTTATTATGGCCTCCTCGCTCGCCCGATTTATCAGTTCTGGATTATTTCATTTGGGGAATTATTAAAAATAAATTTTATGAGAGCCCATTAACAACCATTGAAGATTGTATGAAAAGAGTATGAAATGCATTTCAAAACATATCACAGGATTCAATTAGAAGAGTTACCCATGAGGAACTAATCCGAAGGTGCGAAAAATGTGTCGAGGTTCGAGGGCGGAATTTTGAGCAAATATTAAATTAAAATGAAATCATATTTTAAATTGATCTTATCTCTGCTATTTTAGTTCATGTCATATTCACTTTCGTGAATTTCTGTTGGGGAATTATTAAAAATAAATTTTATGAGAGCCCATTAACAACCATTGAAGATTGTATGAAAAGAGTATGAAATGCATTTCAAAACATATCACAGGATTCAATTAGAAGAGTTACCCATGAGGAACTAATCCGAAGGTGCGAAAAATGTGTCGAGGTTCGAGGGCGGAATTTTGAGCAAATATTAAATTAAAATGAAATCATATTTTAAATTGATCTTATCTCTGCTATTTTAGTTCATGTCATATTCACTTTCGTGAATTTCTGTCAATAATATAACAATAATTTAATAATGTCATCTACTGATCGTATATTTCGCTTGCGATCATTGCATAAGAAAATTTTAATAATTAAGGTTTTACAACATAATTAAGTTGTGATAGCCCCAGTGATAGCTGGGGGCGATCGGAACATCTGAAAACATGTATTACTTGGATGGACAGCAAAAAAGGCCTTTAAACCTCCTCCGATGTCAAATTTCAATTCGAGTTTATTAAGAAACTTGACCGCTTCGATCGCCCCCAACTATCAAACCTACTCCCCCCGTTCCCGTGCCCCTATTTGCAAATAAAGAGCAAAAAAGCTAGCGAGAGACAATTTTCCATCAATATCATGGTTTATATGGCCCTATGTGTGGATCTCTACGTCAGAATTTACAAAATTATTTTAATGAATATCTATACTTGCTATTCCCTCAGCTGTACATCGAAATGATAAAGCCGAAATGCGATAGCCCGTAAAGCTTCCTTTTTTGCTTCTACCATGTAACCGAGAACTAAACCCTTTGCTGCAAAATTAGAAACAAAAATGCTGGAACATCTGATATACCGCCCCGGTGTCTATATTAGAGCAGAACAACAGGTCTGGTAAATCTGTTCTAACACAATAGAGTTATTCTGTGTCATTGTCAACGCTGACAAAGCTGTATGTTTGCATATTCCTATTGGCGTGTAACTCAGACAGCACAGAGGAAAATGCTCTTTGTCTTTGGTGTCACAATCAGAATGGAATAGCTAGAAATTCATTTTCATTATTGACACGTGAATTAGTTGGTCGGTTTAGAAAAATTAAAATAGTTTTAACAAACATTAAAGCAGTGAACACTATACTCGACTTACGTTAATAACAATTTAAATGATAAAGCCGACGCAGGAATCTATTTACGTGATGTTTAACATCAATCTGAGATGAGTTAGATTGGATTTACTTTGATCTATCCCATATCTAATAAGTTTCTTTCTGCGTCTCTTCATTTCCTCTTTCTAGAAACCAATAATAAAAATAATAATTTAATGATCTCAGCAACCTTGAGTAAACTCATTCATTCTTGAATTAAAAGAAAATGCAGACAAGTGAAGTAGAATGGGTAGAAAATCCATTTTTCCTCATTAAAACCACCTCAGAGCTCCATATCTATTGCACAGGCTGTATAAAGAAACAACTCGTCCTTACTGATGCTGTGGATGTTCCCGTACATCAATATGCTCCTTTTTACTGCCCTAGTTCGGGAAAAATTATTATCTATTATAAATTAGCAATTAATTTTCTTAATTGACGTGTTTAATATTCAGATAGATAAATAATAAAAACGCAATGATTGTGACATGCTGCCTGAATACAACGAATAAAAATTGCTGATGTTTACGCTCCAAAGGTTTTGAATCGGTGTCGAATATTAAATGATGGTGACAGTCCATTCGAAATACTGATATTAATTTATTATTGTCGGTGTAAATATATTTCCATATGAACGTTGGCAGTAAATACATGAAATTAAAACTGCATGTTTTATTTATGAGTGGTCATTACAAATAACTAGATCATATACTAAAAATTTTATTCCTAGTTGTTAAATTCCACTTCGAAAATACTTTGCTCTAATTTCTCTTCTAAAAATCACGGAGCAAAACATACGTGTCATTCATAAAATCTATACATTTAGGCTGGAGCCGTTACGGATTTTTAATGCTGAAAAAAAAATTAATAGCAGGCAACGGCCGGCTGGAATATATAGTTGAGGTCATAAACAATGAAAAAAAAAACTTTGGAACTTGAGATGAAGGGAAGTAGTGAAATGGGGTGCTATTTAAGGGATGAAAACCGTTTTTCGTGATTTGTGGCGAAACGTGACCTCCTAGAGAAAGTGTTTCATACAAAAGTTGTAGATAATAAAAAAATCTAAAACTTTTATTTTATATATTTTTCGACATAACCTCAAAGTTTGCGAGAAAATGACGAAAAACCGCTTTTTCTGTTTTTATTTTTTTCTCGCGTGAAAATTATTTAATTTAAATGAACCTTTGTGAAAGTACATAATTATTTGCATATAATAAGCATGAATTTTTTCAATTATGGGAAATAATAAATAAGATTTTGCCATTTTTCCGAAAAAACACCCTTATCTTCGGCGAACAACTTTATTGATTTTTTTTTGGATTTTGATGTTCTACTAGTGCTCATTTTTTTCGTCGAGATGTCTACTTTCAAATGGTACGTCGATGTTAGTGATGTATTGTCATTTAGCAGGTTAAAATTAAGAGAAACCGAAACAAAATTTTTTCGAATCTCGAATATGTCGATTTTTTTCATTATTTTCAATTTTTTAGCATATTTATGTTAATAATTCATAATATTTTAATGAAAAAACTTACTTTAGTATAAAATAACTAAAGTTGAATGAATTTAGTTATTGGAAACCACGCTAAAATTGAATACAAACAAAAAAAATACTGTTACGTATTCAAACAAAAAAATTTTTTTTACAAAATTTGCAATTTCTCAGCATACAGGTATTTGAAATGCCCGCCCAAAACGACTGAAGGTTGGGGGTTGAGAGGGGTAGGACAAAGTGAGCCTGCACAAGAGCAGCAGAGCTCGTTCTGTTGTAGTAGTAAATCTCTATTTCTTCATGCTTTCTTTGGGTGTGATACAACTTCAAGTTTTGCTGGAAAAGGGAAAAAAACAATAAAAATTTATTAAACCTAGTCAGTGTTTATTATCATTAAATCAATTACGATTTGAGCTGTATCAGCAAGCTACAAACAAATCCACTTTTAAATTGGAAAAACTCCCTCCAACTGAAGAAGTAGCTGCACAACACTCCTACAGAGTCTATTACCTATTGCAAACTTGGTTGGGTAATTTTAACAACGATCAGGACAAGAAAAAAGCAAAGGACTGGGGCTGGAACGAAAATGTAGGAAGACTCGTGCCGAAATACATCTCTGACAGTTCCGACTTGATTCCCGGAAAGTTGTTAAAAAGCGTTAGCTGTGCTTGTGAAAGTGGATGCAATCTATGCAATACATGCACTGAGAACTGTTCAAATAGAGACAGAGAAGTATTTGTAGATTTAAGTGATTCTGAAGATATTGATGAAGAGCCAGCAAAGAATAATGACATCGAAATTGAAGAGCCTGAAAATGCCAATGATTTTGAAGATAATATAGAATTTGAGAGTTTGATCGATGAAGAAAACGAACCACAACAAAAAAGGCCTAAAATTGATTAGATTTTAACAATTATTTTATTGATTTTTCTTTTTATAAGCTATACACAAACAATATTAATAAAGTAAATATTTGTAAATAAAGTAAAGAATTCGTAGCCAATATAAATAAATTGTATGTTGCATTTTATCATATGTATTTAAAATAATTTAATATGCATATAAAGTTTTCGAAACTTAACTGTAGCTTCTGAAAATTAATAAAGTACTATTCATTTCCATGTAAATGTTAAGTTTCATGAAGTTTTCCCTACCTTTCCGTGATGAAATTCATTGATCTTTATTTATTTTATACCAAAGTAAGTTTTTTCATTAAAATATTATGAATTATTAACATAAATATGCTAAAAAATTGAAAATAATGAAAAAAATCGACAAATTCGAGATTCGAAAGTTTTTTTTTTCAGTGTTTCTTAATTTTAAGCTGCGAAATGACAATAAATCACTAACATCGACGTACCATTTGAAAGTAGACATCTCGACGAAAAAAATGAGCACTAGTAGAACATCAAAATCCAAAAAAAAAATGAATAAAGTTGTTCGCCGAAGATAGGGGTGTTTTTTCGGAAAAAAGGTAAAATCTCGAAAAATATTTATTTCCCATAATTGAAAAAATTCATGCTTATTACATGCAAACAATTACATACTTTCACAAAGTTTCATTTAAATTAAATAATTTTCACGCGAGAAAAAAAAATAAAAACAGAAAAATCGGTTTTTCGTCATTTTCTCGCAAACTTTGAGGATATGTCGAAAAATATATACAATAAAAGTTTTGGATTTTTTTATTATCTACAACTTTTGTATGAAACACTTTTCTCTAGTAGGTCACGTTTCGCCACAAATCACGAAAAACGGTTTTCATCCCTTAAATAGCACCCCATTTCACTACTTCCCTTCATCTCAAGTTCCAAAGTTTTTTTTTAAATTTTTTATGACCTCAACTATATATTCCAGCAGGCCGTTGCCTGCTATTAATTTTTTCATCTCAAAAAGGTAACGGCCCCAACCTAAGTTGCTTGTTGGGATTAAGACAATTTGTTCTGTTACAAGTCTAATAACGGGAATTGTTACGCAATTCCACAACAGCGAGTAGATACAAATTACGTCCGGGAGGTCATGGAAAAGGATTATTATCAATATTGTACATAAATTATAGCTGCAACTTATATCAACTCTATACATACAAATAACATTCACAAACCATATAATACGGCTCAGACATGAAGGAAAATGAATTATGTGGCCCTGGATATTAGGGATATTTCGAGGTAATTTATTTATAGGGATTTGGTATGTCATGTGCTATACCACTCAATAAGATTGAATGTATTCGAAAATAATTACTAGCTAGTCTAGACCTAATTACTTAGTTATCACACTAAATGAAATTTGCATGATCTGACCTAAATAAGTTAAATAACAAGAAGAAAATCAAAGGGGTTGAAAATTTTTAGAGAAAGTAAATATTAAAAGATACGAGAGAGAATATTTAGTGATAGTAAAGTACAGTAAGAAGAAGGGAAACACAGTTTACAAATTTGAAACGAAAGAAAAGAAAAATTAATTTTTTCAAAATTCTGACAAGTTGGAGAGAGAAGATAATTATAAATTATTTTAAGGTGCAGAAAACGATTCCTAGTGGAACCGAGATATCACTTGAATTGTGTAGGAGTTTAGCAGATTGCAGCTGAACATCGAATTAAGTGATACAGTGCGCTTGGGGGTTTTATTTGAGCTACGCGGACTAAAAGGTTGTATGTAATAAACTTCATATAAATTTCTTATATATTTTTTTTAGTTTGGAAAATAATTGAATATATTTTAAATTGAAAATTTTGATCATTAATTCTATTTTTGTTAACAAATTTGATTTTACAACAATAATTATCCAAATTATTTTATTTTTAGTATCGCATTTATATTTTAGCTAGATATGGAATCTTATTTCATCTTTTATGTGTATCGTATTTTATTGTTCTCACAATATACTGTTCCATTTGATTTAAATTTGTTTTATTGCTGTGTGTTTTCTAGAATTGTGTTTAATTTCAATGGTCCGAACTTACGACTTTGAGATCTAAATTAGAAATTATTTACTGTGATATATTTTTAGACGCCGTCAGCGGGTATCATAGCAATATATATACCTACCTATTAGTTCACCACTTTCAGTTATAATTTATTAGTTAATAAGTCTGCGAAACAGTGTTACTTGCATAATAACGATTTTTAAAATACTGTAGGGCATGTACTGCCTTGAATAGTAAGTTACGTGCGCCTATGGATGGCATGCGTTAGAGGTCAGTTTACAAAGGAATGCCGCGCTCTTGTTTTTGTGTCGTTATAAACTGACTTTGGATAAAGTATACCGGCACTACCCTGCCTTATGAGCTGGCGCTATCCATTACAAGCGTTTGTCCTGCGGTCGACCTTAACACATCCAAGTGAATAGTTTGTATAAAGCTAAACCACTTCCATTTACGGCTTGCCTAAACCTTACGTTACGTGCCTCGTAATTTCGTCAAATTGATCGCCCCAGACATGGATAAAATGTGATAGAGGGAGATGAGGGGCGTGAATCATGTCCGAAACAGAAATGTTTACGTTAAAATTTGAAACGAGGGTGATTGATTACGGTGATTTGAATACTTTAATGGCCCAAAAAAATAAAGCCGTTTCAACCTGAACACCCCACGGAATCGTTTAGCATTGTCCTGTTTACGCATTAAACAAATGAATCAATCCATCCTCGGATTGGTATTAGCACTGTACACAAAGACCAAATCCGGCCATAAAAAAGGAAAAGGGAACAAAAATTGCTAATACGTACGTTTTGCCGAGAGACTTATCTGGCCATCAGTTGGCTCGCTCATATCAAATATAAAAGCAGAATAATAAAACAACGATTTTGGTGAAATGAACCTGATATGGCTTATAATATATGTATTAAAAAATTGTTTAAGTTTTCAAAACATTGGTTTCAACTCATTATAAACTCATCAGAAATGAGATTATTTTTAAAAATAAACAAATTTATTTATATATTTTCCATCTATCTCAACCAAAAGACAATTTATTTATGGAATAATAATAATACATTTATTGCCTAACAAAATTACAAAGTTAACTAATACATATGATTAAGGCATTGTGTTGTAATTGGGAGACAAAAGGCAAGTGCGCAGAGACTGATCTTCCATACAAGCCTCAACATATACATATATATAAAAAATATGTAAAAATGAGATGAAATAGAGTAGAGTGGGAATTAAAATAAGAAAGAGAGAGAAGTATGAGGAAAGATGACACAAGATTAATGTTAAATGTAGACACGTGTACGAATGTACCTCTAATCATGTACACGCTCACACTTATGGACACGCTCAGTGCGCATTCGCAGGTGCACACATACACACATGCGTACCTTACATGTCCACAGACATTCGCATACACATGCTCAGACACACACGCACACACCCATACAGATTAACTGAAGACAGCTTACTGACTTTCTAAAAATAGATACTGCTCATATTTGTGTTTAACAGTTATGTTCGAGAGTGCGAGATTAGGTACATTAATGGAGTTGATACAAGAGAATGACCATTTAACGAGTTGTTTGTTGTGGCGTGGAACAGTAAGCAGATTCTTTCTGTGAATGTTCATATTATGTACATCAGTTCGGTAAGATAATTTGTCATGGAGATAGGATGGAGTTTTAATTATACTCGTGTGTATAGTAAATACAGCCAAAATTGAAACTGGTCAGTTTTAAAGCACAGGATCGTGCGCACTGAACTTGATATTTTGTCCTATATATTTGGCAATGGTATCGAGATTCGAACGGTAGTTGAAACTGTGCAGGCGAGTGCGAGACTGGCAATGTAATCAGCCTGAATGAATCATCTACGACTGCACTGTTTTAAAGGTAATAAAACGGACAGGCCTACTAGCACAAAAAAACTCGTAAATCGTTTCTTATCAGTCAACATGGAAGTCTAACAACGTGCTGTCTATGTGCCAGTGCAGTGCATAAATACCTATTATAATATCAAGCATAGGAGTTTAGCTAGTTACTGTTCATATTTATAAATATTTACTACTGTATAAAAGGTAAAATATTTTAATTATTTACCAATATACCATGGCTTTCTGGAGACCATTTGAAACAGAGGATAATATAATAACGCCCGAAAATCCCAAAATAGTTGAACCGGGAGTTTAAAAACCAAAATTTACACGTACAAAGTCAACGTATTATTTTAAATATACATGAATGTTTGAAAAGCAAAAATCCTGAACAATGTGAGAAACAAATAATACGACGTATTAACGAATTAACTAAAATATCAAAATCAACAACTTATCGCGTAATTCAAGAAGGCGATGTTATAGATCACAGCGTAAAGAGGAAACGGAAAAATACGAAATTAAAAAATATTGATGATGCCACTAGAGATGTAATACGGCGTATAATTTATAATATGTTATAATTATAGGTCTTTAGATACACTACGAAATGTCTTATTAGAATGCGGTTTGAAACATAAAAAACTTGACAGTCGTATGGTAATTATGGAATCGCGACGTATAGTTTCACTTCGAGTAGATTATTTGGAAAAAAATAGAGAATATAGTAAACTAAACAGCCATATAGTTTATCTAGACGAGACGTGGTTTGACAAACATGATGTTGTTCAGTATGGTTGGGTAGATAGTTCGCACAATTGTGTTTTAAATACTCCGTGTGCGTTATCATACTTCATGCGGGAAGTGAAAATGAGTTTGTACCCAATGCGTTGCTCTTGTCGGCCAAAAAAATATCGCAGTCTTCTGCAGACGATCACGAAGACATGACAGCCGATCTATTCGAAAAATGGTTTTCTCAACAGCTTCTACCAAATATTCCGCCAAATTCGGTAATTGTATTAGATAATGCTTCTTATCACTCGCGTATATTAAATAAAATACCAAATAACAGCACAAAAAAGGAAGACATTTTAAAATTCATGAGAAAAAAAATTCCTGTAAAAGTTCCAATAAAACGCGAATTACTGAAAAGAATAAAAGAACAGAATTTCAAAAAGGGATATGCTATTGATAACTTATCCAATATACATGGTCATACACTTTTGCGGCTACCTCCATACTATTGCATATTTAATCCTATCGAGATGGTTTGGGGAACACTAAAAGTACGTTTACGAAAATGTAATAACTCTCCAACGTTAAGCGCGATAGTAGTTGATCATATAAGAGAAGTAATAAATGACATTGACAATAATACTGATTTATGGAAAAATTGCGTTAGGCATGTAATTAATTGGAGAAGAAAATCGATATCCAACGCTACCCCCTAGTGCGCCGATTTTAATTCAACTGAATAATGATTCCTCCTCAGAAAGTGAAAATTCGGACGCGTCAATTAACATTTAACTTTCTTCATTTTTTCATTCACTTTTTTATCGTTACATTTCGTGGAATATATTTTATTTAGTTGACAAGAAATTTTAATTTAAGTTACTTCATTCTAGAGAAATATTTTAATTTTGTTTTTTTGTATGTTTTATATATACAAATATTTATTTTTGTTTTCATATAATAATTATTTGCTTTGTTCAAGAAACTTACGTTTTTATTTTAGAAGAAACTTAAATTTTTATTTTATTTTTGACTAAAATCGTTGCCCCTCGTTAATCTAACCTGTCCCATCCCCTCCTGGCAAGATATGTTCATACCTTCTCGTTGGTCCTTGCTGAGCAATAACATATTTCAATATAATATGGGTTAACTTTAAAACTAAAACCAATAAATTAAAATATTTAGACTTTATATCTAAAACTGATATAATACCTCAAAAATATGTTATTGGCGAAATTAACCTAATAAACAAAAAATAATAAAAATGAATACAATTTTAACATTTTATTATGACAATCATTTCCATTTACCTCCGCCTATGTACAATAAGGAGATACCGACTGTTTTTGCCGGCTTTTAGTTTTTATACGGTTTCAATTCCCGTCGTATACACTTTACTTACGACGAGTATACATATTAAGCCATTTAGCGTCCTTAAGTTTATGAGATATATGTTATCTTGATTTAATACCAAAAATTAGCCGCAGGCATGAATTTTAAACTTTTTGTATCCGTCTGGTGTCGACACTATCAACGCAAGGCCCATAAACACTGCCACAATTATTAAAATGTGATAGTACCAGAGAGTCGCATAACAGGATATTAGTTACCTTCCCCAAATAGTGTCTATGGCAATATGTCACTTTTAAAGAGGTGTAAGCTTTTTTAAACATGTAAGTTACATGACTCTTAAAACGCAAGTCAGAGTCAATCACGAGTCCAAGACTTTTAGTGCTGTCACAGTATGGTATTAAACTGAGCCTCAGCCCTAACGGAATTAGTAGAATTCTTATTTCCAAACAAAACAACTGATGACTTCCTAGGACTGATTTTTAGAAGGTGACCATTGGAAATATTATAGATGATATTTAAATCGTTATTAATCATATTACTGGCATATTCTAAATCCTCAGGCTTAAGCGCACAGTATAATTGCGTATCATCCGCATATAGATGATAATTACAAAATTGTAAGGATTCATGAAAGCGAGAAGTATATATGGTGAATAAAATTGGACCTAAAATGCTGCCAAATTTTAAGTCAATATCATAAACGGTTCCAGAGTAAACATGCGCACAAAAAAGTTACAGACCGACCGACCGACAGATAGACAGATCGACCGCTCAAATTTAAAATCTTGAGGTTCCATGACAAGCCTATTTCAACAAAAAAAAAATAATAATTTTTTTGCGTTAATATACTTCCACTGGACGTGGAAGTAAAATACTTACAAAGTATTAAAACACGGGTTATTATTAAAAATATACCTACTAAAAAATGTAGAAAATATTTTTTTCAACGAAGCACTCTTGGGTCTAGTTGACGAGTTATTATTATAGTGTACATTAGAGCGACACATTACAATCAATTCAATGACTTCCTCATAAATGTTCACATCAAACAATAATGACAACACGGGTGAGGGGTAATAATATCAAAACTATTATCATTACTACTACCGTGTCTTCATTATGTCGTTGGTATCAATAAAACCTTGGACAAGCTTATAAAAATAAACAAAGTATATATACAATTGATAATGTAAATTAGGTGTTTAATCGACATTTTACGGGGTGTACCATCTCAATTACAACAATCACAGGTAGCAATTAGCTTAATTAGCAACAAATTTGCCTGTAATTGATTGTTCGACCTAATGGCCGTCATACTAATTTATAGTTTAAGGGAATACAGGTAATAATTTAGTAAGCTGAATGATCTGTTTACAGCTCGTAATAACTTACATTGCAATTTAGCGGCATAATGTTCTATCTAAGCTGTTATCAGTTTTGCATAATCCTGCTTAGTGGTGTCATCGTTGCATGACCTGCAGATACAAAGGAGAAAGTTGGGTGAGAAGCGGACGCGTCGATGCGTAAGCGGTGTTAAGTCGGATTTATTTATATTTAGATACTAAATTTTATGTTATCAGGTACTTTTAAGGCAAATTAAAGAAAACAGGAGTATAATCTTACGATTTCCATTCGCGAAATACGTATTTGAAATTTTGCCGGAGTCGCCAGTGTTATTATTGCCAACTAGCACTGGCGACTCCGGCAAAACTTCAAATACGTATTTTCATGTGCGAAAACTTAAAATTATGCATTGATTCGAAATCTAAGGTACGGTCATGAGCAAAAAAAAAATAGGACAAATCTTATAACGGTATTTTGCTAAAATTTAGTTGCGTACATCTAACCTTAATTGTTGTGACTTGTCAGTTAGTTGTGATAATTTATTGCAAGTGTGCAAAAAACTAATATGCCTCATATAAGCGATTTAGTTCAATCTGGAGTTATTGCTAAAGCAGAAGATGGATGGTCAATAAGACAAATTGCACTGCGTTATAATATTGACAAAAATTCGGTGTGTAACATTATAAGAAACTGAAGAATAAACGGTACGATTAGTAGAAATCTTGGATCAGGGCGACGAAGGATATCAACTCAACAACAAGATTTGCAATTGGTAAGTGCTTTAGTAGAAAATCCATTTTACTCAGTTATTCAGGCTGCTGAAGAAACGAATTTTCCTGAGTAGTACTAGTCGCCGGCGAGTAAGAGAATCGGAGCTACGCTGTCATGCAGCAGCACAGAAATACTTACTTAAAGCTGAACATAAAGAAGCTCGAGTAGGATTTGCGCTTGAATTTTTAGCGCATGATGTAAATTTTTGGAACAATGTAATCTTTACAGACGAAAGAACTTTCCAGTCAACACACAGCGGTCGTATTCGTGTTTACCGCCCTCCGAATACTCGATTCGATGAGAAATATATATCTAACAATGATAAAAGTGGTAGATCTTCCGTCAATATGTGGGCTTGGATATCGGCACGTGGTCCTGGTGTTTTGTGGCATATTCACGAACGATTTAATAGTGAAATGTATATTAGGATTTTAGACAATACTATGCTCCCTTCTGTGTCACAATTATTTCCTAATAATAAGTTCATATTTCAACAAGACAATTGTTCCGTTCATACTGCTCATACCGTAACTAACTGGTTTCAAGATAACAACATCAATGTTCTTAACTGGCCCAGTCATAGTCCAGATTTTAATGCTGTGGAAAAGACAGGACTATTAGGACTACTCGTAAGACGGATCCAAGAACGAAATGTGAGACCACGGAATGCCGAAGAATTACTGGAAATAGTAAATAAAGCATGGAAAAATATTATTAATAATGATTATTGTATAAGGTTATTTAATTCTATGCCAAACAGACTTACACAAGTTATAAATAGAAATGGTGCAATAACGAAAATTAATAGTTAGTTTCTTGTTAAGTAGGATATCCTTTGTCCTTTGATCCAGGATTTCTACTAATCGTACCGTTTATTCTCCACTTTCTTAAAATGTTACACACCAAATTTTTGTTAACGTTATAACGCAGTGCAATTTGTCTCATTAACCATCCATCATTTACTACAGCAATAACTACAGCATTAAAATAAAAAATAAATTAAAAGTGATATCTGTTTTATTTCGGCTACTCATTACATATTCAAATAGAGACAGATTTACATTAGAGAAAAAAAGTTGTCCTATTTTTTTCTGCTCACGACAGTACACTACAACTTGCAAAATGTATATTTCTTCCAGGAAATTCAATATTTCGTCATTTCTCTCTATGGCGAAGCCACTGTATTACATATCAAGTTAGCAAAATACTTTGGCAAAATGCCAAAAAATATTGGAAAGTTGTTCCTTTTTTGTTAGTATTTTATACCACCACAATTAATTTTCCTGTTATAGTCCGATCAATAGGTATAAGAGGGTACCAACAATCCTAACAGCAAACAAAAAATATGGTCGTATAGAATAAAAAATTCTAAGAAACATAGCGTCAAAAGCACGTGGATCCTCGATGTCCTTCATAACCTAAAAAATTCGTAAAGTTGAAGAAAACGGTTTTTCACGTAAAAAAAACCAAAAGCTCGTAGAGAAAACAGTTAAATGAGAAAGTTGTAGGTATTAAAAAGATCTATCGATTCACTTTTTGTCGATGTCGATCGGTGCATTAAATTTCGAGATAAATAAAAAAAAAACTGTCAAAAATCGGCTTTTTTGTTTTTCGTATACTTTTCTCAAATTAACGTTTTTAAACTTGTTACTCGGTAAAAATGTAGCCTGTGGAAAGCCAAATAAGTGCCTTTTTTCGAAATTGCATTTTTTTTAATTTTTCGAGATATATCGATTTTTCGAAAAAAGGGTCTTCTCGGAAATCGGCTCCTCTTGCTCGACGGATAGTCCTACAGAAACGATTTTGGGCTCGTTTTTTCATCAAGAGTTGTACTATCACAAAAAAAATATAACGATTTTCCAAATTTTAAGTGTCCAAAAATGACTTCGGTCACGTTTTTTTCAAATACAGCGCCCATTTTTACGGAGATTACAGTTGAATACTTATATTTTCAATGAAAAAATAGAGCAGCTTATTTCATCCACCTTTAACGTCATTAAGCAAATACCAAAGAAGAGAAAACAAAGAAGCACGTCAATTCGACTTTGCCATATTGTGTTTTTTCTGAGTTTCTGATGCAGCGAAAAATACTCATAGATATCCGGTTCGAAAAGTAACAAGTGACGACGTGAAAGAAAAATTTTTAGAGTATATAGAATCTGCATCGGATACTGAATTTCATAGAAATATAAAATACACAAGAAGAGGAAGAAGAAGAAAAAGAAGAAAACAGTACATCTCAAGAAACGAATCAATCTGAAAGAAGAAGAATCTAAGATGAACTCAATAAGACAATAAAATTTAATGGGCCCATTATTTATTTAAATTTTCTTATAATGTAATGTAACATATAATAAGCGTCTAAATATTGTAACTACTTTTGTAACTAAAAAGAAATAAATTGTGTTTAATTGAGTTTTAGTTGTTTTAATACAAATAATTTAAAAAAAAAAACGAAAAATTTCAGGTAATAAAAAAGAATTTTCTGCGATATCAAGGAGGCCTCGCATCTTCCTCGTAGCATTCGAGCATTCCAAGTCATTGTATTTTAGTGCAAACTGTGTTTAGACAAAATACGCAAATTTTACCATATAATTCAGCGCTCGTAAGGGGGAATAGCTGTTTTGATTTAATTTGTTGAGTCCTTATTTATATACGGCACTTGCAGATAGGTTGGAATATTATAATTCCTATATTTTATATTTTTATAAATTTTATTTTTAAAGTAATTAGCCGAGTGGGTTAAGGCGCGAGGTGGCAATCGCGATTAATCACACGAACATCGCACCACCGGGTTCGAATCCTGGCTCCGGCACTGTCGGAGGAAATGGTTGGCTGCGTTTTTTTCAATGTGTAACCCCCTTCCGCACAAGCCCTGGCTTCTGGAATTGGGGGTTGTCTAATTTCTGTGGTGTTTATTGATTATTATATTATTATTTGTTCTTGTAACTTCTGTAATTTTTTAAAATATGAACATTATTTTGATCAGCTTTAAGAATTTTGTATATTATGTTTCTTATTTATGGACGTTAATAGACCTTTAGTTATCCGTGGTTTTTTAATCCTATTTTTATTGTTTTTTTAGTTTAATAGAATTTGCGTTCTTTTTATTTTATCGATAAAAACCTGTTGCGATATTATCAACAGTTTCTCTATTATCGTACATAAAGTCCTACTTTTCTTTTTCTAGGTCGCATTTTAAGTTGTCATAATTAATATATGATTTATAATAATTTGGCAATTGATCACTATTTTTATTTTCCACATGTATATTTAAACAAATCGCAGTAGGAAAATGATTCGTTATTTGATATTCATATATTAATCCCTCGTTTTTCCTATGCAATTCGTACCTATCTTTAAAAATATATAATCTATACAAGTGTTGGTTGCACCATATATACGAGTAGGTTTGTTTATACAGGGTGTCCCACGACGAACTGCGGCGCTCGATATCTCGAAAAGTGGACATGGGAAAATTTTGAAAATTTGGTAGTAAACTAATGTCGATGGGGGCAACTCGGTTAAAATATTTTTAAGATAGTGGCACTTTCGGTTATACCGGAAGTCGATACCAACTTGCTTATTTTAAATGGGACACCTATATATTATTACATTTTTGGATTGTACGCAAAATTCTAGGCCGATTTTGTGCATTATGTCCTATACCTAGGTCTCTCCGTTTTTGAGATATTTCAATTTTTATGTCAAAAATGACGTTTGCGGGCCCTAAAAGAATTATCAATTTTTCCTATAAGGAAGCCTTTATTATCTAATTTGAGTTCGATTCTCTGTTGAAAAAGACCTACTTTAATAGAGTTTTTATAATATTTTGATAAATACAGAGTGTGTTCAAAAAATAAAAATAAAAATGAAATTGAGAAAACTGTCAAAAATCAATTTTTTCAAATGGAAACCCCCAATTTTTATAAACTTTTCTTATTCGCCATTAAAAATAAGGGTAAGTTTGTATATGGATGTCTATTCCGGGAATTTGTAGTTTTCGAGATATTCCCAATTCAATATTTCTATATGGGGATTTTGCTATGGATTTTAAGTTCAATTACGGTTAGTTGGCTATGACGGCGTTGAGTGCTAAACAAATGTATGTAGCTGTCATTTACCAATTGACAAGTATTAATTATCATGCTGGGGCGCTTAAATTATGCACACGAGGATTACCTAAATTTGTTTATAATCTATGGAGAATGTTACAAACTTTTATCAAAAACATGTGAAATATTTGCTAGTAGATATCCAGAGAAACAAAAACCGTCTCCGAACAGTATTTAATGAATAATGGAGAATTTCAAAAAATTTGGCACTGCAACAGTTCATAAAATAATTAAAGAAATGTAACTTAGATACAAAAGGTTCTTACATAAAATACTAAAAGTATAACTACTTATACTCAGAAAAATATTTTATGTTAATAAGTGTTCAAAGTGTCCACCCTGAACTTCCAAACATTTTTCGCACCTCTTGATTAGTTCGTCATGGGTGGCCACTCTAATAGAACCTGGAGATAATGTTTCAAAAGCATTCCTTACTCTTGCCTGAAAATCTTCCATTGTTGTGACTGGATTAAAATAAACCATATCTTTTATTGTTCCCCATATAAAATAGTCTAAGACAGACAGATCAGGAGAACGGGGAGGTCACAGAAAAGGTCCATTGTTAGCAATCCACTTATCGTAAAAAGTTTCTTCCAAGAAGTTGTTAACTATGAAGCTGCTCTGTGGTGGCGCGCCATCGTGTTGGTAAAATATTTGCCTATGTTCAGCTAGAGGTAAATTGTTCAAATATTCATTATCTAAATCTTGTAATATATTCAAATATCTTTCACCTAAAAAAAAGTTGATACGTAATTTGAAAAACAGAAACTATTTAAGTATTAATTCATTACCATTTAAGTTTTCTTCATAAAAATTAAGTTTTACGACTCCATCATTTCTCACAGCACAGTATACATTAAATTGCCAGGTTCAGAGACACGGTTTTTGTTTATCTGGATATCTATTAGCAAATATTTCACACGTTCTTGATAAAACTTTGTTACATTCTCCATAGATTATAAACAAATTTAAGTAATCCTCGTGCGTATAATTTAAGCGCCTCGGCATGATAATTGATATTTGTCAAATGGTAAGTAACAGCTACATACATTTGCTTAGCACTCAACGCCGTCATAGCCAACTAAGAGTAATTTAACTTAATATCCATAACAAAATACCCATATAGAAATATTGAATTGGGAATATCTTGAAAACTAAAAAATTTCGGAATAGACATCCATATACCCTTATTTTTAATGGCGAATAAGATAAGATTATAAAAATTGGGGGTTTCCATTTGAAAAAATTGATTTTTGACAGTTTTCTCAATTTCATCTTTATTCTTATTTTTTGAACACTCTGTATTAATACTTATCAAAATATTATAAAAACTCTATTAAAGTAGGTCTTTTTCAACAGAGAATCGAACCCAAATTAGATAATAAAGGCTTCCGTATAGGAAAAATTGATAATTCTTTTAGGGCCCGCAAACGTCATTTTTGACATAAAAATTGAAATATCTCAAAAACGGAGAGACCTAGGTATAGGACATGATACACAAAATCGGCCTAGAATTTTGCGTACAATCCAAAAATGTAATAATATATAGGGTGCCCCATTTAATATAAGCAGGTTGGTATCGACTTCCGGTATAACCGGAAGTGCCACCATCTTCAAAATATTTTAGCCGAGTGCCCCCATCGACATGAGTTTACTACCAAATTTTCAAAATTTTCCGATGTCTACTTTTCGAGATATCGATCGCCGTAGTTCGTCGTGGGACACCCTGTATACGATATGTATCCATATTCGTGAAGAACATTTAAGTAATTTGCCGAATATTTATTTTTATTGAGAATATCTATGTTTAAGTCACCAACAAATAAATAATAATCAATATAATTATCGTGAATTTTGTATTCGTTAAGGTAATGATTTTTGTATACTTATTGCGGTGACCTATATACTTCCGTAATTAAATTTTTGTTATTTATTTCTAGTAAAATATAGGTTTCATAGTTCATATTTATATCTTCTCTGTTGTAAACTATCACACCATCATTTTTATTAACGTTGCCTTCATTATAACATAATTTACCCTTTCAGATGCGATATTATCCACCACCCATGTTTCTGATAATATGATGTCATATCTTATGCATATATTATTAATATTATAATTATACATTAATAAATTAGAACAACAATTTCACATGGGCGGAAGCTTAAAATGATCAAACTGTATCTAACCTCTTATAAAATTTATACATGTCCTATCTGCATACAGAGATAAAATGATTGAAGTTCAAGTGAAAATAAAAAACTAGAGCTTTTTTCTTTCAAAGAAGAAATATATGCTGGATTCCAAGGCCTTCTAAAAGCTTCTGTTATAATTGGAATAATGGAAATTGGTGGATAGTTATCTAGCAAATTTGTAGAAACTATTCTGCGTATTAGCACAACATGGCAAATTGTAAAAACTTTTAGGAAGACAGAATGGAGTGTTCAGCTGAATAGCTGTTGAATAACAAGGGAATATAGTCTATTCTCGGCGGACTGACTGCAGTTAGTAAATACATATCCTAATATCTAATTTTAAAGCACTAGTTAGTTAAATCTACCGAAATTAAAACATATGCCGGGCTTTAAATTTTCATTTAGCAAACAATGAAATAACCACCAACACTTCCGGAATCTAGTTACCGTGATATACTTCACTCGTAATACGTTGAGTTTCCTCCGTGTTCGTTGATTATACCAATTTTCCGCAGACGACGCTGATGCTGAGAACATTTCAAGTGCAACATACGCTGGGTGCACTTGGCAAAATTGTAAACTGTTGAAAATTGTACTATGTATCAAAGTTGCATTAATGAGCTGAGTATCACGTAACTCGTTAATAAAGTTGTTACGTTATAATAACATAATCCCGTAGTTGTCAAGTTGGATAGTAAGAAATACAAAAAATACATAGTTTTCAAAAGAATAGTAATTTTTTTGCTTGCATATATTTTTTGGACCAAAATATAGTATATTATAGAAAAGATCAGTGCGTATGACTGGTGGTCGAGAGGTGAGCGCTCTTGCCTCTCACCCAAAAGTTCCGAGTTCGACCCCCGGTTGTGGCAGTGGAAAATACTGTGACAGAGATTTTTCACTATACACGAATATTGACTGGGTCCCTTGTCTCTAAATGTGTAGCCCCCTCCCACACAAGGCTCTTCTAGAGCCTTCCGGTGTTGTAATTACCTGTGGCGTTATTTATTTATTTATATTTTCAATAATTCGGTTTTGCTTCGTGCATATCGATAAATACCGAATTTACAAGAAAAGATAAAAACTATTTTAAAGATAATTGTACCTTAAGACTACAAGGGTATATTTTAACACGTAGTCTAAAATATAATTCTGTAGTTGTGACATCTTCCTGTATTTTAAAATGAGATAATTTGCGGATCCTTCAAACTTAATAAGAAATTAACAAAAGCAACACAAATCAGCCCAAGTGCTTCTGCATCTCTTCTAACAAATACCAGATATTTCTTACAACAAAAAACAGCAGCCTTTAATATGTTATTCTACGCAGAGTAGTTTCATGTCCTGATATTGTAATATATCTGCGAAACTGAATGCGTATAAAATTCAAGAACAAAATAATTTACCGAGAAAATTCAGTTTCGTTATTGCTTACCTTTAAAAAAGAAAAACCCCTGTCAGCTCACTTCGATTTATAATTCATGAAATTGTGAACCTCACTCACCTGTAACAGAAAGAAAAATAGACGTAAGTGCAACAGATAGGATACTCACTTCGAACAAAGTGCAATCATTTTATTCGAGTTTTTATAATACATTGTATTGTGTACAATCCCCATCAAGAGATACCGTTACATATAGATAATTTATATAGGACATTAAATAGAAATCGAGTGCATGCCGTACACAGTCTACAAACAGTAATATATTATTTTTATTCATAATTTTAACTTAAATCTGAAGACTTCAAATTATACTTCACATATACACCATGATACAGCTGAATTTCGTAGTAATAATAAAAATAAGGAAGAGGATCAGTTCAATAATAGCTCAGGTATTCTATACACTAACCTCAAATCGTAACTTGTCTTTCATAGTTTAATAAGAGCTGCTTTCGTTGAAAACTGAAACTGAACACAATTGCTAAACAGCCAATTGAGTTGAGATATTTTTCAAATTCTTGATTTCTATTGGTTGCTTACTAATCACAATCACTTTGTTCAAGACGAACGATAGCAGCTTTAAGAGTGTTAATTTGTTTTCACTTTATCTACAATCAACATTTATAAAGTAGGCTTTCTTACTCACATTTGACAACGTAAAGTTAACGTTTACTGGGGAATTATAAGGAACAACACTTTAAAGTTTATCGCTCACTTGTGTGCATATGCACTTATACGAGTTTAATCAACAATTCACAATATATTTTTATATAACAATGCGCCACAAGTTCTGTCACTATTTTCCGCTTGATTTTCCATAATACTCGTTGTTTGACGTAAACAAAATCACAATTAAATAATTCGATCGCCGGAGCTTAGACGAAATGACAGCGTCTGTGTATTGTTCGTATTTATTTTGGCCGCATCCATGGCACACTTCTTGATATCTAATGAATGTAATGCAAGCGAGAAGGGTCATTGTCGCCTGGAGTATTTGCCAACTTACTGTCTCGAGCGGCAATGGCCACTTTGAATTTTTAATTCATGAATAACTGTTACACAGGCTTGAAAATATGAGGGTTGTGAGAGATGGATGGTTCTGAATGAAATGTCATTTCCTACGTAATTCTTTGTCCTGAATACGAATCGGGTGCTCGAATTTTGCAATCACGTCGGGTTTCCGAATTAAATGTGTCAAATGCCGACTGGACTCTTTTTACTTTTAATCTATAGATAAAGTATTGGCGTAGGGAGGGCCCACAAAGAAGTAAATGTTTATATCCCATGAAAAAGATGCAAAAAGGGTTGAGAGGAGCTCTGTAAGAGGGGTGAAACATGGGTACCCCCCGTTTTCGAGGGCGCTGAACACGATGGTGATATTTTAAAGATTCCCACCCCTCAGCAACCACCCCTAAACTCGAAAAACCGTCCCTATTTTACATTTTTTTTCATCGTAAGCATGCGGATGCTTATTGGGCAGAATTCGGGTAGGCCGTATGAAATTTAATCATACAACATTTTATCCACCCCCCAGGGTTGAAACTACCCTCTTCCCTAATACTAAAATATCCCCAAAAAAATCAAAATGCATGAAAATTTGTTTATCCCCGTTTTCGAGGATGCTCAACATGGTAAAATTCATTTCTCCCCCACCTCCACCTCCACCCTCCCCCTAAATCCACCCCTTTTTCATATTAATTGATACAGAGCACGTAGGGGGTTTTTAAGAGGATTTCGACATAGTAAAGGAAGTTGAGTGATGAGACATGCCATCAACCCCGAAGTTGAAACTATCACCACCCACAACATTGAAATCCACCAAAAATACAAAATAGTGGAAAATATTTTCTCCCCATTTTCGAGGGCGCTAAACACGATTGCAATACTATTTCATCCCCCACTATCCATCAACCACATTTGGGGTAGTTGGTGGAGGGTGGGGGATAAACAAATATTACCATGTCATTTCATGCATTTTGATTTTTTTGGGGGATATTTTAGTATTAGGGAAGGGGTTACTTTCAACTATGGGGGTGGATAAGATGTATGGTTAAATTTTATACGACCTATTCGAATTCTGCCCAAAAAATCGATCCGCATTCCTACAATGGAAAAAACAAGAAATAGGGGTGGTTTTTCGAGTTTAGGAGTAGTTGTTGAAGGGTGGGAACCTCAAAAACGGGTAAGTACCCATGTTTCATCCTTCTCACAGAAATTTTGGGGTTTTTTCAACTTCCTCATTGACTATTAATCAAAAGAATGTTTAAAACAAAAATTGTTTAAGCGGAAAATTGTAACAGAAAGCCTGTTTAGAATTTTCTCACCAAGGCGTTTTTTGCAATTGAATATTTTTAAAATTTCATTAAAACATCGATCATTCCTTAACTTTACAACACGTTAAAAAACAAAAAATGATTGAAAAAATGTTTCAATCTCTGCGGCCAATCTTTTTGCGATGCTTGTAAACAATCGTATTCATTATAGTGGTGTCAAATTTAAAAAGTCAACCGGATTTAAATCTGGGGATCTTGGTGGCCAGAAGATCTCGATTAAACAGTAGGTCATGGTCCACATCTACGTAACCGTTCTGGACAATCTTGCAGTAAGTCGAATGTCTCCTCATGCGTGGCCTAAGAGTAATGCATTTCTACATATTCTCGTATAACTCTTCCCTGTTTGTCGGTCTTGTTTTATAGACTTTTTCTTTAAGTCTTCCCCACAAAAAGAAAGCTAAGGCAGTGATGTCCAGATACCTGGGAGCCCACTCAGTCAGAGGGCTATTGCGACCTATCCATCTTTTGTAAAAATGATCGTTAATCCACTTCCGTACAATACGAGCATTATGAATTGAAACTTCGTCTAACTGAAGAAACATGTCGAAGTACAAATTGAGGGGAACAAGCTCTTCTAGCGCCTCTGTAAAAGTGGTCCTTTAGAATTGCAACAGTTTAACTGCCGACAAATTTTCCATAAAAAGAAAAGAAAAATGGACCGATGAAATTATCACCAATAATCTCATAAAAATGAAAAATGAAATTTTAAATTTTCTCCGATTTTGATGAAACTAGAATTTGGGGGTTTTAACCGATCCTGAATAAGTTTAACTTATAAAATTTTTCGATTAAAAATGCCTAATATGACTTCTTCACGTTTGGCATTACATATCGAATCATGGTAGGCATTGGAAATTCACCAGGAAGTAATGCTCACAATAATAGTTGATGTCAGGAGTTGGGATTCTTTGGGGGTTTTGCTTTTTTTGCCAGAGCGCCAATCTAGAGACCCTCCCCCGTTT
The DNA here is from genome assembly GCA_963675555.1 of Leptura quadrifasciata. Lineage (NCBI taxonomy): Eukaryota > Metazoa > Arthropoda > Insecta > Coleoptera > Cerambycidae > Leptura > Leptura quadrifasciata. Next base: position 7,622,228 of record OY776681.1, on the reverse strand, counting down.
TCAAGGTCACTGAACAGGATGGGAAGGGTCCCGCAATTTTTTTCCTCGGTAACCCCCTCAATTTGGTCAAAAAACCACCCCCAAAGTTTCCCCACTTTTTCGACTAACTGTTATTCCCTCGAGTAGAACGGAAAGTCCCTCGAGGGGTTTGACCTCAGCCACCCCTACACCAGGCTTCCAACTCTCTAGAGGGTTGGAAAATTGAAATTTTTGTTGTGGAAAAAAAATTGATATTTTACAGCAGGTGTTTCTGTGAGGAAGGTGGCAGGTGACCACGGTTGTGTAACCATCCGCGGGGGTGTTGTCACCCTTCAAAGGGGTGAACATTATTTTTTTTGAAAAAAATATTTTGTAGGAGGCGTTTCTTCGAGGAAGGTGGTAGGTGACCAGGATTCTGTAACCACCAATGGGGGTTATTTTCACCCTTCAATGGATATTGGATATATTTTTAAAGAAATTATTATTTAGTAGGAGGTGTTTCTTTAAGGAAGGTGGCAGGTGACGAGGGTTGTATAACCAACCCAGGGGGTTGTTTTCATCCTTCGAAGGGGTGGAAAAAAACAATATTTTGTAGTAGGCGTACCACCTTCCTCAATTAAATCGCGCGATCTTACTGAGCACACTGTATATAAGAAGTGAATTATTATCATTTGTTTTCGCGACGATAATCCAAAATTAAATATTTAATATCATTAAATACTATACAAATTATTGCTTTATTTTCCAACTAGCCAGCCCCTAGTTACATCAATTTTAATTCTAATCTATTGTAGTGTATCGCTAATAAACCACTTATAGAATCGATGACTAATTGAATTTCCTTTGTGGATGAATCTTCATTAGGATAATAATTGAACTGATTACAATTTAATTGTTAGTGATATAAACTGTGTCTATTAAATTACCAACAATTACATGTTTATGAGGTAAGTTGTGGTTGTAACCATCACCATCATGTGACAATCAAAATATAAACAAAAGGAAGATTTTAGCAACAACATAATTAGATATAAAATCAATAAGAAACCATTAGAGAAAGTCTCCGTTCTCATCTTCGAACATGCATCTACAACATTACAGGACATGTTGATTTTGAATCCGATTTGTTGGAAAAATTTAATATAAGCTCGCAAAATATCTATACAAGTTCCTGCAGAATATATTTTAAAGAAAGTGTTTAACAGCAAAAATTTATTTTGGAAAAGATTTTTCATAACGTGTTAAATCATCGAATTTTTAATAATTTTCAAATTACCTGCCTGCCTGTCCATCAGTCACATTGCTTACAGCTCCGATGATTTATGAGAAAAATGTTAAAATCTATTAAATATTTTAATTTAAAAAAGTGTCCTGCGGAGTGTTACAATTTTCGACAAGATTTTACAAAAGCAAAAAACAGCCAAGTATATTGGCCAGCTTTTGTTAACCAACGTAGTGATCGGGAGATAACTAAAAATATACGCTTAAAAATCAACTTCATTCAAAAAAGTACCAGTATTTTATACGATAATATAAAATCTTCATAAACAGGCGAAGAGTACATCTGTATCTAGTTTTAAAATAAAACTTCTAAAATCTGCACTCTATAGTTTTCAAGCTGCCTACTAAGTATAAAAATCTAGTAGTGTACCTTTCAAGTCATTCAAGGAAAAGATTTTAAAAGTCCCCTCTCTCTGCCTTTGAACTCAGCACAAATTGCAGCAGGGGATACAACAGAATGCATTCACATCAAATGATTTAACATCATTATTCGCTTTTTGTTCTGTGTTTCATTGCCGTTGGTATAATTTCCCTTTGAATGTTCTTTTGGAGTATTTTATCACATTATATCTACCTCCATATTACTTCCCATTTACATTCTGTATGCTTGTCAATATACCGGGTGTTAGAAAAGTATGGGAACGGTGGAAAATCTCGAACAGTTTGCAACAAATCGAAAAATAAAAAAATTCGTGTCAAAAATTTTTCAAAAAACTGTCTACTGATACCAAAATGACCTCCCCACCCACCACCCTGTGGGTGGGGAGAGGGGCAACTTTAAAATTTCAAATGGAAACCCCTATTTTTTATTTCGGAATCGGATTCTACGGCAAAAAATACGTAAATTTTATTCCGGACATTTTTTTCGATTCTTGCATGGTGTCGCTGTAATCGCAAAAAATGAAAAGAAAACATTACTGTTTCAAGAGTAGCGTCTTGTGCCCATAAAAGAACGTCCAATTCAAAAACTGAAAAACACGTATTTGTTATTTTTACGAAATCTATCCAATGACATTGGATTCGACTCTCCCACCCCTAACCCACTGGGTGGGGCGGGGGGCAACTTTGAAATTTGTAATGGAAATCCCTATTTTTTATAACGGATTTGGATTCTACGGCCATAAATACGTGAATTTTATATCGGGCATTATTTTCGATTCTCACAAGGTGTCGCTGTAATCGCACAAAATTGAAATAAATCTTAAGCGTCCATAAGTTTGTAAATATTTACAAACTCTAGCTACTCGTGTTGACAAAAAAACATTCAGTTTAAAAAACAATATCTGTGATATCTTGGTTTTTATGAATGTTTTTTTTAAAGTGTTCTTAATAACAGTATTTGTTTTGTGAAATCTCTACAAGAACGTTCAGTTCCTTCCAACTTTTGTAGAGGCAGGAGCGCACTTTTGTACGGAAAAAGTTATTTCATTTTTCATTAGTACTCGCGTTTTTTTCTGCATAATGGCTACTTTAACAGAGGAAGAGAGAGTTTCTCTTTTAATGATGCGAGGGTGGGGCGATAAAGAAAGGTCCTATGATGAAGTTGTGATTTTATTCAACGAAACTTACCGTGTAGATCAAGTGGGAATTTCGAAATCTACTGTGTTCCGTACCATCAAACGATTCCTAGACATAAGGACAAATAAAAATCGCCCAAAATCTGGAAGACCAAAATCTGAAACATCGGAAGCTCGACAAATGGAAGTGGCCCAGGCATTTGTTGAAAATCGAAGGTTATCAATCAGAAAAGCCAGTCAACAGCTTGATACGAGTGCATTTTTAATTCATAAGAATTTGAAACTTTTGAAATTTCATCCTTACACAATATACCTTCACCAAATGAAGAAGATTTTGATCGAAGACTTGAATTTAGTGAATTAATGATGGAAAGGAGTAACCAAAACCCAAATTTTTTGTCATCTCTACTTATCTTCTCGGATGAAGCAACTTTCGAACTCAGTGGAAAAGTTAATCGCCATAATTTCAGATATTAGAGTGACGAAAACCCTCACTGGATGCTTGAAACACAGTATCCACAAAATTAAATGTTTGGGCAGGAGTTTTCAGGGATCGAATCATAGGACCGTTTTTCATAGATGGAAATTTGAATGGAGAAAAATACCTGGAAATGTGGACAAATCAAATAGTTCCCGCAATACAAGAGATTGCTGGTGATGAGTTCGATAATGTTTGGTTCCAGCAAGATGGGGCTCCTCCACACTATCGGGATATTGTTAGGGACTATTTGAATGGTACTTTCGAAAATCGATGGATAGGTCGAAGAGGAACTATTGAATGGCCAGCAAGATCTCCCAACCTCGCGCCACTTGATTATTTTGTTTGGGGCTACGTGAAGGGTAAGGTTTATTTCACTAAACCTCGTGATTTGAAAGAGCTGAGACAACGCATAATAAACATTTTTGCAGAAATAGCAACTCAAATGATAAGAAGTGCTATTGAAAATTTTTACGTTCGTCTCGGACAATGCTAAGAAGTCAATGGGCACCATTTTGAACAGCTGCTATAATCTTGAAATTAAAACCTGCTAGTGTAGCAGTTAAGCTGTAAACTAATTGCCTCAACTGGCCGAAATCCTCACCTTGCCTTAAATGGCTGGGTTACTTCCTTGCCTTCACTGGCTGGGATCAAGAAGTGGCTGAATTAAGAGGTAAAACCACTGTTAGTTTTTTTTTAAATCGAGTTTTTTATTGCCCTGTAAAAAATGTAAATTGAAAATTACTAGCTGCTAATAAATTTACAGAATGTTAATAGTTGTTGTAATTTCCGCACGACCGCACTCTGAGATCAGTAGTTTTACCTTTTGTATTTTTTTAAGTATGCGTTCAAAACTTTCATGTTTCCACTCAATTTTTTGCGATTGCAGCGACACCTTGCGAGAATCGAAAAAAATGCCCGATATAAAATTCACGTATTTTTTGCCGTAGAATCCGATTCCGTCATAAGACGTATTCGCAAAAAATTAACGTTTGGTGCGGATAACTAAATGACAAAATAATTGGTCTTTTGTTCTTTGAGGGTAATGTGAATGCGAATGCGTTTTTAAATTTTCTTGGGAAAGTACCATCTAGTGCTAGTAGTTAAGCGAAACTAAATAGTACGCATAGTTTTTGAATGTTACGTCTGAATCATGTTACATGGCCTATGTCCATTTAACAGTTTTATATAAAAACTAGTGTTTTGTTTATATTTGGCACGATCTATGTAACATTTTGATTCGGTTTTTGTAAGTGAAACTGTTTTCAACCAGCAGAATTTTACTTGTATAACTGCTAAATCATTTCACACTGTCTTATGTACATATTTTTATATCTGAGGAACTCAGTTATGTTTTTTTACACTATTATGTATTTCCGTTCTACACAGCATTATCCCAACAAACAATTGTCTACAAAACGTTTATTTACATCAGATACCTATATTTCAATTTTTATATTTTTGTTTACTATGAAGTACATATGGTTATTTTCTTTACCTTTTCTCATTCTATATATAGTATATCCTATAAGATGTAATATATTTACTGAGTTCTCACAATACGTTTTACCATTTATTACGACAGTTTAAATGTGTGGTTATGTATAAAATAGAAATTACAAATTGTGAGGCAAAGGCAAATCAGTTGTGGTATGGAAGTAATAAAAACTTTTATTGTAGATTCCTTTTATCGATCATATGCCACTATTTTAGTTATGAGTAAAGGAACTTGTAGAATTTGCGACCTGCAAGTTGTTGTGCTTAACTCAACCATTGACAGATGGCCATACCTGCACTATTTCTATATTTTATAGGTTTCAATTTAATTAGGGAATTAGATTTCTCAAGTTAGCTTGGTAGCATTATTTTGCAGTAAATAGGACAAAAAAAGTTTACCTTATCAGTTAAACTCGCTAGGAAATCATTGGCTTGCAGCCTCTGTACTGATTCGAACGTATATAAATTTTAACTGACTCAGTCATTGATATTACATTTTTATATCCGCGGTAACAATAACATCCAGTTTATGAAATCAGCTTAGATACTTATATGCTTATATTCTTATCTGCTTATATATGCTTTTATATACTTATATATGCTTTTATATACTCATATATGCTTTTATATACTTATATATTTCTATATATTTATATGTACTTATGTACTTATATGTATATGAACATATATACTTATACATTTCTGTATACGTTTCTGCATAGCTTCTTCATTCCTGCATGGCTTTTGCACAGCTTATCTTTCATATAGATAAAATTTCGTTAACTTTTCATAAACCACCTAGTCGGTTTTCCTACGAGTTTCACTCCATTTCATTAAGAGGCGTAAATTGCCAAGGAAACCTTTAGAATCCATTCTCGCAACAAGAGACAATTGTGGACCTGGATTGCTGTTCCAGAACCAGTCACCTCAACAATAGTCAATTTAGGATCCTGGTATAAATTTGTTATATATATATATATATTTTAATTTCAATTAGTCTTTATAAACCGATTTATCTATTATTTATGTAATATATTTTAACACTCATTTTAAACTATCTTTTTATTTCTCTTACCAACAATTTCAGTCTGATCTATAGTAGACTGGTTATTCGAGGAAAAGAGACAATTCTACTTATTTTCACTATAGATGGTGCCCAATTTAACATCAATTTTTCTTTGTCTTCTTTTCTCGAAATAAACAGAAATCTGTCATTTATGCCGTACATTTCAAAAAGGGTAAGTTTCTCCACTCTTGCGAATACTCTGGACCCACGGCTCTCTGCTCCGACTTAAACCAGCTAGTCGTCCGCATATGTTGCCTCAATTCTTTCTCGAAAATAAATAATAAGGGAAAGGAGGTAACAATCAGTCGCATGGAATCCTTCACCTGAACATCTTAGTATCTATTTTAGCACAACGTCCCTCAGAGGCTCATAAAATTTATCGTTCACAAGTATAGTGAGTTATTCGGATCTGTTAGCTACTTTAAATGATTCAAGGAAAATAGTTACTTGAATTCTTTTTTAAAATTCCTAGCTAGCATAGAACTCGAGTTATTGAAGTCGGACGCATTAAATCTGTATATTTTTTTAAAAACACTTATTAAAGATGCGCCAAACAAGTAGAAGCTAGTCGCGTGCGGTCGAAGAATTTCAATTTGACATAAACACGCGGCAAATATTAAATAGGTATTATCACTGTCACATTTTGGTTTCCAGCAATCAAGTAAATCTACACATTAATATTAATATTCAAAGCTGCGATTGAAATGAAATCAAATTAGCACCGATCGATACTTGTTGCTCCATATAAAGTTAATTACGGAACAGGTTTTTCAAATGGCCTTAATATTTTATGTATTAGCTTGCCATCGCACGACACCTGTTAGCGTAAGTAGTATATTTTAGGAGCGTTTTTTGTTCCACATACATATTTTTCCTTGTGTTATTGATTAGTAGGTAATCACCTCGTTCCGTGAAAACAATCTGGTGTACAACAATACGATGTATCCCTAAAGGAAATGTTCACGAAACCACTTATGTGTGTATGAATAGGAAAGTAAAAAATTATAGTTTAAAAAACTTTAAAAAACAAGCTTTAATAGCAAACCGAACTAAAAAGTAGGAAATAATGTTTAAAAAATATTTTATTGTAAAAAAGCGTGGGGTGCATTTTACTATATTTTTATTGCACTCCACGCTTTTTTACAATAAAATATTTTTTAACATTATTTTTTACTTTTTAGTTCGGTTTGCTATTAAAGCGTCTTTTTTAGTTTTTTTAAACTATAATTTTTTTTTCGCCAATCTCCTCTATTGCTTTTTGTGTTGTAGTTTCATTTTTCATTGGTGTCCCCACGAGTAATGGACAATTAAACGATCAACCCTCCCAGAGGTCCGATATTAATAACCCCGGCGCCTCCGGCATAATATCGACAATAGATTAGTATTTTTTTTAAATTATTTTATCCTGATGGTCCTGGCGAGGATGTTAAAGAACACGCCAAAACCTTCGATGAACTTTTCGAAACTGTAACACTTTCGAGGAAACATTTTACATGAAAAGCGTGCTTCACGTAAAAATGCCGTTGGAAGAAGTTTCTATATTTTATATCACATTTTCGCTCTACGGAGCGTTTTTTATGCCAAAATCTTGAAATCTCATCAAGGACCGTAATTTTAGAAAGGGTTGGTAATGTCGCCCCGACCACCAAAATTTAAAAAGTGTAACAAAAATCTCTTTTACGAATCCATGTTGTGCAGCACTGCAACTCATGCTTGTGTTAAATATGAGGACAAGTTAATCCAGTTTTTAGTCAAAGTATTTCGAGAGTTTTAGCAAAAATAGTCTTTAGAGACAAGGATGACCATTCATTTTCTAGCAGTCGATTTTGACGGGAAAATGATGGATTTTAACGGGATTTGCCCTAAACCGGTTCCTCAGTGATTCGGTGTCAGAAAAGTATCTTTACCATGTACTCAGATGTGCATGGGACCGACCGCCTTGCCTGAACGTATGAATTTATAATTGCAGAATATAATTCAAAATCATTGCGATTCAAGCATTTTTAAGCTCCGAGGAGCGAATCAAATTACTATTGAACTGATAATACTTAAACAGACAAGCAAGCAAAAGCCCACCAAAAATTTATAAATAGAGAACTTTTCTTGAATCTTTTTGTGTAATCGTTAGCTATAAACCGCATATTGGATGGTAGTTGGTACATTATAAGTCGTTCCGTTCCTCACTATATGTTGTACACGGGCCAGACTATAGTTTGTCAATACATTTTTCTTCAACGTTTTTGTAAAACATGATTTTTTAAAGAGATTTAATATACATTTTTTGAACTTTATATTGTCTTTTTCTTGTGTTTTCAAAATTCTTTTTCAGATTTAAATTTAAGAAAGTGTTAGTATGTACTGTGTATTTGTGACTTGCCATCTTTCGCTGTTCAACTCTTCAATCTGGAGTAATAAATTACACTTTCACCGATAGATGTCACTTCGCCTTAATTACCTATTCAAATTACCAGCTAAATTAGGTTTTTCATCAAGAGATGGCTCGCACTGGGGAAATATACCAATGAGGAAGTTGCATGATTTTTTTTATATCACAGATAGACGACAGAAAAATATGCTTCCTCGTATTTTTTCTTTTTTGTTAAAAAATATTTATTTCGACTGAGAATTTAAAACCATTAAAACGCACTATCCCTAACGAATAGCGCCATTCGTAACCTGTAGCGTCACGTCGTTATTGTTAAAACGTTGAAACATCTAAAAAGGATGCTATGGTTATAGATTAATACGTTGGGAATGTTATGAAATGATTATCCATCATATTAACTAATAATTAATAACAAGATTAAGAATAACAACGTAAATTAGCAAATTCAGGTCCAATTAGTGACATCAAAAATACGTCAAAGCAAGATTATAGTGTTTTCAGTCACGTGGTTTTGTTTACACAAAAGTTCAAATTTTAATGTGGCATATTTACGAAGCGAAATTTTTCTACGAGTTTCTTTTATTATATTATCAACTTATATAGTACATATTATGGAAAAATAATAAAATTAAGCATTTTAAAAATCCATGCATCTTCATCATTCGTTAAATAGATGTATATATCGTAAAAATATTAAATGTAAACTATTATTATAATTAGTGCTTAAATTTGTATATAAACTAATAGTATAAAGCTAGTAGTAGTGATTGAAAAATCCATAACAGTCGATTTAACTTTAAAATTCCTCAAGTTGGTACTCTGTGACTGCCGAGTGTCAAACTATCAGTTTAAGTCATATCCTCTTTTGTTTTTGTTAGTTAAAATGCGGTTATAAATATCACTCAAGTATCTTCAAGCTTCCTTTCTGATCAAGAAATTAAGCTGAAAACTGAACCGCTTAATTTAGTTAAAACGCACGTGGTTGCTACTCGGTTTGGTACCGAATCAAAAATAAATTTCACATATTTTCAATTAATATTTTGGATTCATTAATTGAAGTTTCGATTTAACTCGGATTTAATTAGCGAGTATCGTTCAGAACTGTTCTGGGCAAGTTTTAATTTTTTTGATTTATTAAGAACACGTGCTTACGTTAGATGTTAATTTTGAGATTAATTTTGTAAATTTAGTTATAGATGATTTGGTACGGCTAGATTTTCGATTTGTTAAGCTAGATATTGAGTACAGTCAGAACTTATGAACTGTTCTGTTTTGATCATTTTGGATTTGGACTATTGCATCACTCTTATATTCCTTTGTACACGATTTTTGGTATTTGAATTGGCCCTGATTTGCACCTTACGATTGAGAAAAACCTTATTTAATTGTAATTGAAATTTCTGGATACTTCGAACAACTTGTTTAACGTTGAGATTTGTGAGCAAGGACCTCGATCAACAAGGTGAAACCAAAGTCTGGAGCGCCTGGAAAATCTCCAAATTGTTATAAAAATTAAGTAATTTCTATATATTATTTTCTTGTAAAATTGTATAAATTTCTTCCTAGCGTTAGCTTAGAAAACCCTAGACTTTGATATATCTTGATATATATATATATATATATATATACATTTTATTGTAAGATTTTTACCCTTAAATATTTTCTGTTTGTATTGTACTTAAAACATAATATTTGAATCGCAAACTCCTCTATAAAATCCTTATTTTACTATAAGGAACGTAACCAGACTGCAACCAACAGTTACTCTCCGGGCTATGTGCCCCGCCGAGTGCTGAATTACAAGTTCCAAGTCTGGCGTGTTAAGTTTAATAACTGCATATTACCAACAGAATGCTAGTAGCTTCGACTGCAATAAACACCAGCCCAAAAGACTGGTCCTACTTAAAGCATTAACGTGTGTCTCTAGATCATAATAGATTATAAGCTGTAAAATTTTACAATTTATTTTTGAACAATCTTTATATACAGGGTGTCCCACGACGAACTGCGGCGATCGATATCTCGAAAAGTAGACATCGGAAAATTTTGAAAATTTGGTAGTAAACTAATGTCGATGGGGGCAACTCGGCTAAAATATTTTCAAGATGGTGGCACTTCCGGTTATACCGGAAGTCGATACCAACTTGCTTATTTTAAATGGGACACCCTATATATTATTACATTTTTGGATTATACGCAAAATTCTAGGCCGATTTTGTGTATCATGTCCTATACCTATGTCTCTCCGTTTTTGAGATATTTCAAATTTAATGTCAAAAATTACGTTTGCGGGCCCTAAAAGAATTATCAGTTTTTCCTATAAGGAAGCCTTTATTATTTAATTTGGGTTCGATTCTTTGTTGAAAAAGACCTACTTTAATAGAGTTTTTATAATATTTTGATAAGTACTAATACACAGTGTTCAAAAAATAAGAATAAAGATGAAATTGAGAAAACTGTCAAAAATCAATTTTTTCAAATGGAAACCCCCAATTTTATCTTATTCGCCATTAAAAATAAGGGTAAGTTTGTATATGGATGTCTATCCGAAAATTTTTAGTTTTCGAGATATTCCCAATTCAATATTTCTATATGGGTATTTTGTTATGGATATTAAGTTAAATTGCTCTTAGTTGGCTATGACGGCGTTGAGTGCTAAACAAATGTATGTAGCTGTCACCATTTGACAAATATCAATTATCATGCCGGGGCGCTTAAATTATACGCACGAGGATTACTTAAATTTGTTTATAATCTATGGAGAATGTAACAAAGGCAACAGTTCATAAAATAAAATGAATTGTCGATGATGAAAATATCGAAATTGCTATTTTGGGATATTTTGCGGCATATCCTATGACATCCTTAAGACAAGTGGCCTTACAAACAGGAATCTCCAAGAACTCTATTCATTTGAAACACAAATTCGATCCCTATTCCATTTCTATGGTTCAACACCTAAAGGACACCGATTTGACCAGAAGAGTTCACTTTTGCGAATTAATTTTAACAATGTTACAAGGCGACTTTCGATTTTTGGACAACATAATTTGGACTGACGAGGCAAAATTTACGAAAAAATGGACTTTTCAACAGACATAATTCCCACTTTTGGTGTGATTCAAATCCCCATGCCGTGAGATTGCGAAATTATCAAGAAACCTGGCAATTTAATGTGTACTGTGCTGTGAGAAATGATGGAGTAGTAAAACTTAATTTTTATGAAGAAAACTTAAATGGCAATGAATTAATACTTAAACAGTTTCTGTTTTTTTTAAATTACGTATCAACTTTTTTTTAGGTGAAAGATATTTGAATATATTACAAGATTTAGATAATGAATATTTGAACAATTTACCGCTAGCTGAACATAGGCAAATATTTTACCAACACGATGGCGCGCCACCACACAGCAGCTTCATAGTTAACAACTCCTCGGAAGAAACTTTTTACGATAAGTGGATTGCTAACAATGGACCTTTTCTGTGGCCTCCCCGTTCTCCTGATCTGTCTGTGTTAGACTATTTTATATGGGGAACAATAAAAGATATGGTTTATTTTAATCCAGTCACAACAATGGAAGATTGTCAGGCAAGAGTAAGGAATGCTTTTGAAAGATTATCTCCAGGTTCTATTAGAGCGGCCACCCATGAGGAACTAATCAAGAGGTGCGAAAAATGTTTGGAAGTTCAGGGTGGACACTTTGAACACTTATTAAAATAATATATTTTCCTGAGTATAAGTAGTTATAGTGTTAGTATTTTATGTAAGAACCTTTTGTATCTAAGTTACATTTGTTTAATTATTTTATGAACTGTCGCAGTGCCAAATTTTTTGAAATTCTCCATTATTCATTAAATACTGTTCGTGTTCGGAAACGGTTTTTGTTTCTATCTATTAGCAAATATTTCACATGTTTTTGATAAAACTTTGTAACATTCTCCATAAATTATAAACAAATTTAAGTAATCCTCGTGTGCATAATTTAAGCGCCCCAGCATGATAATTAATACATGTCAATTAGTATAAATAATAATATAAGATAAGATTATAAAAATTGGAGGTTTTTTGACAGTTTTCTCAATTTCATTTTTATTCTTATTTTTTGAACACTCTGTATTAATACTTATCAAAATATTATAAAAACTCTATTAAAGTAGGTCTTTTTCAACAAAGAATCGAACCCAAATTAGATAATAAAGGCTTCCTTATAGGAAAAATTGATAATTCTTTTAGGGCCCGCAAACGTCATTTTTGACACGAAAATTGAAATATCTCAAAAACGGAGAGACCTAAGTATAGGACATGATACACAAAATCGACCTAGAAAATCCAAGAATGTAATAATATATAGGGTGCCCCATTTAAAATAAGCAAGTTGGTATCGACTTCCGGTATAACCGGAAGTGCCACCATCTTGAAAATATTTTAGCCGAGTTTCCCCCATCGGTATTAGTTTACTACCAAATTTTCAAAATTTTCCGATGTCTACTTTTCGAGATATCGATCGCCGCAGTTCGTCGTGGGACACCCTGTATAGTTGATGAACTTAATGCTAACGCTGTTGTAAACTTATCGTTTTTATTTGATGTTATAAAACATTGTTCATCTCGGCATTTTATTTTTCTAATATATCAGACTTTCCTGGTTCTGTGTAACCTATTTTAATGAAATAATAACACGAAATGTCAAACAATAACAACGTTATCATACTATCATTAGTAACAGCCTACTGCGCAGTAACTAATTACTGCGCTTCCATAAGAAACCGTAAAATACCTATATGCATATTTGTTGGTGTTGTGTCCGATATGTCAAAAAAATATTACAGTTGGATCTATCAACCTTTATATATTTGAAGGCTTATTATTTGTTTTTCTGCACATGTACCCTATTTAAGCTTCTTGTACAGAAAAAAATTGAATTTAAACTAGTTAATCGACTATGAAACATATACCTACTTTATAAAGAAAAAAATTATCCCTAAGATTGAAATTGATTTAGTTTTTTTAATAAAAAATATATATGATCTCCTCTTACAACACTTATTTTCATGAAATCACACGCACCCTTTGTCCGAGACGCGACGTAGCGAATATTTTCAATTCATCCAAGGTGATGTAAAAAATAAGGGACGGTTGACATCAAATCAAGACTCTTGGGAGGAATGGAGCGGAGTATTGTTAAGGTGTCAAGTAAAATGCGCGTCCTTTTTTAACGTTAAAAGCCTTTGTTCAGGCTCGATATCTTTTGTTAATATTAGACTTCTAGCATTACATGGGTTGTTTGAATTGTTAATTTTATCATTTTAATTATGCTTAGTTTTTATAGGTGGTAGTTACATCCATTTCAGAAATCCCGAATACAATAATATCTAAAGAATTTACACCTGTTAACACATTACATAGGAAAAATTCACAGATCATGCATCCTACGCAAGTGTCTTAGGCGTACTGGAAATACCAGACACAACTTTTTGTTTACTGTAGTACAGTGCTTGATTAGTTATAAATGATAAAAAAAGAGACGCAGTACACACGAAAAGCTAGGAATTGCGCATCAGTAGTACTCCTCCCATTATTTGGGATTAAGTCAATACTACAAAAAAAGAAATTTTCAATTTATTTGCAATTGTGTATTTCTTTTACATTCCTATAATTTACATACATTATTCTATTCTCTATTCTATTATTATTATTATATGTAAAACTTTTTTTTGTTAAGCATTTTATATGTTGTAATTAGTTATATGTCTTAAGCATCACTCAGTATATTACTCTATATTTAGCAACTGTTTATTCAAATATTGTCTGCAATAAATACGCACCTAATTTTATTTTATTTTACAGTCAGTGTTTGAAATTTCAGTCTATCCGACCGTAAGTCATAGTTAGTTATCCTATAAGTAACTTTATCCACCGTATTCTATGACCCCGCCGGCCGACCGGCCTCCACAGACCTTGCAACATATGCAAATCCCGAGCATGTCAGATGTCACGAAATATTCGCAACGTTTTTTTAAAGACAGCTCCCATATACACATCACGCCCAGAAGTATTTTCAATACTAAAAACTTTACAATTGGTAGTAAAAAAACAATAATTACACTACACACTGTATGGATAATAACATTTTAATAGAGAATCAATCTGGATTCAGAGAAAGCCATTCTTGTGAAACGCCACTTCAATTCATCATATCGGATTGGGTTAAGGCAATGAGTAAAAATCAAGTTATAGTTGCAGTGTTCACCACAGGTAATTACGACCCCTTTTATCCCGGAAGGCTCTAGAAGAGCCTTGTGTGGGAGTGGTGTTCTTAGACTTTAAACGAGCTTTTGAGACGGTGAATCGGCAATTATTGATCTCAAAGTTGTAAAAAATGGGCATTGGGGGGACTGTACTTAAATGGATTGAATCTTACCTTATTGCAAGACTAACAGACAACCACTTCGGACTACCACAAGGATCAGTCCTATTGCCGTTATTATTTGTGATCTTTATAAATGACAGTGAAATCAATAAAAAAATTATAAGGTACTTTTATTTGCAGATGACACGTTAATTTATTTTTATGGAGAAAATGTAAACGATATTATTAATGTTATCAATCAAGATTTAAAAGACGTATTTGTTTGGTTGTGTGATAATAGTTTAAAACTAGACATCGATAAAAGCAAATACATGGTTCTCGTCAAAAACATATACTAAATCGTCAAAAAGTCTCGGAAATTAAATACCTTGGGTTTATAATAGATTAATCCTTGACCTTCAAATATAATACTGACCATATTACATAGAAGGTTGCAAAAAAGATTTATTTCTTACATAGAATTTCAAATTACTTATCAATGTTTTCAAGAATATTAGTACCTATATGTATAGATTTAAGATAAGCTCGTGAATAGTTAATGGCTTCTGTTCTATATATTGTTAAGATTCAGTTGTACCTTTTTAACTAATAAAGACACATTATTTTTATTATATATTGTATCGGTTTTAATTCAAAAAGACATAAGTTGTATAAATATTGGGGTCCTGACCCAATAGGTAGACACGCCTAACCGTACCTACCTACTGGGCCAGAACCCCCATATTCGAACTACTTATATACTAAATAACCTGGGACTGCTCTAAAATTTTGCAAGATTTTTTCCATATAGAACGCTAGTACACCATTGTCCATCTCAGTTAGATAAGATAGAAGAAAATAGCTCAGGTTTCGACGGACACATTTCAGATTAAATACCTCTTTGTCTATCTATTTGCAAATATGACTATTTGAGAATTTGTTAGACGTTAACCTCGCTATGAAATCTAAAAAGGACCGTTTGTATTAGTCACGATACAACGCTTCCAGATATTTGGATAGAATTTGGGAGAGTCCTGCTAAGTTTATAAATAATCCAAATGGAGAATTAACATCCTCAAAAACAATAACTGTGAAATTCAATATATGAACGAAGTTCTTCTTAACTGAGCTGTTCCACTTGGACCAATCGAGTCGCCAATCAGATTACCAGAGCTGACCGCGGTGAATTTTTTAATAGGCTAGTAGATCGGTAAATCCGGTTCTAGACCACTGAGTAGAGGAATAATGGGGGATCTCAAGGACGTCATGAACTGGATGGAATGTGTCCATCGGCAGTCTTTTTGATTTAAGACCTGTTTACATCTGTTTAAAACCTGTCTATATCTGTTTAAGGCCTGTATATAGCTGTTTAAAACGTGTTTATAGCTGTTAAATACTTTAGAGTTGTTTGAGACCTGTTTAAAACCTGTTTATAGTTGTTTAAAATATGTTTTAAATCCTGATGGATACATGCCATCCAGTTCATAACGTCATTAAGAACCTCCAGAGTTCCTCTACTCAGTGGTCTAGAACCGGCTTTGCCTATCTACTTAAGCAACCTGAGAGTAAAATTTATTAAGATACGCAAAATCATTTGGGAGATGTAAATAAGCGCATCAGAAAACATTCGGCAAGAGTTTATTTTTACACTTTGGTACAGTTAGTAGAAAATATGCAAAACTTTGCACTTACTTTAAGATTAACGCAAATAGTACGTCATTTATTTATGAATGTCTTTAAGAAATAAGAAAACATTTTGTATAAATAAATGCTTTAAGAATAATTTTTCACTAGGCCAAATTTACGTGACCGTATATCGTATTATTTTTCACTTTGATATATTTTCTCATTTTCTATTCATGACAACCCCGAATTTCAACGAAATTAGTGGTTTTCCTCACAAATAAGTATGTAATATAGTTTTGATCCAGTTACATATTTTGAGCTCATTGATATCAACACGCAATAGTAAAATTATTTACCCGAATATGTAAGGAATTAAATACAAACATATCATTCTTAGTAATGTTTGAAATAATATCTACAGACTTGTGGGCACAATATTTACACAGTCGCCTAGTTTATGGTACTAAAATATATCACAATAACTTTGTTTGCCTGCGAAATTAGAAAAGATGGTTTTATGATGATTATATTTCAGATTAATGCTATATAATTAATAATACTCAGAGTTGTAAAATTTGCCGCTGATTAATTAACTCGAAGACATTAATTTCATTTAATATCCCAATAAAATTTATGTCCTCCCGTCGTATTCTGTTTGTTAAATTCAGCTCTGCTTGCATAGTTTGCATTGATTTTCGGTTTGTTTACTAATGATTGTCATATTCGTTATACAAAGGATGAGTTAATGAAATAGTTTAACTTCCAGCATGAACGCCGCGAAAACGGTGAGAGATAGGACAAAATTTCAGATAAGTAATTTTGTAGAGCACGAAATTTCAAATGTCAGTGGCGGTATACCATCAAATTTAATTGTTTAGGTAGGCCATACGCCCATTTTTCGTAGAATTTGTGCATGTGCGGAGTATTATGTGTAAATCTGAAAAAAAACACTTCAAATAATTAATGAATTAATTAAATTCATCAAAGAATTTTTGGAAAAAATAATTTGATTTAGATTTTCAACTGTAATTTACCAAAGGCGCTGATAATCACGCGATAATTTTCTCTAATAATGAACCGAAAGCTTGTTGCTTTGTAATTACTTAAAGCAACAAGCTTGAGGGTCATTATTAGAGAAAATTATAAGGATTTATCAGTGCACGCGGTAAATTCGGTGAGATAATTTTTTGAAATTCTAATAATATGTCAAATCGTGAATGTGACATTTTAAATAAATTATAAAACTGTCAATAATTTTTCGTTGCATAGCCAACGTAAGTGATAATCTCCCTAGAGAGATCCTTTAATAATTGGATGAATTTTGACTTGAAATTGAAAGACATTTAAGTACTACACTTGAATACTCGATGCGTGTTTTGCTCACCATATTGCCATCATCTGTAGCAACACTCGAGTGTTCTACTCGACGCAGGTTTCGGCCGCTATGCTGGCATCACTGGAGAGGATGAAAGCTGAGCTTTAATTTGGATAATACATTAGAACATTATACTTGAAGCGCATTTCGCCCAGTATGTTGGCATCAACTGGAGATACTTAAAGCTGCGGTTTAATTTGATAACATCACTCGAATGTTCTACTTAAGGTGGGTTTTGACCACCATGCTCGCATCACCTGGAGGTGATGAAAACTGAACTGTAATTTGAACAATACACTCGAACACTACTCGATGTGCGCTTCGCCCATCGCGTTGGCGTTATCTGAGAATGTTTAAAACTGAACTTTAATTTGATAGTAACACCCGAATGTTTTACTCGACGTGGGTTTCGCCTACTATGCTGACATCACTGGAGGTTATGAAAACGGAGCTTAAATTTGAACAATACACTCCAACACTCTATTCGACGCGCGTTCCGTCCACCATATTTGCAGATTACTAAAATTGAGCTTTAATTTGAATATTTCACTCAACGCTTATTTCGCCAACCATGTAGGCATCACATGGAGATGCTAAAAGTTTAGCTTTAACATGATCATTATCTAATATTCCACTCGACATGCATTTCGCCCACTATGTAAGCATCATCCGGTCCGGAGTTGAGTTTTAGGAACACTACACTCGAATAGTTACTCAACGTGCGTTTCGATCGCCATGTTGGCAATATCTGGAGGTGCTTAAAACTGACCTGTATTTGATAGCAGCACCTGAATGTTTTACGCGACGCGGGTTTCGCCCAGCACGCTGACATCACCTGGAGATGATGAAAACTGAGCTATACTTTGAATTATTATATGCACACCCACGCTCTGTCACGAAGAAAGATCTAATTCCTGATGGTAGTGTGGAGGGAAACCCGCATATTAGTTGGTTGCCGGAGTGAATATATTAGATGACAGGCGATCAGTGGTTTGTGAAGATTCTTGTTACAATACTTCAATGATCTACTTGACGAAAATTTCGCCCATCATCAGCATCGTCTGGAGGTGCTTAATACTGAGCTTTAATTTGATAGCAACACTAGCATGTTAATATTTCTATGTACTCCTTAAAGGAAAATGAGAGAAAATACAATGTTTGACAGTTTATCGTAAATAATTCGAGATAGGATCACTTTTGGGATCTGGGACCTACGCCAATCGATCCGGTGTATCAAAATACATAAAATTGGACACTAACATATTAATATTTCTGTACGCCTCAAAAGAAAAATCACAATTATCGACACTTTCTCGTATATAACAGTCTTTTCATTGAGTCATTTTGGGCGATATAATACTTTATTACGTTTCAACGCCAAAAAACTTTTATATGCAAGTCAGGGTCTAGAGCCAGCCTCATACATCATATATCCAAGTTACCCCATAACTTACCCGTATCGCAAGTCGCCGGTGATAATATGCCATTAGGGAACATAAAATGGGAAACGCTGAAAACACAAAAATACTAATACCCCTGCAGTCCCTATGACTAAGCATTTACTGCAATTTCCTACACATTTTCCTCCATTTCGACCTCTTCTCTTTTCATTTCTTCCCATAAAATCTAATAGCAACTTTTTATTTGGAATATAAACAAGCTGCTTTTTATTCTGTTATATGTGCGCTTTTTCAGATATTAATTTTTTTCATAGATAGATAGATAGATATATTTATTTGACTACTTTACATATAAGGTTACATTTTTGGCAAGTCAGCGATTACTAGTCTACAGTTAATATAAAATATAAATATATGTATAAAGTATATGGAATAAAATTAAAATTAAAGTTAATGAACTTACATAATACATATATTAATAAACGTATATTAAAACAATATACAGGGTATCTCACCGGGAACTGAATCGATCGATATAGAGAGAAGTACGCATCTGAAAATTTTGAAAATTTAGATAACTACTAATGTCGGTGTGGCCAATCCAACTAAAATAATTACAAGCAGCTGGCACTTCCGCTTATACCGGAAGTCGATACCAACTTACTTATTTCAAATGGAACACCCTATATATTTTAGGGCTTTCGAAAAGAGCATTAAATTCTGAGTCGAAAATATGTAGCATATCTTATACCTAAACCTAGCCGTTTCAGAGATATTTGACATTTTATAGAAAATTTGACAGGTGCAACGGTTTGCAAGAACCGTTATAACTTTCTTCGTGTAAAAGATCCCATAATTTTTAAAATTTTCCAGTATGCGTTTTACAGTGTTTGGTGACGGTTTCCGTTTTTCTGGATATCGAGTAGCAAATGTGCTGCAAGTTTTTGATATTACTTTATCACATTCTCCATAAATAATAAATAAATTTAAAAAATCTTCGTGGGTGTAATTTAAACGTGCTGGCATTTTTTGACATAAGATAATGACTGATTGTTTCTAATCATGGCTGTTTTGATGAAATGATTACAATTTATGAATTTCTAATAAAATCGCAAATACTTCAAAAAGTTGTAACTTTAAACCCCACAATGCTATATCAGAAAAAAGAGAATTCAATTTTACACAACTTGACGTAAAAAAATACAGGGTGTTCCATTTGACCTAAACAAGTTTTCGCGGTTTGAAATTGACAAAATGTAACGCGAAAACCGGAACACTTGATATGATATTATTGAATTTATTTCAGTTGTAGAACGTAATTCTCCTTGTGTTCTTTTTACGTGACAAGAAGCCAATGAGAATCTTTTACACGAAGAAAGTTATAACGGTACTTGCAAACCTTTGCACCTGTCAAATTTTCTATAAAATGTCAAATATCTCTGAAACGGCTAGGTTTAGATATAGGATATGCTACATTTCACAAATTTTATGCTCTTTTCGAAAACCCTAAAATATATAGGGTGTTCCATTCGAAATAAGCCAGTTGGTATGGACTTCCGGTATAAGCGGAAGTGCCAGCTGCTTGTAATTATTTTAGTTGGATTGGCCACACCGACATTAGTAATCATCTAAATTTTCAAAATTTTCTGATGCGTACTTTTCCCTATATCGATCGATTCAGTTCCCGGTGAGACACCCTGTATAATGATCAAGATTGGGCCTAATACTGAGCCTTAAGGAACTCCATGCTTAACAATTGTAATAGCAGAGTTTTTATTATTTAAAAAATAAAGCCAACGATTGTATTTGTTCATTTATACAATAAGGTGTCTTGTTTGCTCATGAAATCTGAACGTAAAAGCATCACAGCTTGGCACTTAATTATGACTCTAAGAAAATTGATACCTATAAACTCCCATTTAATGAATTCATCTAATTAGCTGACCCTATATTTTCTTAATAAAACGTCACAACTTTAACAATAACATTATTATTCTGTACTTTTTAATAAAAGAACCCATAACGTTTTATAGCTCGCGTAATAACATACCAAGCAAAAGGGATGATGTGTCATAAAAGGAAATAACCATACATATTTTGCAGTAAAGGAATATATAACAGATTTTTTTCTTATATCCGTAACCGTATTGTATGCTTCTGACCTAGTTGAGGCAACTATAAAGATATCAAGAAACTTATTCAGAATTCTTACGGAACTGTATAAAGATAGTTCAGCATTTTATGTACATTTGTTTCAGGCTATATATTCATAATATAGTGTAATGATCTGTGCATAGTTTATAGTTGTATTTCATTGTAAAGGGTGTGCGGGAACAAAGTATAAAAAAATTAACTCTCCTTAATACGTGTGTTAAGAAATCTATGGAAAAATGTTTGCTACTTTGCTCTCCGGCATCCTACATAAAGTCTAGTAAACTTTAACACATTCTACCAATCCTGATTTGAATGTCAGCGAATTTACTGAAAATGATGTTTTTAATGCCATTGGAAAATTAAAAAATAAAATGACATCAGGGCACGACCAAGTTCCAAGTTTTCTAGTTAAGGGTTGTAAATATATTTTCGTTCAACCTTTACTCATATTGTTTAACATGGCTCTTAAAACCGGTGCTTTTCCCCAAGTTTGGAAACTAGTTCGAATCCATCCTGTGCTCAAATCTGACGATTCTACTTTATTAGTTGACTGCATATAAATCTCCGCTTTATGTAATTTTGCAAAAGTTTTAGAGATCTCTCTGTATAATAAAATTTATCCATCTGATAGAAATATAATTTCACGGTTTTATGGAAAGCTGATCCACAGTTACACACCTGGAAACATTTTTTCAATACGTATTTGAAGCTATTAACGATCAAGCTCAGGTAGACGTACTATACACAAATTTCTCTAAGGCTTGAATTTCATTCTTGTGCTCATCCAACCTCACACTGAAAGGTCTGGATAACTCACCCACATAAAATTTATCACATTCGCACGGGATATTGTAAATACAGTTTTTTGAATTCTGCTCCCGGTTTATCGGTTTTGTTTTGTTAAAATAGATCTCAAAGTGTTCCCCGTTTGAAATACCGTTCTAACATCAAATTTGCCACCTATATGGCGTAGCTTCTCCGATAGTCCGTATACATAAGGAATTATTGCTGTATAATGACGTTCAGGTTTTTGTCGTACCTGATTGTCCTTATTTTCAACATTTATGAAAACTCTATCAACAGAGGCTTCAGGGTATTGATTTTGTACTAGAACCTCTTTGCTAAATTTTTTCTCGTTATTTAATATTTCATTATTAGATGAAATTATTTTGGCCCTATCATATAAACATTTTACAACACCCCTTTTAACATTTATTGATTGATTTGAGTTAAAATTTAGATATCAATTAGTATGTGTTTGTTTTCTATAAACGCTTGTTTCAATTATATTATTTACTCTTTTAATTAAAACATCTAAAAACGGTAGTGCATTCCTACTTTCTACTTCAAATGTAAATTTAATAGACGGCTCCTTACTATTTATATTTTCTAAAAAACTATCTGGTAAATCAACACCATGAGGCCAAATTGCAAAGATGTCGTCAACATATCTCCAACAGACAACCGGTTTTTTATACAATTTTGAACACGTGTGTTTTCAAAGTTCTCCATAAATATGTTGCTTAAGATTGGTGATAATGGAGACCATTGCCATATCAAAATCCTGCTGATAGAACTCATTTTCCAATTGAAGATAGGTTGTTTTTATACACATTGTTATCCATTATGCTATTTACACTTAATTTAATTCTAGTTTCCAAATTATTATTATTCAGCAACCTATCAACTATCTTTAAGGTTTCATTTTTCTTCATGAATACCGTTTTCATATTTTTTTTCCATAAAATGTTTACTACTTTTAATATATGAATCGGTATTTCCAAATATTGGATCAATAATTTTAATAAACCGGGAGCAGAATTCAAAAAACTATATTTAAAATATCCCATGCGAATGTGGTAAATGGTATGTGGGTGAGTCATTCAGACCTGTCAGTGTGAGGTTGGATAAGCACAAGAATTACATTAAAAAGAATGAAATTCAGAAATCAAAGATTTGTGAACATGCTTGGGAAAACGGACATAGAATAAACTGGGACTCGACAAAAATTTTAACAAAAGAAGCAGATAACAAAAAAAGAACAATTAAAAAATCAGCAATAATCTTAATAAATGAAGATAAATGTGTAAAATGGAGATGACTCATTGTTAGACAACTACCGCCCCATATCTATCCTCCCCATTTTTGGAAAGATATTAGAGATTATTTTGACAGAAAGATTGTCAAGTTATTTGGAACACAATCGCTCCTTAGTCCTCACCAATATGGTTTCCGTTCTGGACGTTCGACCACGCATGCGGTTGTAAAGATTGTGAGAGATATAGTCGGTGGTCTTGAGGGGGGTCAACACTCTGCAATTACTCTATGTGATCTCTCCAAGGCTTTCGACTGTGTCTCCCACAATAAGTTAATAGAAAAATTGTAATGGTACGGAAATAGAGGGTTACCCCTCTCGCTTTTTAAATCATACCTGCTTAACCGTCAGCAGTGTGTTGTCATAGCCAATGAAACGTCAGGATTTCTAAACAATAATTATGGTCTACCCCAGGGCTCTGTCTTGGGGCCACTGTTATTTTTACTTTATATGAACGACTTTCCTCAATTTATGTTGCCCAGCAAATCCACTCTGTTCACCGATGACTCCACTCTCTCGTGTTCCCATCATAACATTGACAATCTACTGGAACTATCTTCTCTCAATGAACTACAAGCAAAAAATTGGTTCACCTCTAACGAACTTACACTTAATCAGGAGAAAACTCAGAGATTGATAATATACTCAAACAGAAATAGCACGTTAAACTCCAAGGTATCTATCTAGATCATAACCTTAGTTGGGTAACCCATACTGATCATCTGGACAAAAGGCTTTCCAGCGTAATCTTCTTTTTTTAGGAAACTAAAAAGCGTTCTTGAATTCGACCTATTAAAAAATACTTACTTCTCTCTTTTTCATTTTAGACTTTCCTACGCAGTTGTTCTATGGGGTAACTCCCACCACGCATCTAAGGTCTTTCGACAACAAAAGAAAATTATAAGAGTTCTTCTCAACGCTAAATTTACGGAACATTGTCAACCCATCTTCATTAAACTGGTAATTATGCCACTACCTTCACTTTTTATCTACAACACTCTTATCGAGATTCACAGAAACGCATCCGGTCTCTCTATTCAGTCGGACTATCATGAGCACAACACACGTGCTGCTGGACTTCTTAGAGTACCATGCTATAGGTTAACTCTAAGTGCAAGAAATTCACCCAACTTAAACCTATATAACCATTTACCACATCATATTAGACAGTTAAAGTTTAGGTCCTTCAAAAATAATGTAAAACGATTCATTATTCAGTTCTGTTTTTACTCAATTGATGATTTTCTTAGGACGCCATATTTGGTCACTCCACTTTCGGTTGTCTAATGCTTATACTTGCAGAATGCTTGTACTTTTTATAGGTACCTATTTTATAAATTAAACTTTTATATTTTCGTGTTTGACAATATGTTATCGTTATATACAGTATTTGCGATTTAAAATGTGGAAATTCTCAAAATGTATGCATTTCAAGTTTATTTAAATCAACCAACGTTTATATTGTTTCCTTCCGTTTTTGATCCAACAAAGTCAGACAAATGCAATACCCTCCCACTCATTAACTAAATAACATCGTGAAAGTGAAGTGCGGAAAGTCTTTTATCCAGAAGTCAGAGTAAAATGTCGAATTTGCAACGTGCTCAAGTCGTACATCTGCTTTTAGTTACATAATCCGGTCACGAGTACATCTTCAGCTTGAGATATTCCACTCCCAGGAGCATCATCCGGTTCGGTTCCGTCTGAACCAATATAACATAAAACACTCGCCATTAGAAGTTTTCCCATCAAAGAGAAATTTATGACAATTTGTTAAACTAGAGGATTGTCAAATGACCGTAGCTGTACGTGATGCGAAATCCACATCTGATATGGAACCGTCGACGAGGAGAATAATGACGAACGATACCGGCTGGACGTTCCCTTTTATCACCAAGGATCTAAGTGAGAATGTTCGCCTCATAGCATGTGATAAATGGTCCGGGAAATGTTAATATGATGGGGAACTTACGCAAGGGCCAGTTGTCACATCTTTATATCATAAAGAATATACGGATTGTTCTTGGCCCTACTTTAATATTTCATTCATGAACTATAATATAATAATAATAAAAAATCGCCTTTATTTATGACAAATGTAATATATTTTAATATCTCAAAAAATGTTTTTATTATTTTAATTTTTGTTAAGGATTGTTTTATCAGGGTATGTAGTGGGTTCTCGTTTCTCTTCTCAGGGTATCTTCGTAGCCTACTTTACTTTGATATGCTATTTGTTAGGTTTTTAAATAATTTTTTGACCACTAAATTATCCGAGATAAATATACAAATTTCTTCATAATTAGCTATATTCTATTTATTTCACTGTTTAAATATTTTTCTGAACACTTAATACTAAATAGAATATAACTTTGCTTTCAATTTGCAATAATAACGCCTTCGGCGTCGGGCTATTACCAAGCAACGTTCTTTCGATTATTCGAAAATTTCTTATTAAATGAGATGCTATTTCTGATACCAAAACGCTGTTGTAAGTTCATTTTCAAACAATATTGAACTAATATTTGAATGAATATTTATATTTGTAATAAAGTTTAACTTAAACGAAAATAGAATGGTACTTACCCTTCTCATATTCGTTGGAAATATATGAAATCCCCTAAAGCATATAATATAAACTTTTAACTATCACATATACAGTCTGATATTTATTTGTAAGTATTGTTTATTTAGGGAAATTGGAAAGACTGCCACTCATTTTCACAAAATATTACAAGCAAAACCACTTTTAAGAAATCACTTTAATATTTAATATATTTTACACAAACAATAGTTTGTTACAATACCTATAATGATTTCCTACATTTACATTCTATACATCACATTTATTTATTAATCACATTATGACTAATTGATAACGCTTAATCTGTGATCTTATGAATGAGTAAAAATTGAATAAACATTGTTCAACAGCAGGGAGCCAATGAACGGCGAATATTAACAAGATAGGTGCTAAATTATTTATGTGACTGACTTATATGACGCAGTGTAGTGTGTAGCCAAACATTTTTGAAGAAATCGCTTCTATCAGCTACATCCATTTTAAAAAATTGTTGGCTTAATATTACTCCACTAGTATTCAGTGGTGTACTTACCCTAGGACCATGGGGCCATGGCCCGCGGCGGCAGGCTGCGAGGGGCGGCGAAAGGGAACATAGATATTTTTTATTCTTATGAGTACAGAAAACGAACGTTCTGCACTGCCATTTGTGAAAGCTTTGGTTAAAAATGAAACTACAGGACTATTGGCTCAACTAAATTCCCTGGAAACCGCCGTATTATCGGAATGTTTGGGATCTGTATTAGAACAATTTAATATAGTTTCCAAAATTCTACAAGGTGTTGGCACAAACGTAAAGGTAGTTTCCAGGCTCTACGAGTCACTCATCACTTTCGTAGAAAATAAACGGGACTCTTTTGATGCTTTTGAAGAGGCTAGTAAAAAAAATCCGCAGATTATAGAAGCAGTCATAAGAGAATTAAAGAGGAAGAAACGAGACGATGAGTGTCGCGAGGGAGAAGTATTGTTACAAGGACGTGATCATTTCAGAGTTAATACCTTCTTCCCAATATGTGACAATTGTTGGAAGAGTTAAGGAGGTGCAAAACTTCGTATGACCCAGTGATAGCCAATTTTGCATTTTTATGCAAATTGGACACACTGTCTGAACCAGAAGTTAGAGTTAACGCCATAAAACTCCAGAATTATACCCGATTGATCTTGCGGATGATCTACAGGAAGAATGTATTCTTTTAAAACAATTCTTGACGGTCCACGATAACAAAATGAGTTTAAGGCAACTTAATCTATTTATTAAGCAAAATAATTTGAAGGAAGTTGTTCAATATAAAGAAATATCATTACGGATGTTCCTGTGCACTGCAGTAACAAATCGCACTGCAGAACGTTCGTTTTCCGTACCACATGAAGAAGGCATTTCAAGAGTGTTTTGACCGAAACGGGGGCACCTCGACAATATAATTTTTAAATTATAAAATCCGCATATATTCTTTGTATTTTGACACAAATAATTTTTACTTAGCCTTCAAAAAGGGAACTCAATTCTTGGACAATCACTGCTTAGATACTCGACTTATATGCACAACGTTGCCCCAGTTCGTTATACCATATCTCAAATGCGAGTGGAAATTTGCATAATAGAGGCTCATAAATACATCACGACTGCAATGTAATGACATAAACCTCAAACCATAACAGTTGCTTCGCAATTTATTACACAAAATATCTATATGGTTTTCCCAATCCAAATATCTATCAAATGTTATGCCTAGCATTTTGACCGATTCACAGAAAGTTATAACAGTTCCATTAAAAATTGACATATCCAGATTTCTGTGTAAAGTAAACAACAGCATATTTGTTTTATTTTTATTTAAATTAAGCTCGTTTTCCACAGACCAATGAACTACCTGTGAGTACGCTAACTCAGCAGAGTTAATAACATTTAAGTCATTATCAACGATTAAAATATTTGTATCATTAGCATAACAGACACAGTGAATATTTGGCATTTTATTTAAATATGTTATTATATCATTAGCAAATATATTAAAAAGTAGAGGCCCCAAAACAGATCCCTGAGGAACTCCATGCGTTATGTTGCATACAGCACTGGTTATATCATAGTTTAATTTTACGATCTGTGTTCTATTGTTTAGGTGCGAGGAAAAGAGGTTTAAAGCAACTCCTCTGACTCTGTACCTGTCTAGCTTATTCAATAAAACTTCATGGTCAACAACATCAAAAGCACGGGAGAAATCGATAAATAACTCTAAGGCATATTGCTTGTTATCGAGGGCATCAACAATTAAGTCTTGGAACTCACAGAGTGCTGATTCGGTGCTCTTGTTTTTAGAGAAACCATGTTGACAGACAGATAATAAATTATTCTGATACAAAAATGAAGACAACTGATCTTTGCAAGTTCAAAAAGTTTAGAAAAACTGCAAAGCAAACTGATGGCTCTTAATTTCCGTAATCATTAGGATCACCTTTTTTATATAAAGGTTGAAGGTAGCTAGCTTGAAAATGTCTGGAAAATGTCCGGTGTTAAAAGATAGGTTTATCAAAAAAGCCAATGGCTGACAGATATTCAATTTAGAACGTTTAATAAAATTATTGGAAATATTATCGTATCCACAAGAGTTAGACGATTTCAGTTTATTTATTAAAGATAATATATCAGATGATAAAACTGGTTTTAAAAAAGTGATCGTTCAAAAAAAGGCACATTGGAGCTTAAAAAGCCTGGATCAAAAACAGAATTTTTACTTATTACGGATGTAAAATGTTCATTGAAATTATTGGCCACTATAGCATCTGGAATTTTTTTTGCCATTTTCTGTTATAGTTATAATATTTGACTTATTTGATTTGCCTTTTATTTTATTTATTGTGTTCCACATTGCCTTTGTTTTGTTATGAGCTTCTTGAATTTGCCTCTCATGATAGTTTCTTTTAGCTATTACAAGTGCTTTGCAGTATCGTTTCTGCAAAAGTATACTAATATTCCTATAAGCTTGATTCATTTTCGCAAGGTCGCTAAAAAGTGTAACTCTGTGTTTTAATTCTCAATTCATCAGTCATGCAATTATCTTTCTGTGTTTTTTAAACAGTGATACCCGTCTTAATGGAAAACATAGCTGAAAATAACACATTATGGTATCATTAAAAATTTTGCAAGCCTTATTTACACAATCTTGAGCATATAATTCTTGCCAATCTACCTTCTCTAAAAAATTACAGAACGAAGGAACGGAAATTAATGTTTTCGCTCGAATAGATTTGATAAAACTGTTTCTTTAAGGCAAGTTGGGTTTGAATTGGACATCGGTCACCAAACAGTAAGCCGAATTTGGCACAAATATCACTATAAATCTTTTAAATACCAATTGCACCAGCATTTGTACAAATTTGGGCTTATTTAACCGACAAAATACAAAATATTTGTCACAAGAAAATCAAAATTTATTATGGGAGGGTAACTTTCATGTACGGTTCGGTTTCAATGTTTGGCTTGGAATAATCGGTATTAATATTTGGAGGACCTCTGACTGGTGCCAGATACTTGAGATTCCTGGAAAATGAGATTGAGGACATTTTAGATGAGTTACCTTTAGATTCAAGACAGGAAATTTATTTCCAACAAGATGGCGTTCCTCCCCATAATTCAAGGATAGTAATCGGTTACCGTCAACGGAGATTCGGAGAAAACATAATTTCGAAGATGGTCCTGTGAGGTGGCCTCCAAGGTCACCTGATTTAACGCCCCTTGATTACTTTGTTTGGGGTTATTTATAAAATATTGTCTATGCAACCCCGTTACAACTCATGAAGACCTGGAGCTACGAGTAAGACGAGCAATTAATAGCATAACAGCCCAGTAATTGGCGAACGTTCTTCGAGAACAGCTATGCGAGTTCAAAAGTGAATTGACGTTAATGGACAGCATTTTGAACAACTGTTGTAATGTTGCTTATTATGTATGTAGTATATCCTAAATTTCAATCCATTATCTTCAAAACTAAAGGAGAAAAGGGAGTATACCATGATCCTGTTACACCCGGTATACCTAGATGCTACATTTCTCTCTACAAATACTGTATAAGTTGGGCACATTTCGCGCAGCTTATAGAAAAGTACGTCCAAAAAATGCAGCCGACTGAAAGAAAACTGTCTCCAGATGCCCGACTAAAACTCAGTGTCCAAGATGGCTTATCCGCGACACCCCCACCATACCATCCAGACACACAACGCTCCAAGAACGAACAGAGTCGAGAAACCTCTTTATGTGATACCAGACAAAAATGTTTTCGTTATCATTCCATCGAGAGGCACGTTAACTTTAAAACAAATCAATACATCGGTGTCACGTGGCCAGATAACAATGAGATAGCATCAGGACCATCACACTGTGTTACATTGCATTAGCTAAACAAGCAGGGCGTGGTAGGCTCGTGTATAATACGTCATTTCCGCCACTGGCCAATTTGGCTATTCAATGTTTATCAGGAATTCAGCCTTTGGTGCTCAATGGGCAGGATGTTGCGTTACAACTGAATTACTGCATAGGATCGATTTGATATTAAATCTATTTTTGCACCACGTTCTCGAGGGCAATACAGCTCTCGCTAAGTACAAGGCTGTCCGCAAATAAGTCAAATGACTAAATTGACATATACTTTCTCTCATTTACACAATACTATGATATTTATAACAATCAGGACACTACTAGACGGTGTATTTATTCCTTATTTGTACAGTAAATGTGTCTAATGGCAGATAATAATCATACAGCTTCAGTTCTAATGAATCTATTTATTATGCACGGATAGTGTTAATTTAAATTACTTTACAGCATTTCCCATCTTAAAAACAATGTTCTAGTGTTCTGTGATCTAAGAGTGCTATTTTAATTGTCATTTTCGAACTAAAATGTGGAAAGTGGATCCCTCGAGCAGTAAAAGAGACTTTACTCCTTGAAAATTATTATTACAATAGCAATAGAGCACAGTCAGACTGCGGAGTGGAAAAAATTAAATAGTTTGTACCAAAATACCACAAAGCGAAAGTACTTTTTAATTCCTCTTGTAATTGATCCTTCACACTCGGTGATAAAAAACGCACTTAGTCCCTTGGTATAATTATAGTACACTATGATAGTAATGGTATTTTCTAATAAACAGTACAATAGTTTATTAGAAAGTAACATTTAATAGCAGTGTCACCGACAGATAGTTACTGAAAATGTGTGAACAAAAATAAATTAGAACTATTTTGCAGACATCAGTTACATAATTTACAACCTTAATTCCTTCCAAGATTTAATATATTATTCACATATAAATTTGGAAATTGTGCAGTAAGTTTGAATGAAATTATAGTGTTCCAATAATGAATACAACTGGTCCATATTTTGCATTTTTTTATTATAAAAAGTACTGCCAATCTTAATAAATAAAAAGTAATTAATCCTAAAAATATATAATCAGCAATACTTTTAATGACAATGTCATTTCTTAACATTAATATGAGTAATTAATTAAACCAAGTTTTTTTTTTTTATTGGCTTTCGGTCGAAGACCATACTGCCAGTCACAAAGTATCTAATTGATAGATTAACGTTAAATTAATTTATTAAATATCCTGATAATGGTAGTGAACAGTATGACAAAAAAAATTCGTATACTTAATTCTAACCTAAAAACGAAGAAAAAAAAAGGGAAAATAAATTGAAGACAACAAAAAAGGATACAACAGGGACACACGCTACTGGGGTCTGTCAGGACATTTAAAAATAGACAATATAGGGAGGACCACAGTTGACAGGGGAAAAACATACGGTAGCTAAACATAACCTAAAGCTGAATACATGTTTCTTTTACGAAATCAAAAATACACGTATAAACTTTACGAGATCCTAAGGATAATAAGAAGAGCATATTAAAGGGAGCCAATATATTGCAGTTTTGTGCAATATTAGTGATTAATGTATTAGAGGCATTTTGATATTTCACACATCCAAAAAATATATGTTCGAGATCTGCTATGATGTTGCATTGATCACAATTTGGTGAGGTATATATACCAATTTTGTATAGGTGTGCGGGATAACATGCGTGACCAAATTTTAATCTAATAAGAGACGTTACATATTTTCTCGATGCTTGAAGGTCTTCATGCCAAAGTTTATTAGGTATACTGGAATGAATCCTCGTCCTGGTAGAGCTGGTAAAGCAATACTCTTTCCATTGGTAATTCCATTTGACTCTCAAATTTAGTTTAAGAACACTATACGTGTCTGCTAAACCGATTTTATGTTCTAGAATGTGTCTTGATGAAGCTCCTTTTTTAGCTAATGTATCTACGTGCTCGTTGTGTTTAATTCCTATATGTGCTTTGACCCAGACGAATGTTACTTTTTTCCCAGATAAGTGTATTTGATGAATAATATTTTTTATTTTCAAGATATATGCATTAACTTTGTAGCTGAAGGTGTTTGTATTACTTAATGCATTAATTACAGACAAGGAATCGGATAAAATAATTATTGTATTGGGGGGGTTGTATTGTTTAATAAATTGTAATGCCTCATATATAGCTATGGCATCCGCCGTGAAGATAGAGCAATTAGTGTTAAGTTGGAAATAGTTCTCAATATTCAATGATGGAATGAAGTAAGCCCCACCAGTCTGAGAATTAATTTTGGATGCATCTGTGTAAATAAGCAGCGGGTCATCAAATTGATTCAGAAAATTTTTAAGAGTGTTGGAGTTGATTAAATAATTTTCCGTATAAGATGGAGCGTAGGTGCGTCTTTACTATGTACATACTTCGGTATGCGATGTAAAGCAACGACAGGCGCAGTTAATACTTGGATGGGTGACCATTCCAATGGAAACCGCGTCCTCGCCTCACACATCTTCCAGCGGCTTGTATATCAGTGTATGCGCGGAAGCTATACAACCTTAGGCGAGGGCTGTATAGGAGATATACCATCCTTCGGAGGGGATGTAAAGCCGTCGGTCCCTTGTCTATTAAATGTTAGGCAAGTAAAAGATCCCTACTCTTCTTAAGGGAAGAGGTTCGGCAAAATTCCTGGTTGGGGGTAGCTCGTCTGCAGGCGTCGGTGTTAGGCCTCAGTAGCGGAAATAGGCCGACGTTAAATAAATGTATAAAAAATTTAAAAAAAAGATGGTATGATGAAATCCGTATCGGTGAATAAATCAAAGAAATTAAAATTGTTAATAGAAAATCGCTCAAGGTCTGTAAGGTCAGAACAGTAACGAAAAGATATAGTCAAGGGAGGTGAAGGTTTTTTTAATCCAAAACTTATTACATAAGTCTAAGATGTTTAAGCTTGAAATTTTACTTAGTAGTGGAGTATTGAAATAAAATTGTTTCAGTATAAATTTGTTGCTAAGAAATTCTCTCCTTATATCAAGAGGGGGCTCAAGAGCTTCGACATAAAGTGGATTGATAGGAGTGGAATTTATCGCACCAAGACAAATCCGAATAGCTTTTCGCTGCCTAATATCTAACCTATTTAGTATAGACTTGTTTGCAGATCCATATATGATACATCCATAATCTATGACTGATCTAATATAAGCTCTATAGAAAAGCAATGCAACCTTTACATCTGCGCGCCACCAGGTTTTAGTAACTAATTTTAAGAAATTGATTCCTTTGTTACATCTTGTTATAATCGATTCAATGAAAGATTTCCAAGTCAACGTTTTGTCTAGCACCACACCTAAATATTTGACCTTTGGCTGATATGGGAATTTATAACCTCCCAACTGGATATCTAAAATATTTGAAGTATTGTGTCTGGAAAATATTGTAAAAATCGATTTCTCTTGTGATAATTCAAAACCGTTTGTGATGAACCACTTCCTTAGGTCTGTAATGGTATATTCGAGAGATTTAGTTGCCATATCCAATTTCTTATGTTCTACGTAGATGCAGAAATTATCTGCATATTGGACTATATTAACATTTCTCGTAATGGAATTGTGTAGGTCGGCTGTATATAAATTAAATAAGAGTGGGCTCAATACTGATCCTTGAGGTAGACCGGTATTATTTAGCCTCGGACCAATCCTTTCATTTTTATCATTTCTTATATATATAATTCGATTGTAAAAATGACCCACGATACATTGAACGATTTTTCTTAAACCAAGTTTTAAACACTATTTCAAATACTAAAAATTACAAATTATGAGCCCAACCCTGCTTTGCGGCGCACGAACCAATGTCACCGCTATGCTGCTGCCATGTAGTAGCAAAACATTCAACTATTTTACATGAAATTTGACATATGCGTATTCGACACAATACTTTAATAGGAGCAAATATGCAGACTTTTCGCTTTTTTTCATGTTAAACAAATTATGTGCCCGACCCTGCTTTGCGGCGCACGAAGCAATGTCACCGCTATGCTGCTGCCATGTAGTAGCAAAACGTTCAACTATTTTACACGAAATTTGACATATTCGTATTCGACACAATACTTTAATAGGAGCAAATACGCAGACTTTTCGCTTTTTTTCATATTATTTTTTTTATATATTACATCGTATTATATTTTATTTGAATACTTAAGTCCCTTTGTAAAATATAAAACAATTTATGGCGATTTTGGGACGAATGAGAGGTACGTTCACATTGAATAATCAAGGAGGGGGAAATATGGTAACTTAATTACTTCCAGGTTCAGTGGAAGTATAATAACGCAAAAAAAATATTTTTTTTTTGTTGAAATTGGTTTAAATTGGTCATGAAACGTCAAGATTCTAAATTTGAGAAAAAAAAATTCTGTCTGTCTGTCGGTCTGTCTGTAACTTTTTTATGCGCACGTTTACTCTGGAACCGTTTATGATATTGACTTGAAATTTGGTACACTTATGTATTGTAACGAGATCTGGAACTAGATTATATTTTGATCTAATTCCGTTGAAGGGTTCGGGGGTAAATAAGGGTAAATAGGCAAAGCAAGCAGGTAGGACTCCATAAAATTATAATTTAGGGTCTCAAAATTTTTTTTTACATCAGCCACCCCCCACTATCACCCCCACACTATTATGAAAGGGAGTAAAAAAAATAAAATGTGATTTAGTGTGCATACAAGAACGAAATGACTCAAAAAATTGTTGGCGTTAGCTACCCCCTCTACCACCCCCACTCTATTATTAAAGGGAGTAAAATATTACATTGGGATTTAGTGTGTATAAGACTTGGATACAAAATCTGGATGTGGA
Source organism: Leptura quadrifasciata (assembly GCA_963675555.1). Taxonomy (NCBI): domain Eukaryota; kingdom Metazoa; phylum Arthropoda; class Insecta; order Coleoptera; family Cerambycidae; genus Leptura; species Leptura quadrifasciata. The sequence continues at coordinate 7,587,218 of OY776681.1, read as the reverse complement.
AGTAGTGATTCCTTGGGCAGCGGTTTTTAACTAGGATTACAATATAAAATATAATAAGTCTTGTCTTGTCTTAAGTTTGCTAGTTTACATACTGAAATCAATTCTGAATTCTGTTGGCTCGTTTTTAAGAATTGTGTAAAATAAGAATGAGGATATTTACGCACTATTTGACCTTGATAACGTACCCTTAAATCCCATTGGATAGTTGCAAGTAAATAAATAATCACGATCCGTCACTGGAATTTTTATTCTCACTGCCGAGATAATTAAACGCTTCGTTCCTTAGACATACATTTCCAGGTGAAATATTGCACTCGAAAAAATAAAAATAGCTATAAATTTAAACTGAAATTAGAATTTTAAACGAGGAAAATTCAAGATACGAAAAATACACACAACTTTTTATCGCCGAGCCAGTCAACCACCTGGGACGAATTTCCAGAACAAATGCGATTTAATTAGTAATATCTCGGAGCTAATTGCTTCAATGAATTTTGTAAACAAAGATAATTAAAGTCGAGATAGTACCAGCGCTGCTCTTTATAAATTATAACGGCAGAAATCTAAATTATGGACCGCCGTTCTGTGCTGAGTAAAGTGTAGAATCTAAGATCCCGTATGCTAAAAGGGAACCTCGTTTATTACTATGTTAATAATTTTGACAGTCATGTTACATTTGGGAGGCGACTCCGGAATGTACGTTCTATCTCTTTGTTATTCGTTAATATTTGACGGTATGTCTTAACAACTTATCGTATGCCGGAGAAATTAACTGACTTGAACATAATTAATACTTCGACAAAACAAAATTAACTATCCAATATGTTGGTAATAAGGGAGGGATAGGAGATAGGGGAACTTATAATACGAAAAAAAATATATAAAAAATGACAAAAGTCTAAAGTCATATTGGCGCAGCCATTTTTAATTTCTAAATTTTGGCCAAGAATTCATAACTGGCGATCTCGAAAACCCCCAGATATCGATTTTGAGTCAAATCGGATCATAAGCGATAAAGTCGTCCGCCATCTTGAAGTCGCCATCCTGAACTAAAATTTTGACTAGAAATTTGTAATCGGCGAACATGAAAATCCCCAGATATCGATTTTGATCGAATTGGACCATAAATGACAACAGTCGTCCGCCATATTGGCGCCGCCATTTTGGATTTCTAAATTTTGACCAAGAATTCATAATTGGCGATCTCGAAAACCCCCAGATATTGATTTTGACTCGAATCGGATTATAAGCGATAAAGTCGTCCGCCATCTTGAAGCCGCCATCTTGTTTTTTTCTTATATGAATATGAATATATGTCACCAAACTTATACACATGTGCAAAATTTCAAAGCTCTAGCTTAATTAGAATTAATCGAAATTTTGATTGCAGATTTGAACGAACTAACTAACTAACAAACATTGCAAGTTTAATAAAAGCTTTTAAAAAATAGATTATAAAAAAAAGCTTTTAAAAATGATAAATGCTAGACAATTGCTTCCAAAATTTCTATTTCGTTCTGCATTATAAGTAATTTTTTTTAAATTATTTAGTGAACGACATATGTATCTCCGGATATATCTACATATCGTTCTAATGAAGGTGACTTTACTTCATAATTTCTTGTTGGCGTAAAATAAGAAAAAGTTGGAAACAAAACTTTATACTCTTATTAAAATGAATAAACCACGCTATAAAAAATACGAAATAGACGTAATGTTAAAGAATCATAGTCATGATATTTTAAGACCGCCACCTTATCATCCGGATCTAAATCCTATAGAATTAGTATGGGCTTCCCTAAAGCAATATGTAGCAGAAAGGTACGTTACGTTCAAAATTAATCAATTATAAAAACTTTGTGACAATTTCTTCACTTCATTTTCCGTGGACGAAAGGAGAAAACGTGTATAAAATGCAAATATATTTAAATCTGAATATAGAGCTCGCGCACCTTTGCTAGATGTCGCTATTGATGCTATAATAGTTGAGGTTGGGGCAGGTGATAGTGATTATTCAGGTGAGCTGTCCTCAGAGAGGGAGTCAGATCAGGTGACCTAGGAGGCACCGTTCCCAATAAGTTTCATTTAGGTAATTGCAAACGATATGAGTATTGTGAGGTCCTCTCACAGTAAATTCACTTTGAACGTCATCTGGTTCCCTTTTCAATTTCCTGTCTGGATGATGGCTCTCGGGAAAACGTACAGCACACATTAATCGCATGTTGCCGACATTCTGGGTTGAAATGCAAATGTCGTAGAATAAAACGAAATGATTGATAATCAGAAGTGGGATTTTATAATAAAGATATATAATTTTTATTCCAAACTTCAAAATTTAAAGCAAGTTATAAGTTCTGACAATTGAGATGATAAATTGATATTCTTCTCATATTTCAAATATCCTTTCTGGCACATCTTTTATCTAAAATATTTGTTTACCATAACAAAGCATTAAGTGAACTCGGTAAGAAGCGATCGATAAATGTATTAATTACTTAAGATGGCGTGTGTAATTAATTCTTCATCTGAATTTCGTTAACTTATTCATAAGTCGATAATGGAAGACGTCATAACTGATGAGTATCTGTTAAGGCTTCTTTCGAGCGTATAGTTACATAATAAATTAAATAATTTAATTATTGGTTACTAAATTATACAGGATGTTCGATAATTGGTGTTACTTCTTATAATAGTGCATAGTATTCGTTTAATGGCATAACCCCTCTACAAAGTCCTTATTTTAATATAAGGAACGTAACCAGACTGCAACCGACAGCTACTCTCCGGGCTATGTGCCCCGCCGAGCGCTGAATTACAAGCCTGGCGCGTTAAGTGTAATATAATTATATATTACCAACAGAACGCTTAATGCTTCGATTGCAACAAACACCGGCTGAAAGAGACTAATTCCTACTTAAAGGAGCTCTCGAGCCAGTCGTGTCACACGACTTGCAGACTACAGCTTCGAGCTGTTGGCTCTCACCAGTGCAATGTCCTCCTACGACTATTTGGTACTTCAATATCCTTAAGATGCAAAATAGTCGAAATGAAATGAGCGCTTACTGCGAGCGGTGACAAATGTAACGTGTACCGTTGCCTGCTTGTGTCAGTTTCCCATATATCTTGAAAATTAACTAATTTTTTATTTCTGTTATTTGGCATAGTAGACAAGAATGTTAAACAGGACAGTTACTCCATTTTATGAGCAAAACTATTCCTTTAAATGACTGTCACCGATAACCGAACACCTTGTATAACAGGTTTAAAAGAACCCAAATAAGAGTCTAACTATAGAAAAATAATTATACTATAAATATAGACAGATTAAAGGTAAATCCTTATGAATCGTTTTTTGTTTGCTTGTAAACTGATATGTAATTGATATTGTTTTTTTAAATTACATACCGGGTGTCAACGGATCATGGCTCCATGAAAAAAATTTGACTCGAAATTTGTTGGTACATCTAGAGTGCCATGACCAGAAAAAAATTCTTGTAATGGACCGGTGTGATTGTTAAAGAACACGATAAAACCCTCGGTGTACTTTTCGAAACTGTAACAAAATTCGACTGAAAAGCGTGCTTCACGTAAAAATATCGTGGAAGCGGTTTTTAATATTTTTAATCATATTTTCGCTCTACGGAACGTTTTTTATGCCAAAATTTCAATAACTCATCAAGGAGCGTCATTTTAGAAAGTGTAGTAAATGTCGCTGCACAGGGACGTAATGTCGCCCCGATCACCAAAATTTAGAAACAGTAACGAAATTTGACAATTTCGGAAATTTCAAAATTAAAAACTCTTTTACGACTCCACGTTGTTAAGCACTGCAACTCATGCGTGGTGTTAAATATGAGGGCAAGTTAATCCAGCTTCTATTCAAAGTATATCATGAGTTTTAGCGAAAATAGCCCTTAGCAACATGGGACCCCCATCATTTCCTAGCAGTCTATTTTGACGGAAAAATGATGGGTTTTAACGGGATTTACCCTAAACTGGTTCCTCAGTGATTCGGTGTCAGAAAAGTATCTTTACCATGTACTAATATGTGCATGGGACCGCCTTGCCTGAACGTATGAAATTGTAATTGCAGAATATAATTCAAAGTCGTTGCGACTCAAGCATTTTCAAACTCCGAGGAGCGACCAAAATTGGTATTGAACTAAAAATACGTGAATAGACAGGCAAGCAAAAGCCCACCAAAAATTTATAAACATTGAACTTTTCTTGAATCTTTTTGTGTAATCGTTAGGTCAAAAACCGCATATTGGATGGTAGTTGGTATATTATAAGTCGTTCCGGACCTTTGATAATGCCTATTAAATTATTCAACAAACTACCCCTGTCTCTAAAAACATTATCTAGCAACAAAGTGTTTAAAAATAGAGTAAAGATTATGCTTTTAAAATACGGTTTTTATTCAGTATTCGAATACCTTAATTGTGCCAATGTGGAAGAGTAACGTCGGGTTTATAACTATTTGTATTTTAGATTTTTTAGACTTAGTATTATTGTTGCTTTCTTTTTATTGCATTTTTATTATGTGCTGTTACTTTAATTCTTAGTGTATACCATTTTATATTTATATGTATTACTTTTGTACGTACTTTCTATGACAATATTCTATACTTATTATGTAAATCTTATGGAAATAAATTATTATTATTATTATTGTTATAAAATAATTGTTTTCGTGGCCTACCTTGATTTTTTTGTTTCACTTGTGTTTTGACACACATGTCTCACTCTTCTTGCAATAAAGCAGCTCATTTGCAGTTTGAATGTCAAATATGTCAAGAAGTATTTAAGATAGGACCTATACAATATTATATATTTGAAATTCGGGGAAAAAGGGCTTCGCGAAAATGCAATAATATATAGGGCATTCTATTAAAAAGTATATATTATATTTATTTCACATCACGTGACCTATACATTTTTATCACGTTTCACACGTATCACAAAGCTACTTCAAAACGCTGTGATTGAGCCAATTTTTGTCATAAATTGACGTGGAGGTTTTAAATTAAAATAAATTTTATAAATTAAAAAAAAAATTGTTATCATTTTCCCTTAAGCTGCTTATTACTCGAGATATTCGCAAAAAACGCAAATAATATACAAATTCACAGAATCCTAATAAGAATTCCAAATCCGTTCTTTAGCTATTCCGCGAATACTTGGCTGTAGCTTCCTTATATGAAGGCTTTTATAAAGCATGATTGACACGATTCAATTTTCACTTCAATCTCTCAATCAAGTTTCTATTCGATTCTCTATTCTCTAAGGTTTTTATTCGAGCGTGCATTTACCTGTGCAGTTATTTGTTTATTTTACTGCTGCTTTTGCATTCATAAAGTAACATCGAGATATATCAACTCGATACCAACGCATAAAGGGGCACATAACTAATCAAAATTGGGCGATTTCGATACTGGTTAAACCATTCCTCCAGAAGGGTTACGTTAACAAGAAAACCATCCGTCCCAACTTGGCTCCGCTGGCTGTTTAGCCAATCACACATAACCCGAATAAATACCATCCTTGGAGGACAGTCAAACGGGCCGCACGTTTTAAATGCAGTAATAACCCAGAAGTTATGGCCACTCGCGTTTCGAATCCGCTTACGGGTTGGGGATTAAAGCCGATACCGAAGAGGAGAAGGAACGCATTTAAACAGTTTCTTTCTGAGAAACGGGACGTAAAAGAAAGTTACAGATGAAGGGAAAGGAAATAAAAATTAGAGTTTACACGATTCGCTGGGGATCGCTTCGAAATCGTTTGAATATATTTTAAATAAATTCTTTTCAAGTTGACAAAAAGATGGGAGGACGATCTGATACATCTAAATGGTGTATAATATACACTTTCGAGATTTATCTACAATATCTACAGTCTAGTAGTACTTATATTAAGTCAAACAATTATACCCTGGGGGGCAGAGGTCTTTTTGAACTAGTCATCGAATGCCGGCTTATTTTAACAGATACTATGTAGCGAATAACCAAAGGGGACCGTCAGTTGCTCCAGTAGGGGTGGAGGCGGTTGTGGGAGGGTGTAGAAGTAGCTGAATTATTTTTTTTTAATTACTTCAGGAACTGATTTTTTTTAAATAAATTGACGTTATATAACGTTAAAATATAGTCAGCTGCATCGTGGGGGGGGGGGGAGAGGATTGCATGTAAGCTGGCCATATGACCTTACAAAAAATGAATAAAGTAAAATCATTTTCATCATCACTACCCAATGAGCATTACGGGTATAATTCTGAAAATATTTCTACAAGTGTCCTTGATCTATCTTTTGAGTCCAGCTCATCAACTACTACGGTTATCAACCACAAAAACAATCCTGAACATAAAAAGATCAGCTTTGACAAAAACTCCAATACTAGGAGTAATATAAAAACATCAAAACAAAATAAAAACAATAATCACTACAATAAAAAAAATTGAAAACAGTAGATAGCGAGATGTTGCAAAAAGTGCGAATCTTCAACAAAGTAAGAAAAGAAAAATTACAAAAATCCTGTAGTTTTTGGTACAGCAACAAATAACAAATCTAATCTCACAGCAGTGCCTAGGAGGACGTGGCTCTACGTTGGTCGTGTAACTTCTGGAACAGGCGAGGAAGGGATGCAAGAACATATAAACGTTATGTTTCCAGATCATGAATTTATTATAGAAAAATTGCCTAAATGGAAAATGGACAGACAGAATCTTTTAAAATAGGGATGAATTATGATCTCTTACAAGAAGCTTATGATGCTGATAAATGGCCTAAAGGTTCTCTTATTAAAAAATATACATTTTTTCGGGAACGATGATTTAGTCTCAGGTAATAATATTCCGTTACATAAAGTATTAAATATAATGCATGTAAATGTACAGGGCGTACTTAACAAACTTAATAAAATTGAATTTTTGTTACTTAATAAAAATATTGATGTTATGCGTATTTCAGAATATTGGGTATGTAGTAATGACATAGAAAATATTAGCTTTTCTGACTATAAAATAATGTCCCGTTTCTCAAGACTCCACCATATACATGGTGGCTCACTTATAATGATTAATAATAAAATACAATCATTTGACATCCTTTCTATTAAATTGTTGTCAGTTGAGGTCCTTAAACAGTCAATTGTTTTACCACTCTACAAAAAAGGTCCTCCTGATGAAAAGGAAAGTTAAATACAAATATCTGTATTCAGTGCAGTATCTAAGTTATTAGAAAGAATTGTACACGACAGAGTTGCTTTGTATTGTAAAACAAATAAAATATTGACTACAGAACAACACGGATTTCGAACAGGAAAGTCCACCGAAACAGCCTGTTCTAATTTCTTAGAATATGTGTATGAATCGCTTGATAGTGGTAAATATGTTGTATCTTTAATATTCGATTTAACAAGGGCATTTGACGTAATCGATAGTAAACTGCTTAAATCTAAACTATACAGTATTGGTATAAGGGGAACAATACTGACGTGGTTTTTGTCTTATATGGAAAACAGAAAGTTTAAAGTAAAACTAAATGAATGCGAGTCTGAAATCCATGATCTTGTTATTGGAGTTCCACAAGGGTCTATGCTGGGGCCGTTACCTTTTTATTATATATCAACAATATGCCTGTAAATATAACTTCAGGTCATGTGACAATATTTGCTGATAATATAACGGTTACTTTGGTAGCACAGACTCTTGAGGAGCTCCAAGAACTCGTTGACAAGACAATTGAGGAAGTTAGTACATGGGCCCAAGGAGATAAACTATTAAATGATATTGAAACTGTGTTCATGAATTTTACGTTACAGAGGCCTCTGCCAGTTAATCTGTTCATATATGACAATATTATGTTATCAATGAGTACAAAATTGCTAGGTACTTATGTGGATTACCATCTACTTTGGCATGTGCATATAAAACGTGTGTGGAAAACTAAACAAAGCATTCTTTGCCATACTGCAAATAAACGACAGCTTAGACCGTACAAGTCTCTTAAATATCTATTATGCAATGGCATACGCACATATATCATATAATATAATATGTTGGGGTAGTCCCAGAGATAGGGAAAGGGTATTTATATGCCAGAAAAGAATAATTCGACTAATGTACAAATTAAATTCCATCGAAAGTTGTCGAAATACTTTCATTGACAAAAGTATTTTAACTACGCCTTGTATATTTATATGTAAATCTAACCGTTGTAAAAAAAATATATGAATCTGTTTATAAAACGAAATCAGGTCCAACTGACGACCTTTATAGGCCAGTAAAAATAACGGATCGACCTAAAACAAATTTGGGACAAGCTGATTTTAGCGTGATTGTGTTCCATAAGAGCAACTTTTTATGTGCATTAAAATCCGCAGTGATTAATTTAGTTTAAAAGAAACGTGGCTGCTACTCGGTTTGGTACCGGATCAAAAACCAGATTTCACACATATTTTCAATTAATATTTTGGATTGTTTTAATTGAAATTTCGATTTATTCGGATTTAATTAGCGAGTTTGTCCAAAAGTCGTATTCTGGGTAAGTAATTTCTTTGATTTATTATAGACACGTGCTCATCGTAGAGGTTAATTTTGAGACTAATTTTGTAACTTTAATTATAGACAACTTTGGTAAGGCCAGATTTCGATTTGGTACAGCTAGATTTTGGGTACAGAACTTACCAACTATTCTGCTTTTGATTATTGGATTTGGACTTTTGGATCATTTGCTGTTCTTTGGTGTTCCATTTAAAAACCAAAAGTTGGGGTCATTTCCGGTGTAACCGGAAGTGGTAAAAAATGACACTTATGCCTGTCTTCTTGGTCATATAATACATCTACCAAATTTCATTCCGATATTCTTAAAAATAAGGGAAAAAGGGGGTCTACCATGATCCATTGATTCCTGGTATAATAATTTATGTAATGACTACAATAAGATGGTTAATGAAGGGCAAAAAATGAAGGGCTATATTACTGTACATCATTTCAGTTAATTAGGGGTTAAAAACGGTATTGACTTATCCGAGACACTGTTACCACGCAAATTACGAAGTAAGGTAGGGTGCTTAAGAAATAGAGGAAGCAGAGAAATTTCTTGACATAAAATTCCCAACATATGTGTAATTAATTTTGTAACATCAAATAGAAATGGTAGACCAGCAAATATTATTTTTTCGCTACCTTTCAAAAGTGGATTGAAACAAATTTAGAATATTTAATCATGTTTTAATTAAAATTTGCGCGAGACTGAAGCGAAACAAATTAAAAATTAATTAAGCGTTCAGGTTATTTTAAATAAATAATTTGTAAATGTTTGGTTGTTGGAAATCGGGTATAGTGACATTCAGAATGTTTGTTTGCGACGGTGAATTAACGCATATTTCATCAAATGTTGACTGCTATGACATAAAAAGCGATGAAGTGTAACAAATCGTTTGCAAAATTACTAGAAGTAAATTTCATCGAACCAACCACGATATACTATTAAATAAGCTGGCTGGATCATTGCGGTTCCTAAGACTTTTTTGAGTTATAAGAATGCTACTTTGCATGTGGTTGCAATTCTATCGAAATATCTGGCACCCACCTCGGATGTTCCCCAGGGATCAATTTTCGGACCACTTTTCTTTATTATATTCTTTAATGATATTGTTAACAGCTTGACTGTATCATGAATGTTGTACACTAACGGTTTGTATGTTTTTTTGCAGAGTTACAAGTATCGGAAACTATCGAATTTTAGAAGAATTCAGAGAATTTATAGAACATTTTAAAACAGCAGTTATATTTTAGTTAGTAGATACATAAACATAGAAATTTCATCAAATGACATAACTGCTAATAAGTATTTGAATATTCTGCACGGAAGAGATTTTGAACTTTTATAAACAACTATACATGGGTCCAGCAGAGAACAATACAAGTTGTATAGACCATATACCGTTTGACTACAATAAACAGAAACAGTATTTTTGTGAGCTATATTTCAGTAAAAAGAAATTTGAAATCCATAGCCTACTTAATGAGATATATTACAAAAACCTGAAACATATGAAGACAGCAAACGGTTAGATTTTCCTTATTTGAGATGCGAAAAAGTTAAAGAGATAAAAGTTGACGGCAAAGACAATAAGAATAATAATGTGTATCAAAAAATTCGAAAAACGTAGTTGGCTTTGACATACGCTCTTGTGCAAAATGAAGAGAAAAAATCTCAAAGTAGGCCATGACACCATTAATTCCGTATATTTTTTCTCTTTCCAACGATATAAAACATGTCACAAAAATTTTAACCGATAGTGTCAATATTTAATATTTTACGAAAACCACAATTCATATCATTGAATCGTAAAAATCAGCTGTGCCATGATTAGTGAAAAACAATGTATACAGTTATTAACAAATTTGACAGATTGTCACTGTTGTATGTTGCGTTGTCGAGTTCTAATACAAGTGTTACATCAGTAATTATGATGTACACCAATAATAACAAATTCGATATGATTAGCGTTTATTGTCAGTGCAATTTTGACACTGAAATGGCAGTCAAGGTTTACGGAGATAGATTTCCAGATGCTCCGCAGCCAAATCGAACTATGGTTTAGTCCAAGTTAGTCCAAAATTTAAAAATGCACGGTTCATTTTCAAAAAAAGTAGTAAGTCGAGGCCATGTTGCGGATAATGTAAGAAAAGTGAATAGAGTATTGAATTACATATAATATGAAGAAACCCTTTTGAGACATATTCAGAGAAACTGTCGCATAAAAAAAGACAGTGCAAGAAAAATATTTAAGAAAAACAGATTTTGATGTTACAAGATGAAGAAAGTTTAACATTTAAATGAGGGAGATAAGCCGAGGAGAGTGAAATTTTGTAGATGGTTGTTAAATAAAAAAAGGAATAACCTGCTGATATGTAGCAAAATTCTTTGGTCGGACGCATAATTTTTTTCTAATAATGGATTTTTCAATAGAAATATGCATTATAAGTGGACACGAGAAAATACACATTGGTGCAGAGAGGCTGCTTTCCAAGAAAGATTTTCTACGAATGTTTGGGTGGGTCTTTTTAGAGACTAAAGTAGACCTTATTTTTATGATGGCAAATTAACATTTGTGTGAACTTAGCAAAACAACTTTGCAAAATTAAAAAAACTATAGTCTTATTATTTACCACTAATTAGCCGCTAATTAATCGTGAAAGTAATAATTTTACCGTTGTTAATTTTGAAAACATTTTCGGGTGTTCTGCTAACTTCACGTGGAAGTTAGCAGAACATCAACCAAAAATTTATTTACATTAAAAGTAGGTAGCTCAGAATTTGCCGTTTTTTAACCGTAAACGAATGGTGAAAATGAAATTTAAAAAAAATAAAAATTAAGGCGGAAAAACAAAAAAAAACATTTTTTTGAATCAGAACAAACTTGGCAGAAATTAATAACCCCTAGGCCTAGTATTTGCCGTTAATTAGCCGCTAATTAATCGTGAAAGAACAATTTTACCGTTGTTAATTTTTTAAAAAATTTCAAGTGTTCTGCTAACTTCACATGGAAGTTGGCAGAACATCTACCAAAAACTTTTTTTAATTAAAAGCAGTGGCTCAGAATTTGCCGTTTTTTAACCGTAAACGAATGGTGAAATTGAAATTTTAAAAAAATAAAAATTAAGGCGGTAAAACCAAAAAAATTATTTTTTAAAATCAGCAAAAACTTTCAGAATGAAAAACCCATAGGCCTATTATTTGCCGTAAATTTTCCGTTAATTAATCGTGAAGGTAACAATTTTACCGTTGTTAATTTTTTAACAAATTTCGGATGTTCTGCTAACTTCACATGGAAGTTAGCAAAACATCTACCAAATTAGTTTTTAATTAAAAGTAAGTAGCTCAGAATTTTCCGTTTATTAACCGTAAACCAATGGTGCACATGAAATTAAAGAAATAAAAATTAAGGCGATAAAACCAAAAAAATTATTTTTTAGAATCAGCAAACTAATTCAGAATTGAAAGTTACGAAAGAAAATACATAAACACGAGAGAAAAATGATAATCAAAGTATCCGCAACAGACTCGAGGGTTAAATGAATTTTTTTTAAAGAAGAACATTAATGAGACAGGCGACACATCGTGAAATCAGAAACAAATGATTGAATGAGACAAAACTGAATAACATGCAGAATAAAGAAATGTTTGAATCGATACTTGAAAAACGAGAAATAGTCTTAAAAATGTTTAACTGCTTAATTAATAAAAAATTGGTAGATCATCTCGGCAAATTCTAAAACGTCAATTATAACTAGGGTGAAGGAAAACTGACTCCCAAAGGTCATTTTCAAACGAGCTTAATGGCCTTTCTATTGAATTTCGGGGAAAGAAAAATCAATTAATGTCCAAAAACATTGCAAAATTATCATCACGGCACGATTAATTAAAGAACGGAATTTCTGAAGGAATACTGAGCACCAAAAGCCATTATCAAACGAGCTTAATGGCTGTTATGCTGAGTTTCGGGGAAAAAAATTAAAAATTCTTAATAAAAAATTGCAAAATTCGCAAGACAAATTCGAAAATGTTATGATTAATTATAAAAGCGGGAATAGAAAATTCCTGAAGGAATAGTAAAATTTGATTCCCTTTTTTGGTTTTACCGCCTTAAATTTTATTTTTTTAAATTTCATTTTCACTATTCGTTTACGGTTAAAAAATGGAAAATTCTGAACTATCTACTTTTGGTAGATGTTCTGCTAACTTCCATGTGAAGTTAACAGAACACTCGAAAAATTTAAAAAAATTAAGAAAGGTAAAATTGTTACTTTTACGATTAATTAGCGGTAAATAATAGGCCTGTAGTTTTTTATTTCTGCAAAGTTTTTGCTGATTCTAAAAAATGATTTTTTGGTTTCACTGTCTTAATTTTACTTTTCTAAAATTTCATTTTCACCATTCGTTTATGGTTAAAAAACGGCAAATTCTGAGCTACCTGTTTTTAATTAAAAAAAGTTTTTGGTAGATGTTCTGCTAACTTCCATGTCAAGTTAGCAGAACACTCGAAATTTTTTTAAAAAATAACGGTAAAATTCATACTTTCACGATTAATTAGCGGCTAATTAACGGCAAATAATAGGCCTATGGGTTGTTCATTCTGAAAGTTTTTGCTGATTTTAAAAAATTATTAGAATGCATGGTGCACAATTTGAGCATTTGTAGTTAGAAAAATAAATACACACATTTTCTTTTCAGTATGGTAGTAGGTAATACTGTTATACATAGTTTTTCATTTTTTTTTTTTGGATGTTCATTTTGTAATTGTATTTGTATTTATGAGATATTTGTTTGTATTAAATTGTAATAAGTAATTACTGAATTATAATTATTATAAAGTAAATTTTTACTATTATGGCGTAGCTGATTTTTACGATTCAATGATTCAATGCATTGTGGATTTCGTAAAATATTAAACATTGACACTATCAGTTCATACAAGTTCAAATAAATCAGTGACAAGGTTAACTGCGACAGTGATTACAACACGCACATTTACCCATTCAAAAACACCTCATCTCCCGGCCCTAAAATTCCCTTTGTTTAAAATTTTGGTGCATGAAAATATCATTAAAACGTCGGTGGGAAACACGGTTGCTGGGAGTGCTTGCGAATTCCACAGAAATTACCATGTCGTCGGAAATTATCTAATATCAGATGCCGGCAGAGCGCAAGCAGGCAAATTCGGGAGCAGGAACCATTGACGCAAATATAATAAGTAGAATAGAAGATCCCGTGCACTTGGAAGACTTTATTTCTTTCAAAGTTTATTATTAAAACAGATCCGAGAGCAAGCGTTACTTCTTATAGTGAAATTTCAAGTCTCAATGAACAATTTCAATTACTATATATGCAAATATAGAACATAAAAGTGAGCAACGTAGTGGTGTTTTACTTTTTAAATTGTAAATACGCTGGAAGCAACACTTTAGTGTAAAACTGGCAAGAAGTATTTGAATCTAGGACTTATTTTAACACATAATAAAAAAGTACAAGAAAGTTGTCGGAAGTTGCACGATCCACTTTCCAAATGATTTTAAAAAATTGTAAATTTCATTCCTATAACATTCATTCAACTCACAATAAATAACAATGATCAGCGGCTGCAATTGCGTCAAACACAGTCAAAATAGGATTAGAAGTGGATTTTATTCCACCAGCAATTTTATGTACAGACATTCTTTAAGAGCTGTACAGACCTGTCAACACAGTAGGTTAGGTTTGGTAGGTGCATACGATAGGTTAGGTTCGTTAGGTGCGCGCACCTAACCCACCTAATTTCTGCCACCCAGATCACGTCCTATCAAAACAAGTTACAGATTTTAGCTTTTTCTAAGGTTTCTAAAATATTTTTCATCGTGATAATTATTGCCTCTCTCGTGGCCACTCCTGATGAACACATGCCATCCAGTTCATGACGTCAGTGTAACTGCCGTTGTTCCTCTACTTGGTGAGTCCGTATCGTCCGATACTACTGGCATAAAAAGCTGGCGTCTAGACCTGACTTATAAAAAAAATGATCCGTTTTGGACTTAATGGCATAAAATGGCGGCTAATTGAAATTTTATATAACAAATTCAATTGCGCACACTGGGTTTAATATTTCTGCACCAAATTTCAGGGTGTTTTTGTTAAAGCAATTGGCAGATTTTCTGAAAGTTTGAAGCTGATCGGTTCACCCAGCGACTCTGGGCAGCAAAATGAAAAAAAAACTATTTTTGGCCAGTTTCTTACTTTTGTAGGTTATGGTTGCGCTCCTAAGACCCACACTAAACCTAGATTTGTAGAAAATTTAATTACAAAGATTTTCTTTTTTTTCGTCCCGATCGGACCTATACAGGGTGTCTCACCGGGAACTGAATCGATCGATATAGAGAAAAGTACGCATCAGAAAATTTTCAAAATTTAGATAATTACTAATGTCGGTGTGGCCAATTCAACTAAAATAATTACAAGCAGCTGGCACTTCCACTTATACCGGAAGTCGATACCAACTTGCTTATTTCAAATGGAACACCCTATATATTTTAGGGTTTTCGAAAAGAGTATAAAATTCTGAGTCCTCATCTGCTTCTTGTCACATAAAAAGAACATAAAGAGAACTACGTTCTACAACTGAAATAAATTCAATAATATCATACCAAGTGTTCCCTTTTTCGCGTTACATTTTGTCAACTTCAAACCGCGAAAACTTGTTTAGGTCAAATGGAACACCCTGTATTTTTTTACGTCAAGTTGTGTAAAACTGAATTTTCTTTTTTCTGATATTAGCATTGTGGGGGTTAAAGTTACAACTTTTTGAAATATTTGCGATTTTATTAGAAATTCATGAATTGTTGTAATCATTTCATCAAAATAGCCATGATTAGAAACAATCAGTCATTATCTTATGTCAAAAAATGCCAGCACGTTTAAATTACACCCACGAAGACTTTTTAAACTTGTTTATTATTTATGGAGAATGTGATAAAGTAATATCAAGAACTTGCAGCACATTTGCTACTCGATATGCAGAAAAACAGAAACCGTCACCAAACACTGTAAAGCGCATACTGGAAAATTTTTAAAATTATGGCTCCGTCAAGGCAAAAATGCAAAGAAGAAAGCCTATTGTCGATGACCAAAAAAAAATTGAAATAGTCATTCTGGGATATTTTCATGCATTTCCAAGGATGTCATTAAGACAAGCTGCTCTGGAATCGGGACTATGCAAGGATTCAATTCACAGAATCTTATTAAAACATAAGTTTCACCCGTTTTCATTCCATATGGTTCAAGGATTAAAAGAAACCGATTTCCTAAGGAGACAGAATTATTCTGAGTTTATTCTAATAAGGTCTGAGGGTCACGATTCTTATTTGGGAAATATTATATGGACAGATGAAGCAAAATTTACTAAAAATGGACTTTTTAATAGACACAATTCGCATTATTGGAGTGAGGAAAGTTGGCAGTTCAATGTTTACTGTGCCATAAGAAACGATAGAGTGGTGGCATTACAATTTTATCAGGAAAATTTAAACGGTAAAATTTACCTCTCGCCGAACATAGAAACATTTTTTATCAGCACGACGCCGACGGTGCTCCCCCACATAACGCATATTTAATTAATAATTATTTACAAGAAACTTTTTATGATCAATGGATTGCCAATAATGGACCTTTCTTATGGCCTCCTCGCACGCCCGATTTATCAGTCCTGGATTATTTCATTTGGGGAACTATTAAAAATAAAGTTTATGAGAGCCCATTAACAACCATTGAAGATTGTATGCAAAGAGTAAGAAATACATTTCAAAACAGATCACAGGATTCAATTAGAAGAGCTACCCATGAGAAACTAATCCCAAGATGCGAAAAATGTGTCGAGGTTCGAGGGCGGAATTTTGAGCAATTATTAAATTAAAATGAAGTCATATTTTAAATTGATCTTATCTCTGCTATTTTAGTTCATGCCATATCTTCAATTCGATTAATACGCATGTTACAGTGTTAGTGTTATTTTGCGTTTTTGTGGATATCGAGTAGCAAATGTGCTGCAAGTTCTTGATATTACTTTATCACATTCTCCATAAATAATAAACAAATTTAAAAAGTTTTCGTTGGTATAATTTAAACGTGCTGGCATTTTTGACATAAGATAATGACTGATTGTTTCTAATCATGACTATTTTGATGAAATGATCACAACAATTCATGAATTCCTAATAAAATCGCAAATAATTCAAAAAGTTGTAACTTTAACCCCCACAATGCTAATATCAGAAAAAAGGGAATTCAATTTTACACAACTTGACGTAAACAAATATAGGATGTTCCATTTGATCTAAACAAGTTTTCGCGGTTTGAAGTTGACAAAATGTAACGCGAAGAACGGAACACCTGATATGATATTATTGAATTTATTTCAGTTGTAAAACGTAGTTCTCCTTATGTTCTTTTTACGTGACAAGAAGCAAATGAGGATCTTTTACAAGAAGAAGCTTATAACGCTTCTTGCAAACCGTTGCACCTGTCAAATTTTCTATAAAATGTCAAATATCTCTGAAACGGCAAGGTTTAGGTATAGGATATGCTACATATTTTTTTCGACTCAGAATTTTATGGTCTTTTCGAAAACCCTAAAATATATAGGGTGTTCCATTTTAAATAAGCAAGTTGGTATCGACTTCCGGTATAAGCGGAAGTGCCAGCTGTGTGTAATTATTTTAGTTGGATTGGCCACACCGACATTAGTAATTATCTAAATTTTCAAAATTTTCTGATGCGTACTTTTCTCTATATCGATCGATTCAGTTCCCGGTGAAACACCCTGTATATCTCGACTCATTTGCATTTTTAGGATGAAAAACGCGGTTAAAAAAAATAAATTATTAATAACAATTCTCCTCCCCAATAAAATCCAACCATAAAATTGTTGATGGAAAAAGTTCCTTCACCTATATTGATTTTGTGTGCTATTCTGACTGTTATATGTGAGCTAACGAGTGAATAGATAATTTAATTTTTTTCTACGTTTGTTTTTCCACCGAATGTTCATTTTTCGTAATGGTATTCGATCAATATAACTGTCGCTATAATGGGTAATAGTTTTTTCACTATTGTGGATTTTCCAATCAACAAATGAATAGAATTCTTTGAGGAGCCTTTATTGTTTGTTGCTATATACGTTTCCTTTGTTAGAAGTAATTCTAGTTTGATAATGAACTTCAAACAAACCTCAGAGAAACATGTTTGAATATTATTAAAAATGCTTTAGGGGTTACATATCTACGTGTCATAAAAATATGCGAAAACTAGAGGTAATTTTTTTATAAAAGGGTTGTTAACTTAGTTCTACATAGGAAAGCCTGTTTAAAACAAGTACGTTTCTCTGGCAGGCCCCTTTTCAAAGTGTAGAGATAATACTTTGTCGTTTACATAAAAGATGTAATTTTCTTTGTGTGTATTATTAAAAAGGGGTACCTCGCTTTAACGCTGATGGCGTGCTTTTCAATTTAATTAATAGATTCGCTGCAGTTGGCCATTACGAAAGCTTACCTACATAAAGGCAAATGGGAAGACGTCTTCAATTCGACTTGTATCTATTTGCTTCATGTTTGTTAACGCCAAAAAATTTTTAGACGTTTCGTTCTTGTATACACACTGAATCACATTTTAATTTTTTTCATTCCCTTTCATAATAGTGTGGTGGTGGTATTGGGGATAATAGGGGGGGGTGGCTGAAGCCAAAAAAAATTTCCAGACCTTTGTTGCGGACATTTAGCGTATACGACCCACCATACGCCTTAGCGTTTTGTGGGCCACATAATAACAACCGCTACGTCCGTAGCAGAGTTTCGCTATTATCCACGGGAGGGCGATATACTTCCAGCTCGTGAAAAGCAGAGAGACATTTTTTGTTGGCGTATACGGTTGATAATCTCACAAAACTCGTTTTATCCGAGGCATCCTAGTGGATTTTGGGATTGTCAACACAGGAAAATTTTCTCCATCTGTTGTTGTTCCGTTTAGCGGAATATTTTGTTGTGAGTAAATTTTAACTGCGGAAGCAGGATATTTAAGTATACAGGGCTTTCCTTTGGAAGTATCGTGTCGACTTGAAAGGCGGCCTCGACCCGATTCATCCAACTTCTAGGAACATTGGTTCCCTCATCAGTGAGGTAAATTATATTTCTTTTGTAGGTTATGTCAGATTTAAATTGCTCTCATGAGGCATGCTTTACGTGCATTTACGACCATGCAAATTAAATCAGTAAATCTTTGGGGTTCCACGGACGGGGCTTCCACACACAGTAGTGAAGTTCCACGGACGGGGCATCCACACACAGTAGAAACTTCCAGGGCTGGAGAGGCTATAATCAACCCCCATCCTCGGGTCAATTTCTTTCGTACCGAAGACACCACCGTAGGGCTACAGTTTCTTCAACGTCGAAGTCGGTATCGTACCAGCCTAGATAAGTGTGTTGTTTTTATTTACCGGGGACCACCTTCAGTGGTTCTGCGCCGAATATATTCCATTCATACTTACTTTTGTATTTTAACTTGTAATATTTAAAGATTTCATGCATTTATATTTATTTAACGAGGTTCTCTAAATCAGACCCATTGTGACCGAATTTATTACCATTTATCCTCACGTTGTAAACCGATGTGTAGCTACACGAGGCATTTTATTAATGTTGTAACTTATTAATCAAGAAATTTGCCACACCTTTTGAACATCGCCAGGTTACATGCTAGAGAACCAATATTTGTAAATTCCGTAATATAGTCATTATTTCGTCTGCGACCACTACGTATGGAACCCTCAGTGATTTGTGTAAGTAACTAAACCAATAATTTGTCATAGTTTATGTAAACTTGGGCTTAACGCCCTGAGATAGTCTGAGCTAGTGAAATTTATCCGGGGTAAGTTGTGTCTGCGATATCTGCTACACTACAGTAGCCCAAGTGAGTTTCTTTATGTAATATCTTATAACCATTAATATCCAACGTATTTATTTGTTTATGTACGTGTAAATCGTAGCACCTTGACTTTTCGTACATGCCCTAAATTGCGATTTTATGGACTCTTACCTGCTTGCTTTGCCTATTTACCCTTATTTATCCCATTTACCCTCGAACCCTTAAATGGAATTAGATCAAAATATAACCTAGTTCCAGATCTCGTTATACTACATAAGTGTACCAAATTTCAAGTCAATATCATAAACGCTTCCAAAGTAAACGTGCGCACAAAACAAGTTACAGGCAGACCGATAGACAGACAGAATTTTTTTTTTCGCTCAAATTTAAAATCTCGACGTTTAATAAGCCTATTTCAAAAATATATATATATTTTTACGTTACTGTACTTCCACTGGACGTGGAAGTTATAAGAAAACAACGTTATTAGTATCAGGTCAGCCCCTCTGCAAACAATTTACAAACAGCAAGAAAAATCAATATATATTTTTTTCATTGTGAAAACAACGCCTCCTTTTGCAAATACTTAAGCCCTAATGCATTGTAACCATCAATATATTTGCTCTTTATTTTAGAAAATGGCATAGTAGGTATCCCAATTTATCACAGGATTGGTAATAGCTCCAAATCAACACAATAAATTTGGATTTATCTGTTTATGGACTTTGGCTGACTACAAGTGCGCAATTCCACGAAATATGAGGTGATATATATGTATTACCGGTTCATGTTTATTTAAAGCACATTATAAAAGGCATAAGGGTTGCGGAAAGAGTCATAAATTTGTAAAACTTCTGTAATATAGAAGTATATATGGGAGTTTAAACTTCTGTTTTATCGCTTCGTGGACAAGGGAAAATATTAAATCTTACTTATATCCCAATACTTGTTCTACGGCTATCGTATCGCTATTAGCTCCTACTTAACTACCAGAATTCAGTATGTATTTTACAGCGAGTTTGATTCTAAACAATTCACTGCCACTTCTGAGGTACTCCAAGGATCTAATCTTGGTCCCTTACTATTCCTTGCTTTACATTAACGGCTTGGTACAAACTATTGATTGTGAAAAAGTGCCGGTTTCAGCATGATTAATTACCGCAAAATGGCAAAAAATATTTGTCATGTCACAACTACTATGAGTTATAAATTTTTGGAGCAGATACTCATAGCTGCGTTGCCTTTTTGATGTTGATTTTAAGGGAACGGTTACATATTTGTCTCTACTGCGCATATTATAATTATGGTGTTGGATGTTGTCTTTCGGAATGAGCTTTTATTGCAACTTTGAGATAACATAGTTGACTGATATCTAAAACATTAAATTCTTTACATAGAGCATCCGAGAAATAAAAACTCTAAACTCTAAAACTTTAATATTTTTCGCTGCAGTACACAAAGGTCATCAGCAGCTACCCAAGCGATAATACTATAACTAAGGTGGCTTTCCACCAGAGCATGGCAGACTATTTTCAACTGTTTCCAGTCTAGGAAATCTTTAATTTGTCTTATTGTATATGAAACATATCTTAATTTTTTGTTGAGTTGAGTATGTGTTTCATATCCTGCTCTACTGTATGTTTTAAGTTAGTCCAAGATGTATCTTCATAGTAGATGGCAGTGTCATCTGCAAAAGTTATTGTTTCCATATCCGGCAAATCATTGATATATAGGTTGACCAACCCTGGTCCTAACATTGTGCCTTGAGGTCCGCTACATGTCATATCTTCATACTGGCTATTGACATCATTGACTTGAACGCGTTATTTTCTTCCCGTAAGGTAGGTTGCATGATACCACGACAATTCACTCCTGGTATACCTGCACTGATTATTTTCCAATAATGCTTAAAACATAACTTGATGCTCGCACCTTTAATAACACATCAAACGAAACTGCAGTTTTCTGATTGATATGACGTTGAACATTTGTTTCCCGGTCTGCTAAATGCCTAATTCAATTAAACAAGACCCTTCTCAAGACCCTGTACATGAAGTTTTTATTTTAGTAGCTTGTTGAAGACATATAACAAAGTAGAAAATATCAAATATATTCTACATTACAAACTTTCCAAGCCATTACGTTTTACATCTAGTTAAATTTTATATCTGGATCAGAGAAAGTTTCAGAAGAATTCTCTACCGGTGCAATCCCAACCAAAATATATTTAAAGCAAAGTTAATGCATTATTCAAGCTCCTCTTTTAGACTTTCTATAATCTTATATCTTTCAGGAGTATGGGTAAGAATATCTACCTTTCCACACACAGTAAAAGCGATAACGTGAGGCATCCACCAGAGCGGTAATCCGATTTTTTTTTGCTTCGGGGATGCCATGTAGCTGCGAAATGTGTGTGTATGTGTGTGCATATGCGTGAACAATGCGAGTAACAGGAAATATGAAATATACAGTTTGCTCGACTTTGTTCGTAAATATACACAATGTAAACACGGGGCCGTTTCCGTAAAGTAATATTCGTATACAATACGTACGCATTTGAGAATATAAAGTAATTGCTTGATCTTACTACAAACGAATAATATGAGGATGAAAAGAAACTGTACCTTTCTGTTGTGTGATCTATGAATTTATTTTGGAATGAAGGCTCATTGCTGTGGAAAATACTATTAGCTCAGACGCGATTACGATTAACCTAAACGACTAAACTTTAGACTTAGATTTAGTTGCCGTTAAACTTTATATCCACGGTAAAATACTATATACAGGGTGTATCACCGGGAACTGAATCGATCGATATGGAGAAAAGTACGCATCAGAAATTTTTTTAAATTTAGATTAGATAAATTACTAATGTCGGTGTGGCCAATCCAACTAAAATAATTACAAGCAGCTAGCACTTCCGCTTATACCGGAAGTCCATCCAACTTGCTTATTTCAAATGGAACGCCCTAAATATTTTAGGGGTTTCAAAAAGAGCATACAATTCTGAGTCGAGAATATGTAGTATATCCTATACCTAAACCTAGCCGTTTCAGAGATATTTAACATTTTATAGAACATTTGACAGGTGCAACGGTTTGCAAGAACCGTTATAACTTTCTTCGTGTAAAAGATCCTCATTTGCTACTTGTCACATAAAAAGAACACAAGAAGAACACTACGTTCTACAACTGAAATAAATTCAATAATATCATACCAAGTGTTCCGTTTTTCGCGTTACATTTTGTCAATTTCAAATCGCGAAAACTTGTTTAGGTCAAATGGAACACCCTGTATTTTTTTACGTCAAGTTGTGTAAAATTGAATTCCATTTTTTCTGATATTAGCATTGTGGGGGTTAAAGTTACAACTTTTTGAAATATTTGCGATTTTATTAGAAATTCATGAATTTCATCAAAATAGCCATGATTAGAAACAATCAGTCATTATCGTATGTCAAAAAATGCCAGC
The DNA here is from genome assembly GCA_963675555.1 of Leptura quadrifasciata. Lineage (NCBI taxonomy): Eukaryota > Metazoa > Arthropoda > Insecta > Coleoptera > Cerambycidae > Leptura > Leptura quadrifasciata. Next base: position 7,564,298 of record OY776681.1, on the reverse strand, counting down.
ACGTTTAAATTACACCCACGAAGACTTTTTAAATTTGTTTATTATTTATGGAGAATGTGATAAAGTAATATCAAGAACTTGCAGCACATTTGCTACTCGATATCCAGAAAAACGGAAACCGTCACCAAACACTGTAAAACGCATACTGGAAAATTTTAAAAATTACGACTCTGTCAAGGTAAAAATGCAAAGAAGAAAGCCTATTGTTGATGACGAAAACATTGAAATAGTCATTCCAGGATATTTTCATGCATTTCCAAGGACGTCATTAAGACAAGCTGCTCTGGAATCGGGACTATGCAATGATTCAATTCATAGAATCTTATTAAAACATAAGTTTCACCCGTTTTCATTCCATATGGTTCAAGGATTAAAAGAAACAGATTTCCTAAGAAGACAGAATTTTTGTGAGTTTATTCTAATAAGGTCTGAGGGTCACGATTCTTATTTGGGACATATTATATGGACAGATGAAGCAAAATTTACTAAAAATGGACTTTTTAATAGACACAATTCGCATTATTGGAGTGACTCAAATCCTCATATGTTCAGAGAGCGAAACTTTCAGGAAAGTTGGCAGTTCAATGTTTACTGTGCCATAAGAAACGATAGAGTGGTGGCATTACAATTTTATCAGGAAAATTTAAAAGGTAAATAAAATTTTCTCTTCTGCTAATATGTGTAGGTAAATTTTTGTTTTTTTTTTTAGGTGAAAGATATCTGAATATCTTACAAAATTTGAATAATAACTATTTAGAAAATTTACCTCTCGCCGAAATAGAAACATTTTTTATCAGCACGACGGTGCTCCCCACATAATATTTAATTAATAATTATTTACAAGAAACTTTTTATGACTGCGGTGATTTTTTTAATATCCATCTGCAGATTGCATTATTTTAACAAAAAAATTCATTACATCCTAGTGGTTGGGAGATATTCAATGCTAATATAGGAATGAATAGAGCCTAGAAAGAGGCTTCGAAAAATGTACTGATATACACAGCATTCCATTTAAAAAAAGGCACTTGGTCCTGTAATTTCGTCTTGGCTCACCCTGTATGTTCGAAAATAATTTCCAGTTATAGACTCTTTTATCTAGTTTACTTGCAATTTTTTAAAAATTTTCTAGCTATCGTAGAACTCGAGATATCGAGGTCCGACGCACTATCGCCCCACCCTGTATATGTTATATATGTGGTATTTATATGTTATTTATAATTTTGCGGGACTACTTCCTGCATTGTAATAGGACTGTTATAAGATGTAGAGCAATGTAAATAAATAAGTAAAATAAATATTTTCATATTTGCTTTCGGCTAACGTAGACGATTCCGAAAAGTTTATAGTTGAATGTGAACTACTAATTAGAGATCTTATAATGAAAAATTCGCAAAGTTTAATAAAGCCATTTAAAGTTTTTCGTGATAACACTTACAATTAAACTAAGTTCGAATCGTTAAATTCTGGTTACATTCAAGGGACGGGTATCCTCGGAGGCATAATTATAACCGGTTGTATCAAATTTTGGGTATCATTTAAAATTCGTTAACGCACGATGAATAATTAACGAGTTATCAAAAGTTTAAATTCAGAACGTAAAAGGGTTGGTAAGGGACCGTCGCTAGCGGTGTATAATGTCTTAAATTTATGTGGCACAACGTTAAAGCATGCTTACCTTAGAAAATCGTTAAAGTACCCACCAAAATAACTGAAGTTGATAGAAGTGGGTGTATAATAATTCAATAACTTGCTCAAATACATGTTGGGAAGGCCGTTAGTTTAAATATGTTAACTTCAAATTAATTTCTTGTATGTTGGAATTAGACGATGGTCTCATAGTCATTCATCCAGAGTTATTTCAGTCAAAATCAATAGTAACTGAACGTCATATTCCCCTTTGCAAGATAGATATTCACAAGCAAAGAACTGTGATTATGAGCGACTTAAACATTGATTGGTTGAAGAACTACAGTGATGCGAAAATACTAAGAGACTTAGTATATGCAGTAGTAATGAAGGAAACTAGAATAACCAATGGGTCATCCACTCTGTTCGACTAAATGATCGCAAACAACTTTGATGCTAAAAAGGTTCCGGGAGATTTTCCTGCCATAAGTGACCATGAAATCATTGGCACAGAGTTCACGTTTAATACTGTTCCCGAAGAACAAAAGACTGTTCATAAAAAGATATTTAAAGAACGATACCATTTGGAATTATACATCTACGGATTTAAACGTTTTGTATGCAGATTTTATGAATGTTATTCAGACAGCAATAGACAAAGTAGCTCCAAAAAGAAAATCCACATAAACATAAAAAATACCCTTGGATAACAGAATTAATAAAGCAGGCGCAACACATGAGAGAAAGTATATAGGAAGTACTACTTCGACTAATAACTACTTCTGAAATAATAATAATAATAATCTTTATTCACCATTAAATTAATACAGGAACTGTACATTTGGTAAGTCATTGAGGGGTGTAGAATTAGCAATAATACAGTACTGTATGGTTAGTACAATATCATATCAAAGTATTGAAAATAGTAAACACAGAATATATAAAAAATATTGTAAATAAATAAATAAATAAATACCATCAAATGTTAAGACAAGTCACGAGAAGTCGACATTGATTACACGCAGCACAGTAATATAAAAAATTATACATGGAATATAATACGCAATAATTATTCTTAGTGTCTTAGAGTTTAAATGGTTTGACAATTAATTATTAAAAAATTCATTGATTGTATAAAATGAGTTTTGGTGGAGGGTGGAGGTATTGTTTTAAATGTCGGTTAAATACTCCGAACGGTCTTCTGTTTTTAATTTCTATGGGGAGCCTGTTATAGATTTTTAAACATGAACAAATAGACTGGAAAGACTATAAAAGGTTACGAAATATGGTGGTTTCAACAATACGTAGTGAAAAAACTAAATATTGTGATCAAAATATAGATGTAAATGAGACAGCAGAAATATATGGAGAACATGAAAAGAGATGATAGGACACAAAAAGCAAGTTACTTTTACAGATATTAATTATGGGAAGTATAGTAGAACGGCAGAAAAAATTTTAATAAGTTATATTCAGACAGTATACAGGCAATATCAGAGGGCATTGAAAAAAGGCACTGGGACTTCAAAATTAATAAAAATAAGCCAGACAAACAATCTGACTAAGATTTGAAAACATTACACTAGGACAGTTCAAAAAAATTCAATTATCAGTGATAATTGGCTAAATATAAAAGTGGTTAAGGAGCTGTTTTGTGTAATTGTCATCTCATAAATACCTCACTAGAAACTGGAAAGTACCAAGTTAATTAAAAATAGCGTGATAGTACGTACCTATTCCAAAAGTAACCCAGCCTAAAATTCCTGCAGATTTCAGGCCAATTAATTTACTTCCAGCTGTCGATAAAATCATTGAGATAATTGTATGTGAACGTCGAAGTTTTCGAGGCTAATCGGTTATTATTTACTATTGATCGTGATGTTCTTATTAAAAAGTTGCAGTTATATGGTGTAAATAGCAGTGCTTTAGACTGGATTGAGGATTATTCAATGAACAAGTATCAAATGACAAAATTAGAGGGTAACGTATCAAGTAAAATTGAAATTACTTGGGGCGTTCCTCAGGGGAGTGTCCTCGGTCCTCTTTTGTTTGTCATGTATATGAATGATATTTATATAGCTTTAAAAAAAGTGTTTGTTAATCTATTTGCGGACGATACCCTAATTTATGTTAAAGGAAAATATTTCAGAGAAATTGTCGATACTCTGAATGATGAACTCTATAACTGTGTAATGAAGTATACAATACTACAGGAATACTGTATACTTTCATTCCAGTTTAACTTATTTTAATCATGCATGGATCAAGTAGTTCAGTTTTAGATTAGTTCAATACCTGATTAGTTCTTTTGTTAGCTTTTAATTCTAACTTCACCAGGCCGCAACTTGCGTGCCGTGTGCATTTCGTGCCGGGTGCAAAACCACGTGACCGTGATTTTTGGGTATAAAATAGCTAGCCAGAAACCAGTAAATTCAGAGCTTGACTTTCACCTTTCTCGAGTGTGTTGAACTGAGATAACCGGAAGCTCAAGTTTCTCCGGCGTCGTGGCAGCCGCTGGCCAAGTATCTGTTAGGGAGGATCCGAGTGCGTTGAACTGGACCTCCTGTCAGATTGATCCGAGTGTGTTGAACTGGATCTCTCCTGAAACAGATTTTTTAGTCGCGTCTGTTATGTCCTGGAACTTCGATTAGAGAATTGGGGTTACGACGACGTACATAGAGGAAATATGTTACACTCTCTCTCTCTCTCCCGATTACTATGATGTACTTATGTAATAACAAGATTGTCGCAACCTAAGCCATAAAAGATATGGCCACACTGTACATATAATTATTAGGAAAATAAATGTCTTATTTTGGATCTGGATTTTAATTAATATTAACATTGAACCCTGGAATAATCTCCAAACCAGCTACCCGAGCAAAACAAGCATCACAACTGGCTTTGCCAAAATGAATGAGAATTAAATACACCACACAAACTGTACGGTGATAAGCTTAAAGGCTGATTGAAAAAAATTCACGGAATTAGATTTAGGTATCGATAAAAGGCGATGCGATTGACTATGTGTCAGAAATTAAATACTTGGGTGTCTATTTGGACCCCCAGCTCAGTTTTTCTTCTCACATAGATTATCTCTGTAAAAATTGGGTAAAAATAATCGAATTTTTTAACCTTATCGCTAGTTGCTTATCACAGCGGTCTAAAATGTTAATTTATAATACCATTGCATAACCTCATTTTAATTATTGCACTTCTTTGTTAATAGCCTGTACTAAAAATGATATACATCGGTTACAGATACAACAAAATAAAAGCAATGTGCATTATATTAAACTATAATAAATATACCCCGATAAAAGACATGTTACAAACATTAGGGTGGTTGATAATTTGGGAGAGTATTAAAAGGGCGAATTTAATACTAGTCTACAAAATAGAACATAAACAATCACCTACACACTTAAATCAATTTCTCGTATAAGGACTAAATTTTCACAGCTATAGTTTACACTCTAAACAAAATTACACTACTGATATAGTTAAACTGGCATCCTTACAAAAATCCTTGTTTTTAGAAAAGGTTCGCCTGCTTTTCCTGAGGCAACCAGACGAACGCATTCATCTTGCAATCTTCTTGATAAACGTTTCGTCGGCCGAAACGTGCGTGGAGCGTATTTCTGTATATATTATTTAAAATCATTCACTTCTAGTAACTTTTGATTTTCTGCTGTAGCATATTAGGAAAGGACAGCAAAGTGCTTCGTTACAAAAACTCTCGTAATTAGTTATGCAGAATAGATTGTAAACGGATAATTGTTATAGGATGTTAGTTATCTAATCGAAAATTAAAAATAATTTCACTTTAGACTGTCGAGTTATAGCAGTCAACAGTTCATTATTGTTAAAATTTTTAATCAAATATATCTGGAGTGCTGGACAGCGAACTGCCTAAAGAGAATGCGATTATGGACATTAACTAATGGTCCGTCAAGTTTAATAGCTCGTCAGATTTTTATGTGCTGTAGTTCTGAAAAATTGATACATGTTAAATAAATGTCCATTAACGAATTATTAATTATTGTCTTGTAATATTTTTTGCATGAAGTTCTTAATTAAGAAAAGTTATTTGATACCAAAATAAACAAAACAGTAATACAATAATCAAGATTTCTATGGAATTATTCCTCTTTTCTTTTCATTTCTCTTTTTCTCTATTTGGTACCTATGTTTTCTTTTTTGTAAACACCGAAATTGAAAAGTAAATACATAGAAACCTAGATTATTGTGCTGTTTATCTTGGTAATAAACAGCTTTTCTTAATTTTCATAAGCAGCCGAAGAGAACAAATTTAGGTCTTTTAGATTTCTGAGATTTTTGGATGTCCCAAACCTGTAGCGATCAGCAAATCAGCTGTGAAAATTCCATTTTTCGGGCAATTAATATTTTGCAGAAATATATCAATAAAATATACAATTAAATATAACATTCTAGAAGGTTTGACTATAGTATGAGAAATAGTGCGTGGCGCGTTTGTGTTACATCATGACAAGATGGGTAGAAGTGTAATGTAGTTGTCTATCAAGTACTTTTTAGTTTCTATACTGAAATGTTATATGCTTTTTCCCCATTTTTTATATGTGGTGGAAGTTTATTATATAACCTGATTCCGTTGCGCTTTATGAATTTTTGAGAGCATTTTTCTATTATAAAATGGTACCTTATACGCGTTGCTTGCCCTAGTTTTTGTTTCAATTGATGTTCAACAATGGATTCAACAGTTTTCTTCTTATTATGTGCATAGGCCATAGCAGCATGCATGTATAAACCCGCCACATCGAGTAATTGATTTTCAGTAAAGATATTTCTGCAGCTTTCTCTCCATTTATTAAAAATTAATCTAAGGATGTAGTTTCGTGGTATCTGTAAGGGTCGTAGAACTACTTTATAAGCAGAACCCCATACATGCCGTATCTCATTATGGATTCAACTAGGCTGTTGTACCCAACCGTTAACAGATTCGTTTATTAGAAAGAGTTCACGTACATAGGGCATTCCAACTTTAGTTGAGGAAAATAATATATATTTGGTTTTTGTAATGTTTAACTTAAGAAGATTGGTGTCTAGCCAAGTTTTTACTTTTCTAATTGCCGCAGTGGCTTTTTGTACCGTTTTGCCCGAAGTCTTCTCCGCACAAATTAGTACCGCATACGATATAATATTGCATGCGTAATTTTTCTATAAAGGTCATTTATAAGGAATAAGCTAGGACCTAAAAGAGTTCCTTGAGGAAACCCAGTTCTTAATATTTTTGTTGCGCTGCTGTGAGCATTATCTATTTTGACTTGTTGTGGTCTGTTGGCTAGATAGTCTTTAAATAAATCATATACTTTTCCTCTGATATCTATTTTGTCTAAGTTGCTTAATAGATGAATATGACATACTGTGTCAAAGGCCTTTTGCAAATCCGAGAAGATGGCTAAGACTTTCTTGTTCGATTCGAAGTTACTTAGTATAGTGTCTGTTAGCAGTTGAAGAGGTTCTTCAGTACCAATATTCTTCTGGAATCCATATTGATTTTTTTACATTATTTTATTTTTTTCTAGAAAATGACCGAAGTCTATTGTTTAGACATTTTTCAAAAACTTTGGCAATACTATTTGTTAGCGATATCGGGCGATGGTTCGTCATTTTTATCGCCAGTTTTATATATTGGTACCACAATACTTTATTTAAAAAGTACAGAAATTACGAGTTTTAAGGTTTTCGTTGTTAAAACTGTCTTTCCCTGGCGAGGCGTTGTTTTTCAGGTTGCATATTATTTCTTCTATTTCGCGGTCACATACATCCTCCAGAAACATTGAATTAAGATTTCCATTTATTTTTTCGTTGTCTATAAGGTTTTTTTATGTTTGACTGGGAATTTCTCTTGCGATTTATGCACCGACTTCAATAAAGAAATTGTTGAAAGCATTGGCTATCTCTTTTTTATCGGTTATGTGCCCATCATTCTCAATTATTTTGTGTATACTGTCGGTACAGTTTTTGTTACGATTTGTAACTTCAAGATGCAGTTCCAATTTTTTTTTTATAGTTATTCCCAAAAGATTGAATTTTTCCTCTTAGTAACAACGCTATGATTTCTGCTGGGTACGGAAATTAATGCATAATTCGCAAAAAGGTTTACATATGAATTTTTTAGGACATGATTTATACCATTCACACATACAATAAATAAAAGGGGTCCCAACATACTACCCTGCGGTATTCCATATGAACCTGGAATTTTAGTAAATGTCATATTGTTACTATACAGATCTATTGCTTGTTAATAATAATAATAATATAATAATAATATAATAATATTTATTAACCATTTTAGATACAAACTGTACATATGGCAAGTCAATTTTAACAATAATACACATAAATACATATTAATCAATGTCTTAATAAATTTTATACACAACAACAAATAAAATAATATGACGTTCACATGAGTAAAGACAAACAAGGTATATGTATAATAATAAATAAAATGTATGTATACAGAAAGTACATAATAATAATAATAATACTTTATTTGTCCAATGGATCATTAAACATGATAAGGATAAGTCAAAATTATACCTAAGCATAAAATATACATTAAAAAATGTACTTTCTTTTCATGTCTAGTTATTTATATTACTTTATTTCTTTTGCATGTCTTGCCACTTTCCTTTTGAATACATTTAATTTTATGGTTTTACCATCTGTTTCTTTTGTACCCTATTTATCTTGTATTGCGAGGTTTTATTTTCTGAAGCTTTAACTTGACAATGCTGTAATCCGGCTTCTTTTGAATTTTTAAATTTAAATAGGCAGGTGTATTTCAAAAACACCATCTACAATGTTATAACTGGTGAATTTTCTTTTTAATTATATCTTTTCGGATTATTTTCAGACGTATGAAACTTACGTCATTTGATGTAGATATCTGATATCATATACATTGTTAGATTCAATATATGTATTCTTATATTACGACGTTACTAAACGGTGTAGGTTTTATCGTCCCTAAAATTTACCTCTATCCCTCATTTTTAAAGCATAGAATTAATAAACAAACATGACGAATTTCTATGTCTCGTTTGTGCTTACACGCAATAAGGGAGCACCATGTACCATTATAATAATCTAATCATTTTAGGAGAATTCGGATTTACCTAACACATAAAAAATGCCCAAGTCTGAGTGATATATCGATTTTGTTCCGGACCTGGCAGTTTTTTAACCGCCTAACTTTTTAGCAAACGCGAAGAATGCCTGCCTCTGTCAATAAATGATAAAGTAAGGGTCTGAAACGTTATTATTACTTGGACCCACTTTCCAGCAAGGGATGCTCTTACAATAGGTGAAAGTTCTTAGGCAATCTTCGTAAAAGTACAAATTCATCAAACCTCAAATCGAAATTGATAAATGAAAATTTGGATTAAGACATGAGCTAGTGTTATTGAAAAGATTATTTTTTTTAAAAGCTTTTATTAAACTTGCAATGTTTGTTGTTTTTTTAGGTCAAATCTTGCAATCAAAATTTCGATTAATTCTAATTGGAGTTTTCGGGGTTGCGGATTACGAATTTCTAGTAAAAAAATTTAGTTCAAGGTGGCGGACGACTTTACCGTTTATGATCCGATTTGTCTCAAAATCGATATCTGGGGATATCAAAAGATTAAAAAGTACAAAATAAAATTATATAAAAAAATATTAAAAAAAAAACTTTTATTTAAATGCTCTGAAAAGTAGAAAATAAACTTTGACACTTTTCACATTAGTGAATATAAATTAATAAGCTCATATTGTAGATCTTCTCTAAAATGTGGAGGGGTTGGAATTTGGGCAAAACATGATATTGACGTAAAAGAAATTAATTTGAACAATTATTGTATTGATAAACATTTTGAAATTTGTGCGGCTTCTTTTAAACAAAACAATACCACTAAAATAATTTTAAATTGTTATAGATCTCCTTGTGGAGATGAAGATATCTTTTTAAATAGAATTGTTGATGTTTTGAATTATTTGTTTAAACCAAATAATGATTTAATTTTATGTGGTGATTTTAATTATGACAGGTATAATATTACACATTTTAACTCTTTATGTACTGTGTTATCGGTTTTAACTTAATATCTGTGGTAGAGTGGCCAACTCGTGTTACAGACACCACCAGTACCTCTATAGATCATATTTTTATTAATTATAAAAACAACGGAATTTGTTTAGTTCTAGACAATACCATCTCAGATCATAGAACTGTCCTATTGGAATTATCTTCTGAAAAACCTAATTGTCATAGTACATCTTATATTAAAAGAAGTTTTAATGATAATGCCGTTATAAAATTTGAACAAGCACTTCAAAATGAAAATTGGCATTACATTTATAATATACAAGATCTTAATTCAGCATTTGATCTCTTTTATGAAACATTTCTTTATCATTTTAACTGTTCTTTTCCTAAACGTAGATATTTTAATAGTACAAAAAATGGGTGAATAATGAGGTTAGATCATCTAGTACATATCTGAAAGATTTATATATTTTAAAAAGAACATATCCTGACTTGACGACTGCTTACAAGGAGGCAAAAAGGACGCATAATAACTTAGTAAAAATCAAAAAGAGAATATTATCAAAATAAAATTATTAACTCAAATAACCCTATGCGAGCTGCTTGGAAAACAGTTATCGAATATAAATAGAATACACAATAATTTCCAGATAAATCATCACGAGTGTACACCATCGAAGATCCAGAAGTGGTTGCCTCGTTGTTTAATGACTTTTTTATAAATACAACAATCAATGTTGTAAATCAAATACCCAATACTCATAGTAATACTTCTTTTCCTAATAAAGTATCAAAAAGTATCAACCATACATTGTTTTTGAGACCGTTCATAGAAGACGAGCTGTTTTCCTTATTAAATAGCAAACTAAAAAATAAGAGATCATCTGGACCAGACGATGTACCTGGCTTATTAATTAAAAAAGTTTTAAAATTATTGATAACTCCACTGACTTATTTGGTAAATCTGTCCTTTAATACTGGAGCGTTTCCAGATACACTAAAAATAGGTAAAGTAGTACCCATATTTAAGAAAAACGATCCACATTTCTTGGAGAATTATAGACCTGTAACAGTACCATTTAGTTTTTCTAAACTATTTGAATACTGTTATCTAGATCGCTTACTTAATTTTCTAGTGGAACATCAAATTTTGGCGGATAAGCAACATGGTTTTTGTTGTGGAAAGTCAACTATAACAGCCGTAACAGCATTCTATAATCGTATTATTAACGATATTGAGGCAGGGAATGCCCTGTTGGAATATTTTTTGATTTCAGCAGGGCAATTGACTGCGTCAACCATACAAAATTGTTAAGTTTATTGAACGATTATGGTATTAGAGGACATTCATTAAACTGGATCAAGTCATTTTTAATCAATCGCCAAAAGTTTGTAAGTATACAATATGTAAATGAAAGTAAGACATGCATGGTCAATTCTGGATGTTCGTTTCTAAGTATGGGTGTTCCACAGTGCTCAATATTGGGCCCTGTGTTATTCATACTGTACATTAATGAGCTTGATTTCATGTTATGTAACGAATTCTTTTCAATGTACGCCGATGATCTTTCCATGATTGTTTCAGATCCCATGCATAATGAGTTATAAATATAAATGTAATAACGTTATTAAAAAAGTATCTACATTTTTCGATCAACATCAACTTCATTTCAATACTAATAAAACTCAGTTAACTCAGTTTCATAATAGACAGAAAAACTGCGAATCTATTTCTCATAATGTCAACAACTCTATTATAACAGGTACACATAATAGTATAACATTTTTAGGTTTACATATTGATGAGTGTTTAAACTGGAAATCACACTGTGAATATATAATTTCCAAGCTTTCATCTATTTCATTCCTAATTAACAATATTAAGTCAGTACTTACTAGGGATCAATTAGTTAATTTATATTATGCCCAAGTGGATTCCAGAATGAGGTATTGTGTTTGTTTCTGGGGAAACTCCACTCTATCACAGAACGTTTTTATTGCTCAAAAACGTATATTGCGTCGTATAGGGAATGTCTCTAGTACCCATTCTTGCAAAGAATTGTTTAGATAGTATAAGATTTTAACCTTGCCATCTGTGTATATATTTGAGCTGTGTGTTTATGTTTACCAAAATAAAAATATATTTATTATGAATAAAAATATTCATAGCGCAAATACACGTAGCAAGGAAGACTTTAGAGTACCATTTGCAAGACTTAATATAACCTCTAATTCACCAAATTACATGGATCCAAAATTGTTTAATCATTTACCAACAGAATGTAAAATTGCTAGAAATTTGCTAGATTTTAAAAGGAATTTAAAACTGGTTTTGTTATCAAAATGCTTTTATTCTGTAGGTGATTTTTTTACCTAGTTTTTAAGATATTTTATTGCTTCTGTGTAACTTGACTATTCCTATACAACTGTAATGTTGTCATTATGGAAAATAAATTATTATTATTATTATTATTGAAGTAAATCAAACCCATAATTTTGTTACATTATATAATTTTTTTTATGGCATAAAAGCTTGTCACATCGCCTTTGCACAGGAAAATCGTGGAAAATTCCTGACATTTACGGAAAAATCGATCTTGAAAAAATCTTTGTTTTGGTTTCTCCCATTTTTGACAATGTTTTTCCACAGTAACAGATGATTTTTTACACCATCTTAAAGTAGAGGTTTCAACGAAAAAATTTCGTCTTGAAATTATCAAGAATCAAAATTTTATTAATCAACTTTTTTTATTGAAAATTAGGCCCCTTTTTCAAATTAAATTCGCATAAAGTTCAAAAAAATAAACATTTCGCTTCAAAAAAATCACAGCTTATTTGAGACATAAAAATGTACATTTTCACCAAATTTCATCAAAATCGAATCATTTTTGTGACAAAAATAAAAAATAAAAAAAAATTTCTCAATAGTTTTGAGGTTATGATGAAAAATGGTTGAAATGAAAGTTGTAGATCTTTCAATTATTTACAACTTAATATAATTCCACATAATTCCAAAAGATACGTGCAACCTCCTTGGACAAAACATCCAAGTGCGTCACTGCCGAAGGTATGTAAAACGAATCCACAGATTATCCAATTTTACAATTTATTGTCTACCTCCTTCCACAATCGTGCCACTTAACCGCTTTCAGGGGTCACGTCCCAGCTTGACCGGTTACCCAATGAGCCCACCGACGCCTACAGTCGCCGTCGAGACGCCTGATAGTGCAATTATATGCTAATACGCTTCGCACAATACATCTGTTCCAATTAATCTTTCTTAATGAAGATTTCTCCAGGATAATACTAAAACAAACTCGACGTTGATGAATTAAATGCTAAATAACTTTTTCAATTTCTCCTTTTCGCATTCTGCCAAACGCATTAATTCCCCATTCATTTTTTAATCGAATGTTTATTGGCGAGATCGAGGGTTGTAATTGCTTTTTGGGATAATTTCGATGCATGCGCACGCCGAAGGGAGATTGTATGCATGGTTTAAACGAGTTTTTAATGGGAGCGTCCAGAAAAACGTTCTAATAAACTATTATATCCTAAAAATGAGAACAAATGCTATTATCAAGCTGGGGAACAAGTCCCTTAGAGATAGAAATGCTCCCTGTAGTGTGATAAAATTAGAGAATAATAATAATAATCCTTTATTGGTCCAAGAGATCACAAATGATATAGGACAAGTCATATACAAAAAATATTAACAGATCTAAGTAAGAAACAGAAGAAATATACATACATACACCCATGAATGAATCCGTACATGCATTCATGCATGTACATACATAGATAGAAAGAACATAGAACTACAAACAGAAATTTAAAAAAAAAATGAGAAAAAAAAATAGGTTAATTATTACAAGATACATTAATTTAAGACACAAGAAATTCATTAATAGAGTCGTAAGCTTTCTTTAGTAGCATTTGTTTAACAGCAGATATGAACTCCTTGATACTGGGTATGCTATTATCTAGTTTATTATACAAAGTGATACCCATGTAATAGGGATTGGCTTCATATAATTCCATTCGATGTATATTATATTGCAAATCAAAAACAACATAAATACACGATTTGACATTGATGAGTTCCCCCAAAAGATAATACCGTATCTCAAACGAGACTCAAAATTACAATAATAAATTTTTTTTACCACGTAAGAGCTGGAAATTTGGCATAACCTTTTCAACGCAAAACAGGTACTGGCACACTTATTACAAAGAAAATGTATATGAAATTTCCAATCGAGGGATAGATCAATGAAAATTTCTAATAATTTAAATTCCGTTACTTGTTGAATGCTCTTTCCATTTAGCTTAAGTAAAGGACTAGATATATAATTCGAAGCAATAGGATGGAACTGTAGCGAGTATGTTTTTTCTTGGTTTAGAATAAGAATTGTTTTTAAAATAATTTGCAGCAGCAGACAAGTTTTCGTTTAGCTTGGCGATAGCTTGTTTTTCACTTTCGGCACTGACAATAATAGTTCTGTCATCTGCAAAAGCATTATAAAAAGTAGAAAAGGCACTGTCTATGTCATTTATATATATAATAAAAATAATAATGGCCCTAGTATACTTCCTTGAGGGACTCTTATGTTCACCATTAATTCACTTAACCTGGTAATATGACGAACGTTCCAAAATGCACCGAAAATACGTCTTAGAAAACTATTGTCCGGCCACTACGGTAGAACAAAGTTATGGGTGAGACAAGGAGTGAAAAATCATTTTTGTGAATATCGTAACAAATGTACAAAATATTGATAGCTATATATAGATGCATTGTTTGAATTATTTGAAATAGTAACCAGGCTTTGGCGATAATTAATAACGATATTTGATCTCCCTAGCGATCATTTTGTTGTATTCATAATCGCACTATCATTTTTTCTTTGTTTTAAAAGTATATAAATCGTCAGCTTCCCAATCCCTGTCATCAAGAATCACGTAAAAGGAGAAAAGTGTTGAAAGACATTCGCCAAGACCCTCCTATTCTATTAAAAAAATTATTTTGATAATCATTTTGAATGATTTTTAAACTTTGTTGGTCTCACGTACAACAAATTTCTACCTACTTCCATACTTTAGCAGTCTTATTTCGAGTATTTCACAATACCGAAACAAATAATTAAATCACCCGTAATATGACACAATTTGTGGGCGAACATGCATAATGAATTAGACAGTAACAAGGACACCGATGGAAAAATGTTATGATGGACAGTTTAATTTGCACTATCTTTACTCAATCGAGTTCCTAATGTACGGGTATATCGCGCTCACATGCGATTTTTTATTTTTTTTTATAAAACTAGATAAAGCACGACAAGCAACAGTCATTTATTTTCTGAAGAGATCTTGAGAAATTACGTCAGCGCTCGACAAACAACGAATAAGTGTTCACTTAGAGTTTCATTACGACGACATAAAAACAGAAGTTCTATGTTAACAGTCTTTTAAAACTTTCAAAATAGACCGTAATTATTTTCACGTACAAACATTTTTTTTAGCCATAATGGAGCTAATTACATTTTCTGTTGAATAGTTACTCCAGTAGATATTACGTTTTGTTTAAAAAATGTAAATTTAAAAGAATATAAAATCAGGATTAATGTCATTGAATAGGAAATATGGCAACTTATTTGAGACTTCGGCGATAGACAATATGTTCCTGCGCTACATTTAGAGTGGACCAGATTATTAACAAATGAAATATTAATACAAAATGTTAAAGAATAACAATGCTATCCACCTGCGCGGAGTTCCATAGCCCAATAGATTATCTCTTGTACTTTTTAACACGATTTTATATTAGTATCACCTGTATGTTTGTTTGTTTGTAACGGAATCTTTGAACGTGATTCTCACCCACTTCAAAACGTCAGATTAAACTGAAACTTTGCATACTTATGAAGGACCGATGACAATACAATAATTTGACAACTTTGTCCTAATGTCCTCACCAGGACCATCAGGATAAAATAAAATTTAAAAAATGACTAATCTATTGTCGAGATTTTTCCGGAGGCGCCGCTGTTAATATATATTTTATTATTTTATCAGCTTCACCTGTATGTTTGTTTGTATAATCATCAACACCCTGCAGCACAACGAGGCAACATATCGCTGGTGACACTTGATATATTCCTGTAAAGGGTATTTTAAGATCGTTTTCAGTTAATTCTGGTTGTAAAAGGTTTTTGCGGCGATTAAAATTTTTCCCTTCAATTAAGTTTTGTAGTCTATTTTGTTCTGTTTCACGTTCTCTCATATAATCAACTATGATGTCAGCAGACACACAGAATATTTTAGCACCCGTGGAGATTAATAAAAATGCAAGTAGTGAGATTGGAAGTGCTCTTGATATTAGCCAGGAATCTGTTACAAGAATATTGAGAAAACATGGATATAAATCATATAAATATCAACTTCATCAGTATTTATATGAAGCTGATGAAGGTAAGAGAGTTCATTATTGCAAATGGTTACTAGAAAATAGAAACATCGTCTCAGGAAAATTTACATGAATTTAGAGAAGGAAACCACCAAGAAGTGTTTGGGGTAAATGTACAGGCAGGAATTGTGGGTACTAGGATCATAGGTCCTATTTTATTTCAGGAGACTTTAAATGGAATTAGGTACCTGAACTGTTTAGAAAATGAAATTAAGGGCTTTTTAGGAGTATTACCTATGAATTTCAGAAGCATTATGGGGCTCCGCCACATATTATTATTATTATTATTAGCCTTTACTCGAATCCGAGTATAAAAAATGTTACGGTCGATAGATTGTGTGTAATAAAAAACAAGTAAAAGTAAAAAGTAGTCTATTGTAATTCCCATTCATCTACGGTGCACACGACTATGGCTATAGAGGCCAATTCGGGAGAGCACATGTCGACCGCAGTCAGGACAAACATAGACCTGGTTAGGTCTTGGATTCGGCCTTCTTGCAGCAACATTTCCTTGATAGCTGGCCACAACCCCTCGCCATTCGGTTCTGTCCGCTGCAAGTTGTCTGGAATACCGCAGGATTTTAGATTTTCATGGAACGTCTTTGAACCTCTTTCGTTGACCGCCACGCCTTCTTCTACCGCTTAGCAATTCACCATAAAGTGTACATTTAGGAAGGCGGTTATCATGCATACGATGAACGTGACCTGCCCATCTTAGGCGTGCTCTTGAAATAAGCACCTCAATTGGAAGGCTGTTTGCTCTCCTGAGTACTTCCACGTTTCATATGTGATGGAACCAACGGATTTTCATCAAACTTCTGAGGTGTCTTTGCTGAAAACATTCTAATTCTTTCACATGACGACGGTAAGTGACCCAGCTTTCACATCCATATAGCAGTGTTGGAATGACAACTGCTCTGTAGACAGCCATTTTCGTTGACAAAGCAAGCTCGTGGTTGTCAAATACTCTCTCTCTCTAAGTCCCCAGAGTGCTCTAGATGCAGCATTAATTCTATTGCGAATCTCGCTGTCCATGTTTGCTTTGTCATTAACAACGTTGCCTAAGTAATTGAACTGATCCACCACTTCAAGAGAATTTCCGTTAAGTGTAATGTCTATTTGGTTCACTTGATGAGGAGTTGACATAATCTTAGTCTTTCCAATGTTGATTTTAAGTCCCAAGGAATCATAGCTCTGGGCATACACATCTAAAAGTTCTTGAAGCTCTTCCGGCGTAGAGGCTAAAAGTGCACAGTCACCCGCATACTGGAGATCACAAATGAATCGTGTGCGTGTCTTCGTGAAAGCTCTAAAGCGCCCTATGTTAAAGAGAAAGAGTGCCACATAACCTTCGAGATGTCTCTGATTATTTAGGAAACAGATTTCAAAATAGGGTCATTTCGACATATGGGCGCACAAGATGACCTGCCAGGTTACTTGACCTAAACCCTATGGATATTTTCTGTGGGGGTACGTCAATAAACGAGTTTATTTCATCATCTTTAAAAAACGTACAGGAGTTGAACACCAAAATTCGCCAAGCCCAAAAACGCACTGAAGTTGAAGGAATACCTTTTGAACAATTGCTACAATTTTATTTTCTCCTATCATATAAATAATTATTAATAATTAATCTCTGTGTATTTTTTTAATAATACCAATTGGTAAATGTAGCATCTACAGAAGTCCAATAATTTCAAAGTAAATTAGTACTCAAACTAGACGTATTATACATCAAATGAAAGGTTAATGGTTTAAGCTTTGTTGGTGCAAGTAAAAAAAAATATGGTTACCATATAAGAAAATTCATTTCTTTTTATGTTTTTTCGAAAATTTACTTTTCAACTCATTTCATTCAAAATCAAAATATTTTAAAATTTGAAAAGCTTTCCTCACAGCCCCTTTTGTGTTGCAAATCACGGTATAGCCTCCATATTAAAATGTAACGCTTAGATTTAAAACAGAATAGGTCCTAAAATGGACCCTTGTGGAATTCCACATTATATCACAAGTTACTCAGTTACGCAACTTTACATAAACTGCTGGTATGTCTCAATCCAATACCCTATTTTTGTTTCACGTGTCTCTGTAATTTTTACGAACCGAGAACACATGTGCGTGTAATTTTTTTATGACCAACTATTCAAGCGAGACGATTTAATTTCACGAATCAACGTCACGGAGATAAATCTACAGGCGGAAAAATAATATGGCAATGCATCAAAAATGAAAACCGTAATTATGAGAAAATATTATTACAAACGAATGGGCCACAAGGGCTGGTGAAAAACAATTACGTTGATGGATTAAACTGCACAATACACGCGAATTTTAAATATTTTTCATGGGCAACGTGCTCCAGTTTCATTTGTATTTAAAACAAAGCTGGAAATTACATTAAAAGTGTTATAGTGGATAGGTAGGCATAAAATAGCTGAAACGAGAAGTTGAAAGCTATGGTAATTTTGTCATGGCTCATATATGTTGCTGCAATAAATTAAAACAGGTAAAACTGTGGACTGTACATTTCATTTTTAAATTCGTATCTCAAAATAATAAGATTGCAAGCTGGAAGAGGGAGTAAATTTCAAGTTCTAGATATTTTAATAAAGCATAAGCATGGCATTTGCTGAAACTAATGCAGATATAGAAGTGGTTCGGATCCCACTATAAACTGTAGGATCCCGTCTACTTTCTCAGAGAAATCTAGATCTCCTAGACTTAAGAGGGAGATTCAGGTAACCTAGAAGGCGGTTAGAAAACAATTACAAAAAACAAACAAAACATTTATTAAAGGTTGTTGATCACAAGTTCATGTCACTAGAAGGTACTAACGGCATCAATGACGAAAGATTCAAAGTTAACAACAAAGGGCACAATCAGAAAAACATTGAACAAACCATTTAATTTGACAGCACTTCTATCTACAAAAGAAACATCGGATTATCACATGTTAAGGTGGGCATTTATTTAAAAATAGTGCCAATCTTCATATCTTGTAGATCTAAATTAACTAATTTTGCAAACAACTGAAATTATTCTTTCCTATTATTTGGGTTTTCTACCACATGTATTATTATCCTCTTCAAAACAAATCACCGAATCTACAAAATAATAAAATTTTTGGAAAAAAGCCTCTGCGCCCGTGATGTTTACGCCAAAGGAATAGTCAGAGGTTATGTTTTGCAAATAATATAAATCGGAATAAACACAGAAATAATGTATTTTGCTGACGTTTTGGAAAGTAATCTCTTTCCGTTTTCAAAGCCTTTTTTGGAAAAACACTTATTTTCTGTGTATGTCAAATACACAGCTTTAAGATTCTGTTTATGTTATTTCCATAGATACTTACTACTTACACAGAACATAGAACTGATGATATTTTCTTTTACATAATGTTGAGTTTGTTAAGTTCTTCTTTTAACATTGGTAGCCAGGTTGTACAAATATATACAGAACAATTCGATACGCACTTATCTTCATTTAATAAGATTATTGCTGATTCTTTAATTTTTCTTTTTTTGGTATCTGTTTCTTTTGTTAAAATTTTTGCCGAGTCCCAGTTTATTCTATGTCCGTTTTCCCAAGCATGTTCACAAATCTTTGATTTCTGAATTTCATTCTTTCTAATGTAATTCTTGTGCTCATCCAACCTCACACTGAAAGGTCTGGATGACTCCCTCACATAACATTTATCACATTCGCACGGGATATTGTAAATACAGTTTTTTGAGTTCTGCTCCCTATTTATCAGGAACATTATAGAACAGGATTATCAGTTTATAATCCGGAATGTCAGGTTGAGTTACGAAAAATATTTTAATCTGCAAGAAGGTACGCATTTACATAAATTTAGAAACTTAATAAGGGAAAAACAGATTAGGCAATTATAAAATATAAATAATAATCCTTTAATTGACAGGACTGTCATTAATATGTCAAAAATACTTTTGTCCATTTCAGACAGGCTTGTCCTATTAAAAGCTTTTGCAATAAACCCGAAAACTGTTCCAAAATTTGATATAGTAGCAGCAATAGAAAAAATGGCTCAAAATTTACCAACAGATAATGGTAATGAATATCGCATACGGGCAAAAATTGCTTTAGAGAAGCAATACAAAATTAAAGATAATTTAAATCCAGAAGAAAAGTTATCGATAAATTCTTTAAAACGCGATGAAAGTATAACAATATTGCCAGCAGACAAGGGTAATGCCACAGTCATTATAGATAAAGATATATATAACACAAAAATCATTACTCTTGTAAATGAGGGACCCTACTCAAAACTAAAAAAAGATCCAACAAAATTAGAGAGCAAAATTTACAGAACTTTATTTAAATACAAACATGAATTTAATGATTTTGAACGAAGGAAACTTACACCACATCATAGTAAGCCGCCTCATTTTTATGGCTTATCAAAGACACATAAACAAAATATTCCTTTAAGACCAATTGTTAGTTCTATTAATTCACCATGTCATAATTTGGCAAAATTTTTACTTAAAATTATTGATCCATTATCTGGAAATACCGATTCATATATTAAAAATAGTAAACATTTTATAGACAAAAATTATGAAAACGATATTCATGAATCACACCTGATGGTTAGTTTTGATGTAGTTAGTCTTTTTACCAATGTTCCGGTAGATGAAACCTTAAAAATAGTTAAAAACAGGTTGCTAAATGATAATAATTTGGAAACTAGAACTAAATTAAGTGTAAATAGCATAATGGAACTCTTAACACTGTGTATAAAAACAACCTATTTTCAATTGGACAATGAGTTCTATCAGCAGGATTTTGGTATGGCTATGGGGTCTGCATTATCACCAATTTTAAGCAACATATTTATGGAGAACTTTGAGAACACACATGTTCAAAATTGTATAAACAAACCGGTTGTCTGGTGGAGATATGTTGACGACATCTTTGGAATTTGGCCTCATGGTGTCGATTTACTAGATAGTTTTTTGGAAAATATAAAAGTAAGGAACCGTCTATTAAATTCACATTAGAAGTAGCAAGTAGGAATGAACTACCGTTTTTAGATGTTTTAATTAGAAGGGTAATAATACAATTGAAACAAGCGTTTATAAAAAACCAACACATACTAATAGATATTTAAATTATAACTCAAATCAGTCAATAAATGTTAAAAGGGGTGTTGTAAAATGTTTATACGATAGGGCCAAAATAATTTCATCTAATGATGAAATATTAAATAACGAGAAAAAATTTATCAAAGAGGTTCTAGTACAAAATCAATATCCTGAAGCCTTTGTTGATAGAGTTTTCATAAATGTTGTAAATAGGGACAATCAGGTACGACAAAAACCTGAACGTCATTATACAGCAATAATTCCTTATGTATACGGACTATCGGAAAAGCTACGCCGTATAGGTGACAAATTTGATGTTAGGACGATATTTCAAACGGGGAACACTTTAAGATCTATTTTAACAAAAACAAAACCGATAAATAGGGAGCAGAACTCAAAAAACTGTATTTACAATATCCCGTGCGAATGTGTTAAATGTTATGTGGGTGAGTCATCCAGAGCTTTCAGTGTGAGGTTGGATGAGCACAAGAATTATATTAGAAAGTAAGAATGAAATTCAGAAATCAAAGATTTGTGAACATGCTTGGGAAAACGGACATAGAATAAACTGGGACTCGGCAAAAATTTTAACAAAAGAAACAGATACCAAAAAAAGAAAAATTAAAGAATCAGCAATAATCTTATTAAATGAAGATAAATGCGTATCGAATTGTTCTGTAGATATTTGTCCAACCTGGCTACCAATGTTAAAAGAAGAACTTAACAAACTCAACATTATCTAAAAGAAAATATCATCAGTTCTATGTTTTGTGTAAGTAGTAAGTATCTATGGAAATAACATAAACAGAATCTTAAAGCTGTGTATTTGACATACACAGAAAAATAAGAGTTTTTCCAAAAAAAGCTTTGAAAACGGAAAGAGATTACTTTCCGAAACGTCAGCAAAATACATTATTTCTGTGTTTATTCCGATTTATATTATTTGCAAAACATAACCTCTGACTATTCCTTTGGCGTAAACATCACGGGCGCAGAGGCCTATTTCCAATAATTCTATTATTTTGTAGATTCGGTGATTTGTTTTGAAGAGGATAATAATACATATGGTAGAAAACCCAAATAATAGGAAAGAATATTCGTAGAATGCCACAAATAACTTTCAGACAATAACTGAAATTATTGAGTGAAAGTTCTAATTAGGTAGTCTTATACTTCTTCTACAAATATATGTATTAAAAAAAAAGTTATGGCTAAAAATAATAAATATTTCCTTATCGGCTATCTCTCCCTTGGATATGCCCACCTTAAAAATGCGCCGAAAGACGCGAAAGAGTCCCACCCTGTCCTAACGCGCAATTAACGTCCCACACCTCTACAAATAATTTTCCAGCAGGGTAAAAGGACAGTTTGCTAACTTTGCGGAATACATTAAGCTGGAAAGTAAGTTTAAAACTCGTTTATTTAGATTTATTAGAATTATTAAAGTAATCCCCAAGCTTATTCTTTGCCTTATCGCGAAGAGGCAAAAGTAATTACTCAGGTAGTAATTTGTGTGTGTTAAAAATATATTGTGAACTGGCACCGTGAAAAGCTCTTTGGAACAAACAACAATGAAGAAATATCAGATTTTTTTAAATAGCATCAAACAAATTTTTTTAAATCGCCTTAGTACACTGAATTGTATCTCAATAGGAAATAGTTCAAAGTAAAAACTTTTTAAAATTAAGTTTTCTAAAAGGTTGATTTGAGGGTAAATAACCGTTGTCCATTATCTCCTTTTTTAGTGGTGCGCCTATGATTTTTCTGGTGTATTGTATTTTATATAAAATATTTCGTACAGTGGTAGGGGCTTCATCCCTGAACAACATACTAAAAGTCCTGACCGCTGGCTAGGGTGTGAACGTTGGGAGGGGGAGAGTCGAAAAATCCGTTTTCACATTTCTCGTGAATAAACAGAGATTTAAAGATTAGGTATACTTACAATTGTCTGCGTAAAGAATATGTAAATGCTATTGATTGCACGAAAAAGTCAGCGTATGCTTCATTTATTCAACGATCCACTAATAAATCTAAGGACAGCTGGAAATTAATAAACTACGAAAATAATACTGGTCCAAATAATATTAATGCTGAATATTCCATAACCTCTAACTCTTTTATTGATTTTTTTGCTACAGTTGCAGACACTATAATTAAACAACTACCAGCTCTAAACGAAGATGCATTAAATTTTTTAAAATACGCTCCATCTATGTAAATTTCTTTTTTTCTTGAACCAGTCACTACATCTGAAGTACTGAGTGTGGTACAAAATCTTAAAAGCACAAGTAGCTTAGATATTTATGATTTAAATGGTAACATAATAAAGGGCACGTTAGAAGTTATTATTGACTTTTTAACACACATAATAAATGTATGTTTTAGTCAAGGTATTTTCCCCGATATTTTTAAGATGACCAGAATTGTACCGATTTTTAAAAAGGGAAATCCTAGTATCCCTGACAATTATCGGCCAATCTCCATTATACCAGTGTTTGGCAAGATTATTGAAATCATATTAAAAAATAGGATTATGCATTTTTTTGAAAGTCATTCTTTATTACATAAGTGCCAATTCGGTTTTAGAAAAACATACTCAACTACGGATGCCGTCTATAAAATTGTGAGTGACATTGTCCAAGGTTTTGAGGAAGGAGTCCACACAGCAGTGACGCTGGTCGACCTCAGCAAGGCATTTGACTGTGTGTCACAACTTATTAATAGATAAACTTTACTTCTATGGTATTAGAGGTACTCCTCTAAAACTATTGGATTCATATTTAAACTCACGTCAACAATGTGTAATCAGTAACAATGATAAATCCGATTTTAGGACGTTAATTCATGGAGTACCTCAAGGATCGGTTTTGGGACCTCTATTATTTATTATATTTGTAAACGATTTATTTTATTATCTTTTCCCAAACAAAGTTGTAATGTATGCAGACGATGCAGCGCTAATGAACAAGAACAAAAACATAGATGACTTAAAAATGATGATAAGCGAGACTCATAACCTTGCCGAACATTGGTATAAAAATAATGAGCTTAAACTCAATAAAGGTAAGACGCAGAAGCTGATTTTTTCCTCAAATAATTCTTTAGTGGTAGGGGATAGTGTAAAGAACCTTGGAGTTGTTTTAGATGATTCACTGAATTGGTCCTCTCATATCAAACAGCTGTGCAACAAAATATCAGGATGTATATTTCTCTTACGCCAACTTAAAAGATTCGTGGATGGTGAAACACTATTAAATGCCTACCACGCACTCATTCAGTCACACATGAGCTATAGCATAATCCTCTGGGGTAATTCTACTGACGCTAGTAAGGTATTTGTGTTGCAAAAAAGATGCATGAGAGTAATTGCTGGTGTCCATCTTTTAGAGCATTGCAGACCTTTATTTATTAAATTTAAAATAATGACAATTCCATCTCTATTTATTTACTACAGTATCTTGCAAATTCACTGCAAAAAAAATTCATTCTCCACACACGCCAATGATCATGACTATAACACTAGGTCTGCTAACCTATTAAAGTCAACGAGATTCCGTCTGACAAAATCGGCAAAAAATTCGCTAGATTTAAAGCTGTATAACAAACTTCCTGATAATTTTAAAGCCTTGGATTATAATAAATTTAAAATTTCAGTTAAACGCCACTTTCAAGAACATTGTTTCTACTCGGTAGATGAATATATGAATACCTATGTAGAATATAACTAATGTTTTGTTTTCTGGTTTTATTTGATGTTATCATCTATAATTGGTAGAAAAACTACTCTCCTTTATTGCTGGTGAAATGTACTAACATTTTTTGTCTTGTGATCCTCTGTTTTAAATTGTTTTGGAGATTTTAACTTCTATATGCTGACATATTTTATACCATTGTATATGTATTTTTATTTATAATATTCTATGTAAGGACTAGTCATTTTTATACAATACAATATATTTCTTGAACTATATTATAATAATAATAATATTTACTTTACAATGTAATTTCTACTGTGACTTGCTATAAACATTTACATGTAACATAGTTAAATAAATATCTATCTATCTATCTATAATAAATTTGTACAATGTCATATTCTATTACATCTCTATCTCGCATCAAAAAATTGTTCACGATGTCTTATACAGTACGCTAGATAACTTGAATTTTGACCAGTGGCAGAAAGGAGTGATTAAAACAAATGTTAATCTTGTAAATAAAGTTATTAGAATAACTATGTTTGGTAATTATTTTACAAATAAAAAAAAGTTAGTATATCGGGTCGGTTTGCTTATCACGTAGGACTGGAGCCGGTCGGACCAGGAGCTCGGGCCGGAATATCTCCCCAATCCGGCGCTGTTGGCCTGTTGAGAATTTAAATTTTTTATTCTGCGATCTAATAACATATTTGTGAAGATATTAGAAGATTATGTATGTCTATTAATTGGAAAAAGGGTTAAATTTCGAGTACTTTCTTAGGTAATGTTCATAATAAAAACGACTTTTAATCTTATCTACCAAGTTCATTCTTGGCCAAAACTAATTTACAGGTAATAAAAGCATCGTTAAAAAGAACCTTCATTGCCGATTATCCTCTGTATCACTACATATCAAGAAAATGAGAAGAAAAAAACATTAAAAAGTGTTAACAGGCGGAGATGTTCAAGTCCATTCCACTTTCTGCATTCAGACCCGTTCAATTTAGACGCCGGCAAATTCCCTTTTTACTTTTTTGCCACTCTGTTCAAATATATCTCATTTTTTTGTAAGTTCTAAATAGGAGAAATGCTAGAAATGTTTTCTCTTTTGCCTCTACCGTAATCCAAGTATTAGTAAGCACTCCCATTTCTTATAGTGCACTGTCATTAGTCCTGTCTCGAAAAATAACTTTTAACGACGACAATTTGTTGCCAACTTTTGCAATTTATTAACTTACATACAATTTATAACCGGTATTTTAACGCTAGCACATAAAAACAAAATATCACTACCACTATCAGTAATACTGGGTGGCCCGCCAAAAACAGTTCAGCCAGGCTTTGTGCTTTTTAAATGAAAAAAAAAAATTGTTAGACCCGTGAATTTTTGTTTCCTCTAACCTGGTAATTTTAAATAGAACATGAGTGTTTATACATTGCATGCTTGAATGTATTGGTTGTTATTTATACACCACCACACAGTATGTCATATCCGCAGTAGCCGTATCATGTTCTTTAATAGTTACTTCGGGCGTTCCTGTAGGATAGCACATTGGTCCATCATTATTTAGATTAGATTAGATTAACAAAGGAGCTGGTTGTTTAGCCTTTACCACCGCGACCTTTTCAGGTCTATTGTGATGCTCCCAGGATATCTTCCTTACAGTACCTCATCCAGCTTTGTCCTTTGTACTAGACTCCATAGCTTTGATAAAGGCCCTTTTATATAGCTGTCCGCCCTTGGTTTTTCTTCTCCGAGTACTTGGAATCTCAGCCTCACCAGGCCTTCACAGTGACACAATACGTGAACTGAGGTTTCCTCTTCCTCTTGGCAGAATCTGCATGTCGCGTCCTCTGCCAGGCCCATTTGACTCATGTGTCTATTGAGCCGGCAGAGGCCAGTTAGAAGGCCTATTATTACCCTGATAGCCTTCCTATTCTGGCTTAGTAGGTTGGCCGAACGTTCTTTAATGAACTTCTTGGCCTGTCTCTGTCTTGGGAGATTCCTCCACCATTCCAGAGATTTATTTTGCACCCATTCCTTAATGGCTGCTCGTATGCATGGCTTTGCCATGCCACAAAAGGGCTCGGGTCCTATTGGGGCTTCAAATGCGCCTTCCTTGGCCAGTTGGTCAGCCTTTTCGTTTCCTCTGTGTCCCTCGTGTCCTGGTACCCATGCTAGGGTCACTCTGTTCTGACTTCCCAGCTCTGTAAGGGCCGTCAAACAGTCCCACACCAATCTTGAGTTGATTTGCATGGAACTGATTGCTTTTATCAGAAAAAATGGCAATCGATTGGTTAACAGTACCTTGTCCTATTATCTCCCTTGCGCAACAGTGTATGGCGATCACTTCAGCCTGAAACACCGTTGCGTATTTCCCTAGACTTATCGGGATATTGGCTTTTGACCTTGTCCCGTAAATCCCGGCTCCGACTCCTTGTTCCGTCTTGGAGCCGTCAGTGTACCAGACTGTTTGTGCTGTTATGGGAGGACCGTTTTACCAATCCTCCATGACTGGTATAACAGTCTGAAAGCTCTTGTTGAAGTTATACTTGGGGACCATTACATCCGTGGGCATGCCTAGAATGGGATCTGCCCTCATCTCCGAGTATAACTTCTGGTACTCCGTCCCGTGTTGCTGGCTAATTGGCGTTTGGCCTTGCATTAACCTGTGCACCACTGACCGAGCTTCGCCTTGTATGAATACGTGTAAAGGTGGCAGGCCCAAGAGGACCTCAAGTGCAGCCGTAGGAGCAGTTTTTATAGCCCCCGTGGCGCACAGGAAAGCAAGCCTTTGTACGCCACTTAACAGCCTTATTGCTCCCGACTGCACCATCTCAGTCCACCATACCACTGATCCATAGGTTATCATGGGTCTGACTACCCTGGTGTATAACCATAGGTTCATCTTGGGATTTAACCCCCAGTTTTTCCCACACATTTGCCTACACCTTCCCAGGGCGATTGTGGCTTTCTGTGTGACTTTTTGGATGTGAAAATTCTATGTTAATTTTTGGTCAAAAATGACTCCTAAATATTTTGCCTCACAGGCAAATGGAATTTCCACTCCGTTGAGCCTTGGGGGCTTTAGGCCTTGCAGTGCTCTTCTCCTTGTAAAATTGACGACTGTGGTTTTGTGGGGATTTATGGAAAGTCCTTCCTTGCAACACCATTTTTCGACAACATTTAGGGCTCTTTGCGAACGCTCCGTTATTGTATTCGCGAATCGCCCCTTAACGACTATTGCTAGATCATCAGCATATCCTAAGCAATAGAAGCCCTCTGTGGAAAGTTTCCGGAGGAGTTCGTCAACCAGGGTTGTCCATAGTAGTGGAGAAGTACCCCTCCCTGGGGACAGCCTGTGCTCACTTTTGCCTCGATGGAGATCTCACCTAGATTAGATATTATAATCCTATTATCTAGGCTGGCTTTTATCCACCGGCAGATCGTTGTTGGGACTCATTATTTAACTCATAACGCTTTTATGGATTAACTATCATTTTTACAATAGATAATAGGTCACAATAGCCTCCTCATTAAGTGGGCATCCAGGTCTCCGGATATCACACCATTAGATTTCTTTTTCTGGGGAACACTCAAAGAAAAGTCTACAAGATACTATTTTTATAGGTCTTCTAGCTTACACAAGCATTCATATAGGTTCATTCTTCGTTATTTAAATGGTCCCATATTATATTATCATCGATAAAGTCGTTTACAGAATAATAGGCTTTTTTAATAACATGTTTTTTATTTGTTTTTCAAATTTTTTTTTCGGGTAGAATTATAATTTCCTTGGATAGTTTATTGTCTCTTATAATAACAGTGCTTTTCATATATAGAGAGGTTTTATGATGTGGTAATATTATTAAGCTACTGTTTTGCCAGGTATCTGAGCTACTGAAGATGTAAGCTGGCTTATTTTTATGTATAAATAGTAATGTTTTTAATATATACAAAGTTAAGAAATCACGGTGACTTTCCAGTCCGGAAATAATTCTGATGGTTCTTTTTTGTGCAGTAAATATAGTTGGCCAGTCAGTAGAGATACCTCAAAAGATTATTCCATATGAAATAAGACCACCAAAAACTGTGTGGTTAAGTATTTTCAGCATGTTCTTGTTTAGACCCTTGTTTGCCATAGTTCTCAAATAATAACATGCATTATGTATTTAATTTCTTATTCAGTACTAAAATGTGTTTCTCCCAGTTCATTTGACTGTCCAGCGTAAAGTCAAGAGAATTTATTTCGTCCATAAATTTGATATAGTTTGCAATTGTAATATCTGTTCTTTTTCTTTGGCTAAAGTTTATACAATATATTTTCTCGAAATTGAAAAGTGAATCGTCAACGAAAAGCGTTGCCGATGAGTTCTGTATACAAGATGGCAAATCGTTTGTGCACAGTAGAAATAGAAGTGGGCCTAGGACTGATCCCTGAAGTACCCCACCTTATATTCTACCCCATTCCGAATGTGAATACTCTGATGGTTCAGAGGGTTTCTAAGGTGGGTATATCCAAGAGAGACAGAGAGAGAATAACTTTTTTTTAGTACAAATATTGATAAAATAAAGTATAAGCCTACCTAAGTGGAACTATGACAGGTGTAGTGATATGAATTTTCACACGATAATTTCAGTTGTTTGCAAAATCAGTAAATTTAAATTAAAAATTCCCTTAAACAATAGGGTGGGGGTGGTAGAAGGAGTAACTAATGCCAAAATAAATTTTAGAGGCCCTTGGTTCTCGTACACACACTATATCCCAATTTAATTTTTTACCCCCTTCAATAATAGGGTGGGGGTGGCGATGGGGGTGGTAGAAGAGGTGGCTAATGCCAAAAAAAATTTAGAGTCCCTTGGTTCTCGTATACATACTAAATTACATTTTAATTTTTTTTACTCCATTTCATAATAGTGTGGGGGTGTTATTGGGGCTGATGCCAAAAAAAATTTTGAGACCTTGACTTTCATACATGCCTTGAATTGCAATTTTATGGGCTCTCTGCTTGCTTTGCTTATTTACCCCATTTACCTCCGAAACCTTCAACGGAATTATGATATAATCTAGTTCCAGATCTCGTTACAATACATAAGTGTTCCAAATTTCAAGTCAATATCATAAACGATTCCAGAGTAAACGTGAGCACAAGAAAGTTACAGACAGACAGATCGACAGATTTGCGTTACTATACTTCCACTGGACGTGGAAGTAATTAGTGCCAATCTTCATAATGTTCATAAGTTTCTCAGAAATTTTTGATATTGTAATTAATAGGGAAATTGGTCGATAATTTGAAATAGACTTTGGATTTCCTTTCTTAAATAGTGGCAATATGTGACCTTTTCAAAGCTTTTGGGAAAACACCCTGTATAAAACATTCATTGAATAGATTTTCAAGTTCATCAGCTAACACGTTTATAATTTTTTTAAATAAAATTGGCGAAATATTGTCATATTGAATTTGGCCGTCATATAATTATCGTATTATGTACTATCTTTGATCTTAGCAAATATCCCCTATCTATCCAATACTCGAGGAAACATCCCAGAAGGAAACCGTTTGATCGTTCATATTTACCGACGTTCAAATATCATAATTATCGAAATATCTCAGTCAAATATTCAACTTATTTGATTTCGTATCGCTGTTTGGTACCAAAATTATATAATTTGAATGGTATATACTCTCTCTTGACTTTTAGAGTACACATACGGAGCAAATCTACGGCTGGTTATTGGAAAACTAATTAACACGCCTGGGACTTCAGCCGAAATTAAATTCGTTATATTTTTTCTGTAAATTGCTTCGCCAACGTCTCTTCGCTTTTTCATTTTACATTTTCCCAGCAACATACGGATCTCGACGTAAATCATAAGCCATACTCATATTTTATCATTATGCGTATCCCCATTTTTCAAATATATTAAACTCACGCGCTTAACCAAAATTTACGATTTAAACTCTTCAAGCCTGAGTTATATACGCCTGGCATTTCTTTAATAACTGTTGAAATAAGCCAGAGCCGTGTTCGGAATCTTGCGAGCACAATTTGCGGATATTCTGAAAGTGAAAATTGTCTATTGACAAAAAAAGGAAAAATATGATTATTTGTTCTGAAGTTTACAGTTTAAGCAGCAATCTGCTGACATTAGTGTTACGTTTTAACACCCCAAGCGTAGGTTCAACAATTGCAACACGAATTATCACTAACCACTGACTTATTTAACATTAATTTAACTTAAAATAATTAGTCCTTATAATTACAACTTTTAACTACTACAAATCACTTTGCTTACTTTACTAGTCGGATCACTTGTTCTTTCTCTTGATCTGAATTTACTCATTCAATTTAGAATCGCCTTGATGTGTTGGTCCCGCCTCTTATATACTCCATGGTGCCTATTCTAGAATCATCAACTGCATTTTAATCGGTAAATGGCAGGTTCTCCCTTTGTCCAGTAGCTCTACGGTAGGAAGCCATGGCGCCATCTTTGGGGCGACTGACGAACTAGCATTATATTGCTTTGATTAAACATCTCTGCGGAGGAGGGCGTGTACATAACATAAGTTATGTGAATAACCACCTTAGAAATTATGCTTCAAATATGCATCTTGATAATGAACAAAGTAGTGCTGGTTACTCTTCGGCGCGCCTTTTTGCGAATCATTTTTCTTCAGTTTATTCTGATGAAAACTGTGCTACTCCCAACTATATAAATAATGTCATGGATCTAAATAGCTTTCACATATCTGGCCAAGATGTTTATGAAGGTATATATCAATTAAAATCTAAATTATGTTTTGGCGCCGATGCTACCTGCTGTACTCTTGAAACATTGCGTAAGTACTCTGGCTAACCCTTTGCATCTTTTATTTAACTTATCTCTGGGGACGTCAACTTTTCCTTCAACTTATTGGAAAAATAGTTTCATAACTCCTATTCATAAATCTGGAGAAAAGGAAGATGTAAAGAATTGTGGAATTGCAATTCAATCTGAAATACCTAAACTCTTTGATAAGTTAACTTCAAAGTGTTTGGCCTGGTCATTGAAGCATATAATTGTTCCTAGCAGCATGGTTTCTCATTGAGAAAATCGGCAACAACAATCGTCTTTGATGTCAGAATTATATTTTGAACACCTTTGAAAATCGTACTCAAGATGATAGTATAAATACTGATATCTCAAAGGCGTTTAACAGTCAATTACAATTTACAAATAAATAAGCTTCAGACACTGGAAGTAGGTAATGGGGTTTTAAATTGGATTTATAACTTCATATCGGATAGGATTAAATGAGTAAAAATTAATTAATTATATATCAAATGCAATTGATGTCCTATCTGGAGTCCCACAAGAGTCACATTGCGGACCAATTTTATTTTATTTATTTATTAATTATATTGGCCAGGTTTTGAATCATTCTGAGTATCTTATTTTCGCCGATAATCTAAAATATATAGGTCAATATCTCAAGATAGTGACTTCCAAATGTTACTGCATCTATCTTTTTAGAAGTACATCAACAACTCCATATGAGTATAAAGTTAATGGTACGGCTTTTAATAGGGTCGAAGAAATCAGGGATCTTGGCATTGTTGTGGATAAGACATTATCATTTAGAAGTCATATCAAAAGGTTGACATCTGCAAGTTTTAGGAATCTTGGTTTTGTACTTAGAAATAGTAAAGATCTAGCTCTAAATAGCATAAGATTGGTTTATTCGTCCTTTGTTAGGTCGGGTCTTGAATATGGATCTGTAGTATGAAGTTCTTTTGTGATATCGATATATTGTAGAGGATGCAAAAGAAGTTTCTTAGGCATTATGCTTTTAGACTAGGGATATATTTGGAGTGAGACTGATTATAGAACCATCTCAAATATCACTAATCTACAAATTGCTAAATATATACTTGTGATTAATTAACATTTTATTATATATGCAATGTATTATCCGTTAACAAACTAAACTAAATTAAGATTTTGTTAATTTAGGAGAAAAATACCTTGAAATTTTAGAAAAGATAAAAAAATGTAATATCAGCACCGATGGTGCTCCTCCACACCATGAGGGATTATTGACACTTTTTAATCAGTAATTTCGGTGATCAGTGGTTTCTAAATAGCGGTCCTGTGCCCACCGGATTCTCCAAACATGATCCTATTGGATCTCTTTCAATGGAGTCATAGAAAAATACTGTTTATACTAGGTCCTTCAATGATAAAAGAAAGTTGCCAAGAAATGCGTTCAAATCACTCACTACCCAGCAAATTAGTGTAGCTACAAACGAGTTCCTGAATATTTAAAAGTGAATGGCAGCTATTTTAAATGTTTCTTAAGTCGATCCACTAATCTGATCCACTAATCTGATCCACTAATCACTAAATTACAATAACTATTCCTTATAATAACTCACTAGTATAAATTTGATCTACTATAGTCTCACTACTTAATTCACAACTTGTTACTGTTCTTTATCTTATCTGATCCTTAACTCATTTAATACATAACTGAACTCCGTGCGTTGGATCCGCTTCTTATATATCCGTGGAATCCGTGGAGAATGGTAGCTCAGTGTGTTAAAGCGACTGGCTAGCAAACTGAGTTGCCTAGCGAAGTGGGTTCGATTCCCGCAAGGCAAAACAATTTTTCATTAAAAAAATTGCCCCAAGAGTGGTTCGGAGTCCACATTAAACTGTAGGGCCTCGTCTCTCTTTGCCTAACACAAGATCCTTGAGATCTTCCAAGGGGTTACTTCGGTAACTTGAGAGGCGGTTAAGCAAACATTTTTTTTTAAGCTTATTCTCGATTTGTCCATTCTCCTCCCGATCATTCCAGACAATTTTTCGATCCTTCTGATCTGTCGTTCGAGACGTTTCTACCGTTTTCTACTCCATCCGTGGTAATGGTAGTTCGCCAGTTGGCCCACAGATGGCGTCGTTTACTGGTAGCACATTAGATAGGCCTCGCCTCCTTTTACTCTGCTACTGGGGATTAAACATCTCTCCGTAAGAAAGCGGCACATAACACTATCATAGAACTGCAGCTATCGGTGTCGGACGCACTATTACCTCCACCCTGTATAGAATGAGTCAGTAACCCCCTTTTTAAGTGAGTAGACTGTATGCAAATAGTTTCTTGGAAACGAGGTTTCCATTTTTTATGGAAACCTCCTGGCGGCCTACAATATGACATGGGCCCAACATTTTAGAAAATCAAGCGACGTATGAAATTGAGTTCAACAAATTAGCGGCAGTGCGAACCCTGACCTAAATTAGTAGGGTCTGCAACGGTTCGGTAAAATGTCAGATTTCATTTAGGACATAAAATAGCAGGCACAACGGCTAGGTCCCCTTATAATTCACAATCGTCGTCGTATTTGCATGGTTATAGGGTCGGTTAGTCCACAGACTGTTGTTGGATTTCGAAGGCATAACCCAATTAAAATCGAACGCACTGAATAATACATGTTTCAATTTAGTAAGAAAGATTCTCAGAAAAGTTATTTTGATTTGGTTAAAAACTGAGCGAAAGGATATGTCCATTGTTTATTTACAAATATCTGTACTGTATAAAAAAAACAGTTGATTTAATTTGTTACAGGTATCTGAAGGTTGTAAGTCATATGTATTGTACTGTTTTACTATTATTGAACTTAATAATTTGCAGTATTAATCAAACTTTAACTTGTTTATTTCCAATAGATAAAACCCAAAAAAAAAACTTTAAAACCAAAAAGATTAAATTAAAATCTCTTACCTTTTGATCCGAAAGTATGTCAAATTTATTTAATGGGCCGGCTAGCTTATCTTTTCCTTCAGGAGCAAGTTCAAATTCAGTTCCTGTTTTAAAATGAAATTTTATTAAAGTAAAATTTTTAATCTGATATAAGCAATTTATTTTTCTTGATATTTAGATAATTTAGCAGTTTCATAACAGGTTCGAAAGTCTAATACACTATTTAAATTTTAATATACAACCTTGTCCAAAATTAAACACACAAAACCTTCCATCTTCGTAGCTACACTCTTCTCTTTCCAAATCCAATAATTCTCCTTTCATTAATTCTTCACCTTATCTCCTCTGCAATTCCTATCTACAATAACACCTCTTCCTTCTTATTTACAGTCTATTTGTTTTCTTCTTCGCGGATCTCCACAATTTCTGACTTTTTAATTCGATTTCAAAGTATTAATTCCTTTTTTATTATTTTTTTTTCTTCACTCCCTAATTTTCACTTGTTCTTCTTTTTCTTAAATCTGTTTTTCCCATTTTACAACCTCTCTTTTATCTGTTGTTTTCTTCTATCACTAAATATCAAAGTACCCAAAATAAACAAAACAAAACACCATATGAATGTTGATTAATTTCATTCCAAACATAACCTAACTTAAACCTCCTTGTCTTTCTCCAGGAAGACATTTACCAACTATAAAAATAAAATTTCCTACTTAAAGGAAATGTCATAATGACTTAAATGTCAGAAATTATTTCAACTACAGCTTAATAACCACTAACATAGATGTCAGTATCAAACTTACTGTTGACATCAAATAAAAACTCAAAAACTATTAAAACAACTCTAAACAAGTATTAACATTCTAAAACACATACCTTTCGATCTTTAGCTAATTTAAATAAATTTTGAAAACCATCTAAAGGAAACAAACAAATTCAAACCCTGATTCAGCAAATAACACAAAACATGCAATCTTCGTAATCGTCCAATATGCGAATACATAGCAGTATGTATGTATAGACATACAGCCAGATTGGCAAAGTCGGAAAATTCAGTTTTTGAGTCGTAGAATTTTCCAATTACATTTTAGAAAAAAGTTGAATTAGTAAAAGTTGTAGGTATTAAAAAGACCTTTAATTTGATTTTTTATGAGCTAAAATCGACACATAAATTATCGAGATAATGACGAAAAACCCTCTTTTTTGCACTATTTTATTAATGTTAATAACTTTTGCAATGATGGCAGTAAGTGGCACATAACATCTTGGTGAGGATGCCATTATGGGTCTTTATAAGTGTACGAAATTTGAGCCAGATCGGTTTGATAGTTTATGAACATCGCATTTGTTATCCCTGAGAGCATATGTTTAAACAATCGTCATAAGCAAGATGATGGATCTAGAGATGTTTAACAAAGTGAAATGGATTCTTGAAAGGTTGAGCTACAAGGTAAGTTGAAAAAATAAACTATTTGTTCAAAAAATTGTTGTTAAAAGTCCGTGTAAAAGGTGTTTTTTTTTTTACTTGAAATAAAAAAAAAGAACCCGCAAATAATCATTCGAAGTCAGGTTGAAATAGAATAAAGCATCTCGTATAAAAGAGGGCTTCGTGACTATATGAGGAAGCTACGCAAGGAACTCCACATTAACTGTAAACAAAATTTAAATTTCCCTAAACAAACATTTCGCCAAAATATCGCGTATCCGCCAGAAAGATACTTAAAACTTAATTCGGATAATAAGTTTGTAAACAAATTTACTCTGGCTTGGACAAAATTACTTTTGCAAAGAATAAATTAATATCGGCAGTATCTACAGCCGAACGAGCTTGAGTATTGTAATTATTGGAAAAGGAAGGAGGGATAAGTCTTAAAATAAATGACAGGATCGAACAGGTGCGGCCTGTTATAATTTGACCTAAAATAACGGCTCCGGAAGTTATATTTTTCTTAATAATATCGTACCATTATCGTAATGTTTGCTGTCCAGTCAGACTTCTTTAAAAAATGTTCTAAAAATGTGACTAGAAAAGGTTGGATAAATGACAGTTTGTCAAAAATAGGAACAGAATCTGGAATTGGTTGGGAGGGTGGTCAATAAAAATTATTGAACCACAGCACTTAGGCCTCATCCTGGCCTCTCCACGGCCTACATTTGATTGTATGCCAACGGATTTGAGGCGTACCATTGTTGTCAGAGCCAATTCTCCTAGATATATATTTAGTAGTGAAAGACACAGCATTACCCCCATAGATCCGCTTATGCTTAGGCAGACAACTCTCTGCGCTTGGCTGAGCTTGACCTTAGCTGTAGTCTGTTTGCTCTTAGGCCACCAAACCACAGCTCCATAGGTTATCATCGGGTCTTATGACGGCAGTGTATATCCACATGACCACTCTGGGTTTCATTCCCCAGGTTTTCCCCACGGGCCTGCGGCACTGCTCAGAAGAGATGTAAGCTTTGTTTAGTCTTCTATCTATGTGAAGATTCCATGTTAGTTTGACATCGAAGGTTACCCCAAGGTATTTCACTTCGGATGCGAAACTTAGTGTTGTATCCAGGAGCCTTCAATGCTCCTAGTTTCCTTTTGAGAACCATCTCCGTCTTCCTGGGATTGATAGACAGGGAATCTTAAAGAATCTTCTTTAGAATCCTTCTGGAGAAGCTAACAGGATGATCAGCGAAACGTCAAGTCAAGTGCGACGACCACGGCAAGACCCGGAAGAAACTACTTCATTAGACAACGGCCGTGTACATTAAACATCTCAAAATATTTATTTATTTATTTATTTATTTATTTATTGCATACACTGCTCAACAGGTAAAATACCTAATTATGGAGCAGAAATAGAAAGTTACAAAACAAATCATAAAAGTAGAGTACAATATAAAACATTAAAAATCGATATAATACAAAAAAAAACAAACAAAACAAAAAGCATAGCGAATAATACAAACTAACAAAAACATCAATAAATACAAAGTGTAAATTACAGATAATAAAAAACAAGTTTAATGAGGTACATGTGCAGTATTAACTTAGAGAAAGACAGAAGGAAACAAAGATTAAAATTCAGTGTAAGAAGAACAAAAGTAATTTGAAATTAATTAAAAACTTCAGCCTTTATATCATTAAGGCTGCAATTAAAAATATCGAGGTTGCTGCACAGTTTATTAAAATTGTTACAGACAGTGAACAAAGGCGAATTTTTTAATAAGTTTATATGTGGAGTGGGTAAATAAAAAACTTGGTCATTACGAGAATTTAATCTAGGGACGTGAATATTTAATTTTCAAATTATTCCACGAACATCAAGCTCATTGTGTAGCGTTTTAAATAAGAATACTTGAGAGACGTCTATTCGCCTGTCTTCCAGAGTAGACAACGAGAACTTTTCAAGCAATTGACTCTGCGGAAAGCCAATAGATGGATAGATACCATCCAACTTAAACCAAAGTAGTTTAACAAACCGGCGTTGAACTGCTTCCAGGTTGCTCTTATGAACATCATAACTGAGACACCAAATAAGTGATGCATATTCCAGTTTCGACCTCACAAATGATTGGTAAAGGATTTTCAATGTATATCCGTATTAGTAAATTCACGACTGGTGCGAGCTATGAATCCAAGAGCCTTAAAGGCTTCAGAGGCTATGGTATCAATGTGGTTGGTAAATGATAATTTGCTATCAAAGATTACGCCTAGGTCGCGAAAAGTTGTAGGCCTCTGAAGAGTATCATTAACCAAATGATAGTTAAAAATAATCGGAGATGTTTTCAATGAAAATGACATTACGTTGCATTTATTAGCATTCAAGGGTAGTTTATTTACTAAGCACCAGTTGTTTACTTTACTAAGACAAGCTTGAAGTTGAAAACAATCATGAATATGGTTTATAATTGAGAAAATTTTAAGGTCATCAGCATATAACAGGCAAGGCAAATCAATTTCGTCCGTTATATCATTGATAAATATGTTAAAAAATAATGGCCCCAAGATGGATCCCTGGGGAACACCAGAGGTAGCAGCAAATTCAATTGACTTGAATCCGTTAAGAGTAACATACTGAAACCTATTTGTTAAATAAGACTTGAATAAGAGAATTAATGAGTACGAAAGGCCAATTTTCTCTAATTTGATTAACAGTAACTGATGATCTAACCTGTCAAATGCTTTGGAGAAATCCGTATATATGACATCAGTTTGGCGATGTCCATCTAAGGATTCAGAAATATACTGAGTTATACAGAATAAGTTAGTCGTCGTTGAACGCCCCTTCATGAATCCATGTTGGTGAATAGATATCTTAGACTTAATTGAACGATAAATACTGTCGTGAAGTAGGGATTCTAAAACTTTGCAAAAATTACAGATTACAGAAATAGGCCTGAAATTTTGAATATCTAATTTATTTCCCTTCTTATCAATAGGACAGACTTTGGAAAGTTTCCATAAGTCCGGAAATTGAAATTTTTTTAAAATAAGGTTAAAAATTAGAGTTAGAGGATATGCAAAAATAATAGCACAGTCTTTCAATAAAAATGCTGGTATGGAGTCGGGGCCTGAAGAACCTGGAACTTCCTGGAGAACTTCTGCCTCCTGAAAAAAATGTATATTAACAGTATGGTTATTATTTGGACAATCGTTATCGATAGAATTATTCACGGCGTCTAATGAGGAATCAGAATATGACTGGCTAAAAAATCTGGCAAATGCATCTAAAATATCATGCGGACTATTAAGTGAAGCACCGTCAAAGAACATTTCATCTGAAACTCCGGTTGATCCTTTCTTGTTATTAATGAACGCCCAGAATTTGTTAGGATCGCTTTTTATATTATTTTCGGCATTTTGTACAAAGTTTTTGTAGGCAGTATTAATATCGCTCTTTACTTCCCGTCTGGCCTTTTTAAACTCCTCAAAAAGATCATCGGTTTCCGAGCACATTTTTCTGAGACGTTCCTTAAGCCTAATTTTTTTTACAATACTACCATTAAACCAAGGGGGGTACTTATTATTCCGCGAGGCCGATTTCTTTGGTACACACAATTCAAACTCCAAATCAAGTCTATCATAGAACTGAGTGCATATGCTGTTGACGTCATTGAGAGAGGAAAGAAAAGACCAGTCAACATTAAGGAGGTTAACATATAATTTAGAGAAATCACATTTGCGAAAATTATAATTGATATTATGATTAGGTGGAAAATTATTAGTAAGTTTTTAGTGGCGTTCATCTCAATTGATATGACCAAGGCAGGGTGATGTATATCCTCATTAATTAACGGATCAAAAGACTGTGTTACGTCACAATTTTTGTTATGCAAAACTAAGTCCAGGATGCTATTATTGGAATTATGTACAAAATTGTACTGAGATAAGTTGTTACTGTCCAGAAAATTAATTAAGGCTCTGATTTGGCCGTTGGGTTGTAGATCTTTCAAGTAAATCGCGTATTTGGAAATATTAAAGTCACCGAGGATGGCAAAATCACTGCTGTTATCCTGTAGACACCTTAAAGTACTTAGTGTCTCGAAAAAATATTCGTAGTCAGCCAGAGACACACTCGGTGGTATATAAATGACGAATATATAGAGGGAACGATAGTTAAGTGAAATTCTTACACCCAAGATGTCAATGGCTGGCACGTTGTTAAAACCTGCAGAGTTAAGGTTTACCATAGAAGAAACACATTCTGAATTTACGGCTAATAGTACGCCACCGCCCCTTGAGCGATTAATGGCAGTAAAATTCCTATCAGAGCGAAAAATATTATATTCGTTGCAGGAAAGTTCTTTATCAAAGACGGAGGAATCAAGCCATGTTTCGGTTAATGCGATAGCGGAGTATTCAGAGCGCACTTGCGCAATATAAATACAAGGTACTATTAATAATTTTTTGTTTTTATCCTTCCAAAGAATCTTCTTTAGAATCCTTCTGAAGAAGCTGACAGAAAGATCAGCGAAACGTCAAGTCAACGGATATCTCCTTCCGTTTCCTTTCTAAATTACAATCTCCCAGCAAAACACTGACAGCCAGTATAATTGTAGTCACCGGAAAATTCGAATTTATCCTTAATGTCTACCGACTGCAGGAAACTGCCTTCTTACCTGAGAGATGCTTAATAAATCTACGTTCAATTTGTGTCGCAGATAAAATATTTATTCGTGTTATAGGTTTTCCAGGTCTGTTGTGTATTCTCGGGAAAGCTTTTAAACAGCTAACTAAAAGCTAAATGCAGTGCTTTAAAAAGATCTAGATCTAAACTAGATGTAGCAAATTGTTTTTCTACTAAGAATGTCAAAAATGTATTGTTTTTCTCGGTTTTTAATCACTTAAGAATCAAAGCTACGTTATTTGTGCATGTCCTGCAAAAATATTTTTAATGTAGTCAGATATCGTCTTTGATTATTTAACTAATTTGAGGAAATTTAATTTTGTTTTCACAGTTAATGGAGAAAGAGAAGGATCATATTATATAGATCATATTTTATTTATATTTTTATTATAAAGTATTACAGATCATTTTGTGACAGTTATTAATTTACCTCTAGAAACTGATTATGAAATAAATAAACCCGACAAATTTTTATGATTTATTAATCATAACGACTTAAATCAAATTAAAATTTATTTTGTCATGTAAAGCTACAGACATATCTTCCATAAATCTAGTTATACAGGGTGGGACAATAGTGCGTCAGACCTCGATATCTCGAGTGCTACGATAGCTGATTTTTTTTTTTAAATTGCAAGTAAACTAGATAAAAAAGTCTATAACTGGAAATTATTTTCGAAAATACAGAGCGAGCCAAGACGAAATTACAGGACCAAGTGCATCTTATTCAAATGGAATGCTATGTACACTCACATGCAAAAAAACGCAACAAGTTAATATTTGGTAAAATTTGAGGTCTTATAATTTTTTTATTTTTAGTTCAATTTTGATAAATTTTTAGCAAACTGTAGATGAAATGACTAATTTCAACTTGCATATCCAGTCTTTTGTTAAATGCTGGTGTATTAGTCATTATACAGGGTTAATTAAGAGTTCGTTTTATAACCCTAATTTTAAAACACCCTGTGGAATAATTTCGTAGTCAAATTCTTTCAAAATGCCAATTTTTGTTAAGAGCTGTTTCTTTTCTACACTTTGTTTTTTGGTTCATGTCTTTAGGTGCACTGGTTCATTTTTAAGAGCGAAATGAACTTGTCAACAACAGTTTACTTTATGACGAGACGGCTTTGCTCGTTGTTGCTCTAACGTCAGTTTGACAGCTTAGTTTATGAGTCTAGTAATGAATGGCAACGATATATTGTTTAGTTATTACAACTTACATGAAAAGAAAGAAAAATAAGAAAATTTATTTATGCAAACAATTCAACTTCAAAATCAAAACAATTCAACTGTAACTTAATTAACCTAAAGAAACGTACTTTTTACAACAAATTTAACTTAATATTTTGTATTATCACCTCTAGCCCTTAAAACTGCCTGCATACGTCGGTTCATACTGTCAATAAGGTTACGAATAGTACCTTGAGGTATACTTTGCCATTCCTCCTGAAGGGTTAAACGAAGCTCATTTACCGTAGCCGAAGCTACTTCGCGATCTCTGATCTGCCTACCAAGCATGTCCCACACATGCTCTATGGGGTTAAGATCGGGCGAACATGCTGGCCAGTTCATTTTGTTAATACCAACTTCCGCGAGGTATTGTGTAATACGCAATGCTGAATGTGGCCGCGCATTATCCTGCATTAGGATAAAGCCATCGCCGATAAATCCACTAAAAGGTACAACGTAATTACTTAATATCTCCTCAATATATCGGTGGGCCGTCAAGGATCCATCGATGACCACCAAATCGGTGCAGGCCTCCCGGGTTATTCCTGCCTACACCATTACCGAACCTCCTCCATAGCTTAGACGGGGACTGAACGTGCACTTTGCAAATCTTTCTCCGGCCCTTCTCCTCTTTTCCGTCCATCTGGAGAATGTAAGCAGAATCTGGATTCATCAGTAAAAAGAACATTGTTCCATTGCCCCAAGTTCCAAGGTAAATGTTCAGTGGCAAATTGCAGTCTAGCTACTTGGTGACGAGGAAGCATTTTAGGTCCAGTTGCTGGTCTGCAAGCTTTCAAACCAAACTCCTTCAATCCTCGGCAAACTGTCCACATACTAACATTAGTACCTCGGACCTCTTGGAGTTGATTTCTTGTCTGCACTGATGTTAAATGACGATCCCGCAGAGTGTTAATGTGAAGAAATCTGTCATCCATAGCAGTAGTTTTTCGTTTTCTGCCACAACCTGCCCTACGTTTATTTCTGCCAGTTTGTCTAAAACGTTCGACTACTCTTTTGATGGTAGAGCGATGAACATGAAGAGTTCTTGCAACATATTCATAATTACGTCCATCTTCAACAAGAGCAACAGCTTTTGCGCAAAATTTTCCGCACTTAAAACCATAGTAGCAGTATAACAGGTCTTGCGTAACAAAAATTACTGTCAATATGACATTAGAGCAACAACGAGCAAAGCCGGCTCGTTAAAAAATAACATTTCTCAAAGTAAACTGTTGGTGGCAAGTTCATTTCGCTTTTAAAAGTGAACCAGTGCACCTAAAGACATGAACCAAAAAACGAAATGTAGGAAAGGAATGATTCTTAACAAAAATTGGTATTTTGTAAGAATTTGGCAACGAAATTATTCCACAGGGTGTTTTAAAGTTAGGGTTATACAACGAACTTTTAATTAACCCTGTATAATGACTAATACACCAGCATTTAACAAAAGACTGGATATGCAAGTTGAAATTAGTCATTTCATCTAGAGTTTGCTAAAAATTTATCAAAATTGAACTAAAAATTAAAATTAAATATTATTAAAATTATAAGACCTCAAATTTTACCAATATTAACTTGTTGCGTTTTTTTTGCATGTGAGTGTATATCAGTACATTTTTTGAAGCCTCTTTCTAGGCTCTATTCATTCCTATATTAGCATTGAATATCTCCCAACCACTGATTTTTTTAATATCCATCCGCAGATTGCATTATTTCCACAAAAAAATTCATTATATCCAAGTGGTTGGGAAATATTCAATGTTAATATAGGAATGAATAGAGCCTAGAAAGAGGCTTCAAAAAATGTACTGATATACATAGCATTCGATTTGAAAAAAAGGCATTTGGTCCTGTAATTTCATCTTGGCTCGCCCTGTATGTTCGAAAATAATTTCCAGTTATAGAATTTTTTATCTAGTTTACTTGCAATTTTTTAAAAAAATTCTAGCTATTGTAGAACTGGAGATATCGAGATCCGACGTACTATTGCCCCACCCTTTATAACTAGGATAAGTTGGTGGTCTTTTGTCAAACATATGTACTAAACACTGATAGACAAAAAGATTTTTTATATTAAACACCTCTGCCTCTCCTCTATCTATAACAGTGTGGAGGAATACAGCTTCTTTCTTGAAAATTATCCTTAGACTAGAATTTTTATTACATTATTATAAAGCCTTCCCCAGATAGTAATACAGCACCTAATTATACAATTAGGGATTTATAAACAGTCATTAATTTTTTTCTATTTAATATGTCCCTTAAAATGTACAATTTATGTGTAAGTTGTCTAATTTTCTTTGTAATATAAGATACATGCTCCTTCCATCTTAGGTGATGGTCAAGCATAACTCCTAAGTACTTTATTCTATTAGCTTTTTCGATAATAGGACACCCACAACTTGTTTGTTGTTAACATACATTATTATATATATATATATAGTGTTTTTTTTTAGAAGGTTAATCATTAGCTAATAACGTAAATTTACTTTTTTGTGTGTTTAAGCTTAATGAACTAAAGTTTAACCACATGAAAATGAATGCTAAACTTTCTTCTGCATTTCTATGTACCAAGTCCCATGAATCTTCTACAAACACAATAGCAGTGTCATCAGCGTAAGATAC
Source organism: Leptura quadrifasciata (assembly GCA_963675555.1). Lineage (NCBI taxonomy): Eukaryota > Metazoa > Arthropoda > Insecta > Coleoptera > Cerambycidae > Leptura > Leptura quadrifasciata. Next base: position 7,519,599 of record OY776681.1, on the reverse strand, counting down.
TAAATGGCCTTTAAATTGTTTTAGATTTGTAATGCTGCTAATATACACAAGGAACAAAGTTGGACCCAATACTGTGCCTTGTGGTACGCCCATGGTGACAGTGAGAGGGTGACTATATATCTCATCAATCCTTACGCATTGGTGGGATAATTTTCTATGAGACATAATGCAGTACCACGTATACCAATGTTTTGAAGACGACTTAGTAAGATTTGATGTGATACTATATCGAAAGCCTTTGCTAAATCAGGAAATACAGCTATTTTTTCGATATTTGTAAACTTAGTATAATTTCTTTAATAATAAGTCCAAAAACTGCATGCTCTGTACTTTTATTATTATTATTTTTATAATCCCGATATATGTACTGGGGTTGCACTTGATTCCTTCCATTGATACAGTATTATATTTGTTTTAAATGTTAAATTTATTATATGCAGGAACGGTTTAATGATACATAAATGTATAGATTTTACTAGTTTGACTGATATTCCGTCAGGGCCAGCAGATGACCTGTTTTTTACGCTGCTTATTATTCCAATAATTTCATTCTTTGTTGTAGGTTTAAGAAATATTGACGATTGTATTGAATGATTTTCTTAAGTAGTTTTTTCCTCAAAATGAACACATTATCGCCCCACTCTCCCGCAATGCAGAGAATAATTTTGCATAGGCAATCACTGTTGTCATAAACTTCCCGTTCGGATCTGGCATTAAGATAGAACTGCTCGCTCTTAAATCATTAATTGATTTACCTTGAAGCTCTTCTACTTCAATTTAAAAGACATTTAGACTGAATCGGTTAAATTTCCGAGCATAATCGCTTAATAGAATAAGTAATTAAACTTCTTGCTTACATTTTATTGTTTAATTAAAGAATCGGTTTACTTTAATTAGAGCGACGTAAATTAATTTGTAAACATTGCTAATCAATAAGATAGCGTGAAAAGTACGACTTCTTTCCAAGGACAGGCGTAACTAATATGTATGAAGGAACATAAATTGCGGTTTTTTGTTGTTACCGAAGAATGAATTACATTATAACCCGGTCTACACATCTCACATTTTTTAGAAGTTTAGAAGTTTTTTAAGTTACAAAATTACCACAGGAGCTGTATGGGAATGTCACCAAGCACTTGTGGGTGCCTCCAGCATGAATAACATATCAGTATGCTGAGTGAAAGGACATGCAGTGTAGAGGCAACAAAGAAGTTGACAGACTGCGATTGGTTACGATAATGTCAATTCTATACGAATTTTATTCTTCATATTACATTAATACTTCACCGGACTACAATATACTCCATCATACTACATAGTTATTTCATACATACTTCACGATACTTCATATACAGGGTGGACCTTTAATAATAGGCTCAGGGCCGTTCCTACCAGGTGTGCAAGGGGGCGGCCGACTGCGGTCGAAAATAGAACGGCGCAACCGACCGCAACCAATTACGCGTCCACCCCGCGCTCCGCGCCATCGGGTGATTTGTCACTTGCCAGTATCAGGAAATATGGAATGATGAATAGTTTGTTAAAAAATATTTTATACTGATTTGAAAAAAACTACAGTTATGCTCAATTAGCTCAGACGGTATTTGTTTTGGGTTGGGTGACTCCTAAAAATCATAAGAAATGATAATTTCACTATGCGCTAGTTTGAAAACGTGGGCTTAATTTTTTATTAAACAAAATATGAAAAAATTTCTACAAATTCCGTTTTTTTCTTCCTATTTTTTCATACAGTGTGTTTCACTTCTCGTGAAGACACCCCTGTATCTCCTTTATTTGTAGCCGAATTCATTTCTAATTTTTATCAGATATACAACTCTATAAGGCGACTTTACATGACACATAAATGTCGTCTAGATCTAAAACGCCGGCCTACTGCGATAAAAAGAAAATCGCAATTTTCGAGAAATCATAGAGGTTCAGAAATAGACAAAAATTTTGTTAATAAAAGTTGTTCAGAATCACGAGATATGCCCCCCTATAAAATTTGGTGAAAATCGGAAAACTTAAAAAAAAAATGTTTGTTTCACTTCTCGTGAAGACAGCCCTGTATCTCCTTTATTTGTGGCCGAATTTCAAGACTAATTCGTGGAGTTATACAGCTCCATAAAGCGACTTTGTCCAACACATAAAGATAACTTTTTCCAACAAATGAAAGTCGTGAGCAAAAATCATGATTCAATAAAACGCTAAAAGAGTCACTTCTTCAAGTTAACAATGTAATACAGTTTTTTTTGTTGTCACTGTTATTGAGAAATAACGCTCCATCATATCCTTCCTCCTTATCGGCACAGAGATTTAGGAGCGGTTTTTTTGTTTTAAATGTTAAGAATGCCGTAAAATTAACTGTCAATATTATTACTTTTATGACAGAAGTGATTGTTGTTATCTATTGTTGAGTTTGTTAGTTTCCTTATTTGATTTTCTTACTCATAATGGCTAGAATACTTTTAACTGCTAATGAAAAAGTAGAAATAATAAAGTTAGTCGGTGAAAATGTACGGTCTTCAACAGAAGCAGCAGAAGAATTTAATTTAAGACATCCTCTAAGACAACCAATACACCATAGTACCATAGCAACAATATGTCATTTGTTCAATTCAACTGGTAATGTGCTTAAACCGAGAGTACATCTTAATCGAAGGCATGAAGATGATAATGTTATATTAGCGGCGTTTAACGCCAATCCCACTACCAGCCTTAGAAATATGGCTCGTGACCTGAATTTGTCGGTGTCAAAAATTTGGAGATGTTTAAAACGCCATAATCTACAACCGTTTAAACCAAAATTTTTACACACTTTGGAGGAAGGTGATGAAGAAAGAAGACTGGAACATTGTTTATGGATCCAAGGTAATTATTTAAACAATCGAGACTTAATGAAGAAAATAATGTTCACGGATGAAGCAACTTTCTCCACTAACGGGGTGGTATCATCACAAAACTCTAGGTACTGGGCAGTAGAAAATCCTGATTGGGTAATAAATTGTAAAAGGCAATATTCCCAGAAGGTAAATGTGTGGTGCGGAATTTTAAACGAAACAATAACACTTCTTTTTTCAAAATATAAATGCGTTACATTTGCTACAATTTTTAAATAATGATCTGTGGAATGCAATAGTCGATTTTCCTTTGGAACAATTGTATTTCCAACTCGATGGAGCATCTATCCATAATTCCGTAGTAGTAAGAACATGGATGAATGAATATTTTCCCCAAAGATGGATAGGACGAAATAGCCCTCTAATACATTGGCCACCCAGATCTCCTGATTTCACTCCCATGGATTTTTATTTTTGGGGTCATATTACAAACAAAGCTTATAAGACCAGACCTCAAAATATGGAGCAGGTTTGTGAGAGGATCAGGCAAGCGTGTTTAGAAGTTACGGCTCAAGAATTGCGAAGAGTTGTAATAAATAACAGAAAGCGGATTGAGAAGTGTATTACACTTGATGGTGGGTTAGTAGAAAGGGGCCGAATATAATAATATAGTCATTCATTGTAAACACTTACTTCATCTTTTATTTAATAAATAATTTTAATAATAATTGTGCACGACTTTCATTTGTTGGAAAAAGTTATCTCTATGTGTTGGACAAAGTCGCTTTATGGAGCTGTATAACTCCATGAATTAGTCTTGAAATTCGGCCACAAATAAAGAAGATACAGGGGTATCTTCTCGAGAAGTGAAACAAACATTTTTTTTTTTAAAGTTTTCCGATTTTCACCAAATTTTATAGGGGGGCATATCTCGTGATTCTGAACAACTTCTAAGCCTACTATGATTTCTCGAAAATTGCGATTTTCTTTTTATCGCAGTAGGCCGGCGTTTTAGATCTAGACGACATTTATGTGTCATGTAAAGTCGCCTTATAGAGTTGTATATCTGATCCAAAAAATCATTTTAGTAAGAAAAGTCGCGAAAAAAATTTGAAATAGCAAGTTATTTGTGGATTTTTTTCAAATACTTATACTATACGTAGGACCTTCATACTTGGCTAAAGAAAACTTTTTAATATAATAAATCTTCCTACCAAATTTCATCAGGATCTGACTTTTAGTTTTTGCATAGTACTAAGGCATTTAGAAAGTTGAAAATTTTTGGACATATAAAAGAGCACTCAAATTTTCAAATCCATTTTGAGATATTAATTAATAATATTATAATATTAATTAGGAGAGCCTAGGGAATTGTTTAAAAATGTGGCAAATTTTTTTGTTTATAAACAAATGCAATAATTTTGAAAATTTTCAACGGATTTTTATTTTTAAAATATATTTTGAAAGTACTCGGAAATACGCTTCTTTAAAAAAAAAGCATGACGATTCGTTTATTAGAACCGCTGTTATGATAGACCAAAGTTGAACTCAATTTACTTCGTCCTATATTGTTTCGTACTGCTTTAGGTCTCTAATATATTTTTGAATTTTTTCTGTGTTTTTGGCAAAAAATGTTTTAGACAAAAGTTGTCTACAACTTTTGTCTAAAACATTTTTTGCTGAAACGCATAGGAAATTTTTTTTAAAATGGCGACGGTTCAAAAACTTCAAAAAATTCTCAAAATTTTATTTCCAATCAAATATGTACATGCAATACATCGTTGGATAGTACTCATCTAGACCTACCACTTTTATTAAATTTTATATTAGGAATTGCGAATGCATATATGTTTATAAAATGCGTTAATACAACAAATTGTATTCTGAATAACTCATTATAAATTTGAATAAAGCACATGTATGCTGGTTTAAATATTTTTTCCCATTGCCAAGGTGAGGGTGGGGGGCGGCGAAAAATTGCTCAGCACGCAGGCGGCTGTACACCTAGGAACGGCCCTGATCACATCCCTCATTTACCTATTTGAAAAATTATTATGTCTAGGCATTGTAAATAAAGAAGTTAAAGAAATTAGCTCTAGGAACACAAGAACAAAATAAAATGATGTAAAATGAAGTAAAACGTAACCAAAGCACAATTTTACTAAATCATATTTGGTTATATCCTCATATTTTTTCCCAAAGAATCTATCCCTGAACTATGGCCTGTTATTAATGGTCCACCCTGTATGAAGTATCATTTTAATACGATAAAGTATCGTAAAGTACGATGGAGTATATTGTAGTCCGGTGAAGTATTAATGTAATATGAAGTATGCTGACCACCTTTCGAAGTAGTGATTACCCCCCTCGGAGCTCTTACGGCATTATAACAAAACTAGTTACGGTGTTCGAGGTACATGTAACAAACTACTCCAGTCATACCTTACAAATAGATCACAAGTTACTGCACTAACAACTTGCAAGGATGGAGTACTTCAAACTGTTTTTTCAGATAAAACTTGTATATTGCAGGGTGTGCCTCAAGGATCTATACTTGGGCCCCTCCTATTTATTTTGTATACAAATGATTTAAAAGATTATACTAATATAGATTTTTTATATCAATATGCAGATGATAACTCCTGTGTTGCAACCGAAGAATCCTTAGTGGCTTGTGCAAGTAAACTTACCACAATATCCTCAAATATGTATAAATATTGTAATTCGAATGGCTTAAACTTAAATGTAAATAAAACTACTCTTGTTATGTTTTCCCCAACTACTGATCTTGATTATTCGTTGTATGTTCAATTAGATGGTTCTTCAATCACACAAACGGAAAATGTAAACTTTCTTGGCATAACGCTAGATAGTAAGTTAAATTGGGAAGCTTATAATAATACTTTAATATCAAGAATTAATTCGTCCTGTTACCTAATACGATTCATGAGATACCAACTATCAGTAGACTCTCTAAGAATGTTTTATTTTTCATACGTACAAAGTATTCTAGAATATGCGATAATATTCTGGGGTTCCTCCCTACATTGGCAGAAAGTATTTGTTTGTCAAAAACGCATAATTAGGTGTATGATGAAGGTCTCTTGCAGAGATTCATGTAGACCTTTGTTTAAAGAATTGAAAATACTTACCATCCCGTCTCTTTATATTTATAAATTAGTTTTGTTCGTTAAAAAAATACTGATGAATTTACAAGAAATATTGATGTGTACAGATTGATGACAACAAGACATGGGAATGATCTCAGAATACCAGTACACCATCATAGTTTTTATGAAAAAAGTCCATGTTATAACGCTATCAAAGCCTACAATGCCTTACCACAAGAATTAAAACCTATTAATAACATTCATACCTTCAAAAATCAACTTAAATTGTATTTACTTGAAAATATATTTTACTCTTACAGTGATTTTTTAAATGCATAAAACTTTTGTTAGTAACTTCAATAGTGCAACTGATTATAATGTTTTCTACAGTTTTAGTTTTAGGGTTGTTTTAGTTGTGTGTTTTCTTTTTGCTGCTCTCCTTATTTTTATATATTTTATACATGTTATATATTTTGTATTCTAATGTTTTATACTTTAATGTATTGTAATAACTTTTAATATTTAATTACCCTGACAATGCTAATGTCTTTTTTGTAAGATCTATAGCAATAAAGTTTATTCTACTGTGCAACTTAACCTAACAACCGGTTTGCAACGATTTGTATTTTGATTTTTTAAATGATAAAATGACTTTGCTACTTGGGCTGGGACATCTTGTACATCCCTTAAATAGCTCACAAAATTATCGACAGTTTCCTCTGTGAATTAGCAAAAGACATTTCGACATGCGACGCCACTCTCGATTTCGTTCTTCGACGTGATAAAAATAACCAACGCCAAAATGAATGTCAATAAAACTGTTGGCAAAATCCGGAAATAAATACACTCGAGCATTATCCAGATCCATATTATCTGAATGGACGGAAGGTCAAATACATTTTTACTTTTCATTATATCTGGTACTAGCGTTCGGAAACTCCTACGCGTTATTTAAGTTGTTTTTTATTAGCCATTAAATACCGTGGGGTCACAGTGAGGGTCATTTGTACTCTAAACGATAATGATCAGTCGGTGATTCAAACTGTTTCAAATACCTATTTATAAATATTAAGTCTTGCCGAGCTATGTATGAAAATTACCATAAATACTATAAAAAACAATCGATTGACCATATGCATATAATTCAGACTGCTTTAATTAATTTTAAAGTAAAGGAAGTCCCTTTTTACTGTTCCAATTGTAGCCCAGGTAGTATCTGCTTAAAATCACCTATGTTTGGGTAAATCGGGTAGTATGGCACATTTTCGGCTTAACCGCTCCTAAAAATCATAAGAAATGATAATTTCACTAAATGAGCCATTTTGTTTAATAAAAAATTGCGCCTACGTTGTCAAACTAGCGCATAGTGAAATTATTATTTCTTATGATTTTTAGGAGCGATTAAGCCAAGAATCTGCCATACTACCCGATTCACCCAACCAAAAACAAATACCGCCTGGGCTACAATCCTTCAGAAGCACTTCAGAAGTATTTGGCATTTGCAAAGTTTATTTCAAATCCATTCAAAGCCCTTCTGGACAAGTCTCACCGTGAAAATTCAGGATTTTGTATAAAATTGTTGTTTTTAGCAAAAATCAATTCGATTTAAATTATCTAAAGTATTCAGTCGTTCATTATAAATGCAAATTTTTCCGAGATTCACGTATTCAATACCTACATAAGGACGTCAATACAGGGTGTCTCACCGGGAACTGAATCGATCGATATGAGAAAAGTACGCATCAGAAAATTTTGAAAATTTAGATAATTACTAATGTCGGTGTGGCCAATCCCACTAAAATAATTACAAGCAGCTGGCACTTCCGCTTATACCGGAAGTCGATACCAACTTGCTTATTTCAAATGGAATACCCTATATATTTTAGGGTTTTCGAAAATATGTAGCATATCTTATACCTAAACCTAGCCGTTTCAGATATATTTGACATTTTATAGAAAATTTGACAAGTGCAACGGTTTGCAAAAACCGTTTTCACTTTCTTCGTGTAAAAGATCCTCATTTGCTTCTGGTCACATAAAAAGAACTCAAGGAGAACTACGTTCTACAACTGAAATAAATTCAATAATATCATACTAAGTGCTCCGTTTTTCACGTTACATTTTGTCAACTTCAAACCACGAAAACTTGTATAGGTCAAATGGAACACCCTGTATTTTTTTACGTTAAGTTGTGTAAAATTGAATTCCCTTTTTTCTGGTATTAGCATTGTGTGGATTAAAGTTACAACTTTTTGAAGTATTTGCGATTTTATTAGAAATTCATGAATTGTTGTAATCTTTCATCAAAATAGCCATGATTAGAAACAATCAGTCATTATCTGTCAAAAAATGTCAGCACGTTTAAATTACACCCACGAAGACTTTTTAAATTTGTTTATTATTTATGGAGAATGTGATAAAGTAATATCAAGAGCTTGCAGCACATTTGCTACTCGATATCCAGAAAAATGGAAACCGTCACCAAACACTGTAGAACGCATTCTGGAAAATTTTAAAAATTATGGCTCTGTCAAGGCAAAAATGCAAAGAAGAAAGCCTATTGTTGATGACGAAAACATTGAAATAGTCATTCTGGGATATTTTCATGCATTTCCAAGGATGTCGTTAAGACAAGCTGCTCTGGAATCGGGACTATGCAAGGATTCAATTCACAGAATCTTATTAAAACATAACTTTTACCTGTTTTCATTCCATATAGTTCAAGGATTAAAAGAAACAGATTTCCTAAGAAGACAGAATTTTTGTGAGTTTATTCTAGTAAGGTCTGAGGGTCACGCTTCTTATTTGGGAAATATTATATGGACAGATGAAGCAAAATTTACTAAAAATGAACTTTTTAATAGATACAATTCGCATTATTGGAGTGACTCAAATCCTCATATGTTCAGAGAGCGAAACTTTCAGGAAAGTTGGCAGTCCAATGTTTACTGTCCCATAAGAAACGATATAGTGGTGGCATTACAATTTTATCAGGAAAATTTAAACGGTAAATTAAATTTTCTTTTCTGCTAAATATCTGAATATCTTACAAAATTTGAATAATAACTATTTAGAAAATTTACCTCTCGTCGAACATAGAAACATTTTTTATCAGCACGACGGTGCTCCCCCACATAACGCATATTTGATTAATAATTATTTACAAGAAACTTTTTATGATCAATGGATTGCCAATAATGGACTTTTCTTATGGCCTCCTCGCTCGCCCGATTTATCAGTTCTGGATTATTTCATTTGGGGAACTATTAAAAATAAAGTTTATGAGAGCCCATTAACAACCATTGAAGATTGTATGCAAAGAGTAAGAAATGCATTTCAAAACATATCACAGGATTCAATTAGAAGAGCTACCCATGAGGAACTAATCCGAAGGTGCGAAAAATGTGTCGAGATTCGAGGACGGAATTTTGAGCAATTATTAAATTAAAATGAAATCATATTTTAAATTGATCTTATCTCTGCTATTTTAGTTCATGCCATATCTTCAATTCGATTAATACGCATGTTACAGTGTTAGTGTTATTTTGCGTTTTTGTGGATATCGAGTAGCAAATGTGCTGCAAGTTCTTGATATTACTTTATCACTTTCTCCATAAATAATAAACAAATTTAAAAAGTTTTCGTTGGTATAATTTAAACGTGCTGGCATTTTTTGACATAAGATAATGACTGATTGTTTCTAATCATGGCAATTTTGATGAAATGATTACAACAATTCATGAATTTCTAATAAAATCGCAAATATTTCAAAAATTGTAACTTTAACCCCCACAATGCTAACATCAGAAAAAAGGGAATTTAATTTTACACAACTTGACGTAAAAAAATACAGGGTGTTCCGTTTGACAAGTTTTCGCGGTTTGAAGTTGACAAAATGTAACGCGAAAAACGGAACACTTGGTATGATATTATTGAATTTATTTCAGTTGTAGAACGTAATTCTCCTTGTGTTATTTTTATGTGACAAGAAGCAAATGGGGATCTTTTACACGAAGAAAGTTATAACGGTTCTTGCAAACCGTTGCACCTGTCAAATTTTCTATAAAATGTCAAATATCTCTGAAACGGCTAGGTTTAGGTATAAGATATGCTACATATTTTCGACTCAGGATTTTATACTATTTTCGAAAACCCTAAAATATATAGGGTGTTCCATTTGAAATAAGCAAGTTGGTATCGACTTCCGGTATAAGCAGAAGTGCCAGCTGCTTGTAATTATTTTAGTTGGATTGGCCACACCGACATTAGTAATTATCTAAATTTTCAAAATTTTCTGATGCGTATTTTTCTCTATATCGATCGATTCAGTTCCGGGTGAGACACCCTGTATAAATAGGTAGGAAGTTCACTACACAAGCGCTCCGATAACGCTTTCCTTTGCCGATAAACAAATCATTCCGCGTAGGTGTTCGAAAATGAACTACCTACTTACGTGCATTTATAAACGAGATTGATACGTTGAACTCGATAAAAAGTTTAATTTTCTCACCCCAATAAAAAATGTGAACATTTTTCTATACAGATTCAATGTTGGTTAAGCTATAGTCAACAAATAGGACTGTGGCCGTGGCCTACTATGATTTTTTTTCAGGTCGGAAAATGGTGAAATCTTATTAGTGATTTTTTATTTCAAATCTTAAGTATTCCACTGCATTTAGCAACCCCCCCAAATGTGTTTGTACCAAATTTTTTTGAAAAAGTGGCATTTTTGGATTTTTCCTGAGAGTGTCGAAGAAATTTAACTGTTGCATGGGATTATTTATTTATGAAAAGAGTGCCTTCACTGAAATAACTGTCAAATGAAGGATTCGTTGTTGATGAGTAGATATTGCTTATTTATAATCCTGTTTATTATCATGATTGAAGACACAAGTGGATAAAGAATTCATGTCGCACAAAATTAGTACTGAGAAAACAGGGTTCAAAGTTATTTTAACCGTCATTCTTTGTTTTACGTTAAATAAAAACAGAACATACAGGTTTCAATAGGCCTTTATTATAGAATTAAGGTAACATAAGTGAAAATGTACAAAAGTTTCAGTTTAAAGCAGAAAAATGGTTTATTTTCACATAACGTTACTGTGTGTACCCCGAAATTATAAAACCAGAGTTGCCTTAAATAAAAGGCTTTTGAAGTAATCAATTTCGGCAGGGGCATCCTCTGTTGCAAGTCCATTGTTATATAAGCTGTGGTCTCATTTGATTGAGCAAATTGCCTGTCCCGTTTCTGTCGCTCAAAAGCAAACTCGTAATTTTCTTTGTGTTCATCGGTATCTAATCCAGCATCGCATGTACTGCAGGTGTCGCTTTTGGGTTGACCAAACGACAAATTAAAACGTTGTGAAAAAATTTTGCTGTAACTGCATTTTTTCACGAAAAATATTTCTCAGAGATTTTCTTGCTTGCATGATTCGATATAAAGATCGTATATTTTTGTTAAATTTAATAAGGCGACAAGTATTTTTTGTGCATATTCCTATTTCTCGAATAATGAAACTGCTCGGCTGGAAATTTTTCAATATGATTGACAACATAGTTTACAACATCCTTTGGATTTTTATGTGGCCTATTTTGATGAGCACCTCATTTGTCTGGACTTGGCGCGCATGCTCCAGATTTAAATTTGTTTTGTAAAAGTTGAATTTGGTAAAGTGCGCATATTGCATTCTTCACTGAGCTGCTTGGTCTCGCTTATCGACTTTTGACTAGTGTTGTTCGATCACTGTAAACTTGAACTGGCGCCCGAGTAACAAATAAGACATATCGAGTGTCAAAGTGAGTCTTATTTCTCAGACTGAACGAGAAAAAGGGCGCCGCACACTACTAGCTTTACTTATTGCAAGTTCTAATAGCAACCTACTCCTGGCTGACATTTTCCAAATAATAAATTTTTCACCTCACAAAATTTTTCACGCATTTTAATGTGCACCATTTACATACTAGAGCACTGGAAAACACACGTGACTAAACTAACCTAATCTCACTTTAGCTGGTACTTACTACTTACACAGAACATAGAACTGATGATATTTTCTTTTAGATAATGTTGAGTTTGTTAAGTTCTTCTTTTAACATTGGTAGCCAGGTTGTACAAATATCTACAGAACAATTCGATACGCACTTATCTTCATTTAATAAGATTATTGCTGATTCTTTAATTTTTCTTTTTTTGATATTTTTGTTAAAATTTTTGCCGAGTCCCAGTTCATTCTATGTCCGTTTACCCAAGCATGTTCACAAATCTATGATTTCTGAATTTCATTCTTTCTAATGTAATTCTTGTGCTCATCCAACCTCACACTGAAAGATCTGGATGACTCACCCGCATAACATTTATCACATTCGCACGGGATATTGTAAATACAGTTTTTTGAATTCTACTCCCTGTTTATCGGTTTTGGTTTTGTTAAAATAGATCTTAAAGTGTTCCCCGTTTGAAATATCGTCCTAACATCAAATTTGTCACCTATATGGCGTAGCTTTTTCGATAGTCCGTATACATAAGGAATTATTGCTGTATAATGACGTTTCAGGTTTTTGTCATACCTGATTGTCCCTATTATCAACACTTATGAAAACTCTATCGACAAAGGCTTCAGGATATTGATTTTGTACTAGAACCTCTTTAATAAATTTTTTCTCGTTGTTTAATATTTCATCATTAGATGAAATTATTTTGGGCCTATCGTATAAACATTTTACAACACCCCTTTTAACATTTATTGACTGATTTCAGTTAAAATTTAGATATCTATTAGTATGTGTTGGTTTTCTATAAACGCTTGTTTCAATTGCATTATTTACCCTTCTAATTAAAACATCTAAAAACGGTAGTTCATTCGTACTTTCTACTTCTAATGTGAATTTAATAGACGGTTCCTTACTATTTATATTTTCCAAAAAACTATCTAGTAAATCGACACCATGAGGCCAAATTGCAAAGATGTCGTCAACATATCTCCACCAGACAACCGGTTTGTTTATACAATTTTGAACATGTGTGTTCTCAAAGTTCTCCATAAATATGTTGCTTAAAATTGGTGATAATGCAGACCCCATAGCCATACCAAAATCCTGCTGATAGAACTCATTGTCCAATTGAAAATAGGTTGTTTTTATATACAGTTTTAAGAGTTCCATTATGCTATTTACACTTAATTTATTTCTAGTTTCCAAATTATTATCATTTAGCAACATGTCTTTAACTATTTTTAAGAATTCATCTACCGGAACATTGGTAAAAAGACTAACTACATCAAAACTAACCATCAGGTGTGATTCATGAATATCGTTTTCATAAATTTTTTCTATAAAATGTTTACTATTTTTAATATATGAATCGGTATTTCCAGATAATGGATCAATAATTTTAAGTAAAAATTTTGCCAAATTATGACATGGTGAATTAATAGAACTAAGAATTGGTCTTAAAGGAATATTTTGTTAATGTGTCTTTGGTAAGCCATAAAAATGAGGAGGCTTACTATGATGTGGTGTAAGTTTCCTTCGTTCAAAATCATTAAATCCGGGTTTAATAGTTATAATTAAGAGCGCTCCGGATATAAGCCGGAAAGACGGTGCAATTTACTCTCATATAAATCATTATTTTAAAAAACGGCTTTCACTAAAAGACATTAAAAACATGTTCCAATGTGGGATGACGAGAGAGAAAAAAGTATATATATAAAAAAAAAATTTTTTCTTCTATTTTCGATTTGCAAAAATAATTCTTGTCATCCCACATAGGTATTATTAAAATAAACATTTTCCCTTTTGTGGAACTAAAATAAAATTAGTCCTAATGTCCTCAAATGCACAGAGAAATTTAAAGATTAGGTATAATAAATTTGTCCAATGTCATATTCTATCTATCCAACTACTAACTGCGCCTGGCGTTGCTTTACATCACATATCGAAATATGTACATAGTAAAGACGCACCCACGCTCGCCCCTAGCATATTTGTTATTTTGTTATATTTTGTATTAGAACATAGAATACTTGGTCTTTTTCCCTGATACAAATATATTTGGTATATTATATGTTTAAGCCTTGTGCCCATGAGGCCTACATTTCGAAGGCAATATTATTTTAAATAAAACTTCTAACTTTTAATTTAAGGCCGTTTGACCTTGAAAGATCTAAAATTTTCACCTGCGGCGCCTTTTTTACTTTAACTGGAGTTACTTATCTGGAAATAATTATTCCAGAAACAGAAAATATTCTTCTGCAGAATTTTCCGGAAGCCGAACTTGATGATATGATTTGAATGCAGGATGGGGCCACACCGCATAGTGTCCTAACCTTTCGAGATCATTTGAATAATGTATTCCCAATATGGCTACGGAATAATGGAACAATTAAATGGCCACCTAACAGCCCGGATTTGGCCCCTATGGATTCTTTTTTGGAGCGACTTCTAAAAGATATTGTCAATAATAATACTAACAATAATATTGAAGTCGTTAAAGGCAGGATTTGACTTGAAATAAATACTCTGGATGTAATTAATGAAGCCATTTCCGGTACAATTATAAATATAAGAAGACGTTACTCGAGACATTATCAACTATGCACTGGCAATAATGGTGGACACATCGAACATCTTTTATGAGTTATCATTTATTTATATTTAAATTTCCTAAATAAATCTTGTTAACTATTTTGTTTAAATATTTGTTTTTTTTTCTTCCTCACTGTAAGCCATTTTCATAACTCACTTTAATAATGTTAACTTTCCATGTTTACAGTAACGGTCATTCTAAAGGAAATCCCCATCTTCAATTTTGGATTTTTGTTTTCATATACGTGTTCTATGTTGTTAGGAAGCATTTGTGGCTAACGAAATTTTGCGCGATTGCAATTTTTTTATCATTGTGGGGGGGTGGAATTTTTGACCGAAATTTTTCGTAAATTTTGTTTTCCCTTGCCCTACAACAACAAAAAGAAGGGCAAGGAAAAACAAAATTTACAAAAAATTTCGTACAAAATCCACCCTACTACCACAAGGATTAAAAAAATTGCATTTGCACAAAGTTTCGTTAGTTACAAATGCTTCCTACAACAACTTAGAACACGTCTATGAAAGCAAAATTGCAGATGGGGATTTGCTTTAGAATTACCAAAAAATATATTATTTTTTTGTATCCCCTGAAATATGCACGCTACTGTACTTTTGATAGCATTTTAACAAAATTCAGTCATAACACAACTTTTATTTAATTTTTTTTTCTATAGACAATAACGATGATAAGGGATGAGTATAATTTATAATGAATAGGTAACCTGTACCTACATTAAATACTATTTCTGAAATCTGTAAGATTAAGATATTTCCTCTGAAATCGGAAACGATTGGTAGGTGTATTTCGTGAAATATAATGTATATTTTCAACCTAGATATGAATTCGCAGCATGTATGACTTTTGCTTTGGTTACAAAAAAGAAAGCTGAATGTTACTTCAGTCATACTATATGCTTATGGAAAGGATTTAACATTAATTTATTTTCTTACCCTTTTTACTTGGAAGTTGTCGGTGCGTAGCGTCTCCTGGATCTCCTGGTCAGGCCTGGACGGCTGAGTAACGGAGTTGCGAAAATTGTCCAAAACGCCTTTGAAAGTAAACTTCTTCATAACTTCACGTCTGTCGTCTTTATCACGCCTCATCGCACCATAATTTTTTCACAGTCCGAAAAAAATCAAAGTCCCTTCTCAGGAGCGAGTAAATATTACTGATAGTATTTTTTTTTTTTAACTATTATTTCACCAGCGATATTACACCATTCTGCAGCAAAAATATCGACTAAAGTAGAGCTTTAGCTGAAATACGTCGCGTTAGGTACGGAATGTATACAATGCGCTCGGAAACCCGGAGTTTTAGCAAAATATTCACAGTAAGGACGTCGCGACGTCTCTCTACTCGTGCCGTTCTCACCGACCCGTAGATGTTTTGCAAAAAGTCAATAGCAGGATTTCTCTGCTGACACTACACACTGCACAAAGCTGCGCTAAAGGGCCTTAACTCACCGCGCAAGCCGAATTTGCACTGTTATTTTTACAATTAAAAACAATACACCACCACAATCTGCAGATCACTTGATATAAAATACACCTCGATCTTTACTGCGGTTTACGTATATCAACTGTTAATACATTGACAGATCGATATGTCACAAAAAAATACCACATGTTGCTTTTTCTGCATCAAATTACAACACTCCTTATCAACCTCTATCTCTTTCCAATTTGCAATACCAAGAGAGATAGCTGCAACTAATACGATAATGCGGCACTACCTGTTACTAAACAACTAGACAGCACAGCTGATTTCAAGCCTATCATGACTGACTTTTGTTAAACTACTTTTCTATTGATTAATTAAGTTTTAATTAGTTCTTTTCATAAACATCACAACAAAGGAAGTATTTTACCAGTATTAAGAATGATGTTCTTCAAAGTTATCCTAAAAAACTGCTCGCTAATTTATTATCAAAGGCAACGTGATTTGACAAAGTTAAGGTAGGTTATCAATAGCGGGAGATTCAAACATGGAACATTGTTTACAGGATTAAATATTTAATAAAACAGAAATGTTTCAGGAAATATGGAACTATTTTCACTGGAGCTCTCGCTTTGTTTTCCTCAAAAGAGACAATTAATACCAAAAATTTCATGGCGTTACCCATTACTTCTCTCGACCAGCTCTCTTCAAATCCAGAAGACATGAAAACAAAGATGGAACTAATGATATTAAAAGTACAATCAGAATTTTGCAAAGCATTAGAATTAGAAGAGGAATCCAACAAGTTTATTGTTGATAGATGGGAAAGAAAAGAAGGTGGAGGCGGTATAACTTGCGTTCTACAAGATGGCAAAGTGTTTGAAAAGGCAGGGGTAAATATATCAGTAGTTTCTGGGAATTTGCCCCCTGGAGCTGTGGCCCAGATGCGTTCCCGTGGTAAAAAATTAGAAGGGGGCCAGTTACCATTCTACGCAGCTGGAATTAGTGCGGTTATACATCCTGTGAACCCGATGGTGCCTACGATCCACTTCAATTATAGATACTTTGAGGTAAAGAGTGGAGATGAGGTACAATGGTGGTTTGGAGGTGGAACCGATTTAACTCCCTACTACTTAAACAGAGCAGATGCTGTGCATTTTCATAGAACTTTGAAAGATGCCTGCGACAAGCATGATAAGAGTTATTATCCTAGATTTAAGAAATGGTGCGATGATTACTTTTACATTCCACATCGAGAGGAGCGAAGGGGAGTCGGAGGGATATTTTTTGATGATTTGGATACGCCCAATCAGGAGGCTTGCTTTGCTTTTGTTACGGATTGCGCCAATGCCGTTATCCCATCCTACATTCCACTTGGTAAGAACGAATTTTTAATAATAGGTAACTGAACCGATGCCGATGAGATTTTTACTGTTGTCACTGCACGTTTTCTGATTTCATAACATGTGGGCTACCAAACAAGAGATGCATACTCTAGCTAAGATCTCAAACATAAAAAGTATAATAATTTTAGGGTTGGAGTATTAGAGAAATCAGGGCCAATACGTATGGTAAAACCTAAAATATGATCAAAAAATTTGTTTATTGTCAAAAGTTACACCGAGGTCTTTAAACGTGGATGATTAGTCTTGTGTCGTTCAACGTGTACTTGTAGGTATACTCAGAATCTCTAGCTGAAAACGATATTACATTACACTTTTGCACGTTTAACGATAGATTGTTTTTAACATATCAGGAATTCAGATTAGAGATATTATTTTGCATTATAATGCAGTCGTTTAGACCAGAGACTCTGTAGAAGTTTTATGTCATCTGCATACATTAAAAAGTGCAGATCTAAAGTATGGCCTATATCATTTATAAATATATTGAAAAGCAGTGGCCCAAAAACAGAGCCTTGGGGAACACCTGAGGACGAGGCAGAATTATCGGACTTAAACCCATCATACGCGACGTAGTATTGAAGTCTGTCAGTTTTTGTGCACCGGACAGACTTTGGAGTATTTCGAAATATCAGGAAAACAGCAGCATTTAATAGATAGATTAAATAATATCATGAGTGGTTGAGCAAAGATAGCAGCACAGTCTCTCAGCAGAAATGCAGGGATCCCACCAGGTCCCATGGTGAACTTAGTCTTTATTTTTTTAGTGCCAATAACACTTCATTTGTTGATAATGACACTAATACTAATGCTGTTGATATGTCACAGAAATCATCTGACGAGATGTTTTCTGGCTCTAAATTTGAAAATGATTGTTCAGAGTCGGCATAGGCATTTACAATATCATTTGGGTAGTTGTTAATTGTCTTAAAAATAAGATATTCCCAGAATATCTACCTTCTGCAAGTGTCGGAACGTTGTTTTAAACTCGAAAGAGGGGTAAATGAACCCTCTTTTGGGGCAGTTTTTGATTTTAATTTTTATTTGAACCGTAAATTAAGCAACGAAAATGTGGACCTTTTACTGTCAATGTTCAAAGAACCTCCACTTAAATTTTCGTGATGTTACGTCCCCCCGTCTCCCCCCTCCTGCAATTCATATGTACCAAAAATTGATTTTGGGATAACTTGGGAAAATCTAGCCCGAATCAGATAAAATTTTGGGTGCAGGTGGCTCATAATATCTACAAATTTCAAGTCAAAAGCTCCATTAGTTTGGCTACAATGCCATTTTTTCGAAAATTTTAATTTTTAAAACGCTGTAACTTTATGGGCGTTTATCGTACGACAATTTTCTCCCGGTCAAAATGTAAGTTTTTTTATTTATTTTTGGGTGATATGACTCAAAGAATCTTTAATATCAAAATTCTATACATTTTCGGCATACATGTACTTGCGCGCAATGATTTTCTGTTGCACAAGGTATAGTCCAAGTAGGGACTTCCT
Organism: Leptura quadrifasciata; assembly: GCA_963675555.1. Lineage (NCBI taxonomy): Eukaryota > Metazoa > Arthropoda > Insecta > Coleoptera > Cerambycidae > Leptura > Leptura quadrifasciata. The sequence goes on along the minus strand of OY776681.1, from coordinate 7,500,723 downwards.
GAGACAAAAAAACGAAACAGAAACTTTTTGACATCATTATTATCGCCGCGGGCCACCGGCGGCATGCCTAACATCAGACGATCAAACGACTCGCCGCACATTGAAAACGAGCGAGATGCTTTGCGGTCGAGGGTCGGTCGAGGTAGCACAAAGATTAATGGTATTTTAATGAGGTCGTAAAGTTTTAGTTAGGTTTTTTCTGTCTCAGTTTATTCCTACTTGAACTATACATATAATCACATTTTATTTACATTGAAAATATTAGATTAGATTTATTTATCTACATGTCAAAAAAGGTTTTAAGCTGATTTCTGTTTTCTACGGACTTGATGCTGTATTGGTCGCTTTCCTGTACTCCTTATGTACTCGAAATACTACTATGAGAACTATCCGCTTCTGAATCCATCACAGCATTGAAAATTTCGTCCATTTCACTGTCGCTAAAGTAATATAAATCACTCTCAGCTCCGCCCATTATATCGTTCACTTCGTCGTCCTCGTTTTCGTAGTCAGAATTTGACATCAATTGCAACATTTTGTTTGCTTGCTTTTCCGAACCCTTCATACCTTGGCAAACCTAACGTTTTCTTATTATCGATGGAACAACCATAAAGAGCGGCTATTATTCTCTGCCTACAAGATTTTATACTCTCGACATATGCATTCTCATTATAGAAATTATGAAGGACGTCCTGGATCAGCTCTGTATACTTGACAAATATGTTTTAATGTTTTATAGGTCACACAAACTATATATACCTATAAAAATAGTTATATGCACCTTGTGCAACAGAAAATCACTGCGCGCAAGTACATGTATGCCATAAATGGCCGAGAATGGATCGAATATTTCCATTAAAGATTTTTTTAGTCATATCACCCAAAAGTAAATAAAAAAAACCTACATTTTGACGGGGCGAAAATTGTCGTACGATAAACGGCCATAAAGTTACAGAGTTTTAAAAATTTCATAAAATTTTCGAAAAAATGACATTGTAGCCAAACTTATGGATTTTTTGACTTGAAATATGGCAGGCTATTTGTAGGCATTATGAGCCACCTTCACCCAAAGTTTCATCTAATTAGGGCAAGATTTGCCCAAGTTATCCCAAAATCAATTTTTGGTAAAACGTACATATATATGGATTACAGGAGGGAGGGGGGACGTAACGTCATGAAAATTTAAGTGGAAGTTCCGTGAACATTGACAATAAAAGTACCATATTTTCGTTGCTTAATTTACAGTTTAACGGATAGAAAAAAAAATTGAAATCGAAAATTGCCCCAAGAGGGTTAATTTACCCCTTTTTCGAGTTTAAAACAACGCTCCGACACTTGCAGAAGGTAGATATTCTAGGAATATCTTATTTTCAAGAAAACTAACAACTACCCAAAGTTTGGAATTCTACGAAAAATTGTATTATTCTCCGCTATTTTCAGTTTCCCATACTCCATTATTGTTCATTATAATTCAGTGAAATTTATTTATCAGTTTTTATCACCAAGGCACCATCTTGGAGACAATCAAAAGTCTAGTTTAAATGCTTTAACTACCACCTATACCAGGCAGTGGCGGATCTTGATTTTGTGAGGCCCCAGGCACAACCTGATCTGGAGGCCCCCTATTGACCCTACTAAGAATGGGATAGTTCACTAAAATGAACAATGCAGAAAACAGGAAATCATAACTTTTTTAATTTTTTGAATCAGCAAAAACATAAACACATAAGGTAAGGAATTGAAAAAATATTCTCAGGTACTAGAAAAAAAATAATCACATTTTCATTTAAAAGAAAAAGTCACATCCTCAGGTAAAAAAATTACAGTAAAATGATAAGATAATGTAAGATGAACTTTAAACGGGTGGTGCTCATTTAAAGTGGAACTTTTCTTGCCTTAATTCTTGCAAACTTATCAATAATAATTGAACAATATTATTTTCTAGAAATATGAGTGACCAATTGTTCAAACGTAAGTATTGGTTAATGAATTACATAAATAATTCTTAACCTGTTTAAGTACGGAGACAGCATCCTAGGTATGCCTTCTGATGTGATGCCTACCAGAACCAACTATGAGCTGCCTTTCAACATCCTATTTCCTGAAAGAGATGAGTGGGATCGGAATAAAACCGACCTACAGAAGGCAGACAGCTGTTGGTATGCAGATGGTTCCAAAACTCCTGAAGGAACAGGAGCTGGAGTTTACAGTCGCTGCCCAAAGGTAAGAATAACTTCGAGCCTGGGTGATATTGCGACAGTTTTTCAGGCTGAAATATATGCCATTGAACTATGTGTATGGAGGCTGGAATCAACCCAGCCTAGACACAGATCAATAAAAATCTTCTCAGACAGCCAAGCAGCCCTTAAAGCTCTCGGATCCTATCGCTGTAATTCTAAAACAGTGTGGAACTGCCAAAAAGCTCTAACCCAATTGGGTAAGAACAACAAACTGACTCTGGTCTGGGTGCTTGGCCACTCTGGGCTGGAGGGCAATGAAATTGCCGATTGCCTAGCTAGAGAGGGTGCGGCATCAAAATTTATAGGACCAGAACCAGTTCTTGGCATATCTTCAAGCACTGCCAAAACAAATATCCTAGACTGGGCCGAGAGCAAGACTCTTTACCACTGGCAGGAACTACCAGGATTACCTCATTCGAAAAAGTTCATTACAAATCCTTTGAAATCAAGAGCTAAAAAACTGGTAGAGTTGAATAGGTTACACCTAAGCACTCTAATCGGCCTATATACTGGGCACTGCAGATTAAATCATCACTTACACAGACTTGGACTGGTGGAAAACACCGAATGCTGTCTGTGTCTAGAGGAAGTTGAAACGGCAAGGCATGTCCTGTGTACTTGTCCCGCTGCAGAAAAACCCGGTTCTCATTATTTGGCAAAGGTCAGCTTTTGCCTGAGGACTTGGACAATCTCTCACCCAACAAAGTTATCAACTTTATTAAAAGGCTGAACCTATTGGGTGAAATATAAATTAGGAGTGAGCCACAATAGACCGATTTGTCGCGGTGGAGGGTTTGGTATAGACCCACTCACATTTCAACCTAACCTAACCTAAGTACGGAGAATGAACGTTCACAGCTTGCATTGCACATAGGCATTGTCAAGAAGATTCTCAAAATAGTTTTTACATTAGGAAATGTAGACTGCAGCCCGTTAATTAGTAATTTATATATATCGACAGGATGAGATACGTTTGTTCCTTAGCATATTTAATGAAATGGAGAACTTCATCTTTATAATATTTTTAATGTTGATTGCCGTATTTCAACGTTAATCTATCCACATTCAATAATGTCATCCCATTTTTTCTTTGAAAAAAAACTGGAAAATCATTCAAAACATCGTTGTAAACAGTGGATCTCCTGGATATTTCAGATATGTTTACATCACATATCATATTATGTATATTAACTATAAAAGATTGCCTACCATCGAAAAGTGTGTCATTATTGGATATTTCTTCAAACTGCAATTTTCTTTTCAAGTTCTGGTGATTTGGAACAAAACTGGCTATCTTTTTTGTTTAATTTACTATGTTTTTTTAGCTGGCATCAATGATTGTTACCCAATATCCACTATGAAAATAGGTTTTAGAAGATATTAAAATTTGCTTATATTTATTATTTTATAATTCTCATAATAAAAATTTAATAGGTCGCGTGCGCGTGACGTCACAACGTTTGACAGATCCCAGCCCTTAGGAAAAACAAACCGAAATTCGTTATGGAGACTTAGTGAATTGTTCGTAATATTTGTGTTTTTATGGATATTTATCGTACAAAATGCCAAGTTTTTGCTGTGTTGTGAATTGTGGCAGTGTAGCAACCCGAAATAAACTTAGTTTTTTCAAAATATCATCCGTTTTCGACTCGAAGCAAGTTTGGCTAAGAGGCGTCAAATGTGGTTGCAATAAAATTAAATATGCAAATGTGTGTTCCAAGCATTTTGTTAGTGGTGAGTTATTACATGTTAATATAAAGAATTTGTTTTTAATAAAGGTTCGTGTTGCAGGTAAAAGTGCCGATCTACATGATCAAAACAACTCAGATTGGGTACGGTCTCTCCACATGGGATACAAATTTAAACCCAGATGCGAAAGTGCTCGGGACTTAAGAATCGCAGCTGGAGCAAACAATAAACAAGACATGGTAAAATTAGAAATTTATGTTGGTTTGATTGTTTTTAACAAATATTTTTTGTTAGTGCACATTTTTCTTATGTAGTATCGTAATGTATATTATCTAAATAATCCGTCTATGATTTTGAAAGTTGAGTATAGGAATAGCCATGGGGCTAAATTTTACTTAGTATATATATATATATATACCTAAATATAACATACTCTTTTTATTTCATATATTGACATTTTATTCAATAAAGTTGTTTATATTATCATTATTTTATTATTATATGCCTGTAAATGAATTTGTTTACGTGTAAGTGAAAATAAAACAAAATATTGCCTACAATATACAATTATTTATTATCACAAGGTTCGATTACTGTTCGTAAGAAGGACCAAGAAGAAACTTACGAAAGGTATAATTAATTCCATATCGTAAGAAAAATATATAATATATTGATAGTGTCACTCTTACTGTTCAGAAATAAATATCTAAAACGAAATACAATAATTATTTATGACACTCAAGAAACTTACGAGAGATAAATATAAACATCTAATATCACATCTCACTATAAAAATAAATCCATAAAAACTAAATATATTTGTCACAACCAAAAAGTTTAACGAAAGGTAAGTATGAACATTTATATCGTAACATGCAAATACTATATGAAAAGTCACTCACACTTACCGTATAAAAATAAATATAATATGTAAGGCTAAATTTACAAAAATAATAAGTAACGTTATGTTGGAAATTTTATTCTGACACTGCTCTGACATAATTCCATAAACACTAAAGTACTTGAATACTGTACTCGATGTGCGATTGGCCAATCATCTAGAGATGATTAAAAACTTTTTAAACGGTTCTATATAGTATTAGTATGGTTGGCAAAATGTATATTATTAAGTAAGTAGTGTATTCGAGTGTAATGTTGAACAGATATGGTATTCATGGGAACTACATCCGAGGAACACTTTCCACCTAGACCGGCTACACAATCACAATGATTGCTCAGTATGGAACCATCTGGATCTGTAATAATCCAAGGAGTCAATGGCTTCTGCTGAAGACGTTGAGACTGTGTAACCTGAAAAACGAATAATGCCTGTTATATTGAGCTACAATATAAAATATACAGATATTACGTATCATCAAAGTCCTTGTCAACGTTCAGCCAAATTTTCCATAACTAGACTACTACATGATCTGAGTTAAATATTTTAGACGAAAGTTTTGTACTTAGTGGCTGGCAAACTAAATGTTACACAGAAATTAGCAAATGTTTAGGAATGTTGACTGTCCGTTTAAAATAGTTTTTGCAATTCAAAAATTGAAATATATACCTATGGTTCATTTTTTCTCTCTAATAATTATAATATTAATACTTATTATGCCAACAAATTGTATTTAGTGCTAAATCATTGATAAATAATTCTTACCTTTGCAACAACAAGTTTTTTATTGTAAATTCCTTGCAAAAAAGCTCATTCGCTAAGCCACAAACGAACTGGTTGTAAGCTTCAAGACTTTTGAACGCCTTAAACTCATCCTTTGTATATGCACCTCTTTCAAAAACTAAATAATTAACAATATCACCATGTGTAATATTTGGAAATACCTCAATATCACTACTAAAGCCTTCCTTTTTTAAAATATAAGGGTCTAAACCGGTGGCACTAACTTTTTCTGCATACCTAACCTATACATCATCAGGCAATTTCGTAAAATATAAACTCATCTCGATCTTAACAAACAAAATTTACCCCACGAAATCATTTAGGATAGTTATGGATGTTAAATAATCCAAAATCAACTTTTAAAACACCACAAAAAGTGCAAAAAACACTTTACGACAAGGCGTTTAATATGCGCATTATTCAATGACAGCTGTTTGTTTTTCCTAAGGGCTGAAAAGCTGTGACGTCAACGCACGCGACCCATTTTGTTTTTTGAGGTTAGAGGCCCCAGGCATGCGCCTGTGCGGTAATCCGCCACTGATACCAGGGTATTTTCTTAACTAATTTGGCCAGATTTTGATACTTTTGTGTAGATATAGCGTTTACGGGTTGTATAGTATTTGTTAATTTTTCGCCACATATAGATTTGATTTTTTCTAGTGCAACGTCATAAAGTTGCCAAGTACACTAACGTAGAGCGAGAGTGGCAATTACTAAGAAGAGGGCGATACGTAGAATTCAACTTGATATATGACAGAGGCACTAAATTTGGATTGTACACCCCTGGAGCTAGATACGAGAGCATATTGATGTCCCTACCACTAAATGCTGTACGTAATTAACCTGTATTATGAATAAAAATACCTCCATCTCTAAATAATTTCAACAGCGTTTGACTTGCATTTGTATTTTTTAGAGATGGCAATACATGCACTCCCCAGAAAAAGGTAGCCCCGAGAGTAAGCTTCTAGAAGTGCTTAGAAATCCGGAAGATTGGTTAAGTGTCTCCCGTGAAGATGAACAGACATTATAAACACCAGTTTATATTTTTTTATTAACGTTGTTAAGTTTTATATAAATATATGAACATTAATTACTTATCTACTTATTCTTTAATAACATCATCGCTAGCTCCTCAGCCTCGTTTACGTTAAGGGAGGAACTGATCTGTTCTATTTTCTGCTTCTTCTTCTTTTTCAGTACTGTTTCCAAGTTGTCGATATGACCTTGCGATTTCCTTTTCTTAGACCTAAAATATAAAGATAATGAAAGCCAATGTCAGGAACTTCCCTTCCGTTTATATTTAACTGAAACTTTATAGTTGCAGATATTATATCAACTTCGCCATGTTCAAACTATTTCTTGTGTGAAGTGGTACAGCATGATAGAATGAGTCTCTCTTTTAGAAAAGCAAGGCAATTATAACTTAACGTTTATGTTTTTACCTTTAATAATGTTAATAGCACAGTTTCGCGAGCATATACAGCAATAGATGCATATGAGCACAATCAACGCTAGTATGCAATTATTTATAGCCCTACACGCTATCAAAATTACATCAAATCATTACCAAGAAGACTACAGTTGCAAGTCTGAAAAGTCAAGAAAGTAGACTATGAAGAACAATGGCCCTAAAATTTAGCCTTGTGGAACCCCCAAGGTTGCAATACGCAAATTGGATTTGAAACCGTTGTACCGTCTGTCTCTTTTACGAGGGCCATACCAAATGTCTCGCTTAATATCTGTTGTAGAAGAATAAAGTTTTAGAAATAGTTATCTCATTTTTCGCAAGCTGTATTTCAGTAAAAAGAAATTTGAAATCCATAGACTACTTTGTGAGATACATTACAAAACCTGAAAAATACGAAAACCATAAACGGTTGACCGCAACGACAATAAGAATAATAATGTGTATCGAAAAATTCGAAAAACGCAGTTAGTTTTGACACACGCTCTTGTCCAAAAATGAAAAGGACGAGTCTCAAAGTAGGCCATGACATCATTAATTCCGTTTATTTTTCTCTTTCCAAAGATATAAAACATGTCACAAAAATTTTAATCGATAGTGGCAATTTTTAATATTTTACGGAAACCACAATTCATATCATTGAATCGTAAAAATCAGCTATGCCATGATATGTATACAGTTATTAACAAATTTGATAGATTGTCACTGTTTTATGTTGCGTTGTCGAGTTCTAAGACAAGTTTTATATCAGTAATTATGGTATAGATAGCAGTCACGGTTTACGCAGATAGATTTTCAGATGCTCTGCAGCCAAATCGAACTATATTTAGAAAGTTAGTTCAAAATCTGAAAGTGCACAGTTCATTTTCAAAAAAAATAATAATAAGGCGAGGGCATGTTGCGGATAATGTAAGGAGAGTGAATAGAGTATTGAATTATGTTAACTAAAATGAAGAAACCTCTTTGAGACAAATTCAGAGAAACTGTCGCATAAAAAAGGCGGTGCAAGAAAAGTATTTTAAAAAGACTGATTTCGATGCTACAAAATTAGGAAAGTTCAACATTTAAATGTGGGAGATAAGCCGAGGAGAGTAAGATTTTGTAGATGGTTGTTAAATAAAAAAGGGAATGGCCCGCTGATATGTAGCAAAATTCTTTGGTCGGACGAATCAAATTTTTCTAATAATGTATTTTTCAATAGAAATATGCATTATAAGTAGACACGAGAAAATACGCTCGTAGATACCTTAATTTCCTGCAAAACGAATTTCAAGATTTTCTTTATGAATTAACAGTGGCAAAAATATTTTCAACATGAAGTTTATACTTACTTCTTGGTGTTAATGGCAACGGATTCATGCATCCCTTCCTTTTCTTCTCCCGCATTCTCACTAAACTCTTCCCTTAATTTTTCCACCTCTTCTTCGGTTTTCTCGCCGTAAATCTTATCAGGATCAGGCAGCCAAGACAGATCTGGTTCCGCCTCGGACTCGCTCTCTCCAAACTCATCCTTTACTTCTTCCTCTTCTTTCTTCTTCTTCTCTTTAAGTTTCCTCTTCTCTTCTTTGTGTTTGGCTTTGACTTTCTGTTTGAACAGCTGCTTGTCAAACTTGTCCTCCTCTTTCAGTACCATTTTAGCTTTTTCTATGTCTATCCCTCCCTCATCTTCCTGTTCGTACTGGAGGGCCAGATCAGATTTTTTCTCTTTCGTTGAAGGCACAGCTTCCCCTCGCTCGTTAAACACGATTCTTTTATTCAGCTTGATATTCTTTTTCAGGATTTTTTTGGCAGCTGCGGCCTTCGTTATGGGTTTCTTCTTTTTATTTCTACCCAGGTCTAGGTCGGCCAGTTCTTTGTCGGTGGGTAATTCGATATCATGATCTTTACGTTTTACTTTTAAAATATTGCCATCGTCGCTATCTTCATCGTCTGGCATGGCAAACGGGGTGCCTGCTGGCTTAGGTTGCGCTTCATCATCATCGCTATCCTCAGATTCGGCTTTGTCGAAATTTATTGCAGAATTGACCCTTGTTGTAGCGTCACCGTCACTTTCAGTGTTGAAGTACTTTTTTTGGTTAACACTTGTCTCCTTCCTGGCTTCCATTCTTTTCAGAAATCGTATCCTAGGCGGGATGGCCAAACCTAGAGAATTTGCATACGAATCTGTATCCAACGCGTGTACATCGAATATCTCTTTATCTTTCATCAAGAAAACTGCTTTGGCATAGGAAACGAAAGCCCTCTGAGCTGTATCTTTAAGTGTGGAATCCTTGGCCAGGAATGCTTCCATTTTTCGCACTGGGTCGTTTAATTTCATTGAGTTTATCCTGAAACACGCCATTAGTTTCATGCTTATTACGGCAAACATAATATACTTACTCAATTTTTTCTATCGGTATTTTTTTCTCCATTAATTTATCCACCATTTTCATTTCCTTAGGCAAGAGCATGAGTAAACTTTCACCCCCTCTATGGTACCTAGCTGTTCGACCCACTCGGTGAATGTATGTCTCGACATCTTCTGGACAGTCCGCTTGAACAACCCAATGCACTTCAGGGAAGTCTAAGCCTCTGGCAGCTAAATCTGTAGCAAATAAAACTGCACTCTTCTTTCCACAAAATGTTCGATAAATATCCATTCTACGGAGTTGATGCAGCGTACCGTACAATGGTAAAAGGGTAAGACCAGGCCTCAACCTGCAACGAAAATTTAGAATTTTAGACTTCATAACCTTTCAAATTTATAATTGCAAAAATTTAATGGCAAAAAAGTACTACGCTTAACTTAATGCTAGCGTAGCACTAATGATAAATTTAGAGCGTAAACACTCATTTTCAATTAAAAAATGATAAAGGTAAGACTTACTTGCAAAATATTTCGTAAACATATTTAACCTGCTTACAAGTGGAGAAAAACACGATGGTCTTTTTATTTTTATGGTTCTTAATAAAACTCCAAAGAATTGACATTTTTTCGTGTAGCTCACATATCACATAGCTCTGCGACAGTTCCTTGGGAGTACCAAACTCAGAGTTTTCGTGAACGCTGATGTAAGAAGGATCTTTTAGACTCAACCTAGCCAGATCTTTAACCGACCTTGTCTGTGTTGCTGAAAATAATAACGTCTGTCTCACAGGGGGTAAATTGGCTATGATAGCATTCATAGTTTGTGCGAAACCCATATCGAGACACCTATCTGCTTCATCTAGTACTAAAATTTTCATGTTAACGCAATCAAAAAGCGGATTTTCGTCCATGTGTTGCAGCAACCTCCCAGGGGTGCAGATAACTATATTACATTGATCCATTCGATTTCTTTCAAATTTTAAATCTTTTCCACCAATAATCAGACCTGCGGAGAAATCATGGTGTTCTCCAACCTTCCGTAAGGTTTCAAAAATTTGATAAGCTAGTTCTCGGGTAGGAGTAATAATTAACGCTCCTACACCATCCAAATTTGTCCATTGTTGACAATACAGTTTCTCTAGAACTGGTATTAGAAAAGCCAAAGTTTTTCCCGATCCAGTTTGTGCTGCGCCTAAAATATCTTTTCCTTGTAATGCCAAACCAATTGTTTGCTTTTGAATATCTGTTGGTTTGTGGTAACCACATTGCCTCAGGCCTTTTAATGTTTTTGAAGATAGGGGAAAGTCGCCAAACTTTGAAATCTGACTTGGATCCACCTGAAATTAAATGGGTGAAATTTACTCAAAAAATAAATAGTTTCCCTACCGAAGCATATTTCTCCTGCAATTTCTCAATTATAATAGACTCAGGACTCTTCTCCTTCTTTTTCTTTTTAAAGACTTGTACTTTTGCCTTTCTCTTGCGTTCTTTATTTTCTTGATCGTTGTCTGGCATTCTGTTTTACAAAACTGACAAACTCAAAAACACCACTCACCACGTGTAACTTAGATTAACAATAACCACAGACAATAACCGAATCTTCGTAACCATAACCAAAGCACAGACTACCAAAGCTACGAGTAAATAGAATTTTCCTCGTAGAACCAAAGGGGAATAAGAGGATCGGATCCTCTTTGACATTTGACAATAACTTTTCAATACTCTAATGGATGCTTCACAGAACTTTGCGTAGCTTTTACCTGCGGTATTTCGTCCATCCAATGAAGTTAAAGGAGCATATGTGTTGCAGATAATAATCGATCCGCATTGGTTGAACGGCCTAACGAGAGAGACGCGTTTCCAGTTCTAAGAACTAAATATTTCAAACATTTTCCAGATACAACATACAACTAACACGAAAATGAATTCTCATCTGCAATGTTTTATGAGGGAGAGTAGGGTAGGACTGATACTTTTGGCATATTTTAAACAGTGACTGCCCACTGTGTCAGCATGCCAGATCGCAACCCTGTAGCCACTATGATAAAGAAAAGAAAGCGGCCTCTCATAAAGTTTATGAGAACAAATATTTTTAACAATATTTAATATTGTTAAAAATATTTGTACTCTTTCCTGGCAACTAATATTTTTAGTCCCAGCCCAGAGTCCGCCACTGATGATTTTACTGATAGCTATACTTGAATAATTTGTTACTATTCTTATTATTTGTCCAAGTTTCAAATTTCATTTCATTGTTAGATTTACATCAGTTAACTGTAATCAATATTTTAAAAGTTTTTTTGTCAACGGCCATATCTTCATAAATGACACTATTTTAGAAATATGTGACACTTGACATATCGCCATCAAAACTTATTGCATTGTGGAAAGATCTAAGCTATATTTTTGCGCATTAGACGCGATAAGCGGTGCCATTCCAGCGAATAAGTCATGACGTCACGCTTAAAGATACTTGCAGCGGTATCGCGCGGCTTCAGGAGTACGCCAGAAAATGACGTCACGCTTCAAGGCGCTTAAAGACATTAGTGTAAGCCGCGAGATCTCAAAAATTTAACTCTATATAATTCTCCTGAGGCGGCCTTCATATTTGACTAAAATTTCAACGTTCAATGTTAAGGATTCAGTATCATTATACTTACAGGGCCAGTTTAACAATGCAAGGTTAACTCGTAACCAAAGGATAAACAATATATAGATACTAATTGTTGTTTGACATTTCCGTAGTTAAGTGTGTTAATCCTGTATTAATAAACCGGCCCTTATACCTTTATACTTTATCACTTGGTTCCTTTTTTTCTGAAGGAATTACACGTAGTAAACCAATACGAGTCCAACATTGTGAGATATAGTCGAGTACATATTTGCTGGGCACTTAGAATATACAACAGAAACTTTGGGTTTTTAATGTGCGTCGGCTTGTTTGATGACACCATGCCGCATGGGCCCACGGCGATAATAATGAGGTCGTAAAGTTTTTGTTGCGTTTTTGAGTGTCCAGCAAATGTGTACCCGACTATACCTATATCACTAGTTTTGATAATAACCGTGACACTTTAGGGTTATTTTAAGAAGAAAGAAATCATGAACCATTAATTAACTCAGATTTGCTATAATATTTGGCTGAAGATTTCAAAAATGATTCAAAAAAGAAGTCTATCTACTGGTATGCGGTCTGCTAGACTTTTTAAACCTCGTGGGTGTACTAAAGCGTGTGTACTGATTCTTGTGTGTACTGTGCTTTAGTTGTTGTCAACTGTCATATCTCCGTATTCTCCGTCAAACATCAAACCTAAAAGAAAATAAACCACAACCAACAAATTTTCAGTCGACAAGCAAAAAGTAAGAGAGCCTAGTTTTGCAGAAAATCACAATACTATGGCGGATTTTAAAGTTCTCACATCAGATTTCGTAAATCTTCACATCTCCACATCCAAAGATGACATATCATTCAGCGAAAAACGATTTCCGAAAGATTTAAATATTGTCGATTTAAAAGTAAGTTAGGTTAACGTACACAGTCCAAAATAAACTAATTTCTTATTGTTAGGCCAAACTGGAGCTAATGACTGGGGGAAGTTGTCAAACAATGGAAGTTGAAGCTTACACGAAAGACAATAAGTTGGTATGTAAATTGGACAATAACAGTGCCTTGCTGGGTTCTTACCCTTTGGAAGATGGCATGAGATTGCACGTTATCGATGCATTTCAAATTAGAAATGAATTGGACTTTGGTAATGAGCCTAAGTTTGAGTTGTCTGAGGAAGAATACGCAAAGAAAGGCGACTCTGTCCGAGCTTTCTTATTAAAAAACAAATTAGGTAAGAATATTTGTCGTCTGTGTGCTGCTATCTAACCAATAGTTCCTTCAATTTTAATGGTGAATATATTCAGGGAAATATAATGAGGAGGCCCATAAAAAGAAACAGTTACTGGAAGCGGAAGAAAAAAAATTAGCAGAAAGTACTGTATTAGGATCAAGGTGTAAGGTTACTGTCCAAAACGCCCCTCATAGGTTAGGTACGGTTAAGTACTCTGGCCTTGTAGAAGGACTGTCAGGATACTGGGTGGGCGTTCAATACGATGAACCTCTGGGCAAAAACGATGGATCGTATGTTGCATATTGAAATAATGTTTAAATACCTTACGTAAAACAATTTTTTCTTGTAGCGTTAAAGGGAAGAGGTATTTTGAATGTCCTGACAATTATGGCGCGTTTGTCAAGCCACATAATGTTCTGTGTGGCGATTTTCCAGAAGAGGACTACGATTTAAATGAAGAGATTTAATCACTGAAACAGCCATTCCAAGTAAAGATCACTTTCGACTTAGATATTAATTATGCTTCATAACACGATGGTTTACTAATTTATTTAATATTTTATAATAAAATCTAGAGCTTTATATACCTTTATTCCATATAAATTGTTTTTTATTTTGTTACTACACGCTGGGGAATATTTGATTTCAGAATTTACCCATGAGGGCCAAGTTGCAAATTTAAGTTCAGGACTTATAACAACCTAACTTTCGGATAAAAGAAAAAAAAAACTGAAGTAAAATTATTGTAATTTAAAGCGAATTGGGCTAACAAAACGTTCGCTTAAAATTAGATTTAGGTTAACTTTAAGCGTTGGCAAAATACCTATCGAATGTAGCATTTGGATGTTGGTGTTTGTTGAAAGTGTCTGTGTCATTCTCTTTCGGAAGAATTTGGTCTTAAACGATAATTTTGTAATTCCAAAAGTTTATGAAGAGGTTCTAATGGACAGTTAAATTTATGGGCGTTTCAACATCTCCAGTTGTTGACACAAATTTATGTGGGCATCATAAAAGTGAATATAAAATAAAAACAATAAAACTGCTCCTATTTTTAGATCTCTTTGGTTTCTTCTAGTGTGCACGGCAAGTTCTATTTATATAATGTATACATTTATTTGGTTAATTTGTATTGAATTTACTTGTGTGCAAAGCCTGTACTTACCAAAAGGTAATTATTTCATAGGATTGCATTAAAAACAATTGGCAGTTTCTTTGATGAAATCATTTTGTAGATAACATCAAAAATGGGACTGCTGAAGAAGTTCAAAATGCCATTTGTACCATTACAACAAAGGAAATTGAGGCCTCGGCTAATGCAACTATAACGAGAGAACTGAAAGGGGTCTGTACTTCAAGTAAGTAGCAGGAATATTCTCTGGACTTAAAATGCAATGTGATCCACTTACAATAGCACAGGTTCACGAAACATGTGGTGACTTTAAAAAACGTTAGGTGAATTGCATAAAAGCTGTCCATTCCCTTAAAATCTAGAAAAAAATACTTTACGCAATTTTTCTTTGTAAACAAAAGTTAAAGTGCCAATCTAAATTTTAAACAATTTTAGATGGCTGCTTCATGCCACCCACCGCAAGGTAGTAAATATTTAATTCCCATCATTTCTATTTTTTACATATTATGTATTCAATAATATGCCACTTAATCCAAAACGAAATATTACTACACTGCATATTTTTTAACTATTTCAGTTCATTTAATGGTAATCATATTTTGCACATAATTCCCTTGACTCACGTGTAATAAACATACTGGACCAAGCATTATTTTCTTCAATCTTGCTTTCAAATTCATAATAACGATGACTAGCTAACTCTAAGGTGACTTACAACAAATGCGATTGGTGGTAAACTAGATAATTTGTAACAATCTTTTAAAAATTCATATGGTATACCCTTATGTAACAATAAAAATATCTTTACTCTGTACTTATTGTTTGTATGAGAATTATAATTTAGTTGACTATGATTAAAATGTTCAATAATTCTGCTTTGAGTACTTCAAATGTCCAGTAGGTCTCTATTTTTAGTTCAGTAGTTCTAATATCCTGTAAATCTATATTTTTTTGTTGATAATTTTAACAATTTAATGGGTTTCCCCCTTAGACCATTCAATGTGCTGAAAATATTATAATGTTAAACAAAGCACACCATATTGTTTGTTCTGTGTTTTCTTGGAAAGGCATACTGAATAGGGTTTTCCCACTAATTTTATTTTAACAATTTGTGTTGTGAAAATGATATAATAAAACATTTTATTAATTTACAACAATTTACTTTTCTAAGAAGAATTATTTCTAAGAAAATATCTTTAAAACAACTTGCTGATAATTTCACTGCTTTTTAAAACGGGCATTTTTACGCGCCAGAATTACGTATCTACCCGGAAAACCAATGAGATTATGGATATAATTAGTTTGTAATAGATCCTAACTGTGTGTTAAAGAAAGCTTTCCTCTAAAACTTCTCAGAATTTCAATTTGTAATGCTTGTACTGTGATTGGTCTAAAGCACTGGACGTGTAAATATTGGCCAATCAGAACCCAGATAAATGCCGCACAAGTTATTCGTGAAAGCGTCGGACGTTAATATTTTGTACTGTAGTTTAGGTTTAACCTTCACCGACATTACACATCAGATGACTAACCTAAAACGTTAAATTTATATTTTTATGTTTGTACTGTTTGGAGTGAAAATATTATTTTATCAGTTTCTGGTTTATGTTTTATTAATTCTACAAACAAAATGGAATCAAGTGGAAGGGGGATATGTTAAAGGTGCCGCTGATAATTTACCTAAAGTAGAAAAGTGCTGAATGCTGTCAGTAAATAGAGGTTATGTTATGTTAACAGAGACCAAAATTAATAAACAATCTTGAAAAGAGACAACCTCTGCGATTGGATTTCAGGGTGTTGACGTCACACCGCGCCAATTTATGGCTGTTTAAAATGAACCCAATATTTTTCAAACTCCCAAGTTTTTTTTTTTGTTACTATTAATAAAATTAATAAGATAATAAATATGCCATAAATCATTTTTTTACGTGAGTTAAGTATTTCAGCAATAATTTTTCTTTCTGGGAAAACCCTATTGATTATAATTGAAATATCCAATAGTTCTGTTTTGAGTACTTCAAATGTCCAGTTGGTCTTCAATTTTAATCAAATAGTTTAAAGTTCAAATGAAGAACGTTGTCATTCATGTCATCACGTTTTAATTTTCGAATCAAATCATCTCAAAATCGCAGAGAATGGCACGCGTGTGTATAAACGTATGTAAAAGTCAAGTATTTTGTAATGTGAATACAGCATTCATGATTCGGACTATAATAATTGTTCACTCCCCCTCCACCAGTTGAGTAGTTCAAATGTCTAGTAGGCCTCCGCTATATTTTTGTATGTAAATGGGTTTACGGATTTATCAACTATAATATTAAAAGTTGATATTATATTTTTTGCCTAATGCTTTCTAATATAGCAAATCGACGCATATCAGCATATTTCTATATTTTCGATGGTAAATATAAAACATGTGACGTGCAAGTTAGTAGATAGAGAAGTCTAATTTTTTAAATGCATTTCAGATGAACTAAATTTGAAAATTGACAAGCTTCAAACCAAAATTCTTCAAGGAATCGATGAGATAAAATATCTATTAGAAACAAACGGGTTCAAAACCGGTGGTATTACATTAAAAAATGCACCTCAGTCTAGTGATTATCAGGATTACACTGAGTCGCACATTTACAAAGCTGAAAACACAACAAAAGTTTCGCCGAGAACTGAAGAGATTTTAATGTATAATGACACTGTAATGGATTCTAACGATGGGAGCAAGTATTTCTATTACTGGAAAATAGGAAGTATACGAGAATTGTTGGCTAAAAGAGACATGTACAAATCGAGCCCAGAGTTTTCCTTATTAGGTGCGTAATCGTTTATTTTTATAATCTACTTTTTAATTATTATATTTAAATTTCAGGTCACACACTTCACTTGCAATTATATCCGAATTACTTGGAGAATAATTTCTTTGGAACTCAACTAAGGCCTAGTAGTGCTGGTTTTTTAAAAAAACACAAAATCTTCATTTTAAATCAATTAAACTCTGCTTTAGATATCGACTCAGGCCTGATATATGGGAGAAGCAACACAATATTTAGAACATCAGAAAAAAGTCTAGTAGTTGAAGGGTTTATCGTCGATAATTCCTTAATTGTTAAGGTTGAAATTTATGTGAACTCCTAAATAATTTGAGGTCACTTTTATCTAATGCTTATATATTTACCTTATAAACTCCTCGTGACACATTTAAGGGTATTGTGAAAAAAAAATTATTCAAGTGAGGATTATAAACAATAAGTGCTTTCTGCAAATTTTCCAATAAAATGAGAAAATACCTGTTTTTTTTATTCAAAAGGGCCAATCAAATTTTCAGGGCATAGAAATACTATGAGGTGACCGCCTTTTCAAACACATTTCTTGCACCTCTGGCAATTTTCAACTATTTTTATTAGACATTTAAAATGCATATGAGGTTTACAAGAAAAAAGCAATCTTGAAAAATTTTGACACGATCAATGATATGTCTGTAAAACGACTAAGACTTGTGGCATAAAATTTTCGTTATCGATTTACCCTTTTCCAATTTCCTCATGAACGGTTTAAAGAGAATTTACGAAATTTTCACTGCACGTATATCTTAACGTTAAGCAACTTTTAGTGGGATTTAATGTTTTCAAAATTCAGTAGCGTAGAAGTAGTACAAAATGACCCCTTTTTTGAAAATAACGCACACGCCCCTGATGATTTTTCTATTTTTTATTCAATATATACAATGTCCGTAAGATGTGCAAAGAAAATGTCATCCTCAAAAGTTTTGATACTCACAACCGAATATCTGTAAAGCTATTAAGGCATGTGGCATAAAATTTTCATTATTAATGTACCTTTTTCAATTTCCTTATAACAGTTTAAGAAAAATTTACAAAATGTTCACTATACCTACATCTCAGTGTTAAGCAACTTTTAGTGTGATTTTATGAGTTTTTCAACATTCAGTGGCGTAGAAATAGTACAAGATGGGGTCATCTATTTTTCAAAAATAATTCGCACGCCCCTGGTAATTTTTCTATTAGATATTTACAATATGCATAGAATTTTCAAAAAAATCTTCTACAATTTTGATATGCGTAACCGTATGTCTGTGAAACTACCAAGACTTGCGACATCAAATTTTCGTTATTAATTTTTTATGATAGACACTTGAAGGAAATTTTATGAAATTTTGACTACATGTACTTCTCAGGGTTAAGCAACGTTTAGTGTGATTTCATGTGTTTTTTGAAATCCAGTGGTGCAGAAATAATACGATATGACCCATTTTTCAAAAATATTTGATACGCCAATGATGATTCTCCAATTTTTTTCAAACATATATACAGTGTGACCCATTTCAAATGGAAACCTCTCTGTAAAAAATGTATGTATAATCCTATGTTAGCGCTTTTTTTTAAATGATAAACCATCGAAAACTCCACTTTATGTCAAAAATTTAGAGATAAATTTCAATTTTCAAAGCCTTCTATGATTTATTTTCAATGTCGAAAATGGACAAATTTGATTAGCGGTTTTTTTATTGAAATTTTAACTACACCACTGGATTCAGTAACCTCTTAAATGGGTAAATCCCAAGTTTCATGAAAAAATATTGAAAAATTACAGATTTATGACAAAATTAATGTAGGCTCATAGTAACTGTTACCTACTTGATTCTTTCTAAAAATCGAAGTAGCCCATGAAAAATAAACAAAAGAAATATAAATTAAGTGAATAGTTTTAATAAATATTGTCATTTAAACAAACTTAATCATAGTGGACTTAAAAACATAAAACATAAGTATGAACAATTAAAAGTAATAATAATTAGATACCTATTAAATAAAAAAAATAACATATTGTACAACATTACATTAAAACTTCTTAAATTCTTGTAGCATCTACAAGGCCGCCGTTTATTTCGATGCACTTGTCGAATCGTTTTTTAATATTTTTTACGACATTCTGTAATTGTTGCCGGGTAACTTCTGCACAAGCTTGTCTTATTCTTGCATACAAATCTTCTCTATTACTCGGGCGTGACCTGTAAACTTTAGATTTTATTAAACCCCATAAAAGGAAGTCCATCGGTGTTAAGTTCGGGTATCGGGGTGGCCATTCAATTAACGGGCTATCACAACTTATCCATCGATTAGGAAAGTTAGCATTCAGCCATCTGGTAACCACTCTGGCATTATGGACAGGGCTTCCATCTAATTGAAAATGTAGATTTACTCTTTCTTGTATTGGAAGTTCATGTAGTATATTCCAAAATTCATTTCTTAGGAACTGTAAAAACTGCAAGCTATTCATATTACCTTCAAAAAAGAAAGGGCCAATGATTGGTTCATTGAGCAACCCACACCAAACATTAACTTTTTGGGAATATTGTCTTTTACAATTAATGACAAACTGTGGGTTTTCTATAGCCCAAAACCTAGAATTCTGTGACGATACTACCCCGTTTGTTGTAAAAGTTGCTTCATCGCTGAATAAAATATTTTTATTAAAATTTCTGTTAAGATACTCTCCTTGAGCCCACAAGGAAAACTCCATCCGTCTGTTATCATCACCAGGTTCCAACGTGTGTAAAAATTTGGGTTTGAATGGTTTTACCAAATTCTTCTTAAGGCATCGGCGAATATTTTCTCTAGGCAAATTCAAATCTAAGCTAGCTACTCTTACACTGGCGTTTGGATTGTTAAAATAATTTAAAACTGTCTGCTCGTACCTAGTTTTTCTTTGTATATTATCTGTTCTTATAATACGCCGTGTCACAGCGCCACACTCATTAAAAATTTCGTTTATTTTGTAAACAGTACTTTTAGTAATGTTGGGCCTATTCGGATGCCTGTTGTTGAATATTTCGCATACCTCTTTCAAAGTTCTGTCATTATCTCCTCTAAGGCGCACAAGTTCAATTTTTTCCTGTAGATTTAGATTATCCATAATTAACTACAAACTAATAAACTAATACTTGATAATAACTATCGATTAATTTTATAATTCAATAACAATGAATATGAGAATATGCGAATTTTAAAGATTTGACGTTTGACTATAAAATTTATTTTCCATGGCACCCTATTATTATCTGCCATTACTAAATAAAAATGTAATATTTATTAAAACTATTCACTTAATTTATCTTTCTTTTGTTTATTCTTCATGGGCTACTTCGATTTTTAGAAAAAATCAAGTAAAAGATACTATGAGCCTACATTGATTTTGTCATAAATCTGTCATTTTTCAATATTTTTTCATGGAACTTGGGATTTATCCATTTGAGAGGTTACTGAATCCAGTGGTGTAGTTAAAATTTCAATAAAAAATCGCTAATCAAATTTGTTCATTTTTGACATTAAAAATAAATCATAGAAGGCTTTGAAAATTGAAATTTATCTCTAAATTTTCGTCATAAAGTGGAGTTTTCGATGGTTTATCATTTAAAAAAAAAGCGTTAACATAGGATTATAAATACATTTTTTACAGAGAGGTTTCCATTTGAAATGGGCCACACCATATGAAATTTGGGAGGCGACAGATTTCTTGTCAAATTTTGATTCAAGCAATCATATGCCTTGGGTAGAACCTTGTGAGAAACACACATTACAAACATTTAATATCAAACTTTACTTCAATATTCTGCAGTTTTTTTTTTTAGGGAGGTTAAATGAATGAAGGCACAGATTTTTTGCACGTTTATTAAATATAATTTGAAGAAACTTCACATCACACTTTAGATTAAAAACGTTCAATTGATTGATATAGTGAAATTTATTTTGGTAAATAAATACTTTATCGGTAAAAATATATCTTGGATCAAATATGTAAATAATGTAGGCCAGTCAACTCGATTGATTTTCGTACCATAAAATTCTATGTCGAATGGAAATCGACTTGATATCTGCATTTTAAAAATTCACAAAGCATACTTAGTCCAGTCATTGAAGCTTTATACCTCAGAAATATTTTACTACGAACCGATTTACATGAAATTTTGGAATTAGGCTTATCTTACCCTTAACTTCAAAAGTGATATTGACCCGACCTCCGTTCTTACCCTGGGGGTGGTTGCCACCCCTTCTCAGTGGAATTTTTTTTGGTCAAAATAACCTCGGGGATCGATAGAAGACCCAATTCTAAGCAAAAAGTGTTCTATAAAGTTTTTTCAGAAACTCAATACTTTTCAAGTTATTGGCGATTGAAAACTCGGAATTTTCTCACGTTTTTCAACGGTTTTTTGCAAATATCTCAAAAAATATGCGTTTTAACGATAATTTTATAATAAACAAAATTGTAGAAGGTAAGAAAATGAACAAATTGGTTTTTTAAAGAATGTGCAAGTGCAATATTAAGCGAGATATTGAAGATAAGAGCCTTTTTTTTTGTCTGAACTTTAATCGATGTATTCAATGCCATCTAGCCGGCAACGGATACATTTTATCCATATGACAATGAGAAACTTTTTTATAGTGCTTAAAATAATCTTTAAAATGAGCAGTGTTAAAAGTCTTTTGCACGTAAAGTGAGTGAGTTGCAATGAAAAAAAGAGGGACATCTAATATTTTCTTTTTTAAATCGATGTGTTTCATAAGTGCCATTTCCACCAAAATTAAAATTAATCGTATTCCGTCTAGATTTAACTTTAATATGAAGAGTTTATTGGATTCCAGCCGTTTGGCTGCTTTGGAATGCATACTTTTCAAAAAAATCACGATTTTAAGAAAAAAATATTTTTTTCATTTAAAAAAAAACACCTTTTGTTCATAATATTTCAAAAATAATGAAAGATACGTAAAAAACTGTAATGATAAAAAATGTAGGTCTTTTATTGACAAAAATTTTGTTTTGTTTTTTTTTCTGTCAGACCAAAATTGACGGAGATATGACTGTTTAAAGAGCGCGCGGTAGCGCAATCACAGTCTCTCTCGAGCCCTTTGACCCTTCACCGTTTCAAAATGAAGGGTTTTACACTACATATCATAATGAAAAAAGTTGTAGCTCTTTCAATTACCTTTAAAATGATTTTTTTAAAGTTGTGATAGCTTTAAAATTGAAGGAGTTATGGTCCAAAAACTAAACGTTTTTTTTTCTATTTAGTAATATATATATATATATATATCGGAAACATACGCACGAATACATAGAAACGTTCATATATGTATATCCAATAAAATCCAATCCAATAAAAACTGCAGATCCACCTCTGCATCGCAAGATTTACCTAAAATGATTTTTTGCAACTGCAAAAAAGGTTGCGGAGCCACTTGCAGATGCCGAAGAGTCGGGCTGTTTTGTGGAACATGCAGTGGAGATAACTGCCAGAATAGCCCTCCAATTGACCCAGAAGAAGATCTTGATTACGACAGCAACTCCGATATTGAGTCATGAACGATTGGTGTAATAGTTTTTTTATGTATTGTAATGCTCGTGTTGCAGAATTTTTTATAATTAATTACTAATTTAATCTAGTACATTTCCAGATAACTTGTAAGTTTATATTTTATTCAATAAAAAGTGACTGATTACTTACTCTATAATTAAATTATTTTTAATTGTATAAACATATATTTCCAATGTTTTAATTTAGGGGTAGTTTTAAGGGTTGAAAAGCTAAACATATGATGGTCATTTTCGAGAACGTGGAACAACATTTAAATCATTTTGAGTTCATCAAAAGAAATTTTTTTACACAATTTTTAATTGAGGGGTTGTTTTTAAGGGTTGAAAAGGGGTTAAAAATATGATAATTAAGGTAGAGGACGTAAAACAATATTTACTCTAGATTTAAATCTTTTTAAGTTATACAAAAGTATTTTTTGTAATTTTCTTCAATTTAGGGGTCGTTTGCAGGAGTTTTAAAGTTTTTTAGGGGTTGAAAATGGGTTAAACATGAGATAATTGTGTTAGAGAACACTTTACGATTTCACTCCTCATTATTAAATACGTTTTCTAGCGATAAAATGGGTCAATGTCAATTTTTTCATTAAGGGGTCGTTTTCACCCCTTAAAAATAAAAAACGGAGGTCGGGTCAATATCACTTTTGAAGTTAAGGGTAAGATAAGCCTAATTCCAAAATTTCATGTAAATCGGTTCGTAGTAAAATATTTCAGAGGTAAGACCCTATTTTTCGCTTCAATGACTGCACTAACTGTAAGAATATCAATATTGTTATATAAACAGCAAAAAAGACGTCTGTATACGGCAAGTGAGCAACTAATTTCAATAAAATTATTAGTGAACATGTATTTCATTGATAAAATAAAGGCTGTATATTATACTATAAGTCGTTAAAATCAGTATTGATCCTTTTTCAACCACCCAAGTTGATTGGCCTACGTGCAGTAAAATCACCGTTTTCCTCTACCCCTTACAAATCCACATATAACACAACAATAAGATAAAATACATCTCTATTTAAAATTGTATAAATTTTTTAATTACATTTAGAATCAAATAAGTTTTAAAAATACTAGCGCCCAATTGCACAACCTCAGTTTATGACTAAGTTGTTATTCGATTTGAAAACGCATCCGAAGGCTAAAATACTTATTTCCTGAAACTGAGGCCGTATATGGACCATTAATTCATTTTATAATTTGAGGGTTCCTTAAAGCTGAAAGATGCGCTGATAGTAAAACCTACGTGGTCTATTAAAGTGACAATTAAGTATCAAATAAAACTAAATAAAAAAATTCACTGGTTTGTGTATAAATACATAAGAAAAAATTTAAAATTTGTTCATTATAACATAATAAAACAACTAATTATCTGCATTCAGTAGAATTGTGATTCATCACTTATTTCCTTACCTATGAGCGATGCTAAGCATATGATTAGCTTAGATATTCATCTCGATAAGAAACGCTCAAATAATAAAGAAATTATAACACGTCACAACTTAATCCTAGAGAATAGACAAACAATTTTTGTATACCCTTATATTCTATTACAATTATCATAGCTTACACTTGTTACCTTTCCTGGTAATATTTATATACGGTTGCACTAGGGGGTACATTTCGTGACTGCTCTTAAATACTGTGATGTCAGTAACAGTGGAAGGACAAGGTCCGTTCTTTGCGGCGGTGAACTCCTTCTCCGCTAGTTTACCCGCCCCACCGTCTGCCATCGAAACCACATGAACGGAGAGTTTCTTCCTTGAACCGGCATTACTCTTCAATAGTTGCTGAAATAACAACAGAACTTGAACAGTGAAAGTGCTAGATAGTGTATCCTAATTACAAGAAACTAAAATATTTTGGGTTCGGTAACATTGTGTTAAAGTTTTTTTCTTAATTATTTAAGTATACTTTATATGGGCAAAATTGAAACTGGTCAGTGCTAAAGCACAGGACTGTGCGCACTGAACTTGATATTTTGTCCTATATATTTAGCAATGGTATCGAGATTCGAACGGTAGTTGAAACTGTTCAGGCAAGTCCGAGACTGGCAATGTAATCAGCCTGAATGAACCATCTACGACTGCACTGGTTTAAAGATAATAAATGCATAAAAAAACTCGTAAATCGTTTCTCAGAAGTCGATGAGGTGTGCTGTCAATGTGCCAGTGCAGTGCATAAATACCTATTATAATATCAAGCGTAGGTTAGTTAGTTATTGTTCATATTTATAAATATTTACTACTATATAAAAGGTGAAATATTTTAATTATTTACTAATTTACCATGGCTTTCTGGAGACCATTTGAAACAGAGGATAATATAATAACACCCGAAAATCTTATCATTTTCTTATGACAAGCATTTCTATTTACCTCCGCCCGTGTACAATAAAGGGATACCGACTGTTTTTGCCGGCTTTTAGTTTTTATACGGTTTCAATTAAGTTCGTATATACTTTAACTGTCGTCAAAGAGTTTGAAATCTGAAACTGGTTGGGAAGGTGGCCAATAAAAAATTTTTTTGGCACAATTTAGACACATGTTCGCTAAACCTCAGGTTTTCATCTATAAATACTCCCAATATCTTATTTATGTGACTGAAAGGTAACACATCATCATTTAATTTTATTATCATATTTTGTTTTAAATAAGCACATTTAGGCTTCGAGCATGATAGCATTATTATTGATTTCAGGTCACTATTAATAAGCATTGTGGCATTGTCGATATCAGAATAATGAAAGTTGGAAACAATCTGCGTATCGTCTGTGTATGCCTGGATGTGACAATTATTGACACATTTGAACATATCAGCCATATAGGCTAGAAATAGCAGTGGGCCCAGAATTGAACCTTGTGGAACACCTGAACACACTGATATACTTTGCGAAACATTGTTGCCTATTCTAAGTGTGTTTGTGTTGTGTCTCTTTAAATATGAGTGAAAGCTACAGCAGCTGATGGACAGAACAATAACATGGTTCAACAAATGGCGAATGAAACCGAATCCTCTAAAATCACAATACATAGTGTTCAACCATAATGCATCCCCAAGCACCCCAACAATGACTAATAACGCAATATATTGCCAAACTGAGGTAAAATATCTTGGGATCACAATAGACAATAAGCTTAATTTTAACAAACATGTTAAAATAATTAAGAAAAAATGCGTTAAAAGTAGACATTTCTGCAGCTTAATATATAAAAACCAAGGGATTAACAAAAAAACTGCTGTTCATATTTACAGTTCGATCTGTCGACCCATATTGGAATATAGCCACCCTCTATACCTCAATACGAGAAGACGAGTCAGAAAAAACTTAAAAATAACAGAAACAGCAACATTGCGATCCATTACCAAGATGAGACACCCCAGAAATCCTCTTCATAATCCCCCCAACACCCTTCTCTATGAAATCACACAAATAACCCCTTTCAACCAAAGATTACAATCCCTAACCACATGTATAAAAAATCTTTATATAGTTGTAACAGGCTGAAGGACTTCGGTCGATGGCCTATTGGTGTTACCAATAAAATACTTTTATTATTATTATTATGAGTGAAAGAAAGCTAGTGATAGTAAATCAAAACCATAATAAGACAATTTGGCACCAAGTAGCTCATGTATCGAAAGCTTTAGAGAAATCCAAACCAACTAATACTGAGACATTCAGAAGCTGCTAGAATATTATCTGTTAAGTTAAGCAAGGCAGTTGTTGTGCTATATAGAATAGAATAAAATTTATTGCGTAAAATGTACAATAGAATTTACACAAAAGGGCAAGAGTTCGGCGATGCCGTTCTTCCATTCTTCCTAAAAAACAAACAAAACATTTTCAAAATGGCAAGTCGTAACTAACTTACAAAGGAGTATACACAATTAAAGCTAAATTTACAACACATTAAAATATTGACTAACGTATTTTTTCATATGGTTTAACTTAGTCTTTGTTCACTTAAAAAATGGTTTTTACAATTTAGACGAAATTGATTAAAATTTGGTTTGCTAAACACACCCATTAATTTGTTAATTAATATACATGCATGATATTCAAAACAGCACTCGAATTTTCTTGTTCTATGTTGAGGAATTGAGTATAACTCGGCATTTCGTATGTTCACAGAATGGGCACCGGATCTTTTAACTAGTAATGAGTATAAGTAAATAGGAGATTTAGCGTCTATGATTTTATATAGTAAACACGCATAATATAGTTCAAACCTATTTTTTATTTTGAGTATACTCATATCATTATAGAAAGGAGTTATATGCTCTCTTTTGCTGATGTACGTATATGAGTACCTTAGACAGGAGTTTTGGAGTTTTTGAATTTTGTTTTTATATGCCTCGTTTAAATAATTGTAGTACACAGAGCTTCCATAATCCATATAACTTAATATTACAGCATTCACAAGAGTCCATTTAGTTTCCTCAGGTAGAATATACTTATACTTCCATAAAAATTTGAACTTGAAGTAGCACACACTTAACTTTTTTGTAACATGATTTTCGAAGGAGAGATTCTGATCAAAGATAACACCCAAGTTGTTTACTTCACTGCTTAGATTTATTACACTATTATTCAAAACAATATCAGTTGTTTGGCAATTTTTTGCTCTACTGGTTAATGTGTTGGTACCAATGCACACTGCAACGGATTTGGATGCATTTAGTCACTCGACCATTCACTTAGTAACTGCAAATTTATATTCAGCTCACTTACGAGGTGATTAACGTTTTCAGGAGGGCATGATTTGTATAACTGGCTGTCGTCTGCATACAGGTGTAGGTTCCAGTCATGTCCTATGATATGAGGTAGATCTGCAGTAAATATAATAAAGAGTATGGGGCCCAGTATGCTCCCTTGTGGTACTCCATAGCAAACATTTATTTCATCTGATATGTTACCGTTTAATTTAACAGTCTGGTCTCTGTCACTAAGATAATTTCTAAACCAGTTTAGGAAAGTGGAGCTAATGCCATAGTAATTCAATTTAGCTAAGAGAAGAGGGTGGTTAATGGTATCAAATGCTTTACTGAAATCCAATAGAATGAGATATGTTACATGAGAGTTATCAATACCTTTAGTTAAATCATTTGATATTTTCATTAACGCAGAGCTAGTACTATGGTGTTTTCTAAATCCTGATTGAATTTCTGGTAGTACATGGTTTGCTTCTAGGTGGTAGATAAATTCTTGCGATACAATTTTTTCGAACAACTTTGACATTGTAGGGAGAATATTGATTGGACGAAGTTGTTTGAGTTCAGCTTTGAGACTTTTGGTAATGGTAGAACAATTGCTTTTTTCCATATTGTTGGAACAACACCAGTTTCCAGGGAAATATTTATGATATGTGCCAAAGCTTGCTTGCAATATGGAATTGCATATTTTAACATTTTAAGATTGATGTTGTCTACACCACTGGCATTTGATCTGATAGTATCAAGAGTATTTTATGAGGACCAGAAACCTGACTGGTGCTTAGGCAGCATACCATTATCTGAGAAATAAGCGTTTATTTGCCAAAAGACTATTTTTTCTAAGATTTTCGATAGAACATTTAGGAGACTTATAGGACGTAGGTCTTGGAGAGTGGTAGGATTTTGAACTTTAGGAATTGGAAGAATTTCAGCTTCTTTCCAGCATAATGGAAAGTAGCCTCTTCCCGTGCAGCAGTTAGCAATGTGTGTCAAATGGGGCAATATCGTTGGTAGACAAAGTTTGAACATTATTGGAGTAATTTTGTCTACAACGAACTTGATTTATTTAATAAATCTCTTGATGGTTTTAAAAACCAGGCAAAACGTGCTATACTGCAGTAATCCTCATAAATAATCATATTTTTATTTATATTGTTATGTGCTGCCCTCTAACGGAGAGAGATGTGATTAAGTTCCTGGTCAAAATGAAGGGAAACCTGTTATTCTGTTACTCCCTGACTAGTAGGGTGGCGCCGTCTATGAGCCAATTGACGAACAATCATCTAGTACATAGTAGAAGACTATGGAGGATTCTAGAATAGGATTCTGGTACATTTCAAGTGTGTATATAAAGAGGTGAATCCAGCAGATGGGGGTACAGTTCAGTTCAGTGAAGTATACAGTACAGTTCTAGTATACACAGAGAATTTTTAGGTTAGACAAGAGTTGACAAGTTTAAGAAGAAAAGTAAATAGTGTTTTAAAAGTAGTGAATTTATAATAGATTAAGTTATTATTAGTTGAGTGATTTTTATGTATTTACTAGTGTAATTTTTGTGATTAATAAAATAGCGGTTAGTGAAGATTCTTGATGCAAGTTATTTGAACCCACAGCGTGTTTACTGAAGACTGTAAACACGTAACAATATATTATACTTGTTATTAGTCTTTAGTATTTGTCTTCACATCTCTTTCATATAATGTTTATTTTAATTGCTAATGCTATTGTCTGCCATGTAAATGTATTTATACGTAATAAATAAATAATAATTTTTTTTTACAGTGTTATATTATTTCTATAATTTCTCCCGGTTGTATGGAAGAGCAACCCGAGGTCGAATACCGCCAACCCATTTAATATGTATTGTTGTTTAGTTTACTGTAAAGTCATAAATAAAAGCGATTTATTATTATTATATTATAAATCGCAATAAATTTTTTATGGCTTTGAAACAGCTCCTGTTACAATTACTTAAAAAATCATACCTGATAGAATTCTATTATATCGCATTTTGAGAGGGTTCTTAAATAAGCCACTTCCTCGTTGGCTCTATCGAAATGATACTGCTGGGCGGTGATTTCCGACCAAAACCTGTTGGTCTGTGTGGATAGCTGTTTCGGTTTTTCCAATCTTTGAGCTGCCAACGCCTCACGATGCCTTAAGAATTCATCCTCACTCATATCGTTTATATATTCCTAGAAAATAGCACACGATAACATCATTTTTTTAAATTTAACAATGCACGGAGTTATTAAAATTATGATCATCACTAACTCATTGTCAAAAATAAAGCCACATACCAACATTTTTTCTAGAAATTCCTCTATCCTGTTGTCTAAATATGTAGGATGCCTATCAGATTGGATTATGATTCTCAAACCTTGCACTCCATTAGATCTCCGGACACCGCTAAACACTATGTAGCCTAGTTGTTCCTAAAATGAAAAGTACGCATGATATACAGGGTGCGTCAATAAAAACTGTCAGGTGAAATATGTCGGAAACTACTACAGAGTTTAATTTCAATTAGATTTCGTTATATGGAAAAAAAATCGAAAATCCAACCGTTTTCGAGGAATTTGGTTTCAAAATATTTAATTTTTGAAAAACTAAAAACTTTTTTACATTTAATTTTAGACAATAGTTCGTTTGAAACTTTCTTCATAGAAAGGCAATGTGAAACAGTGGCGGCTGCTCCTGAGGGGCACAGGAGCACATGCCTCCCAAAGCTAATTCAGCTAGCTAGTTAATTTCTATTTATTTTTATCCATTTTAACATTTTTTTCAACACGGAAATTAGTTTTGGGGTTTATACCCCAAAACTAATTTCCGCTGCTATCGCTACGTCACAACGTGAGTTTGCCAATATCTACTGCCCAAAGTGCACTACATCAGTTGTGTACGAAGACCGCGTCATGCGACAGATCTGGCTAGATTTTGTTTACGATGACGTTGCTATGGCTATGGCAACGACACGCGCCTTATGCTCTAATGCGGGCACAGTTCACTTGTGTACACTTCATTGCAATCATAGAATCGTATCTCTGTTATATGCTTAATCAGCCGATATTAATGTATCTCGCTGCTTGAATCGCGAGTTCTGTGTTTTGTTTATTTTGTTTTGTTTAGGCACACATAAGACATTTGAAAATGAATTCAATGTCTTATATTTTAAGTAACAGACCGCTGAACTACGAGGATAAAGTTAATATAACTGAGAGAAATAAGCTGTTCTGTTTTGTTTGCCTTCCCAAGCAACACATGATGGTTTAATAAATGTTTATTACATGAAATTACGGTTTAAATATCGTTATCGTGTATTTAATCAACGTCTATGAAAAGCGTTTATTTCATTAACGATTTTTCTACATATATTATAAATGTATTTCTCCGAACATTATTGGAGTAACGCAGAATATTTGAGAAATAATTAATTGAGAGTAGAGACTACACTTCCGTCAAATGTTTAAATTGTAAATTGGTAAAATTGACACTACTTGCATTTTTTCAGCTATATTATAGTTTTTAATATACGATTTTTAAATGTATACGATAAATATGTATTTGCGCTACATTTTTTATAAGCATGTCATAAACAATTGCAACTAAAAATTCGAAGATTATAACAATATCTGGAAATATGAGTAAAATATTTACGTTAATCAAAATTTGTTATATATAGATGATGGATGAAAATATTTGTTCGGTAATATTGCAATTTATAATATACGGTTTTTAAACGTATATCAATCTGCATCGATTGCGCAGCAGTCGCCAGCGACCGGGTTAGTATTGTTGCCTTTGTTGCAGAATACATAAGCATTTCTCATAAATATATGCATCTCTCTCATTATCTCAACAGTACAGCTGGTGAGCAACCACGGATCGTTGTGTTAATTACTATTTCATGTGGTGGTTTAGTAGTGTGGCCTTGTGATCGAAACAAAGAATATTTACTTGTTTGTTTTTGCGTATATATTATTTGATTGAAATTCAACAAGTGTTATGTTGATGAGCTGCCCTTATCCTTGAGTTATCACGTTGTAATGCGTTAAAGTTACAAGAATGAACTAACTTGTGATTGGTAAGAATTATTGTTTATCTGAGCGATTTCATAGTAACTGCATTTTTTTTGTTCTGTGTGTGTAAAACTCTGCATGGCTAGCGTTGAAGGGGTGGGTGAGACCAGTGGCAATAAAATTAGAGGGACGATTCAAGATTGGTTGAAGTTTGCCAAAAACCGCTATATTACAATAATAATAATAAATAGGTTCTATTTTTGGATTGTAATAAAGAGTAATGAACAATGTTGTGTTTTGTTATCGTTGTCAAACATCCCTAGGCCCCCAAGGGTGAAATAGTAAATGATAAAATAGTTTTACGTATTTAGCCAATCCCGCAGAATAGGTAAAGCTTAATATAATATAGAAAAGTTAGT
Source organism: Leptura quadrifasciata (assembly GCA_963675555.1). Classification (NCBI taxonomy): domain Eukaryota; kingdom Metazoa; phylum Arthropoda; class Insecta; order Coleoptera; family Cerambycidae; genus Leptura; species Leptura quadrifasciata. Next base: position 7,468,791 of record OY776681.1, on the reverse strand, counting down.
ACTAAATAATAAATATCTTTTAAAAATTACTATCTGCATACATATATGCAATTGAATTATTTTTCCTTGATATGAGTAGTTATATACAGGTGAGGTTTAAAATATGTACTTTTAAAAAATTGGAGATCATTATATTATTAACTTTCAAATTAAAAACGGGTACCTCCTATCTTTTTTATAGTGTTGTAGACTGATCAATTCTAAACAATTTTGCAAAGGGAAATGTATCGCAAGTCAAAAAAAACTTTAATTCTAATTTCCCTGTTATAATTAATGAAAAATTAATATATTTTACAAAATAAGGCACTTAGAAATTAATTTGTTTCAATGTCATCTTATTATTGTTATGCAGCAATATATATTGACAATTTTATCATAAGTAGCAAATGATTTCTGATTTAAGACATGATTTGACTTGCAAAGTTATTTGAAATCGATTAGTCTATAATACTGTATAACAGACTTTCCCATTTAAATTTTGAAAGATAAGGTAATTTTGTTAAAAATAAAATGATGGAAATTATTTAATCATTTATTAAATAAGCTCTTATTTTATAAAACAATATAAAAAAAGGTCTAAAGAACTTATAGCGTATATTCATTAACAAATATACAAGGGTGGATTCCCTTTAAAAAATCTCTCGATGTTTTTTATCTTTTTCTGAATTTTTTGAGAAAAACTAAATTCTTCAGAAAAAGTTCAGATTTTCAAAAGAAAAAAAAATTAAATAAAAACAATTATAATTTACCATTACATCTAATTTCCTTTTAACTATATAGTTCACCAGCTTTATGAGGCTTTGAAACTTCTATAATTTTAATTTGAAATATGTTCACCTTACGCGAAATCAGATATTTATAGATAGATAGATAGATAAATCTTTATTTGTTCAAATCGTATAAAAATACATATACCCAGCTTGGGTGTAGAACGTGTCAAATACAATAAAAGTTACTTAAAAATTGAAGACATAATAATTAAAATATACACAATATAAAAGAAACATCACCTAACATTAAACAATAAAAAAATATATAAATATAAAAAATTATAATAAATAATACATATTTCATTTATGTGATTACAATATTATCATTGAGATATTCGTCAATCAAATAGTATGCTCTTTCAGTCAGAAATATTTTTAATTTATTTTTAAGAGTTACTTTAGGAAAATTTCTAACAGCTATCGGTAATTTATTATATATCTGTATAATGGAGTAATAGGAATTTTTTTGTATATAAGTGTAAAATGGTGTATAATATGTTAGGTCATTTTTGTTCCTAGTAGTATATTTATGATTTCTACTGCAATCTTTGAAAAGGGTGAAATTTTCAACCACAAACATAATTGCTTCATATATATATAAGCTATAAAGTGTTAGTATTTTATTTCCTATAAAGATCATTTTACAACTCTCCATTTGTCTGAGTCCGAATATAATTCTAAGGCAACGCTTTTGTAATATAAATATTTTTTTTGCATCTGAAAAATTGGCCCAAAAAATAATGCCATATCTTAATCTAGAGTGAACATATGCATGGTACACACTTAACGCAGAAACTTTGTCTAATGAATTTGATACAATTCTAAGTGCATAGCAGTGACGAGCTATATCTAGTGATAGTTTTTGAATCTGTACTTTCCAATCTAATCTAGAGTCAATCTCTATTCCTAGAAATTTTACACTGTTTGATGTTGTTAGTGTTGAAACCCCATTTGTTAAGATTAAATTTTTATCCAAGTTGGAGAACTTGATTATTTGGGTTTTATCTATATTAAGTAAGAGATTATTTTCTGTAAACCATTTTTCCAATGTGTTTAGTGCTTGAAAGACATTTGTTTCTAAATTGATTTCTCCTTCCTCACTAAAGATTACGGAAGTATCATCAGCAAACTGAATGACGTCCTGATTTATAGTTGTAGGTAATTCATTGGTGTACAAGATGTATAGTAAAGGGCAGAGTATAGATCCTTGTGGGACACCTCTTATGATTTGCTTTTCATCTGATTTTAGTATTTTACCTGTTAGTCTGTCCTTCTCTACTACTCTCTGCTTTCTGTTAAACAGATAAGATCTTATTAGTGCCAATGATACTCCACGTAATCCATAATTTTGTAGTTTATTTATTAAAACATCATGATCTACACTACCAAACGCCTTTGCCAAGTCTAAACACATTACACATTACAAGAGTATTTTTGTTATTATTTAATGACTTCAGTACTTTGCATAATAATATAATATTCTCTGAATATATTATCTAAATGTTGGCATTGCCAAAAAAAGTTTGATAAGCTGAAGCAACACTATAAAAAATGACTTTCTCGAAAAATTTCAAATAAAAAAGTTTGTAAGTATTAGATATTCCATACAGGGATACCCTATGTATGTATGAATTACAGTGGATAATAAAGGTTTATTACACGTATACCAGCAACTGGATAAAAGGTTTTTCATAACCGTGAGAAAAACCTTTACATCATACGTATTATGGACATATATGGAATACATTTATTTGAGGTTCCACATAAAAGTGTATATATCTCATATATGATGTGACAACAATATAACGTTTACTTAAGACGTATATTTTTAGAATATGATGTACCATATATATGCGTTTTGCGTCTATATTTAATATACGATAAGACAAATATATCGTTTGTAGCACGGACATTCGAACGTTGAATATAGGTTGCAATAAACACTATATATACTAGTCGTATAAACGAAATCAAAACGTTTATTAAACCATTTGGTGTTGCTTGGGCCTGTAATTTCGTCTTGGCTCGCCCTGTATGGTCGAAAATAATTTCCAGTTATAGACTTTTTTATCTACTTTACTTGCAATTATTTTTTTTTTTTATTTCTAGCTATCGTAGAACTCGAGATATCGAGGTCCAACGCACTATTGCCCCATCCTGTATAGCTAAATAAACTATCCTAAACTACTATTATTTGATTTCTGTTACCTTAGTACGTAAGATATTAAAGCATGGTTCTTGGATAATCTGAGCGAATAACTCCAATATGACATTATTCTCCTTAGACTGCAGTCCACACTGGTAGTACAGCTCTATACAAGAAGATTTGTGAACGTCGTTTTGGACTTCGTACAAATAGTGACATCCTTCCTCTAGTTTTAACTCTCTGTTAAGCAGCAGCTGCCTTGGCAAGAGTGGAGACATATTTAAATTCGAAGTTAAGTTGTCTTCGACAATTTGTACCAACTGGAGGGCTTTTTCCTTGTTAACGTTGCCATGTACTAGACATTCGATGTGCATCTTAGATAGAATTTGGGGAATGAATGCTTCTAGCCTCTCGATTGTGATCTCTAAACAGATATTGTAAAATTACAAAAGACTGCCGCTGAGTATAGTACATCGTTATTTAGACATTTCAAACAAATTGCAAGTTATAGTTTTGGCCAATATTGTCAGTTATAATTATTTATTAACCATTTGTAGGTACGATACAATATATGTATATATGGCATGTCGGCATCTAAATTAAAAACTATATTGCATAACATCATAAGACGTTGATGCATAATTAAAATAATAAAAGAATGGACAGAAACAAAGACGTATAGAAGTATATTTGGTATATTTACAAGCTAATACATACAACAAATTAAAAACTAGAGACTATGCATCTGTAGATCTGTCTAAGAATTCATTCTCACTGTAGTAACTATTATTCAGTAGTAAGTCCTTAATTTTTTTCTTATATCTTAATAAATTTAGACCTCAAATACTTTCAGGTAGGCTATTATACAGGGTGTCCCACGACAAACTGCGGCGATCGATATCTCGAAAAGTAGACATCGGAAAATTTTGAAAATTTAAGATGATGGCACTTCCGGTTATACCGGAAGTCGATACCAACTTGCTTATTTTAAATGGGACATCCTATATATTATTACATTTTTGGATTGTACGCAAAATTCTAGGCCGATTTTGTGTATCATGTCCTATACCTAGGTCTCTCCGTTTTTGAGATATTTCAATTTTTATGTCAAAAATGACGTTTGCGGGCCCTAAAAGAATTATGAATTTTTCCTATAAGGAAGTCTTTATTATCTAATTTGGGTTCGATTCTTTGTTGAAAAAGACCTACCTTAATAGAGTTTTTATAATATTTTGATAAGTATTAATACAGAGTGTTGAAAAAATAAGAAGAAGAAATTGAGAAAACTGTCAAAAATCAATTTTTTCAAAAGGAAACCCCCCATTTTTATAATCTTATCTTATTCGCCATTAAAAATAAGGGTAAGTTTGTATATGGATGTCTATTCCGAAAATTTTTAGTTTTTGAGATATTCCCAATTCAATATTTCTATATGGGTATTTTGTTATGGATATTAAGTTAAATTACTCTTAGTTGGCTATGACGGCATTGAGTGCTAAACAAATGTATGTAGCTGTCACTTACCAATTGACAAGTATTAATTATCATGCCGGGGCGCTTAAATTATGCACACGAGGATTACTTAATTTGTTTATAATCTATGGAGAATGTTACAAAGTTTTATCAAAAACATGTGAAATATTTGCTAATAGATATCCAGAAAAACAAAAACCGTCTCCGAACAGTATTTAATGAATAATGGAGAATTTCAAAAAATTTGGCACTGCAACAGTTCCGCAGTTCGTCGTGGGACACCCTGTATAGTATTATCCCATTATAATAAAAAGGCTCTTTAAAAATGCGGAGGAATAGATAATAAGTTCTCGTGTCTTGTATTATATCGATTTTCAGACAACACATGAAAACCATACAGACTGCATTTTACATGAATCAGACACTTGTACATATAGACACATGGTACAGTTAATATTTTCCTGCAAACAAAAGTGTTTCTACAGCTTTTTCAATACTTAAGTTTGTATATCAATCTTATTAAGATGTATATTTTGAATTATATATGAAGAACCTAAAGCATAATATACATTCATTAAACTGATTTCACTGAGCATGTATTTTAATCGATAAATTCCAAAATAAGATCTATTTAATATATTGTAAACATAGTCGATCTGCTGTTCCCATGACAGTGTGCTTTTGATACATATGCCCAACAATTTTGTGCTTTCACTTAAAGGGATACCACAAAGTGATATACTTCTTTTAAGTTTAAAAATCAAATAACTTAGTAGATGCACTGCTTTCTACTGATCTTTCATTTCTTAAACCATGTAGGCTATTTGTTAATATTAAAACATAAGTAATATTTTTAGTCGCAAACTATTCTATAAAATCCTTATTTTACTATAAGGACCGTAACCAGACTGCAACCAACAGCTACTCTCCGGACTATGTGTCCCGCCAAGCGCTGAATTACAAGTTACAAGTCTGGCGTGTTAAGTGTAATAATTGCATATTACCATATTGCAACAAACACCAGCCGAAAGACTGATCCCACTTAAAGGAGGTCTCTTGCCAGCCGTCACACACCAATTGCAGACTGCAGTTTCGAGCTGTTGGCTCTCATCAGTGCAAGGTACGCATGCGAGCCAACAGCTTTTTTATGTGAAAAACCTGAATAACTCCTGTGTATGTATGATTTGAAAGTATAAATTGTAACAACTAAACCCGCTTACTAGATTAAACAAAGCAGATTTTTCTCCAATAAGAGCAACTTACTATAATTTTTTATAAACTGTATACTTACGATCAGTAGCAGCCAATAATTCTTGCTTAGTCCAAGAGTGCTCCGTCAACAAAACGGTTAAGTAATACACCGCATGTTGATAAGGTTGTTCGGCAGAGAAGTTCTTCAAATTTCTAATATACTAGAAATCAGAAACATAAAAAAATATCCATTAAAGCAACAGTCTATTCCTTACGTTTTCCTTACATATATTAAACCGCTTGGGATCGATCTTAAAATTGGTCAGCTTCTCCATGATCTTATCGAGCAATATGTGCTGCTTATTGTTGTAGCCGCCTATACCTAGCTAAAATAATAAAGCACATAATTATTAAAATACAGGACATAGATTACAACATACGATCAGTCCATATTTTGTATTTATAAGTTCCCATTTGAGACCCGCTAGTTCAGCTGCGTAAGCGTACTCATTTAAGGCGTCTCTGAAGAGTTGTACTAACATGTGGGTTAGATTGCAGTTTAAGGGGTCTAAGTATGCAAGAGGGCTAAAAAAATACAACGTTTACATAACAAGCATTTTATAGTTTTTACAGATGTACGCTACAAAAAAGAAAGGGCCTCGTAAAGTGCACTAGAAATATTATGAGGAGCAACCATGCAAGGTTCTATTACACCTCATTTAAAACCATCTGAAAAAGCAAAAAATTGAACCGATCCATGAGAAACTGGACAGAACTTTGGCCCATTATACTGGGTGCATAATTACTCTCCATATAGTGACAAAATTCACAAGATAGAAAAATGGAAAGTCCCAATTAGGCAATAAAAAATTAATATGCGAACTAATACCAATAGAAGAGGGTTTAAAAAAAAATTTCAACATAACTCACCTTACAAAATCAAACATAAGATTGGCTTTGGGCAGCAAAAACTGATCATCCTGCTTGAACCAAACTCTCGTCAAAGCTGAATCCTCAATGATAATTGGATACTCGGTAACCTAAACGTTAGAACACAAATATACTACTAATTTAGTGCAAATATGCAAATAGAGGGTCTGCCAAATGTATATAATTTATGATCAAATAAGGGCGCCACAAGGGTCAATATTAAGGCCCTTGTTATTCTTAGTTTTTACAAATGGGATTGTTTCATATTTGCGAAAAATTTTAAAATAACTACCGATTTAGATGGTGAAATATCGAGGATAGCGTAAGGGGAATTAAAATTACATTGATATTTGTTAATTATCCATAAATCCATAAAAACTATACCATTTAATTTGAATCTTATGAATGCGTGACGTCAATGGTGATAGATTGCTACTCTGTCAAAGGGGGAGAAGAAGCAATCGTTTGACAGTATTAGTGGTGTTATAGATCATACTGCTTTACTAAATATTTCTTATAATTTAATTAAGGAGTAATATAGTACCTACTGCTAGAAAGTTTCCTTCAGGCTACAGCTAAGTAACTAATTTATAAAAACTATATAACCCAGGTGGTATCCGCTTAAAATCAACTATGTTTGGGTGAATTGGGTAAAAAATGATAAGAAATGATAATTTCGCTATGCGCTAGTTTGAAAACGTGGGCGGAATTTTTTATTAAACAAGATGTGAAAAAATTTCCGTTTTTTTCTTTCTATTTATTTTATAACTTTTTCACTTCTATAACTTGTCTTTAAAAGCGATAGTTCCTGAGATATATGAAAAAATAGGAAGAAAAAAACTAAATTTCTAGGAAATTTTCCGCATTTTTTTAAATAAAAAATTGAGCCCACGTTCCCAAACTAGCACATTTTTAAAATCCTAATATACGTTTCACTATTAAATCGTTCCTTAATATACCACAAAACACCAGGATCATGTGCCGATATCCAAGCCCACATATTGGCGGAAAATCCATCACTTCTATCATTGTTAGATATATATTTCTCATCGAACGAGTATTCGGAGGGCGGTAAACACGAATACGATCGCTGTGTGTTGACTGGAAAGTTTTTTCGTCTGTAAAGATTACATTGTTCCAAAAATTTCATCATGCGCTAAAAATTCAAGCGCAAATCCTACTCGAGTTCCTTTATGTTCCGCTTTAAGTAAGTATTTCTGTCCTGCTGCATGACAGCGTAGCTCCGATTCTCTTACTCGCCGGCGACCAGTACTACTCGACCCAGGAAAATTTGTATCTTCAGCAGCCTGAATAACTGAGTAAAATGGATTTTCTACTAAAGCATTTACCAATTGCAAATCTTGTTGTTGAGTTGATATCCTTCGTCGCCCTGATCCAGGATTTCTACTAATCGTACCGTTTATTTTCCACTTTTTTAAAATGTTACACACCGAATTTTTGTCAATATTATAACGCAGTGCAATTTGTCTCATTGACCATCCATCTTCTGCTTTAGCAATAACTCCAGATTTAACTAAATCGCTTATATGAGACATATTAGTTTTTTGCACACTTGCAATAAATTACGACAACTAACTGACAATATCACAAAAATTAAAGTTAGATGTACACAACTAGATCTTAGCAAAATCCCGTTATAAGACTTGTCCCATTTTTTTTTTTTTTGCTCACGACCGTACATTATTATTAATACCTGCAGTTTTTTTAAATTGACAAATTAAAAGAATACGTACATCTTCATCAATTGGGTAGAGACTAAAATCTGTGGGGATGAACTCATTTTTCTCCGGCATTTTTAGGTCTGGACAAAGACCTGCTCCTTCCCAAGCCTAATAAAAAAAAAAACTCTAGCACTGAATTTTGTGGACAACTGTCATAACTTTTTACATAATTAATTCAAGTATTTTGAATAAACTTAACAACAACACATATAAGTCTATTAACATGAACAAAATAGCCATAATTTTTGTACTTACTTTTATCGTTTCCTCAGAAATGTATGTTTTCTTGTACTTTGTACCATACCAGGGTTCCTCCTCATCCAGTTCACTCTCATACTTCTTAGCAATAACGGCGATTCTGAAAAAGGGCAAGAACATAGGTCTACCAGAAATGAGATGGGTAAGAAAAAAATTACCTAATTTTATCTGGTACAAAGTTACTCCATATTTGCTCCACCAACTCGGGCTGCCATTCTGATAACATATAGTTTGCACATAAAACCGTCTCCATTGGATATTCCTTGAAGATATTTAGTGTTAAGTAAAAAATTTAAAATACTACGAAACTTACTTGGATACTATGCACCAAACTCGATATATAACTTCTAGGAGATTCCTTATCCTTAAATCTAAATATCATTTGGCCTATATCACTGTTCTCATCCTGGATCCATTTCAATGGCCCCTCTTTTTTTAACATATTTAGATACTAAAACAAATTTTGTGTTCACCTCTATTACGTTTGAAACAACATCGTAAAGTACCTGGAAAATAAGCTGTACAATGTCATCTATGTGGTTCATGCCTTCTTCTGTTAAATCTACAGAAACTCCAAAAAATCCAAAACCCCTCGGCGCCGATTTACTTCCCGCCACCAAGTTGCTGGACCAGCCCCTCGCTTTAAGTACAGATAAAATACTTCCTGGTCCCTCATGTCCCATCAAGTGGCTAATATAATGCCCAGGCTGTGGAAGAAAGTTATTACTTCCCACATATAATTTTTGGTACAGGATGGACAATTTCAAAGGTCCACCCTGTAAATACTAACTATTAGTGCTTTGTAGAAGAAGAAGAAGAATATAACCCCACTTCTACAATTTTGAAAACAAGTCACAAATCGAATTTCTCTTAATATGGACTTTATTGATGATTACACGCATGAAGTACCAGGGGTAATATACTTTTCTAGAAATCTGCCAACCAATGAAGTTGAAGATTTATACGAGTACAACTTACAAGGTTGTAACTGCAAGTCGGAGTGCAGTGAACATATTAACTGCTGTTGCCTTCAAAGAAGTGGTACATTTTATAAATACGACAATATTTATGACATAAACAATTATCATATAAATGAGGGTTCTACGGAAGGACCTACATACGAATGCAATGAAAATTGTGAATGTAACAGACGACTTTGTGGCAACAAGAGGGTGCAGTTTGGCCCTAGAAAAGGTCTGAAGGTGAAACCTTGCGAAAATAAAACGAAAGGATTGGGTTTGTTCACTTTAGAGACGATTGACAGAGGAAATTTTATTTGTGAATATGCCGGTGAAGTGATTACAGAAGCGGAGGCATTAAAAAGATATCAGTGTAACAAGGAACAGGGAAAAATGAACTATATATTTTGCATAAACGAACATTTCGGCGAGACAATAGCAAAGACTTTTATAGACCCTACATATTACGGCAATATCGGCAGATACATAAATCATAGCTGCGAACCAAACTGTAAATTGTTTGTAATAAGAGTAAATGATACGATGCCAATTTTAGGGATATTTGCCAATCGGGATATTATAGAGAATTCGGAGATAACCTACGATTATGGAGACGGGCAATTGGACTCTGAAAATTTCAAAGAGCATATAAGAATAACTTGTGACTGTGGCAGTAGAAAATGTAGAAAATATTTGCCATTTAACGCGTCACTATCTTAGAAAACTGTGCAATGAAAGTCTTGAATGTCTTTTACTGATTAAATCAGAGTCAACAATAAACAAAGATTATAATTAAACCAGACTTACGGCAGATTTGTAAAATTCGGTAAGGTCTTCACAGGGAAAAACTATGTTTAAATTGCGAACATCCTTGACCGGGCTTACATAAACTAACGTTTTAAACTGGTCTTCTTTGAACGGGTGGGTTTTCCAAACTGGCGCTTCGATATTTTTATTCTTTACTGTTGAAAAGAGTTCTACAACCATTTCTTCTAGTTCATCGAGACTTTCTGTAAATAAAATATTCATTGATATATAATAAAGCTTACCGAATTGAAATCTTGTTTTCTTATGAGCAATACCTTTTCCTAAGACAGCCAGACACATAATATTAGACGAGTACCATTTCTCATGAAATTCTAACAGTTTGTCTCTTACATTAATACTTTTCTCCTTGGGTAAGGCGATTAAAGTGTATTTATTGCCTAAAAATGAATAAAAATAATGTATTAAGGTAAAATCCATCTATTGCAAATGGTTTTTCAGTTTCTGACATTGATCCTCCCATTTTCTATTAACAAAATATAGTTAACTGCAAATGCAGTTTTTGCCACACTATTTAAGAGCAAAACACCCAATAAGTATAAAATAGAAATTATATAATAACTAAATCAATATCTACTTTAAACAATAGAACGACCAAACTAAAATTTATTATTTAACATAAATATTTTGTGTATATCACAGCACAGCACTGAAATAAAACTAAATGAACAAAATATTAATTGATAAAATATAGGGTGCAAGTTAACAAGAAAATTAAACTACACTCACATGCAAAAAAAAATAACGCAGCAAGTTAATATTTGGTAAAATTTGAGGTCTTATAATTTTTTTATTTTTAGTTCAATTTTGATAATTTTTTAGCAAACTGTAGATGAAATGACTAATTTCAACTTGCATATCCAGTCTTTTGTTAAATGCTGGTGTAACAGTCATTATACAGGGTTAATTAAAAGTTCGTTGTATAACCCTAACTTTAAAACACCCTGTGGAATAATTTCATTGCCAAATTCTTACAAAATACCAATTTTTGTTAAGAATCATTCCTTTCCTACATTTCGTTTTTTGGTTCATGTCTTTAGGTGCACTGGTTCATTTTTAAAAGCAAAATGAACTTACCACCAACAGTTTACTTTGAGAAATGTTATTTTTTGACGAGCCGGCTTTGCTCGTTGTTGTTCTAATGTCATATTGACAGTAGTTTTTGTTACGCAAGACCTGTTATACTGCTACTATGGTTTTAAGTGCCGAAAATTGCGCAAAAGCTGTTGCTCTTGTTGAAGATGGACGTAATTATGAATATGTTGCAAGAACCCTTCATGTTCATCGCTCTACCATCAAAAGAGTAGTCGAACGTTTTAGACAAACTGGCAGAAATAAACGTAGGGCAGGTTGTGGCAGAAAACGAAAAACTACTGCTATGGATGACAGATTTCTTCACATTAACACTCTGCGGGATCGTCATTTAACATCAGTGCAGACAAGAAATCAACTCCAAGAGGTCCGAGGTACTAATGTTAGTGTGTGGACAGTTCGCCGAAGATTGAAGGAGTTTGGTTTGAAAGCTTGCAGACCAGCAACTGGACCTAAAATGCTTCCTCGTCAATGAGTAGCTAGACTGCAATTTGCCACTGAACATTTACCTTGGAACTTAGGGCAATGGAACAATGTTCTTTTTACTGACGAATCCAGATTCTGCTTACATTCTCCAGATGGACGGAAAAGAGTATGGAGAAGGGCCGGAGAAAGATTTGCAAAGTGCACGTTCAGTCCCCGTCTAAGCTATGGAGGAGGTTCGATAATAGTGTGGGCAGGAATAACCCGGGAGGCCTGCGCCGATTTGGTGGTCATCGATGAATCCTTGACGGCCCACCGATATATTGAGGAGATATTAAGCAATTACATTGTACCTTTTAGTGGATTTATCGGCGATGGTTTTATCCTATTGCGGGATAATGCGCGGCCACATTCAGCATTGCGTGTTACACAATACCTCGCGGAAGTTGGTATTAACAAAATGAACTGGCCAGCATGTTCGCCCGACCTTAACCCCATAGAGCATGTGTAGGACATGCTTGGTAGGCGGATCAGAGATCGCGAAGTTGTTTCGGCTACGGTAAATGAGCTTCGTTTAGCCTTTCAGGAGGAATGGCAAAATATACCTCAAGATACTATTCGTAACCTTATTGACAGTATGAACCGACGTATGCAGGCAGTTATAAGGGCTAGAGGTGATAATTCAAAATATTAAGTTAAATTTGTTGTAAAAAGTACGTTTATTTAGGTTAATTAAGTTACAGTTGAACTGTTTTGATTTTGAAGTTGAATTGTTTGCATAAATAAATTTTCTTATTTTTCTTTCTTTTTATGTAAGTTGTAATAACTGAACAATATATTGTTGCCATTTCATTACTAGACTCATAAACTAAGCTGTCAAACTGACGTTAGAGCAACAACGAGCAAAGCCGTCTCGTCATAAAATAAACTGTTGTTGACAAGTTCATTTCGCTCTTAAAAATGAACCAGTGCACCTAAAGACATGAACCAAAAAACAAAGTGTAGAAAAGATACAGCTCTTAACAAAAATTGGTATTTTGAAAGAATTTGACTACGAAATTATTCCACAGGGTGTTTTAAAATTAGGATTATAAAACGAACTTTTAATTAACCCTGTATAATGACTAATACGCCAGCATTTAACAAAAGACTGGATATGCAAGTTGAAATTAGTCCTTTCAACTACAGTTTGTCAAAAATTTAAGAAAATTGAACTCAAAATAAAAAAATTATAAGACCTCAAATCTTACCAAATATTAACTTGTTGCGTTTTTTTTTGCATGTGAGTGTATTACAATACTATACGTTTATTTAAAAAAATAAGCAGAATACGGATAAAAATATAATTCTAATTTAGTACACATGTACATCAAAATTTTCTAATCTTGAGAGGATTATGTCTTCCCTTAGTTTACGTTTATCTATTGCCAATGACATATTATGATATTAAATTGACATATTATTAATAATGTAAGACTTCTACATTTCTAATATCCAGGTCAAAGTTGGTTATAATTAAATCTATTAATTTTTCCTACCTGTTCCAAATGTATTATACGGATGGGTGGGATCAGAAATATGTTTATCAAGTTGGTCCATCCTCCAAACATCGCTAGGTATGTTCTTCTCATGCTCGGAATGAACCGCACTTATCTCCCTTTCTGTAGCACTCTCTGTGAAGAGGGGTGCAATAAAAAATTGAGAGAACCTGTTAAATATTTTGTAAGATGTTAGCTTTCTAAGACGGCTTGGCTTACAAAATCTTAATACTAAGTGTTACACAAAATATTAATCAATATGATATTTAGGATATCCTCATTTAACTAACGGTAATTCTGGAGGATACCGACTTTTGGTTTTTTCACGGTTTTTTGGTTGGTTCATGTAGTATTCATTATAAGAAGTAATTTGTGTATATCGAAATGTTGTGCAAATGAATAGTAACCCCAGAAATTGACGGGATCGTGGAGCGAATAGGGATGCTGGGTGGGGTAAAGAACGTTAGAGGAGATGGCTGAGTGACAATAGCAAATTTGGGTTATTGTGGCTTTTTTTTTACTTGCGAGAAGGGCAAGGAAAATTTTCTGGATATTGTTGGGTTAAATGTACAACAGGCACGTTAGACAGTAAAAAGCAGATAAAACGTGGCAACAGCGCATTTGGACTGGAAACGATGATGTGAAGTACAAGTGCGTGCGATGTGCGATGGTTCTGTGGTGCGATGTCGATTTGAAGATGGCGGGTGCACAATGTAAATAGTGAATGGCGAAACTTTAAGAATTTTTTGTGCGGTTATACAGCATTTGCACAACATTTAGTAGGTGGGAAATTGTTACGGATGTAACATGTGACACATGAGTATTTTTAATTTTTTGCTAGCATAGAAGTCGGTATCCTCCAGAATGACCTAACTAACATTAATTTGTGTACATACCGATCTAATGCACCGCCCAGTTGTTCAGGCACGATATCAAAATAATACAAAGTGTGATCAGGATACGTAGCAGCATTACTACTACCACCATGTTCACTTAAAAATTTATTGTAGTCGTTTTCGTTTGGATACTTCTCCGTACCCAAAAACAGCATATGCTCGCAGAAATGTGCCAAACCAAGCACTTCTCTAGGATCACTTAAATAGCCTAAAATAGGAACATCGCTATGAAAAAATCGCATAATTATCATAAAGATAATTAAACGCTACTAGCAGGTGCTTTATAATTGTTGTTGATCATTTAAACTGCAGTTAAAAGCAGAGCAAACCTACCAATATTTACGTCCATAGCAGCTGCGGACTTGTCAGTATTGGGGTCGCTTACTAATAAAACCTTCATATTGTTTACCAATTCCAAGCCTCTGTAAGACCTCTTATCCTCTTGGGACTTTATGATATTATCAAATCTGTGTAAAACTAAATTCGGTGATTTAGACATTTTCGTTTTATTTGCCTTTATTAACCCCACTGTGCTAAAAATAATATTCAAAAATAATGGCAGGTGGGTGATGTAACCTCAATTTTACCTATATAAGCAAACTGTTGTACGAACTTGAGAGCCTGCCAAGGATTTTAAAAGCGATGTGGTGTGCTTTACGAACTGCATTCAGATTTTATAAGTTTATATGGCTTTAATAAATGTTTAATTGTCAAATTGGTTAACCACTACACTTGACGTTAGTTATCTTAAGTGGGGTGTTCCACATTCCCGTGACGTACACCGTGCACCTTACATACACAGCGCACGGTCGCAAGAGTGCGTTCGCAGGTTCTGTGTTTGCACAAGTTTTTCTCTGAGAAGAAACTGCTCATCCTTCTCTATAAATATTAGGGAAATACGAAGAAATAGAAAATCAAGTGCGAACTACTAATGGTAAATATCAATGAACTAAGAAGTAGAATTTAATAAGAAATTCTAACTGTGTCATAAGTCCAGATTATTATATAGAATAAAATATAGAATATATATATAGAAGAATACGAGAACATATTCTTCTTTTGATTTATCTTTTAGTAGCGGAATTCAGAAATTGTTGAGAAAAGTTGCAAACAATATATATGTTTTTAATAGATTTTTACGAGATCTACAAGTTTTATGAAAAACATTTCTGTTTAAATCAATTTTTGAAGATCCGAGTACGGAAAAACTAATTTTTGCAAACTTTGGCGCCCACTATCGTTTTGGGAACTAACTACAAAGAGTTCGACCTAAGAAAATGTTGCAAATTTCGAGCTCTACAATTTTTGTTCGAACACGAAACGAGATAAATAGATTTCAATTTTTTTTCAAGATAGCGGCGATTCCGAAACAGGTACACCTTAGGATTTTATCTTTCCACCACCAGAATAAACAACATATTATTATTATATTATTAAAAACTCAGCCTACCTGCAATTTTACTTCCACGTCCAGTGGAAGTATAGCAACGCAAAAAATAATGGTTTTTTTCTTTGTTGAAATAGACTTAAAATGTCATGAAACGTCGAGATTTTGCAAAAAAGAAATGTCTGTCTGTCGGTCTGTAACTTTTTTGTGCGTACGTTTACTCTGAAAATGTTTATGATGTTCATGTGAAATTTGGTACACTTATATAAATGATTATCGGCGAAACATCACGACACTGTAAAAGAAAAAGGTAGGGATGAGGATGGCAGTGTCCACATCCCACCGAGCACGAAGTCCCATGTTTGAATATTACACATTTATTTCATTTACATATTATATTAATTTCACATCTAAACCGCTAAAATAAAATGAAACATTATTTCAGTACTTTTTGGATAATATAGAGGCATATGTGTGTTCTAATACATTATACCTTAATACACAAAGAAAAATTAAATTATAGTTATATACGTAACTTAACTATATGGCACCGCTGATATGTATTTTAACTTCTTTTTCTCCCTATTTATCAAATTAGAAATTGATATCATATTTGGATATGCATAAAGAATTTGATTAATCAATTTTAACACATTAGTTATTTTTCCTGTTTGATATCTTTTCAATTGTGAACATATTCTATTCAATATTCATATTGTTTATTACAAATTTTGCTCAGGGATGGCATGCCCACTCTAGGTTGTAAATAGCCTAAGGTTGCAAGACGTGTACGTCTCGTTTTGATATGCATTACAGGCGTAAGATCGAAGTGAATAGCCAACATGCACGTAGACGTATTATGATTGAATTCACGATTTCTGAGCAATGCTTGCCCGCCCTGGCTTGGCGCATGACACTTTCGACAGTTTTACACGAGAGAACATTACGCCCGGTTTCTAAACGGATTCCCATAAGTGTACCTATACCTATAAGAGGCAGAATAATATGTACCTAGTATAAATAAATAAATAAATAAACACCACACAGAAATTAGATATTAGTTTATTTATTACTTAGTAAAAATAATATTATAAATAAAACTATTTTTTTTATTTTAATACTACAATTAATTAACCGCAAAATTGTACTTGATAATTTAACTACAAAAATATATAAAAATATAAATATGCCTTTATAACTACCGCTTATGTAATTGGGTGGCCACTGCCTACCCTGTCATCCCCGACGGGCCGCCACTGTCCTCTGCCACCCCCATTGCCATCCCCACCCTATAATTACAGGGAGTATAGTGTATACGACCAGAATTGAAACCGCATAAAAACTAAAAGCCGGTAAAAACAGTCGGCATCTCTTTATTGTTTTTCTTATGACAAGCATTTCTATTTACCTCCGCAAGAGATGCCGACTGTTTTTGCCGGCTTTTAGTTTTTATACGGTTTCAATTCTGGTCGTATACACTATAAAATATTACATTGGGATTTAGCAAGACTTGGATACAAAATCTGGATGTGGAAGTAGTGGATTCCTTGGTTGGGCAGCGGTTTTTTTTTAATCTTAAATGCTTAAATGACAGACATTGTACCTATTATAAGTTCGATGATATGATCATATTAAGGATGAAAATTAATTCATTATATCTTATAACAGAAAAAGAGCTGATTTAAAAGGTTCATTATTGATCCTTTGAATATCATGTTTTATATAAGTTTTTCAAAATAGGGGAAAATTTAATTATGAAAATATGAAGTATTAAACAATGCTATAAATATACAGTTAACTGCCTACCTCTGCCCAGTAGTCATGCTTCCACTTATTAAAGGATTCATACAATGTTATTATAAATATGACAAATTCTTATTTAAGGAAAAAAAAAAGTAAAATCGATTGGTAGTTAAAAAAACATCGCGCCCGAGCAGGGACTTGAACCCTGGACCCTTGGATTAAAAGTCCAATGCTCTACCGACTGAGCTACCCGGGCATAGTAAAATGATTTTTTATATGTGTATTAAGAAGCAAAGACATAATTTTACTCTTTTTCAGAGTAATCCAAATGTTAAAAAGTGTTGTTTACCTCTAAACTCAAATATTTTTAGTTGGATTTACATATAAAGTTCAAAGGTTTATTTATAGAAACAAAAGAACACTGGAAAATGAAAATTACCACTTTTTGTTGTCTCTTATTTGAATGAGGTTTTCCTATTAGTTTCTACGACCTACTATTATAGATAGAATTGTCAGAAAGTGACCAAAATAACATATAGGCAGAATAATAAGTAATTTATTTTCAGAAGTAAACAAAAAATATATTTTCGCAGTTCTATTTGCGTCACATGCACCAAACGATGTTTTCCTGTATATTGTTCAAGCCAAATTAAAAATAAAATATATAATAAACAGCCTAGAACTTTCAAAAATAACTAGTAATAAGTATTTCCTTGGTAATTTGTTTTACAGTAACTAATGGTAAAATTTTGCAGAAGGAAAAAGTGGCCATGCTTTTCTATGATAAAGAAAAAAAACGAAGGTCCCACCGAGATTTGAACTCGGATCGCTGGATTCAGAGTCCAGAGTGCTAACCATTACACCATGGGACCTGTTTACTGAAAGTTTCCCTTACACACGAATCCTTGTTACACCTGTTAATTACAAAAATATAAAATGAAATTGAAATATATGTTTATATTAGATAGTTTTATCAAATAGGATTTGTATTTTTATGCTAAGCAAATTCTATAATCGTGTAGAAATAATAGTTTGGAAAATATTTTTTATAATCACATGACCATCAAACCACAGAATAAGGCGGCCGAGAAAGTCAATGCAAAATTGAAATACCTAGCTATGTCCAGAGTTTAGTGCGCATGTTGAATTTCGATTAGGGGAATTTTAGGATGAACAGTGTTGGATTATGTCGCTATATGAAACATACTTTCTCGTCCCCTGGATAAAATGAGCCACAACACCACTAGTAGGTGTAGGTATATATTAATTGTTAAGTGAATATGGGCGCTTCTTGGTTGTGGGAAAACCTCAGCTCGTTTTTGTTCAGCTAATAGGTAAACCAAAATCTGACATAGCCCTTTTGCAATAATTAAAATATGTCTATGGTCTATACCTGCTTTCCTGCTTATTTACAGTATTTACTTCTTTAATTATCGCGATATTAGCAATTAGTTATATTTTTTTACGTAGCTATATTTTAATCTTGTATTTATAACAGATGAAGATTTTTGAATGTCGTATGGGCGTATTTTACACGTTATGCTGATACAAAATTTACTTCATTCCGGACCTGTTAAATGAACGCTTTTGCCACTTACTGCGCATGCCAACACACTGGAAATGATTTAAAAAGTTTGAATACAGACTTCAAAGGATCCGACTGTTTTGCACTTACTGCTTCGCGCTAGCGCAACTTTGGTTGTGATATGGGACTTTGATCACGTTTCATCGATTGCCAGCGGCGTTTCTCTGGTGTTTTGTTTCCTTAGAAGGTTATGTTTGTTCCCATTCACTTCAAAATTGACAGTAGGTGAGGGTGAAGATACTTTGTGTTGTGTTATGGAGTACAGTGCGTAATAAAATTTCGAATCAAATTTTAATGTAATCACATAGTAACATGTAAATCAAAACAACATTCCATTTCGTTACATAAAACCCTAATTTTCACCTGAACCACAAGCTCAGATATCCTCAAACATCATGCCAAGATTCTTCTCTGATACCATTGTTTTTAATTATAACTGGGACCAAGTAGCTCAAGGATTCTGGAAGAGGTACCCCAATCCAAACAGGTAATTATAAAAAATTGTAAGCCTCGTGTTTTTATTTGATTTTTAATGTTTTTTTTAGCAAACATGTTCTTAGCGAAGACACAGTACACAGAGAGGTGCGATCGGGAAAATTATTTACGAAAAGACTCCTAAGTAAAACTAACAGCATTCCTAAATGGGCCGAAAGGTTCATAACAGCAAAGCATGTTAATATTATAGAGGAAAGTATCGTCGACCCGAAGAGCAGGCTTCTGGTGACATACACAAGAAATTTAGGTTACGCAAAGGTCATGGTAAGATCCATTTCAAAAGAGTCAGTATTTGCCTTGCAGCATGTGCTATTTTACAGAGCGTGACAGAAAAAGTGGTGTACGTAGAGAGTGAAGAGCATCCCGGTAAAACGGTGGCCTTACGGTCAGCGTGGATCGATTCGCAAGTAAGAGGTTTCAGCAGGGCTATTTGCGCCTTTGGACATGAACGGTTCAAGAAGAACTGCAATAAAATGGTAAGTCACCATGTGAATGAGTATTTAAATGTAATTTAATTATGCAAAGCATATTTTTAACATTCTTGTTCTAAAAAAATGTTTTCCAGACAATTTTTAAACGTGCATAGTATTTATTTATTTCATATTTTACTTAATTAGAGCTCGTTTTACAGTAAGTAGCATTAAATGTAGTTGTTTGTGTTTTCAAGTGCAAGATAACGTTAATATTTTTATTTATTGCACCTTGAAGCCAAATATAGAATAAATACAATTTTTTAGCTAGATTAGATAACAATATTTACCAACTTCAAAATTGATTTTGTAGAATTTTTATCCTAATTTGAAGTGAGTTAATATTTACGTAATCAAAATATTAGAATGCAACGACAATCAATTTTTTTTTAAATCTCTGGTTTTCTTTATTATCAGGATGACTATTTGTGCTAGGTCATAAAGCCAATTCGATCTTAAACATTATTATTGCGCAGAATATACTTTTAATAAAAGTTAAACTCCAGAAAATTGAAAAGATACATATTTTTTTTTAATCTTACGACTGACTTTCTCCATTTTCTCATGTTAAATATATAAAGGTAATAACTTACAAAACCATTTCCACCCTCTTGAGGCCAAAACTTTCGATCGTCCATTAAAAAATACACAGCAAAACCACAACTTGTAACTACTTCATAATGTGTCAGCTAGATGGCGCTGTTTGCAGGCTGCTGTTACAGGTTGATCAGTGTTTTATATTTTGCGAGCAATTATTTATATTTAACAAAATATATGCCAACACGAAGTGGATAAATTATTACAAAACTAGCGTAGTAAAGTAAAAATATCTACTACAAAAGTCCAGTCTTCCACTGTTTCCTATGAAAAGAAATCAATTCATTGCCGCCAATCAAAGTGCGTTTTGAAATCAATTTTATTTTGCGTTTTCCGATTGAAGATGTAGTATGTCGCAAGTTATAAGACATTATTTTCAATTGATATGGAATGCCTATAATTTCCCACATTTTAATATCCTACACTTTATTTTTATTTCAAACTGTTTTTGACATTATTTCACTTCTGGTGCAAAAAAACGATCATTTTTTTTGCATATTACCTGTATGCAAAAACATTAATTATAATAAATTTTACAATGGTATATTTAATTACCAACTTCGATTAATAGCATAAAATTTAATGATTAAGCAAGCCTTATTTTTAATTTTATTAAAAAATTAATAAAAATAACTATTGTAAACACCGAAAAATGATATTTACTTGAACATTACAATATTCCCGACAACACTTGTAAGCTGCACAAAAATAAAGTATTTTTGATAACTTTTCCAGGCATCAACATTTTGGCAAGTTTTGAAGTCGCATGGCTATCAGATCAAGTATCCACAAATTATTACTAATTATCTCAATTTAAATGTAAATTTTAACTGTTACAACTAAATATTAAAGAGCAAGAGTTAAGCTTTTGAATTTGCTCAAAAAAATTATCCCAATTATTGCACTAATTGTATAATTATATTTTGAAATAGTTATTTTATAGTTATTACGATTTTTCAAATAAAGTGGATCTTAAAAATTTCGAATCTTAAAAACTAAATTTTTGTAATTTTTTGTATTCTTCCTAGTAATCAACTAAAGGGTCTAGAAAATGAATTTATACGGGAAAGTTCATTATAAAATTAATTGTTTATTTAATTGCGTATTGTTTAAAAAACAGCCTTTTGTAATTTCATCTCTTGTGCAATATATTATACAAAATGAAATCTTAAACAAATTTCATAATAGTCGCATATGAAAAACTATCATTTTTCGATAGGTACTTGGTTTAATTAAAGTATTCCAATTTAAACAAGAGTTATGATGTTAAAACGAAGCGCGCGCGTGCCTCCGCTCGCTAGCTTTGCCCCCCACCACGCCAGAGTTATACGTTATAAACATTTAGATTTTCCGCACTTGTTTTTGCTCCCACAAAAATGTTTCTGTAATGAAATTTGTGTAGAGTTTCTTCAGCTTCAAAATTGAATTCTTGTAAAATTATGGCTATGGGCAAAATTAGAGAGATATGAGCAAAAAACTGAACCTTTTTGTTTCTTTTGTTTATAACTATTTTTCCCAGGCACCACTGGCAGGTGATTCGACAAAAAATGTTTATATACATTATAAACAACTCCTCAAAAGACGAGATCACTTGGATTTAGTTCTTTCAATTCAAGCTTCTTTCGACAGTTTTCCTGTACTAAGTGATCAAATTGGTTGTGTTATTTTTTGCAGGTCGTTGGATTCAACCACGTGTTATCCAATCTTTACCCTCAACACAGTTCTTTACCGTCCGCATACGCCACGATTAAAGCTGCGACAAAGTTGAAAGATGCTGCGAAAAATGCCTCAGAACTCGCAAAGTCTAAAGCTGTTCCCATATATGCGTCTCTTCACCCTAATCAATCCTAAGCTTCAAAAAAGATTGCAGTGGTAATTTCTAAGTGGTATCGTCTATGTAATTATATGTCAGTTTAATGTGTAATTAATAAATAAACTATAACTGTTTCCTTAATATTGTAATTAGGACAAGGTATAAAATTAAAAATAATTGTTATATAAGAAATATAATAGTTTTTAGTTTTTCTATTGTAAAATCGTTGTGTAATATTTGTCAGATAGGACATTATGACGTAGTAGTATTAGATTCAACTCTACAGAAACGGTTTAGTAATAATACATCAACTAAAGAATATATTGCTGCCCATGAATCTGTTCATGTTAATTTAAAACGTATTCCTGTTTTGATACTTTTTTATACGGTTATTGTTTAATTTACTAGTCAAAGTTTAAGGGAGTGGGTTATTGTTTCTGGTGTTTCAATTTTGAAATGCAGGGTCATATAGAAAGTATTGATAAAAATGTATTGATAGAATAGAGAACCAAATACATATTCATGAAGAATGATTGTTATTTTATTTCGGTGTCCCAAATATTCAATTTTTGCAACCCTCGTCTGATTGTGGAACGAAATTGACAGTATCTTCAAAATAGCAAGAGATTGTTCTTGATGAAGAAACAGGATAGGATACTGTTCTATTACTTAGTAATTTTTAAGGTCTAGAATTAACAAGTCCAATCCGACAAAAGTGGTAAATAAATGATTTTGGGTATCGTCTTGAATATTTCATTGAACTGCTGTGAGTTTGCATGAATTAAATTTCATTTTGCAACATATCTGGTGTCAACAGATCATAGTACCACTCTTTTTATCTTTATTATTTAGAATATCAGAATGAAACTTGCAAGATGACACTTTGTGGCATAACTGTTATTTTTTCCCCTTTCCAGTTTCACCAGAAATGACCACATCAACCTTTGATTTTTAAATGGAACACCCTGTGTATTATTATATTTTTGGAGTCCTTCAAAAATTCTGAGGATGGAGATACCCCATATAGGCTGGGGTCGTTACCTTTTTGAGATGAAAAAATTAATAGCAGGCAACGGCCGGCTGGAATATATAGTTGAGGTCATAAAAAATTAAAAAAAAAAACTTTGGAACTTGAGATGAAGGGAAGCAGTGAAATGGAGTGATATTTAAGGGATGAAAACCGTTTTTCGTGATTTGTGGCGAAACGTGACCTAGAGAAAAGTGTTTCATACAAAAGTTGTAGATAATAAAAAAATGTAAAACTTTTATTCTATATATTTTTCGACATAACCTCAAAGCTTGGGAGAAAATGACGAAAAACCGATTTTTCTGTTTTTATTTTTTTTTCTCGCGTGAAAATCATTTAATTTAAATGAAACTTTGTGAAAGTACGTAATTGTTTTCATATAATAAGCATGAATTTTTTCAATTATGGGAAATAAATATTTTTCGAGATTTTACCATTTTTCCGAAAAAACACCCCTGTCATCGGCGAACAACTTTATTGATTTTTTTTTGGAGTTTGATGTTCTGCTAGTGCTCATTTTTTTCGTCGAGATGTCTACTTTCAAATGGTACGTCAATGTTAGTGATTTATTGTCATTTAGCAGTTTAAAATTAAGAAAAACCGAAAAAAAAAATTTTCGAATCTCGAATTTGTCGATTTTTTTCATTATTTTCAATTTTTTAGCATATTTATGTTAATAATTCATAATATTTTAATGAAAAAACTTACTTTGGTATAAAATAAATAAAGTTGAATGAATTTCATCACGGAAAGGTAAGGAAAACTTCATGAAACTTAACATTTACATGGAAATCAATAGTACTTTATCAATTTTCATATAGTTAAGTTTCGAAAACTTTATATGCATATTAAATTATTCTAAATACATATGATAAAATACAACATACAATTTATTTATATTGGCTACGAATTTTTTACTTTATTTACAAATATTTACTTTATTAATATTGGTTGTGTAAGTATAGCTTATAAAAAGAAAAATCAATAAAATGATTGTTAAAATCTAATCAATTTTAGGCCTTTTTTGTTGTGGTTCGTTTTCTTCATAGATCAAACTCTCAAATTCTATATTATCTTTAAAATCATTGGCATTTTCAGGCTCTTCAATTTCGATGTCACTATTCTTTGCTGGCTCTTCATCAATATCTTCAGAATCACTTAAATCTACAAATACTACTCTGTCTCTATTTGAACAGTTCTCAGTGCATGTATTGCATAGATTGGTACATTTTAAGCCGTGTTTTCGGCAGCCACACCTTTGATTATTGCATCCACTTTCACAAGTACAGCTAACGCTTTTTAACAACTTTCCGGGAATCAAGTCGGAACTGTCAGAGATGTATTTCGGCACGAGTCTTCCTACATTTTCGTTCCAGCCCCAGTCCTTTGCTTTTTTGTTGTCCTGATCATTGTCAAAATTACCCAACCAAGTTTGCAATTAGTAATAGACTCTGTAGGAGTGTTGTGCAGCTGCTTCTTCGGTTGGAGGGAGTTTGTTCAATTTAAAAGTGGATTTGTTTGTAGCTTGCTGATACAGCTCAAATCGTAATTGATTTAATGAGTTATAAATTTTCTTACTTTTGTAAATACTAGCTGTAAG
Source organism: Leptura quadrifasciata (assembly GCA_963675555.1). Classification (NCBI taxonomy): domain Eukaryota; kingdom Metazoa; phylum Arthropoda; class Insecta; order Coleoptera; family Cerambycidae; genus Leptura; species Leptura quadrifasciata. Next base: position 7,443,831 of record OY776681.1, on the reverse strand, counting down.
TTAAGATCCATTTTTTGCTATGGTTATGTGGTCTGCATCTTTTTGATAATAAACACTGTCTAGGTTTAATAAATTTTTATTGTCCAATAAAGATCTCACTATTGTTTTTTCCCTTTTCCAGCAAAACTTGAAGTTGTATCACACCCAGAGAAAGCATGAAGAAACGCTATTACACTTGTGTATGGTTCGTGTTTAAACCAATGGGAGTATAAAATGAATCTTTGACGTTGCTTGAGCCTGGTTTGTGAAAATAAATATCCAGCCCATTCGAATTTAATTGGTGTAAAAGAACTAGTAAATCGATGTCTTGACCCACGATTATTACAGTTTTATCATCTTGTTTAGCTAATTGGATCGCAGTATTAACAATCAGTGCGTCGGCGTCTTCAGGAGCTCGCTTACACAAAAAGCCCTCGGACTGTAATTTATTTGATATTGTGATAATTAAATTGTTTTTATTATTTTGATTTGATAAAAAATTTTCTTGTGAAAAGGGTAATCGTTTAATTTTAATCGAAAACTCAATCACCACGTGCGTTTACAAAGGACGCATCACAAACTGAAAAAATACTTTTACACAACTAGACGAATAGAGATTTACTACTACAACAGAACGAGCTCTGCTGCTCTTGTGCAAGCTCACTCTGTCCTACCCCCAACCTTCAGTCATTTTGGGCGGGCATTTCAAATACCTGTATGCTGAGAAATTTCAAATTTTGTAAAAAAAAAATTTTTGTTTGAATACGTAACAGTATTTTTTTTGTTTGTATTCAATTTTAGCGTGGTTTCCAATAACTAAATTCATTCAACTTTAGTTATTTTATACCAAAGTAAGTTTTTTCATTAAAATATTATGAATTATTAACATAAATATGCTAAAAAATTGAAAATATTGAAAAAAATCGACAAATTCGAGATTCGAAAATTTTTTTTTCGGTTTTTCTTAATTTTAAGCTGCTAAATGACAATAAATCACTAACATCGACGTAGCATTTGAAAGTCGACATCTCGACGAAAAAAATGAGCACTAGTAGAACATCAAAATCCAAAAAAAAATCAATAAAGTTGTTCGCCGAAGATACGGGTGTTTTTTCGGAAAAATGGTAAGATCTCGAAAAATATTTATTTCCCATAGTTGAAAAAATTCATGCTTATTACATGCAAATAATTACGTACTTTCACAAAGTTTCATTTAAATTAAATAATTTTCACGCGAGAAAAAAAATAAAAACAGAAAAATCGGTTTTTCGTCACTTTCTCGCAAACTTTGAGGTTATGTCGAAAAATATATAAAATAAAAGTTTTAGATTTTTTTATTATCTACAACTTTTGTATGAAACACTTTTCTCTAGGAGGTCACGTTTCGCCACAAATCACGAAAAACGATTTTCATCCTTTAAATAGCACCCGATTTCACTACTTCCCTTCATCTCAAGTTCCAAAGTTTTTTTTTTCATTGTTTATGACCTCAACTATATATTCCAGCCGGCCGTTGCCTGCTATTATTTTTTTTCTTTTCAGCATTAAAAATCCGTAATGGTCCCAGCCTAATAAGTAGATGCACCAACAAATTTTTCATGGAGTCAAAATGTCATACCCAGATTTTTTTATGTATTCCAAAAATATAACAATGTACAGGGTGTTCCATTTAAAAATCAAAAGTTGAGGGTCATTTCCAGTAAAACCAGAAGGGGATAAAAAAATTACAGTTATGTCACAAAGTGTCTTCTTGCTTTACCAAGTTTCATTCCGATATTTTTAAAAATAAGGACAAAAGGAGGGTCTACCATGATCCGTTGACACTCGTATTTCGTTCTAATAAATGTATGGCATGTCGATAATCAACGTGCCAGTGCTAACTCAGCCACTTAGCTGAGGGAGTTTCATGAAAACATTTGCTACCAATTCTAGCATGCCACAGGGATCTGATTGTCGCCCACTTTTGTTATTCTTCGAGTAAACGATTTTGTTGAGTTTATGCGATTGAATTTCATATTATGTGAGGTTTTTTGTTCTGAATAATGTATGCGTGTTGAAATGCCGGATCTTTGGGCTAATAACAATCACTCTTTCACCGTTTCGTTTTTTGCCGGAATCTGTACCAGACTAGACAAAAGACAGACAAAATGTATGGTTCATTGTTTTTGTTGGGAATATGTATTTTATGCTAAAATGAGGAAGTTGCATGATTTTTTTATAATGAAAATCGACGAAGCATCAAAGAACATTTACAAAAATGTAAAATTCGCGATTTTTCAAATTTGAATAAAACAATATATACTTTCTTCGGCCACGAATTTTTTAATTTTGCGAATCAGCGGATTTGGCGTCAATAACTGTGACGTCATTCGTCATCATTTGTATACAGTTCACTAGGTTAATCTAACTCAGTTTTTTGTTTGTGTTGTTGTTGTTATTATTTGGTTAATGGACAAGTGAATAACATAATTATTAGTAATTAGTATTAGATTATTGACCTTTTGTTAACAACTAAAATACGTAATACGAATATTTCTTTAGGTTAGTTTGTTAGGTTAAATATGTTTATATTATTTGATGTAGTATAATAGTTGCACGATAGATAGTTGATGATGTCACACGATGAGTGACGTCACGGCATTTACCGCTTTCTCTTTTCCAGGTTGTGTTTTTGGATGTATTTTTGCATCCTGGCACAAAAAACACTTGCTTTGTTATACAACATTAACACACTGCAAAATAACGTTTATTTATAAAATAATCAACGGAGTTTGTTTATTAAATCAGACCGATGATGTCATCAGCGTGCGCGCTGATGTGACGTAGGATTTTTTTGGCGGTTAAATTTCAATTCAATTTCAAAATGCTTATTTAAAGATGTTAATTGATTGGAACTGTAAATTCAAGTATTTTGAACTATAATTAAGTATTATCTTCCCAGTCAAAAAGATTTTAAAAGTTGTGAAAACGCGGAATTTGAAACGGTGAAAGTTTTCGCATTGCTTTGCAAATCACTGGATGTAGGGACTTACCTGCATTGTCTTTGGGGCATGTAGAAACGAGATCATCTATTGATTGAAGAAGGGAAAAACTAGCATAAAATATAAATAATTAATGTAATATAAAAAAATATTTATTAAAATCTTGCACAGTTTTAAGCTTATTTTAATACTTCAAATTGACTTTAACCCGGTTATAGGCATTGCTCAACACGCCCCTAAAGTTCCATATGTTTTCAAAACTTTCCGGCTGAGAGTTGTAACATGTATCGACGGCTTTTACCCAAATTTCCACCTGCAATGATAATTAACACATACTCTCCCATTTTAATCATATCAAATCGTTCTTACATCTTTCAAGTTGTTTTTCACTGGTACTTTAACTGACCACAGCGTCCAAGACCAGTGCTGTGGAGGTGATGCTGTATGTTGCGAGTCTAAGTTGGCGACATGCCAGGTTTTACCACCATCTGCGGTGATATCGACTCGTGCAATTTTTTGTCCCCCTCCTGACCATGCGTACCCTAAAAACATGCCTTATTCATGGAAAGCTGGTGTTAAATTTATTTATGCTAATAAACTAAGTTGCAACTGTCAAATCTAGGGATTTACCTTTTACCAGTATATGTCCATCGGTAACTTTCACCGTATCTCCCTCGGAAGGGTGACAGACGGCAGAAGTGACGGGTAATTCTTGTATTGCAGGTGATTTGGTAAAGTCCGCTGTATCCCAGTCAGTCGATGGTGAAAACCCTTTGTAATCATTCTGTTGCCAATGAGAGTCGCTTTCTTTCTCAGAAACAATTATTTTACCTAGAAAACGTCACAACAAATTTTTACTCTGTGCATTAAAGTCCGCCATGGTAATTTTTGTTGAAATTAGGCTAAAATAAGGACTTATTTAAAAAGTTACAATTTATTCATATGTATTTTGATTGCACTCCGAAGCTTGTCGTCACGTAAATTATTAAATATAGAAAGTTCTGCCAGTATACATTTTGTTTGGTTTATTTGGTACTATAGTTGAATAAATCTACCCTAAAAAAATTTCATATTAATTATAAACATCTGGTTAGTTTTACTCGTACAAAGCGGGTTGTAATAAAAAAACTGAGGATTAATTTTCAGTCAAAACGATAGAATATTTCCATGATCTGTCAAAGCTATTTCATCATATGGACATGCTCTTAATAGACATTGCACAGAACATGATTGGATAACTCAGTTTTCTTCCTCTAATGACTTGGTTACCCTAATAAGCACCAAAAGGCAAGGAAAATCACATAAATTTTAATATTACCTAGCCACTTAACATTCCTAGCTCCAGCAACTCCAGGTACAATAACCCTCACAGGGAATCCATGATCTCTAGGAAGGGGCACGCCATTCATTTCGTACGCCAACAAAACGTCGCCTCGCTTATCTACAGCTTTCCAGATTGGAATAGAAGCACCATACATCTTGCCGGTGACATCAAAATCCACACCCTCAAACTAAAGGAATGCGAGTTAAGTTTATATAGTTTGCTCCCAGCACCAAGATTATTGAGTGTGTTGGAGAACAAGCCGGCATATAAGCAAGGTTGCCACATTAACTCCTTGGCTTGTAAGCTCCTTCGACCACTTAAATCTTAAACCTCTCATACAGTTATAAAGGATTTATTTGAAGCTTACATAAATAATGTGGGAGGAGCGTGGCGTGTGATAGGTTCCATATGTGCATGACAGTGGCATACCTTCTAGGTGGGGTGTAATTATAAATAATTCTTATGCCATGTGGAAATAGTATACTCCTCTCACTCATTTTTATTAGAAAATGGTATATTTTCTTTAATGTATGTGGAAAAGTATCACTTTTATACACACACAAAGACATTATAAATATTGAGAAAAATTAAAAATAATGGGTATATGCATATCCACGGCTCACGTACTCGACACCTATGACTAATAGACAGATTAGGAATATTAGTTGTGAAAATATGACCACCATCGATCAGCCAATGGGATAGCGTGGGTACTCTCTTCACATCCCAACTATGTTGGCTTCCCAGCAAATTTAATGTTGGGTGTAGGATTTAAATGGTCAAAGATCGAATCTAGCCATAAACTTTACCTGAACATGTTTATATTTCTCACTGTCTTCAGTTATTCCAGCTAGTTTAAGGATGTCCCGCAATCTCACTCCTGTCCACACTGCATTACCTACTGCTGCAAGACCCCAGTTTAGACCTTTCACAGGCTTGATCTTTAAATTGAAATGTATTTAGAATCACGAATGCATTATTTTTTTGTATCTTTTACACTTAATTACATCATTAATTTATGAATGAACCAGAAAAAACGTGGGTAAAGAATTGTATACTGTTTTATTGTGTGGAAATTCTCTACTCTTTTCTTTGCATTCCGTTTTGACAATTATTTTAAAATTCCCGTCTAACATGACTGTTCGTTCATTTGATATTTGCCAACTACTATTAATTGGATTAGATAAAAGCAATTTTCACAAAAACAAAAGTCTATAAAATTAGGTTATGTTATTACTGATGACAGTTCCACAAAAATGGCAAAATTATAGCTACATTTTTTCAGTTATTGTGTTATTTTGTGAATTATTTAAAGGTACAGATATGGTCCAGTTTTATTATTATTAAATTTAAAACAAGGTGGGAATTATTTAGGTGCTCGATGTACAGATTTTGCGATATACTGGGTGTAACAGTATTATGATACACCACCCTTTTATAATATAATTTAAAACAAGGTGGGAATTATTTAGGTGCTAGATGTACAGATTTTGCAATATACTGGGTGTAACAGTATTATGGTACACCGCCCTTTTATAATATAGTTTTGAGAATAAACAATTGAAATTTGGAACATCCCATATACTTAATAAACATCACTTAAAAAGTGAGATAATAAATTTGTTTTTCTGCAATATTTTCCGACTCCCTTAAAATATCAAATTCATATTTTAAACTTAATCATAGGCCATCCGGACACTAGTCTACATGGTATCATTCAAACCCCAAGCAGCACTTAAAGTATTCTCTATGTGGTGGCTACCGTCAGGGGACCGTAAAGGTTTCCGCAACCAACGACTGTTACGTATTGGGAACGATAACTTTACAAAGTATTCACCAAAATGGGAATTAAATATTACGTAAAAATTACTATCCCGCCACTTCTGCTGTTACGTGTTGACGACTCGGTTATTACATAACCGGAATGTAGTAAAAATTACTAACTTCTTTGATCTGCAACACCTCTGATATGGCTCTGGTATGAGAGCAATATATATTTTGCTCTCTCTCATTCGAATAACAAATAATAGAAGTACAATAATTTAAGTTGGCTCCGAGTGTAAAAATTAAAACTACCACTTGTTTTTTGTAAAATGATACTTCAATAAAAAATACATGCCTTTAGGAAATTATTTTTGGAAAAAAGAAAATTGTAAAAATTATCTGTAAAACTGAAATTATATATTCTTTTGTCAAAAACATTTTTGTTATTCAATGTATTATAAAATAATAATAATCTATTTATAAAACATGTTTGCAAATGACCATAATTCAAAAAAGAATGTTTGATACATTACATTCTTATTTATATCTTATATATTTGTTCAATATCAGAAAAATGGAGATTTTAATTCGAGTGACTTTATAGTCTCATTGTTAGTAGAGCTAACATTATTTTTACTCAAGATGTCACTAATAAGTTATAAAACTTTAAGGTTCCAGAAAACGTCCCAACAACGTCAGAGAAACTTTAAATGGAACACTTGAAGTTATCATTACTATGAAATGATTCTTTAGTAATGTGGTGCAGTCGGCATTACTACCAAGTTACGGATGCTTCAAAGTAATTTCGAGTAGTATCGGCGACGTTGCACATACTGCAGCACTTACTTGAAAGTGTAACAACTATACAGTGCCAAAATTCAGTCGCATCTACTTAATTGTCACTCCACGGGCATACCATAAGGTGAATTTTACACTAGACGTTTACTATGTTAAAGTTCCGATACCACTGATACCAGTTCCTGTAACTTTGAGTTACTTGCGATGATATTTCCAAAGTAATTAGAAATCTCATTAAAGCAAAAGTAAATTTCGTCAATAACAGTGGCTCGAGACCTAGAAAAATGCAGACATATCATACCTTCGTCATTTCGCTTCGTCTATTTCCAGCGCACATAATAGTTGCGGTTATTGTGTGTTTAGGAAGTTTTTTCAATTCATTTAAAGTCAAAGTAACAGTTCTATCCGTTCCCTCTATTTCAATCTCCAGTTCGTATGTTGCTGGATCTACATCAGGCACAGGTAAGTGATTGCGAACATAAAACAATTCACTAAAAAAAAGATAAAATGTTATGTAGGTACAGAATTGTATAAGTTATCACTGAGCAATCAAGTGGAAAGATAGGATTGAGGCAGGGGGAGGGATTTATGTTGTGTGATATGTGGTTTATCGAATGAAATTAGGAGTAAGAGAGTAAGGAGAGAAAAAAGGTATGACGAGTAAAATGAAAAATATAATTTTTTAAACATCTCCATGGAAAAACTAAGTGATCATTAGGCTCGTAGTATCATACATAAACAACTCTTTAAGACAAATAGCAACAGAATTGAACAAAATACTCAAAAATATAACTAATTTCCCATCTACCCGCACACCCACAGTATCAAAAATTCGGCTGAGCTTACCCACAAATTAAAAAATGTTACACTCCCAGAAAATTCAATCTTAGCATCTTTTGATATGGATAACATGTTTTCAAATATACCATATAACGAGTATCTCAAAATTATACAAAAAATATTGGACACTAAGAACATTAATATAATCATAAAAGAAGATATCATCTATTTAATTGAACTATGAAGTGAAAACTACTTCCAGTTCGAAAACAGATTTTATAAATAAAAACAAGGTCTAGCAATGGGTTCCCCACTCTGCCCTCTTATGGCAGAACTTTTTATGGAAAAAATTGAAAAAACTATTTTTAAATTCCCTTTATCACAGGAAATCGTGAATTTGGTATCAGGAGACACTCAAGAGGTACATAGAACATTAAATTTTATAAACTGCCTACATCCAAACATTTCATTTACCACAGAAATTGAACAGAATCGACAAATTAACTTTCTAGGTCTTACCATATGTAGACAAAACACAAATAAACCATTGTTTAATATCACCAAAAAACTTTGTATCTCTAACTTATACTAGCCCCTTGTCAGAAAGAATCTCATATGTATTATCAACCCATAATCTTCAGGTAGTATTCAAACCTAGCCAAAAAATGTCAAACATCCTCTATAATGCCAAACAGAAAACACAAAAATGTAAAAAAAATCGGGGGTTTTAAGCTCTCGTGTGAAGAATGCAATAGCTGCTACATAGGCCAAACAGGAAGGTCATTTGCCAGAAAATACTCGGAACATTTAAAAATCATTTGAAAAAAGGAAAAGCAACCAGAGACTTGCAAATCACCTTTTAGAGATCAGCCATAATTTTCCGTCCACAGAAAAACTACAAGTTCTACATTATGCAATAAAATCCAGGAAATTAGATATATTAGAATCTATTGAAATTTATAAACATAGGAATAATCCAAGCATTATCCTGCTTAATGATCAGCAAAAAATGGGGAATTGGTTGCAGTTTACCGTCATGCTTAATTATAGCCAATTAATATAACCCCCCTTTGTAATGTATAAATACCTCACAATTTAATTTGTAATTCACTATACCTGAAAATGTAGAGTCCCCGAAACTGCAGTCACAAACTTTAAAATAAAGCAACAAATACCGGATGATCCAGAAAGTACCCCCTCTTTTTTTCTACAGTTTAAAAATAAAATTCTGGAATTCGGGTAATCCAATATAAGTATTAATAGCCACATTTTGACTATTCGGGGGTAAAAGAATCACTTCCGGTATGGCCGGAAATTGCCACAACTTTCTTATTTTACATAGCACCCTATATATTTAAGTCACTTTTCTCATAAAGCTGTAATTTCTCTTTCCAACATTTTTTTCAGATTTAACATCCTTGGAAATAACCTTGGAAATGGCATTTATTTGCTATTTCTAGTTTGCTTTGGAATTCAGGAACAAATTCTCGAACAAATTTAAAAAATTTCAAAGTGGACTTTGAATTTGAATAAAAGGGTATTTCTCAATAGATCAAATGAAAAATTGGCCTATTTTGTTCATTTGTTTGGATTTAGAAATGTTTTCCACAATTTTCCATTTCATGGATGAGTTCAATTTATCATAACTCCCAATTTTTCAAATAGTAACCTGTATGTTTTATTTTTTTTATCAGATAGAGTGGTAAAACTTGCTTTAGACTGCTTTTCCCGATTAAAAATTGAATATAAATTAAAATAAATATTAAGCTTTTTGTAGAAGCGTTTGGAATTGTGTCCATATCTTGCAGAGTAAGCCATGAAAAACACATGAAAAATTGCACACAGCATCTGTCAAAACGTTATTGTTGAGTGAAATAGAGGCGTATTTATTGTTTGTAAATTTATAATTAGGTGTTTTCTTCAAAATAAGATACGATTTACGATGCAATATATACACAAAATGAAAAGGTAGATTTACTTTTTATTTACGGCGAATGTTAGAAAAATGCCCATGCGGCCGCACGTCTATATTATGAAAGATATCTCGATCGTCGTCAGCCATACCGGCAGTATTTTAAAATTCTAAAATATGGTTTTAAATGCTACAAATACCAATTGCATCAAGAATTATATGAAAACGACGGGAACAGAAGATTGATCTTTTACAATTGGTTTACTCAACATGTATACTTAAAGAATAGAATTTTATTTAGTGATGAATCTCGTTTTACGAAAAATGGCATATACAATAGACATAATCTACATTATTGGTCTAAAGAAAATTTACACGAAATGTTTGAAGGTAACCATCAGGATAAATTTGGAGTGAAGTGTGGGTTGGAATATTCGGTACAAAAATTAAATAATTAATTAAAGCTTTTTGCAAAATAAAATAGAAAACGAACTGGATGAACTTTTCAGAAATCTGCATTTCCAACAAGATGGAGCACCGCCGCATAATGCTGGTTTTGTGGGATTACCTTGGTGCAAAGTTTGACAACTGAGTAATATCTACTAATGGAACTATTAGGTGGCCTGCTACTCCACTTGATTTTTTCTTTGGAGTTATCTGAAGGACAAAGTATATACTAAACGCCGTCTGCAACATTAAAAGAACTCCAAAATAATATTTTAAATGCCTTTGAATCCATAACTCCATGTTACAAAGTGTTAAGAGAGAAACTATTCGAGAAGAGTGCACAAGTGTTCTGGAATGGGTGGACGTCATTTTGAGCACCTGTTATATATAGGTTTGGTATTTAGTTGTGTCAACTCAATATACTATGGGGGTGCAGATAAACTGACTCGCAGATCGAGCCTATACTGCATAATCCCTAATAAATTAATGGGACTCACTTTCGACTGTAACTATAGATATCAAGGATGAATTGGAACAAAGTTAATGGACATTTTGAATTTTTCAGATACCTTTACATTCTTACTTTGGCGTTATAAAACTCTCCACCAATAAGGATGGGGGACACTCTGCATTGAAGGGCTTTTTACTGGCGGGCCTAAGTGCTGCATGACGTACGGGGTCTTGGTTGTAGGGATCTGTCATATCATCAGTCAGCTGGCCCACGTCTTCTTTTCGTAAATTGCCTAAAAAGTGAAATACGTGACATCACTGAAAAACATTTATAGCAACACCAATTGAAAATTTCTCTAGTCAGTAACAGGCTAGTCGAATCAGTCAAATTATTTTTAAATTACCTATTCGAAACGTTTCTAGTATTTCGTATACATGCGGGTTTTCATGTATACCATAAAGCAGCCAAAATGGCTCCACCGAGCTGCCTGCCGCCATGAGAATCTGATCTCCTCCTGGGTGGGCCTCGACGAAGTCTGTTATGTCATAAACGCCCTCCTTATAAGTGACCCATACTCTCGAATCCCTAAAAATAAAATTTCCAACATACAATTAAAAAACGTATCCGATGTTTAATACATTGAATTACGTTTACTAATTTCGGTAAGGGGATAGGATGGTAACCCTTCTTTGAATTCACCAGTTTTGGTTTCATTTTTGCTGCTGCTTTCTGTTTTTGCGTAAGCTAATTTCCTTTGTTTGTCTAAAATAAATTGGAATAAATTTCAAATGAAAACTCTGCTTTCATGTAATAATTACCATATACATATCCTAAAAATCCAACCACTGTGACTCCAATAATAATTCTATCAACTTTTCTTGATTTGTTTCTATTATAATACCCATTATTTCCAATATTATTTTGGCTTAAAACTATAGTAGATTGGTAAATAGGTCTATATTTACGTAGTGAATTCACGAGACTAAAATGATAACAGATATAAGTAAATATTAATATTTGAAGAAACTTGACCTCGTGTCTAACCTTTTTAACATAAATTTCATAGTAATTATATATTTTGTATATTAATAGTTAACAGTATTCACTTTATTTATGCTTTCATAGTATTTTCTCCTTCTTCATATAAACTGCCTTTGGGTTTGAGATATAATAATGATTATATCAATATAATACGCGTAATTGCGCCTTTCTAGTTTTCAAACAAATCCAGAGATTATTTGTCTGTTTCACAAATTCAAATTTAGCTTTTTTTAACTATTTAAAATTATATACGCCCTAAATTAGAACTTACGTTAATGCAAAACTATATAAATTGCCTTTAGTATTTACCGAACAACAAAAAATCTGCTTCATAACCGCCACGAATTTCATAATATGAGCTTAATGTCCAATGATGCAGTAGAACGATGACAACCACATGGTTTTCAACACCACTCAAAGTCAAGAATGATAAATTTTCGATTTATGTTCATTAAACACGACCACTAGATTATCAAGGCCGTGTGTGTTGCCTCGTGTCATAACTCCGAGGTAAAGAAAGATGGGAATAGGTGATCCCAAGGTTTGTAAAAACCTTGAGGTGATCCGGTATAATCGATTCCACCGGTGAATGGTTAATAAGAAGGCATACCGATGACGTCCACACAGAGTATACCACATACAAGGCGTTATTTTTATAGCACAAAACGTCCTTATTGACCAGGCGCGGATACAGGATTTCGTTTAAGGGGGTCAATTTTTGTGTGATTTTACCTATCTTCCAGAAAATTCGTTCTAAACAAAATATTTGATAAAACTTCAGTATCCACTCTTGCATTTGAATAATATGCTCTGTTTGTCTTGTCTTAAATAAAATATGAAATAAAAACGCATTAGGTATAGAGAAAGAAAATGAATTTATTTTGAAGTAAGTAGGTATATTGGAATACACATTTACTGGGCACTCAAAAAACAAAAAAAAACTTTACAACCTCATTATTATCGCCGTTGGACCATGCGGCATGTTGTTGTCAAACAAGCCGACGCACATTAAAAACCTATAAAGGTAAGCGAGTCAATTTGCGAACGAAATAGTACAGAGCCGAACTTAAAATTTGTATGTTTTAGAATGTATATAGTAATAATATAGATCATAACGCGCTGTTAAATTTGAGAGACTGAGTTGCTGATTTCAAGTGCGCAATTATACTTTAGCGACTAGTTTAACGGTTTTTAATGACGTTGTAAAGTTTTTGTTGCGTTTTTTGAGTGCCCAATAAATGTGGACTCGATTATACATAATATGGTTCTTCAATGTTAAACTCCAATCTCTTCCTACGGCCGACTTTTGCAAATCCGACACTCGACAAAAGAAAAGGGACAAACGTGTTGCCTGTTGGTGAGCAACAAACAAAACATTCGAAAACAGTCGATTACTCGATTCAATCCAGTGCGCGGGCGGAAAGTGCGTTCCTCACGGCTTACTACTCGAAGTGTATTAACCATAGTCTACTTAACCCATAGGTTACTGATATATATATATATATATATATATATATATATATATATATATATATAGATCAGTGGTGTTAACACTTACAACAAATGCTACTTGCATACACACACGTACAGCACACACAAATTTACTAATAGATTTTCAAACATATATTTCTTCTTCTCTCTTAAAGTAATTTTGGATCTGCAGGGAGGATTAGTAGCTTAGCTGGAACACTGAGAAACATAATAAAACGTTCTCGATTTCACAGAAATAATTTTGTTAACCGTTTGCATCATTTTACCTGTAAAATTATTTAGACAATATAATCCTTTATAATGTACCTACTTTTTATTTGAAAAATCATAGAAGCTGCTTAATTATCAAGTAAACAAAATTAGATTCCATTGACTTCGACAGTAAATTGATTTGCTGTTCACTACACATAAGCTTATACTGTCAAAATGTAGATGGCGAATTTTCGAGGGACCCGTTTGGGGTTATATTAGTGCAATCTACCCACGATTCAATCTACCAACTCTCTGAATCTAATAGGGTATTTTGGATTTGTGTTGTGTTGACATGTGCAATTTGACATTGAAGGAACAGATATAAAAGATATGGTTTTTTAAAAATAAAAGATAATAATACTCTTATTTTTAACAGAAAGTCAATATTTTGCCTGTGTGGAAAGTTTCTTTTACGTAGCATAATAATTTCTATCAATGATGTATAGTGTGTACGACCAGTATAAAAACTAAAAGCCCGCATCTCTTGCGGACTGCGGAGGTAAATAGAAATGCTTGTAGTCTGAGCTTGTCATAAGAAAAAGGACTGTTTTCGCCGGCTTTTAGTTTTTATGCGGTTTCAATTCTGGTCGTATACAATTTAACTAGTGAACAGAGGCATTAATAAACTGCTGATTATGTATTAAAATAAAAGAATATGAAGACGTCTGTTCTAACATATAATCCCTCTAGGGTTGATGGCTCTTGGCCCGTCCTATGAAGCCTAATTAGAAAATCAGCCCTGGCTGTCCAGTTAATTTGTACACCGTGTCATGTAGAAAGAACAAAAATAAAACGTTAAAATTATGTGTCATATATTTATTATAATAAAGATTTTTATTGTTTCAATTTAACTTTAACTCGTGGATAAGCATTATTCATCACACCTCGAAAGTTATATATGTTCTCAAAAGATTCTGGTTGGCTGTTGTAACAAGTATCCACAGCTTTCGCCCACACTTCAACCTAAAATAGGTGTGTATTTATTTTACATTCAAACAAATAGCCAATTTTTGCTATGTGACCTAATAATTTTGTATTTGATAACATTCTCTGGTTATCGTAAACAAATAAAACGAAAACCTGCGCGTTGTTACTGGAGATTTTTTACCGAAGCAAAGGCCAAAATCTCTATACCAAGCGCTACCTCTTATCTGCTATTTGAAACAAATACGAATCCTTACCTCTGATGTGCTACTATCTACTGGGATATCAATGGACCACAATGTCCAAGCCCAGTGTTGTGGAGGTTCCGTGGGTAGTTGTTTTAATTTTGCAACGAGCCAAGTTTTTCCACCATCTGGAGTGATATCAACTCTTATTATTCTATTTCCATTTCCAGACCAAGCGTACCCTAAAGATGTTATGTATGTGTGTTCAAATCATTTACGAAAACGCATTTTCTTATTTATTTATACAACATCTAACAGAACAAAGAACATTTACAAGATGGGAAGTAACGCATATTTAATATACAGTACACATAGTGAGTAGCTGAAATATACAGGCGGGGTAATGGTACAACACTTAATTACAGATAGTAGGAGTCAAAATATTAAGATTTAACCAATAATGTCTGAATGAAATGTTAATAGGTAAAAAGATTTAGGGTGTTAGAGTTAAAGTTGAATTATTTATTTTCCTTTGTAGTTTAATGATTTCTTTAACATTTTATCATGAAAATTGATGGGTGGGGGTTATTTGTCGTGGGAAATCATAACACACCTTCAACTTTCGTCTAGCTCCTAGAGGGCGCTACGTACGCCATGTTTAATGTGTTAAAACGGCCGTAACTTTCTCACCTGCACCTTTATCGCAGAGTTAGCATAAAGTTTGTATTCCTCTATCATTTCTTAATAAAAAAGGAATACTTGTTTCAAGCCTCTAAGTACTATAGGTTTTGAGAAAAGTGCAAATGAATAGTTTGTATGTAAATTTTTTAAGTTTATATTGAAATAATAATTTTTAAAAGTAGGCGTTGTGGCACATATTTATCAAGTAGGTATAAAGACAAAAAGTACCTGTCAAAATAATAATTAGTTGCTGCGGAGAGTTTTATTTAATTAAGTGTTGTGTTTTTTATTTATTTCTAATATCGTTTTATAAAAATGCCTCGCCATACATATTTTCATTTCTGAAATGAGAGATATGGTTTGTGTATACTCCGAGCTCTAGGCAGGTAAAAAATTTGATTATGACGTGATTTAACTCTAGAAATATGAAACTTCAATTTGTGAGGTATTCGCTGCACATAATAAACATGTCAAGCAGGTTAATAATAATAATATTTATTTCTCCATTCAAAAGATATATACAAAAAAAAATGTACAAAAGATCAACGAAAAAAGTGTCAAAAAGAGAAAACCATTGAAAAAAGAAAAATTGATCAAATATTTCAAACGTATTTGCACATACAAACTATTTTGTACACAAGTCAAGTTAAAAAAAAATATAACATAAGTAGATAAAACATATAAACAGATATTCCTTATCCTATAGATTTTTTTTGCAAATTAACTAAAAAACTCAACAATTGTATAACAGTTTTTCTCGAGTAACAATCTTTTGAGTTTGTGTTTGAAAATGTGTATAATGCCAGAGACTTTAATGTCTTCATCGAGAGAGTTGTATAATTTACAGTCCTGATACAGAAAGCTTTTCTGGAACATACTTGTTCTATGAGAATCGGGGAGTAAAAGATCTCTGAATCTTGTTTCATGTAAATGTCTGGCTGGATTTTTTACAAATATAGATTTATTTTTATGGACATATAAACATACCTCAAAAATATATAGGCTAGCAACTGTTAGAATTTGTAACTGTTTGAAGGCATCACGACAAGTTTCTCTGTAACTCAGACTGGACAAAATTGGGACAGCATATTTTTATAACAAGAATACTCTATTTACGCATACACTATTACCCCAATTCATGATTCCGTACCTGAGATGGGAATGAAAATTGGCATAATAGAGCATAGCAGCTAGTTCTTAATTTTTTGCACAAATTTACAATATGGCATGTCCATTGCATGTGTTTGTCAAAAGTAACACCCAAAAGTTTATTAACGTCACAGGTTGCTATTTCAGAGTCAGTCCCCTCAAAGAGTTTGAAGGTTTTGGTATTGTTACTTAGTGAAAATTGAGTTGAAACCGTTTTTGTTTTGTTTAGATTTAAGTTATTTTTTTTTGCCCAGCATATTATTTCGTCATATACCCTTTCAGTGGTCATCTTTGCCTCAGTTAGGTTATTTCCTGTAATTAAAACATTAGTATCATCGGCATAACAAACAACATGAACATTAGGTATTTTTTGTAAATAATAAATTATATCATTAGCAAATAGTATATATAGAAGTGGTCCCCAGGATTGAACCTTGAGGAACTCCTTGTTTAATGGCACAAGCTTTACTTTCCACTCCCTTTCCATTTTTACCTTTTGAGACCTATTGTCAAGATAGGAGGTAAATATTTGCATCGCCGTTCCTCTAACACCATACTGTGCAAGTTTAGCTATGAGCAACTGATGATCAACCAAATCAAAAGCTCGTGAGAAGTCTATAAAAAGACCTACAACAATTTTTTTATTATCTAACGCTTTAACAATTTTGTGATGGAATTCGCATAATGCAGACTCGGTACTTTTGTTTGCGGTGAAACCGTGTTGCCCGGGAGAAAGCAACTTATTTTTTTGAGAAAAATTTGATAATTGATCCTTGAGATGGAGTTCAAGAAGTTTTGAATAGCTGCATAGTAAACTGATAGCTCTATAATTATTATAATCATTTGGATCTCCCTTTTTGTATAGACGATGCACAATTGCAAGTTTAAATTTACTAGGAAATATACCTTTTTCAATGGAGAGGTTTTTTATATAGGCTAGGGGACAGCTAATGACATGTTTACATTTTTTTATTAAACTGATTGAAAAACTAATAGGTCGATATGTATTTAGAGATTTGAGGTAGAGCGATATTTAAGAAAGGCTCGCTGCACGTTTTCTAAATCCGTAACGTGAGTATTGTAGCAGGGGTGCCAAATAAGAGATGCATACTCTAGCTTCGATCTCAGAAATGAAAAATATAGTAACTTAACTTATTTTAACTTCACCCTACTTAAGATTTACCTTTGAAAGTTACATGTCCATTGACAACTGGGATTGTGTCACCATCGACAGGGTAACAAATGGAAGATGTGACAGGTGTTTCGTGCGCTGCAGGCGCTGAGCTAAAGTCCACGTTGTGCCAGTCCGTACCAGGTGAAAACCCTTTATATTCCTCTTGATACCAATGTGCTTGACTTTCCTCCTCACTAACTTTTATTTTAGCTATCGAAACATAAACAAACTTTTAAATCTCTCTTAACTTCAGCTTCCGTTTCTGCCGTATACGGGCGCCTTATAATGATAAAATAGTTATTGATTGTACAATAATAAACTAGGAGTAATAGTCGGAGAGCTCGCGTCAAAAAAGTGCAAGAGTTTTGGAAAGGCTGATATTTTCCGATTGCATTGTACCTTGGTCATAGAAAGCTACTGTAGAGTCCTAGCGCATCAAAACTAGGTGTCCTCGTAGCTGACGTGCTGGCGCTACACTGGCTTTCTATGGCCAAAGTATAATTCAATCTGAAAATATCAGCCTTTCCAAAACTCTTGCACTTTTTTGTCGCGAGCTCTTGTACTATAATGTTTAGAAACAAATTTTAATACTACCTAGCCACTTGACCTGCCTGACTCCTGCGTAACCAGGTACAAGAAGCCGTAGAGGATATCCATGATCTCTTGGTAGAGGTTCTCCATTCATCTCATAAGCTAATAAGACGTCAGTTCTTTTATCTACGGCTCTCCATATCGGAATAGAACCGGCAAAATGTGTGCCGGTGATGTCGTGATCATAACCCTCAAACTAAAATAAACTTGTGTAGGTATTCACTCAGAGCTTAGGAAACTGAAACACTCAAACAAATCCCAATTGAAAAACTATTGACCATTATTAATTAGGTTGTAGTCTATCACATTCTCCTAATGTAAAAAATATACAAGAAAAAACGGCCCCTGTCTTTGAAACTTCACAACTCAGTTTTGATTCAGTGTCAATGTATCCCTAGCCTGCAATGTGAATTAGGAACAAACACGAGTGAAACTAATCTATTTCCAACAGGGCATCTGGGTCAACTATAATCAAAAAATTCTGCACTGGATGGCATTGGAGTGAATGAGAAACTAATATCAAAAATATTGTTGAATCCGGCCCGAAGGACCAAACAAATCGTGTTTGGCAACCAGACACTAATTTCAATAAACAATTCATAATAGTTCAGTACAATAAGTAGCCTAACTAGTCGGACATGTATTTTTTTGCACAGAATGGCCTGAACAAGTTTTGATTAAACTGGATACGACAATGTTATAGCTCTTACCATATTGCTAAGGACTTTTGGTATGAAAAAACCCCGCAGAATCCTTATGGGAGATGGTTTTCTATCAAACTCAATTTGGAAAATTTGGATTCTGGTAGTTCTTGATGAGCAAATCAAAAGTTTGCATGGGCACTAAGTTCTAAACATTCATGGTTTTAAGATAGAGCCCTCCTGAAATTGGGCTTTTATAGACATATATGCTGATAGAGTTTAACAGAGAACCATTTCGCATAAGAATTCTGTGGGGCCCTTTGTTCCATTCGAATTTGTTTGATGTCCCACTAAAAAATATCTCATTTCTCCCAATGGAAGGAGTCTTTTAAAAAAGAAAGGCATATATTACATGAACATGTTTATGTTTCTCATTTTCCCCGTCCACTCCAGCCATTTTGAGAAAATCTCGTAGACGTACTCCCGACCATATTGCACAGCCCATTGCAGAATTATTCCAATGTACCACGCCTGTCATAGGTTTGACCTAAATAAAAATCATTCATGTTAAATGCAGAAAACTTTTATTGTTTCTCCTTTGCTGATCTTCAATATTTGCTTTTCTGTGCCAATGTAGGTTAGTTTGTTTGTATGAATGTGTGTATACGTGTCGTTCTAGATTAGTAGCTTAAGTGATTGTTTATGTCAAGTAGCAGTTGGCTGTATGGCTATAATGGCCAAAAAGGGAGAAAAAGACAATATAACAGATACTATACCTTCAACATTTCAACTCGCCTATTTCCTATGCACATAAGCGTGGCAGTAATTGTATGCTTGGGCATTTTTTTAATATCATCCAAAGTGAAAGTGTACGTTTTTGATTCTCCTTCTACCTCAAGTGTAAACGAATATTTCTCTGCGTCTATATGTGGCACATACAAGTGATTTCGAACATAAAATAACTCGCTAGAAATAAAAACAGAGACTAGTATGAAAAACTTCCCTAATATAGTCTATTTGCTTTAAAAAATATATAATGGATTCATGGTTTTGATTTGTCGTAACATTCCACTGTAATATTATATAATAAGTCATGTGCATGTGACGTCACAATTTCAAGGTCGCAGCTTGGAGGAAAAACAAATAAGACAACATAACCTCGCTTTAGGACTTTGTAATACTATATCACTTCTTCAATAGTAACTACTTTACTAAATTAGTAATTTTTGTGAACATATATGGGAATTGGTTGTGGATGTATCATGACAAAGATACTATTTTTTTTGTTTTAGAAAATCTGTAGTTTAATAAGTATGAACAGTTTATTAATATTTTCTTATGGTACATGAAGTACAAAATGTTTACATAAATCGCCAAAATAAATATGTCATTCACTATAAAATAAAGTAATATAATACTTATCAAATATCAAATTTTGAGGTTATGATCATTTACTGGTCTTACTTAAATAAATCCCTGATTGACAACACGTTGACAGAACAAATATTTTAAGGTTAGGTAATTGTGTAAAATTCATTCATGTCATTGCAATCAGGAAATATTAACATTCATATTACCTATTCAAAAGTTGAATATTAATTAAAATTAATCAATTCATACTTAACACAATTCCCTAAAGGCTCCTCTACACGTTGGCCAACACACTGGCGCACGTATTGGGCGTTATTGGTAAGGAAATTGGTAATCTGTTCACAGGGAAGGACGTTCAGTTTGTTTCGACGCAGGTCAATATCAACAATAGATGTCATGAGGGTAGCGGCTGCTGCGATTTATTTAAAAAGTGCTTATAGGCTTGATAAAGTTCTATGAATTTAAGTTTCTTCATTACGTGTGGACATGACTACCAATGTCCGTCAGCGCCAAGTCCAACACCCTTTGATGTGTCTTGAAAAACCGACAACACGATGGATCAGTCACCAACGCTTGGACCAGCTCTGCTAATTCTGCCAATACGATCAATAGCCCCCTCTACACGATGGCCATAAGCATTGGCCAGCGATATTGGCACACGCATTGACCAACGTGTAGAGGAGCCTTAACATAGAGCACCTGCACATGATGTGACATTTTTCAAGGTCGTTGTTTGGAGAGCAAATAAATAAGACATAACCTCACTTTAGTTCCATATAATGTCAAATATCACAAACCACAATTAAACATTTTGGCGTTAGGAACCTTGATTTATTGTAGCTGCAAGCGCAAGCAATCAGCTAACTAAAGTGAGGTTATTTATGACTTATTATAATGCGTGAAGTGTCAATATGAGACATTAAACAGGAAAAATCAAAGCTGCCATTATTCTTTCTATACATTTTAGTCCCATTGGATTTATTCTCTGTGTTGTTCTCCAAGTAGATATGAGAGATAGCACAGCATTTCCATTGGGAAAAATGCATGGCAGTACATTCTACATAAATTTGCAGTTTTTTTCTTCTTAAATGTTCTAAGTAACTTACTTGGGTGTATAAAAACTCTCTACTAATAAGGCCGGGTCAGTCCCTCCATTGTACGGCTTTTTAACTATCCCGTACATTGCTCCGTGACGGATGGGATCTTTGCTGAAAGGATCCTTATCGTCAGCTCTCTTTTCCGGATCATCCTTTTCTAAATTGCCTGTGAAAATAAATAGAACAGAAATGTAAAATATAACCATCAATTATATCTACTCTGTTATATTACCTATTCGATACTTTTCTAAGAGTGTATAAATTTGGTCATTGTGATGTACCGAAAATATATTAAAAAATGGATCTAATGTGGTGCCGACTCCCTTCAAAATCTGTGGTCCGCCCGGGTGAAGCCTAATAACGATAATAATATATTTTATTCACAATATCAACGTATTTTAACTTATTGGAGTAGATGTGCATAAATTAATAAAGCAGGCGACACTAGTGCTGTCTGGTGAGTTTATTTTAAGGGTAGATCACAAACGTGCAAAAACTATTGGCCATGGCCATTTTCAAAGAAATTTTCACCTGCTTTAGTGCCGCTGACTGGAAATTACTTAAAATATGCACCGTAGGGTAGTTAATAATAGAACAATAACAATAATAATGAAACAAAATACTACATAAAAAAGTATATAACTAGAAAATATAAATGCTGTAGACGATAACAGTCTTCAATACTCGTTATCACTGTAAAGATCTTTAAATTCGTCTGTATATGGCAGACAACAAACGTCTAGAACATCCACTATATCATTAATGGAAATACGGAATAGTAAGGAACCTAGCACCGAGCCCTGAGGGACACCTGATGATGCCAAGGATTCGACAAACTTAACTCCATTATAAGCAACATATTGTATTCGATTTGACAGATAAGATGTAAATAATTGTAGTAGTGAATAAGACAAACTTATTTCATGTATCTTACGAAGTAGAATATTATGGTACAGTCTGTCGAAAGCGGTATAAGGGAAATCGGTATATATAACATCGGTTTGCGCCTGTACATCCAAAAAGTCATGTATTGTGTAACGGATAATAAATATGTGTACATATTTTACAGTAAAATTGATACTTTCCGAGTTTTTTTTGAGAAAAACCGAATTTTTAAGCCTATTTTCTCCCCCCCTTCCCTCAGTCGGCGTCTACGGGTGGGGACTTTTAATATGTTAAAAAATACCACAAAATAAACCTGTTCCCAAAATTTCAGGCCGCTCTGAATTATTTCATCCAAATTTTCCCATTTTATTTGGCTATTCTTCAATGCATCATTGAAGTTTAAAGCTGAGTCTCCACCATCAAGTGTATAAGATCACCAAAAAAAATTAGCAAAAGCATTTAGTATATCACTTATATATTTTGTTGTTTTCATTAAAAATTGATTATTTTGGATAACTTGTTTCCTTTTTCTTTATTAACATACCACCTTTGGAGTAACAAAATAACATAAAGATAACTTAAAAGTGAGGGGGGGGGGGGGGCGAGCGTGGGTGCATCTTTACTATGTACATACTTTGATATGTGATGTAAAGCAACGTAAGGCGTGGTTAGTAGTTGGATGGGTGACCGTCCAGCAAAGACCGTGTCCTCGCCTCACACATCTTCCAGCGGCTTGTATATCAGTGTATGCGCGGAAGCTATACAAGCTTAGGCGAGGGTTGTATAGGAGATATACCATCCTTCGGAGGGGATGTGAAGCCGTCGGTCCCTTGTCTATTAAATGTTAGGCAAGTAAAAGATCCCTACTCTTCTTAAGGGAAGAGGTTCGGCAAAATTCCTGGTTGGGGGTAGGCTCATCTACAGGCGTCGGTGTTAGGCCTCAGTAGCGGAAATAGGCCGACGTTAAATAAATGTAAAAAGAACTTAAAAGTGGTATCTACCATATTTTTGTGTGTAAGTGGAACTTATAAGTTAACACTTTTAGTAATAACTCAATAGTTTGTTTATTAAACAATTTCAAGTTGTTGGGAAATGGGTTTAACTGTAAGGACGTTCCCCAAAAACTACCATGCTTACAATAAAAATTAGAAATAAACCTACCACGTTGCTTGGCTCAATCTGGCAACGTCTCGTTTTTCAACATATTTTACAGAAAAACGAATACCGCTTGCAGACATTTTTTTAAAAGAAAAATACTTCTCTTTCCTTCTTCTAATAGCTCTCAGGTTTTGAAGAAAACCATAAGAAAATTATCATTATAATTAAATAAAATGTACGTGAACATGAGATTCATAAGACATACTGTCTTATGAATTAAAGTGGGAATTTCAGGTGCTAATATTTACAAATTTAGTACCGCAAAAGCTACTCAAATTTTTCCCATATATGCAGAACATCAATAAAAATATGTTTATAAATTTTCAAGATGAACGAAACGTCTTTAAAAGAGATTTACTCAAGTTGAATACTTTGGGAGATACTACCTTCAAGCAAATTACGGCAGTATTTTGTTTCATTATGCATGCATACTTTATCAATCACAATCTTTTCCGCATATAACTACGGCAATTTGACGTACTTCTTTTGAATATAATCCGTTATATCATAAACACCTTCTTTGTAAGTAACCCATATTCTTGAGTCTCTGAAAGTAAATTTTTAGAATGCCATCAAAAACATAAATGGTTTAAAGTACACATTATTATGTCTATTAACTTCGATTATGTCATAACTTGGTAATCCCGGTTTAAATGCGCCGACCACTTTTGCAGTTACGTTACTAACCGGCTCCAATTCTACATTCTCTAATTCTATTTTCTCCTCATTCTCTGTTAAAATATCTAAAATATATTATAAGAAGGTTGGTTATGTTAGTGCAAACAATTACTTTCCATATAATGAACTCAAAATAGGGAATTTGAAGTGGAACTTTTTCCATAAGCAATTTTATGGTTGGATCCTGTTGGGGAGGTGTTAAGGAGTACCCAAAAAATGTTTGTACTTCAAAGACCCTGTGCTCTAATTGTTATTAACAATTTAATTTTATTAACTGCGTTTTTCAACCTAAAAATGTGAACAACTCGAGATATATTAGATCTGATCGGAACAAAAAAAAAACCAAAATCTATCTAATTAAATTTTCTTCAATTAGCCACCAGTTTATGCCATTAAGTCCAAAACGGATAATTTTTTTTTTTCAAAAGTTAGGTCTCGACGCCAGCTTTATGATGCCTTCAAAAAAATCTTTTTGAACCAATTTTAAACGGATTTTTCTTGCATTTGTGTAAAACCCAAATAATGTCGGAAATTTTTTATCAGATCAAAGAGACAAATTTAATACATTTATTTTAATTTAAAAAAGGTTTATTTGGTCAAACTACCTTGGGGACCTAGGATGTTTGACAACGATAACAAAACACAACATTGTTCATTACTCTTTACTAAAATCTATTTATTATTATTGTAACTATAGTGGCTTTTGGCAAGCTTCAACCAATCTTGAATCGTCCCTCTAATTTTATTGTCACTGGTCTCAGTCACGCCTTCAACGCTAGCCATGCAGAATTCTGTGATAAAAAAAAATGTTGTTACTATGAAATCACTCAGATAAACAATAATTCTTACCAATCACAAGTTGGTTCATTCTTGTAACTTTAACGCACTACAATGTGATAACTCAAGGATAAGGGCGGCTCATCAACATAACACTTGTTGAATTTCAATCTAATAATATATATATATATGCAAAAACAAACAAGTAAACATTCTTTGTTTCGATCAACAAGGTCACACTACTAAGGTTGACTACCACCACATGAAACAGCAATTAACACGACGATCCGCGGTTGCTCACCAGCTGTACTGTGGAGACAATGAGAGAGATGCATATATTTATGAGAAATGCTTATGTATTCTGCAACAAAGACAACAATACTAACCCGGTCGTTGGCGACTGCGCAATCGATGCAGATTGATATACGTTTAAAAACTGTATATTATAAATTGCAATATTACCGAACAAATATTTTCATTCATCATCTATCTATAACAAATTTTGATTAACGTAAATATTTTACTCATATTTCTAGATATTGTTATAATCTTCGAACTTTTAGTTGCAATTGTTTATAACATGCCTATAAAAAATGTAGCTCAAATACATATTTATCGTATACATTTAAAAATCGTATATTAAAAACTCTAATATGGCTGAAAAAATGCAAGTAGTGTCAATTTCACCAATTTACAATTTAAACATTTGACGGAAGTGTAATCTCAACTCTCAATTAATTATTTCTCAAATATTCTGCGTTACTCCAAAAATTTTTGGAGAAATACATTTATAATATACGTAGAAAAATCGTTTATGAAATAAACGCTTTTCATAGACGTTGATTAAATATACGATAGCGAAATTTAAACCGTAATTTCATATAATAAACGTTTATTAAACCATCACGTCCGTGGGACACTAAACGTAGATTTGTAGAAAATTTAATTACAAAAAGTTTAGTTTTTTTTTGTCCTGATCGGGCCTATATATCTCGAGTTATTCACATTTTTAGGTTGAAAAACGCGGATTCAACCATAAAATTGCTTATGGAAAAAGTTCCTTTATATTGATTCTTTGTGCTACTTTGAGAGCGCTAATAGTAATTACCATAGTTTTGGTAAATTTGGTACCCCAAATATCCCGCTACCACAGTTCCAATAAAGATCGCTTCAGCTGGAATTCTTGGTCTATTTCTTCTGTTTCTGCGATTCTCTCGTTCTTCACGGCCAGGATCATTTTTACTGCTATGGCTTAAAGATAATGCAGGCTGATAAATAGACCTATATTTATGCACAGTGTTTATCAAACTGAAACATAACAGTAAATGCAGTAACCTATCTTGATACAGTTATGCTACTCTCACCTTTTCATTGGAAATTTCATGATATATTATTATCATTAATTAAAAACCATTCATTTTAATTACTTTCATCAATCAATTTGTTTTAAGATGTCAGATTAATATTCATCTGTCCTGGCCTTGTCAAACTACAAACCCACAGAAGGCCAAGGCTAGTGGCTACAGCACATGAGTCCATGTATTCCTCACTTTCTTCTTTATTCTACCAAATCAATGAAGGTTTTTCACTTCGGACTTCTCAGAATCAGGTGAGATTTGGATGAGTTTGTTTTTACAATATACGCTTTGAAATCAAAACATTCCGAGGAGCGGATTCAAGCATTTAATAATAATAATAATAATAATCTTTATTTCACATTATAGATAGATAGATAGATTAACTTTATTAGCACATTTCTGCTATACAAATACAATAAATACAATAAATGAAAAACTATACAATTAATTAGCACAAATATTTATAAATTAATATTAATATTTATAATATAACCAGAGCAAGGACATCAAATTGATGTCTACTACCAAAGTAAATGACAAAATTCTTTTAAACATTCACCTCATTCTGGAAATGTATTTAACTATTTATAAAATCATTTGGATTATAAGGTTCAAGATCAATTAAAAATTTTTTTATACGTGACTTAAACAGTTTTTAACTTTGTATTATTTTGATATTGTCAGGCATATATTCTAAGCTTTTTTCTGTTAATCTGAGACGATGAATGGGGTAATTTAGGGGCATTGTTCTAGGATGGTATTGATGGTGTGTTGCTGTATTAAATCTATCTCTATTTAAAAAAAGAAACATTAAACATTCATATATACCGTATGTCTATTTTGGCTATATGGATGTGAAAGCTGGGTCACTTACCGTCGTCATGTGAAAGAATTAGAACGTTTTCAGCAAAGACATCTCAGAAGTATGATGAAAATCCGTTGGTTCCATCACATATCAAACGTGGAAGTACTCAGGAGAGCAAACAGCCTTGCAATTGAGGTGCTTATTTCAAGAGCACGCCTAAGATGGGCAGGTCACGTTCATCGTATGCATGATAACCGCCTTCCTAAATGCACACTTTATGGTGAATTGCTAAGCGGTAGAAGAAGGCGTGGCGGTCAACGAAAGAGGTTCAAAGACGCTCTCCATGAAAATCTAAAATCCTGCGGTATTGCAGACGAGCAATGGGAACAACTTGCAGCGGACAGAACCGAATGGCGAGGGGTTGTGGCCAGCTATCAAGGAAATGTTGCTGCAAGAAGGCCGAATCCAAGACCTAACCAGATCTATGTTTGTCCTGACTGCGGTCGACATGTGCTCTCCCGAATTGGCCTCTATAGCCATAGTCGTGTGCACCGTAGATGAATGGGAATTACAATAAACTACACCTGTTACTTGTTTTTTATTGTACACAATTTATCGACTGTAACATTTTCATACTCGGACTCGAGTAACGGCTAATAATAATAATAATAATAATGTCTATTTTACGAGGGCCACACCAAAGAATAAAGTTTTAAAAACAGTTATCCCATTTCTTGTGAGCCATATTTCAGTAAAAAGAAATTTGAAATCCATAGCCTACTTTATGGGATATATTACAAAAACCTGAAAAATAGGAAAACCACAAACGGTTATAGCTTCCTTATTTGAGGAGATACGAAAAAAGTTAAAGGGATGAAAGTTCACGGCTTAAGTATGTATCTTTACTGTAAAGACAATAAGAATAATAATATGTATCAAAAAATTCGAAAAACGCTGTTGGCTTTGACATACGCTCTTGTGCAAAATGGAAAGAACAAATTTCAAAGTAGGCCATGACACCATTAATTCCGTTTATTTTTTCTCTTTCTAACAATATAAAACATGTCACAAATAGAAGTAAATATTCACGTATCTCAATCCTTAATGTTGTTAATTCATCAATTAATTTTCAGTGTACAAAAAAAATGTTGAAATTTCTGTTCCATAAACATGTAACTTAGTAACATTGCAGTCTGGATAGTCCTCGTATGCATATTTCCCGGCCTCTCGATGCAGATTGCGTTTGGTCAGATCAACCAAAGGCTAAGAGAAGCTTCGCTTCCATTTCAAGACATTATCCTTATGTGATAAGTGACCTTTAATGCTTGGCGCGTTCTCTAAAGACACATGTTGGATATGACAGCACCACAGCTAGCCTCTGGCATTCCATCATGTACATTTCAGGCTTGAGTGTCTTCAGTTGAGCACCGGTTGTTAGTATTAGAATAGTGGCGATTTGTGGCTTAAACATATATAAAATCTTTATGAGGCGGTTGAAAAATGAGTGCCCTAGGTGAAAATTTTTTTTTACATCTTTTGTTTTCCAGACGTGGTGAATTATTTGTTGTTAAATGGATTTAGTTCCCTTAGTTATGATCCTCTGCAGAGAATATCACGAGAATTAAACCAACTAAGATGAAGAGAAAATTACATATATTTGTGTAATGGTAGACATTTTTAAAGTGCTAGAAAATCACAATGACCTTGAATTTTCTGAAAATTTTCACCTGCGGCGCACAACCGCTCGCCCACCCTACTGCTTCCTCAATTTCAAACTCACGAGCCGCTACTGATACATTTTCAAACTTTCTGTCATCTAAAAAGGCTTGTGACGCTTATGCCGAAAAAAATAAGTACAAAATGCAGATTTATTTACTCAGGGCTCAGATACATAAACAATTTTTAATGTTTTAATTTGACTTTAACTCGCGGATAAGCATTGTTCATTACGCCTCTAAAGTTGTATATGAACTCAAAACTTTCTGGCTGACTGCTGTAACAAGAATCCACAGCTTTCGACCATACTTCCATCTAAAATAATCAAAAATAATGATTAATGAAGGCGGCTTTATTTTACATTCGAACAAAGATTAAGGCAAGATAAGATCTGATACTGCAGTCAGAAGTACATTTTGGGGAAAGAGGGACAAGATCTGTACAGGGTTATTCATTATAAATTACCCAGCCCTATCATTATTATTGTCTATAGAAAAGTTTTAAATAAAAGTTGTGTGGTTATGTCTAAATTTTGTTTAAATACTATCAAAAGTACAGTAGCGTGCAGATTTCAGGGGATCAGTCAGTGCTGGGTCAATTGGCCCGTGAACTTGCTCTTATTCTGAGGGGTTCACTTTTCGTCGAGTACTGAACCGGGACGTCTCGTCTATTTGAATTACATGTACCCACCCTGTTTTACGTTTCGAACAGTGATATACAATTTGTAGTTACCATTTGTGTGATCAATTAAAGGATATTTCCTCAACATTCTCTGATATTATACATGAGTATTTAATTCTCATTTATCACTTAAATTCTATGATGCGTGAACATGACATGATTCTTGTCCTGTGTTTTGCATTAAGTTTTATTTTATCATAGCGATTGCTAACCCCATAATTTCAATCACATTTTAATCGGTCTATTTGCCCCATCTTTAATTACCATTACAAAATAACACGGAATACGATTGTATTACCTGGTTCTTGTTATGGCATAGCAACTCACATGTAGAAACATGTATAGTATGGTCATTACTATAGCCACGTAAATTTTCCTATATAATAATTAGACAATTGTCTCAAATATTTGGATTGTCTTTGACTTCATGTCTGGCCATTTGCCTCACCAATTTCCATAAAAAATAAAATGGTTTTTATTGCCTTACCTCTGATAAATTACTTGCAACTGGAATGTCGATAGACCACTGTGTCCAAGTCCAGTGCTGTGGAGGAGCTTGGTCTAATTGATCTAAATCAGCAACAAGCCATGTTTTCCCACCGTCGGGTGTAACATCAACTCTGATTATCCTGTTTCCAGCTCCAGAGTAAGCATACCCTAAGGATATTATGTATTTGTACGTTGAAATTAGAAGGACAGCTTGAAAAATTCGCTACCCGATGTATGAAGGTCAGTATTTTGTCATTTTTACCGTATGTTGCCTAGGACTCTCACACCTGTCTTACGAACAGCTGTGAAATATCAAGGTGGTCAGGTTTATCAAAGAAAACCATTTTTTAATAAAGATAACCATTCCATATAGTATAACAAAAGTTGCTGCCCTATCCGCCTTATTCACCTGATTTAGCTCCCTCTAAAGTCCAAATATTTTTAAATCAACAGATGAGCTGGAAAGTAGCAGTGAACGGTTATTTTGAAGGCCTTGAGGAATCAGACATCTGGGAGGGAATAGTGTCGATATTCAGGGAAATTGTATTAAAAAGTGAAAATAATTCCACCTTCATTGTCAGTTTGCAAACTCTTCAAATTGTCCTCAAGTATTTAAAAACAGAAAATAGGATAAATTTTAAATGGATTTTCCGGGTTGGTGGATCTGTTAATTGCCCTTTGTTAACCAAAGAAAAATATTATTATTATTATTACTGATAATAATAATAAACCTTCTTGAAATGAGTAAATAGGCGAAAATCACTCATCAATAGATGGCGTTGCTAATTTCTGAATTGACAAATTGAGTAGTTAACAACAAAGTTTTGAAATTAGCCATATAAGTATTTAAAACATTAAGGGTGTGTTACCAAGGTCAAGTAGTGCGTAAAATATCCTCATTCTTATTTTGCACTCCTCTTAAAAACAAGCGAACAGAATTCACAATTGATTTCAACATGTAAACTCGCAAACTTAAGACAAGGACCTATTATATTTTATATTGTAATCCTAGGTAAAATAAGTTTCCAAAGTTTTCCAAAGTAAATTTAATATCAACAGCATTGGGTTTGACTTGTTTTAATTCCATTGTACTTAACATTTACCTTTAAAGGTTACATGTCCATCGACAACTTCAACTTCTTCGCCATCCACTGGCCTACAAATGGAAGACGTGACATTATACTCCTGTGTCGGAGGCGCCGAATCCCAATCTACATTGTCCCAGTCTGCTTCTGGTGCAAAACCTTTGTATTCGTGCTGGTACCAGTGCCCAGTGCACTCTTTTTCAGCAACTAGTATTCTAGCTGAAAAAACGCAATCAGATTTTTAAACGTTGTCGTTTTTATGTCTCGGAATGTGCTTAGGAAACCTACCTATCCATTTGACATGTCTAACTCCCACATGACCAGGTAGAAAAAGTCTTAAAGGATATCCGTGGTCTCTTGACAGAGGTTTGCCGTTCATTTCGTAAGCCAAGATGACATCGCATCTCTTATCTACTGCTTTCCATATCGGCATAGAGCTGACGAAATTTACGCCCGTACCATCGTGGTCATAACCCTCAAACTAAAACAAACCTCTATTTACATAGAGCTTAGGAAAATCACAAGCAAACGTCAAACAAATACCTACTGAAATAAAAAATGTTATGAAGTTTGTTGTAGGCAGTGTATTGACTGTCACAACAGGTAGAATTTGAGCTATGGCATTGAAATCTTGGAAAATAAAGCTATAGCGTATTTCAGCCATCTCTTTGCCCCCAGCACTAATAAACTGACCTATTTCCAAGGAACTTAAGAAGGACAAACTTACAACAAAAAATTTGCATTTGGTTAAATTAGAAAAATACTGCTAAAAAATAAGGCAATCCGGCTCGAAAGACCAAATAAATTACTAAAAATTAAAAATTATCCGTTATTTTCCCCAAATTAAGTATGACACTTTCTTAACGTTCCCAGTACATTTTATTACATTCAGAATTTGTTTAAAGTTCGGGTTGGGCTGCAAAAATGTCTTTAAAAAGGGAAATGTTGTAATTTACATGAACATGATTATGTTTCTCATTTTCGCCATCTACTCCAGCTATTTTAAGAAGGTCACACACTCTTACTCCCGTCCATATTGCAGTACCTACTGCACCATTAGTTGTGTCGACTACACCTGTCATGGGCTTTCTGCCTTTGACCTTCAAATAAGAATTGTTCATATTACGATCATCTTTTCAAATTTCACTTGTATATAGTGTATCTCACTTTTCAATTGATTTAGATCAAATTTGGTATAGTTCTTGTGTTTCAGATTGTGATTAAAAAGTTACAAAAAATATGTTGCCAATTGTCCATTGAATCAAGTAATATTAGATGCTGTTAATGCTGAACCACATGTTAGTGTCAGAGATTTATCTCTAAACTTGAATGTAGATAGAAATAATAATTTGGAAGTGCCTTAAACGTCATAACTTAAAACCATATAAGCCCAAATTTTTACACACTATGGAAGACGGAGACGCAGAGAGGAGATTGGAATATTGCTTCTGGGCACAGGGTTTGTCTATTTGAAAAAAATTATTTTCAGTGATGAGGCTACTTTTACAACAAATGGCGTGGTCTCATCACAAAATTCAAGGTATTAGTCAATGGTAAACCCACACTGGGTTATAAATTGTAAACGGTGATACTCCGAAAAAGTAAATGTCTGATGTGAAATTTTAAATGAGACCTTGTTTGAATCATTTTTCTTTGATGACACTTTAAATAGTGTGAGATTCCTATATTTTTAACACACGAATTTCGAGATGCCGTTCAAGATTTACCTTTAGCCGTACAACAAAACCTTTATTTCCAACTAGACGGAGCTTCCATTCATAATGCAATAATAGTTCAAAATTGGCTGAATAACAACTTCCCTATGCGTTGGATTGGAAGAAATAGTCCTTTATTGCACGGCCACCTAGATCGCCAGACGTCTCCCCTATGGATTTATATTTTTGGGTACCATAAAAATAAAGTCTATAAAAATAGGCCACGAAATAGAGCGGAACTATGTGACAGAATTAGAGAAGCATGTAATGAAGTAACAGTCGAACAATTAAGAATAGTTGGTAAAAATAATAAGAAGAGAATTGAAAAATGTATCAGAATTGATGGAAGACTAGTGGAGACAGATTATATATAATATTTGGTCTGGTCAATAGCCGAGTGGGTTAAGGCGCAAGGTGGCAATCGCGATTAATCCCGCTGCATGCACCACCGGGTTCGAATTCTGGCTCCGGCATTGGCATTGTCTGAGGAAATGGTCGTATGTCCGCGTTTTTTCAATGTGTAACCCCCCTTCCGCACAAGCCCCTGGCTTCTGGAATTGGGGGTTGTCTAATTTCTGTGGTGTTTATTTATTTATATATTTATATCTATTTATTTACTTTTTTTTTTTATTTAAGTAATAATTTTAAATATTGTTTAAGTTACAATGACTTTACAAAAATGTGTCCTGATGCTTAATTAGCATCATTATTACACGACTACCTAGTTATGTAAATATCCGACAATAAATAACTCGAATAGTAGGGTCATTATATTCAAATTTTAGATATAATTTTTTTTTGTAAAGGAATGAATATTTTTGAACGAAATTTGATATGCAGGGGTTTTAGTTCGTTCTGAACTAGATTCTGTAAAAACAAAATCCTATCTCAATTGCTAATATAAATTCCTGATTTTTTTAAATTTCTTTTGATCATAGTAGGTGCATTTAATTTCGAAAAAAAACAACATTTTTTAAATAACTTTTTAATCACAATCTGAAACACAAGAACTATACCAAATTTGATCTACATCGATCAATAAATGGCTGAGATATTGAGGAGTAGTGTTGAAAAATGAGATACACTATATAATTGGAAAATGCACGTGAGTCAAAGGAATGTGACGTAGAATTACAAACAAGAAGTAGAGGGATTTTTAGGGGACTGGTTTAAGAGTGACCCTAAAAACTTGGAACTTCTGCAAGTACGGTGTTCGTAGTCAAGTGCAATCCTCTACTCTCACATTCTTTGTACTTCAGTGACTCAGGTGGCAATAAACAACCCACGAGGTTAAAATTAGATTAATAATATTGGGAGATATGATACCTTTTGCATTTCTGTTCGTCTATTTCCAACGCACATAAGTGTGGCAGTGATCGTGTGTTTGGGCATTTTTTTAATATCGTCTAATGTGAAAGTATATTTTTTAGATTCTCCTTCTACTTCAAGGTCGAATTTATATGTCGATGCGTCTATATCCGGTACATACAAGTGATTTCGGACAAAAAATAGCTCACTAGAAATAAAGAGGGGTATTTGTAAGTAAGATTGTTCTTATATATCACTTAGTGCCCTTGGATTTATTTTCCTTGGTATCTTTTGCTTGATTCGAGCTGTGAGTGCTCATTTTGCAGCTTTTAATACTCTTGAAATCTTACTTAGGTGTATAAAAGCTGTCCACTAATATAGCTGCCTCAGGATCTCCGCAAAACGGCGTTTTCCGGAGAGCAAATAATTGCGGGTGACGGACTGGATCTTTGCCAAAATAATTCGCAGGGTCAGTTTGTCCTGTCACATCTTCTTTTCGTAGATTGCCTGTAAGGGAACAGAATTAGAAAATAAATATTATCTATGTCGATGTGAATTTTATAATTACAATTTTCTTGATGGAAACTTAGACGTTTTTTAACTATCTACTGCCCAAAAGTAGAAGCGAAAAATTTCAAGCTTGGTAGAACCAGCTCCTACCAAGTTAAAATTTGTTGCATTTATGAAAAATTGGGCGGACACAATCAATGACAGTTTAACAATGACAACTTTTTAACAAGACATTACACTACCTCACTATTCCACAAGCACATTAGGTAGAGCCGGGTTTTACTATGGCCGACAAGATTCCCTGATCTAACCCCTAGAATTTTTTATTTGAGGGGAATGCTGAAGGAATGTGCTTGCAAAAAAGCTTTGCGATGTTCATAAACTTAAGGAAGAGTATCATACATTGTTTTCGATAAAACACAAGAAATGTGCAAATGAGATAGACTGAATGCTGTGAGCGTTGAAAATCGATGGTCTCAGGTTAATAGAGTAAGCTACATTGTCTATAAACTCTTGGTATTCGATTAAATGGTAAGTTATACCCAAGGAGTAAAATGTGTTCACATCGTGCACATATTGTGCATGTGGTTTCTCAGGCAAAGTAACTGGGTGGTTCAAAACTTACTTAGATGACAGAAGTCAGATGGTTAAGTGGCAAGGAGTGTTATCTAATAAAGAAAACATTATACATGGTGTTCCTCAAGGCAGTATATTGGGACCACTACTTTTTTGGTCTGTATATCAATGACCTACCTGGAATTTTAAAATACACATAAATTAGGCTCTTTGCGGATGATGTATTGGTGTTTGGTTGGAGGGAAGATACTCACTAAAGCGATGGCAAATAGGCTAAC
This sequence comes from Leptura quadrifasciata, assembly GCA_963675555.1. Lineage (NCBI taxonomy): Eukaryota > Metazoa > Arthropoda > Insecta > Coleoptera > Cerambycidae > Leptura > Leptura quadrifasciata. The sequence continues at coordinate 7,408,779 of OY776681.1, read as the reverse complement.
ACCTGTTATGGAAAAGTTACTTCCTGAAACACAGAGTGGTTTAGACCAAATCGAGGCACATCGGACCTAATCTTCACACTTAAACAGCTTCAAGAAAAAGCACTCGAACATCAAGGAGAAATTCACATGGCCTTCATTGATTTAACCAAGGCGTTTGACTCGGTGGACAGGGAAGTGCTCTGGAAAATTATGCTCCGCTTAGGTATCCCTAGAAAATTTGTGGAAGTATGTCGCAGTCTACATACAAACAACAACGCCCAGGTTATGTATAAAAATGAGACAACCGAACCTTCCAAACCCTCACTGGAGTTAGGCAGGGATGTGTCCTGGCACCCCTACTTTTTAATTTGTTTACCACTGCTCGAACAATTATTGTTGACAACAAACTGACAGTCAGAGGAATAGGTCTCAGATACCGTTCTGATGGCGGTCTCTTTAACATAGGGCGCTTTAGAGCTTTCATTAAGACACGCACACGATTCATTTGTGATCTCCAATATGCTGATGACTGTGCACTTTTAGCCTCTACGCCGGAAGAGCTTCAAGAACTTTTAGATGTGTATGCCCAGAGCTATGATTCCTTGGGACTTAAAATCAACATTGGAAAGACTAAGATTATGTCAACTCCTCATCAAGTGAACCAAATAAACATTACACTTAACGGAAATTCTCTTGAAGTGGTGGATCAGTTCAATTACTTAGGCAACGCTGTTAATGAGAAAGCAAACATGGACAGCGAGATTCGCGATAGAATTAACGCTGCATCTAGAGCACTCTGGGGACTTAGAGAGAGAGTATTTGACAACCACGACCTTGCTTTGTCAACGAAAATGGCTGTCTACAGAGCAGTTGTCATTCCAACACTGCTATATGGATGTGAAAGCTGGGTCACTTACCGTCGTCATGTGAAAGAATTAGAACTTTTTCAGCAAAGACACCTCAGAAGTATGATGAAAATCCGTTGGTTCCATCACATATCAAACGTGGAAGTACTCAGGAGAGCAAACAGCCTTCCAATTGAGGTGCTTATTTCAAGAGCACGCCTAAGATGGGCAGGTCACGTTCATCGTATGCATGATAACCGCCTTCCTAAATGTACACTTTATGATGAATTGCTAAGCGGTAGAAGAAGGCGTGGCGGTCAACGAAAGAAGTTCAAAGACGTTCTCCATAAAAATCTAAAATCCTGCAGTATTCCAGACGAGCAATGGGAACAACTTGCAGCGGACAGAACCGAATGGCGAGGGGTTGTTGCCAGCTATCAAGGAAATGTTGCTGCAAGAAGGCCGAATCCAAGACCTAATCAGGTCTATGTTTGTCCTGACTGCGGTCGACATGTGCTCTCCCGAATTGGCCTCTATAGCCATAGTCGTGTGCACCATAGATGAATGGGAATTACAATAGACTACACCTTTTACTTGATTTTTTATTACACACAATCTATCGACTGTAACATTTTTTTATACTCGGACTCGAGTAAAGGCTAATAATAATTGGTGTTTACTGCTGGAAAGGATATTAATGAACTGGTAATTAATATGAATGAGTTAAAAGGTGAAAATAAACAAATTGTTATTGATGGTGAGTAATTAGAATAGGTTGAAGAATATAATTACCTAGGTGTTATTACTCACAGGAAGCTAAAATTTAAGGAACGTATTAACTATGCGATTAAGAAAATTGGACGTAAAATTGGCTTCATGACCCGAGCTACTAACAGTCTATGGCATTAAAAATAAAAATTTATAATGCAATAGTACTCCCACATTTTAACTACTGTTCGAAAATATTATATATATCCAATAGCACCCAGCTAGACAGACTGCAGTTTTGTCAATATAGTGTGTTTGTTTTCATTTTTAAAGCATATAACACTGGACCAGGTTTAGGCACTTGCTAAAAACAAATGTGAAAAACATGAACATTACACCAAAACTGGTAAATATTTTCAGTTGCCTTTGGTTAAAACAGAACTGCTAAAAAACAGTATATTTTTTAATGGTGTAAAATACTACAATAGCTTATCAGAGAAGATTAAACAAGCTGGATGTCTTCAAGAGGAAGCTAAAAGAATACATGGCAAGTAAAATGTGAAGATTTATTTAATAGTTTAATAGTGGTTTAATATACCTACCAATGTTAGCGGTTAGTTTATTAATATTGCCTTCTAAGATAAATAATATTTACTATACAGGGTGTTGCATCATGAGAGGGACATAGCTTAATAGGAGGTAGAGAACATCAGTGGTAACCGGAACCTCCCATAGAAATGTCTCATTGGGCCTTCATTACGAAGTTGCAGGGTGTTAAATAATTTTTGGGCTAACCTGTTTTTTGTCATAACTTTGGCAGGGAACGAAATAATGGATTCATATTTGGTACGGCTAATGTACTAACGAGCCCCAAGAGGTACATGTATAAAAAAAAATATATCCAGGTCCGGACTCACTATAATTTATGTTTCTTCTTTGCATCAATAAAACATCACCCTGTATATATTTTTTTGAAATTTCGATACGATATTCGAAAAGAGCAAGAAAAAACAAACAAAATGGCCTATTTCATTTTTTTGTTACACCTTCGTGGTTATTTAAATACGTTGTTAAATGTGCAAGAAAATGGATTACAGAACCCTATTAAATGACAGGCACGTGAAATAAATAGTTTTATAACTAAAATTTGCAAAAATTCTATTGAGCCTAGGTGGTCTGGGTGAATCCTAATTCCGGCACGTTTTAAAGGTCCATTTTGGTAAAAAACTGTGGTCCTAATAAGTAATCGGGTATGAAATAACAAAATTTTTAATCAATCACAGTAGGCTTGTTCAAAGAATAAAAGTGACAGATAATTTAAACCATTTAGGCCTAAGCAACCAGTTACTTTGATCAAGAAAATCATCAACATTTTATACTTAATAAAAATTGGAAAAGAGAACAAACTAAAATCTAAATAAATAAAATATTTTCCATTCAATTAACAATAAATAACAAAACAATTTAGGCCTAAGCAACCAGTTACTTTGATCAAGAAAATCATCAACATTTTATACTTAATAAAAATTGGAAAAGAGAACAAACTAAAATGTAAATAAACAAAATATTTTCCATTCAATTAACAATAAATAACAAAACAATAACTAAATGTGTTTAAAAATAAAACGTAATTGACACTAAAGTAAATTTTCAAAATGTCCTCCCCCACATTCTGTGCATTTTCTTGCGCGTTTAGAAAGGTCACCAATTGCTCGACGTATCATTTCTGGATTATTCCGTATTTCGTCGCAGGTTGTAACGGTGCGCTGGATTAAATGTTGTCTACTTTCAATTTCAATGCTATAAACCTCGTTTTTTAAGTGGCCCCATAAAAAGTAATCACAAGAGTTACAATCAGGAGATCTTGGTGGCCATTCATGTGGACCCCCGCGTCCAATCCATCTATTAGGATACACATTGTTTAAGTGTTCTCTTACTTGAAGGTTAAAATGTGGTGGGGCCCCATCATGCTGAAACAACATGCCTCTTATACCGATATTTTCTAACATATTCGGTAAAATGTTTTGATGAAAATCAAAGTAAATTTCACCATTCAATCTTTCTTCAAAAAAATGTGGCCCTATCAAATGTCTATTCACAAGTCCGACCCAAACATTTACAGAAAACCTGTGTTGCGAACGGCGTTGGCGTACCGCATGTGGGTTTTCCTGTGCCCATTTATGATTATTTCGTGAATTGTTTACTCCATCCCTTGTAAATTGTGCCTCATCCGTAAATAAGGTTCTGTAAATGACTGGGCGATGGTTAGACAACCAATGACAAAATGCCAGGCGGGGGATATCGTCGCCTTGTTGAAGGCGCTGAACCTGCTGGATATGATATGGATGGTAACGTTCTCTTTTTAGGGTTCTCCATACTCGCCAATGAGGAATAACAGTTGCCAAACTGATTCGTCTAGTGCTCATATTTGGGTTTTCTTGAACTACGTTTATAATATTGTTTTGTTCCTGCACACCTTGTTGTAACGCTCCACAACTGCAGAAGTAGGAAACTTTCCGTGTTGTCTTGCATACTGGAACACCGTACTAAAGGTTTTATGATTAGGGCATCGACGACCAGGAAAATGCAGCCGATATTCTCTTTCCGTCGACCTACCATTTCCATTACAGAAACCATAGATGAATATTATGTCAGCATATTCCACGTTTGTAAATTTTACTGGCATAGTTAAAATATTTTCACAAGTTTTCACTAACTAAATGCGGATTATTGACACATTAAATTACTAACAAACAATTATTCAACTGTTTAGGAGATTTCTTTTTATTATCTGTCACTTTGAACAAGCCTACTGTGATTGATTAAAAATTTTGTTATTTCATACCCGATTACTTATTAGGACCACAGTTTTTTACCAAAATGGACCTTTAAAACGTGCCGGAATTAGGATTCACCCAGACCACCTAGGCTCAATAGAATTTTTGCGGATTTTAGTTATAAAACTATTTATTTCACGTGCCTCTCATTTAATAGGGTTCTGTAATCCATTTTCTTGCACTTTTAACAACGTATTTAAATAACCACGAAGGTGTAACAAAAAAATGAAATAGGCCATTTTGTTTGTTTTTTCTTGCTCTTTTCGAATATCGTATCGAAATTTCAAAAAAATATATACAGGGTGATGTTTTATTGATGCAAAGAAGAAACATAAATTATAGTGAGTCCGGACCTGGATATATTTTTTTTAATACATGTACCTCTTGGGGTTCGTTAGTACATTAGCCGTACCAAATATGAATCCGTTATTTCATTCCCTGTCAAAGTTATGACAAAAAACAGGTTTGGCCAAAAATTATTTAACACCCTGTAACTTCGTAATGAAGGCCCAATGAGACATTTCTATGGGAGGTTCCGGTTACCACTGATGTTCTCTACCTCCTATTAAGCTATGTCCCTCTCATGATGCAACACCCTGTATGTTACCGACATTGTTTGTATTAGTATTTTTTTGCTAAATAAAGTTTCTATAATAATATTGGAATCAAATTTTTTTACATTTTCCATCACTTTAAGCATATTTCATACAGTGTAGGTATTATATACCTACTATGTCAAAAAGTATGTTTCGACTCAGTATCAATAGATAGCATGAAGCAATAATTATCGAAAAAGAAAAAAAAATTATAATAAACAGTTTATTGTACAAATGAGGCATAAATATACAAGTGGATAAGATATAGACGAGTGATAGCTATATGAAAATGAAAAACTTTGTCATCTGAGAACGTCAACATTATTTTTTCACATTACCTATTCGATATTTCTCCAAGATTGTATAAACCGAATCGCTCTGATGTACCGCATAAATTTGCCAAAATGGCTCTATCGAGGAGCCTGCTGCCTTGAGAATCTGTCGACCACCTGGGTGAAGTCTAACGTAATCTGTTATATCATAAACGCCTTCTTTGTAAACAACCCATACCTTCGAATCCCTAAAAATAAATTTTCTAAAATACCGTTTAAAAACGACCGACTTGACGTACACAGTATTATGTTTACTAATTTCATCCAGAGAATATAATTGTAGCCCGTCTTTGAATTTACCAACTTCGTCTTCGGTTACATTACTAACTTGTTTGATTTCTTTGAGTTCGTCATGAATAATAATATCCTCCTCCTGTAGCTCTAAAATTTAATAAGGTTACATAAAATGGAAAGGGTTACTTTCTGTAGTGAATAATTACCATGAAATAATTGGTACAACTGGTATCCTAAAAATCCAGCCACTGGGATTACGGCAATTCCAATACTGATCGCGGCAGCTGTAGATATTCCGAATGGATCTCCTTTCCTTTTGCCACTATCTTTTTTATTTTGGCCAGGCTTTCTTTTGCTGCTTTGACTTAAAAATACAACAGGTCGATATACGGACCTATATTTAAATAGTGCCTTCGTCAAGCTGCAACAAATGATCAATAAAAAGACTTAGTAATATTTTGAGAGATGTGTAAGGTAATCTCACCCTTTAATCGCAATTTTCATAGTCAACTATTGTATTTTAACAACGTTGTTGTAATAATTAGTCGACAAACATTTAAATTTCTTTCTCCACCGCGATCGTCTTGTTTATTATGCTGTCAGAAGTCAGAATCAGAATGATGTTCATATGTCTTGTCAAATCAGTCTGGATCATATCACAGATATAAAAATAAATATAGATGAGAATAATCCATCAATAGATGGTGCTGCTAATTTCTGAATTTAGAGACCCTATAAAGTCAAAAAAGTATGTAGAAACTGATCACTGGAGTGGGAGGCACTGATTTGATGAGCATAGTGTCATAAAATTAAAACGCACTTTTTCACAACTGAAGTCGTATGCTGTGGTATGTGTAGTAGTAATATCTCAGACTAAGTGTTTCTTTCTTAATTGGAGTGTAGTATGAGTGAATACTTCGTTTTTGCGACTTCGTAGTATGCTATTTGATCTACAATGCGACGTCACATTTTAGGAAATAACTTACTACTTCAGCTTTCAACTGACCAACTGACTATGCTCTTCCCGTATTCGACTATTATTCAGTGATGTTCAGAAAACATTTTCACTGGTGAAACATAATACCTATCTTTTACTTGTCAGTGCAAACGCAAAAGTGCCTTTACTATTAAACTACAGAGGTGTAGATATATAATGATTAATGCGGATTTAAAAATAGCCAATATTTTACTTATAATGGTGTGTTAATTTTTTTTAACTACGTTATACAGACAAAAATGTATGAAATTCCCCCATATTTAATTTCAAATCTCTATATGCTTCTAGCCAGGTTGTTTAATATCAAATACATAATATATGGCTCTCTATTTTTTTCTTCTAATTAAAAGGATGCTAGAAATTGTATTGTTCTCATTTAAGAAATATCTCATACCGTGGCTATTATATCCTCGTTATCTTTCCAAAATAGATAAAACTGATAAAATGGAAATAAATTATTCATTCCAACGTAAAAATATTAAATTTAAATATTAATTTTGATAAACAGACCGATCGGCTACTACTCTATTTTCGCCAGAAATCATGGTATGAGAGATAACACACGGATAGCATGCATTTCAAAACAGAAAGAGAAATAGTTACTACATGTTCAGATAAATTATCTATTTTAAGTCGTGAAAAAATGCTTTCCAGTTCAAATTTATTGGCAATTGATTTCCTTGGAGTGAACACTTATAACATTTGCCACTTACATTATACACACACATAAATTTACTAATAGACTTTTAAATTTTCACTATGTATATTTCTATCTTAACATAATTTTGGATTTGCAGGGAGGATTAGTAGCTCATCAGCTGAAACACTGATTTATATAGGCAAAATAATACTTTAATGCATTTTTTATTTGAAAAATCATAGAAGTTACTTAATTATCAGTATTATCACATCAAAGATTTAACCTTAAAAGTAAATTGATTTGTTGTTCACTATACATAAGGTTATACTGTCAAAATGTAGATGTCGCCCACTTCATGATTTTCGCCTTTGAAACCACAGAGCACCTCTGTACTTGAAATGATCGCCGCGTTGTCCCGCTTTTTTTTCAAGTTCTTGGAGCCTCAAACAAAGAAATATCTGAACTTTTAACCCTTTTTAAAAAGGGAGTGTGCTGATTGACTAATGAAAGTTGGAAACTGACTACTCTCAATTATTCACCAATCACAGTATTAATTTTGAAACCTCCAGGGCTTCAAGAGCACTTAAAAAGAAAGCGGTCTTGAATGCATATTAGGTACTTAAAAAATTTTAAATGTGGGGTTTTTGTCCGAAATAAAGAAATATATTGATGGAAGTGACAAAAGGTATTAATTGTGCCTCAAATGTCTCTAATTTTAAAATAAATCCGAGCATTACTCTGACTCATCAGGCGAATTAAAATTTATAGCTAGCAAGCAGTGTTTAACTGAATTTTTCATTTAATTAAACTAACATTCATGTAAAGTTAAATTATTAACAACTTATGGGTTTGAATTAAATGAGTAAATTACCGACAGTGAAGCTTGTCTTTCAACATGTGATTTATTAATTAAAAATAATTACGAGGAATCACGCAGATTTTTGGTAATAAATTAATCGGTAATGTAGAGGACTGGAAAATCATTTCTTATTACTGTAATGTAATTAATACATAATTAATTACAAATTAATTAGTATATTAGAACCACTATTTATAGAACATGCTGGTTAAGCCAGAATAATAGTAATAGGTATAATTTAGGCAAATAATGTAGGTATGCAAATTATATTGAGGAATTTTGACCTTTAAATTTATTGGTTACTAAATTCTCCATATTACAATAGTATTGTAATTTTTAATTCTGAAGTAAATTTATATTTTATCTTTGGTTGAAGTAAATTAAACTTGCATGGTGAGGTTGTATATTGTATTTGGGCTGGAGGGTTGGTAATGCCATCTGACTTATGCGCTGTGAGCCATCTAGTGTCAGAATTTCACGTCATTTCTTGTCATTGTCTTTGAACGATGGGTGGAAAATGGATGTGTTTGTTTACGAGAAATTTTTTTTATTAAAACTTCATGAAATGACTTTAAAATCGTGTACTTCGCGATGGGAGGTTGTATAGGAATATCACGCAGCAGAAGTGGTGCTATAGACGATTCGTCAGGTTCTATTAGTCGACCTAACTCCGGTAAAAATAACCTTGAATTATATTTTTAAAGTAATTATATAAAACACTAAATTTTAGGAAGCCAACGAAAAAACCACCCCTTGTGCCATGAAACAATCAGGTGGAAATCAGATGTGCCTCTAACAGAGGGACAGCTCCGAAGTAAGCGGGATGAGTTTTGGGATACAGCCCCAGCCTTTGAAGGCCGTAAGGAAATTTGGGATGCTCTTAGAGCAGCTGCGGTGGCCGCCGAAGCCATGGACTACGAGCTAGCTCAGGCTATCTTAGACGGGGCCAGTGTGTCAGTGCCGAATGGCTACTTAACCGAGTGTTACGATGAGTTGGGTGCGCGATATCAGGTTCCTATTTATTGTCTTTCGTATCCAATTAATATTGTAAAAGAGGACGGTAGGGATTCGCCGGCTGAATGTTCGGAGCCTGTAGACGGGGGCACAGAGACTGTTTTAAAATTGCGGCTCTCGCATTCGTGTTCCGATGTTAAACTCTCGGTTTACACCACTGATAGTATCAGTATGTGCAAAAAGAAATTACAGGTGAGTGCCCTTTAAGTATGTTTTACTGCTGTAAGTGATGAGATTGTACAAATTTGGATACAGAATGTAAAACAAAAGATAACAGGTTACATTGAAGAACTAAATATGTTAAAATTAGGGGCTGTAAAATATGTTCCAGATAAGTTCTCAAGCTCCTGCGACACTTTTTTAATTAATTACAGAGTTTTTACTAATTATTTGGTAAAAATCAGATTAAAAATGCTAGCTGTAATATTTAAACTCTATACCTTACCAAGCTAATTTTATTAATCTCTGTAATGCTTTTTATCTTGACCTTTATCAGGACAATAAATTTAATACATTTACTTAAGTATTTACGTATTAACATATTGATTAGACATCACTCACAAAAATTATTACCTAGGAATATTTGTGATAATTGACGATGTTTTATCGATAATTTATTGCATGTCAGCAGAGTATGTTAGGTTGTAAAGTAGGTACTCAAAAACAGAAAAGAAAATGAGTTTCCTGCTATACTTCATGACATATTTGAAAGTAGGTACTTACCTACTTAAAATTTAAATTCTTTATTTGAATGTTCATAAATTTCATAATGACCCACTTTGAATTCATTCCAAAAATATATATATATATATATACTGGATGTTAGAAAAGTATGGGAACGGTGGAAAATCTCGAACAGTTTGCATCAAATAGAAAAATAAAAAAATACGTGTCAAAAATCTTTCAAAAAACTATCTACTGATACCAAAATGACCTCCCCACCCACCACCCCTATTTGTTATTGCGGAATCGGATTCTACGGCAAAAAATACGTAAATTTTATTCCAGAATTTTTTTTCCATTCTTGCATGGTGTCGCTGTAATTGCAAAAAATGAAAAGAAAACATTACTGTTTCAAGAGTAACGTCTTGTGCCCATAAAAAAACGTCCAATTCAAAAACTGAAAAACACGTATTTGTTATTTTTACGAAATCTATCCAATGACATTGGATTCGACTCTCCCATCCTTACCCAGTTGGTGGGGCGGGGGGCAACTTTGAAATTTGTAATGAAAATCCCTATTTTTTATAGCGGATTCGGATTCCAAAAATACGTGAATTTTATATCGGGCATTTTTTTCGATTCTCGCAAGGTGTCGCTGCAATCGCACAAAATTTAAATAAACCTTAAGCGTCCATAAGTTTGTAAATATTTACAAACTTTAGCTACTTGTGTTGACAAAAGAACATTCAGTTTAAAAAACAATATCTGTGATATCTTGGTTTTTATGAATTTTTTTTTAAAGTGTTCTTAATAACAGTATTTGTTTTGTGAAATTTCTACGAGAAAGTTCAGTTCCTTCCAACTTTTGTAGAGGCAGGAGCACATTTTTGTACGGAAAAAGTTATTTCATTTTTCATTAGTTCTCGCGTTTTTTTCTGCATAATGGCTACTTTAACAAAGGAAGAGAGAGTTTCTTTTTTAATGATGCGAGGGTGGGGCGATAAAGAAAGGTCCTATGATGAAGTTGTGATTTTATTCAACGAAACTTTCCGTGTAGATCAAGTGGGAATTTCGAAATCTACTGTGTCCCGTACCATCAAACGATTCCTAGACACAAGGACAAATAAAAATCGCCCAAAATGTGGAAGACCAAAATCTGAAACATCGGAAGCTCGACAAATGGAAGTGGCCCAGGCATTTGTTGAAAATCGAAGGTTATCAATCAGAAAAGCCAGTCAACAGCTTGATATGAGTGCATTTTCAGTTCATAAGAATTTGAAACTTTTGAAATTTCATCCTTACAAAATTCACCTTTACCAAGAGTTAAATGAAGATGATTTTGATCGGCGACTTGAATTTAGTGAATTAATGATGGAAAGGAATAACCAAAACCCAAATTTTTGGTCATCTCTAATTGTCTTCTCAGATGAAGCAACTTTCGAACTCAGTGGAAAAGTTAATCGCCATAATCGCCTCATCTATGGTGTCTAATAATGGATGGTCTCCTGGAGAGGCTGACGTCAGAGGGCTTCTATGCGCAGGCATATGCAGACGACGGGCTAGTTCTTGTAACTGGCCGGTTCCTAAGCGTCGTCTGCGACAGAATGCAGGTAGCCTGCAGAATTATTGAAAGATGGTGTGGTGAGACGAATCTTTCAGTCAATCCATCCAAGACCGAACTGATCCTCTTCACCAAAAGGAGGAAAATAGAGAATTTCAGGGCACCAATAATGTACGAAAGACCCCTAGCACTATCGCAAGAGGTCAAGTACTTAGGGGTGATCCTGGATAAAAAACTGTCATGGGGAGCACAGGTCGACAGAATCGTAGAGAAGTCGACGGCAACCTTCTGGCAGTTGCGCCAGGTGGTGGGCAGGAACTGGGGATTTAGTCCACGGATCCTGCACTGGGTCTACACGGCGGTAATCAGACCTAGACTCCAATATGGGTCGGTGGTCTGGTGGCCGAGTGTGAACCGCATCACCACGTCTCGAAGACTGGCAAAAGTTCAAAGACTTGCCTGTCTTGGGATTACAGGCGCAATGAGGACGACACCTACAGCTGCCCTGGAAGCAATGCTAGGGCTGCCAACGCTTCCAGCCTGGATTAAGAAGGAAGCCATGGCGGCCCATCTAAGAATGCGAGACTCAGGCAGCTGGCGGTGCAGTGGAAGGACAGAGGGTCATGCAGCCATCGCCAGATTGGCGGAGGCGGAGATTCCGATCTCCGCCCTTAAGGTGAGGGAAGCAACCGACCGCTTGAGATTAGAGAGAAAGTACACTCTAACCCTACCTAGTAGGGAAGAGTGGGCAGAAGGAAAGATTAACTTCCCCCCGAACTCCCTGGTGTGCTACACAGATGGTTCCCTTCTAGTAGATGGACAGAGGCAGTCATCAGGGGCAGGAATATTCCTGGAAGGCAGGGAAGTACAGGAGAGCTTTGCTCTAGGATCGTACACTACTGTCTTTCAGGCAGAGGTATATGCCATCCTAAAAGTGGCACATAATGAAGAAACGAGGAACGGTACGGAACAAAATATCTGTATCTGTTCAGACAGCCAGGCAGCACTTCGGGCGGTCTGCTCTCCTAGGACGAGGTCCCCCCTCGTCCAGGAGTGCGGAGATGCTCTAGAGGAACTTGCCAGGCACAAGGAAGTGAGCCTGATATGGGTTCCGGGACATACTGGGGTCCCAGGAAACGAGAGAGCCGATGAATTGGCTAGGCTCGGGGCCAGGGAGCCCTGTCTAGGCCCGGAGCCCATGTTGGGAATTACAAGGAAACATGTCGCTACGGTCCTTAACGAGTGGGCACAAGCAACATTGAGGGAACATTGGAGGCTGAGCAGCGGCTGCAGACAGGCTCGAGACTTCGTAACGGGGCCGAACAAGTCAAGGGCGGCCTGGTTGCTAGGTAGAAGCCGGAGGACCCTGAACCAACTGGTCGGAGTCCTAACTGGTCACTGCAGGCTCAGAAGACACCTATCGCTGATAGGGGTCGAGGCAGATTCCACTTGCCCAAGATGCGGAAGTGATGAAGAAACATCTTTTCACTTCTTGGGACAATGTGAAGCGTTCGGGCGTCTGAGGTATGAACTCTTCGGCGCCACAACGCTCCCAAAAGAGGAAATGGACTCTCTCGAATGGAAACATGTCCTGACCTTCATTGGAAGATCAGGAAGGTTTCAAGAGGGAGTAGGAGGCCGAGTGGAAGTGAATGGTTGAGGGGACGTCAGGGGGTAGGTAAAAAGGGCCCATTTGTGGCCTACTTGCCAGGCACTAGGCCTCCCCCAATAATTACTACTACTACTAATCGCCATAATTCCAGATATTGGAGTGACGAATACCCTCACTGGATGCTTGAAGCACACACGCAGTATCCACAAAAATTAAATGTTTGGGCAGGAGTTTTCAGGGATTGAATCATAGGACCGTTTTTCATAGATGGAAATTTGAATGGAGAAAAATACCTGAAAATGTTGACGAATCAAATAGTTCCCGCAATACAAGAGATTGCTGGTGATGAGTTCAATAATGTTTGGCTCCAGCAAGATGGGACTCCTCCACATTATCGGGATATTGTTAGGGACTATTTGAATGGTACTTTCAAAAATCGATAGATAGGTCGAAGAGGAACTATTGAGTAGCCAGCAAGATCTCCCAACCTCGCGCCACTTGATTATTTTGTTTGGGGCTATGTGAAGGGTAAGGTATATTTCACTAAACCTCATGATTTGGAAGAGCTGAGGCAACGCATAATAAACATTTTTGCAGAAATACCACCCAAATGATAAGAAGTGCTATTGAAAATTTTTACGTTCGTCTCAGACAATGCCATGAAGTCAATGGGCACCATTTTGAACACCTGCTATAATCTTGAAATTAAAACCTGCTAGTGTAGCAGTTAAGCTGTAAACTAATTGCCTCAACTGGCCGAAATCCTCACCTTGCCGTAAATGGCTGAGTTACCTCCTTGCCTTCACTGGCCGGGATCAAGAACTTGTCTGAAGTGGCTGAATTAAGAGGTAAAACCACTGTTAGTTTTTTTTAAATCGAGTTTTTTATTACCCTGTAAAAAATGTAAATTGAAAATTACTAGCTGCTAATAAATTTACAGAATGTTAATAGTTGTTGTAATTTCCACATGACCGTGTAAAATCACTGTTCTCAAAACAGCTCGGGAAATCATTCACTCTGAGATTGGTAGTTTTACTTTTCGTATTTTTTTAAGTATGCGTTCAAAACTTTCATGTTTCCACTCAATTTTTTGCGATTGCAGCGACAGCAAGTATCGAAAAAAATGCCCGATATAAAATTCGCGTATTTTTGGCCGTAGAATCCGAATCCGCTATAAAGAATAGGGATTTTCATTACAAATTTCAAAGTTGCCCCCGCCCCACCCACTGGGTTAGGGGTGGGAGAGTTGAATCCAATGTCATTGGATAGATTTCGTAAAAATAACAAATACATGTTTTTCAGATTTTGAATTGGACATTTTTTCTGGGCACAAGACGCTACTCTTGAAACAGTAATGTTTTCTTTTCATTTTTTGTGATTACAGCGACCCCATGCAGGAATCGAAAAAAATGTCCGATTCCGCAATAAAAAATAGGGGTTTCCATTTGAAATTTTAAAGTTGCTCCTCGCCCCACCCACAGGGTGGTGGGTGGGGAGGTCATTATGGTATCGGTAGATAGTTTTTTGAGAAATTTTTGACACGTATTTTTTTATTTTTCGATTTGATGCAAACTGTTCGAGATTTTCCACCGTTCCCATACTTTTCTAACACCCGGTATATATTTGTAGAGGGATGTAGGTATACCGAGTAAACACGTTGTATACCTATTTTCGCAATACTTGATTATAGTACTAAGTACACTTAACATTCTGTATACGTGGGAAAAATTTGACTAGCTGTTGCGGTACTAAATTTGTAAATATTATCACCTGAAATTCCCATTTTAACGTACTAATGCCTTCACTTATGTTTTATTTAATTACAATGGTAATTTTCTTACAATTTTTTTCAAAATCTGAGAGCTATTAGAAGAAGAGAGGAATATTTTTCTCTAAAAAAAATACTGCAAGCGGTATTGGTTTTTTTGTAAAATATGTTGAAAATTCGTGACTCTCGGTCGTTCTCGGCTTGCTCAGATAAGTTGGTAAGCAGGAGTTCGCGGCTTGACAACGTTGCAATTACACGGTAATATTTAAAATGCTGTCAACATACAGTTTATGTCAATAAATGCGAGAACTTAAAACATAGAAAACAATACTGTACTTTATCCCCCTAATTTCTGGAATTTTACCAATAAGAACAGCTCACACGCTGGTATACCTAAGAACTTGACATTAGATGGTATAAGTATCTCCGATCCTGAAGAAATATGCAATGCCTTTGCAAATTTTCTTCAGAAATCTTATAGAATGCCTCCCAACAACCACCAGCAATTTGTGCAAGATGGTAATAATAATTATCATCAACCTATATCTGAAAATGATGTTATAGGTACTTGTTTAAAGAAGTTTAGACCTATAAGCTTACGAGCGGACCTGATAAGATTCCCGCTTTCTTACTACGTCATTGCGCCTCAATATTCACAGAGCCACTTTCTAAACTGTTCAATTTATTCTTAAAATCCAATACTTTTTCCTCTCAGTGGAAATTATCTAAGATAGCTCCAGTTTTCAAGGAAGGTGACCGGTCCGATATCTGCAACTGTGGTCCAATTGTCATAATTTGTAACTTTGTCAAATGTTTTGAAATGTTATTATTTGATCATGCTTTTCTTCATTGCATACATTTGGTCACAGATGCGCAACATTAAAGGCAGGTCCCACATTACTAACTAATTTTATATGATAGAAATCTTAACTGATGCTATCGATGTGGAACTCCAAGCAGACATGATCTGTACCGATGTTTCAAAAGCATTTGACAGAATTGACTAGAGTATTTGTTGAATAAACCGAGGAATAAACTGACTACCTAATTCCTGTTTCTCTGTAGACTTTTTGAAGTTTTTCGACTCTTACTTCTCAGACAGGATCCAGCATGTTGTATATCGTGGTTGCAATTCTATCCAAATATCTGCTATGTGCTAGGCATATTTTCTCTCATATTTTTGTTTTAAAAACATGGCACGTCTATACTGTTCGAGTTCTATACATACCATGCAAATATATGTACTTTACAAATAACTACCCAAGTATTTACTTTAAACATTAGGAGTATGGCGCTGTAATGTAAATAAGATAATTAGGCCTGTTTTAGAAGTAAAAAATGTAACAAGGAGGCTCCACATATTTGTAGGCCATTTATCATTTCGTATCACTATGAGCCAAATTTGTAGCCTTGAACGAATGCAATAACGACTAATTCTCGTCTTTAAATAATTCATTTTAACAGCCTAAGTTTTGTTTAAGCAGTGGTTATAAATAAAATATGACTTGAATTCTTTAAATATTTTGCTTTTTTTAACTGTAGATACACTTAAATAAAGAAATCACCTTGGAAATTCCATTTAAAATATAAAATGAACGTAGGTATTTAATGTGTATACAGGTGCTGTTCTTTTTCTCCATGTAGCAAGTTCTGAGATAATTTTCTTGACCTTTACCTAATACCTATTCGATAATTAAATTTTACTGGTCATTGTTTCCGAGTTATCTTAATACTTATTAGTTTATATACCAATTAACTAGATACCCAAGCAACAGATGATGGTTTAATAAAAGTTTATCATATGAAATTACGGTTTAAATTTCGTTATCGTATATTTAATCAACGTCAATGAAAAGCGTTTATTTCATAAACGATTTTTCTACGTATATTATAAATGTATTTATCCGAAAATTTTTGGAGTACCGCAGAATATTTGAGAAATAATTAATTGAGAGTTGAGACTACACTTCCGTCAAATGTTTAAATTGTAAATTGGAGAAATTGACACTACTTGCATTTTTTCAGCCATATTAGAGTTTTTAATATACGATTTTTAAATGTATACGATAAATATGTATTTGCGCTACATTTTTTATAGGCATGTCATAAACAATTGCAACTAAAAGTTCGAAGATTATAACAATATCTGAAAATACGAGTAAAATATTTACATTAATCAAAATTTGTTATAGATTGATGATGAATGAAAATATTTGTTCAGTAATATTGTAGTTTATAATACACGGTTTTTAAACGTATATCAATCTGCATCGATTGCGCAGTCATCAACAACCGGATTAGTATTGTTGTCTTTGTTGCAGAATATATAAGCATTTCTCATAAATATAAATATATGCATCTCTCTCATTGTTTCAACAGTACAGCTAGTGAAAAATCGCGGATCGTCGTGTTAATTGCTGTTTCGTGTGGTGGTAGTCAACCTTAGTAGTGTGGCCTTGTGATCGAAACAAAGAATATTTACTTGTTTGTTTTTGCGTATATTTTATTTGATTGAAATTCAACAAGTGTTATGTTGATGAGCTGCCCTTATCCTTGAGTTATCACATTGTAGTGCGTTAAAGTTACAAGAATGAACCAACTTGTGATTGGTAAGAATTATTGTTAATCTGAATGATTTCATAGTAACTGCATTTTTTTTATCACAGAAGATGTAAAACTCTGCATGGCTAGCGTTGAAGGCGTGGATAAGACCAGTGACAATAAAATTAGAGGGACGATCCGAGATTGATTGAAGCTTGCCAAAAGCTGCTAGGGTTACAATAATAATAATAAATAGACTCTATTTTGGGATTTTAGTAAAGAGTAATGAACAATGTTGTGTTTTGTTATCGTTGTTAAACATCCTAGGTCCCCAAGGGTGAAATAGTAAATGATAGCATAGTTTTACGTATTTAGCCAATCCCGCAGAATAGATAAAGCTTAATATAATATAAAAAAGCTAGTACTAAATAATAAATACTTTAAAAAAATTACTATCTGCATACATATACAAAATTGAATAATTTTTCCTTGATATCAGTAGTTATATATAGGTAGGAGGTTTATAGTGTTGTAGACCGATCAATTCTAAATAATTTTGCAAAGGGAAATGTATCGCAAGTCAAAAAAAACTTTAATTCTAATTTCCCTGTTATAATTAAAGAAAAATTAATATATTTTACAAAATAAGGCACTTAGAAATTAATTTGTTTCAATGTCTGGCTTAATATTGTTATGTAGCAATATATATTAACAATTTTATCATAAGTAGCAAATGATTTCTGATTTAAGACATGATTTGACTTGCAAAGTTATTTGAAATCGATTAGTCTATAATACGGTATAACAGAATTTTCCATTTAAATTTTGAAAATTAAAGTAATTTTGGTAAAAATAAAGTGATGGAAACTATTTAATCATTTATTGAATAAGCTCTTAGTTTATAAAACAATATAAAAAAAGATACAAGGGTGGATTCCTTTTAAAAAATCTCTCGATATTTTCTATTTTTTTATTCTAAATTTTTTGAGAAAAACTAAATTCTTCAGAAAAAGTTCAGATTTTCAAAAGAAAAAAATTAAATAAAAACAATTATAATTTACGATTACATCTAATTTCCTTTTAACTATTATAGTTCACCAGCTTTATGAGGCTTTGAAACTTCTATATTTTTAATTTGAAATATGTTCACCTTACGCGAAGTCAGATATTTATATTCTCTGAATATATTACCTACATTTTGGCATTGCCAAAAAAAGTTTGATAAGCTGAAGTAACACTATAAACAGTGACTCTCAAAAAATTTAAAATAAAAAAGTTTGTAAGTATTTGATATTCCATACAGGGATACTCTATGTATGTATGAATTACAGTGGATAATAAAGGTTTATTACACGTAAACCAGCAACTGGAGAAAAGGGTTTTCATAACCATGAGAAAAACCTTTACATCATATGTATTATCAACATATATGGAATACGTTTATTTGAGGTTCCACATAAAAATATATATATATATATATATCTCGTATATGATGTGACAACAATATAACGTTTTCTTAAGACGTATATATTTAGAATATGATGTACCATATATATACGTTTTTTTAAAACGTCTATATTTAATATATGATAAGACAAATATATACGTTTGTAGCGCGGACATTCGAACGTTGAATATAGGTTGCAATAAACATTATTTATACCAGTCGTATAAACGAAATCAAAACGGTTATTAAACCATTTGGTGTTGCTTGGGTAATGTATCTGCTTATACTGTGTACATACTGATAACAGGTAGCATTAAACTTATCTATAGTTACTCCTTCAAATTTGAGCTAGAAGCTCAAGACCAATGTGTATCTGATAACTAAAGTATGAGATTAGACAACAACGATCTGCCAGATGAGACTTAATTAATTATCATATTGCAAAATTATTTGCAGCTTTGTAAATGTTGAGAAGGTGGTTAACCGTCCTTTCGCGAGACCCTTCTTCCTCTCGTCTCTCTATTAAAGAAATATTTTAAATTACAGAATCAAGATAAAAGTTGTCTATTACTGAAACAAATAAGTACCTAACATTCTATATGATTGTGATTATTTTAAATGGACATTGGAAAACACCTGCTTGGGATTTACCTTTTTCAAGTATTTGTTGTTTGAACACAGATTAGATTTGATTTAATTGCATTTATAATATCTTTGTTCCAATGCTGTTAAGTAGGTAACTTTTTAATAGTATAAAAGAGAGATAGTCCAGGAACGGCGTCATCGAAAGGCGGTGATAGTTACTTTAAATGAGGTAGTAGATTTTTTTTTTATCATCTGCTATATAATGTAGAGAGTATGTAGAATCCAAGTTTTAGACCTCCAAACCCTTGGCAAATTTTTGTGTGGCCAAGTTTGCACTTGGTGGTATGCGCGCATTGAGTACCACCTTGCCGCATCCGATGTTGGTGGTTGTTCACACATTCAACCCTTTTTATTGACTATGGCAATTACACGGAATGTCCTAGTCGTGGTTTTCAGGCAAAAACGGATAAAATTTAATATGTTTCTATGGTCGAACGAGGTGCCGCTTCAGTATTAAATAACAGCTAAATCCTTTGACGAGAATACCGCTGGCTTTTTGCCTACTATGTACTCTTTTTGGCTCCACTTATAGCCTACCTTGGATGTACTAATTTTCGAATATTTCTCTGACGAATTGCTGAGTACTTTTTATCTTTTTCAGAGTCAAGAAGGCATAGAATCCTCGAGGCAACGGTGGTTTTTCGGGGGAAAGTTGTTAGGTGACAAATTACACGTAGAAGAAGCAAAAATACCATCTGGTTATGTTGTACAGGTCATAGTCAATATTGAAAATTCGCCTATTCTAAAGAAGGCTTCATAATAAAAGAAATTCGAAGTTGTTCTTTGGAGGTAAGTTAATTTTTATACTAGATAGTAAGATATATGTATATAATAGGCTGTCAAGTAAGACTTTCGGGCGGGTATCGCCTATCAAGTAGGCATCATTGGGAGTTGATACACCAATATCAAGATTTTCACTTTTAGTAATAAGTACGTTCTTCTGTTACCATGTTACTTACGAATATTGTCTTCAATGAGTCAGATATTACCCTGTCAGCACAGGATATATTTGAAAACGAAAACAAATTACTCATCGTAAGTCAAATGCAGATTTAGATGACACAATAAAAAAAAAGATAACAATTAGAACGACACTTGTAACTACTATTTGTCCGTAGAACATAAAAGGTGCTCTCTCGATGCGCGCGACAGCGACCAGAAACCGCACCGGAAATATATACCACGCGCCAAGCTAGAGGCCAACGACAGAGAGGGCTACTCTCCCGATACACGCGACAGTGACACACAGTTGTGAGTGCGTTGAACACACACGTTCAACACACTTGTACGACTGATGAACGAAGACAAACAAACTGCAGCAGTACGACGCGACAGAAAAAGGCGTCGCGGCACCGCTACCGAATCAGTCCAGCGACCAGAGACCGAGACAGTTGTCGCATGCATCGGGAGAGCTTTCATGTAATTCCACTAAGGGCCGGTTTATCATTGTGAGGTTAACTCGTAACCAAAGGATAACTCAAACAAAACAATGGATACCCATTATTTCGTTTGACATTTATCCTGTGTAGTAGTGTTAACCCTGTCTTGATAAATCGGCCCTAAACCGGCGCCCTGCACGGAACTTGCCGCTGTCTACGGTCGCGGTGTTTGGTCACTGTTGCGTGCATCGGGAGAGCACCTTTATAGTAATAGTGAAGAAAGTAAATAGCGCGAAGAATTATATAAAAAAATGCTTTTAATTAAATGCCCTGAAAAGTAGAAAATAAACTTTGAAGTAAATCAAACCCATCATTTTGATTTCCTTCAAAGTTTATTTTGTACTTTTTAGAACATTTAAATAAAAGCTTTTCTAAAAAAATATTTTTTTTTTATAATTTTCTTTTTTACTTTATAGTAGTCTTTTGATATACTGTAATCCCCAGATATCGATTTTGAGACGAATTGGATCATAAACGGTAAATTCGTCTGCCATTTTGAACTAAATTTTTTACTAGAAATTCGTAATCCGCGACCCCGAAAACCCCCAGATATCGATTTTGATCGATTTGGACTTAAATGACAAGTCATCAGCCATATTGGTGCCGCCATTTTGAATTGCTGAATTTTGACTAAAAATTCATAATCCACGACCTAGAAAACCCCCAGATATCGATTTTGTGTTGAATCGGATCTTAAACGGTAAAGTCGTCCGCCATCTTGAAGTCTCCATCCTGAACTAAATTTTTAACTAGAAATTCGTAATCGGCGAACCCAAAAACCCCCAGATATCGATTCTGATTGATTTGGACCATAAGTGAGAAAAGCCGTCCGCCATTTTGAATTTATAAATTTTGACCAAGAATTCATAATTGGCGATCTCGAAAACCCTCAGATATCGATTTTGAGTCCAATACGATCATAAACGGTAAAGTCGTCCACCATCCTGAACTAAATTTTTGACTAGAAATTCGTAATTCGCTACCCCAAAAACACCCAGATATAGATTTTGATCGATTTGGAGTTAAATGACAAAAGTCATCAGCCATATTGGCGCCGCCATTTTGAATTTCTGGATTTTGACTAAAAATTCATAATCCGCGACCAAGATACCAGATACCGATTTTGAGTTGAATCGGATCTTAAACGGTAAAGTCATTCATAATCGGCGAACCTGAAAACCCCCAAATATCGATTTTGATCGATTTGGACCATAAATGACAAAATTCCGCCATATTGGCGCCGCCATTTTGAATTTCTGGATTTTGACAAAAATTCATAATCCACGACCTAGAAAACCCCCAGCTATCGATTTTGTGTTGAATCGGATCTTAAACGGTAAAGTCGTCCGCCATCTTGAAGTCTCCATCCTGAACTAAATTTTTGACTAGAAATTCGTAATCGGCGAACCCGAAAACCCCCAGATATCGATTCTGATTGATTTGGACCATAAATGAGAAAAGCCGTCCACCATATTGGCGCCGCCATTTTGAGTTTATAAATTTTGAGCAAGAATTCATAATTGGCGATCTCGAAAACCTTCAGATATCGATTTTGAGTCGAATCGGATCATAAACAGTAAAGTCGTCCGCCATTTTGAAGCCGCCATCTCGTTTTTTTCTTATATGAAAATGTTAAAGTGTATTGTCACCGGACTTATACACACGTGCAAAATTTCAAATCTCTAGCTTAATTAGAACTAATCGAAATTTTGATTGCAATATTTCACCTAAACAAACTAACTAACAAACAAACATTGCAAGTTTAATAATAGTACATTATACACTAAGGGAGAGAAACGTCTTATTTTTTCTGAGGTGTAATTTGAGGCCCAAGGGCGAAGCCCGATGCCATAGAAATCGATTTCTACTCCCGGTCGTGGAAAAAACCTTTTAAAAAAATGTAAACAAACGTTATTGTTTCGGTTTGCGGTTTGGCCCCGACCGGTCCAGTCCGACCCTGTACTTAAAGAAATAATAGCTTGTTCTATGCGGAGTAATGTGATTTTGGGTCGCGGCTGTACACGGCACAAATGTTACGTTTATGCCATATAAAATAATATAATTTCTAAATGACATCCTACCCTACCGCTTGTTGTACGCGATTGAATAATTCGGTTTTAAATAATCATCTAGACAGAAAAACTAATGACCTTTAGTTTGTATGTTTACTTATTATTAGCATTTACCACGGTTTATCTAATTGTGGTGTTATTCTGAGTAAGTTTATCATGCTATGCTATGAGAATTAACAATATTAATGTTTATTTTTATTGCGTGATTTGTAATAAGCACCGAGATTTATTTTAATTACTCGGTTTACTTTTAAAGGAAACATTTAAAATTACGTTGAATTCAGACGCAAATACAAAAAAGTAGATTAATGATATTCTTTATCTCCGAATACATTGCATCGATAAATGACAATGAAAGAAATGTTTGATATAAATTACTTACATCGTAAACGATATTGTTTTGATTTCAAGGTTGTTTGAATAGAAATTACTTTGTACCTATAAAAAATACCTAACATCATTCTGGACGTGGAAATATAATAACGCGAAAAAAAAAACTGTTTGTTTGTTGAAATAGGCTTAAAATGTCATAGTGGGATCGATCTGGCATGACAGTTTTTTTCGATTTTTTTTGTGTATACTATGTAGTCGGACTCGCTATCATCTGGTCATGTTTGTGGGCGCGAGGGGGTTGGTGGAGGGGGAAAATTTACATATAAAGGTAGGGAAAAATCAGCTTTTCGGACAATTCGGGAAAATGAAGGGCTCGCGAAAGCGCATTAACTGAATTTTGATTCGTCGAAATCGGTCCTGCGGTTCTCCAGATATTGCGATTTGAAGGTACGGATTTGTATACGAATTTTTCGTTGCGGCGGGAACGTACCGAGATCCGTTTTGTGACTTGGTAACTTTTTTTTCTTTCCTCGATAGGCACTCAGGATCTAAGTACTGTGTCAAAATTTCAAGTCGCTAGGTTGACTATGGGGGGAGGGGAAAGGATAAACGTAAATGAAATTAAAGCTGCTGTAACTTCCGCAATTTTTTCCGCAAATCGCGCAGCAACCATTGTGTATTAATGTGCCTACTTTGAGTTTCGCTCATGTATTTTCAATTTTCGCCATAAATAAACAAGTGGTTGCGAAATAATCAATTTATTGTTATTGTTTTTGAAAAAGTTATTTTTTGCCAGGAAGAAAAGGGGTGGGGGAGATTTGTACACATTCGTACACAATCTCACGTTTGCTGCGCGATTTGCGGAAGTTAATTTCATTTACGTTTATCCTTTTCCCTCCCCTCCTCATCAACCTAGCGATTTGAAATTTGAACACAGTACTTAGGTCCTGAGTGTCTATCGGGGAAAAAAAAAGAAAGTCGCCGAGTCAATTTCTTCCCCGAAAAAAAAAAACACGAAAACGGCTCTCGGTACGTTCCCGCCGCAGCGAAAAATCCGTACCTTCAAATCGCAATATCGATTACCGCTACCGCTAGGCCGATTTCGACGAGTCGAAATTCAGTTTACGCGCTTTCGCGAGCCCTTCATTTTTACCATTTTAAGGTGCGTACGGACTTGACGGGACGCGCGCGCGACACGCACGCGACGCGCTGGCCCCGCGCCTGCTACGCGCACACGACGGCCGCGGTTCACTCGCGCGCCTGCTGCGAGCCATGTAGAGAGACGCGCCCGCCACACGACCAGCAAGTTGGATCAGTGTAGGTGTGAAAGGCGTATGTCGAACGAGGAGAAAGCTGCAGCATGTTTATTGTTATGCGGTGGTGCGATGTTCATTGCATCTCATTTAATATTTAAAAAAAAACCTAGATGGTAGCGTAGTGAACTGTACAAAAGAAGAGCCGGTCAGGAATTAATGAATGATTTGAGCTTCCAGCACATTAGTGGCCATTACAAAAAATTTACAAGAATGACTCCAACTGACTGAAAATATATTGGTAAAAATCGGACCAAAAATTTCCAAAAAAAGATACACACATGAGGCAGCCAATTTCAGCGCAAGATAGGTATTCACTAGCAAAAGATTCCAGTAGGTATTTTATTAATTTATATATTTTTTTAGATTAGCTGTCACATTAAGATTTTTAGCGACGGGGGATTCCTATACCAGCTTACAATATTTATTCAGGATTTCCACAAAACTTGTTTTAATTTATATAAGTCGATAAGCTCTAACTGAACTTCGTTCCACTCCATCTCAACAACTGATTTCTAGCGCGATTGCTGCGCTCGTACGCTCCTACATTGTGTCCGTTTTCCGTTTGCACTGCGCCACGCGCTTTCTTTGATCTGCCGCCGAAAAACCGACAATAGATGGGTAGCAGCGCGCCTCGGACAGGCGGCGTTAGCGCCGCTCGCGCTCCCCGTCCACACTTTTTGGAGTGTGGAGTGTCGCGCGCGCGTCTTGTCAAGTCCGTACGCACCTTTACACCTTTTCGATCCGAATCAAACTAAGCGAGTTATGTCCGACAAACTGATTTTCCCTCTCTTTACATGTAACCCCCATTGCCACCCCCACCCTATTATTGAAAGGAGTAAAAAAATAAATTTGAATTTAGTGTGTATACGAGAACCAAGGGCTTCTAAATTTTTTTTTTACATTTGCCACCCCCTCTATCACCTCCACTCTATTATTAAAGGGAATAGAATATTACATTGGGATTTAGTGCGTATAAGAATTGGATACAAAATCTGGATGTGGAAGTGGTGATTCCTTGGGCAGTGGTTTTTTTCTTTTACAATTGCCGCTGTTTTTAATTTTTTTCCACTTGCATGTTGGCGCTGAGTTAAACATTCTGTATACGTGCATCGCCTCAGAATTTCTGTCAAATTAATATATCATAACCTCATTTTCTTAACAGATTTTAGTTTCATTCATGTACGTTAAAAGCTAATAAGATTTATGGTGTATTTAATAAACGAGTCATTGTTTTATTGCGTATTTTGACAAGAGACCGCTTTCTTAGGAAAAGGTTTTAAAAGAGGATACAGGAGATATATAAGTATATTTTATAAAGCAATTTTAAAACCATTTTAACGCTTCATAGTTTCATAGTTGCTTGAATTGATCCAATTTGCTTTCGAAGGCTTTTTTAAAACCAAACTGTTTTGTTAATTCCTTTTTAACATTAATAATAAAACTTTCACAAAACTACAGCCAGAGAAAGTCTGAAAGGTTTATGGTCAAGTTTTAAGATATACTACAAGACTTTTCAATAAATTCTCGTACTCTATATATACATTTACCTAGATTAAAACTAATTAATCTACAAACATCTTTGATAAAACCTTTATAAAACGAGATCCACACTAAACAACATTTAAATTGTTACTTGTGTATTGCATAGCATGTATACTAACGAAAGGAAAGAAATAGATGTTTGACACAGCAAATTGTCAATGCTGAAAAAAATTTATATCTACAAGGACGTTCGACCGCTAATTTTTACAAAAAAAACTTGACGTGTTTACAGTCATGGCATGACATACTAAATAAGAGAATACAAGATTGCTCCAATTATCGGTATTACTCTCTTTTCTAAAAATAACGTTTTAATATGCATTAGCATTACTGTTTGGAAATGCGAACACTTTATTTATTCTTATCGATCGATTTTCCGTAATTATTGAGGAATAATTTATATGCTTTTATTCCACGAAATGAATTGAATATGTTATTTGTGTTTGATGTTTGATCTCCACTCATAATAATGAAACATAGAGCACTTGCTCTTATTAAAATAATAAAAAAAGGAAAATACATCCATAGAAAAGAAGATTATTGTTTTGTTTATCTTGGTCCCAAATAACTTTTTTTAACTTTCTTGGACAGCCGAGCGGGAGCGAATATGCCAGTTCTTGGCGACGGCGACGTCTGGACTCATAAAAATATGTTATTTTGTCTGTGTGCGATGAATGTTTTCCCCCGGACAATGTTCGTTTGCAAATATCAGTGTTCATCACCTTGATACATTTATATTAACAAAATAGATCCTCGTTTTTAATTGGCATAATATCTACATTTATTACCATATAAACACGATCTACGAAAAAGGCGACATTTGCTTTGTCTTTAAGCAGCTCTCCACTTATCTAATCTTCGAAGAGATAATTTGTCAAGCTTAATTTTAACCTTTACACGAAATTAGTATGTAAATTCATATAAAAATTCTGTCAACAATTTTTAAGCACGTATACAAACAAAGTTATCTCTATAAACAATTTTCCTGATCCGTAAAGTTGGCCTAAATGTCAAGCAAGCGTATGTTAATACTCGATATATAGAGTGGTTCAAGAGAAAATCGCAACCGAATTCCCGTCATCAAAAATTACAATTACATTACATTACAATTGAACTCAAATAGCTCAAAAACTGTTGAATTTTCGAAAATATTTTTTATAACGCATATTAAAAAACGAATTTATCCAAAACTGCCAAAAATCTCTCATAAAAGCTTATAAACATTTATGAAATTTGACGTTTGAAGTTTCTATAACTAAAAATACGTAAGGGTTGACAAGGTTCTATATGTGTATTTGAAACAGTAGTAAAGACATATATCTTTTAGATGACAACGAGTTTTGATAGGATTTTATACGTTGTACTGCTGGAAGTGGCAAGAATATTCAGATAACTTCTGAATGTTTTTTTATAAGATATAATCCGTATTTATAAGTTGTTACTGACCTCTTCCAAAGCTTCAATTACATTTCCAAACTACATTTTGTGAGTTGTTATAATCTTTATCTTTTTTTGAAACAGCATCCAAGAGTATTTATAAAATATAGTATAGTCAGTTAGTGAGAGTTTCAATGATCATTTTCAAAAGATATTTTACAAGCTTATATAACCGTCTATATGTGTATTTGAAACAGTTTCCAAGAGTATTTATGAGATATTGCAAGACAGTGAAAAGGCGGAAATGACCATATCCAAAGTAAACATTGCAATATTTACTATAACTCATTTGATAATTTATTTAAATAATCATCAAACAAGTATTCAAAAATTCCTTGATGACAATAACCCAGCAGCGTTAGTTCCAGTTTTAATTTAATGAACCGGCAAATTGTTTAAGGCATCTGGGAAACGATATATGTAGGCAACATGCACATGAGAACCCTCTACTGGAAACTGTGGTATATAGTTACAAAGTTTTTGTATCTTTTGACGTTTATTTGAATTTTGTTTTTAATGTAAGTTTCCCGTACGAAATCTATCATATGCTTTCATGGCGATTGAAATACATTTTTGTAGGTTTTAGTCTGCCTCTGTGTGTTTTCAATGTAAATTGCATTGCTGAAGTTTATCAGTACTACCCGTACCATTATATGGTAAAGACGGTATTGATCCGATATTGATCAGTATTTGTAAGTTTCAAAGAGAGATTCCATGATGTTTCTTAACAATATTTGTAAGTTTTAAAAGTACTATAAGTACACATATTTTTACACGGGGTGGGTAGATGTAATTCAAACAGACGAGACGTCCCGGTTCAGTACTCGACGAAAAAGTAAACCCTTCAGAATACGAACAAGTTTACGGCCAATTGACTAGTACTAACCGATGACCTGTACAGTTTGTAGTGCGCAAGGTAATTAAGTGGATGAGTCGTTATTAAATAATCGTAGAAAACCAAATAGTCACCGGTGAGAAATCTCACACAATAATTTGAAGGGCAAACATTCCTGCGACATTTTACATGTCAAAATTAGGCACACGGTAGCCTTAATAGTACACCAAATGAAAAGTAATGGAAGTGAAAGTTTCTTGTTATTGCATAAACGCTGAAAATATATAGTTCTTGAGTATAAACTTGTTATTTTGCCAACGCAAATTTCCCAAGTAAAATATTCAGAAAGTGAAATTTAATTAAACTCATGAATGAAATAATAACCGAGTAAATTGTAGCGCTAGATGGCGTCTGCTGACTATTTTACATGTCGCTATCCCTAAGATACCGAAATGTACTAAATAGTCAAGTGATCCTCGTGTCGGTTGTCACATGCCTACCTTGCACTGACGAGAGCCAACAGCTCTGCAAGTGGTATGGGACGACTGGCACGAGAGCTCCTTTAAGTAGGATCAGTCTTTCGTCTGGTGTTTGTTGCAATCGAAGCATTAGCGTTTTGATGGTAATATGCAATTATTACACTTAACGCGCCAGGCTTGTAACTTGTAATTCAGCGCTCGGCGGGGCATATAGCCCGGAGAGTAGCTGTTGGTTGCAGTCTGGTTACGTTCCTTATAGTAAAATAAGGAATTTATAGAGGAGTTTGCGACTAAAAATATTATGTTTTAATATTCCGCCCTCTAAAAGCACATGTAGGCGTTTATGCCGCTTTAAAAAAATGTAAATTGAAATGCATTTCTGGTAACTTTACTGTGTTCAATATTAAATGACTAGATAAATGTAAAAAATGAAATGCCTTATTACTTGAATTTGGAAAATAAATAAGGAAAAAATTAAATTTGTATATGGGCTATATACGGGGTACTTCACGGGTTTGTACAAGTATTTTCGTATAAAATTAATAAAAAAATTAAAATTGAAATATAAATTTTAAATGTTTATTAAAACTATGAAAGACTATTCTATGTTGACGACACATTTTTAGCATTGCATTTTATTCATTCTGGCAATTGGAATTTATGAATATAGGTTTGCTCATTGTAAATAGTGATGATTATTATTATTGCGGGTAATATACGACAGAAAGATAGCATTGAATTGCATGAACTAAAATGAGAAAGCCTCTTTGAGACGGTGAAATTGTCAAGAAAATACGATGTTAGAGAAATACTTAAAAATAATGATGCTATATAATGAAAAAATGATTTTTTAACATTTTAAAAAGTCAAGGAGAGTCAGATTTTGTAAATACGTGTTAAACAGACTGGGAAAATTCGTGTGAGTTGTTTTGGACTGTTTATTTAATGAAGCCTTTTTCAGATTTTTTTATAGCTGTTATAGTGTTTTTTAAAGTACTTAAGTTTGGAACAACCTTAACAATCTCCGTGAATTATTCGAATATAAGCCAGAAAGTCTTGCTTGACTAGTCTACGAGGCAGTAGTTCCTAGAAATTGTTTATTGATTTTTTTCATTGTTGCTTTCCACAGCTTCACCATAGTAACCATCAGGTGTCTTACTAGGAGAACAATTAGAACAATGGGACAGTGTTGTGTAAAATTCCTTAACAAAATAATAATAATAAGAGAACAGGAACCATAGTTAGGAGTTAAAAGAAGGACCATATCATATAGTTATAAAAAAAATATATGCAAAGAAATATTTCAACGATATTTACAGTTTTGGAGTTTTTATAAAAATATAGGGTGCTCACGATAATGCGCGAGTTTTTTTTATATTTTAACAGATTAGGAAAAATGTGCGGCAGTTATTTGACCGCCCTGTATATCAATTGACACACCAATTAACTTCTTTGCAAGCAATTAGAAGAGATGTGTAAATTTTTGGAAGTTTTTCTCACCAAACTGACGAATTTTATGCATTTATCACATTTTTGACTGAACATGATATTTTTTTGTACAGTATATAGGATTTAAAATAATTTCGCTTTATGACTGGATAATGCTTATTGTAATATATAATTTAATTTGCCATTAAATTTTTTTAAAGCTACCTATGCATAATGAGGGATGGATTTTCGTAAGTAATATTTTTTATTTTTTTCAATAATTTTTACCATGATATTATTTATACAATGTGGGTTATTTAATTGGATATCTTAATCTTAGAGGAATGGAAAAATATTTTTATGGCTTTTATCTATTGTTTTATATTGTTGCGTCCACGTGTAGTGATAATTTTTGCTCATACGTTGAATGTGTGCAAATTCTAAAATTGATCCATCCCTTGTAAGATTT
Source organism: Leptura quadrifasciata (assembly GCA_963675555.1). Classification (NCBI taxonomy): domain Eukaryota; kingdom Metazoa; phylum Arthropoda; class Insecta; order Coleoptera; family Cerambycidae; genus Leptura; species Leptura quadrifasciata. Next base: position 7,378,151 of record OY776681.1, on the reverse strand, counting down.
TGTATTTTATATTTGTATATTTGTGTAAGTTTTTTAAACATTAATTATTAATAATTCCACCACTATACAAGGGTGATCTAAAGAATCAAGAACAAATTTCAACATAAAAATATTGATTGATTAAAATGCAGACTCACAACAACAGTTATCTACTAGTGCGATATTAGTTCTTGACATGCCTATTGTTTTCACGTTTTCTAAATATGCTTAGATCACCTCGTATAACAGCCTGTTAGAATTGTCATATTTTTGACTGATGAGGTAATTTTTATACTTCATTTAGTGTTTGAGACTACTTAATAAAGAAACCTGCAATTATTTTTCATCTTAAGCATGGGAATGAAGTTGTATTAGCCGTGTTTTAAATTTACCGTATAAGTAGATAGACAAAGCGGGTGCGGGACCGCCAAGTAGAGGAACGCTGGGGGTTCTGGACACGTGCCATCCAGTTCATGACGTCATTAAGAACCTCCATTGTTCCACTACTTGGTGGTCCCGTACCCGCTTTGCTTAGTGGTAGTAGATAGACAAAGCGGGTACGGGACCGCCAAGTAGAGGAACGCTGGGGGTTCTGGACACATGCCATCCAGTTCATGACATCATTAAGAACCTCCATTGTTCCACTACTTGGTGGTTCCGTACCCACTTTGCTTATCCATATAACTTGATTTAACTATTTTGCCTCCTTGGTTGGGTCAAGATGTAAACGAATAATACCCAAATCAATTAGGAATGAGAAATAGGTAGGATTAGCAAGAGCAAGGTAAATTGAAGACAAATTTTTTTGACAGCTGGTTAAAGTAACAGTTTAAAGAACTCAGTTATTAATCGTATTAAAAACCTAGTCAGTTTTTATATAATTATATATACATGTATAGTTTTTGAGGTCGATTACTTAGTTTGAACTTAACATGATGAAATACTATCCACTTGTTTGAATTGTCAAATGTAATATTTTTACAACAGAAGTTGCTCAAAAATATACATTTTTACCTTGTCGGTAATACCTCATTTTTATTATGTATAAAATAACTCCTGTTGTCAAGTTAGAATTCAGAATGAAACATAAGTTTATTGAAAGAGTGTAATGCTAAGATGCATTGGAGCCTATTTGCGTCCTTCTATTTACTTAAGGATGACGGTACGTTAACCGTTCTCTGTTGGCAACGTATTCAGCTCATACAGGGTGTTTAAAACTTGCCTCAAATTATCTAAAGTAGTTACAGCCTTTGTAGGGGTAGTTTTTAATTGTGCGGTTGTTACCTCTATTTGATCATGTTAACAAATATTCTTTTGAAAACTGACAGAATAGTATATTGTTTTACTAGGAGTAAAAGTGATACTTTTGTGACGAGTCTGTTGGTTTACAGACGAGTCACAACAATTGTCTTTTACTCCTAATAGAACATGCTATTTTTTCTTCAAACGTCGATTAGTTATTAAAATAAAAGAAAGTTAAAATATTTTGCTGTGCGTTGCCATTATCAACGGAGGTAAAAGTACTTTTCTTCCGCTCGAGCGGAAGAAATAGTATATTGTTTTATTAGGAGTAAAAGTGATACTTTTGTGACGAGTCTGTAGGTTTGCCGGACTCGCTTTGTTCGTCCGCCAATTACAGACGAGTCACAAAAGTGGCTTTTGCTCCGAATAAGACATGTTATTTTTTCTTCAAACGTCGATTAGCTGTAAAAAAATAAAGATAAAAAATTTAGCCGCGCATTGCCATTAACGGAAGTAAAAGTCCTTTTAATTCAAAAGTCAAAGTCTGCTCGAGCGGAAGAAAAAGTACTTTTACTTCCGTTGCTAATGGCAACGCACAGCCGTCTGAGATAAACTTTAATGTCATGAAATGAGTAAGAATTGTCATGATTTTCTGACGTTTGAAAAAAATAACATTTTTTAAATTAGGAGTAAAAGTGATACTTTTGTGATGAGTCTGTAGACAATTACAGGCGAGTCAGAAAAGTGGCTTTTACTCGGAATAAGACATGTTATTTTTTCTTCAAACGTCGATTAGCTGTAAAAAAAAATAAAGATTAAAAATTTTGCTGTGCGTTACCATTAACAACGGAAGTAAAAGTCAGCTCGAGAGGAAGAAAAAGTACTTTTACTTCCGTTGCTAATGGCAACGTACAGCCGTCTGAAATGTCGAACTTTAATGTCATGAAATTAGTAAGAAATGTCATGATTTTCTGACGTTTGAGGAAAAATACTTTTACCTCCGTTGCTAATGGCAACGCACAGCCGTCTGAAATGTCAAACTTTAATGTCATGGAATGAGTTAAGAAATGCCTTGTTTTTCTGACGTTTGAAAAATAATACAATTCTATATTACTTTTGACAATTCAGATAATTATGGAACATCCATGTAGTAGAATCTTGTAATTGTTTTTTATTGTTACATAGAAATCATTAATTTTTACGTTACAAACGAGAAGACAGTAATCATTAATGTCTACCTTAGTACCTTATTGATATATAAACTTTTATTTAATTTTTTATGTGATATACTTTTTTTATTTTAAAAGGGATACTATATTATATCTCTTCACAAGTAATTTTTCCTGGCACCATAATTTATATTTCTGCAGCAGATCCAGGTCACGCAAGTTCGTGGACCTAAAATACATTCCACTGTAGAGTGTTAAACCAATTTGCATTAGGGCTTTTCGATTCATTTACCAGTTTACCGAGTCGGTTAACTGGTGGTAAAATCAAGGCCAACATTTTTCTGCTAACGTGTGGTTAATGGAAAATAATGTTATCCTGTTGTTTATTTACCACCTGGTATGTTACTTGAGAGGTCCTACGTGTACTTAGTGAGCCCTGTAATTTTACAGTAGACGGTATTCACCAACTCCTGCATTATTTGTAAAATATTTTATGCACTATGGTTGCTTTCCGGTCTTGCTAATTTCAAATTACTGTGGAAATTGTCTTTACCCGGTGCATATGATCTAAGTTTAATAAATTAAAAATGTCTGATTATACATTCTTGGTAAGAGGAAAAATGATTTGCAGGTGTACTAATTTAATACTCACTGATAATAAGATAGATAAGAAACAAAGACTGGAATTGTCATGTGAACAATAAAAAAACTCTTAATAACAAAGAAGCAATAGGGTTAAAGTTAAATGCGGGAACACATTCATTTTATTCTCGACGAAAATAATTTTTTAAGATGAAGTGCTTTATAGACGATTGTATCAGTGTGTAAATAAATAAATACAATAAAAGTTTGTTACATCTATGGTGTCTTATTTTGTTTGTGACATTACGTCCTGTGGTCCTCATAGTTGCTTTTATACCTTAAGAGCTCTCTGGAGTGTATTCGTCATGGATGCTTCCAATTTTAATTGCAAATTATTTTTGCAAATCGAAAATAGAAGAAACTCTTATTTTTTTATATATAACTACTTTTTTCTCTCTCATCATCCCACATTGTAACATGTTTTTAATTTCTTTTAGTGAAAGCCCTTTTTTAAAACGATGATTTATATGAGAGTATATCGAAGCTTCTTGACGGCTTATATCCGGAGCGTGTGTTATTATCGCCTTTGTTAGGTCAGTGTTGTTTATTTTAGTGGTAAGTTCAAACTTTCTATTCCACGGATTGACCTAAATCAAATGGCAAATTCTTTGTAACAAAATTGTCTAATACTGAATATTTGAATAGTTTCAAGTTTAAATTCGAACGACATAACCTTAAAATCACCTAAAAACATGTACAACCTAACTTTTTTCATTTTAATTTATAACCTAACCAATTTTATCGACATTTTGTTGTAGTTGTGCAGTTGTGAAAACGTATGCCAAATTTCAAGACGATAGATACATAACCTAGAGCAAATCATCGAAGATTTTTTTTCAAATAGTAGGATTTGTATGTGCTTTTTGATGGTGAAAACTATTTTTTAACATAACCTCAAAAATAGCGATTTTTTTTTATAGATATTAAATGTCAAAACACACATATTTTTAAAGTGCATCCTTTTACAAAAAAAGGAATCCCGCAGTTTTCTTATGGCATGATACTACCTGTGTGCAAGTTTTGAGCCCATTTTATTCAAACCTAATTTCCATAAGAAAACTGCGGGGTCCTTTGCTCAAATGTACGTAGTTCCTGAGCAAATTTCAAAAAATGTAACAAGCACAAATTTATGCAACAACTTTTTCGTTTGAGACCATGCACGATATTTTTAATTGGAATCCAAACACACAAGAAAACATCGACAGTAGCAAAATAGTAACTTTTATTTTAAAAATATGTCATACAAACGATAAAACTATTTATAATACTTATTTCGGTAACTTTTTTAATTCGTGTGTTAGCCAGACGGCTGTGGATAATAAAGCGAGGGATCCTGTTTGGTGACTGGCTGCAATGCTGGTTGGTACATAGGTTAGAAGGGTAGTTATCCCCAGTGCAACCTAGAAAAATTAGGGGATATGTAAAAAAACAGGGAATTTTCTATCAAAGTACTATGAAAACTTTAATATAGGTTTGTGGTTTTTAAAGTGTTCATAAATGCAATTTTAAAAGACTGAGTGCCAAATTATGACCCTAAAGAACAGTAAATAAGTTTTCTGCATACAAGAGAACCAAAACGAGCCATTCTGAATTTTATTGTTCCCGAGACTATTAAAATGATTTTGGTAAGTGAAAAATTGGGCCATCACTCTAAATCGTTCGTGTATACTAAAAAATGATAATCTGGCAAAAAACTAAATAATGTTTTATCCGACTTCAATTATTACAAACGAGACATAAACATAGTTCAAATGTGCTTTTAGAGGGCGAAATATTAAACATAATATTTTTAGTCGCAAACTCCTCTATAAAATCCTTATTTTACTATAAGGAACGTAACCAGACTGCAACCAACAGCTACTCTCCGGACTATGTGCCCCGCCGAGCGCTGAATTACAAGTTACAAGTCTGGCGCGTTAAGTGTAATAATTGCATATTACCATCAAAACGCTAATGCTTCGATTGTAACAAACACCAGCCGAAAGACTGATCCTACTTAAAGGAGCTCTCCTGCCAGCCGTCACACACCACTTGCAGACTGCAGTTTCGAGCTGTTGGCTGTCATCAGTGCAAGGTAGGCATGCGACGACCGGCACGAGGGTCCTTTGACTATTTGGTACATCCCGGTATTTTTACAATAGCGACATGTAAAATAGTCAGTAGGCGCCATCTAGCGAACTATTTTACATGTCGCTCAGTCTTTCGGCTGGTGTTTGTTGCAATCGAAGCATTAGCGTTTTGATGGTAATATGCAATTATTACACTTAACGCGCCAGACTTGTAACTTATAATTCAGCGCTCGGCGGGGCACATGGTCCGGAGAGTGGCTGTTGGTTGCAGTCTGGTTACGTTCTTAATAGTAAAATAAGGATTTTATAGAGGAGTTTGCGACTAAAAATATTATGTTTGAGACATAAACAGTTCACACACATGATCATTACCTGAAGGTACGCCATTGCTCCCAGAGCAACAGCGGCTGTGTAAGCTCTAGGTGGTAGTATCCTCTTTCTGGACAAGTACCAAGTGCTAGTAATAACGGCCAGTGTAATCGTGCCAAGCACCCTATGATCAAATTGTACTGTCGTTGGGTTCTCTGTAATATTGGAAAGTTTTGGGCTTAATGCTAGAATATCATCGGGGATCCATTTATCCGCCATCTTTGGGAATGAATTGTAGACCAAGCCGGCGTCTAGACCAGCAACAAAGGCTCCTATAAACAGACATTCACTAATTCTCTGATTTTACTTCCTGAACTGTAATACATAGACTTTTGCTTTTAAAATTCAAGCCCGATTGATGAAAAAAATTATATAATGAAACTGCAAGTTCAAAAATAATAAATGGCTAGATAGAAAATTAATTAAATACAAATACACCCAAAAATTATTGGGTGTTCCATTTAAACAGCCTGAGTACAGCTTACCATGACCATTTGAAACACCCTGTAGATTTAAAAACGATTTTAGAATGTACCTCTCTCGAACTCATATATTCACCAGGCATTTCAAATGGTTGAGGAAATATTGACTCGCGCAGTTTACAAAAAATTAAATTGAAATTAGTTCCCAATATACTATTCAATTGTTTTCTTTTAAAGTACGATTTGGCATGGATATTTTCTGTAAAAGTTATTTCTGAGTCGTCAGATAGGTAAGGAATGAAGGTAGATATACAGTGTGTTAATATCGTAACGCCCTGTTAATTTTGGAATGCGCTGCTCGATTTAATTTTTTTTTTTTTTGGACAGGATTTAATTCAATTTGACCATTTTTAAAAAAATTTTCATTTTCATATTTTCAAGGCCTACTAAAATCCCCTGAATGGGTCGAAATTTCAAGATCAACTATTAGGCATTTTTTATTCGAAAAGTGGATAGCATATCCGATTCACAGTTTATCTCAAATAGTCTTATGCAAAATTTTAGCTCAATACCTCATATAGGGTGTTCGCCAATTGCCGGACCGTTAATTATGCTATTAATTGCTCGTCTTACTTGTAGCTGCAGGTCTTCGCGGGCTGTAACGGCGGTTGCATACAGAATATTTTTTAAATGACCCCCAAACAAAGAAATCAATGGGTGTTAAATCAGGTGACCTTGGAGGCCACCTCGCAGGATTATTCGTCGAATTTACGTCTTCTCCGAATCTTCATAATCAATTACTATCCTTGAATTATGGGGAAGAGCGCCATCTTGTTGGAAATACATTCCCTGCCCTAAATCTAAAGGTAACTCAATTGGTTTTCAACACGTTTAAAATAATTTTTCGCTAGACATTGTCTATCAGGGTATCGTTGAGCATAAAGGTTGGTAGCCGCAACTGCATTTCTTTAACATTCCCCATAAATAATTAACATGTCCACTTTTTCATCTCTTGTATAAATTTGCGGCATTTTGAACACAACTAACAAGAAATCCAGAATTTTTAAAGACACAATAAAAAACAGCGTTAAACCAACAAATGTTTGACAAGCTAAATATTTCATTGTTTTCAACGCCACCTTAGTTACTTCTTATTTAATTAGAACAAAATTGTATCGAGCATTATCACCAATTATACGAATAATCTGTATTCTCTCGGTTAAGTTCAAATTTGCCATTTTGAGAATAATTAAAAACCGTTAATTCTTTACTTTTTAATTAAGTACCTGTTCTGGACAGCTTATTTAATAAACAATATCTGTCAACAATCTTGACTTGACAAAATACAATACAGTAGGAAAACAAACAAGACTTTTACACTACCATGTAGAAACTTCACTTTTTGGGTAATTGGTATCGAAACACTCAATTTTGCGGAATTAAGTGTAACCATTCATTTAGTTGGAAACTGGGTTAGGCAATGAAGAAAATTTTTGAATAATTTAATCAACAAATCCTCAGACAGTGAACCATTTGATGAACTCGACAATAAATTGAAAATCATTGTAAATTTAGGCTAATATTTAAAAGCGTTTTTTACCTAACTCTCATGAAATGGTTATCGAGAATATGGATAAAATAAGAATAAAAATGATTCATCAAACGTTATTCTACAATATTTCGAATAAAATCCAACACCTAGCTTGAGGCAGGTTACACGGGATTCACATGTATGTAGATAGCTTAATGATAATTTAACAGATGGATAGGACGAAATAGCCCTCTTTTATTCATTGGCTGCCATGTTGGCCAGATCTAACACCTTTAGATTTTTTTTGTGAGGAATTTTAAAAGACAAAGTTTACCGCACGAGACCACAAAATGTTGACGAATTAAGAGAAAGAATGGAACGAGAGTGCAGGGAAATAACACCACAAAAATTAATGAGGACCTGTCAAAATTTGAAACGGCATTATGAAAAACGCATAAAGTATAAAGGAGGTTGAGAACACAAAAATTTTAAATACTTTGTTAGATTTTTATATGTTCCATCCGTTTGTTGGCCGATTTCTGATTTTCTCCAATCATTTGTTTATGTTATTTATTCATTTTTAAATTAGTGTTGACTGTTGTTGTATTATTTGATGTTGTTCATGTTATAAAAACACTAATTTTTCAACTTTTGTTCCATTAGATCATAACAGCTTTTTATACAGGTTCAGTCGAAAATTGAAGCGTTTTCAAATTTGGCAATTGAGTAACAAACACCCTATATGAGGCATTGAGCTAAAATTTTGCATACGGCTATTTGAGATACCCAAGCAACACCAAATGGTTTAATAAACGTTTTGATTTCGTTTATACGACTGGTATACATAATGTTTATCGTAACCTATATTCAACGTTCGAATGTCCGCGCTACAAACGTATATATTTGTCTTATCATGTATTAAATATAGACGTTTTAAAAAAACGTATATATGTAGTACATCATATACGAGATATATACTTTTATGTGGAACCTCAAATAAACGTATTCCATATACGTCGATAATACGTATGATGTAAAAGTTTTTCTCACAGTTATGGAAAACCTTTTCTCCAGTTGCTGGTATACGTGTAATAAACCTTTATTATCCACTGTAATTCATACATACATAGGGTATCCCTGTATGGAATATCTAATACTTACAAACTTTTTTATTTTTTTTTTGAGAAAGTCATTTTTTATAGTCTTGCTTCAGCTTATCAAACTTTTTTGGCAATGCCAAAATTTAGGTAATATATCCAGAGAATATAAATATCTGACTTCGCGTAAGGTGAACATATTTCAAATTAAAAATTTAGAAGTTTCAAAGCCTCATAAAGCTGGTGAACTATATAGTTAAAAGGAAATTAGATGTAATCGTAAATTATAATTGTTTTTATTTAAATTTTTTTTCTTTTGAAAATCTGAACTTTTTCTGAAGAATTTAGTTTTTCCCAAAAAATTTAGAATAAAAAGATAGAAAGTATCGAGAGATTTTTGAAAGGGAATCCACCCTTGTATCTTTGTTAATGAATATACGCTATAAGTTCTTTAGACCTTTTTTTATATTGTTTTATAAACTAAGAGCTAATAAATAAATAAACACCACAGAAATTAGACAACCCCCAATTCCAGAAGCCACGGCTTGTGCGGAAGGGGGTTACACATTGAAAAAACGCGGACATACAACCATTTCCTCCGACAGTGCCGCAGCCAGGATTCGAACCCGGTGGTGCGATGTCCTCGCGCCTTAACCCACTCGGCTATCGGCTTATTTAATAAATGATTAAATAGTTTCCATCACTTTATTTTTACCAAAATTACCTTAACTTTCAAAATTTAAATGGGATATTCTGTTATACAGTATTATAGACTAATCGATTTCAAATAACTTTGCAAGTCAAATCATGTCTTAAATCAGAAATCATTTGCTACTCATGATAAAATTGTTAATATATATTGCTGCATAACAATAATAAGATGACATTGAAACAAATTAATTTCTAAATGCCTTATTTTGTAAAATATATTAATTTTTCTTTAATTATAACAGGGAAATTAGAATTAAAGTTTTTTTTGACTTGTGATACATTTCCCTTTGCAAAATTATTTACAACACTATAAAAAAGTTAGAAAGTATCCGTTTTTAAATTCGAAAGTTAATTTTATAATGATCTCCAATTTCTTAAAAGTACATATTTTAAACATTCTACCTGTATATAATTACTGATATCAAGGAAAAATAATTCAATTGTATATACGTATGCAGGTAGTAATTTTTTAAAAATCTTTATTATTTAGTACTAACTTTTCTATATTATATTAAGCTTTACCTATTCTGTGAGATTGGCTAAATACGTAAAACTATTTTATCATTTACTATTTCACCTTTGGGGATCTAGGATGTTTGACAACGATAACAAAACACAACATTGTATACGTCTAAAAACCGTATATTATAAACTGCAATATTACTGAACAAATATTTTCATTCATCATCTATCTATAACAAATTTTGATTAATGTAAATGTTTTACTCATATTTCCAGATATTGTTATAATCTTCGAACTTTTAGTTGCAATTGTTTATGACATGCTTATAAAAAATGTAGTGCAAATACATATTTATCGTATACACTTAAAAATCGTATATTAAAAACTATAATATGGCTGAAAAAATGCAAGTAGTATCAATTTCACCAATTTACAATTTAAACATTTGACGGAAGTGTAGTCTCAACTCTCAATTAATTATTTCTCAAATATTCTGCGTTACTCCAAAAATTCATAGACATTGATTAAATATACAATAACGAAATTTAAACCATAATTTCATATAATAAACGTTTATTAAACCATCATGTGTTGCTTGGGAACTGCGAATCGAATATGCTATCCACTTTTCCAATAAAAAAATGCCTAATAGTCAATCTTAAAATTTCGACCCATTCAGGGGACCTTAGTAGGCCTTGAAAATATGAAAATGAAAATTTAAAAAATGGTCAAGTAGGGCTCATCGAGTAAAAAAATTATATTGTGCAGCGCATCGCAAAATAACAGAGTGTTGTGGTATTAAATCGTACACACTATATAAAAACTAGTATTAATAATACACAAACCATGGATTGACAATACCTGACACTGCCGTAAGAAAAACCAGTCCTTTTGAAGTGTGCGCCAACCATCTGAATCGTCTCGAGGCTTTCAGCGCTTCTCTACTAGTGATAGAAATGGCTTGGGCGGGCACTAAATGATCTAACGCCGACCAAAGGAACAAAGTGTACAGAATAAATGCAAGACTGAGATGGGTAGCCAATCTGTATTGAGATACCCTCGGTACGTCACTCTCTCCATGGAACCTGTCTTCGAGTCCAGATTTCACCATATACCAACCCATTAAACCCTTAAAGAAAAATAGAAATGACAAAAATTGTTAATGCAAAAACGATACAATTAAACATAATACCTGAGCCCCAATTAAAGTACCAAATGCTAAGACCCTTTTCTTCATGCCTGGAGTTAGCCTACCTCTCGCCCAAAAGTAGGCAGCTGGAATTAAAAAACACGCTCCTATAGCCCTGCCCCATTGCCGGTGCCCGTATTCCATGTGCCAAATAAATTTGAATTCTGATAAGCTAATTTCTTTATTTTTTCTAAAAAAAAAATATGCCTTTAGAGAAGTTTTGCGAACGAACAATCGCCACTGAAAGTTTCAAAAATTTCTTGGCATCGCCATATTAAGAAATTTCCATTTTGTTTAAAAAATTGTGCTTTTTTGATATTTCATAAAATATTAGTATTATTCACTTTCAAAGTGTGTGAAATAATATTGTTGCTTGGGAAGAGGGCAATGAGGAAGATGCATGAATTTTGAAAATGCTTAAATGTATTATTTTCCCATAATATTTATTTATTTATTTATTGCATACACTGCTCAACAGGTAAAATACCCAATTATAGAACAGGAATAGAAAGTTATAAAAACCAAATCATAAAAGTAGAGTACAATATAAAACATTAAAAATCGATATAAGACAAAAAAAAGCATAGAGAATAATACAAACTAACAAAAACATCAATAATTAAAAACAAGTTTAATGAGGTACATGTGCAGTATTAACTAGAAAAAGACAGAAGGAAATAAAAATTAAAATTCAGTGTAAGAAAAACAAAAGTAATTTGAAAGTATTTAAATTAATTAAAAACTTCAGCTTTTATATCATTAAGGCTGCAATTAAAAATATCGAGGTTGCTACACAGTTTATTAAAATTGTTAGTGAACAAAGGAGAATTTTTTAATAAGTTTGTATGTGGAGTGGGTAAATAAAAAACTTGGTTATTACGAGAATTTAATCTAGGAACGCGAAGATTTAATTTGCAAATTATTCCAGGAACATCAAGATCATTGTGTAGCGTTTTAAATAAGAATACTTGAGAGACATATATTCGCCTGTCTTCCAGAGTAGACAACGAGAACCTTTCAAGCAACTGACTCTGCGGAAAGCCAATAGCCATTAAATAGAATATTTTCCTCTCTCTTTTCAACGATATATCGCATGCCATATTTATTCATTGGTACTGCGTTAGTAATTATAAAAACAAATTTTTTAAAACCAATAATTTTTTTTAACAAGCATTATACTTGCCGTGGAGAAGTATGATTAAATAAAACGATAACATAATTCAATAAGTTGTTCAAATCTTTGCTATAATAAAACATTAACACAATTAAGAAGAATAAAGTAAATTCAGGTAACAAAAACAAATTAATAATAAACAGAATATAGCACACAGAACATTAATATTTATCTAATCCTCAAAATAATTTTTAAGATATCATATCAAGTGTTCAAAGTGTCCACCGCGATTTCTTATGCACAATCGAGTGCGGCGAGGCACTGCATTTAAAACATTACTCAGCATTTCAGGGGTAACTGTAATACATGCCTGTTGAATTCGAGCTTTTAGGTCCTCTACATTTTGAAGTGTCGTCGAAAACACCTTATCTTTAATATACCTCCATAGAAAAAAATCCATTGGGGTTATATCTGGAGATCGAGGGGGTCATCGAATAAATCCATTGGTACCTATCCGCTGTTGACGCAAAATTTCGTCTAAATAGTCTAGGCAAATCTGGAAATTGTGGGGAGGAGCTCCATCTTGTTGAAAATATTGAAAGTTGTGTTGATTCTCTAAAGGTAGGTCATCTACGAATTCATTTCTCAAAAAGTTTAGGTACCTTTGACCACTGAGGTGACCATCATAAAAATAAGGACCTATTAAATTGGTACCTAAAATACCTATCCACACATTTATTGAAAAACGATTTTGAAACCCAGTCGGTCTATCCCAGTTTGTATTTTCAGAAGTCTATTTGTAATGAATATTGCGATTAAAAAATCCATTATTGGAAAAATTTTCCTCGTCAGACCAAAGTATTTTACTACATATTAATGGATCGGCACGCTCCTTTTCCAACAGCCACCTACAAAAAGTCGTTCTCCTTGGTTTGTCCTCCGCTTGTAAATTGTGAACTTTTTTGGCTTTATAACACCGGTAACCATTTTTCTTTAACATTTTTCTAGCACTTGTTTTATTTATATGGCAAGCAATTTGAATTTCTCTTAATGATGTTTCCAAATTTTCTGTATTTTTATTTCTTACATAATTAATTACTCGGTTCACCTGATTTGCATTATCAGTAACACTGTTCAACCTTGTCTTCTTCTTTAAAAATGGACCATTTCAGTTTTGTAGCTAATTTTCTGAACAGAGTTTTATTCGGCTGTAGTGCTTGTGGAAATATGTTTCTATATTCTACTTGAGCTAATCCAGAGTTAAAATTGCATTGGCAATATGTAACGAACATATTATAACGATCAATGTGAGTGAAAATCATTTTTGAAAATTCTAAATTCTTAAACGAGTGTGATTGAGTGAGAGTTTAAGCATTAACTGAAATGATCTGTCAAAAAATGAATTTGTCAAGTTTGTTCATTGCCAACTATTTTAAAAGAATTGAAATAATAGTGAAATCATGAAATACAAATAAATGGATATTATACTTAAATTAATTGGTAAAAACATTTTAACTTTTTGAGCAACGCTTTTATGGAGGACCTCTATACATTGGCATAACTGCGAATACTCTTTCCATAATTGCTCCATGTTGCTTTCTTGATTATTATTTTGTTTTTGTTACTTGAATTTACTTTATTCTTCATAATTGTGTTAATGTTTTATTTTAGCAAAGATTTGAACAACTTATTGAATTATTTTATCGTTTTATTTAATCATACTTCTCCACGGCAAGTGTAATGCTTGTTAAAAAAAATTTATTGGTTTTTAAAAAATGTTTTTATAATTACTAACGTAGTAGCAATGAATAAATATGGCACGTGATATATCGTTGAAAAGGGAGGAAAATACTCTATTCAATGGCGCCATTTCCCGCCCGCTTCAAAATAATTTTTGAAAAAAATTAGATAAAATCTCGTTGAAACACTCTGTTTTGCAAAAAATTTTCGCCTGAGAATTTTTCTCTTATCTCTTCAAATAACGGAGATATTTGGCCTAGACGTTTTCCGCATTTTCGATATTTTCCGCCATAACTCTTAACTTTGAAGTGTCTTTAAACCATTTTGTAGGTTATATAAATCGGCACAATTTTCGTAAAAATAATTTTTTTTTGTACGACCGATATTAAGTAAGATATTCTCGAGGGCCCTGATAAAATGGACAGCCTGTATATAATAAACAGAACTTGATGCATGCTTCTACATCGAGATCGGCTCGTGATGAGACACATTTTAAAACAACCCGCCGGAATTAAACCTGCTTCACCAGTCAGCAAGATTCTTATAATTCTTTAGATATAATCGTTATTTTTGAGGACGGCCGCCCGCTTTAAACTGGGGGGGGGGGGGCGTATTTAGCATTATTCATTTGCAGTATAAATCAATCAATTTTTCAGTATCAAAAAAAACATTCAACTTCCTCATTGAGACTAGTCTATGTTCACCACCTGGTTACTATGGACACATTATTAACTTAAACAATTAACAAAACAACCAACTTCCTGCTGTTATGGCAGCAACTATCAACAAAACCTGCCAATGTCAATAACCTGCTGACATTGATCAAACAGTACCCAACTTTCCTAACTTTGGAAGTGTTTGTTTTAGCTTAAAGAAAATAGAAAATGGCAGATATTCATACCAAATTAAAAAATTTCGCTTTGGTGGCGGTCCCACCACCACCGGCCAGATACACCATAAACGAATGGCACCGCAACAACAAATACCGCAACAGGATCTGCATGGACCAACAGAAATTGGCAGACTCTGTCCTGGCGGAAACGGACCGAGCCATAGACCTAGTAAACGAAAAAACTCTTTTGAATAAGAACGATGTTGATCACAAGATAGATGAAAAAATCAAAGATATCGAGTTTAACAAGTCCGAGATTAATAAGCAGAGGAAAGAGGTCTGCATTGAAATTGAAAACTTACTGATGTACATCGAGAGGATCAAAGATGCTATGCAAGCCTTAAAAGAAGATTCTCTGAAAATTTGCAGGAAGTGCCTTATCCTACGCGAGGGCAGGCTCGGGATCGATCTGTGCTGCGATGACATAGACCGAGAGTTAAAGAAGGAGCTGCAGGTTATAGAAGGGGCACAGAGTCTGTTAAAGAGAACTTTGGAGGAAGCGAACGAGCAGGTAAATAACATTTTATTTCTTGCATTCGAAAATAGGACAATAATGAAAGAAAAGGTAAAAATTGATTGAAAACATTAAATACAAAATAGAAAGTATATACCGGTTTTCAGAGGCCACAAATCAGATTAATGATATACAGGGTGATTTACCTAAACATGCGGAAAATTATTCAGTGGGTTGTCCCCACCAAAAGGAGTTAAAAAAATTAAGAAAAAAAAATTTGGAAAGAAAAATTACCTTATTTTTTTTTTATAGAAGTGCGCCGCCTATGAATAACCAATCTGACGTAATACGGTGCAACAAAATCACTTCCTTTCTTATGTGGTATGGGTAAAAACGATCCTCGCGTATAGGGCACTTTTTGAAGGGTATTGTTCTAGTAATTCTAGACCTTCTTTGTCTACTTCAACAGGACAATTTACTACACGTTCTCTGTGGCCTGGTAAACAAAACCCGGTATCACGAACTCGTTGCACTGTATTTAAAATTTTTCTCTCATTAAGTTTGCGCCTATGAGGAAATTTTCTTCCGTATTTTCGTACAGCCCCTGCAAGACTTTCATTCATTGCACCATAGGTTAATATCATGTCGCAGTACTCTTGCGACGTGAACTCTGGCATAATCGATATTTGCGAATACAGTTTAAAATTTAACAAAAATGGGAAATGCTCTAAACGGAAGTCGAAGAGTCACTGAACTGAACACTGAACGCGTGGCACACTGGCCATAGACACCTAAGACAGCTGATTACCTGCAAAACAAACAAGCGGCACGTGTGTTAACGCGTCGAGATAGCATAACTCCCCAGTTCAGAAGCGTAGCTCTGCAGGTTTTAATGTAAAAAAATATAATAAATTACTTCGGATCGCTTTAAAATTTTTCAGAGGCTTTCCCATTTTATTTTCCGCATGTTTACATAAATCACCCTGCATAAATGGGGAAAAATCTATTGGACACAAAAATGATTCGATTTTAATGAAATTTGGTGAAATGTACATTTTTATGTCTCAAATAAGCTGTAAGTTTTTTGAAGTGAAATATTTATTTTTCGATTTTATGCGAATTTAATTTGAAGGCCTAATTTTCAATAAAAAAAAGCTGATTAACAAAATTTTGATTTTTGAAAATTTCAGGACTAATTTTTTATCGTTGAAACCTCTACTTTAAGATCGTGTAAGAAAAATCATACTGTTACTGTGGAAAAACATTGTCAAAAATGGAAAAAATCAAAACAAAGATTTTTCAACATCTATTTTTCCATAAATGACGCGAATTCTTCATTATTTATTAAAATGAAGTCTTGAGAATGATGCGAAATGATAATTTCAATATAATATCAAATAAGGGAACTTTGATTAACCGTTTATGGTTCAGGCTGTCGAAAAAGGAATTGTTTAAACAATAATTTTGCATAAAAAAATTACTAAAAATGACTGTTTTTCTGCAAGAAAAATTTTTTTACGCTTCATAGACCAAAAATAAGTTTATTAAAACAAATATTTCAAATTATTGAAATTTAAAAAATTGAATTATGGCGGGGCAGTTCTTATGCTACGTGGTCTTGAGCGCGCGCACAGCTCTTTTTTGCTCTTTTGTTTCTGCTAGCCGCATGCAACCCACTTGTCCCTGTCTGAAAAACTATACACATATATTCCAAGTATAATATACCCATTCTTTCTCACTCCGCAGGTCCGAAGACTCAGATCCACCACCTATTTCATGGACCGCGACTTGGAGGACAAAGGGAATGTCTTGAAAATAGACGAACACAACCTTTCCTTAAAAGAGACCAGCCTAAACCTCAGCATATACCATGGATTTGCGCCACTCGATCCCGCTAACATCACCCTCGACGAGTGGGAGCAATACACGAGAGGCAACATAGAGAAAGCGGCGAAAGAAATCAACAGCGCTCGCTTGCTGCGTTCCTACGTGGACATACTCTTGAAGCAAGTCATCGACGACTTGTGGAGTCAATATCATACCGTCAACGAGGCGTTCCGCAAGAGAATCGAAGAAACAAAGGATACCAAGACGCGCATGGAGGTGCAACATTCTGAAATTGCGAGGCAAGCGAACGAACTTACCAGAGCCATATTGAGACTAGACAAGGCTATCAGCGCAAAGGAAGGGTTTATGGCGCTGGCGCATACTCGTTTAGGAAACAGAGCCCAGAGACCCGGTATCGAATTGTGCAAGGATTTAGTCGAAATTTCGTTGGTGAACGAAGTGGGAGAGTTGAGAGACAACGTCGCGAAGCTGCAGCATACACGGGCCGAAGCGGAAGCGTCTCTGAGGTACTTGTTGAAAACTCAAATTCAGCTGGAGGAAGATCTTAATGTTAAAACAAATACCTTAAAAATTGACGAGGTTGATTGTATGACTCTTCGGCAGAGCATGGACTACCATGCATATTGAATAAAATTAAATGGGTCCATTTTGCTATTTATTTAGTAGGTCACGAGTGTTCATTTGAATTTGGGAAATCATTTACATATATTAAAAAGATAAGGGGCCCAAGTACTGAACCTTGGGGCACCCCATGTATTATTTTTGTTTTATTTGAATATTCATTATTTATTTTAACGGTTTGATATCTATTGGTTAAATATGATCTTAACAGTGTAACACTGTTATGGCAAAACTTATATCTATTTAACTTTTATAGCAGTATTTCATGTGAGACGCAGTCAAATGCTTTACTTAAGTCGCAAAATATACTGCACACATGTTCCCGACCCTCAAAAGCCTCCGCAATCTGTTCTAGCAGATCTAGAATTGCAGAGGTGGTATTTTTTGATTTTCTAAAACCAAATTGTTTGTTATAAAAGATGTTATTATTCTCAAAGTAATTCGCTATTTGTTCTGCCAAGCATTTTTCAACTATCTTTGAAAAGTAGGTTAAATGGGAAAAAAATTTAAATTTGCCTTTTACACATGCACCCTTGCGTGGTTCACAACATACTATTAGGAGAATAGCATAAGCAAGAGGCAGGTTTGCCAGTAGATTGAATAGGCTGTATAAACCAAGGGCTATTGACGTTTTGAAACAGTACACTCGAAAACATCTCAACTCTTGAGACCCACATCCCAGTGCAGAGTTATCTTCTTAAACACAAGACCACATAAGTTGAGGAAATTTCTCTGATAACTTTTCAAAACTTTAGTAACTCTTGGCCTAGGCACATTTTTAAGGAAAATTAATATTATGACTTTGTGTGCAAGACGTAACTTTACACATTTTGACACTAATTGATTTGCTGTATACTATTAACTATATTTACAATAAACACACTGTAGCAAAAACTGATAAACTTACATTTTAAATTCAGGATATTGCTGATACCTTCTGAATTCCTCCTCCCATTCGGCTTCCGTCCTCGGCATCTTTTCTCCCAACAACTTCCACGTTACCATCGACAGTCCAGATTCAGTTAATCTAGTCACACCTCCTACAATATCAATTATATTCCGTCGAAACTATTACACTACATAATCGACCTATTAGTATTTGTAAATGTGCGGCAATAAATAACACAAATCTTGTCCACTAGTAGCTTTATTAGAAATAAATATATAAAAAAAATATATAAAAGATCAATCCAAATAACACACTAATTGAACTTTAATTGTAATTAGTAATTTATATTTTATTTAACAGTTTTCTTTATAACTTCTCGTAATACCATACAAATACTAATAAGCACGACATAGTAGATCGTTACTATACCTAAAACGACAGCAACAAATACCATGCCACTACAGGTAAGTAGCCAATAACCAACTGCTTTTTTTCCTTTATTTGAGACATCCGAAGTGAGTCGCACCGCGATTGTTCCGCTGCCTCTTAAAAAATTCGCTATCTGAAAAGCAATTATTTATGAAAATAGTACAATAAACTACATTCACTACATTCTTTTTTATAACAATGTACAAAATTTGTTAACGGCTTAATGGGAGATAGCCATTGAGATGTAAAATGTAAGAGGGGTGTTTGAAAAGTACTTAAACAATTCATCTCAAATGGCACACTGATGGCAGGTTTTTTGTAGATTTGGCGTATCATTTTTCAAACACATGGTGCACTCACGGAAAAGTGCATTAGTCTTAAGGGAAATTATATTGAAAAATGCTTTTTTATAGCCGAATCAATGGAGGTTTTCACTTCAGAATTCTTAAAAGGGCGGATTTGCATGAATTTTTTAAAAAACTTTTTCCTGTAATATACCTAAGTATACTTAATTTAAAATCAGAAACATTCTGACGGGTGGACTCAAGTATTTATATTGTTTAAATAATTATATTTTTCCAATGGTATTTAACAGAAAGTGATTTTTTTCTAGAACGTAGTATGATAAAAATTATTCTAGTACAACAACAAAATAAATGCGGTAAATAAATCCAATGAAAGTCTAATCTGGGAAAATACAAATCCTCTAATAAATCCATTACATTAAATATAAACAATGTGAATATATATGATGATGGAACAATATCAAATACTTTTGCCTCACGTTTTACCCAGATTGCGACCAATAATTCATAAAGTAAAAAATCAGTAGGACTGGATGTGGTTTAACAGCTCAAGTCATTAAAAATATCTCGAGGAACATCATTGAATCAAAATTATTTGCAACAAGATTACAGATTATTTAGAAAGAGGCAATATATTAACAAATAGCCAACGTTTTTAAAAGTGGAAGATCAGTAGATAGCGAATCTACTAAGTCATTTGATTTTATTTACAGTGAGGTGGATAAAGGAAAGTATATTGTGTCTATCTTGTTTGATCTATCTAAAGCCTTTGATTCTGTAAACGGTCCTGTCTTATTTAGTAAATTGGAAAATATAGGTATAAGAGGCAACATTCTCGATCTAATAGTCTTTTATGGATAACAGAACCCTAACGGTTAAATATAATAGAGCTTACTCTGTCCCACAAGCCATTACTCTGGGAGTACCTCAGGGATCTATCCTAGGACCTCTATTATTTTCCATTTATATTAAAAATCTACCATCGCACATGAGCAAGGAACTCATAATTATGTATGCAGATGATACTACTGTGTGTATCTCTGCATCAAGTACTGATGAGCTTAGCTCTGACATTAAAACAATAATTGTAGATGAGATGAATGCCTGGTGTGATCGAAATAAATTAATATTAAGTATAGGGGTGAAACAGTATTCATAGATTTTAAACTTAGATACTTTGCAGTATCCCCTTAAGTGGAAGCACAAAATTGTTGGGCATGTGTATCAACAGCAGACTGTCATGCGAACAGCAGATCGACTATGATTGCAATTAAATAAATCTTATTTCGCAAATTAATCGATTAAAAAACATGCTTAGTGAAGGCGGTTTAATGATTGTATATTATGCTTTGGCTTATTCGTATATAACTCAAAATATACATAAAATATTAATTTTCAATTTTTTATACATTCTGTAAACAATGTAGCGTTCACATTTTAACACAGCGAATATGATATAGCAATATGTCTGTATATATTTTGAGTCAAAAAATATATACTAGAGTGACTATCGAAATCGGTCTTTTGTTATGCAGGTAGATTACCTGGTCAATATATTTTAGGTTGTAAACACCAGGTGTTTCGACCAGTCTGTTCTTTCCATTCTGACTAACATCAGTATTTCTATGCTTTTGAAGTGAATGGTTGTTTTTAGTGATCAAATTCGTTATAAAGGTGTTTTTTATAATTTGAAATTGGAGTTATTTGTGAAAATATATATAAACAATTATGTTATTCATAAAAACCATTAATAGTGCCAAGGAGTAAAAAACAATGGACAAGGAAATATATTTGATTGGTCTTTCAAATGTGTATCCCCCTTCCACAGCCTTTCGCTTTGGATATAGGGGTTATCTACTATTTTTAGTACGTTTATGTTTATGGTGTGTTTGTCTACATTTTTTAGGAGATAACCGGCCTGGGAGGGTATGTAATGTCCTTACAATTCAATTCTTACCTTTGAGCTATTACGTGGAGTTTGGCGTCTAAAAACAGTAGTCCCATAAGTCCGTAGCAATCCAGTCCTTGCCAAATTTTGGGAGGGATAGCCCACAATTTGTTTAATTTGTGGAAGAATCGCCGAGGACCGACAAAATCTCGACACGCACCACATTTTTCAAATGAAAACCTAAAAGAGATATCCACACGAATTATAAATCAGCAACTAGGGAAAAAATATTAACTATGACACCTATAGCTATATTTACGATAAAGCTAATTATAACAGGGTTTCACCACATTGTTTTCAAAACAATTAACAGATAAGATTAACTTTTTTTATTCTCAACCGAATTGCATGGAAATTGCCTATTAAATGAAAAGTAGATAGGTACAATTTTATAAAGTGGTTAAGCAGTTACAGTTCTGTAAAACTTCTATAACAAAAAAGGAATAATTACAAAGCTTAAATGTCTAAATATCACAAACTAGTTCACAAAGGAAATATTAACTCAGTTAATGTATTATGTACCTACTATTATGTGGTGTGGTTACAGTAAAAATATCACCTAGTATTTTTTTCCTTTATCATTTTTGTTTTTATTCTTTGATGTATGTAGGTATTAAAATAATATTTACTAAATAACTTGATAATCTATATTTATTTTTATCTACATATGATAATAAATACAAACAAAATGATAATGAAGAAAGATTACTCACAAAGTAAGGTTAAGTGCAAATCATAAAGTATGGTCACTGGTCAGGGTCAGATAATATAAACATAAATGGTTATTAGTACAGATGATTGTAAAACAAATAAGTTTAAAATGGAAGATAAAGTAAAAAACACAAGAATTCGGGAAATATTTCAAACCATGGAGTACGGTGAAAGTTCTGAGAGGATAGAAGATGCCTTAGTAAGATCTTTAACTTATTCTAAAATGATGAAACTTATCTTAAGTTATTCCAGGAATGGATAAAAGCTAAAGAACGCACTATTTTTGCATATGTTGACAAAAGCAACGAAGCTCCAAACGGAACTCCAATCCAGGTTAAAAACTGTGTTAACGGGGAATTGCTTTGTACATTGCATATTCCAGAAGTTGATACAATCGTGAAGATCATTTCAAAGAGTAATGGTAAAACTAAATGGGTTGATACTAAACGTTGGGAAAGAACAAAAATCTTATATAAGTAAGGCAAACGTTGTCATTTTTTGATGAATAATTTTTAAGAACCATTCAAATTTTAAGGCTGGCAGTGGAGATAGAGAAGAACGCAGATATCCTAGCGCAAATTGAAATTGTTTCTAGGGGGATATTAGGCAGAGACACAAAAAATAAAGCAATACCTCTCTTGGCTCAGTATTTCTATTATTATTCAAGTTTTCCTGTGGCAAATCTCGAGTATCCCAGCTGGAAACCTGAAGGTTCGTATTTGTTGATGAAAATTTTGACTTAAAAGCTAAAGACATAACCTCACTTGAGCTTAATGAATAAACGTAAAAATGTAGTCTTACTTGAATATTCCCTGTATTTATTTATATATACACATTTATATTGTGTTCATTCAGTTATTTGGTATAAATATTGGAGATTCTTTATTTCATCTTCTATGAACATTTAAAAAACATAATGCTCAATTTCCATACTCATCTTCTGATTTATTAATCGTAAATAATTCATACAGAGTGTTGGAAGTAATAATACAAATCCCTTGTTATTTTTACTGCTGGTCGAAGCTTATAGACCAAGAGCTAGTGAATGTTTCAATGAGCATCTCTTCAACTTTTAGGTGTGTAATCCTGTTTAAGAAGACAACTCTGTGCCGAGTCCTGATCTTGGCGGTTGGGGTGTTTTCGTATAAGGGCTGTTTTTCACAAATCCGACGATTGTTTCGGTAACCATGTTGGCATCATCAGAAGATAATTAAAACTGAAAATCAGCGATATTTGTCCGCGAATGATTTTGAATTTGTCATTGAAACATTCAATAGCTCTCGGTCTATTACATAAATTTTTTATTTAATTTTTTTATAGGTGTTGCTGTTGGTGTGATTTCTAATGACAATACTTTATCGAATTTGGGACTGATGTTAGCCCCTGCTCTAGCTGCGGGATACAATATTGTGTTACAAGTAGGCGCGAAACTTTGCCTTTCTGCCGCATTTATCCTTGATCTCGCAACAAAAGTAGGGTACGTTGTTATGCATTTTTTATTTCAAAAATAAATGTTTACATTTTAGAATACCTAGTGAAGTGTTAAGGCTCATACCCTCCAACGATGGCGAGCTTTTACCGTACCTCAGCAGCGATAACGTCAGTATACTTACCTTACTTGTTGACCTGCATAATGAAAAATATCATGGGCTCAATAATTTTAACAAAAAGATCCTTAACTGTGAGTATTTTGAAACTTGCTTATATTTTTATGTTGTAATCGAATTATTTTAGTGTCATCTTATAAAACACCTATGATCGTGTTTGATGACGCTGATTTAGATTCATGTTCTGTAAGTGCGATAGATGCAGTTTGGGGATACGGAGGCTTGGTAAGGAAAATATAAAAGTGCCATTTTAGTATTAAAAATTCCACAAATTTGTTTATTAATATAGGTATGTTAATTGTGATTATTTGTTGATGGTGTTGTAAATTAAATATTTTGCTTCACTTTTATATCTCTTGCAACTTTATTTATTTTAGTTACCATGGTCAGTAAACACAATATTAGTCCAAGAAAACATTTTCGAGATGTTTCTGAACAAACTTAAATCAAGGTTACGTCTTTTAAAAGTGGGACTTGCAAACAACAAAATGGTTGATATTTCTTACCCCAGTCAAGAGTCTGTCGATAAACTCGATGAATTAGTTAAATTTGCTAAACTCCAAGGAATAGAAGTATATCAAGCAGAGGAACACCCGAATGGCTTCAGCACTACACTGTTTATAGGTGGAAAAGTAGGAACAAATAGGGTTCTTAGTGCCGATGACGAATATGAAGCAAATGTGGTAACCGTCTTGGCTTTTAGGTCTATCGATGAAGCTGTAAATCTGGCAAATAATACGAGACAGGGCCTGGCTGCTGCCATATGGTCGGAAAATATAGGTGTTGTAAACGAAGTTACCAGGAAATTAAAAGTGAGTTAATAGATATTGTTACTAAAACTGTCGATACTGAAACTTTCATAAATGCCAACAAAAGTAATATATTTCAAATGTGCTTTTAGAGGGCGGAATATTGAACATAATATTTTTAGTCGCAAACTCCTCTATAAAATCCTTATTTTACTATAAGGAACGTAACCAGACTGCAACCAACAGCTACTCTCCGGGGTATGTGCCCCGCCGAGCGCTGAATTACAAGTTACAAGTCTGGCGTGTTAAGTGTAATAATTGCATATTACCATCAAAACGCTAATGCTTCGATTGCAACAATGGTAATAGGCAATTGTTACACTTAACGCGCCAGACTTGTAACTTATAATTCAGCGCTCGGCGGGGCACGTAGCCCGGAGAGTAGCTGTTGGTTGCAGTCTGGTTACGTTCCTTCTAGTAAAATAAGGATTTTATAGAGGAGTGGGGTGTAATGGGGTAGTGAAGCGCAAGTTATAGCCTCTCCTACTCAATTGTTAACCTCACCTTCGCGATGAGTTCAATTTGAACTTGGTGCACCCTGTTTTCTCTAACAAGGCTCTAACGACCGAGTAAGGGCGGAATAACCCTTACCTTTTACCGTGAGCACACCCACCTTCTCACGAAGAGTGCGGTAAAAATAACCCACCGCACACAAAGGTTGCTTTTGGAATCGTTTGGTTACCCCATCGTCGCAGTCTCCTTCTGTGCCATGGGACCACACCACTCGCCTTCCGCAACCGAGCTGGTCAGTTGCATACCTGCTCCAGCTAAAACTTCAAATGCAGCTTCGTTTTCAGTCGATTAAGGCTTTAAAAAAATGATGGAGCGTTCAAGTGGGACAAAATCATCCGGAGGTAAAATACCCTCCCGATCGGATCTCCGGGGGAGGGTGCCCACAGGGACACCTCATCGAATGTCGAAAAAACACCGACAAGTTAAATCCAACAAAACTAATTCTTTCATCTACGGCGCTTGGAATGTTCGTACTTTGAACGACAGCAATCGCACCGATCGGCCTGAAAGAAGAACTGCTCTAATAGATAGAGAACTTCACCGAGTCAATGTTGACGTTGCAGCTCTCAGCGAAACTCGATTTTTGGAGGAAGGCTCTCTCACAGAAAAGTACTACACCTTCTATTGGAAAGGTCTTCCCGCCAATTCAAGAAGACAACATGGAGTAGGATTTGCCGTTCGGAATCAACTTGTATCCAACTTAACACAAGTACCACAAGGCCTATCCGAGCGTCTAATGCTGCTACGCTATGAGCTATCAGATGGCAACGCGGTAAATCTAATAAGCGCCTACGCTCCCACTCTGGATGCAAGTCACGAAACCAAGGAAAGCTTCTATCAACAGCTGGAAGAAACCCTCTGTAGAATACCTAAAACGGAACGACTCGTTATTCTTGGCGATTTTAACGCTAGAGTAGGGAGAGATGCAGACACCTGGCCAGGTATCATAGGCAAGAACGGTTTGGGCAACATGAACGCTAACGGTCAACTACTCCTAACTAAATGCGCCGAACATGATCTAGTTATAACAAACACCATTTTCCGACAAAAGGATAAATTTAAACGCACCTGGCGTCACCCCAGATCAGGTCACTGGCATCTACTGGACTATGTTATCGTACGTAGGAAGCATCTCAAGGACGTCCAAATTACAAAGGCGCGCATTGATAGCGAATGTTGGACCGATCATCGTCCTGTTGTCTCTAAAATGAAAATTGTTATGAGACCCAAACACCGAAGAACTCAAGTAAAACGTAGACCCCGTCTCTGTATTAGTAAATTGCGTGACCAACAAACCGTCGAACAGCTAAAGCAAAAAGTTCAAGAGAATTTGAGTGCACTAGAAGAAACCAATTCTGTAGATGTCGCTACTACCTGGTCACAAATTAAAGACAGTTTAAAAAGTGCGAGTGAGGAAATTCTTGGCACTGCAGCAAGTAAAAAACAGGAGGACTGGTTCAATGATAATGAAGCTTTTATACAAGAACTTCTTGACCGCAAACATATTGCCTTCCAAAACGCTATCAACCACCCCAACGACTCATCAAAAGCAGAAGCTTTTACCCAATCTAAGAATGAAACGCAACGCGAAATCAGAAGAATAAAGAACGAGTGGTGGGCAAGCAAGGCCAGAGAAATTCAAAGGTACGCCGATTCACACGACTACAGGAATTTCTTTCAAGGAGTAAAAGCAGTGTACGGCCCCAGTCGGAAAAATATGTGCCCTATTAAAGATTTAAATGGAAATCTCCTCAAAGAAGACCAGGAAATAAGAGCCCGATGGAAAGAACATTACTCTAGCATTCTTAACCAGCAAAGTCAAGCCGATCACGATATTATAAATCTTATCCCTCAATATGACACCTTCGAAGACTTAGATAAACCACTAACAACGGAAGAGATCTTAACCGCCATTGGGCAGCTAAAAAATAACAAATCTCCCGGCGCCGACTCACTCCCAGCTGAGATCTTTAAAGCTGTGTCGTCAGAGCTCATACCCTACCTCAAAAAACTGTTTGATATCGTGTGGGAAAGTGGTCAAGCTCCGCAGGAGTTTCGTGATACACTTTTAATCAACCTCTTCAAAAACAAAGGGAGCGCTGCGGACTGTGGAAATTACAGGGGTATAGCTCTCCTGGCTGTTGGAGGGAAGATACTCACTAAAGCGATGGCAAATAGGCTAACACCTGTTATGGAAAAGTTACTTCCTGAAACACAGAGTGGCTTTAGACCAAACCGAGGCACATCGGATTTAATCTTCACACTTAAACAGCTTCAAGAAAAAGCACTCGAACATCAAGGAGAAATTCACATGGCCTTCATTGATTTAACCAAGGCGTTTGACTCGGTGGACAGGGAAGTGCTCTGGAAAATTATGTTCCGCTTAGGTATCCCTAGAAAATTTGTGGAAGTATGTCGCAGTCTACATACAAACAACAACGCCCAGGTTATGTATAATAATGAGGCAACCGAACCTTTCCAAACCCTCACTGGAGTTAGGCAGGGATGTGTCCTGGCACCCCTACTTTTTAATTTGTTTACCACTGCTCTAACAATTATTGTTGACAACAAACTGACAGTCAGAGGAATAGGTCTCAGATACCGTTTTGATGGCGGTCTCTTTAACATAGGGCGCTTTAGAGCTTTCACGAAGACACGCACACGATTCATTTGTGATCTCCAGTATGCGGATGACTGTGCACTTTTAGCCTCTACGCCGGAAGAGCTTCAAGAACTTTTAGATGTGTATGCCCAGAGCTATGATTCCTTGGGACTTAAAATCAACATTGGAAAGACTAAGATTATGTCAACTCCTCATCAAGTGAACCAAATAGACATTACACTTAACGGAAATTCTCTTGAAGTGGTGGATCAGTTCAATTACTTAGGCAACGTTGTTAATGACAAAGCAAACATGGACAGCGAGATTCGCAATAGAATTAACGCTGCATCTAGAGCACTCTGGGGACTTAGAGAGAGAGTATTTGACAACCACGACCTTGCTTTATCAACGAAAATGGCTGTCTACAGAGCAGTTGTCATTCCAACACTGCTATATGGATGTGAAAGCTGGGTCACTTACCGTCGTCATGTGAAAGAATTAGAACGTTTTCAGCAAAGACACCTCAGAAGTATGATGAAAATCCGTTGGTTCCATCACATATCAAACGTGGAAGTACTCAGGAGAGCAAACAGCCTTCCAATTGAGGTGCTTATTTCAAGAGCACGCCTAAGATGGGCAGGTCACGTTCATCGTATGCATGATAACCGCCTTCCTAAATGTACACTTTATGGTGAATTGCTAAGCGGTAGAAGAAGGCGTGGCGGTCAACGAAAGAGGTTCAAGGACGCTCTCCATGAAAATCTAAAATCCTGCGGTATTGCAGACGAGCAATGGGAACAACTTGCAGCGGACAGAACCGAATGGCGAGGGGTTGTGGCCAGCTATCAAGGAAATGTTGCTGCAAGAAGGCCGAATCCAAGACCTAACCAGGTCTATGTTTGTCCTGACTGCGGTCGACATGTGCTCTCCCGAATTGGCCTCTATAGCCATAGTCGTGTGCACCGTAGATGAATGGGAATTACAATAGACTACACCTTTTACTTGTTTTTTATTGTACACAATTTATCGACTGTTACATTTTTATACTCGGACTCGAGTAACGGCTAATAATAATAATAATTATAGAGGAGTTTGCGACTAAAAATATTATGTTCAAAAGTAATATATCTTAAAATATGATTATTATTTTAGGTTAGTAATGTGTGGGTTAACAGTTACGGTTTGACAACAGCAGAAATACCACTTTATCCGATAAAAGATAGTGGTGTGGGCTATTTCGGTGGGAAAGAAGGTTTCTATGAATATGTACCACTTAAAAGAAAATTTGACTTAAACAGTGGTTTGTCAGAGACACAAAAATTAAACAGCTCACTTGCGGATGCTGTAATTGCAGCTAAAAAATCTCAAGAAACCTGGCATAGAGTATCGAAAGTTAACAAAAGCAAACTACTACAGCAATTTGCTGATTTTATCAATAGCAATAAAAAAACTTTAAGGTAATAAGAACACGTAAAGTATATTATAGAAAATATTTATTGAAGACGTTTTTTAGCTCAACATTAAGTGAAAAGTGGTTGGAAAGCTGGATAGTTCATATCTATGAGGGCATCACAAAATCAAACCCGCAGGGCTACAGCACATTGCAGTTAGGTTACAACGTATCATCGATACGTGATCCCCGTGGCGTTGTTGCAATTGAGACTTTAGTCGAGTTAGATTCGCACAACATTAATCTAATCTTAGGTGCGCTTATTGAAGGGAATTCAGTGATCCTTTTAAATGATTGTAAAAGTGCAGATTCTTTCTATATAAACTTGAGCCGGAAATTACCAAGTGGCGTTCTTCACGTTGTCCCTTATAACTTGGATAATGTTAAAACTCTCGCAGTACACAAAGAACTAAATGTATATTTTGGAGAGGGAGCCAATCCTGTCTTTGCCCGTTTACCACTAAAAGACTGCAAAATTTACACGAATGTGTCTAACGACTTGGATGTTGTTTACGAGAAGGTGACTTTTTCGAAAAATGTCTGGTCCAACATTGGAAAATCCAGTACTTGCAACTTTTTTACGTATTGATGTAATATCATTAACACATTATTATTCCTACTTCTTTAAAATAAATAAAATATACAACAAATAGTGCATTTTGTTTCTTTTTGTGATGAACTTGGAAAATTGCAAATATTTGTTATTCTGTCGCGGCCCTGGGAGGCCCCTGAATGACGAAATGTTATATGTATCTTAAATGTCAGTAGTTAAGATGCATGGAATTCACAAAAAGAGGAAGAAGAAGAGGCGTACCGTGGCCTTTTCGCAATATACCGGGCTTTTAATATTAGTTGGCTTTGGATATTTTTATTTGAGTTAGTAATAGTTTTTGTTTTTAATTATTACAGGCTTTATATTAGCTTCAGCTGTATGTTTGTATGTAACTATTTCAATCTTTGAATGTGATTCTCACCCACTTCAAAACGTCAGATTAAACTGAAACTTTGCACACTTATCAAGGACCAATGGCAATACAATAATTTGACAACTTTGTCCTAATGTCCTCACCAGGATCATCAGGATAAAATAAAATTAAAAAAAAAAAATGACTAATCTACTGTCGAGATTATGCCGGAGGCGCCGCAGTTAATAGTGTATATTCTAACTAACTAAATATAATAATAAAAGCGTATTAATGAAATCATTTTTAGTAAATTTAAAAAATATATAATCAAAAAACTAAAAAAATACGCTTTAAAAACCGAACTAAATAGTAAAAAGTAATGTTTAAATATTTCGCTGTTGAACAAAATCTTAATATTTAAACATTTTTTTTACTCTTTAGTTCGGTTTTTAAAGCGTGTTTTTTCTTTGCATCTTTTTTCTGTAATATTTGCACTTTACCTTTTTGTACAAGAAATATATAATATTCTTTCCTTTTATTTGGCTTTTCTACCACATGCATTATCCTCTTCAAAAACAAATCACTGAATCTACAAAATAATAGAATTATTAGAAAAAAGCAGAAACAGTCTGAGGTTATTTTTTACAAATAATATAAATCGGAATAAACAAAGAAATAATGTATTTTGCTGACGTTAGCCAGGTTGTACAAATATCTAGAGAACAATTCGATACGCATTTATCCTCATTTAATAAGATTATTGCTGATTCTCT
Organism: Leptura quadrifasciata; assembly: GCA_963675555.1. NCBI lineage: Eukaryota > Metazoa > Arthropoda > Insecta > Coleoptera > Cerambycidae > Leptura > Leptura quadrifasciata. The sequence continues at coordinate 7,347,658 of OY776681.1, read as the reverse complement.
AATTTTTTTTGCTATGTGCCATGTCATAATGTGGCAAAATTTTTACTTCAAATTATTGATCCGTTATCTGGAAATACAGGTTCATATATTAATAATAATAATAATAAATGTTCTTTATTGGAAAAATCCAAAGGGCTATCGACCGAAGTCCTTCTGCCCATGTATTAGTACATTATTTACATAGTTTTTATGATTAATTATTAGATATATACTATTTGTGACATGTATATGATTATATATATATAGTTATATATATATAAAAAAAAAAAAAATAACAAATATTATATATATCTATGGCTTATGTTGTTTTCTAAACCAGTTGCTGCATCTTCTCAATTAAGGTGTGTTCAGGTGTCTTGAATTTAGGTCTAATATTACGGTTTCGTGTTGTGCAGTATTCTTCAATTTTTTGGAAGTTGTGTTGTGCATTGGCGAATTTTGTTTGTAGCTTAGTGAGACGTTGTCGGATTGGTTCTATTTTTGTTTTTTGGTATAATACGGTGTTCGATACATTATGTAGGGGATTACGTGGATGGCGTAATTTGGTAATACTCCTAAGGGCCGTCCTTTCTGCCACCTCCAAATTCTTTTTTGCTTGTGGTCCACTGTTAAGGTAGAGTATGTGTCCATATTCCAATATGGGTCTACAGATACTTTTGTAAATCTTTGCTGATGTTGTTGTGGTTATACCATCATTTTTATAAGTTAAAGCTCGGAAGTGTTTGGCTCTTGTATTTATCTTTTTCTTTGTGAGGGCAGTGTGTTGATTAAAATTAAGCTTGTGGTCTATTTGAATTCCGAGGTAAATAGCTGAAGTTTTAGGAGCTATTATTTGATTAGCAATCGTTACTGTGGGAGACCTTGGTTTGGGAATATGATTGAAAATAATGAGTTGAGATTTCTCAGGGTTAGGTTTAAGTCTCCATATATTGAACCAGCTTTCTGTGTCTGCCATCAGTTGTTGCAGTTGTTGGATTGTGTTGCGGAAGTTGGAATTGTGAGATATTAAGGCGGTGTCATCAGCGAATTGTAGCATGTAGGTACTCTTATTAAAATATCTTGGGTCCAGATGACTGTAACTATATATGTCATGGCAATAAATATTGTATAAAATAGGAGAGAGCGGTGATCCTTGTGGGACCCCCTGTTCTGGTACGAAATGTTCAGAATAACTGTTGTTTATTTTAATTTGCAATTGTCGCAGATCTAGAAAGCTTATTATTATATGTATTATATAGTCAGGGCATTCTAAAATTTTTAGTTTGTATATTAGTCCCATATGCCATACATTGTCAAAAGCTTTGTTGATATCTAAAAATATAGCTGCTGATTTATCTCCTTCCAGTTTAGCCCTTTGTACATTTGATGCAAGTATTGCTAGTGGGTGGAGCGTGGAAGACTTTGGGGTAAAGCCAAATTGGTAACCTGGTATTTTGTGCTTGACATATTCTTCTAGTAGAGTTTTTATGATTTTTTCGAATATTTTCCCCAGTGCAGGTAATAGTGTGATGGGTCGATAGTTGGGAGCTTTAGAATGATCTGTGTTGGGCTTAGGGATAGTTATTATCACTCCTTTTTTCCATTCGTTAGGAAAGTACATGTTCTGGATACAGAAGTTGTATATTTTAATAATATGTTGGTGGATATCATAATTCAATTGTTTTAGAATGTTGTATGAAACATTATCAATGCCTGGAGCTGTGTTTTTTGCTTTCGACAATAGTTCAAAATAGATTTCTTCATTTATAATCGGGTGTTCGTTATTAGGAATGATGTTACGGTAATTTTGGAACCAGTTGTTCACGGCATTATAATTTTCTTCGTTGAAATTTGGACTCTGTTCTTCGGAGTAAGCTTTTTTAAAATGTTTTGCAAATACCTCAGCTTTGTCTAAATCTTCAGAGAAATAATTTCCATTTTCTTCTATGGTAGGTATGTCGTTTTTCTTTTTATACCTTGATAGCTTCTTTACTTCATGATAAAAATTTCTACCTTGTTTTTGATTGATGTTGGCACATGTATCTAACCACTTTTGCGTTCTGTATTGTTGTATCATTCTATGAATGTTTTTATTATAATCATTTATGGACGTCTTTATTAGTGGATCTGGGTTATTTCTATATTCCCTGTACATTCTTCTTTTTGTTTTGATTAATTTTATTATATACGGGGGTAGTTCTTGGGAGTAAAATTTATTATTTGATATGGGTGAATTTATCATGATGGAATTGGAGAGCTTCTCATTAAATTTTTTTATAGCGTCTTGTGTTACTGCTTGTTCTTTTATTTCGTTAAGATATGTTGACATTTCTTGGTTAACTCTAACTACATCGCATTTATTCAAATTGTGTTTGATATTTACATTGTTTACTGTAGGTTCTTGCAAATCGAAGTTGATTTCTACAGCTAGGTGATCCAAGCCAATATCTGGTATGAGTTCTATTTTCTGGAAGTTGTTGGTTAAATTTTTTGTATGTAGAATGATGTCTGGCGTCGAGTCAATATTATTCGGCATTAGGAATGTGGGCGGCGTCTCAAACTGTGAAAAATTGGAGTTATTTAGAAAATTTTTGATTTGTTTTTTCTTTGCTCTGTTGACGTTGAAGTCTCCTATTATGATTGCATATTTGTATTGTGCAGTTTTGGTGAATATATTCTCTTCTATTCTGGAATTAGGATGAACGTAAACTAGGAAAATATGTAATTTTTCATCTTGAAATGGTATTGACATGTGTGTAATTTCGTTAAGAGGGTTATTTAACCATGGGGAATTTTCCTTGCGCATTGATAGATTGGGGTGGCTCTGAATTATGCTTCCTCCTCTTGCATAGTTGGTGATTGAATTTCCCTTCAGTTCTATAGTTCACCAGTTACGGTATTGTATATTGGTTTCTTGTTTGTGCTTGGTTTCCACTAATAGAATGCAGTCTATATTGTTATTTTCCACATAATTATATAGTAAGTGTTTTTTTGTCTGATAGCTGTTTATATTGTTGTATAATATCCTAATTTGCGAGTTGAATTTGTCTATTGTTGGCTCCTTGTATTGGTTCAGTTGTGGAGTCAGAGTTGGGTAAATCCAAGTCAAACATTAATATGTAAATTCTATTAGCCGAGAAAGCAACTGTTGTGTCAATGTTGTAAAGTTGAATAAATCGTTTTTTGAGCTTCTTAATAAGTTCCTCCCGATTGATGTTTTTCGGTTTGTTCAGTTTTGTGACATAGGTGTTGATAATTAGGTCATGAATTGTTATAGTTGAGTGCATCTTAGTATTTTTTTTTAGTTTCGGGTTTTATATCTTCACTTCTCAAGTTTAAAGGTTTTATTGTTGTGTTAGGGATACCCTCTATGGGTTTCATGGGTCTATTCGGACATTTATAGGACCAAGCTCTATGATCTTCAGATCCACAAGACATACATTTGGGTGGCAGTGTTGAGGTACAATTACTTGAGTGATGGTTCCCAAGCACTTGTCACACTTATTGGGGGTTGTACAATTTTCCGTAGTGTGTCCAAATAGGGTACATTTGCGACACGGTTGGGGTGTTGGTAGTGGTGGGTTGCTGGGGCATAGTGCCTATTTTTATAAAACAGTCCATTATTTAATAACGTTTGGTATGTGGCAGAGCATCCTGTTATAATTCTTAACAGCATCGTTTCCTTGTTTGCAGCGCGGGATGTTATTCTTTTACAGTAACGATGTGTAAGTTTCTGCTGGTTTAGGTATTCGCTAACCTCTGTATCTTTAATTTCTAATTCAACACCTGAAATTATTGCAGAGAATGACAAAGTGGGGGTTCCTTGGGGTGTAGTTGTAGATTGTTGAGTTTCTTTATAGTGTGATATTTTTTTTGATGCCGCCAGCTTTGAGAGAACTGTTAATAATTTATATTTATCGGCGTTTGATTTGAGGAGAAAACCCTTTTTTGTTTTTAGTATTACATCATCTGTGGGGTTAGAGTGTTCTTGATTCCAAATGTCTACCATTTGTATCCTGGATAATTCGTTTGGAGTGTTGATATAAAACATGAATTTGTAAGATTTGTTTATTACTTCCTTCATTTTTAGTGAGTAGTTTTTTGTTGTGGTTTTATGTGTGTTTTTATTCTTTTCTGGGTTATCAGTTGTTGATTGTTTTTGTGTGGTGTTTTTACTGGTGGCAGCCTGAATTGTTCCTAAAATTTCATTTATCTCATCTGTAGTTAGTGCAGTACTACTCTTTTTACGCTTCCTCTTTTTATACTCCTGGACCAACCATTCCATGTCTTCATCCTCCATATCAGAGTTTGCACTCATATTTAATTTAAAATTGGACTATGCCTCACTTTAAAAAGCTTCAAAACTAAGAGCTGTTAAATACTTGTTGCTTCAACAGTTTCGCACTTTGAACTATCATATATTAAAAATAGAAAAAATTTATGAAAACGATATCGGCAAAAATCAATCAATGTGAGGTGAGATGAAACATGGTTGTCCTGACATACTGTAAAAAGTCTGAGAAATGGTATAATCTGCTACACAGGGGCGAATTTATGCATTATCTTGCCGCCCTAAGCTCTTTATATTTAAAAAAAATACGTATGCCAAATTTGGACTGAAAAACTTACTTTTCTATAATTGCGGAAAATATAAAAACATCTTTGCAAAAACACAAAGAAATCTTTTGCTTAAAATTTGCATTTAAAAAAATCTCAAAAACAATACCAATCAGAAATGATGTTAGATTATTTTGATTTTATTTTGAAACATGAATTTATCTTACAATTATTGTACCATAAATCATATGCATTATTCCAATGAAATAATTATCTGGCAGAAAACTCCACACATATCCTGCCATCAAGTAATAGCAGTGATTGTGGCAAAACTTAAGCCAACAATTAAATGAATTAAATTTAAAGAACACATTCACTTTGCCTCACATCTGCCACCCTGTACATCCATATGCCAGAAAAACTTTTTTGACATTTGTTTTTCAAAATGATACTAAACAATTTTGCAAAATTCAAAAATATCAAAGCCCTGAATTTGTTGCATCGCAACTTTCACGCAAGCTCTAATTTATTTGGTGCCATGAGGGATTCTCCTAATGGCCAATTGGATAAAAACATATATGACAGGTAATGATAGATTCAGATACCAAGGGTATTTCATTTAGACCTTACCCCTCAACGAACAATGATTTTAGGTACATGTGCCTGCCAATACCAGAATGCAAAGTACAGCTGAAATATATTTGGATAGATGGCACGGGAGAACACGTGCGCTCCAAGTCCCGTACTTTGGATTTTGTCCCAAATTCTTTCAAAGAACTGCCCAACTGGTCCTTCGACGCCTGCAGTACAAACCAGGGCCCTATTAGCAAATCAGATTTCTATTTAGTGCCCGTAGCCATGTACAACGACCCGATAAGAAGGGGCAAGAACAAGCTAGTTCTGTGTGAGACTTTTGATTATAACGAAAAACCGTGCAAGACAAATCACAGGCAAGCGTGTGTGGAGGCATTAAATAATGCCTGCGAGCAAGAACTAATTTTCGGTTTTGAACAGGAATATGTGTTACTGGGTCCTGATAACAAGCCGTATGGGTGGCCGAAGAATGGGGAACCATACCCACCAGGTAAAATTTCAGAAACTACTACAGCTTACACAGCAGCGTGATTTATTAAATTATCTTATTATTACTTATTTATTTTGAGTTATTGTCTAAACAGGAATAATCCAATTACTAGACAATTAAATACATATATAAACAAAGATATATTAGTGAATATAAGTAAAGGCTAACAACATGTATAACGATAAATATAAATAAATACACACAAGTAGAAAATATAAGATAAAACAAAGAATCTATTTAAAATGCTTGTGAGTTGAAGAGAACCTTTTTAACTTATTTTTACAAGTTATCAATGAATCATTATATAGGTCAATGTAATTACCTACATAGATTATTGAATTGTCCTTAATTTTTCCTTTAATGGAGGCTCTTAGGGTTCTAAATTTCTCTTTATAGTAAGTACGGTCGTGAGCAAAAAAAATAGGACGTCTTATTAGATTTTGCTTAAATCTAGTTGTGTACATCTAACTTTAATTTTTGTGACATTGTCAGTTAGTTGTCATAATTTATTGCAAGTGTGCAAAAAACTAATATGCCTCATATAAACGATTTAGTTAAATCTGGAGTTATTGCTAAAGCAGAAGATGGATGGTCAATGAGACAAATTGCACTGCGTTATGTGTAACATTTTAAGAAAGTGGAGAATAAACGGTAAGATTAGTAGAAATCCTGGATCAGGGCGATGCAGTATATCAACTCAACAACAAAATTTGTAATTGGTAAATGCTTTAGTAGAAAATCCATTTTCAGGCTGCTGAATAGACGAATTTTCCTGGATCGAGTAGTACTGGTCGCCGGCGAGTAAGAGAATCGGAGCTACGCTGTCACGCAGGAGCACAGAAATACTTACTTAAAGCTGAACATAAAGAAGCTTGAGTAGGATTTGCGCTTGAATTTTTAGCGCACGATGTAAATTTTTGGAACAATGTAATCTTTACAGACGAAAAAACTTTCCAGTCAACACACAGCGGTCGTATTCGTGTTTACTGCCCTCCGAATACTCGAGTCGATGAGAAATATATATCTAACAATGATAAAAGTGGTAGCTTTTCCGTCAATATATGGGTTTGGATATCGGCATGTGGTCCTAGTGTTTTGTGGCATATTGAGGAACGATTTAATAGTGAAACGTATATTAGGATTTTAGACAATATTATACTCCCTTCTGTGTCATAATTATTTCCTAATAATGAGTTCATATTTCAACAAGACAATTGTTCCGTTCATACTGCTCATACCGTAACGTAACTAACTGGTTTCAAGGTAAAAACATCAATGTTCTTAACTGGCCCAGTCATAGTCCAGATCTTAACCCTGTGGAAGAAATATGGAGACTACTCATAAGAAGTATCCAAAAACGAAATGTGAGCACAGAATGCCGAAGAATTACTGGAAATAGTAAATAACGCATGGGAAAATATTATTACTAATGATTATTGTATAAGGTTATTTAATTCTATGCCAAACAGACTTATAGAAGTTATAAATAGAAATGGTGCAATAACGAAATATTAATAGTTAGTTTATTATTGTTAAGTAGGATATCCTTTGTCCTTTGATCCAGGATTTCTACTAATCGTACCGTTTATGCTCCACTTTCTTAAAATGTTACACAACAAATTTGTTAATATTATAACATAGTGCAATTTGTCTCATTAACCATCCATCATTTACTATAGCAATAACTACAGCATTAAAATAAAAAATAAATTAAAAGTGATCTGTTTTATTTCGGCTACTCATTACATATTCAAATAGAGACAGATTTACATTAGAAAAAAAAAAGTTGTCCTGTTTTTTTCTGCTCACCACTACTATTAGTTGATTTTAACTTTGTGAAAACACCATGCTTTTGTTTAATTTCAGCAATAATTTCCCCAGTGAACCATGGGGGTAGTTTCTTGTTGCGGCACGCCTGCGTGGCACAACTGATCTATAGAATTTTGCATAGAAAGCATCTAGAGCAAGATTGGCGTCGGCAAAATTTTCGAGAAATGACCAATCGGTATTAAATAATAAACTATATAATAATATACAGTTAGCTTTATGGAGAGATGACTATATCTACCCCCCGCACCTCAATAGAGATTATTAGAGAAGGATGGTAACCGTCCTCAGGAACAAAAGTGTGCTCATCATGAGAAACATCACATTTTAAGTTAGATAGAACTAAATCCAATACACGGCCTAAAGTATTTAGAATATTATTAAATTGAGTGAGATCAAAAAACCAATAAACTCATTCAGAGAGGTTAAATTTGAATTTACATAGTTATTTACTTCACGGTTAAAATGAGGTTGATTAAAATGACCAATTATTAGAATTTTACTGTCATATAAAACTTCAAATATTTCTAGAGTTTCAAATAAATTATGAACTTGTATGTGTTGAACAGATGGCGGTATATAAATTACAAATACCTAGATTACAACTAAACATTTAAAAAAACAACCCAATATCTATACTTGGAAGACCATCACTATACTGAGAGATGTTGATCCGTGTAACTGTACAGTCTTCTCTTGCAGCTAGTAGAACACCACCACCACGAGTGACAAAATTATCTTCAAGGTTTGTGTCAGATCTAAACACCGCATAATTTTATCTTAATAATTCAGAACTGAGAACGGATGATTGTATCCAGATTCCTAAGATGGCAACAAGTGAATATTCGTAGACAAACAATGCAAATTATGCAGGCGATATATTTAAAAAAATAACAAAAGTATAACTAAAGCTATTTGCACATCTTTTGGGTATTCTAGATATGTAGTGAAATTCAAATAAAGAAAATAAATTTACACTACAATGTAGTACTTGCTTGTACACAATAAATCAGTCGAACTATATACGTATTGCAAAATATAATCTCCGTGCAAGCGACAAGACTATGACTATATTAAAATCCAACAGAAATGAAAACTATTGGGATCAGTTTAATATCTGAACCTTCACTATTGATTGTACTGCTGTTTGCGCACAAATAAAGTTTCACAATATATACATTGTATTTTATGTGTAATTCCAGGTGGCTACTATTGTGGAGTTGGTGCAAACAGAGTCTATGGACGGGAGATAAGCGAATCGTTTTATCGGAGTTGCCTATACTCTGGAATAGACATTTTCGGAACAAATGCCGAGGTGATGCTCTGCCAGTGGGAATTTCAGACGGGGCCAACGTTGAGCATTAAAGCAGCCGATGACTTATGGGTGGCGAGGTGGTTGCTTCAAAGGATTGCTGAGGATTTTGGAGTGGCAGTTACTTTTAAACCAAAATTATACCCCCATTGGAACGGATCAGGTTAGAAAAGTACATATTAATATGCTTGTACGACTTCCATTTTTTAAATGTTCGCTTTAGCTGTGAATTTTTGGCATGTTATGCAAATATAATAGTAATAACCTTTCTTGCCCAACAGATTATAAGAATCCAATTACAGGACAAATAATTTATAACTAAATTGTGAACAAATAATAAGAATATAAGATTATAACATAAGTTGTACATTTGGAAATTGTGCAATTGAAAAATTCCAAAAATAGCACGTATCTCTTTTAAATTTATGTTGAATACATCACAAAATCTACTTAGTTTATTTAAATTAGTACAAATAATATACATGGGTGAACGGAGCAACAAGTTGGTTCTAGCCATTGCATTGGTAAATTAAAAATGTCTACTTGTCTAGGTGAAAACCTTGGCATTTGAAAGTTCAATTCTCAAAGGAGATTCATCAATTTTATTGTCCAGAAGTTTAATCAAAGTTTAAACTAACTAAATCACGCCTCAATTGTAGTGATGGCATATCAGAAGTATCAAGTAGTAACTGATGATTATCATAACCTCTTCCGGGATAAGAACCATAAATTTTAAGAATTTTCTTCGTACACTTTCAATAGCAGATTTTTTGTTACTATAGAATCGATACCAAGTAAGCGAAGCGTATTCTAATTTAGGTCTTACATATGAGTAATAAAGAACTTTTACTGCTTGCATATTATGAAAATTTCGACAGTTTCTAATAATAAAGCCCAACGTGCGTAATGAGCATGATACAGATTGACTAATGTTGTTGTTAAATGCGAGTTTGGTGTCAAAAATTATGCCGAGGTCTTTTACGACTTCACATCGATTTAAATCTATTGAATGTATTTTATATGTAAATATGATTGGTTGTTTTTTTTTAAGTAAAGCTCATAGTTCTACATTTCTGAATATTTAACTGTAATCTATTCACCGGGCACCAAATTTCAAGATTTTCTATTTGACACCGAATAAACACACAATCTTCAGTGTCGTTCACAGTATCATTTTTAAATCATCAGCAAATAAAATCAAGTTGCAGTGAATGACATTTGCAGTGTCGTTGATAAATAATAAAAATAAAAAGCGTCCAAGATTGGATCCCTGGGGGACTCCAGATGTAGGATAAAAATATTTTGAATTAAAACCATTTTATGACACAAACCGAAATCTTTCATTACGGTATGTTGTAATTAGTGTTAAAAGACTATAACTGAATCTGCTTGCTTTTAATTTGCTAATGATGATTTCATGGTCCATTTGGTCAAATCCTTAGAGAAATCTGTGTATATTACGTCTACTTGATCTTGATTGCTAATTGCCTCAGGTATGTATTGAGAAAATGTTGCCAGGTTTGTAACCGTGGACCAGTTTTCCATAAAACCGTACTGAAGGGGTGAAATTCAGTTTCTAACACATGGATAGATGTTATTATACAGCCAGAGAGAATTTCCAGATTTAAGCACAGGACAGATTCGGGGTAGTTTCCAAACTTGGGAATAGTACCGGTTTTAAAAACCATGTTAAATAATATGAGTAAAGGTTGAATCAGAATATATTTACAATCCTTAACTAGAAAACGTGGAACTTGGTCGTGCCCTGATGTCATTTTATTTTTTAATTTTCCAATGCCATTCAAAACATCATTTTCAGTAAATTCGCTGACATTCAAAATTGGTAAATTATTATTTCCTAGATTAGAAAAATCAGGATTGGTAGAATGTGAATAAACATTACGAAAGTAATTATTAAATTCATCCACTATCAATCGAGGGGTGTCAAATATATCATCTTCATTGACTGATTTGTCTGGTATTCTAGTATGACTTTTTCTTGATTGGATGTAAGACCAGAAAAATTTAGGATCGGTTTTTAATTTCTCTTCAACAGAAACTAAGTATGATCTCTATGCAGCATTAATTTCCAATTTTATTTGTTACCAAAAAAAATGGAAAACATAGGATCCTCACTCTCGCTACTTCAACTATTTCAACCGTATTTATTTAATCAAAAGCAATTTGTTGAATAAGACGCGTTCAGATCACATCAGTACGAATTAACATCTGGATTACCCCAAGGTTCTAATCTGGAACTGCTATTTTTTCTTATATTCTGAATGACCTGACCAATAATATTGAGTGTAATAACTTAATGTTTGCAGATGATTTTAAAATATTTAGCAATCTACAATAGATTGTATAGCTTTTCAAAATGATATCACCGTTGTTAATGATTGGTGTTTTAGAAATCATCTATGTTTAAATATTGTGTTGTTATGTCATACTATAGAACTGCATTGCAACTATACGACTGCAAATTAAGTTTCAAGACTCACATACATCAGTTAGTATCGAATGTTTTTTTCTCCAGTCGAATTGCGGGGTTGATTGTATTATCAGTTACCTGAACAAAATATATTTCAAACCAAGTCTTTTTGGTCCCTGATTACGATCCAAAAGTTGGAAATTTCGAAAACACCCCTTTTGAGGCAAAAACACCCATTATACCTATTTTTATATTTATATTATGTATTTCCTGTAATTGGGTTGTTTAACCTGTTGGAAATATAACAGATAAATAAATAAGCTGGTGTCAACGGAATCATCAGACAAATCGTAGTTTCTAGAGTTTTCAAGCTATGGGACTCAAACTTGACAGGAGTAATATATACCTACCAGAAGCTGCTAATTTTTCATTATTTAGCACTTTCCACCAAGTTTAAGACTTGAAAACTCTGGCAATGGCTTGTGATTTCGTTAACACCCAGTACAGGTGCTATTTATTACAGTCATTGTTGTAATATTAAAAATTACGCATTTGTAGGTATGCATACAAATGTGTCTACCAAAAAGATGCGTGACTCTGGCGGGTATAAATATATAGAGGAGTCTATTAAAAAATTGGAGAAATGCCATCCACAATCCATGCAAGTGTTCGATCCCAAAGGAGGTAAAGACAATAAAAAAAGGCTAACTGGGAAACACGAAACCTCCCACTATGATAGGTTTTCCTGGGGAATCTCAGATCGAGGAATGTCCGTTAGAGTTTCGAAGCACGTAGCTCAGAAAAAGAAGGGATTTTTTGAAGATAGAAGACCAGCAGCAAATGCTGATCCTTACCAAGTTATCAACAATATTGTTAGAATTATTACAAACTAAAATTGGCTATTTTGTGATTCTCATATACTTAAATAAATGTAGATATATTTCACTGAGTATTCGTTATACTATGTGGGTTATTACAATCATGTTTATGTGTTTTATTTTGTGGCCATTGTCAAATGAATCCAACAGCATAACAAGTGTGATCCGTAAGTATAATCGTTTCTTGTAATACATCTTAAAAATGTATTTAACTATCTGGAAAAGCGCTTTAAGACCATCATTAATGAACATTGTGATGTTCTCTCGATGGATGTGGATCATTTACAAAAATAATAAACAGCGGTGCCTAAAACGGAATTAATGATGTCATGGCCTACTTTGACATTTGTTATTTTCACACAAGAGCGTAAAATTATGAAAAAGAGAAGAAAAAGCAAATAAATCTAAGTTGTAACATTTGAAATACCTACTATTGATGAGTTCTCATTATGTGTTTTTTAATAATTTTTTCGGAAGCTACTTACTAATAATGATTTAAGGGTATCTGAGGAGCATTATAGGAGAAAGATCTCGTAAATAATGTTGAATGAAAGAAAGATAATGACTGCTTATGTGTAAAACGGAGACTTCTACTGTGAACATTGTACCTAAAACTGAATTTTTCTCTAAGGTATAGTGGCGATGAGCTATTCAGCAAAGAATGTATAAAAATAGATAGATGATATTTATATAAGTTTTCAACTTTAAGCCAAGTTAGTTCCTTTAATTTATGAAATATATGGTCGAATGTTTTAAATCTGAATAATACATATCTATAACTATTCATTACTTTTTGTAAGCGATATTTAGTAAGCTGGTCTAAGCATGAGTAGTGTAAACTATGTTACAGTAGTAGAATGCAGGTTTTCACGGCCGTTTTCTAATGAAGTAGTTTCTTCCGGGTCTTGCCGTGGTTGTCGAACTTGACTTGACATTTCGCTGATCATCCTGTCAGCTTCTTCAGAAGGATTCTAAAGACTGAATTTGTTGTGTTACACTCCTCGCCATATATTTAGGCGCCGCTTCGCTTCTCTGGTCATTGGTCGTGCTTGATTCGCTTCGCTGCTCATTCGTCGTGCTTGATTGACCGTGACTTACTACAGTGCTGGTACTTGCAATATCAGTCTCCACGTGTTACTAAGTCAATACCCATCCTCTCTGTTAAAGTTGTTCACGTTTTTCATAATTTCCAGTGATTCCCTAATGATTCGCGGATAATAGCGCGTATTCCTGTCTAATATATTGACGTCCTCGTAGTCGATTTTATGGTTCTCGTTATTATGGACATGTTCTGCTATCGCCGACCTATCCGTGTATCCAAATCTGGTATTTCTCTGGTGTTCTTTGATTCTGCACTGGATACTCCATCCTGTTTGTCCGATGTAGCTCTTACCACGTGCACTTCAACTGGTAAACACCTTTTGATAACAGTTTGGGGACAGGGTTTTTGACTGAGGGAAGCATCTGCTGTATTTTCTTCACTGTTCGAAACCGTACACCTACTGTCTTTTTGAATAAAATCTTCTTCAGCCTATCTGTGACTCCCGCGACGTAGGGTAGGCATGCATACGTTGTTGGTTGTTGCTGTTCTTCTTCGTAGTTCTCCTCTGGTTATTTACTATCCGTTGTATATTGCTTTGACTGTATCCGTTCTTCTCTAAAGCTTGTTGGACATTCTGTAATTCCTCAGGTTTCTTATTGTCGTCGCATATTGTGTTGGCTCTGTGGACCAAGGTTCTAATTAACTCTCTCTTCTGTTGTGGATGGTGGTGAGATGTCGCATGTAGGTAACGATCGGTGTGCGTTTTCTTTCTGTAGACACCGTGGGCCAGCTTGCCATTGTGTGACCTTTTCACTAATACATCCAAGAAAGGTAAAGCTCCATCTTGCTCGGTCTCCATTGTAAATTTGATACTTGGATGCTGTTTATTCAAACAGTCGAAGAAGACAGATAAAGATAATTCGAGTATCAACTTAGTAACACGTGGAGACTGGTATTGCCAAGTACCAGCACCGTAGTAAGTCACGATCAACCAAACACGACGAATGAGCAGCAAAGCGAACCAAGCACGATCAATGACCAGCGAAGCGAAGCGGCGCCTAGGTATATAACGAGGAGTGTAACACAGCAAATTCAGTCTTTAGAATCCTTCCGAAGAAGCTGACAGGATGATCAGCGAAACGTCAAGTAAAGTTCGACGACCACAAGACCCGGAAGAAACTATTTCATTATGTTACAGTAGTTTAAAATAGGCAAGACTAGACTTTTGCAGAGATTTTTCTCATTATAAAGTTTATGATGCCAATATTATAACAGTTTTAGACTAACATAACATTTTTTTATTACAGATAATACATGGTTTTAAAATTAGTGTCAAATAATAATCCCAAATTCTTGGCACAATTTACAGCCACTAAAGGCCTATCTTCAATTTGCAAATTCAAATTTGATGTAAAGTTTTGCCTATACTTATAAGAGCAGTATAAAACGAACACATCAGCGAAGGCTTGCATGTTCGTATACTCTGGACATTTAAATACATTGGCTATATATGTTAAAAAATAGGAGAGGCCCCAAAACGGAACCCTGTAGTACGCCAGAATTGATGTTTGCTATGTCAGAACATTCATCATTCATTATATCTGATATAATTAATAATAATTATTTCATCTATTTGTTTTAACCTTTTTTCTTAAAACACAGTTCATGATAATAAATATTTAGTAAAGCCCCCACCTAAGTTTTTTAGAAAAAAATTTTTGTTTTCGATTTCATAATTTAATGAATTGCTGTGACGAGAATTTTATATTTTTTAAATAAGCATCTATTGAATATCTGAAATCTTTTTGCATATTATATTTTCAACTTGAAGGTCCCATTTAAAGTATGATTCCTATTTTTATGTAGTTAGCCTGGTCAATCTCCTATGTCAGTAATATTTTTTTTTGTAAGGTAGCAAATTTTTCTATCAGCAGCATGGTAGATAATCAATTTTAACGATATTCATAATAAGTAAATGTTGATCGAGCCGTTTTTTTATCGACTCAAGTAATTTAGACGATTTGTGGTACACTTCCTTGCAAGTTTCTCGTTCTACAAAGATAAGGTAACATCATTTTTAATAGTGCACTATAGTGATTAGACTGATTTGTTTTCAATCTCAGAGGTGTTGTATTCCTCGTATTTGTTGATTCTTTAGTTCGGTAGTTTACTAAAGATATACACCAAAGTGATACGTAATATCTAGGTACTTTTGTGTTTAATCATCTTGTTCTAGTAATATTAATTTAAGTCGCCTAATAATGTATTATCTTCACTAGAATTGTTCTGTAAATAATTTGAAAGTCTATCAAGAAAATTATTTGCATCTAAGTTTGTAAATGGTTCGTATAAACTTGTTATATATTGTTACGTTACAGTCTTCAGTAAACACTCTGTATAGGTTCAAATAACTTGCAACAAGTATTTTCACACAAACCACTATTTTATTAATCAATTAAATTACAATAGTAAATACTTAAAAATCACACCACTAATAATAACTTTAATCTAATATAAATTCACTACTTTTAAATCACAACTGTACTTTACTTTTCTTCAAAAACTTGTCAACTCTTATCTAACCTAAAAACTGTCGTGTTTGCTCAACTTCACTTCTTTATATACCCCCTTAGAATGTACCAGAATCCTATTCCATAACATTCTATAACAGGTTGAAATCCTTCAGAGTTTTCTACTATGCGCTAGATGGCTGTTCGTCAATCAGCCCAGAGATGGCGCCACCCCACCTACCGGCTATCAATAGAATAACACGTTTCCCTTCACTTTGACCAGGGACTTAATCACATCTTTCCCCGTTAGAGAGCAGCACATAACACTATGTATTATTTTGTTAGACTTGGATGGTAGCATTAATTACTTAATTTTTATTCATTCAATCAATCTTACTTTTTTTGTGATTAATGATACACTGGCCCATTTTTTCTTACTAGATGATGTAATGTAAGAGTAAAACCTATATACCGTCTCTCGAAGCTTGAGGCAATGGATGGAAAGTAAATTTTTTGCTGCTGTTGTTAACCTTAACTTTATTTCGCTGCATCTGAAGTTCTATTTTATAGAAAATTTTCTCATTGACCTCATTCTGTTCACAAAAGAGTATTTTTGTAGGTGTTTTAGATATTTTGCTAAAATCAGTGCCCAGAGAACCAATTGATTTAGGTGGGACTAATTCCAACCTTTTGAAATATAATGTTAACATATTTACTTATTTATAAATTATTTATTTTCGATAAAACAAAATTCAATACAATATATACAAATGAAATAAAATGTAAATATTAACAATAATAAAAAGCAAAAAATTGATATAATACTAAATTTTGTACACCTTATAAATTACATCAATCTGGTGGTTCGGTATAACTCAGTTAAGTTTAATGTTTTGTTTTTCATTTTTTTTACCATTACATCTACCCAAAATCTGCAATATTACATAAAATTAAATGGGAATGGGATATTTTGGGGAATTTTCTATTCTCCTGCTTTACGGGGTAATAGGGTCGCCCTAAAATGAAAAAAAATTTTAGAAGGTGCTTTAAAGGCATACCTTAACCTTACCCATTGCCTAGCCATAACAAGGACAGTATATTTATCAAGTTTGGGTCCTATCAGAGGGTTCATCTGAGCTACATAGCAGCATAACCAGCTAAAAATTATAAAATATTTTCAGTTGTATTATTAACTTGGCGCATTTCTACAAAATTGGCAAACTGTATACCACAATTTGTTAAAGCGTAGATGTTTCCTTGACATACGTACATTCTTAGGATATGCTAAAGTAATTCGAAAACATATCTCGATAACGAATTAAATATCTACAACCGACAAATTCACAACGAGGTTTGGTCATGTGATATTTAATTTGTCTGTATTACCTAGTCTACAAATACTTACAACAACCAGCAACACACGCCCGTTAGCATTAAAATAACTTGAATAATTCTAGAAAACAGAAAAAACTGTATTAATAACAGTAATGTTCAACTTTCGAAATAATCTAGACTTACCCTCTGTTGGGGCCTTTGGGTACGATTATAGGCAAAACACCACCAACTCCACCCCAGAACACAGTGAAAATGATAAAAGGTAATGCTGCTGCTCCCATTTTTCCTTGCTTATTTTAAAATGTAGAAAAAGTATCCTCTTGATACTTTCCACAGCTAGTCACCTGTCAACTGATCATATGACGGTTACAGGTGTACCAATGGATTAAGTGACATATGACCACTCCCATTAGATATATTATATTATTACACTCGACTTTTTCTTGTAAAATTGACCGTTTAAAACTCCTCGAAATTAAGATTGAAGTATATATTTGCTCGTGAAAAATACTTGATTTTCTAAAAGGTTTTCTCAGAAATGATCAATTTTCCATTTTTTTCATGTTGATGGACCTGCTTAACAAAAGTGTCAGAAAAACTAACCTCAATCGTAGTTTATTTAACCTCAATCTAATGTAAAGTACTGATACTCACTAAAACATCCTAATTTTTTATAATGAGCGTCCGCGGTAGGCATTATCTATCAAAAATATTTCAACCACTTACAGTTATTTCAAAAACAGCAAATATAAGCCATCAGGATGTTACCTCGAGGAGCCAAAGGGTTAGTCGTGCACAAAAATTAGAAGTTCCTTTGATTATCTAATTTTATTTTAGTTAATGTTAGAGACCGGTATAATTCAGCAGGCGAACCCAGGTTGTTTTCATTTCTTGCCTTTGGGCTTAAAGTCTTTAAATAAACTTGTAAAAATAGTGGATAATGAAATGTTTCTAATTGGAGGTCAGAAAGTGATGTTTCCTGGTCTTATTAACAGTAAGCTGTGGAAAAATAGCGGTATGCGAACTTATATATCCGACAGGAATGGAATTTTAATGTTTGTTTTAATTTAGGTAGGTTGAAAGATGTTGGACCTGAACTATTTCAGTTAAAAGATCGTCATGACCACAGCTATATATTAAGTCCTGTAGGTAAAGATCTTTTTGGAATTGTATCTCATTAAAAATAACCCAGGTATCTGTTGCAGACACATGAAGAAACTGCGAGTGATTTATTATCGTCTATCGCCCCGTTGTCCTACAAACATTTTCCCTTACTGTTATATCAGATTTCTAGCAAATATCGGGACGAGATGAAGCCCAGATTCGGACTTATGAGAGGGAGAGAGTTTCTTATGAAAGATATGTATAGTTTCGATATAGATGTAGAGAGTGCTAGAAGAACTTACGAAGAAGTATGCAGTAGTTATGACAATATTTTTAAGAAAATTGGTGTGGATTTTGTTAAAGGTAAATTCGCTTTTTTATTTTCTACCCGTTTAATAGAAGGGCATTTACAGTTTTAGGCACTACCGGTATGATAGGCGGTACTTTATCTCACGAGTACCATTTTAAGGCAGATATAGGGGAAGATAAAATATTATTTTGCGATAACTGTAATTACTCAGCAAATGTGGAGTTGTGTGGTAGTAAATGTCCAAGCTGCGGTGATGACAAACGAATCCATATACACAGTGGTATAGAAGTAAAAATGAAAACGATATGTATCTAGCATTTTATTTATTTTAAAATTTTTAGGTAGGGCACGTTTTTTACTTGGGCGATAAGTATTCCAAACCGCTTAAAGTCAATTTTTTGTCGAAAAATGCCAAACCAGAAAACCTTCAAATGGGGTGTTATGGTCTAGGTTTAAGTCGAATTATCGCTGCCTCTATTGAAGTACTTTCTTCAGAGAAAGAAATGAGATGGCCTGATGTTTTGGTTCCTTATAATGTTATCATTATACCCCCAAAGGTAAATTTGTAATGTCAAAAAACAATATTTTCTTATAAAGGGTTTCTATTGGTGTGCCGATAAAAACGACCGTGTGAAATATTTCTGTAACTACTAGAGGCATTTGAATTCTGTAAGAGTCCATTGCTAGAAATTAGGTACTTTCGTTCGTCTTGAACAAACTGAACACATTCACTAAACAGCCAATTGAGTTGAGATATTTTTCAAATTCTTGATTTCTATTGGTTGCTTACTAATCACAATCACTTTGTTCAAGACGAACGAAAGCAGCTCATATAAATGGCCTTTAATTTTGAATATAAATAGTTTTTTAATATGTTAGGGGTAGATGGCGTTGTGCTACAAAAAATTTTTTGGACGACAGGAACTTAGAAATGTTATTATGTTATCGCTCCTAAAAATCATAAAAAATGATAATTTCACTATGCGCTAGTTTGAAAACGTGGGCGTCATTTTTTATTAAACAAAATGTGAAAAATCCTAAAAATTCCGCTGTTTTCTTCCTATTTTTTCATATATTTCAATTTCTCAGTAACTGTCGCTTTTAGAGAAAAGTTATAAAAGTGCAAAAGTTTTTTAATTAAATTTTCAATAAGATGGCAGTTGGTTGCGAATCCAAAAATTCATTTTTACTATTACAAAAGTGTATAATTGAAAAAAATGGAATTTTTTCACATTTTGTTTAATAAAAAATGACGCCCACGTTTCAAACTAGCGCATTGAAATTATCATTCCTTATGATTTTTAGGAGCGATTAAGCCAAAAATCTGCCATACCACTGAATCATCGATAGGTGATTTTAAGCAGACACCGTCCTCGACATTTTGTTAACAATTAAAATACGTAATACGAATATTTTTTTAGGTTAGTTTGTTAGGCTAAATATGTTAATATTATTTGATGCAAAGATGCTTTAAACACCTTTGATTTGATGTAGTGTGGCGTGCCCGCGCTCTGTGGGCTTCCACAAATCGTAGCCCCGCATTTGTTTCCCTATTCTTTACGTAGTAGAATTGGCGAATATGCCGGAGTGCATCCAACGCTGAAAATAGTGTGCACTTTGGAGTGCACCTAGTCATTGCGTATTAAAAATCTATTTGCTTTCAAAACTAAAGTATTTATATGTTCTAGCGATGGGCTTTTACAGAACCCAAATATTTCTAGTATTTCCTGAAATATTTTACCTGGGAATTTTTATTGGCACATGATAATATTTTATATATGACTGCCCAAAAATTGATAGCACTCAAATTTTTTGCTTGAAAATACGTTTGTAGCAGTTGTAGATAAAATATTGTACCGTCTTATTTTTTACTGTTTTATTTTTGCATGTGTAGGCCGGCAGCAAGGAAGAATCCAGAACAAAGAACGTTGCAGAAAAACTATATACAGCTCTAGAAGAACAGATTTCAGAATTAAAAGATAACGTATTAATGGACGACCGTTTGTCACTGACTATCGGTAGAAGACATTTAGATGCAAGAAGAGTGGGATATCGTTACATTGTAGTGATAAACCAAAAAGCTAGTGAAGACATACCATTATATGAATTAAGTGATAGTAAAACCAACGTTCAGCTTTATTTAAATGAAAATGAGTTAATTAAGCACATTAAGGACAATACTGTGTTTTAGAACCGTTTTTACTTTTATAATCCATAAGATTTATTAAAAAAATTTCCGTCGTGTTTTTTTTTTATCATCATGTAAATACTGAATAATATAAAGTATAATACTTTGCCTCATTGAGTGCTATTCCAAAACTATTCGAAAGTCTTGTTACTGATTTTCTAACACCACAAATTGACATTACCATAATTGATAATCAATTTTGGCTTCCGTTCAGGAAGATCCACAGAATTAAATTAATTCACTAGCCCCTGGGAATGGATACCAGGTTCATTCCATCTATACAGACTTTGCAAAGGCTTTCGATAAATTTAACCAACGATTTTTACTGGACAAGTTGAATTTGGTAGCCATAAACGGTTCGAAAGCTACCTACTTGACCGTACACAGATCGTTCACGTAAACAATTTCAGATCAAAATAAATTCAAGTCACGTCAGGTGTACTACAAGGTTCTGATTTGGGACCCTTGCTCTTTAATTTATTTATTAATGACATTCATGATAATCTGAAATTGTTTTCTAAAATACTGGCTTACTGGAAGATATGGACACGTAATTCGAAACACTTCTACAAAAAGCTTAATATTTATTTTAATTTATATTCAATTTTTAATCGGAAAAAACTAGTCTAAAGCAAATTTACCACTCTATCTGATAAAAAAATAAAACATACAGGGTACTATTTGAGAAATTATGACAAATTGAATTTCCATAAAATGGAAAAAACATGTCTAAATCCAAGCAAATGAAAATAGGCCAATTTTACATAAACGATTTTTCTACGTATATTATAAATGTATTTCTCCGAAAATTTTTGGAGTAACGCAGAATATTTGAGAAATAATTAATTGGAGTTGAGACTACGCACTTCCGTCAAATGTTTAAATTGTAAATTGGTGAAATTGACACTACTTGTTTTTTTTCAGCCATATTATAGTTTTTAATACACAATTTTTAAATGTATACGAAAAATATGTATTTGCGCTACATTTTTTATAGGCATGTCATAAACAATTGCAACTAAGAGTTCGAAGATTATAACAATATCTGGAAATATGAGTAAAATATTTATATTAATCAAAATTTGTTATAGATAGATGATGATGAAAATATTTATTCAGTAATATTGCAGTTTATAATATACAGTTTTTAAACGTATATCAATCTGCATCAATTGCGCAGTCGCCAGCAACCGGGTTAGTATTGTTGTCTTTGTTGCAGAATACATAAGCATTTCTCATAAATATATGCATCTCTCTCATTGTCTCAACAGTATAGCTGGTGAACAACCACGGATTGTCGTGTTAATTGCTGTTCCGTGTGGTGGTAGTCAACCTTAGTAGTGTGGCCTTGTGATCGAAACAAAGAATATTTACTTGTTTGTTTTGCGTATATATTGTTTGATTGAAATTCAACAAGTGTTATTATGTTGATGAGCTGCACTTATCATTGAGTTATCACGTTGTAGTGGGTTAAAGTTACAAGAATGGACCAACTTGTGATTGATAAGAATTATTGTTTATCTAAACGATTTCATAGTAACTGCATTTTTTTATCACAGAAGGTGTAAAACTCTGCATTACTAGCGTTGAAGGCGTGTATGAGACCAGTGACAATAAAATTAGAGGGACGATTCAAGAATGGTTGAAGATTGCCAAAAGCCGCTATAGTTATAATAATAATAATAAATAGACACTATTTTTGGATTTTAATAAAGAGTAATGAACAATGTTGTGTTTTGTTATCGTTGTCAAACATCCTAGGTCCCCAAGGGTGAAATAGTAAATGATAAAATAGTTTTAGTATTTAGACAATCCCCCAGAATAGGTAAAGCTTAATTAACATAAAAAAGCTAGTATTAAATTATAAATATTTTTAAAAAATTACTATCTGCACACATATGCAATTGAATTACTTTTTCTTGATATCAGTAGTTATAGGTATATAGGTAGGAGGTTTAAAGTATGTACTTTTAAAAAATTGGAGATTATAATATTAACTTTCGAATTAAACGGATTCCTTCTAACTTTTTTATAGTGTGGTAGACCGATCAATTCTAAATATTTTGCAAAGGGAAATGTATCGCAAGTCAAAAAAGACTTTAATTCTAATTTCCCTGTTATAATTAAAGAAAAATTATTATATTTTACAAAATAAGGCACTTAGAAATTAATTTGTTTCAATGTCATCTTATTATTGTTATGCAGCAATATATATTAACAATTTTATCATAAGTAGCAAATGATTTCTGATTTAAGACGACTTGCAAAGTTATTTGAAATCGATTAGTCTACAATACTGTATAACAGAATTTCCCATTTCAATTTTGAAAGTTAAGGTAATTTTGGTAAAAATAAAGTGATGGAAACTATTTAATCATTTATTAAATAAGCTCTTAGTTTATAAAACAATATAAAAAAAGGTCTAAAGAACTTATAGCGTATATTCATTAACAAAGATACAAGGGTGGATTCCCTTTAAAAAATCTCTCGATATTTTCTATCTTTTTATTCTAAATTTTTTGAGAAAAACTAAATTCTTCAGAAAAAGTTCAGATTTTCAAAAGAAAAAAAATTTAAATAAAAACAATTATAATTTACGATTACATCTAATTTCCTTTTAACTATTATAGTTCACCAGCTTTATGAGGCTTTGAAACTTCTATAATTTTAATTTGAAATATGTTCACATTACGCGAATATTCTCTGAATATATTACCTAAATTTTGGCATTTGCAAAAAAAGTTGGATAAGCTGAAGCAACACTATAAAAAATGAATTGCAGTGGATAATAAAGGTTTCTTACACGTATCCCAGCAACTGGAGAAAAGGTTTTTCATAACCGTGAGAAAAACCTTTACATCATACGTATTATCGACGTATATGGAATACGTTTATTTGAGGTTCCACATAAAAGTATATATCTATCTCGTATATGATGTGACAACAATATAACGTTTTCTTAAGATGTATATATTTAGAATATGATGTACCATACACGTTTCTTAAAACGTCAATATTTAATATATGATAAGATATATACGTTTGTAGCGCGGACATTTGAACGTTGAATATAGATTGCAATAAACATTATATATACCAGTCGTATAAACGAAATCAAAACGTTTATTAAACTATTTGATGTTGCTTGGGTACATTAATAACACATCCCTTATCGATGATGTTTCTGTTATTAAAGACCTGGGTGTAATACGTGACCCATTATTAAACTTCACATCTCACATTTCTCAAACTGTTACCAAATCGTTAAAAATGTCAGGTTTCGTTAAACAAACTTCATGTGATTTTATTAATATTACTTCTATTAAGCTACTTTACTGTTCACTTGTAAGGCCACACTTGGAATATGCTTCGTGTGTTTGGGCTCCATACTATTATATACACATCCAGAAGAAGTACAAGAACAAGTAGAACATAAATTTTTACGCTACATCGCTTTTAAATCGAATAAAAGTCTTGATTATGCAAGTGTTAAAAATAATCTTCAGATCAATTCATCAATTCTCTAAGAGTTCACTGGAAACACAGAGAACTCTAATTACTATTTAACATAGTTAATTCTAACGTTTCCTGTCTATATTTGCTTGAAAGATTTGGCATTCATCCATCAAGAACTACCCATTCTATTATGTTTCACGAATCAGTTCATCGAACCAACTGCGGGTTTAACATTTGTTGCAAGGTCCTCTAGGCTAGTCAACAACCACAGTGATTATCTTGACTTCTTTACAAATACACCAACCTTCTCGCTGCAATTAGTAAACAGTCTTTTTTAAACCTCAACGTTAAGCATACCATATTCACATATTCATTTTTTTTGTTTTGTAACTGACATCCATACATATGCATGTACGTTTAATTATGTTTATTTTTTGTATGTGCTATTTTATTTTCTTTTCTTATGTGTATTGTAAATTTCAAATTGTATATTTCGATTTTTAAATTGTATTTCAGAAATGGGCTTAGGCCCGTAAATAAATAAGTAAATTTTCCTTTCATCACTTGTACTTTAAGCAGTTTTCTATGAATAATAATAAAGAAATTCTAAACCAAATTTGAAGTCTATAAGATAACGGTTTCTTTACATTTGTTTACTTCCCGATTTGGCAGAAGGTGACGGAGTTCTTAAAGTTGTCAAAGATGATGACGTTAGAGCCGAGAAAAAATCAGAAGTAGGACTGGTCCCGCCCGTTTCAGCATACTTTCTCCATATTTTGCACTGCCTTTTTCGAGTGATTTTTGTTTGGATTGGTTCTGGATACCTACAAGGTTTAACGGCCAACGTTTTGGCGATTCCTTTGGTCCTGCAACACGTTTAAAGTATTTTTAATGTTTCTCGTTTGACGTTCGCAATGTTAGTATTACTTGTATGGGATTTTTGGTGGTAGGACAAATTCAGGTATGGGTTTTAGACGACTCACTTTCCTGCGAGTGGGCATTTCCCTAATTTTTAACATGGTATCTACATATTTTCGTGGTATACCCAAAATTCCTACAGGTATGTTCATTTCGTAAAGGAGCTCCTCAGGTGCCGTATACGCCGCTTCTAAATAAATTTGCCTTGGGTCAGAACTAAAATGGAACAATAATCAATAGAATGGTTAACAAATAATAATAATAATAATATATTTTATTTCTTTCACTTAAATGTATAAAATACACTAACAAAAGAAAAAGTCGAGAAAAGCAGGTATATAACATTCAGAAGTAAACACACACATAAAATATATTAAACAATTATTTATAAATTTGATTTAATTAAACTGTGAAAAACAAGACGCACAATTGCTGTGCCTATCCTATTTTACTTTCTTCATTAAAGTTAGTATCGAATGTTATTGCATAGTAATGAATATTGTACTGCAACAAAAATAGTAAGCAGGCGGTGGAAACAAAAGAAGGTAAAACGAGACGTCATTTTGATTTGACAATTAAGAATTGTTTACTTGGCAGCAATTTAAGTATTTTTCATTAAATTATACCTAAGTTATCACGTTGTAAACTCTGTTTTGCCATGTAATCAGGAAATGAAAAAGTAGGTATGCTACTAATCTATGGCGAATGTAAGAAAAATAGCAGGCGGTCTGCTGACTTATATCAAGAAAGATTTCCCGAAAGAATTCATCCACCAAACAACTATTTTGTAAGAGTTGAACAGCAATTCAGAAGTGAACCAGATGTACCGGAAAATAATTTCATTATCGATGAAGAGTCGGAAATCAATGTACTTGAAATTGTCGAGGCAGATCCCATGATTTTGATAAGACAGATTGAGGACCAAACCGGTGTAAATCGGGAATCAGCTCGACACATTTTGAAAAAACACAAATTTAAATCATACAAGTATCAAATACACCAGCATTTATACGAAAATGATTTTCAAAGAAGATTGAACTATTGCAATTGGTTTCTTTCTGAACAGACACAATTTGGACAATAATTTTCATGAACAAATTTTATTTTCCAACGAGTCCAGGTTCACTAATTTGGGATTATTTAATCGTAACTACACCCGTTATTGGGCACAAGAAAATATCAGGAGCGATTTAGGTTTAATGTACGGTTAGGAGTAATTGGCAGAAGAATTATTGGGCCAATAATTTTTGATGGTCTATTAAATGGAGAAAGATATTTGGGATTTTTGCAAAACCAGATACAAGATTTTTTGGAACAACTGCCACCTAATGTTAACCCAATAATTTTTCAACAGATGGGGCTCCACCACATAATAACAGAGTCGTGGTGAATTATTTAAATGAAAGGTTTGGAGAAAACTGGATGGGAACAAATGGGCCCGTTCGATGGCCTGCAAGGTAACCAGACCTTAAGCCGCTTGATTTTTTTGTATGGGGCCACCTCAAGGAAAACGTTTATAGAACTCCACCAACAAACAGAGAAGACATGGAAATGAGAGTCAGAAGAGCAATCGATGGAAGTACTGAATTACAGTTAGATAACGTGCTTAGGACGACTACCGTCACAAACACACGATTGTGCAGAGATAATAACGGACAACATTTTGAGCATCTGCAGTAATAAATACTTTTATATGTAGTACTTCAGTAAATATTTCATTTTAATTTCATTCATTCGTTGTAAAAATGTATTACATAGTGTAATGGTTTTTCATCGATTTTGTTCAAATGTATTTTACTGATGTTTTTTATTTATTACAAAAATCATTTTACCTACTTTTATTTTGTTTCCACCGCCTGCTTACTAAATATTTTTGTTGAAGTACAATATTCATTATTATGCAATAACATTTGATACTAATTTTAATGAAGAAAGTAAAATAGGATAAGCACAGCAATTGTATTGGACAAAAATAAAGGATAAATAAGTATTTTTTAACTAGGTGAAATAAAAAAATGTGGTTCCTATCTTGGTTTTTATGATGTCGTGGGTTGTTTAAAGATATTTTTTTTAAATAAGTTAGATCTTATTAGTCTGTTCAGCTACTGGTTATTCCCAAAAAAATATGAGGCACAAAATTGCATACCAGAGGTCTTTCGATATCACGGCACACTACGCATCAATATCTGCCAAAGTTCATATCAGGGCCACCTAGACTTAACAAACTAAAACTGATATTAACTGTCATTTTAAAAACAAATGTGTTCCGATACATGGTTGAAAAGAGAATCTAGAGACGAATTAGATAGGTAAAAAAAAATATACAGGGTGCCATTTAAAATCACAGAGATGTCACTTCCGGTGAAACCGAACACAAATAAGAGTTCCCCTAATTTTTTTGAGTCGCATGCAAACAAATAATTAACATATTTACTACATACCACTCTGTATCAGTGACGCCTATCGCAAGCATTCTATAATCGTGATTATCAAAGATAAGCTCTTGCACTGCTGGGGATCTGTGCAGAAGCTTCCTCTCAACCGTATGTGCTCTTCCGAGGAATATTCTATCTTCTGCGGGGATGGTGTCGAATAAGGTACTTTTATTTGCGCCATGTGTGCTTGGGCTAAATAGGTTCGTTCGTAACATTCTGTTTAACTTCTTTTCTATAAATAAATAATACGATTGTAAACAGATTGTTTACATAATTCTTTAATTATCTATTAATATTTTTACTTCGAATAGTTTTAGTAATGTGACAAATTACCAATCAGTGTTATATATTTTCTTGACAAAGCTATCCAAATGACGTTTATCGTCACCATCATCAAAGCCTCAAACAAGCGCCTGTCTCTATCAGAGAAGGAATCATTATTTTTATTGTTCATGTGATGAAACCTCTTGGCATCTCCTATACCCAGTAGAATAACCGAGTAGGATCTGGCAACCATACCCCTAAGGTCCGCCAAGTCATCCCGCACGATATTTTCTAGCTCTGTAACTATAGGTTGGCGCAATTTCCGTTTGGATTCTTCTCTACGCGCCTGCATCTTATTCCAAACCTTAACATTTTAAGGGTAAAATTAAAAGATAGAATTAGATCAAAATCAAATCAAGAGAGTTATCAGCTGCATTGTAAAGTTAGAGAACATATGGCGAGTATAGCAACTCGTTAATAGTTACAATAGGTGACTACAATCTACCTGACATAACCTTTAGCAATGACCATCTTGGCCTTTCTACCTCAGGCTACAATCCGGCCGCTGAGTGCTTAATAGTCATTTTCCTTTCTGAATTTGTATCAACATAATAATATTACTAATGCTAATAATATCACCGTAGGTCTAGTTTTTTGTATCAGCCCAAAAGTTATTATTACATGTGCAAATGATGCCCTAGTTAAATGTGATAGACATCACCCAGCATTAATTATTAACGTTCAATGTGATATGCCAGTTCAGAGTTTAGATTATTAGTACAGTCATTCAACGTTACAAAGGGGCCAGATCTCCGAAATCTGAAGTACTGCTCCGATCTTCTTGAAAATTTAGAATTAAGTTCACCTTACCCTCCTCTTCAAACCTGACTTGGTCGCAAAGTGTGCTTTTTGTTTTTAAGGGGTGAAAACTACCCCTTACTCCAATAAATTGAAAACTAATAAATTAATGCAGTGATGGACTATAATTATGTTCAAATGTGTTAAATATCAATTGTTTTTAATCATGGACCTAATATTTCAATATTTTACTATTTAACTACCCTTAAAAACAACCCCTCACATGAAAATTAATAAAAAAATGTGTTTAAAAAGCATGAAACCTTTTTATTTTGGATCGTAATAGGAGAATTTTTCCCTTTAAGTATAAGAAATCTGATACTTCATTTTTTTAATGATGCAACCCCCAAAAGCCACCCCTAACAATAGAACTTAGGAAAAATTGAAAACTAATAGATGGAAGCAGTGATAGGTTATCATTGTGTTCAAATATGTTAAATATTTGTTATTTTTTATAATGTAACTAATATTTCGATATTTTACTATGTAACTACCCTTAAAAACTACCCCTCACACAATTATTAAAAAAACGGTTTAAAAAGCATAAAATCTTTTTATTTTGGATCTTGAATAGAAAAAAATATATTCGTTAAGTGTAAACGACCTGATACAGCATGTTTCAATATGATTCAACCCCTAAAAACCACCCCTTACAATAAAAATTAGGGAAAAAATCCTTTTGAAAGCTCCAAGTAGTGGAATGCGTAAAAAAAATTAAAATAAATTGCTGCTTATGATATAATGAAATTTTTCTAAAATTTTCATCCCTTAAAAACATCCCTTTCAGGGAAATTAAACTCTTAAAACTTCACATTGTAATTATAATAAAAATATTTATTTTACAATATTAAGATGATTTTTAAAGTGAATATTAATAATTTAATATTAATTTTCAAATTCATCCATTTCTTCACTATCAACTTCCTTTTCTTCTTGGTTGACTGGAGGACAATTTTGGCAACTGTCACCTTAGCAGGTATTCATAATCCAAGAGCCCCATCTTCTGTTGAAGGTCGCCTTCAGAGGAATTTCGCCTAGAGAAGCGCACCTTTCCTTTTCTATCTTTTACTCGTATTATCTATATAACATCTTTTTATGCATGTGTTTATACATGTGGGAATCCAGATATGTATGTATCAAGAAGACACAGCATGTACAAAAGAATAAATCCTTCAAAAACGTTCAAAATTTAGGCACTCCGTAATTTTCCTACGTTATTTCTAGAAAAATGTATTTAGTTTTTTAACGATAACTCGGCTTCCTTTTAAGCTTTTTGCATTCACCCACACATCATTTTGTAGGGAATTACATAAGCTATAAAGTCATGATGATTGCAATATTTCTACACCCTTTCATTCAGAGAAATTTGAAGGTTGAAGGGCTAAAAAGAGGTTTCCTTCGCATAGAAATCAAAGTTTTAAATGCACACCTCGCTTAATTTTTAAGCTACATGAATTTAAAAAAAAGCAAAATTTTCAGTAAAAAGAAAACTAAATTTTTTTTGCGAAACTTTTTTCGTAAAACCATTATTTTTTGAGTTATTTTGAAAAACAACGTATTTTTTGAAAAATTGAAAAAAGAAAAATTTACTTAAAACAACTTTTTTCAAAATGTACATTCTCTAAACCATTCAAACTTTTGGAACATGACATAAATAAAGTTGATTTTTCATGGGCTACGATTAATTTTAATTTTGCCGTTCATGGCGCCAATATAAATTAACTAATATTCTAATATTGTAGAGTTTAGTGTAATAAATTTGTATTGACTATATTTCAACAGTTTTTGTAAACGTCCATGAAAATAAAAATTATTATTATTATTATACTTTCTTTGTATATGTATTCTTGTATTTTTGCAATATCGGGGTATTCTGTTTAAGTAAATGAATTATCATTAACTCTTTTTAGTATTTACCTACCTGAAAGTAATATTGAAAATATATTATTAATGATCTCAAAAAGTTATCCATCGACTGTGAGTGAAAGTAACTTATAAATTCTGGACTTAGCAGTTCCGCATCACAGGAATATATGGCCACATCTTTAACATCCTGAAGAGTGATAACTTCTGGCTCGCCTATTTTGACTTTTCTTTGAAAAAATCTGCGAAATTTTTGCTGCAAATGAAATCGGTACATTAAAAAATCAAATCAGATATTATTCTAAACCTATTATACTCACTTGTGACAAACTTCCAACGGCTTTGTTAAAGGTTCTTTCTTGAGAAATAATTTTTGATGCAACTGACGTACTCGACTGTTGACGTTCTAAGGTTGTCGAGTACTGTCTTATGCCTGGTTCCTTATCTTTGGCATCACGACTAAGTATTGTTCTTGTTAATCGATATCAAACTAATGTATCACTTACCTTAAATAGATCAACTCATTAGCAAGCTCATTCCATGCCCAATGCCCACCTTTAAGGCAACCCTGTTTGTCGCCAGCTGACATTTTTCTGACTGACAGTGAATAAAAAAATCGAAACAATGAAACAAAATATATTAGAACTACTTTAACAAATAGTTTAAACTTATAAAAAGCTTTTTATACATTGTTGAATTTTGCCAAGTAAATCCCCAGTGTAGGACTTGAACAAAAGTCCTGTGAAAATCACGAGGAGACTCCATATTTTCTCGCAATTACACAAGGCTGGAAAAATATACATGACTTTTTTTCAAACTATGAAGTATATCAGCAGTTACCTTTATACGCCAGCAGCTGAGATAAAGTTGTGTAGATGGATATAAAATGCAAATGAAATTCGTGTACGCTTATGTCCCATATTATTGACGGTAGGAATAAAAATATCCCAGTGCTTGACAATGTTACTGTTTTGAAAATCATTAGAAATGATATCATTTGCTGGCTCTTTAAAAAATTATACATTATCGTCAATATGTAGATCACCACCACAAAACAAAGTGTATCTAAAACAGTTGCAAGTTAGCACGTAAATACAACAAGCTAAACTTAATATTATCACAACCTTAATAATTCAACTTTTTTTCTATTAAGTTGGGACCATACTGGAACCAGACTTTTATCATATTGCATGTTTTTAACTTAATAACTAAACACAGAGGAATTCTAATATAATAAATGTGACCAAAAAATTCACTTACTGATTGTTACATTTAAGCACATCTTATAAAATTTAAAATCTTCTAAATATATGTCTGCTTCGGCTAAGTATGGTTGTGTATCATTTACTTCACTTTTCATGTCCATTGTAGTTATTGTCCAATTAGAGTACGTCTCAAGTAGTAGCAATATTATCGAGAGCTTCCAAAAATTCTGAAACAACTTCCACAGTATCATCATAATCATAAATTATGGGTGCGCTGGCAAACCTTAAACTCCGAATTCAATAAGATATGTTTATATGCCATACTTCTTAACAATATCACGTCAATTATTATAATAACTGTGTCATACTCCACATATTTATCAGCTATGTTGTTACAGATGTCCTGCAAAGTTTAAGATTATTCAAAAATAAAGCTATATTTGGTTACAAACATACACATTCGGTTAGTTTTAAAACTGTTTCACTGTATTTTTTGTACAAATTTTTTACAGGATTTCCGCAGTTAATACAAACGTATTCTTTAATTTCTTCAGTCATTTTATTCCAACTTTCTGTTTTGAAGTCCTTATTTTCAAAATAAACTCGACATAACCTAAAATCATCATAGATTTGACGTTATAAAGGGATGGCGCTAAGAGAACAGAGAGAGAGAGAGAGAGAGAGAGAGAGGAGTAATGTGCAAGGTTTGTTTTACAAACCTTGAATAATGTGAGCATGTATGTCACGTGACTGTTGTTATTTAAAACGCCAGCAAAGTTCTTTTATTTGCATGATTTTAGTGCTATTAACATAT
Source organism: Leptura quadrifasciata (assembly GCA_963675555.1). NCBI lineage: Eukaryota > Metazoa > Arthropoda > Insecta > Coleoptera > Cerambycidae > Leptura > Leptura quadrifasciata. The sequence continues at coordinate 7,315,288 of OY776681.1, read as the reverse complement.
CAATACATCTCTTTTTCTATGCTCCATTTACTTCTAACATAAAGATTTGTAATGAGTAATAACCGCGATGAGTAATGACAAATCTATGCAAGTTTGGGAGTATGCAGTTTCCTGTATATCTGGTTGCCTAATATAAATAACGCCTGTTTACAATTAATAATTTTTCGCTTCGATGTTGGTACATATTTCTCCCACTGTTGGTATCTCAGTTGTTTACTGTCAACAAATAAAATTCAAACTTATCTTTCATCGATTGAAAATTGAGCACTTTCTTTGAAAAAATGTTCGGTACGAAACACAATGAATGTGTGGGGTTTGAATCTAGATGGAAAGTAAAGAAGTAAGGATATAAACAGTTAATTTTTTTTTTTTATAAATTAAAGATCCATTTTAGAGTATTAGCTGAGAGTTCAACTCAAACTTCAGAATTCGCTGTATCGGAAAAAGGCACCAGTACTGTCGGCAGCAACAATACAGAGGTAAATATATTGAAACTTTGCCTATGTGATATAGTAACAAGTATTGTAGGTACAAACAGTCACTGAAGCTTCTCCGCCAAAAAGTGCAGAAACTGATATGCAAAAATTGGCCGATTGGTTGAATAAACTCTATCCGAAGGTAACCGGAGAGATTGATAATGTGAATAATTCGAAAGTTTTTAAAGAATATAAGCTGCAAGGTGATATGACTGAGGCAAATTGTAAATTAATGCAAACTGTGAGAGTGTCAGATGCATTAGAAAGCGGTGACAAGGTACGATCATACAAATATAACAAAAACTGTACTTAGAAATGTACTCTATTATAGGCTTCAAGAATTTCTGCAATATCCTGGAATCAAACTGGAAAGTCTATAGCAGTAACATGCAATTACGATCATCAATCTTGGTGCTATCATACAGGCTACATCTGGATATACACATTGGACAGGTATTTCTTAAAATAATTATGAATAATTTAATTGAATTTCTAACTAAAAATATAACATTTCAATGGAGAAAATTATGTAGTGCAGATCTCTAAGTTAAATGCAACAAATGTTGTTGTATTTAATACTCTATTATTAGGGAAGAAAAACTACCAGATGTACCCAGAAAACAACTGACCACTGAAGGTTGCGTTACGGACTTAAAGTTCCATCCTCAGCATCCCGCTATTATTGCTGCTGCTACATATTCAGGTAACGTAACAATTATAGATTTTATAATATGAAGCACAAGCTTTAGTTTTATATTATTTCTTGAACATATGAAAATATGGAGTCCAGAATGTTATTGGCATATAATACTTCACAATCATATAGCGTCTCCATATATGCGCTACTTTATATAATTTGTAGGAGGTGTTGTTGTATGGAATGTGCAGAGCGATGGAGATGATCTAGTATGCACTAAAAATGCCCACTCAGAGACAGTAACTCAACTGTCCTGGATAAGCGATGTATATTCAGCAAAAAGTGTCATATTGGCCACCTCCGGCATAGATGGACTTTTGAAATTGTGGAATTTTAATTCAGCTAATAACTCTTTAACCATCAAAGCTAAGTAAGGGCGATTATGCATTTTAGTTTAATTGCACTTGAGCCGACGGATCCTTACTTTTATCGATCTTGACTGCATCTAGTAGATGCGCCAGGTGGGTCAACCGATAGGAACACTCTTGTAACTTTTGAATGGGAAAATAGATCTTTTTCAAAATTGGTGTAGTGATATGGGATGAAATTTCCAATGTATTGATGGAAGGAACCAAAATAGCCGACTTTTTGGTTCCGAACCAATTTACATGGAAATCAAATTTTCAAATGAGAGACAACCTGTATATTTTTGTATATTTGGATCCTGCTGGCCAAAATACATATGACCCTCAAATATTATTTTGATTTTCAAAAAACACGGATTTTTAAATTTTTAGTTTTAATCGTAGAAGGCCGTGGTTTAGCTAAAATTTTAAACATCGATTTGCAAGCACTTTTAAAATTTTATCTCTTTAGATACTAACATTAAACACGAATTATTCTGCATTAAGATCAACGATATTGGTTATTCAACAAAAACTTTTTTAATGAAAGAATGGAGATCTTTAACTTAAAAAAAAGAATGATATGCATAATGTCTACTTGGAGTATCCATATATCAGCTGAGCCACATGGTATAGGCATCTGCACATTTTCCAAGGTCGCAGCTTGGAGGGAAATCAAATAACACATAACCTCACTTTAGTTGGTTGATTACTTACAGCTAAAACAAATCAATGATTCTAACGTCAAAATATTTACTTGTGGTTTGTGATATATGACGAGATGACATTATTAGAAACTTATGTCTTATTTGTTTTCCCTTTAAGCGATGACCTTGAAAAATATGACATCACATGCAGTTGCCCAGTTCACATGATTTGTTGGCTCACTTTTTACATCGTTATTTTGATTTGTTTTATGAATTTTTTCCAGATATAAAGTAAAGCCACCCGTATTGCCAGGCATTCGTGAGAAACGCGAAAACTCCGACTACCTAGAGCAAAAACTTTCACGCGGCATCATTTGCTTTGATTTCTCAAATCACGTGTCTGATTTGTTCGTAGTTGGAGCCGAGGGTGGTCTTGTGGTGCAGTGCTCAGTTTTGGGCACCAGCGAGTTGAAAGGTACAAAGATTTCTTATCTATGTTACAAAGACCGAACGAATTGTGCAACAGAACGCTACTCATTGTCTTCTGAACAGTGTGGTGGCAATGTTTTTTTAAATTTTGCTATGAGGGTGGAAAGTGAAGTTGCACGGTTTCAGTTCCTGCTTCCTGCACAATTCTTCTTCTCACTCTGAATATATAGGTTTAAAGGTTTACGACTTTATTTTTAATATTTATGGAACGAAAAAGGACCGAGACGTGCATCGATCTTCACCTTCAACCATTTTTCATGACTCAATATTAACCATTTTAATATTTAGGCAGCACAGAGGAAGAACCTTTGCTAGATCCAGTTTTTAAGTATTATGAGCCACATGAGGGGGAAATATGCTCCGTTGGTATTTCACCAAATCGAAAGGACATGTTTATGACAAGCGGTACCGATGGCCAAATCAGGATATATCTGTTTGGACAAGTATTAAAGTATATTTAGCGTTATAATCGTCATATATCCCCTTTCATACATTTATAGGAAGAGCCAGCCCAAATAATTTTTATGAGAAATCCCATGAACGACTTAACTTTTGTATTGCATGAAGAAAAACTAATAGCAGGATGTGGAAGTAGCGGGATTCTAGAAATATTCCACCTAATTAGTGGTAGATCTGTTGATAATGTTACCGATGAGATATTCTTAAAGCGTGTGTTGACTAGTTTGGCTGTGAATGCAACCAAGTAAGGTTTTTTTTAGGAATATTTTTTATATAGAGAGTATATATTTTGCTTTTTAGGACTAATGTTGTAGCTATTGGAAACGTAAACGGAGATCTGCAGTTATGGAATGTACCTTGGCATTTGTTTGCAGATAATTAAGTCATAGCATTTTTCTTGTAATTACATTTCATTCTTGTGTGTGTGTAAGCCTGTCCTGAATTACATAATAGTATTGAAATGTGTTGCTGTTTTTTTTCACGTCAAAATAAGTTCTAAGCATAAAATACATCTCATTAACAAACTTATTTGTTTTAATAGTATTCGACCATATGTTATTTTCATGAAAATTACATAAAAACTTCTTTAGTAGTGTGCATAAGTAATGAATTATTAACAGACGGCTATTTTAATGAACGATGAAAAGTAGCGGCCCCGTGATGGAACCCTGAGGTGTACTCCATAAGTAGCCTTGAAACTTGAGTCTTCGTCATTTTAGTCAAATGGCCTTCTTGTTCCATAATTGGACCTATAGTAGATCGTGATGCCACTGCAAAAATTTCTCCCACTAGCTTTCTTGGTGTCTATTTGCCAATAGGTGCAGGGGATGGAGGAATTAATTAAAACTTAAAATTTTTGACAGCAATTTTTCATGTAATTAAAAACGCGTGGAAAATGTCGGTTTTTTTCTGTTGTTTAGTGATTTTTAAGAATAAAATCTAGTTAGGTTGCTCAGCTACTGATTGTGCCCAAAAGAATATGATACACAAAGTTGCGTACCACAGGTCTTTGGATACCATGGCACACTAAGCATCAATATCTGCCAAGGTTCATATCATGGCCACCTAGACTTGTACAATAAAATGGCTGTTAACTGTCATTTTAAAAACAAATGTCACGTTGAGGTACATGGTGGAAAAGAGAACTTAAAGACGAATTAGATAAGTGAAAAACATATACAGGGTAACATTTAAAATGGCAAAGTTTGGGTCATTTCCGCTTAAACCGGAAGTTCAAGAAAACGTTTGATAGGCTCAAAACAAGGACAATTATGTAATATACAAGTCTCCCAAAATTCAAAATTTTAACTTCTTAAATAGCAAAGTTATAGAGTGTCACATGTCTCCTGTGTCACCCGATATATGGAAAAATCAAAATGTTGCAAGATAAATTTGTATAAAATTTAATTACGAACATTTTTTCCTTTTGATTTTTTTTTATAAAGTGCACGGGTTTCGAGAAATTCTTGGTATCCGGCTAAAATTATCGAAAAAACATTTTAACCGACTTCCCCCCAACTAAAATTTTGCCCCCATTTAACACCATATTCGGCACGTCGAAACCTGCAACTTTATGCAAAAAAAGTGCTGTATCCAGGTTTTTCCGAAAACTCCATTATTTTCCCTGTTTTGGCTGGACTAAGAAATCAAGCATTTCCATAAAAAAACGTATGCAACTTACCTTATGTCAAACTTACAGTTTTGTCAAACAAAATATGAATTTGACAAGACTTTCCACAGTCATTTTCAGCAATAGATATAGTTTATCATTACTGTATAATAATGTAAGAGATGCACATGTTTGGTATCCGGATGCAGAATATTTTGCCCAATTCGATGGGCCCGTTATGTATCCTGACGAGGTCACCTCAAAGTGGAAAGTACCTCCCTATAATGCGAAGAAACGCCCAAGAGAAATGAGGGTACAAAATATGGTGATCAATTTCGGACCAGCACATCCGGCCGCCCATGGATGCTTGAGAATGATCTCTCATTTGGACGGAGAAGTAAGTAACACCTAAAATAAATATGACGTTCCCAAAATGGGCTAGGAGACACTCAAAATCACGGATTAAATGAGAATATTTAATATATAAATCTCTAATGGAAAGTTAAGAGGACAGTAAAAATCCTACAACTATTATAGCAGTATGCTCACAGATCGATCTGTGAGTATGCTCACGTATTAGGCAACCCACACTGTGCTATTGTCATGATGCTAATGGCGCGAAATAAATTCACTTGGACTTGACTCTTAATGCTCTAGTTAATAAAGACTATTATCAAGAGGGTTAACATAGAAAATACATATGAAGGTCACTTGCAGCTAATTTTACAAATAATTTAATTCTCTTCAAAAAACCTTTAGTGTCATTATTCCCTAAGCCAATAAAAAGAATAGCTATTTGTCAAAATGCACTTGAAAATGATAATTTTTCATGTTTTTCTCGTTTATCTCCATTCACTCGTTATCAAAACGATTTTGTCATATTCAAAATTAGATTTTCTTTAATTTTTATTCGATACACTATGTACGATCTATCGTTTTCGAGTTTTTATCGATTTTATAATTCAGTATTCTAAGTTTAATATTTTAACGCATTTTCTACAAATGAGCACAAAAAAATATCTTTTTAATCGTCTAAAAGGAAATCTTTGCAAAAAAATATAGATATTAGAATAAATAACCCAAAAGGGGTCTTTTACCTGGATTCTATTTAAGAAATTCTTTGATTAACAAAATTTATCATAGATAGGGCGCCAACTTGTCATGCCATTTTGGGAAAATGGCCGCGCAAATGACTTCTTGCAAATTTATAAAATATTAATAATAATAACAATAATAATAATAATTTATTTTCCATAATGACAACATTACAGTTGTATAGGAATAGTCAAGTTACACAAAAGCAATAAAATATCTTAAAATAAAAACTAGATAAAAAAATCACATAGAATAAATGCATTTTGATAACAAAAACAGTTTTAACTTCCTTTTAAAATCTAGCAAATTTCTAGCAATTTTACATTCTGTTGGTAAATGATTAAACAATTTTGGACCCATGTAATTTGGTGAATTAAAGGTTATATTAAGTCTTGCAAATGGTACTCTAAAGTCTTCCTTGATATGTGTATTTGCGCTATGAATATTTTTATTCATAATAAATATATTTTTATTTTGGTAAACATAAACACACAGTTCAAATATGTACAAAGATGGTAAGGTTAAAATCTTATACACTCTAAACAATTCTTTGCAAGAATGGGTACTAGAGACATTCGCTATACGACGCAATATACGTTTTTGAGCAATAAGAACGTTCTGTGATAGAGTGGAGTTTCCCCAGAAACAAACACCATATACCTCATTCTGGAATCGACTTGGGCATAATATAAATTAACTAATTGATCCCTAGTAAGTACTGACTTAATATTGTTAATTATGAATGAAATAGATGAAAGCTTGGAAATTATATATTCACAGTGTGATTTCCAGTTTAAACACTCATCAATATTTAAACCTAAAAATTTTATATTATTATGTGTACTTACCTGTTATAATAGAGTTGTTGACATTAAGAGAAATAAATTCGCAGTTTTCTGTCTATTATGAAACTGAGTTAACTGAGTTTTATTAGTATTGAAATGAAGTTGATGTCGATCGAAAAATGTAGATACTTTTTCAATAACGTTATTACATTTAATTTTTAACTCATTATGCATGGGATCTTAAACAATCATGGAAAGATCATCGGCGTACATTGAAAAGAATTCGTTACATAACATGAAATCAAGCTCATTAATATACAGTATGAATAACACAGGGCCCAATACTAAGCCCTGTGGAACACCCATACTTAGAAACGAACATCCAGAATTGACCATGCATGTCTTACTTTCATTTACATATTGTATACTTACATACTGTTGGTGATTGATTAAAAATGACTTGATCTAGTTTAATAAATGTCCTCTAATACCATAATCGTTCAATATACTTAACAATTTTGTATGGTTGACGCAGTCAAATGCCCTGCTGAAATCAAAAAATATTCCAACAGGGCATTCCCCTGCCTTAATGTGATTAATAATACGATTATAGAATGCTGTTACGGCTGTTATAGTTGACTTTCCACAACGAAAACCATGTTGCTTATCCGTCAAAATTTTATGTTCCACTAGAAAATTAAGTAAGCGATCTAGATAACAGTATTCAAATAGTTTAGAAAAACTAACTGGTACTGTTACAGGTCTATAATTCTCCAAGAAATGTGGATCGTTTTTCTTAAATATGGGTATTACTTTACCTATTTTTAGTGTATCTGGAAACGCTCCAGTATTAAAGGACAGATTTACCAAATAAGTCAGTGGAGTTATCAATAATTTTAAAACTTTTTTAATTAAGAAGCCAGGTACATCGCCTGGTCTAGATGATCTCTTATTTTTTAGTTTGCTATTTAATAAGGAAAACAGCTCGTCTTCTATGAACGGTCTCAGAAACAATGTATGGTTGATACTTTTTGATACTTTATTAGGAAAAGAAGTAGTATTATGAGTATTGGGTATTTGATTTACAATATTGATTGGTGTATTTATAAAAACCTCATTAAACAACGAGGCAACCACTTCTCTGGATCTTCGATGGTACACTCGTGATGATTTATCTGAAAATTATTGTGTATTTTATTTTTATTCGATAACTCTGAAATTGTTTTCCAAGCAGCTCGCATAGGGTTATTTGAGTTAATAATTTTATTTTGATAATATTCTCTTTTCGATTTAGTAACTAAGTTATTATGCGTCCATATTGCCTCCTTGTAAGCAGTAGTCAAGTCAGGATATGTTCTTTTTAAAATATATAAATCTTTCAGATACGTACTAGATGATCTAACCTCATTATTCACCCATTTTTTGTACTATTAAAATATCTACGTTTAGGAAAAGAACAGTTAAAATGATATAGAAATGTTTCATAAAAGAGATCAAATGCTGAATTAAGATCTTGTATATTATAAATGTAATGCCAATTTTCATTTTGAAGTGCTTGTTCAAATTTTATAACGGCACTATCATTAAAACTTTTTTTAATATAAGATGTACTATGACAATTAGGTTTTTCAGAAGAGAATTCCAATAGGACAGTTCTATGATCTGGAGATGATATTAATGAATCTATAAAAAAAATTCAACGTAAAACCACTTCCAATATATTTTCCCCTATCCACTTTGGACAGTTCACCGGCATCCGCTTACCGAATCAAAATTTCAGGTTGTTAAACGCCTGGACCCCCACATAGGACTCCTACACCGCGGCACAGAGAAACTGATCGAGTACAAGACATACACTCAAGCTCTACCTTACTTCGATCGCCTAGACTACCTTTCCTGCCTGTGTAACGAACACGCCTACTGCCTAGCCGTGGAAAAGCTCTTGAACATAGAAGTGCCCAGAAGAGCGAAATTCATAAGGACCTTGTTTTCTGAGATAACGAGGGTGATGAATCACTTGGCGGCCACGTCTTTTCTGACTCTGGACGTTGGCGCTATCACCCCGCTCTTCTGGTTTTTCGAGGAGAGGGAGAAGTGCTATGAATTGTGCGAGAGGGTGTGTGGCTCTAGGATGCACGCAGCATATTTCCGGGTTGGGGGCGTCAGTCAGGTGAAATAAAACAATCGACATAGAGTTGAGCAAAAATAATTTTTCTCTTTTATAGGACATTCCCATTGGCTTAATGCACGACATATACGAGATTTTTTCGAAAATGCCAGAGAGATTGGACGAAGTGGAGGATGTAGTTACAAAGAACAGACTATTTGTTCAAAGAACGAAAGACATTAGTGTACTAACTGCCCATGATGCGTTAAACTTTGGATTCTCGTAAGATGATTTTTATACAAGGTGGGGTAATAGTGCGTCGGACCTCGATATCTCGAGTTATACGATAGCTAGAATTTAAAAAAAAATTGCAAGTAAACTGGATAAAAAAGTCTATAGATAGATAGATAGATTTTATTGATTATATAAGTATATAAATACAAGTATAAATACATCTATAATCAAAAGGCCATCGACCGAGGTCGCGTTTGGTAAATTAAATTATAGTAAAACTAAAAAATAAAAATTAAATACAAAGTAGAACAATACATACAAGTTAACAATTAGGTTTTACAATATTAGACTATGAGATGATGATGGCGGTAAGCCGTTCTCAGAAGACAATAGGTCATATACAAATATATACACACAGACACCTATATATACATATATATACACAAATACACACACACACACACACACACACACACACACACACACACACACACACACACACACACACACACACACACACACCCATATATATACACATATATATATACATATATACACATACATACACATATACACACACATACACACATATACATACAGGCATATGCGCATTTACATCAGTACACATACTTGCATCCTTGAATCTATATGAATTTGGTTACTTTCCCTATATAGAAGATTGGATCTGAAAGGGGGTATGCATGTACTCCTCAACTGAATAAAAGCAGTGTGTAAGCAAATGCTTTTTTATTGTGGATTTAAATTTCACAGAATTATCCAAGAGTTTAACATTATTTGGTAGATAATTGAACAATTTAATATCTAAAGAATTTTTTGCTGCCTTAGCAAGTCGAAAGCGTGGTGTTCGGAGATCATTTCCATTTCTAGTGTGATAATTATGAACTGCAGCATTTGTCATAAACTGACTTTTATTTTTATAAATTTCTAATAACATGGCATATATGTATACTGACGGCAAAGGCATTATATTAAGATTTTTAAAAATAGGCTTGCAGTGGTCTCTATAGCCAACACCAGCAATTGTTCTGACAGCTCGTTTTTGTAGCCTAAAAATTTTGTCTGCGTAACAAGAGTTACCCCATATCAGTGTGCCATAGCTTATATGAGAATGGAATAACGCAAAATAACTCATCCTCAGAGTTCCCATTGATAACGATTTCGTTAGATTCCGTAAGATAAATAACGAGCATGATAATTTATGACTTAACTGTTCGACGTGAGAGGACCAATTAAGTCTGTCGTCGATAGTGGCGCCGAGGAGTTTCGCGCTATTCCCTTTGGCGATATTTTGATTGGTGGAGGAGAATATTAGAATTAAGTTTCAGATTGTTAGTTGTAAACCATTGATTTGCTTGAGAAACTGTGTCTGCACACGTCAACATCAGATCGTTTATGTCTGAACTTGAATTTATTAACGTTGTATCATCGGCAAACGCAATACAGGTGTTGGGAGACATATTATGGAATAAGTCATTGACATATATAATAAACAATATAGGCCCCAGTACCGAACCTTGAGGTATAACTGGAAGTTACTTTCGAACATACAGGGCGAGCCAAGTCGAAATTACAGGACCAAGTGTTTTTTTTTTAATGGAATGCTATATATATCAGTACATTTTTTTCATTTCCTAAAAATGTACAGAGTGGACAAAAAATATTTTTCAATTAAGAACATTTTAAATTGAATTTTCTTAATTTTTTCAAATGGAACCCCGTATATTTTTTGACGATATGATGTAGAAATGAAAAACGAACATTTCTTGTGAGTACTTACTTCTCTATGGCTATAATTGCAACCAATTTCGTTTTATAAATAAATAAGTGTCAAATTCAAGAATAAACTTAAAAAAAGAGGTTCCCTCAAATAATTCATTAGAAAATTTATAACAGGTGTTCGACGTGTTGCCCATTTTGATTGACACACGTCTTTATACAATTTTGAAATGAGGCCATTTAGTGGGACCATTTCTTCCAATCCATTGAAATGAGTAAATAGTATTTAACCGGTCCTTTACTGTAATGTTTTTTGTACATTTTTTGCTGTTTTCATTATTCGACAAGCAATAAAACACTCACATGCAAAAAAACGCAACAAGTTAATATTTGGTAAAATTTGAGGTCTTATAATTTTTTTATTTTTAGTTCAATTTTGATAAATTTTTAGCAAACTGTAGATGAAATGACTAATTTCAACTTGCATATCCAGTCTTTTGTTAAATGCTGGTGTATTAGTCATTATACAGGGTTAATTAAAAGTTAGTTGTATAACCCTAACTTTAAAACACCCTGTGGAATAATTTCGTTGCCAAATTCTTACAAAATACCATTTTTTGTTAAGAATCATTCCTTTCTTACATTTCGTTTTTTGGTTCATGTATTTAGGTGCACTGGTTCATTTTTAAAAGCGAAATGAATTTGCGCCACCAACAGTTTACTTTGAGAAATGTTATTTTTTGACGAGCCGGCTTTGCTCGTTGTTGCTCTAATGTCATATTGACAGTAATTTTTGTTACGCAAGTCCTGTTATACTGCTACTATGGTTTTAAGTGCGGAAAATTGCGCAAAAACTGTTGCTCTTGTTGAAGATGGACGTAATTATGAATATGTTGCAAGAACCCTTCATGTTCACGCTCTACCATTAAAAGAGTAGTCGAACGTTTTAGACAAACTGGCTGAAATAAACGTAGGGCAGGTTGTGGCAGAAAACGAAAAACTACTGCTAGGGATGACAGATTTGTTCACATTAACACTCTGCGGGATCGTCATGTAACATCAGTGCAGACAAGAAATGAACTCCAAGAGGTCCGAGGTACTAATGTTAGTGTGTGGACAGTTCGCCGAAGATTGAAGGAGTTTGGTTTGAAAGCTTGCAGACCAGCAACTGGACCTAAAATGCTTCCTCGTCACCGAGTAGCTAGACTGCAATTTGCCACTGAACATTTACCTTGGAACTTAGGGCAATGGAACAATGTTCTTTTTACTGACGAATCCAGATTCAGCTTACATTCTCCAGATGGACGGAAAAGAGTATGGAGAAGGGCCGGAGAAAGATTTGCAAAGTGCACGTTCAGTCCCCGTCTAAGCTATGGAGGAAGTTCGGTAGTGGTGTGGACAGGAATAACCCGGGAGGCCTGCACCGATTTGGTGGTCATCGATGGATCCTTGACGGCCCACCGATATATTGAGGAGATATTAAGCAATTACGTTGTACCTTTTAGTGGATTTATCGGCGATGGCTTTATCCTAATGCAGGATAATGCGCGGCCACATTCAGCATTGCGTGTTACACAATACCTCGCGGAAGTTGGTATTAACAAAATGAACTGGCCAGCATGTTCGCCCGATCTTAACCCCATAGAGCATGTGTGGGACATGCTTGGTAGGCGGATCAGAGATCGCGAAGTAGCTTCGGCTACGGTAAATGAGCTTCGTTTAGCCCTTCAGGAGGAATGGCAAAATATACCTCAAGATACTATTCGTAACCTTATTGACAGTATGAACCGACGTATGCAGGCAGTTATAAGGGCTAGAGATGATAATACAAAATATTAAGTTAAATTTGTTGTAAAAAGTACGTTCCTTTAGGTTAATTAAGTTACAGTTGAATTGTTTTGATTTTGAAGTTGAATTGTTTGCATAAATAAATTTTCTTATTTCTCTTTCTTTTTATGTAAGTTGTAATAACTAAACAATATATTGTTGCCATTTCATTACTAGACTCATAAATTAAGCTGTCAAACTGACGTTCGAGCAACAACGAGCAAAGCCGTCTCGTCATAAAGTAAACTGTTGTTGACAAGTTCATTTCGCTCTTAAAAATGAACCAGTGCACCTAAAGACATGAACCAAAAAACAAAGTGTAGAAAAGAAACAGCTCTTAACAAAAATTGGTATTTTGAAAGAATTTAACTACGAAATTATTTCACAGGGTGTTTTAAAATTAGGGTTATAAAACGAACTTTTAATTAACCCTGTATAATGACTAATACGCCAGCATTTAACAAAAGACTGGATATGCAAGTTGAAATTAGTCCTTTCATCTACAGTTTGTCAAAAATTTAAGAAAATTGAACTAAAAATAAAAAAATTATAAGACCTCAAATCTTACCAAATATTAACTTGTTAAGTATTAACATGTGAGTGTATTTGATATAAATTGTCGTGTACAAAGGAGCATTTATCACACTTATCGGTCGTTACAATTTGTATTGAATTTAAAATATTTGGAATTTTACAATATGAATTTTAATAAAGCGGAACTTGTAGACACGACTTTTGTATTGGGCGAGTCAGACAGAATTTGGTTACTTGCCAATAGAATTTATCACTAACGTTATCCTGAAAGAAGGATTCCTGATGTTAGCAGCTTCCAAAACCTTCTCGATAGGTTTCTGGACACTGAAAATGTCGAATATAAAAAACGTGAAAGAATAAAATGTGTTGTGAACGAAGAAAATGAGTTTTCTGTCGTGCTGGCAACGGTTCAGAATCCCCTTGTTAGTCAAAGAGAAGTGAGCTCATTAGTAGGAATAAATAGACGGTCTGTGGGTCGAATCTTAAAAACAAATAAGTTGCATACATATCATATTCAAATGCACCAGGAACTACATGATGACGATTTTCAAAAGCGCCTACAATTTTGTAATTGGGACAGAGATAAAATGCAACATGATGCCAACTTCTTCAATACTGTTTTATTCAGTGATGAGGCAACTTTTCATAAAAATGGATTTGTTAATAGGCACAATTTCCATTATATTGCTTCGGAAAATTCTCACTTTTTTATGCAAGTTGCTAACCAACACAGATGGTCTATAAACGTTTGGGGAGGAATTATGGGAGAATGTAATGGGGCCACATTTCTTTGATGGTACGTTGACTGGAGCTATTTATCTTCATTTTTTGGAAAGCTATCTGCCACATTTATTGGTAAATCTCCCTGAAAGAATTCGAAATAGGATGTGGTTTCAGCAAGATGGTGCTCCACCATATTATTTAAATGCAGTTAGAGACCACTTAGATAATACCTAACCTCATCAATGGATTGGAAGAAATGGACCCACTAAATGGCCTGCTAGATCCCCAGATCTTACAAAAATGGATTTCTCTTTATGAGGATACGTGAAGGAAATTGTTTATAGAGACACACCAACAACAGTACAAAATATGACGGAGAGAATAATAACTGCCTTTACATCTATCACACCGGCAGTTTTAGGAACAGTGGGAACCTCATTTCAAAAGCGCATAGAGATGTGTGTCAATCAAAATGGGCAACGTGGAACATTTATTATAATTTTTTCTACCGAGTTATTTGAACAAACCTCTTTTTTAAGTTATTTTTAAATTTTGTAATTATTGCTCAATTAAACGAAATTGATTGCAATTAGCCCTAGAGGAGTGCTTGCAGAAAATGTTCGTTTTTGATTACTACATCGTCGAAAAATATACAGGGTGTTCCACTTGAAAAAAATTGAGAAAATTCAATTTAAAATGTTCTTAATTGAAAAAAAAATTTTTGGCCACCCTGTACATTTTTATTAAATGAAAATGATTCAAAAACATTAATTAGATGTCTCGTAATTGATATGCACATAAGTTTTTCTTAAAACCCATAATTGTGATCGTGGTGATTTTTTTAATATCCATCTGCAGATTGCATTAGTTCAACAAAAAAATTCATTACATCCAAGCGGTTGGGAGATATTCAATGCTAATATAGGTATGAATAGAGCCTAGAAAGAGGCTTCAAAAAATGTACTGATATATATAGCATTCCATTTAAAAAAAAGGCACTTGGTCCTGTAATTTCGTTTTGGCTCGCCCTGTATGTTTGAAAATAATTTCCAGTTATAGACTTCTTTATCTAGTTTACTTGCAATTTTTAAAAAAATTCTAGCTATCGTAGAACTCGAGATATCAAGGTCCGACGCACTATTGCCCCACCCTGTATAATTCATTTTTCCCAATACCAATAACTATTATTGAGTTAATATAAAATGAAACGGACCAACAGGAATTTTGGTCCAGCTATGAGAGTCCATATTTATTGCAATGACTTAGGGAATATGGATGCGCTCTGTGTAACACCCTGTGTATGAATATTTTACGGTATTGTAAATAATTGGACTATTAGTAGAAGTCTTAATCTTTATACTACTTTAATGTAAATACTTGAAACCTTTTGCATTATGTAAAGTTTTAACCTTTGAAAATTACTGCACTCACCCTGGGGGGGTTGCAGCCTCTATTTAGAATACGATTTTGCATAAGAATACACCATTTTGGTAAGCACATTATTTAACTCTTTCGCTTCTCCCCCGTGGAAAACCTCATCCTATGCCCGATTCTTTCTTTTGCAAAAATTGCGATAAAACTTTTTCTTTTATTATAGTTTGATAATATTGGACTAATAAAGTTGAAATAACAAAAAAAAATTAACCCTAAGCGTTTCAAACCTTTACTGGGGAGAACATGAAGTGACCTCCAAAAAATATGATTTTTCGTAAATTTTTACTACAAACTGATGGGGGAAACATCGAAATATTGCTAAGTGCCCATTTCTATCAAATTGGCAGTAATAATGTTTTGTTTTCTTAACCGCCTCTCAAGTTACCGAAGTAACCCCCTGGAAGATCTCAAGGATCTTGTGCTAGGCAAAGAGAGACGAGGCCCTACAGTTTAATATGGACTCCGAACCACTCTTGGGGCAATTTTTTTAATGAAAAAATTGTTTCGCCTTGCGGGAATCGAACCCACTTCGCTAGGCAACTCAGTTTGCTAACCAGTCGCTTTAAAACACTGAGCTACCATTCCCCATAATGGATATACACCCTTAAGAAATAGTTTAAACCGTGTGTAAAGGGCGCAAAAGTGCACAATTCCGTTTAGAAAAAATGTTTTTTGGCTACCAAATAGGTGAAAATCATATTAGGTCCGTAGAGTTTATATGTAATTTCTGTATTGTTGTTGAACATGGCAGGGAATTTTCAACATTTTATTTCATTTTTGGTCAATTTTGTGGAAGGGTTAAAATGTGCCCTCATAAACGTTTTTTTTTTAGAACAAAAGCTATTTATGCTGTTTTTATTACTTTTTTTTTAAAAATACGACGATTACAAGAATGTTTAGAATACGTTTTTGCATAAGAACACATAATTTTAAAAATATTAGCCCTTAACCCTTTCGTTCTATAGGTACTCGTAGGTAATCATGGTAGACAAAAAAATTACTTTTCAAAACGTGAATATTTCCGTTAGTATTGATTTTTACCCCACACACAAGAGGAAAAGAAATAATTAGAATGCGATTTTGTATCTGAATACAAATGTTGAACTACCATCTATTAACCCTTCCGTTTCATCGTCTTGAATCATTTTTTTCGTTTTTAAAGATTCATATAAAAACGCGATTTGCGCCGTTTTTAATTATTTTAATAAAAAATGTCTAGATTAAAAATCAAAGTGCTTAGAATGCGATTTTGCATAAAAGAAATGACGTGGTAATTAGACTGGTGGGGAGGCAATTTAAGTTAAGGGTAATTGCAATAACAATAAGGGTAATTAAGGGTAATTGCAGTAACAATAAGGGTAATTAAGGGTAATTTCAGTAACAATACGGGTAATTTAGCCTACCGATTTAATAAAAACCCATCCAAATTACTGAAGTGACTAAAAAAATGTGATAAAGCTTCATAGGTGGACCAAAAATTCTGGATTCGTATTACCTCTACACCGACAATTTATTTTAAGAGGACCACTGTTAAGAGCATCCGGCATCAAATGGGATGTCAGGAAGTCACAGCCTTATGAGGTATATGACGAATTAGAGTTTGATGTGCCAGTTGGAACTAATGGGGACATATATGACAGGTTATATATATTTTTTAAATTTCAATATCAAATTTAACGTCAAATAAACTTTAGGTATTTGTTAAGAGTAGAGGAAATCCGGCAAAGTTGTAGGCTTATAGAACAGTGTCTGAATAAGATGCCAGAAGGTGAAATTAAAGTAGACGACTACAAAGTGGCGCCCCCAAAACGTGGCGAAATGAAGGTAATAAGTTTGCTACATCCAGTTGTATAGAGTCTTCTCACACTAACAGACTGTTTCATTTTCATGGAATAAGGAATAGGTCTGCTAGTGTGAAAAGAGTCTTACACGGTTGGCCTGTTTCTACGCTTATATAATAAAACAAATTTACGCAGGTTTCCATGGAAGGCTTGATACACCATTTCAAGTTATTTTCCCAAGGCTTTATGGTGCCTCCCGGAGCAACTTACACAGGCATCGAACATCCGAAAGGTATTCGAAACACGTTGAAAGAATAGGCTTTGTAAATCGGTGATATTCCAGGTGAATTTGGGGTTTACTTGGTGTCGGATGGCAGCTCGAAGCCTTACCGTTGCAAAATTAGGCCTCCTGCTTTCATACACATAGCCGCAATGGATCACCTGTGTAAAAACCACTTACTAGCCGATGCAGTCGCTGTGTTGGGTGAGTGGCATATTTCTGGATTTGTAAAGTAAGATAGGTAGCATGGTAACTTGAACGGAATGGAGGGGTTACGATGAAGGCGGCCAACTTGCGCGTCATCGTGCCTGCTGAAACTTAATTGTACGTATGCATTTTTTGAGACGTTGCGCTTATTTGTTATTTCGAAATATTTGTTGTTTTTGTGTTTATAATCGTGCAGTTATAGTTATTTAGTGTATAATCTAATTGGCAATTACTGTTAAAGAGAAAAGACTCATAGTATATAGAAGTTTGTAACCTGTGTATTTACAGAAATAATTTTAAAGTAAACAGTTTTTATTATTTTCCGTTCATAATAATGAGAAATAACAATGTTACATACAATTATTAGATGACTGGAGGAAAGGGTTGGAGTGTAGCTGTTTGCAAAAACAACTCAAAAAAGGCAAAAGAGAGTGGTGAGATGTTGATGTTTTTTTCCTTCCCTAAAAAAATTACTTAATACAGGAATTAAAATTTATTTTCATATGGTACAAAGAAATATTAGAAAAAGCCAATGAGTGATTTTTTCTTATTAATTGCTGTGTCTAATATGACATGATAAAATTTAATGACCCTCTTGTTAAATTTTATTAATAAATTATTGTGTACACATCTAATGGGCCTTTTCAGTGAATTTTTTTTATTGCTTTATGTGATAGTGTTTTATAAAACATTTCGCCGTATTTTTTTCTTTTTGAGCATGATTTCTATCGGAAAACATATCAAAAGTGCGGAAATAAAGCGCGGGCTTTGAACGTGACGTCACACACCCACCTTAGTGACGTCAAAGAGCCTACGACCTTGAACAGGACATTCGGGTGTATTAGTACTATATTGCAAAGTTGGTTACCTGCTTTTTGACAGTTGACGTTAAAATTGATTTTGACACTTTGACAGTGGTTTCTTTTGGATTTTTGTGTTTGGAAAATGTTTAAAGAGTGCTTTGTTGCAACGTACAAATAGCAACATAAATTGTCCAAGCAAAATATTTGTTTACGTTTCACGAGGTGAAAGCAGACGAAAATCATGGTTTAAAAGTGCCAAAGTTGAGAAGAAGTTGACCAAAACCAGGAACACCCAACACAGAACATAACCACAAAACTAAACGTAAACATGTGTCAGCTGTGGTGTGATGTCAGGCGTTGTGGCAAATGCTGCCAATATAATTCCGGGCGTGTGACGTCACTCAGTCCAAGGTCAAATGCGTGTTCAAATTGCCGTAATAATTGTTTATTTTTTTATTAAACACTGTGAGATTTATATTCGAAACAGAGTTGCACAAGGTGAATATCTATCAGTTAGCTTTCGAATAAACATTTTTGTTTTGAGGTTTAAGAATTTAGTGAAAAGGCCCAGCATTACATTTTTTTAATACTACATAATTGTGAAGGTTGGCCTGGGGAAAAATGTCTACTCAGTACGTCATAAAATAAGAAACTTTTCTAAGTAACTCTTTTCGTTAGGGCGAAAATTAGTATCATGTATATGTTTCTTCATCTATCTTATAACTTATTAAATTCGCTAAGAATTATATAAAGTAATGAAATCAAGACTGAAGTCTCGGGCAAGAAATTGCATACAAGATTAAAAGAACCTACTTCAGTCCCTTGATATAAAATGTACTTCTTTAACTGCATACATTAATTAGTTATAAATTTGATATATAGTAATATGTCAATTTTAAATTCCAAGGAAAACGTTATCGATGTTAATAATCATTAATCAAAAAAGTCAATTTATTAATTTGTGCTTGTAAATTAGAAAATACAAAATACGGAATTCAAATTCATAACTAATTATACTTCTATACTAATGGTTTGAATGCCAGAAATTCGAATGAGCAGGCAGAGTGACGCGTTCCCGCATTTTAAATAGTGATCTCTGATTGGTCGAAAGTTACCATGCTACCTATCTTACTTTACAAACCTTGATACAGGGTGATGTTGATATGCCAAATTTTAACAATTAAGAAAAAAGTTTGTCCAAATATTTAAACACATTTAAAAAATTCTTGTTATGTCACGAGTCTAATTTTTCTGATAAATCACTAGTTTATTAACATTTTGTGTACCGATTGGTAATTTTTACTAAAATTTTTATTTTTATTTGTAGCATCACTGGACGTTGTCTTTGGAGATATAGACCGTTGAAGAAAATTAAAAATATTATTCATCAGCAGTAATATATCATTTTTAAACAGGAATATTTATGTATCGAGTAATTTTTACGTTTAGTAATATTTAATGAAATATTTTTTTATGAATGATAATATAAGAATTTTTCATTTAATCTTTGTTTTACTGTAAAATTTCATGGATTTTATACAGGGTGGGGTAATAGTGCGTCGGACCTCGATATCTCGAGTTCTACGATAGCTAGAAATTTTTAAAAAAATTGCAGGTAAACTAGACAAAAAGTCTACAAGTGGAAATTATTTTCGAATATACAGGATGAGCCAAGACGAAATTACAGGACCAAGTGCCTTTTTTTAAATGGAATGCTATGTATATCAGTATATTTTTTTGAAGCCTCTTTCTAGGCTCTATATCTCTCTATTCATTCCTATATTAGCATTGGATATCTCCCAACCACTTGGATGTAATGAATTTTTTTTTTGAAATAATGCAATCTGCAGATGGATATTTAAAAAAACACCACAGTCACAATTATGGGTTTTAAGAAAAACTTATGTGAATACCAGTTACAAGACATCTAATTAATGTTTTTGAATCATTATCATTTCCTAAAAATGTACAGGGTGGCCAAAAATTATTTTTCAATTAAGAACATTTTAAATTGAATTTTCTCAATTTTTTCAAATGGAACACCCTGTATATTTTTCGGCGATGTGATGTAGAAATGAAAAACGAACATTTTTTGTATGGACCTTTTTGGTTTTATAAATAAATAAGTGTCAAATTCAAGAATAAACCTATAAAAAGAGGTTCCCTCAAATAATTCATTAGAAAAATTTATAATAGGTGTTCGACGTGTTGCCCATTTTGATTGACACACGTCTTTATGCAATTTGGAAATGAGGCCATTTAGTGGAACCATTTCTTCCAATCCATTGAAATGAGTAAATGGTATTTAACGGGTCCTTTACTGTAATGTTTGTACATTTTTTTTGCTGTTTTCGTTTTTCGACAAGCAATAAAACCTCAGTTTGGTATAAATTGTCGTGTACAAAGGACCATTTATCACACTTATCGGTCGTTACAATTTGTATTGAATTTAAAATATTTAGAATTTTACAATATGAATTTTAATAAAGCGGAACTTGTAGACATGACTTTTGTTTTGGGCGAGTCAGACAGAATTTGTTTACTTGCCAATAGAATTTATCACCAACGTTATCCTGAAAGAAGGATTCCTGATGTTAGCAGCTTCCAACACCTTCTCGATAGATTTCTGGAAACTGGAAATGTCGAATATAAAAAAAGTGAAAGAATAAAACGCGGTTGAGAATCCCCATGTTAGTCAAAGAGAAGTGAGCTCATTAGTAGGAATAAGTAGACGGTCTGTGGATCGAATCTTAAAAACTAATAAGTTGCATGCATATTATTCAAATGCACCAGGAATTAGCTGATGACGATTTTCAAAAGCACCTACAATTTTGTAATTTCACCAGAGATGAAATGCAACATGATGTCAACTTCTTCAATACTGTTTTATTCAGTGATGAGGCAACTTTTCATAAAAATGGATTCGTTAATAGGCACAATTTCCATTATTATGGTTTGGAAAATCCTCACTTTTTTATGCAAGTTGATAACCAGCACAGATGGTCTATAAACGTTTGGGGAGGAATTATTGGAAAACACGTAATAGGGCCCCATTTCTTTCATGGTACATTGACTGCAGTTATTTATCTTAATTTTTTGGAAAACTATCTGCCACAATTATTGGTAAATCTCCCTGAAAGAATTCGAAATAGGATTTGGTTTCAGCAAGATGGTGCTCCAACACATTATTTAAATGCAGTTAGAGACCATTTAAATAATACCTAATCTCATCAATGGATTGGAAGAAACGTACCCACTAAATGGCCTGCTAGATCCCCAGATCTTACAAAAATGGATTTCTTTTTATGGGGATACGTGAAGGAAATTGTTTATAGAGACACACCAACAACAGTACAAAACATGAAGGAAAGAATAATAACTGCCTTTACATCTATCACACGGGCAGTTTTAGGAACAGTGGGAACCTCATTTCAAAAGCGTATAGAGATGTGTGTCAATCAAAATGGACAACATGTGGAACATTTATTATAATTTTTTCTACTGAGTTATTTGAAGAAACCTCTTTTTTTAAGTCTATATTTGAATTTGGTAATTATTGTTCAATAAAACGAAATTGGTTGCAATTAGCCCTAGGGAAGTGCTTACAAAAAATGTTCGTTTTTCATTTCTACATCACATCGTCGAAAAATATACAGGGTGCTCCATTTGAAAAAAATTGAGAAAATTCAATTTAAAAAGTTCTTAGTTGAAAAATAAACACTTACTTATTTATAAAACGAAAATGGTTGCAATTAGTAGAATAGAATAGAATAGAATAGAATAGAAAAGAATAAACTTTATTTTCATTAGACTCGCTTACACAAGTATAGAATAATGTCAGTTATAGAAATAGGTGTAATGTATATATATGTACAATAGATAAAAATATGTGCAGTGTTAAATTTAATGATAAAAACATTTATAAATATCGGTCAATATACGGTGTGACATAGCGGTATTAATTATTAAAATTTGCATTAAAATATTCTGTTACAGAATAGAAACTAAATCATATCAATAAGTTTCTTACAGTGGCTTTGAAATCATTCAAGTTTTCCAGATTTTTTATATTAGCCGGTAGCTTATTAAAAAGTTTAATACCCATTACAGCGGGACCGTTTGCAACCAGTGACAACCGGTGATGAGGTAAACATATTATTATTCACCCTGAGACCGTAGCGAGCACTCCCATCTCGAGCCTGGATAAAGTTTTCTGGGTTTGATTTCATAAAAACCACTGAATTAAAAATATACAATGAGGGCACAGTTAAAATATTCAATTTTTTAAATAGTTCTCTACAAGAAGTATTCATAGGTTTAAAAAGCATTGTTCGATAATTTTCTTTTGTATTATTAGAATATCATTTACTCTACTACAATTTCCCCAACACAGGATGCCATAGTTAATGCTCGAGTGTATGTATGCAAAATAATAAGACTTTAATATATCCAGGTTAACTTTGTTTCTTAGTTGCCACAGTACGAAAGAATGAGTCACTAATTTCTTCAATAAAATGTTAACTTGATTGCCCCAAGTTAAATGAGCATCAAGATGAAACCCTAAAAACTTAATGGAGTTATTTTGCTGTATACTCTTGTTCTCAATTTTTACTTAAACACTTTGATTCATTTCTCTAGTAGAAAAAATCAAAAATTCAGTTTTAGTATTGTTTTAAGTTAAGCCATTGTTGGAACAAAAATTTACCATATTATTTACAGCTGAGTTTGCATACAAACTGAGCTCACTAATATCCTGTGCAGAGACAGCAGCTGATGCGTCATCAGCAAATAAAGACACACATGAATTGTCAAAATGATCAACAATATCATTAATAAATACTATAAAAAGCAATGGCCCCAGTACGCTCCCTTGAGGAACGCCCACGAGTAGTAAAGTTAAGGAATCCATCGCCGAATTATGCCTTACCTGAAGCCGTTCGATCTTGCACACAATAATATTTTTGTGAGGTAAGGTCGTGTAAAAAAATACAACTTTTAATTTGTAATAGATAACATTTTATTGATTCCGAGATATAATAATTGAACTAACTTGTTGAACTAAATCAGTACATTCTTATGACTAGAAATTCTAATATACAAAAGATTTCACTCCGTTGAAAAGAAACGTCCTAAATTCTTACGACGTAACATCAATTTTCGGGAGCAACATTGAGAATGACCGATCAAACACTGGCCAGTAAGTTTCGGGAATGTATTATTTAAAACACGTCTTACACAAAACAATAAGAATATAAGTTAAACAGTAACAATATTTTTTTGTGTAATGCTTTCAATAATAACATTAATATTTCTCTTCCCCGGTTTTTCCAGTGGGATTTTTGATAAAAATCTATAGACTATTTTACATTTTTCCACCAGAAAAATACAAGGAACGTTTTTCTAATAATATAGCCATATTTTCCTTACTAGTGTATAAAATAAATAAATAAGTTTAAACTGCTCGCCGGCAGATTGACTATCCACGGATTTTTGTGGAAAAAAACAACAGAATGACTAATTTTCCTGTCGTAAAAAATGCATTGAAACTCCTCGGAATTTACAATCCACAGCTCTTTGGTTATATTATTTGTCTAAAACAATTAAAAAATAACACTTGTTAACAAACTTGACAAAAAATATATTATTCCATCATTTTAACGAATACTCAGTCTTTTGTTTGAAAAACACATAAAAATATTCTGGCTTTAGGCAGTTGTCAGTTCATCGTAGGTAAATTTGGAAGCACTCATAATAACTTAGATTCATTTAGTTAACTTTGCCGTTTACACGAATTGACGTCCACCCCATCCCTTGAGCTAGATTCATCGAAAACTAAAACCAGAAATTCCAGGCGATCTTCTACGACTTATAAGTGCGAATTACGTCCCTTATAACCGCCCTGCACAGCGGGCAGTGGCCGCCTCCTTTGCCCCGCCACTGCTGCAATGCACATTCGTAACACATACACATATGTCCGCACATATACAATACTGCGTCTATGGGGTGTTCGTAACAGATCGTACATTCTGCACCGGCTCCTAAGTTGGCTCCGTTCTGCTCAGCCCATGACAGCGGCGTCGAATATGAGCTCGAATCCGAGATGGGCTGGAAGAAAAACTCAAATTAATAATCGAATAGGACGATCCTCAGTTCTTGCTCTACTAAACATCTATATATAAGTTTTACAGTGCGCTTGGAGGTTTTATTTGAGCTATCCGGACTAAACGGTTGTAATAAACTTTTTGACATCTAAATTAGAAATTATTTACTGTGATATTTTTAAACGTCCTCAGCGGATATCATAGCAATATATATGTATAGCCTCGGATTTGGCGTCCTTGAGTTATAGGGTATCTGAGGCACGCGGCTTTATGGGCGTGGCTAATTTGTTTCAAGGTAAAATAAGATTATAACCTCAAAACATTGAACTAGCGTGATTTGGACTATTTGACATTATAATAACTTTGTTTTATTTACCTGTCTTCAATGTGCCATAAGAAAATTTGACTTAATTATGCACATTAGTTAACACTATACATTTGAAACTGAAAGCGACACTGATTTGTACTTTAATTTATGCCAAAATTTAATCAAAGAAAACCGCAGTAGCTATTTAAAAGGTGAATAAAGTGAGGTTATGTGTCATTTATTTAGCCTCCAAACAGCGACTTTGAAAAACACCAACAGCGCCATCTAGCGGTAAGCACTACTAATATAAGTAATCTTCCATTAAGAAGAATTCTACAATAAATGACCCTTACCTCGACGTAATTGCTGCTGCAGGTGGACATCATGGTGCCGGTGGGTAGATTAGAAGCGGTGGGTACCGGTGCCATCACAGTGCCCGCAACTGGCGAAATCGGCGAAGGCGTATGATTAGAATGTCCCGGGTAGGTGATATGTTGACTAGGATGACTGTTCACTGAATTCTGCGAGTTATGGTGCTGATGGTGGCTTATTGGTACTGTGGGACCAGCTGGGTTGATTATACTAGCGTGAGTTGGTGGCAGGATGACGGATAAGACTGTTCCACCGTTCGCGCTGGGTTGAACCTGGATGTCGGCAGGCGCCACGCAGCACACCCTCGAATTCGACTGTTGCATGGCTGAGTTACGACGGATTTCAGATTGACTGTTAATACTGTTCATTGATTCGCTAGCCGTAGGAGTTATTATCCTCCTATCTGGGTTCCTAGCGGGAGAAATTGGGCTGGGACTGCTCAAGACGCGGATACGTTGGGTCGAGCCGTAGATGTCGAAGAAAGCCCATAGTCTTAGAGTTTGGTCTACGTGTATTACTACTAAGGGTGCTCCACCGTTCCTGCTGATTTGTACTTCGCCATTTTGCGAGATGCAGAAACTGATTTCGTCGCCCTTATTCAGGTTCCTTGCAAAATCCCTGCTCAACACCCAATACTCGGGCCTATCCAGCAGGAAGTTCGAGTCGTCAGGTAAATCATTGTGAGTCAGAGTAGAGGGATCGCAAGATGTTAAGCCCAAGCCGAGGCAGCCTTGGAACATAGGTTCGGTTCCTAGAAGTTGTACCACGATGCGTTCTCCTATTTGCAAAGGCCTAGCAGTGAACACATACCCCTGGCAGAACTCAGAGTCTGTTCTGAAGGCAACGCTGCGATTACTGTTCATGAACCTCACATTGCGCCCTCTGGTTCTGTGAAACGACATCGCCTGGTAGTTAAGGTGAGATGGTTGGTAACGTAAGAGCGGTAATGTCATTTCTTCGCTTTCCCTAGACGGTTGTTGTTGAATCGCCATTTGTTGCATCGGATAGGTGATTCTCTCCACAGGATCGGCTCGAGGCGGGGCATTGTCACAGCCAGGAGAGCTATTGTATCTAGTAGAGGACGAATTATTCAGTTGATGGCGGATATCAACAAACTCAATAGCTGTAGAGTTACCGTACACATCTATTAAGCACCACAGAGGTCCGCGCGTCTCTACGCTACTAAAGAAGATTCCCTTTTCTTCCCCGTTAATGCCGAAGTGGACATCCCCCGTGGATGTAACGTAATAGAATAAGACCGTTCCTTGGCTGCAGAATCTCTCCGGGAGAGCTTTCGCCCAGTAACCGGGCTTGTTGGTAAGATCTGGGCAAGCGTACTTTGGCAAACCATATCTGAGGCTAGTGGGATCATTATACGTGAAGCCGAACCGGATGACGCCCGACCAGTTGTTGGAAATCTCCAGGAATTTGATGCAAACCTGGAACAAGAACGATTATTACTACTTAAACTTGTCTATGACTGATATGGTAGGAATAGTTTGATTGTCAGAAACGAGACTATTGAATCCTGCAGTCATTTTATGTTCTCATGAAAATTTAATATTTACGGTAATTGAGTTCACATGGCATTATTAATTTTATGCCGCCTTGATTCTATGTGTTACTAGTTGTTATCATATTTAACATTTTAAAATAGAATAAGAGACATCAAATAAGAATGAAAATTGTATTTCCATTCGAAATTAGCATAAAAATACTGATACATTTCCGTTTGGAATTAAAAACACTTGTATTTTCATTCTAAATTAGACTTTAAATACATTTCGATAGTGCAAATTGACGCGCCCTCTGTTGCAGAATAGCAAAAGTAGAAACAGGTGTTTCTATACACCAAACTAAACAATCGATTTAAGGTATGTTAAAAATTAATACTTTTTTACATCGTAAAAAGTAAACGTTATAACGTCAATGGTAAGCAACCAATCAATTCAACTCAAAAGATTTTATTAAATACAAGTGTGTTTGATATCAATTGTTATAAATATTTAATTGGTAGCTATTGATAAAAGTAGAATTATAAAAATATAGTAAAAAGCACTTTTTACAATAACATGAATTTTTTTTGTCAATAATATTTAAACATTATTTTTTACTTTTTAGTTCGATTTGATATTTATTACACTATAATTTATAAGATATATAATATTAACAGCGGCGCCTCCAGCAAAATATCGACAACAGATTAGTCATTTTAAAAATTTTATTAGGACAAAGTTGTCAAATTATTGTATTGTTATCGGCCCTTGATAAGTGTGCAAAGTTTCAGTTTAATCTGATGTTTTGAAGTGGGTGAGAATCACGTTCAAAGATTCCGTTACATACAAACAAACAAACATACAGGTGAAGCTAATAAAAGTGTGTTAATAAAAATAATAATGTGTATCAAAAAATTCGAAAAACGCAATTGGCTTTGGCATAAGCTCTTGTGCAAAAATGAAGAGAACAAATCTCAAAGTAGGCCATCACACCATTAATTTCGTTTATTTTTTCTCTTTCCAACGATATAAAACATGTCACAAAAATTTTTTACTGTTAGTGTCAATATTTAATATTTTACGAAAACCATAATTCATATCATTGAATCGTAAAAATCAGCTATACCATGATTAGTGAAAAACAATGTATACAGTTATTAACAAATTTGACAGATTGTCACTGTTGTATGTTGTGTTGTCGAGTTCTAAGACAAGTTTTATATCAGTAACTATGGTGTACACCAATAATAACAAATTCGATATAATTAGCATTTATTGTCAGTGCAATTTTAGATGCCAGAATATTTACAATATCTATGTTTGTTTGTGAACTTCTCAAATGGCTTACGCCGCATTACTTAGATGAATAATTAGCTATATATTCATATGTTCAAGTCGAATGCATGGCACAAGGCATGCGACTGAAGCTCGAACTCGAGTTCGAGCAACGAATATCAGCAGTAGACTAGTAGATAGCTTTCAGCGAGAACCTGAAGATACCAGATGGAGATGAGATTATCGAAACTTCGTTTAGACAACCGTGGCTCCGGGAGGAGCCGATCATCGACCCGGGAGAGCACCCTGAGATACAACAACACTGTATATATATATATATATATATATATATATATATATATATATATATTTAAGTATATTTTGTTATTTACGTTCATCAAGATAAATAAAGTTTGTTATTTTGAACAACCTTTAATTGTTACTATATCACATATGTTCTGCAAATAATTAATTGCTTTGAATTTCCATTGAAAAGCACATCTACCGATTTTTCATCATATCTACCGATTTTTCGTTGTAATCCTACCGAATTCTGTAAGACAAGGGTTGGCAACACTGAGGGTATATTACGGATAATGCAAGAAAAGTGACTAGAGTATTGAATTATGTTAACCCAAATGAAGAAACCTCTTTGAAACAAATTCAGAGAAACTGTCGCATAAAAAAAGGCAGTACAAGAAAAATATTTAAAAAAAAATGGATTTCGATGCTATAAAATGAAGAAAGTTCGACATTTAAATGAAGGAGAGAAGCCGAGGAGAGTAAGATTTTTTAGATGTGTTAAATAAAAAAAGGAATGACCCGCTGGTGCAGAGAGACTGCTTTCCAAGAAAGATTTTCTTTCTACAAATGTTTGGATGAGTCTTTTAGGGACTAAAGTAATTGGACTTTATTTTTATGACGGCAAATTAACCGCTCGTAGATACCTTAATTTCCTGCAAAACGAATTTCAAGATTTTCTTTATGAATTAACGGTGGCAGAAAGATTAAATTATGTACAAATTAAATCAAGTTATGCCAGATAGAAGGATAGGCATCTATGGACCCATTCTATGGCCAGCTCGATCACCAGATATTACTTCCTTGGATTTTTTCGTCTGGGGTTACATTAAAGACAAAGTATTTCAAACTGCCCCTGAAAATATTGAGGACATCAAAATCAGAATTAGAAACGCATGTGAGGCAATTATTCCTGAAATGCTCCAAACGGTAATGCATGACATGTCTCGTAGAGCACGTTTGTGTATTAGAATCCATGGTACACAATTTGAGCATTTGTAGTTAGAAAACTAATTATACACATTTTCTATTTAATATGGTAGTAGGTATAGTGTCATGGCCTACTTTGAGATTTGTTCTTTTCATTTTTGCACAAGAGCGTATATCAACTGCGTTTTTCGAATTTTTTCATACACATTATCATTCTTATTCTCACATTTTATCTCACAAAGTAAGCTATGGATTTCAAATTTCCTTTTATAATAATCCTGTACCTTATAAGTCCTGATTAAAGTGATAAGTATAGGGTCAAAATCAAATAAAAACCAGAACGGCTTGCGATAGGATTTCAATATATTATTATTATTATTAATTCCTACCTTTTCATTAACTTTAACCGGCCTGGAGCTGAAGGCGATCCCTTTGCAGAAACTCTCCACGCGCTTGGCGATGGTACCATCGCGGGATATCCTTATATTTTCCCCGTGGACGTTGTGGAAAAGGAGAGGCGGCAGATTGTTGGTACCTCCGCCGTTGGACGAGGATCGTGAAGCTGTAACAAAAATTACATAATTAGATACAGATGCCCTGGGAGAATCTAAGCGTCTGTAATCTATCACACATGCTCTAGACATCTGCAAAATTTTATTTGCAAGAAACAAGCGCATATTACATTGAAAAGGGTCTTAAACCAGGTGGTGTATAAATATATCTGCAATATGTTTAGGGGGCGCGCCAGCTGTCTGAAAGAGGGGAAGAACTTCAGGTAGAAAATCCGGTCTCGAAAAGTATTAACAGAAAAAACGGCTCCGGATTTTGATATAAAAAGCGCTTACAGGGTGTCCAAAATTATCTAGTCATAAATTCATTTACAATATGTACACCAAGAGGCGTGAATTTTTAGTTTTTTAACCTATTATAGCGAAAAATATTTCAATATGACGAAAATTTGTGAAATTTAGTATGTTAAATATAATAAAAGAAGGAGAATAAATTTATTAAACAGTACTTAAACATAAAAGTACAGAGGAAAAAAGGAAAGAATAACGGTTCTAACTCTGTGACGATCGAGCAAAAACTAACTATGTTTTAGAAAAGATAACATACAGGCTGTCCATTTTATCAGAGCACTCGAGAATATCTCACTTAATATCGATCGTACAAAAAAAAATATTTTTACGAAAATTGTACCGATTTATATAACCTACAAAATGGTTTAAAGACATTTGAAATCCATGGCCTACTTTAAGAGTTACGGCGGAAAATATCGAAAATGCGGAAAACGTCTAGGCCAAATATCTCAGATATGAGAAAAATTCTAAGGCGAAATTTTTTTGCAAAACTGAGTGTTTCAATGAGGTTTTATCTAATTTTTTTCAAAACTTCAGGCTGTTAAAAAAATTATTTTGAAACGGCCGGGAAATGGCGCCATTAAATATAGTATTTTCCTCCCTTTTCAACGATATATCATATGCCATATTTATTCATTGGTACTACGTTAGTAATTATAAAAACATTTTTTTTAAACCAATAATTTTTTTTAACAAGCATTATACTTGCCGTCGAGAAGTATGATTAAATAAAACGATAAAATAATTCAATAAGTTGTTCAAATCTTTGCTATAATAAAACATTAACACAATTAAGAAAAATAAAGTAAATTCAGGTAACAAAAACAAAATAATAATCAAGAAAGTAACATGGAGCAATTATGGAAAGAGTATTCGCAGTTATGCCAATGTATAGAGGTCCTCCATAAAAGCGTCACTCCTTGCTCAGAAAGTTAAAATGTCTTTACCAATAAATTTAAGTATAATACCCTTTTGTTTGTATTTCATGATTTCACTATTATTTCAATTATTTTAAAATAGTTGGCTATGAACAAACTTGACAATAATTTAATTTTTTGACAGATCATCTCAGTTAATACTTAAACTCTCACTCAATCACACTCGTTTAAGAATTTAGAATTTTCAAAAATGATTTTCACTCACATTGATCGTTATAATATGTTCGTTACATATTGCCAATGCAATTTTAACTTTGGATTAGCCCAAGTAGAATATAGAAACAGATTTCCACAAGCACTACAGCCGAAAATTAGCTACGAAATGAAAAATAATGGTTAAATTTTTAAAGAAGACAAGGTTGAACAGTGTTACTGATAATGTAAATAAGTTAAACCGAGTTATTAATTATGTAAGAAATAAAAATACAGAAAATTTGCAAACATCATTAAGAGAAATTCAAATTGCTTGTCGTATAAATAAAACAAGTGCTAGAAAATTTTAAAGAAAAATGGTTACCGGTGTTATAAAGCCAAAAAAATTCACAATTTACAAGCAGGGGACAAACCAAGCAGGACGACTTTTTGTAGGTGGGTGTTGGAAAAGAAGCGTGCCAATTCATTAATATGTAGTAAAATACTTTGGTCCGGCGAGGCAAATTTTTTCAATAATGGGTTTTTTAATCGCAATATTCATTACAAGTAGACTTCCGAAAATACACACTGGCATAGACCGACTGGGTTTCAAAATCGTTTCTCAATAAATGTGTGGATAGGTATTTTAGGCACCAATTTAATAGGTCCTTATTTTTATGATGGTCACCTCAGTGGTCAAAGGTACCTAAACTTTTTGAGAAATGAATTTAATGAATTCTTAGGCGACCTACCTTTGGAGAATCGACACAACTTTCAATATTTTCAACAATATGGCGCTCCTCCCCACAATTCCCAGATTTGCCTAGATTATTTAGACGAAATTTTACCTCAACATTGGATAGGTACCAATGGATTTATTCGATGGCCCCCTCGTTCTCCAGATATAACCCCAATGGATTTTTTTCTATGGGGGTATATTAAAGATAAGGTGTTTTCGACGACACCGCAAAATGTAGAGGACCTAAAAGCTGGAATTCAACAGGCATGTATTACAGTTACCCCCGAAATGCTGAGTAATGTTTTAAATGCCTCGCCGCGCTCGATTGTGCATAAGAAATCGCGGTGGACACTTTGAACACTTGAACCAAATTATTTTGAGGATTAGATAAATATTAATGTTCTGTGTGCTATATTCTTTTTATTATTAATTTGTTTTTGTTACCTGAATTTACTTTATTCTTCTTAATTGTGTTAATGTTTTATTATAGCAAAGATTTGAACAACTTATTGAATTACTTTATCGTTTTATTTAATCATACTTCTTCACGGCAAGTATAATGCTTGTTAAAAAAAAATTATTGGTTTTAAAAAAATGTTTTTATAATCACTACCAATACTACTACTACGTAGTACCAATGAATAAATATGGCATGTGATATATCGTTGAAAAGGGAGGCAAATACTCTATTTAATGGCGCCATTTCCCGCCCGTTTCAAAATAATTTTTTTAACAGCCTGAAGAGTATATTTCAAAATACAGAGGGTTTTTAAAAAATTAGATAAAACCTCGTTGAAACACTCTGTTTTGCAAAAAATTTTCGCCTTAGAATTTTTCTCGTATCTCTTCAAATAACGGAGATATTTGGCCTAGACGTTTTCCGCATTTTCGATATCTTCCGCCATAACTCTTAAAGTAGGCCATGGATTTCAAATGTTTTTAAACCATTTTGTAGGTTATATAAATCGGCACAATTTTCGTAAAAATAATTTTTTTTGTACGACCGATATAAGTGAGATATTCTCGAGGGCCCTGATAAAATGGACAGCCTGTATATTTCCTGTTAAAACAGTGCTACAACCTTCGCAAATCATACAACCTCCAAAGCTGGTAATGCCAATAAAATATTTTGTAAAATCAGAGGGTGTAAATTGGAGATAGGAGTGAAAATGCAACCGTTTCATTTTTTTTCAATATAACTCGAATACGAAGCAAAATTCAGGTATAGTTAATAGGAAACTTTTTGTAGAGAATGAAATTTCTCAATAAGCTTGTTTAAAAAAATTAAAAAAAAAATTGTGTGAAAAGTATCCAAAAAACATGTAAAAAAAATTTTTTTTGTTTTTTTTTTACTTTTTTGCCTATAATTTTTTTTGGGCAGAGATAGGCATTGCTTTTTAGAAAAAAAAGTTGATGAAATTTCCTTTAAAATGGTGGTCTCAAAATTTTTTTTCGATGTCTTCTTCAGTTGCATTGTCGCGTAAAAACGTGTCCATATGTGATTTTAATTGTACAATATTTTCATTTATAAATTTTATATATTTTTTTACCGATGTTGGAAAAAGCAGACGTAGTATCGCAGCCGCTAAACGCATGTATAAACCCCAGATGTTGTTGTTGTTGTTGTTGTTGAGGAGAATTAAAACTGTTCCGATTATACAATTTTGCTGTTACTTTTCCTACACTCGGTTTCAAAAGATGCATATTTTGATATTGCTCTGGTAATAATCAAGATCTAGAAGATCAAGATGATGATCTATATCTTGGCCAACTACAACCACATTATTTGTCTGGGATGCCTTTTCTTTTGCGCATTGTAAAATAAGTACTTGAAATACATTGTTTTGTTGAGTAAAAATCAGTTTTGTTATAAAAAATTTAAAAAAACAAAAAAAAAATAAAAAAAAACAATTTTTTTTTGGATTTTTTGCTTTTTTTAATTGTTTTTTTGAACACTTTTCGCACAAAAAATCGTTTTTTATTTCTCTAAATAAGCCATAAGATGGAAAATTTGATTCTATACAAAAAGTTTCCTATTAACTATGCCTAAATTTTGCCTCGTTTTCGAGTTATATTTAATAGCACTCCGCGGTTTTCTCATCTTAAATGACCAATTGAACGATTTATACAATAAAAACCCTTGAAAGTCTTAGCTCCTTTCTATATGACACAATCAATAGCCCAATAAAAGGTCAGAGGACAATATCTAATCTCTTATTCCACTGGACTACATCAGATGCATTCCATGACTAGACCTTATTATTTTTCATTAATCTAAAATAGTCTCGTGTCAAGGAAAACGAGGCACAACCACGATAGCTTCGTAATTACGGTGGTTAATTACATTTTAATATACGTTTTTGTTTCTAGCAATTACGTAACGTGAAGATGCGCCCCGCGAACGAATGAGCGAGAACTTTCCGTGTTAAGAGCTAACAGATATATCTGAAATTTCTTTGTCTGATGGCATAACGTTCCCACGACATCTGGACCAATGGGAACTTTATCATCTAAGTACCCACCGATACATTCACTATGAAGTAAGTGCTGCGTGTGAAACTTTTAAACAAACTTGATAAATTATTCAATGTTTGTTTCACAATTACCTCCAGTGCGTTCGTTTTATAAGCAGTATAAGCGACCGAATGCGGATTGTTATACTTTTAATCGAGCAAGCAGGATATTAGTACACTAGAGGACATCCTACTGGTTTCTTAGCAACTGCAGAGTTTTAAAAAATTACACAAAACTCAGGTAATAGATATGAACGTTCCTTTGTTGTTTTTATAATGTAACACACGAAGAAACAAATTTCCAGTGAGCGAGCGCCTACGTTACAGTTTGTAGTCGCGATAAAAGCATGAATGAAATTAAGTAGGCTGAGATTTTAACTTCCGTCGAATCGTTAGCGTGTCATTAGTACGAAAATATATCTGATGTACCTGCTTATCGGAAGTCCCATCCTGCCGAAGCCTTATTAATTAACTTCCTCGGATTTTGTTGTCCGAATCGATGGAAACATTTCCTAACTCGGGCTTCAGTACGGGCAACTTGATGTTCAGTTAGTGCCCATCTTGATTTAATGTGTACAAAACAGCCCACACAACACTGTGATTCGCTTTTTAACTCATGCGGGTGACATAAGCTATGGATAAAACGTCAAATGTCGAACAATAACAATATTGTCATAGCATCATCAGTCACAGCCTACTAGGTAGTAATTAATTGCTGCGCTTCTATCAGAAATCTTAAAATATCTACCTATATGCTTATTTGTTGGTGTTATGTCCGATATTTAAAAAAATATTACATATTTTTAGCACTGAATGATATGAAGGATATCAGCTCCTGGCAAGACTTAATACCTTTATAACGTCAAAAGAAACACTTGCCAATTCAACCGTTCTTGCACACCCTAACAGTGGCAACAATGTAACTTTGTCTCTTACGACGGATTGTTCAAATGTTGCAATGGGTGCAGTGTTGGAACAAGTATACGACGTTTTTTTTCACGAAACTTAATAATGCTCAAAAATGATATTCTACTTTTGATGAAGAACTTACGTCTTTCTATTTAGCCAGGAAATATTTCAGATACCTTCTGGATGGAAGAAAGTTTGTTTGTTTTACGGGTCACAAACCTTTGACAACAGCTTTATTCTCCACGGTGGAGAGAAGTCCCAAACAAATACGTTATATGGAATTTATAGCGCAATTTACAAATCGTATGTCTGCAGTAAATTATCTAGATTTTAATTTATAATCGCTGAGCGATGAACAAATTGGGGATGTGGAACTAGGAACATTAACAAAAAAATCAATTATCCAAGAAAAATAATATTAAATATGTATTACAGAAAGTTAAAATGTCAAATTCGCAAGATGAGATTTGGTGTGATGTTTCTAATTCCACATTTCTACATTATATACCCGGCAAAATGAGACGCTATTTTTGAAATTTTTCATAATTTAACTCATTCAGGAATTCCAGCAACTAAATAATTAATTAACAGTAAATATGTCTGGTCTAAAATGAATACAGAATGCACTGTAAAAGTCAATTTTTAGTAAATTTTGCTTCATCTGTCCATATAATATTTCCCAAATAAGAATCGTGACCCTCAGACCTTATTTGAATAAACTCATAAAAATTCTGTCTTCTTAGGAAATCTGTTTCTTTTAATCCTTGAACCACATGGAATGAAAACGGGTGAAACTTATGTTTTAATAAGATTCTGTGAATTGAATCCTTGCATAGTCCCGATTCCAGAGCAGCTTATCTTAATGACATCCTCGGAAATGCATGAAAATATCCCAGAATGACTATTTCAATGTTTTCGTCATCAACAATAGGTTTTCTTCTTTGCATTTTTACCTTGACAGAGCCATAATTTTTAAAATTTTCCAGTATGCGTTTTACAGTGTTTGGTGACAGTTTCCGTTTTTCTGGATATCGAGTAGCAAATGTGCTGCAAATTCTTGATATTACTTTATCACATTCTCCATAAATAATAAACAAATTTAAAAAGTCTTCGTGGGTGTAATTTAAACGTGCTGGCATTTTTTGACATAAGATAATGACTGATTGTTTCTAATCATGGCTATTTTGATGAAGTGATTACAATAATTCATGAATTTCTAATAAAATCGCAAATATTTCAAAAACTTGTAACTTTAACCCCCACAATGCTAATATCAGAAAAAATGGAATTCAATTTTACACAACTTGACATAAAAAAATACAGGGTATTCCATTTGACCTAAACAAGTTTTCGCGGTTTGAAGTTGACAAAATGTAACGCGAGAAACGGAACACTTGGTATGATATTATTGAATTTATTTCAGTTGTAGAACGTAGTTCTCCTTGTGTTCTTTTTACGTGACAAGAATCAAATGAGGATCTTTTACACGAAGAAAGTTATAACGGTTCTTGCAAACCGTTGCACATGTCAAATTTTCTATAAAATGTCAAATATCTCTGAAACGGCTAGGTTTAGGTATAGGATATGCTACATATTTTCGAGTCAGAATTTTATGCTCTTTTCGAAAACCCTAAAATATATAGGGTGTTCCATTTGAAATAAGCAAGTTGGTATCGACTTCCGATATAAGCGGAAGTGACAGCTGCTTGTAATTATT
Source organism: Leptura quadrifasciata (assembly GCA_963675555.1). Lineage (NCBI taxonomy): Eukaryota > Metazoa > Arthropoda > Insecta > Coleoptera > Cerambycidae > Leptura > Leptura quadrifasciata. The sequence goes on along the minus strand of OY776681.1, from coordinate 7,278,431 downwards.
TTAGTTGGATTGGCCACACCGACATTAGTGATTATCTAAATTTTCTGATGCGTACTTTTCTCTATATCGTTCAATTCAGTTCCCGGTGAGACACCCTGTATAATATGGTACTTATTTGAATACAATAAATTATACCAAATATTCTTATGAATAATTCTTTTATTGTGGTTGAACTCACAGCTAGAATTATCAACCCTTATATATTTGGAAGCAGGGAAAGAAGATCTAAAAGGATATGTAAAAATATACAGGGTTTTCCATTTAAAAAACAAACTTCATTGTTATATCACGTGACTTAGGTAATCAATTGTTTTGTTAATTGCATTGAAAAGACTTTTACATGAAGCTTTTTTTAGGGGGGGATGGTCAAGATATAATGAATCACCCTGTACGTTTCCAAACGATATATAAAAAACGGCCAATCAACTACTCTTTATATCGCTTCAGTTAAGTGGTTAGTTAATAGACCTCCGTTTTAGCCTAACAAATAATTCGATACGGTTTTTGTGTTACCTGTCAGAGCCCCGGCAAACCAGCTTGCAATAAGACACGGCCACTTTTTCCGTAAGAAATTAAAATAATTGTAACGAAATCTGAATGAACGAGTATTTTTTTTATCGTTGGCTGATCTTCCGGTACAGTTTCCTGCGGTTCTGCGGCCCGCTGATTCCGCCGACCCGACACACGTATAGAAATCATGACTTACGTCTCGATGCCCATCTATAACTCCCAAACACGATCTAATAATTTAAACGAGGATTCTCAAACATTTAAGACGAGAACTGGTTATTATTTTTCGGAACCCGAAATTAATGTTAAACTCGTCCGGTAATGATGGGATTCCTTCTGAAATCTTATACGCGCATCCGAGGCACAAAAAAACTGCAGGAGATTTTCCCACGCTCAACAATACCAGGTACCGTTCGAAATGCTTACGATAGCGCGGTTTTTATTAATAATTTGTCATCAGCATCACGTCCGTTGCCAAGAGAAAATCGCATTTTACGTTACATCTTGCTAAAGTTGAGAACTCGGTGAATACGTTTAGAATTCAATGAAATGTTTATTCGTCGTGTGGGATATAAAAAAAAAAAACGAAATTTTAAAGGTATTTTTACAGGCAACAAGACATTTTATCAGAAAACAAGCAAAAATATTATTTTTATTAGTTACTGAGAAAGACAAAAACATCGGTTTTCTTATAAAAATGCTAAATTAAAAGTCCAAATTATTTCTAGTGTGACCCATTTCAAATGGAAACCTCTCTGTAAAAAATGTATTTATAATCCTGTTAACGCTCTTTTTTTAAATGATAAACCATCGAAAACTCCACTTTATGACAAAAATTTTGAGATAAATTTAAATTTTCAAAGCCTTCTATGATTTATTTTCAGTGTCGAAGATGGGCAAATTTGATAAGCGATTTATTTATTGAAATTTTAACTACACCACTGGATTCAGTAACCTCTTAAATGGGTAAATCCCACGTTCCATGAAAAAATATTGAAAAATGACAGATTTATGACAAAATCAATGTAGGCTCATAGCAAGGTTTGTAAAGTAAGATAGGTAGCATGGTAACTTGAACGGAATGGAGGGGTTACGTTGAAGGCGGCCATCTTGCGCGTCATTGTGCCTGCCGAAACTTAATTGTACGTATGCATTTTTTGAGACGTTGCACTTATTTGTTGAGTTATTTCGAAATATTTGTTATTTTTGTGTTTATAATCGTGCAGTTATAGTTATTTAGTGTATAATCTAATTGACAATTTTACTGTTAAAGAGAAAAGACTCATAGTATAGAGAAGTTTGTAACCTGTGTATTTACAGGAATAATTTTAAGGTAAACAGTTTTTATTATTTTCCGTTCATAATAATAACAAATAACAATGTTACATACAATTATTAGATGACTGGAGGAAAGGTTTGTAGTGTAGCTGTTTGCAAAAACAACTCAAAAAAGGCAAAAGAGAGTGGTGAGATGTTGATGTCTTTTTCCTTCCCTAAAGACCCTCTTATTAATTGCTGTGTCTAATATGACATGATAAAATTTAATGGCTCTCTTGTTAAATTTTATTAATAAATTATTGTATGCACATCTAATTCTAATACAAAATTTGCATTAAAATTTTTTAATACTACGTAATTGTAAAGGTTGGCCTGGGGAAAAATTTCTACTCAGTACGTCATAAAATAAGAAACTTTTCTAAGTAACTCTTTTCATTAGGGCGAAAATTAGTATCATGTATGTTTCTTCATCTATCTTATAACTTATTAAATTCGCTAAGAATTATATAAAGCAATGAAATCAAGACTGAAGTCTCGGGCAAGAAATTGCACACAAGATTAAAAGAACCTACTTCAGTCCCTTGATATAAAATGTACTTCTTTAACTGCATACATTAATTAGTTATAAATTTGATATATAGTAATGTCAATTTTAAATTCCAAGGAAAACGTTATCGATGTTAATAATCATTAATCAAAAAATCATAACTAATTATACTTCTAATCTATACTAATGGTTTGAATGCCAGAAATTCGAATGGACAGGCAGAGTGACGCGTTCCCGCATTTTAAATAGTGATCTCTGATTGGTCGAAAGTTACCATGCTACCTATCTTACTTTACAAACCTTGGGCTCATAGTAACTTTTACTTGATTTTTTCTAAAAATCGAAGTAGCCCATGAAAAATAAACAAAAGAAAGATAAATTAAGTGAATAGTTTTAATAAATATTACATTTTTTTGAGTAATGGCAGATACGCCATGGAAAACAAATTTTATAGTCAAACGCCAAATCTTTAAAATTCGCATATTAAATTATAAAATTAATCGATAGTTATTATCAAGTATTAGTTTATTAGTTTGTAGTTAATTATGGATAATCTAAGTGTACAGGAAAAAATTGAACTTGTGCGCCTTAGAGGAGATAATGACAGAACTTTGAAAGAGGTATGCGAGGTATTCAACAACAGGCATCCGAATAGGCCCAACATTACTAAAAGTACTGTTTATAAAATAAACAAAATTTTTAATGAGTGTGGCGCTGTGACACGACGTATTATAAGAACAGATAATATACAAAGAAGAACCAGGTACGAGCAGACAGTTTTAAATTATTTTAACAACAATCCAAACGCCAGTGTAACAGTAGCTAGCTTAGATTTGAATTGAAAATATTCGCGGATGCCTTAAGAAGAATTTGGTAAAACCATTCAAACCCAAATTTTTACACACGTTGGAATCTGGTGATGATAACAGACGGATGGAGTTTTCCTTGTGGGCTCAAGGAGAGTATCTTAATAACAGAAATTTTAATAAAAATATTTTATTCAGCGATGAAGCAACTTTTACAACAAACGAGGTAGGTATCGTCACAAAATTCTAGGTTTTGGGCTATAGAAAACCCACAGTTTGTCATTAATTGTAAAATACAATATTCCCAAAAAGTTAATGTTTGGTGTGGGTTGCTCAATGAAACAATCATTGGCCCTTTCTTTTTTGAAGGTAATATGAATAGCATGCAGTTTTTACAGTTCCTAAGAAATTAATTTTGGAATATTCTACATGAACTTCCAATACAAGAAAGAGTAAAACTACATTTTCAATTAGATGGAAGCCCTGTCCATAATGCCAGAGTGGTTACCAGATGGCTGAATGCTAACTTTCCTAATCGATGGATAGGTCGTGGTAGCCCGTTAATTGAATGGCCACCCCGATCCCCGGACTTAACACCAATGAACTTCTTTTTATGGGGGTTTAATAAAATCTAAAGTTTACAGGTCACGCCCGAGTAATAGAGAAGATTTGTGTGCAAGAATAAGACAAGCTTGTGCAGAAGTTACCCGGCAACAATTACAGAATGTCGTAAAAAATATTAAAAAACGATTCGACAAGTGCATCGAAATAAACGGCGGCCTTGTAGAGGCTACAAAAATTTAAGAAGTTTTAGTGTAATGTTATACAATGTGTTATTTTTTTTATTTAATAGTTATCTAATTATTATTACTTTTAATTGTTCATACTTATGTTTTTAAGTCCAATATGATTAGGTTTGTTTAAATGACAATATTTATTAAAACTATTCACTTAATTTATCTTTCTTTTATTTATTTTTCATGGGCTACTTCGATTTTTAGAAAAAATCAAGTAAAAGTTACTATGAGCCTACATTAATTTTGTCATAAATCTGTCATTTTTCAATATTTTTTCATGAAACTTGGGATTTGCCCATTTGAGAGGTTACTGAATCAAGTTTGTCCACTTTCGACATTGAAAATAAATCATAGAATGCTTTGAAAATTGAAATTTATCTCTAAATTTTTGTCACAACGTGGAGTTTTCGATGGTTTATCATTTAAAAAAAAAGTGTTAACATAGGATTATAAATACATTTTTTACAGAGAGGTTTCCATTTGAAATGGGTCACACTGTATGTAAGCAGTACGAGTACTGTTCATTTTCAAAGGCAATAGGATTTATAGAGTTTTTTGTTCAGAACATCTCTTCAAATAACGGAGATATTTGGCCTAGACGTTTTCCGCATTTTCGATATTTTCCGCCATAACTCTTAAAGTGGGCCATGGATTTCAAATGTCTTTAAACCGTTTTGTAGGTTATATAAATCGGCACAATTTTCGTAAAAATATTATTTTTTGTACGACCGATATTCCCGAGGGCCCTGATAAAATGGACAGCCTGTATACTCAGAGACACTTTTTCATTGATGTGAAAAAAATGTAATGTGACTATTTACTTTCGTTCCATTTTTTACGGTTTATGGGCCTTGTATTGACAACATCGAGGTGCGACTTATGCAAAAAGTACAGAATTCTTGACTTCGTTTAATTTTTTTAATTCAACGTCGTCAAAGAATATCTCACAAACTGCAAACTGCTACTTGGCTGAATATGTACAATTTATGATTTAATTATATTATGCATTTTATGATTGTCTAGATATAAAGTGAAAGCTATTTTATATTTATTTTTTGTCACATAGTTTAGGCTGTAGTGAAAGAACAGTTGCTGATTGTGTCAGGAAACTAAATTATTCTGCCTTTTATTTACCTATCTCTTGTATTGTTACTTATATATAATCTATTGTCAATTGTTGTGAGTTTGGGTGAATAATAATTACTTTATTAATATTATTATTAATTTTTTGTTAAGCATGTTAAATTTACAAATGTTGGTAAAATTTGATACACTAACAAGCTTTGAATTTTTAATGTAGCGTCAATAATCACTGAGATATCGGGGGTACTGCAAAGTTTACATTAACAATTCAGTGTACAAAATAGCATTAAAAATATTTTGCATTGTATTTTACTAAAAATCGCTCCTTAACTTTACATAAATTTCCACATTCTCCTCCCTTGACGATGTTCACCGCTGCGGCGAGTTTTTGTATCCCTATTCTAACGAAATCCTTTAATGCTGCTGAGAATTAAATGAGACCGTTCGAGAGCGGTCTATTCACAGTCTCCAGGGGAATTTTATATGAATAGTGAGATACACATACTTGACTACAGCCCCCATAAAGGCATTACTCCCATAAATGCATAAATATTCACATGTGTTAGCCACCCTCGCATCCACCCCAGAGTTTATCTACGCAAAGATAACTCGCCGCGTATTTGTCATCGTTTCATTAAAAGGGGACGGCGTGTCTGTGTAAATTGAGTTGTCAGGGCGACTACTGAATTTTTTATTAATCATAATGACGAAAAAACGACGCGCTGACGAGGCGATACACTCTAAGAGAGTTTGTAATAGTTTATATCCTGCTTACTTTTCAAAGTACTTGCTACCTGAGGATTTGGTAATTTAATATAGGAGTATAGTTTTCCGTAGGATTCAAGCTATATGCACTTATGCACGTGGTACGTTTCCGGTTTTAACGAACCGGATATAAGGTGGAGTTCCTACCCTATTATTCCTTTGTACTTATCTCTTCTTTATCTCGCTCTGTATTAATGCTATTAGGTGGTCTAATTACCATATTTGCATGAAAAATACGTTGGACTCTATGTCCTGGTGAAAAATAATAACTTTCCTACAACTGTTGAATATTTAAATACATAAGGTTTAGAATGAACCTATAGAAATATCAAAACAAATATTAGTCGAGGCGATTTAGCATTTCACAAACGATTTTTAAGCAGTAAGACGGATCGAGAGGGGTTTTTTGCATTCGATTTAGGACCGCATTTATAAAAAATGTTACAACTTTTTATCTTATAGAAATGGGAAATGCATTCTGTGCAGACCAAAGTGCATTTTTTGAGTTCATTAAAAAAAAAATCTTATTTTGGAAAATAATGAATATGTTAATAATTTATATTAAAGTGTATACGAACTTAATTGAAACCGTATAAAAACTAAAAGACGGCAAAAACCGTCGGCATCTCGAGCGGAGGTAAATAGAAATGCTTGTCATAAGAAAATGATAAGATTTTCGGACGTTATTATATTATCCTCTGTTTCAAAAGGGCTCCAGAAAGCTATGGTAAATTAGTTAATAATTAAAATATTTTACCTTTTATATAGCAGTAAATATTTATAAATATGAACAATAACTAACTAAACTCGTACGCTTGATATTATAACAGGTATTTATGCACTGCACTGGCACATTGACAGCACATCTCATAAGTCCACCGTTGACTACTGAGAAACGATTTACGAGTTTTTTTTATGCTAGTAGGCCTGTCCGTTTTATTATCTTTAAACCAATGCAGTCGTAGATGGTTCATTCAGGCTGATTACATTGCCAGTCTTGGACTCGCCTGCACAGTTTCAACTACCATTCGAATCTCGATACCATTGCTAAATATGTAGGACAAAATATCAAGTTCAGTGCGCACGGTCCTGATCTTTAACACTGACCAGTTTCAATTGTCCTCGTATAAAGTATACACAAGTGTTGTTTTACTTCCACGTCCAGTGGAAGTATAGTAACGCAAAAAAAATATTTTTTTGTTGAAATAGACTTAAAATGTCATGAAACCTCGAGATTTTAAATTTGAGCCGAGATTTGAGCGAAAAAAATTTTCTGTCTGTCGGTCGGTCTGTAACTTTTTTTTTCTGAACACGTTTACTCTGGAACCGTTTAAGATATTGACTTGAAATTTGGTACATGTATGTATTATAACGAGTTCTAGAAGTAGATTATATTTTGATCTAATTCTGTTGAAGGGTTCGGGGGTAAATGGGGTAAATAAGGGCAAGTAGGCAGGTAAAAGTCCATAAAATTGCAACTTAGGGCATCTACGAAAAGTCAAGGTCTCAAATTTTTTTGGCATCAGCCACCCCCCACTATCACTCTCAATGCTACCCCCGCACTATTATGAAAGGGAGTAAAAAAAATAAAATGTGATTTAGTGTGTCTACAAGAACGAAACGTCTAAACAATTTTTTGGCGTTATCTACCCCCTCTACCACCCCCACCCTATTATTAAGGGGAGTAAAAAAATTAAATTGGGATTTAGTGTGTAGGAACCAAGGGCCTCTAAAAATTTGTTGGCATTCGCCACTTTTAAGGTTATTGAAGTAAATTTTAATAGGAATAATGAGTTTTATTTATGTAATCTAAATTTGATTTAAATGAACAATTGTTCTTTTAATATTTAACCCTATTATCGTGCAAAATTCCACAGTAAGGGTTCAGAATTGCAGAAAAAGTCCATGATTGTCCTCTTGTTCTTTGTAAAAATGTTTTTTTTGCTATTATTAATCGTAATGACTAGGTGCACACCAGAGTGCACGCTATTTTCAGCGTTGGGTGCACTCCAAATCACGAACGCCTTGGATGTGACGTCATTCACGCCGCACATGCGCGATTGACCTTAAATCGTATTGATATAGCAAGAAGTATAATACAGGTTCCTCATATCAGCAGTCCGTGGTGTAGCGGTTGTTAGGTCACACGTGAGGTCCCAAGTAACAAAGTTGCTCTATAGGTTTAAAATAATAGGATAATTTTATTTTATTACTATTGCATTACTGTTCTGCAAAAGCTATTTTATTTTTTCACAACTAAATTATGATATAAATAAGTGCTAAGAATGTTCTTACAGCTAAATTATAAAGCATTTTGTAGAATTTGTTTTTCGCTGTTTTATAAACGTTTATACAGCAATTATTATAAGATGTTTTTGCTCACGGAGCAAAATTGATTTATAATAATGACCCCTAGCACTTATTGGCCAATTGACGAACGCCTATAAAACTATTCTGTAAAAGTTTAGCTAAGCAGTAATAAAACAATTTTATTAGGATTCTTCATAACACATATTATTTCAGGGAACATATTGTATTCTGCTGTAACTGCTAAACAATTGTTATATAAAGGAAGCACGCATTGCTGTCATAAAACACTTGTGCTGGATAAAATTGATAAACTAAACATTGTCTTTAAAGACTATAAAATGTTCGTTACCATTTTTATAAAACATGGGTAGGTGTTTATGCGCCCATCAACGGATGTCTCACATCTAAAGTTAAAACTGTATATGTAGGTACACAATATTACATATCTAGATTAAAGACAAACACACAATTATTATATTTGTTTCCACTGTTAATAAACAAGTGAATAAAAGATTCTTGAGATACAAATTTGCCGTTTATTTAGCTCGACTAAGAAGCGCTTCAGAATGTATTGCTCTATAAGTATTGCAAATAGAGTTTTTGTAAAACATTAAAACATGTTGCTGTATATATGTTTTATAGGATGTTCTTTCGGAGAAATTATAATTTTTTAAACTTCCATAAGCACTGCCTCGGAGACTGTCAGTTTATTGATATATAACAGTTCTTCGAAAAATATCTTTGTTCTATAAGTGTTTATATAATTATAAATATGTTTCATAAGATGGACGCCATAATGTTATTATGTTTGAACTATTTTTATAGCGGCCATTTAGGAAAATAAAAACTGTTTAAAAATAAACATTATTGTGATACAAGCATTTTAGAAATAATCTATTATTGTGAAATACGTCTGCGAAACACAACTAAAATACGTAATACGAATATTTCTTTAGGTTAGTTCGTTAGGTTAAATATATTAAAATTATTTGATGTAGCCCCTCATTTATTTCCTTATTCTGTACGTAATAGGATGCTGGAGTGCACCTAACGCTGAAAGTGCTCTGGAGTGCGCTAGTCATTGCGATTATTAATTAGATTTAAAAAAGAAATACAACATTTATGTATTTATTTATGACGATATATTAAAACACTTTACTTTATTTCTACCACTAATTTATTATAACTTGAACGTTACTGTAGTTTTGAGTGTACCATTATCAAACGAATGATTCAAATGAATTCATTTGTTTTAATATATCATCAAACAAAATTATTCTACGATTTCAAATACGAAGGCGTAAGTAACCCTACATTTTAGTGTTATAAATAGTCACCCATTTAATTAAATTCTGCGAAATATAGGAACCCATACAGTGCTAACTTGGCGGTGATGTAACTAGTATAATGCATATTTAATAACTTTTCTATTAACTACAAATTGTGGTAGACACATAAAAGTAATAAATAGTCGCCTGAAAGCACTTGGATTTCCTTGGGGTTTGTGGGATGGGGGATTAAAACTATCCTAGACCAACTCTAGGGGACGCCAGATGGGTTCGTCTCACGAGATTCAAGTCCGCGACAGCTGCCGTGCCCTCTTTAATGCCTCCCGCAATGTTGGAGTATTTTTATAACAAAAACGCGCATTCCAACACTTGCTTATCATAACTAGTTCTCGCTGCTGGAAAAATAAGGGATACAATTCTGCTCCGCGCCTTCTGGCCGCCTAACTCGCGTTTTTTGTAACTTATCTTCCTGTGGGGCGGTGTAATTACCGAAATGGCCCAAATGCTGCAACTGCAGTGCGTTACATATGGTAGACATTGCAAGCTTCTTTGTTTCGAGTCTGTTTAACCGTGAATCAACGTTTAACAGGTTGTTAACCCTGTAAATTTTAAGCGGAACCGAGTTTTTATTCTGCGACACACTTTTTGAACGGAATCACAGCGATATATGCTTAAAAATATTTATATTTATAGTTCTGTTTACCGAAGCCGTGCTATTTTCGTAACGCTAGAAGAAAAATTAATAAGGTGTTTATGGGCTTTTGACATTTTAGTGTTTTTTTTTATAAGCTACCAAGTTGAACGCATTTATTTTACTTGAAAGTCGGGTTTACAGCCTGGAATAATAAACTCCAGCGCGATACGTTAATATAAATACAAAATGTAATAATAAACCTGAAATAAATTCTTTGAGAGCGATTTTGCACGTTTCCCAAGTAATATCGTGATATATCATTGGTGGTTATTCTCGAAAGACGTTTCGAAACTTCTTTTTGATGTACGACTCATTTGTAATCGCTTGTGTAACATTAATAATAATAATGTATTGTTTTTTAATGCCTGTCAGTATGTTTATGTATTTCACAAGTTTCGCTCTGATGACCACATATGTAAAAAGCAGCAAGTTTAAATGAAAGAGATAATTTAATGAAAATGTATTGTTCACAATATTTTATGTCACTTGGTAAACCGTTAAATAATTGAATACCCTTATGGAACAATGAGTTTGATTCCATTAAATTGCCATGCCTTTCTACCACTATCATTTACACTACGAGTGTTAGATCCATGAGTATCTAGGACGAAACTCAATTTATCACATAAATATAGTCCAAGTAAGAACCTCTCTACACTCAAAAAACGCAACAAAAACTTTACGACATAATTAAAGTACAGTTTTTGTTGCGTTTTTTATTTGCCGGGAACTGATTACTTCAACTATACCTTAAGAGCCATATCGTGCTTTATTTTAAATATAAATTGTAGTGACTTTAAAACTATACGTTGTCTAACATTTAAAAAATTTAACATTGTCAGTTTGTTTGTTACATTTTAGTATTATCCTCGATATTTTTGTTTTGTAACTTTTGTATAACATTGTTGTTGTCAAAATGCGGGGTTATTTTCATTTATACAGGGTGGACCATTAATAGTAGACCATAGTTCAGGGGTAGATTCTCTGGGCCAAAATATGAGGATATAATCAAATATGCTTTAGTAAAATGTTGCTGTGGAAGAAGATACGGGGGTCAAAATTCAAATTATTTTTTAGTTGTTTTGCAATAACTCAACAGTCTCTTGACTGATCTTCGCCAAATATGCTAGAGGAACTTTTTTTTTATTCTAAGAAACAATAATTTATGTATTATATCGCATTAGATCATAGAGGGCGCTGCAAGACCTATATCTGATGATGAATTTTTTTATATATTTTTTTTTGACAAAACTTTTTTTTTATGTCATGTACTGCGAGACACTGCGAATCTCCTCAGGAAGAGCATTATACAAATTGATCCAATTATAGTAAGGGGAACCCTTAAAGGCACTTGTGCGATGGAAAGGAATACTGAGGAGTTCACCATGTCTCGTTACATAGTTATGAAAGTTTGCTCTTTTTCTAAAATGTTCTATATTAATTTTAGTAAATGTGAGACATTTTAAGATATATATAGACGGAACAGTGAGAATTGATTTGTTTATAAACATATCTCTGCAAGTTTCAGTAACTTTCAGATCAAAGATCAGTCGGATAATTTTTTTTTGTCCTATAAAGACCCTCTGTAATTCTATAGTTCTGCCCCATGCCATAATATTAAACGATATGTGACTATATGCCATAGAATAATAAATATTAACTAAACCATCTTTATCTAGAGTTGATTTCAACTGTAACATTGCAAAGTACGATTTATTTAATTTGTTACATACATGGTCAACATGGTTAGTCCAGGATAACTTGTGATCAAGTAATGTGCCAAGTAATTTTACTGATTCAGATCTAGTAATATTCTCATAAAGAATAATATCATTTGGAACAGGTCTCTGCAAATGAAAATTTAAAAGCAGAATTTTTTCTCATTTAGGATGAGTTTGTTTCTTTGGCACCATGTGCTTAGTGACTCAACAGTATTACCAACAATGTTTTGAAGTTCCTCAGGAGTGTCCGCTGACGCGGTAATTGTTGTGTCGTCAGCAAACATTGTCACGTGACAATTTTTCATGTAACAGGGTAAATCATTAACATATAGCATGAACAGTAAAGGACCTAATACGGAACCCTGAGGAACACCAAGCTCAACATCATGTACGTCAGATTTTTCCCCATTTAAGTGTACAACTAAGGATCTATTTTCCATATATGACATTAACCATGAAAGAATATTTCCTCTAATACCAATGCTCTGTAGTTTAAAGCTCAATATTTCTTTGTTGACGGTATCAAAAGCTTTGGAAAGATCAAACATTAGTGAGACCACATACCTGCCCTGGTCCAAGCACTGATATACATGCTCCAGTAGATGACAGGATGCCGTCTCAACCGATTTTCCCGATCGAAAACCATGCTGAGATAACGTCAATAGATGGTTTTTTTTCAACAAAGTTTGAAATCCTGTTATACCCCACTCTTTCAGGTATTTTAGATAAGATGCTCAAAATAGATATTTGGCGATAATTTTCGAGATCAGTGGGGTCGCCATTTTCTAACAATGGAATAACACTGGCAAGTTTTAAGCATGTTGGAAAAATTCCATTCTCAACTGATTTATTTATCAAATGGACAAAAGGCTTTATATTCTGAATTCTGTTGGCTCGTTTTTAAGAATTGTGTAAAATAAGAATGAGGATATCCAACGTACTATTTGACCTTGGTAAGGCACCCTTAAAGCAAAAAAATCCAACGCCTCAAAAAATCATTTACAAATGTATTATTTTCTTGGGCTATGGGGAATTGAACGAACAATTTCAGCGGCTATACTTCGAATTTGTGTAAAAATGTGATAAATATTTACAAAATCCTGTTTGGATTATATAAAAAGACCTACTTGACGGCTATAATTGAGATTCAAAGACGAGCTGTGGCAACAAACAATTTGTTTGAGTTTCCCAAATCCTTAAGAGAATCTTCTTACAAATAAATAACATACAAAATCAATAGGAGTTAATGGGTTGTGAAATAACTGTGCACCGTCTCGCTTCAACGTAGCGTTGGTTCCTTGAAGAGCGACAAGGCAAGACGTACGCTATCTGTACGTTATACCTGGCTACTGTACCGTGGGAACGATTTAAGTCGTGAATAGGTAGTTAAAGTGAAATAACGTCATCACGAACAATCGAATTTGAGCCATAAGTACACTCATTTAAGACCGTTCCTTCTTATTGCCGAAGAACCAAAATTAATCGCCGCACGGGAAGAATATTTATCAAGTTTACATGTGATAATAGTAACATTGTATTTGACACCGTTTCGAATTGATTTTAAATTAGTTTGGGCTTCATTCGATCTTGAACAGGGAAAAAGACGATTGCTTTATCGCAACACAGTTATAAATGGATTGTAGTTAAAAAGCGTAAAGGCGAAGTTCTCACAGAAAGATAACTCGACGGAGCAAATCGATAACTCAATATAGGTACGTTGTCATTTTAACCACTTATATCAAATATTAAATGCGTTATTTAGGTCAATATTGATTCAAATGTTCCCGAGCCACTAACGATTTTTATTATTCAACCTTGTGCACATCATACACGTTTCAATTTTAAACTACTTCCTGCTTAAATTACCTCGTCTTAAAGTGCACGAATTTCCGGTACAATTACGTTTACTGTTAAATTTGCTTTGCAACAATTAGAAACTACAGAACAATCGGTGCGTTACAATTTCTAATTGCATCAAAACTTTTCGCTACAAAATCAACACTGACCTAGTCCCATGCGGCGTTTGATTTTCTTCAGAACCTTCATTTTGCCTTTCAAGGGCGAAAAAACGCTGTCTCCTTTTTTGCTGTCGACTTTGCAGTGGCAAACCTGCTCTTCCGTTATCCCCATCAATGTCGAAGTGCACAGAACAATTTAAAGTTGCTAAAAACACAAGTTACGCACAGTTTTCCATTTAGAGTCCCTGTATTTTCACCACAACAAACGACTAGGTACCTAACTTCACGCGCATAGACGATGTGACTACAACAGGGTTTGAGCTTGCACTGAGTAATTTTGAAGCTTTGCAGCTAGAAAAGTACACGAATTTCGAATGGCGGTGGGGATAAAGCATCTGCAGACACGAGTCACCGGCCAATGGGATTCGAGACACACGCCGTATGCCTGCAACAGCCGCCGAAAGCAGATGTGACACCCTATCTTGAATTACCTGAGCCAAGTTATACCTATTTACCTGTTGTTAAGGTATAATGCTATAGTTTTAGCTTTCGATGGTTTGCTTATTGATGTTTACATTTTTTTAAGGGGGGTATTGGCGTAAATGAAGGCAGTATCAGTAATCTATAAGGGCTTTTATCAAATTTGGGTACTACAGGGCTTTCTTCTTTGAATTCATGTCTGCTTAATTAGTGAATAAGACGCAATACTTGTCAGAAATTTGCTATTACATAAAAAAGAGACAAATTTAATCGACATGATATTCCTAAATTTAAATCTGTATTTAGTATATTAAATAATGTATGAAGTGCCTAGGGGTATACAGGTTGTCCATTTTGTCAGGGCACTCGAGAATATCTCGCTTAATATCGGTCGTACAAAAAAAAATATTTTTACGAAAATTGTGCCGATTTATATAACCTACAAAATGGTTTAAAGATATTTGAAATCCATGGCCTACTTTAAGAGTTATGGCGGAAAATATCGAAAATGCTGAAAACGTCTAGGCCAAATATCTCCGTTATTTGAAGAGATACGAGACAAATTCTAAGGAGAAAATTTTTTGCAAAACAGAGTGTTTCAACGAGGTTTTATCTAATTTTTTTCAAAACCGCTGTATTTTGAGATTTACTCTTCAGGCTGTTAAAAAAATTATTTTGAAATGGGCGGGGAATTAAATAGAGTATTTTCCTACCTTTTCAACGATATATCACATGCCATATTTATTCATTGGTACTACGTCAGTAATTAAAAAACATTTTGTTAAAACCGATAAATTTTTTTTTAACAAGCATTATACTTGCCGTGGAGAAGTATGATTAAATAAAACGATAAAATAATTCAATAAGTTGTTCAAATATTTGCTATAATAAAACATTAGCACAATTAAGAAGAATAAAGTAAATTCAGGTAACAAAAACAAAATAATAATCAAGAAAGCAACATGGAGCAATTATGGAAAGAGTATTCGCAGTTATGCCAATGTATAGAGATCCTCCATAAAAGCGTCACTCCTTGCTCAGAAAGTTAAAATGTCTTTACCAATTAATTTAAGTATAATATCCATTTGTTTGTGTTTCATGATTTCACTATTATTTCAATTATTTTAAAATAGTTGGCTATGAACAAACTTGACAATTTAATTTTTTGACAGATCATCTCAGTTAAAACTTAAACTCCCACTCAATCACACTCGTTTAAGAATTTAGAATTTTCAAAAATGATTTTCACTCACATTAATCGTTATAATATGTTCGTTACATATTGCCAATGCAATTTTTTAAACTCTGGATTAGCTCAAGTAGAATATAGAAACAGATTTCCACAAGCACTACAGCCGAATAAAACTCTGTTTAGAAAATTAGCTACGAAACTGAAAAATAATGGTTAATTTTTAAAAAAGAAGACAAGGTTGAACAGTGTTACTGATAATGTAAATAAGGTAAACCGAGTTATTAATTATGTAAGAAATAAAAATACAGAAAATTGGAAACATCATTAACAGAGATTCAAATTGCTTGTCATATAAATAAAACAAATGCTAGAAAAATTTTAAAGAAAAATGGTTACCGGTGTTATAAAGCCAAAAAAGTTCACAATTTACAAGCGGGGGACAAACCAAGAAAGGCGTAGGTGGGCTGTTGGAAAAGAAGCGTGCCGATCCATTAATATGTAGTAAAATACTTTGGTCCAACGAGGCAAATTTTTCCAATAATGGATTTTTTAATCGCAATACTCATTACAAATGGACTTCTGAAAATACACACTGGCATAGACCGACTGAGTTTCAAAATCGTTTTTCAATAAATGTGTGGATAGGTATTTTAGACACCAATTTAATAGGTTCTTATTTTTATGATGGTCACCTCAGTGGTCAAAGGTACCTAAACTTTTTGAGAAATGAATTTAATGAATTCTTAGATGACCTACCTTTAGAGAATCGACACAACTTTCAATATTTTCAACAAGATAGAGCTCCTCCCCACAATTCCCAGATTTGCCTAGATTATTTAGATAAAATTTTCCCTCCACATTGGATAGTTACCAATGGATTTATTCTATGGCCCTCTCGTTCTCCAGATATAAACCCAATGGATTTTTTCTATGGGGGTATATTAAAGATAAGGTGTTTTCGACGACGCTCGATTATGCATAAGAAATCGCGGTGGATACTTTGAACACTTGATATGATAAATAAAAAAAAAATAAATAAAAAAAATAAAATAAATACACCACAGGTAATGATATCTTAAAAATTATTTTGAGGATTAGATAAATATTAGTGTTCTGTGTTCTATATTCTTTTTATCATTAATTTGTTTTTGTTACCTGAATTTACTTTATTCTTCTTAATTGTGTTAATGTTTTATTATAAAGATTTGAAAAACTTATTGAATTATTTTATCGTTTTATTTAATCATACTTCTCCACGGCAAGTATAATGCTTGTTAAAAAAAATTTATTGGTTTTAAAATAATGTTTTTATAATTACTAACGTAGTACCAATGCATAAATATGGTATGTGATATATCGTTGAAAAGGGAGGAAAATACTCTATTTAATGGCGCCATTTCCCGCCCGTTTCAAAATAATTTTCTTAACAGCCTGAAGAGTAAATCTCAAAATACAGCGGTTTTGAAAAAAGTTAGATAAAACCTCGTTGAAGCACTGTTTTGGAAAAATATTTCGCCTTAGAATTTTTCTCGTATCTCTTCAAATAATGGAGATATTTGGTCTAGACGTTTTCCGCATTTTCGATATTTTCCGCCATAACTCTTAAAGTAGGCCATGGATTTCAAATGTCTTTAAACCATTTTGTAGGTTATATAAATCGGCACAATTTTCGTAAAAATATTTTTTTTTTGTACGACTGATATTAAGTGAGATATTCTCGAGGACCCTGATAAAATGGACAGCCTGTAAGGATAAGGAAGACATAGATGAATAATTATTACCTATATCATAAAATAAATAATGCTAGCATCAGTTTAAAAGATTTATTTATCAATCAAGCGCGTTTGACAAAATATGCAAATAAAAACATATTTTATGGCCAGTTCTTTATAAAAAAAAGATAAGTAGCTAAATTATAAAAAAAATTAATAACCCGATTAGCTTATTTAAATTGGGACTTAACCGTCATGGGCAATCGGTGTTCTAATAAATAAATATTTACTAATATTTTAAACTACTACTCTAGTTTGATCGTGACATAAAAAAAAATGCAAAATATGGCGAAGTCGCTAATGCTATTACATTACCTATGCATTTTAAAAGCCCTGGTCCTATAGTCTACACCTTGAAACTTATGGTAACTGTTAACATATACATTTTAAAACAATATTTCAGTCGCAAAAATCCTCTATAAAATCCTTATTTTACTATAAGAAACGTAACCAGACTGATGTATAAACCACTTCTAGCAAAATACAAAAAAAAAACAATTGGACATTCTTTACAAATGTTTCGGCTTATTAGGCCTTTATCAAGAGAGTATACGCTTTAATTAAATTTGGTCTTTTTTGTTGCGAATTTAAATTTATTAGATGCTATTCTACTAGTTGATATATTTAATTAATTTGTATCATTTATTTAATTTCTGTTCTACTAACGAGCAAAATAGCCGTGAGGTTTGCGAGAGATTTAATTTCCAGGTAAAATTTGAGGAGTGTAATTCACTAGCAGTACAAAAATAGGTCTCCCTTTGACAACTTCATGGCTAACAATAAATGGTTTATTACCTCAGATGTAGGAGAATGAATAGGCAAAACCCAATTTTTATATTTTTCTTGTTTTATTAATTGCTTTATTAACTTGTAAGTTACTTATAATTTGTAGATATACAGAATCTAATACATTCACAATCAAATATAAAGTTATACAGGGTGTTGCATCATGAGAGGGACATAGCTTAATAGGAGGTAGAGAACATCAGTGGTAACCGGAACCTCCCATAGAAATGTCTCATTGGGCCTTCATTACGAAGTTACAGGGTGTTAA
Source organism: Leptura quadrifasciata (assembly GCA_963675555.1). Classification (NCBI taxonomy): domain Eukaryota; kingdom Metazoa; phylum Arthropoda; class Insecta; order Coleoptera; family Cerambycidae; genus Leptura; species Leptura quadrifasciata. The sequence continues at coordinate 7,260,175 of OY776681.1, read as the reverse complement.
ATAATTTTTGGCCAAACCTGTTTTTTGTCATAACTTTGACAGGGAATGAAATAACGGATTCATATTTGGTACGGCTAATGTACTAACGAGCCCCAAGTGGTACATGTATAAAAAAATATATATCCAGGTCCGGACTCACAATTATTTATGTTTCTTCTTTGCATCAATAAAACATCACCCTGTATATATTTTTTTGAAATTTCGATACGATATTCGAAAAGAGCAAGAAAAAACAAACAAAATGGCCTATTTCATTTTTTTGTTACACCTTCGTGGTTATTTAAATACGTTGTTAAATGTGCAAGAAAATGGATTACAGAACCCTATTAAATAAGAGGCACGTGAAATAAATAGTTTTATAACTAAAATTTGCAAAAATTCTATTGAGCCTAGGTGGTCTGGGTGAATCCTAATTCCGGCATGTTTTAAAGGTCCATTTTGGTAAAAAACTGTGGTCCTAATAAGTAATCGGGTATGAAATAACAAAATTTTTAATCAACCACAGTAGGCTTGTTCAAAGAATAAAAGTGACAGATAATTTAAACCATTTAGGCCTAAGCAACCAGTTACTTTGATCAAGAAAATCATCAACATTTTATACTTAGTAAAAATTGGAAAAGAGAACAAACTAAAATCTAAATAAATAAAATATTTTCCATTCAATTAACAATAAATAACAAAACAATAACTAAATGTGTTTAAAAATAAAACGTAGTTGACACTAAAGTAAATTTTCAAAATGTCCTCCCCCACATTCTGTGCATTTTCTTGCGCGTTTAGAACGGTCACCAATTGCTCGACGTATCATTTCTGGATTATTCCGTATTTCGTCGCAGGTTGTAACGATGCGCTGGATTAAATGTTGTCTGCTATAAACCTCGTTTTTTAAGTGGCCCCATAAAAAGTAATCACAAGGGTTACAATCAGGAGATCTTGGTGGCCATTCATGTGGACCCCCGCGTCCAATCCATCTATTAGGATACACATTGTTTAAGTGTTCTCTTACTTGAAGGTTAAAATGTGGTGGGGCCCCATCATGCTGAAACAACATGCCTCTTATACCGATATTTTCTAACATATTCGGTAAAATGTTTTGAAGAAAATCAAAGTAAATTTCACCATTCAATCTTTCTTCAAAAAAATGTGGCCCTATCAAATGTCTATTCACAAGTCCGACCCAAACATTTACAGAAAACCTGTGTTGCGAACGGCGTTGGCGTACCGCATGTGGGTTTTCCTGTGCCCATTTATGATTATTTCGTGAATTGTTTACTCCATCGCTTGTAAATTGTGCCTCATCCGTAAATAAGGTTCTGTAAATGACTGGGCGATGGTTAGACAACCAATGACAAAATGCCAGGCGGGGGATATGGTCGCCTTGTTGAAGACGCTGTACCTGCTGGATATGATATGGATGGTAACGTTCTCTTTTTAGGGTTCTCCATACTCGCCAATGAGGAATACCAGTTGCCAAACTGATTCGTCTAATGCTCATATTTGGGTTTTCTTGAACTACGTTTATAATATTGTTTTGTTCCTGCACACCTTGTTGTAAAACACGCTCCACAACTGCAGAAGTAGGAAACTTTCCGTGTTTTCTTGCATATTGGAACACCGTACTAAAGGTTTTATGATTAGGGCATCGACGTCCAGGAAAACGCAGCCGATATTCTCTTTCCGCCGACCTACCATTTCCATTACAGAAACCATAGATGAATATTATGTCAGCATATTCCACGTTTGTAAATTTTACTGGCATAGTTAAAATATTTTCACAAGTTTAAATTACATTAAATTACTAACAAACAATTATTCAACTGTTTAGGAGATTTCTTTTTATTATCTGTCACTTTGAACAAGCCTACTGTGATTAATTAAAAATTTTGTTATTTCATACCCGATTACTTATTAGGACCACAGTTTTTTACCAAAATGGACCTTTAAAACGTGCCGGAATTAGGATTCACCCAGACCACCTAGGATCAATAGAATTTTTGCAAATTTTAGTTATAAAACTATTTATTTCACGTGCCTCTCATTTAATAGGGTTCTGTAATCCATTTTCTTGCACATTTAACAACGTATTTAAATAACCACGAAGGTGTAACAAAAAAATGAAATAGGCCATTTTGTTTGTTTTTTCTTGCTCTTTTCGAATATCGTATCGAAATTTCAAAAAAATATATACAGGGTGATGTTTTATTGATGCAAAGAAGAAACATAAATTATAGTGAGTCCGGACCTGGATATATTTTTTTTATACATGTACCTCTTGGGGCTCGTTAGTACATTAGCCGTACCAAATATGAATCCGTTATTTCATTCCCTGTCAAAGTTATGACAAAAAACAGGTTTGGCCAAAAATTATTTAACACCCTGTAACTTCGTAATGAAGGCCCAATGAGACATTTCTATGGGAGGTTCCAGTTACCACTGATGTTCTCTACCTCCTATTAAGCTATGTCCCTCTCATGATGCAACACCCTGTATATAATAATTGTAACTAATTGATTAAAGTTATATTTAGTTATAATAAGCGTTAATGAGGTAAATAAAAAAAACTATTTGAAAACTCGATTTTATAATCTTAGTAAATCGAATTTAGACCTAAGTTTTATAACTTAGGTCTTATATAGATGATAGAAAAGTGTTATTACGAATTTAACTTGCTCATATGTATTCTACTATTCAAGAATTCTAACAAAGTAGTATCTTTGCCTTAATTACTGTTTTTTTGCTAATACTGTAGTAGTGCTGCAGGTTTTTATATTTCCTTTATTGTCTTTTATTCAATTTAAAATTTTTATGGATATTATGAGGGGTAGGGGTATAAATTAAGTTTCTTTCTTAAATTTAAATATTTGATTTATTAAGAATGTGAGAAAATAGTAACCACTGATTGAAAATTATTTTCTGTTAGCCACTGTTGCGTAATTTAAACTATCAATGCATTGTTCATATTTTCTCCTTTCAATGCATACACAAAAGTCATCTGCATGCTGTACAGTATTAATAGTTATTTATTATATATTTATACCATGTAGATAAAAAACAAAGAGTGACTCAGTGCCGATCCCTGAGGTAGATCTGAGCATGGCGGGCATGCATACCGAGGTCCTATTTTGCTACTATCAGAAAGTCGTAGGATAACTCTTCGATTAAGAAATAACTTGACAATAGTTTGCGCCACACTTGCCGTTATTGTTAGATGCATAAATTTATTTCTTAGGATCAATAAATTCACCGAATCATAGGCAATATCTAAACATATGGCTCCTGATAATCAATTCTTGAGAAAGTTTTAAACGTCTGTTACTGTGCTCGGTATAGCCATCTACTGTCCCATATCCTTTTTTAAAACCAAACAACAGTAGTAGCAACAAAAAAGCAAAAAATGTGCAATAATGTTTTTTGCATACTTCTGAAAATAGTTTTGTTATTAAACTTTTACGGTTCTTCAAACATTGACTGGAAAATTTTTGGCTGAAAACTTGTCTAATCAAAAACACTTTGAAAGTAACGAATTATGACACTATAATTTTTACTTTAGCGTTAATAGCTACCGAGATATCGCGGTTACTGCTAACGTTAAATTAACGTTAGCAGTTTTTAGTTTTCTCGAAAATGATTCGGGCTACAAAATTAATTTTGGTGCTACAAAATAACAACGAGAAAGTACCAACATGTCCAAAGATTTTTTCGCATTTTGCTGAATGTGGTTTTATTATTACACCTTTGCAGTTCTTTAAATATTGGCTGGGAAATTTTTGGCTAAAAATTGGTCTAATCAAAAATACATCATTGGCATCTGAAATCACTTTGAAAGTAACAAATTCTGACACCAGAATTTTTATTTTAGTGTTAATAGCTACTGAGATATTGCGGTCACTGCTCTGTCAGATGTTAATTAATAAAAATTATCAGCCAGGCAAATTTTCAAGCAGGTGTTTTGAAAAGCAAATTAATTTATTTTTGCTAATTTCAGAAATTCATTAAAAACAGCAATTAACAAATTTTTACTAGCCTGGCGGGTGTAACATGATTTTTATATGTTCTCTAACCATTTTCACCTCTTAAGTTTGAGGTGTTCGACGGGTACCCTTTTGTGCCAAGGGAGCTGAGACTATACCAGGTTTAATATATTTATCGCTAAAGACAACTTCTGCTTCAATAAATTCTGTCTTTGAATGCGTCCCCGCCCATGACTGATATTATGCCTCTCGTTATTAAAATAAAGTAGTTATAAAAATCCCCGCAATTAATTTTTTACGAGTCCACAATTTATGTATTCATTCAATTTACAAAGGAGTATTTTCGAACTGCAGACAGGAAGTACACTTATACCTACTTGCTTCACCTCGCTCTTGCGTTAGATAAGAACGTCTTTGCTTATTGTATAAAGTATTTTATAAGCCCATTCTACTCATTAAAGTCCATCGTTAACGTTTAAATTAACTTAAGCAATCAGTCCCATGATAATAATCTACATTAAAAATATGGGGCAAATTAACAAGCATGCTTTCTCTTGTAAAAATATCACCTAAAAAAATTTATTTTGAGTAGGAAGGGACGTTAAAATGTACGGTTGATTGTCATGTCATGCACGAGAAATAGATCAGGTAAAATACAGTCTATGAAATATTAATTGGAAACCGAAATTATTTTGCATTTTTGGGTGTATTTATGAATCAAAATATTGTCTGAAAGTTATTTGTGGCATTCTACGAATATTCTTTCTTATTATTTGGGTTTTCTACCACATATATTATTATCCTCTTCAAAAACAAATCAAAAAACGGCTCAAAATTTACCAACAGATAATAATGGGAATGAATATCGCATACGGGCAAAAATTGCTTTAGAGAGGCAATACAAAATTAAAGATAATTTAACTCCAGAAGAAAAGTTATCGTTAAATTCTTTAAAACGCGATAAAAGTATAAAAATATTGCCAGCAGACAAAGGTAATGCCACAATCATTATAGATAAAGATATATATAACACAAAAATCATGACTCTTGTAAATGAGGGACCCTACACAAAACTAAACAAAGATCCAACAAAATCAATAGAGAGCAAAATTTACAGAACTTTGTTTAAATACAAACATGAATTTAATGATTTTGAACGAAGGAATCTTACACCACATCATAGTAAGCCTCCTCATTTTTATGGCTTACCAAAGACAGATAAACAAAACATTCCTTTAAGACTAATTGTTAGTTCTATTAATTCACCATGTCATAATTTGGCAAAATTTTTACTTAAAATTATTGATCCATTATCTGCAAATACCGATTCATATATTAAAAATAGTAAAATTTATGAAAACGATATTCATGAATCACACCTGATGGTTAGTTTTGATGTTGTTAGTCTTTTTACCAATGTTTCGGTAGATGAAACCTTAAAAATAGTTAAAGACAGGTTGCTAAATGATAATAATTTGGAAACTAGAACTAAATTAAGTGTAAATAACATAATGGAACTCTTAAAAATGTGTATAAAAACAACCTATTTTCAATTGGACAATGAGTTCTATCAGCAGGATTTTGGTATGGCTATGTGGTATGCATTATCACCAATTTTAAGCAACATATTTATGGATAACTTTGGGAACACACATGTTCAAAATTGTATAAACAAATCGGTTGTCTGGTGGAGATATGTTGACGACATCTTTGCAATTTGGCCTCATGGTGTCGATTTACTAGATAGTTTTTTGGAAAATAGTAAGGAACCGTCTATTAAATTCACATTAGAAGTAGAAAGTAGGAATGAACTACCGTTTTTAGATGTTTTAATTAGAAGGGTAAATAATACAATTGAAACAAGCGTTTATAGAAAACCAACACATACTAATAGGTATCTAAATTTTAACTCAAATAAGTCAATAAATGTTAAAAGGGGTGTTGTAAAATGTTTATACGATAGGGCGAAAATAATTTCATCTAATAATGAAATATTAAATAACGAGAAAAAATTTATCAAAGAGGTTCTAGTACAAAATCAATATCCTGAAGCCTTTGTTGATAGAGTTTTCATAAATGTTGAAAATAGGAACAATCAGGTACGACAAAAACCTGATCGTCATTATACAGCAATAATTCCTTATGTATACGGACTATCGGAAAAGCTACGCCGTACAGGTGACAAATTTGACGTTAGGACGATATTTCAAACGGGGAACACTTTAAGATCTATTTTAACAAAAACAAAACCGATAAACAGGGAGCTGAATTAAAAAAACTGTATTTACAATATCCCGTGCGAATGTGATAAATGCTATGTGGGTGAGTCATCCAGACCTTTCAGTGTGAGGTTGAATGAGCACAAGAATTACATTAGAAATAATGAAATTCAGAAATCAAAGATTTGTGAACATGCTTGGGAAAACGGACATAGAATAAACTGGAACTGGGAAATTTTAACAAAAGAAGCAGATACCAAAAAAAGAAAAATTAAAGAATCAACAATAATCTTATAAAATGAAAATAAGTGCGTATCGAATTGTTCCATAGATATTAGTACAAACTGGCTACCAATGTTAAAAGAAGAACTTAACAAACTCAACATTATCTAAAAGAAAATATCATCAGTTCTATGTTCTGTGTAAGTAGTAAGTATCTATGGAAATAATATAAACAGAATCTTAAAGCTGTGTATTTGACATACACAGCAAAATAAGAGTTCTTCCAAAAAAAGCTTTGAAAACAGAAAGAGACTATTCTTTCCTATTATTTGGGTTTTCTACCACATGTATTATTATCCTCTTCAAAACAAATCACCGAATCTACAAAATAATAGAATTATTGGAAAAAAGGCCTCTGCGCCCGTGACGTTTACGCCAAAGGAAAAGTCAGAGGTTATGTTTTGCAAATAATATAAATCGGAATAAACACAAAAATAATATATTTTGCTGACGTTTCGGAAAGTAATCTCTTTCCGTTTTCAAAGCTATTTTTTGAAGAACTCTTATTTTGCTGTGTATGTCAAATACACAGCTTTAAGATTCTGTTTATGTTATTTCCATAGATACTTACTACTTACACAGAACATAGAACTAATGATATTTTTTTAGATAATGTTGAGTTTGTTAAGTTCTTCTTTTAACATTGGTAGCCAGGTTGTACAAATATCTACAGAACAATTCGATACGCACTTATCTTCATTTAATAAGATTATTGCTGATTCTTTAATTTTTCTTTTTTTGGTATCTGTTTCTTTTGTTAAAATTTTTGCCGAGTCCCAGTTTATTCTATGTCCGTTTTCCCAAGCATGTTCACAAATCTTTGATTTCTGAATTTCATTCTTTCTAATGTAATTCTTGTGCTCATCCAACCTCACACTGAAAGGTCTGGATGACTCACCCACATAACATTTATCACATTCGCACGGGATATTGTAAATACAGTTTTTTGAATTCTGCTCCCTGTTTATCGGTTTTGTTTTTGTTAAAATAGATCTTAAAGTGTTCCCCGTTTGAAATATCGTCCTAACATCAAATTTGTCACCTATACGGCGTAGCTTTTCCGATAGTCCGTATACATAAGGAATTATTGCTGTATAAAGAGACTACTTTCCAAAACGTCAGCAAAATACATTATTTCTGTGTTTATTCCAATTTATATTATTTGCAAAACATAACCTCTGACTATTCCTTTGGCGTAAACGTCACGGGCGCAGAGGCTTTTTTCCAATAATTCTATTATTTTGCAGATTCAGTGATTTGTTTTTGAAAAGGATAATAATACATGTGGTAGAAAACCCAAATAATAGGAGAGAATATTTATGAATCAACCTCAATCTTTATTTTTAATTTTTTAACAAAAACGTGACCGAAATAAGGGGGACAGTAAAAATATGTGGAAAACTTTGAAACAATACAAAGGGAGACAGAACGAACAAGGAAAAAGCAGTTTTTGTAAATGATAAGGGTAGGTTAGTGGACAATTTTAATACGTTTTATGCAGAGTGTTTAAAAGACATAGCAGGCAGTACCGAAAATGGCGGAAATGATAATATGAATCATATTAGTCGGGTACAAAATGATAGAGACTTGCTGGAAATTATTTCCTTGAACAAACTTCGTAAACTTATCATGGGTTTTAAAAATAAGACTTCTGATATAACATTATAACTACTGAAGGATATTTTAATACTTCGTTTAGCAGCGGCAACAGGGGTAAGTAGACAATCTGGCTTAAGAGTCTTACATAAAGAACGCTTCTACCCATATCATCTCACTCCTGTATAAAACTTACTTCCAAGGGATCTTACACAAAGGCTACAGTTTTGTCAACTTGTTCTAAATAAACACAACAGGGATCGAAATTTTGTTAAGAACACTTTATTTACCGACGAAGCAACTTTCACTCGCCGAGGCGTTTTTAACTCGAGAAATACCCATTACTGGGAAGTAGAAAATCCTCATGCCGTTAAAGAAAGGCATTTTCAGCAAGAATTTAAGATTAACGTTTGGTGTGGTATCCTCAATCACTTATTGGGACCATGTGTCTTTCCCCCAACAGTCTTATCTGTTTTTTCTTCAAAATATTCTTGCTGATATATTACATGCTTTCATGCTAGATATACGGAACATAATGTGGTTCATGCAAGATGGAGCTCCCCCTCATTTCTCCATTGAAGTCAGGAATTATCGTGATGAAACTTTCCCGCGCAGATGGATCGGTCGAGGAAGTGAGTTTGCTTGGCCACCAAGGAGTCCCGATTATAATCCTTTGGATTATTATGTGTAGGCATATATGAAGTCCTTAGTCTATGCAAATACTATCAATTCAAAAGAAGAACTGCGGGATAAAATACAAAACGCAGCGAGTTTTATTAGAGGACAGGAAAATGTATTTTTCAATGTATGAAAATCTTTTATGAATAGAATTAGAAAAGGCAGAGAAGTAGGTGGAGACCATATCAAACATTTACTCTAAGTTGCAGCAATGGGGTTTTTGCATGGAGGGAAAGTTTATAATGTCATTAAGTCAATTTTTATGCTATTTTTTGGTCTTCTAATAAGATAGCTCCTTATTTTAGACAATATTTTGATTTATGTATTTATCTCAATACCATGAAAATAATCCATTGGTTCATAAGAAAGTGAGAAAGAGCTTACGCTGTTATTACGATTTTGTTTTCCCTTACGTTTTGTACTTTTTTCAATAAATACACTTTGTTTCATTAAATTGGAATTTGTCTTTCAAAAAATTATTGGAATGTTTAACGGCACTTTCCTCGAAAACGGTTGGAGTTATCAAGTTCTACCTTATAATAAAATAAGTTCCTTTAGCGAATTTGGCGAAGATCAGTCAAGAGGCTGTTGAGTTATTGCAAAAAAACGAAAAAACAATTTGAACTTTGACACCCTGTATCTTTTTCCACAGCACATTTTACTAAAGCATATTTTGTTATAACCTCATATTTTAGCCCAAAGAATCTACTCCTGAACTATGGTCTATTATTAATGATCCACCCTGTATCTACTTGTAATATCTTTTTGCAAAAAAAATAAAATTTACTTACTGTTGGTAAAAAAAAATAAAATAAAACATTCGGTACGCCCAAATCTCCTACGGCTCTGCAAAGTGTGTCTAGCACAAAAAATAACCTTACATAAGGCACCTACACCTACAAAGGCATCAAGTAAACAATTTTATGATTCTTTTTCTTTAAGATTTCTTTCAAAGCCATTATCTCATTCACTGTGCTCGTCCATTGTAAACCACATACATCATGACTGAATAGCGCCTTCTCAGACCCTATCAGGTATTTTTCTTGAAAACTCAACAACATCCTTTAAAGCTACCTTCCATAAAGTCTAGAAATTTTCTACTTTTGCGTAACTTTAGGCAAGTTTGCCTAACAGCTGATCCTCTCAACAAAGCTGTAAACGCAATCCGAGCTTTAAAGTCCACCTACGATTTAAAAGGACACCATATGATCTAGAAACCTGTGAGAACTTTCTGATTTTGAAAGAACAGTTGAAAGGATCTACCTGGATCGCGTCATTTACGGACTGTGAGAAATTGTATGTTTACCTTTAACTGGCTTATTTAAATGTATTAATATTTATATATATATTATTCATCTTAACAGTAAATATACACCATTAATATAGATGCTAATTAAATGTGTGTACATATTTACATATCTTCGCTAAATGTCTAGGAGTGAGAAATATGCTTTTAACCTTGAAAGTATAAATAAATCTAAGATGGCACCTAATACATAATATATAAATAAACAGCAGGGATTATGAAATAAACTTTTAATGACTTCCTATTGGCTAAAAATCGATCAAGAAGACACGAAGTTTATATAGAAAATACGACAACATTGAACGACATATTCAATGTTAAAATGTAATATTTTAGTCACAAACGCCTCTATAAAGTCCTTATTTTTCATGCTGAAGGATCCTCGTGTCGGTCGACACAGCCTACCTTGTACTGATGAGAGCCAAGAGTTCGAAACTGCAGTCTGCAAGTGGTGCGGGATGTTCGGATGTATTGTTGATTCTTGGCGTTTTTCAACTTCTGTGAATTTATTTTGCCTATGGCTTTGACCGAGGCTTCAACTGTTTCCCAAAGATTGTTCACCTTTCGTGGCGTCAATTATATTTTGGTGGTGATCCATATCCATCTGAAAGTATGGCTTTATGAACTGGAAATTGCTATGACCGGTAATCATAATTGATGATTTGTTACTTTGATTTTCTTAACATCAATTCCTATTTTGGATGCCAGATTCTTTTAACCAAAAAGCAATCGTGTATTTACCGATAGGTCTATTCTTATACCATCGTTTCGAAAAAATTTCACTCCAGTTTGGATTGGGGATCAAAAACAATCTATCCACTGTTAGATATCCACGTTTTTCCATAAATTTTTCAAATAGTCGTAAGTAAGTAAGTAAGTTCTTTATTCATCATGTTAAATTACACAATAGTGAAACTTATAAAACTAGTCAAAACAAATAAATACAATTAAAAAATAATAACAGTTAAAAGAGTAGTGAATATCTTAAGAGTAATAATACCAATAATATAATCATAAATACTAAGATTGTAGATACTCGTCTAAAGAATAAAAAGTATTGTTAAGTAAGTACTTTAACAAAGTATTTTTAAAAGTATTAAAATTGTTAAAATGACCAAAGCGTCGGGTGAATTTATTAAAACAGTAGATTCCCTGAAAAACATGTGAATTTTGGCCCACACTTAATCTAGAAAATGGCATTCTAAGTTCAGTGTGGCTGCGTGTGTGGTAATTGTGAACATCATTATTTCTTAAAAACAGAGTAGCTTGCTTTTTTATATTTGTAACAATTAGATATATATAAAGTGAAGGTAGAGTTAAGATAGATAGTGCAATAAATGCCTCTTTACAGTGTGCATGATAAGAAAGACCAACCATACAACGAATGATTTTCTTTTATGCGATGAATACTTTGCAAGTGTGTGAAGAGTTGCCCCAAAAAATTAAACCATAGGACAACATAGATTGAACTAATCCAAAGTATGCTAATCTTAACACATTAAGGGTGACGGAGGATTTCAGGTATCTAATAACAAAACAAGATTTACTCAATTTCTTCGATAGATTTTCAGTATGAGTTTCCCACGTCATTTTACAATCCAAAGTTACTCCCAGGAATTTTGTCACTTCTGTATGCACAATCGATTTGTGATCTGCCTTGATTAAAATGCTTGAACTATGAACATAGTTCTTTGGCAAAAATGACATAAAAACGGTTTCGTCAACATTCAGTGCAAGACCATTGTTTGAACACCATTTGGAAAACTCCTTTACAGATGTATTAGCTTTAGTGATTGTGGTCTCAGAAGAGTTACTAGAAATCAAAAAGTTTGTATCGTTTGCATAGACAATTGCTGCATTGGGTGTTGGACAAGAGTGTGGCATATCATTTATGAAGATTAAGAAAAGCAAAGGACCTAGAATAGAGTCGTGTGGCACGCCAGTGGTCACATGCCTGAAATCTGATTTAAAGCGATCAATTATTTCGGCCTGCTTTCTGTTAGTGAGATAGGAGTTGATCCAGTCGTGAGCAGGTCCAGGTACACCCAATCTAGATAGTTTCTCTAAAAGCAGTCGTACAAGGCTCATCAAAAATTTTTGTGTTTCTTACCAACCACTTACTATTGGCTAGTTTTCTTGATCCACCTTGGGTTGTTTTAGGAAACACAGGGTTATATTCAATTATTCTTGTGAACTCTCCTCTATGGTTCTTTACGAAACGTTCCACTTTAGCCCTGTTCCTTCACCACCCTTCCACGCGAGTTCGTGTGATATTACGTGAAAAAACTTTCGCTGAAAGCCAGCAGGTTCATTTCCATCCCATATTCCTCCCCAATCCTCCAAAATTGCAGCCAGTTCTATGGCAGAAGTTTCCCCTTCAATTTTGTATGATTTTTCTTGGCAAAATTCTAAAAACTGTTTCCATATAGTTGCCTTAGGTCTTTTCGTATTTGCTCGCTCTTGAATTACAAATCCGGAATAATTTACGCACTAGGGAGATTACGAGTGACAGTTACACTCTGGATAAACAAAAACGTGAAACGGGCATAGAAGGAAAGAGATGGAGGTTATAAAAAATACCAGTTAACAAGATTAGATTACCAATCGGGTGACCATAGTAATACGGTAAGAAAGGGTAAAGTTTTATGAAAACAACATTGATGAATGTAGAGGTGGTAACAAAAGGATGTGGCGTATTATTAAAGAAGAAACTAACAAGAAGAAGACAGGAGATTCTGACGTAGAAAATTTTCGATAAGGGCAAAAAGGACATGCGTTCCAATCATTTTTATTAGTTGACTATTTACGGTAATATGAATTTTTTAATGAAATACTTGTGAACAAAAAACAATTTGAAACTTCTTTATAGGATCCTCGCAATATTTTAAAATACTGTACTACTTGTAAAGTAGATATGATCATTTCTGCTGGTAGCTATTATAGAAAAATACATGCAAATACAAAAATATCTATTATTAAGGTCTTAATTGGTTCTTACTGTCTACTTCATTATTTTCTGCAATTTTATTATTAATTTAAAATGTTGCTTTGCGTTTTACACCTCAAAACAATACATTAATTAGGACGTCACATGTTATTGATGAAGTAGCAATAATTAAACAAAATTAATTGTATTTTCACCGGATGCAGTGTCTGCCCAGCATGAGCAATTCACATTGTTTTGTTGTGTAATTTCCTTTTACTACGCAAAGATCAGCAATATTGTTACTAATGTTGTAAGGTTGATATTGAAAGGTTAGTTTGAGGGTTACGCGGATATGCTTCTTGGCACGTTTTCCAACAATTATGGTGTATGTTTAAAACAGACATTAAAGAAGACTTATAGAGAAGATATTCTTGTCAACCCCCTCGTTACAAAGATCAAGCACTCACATTTTAATACTCCGCGCTGAAGATTCTGAATTGTTAAATTACCGAATTATGAACAACCTTGAAACGTCCGTCTGTCCGTCATGTTTTTTGTAAGCACAATAACAAAAGAACTATAAACTCGACTGTATTGAAATTTCGAGAGTAAATTGGTATTAGTTAGATACACAATCTTATTGCTTAAAAAAATTATAGTTCAAAAAACTAAAAAGCACGTTTTAATAGCAAACAGAACTAACAAGTAAAAAATAACAATCAAGTTATTGATAAAAAAATTCATTTTATTGTAAAAAGCGTGGGATGCTTGATATCAATTGTTAGAAATATTTTATTGATAGCTATTGATAAAAGTAGAATTTTAAAAATATTATATTAGTTCCGTTTGCTATTTAAGCGTGTTTTTTTTAAACTATATTTTTTTTTCACCCTCTTGCCTTTCATCTCTCGCCAGGCTTCTCACCAATATATTGGATTGGGTGAATTTTAGAATTAGGATCATGAACACCGATATATATATATATAGGAACCAGCTGGTACCCGCCTGCTTTTCGAAACCGCTGAGTATCCGCTAGTAGTACATAATTAATATTAAATCATAATGTATGTATTAAAGTTGGAACTAGCGTTTAACAAGGGTACAACGGCAAATAAGCTATATTAATAACAGCGGCGCCTCCGGAAAAATATCGACAATAGATTAGTCATTTTTAAAATTTTATTTTATCCTCATGATCCTTGTGTGGACATTAGGACAAAGTTGCCAAATTATTGTAATGTCATCGGTTCTTGATAAGTGTGCAAAGTTTCAGTTTAATCTGACGTTTTGAAGTGAGTGAGAATCACGTTCAAAGATTCCGTTACATACGAACAAGCAGACATACAGGTGAAGCTAATAAAAGCGTGTTAAAAAAGTAAAGAGTAAACATAAATATTTTAGTTTCGCTAAGCAAGCAGGCTACATCAGGAGACGATTAAAAATACAAATATAGGATTATACTTAAAAAATTAAATTATTTACAAATCTGCACAATTCAGGGGTGTTTCTATTTTAATCACCTGATTATTATTCTGCCTTAATTACATCTGCTGCAGCAAGAACTGGGTCGGAAGTTTTTTCACGTACAGTTTCGATCTTCGTAAGTATTCTTAGACTGTGAAAGCTATAAATAACCTATAAATCGATTATTTTGCCAAGGAACTGCTGAATGCACAATATTCTTAGGTGGATCCGCCGGCCATTGTTCCATCTTTGCGTAAGCAACAAGTCTTTGAAATTCCCAAGAAAAGGTAAAGGTGGCCAGGGCACACGTGCAGGCACACTCTGCCGAGACCTGACGTTTCAAAATAGGACAATATAAAACGACCTGGCAGGGTTTTAAAATTCTTTCACAATTAGCTCAGTGCCCTTTAAACCATTTAAACTAAAATAGAAGCTCGCTGTTTCTTTAACATTGCTAGGGTCTTTAAAAATACACACTTATGCACTTACACTAAACAAAAATTATTCTTGTTAAATGCAGTGATCAAGAAGTTCCCCTAAGATGCAAATCTTTCAAACGACCCATCACTTAGGTTCCCCAACGTTTCGAAAATTCCCTCTTCAGACAAATTTCCTAAATTGTAACCCAATATTACGAAACGCTTGTCGTCAGACGACTCGGACATATCGATTTGCATCTTCAAAGAATCTAAAATCAATTGTTTCAACTGTTCATGTATCTATTTTATTTACTCTAAATTATTTCTATGATTTTTTCAAAATAAAGACGCCCAGTACATGATGTGGGTGTGGCACAACGACTAAAACTCCATCGAAATGGTTCGAACATGAATGAAATCCTTGTAACGTCAATTCGATTCTAAATATACTACGGTAAAATATTTAGCATTGCTGGATAATTGCAGAATTAAAAATAGAAAAACGCAGGTTACAGGTAATCGCTCTGTTGGTCCAGTTGTTTTTATATAAGACGATTTAAAATGTTAAAGAACACGCCAAAACCCTCGATAAACTTTTGGAAACTGTAACAAAATTCGACATTTCCCATGAAAAGCGTGCTTCACGTAAAAATGCCGTTGCAAGAGTTTTTTATATTTTAAATGACATTTTCTAGCAGTCGATTTTGACGGGAAAATGATGGATTTTAACGGGATTTGCCCTAAACCGGTTCCTCAGTGATTCGGTGTCAGAAAAGTATCTTTACCATGTACTCAGACGTGCATGGGACCGCCTTGCCTGAACGTATGAATATATAATTGCCACAATATAATTCAAAATCATTGCGATTCAAGCAGTTTTAAGCTCCGAGGAGCGAATCAAATTACTATTGAACAGACAGGCAAGCAAAAGCCCACCAAAAATTTAAAAATATTGAACTTTTCTTGAATCTTTTTGTGTAATCGTTAGCTATAAACCGCACATTGGATGGTAGTTGGTACATTACGAGTCGTTCCGTTCCTCACTATGTGTTGTACACGGACCAGACTATAGTTTGTCAATACATTTTTCTTGAACGTTTTTGTAAAACATGATTTTTTAAAGAGATTTAATATACATTTTTTTAATGTGTTTTCTTGTGTTTTCAAAATTCCTTTTCAGGTTTAAATTTAAGCAAGTGTTAGTATTTACTGTATTAGATTATAGTATTACGACGTCCAATTGGTACCATCAGTGAAGCAGTTGCGCATAAACGAACAGTAAGTATAGATTTTGTATTATACTCCGTCTGAAACAGTCGTTTTGAACCCTTCCTTGTGAACGTTTAATATTCATTTTTGGAAAATATAATAAAAGTCCTTCAGACGCGAAAAGATGGATCGTTCACAAAAACACCGGTTACGTAGTAAACAAGGATTGAAGCAAATACAAAAAACTCATATTTGGCAGCGACTAAACGCTCTGAGCCAGTTTTGGAGTTATTCTAACAGGCCAAAAAATATTGAATTTAATTCAATGGGCATTTGGGAATCTGATTCAACTTTTATGGTGCGTAGTTCTGATTAAGCACATAACATAATATTTTTAGTCGCAAACTCCTCTATAAAACTCTAAAGCACATTTGAACTACGCTAAGCCCAGTCAGGCTATTTATTTTTCGATTGCAACAGACACTGGACCGTTAGATGGCGCCTGCTGACTATTTTACATGTCGCTATCCCAAAGATACCGAAATGTACTAAATAGTCAAGTGATCCTCGTGTCGGTCGTCACATGCCTACCTTGCACTGACGAGAGCCAACAGCTCGAAATTGCAGTCTGCCAGTGGTGTGTGACGACTGGCCCGAGAGCTCCTTTAAGTAGGATCAGTCTTTCGGCCGGTGTTTGTTGCAATCGAAGCAATAGCGTTTTGATGGTAACATGTAATTATTACACTTAACGCGCCAGGCTTGTAACTTGTAATTCAGCGCTCGGCGGGGCACATAGCTCGGAGAGTAGCTGTTGGTTGCAGTCTGGTTACGTTCCTTATAGTAAAATAAAGATTTTATAGAGGAGTTTGCGTGTAAAAATATTATGTTTTAATATTCCGCCCTCTAAAAGCACATTTGAACTTTTTATATGTCGTTCGTGACATATTCACGAATGTACAGTAAAAAGTTATCGCTTCCCGGAATTTTTCCGAAGTGAAAACCTACTTTGACTCCACTATAAGACGGTAATATATCGTGACGAGACGTAGTTTAATACGCATGATACTGTTGATTATGGTTATGGAATTATGTTTTATTCGAGTTTTATTTTTATTGTTTTTAACAAGACTTAAATATTATAATTATGTTTTAATGTCATCATTTCATCACTTTCAGTCATAATTTGTTAGTTAATCAGTCTGCAAGACAGTGTTAGGTGTATAATAAACGATTTTTAAAATATTGTAAGACATGTATTGCCTTGAGAAGTAAGTTACGCACGCCTATGGATGGCACACGTTCGAGGTCGGTTTATAAAAGAATGCCGCGCTCTTATTTTTAAATCGTTTTAAACTGACATCGGATAAAGTATACATGCCAATTATTTTGAACATCCTGCACATACTAAGAATGTGTATAGTATGTAAACATATTGCATGGGTAGTTGTAATGTAACACTTCTTCCTTGCATTTTATGTTTTTGTACCTTCCAGGGCTTTTAATTATCTTACATTTTTATCCTTAAACATTCATTATCTGTCAATGGGTATCTGATTACCCGCCCCGTAAGCTCTTTGGCAAATTTCCCACTAGAAATCCACCACATTATATCCCTCGCTGAAAATCTGAAACTTCGTAATGAGCACCAAGTAGCAAGTAGAATATATAAAATCGATATCCGCAATCGAACGACCTATAAGAACTGAGCATTCTTCACCAGTATAACATATTTCACGACGTAAAAGTCTAAGGTATGGGAAAGAAGCGCAGAATAAAAAGTTATATCGCTTTCGAGGCACGTTCGGGGTCAAAGTTGAGACTATAGTGGGACTAGGTTGCTAGATCTACGAACAAAGCACTTCCAAGCGATTTAACGGCTCTATTTCGGTTAAGAAACATGTAGTTTAGATTAGGCAGGTCCTATGGGTGGTGTCCGGTTTTTTGTCGCAAAAGAAGGCTGACGTGCTCTCGAATGAGAGCCATTTTAAAACTGGCTTCGATATAAAGAATTATTGTATTTCGTGTAGTCGGCAGCAACAGCACAAAAGTTGCAATCGATAGCTGTTAAAAAATGCGAGTAATATAGGCATCGTATTATGAGTATTCATACAGCCCTGTGAATATTTAGAAATTCATATAAAGCACTACTTAACACTTATTAGAGCTACTAGTGACCACTAAAATATTTCTATATTATATCTATTGAAAAATCAAGATTCAAGATCAAGATTATAATAATCAATTAATATATATAAAACTATAAGGAACACGCATAAATTTTAATATTAATAAAATTAGATTCTATTTTTATTAAAACAACAATTTTGATTATTAATTGCATTGAAATATGTTGAATTCGGCACAAAATTGAATTTGAAAGAGTCCACGCGGTAAAACGGATATGACGTCACTTGAATTTTGACAAGTTGACATATACTACGGTGACGTCATATTATTTGTTTATTTTTGACGGAGCCGCAAATATCGTGATAAAGTAAAGCGTTTTCAGTGTTTATTCGGTCGTAAATTTGTGTAACTTTTGATTTTTAAGATGGACAAATCTGTATACAGGGTGTCCATTTTATCAAGGCACTCGAGAATATCTCACTTAATATCGGTCGTACAAAAAAAATTATTTTCCCGAAAATTGTGCCGATTTATATAACCTACAAAATGGTTTAAAGACATTTGAAATCCATGGCCTACTTTAAGAGTTTTGGCGGAAAATGGCGCCATTAAATAGAATATTTTCCTCCCTTTTCAACGATATATCACATGCCATATTTATTCATTGGTACTACGTTAGTAATTATAAAAACATTTTTTTTAAACCAATAAATTTTTTTTAACAAGCATTATACTTGCCGTGAAGAGTTATTAATTATGTAAGAAATAAAAATACAGAAAATTTGGAAACATCATTAAGAGAAATTCAAATTGCTTGTCATATAAATAAAACAAGTGCTAGAAAAATTTTAAAGAAAAATAGTTACCGGTGTTATAAAGTCAAAAAAGTTCACAATTTACAAGCGGGGGACAAACCAAGGAGGACGACTTTTTGTAGGTGGCTGTTGGAAAAGAAGCGTGCCGATCCATTAATATGTAGTAAAATACTTTGGTTCGACGAGGCAAATTTTTCCAATAATGGATTTTTTAATCGCAATATTCATTACAAATGGACTTCTGAAAATACACACTGACATAGACCGACTGGGTTTCAAAATCGTTTTTCAATAAATGTGTGGATAGGTATTTTAGGCACCAATTTAATAGGTCTTTATTTTTATGATGGTCACCGTAGTGATCAAAGGTACCTAAACTTTTTGAGAAATGAATTTAATGAATTCTTAGATGACCTACCTCTAGAGAATCGATACAACTCCCAGATTTGCCTAGATTATTTAGACGAAATTTTGCCTCAACATTGGATAGGTACCTACCAATGTATTTATTCGATGGCCCCCTCGTTCTCCAGATATAACCCTAATGGATTTTATTCTATAGGGGTATATTAAAGATAAGGTGTTTTCGACGACACCGCAAAATGTAGAGGACCTGAAAGCTCGAACTCAACAGGCATGTATTACAGTTACCTCCGAAATGCTGAGTAATGTTTTAAATGCAGTGCCTCGCCGCGCGCGATTGTGCATAAGAAATCGCGGTGGACACTTTGAACATTTGATATGATATCTTAAAAATTATTTTGAGGATTAGATAAATATTAAAGTTCTGTGTGCTATATTCTTTTTATTATTAATTTGTTTTTGTTACCTGAATTTACTTTATTCTTCTTAATTGCGTTAATTTTTTATTATAGCAACGATTTGAACAACTTATTGAATTATTTTATCGTTTTATTTAATCATACTTCTCCATGGCAAGTATAATGCTTGTTAAAAAAAAATTATTGGTTTTAAAAAAATGTTTTTATAATTACTAACGTAGTACCAATGAATAAATATAGCATGTGATATATCGTTGAAAAGGGAGGAAAATACTCTATTTAATGGCGCCATTTCCCGCCCGTTTCAAAATAATTTTTTTAACAGCCAGATATTTGGACTAGACGTTTTTCGCATTTTCGATATTTTCCGCCATAACTCTTAAAGTAGGCCATGAATTTCAAATTTCTTTAAACCATTTTGTAGGTTATATAAATCGGCACAATTTTCAAACGGACAGCCTGTATATTCGTTGAAACACCTCATAATAATCACATTTGCTTAAAACAACTAGTAAATACGGATAGTCAAAATATGGCACGCGCGGATCGGGTGAGCTCGTCAAAACTCGGCAGTTGCTCGTAAAGATTCAAATAATTTGAATTTCAATTATTATTTATCGGATATCCAAACAATTTATTTTATGATATACTTAGACATTTTCAAACATAAACTATCTGATAAAAAACTTTTGGATGTAAAACTGATATTCACGTGTACCCTATTGTCTTAACTAACACGTTTTACGCGTACAAATGCAGATACACGGTGTCCCAATAGTTCTTTATTACAAGACTTTGTGGAAAATTATTTTTTAAATCGAACACCCTATATATTTTTACATTTATGAATTCAGCGCAAAAATTACCTTTTCAACGACCTCCAGATTTTTGGTTATTCCAAAAAATATGAAAATTTTGATCGGAACAAAGTTTAACAAATTAATTTGCTGTATGTGTATAGATGTATATTGTAAGAAGTGAATAGAGCCGCTATAATAATGGGGACATACTGTAGATTAATATTCTTACATTAATGATAATCATCTAAATCACCGTTTAACCGGTACAGTAACTCAGTTGGCTAGAGCGCGTTATGTGACAAATTTGCTTTGGCCAGACTCTGCTGTGTTTTGGGTTCGATCACCGGCACCGGCAATGGTAATGTCGGTGGGTAACGGAAGTCCGTGGCTTTAGATGTGGAGGTTGAATGCTATATGTGATGTCTTTATGTTTATTTTATCTTAATGTTATTTTTAAATAAATTTTTAATAGCAAACTTACCCATATTGTCACCTGCATGTAAATGAACTTACCTAGAATTAAAAAAATCCATTAAATTCTATAAATACATTAAAGTCAAAATATACATTTTTTTAAAGTTCTTGTTGTTCATGTGGATATTCGATAACCTGTTCAGATTATATTTTAATCACGTATAAAGTAACAATAGCCTCACTATATTTGATAAAGAGATAGAAAAAAAATATTTTGAAGCTATGAAATTGACATAGACTATAATTAGCTTGCATGATAGCCCAGGCGGTATCTGCTTAAAATCACCTATGTTTGGGTAAGTAGGGTAGATAATATCGTTAATAAACATAACAAAGAAAAGTGGACCAAGTATTGACCCTTGTGGCACACCGGATTTTTTAAAGAACCTGCCAGATTTATAACCCCGATACTGAACAAATTGATATCGATCCTGCAGATATGATTCAATTAATTGTAGTAACGAATAAGAAAGACAGTTGGTGTCCAGTTTAATCGAGTGTCCATAAAATAAATAAAATATTGTAATGTTTTCATTGAAAATAATAAAAAAAGGGGGCGAGCGTAGGTGCGTCTTTACTATGTACATACTTCGGTATGCGATGTAAAGCAACGACAGGCGCAGTTAGTATTTGGATGGGTGACCATTCCAACGGAAACCGCGTTCTCGCCTCACACATCTTCCAGCGGTTTGTATATCAGTGTATGCGCGGAAGCTATACAACCTTAGGCGAGGGTTGTATAGGAGATATACCATCCTTCGGAGGGGATGTAAAGCCGTCGGTCCCTTGTCTATGAAATGTTAGGCAAGTAAAAGATCCCTACTCTTCTTAAGGGAAGAGGTTCGGCAAAATTCCTGGTTGGGGGTAGCTCGTCTACAGGCGTCGGTGTTAGGCCTCAGTAGCGGAAATAGGCCGACGTTAAATAAATGTATAAAAAAAAAACAATCGATTAAAGTAGTAAGAACCAATCGTATACAAAATGTATTTTAGATGTGGACCACTTCAGCACTGTATACCCTTGTTCACCCAACATCTACAGCTCTTCACCAGAGAGAAACGGATGAATAACTCCTAAAAATCTTGTTTATAGCAAATGACGGATCATTTTTACGTTCATAAATGCACTAAGTTTTATCTTTCTAGATAAAAGCGTTTTGAAGATATTTAAATAAATTTGACGACAGTCTATCTTTAACCGGCTGTAGTTCCGTTAGAAAGCATTTTTGGATCATGAGATTTATGTCAAAATCACGTGAAGAATTTGATGTTTTCGTTTGTCAGGACAGTTCTGCACACCCTGTATACAAAAAATTGGCACTCCTTTTTATAATTTTTTTTAGTTAGTATGAAAAAACATGTTTATAACGATCATCATGGCAACGAAAGAATACGCCATGCCATGTAGTTGATTTGATTTCCAATTAATTTACACGTTTAGGAGTACTTAACACTACGGCTAAAAATATTGAATACATTATCATTACATAAATAAGCAATAACATACTAGCATTTACATTACGCGTCATTCAACCTTTAGTAAACAATCCAGATAGCTTTATAGCTCTGAAATGTTTAAGAAAAAGGATTTCATTACGTATAGAAACGTACAAAACATCTGCGTGCGTGAAAGGAAATTATCACTCTCAGTTTAAATACACTAAATATTTTGTTCCGGGTAATCTATGTGGCAAGGTGAAATGGTTATATTTTTCTGTGATTAAATTGATGAAGAATCTTTGTTAGCTGAATTGGAAACGGTTACCTAATCCAGCATGTTTTAGTCCAATAAAACGGAAACATGTTCAGTACCCTAACCTATGTAAATGTGTCATGGTAATGGCAAGATATAGTAAATAAACCTGCAGAATATTTAAATTAGTTTGAATACGCTGCATCAACAGATTATTCTAATGGCAGTGGCAGAACTGAACCAGTGAACACACAAAATTCATTCGCACCTAAAATTTCAGAGGGAAAAATTACTATATTCTGTTTGGCAATACGAGAGAGCTCATTATAGACGCACATCTTCTGAAAACATAATCCCGAAGAACATAGATCAATCTAAATCATCTCTAATAAACGCTAGAGACCATCTAAAGTCATCTAAAACATTAAAAGATATATAAAACAGATGCATTATAAAAAATAGTATTTAGATCGATCTAAAATAGACGCATCCTATCTAGACTATATCTTAAACGAAAGCAAATCTTAGCAGTTAGCATATTATAAATTAGACATATTTCAAATAAATTATTTTAGATTGTAAACAGTCTAAAAATTACAAACATTAGAACAACACCAAATACACATATTTTAGACCGTAAAAATCTGTATTACTTTTGCATATCTAGCAGGATGTTAATGATGTGTGCCCTTTTAGATAAATTAATGTATACATATTTTTTATTATTTTAATGGCCGTATCCATATTAACGTCCTAGCGAGGATTAGCTAGGACATACTATCACATATTAGTGCATTCTGTAAGTCGGGCAGGAATATGAATTTTCCGTAGCCTAACGAGACTATGTCTTCTCTCCGTTTTCGAGGATGCTGGGCACAATGGTGATGTCAAGACCCCTCCTCGACCCCCCCGCCAACCCCTCAAACGAGCAAAAACCATCCCTGAAAAGGGGGGGGGCGTCTCCTACCAGCCAAATCTATGTTACCCCCCGTTTTCGAGGAAGCTGAGCAAGATGGTGATGTTGATCTTCTTCCCGAGGCAAACCGATCCTTCAAACGGACAAAAACTACCCCTTTGATTCGCGGTTTTATGAAATAAGTAAGTTCACAGATCATTGAATACGTAGCGGATGATGATTACAGGTATCTTGATTGACTGTTCAGTTGAAAAAAAAATGGGTACATACTTTATGTCTAGGTTTTAGATGGGAAAATCAGGTATATGCATTCACTGGCACAATTTCATTTATTTTATTATATTAAATACTGAACAGTTCTATTGACACATAAAATTACTTATTTACTATATATAAATATAAAACATCGTTATAAAATCACTTTCCAGTGAAACATTAGTAACACGGGTTTAGCCGAGAGAAGGCGGCCTATTCGCATTTCACCCCTTTCGGGGGCGGTTTTTGGCCGTTTGGGGGTTGGCGGGAGTCGAGGAGGGGTCTCGACATCACCATCGTGCTCAGAATCCTCGAAAACGGGGGTTACACAGGTTTGGCTGGTAGGAGACGGCGGATACGCGGTTTACCCCGGTGGGTTTTGGCCGCTTGGGGGTGGGGTTTTCGAGGTTTCATCCGACTCACACAATGCACTATATACACAATGACACAGCACCCACTCCCTGCGATATTGTCAACTGTCGCAGCTGAGGCTTGAACTCAGAAGAGGTAACAGCGACTAGCCGTGTTGTCTTTCACAAAACCGCGGTCTACCACTGCTACCATACCGTATATATATTTTAGAATTGATTTTGGAATATAATATTATATAGGGCGGAGCAATAGTGCGTTCTACGATAGCTGGAATTTAAAAAATAAAACAGGTAAACTACATAAAAAGTCTATACTTACTTAGTTTTTAACATTTATAAATGAGACCTTTATCTCGCCAAAAAGTATCTGTTAAATACTACGGTGAGTAATCAAGAAATGTTTTATATTGTTTATATTATGTATTATACAGGCTGTCCATTTTATCAAGGCACTCGAGAATATCTCACTTTATATTGGTCGTACAAAAAAAATTATTTTTACGAAAATTGTGCCCATTCATATAACTTACAAAATGGTTTAAAGACATTTGAAATCCATGGCCTACTGTAAGAGTTATGGCGGAAAATATCGAAAATGCGGAAAATTTCTCGGCCAAATATCTCCGTTATTTGAAGAGATACGAGAAAAATTCGGCGAAAATTATTTGCAAAACAGACTGTTTCAACGAGGTTTTATCTAATTTTTTACAAAACCGCAGTATTTTGAGATTTACTCTTCGGGCAAGAAATGGCGCCATTAAATAGAGTATTTTCCTCCCTTTTCAACGATATATCACATGCCATATTTATTTATTGGTATACTACGTTAGTAATTATAAAAACATTTTTTTAAAACCAATAAATCTATTTTAACAAGCATTATACTTGCCGTGGAGAAGTATGATTAAATAAAACGACAAAATAATTCAATAAGTTGTTCAAAGCTTTGCTACAATAAAACATTAACACAATTAAGACAAATAAAGTAAATTCAGGTAACAAAAACAAAATAATAATCAAGAAAGCAACATGGAGCAATTATGGAAAGAGTATTCGCAGTTATGCCAATGTATAGAGGTCCTCCATAAAAGCGCCACTCCTTGCTCAGAAAGTTAAAATCTCTTTATCAATTAATTTAAGTATAATATCCATTTGTTTGTATTTCATGATTTCACTATTATTTCAATTATTTAAAAATAGTTGGCTATGAACACACTTGACAATTTAATTTTTTGACAGATCATCTAGTTAATACTGAAACTCTCACTCAATCACACTCGTTTAAGAATTTAGAATTTTCAAAAATGATTTTCACTCACATTGATCGTTATAATATGTTCGTTACATATTGCCAATGCAATTTTAACTCTGGATTAGCTCAAGTAGAATATAGAAACAGATTTCCACAAGCACTACAGCCGAATAAAACTCTGTTCAGAAAATTAGCTACGAAACTGAAAAATAATGGTTCATTTTTAAAGAAGACAAGGTTGAACAGTGTTACTGATAATGCAAATAAGGTAAACCCAGTTATTAATTGTGTAAGAAATAAAAATACTGAAAATTTGGAAACATCATTAAGAGAAATTCAAATTGCTTGTCATATAAATAAAAGAAGTGCTAGAAAAATTTTAAAGAAAAATGCTTACCGGTGTTATAAAGCCAAAAAATTTCACAATTTACAAGCGGGGGATAAACCAAGGAGGACGACTGTTTGTAGGTGGCTGTTGGAAAAGAAGCGTGCCGATCCATTAATATGTAGTAAAATACTGTGATCTGACGAGGCAAATTTTTCCAATAATGGATATTTTAATGGCAATATTCATTACAAATGGACTTCTGAAAATACACACTGACATAGACCGACTGGGTTTCAAAATAGTTTTTCAATAAATGTGTGGATAGGTATTTTAGGCACCAATTTAATAGGTCCTTATTTTTATGATGGTCACCTCAGTGGTCAAAGGTACCTAAACTTTTTGAGAAATGAATTTAATTAATTCTTAGATGATCTACCTTTAGAGAATCGACACAACTTTCCATATTTTCAACAAGGTGGAGCTCCTCCCCACAATTCCTAGATTTGCCTAGATTATTTAGACGAAATTTTGCCTCAACATTGGATAGGTACCAATGGTCCTCTCGTTCTCCAGATATAACCCCAATTGATTTTTTTCTATGGGGGTATATTAAAGATAAGGTGTTTTCGACGACACCGCAAAATGTAGGGGACCTAAAAGCTCGAATTCAATAGGCATGTATTACAGTTACCCCCGAAATGCTGAGTAATGTTTTAAATGCAATGCCTCACCGCGCTCGATTGTGCATAAAGAAATCGCGGTGGACACTTTGAATGCTTGATATGATATCTTAAAAATTATTTTGAGGATTAGATAAATATTAATGTTCTGTGTGCTATATTTTTTTTATTATTAATTTGTTTTTGTTACCTGAATTTACTTTATTCTTCTTAATTGTGTTAATGTTTTATTATCGCAAAGATTTGAACAACTTATTCAATTATTTTATCGTTTTATTTAATCACACTTCTCCACGGCAAGTATAATGCTTGTTAAAGAAAATTTATTGGTTTAAAAAAATGTTTTTATAATTACTAACGTAGTATCAATGAATAAATATGGCATGTGATATATATACTTTATTTAATGGCGTCATTTCCTGCCCGTTTCAAAATAATTTTCTTAACAGCCTGAAGAGTAAATCTCAAAATACAGCGGTTTTGAAAAAAATTAGATAAAACCTCGTTGAAACACTCTATTTTGCAAAAAATTTTCGCCTTAGAATTTTTCTCGTATCTCTTCAAATAACGGAGATATTTGGCCTAGACGTTTTCCGCATTTTCGATATTTTCCGCCATAACTCTTAAAGTAGGCCATGGATTTCAAATGTCTTTAGACCATTTTGTAGATTATATAAATCGATACAATTTTCGTAAAAATAACTTTGTTTGTACGACCGATATTAAGTGAGATATTCTCGAGGGCCCTGATAAAATGGAGAGCCTGTATATTAGGCAAAAAATTATTAAACGCTTTAAAAAATAGACCATTGTAGAGTATAGTAAATCAAAACAACTACATTATCCTAGTTAATACTAGAAGAAATGCAATGCAAAGCAATTAAATGTAAAAGCAAATATATTAAGATCATCCGCGACTAATAACTCCTTGCTCTTGGTAATAGCTGATGTGATACCACCGACAAAATGTGGAAAAAGAAGCAGTCTCAGCTTAGAACCCTGAGGGATTCCTGAGATAGCTACAAATCAACCGTTATAAGAACAAATTGTTCAAGATTACAAAGATATGACTGCATACATGATAGTACTGAATCCTCAATAACTTAATTTTGTTATTTTTTTCTAAATCAGTAGTATGCTGTCAGCTTTAAAAAAAGTATCAATGAACCTGGACATTATTAAAAATTAAATAACGTATCTTTGCAGTGCATCCTATGTTTGACTAACTAATTTAAGAAAGCGTATTGAAACACACCGAACTTTGCTCCTCCTATTAACTCTACATTAAACTATAAAATGAAGGAACTAAAAAATATCGCCCATCGCGTACCTGTATGCCATTACACCTGACTTGTAATAGCGATCAATAAAATAACATGTTTTAATGGTCTATAAATATGCGTTAAGAAAATTTTCACTTAGGTTTTACATGCGTCACCTGCCGTCCTCTTCACGAAGCCCGCATCTCGGAGTCGAAATGGCATATCGGGAGAACTACAATAGAAGACTTGAGACTCAGGGCAGGTGTGTCTTGCGTGGCTTATATATTGGCGAACTTAATTTTATGTACAGCGCAATCAACTTTTTCTACCATGAATAGTCCTTTATTTTTAATACTCCTATTTCTGCGTAAACGAAATTTAAAAAATAAGGACGTATGTATAGGGTTATATACTATATCTCCGAAATCCAAAAATGTAAAAATTGTGTGTATTATCCGACTTTAACGAAACTTCTTTTAAAATATAGACGATCAAAACCTTTACTTTTACAGCGCATCCACTCAATTCGTAGTCCAGTTTCTCATTAAGAATTAACCTAAACTGCTGGCCACTCGAACTTACACATAGAGAATTTTAGGCAAAATTTAAAGTTCAATATTTTCAACAGGAATGCAAATTTTTGAACGCGGCTTGCAAATTTTAAGAGCTAGTTTTTTTCGGATTAAGCTGCATGACGTATATTTATCGTAGGACCATAAGTTTATTATATACGGGGTGATCAATGAAGTCATGCAAAAAATCAAAAAGTTTGTATGAGTGAAATTTCCGCAAAAATATTTTTTGGTCGTTGCAATATGGTTCGTTACTAAGGTAACATCAATATCTCTAGACGGGTTTGTCAGTTTTTGGATTAAGGCCCTTAGGCCTTGTACACACTACTTAACATAAAATTTGGATACCGAAATTTTTAAAATGCTATAACGTGACATGGGATTGACGGTTCTTGATGATTTTTGCGGATTTGGAATCCTTATTTCACGTAGATTTTCTATGGTCTAAGCATTTTATTTGAGGGTTGAAATTTACACATTATACCGGGTCGATAATAAACAAAAACGTAGCGACAAGAACAAGTTTATTACATTATATTCTACAATGCACAAGATTGCTTAACAACGGCCAAAAGTCAATTCTTAAAAAAATTTAACTAAAAAACTAAAAATGAATTTAATTTAAACTTAAATTAAAATTACCTAATTAAAATTAGGTACATTAATTAAAAAAAAGAGAAGCTAATATTTTGTTGGTCCTCCTGCTCGTAATATTATTTCCCGACATCGATTTGGTAGAGTATCCACAAGATTATTTATAAAATCTTGTGGAATATTCTCCCATTCTTCACGAATGGCCTCACTGAGCGTTTCTAAGGTTTCAGGGGGTACATCAAGAGATCTTACTTTAAGTTTTAAATAAGACCAAACGTGTTCGATGACATTAACATCCGGAGACTTTGCAGGCCAGTCCATCCTATTGATGTTTTGTGCCTGCAAAAACTCTGTGATCCTTCGCGCTCTGTGAGGTCGAGCGTTGTCATCCACCAATAGAAGTTCTGGGCCGTAATGTCGAGCAAAAGGAACAACAATAGGTTCCAAAATTTCCTCCTGATAAACAGTAGCATTAATGGTTTGGTTGGTAATGAATAGCTCGGTTTTACCATTCCTTATGATCCTCCCCACACTGTAACACCTCCGCCACCAAATGCTTCTTGAGGGTCCATATTTTCCTCCAAATATCGCTGATTTGGCCTTCTCCAAACTAAAATTCGGCCATCGGAGTGAAACAAATTAAATCTTGCTTCGTCAGTAAATAAACAATGGCTCCACTCTGCATTACCCCAATTCGCATGCCGATTT
The DNA here is from genome assembly GCA_963675555.1 of Leptura quadrifasciata. NCBI lineage: Eukaryota > Metazoa > Arthropoda > Insecta > Coleoptera > Cerambycidae > Leptura > Leptura quadrifasciata. The sequence continues at coordinate 7,230,479 of OY776681.1, read as the reverse complement.
GCCCATGCCCGCCTATTCGCTCTATGGTGTTGTAATAACCGCACACATTTTGCTCTGCGACGGGCTCTATAATTTAAAATGTTTGGCATTATGTTATGTTTTTAAAAAAAAAATCTCACCTCAAGTTGTTTTTATTTAATGTTCTTCTCACTGTTCTGTCCGAAACTCTCACCCCAGTTTGTTGTCTTAAAGAGTCATTTAGTTTTCTAGAGTTCTTTGTTCTATTCCGCATAGTTTCTCTCATTAAAATTCTTTCGGTTCTTTCGTTTATTTTTTTTGTATGTCCACCCCCATGCCCATAAATATGATCACCAGTAGTTTCGACGCGGCGGATCAAATTATAAATTGTCTTTCGGCTGACATTGTAAATGTGCGCAATTTGCTGTTTTGACATTCCTTCGTTGAGAAGTCGAATGCAATTTTCCCTTTCTGCCGTGGTTAAACGCCTCATATCAATTAAACTTTACAAAATTATAACATTGAAATGTGTCAGATTATTTCTAAAATAATGTAAACAGTTTTTAATTGCATAGCAACAAATTTGTTTTTCCAATGCCTACTTTGAAATTGACGCGTCGCGTAGAAATTACACCCGATCATAATTATGGGCTTGGGGGTGGGCAAAGAACTCTGTAAAACTGAATGACTCTTTAAGACAACAAACTGGGGTGTGAGTTTCGGACAGAACAGTGAGAGGAACATTAAATAAAAACAACTTGAGGTGAGAATTTATTTTTACAAAAACTTAAATAATGCCAAACCTTAGAGCGCGTCGTACCCTACGTTTTTGTTTATTATCGACCCGGCATAATGTGTAAATTTCAACCCTCAAATAAAATGCTTAGACCATAGAAAATCTACGTGAAATAAGGATTCCAAATCCGCAAAAATCATCAAGAACCGTCAATCCAATGTCAAGTTATAGCATTTTAAAAATTTCGGTATCCAAATTTTATGTTGAGTAGTGTGTACAAGGCCTAAGGGCCTTAATCCAAAAACTGACAAAACCGTCTAGAGATATTGATGTTACCTTAGTAACGAACCATATTGCAACGACCAAAAAAATTTTTTGCGGAAATTTCACTCATACAAACTTTTTGATTTTTTGCATGACTTCATTGATCACCCCGTATATAATAAACTTATGGTCCTACGATAAATATACGTCATGCAGCTTAATCCGAAAAAAACTAGCTCTTAAAATTTGCAAGCCGCGTTCAAAAATTTGCATTCCTGTTGAAAATATTGAACTTTAAATTTTGCCTAAAATTCTCTATGTGTAAGTTCGATTGGCCAGCAGTTTAGTTGCATTTTTCGAATAACACAGTAATTATTTTTATAGTAATAATTATTATTGTGACAAAACCAATTTACGGCTCCGCGAGCACCCTTTTCTTCTGAAAGATGTATCCCAAGCTAAGCAGCTGATCCGCACACCTTGCCATCATTTAAGGGCACCTGCGATGACCTTGTCTTGTCTTTAATTTCATCTTCAGATGCAACAGGTGACTTGTTCGTGTCCACTGCGTATGGAAGTTTGAATAATTTCACACACAGGCCCAACAAAGAACGGTTTACGGTTTATATTTGTTTTTAATTGTCACGCTATGTTCGACTTTAGGTTAACTGTAAACCTCACTAAAGTTTTTAAAAATCATGCTCATAGTCGCTCTTATGGAATTTGACTAATTTAAATGCTGCTAAAAAAATACTGGTTTTTCAATGTATTGTTTACAATGTTTTTCTTAAATGTGCCTACTGTTTATCTTAAAATGGTTTAAAAACTGAACATCGACTTAATATTTTAATAAAGATGTGCTACTCTTTATATGTCATAGCTCTGAAGTCCGAAAGAAGTAAAATTGAACCTAGTTTACACTCCAAAAGTTTGACAATAACAACACGGAATACTGTACAGAAAAGAAAAATAGGTAACATGATCAAGAACAATATATTGCTGACCCATCGCGTAAACCATTTGAAAGACGTTAATGGCGTAATGTATGATCCTGTGTCTTGTATAAACTAAACACTTTCGCCTTAAATCATAAACTTGGCTAATTAAACAGATTTCTACAACGGCCATAAAGATAACTATTAAATCCGAACAATTGATGCCGTGCTGTTTTAATTTGATGATCCACAAAACAAAAACATATAATTTTATGTGTGTTTAGAAATTTCAAGCCTCAACTACGAAAATTGCAAAACACTTTTAACTATTATAGTTAAAGCGTCGCGTCGTCGGTTTAAGTTACGGTCCGCAAAAAGACCAAAACTTCGCAACTATCGAATAATACAGGAAAATCAAAGGCGTGCATATGGAAACCGTTGAAAAGCTAGTCAATATTTTAGAAGATCATGTTTTTAATGTGAGAAAGAAAAATTTGACGAATATAAGGAACATATCTTTAAGATGATGTGGGACTGCACAGCAAGCTTTTCATGAAACATAGAATTGTTTGAAATTCATTTCCTGACGTGGAATTTTAAACTTCATTCATTCATTAGATAAAAGTGGGGTCGATCTGAATTTGCAAACGAACTCGTTTTTTTTCGAATTTTTCTTTTGTGATGAAGTCGGATCCCCTCTATCATACGGAACATTTTCCGGTCGTTCTTTGATGGAGGGGGCCCGACTTCATAACATCACAAAAAATAAATTCGAAAAAAATTCGTTTCAAGCCATTTTTATGCCAGATCGACCCCACTATAATGTCAATAACGCCATATACCTTGCTTCAATTGTTGAAACCTCTACACTTTGTTGATAATCAAGGAACTACATTGTCATAGAGACCGAAATAAACACTATAGCTTGTCTGTTATCAACTGCATAAGAAGCATTGTTGTACATAATACATTTAGAAGTTGGCATGCGCTGACATTAAGACTTTGTTATGGACAACGCAGAAAACTGTAGTACCATTGCAAATCATTAACCAGAGCTCACTGTACTGTGCTAAATCATCAACAGTAGTCAGCTTTGACTAATATTTTTTTCCAATGGTTGATTTTGCTACAGCATGAAGAAATGTTCATTCTTCTTATCACACAATACTTTAATGTTTTCTAATGCACTACAGAAATCTGAATAACATGTAATTTTAAGAGTAACATTGGAGTCATCGTTAAAAAAGAAATGCTCTTACCAAACAGTGTTTATGTCGCCTGTTTTCACGTTTTCTTCTTTAATTTTTATCGAATTTACATAAAATTGATAAACTATATACATACACGCTGTCCATTTTAACAGGGCACTTGAGAATATCTCACTTAATATCGGTTGTACAAAAAAAAATATTTTTAGGAAAATCGTGCCGATTTATATAACCTACAAAATGGTTTAAAGACATTTGAAATCCATGACCTACTTTAAGAGTTATGGCGGAAAATATCGAAAATGCGGAAAAAGTCTAGGCCAAATATCTCTGTTATTTGAAGAGATATGAGAAAAATTCTAAGGGGAAAATTTTTTGCAAAACAAAGTGTTTCAACGAGGTTTTATCTAATTTTTTTCAAAACCGCCGTATTTTGAGATTTACTCTTCAGGCCGTCAAAAAAATTATTTTGAAACGGGCGGGAAATGGCGCCATTAAATAGAGTATTTTCTTCCCTTTCCAACGATATATCACATGCCATATTTATTCATTGGTACTACGTTAGTAATTATAAAAATATTTTTTTAAACCAATAATGTTTTCTTTTAATAAGCATTATACTTGCCGTATGATTAAATAAAACGATAAAATAATTCAATAGGTTGTTCAAATCTTTGCTATAATAAAACATTAACACAATTAAGAAGAATAAAGTAAATTCAGGTAACAAAAACAAAATAATAATCAAGAAAGCAACATGGAGCAATTATGGAAAGAGTATTCGCAGTTATGCCAATGTATAAAAGTTCTCCATAAAAGCGTCACTCCTTGCTCAGAAAGTTAAAATTTCTTTACCAATTAATTTAAGTGTAATATCCATTTGTTTGTATTTCATGATTTCACAATTATTTCAATTATTTTAAAATAGTTGGCTATGAACAAACTTGGCAATTAAATTTTTTGACAGATCATCTCAGTTAATACTTAAACTCTCACTCAATGACACTCGTTTAAGAATTTAGAATTTTCAAAAATGATTTTCACTCACATTGATCGTTATAATATGTTCATTACATATTGCCAATGCAATTTTAACTCTGGATTAGCTCAAGTAGAATATAGAAACAGATTTCCACAAGCACGACAGCCGAATAAAACTCTGTTCAGAAAATTAGCTACGAAACTGAAAAATAATGGTTAATTTTTAAAGAAGAAGACAAGGTTGAACGGTGTTACTGATAATGTAAATAAGGTAAACCAAGTTATTAATTATGTAAGAAATAAAAATACAGAAAATTTGGAAACATCATTAAGAGAAATTCAAGTGCTAGAAAAATTTTAAAGAAAAATGGTTACCGGTGTTATAAAGCCAAAAAAGTTCACAATTTACAAGCGGGGGACAAACCAAGATGGCTGTTGGAAAAGAAGCGTGCCGATCCATTAATATGTAGTAAAATACTTTGGTCCGACGAGGCAAATTTTTCCAATAATGGATTTTTTAATCGCAATATTCATTAAAAATGGACTTCTGAAAATATACACTGGGATAGACATTTGTGTGAACTTAGCAGAACAACTTTGCAGAATTAAAAAAACTATAGGCCTATTATTTGCCGTTAATTAGCCGCTAATTAATCGTGAAAGTAACAATTTTACCGTTGTTAATTTTTTTAAAATTTTCGGGTGTTCTGCTAACTTCACATGGAAGTTAGCAGAACATCTACAATAATTTTTTTTTAATTAAAAGTAAGTAGCTCAGAATTTGCCGTTTTTTAACCGTAAGCGAATGGTGAAAATGAAATTTAAAAAAAAATAAAAATTAAGGCGATAAAACAAAAAAATCACCTTTTAGAATAAGTAAAAACTTTGCAGAAATAAAAACCCATAGGCCTATTATTTGCCGCTAAGTAGCCGCTAATTAATCGTGAAAGTAACAATTTTACCGTTGTCACTTTTTTAAAAATTTTTGGGTGTTCTGCTAACTTCACATGGAAGTTAGCAGAACATCTACCAAAATTTTTTTTTAATTAAAAATAGGTAGCTCAGAATTTGCCGTTTTTTAACCGTAAACGAATGGTGAAAATGAAATTAAAAAAAAATAAAAATTAAGGCGATAAAACAAAAAAAATATTTTTTAGAATAAGCAAAAACTTTGCAGAAATAAAAACCCATAGGCCTATTATTTGCCGCTAAGTAGCCGCTAATTAATCGTGAAACTAACAATTTTACCGTTGTCACTTTTTTAAAAATTTTTGGGCGTTCTGCTAATTTCACATGGAAGTTAGCAGAACATCTTTTGCTTATTCTAAAAAATGATTTTTTTGTTTTATCGCCTTCATTTTCATTTTTTTTAAATTTCATTTTCACCATTCGTTTACGGTTAAAAAACGGCAAATTCTGAGATACCTACTTTTAATTAAAAAAATTTTTTGGTAAATGTTCTGCTAACTTCCATGTGAAGTTAGCAGAACACCCGAAAATTTTTAAAAAATTAACAACGGTACAATTGTTACTTCCCCGATTAATTAGCGGCTACTTAACGGCAAAAAATAGGCCTATGGGTTTTTAATTCTGCAAAGTTTTTGCTTATTCTAATAAACTATTTTTTGTTTTATCGCCTTAATTTTTATTTTTTTGTAAATTTCATTTTCACCATTCGTTTACGGTTAAGAAACGGCAAATTCTGAGCTACTTACTTCGATTAAAAAAAAAATTTTGGTAGATGTTCTGCTAACTTCCATATGAAGTTCTCAGAACACCCGAAAATTTTTAAAAAAGTGACAACGGTAAAATTGTTACTTTCACGATTAATTAGCGGCTACTTAGCGGCAAATAATAGGCCCATGGGTTTTTATTTCTGCAAAGTTTTTGCTTATTCTAAAAAATGATTTTTTTGTTTTATCACCTTAATTTATATTTTTTTAAATTTCATTTTCACCATTCGTTTACGGTTAAAAAACGGAAAATTCTGAGCTACCTACTTTTAGTTAAACAAATTTTTTGGTAGATGTTCTGCTAACTTCCATGTGAAGTTAGCAGAACACCCAAAAATTTTTAAAAAAGTGACAACGGTAAAATTGTTACTTTCACGATTAATTAGCGGCTACTTAGCGGCAAATAATAGGCCCATGGGTTTTATTTCTGCAAAGTTTGTACTTATTCTAAAAAATAATTTTTTTGTTTTATCGCCTTAATTTTTATTTTTTTTAAATTTCATTTTCACCATTCGTTTACGGTTAAAAAACGGCAAATTCTGAGCTACCTACTTTTAATGAAAATTTTTTTTTGGTAGATGTTCTGCTAACTTCCATGTGAAGTTAGCAGAACACCCGAAAATTTTTTAAAAAATGACAACGGTAAAATTGTTACTTTCACGATTAATTAGCGGCTACTTAGCGGCAAATAATAGGCCTATGGGTTTTTATTTCTGCAAAGTTTTTGCTTATTCTAAAAAATTATTTTTTTGTTTTATCACCTTAATTTATATTTTTTTAAATTTCATTTTCACCATTCGTTTACGGTTAAAAAACGGCAAATTCTGAGCTACCTACTTTTAGTTAAAAAATTTTTTTGGTAGATGTTCTGCTAACTTCCATGTGAAGTTAGCAGAACACCCAAAAATTTTTAAAAAAGTGACAACGGTAAAATTGTTACTTTCACGATTAATTAGCGGCTACTTAGCGGCAAATAATAGGCCCATGGGTTTTATTTCTGCAAAGTTTGTACTTATTCTAAAAAATAATTTTTTTGTTTTATCGCCTTAATTTTTATTTTTTTTAAATTTCATTTTCACCATTCGTTTACGGTTAAAAAACGGCAAATTCTGAGCTACCTACTTTTAATGAAAATTTTTTTTTGGTAGATGTTCTGCTAACTTCCATGTGAAGTTAGCAGAACACCCGAAAATTTTTTAAAAAATGACAACGGTAAAATTGTTACTTTCACGATTAATTAGCGGCTACTTAGCGGCAAATAATAGGCCTATGGGTTTTTATTTCTGCAAAGTTTTTGCTTATTCTAAAAAATGATTTTTTTGTTTTATCGCCTTAATTTTTATTTTTTTTAAATTTCATTTTCACCATTCGTTTACGGTTAAAAAACGGCAAATTCTGAGCTACCTACTTTTAATTAAAAAAATTTTTTGGTAGATGTTCTGCTAACTTCCATGTGAAGTTAGCAGAACACCCGAAAATTTTAAAAAAATTAACAACGGTAAAATTGTTACTTTCACGATTAATTAGCGGCTAATTAACGGCAAATAATAGGCCTATAGTTTTTTTAATTCTGCAAAGTTGTTCTGCTAAGTTCACACAAATGGGATAGACCGACCGGGTTTCAAAATCGTTTTTCAATAAATGTGTGGATAGGTATTTTAGGCACCAACTTAATAGGTCCTTATTTTTATGATGGTCACCTCAGTGGTCAAAGGCACCTAAACTTTTTGAGAAATGAATTTAATGAATTCTTAGATGGCCTACCTTTAGAGAACACAACTTTCAATATTTTCAACAAGATGGAGCTCCTACCCACAATTCCCAGACTTGCCTAGATTATTCAGACGAAATTTTGACTCAACATTGGATATGTACCAATGGATTTATTCGATGGCCCCCTCGTTCTCCAGATATAACCCCATTGGATTTTTTTTTATGGGGTATATTAAAGATAAGGTGTTTTCGACGACAATGCAATATGTAGAGGACTTAAAAGCTCGAATTCAACAGGCATGTATTACAGTTACCCCCGAAATGCTGAGTAATGTTTTAAATGTAGTGCCTCGCCGCGCTCGATTGTGCATAAGAAATCGCGGTGGACACTTTGAACACTTGATATGATATCTTGAAAATTATTTTGAGGATTAGATAAATATTAATGTTCTGTGTGCTATATTCTTTTTATTATTAATTTGTTTTTGTTACTTGAATTTACTTTATTCTTCTTAATTGTGTTATTGTATTATTATAGCAAAGATTTGAACAACTTATTGAATTATTTTATCATTTTATTTAATCATACAAGTATAATGCTTGTTAAAAAAAATTATTGGTTTTAAAAAATTGTTTTTATAATAACTAACGTAGTACCAATGAATAAATATGGCACGTGATATATCGTTGAAAAGGGAGGAAAATACTCTATTTAATGGAGCCAGAGATATTTGGCCTAGACGTTTTTCGCATTTTCGATATTTTCCGCCATAACTCTTAAAGTAGGCCATGGATTTCAAATGTCTTTAAACCATTTTGTAGGTTATATAAATCGGCACAATTTTCGTAAAAATATTTTTTTTGTACGACCGATATTAAGTGAGATATTCTCGAGGGCCCTAATAAAATGGACAGCCTATATATAGTTTACATAAATTTTATAACATATTACATAAATATTAGTGCGATTTTATAATTAATTAATACACCTATACATATTCCCATTAGGAAATACAATGAGGGCATGTTATTGTTTTAATTTAATAAATTTAATTTCTTAACAAATGTGTATATCGATATTGAGTACGGCCTGCAATCCATCTTCTAGGCCCAAGAAGAAACAAAATAACAAACAACGTTGCATACCATTACGATTGGATATACGATTTCTGTTTATATTTTCTGGTTTGTGTATTGTACTGGATAATGGACGATTTATTTTGCAAATTAGAACATAACAAGCATTTGTTTCCAGTTTCATTGCGGTTAAACTTCTGAAATCCTCAGCCATTACGTCTGACATGACAGATCTTGGTTTGATGGTTTGTGCCTGTCTGCAAGAACGAGACTTGGCTATTGTTTAAGAGAATAAAAAATCAAATTGGGATTTAGTGTGTATAAGATTTGGATACAAAATCTGGACGTGGAAGTAGTGATTCCTTGGGCAGCGGTTTTTTATTAACATTACTTGCATGTCCACAGGCATCTACAGTACAACTAGGAAAATACCTGAATTTTATTATACCTATTGATACTGTCGTTGAACTTTTAGTATTTTTAAAATTTAGTAGCATGTACGGTGGCATCTAAATTTTGTAAGATTCTTGTTCGCAGCGAGATAAAATTAGGAAAAAACCGAATTCCCGAGATCCCATACTCCATCGTAATAATTTAAATTTATTTCCGTGGGCGGGAGACGCAAAGTGATTTATGTATATCGTGATATTTCATCTCAAAGATGATCATGTTAATAACATAAATAATTGCAAAACTTTCATAAATGCATAACCCACATAGAATGTAGAATCGTATATTATTTGCTCATCTTAGAAATGCAAATAAATATTATATTACAGCCTCGCATTAATTCAGCCCGCGGTGTCTTCCCTAATGAAGATATATGCAGGCCGTCCATTTTTGTCCGCCTACGCCTGCTTCAGTTATCACTATCAGGCTTATTTACGGATGAGTACAAACTATCAAAAATTTGTTATGCCACGGAGATATGACTATTGTTTTCTTTATGCTTATCTCCAACTTCGAGTCATAAGGAAACCATGTAGGCAGTGGCGTGTTAATTTCGATTGTATACGTTAATTTAAATTAGCCACGAGGTGAATGTAACAACTAGGAAAATAATTCAATAGGTGCATTTTTGTATCAGTTGTACGGTCGTGAGCAAAAAAAAAATAGGACGTCTTATAACGGTATTTTGCTAAAATCTAGTTGTGTACATCTAACTATAATTTTTGTGACATTGTCAGTTAGTTGTCATAATTTATTGCAAGTGTGCAAAAAACTAATATGCCTCATATAAGCGATTTAGTTAAATCTGGAGTTATTGCTAAAGCATAAGATTTATGGTCAATGAGACAAATTGCAAGAAATGGAGAATAAACGGCGAAATCCTGGATCAGGGCGAAGAAGGATAACAACTCAACAACAAGATTTGCAATTGGTAAAAGCCTTAGTAGAAAATCCATTTTACTCAGTTATTCAGACTGCTGAAGAAACGAATTTTCCTGGATCGAGTAGTACTGGTCGCCGGCGAGTAAGAGAATCGGAGCTACGCTGTCATGCAACAGCACAGAAATACTTACTTAAAGCTGAACATAAAGAAGCTCGAGTAGGATTTGTGCTTAAATTTTTAGCGCATGATGTAAATTTTTGGAACAATGTCATCTTTACAGACGAAAAAACGTTCCAGTCAACACACGGCGGTCGTATTCGTGTTTACCGCCCTCCGAATACTCGATTCGATGAGAAATGTATATCTAACAATGATAAAAGTGGTAGATTTTCCGTCAATATGTGGGCTTGGATAACGGCACGTGGTCCTGGTGTTTTGTGGCATATTGTGGAACGACTTAATAGTGAAACGTATATTAGGATTTTAGACAATATTATGCTCCCTTCTGTGTCATAATTATTTCCTAATAATAAGTTCATATTTCAACAAGACAATTGTTCCGTTCACACTGCCCATACCGTAACTAACTGGTTTCAAGATAACAACATCAATGTTCTCAACTGGCCCAGTCATCGTCCAGATCTTAACCCTGTGGAAGAAGTATGGGGACTACTCGTAAGAAATATCCAAAAACGAAATGTGAGACAACGGAATGCCGAAGAATTACTGGAAATAGTAAATAATGCATGGGAAAATATTATTATTAATGATTATTGTATAAGGTTATTTAATTCTATGCCAAACAGACTTATAGAAATTATAAATAGAAATGGTGCAATAACGAACTATTAATAGTTAGTTTCTTGTTAAGTAGGATATCCTTTGTCCTTTGATCCAGGATTTCTACTAATCGTACCGTTTATTCTCCATTTTCTTAAAATGTTACACACCAAATTTTTGTTAATGCCACAACGCAGTGCAATTTGTCTCTTTATCCATCCACCATTTACTATAGCAATAACTACAGCATTAAAATAAAAAATAAATTAAAAGTGATAACTGTTTTATTTCGGCTACTCATTACATATTCAAATAGAGATAGATTTACATTAGAAAAAAAAAGTTGTCCTATTTGTTTCTGCTCACGACAGTATAATGGACGTTTAAAAAAACGTCGTCGAGTAGCTCATGTAGTTTAATGTATTTTTGAACTGGCACGTTAATTCTCTACGATTTTTGTAAATAATATCCTATACCTAAAATCGATATTTCCAGAGATATTTTTTCTTTTTCATTAAAAACTGATCTAGTAGTCATGATCTTAACATAAAGTGAAAATAATTGAAAGTTATCTTATTGGCGTTTAATTATTAACTATTGCGACAAAGTATTTACACTTATTTTAAGTTATAGCTTAAGTTTAGTGTAAAATTCGCACTTTCCAATAGTGAATTTTTCGAGAGAAAAATGGTCGATATGGTTTATGCTCTGGTTGCGAGTGATACAAATTGTTTGCTATCAACTCGAATTTATAAGGAGCGATATCCGGAAAGAAGACAGCCCTCTAAAAAGTCATTGAGAGGTTGATGTATCGATATGACAATACGGGGAAAGTGGAATATGAGAAAAATGAACGAACAAAAAAAATTTAGTAGATGAAGAAAACGAAACAGTCATACTTTTGAGCGTGATTGAAGATCCTCATCGCAGTATAAGAAAATTGGCAAGAGAAATCTTCGATCCATCGAATCCTGCAAAAAAAAAACAATCCCTACCACGTTCAACTAATGCAGGAACTGATTAATAGTGATTATGAAAACCGAATACAAATTTATCAATGAGCAAACAAAAAATGGGACAACAAAGACTTTATTTTGTTTGCCGATGAAGCAACGCAAAAATGGACATGTTAATCATCATAATAGCTAAACAAGATGGTCCTTGAATGTTTGGGAAGGAATTGGTGCGGCTTATGTGATAGAGCTACATTTTTTGATGGACGTGTGAATGGTCAAATTTATTTGGAACTTTTGCAAGACAGCTTGGAAGATTTACTGGAGGATGTTCCTAGAAATATTAGGGAGAGAATGTGGTACCTCCATGATGGAGCACCTGTGCAACTGCAGCTATTCACAAACATTTAAAAGACGGTTTTCCAAACGGTTGGATAGGAAGAGGAGGACCCCATAGTTGGCCTGCCAGAAGCCCTGATTTGACCAAAATAGACTTCTTTTTGTGATGCTATGTTAAGGAGCAAATGTACAAAGCTCTTATAACTATAAAGGAAAATACGAAAGAAAGAATAAGGGAAGTTTTTCAGAAAATTGCTGTAGATATTTTAAGAAATGTCAGTAGATCATTCGAAAATAATAATAATAATATTAATAATAGTAATATTTATTTACCAAAAATACAATAGTAAACAATAGTATAACATACATACAAATAAAATAGCAGGTAAATAAATTAGGTAACCCACAGAAGGTATAACCTTGAGGCGTGGGCTTAGTAATTCACATACTTACGTAATATTTAAAAGTAAAGAAAAAGAAAAATTTATAAAAATCGGTAATTGATTAAAACAATTTTATACACAAAAACACATAGATTTTGAAATTAGGGACTTTTAAAATATAAAAACTATTTTATATATTTTTCTGCATAACATATTCATGTATTTGTTTTCTCGGTATATTCGACATCCATTTCTTTATTCTAGTTTTAAATAAATTAATTGAGGTAAGTATTTTGATGTCTACTGGAACTAGATTGTATATTTTAGGACCCAAGTAAATATAATTTCTTTGTAAAATATTTTTTTCAGGTTTGGGTACTAGCGTGGACTTTAATTTGTAACGTGTATTGTAGTTATGTTCAATTTCCAATAACTCGTGTTTATTATGTGCTGTCTAATTATGACTCTAAAAAAGGAGAGTTGGCGAGGATCTCGTATATTGGTTTCTTGGTACAGTTTTCAGTAGGGTATGTATATGGCTTATTATATATTAATTTTAGGACCCATTTTTGTACTATTTCCAGATTGTGCGTATGATTGTTAGTTGCTGCACCCCAGGCTATAATTCCATAGTTGAGGTGACTTTCTACTAAAGCATAGTATAGAATACGCATTTGCTCAATTCTGAAAATTTGGGTAAAGTGTTTAAATTTATATAGAATACAACGAACTTTCTTTATTATAAAATTAATATGTGTTTCCCCTTTCAGGTGACAATCTATATACACTCCCAAATACTTGATATTCTGAACACAGGTAATATTCATTTGTGGCAATTTCAAGACTGTTGTATGATGGCAGAAATTTAGAGTAAGACGTGAAGGGAACATAGTGAGTCTTTTTTATATTTATTGTTAAGAGTCGACTCCTAAACCATTTCATTATTTTTTTAAATCATTTTCCGCTACACTTTTTAAGGTCTTCCAGTTAGGTGCTTTATATATGATAGCGGTATCATCAGCGAAGCTCACTATATCCCCAACCACGTCTAGTTTGAATAAATCGTTCAAATATATGTTGAAAAGTGTCGGTCCCAAGACGGTCTCTTGAGGGACACCATATTTCATCACACACCTGGTTCCATTTATTGTTTCATTGACTCTAGCGCATTGTTGCCTATTATCTAAGTAACTTTTAAAGAGTTCATATGGGGTACCTCTTAGGCCAACACTTTCCAATACTCGTAAAAGTTGGCAGTGGCTAACAGTGTTAAACGCTTTAGCAAGATCGACAAAGATGCAAAACGGTGTATACTTTTCGTCTATCGTCTTACCAATTTTTGATGTTAAATATGTTATAGCATCCTCTGTCGATCTGCCATCCCTGAAACCAAATCGATATTCTATTCGATAAAATATTGTATTTGTCAAGATACGTGACTAAGCGTTTTTTTAACAGCATTTCAAAGATTTTCGCGAGGTTTGATAATAGGGAAATGGGCCTGTAGTTAGCCACATCCAACTCATCTCCATTTTTATGCATTGGCTGTATTACAGCAATCTTAAAAGCCGCTGGGCAAATGCCCTTTTCAAATGCCAAGTTCATTATGTAAGCTAGGGGTTTTACAATTATGTGAGCTACATGCTTTAAAGTTTCTGCTGTAACATTGTCAATCCCAGGGTTGTTTAATTTATGGATTGTCTCGAATACTTCAGCCTCATCTGTCTGAGTAAGGTAAAATTAGTTGGGCATATTATTATAGATATTTTCGGTTGCTAAAGGTTCACCAGTTTGAATTATTTCATTGGCAAGCTTTTCCCCAATTTCAGTGAAATAATTAACAAAAGTGTCAGCCATGTGTTTATTATTCGTACATACATTACCATCTGCTAATTTAATTTCAATTTTCTTTCTTTCCCGATTGTTATTATTTGTAAGTTCATTTAAATCGTCTACAGAAATCCACAGGCGTACTGGTAGGCCACTTTGAACAGTTCCTATAAACACTAGGCATTATTTATTTCATTAAATTAGGTTCAAAATAACTTTGAATATTTAAAATAGTGCCAATTTTTGTATTAAACATAATATTACCTATCTTGCACTGACGAGAGCCAACAGCTCGAAACTGCAGTCTGCAATTGGTGTGTGACGACTGGCAAGGGAGCTCCTTTAAGTTGGATCAGTCTTTCGGCTGGTGTTTGTTGCAATCGAAGCATTAGCGTTTTGATGGTAATATGCAATTATTACACTTAACGCGCCAGGCTTGTAACTTGCAATTCAGCGCTCGGCGGGGCACATAGCCCGGAGAGTAGCTGTTGGTTGCAGTCTGGTTAGGTTCCTTATAGTAAAATAAGGATTTATAGAGGAGTTTGTGACTAAAAATATTATGTTTAATATTCCGCCCTCTAAAAGCACATTTGAACAATTTTTGTATTACCTAATACCGTATTTTCTGTTCCTATTATTTATGTCAACTTTTTTGTATTATTAAACGATTATTTATCCATTTTTAGATGTGGTTTAATTAAACTGAAAAAATACTAATGAGGCAACCATGACGCATCCAGGAAAAAAAATTTCATACCACTTTCAATTATTCTCACTTTATGTCAAAATCATGGCTACTAAAGATCAGATCGAAATGAAAAGTATTACAATTTAACCGTTTTTAATGGAAAAGTAAAAATATCTCTGGAAATATCGATTTTAGGTAAAGGACATTATTCACAAAAATTGTAGAGAATTAATGTGCCAATTCAAAAACACAATAATATACAGAGAAGAAATTGCGAAAATTCATTTTGAAATGTCCTGAATTAGCGCTAGTATAAAATATACCCTGTATGATTATAATCAATATTTGGTGGTTGTGTCGTTGTAGTACATCCATTTTCTACATAATTGAAAAATAAATCTTCTTAATTAATAGTAATACACACACAGAGAATTAATTTGTTAAACCTCGTTTCGACCAAAATTTTCATATTTTTTCGAATAACTCAGTAACGCCACGTTTTAAGAGGATATCTGCCCTGCTCACATGATGTATTAACGAGTATCAGAAAATACCTAATTTCTATGTAAATAACTAAGATAGAAATATCAAACAAAATGTACTGGAAAGAAGAAAGATTGTTTTATGCCTCCCGTGTAACATTTCTTTAATTTTCTCATAGTTATTGGTTATTTTATACGATGAATTTAGGAAAAAACGTGATTATGGCTGATTTTGTACGCTTCAGAACGTATATTTAATGACAAAATGAATTATTTCTGCCACAAGACGGGCTTAGATTGATGCTTTGTGTAATTAAAAAAAAATACATTTTAGTAAAAAAATTATTGTATTCCGTTAATCTATACACAAACTTATAGGCGTCTTGCCAGCAAATATGAGATATTTTATAAGTGGAAAGTGGTGCCCTCATTGACGTCGTTAGCTACTAATACCCCCCTAACTCTATTTGTAAATACCTGTGGTGATGTGATCAGTTTCAGGAACGGCTTCTATTTTTTATCTATGAGATTTATGCAATTTATTGTCGTGGTGTTTCGTGCGTTATATCTTAATAAAACGGTGGTGAAATTGCAGATATTTAAAATTGAACATTTTATTCATTTTTGAGTTATGTAGTTAGATCGAACTATGGACTATCGTAAAGAAAAAAAATATATACTGCGGTTTCAACTAAACGTAAAAAAAGTCTAATATATATTATGAATTCAACAGGTAGAACATATTAAAACGATATTATGTATAGACTAACAGCGGTTATTATCTTCTTGGAAATTCTCTCGCTATAATTCTGTCTGTATGGTAACTCGAGAATTAGTTTTGAGCAATTGACGAAAGTTTACATATGTACTATTACGGCCGAGAAAAAAATAATCGACTGATTTTCCCGTTGTAAATATGGTTCTGACCAGTGACGCATCAATCATAATATATTTTATTATTTTTATTAGTGTCAATGTCATTGTGTGATACCCACCAATGATTTCTTGTTAAAATAATTTAATTGACATGACTGATATAAAAATTCCCATCTACAACAGATTTTTTTTGAAAAAACATACTAATTGATAAAAATACTTCAATTCGACCACAATAGTACATTCTAGAGGAAAATTGTAGTTTCGATAGACCAAATAAGACTAACAATAGGCATATAGGTATTTGAGTTCTCCAGAAGCCAATTGCTTCAGTTTTCGATCAGATCATTTATTAATATGTTAGAATGTAGATGGCTCTGTACTGCAAAGACATTTTTCAATGACAGACAGTTTGAAATAGAAGACATTTTAAAAAGCTTTATTTCGGAGGGTGGACAACAAAAAATTTATTTACATTCAAAATGTTTCTGCATCTTTTAAAACAAAAATAGTTTCTAAACTAAATCATTTTCATTATAATTGTTTATTGTTTAACATCATTACATTTTTTCAGTAATCTTTATCTATCCACTTCATTTATTATTTACATATTTTGAATCTCAATGATGGTTTTAAAAAGTTTTGTAATTTTCTACAATATAACACTGTTGGATAGTTCGCGTGGTTTTATTTATTGTGGGTTTACCTTTTTTATCAGATGCAAACGATATTTGAAAAATCTTTTTAAAAACAAATGCTTTCACTAAAAACTTATAGACCATAATATTTTTAACTATCACAACATTTTAAGGCTGAGAGTCATACCCTAGGAGTGTGGGGCAAATATCCTCTTAAAAACAAAAAATCTGGAGGTCCTTGGAAAGGTAATTTTAAGTTGAATTCATAAATGTAAAAATATACAGGGTGTTCTATTTAAATAAAATTACCTGGAAGATAATCCGCTGTAGCGAGTCACTCTGTATATTTCAAAATATTTTTCCAAGGCCTTCTAATAAGGCCAATATTGGACTTTGATGTACTATCGGAACATCCTGTATATGCGTATTACATGTTTTATATTTTTGCGCTCGGAGAGTATTGAAAAAGTAACATTGTTGATATACTTCCTGTTGAAAAAGTTTCAAGTTGTATTATATTATATCACCTGCCACAATTGATGACATATTTTCATAAATGGCCCTGCATGACCATTTAATTCTAATTTGAGCGATTATTCGTCAAACGACACTTAAAGTTTACATGGTGCAGTCTACAATCTATATTAATACAAAGTTAAGGTAATAGTGTATTCCTTTGAGTCCTAAAAGTACCACACAATAAAACATGGCAGAACAGGATGTGATAATGCCTAATATCTGTCGTCCACCTGCTGCACTGAGGCAGAAAACGGAACCCAGCATCTCCTGGAGGCTCACGGGGCAACAGGTGGGGACGACAGACGCGACGGCATATGCGGGTTTACTCGAAATCGAAAATCGACTTTATCCATCATTAGCATCTCAATATACAAGAATTTTAACCATAGACAATGATAATGAGGGCGTTTACCTCCTTGTAAACAGTTGGGCTAGGTTAACGATGAGATAAGGAAAACATCGCTAAAATTAGTTCCAAATTCTTTGAATGATTATCATTATCAGAAGCATTGAAACCTCAAGCTGTTAATTTGATCATATTAAACGTTAATTTAACAAGAATTTTTTATAACTATAATAGTCCAAACATGCGATTTTACAGGGAAAAAGTGCAGAGTCCTGTACAGAAAAACTCTTGATGAACATGGTACAATTGCATTTTAAAACATTACTTCTTGCTGTGCAAGGACAATCACCAAACAACAATTCAACCTCCTGCGTTTTCCCTTATTAAGCACAGAGAACACATCCGGCCTTGCATGCCATTCTTCAGTTGAAGGATCATATTAATAAGAAAAATACACCCTCATATAATAGTGATTACTGTTATAATTTTCGTAAAGCAAATTTTTCATTGCTATATGAATTAATTGCTGGTATTGACTGGCAATTTCTTGTAACTTGTTCCAATCTTGAAGATATGACTTCTCACTTCTATGATAAACTTTATTTCATTTTTGACCTCTGTGTACCCAGATTTCCCGCTGCAAAAAAGAATAGATATCCTCCTTGGTTTAACTCTCATATAATAAGGAATATCAAGCTAAAAGCCAAATACTGGCGTGATTATAATAAGTATGGTGATTTGATGACTTTAAGTGATTTTAAAACAATGAGATCTAAAATAAAATCAGACATTGATGCATCTTACAAGGATTATATAAGAACAACTGAAATAAATATTAAAAATGATCCCAGCAAATTTTGGTCTTTTATTAATGGTAGAAAGAGATCGCCTAGCATACCTTCTCAAATGTCTTACAACGGGAGACAGCTTGTGGATTCTAACGAAGTTTCAAACGCTTTCGCCGATTTTTTCTGTAAATCATTTTTACCATCATCTAAGTCTACTAACCAATCCCTGAATGAGCAAATCGTAGACTCGACTATTCACCTACAAGAATTTGATGAGAGTGAAATTGCGGCTGCCTTAAAAAGACTCAAACCCAAATTGACTACTGGTCCTGACGGAATACCTGCTTTTCTGCTGAAGGACTGTGCTCACATTCTGGCGTTCCCTCTAAAAGTCATATTCAATGCGTGCATTCGTAATTGTGAGTTGCCTGTATTATGGAAACGGTCGAAAGTATGTCCTATATATAAAAAAGGTGATAAGTTTGATATTAGCAATTTTAGACCTATATCCATTATTTGCAACTGTTGTAAAGTTTTGGAAATCTTGCTACATGATTTTCTATACCATCATGTGTCCAACAAAATCTCAGTCTATCAACACGGCTTTATGAAGGGCCGATCTACTGCAACTAATCTGATCTGTGTTACTCAATTCATAGCTGAATCTACAGACTCGCAGACACAAACTGATGTTATTTACACAGATTTTTCGAAAGCATTCGATAGACTCGATTTTAGCATGCTACTTCACAAACTGCATTTATTCGGCTTATCTGATTCCCTATTAAACTTTTTTAGGTCATACCTATATGACAGAACTCAATATGTTATATCCAATGGTTCTAAGTCTGCTGAATATACCGTAACATCTGGAGTTCCACAGGGGTCCATCCTTGGCCCCCTGTTGTTTATTATTTTTATAAACGATATTGTAGATGTGTTGGATGTGAATTGTCTTATTTATGCGGATGATTTAAAGATTTATGATAACGTTAACAGCCTCAATGATTGTCTGCGTCTTCAAAGGAACTTAGACAGTGTAAAAGCTTGTCAGGAAAACAAGTTGTCATTAAGTGTCAGCAAATGCAATGTCATGTCTTTTTCTACAAAATCCACGCATATAAGCTTTGATTACAACCTAGATAATGTCAATCTGAACCGCCCCTCCACCTTTCGCGATCTTGGCGTAATTTTTGATACCAAGCTTTCTTTTGCCGCTCACGTTGACACCATTACCTTAGAAGTCAGTAAGACGTATGGGTTTTTGGTGCGAAATTGTCGTGATTTTACTCGGTTAGACGCAATTAAACCTGTCTATTTTACCTTTATTAGATCTAAGCTCGAGTACGCTTCTCTTGTATGGTCCCCATATTACATCACTTATATCAATAATTTGGAATCAGTCCAACGTCGATTTTTAAAATTCCTTAGTTTTAAATCGGACGGTGTTTACCCACCCTTAGGTGTTCCGCAAGAGGAGCTGCTTCATAAACATGGCATGACAAGTCTTGAGAGTAGGCGTAAATATTTTTCTCAGGCTTTCCTTTTTAAAATGATACATAATATTATTGATTGCCAAGAATTATTGGCTAAATTAAATTTTATGGTACCCAGGGTAAACTCAAGGAATAGCCTAGCTTTTTATCTGTCAACATATCGTACTAATGTACTTAAACACTCCCCGCTTTATACAGTGTGCAATATCTATAATGCTAATGGTAGCCGTCTTGATATATTTAGTTGCAGTCTCAATGATATTAGAATGTATTATTTAAATGAGCTTTGTTCTTTTACTTTGTTTTTTCTTACTATTTTGTAGAGTCCTGTATAGTTTTTGTATTTATCTTAACCGTCTTTATGTTGTATATAATCGTACTTAATCTATGTTCTTGTTCTATTAATGCATAGTTGATATTTTGACATGTTTAATATTTTATCTTTTTATCTTTCTTATTGTATAGAGCTTATTTATTAGTGTTTTTGTTTTTTCTTATCTTCCTGTTCTGTAATTGAGTTCTTTTTACCTGTAGAACAGTGTACTATTATAAATAAATAAATAAATTACTTTACGCAAATAGAATGGTTTATAAAAATCATCATTCTCCCGCAACTTTTGCTATTAAAATCACTTACTAATGCGTACATTTTTACCAGAAATAAAATATAATTAACATTTTGCTAACAAGCGGATGTACTTATAAGGATCACAATGTAAGATTAATTCTTATAGTTTGCATAAGAAATAAGGCCTTCCCATGCACATTTACTTTTTATTTATTTGCGCCTAATTAAGACTAGATATACCAGTTTCTAACGTTGATTTTCTCACGTGGTGGGAGGGTATAGAAAATGTGTGTGCAGGGCGCGAGGTATTGTAATTGATTCAAAAATCATATATGTATTTAAACTAATAAATTATATTAATAATATACTAGAAAATAAACATATTCCTATGGGTATCTTCTGCGATTTGTCTAAGGTTTTTGAGTATGTAGATCATAATATTTTACTAATGAAGCTCAATTACTACGGAATACGCGGTACACCACTACTGTGGTTTACTTTGTATTTAAAACATAGATCTGCACATCTCAGGAAATTGGAAACACTGCTATCACGGAAGCAAAAGATATCAAATTTGGAGTGCCACAGGGGTCCATATTAGGTGCAGTATTATTTTTAATATACATAAATGATCTTGTTAGTAATTTTCCTTTGTTCCTGATGCATAGTGAATGATAATAATTTGGACAATCTTAAAGTTAAAAGTGAAGAGGTAATGAATCGCATTACAAACTGGTTTCATGCTAACAAACCGCTCTTAAATGTTGAAAAAACAATGAATATAATATTTGAAAAATCCCACGCACCAACCTTAGATATAAATATTCAAACTGATCTAGGACAAATATCAGTAACTGATACTAAATTCTTAAGTAAGTGCATTGTATATTTATTATGATTGAACGTATTTAACTAAATGCTCTTTCGTTTATATCTTGATTAATATTCATTTTTGGGAAATAAATTAATCTAATCTAATGTACAACGCATTAATAGTTTTCAAAGAGACAGGTTGTGTTTCAAATTACTTGCTTAGAACCAAGCATAATGGACGTCATAACATTTTGAGAAATAATGACTAAATTACTCCCGTCCAGTGGAGGTATAGTAACGCAATTTTTTTTTCTTGTTGAAACAGGTTTAAAATGTCATGAAACGTCGAGATTTTAAATTTGAGCGAAAAAAATTTCTGTCTGTCGGTGTGTCTGTAACTTTTTTGTGCGCACGTTTACTCTGGAACCGTTTATGATATTGATTTGAAATTTGGTACACTTATGTATTATAACTAGATTATATTTTGATCTAATTCCGTTGAAGGGTCCGGGAATAAATGGGGTAAATAGGCAAGGCAAGCAGATAAGAGTCCATAAAATTGCAATTTAAAGCATGTGAGAAAAGTCAAGGTCTCAAAATTTTTTTTAGCATCAGCCACCCTCCCCCCATTATCACCCCCACTATTATGAAAGGGAGTAAAAAACCAACATGTGATTTAGTGTGTATACAAGAACGAAACGTCTCAAAAATTGTTTTTGGCGTTAGCCCCCTCTACCACCCTATTATTAAAGGGAGTAAAAAATTTAATTGAGATTAAGTGTATATACGGGAACCAAGGAACTCTAAAATTTTTTTAGCATTAGGCACCCCCGCTACCACCCCTACCCTATTATTAAAGGGAGTAAAAAATTAAATTGGGATTTGGTGTGTGTACACATTATTGACTTGGACAGTTTTAGAGAGAACAATTTTTATAAGGCCAAGATTTGAAGAAATGTGGTATAATTTTTTATTAGATTTATACTTTTTGCATTCTCCTTTGAATGTATTTTTATTTTGGACTTTCATATGTTCCCATAACTTGTCACATAGCTTGATTCCATTGCATTTGTTTTTGGCAGACGGTTTTGTTATACTTTGGAGGTTGATATGCGTTTTTCGTTCTCTTTCTTGTCTCATCCTGACGAATTACATTTCTTGTAAGTACAAATTCCGCAACGTGCCATACAAATCTCTCACATTAAGTAATTTATTTTCCACAAAAATATATTTGTGCAATTAAAGCTAAATAAAAAAAAAATCGAAATTGGGAAAATAACGAGGTGTACCTTGTGTATACTTCATTTACTCTCACTTTTACTTAGTTTGTTATACCATACCTATGTATTAAATACTACTCTCTTCAAGTCTACGATCTATTTGCTTTTACACGTTATCTTTTTAATACCATTGGAATTTTAATGATCCGGTGAAGATTAATACCTGTTATCTGCACTACGTATTCAATAAATGTTGCAAATATGTTAATTAATCGGTTTTATTAAACTAAAATATAGAGTTGGAAAGTTGAAATGTATGTATATGTCATAAAATAAATAATTTCATAAATGTGACAATAATTGAACGAATAAATTACAGATAGTACCAGTAATTGCTATATTATTGTGGGAAAATGGTTTAAAATCATTTGCTTACTTTCATTACCGAGACTTGGTGGTAGTCATCCTCGATGAGTGTAAAGACCTATTAAGAGCGCTCCGGATATAACCCGGAAAGACGGTGCAAATTACTCTCATATAAATCATTATTTAAAAAAACGGCTTTCTCTAAAAGACATTAAAAACATGTTACAATGTGGGATGGTGAGAGAAAAAAAAATATATATAAAAAAAATATTTTTTTTCTTCTATTATCGATTTGCAAAAATAATTTTTATCGTCCCGCATAGGTATCATTAAAATAAACATTTTCCCTTTTGTAGAACTAAAATAAAAGTAACCCTAATGTCCTCAAATGCACAGAGAAATTTAAAGATTAGGTATAATAAATTTGTCCAATGTCATATTCTACTACATCTCTATCTCTCGCCTTCCAAGCACACCGTACATTCAGCTGCGTCATTTTATTGACGTGAAGTCATTTACAATTAAAATTGGAAGCATGGATGACTAATACACTCCGACCAACTCTTAAGTGAGACATTTTCTTGATTCAAATTGATGTCATTTCCAGTGGCGACTTTTACGTTGCGAACCTCCTTTAAAGCAAAATTATTCTGATTCGAAAAAATAGTTTGGATACCCGTACAGCGTTTTATTCTCACAAAAGATAACCTGAGCTATTCAGACATAAAACTAGTGTCACATTCAGATTTTATGCTTGTGCAACAGCTGATTGGGAACGAAATGCCTGTTCGGCAGATGGTTGTAAGGTACAATTACTTTCTAGGAACCTGCGGCAGAGTACTAATTCGGCCTGGGAATTTTACTGGGCATCTTCTTTAACCAATGTATTACCACTGTTTGCCATGTGGTATTTTAAAAAATAAATTGTTAATCTAGTCGCCTTGCTGTGTCCAGATTTCTCTTATCTCGACATCTCTGGAGGTTTAAGTGTCACTGGTCATTGCAATATGGCTTTTATTTATTTATTTCTTTCTTTCTATAAAATATCCAAAGGGTATAAACCCAAATTACTGGATAAATATAAAACAGCAACTGTAAAGTAATACAATGAGGTATAAAATACACGGTAAACTTAATACAGAACACAAAATTAAATGGATATCAAATTAAAAGAGAGGAAAATAAATATAACAGAAAATTTTAAAATTAATGAATAAATAATCCTTTAAAATATTTTATATTACAGTAAAGTATATCAAGCTGGAACTCAATATCCGACTAATTATAGATGTTTGTTATGCGGGTCTGCATGTAAAATAGTTGGTTGATTCTAGCATTAGTTCTAAGGACATGAAAATCAAGTCGTGAAAATAGAAAGAATCCATTATATTATGAATTACTTTGTATAATATGATGACCGAGTGCATAGCTCACCTTCTAATTAAACTCTCATTTGAAACCGCTCATAAAATACTTCTTGTGGAGTACCTCTCAGTGGATAAAAACTATCTAGGACGAACGTGGCCGATTTAAAAAACGTCATTGAACTTTCCCAATGGAGGCGATGTGTATAAAGTATATTGGACTCCATACCACTGATGTATATTTAAGCTTGGACCTTTCAAATGTTGTAAACAACAGGCGCAATATGTGGAAAGATTCAAAATCTTTCACATTACGAATTATAAAACCAAGACTCTTATATGCAGAAGCTATATGGTAATTAATGGGAAGTTTGGAGTCAAAGGTAACACCAAGGTCGGCTATTAAGTCTGGCCGGCTAAGGATGGAATCATCAAGGGCATAATCATGTATGAGCGTTGAGCAGATCTTTTTTACGATAGTACGACATTACATTGAATTTGTTGATATTGAGAGGGAGATGATTATCAGTACACCAGAAGTTTATTAAGTTCAAATTTCTTTGCAACATAGCACAATCGTGGAACGAATCTATCTTACAAATATCTTTATATAGAAGAAATCTCACTTCCAATTTGATGGCAATATCGTTAATAAATATCACAAACAGAAGAAGCCCCAAAATCGATCCCTGGGGAACCCCAGATGTCTGGGTAATGTCAGCGTAGCGACGTCCATGGCATTGAACAAAGTGGGTCCTGCCGGCCAAGTAGAACCTAAAAATGGCAGTCAGGCCACCACTTAGACCGATATTTTCCAGTTTGCTCAATAGTAATCCATGGGAAGGTCTGTCAAATGCTTTTGAGAAATCAGTATAGATAACATCTACCTGACTTCTTCGATCAAGGATTTCGTTAATAAATTGTGTCTTGCACATTAAATTAGTCACAGAGGAGCATCCTTAGATAAAACCGTGCTGTTATTGTGCAAATAACATTGTATATTCCGTTTTCTGCAAGGGCCTCGAGTAATAACATTTGGTGATAAAAAGATATCTGAAAGGGTATGGAATTTTCATTAAATGAGACGTATTCCGTCCGTTTTGATAAGCACTGACAGGAATGCAACATTTTGAAGTTATCGCCCATTTACCCCTTTGAGAAAATTGAATTTTCAGTCCCTATTTTCACAATTTACATAAAAAGAAAGTATTCTACAAATTTTATTTTAAAGACGCATAAAAAGGTGTGCCAATCGAAATGGGCAACATATGTAGCACGTATTATAATTTTTTCTATCCAATTATTTGGCAGAACTCTAATTTTTTAAGTTTATTTTTGAACTTCGTACTTATTGCTCAATAAATCAAAAATGGTTACAAATAGCCATAGGTACATACAAAAAATGTTGGTTTTTCGTTCTTACATCATTTGGTCGAAAAATATAGTAAAGTCACTATATTTATCCAGAGAACAGATATTGCAAGAAAGACTGTGGTTCGAGTAGCGGATGTACAAAAATAGGGTTGCAATGCTCCTCAGTTTGTGGTCAGTGTAACAAACAGGCATGCCTCAACGATTTATCATATCCAAATGATCTTGATGAAGAAATTGAATATCTACCTGAAGTCTTTGAAGCTTTAACGCCTAATATAACAGACAACGAGAATGATGGTAATGTATTGGAAATTGAAGTTGAGCGACCAGAAGAGGAAGACAAAGACGAACAAAAGGAATATTAAGAGTTGTTCGGAGTGTATTAGTCATCCATGCTTCCAATTTTAATTGTAAATGACTTCACGTCAATAAAATGACGCAGCCGAATGTGCGGTGTGCTTGGAAAGAGAGAGATAGAGATGTAATAGAATATGACATTGGACAAATTTATTATACCTAATCTTTAAATTTCTCGGTACACTTGAGGACATTAGGGCTAATTTTATTTTAGTTCTACAAAAGGGAAAATGTTAATTTTAATAACACCTATGTGGGATGATAAGAATTATTTTTGCAGATCGAAAATAGAAGAAAAAAAATATTTTTTTATATATATACTTTTTTTTTCTCTCATCATCCCACATTGTAACATGTTTTTAATGTATTTTAGTGAAAGCCGTTTTTTAAAATAATGTTTTATATGAGAGTAAATTGAACGGTCTTTCCGGCTTATATCCGGAGCGCTCTTAAGCTGCATGTTTGCTATTTATCAAAATAACACATTGATGATTCTTTCAGACAGTTTTGCAACATTTGATCGGACTAATGCTATTTGCGATCTCAGTTACCTTTCCAAAATTCCCGGTTCCTTCCCGGTTGGTAGACACTGTGTTATACTATTATAACGCCCATCATTTTGTTAAATATTCCTAAAAATTGTCAAAAAAATTGTCGTGTTACTTATTGCACAACAGAGTTATTATTATTATTATTATTATTCTTACTAAACATTATTAAAACTAATTTACGTAAGTCTGTATAATAATCATATCCTAGTTCTTGGCCAGTTACTTTATATCTCATTCATGGTTTCGATTACTTAGTAATCTGAGAAAGTTACTATTCATCTATCAGAACCGATATAAAATTTCACTTCCACAATCTTACTCGCTTGTAGACCGGAACAGGGATACCTTTCCACCCCTTACATATGCAGTTTCCGTTCTCCCTCAATACACATCTGTTCTCCCCCTTGTGGCCCCGATAAGTCCAGTTAACATCAGAGGTAAAGACAATTCTTTCTTACCTGACAGAGGTTCCCCTCTGTGTACAATCACCTATCATTACGATATAGTTGAGGTCTTGCACCAAAATGTGAGCTATATTTAAAATTATTTATAATATAATAATTGGAATGTTAATTAGAGCTCAATTTGAAATGGATCGAAAAACTATAAACGTCGTGTTTTTTAAAGAATATAAGAATGTATTAGGTTAGAAATTTTAAAAAAATGTATTGCTGACTGCACTTGGAAAAGAAGTAGTCCAAAAATGTTTTGGTCCAACAATAAAGTATCTGTCAAATATTTTTTTAAATGTATTTATTACTGCAGCATTTTGTACAACCGTACATTTTTACAATTATATACAGGGTGTCTCACCGGGGACTGAATCGATCGATATAAAGAAAAGTACGCATCAGAAAATGTCGGTGTGGCCAATCCAACTAAAATAATTACAAGCAGCTGGCACTTTCGCTTATATCGGAAGTCGATACCAACTTGCTTATTTCAAATGGAACACACCTATATATTTTAGGGTTTTCGAAAAGAGCATAAAAATGATTTGCAAGAACCGTTATAACTTTCTTCGTGTAAAAGATCCTCATTTGCTTCTTGTCACGTAAAACGAACGCAACGAGAACTACGTTCTACAACTGAAATAAATTCAATAATATCATACCAAGTGTTCCGTTTTTCGCGTTACAATTTCTCAACTTCAAACCGCGAAAACTTGTTTAGGTCAAATGGAACACCCTGTATTTTTTTACGTCAAGTTGTGTAAAATTGAATTCTCTTTTTTCTGATATTAGTATTGTGGGGGTTAAAGTTACAACTTTTTGAAATATTTACGATTTTATTAGAAATTCATGAATTGTTGTAATCATTTCATCAAAATAGCCATAATTAGAAACAATCAGTCATTATCTTATGTCAAAAAATGCCAGCACGTTTAAATTACACCCACGAAGACTTTTTAAATTTATTTATTATTTATGGAGAATGTGATAAGTAATATCAAGAACTTGCAGCACATTTGCTACTCGATATCCAGAAAAATGGAAACCGTCACCAAACACTGTAAAACGCGTACTGGACAATTTTTAAAATTATGGCTCTGTCAAGGCAAAAATGCAAAGAAGAAAGACTATTGTTGATGACGAAAACATTTAAATAGTCATTCTGGGATATTTTCATGCATTTCCAAGGATGTCATTAAGACAAGCTGCTCTGGAATCGGGACTATGCAAGGATTCAATTCACAGAATCTTATTAAAATATAAGTTTCACCCGTTTTCATTCCATATGGTTCAAGGATTAAAAGAAACAGATTTCCTAAGAAGACAGAATTTTTATGAGTTTATTCTAATAAGGTCTGAGGGTCACGATTCTTATTTGGGAAATATTATATGGACAGATGAAGCAAAATTTACTAAAAATGGACTTTTTAATAGACACAATTCGCATTATTGGAGTGACTCAAATTCTCATATGTTCAGAGAGCGAAACTTTCAGGAAAGTTGGCAGTTCAATGTTTACTGTGCCATAAGAAACGATAGAGTGGTGGCATTACAATTTTTTCAGGAAAATTTAAACGGTAAATTAAATTTTCTCTTCTGCTAATATGTATAGGTAAATTTGTTTTTTTTAGGTGAAAGATATCTGAATATCTTACAAAATTTGAATAATAATTATTTAGAAAATTTACCTCTCGCCGAACATAGAAACATTTTTTATCAGCACGACGGTGCTCCCCCACATAACGCATATTTAATTAATAATTATTTACAAGAAACTTTTTATGATCAATGGATTGCCAATAATGGACCTTTCTTATGGCCTCCTCGCTCGCCCGATTTATCAGTTCTGGGTTATTTCATTTGGGGAAGTATTAAAAATAAAGTTTATGAGAGCCCATTAACAACCCTTGAAGATTGTATGCAAAGAGTAAGAAATGCATTTCAAAGCATATCACAGGATTCAATTAGAGGGCGGAATTTTGAGCAATTATTAAATTAAAATGAAATCATATTTTAAATTGATCTTATCTCTGCTATTTTAGTTCATGCCATATCTTCAATTCGATTAATACGCAAGTTACAGTGTTAGTGTTATTTTGCGTTTTTGTGGATATCGAGTAGCAAATGTGCTGCAAGTTCTTGATATTACTTTATCAGATTCTCCATAAATAATAAACAAATTTAAAAAGTTTTCGTTGGTATAATCTAAACGTGCTGGCATTTTTTGACATAAGATAATGACTGATTGTTTCTAATCATGGCTATTTTGATGAAATGATTACAACATGAATTTCTAATAAAATCGCAAATATTTCAAAAAGTTGTAACTTTAACCCCCACAATGCTAATATCAGAAAAAAGGGAATTCAATTTTACACAACTTGACGTAAAAAAATACAGGGTGTTCCATTTGACCTAAACAAGTTTTCGCGGTTTGAATTTGACAAAATGTAACGCGAAAAACGGAACACTTGGTATGATATTATTGAATTTGTTTCAGTTGTAGAACGTAGTTCTCCTTGTGTTCTTTTTACGTGACAAGAAGCAAATGAGAATCTTTTACACGAAGAAAGTTATAACGGTTCTTGCAAACCGTTGCACCTGTCAAATTTTCTATAAAATGTCAAACATCTCTGAAACGGCTAGGTTTAGGTATAGGATATGCTACATATTTTCGACTCAGAATTTTATGCTCTTTTCAAAAACCCTAAAATATATAGGGTGTTCCATTTGAAATAAGCAAGTTGGTATCGACTTCCGATATAAGCGGAAGTACCAGCTGCTTGTAATTATTTTAGTTGGATTGGCCACACCGACATTAGTAATTAACTAAATTTTCAAAATTTTCTGATGCATACTTTTCTCTATATCGATCGATTCAGTTCCCGGTGAGACACCCTGTACAATTGATTCAAAATCAAATCCATTATATCGGATTGGGTTAAGGCAATAGGTAATCAAGTTATAGTTGCAGTTTGCAAACTTTAAACTCATACGTACAAAGCATTTTCTACTCAAACTTGACTATTATTTAAATTTCAACTGTTTCCCCTGTGCCATGATATTCCTCGTTTCTCGCCTACTTGACTCTTGTTGACTAAGTTAAATCATATGTAGGTGCAAGCATTATGACAAAAATTAACATTTTTCAAAACATCTCAAATATTGATTTATTTTTTTTTTTTTTTTTTTATACATTTATTTAACGTCGGCCTATTTCCGCTACTGAGGCCTAACACCGACGCCTGTAGACGAGCTACCCCCAACCAGGAATTTTGCCGAACCTCTTCCCTTAAGAAGAGTAGGGATCTTTTACTTGCCTAACATTTAATAGACAAGGGACCGACGGCTTTACATCCCCTCCGAAGGATCGTATAATCTCCTATACAACCCTCGCCTAAGGTTGTATAGCTTCCGCGCATACACTGATATACAAGCCGCTGGAAGATGTGTGAGGCGAGAACGCGGTTTCCGTTGGAATGGTCACCAATCCAAGTACTAACCGCGCCTGTCGTTGCTTTACATCGCATACCGGAGTATGTACATAGTAAAGACGCACCTACGCTCGCCCCCTATTGATTTATTTAAAACTGACGTTTTAAAAGATTTCACATGCAACCGAAATAAAATTTGGGTAACCATTTTATAATAAACAATTTTTTTGCAATACGTATAAAAAGGAGAACATATACATTGCGTCTTCTAATAATTGTTTCTTTTACTTTTTTGGACATTCTCTCAAAATTTTAATGAGAATTCTATTTTCCCACCGACTATTTTTTTCAATATCACACCGTGTACGGATGCCCGATAAGATATCGAACCATATTCATAAAATGTGAGGAAGATCTCAAATCGTTGAAATCTCACTGTGATTTCACCTGGGTGCTTACATCTCTCCCCTATATCTGCATCCCCTAAGCGTACATACTCACTCTCATAGTAATGCATAGCTCCATAGGTATGTCTGATACACATTGTTTTCTTTGGTCCCATTCAATATTACTTTCATTTCTGTCACCTGGATGAAGGGGTGGTTTTAAAATTAAATTTCGTAGTGAAAGTCTGCCTATTCATTATGTGTTTTCGAATTTTCGTATCATTCGGCAGCTGCCTGTCTCGCCTACATATTATTTTTCGAGAAATACGTCTTGGTTTAACGTAAAGTAAATTAATTTGAAATTAGAAAGCAGATTCTTAACGCAAAAGGCAAATTAGACATTTGGTCGATTAGGGTCTTCAGTTTAAAATGTGAGGAAGTAAGAACTGATAAGAAGAAAACAAATACGTTAATCATTTCTTTGGCATGGGCCAAGAACCTTTTCTCAAATGCATTATTATCTTCATGATACTTTGCTACTTAAACAGTTATGAAGCCGCTGTATTACTTTTCGGAACCCATATAAATTACATTGTTGCCATAACGACTCGCTGTGTAACGCTACGTTGTTTTGGCAAATTTTCAGCGACTGTGATAAAATAGAAGTCATATACAAGGTGGACCCTTAATAATAAGCCATCGGTAGAGATAGATTATTTGGGCCAAAAGATGAGGATATAACCAAATATGCTTTAGTAAAATGTTGCTGTAGAAAAAGATACAGGGTGTCAAAGTTCAAATTCATTTTTCGTTTTTTTAACTCAACAGCCTCTTGACTGATCTTCGCCAAATTTGTTATAGGAACTTTTTTTATTCTAAGAGACAATAATTTATGTATTACATCACGTTAGATCATAGAGGGCGCCGCAGGAGCTGTATCTGATGATGAATTTTTTTCATATTTTTTTTTACGAAACGTTGTGGTACTTCTGAACAGAAAGTCTGATGGGGGCGTCATTTTCACGTATAAATGGTACACTTGGTAGAACTTGATAACTTCAACCGTTTTCGAGGAAAGTGCCGTTAAACATTTCAATAATTTCTTGAAAGATAAATTCAAATTTAGGGGCGAGCGTGGGTGCGTCTTTACTATGTACATACTTCGATATGCGATGTAAAGCAACATAAGGCGCGGTTAGTAGTTGGATGGGTGACCATTCCAATGAAGACCGCGTCCTCGCCTCACACATCTTTCAGCGGCTTGTATATCAGTGTATGCGCGGAAGCTATACAACCTTAGGCGAGGGTTGTATAGGGGATATACCATCCTTCGGAGGGGATGTAAAGCCGTTGGTCCCTTGTCTATTAAATGTTAGGCAAGTAAAAGATCCCTACTCTTCTTAAGGGAAGAGGTTCGGCAAAATTCCTGGTTCGGGGTAGCTCGTCTACAGGTGTCGGTGTTAGGCCTCAGTAGCGGAAATAGGCCGACGTTAAATAAATGTATTAAAAAAAAAAATTCAAATTTAATGAAACAAAGTGTATTTATTGAAAAGTATGCTTTGGTTACGTTTTAGTTGTGTCATTTACGTCATTTAATCATTTTATTTTGTTCTTGTGTTCCTCGACCTAATTTCTTTAACTTCTTTATTTACAATGCCTAGACATAATAATTTTTCAAATAGGGAAATGAAGGATATAATACGTGTTTACAAACAAAATAATTTCAGGGGACGTGCTGCAGACAAAGTACGATATTATTCGATTCACTTTCTGTTCTTCTAACTATCGGTTATACCCAAGTTACTAACCGTAACAGTATTAATCCCTGCATCGCTAGAATTAAAATGCTTGTAAATAATTTAAAACAAAGTGGAAGGTTTGTCAAATTTGTTTGGGTAAAGGCGCATACTGGCTTAAAACATAATGAAGAAGTAGATGTCATAGCAAAAAAAGTATTTATGAGGGAGAATTAATGAACAATGGTTTACACTTCAAGAGTGTATAAACTTGCTTGAAAATAAAAGTAAAAATTCATGGTCCAAAGATTTAAGTTACACCAGAAAAAACATTACAACAATAAGTAGACTAAAATTCGGACACGGATGCTACCCGGCGCACCTTAAGAAAATAGGAATTGTAGACTCGGATATATGTGAGACATGTAATGTCACTGCAGATTTGGACCATATATTCTTTGAATGTTTAAAATACAAATCGGAAAGCGATCTCCTTCACAAAAAATTACACAAACAGAATGTTAACCATCCTTACAATCTTTGCCATCTGTTAGCGCTAAATAAAAATAGTATATGACACACTTTTAGAATTTCTTAAAAACATTAAAATCGATATTTAGCGTAGGTTAGATATAATCTCCTTTGTTTTTACCAATCGTTAAATGTTCCTTCTTTTCCGTGGTCGTACTCTTTGTGTTCGTTTTTTTACAATGCCCTGATAGACCCCTGGGCGAGAAGAGAGTATCCCCGTTTTCGATCCCGATTGTATTCTTCGTCATTACACATTATTAACAAAATGAAAGGCATTAAACATTATTAAGCACCTGGCTGTATCGACATGTCAATGCAAAAAAAAAGTGCTGCAGCGAGGAGATACTCTTTGCAATATCCGAATAGAATACAGCCAGACCATAAGATTTTCAAAGATCTATTTCGTTGTTTGGGAGAAACGGGTTCATTTTGCCATAAAAACGATGTAGGACGACCGAAACGAATTACTACAGATCAAGAACTAGAAATTCTAGTTCGTGTGGATGAAGACCCTCAAGTCAGCTCAAGTCGTTTAACAGCGGCAACAGGGATGAGTAAACAATCTGTCCTAAGAGTCTTACTTAAAGAACGCTTCTACCCATATCGTCTCACTCCAGTACAAAATTTACTTCGAAGGGATCTTCCGCAAAGGCTACAGTTTTGTTAACTTGTTCTAAATAAACACAACAGGGATCGAAATTTTGTTAAGAACACTTTATTTACCGACGAAGCAACTTTTACTCGCCGAGGCGATTTTAACTGGAGAAACACTCATTACTGGACTGGGAAGTAGAAAATTCTCATGCCGTTAAAGAAAGGCATTTTCTGCAAGAATTTAAGATTAACGTTTGGTGTGGTATCATCGGCGATCAATTATTGGGACCATTTGTTCTTCCTCCAATCTTGCGTGCACACTGTTTAATTATTTTATTTGATAAGTCATCATGCCCAGTGGAATTAGAATTTTTTAACTTGTTAATAATGTCCAGGACTTCAGATTCTGTAACAGCCACGAGATACATAGATTTTTCAGAACGGGTAATAGTACTGATATTCGTTTCGTTGATGTTGTTGTGTTCTGTTGATAACAGAGATTTGGGTAAGTACAAAATATGAGTTAAAGGAGTCAGCAATTTTCTTTTTATCTGATGTCTCCTCATTATTCATTTTTATAGTAGGTGTTTTACTTCCAACGTTATTTTTTATACTATTGTTTATTATTTTCCAGGCTGTCTTGGATTTGTTTTGAGAGTTTACTATGATTTTGTCAAAATATAGTCGTTTCGCTAACTTAATTATAATATAATTATACAGGGTATACCATTTAAAAATTATATTATTTTTTTGCATCCCGTGAAATCTGCGCGCTACTGTACATTTGATAGCATTTTAACAAATTTCCGTCATAACCACACAACCTTTATTTAAAACTTTTTTTTCTATAGGTAATAATAACAACGATGATAAGGAGTGGGTAATTTATAATGAATAATCCTCTATCACTACAAAAGCGATCCCAGCTTCGTTAAAATATTATCTTAATTAGACATCCTAAAATAATTAAAAGAAAAAACAACAAATAAAATTATAAATACATTGAACTAAATATTTAAAGATCAAATAGAATAAACAGATACATTAAATTCATTTGAGGTTATGTGGGAAATCAAAATGTTTGTTGATAAGGTCATATTTTTAATTATTTTACCAACTCATCTGTACAAGGTTCTTTCTTGCTGTAAGATGTTACGGTTCTAAAAATAAAAATCTCGAAGCAGAACGGATAAGCAAAAGCATTATACCTTTCTACACCATAAACTTGTATTCGTTCTATATGTTTATATTTGCAAATATACATTAGACAATAGAGAAGTTGGAAACAGCAGTATTTTTTTAGCAGAACCGAAAACCTCTCAAACAATATTAGATTTCATTCAATAAAATTAATAAAATACATCCGTGGATAACACTAGGACTAATAAGTTCTATTCAGGAAAGAGATAACATGAAAAAAACAATTATTAAGAAACTTTTCACAGGAATTAAGAACACAATATATCCAATATAGAAACACGTTATACAGGCTGTCCATTTTATCAGGGCCCTCGAGAATATCCCACTTAATATCGGTCGTACAAAAAAAAAATATTTTTACGAAAATTGTGCAGATTTATATAACCTACAAAATCGTTTAAAGACATTTGAAATCCATGGCCCACTTTAAGAGTTATGGCGGAAAATATCGAAAATGCGGAAAACGTCTAGGCCAAATATCTAAGGTGAAATTTTTTTGCAAAACAGAGTGTTTCAACGAGGTTTTTATCTAATTTTTTTCAAAACCGCTGTATTTTGACATTTACTCTTCAGGCTGTTAAAAAAATTATTTTGAAACGGGCGGGAAATGGCGCCATTAAATAGAGTATTTTCCTCCCTTTTCAACGATATAACACATGTCATATTTATTCATTGGTACTACGTTGTAATTATAAAAACATTTTTTTTAACCCATAAATTTTTTTTAACAAGCATTATACTTGCCGTGGAGAAGTATGATTAAATAAAACGATAAAATCATTCAGTAAGTTGTTCAAATCGTTGCTATGATAAAACATTAACACAATTAAGAAGAATAAAATAAATTCAGGTAACAAAAACAAATTAATAATAGAAAGAATATAGCACACAGAACATTAATATTTATCTAATCCTCAAAATAATGTTTAAGATATCATATCAAGTGTTCAAAGTGTCCACCGCGATTTCTCATGCACAATCGAGCGCGACGAGGCACTGCATTTAAAACATTACTCAGCATTTCGGGGGTAACTGTAATACATGCCTGTTGAATTCGAGCTTTTAGATCCTCTACATTTTGCGGTGTCGTCGAAAACACCTTATCTTTAATATACCCCCCCATAGAAAAAAATCCATTGGGATTATATTTGGAGAACGAGGGGGCCATCCAATAAATCCATTGGTACCTATCCAATGTTGAGGCAAAATTTCGTCTAAATAGTTTAGGCAAATCTGGGAATTGTGGGAAGGAGCTCAATCTAGTTGAAAATATTTAAAGTTGTATCGATTTCCTAAAGGTAGGTCACCTAAGAATTCATTAAATTCATTTCTCAAAAAGTTTAGGTACCTTTGACCACTGAGGTGACCATCATAAAAATAAGGACCTATTAAATTGGTACCTAAAATACCTATCCACACATTTATTGAAAAACGATTTTGAAACCCAGTCGGTCTATGCCAGTGTGTATTTTCAGAAGTCCATTTGTAATGAATATTGCGATTAAAAAATTCATTATTGGAAAAATTTGCCTCGTCGGACCAAAGTATTTTACTACATATTAATG
The DNA here is from genome assembly GCA_963675555.1 of Leptura quadrifasciata. Classification (NCBI taxonomy): domain Eukaryota; kingdom Metazoa; phylum Arthropoda; class Insecta; order Coleoptera; family Cerambycidae; genus Leptura; species Leptura quadrifasciata. The sequence continues at coordinate 7,193,912 of OY776681.1, read as the reverse complement.
GATCGGCACGCTTTTTTTCCAACAGCCACCTACAAAAAGTCGTCCTCCTTGGTTTGTCCCCCGCTTGTAAATTGTGAACTTTTTTGGCTTTATAACACCGGTAACCATTTTTCTTTACAATCTTTCTAGCACTTGTTTTATTTATATGACAAGCAATTTGAATTTATCGTAATGATGTTTCCAAATTTTCTGTATTTTTATTTCTTATATAATTAATAACTCGGTTTACCTTATTTACATTATCAGTAACACTGTTCAACCTTGTCTTCTTCTTTAAAAATGAACCATTATTTTTCAATTTCGTAGCTAATTTTCTGAACAGTTTTATTCGGCTGTAGTGCTTGTGGAAATCTGTTTCTATATTCTACTTGAGCTAATCCAGAGTTAAAATTGCATTGGCAATGTGTAACGAATATATTATAACGATCAATGTGAGTGAAAATTATTTTTGAAAATTCTAAATTCATAAACGAGTGTGATTGAGTGAGAGTTTAAGTATTAACTGAGATGATCTGTCAAAAAATTAAATTGTCAAGTTTGTTCATAGCCAACTATTTTAAAATAATTGAAATAATAGTGAAATCATGAAATACAAACAAATGGATATTATACTTAAATTAATTGGCAAAGACATTTTAACTTTCTGAGCAAGGAGTGACGCTTTTATGGAGGACCTCTATACATTGGTATAACTGCGAATACTCTTTCCATAATTGCTCCATGTTGCTTTCTTGATTATTATTTTGTTTTTGTTACCTGAATTTACTTTATTTTTCTTAATTGTGTTAATGTTTTATTATAGCAAAGATTTGAACAACTTATTGAATTATTTTATCGTTTTATTTAATCATACTTCTTCACGACAAGTATAATGCTTGTTAAAAACAATTATTGGTTTTAAAAAAAATGTTTTTATAATTACTAACGTAGTACCAATAAATAAATATGGCATGTGATATATCGTTGAAAAGGGAGGAAAATACTCTATTTAATAGCGCCATTTCCCGTCCGTTTCAAAATATATTTTTTAACAGCCTGAAGAGTAAATCTCAAAATACAGCGGCTTTGAAAAAAATTAGATAAAACCTCGTTGAAACACCCTGTTTTGCAAAAAATTTTCAACTTAGAATTTTTCTCGTATCTCTTCAAATAACGGGGATATTTGGCCTAGACGTTTTCCGCATTTTCGATATTTTCCGCCATAACTCTTAAAGTAGGCCATGGATTTCAAATGTCTTTAAACCATTTTGTAGGTTATATAAATCGGCACAATTTTCGTAAATATATTTTTTTTTTGTACGACCGATATTAAGTATCTCACTCGAGTGCCCTAATAAAATGGACAGCCTGTATATTATATATTACATAATAAAATCATGTAGGTATTATAATTACCAGCACAAAGCGAGTACCATCTGCTAAAATCCACGGAAACAATAGCATATTCTTATGGGGAGAAAAATACCGACACATATGGTGTATTTACGTGTAAGTTCACACGTGTCCGACGGATTTTAGGGGATTCTAAATATAATGGAATGCCCATAAACGTTGCTTTGTAGTGAATAATGTGTCTGGCTGAAAATCATCACTTTTTATGGATATTTTCTGAGTTATGTTAATAGAATATGATGCTGTAATGACATATTATGTGTTGCTTCATAAAATGAATTATGTAACACACCATGTGGATAGAAATAGGTATACATAAACAATCTCCATCTACATACAATGTGATCAACTGCTTTTGTTTCTGTATTAAATTGGTACCTAAGTTATATTTGTCAAAACGTATTTGGCGATAGATTGAAACTAAGAAATAAAAAGTAATTTAATAAGTTGTTCAAATAGATGTTTTTTTGATGCATTCAAATAGTGTTTACGAAGTGTATTTCATCATTCAGTAAATAATGAACTAATGCATAATAATGATGCATAACTTGCCGATTTCTATATTCTTAGCAGAAGAAAGTGTTAAGAGCTGAATACCATTTGCTAAGGTGTAAAAAGTAAAGAAAAGTAAAATCTATACTTGAGACAGCTCGGAATTAAACAATATTACGGGGTTTTATCAATATACTAGCTCTTCGCATTGAAATAAATAACAGAATTGTACATATTTTTATTGACCGTAAACCTGTGAGCGGGGCTGGATGCCTAGCGCGTTTGATTGAATTGGTCCAAATTTTTGGATGCTAGGTATGCTTGTTATTCCCTACTAAAAGTTATCAAGTTAATCTTCAAAAAGGTTCTTTTCCGGAATATTTTAAGACGTCCATAATGGTACCAAGGGAGCGTCCTTGGGCCACTTCTATATTAATGACCTCGGGAATGTCTTGGAAAAATGTAAAATCCACCTTTTTGCAGATGATACATTAATATGAGATAGAGATGAGATCTCTGTTGTATATTAGAAATCATATATACACAAAACAAAAATAAAAACATCTTTAAAATAAAAATTAAAGAAAATATATATTCCAATTCATTTATAAAAAATTGAGCTATGCACTGATGCACTATTATTGACCCGCTTAATTACAAAATTTCCCTTTCCTCGGATGTCAAAGTCATGTACTTCTCGTTTCATTAAAACATTTTTTATGTAATCTGGAACTAGGTTCGTGTTAATTTTATGTATGAAAATTAAAACTTTATACATTAAAAAACTTCTCTATATTCATTCAACTAAGATATTTTAACATGTCATCTATCCTAGTGTATATACTGTATCGCTCTATCTTGTAACCTTAGTAATCGTTCTGGATTGGTCTGACTAGCCATATACAGGATTGTGCTACAATAGTTAAAATGCGGTAGTATTATAGTATTATAAACAGTTTTTTTTTCATTTATTGACTGGTACGGTCGTGAGCAAAAAAAATAGGACAAATCTTATAACGGTATTTTGCTAAAATCTAGTTGTGTAGATCTACCTTTAATTTTTGTGACATTGTCAGTTAGTTGCCATAATTTATTGCGAGTGTGCAAAAAACGAATGCCTTATATAAGAGATTTAGTAAAATCTGGAGTTATTGCTAAAGCAGAAGATGGATGGTCAATGAGACAAATTACACTGCGTTATAATATTGACAAAAATTCGGTGTGTAACATTTTAAGAAAGTGGAGAATAAACGGTACGGTTAGTAGAAATCCTGGATCAGGGCGACGAAGGATATCAACTCAACAACAAGATTTGCAATTGGTAAATGCTTTAGTAGAAAATCCATTTTACTCAGTTATTCAGGCTGCTGAAGAATTCCTGGATCGAGTAGTATGGTCGCCGGCGAGTAAGAGAATCGGAGCTACGCTGTCATGCAGCAGCACAGAAGTACTTACTTAAAGCTGAACATAAAGAAGCTCGAGTAGGATTTGCGCTTGAATTTTTAGCGCATGATGTAAATTTTTGGAACAATGTAATCTTTACAGACGAAAAAACTTTCCAGTCAATATATAGCGGTCGTATTCGTGTTTACCGCCCTCCGAATACTCGATTCGATGAGAAATATATATCTAACAATGATAAAAGTGGTAGATTTTCCGTCAATGTGTGACCTTGGATATCGGCACGTGGTCCTGGTGTTTTGTGGCATATTGAGGAACGATTTAATAGTGAAACGTATATTAGGATTTTAGACAATATTATGCTCCCTTCTGTGTCACAATTAGTTCCTAATAATGAGTTCATATTTCAACAAGACAATTGTTCGTTCATACTGCTCATACCGTAACCAATTGGTTTCAAGATAACAACATCAATATTCTTAACTGGCCCAGTCATAGTCCAGATTTTAATCCTGTGGAAAAGTATGGGGACTACTCGTTGTAAGCAGTATCCAAAAACGAAATGTGAGACCACGGAATGCCGAAGAATTACTGGAATTAGTAAATAATGCATGGGGAAATATTATTACTAATGATTATTGTATAAGGTTATTTAATTCTATGCCAAACAGACTTATAGAAGTTATAAATGGAAATGGTGCAATAACGAAATATTAATAGTTAGTTTCTTGTTAAGTAGGATATCCTTTGGTCCAGGATTTCTACTAATCGTACCGTTTATTCTCCACTTTCTTAAAATGTTACACACTAAATTTTTGTTAATGTTATAACTGTCTCATTAACCATCCATCATTTACTATAACAATAACTACAGCATTAAAATAAAAAATAAATTAAAAGTGATATCTGTTTTATTTCGGCTACTCATTACATATTCAAATAGAGACAGATTTACATTAGAAAAAAAAATTGTCCTATTTTTTTCTGCTCACGACAGTACCAACTGATACGTTTTAGAACGCCGACTTTTTTTGAATTTTTTTACATGTAAAATCCACATGACATGCTCTTTTCAAATCTAAAAATATTACTTCTGATATTTTTTATTTGTTCTTAGCTTCCGTCCACTCATTAACAACATATTGTAATGCACTTTCACAACTAAAACCTTCTCTAAAGCCAGACTGATATTCACTAAGTACTTTTTCTCTATTATAAAATCTAAAAATTGCAGATATACTACTTTCTCTAACATTTTTCAAAATAATAATAATAACAATAATAACTCTTTATTTGAAATACATACATGCACGTTATATACATATATTATAATATCAAAAAGGAGAAAGTATCGACAAAGTCGTTTTTCAACTCCCCCATGAAAGAAGAGATACAAAAATCACAAAACCGTATACAACATAATGAGATATACTTATTAACTAAAATTAATATTATACTAAAAGATATAAATTGAAAAGGTAATAAAAATTTATAAGTGTAAACAAAAGACGCACTATTAAAACTTTACATAAAAGAAAATTAAATTATACAAAGAGTATACACGTATACATACATACACAGACACATAGATACACACATATATTGTATATATATTCATGACTCCTGTCTCAACAGAAGTTCTTTTTTAAGATTTTTTTTAAATTGATTGACAAAACACGAAGAATTTATCACGTTGTGATATTTATTTATTAAAGTTGGTGCAATATATGATATAGAACTTTGGAATTTTGTAGTTTTGTGCTTAGGTACAGAGTATCTATTTACATATCTTAGATTGACATCATGAACGGTGGACCTAAGTTCAAGAAGCTCGGACAAATATATTGGTGCATTATTTGCAATAACTTTATATAGAAGTGATCCATACAATAGAGTAAACCTAGATTCAATTTTTAAAATGGAGTTGGTATTATAATGAGGAGTTACATGGTCTCTTTTATTTATATTATAAGAAAATCTTGAATTGTTTAGTTAGAAAACTATAATACACACTACTGGCGTAGTCAAAATGGCTCAGAATTAACGATTCAACTAGGGTCCATTTTGTTTTACTAGGCAAGATATGTTTGTATTTATAAAGATACTTAATTTTAGAATAAGTTATCTTACATTTCGATGTTACATGTTTTTCAAAAGTGAGATTTTCATCAAGGACACCAAGGTTTTTTGCATCATCAATAAAACTGATTACATTTAAAACTATATCACAGGTCACATTGAACTTGACTCTCGCACATAAGGTGGAACTGCCTACGCACAAGACCTTTGTTTTAGAGGGGTTAATTACCATACCATGATTTTTTAATATTCTGAGATGGATATTAAATTTTCATTTATTTTTTGCACTGCATCATTAGGAGATTGGGTATCACACGGCAATAAAAGTTGAACATCATCTGCATACATATGCATTTTACAGTTGGCTGTTAGCACTGTTGGAAGGTCACTAGTGTAAATGGTGAAGAGTAAGGGACCGAGGATACTTCCTTGCGGTACTCCATTGGTGATTAATATATTATCCGAATATCTGTCATTCAACTTTACAATTTGAGAACGGTCAGAAAGGTAACTGGTAAACCATTTTAGTGCTGCTGGATGAATTTTGTAGAATTTCAATTTGGAAATAAGTAATTCACGATTAATTACGTCAAATGCTTTACTAAAGTCTATAAGTACTAAAAGTGTTGCCTGTGATTTATCAATGCTTTGAACAATATCATTGGTGACTCTCAAGAGTGAGGTTGAGGTACTATGATTTTTTCGAAAACCAGATTGAATATTTGGCAAAATGTTGTTACGTGTAACATGGTGTATGAGTCTATGGCTCACAATTTTCTCCAGGACTTTAGATAATGGTGGTAGTACACTAATTGGTCTAAGATGTTTTAATTCATATGCATGAGATATTTTCGGTAGTGGCGTTACAGTGTCATCAGTGTTATTTTGATAGAAAGTTAAAATATTGTTGTTAATAGATTCCGCAGGAATATTGGCAAAAAATTGTTTGATCTCATCAGGGTTATTAATTTCATCAGATATATGGTTACGCGTTTTATTGTGCACGTTCCAACTTACAAAATCATTCCATAATTTCTTAGGATTGTTTTTATTTTTCTTTATTTGAAAAGCTATATATGCTTTTTTCTTATTTTTAATAGCCATGGACAAGTAGTTTTTAAGATCTTTATAAAGTTGTAAATGCGTATCTGCTTTAGTTCTTTTATATTTATTGTAAGCTTTGTCTTTCAGTTTTATCATCTGTTTGATATTATCTGTGATATAAGGTCTGGAGGGATGACTGTGATTTGTGGTTCTATAGGGAACATGTATATCAAATAATGTAAGGACAGCTTTATTAAAAAAATCAACTTTTTCATCAATTGCACCAATTGAAGTTATGTGATTCCAGTCTACTGATACTCAAACTCACTGATATTAAAAAATCGATAATCTCTGTAAGTAGTTTTTCGTGGTATATTTTTACTAACAGTATAATCTAGATTACAATAAGTTAGCCTGTGCTCAGTCATATTGATAATATCCAGTGTGCTGGATTCTAATACTTTCTCTGAAGTGGTTGTGCAAATTATGTCAATAAGAGTAGCAGTATTGTTACTGGTTGGCTCATCATGATGTTGTGATAAGTTAAGAATATTTGCCAGATATCTATAACTGGAAATATTATTCTTGAAAAAGTCAATGTTCAGGTCTCCAACAAAAATTATGTCATCAGCGATGGCAGAAACGTTACTAAGGACTTCCTCGAGATCATTTAAACAGCTAATATTGTGATGTGGTGAACGATAACCTACACCAAGGACTAATTTTTTACTACTGATGTTGATCATTATCCATAGTTGTTCAAAGTGTGTATTCGAGACATAGTTGATATTAATTAGTTTATAATTTATGTCTTTGCTTACATACCAGCATATACCTCCTCCCCTAGTGACTCTATCTGATCGTATTAAATTATACTCTGGTAAACGGAAATATTCTGAATCGTCATTAGGTGTAAGCCATGTCTCGCTAACTGCAATGAGATCAAATTCCTGTTCTGTAGCCAATGCTGAAAAGTCACCAAAAGATGAATTTAAAGATCTGATGTTGACATGGGCTATTCGTAATATGTTTTTATTGTATGTTTTGTTTTGGTATGATATTGATTGCTTTTAACATATTTATAGGTCTACAGTCTTAATTTTTCATTGTTTGAGGTACTTTTCTTACAGGAATAATGCCGACACTTTTAAAGAATTTGGCACAATACCACGCTCTAATGAGCCATTAATTATCTGAATTAATTGATCAGATATAATGTCAAAATTATCCTTACAGAAAGCCATATCAATTTCATCCGGACTGCTCTTGTTTGATACGGTTGTTTTTGATTCAGTTTTTGTCAACAACTTACAATTTTGCATTTTTGCTCTTCCTAACTCGAAGAGCTCAGACTGATAGTTGCTATGAGGTATAACTACTATGTCGTTAATACTAGATATATAGAATTCATTAAATTTTTCAGTCAATAGTTTTGGATTTTTACACGTTACATTTTCGAATTGAATTTCTTTAAAATGTTCGTCATGTTTACTCGATACTAAAGATTTCAAAAACTGCCACATTTTCTTTGGGTCGTTCTTGCATTTATCAATTTTTTCCTCGTAATACTTACATTTTTCTTGTCTGATCTAACTTTTATTTAATTTACATGTCTTCCGCTAAACTTTAAAATAATTTGTTTTTAGATATCGAGTCTGTCGCCTCCGGACGAATACTAACTAAGTAATGACCACACACATCCAAACATTTGTCGCCTGTTACAATAAGATAAGAACTTGGTATTGTCTAAAATTTCCAGTAAACAATACTCATGTTACCTAAATCAGCCTTTTGTTGCCACGTGCCACAATGCCCATTATTCAGTTTTCTTGTAATTGATTTTAATTCGATTTATACTTTTGTATAAGTATCGCTAGTCCGTCATTAGTCGAACAATGTATTGAATAATGGCCACTGAGGTATTAATTCTGGAAAAACGTTACACCAACACCTACCACATATGTTTTTTAATGGCCTGGCAGCTACTGCCAGTACGCCTACTATTTATTCGGTGTATCTTCGGCACGGCACGCGTCTGGCGTGTGTCAAGCCGGATCTCTTTCCGTCAATTCGATATTCGCAACCCCGCCGCTATCGGCGAGCCTTTGGTCTTTTCAGAACATTCAGTCTACCGAACAAGGCTGCGTCCCTGGTAGTTTCAGCATGCTGCTGCCATGTAGTGGGCGAAATCGGTTGACGACCGGGAAAATTGATTCGAATGAAATATTTTTGTGCCATCTTGTTCAAAATGTGCTCTTTTGTAAGAAAGTATAGTTTTCCAGATGGAAATGTAGTCAAGAATTGTTTAAACAAAGTTTTTTTAACGAAATTTAAAAAATTGATTTTTTCGTTTCGAAAAAAATATTTTCGTATTTTTCACACCAAAACAAACAAAAAATGTCCTTAGACGTTTTTCTCTGAAGTTCACATATTTCGAGAAAAAAATTCTTGAATCTCAAAAAACGTGAAATTTGCGATTTTCGGGTCTCAAAAACTATATGAATAATAATATTTTTTTATGTCAGAAAATTTACTTATTCTTTGAAGCTTATACCACAATACACTGTAGATATATTTTGTTATTCTTTAGCTTAAGTGTTTGTGTTTTAATTGTTAAGATGTGCGCGCGCGCGCCAGTTAGCGTAGCTTGTCACGTATAGTTGGGTGCAGTTTTACTCGGCAGTCAAAAAGCGCAACAAAACATTTACGAGCTAATTGTTAACGCCAAACAAGAGTACTTCATGAACAACAATTACCTGAGGATATGTCAATAAGAGTGGATTTTTTGAATCGTTGATTGAACGAACGAGATTTTTTAAGTAAAATACTTTTTACTGACGAGGTTGCATTCACACGACGAGGCATGTTTAATGCATTTCTGGGCTGAGAAAATCCTAATATAATAATACAAACCCATTTTCAACATGCCTTAAAATAGTAGTTTGTGCAACAAGAGTGGATATGGATAATCCACTAGAGTTGTACAGTATACTTTTTCTACGACCAGATGAAGAAAAAACTACAAATAATAGTTTTAATCAAATTTTAATATACAAACTTAGCTTCTGCTAAATCTTACGCTCTTGGTGCAAACATTTTATAAAAGTTTCAGGAGCCTAGTGGTTATATGCACGCTTCGAAATGCAAGAGATCATAGGTTCAATCCCCCGGCGTCAGTGCAAAAATTTAAAAAGTTCAGTGCTCCAGCGGTAATACCATGTTTAAGTGCCCAGTTTTTATATTAAGCTTTCTTTTTTAAGCACCTTTTATCATATTACTTGTTTTAATTTGCCCTTTTGCAAAAGGAGTTCAGGTTGTTTTATTTTTTGTATTGTTCAATTTCACTGGAATCACTCATTTTAAATTATTTTCTAGCTCAAACTGCGAGAATACACACTGACAATTACTTTGACAGTTTACGCACTAACTTGAATTTTTTAAAACGAATAGTTGCCTATGTACTTAATATACGAACTGTGATTGGTCGATTTCATATCCATCCTAGAACGTATATGAAATATATCCGTTCAGTTAACTGGAATGGCCCACTTATCCATTCTACAGACTGTACGGAAAACAGCAAATTTACATAAGGGAGTAGAAAAATGTATAAGCAGCAACTCTAGGAAATCAGTTAGTTGGATACCATATATTTTTTGAGAATTGAAATGGCGACATGTATTGGTTTTTTGGAAAACACCTTGCATGAAATTTTAGGTAATATTTCAGTCCGAAGGAGAAGAAATATGTTTTTTATGCATGACGGTACAACACCGCCTTATACTACAATATGTAGAACATGGTTACACAACAAGTATCTTAATAGATGGATTGGCCGGGGTGCAGATGCACCGATCATGTGGCCTGCTCGGCCGCCTGACCTAACTCCTCTTGATTTCACTGTGTGGAGTTATCTAAAATCACGAGTTTATAATAATCAAACTGACACGATCGAACTGTTGACATTTCTTCATCATTCGTCAGTTATTCTCATACCAGTTCTCATTTTCCTTTTTTGTCGACCCAATCTATTATTATTAACTATGCGTCATAAAGTTCTATTTTTGTTATTTGAATTTTCGATTTCATTTGTATTTATTTCTCTCCTTATATTAGATATTTTAAAATATTATTAATACATTTTTTATGATATCTAAATGTTACTATGAAATATAAAACTACCTGTGACACAACCTTTGGTAATAGCCCCACACCAGGTGCACAGTACCTCAGAAGGGATCTCATTTTAATGAGAAAGACATTCAACTGCCCGGAAGGCATAAGGAGCAAAAGTCTACTCAACAGGTATGTATTCACAATACCGAATTTTATTTGCACTGTAATTTACAATGCTCAAGAAAGTGCAGACAATAGTAATCCTTTTGGTAAATATTTTAGTTTGGTCAATTTAAGGACAGTACAACATAAAGGGCTTGGTATAATAACCGTTATCTTGCAAAACACGTTTTATTGTAAGAGGGCTTGGCTTTTTTACAGAAAATCCAATGATTTATCACCTTTGTTTAAAACATTTTTTATCAAAATCAATATGTTTTTGCGCTACGTCGCTTCAAAGTGACACTATATCCTTTTTTTTTAAATAGCTTTAAAATAAATAATTTGACAATAAATTTTTATATGTAAAATAATACAGGATTGAATTCCCCCTCCTTAGTGTTGTATCAATTTATTTCTTTTACGGTAAATATTTATTGGTTTATAGAGCAACAAATATCGTCATTGACGAGAAAATATTAACTTCCGGTTGAGCGGGAATGCATATTTAAAAATGGAATTAAAAAAAATTAATTAAAGATAACTCAACAAACAAGTGAAATAAAAAAAATAAGGAGCACTTTGATAGTCGTAAATTTGATTCTCTACGAGAAAGATCTCTTGTCATTTTGTCGTACCTTATATAGTTCATGTATTACAAACAATAACAGAAAAAATTAGAAAAAATTTTTTTTTCAAACCGGATTATCCTTTGATATATGCAAGATACGAAATCAAAACCATGAGGTTTTTTTATAGAGAATCATAAATAAACATAAAACATCTTATGGTATTTCTCTGTAGAAAGGTTGTATTGATGATCCTGCCAATCACAGACCAACTGCCATTATTCATGTGTTTGCTAAAATACTTGAAATAGTATTAAAATTACAAATTACGTTTTAGTTTGAAAGCTGTAATATTTTTAATAACTGTCAGTTTGGCTTTAGAGAAAAGAAAAGCACAACGTTGGCAGTAAACACTTTATTATTATTATTATTATTATTAGCCGTTACTCGAGTCCGAGTATAAAAATGTTACAGTCGATAAATTGTGTACAATAAAAAACAAGTAAAAGGTGTAGTCTATTGTAATTCCCATTCATCTACGGTGCACACGACTATGGCTATAGAGGCCAATTTGGGAGAGCACATGTCGACCGCAATCAGGACAAACATAGACCTGGTTAGGTCTTGGATTCGGCCTTCTAGCAGCAACATTTCCTTGATAGCTGGCCACAACCCCTCGCCATTCGGTTCTGTCCGCTGCAAGTTGTTCCCATTGCTCGTCTGCAATACCGCAGGATTTTAGATTTTCATGGAGAGCGTCTTTGAACCTCTTTCGTTGACCGCCACGCCTTCTTCTACCGCTTAGCAATTCACCATAAAGTGTACATTTAGGAAGGCGGTTATCATGCATACGATGAACGTGACCTGCCCATCTTAGGCGTGCTCTTGAAATAAGCACCTCAATTGGAAGGCTGTTTGCTCTCCTGAGTACTTCCACGTTTGATATGTGATGGAACCAACGGATTTTCATCATACTTCTGAGGTGTCTTTGCTGAAAACGTTCTAATTCTTTCACATGACGACGGTAAGTGACCCAGCTTTCACATCCATATAGCAGTGTTGGAATGACAACTGCTCTGTAGACAGCCATTTTCGTGGACAAAGCAAGGTCGTGGTTGTCAAATACTCTCTCTCTAAGTCCCCAGAATGCTCTAGATGCAGCGTTAATTCTATTGCGAATCTCGCTGTCCATGTTTGCTTTGTCATTAACAACGTTGCCTAAGTAATTGAACTGATCCACCACTTCAAGAGAATTTCCGTTAAGTGTAATGTCTATTTGGTTCACTTGATGAGGAGTTGACATAATCTTAGTCTTTCCAATGTTGATTTTAAGTCCCAAGGAATCATAGCTCTGGGCATACACATCTAAAAGTTCTTGAAGCTCTTCCGGCGTAGAGGCTAAAAGTGCACAGTCATCCGCATACTGGAGATCACAAATGAATCGTGTGCGTGTCTTCGTGAAAGCTCTAAAGCGCCCTATGTTAAAGAGACCGCCATCAAAACGGTATCTGAGACCTATTCCTCTGACTGTCAGTTTGTTGTCAACAATAATTGTTAGAGCAGTGGTAAACAAATTAAAGAGTAGGGGTGCCAGGACACATCCCTGCCTAACTCCAGTGAGAGTTTGGAAAGGTTCGGTTGCCTCATTATTATACATAATCTGGGCGTTGTTGTTTGTATGTAGACTGCGACATACTTCCACAAATTTTCTAGGGATACCTAAGCGGAACATAATTTTCCAGAGCACTTCCCTGTCCACCGAGTCAAACGCCTTGGTTAAATCAATGAAGGCCATGTGAATTTCTCCTTGATGTTCGAGTGCTTTTTCTTGAAGCTGTTTAAGTGTGAAGATTAAATCCGATGTGCCTCGGTTTGGTCTAAAGCCACTCTGTGTTTCAGGAAGTAACTTTTCCATAACAGGTGTTAGCCTATTTGCCATCGCTTTAGTGAGTATCTTCCCTCCAACAGCCAGGAGAGCTATACCCCTGTAATTTACACAGTCCGCAGCGCTCCCTTTGTTTTTGAAGAGGTTGATTAAAAGTGTATCACGAAACTCCTGCGGAGCTTGACCACTTTCCCACACGACATCAAACAGTTCTTTGAGGTAGGGTATGAGCTCTGACGACACAGCTTTAAAGATCTCAGCTGGGAGTGAGTCGGCGCCGGGAGATTTGTTATTTTGTTAAGATCTCCTCCGTTGTTAGTGGTTTATCTAAGTCTTCGAAGGTGTCATATTGAGGGATAAGATTTATAATATCGTGATCGGCTTGACTTTGCTGGTTAAGAATGTTAGAGTAGTGTTCTTTCCATCGGGCTCTTATTTCCTGGTCTTCTTTGAGGAGATTTCCATTTAAATCTTTAATAGGGCACATATTTTTCCGACTGGGGCCGTACACTGCTTTTACTCCTTGAAAGAAATTCCTGTAGTCGTGTGAATCGGCGTACCTTTGAATTTCTCTGGCCTTGCTTGCCCACCACTCGTTCTTTATTCTTCTGATTTCGCGTTGCGTTTCATACTTAGATTGGGTAAAAGCTTCTGCTTTTGATGAGTCGTTGGGGTGGTTGATAGCGTTTTGGAAGGCAGTATGTTTGCGGTCAAGAAGTTCTTGTATAAAAGCTTCATTATCATTGAACCAGTCCTCCTGTTTTTTACTTGCTGCAGTGCCAAGAATTTCCTCACTCGCACTTTTTAAACTGTCTTTAATTTGTGTCCAGGTAGCAGCGACATCTACAGAATTGGTTTCTTCTAGTGCACTCAAATTCTCTTGAACTTTTTGCTTTAGCTGTTCGACGGTTTGTTGGTCACGCAATTTACTAATACAGAGACGGAGTCTACGTTTTACTTGAGTTCTTCGGTGTTTGGGTCTCATAACAATTTTCATTTTAGAGACAACAGGACGATGATCGGTCCAACATTCGCTATCAATGCGCGCCTTTGTAATTTGGACATCCTTGAGATGCTTCCTACGTACGATAACATAGTCCAGTAGATGCCAGTGACCTGATCTGGGGTGACGCCAGGTGCCTTTAAATTTATCCTTTTGTCGGAAAATGGTGTTTGTTATAACTAGATCATGTTCGGCGCATTTAGTTAGGAGTAGTTGACCGTTAGCGTTCATGTTGCCCAAACCGTTCTTGCCTATGATGCCTGGCCAGGTGTCTGCATCTCTCCCTACTCTAGCGTTAAAATCGCCAAGAATAACGAGTCGTTCTGTTGTAGGTATTCTACAGAGGGTTTCTTCCAGCTGTTGATAGAAGCTTTCCTTGGTTTCGTGACTTGCATCCAGAGTGGGAGCGTAGGCGCTTATTAGATTTACCGCGTTGCCATCTGATAGCTCATAGCGTAGCAGCATTAGACGCTCGGATAGGCCTTGTGGTACTTGTGTTAAGTTGGGTACAAGTTGATTCCGAACGGCAAATCCTACTCCATGTTGTCTTCTTGAATTGGTGGGAAGACCTTTCCAATAGAAGGTGTAGTACTTTTCTGTGAGAGAGCCTTCCTCCAAAAATCGAGTTTCGCTGAGAGCTGCAACGTCAACATTGAGTCGGTGAAGTTCTCTATCTATTAGAGCAGTTCTTCTTTCAGGCCGATCGGTGCGAGTGCTGTCGTTCAAAGTACGAACATTCCAAGCGCCGTAGATGAAAGAATTAGTTTTGTTGGATTTAACTTGTCGGTGTTTTTTCGACATTCGATGAGGTGTCCCTGTGGGCACCCTCCCCCGGAGATCCGATCGGGAGGGTATTTTACCTCCGGATGATTTTGTCCCACTTGAACGCTCCATCATTTTTTTAAAGCCTTAATCGACTGAAAACGAAGCTGCATTTGAAGTTTTAGCTGGAGCAGGTATGCAACTGACCAGCTCGGTTGCGGAAGGCGAGTGGTGTGGTCCCATGGCACAGAAGGAGACTGCGACGATGGGGTAACCAAACGATTCCAAAAGCAACCTTTGTGTGCGGTGGGTTATTTTTACCGCACTCTTCGTGAGAAGGTGGATGGGCTCACGGCAAAAGGTAAGGGTTATTCCGCCCTTACTCGGTCGTTAGAGCCTCGTTAGTGAAAACAGGGTGCACCAAGTTCAAATTGAACTCATCGCGAAGGTGAGGTTAACAATTGAGTAGGAGAGGCTATAACTTGCGCTTCACTACCCCATTACACCCCACTTTAACACTTTAATAGATTTAATAAACAAGGGTTTCGAGGATAGCGAATTTTCGATGTAAATTATCCTTCAACAAGTTTTCGACAAGTAGTAGTAATCTGGTAAAATCATATCTTGAGGATAGGTCCTAATATGTACAGTATTTAAACAAGAAATCAAATACAATCGGTGTGCCCCAAGGGTCAGTTTTGGGTCCGATACTGTTCCTTATTTACATGAATGACTTACCTACCTGTACATCTGAACCTAATTTCACTTTATTCGTCGGCGATACTACAATGATTTACAAACACCATGATATTAACACCGTATTATCTAACGTTCTTGAAAATGAACCGAAAATTCATAACTTGTTTCTAAGTAAACAATTAGTCTTAAATAGGGAAAATACACAATCCATGATTTTTGGTCTTAGGCAACATACTATCGATATGAATATGCCTGACAACGTAAAGTTCTTAGGAGTCTACTTAGACCACAATTTGTCCTTATGTACTCTGTTTGCAAGAAAGTGTCCAGCAACATGTTTTTACTACGCAGCCTGATGAACACTGCATCACAGTCAACTGTATTAACAGCCTATCACGGTCTTATATATTCAGCTGTTTCATATATGTGTTTTTTTATGCAAATAAAAGCGATAAGAGTTATAGTAGGCTTAGGCTTTAGAGACGAATGTAAGGATGCTTTTAAGAAACTTTCAATATTAACATTACCTAGCGTCTACATTGTACATTGCCTCCTATACATTAAAGAAAATCAGGATAAATATGTAAGACGCGACCTGTTACATTCCTATTCAACGAGGAATAATAAGAAAATCGACCATAATTGTTTGCGTTTGTCGAAGACAAGAAATAGCTCAGGTTACTATGCCATAAGATTTTTTTAACATACTGCCGGAGATTATCTGACTTGTCTTGTATAACTATTTGATATCGTTCTTTACATTTGTTTGTTATTATTTGTTATTTTTATTTAACTGTCTCTACATATTTGTCATTATTTTGTTTTTATATTTTATCTTCTTACGGACTTAAAAATAAATAAATAAACACCACAGAAATTAGACAACCCCCAATTCCAGAAGACAGGGCTTGTGCGGAAGGGGGTTACACATTGAAAAAACGCGGACATACAACCATTTCCTCCGACAATGTCAGTGCCGGAGCCAGGATTCGAACCCGGTGGTGCGACGCCGTGTGATTAATCGCGATTGCCACTTCGCGCTTTAACCCACTCGGCTATCTACCAGATGTGTAAATACTCCAATTTATAAAGCACCAATAAATATCGATCTATCCATCTATCTATTTAACAAGCATGCTTTGAAAGTTATAGCTTTGGCTGCAGTCTTGAATTTAAGGGGGAATTTGTGTATGAAAATTTTCCACTAAAACTTTCAGAAAATAATCTTTATCTTTACAACTGTTTTTCATTCCGCGATGGAGGAAAAAAGTTCGCTTTTACTTGTCTATTTTACTCAAATCGGACTCTAACTGGCTAGAAATAAATTTACAAATTGTGGCCATCTGCCGAAATCGAAAAATCCACCAAAGTCGTAAACAATATGCGAAGGGGACGCGGTCACGAAAATAACATCACATGTCCCATCTTCACACGTGCATCCCATTAATTCCTCTACTATAAATACCTCAATCGTGAACCGACCCCTCGATGGAATGCGAAACAATTTTAGAAAATTTTGGATGCGAAATGTATAATAATGCAGTTGAATGGGGATGGGGTGCACTTATTTTGTTAGTTTACGAGATATAACGGGAGCAGACGCGTGTCCAAGCACTAAGCAACAGCTGCCTCTTATAAAACCACCCTACAGACAAAACAATCATACGTCGCATATCAGCTTCCGAGCCGCAGTCAGGTATTTAGGGTAATATTTATGGGACCCAACGTAATCAGTGGCCCTCTAGAAAAAAATATAATTCAAGTGAGATATAGTTGCTTGCTTAGAAAATCAAAACAAGCAAAATGTACAGCGCTATTCACCTTCCTTTATATTCCTGTTATTGAAGACAAAAAAAAAGTTTCATGTAAAAGATGTAGGGTTGTACATGTTGTTACCCCTTGTTTTAGAGTCGCCCTGTAAAAATCTTTAATTCTCTAATTTTGTCGAAAATTTTTAAGTAATAACGTTTTTGTAGACATTGGTAAAAATCTACAGTACATCATTTTCATAAATTTGTTCTAAACGTTAGTTATCCGTGAGAAAAAAATTGAAATAAAATAAAATAATAGAAGTATAAAAGTAAATTGACACATCTATAGTACTACTAATTTACCCACAAATTTACAAATTTGTCACAATAAACAATATACAGTGTGACCCATTTCAAATGGAAACCTCTCTGTAAAAATGTATCTATAATCCTATGTTAACGCTTTTTTTTTTAAATGATAAACCATCGAAAACTCCACTTTATGACAAAAATTTAGAGATATATTTTAATTTTCAAAGCCTTCTATGATTTATTTTCAATGTCGAAAATGGACAAATATGATTAGCGATTTTTTTATTGATTCAGTAACCTCTCAAATGGGTAAATCCCAAGTTTCATGAAAAAATATTGAAAAATGACAGACTTATGACAAAATTAATGTAGGCTCATAGTAACTTTTACTTGATTTTTTCTAAAAATCGAAATAGCCCATGAAAAATAAACAAAAGAAAGATAAATTAAGTGAATAGTTTTAAAAAATATTACATTTGAGACCATTTGAAACAGAGGATAATATAATAACGCTCGAAAATCTTATCATTTTCTTATGACAAGCATTTCTATTTACCTCCGCCCATGTACAATAAAGAGATGCCGACTGTTTTTGCCGGCTTTTAGTTTTTATACGGTTTCAATTAAGTTCGTTTATACTTTACCAGTAAGTAGCTTGCGATAAAAATTAAAAAATACATAATGAGACCTGTGATATTTCAAATGTCACAACTTACATTAATTTCCTTGCTTTTTCTTCTCTTTTCATAATTTAACGACATATCTGGTCTGTTTAAGAAAATAAACGTAATTTTTGCAACAGTGCCATTTCCTTTATTATTTTAGTACTAACTGTTAGATATATATAAACATATAAATCGATTATCACTATGTTTTCTTTTGTTCTTAATTTGTATCATGTACTTATATTAATAAATAAACACCACAGAAATTAGACAACCTCCAGTTCCAGAAGCCAGGGGCTTGTGCGGAAGGGGGTTACACGTTGAAAAAACGCGGACATACAACCATTTCCTCCGACAGTGCCGGAGCCAGGATTCGAACCCGGCGATGCGATGCCCGTATGATTAATCGAGATTGCCACCTCGCGTCTTTACCCACGCGGCTATCGACCAAACATAATATGTTATAACGTATAAATTAAGATTAAGTAGAGTAGCCGCATGGCTAGGCTACGCTTTATGCATTAGAAATGTAATGCATTTGTTATACACTTACAAATAAAGACATTCTATTATTATTATTACTATTATTATTATTTAAATGCTAAATTTGACATTTGGATTGGTAATGGCCATCAAATACTCCTGATTTAACACCTTTGTAGAAAATTTGTGGAAGTTTTAAAGAACAAAGTTAATTATAACATTAATCAGAGTGATGAAACAATAAAACTAAGATTAGGGAATCAGTTAACGATTTAAACCAGCACAAAATAGTTTTATTTCAATAATTTCAGAAAAATATAAGAGCTTTATGTCTTAAATAATGGAGACCACTTTGAACAATTTTTATAACTCAGACTTTATTTTCAATATTTATAATATTTCTTTGGGCTGGGTATCGGGACTCCGGCCCTGGCAAACAATGGGCCTCGTCTTGCTCTTAGACGTGTGTTCAAATCGTAACCCGATCCACTTCCGTTTTTCATCTGCAAATATAACTAAAAGCCACACGCTCATTCTTAATATTATTTACACCCGGAAAGTTGACAATTCTTTTAATTTTGGATGTTTTCGTGTCAAAGGGGAGAGCCAAAGCAGATGCTGGCTGGGCCTAATTTAATAATACACTGTAACGTACAGATCACCGATTCAGCTGGCAATAATCTACATAGAAACATTCTCTGTCTGATATTTTACATCCGAGTACGTTTATCCAATTTATTTGCCGGTAATGAGATGGAATTTTTGTTAGAATTTTTTATTCGAGTAGGTTTGACAGCTCATAATATACCTGTTTGATGAAACTTAAATTGCATGGATAATATGCGAGTAATCGATCCAAGTCGGTACCGGCGCGATTATAAAAAAATCAGTTTATAAATTGGATGTAGCAAAAAAATGCCTCATTTGTTTTTTCCCAACTGAAGTTCAATGAGAACGTTTTATTTTCAAGATTGTATTAGGTGCTTAATCCAGTGCAGCGAGGTAATACCATTAATAACTGTCTTGTAATTCATAGAGGCCTGTCGAAAGAGATTGAAAATATTTTATTGTAGGTCTCACAGAGATGAGATCTATTTCTTTCGTATGGAATTGTGAAATATTTATCATAGCTGTATACGAATCAAAATCTGAGGAGGGAGGAGATTATTTCAATTGTTTTCGAAATTTTTAGGCGTTTATTGAATAGATATAGTTAAGCCACTCCCCATTAATTTTAACCAATGTATGCAATGACTAGTTTAATACGCGACAAATTTCATGAATGAATTTTTTACCTCAAAAAGAAAAAGTGGTTCTGACATTTAATCAATATTAATTATTTTTATTATGTACATAAACGTAAAGTGTATACGACCGGAATTGAAACCGTATATAAACTAAAAGCCGGCAAAAACAGTCGGTATCTCTTTATTGTACATGGGCGGAGGTAAATTGAAATGATTGTCATAATAAAATGTTAAAATCGTATTCATTTTTATTATTTTTTGTTTATTAGGTTCACTTCGCCAATAACATATTTTTGAGGTATTATATCAGTTTTAGATATAAAGTGTAAATATTTAAATTTATTGGTTTTAGTTTTAAAGTTAACCCATATTATACTGAAATATGTTATTGCTCAGCAAGGACCAACGAGAAGGTATGAACATATCTTGCCAGGAGGGGATGGGACAGGTTAAATTAACGAGAGGCAAGGATTTTAGTCAAAAATAAAATAAAAATTTCTTCTAAAATAAAAACGTAAGTTTCTTGAACAAAGCAAAGAATTATTATATGAAAACAAAAATATTTGTATATATAAAACATAAATAAAAACAAAATTAAAATATTTCTCTAGAATGAAGTAACTTAAATTAAAATTTGTTGTCAACTAAATAAAACATATTCCACGAAATGTAACAATAAAAAAGTGAATGAAAAAATGAAGAAAAATTAAATGTTAATTGACGCGTCCGAATCTTCACTTTCTGAGGAGGAATCATTATCCAGTTGAATTCAAATCGGCGCACTAAGGGATAGCGTTGGATATCGATTTTCTTCTCCAATTACATGCCTAACGCAATTTTTCCATAAATCAGTATTATTGTCAATGTCATTTATTACTTCTCTTATATAATCAACTACTATCGCGCTTAACGTTGGAGAGTTATTACATTTTCGTAAACGTACTTTTAGTGTTCCCCAAACCATCTCGATAGGATTAAATATGCAATAGTATGGAGGTAACCGCAAAAGTGTATGACCGTGTATATTGGATAAGTTATCAATAACATATTCCTTTTTGAAATTCTGTTCTTTTATTCTTTTCAGTAATTCGCGTTTTATTGAAACTTTCACAGGAATTTCCATTTTTTTTTCTCATGAATTTTAAAATGTCTTCCTTTTTTGTGCTGTTATTTGGTATTTTATTTAATATACGCGAGTGATAAGAAGCACTATCTAATACAATTACCGAATTTGGTGGAATATTTGGTAGAAGCTGTTGAGAAAACCATTTTTCGAATAGATCGGCTGTCATGTCTTCGTGATAGTCTGCAGAAGACTGCGATATTTTTTTGGCCGACAAGAGCAACGCATTGGGTACAAGCCCATTTTCACTTCCCGCATGAAGTATGACGACGCGTTTTCCTCTAGAACACGGGTATTTAAAACACAATTGTGCGAACTATCTACCCAACCATACTGAACAACATCATGCGTGTCAAACCACGTCTCGTCTAGATACACTATATGCCTGTTTAGTTTACGATATTCTCTAATTTTTTTCCAAATAATCTACTCGAAGTGAAACTATACGTCGCGATTCCATAATTACCATACGACTGTCAAGTTTTTTATGTTTAAAACCGCATTCTAATAAGACATTTCGTAGTGTATCTAAAGACCTATAATTATAATCAGGATAATCGCTCAATTTTTCTTGAATTATTTTTAACGTAGGAACTATATTTTCTTCATACATATTATAAATTATACGCCGTATTACATCTCTAGTGGCATCATCAATATTTTTTAATTTCGTACTTACTCGCCGGCGACCAGTACTACTCTATCCAGGAAAATTCATTTCTTCAGCAGCCTGAATAACTGAGTAAAATGGATTTTCTATTAAAGCATTTACCAATTGCAAATCTTGTTGTTGAGTTTATATCCTTCGTCGCCCTGATCCAGAATTTCTACTAATCTTACCGTTTATTCTCCACTTTCTTAAAATGTTACACACCGAATTTTTGTCAATGTTATAAGGTAGTGCAATTTGTCTCATTGACCATCCATCTTCTGCTTAAGTAAGTAAGTAAGTAAACAGACTTTATTAATATTAATACATAATATTGCCTCCCCGGAGACTGCCTTGCGACCGACCGTGCAACCACCGCGCTGTTCGCGGTGGTGGGTTGCATGGCCAGGCGGGGCGGCTCCGGTTCGGCTAAAAGAAAATGGGGAGAGAAGTCCTGACTCCTTTCGCTAAAAACAAATTACAAAGGACAATATAATTAAAAAAACATTTTAAAAATAAAATTTAACAAAGCTTAAAAATTAAACACAAACTCGAAGCTGTCGCACTGCAATGAACTAATTTTGGAGCTGACACAGGTACCCAAATCTAAAACGGGAAACCTTCATCGAAATGAGGTACTGCAGGGCTGCGCAAGGCTGCCTAAACTGTGGTTTATCGAAATTTTGAGTTCTTTTAGAGATTATGTAGTGAAGCTAATTTTGAGTGAAGAAATAACACTTGCAATAAATTATGACAACTAACTGACAATGTCACAAAAATTAAAGTTAGATGTACACAACTAGATTTTAGCAAAATACCGTTATAAGACTTGACCTATTTTTTTTTGCTCACGAAACCGGTAGAAAAATATAGAGTTTGTGAGATAAAGGGTCTTTTGTATCAGTAGTTAAAATTTTGGACTTGACTGGGAAAAACAAATCCAGAGCAGATCAGTACCGATGAACCCCCAATAAATGAAATACAAAAGTTACGGTTATAAATTTTATTTTATACGGTGAATACCCTCTAATCCGGAACAAAATTTGCCTAGTCATCATCAAATAACTATAATAAACACTTTATGAAGGTACTCTAATAAATTCGGAAGAGAATCCTATTTTCACAGAGCAATAAAACAATATTTTGTTTGTCCGTGGGAAAGTCAATCTGCGTCAGAAGCATAAAACTGTAAAGTATCTAATAATGTTCTCACAAAACTAACCCACAATGTTTTATCATCTACAATAACATCAATAAAAATACTACGGCTATGAATAATTAGGATTATAAGGGTGCAAGTTGGAATAACCACATTTATTTTACGTGACTTTGGATTCTCCATAAAATGGTGTTAAAGCTGCAGAGGTAGGGGCAAGTGGGGCACCAGATGCACGATCAAACATTTACGTTTTTTATATTTAGCTTATATGGAAACGTTTCAAATTATAATAGATCAAATGCAAACTTTTAGGGCGCAAAAATTACCAAATAAAAGAATGAATATTAATATTAATATTTGCTATATTTTTCTTACAAAAATTGGTATATTTATACTTATTTCAGCAATAAACTACAACAAATCATATATATTTGTAAACCGCTTATCAAGCTCTGTCACAGTCCTTGAATCATCTTTGTGATCACATATGCATAAGTAGCGATAGTCAACTTTTTCTGTTCAAATGGTATGCTATACTTTTCTTGCCGATTATTGTAGAGATTTTATTTCTGCATGCAACTGTGTAAAAAAAGTATACACTTCCATAAGAAAAAATCGAGAAAATTAATAAGATATGATAAAACTACATTCAAAGGTTTTGTTTCTGAATCGGCATAGTTAGCTATGGAAACAATTGAATTTTAACATTGTTAGTAATGTCAAATTGAAAATAGTTATTTGTGCTGTTCATTAGTAATTGTATTATCCGTTTTTGTTTTATTCTATACGAGTGTATATGGAATATCAGCTAATTATAGAAATAGGCAGATGCGCCCAATTCATCTTGTCCCTTAATCCATTCCCGTACCCAAATTCTTCTTTGCCTTGCACTTTCTTCCTGTAAAAGTTCTTCAACTTCATTTAATAAAACATCTGTAGCTTGTATTAAATATTTTTTAAGAACGGCTCGGTAATTTCGCCTAACCTGGTTCATTGTCATACACATTTAAATGAACTATCCTTTCAACTTACTGGAAGCGTGTATATGGTGGTTACTTTACCAAAATAGGTAGAGTAGAGTAGAGTATAGTATGCTAGTGAACTCTACTACTAACTATACCAATGTAAACGTGCCTATGCAGTTGTCATGTGGTCGGATGAATCCCGGTTCCGTAATAATGGAATAGCGAATAAACATAACTGCCATTATTGGTCTCAGGATAATTCTCACTGGCTTAGAGAAACTAATTTCCAAAATATCTGGGAAATTAATGTATGGTGCGGAATTCTTAACGGACAATTATGGGACCCAACTTTTACGAAGGCACAGTTTCTAAGAGAAGAATTGTTAAATTTCAATGAAGACGTTCCACTACATATTAGGATTAACATGATATTACAGGCTTACAGCAAGATAATGCACCGCCACATAATGCTATAATTGTAACAAATTATTTAAATACAGCTTATCCAGATAGATGGATCGGAAATCATAGTGGGGAAGTTAAGTGGCCTGCCACATCTCCGGATCTTACACCGTTGGAGTTTGTCTTTGACCCTATCTAAAAGAAAGTGTTTACTTTACACCTCTGATCATTTAGAGTAGAAGATCTTAAAAATAGAATACGAGTTGAATGTCGCAGATTAAATGTTGAAGTGGTTGAAGTTCTTCAACATGTATGTATCCAAGGCGTGATAAACAAAGGACAATTATGTTTAAAAGCTAACAAAAGTCACTTCGGGCATGTGGAGTAATAAATAACGTTTTTATTTTTTTAATTGTTAGTTAGTTTTCTTAAGTATTAGTAGTTTTTCATTGGTAATTGTTATTTATTTATAATCGTTATTTAAATATTATTATTATTATTGAGTATTATTATATACGAGTATCATTATTTATAAAAATCAATTATACAGGACGTTTCACCGGGAACTAAATCGATCGATATAGAGAAAAGTACGCCTCAGAAAATTTTGAAACTTTAGATAATTACTAATGTCGGTGTGGCCAATCCAACTAAATTAATTACAAGCAGCTGGCACTTCCGCTTATACCGGAAGTCGATACCAACTTGCTTATTTCAAATGAAACATCCTATATATCTTAGGGTTTTCGAAAAGAGCATAAAATTCTGAGTCGAAAATATGATATCCTATACTTAAACCTAGCCGTTTCAGAGATATTTGACATTATATAGAAAATTTGACAGGTGCAAAGCTTTTTCAAGAACCGTTATAACTTTCTTCGTGTAAAAGATTCTCATTTGCTTCTTGTCACGTAAAAAGAACACAAGGGGAACTACGTTCTACAACTGAAATGAATTCAATAATATCATGCCAAGTGTTCCGCTTTTCGCGTTACATTTTGTCAACTTCAAACCGCGAAAACCTGTTTAGGTCAAATGGAACACCCTGTATTTTTTTACGTCAAGTTGTGTAAAATTGAATTCCCTTTTTTCTGATATTAGCATTGTGGGGGTTAAAGTTACAACTTTTTGAAATATTTGCGATTTTATTAGAAATTCATGAATTGTTGTAATCATTTCATCAAAATAGCCATGATTAGAAACAATCAGTCATTATCTTATGTCAAAAAATGCCAGCATGTTTAAATTATACCAACGAAAACTTTTTAAATTTGTTTATTATTTATGGAGAATGTGATAAAGTAATATCAAGAACTTGCAGCACATTTGCTACTCGATATCCACAAAAACGCAAAATAACACTAACACTGTAACATGCGTATTAATCGAATTGAAGATATGGCATGAACTAAAATAGCAGGGATAAGATCAATTTAAAATATGATTTCATTTTAATTTAATAACTGCTCAAAATTCCGCCCTCGAACCTCGACACATTTTTCGCACCTTCGGATTAGTTCCTCATGGGTGTAGCTCTTCTAATTGAGTCCTGTGATATGTGCTGATAAAAAAATGTTTTTATGTTCGGCGAGAGGTAAATTTTCTAAATAGTTATTATTCAAATTTTGTAAGATATTCAGATATCTTTCACCTAAAAAAAAAAAAAAACAAAAATTTACCTATACATATTAGCAGAAGAGAAAATTTAATTTACCGTTTAAATTTCAATGACAAAATTGTAATGCCACCACTCTATCGTTTCTTATGGCACAGTAAACATTGAACTGCCAACTTTCCTGAAAGTTTCGCTGTCTGAACATATTTTGAGGATTTGTCACTCCAATAATGCGAATTGTGTCTATTAAAAAATCAATTTTGCTTCATCTGTCCATATAATATTTCCCAAATAAGAATCGTGACCCTCAGACCTTATTAGAATAAACTCACAAAAATTCTGTCTTCATAGGAAATCTGTTTCTTTTAATCCTTGAACCATATGGAATGAAAACGGGTGAAACTTATGTTTTAATAAGATTCTGTGAATTGAATCCTTGCATAGTCCCGATTCAAAAGCAGCTCGTCTTAATGGCATCCTTGGAAATGCATGAAAATATCCCAGAATGACTATTTCAATGTTTTCGTCATCAACAATAGGCTTTCTTATTTGCATTTTTGCCTTGACAGAGCCATAATTTTTAAAATTTTCCAGTATGCGTTTTTACAGTGTTTGGTGACGGTTTCCGTTTTTCTGGATAACGAGTAGCAAATGCGCTGCAAGTTCTTGATATTACTTTATCACATTCTCCATAAATAATAAACAAATTTAAAAAGTCTTGTGGGTGTAATTTAAACGTGCTGGCATTTTCTGACATAAGATAATGACTGATTGTTTCTAATCATGGCTATTTTGATAAAATGATTACAACAATTCATGAATTTTTAATAAAATCGCAAATATTTCAAAAAGTTGTAACTTTAACCCCCACAATGCTAATATCAGAAAAAAGGGAATTCAATTTTACACAACTTGACGTAACAAAATACAGAGCGTTCCATTTGACCTAAACAAGTTTTCGCGGTTTGAAGTTGACAAAATGTAACGCGAAAAACGGAACAGTTGGTATGATATTATTGAATTTATTTCAGTTGTAGTACTTAGTTCTCCGTATGATCTTTTTATATGACAAGAAGCAAATGAGGATCTTTTACACGAAGAAAGTTATAACGGTTCTTGCAAACTGTTGCACCTGTCAAATTTTCCATAAAATGTCAAATATCTCTGAAACGGCTAGGTTTAAGTATAGGATATCATATTTTCGACTCAGAATTTTATGCTCTTTTCGAAAACCCTAAGATATATAGGATGTTTCATTTGAAATAAGCAAGTTGGTATCGACTTCCGGTATAAGCGGAAGTGCCAGCTGCTTGTAATTAATTTAGTTGGATTGGCCACACCGACATTAGTAATTAACTAAATTTTCAAAATTTTCTGATGCGTACTTTTCTCTATATCGATCGATTCAGTTCCCGGTGAGACACCCTGTATAGTTATTTAAAAACAAAACTTTCTTTAGTACTGAATCACCCGGCATAGACAGCAAAATCGTATGAGTAAGACTAATAAATTACTTTTTCAGACGCGAACAGGACAATTTAAATTTATATCGATTCATTCCGTAATTCCGATTCTTTGGCGCCTATCACCCCCATCAGTAAAATTACATCTGTATCAACATAATAAAAATTACCAAGTCGCGTAGGTATGGCAACCAAATGTTGCTCAGCATTTCTAAGGGCATTATGAAGTATAAAACAAGACATGTTTTTGAAATGTGCTATTCGGTTACACGGAATTGTGACTATTATTTGTACAAGTCACGTTCTTGAAGTTAATCAGAAACGGATAGATTGTGTTACCTTTTGTTGATTCAACGCGAGATAAATAATATTCCAGAGAAAATATGCTGTACCCAGGGGGATCAATAAGATAAAATATTTCCATCTTTGATACCTTACAGTAATTTTGATGCTTTTATTTATTTTCCGCCTTCTCGAGACCCGGGTGTGCATGACCTAGGTGCCTCTCCATTTTTTCTTTATTTTTCAAGCTAAAAGTTTGATATTTGGGCACAAAAATACAACTCTTATAATAATTAACACATTTCATTGAAAAAGTCGTATTTTTGGATTTCCCCTGAGAGAAATAAATATGTCCCATTTTGCTTGTTCGATTTAGATAATTTTTTTAAAAATAAGATCTTTGAAAAGAGCACCTTTGTGTCATATCAAATTTTACAAAATATAATAGCGTGGCCTACTATGATATTTTTTTTTTCGGGTCGGAAAATGGTTAATTTCAATTTCAAATCTGAGTACGCCACTGGATTCAGCAACCCCCCAAATGTGCTTGTACCAAATTTCGTTGATAAAGTCGTATTTTTGGATTATTCCTGAGAAATAAAAATTCAGAAATTACCAAAGAAATTTAACTGTTGCATGGGATTGTGTATTAATGAAAAAAGTGCCTTGACTGAAATAACAACTGTCAAATGAATGTTTCATTGTTGATGAGTAGATATCGCTTATTTTTATATCCCTGCCTTATTATCATAATTATGCCCGCGCAAAAGTTAACTTTTCAAAAAAAAATTTTTAAAAAAAGCTTTTATTAAATGCTCTAAAAATTAGAAAATAAACTTTTAAGTAAATCAAACCCATCATTTTATTACATTATATATATATTTTTTTATGATATAAAAGCTTGTCGCGAGATTTTCCTGTGTCAAGGAGATCGCTCGCGACAGCTTTTATATCATAAAAAAATATATGTAATGTAACAAAATGATGGATTTGATTTACTTAAAAGTTTATTTTATAGTTTTTACACCATTTAATAAAAGCTTTTTAAAAACTTTTTTTTTTACTTATATAATTTTATTTATTACTTTTTAGTCTTTTAATATGCTGTAATCTCCAGATATCGATTTTGAAACGAATCGGATCATAAGCGGTAAAGTCGTCCGCCATCTTGAACTAAATGACTAGAAAGTCGTACCGCGAACCCAAAAAACCCCAGATATCGATTTTGATCGATTTGGACCATAAATGACAGAAGTCGTCCGCCTATTGGCGCCGCCATCATGAATTCCTAAATTTTGGCGAAGAATTCGTAATTGGCGATCTCGAAAACCCCCAGATACCGATTTTGAGTCGAAACGGGTCATAAACGGTAAAAGTCGTCCGCCATCTTGAAACCGCCATCTTGTTTTTTTCTTATATGGAAATGTTAAAATGAATTGTTACCGGACTTATACGGTCGTGAGCAAAAAAATATAGGACAAGTCTTAGTTGCTAAAATCTAGTTGTGTACATCTAACTTTAATTCTTGTGACATTGTCAGTTAGTTGTCATAATTTATTGCGAGTGTGCAAAAAACTTAATATGCCTCATATAAGCGATTTAGTTAAATCTGGAGTTATTGCTAAAGCAGAAGATGGATGGTCAATAAGACAAATTACACTGCGTTATAATATTGACAAAAATTCGGTGTAACATTTTAAGAAAGTGGAGAATAAACGGTACGATTAGTAGAAATCCTGGATCAGGGCGACGAAGGATATCAATTCAACAAGATTTGTAATCGGTAAATGCTTTAGTAGAAAATCCATTTTACTCAGTTATTCAGTCTGCTGAAGAAACCAATTTTCCTGGATAGAGTAGTTACTGGTCGCCGGCGAGTAAGAGAATCGGTGCTACGCTGTCATGCAGCAGCACAGAAATACTTACTTCAAGCTGAACATAAAGAAGCTCGAGTAGGATTTGCGCTTGAATTTTTAGCGCATGAAGTAAATTTTTGAAACAATGTAATCTTTACAGACGAAAAAACTTTCCAATCAACACACAGCGGTTATTCGTGTTTACCGCCCTCCGAATACTCGATTCGATGAGAAATATATATCTAACAATGATAAAAGTGATAAAAGATTTTCCATCAATATGTGAGCTTGGATATCCTGGTGTTTTGTGGCATATTGAAGAACGATTTAATAGTGAAACGTATATTAGGATTTTAGACAATATTATGCTCCCTTCTGTGTCACAATTATTTCCTAATAATGAGTTCATATTTCAACAAGGCAATTGTTCCGTTAATACTGCTCATACCGTAACTAACTGGTTCCAAGATAATATCAATGTTCTTAACTGGCCCACTCATAGACCAGATCTTAACCCTGAGGAATAAGTATGGGGACTACTCGTAAGAAGTATCCAAAAACGAAATGTGAGACCACGGAATGCCGAAAAATTACTGGAAATAGTAAATAATGCACGGGAAAATATTATTACTAATGACTATTGTATAAGGTTATTTAATTATATGCCAAACAGAGTTATAGAAGTTATAAATAGAAATTGTGCAATAACGAAATATTAATAGTTAATTTCTTGTTAAGTAGGATATCCTTTGTCCTTTGATCCAGGATTTCTACTAATCGTACCGTTTATTCTCCACTTTCTTAAAATGTTACACACCAAATGTTTGTTAATGTTATAACGCAGTGCAATTTGTCTTATTAACCATCCATCATTTACTATAGCAATAAATACAGCATTAAAATAAAAAATAAATTAAAAGTGATATCTACTTTATTTCGGCTACTCATTACATATTCAAATAGAGACAGATTTACATTAGAAAACAAAAATTGTCCCATTTTTTCTGCTCATGACAGTAACACTTGTTTAATTTAGTACAAATAATAATTTATAAAAGCTGTTCAAATTGTCCACCGTTATTCTCGATACACATGTGTGTTGTCGCTGACATTTGTGCTGTGGCATTAGCTACCATATCTGGAATTATGTCATTAAAAGCGTCAATAATTATTTGACTCAATTGGTCTACATCACCTACGGCTTCGTAGTAAACTGTATTTTTTAAACACCCCCATAAAAAATAGTCCAAGGGGTTTAAACAAGGAGAGCGAGGTGGTCCCAATACAGGTCCATTGGTGCCCAACCACCAAAAAAAAGTTGTCCTATTTTTTTCTGTTCACGACAGTACCCCCACCAGTACCCCACGCCATGAAGTAATTGTCAGGGCGTGGCTCAACCAAAATTTTTCCGCATTGGACATAGTAGTCCATTCATAGCCCGATCGCGAAGATCGTCGGATTTAACACCCCTTGATTTTGATTTGTGGGGTACTCGGGGTTTATAAATCTCGACCACAAAATAGGCAGGAACTATATCACAGAATTACTATGACTGGTGGTCGAGAGGTGAGCGCATTTGCCTCTCACCCGACTAAATAAATACATAGACACTAAGAACATTCTCCCTAAAAACCAATTCGGATTCAGGTCCGGGCACAGTACGACGCTCGCGCTGTCTAAAGTCGTACAAGACACCTTTGTGGCTTACACAAAAAAGCAATGCACAGCAATGTTATTACTAGATATCGAGAAGGCTTATGACTCGGTGTGGCATAATGGCCTTATCTATAAATTAATGGAAATTTGCAAGCTTCCCCGATATCTAGTATTACTAATAAAGGATTTTTTATTACAACGGAGGATTGTAGTCAGAGTCAACAATGCTATGTCTGAAGTACGCACAATTTCGGCAGGCGTCCCGCAAGGGGCGATCCTGTCACCCATACTATATAACCTCTTCCTTTCCGACGCACCTTCCCATCCCAATACCACTTCCCTGCTCTACGCGGATGATGTCGCGATCTGCGGGCGGTCGTTTTACGCCGAGACAGCCGTCCAGAAGGTCCGGCAGCACCTCGTGGGGCTAATGGACTTTTATACAGACTGGAAAATTCACGTCAACGAGGACAAGACAGACACGATAATTTTACATAGAAAATTCACTAATACACAGACTTTTACAAAAATACGAATAAACAACAAAGACATTGGGGAAAAGAGCAGAGTCAAGTATCTAGGGGTAACTCTGGATACGAGGCTCTACTTTGGTCCCCATATTACGAATACGATACAGAGGACACACACAGCACTAAGTAGACTCTACCCACTAATGAACTGTAGAAGCAGACTAACTACTGACAACAAACTAATACTATACAAGACGATTTTTAGACCAATAATGACGTATGCCTGTGTGTCCTGGAACACCATCTCGGACACACAGTGCATGCGTCTACAGACCTTACAGAACAAACTACTTCGACTATCACTAAATCTTAACAGATACACTCCTATCGCAGAATTGCACGAGAGGGCGAATGTACCCTACATCAGACAGTACATTAACGATACCGCACAAAAATTTCTCTCCACGAAAATTCAGCGATCGGAGCTGACACGCAACCTAACAGAAAGACGTAGACACAATGACCCTAGACACGCCCACAAATTACTCCATCAGAATCTACCTTTGTATGATGAGTTATTAGACTGACGATGGAGTAAGACACATAACCCTCACATAACAGACAATAATTGCACCGACATACCCTCCCCCTTCCTTCCTCTACCCTCCTCCCCCCCTCTTACTTTTATTGATGCCGCATTTTTAATGCATAGAACTTTTATTCATGTCAACAGTGTTATGTAAATAGTTTTCATTAAGAGAACATATTTTTAATTTATTCTAATTGGAATGTTAAACAGGTTTTTTTTAAAATTTTATTTCCTGTACAATAGATACAAAATTTTTAAATAACTTCAACTATTTATATACACCCTGCTGCTTGCAGAAAAACAACACAAAAACTCACTCAAGCTCTTTAGGAGAGTGAGGTTAAACCCCATCAATAACAACATTGTATACGTGTTATCTCGGTTACCACCAGCCACCTAACAGATGGAAGCTCTGCAGGAAATTTGTTAGGGAAAAAAAAAATTATTGTAAGCACGTTGTGCAGGATTATAATAATGAACTATCTAGAAAAATAACATAAACAAATGAAATGAAATGTACATACAAGTCTAATAAAAATACTTAAATTGGCAAAAATTGGCATTTGCCTCTCACCCAAAAGTTCCGGGTTCGATCCCCGGTCGTGGCACTGGAAAATACTGTGAGAGGGATTTTTCCACTATACACGGATATTGGGTGTGTGTTCCTTGTCTCTAAATGTGTAGCCCCCTCCCACACAAAGCTCTTCTGAGCCTTCCGGGATAAAGGGGGTTGTAATTACCTGTGGTGTTATTTATTTATTATTACACTAGCTTGTCAAAAAATCTCGAGGGAAAAATTTCTAAATTGAGCATTACTGATTTTTTAACAATGAATCTTTCAACTGACAGTTATTTCAGTCAAGGCACTCTTCTCATAAATACACAAACCCAGGCAACAGTTAAATTTGTTCGACAATTTCTGAATCTCTTGAATTTTTCTACGACTGGCCAATTTTTGTTCTAGCCAAGTCACCCTTAACGTTTGAAAGCCATCTTAAAGTAAGAAATTCTGGGATCATACTTTCTCGTGTAGCATTACTCATAATAGCCATGGGATGTCGCTATTACTAGAACAAATAATTTACTCTTACAGCATGTTCAGAGGGAAGAATATCGTTATACATACAAAGAAGCTAGTTGATTTCATATCAGTGTGGAGGCTTTCTTTGAATAATTCCCAAATAACACATTTCTCTAATAATTTCTATATTTGCTTATTACAATAATTAAACGACTACTAATATTCGTCTAAACAATATGGCTATCGTAACGGTCGACGACCGATGTAAATCGAATAAAACATGTAAAACTACTTACAATGTAATTTCCTCCGAGATTGTGTTTCATTGCACAAATTAGAAGGTTCAGAGGTTGCGTTTAAAACTGTTAAGTCTTGACCTTTTAACAACAATCAACTAAATTAAATAATTGAAGCCAAGAATCGTCTGTAAGAGTGATGAATGAAAAAGAAAACACGGAACGTGACGGCCATTGAAAGTTAAATTACAAAATTGGTACAAGTGCACTCGACCAAGGAAACGTCAAGACTTCAATTTTGTATAAAACCCATCTAAAGTCTCTTATATCACAACCGCACAAAATATCTTACTAATTACCGTAAATACATATATTGACACTGATATCCAGGTCAAAACACCTTGAACTCAATAATGTTTATATTTTGGGTTTGTAAATTTTATAAGTTATTAAAATTTTTATTTGTATGCCGCCTACTTACTAATTGCAACTGCGAACGTGATCTAATATTTTCTAAACCCTAAATCACGGGATCATAATATAGTCCAAAATAAGTTTTTTTCCGAGAAAAATCTGGAGACAGCAATTTTTTACATAATTTTCGACGTGCTGAACAAGGTGTTAAATAGCGGCACAATTTTAGTACGGGAAAGTTGGTTAAATATGTATACGGGGTCCCAACTAATTCACATGTAGAGTATTAGTATTTCGTAAAGTATAGAAGATACAGGAAAGGTTAAATGGGGGAAAAGTTGCGCAATTTCGGGACAAATAACTTTTTTTTCCTTATTTAACAAAATATCAAAAAAATCTATTTAGGCTTCTTATTAGGTGTTAATATAGCTATAACTCTGTATAAGTAGATATTAAATAAAAAGTTTCGTTTAAGCTGGGCCACCAGCAACTTTTGTTTTTAAATACGGCTCTGTATTTTTATTTTTTTTGTATGATTTGTCATTGTCAATACGGCTATCATCAAAAATATTGAAAATAGAGCGTTGTGCTGCTTTTACATTAATAACGTATGTGGCTGAATACGGCACTGGATTATCGCAAAAAAGGACATTTCAGTTAATACTATGTATTATTTACTTTAACAATAACAACAAACTGTACGGTCGTGAGCAAAAAAATAGGACAAGTCTTATAACGATATTTTGCTAAAATCTAGTTGTGTACATCTAACTTTAATTTTTGTGACATTGTCAGTTAGTTGTCATAATTCATTGCAAGTGTGCAAAAAACTAATATGCCTCATATAGGCGATTTAGTTAAATCTGGAGTTATTGCTAAAGCAGAAGATGGATGTTCAATGAGACAAATTGCACTGCGTTATAATATTGATAAAAATTCGGTGTGTAACATTTTAAGAAAGTGGAGAATAAACGGTACGATTAGTAGAAATCCTGGATCAGGGCGACGAAGGATATCAACTCAACAACAAGATTTGCAATTGGTAAATGCTTTAGTAGAAAATCCATTTTACTCAGTTATTCAGGCTGCTGAAGAAACGAATTTTCCTAGATCGAGTTGTACTGGTCGCCGGCGAGTAAGAGAATCGGAGCAGCACAGAAATACTTACTTAAAGCTGAACATAAAGAAGCTCGAGTAGGATTTGCGCTTGAATTTTTAGCGCAATCGTACCGTTTAGTTTCCAATTTCTTAAAATGTTACACACCAAATTTTTGTTAATGTTATGACGCAGTGCAATTTGTCTCATTAACCATCCGTCATTTACTATAGCAATAACTACAGCATTAAAATAAAAAATAAATTAAGAGTGATATCTGTTTTATTTCGGCTACTCATTACATATTCAAATAGAAACAGATTTACAGTAGAAAAAAAAAGTTGTCTTAGTTTTTTCTGCTCACGACAGTAACACTTGTTTAATTTAGTACAAATAATAATTTATAAAAACTATTCAAATTGTCCACCGTTATTCTCGCTGACATTTGTGCTGTGGCATTAGCTACCATATCTGGAGTTATGTCATTAAAAGCGTCAATAATTCTTTGACTCAATTGGTCTACATCACCTACGGTTTCGTAGTAAACTGTATTTTTTAAACACCCCCATAAAAAATAGTCCAAGGGGTTTAAACAAGGAGAGCGAGGTGGTCACCATATTGATGCCCAACCACCTTCGATGAAACCGCATATTCAAATACGTCCGAACGACTATTGAATTATGTGGCCCACATCCATGTTGCATAACCCAATTAAAATTTTGAAAAAATGCAAAAGGCAATTCGTCAACAATTGCTTCTAATAAATTTAGGTATTTTACAATGTTTAAATTACCCTCTATGAATTTGAGCCCAATCAGAGTGTTTCCAATTAAACCACATCATAAATTGATGGAGTATCGCATCTGAGGTCTTGTTAAAGAACACGCCAAAACTCTCGATAAATTTTTCGAAACTATAACAAAATCCGACTTTTTCGCATGAAAAGCATGCTCCACGTAAAAACGCCGTTGTAAGAAGTTTTTATATATAAGATAACATTTTCGCTCTACGGAGCAGCGTTTTTTATGCAAAAATATCGGAAACTAACCAAGGAGTGTAATTTTAGAAAGTATGTTAAATGTCGCTACACAGGGACGTAACGTCGCCCCGACCACAAAATTTCACAAAAAGTATCATGAAAACCGACGGAAATATCGAAAATAAAAACCCTTTTACGAATCCACGTTGTGTAGCGCTGCAACTCATGCGTTATGTTAAATAAAAGGACGAGTTGAAAAAGTCTTTAGTCAAAATTTTTTCGACAGTTTTAGCGGAAATAGCCCTTAGCGTCGAGGGTGCCCTTTCAGTCGATTTTTACGGAAAAATCATGGGTTTTCCGCGTATTTGCTCCTCAGTGATTCGGTGGCAAAAAAGTATCTTTACTATGTACTCAGATGTGCATGGGACCGCCTTGCCTGAACGTATGAATTTATAATTGCCACAATATAATTCAAAGTCGTTGCGATTCAAGCATTTTTAACCTCTGAGGAGCGTCTTAAATTATCATTGAAATAATAAAAATACGCAAATAGATAGGCAAGCAAAAGCCCACCAAAATTTTAAACATTGAACTTTACATTGAATCTTTTTATGTAATCCTTTGCTATAAACTAAACATTGGATGGTAGTTGGTTACATTGTAAGTCCGTTCCTCACCAGGTGTTGTATGTACATGGGCCAAACTATCGTTATCATACATTTTGTTGGGTTTTTTGTAAAAACATATTTTTGAAAAGATTAATATATATATTTTTGAACTCTATATTGTCTTTTTCTTGTGTTTCAAAATTCCCTTTCAGATTAATTAAGAAAGTGTTATTATTTACAGTGTTAGATTTTACAGTGTTACGACACAGAAATGTTAACCTCCTATTAAAGATTCCGCAATTTGTAAACATTGTTTAGTCTGACCATAAGATCTTATTATGAAAACATTGATTGGCATTTAAGTTTCTTCTGAACCAATTGCAAAAAGTGAGTATTCTGTTTTGGTCACCTGGCTGTAATGTCTGTACCTACAGTTTTAAATTTAAAATCATGATATTTATGTTTTTTTAAAATTCTTGGAATACCCCTTGTATCGTTATTCCACATTCAGATGCTATCTTGCTCGAAGAGTTTTCCGGATTTAAATTAATTTGTGCTAATACATTTATTTCATTTATCGTATTCCTTCAATAGTACTTTCCTCGTTTTTCTGCAACTCTGCCTGTTTCAGTTAAATTCTTTGACACAATGTAAAAAAAAATTCCTTTCTATGTCTGTCGGGATACAAACGAGCATTTCTCAAACTTCTGATGTACGCATCGTACATATCTTTTTTTTTTTCACTATCAGAAAAACGAACCATATTAAAAATGGTAACAAATAACCTTGAACAATTATGCAGTTATTTACAAAACGTGACAATTACAGGCATAACAAGTTGCTATGACGTTCAGTCCTTCATTTGTTTTTCACAGCCTACCTATGTATTTGTATCGAGAATAATAATATTTATTTGTTTATTTGTTTAACTATAATACATAAATTCAAGTAAAAACGGTGGACAATTTGAATAGTTTTTATAAATTATTATTTGTACCAGATTAAACAAGTGTTACATTTTCTTATTGTTGAAGTAAATAATACATAGTATTAAGACTTCTCCGGAGTGTATTAGTCATCCATGCTTTCAATTTTAATTGTAAATGACTTCACGTCAATAAAATGACACAGCCGAATATACGGTGTGCTTGGAAAGAGAGACATAGAGATATGACATTGTACAAATTTATTATACCTAATCTTTAAATCTCTCTTTACTCCTGAGGATATTAGGGCTAATTTTATTTTAGTTCTACAAAAGGGAAAATGTTTACTTTAATAATACCTATGTGGGATGATAAAAATTATTTTTGAAAATCGAAAATACAAGAAAAAAATTATATTTCTTTATATATACTTTTTTCCTCTCATCATCCCACATTGTAACATGTTTTTAATGTATTTTAGTGAAAGCCGTTTTTTAGAATAATGATTTATATGAGAGTATATCGAAGCGTCTTGCCGGCTTATATGCGGGGCGCTCTTAATTCAAATGTTCTTTTTTTACGATAATCCTGTGTCGTATTCAGCCACATACGTTATTAATGGTTTAAAAGCAGCACGACGCTTTATTTGCAATATTTTTTATGACAGCCCTATTGACAACGACAAATCATACCAAAAAAATACAGGGCCGTATTACAAAAAAGGTGCTGGCGGCCCAGCTTAAACGAAACTTTTTATTTAATATCTGATTATACAGAGTTATAGCTACATTAACACACAATAAGAAACCTAAGTAGATTATTTGATATTTTGTTAAAATAAGGACAAAAAACGAAAGTCTTAAATTTTCCATTTTTTAAGATATCTCGAAAACTATAAAAGATATTAGGAATCTCGAGAGCTCGCTTTATTTGTACCGAAATTGCGGAACTTTTTCCCTATTTAACCTTTGCTGTATCTTCTATACTTTACGAAATACTAATACTCTACATGTGAATTAGTTGGGACCCACTATACAATATAATTTCTTTAATCAAAAAATGAATTCTTGGTTGACAATGCGAAAATTTGGACTTTTACCTTATCAAATAAAATATTAAAGACACATTGTTATAATAATATATTTTCTCTACCATCACTAATTATTTTTTACATTCGTATAAATACGACCCCCGATCGGAAATTTTATGAACCAGAATAATACATGACTAATTAATTGATTGATTTATCTGACCTAAGATTTATGTGACTGTAATGTTTGTTTTGGTATAATTCAATAAAGATACCACAATAAATATCAAATAGAGACTATCTACTACGTGTTAAAATAATTAATCACAAGTCATTACTTGGTCGTCTTATACGTAATTGGAAAAATATCAGTGAATAATGTATAAAAAAATGAATTAATTCCGTATCAAAGTATGAGTGTGAAGTTGGAGCTAAACTGATGGCAATTATTTTTATATTTCGTAAATTGCAATTTTTCTAATTATTTAATTTAATAATAATGACTTTATTTTAACCCAATTTTACAATATTATTTGTAGTAGTTATTTTTAATAGTATAAACTTGATGTTCAAATGACGTATTTTTA
The DNA here is from genome assembly GCA_963675555.1 of Leptura quadrifasciata. Taxonomy (NCBI): domain Eukaryota; kingdom Metazoa; phylum Arthropoda; class Insecta; order Coleoptera; family Cerambycidae; genus Leptura; species Leptura quadrifasciata. Next base: position 7,154,727 of record OY776681.1, on the reverse strand, counting down.
ACGTTGCACGGACGCATTTTACGAGTGTTCATGTCTATCGCAAAAGTTGAGTGATGAAGTTTCGAATTTCGAGAAACGAATTGTTTAGTATTAAAATATAATTAATAAGGATGTTTTTTGAAAAGTTTCAGCCTTTAATGTTTTATGGAAAAAAAAATATGAATTTTTAAAGTTGAGCGTCGAGTTCGGACGCGCACGCTCGTTTTTTATAAGACCCAGATATTTAATGTTTGTATACAGGCTGTCCATTTTATCAGGGCACTCGAGAATATCTCACTTAATATCGGTTGTACATATTTTTACGAAAATTGTGCCGATTTATATAACCTACAAAATGGTTTAAAGACATTTGAAATCCATGGCCTACTTTAAGAGTTATGGCGGAAAATATCGAAAATGCGGAAAACGTCTAGGACAAATATTTCCGTTATTGGAGGAGGTACGAGAAAAATTCTAAGGCGAAAATTTTTTGCGAAACAGAGTGTTTCAACGAGGTTTTATCTAATTTTTTTCAAAACCGCTGTATTTTGAGATTTACTCTTCAGGCTGTTAAAAAAATTATTTTGAAACGGGCAGGAAATGGCGCCATTAAATAGAGTATTTTCCTCCCTTTTCAAAGATATATCACATGCCATATTTATTCATTGGTACTACGTTAGTAATTATAAAAACATTTTTTTAAAACCAATACATTTTTTTTAACAAGCATTATACTTGCCGTGGAGAAGTATGATTAAATAAAACGATAAAATAATTCAGTTGTTCAAATCTTTGCTATAATAAAACATTAACACAATTAAGAAGAATAAAGTAAATTCAGGTAACAAAAATAAAATAATAATTAAGAAAGCAACATGGAGCAATTTGGAAAGAGTATTCACAGTTATGCCAATGTATAGACGTCCTCCATAAAAGCGCCACTCCTTGCTCAGAAAGTTAAAATGTCTTTACCAATTAATTTAAGTATAATATCCATTTATTTGTATTTCAATTATTTTAAAATAGTTGGCTATGAACAAACTTGACAATTTAATTTTTTGACAGATCATCTCAGTTAATACTTAAACTCTCACTCAATCACACTCGTTTAAGAATTTAGAATTTTCAAAAATGATTTTCACTCACATTGATCGTTATAATATGTTCGTTACATATTGCCTATGCAATTTTAACTCTGGATTAGCTCAAGTAGAATATAGAAACAGATTTCCACAAGTACTACAGCCGAATAAAACTCTGTTCAGAAAATTAGCTACGAAACTGAAAAATAATGGTTCATTTTTAAAGAAAAAGACAAGGTTGAACAGTGTTACTGATAATGTAAATAAGGTAAACCGAATTATTATTTATGTAAGAAATAAAAATACAGAAAATTTGGAAACATCATTAAGATAAATTCAAATTGCTTGTCATATAAATAAAACAAGTGCTAGAAAAATTTTAAAGAAAAATGGTTACCGGTGTTATAAAGCAAAAAAGTTCACAATTTACAAGCGGGAGGCAAAGCAAGGAAGACAACTTTTTGTAGGTGGCTGTTGGAAAAGAAGCGTGCCGATCCATTAATATGTAGTAAAATACTTTGGTCCGACGAGGCAAATTTTTCCAGTAATGGATTTTTTAATCGCAATATTCATTACAAAAGGACTTCTGAAAATACACACTGGCATAGACCGACTGGGTTTCAAAATCGCTTTTCAATAAATGTGAGGAAAGGCATTTTAGGCGCCAATTTAATAGGTCCTTATTTTTATGATGGTCACCTCAGTGGTCAAACGTACCTAAACTTTTTGAGAAATGAATTTAATGAATTCTTAGATGACCTATCTTTAGAGAATCGACACAACTTTCAATATTTTCAACAAGATGGAGCTCCTCCCCACAATTCCCAGATTTGCCTAGATTATTTAGACGAAATTTTGCCTCAACATTGGATAGGTACCAATGGATTTATTCGATGGCCCCCTCGTTCTCCAGATATAACCCCAATGGATTTTTTTCTATGGGGGTATATTAAAGATAAGGTGTTTTCGACGACACCGCAAAATGTAGAGGACCTAAAAGCTCGAATTCAACAGGCATATATTACAGTTAGCCCCGAAATGCTGAGTAATGTTTTAAATGCAGTGCCTCGCCGCGCTCGGTTGTGCATAAGAAGTTGCGGTGGACACTTTGAACACTTGATATGATATCTTAAAAATTATTTTGAGGATTAGATAAATATTAATGTTCTGTGTGCTATATTCTTTTTATTATTAATTTGTTGTTACCCGAATTTATTTTATTCTTCTTAATTGTGTTAATTTTTTATTATAGCAAAGATTTGAACAACTTATTGAATTATTTTATCGTTTTATTTAATCATACTTCTCCACGGCAAGTATAATGCTTGTTAAAAAAAATGTATTGGTTTTAAAAAAATGTTTTTATAATTACTAACGTAGTACCAATGAATAAATATGGCATGTGATATATCTTTGAAAAGGGAGGAAAATACTCTATTTAATGGCGCCATTTCCTGCCCGTTTCAAAATAATTTTATTAACAGCGTGAAGAGTAAATCTCAAAATACAGCGGTTTTGAAAAAAATTAGATAAAACCTCGTTGAAACACTCTGTTTCGCAAAAAACTTTCGCCTTAGAATTTTTTTCGTATCTCTTCAAATAACGGAGATATTTGGCCTAGACGTTTTCCGCATTTTTGATATTTTCCGCCATAACTCTGAAAGTAGGCAATGGATTTCAAATGTCTTTAGACCATTTTATAGGTTATATAAATCGGTACAATTTTCGTAAAAACATTTTTTTTTGTACGACCGATATTAAGTGAGATATTCTTGAGGGCCCTGATAAAATGGACAGCCTGTATAGTGTTCTCAATTACATTTTCGCACGTGCAGTTTCATTAAGTGACATTTTTCGTGGAATTTTAAATCGTCAATTTTCGGTTGTAATCTTGAGCTATTGCTGAGTTCTTCCGTTAAACTTCTGTTAAATACTAGTTACAATACACAATTAATTAAGTTTGGGTGTTAAAGTACTATTTTTAAATTTCTAGAATGAGTCAAAATACATTTCGCCAATTAGCGGCATAAATAACCAACACATCTCATTGAATTTGAACCCTAACGACAATTTGTAAACAAATTATACTCTCGCCATTTTTATTATTCTAATTGCTCATAATTATGATAATTATTACATAGTTTTAAAGTTCATGGTCGAAGTCTTTGCACTTTAGTGTTCGTAAAAAAATTGTTATGTAAAACGTTTATCGGAAAAATTATATAAAAAATATTATTAGACATAATATGATTATACTAGACGTTAGATAACGGTAGTAATGTTTAAATACAAATCGTAATGATATAAACGCTGATGTTTGTACTATACATTTTTTTTTGTACATTCCACGGCGGCAATTATCGTTCTTCTTCTTAGACCGACAGTAGTCCTAAAGTTCAACATGTGTTTAAAATTCAGTGTTTGATTGCAATATAAAATATATAAGAATACATTCGAATTTTTTCAAGCGATTATCGTATTATATTACATAAATAAGTATAAATAGTATATAACAATGAAGCACCGTGTATATACCCCATATATAAATTTAGTTTTCTTATTTATTTCCAAATTCAAGTAATTATTGCAGTTAATTCATTTCATTTACATTTATTTACTCATTTAATATTGGATACAATAAAGTTACCAGAATGCATTTTAAAATTACATTATTTTAAAGCAACGTTAAACGCTACATTTGTACGAAAGAATTTACTTAAAAATCGAGTCTAGTCACAGCATTTGTTTACAATGGACACGATAAGCGTCAAGTACTTCTGTTACTTCTCACAGGGTGAAATCGCCTGTCGTTTTCTATCTTAAGTCATGCAAAGGACGGATGTAAACATTGAAATTTATAATGTAAACATTTTCCAATCGTGAGACCACAAATCCAAAGCTTTCATGTAATTGTGACGTCATTTTTACCATATAAAAGGAAGACGGCGTTGTATTTAAAGGAGGAGAAGCTAGACGGCATCTGAAGACAACACCTTTTAAGCTACGTCCCGATATTTTCGCCAAATTTTTATATTTGCCTTTGAAATCCATTCTAAGCTACGTCGCGAGTTTCGCCGAGCTTAATAAATTATTTTGTGGATATTTTCACTAAATCAGCCGTCTAAACTACTAGCCAAACAATATTATAACTTACATCTTATTTTAACGAATTCTTCTCAACCACCGACATACTCGACGAGGACGTTAAACATGTAGAACCTGGGGGAGAGCTTTCACGAGCGATATAACACTATACAGCGCGCACAGGAATTCAGCAGGCATAAATTTCTAAGGGTGATCGCTTGCTTATTTCGAAACTCTATTTTATCATTTGCAATTGCATTTATATTCTGGTTTCGTCGGGGTGTAATAGGGAAAATTGGCGCATTTGTGGTACTAAGAGAATATTAGATTTTTTATGAACGATTAGCTTTGATTTTTAACTGTCATAATGTTGTAATACCAGTTATTCAGTTATGAATTCATTCACGAGTTTAATTCATAAAATTGCACTTTCTGAATATTTTACTAGGGAGATTTGCGTTTGCAAAATAACAAGTACAAGTATACAAGTATATTCAAGCACTATATATTTTCTGCGTTTATGCAATGACAAGAAACTTTCACTTCCATTATTTTTCATTTTATGTACTTATTAAGGCTACTGTGTGTCTAATTTTGGTCATGTCAAATATCATAGTAATGTTTATCTTTCAAATGATTATCTGAGATTTCTCACCAGCGATCTATTTGGTTTTCTATGATTGTTTAATAACGATCCATCCACATAATTACCTTGCGCTCACAAACTGTAGAGGCCATCGGTCAGTACTGGGTTAATTAGCCCGTAAACCTGTTCGTATTAAGAAGGGTTTAGTTTTCGTCGAGTACTGAACCGGGACGTCTCGTCTGTTTGATTTACATATTCCCACCTTGTTTTACGTTGTTGGACAATCATACAAAATTTGGTAAGACTGCTTGTTTTAAATATAATCAAAGGATTTTTCCTCAACATTCTATGATCTTTTACATGAGTATTTAATGTTCATTTCTCAACTTAATTTTGATAATGTATAAACATGACATGATTCTTGCCCTCTGTTTTGCATTTAATTCATTATTTGGCTATTGCTAACTACGTTAATTATAAATTATTATTATCTAGCGATTGCTAACAGCTCTATTATAGATTATCATTATCAGGCCATTGCCACAACCCTAATTACTGTTAAAATAACACAGCATACTTTTGTATAACAAAGTTCTTGTTATTGCATCAAAACACTCAGTATATCTATAGTATGGTCTTTACTATAGCAGCGCAAATTTTCATATTATAATATTTAGACAATTGTCTCAAATATTCGGATTACTTTTGATTTCATGTTCGCCTATTGTTGCATCAATTTATATAAAATAAAATGGGTTTTTTTACTATTTTTTCCCATCAATTATTGTCTTTTCTTTCACCTTTACCTTTTTCGTCATATAAGTAATAAACTAAATATAATGGTTTTGTTTCAAAGCAATAATTTTTAAATTTTCCAGTATGCGTTTTACAGTGTTCGGTACAAGATAATGACTGATTGTTTCTAATCATGGCTATTTTGATGAAATGATTACAACAATTCATGAATTTCTAATAAAATCGCAAATATTTGAAAAAGTTGTAACTTTAACGCTCACAATGCTAATATCAGAAAAAAGGGAATTCAATTTTACACAACTTGACGTAAAAAAATACAGGGTGTTCCATTTGACCTAAACAAGTTTTCGCGGTTTGAAGTTGACAAAATGTAACGCGAAAAACGGAACACTTGGTATGATATTATTGAATTTATTTCAGTTGTAGAACGTAGTTCTCCTTGGGTTTCTTCTTACGTGACAAGAAGCAAATGAGGATCTTTTACACGAAGAAAGTTATAACGGTTCTTGCAAACCGTTGCACCTGTCAAATTCTCTATAAAATGTCAAATATCTCGGAAACGGCTAGGTTTATGTATAGGATATGCTACATATTTTCGACTCAGAATTTTATGCTCTTTTCGAAACCCCTAAAATATATAGGGCGTTCCATTTGAAATAAGCAAGTTGGTATCGACTTCCGGTATAAGCGGAAGTGCCAGCTGCTTGTAATTATTTTAGTTGGATTGGCCACACCGACATTAGTAATCATCTAAATTTTCAAAATTTTCTGATGCGTACTTTTCTCTATATATCGATCGATTCAGTTCCCGGTGAGACACCCTGTATAAATAAAGATTCAACAAATTAAACCAAAACAGCTATTCCTCCTTATGAGCGCTGAATTTGGTAAAATTTTTACTTATTTTGTCTAAACACAGTTAGCACTAAAATACAATGACTTGGAATACCCGGAGTATTGAAGGTATCATTTGCACTGCACTGATGAGACCCAAAAGTAGGTCGAAACCGGTCTGCAGTTAGTGACATCCTGAGATGAAGGAGGCTTCGCATCATCCTCGTAGCATTCGAGCAATCCAAGTCATTTTGTTTTGTTTTGTTGTTTCGTTGTAGTTAGTACATCCCTTGTCTACATAATTGCAAAAATAAATCTTAATTTATAGTAATACACACACAGCGAATTAATTTGTAAAAAAATCTAGGAGAGTCAAATCAGGTATCCTTAGAGGCCACCTGACAGGACCATTCGTCGAAATGACGTTTTCTCCGAATCGTGTTTAAACAATCAGTTCTTGAATTATGGGAAGCAGCGCCATCTTCTTGGAAACACATTCCCTGTTCTAAATCCAAAGTTAATGGATGATTGTATTAAAGAAATTATGCAGAATTCAAAAATGTGGGGTGTTCCGTTTGAAAAAAAAAGTGTCATTCGGGTGGAACTCTATTACTATCAATTAATTAACTATTACTCACTGTGTATATGGCAAAATACGACTTAGTAAAATTGGATAAAATATAAAACGAAAAGACAATGGGGAGTATATTTAACGAATACTTTTAATAAACATTCGTTAACAGGCCACGAAGACATCGTTATTTAGAAAAAAATAAAATCAACCGATAGCTCAACCCACGAACTACCCACGCTGCTAATATTTTTCCTGTGTATCATATCTTGTAGTTACCCTAATGTTCATGCCAAAATAACCTCACTTGTAAAAATTGTGTATGGATTATTTACATTTACGTTACTATTCAGTTTATATAACCGAATCCAATAGACAAGACAAACCATACTTGGACTCTGATATATCGGCTTTTGTTGGCTCGTTTTCGAAATACCAATACGACCTAGTTCTACGAACTAAATGAACGTTAAACAATACTGTGCCACGCTCTATTTCAATATAATAGTTATTTATAAACTCTTGCACAATTCCTCCAACCAACGTAGGAAACATCCCTACTGATATGGAACTTCCTAGTGAGACAACTTCGTATCAAATAGTGCGGTATGTAAGCAAAAGTAATCTGAAATGCAAATGGCTGGACAATTATTATTACTGTGTAGCAACAATTTAACTGAGAAATTACAGCTCAAGTTAAAAACTGACCATACTGTTTTTGATGTAAACTGTCCGGTATATTTAAGAAAACTCAAAAACGACCAATAAAAATAATTCCTAATGAAAAATGCCAATTAAAAGAAACAGAGACATCCACCAATAGTCGAAAAATCAAAGTGTCATCAAAATTTACAATAGGAACAAAATTGATCATTTAGAAATGGAATTAAATGCAGACAATGTAGATATTGCGTGCTTCTCCGAGCACTGGATGCGAAATCATGAAAAAGATATTGTTATAAAAGGATTTAGTCCATGTAGTATGTTTTGCAGATCATTATATAAAAATGGGGGAGATTGCCATATTTTGTAAAAATAAATTATGCTAAGGAATTAAAATTTGTAGAAAATATAAACGATGAAAAAATTATCGAAGCCTGTGAAATTCAAATTTCAATCTGTCAAGTTACTTTTAGAATTATAACTACAAGGTGTCTCACCGGGAACTGAATCGATTGATATAGAGAAAAGTACGCATCAGAAAATTTTGAAAATTGTCGGTGTGGTCAATCCAACTAAATTAATTACAAGCAGCTGGCACTTCCGCTTATACCGGAAGCCGATACCAACTTGCTTATTTCGAATGGAACACCATATATATTTTAGGGTTTTCGAAAAGAACATAAAATTCTGAGTCGAAAATGTGTAGCATATCCTATACCTAAACCTAGCCGTTTCAGAGATATTTGACATTTTATATAAAATTTGACAGGTGCAACGGTTTGCAAGAACCGTTATAACTTTCTTCGTCTAAAAGACCCTCATTTGCTTCTTGTCGCGTAAAAAGAACACAAGGAGAACTACGTTCTACAACTGAAATAAATTCAATAATATCATACCAAGTGTTCCGTTTCTCGCGTTACATTTTGTCAACTTCAAACCGCGAAACTTGTTTAGGTCAAATGGAACACCCTGTATTTTTTACGCCAAGTTGTGTAAAATTGAATTCCCTTTTTTCTGATATAGCATTGTGGGGGTTAAAGTTACAACTTTTTGAAATATTTGCGATTTTATTAGAAATTCATGAATTGTTGTAATCATTTCATCAAAATAGCCATGATTGGAAACAATCAGTCATTATCTTATGTCAAAAAATGCCAGCACGTTTAAATTATACCAACGAAAACTTTTTAAATTTGTTTATTATTTATGGAGAATGTGATAAAGTAATATCAAGAGCTTGCAGCACATTTGCTACTCCATATCCACAAAAACGCAAAATAACACTAACACTGTAACATGCGTATTAATCGAATTGAAGATATGGCATGAACTAAAATAGCAGAGATAAGATCAATTTAAAATATGATTTCATTTAAATTTAATAATTGCTCAAAATTCCGCCCTCGAACCTCGACACATTTTTCGCACCTTCGGATTAGTTCCTCATGGGTAGCTCTTCTAATTGAATCCTGTGATATGTTTTGAAATGCATTTCTTACTCTTTGCATACAATCTTCAATAGTTGTTAATGGGCTCTCATAAACTTTATTTTTAATAGTTCTCCAAATGAAATAATCCAGAACTGATAAATCGAGCAAGCGAGAAGGCCATAAGAAAGGTCCATTATTGGCAATCCATTGACCATAAAAAGTTTCTTGTAAATAATTATTAATTAAATATGCGTTATGTGGGGGAGCACCGTCGTGCTGATAAAAAATGTTTCTATGTTCGGCGAGAGGTAAATTTTCTAAATAGTTATTATTCAAATTTTGTAAGATATTCAGATATCTTTCACCTAAAAAAAAAACAAAAATTTACCTATACATATTAGCAGAAGAGAAAATTTTATTTACCGTTTAAATTTTCCTGATAAAATTTATCGTTTCTTATGACATAGTAAACATTGAACTGCCAACTTTCCTGAAAGTTTCGCTCTCTGAACATATGGGGATTTGAGTCACTCCAATAATGCGAATTGTGTCTATTAAAAAGTCCATTTTAAGTAAATTTTGCTTCATCTGTCCGTATAATATTTCCCAAATAAGAATCGTGACCCTCAGACCTTATTAGAATAAACTCTGTTTCTTTTAATCCTTGAACCATATGGAATGAAAAGGGGTGAAACTTATGTTTTAATAAGATTCTGTGAATTGAATCCTTGCATAGTCTCGGTTCCAGAGCAGCTTGTCTTAATGACATCCTTGGAAATGCATGAAAATATCCCAGAATGACTATTTCAATATTTTCGTTATCAGCAATAGGCTTTCTTCTTTGCATTTTTGCCTTGACAGAGCCGTAATTTTAGAAGAATTTTCCAGTATGCGTTCTACAGTGTTTGGTGACGGTTTCCGTTTTTCTAGATATCGAGTAGCAAATGTGCTGCAAGTTATTGATATTACTTTATCACATTCTCCATAAATAATAAACAAATTTAAAAATTCTTCGTGGGTGTAATTTAAACGTGCTGGCATTTTTTGACATAAGATAATGACTGATTGTTTCTAATCATGGCTATTTTGATGAAATGATTACAACAATTCATGAATTTCTAATAAAATTGCAAATATTTCAAAAAGTTGTAATTTTAACCCCCACAATGCTAATATTAGAAAAAAGGGAATTTTACACAACTTGACGTAAAAAAATACAGGATGTTCCATTTGACCTAAACAAGTTTTCGCGATTTGAAGTTGACAAAATGTAACGCGAAAAACGGAACACTTGGTATGATATTATTGAATTTATTTCAATTGTAGAACGTAGTTCTCCTTGTGTTCTTTTTATGTGACAAGAAGCAAATGAGGATCTTTTACACGAAGAAAGTTATAACGGTTCTTGCAAACCGTTACACCTGTCAAATTTTCTATAAAATGTCAAATAACTCTGAAACGGCTAGGTTTAGGTCTTGGATATGCTACATATTTTTGACTCAGAATTTTATGCTCTTTTCGAAAACCCTAAAATATATAGGGTGTTCCATTTGAAATAAGCAAGTTGGAATCGACTTGCCAGCTGCATGTAATTATTTTAGTTGGATTGGCCACACCGACATTAGTTATTATCTAAATTTTCAAAATTTTCTGATGCGTACTTTTCTCTATATCGATCGATTCATTTCCCGGTGAGACACCCTGTATTTATAGGTGACCAAAGGCTAGGTTTGAATCAATTATCGAGAAATTAGATATAGTTTTAAATTTAATTTGTAGAAATGTAAATTGCCAAGTTATTGTTTGTGGTGGCTTAAATATTATAGACTTTCTCTCTAACTTTGTTGCTAAAAAGAATTAGTTAATACTCTCTCGTCCTATAGCATGACAAATTTTGTAAACGAACCCACAAAAATTTCACAAAATTCATCTACATGTACAGATTAAATGTGTACAAATTTCAATTAATTTAATATGTTATGTGTAAGTGTTTTATTTACAATTATTGTTTAATATGTTTGTTTACACTTTGTTTTATTTTGTATAAAATATCTTTTGTTATGTTATCTAAGCAGCAACTGTTGACGAGGAAATAGTCTACAATAAAATTATTGCTCCAAAAAACTCTAATTCTATGGGTTTGGATGAAATAAGCTCAAGCAATTAGTAGAAATTGATAATATAAAATCGCATACTACGGAAATTAAATATGGTGTCCCGCAAGGATCAGTTCTGTGGCCATTATTATTATTTCTTCTCTTTGTAAACGACTTACATTATATCTATAAGCAATAATTATTCTGATATGATTATGTATGCTGTACGCGGATGATAATAGTTACATATGTAGTGATGTTAACATATTAAATGAAATAAAAATTACACAGATAATGTTTAATAAGTTTATTTTATGGTTTAATTCAAATAGGTTATTTTTAAATACTAATAAAATAAACGGTATTCACCCATTTTACGCCCAGATTAAAACAAACCAGTGAGAGTTACCTTTTAAAATGCAATAGAAAAGCATATAACCAGCTAGTGAAACAAAATTCCTAGGCTTATATAATGATAACAGTCTCAGCTGGGAACCTCATATCGATATACTGTGGAAAAAAATGTCGTCGGTCTGTTTTGTTTTTACAGGCTAAAACAGTTTGGCAATTCACAGATTATGTTACCTTATTACTATGCAGCGATATATTTAAGATTAAAATATGGCATAATATTTTGGAGTCGTTCTCACCACAGTATCAGACTATATTCAAATTTCAAAAATGAGCTGTTAGATACATCGCAAATGTTTCCATACTTACGTCAGGCAGGTATATTTAGAGTTAAAAAATGCTTATTTTGCCGTGTATCTATCTATATCACGGAAATTTTATTTTTTGTAAAAGTTAACTATGATAAATTTACGAAAAACAATCATTATCATACCTATAACACGAGGAGAGGTCAAGATTTGTATTTACCAATTCATAATTTGGCTATTTATGGTAAAGTATATACGACTGGAATGAAACCGTATAAAAACTAAAAGCCGGCAAAAATAGTCGGTATCTCTTTATTGTACATGGGCGGAGGTAAATGGAAATGATTGTCACAATAAAATGTTAAAATTGTATTCATTTTTATTATTTTTTGTTTATTGGGTTCATTTCGCCAATAACATATTTTTGAGGTATTATATCAGTTTTAGATATAAAGTCTAAATATTTAAATTTATTGGTTTTAGTTTTAAAGTTAACCCATATTATATTGAAATATGTTATTGCTCAGCAAGGACCAACGAGAAGGTATGAACATATCTTGCCAGGAGGGGATGGGGCAGGTTAGATTAACGAGGGGCAACGATTTTAGTCAAAAATAAAATAAAAATTTAAGTTTCTTCTAAAATAAAAACGTAAGTTTTTTTGAACAAAGCAATGAATTATTATATGAAAACAAAAATAAATATTTGTATATATAAAACATAAATAAAAACAAAATTAAAATATTTCTCTACTACTTAAATTAAAATTTCTTGTCAACTAAATAAAATATATTCCACGACATGTAACAATAAAAAAATGAATGAAAAAATGAAGAAAAGTTAAATGTTAATTGACGCGTCCGAATCTTCACTTTCTGAGGAGGAATCTTTATCCAGTTGAATTAAAATCGGCGCACTAGGGGGTAGCGTTGGATATCGATTTTCTTCTCCAATTCCATGCCTAACGCAATTTTTCCATAAATCAGTATTATTGTCAATGTCATTTATTACTTCTCTTATATGATCAACTACTATCGCGCTTAACGTTGGAGAGCTATTACATTTTCGTAAACGTACTTTTAGTGTTCCCCAAACCATCTCTATAGGATTAAATATGCAATAGTATGGAGGTAACCGCAAAAGTGTATGACCGTGTATATTGGATAAGTTATCAATAACATATTCCTTTTTGAAATTCTGTTCTTTTATTCTTTTCAGTAATTCGCGTTTTATTGGAACTTTTACAGGAATTTCCATTTTTTTTTCTCATGAATTTTACAATGTCTTCCTTTTTTGTGCTGTTATTTGGTATTTTATTTAATATATGCGAGTGATAAGAAGCATTACCTAATTCAATTACCGAATTTGGCGGAATATTTGGTAGAAGCTGTTGAGAAAACCATTTTTCGAATAGATCGGCTGTCATGTCTTCGTGATAGTCTGCAGAAGACTGCGATATTTTTTTGGCCGACAAGAGCAACGCATTGGATACAAACTCATTTTCACTTCCCGCATGAAGTATGATAACGCGTTTTCCTCTAGAACACGGAGTATTTAAAACACAATTGTGCGAACTATCTACCCAACCATACTGAACAACATCATGCGTGTCAAACCACGTCTCGTCTAGATACACTATATGCCTGTTTAGTTTACGATATTCTCTAATTTTTTCCAAATAATCTACTCGAAGTGAAACTATACGTCGCGATTCCATAATTACCATACGACTGTCAAGTTTTTTATGTTTAAAACCGCATTCTAAGATATTTCGTAGTGTATCTAAAGACCTATAATTATAATCAGGATAATCGCTCAATTTTTCTTGAATCATTTTTAACGTAGAAACTATATTTTCTTCATACATATTATAAATTATACGCCGTATTACATCTCTAGTGGCATCATCAATAGTTTTTAATTTCGTATTTTTCCGTTTCCTCTTTGCGCTGTGATCTATAACATCGCCTTCTTGAATTACGCGATAAATTGTTGATTTTGATATTTTAGTTAATTCGTTAATACGTCGTATTATTTCTTTCTCACATTGTTCAGGATTTTCGCTTTTCAAACATTCGTGTATATTTAAAATAATACGTTGACTTTGTACGTGTAAATCTTGGTTTTTAAACTCTAAATCTATTTCGGCTTTTTCGACAATAACCGGTTCAACTATTTCGGGATTTTCGGGCGTTATTATATTATCCTCTGTTTCAAATGGTCTCCAGAAAGTCATGGTAAATTAGTAAATAATTAAAATATTTTACCTTTTATACAGTAGTAAATATTTATAAATATGAACAGTAACTAACTAAACTCCTAGGCCTGATATTATAATAGGTATTTATGCACTGCACTGGCACATAGACAGCACGTTGTTAAGGCGCCGTTCCACCAAACGGACACACTTGCGACTGAGTTTTGTTTGTAAAAACAAGAACAGAAATAAGTTTAGGTTTTGGAAACAAAACCAAAACTCTAATTCCACCAAACGGACTGACAATAAGTTGTAGTTGTGTTTCTGTTTTTAACTAGTTCCACAACACGGACAGTACAATCATGTCCTCTATTTACGACAACTTGTTTATTACCAGCTGTGGATTTTTTATAATTCAATCTCTTCAGAAGAAAAAGCGAAGGAAGCCAAGGTACTGGGTAATTCTACTGGATCCAAAAATTTTCAAGCAAAATACAAATTATTGAGATGCTATTTCGGTAAAGGATCGTCTGGCAATAACTTTAAGATTTCTAGCTACTGTTGCTGTATGCCGTTTCTACCAAGCGAACTCTGTTTATAAAAACAAAGACAGAACACAGAAACCCTTTGATCTTTCCGCCACGCGACGGGACTTTTAGTTGTTGAGGAAAACAGTCGCCGGCGACTCAGATTCTCCGAAATATTTCTGATTTTGGAAATTCGAGTTGCTGTTTTGTCGAAATCGACAGAGTCTCTGTTTTGTTGCAGTTTTGTCCGTTTGGTGGAACGCCGCCTTTAGACTTCCACGTTCCAAGATAAAGAAACGATTTGCGAGTTTTTTTGTGCCAGTAGGCCTGTCCGTTTTATTACCTTTAATTTCATTCATTCAGACTGATTACATTGCCAGTCTCGGACTCGCCTGCACATTTTCAACTACCGTTCGAATATCGATACCATTGCCAAATATATAGGATAAAATATCAAGTTCAGTGCGCACGGTCCTGTGCTTTAAAACTGACCAGTTTCAATTTTGGCCGTATTTACTATATATCAGTATACAACTGTTCAATAAGTTACCTGATAATATAAAATGTATCGAAAATATACATTTCTTTAAGAAAAAAGTTCGGATGTTACTGATAGATAAAGCGTTTTATAGCGTATCAGAATATTTAAATGAGAGTGCCTTGTGGTGACTTAGTAAGTAGTGTTTATTATTATTGCAAGATGTTGTACTATGTATCTTTTAATTTCTTATATTGTCTGCTTTTTAAATATTTTCTGTTAGCAACTTTGGCTTGTTTAATACCTCTTACTTTGTATTTTTGTAAGGTCTCATATAAATTAATAAATTGTAATTATTATTTAGTCGATTCGCCTAATATGATTTAAGCACATAAAATCGAAAGTAAAACCACTCATTCAATGAACGACTTAAGTGGAGTATATTATTATTACCCCTATTTAGCATGGTAACTACAATCATTACTGCCACCACCCACGACAGGAAACGGTAGATTTGGGTGACAAAAGGCAATTCAGATAAGACAAAAGAACTGAATGTGTGTTTTATGGGCTTTGATGAAGATGAATGGAATTAACGACTTAGACCGGAAATTATATGGACGCATTTTTATTGTTATAATAATCGTTGTTAATTTTTATTGTTCACAATTATAATGCTCCCAATAGGCAGTACTTGAAGCGTGACGAATTTTTCATGATTTCGCGCTTAAGAAAGGTATATCTTTGTATGGTGGTTGCTGGATAGAAAAAATGCACGTAGGTTGATTTTAACATTATTAATGGTCATATTAGTTTCACAAAAATTGTAACTAAGTAAAGGAATAATAGCTAATTTTGCAGACTTTTTGTCTGACAATCGAATCTATTGGTTACAGCATATTTTATCCCTAACTTTTTCTTATATAGTTATTACGAAGATAATTGAAACTGGTCAGTGTTAAAGCACAGGACCGTGCGCACTGATATTTTTTCCTATATATTTAGCAATGGTATCGAGATTCGAATGGTAGTTAAAACTAGGCGAGTCCGAGACTGGCAATGTAATCAGCCTGAATGAACCATCTACGACTGCACTGGTTTAAAGATAATAAAACGGACAGGCCTACTAGCATAAAAAAAACTCGTAAATCGTTTCTCCAGTAGTCAACGGTGGACTTGTGCTGTGCTGTCAATGTGCCAGTGCAGTGCGTAAATATCTGTTATAATATCAAGCGTAGGAGTTTAGTTAGTTATTGTTCATATTTATAAATATTTACTACTATATAAAAGGTAAAATATTTTAATTATTTACTAATTTACCATGGCTTTCTAGAGACCATTTGAAACAGAGGATAATATAATAACGCCCGAAAATCTTATTATTTTCTTATGACAAGCATTTCTAGATGCCGACTGTTTTTGCCGGCTTTTAGTTTTTATACGGTTTCAATTAAGTTCGTTTACACTTTAACAACTCTTATAAACATATATTTCTAAATTTAATAGAATGTTTCTAGACCACTTATAATAGATGGTGAAAATCTTTTGGGGTTAGGTCCAAGTGTATTAAAGAAAATTACTTTATTAATTAGCCGATGTTTCGATATTTCTTAACATCATCCTCAGGGCAACTAAAACTTAGTTTTTCGTGTATAACTTAAAAACAAATAAATAATGTACTGGAACATAACAGATACAGAGGGTTTAATAAATATACAGTATACCGGGTGGCCACGAGTCAATGTACGGCCCCAATATTTTGGTTGTTTCTGTATTTAAAAATTTGGTTTTTGATACACATAAATTAGACAATAATGGGCTACTTTTAGACTAACAGGAAAATATCACTTCCGGTTCAACCGGAACCTTAAAGTTGATGGCACTTCCGGCTCAACCGGAAGTGACATCAACTTTTTTCTTAAATCGAATGACTATATTTTTCTCACTAAGCATAAATTTCTAAGTGCAGCAGTTTTTTCAGATGTAAAAAATTCGAAAAAATAAGTGAGATACGAACAATTTTTTTTATTTTCTCAAAATGGCCGCGTCAGATGAATGCGATGTAAGAAAATTACCAAGTAGGCTATGGAAATTATTAGTAACGTTGTAGACTTGTCAGAAAAGAAGAGAATAGTTCTTTGAATTACTGATGGGTACCAGTATTTTTAGGTTTATTTCAAAAAACGGAATTTAATTTTCATTTTCATTTCCGTAGGGGCCCTATGAATATATATGAATTACAGGAGGGGTGGGGGGGGGAGTGTGAACGTAACATCCGAAAATTTAAGTGGAGGTTCCTTGACCATTGGCAATAAAATGACCACATTTTCGTTGCTTAATAAACCCCGTTTAAGAGGTCAAAAAAAATTATTATAGACAAAATTTTAGAGATATATGGCAAAAAAAAGTACGTATGTGAGGGGGTTGAACCTACAACCTCTTGCATTCGAAGCGTAAATGCAGTCGCTAGGCTACTAGCAACTAGCGCTTTTATAAAATGTTTTGACATAGAGCATATAAGTTAAGCAGACGCTAAGTTTGTATATTAAGATTTGATTAAAATTACTTATTGGTAGTTTTCTCTTAATCCGGTCATAGAAAAAGTATACCGTATAACACGAGTGGATTATCCATATCGCACTCGAAAGAGTGTCCCTTTGTAGAGGTCCTTATCTTAAGTTTGCTAGTTTACATAATGAAATCAATTCTGTTGATTCGTTTTTAATAATTGTGTAAAATAAGGATGAGGATATAATAATATAACGCACTATTTAATTTGACCTTGGTAATGCACCCTTAAACATTTTTAAAAAACTCATGACATAAGCCTAAGAAATAAATAGCCTTAGAAATAAATATTGAGGATATATCTTACAGAGCTTCTTAAAACAAAAATTACTTGGGAGAATTAAAATTTAAACGGAGTTCCCGAGTTATTCTTTTGTCGTCTTCCATCGACCTGCGTTGCGCATACGTTATAGATGTTATGTAAAATGTAAATCCTGCTTAATACGAGTGACTTACCAGCTTACAATTTCAGTTTTTTTCCTTCAATTTTCTATTCAACCGTACCTTAAACTGCGCCTTAAATAATTACGGAATTACATTCTTACTAGATTGAAGAGAGGAGAGAAGCTAAAGTGGATTTTTACAGGTATTTCAACTCTTGTAAATTTAATTAAAAAAATACCGAGGAAAATACTCAATGTAAACGATTGTAAAAATATTATTTGTTTACACTAACTCTGCCGCTTGTTTATTTGTCAATAATTGGTGAGTCGTATATTTCATTATATAATGATTATAAAATACATTATTAACAATTGGGCAATTCCTGCTTAAGGTATCTACTTTATTTAACTTTGACCTTTGATGTGGACGCTTCACTTAAATCCAATTAAATTAAAATCTAAGTTATTGCGTGCCTAATCACTGAATTAATTTGTTGATAAACAAAACAAAATAAACTTGCTAAGGTATAACCTCAAACCTCAAATTAATTAATATCAAGTCCTGGAAACCTGTTAAGAACAAAAAAAAAAACAACCAAGTTGAATGCGAAATTATTTTACCAACTCACTTGGTATTCCACTGGTGGTTTGCCCCATTCTAAATTACGATTAAAAACGTAAATAACACAAAATATTGTTGCTTTAGAGCACTGTTTTATTTCTCACACTCATACCACTTTTACAGAAAGAGGAGCACATAAAATTATAATAATCACATTTAAAATTAAATCCGATATATCCGATTTATGTCACGTTGAACAAACTTAAAATTCTTCTTTTGCAAAAACTGATTTGACAGATAGACAATGAAACAAGTACGAATTTAGCCGGCTATCGCGACAGCTGTCGATGGCAGCGATTGGTTAAAATGAAATGGACCCAAATTTCAAAATTCCACCTGTCTGTAAACATAACCCCAAATTTAGGTTACGTTGTTTTTGTGATTATATGTTATTTCGTTTATTTCCGTGATTTTTTATCAATTCATGCCCACATAAGTGACTGATAAACTTGCTTCGGTTGTTCTGCAAGTCCAAGGTTCATGGCATATCAAACGATTTATTAATCAATACGTGCTGATGAATGATGATGATATTAACCAAGATTTTTTTTTTATACTAGGTTAGGTAGGTACCACAGGATGAATTGTTTGCTAATATATTCAGCACAGATAATGTCACAATCTGTTACGACATAACTTCAACCTAGACAAAAAAACTGTAAAAATGTTTCGAACCTTGTCGATTAGTTAGTAAAATGACTAGTGGTTGTACTGATGTCTTAAAATTTGTTTTGCTTTCGTTCAATCCCAGAGCATTGGATTGACACCATTTTTAACCGCGTTGATTTCTTTATTTACTAATTGTTCAAGGTTATCTTAATTTTTGGAGGTAATAATTAGGCTTGTATCATCAGCATACATTACTGTGCCTGTATTAATGTCTAGTTGGTGCACTAGGTCATTGGTGTATAATGTGAAAAATAGCAGACCCAACACCATCCCTGTGGTACAGTACGTCTTTTGTTAAGTTACTTACAGAAGATCTATCTCTGCCCTGTTCAGTAATGATTTCTACAACCTGTGCCCGATTTTCAAGATAGGACTTGATTCATTCACCTGCCAGTCCTCTTACACCGTATGATTTTAGTTTTTTCATTAAGAGCTCATGATCCACAAAATCGAAAGCCTTGCTTAAATCGCAAATAATAATAATGGCTGTCAATATAACTTCTGATAAAGATAAGAGAGCCGTTTCAGTGGATTTCCCCTTACGGAAACCATGTTGATTCTCCAGAATTATTTTGTGTTTATTTAAAAAGGAAATTAATCGTTTTGCAAATATTTTTTCGAATATTTTGAAAATTATCGGAAGAATAGAAATGGGCCTATAGTTCTGACATTCGTCTTTACTTCCTTTTTTGAAAATGGGGCATACTTTGGCAATTTTTAAGGAGTCTGGAAAAACTCCTATCATAAAACTTAAGTTAATAATGTGAACAATGACACGTAATCTACATTATTGGCCTAAAGAAAATTTACACGAAATGTTTGAAGGTAACCATCAAGACAGATTTGGAGTGATTCTGTAGGCTGGAATATTCGGTACAAAAATTATTGGTCCCATATTATTTCAAGGACCACTAACCGGCGTGCGTTACTTAAGTTTTTTGCAAAATGAAATAGAAAACGAACTGGATGAACTTTCCTGGGAAGATTTCAGAAATATGTGCTTCCAACAAGATGGAGCACCATCGTATGATGCTGGTTTTGTCAGAAATTACCTGTGCAAAGTTTGACAACTGGGTAATATCTACTAATGCCGTCTGCAACATTAGAAGAACTTCAAAATAAAATTTCAAATGCCTTTGAATCCATAATTCCAGTCGTGTGACAAACTGTTATGAGAGAAACTATTCGAAGAGTGAACAAGTGTTCTGAAATGTTGTAGTAGTCCCTTCAAATTAGTAAAAAAATCGCTATTTTGTGGAAAATTTTCCCACAGTTATGAGACCTGTAAAAATTGAAGTACTTGGGTTGTCTAAATATGATTTTCACCCCCCTCAGTTCCAAAAAGGGTTGTTTTTGGCTCAAAATCTAAAAAAGCGCAGTTTTATGTTCTACAACTTGCTCTCTTGATATTTTTTGCCAAAATGCACAGTTTTTCCTGAAAATAGAGAAAATTCATGTATATACACTCACATGCAAAAAAAACGCAACAAGTTAATATTTGGTAAGATTTGAGGTCTTATAATTTTTTTATTTTTAGTTCAATTTTCTTAAATTTTTGACAAACTGTAGATGAAAAGACTAATTTCAACTTGCATATCCAGTCTTTTGTTAAATGCTGGCGTATTAGTCATTATACAGGGTTAATTAAAAGTTCGTTTTATAACCCTAATTTTAAAACACCCTGTGGAATAATTTCGTAGTCAAATTCTTTCAAAATACCAATTTTTGTTAAGAGCTGTTTCTTTTCTACACTTTGTTTTTTGGTTCATGTCTTTAGGTGCACTGGTTCATTTTTAAGAGCGAAATGAACTTGTCAACAACAGTTTACTTTATGACGAGACGGCTTTGCTCGTTGTTGCTCTAACGTCAGTTTGACAGTTTAGTTTATGAGTTAGTAATGAAATGGCAACAATATATTGTTTAGTTATTACAACTTACATAAAAAGAAAGAAAAATAGGAAAATTTATTTATGCAAACAATTCAACTTCAAAATCAAAACAATTCAACTGTAAGTTAATTAACCTAAAGAAACATACTTTTTACAACAAATTTAACTTAATATTTTGTATTATCACCTCTAGCGCTTATAACTGCCTGCATACGTCGGTTCATACTGTCAATAAGGTTACGAATAGTATCTTGAGGTATATTTTGCCATTCCTCCTGAAGGGCTAAACGAAGCTCATTTACCGTAGCCAAAGCTACTTCACGATCTCTAATCCGCCTACCAAGCATGTCCCACACATTGCTCTATGGGGTTAAGATCGGGCGAACATGCTGGCCAGTTCATTTTGTTAATACCAACTTCCGCAAGGTATTGTGTAACACGCAATGCTGAATGTGGCCGCGCATTATCCTGCATTAGGATAAAGCCATCGCCGATAAATCCACTAAAAGGTACAACGTAATTGCTTAATATCTCCTCAATATATCGGTGGGCCGTCAAGGATCCATCGATGACCACCAAATCGGTGCAGGGCTCCCTGGTTATTCCTGCCCACACCATTACCGAACCTCCTCCATAGCTTAGACGGGGACTGAACGTGCACTTTGCAAATCTTTCTCCGGCCCTTCTCCATACCCTTTTCCGTCCATCTGGAGAATGTAAGCAGAATCTGGATTCGTCAGTAAAAAGAACATTGTTCCATTGCCCTAAGTTCCAAGGTAAATGTTCAGTGGCAAATTGCAGTCTAGCTACTCGGTGACGAGGAAGCATTTTAGGTCCAGTTGCTGGTCTGCAAGCTTTCAAATCAAACTCCTTCAATCTTCAGCGAACTGTCCACACACTAACATTAGTACCTCGGACCTCTTGGAGTTGATTTCTTGTCTGCACTGATGTTAAATCATGATCCCGCAGAGTGTTAATGTGAAGAAATCTGTCATCCATAGCAGTAGTTTTTCGTTTTCTGCCACAACCTGCCCTACGTTTATTTCTGCCAGTTTGTCTAAAACGTTCGACTACTCTTTTGATGGTAGAGCGATGAACATGAAGGGTTCTTGCTTATAACCATAGTAGCAGTATAACAGGTCTTGTGTAACAAAAATTACTGTCAATATGACATTAGAGCAACAACGAGCAAAGCCGTAAAAAAATACAGGGTGTTCCATCTGACCTAAACAAGTTTTCACGGTTTGAAGTTGACAAAATGTAACGCGAAAAACGGAACACTTGGTATGATACTATTGAATTTATTTCAGTTGTAGAACGTAGTTCTCCTTGTGTTCTTTTTACGTGACAAGAAGCAAATGAGGATCTTTTACACGAAGAGAGTTATAACGGTTCTTGCAAACCGTTGCACCTGTCAAATTTTGTATAAAATGTCAAATATCTCTGAAACGGCTAGGTTTAGGTATATGATATGCTACATATTTTCGACTCAGAATTTTATGCTCTTTTCGAAAACCCTAAAATATATAGGATGTTCTATTTGAAATAAGCAAGTTGGTATCGACTTCCGGTATAAGCGGAAGTGCCAGCTGCTTGTAATTATTTTAGTTGGATTGGCCACACCGACATTAGTAATAATTGTCTAAATTTTCTGATGCGTACTTTTCTCTATATCGATCGATTCAGTTCTAGGTGAGACACCCTGTATATATATATGCAAATATTTCTCAAAAACAACCCTTTTGTGGAACTGCGGGGGGGGGGGGGGGGGGGTGAAAATCATGTTTATATAACCCAAATCTTAACTTTTTACAGGTCTCATAACTGTGTGGGAAAATTTTATTTAATTTTTCCTGACTGGATCATAGGTTTGATATTTGGTTGTGTTGTATTGTTCTAATTATTATAATATTTATAAATTTAGTAAGTTGCTGTCCAGATAGGTATCATAACTTATAGATTGGTTTTGATTGTGTAAATTTTTGTTTTTTTGCTAATGATTCATCAAACTTTTGTCATATTTATCAAAATAAATTTTCTCTAATTACAAATAACTCATCTGTTTGTTATTTTTCATCCGATTTTAAATCTGAAAAAAACGTTGGAGAGAGAAATTACAGCTTTGTGAAAAAAGTGACTTAAATATACAGAGTGCTATTTAAAATAAGAAAGTTGTGGCAATTTTCGGCCATACCGGAAGTGATTTTTTTACCACCGAATGGCCAAAATGTGGCCATTGACACGTATATCTGATTTCCCAAATTTTAGAATTTTATTTTTAAAACTAGATAAAAGTGGGGGGTTGTTATTTTCTGGGTCACCCGGTATATTAATTAATTTGGCAAATACCCATTTTTTTCCACTAATTTTTACTCTTCAGATGTGATCGGGAAGGAATTGTGAACCTCAATCGGGATTTAAATAAATGAAGCACCACATACGATAAATTCAATATATTTTTATACACAATTTTGGATATAAATTACAATTATTAGGCATAAATTAATATATATTTTTTTGTGATAAAAAACTTCGTGTATGTATACTTTATTATCGGAATTGCTATTTTATATGGAAAATAAAAAATCGAAAAAATCTGTTACATCAAAATGAAATCCTTAAAAACTAAATATATAATTTACAATCTTTTTTTAAAAATTTATTCTTACACTCACTTAAAATATTTCAAAATAAATTATTTCAAAACTAACATACCATTTTTCTGAGCTCAGAGTATAAGAATGTATTTATATGTCCTTAAGTCTAACAGTATACAGAACGATTGAAATTAATTGTTGAAAATGGTAACGATATTAAGAAAGTAATTTCAATAAATTATAACGGTAATAAATATTTTCGTTTTCAATCGCCCTGCATGCTTATATACAATTATAAAATGATTCTTTATTCTATACTTATGTTATAGTGATGTTTTGATCGTATAAAGGAAATACTCTCATGTTACGTAAACATTAATACTGAGCGGTCCGAAAAAGAGCCTTTTTTACTCTACCTATAAAGTATTTGTCAATTTTCAATAGTGGAGTGCTCGAAGCTTAGAAATGTGTAATTTACAAGTAAAGAGTCAAGCTTCCGGCCATTGAGTCATAAACAACGACCGTGATGCATTCTATTTTGTTATACGGAAAGTTACTTTTTTCCGTTGGTATTTAATGAAGTGATTTTTTTTTTAGGATTTAATATAATAAAAAATATTTGAGTATAAAAACAATAAAAATTTCATTGGAGAATATTAATTCTCAATTATTTATATATTTTTGAAACAATTTAGCAGTCACATTTTAACACGGCGAATATGATATATGTATACATTTTCAGCCAAAAAATATATACTATAGTAATTAGTAACTATAATAATCGGTCCTTTGTTGTGCAGGAAGACTACTTGGTAAATATATTTTTGGCTATAATGGTGTTCGAACGGTCCATTCTTGTTTCTACTCTGACTACCATCAGTAAAAATGCCAGGGCTATCAAAGAGGGAGAGAGAAAATTGTTGATAAAAGAGAGAAAAAGAAGCTTTGAAAAAAAGAAGAGCACTGCTTCAAGTTGAAACAGAAGAAAAGTGTAAAATGAGAGGAGGCAGACAACAGAAGGCACAGAGCACGTAGGAAGGGAAAAACTGACACAAGCTAAGATTGTAGAAGAAAATACAGAAGCCATTGCTGAGTTGCTGAGATGAGAGAAGTGTGGCAGAAATAGAAAAAGAATGCGAGAAGAAGCATTTAATGACAGAGAGGGCAGCAATATGTACCTATTAAAAAATATATGGGGAAGGGAAGTCACGATGGATAGTCAGTCTGAAATGACAAAATTAGCATTGAAACAATAGATAAAACAGCGCAACACTAGCAGTAGACCCTCCAACCGCTGTATATAACTACTAAACCACTTTTATTACCTACTAATCACTGCTACAATTCAGAGGATCCTGACATCAGAAATGTGAAAATATATGAACTCTCATGGAATAAAAGGAGTAACACTGCAGTTAGTGAACAGTAAAAAATACATTTTCCTGTAGAATTGAGTGAAGATTTGGGTTAATTTTGTACAAGTATTAGATAAAACCCAATATATATATTTAGTTTTCTATTTATAAATCTCTTTTTACAAATTTTCAAGTATTCTGCAACAACTTATTATAAAAATCAAATATCAACTGAAGAAAACCTTTTTGTAGTCTTAAAATAAAATATAGGTAGAGTAGGGGCTCTTTTTGGGACTACCTTACAAATGTCAGTGTTGAACACGATAAACTATCCTAAGTTTTAACCTTGTTTTTTGTAAGATCAAGGGTAAACGCCGCTAGTCACAATTCTAACATTATCAGGGTTTTTATTTAATATTACAGTCAGTTCCGGGGTTTTATTTGTCAGATATTGGGTATCTTATAGATATCGTCGTCGAACGGAAAATATACATTGAAATCACCCGACGGGTGTAAATACGACAAAATAATACTATTTAGGCTCGATACATGTCGGACATGCAAATATATTTAGGAATTTCTGTTCTAGGCATGCAATTCTGACAAATGTATAAATATTATATATAAATATTCATTGTATAATAAATATGTCGATAACCAAGCGTACTGGATTGTTTCGTAGGTGGAACCAATAGGAAAAGTTCCAACTTGAATGAAAAATCGTCCGTTTCCGTCCTCGGTTTCACTAAAGTTAAGAAATATATAAGGTTAAGGACGTTGCCATACTTTTTTACCGCAAACTGAGACTTGGTGAACTAAATGGCCATCTAGATCGCCAGATCTGGCTCCAAGTGATTTTTTGGTATGCATTTGTGAGCAAACAGATCATTTATGCATGAATAAAGACAGAATTTAGAGCCAATATTTTTAACAGTGTTAACATAGAAATGCTCTCTAAAATGAGAAAAAGTTGAGAATGAAATGCCCACACAACTACATCCTTACTTTTCTTCCTTTCACAGGATACTAAAGTGGTTTTCTTCTGGTCCCATGATCGTTGAACTTGTCTGTATACCTCGTTTGCTTCACATCATCGCTCATTTGTAATAACCCGCTGACCATTACTGTTTGTCTGGTTTTTCATAATTTCCAATGATTCTCTAATAATACTTGCATAACAGTACGTGCATGCTTTGTTCATATTTTGGCATTCTTATAGTCAATGTGTGAGATGGGCTTGTTCTCCAACTATTAACTTATCTATGTCTCTGAGTATGGTGTTTTTCTGATGCTCTTTGATTCTATACTAGATACTTCACCCTGTTTGCCCGATGTAACTCTTTCCGTATATACACTCCAACTGGTAAATATCATTGGTTAATAGTTTAGGGATGAAGTGCTTATTTTCGTCACAGTTCGGAAACGTATACCTGCTTTCTTCTTCGATAAAACCTTCTTTAACTTATCTGCACCTCCAACAAAGAAAGGCAGGCACACATTTGTTGTAGATTGTTCCTATCCTTCAGTCATTTAGTCATTATTAACAACAAGAAGAACGACTGAAGAACAGGAACAACCCACAACAAGTGTGGGCCCACCATTCATTGCTATAGTCATGGGAAGGTTAAAAAGAATTTTCTGGCTTCCAGACAGAGAAGAAACTATAATTAGTCCAGTCATTGAAGCTTTATACCTCAGAAATACTTTACTACGAACTGATTTACATGAAATTTTGGAATTAGGCGTATCTTACCCTTAAGCAGCCGTTTGGCTGCTTTGGAATGCATACTTTACAAAAAAATCACGATTTAAAAAAAAAAAAATTTTCATTTAAAAAAAACACCTTTCTTTCATAATATTTCAAAAATAATGAAAGATACGTAAAAAACTGTAATGATAAAAAATGTAGGTCTTTTTTTGACAATTGACGGAGATATGACTGTTTAAAGAGCGCGCGGCAGCGCAATCACAGTCTCTCTCGAGCCCTTTGACCCTCCACCGTTTCAAAATAAAGGGTTTTACACTACATGTCATAATGAAAAAAGTTGTAGCTCTTTCAATTACCTTTAAAATGGTTTTTTTAAAGTTGTGATAGCTTTAAAATTGAAGGAGTTATGGTCCAAAAACTAAACGTTTTTTTTTTCTATTTAGTAAAATGAAAATTTCGGAGCACAAAAATTTGGAGCAGAGTGAAAATAAAGAATAATATGAACCCAAAACTATTGTCTTATATATATATATATACATATATGGCATATATATATCCATGTATGGCATATATATATGGGAAACATACGCACGAATACATACAAACGTTCATATATGTATATCCAATAAAATTCAATCCAATAAAAACTGCAGATCCACCTGCACCGCAAGATTTACTTAAAATGATTTTTTGCAACTGCAAAAAAGGTCGCGGAGCCACTTGCGGATTACGACAGCAACTCCGATATTGAGTCATGAACGATTGGTGTAATAGTTTTTTTATGTATTGTAATGCTCTTGTTGCAGAATTTTTTATAATTAATGACTAATTTAATCTAGTACATTTCCAGATAACTTGTAAGTTTATATTTTATTCAATAAAAAGTGTCTGATTACTTACTCTATAATTAAATTATTTTTAATTGTATAAATATATATTTTCAATGTTTTAATTTAGGGGTAGTTTTAAGGGTTGAAAAGCTAAACATATGATAGTCATTTTCGAGAACGTGGAACATTTAAATCATTTTGAGTTCATCAAAAAAAAATTTTTTATACAATTTTTAATTGAGGGGTTGTTTTTAAGGGTTGAAAAGGGGTTAAAAATATGATCATTAAGGTAGAGAACGTAAAACAATATTTACTCTATATTTAAATCTTTTTAAGTTATACAAAAGTATTTTTTGTAATTTTCTTCAATTTAGGGGTCGTTTGCAGGGGTTGTAAAGTTTTTTAGGGGTTGAAAATGGGTTAAACATGAGATAATTGTGTTAGAGAACACTTTACGATTTCACTCCTTATTATTAAATGCGTTTTCTAGCAATAAAATGGTTCAATGTCAATTTTTTCATTAAGGGGTCGTTTTCACCCCTTAAAAATAAAAAACGAAGGTTAGGTCAATATCACTTTTGAAGTTAAGGGTAAGATAAGCCTAATTCCAAAATTTCATGTAAATCGGTTCGTAGTAAAATATTTCGGAGGTAAGACCCTATTTTTTGCTTCAATGACTGCACTAAATAGTTGCTTCCCTCAAACAACGACACTCCATCCCTAAATTATTGGCAAAAAGTATTTCCTAATCGCAGTGAATGGGAATAGTTATATTGGGCAAACTGAGCACAGTATCCAGTACAGAATCACAGAGCACCAGGGACTTGTATACATAGAAAGTTGGAAATGGCAGAACATACTTTTGAATAATTCCCAGAGGTCTAAAATTTTGTACACACCTTCTTTCAATAGTTAAATTTAAAAAGTGCCCTAATATTTGAAGTTGAGATTCCATGAAATTCTTCCATAAGTGTTGCGCTTTTGCAAATATCTCGAGAAGAATATTAGGTTTTCAACAACAGATGTGGTGCACGAAATCAAAGCTATCGTAATTCTCTACAAAAAGGGCAGTATTCGCATCCCGACTGAGCAACACATGGAGAGTAGCTTTCCCAGGTATCAAAGGTTTAGAAAATCAAGGTCAACAAAGCATGAAATATACGGCAAAGTGAAGCAGCGCCAAAGTAAATAACGAGAAGCAGAACGCCGGTCTTTGGAATTCCTCTGAAGAAGCACACAGTTTAATCCGCGAAACATCAAGTTCGACGACCAAAACTCGAAAATCAGTCGATTTATCAAAACAAGCTCCTTCATATTGCTTCCACCTGCTGGACAATCAACATCGATATGCGAACGATTCAAATATATCTTGTCATCTATAAAATTTATGTACTCTAATAATGAAAACACTCCTACGTTACCACCACTGCATTTGTTCTACGTGGACGTGCATCCTCTGCTTGATCCACAGCACGGCCAGGTAGACAAAAGAGGTGATCGTAATGAAGTACAAAAACGCTGACAAAATACACGTCGAGCCGTGCTCGTTCAAATCCTTCGCATACCTAGCCGCCTTGCCATTATCGACGGGGTTGTCGTAGCTCTGCACCACGAGCCCGTCGTAGTTGCCGTGAGAATCTTGGGAATCAGTCTGTTGCAATTTTGCATTTTGTTTATCACTCTCCACGATGAACGTAAGCGTGTAGGGTTGGCTAGTGGGGGCGGGTTTTAAGTTGAATTCTTGGGTCATTGGGGCGTGTCTGGGAGCGAGTAGGTCAGTCTCGCTGTCGTCGAGGTGCACAATCTCTTCGGAGGATTGCGTGTTAGAATTGTGATTAGCGGCGTCTGTCAGTCAGTAACATTTCTTCGTGCACGCGCATTTGCGCACGATGTCTATGTCTTTGGTGTATCTGGTGCCGTCGTTGCATATCAGTCTGACCTGGAATTTAAAAAATATCAATCAACCAAAATATATTTTATTGTCCAGAGGATTAATCTTGTTGATAAAGCATAAAAATAAAAATATACATATATAACATATATAAAATATAAATATATAAAATTATACTAGTACTAGTAAAAGTACGATAGATATGATATGTTCGAATTTATCAGTTAGTGATGTTCTTGTTAATGACACCCATTTATCTGATCACACTTATCAAATGTGTAGATTTAAAATTCTTTCAGAAATTAATTATGTGAATAATAGTCCAACATTAAAACACGAGAAATTTAAGTCATTTTACTCATCATTTCTATTTCACTTCAATTCTGCCATAACTTATAAAAAGGTTAAATCAAATGTTCATAAGAAAAAATGATTCAATGATGAATTAAAACAGCTGCACCATCTTTTGTGCGAATTGCATAAAATTAATAAAAGTTACCCAAACAACGAAGTAATTAAAAATAGGTATTTAAGATTTAAACAAATATACTCCGAGAAAATTAAACTTGCTAGGGCAAATTACAATGTCGGGCGTATAAAGGGTGCCCAAAATATAATAAAAGAGAGTTGGCTCATTATAAATGAAGCAAAAAACAATCCAAAGCAATCAGTTACAGACATTGTTATTAATGATGAGATATTTACTAATACTTATGATATTTGTAACGGTTTCAATAATTTCTTCTTGAATTTTAAGAGCCCTAAACCTGATTTTAGCAAATTAATTTTATTTGACAATGCTATACATAACTTTTACCTAACCCCTACCACTCCAGCTGAAGTTAGTGAACTGCTGCTTAAAACAACAAGTAAATCAGCTGCAGGGATTGACGAGATAGGAGGTCAAGTACTGAGAGCAGTGGTTGACGAAATTTGTGTTCCGCTGTCTTACTTAATTAATGAATCTTTTGCTAGTGGCCAGTATCCGGATTCACTGAAAATTTCAAAATCTATACAAATATATAAAAATAAGGGTTCGAAAATGGAGGCTTGTAATTATAGAAATATAAGTGTACAAAATCAGTTTGCAAAAGTTTTTGAACTTTGTTTTAATAATAAGTTATTAAGCTATTTAGAATTTCATAAATTGTTAATCTCTAGCCAATACGGATTTAGAAGGAAAAAATCAACAATAAACGCTATTGAAAAATTATGTGACTATGTTTATAATTGATTAAACAATAAAGAACAACCAATAGCTCTATTTTTCGATCTCAGTAGAGCTTTCGACACTGTCGATCACAATCTGCTTTTAGAGAAACTATCTAGATTGGGTGTACGTGGACCTGCTCACGACTGGATCAACTCCTATCTCACTAACAGAAAGCAAGCCGTAATAATTGATCGCTTTAAATCAGATTTCAGGCATGTGACCATTGGCGTGCCATAGGGCTCTATTCTAGGTCCTTTGCTTTTTTAAATCTTTATAAATGATATGCCACACTCTTGTACAACACCCAATGCAGCAATTGTCTATGCAGACGATACAAACTTTTTGATTTCTAGTAACTCTTCTGAGACCGCAATCACTAAAGCTAATACATCTTTAAAGGAGTTTTCCAAATGGTGTTCAAACAATGGTCTTGCACTGAATGTTGACAAAACCGTTTTTATGTCATTTTTGCCAAAGAACTATGTTCACAGTTCAAGCATTTTAATCAAGGCAGATCATAAATCGATTGTGCATACAGAAGTGACAAAATTCCTGGGAACTTTGGATTGTAAAATGACGTGGGAAACTTATACTGAAAATCTATTGAAGAAATTGAGTAAATCTTGTTTTGTTATTAGATACCTGAAATCCTCTGTCTCCCTTAATGTGTTAAGATTAGCATACTTTGGATTAGTTCAATCTATATTGTCCTATGGTTTAATTTTTTGGGGAAACTCTTCACACACTTACAAAGTATTCATCGCACAAAAGAAAATCATTCATTGTATGGTTGGTATTTCTTATCAGGCACACTGTAAAGAGGCATTTATTGTACTATCTATCTTAACTCTACCTTCACTAATATATAATATCTAATTATTACAAATATAAAAAAGCAAGAGACTCTGTTTTTAAGAAATAATGATGTTCACAATTGCCACACACGCAGCCACACTGAACTTAGGATGCCATTTTCTAGATTAAGTGTGGGCCAAAATTCACATGTTTTTCAGGGAATCTAGTGTTTTAATAAATTTACCCGACGCTTTGGTCATTTTAACAATTTTAATACTTTTAAAAATACTTTGTTAAAGTACTTACTTAACAATGCTTTTTATTCCTTAGACGAGTATCTACAATCTTAGTATTTATGACTTTATTATTGGTATTATTACTCTTAAGATATTCACTACTCTTTTTAACTGTTATTATTTTTTAACTGTATTTATTTGTTTTGACTAGTCTTATAAGTTTCACTATTGTGTAACTTAATATGATGAATAAAGACCTTACTTACTTACTTACTTACTATAAATATAGGATCACAAACTACAAATCACATTTTTCAGTCAAACATTAGAGACATACACGTCTGTCTATTTTACGAGGGCCACACCCACGGTGATACGACAAGACTCTTACGAATGGCTTCGTAAGTGTTTAGTTGTGTGTAATGCAATAGGTGGCAGGACAAATAAAGTCTCGTCGTTACTTACGCATAGAAATATTAGAAATACGGTTTACATACATACAATGCTCTGTAGATTTGTTTTATTTATATTTAAAGAGCCTTTTAATTCGTTCTCTTTGTCTTAGTTTTGTCGTTTAGTTCTGTATATATGCAACACTACACGCATCAAAGGAAATCCGTCTATCTATGCCTAGGTAATTGCAGGGGTATATTCCGGGCGCCATCTACTGAATTAAATAGAAACTAAGCACTTATGAAGCTGTCGATTAACATGGCAAGTGCCATGTGTCGGACCACCGAATATACTACACCATGGCCACACCAAATACCTTACTTAACATCTATTGTAGAAGAATGAAGTTTTAGAAACAGTTATCCCATTTTTTGCGAGCTATATTTAAAAAGAAATTTGAAATCCATAACTTACTTTGTGAGATATATTACGAAAACTTGAAAAATAGGAAAACCACAAATGGTTATATCTTCCTTATTTGAGGAGATACGAACAAACTTAAAGGGATGAAAGTTGACGGCAAAGACAATAAGAATAATAATGTGTACGAAAAAATTCGAAAAACGCAATTAACTTTGACATACGCTCTTGTGCAAAAATGAAAAGAGCAAATCTCAAAGTAGGCCATGACACCATTCCGTTTATTTTTTCTCTTTCCAACGATATAAAACATGTCACAAAAATTTTAACTGATAGTGTCAATATTTAGTATTTTACAAAAACCACAATTCACAAGCCAGATATTTAATGTGGCCCTCTTAAAATAGACAGACGGTATGTATAAACAAAATTAATAAGTGTACTCTTAAGTCACTGGGAAAATGTACAAAAATTAGTGAAGGTTTAACAAGAGAAAACGTACCTTTCGTCTTTTGCTTTTCCTAGCGTGACAACAGCTCGACCCGCAACCGCCCACACACTTGGCCATCTTCAAGGGCTTCCTCGATCTGCACCCATTTTCAGAGTAATGCTCCCGAACTTGCTCCTTTCTACAAGTCGGCGCTGTAAAGAGACACAAATTACTTGATGCAATAGAGCATCTGCAGCGCATGACTTTATGGGTATGGCTAATTGTTCGGATATAAAACAAATCAAGAATCATAACCTCAAAAGTTTAATTCATTTGTAATATTCGACATTGCAATACTTTGTTTTATTGTGAACATGTTTATCTTGGTGGTTTATATGAAAATTGAAATTAAGCTGTTTACGGTTCTCAAACAGTGAAAGAATTCCAAAAAAACTATCTTTTCGTGTTACTCCCACAACCAAGTACCATACCAAACGTAAATAAAAGCTTAAGTAATTAGTCTGTGAGCTTAGTAACTTTTCTAAGGGTAATACATTATTACAAGGGGCTAAAGTGAGGTTATGTTGGGCTATTTGTTTTACCTCCAAACAGCGACCTTGAAATTGTGATGTTGCGTGCAGATGCCTCACATGATTTACCTAACTACTATTATTTATATTGTGTTTATAGATAAAACCTATATTATTTTATTAAAAGTGCAGGAAATGTGTCTTTTTAGGATATTATTATTTATTAACCTGTAAGTTTGAACAAGCCGTTAGAAAAAATGGAGTTAATACGTTTGTTAGCGTGCCTGGACGATATCAACATTATTGTGGGCACAAAGAGCGATGTGGTAAGAGCTTCTAAAATCAATATGAAGGAAATGGGCCTAGAAGTGAATGATGGGAAGACCTTATATATGAACTTTAACAATCCAATTAGAAAAAAGAGCATTGTAGTGGATGATTGTAACGGAGTTTGAGTACCTTGAATGCCTGACGGTATGCCAAAGGAAGTCAAGTGTAGGCTAGTTAAATCCAATGATTGCTATCATGCTCAGTGCATGAAGTTACGAGGTTGAGGAATAAGGATCCATGGACTCTTAGCCAAAATGGGATAATTTTTCAGACAAAACCACTCAAAAAAATCAGCACATAACTTCCTTTACAATATGTTGCAAATTGAAATGGGCTAGGTCTGTGGATGGTGAATCATATTTTATCAAAAGTATATCTGTGGCCGAGCTAATCGGTAATGTAACTACAGTAAAACTATAGAGAATATATAGAGTTATGAAGATAGGTGTAAATGAACCCGAATAGTGGGATTTGTCTGTCATCCACTTTTCTCGGGGCACGCTTATAGTTGGTTCGGATTTTAGAAAACACCCTGTATATATTTGTTTCAGGTAGAGAATACTGACTTTTAAAACAAGAAATAATAGTTTATTTTAGCACTAGCTCCCAATGTTTTAAAATAAACGATGACGAACCGATGTAAAAAAAAGTATTTACAAAATTATTTTTAATTTTAGGGCTGAAGAGATTCGCGTAAAAATGAATTAAAATTGCTTCTTAGAGAGATACTGAGAAAAATTAAAATCACTGTTGGTTATGAAGAGAGAAGTTGAATGTGTGGTTCCCAGACGCGAATTGATTGGTGAGTTAATTTTGCCGGAATTTTTATAGCAATAAGTTCTTTACCAAAATTTTGGAGTTGAGCGAGGACAACTGAAAACTGAACTTTTATATATTTAGATTAGATTTCAAATGAATTTAGATTTTTCAAAAAATTTTTGGTAACTGCAATGAAAATTTTGCGCATGCATTGGTAAGTAAATACATCAGTAATGTTATAAATTTATGAAAAGTAAATCTGTAGGTTGGTTGTTATTGGAAAGCATATCTTCATTTTTTTAGGAACTGCAATAAAAAATTAAGTGCAATTAAAATCTAAATTAGGAAGTGCAACAAAAAAATTTCAAGATTTCTGGTATTTGTTTTAAAAAATGATTTTTTGTTGAATTTAGTTAAATATGAATATGAACATTTATAATGTGACAATGATTTTGGTTTGGAATTTTGAAAAAATTGTTAAAATAAAATTTAGTAACTGATGTAATAGAAATAAGTGTAACATTGGATTTTTGGCTTTATTACTGAAAATAAATTGGTAAACTTTTTTTTATTATATCCAAAGCGAAAAGTGAACTATTTTGTAAATTGTAACGTTTTGAATATCAATTTTTTCAGTGTTTTTGAAGAGGCTCAATGACATACACAGATAACTAAAGTGACAATGAATAGTGTATAATGGAAGAACAAATTAAACAATGTCAAAATTCGCCCAAGAGAATTATACCACCAAGGAAGAAAGAGAAGGATCTGTAAACTATTTTAACACTCAGCCTTCTTCATTCTCAGTTTTGCCATGATGTTTCGTCGATCATATTGTCAGCTTCTTCAGAAAGGTGATATAGTTGTATTCTACTTCTTATTATATACAGTATGGTTCAGGTAAAACTTCCGATACTGATTACTGGACAACAAAAAGCGACATTGAATTCTTGTAAACATTTGTGAATGAAGAAGAATATGTTTGGAGTATAATGTTGCAACGTTTAGAGAAAATTTGTATATAACAGGAAGTTCGAAAATATATTATTCCAGTTTTGACAATCATGGCAAAACCCAAAAAAAAACTACTTTGTTGGACGATCGCCTTAAGAATCAAGCGTCAAAAGGCATTACTTTCAGATTTTTGTTTAACCAAGCAATCCTCTTCCAATTAACTTCAATATAAACATCGTTTACCCAATAAATCGTTACTGTTAATTAGTTGAAAAAATTGTCACCTCGAAAATATACAAATTATTACGATTCATCAGAGTTTGATAAATTTGTACAAACGAACTGGTTTAGACTAATGCAATTAGTGTTATAAAATATATACATAGAATTCTGATGTGTGTGATATATTTACACACAATTTAAGATGGGATTAATCGGTGTACAGATTACCAACATTTAATCATTTAACTTTGTAATCTTTATAAATCCTCATACTAAAAAAAATTAGATTAATACTTTGAATAGTTGTTTTCTCAATTTTTGGCCTTAAGAATATTAATTAATATTCATGTTATTCGTATTAAATATAACCCTTTAATTTCCCAACCTGAACTAAAATTACCAAGTAAATACCTCAAACCTTTCAGCTAAAGCATGCCTAGTAGTGGAAAGTTAGTACCGTGTGTGGCCTTGTATACTTACACTCTTCCTCACCTTGCTCGCAGTACTTTCCCCTAAACCCAGGCCTGCATTTACACACATATTCACCATTACGTGTCGCGACACACTTACTATCGTGCTTGCAGTGGTTGCCCAAGCATGGGTCGGGCGGGCTAGCCGGTTCACCTATCATTTCGTCCATTTCATCCTCTTGCTCCTCGTCTTCCCGATCCGCCTCTACTATTCCGCAGCCCGGCTGGACTTTCTGCTGGGTCTGGGCGTTACCAAAGTCGACGGGCTTGTGGTTTATCCAGACCTCCTTCATACAACCTGGAAGACAGAAAAAAGTTCAATGTTTGTGGGACTGAGATCCTGACTTTGTGGAGGCCATAGTCCTTTTTATTTATTTAATTGCCTTATTTAGAATACAGTACTGGCAGAATCTAGCATTAGCTAGCATTGGATTAATATTTAGAGTAATTTATTTATTTATTTATTTATTTACTACTACTAACTTTAACAGACCCATTGTGCTGCTCTAAGAAAACTTACCATGAAAGCTGGTTAAGTTCCTCAAATGCCACTGCGTGAAGGCCTGAAGTCCGGGTTCAGGCGGAATACCACCGAGATACATGGGCGTATTTAACCTCAGATAGTCCTTTGATCCCTCATTGATGATACTTCTCGCTAGACCTCTGTCAACTCGCAACGTAAAGTTCTTCTTTATGGCTATCAGCTCGGCGATGTGATACTGACCATCCGACACCATCTCAAAACTGTGAAATTTCAACAAACCTGCAGCAAAATCGACTCAAACTAAAATAACAACTATCTTTACCTGTACATCGTCGAGACGGGATAGTTCCCCACATCGTAGCTGACTCGTATTCTTCCATTGAACAGTTCCACCGCCAGATGTTCCTGGTGGCCGTCGTACATTAAAACACCATTTTCTTGAGTTGTGGCAAAAACTATCGTCACGTTTGCCTCGGGCTTCGTTCTCAAAGGTTCTAATTCAACATAAGACGTGTTGTGGACAAAACTGAGACTCGTCAAGTATTCGCATCTTTTGCCTGCAAGAATAAATTAGTTTACAAGAATCTACTCATAATTATAATAATAATACTTTATTAACAGCCTAAGCTATATTTCATATGATTTTAGTCAGGTCCAACCATTTTTCTATTTCTCTAAGCTCACTGTTTATTACGTTCAGAGTCGAGTCTACATTCTCACCAGCTAAGTATATTAATGTGTCGTCAGCATTTTTAAACGTATTTCATGATGTCATTTATGTACAGAACAAACAGATTAGGGCCTATTAGGGCCTATAACGGTTCCTCGCGGCACACCGAATATTGTCTCTTTTGGTAAGGATGTATCGTTTATATACTTGGTAGTTTGTGTTGTACTTTTTAAATAACTGCTCATCCATTTCACAATGTTATGTCCAAATCCGTATTTTTCTAATTTTAATAGCAATAATTGTCTGTCTATTGTCTTAAAAGCTCCACAGAAATCTATAAAAACTATACCACAATGATCTGTTTCTCATTTAAGGTGTCTTACCAACTTGATAATGTTGTTTGTGAGGCAGTGTCACACGAATTTATTTTCTAAATCCAGCTTGATATTTCGATAGTAGGTTGTTGGTTTCTATATATTTTATTATTTGTTCATTAGCATATAATTCCAGTAATTTTTCGTAAACTGGTACCATATTTATGAGTCTATATGCTCCTCACATCGAATTATTATACGGGGTGATTTATGTAAACATGCGGAAAGTAAAATCGTATACAAGTCTGTTATGTGGGAAAGCCTCTGTAAAATTATAAAGCGATCCGAGGTAATTTATTATATTTTTTTACATTAAAACCTGCAAAGATACGCTTCTGAACGAGTGAGTTATGCTATCTCGACGCGTTCACATACGTGTTGCTTGTTTGTCTAGCAGGTAATATCAGTTGTCTTAGTTGTTTAAAGTCAGTGCGCCACGCATTCACTGTTCAGTTCAGTGACTCTTCGACTTCCGTTTAGAGCATTTCCCATTTTTGTTAAATTTTAAACTGTATTTGCAAATATCGATTATGTCAGAGTTCACGTCGCAAGAATACTGCGACATGATATTAACCTATGGTGCAATGAATGAAAGTCTTGCAGTTGCTGTACGAAATACGGGAGATAATTTCCCCGTAGGCGCAAACCTAATGAGAGAAAAAATTTAAGTGCAGTGCAACGAGTTCATGACACCGGGTTTTGTTTACCAGGCGACAGAGAACGTGTAGTAAATCGCCCTGTTGAAGTAGGCGAAAAAGTTCTAGAATTACTAGAACAAGACCCTTCAATAAGTACCCTATACACGAGAATCGTTTTTACCCATACCACATAAGAAAGGAAGCGATTTTGTTGCACCGTATTACGTCAGATTGGTTAGTCATAGGCAGCACAATTCTACATAAAAAATTAGGTAAATTTTTTTCCAATTTTTTTTTATTTCTTAATTTTCTTACCTCCTTTTGGCGGGGACAACCCACTGAATAATTTTCCGCATGTTTAGGTAAATCACCCTGTATATATCTTTTCTATAGGAATTACTGTTGATGTCTTCCAAGTGTCTGAGAACATACCTGTTTCTAAGCTGGTGTTTATAACTTGTAAGATTGGTTGCCTATTGCCTCAAATGATAATTTCAAAATGTGTACATTTATGCCATCTATACTACTGGGTTTATTGTTCATGTTTATTGTTTTTTTATAATTTTTATTTCCAGTAATTTGAACTTTTCCAGTTTACAATTGGTCTTTTCCATGTTATTCAATATTGTATCGTAATGGTTATTTGGATTTAAATTTACAGTAATTTGTTCTACACTTACCAGAAAGATTGGGTAGCTTACCTGAATATCCAGGGGCACACTTGCAGAGGTAATCATTGGACCCAGAAGGCTGGAAGCAAACTCCATGCACGCAATCGTGATGTTGACAGGGGGACGTCTGGGGATACATCATAGCTACTAGGGGGGTGATTTCGCAAAACTTGCCACTGTACTCGCCAGAACATTTGCAGACATAATCGTTCACTCCGTCTACACAGGTTGCGCCGTTCTAAAAGAAAACGTATAAAATTTTATTGAAAATTCATATATATAGAGAGAAATCTGGTTTTGGTGAATGTGCCGCTTTAAAAATATTGTTTTCATTGCTGCTTACTTGCAAATTTTATTTTTGAGTTTGTCATTTTTACCTGGCACATGTGGTTCTCGCAGTCGTCGATGTTTGTGGAGCAGTTGTCCCCCTTAAAACCAGGTAGACACTCGCAGGTATAATAAGTATTGTGATCAACACAGCGAGCGTTATTTTTACAAGGGTTATATTGCTCAGTACAAAAGGGAATTTTCGTCTCGCAATATGCGCCCATGAAACCGGCTGGGCATTTGCACTGGTAAGAATTCACCAGATCTACGCAGGTGGCGTTGTTCTGGCACTTGTTGTTCAGGCAGTCGTCTATGTTGTGCTCGCAACGCAAGCCGGAAAAGCCGGGATGACACTGACAACTGAAAAAAAAGAATACTTGTTTACGAAGAATTGCATTTAAGAACGTTCCTTACCTAAAACGGCCTTCTTCTAACACCTTGCATGTGCCTAGGTTCCTGCAAGGATTTCCGTAGCAAGCATCTATCATGAACTCGCAATTTTTGCCATGGTAGCCCGGGGCGCATTTACATTCGTAGTCTCTTTCAGGTTGAGTCATACATTTCCCGTTGTTTTTACATGGGAAGGTGTAGCAGGCGTCGCATTTCGCCAAAATGTCGTTGCTTATTTTTCCTGCAATCAAGAATAGAAATCTTTCAACAAAAGCACAACAGACCTAACAAGATGATCGACCATGTGCATCACCCTGTATTGCTATCTGCTTTTTTTCTGGAAAATAATTCCATAGTGTGCCAATAGTTTTAAAATAGTTTAAAGCATTGGCACACCGACACTGAATCGATCAACAAGGTGGTCACATTTAAATCCTATTGAATATTAAAGGGTGACAGGAGAAGTTAGAAGGGCTTGTAGTGAATTCAATGAAGCCTAAGACAATGAGTCCGAACCACTCTTGGGGCATTTTCTTATAATAAAAAGTTGTTTCTCTTTGCAAAAACATGCTGTAATAATGTTGCTGTTTTCTTTTTTTTTTAAATAAATAAATAAATGACATTAATAGTAATAATACATCATTATATTATGGAATTATCCTAAATTTATCTCCTATTGCCAACTTACAGCCATATTTTTTTTTAAATTTTACAATATCGGGACAAGATCTGTTCAGTCTGATCTATCTAAAGCCTTTGATTCTGTACACGGTCATGCCTTATTTAGTAAATTAGAAAATATAGGTATAAGAGACAACATTCTCGATTTAATAAAGTTTTTTATGGATAACAGAACCCTAACGGTTAAATAAAATGAAGCCTACTCTGTCCCACAAGCTATTACTCTGGGAGTACCTCGGGGATCTATCCTGGGACCTCTATTATTTTCCATTCATATCAATAATCTACTGTGGCACATTAGCAAGGGGAAATGATAAACCTGACTTAGTGCCGATATGTGCTTCCACCCCGGGGGTGAATGCCACCCTTTCTCGGGGGTGGAAATTTAAAAATTCAAAATGATACCGGGAATCGATAGAGGATCAAATTTTAAGAAGAAAATGTAGTATAAAGTTTTTTCTACAACCTAATAATTTCTGAGTTATTCGCGATTGAAAATTCCAATAAAAAACACGTTTTTCAACAGTTTTTCGTGAATAACTCGAAAATTAAACGTTTTCTGGAAAAAACTATTCTTATCAAAACTGAAGCTTATAAAAAAACAAAGCGATTCGTTGGTTTTTCTTTAATGTTTTAGGTCATATTAAGTGACTTATGAGTCATTGAAGACGAATCTTTGTTTGTCGTAAATTTATCTACAGATTTAAACTCAAATAACAGAAAAATGAGTAATTTTTCAGAGAAAATGTTAACCTAACCTAACCTTTTTTAAAGTGCTTTATTAGACCTTTAAAATAAGCTTTTATAAAAGCCTCTAGCATGAAAATTAAGGAAGTTATGACGAAAATAAGTTAAGTTTTTGGAATTTTTGAAAAAAAATTGACAATAAAATTGGCGCCATGAGCGGCAAAATTAAAATTAATCGTAGCCCATGAAAAATTAACTTTATTTATGTCCCAATAACACGTTCCTAAAGTTTGAACGGTTTAGAGAATGTACATTTTGAAAAAAGTTGTTTTAAGTAAATTTTTTTTTTCAATTTTTCAAAAAATACGTTGTTTTTTCAAAATAACTCAAAAAATAATGGTTTTACGAAAAAAAGTGTTCTCAACAAAAATTTAGCTTTCTTTTTACTGAAAATTTTGCTTTTTCTAAAATTCATGTAGCTTAAAAATTAAGCGAGATATGGGCATTTAAAGCTTTGATTTGTATGTGAAGGAAACCTCTTTTTAGCCCTTCAACCTTAAAATTCTCTGAACGAAAGGGTGTAGAAATATTGCAATCATCATGATTTTATAACTTATGAAATTCCCTACAAAATGATGTGTGGGTGAATGCAAAAAGCTTAAAAGGAAGCCAAGTTACCGTTAAAAAACTAAATACATTTTTCTAGATAACGTAGGAAAATTACGGAGCGCCTAAATTTTCAACGTTTTGGAGCATTTATTCTTTTGTACATGCTGTGTCTTCTTGATACATATATATCTGGATTCCCACATGTATAAACACATGCACACATGTGGGTGTCGCAAACTTGGGTTATATTGCAATTAAACTTGCGGCACTTGCTCAGGTGACAGTTGCCACTTAAAGAATATATTTTTTCTATTCAAGATCCAAAATAAAAAGATTTTATGCTTTTTAAATCGTTTTTTTAATAATTGTGTGAGGGGTAGTTTTTAAGGGTAGTTACATAGTTAAATATCGAAATATTAGTTACGTTATAAAAAACAACAAATATTTAATATATTTGAACATAATGATAACCTATCACTGTTTCCATCTATTAGTTTTCAATTTTTCCTAAGTTTTATTGTTAGGGGTGGCTTTTGGGGGTTGCATCATTAAAAAAATTAAGTATCAGATTTCTTATACTTAAAGGGAAAAATTCTATTACGATCCAAAATAAAAAGGTTTCATGCTTTTTAAACGCATTTTTTTATTAATATTCGTGCGAGGGGTTGTTTTTAAGGGTAGTTAAATAGTAAAATATTGAAATCTTAGATCCATGATTAAAAACAATTGATATTTAACATATTTGAACATAATTATAGCCCATCACTGCGTTAATTTATTAGTTTTCAATTTATTGGAGTAAGGGGTAGTTTTCACCCCTTAAAAACAAAAAACACACTTTGCGACCAAGTCAGGTTTGAAGAGGAGGGTAAGATGAACTT
The DNA here is from genome assembly GCA_963675555.1 of Leptura quadrifasciata. Lineage (NCBI taxonomy): Eukaryota > Metazoa > Arthropoda > Insecta > Coleoptera > Cerambycidae > Leptura > Leptura quadrifasciata. Next base: position 7,112,109 of record OY776681.1, on the reverse strand, counting down.
AATTCTAAATTTTCAAGAAGATCGGAGCAGTACTTCAGATTTCGGAGATTTGGCCCCTTTTTAATGTTGAATGACTGTACTAAGTTTGTTGTATGTATTAGCTTATAAGTATCCAAGTATACTTCTATATGTATTGTTCATGTAAGGTTTATTAAAACATAAAAACTAGTTGACTTTCCTTTGGAAAAAAATAAAAGCTAGTTACCTTTACACTGAAAAGCTGAAGATGGCGTTGAAAGTATCGATTTGTCCTTCATACTAGCAGGCTCCGCACAATGCGCTATGCCTGGTTCTACGTAGTCGACTTTGACCCAATCTGACAACCATCTTAGGGAGCAATCGCAGTACAACGGATTTGAACCTAGCGCACTGTAACCGTCACATATTAATCGCAATGTTATTTTTATCTATCAACAAACTTACATGTGACTGATGGATTTCAAATTGGCAAAAGTACCTTCTGGAATGAGGGATATTTGATTGCCGTGAAGGGATCTATAAAAAAAATAAAGAAGAAATCTGCGGTACTTCTGTTAACACTTTAACAATGTTAGTTCTATCACCAAATTATTGATATGTAAATGTATCTTTACCATTTTTTGTACTTACAATATTCTAAGCGACTTTAAGCCTTGCAAGGAGTCACGTTGCACGCACTGCAATTTGTTGTAACTAATGATCAATGTGGACAACTTCGACAAGTTGGCGAAAGTTAGGTTCGACAGCATTCCTATCTGGTTATTGCTTAAGTCTCTACAAAAAAGTCAAGCCATTGTTCAAAAGCGGTAATACTATTAAGAGATATAACACTTACAATCTCGTCAACGACTTTAGATGTGTTATCCGATCAGCTTGGATCCTATCAATGCTGTTAAAATCTAAATATAATTCGGAGGTCTCTGGCGGTATGCCACGAGGTATCTCTTTGAGGCTTGCTCTGGAACACCTTACAACTGTTCCAGTACATGAACACATGGGCGGGCAATAGTTTTCTCCTAAACATCCCTGATCGTTATCACCTAAGAAGAGTATGACACTTAAAATTTAACATAATTTCTTAGATAATAAAATGACAAAATAGTTTCGTCATGCGTCAAAGCTACACCTTCTACTTACTTGTACACTTAAACTCGTTCTTAGGTAGTTCCTTTATGAGGATATCCTTGACTCTATCTGGGCCAGCGCATCTAGGCGAGGAACCACTTAGACCTTTGTTTTTCAGCCATTCGGAAAACCAAGCCAAGTGGCAATTACACATGAACGGATTCTGCACCAAATTCCTGCGATTCATTAAAAACAGTTTTTAGGTTAGTTTTTGGTCATTCGGAACGGATGGAATATAAAATTTGACGCAATTTTTTTCTCATTGTTGTTAAGGTAACAAAAATAAGGGAAGGGGAAGGGTAGGAAATCGCCCACATGTCGTTACTTGCTAAAAGCCCTTTTACACGAGGCCATTAGGTAAGCCAGTCGATTAAGACAATCCAATAATGGCACTGTGAAAATAGACATTCCGAGGCAATGGAATGTCATTACTCAAGCCATTCCTTCTAATAGAACATCGGCACCAATCGCTTCCCCAGCACTCGCGCGTTGGACTGGCTCACCTATTGGCCTAATGTGAATGTACATTCCTAATCCTAGGGACCAGTGGCCAGTAAATTGCGTCTAGCATTGTAGATGTATATTTTGTATTGTTTAACGTGTTTCTGTCTGCCTAAAACACTGGCTTATGTGTAAACGCATTCAAGATTTAATGGACTGGCATCTGTCTTGTTTTAGTGGACTGGCTTACCTAATGACCTTGTGTAAAAGGGCTTTCAGAACTCTCAAATGGACATGTAGACACAGGTCATTGAAATAAGACATTTGAACTACTTTGTGAAAACTTATATGAGAGAACATATTGGATATTCCTAGCGAATTGTAAGCTTAAAAATAAATATGGCACCCGCGCGTAACGTCACATATTCAAGGCCGTTGTCTGGAGGAAAAACAAATACTGCATCATAACCTCACTTTAGTTCCTAGTACAAATTAAATCAAATTCTCTTATAGCCCACACAGAAAAATGTTCACAGAAATCACAATGACCAATATTCCATTTTCAATAAAACAAAGTAATTTCGAATATCACAAATACAAACCATGCTAACTAAATGTTTTGAGGTTATGATCCTTGACATTCCTTCATTTGTTTTACCTCCAAGCAAATTAGCCACGTCCATAAAGCCACATGCTGCAGTTGCCCTATTTGAATTCAGTCTTCCAATGTGGAAGAGCTCACTCAGGGAAAGAGGGAAACGCAGCATATTTCTTATAACTTACAGTGTGTGCAGAGATTGGAGAAAATCGAAGGATCCGGGCATCACACACGTTATTTGATTATTGTTTAACGACAACACCTTCAAATTATGCAGTCCCAGGAACATTTTGTTGTGGACTTCCAAAAGCTTATTCTCTGACAACAACCTACAAAAATAGTAGAAAATTCCTTATAAACTCACCAATAACAACAACTACTTACAGTTCTGATATCCTGGAGGCTCCTTCGAAAGAATTTTCCTCGATGCCGGTGATTTGATTTCTCTTCAAATCCAACTTGATCAGATTGGGTAATCTGCCGAATAAGCCGTCCGACTTTATCCGTCCCAGTTCGTTGTCGTGTAACAAACTACAGAACGAGAATTAGGGAAAAGCATTTACTAAAGAGTGTTGGTCTTACAGTTCAGTCGTGTACAAGGGAATATCCCTTGGTATGTCCTTAAGGCTTCTACCGGAGCAGTCGACAGTTGTACCGTCACAAGAACATCCGGAAGGGCAAGCATTGTCGATAAGGCACTCACCAGCGTACCGTGTCCTGAATTCCTCTTGACCTAATGGTAATTTCATCGTGAAAAACACAAAATAAAAGCTTATTGGATTGGATTTTTTCATTGACATCAACCACTAGTAAACTTTGTGATTCTAATTGCCGAATTATTTTAAAATGAGATGAAAGAATAAACTAAACAAAAAAAGCCTTATGGAGAGCACATTAAATAAAATAATGAGTGTTAAATGAAACACCATTACCACTGACTTAAGTGGGAAGGTGCTTACCCTTACATTTGAACTTTTCGTCTTTCAGAGCTTCGATTCTGCGCCTCTGCATTCTCTTAGGTGTTTCGCATCTCGCTCCGGACGTCTCTATGGGGTTTCGGTGCAAATATTCGGCGAGCCATTTCAGGTTGCAATCGCAGATGAACGGGTTCCTTGCCAAATGCCTAAACAACAGAATAAGTCGGCTAATGGTTTTTTAAAACATCTTTGGTTTACTTACAGTGTTTGAATGCTTCGCAGGGAGTCAAAGCTGCCGTTCGCCAAGGACTGGATGTTGTTGTCGTATAAAGATCTGTGGAATACAAAATTTAAAAGTTAAACTTGGAACGTCAAGTGCACAACACGCAAGAAGATTACAAAACATACTTCAGATTAGTGTTATCATGACTTACAGTAGGCTTAAGCTGTGCAGATCACGAAAGGTATCTTTTCTTATGCAAGAGATCTCATTGGCATTCAATAGCCTAAAAAAAAAGTTTTAGAAAACTGAACGTAAATTTTATGAAACTCTTACAAAAGTTGCAGTGAAACTAAACCTTGGAACACTCCCGCTGGAAGATCCTTTATTTTGTTCCCATATAAAACCCTAAAAAGCAATTTCATTCCGTTATTTTATAGTTTATAAGTTCAAGTGTTCACAAATCTATGGCATTAAATAAAATTGTAGATTAAGTCAAAAATACTGTAACGTGATGTGTTGAATTTGCATGTGTAAAGACGTGTAGTTTTATTGTCCGTATATAATCGACTTTTTAAGTGGTTGAAACAGTACAGACTATTTACATATTTATATTGTTATGTGCTGCCCTCTAACAAGGAAAGATGTGATTAAGTTCATGTTCAAAGTTTTCCTCAGAAGCTTAGTTACTTCCCTGACTAGTAGGGTGGCGCCGTCTATGAGCCAATTGACGAACAATCATCTATTACATGGTAGAAAATTATGGAGAATTCTAGAAAAAAGTTCTAGAAGGATTCCAAGTGTGTATATAAAGAGGTGACTCCAGCAGATGGGGGAAGAGTTCAGTTGAGTGAAGTATGCAGTTTAGTGAAGTAAACAGACAAGAGAGTTTTTAGGTTAGACAAGTTTAAGAAGAAAAGTAAAGTGCTTAGTGTTTTAAAAGTAGTGAAATTATATTAGATTAAGTTATTATTAGTTGTGTGATTTTTAAGTATTTGCTAGTGTAATTTTAGTGATTAAATAAATCAGTGGTTTGTAAAAATTCTTGTTGCAAGTTATTCGAATCCACGGAGTGTTTACTGAAAATTGTAAGAACGTAACAATTGGTGTCGGAAGCGGAATTGCAACAGAATTTCTGAAGAATTTGACAAAGTTCCATAGTGTTCTATTTGGAAACCACTGGAGATAGTGAAGTGAGTCGAACTGGAAAATGACATAGACTTTAAATAAGACTTGTTAGTGTTGTTTGTCAGTGTTGTTTGTTAGTTTTTGAATGGAAACAAGAAGCATGGCTGCTGAAAAACAAATGCAAGACATGTTAGCTGCATTTAGCAAAATGATGCTAGAAGAACAAGAGAAACGACGTCAAGAAGATAAAGAAGAACAAGAAAGACGACGTCTGGAAGAAAAAGAAGAACAAGAAAAACGACGTCAGGAAGAAAAAGTAGAACAAGAGAAACGTGAAGAAGAATTAAGGAAAATTATACAGGGGCAACAAGATGTTATCCTTTCGGCAACTGAAGACCTCAAAAGTGAAATTAAAGAGGATATGGGCAACATAAAGACTGAAATATGTGATGTCAAAGGAAAAGTAAATAAGGTTGAAGAGGAAGTATCTGAAGTCAAAGGAAAAGTTACTGGCGTCGAAGAAAAAGTTATTGGCGTCGAAGAAAAAGTTATTGGCGTCGAAGAAAAAGTTACTGGTGTTGAAGAAAAAGTTACCGATATAGAAGGAAAATTTCGTGCAGTTGAAGGAGAGGTAGAGCGACTTAAGCGACTGTTAAGAGAACAAGGAGGCCAACTGGTATTATCATCGTCAGGTCCTCGATTACAACCGCCTTCCTTTGATGGTCAAACTTCTTGGTCAACCTATAAAAGACAATTTGAGGCAGCGGCATACGCAAACAATTGGAGTAACGAAGACAAAGCTATGGCATTGGTGCTAGCATTAAGAGGTCAAGCCTCAGAGTTGCTTCAGACCATCCCAGTGACGCAGCAAAGGGATTTTAAAGTTTTGGAGGCTGCACTAGATCTAAGGTATGGCGACCAACACCTCGCCCAAGTATACAGGACTCAGCTCAAATCACGCACACAAAAGGCTGGGGAAAGTTTACAAGATTTTGAAGCAGCTGTTGAGCGACTGACATACCTGGCTTACCCGGATGCGCCCAAAGAATTCCAGGAACAATTAACGGTTGGTACTTTCATTGATGGCATAAGAGACGAGGAGATCAGGCGAGTCCTTAGATTATCTCGAGATAAGACTGGTAGTGAAGCCTTGATCCATGCCCTCGAGGTTGAAGCCGCTTACAAAGAGACTGCACGTCCGAGAGTACGAACCATGAAGGTAGAAGAAGAGGACCGTTTAGAAAAATCAAATATGGAATCTTTGATGGCTGACATACACAAAATGATAAGCCAGTTGATGACAAAACCAGATGCTCCAAGGAAGCAGGAAAGAGAGCAGAACGATGAACAGCCAAGGAAGGTGATTCGTTGTTATAAGTGCGGCAAACCAGGGCATATTAAGCGAAACTGTCGGCAGCGGAGCCCTGAGCGAGTAAATGCCGCAATGACTGAAGAGCCGCAGGAAAACTAAAAATAGCCAGCACTTTGGGGGCTGTGCTGGCTGGTGAACACGGTGCCCCCAGAGAGATACGGGTTTCCCAGATTAGAAGAGTCCCGAGTAGTCTGCTTTTGGATGGCTATGTAAACAAAAGGAGATGTATCTTCACTATCGACACAGGTGCCACGTCGTCAATAGTGCGGCCCGGATTTTTATCAGGAATAAAAGTTGATAAAAGCCAAAATGGATTGGTCGTTCGAACAGCCACAGGAGACAGGGTAAGGGTTCATGGAGAAGTTGACCTAGATCTGCAGTTTGGACGCCTGTGCTTTAGTCATAGGGTTATTGTGGCTGACATCACGGATGATTTCATTTTGGGGCTGGATGTTATGGGAGTACAAGATCAATTTGTACTTGACGTGGTAGAACGAGTTCTAAAGATTGGAAATGAAGAATTTATTTTGTCAACAGCAAATGACCGATTTCAAAAAGTGAGGCTACTGACGGCTCAGACAATCAAGATTCCTGCCCGTTCAGAACAAATAATCGAGGCCATTCTGGAAGAAAACTCTGGTGGATACCGTGTTGGCCTTGTTGAAAACGATGATTCAATTAAGACAGAAAATGTAGTCTTAGCAAGAACTCTAACCCGGACAAAAGACAAAATTCCAATTAGAGTGGCTAATTTAAATTCCCACTCGGTAACTTTTAAGGAAGGTGAGGCAATAGGATCCTACGAACCAGTCCAGTGGATAGCAAGGTGCGAGGAACAAGGGGAGAAATGTTCGCCAACCAGCGTAGACAGGGAAGTTGTGACTTTGTTGAGTACCCAGTTTGAACAACTATCTGAGGATGAACGTAGAGAGGCAATCAAGTTTTTGGAAAAAGAAAGTACGGTATTTGCCAAAAACACAGACATCCTCACGAAAACTGATATAGTACAGCATCGGATAGACACTGGTGATTCAGCCGCCATCCGCCAACAACCTAGGAGGTTGCCACTAGCTAAACAGGAAGAAGCTGCTGCGATGGTTCAAAAGATGCTACAAGATGGAGTAATTGAGGAATCAACCAGTCCCTGGTCATCACCGGTAGTTTTAGTTGCCAAGAAGGACGGGACTTTGAGATTTTGTGTCGACTACCGGAAGCTGAATGATGTTACAAAGAAAGACAGCTATCCACTACCACGAATTGACGATACATTAAGTACGCTGGCAGGGTCACGATGGTTTTCAACTCTAGACCTTCGAAGTGGGTATTGGCAGGTGGGACTTCACCCTGACGACAAGGAAAAGACTGCCTTCTCAACAGGTAGTGGTTTATATCAATTCACCGTGATGCCTTTTGGACTTTGCAATGCGCCAGCTACTTTTGAAAGATTGATGGAATTTGTACTCCGAGGACTAACTTGGAAGACGTGCTTAGTTTATCTTGATGACGTAATGGTTATGGGACGAAACTTCAGGGAACATTTGGAAAATCTTCAAGAAGTATTTGGGAGAATCAGAAATGCACACCTAAAGTTGAATCCAAAGAAGTGTCTACTATTCCAAAAAGAAGTGAAATTCCTTGGACATGTCGTATCTTCGGAGGGAATACAGACAGACCCGGACAAGATCTCTGCCGTGCGTGATTGGCCAAGACCTTCAAATGTACACGAATTACGAAGCTTTCTTGGCCTCTGCACTTATTATAGACGTTTTGTGGAAGGATTTGCGGATATAGCAAAGCCACTACACCAGCTAACGGAGGAGAAAGTTAAATATCAGTGGACACCGGAGTGTGAAACATCATGGAAGAAGCTGAAAGCAGCGTTATGCAGTAGTCCTGTGCTAGCATATCCCCAACAAAAGGGCCTCTATATTCTTGACACGGATGCTAGCAACTCCGCAATTGGATGTGTACTATCTCAAGTCCAAAATGGAGAGGAAAAAGTAATCGAGTATTTCAGTAAGGTACTGTCCAAACCAGAGAGGAATTATTGTGTAACAAGGAAGGAACTATTGGCCATTGTTAAGTCCGTGGACCATTTTCACAAGTACCTCTATGGCCAACATTTCAAAATCAGGACCGACCATGCTGCATTAAAATGGCTACTGCAGCTGAAAACTCCAGAAGGTCAACTGGCTCGCTGGATAGAAAGACTGCAGCAATATGACCTCACAATCGAACACCGACCTGGAAAGTCTCATAAAAATGCAGATGCTCTGTCAAGAAGACCGTGCAAAGATGACTGCAAGCACTGCTATCGGGTTGAAAAAGCACAGGGCACGGTAATAGTAAACACAGTTCAGGTAGATGTTCCAGATGATTGGACAAAGGAAGTTCTAAGACGAGAACAAATGGATGACAGCGTAATTGGTCCTATATTAAGGGCAAAAGAAAAAGGAACGCGACCGGAATGGAAGGATGTTTCGGACAAAAGTGTGGAGCTGAAGGCATTGTGGGCACAATGGGACTCCCTTAAGGTTATAGATGGGCTATTAAAGAGAGCATGGGAAAGTCCAGATGGGAAGGAAGTTACCATGCGTCTGGTGATACCCAGCTGTCGGATCCCAAAAGTACTTCAGGAAATACATGATGGAGTGTCCGGGGGACATTTTGGTATGAATAAGACATTGGCTAAAGTACGGGAACGATTTTATTGGATAAATAGCCGTCAAGATGTGGAAGCTTGGTGCCGCAAATGCAAGGCTTGTGCAGCTACCAAAGGGCCACAGATGAAGAGCAGGGGCCAAATGAAGCAATATAACGTCGGAGCTCCTTTTGAGAGGATTGCTATAGATGTAGCGGGCCCATTCCCAGTGACAGATGATGGGAATAAATACATCCTGGTCGCTATGGACTATTTTAGTAAATGGCCGGAAGCCTATGCCATTCCGAATCAGGAAGCAGTTACTGTTGCTCGAGTTTTGGTGGATAACCTTGTATGCCGATTTGGTGTACCCCTGGAGCTACATTCCGATCAAGGGAGAAACTTTGAGTCGGGGGTATTTCAGAAAATTTGTGAGTTGCTGGGCATTCACAAGACTCGGACAACCCCTCTTCATCCCCAGTCAGATGGAATGGTGGAACGACATAATAAAACCATGAAGGAACATCTTTCTAAGGTAGTTCACAAGAACCAGCGAGATTGGGATCGACATATACCATTTTTCTTAATGGCATACAGGGCTGCCATTCATGAGACGACTAAACAGACACCGGCTCGTGTAATATTTGGGCACGAGATCAGACTGCCATGTGATTTGATGTTTGGTACACCAGATAAGAAGCCACTGTCCGTGGATGACTACGCAGACGAAGTTAGTCAACAGCTGAGGAATGTCCACGAATTGGTTCGAAACCAAGTTAGCATAGCTAGTGACAGAATGAAGGCTCGCTATGACCGGAAGGGAACGTCAGCAGGATTCAAGGAGGGCGATCTGGTTTGGCTATATAACCCACAACGAAAGAAGGGAAAATCTCCGAAGCTTCACCCACCCTGGGAAGGACCGTATTCAGTCATCACTCGGATCAATGACGTTGTTTACCGAATTCAACGTAGTAAGAAGTCCAAGATGAAGATCGTGCACTTGGATAGGTTGGCGAAGTATGAAGTATGTTGGGGAATCTGAATTGCCTGACCGGGACGTTCAGGCTTAAGGAGGGGGCAGTGTTATGTGCTGCCCTCTAACAAGGAAAGATGTGATTAAGTTCATGTTCAAAGTTTTCCTCAGAAGCTTAGTTACTTCCCTGACTAGTAGGGTGGCGCCGTCTATGAGCCAATTGACGAACAATCATCTATTACATGGTAGAAAATTATGGAGAATTCTAGAAAAAAGTTCTAGAAGGATTCCAAGTGTGTATATAAAGAGGTGACTCCAGCAGATGGGGGAAGAGTTCAGTTGAGTGAAGTATGCAGTTTAGTGAAGTAAACAGACAAGAGAGTTTTTAGGTTAGACAAGTTTAAGAAGAAAAGTAAAGTGCTTAGTGTTTTAAAAGTAGTGAAATTATATTAGATTAAGTTATTATTAGTTGTGTGATTTTTAAGTATTTGCTAGTGTAATTTTAGTGATTAAATAAATCAGTGGTTTGTAAAAATTCTTGTTGCAAGTTATTCGAATCCACGGAGTGTTTACTGAAAATTGTAAGAACGTAACAATATCATTGAAATCAGCAATGAAGTGGCTAAAAGATTTTCAAACAAGCGATCAAATCAACCTATTATTAGTAGTGCATATTGAGATAATTACAACGCCGTGTATAAATAGCGTGTCTGTTTTTCTTCTTTTCGTTTTTGTGGTCATTTCTTATCATGCCTGATTTATGCGGAAGCTGTAGGCAAGCAATCAATCGCTCTAATCTGGCGATTCAATGTCAAGGCTCTTGTGAGAAGAAATTTCACGTTAAATGTACTAAGTTGCCATCGAGCATCAGTGGGGACGCTCTCGCTGAGTCTGGTATAAATTGGAAATGCGCTAACTGTTCGTCTGTTAAAACTGACAAAACCGACCCAATACTTAATAAATTACTGCAAAAAAAAAAGGATGAAATATCAAATAATGGTAGAAGTTAAAAATATTCATACAGACATTATGAAGTCACTTCAATTTTATGGCGATAAAATTGATGAATTCTCTAAAAAAATTGCACAGGTGGATGCCATGGCTAAAACAGTTGATGTTGCTACAAATGATATTTCACACCTGAAAACTGGATATATTAAATAGAAACAAACGAAAAGCATATTGGCATTTGTTCCCAATGTGAAGTTTATTTGATGTTCTCTCCCTCTTTCTTAGATTTTAGGAATTTTGCCGAACCTCTTCCCTTAAGAAGAGTAGGGATATTTTACTTGCCTAATATTTAATAGACAAGGGATCGACGGCTTTACATCCCCTCCAAAGGACGGTATATCCCCTATACAACCCTCGCCTATAGCTTCGGCACTTTCACTGATATACAAGCCGCTGGCAGATGTGTGAGGCGAGAGCGCAGTCTTCGTTGGAACGGTTACCCATCCAACTACTAACCGCACCTTACGTTGTTTTACATCACATATCGAAGTATGTACATAGTAAAGACGCACCCACGCTCGCCCCTTTGTAATATTTACTCTTGTGTATTTTGTGTCACCCTGTCATTGGACAGCTCAACTGTCTGTTCTGCTTCTTAGTAAATAAATAAATAAAAACGTAAGTATAACTTGTAAGTAGCAAGTGATAATTTTCAGTGCATCATCGATGACACAGCCACACAAAATAGTATATGCAATAAGCCCAATATTAGGCTCATTTTATGTGAGTTGCATACTACACTTTTTCTACGACAACCCACTAACCAATTTAATTTTTTCGTTACTTGCAAATTATAATTTAGTATCATGGATATTAAATGTATGCAGCATGGCCTTTGACAGTTTATATACTTTTGAAAGTTCTAAAACTTAGAAACTGTTTAAAATTGGCACTGCTTATGGCCAGAAAGATTAAAAGGGACAGGTGGGAAAACGTTAAGGCATTTCTAAGCTTACTCATAGGCTTTTAATAAAAGAAAAACAGTATCTTGGTAAAGATTGAACTTAATCAGGGCAAATTTAGGTCATCAATCATTAAATACATTTAATTTAATGCCAGCTCTGTAAACACTCTGTATATAAATCATATTTAAATCTATTTATTACATGGTACATTTAAATACACTTACAAAGATGTTAATGCTTTTAGTCCCTGGAAAGCATCGGAAGAAATTTTCGAAATTTTGTTGTTGCTCAAGTCACTGAAAGAAAGTCTAAAAATTTCTGCTCGCTTTATAAATGAAAGTTACTTACATTCTCCTCAGTCGTTTATGCGCAACAAAGGCCTTCGTTGGTATTTCAATAATTTCATTTTGTTCCAAACGTCTGAAAATAATTGGTGGGTTTACCTCAATACAGTATAATTTTACAATATAAAGAACTTTTAGAAACTTAAGGAACTAGTAAGAAAACCAAGCCTTTAATAAATAGAAGATTTTAATTCTCCATAAAAACCAAAAACATTTAAGGTGGGCATGTCCAAAAGAGAGAGAGAGAGAGATCCGATAAGAAAATATTTATTATTTTTGGCAATAATTTTTTTTTAATAGATATACAGTGGGGCAATAATGCGTCGGACCTCGATATCTCGAGTTCTACGATAGCTAGATATGCCCACCTTAAAGAAATTAGATTGGAGGCGAATTTACCCCAACTAATTTTTCTGTTATTCGAATATAAATGAATTTTGTTTAAATTGAATTGAAAGGGGCGTCTCTAAAACACTGCCAAGAAACAGCCCCACTAGATACAGAAATTTAGTGCTGGGTATGTCTTGATAGCCAATACCCCACGAATTCTTTACACAACTCGTGTGCCATACAGAATCAAGCACTACAGTTTAGAGCGCCTTCTATTTTGTAACCAATTTCTCTTGTGTCAAATAAATCGTCGTTTAGCACCGTTCTGCAATGGGCGCCACCTCGTAGACACACTACGAAGTTAGCGCTAGAAGTGAGAACTTACAAACTGGTCTAACAACTTCAGACCTAAATTGGCTATCAGTAAATCGCCCTTATTCTGAATTTTAAAGGCTTAAGTAAAAGGAAGTTGATAATAGCACATATTGGACTTACAATTCAGTCGTTCCTTCTGGCAAGTGATCGGGCACGTTAGTAAGTCCCTTTTCACGACAGTCCACTATGCCACCATCGGCGCATCTGCAGGGATGTGGGCACTGGGGTTCACTGATGCATTCTCCATTAATGGCACGTTCTGCCAAACCTGCACAAAAATAATTACATTCTTGTTAAATGTTGACTCAGTCTAACTGAGGAATAATAACTAACTTGAAGATATAAACTATGTTAAATGACATATATTTGATCTTGACATAATATGCCATTATGTACAGTAGAATAATTGATGTTAACGATTTGTTTTCGTCGACAACTAAGTGTCCAGGAAAATTTTATTTTCAACCTCCTGGTTGCAATAAAAATATTTTTTCCAAAAAGTGGGTGGAGCTTCAAAAGTTAAATGCACTTTTCTAATACGCTTACACAAATTTTCTGCTTATCTGTGTAATATATCACGTTCTATTAATCGTATTGGAACAACAAAAATATCAGTTCATTCGCAGTGAAATTCTCTAGAAAATCCATACTAGTCAAAGGTCAATCCGCGATCCTTAAAAAATTAAAAAACACCAAAAATTTTAGAAAAATTCAAAACCGCATAAAAATTTGAGTAAAGACGTTAGTTAAGAGGGACTAGAGAGAATGATTTCACCAATGTTGGTGAAAATAAAACGCATCTATGAGGTCGAATATACTCAAGGCGGACGTTGTAAGTCAAATAGAGCGTAAACATGTTCCTAATTTTAACACCTTTTATAATCCGTCTGCGACGGAAGGAGTCTAGGTTTAATTGTTTTAATTTTCTTTTTAGCCGAACCAGTCCCACTCCGCCCGGCCCTGCAATCTACCACCACATAGCGCGGTGGTTGCACGGTCGGACCCGGTGTGGGTTCTGGGGAGGTACTTCTTTGTATTAAAATAAGAAATAAAGACTTTTTGAATTGAATTGGTTGAAAATGGCGGACGAGTTACACAAATACAATACAACGTATTTATTTAACATAAGTAAGCAGTCACAAGAATATTTAAGTCCACAATGATGTCATTCACTTTGCTTTTGGTGGCTCTCCCCTTATTGAGCACTCCTATAAGTCCCATATGTTTATCCTTATTGGATTGGCACAACAGCTTACGATTAGTAGTGGATTTTGTGAATTGGACGAATATGTAAGTATTTTCTGACGCGACCAGACCACCTCCCTTCCCCGTTTTCGAAGATGCTGAAAACGATGGTGGTGGGCAAAATTCTTTGCACAACCCCCCCAAACGGCCAAAAAACAGTCCCAAATTGGGGTGAAACGCAAAGGAGCGCGCCTCCGTCGAACAAATACCGGTTTATCCCCAGTTTCGAGGATGCTGAGACCGACACCAGTCTTGAAAATCATCCCCGATGCAAACCCACCCTCTAAACAGCCAAAAACATCACGGAAAAGGAGGTGAAACGCGAGGGAGCGGACTTCCGTCCGGAAAACACCGGTTTATCCCCGTTTTCGAGGATGCTGAGACATACGTCGGCCTTGAAAATCATGCCCGATGCAAACCCACCCCCCAAACAGCCAAAAACATACCGGAAAAGGGGGTGAAACGCGAAGGAGCGGGCTTCCGTCCGACAAACACCGGTTTATTCCCGTTTTCGAGGATGCTGAGACAGACGCTGGCCTTGAAAATCATCCCCGATGTAAAACCCATCCCACAAACGATCAAAACCGCCCTTGAAAGGGGTGAAACAGCAAGTTCCCTCTCCCCATGGCAAAACCAGTGCACTCGTCCGTTTTCGAGGATGCTGAGACCGACGCCAGCCTTGAAAATCTCACCTGAGATGAGTCCATCTATCACACGGCAAAAAAGCAGAAATCATCTATTCTTTCGTACTGCATGCAATTAATATGTCTCCGGATTAAATGTCAAACAGAAAAAATCGGCGTACACTGCGCCTGTAGGGTTGACGTGGAAAAATCATGTATACAGAATTGCACATAGATTTTATTTATAACATTAGATCAGCCATAACACTTTTATAAATGAACACAGTGACTTATTTACTACATATAAAATACGAAATAACTTATATAATCTTATTAATACAAGAAAAAATACAATCATTATTAATCAAGTCCATTATATCTATGTATTGATTAAGTCAAATCAATCTAGGACGTTTACAAGTGGGGTTACAAATTTGATTTTCATCGAAGTGAACGTTAAACCCCTCAACGTTACAGGATTCATTCACCCCCTTTTCCGGTGTGTTTTTGGCTGTTTGGAGGGTGGGTTTTACATCGGGGATGATTTTCAAGGCTGGCGTCGGTTTGGGAGTGTTTTTTAGCCATGCATGCTTAAAAAGAACTTTGCTCACCACCATCATTTTCAGCGAAGAGGGGGGAGCTGGTCTGGTCGCGTTAGAAAATACTTACGTTCTTCGGGGTGTTTTCCGACAAAATCCACTCTATAGTACATTTTAGAGAACCGCCGCTTGATTTATTCTGCAACACAACAATGAAGGGGAATTTACAATGATCCTAATACGCAAAATGCCCGCGGTTGCCGTATAACTGGTTGCCTAATGGACAGGTTAGATTTAATACTTAACTTATATCGATAGACGTTTTCTCTGCTGGTAAAATGAATTGAATTGAGCAGGTATTCTACACAAAACTGTAACCTCTCTAAAAAAATGTGTATGGTTTTTGATTTATAATTGAAAACGAAAACAATCAGGAATCAGTAAATAAAATGCATATTTAGTAGAAAAAAGTTACGAGTCAAACGTTCATCCATTTTCTTTTTTTGTATGTAATTTTTGTGATTTTTACCAAAATTGTGTTTCGTTGACTTGTAACTTTTTTCTACTAACTCTGCATTTACAATAAGCTGATTGTTTTTGTTTTCAGTTATAAACCATACACATTTTTTTTGAGCGAATAACATTTTTATGTTGGATACCTGCTTGATTCGCAGCATTAAGAAACATATTTTGTGTGTTTTTAATTCCACTTACCAGACATAGGGTTATTCATTATAAATTAACCCACCCCTTATCATAATTATTATTGCCTATAAAAAAAGTTTTAACTAGAAGTGTGGTTATGACCGAATTTTGTTTAAATGCCATCAAAAATACAGTAGCATGCGGATTTCAGAGGATACAAAAAATAATATATATTTTTTAATGGGATACCCTGTATATTATTACATTTTTGGAATTATCCTTTTTTCCTGATTCCTGAAAATCCAAGTCTTATACACACTAAATCCCAATGTAATATTTTCCTCCCTTTAATAATAGGATAGGGGTGGTAGAAAGGGTGGTCAATGAAAAAAAAATTTAGAAGCCCTTGGTTCTCGTATACACACTAAACCCCAATTAAATTTTTTATTCCCTTTAAGAATAGGGTGGGGGTGGTAGTAGAGAAGATGGCTAATGCCAAAAAAATTTTAGAGTCCCTTGGTTGGTTCTCGTATACATACTGAATTCCAATTTAATTTTTTACCCCCTCAAATAATAGGGGGGGGGGGGTAGAGTGGGTAGCTAACGCCAAAAAAAGTTTTTGAGACGTTTCGTTCTTGTGTGCACACTAAATCACATTTGAATTTTTTTACTCACTTTCATAATAGTCTGGGGTGATGGTGGGGGACAGGGTGATGAAAAAAATTTTGAGACCTTGACTCTATTTACCCTTATTTAACCTGTTTACCCCCGAACCCTTCAACGGAATTCGATCAAAATATAATCTAGTTCCAGATATCGTTATAATACATAAGTACTAAATTTTAAATCAATATCATAAACGGTTCCAGTAAACGTGCGCAAGAGACCGACAGGAAATTTTTTTTGCTCAAATTTAAAATCACGACGTTTCATGATATTTTAAGCCTATTTCAACAACAAAAAATATATATATTGATATATGTTTGCGTTACTATACTTCCACTGGACGTGGAAGTAAGATCGGGACCTTCATCCAACTTTTGAATCATCTGGAGGCGAAAGTCCAACCTTTTACTTTTATTAGCCTTGTTATAGTTCTACTTTTCACACATCACAGACAGACACATTTTCAAAAAGCTTAAAATTTTCCAAATAATTAATTACATTTACCACGTCAAACTATTAAAAAAAGTCATTACGCATTTTAAATTTGCAAAAAACTACAATTCTAGTCAACAAAATCTGGAAAAATACAACCCAAGAGTTACAAACAACTGCCCTAAAAATACAACTCCCTCACAAACTCGCATCACATCGTATATACTCCCCACACCCCAAGTCACAACATTATTACTCGTTTCTATAAGTTTTTACAAAACAATTTTCTCTTAAATTCAATTCCCCATTCAAGTTTCAAATCATACATCAAAACAATTTCTGTCTGACTCGCCCAAACAAAAGTCATGTCTACAAGTTCCGCTTTATTAAAATTCATATTGTATAATTCCCAGTATTTTAAATTCAATACAAATTGTAACGACCGATAAGTGTGATAAGTGCTCCTTTGTACACGACAATTTATACCAAACTGATGAGGTTTTATTGATTGTCGAATAACGAAAACAGCAAAAAATGTACAAAAACCATTACAGTAAAGGACCGGTTAAATACTATTTACTCATTTCAATGGATTGGAAGAAATGGTCCCACTAAATGGCCTCATTTAAAAATTGCATAAAGACGTGTGTCAATCAGCATGGGCAACATGTCGAACACCTATTATAAATTTCTCTAATGAATTATTTGAGGGAATCTCTTTTTTAAGTTTATTCTTGTATTTGACACTTATTTATTTATAAAACGAAAATGGTTGCAATTAGCCATAGGGAAGTACTTACAAAAAATGTTCGTTTTTCATTTCTACATCACATCGTCGAAAAATATACAGGGCGTTCCGTTTGAAAAAATTGAGAAAATTCAATTTAAAATGTTCTTAATTGAAAAATAATTTTTGACCACCCTGTCCGTTTTTAGGAAATGAAAATGATATGAATGAATAGAGCCTAGAAAGAGGCTTCAAAAAATGTACTGATATACATAGCATTCCATTTAAAAAAAAAACACTTGGTCCTGTAATTTCGTTTTCGCCCTGTATATTCGAAAATAATTTCCAATTATAGACTTTTTTATCTAGTTTATTTGTAATTTAAAAAAAAATTCTAATTATCGTAGAACTCGAGATATCGAGGGCCGACCCACCCTGTATAATGAATAAGCATATACAAAATTCAAGAATAAAGTTGAAACATTAGATTTTTCAAATAATTGAACAGAAAAAATATAATAAATGCTTCACATGTTAAAAAGGATAGTTTGCTCAAAGTCAGTTTCATAGTTTTTAATTTTTAGAATACCCTGTATAATTTTTATATGATGGTATTTATGTAACGTAACCTTAAGTTTGACAACTGTTTATAACTCCCTAAGACAAGCACGTTTTATAAAGAATACCTAATAATACAGTAAAATTACCGCTTAATGAAATAACGTTTTAAACCTCTAAAAAGTGGACTGGCCTCTAATACATACATTTTTATTTAAAACGTCAAATTTACTCAGGCAAATATCTTACCTGAACATTTAAAATCGTGATCCTGCAGGTCCACTACGCTCTGCCCCTTCAGATGATTAGGCGAATGGCACTTGGTATACTGCGCCAGCCTCGGGGAATGTCGCAAATATCTAGCCAACCATGACAACTGACAATCGCAATGGAGCAAGTTGTCGCTTAGTCTCAGTGTGCGCAGCCGGAACATGTTGCTGAACATGTCCTTGCCTATCCATGTTAGGTTGTTGTTGTTTAGAGTCCTGCGGATTGAAAAATGACGTAAAAATCGCGGTACATCGGCATTCTTATTGGCCGTGTGTCGATTTCGCAAAGTTTGCCGTGGGAAAACAGAAACAAGACGAACCGAGAATGCATAGAAAGGGCTGTTACATGAGTTAAAATAACAAGCAACTATCAAATGCTTATTGGGTGATTTGTTGAAGAATAGAATACTTCTTAATAATTCTAAATTTCTGAAAACTGGTTGGTACAGTTACAAATACCCCACTATTTGTATTCCCAAATTAGCTGGCCAAAGTTCAGTGTATTAGTATTTTCAAGAGCAAAGTTGTAACTAAAACTTTAGAAAATCAACAGAAAAATAAGAAAATAGAGATATGACTTTGACTTTTATGTTGAAATTTAGTGGCTCATTGAATCAGTGTTTTATATTTGGAAAGTAAACAGAACCTTAAATGTGGAGGCTTTGCACATGTATAACCAATAAGACAAATAGAACTTTTAAAACATAAAATCCTTATTCTTTTCTATTATTTGGGTTTTCTACCACGTATTATTATCCTCTTCAAAACAAATCACCGAATCTACAAAATAATAGAATTATTGGAAAAAAGCCTCTGCGCCCGTGACGTTTACGCCAAAGGAATAGTCAGAGGTTATGTTTTGCAAATAATATAAATCGGAATAAACACAGAAATAATGTATTTTGCTGACGTTTCGGCAAGTAATCTCTTTCCGTTTTCAAAGCTTTTTGGAAGAACTCTTATTTTGCTGTGTATGTCAAATACACAGCTTTAAGATTCTGTTTATGTTATTTCCATAGATACTTACTACTTACACAGAACATAGAACTGATGATATTTTCTTTTAGATAATGTTGAGTTTGTTAAGTACTTCTTTTAACATTGGTAGCCAGGTTGTACAAATATCTACAGAACAATTCGATACGCACTTATCTTCATTTAATAAGATTATTGCTGATTCTTTAATTTTTCTTTTTTTGGTATCTGTTTCTTTTGTTAAAATTTTTGCCGAGTCCCAGTTTATTCTATGTCCGTTTTCCCAAGCATGTTCACAAATCTTTGATTTCTGAATTTCATTCTATCTAATGCAATTCTTGTGCTCATCCAACCTCACACTGAAAGGTCTGGATGACTCACCCACATACCCACTAAACATGAAACATGAGAATAATGTTGTGTAACGTTTTAAACAGGTAATACTTAAAACGTATTTCAATAACCTCATTCAAATTATCTCATAAACGTTTTCTAAAAAACATTCTGTTGTCGAACATTCAAATTATGTTACGAATTTTTGGAATTTTAACATTGAAAAGCAACATTTATAAAACATTCTTTCAACATTTGTTGAAGGTAAAAATTAAGTAAAGAGTAATTGTTAAACAAACATTTTTATAATTGTAATTTTAACGTTTGTCAAACATTCCCTCATCCTACATTTTGTCTAAACGTTCTTATAACGTAATAAATTTTATGTTGTACTAACTATATTATCATCAAGTTCGAAGAATATCCATAATCAAACGTTTTATGTATGTAATTTTAATGTCTCACACATTTCCTCATATGCATTATCTAAAACGCATTTGCGCAGTGCGATGTTAAAAAATATAGACTGTAACTGCCATTTTGAATGTTTGTTCTTGTTCGTTTTGTGCTTCTGTAGGGTGCTGCGTAAATAAATTAGTGTTACAAGAGATCATTAGGTATTTATAAAAGTTTTGTATTGTGTACGTGCCGTGTGTGGATAAAAATAGAGCAAAATAATGTAAGTAGAATGTTTTTATATACTTGCAAGGAATTTTCAACTAGATTGCAGCATGAGTTTTGGCGGTGCAGTCGTTGCATGATGGTAAAATTAGTAATGTGGTATCTATAGTCTATACGCTGGGTACCTCTACCTAGTGTCAATATCGGTTAATAAGTAATGTCGGCTAAAAAAGACTAAAAAGATGCAACTGAATATTGCACATAATAATTAAAGCTCTTTTTTGGAAAACCCCATTCACACAACTTTGATCTTTCAATTTATTCTATTTGAAATTCACGGCTCTTCTTTTCTTTTGTGACTTTACATTGTTTGTTTTGTGCTATGAAAATTGAAATAATTATTTAATTTTTATCATTCCTTACATAGACAATTACATATTATGCTGTGCCCTAACCTATATTGATTGATTTTGCGAGATATATAGATTGTTTATCTGTTTTTAGTTATTTTGTCCTTGTGCAAAACAATGTATCCGATTTATTGTATTATTATATACCTATAACCTATAGGGTCTATCTAGTAGTTAAATACTGATGATACCTAGTTACTTTCTGTTACCTGTGTAATATAATATATGACAAAATACCATCATATAGCATATATTTGTTAAAGCCGAGCTGATAGAAATGTTATTTAAACTGCATGCTGCATGGGCCCTAATATAATAATATTTATCTGTATGCGCACTTATTAGTTAATAACAATACGGTTGTAATGCAATTGACAAAAAATTCAAATGTCTGTAGTACAGAATAGTGGTTTATGAATAGTTTGCTTTTTTATTGTTGGTTTATTTTTTAGGGTTTTGTGCTTAATTTATATACTTTAATAAGGCCGCTTAGAGAAGGTATCTGAATTATAACTGTATTTATTAACAAATAAGTTTCTTATCATTTACACCGAAATTTTCTGCTGAAATATTGCCATTTCTTGTTTCAGATATGTGTGTGCATCAGGGACAACATAATGTGTAGCATAAATTACTGTGTCATATAGGTAATAAATATGTTGTTAAAAATACATTTGAATAAATTTATCTGCAAAAAGCAAGTTTATATTTTTATTTATGCAAGCAGACACATTTTTAAAGAAAACAAAATTAATACACATATTTTTCTATTAGTATGGTAATTAATAGCAGTGTAAAAATTTAGTAATGAAAATATGAGTAAAATCAAAGTAAATTACCTACATTGATTAAACCTTTTACAAATTTATTAATTCTTTATTTGAATGGAAAAGTATAATATCGGTAGGTACCTATGTTATTAACTTATTTATTTATTTATCAATAATATTTAAGACAACGGACATGGATAATTATGAGGAGGATGCAGAATTAAATGTTTCATATCTAAAGAAAACGACAACTAAATTTGTGCTGGCATGAATTCAAAATCGGTGTGAAAATTATAATAAAAAAGATATATATTAAAGCGCTAGCAGTGGCTCAGTCTATTTTTATATTAATTATTATTATTATTGCAGAATACTTCCATGAATAAATAATAAACTTCCATAAATACTTATAGAACCAGTGTTGGAAGTGTTACTCTTTGTCACTAATGAGAGGTTTATTGGACGAGTGTAAAAATGCTTTGAAAACAGAAGTTTCATGCACACAATTACTTCTACGACCATTAAAAAAGTAGGATTATTTTTCTTTATTTCAGTGTGAGAGAGGTCACTTTTTAATGTTGGTACTGACGATGTTAAGTAATAATTAAATTTGTTTAACAAACAAAAATACAGATGACAGCTGTGTTTCATAACCGATGCTATGATTGTAGCCAAGGCAGTAAATATGTATTTTTCCATATTGAACAAGTCTTTTTCTGCCAATTGTTTAGAATTAGAAGTTAAGATTGTGGTTATTTTTAATATAATGTTAGCCATTGTGTTGTATAAATTTATGGACATTTGATAATTTTACAGTATGTTGATACATAAAATCAAACTTTTAATAAAAACAATCACAGTTAATGATAATTCTAAACAAACTGCGAAAAAGCTATATATTCATCAAATGCAGATTTACTGCCTTCGCTGGATTCACAGCCTTGGTTTTGTGGATTTACCTCTACTATGAAACGCCAGCCACAGCAGAAAATTTGCCATTTTTTTGCCAGTTAAACAAATACTCTCTTACATTGTCAATAGCAATATTACAAAAGTAAAACTGAAAAAAGTGACATCTTTGGCACTGAAATCAATAAAAAAATCCTACTTTCTTATGTTCGTAGAAAAACATTTTACAAACATTACTGAACTTACTTTACAATAATGTTAACAGGATGTGGAGCTGAAGCACAAAAAATTATTACCTACTTGTATATTAGCTGTTTAGAAAGGAAACTTTAAAGTAAAAATGTTGTAAGTTTTAACGTTGTTTTTATGTTCTAACAGTAATTTTAATGTTATGTAGACATTCAGTTATTGTATGATAAACAGTAATATGATGTTCAATTTTTAACGTAATAATGGCAACGTTTATTTGCAGGACATTTGCTATGAGGTGAATGTTATTCTAATGTCGATCAGCTTTTTTGGAGAACGTTCGGTTGTTATGTTAGAACAATAATTAAACATCATTACAATGTTCACATGTTTAGTGGGTAACATTTATCACATTCGGACGGGATATTGTAAATACAGTTTTTTGAATTCTGCTCCGTTTATCTAAAAGAAAATATCATCAGTTCTATGTTCTGTGTAAGTAGTAAGTATCTATGGAAATAACATAAACAGAATCTTAAAGCTGTGTATTTGACATACACAGCAAAATAAGAGTTCTTCCAAAAAGCTTTGAAAACGGAAAGAGATTACTTTCCGAAACGTCAACAAAATACATTATTTCTGTGTTTATTCCGGTTTATATTATTTGCAAAACATAACCTCTGACTTTTCCTTTGGCGTAAACGTCACGGGCGCAGAGGCTCTTTTCCAATAATTCTATTATTTTGTAGATTCGGTGATTTGTTTTGAAGAGGATAATAATGCATGTGGTAGAAACCCCAAATAATAGGAAAGAATATTCGTAGAATGCCACAAATAACTTTCAGACAATATAAAATCCTTATTTTACTATAAAGAACGTAACCAGACTGCAACCAACAGCTACTCTCCGGGCTATGTGCCCCGTCCAGCGCTGAATTACAAGTTACAAGCCTGGCGCGATAAGTGTAATAATTGCATATTACTAACAGAACGCTTTGATTGCAACAAACACCAGCCGAAAGACTGATCCTACTTAAAGGAGCTGTCGTGCCAGTCGCCCCACACCACTTGCAGACTGCAGTTTCGAGCTGTTGACTCTCGTCAGTGCAAGGTAGGCATGTGACGACCGACACAAGTATCCTTCGACTATTTGGTATATCTCGGCATCCTTAGGGTAGCGACATGCAAAACAATCAGCAGACGCCATCTAGCGGTCCAGTGTCTGTTGCAATCGAAAAATAAATAGCCTGACTGAGCTTAGCTCAAATGTGCTTCTAGAGGGCAGAATATTAAAACATAATATTTTCAGTCGCAAAATCCTCTATAAAATCCTTATCTTACTATAAGGCCCGTAAGCTCAGTCAGGCTTTTTATTTCTCGATTGCAACAGACACTGGACCGCCAGATGGCGCCTGCTGATTGTTTTGCATGTCGCTAAGGATACCGAGATGAGAATTGCAACAAACTAAATATTATCACCAGATACCGCTAGTGGTATTGACTAAGTGTAGCTTTGATTTTTATTCGATATGATTTCTCAAATTACCCGTATTTACCGCCTTCGCACCTTTAATTCCGAGATTATTAACAAAGCGTCGAGGTAATACAGCACGTGACTCTATTACAAGATAATGCTCCAACAATGTTACCTGTAAGCTTACGGACTGGGATATGGAGAATATTCCAGGATATTGATCACGTAGCAACAGGTAGGTATTCAATGGCCTTACGAGGATCCTCCACAAAGCTCCTAATTATTTTATTATTACGTTTGGTGCAAGTATACTTTCTTTTTAATTTTTCGACTACATAATACTAGACTAAACAATAATTTTGCTGCCTTCTATCGGGTAATAAGTAGATGTAAATTGCTGTCTTTTACTTTTAAAATTGTCGTACACATTGTCAGTGTTTTCATTAAGAATCAGAGACAACTCAATGGCTATACAGTTCTAATAGGGGGACAAATTGGCGAACCCCATGTAAATAAATATTACTTTGACTTAGATAAATATTGTACAATATTAACTCACTATTCGTCAGTTCGAATTTAAAAACTATCTAATAGAATGCTACAGCCAAATTCTCATGTAATCAAATGCCATGTTTCGTTTTTCTTACGTAAACTTCACTGCATTTCATACTTACAAAACTTCCAAGTCCTTCATACTTCTAAGCGCATTATCGTCTATGCAAGTTATTCTATTATTGTCAAGTTGTCTGCAACAAAGATAAATTATATAAAATAAATAACACCAGGTTATTGGAAAAAATGTATTCAGCATGTAATTAAAACTGAAGAATACATTGACTTAGGAAAAAGCATCAGCCCTAATCAAAAGCGTTTAATAATATATGTAGATACAGATACTAGTTCAGAAGGTGGTACTGAAGTCTTTAGTGAGTAGAAATTAATGCTTTGAATAACAAATTATGTGATTTAGTGTACAGTGTGAATTTACTAATGTTTTGCATACATGCGCAAGTGCAATATGTAAAACATTAATAAATATATGTATACCGGGTGTTAGAAAAGTATGGGAACGGTGGAAAATCTTGAACAGTTTGCATCAAATCGAAAAATAAAAAAATACGTGTCAAAAGTTTTTCAAAAAACTATCTACTGATACCAAAATGACCGGGCAACTTTAAAATTTCAAATGGAAACCCCTATTTTTTATTGCGGAATCGGATTCTACGGCAAAAATACGTAAATTTTATTCCAGACATTTTTTTCGATTCTTGCATGGTGTCACTGTAATCACAAAAAATGAAAAGAAAACATTCTGTTTCAAGCGTAGCGTCTTGTGCCCATAAAAAACGTCCAATTCAAAAACTGAAAAACACGTATTTTGGATTCGACTCTCCCACCCCTAACCCAGTGGGTGGGGCGGGAGGAAACTTTGAAATTTATAATGAAAATCCCTATTTTATATAGCGGATTCGGATTCTACGGCCAAAATTACGTGAATTTTATATCGGGCATTTTTTTCGATTCTCGCAAGGTGTCGCTGCAATCGCACAAAATTGAAATAAACCTTAAGCGTCCATAAGTTTGTAAATATTTACAAACTCTAGCTACTCGTGTTGATAAAAAACATTCAGTTTAAAAAACAATATCTGTGATATCTTGGTTTGATTTTCCACCATTCCCATACTTTTCTAACACCGGTATATTATTTGATCACTATCATTATCATTATCATTATCATTTTCAGTTCTACACGACTTTGTCAGCTTAATATTCTATGTGCGGAATTTCTTTAAGCACTTAGAAGTAGTAATTTAGGATTCCTCGGGGATGTTCAGTATCTTTCTACATAGACTGCACGTCTACCACTGATTTTTGTAACTTAACCATCAAGTTTCCCCTCAGACTGATTGCGTTTAGATTCTGGGCTAGGTTTCTAGGGATTTCACCCGTCGCTCCTAGTATGATTGCGATAATAATCACCTTTTCTTGCTGCCACATTTGTCTTATCTCTTCTGCAAGTGGTAGGTATTTGTTGATTTTTTCGGCGTTCCTCTCCAAGTTTGCGGCATTGGGTATGGAAACCTCTATTAGATAAGTAGTGCGTTTATATTTTTGTTGTAATACAATGTCAAGAAGATTATGTTGTATCGGCCTATTGGTTATTATTTCCCAATTCCAATAGATTTTTGTCGTGTTGTTTTCTATGACATTTTGTGGCTCATATTTGTAATAGGGGATGTTTTCTATTGCTATGCCTTCTTGATGATATATCTCTTGGTGTATAATTTTGGCTACATTGTTATGCCTTCTTGTATATTCTGTAGCAGAAATGGTGGAACAGCACTGATGGTATGATCAACGGTCTCAGGTTTTGTTTTGCATAACCTGCATTTGTCGTTTACTACCTGGTCTTGTAGAGCTATTAGAAATCCCTCTGTTTCTGCATATAGATATCCTTTCTTTAGCCACGTGTAGGTTGCCTTGTTGTCTACATGTGGTTGCTCTACGGTCTGTGTGCTTTCCAGATTATCATTATCACTATCATTATCATTATTGTATATATTTTATTTGATAATTATTTATTTGTTTTCCAGAACTGAATGTATTTAGTTAATCTGGGTCGATTAGATCAAGTTAGGATTATCGATATAAATTTTATTTATTTAAAGAATTTGCTTTATTTATATTAGCTATTTTAATATCGAAAATCTTGACTCTGTATCCAGGCAAGGCAAGGAAATGCTCGTACCTCCTCGCGGTCCTTGCTGGGCAACAATAATAATAATATATATTCGAGGACATATTATATTATTATTGGCAGATCTGAGCAACGAGAGAATATTAATTTTAATTTAGAGTACCAAAATTAATCAATGCTCTTATGGCGCTGTAGTATTTTGTTCGCAAATTGGCTCACTTACCTTTGAGGTTGTAAAGTTTTTGTTGCGTTTTTTGACTGCCCAGCAAAATTGTACTCGACTATAACCAGATCCGCGTACATGTAGAACAGTAAGACGTTAATTACTGTTGCATAATTTAATGCAACAATACTCCATCACTATGCAAATTACTATAAATCACCTCTTTTACACACTCAAATTTTCAAATCTTCACTGATCGGCACAAAATAATACAATGAATTGCTTTTAGCTGATGTGCATGTAGTTGGATCTACTGCGTAGCTATCATGTAGAACAGCGAAAAATAATTTTGGTAGTGCCTCGAATAGAGTTTAAAGTTGGAAATCTAAATATTGAATTTATTACACCTAGGTAACGTTTCCAACCTTTGACGGAATATAGAACATTATGTCGGCTATCCATTTATGTTAACAACTCGAAACTTTTATATATGTATGCACAGTTACAAAAACTTTCCTATTTATGTAATGGCCGATTGCCGAAAAATATGTTTACGATCGATAGCTTGTATCTATTTCCTTTTTTGCCCAGTTTGAATATTTTTTTAACGACCTGTAACTATGTTTATGGCCCCTAATTACTCTAGAGAAAACGATGACTTACAAGTTTTTTAAGGCCGCTATGCCACGCAGTGTCTTCCTCCCGATGACAGAAATCAGGTTATGGCTGAGATCCCTGGAATAATAAAAAAACATTTAAAACATATTTTAGTAGTTCTTAAATCAGATAAATTAAAAGAAATGGCGTGAGAGAAGAGCCCTGGCGCTACGAGATGAGAAGGTTTGTTAATTAGACAGATAAGCATTTTAAATTAAAATTTTTAGGTATGATATTTACATATTTTATACGCTGTTATGTTACAAATGAGGATTTAATTATTTATTGTAGTGTGTTTAAATTTATTAGATGTCAGCTTATGATGGTGTTAGTTTATAGTTGTCTAGTTAGATTTGTTATTTATTATATTTGTTAAATATATTTTTTAATAATATGAAGGGATGACGTACAATGTAGGATTCCAAATAATGAAGTCCGTTTTTTAAACGCCGATATCGACAAGATGAAGCCAAGAATACTGATAAACTATGTTAAGGCGCTCGGCAGGGTGCATAGCCCGGAGAGTAGCTGTTGGCTGCAGTCTGGTTATGATCCTTATTATTATGTTTTAATATTTTGCCCTCTAGAAGCACATTTGAAATACGTTAAGCCCAGTCAGGTTATTTATTTTTTTGATTGCAACAGATACTGGACCACTAGATGGCGCCTGCTTACTATTTTGCATGTCGCTGTCCTAACGATACCGAGATGTACCAAATAGTCGAAGGATCCTCGTGTCGGTCGTCACATGCTTACCTTGCACTGACCAGTTTGCGACGTAAATATTATGTTTTAACATACTGCTTTTTGGCACTAAATCCTTCGGGAAACACCAGATGTCTTAAGTACAGAAAATATTACTGTATTTTATATAAAAAGTTTTATTTGTATTGTCCGAATATTTTGTAGTTGAATATAGATAAATATAACGGAAAAAACTCGATAACTACTTTCCATTCTACAATATCGTTAGCTTTAGATGATGCTAAAGAATTAAGGCTGTTTTTTCTTGTCTTCTATGCGATATCAGTGTTTAAATACAGAAACAACTCTTTTGAATCCTATTTACAGTATGCAAAGTTGAACTGGAATAATTTGTGTAACTGGGATATCCCAACGTTCCTGTAGAAATCTTAAAATATTTATTTCGTTTTACACATGCTATACTTCAGCTGTAATGTTTTGTAAATAAAACAGCCGTTTTCGAGTTATATGAATTTTTTTATTAATTCTGCGCAGCGCCATCTCTGTGCACTGTAAAGGAAAAATTGTAACTAGGGTTATTGAAAGTCGTTCTCTATTTACAAAAATCAAATATCTTTATTATTTTTCGAAAAAATTGCCTGGAGACTTTGAATTGAAACATCCTGTATATAAAAGAGATACCAAGAAAAACTATACCTAAGAAGGTATAGTTTTTCCAATGTCAGTTTGAAATATTATAAATTCGGCGTTTCACAGGAAAGTGCTGTGCGAAACTGTTTTCGTGGAACCGGGCAGTACCGTACGTTTACTTAACTTTGCGCGGTGATTTTCTCCTAATAAGTTGTTTGTATTATATTTACTTAAAACAATTATTATTAACTGTGATATTTCTTCAAAAAATATTTTTAAAATGGTTTTCTTGTAGGAAAATTTACATAATGAAAATGTTGAAAACGACGTAACGGAGTCGATCGAATCGATTTGGAAGTTTAAAAACCAAGATTTACACGTGCAAACCCAGTATCTTCTTTTAAATATTTACAACTGCTTAAAGAGAGAAAATAATCAAATGACGGATACAGGTATTACAAAAAGAATGTTTGAATTAACTCAGATTCCGATTTTTATTATTAATATTGTCATTAAGAAAGAGGTTATTGTAGATCACTGTTAAAAGTAAACGGAAATATCAAAAATTTAGAAAAATTGCTTCAAAAGTCGTTATCCGAAGAACAATTTATAGTTTTTACTATATTTTTATTGTACCCCACGCTTTTTTACAATAAAATATTTAAAATATTTAAACATTAATTTTTACTTTTTAGTTCGGTTTGCTA
Organism: Leptura quadrifasciata; assembly: GCA_963675555.1. Lineage (NCBI taxonomy): Eukaryota > Metazoa > Arthropoda > Insecta > Coleoptera > Cerambycidae > Leptura > Leptura quadrifasciata. The sequence continues at coordinate 7,082,805 of OY776681.1, read as the reverse complement.
TTAACGCGTGTTTTTTAGTTTTTTTAAACTATAATTTTTTTCGCCAATCTCCTCTTTCTTGTTTTTGTGTTGTAGTTTAATTTTTCATAATTGTTCCCACGAGTAATGGACAATTAAACGGTCAACCCTCCCAGAGGTCCGATATTAACAACCCCGGCGCATCCGACAAAATGTCGACAATATGTTAGTCATTTTTAAAATTTTTATTTTGTCCGGATGATCCTGGTGAAGACATTAGGACAAAGCTGTCAAATTATTGTATTGTCGTCGATCCTTGATAAGTGTGTAAAGTTTCAGTTTAATCTTGAAGCTAATATAAAGCGTGTAAAAAATAAAATTGACGTACTTTATTTAAGATTCCTTACACAAATTTGACATAGCCAAGTTACAGAATTTATTCAAGTGAAACTTCCCACTGTTACCACACCTATTAGCAGGCCCATGAACATTTGTGAATATGAGACCGTAATTAACAAAATCAGTATATCAGTGAGGAATCTGAGCATTGAACTTTGTTGGGCAGTACTTTTAAGCAACAAAACGAATTAAGATCGGTACAGAAACCAACAGTTGCTTTAATTTTCAATGAATAGGTGTCTGCTTGCATCTATATTAGACTACAAACATAATGAATTGCCTGATTTTGTTAACTTAATGACCACTTTCTAAAGAACCCTCTACCTTTGACATGTATGAGATTGATACAACACTTATCATTAAAAATAAAACCAATAACGAATAATATAGTTTACGAATGAATATGTCTAGTCAAACAGTTTTTAATCCTTAACGAAAACTAAAAAGTGAATAGAAAATGTCTAAATGGGTACAAAAGATGTATCGTACGCCATTTAACGACAATAAGTGTTGTATTGCTCTCGTAAAACACAGAGTTACTTACAAACGAAATAAATTAGGCATCGTAGAAAATAAATTTTCTGGAATGTGTCGTATATAGTTTCCATTGAGACGTCTACAAAAAAATTAACAAATAATAGTGGACTTCTCTCGTAAATGGCTCTACTTACAGTCTCTCTAAATTTACGAGATCTTGAAATGCATCCCTTTCTACAGTACGTATATCGTTATCTGTCAATTGCCTGCGAAAACAATTTGAATGATTTAAATACAGTCTGAGAAAAGTAAACGGGCATTTGCCAGAATTTATGAGCTAAAAATGAATTTTGTAAAAGATAACAATTTAGAGTATAAAATATTGAATTCTGCGCCCACATACAGAGTAATTGAAGGCAAAACAGATCCCAATCAAAGAGTAACTCTTTGGCCCAATGTCGGGGAGTATTTGAAAACCATTTTTCGCACATTATAATACCCGGCCTCCTGAAGTGACGTTATAAAAATCGCGATGCGATGGTAGATTTCATAGATAAACCATTTATTTACACAAGCCGTCAATCGTGTCAATGATCGTGGGACTTATACAAAGAAATGCTTTGACAACATAATACGTTTATGTGAAACTCTTGATATAAACGAAATTTGTCAGTTTTCTGGTCATGCCTATCAAATTTCGTTAAAAAAATGTACTTAAAGCTTATACTATGATGAAAAGTTGTTAGGGATAACTCTCCATTGACTCACTTCGAAATATTGTTGCATTAAAATCATACAATATGTTACTAAGAGTACTTACAAAATCCTTAATTTCCCCAAATCTTGGAAGTCGGATTCGTAAATTGCAGTGATGTTGTTTCCCTGGAGATCTCTGGAACAAAAAGAAAGGTCGAGTTTATATAATGCCAGAGAATGTTATAGAGTTTGGATAATGCTTAGATTAAATCGAAACCTGCTTGAAACTGCTTAAAATCCTTCAAAGGATTACAAAATCCAATCCATTCATGAATCATACTGTCAGTCGGTTGCTTAATATAATGAATTCTTGAATGGCAGTTGCAATCGCTTTATGAGGTTCCCTCATACTCGCTATGTGTATTATGCGACGAAAATAATTCTATTGTATGACTTGTACAATCTGTGTTTTGAAAAGATTCTTCAATATAATTCTTTATTACAATTCTACATGTTATTTGAGTCTGTATTTATACCTTTTATGGAAGCAACATTAAAGAAGTAACTAGGTAATAAGAAAATCATATAAGAAAATAGAATAGAACGTGTACTGATGGATTTCAATTGATGTCGTCTACAAAAAGTTGCAGTAAGTTAAAATCGATAATAAGTATAAAATTTTGTAATTCGTCTATAAAGTTTGATATTGAAAATGTCATTCCTCTATTTTCATAAGATCATAAGGACAAAAAAGTCACTAGATAAAATTTGTCTAATTTGTGCCAATACAAGAAATGGATAAATCAAGAAAGTTTGGGATGCCTGCGAGAAGGGGATCAGAGGTATACAGTCTCAACAATAAGTAATACAAATGAAGAGTGGGAAATATATCAGAAACAACGAAACCAGGTAACATCAATACTAAGAAGACAAAAACGGAATATTATGAATGAAATATCGACGACAATAAAAAGGAATCTAAAAATATGTGGAAAACATTGAAAGAAATATGCCGAAATAAGAACCACTCGGCACCCAAAAAAATTCAGTTTAGGAATTAAAAAATCCAGTTTAGGAATTAAGTTACTGAAAATGATTTTATTGCTCTCAACAATTCTTGACAAAGCACGCAATGTACTCACAATATACGACGACTTTCAGACGAAACCCAAATTTGCTATTGACTTTTTTATTTTTTCATTATTAGTCAATCAAATCGAAAAAACAAATGAATAAAATGTCATGTATTTGTAGTCTAAAGTCTATATTAGTACTTTTTGCAGAATGGACTTGGGATGAGCCAAACGATGCGGTTTGAAGGGAACAAGGTTATGATGAAAGAAAGAGAACAAGAAATATAAGAGAACAAAGAATATTTGCTTAAGATAAACAGTTATTATTTTATACAGATTAAAGATAAGCTTGTGAATAGTTAGTGGACTTCTGTTCTATATATTGTTAAGATGCGTTATTATTATTATTAAATGGTGAAAATCTTTTGGGGTTAGGTCCAAGTGTATTAAAGAAAACTACTTTATTAATTAGCCGACGTTTCGATATTTTTTAATATCATCTTCAGGGTACTGAAAGATATAAAATCATCAAATAGTACGTATACAACCATTCAATATAACAAACAAACAAACATAAATATACATATTAAGAAAAAAAATAACATGTTGACATTTTATTAGAAGCCTCATAATAAATTCAACATATGTCCTTCAAACAGACAAAGAATAGATCTTCCAATAAAAAAATTATTTTGAAACGGGCGGGAAATTGCGCCATTAAATATAGCATTTTCCTCCCTTTTCAACGATATATCACATGCCATATTTATTCATTGGTACTACGTTAGTAATTATAAAAAACATTTTTTTAAAACCAATAAGTTTTTTTTTAACAAGCATTATACTTGCCGTGGAGAAGTATGATTAAATAAAACGATAAAATAATTCAATAAGTTGTTCAAATCTTTGCTATAATAAAACATTAACACAATTAAGAAGAACAAAGTAAATTCAGGTAACAAAAAAAAAATAATCAAGAAAGCAACATGGAGCAATTATGGAAAGAGTATTCGCAGTTATGCCAATGTATAGAGGTCCTCCATAAAAGCGTCACTCCTTGCTCAGAAACTTAAAATGTCTTTACCAATTAATTTAAGTATAATATCTATTTGTTTGTATTTCATGATTTCACTATTATTTTAATTATTTTAAAATAGTTGGCTATGAACAAACTTGACAATTTAATTTTTTGACAGATCATCTCAGTTAATACTTAAACTCTCACTCAATCACACTCGTTTAAGAATTTAGAATTTTCAAAAATGATTTTCACTCACATTGATCGTTATAATATGTTCGTTACATATTGCCAATGCAATTTTAACTCTGGATTAGCTCAAGTAGAATATAGAAACAGATTTTCACAAGCACTATATCCGAATAAAACTCTGTTCAGAAAATTAGCTACGAAACTGAAAAATAATGGTTCATTTTTAAAGAAGACAAGGTTGAACAGTGTTACTGATAATGCAAATAAGGTAAACCGAGTTATTAATTATGTAAGAAATAAAAATACAGAAAATTTGGATTTGGATTTTCCGCCATAACTCTGAAAGTAGGCCATGGATTTCAAGTGTCTTTAAAACATTTTGTAGGTTATATAAATCGGCATAATTTTCGTAAAAATTATTTTTTTTGTACGACCGATATTAAGTGAGATATTCTCGAGGGCCCTGATAAAATGGACAGCCTGTATATCGCACTTTTTATAAACGAAACTGCGGTAATTTTACTCTCTCTATTTCCTAATGAAATATTAGGCATTCATTTATTAGGCATATATTTATTTTCTCAATAAAAACCTCACCGTCGCGTCGAAGAAGAAAATAACCTACTCTTTCCTATCCTCTTTTCTTCTAGAGAAGTTTCATAACAGGAACAAAAAAGCTGAAACGTATTCCGAGCACATAGTCCATTACCGCAGACCAAGCCCACAATTAAAAAAATCAATTCAAAACACATTTAAAGCTATTCAGTTCAATTAAGTAAATTTGACGGAATTAAATTGAATTAAAAGCGGTAGTTGCGGAGAGAGAAGACCCCTTACGCAACCGAATTTCATGTTACATCTGCGGAGACAAATTAAATATAGAGGGCGCGGCAAACAAAATAAAAACCTCGTAATTAACTTGTCTTTACTTAATAAATGGTTTAAATCTATTAATTGTGTGCATCAGTTTGAAAATTTGATTCTTTTAAGTTCGCGGCGTATGAGTTTGGTCCGCTATGCAGATCTGTGCACATTTCTGATTATTAAGATTCAGGATGAGTTCTGAAAGCTGAATGATGCCAGGGGAAGCATTATTAAATTATAACCCCCAATCAAGTCTATTTTGAAGCTAAATTATGAAATTACACCTATTATCTGTCTGGGTAGTTTATGAAATAGTCCAGGATCAAAGATATTGCATGTGCGTATACATACATGCACAGACTACCAGACTGGCAACTCAATGTTAAATTTTTGTCCAGAAATCTATCTCTCTCTCTCTCCGATTTGCAGAAGCCAAATTCAGAGGGCGCCACAGTTGCAGACGCGGGAGATTTGACCATTTGTTTACTTTAACTTGTTTATGTACATATTTGACATTTAAAATTTGTGATCAAAGTGCAATGCCGTTTCATGCTTAATCTTTGATCACAAATTTCAATGTCAAATACGCCATATTTTATATATATACTATAGGAAATTAAAAGTCAAATTTGTAATACATCATAGAACTTTATTTTGTCAGACATAAATAAACATGTAATAAAAAGTATGACAAAGGAAAAATACATAGTAAAAGAAAGCATAAGAATTAAAAACACACATATCCTTAACCTAAACAGATACTTTAAAAATTACATCATAAAACTTGTATTTTTATGTGGTCGAGTGGAAGAGTAGCTTTGCTGAACTCCGCCACAAATAAATCCGCCACAAATAAAGACAGTTTATTACTATTATTAATATTTAAGGCACTTTTGTTTTATTATATTCAATTAAATTATCAATATCAAAAGAACCATATTTATATTTTACAATAACTCTCTTGCTAATTTCTTTTCGTGTGCATTTATTAATTGTAGTAAATACTCGCCTTGCAACCTCTTACATGATAACAATGTTCTCCAAATTCGAATTTTCAGTGATGACGAGGTTAGTACCTCAATAAAAAAAACTCAAGGCAAACATGACTACAGTGGCCGGATTCTAAGTTCCTATCGAATCGAATCGATATGATAGCAACGAATTTCAAACACGTGTCGTTTGAAATTCTACGTTGTTATAGAGTAAACTGTTATAGTATCATAAGACTGAAACAATAACTTCTTTGGTATCGAGCGTATTCTGTCGGTTAAGAGTTAAAATTGTTATAAGATACGTACTTAGAACCAGTAGTATCGTATCGACTTAATACGATAGCAACTTAGAATCCCGCCGCTGGACCTGATGAAATATATGGTTTTGCACAGTGTAGTTGAGATATTAAAAAGTCAACAGTACTTGACTTTAGGTCCTTAAAAATATTTCTGACAACATCAGAGTTACTCAGGTCACACATTTCTTTTATTTTATTTGCTCACTCTTTACACAACTTTTTTAATTTTCGTATGTGATCTGCCTTTTTTGAAATTACCTTAAACATAACTTTCTTCCTTGGGGTTGTATCTTCTTGACACAATTTTTTAAAAATTGAACTTTGGCCTCTGAATCCCCCAGATTTGGTATACGATGGTAGAGGTGTTGATGAACGATCAACTGGAGTACTTGGCACACTACTAGATGTGTCTGGATGCGGGTTTTCTAATTCCTCATTATGTGCAGAAGAAACACGAAGACCACGTGATGTCGATGGTAGACAGGTGTACAATCCCTTTGTGTTTCTACTGTGTCTCCACATGGATACCGGGTAGGAACTGCATTTCTATTGAGGATGTAATCGGTATCATTTGAGTATGACTCTACTGTGAAGTGCTTATTACAAATTCTAAGATGGCGTATAGTATTTTCTGACACTTTCATTCCCATTAAGCCCTGCCAAATTTTCGATCTGAAAACGATAATATTTATTTATTTATTTGAAGTAGATACTGTGGTAAGGCAGAACAATAATTTGAAGTAGTCTTACGATATTTAGAAATATATATTGCACTGTGCAAAAACTAAAAACAAAGACTAGAGCAAATGCACACTTACTTATGAAGGTTCCTGGGAAAATAGTGCAATTTTTGCACATCAACTTCTTCAGTTTCACAAACAATGCAGAAGGCAGAAGACATTTTAAGAAATAATCTGTAAAATGCAATGTTATATATTACTGTAATCCAATGTATATTTGCACAATAACACTCACCCAACTCCTCTTTGGAAATAGAATTTTTTAAAGGGCACTAAAAACTACGTATTCTATGTTAAAAAGTCAAGTTTCTACAAAAATAATATCACCAGCACAGTACACAATATAAATAACATAATAACAATGGACGACGTTTGACGTTTCAAATGACATTTGCGTTAAGAGCGACATCTGAATTTGGCTTCTGTTGCCTCGACCTTGACCGGATAAATTTCTCAGGGAAGTTGCCAGTCTGGTAGTCTGTGATACATGTATATGCGTTGTATGGACTGGTGGTCGAGAGGTGAGCGCATAGAGAGTATAACATCCCTCTAATCAGGGATTATATAATAGAAACTTCGCAAAAATTCTTTAAATTAAAGATACATAATTCCCCGCTTACCACTAATATGGTAGACATACGGGAACATCATAATTTTGAGCATACCCATAAGCTCATACATGAAAATCTTCCGATTTATTCGGACAGATAACAACATTTTAATTACACATAATTTTCTTGCAGGTTAAGCAGAACTTTGATGATTTGAATTGGTTTTGAGACATTATATTTATTCCTTTTATTCTAATATTAAAAATTACTACTTTTACCTGAATAATTGTTTTATTTCTTTAATTTTATGTATATAACCGAAATAATCGGTGCATTTTTAATTGTATATATATTTCTTTTTTAAGCAGGTTTTTTTCTTAGGTTAAGTTTCCTGCAAATTAAACACTCAATTGTATATATCAGAAAATTTATCATTGATTTTTTATTTTCTAAAACTTTTAGTAATTGTAATGAGATTTAGTTCAAACTTTTTAGGAGGACGTTATTTATTTTATTAACTTTTAATTCTATTTAATTTCATTGGCATAAGATCGGCCCCCCGTCTCGTTTCTAAGCAAACAGCTTATTTGTAACGCGTCGGGTACTATATATTATGTATTGTAAGAAATAATATAAATGAAATAAACAAAATAGAAAAAAAATGATGTGTATATAAAACCCAATAAAGAATTTTAAATTGTAATTGTAATTGTAAATTGTCTCTCACCCAAAAGTTCCGGGTTCGATCCCCGGTCGTGGCAGTGGAAAATACTGTGAGAGGGATACCTAGATACAAAGTCTATAATTGGAAATTATTTTTGAACATACAGGACGAGCGAAGACGAAATTATAGGACCAAGTGCCTCTTTTTTAAATGGAATGCTATGTATATCAGTACATTTTTTTAAGCTTCTTTCTAGACTCTATTCATTCCTATATTAACATTGAATATCTCCCAACCAGTTGGATGTAATGAATTTTTTTTGTTGAAATGCAATCTGCATAACTGAAAACATATTTAAAAAATAACCACAATCACAATTATGGGTTTTAAGAAAAACTTATGTGAATACCAGTTACGAGACATCTAATTAATGTTTTTGAATCATTTTCATTTCCTAAAACTGTACAGGGTGGCCAAAAATTATTTTTCAATTAAGAACATTTTAAATTGAATTTTCTCAAATGGAACACCTTGTATATTTTTCGACGATTGATGTAGAAATGAAAAACGAACATACTTCCCTTCCGTACTTCCCTAGGGTTAATTGCAACCAATTTCGTTTTATTGAGCAATAATTACAACATTCAAAAATAAACTTAAAAAAGGGGTTTCTTCAAATAACTCAGTAGAAAAAATTATAATAAATATTCCACATGTTGCCCATTTTGATTGATACACATCTCTATGTGCTTTTGAAGTGAGGCTCCCACTGTTTCTAAAACTGCCGGTGTGATAAATGTAAAGGCAGTTATTATTCTTTTCTTCATATTTTGTACTGTTGTTGGTGTACCTCTATAAACAATTTACTTCACGTATCCCCATAAAAGAGAATCCATTTTTGTAAGATCTGGGGATCTAGCAGGCCATTTAGTGGGTTCATTTCTTCCAATCCATTGATTAGGGTAGGTATTATTTAAGTGGTCTCTAACTGCATTTAAATAATGTGGTGGAGCACCATCTTGCTGAAACCACATCCTATTTCGAATTCTTTCAGGGGGGTTTACCAATAATTATGGCAGATAGTTTTCCAAAAAATGAAGATAAATAGCTCCAGTCAATGTATCATCAAAGAAATGTGGCATGTTCTCCAATAATTCCTCCCCAAACGTTTATAGACCATCTGTGTTGGTTATCAACTTGCATAAAAAAGTGAAGATTTTTCCGAAGCACAATAATGGAAATTGTGCCTATTAACAAATCCATTTTTGTGAAAAGTTGCCTCATCACTGAATAAAACAGTATTGAAGAAGTTGACATCATGTTGCATTTCACCTCTGGCCCAATTACAAAATTGTAGGCGCTTTTGAAAATCGTCATCAGATAATTCCTAGTGCATTTGAATATGATATGCATGCAACTTATTTGTTTTTAAGATTCGACCCACATACCGTCTACTTATTCCTACTAATGAGCTCACTTCTCTTTGACTAACATGGGGATTCTCAACCGTTGCCAGCACTACAGAAAACTCATTTTCTTCGTTCACAACACGTTTTATTCTTTCACTTTTTTTTATATTGTTTGACTCGCCCAAAACCAAAGTCATATCTACAAGCTTTATTAAAATTCATATTGTACAATTCCAAATATTTTAAATTCAATACAAACTGTAACGAACGATAAGTGTGATAAATGCTCCTTTGTACATGGCAATTTATACCAAACTGTACAAAAAACAAAATGTACAAAAAACATTACAGTAAAGAACCGGTTAAATACTATTTACTCATTTCAATGGATTGGAAGAAATGGTCCCACTAAATGGCCTCATTTCAAAATTACATAAAGGCGTGTGTAAATCAAAATGGGCAACACGTCGAACACCTATTATAAATGTTTCTAATGAATTATTTGAGGGAACTTCTTTTTGAATTTGAATTTGACACTTATTTATTTATAAAACGAAAATGGTTGCAATTAGCCTGCTACCAGACCGAGCTAAACATAAACAAATATCAGTTGTTTTAACAAAGTTGTTAAATGGACATAGGCCATTTAAGTAATGAAAAACTAGAGATGGATAAATATTGTACACTTTTGGATTCTTCGCTAATGTACTTATAATTTGCCAACGGACAAAGGTAATCATCACAGCAAGCTAATATTTCAAGGTCTGATTCCTTAGACCTTTTTACCAATGTTGTAGTAAATAAAACCTCGGAAATAATTAAAGACAGATCGTCGAATGACAATAATTTAAAAATGTAAAAGTAAATTAAGAGTATAATGAAACTTTTAACAATGCGTATAAAAATCTATATTCCAGTGGAAAACAATTTAAAACCGGAAACACTTCGAGATCTATCGTTAAACCAAGGATAGGAATAAAAAAATATTAAATCTGTTCGTATGCATATTGCGCTCAGGCTTTCAATCAAAGCTATTTGTATAGTGCAAAACTTTTGCCTTGTCCAACCCCACCGACAACGGCACAGGCTGTCCATGTTTGCAATCGAAAACTAAAAATTAAAACACACTGCCGCTCTGTTTGGATAAAAATTAAAACGTTTGTCCAACGCATTCGAAACGTATTACGTTTAACGCTGACCGAACCTTTGAAGTTTTTAACCCCGGAAAAATAAATAGACAGACATGTTTGTTAAGCCAATTATTCCTCTTATGATTTATCATACGTGAATATCCAGTAATTAATCTACAGAGGCCTGCTCGGATTCTGCCGAGGGCGGACGAGGACGGCGTTTGATTGTAATTGTTTGTTGCTTAATTTGCTAGGTCCCCCTCAAAACAGTGCAGTTGATAGTTAAGTTAATCTGTGAAATAAGAAAAACACTATAGTTGTGAACTTATAATTTATTATAATATTTATTTCTTTACTCTGTCCAACAGGTCACTACCCAACTACAGGACAGGAGATAACAGAAAGGTATTACAAATGTGCTTTTAAAGGGCAAAATATTAAAACATAACATTGGGCGAGCGTAGGTGCGTTTTTACTATGTACATACTTCGGTATGCGATGTAAAGCAGCGACAGGCGCAGTTAGTACTTGGATGGGTGACCATTCCAACGGAAACCGCGTTCTCGCCTCACACATCTTCCAGCGGCTTGTATATCAGTGTATGCGCGGAAGCTATACAACCTTAGGCGAGGGTTGTATAGGAGATATACCATCCTTCGGAGGGGATGTAAAGCCGTCGGTCCCTTGTCTATTAAATGTTAGGTAAGTAAAAGATCCCTACTCTTCTTAAGGGAAGAAGTTCGGCAAAATTCCTGGTTGGGGGTAGCTCGTCTACAGGCGTCGGTGTTAGGCCTCAGTAGCGGAAATAGGCCGACGTTAAATAAATGTATAAAAAAAAACATAACATTTTTAGTCGCCTCCTCTATAAAATCCTTCTAGAAACGTAACCAGACTGCAACCAACAGCTACTCTCCGGGCTATGTGCCCCGCCGAACGTTGAATTACAAGTTACAAGCCTGGCGCGTTAAGTGTAATAACTGCATATTACCAACAAAACGCTAATGCTTTGATTGTAACAAACACCAGCCGAAAGACTGATCCTACTTAAAGGAGCTTCCGTGCCAGTCGTCCTACACCACTTGCAGACTGCAGTTTCCAACTGTTGCCTCTCGTCAGTGAAAGGTAGGCATGTGTTTGTTGCAATCTAAGCATTAGCGTTCTGTAGGTAATATGCAATTATTACACTTAACGCGCCAGGCTTGTAACTTGTAATTCAGCACTCGGCGGGGTACATAATCCGGAGAGTAGCTGTTGGTTGCATTCTGGTTACGTTCCTTATAGTAAAATAAGGATTTTATAGACGAGTTTGCGACTAAAAATATTATGTTTTAACATGCTTATTTTATGTAAATTTATTTTTAATAGAAATTGCGTTATTTTTCTCAGCACCAACATCACTTTTACCATACCAGCCCCTGTATCTCATTGCATATCGTAGGGCGCCAGAGCACAATATCATTTTAAAACACCGCCACAGTTGATTGAGTGATACGAGGATGCCAATATTGATGTTTAATTCATGCCTAAAATGAATATGAATGAAGAAAGGCGTGCGCTGCGCGTCTGCTGCGACACAAATTGCGGAGGTGTATTGTGACATGTTGCATTCTGTCAAGTTTCATAAGGAATATTAAATGATGCATTCGTAGTAGGCACCGGTTCCCGCTGCGACAGTACGCTGTAAATCGGCGTGGTACAATACTTTTGATATGAATGTTTTATTATAATGCTGTCTGTGTAAGACGCAGAATGAACAGGCGGTGAAAGGGCTGGGAAAGTACGCTGAAAACGGGGTGGATTGCATCTTAATGTCTGACGTCTTAAGAGAGAATTAACAGCGATTTTTCAATTATAAATATAAATGAACGTGCCGTTTCGGAAAGCAAATCTGTTTTTCTCGAAGCTTTCAAAAGAATTCTTGTTTGCCGTGTATGTTAAATATGGATCCGTAAGAATTTGTTTGTGTTATATCCATACCATAGATAGCATAGAACTGTCTGTATTTTATTCTGATGTTAACTTATTAAGTTCTTTTTTTAACGTTGGTAACAATGTCAATGAATTGTGCAATGTCACAGTGTTCATCCAATCTTAAACTGAAAGGTTTGGACGACTCATCCACATAATGTTTGTTATACTCGCACGGGATACTGTAAATATCTTACAGATGGATATTCCAGATTTTATATACTTAAAAATTGATGGGTGCCGGCGCCTCCACCATAAAGTTGATTACATATGGCAAACATTTGTATTATTGAAATTTCTAAAAAAACTCTCTTGAGGGCTCGTTTTTGCAGGTCTGACAACCAAAAAATAAATTTTGACACATGTCCTGTGATTGTTAAAGAACACGATAAAACCCTCGGTGTACTTTTCGAAACTGTAACAAAATCCGACTTAAATATTTCGTATGAAAAGCGTGCTTCACGTAAAAATATCGTGGAAGAGGTTTTTAATATTCTTAATCATATTTTCGCTCTACGGAGCGATTTTTATGCAAAAATTCCAATAACTCCTCAAGGAGCGTAATTTTAGAAAGTGTAGTAAATGTCGCTGCACAGGGACGTAAAATCGCCTCGACCACCAACATTTAGAAAGTATAACAAAATTTCAAAATTAAAAAACCTTTTACGAATCCACGTTGTTAAGCACTGCAACTCATACGTGGTAATAAATATGAGGACAAGTTAATCCAGCTTCTATTCAAAGTATATCGTGAGTTTTAGCGAAAATAGCCTTTAGCGACATGGGACCTCCATCATTTCCTAGCAGTCGATTTTGACGGGAAAATGATGGGTTTTAACGGGATTTGCCCTAAACCGGTTCCTCAGTGATTCGGTGTCAGAAAAGTATCTTTACCATGTACTCATATGTGCATGGGACCGCCTTGCCTGAACGTATGAAATTGTAATTGCCCAAATATAATTCAAAGTCGTTGCGATTCAAGCATTTTAAAGCTCCGAGGAGCGACCAAAATTGATATTGAAATAAAAATACGTGAATAGACAGGCAAGCAAAAGCCCACCAAAATTTTATAAGCATTGAACTTTTCTTGAATCTTGTTGTGTAATCGTTAGCTCAAAAACCGCATATTGGATGGTACTACTATTTGTCAAAACATATTTCTTCAAGTTGTTGTAAAACATAAATTTTTGAAGAGATTTAATATATATTTTTGAACTTTATATTGTCTTTTACTTGTGTTTTCAAAATTCCCCTTCAGGTATAATTTTAAGAAAGTGTTAGTACCTACAGTGTTAAATTTATAGTGTTACGACGTCCAATAGATACCATCAGAGCAGCAGTTAAGCAAAAACGAACAGTAAGTATAAATTTTATATTATTCTCCGTCTGAAACAGTCGTTTTAAACCCTTATTTTGTGAACGTTAACATTCATTTTTGATAAATATAGAACAAGTCCTTCAGACTCCAAAAGATGAATCGTTCACATGATCACCGGTTTGGCGATAATGTACAAAATAGTTGGCGGTGGTACCGAAAAATGGGTCAAATGGACAAGAAATTACACTGTACTGCTTTGAAAATGGACTTTCTTCAGCATCAATATTTTACGATTTTAGTAAAGCATTTGACTGCGTATCCCAGAGGATCATGCTGTTAAAACTTTCCAAGTACAATTTCAGTAATCACAGCTTAAAATTGCATGAATCCTATCTTGACGGTCGTAAACAGTCAGTCCGTGTAGCTCAGGACATGTCCAGTAAATTATCAATTAAAGATGGAGTACCACAGGGATCTATATTGGGCCCTATGCTGTTCCTAACATACATTAACGACATAATGTCTCTCCTTAATGGTATCAGCTGTCTCTTGTACGCAGACGACACAACTTTACTGGGCACAGGCCCTGGTCTTCGCGAACTAAGAGAGTATTGTAGGAATATGCAATCGAACGCTGAGATGTGGTTTTCTACCAATAAACTTAAATGAAATGAAAATAAAACTGTCACAATGATTTCATCCACCAAAGATCTAAGCAACTTAGATAACAACCCTGCTTTTGTAAAATTTTTAGGAATTAATTTGGATCCTAAATTCGAACTTTGTTGGTACATCTAGAGTGGCATGACCAGAAAAAATTGCTTCTAATGGACCGATGTGATATCAAAAAAATCAAATCGAGCATAAAAATTTGAGAATGTGTATTTTGTGAGCCATCAAATTTGGCATGAAGTTTCAGTGTGATATTCTTAAAAATAAGGAAAAAACTACCATGATCCGTTGACACCTAGTATAGTACCAATATACAAACTTTGAAAAATATAATTTTACTAAATAAAATGGAAAGCTGTAAAATGGTACAAGTGGTGCCGTCTGTTGATGGAAGACTTAAGCGCACAACCTCCTTTCTTAGTTAAGTTTTCTTACTCACAATTAAAATAGTGACAGGTATACAATCGATAAAAAGAATCCTTAATCAATAATAGGTTGACATTAGTTGCATACCACAGATTAGATAGTTACTTTGCAATTTGTATACATATCCAAAAATACAAAATATAATAATAAGCTATTTACAAGCTATTTTGTGAGAATTCAGTAAATACATTACATCATATAGGATACACTATATAACAGGAGAATGAGCAAGTTTCAAAGGTAAAGAAAATAACTACATGTACATAGTAACCAAAGTATAAAAATGAAATATAAATGTAAATATTTTTTAGACTTTTAGACAATTGGTTCTGAAGTGCTGTAATAGAATACATAATTTAGTGTTAAAAAAACATGACCGAGTTCCTAAGATACAAAAATATAGGTATATAAAACAATGTGAAATAATTTATCAGTTATACAAAGAAAATTTCTGATAGTTGACACAGTTTTACTTACAAAAACTGAATGAAAATGCTATACAGAACGTGCTAAATATAAGTAAAATACCAGTTATTACATAAAATTGTTAAATGGACATAGGCCATGTAACAATTGTAGAATTTTTTTTAACATAAACAAAGTCATTTGTTCGCTAAGGAATTTATCCCAACCTTTACGCGCCCACTGTATACTTGTCCATGTAGTTAATATTATACCCTCATCTATGTTTATTATTTCAACACCTCTGTATAAAAATTTCCAACCAAAATTTCATTATAACTCCTGTCAGCCAGGTGCCGAGATCTGAATTTAACCAGGTACAACATGCATACATGCACCTATGTAATTACTAGCACGCCGGCCAATCAAAAACATATTCTCATGCATAGTTTAATTCTTCAACAAGCGTACCTTCCCCGCGCACGCAACAAATATCGTGGTCCAAAAGCTCGATTATTTCCGCGTGAGAATGAACAAAACTACAACAGCCCTTTCCAGACACTCCGTATTCCAGCGACCTGTAAAAATCCAAACTAATTCGGATTCTTGTTCACAAAAACGTATTTCCATTCGACCGTAATAAATTCAGTTAATTTTTTGTTTGAATAAATCTGGTAAATTATGACGGATTATGGAAATATCCAGAACTAGTGATGTATATAAGCAATTTATATAGCTTTGTTGTAATCATACTGCCAGGGTTGTAACACATTGTTTCCTTATGCTGTGTGTATACAAAAATAAAACACGCGATGGCAATTAAACAACTCAAATAGTTCGGGAAGTACTGAAGATTTTAAAATAAATAAATAAATGAATGATTGAACGAACAAATTAGTGAATGAATTAGTGTATGAGTGAACGACAAGCCTTGTAGTATATCATAAAACCTTTTGGACTTTATCTGGCTGTAGTTTTGTAAAAGCTTTATTATTACTGTTAGAAGGACTTAACAAAACCGTTTGGTTTTAAAAAAGCCTTCGAATGCAAATATGATCAATTCAAGCAACAATAAAACTATGAAGCGTTCAGATGGTTTTAAAATAGCTTTATAAAATATACAAATATCTCCTGCATCCTCTTTTAAAACCTTCTCCTCCTAAGAAAGTGGTATCTTGTCAAAGTACGCAACAAAATAATGACTCGTTTAAATACGCCATAAATCTTATTAGCTGTGTTAATATATGCGAATTAAACTAAAGTCTCTTGAGAAAATGAGGTTATTGACAGGAATTCTGAGGCGACGTATACAGAATGTCTAAGTCAACGTCAACAAGCAAGGGGAAAAAGTAAGAACAGTGGCAATTTTAAAAGAAAAATTAAATTACTTAAAACTTCTTAATGATACTCCAATCAATAAATCACTAGCAAATAGGTTAGAAATGTAGGCGGGAAACGTTCGAATAATCATAAACTAAAAACTAAGTCTTATGAAGGTTCTGCCTTCAACCAGTTCAGTTTCAACCCGGATTATAAGATTTTATTCAAGTACAAATTGATCTATAATGAGAATATTTAGTTTGAACTAGGATTATACGAATTTATTAAAGTTCAATTTGATTTATCTAGGCCAGGAAGAACTTGTAGGTATTTAAATTGAGTCTATTTATACTTATGCAAGTATAGTCCAAGTAAGGGCTTAATTACACTCAAAAAACGCAACAAAAACTTTACGACATAATTATATCGCTGCGGGCCATGGCGCCATGCCTGTCATCAAACGACCCGACGCACATTAAAAACCTATAAACGTAAGCGAGTCAATTTGCGAACAGCAGTACAAAGAATACCGGTATTTTAATGAGGTCGGAAAGTTTTTGTTGCGGGAACTGATTACTTCAACTATACTTAATGATTTATTTATATACTTTCATAAGAGTTGAAGGTCTTAAAAATTATTTAACGAAAATAGAATGGTTTTAACCCCGAAGCGGCCATTTTCCTATAGTGTTCATTTTTGGCGATGCGTCGTATCTCAATAATGTAAACAAGCGTATACATTGTGGACAGCGTGGTGTAGAAACGATATTCTGACGTTCTTGGCATTCTTTCCAGGCGGATAATGATATAAAAGTTCGGGCTAGCGGCATTACGAGGAGAAGCCAATTGTCCGTTGATTAGAGCGGTTCTCTCCGGCCAAATTACCAACTCATTTGCTGGACAAGTTATTTCGACATAAGGAATCTCTGCACCTACTGGAAATAGTCTACCTAGTCCGTGTTAGAGGCGATCCTCCGGCGTATTATTATCGCTGAAACTGTCATCTGTATCATCTACAATCCACGTATTTACTTCGACTTTATTTCGATATTCAAGCCGACGCTGCCGTGCATTGCACAATGACAACGTACGCAAGCATCGACGAGGGCGCCGATAGAGTTCCGGAGAACGACGTAAGCCTATATTGCCTCAGGTAAACTTGTTTCGAACTCTGCGTTATTATCTAAAAAATTGAATTTACATTCGTGTGGGAAATGAGTATTTCTCGTGTTGTGGCATTAAAGAAACATTAGCTTTTTATGAAATATTAGTTTTGATTTTTAACAAGCAAGTAGGATAGGATAAAATTATGTTACAATTTACTCAGTTATTAATTTCAATAATAATAATGAGGCTAGGTAAAAGTTCGCATTCTAAATACTTTACATTAAGTGAATATATGAAAATACTTTATTAGAGACCAGTCTTGCCAATCATTATTCTGCAGTTTTATAAAACAAATAGTTGGCCTTCGTGTCCACCACATCTCACGTAAGGTTTTGCAAGAATACTTTATATTCAAAATACACTAGGAAGATTTTCCTACTGTAACCACAAGGTTGTTTGAGTGTTGCCAATTTTACCTATAATAAAATATTATAATTACATGAATTCGACGTATCCTGCTAACAAAGGTACGAAACATTGACAATGGTCTATTGGCTGTTCGGTTATCAATTGAGATCCGTTACAACGTGAGATGTTTAATATTTCAGACTATTGTCTGTTCACTTGTTCGATTGAAAGATGATGCAACGAAACTGTCGACTTCGCGGATTCACGTCTTCGTATGTTTGACAATCATACGCAACCTTCTGGTCGCTCTATTTAAGTACTATAGGGAGATTTCCTCAGCATTCTAAAAGATTTTATGTGAGTGTAAACTCTCATCTACAGCACAATTAATACGGTCATCTGAACGATTGGTCCTACTCTAATCTCAAGCAATAAATAATAAATATCCTAAAATAAGACAGTTTTAACGATCATTATTCAAGGCAAATTTAGGTTTTCATGGCACCATTTAAGTCTCAATAAACCCTTTCGTAAGACCATTTGCTCTTACTATAGGTTTTATCAAGTACTCTACGCTTTCACAGAAATAATTTGGTAAGTTCTTCATGACTAGGATAAGTTTTATAATAGCTTCAAGCATTTAGCTTTGACAACTTCCTAAAGATCGTTATACTTTGGGCCCTTTTTGAGCTTATTAGACTCCTAAACTCTACAATCTGTTAACCAGGTTCGATATAAACTAACTTACCATCGCGACGGGTCCACTTTTCTGTAATGTTGAAAAAGTAATACACAGACACAACATCCCCAAGATCAAGAATGCCGAGTAAGAGACTAGTCCGGCCCTGCGCGTTGCGTGCACGAAAAACCTTCCAAAGGATTTACATAAACATTACAACGACACAAATGATTATTTCGCACGAAAGTTCCCAAAATGTAAGCGACGACTTAATTTTTACAACCGTTTATTTCCCTAAAAGGGTTCTTATCTGATTCTGAATCGAGTGCCAGAGCACTGTTTTATTTTCCCAACTACTTGTCAGGGTCTCGAGAATTTACATTTTTATAACGCCTTTTATAGCGGGATGAATGGGAGCACGCAGAAAAATGGGTTATTCCTAGTTTTTAAATTGCCAGCCGAATAGATAAAAATATAACCGAGAAGGGTGTAAAAATTGAAAGTAATCGTTTGAACGAGCCCTAAAAGTTTTGTGACAAGTAATTTTATCGAGCGCGTTTTTTATAAAAGAATAAATATGACTGTATTTTGTTATACAGGGTGTCTCAGATTTAAAGTGCTGTAGACTAATGATAGACCAAGTTTTACTGAAAAAAGGGGTTCATGAAAAAATTGTTAAAGGAAATAATGCTAGGAGTTCGTAGGACTGGTTCGCTTCCGGGGACTCAATTTGCCTACTCCCCAAATCTCACCACGATCCGTCTCTAAGGCCTCAATCTTCCTACTCCTTAGGGATAACTCGCTGGCAGTGTCTGGCGAAGAGTCTGTGGGTGGGAGAGTTGTGGAGGGTTGAGGGTCTGTTGATGTGAAGGATTATGAGGTGTGGATGAAGATGGTGGGGTTAATCTGGAGATCAATGAATTCCAAGCGACTGGAAGACGATGACCGCCATCCCTTTTGTTTAGACAATTGGGACGTTTTTCGATCTCAATGAGGGTGCTATGGTTTTGGTGTTGTCGAAGTCTATATATGGCCTGTTAGGAGGCGGTATTGGGCAAGTGATGATGTGATCGGATTTTTAACTGACGACGTTCATATGTTCTATTGTTAATCCGTCTATTGGTTTGTCCAATGTAGGTTTGGGGACAGTTTGGGCAAGGAACCGTAGGAATCATTCTGATTAAATTGGAAATTGTTTGTTGCGCTGTGAATATGGTTCTTATGGGATTTCAGGACTTTTAAAATTTTATCTGTGACACCTTTGATGTAGGGTAGGAACGCTTTTTGCTGACCAGGAGTTTCTATTTGTTGTATTTGGGAAGGATTTTGTGCTTTGTGTATGGATCGTGTCTTTCGTCGTAATCGTTTTGTAGAAGTGCTTGTTCTAATGTCTGTAGTTCGGATTGTCTGTTAGTCTGAGGAATCTGGTTACAAGAGTGTTGATAACGGAACTTATTTGTGATGAATGGTGATGTGATTTTGAATTAAGGTAACGGTTGGTGTGGGTTGGTTTTCTATACACAGAGTAGGAGAATTGATTGCCGTTTTGTTTTATAATAAGAACGTCTAGGAAAGGGAGGAAACAATTGGTTTCGATTTCAATAGTGAACTGGATCTGAGGGTGTATATGATTAATACGAAACAGAAAGTTGTTTAGAGAATCTCTATCATGTGGCCAGATAACGAAGATGTCATCTACGTATCTTAACCAGCAGGTAGGCTTCAGTTCGGATGAATTCAGGGCTTGAGTTTCGAAGTTGACCATGTAGATGTTGGCAATGACGGGAGATAGAGGTGATCCAATTGGAGCTCCTCTCACTTGTCTGTAGTAGTTGCCTTGAAAGAGAAAATAGGCGTTGGACAAACAATGTTCTAGAAGGGTCAGAGTGCTGGGAGAAACATTGTGTTTAGTTTTGAGAACGTTTAGGGCTTCAGTGAGTGGGATAATGACACAATATCGAAACTGACTAGAATGTCGTTATGGGAAATCGAGTAATTTTGAAGAAGATCCATGAAATGGGTGGAGTTTCTGGCATAAGAACGGGCTTGTTCAGCAATGGGTTGTAGAGTACGGGCTAGATGTCTCGCCAATTTGTGAGTTGGGGAACGAAAAGCACTAACTATTTATCGTAGAGGAATGTTGGTTTCGTGAATTTTAGGAAGACCGTATATTCTAGGAGTTCTAGATGATTTCATTCGAGGAATGAGGGATTTTCGAATATCTGAATGGAGGTCCGAGTTGTTGATGATAATTTTTGTTCTCTTTTCTATGTGGTGGGATCACGCTGGATGCGCTTGTAGTCCGGAGTTTTGAGTAAATCGTTCATTTTTGTTAAGTAATCGGAGGTATTTAGTATGAGAGTGGAGTTGCCTTTGTCGGCTGGGAGGATGATAAGTCCGTCATTGTTATGTAGGTCTTTTATGGTTTGCCTTTCTCTAGAAGTTAGGTTAGAAGCGGGAGGTTTGGCAGTTCGAAGTTTTCTAGCTATATCTTGTCTGGTGTCCTCAGCTGGATTGTTTGGAAGGTGGGATATTATTTCAATAATTCATTTCAATACAGAATCTTTTTATGAAGAACATGTTCTGCCATTGCCAACTTATGAAACAAATATGCTTTTAGTAGACATCCCGTATATTTTTTTTAAATTACAAAGCAAAATATGGCCTGAATATTAATATGCCTGTATTTAATATGAAAAATTCAACGAAGGCTCATCCTGACTTTACTACGTATCACCTTCTGAATATTGCACCGTGAAATGCAAATTAATCCCCAAGATGGAAATGACTTTGAGGAAATGTGGGTACATTTTAATAAAATAATAAATTAAGTTATACCGTTGACGTAATAACTTGCGAAAACAAATATGTTTTCCTTTAGATGTAATCTTTGCAAGGGGTGAAAAGCGACTCTTTGGTGGGCTTGTGTTACACTTCCTTCCCTTCCACTCTAGATTCTCAATATCCCGGATTTTCTATCTACAAATTTCTGTTACGCAACTTTAATTAAAGTTAACCGATGTTTACAAGCAAAGCGATCTACAAATGAACCCATGTTAATTGAAAATTAATGAAACGCAAATTTCTACAAAATTAATAGTATTGGTAATTAATCGGGTTTTTCTGTTTTCAATACGTCAACCCTTTTCAGAAGTTACTCAACTGGGTAATTACATCAAGTTTTTTGAGGGAGACAAGTTCTTATTAGTAGATTGAGGAATGGTTGGGAACTTACCATAAGCTGAAGGTATTAATAATTTTTTTAAGAGTCTTCCTTACAAATTAGCTACTTCTTGCAATAAAGGGAACATCAACGAATATTTAGGACAATGATATGCCTACTGTGTACTGTTATAATTAGTAACAAGCCCCTAATAACAAGGAAAAACAAAAGACAAACACCAAAGTACGCAAATAATGGCAGATTATATATATTTTCACAATTAATTACCTCACTAAATACATACAGGGAAATCTGTTTATTCAAAAGATTTACAAACAATTGCACAACACTGCGGTTTCATTTTAGTTTCCAGTAAAATTATACGCATATTTAAATTAATTTCATTCAATAGTCAGTGAAAACAAATCGACCGTAAAACGTATAATAATTTATATAATTCACGACTACCCGTTCAATTCAATTAAACTTTCAAATTCTGAAAAAAAATCCTCGGCTATATTTTAAAAGTCACCGGGAACGCATCCTCGACAGAATCCCGTTTTCGGCGTAACCGGCACCTAGTCCTGTAATAATTCTACGGAACTTGCACCCCTGAGAAAAATTATATTCATCCAAAGTGACAAGTGAGATCCCGGATTGTGCGAGAAAACTGAATTTGAAGCGACGTGAGCATGCGAGATGGCCTTAATAAAGAATCCTGTCAGGATAATGTCTCACACTCCATCAAATGGACACCAGAGGCCTGTCCGACGTCTGGACACTACAAGAAATCCCACAAAAAGCATCATAGAAAATGTAAGGCGTTTTGTAGCGCGCCAATTGTGTGTGAATTGATGATCCTGGTCAACGTTTCAATGGAATTACAATTTTTAAATCCCAAGTTTGAGACTTTTGTCGAATATAAATAAAATCCAAGAAGCTTATACAGGGCGCCTACTAAGTACTATCAGAATATGGTACGTAAATTCTTGTTTTGAGAAATATTTAGATTTGTAATTGCAGCATTTGATTTATGGTTGCTTAATTTGGATTATTTTTTAAATATATTTATTTAATGTCGCCCTATTTCCGTGATTGACACCTATCACCGACGCCTGGAGACGGGCTACCTCTGACCAGGAATTTAGCCAACCCGTCTTTTCTGTCTCCTCGTGATTGGTTCGTCCACGGTGGATCGTCGTGTGTTTTCTGTTACGTATCTTCCTACAAGAGCGGGCTTCCAAGAACTGGGTAATCTCGGCTATCACCCCGTTTATTAAGATTTTGTGATTTTTTTTTCGATCTCTATGGCCTCTCTGGCAATCCTTGACCTATAATGTAAGAAAGGAAGAACGTATGAATGCAGTACGAAGAGAGGAGGAAACATCGTCCCTAGCACAGCATATCAAATCCACAGAACACAAAATAGGCTTCGACAACACCAGAACAGTAGCTAATATCGAGCATTATAGGTCAAGGATTACCAGAGAGGCCATAGAGATCGAAAGAAGACCAAAAAATCTTAATAAATGAGATGATACGCAGAGATTACCCAGTTCCTGGAAGCCCGCTCTTGTAGGAAGATACGTAACAGAAAACACACGAAGGTCCATCGTGGATGAACCAATCACGAGGAGGTACGTTCAAGTATTGACAAAGAGTGAAGAAACACAGCAACCTGCCCGAAATAGACCTATCACGAGAAGTCAGAGCAGAGCGCTGACCAATTAAAAAGAACCACGGCATTTTGCGGCAACGGTTGGACACGAGGATGCCTAACCACCAACGAGAATCACGTGGAGCGTGACGAGACAGCGAGGCCACTTGTCGGGTTGGATCAGGCGCCCGCTACGCCTCCCACAAGTAGTAGGGGAACAGTGACACGTAGCCAGTCGCGCAGGCGCACCCTAGACCACAGCATATATAAGAAACCGCACAACGCGGAGACCGTCAGTTCAGTTCGAGCAACGAGGAGCAGCAGTAGGCAGCTTTCAGTGAGAACCTGAAGATGGCAGATGAGATTCTGCCGAAACATCGTTTAGTCTAATGGAGGAGTCGACCATCGACGCGGGAGAGCACCCGGAAGTACAATAACACTTCATTTAACACCCGCGAAAACCTAAAAAACAACATTTATATTAGGCAGCTTTTAGTGAGCACCTGATAATGGCAGATGAGATTCTGCTGAAACGTCGTTTAGACAACTGTGACTCCTGGAGGAGTCGACCATCGACCCGGGGAGCACTAGGAAGTACAATAGCACCTGCAAAAACCTAAAAAAACAACATTATATATATATATTATAAACTGATGCATACGTCATTGTAAAATGTAACAAAAAGCAACTTCATTAACTGTCAATAGTCCGTCCCCTAACAATAAATATCAACTGCTTATTTCAACTATTTTTCGTGGTGGTCTTCATTTATCTAAATCTAATACTCAGTTATATGTATGTCAAACGCTGATCTAACAAGGAAGTTATTAAATTACCGGTTAATTATGTAAAGTAAATGTAATTTTACGAAATAATACTAATACCACGTTAATTATATCCTGGTGATTATTATTCCACACAGAAATCAAATTAAAATGGTATTAATAAAAAGATACCTACACAAGTTAATAACACATAAAACACTTGCTACAGGTTGAAACCTTTGGGCATAAATTTATTGGTAATGAAGCAGCTCGAATGAGCTTTAATAGTCTGTAATCATTTAAAAAAATACCATAGGCGGGTGGCTATTAGTAAATTGGGGTCTGATTAGTGATTGCGCCGCCGCGCGATGATTTGCGCCCCGGGTGCCGACAGCATCAAGGAAGCATCTAAATATTTATAGCTCTAGGTCTACTGTTACTACTTTTAGTTTCGCTAATGAGTGGTCGGTAACATGGCAATTAATGTAGCAAAAAAATATGAACTAAAAATAATTATCAATAAGGTTTAACTGTTAGATTTTATAAAGCTTTTTTTTATTTTGTAATAAAAGATAAAACTATGAAATTGTCGAATCTTATTGAAAAATAAACTCACATTTGCAGACGAAAATAAATTAGGGACTGACATTCACTTGAACCTGTAAACATATTTTTTGATCAATAGCTTCGGATTTCGCTACATATGTCGAGATCTCTTCCGTCCGCCCCAAGCCACATATTATGTACGGTCTTTCGGAGGTGTCAATGGAGATAGATTACCTTTCAAAGGGTATTGGAATGGTGATAGGGTGAAGTGAATTTTTACCACACGCTCGGCGGAGCGGTTTATTTCATTTGAAATGGCACACATCCATTCTACTTAGGTAGATGGAAAATAAACAGCAAACATGTCGGTAAATGAAACTTGTTTGTTGTTTTTAACGCTTTGCTGATAAACTGTGCGTGTTGATGTTGAATTTTTCATTTTAAAATTAAAAATGTAACAGGTCTAAAAAACGATTACTGGAGTTTTATATATATGTATGTGTTTATATACAGGGTGTCTCGCCGGGAACTGAATCGAGCGATATAGAGAAAAGTACGCATCAGAAAATTTTGAAAATTTAGATAGTTACTAATGTCGGTGTGGCCAATCCAACTAAAATAATTACAAGCAGCTGGCACTTCCGCTTATACCGGAAGTCGATACCAACTTGCTTAATTCAAATGGAACACCCTATATATTTTAGGGTTTTTGAAAAGAGCATAAAATTCTGAGTCGAAAATATGTAGCATATCCTATACCTAAACCTAGCCATTTCAGAGATATTTGACATTTTATAGAAAATTTGACAGGTGCAACGGTTTGCAAGAACCGTTATAACTTTCTTCGTGTAAAAGATCCTCATTTGCTTCTTGTCTCATAAAAATAACACAAGGGGAACTACGTTCTACAACTGAATTAAATTCAATAATATCATACCAAGTGTTCCGTTTTTCGCGTTACATTTTATCAATTTCAAACCGCGAGAACTTGTTTAGGTCAAATGGAACACCCTGTATTTTTTACGTTAAGTTGTGTAAAATTGAATTCCCTTTTTTCTGATATTAGCATTATGGGGGTTAAAGTTAAAACTTTTTGAAATATTTGCGATTTCATTAGAAATTCATGAATTTCATCAAAATAGCCATGATTAGAAACAATCAGTCATTATCTTATGTCAAAAAATGCCAGCACGTTTAAATTATACCAACGGAAACTTTTTAAATTTGTTTATTATTTACGGAGAATGTGATAAAGTAATATCAAGAACTTGCAGCACATTTGCTACTCGATATCGACAAAAACGCAAAATAACACTAACACTGTAACATGCGTATTAATCGAATTGAAGATATGGCATGAACTAAAATAGCAGGGATAAGATCAATTTAAAATTCATTTTAATTTAATAATTGTTCAAAATTCCGCCCTCGAACCTCGACACATTTTTCGCACCTTCGGATTAGTTCCTCATGGGTAGCTCTTCTAATTGAATCCTGTGATATGTTTTGAAATGCATTTCTTACTCTTTGCATACAATCTTCAATGGTTGTTATAAACTCATAAACTTTATTTTTAATAGTTCCCCAAATGAAATAATCCAGAACTGATAAATCGGACGAGCGAGGAGGCCATAAGAAAGGTCCATTATTGGCAATCCATTGATCATAAAAAGTTTCTTGTAAATAATTATTAATTAAATATGCGTTATGTGGGGAGCACCGTCGTGCTGATAAAAAATGGTTCTATGTTCGGCGAGAGGTAAATTTTCTAAATAGTTATTATTCAAAATTTTTACCTATACATATTAGCAGAAGAGAAAATTTAATTTACCGTTTAAATTTTCCTGATAAAATTGTAATGCCACCACACTTTTCTTATGGCACAGTAAACATTGAACTGCCAACTTTCCCGAAAGTTTCGGTCTCTGAACATATGAGGATTTGAGTCACTCCAATAATGCGAATTGTGTCTATTAAAAAGTCCATCTTTAGAGAATTTTGCTTCATCTGTCCATATAAAATTTCGCAAATAAGAATCGTGACCCTCAGACCTTATTAGAATAAACTCACACAAATTCTGTCTTCTTAGGAAATCTGTTTCTTTTAATCCTTGAACCATATGGAATTAAAACGGGTGAAACTTATGTTTTAATAAGATTATGTGAATTGAATCCTTGCATAGTCCCGATTCCAGAGCAGCTTGTCTTAATGATATCCTTGGAAATGCATGAAAATATCCCAGAATGACTATTTCAATGTTTTCGTCAACAACAATAGGCTTTCTTCTTTGCATTTTTGCCTTGACAGAGCCATAATTTTTAAAATATTCCAGTATGCGTTTTACAGTGTTTGGTTCCCGTTTTTCTGGATATCGAGTAGCAAATGTGCTGCAAGTTCTTGATATTACTTTATCACATTCTCCATAAATAATAAACAAATTTAAAAAGTCTTCATGGGTGTAATTTAAACGTGCTGGCATTATTTGACATAAGATAATGACTGATTGTTTCTAATGATGGCTATTTTGATGAAATATGATTACAACAATTCATGAATTTCTAATAAAATCGCAAATATTTCAAAAAGTTGTAACTTTAACCCCCACAATGTTAATATCAGAAAAAAGAGAATTCAATTTTACACAACTTGACGTAAAAAAATACAGAGTGTTCCATTTGACCTAAACAAGTTTTCGCGGTTTGACGTTGACAAAGTGGAACGCGAAAAACGAAACACTTGGTATGATATTATTGAATTTATTTCAGTTGTAGAACGTAGTTCTCCTTGTGTTCTTTTTACGTGACAAGAGGCAAATGAGGATCTTTTACACGAAGGAAGTTATAACGGTTCTTGCAAACCGTTGCATCTGTCAAATTTTCTATAAAATGTCAAATATCTCTGAAATGGCTAGGTTTAGGTATAGGATATGTTACATATTTTCGACTCAGAATTTTATGCCCTTTTCGAAAACCCTAAAATATATAGGGTGTTCCATTTGAAATAAGCAAGTTGGTATCGACTTCCGGTATAAGCGGAAGTGCCAGCTGCTTGTAATTATTTTAGTTGGATTGGCCACACCGACATTAGTAATTATCTAAATTTTCAAAATTGTCTGATGCGTACTTTTCTCTATATCGATCGATTCAGTTCCCGGTGAGACACCCTGTATATGTAAAAATGCACAAAGGTAGGTTTATTTGTCATATATACATAGGTTTTATAGGTTTTCGCGGGAGTTAAATGAAGGGTTGTTGTATTTCCGGGTGCTATTTACCGCGTCGATGATTGGCTCCTCCTGGAGCCACTGTTGTTTAAACGACGCGACGTTTCGGCAGGTTCTCGATAGTTAGCATCGAAAATTATTGGTACAGAAATAATTTTCGATACTAATTTTAATGAAGAAATCAAAATGGGATAGGTACAGCAATTGTACTGGACAAAAATAAAAGATAAATGAGAATTTCTTAAGTAGGTCAAATGAAAAAATGGGGTTCCTATCTTGGTTTTATGAATTGTGGGTTGTTTACAGACTTTTTTAAAGAAGAAAAATCTAGTTAGTCTGTTCAACTAGTGATTATGCCCAAAAAAATATCAGACAAAGTTGCGTACCAGAGATCTTTCGATATCATGGCACACTAAGCTTCAATAACTGCCAAGGTTCATATCATGACTACCTAGACTTAATACAATAAAATGGCTATTAACTATCATTTTAAAAACAAATATTATGTTGCGATCATGGTTAAAACAAGAATATAAAGACGAATCAGATTGGTAAAAAAAATATAGAGTATCGTGTAAAATAACAAAGTTTGGGTCACTTCCGCTTAAACCGGAAGTTGAAGAACATTTTTGAGAGGCTCAAAACTAGGAAAATTATGTAATATACAACTCCCCCAAAATTGAAAATTTTAACTTCTTAAATAGCAAAGTTACAGAGTATCCATATGTCTCCCGTGTCACCAGGTCTGTGACATCGGCGCATCCGGCAGATATTGCAAAATTTCCAAAACCATCCCATTATTATATGAAATATTGGATAACAGTCTGTTTTTATTTTGAAATACTATGGGTAAGCAGTTTATTTTTAGTTTTGCATTCACAACAATATAATTAATTATTATCGGACCGAGTACAGTACCTTGTGGTACACCATAATGCATTGTTCCCGGTTGGCTCAATGTATTAGTAATTTTTACATACACTTTTCTATTTTCCAAATAACTCTTGAGTAATTTTGCTGTTATTCCTCTGAATCCTATCCTCCCTAATTGTAACAAAAGCTGTCTGTGGCATACTGTGTCAAATGCTTTTTTTAGATCAAGGAACTTACATAACGCTGGTTTATTAAATATATAATTATTAAAATCTGAAATCCTGCCAGAATGCTGTGGACACACAGAAAACAAAAACTAATGATCATTGTTAGAGAGGAATGTAGCGTTAAAGATAATTTTAAATTAACAGTTTTCCTAATAAAATTAATTAACAGAACAAAATATAATCGAGGCAATCTATAAATTTCCAAATGATGCTTTGTAACATTCACAATGTGGAGGCGATCCATTTATAACTTTTAATTGGTTATTTACTAGAAATAGTCGGTGACTGACAGGGAAATTATGTAATTCAGGGGCACACAGGTGTTTCCTGCGAGTAGATATCAGTATATACTCTGATACAATACGCGGGTCATTATAAACCAGTTAATAATACATCTGTAGCGGATTTGAATTCCTCGATAATTTGTCTAGGCATTGCAATGCCAATTGTCTGTGTTCAATTCAGGATAAAGTAGCAGTTTCGATCTAGATAAGACCGAAAACGAATGGGTCTGCATTAATCACTATAAAAATATTAAACGATAGCGTCATTTTAGTACCGGGATGCGATGATCCTATAAAGACGAATAACTCGATTGTTCTATGGGAAAAGAATTTTAGGATACGAGATTGATTTGCTTGATTACACGAAGTCGTTACCGTCGACGTAGAAGAAGACATTGTCAATACAGTAAAGATTTAATTTACTATCGTGCAAAAGATACAGAGTGGACCGTCTAATAAGCATTATTTTATGTGTAGTATAGTATAGTTGTTCGAAGGATAATTGAGCTCATAAAAAATTGACCAAATGACTTCAAATTTAAAGAAAGTAAATCCCCGAGAAATAACTATAATGATTATTACGAAACAAAAGGTCACCATTCTTTACTTGCTCCTGTACATTCCTATTACCACTATACGAAAAGAATCCCTATTATGTGGGAATAAAGCTGTGTATTTAATAATAATAACAATAATAATGTGTCTTGTCTTTATTTATCTATGTATATACAAATTTACAACAATTTTATGGAGGTGGCGACGATCAACATTGTTGCTCCAACACCTCTATATTACCAACAGATTGACAATTAATAGATCTCTACTACTAACAACGGAAGAGATCTTAACCGCCATTGGGCAGCTAAAAAATAACAAATCTCCCGGCGCCGACTCACTCCCAGCTGAGATCTTTAAAGCTGTGTCGTCAGAGCTCATACCCTACCTCAAAAAACTGTTTGATGTCGTGTGGGAAAGTGGTCAAGCTCCGCAGGAGTTTCGTAATACACTTTTAATCAACCTCTTCAAAAACAAAGGGAGCGCTGCGGTCTGTGGAAATTACAGGGGTATAGCTCTCCTGGCTGTTGGAGGGAAGATACTCACTAAAGCGATGGCAAATAGGCTAACACCTGTTATGGAAAAGTTACTTCCTGAAACACAGAGTGGCTTTAGACCAAACCGAGGCACATCGGATTTAATCTTCACACTTAAACAGCTTCAAGAAAAAGCACTCGAACATCAAGGAGAAATTCACAAGGCCTTCATTGATTTAACCAAGGCGTTTGACTCGGTGGACAGGGAAGTGCTCTGGAAAATTATGTTCCGCTTAGGTATCCCTAGAAAATTTGGAAGTATGTCGCAGTCTACATACAAACAACAACGCCCAGGTTATGTATAATAATGAGGTAACCGAACCTTTCCAAACCCTCACTGGAGTTAGGCAGGGATGTGTCCTGGCACCCCTACTCTTTAATTTGTTTACCACTGCTCTAACAATTATTGTTGACAACAAACTGACAGTCAGAGGAATAGATCTCAGATACCGTTTTGATGGCGGTCTGTTTAACATAGGGCGCTTTCGAGCTTTCACGAAGACACGCACACGATTCATTTGTGATCTCCAGTATGCGAATGACTGTGCACTTTTAGCCTCTACGCCGGAAGAGCTTCAAGAACTTTTAGATGTGTATGCCCAGAGCTATGATTCCTTGGGACTTAAAATCAACATTGGAAAGACTAAGATTATGTCAACTCCTCATCAAGTGAACCAAATAGACATTACACTTAACGGAAATTCTCTTGAAGTGGTGGATCAGTTCAATTACTTAGGCAACGTTGTTAATGACAAAGCAAACATGGACAGCGAGATTCGCAATAGACTTACCGCTGCATCTAGAGCACTCTGGGGACTTAGAGAGAGAGAGTATTTGACAACCACGACCTTGCTTTGTCAACGAAAATGGCTGTCTACAGAGCAGTTGTCATTCCAACACTGCTATATGGATGTGAAAGCTGGGTCACTTACCGTCGTCATGTGAAAGAATTAGAACGTTTTCAGCAAATACACCTCAGAAGTATGATGAAAATCCGTTGGTTCCATCACATATCAAACGTGGAAGTACTCAGGAGAGCAAACAGCCTTCCAATTGAGGTGCTTATTTCAAGAGCACGCCTAAGATGGGCAGGTCACGTTCATCGTATGCATGATAACCGCCTTCCTAAATGTACACTTTATGGTGAATTGCTAAGCGGTAGAAGAAGGCGTGGCGGTCAACGAAAGAGGTTCAAAGACGTTCTCCATGAAAATCTAAAATCCTGCGGTATTCCAGACGAGCAATGGGAACAACTTGCAGCGGTCAGAACCGAATGGCGAGGGGTTGTGGCCAGCTATCAAGGAAATGTTGCTGCAAGAAGGCCAAATCCAAGACCTAACCAGGTCTATGTTTGTCCTGACTGCGGTCGACATGTGCTCTCCCGAATTGGCCTCTATAGCCATAGTCGTGTGCACCGTAGATGAATGGGAATTACAATAGACTACACCTTTTACTTGTTTTTTATTGTACACAATTTATCGACTGTAACATTTTTATACTCGGACTCGAGTAACGGCTAACGACTAAAAGAAAAATAAGTATTCATTAGTACAAGGAAAGAGGATAATTCACGAGCTTATACAGTGTACCAATCACATAAAGGATGAAAGAGAAAAAAAAATCTAAAAGTTAATTTCGAAAAGAAATAATATGGGTTTTGACATGTTTTTTGAATGTGGAAACTGATGACAAACACATTATTATAGGAGGCAGGCTGCTAAATTTTTTTATCGAATTATAAGTGAAAGAGATCTTTCAAATAGAGCTGAGCTATGCCTGGGGACCACATATAAGTCACAGGCGCGTGTCGGGCGAGAATGGATATCCGAACCCTTAATCAGTTTATCTAATAAATATCTAGGCATTTGAGTTGTGTTAATTTTAAAAACAAGGCATGACATTTGAAGCAGAAATCTTTCATTTAAGTAAACCATTTTGATTCCTGGAAACTATCACTGATATGATCATATTTTCTAAGATTAAAGCTGTACCTGATACATGAATTTTTGATTTTTTGTAGACTAATTTTATCAATGTTTAAAAGTGCAGGCCAGTACACAATTTGACAGTAAGAAACTCCAGACAAAATTAAAGAGTCGCATAATCTAAGTTTTAAGTCAGTATTCAAAATATCTTTGTGAATATATAACATTTTTAATTTTCCATAAGATTTTCTAATTAGATTATTTACATGCTCGGAAAATCTTAGATCTACATCCAAATATAATCCTTGATTTTTACAGTAGGTAGACGATGTCAGAATCTGATTATTAATGACAATTTTAAAATCCCTCTTTTCTATAATGGCCATCCTGTTATAATATCTAAATACCAACATCTCCGTTTTGGCTTCGTTTAAAACTAAATCATGAGCTTTTGAAATTTCTGATATAAGTTGAAGATCTAAATTAATTTTGCTGACTGAAGAAGCCAATTCATTTAAATAAAAAGAAAAATACAATTGCGTGTCATCAGCATACTGATGCATTTTGCAGAATTTTAAATTTTGATAGAAATCTGCTGTATAAACTGAAAACAAAAGTGGCCCTAATATGCTACCCTGAGCAACCCCCCCGTTTAATAAGTTTATTGTCTGAAGGATTACCATTTAAAATTACACGCTGATATCTACTACTCAATTAGATGTGAATAAGAGAGGTTGATTCTTCATATTTGACATACATAGCAAATAAGAGTTCTTCGAAAAAAAGCTTTGAAAACGGAAAGAGACTATTTTCCGAAACGTCAGTAAAATACATTATTTCTGTGTTTATTCCGATTTATATTATTTGCAAAACATAACCTCTGACTATTCCTTTGGCATAAACGTCACGGGCGCAGAGGCTTTTTTCCAATAATTCTGTTATTTTGTAGATTCGTTGATATGTTTTTGAAGAGGATAATACATGTGGTAGAAAATCCAAATAAAAGGAAAGAATAGTGCTTTTATTGATTTATACCTAAATATAAATATGTATACGTATAATTTTTTTATAATTAATTAATATTTTATATTTTTTAATGCTCTTTCGAAAAATTAGATCAGAATATATCAAAAATTAATTAATAATACAAAAGAATTGGGTTTTATCAAAAAAAGTGAAATTCTTCGAAAAAATTGACGAAAAATACAAAAAATCGATTTTTTTCACATTTTTCAAGTTTAAAATTTTTTAAAAAACACAAAAGTTATTGTATTGTATTTTAAAATTTAAAGTCAATTTTTGAGACTTGTATTAGATATTCTTACTTGAAATTTTAACCAATTATTGTTCACATTAAAAAGTATAATTTCATCAAATTTTACTTAAAACATCCGAAGTTATAACCAAAAAAACAAAATGTAGCAGTTTTTATTTTTTTCTTGAGGTTACGTGTGCAGATAAAAATTTCAAATTGTAACCGCTGATAGCCTATATCATAAGGAACAGCCTCAATTTTTTTCTCTTTTTTTGGACCTACACGTACCGAGATATACTCATCTATATTTAGAAAGAACTACCAAAATAGTCGGGAGGAAAATACTTTGTCTCCCTAGGGAGGAAAATATTTGGCTCCCTCTGGAAGCAAACAGGTAGAAACTTCAAATAGCTGTAATGTAATGTATAGACTTCTTTTATTGATACACAAACTTCCTGAAAATGTATAATAATACTTTTCTTTGAAAGAGATTTTTTATTACATATTTTTATTTATAAAAATTGAAAACAGTCTAAATACCTATTATGACATTTTGACATATTTGGTTTTTTGATTGTCATGCATAAGAAAATATAATAAAATATATGTCAAACCAATGTAAAACACTGTAAATGGTCGTAAAAAAAATCATATGTATTACACAGGAGCAAAGTGCCATTTCCTCCCTTGGATATCAAACTATCCGCGGGAGGAAATTATGCACTTTTCTCCCTTGTCATACAAATAGCTATTGTTTCGGTTGTCTGACTCCACTAGTATATTTTATTATTCATCTTATTAATTATTTATTTCCCTACCATAAATTTCAGTCTTGTATGACTGGTTTTAAGGGAAAATGAGACAAATCAACTAGTTATTCACTATAAATGGTGCCCATACATTGAAACGATACATCTCTGAAGTCCGATTGCATTCTCAATAAGAAAAAGATTATATGCGCAGCTTACGATTCAGTTTTGTTTCAATATGCACGTGTATCATGTGAAATTCTCTCGATATTCCACTCCAACAAATCATTTCCACCGTCTGAGTTTAAGATACGTCCGCAATAAACTTTACCGTGACCTGATTATATAAATGTCGCCTTTGAACTATATTTTTGATACATCACCCAGATCTGCCATCTGAAAACGTCGCGTATTCTTGCGTGGCACCAAAAAATGACGAGTAGTCCTCTGTGGCGAACCCTCAAAGCGCGGAGCACTTAGGAGATAATTGCACACGACATTTCCTGTCCCGATGTGAGGCACAGATTCTTTGAATGGGCTAGACGTCCCCAAAGTGCGCCATTACATCTTATAATAGGTTGTGGTTCGTGACCGCTACTAGTTAGGTATCTTGGTTAATGGACAATTACGGGATCCTCTTTGTCTTTTCTTCGTTCTGATGCATTTTTCTATTAACTAAATTACCAATAAATGAAAGTCTGCAGACGGAGACTTTGCTTTACACTAAACGCAATGAATAAATGTAGAATTAATTGATATAGTGGAGCAGTTGTAAACGTACGTTCTCTGTTAAAAAAATATTAATCAATTTTCGTTAGGACGCATAAAAAGAACAGATGTTATTTTATTAGGTACAGTGCATACAGGATTGCTAAAAACAGTTCAAAGACAGGCTTGTAAATGAAAGAAGTTCGCTCTTTCCGTCAACAATCGAGAATCCACCAAATCTATCATCAGTATCTCATAATAATAATAATTTATTAATCCTGTCGATCATAAATACTTGATATAGGATAAGTACGTTGAATTATAAATTGAATATAAAAAAATAAAAATAAATAGAATGTAAATGTTTCGTTTTTGTATACACACTAAATCACATTTTAATTTTTTTACTCCCTGTCATATTAGCATAGGGGTGGTATTGGGGGTGATAGTGGAGGGGGGTGGTTGATGCCAAAAAAAAATTTTGAGACCGTAACTTTGCGTACATGACCTAAATTGCAATTTTATAGACTCTTACTTGCTTGTTTTGCCTATTTACCCTTATTTACCCCATTTACCCCATTTACCCCCAAACCCTTCAACGGAATTAGATCAAAATATAATCTAGTTCCAGATCTCGTTATAATACATAAGTGTACCAAATTTTAAGTCAATATCATAAACGGGGCCAGAATAAACGTGCGCACAAAAAAGAAGTTACAGACAGACATACAGACAGACATTTTTTCGCTCGAAACTAAAATCTCAATGTTTCATAACATTTTAAGCCTATATCAAGAAAAAAATATATTTTTTTGCGTTACTATACTTCCATTGGATGTGGAAGTAAAAATACAAAATATATATTCATTTAAAGAATAATAACTTTCATTTAGGGGGCGAGCATAGATGCGTCTTTACTATGTACATACTTCGATATGCGATGTAAAGGAACGTTAGGCGCAGTTAGTACTCGGATGGGCGATCGTTTTAAAGAATACCGTGTCCTCGCCTCGTAAAAGATCCCTACTCTTCTTAAGGGAAGAGATTCGGCAAAATTCCTGGTTGGGGTAGCTCGTCTACAGGCGTCGGTGATAGGCCTCAGTAGCGGAAATAGACAGACGTTAAATAAATGTTAAAAAAAACTTTCATTTATTAATATTTTTTTGTTGTTGTTGAAAAGGCTTAAAATGTCATGAAACGTCGAGATTTTAAATTTGAACAAAAAAAATGTCTGTCTATCTGTCGGTCAGTAACTTTTTTGTGCGCACGTTTACTCTGAAACCGATTATGATATTGACTTGCTTATGTTTTATAATAAGTTCTGGAACTAGATTATATTTTGAAATAATTCCGCTGAAGGGCTCGGGGGTAAATATGGGCAAATAGACAAAGCAAGCAGGTAAGAGTCCATAAAATTGCAATTTAGGGCACGTGCGAAAAGTCAAGGTCTCAAAATTTGTTTTAGCATCAGCCACCCCCCACTATCATCCCCAATACCACCCCCACACTATTAGGAAAGGAATTTAAAAAAATTACAATATGATGTAGTGTGTATAAGAACGAAACGTCTCAAAAACGCGTTTTGGCGTTAGCTACCCCCTCTACCAACCCCATTGCCACCCACACCATATTATTAAAGGGAATAAAACATTAAATTGGGATTTAGTATGTGTACGAAAACCAAGAGCCTTTAAAATTTATTTTGGCATTAGCCACTCACTCTACCACCCCCACCTTATTATTAAAGGGAGTGAAAATTAAATTGGGATTTGGTGTGTATAAAAAAACCCAAGGGCCTCTAGAATTTTTTTCCCATTAGCCACCCCCATTATTAAGGGAGTAAAATTAAACTGGGATTTCGTGTGTGTACAGCACCAAGGGTTTTTAAAATTTATTTTGGCGTTAGCTTCCTCATAATTTTTCTGTAAGCTGCTAAATCAAAAAAATTCGACTCTTCATTATCTAAGACCAGCCTATTTTTGGTAAACCATTCATGCGCTTGTGAAAGCTTTACATTAGCTTTATTTATCGTATGTTTTATGTTTGATTCTACTATTAAAAGAGATGAGTCATCAGCAAATAGTATAGAGTTCTCTAATAATAAAATCGTTTACATAAATAATATACAGTGAGGGACCTAAAACTGATCCTTGTGGTACTTTTATTGGGGTTTCAAGAATATCAGACCTAACGTTATTAATTTCCCTCTACCATATAAATAGCTTTTAAACCATTTTAATGGTTCACCTCTTATACCATACCTCTCAAGTTTTCTTATAAGTCTAGCATGGTAAACAAAATCAAACGCCTTACTTAAGTCAAAGAAGATCCCAACATGTTTCTTATTTTTGTCTAACTTTTCGTACAGATGATTTAAAAAGTGTATCATAGATGTTGTTGTGGAGAGACCAGCAAGAAAACCAAATTGATTATTGTTAAAGAGGTTATGTTTGTCAAAGAAATTTGTAATTCTTTGTGCTGCATATTTTTCAAATATTTTAGAAAAGGAACTTAATATGGATATTGGTCAATAATTCCACCTTTGAACTACAACTTAAATAAAGGTACTATTTTGGCAATTTTCAATTTTTCTGGAAAAATTCCTTCACTAAGAGAACAGTTTAACAGTTCTGTTATTGGTTTCAAATTTGGTATTATACATTTTTGAAACATATTTGTGCTAATACTGTTGAGAAATTTGAATTTTTCAGATTTTACATGCTTAAAACCTCATATTCGGTTGCTGGTTCGAAGAAAAATGTGGAAGGATTATGGTTTATATGAATTTCGTGACAATTATGTTGAGGTGGATCAGGAAGTAATAAATTAGGCACATATTTGAAATATTTGCTGAGATGATTACATACAAGGTAGCTATCATTTGTTAAAATATTATTGACTTCTATAACGAGCTCGTCTTTATGTTTTGTGTTATTAGGCCTCATTGTGTTCGATGCTATTTTTGATTTATTTTTGGTATTGGCAATAAGTCATTATTACACATTTTTTTAGCTTTTCTTAAAAGTTGCCTATAAACAGACTTGTATTTTTTACAATAAAGTTTTATATTTTCATCACCATCTAAAGTTATTCTGTAATAGATCTTTTAGTTTATCAGTTGACACTTTTAGATCTTTTAAAATGAGAGAAGAAAATTGTACAGGCTATGAAAGGGAGAAAGTTTAATTTGCCACGATTGCTGAGCACTCTAATGGAAGGCTGTATACGGTAAATGCTACATTTTATAGTAAATACGGCCAAAATTGAAACTTGTCAGTTTTAAAGCAAGGACCGTGCGCACTGAACTTGATATTCTGTCCTATATATTTGGCAATGGTATCGAGATTCGAACGGTAGTTGAAACTGTGCAGGCGAGTCCGAGACTGGCAATGTAATCAGCCTGAATGAACCATCTACGACTGCACTGGTTTAAAGGTAATAAAACGGACAGGCCTACTAGCATAAAAAAACTCGTAAATCGTTTCTTCTCAGTCAACGTGGAAGTCTAACAACGTGCTCTCTATGTGCCAGTGCAGTGCATAAATACCTATTATAATATCAAGCGTAGGAGTTTAGTTAGTTACTGTTCATATTTATAAATATTTACTACTGTATAAAAGGTAAAATATTTTAATTATTTACTAATTTACCATGGTTTTCTGCGGACCATTTGAAACAGAGAATAATATAATAACGCCCGAAAACCCCGAAATAGTTGAATTGGTTATTATCGAAAAAGCCGAAATAAATTTAGAGTTTAAAACCAAGATTTACATGTACAAAGTCAACGTATTATTTTAAATATACATGAATGTTTGAAAAGCGAAAATCCTGAACAATGTGAGAAAGAAATAATACGACGTATTAACAAATTAACTAAAATATCAAAATCAACAATTTATCGCGTAATTCAAGAAGGCGATGTTATAGATCACAGCGCAAAGAAACGGAAAAATACGAAATTAAAAAATATTGATGATGCCACTAGAGATGTAATACGGCGTATA
Organism: Leptura quadrifasciata; assembly: GCA_963675555.1. Classification (NCBI taxonomy): domain Eukaryota; kingdom Metazoa; phylum Arthropoda; class Insecta; order Coleoptera; family Cerambycidae; genus Leptura; species Leptura quadrifasciata. The sequence continues at coordinate 7,043,571 of OY776681.1, read as the reverse complement.
ATTTGTAATATGTATGAAGAAAATATAGTCCCTATGTTAAAAATGATTCAAGAAAAATTGAGCGATTATCCTGATTATAATTATAGGTCTTTAGATACACTACGAAATGTCTTATTAGAAAGCGGTTTTAAATACAAAAAACTTGACAGTCGTATGGTAATTATGGAATCGCGAGTATAGTTTCACTTCGAGTAGATTATTTGGAAAAAATTAGAGAATATCGTAAACTAAACAGGCATATAGTGTATCTAGACGAGACGTGGTTTGACACGCATGATGTTATTCAGTATGGTTGGGTAGATAGTTCGCACAATTGTGTTTTAAATACTCCGTGTTCTAGAGGAAAACGCGTTATCATACTTCATGCGGGAAGTGAAAATGGGCTTGTACCCAATGCGTCGCTCTTGTCGGCCAAAAAAAATATCGCAGTCTTCTGCAGACTATCACGAAGACATGACAGCCGATCTATTCGAAAATGGTTTTCTCAACAGCTTCTACCAAATATTCCGCCAAATTCGGTAATTGTATTAGATAATACTTCTTATCACTCGCGTATATTAAATAAAACACCAAGTAACAGCACAAAAAAGGAAGACATTTTAAAATTCATGAGAAAAAAAATGGAAATTCCTGTAAAAGTTCCAATTACTGAAAAGAATAAAAGAACAGAATTTCAAAAAGGAATATGTTATTTATAACTTATCCAATATACACGATCATACACTTTTGCGGTTACCTCCATACTATTGCATATTTAATCCTATCGAGATGGTTTGGGGAACACTAAAAGTACGTTTACGAAAATGTAATAACTCTCCAACGTTAAACGCGATAGTAGTTGATCATATAAGAGAAGTAATAAATGACAGTGACAATAATACTGATTTATGGAAAAATTGCGTTAGGCATGTAATTGGAGAAGAAAATCGATATCCAACGCTACCCCCTAGTGCGCCGATTTTAATTCAACTGGATAATGATTCCTCCTCAGAAAGTGAAGATTCGGACGCGTCAATTAACATTTAACTTTTCTTAATTTTTTCATTCACTTTTTTATTGTTACATTTCGTGGAATATATTTTGTTTAGTTGACAAGAAATTTTAATTTAAGTTACTTCATTCTAGAGAAATATTTTAATTTTGTTTTTATTTATGTAAGTATACAAATATTTATTTTTGTTTTCATATAATAATTCTTTGCTTTGTTCAAGAAACTTACGTTTTTATTTTAGAAGAAACTTAAATTTATTTTCTTTTTGACTAAAATCGTTGCCCCTCATTAATCTAACCTGTCCCATCCCCTCCTCGCAAGGTATGTTCATACCTTCTCGTTGGTCCTTGCTGAGCAATAACATATTTCAATATAATATGGGTTAACTTTAAAACTAAAACCAATAAATTTAAATATTTAGACTTTATATCTAAAACTGATATAATACCTCAAAAATATGTTATTGGCGTAATGAACCTAATAAACAAATAATAATAAAAATGAATACAATTTTAACATTTTATTGTGACAATTATTTCTATTTACCTCCGCCCATGTACAATAAAGAGATACCGACTGTTTTTGCCGGCTTTTTATTTTTATACGGTTTCAATTCCAGTCGCATATACTTTAACTGATTACCATTTTTTTAAATATTAATATCTAAAGAGTAGATTGATTATTTACCTCTAACTCCATTGTGAACAGAATTTTGCTATGAAAGGATACTACAATCTGGTAACTTTGAAGTGCTTGTTGAAATTTTAAAACGCCACTCATTAAAACTTCTTTAATAGCAAAATGAGCGGTCGATTTGCTGCGAACGAATGATACCTGCTCAATAAACAAATTTGATATCGTAAAGTTCGGTTTATGCGTATTTAAATAACAAGATCCACACGCCGATACCGACTGATAAAAAAGTAATACCTATTTCAAATACAGAATATCAAACAATCATTCATTTAGAGGTGCATTCGACGTTTAATTATAATAAATGCCAGACACGGCTTTTCTCATTAAAAAATGACACTCATACAATAATCAGTGGTGCACCAGACCGTGCGGGCATAGCAATAATTTTTCAACTCTCGTGATTTTAAACGCATTTGTATGCAGTCGTTTTCTGTAAAATATGAATGTAAATGTGGAGTGTTTATTTCGGAGACCAGAGCCATTTGTAAAAGTCGGAAAGTGAGTCACGGATTTTAATTTGAGCCAAAGTTTTGGAGATTTATAAAATGGTCTAAAATTAAGTGACTGTTCTTGCGGCGTTAAGTAATTGTCTGTCGTTATTTATTAAGGGTGATTTATTACGCATTCTTTACTGACGAGGTTTCAAATACAATTTTATAGTCAAATCGTGTCATGTACAGCGAGAAATTTCAAAATGCATATTGTAATATAATTTAAATATAAAAAAAATATATATTTTATTAAATAATTTTTGTTAAGAATTGTTTTATCAGGGTATTTAGTGGGTTCAACTATCACTAGAAATGATATACAGTGTGGAGCAATAGTGCGTCGTACCTCGATGAACTCAAGATGAGTTCTACGATAGCTAGAAATTTTTTAAAAAATTGCAAGTAAACTACAGAAAAAAGTCTATAACTGGAAATTATTTTCGGACACACAGGGCGAGCCAAGACGAAATTACAGAGCCTTTTTTTAATGAAATGCTATGTATATCAGTACATTTTTTGAAGCCTTTTTCTAGGCTCTATTCATTCTTGTATTATTATTAGCCGTTACTCGAGTCCGAGTATAAAAATGTTACAGTCGATAGATTGTGTACAATAAAAAACAAGTAAAAGGTGTAGTCTATTGTAATTCCCATTCATCTACGGTGCACACGACTATGGCTATAGAGACCAATTCTGGAGAGCACATGTCGACCGCAGTCAGGACAAACATAGACTTGGTTAGGTCTTGGATTCGGCCTTCTTGCAGCAAAATTTCCTTGATAGCTGGCCACAATCCCTCGCCATTCGATTCTGTCCGCTGCAAGTTGCTCCCATTGCTCGTCTCCAATACCGCAGGATTTTAGATTTTCATGGAGAACGTCTTTGAACCTCTTTCGTTGACCGCCACGCCTTCTTCTACCGCTTAGCAATTCACCATAAAGTGTACATTTAGGAAGGCGGTTATCATGCATACGATGAACGTGACCTGCCCATCTTAGGCGTGCTCTTGAAATAAGCACCTCAATTGGAAGGCTGTTTGCTCTCCTGAGTACTTCCACGTTTGATATGTGATGGAATCTACGGATTTTCATCATACTTCTGAGGTGTCTTTGCTGAAAACGTTCTAATTTTTTCACATGACGACGGTAAGTGACCCAGCTTTCACCTCCATATAGCAGTGTTGGAATGACAACTGCTCTGTAGACAGCCATTTTCGTTGACAAAGCAAGGTCGTGGTTGTCAAATACTCTCTCTCTCTAAGTCCCCAGAGTGCTCTAGATGCAGCGTTAATTCTATTGCGAATCTCGCTGTCCATGTTTGCTTTGTCATTAACAGCGTTGCCTAAGTAATTGAACTGATCCACCACTTCAAGAGAATTTCCGTTAAGTGTAATGTCTATTTGGTTCACTTGATGAGGAGTTGACATAATCTTAGTCTTTCCAATGTTGATTTTAAGTCCCAAGGAATCATAGCTCTGGGCATACACATCTAAAAGTTCTTGAAGCTCTTCCAGCGTAGAGGCTAAAAGTGCACAGTCATCCGCATACTGGAGATCACAAATGAATCGTGTGCGTGTCTTCGTGAAAGCTCTAAAGCGCCCTATGTTAAAGAGACCGCCATCAAAACGGTATCTGAGACCTATTCCTCTGACTGTCAGTTTGTTGTCCACAATAATTGTTAGAGCAGTGGTAAACAAATTAAAGAGTAGGGGTGCCAGGACACATCCCTGCCTAACTCCAGTGAGGGTTTGGAAAGGTTCGGTTGCCTCATTATTATACATAACCTGGACGTTGTTGTTTGTATGTAGGCTGCGGCATACTTCCATAAATTTTCTAGGAATACCTAAGCGGAACATAATTTTCCAGAGCACTTCCCTGTCCACCGAGTCAAACGCCTTGGTTAAATCAATGAAGGCCATGTGAATTTCTCCTTGATGTTCGAGTGCTTTTTCTTGAAGGTGTTTAAGTGTGAAGATTAAATCTGATGTGCCTCGGTTTGGTCTAAAGCCACTCTGTGTTTCAGGAAGTAACTTTTCCATAACAGGTGTTAGCCTATTTGCCATCGCTTTAGTGAGTATCTTCCCTCCAACAGCCAGGAGAGCTATACTCCTGTAATTTCCACAGTCCGCAGCGCTCCCTTTGTTTTTGAAGAGGTTGATTAAAAGTGTATCACGAAACTCCTGCGGAGCTTGACCATTTTCCCACACGACATCAAACAGTTTTTTGAGGTAGGGTATGAGCTCTGACGACACAGCTTTAAAGATCTCAGCTGGGAGTGAGTCGGCGCCGGGAGATTTGTTATTTTTTAGCTGCCCAATGGCGGTTAAGATCTCTTCCGTTGTTAGTGGTTTATCTAAGTCTTCGAAGGTGTCATATTGAGGGATAAGATTTATAACATCGTGATCGGCTTGACTTTGCTGGTTAAGAATGTTAGAGTAGTGTTCTTTCCATCGGGCTCTTATTTCCTGGTCTTCTTTGAGGAGATTTCCATTTGAATCTTTAATAGGGCACATATTTTTCCGACTGGGGCCGTACACTGCTTTTACTCCTTGAAAGAAATTCCTGTAGTCGTGTGAATCAGCGTACCTTTGAATTTCTCTGGCATTGCTTGCCCACCACTCGTTCTTTATTCTTCTGATTTCGCGTTGCGTTTCATACTTAGATTGGGTAAAAGCTTCTGCTTTTGATGAGTCGTTGGGGTGGTTGATAGCGTTTTGGAAGGCAATATGTCTGCGGTCAAGAAGTTCTTGTATAAAAGCTTCATTATCATTGAACCAATCCTCCTGTTTTTTACTTGCTGCAGTGCCAAGAATTTCCTCACTCGCACTTTTTAAACTGTCTTTAATTTGTGTCCAGGTAGCAGCGACATCTACAGCATTGGTTTCTTCTAGTGCACTCAAATTCTCTTGAACTTTTTGCTTTAGCTGTTCGACGGTTTGTTGGTCACGCAATTTACTAATACAGAGACGGAGTCTACGTTTTACTTGAGTTCTTCGGTGTTTGGGTCTCATAACAATTTCATTTTAGAGACAACAGGACGATGATCGGTCCAACATTCGCTATCAATGCGCGCCTTTGTAATTTGGACGTCCTTGAGATGCTTCCTACGTACGATAACATAGTCCAGTAGATGCCAGTGACCTGATATGGGGTGACGCCAGGTGCCTTTAAATTTATCCTTTTGTCGGAAAATGGTGTTTGTTATAACTAGATCATGTTCGGCCATAAAAACTAAGTTAATCGCGAATCCGCGGTTTCCACAACCTTCCGATGCGGTTTCACGAACTGCTCCAGGTGTATCGTGGCGTAACTACCAAGTGTTATTCAAGACGTCCAAATAAACACAATAAAAAACTTTTTTCGTAGGGCCGAATTTAACAGCAAAAGTCTAAAACGCCTCGATTAATATTATAAACGTTTTTCTTCTAAGGGTATCTTTGTAGGTTCGGCTCCAGCTAGATATCAATAATATATACAAGTCGAGATAAGAAATGAATATATTAAAAATTTAAATGGTTTTTCAACAGTACAATGAGTTAGGATTGAATATATTTTAAATTTCAATATTTCAAATACCCACTAAAATTGCTGATCTACGGCTAAAATTGTCTAAGTTTGACGTTTCTAAGCAGATCCGCCTGCTTGATATGTTTTTTTATAATTAATTTGTCTGCACTTTAACTTTTTACAGCTATTATTGACTCTTTCTGAAAATAAATACTACCAATGTGTTTCTTTTCATTTCTACTTTAGTGCTATTTTCTAGGTTTTTAAATAATTTTCTCAACATTATCCGAGATAAACTTACAAATTTCTTTATAATTAGCTATTTTCTATTTATTTTACCATTTAAATCTTTTTCTGAACACTTAATACTAAATAGAATACAACTTTTCTTTCAATTTTGAATTAAAAATTAATAATTATACAATTATTTTCTATTTTTCAGGTGACACTTCGTGAACATTGGTATCTCCAGACTTTATTGAACAGCTTACCTAGTTTAAATCTATTACTAACTGTTCCTCATGCCTTCTAGTTTGTCCATAGAATGAATTAATATTAATAATATTTGTGCGTTTTACGGCTCACTTGGTATACTGTCGCTAAAAAGCAATTTCAATAACATCGCTAAATTTTGCAATATTCCATGTAATAGTACTGAACGTTCCATAGAGTTCCAGTCGTTTATTGAAGATTATTTCAATGTAAAAATACACTCCAATAAAGTAGTGCTCAAGCGTAAAATCGAGCTCATATTGAAAAATTATTACGTTGTAAAATGTAAATGCGTCAGTAAACTCCAAACTCTATCAACGTCAAAAACTTTACATCCACTCTCGTTCCAACTTCATGTTTACTGTGAATAAATGTTTCTATTTATCGGTTTTAGGAGTGACTTCTAAATAAAATAGGTAGAGTTACCTATATTAATATGTGCGACCTGTGAAGGCTTTAAGAGGAAACGGTTTAAAAAGCTGTATATTTTATATTAGTGCGTCGATGTATGTCGAATATTCACATTACTATTGTTACGTGTTTACAATTTCCAGTAAACACCCTGTATGTAGGTTCAATAATTACAACTAGAACCTTCACAAATTAATCACTACTTTTACAATCATTAATCCCTATTAAAAATAACACAACTAATTATACTACTTTTAATCACAACTTAATACTGTTCCTTATTTCTTCTTTTCACTTGCTTGTCTCATATCAAACTGTCCCAGTGCTCCGATCCAGTCCCTATATACAGGCTGTCCATTTTATCAGGGCACTAGAGAATATCTCACTTAATATTTATATAACCTACAAAGTGGTTTAAAGATATTTGAAATCCATGGCCTACTTTAAGAGTTATGGCGGAAAATATCGAAAATGCGGAAAAGGTCTAGGCCAAATATCTCCGTTATTTGAAGAGATACGAGAAAAATTCTACGGCGAAAATTTTTTGCAAAATAGAGTGTTTCAACGAGGTTTTATCTAATTTTTTTCAAAACCGCTGTATTTTGAGATTTACTCTTCAGGCTGTTAAAAAAATTATTGTGAAACGAGAGGGAAATGGCGCCATTAAATAGAGTATTTTCCTCCCTTTTCAACGATATATCACATGCCATATTTATTTATTGGTACTACGTTAGTAATTATAAAAACATTTTTTAAAACCAATAATTTTTTTTTAACAAGCATTATACTTGCCGTGGAGAAGTATGATTAAATAAAACGATAAAATAATTCAATAACATGGAGCAATTATGAAGAGTATTCGCAGTTATGCCAATGTATAGAGGTCCTCCATAAAAGCGTTACTCCTTGCTCAGAAAGTTAAAATGCCTTTACCAATTACCTTTAATTAAGTATAATATCCATTTGTTTGTATTTCATGATTTCACTATTATTTCAATCATTTTAAAATAGTTGGCTATGAACAAACTTGACAATTTAATTTTTTGACAGATCATCTCAGTTAATACTTAAACTCTCACTCAATCACACTCGTTTAAGAATTTAGAATTTTCAAAAAAGATTTTCACTCACATTGATCGTTATAATATATTCGTTACATATTGCCAATGCAATTTTAACTCTGGGTTAGATCAAGTAGAATATAGAAACAGATTTCCACAAACGCTACAGCCGAATAAAACTCTGTTCAGAAAATTAGCTACGAAACCGAAAAATAATGGTTCATTTTTAAAGAAGAAGACAAGGTTGAACAGTGTTACTGATAATGTAAATAAGGTAAACCGAGTTATTAATTATGTAAGAAATAAAAATACAGAAAATTTGGAAACATCATTAAGAGAAATTCAAATTACTTGTCATATAAATAAAACAAGTACTAGAAAAATTTTAAAGAAAAATGGTTACCGGTGTTATAAAGCCAAAAAAGTTCACAATTTACAAGCTGGGGACAAACCAAAGAGGACGACATTTTGTAGGTGGCTGTTGGAAAAGAAGCGTGCCAATCCATTAATATGCAGTAAAATACTTTGGTCCGACGAGGCAAATTTTTCCAATAATGGATTTTTTAATCGCAATATTCATTACAAATGGACTGAAAATACACACTGGCATACACCGACTGGGTTTCAAAATCGTTTTTCAATAAATGTGTGGATAGGTATTTTAGGCACCAATTTAATAGGTCCTTATTTTTATGATGGTCACCTCAGTGGTCAAAGGTACCTAAACTTTTTGAGTAATGAATTCTTAGATGACCTACCTTTAGAGAATCGACACAACTTTCAATATTTTCAACAAGATGGAGCTCCTCCCCACAATTTCCAGATTTGCCTAGATTATTTAGACAAAATTTTGCCTCAACATTGGATAGGTACCAATGGATTTATTCGATGGCCCCCTCGTTATCTAGATATAACCCCAATGAATTTTTTTCTATGGGGGTATATTAAAGATAAGGTGTTTTCGACGACACCGCAAAATGTAGAGGACCTAAAAGCTCGAATTCAACAGGCATATATTACAGTTACCCCCGAAATGCTGAGTAATGTTTCAAATGTAATGCCTCGCCCCCGCTCGATTGTGCATAAGAAATCGCGGTGGACACTTTGAACACTTGATATGATATATTGTCACGCAGTACCTAGACAATTATTGGACCACCCGGTATATGATTTTACTCAGGAAACGATTTAGTTACAAAATTAATTTAATCCGATATCTTAAAGTAAACCAGGTTGCTTGTTACAATGTACCGTGGAAATCCAGCAAACTCAGCAACGAGTGCACACGGCACGCTAGTTGCAGAAATGCTGAGAGTGCAAGTACCGGGAAACGAAATGGAAAAAAGTAAATGAGTTGGGGAGTTGTCGTTTGGGTTTTTAGAGAAGCAGACCTAGGTGGTGCGTGGGGCAACTCCCTCCCAGGGGCCATGCCTCAGGGTGGCTAGATGTAGTACAATGTAAGTAGTATATTTTATTATGTCCATTTCATTGTTTGATTTTATTCTATTACAATAAATGTTCAATCTGTTATGTTACCACTATGTTTTATTTGTGTGTTCAATTAGTAACGTAATTTTACCCTCTCGACATGCCAAGCGAGTAAAGTGACTTTAGCCATGGCTATCGTCGGCACTTACCCTCTACAGGGTGATGCTGGCGATATCCGTGGACGTCCTACTAACCCCCGTCGCGCAGACGTGACACATGGTGGAGGTGCCGTATGTCAGCCCGTGACAATATTAAAAATTATTTTGAGGATTAGATAAATATTAATGTTCTGTGTGCTATATTCTTTTTATTATTAATTTGTTTTTGTTATCTGAATTTACTTTATTCTTCTTAATTGTGTTAATGTTTTATTATAGCAAAGAACTGAACAACTTATTGAATTATTTTATCGGTTTATTTAATCATACTTCTCCACGGCAAGTATAATGCTTGTTAAAAAAAAATTATTGGTTTAAAAAAAAACGTTTTTATAATTACTAACGTAGTACCATTGAATAAATATGGCATGTGATATATCATTGAAAAGGGAGGAAAATATTCTATTTAATGGCGCCATTTCCCGCCCGTTTCAAAATATTTTTTTTAACAGCCTGAAGAGTAAATCTCAAAATACAGCGGTTTTGAAAAAAAATTAGATAAAACCTCGTTGAAACACTCTGTTTTGCAAAAAATTTTCGCCTTAGAATTTTTGTCGTATCTCTTCAAATAACGGAGATATTTGGCCTAGACGTTTTCCGCATTTTTGATATTTTCCGCCATAACTTTCAAATGTCTTTAAAACCATTTTGTAGGTTATATAAATCGGCACAATTTTCGTAAAAATATTTTTTTTTGTACGACCGCTAGTAAGTGGGATATTCACGAGGGCCCTGATAAACTGGACAGCCTGTATACATGTGTCGAATGTACCTGAATTTTCTAGAATAATCTAACGTTGTTCGCGATGTTTCTCGCCCTTCGCGTATTTTCTATATATTCCAGTGGCGTAGGTGTTTACATAACACTATATTATCATACATCTTTCGATAATGGATATTATTAAGTCGATAAATTTAAGTTCTGCCAACCGTACATAGGAAAATATAATAACGGTATATTAAAAGTGTATTAACAACATATCTATTTAGTTGAAAGCAATACATCATAAATGTGTCTTTAAAATTACATACATCATATTTCGTCGTTTTTGGAATGGTTATATATACCATGCCCATGATGCGTTAAAAATACCATACAGTATTTAACAAGAATTGTAGGTGTTATAAAAGTATATGAAAATGCTAAATTTAGGGTACTGCACCAACCAAATGCTAATATGGTTGGAAATATGTCTATCCGTGTCACTTTTATGAATTTCAACAATTTATGAACACAGAATGTCCACTAGCATTATGCTTAAATGAAACACATGCAACAGAGGAAATACAGGAAAATGAAAATAAGCGATTATAATAACTATTGTTAAATCTCCCTCAAATGTAAAATTATTTGAAAGGAAATTTAAAAAAACTGTACCAGCGCGTATGAGCTGGATGAATAAAATTCTGCGAAACACAATGTCCACCGGTAAATTGTAGGTTTCTGTTATTTATTGATCCATTATCGTTCATTAGTTTGTCGGTACCAATTCTATGAGACTTAGAACGATAATAATAAAAATTATGAGTCGTAAGTGGCATTTAAGTAATTACGGTTTTTATTGTATGTCTTCAGTCCGGTCCTTGATTATATCTATTTTACAACGGAACAATACGATTTCAAACAAAAGGTCGATTAAACTAATTGTATGAAATATCAGTTTGTAGTACAGTTAGTTAGCAATTACTGAAATAAGGGAATTAAAGAACTCGTCTGGATAAACATCGTTGCTAGTTAATTATTAACGAAAAATTATATCGAGTCCATTGTATTAAAATAATAAAGGCATGATAGTTTTTATGGGATTCCCATCTCTTCGTCGACTTTCACTATCGGAAGAGAATAAATCAATGGAAGAGTCTCGGGGTCCGCAAATTGTGTATCTCTATCCTGTTCACTTGGAGTCCGCAAATGAAAAATATACGGGCAGTTTGCGGACCTCTATTCTGTAGGTTACAATACCGCAACTTGCGTTCCCGTATTTCCATTTGTTCAAGGTCCTCAAATAGCGGACTACTATCTTATTTTTGTAGGGATCCGAAAATCATAACCCTACTTTTTACCGCTTGATGTGTATTGTACTTATAGTGTTATAGTTAAAAGACTTATGGACGATTAAATAAGGAGATAATAGTTCAGTTTAGTGACTTCTGTGAAAATGGCCAAAATTTAATAGGATTTTTTGCTAAAATTTTTGGCTTTTGCCGTAAAAGGCGATTTTAAGTCGGGGGAGCAAGGTTTTTGTTGCCAAAAATGCAAAAAGATGAGAAATATTTGATTGGAAATATTCACCAAAGAACCTAACCTAACGTTTGATTGAAAATGTTCACTAAAGGATCTGACCTAACAGTTGATTGGAAATATTTACTAAAGAACCCAAACTAACCTTTGAATGGAAATATTAGGAATGAAAATAAATTAGTTTAGGTTAGGTTCTTGTGTCTTTATGTTCAGGTAAACAATTCAAATTTTTACTTTGTGAATTTGTATGTAATTCATTAATAAATATACAATTTGTATTTGTATTTTAACTTTTATATTTTTAGGCTTCCGTATCTTAAAAGGAAAAACGGAACCATTATAAGATCACTCTCGTGTCCGTCTGTCACAGAGGCTTTTCTCGAAAACTATGTAACTACTCTCCGGGTTATGTGCCCCGCCGAGCGCTGAATCACAAATTACAAGCCTGGCGCGTTAAGTGCAATAACCATGTCTTACCAACAAAACGCTAATGCTTCGATTGCAACAAACACCAGCCGAAAGACTGATCCACTTAAAGGAGCTCTCGTGCCAGTCGTCCCACACCACTTGCAGACTGCAGTTTCGAGCTGTTCGCTCTCGTCAGTGCAAGGTAGGCATGTGACGAACGACACGAGGATCCTTTGACTATTTGGTTCATTTCGGTATCGTTTAGGATAGCGACATGCAAAATAGTCAGCAAGGGCCATCTAGCGGTCCAGTGTCCAGAATTTAATTATATTATGCATTTTATGATTGTGTAGATATGTGAAAGTCATACTATATTTATTTTTTGTCACATAGTTTAGGTTGTAGTGGAAGAACAATTGCTGATTGTATTAGTAAACTGAATTATTCTGCCTTTTATTTATATAGCACTTGTGTATAATCTATTGTCAATTGTTGTGAGTTTGGGCAAATAATAAATACTTTATTATCATTATTTTGTAGAAAGCATTTACCTACTTACAATTACTTTCCGAATTATTACATTCACTGTATTATAGTAATGTGTTAATAATAAACTGTATAGTGATATAACATTATTAATTATACAGCTACATCAATGTGTAGGTTATAAATTATTTAAGCTTTATTTTCTGTGTTGGAATTATTTTAATAACTCCCACATTTTTTACTTATCAGCCAAAAAAATCATATTTTCAAATAGCTTATTATTTTGACACAATAAAAGTAACACATTTCCATGTAGATATCTTGGTTTACTTACTCGGGAGCATAGCGCTTATTTGCCTAGACTATAAGATAAAAATGCTCCTCGATCTTCCCAAGCCGTACATATACTAGCATACGTGTGAATCTCGGCAATATTTCACTTCACACCTCCGCTCGGTGGAATCTGTATAGGTAAGTCACAGGGGTAATTTATTACGTTATTTTAAAGGGACCTGATCGTGAAGGTGGCCGACTTGATCTCATTTTATTTATTACATATTGTCCCGCTCGATTTCGGTCTCCAATTTAAAATTAACAATAACGTTTCAGTGCAGCCGACTATTATTTCTCTATTAAGAGCATCTGGCAGAAGTATCGGTGGGTAATTTAACCTGCTTCTCAGAACAGGGTGGGCGACATAAAAAAAAAATTCATCTTGAATGAAGCCCGGTAATATGGAACTAGGTTTGGAGAGTAAAACTGATGAGCGAATGGAATAGGGTCATTGACTATTAAAAAAAAGTATTTTATTAAATTTTGTTTGAACCGTATTTTTAACCTCACCACAATAAAATTGTGAGGTTACTAAAATTGGTTCAAAAACGAAAATTGAGATAACATCAAATCTTTACGTTTTGAGGTCCTAGGAACCCAAAAAAGTGGTTTTTGAAAAATGTCTGTGTGTGTGTATGTGTGTTAGCACGATAGCGCCGAAACTACTGAACGGATTTGAATGAAACTTTGCATGTGCGTTTCTTTAGTGTCCCAGAAGATCTGAAAAGGTTTTGGTTGAGATCGGATTACGTTTAGTGCCGTTTTGACGCAACAAGTTGTTTATTTTATTATTACTCTCAAGTTGCAATGGAACCATTGAAAAGTAGTTAAAATTCTGATTTCAACGATATATCACACTTCCACCCTTTCGATTTCGTTTCCGTGAAAAAAATTAAAAACAAAGCAAATATGAAGCATAGATCGCATTTCGCATGACATGATCGATGAGCGTAGCCGTTACGTCGTGAAACTCATCACATCTCGTGTCAATTCACGTGTGAGGCTTTCTTCACTGCTTTAGAAGTAGAGCGGATTACGTTTAGTGTTACATTACTATAAAAAGGCTCTTTCAGATATGCATTGACATTTTTAATAATTCATAATCAGTCAATAATACAAATCATAAAATAACAACATTCAATTGTTTTTAAGCAACTCAAATATATATATAGCATTACTAGATTAACACAACATCCCCTTCTTTAAGACACAAAAATATAAATAATAGTTTAAGTAACATAGTCATTAAACCAACAAGGTTTCTTAGTTTCTCTTTGTATCCTACCCGGACTTACTACTACTTTAGAGTCATCCATATTATTGATATCATTATTTCCTTCCAAATTTCCATTTACACTTGAAGTCCCTACTAAGTCATCATCTTCGGGTACATCTTGATTCTGAGCATGAGTCTGAGAAGAAGCATTTATTCTGGTATCCAAGATATAAGTATCATTTCTACCATTGTTTTTAGTGAGTAAATCTTGTTTTGGACTCGGAATCAAATGCCATCTGTTTCTTCTATAAGTTCCTTTGTCTGTTTTAACAATGTATGATCTTGGTTCTTTGGCTTTACATAGTATTTCTCCATACTCATTCAAATCTTTTACAAACACTTGGGTTCATTTAATTCCACTAAATCTTTGGTTCTGTGCTTTTTATTATAATATATCTCTTGTTTACGGTTTTGAATGGTACTTTTGTCAAAAATCAAATTCTTACTAGGATTAACAAATTCATTTAATTTACTTGGCAACATTGGAACATTAGTTTTTAATTTCCGTCCCATAAATAACTCTGATGGGCTATATCCACATAACAGTGGAGTGGTTCTATACGCTAATAACGCATCAAAAATTTTATCTTTTGGATTTTTTTTAAAATAAATTTTTAGCAATTTTACGACAGATTCAATAGTACCGTTTGACTGAGGATAGTATGGACTGCTTGTAATATGTACAAAATTAAACTCTTGTGCAAATTTTTTAAACTCGAACAAAAATTGAGGTCCATTATCAGTTCTGACAATTTCAGGTATACCAAATCTTGCAAATATCTCTTTGATTTTAGAGATTATTAACTGAGATGATAAATTATTGTTTAATGGAACTATCTCAAAATAATGAGAATAGTAATCTGTAATGATTAAGTGCCAATTTGAGTATTTAAATAAATCTATTCCTATCTTTTGCCACGGTCTGGAAGGTAAAGGTTCCTTAATTAATGGTTCTTTATGATTTGTGCTAAACTCTAAACATATTTTACATCGCTTTATTAAATTTTCAACATCATTTGAAACACCTAACCACCAAATACTTTGTTTAACTCGATCTCTACATCTAACAATGCCCTGATGGCCAGTATGAATAAAATTTAAGCATTCTTCTTGTAAAACTTTAGGTATTATTAATAATTCATAATCAGTCAATAATACAAATCATAAAATAACAACATTCAATTGTTTTTAAGCAACAAATATATATATAGCATTACTAGATTAACACAACATCCCCTTCTTTAAGACACAAAAATATAAATAATAGTTTAAGTAACATAGTCATTAAACCAACAAGGTTTCTTAGTTTCTCTTTGTATCCTACCCGGACTTACTACTACTTTAGAGTCATCCATATTATTGATATCATTATTTCCTTCCAAATTTCCATTTACACTTGAAGTCCCTACTAAGTCATCATCTTCCGGTACATCTTGATTCTGAGCATGAGTCTGAGAAGAAGCATTTATTCTGGTATCCAAGATATAAGTATCATTTCTATCATTGTTTTTAGTGAGTAAATCTTGTTTTGGACTCGGAATCAAATGCCATCTGTTTCTTCTATAAGTTCCTTTGTCTGTTTTAACAATGTATGATCTTGGTTCTTTGGCTTTACATAGTATTTCTCCATACTCATTCAAATCTTTTACAAACACTTGGGTTCATTTAATTCCACTAAATCTTTGGTTCTGTGCTTTTTATTATAATATATCTCTTGTTTACGGTTTTGAATGATACTTTTGTCAAAAATCAAAGTCTTACTAGGATTAACAAATTCATTTAATTTACTTGGCAACATTGGAACATTAGTTTTTAATTTCCGTCCCATAAATAACTCTGATGGGCTATATCCACATAACAGTGGAGTGGTTCTATACGCTAATAACGCATCAAAAATTTTATCTTTTGGATTTTTTTTAAATAAATTTTTAGCAATTTTTACGACAGATTCAATAGTACCGTTTGACTGAGGATAGTATGGACTGCTTGTAATATGTACAAAATTAAACTCTTGTGCAAATTTTTTAAACTCGAACAAAAATTGAGGTCCATTATCAGTTCTGACAATTTCAGGTATACCAAATCTTGCAAATATCTCTTTGATTTTAGAGATTATTAACTGAGAGGATAAATTATTGTTTAATGGAACTATCTCAAAATAATGAGAATAGTAATCTGTAATGATTAAGTGCCAATTTGAGTATTTAAATAAATCTATTCCTATCTTTTGCCACGGTCTGGAAGGTAAAGGTTCCTTAATTAATGGTTCTTTATGATTTGTGCTAAACTCTAAACATATTTTACATCCCTTTATTAAATTTTCAACATCATTTGAAACACCTAACCACCACATACTTTGTTTAACTCGATCTCTACATCTAACAATGCCCTGATGGCCAGTATGAATAAAATTTAAGCATTCTTCTTGTAAAACTTTAGGTATTATTAATAATTCATAATCAGTCAATAATACAAATCATAAAATAACAACATTCAATTGTTTTTAAGCAACAAATATATATATATATATATATATATATATATAGCATTACTAGATTAACACAACATCTCCTTCTTTAAGACACAAAAATATAAATAATAATTTAAGTAACATAGTCATTAAACCAACAAGGTTTCTTAGTTTCTCTTTGTATCCTACCCGGACTTACTACTACTTTAGAGTCATCCATATTATTGATCCTTCCAAATTTCCATTTACACTTGAAGTCCCTACTAAGTCATCATCTTCCGATACATCTTGATTCTGAGCATGAGTCTGAGAAGAAGCATTTATTCTGGTATCCAAGATATAAGTATCATTTCTGTCATTGTTTTTAGTGAGTAAATCTTGTTTTGGACTCGGAATCAAATGCCATCTGTTTCTTCTAAGTTACTTTGTCTGTTTTAACAATGTATGATCTTGGTTCTTTGGCTTTACATAGTATTTCTCCATACTCATTCAAATCTTTTACAAATACTTGCTCTAGTTCATTTAATTCCATTAAATCTTTGGTTCTGTGCTTTTTATTATAACATATCTCTTGTTTACGGTTTTGAATGGTACTTTTGTCAAAAATCAAATTCTTACTAGGATTAACAAATTCATTTAATTTACTTGGCAACATTGGAACATTAGTTTTTAATTTCCGTCCTATAAATAACTCTGATGGGCTATATCCACATAACAATGGAGTGCTTCTATACGTTAATAACGCATCAAAAATTTTATCTTTTGGATTTTTTTTTAATAAATTTTTAGCAATTTTTACGACAGATTCAATAGCACCGTTTGACTGAGGATAGTATGGACCGCTTGTAATATGTACAAAATTAAACTCTTGTGCAAATTTTTTAAACTCGAACAAAAATTGAGGTCCATTATCAGTTCTGACAATTTCAGGTATACCAAATCTTGCAAATATCTCTTTGATTTTAGAGATTATTAACTGAGATGATAAATTATTGTTTAATGGAACTATCTCAAAATAATGAGAATAGTAATCTGTAATGATTAAGTGCCAATTTGAGTATTTAAATAAATCTATTCCTATCTTTTGCCACGGTCTGGAAGGAAAGGTTCCTTAAAATTATTTGGTAGACTGCTTGTTTTAATTAAAATCAAAGGATTTTTCCTCAACATGCTATGACCTTTTACAGGAGCATTTAATGCTCATTTTTCAAATTAATTTTGATAATGTATAAACATGACATGATTCTTGTCCTTTGGTTTTGCATTCGATTCATTACTTGGCTATTGCTAACAACTCTTATTATAAATTATTATTTAGCGATTGCTAACAACTTTCTTTAATTATAAAACATTATTACCTAGCAATTCCTAACAGCTCTAATTATAAATTGTCATTACTAGGCCATTGCCATAACCCTAATTACTATTAAAATAACATCATACTTTTGTATAAGTTCTTGTTATTGCATCAAAACACACTCAGCATATCTATAGTATGGCCATTACTATAGCGACGCAAATTTTCGTATTATAATGTTTAGACTATTGTCTTAAACATTTGGATTATTTTTGATTTCATGTTCGACTATTTTGTTGCATCAATTTATATAAAATAAAATGTTTTTTTTTTACTATTTTTCCCCATCAATTATTGTCTTATTCTTTCATCTTTACCTTTTCATGATATAAGTACCAAACTAAATAAATGGTTTCATTTCAAATCAAAATAGCACACAGACTTCAACTATAAATGTACAGTGCAATCTTGAGTAATAAAATACTACATAAATAACATATATAATTAACTAGGTCTCTCAATTAATAGACAGTGTGTTCAAGTTTACCAGGTATTTATATTAACAGAGTGATTAATTTTCTAAGGTGTATAGTATCAGGCAGAAACAAGTAATATTAAACTTTATATAAAAGAACTTGGGGTAATTATAAAAGGGTTACTAGTACTACACACACAACGAAATTTGAGTCCTAACTTTATAAAACTTGACGATCGCGCAAATGACCAATTTTATTTGTTTATCCTTCAGATAAATAATTAATAATTAATCTATTGGTGATATAATTACCAGTACTTTCTTTAGTAATTAAACGCGGTACCCCACAGCTATTTCAATATGTGCTTGCATGAACTGCAGTTAAACTTGAACAAAAGAATTTTATTAGGTGTCTGATTTCAAAGGAGATTTATTAATATCTTCTTACAGAATGTAGCACCAGCTTCACATGCTCATTTAATCTTCATAGTGTTTCTGTTCATTTTTCCGCGACCGTAAGATGTGTAGCATTTGAACTTGATCCTGGCAGCTCGGTTATAAATTATAACATTATGTACTTTACCTACCTATCTGGTACTCTGTGAGGACTTGATTCTATAAATCACTTTCCAGATATCTTATTTATCGTACCTAGCTGAAGGTTTCTTATAGGTTTCTTACTGAGATAAACCGACATACCATGAAATAATTAATATACGTTTCCACAATTTATTACTGTCATTAGTTTTACGTTATGTATATGGGTCAGCCCCCAAGTCGCGTGTTGGTAATTTTTTAAACACTATATAAATAGGCGCGTCTTGAAAAATTGGGAAAATGACAACGTGGAAAGATGAAATATTCGACTCATGGTAAAGTCAAGGGGAAATATATGGAAATAAAATAAACCTGTTAGATTTATGTGCTACTACTAGACCTTATAGTATCATATTTATGTTGAGATATTAAATGCAGTTTTATTGCATGATATATGTTATGTAAAGAGATTCTTAATTGGTATAGCACGTCAATCAGTCTAAGGTTTAATTTGATTTTTTATTCTATCTATGGACCCATTAGACCAGGGCCAATCCTGTTTAAGGCAATAAAAATTCTTAGCAGTATATGAATGGCCGAAAAATGTAGTTAATGGTGTAAATAATTAAGGAAAAATCGTCCAGACTGAGTAAAATTTCTGGAAGGGAGGTTGGGGTGGTAATATATACGTTTTTAGGGGTTGGTAACCGTTTTTTGCGATTTGCGGCTAAACTATGCATCCTATCGAAAAATGTTGAATGTAAAAGTTGTAGAGAATGAAAAAATCTAAAACTGTCTGATTAATCATTATTGACCATAACCACAAAATTATCGAGAAAAGCGCAAAGAACGGTTTTTTCGGTTTTTAATTTATAACTATCGCAAAAATGTTTATATTTTCATGAAAATTGGTGAAAATGTTCTTTTTTGTGTTTCAAACAAGCCCAAAGCGAAATATTCAATTTTCGATGTTTTAAGAAGAAAATAAAAAAAGGTTTGTTTAGCAAATTTTCGATTAATGAACTTTACTAGTGTTCATTGTTTTGGTTGAAATCTCAACTTTAATATAGAATTAAAATATAATATTGTTTATATACAAAAATATCGTTAAAAAAGCGAAAAACCGAAAAAGCTACTTTTTAAAAATCGAGTTTTCGGTGAAAATCATGAATTTCTTTTTCTTTATTGTAAATAAACGTTTACATTCATAAAAAGCATTAATTCTCATACAATACTATATTATATATACAAGTAATGTACATGTACCTAACTATTCTCGGCTTTCAAAGTCCCGAAAACATTATTTAAACTGCAATTAAATAGGTAAAAATTCAAAAAACACAAATGCTGTGAACTGAGAAAATTTGTTAATTATTTCTTGTGATTTGTAAGTATTTACAAATTATCACGTCAAAGTCTTATATTTGATTATAAAATACAAAAATTAAAAGTAAAATAATTTTATTGAAATCTTTTTTTCTTCGTGGGCAATTCTTCATCGGATCAAACTTTCGATTTCTTCCCGTTCATTTTCTATATCTTCAATTTCTTGGAGTTCTTCTGGATTGCCCAGTTCAGTATCATTATTTTTATTATTATTTATTAGATAGTGGGTACTGTCTTCATCTTCGATGTCCTCGAGATTACAATTTTTTTCGTACAACGATTTTTCGGCATTAGAACATTCATCAGAACCGTGACAATTTGAGCACAAATTTGTGCACTTTAAGCCATGCTTGCGACACCCACATTTGTTATTACCGCATCCTGTTTCGCAGCTGCAGCAGATAATTTTCAGGAATTAATTCTTGTTCTGTAAATATAGGTACGATGCCATTAACGTGATGTTTCCATCCCCAATTTGTAGCTGTTAATTGATTACCAAGCCATCTTTGTATTTGAAAATACACCCTGGAACAATATTGCTTAGCTGCCCCTTCAGTTGGAGGTAATTTTTTCAAATGAAATGAGGATTTAGCAGTAGCCGTTCGGTAGAGTTCAAATCTTAAATCGTGTAGAGATGTATATTACTTTTGTAAATAGAAGCTATTATTTTTAATCCATTTTCGGTAATCGTTTGTTTGTCTGCATTTGTATTGTAAAAAATTTCTGCAAGATTAGGTAAATGTTTATCGGCCAATAATGATTTTATAATTGTTTTTTTTCCTTTCCCAGCAAAACTGGAAGTTGTATCGCAGCCAGAAAAACAATGCAAAAATGCTACAATATGTTTATGTGATTTATGTTTAAAACTATTAGAGGTGTAATAAGTATCATTAATATTTCCTGCATCAGGTTTGTGCAAATAGATATTCAATTCATGAGAACTGAATTGATTTAAAAGAACTAAAAGATCTATGTCTTGACCAACAACTACCACTATTTTATCGGAGTTTTTTGCTACTTCAAGGGATGTATTGATAATTAGGAAATCTGCATCTTCTTCGGCTTGTTTGCAGACAAAATTGTTTAACATTCCCATTGCAGTTTAAAAAAAGTTTTCGAGACTTTGAAAGCCGAGAATAGTTAGGTACATGTAAATTACTTGTACAACATAGTACTGTATGAGAATTAACGCTTTTTATGAATATAAACGTTTAATTACAATAAAGAAAAATAAATTCATGATTTTCACCGAAAACTCGATTTTTAAAAAGTAGTTTTTTCGGCTTTTCCGTTTTTCGCTTTTTTAACGATATTTTTGTATATAAACAATATTATATTTTAATTCTATATTAAAGTTGAGATTTCAACGAAAACAATGAGCACTAATAAAGTTCATTAATCGAAAATTTGCTAACCAAATTTTTCGATTGAAAATTAGGTCTTTTTTTATTTTCTTCATAAAACATCGAAAATTAAATATTTTGCTTTGAAAAAATTTGGGCTTGTTTGAAACTCAAAAAAGAACATTTTCACCAATTTTCATGAAAATATAAACATTTTTGCGATAGTTATAAATTAAAAACCAAAAAAACGATTTTTTGCATTTTTCTCGATAATTTTGAGGTTATGGTCAATAATGATCAATCAGAAAGTTTTAGATTTTTTCATTATCTATAACTTTTACATTCAACATTTTTCGATAGGATGCATGGTTTAGCCGCAAATCGCAAAAAACGAGTACCAACCCCTAAAAACGTATATATTACCACCCCAACCCCTCTTCCAGAACTTTTACTCAGTCTGGACGAGTTTTCCTTAATTATTCACACCATTAACTACATTTTCCGACCATTCGTATA
Organism: Leptura quadrifasciata; assembly: GCA_963675555.1. Lineage (NCBI taxonomy): Eukaryota > Metazoa > Arthropoda > Insecta > Coleoptera > Cerambycidae > Leptura > Leptura quadrifasciata. Next base: position 7,021,508 of record OY776681.1, on the reverse strand, counting down.
CTGCTAAGAATTTATCGTCTATTACGATATTTTAAACGGTTTGGCCCTGGTCTACATCTGTTAATGCTTAACTTTTAAAGTGAGGAATGTAAATATTTTTAAATATTCTAAAGTGAAAACTTTTCTTTTGAAACGAAATGATGTGTGATATAAACCCAAAAGTCTTAAGTTTCTGCGGAAGAGTAAGCTGAGAAATCTTTATTAAAAGCCTCGATTGCAGATATCTAATAGTTTTTCGCAACAATAGTATACTGATATGGGTTCTAGTAGGAGCGTGTTGACGTAAAGAATTGGCAAGGACCATTCCAGACAACATTAAGTATGCTGGGGTCCCGAATTCTTTAGTCCTAGAGTGACACTAACACCAAAACATTTGCATACTACGGAGTCTGGGTCTAGGGAAGAGAACATTTAGATAGTTTCCTAGACCACCAAGTTTACGCTGGAGGTAGAAACAGAAAGTAAGCTTCCATTTTTAGACGTATTAGTGAAGATGAAACAAAATAGATCATTAGGTCATACAGTATACAGAAAACCTACGAACTCGGACAGATACCTAAGTGCAGCTTCACATCATCATCCAGCACAAATAAATTCAGTGATAAAGAGTCTACCCTAGGTGTCTTCATAGACATAGAATGTGCGGTTTGACAGACCCACCTTTCCAAAAATTACAGCGGCCCTAGTGGAGAAGAATTGAGTTCAACTTTGGTCTATCATAACACCGGTTCTAATAAACGAATCGTGCTTTCTTTTAAAGAAGCGTCTTTCCGTGTACTTTCAAAATATATTTAACAAATAAAAATCCGTTGCAAATTTTCACAGTCTCTCCTAATTAACGGATTTTATTATCTCAAAATGGATTTGAAAATTTGAATGCTCTTTTATATGTCCAAAAATTTTCAACTTTCTAAATGCTTTAGTTTAGCCTCAGCAACATTTTGAAAGTTTGCACATTTTCAAAACGTAGTTTAGATTGCAAGATTATTATGCAAAAACTAAAAGTCCGATCTTGATGAAACTTGGTGGGAAGATTTATTATATTAGAAAGTTTTCTTTAGCCAAGTATGACGGTCTCACGTATAATATAAGTATTTGAAAAAAATTCCACACATAAGTTGCCATTTCAAAATATATTTTTTCGATTTTTATTATTTTTGCAATAATAAAAATGAATTTTTGGATTCGTAACCAACTGTATCTTATTGAAAATTGAATTACAAAACTTTTTCACTTGTATAACTTGTCTCTAAAAGCGATAGCTACTGAGATATATGAAAAAATAGGAGGAAAAAACACGGAATTTTTAGGAATTTTTTCACACTTTGTTTAATAAAAAATTAAGCCTACGTTTTCAAACTAGCGCATAGTAAAATTATCATTTCTTATGCTTTTCAGGAGTGATTAAGCCAGAAATCTGCCATACTACACGATTCACCCAAATATTGGTGATTTTAAGCAGATACCGTCTGGGCTAATGAAATAAGTTGCTATAAAACAAAATTCGGTACGTCTAATAAGAACATCTCAGGTTCCAATGTCTGTCGCGCATTTCCCTTGAACTTCCACGAGCCCCACATAAGTGTCTTTTAACGGTCTAATATAACAATACATTGTTATTGTAAGCAGTTTACTCGAACGTGCGTCATTCACGAAGTATGTGGGCTTGAAGCCCTCTAAAACGTGAAGTGGATGCTCGAAATAAATTTTATAGTTATTTTCGGTCCACTTGTTCGAATTATATACACTATCTACTTCACGCTATATAATCAGACATAAATTAGAGGGGTGTGTGACCACCCTTGAAATGAAAACTCACTACTGGTCCTTTTAATCACATTTCGTTTCAATGACCCTTTGGCCCTCTTACAACTTCTAATTACCCCCAGATCTTATCTGCATGATAGGAACAATCAATATGTTTGGTGGAGATGGATTATTCGGACTTATCACGGTTCGATGATGTGCGTTATTTGGAACTGGGGGTTATGCAGATGTATTTTTCGTGTCTGTGTATGATTTATGACCTCTACAACTAGGGAATGATTTATATTTTGTAGGAAGTATAGGCCCCTGATATTTCTTTAATCCTGTCAGAAGGGCACTTAAGATTCAAGCTGTATTAGCCAGCATTATTGAGGCTGTAACTGTTCTTTTGTTTTCCCATTTTCCTTCAAGTGGTGTGTTTTTGATACGCGATTAAAATTTCTACAAGAAAGATATTGGGATAGTTCAAATGTGCTTTTAGAGGGCGGAATATTAAAACATAATATTTTTAGTCGCAAACTCCTCTATAAAATCCTTGTTTTACTATAGACTGCAACCAACAGCTACTCTCCGGGCTATGTGCCCCGCTGAGCGCTGAATTACAAGTTATAAGCCTGGCGCGTTAAGTGTAATAATTGCATACTACCACCAAAACGCTAATGCTTCGTTCACGAGTCACACACCAACCAAACCCTATATCCATCATCATTTAAAAACTACAGATGTCATATCTCGAAAAATAGGGCATCTGTTGGAAATCAAAGTACGTCACTGAATAGAAGAAAAATACTACAAAAACTTTTGTTAAGGGTATTTTTTATTAGAAATTATAGTGTAGGGAGAAATCAGATGTTTCCACACATTTGTCCAACCCTGTATACTTCAATGTTTTGTTATATTCGTACACAACGTACGGTCGTGAGAAAAAAAATAGGACAAGTCTTATAGCGGTATTTTGCTAAAATCTAGTTGTGTACATCTAACTTTAATTTTTGTGACATTGTCAGTTAGTTGTCATAATTTATTGCAAGTATGCAAAAAACTAATATGCCTCATATCAGTGATTTAGTTAAATCTGGAGTTATTGCTAAAGCAGAAGATGGATGATCAATGAGACAAATTGCACTGCGTTATAATATTGACAAAAATTCGGTGTGTAACATTTTAAGAAAGTGGAGAATAAACGGTACGATTAGTAGAAATCCTGGATCAGGGCGACAAAGGATATCAACTCAACAACAAGATTTGCAATTAATAAATGCTTTAGTAGAAAATCCATTTTATTCAGTTATTCAGGCTGCTGAAGAAACGAATTTCCCTGGATCGAGTAGTACTGGTCGCCGGCGAGTAAGAGAACCGGAGCTACACTGTCATGCAGCAGCACAGAAATACCTACTTAAAGCTGAACATAAAGAAGCTCGAGTAGGATTTGCGCTTGAATTTTTAGCGCATGATGTAAATTTTTGGAACAATGTAATCTTTACAGACGAAAAAACTTTCCAGTCAACACACAGCGGTCGTATTCGTGTTTACCGCCCTCCGAATACTCGATTCGATGAGAAATATACATCCAACAATGATAAAAGTAGTAGATTTTCCGTCAATATGTGGGCTTGGATATCGGCACGTGGTCCTGGTGTTTTGTGGCATATTGAGGAACGATTTAATAGTGAAACTTATATTAGGATTTTAGACAATATTATGCTCCCTTCTGTGTCATAATTATTTCCTAATAATGAGTTCATATTTCAACAAGACAATTGTTCCGCTCATACTGCTCATACCGTAACTAACTGGTTTCAAGATAACAACATCAATGTTCTTAATTGGCCCAGTCATAGTCCAGATCTTGACCCTGTGGAAGAAGTATGGGGACTACTCGTAAGAAGTATGCAAGAAAGAAATGTAAGACCTCGGAATGCCAAAGAATTACTGGAAATAGTAAATAATGTATGGGGAAATATTATTACTAATGATGATTGTATAAGGTTATTTAATTCTATGCCAAACAGACTTATAGTAGTTATAAATAGAAATGGTGCAATAACGAAATATTAAAAGTTAGTTTCTTGTTAAGTAGGATGTCCTTTGTCCTTTGATCCAGGATTTCTACTAATCGTACCGTTTATTCTCCACTTTCTTAAAATGTTACACACCAAATTTTTGTTAATGTTATAACGCAGTGCAATTTGTCTCATTAACCATCCATCGTTTACTATAGCAATAACTACAGCATTAAAATAAAAAATAAATTAAAAGTGATATCTGTTTTATTTCGGCTACTCATTACATATTCAAATAGAGACAGATTTACATTAGAAAAAAAAATTGTCCTATTTTTTTCTGCTCATGATAGTACCTATTCTTCGTATTTTCATCAGATAAATAAAAACATAGCTAACCATACATGGATCCTCCAAAATCACTCTACTGTCTCATTAAACATGATAGATCGCGCAAACAAATAGATGCAAAAAATGTGTTTCATTTAACACGAGTCACCCTCGTAATTACAAACAAGCACTGGCGTTGAGGGAGAGCATGGTCGGTGGGTGGTACACCACCCCTAGTATTAGTGGCGACAGTGATATATGTCGCCAATATCAACTGAGATGACATTCGCAATCGATAGTATCCCCATGCGATGCTGCAACATACGATAGCTCTCCAGATGCATATTAGATTGGGCTTTATGTTTGTTGATCAAATATTTGTGGAAAAGGTAATTAAGAAGTTGCTTATCAGCGGCATCCAGAAGGAAGGACGGCGAAGATTGATTGTTTTTATCCATTTAAAGTTGGCTTATGAGTTTGCGAATTCATGATTTTAAAATACGCAATGCAGCTCGCATAAATTTTAATAAAGTTAAGGCTATAAGTTAACAGCGTCGTCTAGAAACTAAATAAAACGTCCACGCTCGTATTGGGTATTTGAGCGATTATATTAAGTTTTCTCCTCGTAATGATGAAAAATAAAAACGGAATAGGAAACTATACAGCACACTGAAGTTAAAGAATGGCCTTCCATAAATCTATCCGCATATTCCTTCGTATAAACAATTTGTATTTAATTCACGTACATACAAAAAGCTGGCACAGCAGTTTGTCTCGAGAAAGCTAATAAATTTTCTTGTTGACTTCTGTTCTAAACATTGTACTTGAAAGCATGAATAATTATCCTTAAGGGTCTAGGCTAATCCTCGAGATTACAACGGCATTGACAACTTTCATCTTGTACTTTAGTGTGTCGACCTTGCTATCCATATTAAAAGGGTTAGCGTGATCCTGGGAAGGTATCGCAAACATTTGCTCTCGACAATTAATTAGCTTTAGAATGCTTCAGAAATCTATGCTATAGTACAGTTTTACTGTTAGTGGATTGTTAAGAACTTTTAAATTTTAGTTTTTACCACACAGAAATTATGTTAGCGCAAAATCTGCCACGCGTCTTCGCGTGGAGGATCCTTTGGTTTATTTAGGAGGAATCTGTAGTGTTGTGAATTCTCTTTTTGTATTAACACTACCAAGAGTAGGCTTTTTAAAGGTTGCAAACTATGTTGAAAATATCATTTTATAATATCAGTGTCAAAAGCTAGTTATTTTTGATACTGGTGTTAAAAGTAAAGGACCCTGCACATAAATAAACACTTGATTTAAGATCCCGGTGAAAATGGTCGAAATTAGATATGTTGTAATAATAATAATAATAATAAAACTTTATTGTCTAAGAGACCATACATTAACTTGGTGTGAGACACGTCGAAATGATTGACCGGAGTTGTCAATAATAGTAACAATCATAACAGAAATACAAAAACAGAGAAGAAATAAAATACAAAAAAATATGTACACAAACAGAGATAGAAGAACCTATTACACAAAGTTAAAACCTAATCAACTAAGTCATCTTCTAAAAATTCTTGTACAGAATAGTAGCATTTTGTAGCTAACATATTTTTAATGACATTATTGAAGTGGCGTTCATTTAAATTTTTAACCCTTGATGGCAGTTTATTATATAGTATAATACCCATATATTGCGGACTCTCTTTATATTTAGATAAATGGTGGCTAGGAATTAATAAATTATCATTTGATTGGGTATTGTAGTCGTGATTAAAGTTATTAAGAAGAAATCTAGTTAAGTTTTTTCTTGTATGAACTAATATATGTTGTATGTAAATACAAAACAAAAGCAGAATTTTTAATTTCTTAAATGTTTCTCTATAAGAAGCATATTTTGACACACCTATTATATTTCTTACTGCTTTTTTGTATTACAAAAATTCTTTGTGCATTTGAAGAAGAGCCCCAACAAATAATGCTATAGAAAATTCTGGAAAAGAAATGTGAATAATAGTATGCTAATATAGTTTCTGTACTGGTAGTTTTATGTAATCTATAAATTGCATAGCATACTGACGTTAATTGTTTTGCTAAATTATTAATATGAGGTTCCCAGCTAAGTGCATTATCTAAATTTACACCGAGAAATTTTGTTGTATCAACTTGTTGGATGGATTTACCCTCAATCTTTAATAAATTACTTTCCAAAATTCGGGATATTCTTGGTGTAAAATTTATAAATACCGTCTTTGATATATTTAAAAACAATTTATTATTCTTAAACCAGTCAGTGAATTTGAATATCTCGGTTTTAGTGTCATTTAAGGCATCTGTCAAAGTGGTTGAACAACTTAAATAGAGAATTATCATCCGCAAACATAATCAAGTTGTTTTTAATTAACACATTATCGGGCAAATCATTTACATAAAGTAAAAATAGCAATGGATCCAAGACTGACCCCTGAGGAACACCACATAATATATTTTGCCGAGTAGATTTAGTTCCATTTACTACAACTTGGTTTCGATCAGACAGATAGCATTTGAGCCAATTATGCAGTTTTCCCCTTAGTCCATATGCAGATAATTTATCTAAAAGCAAATTGTGGTTTATTAAATCAAACGGTTTGCTAAGGTCCATAAATGGGCCAATGCATTTTTTACCGTTGTTTATATTTTCATAGATGTTGTGAATGAAATTTAAGATGGCAGTTTCAGTAGATCTACCTTTACGAAATCCATGTTGACAGTTAGTAATGAAGAGTTTGTGGCCCCAGTGTATTAATTAATAATAAAATCCTGGTCACGGCACCAGTGAAGCTGCTTGTGGGTACCCTATTTAATTACTAAAAGAAATCCTGGTAATTAAGTAATCAATAAATTTAATTACTATTTATTTATCTGAAGGATAAACAAATAAGATTGGCCATTTGCGTGATCGTCTAGTTTTGTTAGTGTAGGACTCAAACTTTGTTGTGTGTGTAGTAACCCTTTTTAATTTACCCCAGGTTCTTTTATATAAAGTTTAATATTACTTGTTTCTGTCTGATACTATATAACTTAATATACCTTAGAAAATGTAATCACTCTGTTAATTTAAATACCTGGTAAACTTGAACACACTGTCTATTAATTGAGAGGCCCAGTTAATTATAGGTTATTTATGTAGTATCTTATTACTCAAGATTGCACTGTACATTTATAGTTGAAGTTTCTTTTATATTTTGCTTTTGAAATTAAAACATTTATTTAGTTTATTACTTATATGACGAAAATGTAAAGGTGAAAGAATAAGACAATAATTGATGGGAAAAAATAGTAAAAAAAAACCATTTTATTTTATATAAATTGATGCAACAATAGTCGAACATGAAATCAAAATAATCCAAATATTTGAGACAATTGTCTAAATACTATAATAGGAAAATTTGCGCTGCTATAGTAATCACCATACTATAGATATACTGAGTGTTTTGATGCAATAACAAGAACTTATACAAAAGTATGCTGTGCCATTTTAATAGTAATTAGAGTTGTGGCGAATGCCTGAATAAGCATATCACATGTCTACATTGAGAACTTAATATAGACAAGAATAAGAGCAGTAACAATAGTCTATGTCCATAATAATTAATAATTAAATTACAGATAAATTAGACAACCATTTCCTCCGACGGTGCCAAGGCCGGAGCCGGGATTCGAACCCAGTGGCGCGATACTCGTGTGATTAATAGCGATTGCCACCTCGCATCTCAAACAACACGGCTATCGGCCAGACAATACTTGTTTTGAACAGTTGTGACAATAGTCTGTAAATGATAATAACATGATTAGAGCTGTTAACAATCGCTAGATAGTAATGGTTTATAATTAAATAAAGTTGTTAGCAATCGCTAGATAATAATGATTTGTAACTAAAATTGTTAGCAATAGCCAAATAATGAATCGAATGCAAAACAAAGGACAAGAATCATGTCATGTTTATACACTATCAAAATTAAGTTGAGGAATGCGCATTGTACATGATCATAGAGTGTTGAGGAAATATCCTTTAATTATACATTGTTTACTGATTGAAATTAGAGTAGGAACAATCGTTCTGATAATCATATTAATCTTGCTGAGGTGAGAATTTACACTCACGTAAAATCTTTTAGAATGCTGCTGGGGAAATCTCCCTATAGTAATTAAATAGAAAAGCAACCAGAAGATTGCCTATGATTGTCAAACATATGAAGCCGCGAATCCGCGAAGGTAAGAAAGTGCGGTTGCATCACCCTTCAATCGAAACAAGTGACCAGACAACTGTCTGAAATATTGACATATCCCTCGTTGTAACTGAACCCTATTGGAGAACAGAACCAGCCAATTGGCCGTAGTCAATGTTTCAAACCTTTGTTAACGACAAGTATGCCGAATTCAACAATCAGAAAACCTTGTGGTTACAGTAGGAAAATATTCCTTGTGTACTTTAAATATAAAGCATTCTTGAAAAACCTTACATGAGATGTGGTGGAAACGAAAGTCCACTATTTGTTTTATAAAAACTGCAGAATAATGATAGACATGAAGTTTGGCTAGTCTGTGATAAAGTACCTTGTTATTGCATAGCTCTAAATAGATAGTTCTTGAATATAAACTTGTTACCTTGCAAACGCAAATCTCCCTAGTAAGATATTTAGAAAGTGAAATTTTGTGAATTAAATTCGTGAATGAAATCATAACTGAATAAACTGTAATATAATATTCTTTATAGTTAAAAATCAAAGCTAGTATTTTATAAAAAAAACTAATATTCTTTTAGTACCACAAATGCGTCAGTTAAATCTTTTTTAAACACCCCGTAACCAGAATATGAATGCAATTGCAAATAATAAAGTAGAGTCTCGAAATAAGAAAGTAATCACCTTTAGAAATTTATGCCAGCTGAATTTCTGTGCGATCTGTATAGCGTTGTATCGCTTGTGAAAGCTCTCCCCCAGGTTCTATATATTTAACGTCGTCGTAGAGCATGTCGGTGGTTGAGAATAAGATGTAAGTTATAATATTGTTTGGCTAGTAGTTTAGACGGTTGATTTCGTGAAAAATATCCCAAAATAATTTGTTAGGCTCGGCGAGAAACTCGCGACGTAGCTTAGAATGGATTTCAAAGTCAGATATAAAAGTTCGGCGAAAATATCGCGACGTAACTTTGCGGTGGCTCCAATTTAATTTCCAAAGCTCGGCGAAAATATCGCGACGTAGCTTAAAAGGTGTTGTCTTCCGATGCCGTCTATCTTCTCTTCCTCTAAATATCACTCCGTTTTCCTTTTATATGGTTCCTGATGTCACCCTTCTACCCGGATTATGCATCTCCGCTTGTTTCTTGTGGGAATATGTTTATTTTAACGCTATTATAATATTCGACGCTCAACTTTCTATCTTTTTCTATAATTAAGGTAGAAAAGTGTAGGCGATTTCATACTCTGGGAATAAACGAAGTACTTGACACTTATCTGAATATACGATAAACAAACCATGTGACTCGACTCGATTTTATGTAACTTTTTAGTTAAAACTGTAGCTTTTAACTTTGCTTTAAAAGAATATAATTCTAAAATGCATTCTGGTAACTTTACCTTGTTCAAATTTAAATGAATATTGCAACCGGACGATAATTCTCAAGTAAGGTTCGATCACTTTCTTAAAGAGGGGTGTTACTTTGGCTGTCTTTAAAATTTGTGGAAATACACCTTCTGATATAGACCAATTAATTAGGTTTGTCAATGGGGTTATAATATAATATACACACTTTTTGATTAATTTTGCACTTAAATTATCAAAGCTTGATGAATTGGTGTTTTTTAATTGCATTATTATATTATAGATCTCATTTTCACTGACTGGTTCAAGGAAAATAGTTGGATAATAATTGTCGTGTGCTGGCTTAACGTCAATCTTGCTGTTTTCAGTATCTAACTTTTCATTTAGCTTCCTTGGTAAGTCTATGAAGTATTTATTAAAATTCTCAGCAATTAATTTATCATCTGTTACAGATAAGTTATCTATTTTCATTTCATAAATTTTATTGTCGTTACGTTTATTGTCATTAATATTCTGGTTAATTACTGACCATACTGTTCTACTTTTGTTATCAGAATTTCGAATTAGTCTATCGTTATGCAGTCTTTTAGCAGCTTGTATTGTTTTTTATATACTTTCTTATATTTTTTTATATGTTTCAAGATTAGCTGCAGTATTAGTGTTCAGGGTTTTCTGATAGAGATCTTTAAGTTTTTTAGATGATATTCTGATGCCTTGTGTAATCCAATCATTTCCTTTTTTAGATTTTTTCTTAATTCGTTTTACTGGGAAGCTCATCTCAAAATTAAAAATTATTGTATTTATAAATTTTTCAAATGCATCGTCTATTGTATGTGCAATATATACATCATCCCATGTTTCCTTACTCATCAAATATAAAAAATTGTTATAATTACAATCACTGAATGTTCTAGTTAATACGTAGGAATTCTCAATATTAATATTGTTTTGTAAATGAAATTCAAAAATTGGTGCAGTGTGGTCTGAAATGCAATTATGGTCAATTATACAATTGTCATCAGTATTGTTGAAAAAATTACTACAAATATAATCGATACAACTACTTGAGTTCTTAGTGTACCTTGTGGGCTCACTGATTAGCATGTCAATATTATACATTTTTAAGGTATCGGATATTCGTTTCTTGATGTATGTACCAGCTAAGAAGCCTATATTGAGATCTCTATATATTACAATTTTACAGTTTTTATTTTTGCTAATATAGTTCAATAGTGAATCAAATAATGATATAAATTCATTTAAATCTCCATGAGGTGACCTATATAAACAAACTATTTTTATCAGACTTTTCTCAAATTGTACTTCAATTCCACAAGCCTCCATTATTTTTTCTTTGCAAATTGTTTTTATGTGAGATATTTCTTTCGTTTGAATGTTAAGATTATTTTTAGTTAAAATCATAGTTCCACCATTTTTATTTTGATCTACAAAAAATTGACGCTACGTTATAACTACAAATTTTTATACTACCAGTCTCTGATTTATTGTAGTTCAGATCTTCCTGGTGAAATGTTCAAATGAGACCAAGACTCGAAAACCTATTATTTTGGAGTTACAGGAAGGGTAAAAGTCGAAAATTTGTAAATTCTGAGATTTGGGATTTCGGTGAAAATGGTCGAAATTGAGATATGTTGTGCTTCAGACCTTCCTGATGAAAAGTTCAAATGGGAACAAGGCTCGAGGACCTTTTTTATTTTGGAGTTACAGCAAGACCAAAGGTCTTAAATTTTGAGATTTGAGATTGTAAATAAAGAGGTTAAAGAAATTAGCTCGAGGAACACAAGAACAAAATAAAATGACGTAAATGACAGAACTAAAATGTAACCAAAGCACACTTTTCAGTAAATACACTTTGTTTCATTAAATTTTAATTTGTCTTTCAAAAAATTATTGAAATGTTTAACGGCACTTTCCTCGAAAACGGTTGGAGATTTCAAGTTCTACCAAGTGTACCACAACGTTTCGTCAAAACAAAAAGAAATAAATTCATCATCAGATACAGGTCCTGCGGCGCCGTCTATGATCTAACGTGATGTAATACATAAATTATTGTTTCTTAGAATAAAAAACGTTCCTCTTACAAATTTGGCGAAGATCAGTCAAGAGGCTGTTGACTTGGTGCAAAAAAACGAAAAAAATTGAACTTTGACACCCTCCTGCAACTATGGCCTATAGTTAATGGTCCATCCTGTATAATTTAAGATTTGATACATAAGTAAAATAGCATTGTAGAATACTCTCAGCTGAGGTTGGGCTATGGCACACATAGTGGTCGCCACAGGCGCGTAAATTGTCATATTTTTATACATATAAACCATATTTTATTAAAATTCTAGAGAGAAATGTTACTAAGGTCTCGGAACAATATTCACATGGCCTAATATTTACAGATAATTATTGCACTTTAATATAACAAAAATCATAACATATTTATAAACCAGTCACTTTTGTTTTCTCTTTTCAGTACCCTATCAAGCTAGTCCTCTTCGGGGTCTTTCTTAAAGACAGTTGCATTCTTGTGATAAATCCACAACATTCATCAAGTGTGCGGTGCGCCCGACTAATGCTTAGGACGTGACTTTAAATACAAGAAAGCCTTTCGGCGCTGGGAGGTCCACATGTATAAATGGTAGAGGCTTCATGTTTATTTCTGAAAAAACACGTGAAATCCGGGTATATGCGGTCGATACTCATAATTTTTTTAAAAAGTGTCTTCTCGTACGTCAGGGAGTCACAGTCAGCGCAATAGATCATCACAAGGATCAGTGGTTCATAATACTATTTTTACATGATATTATCTGTACTTAAAAAACTAATTCTATTTATAACTATATTTTAATTATTTTTGTAATATACCGGGTGACCACAAAATGGCGCTTGCCCTTATATCTTCTTGATCTTACCTTACAAGATATGAATTTAAAATTTGGGCACGTCAAATAACAACTAAATATGCATTAATTCGATTTATTTATCATTTTTTGTCGCTTTCGGTCTTGTTAAAGAACACGCCAAAACCCTCGATAAATTTTTCGAAACTGTAACAAAATCCGTTGGAAGAGGTTTTTATATTTTAAATCATATTTTCGCTCTACGGAGCGTTTTTTTTATGCAAAAATTTCAGAAACTCATCAAGGACTGTAATTTTGGAAAGTGTAGTAAATGTCGCTGCACGTATGTCGCCCCGACCACCAAAATTTAGAAAGTGTAACTAAATTCGATTTCGGAGATTTCAAAATTAAAAACCCTTTTACGAATCCACGGTGTACAGCACTGCAACTCATGCGTTGTGTTAAACATGAGGACAAGTTAATCCAGTCTCTACTCAAAGTATATCGAGAGTTTTAGCGAAAATAGTCTTTAGCAACAAGGGTCCCCTATCGTTTTCTAGCAGTCGATTTTGACGGAAAAATGATGGGTTTTAACGGGATTTGCCCTAAACTGGTTCCTCAGTGATTCGGTGTCAGAAAAGTATAGTTACCATGTACTCATATGTGCATGGGACCGCCTTGCCTGAACGTATGAATTTATAATTGCTACAATATAATTCAAAGTCGTTGCGATTCAAGCATTTTTAAGCTGTGAGGAGCGAACCAAATTATAATTGAACTGATAATACGTAAATAGACAGGCTGCAACATTTGAATAATCATATTTACCATTTATTCAAATTTCCCCATATTTGCTTATGCTTACACGCCCTGTATAACATATGGATGGATTTTTGTAGCTGAAATCCACTGAAGATTGCAACTATTTGTTAAATATAGTGTATAACAATTTTGTACTGTTATTGTTAGTACCATACTTTAATAAGCTTGTACATTAATCATAGTTTAGTTATATTTTATTTCATTTTATCATTTTTTGTACAGTTCCCAGTCTTCCAGGCGGCTTCATCCTGAAACATAACTTTATTTAACTACAGTTAACACTTAATGATTAATGTGAAACTATACAGGTATATAATATGCCAATTCATACTTTCTATTATTCATAATATTTAGGTTTAAATGTTAAATAATTACTTACCTCTATGATTTATAGGTTATCCAATGACAATTTCCAATAAATTGTAACAAATCAGTTTGTGAAACTTAATGTAAAGCACTGACTTCTACTGGTATAGAAACTAATAGTTTAGTGTTTACAGAGTCGTTTATTTGTATAGTGGTGGTACTTACATAATTCGATACCAGGTGGCTCTACCTTTTACAGAATGCATTTTTAAAGTCACAATTGGTATAAACACTAACTATTCTTTACTTTTGCGAATTTACCAAATTGGTGCTATTTAAACTTAGTACCTTTAGATTTATAAAGTTCTTTTCTGGTACGAAATTAGTTTTCTTTATTCATGTAGTCGGAAAGAACGATCATTTTCAATTCGACTTTTGAGATTGGCAGACCAGTTTTAAGCTCATTTACGAAATATAGTAATTCTTCAAGATCACATCTTTGACTCGTAAATTTAATAGTGTGCTTACATCAGAAAGAGGTAAATCTTTTATAAATTAAAATTTTAGTAAATATAATTTCAACATACATTTTTTATCGTTTTTTGAAAGTATTATATCTGTAACTTTTTTATATAGTTTCACGTTTATCAATGAGTGTAGCTAATTTATTTTTCTTTCTCCCTTATGGCTTCAGTTCATACCAATTTTAAATATCCAGATTAAATATCCAATTTAATTAATATCAAGAGTAATTTAAATATTCACTTTAAATAAATATCCAGTTTAAATAATATCAAGTTTAAGTAATATCCAGATTAATTTAAACATAAAAATTAATTTTAAATAAATGAAAATTTAATTTAGAATTTATTTTAAATTAAATCCGAATTGAAAATCAGAATTTACCTTCGTGATTCAGTCTGTCTTATATAATTATAAGAATACCTTGAGGCTTGATCATCTTAATTGAGCTTATGACATATGTATTTTTGGAGCACGTATTGCTAGAGTACATAATTACCTAAATTCCCCAGTGGAATTGTTCAAATTTTATTAAAATAAAGTACCACAAAATATTTATGCTTTGCTGAGAACTACTGGTTATATATGAACTGATCCCATCACCGCTAGATACAGAATAAAGGACCAAGGCTGCTGGAACTGCTAGGGAACTCCTCGCCAGAATCAACCAACTCCCGATTTGCGACTTGGTAATACCTATTTCATTGTTAAATTAATTTCAACGACTAGAACTTATTATATTGAAATATTTTTTTTCTTGTACATACTTTTTATAGCAATCATCAATAACTTAAATTTGTCTATAGAAATTTGTTTTTTGAAAATTTAAAGAGCAGCACTGAATATACTATAGATGGCGCCCTCTAAATATCACTAATGATTTACCTTAAATTGCTCTCTTTTTATTGACAAAATTTAGACTGATTAACACAGAATATTTTCCATAAAATAAAAATTGATTTTTCCCTGATCACGGCCCATTTGAGCCCCCGTACTATACCAGCTAGCCGTTCGCAAATATGTTGTGCTTTTGTTCTTGTTCTGTTCTTTTGGTCAGAACAGAGAAAAAGCGTAACAAGGCAAGCAAAAGCCCATCAAAAATTTTTAAACATTGAATTTTTCTTGAATCTTTTTGTGCAATCGTTAGCTATAAACCGCATATTGGATGGTAGTTGGTACATTATAAGTCGTCCGTTTCGTCAATACATTTTCCTTGAAGTTTTTGTAAAACATGATTTTTTAAAGAGATTTAATATACATTTTTTAAACTTTATATTGTCTTTTTCTTGTGTTTTGAAAATTCCTTTTCAGGTTTAATTTTAAGAAAGTGTTAGTACTTACTGTGTTAGATTTATAGTGTTACGACGTCCAACTGGTACCATCAGTGAAGCAGTTAAGCATAAACGAACAGTAAGTATAAATTTTGCATCATTCTCCATCTGAAACAGTCGTTTTGAACGCTTTTTGTGAACGTTTAATATTCATTTTTGTAAAATTTAAAGAGTCCTTCAGACGCGAAAAGATGGATCGTTCAGAGTCTCACCGGAAATGAAGCTAACTTTGGATTTTTAAATAAAACATCCTGTATATTTTGGATTCAGGAGGTCGTTTATTCGCATTGTGTATTGACATTGGTGTAATATTTTTGATTTGTGGCAGTAAGTGTGAATCTAATATCAGGTAATTACGCTTACTTACTTATTTTTTATACGCAGTTAAGCGGGTTCTTTGTGAGACATTATATGAAGGTTTCGTAGTAGATACGTTTTTTGAAATTTTGTTACAAACATAATTTGTTTGCGGTTCCCACGACAACTTTGTATCTAAGAAAATGCCTAAGAATTTAGTTTCATTTCTGAATGTGGAGATCTCGTCACTTGCGCTTCTTAGGCTAAATATTATCTTTTCAGTTTTAAACTGATTTAAACATTTGACTGCGGCAAATTTGCGTTATCTAATAATTCCATCACACTAGGAAAACCATTTGAGATAGTGGTGTCGTCAGCAAATAGTGTAAAATGGCTATCAATCATTGAACTGGACAAGTCATTAATATATATTAAAAATAATATGGGGCAAATTGTAGATCCTTGAGGTACGCCATACTTTATAGGTACAAAGATGATTTTTTCACTTTTATTGGTAACGAATTGGTAACGGTTGCTATAAATTAAGATTTCTACTATTTTCATCAAATCTGTAGAACTTTAGTTTGTCTAAAAGAATATCATGAGGCACACAGTCGAAGGTCTTAGTGGGGTCCAAAAATTGCGAGTAAATATATAATCTTTTTTTCAAATCCATTGGTAATGAAATCAATTAGGGAGAGGATAGCTAAAGTGGTGGATTTATTGTTTCTGAAACCGAATTGTTGTTGATTGAAAAGATTGTTGAGCTCAAAATATTCCGTAATTTGCTTTTTTAGAACCATCTCAAAAATCTTTGCTAGAAAAGGAATCAGTAATAATATACAGGGCGTTCCATAAAAAAAAAAGACTTTCGACCATTTTTATGTCATTCAAAGAAAGTTATTTTTATCCTACCCTGTATATTACTACCAAGATTTGGCTATAGCATTAAAAGTTGAGCTTACGATTTTTTTTTTTGGTAGGCAGATAACACAATTTATTAGAAGTCAGATTTTGTTCAATAAATCTGGAAATTAATTGACATCTCTGAAACAGCTTGAGATAGGTATAGGAATATAGTAACAAAAGCTACTCGGAATCGGGTGTAGATTCTAAAAATAGAAAAATATAAATTTAAAATAACGAAGGTGTTGCCGGTTTTACCTACATTCGGTAACACCAAAGTAGTAAATACGGCCAAAATTGAAACTGGTCAATTTTTAAAGCACAGGACCGTGCGCACTGAACTTGATGTTTTGTCCTATATATTTGGAAATGGTATCGAGGTTCGAACGGCAGTTGAAACTGTGCAGGCGAGTCCGAGACTGCAATATAATCAGCCTGAATGAACCATCTACGACTGCACTGGTTTAAAGGTAATAGAACGGACAGGCCTACTAGCACAAAAAAACTCGTAAATCGTTTCTTTATCTTGGAACGTGGAAGTCTAACAACATGCTGTCTATGTGCCAGTGCAGTGCATAAATACCTATTATAATATCAAGCGTAGGAGTTTAGTTAGATACTGTTCATATTTATAAATATTTACTACTGTATAAAAGGTAAAATATTTTAATTATTTACTAATTTACCATGGCTTTCTGGAGACCATTTGAAACAGAGGATAATATAATAACGCCTGAAAATCCCGAAATAGTTAAACCGGTTATTGTCAAAAAAGCCGAAATGAATTTAGAGTTTAAAAACCAAGATTTACACGCACAAAGTCAACGTATTATTTTATCGCGTAATTCAAGAAGGCGATGTTATAGATCACAGCGCAAAGAAGAAACGGAAAAATATGAAATTAAAAAATATTGACGATGCCACTAGAGATGTAATGCGGCGTATAATTTATAATATGTATAAAGAAAATATAGTTCCTACGTTAAAAATGATTCAAGAAAAATTGAGCGATTATCCTGATTATAATTATAGGTCTTTAGATACACTACGAAATGTCTTATTAGAATGCGGTTTTAAACATAAAAAACTTGACAGTCGTATGGTAATTATGGAATCGCGACGTATAGTTTCACTTCGAGTAGATTATTTGGAAAAAATTAGAGAATATCGTAAACTAAACAAGCATATAGTGTATCTAGACGAGACGTGGTTTGACACGCATGATGTTGTTCAGTATCGTTGGGTAGATAGTTCGCACGTTTCGTTGTGTTTTAAATACTCCGTGTTCTAGAGGAAAATGCGTTATCATACTTCATGCGGGAAGTGAAAATGGGTTTGTACCCAATGCGTTGCTCTTGTCGGCCAAAAAAATATCGTAGTGTTCTGCAGACTATCACGAAGACATGTCAGCCGATCTAATCGAAAAATGGTTTTCTGTACAACTTCTACCAAATATTTCGCCAAATTCGGTAATTGTATTAGATAATGCTTCTTATCACTCGCGTATATTAAATAAAATACCAAATAACAGCACAAAAAAGGAAGACATTTTAAAATTCATGAGAAAAAAAAAATGAAAATTCCTGTAAGTTACAATAAAACGCGAATTATTGAAAAGAATAAAAGAACAGAATTTCAAAAAGGAATATGTTATTGATAACTTATCCAATATACACGGTCATACACTTTTGCGGTTACCTCCATACTATTGCATATTTAATCCTATCGAGATAGTTTGGGGAACACTAAAAGTACGTTTACGAAAATGTAATAACTCTCCAACGTTAAGCGCGATAGTAGTTGATCATATAAGAGAAGTAATAAATGACATTGACAATAATAATGATTTATGGAAAAATTGCGTTAGGCATGTAATTGGAGAAGAAAAACGATATCCAACGCTATCCCGTAGTGCGCCGATTTTAATTCAACTGGATAATGATTCCTCCTCAGAAAGTGAAGATTCGGACGCGTCAATTAACATTTAACTTTTCTTCATTTTTTCATTCACTTTTTTATTGTTACATTTCGTGGAATATATTTTGTTTAGTTGACAAGAAATTTTAACTTAAGTTACTTCATTCTAGAGAAATATTTTAATTTTGTTTTTATTTATATTTTGTATAAGTATACAAACATTCATTTTTGTTTTCATATAATTATTCTTTGCTTTGTTCAAG
Organism: Leptura quadrifasciata; assembly: GCA_963675555.1. NCBI lineage: Eukaryota > Metazoa > Arthropoda > Insecta > Coleoptera > Cerambycidae > Leptura > Leptura quadrifasciata. The sequence continues at coordinate 7,002,597 of OY776681.1, read as the reverse complement.
AAACTTACGTTTTTATTTTAGAACTTAAATTTTTACCCTCGTCAATCTAACCTGTCCCATCCCCTCCTGGCAAGATCTGTTCATACCTTCTCGTTGCAATAACATATTTCAATATAATATGGGTTAATTTTAAAACATAACCAATAAATTTAAATATTTAGACTTTATATCTAAAACTGATATAATACCTCAAAAATATGTTATTGGTGAAGTGAACCTAATCAACAAAAAATAATAAAAATGAATACAATTTTAACATTTTATTGTGACAATCATTTCCATTTACCTCCGCCCATGTACAATAAAGAGATACCGACTGTTTTTGCCGGTTTTTAGTTTTTATACGGTTTCAATTCCAGTCGTATATACTTTAACAGAGTATATTTTGTTACCTGGGCCAAAAGGATATGTTTATCCGTTCTCCATATACTTCTAATACTCCATCCACCGTGCATCACCCTTGCAAACTAATGGTTGATAAACAACGAAGCCTGCACCACGTCTCGTGACCACCCGGTATGCGTCCACTTTTAACAATTTTATGTGTAACCATAATTTCAAGGCATTTGAACATAAAAACATTTAAATGAGTAAACATTTATTGATGTACAGAAGGAATTTCATCAATTTTGTTAAATCACATTCGTCCTCACACATTCTGAAGTAATGAACCGTTACGCTTTTCCTGAGTGGCAGTATAATTTTTTAAACCACAAAATATCCAAATCTAATCTATTCTAGAAACATTTTTGGAATATTTGACATATTTGTGTATTACAAGTTGTACTACTGTATCCTAGTGAATATTTATCATGTATAAGATTTATGGACGAAATATTTTATGCGTTTTTTATGCTGATTTCTGGACCTCCCATGAGAAGACTATTTATGAACTACATGATTATTATGCTATCGTGAAAAAATAATTAACTGAGGGTTGGAAGCCATTTACGTTTACCCGCTATCAGTTCACATACATACTTCTAAGTCTACGACGATATTTCAAAAGAACAGACTCTGATATTTTGTAGCTTTGACAAATAGACAAAATTTCCTCTTTGTAATGCAACTTCCACCTGCTATTAGCAAGTGACATCTGCATCGTGTAAATGTTCCGCTGCGAGGCTGAAACACACAAGAGTGAGCTTGAATACTAATTAGCGTAGGACCTGTGGCACAAGCGTGTGCATATTATGGGATATCGTTGGGCATTGGGCATATATCCATTTAATATTCATTACGTTTGGGTATAAAATGCGTTCCACAATTGCACGCGAATATTAATATGCAGCGCAATGATTTATTTTGTTATCCGCACTTCCTGAATTTATAACGCCGATATTTTAAAACGGAATTAAAAAAATTAACTGTGTATAAATTAACATGGATTCATTTACGTTACGTTTAGTTTTAATATGCGCGAATAATCACGAACACACTCCATTGGCGTAGAAAAGGGGTGGGTATGTTGTGTGGGTACAACCAATTAAATGTTCTTCAGAAGGAGTTATTGTTTAAACAAAACTTTAACAAAAAGTGGTTACGAATCTTAAGTTTAAATATACGAAGTGAATGGTTTGAGAATAGAAATATGACTGACCTCTTTTGCCTGCATTTCCGCGGTCTCTCGTATACCTCTCGAGGGATGGGTAAATGAGCGTAATTTCCAAATTACGGTTGGCTATTGTACTTGGCATTACTGCCTCCAGCCTGTCGGCATTTTTGCCTTAAAGGTATAACCTTTGTTAGTTTTACGATTATGGTATTACCGTGCTTAATTGTGGGAAAATACGCTACAGGTAAGTTACTACGAGTATTTTATGTATTTATATTATCTTTCTCTATTTCTGTCCCTGGCATTTCTATCCTATACAGTCACCTCGTTCTTGGTTGTTCTCTACTTTTCTCCTTCATGAAATAGCATTCCAATTTTTTTATTGAAGACTGGTTCTTCTTCATCCTTCATTTCTCTCATGTTCAGATAATTATTGGTGTAGGGTTATACTTATTCGCAATTTTTTTTAGATGATTACAATTATTGGGGTCTCTGGACCTTGGCGTAAAGAGCTAATGCTTAAGATGACTTTGAATAGCATTCAAGATAAAAACGATGCCATAATAATAAATATTCCTGACTCTAAGAATGAGACGCAACGAACATTTACGATCATGGAGGGTATTCATTTTCTTGATATAGAAAATATATAGATTTATATAGAAAATATAAGGATTTAAGATACAAAATTGTTAACCAAGACCGTCTTTTTGAGATATGAAAGAGAAAATGATTAAATCAAGTTGTAGGCAAAATACTTTATAGTCTTACTTACTTACTTACTTATACATTTATTGTGAAAATTTTAGCTTTGCTGAAATTACGTAGGTCTGGAGTCTCTCTATAAAGAAATGTTCGAATTAGGTATTTCAGTTGTTAATCGAGTCGAAATGCATCTCCTACAAAATGTAGGGAAAAAATGTAAAGACGTGATTCGAACCCTCAACCTCGCACGTGAGAATCGGGCAACTCAACCACTACACCGCGGACGGCTGTTAATAAAACCACATACTATTTGCTATGTGAACGTAATAGTAAGATTTTTTATTTACCTTTAGTACCTATTATCTGTAAACGGGCCCCGCTTTCAAGCTAGCAAGTACGCAATACGTTTTTACCTACATATTACACATTTACTGTGAAAATCTTAGCTTTGCTAAAATGGCGTAGGTCTGGGGGCTCTGGGATCTTACTCTATTAGCAAAAGTGCCTCTTTTAATTGCTCAATATCTAAAGTTTGAAAATCGTGAATGTTGAGCATTCATTTTGTAGAACCTTCGCAACAGTGCTGGCTGACAGGTATTGACATTGATCTTATACAATAAAATAGATATAAATAAAAGTATAGGAACAACAGTGCCTTCTACAATTTTGTTGCCGATGCAAATAAAAATGTGATACACATTATAAGTCTATCGTAATAATAAAAGACAATATGTCTGCGTTAAATATTAGTTATTTTTTGAACTACTCGTTTAATATTAGTATATTAAATTTAGTCCTTTTTTGCCCATGGGCTATAAGTAACACTTTCATCACACTGAGAGACGTTAAAAAAATGCCACTTACAAAGCTTGTAGTACGAGAAAACAGTTTTTCATGGGAATAAACACAACTAACTACTTGTACACATACTGAGGTAAGCCGACGTCGTATGAACTTAATGCCACATATTTTGTTTTTTCTGAGTTTACTGTTAAACCATTTTTTTAGTAAACTGCGTCATTATTTAAAAAAGGCTTCGTAAGTCAGTCCGTAGAGAATTAGAAACAGATTTGCTTTTATATTATATAATATAACCATGTCATCAGCAAAGCTTGTTATTGTTCCCAAACAGTTCAAGCTCAGTAGACTATTGACTTACACAGCAAGTTGCAGTGGCCTCAGTACGGTTCCCTGTGGGACAATATCTGCCCATTTTAGGAATATTTTGTATACCTTGCATTGTAATGAGACATAGTTAAAACAATATTTTTAGTCGCGATCTCCTCTAAAAAATCCTTATTTTACTATAGAGAACGTAACCAGACTGCAGCCAACAACTACTCTCCGGAATATGTGCCCCGCCGAGCGTTGAATTACAAGTTACAACTCAAGTTAAGTGTAATAAATGCATATGAGCAACAGAACGCTAATGCTTCGATTGCAATAAACACCAGCAGAAGGACTGATCCTACTTAAAGGAGCTCTCGTGCCAGTCGTCCTACTTGGAGACTGCAGTTTCGAGCTGTTGGCTCTCATCAGTGTAAGGTAGGCATGTGACGACCGACACGAGGATCCTTGGACTATTTGGTACATCTCGGTATCCATAGGATAGCGACATGCAAAACAATCTAGCGGTCCAGTGTCTGTTGCAATCGAAAAATAAATAGCCTGAGTGGGCTTAACATAGTTCAAATGAGCTTTTAGAGGGCGGAATATTAAAACATAATATTTTCAATCGCAAACTCCTCTATAAAATCCTTATTTTACTATAAGGAATGTAACCAGACTGCAACCAACAGCTACTCTCCGGGCTATGTGCACCTCCGAGCACTGAATTACAAGTTACAAGCGTTTTGTTGGTAATACGTAGTTATTACTACTATTATTGTCTGGTCGATAGCCGAGTCTATTTGTTGTATTGGGGAGATTTTACATGATTAATATTTGATGTAATCCTTAATATATTGGATTTGTATAAGAGTTTCTCGCATTGCATGTGTATTGGACCACCAGCATATGTCTTTTCAGGTCTAAATGAACTCCATTATCCATTAACATTTAAAAACAGTTGGGAACTAGTTTGGCAATATTTAATAAAGTGGTGTTGAATTAATCGATAAGGCACTATTAAGTACAATTTTGTTAAACGCAGAAAAACATATGAAACTTAAATATCTTACCGAAACTTCATGAAATGTCCAAGATTCAACTTACCTGTAAAAGAAAAGACATATATTAATATTTTTATATTACATCAAATAAGATTTTTTATTTATTTCTTTTAATAAACTCTGTAGGTCTTTGCACAGCACATTGTAGTATCATAATTTTGTCTTAAGAAGCAAGAACTTTTTTAATCACACAATTTTTCCACTCAAAGCTGAAATATATTTATGTCGTGTTTAGCAAAGAGTAAAAAAAAATATGATCAGTATCGAAAATCTCTGTTAAAATATTAATAACATTAATACCTCTTTGTATATTTTTGATAATCCAAGTATTAAGCTGTACTGTATAGTAGCTAGCTCTCAAATTGATTTAATTCTAAAACATATACCTTAACAACTTTTTCTGAATTATAAAAAATTTCCACATGGGAGATAATCCTTCATTTTGTGCGCTATTAAGTACATCTAAACTTATTTATATGTCTTTCTACCATCTTAAGATGACACAGAAACACATTTAAAGTTAGATGAGTTTAAACTGATTAAATGTGTAATACATAAGAAAAAATTCAAAGATGATTTTTCTGTGACATAAATAAAAGAGTTAATAATATTCCAGTAGTTTATTTCAATTTTATTATCGAGTTCTTGAGCAACGGATATACTATATAAAAAAGAGTACTCATTAGAGACCAAGAAAAGCAATGGCTGAATATTCTTAATAGAGATGTGAAAAGATAATATACCGTGTACCAGCAGCTTTGCTTAAGGAATCTTATTATTATTTACTGTAAGACATGGCTTTAAAATCAGCAAATTATAATGACTGTGTTCAGGGAACTATTAGCGCTGGTAAAAGCCACAGCATCACATGTACATTCTTCTCAAGTTCATTTGCATCCTAGAATATATGTGGACGTTTACTTTAAGTTAAAATTAAGTTTTCCTTTAATTTCAGAAAAAATATTTATATCGGTTGTTTCCTAAAGTGTGTATTGTCTTCACATCATGACATTTACAATTAGATAAAATTCGGTAGTACGTTCGTTGAAAATTTGAGAACAAGAGATTCCGGTTTCAAATTCTGGCTATGGTATGGATTTTAAGTGAATGTTTTTAAAGTGTTAACGAGACTATAGTAGCAAATCAAACACAGTTTGAGAATTAACACGGCTAGTCGTTATTGTTCATCTTGAGTTCGAGTCTCAGCTGCGGCAGACGTTAATGCCACAGAGAATGGCGTTGTGTATGTATGTATGTGTGTGTGTGTTGAGTAGTATAGAACTGGCGTGGTTAAACTTCTCCAGGACCTTAGTATAAATACGAAATAAAAAAAAGAGAAGCGGCCCTATAATGGAGCTTTGGGGAACTTCTGATGTACTGATATTTAAACTACTTGAAAAAGATTTCAACACATTATTGTGTCGTGTGACTGAGATACGACTTAAATAAACTAGTTTACAAATTTATATAAGTGTGCTATTGTTAATTCGATCAATGGATCTCAAAAAGTAATTGAATCAAATGAACTTGTTAGTTTGTCTTATTATAAATGTATGCTTTCTCGCTGGATTTTAACCAGTAAGCTGGTTGACGAATATTTCCCATGTTTTAAATCTTTATTTGACCATTTTTCGCTCTTAAACCGTTGTTTTACGCACGCAAAAAATGTTATGTCTGAGCGTTAGCGTTTTTATCGCCGGAAACATGATTTTGATCGCGGAGCAAGAAGAATTTTATCACTGAAATGTTTTTATCGCAGAAAGGGAACTTTATGGATGGCATGCCGTGTCGGTTGTTTGCCTTGTTATTTAGGGACGGTTCGTGATTCGCTGATAGTCCCGAACTTCACTGAACCCACCTAAAGTGAAATAAATAATCAAAAATGAGATATCAAACAGTGATAAAATTTTATAGTAAATTTTGTGGATTTGTCGAGCCACAGAAAATGCCACAAGAAGTGAAACATAGCTTAATTCAAAACATTACTAAGGAGGCAGTATAGTCCTTAATCGAAAACCATAACAAATATCTGGGAGAGTTAATGAGTGAATGAGATAAGAAAACTACACTAACAAAAACTTTGGAGTGTTTATAATTAGTTGTACGATGTTTTGGTACACTTAATAGTTCTCCATTTCTTGTGCCATATTTATGATATTGTTTTATAAACAGATCCATATATTTTTTTATAAAGGTTCGACATTTATATATAAATATACAAGGCGTACTTAAAATACTTTTGTCAATGAAAGTATTTCGACAAATTTCGATGGAATTTAATTTGTATATTAATCGAATTATTCTTTTCTGGCATATAAATACCCTTTCCCTATCTCTGGCACTACCCCAACATATTATATTATATGATATATGCGTGTATGCCATTGCATAATAGATATTTAAGAGACTTGTACGGTCTAAGCTGTCTTTTATTTGCAGTATGGCAAAGAATGCTTTGTTTAGTTTTCCACACGCATGTTTTATATGCACATCCCAAAGTAGATGGTAATCGACATAAGTACCTAGCAATTTTGTATTCATAGATAACATGACATTGTCATATTTGAACAGATTAACTGGCAGAGGTCTCTGTAACGTAAAGTTCATGAACACAGTTTTACTAGCATTTAATATAAGTTTATCTCGTTGGGCCCATGTACTAACTTCCTCAATTGTCTTGCCAACGAGTTCTTGGAGCTCCTCAATAGTCTGCGCTACCAAAGTAACCGTTATATCATCAGCAAATATTGTCACATGACCTGAAGTTCTATTTTCAGGCATATTGTTGAAGACAAAAACCACGTCAGTATTGTTCCCCTTATACCAATACTGTATAGTTTAGATTTAAGCAGTTTACTATCGATTACGTCAAATGCCTTTGTTGAACATTAAAGATTTTTAGAAATTTTTTTAAACTGCGTTTTTTGAATTTTTTGATACACATTAATCTTTGCCGCCAACTTTCATCCCTTTAACTTTTTTCGTATCTCCTCAAATAATGAAGCTATAAACGTTTGTGGTTTTGCTATTTTTCAGGTTTTTGTAATATATCTTGCAAGGTAGGTTATGGATTTCAAATTTCTTTTTACTGAAATATAGCTCACAAAAAATGGCATAACTCTCGTAAAATGGCATAACCCTCGTAAAATAGACAGTCTGTATGTGTAGTTAGTCCTTAAATATTTAATTGACAACCTTTTTTGGTAACACGGTAAAATACCCTTAGATATATATGTAGCGTTACTTATATTGATCAATAAAATAAAACAGCTTGTATAAATGTTGTTAAATTAACTCCTTGCCAATACCACTTTCAACTTTATTTCTGAAATAACTTTTTTATCGCGTCATTAATCTAGCCTCCCCTACGGTAGCTTGCAATTTATATTATGCGGCCTAGATACAGTGATAAATTAGTAAAACTGACCAGGCTATAAAGTTGTTACCGAAAAAAAAAGAAGAGCGAAATATTTCTCATTTCTCGATCAATATAGAGATAAACAAAACCAGTTGCAGACCAATTATAAAAGAAGATGGCCAAGATAAAATTTCTATGGGTAATTTACGCCTTTGTGGCCACCAAATCAAATTAAAATTGTTTTATACGACCACTAACAAAGGCTAACAGTCTCAGGTTATATTATCTGCTTTAAATTGTTTAAATTAATAATAAATTTGGGAGAAGAAGTGTGTGTCATCGTAACTTACTAAAAAGGTAACCTGAAGGCGGCAAAAACTCTGCATAATTATCAATTTATATGTATGGGATATTTCTAAGGAAATTATATGTAGGGTATCATCGGGGCTAATTGATTATGTCAAAACATGTGAAACACAAATGACAGTTGTTTATTGGTTGCTAAATGGATTTGCTTGTGTCTTTATGTATCTGCCACCAGCATTATCTTTTGTCTATGTATTCTTTTATTACAAATGAAAATACTTGTGAGTAAACAATCAGTCTAAACGTAAAACGTAAACTAATGTAACTAGGCTCTAAAATGACGTAGATTATTAAATTTTTTTCAAATTTTTGTAGTATATTTACACCTGAATCAACTGCCTGTCCTAATAATACTCCAACTGTAGAATGTCGTACGTGAGAATTACATTCGCGTACTGTGAAATAGTTTGTTTTATATATGAACCTTCTTAGCAGTCTCTTGTGTTTGCATTAGTGACTGCATGAGATCCCACCTATTTGTCTCCCGTCGCGATAAAGGCTCGGGAACTAAATAAGATACCAGACAAATATTTGATGACATTTGTAAGTTAGAATCCTTACAAAGACGGGCAAAGTGTAAAGGACGACGCGGAGTGGAGTGCTGTCGACCCCAAGGCTTCGTTTCTAAACCACAATAAGCAATCAAAGATCCCTTTTCCTCCTTGCTTCGTAATAGGACCTCAAAAGAGGATTAATATCGAATTGTTAGAACTTACGAGGAATCAATAGGGAGCAGGAATTAAATAACTTCGAGGGATAGACATCTGGAAAGGGAATTATTTACATAAAAAAATATGAAATCCTGCCATTGCTTATCAGACGAATAGACAAGTAAATACTGTACTACTGCTACATTTCGTGTGGATTAATGAATTGAATTAGGATGTGAATTCACACACGTCTGATTTCTATCATGTGATATTTGAGGATTGGAATATCAAGTGAAATTTAGAAACATATGTAGATCTATTTTTTAAATTTCATTTATTGTTTAATTTCGTTCATAAATGTTACATGTTAAGGGCATTTTTTGTATTGTAGGTGTAAGGTAAAAATTCCTATACGGTGTGTAGTAGAAGAATATAGTTTTAGAAAGGGTTATCCCATTTTTTGTGAACTATAATTCAGTAAAAAGAAATTTTAAATCCATAGCCTATTTTGTGAGATGTATTACAAAAACCTGAAAAATAGGAAAACCACAAACGGTTATAGCTTCCTTATTTAACGAGCGAAAAAACTTAAAAGGATGAAAGTTGACGGCAAAGAATAATGTGTATCAAAAAATTCGAAAAACGCTGTTGGCTTTGACATACGCTCTTGTGCCAAAATGAAAACAACAAATCTCAAAGTAGGCCGTGACACATTAATTCCGTTTATTGTTATATGTTTCAACAATTTTTTACTGATAGTGTCAATATTTTTAATATTTTATGAAAATCACAATTCATATCATTGAATCTTAAAAATCAGTTATGTCATGATTAGTGAAAAACAATGTATACAGTTATTAACAAATTTGACAGATTGTCACTGTTGTATGTTGCGTTGTCGAGTTCCAAGACAAGTTTTATATCAGTAATTATGGTGTACACCAATAATAACAAATTCGATATGATTAGCATTTATTGTCAGTACAATTTTGACGCTGAGATGGCAGTCACGGTTTACGGAGATAGATTTCCAGATGCTCCACAGCCAAATCGAACTATGTTTAGGAAGTTAGTTCAAAATCTAAAAACGCACGGTTTGTTACCTCCTTTCCCTTATTATATATTTTTGGGAAAGAATTGAGGCAACGTATGCGGACGACTAGTTGGCTTAAGTCAGAGCAAAGAGTCGTAGATCCGGAGTATTCGTGAGAGTTGTGTAACTTACCCTTTTCGAATGTACAGCATAAATGACAGATTTTTGTTTGGTTCAAGAAAAGGAGACACAGAGAAATTGATGTTAAATTTGGCACCATCTATAGTGAAAATAAGTAGAGTTGTCTCTTTTTCTCGAATAACCAGTCTTCTATAGATTAGACTGAAATTGTTGGTAAGAGAAATAAAGAGATGTTGTAAAATTAATGATAAAATATATTACATGAATAAATAAATCAATTTGTATAATGTGAAATGTGAAATTTTCAAGTTATTTACTACCATCGGCTAACAAAGACTAATTAAAATAAAAAAAAATTAATAACAAATTCATACCAAGATCCTAAATTCTGGGATTGGGTATTGTTGAGATGAATGGTTCTGGAACAGCAATTCAGGCCTACAATTGTCTCTTGCAAAAATGGAATCTAAAGGTTTTCTGGGCAATTTAGTTTACGTCTCTCAGTGACAAGTTTGAAGATTATAGAAGAATATAAATTTATAATTATTAATATAAATTCGTGAGAAGCTTAAATTTTAATTTGACGAAGTTCAAATTATCAATATGCAAAAGATCAAATTTTTTAAAATGAAGAAAATATAGAGAATCAATATGCAGAAAAAATAAGCTGATTCGTAAACTATAAATTGCCAAAAAATTAAGAAGAAATAAAAAAATATTTTATAACCATGTGGTACATACAGTATTTTAATTACTTATTAAATTAAAAAGAAAATTGAATTTGAATTTAATTTAATTTTAAAAATATTGAAATTACATTAGACAAAAATTGAAAATTACTGAAATTTTAAATTACTAATAGATGAAATTTACCTGGTTGTTAAACACTTGTTAACGCGGATATAAAAATGTAATATTAATTACTGGTGTCACGCGGCTAAGTTTGTCTGTTAAAATCGGAATCAGTACAAAAGCTACAGGCAAATGATTTCTTGGTGAGTTTTACTAATAAGGTAAACATTATTTATCCCACTTTTTGCAAAATAATACCAATGGACAAACTTGAGAAATCTATTTTTACTAATGAACTGGAAAGCTGTAAAATGTAGAAATGGTACACGTGCTGCCATCTGCTAATGGGCGTCTTAAGCGCACTTCTTTTGTTTAGGTAGATTTTCTTACAAAAACAAATTACAGAATCGATGAAAGGAATCTATAATTAATTATAGTTTGATATTAGTTCTATACGACAACTGATTTACTTTACAATTTGTAATTTCTATACATAACCAAAAATACGTATACGAACTGCTGTAATAAATAGTAAAACGTATACAAACATTACAAACCGTTTTGTGGGGATTCAGCAAATATATTACATGTTCTAGGATAGACTATATAACAGGTTAATTAGAAAGTCAAAGGTAAGAAAAATAACCATATATAAACAAAAATATACAAATTGAGATATAGGTAGGTATATGAATGTAAATTAAAGTTTTGTAGACTTGCAATCGACAATTGTACCCTGAGGTGCTGTAACAGAATAGAACAGATACATAAGTTAATGTTAAACAAAAACATGTCTGAGTTCCTAAGATAAAAATATGTACAAAAAACAATGTGAAATGATTTAGCAGTTCTACAAAGAAAATTCTGATAGTTGGAAACAGTTTCACTTACAAAAACTAAATCAAAATGCTACACAGATCGTGCTAAATATAAATAAAATATTAGTTATTATATAAAATTGTTAAATGGACATAGGCCATGTAACAGGTTCATTTTCAAAAAAAGCAGTAAGGGGAGGGCATGTTGCGGATAATGTAAGACAAGTGGATAGAGTATTGAATTATGTTAACCAAAATAAAGTAACCTTTTTGAGATAAATTCAGAGAAACACAGTGCAAAAAAATATTTAAAAAATGGATTTCGGTGCCACAAAATGAATAAAGTTCAACATTTAAACGAGGGAGATAAACCGAGGAGAGTAAGATTTTAAAGATGGTTGTTAAATAAAAGACCTGCTGATATGTAGCAAAGTTCTTTGGTCGGACGAATCACATTTTTCTAATAAGGGATTTTTCAATAGAAATATGCATTATAAGTAACGAGAAGATACACATTCGTGCAGAGAGACTGCTTTGCAAGAAAAAATTTCTACGAATGTTTTGGGTGGGTCTTTTAGGGACTAAAGTAATTGGACATTATTTTTATGATGGCAAATTAACCGCTCGTAGATACCTTAATTTCCTGCAAAACGAATTTCAAGATTTTCCTTATGAATTGACAGTGGCAGAAAGACATAAGATGGGGCTCCACCTCACACTGCTGTAATATGCACAAATTATTTAAATCAAGTTATGCCATATAGCGGGATAGGCACATATGGACCTATTCTATGGCCAGCTCGATCACCAGATATTATTCCCTTGGATTTTTTTCGTCTGGGGTTATTTTAAAGCTAAGGTATTTCAAACTGCCCTTGAAAATATTGAGGACATCAAAACCAGAATTAGAAACGCATGTGACGCAATTACTCCTGAAATGCTCTGAAATGTAATTCGTGAGGTGTCTCGTACAGCACGTTTGTGTATTAGAATGCATGGTGCACAATTTGAGCATTTGTAGTTAGAAAAATAAATGCACACGTTTTATTTTCAGTATGGAGGAAGAACCATTTATTGTTCGTGTAACCGAAACTGATATAACTTCTAACAGAGACAACTGAGCTAGTTACACCAGGTTACAAATGTATCTCCTGTTTGTTTGTCTTACAATAGACACACAGGAGGAGGTAATTTATGTAAAAAAATCTGCATAACCCGTATCCTTACATACAGAAAGCAACTGTTACAGCTATGTAGTTCCCAATTTAGAGTTAAACCGAGGGAAAAATATATATATATTTTTTTTAGGCGAATTGCCGCAACAAAATTAACAATATTTAAGTGCCTTCGGTTTGAAATTAATTTCTGCATTGTGTAGGTTGTGCACAATGCACTATATGCGTTGGTGTTGCATAATTTAATCATAATAAACAAAACAAACAAAATAAACGCATATAGATTGTCACATTTAGTTGGTCACGTCGCTGCATAATTAACCGGCTATTGTAAATCTAGATAAACATATTTAATGGTCGAGTGAGGGCCTGCTGCATTGGCGTAGTTCACTTTACTTCCACGTCCAGTGGAAGCAGGCAAGTAAGAGGCAAGCATTTTTCCTTCATAAGTGCATTTAGAAGCAAGCAGCATTATAGGTAATTTATTTAGGGTCTGTTTCTGAAACGTAAAATAAAGTTATCTATTAGTAAATGTCATAGTAACAATTGTTGTCACAATTGTAACTATGACAGTAAACGAATAATTAACTCTATTTTACGTTTCAGAAACTGGCCATTAACCAAGTACCTCACTAAAACTGGAATTGGCCTCCTAAATTGAGTAGTTACCTAATAGGTACCTACCTACTAATTAAAAATCTTATTTCGGAATTTGTAAACATCAAGTTCTGCATAGGAACAAATTGGAGCGTGAAATTGTGCATCTGCAAAGGTGTGTAGAATGAGCAAAAAAATAAAATGCATTTATTTGCAACAGATACTATATTTCAAATACAACAATAACATATAATTATTTTTATTCGTGACGGAACAATATCATTTTTGTAAATTTTTGTCTGCAACTAGTAGTATCATTTTTTAATTTAGCTTCATAATGTAAACGTACCTTCATATACATTTTACAACACATACATATTAATTGTAATTTGTGATTATCTAACATCTCTTGGGATAAAATATGATTATTCATAATATCGTTATTGAAGATACTCAAATTAGGTAGTATTTTAGAAATAAAAAATTCAGTGATATTTCTCTTGGAGAACAAAACATTTTTATACTGCCTAATTAAACGCTCTAAACACATACACAATTCAATGACATCTTCGCTGGCTGTAATCAACTTTCCTCTTTCCTTTAATACAACAAGTTGGGATGTAGCCCGATTGTTAACTAACTGATCTTTACAAATTTGGCATGAAATAGATTTATTTATTCGCCTTGCAACAAAACCGCTTACATATTTAATGACGTCTGACACAAATGGTGACAAATCAAAAACATGTGCAAAATAGTCATGATCTTCGTGCGAAATTTTCATTTCTTCTCCATCTTCATCGACAATTGTGTCGCTGGTTCTCGTAATAGTTCCTGCACCGACATGCATAATGGTGGTTGCATCTAGTTGCTAGTTCTTGCAGCAACAACTTGATGCTTAACTAAAAGCCTAATGTATGCAGTTCTGAATTGAAGAGCAGTAGGGTTGTTATTCCACCCTCCCCGTTGGCGTATGGCAGAAAAATACATTTCAAGGTGATCTTGGCTAAATTTGTAACTTAAAATGTATTTTAGATATCCAGTTACAACCAGATCATTGTACAATTCTAAATAACTAGATAAGCATACAATGAGTCCCAGAAAACCTGTTTTTCGCTTAGTATGAATTAATAATTGGCCAGAACAATCCTTCAAGCCAGATAAATATTTTTTATATATGTCAATATGACTTTTAAATTTATCAATAGTTGTTAAAGATATTGGCTTGTTAAGTTCCCACTTTGAATAAAGTGATTTGCAATTCAAAATATCGAAAATATTGTTTATATTTAAGCAGAAAGTCGCAGTTGCCTCACAATTATCAAATTCCTTTATAGTTAATCGTTTACAAAATAACAGGGCTAAACTTACGCTTGCACTTAGAACCTGCACTGCTAATCTAACTTTCATTTTGTTATTTTGAAAATTTATATGTTGCGATGTCAATTTGTTGGCCGCATGTAAACCTTCATGTTTTTGAAGTTTGTACAATTTTTCAATATACTCCCATTTAATGGGTTCTCCTTCTGGACTGTAAATAACTCCCCAGTCAGCAAGAGTGTTCCTAACCAATTTTATCATATGACAAGCATCCCAGAAAGTATGTACTTTTTCTCCAGTATTTACATGAGGAAACCATGGTTGAAAATCTTTACTATAAACGTAATTAGTCCCTAATTCATTACACATAGAAATATTAGTGGAAGTCCCATCAAAAGTTATAGAATTACACTTAATTTTTGTTTCATGTAGTAGGCCTAAACAAGTCGTCAACAAATTTGCTCGTTCCGATGCACTTAAACCTTGAATTAAAAAATACCCCAATGGTATTTTCCAGTGGCTATTTAAGGCTACAGCCATAATAACAAATGCATGGTTAGCCTGTGGCCGAGTATCTCCATCACCTTCTAATCCAGCACCAAAATCAACATATCCGTAATACTTGCCACATTCATACTGAATGTGTTGTCGAATACTCATTTCATCAACGACAATATTTACAATTATTGGATCGGTTTGCTGTTGCTGTTTTAAACTTAGCGCTTCAAATGATTCTTTCGTGAATCCTGGTTCACCTTTCACAATCATATACCATTTCCTTATGGTATCAGGATGTGGCAGAAGATTGTTAAATTGTTTTCGTACATAATTATAAGCACTTGAAGAATAAAAATGTAAACTTAATGAAAAGGCACGTATACTTGGGTCATATTTTCTATTCTTTGCAAGTAACTGCCTTTTTAATATCGCTTCCAAAGGACTTGGCATTTCTTCCTACAAAGTTATTATAATAATTATATTATCAGGGACGTAGGGTTGTACAAACAATAATAATTAAAACAAGGAAATTAACGTAGCAGTACCATTATTGCATTTGATGATTCTTCTGATAATAAATTTTGATTTCGCAAGTGCTCTAAGAGATCCCTTACATTGTCAATGCGAACCTCTAGTCTCTTTTTTTGTGTACTCAGCACCTTAATTTTTTTACGTTGGCTTTCCCACTTCTCCTTCAAGAATGCCAGGTGTCTTTTAGCTTTTCGTGGAGTAGCAAAATCTGCTGGATGGAGATCACCTACATAACGAACAATATGATGTTCATGAGGTGGTGTACGTTCTTCTGAAAAGAAATTCTATTATTTTTGGTATCAAATTAATTTAATTATAGGGAATAATTTCTTAAAATTGCCATATAGATACCTACCTACAGAAAGTTTTATTTCAGATGGAGTAATTAATTGCAATTGCTCTGGGATGGATATCTCGTCTGTGTTGGATGGTCCAGGTAATTCAGTCCCTACGAAATGTTGCACATCTTGTTTAGACAGTCCCGCTCTTACAATTTCTGAAACAGCAATCATTTCTACTATTTAAGTTACCACCGTTTTAATGCTCTTTCAGCTATAGAAAAGGTTCTTACCTTCAGGTTTACGCCTTAATGTAGGGGCTGGAATGGCAGTTTTACGCAATTTCCTAACAGGCCAATAACTGTCATCATAGTCTCCCTCAAGAAAATGTTTTGAACACACTACTGTGTTTTGGTTAGCATAATCAACACCGCATGCTTTCTTCCAAGCAGAGCACAAGGCTTCATTTTTAGGAAATCTAAAAGTTAAAAAACAATTCACAAGCCAACTGACAAAAGCAAACAAAGTGCTAAGCATACTACGGTACTATGTATAGTTATGTAAATAGCAAATATTCAGTACTTTTATTTGTATACCGATGAGACACAGATTATTTTAGCAGATAATTATATAATTTCTTGGAATTATGTAGTTATTTTACCTGTGAAAAGACATTTTTGCTCTGAATTGCACCACAAACAACACATTTTTTCACCATGTTTAACTCGATTTTTTTAAAGTAATAATAATGTAAAATAATAATAAAAGTGAATTGTAAGAGTAAATTAACGTAAAACAATAAAAACGTTTTATAAACAGTGGAATAATTTAGAGGTTATTTCATACTTCAACATGTAAACTGTAAACGACTGAATATTAAATTACCAATCAAATTTAACCTACATGACATATGTCCTTGCTAAGCTCACACCATGGCCGAGGGCCGGCGGCGAGAGAGATAACAGTATAGTCGATATCATATCCCAAAAAGAAATGGATAGAAAAACGCACGTTGGACATGTTGGCAACAGTACCGTATAGCTTTGTGCATTTTATATCGGGTTCTATATATATAAATTCTTTGGGGAGAGCACCCGGAAGTACAATAACACGTCATATAAATATTGCTATTCTATCGACTGACGGTCGTTAAAAAAAATATCACAGTAAATAAATTCTAATTTAAATCTCAAAGTCGGAAATTCGGATCATTTAAATTGAACACATTCTAGAAAACACACAGCAATAAAACAAATTTAGGCCAATTGGAACAGTGTATAGTGAGAACAATAAATACAATACACATAAAAGATGAAATAAGATTCCCTGTCTAGCTAAAATATAAATACAAGACTAAAAATAATATAATTTGGATAATTATTGTTAAAATCAAATTTGTTAAATAAAAAATTGAATTAATGATCGAAATTTTCAATTTAAATTATACTCAATTATTTTCCAAACTATTAAAAGATTTACAAGATATTTATATGAAGTTTATTACAACCTTTAGTCCGCGTATCTCAAATGAAAGACCTCCAAGCGCACTATCTTAATTCGATGATCACCTGCCTGTGGATTTTCTTCAAACTCAAGCAGTGTATCTAATTTGGCATCTTACTCATGGCATTGGAAGTGAAATACCCTGTATATACCCCATATACAAATTTAGTTTTTCTTATTCATTTTTCAAATTCAAGTAATTATTACAGTTAAGTCATTTCATTTTATTATTTATTTAGTCATTTAAAATTGAACAAAGTATAGTTACCAGAATGCATTTTAAAATTATTTTCTTTTAAAGCAACACTTTTACGAAAATAATTCAACTAAAATAAGTCAAGCCATTATATTTGTTTACAATATGAGCAATAAGTTTCAAGTACTTCAGTGGCATCAAATAGGGTGAGAAAACAACGAAGCCAGTATTGAAATTTATAATGTAAATATTTCCAAGCGTATGACCACAAAATTCGAAGCTTTCATGTAAATTGTGACGTCATTTTTACCGTATAAAAGGAAAATCATACTGTTCACCTGGAGGAGTTGTAATGGTAATCAGACTCGAGCTACATCGCAGGACATTGTGTTCGCTGGGTCTTCCTGGAGATTACAATTGCACCACACCTTAGTTACATCGCCGGACATAAGGTCGCTGTACTTACGGTATTATTGTGTGGTTATTTGTCTAACTGCGGGTCCAACAATATTTTCATCTACTTAGTCTTTTCACTTATTTCATCTCAGTCGTAGACAACCATTCTTTGGCGTACTCTTTATGAAGTGCCATTTTAACCTCTCTGTTATGCTCGACGAGTACGTTAAACATGAAGAATCTGGAGGAGAGCATTTACGGGCGATATAACGCTATACAGGGCGCACGGAAATTCTGCAGGCATAAATTTCTAAAGGTGATGGATTGCTTATTTCGAGACTTTATTTTATTATTGGCAATTGCATTTATATATTCTGGTTTCGTCGGGGTGTAATGGGGAATCTTGGCGCATTTGTGGTACTAAAAAAATATGAGATTTTTTTTATGAACGGTTAGCTTTGATTTTTAACTAATATAATATTATTACCAACTATTCAGTTATGATTTCATTTACGATTTTAATTCATAAAATTTCACTTTCTGAATATTTTACTAGGAAAATTTGCGTTTGCAAAATAACGAGTTTATATTCAAGAACTATATATTTTTTGCGTTTATGCAATGACCAGAAATTTTCACTTCCATTATTTTTTATTTGATGTACTTATTAAGGCTACTGTGTGCCTAATTTTGGATATGTAAAATGTCGTAGTAATGTTTAGCTTTCAAATGATTCAGCAGCGATCTATTTGGTTTTCTATGATTGTTTAATAACGATCCATCCACTTAATTACCTTGCGCTCACAAACTGTACAGGCCATCGGTCTGTACTGGGTTAATTAGCCCGTAAACTTGTTCGTATTAAGAAGGGTTTACTTTTCGTCGAGTACTGAACTGGGACGTCTCGTCTGTTTGATTTACATCTACCCACCCCGTTTTATGTTGTTGGACAGTCATATAAAATTTGGTAGACTGCTTGTTTTAATTATAATCAAAGGATTTTTCCTCAACATGCTATGATCTTTTATGAGCATTTAATGCTCATTTTTCAACTTAATTTTGATAATGTATAAACATGACATGATTCTTGTCCTTTGTTTTGCATTCGATTTATTACTTGGCTACTGCTAACAACTCTGATTATAAATTATTATTACTTAGCAATTACTAACAACTTTCTTTGGTTATAAACAATTATTGCCTAGCGATTGCTAACAGTTTTAATTATAGTAAAATTTTTCTAAAATGACACTATCGGCAATAAAACGCCAGACGAAGAGAAATGCATATCTCACCTTTTCTCGCGCTTATTCGAGCAGAGAACGATTGCAACTCCGTCCCTAAGTTTGTAGATACACGTAATTTCATTTCTTGTCTTGCTCTTGCTCAAGAATTAAATAAGGATAACTTCTGAAAGTGTAAATAAAAATAATGAAGTACTTATTTCATTATTTTTATTTACACTTCCAGAAGTTATCCTTATTTAATTCTTGAACAAGGATGTCATTTCAAAATTCAAAACCGACGTGTCTCGGGATATTTTATAAATATTCACAATAATTTAGATACTGAATGATACTTCCATTTAGCTGTTTCACTGTATATAATACTCTGTGACATCCACAAGAAAATTATTTTCCTGATTTAACTAAATTTTGTTCGTCGGTAGTATACCACAAAGTAATTACCATAATTTGAACGGTATAACTACTCATTGATTACCATTTTACGGAGGACGCTCTCTGCTAAATATCCGTGGGATCGATCTCACGTCACCGTTTCTCGCCGACATTAAAAACATCGCAGAGACAAAACGATTTGACTTTATTGTTTTCGCTGTTAGGGGTCAATAAAGATCTATATTAAAACGATTTATATTATTATATCTAGCACACGATGATAAGTGGGCGGCGCGGGCATAAAATCGCCATGGTTGACTTGGCTAACCCACGACTTTGGTCACTTCTTTGACTTGGGTCACGATGGAACGTTTCCGAAAGATTATGGCAGCTTCTACGAAAATATAACCATTGTGTTCGATCTTCGTAGGCGAACTTGCACGTATTAAAACATAATTCAACAGGTGAAATGTCAGCGCAGAAGTTTATGCGATTTAGTTTCGGCCGGCATGCCCGATTCAAGAATTAATGTGATCAGTTTTATGCAAGGAAATAAAAAGCAGACTTGCTTAATAGTAAATATTGTCTGAAATAGTAACTTAAGTTCAATATCGTTGTCGGTTTATGTCAACTCTGATCCATACACTCCAGAATATATCAACGATATACTACCAATATAGACTATTCCTAAACAAAATGGACATGAGTTACGTACTCTGGAAGTAAAAATAAATTAACAGAATTTAAACCTATTGAAATACACAATATGTGAAAAATTATATCTGACTTACCTAATAAAAACTGAATTGCTAATAGATTTTTAGATGTTATTGATAGCTCCCTACAGAAAAAAAATTGTCCTAATAACTGGAAAATATTGGTAGTTACACCCATTCCAAAAATCCCGAATACAATGATATCTGAAGAATTTAGACCTGTTACCACATTACCTGTATATGAAAAAAAATTTAGAATTGGTACTAAAATAACAATTGACTATGCACTGTATGAATAATAACATTCCAATAGAGGATCAATCTAGATTCAGAAAAAGTCGTTCCTGTGAAACGGCACTTCAATTCATTATATCGAACTGGGTTAAGACAGTCAGTAAAAATTAAGTTATAGTAACAGTTTTCTTAGACTTTAAACGTGCATTTGAGACAGTAAATCAGCAGTTATTGGCATCAAAGTTTGGAAAAAATGGACATTAACGGGACTGTACTTAAATGGATTGAATCTTAACTAACTGAAAGAAAACTAAGAACAAGATATGTAAATAGTGTATCTAACGTAATAGACAATGACTTCGGAGTACCACAAGGATCAGTGCTAGGACCGTTATTACTTGTGCTCCTTATAAGTGACATAGTGAAATCAATAGAAAAATTGTAAGGTACATTTATTTGCAGATGACACGTTAATTTATTTTTATGGAGAAAATGTAAATGATGTTATTAACGTTATCAATCAAAATTTAAAAGATGTATTGGTTTAGTTGTGTGATAATAGTTTAAAAGTAAACACCGATAAATGCAAAAATATGGCTCTAGGCAAAAACATATATTAAATCGTCAACAAGTTGGGTAAAGTATTGTATTAGATAATAAAAACTTACAAACAGCCTCGGAAATTAAATATCCCTGAGTTTATAAGAGATGAATCCTTGACCTTCAAATATAATACTCTGTTAATGCAACCCTCCTAACTTATAATAGCTGATTTCTCGAAAACCTCTGTTCTAAACAATTTAGGTAATAAACACTTTTTTATGCAGAACTGGGAATATTTTTTGTGTATAATTTTTTGTAGGTTTTCCAGAGAAACGCAAAAAACTACCGAACTAGACTTTAGGGGTGGGTTTAAGGGATGAAGCTCCCACTTGTTACTTGGGAACTCTTTTTATTTTGAAAGTACATCCCTTGATAAGTTTAATCCCCAAGTGGCAAAACTTATACTTATATATTTTTTTCTATTTATGCAAATATGAATGGCCTAATATAACGTTTAAACTGCCTTTACTACTGCTTGGCTATTGGAGAGGATAGAAACACACCGCTGTATAGCGGCCATTTCAGCTTACTTTCCTAGTCTTGTCGGGATTTTGACCTGGTTTTAGTAGACTTTGAAATCTACATAACTGGCCTCGCTTTACCAGAAACTTTCTTTACCACAACAAGATTGGCCATTTCTGTTGATAACTGACCCAACAGAGGGTAGTTTTCCATCGAATGGAAGGCTAGAGAAATAATAGCTATTAGCACAAACAGAAGGTAGTTAGTTCTGTGATTGACACTTTAATCATCACATTGTTGACATTTCCTAAGATTCCATCCTCTTTTACATTATTTTTTTGGGTGATAAGTCTTACTAAAAAGAACACGAAGTTAATTGGATTTTCTACAAAAAGACGTTCACAATTACGGTGAAAGATAAAGTGTGACCGGTCAGCCAATGCATATTTGATATATTGGTAATTGCGAGTTAATTAGGTTGTAATGCGATGCTTATTCTTTCGGTTATTACGTATTAAAAGCCTCTCAAAGTATGAATTATCCTCACGCAAAGATCTCCTCGCTGTTGCGTAAAAACAACTAGGAAATTAGTTCCCCAGGGGCTTCCCGCAAGGCGCTGTAACCTGCCCCGTATATCTTATGGGAACTCGGCATGTAATAAATCTGAAGGTGTTTTATTCGTTGTAAAATTCTATTGACGTTACTGGTCAATACAGAAATTGTATACAAGAAATTACTTCACGCGTTTAGATAAAAAAAATCTACTTGGTTTGGCTCAAGATATGGAAATATCTTTTTAGTAAAATAAGGAATCGTAATTTCAATCCTCATCGCAACATTTTCTCATTTACTTTGACAAATTACATACATCAAACATGATGTCATAATGACTTGATTATAATAAAAATAATTATTCAATGTCTGTCCTAATCTATACAACTCTCCAAATAATTAATAATGCTAATTTAAATTATTTTTGGTTATCTTCACATGTTCCGACGTACGCAATTTCTCATTCTCAAATATACAGTTCAAAATAATTACTACTTTGCGTGTTAATGGCAATACGATCCTTGTATACAATCTACATTAAAATAACAAATAAATAAACACACAACATGCATAATTTTCAATATTCATTTTAATTTTCCTATTATACGTGTAAGAAACACAAATCTGTTAAAACTAAGCCCCGTTTAAACATATAACTCTAAGTATTTTGCCATTGTTTTTTAAGAGTGTGCCTATCTCTTTAAAATTTAATGATAAACTATAAATCACCCTGTATATTTTCTGCGTGCTTAGCGCGAGTTGTAAGTAAACCAATTTGGAAAGTTACATTGGAGCAGACCACTCTATATAAATTTTTGTGTCACAACTATTAGTCAACGAGATTTTAGGTGTAACATAGTCAAGGATTTGGACAAATAAAGCAGATCTAGTCCACCTTCTGTTACAATAAAAAATGTAATAGCCCTTATAAAACATAAAACAATTTATAGGCGAAATAAATCACGATCCGCGGGGCTCGTTGCGTCGCGGCATCTCTAACGTTTATGCAGAACCCATCAAATAAGATATAAATTATATAAAACGCCCATTCAATCGAAATTAACATGAAAAGGGTTTTTGAAACGGCCATATTCACATAACTGTACGTCATGTACACGGCGTTTTATTGCATTAAACACACTCTTAAGCCATTTGAATTCTGGTCACGTGTTAATACTCATTGCGTGTCAAAAATACCCTTTCCTTGAGTATCTGGTCGCATCGACGGTATTCCCTCTAATGTTTTTATTTTATAATTAATAAATCAAGGATAGACTTTCATGTTTGATAATTAAAATGGCACGCAATTATTTCGTTCATAAAAGTCTCAAAGTGGCATTATGTTGAACGAACTGTGATGCTGGGAATGAGGTTAACGGTGGGGACAGTAGTTATGTTATGTTGACACGTAGGCACCTAGCCATTTTACTGTTACTGGGAATTAGTAAGTTACTTACTTTTAAAATGTTGGTAACATAAGTGAGGTTATGTTGGCAACAGAAGTTAGGTTATGTTGACACGGGGGCGTGGGAACGAAACTCTTGGGGGCCTTTGACAGCACGGGGGACCCACTGATCAAGTGTTCGTTTAAACAGTGGGACAGTTTCCTTATTTTGAATTTCCCGCGGTCGGTAAATGTTATCTCCTTTCCCTTGTTATTTATTTTTGAGAAAGAATTGAGGCAACATATGCGGACGACTAGCTGGTTTAAGTCGGAGCAGAGAGCCGTGGGTCCAGAGCATTTGTAAGAGTGGAGAAACTTACCCTTTCTGACATGTACAGCATAAGCGACAGATTTCTGTTTATTTCGAGAAAAGGAGACAAAGAGAAATTGATATTAAATTGGGCACCATCTACATTAAAATAAGAAAAAATTGTTTCTTTTTCTCGAATAACCAGTCTACTATAGATCAGACTGAAATTGTTGGTAAGAGAAATAAAAAGATACTTTAAAATGAATGACAAAACATATTACATGAATAATAGACAAATCGGTTTGAGACAAATTGAAATTTAAAAAAATATTATATATATATAACAAATTTATACCAGGATCCTAGATTGATTATTGTTGAGGTGACTGGTTCTGGCAATCCAGGCCCACAATTGTCTCTTGTTGCGAGAATGGATTCTAATGTTTCCTTGGCAATTTACGTCTCTTAATGAAATGGAGTGAAAGTTGTAGGAAAATTAACCAACTATGTGGTTTACGAAAAGTTAACGAAATTTTATCTATATGTAAGATAAGCTGTGCAAAAGCTATGCAGGAATAAAGAAGCTATGCAGAAATGTATAAGTATATATGTGCACAAACATATAAGTACATAAGTACATATAAATATATAGAAATATATAAGTATTTAAGAATTTAAGTATCTAAATACATAAATATATACAAGCATCTAAGCATGGAAGCATGTAAATATCTAAGCATGTAAGTATGTAAGTATATACAAAAGCTGATTTCATATAAAACTATAAATTGCCAAAAAAAATGAAAAAGAAAGGAAAAAAATATTTTTAAGACCATGTGGTACATATAGTATTTTAACTACTTATTAAATTAAAAAGAATTGACCTTGAATTCAAATTTATTTTAAAAATAATTGAAATTACATCAAAGACAAAAATTGAAGATTAATTAAATTTTAAATGAGTAATAAATGAAATTACCTGGATGTTGTTGTTAACGCGGATTTACAAAATGCAATCAATTACTGAAGTCCACAGTTAAAAATTAAATACGTTTGAATCAGTACAAAGGCTGCAAGCAAACGATTTCCTGGTGAGTTTTACTGATAAGGTAAACTTTTTTGTCCTGCTTACTAGGAAATAATGCTACCAAAAAAAAAACTTGACAAATTTAATTCGATAATTAAATTGAAAGCTATAAAATATAAAAATAGTACAAGTATGGCCATCTGTCAATGGTTGAGTTAAGAGCAACAACTTGCAGGTCGCAATTTTACAATTTCCTTTATTCACAACTAAAATAGTGGCATATGATCGATAAAAGTAATCTATAATAAAAGTTTTTATTACTTTCATGCCACAGACCACAGCTCAGCTGATTTGCCTTTGCAATTTCTATTTTGTACATAACCAATAATATGAACAGCTGTAAATAAACATTAAAAACGTATTGTGATAACTCAGTAAATATATTACATCTTATAGGATATACTATATATAATAACGAGAAAAGGTAAGGAAAATAACCATATGTACTTACATAGTAAACAAAAATATAAAAATTGAAAAATAGATCTGATGTAAATAAATATTTCTATAGACAATTGTTTCCTGGAATAATGTTGTATTACAACGAAACAGAGATACATAATAGTTACTAGAACATGACTGAATTCCTAAGATATAAAACTAAGTACATAAAACAGTGTGAAATGGTTTAGCAGTTATACAAGTAAAATTCTGTTAGTTGAAAACAGTTTCACTTACAAAAACTGAATCGAAAACGTTATACAGATCGTGCTAAATATAACCAAAATACTAGTTTTTATATAAAACTGTTAAATGGACATAGGTCATGTAACATAAAGCAGATTCCTTACTTTTGAATTTGCCGCCATAAAAAGGGGCGTGGCTTCGTGCTCTCTGATTGGCTGAAAAATGGAGGGGTGGGAGTTCGTCGGTGGAGTGGTGGGGGTGGTTTCAAGTGGTGTTGTTATGGGTCCACTTATATGAGGCACATTTGGATCTACATTTATGATATATGTAATTTTATTAGGGCAAATACTTTCAAAATACATAGAAAATATATTTTTTAAAAAAGCTCATAAAAATAACTCTGGAAATCAAATACTAATCAAAAAACAGATTTATTCATTCTTCATCAGTCTATGAATGGTCAACTTATGGAGGCAGGTGTATCCGACCATCAGTCGCACCTCTTGGCTCAAAACTTCGGCGATAACTTTATACTAGCAGATGATAATGCTAGACCTCATAGGGCAAGGGCAGTAAACGATATCTTAGACCAACTTCAAATAACGAGAATGGAGTGACCATCAATGTCACCAGATTTGAACCCCATTGAGCATGTATTGTTTCACTTAAAATTAAAAATTCGCTCTCGGAAGAATCCATTGCAGCGACTTGCCGTAGCTATTCGGGAATAGTGGCGGTGACAGGCCATACCGCAAAATTTTATAAATAACCTCATTGCACTATTCCTTGGTCATGTCACCACGCATTTATGCAATATGGAAGTCGTATAATTAACTTCCAAATCCAGCCCCGCACCAGAATATTCAAATGTATTCACACATCGAGTGCGAATTCCATTAAAATAGCAAATTGAATCAGTCTGATGTTAGAGAATTAGTGCACTTTAGACATAATTATAATTGGCATAGAATGACCGGTGGTTACGGCAAACTTCCCTGCCGGCCGGCCGCGTGACAGTTGGAACACGCCAATTAACGAGAGATAAAGTGATTATAAACAGCGGCTTAGAGCATCCGGTGCCCCGGACCACCACCGAGAATGTTCAACAGCGCGCTGCCCGTGATATCACCCACCCCGGATGAAATGGGCCACAGGTATTTGTCAATTCCGCACCGGTCTCGCGGGATAAACTTTACACCTTTCTAACATTATTTAAAACTTCGAGTTCCGAGTTGCAAAGCGTGAACGCCCAAGCGCATGCTGATTTTGAATTTATATTAATGCCCGGCGATTTTAATTTTCATAAAGCGTAACGTTTTTATGAACGAAGTGAGATGAAATATTGGACAGCGACACTAAAGAAGTCATAACTCGTGAGTTGTGGTGTGGTGTATTTTTGGACGTTGTCGGCACAGGAGAATTAAGCCCGTTTGATCTCTGAAACAGCTACCGACACTTCAGTGATATGTCGTCCACATATCATTAAAATGTCAAAACTACGGAAATACAGAGGACTTTTTACAAAAAAATTCTCCTGTCCTAGGAACATGAAATTACCCTAGATACGCTGTTGTTTTATCCATTAGGTCCAGTACTATGGGCATTAGCAACTGCTGATGGGTGTCCTACAAAAACAGACAAGCCCAAATGCGAATGCATTTGTATGATTGATGGCTTTACTTCCGGGCACCCACTAAAATTCCAGAAGACTTTGGTGAGCTCGCCGAGATTGTCTTACTCTTAAACCGCTTTTCAATTTGCAAAAGGATAAATTTCATACGGATAATTACTTAAAGATGTATCTATTAAAAACTTTGAGAGATTAAGAAGGGGTAAGAAATGCCTAAGACTTCTTTTCCTCGGAATTGGAAAAAAATCTTCAGTAATGGCAAAAATAAGGAGCCTTGTCAACCTTCTACATAATAAATGAATATCTCAATTATCAATCTTATCTGCTATAAACACTTTATTGCGTTTCTAGTAATTGGTAACTAAAATACCATTCAGAGCGCACATCCTAATAAAAATATTAGGTTTCAAGAGGAATACGACGAAACGTACCTTTGTGCATTTTAACATCTATCATTCCTCTATATATATATATATATATATTCCGAGAAGCTTCCGCGGTCGTTGGTATGAAAAATATTAGGTTCTCGGGTTGAACCGCGTCTGAGATTGTTAATGTCTCGACGTTTCGGCTCCCGTTTTGGAGCCATTTTCAAGAGAAAAAGTGAGTCAAGTAAAAATTGTCAAAGAAAATAATGCTAGGAGTTCGTGGAACTGGTTCGATTCCGGGTCTCAATCTGCCTACTCCCCAGATCTCACCGCGATCCGTCTCTAAGGCCTCAACCTGCCTACTCCTTAGAGCGAATTCGCTGGCAGTATCGGACGAAGTGTTATTTATACGAAAGCTGTCTGTGGATGGGAGAGTGGTGGGGGGTTGAGAGTCTGTTGATGGAGGCATCAGAGCAGAACGGCTGCTATCAGGATTATGAGGTGTGGATGAATATTGTGGGGCTAGCCTGGAGATCAATGATTTCCAAGCGACTGGAAGACGATGACCGTCATCCCTTTTGTTTAGACAATTGGGACGTTTTTCCGCGAAGCAATTGAGATTGAAAAACGTCCCAATTGTCTAAACAAAAGGGATGACGGTCATCGTCTTCCAGTCGCTTGGAAATCATTGATCTCCAGGCTAGCCCCACAATATTCATCCACACCTCATAATCCTGATAGCAGCCGTTCTGCTCTGATGCCTCCATCAACAGACTCTCAACCCCCACCACTCTCCCATCCACAGACAGCTTTCGTATAAATAACACTTCGTCCGATACTGCCAGCGAGTTCGCTCTAAGGAGTAGGCAGGTTGAGGCCTTAGAGACGGATCGCGGTGAGATCTGGGGAGTAGGCAGATTGAGACCCCGGAATCGAACCAGTTCCACGAACTCCTAGCATTATTTTCTTTGACAATTTTTACTTGACTCACTTTTTCTCTTGAAAATGGCTCCAAAACGGGAGCCGAAACGTCGAGACATTAACAATCTCAGACGCGGTTCAACCCGAGAACCTAGTATTTTTCATATATATATATATATATATATATATATACATAAAAAGAACACGATAATCTATATGTCTGTTATCACAGTTGTCAATTTAAAGAAATGAAGGTCAAACAAGATAAAAATGGAATTGTAGCTTCGACAGATATATGTATGCGTGTGTATGAAATATATTATTTATATGTTATTTAAGAATTCTAAAGATATATTTGGGGGTGTTGACATCCGGCCGACCTAACCACAGTTATATTAACTCGAAATAAAATCTCACGATACTATTTTTCCATTTTAGTGGCACTAATTTTACACCAAATAAATTTATACCACCCTCAAGTTGAGTTACTACAGTAAAGATTATTTTTATTTCCAGCCAGCGTATACGTATTTTATCTTGACAATGTTTCATTTCCAAATGCAACACTTAACCGGGATTTCCTTTGTTAAATTCAGAAAATACGGAACAAGGTAGCACTTCTTCATTTAAATTGATAACCCGGTGTTCTTGATTTAATTCAGAATATGTGAAATTATGAAAAACCATTACCGAAGTACATAAGTTAAGGACAAATTGCTTTTTTAATCGGGCAGAACTGTTCTCAGTTCTGCAGTCCTCCTAACTCCAGCATCCAAAAACAAGAAGTAAAGTTAACTGTGAAGACTCCTCATACGGCGCATAAAATTACCGTAAACCTAATGTGAGGCGTAAAGTCCATACATAAATTTGGTCCTTCGAGCCGGATATGACCCCTACCACATTTAATTTTCCCTTCATCTGTTATAATTTTCTTGAGTAAATTATCCAAAGTTAGTATAGTCGATTCTCTATAAATTTCATAAGCTTTATATCGAATTACTTCATTACTTACATGGTTGTTTCTTGTACCGCCTAGTGTTGAGTTGAATTGGTTATAGTGTTATTTTTGCTCTTATATTTTCAAATAATCTATATTTTGTTATTTTTTTTGTGTTGCGTTATATGGGGACTTGCAACCTATCATTTGGCCAGATCTAAGAACACTAAACTAATTCCAGCAACGAACAGCAAGAATAACAATAAAACTGACCAAGCATCTTTATGTAACGCGCAAAATCATAATGTTAGACGTAGATCCTATACATTGATTTGGTCCTTCGAGCCGGATGTGTTTGCAAAGTTGTTTTATCATACTTAATTTCACTTTTACCTGTTGCAATTAGTTTGACCAAATTTCCCAAAGTTAGTATGGCTTGGTTTTTATATATTTTATAAATTTTACGGCGTATTATATTATTGTTACTTCAATTTAATTTTGTAAGGAACCGGCATTATTTTTATTTTTTTGAAACCCAGATTGTTCATAATTTTCTATATAATCGATATGGGAGTTTTTGGTACAATGATAGTTTGTCCTGCTGCTAACGGTTGAATAAAATTGTTTATGGTACTCTTTCTCCCTTTATACTTTTAAATAATCAATATTTTCGTAATTTTTCCTGTGCTGTGTTGTATGTGGGTTTGCAGCCAATCATGGCTGGCTAGATCTAATTCCGGCATACAACAACAAGAAGAAAAGTAGACTTAAAAATACCAGCGTCCTCATTAACGCACAAAATTGCCTTATATGTAGGGTCCATAAATTAATTTGGTCCTTCGAGCCGGATGTGCTTGCAAAGTTCTTCTACCATCATCTTTATTTATTATAAATTTCTTGATTAAATTATCCCAAGCTTTTCCTATAATTCCAAAAGAGATCAAAGTGACTAATATTTTTCAGATACTGCGGTTGTATATTCTACATTATGCTTCCATTTACCCAAATACCCACAAGATTTAATATTTAAAAAAATTGCAAATATCGCCATTACATCAATAGCACACCCATTCGATCAATAAGTAATCTTTTAATAATAAAATGTTAATACTGTTTGAACTACTAGCTGGCAGGCAGACAAAAACGTTAATGTATCTACGAATAAGCTATAGTATAAACGTGTCCAATAAAGAACAACCCCTCTTAGTAAATAAATACTATTTTGACAGTACTGTATAAAAACGGGATTATAAAACGAATTATATATATTTACAAGTAAATAATTAGTCGGCCCATTGCATGTTTTTCCTCCTATTATAACCATTATGAAAATGTTGGTTTATCTTTATAATTTATAATGTTTTTTGTACTGTATCTAAATAATAAATTTACCAGTTTATCTATACGACTGGAATATTTTAATTAAAAGAGTAAATTATTGTACATCGAAAATAAAAAACAACTGTATTTAAATATGTAAATGTTTTAGATGCGTTCTCTACCTAGCCTCTTTTTCCTCATTAATATTTCGCATTAAGCAAACTAATTATAATACAATTAATATGACATAAGGACTAAGATTAAACCTCTTTTCAACCACAGAAGATTAAAATATTTTCCATCAAAGTTTATATCTTGAATATAGAAACTCATTTCAGTTATTTTAGAATTTTATCGTCCTGTTTAACATTTGCAAGTACAACCAAACATGTAACGGTGTTTTGCACGTCATCGGCGTCGGTTCCATTAAAAAAGGAGCAACATCAGGCTCACACACATCCTCTGAAATGGCTAACAACTAACAGGAATCGCTAAGACGCGGCCCCAACGGGCAAAATTGCATATGGAAATTTTCTCTCTGCTCTTTTCTGAACTTTTAAAGTTGAAATTTTCTCAAGATGTTTCACACTTGCTCTTTGTTTTGTATCAAAATGCATATATGCATGGAAAGTGTTAACAGATGCCCCCGTTATCCTCCTACTTTTAACGTGTTTTCAGTCGAGGATATTATCCTTCAAACTTATGTTCCGGAATGCTGATGGCATCGCAGTGTATGAATATGAAAGAAATTATTTACTTTGCCAAGTTACTGGGTGTTGGTTCTATTTATGCATTACGACATAATAGCCCTAACTGAAACCTGGCTAGACTGATATTTTGATTGGTTCAAATTACACAATCTTTAGAATATATCGTAAATTTAGTCAAACAAATGTTACCAGAAGTGGTGGTGTACTAATCAAAAATCTACATACAGTCATCCAATTAATCTTAATTGTTCTATTCCTAATATTGATATGGTTGGTGTGAAAAGTGCTTTGTGAAGCAACTATTTATATGTTAGAATGCAGGGTTTCACGGCCGTTGTCTAATTCAGTAGTTTCTTCCGGATCTTGACGTGGTCGTCGAACATGATGTTTCGTTGATCATTCTGTCAGCTTCTTCAGAAGGATTCTAAAAACTGACGTTTCGCTGATCATCCTATCAGCTTCTTCAGAAGGATTCTAAAGACTGAATTTGTTGTGTTGCACTCCTCGTTATATACCTAGGCGCCGCTTCGCTGGTCATTGGTCGTGCTTGGTTCGCTTCGCTGCTCATTCGTCGCGTTTGGTTAACCGTGACATAGTGACATACTACGGTGCTGGTACTTGGCAATACCAGTCTCCACGTGTTACTATGTCGATACTCATCCTCTCTGTTAAAGTTGGTCACGTCTTTCATAATTTCCAGTGATTCCCTAATGATTCGCGGATAATAGCGCGTATTCCTGTTTAATATATTGACGTCGTCGTAGTTGATTTTATGTTTTTCGTTATTATGGACATGCTCTGCTATCGCCGACCTATCTGTGTATCCAAAGTCTTTAGAATCCTTCTGAAGAAGCTGACAGGATGATCAGCGAAACGTCAAGCCAAGTTCGATGACCACAGCAAGACCTGGAAGAAACTACTTCATTATTTATATGTTATTGATTTGTACATACCACTAAATCTTGGCGTACAAATTTATGAAACTGTTGAATTTATTACCGGCGAAGAACAAGTTATTATTGTAGGTGATTTCAATATACCCGAATATGCTAATTCTCTTACTAATAACTGTAATAACAATAACATCTCTATACTAGATAATTTTTGTGAATTCTCAAATCTTACCTTATCCAGTATAATAGAATAGTAAATACAAACAACCGTATCTTATACTTAGTCCTTGTAAATAGAGGTAAATAATTCTACTGACCACTTACCATCTGAGGACGATCATCACGCTCCTCTGGATATCTATTTACAAATACAACAAAAACAAAATAAAAATTCTATTAATTTTTCTCCCATGAACAATATTAGAAAAGTTAATTTCTATAAACTCTACGAGGACTTAACTAGTATTGCTTTTGCTAGTACTGATCAATGTAAAGATGTGAATGAGGCATTTGATATATTTTACTGTATCCTCGATTCTGTTTTCATTGATAGCGTCCCAGCACTTTAAAAAATTTGGTCTTGGTGTAGCGTAAACAATTTACAGTTAAATATCTGAAGGCGACATAAAAAGTCGAGAGACAATGACCCGTCGAATAGACGAAGAAACGAAAAAAAAACGAAGTAAATTCGTCAAGAATCGAGCGAGATCCGATCGATCTATTCAAAAATAAGTTACCTGGGAGTTCCCGCTTACCGGGACGGGTATTAGTGAGAGTAGGGAGAGTGGTGGGAGTGCTAGGTCCTCTCCCGGCATCTCACAGCACGGCTGCTGAACAGCCGCTATCGTTTTTATAAATGTATCACGCGCCCGTGCAGACCCTAATGCAGTTAAAGCTTCGGGGTAAAAAAAATCTGAAAGAAAATTGACTGCTATTGAAAATGAGCCCGGCCCGAAGTCCCCAACCCGTTCCCTTGCACTTCTCTCGCGACAAGCTTTTATATCATAAAAAAAATTATATAATGTAACAAAATGATGGGTTTGATTTATTTCCAAGTTTATTTTCTAGTTTTTAGAGCATTTAAGTAAAAGCTTTTTTTTAAAATATTTTTTTATATAATTTTTTTTAAATAAAATTCCTGCCCTATAATTGGATTTCTATCTGGGCACCAAAAATAAATAAATAAATAAATTTATTCTGGCAAGATATTTGTTAAAGTTAATAGTGTAGGAAAATTTGCTTTTTTAGAAGAAAAAATTTATAAAGTTTTTAAATTTTGGTTATGAACTCTCAGTAGGAACCCAAATACAGATCCGAAGAGTTCCCATCTCTCCGGTGGGAGCTTCACCCCTTTTGCCCAAAAAACCACCCCCAATCATGATCTTGCGATCTTTCTTGGCGTTTTGATCGTAAACCGCAACTTCTACGAAAAAAATGTTATAGGACTTTTTATATTCTCCATGAAATTCTCCATAAAAATGTTTCTTACTGTTTTTTGCTTATCTCCCACCCAACGCTCGTAAATAACCTTGGAAAATAAGCATAGTTCTCAGCGCGAAGAGAAAAATGAGCCCAGCGCCGTTTTTGAGGCGATTATTTTGAAAAGTGTTAGTCTGAGCAAAAAAATGTATAGAATCGAAATTAAAGAGCAGTTTTTTATCTACAAGGTGCATACAAAATAAGATATTTATGAAGAAGTGTTAGTGGTCATATGATGATTTTTTTTTATATTTGGGCATTCTGTACTTTGAGCCCATTTCCACACCACCTTTGAGGTAGAGCTCTCGGCGCGTTTTTTTACGTGTTTTCCCCCTTAGGCCTATTCCACTAATAAAATATATCTATCATTAATTTTCCTATGCAAAGTCGCCCTCCTCGTCCGAATTGAAACAACTTTGCCCATGACAACTAGAGCACATTGGGGGGCAGAAGTGGTGTCGCAGCCACTAAACGCATGGGCAAATAAAATATTATCTTTGCAACCCTTTAAAACTTCCGAAATTTGTAAGTCATGGGAACTATACGCCCTTTTTTTAATATTTCCTTGAGCATCTCTCAAAAAGCGAATGTCTTTGTTCGATGGAGAAAGAGCGATGAGGAGTGTTAGCAAATCAATATCTTGCCCAAAAACAACAGGTTTTTGACTTACAAATTTCGGAAGTTTTAAAGGGTTGCAAAGATAATATTTTATTTGCCCATGCGTTTAGTGGCTGCGACACCACTTCTGCCTTTTTTGGGAAAGGAAAATCGTAGACTATAAACTTAATAAATTCAAGAAAGGCTTTACAAGAAGTGGTTGAAATATTCAATAATCCTTCATCGGCGAAAGATGATATAGCAAGAGCTGGTGAGAAATTTACGCTTGCCTTATACAAGGCACCCCGAAATGAGACATCTTTGAATCATTACCGGTTCATTTCACTTAATAAGTTGGTTGGGCAATCCAGTCACGCAGGAATTTTGCCCAGACTACCACCTACATCTGCTGCATTAGCACATCATTCATATCGGGTTTTTCATCAAATTCATACGTGGCGAACAAAAACTTTAACTACAACTGAATGGGGCTGGAGAAAAACTAAAAACATTCTAATGCCAGTGGTTATGACTGAAGCGCCAGCTCCAACTTCAATTCTTCAGCTTATATCCTGCGGCTGTAAAAAGGGGTGTGGAAAGCGATGTAGCTGTGTAAAAGTTGGTTTACGCTGCTCCCCAATGTGCTCTAGTTGTCATGGGCAAAGTTGTTTCAATTCGGACGAGGAGGGCGACTTTGCAGAGGAAAATTAATGATAGATATATTTTATTAGTGGAATAGGCCTAAGGGAGGAACTACGTAAAAAATAACGCGCCGAGAGCTCTACCTCAAAGGTGGTGTGGAAATGGGCTCAAAGTACAGAATGCACAAATATAAAAAAAATCAGCATATGAACACTAACACTTGTTCATAAATATCTTATTTTATATGCACCTTGTAAAGAAAAAACTGCTCTTTAATTTCGATTCTATACATTTTTTGCTCAGACTAACACTTTTCAAAATAATCGCCTCAAAAAACGGCGCTGGGCTCATTTTTCTCTTTGCACTGAGAACTATGCTTATTTTCCAAGGTCATTTACGAGCGTTGGGTGGGAGATACGCAAAAATCAGTAAGAAACGTTTTTATAGAGAATTTCATGGAGAATATAAAAAGTCCTATAACATTTTTTCGTAGAAGTTGCGGTTTACGATCAAAACGCCGAAAAAGATCGCGAGGTCACGATTGGGGGTGGTTTTTTGGGCAAAAGGGGATGAAGCTCCCACCGGAGAGGTGAGAACTCTTCGGATCTGTATTTGGGTCCCTACTGAGAGTTCATAACCAAAATTTAAAAACTTTATAAATTTTTTCTTCTATTCCTTGTTTTTCGAACTAACTTGCTTACACTATAATTATTTGTGTATTAGACCATTACCGTCTTCTTTAAATACTTTGGTGTTTATTGTCATAAGTTTCTTTATTTTAAATGTTTATCTCCAAAATTTATATTTTTCGCATAATCATAAGTAACTTTTTTCGATTTCATGTTCCTCTTATCTACCTCGTCCAATTTTAGAAGCGTTATTTGGGCTCGTTTTAGAAGGTTACCGTGATAAAATGTAAATTTCCTAGTCCTGCCACTTAGCATTATCGTTTCAATTTCAGCGCTATTTTCAGAAAAATTAACATTTTACTCTATCAAATTCAAGAAATAAGTGAGATATAACACTGTTCTGTTTGTTCTATCATGCTACGCCAACATTTGTAACTTGACGTTTTACATGGTTTAGTACTTTTGTGTTAATCACGCACGCGATGATTTATTAGGAATTATTTTAGAAAATAAAAGAAAGGAAATTATGACATGTTGCAATGAACAAATTACACGTTATAATTATAGAGGTGTCAAGTAAAACCGTCTAGTTGAGTATTTTTATGGGGGCATGTGAGGGGCGGTCCTGCCCATGATTTACATTTTGACATTATCAGTGCAGGCGAAATACCAATCCATAATTAATATAAGATTTTGTCCAAAGACGCAGTATTATCGCTACTTCAATTTTATTAAAAAGTATAGTGGATATTTTTACTACGATACTCTGCATAATCATCGATGGTATCTTTTGTTGCTTTAATAGTTCTACTGCATACAGAAGAAAAATAACATTTTTGTGAAGAACTTTAAAAAACTTATACGAAGAAGATTAATGCATCTTATACATAACATAAACTATGTGTGTGAATGGTATCAAAATTATTTTAAAATTAAACCGCCTTCTAACCAACAAAAGATTGAAGAAAAAACATGCTATACAGTAATAAAACATGGAAAAATACTGTCTCAGAAATTGACAATGTTACCAAGAACATAATTATTAAAAAACTGAAACATTAAAGACACGAATATATCAAAAATAATATAAACAGTGCTTAAAAAGCATATATAATTATTGTTTATTTTTAACGTTTGGCACTGTCACTTGGTAAATGATCTTAGACCTACTCAAACTGATATCCAATACCTACTAAAATGAATTTCAACTATGTTGTGCTTTAGCTGTTTGTTTTACAAGAGACTCTTGTAAAACAAACAGTCAAAACGTTAAAAATAAACAATGATAAAGACAAATATAAAAAAGCCAGTGAATTAGTGTCACTTTCTCAAAAAAAAAAATTGTTTTACATATGCAACATTGAAAAAGGTGCAAACCAACACCGAAATGTTTGTTAAAAAAATAAATGCAAAAATCATAGCAAATTTTTAATTAATGAACCCTTACCCAAGAATAAAATCCTAAAAATGCAAATATCTCGTACAATAAGCATTTTGTTGAAAAAAATACAAGAATAAAAAGTGTTTATAACCACATTTTCCATATGACCATTGTATTAGATTTGTAATTTTATCTTTAGTTTTCCGGAAAAACGAAAAACTAGTATAGGTATAGTTTTCTTTGATTATCTCACTATCTATGCATTTTTTCAAAAAAATTATAAGAACTAAAAATGTTTAAAGCTGAATTTTCCATATGACCATGCTATTAGATTTGCAATTTTATCTTTAGTTTTCCGGAAAAACGGAAAAGCATATATTTATAGTTTTCTTTAATTACTCACTATTCATGCGTCTTTTCAAAAAATTTATGAGAACAAAAGTATTTAGGATGTTATTTTTCATTCCATAGTGCTATTCAATTAAAAAATTTCCACGACGCTTTTCCAAGACTGGAAATTTGTTTATAATTTGCCAAAATTTCATTAAATATGCATTTTCTCACTGTATTATTATAAAAAGTGTATTAAAAAAATATTGATCTTACTTTAGGCCTCATATTTTTCTTTTTTTCAAATAATTAATTTTCCACTGTTTAGAAAAAAATGAAAAAATTTCTCATTTAATAATTTATTCATATTATGTAAGATTACGTTATAAATAATTTTTAATCTTAAGGATTTGTCGAACGAACGCACAGGCATAGAGATAATCGAGTAAAATTACCATAGAATGTTAATTCTCCGTTTTTCCGGGAAATTAAAAACAAATAGTCTAAACAGCGTGACTGTATAGAAAATGCAATTTTAAAGGTTCTTTGTTCTCATATTTTTTTTGCAAAAACGCATAGAACCGTTTTTCCGAAAAACTAAAAATAAAACTGCAATCTAATAGCATGGCCGTATGGAAAATTCAACTGTAAACACCTTTAGTTTTCATAATTTTTTTGAAAAAATGCATAGACAGTGAGATAATCAAAGAAAACCATATATAATATATATTTATATACTAGTTTTTTCGTTTTTCCGGAAAACTAAAGATAAATTTGCTAATCTAGTAGCATAGCCATATGAGAAATGCAATTCTAAACACTTTTAGTTCTTATATATTTTTTGAAAAAACTGATAGATAGCGAGATAATTGAGGAAAACTATATAGTTTTCCTCAATTATCTCAACATATACATATACATATACATATATATATATATATGCAGGTCGGGGTATTTGCCCGCTGAGTAGTTGTTTCCTGCAAATCATGTATAATAACAGTATATGGGTTAAGTCCACCAAGGGCTAA
Source organism: Leptura quadrifasciata (assembly GCA_963675555.1). NCBI lineage: Eukaryota > Metazoa > Arthropoda > Insecta > Coleoptera > Cerambycidae > Leptura > Leptura quadrifasciata. The sequence goes on along the minus strand of OY776681.1, from coordinate 6,964,055 downwards.
AGGTCACCGCTCTCGGTACTTGCAAAATAGCAAGTCGCTATACACCATGGAGACATCTATGATGTCTGGTGTATAGTAGCATTTGACCACATGAGGGTATTCACTTACCTCTCACCGGTACACCATTTACTTAAGTTTGTATAAAACTAACAGGTTGGCCATGTCATTTGTCTGTTCCATGACCTATGGCATACTGATGAGAACTAATAAGTTCGAAACCGGTCTATGTCTGGTCAGGGAATTGACAAATGACATTGGCTACCAATCTTTCATGATTTGTAAGGTATAATTCAATGCAGGTCGGGGTATTTGCCCGCTGAGTAGTTGTTTCCTGCAAATCATGTATAATAACAATATATATATATATATATATATATATATATATGTATATGTTCAAATGTGCTTTTAGAGGACAGAATATTAAACCATAATATTTTTAGTCGCAAGCTTCTCTATAAAATCCTCATGTTATTACAAGGAACGTAACCAGACTCCAACCAACAGCTACTCTTCGGGCTATGTGCCCCACCGAGCCCTGAATTACAAGTTACAAGTTACCAACAGAACGCCAATGCTTCGATTGCAACAAACACCAGCCGAAAGACTGCCAGTCGTCCCACAGCTCTTGTAGACTGCAGTTTCGAGCTGTTGGCTCTCATCAGTGCAAGGTAAACAGTTCCGGATTGTTATAGGTGTATGAAAATTCAGTTGCCCCAAAAAAGGAGGACAATCAAACATGTCAAAATTATTGAGTGTATTCTCCTTCTATTTTTCATACTTAATATGCGAAATCTTGCCAACATAATATTTTGCGAATACCCAGTTATTGAATATATACCATCTTCAATAAAACATAACGACTTAACAAAACGGCGCTGGACATTCTCAACATTGTTTATATAGATAGCATACCCTGGAGATCATATTAGGTAGTATTCCAATTCTGATCCTACAAATTAGTAGTACAACAGTTTCATAATGTCAGTATTGCTGAACCCTTTGCAGTTTCTTATTACAAAGCCTAAACTTTTTACGGCTGAAGCAATAGTGAAATCAATCCTTAGTCCTTTGAAACTCAGACACTTTTATATGATAATCGTACTTAATAGTGTTACGCATTTTAGAAAAGGTAAATATATTACATTTAGATACATTGAGAGGTAAGTGATTAGACAGGCACCAGTCATTAACCATATTCAAGTTGTTCTGAAGATTTTCGTAGTCTTCGCTCTCTATTACAAAATATATTTTCAAGTCATCAGTATATAGGAGGCTGTCTATATTGAGATCAACTACTATATCATTTTAAAGACAACAAACATAAGCGGGCCTAGTACAGATTCCTGGGGAACACCAGAAGTGGCCAGGACGTTAAATGATTTGAAACCACAGTATTCCACATATTGACGCTTATTCTCTAGATATGAAGAGAAAAAAAATCTAATTGCGACGCTGATACCTCAAATTTACTTAATTTCTCTGATAGAATATCACGATCCAGGCGATCGAATGCCTTGGAAAATCTGTATAAATGGTATCAATTTGTTTGTTTGCATCAAGTTCTTTAGAATGAATTGCGTGATATATGCGAGATTAATCTCAGTAGATCTGCCAGAAACAAATCCATGTCATTTATGTACATATATCTACATTTACATCTAAAACTGACCTCTTTATCAACTACCTGAAACTGTACAAGTCATTCTTTAAAATTTTGATTTCTAATTCGATTAAGCTTTGCGCAATCAACGGTATTCCCGTCTAAAATTTTAATATGACACCCAACGCTGGCGTTCGTCGATCAAATTCCGACGTTAATAGAGACCTAACCGCCATAATTAAATAAAAAAGTATCGCGTCCATTGTGTAGGTGTAATTTGTACAATTGAACCTGACATTGTCAGTTACTTTTGCAATTTAAAATAACCCATTCATACAAGCGGCATTAATTATTTTATTGTATATCCGTAATGTCTGCGTGACAGCCATAAATATTTAATTGATTTATTATTAATAGAAACTGTACACAAATGACAGGCCGACTTGGAGTGGAAAATTTCGTATGCAGATTAGACCGATGCGGATAAATTATCATTTGAATGCGTATACTTTGTCAAATATAACATAACGTATACAATATTCATGTAAGAAGTTCGTAAAACGGCCGTGACATTGTATATCCCTTGGAACCATTGTAAGGAAAGCATTTTCTAATTAATTATTTATTTTAACAATCTACTTGACAGTAAACTAGGCGCATTATCACTCTACCTCAGTGCTTGGTATACATGAAAGCATAAGTAGTTGATTTTTTAAAATCAAATTTAAAAAAATATTACGTATCATACATGAAATTGATCCAATTAAAGTTCAATATATTATCTGACAAATAGTTCAGTTTTGGAACAGAAATATTCTCCCAGAACGCCGTAGCATATCTCACAAAATTAATATATGAAAAACTAAATTAAAGTAAACCTGTATTTTATGTATATTTATAGACTTGGCAAAAGCATTCCATACAGTTTGTCACAAAAAATTATTAAGTAAAATTGAAAATTATGGTTTCAGCGGTAATGTTTTTAGTCTATTTGAAAGTTACTTGTCCAACAGAATTCAATATGTTAAAATAGCCGAAAACATTAGCCATTCAAGTAAAATAAAGTATGGCGTCCCACAGGGACAGAGAAAATTCTGGAAATATATTAAGCGTCGCTGATGATATGGCTATCTGTTATTCTGCTGATACTTGGGAGGAACTAAAAACAAAGGCCGAAACAGATTTTAAAAACATAAAAAATTGTGTTGATATTGAGAACTATTATTATGCCCAAACAATTATATTTATTCACAAAATGAAAAACGACGCAATTCCGGAATATTTAAAAAATCAGCTAGTTAATGAAGTACATCCTTACCATACAAGGTCTGCCTTAAACTTTTATGTTCCACCAACTCTACAATGAATAGTTTGTTTCATAAAAGTATCAGTCAGTACAATTTTCTTCCTCAACTTGTATTATTTTTTAATATTTAATTCGTTTTTATATTTATATTTATTCTATTTTAGACGAAATTTCTTAAACTTATATACTATTGTACTATTTTCTGAAATCAACAAATATTATTATTATACCTAAACCTAGCTGTTTCAGAGATATTTGACATTTTATAGAAAATTTGACAGGTGCAACGGTTTGCAAGAACCGTTATAACTTTCTTTGTGTAAAAGATCCTCATTTGCTTCTTGTCACATAAAAAGAACACAAGGATAACTACGTTCTACAACTGAAATAAATTCAATAATATCATACCAAATGTTCCGTTTTTCGCGTTACATTTTGTCAACTTCAAACCGCGAAAATTTGTTTAGGTCAAATAGAACATCCTGCATTTTTTTACGTCAAAATTGAATACCCTTTTTTCTGATATTAGCATTGTGGGAGTTAAAGTTACAACTTTTTGAAATATTTGCGATTTTATTAGAAATTCATGAATTGTTGTAATCATTTCATCAAAATAGCCATGATTAGAAACAATCAGTCATTTCTTATGTCAAAAAATTCCAGCACGTTTAAGTTACACCCACGAAGACTTTTTAAATTTGTTTATTATTTATGGAGAATGTAATAACGTAATATCAAGAACTTGCAGCACATTTGCTACTCGCTATCCAGAAAAACGGAAACCGTCACCAAACACTGGAAAATTTTAAAAATTATGGCTCTGTCAAGGCAAAAATGCAAAGAAGAAAGCCTATTGTTGATGACGAAACATTGAAATAGTCATTCTGGGATTTTTCATGCATTTCCAAGGATGTCATTAAGACAAGCTGCTCTGGAATCGGGACTATGCAAGGATTCAATTCACAGAATCTTATTAAAACATAAGTTTCACCCGTTTTCATTCCATATGGTTCAAGGATTAAAAGAAACAGATTTTCTAAGAAGGCAGAATTTTTGTGAGTTTATTCTAATACGGTCTGAGGGTCACGATTTTTATTTGGGAAATATTATATGGACAGATGAAGCAAAATTTACTAAAGATGGACTTTTAAATAGACATAATTCGCATTATTGGAGTGACTCAAATCCTCATATGTTCAGAGAGCGAAACTTCCAAGAAAGTTGGCAGTTCAATGTTTACTGTGCCATAAGAAACGATAGAGTGGTGGCATTACAATTTTATCAGGAAAATTTAAACGGTAAATTAAATTTTCTCTTCTGCTAATATGTATAGGTAAATTTTTGTGTTTTTTTTTAGGTGAAATATATCTGAATATGTTAAAAAATTTGAATAATAACTATTTAGAAAATTTACCTCTCGCCGAACATAGAAACATTTTTTATCAGCACGACGGTGCTCCCCCACATAACGCATATTTAATTAATAATTATTTACAAGAAACTTTTTATGATCAATGGATTGCCAATAATGGTCCTTCCTTATGGCCTCCTCGCTCGCCCGATTTATCAGTTTTGGATTATTTCATTTGGGGAACTATTAAAAATAAAGTTTATGAGAGCCCATTAACAACCATTGAAGATTGTATGCAAATAGTAAGAAATGTATTTCAAAACATATCACAGGATTCAATTAGAAGAGCTACCCATGAGTAACTAATCCGAAGTTGCGAAAAATGTGTCGAGGTTCGAGGGCGGAATTTTGAGCAATTATTAAGATAAAATGAAATAATATTTTAAATTGATCTTATCTCTGCTATTTTAGTTCATGCCATATCTTCAATTTGATTAATACGCATGTTATAGTGTGAGTGTTATTTTGCGCTTTTGTGGATATCGAGTAGCAAATGTGTTGCAAGTTCTTGATATTACTTTATCACATTCTCCATAAATAATAAACAAATTTAAAAAGTGTTCGTAGGTGTAATTTAAACGTGCTGGCATTTTTTGACATAAGACAATGACTGATTGTTTCTAATCATGGCTATTTTGATGAAATGATTACAACAATTCATGAATTTCTAATAAAATCGCAAATATGTCAAAAAGTTGTAACTTTAACCCCCACAATGCTAATATCAGAAAAAGGGGAATTCAATTTTACACAATTTAACGTAAAAAAATACAGGATGTTCCATTTGACCTAAACAAGTTTTCGCGGTTTGAAGTTGACAAAATGCAACGCGAAAAACGGAACACTTGGTATGACATTACTGAATTTATTTCAGTTGTAGAACGTAGTTCTCCTTTACGTGACAAGAAGCAAATGAGGATCTTTTACACGAAGAAAGTTATAACGGTTCTTGCAAACCGTTGCACCTGTCAAATTTTCTATAAAATGTCAAATATCTTTGAAATGGCTAGGTTTAGGTATAGGATATGCTACATATTTTCGACTCAGAATTTTATGCTCTTTTCGAAAATATTAAAATATATAGGGTATTCCATTTGAAACAAGCAAGTTGGTATCGACTTCCGGTATAAGCGGAAGTACCAGCTACATGTAATTATTTTAGTTAGATTGGCCACACCGATATTAGTAATTATCTAAATTTTCAAAATTTTCTGAGGCGTACTTTTCTCTATATCGTTCGATTCAGTTCCCGGTGACACACCCTGTATATGTACAAGTAAAGTAGCATAGGTGTAATGATGTATTATTATTCGAAGTTTATTATTCGAATATAATACAATACAATATACAATAATGGTAATTCTATATATTGTGTTTTTTAGATTATAACTTAATAAACTTAGTCTGTAAGCTTGCAGCTGTAAATGTATGGTGTATATGAGTATTTTTAAAATTTTATACTCTATTAATATTAATTGGATTGAATCTGCGGTAGGTTCTTGATGAAACATATTCAATAGAATAATTTTAAATATTCAAAAAATGGTTACAATACGCACTTAAAAAAAATGTTTTCTTAAAATGTTTTCTTAACCGCCTCTCAAGTTACCGAAGTAACCCCCTGGAAGATCTCAAGGATTTTGTGCTAGGCAAAGAGAGACGAGGCCCTACAGTTTAATGTGGACTCCGAATCACTCTTGGGGCAATTTTTTTAATGAAAAATTGTTTCGCCTTGCGGGAATCGAACCCACTTCGCTAGGCAACTCAGTTTGCTAGCCAATCGCTTTAACACACTGAGCTACCACTCCCGCACTTGGTTTATTGTTTCATTAGTTTTGTTCAGATTTCTCTGACATATGTTTTGGCCTTGCGACCATTATCAAAGAGTCTTAAAAACTGTTTTTAAGACTCTTTGATAATGGTCGCAAGGCCGAAACATATGTCAGAGAAATCTGAACAAAACTAATGAAACAATAAACCAAGTGCGTATTGTAACTATTCTTTTGAATATTAATAATTACTTTATTAATATGTGTTCTCTGGATAAATAAAAATTACTTAGATCCTTAAAATATATCAAAGTTAAGTATGTTTTAAATGTACGACCAGTGTGAGGATGCGTTCCATCAACTTCCGATTAATTTTCTTAAGCCCCTTGTATTTGCATTGTTATAGTCATGCTCGGCTTGCACGTCTGGTGTCATTTATCCGCAACATTGATCATCACCGTCGTTAAGTGTCCCTTTTCACAAAAAGAGCGACGTTTACGCGGCCGGAAAACCTTTTTTAATAAAGTTAATCCGGCCAGGACAAAGCATTATTCGTATAGATTATTGAGTTATCACGGTTATTATCCACGTATGCACTTTAATGGCATTTCCAGAGTTGTGCACATGGGCCGGCGGTGCTCAGACGCGTGCGACACGTGCCTCTCCAGATCCGTAACGGCGGGCGTCACAACAAATCTTAATCAAAAGTGCCACAACCGCAACTTATGAATGGAAATTGGAACGTTGCCATAAGCTGCGTACAGACTTAATTATTAATTCAATTACGCCGCATTTCTGCTGCATCTGGTCAACGTACAATTAACTAAAGGAAATGCATATCACTAATAAATTTGGATGAATTCTGCGATTATTGCTTACTTTATTAATTCTAGTTTATGGGCCGCAGCATGTGGGAAATATTTGAGAAAATTAACACGTAAATTATAACGTATATAGTGTAACTTTGAAATAAAATAAACAACAAATATAATGCGGAGAATTATAGACCAATAACGATAATTTGCAAGTTTTTGAGTTTACTCTGAACACGACATTATCTAAGCTCGTACAAAACCAAATTGTAACAAATCAACATGGATTTGTACCAGGCATATCCACTGAAACTAATCTAACTTGTGTTGCACAGTGTGTTTCTGATAAACTGGATGACAACAAACAGGGTGATATCATTTACACAGTGAAGCACCCTGTATATACCCCATATAAATTTAGTTTTTTCATATTTATTTCCAAATTCAAGTAATTGTTGCAGATAATTCACTTCATTTTTACATTTGTTTAGTCATTTAATATTGAACACAATAAAGTTACCAGAATGCATTTTAAAATTACATTCTTTTAAAGTAACGTTAAACGCTACATTTGTGCGAAAGAATTTACTTAAAAATCGAGCCTAGTCACAGCATAAGCGTCAAGTGCTTCTGTTACTTCCCACAGGGTGAAATCGCTTGTCGTTTTCTATCTTAAGTCATACAAAGAACGGACACTGCAAACTACGACGCGTGTAGATTTTGAAATTTATAATGTAAACATTTCCCACCGTGTGACCACGAAATTCGAAGCTTTCATATAAATTGCGAAGTCATTTTTATCATATAAAAGAAGTTCAGAAAAGGAGATGCATTTGGAATCCCACCTGAGCTACTTTGCAGGCTTCATGTCCGCTGTGCTTAGGAAACAGTGTTAAATACACCTGAATTGTATCGTAGTACTTCGTGTTCGTTGTACTTACATCAAAGACAATCACTGTTTCACGTACTCTTTATGAAGGGCCGGTTTAACGTCTCTACGATGCTCTACGAGGACGTTAAACATGTAGATCCTGAGGGAGAACATTCACGGGCGATATAATGCTATACAGAACGCACAGAAATTCAGCTGGCATAAATTTCTAAAGATGATTACTTTCTTATTTCGAGACTCTACTTTATTATTTGCAATCGCATTCATATTCTGGTTACGGGGTGTTTAAAAAAGGTTTAAATGACGCATTTGTGGTACTAAAAGAATATTAGTTTTTTATGAAATACTAGCTTTGATTTTTAACTATAAAGAATATTATAGTACCAGTTATTCAGTTATGATTTCATTCACGAATTCATTAAATTTCACTTTCTGAATATTTTACTAGCGAGATTTGCGTTTGCAAAATAACAACTTTCACTTCCATTATTTTTCATTTGATGTACTTATTAAGGCTACTGTGTGCTTAATTTTGAACATGTAAAATGTCGTAGTAATGTTTCCCTGTCAAATTATTATCTGAGATTTCTCACCAGCGATCTATTTGGTTTTCTATGATTGTTTAATAACGATCCATCCACTTAATTACCTTGCGCTCACAAACTGTACAGGCCATCGGTCAGTATTGGGTTAATTAGCCCGTAAACTTGTTCGTATTAAGAAGGGTTTATTTTTCGTCGAGTACTGAACCGGGACGTCTCGTCTGTTTGATTTACATCTACCCACCCTGTTTTACGTTGTTGGACAGTCATACAAAATTTGGTAGACTGCTTGTTTAATTATAATCAAAGGATTTTTCCTTAACATTCTATGATATTTTACATGAGTATTTAACGCTCATTTCTCAACTTAATTTTGATAATGTACAACCATGACATGATTCTTGTCCTTTGTTTTGCATTCGATTCGTTATTTGGCTATTGCTAACAACTTTAATTATAAGTTATTATTACTTGGCGATTGCTGACAACTTCCTTTAATTATAAACCATTATTAACTAGCGATTGCTAACAGCTCTATTATAGATTATCATTATCTGGCCATTGCCACAACTCTAATTACTATTAGAATAACACAGTATACTTTTGTATCTCAGTTCTTGTTATTGCATCAAAATACTCAGTATATCTATAGTATGGTCATTACTATAGCGGCGCATATTTTCCAATTATAATATTTAGACAATTGTCTCAAATATTTGGATTGCTTTTGATTTCATGTATAGCTATTTGCTACATCAATTATTACGAAATAAAATGGGTTTTTTACTATTTTTTTCCATCAATTATTATCTTATTCTTTCACCTTTACCTTTTTCGTCATATAAGTAATAAACTGAATAAATGGTTTTGTTTCAAAGCAAAATAGAAAACAAACTTCAACTATAAATGTACAGTGCAATCTTGAGTAATAAAATATTACATAAATAACATATATAATTAATTAGGTCTCTCAATTAATAGACAGTGTGGTCAAGTTTACCAGGTATTTCAATTAACAGAGTGATTAATTTTCTAAGGTGTACCGTATCAGACAGAAACAAGTAATATTAAACTTTATATAAAAGAACCTGGGGTAATTAAAAAGGGTTACTACGCACACAACGAAATTTGGGTCCTACACTAATAAAACTAGACGATCACGCTAATGGCCAAATTTGTTTGTTTACCCTTCAGGTGAATAATTAGTAATTAATATACTGGTGACATCATTACCAAGATTTCTTTTAGTAATTAAATAGGGTACCCTACAGCAGTTTCAACTGATTTTTCCAAGGCGTTATCGCTAAGTAAATTAGGATAGATTTCATTATTTCATATTTAGAAAATAGGCGACAATATGTAGAATACCGTGGTTTCAGATCGCTCGACATCTTAGCTAGTTCAGGTGTTCCCTAGGGATCCGTACATTTAAATCCATACATTGAGTGATATTCTGCGTAACACAAAATAAGTTTGAGACAGTGCATTTATATTTAACGGAGCCGTGTTGATGCTTAATAATCTGCCCCTCTATATGAGGATAGAGCATGTTATGTAGAGCTATTTCAAAAATTTTTGCGAAATTACAAATTATAGTAACTTGCCGACATCGTTTTTTCGCCTTTTTTGTAAACTGGGTAGATACGAGATTTTTCCATATATCCGGAAATATATCAAACTTCAAACATATATTAAACATTATAAGGAGGGGCTCTAGAAAAACATGTGCACAATCCTTTACAATAAAGGCTTATTATTAATATATATATATTCTTATTCAACATCTTGCTTAGGTCATTTATATAAATTATAAACAGCAAGAGCCCAAGAACACTACCCTGTGGAACCCCAATATAATTCCTAATTTTTTCGGATTTATTTCTGTTCACTTTAGTCCTATGATACCTGTTACTTAAATAGTTGCTTAGCCACTTTAGTGCCGCAGCTTTAATCCGGTATAAGTTAAGTTTTGTCAAAAGTATATGGCGATCAATCGCCACAAAAGCACGCTGAAGGTCAATAAAAACACGTGGCAATACTCGGTAATGGCTTCTACTTTACTAATGAAATGAGTAAGTATAACTCGATAGAAACGTGAAATTATGTTCAAGTCAAAAATACACTCTCAACCACTTTGGGTATACGTTATTAGTATGCTTTTAATTGCAAAGTGCATGTTATTAGAGGCATTTGTTCCGCGCTCGAATGTAAAATAAGGCGCCAGAAAGGCTTTGGCATGACCAAAGTGAAGCCCCTAAAGTTACGCCTGTTTCATGTCACCCACCCGACGTCGTCAAACTCCTCTGACCTGGCCTTTGAGAGTGGACGGTGTGTAGTAGTAGTTTTATTCGGAAGTTCTTTAAAGTATTCACTGTTCAGGGCAGATGTTGAAAATTTAATTTACAGCGTAAATAATAAATAGGAAGGTTGTAGAAAAGACGGGCGGCATCCTTAAGTCTTTATTTGGACGTATAATTTTCACTACAGGCGCTGTTCTGTTAAACGGCTTGAAGTCCTATAATTTTGTATAATTAATTAGTAGACGAATTTCAGACACAAGCATGAGTCAGTCCGCTGACCCTATTTTCTTTTATGTATATTATAGCAAATCACAAATTATACATAAAATGTATATACAGGGTGTACCAACAAAAATTCGAGGTGAAATATTTTTGACAATAATAGAGACATCTATACAAAGGGCTACGATTGTTTTTTAATAGTTATGTTAAGATGGCACCGTAAAATAAATAAATGTATTGATGCATAAATTTAAAGAATTTTCTTTGTACATTTTCAATAGCAGATTTTTTTGTTATTATAGAATGGATCAAAATAAGCGAAGCGTATTCTAATTTAGACCTTACAAATGAGTAATAAAGAACTTCTAATTTATTTATCTATTTTATTTATTTATTAGACACAACCACCCAACAGGTAACCAGTTACAGGGTGGGAACAATTACAATAATAATGTATATAAGGTACAAATATACTACAAACATAATATTTTTAGTCGCAAACTCCTCTATAAATCCTTATTTTACTATAAGGAACCTAACCAGACTGCAACCAACAGCTACTCTCCGGGCTATGTGCCCCGCCGAGCGCTGAATTACAAGTTACAAGTCTGGCGCGTTAAGTGTAATAATTGCATATTACCATCAAAACGCTAATGCTTCGATTGCAACAAACACCAGCCGAAAGACTGATCCTATTTAAAGGAGCTCCCTTGCCAGTCGTCACACACCAGACGCGCCAGACTTGTAACTTGTAATTCAGCGCTCGGCGGGGCACATAGCCCGGAGAGTAGCTGTTGGTTGCAGTCTGGTTAGGTTCCTTATAGTAAAATAAGGATTTATAGAGGAGTTTGCGACTAAAAATATTATGTTTAATATTCCGCCCTCTAAAAGCACATTTGAACTAAATATACTACAGATCAGTAGAATATAATACAATAAACAGAATGTAGAGTTATAGAAAACAGAATAGGTGAAAAAGACAGAGAAAAGATACAATTATCATACAAATACTATTAAGCTTATTATACATTAATAGTCATGTTACACAGATAATAGATTTTGCAGCGAATTATAATTTTTACACATAAAATATATGGGTGAAGTTTTTAGTAGATTAGTCCGAGGGGTAACGAGATAAAAAGTTTCATGATTTCTACTTTCTACACGAGGTACTCGAAAACATAATTGTTCCAAAATAGATGAGCAATCAAAGATATTGTGAATAATTTTATATAAGAATACCACGGAGTGTGCCATTCTTCTGTTTTGTAGGCTCGATATGTGAAACCTTTTTAACATAATGCTTTGTAGGTAACCGATTGTAGGATAGTTGCCATCTTCAACAAAACATAAATACTTAACCAGACGACGCTGGATGTTCTCTATATTGTTTATGTATGTAGCATATCCCGGAGACCATACACCAGTGAACAATATTCTAGTTTCGACCGCACAAAGGAAAAATATAACAGTTTCATAATGTCCGTATTATTAAAACCCTTACAATTCCTAATTACGGACCCTAAGTTTTTTAACGCTGACGATACAGTTAAGTTCATATGCTCATTGAAACTTAGATTTCTGTCAAAAGTAACACCAAGATCTTTAATGATATCAGGTCTTTGTAACTCTTGGTTATTTAAATGGTAATTGTAGGTGACATGAGTGCGGGCTCTACAAAAAGTAAACGCGTTGCATTTAGATACATTAAGAGGTAATTGATTTAATATACACCAATGATTTATCTTATCCAAGTTATTCCGCAGCTTATCACAATCTGCCTCAGTTTCAATTACATGATAGATTTTCAAGTCATCTGCGTATAATAGACTTGAAACACCCAGGTCTATAACAATATCGTTAATAAAAATATTAAACAGTAGTGGTCCCTGTACCGATCCCTAAGGAACAACTGAGCTAGCTATAATATCAAAAGACTTGAAACCACGGTATTCTACATACTGTCGCCTGTTTGTTAAATATAAAGTGATTAAATCTAATAATGCTAACGATAATCCGAAATTACTTAGTTTCTGTATCAGAATACCGTGGTCCAAGCGATCAAATGCTTTGGAAAAATCAGTATAGATAATGTCAACCTGTTTGTTGTCATCCAGTTTTTCGGAAAGATATTGTGTAACACAGGTTAGATTAGTTTCAGTGGATCTACCTGGTACAAATCCATGTTGATTTGTTACGATCTGATTTTGTACGTACCTGGATAATGACGCATTCAAGGTAAACTCAAAGGCTTTTGCAAAAATGGTTGCATATTCTGAAAATTCCGACAGTTTCTAATAATACAGCGCAACATGCATAACGAGGATGGTACAGATTGACTAATGTGATCGTTAAATGTGAGTTTGGTGTCAAAAATTACGCCGAGGTCTTTTGTGACTACACATTGATTTAAATCTATTGAATTTATGTAAATTCGATTGGTTGTTTTATTAGAGTAAAGTTCATAGTTCTACATATCTGAATGTGTTAACTGTAATCTATTCACCTGGCACCAAGTTTCAAGATGTTATATTTGACACTGAATAAACACACAATCCTCAATATCGTTCACAGTATAATACATCTTTAAATCACCAGCAAATAAAATCAAGTTGCAGTGAATGACATTTGTAATGTAGTTGATAAATAATAAAAATAACACAAGGGTCCAAGATTGGATCCCTGCGGAACTCCAGATGTAGAATAAATATTATGAATTTAACATATTATATGACACAAATTGAGATCTTTCGTTAAGGTGTGATGCAAATAGTTTTAAAAGACTTTCATTAAATCCGCTTGCTCTTTAGAATATATTGTATGTCAAATTAATTGAGCTGTCAGTCATCTATTTATTTAAAATAATTGATATAATATGTGCACATCAACACATAGACGCATGAGGCGCGTGCCTGAGCAACATCATCGTGGGGGACTCAAAATCGTTAGAATCTCGCCCTCAAAAGCAAACATTTTCTAGGTATAGTCGTTTGCAATTTAACCCCGTGCACGTAATGAACGCAATAAAAACTTATTACCTCATTAGAATACCGTTACTATTTCGCCGGCAAATTGAATCACTCACCTTTATATGTTTTTAATGTACGTCGGCCTGTTTAATGACACCATACCGAAAGGTTCACCCGGCGTTAATAATGAGCTCGTAAGGTTTTCGTTGCGTTTTTTATTTGCACCGTAAATCCGCAGGTTACTATACAGTAGGTATGTTTTCTAGAAGTGGCAGCAATGTCTACCGCATACTGATAATTCAAATCAAATCGTAGTATGCAACAGTCGCCTTAATATTCTGAATAACATATATTATTGTAGAAAATACAGCGACGTGATCTTTGTGTAATTCAGTTCACAGCAAAACAAAAATACGTTTGGCTCGAATACGATTTTGCACACGACTGTACAGGAAAGCGTGACACCATCTACGTCTTTATGAAACAACTTTGTGCTCGGAGAATTCGATACCCTTTGATAGATATTGGATTATTTACGGCTCAACTTTTTGATTCCCTTTCTACCTATTCCTTTTGCATTTTTATTGCTTAATGTAGTTTCTGGATGCCCCTGTTTACGGAAATCGAAGAGTATTAGTCATAATATACCTCTAAAACTTCCTTTGTAACAAAATTTACTGGGGAAATATTTCTTGCTAGATCTGTCGTACACTTAATTCGTCTATAAAAGAGCTTCTTCGATAAAATTAAATTTACGCCCTATTATTGAATCCAGACTTAACATGTACTGAAAAATCAAAAATTTAAAAAAGATCTCTGGATGTGTCTCCAGTTTGAAAAATATTCTGGAAAAAGTATTAAGCATTGTTATAAGAAGTTATACTGTCGAATAAAATATTTTTTAGTCCATTTGACCACATGGGCTGTTAAGTGTTACTGACTGACTTTAGTTGCTAATTAGACCAGGGCCAATCCTGTTTAAGGCAATAAAAATTCTTAGCAGTATACGAAGGGTCGGAAAATGTAGTTAATGGTGTAAATAATTAAGAAAAAATCGTCCAGACTGAGTAAAAGTTCTGGAAGGGGAGTTCGGGTGGTAATATATACGTTTTTAGGGGTTGGTACACGTTTTTTGCGATTTGCGGCTAAACTATGCATCCTATCGAAAAATGTTGAATGTAAAAGTTGTAGATAATAAAAAATCGAAAACTTGCTTATTGGACATTATTGACCATAACCTCAAAATTATCGATAAAAATGCAAAAAACCGTTTTTTCGGTTTTTAATTTATAACTATCGCAAAATTTTTTATATTTTCATGAAAATGTTCATGAAATGTTCTTTTTTGTGTTTCAAACAAGCCTAAATTTTTTCAAAGCGAAATATTTAATTTTCGATGTTCTATGAAGAAAATAAGAAAAAAAAGACCTAATTTTCAATCGAAAAATTTGGTTAGCAAATTTTCGATTAATGAACTTTACTAGTGCTCATTTTTTTCGTTGAAATGTCAACTTTAATATAGAATTAAAATATAATATTGTTTATATACAAAAACATCGTTAAAAAAGCGAAAAACTGAAAAACTACTTTTTAAAAATCGAGTTTTCGGTGAAAATCATGAATTTCTTTTTCTTTATTGTAAATAAACGTTTACATTCATAAAAAGCATTAATTCTCATACAATACTATGTTATACAAGTAATGTACATGTACCTAACTATTCTCGGCTTTCAAAGTCCCGAAAACATTATTTAAACTGCAATTAAATAGGTAAAAATTCAAAAAACACAAAGGCTGTGAACTGAGAAAATTTGTTAATTATTTCTTGTGATTCTTAAGTATTTACAAATTATCACGTCAAAGTCTTATATTTGATTATAAAATACAAAAATTAGAAGTAAAATAATTTTATTGAAATCTTTTTTTCTTCGTGGGCAATTCTTCATCGCCAGAATCGATCAAACTTTCGATTTCTTCACGTTCATTTTCTATATCTTCAATTTCTTGGAGTTCTTCTGGATTGTCCAGTTCAGTATCATTATTTTTATTATTATTTATTAGACAGTGGGTACTGTCTTCGTCTTCGATGTCCTCGAGATTACAATTTTTTTCGTACAACGATTTTTCGGCATTAGAACATTTATCAGAACCGTGACAATTTGAGCACAAATTCGTGCACTTTAAGCCATGCTTGCGACACCCACATTTGTTATTACCGCATCCTGTTTCGCAGCTGCAGCAGATAATTTTCAATAAATTTTTGGGAGTTAATTCTTGTTCTGTAAATATAGGTACGATGCCGTTAACGTGATGTTTCCATCCCCAATCCGTAGCTGTTAATTGATTACCAAGCCAACTTTGTATTTGAAAATACACCCTGTAACAATGTTGCTTAGCTGCCCCTTCAGTTTGAGGTAATTTTTTCAAATGAAATGAGGATTTAGCAGTAGCCGTTCGGTAGAGTTCGTATCTTAAATCGTGTAGAGATGTATATATATTTTTATTTTTGTAAATAGAAGCTATTATTTTTAATCCATTTTCCGTAATCGTTTGTTTGTCTGCATTTGTATTGTAAAAAAATTCTGCAAGATTAGGTAAATGTTTATCGGCCAATAATGATTTTATAATTGTTTTTTTTCCTTTCCCAGCAAAACTGGAAGTTGTATCGCAGCCAGAAAAACAATGCAAAAATGCTACAATATGTTTATGTGATTTATGTTTAAAACTATTAGAGGTGTAATAAGTATCATTAATATTTCCTGCATCAGGTTTGTGGAAATAGATATTCAATTCATGTGAACTGAATTAATTTAAAAGAACTAAAAGATTTATGTCTTGACCAACAACTACCACTATTTTATCGGAGTTTTTTGCTATTTCAAGGGATGTATTGATAATTAGGAAATCTGCATCTTCTTCGGCTTGTTTGCAGACAAAATTGTTTAACATTTCCATTGCAGTTTAAACAACGTTTTCGAGACTGAAAGCCGAGAATAGTTATGTACATGTAAATTATTTGTATAACATAGTATTGTATGAGAATTAACGCTATTTATGAATGTAAACGTTTATTTACAATAAAGAAAAATAAATTCATGATTTTCACCGAAAACTCGATTTTTAAAAAGTAATTTTTTCGGTTTTTCGCTTTTTTAACGATATTTTTGTATATAAACAATATTATACTTTAATTCTATATTAAAGTTGAGATTTCAACGAAAAAAATGAGCACTAGTAAAGTTCATTAATCGAAAATTTGCTAACCAAATTTTTCGATTGAAAATTAGGTCTTTTCTTTTATTTTCTTCATAAAATATCGAAAATTAAATATTTCGTTTTGAAAAAATTTAGGCTTGTTTGAAACATAAAAAAGAACATTTTCACCAATTTTCACGAAAATATAAACATTTTTGCGATAGTTATAAATTAAAAACCGAAAGAACGGTTCTTTGCACTTTTCTCGATAATTTTGAGGTTATGGTCAATAATGATCAATCAGAAAGTTTTAGATTTTTTCATTATCTACAACTTTTACATTCAACATTTTTCGATAGGATGCATAGTTTAGCCGCAAATCGCAAAAAACGGGTACCAACCCCTAAAAACTTATATATTACCACCCCAACCCCCCTTCCAGAACTTTTACTCAGTCTGGACGATTTTTACTTAATTATTCACACCATTAAGTACATTTTCCGACCATTCGTATACTGCTAAGAATTTATCGTCTATTACGATATTTTAAACGGTTTGGCCCTGGTCTAAATGCAAATAAAATTATTCGCTTGTATTGTCTTTGACTAACAACTAAATTTGAAATCGTGTGTATTTTCTCTGCACACCTGTTTTTTTTTGTCTGCAGAAAATTATACACAACACGAACCTAATATTAAAAGATTCATATCAGTGAAAGACAAACGGAATCTAGAAATGTGAAAATTGTACAAAAAAATATTAAATTTATAATAAATCGTTCTCACAGTGAACCAGACCGGTCGCCAAAGGCGTCCGAGTCTTCTTTGATTACCAATAATGCATAAACGGAACAGTCTACAGCGGTCGCTGTCTTCGTACCAAACCTTTGTTACACATAAAATTACTTTTCCTCCACAATATACATCGTGTTCAGACTAGACGTCTTGCGAGGCATGTAGTAATTAGTATAAACCATAAAGGTAAGACACGGGGGGCGAGCACATAGTTTCGTAACTTATTCAACAGTCTCGAACACGGCACGCAGTTACTTCTATGGTATATATACCGACTTGGACATGATCTTGTGACTTGTTGACGATAGAAATTTAAACCCCTACATGGCCATTCGCGTGACCACTGACTGTATGTAATGATAATGTGGATTCGTAGTAGTTCGGCGTTGGCGACCCCTCGAAGGCAGACCCTCTCTTACAACTCGGTATCTGCCTCAGTAGCTATCGTTTTGATGTTGAAAATGTTTTAAAAATAAGAGATGGAAGGAAATATGAACATTGATATGAATGCTTGAAGGGCCGTTTTTTAAATATTTTTTTTTAAATGAACGAATGATACTGGTTGCGCATTTAATATCTGAGATACCACGTGAATAATATCCGAATAAAATGTTAATCAAACAAGTTTTTGCAGATGACTACGTCGGCTTGAGAGTTATGTCTCAAATCGTAAACAAATAATTAAAATAAATAATAATAAATCCGGACCTATCGTAAATAACTTTGGGGGTACCCCAAGGAAGTGTCCTTGGGCCACTGCTGTTTATACTGTATACCAATGACCTCGGGAATGTTTTGCAAAAATGTAAAATCTACCTATTTACAGACGATACGTTGATATATTATGCTGACAATGATTTCAATCAGTTGGTGGAGACAGTATACCTGGAATTAAGCAACATCTCAAATAAATTCAAAGAACATAAGTTAAGTGAATGAAATCAAAATTGATGTTTATTGGTTCAATGTATTTACACAACTCTTTTAAAGAACTAAATATAAATGTCATTTTAAATAATGAAAAGGTGGAACATGTAAAAAATATGAAATACTTAGGACTTGTTATTGAAAGACAGCCAAAACTAAATGATCACGTTGACTATGTGCTGCAGAAAATTGGTTAAAACATTGGTTGCTTTAGAAAACCCAATTACCGTTTATCAGTTGGAAGTAAAATGACCGTATATAACTCTTTAATCCTACCACACTTTACATACTACTGTTCACCTCAAACGCTAATATGGAAAGACTACAAAAACTTCGCAATAAAGCCATCCGAATTATTTTTGAATGTAACATGTATACAAACATTCATTTACTTCAACTGTGTTTCTAGAGGGCTGAATATTAAAACGTAATATTTCTTTCAGTCACAAACTTTTCTATAAAGTCTTTATTTTACTATAAGGAATGTAACTTGTAATCCAGCGCTCGGCGGGGAACATAGCCCGGAGAGTAGCTGTTGGTTGCAGTCTGGTTACATTCCTTATAGTAAAATAAGGCCTTTATAGAGGAGTTTGTGACTGAAAGAAACATTAATTTGATGTTAAATGTCTTAAACTGGTTTGACATTAAAACTTATCTTTACATTTATAAAATTGTTAATAATTTACTACCAAATTACTTAACAAGCCCAAATAAAATTTATACGTGATGTCCATCAATATAGTACTAGGCATCACCATGGTACTAGGCAAGAACATAACATTTATATTAATACAAGTTCTAAAACCAGTTCTATGAACAGTTTGTTAAATTCTGGTCTCATTTATATAGTATTTTAAATAAAGACATGCTAGCTCTGTAAAAGTATTCAAAATAATTCATCAAAACCACCTTAGTTAGATCTTTAAAGTAGCTTATTTCTGCTAATGTAGACTGTAGACATAAGTATGTAAGCTAGATTTAGGATAGAAATAAGTATGTGATATTCAACTTATCCTTGAGATAAATAAACGTCATTCATTCATTTATTCATACAGAAAGACCATCGCTGGGAGGAATAACGGACGGTCCTCCACCAACGCCATTTTTATACTACATTGTTTAGCGATATACTTTTAAGAGAATTAATTCTTCCTAGTACTTGGGTATCCACCACATGTTCCAGATTTGGCACTACGTGACGTATAGTTGTACTAAAAATTAAACTAAACGTAACGCATTTTCAGCGCGTGGAAGAGGTTTAAAAAAGACATTCAAGCTGATCACAAAAAGTTGTACACAACATGCCTGGAACCAAGCAAACTGGAAATATGTTTTGTAAAAGATATTGTGCCACCCGTCGTTTCGAGAGTGCAGATTTCACATATCACGAAGATGGTTACAAAACTCCGAAATACTATGCTCCAATACTACACCTCCGCTAACCATGTGAGCATCATCTGGAAATGATCAAAACTGTTTAAAATATGTAATCGGATTTTTATATAAATTGTTAACGATAGGTCTCTCTTAGTCCTTTTTATAATATGGAAACTTTCTATTTAATTATAACTTCACTACAATGTACTACCCTTTATTAATTATGCTTTAAAAATTCTTCTGTGAATAACTACTATATTAACTCGAAAAAAGCACGTAAAAAGTATTTACATTGTAAACAGAATTATTCTCTTCTGGAACCGAGTGATTTATATACGAATTTAAAAAAAGTTAATTAGTAGCATTCTCAAAAATCGTGTTTGTTTAATTTGTCATCTTGTTGTAGACTTAAGAGATCGTATAAAAAGAATTATAGCTTCATTAAGTTGTCGTTTGTTTTACTTAAAGAAGTAAAACGGCAATGCAAGGCTACGCTCCATGTTAAATTAGAAACTGACAATTAAAATTAATTGGAATTCTGTTTATTTACGTTTTAAAAATCCTTCCTAATACAGTCTCTGGGAGGATTTTATTCAGTCCTTTTCTGTTTGCTACTTAAAAACAATAATTTATATTCACGAGGAATTATTTTTGAAACAGCAGTTTAGTTATTGAAATAGTAGTATTCGCGTACCGCAGATCCTTTCTTGATTTAAGTAAACAGATCTGTAGGACGATGGTTCAAATTTGCAGACTCTAGAAACCAGAATCAATCCAAGATCCATAACAATATAAGAGTCCTGCTAATGATTAATATAGTGTTATGTGCTGCCCTCTGACGAAGAGAGGTGTTATTAGTCCCTGAACAGAGTTGACGGACGATAGGGTGGCGCCATCTGTTGGCTAATTGACGAACCATTGTTTAGCACCTAGAAAATTACAGAAAATTCCAACATATTCGACGAGGTTCTGGAAAGAGATTCGAGTACTTTCGAAGTGTGTATATAAAGAGCTGAATCTGACGCACACAGTTCAGTTCAGTATACAGTACAATTCTGATATACAGAGTTAGATATGAGATGTCAAGTGATCAGATGAAGTAAAGAACAGTAACAAGCTGTGATTTAAAGTAGTGAATTAATATTAATAAATAAATAAATAAATACCACAGAAATTAGACAACCCCCAATTCCAGAAGCCAGGGCTTGTGCGGAAGGGGGTGGTTACACATTGAAAAAACGCGGACATACAACCATTTCCACAGACAGTGCCAGTTCCGGAGCCAGGATTCGAACCCGGTGGTGTGATGTCCGTGTGATTAATCGCGATTCCCACCTCGCGCCTCAACCCACTCGGCTATCGACCAGATCAGACCAGATTAAAGATATTATTAGTTGTGTTATTTTTAAGAATTAATGATTGTAATTTAAGTGATTGATAAAGTAGTAGTTAGTGAAGATTGTTGTTGGAATTTATTGAACCTACAGGGTATTTACCAAGAGGATGTAAACACGTTACAATAGTTTTGTTTTTATAAGATTGCATGTAGTTTAATTCTAAATATTCATTTTACATAATTCAGATCACTTGTTAAAGTAGGTTTTTGAAGCGAACAATCACGTATCTGGATACTGCCTTGTAGCCAATTCTCAGAGGAGGATCCTAATTCCTTCCTTAAGTAAAGTAGCAATATCGTAATCCTTGAATATACATCGAGTCCACCACCGCCTTTTATCTATCCCCTAGGGCAATAATTGCTTCAAAAGTGGCTCATTCATCTCGCAAGATATGTTGGGGTCTGTCAACATCGATGCAAGTGTAGTTCGGTGTAAAAACATATGACACTACTGGTAGATGTAGTATCGCCTTTGACGATGCATGTAAAGCATTATTTTAATATCACAGAAAAGAATTGGATTACACAGGCACACAAAAAAGAATATTTCTTGCCCCGCTAATGTATTCCTATGAATTTTCGTCCGCTAAATCCGAATCTGAGATCAGAATTTGCCAAATTCACTAGTAAGTTTAAGATAACCTAAAAAAATATAGCCAAAAAATACGAACAGGCATTATTTTGCACTGCAAGGTGTGTCTCTCATATTAAAACAATGGAAAGCTTTTGACTATCTATTTTTTACCAACTAAATCCACATTTAACTCCAGAATCGATTGATGCTCTCAATGAATTTAAGCGATTAAGATCGAAAATTAAATTTGATATTAGTGTCTCGTATAAAAACTTTGTTCGAAGACCAGAAAGTAATATCAAAACTGATCCTTCTAAATTCTGGGCTTTCATTAACAAGGCGTGACTAATATTTCCAACCACTTGCATTTTAATGGTCACACTTTAACTACCACTAAATGCTGTTGCTAATTTTTTTGATGATTTTTATATACCTGATGGTGGCGACTCAGCTTTAAACTTCAATGATGCATTGAATAATGTTAATATCCACATACAAGCCTTTGGCGAATCTAACATTCTTAAAGGTTTCAAAGACTGGTTTCATGAAAGGACGTTCCACCACTACTAATTTATTGTCCATTACACAATGCATAGCTGAAATTTTGGATGTACAGGCACAAACTGATATTATATATACTGATATCTTTAAGGCTTTCGACGAATTTAACCATAATATTCTACTTCGTAACTTAATGAAATAGGTCTGTCTTATTCACTGCTACAGTTATTTAGATCTTATCTGTCAAATTGAATACAATATGTCACGTATAATGGAGTTAAGTTTGTCGAATTCTTGGCGTCATCAGGTGTCCCTCAGGGCTCGGTGCTAGGTCCCTTATTATTCAATATTCTCATTAATGATATAGTTGATATTCTAGACGCTTGCTGTCTGCTATATGCGGATGATTAATGGTATTTACAGAGTTAACGAGTACTGAAGACTGTTACCGCCTGCAGCATAAGCTTGACAGACTATCACAGTGGTGTCTAGACAACAAACTGTCAACTGATCCGAAGTTAACATTCAATGCCCATATTGAAAACACAGTTGGTAATGCATTTAAAACACTTGGTTTCACAGTGTGCAGTAGCCGTGAATTTATGAATATAAGCACTTTGTATATGCATTTATGTTTCATTCTGTACTTTCGTGTTCTGTAATTGGATGAATTTTGAGAGAAAATAATAATAATTACATAATAAAACATGGATAGAGCAGATACACTGTCATTGATAAATATACTATGACAAGAGATTTTTTTTAAATAAAATAAGTCAGGATAAACAACTTAGGACCGAGGAAGAGGAATAATCTTTGTATATAAGATTTTGTACAAAAAGGAACAGCTACTGGCTGACTTGCTATTGTCCCTATACTATAAGACTATAAGAGTGGGATATAAAAGACCTGGATATTTTTTGCATCTTTATTAAGCAGTGGTAAATATACAATTTGTTCCAAGTGGAAGTACAGTAATGCAAAAAAAATTATATTTTTTTGTTGAAATAGGCTTAAAATGTCATGAAACGTCGAGCTTTTAAATTTGAGCGAAGAAAAATTTCCTGCCTGTCGGTCTGTCTGTCTGTCGGTCGGTCTGTCGGTCTGTAACTTTTTTGTGCGGACGTTTACTCTGGAACCGTTTGTGACATTGACTTGAAATTTGGTATACGTATGTATAACGAGATCTGGAACAAGATTATATTTTGATCTAACTTCGTTGAATGCAGATTTCAGGTAATCCATAACCTCAAAAAAATGCCCAAAATACCTCAAAAATGAAATTTTCGCATATCGTAATGGATTTGCAAA
The DNA here is from genome assembly GCA_963675555.1 of Leptura quadrifasciata. Classification (NCBI taxonomy): domain Eukaryota; kingdom Metazoa; phylum Arthropoda; class Insecta; order Coleoptera; family Cerambycidae; genus Leptura; species Leptura quadrifasciata. Next base: position 6,940,157 of record OY776681.1, on the reverse strand, counting down.
ACAAAAGATCAAAACTATTTTTCATCATAATTATTGAGGAAGTAATTTTCAATTCAATTCCAGAAACTGCTTGGTAGGTATCGAGTGCGCCCTAACCTCGAAAAAGTGAAATTTTTCAATAATGGGATTTCAGCATGTGTTTTTGACAATGGTAAAAAGGTTCGACAGTAAAATATTCTTGTTTATTCTCCAAAGTAAAAATCGGCAGCTACTGGAAGCGGCTGGAACCTCCCCACTCGGTGGATCTTTGAAGTCGAAGAGAGCATTAAATTGTGTGACAAAACGGCGCTAAACGTAATCCGATTTCATCCAAAACCTTTTCAGATCTTCTGGAGCACTAAAAAAACCCTCAACTTAATGAATTTACAATCATCTATGCGAGTTATTACCTACATTATCGCTCGTTGAATAATATACTATTTCCTAATAGTATATTATTAATATCCTTATTAACAACTTTAACATCACTTGAACGACTAAGAAAGTCTAGTTGTCCTAATTACTACAGATTTGTAAAGCAACAAACTAAAAATTGGTAAAGTGATAATCTATAATAAATTCACCAACGAAGGTACAGAAAGCATATGCTATTGATATTGTTACATCTACCTTTAAAGTTTGTGACAATCTACTAAAAGTTACAAATATGCCAAAATCTTATAAACATGACATGACACCAACGTTATCGGATGACAAACGATGACAATGACAATTGTCAAAATTTGCTCATTTCAATTCGATCGCTCGCGGCTGCCTTTGTTAAATGAAACATTAGCATTTCAGTAATTTTACTAGATTTGCTTTGTTTTTAATTTTTCTCACGGAAACCAAATAGAAAGGGTGGAAGTGTGATATATCGTTGAAATCAGAATTTTAACTGCTTTTCAATAGTTCCATTGCAAATTGAAAGTAAGTATAAAATAAACAACTTGTTGCGTCAAAATGGCACTAAACGTAATCCGATCTCAACCAAAACCTTTTCAGATCTTCTGGGGCACTAAAGAAACGCACACGCAAAGTTTCTTTCAAATCCGTTCAGTAGTTTCGGCGCTATAGTGCTAACACACATACACACATACACACATACACACATACACACACACAGACATTTTTCAAAAACCACTTTTTTGGGTTCCTAGGACCTCAAAACGTAAAGATTTGATGTTATCTCAATTTTCGTTTTTGAACCAATTTTAGTAACCTCTCACAATTTTATTGTGGAGAGGTTAAAATTATATTTATCAAAAATATTCATAAAATTGTCATTTCGGGTACTTGTTACAGCGCCAGCGTCTCGAACTTATTATTTCAAAGCTATAAATCGGTTAACTAAAATTACATTTCAAACACCATCATCACGAAATAAAAAAGTTACCAATGTTGTGCTTACAAAATTGGAAAAGTAAAGTTGAATATGGAAGTGTCCATGTAAATTTATCTCATCTGAATATTATATCGAGTGATAAGGGACCAGGCAACTGGAAGTTGAAATTATGTAGATCAATGTCAGACAGGATTGGAATTCGGTCCCTGTGGGCATTTAGATTTATTATGTAAAATCTGGCTCGAATTTCATACAAATCAAATTATTGCGTTCGTTCCTCCTCCATTTTTCATTGTCGACTTTTATAAATGTGAACTAAAACGGGACAATTTGTAATTTAAAAGTGATTAATTAACAGTTAAAATTTAAACTCAGGCTGAAGTGCAACGTTATCAGATAAAGTTTAAACGAGACTTCGAGTTTTATACAGGGTGTCTCACCGGGAACTGAATCGACCGACATAGAGAAAAGTACGCATCAGAAAATTTTTAAAATTTAGATAATTACTAATGTCGGTGTGGCCAATCCAACCAAAATAATTACAAGCAGCTGCACTTCCGCTTATACCGGAAGTCGATACTAACTTGCTTATTTCAAATGGAACATCCTATATATTTTCGGGTTTTCAAAAATAGCATAAAATTCTGAGTCGAAAATATGTAGCATATCCTATACCTAAACCTAGCCGTTTCAGAGATATTTGACATTTTATAGAAAATTTGACAGGTGCAACGGTTTGCAAGAACCGTTATAACTCTTTTCGTGTAAAAGATCCTCATTTGCTTCTTGGCACGTAAAAAGAACACAAGGAGAACTACGTTCTACAACTGAAATAAATTCAATAATATTATACCAACTGTTCCGTTTTTCGCGTTACATTTTGTCAATTTCAAACCACGAAAACTTGTTTAGGTCAAATGGAACACTTTGTATTTTTTACGTCAAGTTGTGTAAAATTGAATTCCCTTTTTTCTGATATCAGCATTGTGGGGGTTAAAGTTACAACTTTTTGAAATATTTGCGATTTTATTAGAAATTCATGAATTATTGTAATAATTTCTTCAAAATAGCCATGATTAGAAACAATCAGTCATTATCTTATGTCAAAAGATGCCAGCACGTTTAAATTATACCAACGACAACTTTTTAATTTGTTTATTATTTATGGAGAATGTGATAAAGTAATATCAAGAACTTGCAGCACATTTGCTACTCGATATCCACAAAAAAGCAAAATAACACTAACACTGTAACATGCGTATAAATTGAATTGAAGATATGGCATGAACTAAAATAGCAGAGATAAGATCAATTTAAAATATGATTTCATTTAAATTTAATAATTGCTCAAAATTCCTCCCACAAACCTCGACACATATTTCGCACCTTCGGATTAGTTCCTCATGGGTAGCTCTTCTAATTGAATCCTGTGATACGTTTTGAAATGCATTTCTTACTCTTTGCATACAATCTTCAATGGTTGTTAATGGGCTCTCATAAACTTTATTTTTAATAGTTCCCCAAATGAAATAATCCAGAACTGATAAATCGGGCGGGCGAGGAGGCCATAAGAAAGGTCCATTATTGGCAATCCATTGATCATAAAAAGTTTCTTGTAAATAATTATTAATTAAATATGCGTTATGTGGGGGAGCACCGTCGTGCTGATAAAAAATGTTTATATGTTCGGCAAGGGGTAAATATTCTAAATAGTTATTTTTCAAATTTTGTAAGATATTCAGATATCTTTCACCTAAAAAAAAAAAAACAAAAATTTACCTATACATATTAGCAGAAGAGAAAATTTTATTTACCGTTTAAATTTTCCTGATAAAATTGTAATGCCACCATTGTATCGTTTCTTATGGCACAGTAAACATTGAACTGCCAACTTTCCTGAAAGTTTCGCATGAGGATTTGAGTCACTCCAATAATGCGAATTGTGTCTATTAAAAAGTCCATTTTTAGTAAATTTTGCTTCATCTGTCCATATAATATTTCCCAAATAAGAATCGCGACCCTCAGACCTTATTGGAATAAACTCTGTTTCTTTTAATCCTTGAACCATATGGAATGAAAACGGGTGAAAATTATGTTTTAATAAGATTCTGTGAATTGAATCCTTGCATAGTCCCGATTCCAGAGCAGCTTGTCTCAATGACATCATTGAAAATGCATGAACATATACCAGAATGACTATTTCAATGTTTTCGTCATCAACAATAGGCTTTCTTTTTTGCATTTTTGCCTTGACAGAGCCATAATTTTTAAAATTTCCCAGTATGCGTTTTACGGTGTTTGGTGACGGTTTTCGTTCTTCTGGATATCGAGTAGCAAATGTGCTGCAAGTTCTTGATATTACTTTATCGCATTCTCCATAAATAATAAACAAATTTAAAAAGTCTTCGTGGGTGTAATTTAAACGTACTGGCATTTTTTGATATAAGATAATGACTGATTGTTTCTAATCATGGCTATTTTGATGAAGTGATTACAAAATTCATGAATATCTAATAAAATCGCAAATATTTCAAAAAGTTGTTACTTTAACCGCCACAATGCTGATATCAGAAAAAAGGGAATTCAATTTTACACAACTTGACGTAAAAAAATACAGTGTGTTCCATTTGACCTAAACAAGTTTTCGCGGTTTGAAATTGACAAAATGTAACCCGAAAAATTGAAATTGGTATGATAAAATTGAATTTATTTCAATTGTAGAACGTAGTTCTTCTTGTGTTCTTTTTACGTAACAAGAAGCAAGTGAGGCTCTTTTACACGAAGAAAGTTATAACGGTTCTTGCAAACCGTTGCACCTGTCAAATTTTCTATAAAATGTCAAATATCTCTGAAACAACTAGGTTTAGGTATATGATATGCTACATATTTTCGACTCAGAATTTTATGCTCTTTTTGAAAACCTTAAAACATATAGGATGTTCCATTTGAAATAAGCAAGTTGGTATCGACTTCCGGTATAAGGGGAAGTGCCAGCTGCTTGTAATTATTTTAGTTGGATTGGCCACACCGACATTAGTAATTATCTAAATTTTCAAAATTTTCTGATGCGTACTTTTCTCTATATCGATCGATTCAGTTCCCTGCGAGACACCCTGTATCAACTTGACGTAAAAAAATACAGTGTGTTCCATTTGACCTAAACAAGTTTTCGCGGTTTGAAATTGACAAAATGTAACCCGAAAAATTGAAATTGGTATGATAAAATTGAATTTATTTCAATTGTAGAACGTAGTTCTTCTTGTGTTCTTTTTACGTAACAAGAAGCAAGTGAGGCTCTTTTACACGAAGAAAGTTATAACGGTTCTTGCAAACCGTTGCACCTGTCAAATTTTCTATAAAATGTCAAATATCTCTGAAACGGCTAGGTTTAGGTATATGATATGCTACATATTTTCGACTCAGAATTTTATGCTCTTTTTGAAAACCTTAAAACATATAGGATGTTCCATTTGAAATAAGCAAGTTGGTATCGACTTCCGGTATAAGCGGAAGTGCTAGTTGCTTGTAATTATTTTAGCTGGATTGGCCACACCGACATTAGTAATTATCTAAATTTTCAAAATTTTCTGATGCGTACTTTTCTCTATATCGATCGATTCAGTTCCCTGCGAGACACCCTGTATATACATTGACGACCAAAATTAACCCACTTACCATGATTTTAAAGCTGCTTATTTTTCTAAACCGTTTGCCAGATTTTAATGTTTTTTGTGTTTTGTAGATTAATTCCGCTGGTATGTAAAGCCATGCTGACTTTACATAACATGTTTCTTTAATTGTAGCGTGTAAGAATAAGGTATTTTTATTATTATTTGAATGCAGACAATTGCGTTCCGTTCTCTGCGACAATGCCGTTTTCCGCAACTGTGACTCGAACTCAGGAAAGAATAGCGACTAGCCGTGTTGTCTTCCACGCAGCCGATCTAAGAGATTTTAATGAAATAGCAGACAACGAACCCTTTTATTCGATAAGAAAAGTGAGCTGGGGTGTTAATGATCGACACATTTATTCAGGCCGCGTTAACCTTAACACCCTGTATACAACAATTACACGTACAAATGAATAATGTATGCTTATTAAAGGAGCAGTAATATATTCATTAGCAATTGTCTTTATAATTACTTCAGATAAATCTAATTATTCATCGCTGCGTTTTCCGATATGGCAAAAAATTCGCCTACGATACCTTCAATCAACTAACACACGCTCACCGTGGACCACCATGATACTTCATGGGGTGGTCCACGATGTTTTACATGAGATAATGCATATACTTGCTATGTATTTCATTCGCGGATAAGAGCAAAGTAATTATGCTAGATAATGTTGACGAGATGATAATACGGTAGAAAATTTATTAAGATGACGTTTGAGTACCCGTATCCCGATTATGCATCTCATATTGCGTTATGTTTCTGTACGTAGATACGTACGTCAGAAAGAACATACAGCGCGAAATTTTAACACAAATTTCGAGATTTTTATTTTATTATATTTATTCAAATACACTGCCCTACACAAAGTATGCCATATATGATGTAGATAATAAAATTGAAACAACAAATATTGAACCTTCCTTACACACAAAATAAATTGCTGTCTTGAACTGGGATATTTTCCAGACTTTTAGAAGAGAGCTTTAATTATTCCTTTACCTAAGACTAATGACGTAAATTATTTGACTGATTTAAGAGTTGGTCGGAGTGTATTAGTCATCCATGCTTCCAATTTTAATTGTAAATGACTTCACGTCAATAAAATGACGCAGCTGAATGTACGGTGTGCTTGGAAGGTGAGAGATAGAGATGTAGTTGAATATGACATTGGACAAATTTATTATACCTAATCTTTAAATTTCTCTGTGCATTTGAGGACATTAGGGCTAATTTTATTTTAGTTCTACAAAAGCGAAAATGTTTATTTTAATGATACCTATGCGGGACAATAAAAATTATTTTTGCAAGTCGATAATAGAAGAAAAAAAAATTATTATTTTATATATAGTTTTTTTTCTCTCATCGTCCCACATTGTAACATGTTTTTAATGTCTTTTAGTGAAAGCCGTTTTTTAAAATAATGATTTATATGAGAGTAATTTGCACAGTCTTTCCGGCTTATATCCGGAGCGCTCTTAAGGCCTATAATATCTTGCCTATCTTATCGAAGATATTGGAAAAAAATGTCCATAAGCGGCTTTTTGAATTGGTAGTTCAAAATATCTTCCACGAAAATCAGTCAGGTTCTAGAAAAAGAAACAGTACTTCAACGGCCCTTACTAGAATTGTCGGTGATATCGCAATAAGCACTGATAAAAAGAAGGTAACTGCTGTAGTACTGCTTGACTTTTCCACAGCTTTTGATACGATTAGTCATGAATTAATGTACGCAAAACTTAAATATTTTGGTCTTGATCATACGAGTATTTATTGCTTTCTTTAAGTCATATTCAAACAATAGATTACTATTTAATGATGCTATCTCACCTCCTGTGGAAGTTCTATCTAGTGTGCCTCAAGGCTCGCTCTTAGGTCCGTTACTGTTTAGTATCTACACTTCTGACATATTACATTCAGTAGAAAACTGTAAAATACAAGCATATGCCGATGATACCCAAGTTTACAATAGGTTTCATATTAAAGATTCATTAGTAGCTCAAAATAACATAAATAGCGACTTGAGTACAATTAAACAAATAACTCAAGAGCACAACTTAAAATTGAATCCTATCAAATGCAAACTAATATTATTCGGACCTAAGAAAGAGCTTCCGTTTGTGAAAACCTTAGTTTAAACATTCATGGTGAGATCTTATCTCCTGAAAGCGCAGTAAAAAATTGAATTGAATTGAATTTAGATTAGCATCTCAAGTTCTTTGGGTATGTAAATATTCTACTGTCTAAGGCATATGGATCTTTAAAGTTAATTTATAGTAGCAGATTCTTCATTAGTCGCAGTTTGAGAAAAACATTGTGTGAATAACTGGTCCTATCTCACTTTAACTATAGTGATGTAGTATATAGTAATTTAATCAATATCATAGAAAAAAGAAGAATACAAAGAGTGTAAAACTGCTGTTATCGTTTCATATTCAGCTTAAGTAGATATGGTCACATATCACACTCTTTTTTTGGTTTAAACTGATCGTATAATTTGGAGGAAACTACACTCTTTAGTCTTTAGTCATCACGTCATATCACTATCGAGACCATCTTATCTCTTCTGTAGGCTCAGTGCTAGGTCTGCATTACATAATAGGACTATTCACTTTGGACACTTGTTATCATATCCAGCTGCTTTTCAAAGCTGTTTTACTTATAGTTCTGCTAAACTTTACAACGTTCTCCCCTTAGATTAAAATCACTATCGGTATCTTCCTTGAAAACAAACTTAAAACGATTTTTTCTTGAGGAGCAAAAACGCACGAATTTTACCTTATTCTGAAAGTGTTTTGCACTTATTTTAAATTATTGCTAGACATGACGTTCATTTACTGTTTAGACGCTAGCGCTGATGTGATTACATTGTTAGTTAACCAATAATGAAGATCACAGCAAGTTAATCATTATTTTTCAATAATAAATTTATATATCGTCCATTTTTCTTTCTTTTTAATTATATTTTCTTTGTAATTTAGAAAGTTTGTACTTGATTGATAAATAAATATATTTAGGTACTTTTTCTTGGTTTGCTTAATTAGGATTTAGTGTACATATATATTTGTATGTATATTTTATATGTATTGTTATGACATTCGCTGATGGCGGTAAAAATATATCACAGTAAATAATCTCTAATTTAGATCTCAAAGTCGTAAGTTCGGACCATTGAAATTAAACACAATTCTAGAGAACAAACAGCAATAACACAAATTAAAATCAAATGGAATAGTGGTATTGTGACAACAATAAAATACGATACAAATAAAAGATGAAATAAGATTCCCTATCCGGCTAAAATATAAATACGATACTAAAAATAAAATAATTTGGATAATTATTGTTTAAAATCAAATTTATTAATAAAAATAGAATTAATGACCGAAATTTTCAATTTAAAATATACTCAAGTATTTTCCAAACTATTAAAAGATATACAAGAAATTCATATGAAGTTTATTACAACCTTTTAGTCCGCGTAGTTCAAATAAGAAACCTCCAACCGCACTGCATTACTTAATTCGATGTTCTGCTCCTACCCAATTCAAGTGATATCTCAGTTCCACTAGGAATCGTTTTCTGCACCTTAAAATAATTTATAATCATCTTCTCTCTCCAACATGTCAGAATTTTGAAAAAATTAATTTTCTTTCGTTTCGACTCTTTACTAGACGTCTTCCTTTATATAACAATACTCCAATTTCAACAAAAAACAATCTCTTCTCTCTATTATATACCAATCTTTACTTTCTCAATAATTTTAAACCCCTTTTATTTTCTATAATTTTTCATCCCCTAGCCACTTTTTTCACACACTGCCTTATATTTTCCGCAAATAATAAAATCGCCGATACCAACTTGAATCTTTCTTGGCATCAACTTGATAAAACGAATTGGTTCTCATCACGTGGTATTGAGCTTTTTCAGATTTGCCGCACAAATTAAATTAAAAATCTTATATCTACATGAACATAAATGCATAAACAGTTCGAAATGTTATAAACATTTTGATAATTAGTTTAACAATAACTAAATGAATTAAAATAACATAACTGATTCTAATCACCATTAAGTTATGTTATAAATATCTCTAACTGTTTAAATACTGAAATATAAAAATTGCATGTTATTAATAAAAATATATGTCTCCTATAAAATACCTTGATATTTTATCAAACAGAACAAATGAACGAAAACAGAAAACATAAAACATGCATGCAACTCTTTACTCAGATTTAAAAAAATGCATTTTATTCGCAATACACAACTCGAATTGATCCGAATGTGTTCTAAAGCTTAAGTACAAGCGATATCATATCCAGTATATTTGTTGTATTTTAGTTTACATTTTTAATTTTAATGGGGTCAAGTGGCAGAATACATCCTCTGTATATTTATGCAAATTTCCTTCATTTAGAGAGTTTGATCCACGGCGCTTATTTCAACAGGAAACAATAATCATAATGAGCCACACAACCAGAAAAATATCGGCCGCGTGTATCGCTCGTAATTCGCGTATAGGTGGCGTTAGAGGCGTAATTCAGCGGGGTGATGTTGATAGCGTTATCTTTACGGCGTATCAGCCACAAATGAGCAATTACTTAGCGAGAAATGGGACGTGTGTGCTACAATCAGTGGCTGCGAATGTGTCTACTGGATGTATGTACGCTGTTATGAAACAACACACCTCGGTAATTGCTCAGACGTAGTACGTGATCCCACTGTTTCAACTAAACCGACACCACGGGGTGTGGAAAACTGTAAGTTTTATTTTTCGTAAGCGAGAAGTCTTGGATCTGATACAATTCTCTTTTTGTGCGGCTGTGACAACTGCGGATGTTACCTCTCTTCTATCATTCATGATTTAGATTTATTGATAATAGGCTATAGTTCAGGGGAGTCTTTGGGCCAAAATATGAGGATATAACCAAATATGCTTTAGTAAAATGTGTTCTGTAAAAAGATACAGGGTCAGTTCAAATTATTTTTTCGTTTTTTTGCAATAACTCAACCGTCTCTTGACTGATCTTCGCCAAATTTGCTAGAGGAACTTTTTTATTCTAAGAAACAATAATTTATGTATTACATCACGTTAGATCATAGAGGGCGCCGCAGAAGCTGTATCTGATGATGATTTTTTTTCATATTTTTTTTTACGAAACGTTGTGGTAATTCTGACCAGGAAATCTGATGAGGGCGTCACTTTCACGTATAAAAGATACACTTGGTAGAACTTGATAATACCAACCGTTTTCGAGGAAAGTGCCGTTAAACATTTCAATAATTTTTAGAAAGACAAATTCAAATTTAATGAAACAAACTGTATTTGTACAACCTGGCTACCAATGTTAAAAGAAGAACTTAACAAACTCAAAATTATCTAAAAGAAAATATCATCAGTTCTATGTTCTGTGTAAGTAGTAAGTATCTATGGAAATAACATAAACAGAATCTTAAAGCTGTGTATTTGACATACACAGCAAAATAAGAGTTCTTCCAAAAAAAAGCTTTGAAAACGGAAAGAGATTACTTTCCGAAACGTCAGCAAAATACATTATTTCTGTGTTTATTCCGATTTATATTATTTGCAAAACATAACCTCTGACTTTTCCTTTGGCGTAAACGTCACGGGCGCAGAGGTTTTTTTCCAATAATTCTATTATTTTGTAGATTCGGTGATTTGTTTTGAAGAGGATAACAATACATGTGACAGAAAACCCAAGTAATAGGAAAGAATATTCGTAGAATGCCACAAATAACTTTCAGACAATATTTAGATAACAGGTATGGGCCTAATATAAAGCAATGTTTCAGATTTTTAGTAAAATGTTATAAGAAACTAGCCAAATCAGAAAATAGCATAACCTTTTTGTGTAAATGTCGAGAACATGACATAATTCCGAAATTTTTACGGCTAAAAGTACCTTTCCAAAATGCGAAAACCAGAACAATTTTGGACAAGGCAAGCAAGTCCATGGTTAGGGATAGAATTCAATATCATAGATACCAAAAAGAACGAACTATTGGTGACATTATTTACACAGAGAATGAACTAAGCAGGAACAATAGGTACTTTCGTTCGTCTTGAACAAACTGAACACAATCATTAAACAGCCAATTGAGTTGAGATATTTTTCAAATTCTTGATTTCTATTTGTTGCTTACTAATCACAATCACTTTGTTCAAGACGAACGAAAGCAGCTTATATAGAACAGGATTATCAGTTTATAATCCGGAATGTCAGGTTGAGTTACGAAAAATATTTTAATCTGCAAAAAGGCACGCATTTACATAAATTTAGAAACTTAATAAAGGAAAAACAGATTAGGCAATTACAAAATATAAATAATAATCCTTTAATTGACAGGACTGTCATTAATATGTCAAAAAGACTTTTGTAAATTTCAGACAGGCTTGTCCTATCAAAATATTTAAATTTTGCAATAAACCCGAAAACTGTTCCAAAATTTGATATAGTAGCGACAATAGAAAAAACGGCTCAAAATTTACCAACAGATAATGGTAATGAATATCGCATACGGGCAAAAATTGCTTTAGAGAAGCAATACAAAATTAAAGATAATTTAACTCCAGAAGAAAAGTTATCGATAAATTATTTAAAACACGATGAAAGTATAAAAGTATTGCCAGCAGACAAAGGTAATGCCACAGTCATTATAGATAAAGATATATATATATATAACACAAAAATCATGACTTGTAAATGAGGGACCCTACTTAAAACTAAACAAAGATCCAACAAAATCAATAGAGAGCAAAAATTACAGAACTTTGTTTAAATACAAACATGAATTTAATGATTTTGTACGAAGGAAACTTACACCACATCATAGTAAGCCTGCTCATTTTTATGGCTTACCAAAGACACATAAACAAAATATTCCTTTAAGACCAATTGTTAGTTCTATTAATTCACCATGTCATAATTTGGCAAAATTTTTACTTAAAATTATTGATCCATTATCTGGAAATACCGATTCATATATTAAAAATGGTAAACATTTTATAGAAAAAATTTATGAAAACGATATTCATGAATCACGCCTGATGGTTAGTTTTGATGTAGTTAGTCTTTTTACCAACGTTCCGGTAGATGAAACCTTAAAAATAGTTAAAGACAGGTTGCTAAATGATAATAATTTGGAAACTAGAACTAAATTAAGTGTAAATAGCATAATGGAACTCTTAACACTGTGTATAAAAACAACCTATTTTCAATTGGACAATGAGTTCTATCAGCAGGATTTTGGTATGGCTATGGGGTCTGCATTATCACCAATTTTAAGCAACATATTTATGGAGAACTTTGAGAACACACATGTTCAAAATTGTATAAAGAAACGGTTGTCTGGTGGAGATATGTTGACGACATCTTTGCAATTTGGCCTCATGGTGTCGATTTACTAGATAGTTTTTTTGGAAAATATAAATAGTAAGGAACCGTCTATTAAATTCACATTAGAAGTAGAAAGTAGGAATGAACTTCCGTTTTTAGATGTTTTAATTAGAAAGGTAAATAATACAATTGAAACAAGCGTTTATAGAAAACCAACACATACTAACAGATATCTAAATTTTAACTCAAATCAGTCAATAAATGTTCAAAGGTTGTAAAATGTTTATACGATAGGGCCAAAATAATTTCATCTAATAATGAAATATTAAATAACGAGAAAAAATTTATCAAAGAGGTTCTAGTACAAAATCAATATCCTGAAGCCTTTGTTGATAGTTTTCATAAATGTTGAAAATAGGGATAATCAGGTACGACAAAAATCTGAACGTCATTATACAGCAATAATTCCTTATGTATACGGACTATCGGAAAAGCTGCGCTGTATAGGTGACAAATTTGATGCTAGGACGATATTTCAAACGGGGAACACTTTAAGATCCATTTTAACAAAAACTAAACCGATAAACAGGGAGCAGAATTCAAAAAACTGTATTTACAATATCCCGTGCGAATGTGATAAATGTTATGTGAGTGAGTCATCCAGACCTTTCAGTGTGAGGTTGGATGAACACAAGAATTACATTAGAAAGAATGAAATTCAGAAATCAAAGATTTGTGAACATGCTTGGGAAAACGGACATAGAATAAATTCGGACTCGGCAAAAATTTTAACAAAAGAAACAGATACCAAAAAAAATTAAAGAATCAGCAATTATCTTATTAAATGAAGATAAGTGCGTATCGAATTGTTCTGTAGATATTTGTACAACCTGGCTACCAATGTTAAAAGAAGAACTTAACAAACTCAAAATTATCTAAAAGAAAATATCATCAGTTCTATGTTCTGTGTAAGTAGTAAGAATCTATGGAAATAACATAAACAGAATCTTAAAGCTGTGTATTTGACATACACAGCAAAATAAGAGTTCTTCCAAAAAAAGCTTTGAAAACGGAAAGAGATTACTTTCCGAAACGTCAGCAAAATACATTTTTTATGTGTTTATTCCGATTTATATTATTTGCAAAACATAACCCCTGACTTTTCCTTTGGCGTAAACGTCACGGGCGCAGAGGCTTTTTTCCAATAATTCTATTATTTTGTAGATTCGGTGATTTGTTTTGAAGAGGATAACAATACATGTGGTAGAAAATCCAAATAATAGGAAACAATATTCGTAGAATGCCACAAATAACTTTCAGACAAACTGTATTTATTGAGTGTGCTTTGGTTACGTTTTAGTTCTGTCATTTACGTTATTTAATCATTTTATTTGGTTATTGTGTTCCTCGAGCTAATTTCTATAACTTCTTTATTTACAATGCCTAGACATAATAATTTTTCAAATAGGGAAATGAGGGATAAGATATGTATTTACGCACAAAATTATTTTAGCGGACGTGCTGCAGCGAGGAGATACCAAATAGAATACAGCCAGACCATAAGATTTTCAAAGATCTGTTTCGTCGTTTGGGAGAAACGGGTTCATTTCGCCATAAAAATGTAGTAGGACGACTGAAACGAATTACTCCAGATCAAGAACTAGAAATTTTAGTTCGTGTGGATGAAGATCCTCAAGTCAGCTCAAGTCGTGTAGCAGCGGCAACAGGGGCGAGTAAACAATCTGTCCTAAGAGTCTTACGTAAAGAACGCTTCAACCCATATCATTTCACTCCTGTACAAAACTTACTTCGAAGGGATCTTCCACAAAGGCTACAATTTGTCAATTTGTTCTAAATAAACACAACAGGGATCGAAATTTTGTTGAGAACATTTTATTTACCGGCGAAGCAAGGCGTTTTTAACTGCAGAAATACCCACCATTACTGGGAAGTAGAAAATCCTCATGCCGTTAAAGAAAGGCATTTTCAGCAAGAATTTAATGTTTGGTGTGGTATCATCGGCGATCAATTATTGTGATCAGTTGTCCTTCCTCCAAATTTAAATGGAGTCTTATCTGTTTTTCCTTCAAAATACTCTTGCCGATATATTACATGTTTTCATGCTAGACATACGGAACAGAATGTGGTTCATGCAAGATGACGCTCCCCCTCATTTCCCCATTAGATTCAGGAATTATCTTGAGACTTTCTCACGCAGATGGATCGGTCGAGGAAGTGAATTTGCTTGGCCACCTGATTATAATCCTTTGGATTATTGTGTGTGGGAACATATGAAGTCCATAGTCTATGCTAATACTCTCAAAAGAAGAACTGTGGGACAAAATACAAAACGCAGCGAATTTTATTAGAGAAAATGTATTTTTCAATATAAGAAAATGTTTTATGAATAGAAAAGGCATAGAAGTAGACGGAGACCATATCGAACATTTACTCTAAGTTGCATCAATGGGGCTTTTGCATGGGGGGGGATGTTTATAACGTCATTAAGTCAACTTTTCCGTTATTTTTTGGTCTTCTAATAAGATTAGATCCTTATTTTAGACAATATTTTGATTTATATATTTATCTCAATACCATGAAAATAATCCATTAGTTCATAAGAAAGTGAGAAAGAGTTTACGCTATTACTACGATTTTGTTTTCCCTTGAAGACTAAATAAATGCAATCTCGAAGGCATTCGCTATTATTATTGTTAAGTATTTAAGTATTATTAGTCATATCACCGCACTACCACAAACATTTGTAACTGTTTAGGTGAGTGTCCCTCAAATCGAACGAAGCAATTTATAATATTATTTCCTTGACCCCAGCGTGGAACGTACATCAATAAAATTTAAGCGCTAAAAGGTTATGCACAAATTTATGTTCTTGGTCCAACTTTAACAGTCAGCGGGGATAAAAAAATACACATCCTCTATTTTTAGTCAATTATTTTACAAAAACCGCCACAATATTTCAGTCAGCGTCGCGTCTGAAATAGAATTTGAATGATTTTCACGTTTTGCGTAAACAAAGCCGGAGTAAATGAAGCGTAAAGACAAAAACGATCCGACGACAAAACAATGCACTTTCCATCAGGCCTCCTGCACGGGGAGTCACTCCTTCAATCTTGAATTCAAAACAGCCGCGAATGTAAATGCACTTTGTTGCACATGCAATGTCGATCTTGAATGCAGGCTACAATGAATAGGGTAATTCAGTGCGAGTTGTTGCCCTTTGTGAAAATGCTGCAGATTTAATCTTAATATTAAATTACGTTAAATATAACATCATGAACTTCGATATCTGCACTCTCTGAATTAATACATCAAGCACACCGATATGTGTCGGTTTTAAAACTTCCCACATTGATTTATTTTTATTATAGGCTGTTATATGACACTAAGAAATCGAAAGTCTTTCTATTTAGTATATTTTTCGGTTGGAGTTATCAAGTTCTAGCAAGTGTACCTTTTATACGTGGAAATGACGCCCTCATCAAATTTTCTGGTAAGTATCACAACGTTTCGTCAAAAGAAAAAATGAAAAAAAATTCATCATCAGATACAGGTCCTGCGGCGCTCTCTATGATCTAACGTGATGTAATACATAAATTATTGTTTCTTAAAATAAAAAAAGTTCCTCTAACAAATTTGAGGATCAGTCAAGAGGCTGTTGAGTTATTGCAAAAAAAAACGAAAAAAATTATTTGAACTTTGACACCCTGAATCTTTTTCTACAGTAACATTTTACTAAAGTATATTTGATTATATCCTCATATTTTGGCCCGAAGAATCTACCCCTGAATTATGGCCTTTTATTAATAGCCCACCCTGTATACTAAAGCTAGTTATACAGTTACACTTAAAGTTCGTCATTATATATTTATTAGCCCCTTGCAACAGTTCCTCAGGCAAGCACCTAAATGACCAGATGAATCAGATGAATATCTTCAAAACCAGCTCTCTTTCTTGCACTGCGTCTCCTCACATAATTAAAATCACTCCGGAATGCATCAGCTTTACAGTTTTTATGTAAACGACACAATAATATTGGAATATAGCAATACCACGTACGGTTGCCGCTATAAATACAGTGCGTTTATTTTTCGTCTCATACCAAATAGGGATATCATTTGCAAAAGTTTACATACAAATTTTGCAATTAGCCAAGCTGACGAAATAAAAGTACAGATTAAAAATACGGAATGGAACTTTAAAGCTCGTTATGCAAATGCGCTTGGGTTTTATTGAACTGAATGGCAGTAAACGAGTCCAGTGAATACTTGTATTGATGACTTTTTTATTATTAATTGTAATCGGAAACCTAGTCCGTTTCCATGTCTGAGAATTGATCTGATTTAAAGATATATACCTTGTTTAACATGAGCAGACAATTTGCCGGTCTGAAGAAAAGTAGTAACAGTTAAAGTTTTAGATCAATATTTATGTGCCCGTTTACTGGTTTTGTTTTATTTCATTGTTATTTATTTAAGATACAACTACCCAAAGAGGTAAGAAGTCAACATAGGAGAGAACAAATATTGTTACAGACTGTTATTACGCCAGTCATTAGAGTAAAAAAGTTATGAAAAACTGCAAAAGTTTTCAAATTTTGAGACAACATTGGAGAAGGTAAAAAAATAACAAATCCTGTTTTGTACCCTTTTCCTACCCCGGAACATTGTTAAATTAACAAAAAACGTAAATTTGTAATAACTTTCTGAAAAAAAAATCCGAAGGTTATGCAAACCTTGGGGAACATTTTAATAATTATTATTATGGCAGATAGCAAGCAAAGCAAGGTAAATATTTCTAAGTCAACAAATATTCAGGTAATTGAATTATTTTACTAAGTCGTTTGATGTCACATCGATCCACCGCGCATCTGTTACGGTCGTTTCTCCCACTTGTAAGTATTTGAAGGAAAGAACTGAATTCGTCTGGTATTGGCAGTCAGCCAGAGCGACTCATCGGCAGCAGACGTGTCCACTCCGAGAACCGAATCCAGGTATCGTTAGCGTTATATATTTACATTATCAATCAGCCGCACATCCATTTGGCGCCTACCCCCGCTTGTACTTACAAGTATTTGAAGGAAATAATTGAACTCGTCCCTTGATGGTAGTCAGCCAGGGCGACTCATCGGCAGCAGACATGTCCACCACTCCGAGATCCGAACCCATGTGCCATCTATCATATTCGAGCAGTAGGATTTTGGCCAAGTCCATACCACTTCATCGACCAGCAGCGCGTCCATCTGGCATCTACTCCCACTCCAATAATAAGTTGTTTCATTTTCAGAAATGGATCTGAGGAGCCGTGCAGTTGGATTCGAGTCCGATCTGGCCATTCCAGTCAGCAGACGTGCTCGACTGTAACCACAGGAAGTAAGTCCCTAGAGGAGTAAGTAGACTGATATACTAGCCAAGTACCGTATATAACTTTGCCCTGTGTTACCGCTTATTCTGTGCTAACGGTTTACCGCGTATTTTTGTGTTACTATTTTGCAAATTGCTATCTCTGTCTGAGTTACCTGGTACTGCCCCGTTTCGTTGCGTCCCGTCGCTTGTCCTCCCCTGGTAAGTAGATAAGCTATGACAGTTCTGCTCCAAAATCCCATGTTATTTCTTATGGAGGTTCATTCTGGTTTTTCAAGGTCGTTCGTGTAAAGAGCCGGCCGCGCGCGCAGGTCTTCAGTAACTTCACGAATTGGAGGGAAATTCAAATCGGTGATCAAGAATCCGTACCCTTGTTGATCGCGAAGTACGGCTTTCTACTGGTCAGTACGGTATAGGTACAGATTTTCTACTGGTTCATGTGGTACAGGTACGGCTTTTCTACTGATATGTATGGTATAGGTACAGCTTTTACTGATTTTGTCGTTTTGTCTATAAAGCCTTATTTTTCAGAGTATAAATAAATAAAAAAATAATGCACCCACAACACGGACACTGAATGGCTGAATTCTGCCATTTTCCATGACACTTTCTTAAATACCTTTGCTTATTATTACTATTATCATTGTAATGAAAATTCAAATTCACATCAGATTATAAACAGTCTGTGTTTGTTTCATTTTGAACTTAGTACACTACGCGATGCATTTCCCGATTCCTCTATTTTTACCCGTGCAGTTTTTACTTAATGAAACAAGAAACCTATTTACCTTCCACATTTCTCTCTCTCGTTCTGTAAAATTGCTGCATATGAAGCAGAACTACATAATACAACCATTAGCTTCCCCTGTAAAAACGCGGCACCACATAGAATAGACAAAATGCATTCCGCAGCACAATTAAGATGCCTTCCACTAATGACTCCGATGCGTTTGGCGCAGGAAGCACAATAAACACTTTTTGTCCGTATATTATGCACTGTTTATTAAGTACGGCGAAATGGCAAGATGGCTGCTGTTACGTTTATTCCCTGAAATTTATGTTTGCAGCTAAATGAAGTCTCTAGTAGATTTGTTTAGCTTTATTGCTTTAACTGGCACTAAAATAGAATCTTATAATTCATGAAAGTTGGGAACAATCAATCTTTACTTTATTACTATCCAAGATGGTTGTTGGGTTTAGGACTCTGTATTCGGTTTAATTAATTCGTATATACTGCAAATGTTATATTGGCGGGTTTATTGAAACTTTTGTACAGTCACGAACAAAATTAATGCCTCACTCAAAATTTGTCATTTTAAGGTTGACTTTCCTAAACCATGACGGATTTTCCTTATTTTCGTTTTGTTTTGTAGATTATCCATTCTGAAATGTGAAATCGTGCTGCTTTTAGTTAAAAATTACTTCTTTGGTACTTTCCAACATAACCCCAAATTTTTTGAGAAAACGGCGGAAAACCGATTTTTCGGTTTTTTATTTTTTTCGCTCGTAAAAATAATTAGATTTATATGAAATTATATGAAAATACACCTTTTTTTGTATCGAATAAACATGATTTTTTTGGAATCTGGGAAACAAGTAGTTTCCGAGATATTTACATTTATTTAAAAAGAAACCAAAATATCCCATGGAAAAATTTATTGGTGTTTTTTTCTTATTTAAATATTCTATCCAGGCTCATTTTAACCGTTAAAATGTCTACTTTAAAATGGTCTATACCCCTGTATACCCCTATGTCTCACCGGGAACTGAATCTTTCGATATAGAGAAAAGTACGCATCAGAAAATTTTGAAAATTTAGATAATTACTAATGTCGGTGTGGCCAATCCAACTAAAATAATTACAAGCAGCTGGCACTTCCCCTTATACCGGAAGTCGATACCAACTTGCTTATTTCAAATGGAACACCCTATATATTTTAGGGTTTTCGAAAAGAGCATAAAATATGTAGCATATCCTATACCTAAACCTAGCCGTTTTAGAGATATTTGACATTTTATAGAAAATTTGACAGGTGCAACGGTTTGCAAGAACCGTTATAACTTTCTTCGTGTAAAAGAGCCTCACTTGCTTCTTATTACGTAAAAATAACACAAGAAGAACTACGTTCTACAACTGAAATAAATTCAATAACATCAAACCAAGTGTTCCGTTTTTCGCGTTACATTTTGTCAACTTCAAACCGCAAAAACTTGTTTAGGTAAAATGGAACACCCTGTATTTTTTTACGTCAAGTTGTGTAAAATTGAATTCCCTTTTTTCTGATATTAGCGTTGTGGGGGTTAAAGATACAACTTTTTGAAATATTTGCGATTTTATTAGAAATTTATTAATTATTGTAATCATTTCAGCAAAATAGCCATGATTAGAAACAATCAGTCATTATCTTATATCAAAAAATGCCAGCACGTTTAAATTATACCAACGAAAACTTTTAAAATTTGTTTATTATTTATGGAGAATGTGATAAAGTTATTTGGTATGCATATTTAAAAAAAAATACTAGCTAGTTATGATATTCTTGTTGCTTTGATTTTACTATTGTTTTTTTCATTTTCCAGCAAAACCGGAAGTTGTATCGCAACGCGAAAAAGAGTGAAGAAATGCTATTATATTTGTATACGATTCGTGTTTGAAACAATTAGATGTATAAAATTAATCCTTTTCAATGCCTGAGCCTGGTTTGTGGAAAAAAATACTGAGACCATTTGAATTTAGTTTCTGTTATATTTTTTTAATTAAAATACTCAATCACCACGTGGTCTTATAAAAGATGCTATCCCAAATGCTTCCACACAACTTGATGACTGAATAGGTACTAACTCCAAAACTCTTGGCCCGGCCCCTCTTATGTAAATTTCTCGGAAATTACTTGTTTCCCAGATTCCAAAAAAATCATGCTTATTCAATGCAAAAAACGGTACTTTCCCATAATTTCATGTAAATTGAATTATTTTTACGAGAGAAAAAAATAAAAAACAGAAAAATCGGTTTTCCGTCATTTCCTTGGAAAATGCGAGGTTATTATGCAATATGCATTATGCAATATGCAATTATTATTATATATAATATTGCAATTATGCAATAAAAATAATAAATCTGAAAAAGCAATAAATAAAATAAAAACTGAAAACGGCAATATAACAATAAATACAAAAGAAATTGCAAACACATTTGTAGATTATTATACAGAACTAGGCAAAAAGTATGCGAGAGAAATAAAAATACCCAAAAATTTTAAAGAAAACTATAACATAATAAATAATTCAATGTATTTATATCACACAGATCTAACGGAAGTAAAAAGCGCAATAAATAGTTTAAAACCAAGAAAACCCCCTGGATTAGATAATATACGGGTAGAAACGCTAAAAGAAATTGAAGATGAAATTGTAGATCCATTAGTATATTTAATAAACAGAAGTTTTACTATGGTCAGTTCCCGAATATCTTAAAAATAGGTATAATAAAACCTCTCCATAAAGGTGGAGATATAACTGAGCCAATTAATTATAGACCAATATCCGTGATTTCTGACATTGCCAAAATTTTTGAAAAAATGTTGAAGAACAGAATAACGGCATTTTTTTATAAATTTAACATTATATCTGAGAGACAGTTTGGTTTCCAGAAAAACAAATCCACCGAAGATGCTATAGCATACCTAACACGTTATGTTTATGAGGCTTTAGATGAAAAATCACCATGCTTGTGTATATTTGTGGACCTTGCGAAAGCATTTGACACGGTATCATATAGCAACCTCTTAAAAAAATTAGAATATTGTGGCTTGAGAGGAAATATATATAATTTAATAAAAAGTTATTTGTCCGAAAGAATACAATATGTAAAAATAAATGAAACTATTAGTGAACCAAGAATTGTCAGCAACGGAGTTCCACAGGGAACAGTTTTAGGTCCACTTCCGTTCACTGTATACATAAATAACTTACTTTCGATGCGAAATATCACGGCTAAAACATTAAGTTTTGATGAAAAAAACCGCAGAAAAAGAATTTAAAGATATTAAAAAATGGTTCGATTACAATTTACTCGCTGTTAACTTTAAAAAAAAACTAGTTACTTACCATTTACCTCATATGCTAATAATCTACCTAACTTTGGTCCACTAAATATTGAAAATCTTTTAAATATTCCAGAAGCAGATTCAGTGAAATATTTAGGTATTTATCATTGACAAACACTTTAGATGGGACTTGCAAGCAAAACATGTTGCACACAAAATTCGAGGCCTGCTATATCGATTTAAATACCTAAAACCTTATCTTGATATAAAACATCTTAAAATTCTCTAGTATTCGTTAATACAATCACATCTAACATATGGTATTATGGGATGGGGAGGTATTTGCAACACTTACCTAAAAAATTTAAATAATCTACAAAAATGGATACTAAGAATAATTTATGGTAAAAGTCGTAATTACCCCCCAGATGATTTATACAAAATAAGTGAAATATTCGATTTGAGGCAATTATTTTCTTTAAAAATTTTATTATACAGTTTTAAAAACAAAAAATTGTACAAACCTATTCAACACCAATATACAACAAGAAATAAAGAAAACAGTTATCAAAATTCGAAAGCAACAAAAACTATTGGACAAAAATGCTTTCTTATTTAGGATCAAGACTATACAACAGATTACCTAAACAAACAAAAAATACAAATAAATTGCACATATTTAAGAAAAATGTTGAAAATGGTTAAAAGAAAATCCTAAATTCCTAGTACACAACATTATTAACCAAAATGTAATGTAAAAAGAACAACAAATTGGTTATTGGATTTGATATTTACATGTAATATTTAAATAAAATATTATTATTCACCGATTTTGACAGAAAACTCTGACTAAGTAAAAATTTACCAAATAGCGACATTTATAAACCAGAAGTGACAAATGTATTTAACCCATCACGAACAAGTAGTGCTTAACTACTTATGTGATTATTGCACTGTTTATTTACAAAATGACGATATGGAATTAAACCATTCAATAATAACGATATAATATGTAATTATTGTTATTTTATTGGAAATAAACATATATTATTATTATTATTATTATTATGTTGAAAAATGCCATATATGAAAGATTTAGATTTTTTTATTATCTACAACTTTTGTGAAGGACATTTCGCTACCATAAATTCTGTAAATTTATGACGAAGTTTTACAATGGAAAGGTCGCTACTTAGGTCCTTAAACCAACATTTTTACACCTATACTCGCTACGTAAGCCCTGACGGTGCGGACATGTAGGAAGACGTAAATATTCATTCATCCTTGTTAGTAACAACCTTTTTTGTTTCTCATGCTACAAAATAAGGCAAGCAATTAATTGGTCATTATTTATTACCAGACCCATCGTTTATAAAACGCCAATTATGTTATTTCCAATGGCTAATCGTCCCTTGTGTTTGTCCACCTCCGTAAAACGCGATACGATAATCATAATGGTCGATGTCTTTCCCCTTTTTTTTATACTTGATAATAATTAAATTGACCACATCCTCCCTACCATCTGAGCAGTTTGCCGATGTACTGTTTTTCATATAAAGCTATTGTAATCGATGGGAACCCACACATATGTAATATAGGTAATTGATAAGAATAATAATCTATGATTCCACGCCGTGAAGCATAATGGTAAGTGTACGTTCGAGGAATGAAGTAATAAACAAGACACCGAATATTGTGTACTTTGTAAACCTTTCATTTATATTTTCTCGGGTTATTTATTATGTTGAGTCATGGTTGCAAGGGAACGGCATTGTAGGAAATACTGGCAGAAGTGGAACTAATAACTTAAAATTGCGACACATTGTGGGTAATTTTAAAGAAAACAGTCCCATTATAGAGAAGATGCCTATCGATAATAATCTGCAATTGCTTTAATAGAATTCTTCAGTTCGATGAAAGTACGCAAAAATAATGTATTATCGGTCAACATTTACCGAAAAAAAAAAAATAAAGTGTTACTCAAAGTATCCATGCATATTTAATTAGTTCACCAGATTTTTCATTACCTGTCAAACATTCTGTCAGACGTAGAATTGTGACAGAAAGTCATTTGCAATTTTTTCAACCGTTCTTACACACCCTAACTAATAATGTAACTTTGTCCCTTACGACAGATTGCTCAAATGTTACAATGGGTGCAGTGTTGGAACAAGTATACGATGGAGAATGTAAGCCTTTAGCTCTCTCTTCACGAAAATTTAACGCTCAAAAACGATATTCTACTTTTGATAAAGAACTTACGTCTTTATATTAACCTATTAAACATTTCAGATACCTTTTGAAGGGAAGAAAGTTTGTTTGTTTTACTGATCACAAACCTTTGATAACAGCTTTATTCTATACGGTGGCGAGAAGTCCCAGACAAATATGTTATATAGACTTTATACCGCAATTTACAAACAACATTCAACATGTTTAAGGTAAAGGTGATATCATAGCTGATACGCTTTCACGAATAGATGATTTATCTGTATTGGAACAAGGTATTCCTAATAATGCTCAAACTCACACAATAATAGATTATATCTGCAATAAATTTGCGATGAACAAATTGGAGATGTGGAACTAGAAACATTAATAAAAAATCAATTATCCAAGAAAAATAATATTAAATATGTATTACAGAGAGTTAAAATTCCAAATTCGCAAGATGAGATTTGGTGTGATATACGAAGGACCTTTTAAGGTGGTATCTCGTACTGATAAAGTTATTTATATAAATAAGTAGAGCCTACAATTAGTGTAGACAGAGTAAAACCTGTTTATCTTTTAAATCTTATTAACCCAAATGTGGATAATTCGATGTCTAAAAAAAGTTAGATTCGCCATTGATTGAATGTTTGATTGCTCCTTTTTAAGAGGAAAAGTATTGTGACGTCTCTACTACTGTTGCTAGTTAGTTGTTTATTGTTATTATTTTTATATTAAAAAAGATGCCTCTGGTATCTAGGTCCGCTGCTAATAGCATCTATGATAGAAGAATAATATTTCAAGATAGATATACAGATATATTAGTTCACATTTAGAACACTATTCCAGAAGATTCTAAATTATCCATTAAACCTCCCTCTCCGTAATCGCTCAAATTCTCCGTAAACCTGGTTAAGATAGTCGGGAATTCAAAAAAACGTTAAACCACACAAATGCAGTGATTGTAGGCCGGTAATCGGGCTATAAAAAAGACATTAGTGTACGACAGTAGCTGTAGGTATTTAACTTGCTGCCATTTTACGTTACAACATTCCACAATTTAACATGGAAATAATACTCATAAACATGAATATACGTCCGTTACGCTGAAAAATTTAAGTTATTTTTATTTGTGGTTTGTGGTAATAAAAAAAGGTTGAAAGAGGGACATTTCAAGTTCCTTTATGCTTTTTATATTTATTACTCTGTTAGGGACAACAATTTACAGAGGGTAGTGTTTTAGTGTACACGATGCTTCTGTATATATTTTGGTCATTAAATTAAAAGTTAATATATTTTTTTACGTTTCGATTTTATTGGCCATCGTCATAAGTTAAATAAATATTAAAAAACTTTCTTTTTATTTATTTTATTATATATTTTTTTTTATACTGCAACATTTTTACAAGTTGTACATTTTTTATAATTATATAGTTCATATATTTGTTATTAATTTTACAATTTAATTTATTAACATCTTGTGTTGAGCTCGTGTTGTGTTTAGCAGTATTTAACATTTTGTTCATACGTTAAAATTCGCAATACTATAAAACTGGAGATAAATAACTTAAATAAAATTATAGACCCATATCCCTAATAACAACCCTATCTAAAGTATTTGAAAAAGTAATTAAAGCGAGATTAAACTCATACCTGAATAAATTTAGCCTTCTGTCTGATAATCAATATGGTCTTAAAGCAGGAGTCGCCACAAGAGATGCAATAACTAATATTTATTTAGCGTTAGATGAAGTAAAACCTTCTCTATATACATTTATTGATTGATTTATAGATTGTATTTTCAACTTTCTATATGCTTTAGTTTGGCCTCAGCAATATTTTGAAAATTTGCAATTTTTTTTGAGAAGTTTAGATTGTCAAATTATTATGCAAAAATTAAAAGTCCAATCTTGATGAAATTTGGTGGGAAGATTTAATATATAAAAAAGTTTTCTTTAGCCAAGTATGAAAGTCCTACGTATAATATAAGTATTTGAAAAAATTCCCACAAATATACGATATTTCAAAAAAATTTTAAATACTTTTGCATAGTAAAAATGAAAAGTTTAATTACAAAACTTTTTCATTGCTATAACTTTAAATAGGAAGAAAGAAACGGATTTCTTCCATATTTTGTTTAATAAAAAATTACGCACACGTTTTCAAACTAACGCATAGTGAAATTATCATTTCTTTTGCTTTTTAGGAGCGATTAAGTCAAGAATCTGCCATACTACCCGATTCATCCCACCAAAAACAAATACCGCCTGGGCTAATAAAGATAATAGGTATCACAGTTATCTTCTATTTTTAGAATCTAAGGTTTGCGACATAAGACAAATTTTTTACTTTTTACAAATGTGAAACAACATAAAAAAGAGATACGATTAGATATCCGACATACACATATTGTATGATACAAGGCAATATTCTTTAATGTTAATAACTATAGGTCAAAGATCGTATCACTTTCTAGCTCCCAAATTATACAGGGTGTCTCACCGGGAACTGAATCGATCGATATAGAGAAAAGTACGCATCAGAAAATTTCGAAAATTTAGATAATTACTAATGTCGGTGTGGCCAATCCAACTAAAATAATTGCAAGTAGCTGGCACTTCCGCTTATACCGGAAGTCGATACCAACTTGCTTACTTCAAATGGAACACCCTATATATTTTAGGGATTTCGAAAAGAGCATAAAATTCTGAGTCGAAAATACGTATATTCTATATCTAAACCTAGCCGTTTCAGAGATATTTGACATTTTATAGAAAATTTGACAGGTGCAACGGTTTGCAAGAACCGTTATAACTTTCTTCGTGTAAAAGATCCTCATTTACTTCTTGTCGCATAAAAAGAACAGAAGTTAGAACTACGTTCTACAACTGAAATAAATTCAATAATATCATACCAAGTGTTCCGTTTTTCGCGTTACATTTTGTCAACTTCAAACCGCGAAAACTTGTTTAGGTCAAACGGAACACCCTGAATTTTTTTACGTCAAGTTGTGTAAAATTGAATTCCCTTTTTTCTGATATTAGCATTGTGGGGGTTAAAGTTACAACTTTTTGAAATATTTGCGATATTATCAGAAATTCATGAATTTTTGTAATCATTGCATCAAAATAGCCATGATTAGAAACAATCAGTCATTATCTTATGTCAAAAAATGCCAGCACGTTTATATTACACCCACGAAGTCTTTTTAAATGTGTTTATTATTTATGGAGAATGTGATAAAGTAATATTAAGAACTTGCAGCACATTTGCTACTCGATATCCACAAAAACGCAAAATAACACTAACACTGTAACATGCGTATTAATCGAATTGAAGATATGGCATGAACTAAAATAGCAGAGATAAGATCAATTTAAAACATGATTTCATATTAATTTAATAATTGCTCAAAATTCCGCCCTCGAACCTCGACACATTTTTCGCACCTTCGGATTAGTTCCTCATGGGTAGCTCTTCTAATGGAATCCTGTGATATGTTTTGAAATGCATTTCTTACTCTTTGCATACAATCTTCAATGGTTGTTAATGGGCTCTCATAAACTTTATTTTTAATAGTTCCCCAAATGAAATAATCCAGAACTGATAAATCGGGCGAGCGAGGAGGCCATAAGAAAGGTCCATTATTGGCAATCCATTGATCATAAAAAGTTTCTTGTAAATAATTATTAATTAAATATGCGTTATGTGAGGGAGCACCGTCGTGCTGATAAAAAATGTTTCTATGTTCGGCGAGAGGTAAATTTTCTAAATAGTTATTATTCAAATTTTGTAACATATATATTTCACCTAAAAAAAAAAAAAAAACAAAAATTTAGCTATCCATATTAACAGAAGAGAAAATTTAATTTACCGTTTAAATTTTCCTGATAAAATTGTAATGCCACCAATCTATCGCTTTTTATGGCACAGTAAACATTGAACTGCCAACTTTCCTGAAAGTTTCGCTCTCTGAACATATGAGGATTTGAGTCACTCTAATAATGCGAATTGTGTCTATTAATAAGTTCATTTTTAGTAAATTTTGCTTCATCTGTCCATATAATATTTCCCAAATAAGAATCGTGACCCTCAGACCTTATTAGAATAAACTCACAAAAATTCTGTCTTCTTAGGAAATCTATTTCTCTTAATCCTTGAACCATATGGAATGAAAATGGGTGAAACTTATGTTTTAATAAGATTCTGTGAATTGAATCCTTGCATAGTCCCGATTCCAGAGCAGCTGGTCTTAATGACATCCTTGGAAATGCATGAAAATATCCCAGAATGACTATTTCAATGTTTTCGTCATCAACAATAGGCTTCCTTCTTTGCATTTTTGCCTTGACAGAGCCAGTATGCGTTTTACCTTGTTTGGTCTGTTTTTCTGGATATCGAGTAGCAAATGTGCTGCAAGTTCTTGATATTACTTTATCACATTCACCATACATAATAAACAAATTTAAAAAGTCTTCGTGGGTGTAATATAAACGTGCTGGCATTTTTTGACATAAGATAATGACTGATTGTTTCTAATCATGGCCATTTTGATGAAATGATTACAACAATTCATGAATTTCTAATAAAATCGCAAATATTTCAAAAAGTTGTAACTTTAACCCCCACGATGCTCATATCAGAAAAAAGGGAATTCAATTTTACACAACTTGACGTAAAAAAATACAGGGTGTTCCATTTGACCTAAACAAGTTTTCGCGGTTTGAAGTTGACAAAATGTAACGCGAAAAACGGGACACTTGGTATGATATTATTGAATTTATTTCAGTTGTAAAACGTAGTTCTCCTTATGTTCTTTTTATGTGATAAGAAGCAAATGAGGATCTTTTACACGAAGAAAGTTATAACGGTTCTTGCAAACCGTTGTACCTGTCAAATTTTCTATAAAATGTCAAATATCTCTGAAACGGCTAGGTTTAGGTATAGGATATGCTACATATTTTCGACTCAGAATTTTATGCTCTTTTCGAAAACCCTAAAATATATAAGGTATTCCATTTGGAATAAGCAAGTTCGTATCGATTTCCGGTATAAGCGGAAGTGCCAGCTGCTTGTAATTTTAGTTGGATTGGCCACACCGACATTAGTAATTATCTAAATTTTCAAAATTTTCTGATGCGTACTTTTCTCTATATCGATCGATTCAGTTCCGGTGCGACTCCCTTACTCAGTCCCTGATTCTTAGTAAAGCGAATTATATCTTTTATGCTGATCCAGAACCTCCAGATATGCTATATTGATTACATTAAATATGAAAATATGTAAATATAATCGAGTTCACCTATTATCAGCACTAAAAAAACGCAACAAAAACTTTACGACCTCATTAAAATACCATCCCTCTTTGTGCTATATCGACAGCAAATTGACTCGCTTACCTTTATAGGTTTTAATGTCCGTCGGCTTGTTTGATGGTAGCAAGCCGCTTGGCCCACGGCGTTAATTAATTATGTCGTAAAGTTTTTGTTGCGTTTTTGAGTGCTGATAATAAATGAACTCGACTGCACATGTTAATATCTTTTTTATCGTTATGTTTGTAGATATCTTAGTGATATATTATATTACTTTGTATTTCGTGTATTTTACTTTGTACTTCGAAACAAGTGTTCTCTCACTTATCGAACTCCTGGTTTATTTAGTATACATTTACTGTAACTTATTATTTATATTCTGTTTATCATTTTCTGTAAATAAACATTATCATTATTATAGTTATGGTTGTAGTTTGGTTGGTTTGCGATTCATAAATTCATTATTTGAGTCTTGGGTCCACTCTATAGAAAAATAGATATTGGACGATCATCCAATTCTGCAGTGAAAGGTTCGGAGACAAAAATTACATACTGACAATAGATCCCTCAGGCAAACGAACGGAAACAAACCGGACGTTCTCTTTCGGGAGGCTTAAACCCAATAACGAGGAAAATATAATTAAATCAGCATCGGTCAACCCTTCTTACGCGGGGTAACCAAGGATATAAAGCAATTAAAATGCCCGCGAAGACTTTTTGATTAGGCTATCGATCAAGCGCCGAACAACGGCCGTTGCAGGATGCATTGGCAAAACGCTCTGGCATTTGTGATTGTTTAGTTAGTCACGGCGAGGCAGGCCATGCAATATGCATGCGGTTTTTAATAAGCACACTCCCCATACCAGAGCGCACTCGATGGCATGGCACAGGTTTGCTGCTGGGAACCCTGGAATATTATTAATTAGGTTTGTCCCTACGTTGAGCTGCGTCCCTCTCTGTTAACGTTGCTGGCGGCACATTCAAGGGCTTTCCCTCCTATTACCACGCTTTCAAATTGACGTTATGTGGCGGTATTCAGTTATTACAGATTAATATTTGGTTAACGTGGATTTTAGGCGGTTTAATTGCCGGTCTCTTAAGTAGAGGGCTCTTCTGTTCCTTTTCTGTTTATTGCTGTTTCGACTGTTTGAGGGAAGGTTGAGATTTGTCAGGAAAAATGTGTTCGGAAGTTGTTATATTCAGTTGTCTCATTAATAAGCCAGTCCCTAAACGACGAGTAGAAGTTGTTTTGATAGAGAATATCTTTATCACAGATAATCTCGATTCTCATATTCGTAAAGACTATGCTTAAACTTTTATAAACGTTTAAGAAATTGAAGACACGACTTATGCAACTTTCCAGGGCCTTAAACTGCCAATAGACACAGTCATTTTATCTTTGTCTTTTTTGCCAGTGTATGTTATAATTCAAGGTATTTAAAATGTTAATGCTAAGAATTGGAAGACTGTTTATTTATTTGGAGTAAATATAGATTTGTAGAGAAAATTTCACACCTCTACTTTTTAACCAATAAGATACCTTAATTTTGACTAGTTACCATGGCAATTAAAAAAAATTCCGGAAATTTTTTCGAGGCGCCACGATATTTAAGTGAAAATTTTTTGACAGTTGAAAAGGTAAACATATGATCTACAACCATTAAATAATGTAGATGTACCTGTGAAAAATGCAAAATTTCTGAATTAACATTATTATTTATTATTCGCTATAAAGTTTCATTAAACAGAAAACACAAATTTGTTAAATTATTATTCATTAACAATTTATAATTCAAAAAACGTAGGATGTACAAACATAGTAAGATTTAAATGTTGCTTGAATTCTAACCCATCCTCTTTTCTTAATGGTGAATAGGAACGTGACATATATGTAATATTTTGAAACAATTTTGTTCAAATCTCTTTTACGCAAAAGGCCATATTTACTTGACATCTGCAGCAGACTTTCTTGGATTTTCGTAAACAAACCATTCGACTCTAACGCTTCCTGGTCGCAATCTTCCATTAAATTCGTTAAATATATTAATCTTGGATGACATATTTGCGCTTGACTCAACTCTTTGCAGTATTTACATAAATTGTACTTTTCAAAGCATTCCATTTTTCTCAAATTGTTTAACGCAAATACTTACAAGAAATGTTTTACATAAAAATATCTTTGTTTGCTGGTTTACTATACAGTAACTTGTAATTGTAATTTACCAATATAAACCTCATCTGTCAAAAGCATGGCCGCCTATATCACGGCCACCTACTGCAACAAACCATGTTAATATTATATTTTTTAAATTAGAAGTGTCATGGATTACTTTAACAAAAAATACATTTCTACCACCTTTAGTAACCTAAAATTATGAAAGGGCGATAGACTGAACTAATATCCATCTGAGTTTTAGCATTTGGTGTAACTAAAGTTGGTAATTTTTTTTTACTTAACGAAATATGGTGGATATACCTATATGATTTTTTTAGAATTTATTTCATGTTGAACTAATATCTTCATTGGCAAATCTCTAATGATATCGACTAAT
Source organism: Leptura quadrifasciata (assembly GCA_963675555.1). NCBI lineage: Eukaryota > Metazoa > Arthropoda > Insecta > Coleoptera > Cerambycidae > Leptura > Leptura quadrifasciata. The sequence goes on along the minus strand of OY776681.1, from coordinate 6,908,295 downwards.
AAGCAAAATAATAACGAAATAAATTTAATTATTATAGGTTTTATTAATATTAAAAACACAATTATTATAAATGTTTGTGGGCTGGCTTGAATTGGTGGGTTGAATCTGGGTACTTTCTGTTTTATTTTGCATTGTGCTCTGATCATGATTAAACTTGCTAGTACTTGATGAAATTCTCCTCATGGATTCAATCATCTGATGATGATGTTCAACGTCCAATTGTAAGTAAGATTTGATTGACTGACTATTACTGTGTCCAGTAATTTTATTGAGCTGTTGTTCACCAACTCCTTCCTTGGCCAATTTCGAAACAGCTGTTGCTCTTGCAGAATGATTAGTTATTTTTACTTTTTTAGTGTCAATTCCTATATCAGAGGCTGCTGATTTAAACCATGAAGATACAATGTTCTTACCAACTGGGCTATTCTTGTACCATCTTTTCGAATTGGGCTGACTCCAGTATGGGTTTGGTGTTAAGAATAATCTGTCGGTCTGAATAAGATTTCCCCTTTTTTCCATCAATTTCTTAAACAAACGAACCGGACACATTTGTGGATTGTCGAAACTTGTAATCAACCATTTACTATCCGACAGTTTTTTAGAACCACCTTGTGTGGTTTTGGAGAATATTGGATTATATTCTATCCGACCTTTTGGCTTTCCGAAATTATCAGTTTCTTCTTTGAAGTATTGGATACAGGCAGAATATCCTTCCCCTCCTCTCCATGCCAGCTCATGTGAAACTATGTGAAAAAATTTACGCTGCAATCCATCTGGAGAATTTTCATTCCACATTTCAATAATTTTTTTGTATTCGTCACTGGTTAAGGCTGAAGCACTCACTTTTCTTTTTAATGGGTCTCTCTGTAATATTTTGCAGCTCTGGCGGTCGCAAATTCCACATCATAAAACGGATTAAATTTTGTTTTATATTTTTCGTAATAAATTTCTTGTAACTGCTTAGCAGTAGAGTTCCACATCACTTTGACCACACTTTCCTTATAATCTTCAAAATTTTTCTTTTTCATATTAAATGCGTAGTCCTCCAATATAGTAGCCACCTACACTCATACACTCATGAATATTATACAACTTTTCGTCACAAAATTCAACAAACTGTTTCCATACACTTGATTTTGATTTTCGGGTGTTATCTGGTGTTTATTTTGAATTTCTTGTCTAATTACCTGTTGATTTTCTTTACCAAATCGCGACATTTCGCTATACACTTATTAAACTCAACGTACAGACCTTTTAAACTAGTAATTATTAAGCTTTGTGACAGAACCGGTTAAACAAAAATGACAAATCAACATATGTCAAAAACAACAATACCCTGGCCAACTTGATAAGCAATGAAATTAATTTAAAATGTCAGGTTGGATTAATAATTTTTTTCCAAATTATGGTGTTAAGTGGTGTGAAATTTTTTTACCGAATACCACGCAAGCTTAAATTATTCTTGGAAATAATTTAAGTTCTTGTGATATTATAAGTGAAAATTTTACATGGAGCAATGCGACAGAAAAATAATTTTGTTTTGGTGAAACTAAGAATATCCTGAGTTTTATCCTTCGAATAGGTGGGGGAACCCTTTTTTTCGCGGAAAAGAGGTAAATTGGACATTTTTAAGGGTGGTTTTTCAGTTTTAGTTTATTTTGGACCTTTTAAAATGCTAGTTAAGAAACGAGAATAGTACCTTTTTATTGTCGATGGTCAAGGAGAATTCAGTTCAAATTTCGTGAAAATCAGTTCACCGCTCCCCACGATACGTCCATTGTATATGCTGAAAAATAGTCTGCCAAATTTTATTAAAAAATATCCAATAATTTGTTCGCAATTCCATTTTTAGTCGAAATTCCACAAAATTTTCAAAACTTTCCACAATTTGTCCAAACGGTCGAACGATTTTTTTAAACCAAAATGAAGGTATTCTTATGTACTTTCACGTGATGTTACTAAAAAATAACTTTTTTTTAATTTAGCCGATTTTTTGTCATTTTTCGTGTAAACATGCGCGAGGCGATTTCCTGTCATTGTCGGTATTATACGTATCCGCGCACAAGTATACGTGTAATTATTCATTCTAAAAATTACAATATTAATAATAAAAAGTGATTGTGAGCAGGTTTTAAATTAGATAAAAAAGACTTCCGAAGGTAAGATATAATTTTTTTTTTCGAATAGAAAATTCACTTGATTTTTATTAAACTTTTTACATATATTGATTATTATTTTATTTTATTCATGTTTTCTTTTTCTAGTAGTTGTACTAGATATGCTACTGCCAGAAGTTGTCTACTTCCGAATCGGTAACTGGAGTTTGGAATATTTCTTCACTCTCGTCATCGTTAAAGTCGTATACATCCGAGATATTTTCTGATGTTGGTTAAAAAAAAATCGTTCGACCATTTGGACAAATTGGAGAACGTTTTGAAAATTTTGTGGAATTTGGACTCAAAATGAAATTGCGATCCGAATGTATATTTGGCTTTTAGTCACCTTCGTAAAAGATGTAGTGTGTTGACCAAACAATGTTACGCTGAATACGTCGGTACTATTGAAAGATCTATTTCGGATAATGTTAAATGCTTCTGGAATTCTGATTAAATCAAATCGAAAATCTCATTGTTTGCCCCTCTCAATGTCCTATGATAATATCAAGGCCGAGGGTGGGGAGGATATATCGAATTTGTTTGCGAACTACTTTTCCTCAGTTTACAGTCCGTCTCACAATATTGAATGTAATTTCACTCTCGATGTAACAGTAGATTTACATGAAGTATATATTAGCCCATTAGACGTGGAAACTGCCCTTGGCTTGCTTGATGTTAATAAAAGTGCAGGTCCTGACAAAATTCCACCGCTCTTTTTAAAATCTTGTTCGAAATCGCTCTTTCTACCACTCTTTCTCATATTTTCTTTATCCTTGAAAACAGGCACGTTTCCATTTTATTGGAAAAGTTCATACGTAACTCCGATTTACAAATCCGGCAACAAATCTTTCATCAGCAAGTATAGACCAGTGTGTAACCTAACTGTAATACCAAAACTATTTGAGTCATTAGTGGGAAAAAATATATCTAACTCTTTAAGTAATGTCATCATTCCAGAGCAGCATGGATTCCTCCTCCAAGGTCGTTCTGTCGATTCTAACTTGTATATCTATCTACACCAATTTCGTTGTTAAATCATTAGTAGAAGGTGCTGATGTTCATGCCATATACATTGACTTTAGTAAAGCATTCGATAAGGTAAATCACTCTCTTCTTATAAAAAAACCTACATAGCATTGGACTTGGTCCTCCTTTATTATCATCGTGGATTCAGTCGTATCTCTCTGAGAGAACTCAACAAGTTCTCGTTGACAGTTATACATCTGAGTCATTTTCGGTAACATCTGGAGTGCCTCAGGGTTCCCATATTGGTCCCTTATTGTTTAACTTGTTCATCAACGACATTGCTAAGTGTATCGAATGTAAATTTTTACTGTTTGCGGATGACCTGAAAATATTTAGTAATATCTCTTCTCAGGTTGATTGTGCACAGATTCAAAAAGATCTTCAAACAATTTATGCTTGGTGTGTTGATAATGATATGATTCTTAATGTCGAGAAATGCCACTCCATGACGTTTAGTCGCAGGCTGTCACCCATTAATTTTGACTACAGCATTAACAATGTGAGATTACGTAATGTAACCACTGTGAAAGACTTAGGAGTTATATTTGATTCTAAACTTTCTTTCTCGGACCATTTTGAAAAAATGATTGCGAAAGCAAATAAAATGTTGGGGTTTCTTAAAAGAATGGCTCAAGACTTTTCAGATCCTCGTGCGTTAACTACATTGTATATTTCTCTGGTTAGATCTGTTATGGATATCAATAGGCTCGAATCTGTTCAAAATAAATTCATTCGATTCATGAGCTATAAACTTGGCACAAGGGGATTTTTTTTAAACTGCGAGGAAACGAAATTATATTTGGGTATCAATTCCTTACATACCAGGCGTCAATATTACGATCTTTGTTTTGCATTCAAAATTATCAACAATTACATCAGTTCTCTTGATTGCTTGGAGTCTATGTGTTTTAGGGTGCCATCTTTCAACACTAGAAATGTGTCTATTTTATCTATACCTTATTGTAGAACAACGTATGCAATGTTCAATTCTGTAAATAGAATAAGTTCAACTGTGAACAAATTCTACAACGAACTTGATTTATTTAATAAATCTCTTGATGGTTTTAAAAATCAGGCAAAACGTGCTATATAGACCAGGGCCAATCCTGTTTAAGACAATAAAAATTCTTAGCAGTATACGAATGGTCGGAAAATGTAGTTAATGGTGTAAATAATTAAGGAAAAATCATCCAGACTGAGTAAAAGTTCTGGAAGGGGGGTTGGGGTGGTAATATATACGTTTTTAGGGGTTGGTACCCATTTTTTGCGATTTGCGACTAAACTATGCATCCTATCGAAAAATGTTGAATGTAAAAGTTGTAGATAATGAAAAAATCTAAAACTTTCTGGTTGATCATTATTGACCATAACCTCAAAATTATCGATAAAAATGCAATTTCGGTTTTTAATTTATAACTATCGCAAAATTTTTTAAATTTTCATCCAAATCGGTGAAAATGTTCTTTTTGTGTGTTTCAAACAAGCCCAAATTTTTTCAAAGCGAAATATTTAATTTTCGATGTTCTATGAAGAAAATAAGAAAAAAATACCTAATTTTCAATCGAAAAATTTGGTTAGCAAATTTTCGATTAATGAACTTTACTAGTGCTCGTTGTTTTCGTTGAAATCTCAACTTTAATATAGAATTAAAATATAATATTGTTTATATACAAAAATATCGTTAAAAAACGAAAAATCGAAAAAACTACTTTTTAAAAATCGAGTTTTCGGTGAAAATCATGAATTTCTTTTTCTTTATTGTAAATAAACGTTTACATTCATAAAAAGCGTTAATTCTCATACAATACTATGTTATACAAGTAATGTACATGTACTTAACTATTCTCGGCTTTCAAAGTCCCGAAACCATTATTTAAACTGCAATTAAATAGGTAAAAATTCAAAAAACACAAAGGCTGTAAACTGAGAAAATTTGTTAATTATTTCTTGTGATTCGTAAGTATTTACAAATTATCACGTCAAGGTCTTATATTTGATTATAAAATACAAAAATTAAAAGTAAAATAACTTTATTGAAATCTTTTTTTCTTCGTGGGCAATTCTTCATCGCCAGAATCGATGAAACTTTCGATTTCTTCACATTCATTTTCTATATCTTCAATTTCTTGGAGTTCTTCTGGATTGTTCAGTACAGTATCATTATTTTTATTATTATTTATTAGACAGTGGGTACTGTCTTCGTCTTCGATGCCCTAGAGATTACAATTTTTTTCGTACGATTTTTCGGCATTAGAACATTTATCAGAACCGTGACAATTTGAGCACAAATTTGTGCACTTTAAGCCATGCTTGCGACACCCACATTTGTTATTACCGCAACCTGTTTCGCAGCTGCAGCAGATAATTTTCAATAAATTTTCGGGAATTAATTCTTGTTCTGTAAATATAGGTACGATGCCATTAACGTGATGTTTCCATCCCCAATCCGTAGCTGTTAATTGATTACCAAGCCAACTTTGTATTTGAAAATACACCCTGTAACAATGTTGCTTAGCTGCCCCTTCGGTTGGAGGTAATTTTTTCAAATGAAATGAGGATTTAGCAAATCTTAAATCGTGTAGAGATGTATATAAATTTTTACTTTTGTAAATAGAAGCTATTATTTTTAATCCATTTTGGGTAATCGTTTGTTTGTCTGCATTTGTATTGCAATAAATTTCTGCAAGATTAGGTAAATGTTTATCGGCCAATAATGATTTTATAATTTTATTTTTTCCTTTCCCAGCAAAACTGGAAGTTGTATCGCAGCCAGAAAAACAATGCAAAAATGCTACAAAATGTTTATGTGATTTATGTTTAAAACTATTAGAGGTGTAATAAGTATCATTAATATTTCCTGCATCAGGTTTGTGGAAATAGATATTCATTTCATGTGAACTGAATTGATTTAAAAGAACTAAAAGATCTATGTCTTGACCAACAACTACCACTATTTTATCGGAGTTTTTTGCTACTTCAAGGGATGTAATGATAATTAGGAAATCTGCATCTTCTTCGGCTTGTTTGCAGACAAAATTGTTTAACATTCCCATTGCAGTTTAAACAATGTTTTCGAGACTTTGAAAGCCGAGAATAGTTAGGTACCTTTAAATTACTTATATAACATAGTATTGTATGATAATTAACGTTTTTTATGAATGTAAACGTTTATTTACAATAAAGAAAAAGAAATTCATGATTTTCACTGAAAACTCGATTTTTAAAAAGTAGTTTTTTCGGTTTTTCGCTTTTTTAACGATATTTTTGTATATAAACAATTTTATATTTTAATTCTATATTAAAGTTGAGATTTCAACGAAAAAAATGAGCACTAGTAAAGTTCATTAATCGAAAATTTGCTAACCAAATTTTTCGATTGAAAATTAGGTCTTTTTTTTATTTTCTTGATAAAACATCGAAAATTAAATATTTCGCTTTGAAAAAATTTGGGCTTGTTTGAAACACAAAAAAGAACATTTTCACCGATTTGGATGAAAATATAAAATTTTTTGCGATAGTTATAAATTAAAAACCGAAATTGCATTTTTATCGATAATTTTGAGGTTATGGTCAATAATGATTAACCAGAAAGTTTTAGATTTTTTAATTATCTACAACTTTTTCATTCAACATTTTTTGATAGAATGCATAGTTTAGCTGCAAATCACAAAAAACGAGTACCAACCCCTAAAAACGTATATATTACCACCCCAACCCCCCTTCCAGAACTTTTACTCAGTCTGGACGATTTTTCCTTAATTATTTACACCATTAACTACATTTTCCGACCATTCGTATACTGCTAAGAATTTATCGTCTATTACGATAACGGTTTGGCCCTGGTCTAATACTGCAGTAATCCTTATAAATAATCATACTTTTACTTATATATTATACTTGTTATTAGTCTTTAGTATTTGTATTTATTTGTCTTCACATCTCTTTCATATAATGTTTATTTTAATTGTTAATGCTGTTGCCTGCCATGTAAATGTATTTATACGTAAATAAATAAATAAAATATTGGATATTTTTTGCTAAAATTTGGCAGGCTATTTGTTAGTTATATAGGTAACTTTCGTCTACAATTTTATCAAATTCGGTTTAATTTTGGCCAAGTTAGCCGTAATTCAATTTTTTACATTTTTTCAGTATATTTATATATATATCATGGGAGGCGGTGAACCGATTCTCACGAAATTTGAACTGAACGTTCCGTCAACATCTACAATAAAATGGTACTGTTCTAGTTACTCAACTAGCACTCTAAAGGGCGCAAAATATAATAAAACTGAAAAACCACCCTCAAGTTTATATGGTTTATTTGCATTAGTAACTTTTTATTCACTTTATTCCGATGTTTTATAGAAATAATTATTCCATTACATATTCATGGTTTTATTTTTTATACCGTCATTGTAAACATCAGTATTTTTCTATATAGAACTAACTCATGTTACATATTTCATCAACACGACATTAGTAGCTATAATTGTTCTTGAAAGTTGTATAGTATTAAATATCAATTTTCTGTAACAATTAGTCACGAAACTATGAATATTTAAATAGACTTATACCGTTTAATACATTCACAAAAACCACATTACGATCGCATACAAAATTAATAAACCAAAATCACCCTGAAATTCCGAGAAACAAATCGTATTAAGAACCTTATTACTAACGTCAAAACTCTTTAAAAAAGGACTGCATTAATAACGAAAAAACTTCATTACACAACCTGAGTATTTAATTAAATATTCGCCTTGCCTTACTCGGAGGCTTCCTCAAAACGTTTTAGGGTGTGAAAAAAAATTAAACGTCTATAAAAAGTTCATCAACCCAGAGGGATAATAAAAAGGCAAGGAACGCGGATTTAAATTTAAGAAAAGGGAATAATTTGACCGAGCGCTGTTGCATGCGATATTAAACTCCATATTGGGGGATTTTAAAAAATTAATATGAACTTCCCCAGGACGAGGAACCGGCTTATGAAGTGTCGGGAAGTCTCCCGAGGAGCTTAGAAGGGAGACAGGGATTTTCGCAGCCGCAGCCAGTACATTAATCCGGTAAAATACTACACAAGATTTACAGCTACTTGGTCACCAGTAAATTAGGGAAGATTTAAGTTTATTTATGTGCAGTTGCAAGTAAACATTGAAAAAATCATGAGTTATATGTGGAGTGAGGGCTAAATCTGTTTAGGGATTTCTTTCAGGAACGACGGTGCTTACGGCAGCGTGAGCGCTTAGACACGGCCATCTTTTCTATACCCTGTTATTAAGAGAAAGTTGTAAATCACTGCATAGCACACATTCGATGGGCGTACATCTTTCTGAATTATTTTCTACGTTATGAATATACAGGATGTTCTCAAAGTACGTTAAGAAAATTCATTAGGTGATCGTAACAAAAATAAATCAACAAAAAATTTGTGGGATACAGTTAATAAAACAATCAATAAAAATAAAAACAAAATTACAGAAAATGGTGAAGAAATAACAAATCCTTCAAATTCTGGAACGCTTGGCCGAACATTTTGTGGTTGTAATAGACAGCGCTTAGTATCACAGTAGAACAACGGAAAATATTCCAAATCCTGGCATGAAAAAAGCAGACGTACATGCCTGATTGAGAAATGGACTAACGCCTGCATGACAATAGCGACATGTAAAACAGCCAGCAGGCACCATCTAGCGGTCCAGTGTCTGTTGCAATCGAAAAATAAATAGCCTGACTTGGCTTAGCGATCGAAGCATTAGCGTTTTGATGGTAATATGCAATTATTACACTTAACGCGCCAGATTTGTAACTTTGGTTGCAGTCTGGTTACTTTCCTTATAGTAAAATAAGGATTTATAGAGGAGTTTGCGACTAAAAATATTATGTTTAATATTCCGCCCTCTAAAAGCACATTTGAACTATGCTAAGCCAAGTCAGGCTATTTATTTTTCGATGTGAAAATACCGGGATGTACTATAGTCAAAAGATTCTCATGTCGGTCGTCGCATACCTACCTTGCACTGACGAGAGCCAACAGCTCGAAACTGCAGTCTGCAAGTGGTGTGTAACGACTGGCAAGGGAGCTCCTTTAAGTAGGATCAGTCTTTCGGCTGGTGTTTGTTGCAATCGAAGCATTAGCGTTTTGATGGTAATATGCAATTATTACACTTAACGCGCCAGATTTGTAACTTTGGTTGCAGTCTGGATACTTTCCTTATAGTAAAATAAGGATTTATAGAGGAGTTTGTGACTAAAAATATTATGTTTAATATTCCGCCCTCTAAAAGCACATTTGAACTATGCTAAGCCAAGTCAGGCTATTTATTTTTCGATTGCAACAGACACTGGACCTCTAGATGGCGCCTGCTGGCTGTTTTACATGTCGCTATTGTGAAAATACCGGGATGTACTATAGTCAAAGGATTCTCATGTCGGTCGTCGCATACCTACCTTGCACTGACGAGAGCCAACAGCTCGAAACTGCAATCTGCAAGTGGTGTGTGACGACTGGCAAGGGAGCTCCTTTAAGTAGGATCAGTCTTTCGGCTGGTGTTTGTTGCAATCGAAGTATTAGCGTTTTGATGGTAATATGCAATTATTACACTTAACGCGCCAGATTTGTAACTTTGGTTGCAGTCTGGTTACTTTCCTTATAGTAAAATAAGGATTTATAGAGGAGTTTGCGACTAAAAATATTATGTTTAATATTCCGCCCTCTAAAAGCACATTTGAATAAATTGTATTAGTAAATATTTTGGATAAAATAAATGTAAATTGTTTCACCCTTTATAATACAAATGTATCATGCCATTTTCTATACAGAGATCCAAAAATTAAATATAACCATATATATTTGTTTATGTTATAAATAATAAAGAATTTAAGGAATATAAATAAAGAGGATTTATTATTATTAATAAAGAAACCACGCTCTCTTCCACCTCCATTCAATATTTGGCGAAATTATTTTAAATAAATATAAATTAGTCTTTGGAAGGACTAAAAATGCCGGATATTAAAATTGCAAATTAAGTCTTGACTTGATATAGACGGCCACTCCAGCATTAAATATTTAATTTAGGTTTTTCGAGGCAATATAAATTCTACGTTTATTAATAATACACCGGTAGGCAATTACTCTTACTATCGCAGGTAGAAACAATTCCTCGTATATTTCTGAATATGAGCCTTAACCTTATTGATTCACAGAAACCATAAAACAAAGAGTAAGGATTCTTATATTTCTATTATAACTTTCTAAGGACAGTTTATTTCCATAAGCTAATAAAAATGTATGTTACATTTTTAGATATTTTTGAGGTCGTGACATCATGAAAGCTCAGAAAGTGGAAGATTAACTTTTTGGGTTAGGAATCTCATTAATGGAAATGTACAGTTGATAATGAAGCAGAAATCTTTCCCGAATTTACAAGGGCATATTTTCTAGATATGCACATTTAATTTTCAACTTATTAAAGTTCTAATGTCATTCTGTTAGATTTAAGTGAAATAAGTTTTACATAGAGAGCAACGCTTAAAATTTAGATTGGATGGCATAACTTCGATGCAAATTTCAAACAGATGTAGAATGCTAAATTTGTTCTGCTAAGTTTCAGTTTCATACCAAGTCGGATCTTGATGTATGCTTAAGGTTAAAGTTGATATTGTACATATATTCTGCGGGACCGTGCAAGAAGAGATCCCTCCGATTGAGCAGGAAATTGAGTGAAAAAACGAGATAAAGCACTTCTTGTCGCGACTAACATTGGCGATGTCTTCGTTAATTATTGATCAGTTTAAGATTTATCACTTCGACATCCAGTGGAAGTATAGTAACGAAAAAAAATTATTATTATTTTTGTTGTTGTTGAAATAGGCTTAAAATGTCATGAAATGTCGAGATTTTAAACTTGAGCGAAACTGTCTGTAGGTCTGTCTGTCTGTAATTTCTTTTGTGCGCACGTTTACTCTGGAACCGTTTGTGATATTGACTTGAAATTACTTAAGTTTAGTTACACATATTAATAAAATCTGATTATTTTAAATGAAATTGTAATCAGATTTTATTAATATGTGTAACTAAACTTAAGTTAAATGTTTTATTTATAACAGTAGGAGTGTAGCTATGTGTGTGGGATCGACCACTAGTTACGTTTTAAGAAATTTTCCTGCCATGTGTTTCGACGCAGGTTTATCAAATTAACCTCAAGTTAATGTCTTGAGAAAGCTAATAAACATTAGCGAAAGCTTGACAATAACAAAGAGTTTTCTTTTTGTATTGGCCAAAATACCTTATCACTGACTGCAACCTCAATAAATTTTATGTTTATATATATATATATATATATATATATATAAATAAACAACGCACTTGAATAATAATAGCTAAAAATATTTACTAGGACAAGGACCAAAAAAAGAACAAAAATATCACTGTTACTTGCTTAATAGATAACTTTTAAAATATATTTATATTTGAATTTATTAATATTAAAAACTTTAAAATCTTCAGGAATTATATATTATAAGTTGATATAGCATTAAAAATAAAGTTCCTTCTAAATATGGCCGTCTGGTGATGAGGCATTGTAAACTTGTTTTTAAACCTTACATTTTTTGTATGCACAGAGGATCGTGTATTAAATTTATTTTTTAGAAAAGAGGAGGAGTTGGGAGATATCAATGTTCTATGTACAAAATTACTTAGGTGATGAATTCTCCGATTATTCATATTAAGCCATTTACAATCATTAATCTTATGAGGGATATGATCAGATTTTCTTAATCCAAATATAGTGCGACAACATGAATTTTGAACTTTTTGAATGCGATTCTTGTCAGATTGGTCAAGACATAAGCCAAATACAAAATCACAATAGTTAAAATGAGACAACACGAGTGACTCACATAACATTTTTTTCAGATTTAAATTTAAAATGTGACGATTTGAAAATATTAGCTTCAGAGAAGAATATGCCTTTTGCATCAATTTTTTTACATGGCCCTTAAATCGCAGGTTAGAATCAAAGACAACTCCAAGACATTTCGCTTCGTCAACAATCGGTAAAGTCGTACCATCAATTTTAATATCAAGACTGGTGCGTAGAACATTGATTTTATTCTTACTACCAAATAACATTAATTTAGATTTAGAGGAGTTTAACTTTAAATCATGCTCGACTGATAAACTCTTAACTTTATTAAGCTCATGATTTATGATATCACACGCATCTGCCATATTTTCGATATGAAAATGTGAATAAAGCACTGTGTCATCTGCATAGGCTTGTATCCGACAATTTGAAACAGAGGAAATAATATCAGACGTGTAAATGATGAACAACAGAGGACCAAAAATTGACCCTTGAGGTACACCTGATAATATATCTAAGCTTGCAGAAGAAGCATTATTAATTAAAAAATTTTGTGAGCGTCCATTTAAATAAGATAGCAGGTTGATCAAAACCATAGTATTTCATTTTAGCACATATAAGTTCGTGATTGATAGTATCAAATGCTTTATAAAAATCTACTAATACCAACACACTCACCAGCCCCTTATCCAACGCCTCAAACATGTCATTGGTAACAACAGCTAATGCAGTGGTAGTACTAAACCCTTTTCTAAAGCCGCATTGCGAATCAGGCAAAAATTTATTGAGTATGAAATAATCATATATTTGGTAAAATAAAACTTTCTCAAAAATTTTGGACATGACCAGTAAAACACTGATAACTCTTAAATCGGAAAATGTGGAGGGGTCATTATTTTTTGGTAATGGCTTGTGTTACCTCCTTTCTCTTATTATTTATTTTTGAGAAAGAATTGAGGCAACATGTGCGGACGACTAGCTGGTTTAAGCCGGAGCAGAGAGCCGTGGGTCCAGAGCATTCGTAAGAGTGGAGAAACTTACCCTTTCTGACATGTACAGCATAAGCGAGAAAAGGAGACAAAGAAAAATTGATGTTAAATTGGGCACCATCTATAGTAAAATAAGCAAAATTGTCTCTTTTTCTCGAATAACCAGTCTGCTATAGATCAGACTGAAATTGTTGGTAAGAGAAATAAAAAGATAGTGTAAAATGAATGACAAAATATATTACATAAAAAAATTTAGACAAATCGGTTTGAGACAAATTGAAATGTAAAAAATATATATATATATAAAAGACAAATTGATACCAGTATCCTAGATGATTTATGGCTCAGGTGACTGGTTCTGGGACAGCAATCCAGGCCCACAATTGTCTCTTGTTGCAAGAATTCTAGATTTTCCTTGGCAATTTACGTCTCTCAATGAATGGGGTGAAAATTGTAGGAAGTTTAACCAACTATGTGGTTTAATGAAAAGGTAACCCAAGTTTATCAAATTTATGCAAGTTATTTATGCAAAATTTAAGCAAGGTTAGCTGTGCAAATATAAGCTAGTTAGCTGTACCAAATATATTTAAGTTAGCTGCACGAAATATTAAGCTAGCTGTACAAAAGCTGCAGGAAATTAATTTAAGCTATACAAAAGTAAGCTGATTAGCAGTACAAAAGTGAGTTTTAGCTATGCAATAGTAATTATTAGCTATGCACGAGTTAGCTGATTTCTTAGACTATAAATTGCCAAAAAAATTAGAAGGAAAGAGAAAAATATTTTTAAAACCATGTGGTACATATAGCATTTTAACTACTTATTAAATTAAAAAGAATTGACTTTGATTTCAAAATTTATTTTAAAAATAATTGAAATTATATCAAAGGCAAAATTTGAAGATTAATTAAAATATTTTAATGAGTATAATGAAATGAAATTACCTGTATGTTCAACACTTTGTAACTGGGATATAAAAATTGTAATATCAATTACTGAAGTCCACAGTTAAAAATTATAAACGTATGAATCAGTACAAAGGCTGCAAGCAAATGACTTCCTGGTGAGTTTTACTGATAAGGTAAACTTTTTGTCCTGTTTACTGGAAAACAACGCTACCAAAAAAATGTGAGAAATCTAATTCCCTATTTAAATTGAAAGCTATCAAAATATAGAAATCGTACAAGTATGGCCATCTGTCAGTGGTTAAGTTAAGCGCACCAACTTGCCTTGTAGATTCCCATACTCAACTAAAGTAGTGGTATATAATCGATAAAAGGAATCTATAATAATAGTTTATTTTCCATGCCAATGCTTTTGCCTTTGCAATTTCTATTTTATATATAACCACAAATATTAACAGATGTAAATAAGTATTAAGTAGTAAAACGTATTGATAAGTCAGTAAATATATTACATCTCTATATATAGAATGAGAGAAGGTAAGGAAAATAACCATATGTACTCCATAGTAAACAAAAATATAAAAATTGAAAAATAGATATCTGATGTAACTAAATTTTGTAGACAAATTGTTTCCTGGGATAATTATGCTGTACAACGGATATGAGACACATAATAGTGTTAATAGAAAAACAGGACTATGTTCCTAAGATATAAAACTAAGTACATAAACAGTGTGAAATGGTTTTGCAGTTATACATGTAAAATTCTGTTAGTTGAAAGCAGTTTCACCTACAAGAATCAAAAAAATGTTATACAGGTCGTACTAACTATCCACAAAACACTAGTTTTTAAATAAAACTGTTAAATGGACATAGGCCATGTAACACTTGCATACTGCAACTTTCTATAATTGTGTAAAATATTTCACCTCAATGCAACAATTTATAATATGAGTTATATATTGATCTATGAAAGGACTGCAATATTTAAACATAGTTGACGAAATGCCATCGATGCCTGTTGCATTTGTTTTAATATTATGCAAAATTTTATTAACCTCAGCAACAGAAATAAGTGAAAAACTAAAAGATATATTTGGGTCCTTTGAGTTATTACTGTAAAAATCAATTTTATCGTCACAATTAATATTACCATCAAAACGCTAATGCTTCGATTGCAACAAACACCAGCCGAAAGACTGATCCTACTTAAAGGAGCTCTCGTGCCAGTCGTCACACACCACTTGCAGACCGCAATTTCGAGCTATTGGCTCTCGCCAGTGCAAGGTAGGAATCGAAGCATTAGCGTATTGATGGTAATACGCAATTATTACACTTAACGCGCCAGGCTTGTAACTTGTAATTCAGCGCTCGGCGGGGCACATAGCCCGGAGAGTAGCTGTTGGTTGCAGTTTGGTTACGTTCCTTATAGTAAAATAAGGATTTTATAGAGGAGTTTGTGACTAAAAATATTATGTTTTAATATTCTGCCTTCTAAAAGCACATTTGAACTAAGCAGGTAAGAGTCCATAAAATTGCAATTCAGGGCATGTGCGAAAAGTCAAGGTCTCAAAATTTGTTTTGTCATCAGCCACCCCCACATTATTATGAAAGGAAGTAAAAAAGAAATAAAATGTGATTTAGTGTGTATACAAGAATGAAACGTTTTTGGCGTACTTCCTCTACCACCCTATTATTAAGGGGAGTAAAAAATTAAACTCGCATTTAATGTGTATACTAGAACCAAGGGACTCTAAAATTTTTTGGCATTCGCCACCCCCTGTACCACGATCGCCCTATTATTAAAGGGGGTAAAAATTAAATTGGGATTTAGTGTGTATAAGACTTGGATACAAAATCTAGATATGGAAGTAGTGATTCTTTGGGCAGCGGTTTTTTATGTAGTTATCGTAGAGGTCGAGCTAAGTATTGCCCCCTCTTGTATATATCGATATGACATGTGCAGATCACTGGATAACGCATTAACAATAACTTCTAGATTTCAACACTGGTACAATTTTAGGATAAATGATGAATTGGTATATGATTTGAGCGTATCCCAATCTCAATTAAATAATTTTCTTCATATAGTAACTTGCTCTTTAAGCAAGGGTAACTTTTATCGAGAAAAAAACTGTAAATTTCAATATTACGACTCTTTAATTCAATTTTAATATTTGCTAAACGCAGATAATTACTTAAAAGTACCTTTCGATCATTCCCGTTCGAGAGGTCGTTAAAGCTGAAATGAGGCGTATAAATGAGATTTTCGCATACCAACCCGTACATATTTTCAAGATTAATATTCCCTCATCATTTCATTTTTATGATACTTTCTCAAAACTTTTTAATAGGGATGAAAATAAAGAACACTGTCAAATATTAAAAACTTCGTAATTGATTTCCAGCGAACGATTCCTCGAAAGTTTTGTGTCCCAACAACAGGCAGAAACTTGGGATATAATTACTTATTACTTTTCTACTCGATTTATTGTATGGCTTTCAGTGCGCATAGTTGCAACTACTCTAAAAAAAAATTCGAATTTTATTACTTGATAGATCATTATTGTGCAAATTGATTTGGTATTTGTTTTGTTTATGCTTTTTGTACGACAACTCTTGTATCTCCCTCACTTATGCGTATGTCTTTACGTTTTTAACAATGGTGTTTCACTGCCGAGACTATTGCTACTTACAAAGCTTTAAGCTATACCAAATCATTAAAAGTCAAGAAAATAGTAATTTTATCCGACTCACTTTCAGTCCTTACAGCCCTAAATAACACATACACATTTTCATACAAAATAAATCCATATATCTTTAGAATCAAACAAATAGTTTATAATATTACGCAATCTGTCAGAGAGGTAACATTTGTGTGGGTCAAAGCCCATATAGGCTTAAAACAAATGAGCATGTCGATACTTTGGCTAAGGAAGCTGCTACTGGTATGGAACTAAAACATAACATCTGTCTCACTGACAATTACCATTTATTTAAAGCAGATGCAAGAAATAATTGGGAAGCCTACTGGCAAAGATATGTTGCAAACAGTAGCTCCAAATATTGCAAGATACAACCTTTTATCCCAAGGCATTCTTGGCACCATTATCTTAATATACCCAAAAAATATGTTACATCTATTAATCGAATCAGATTTGGACGTGCATGCTACCCAGCCCACTTATATAAAATCGGAGTACTACCATCTCAATTATGCGAACAATGCGATACCATCGGTGACCTTGATCACATTTTTTTGGATGTGCAAAAAATAAGAATGCCACCGATAATTTAATCAGGAATTTAATCTTCAATATGCTGAACCTACTGTCTCTCAACACACAGCAAATTTCCGAAGCTATTATTACCTTCTTGATAAAAACAAATCTTATTATCTATTTTTATTCATACTCTTGTGACTGGCTGCATGGTCAATGACCCAAAGCCATAAAAAAAAACAATGGGGTACTTTATAAATAATACGGAGCGAACAGATAACTTGTGTATTGTGCTTTCACAAGAAAGTTCGATTGCTAAAGTCCGCTGAACTGAAAACTACAATAGGCCAATCACTAAAGTACAAAAAATTATGAAAAATTGCAAAAGTTTTTAAATTTTGAGAAAACATTTGAAGGAGAAAAAACAAATGCGTTTTTTGCGCCGTTTTCTGCCCCTGGAACATTGTTGAATTAACAAAAAAACTTAAATTTGTAATAATTTTTCGAAAAAAAAATTCCGAAATTTATGCAAACTTTGACCGGAACATTGCAAAAAAGTTATTTATTTACTTACTTCGATATATTTTGCCGATTAAAAATTACGAAAGTTATGTAAATGATTGTTTATATGGAAGAATAGGGTCACATAACCAGCTTGTAGTTTTGCATAGCTTTTTTTTAACCCGGAAGATGTTTTCACAATTTTTTTATCTGGTACGGCCACAAGTTTTGTAATTTTGTGAGTTACATTACTTAAAAATCAGTATTTTTTCCCATTAAGATGGACAACTATCGTATAAGTTACGGCCTATTTCTATTTTATGTAATTTTGCGAAATTATTCGAAATAATAATATATAATTGCGTTTATCCTAATGTTACACCATATATGTCCCTGCACCAACATGGATTCTTAGATAAAAAATCTACGATCACAAACTTAACCTGCATAACTCAGTTTGCCTCGGAAATTCTCGATAAGCAAGGACAAGTAGACACAGTATACATGGATATTCAGAAAGCCTTTGATCAAATCGATCTATATTTATTAATAATAAAATTAGATAACTTTGGATTTTCCGCATGCTTAATTAATTAATTTACGTCTTATTTATTTAACCGCAGGCAGTTTCTCGAGTACGAGGGTTTTAGTTCGGATAATTACTACATTAATGCATCCGGAGTACCACAAGGCTCCAATTTAGGACCACTTCTATTTCTCATTTACATTAACGATATTAATGATGTCATTAGCTGCTCAAAATTAATGTTCGGGGATGATTTGAAAATCTATAGAGAGATAAGAACAATAAGTGATTGTAGAATGATCCAGAATGACCTTAAAGCCGTATCTGATTGGTGTAGTGCGAACCATCTGTGCATTAATGTTAAAAAATGTTACGTTATCTCTTTTTCTCAGAAAAATAAACCTGAAGAATATAATTATAAAATAAATTCAGAGAGTATAACCAGATGTACAGGAATCAAAGATTTGGGTATTATCTTCGATAGCCAGTTAACATTTCGAACCCATATTAATAGTGCTGTATCAAACTCATATAAAATGCTAGGCTTCATATTAAGAAACTGCAAGTGTTTTAGCAAAACTTCTAGCCTAATGTTGTTATATTACGCATACGTTCGCTCAAGATTGGAATATGGTGCCATCATATGGTATCCGTGGTACACATGTCACGTGAATAATATTGAGGCAGTTCAAAGGAAGTTCCTAAAATATTTGTTTTTTAAGGAGGATGGCATTTACCCGCCGAGAGGAATTAATACGTCCATTTTAACGAACCGTTTTAAAATCGTTTCATTAGAAACTCGTCGCGAAATAATTTCCATTAAATATTTATTCAGTTTAATTCACAATACTATTGATTGTCCCTTTTTGTTAGATAAAATCAATTTCCACATACCCAGACTTGAAATCCGCGGTCACACAACCTTCTATGTCAAGAACTATAGGACAAATATTATGGCGAGATCTCCAATTTATGTAATGTGCAATAATTTTAATTAAATCTCCCTCCTATGTGATATTAATTTTGACAGTCTAGGCAGTATATTAAGTCATATAATTATTACTGAATAGTAGGTTTAATTTTGTTTGTAACTTAAGTGTCAACATTATTTTTCTTTTTTATTCGCTATTGATATATAAATGATATGTGTTTTCATGTATTTCCTGTAATTGGGTGCTTACCTGTTGGAAATAAAGAGATTATTATTAATAAGGTTTCAAGAGGTAGACTTTTTAACGCGTGAGCTACATGTGATGTTTCTTATTGAGTAATTCAAAAAGTCTAACGTACACAAGAACTTGTACAAATAAACTTCGTATATTTTTATATTATCTGAGTTCGCCTTAACCAAATAAACACTTATATCTAAAAAATAAATAAGTTTCGAATAAAAACCAATTATTAACATATGGGCCGTATACACTAAACACACAGCCTTATTTTCCTTATCTACACGTATTTTTTTCCATAAAATGTCTGTATATGCTCATTCCTTTGAATCGTATAACATTTTCATTATAGATGTTACTTATTAATTCCCAGAGCAAACTGTGAATTACGATCTTGTTTTCAACGAAGGGAACTTTCAAAATACTGTTAAGGAACTTATTTTTCCACGCTAAACGTTATAAAATATCTATCGGCGTAAATATGGCTTTGATTTAAGTTAACGAGAAACCCCATTAAAAGTTTGGCGAATTACGAGCAATACCGCCTCTTAAATGCATTTAATAAATCCCAAACATATTTATAATTTATCCATAAAAACTTCGTAATGACCGAGGATACTGCTAAAAATCTTTTCGAGCTCGGGGTTTATTTTTGTTTTAACGAGTTCAGGTAAAGGTAGGCAATATTATTTTTGTAACAGGCGAAGTAATAATAATAAATTAACCAAGAGAACTTTTGATCTGAAAAATATCCGATGTAAAATAAATAGGACGTTTCTTAGAGGAAGTCAAATGTTTCACGCCTCTTGTGTGGGTAAATATAATAATAATACACATCATATAAATAAAGTTTAATGTAAATATATAAAATATAAATGTGTCAGCAATATTGGATTCTATACAGGCTGTCCATTTTATCAGGGCCCTCGAGAATATCTCACTTAATGTCGGTCGTACAAAAAAAATATTGTTACGAAAATTGTGCCGATTTATATAACCTACAAAATGGTTTAAAGACATTTGAAATCCATGGCCTACTTTAAGAGTTAAGGCGAAAAATATCGAAAATGCGGAAAACATCTAGGCCAAATATCTCCGTTATTTGAAGAGATGCGAGAAAAATTCTAAGGCGAATATTTTTTGCAAAACAGAGTGTTTTAACGAGGTTTTATCCAATTATTTTCAAAACCGCTTATTTTGAGATTTACTCTTCAGGCTGTTAAAAAAATTATTTTGAAACGGGCGGGAAATGGCGCCATTAAATAGAGTATTTTCCTCCCTTTTCTGCGATATATCACATGCCATATTTATTCATTGGTACTACGTTAGGAATTATAAAAACATTTTTTTAAACCAATAATTTTTTTTTTAACAAGCATTATACTTGCCGTGGAGAAGTATGATTAAATAAAACGATAAAATAATTCAATAAGTTATTCAAATCTTTGCTATAATAAAACATTAACACAATTAACAAGAATAAAGTAAATTCAGGTAACAAAAACAAATGAATAATAAAAAGAATATAGCACACAGAACATTAATATTTATCTAATCCTCAAAATAATTTTTAAGATATCATATCAAGTGTTCAAAGTGTCCACCGCGATTTCTTATGCACAATCGAGCGCGGCGAGGCACTGCATTTAAAACATTACTCAGCATTTCGGGGGTAACTGTAATACTTGCCTGTTGAATTCGAGCTTTTAGGTCCTCTACATTTTGCGGTGTCGTCGAAAACACCTTATCTTTAATACACCCCCATAGAAAAAAATCCATTGGGGTTATATCTGGAGAACGAGGGGGCCATCGAATAAATCCATTGGTACCTATCCAATGTTGAGGCAAAATTTCGTCTAAATAATCTAGGCATATCTGGGAATTGTGGGGAGGAGCTCCATCTTGTTGAAAATATTGAAAGTTGTGTCGATTCTCTAAAGGTCGGTCATCTAAGAATTCATTAAATTCATTTCTCAAAAAGTTTAGGTACCTTTGACCACTGAGGTGACCATCATAAAAATAAGGACCTATTAAATTGGTGCCTAAAATATCTATCCACACATTTATTGATAAACGATTTTGAAACCCAGTCGGTCTATGCCAGTGTGTATTTTCAGAAGTGTATTTGTAATGAATATTGCGATTAAAAATCCATTATTGGAAAAATTTGCCTCGTCGGGCCAAAGCATTTTACTACATATTAATGAATCGGCACTCTTCTTTTCCAACAGCCACCTACAAAAAGGCGTCCTCCTTGGTTTGTCCCCCGCTTGTAAATTGTGAACTTTTTTGGGTTTATAACACCCGGTAAGGGGCGAGCGTGGGTGCGTCTTTACTATGTACATACTTCGATATGCGATGTAAAGCAACGTTAGGCGTGGTTAGTAGTTGGATTGGTGACCGTTCCAACGAAGACCACGTCCTCGCCTCACCCATCTTCCAGCGGCTTGTATATCAGTGTATGCGCGGAAGCTATACAACCTTAGGCGAGGGTTGTATAGGAGATATACCATCCTTCGGAGGGGATGTAAAGCCGTCGGTCCCTTGTCTATTAAATGTTAGGCAAGTAAAAGATCCCTACTCTTCTTAAGGGAAGAGGTTCGGCAAAATTCCTGGTTGGGGGTAGCTCGTCTACAGGCGTCGGTGTTAGGCCTCAGTAGCGGAAATAGGCCGACGTTAAATAAATGTATAAAAAAAAAAAAAACACCCGGTAACAATTTTTCCTTAAAATTTTTCTAGCACTTGTTTTATTACATGACAAGCAACTTGAATTTCTCTTAATGACGTTTCCAAATTTTCTGTATTTTTATTTCTTAGATAATTAATAACTCGGTTTACCTTATTTACATTATCAGTAACACTGTTCAACCTTGGCTTCTTCTTTAAAAATGAACCATTATTTTTCAGTTTCGCAGCTAATTTTCTGAATAGAGTTTTGTTCGGCTGTAGTGCTTGTGGAAATCTGTTTCTATATTATACTTGAGCTAATCCAAAGTTAAAATTGCATTGGCAATATGTAACGAACATATTATAACGATCAATGTGAGTGAAAATCATTTTTGAAAATTCTATATTCTTAAACGAGTGTGATTAACATGATGTTTCCCAGAACCAACTAATGGCTATAAATTAATGTTGTTACGAGTCGTGTGTGGAATTACCATTTTAAGTTGGTCTTTTGTGAGTGAGAATTTAAGTATTATCTGAGATGATCTGTCAAAAAATTAAATTGTCAAGTTTGTTCATACCAACTATTTTAAAATAATTGAAATAATAGTGAAATCATGAAATACAAACAAATGGATATTATACTTAAATTAATTGTTAAAAACATTTTAACTTTCTGAGCAAGGAGTGACGCTTTTATGTAGGACCTCTATATATTGGCATAACTGCGAATACTCTTTCCATAATTGCTCCATGTTGCTTTCTTGATTATTATTTTGTTTTTGTTACCTGAATTTACTTTATTCTTCTTAATTGTGTTAATGTTTTATTATAGCAAATATTTTTGAATAACTTATTGAATTATTTTATCGTTTTATTTAATCATACTTCTCCACGGCATAATGCTTGTTAGAAAAAGAATTTATTGGTTTAAAAAAAATGCTAGTACCAATGAATAAATATGGCATGTGATATATCGTTGAAAAAGGAGGAAAATACTCTATTTAATGGCGCTATTTCTCGCCCGTTTCCAAATAATTTTTTTAACAGCCTGAAGAGTAAATCTCAAAATACACCGGTTTTGAAAAAAATTAGATAAAACCTCGTTGAAACACTCTGTTTTGCAAAAAAATTTCGCCTTAGAATTTTTCTCGTATCTCTTCAAATAACGGAGATATTTGGTCTAAACGTTTTCCGCATTTTCGATATTTTCCGCCTTAATAACTCTTAAAGTAGTAGGCCATGGATTTCAAATGTCTTTAAACCATTGTGTAGCTTTCTCGCTTGAATCTGATTTTTATCGAGATTTTTATGCACGATGGAGCTCCAGCGCTCTTTAGTAGGGTAGCAAGGCGTCATTTGAAGGCGGGAGTTTTGGGACACCCTGTATACCAACGAAGCCACTTTCAAGTAAATGTTTGGTGCGGGATACTCCATAATAGAATTATTGGTCCGTTCTTTGAAGGAAATTCAAATAGATTCCAATTTTTGGATGTTTTGAGGAATGAATTTTCGGAACCATTAGACAGTTTACCCATTCGTGACCGACTTAATTTATAATTTCAGTTAGATGGATGTCCTGTACATAATGCAGTGATAGTGAGACAGTGTTTAATAATTTTGAAATCAGTGGATAGGTCCCAACAGCCCTATAATTGAATTTCCACCTAGGCCACCGGATCTGACACCAACAGACTATTAAAGAAAAGATATATAAATCGAGACCCCAGACAATTGAAGATCTCCAAGCTAGAATAAGGAACGCATGTCTAGAAATTACCCCTGCACAATTAAGAAGAGTATCAAATAATATTAAAAAAAGATATGAAAAATGTATTACACTGAACGGTGGTTTGGTTGAAGCTTCAAAAACTTAGTTGTTTCTTTACAATCTTTATTTATTACATTACATTTATTGTTGTTGTCCAAAAGTGCAGTTTTTGGTGTTGTATCTTTAAAAAAAAAACGGACAAAATCGATTAATAAATACAACTTTTATGACGGTGTTAAGGTTTCAAATGGGTCACACTTTATATATGAAAATTTTTAAGAAAGAAACTGGTTTGTTTAACGTTGAAGGGTTACTTGTGTTATTTTCCTTTCTTGAAATGATGTAAACAAAACGTAACGTCCCATGACAAGCTATTGGTCGCTAACAATGCATTCTCAGATTTCCACCCAGTCCAAATTTGTTATTCAAACAAAATATTTTTACTTGGCAAGAAACACGAAAAAGTTTCAGCTGTTTTCATGTAACATGTAGCTTTTGACTGTGAAGAATAGCATTACAAAGTTTCCCTTAAACTTCGCCGTGGGTGAATGCGACAACTCGACATACCCCGCTGCGCTCAGATCCTGATAGCACGCACTTACATTGCATGCCTTCAACCCCTTCAATTTGCTGTCTGCATCGGAAATGTACAAAAAACTAGGGACAGTCTTATGGAGATTGATTGTCTGGTCATCAGTAAGAATGTGAGACAATAGAACCAAAAAGTAAATAAGCTTTTTCACGTTACAACTCAGACATAGCTAGACGACGCGACGTAATATTATTACATATTTTTTATATACAAGATACATATTGCCAAAAGTTGTCTCAATATAATTTCATAAACTTTAAAAAATATTTCACATTTATAAAAACCTAACTCATACCGATCTACAGCAAGACAGCCGTGGTGGCCTCAAGTCAATGTACGATGTCCCCAATATTTTGGTTGTTTTTGTATCTAAAAATTTGGTTTTTGGTACACATGAATTAGACAATAATGGACTACTTTTAGACTAACAGAAATGAACCGGAAGTGACCAACTTTTTTTTCTTAAATGGAATGACTATATTAAGCATAATTTTCTAAGTGCAACAATTTTTTCAGATGTAAAAAATTCCAAAAAATAAGTGAGATACGAACAATTTTTAAATTTTTTCAAAATGGCCGCGTCAGATGAATGCAATGTAAGAAAATTACTAAGTAGGCTATGGAAATTATTAGTAAGGTTGTAGACTTGTCTGTAAAAAAGAAAATAGTTGTTTGAATTACTGATAGGTACCAGTATTTTTAGGTTTTTTTCAAAAAACGGAATTTAATTTTCATTTTCATTCCGTAGGGGTCCAGGAATTTTTTTTTAATGGAACTGTGCTATTTTTTTTTTATTAATCAGAAATAATGAAACTATAACTTTTTCACCATTAGTCATTTCTTAACGATAAACGATAACGAGAAGTTTTAAACTTGAAACAAAAGTGAAAAAATCAATTTTTCGTATTTTTTCATGAATTTTTTCGAAAAATTTCCCTTTTTTTGATAAAACTAAATTTTTTTGTATTATTAATTAATTTTTGACATATTTTTATCTAATTATTCGAAAGAGCATTAAAAAATATAAAAAATTAATTAATTATAAAAAAATTATACGTATACATATTTATATTTAGGTATATTTATATTTAGGTATAGATCAATAAAAGCACTATTTGTTATGCAAATATATTTATTATATTTAAATACTGTATAAAAAAAATGGAAACATTTTACTCGCAATTGAAAAAATATATACTTGAGCAGTTATATTAATCGCCTTCGTTTTGTCTCACTTGATAAATAATCATCAGACTGATTTTCAGTATCGTTTGAAGCATAATTATAAAATACATCATCATTTTCATTTATATCAATTTCTGGATCAATCGACCTATCAGTAAATGATAATGAAGAAGCTTCGATAACACTCTCTGTATCGGTTCCACATGTACTTAGACTTTCAGTTACAGAAAATGGTTCAGAATTATTTTCCAATTCTTCATCTAACTCATCAATTTTTTCTGTTTCAGGTACCAAATTTTTTTACTTCCCAGTTAAAGCAATTTAAGCCTTCGCAGTACTTATATGCCACAGTGCATTTTAACCCTAGTTTTTTACATGAACATGCTCTAGTCTTGCACTTACTACCAATTGATTTGCAACTGCATGCAATTGATTTTATAAGTGAATCTGGTAGTGGTTTAACGTTTCTCGGAAGTGTCACAGCTAATAAGCCACTGGACGTCATGTGCCATCCATAGTTGCATGCAGGCTTACTATTTTCTGGGAACAACCATTTCTGGTTTTGATAATACACTCTTAAAGAATCTTGATTTGCAGCTTGTGAGGTGGGTGGTAGCGAAGTCAGCTTACATGTTGTTGATGTGTATTTTTGAAAGGAATTAAATCTCAATTTTTCCAAATTTGTTTTTTAATTGGGTCCGTCTGTATTTCATTCTTTCTAATGTAATTACATTGGAAAGAATGAAATTCAGAAATCAAAGATTTGTGAACATGCTTGGGAAAACGGACATAGGATAAACTGGGACTCGGCAAAAATTTTAACAAAAGAAGCAGAAGAAGAATGTAATTACATTAAAAAGAATTAAATTCAGAAATCAAAGATTTGTGAACATGCTTGGGAAAACGGACATAGGATAAACTGGGACTCGGCAAAAATTTTAACAAAAGAAGCAGAAGAAGAATGTAATTACATTAGAAGGAATTAAATTCAGAAATCAAAGATTTGTGAACATGCTTGGGAAAATGGACATAGGATAAACTGGGACTCGGCAAAAATTTTAACAAAAGAAGCAGATACCAAAAAAATAAAAATTAAAGAATCAGCAATAATCTTATTAAATGAAGGCAAGTGCGTATCGAATTGTTCTGTAGATATTTGTACAACCTGGCTACCAATGTTAAAAGAAGAACTTAACAAACTCAACAATATCTAAAAGAAAATATCATCAGTTCTATGTTCTGTGTAAGTAGTAAGTATCTGTGGAAATAACATAAACAGAATCTTAAAGCTGTGTATTTGACATACACAGCAAAATAAGAGTTCTTCCAAAAAAATAGCTTTGAAAACGGAAAGAGATTACTTTCCGAAACGTCAGCAAAATACATTATTTCTGTGTTTATTCCGATTTATATTATTTGCAAAACATAACCTCTGACTATTCCTTTGGCGTAAACGTCACGGGCGCAGAGGTTTTTTCCCAATAATTATATTATTTTGTAGATTCGGTGATTTGTTTCTGAAGAGAACAATAATACATGTGGTAGAAAACCCAAATAATAGGAAAGAATATGTGCTGTATGTATATCTAGTATATTTACTTTAGTTGAAAAACTATTGTCAAAAATTAATTAATAATACCAAAAAATTGAGTTTTATCAAAAAAGTGAAATTTTTTGAAAAAATTGACGAAAAAATAAAAAAAAAATTTTCACTTTTTTTCAAGTTTAAAAACTTTTTCTTGTTCACCATCATACAGTGCATAAAAAAATCTATATTTAAAAAAAGAGCCTCATACGATGCGATGCACAAAAGTTATAGGCCAATCAATTTTAAAATTTGAAGTCAATTTTTGAGATTTTTATTAGATATTTTGACTTGAAATTCAGTTATTGTTAACATTATGATGTATAATTTCTGAAAATTTCATCAAATTTCACTTAAAATATCCGAAGTTATAACCAAAAAACCAAAATTTAGCAGTTTTTTCAGTTTTCATATTTTTTTTGAGGTTATGTGTGCAGATAAAAATTTCACATTGTAATCTATATCATAACGAACAACCTAAATATTTTTCGCTTTTTTTGGACCTACATGTACCGAGATATACTCATCTATATTTAGAAAGAACGACCAAAGTGGTCGATTTTTCACAAATTGGCCGATAACTTGCATAGCGGCGGTTGCTAGAGGTAGAAAACGTCCATTTCGTATAGTATTTCTTCAACCTTATCTACTTTTTTTTACTTCATTCATTTCAGTCTTTACAATGCCTATATCTTCCCTGATTTCATCAGTAGCTGAAAGAATGGCGTCATGTTGTATCTGTATGATTTTTCTTAATTCTTCCTGGCAGATCATTTCTTCCTTTCTTAATTGTTCCTAGTGTGCCCTTTCTCCCTGTTTTTCCTCATGGAGTCTTCTTAAAAAGAATTTTGAGACTGGAAACAGTTTTTCACCAAAATTTTATGCTTGTCTGACTCCACTATTCCATTTTGTCTGATATCAGCATTGTGGAGGTTTAAGTTACAACTTTTTGAAATATTTGCGATTTTCTTAGAAATTCAAGAATTGTTAGTAAAAATTTTATCAAATTAGCGATGATTGGACAATCAGTAATGTCAGTCATTCTCTTATGTCAAAAAATGACGTTAGATTATTACACCCACGAAGACATTTGAATTTCTTTATAATTTATGGAGAAAGTGATAAAGTAATATCAAGAACTTGTAATATATTTGCCACTAGATATCCACAGAAACGGAAAATAACACTAAACACTGTCGCATGCCTATTAATTGGATTGAAGACACTGCATAAACTCAAATAGCTAAGATAAAACCGATTAAAAATATGATTTCATTTTAATTTAATAATTGCCAAAATTCCGCCCTCGAACCTCCACACATTTTTCGTACCTTCGGCTTAGTTCTTCATGGGTAGCTCTTCTAAGTGAATCCTGTGATAAGTTTTGAAATACATTTCTTACTCTCTGCATACAATTTTCAATAGTTGTTAATGGTTGTTAATAGTTGTTAATGGACTCTCATAAACTTTATCTTTAATAGTTCCCCAACGAAAATAGTTTATAATTAATAAATCGGGCGAGTGAAGAGGCCATAGGAAAGGTCCATTATTGGCGATCCATTGATCGTAAAAAGTTTCTTGTAAATAGACATTTATCAAATACGCGTTATGTGGGTAAGCACCGTCGTGCTAATAAAAAATGTTTCTATGCTCGGCGAGAGGTAAATTTTCGAAATAGTTGTTATTCAAATTTTGGAAAATATTTAGATATTTTTCACCTGAAAAAATAAAACAAAAAAATTAACTATTCATATTAGCAGAAGAAGAAATCTTTTTAACTTACTGTTTAATTTTTTCTGATAAAATTGTAATGCTACCACTCTATCGTTTCTTATGGCACAAACATTAAGCTCCCAACTTTCTTGAAAATTTCCTTCTTGAATATATGAGGATTTGAGTCACTCTAATAATGCGAATTTTGTTGATTAAAAAGTCCATTTTTAGTACATTTAGTTTCATCTGTAAAATATTTTGACTTAGAACTTTACCTAACTAACAAAGTTGTTCTATACGTTTAAAATAATAGGATAATTTTATTTTATTACTATTGCATTACTGTTCTGAAAAAGCTATTTTGTTTTATTAAAACCACCAAGGTGATTATTTAGTCTTCACAACTAAATTATCATATACATAAGTGCTAAGAATGTTCTTACAGCTAAATTATAAAGCATTTTGTAGAATTTGTTTTTCGCTGTTTTATAAACGTTTATACAGCAATTATTATAAGATGTTTTTGCTCACGGAACAAAATTGATTTATAATAATGACCCCTAGCACTTATTGGCCAATTGACGAATGCCTATAAAACCATTCTGTAAAAGTTTAGTTAAGCAATAATAAAACACTTATAAAATAATTAATAAACTAAACATTGTCTTTAAAGACTATAATATGTTCGTTACCATTTTTATAAAACATGGACAGGTGTTTGTGCACCCATCAACGGATGTCTCACATCTAAAGTTAAAACTGTATATGTAGGTACACAATATTACATACTGGGATTAAAGGCAAACACACAATTATTATATTTAATTCCACTGTTAAGAAACAAGTGAATAAAAGATCCCTGAGATACAAATTTGCCGTTTATTTAGCTCGACTAAGAAACGCTTCAGAATGTATTGCTCTATAAGTATTGCAAATAGTTTTTGCAAAACTTTTAAACATGTTGCTGTATATATGTTTTATAAGATGCTCTTTCGGAGCAAATATATTTTTTTAAACTTCCATAAGCACTGCGTCGGAGACTGTCAGTTTATTGATATATAATAGTTCTTCGGAAAATATCTTTGTTCTATAAGTGTTTTTATAATTATAAATATGCTTTATAAGATGGACGCCATAATGTTATTATGTTTGAACTATTTGTATAGTGGCCATTTTGGACTTTAAAATAAAAAATAGTTCAAAAATAAAAATTATTGTGATATAAGCATATTAGAATAATCTATTATTGTGAAATATGTTATCTGCGAAACACAATTGGTGCAACATTACAAAAAGATAAAATACAATAGTAGTTTGTGCAACAAGAGTGGATATGGATAATCCACTCGAGTTGTACAGTATACTTTTTCTACGACCGGATTAAGAAAAAACTACAAATAATAGTTTTAATCAAATTTTAATATACAAACTTAGCTTCTGCTAAATCTTATGCTCTAGGTGCAAACATTTTATAAAAGCTTCAGTAGCCTAGCGAAAGAGATCATAGGTTCAATCCCCACATATAGCTACTTTTTTTTGTCATAATATATCTGTAAAATTTTGTCTGTATATAATAATTTCAATAAAATTTTAGGTGGCATACCGTTTATCGATTCTTCACTGGAATCACTCATTTTAAATTATTTTCTAGCTCAAACTGCGCGAATACACACTGACAATTACTTTGACAGCTTACGCATTAACTTGAATTTTTTAAAACGAATAGTTGCCTATGTACTTAATACACGAACTGTGATTGGTCGATTTCATATCCATCCTAGAACGTATACGAAATATATCCGTTCAGTTAACTGGAATAGCCCACTTATCCATTCTATAGACTGTACGGAAAAAAATAAGGGAGTATAAAAAAAATTATTATCACTTTATTTTTTTAAATTTTGATAAATATTCGTTATTTTAGGGCGCTCAAAAATTTCATTGTATATATACCACATATTTCACAGAAAAATTTCCTTCGCAGTCCAAAATCGCTTTGCTGTTGGCGAAACGAAGTCTTAATCAGTTAACTTTTATCTCATGTTCCACTAAATATGTTGTTAGTTACGACGCTATATATAGTCACATAGACTCTAGCTACCTTTGTAATATTTTAAAACTATTTTGAGAATTGTTATTGTCTGCAAAAATATTTAAACAATAAATAACCTCTGTTGTTGTTGCTGCACATAACAAAAAAAGTAGCAATGAAGATAATAACACATTGCTTATAAAATTTTATAATTGATAATATTACAAAAACAGGTTTAAGTTTTATAACTGTTTGCTATAAAACTATTTTATAATTATCGTCTATCATTTTTTAAAATTATACGTAAACGTTTACACAATTATTTTATAACACCTTCGAGACACATAATAAAATAAATTAAAGAACTACATTGTTTTATAAACTGTGCCCATTTCGCGTGTATAAGCGTTGTATAAACGTTTTAGAAATGTTTATACAACAATCTTGTTTTATAAAAAATGTTCCATAAACATTCTTTCAGCTTCTACAAAACATCAAATTGCTAGTTTTGGGTATGCTCTTTTCGACTTAATACGATGACAACTTACTCTATTCCTAGATGTACTTGAACATGTGCTTTTCGTATTAAAAAACGATCCCGTGTATTTCAAATATTTAAATAAATTAAAGTTATCTAATTACCAGTTTATTTCTATGTTATGTTACCAGGTGCACTAGACTATCCTTCGAATCGAGCCGAGTATCATTTATTCAATATTAGTTCTTTCTATAGTCGTTTAATTCAATCGACATGACAGTCTATTACAAATATAATACCCTACCATGTAATTCCTTCCAAGTGTCATTCGATAAGTCGTTAATGTAAATAGATATAAATTATATCCAACGTGTACATTTTATCTGAATGCCTTGTGTAACGATTTACTCCGAGAAAAATAAAAAAAGAAAGTATGTGAGCCAATTAAATATCCTTATAACTTACAACGACGCCTCGACTCGTTATCTCGGGATTTTATCAATTCCAACGCTCGTTTTGTTCACAACAAGTAGAAAATTATATCACATGTTTTACTCCACTTTTATATACACATTTTTACTGAGTACGTGCATACATTACACGTAGATTACTTTCCCTTATTTGTACAAAATTATATGGCTTGCAACTAAAACATGTGTAGTTTGCTTTTGATCACTATTCCGTAGTGTACCTTTTTTAAATAGAGATATCTATTTTTAATCGTTGTGTATGAGTTATTTGGGGTACTCATGCATGTCGTGTTCAGTTTTAAAATGATGGTAAATAGTGATAAGATGACCAGATTATTATTATTAAAGTTGAGATACAAGAGAATGAAGTATTATTACAAAAACCGACTGCTAAAAAAATTAAATGGTATTGCTACGTGCTTACACCCTCCAGTGAACACACCGAACGTAGGTTCAATAATTGCAACACGAATTGTCACTAACGACTGATTCACTTATCACTAAATTACTTGTAATAATTAGTCTTTATAATTACACACTAATTATAACTTATATCTACTATAATTCATTACTATGGGTTATAACTTATCACTGATCACTTTGTAATAATCACTGTTCCTTCCTTTGATCTAAACTCTTTACTTTCTCAGTTAGAACTGAGCTGAACTACTCCAGCGCGTTGGATTTGCATTTTACATAATCCGTGGCGCTTATGGACTCAATTAGTGTGATGTCACATATTAGGCAACCCAACATACTTTAACGAAGCATTTTTCGTTACGGAAATCTGCATAAAATTCATATTTAATTGTACTCTATATAATTATGCTTCTTGTTTTCTGTACCGCCTTAAGCGACTTATTGTATATTATCCGAAAATATTCACTATTTGAATACCCGGATATTTATCTAAAGCGGCAAATATTTGTAAACAGAATTATTGTTTATTATTTGACGTAATTAATTCAATAATTAGTTATCTGTGGCCGATTAAATTCATTTCTTTTTCGTAGTTGGTTAGAATAATTATTTGAAACCGATTACATACATTACAAATTTCAGAATACTTTATTTATACTAACCAACGCACGTAATAATAATTTACCAGTACTTTTAATAAGTTAATCCAGCCGTCCTCGCTGTCTTGTATGCAATACAGTGGGCCATGCGCGATCCCAAAGCACGTGGGGTTCGTAGCGATACCCTGAGTGGGAATGTGGCTATAAAACTGACCGTAAAGACGTGTAAAATCAGAATTTGTTCCAATTCTCGAAGCTACCAGACGTCTACTATCTGTCCAGCGCGAACCAGGAAAGAGTAAGAAAACTTTGATATATATACTTG
The DNA here is from genome assembly GCA_963675555.1 of Leptura quadrifasciata. Lineage (NCBI taxonomy): Eukaryota > Metazoa > Arthropoda > Insecta > Coleoptera > Cerambycidae > Leptura > Leptura quadrifasciata. The sequence continues at coordinate 6,875,091 of OY776681.1, read as the reverse complement.
GTTGGTGCATTTATTATTCCGTATTTTACTGATTGAAATTTTTATCCTGTCTGAATATTCTTGGTATTTATTTCATACTTACTGATTGATAATTTTCTACTTAGTTACCGAAATTTTACTGCCTTTATTCTGATTGAAATTTTTACACTGTTTGAATATTCTTCATAATTATTTCTATTATTTCATATTTTCTGACTGAAATTTTTATACTTAACTGTTTGAATTGGGACTTTGTTAGTTGGCTAGTACAATCATAGATTACTTTTATTAAATTTTATTGTCTCTTAAACTGATTGACAATTTTCTGATATTTAACTTAAATTAGATACTTATAATAACTCGTTTATTTTGTGGCTTCCTTCCGCTCCGACACCTGATCAAGAACTTTAAAAGTCGGCTGGTGCCTTCTCCCCACGCACCTGATCAAGTACTTTAAAAGTCGGCTGGTGTCACTCCTTTACACCTGATCAAGTACTTTAATAGTTCGGCTGGTGTACCCTTCTCAACCCAAGTTACTTTTAGTCACAACACTGTGCGTTAAGGGCTAGTAATTTCATTGAACCCGGGAGTAAAACTATCTAGATTAAATTCTCAATAACTACCCATACTTAGCTTACTGTCGCATTTAACATCTAGAAATACTAGCCAAGTTTCAGGTCTGTCTCATATTAGTTTTTTTTCACACTTTGAATATTATTAGTATTTATTTTATTTTATACTTACTGACTGAAATCTTTATACGTAGCTTGTAAATTTCACTGTTTATTTTCCGATACCAAGCACTAGTCAAATTTCCGGTCTGTTTTATAACCTGTTGTAATACTGTAAATAATTTTGTTTGCTTCGCATTTTCTAGTACCCGTACACTGACTGTCTGCTTAACAACCGTTTTTTTATAAACTCGCTAAATTCACCGCTTATACGCTTTTGCCGCTAATATTGTTTTATTGCTTGCTACTCTCCCTCTACTGCTTAAACCAATGTATATACATTTGTTAATTTTGATTTTCTGTTTCATTTAGGACTGTTAACCATAGGATTACTGTAATATACTTAAATATTATCAAATTTCTGCGTTTTATTGTTGTGTTTGTGAAAGTCTAAGTTCCCTTATTGACCCACTGGAATTGACTGTGTCTTCACTGAGCTGCTCAATCTGGCTTATAGACTTTTGGGTAGTATTGTTCAACCACTTAAAACTTGAACTGGCGCCCGAGTAACAAGTAAGAAAGCTCGAGTGTCAAAGTGACAGCCTTAGTTCTCGCACTGTACGAGAAAAAGAACGTCACAATACTACTGACATAATGCCAATGGTGCGAAATGAATGCACTGGAACTTGACTCTTAATGCTTTAGTTAATAAAGACTATTATCAAGAGGGTTAAAACATAGCTCAGAATTTCTGTTTATTCACACAAAATATTTAAGACCTTTCAGTAACTAATTTACATTCACAAAATATGCGAAATTATATATACCGAGTGGCCCAGAAAGTACCTACTACCCCCCCCCCCACTTTTTTTACAGTTTTAAAAAGAAAATTCTGAAATTTGGGAAATCAAGTATAGGTATCAATGGCCACATTTTGACTATTCGGTGGTAAAAGGATCTCTTCCGGTATGGCCGGAAATTGCACAACTTTCTCGTTTTAAATAGCACCCTGTATATTTAAGTCACTTTTCTCATAAAGCTGTAATTTCCCTTTCTAACACTTTTTTCAGATTTAAGATTGGATGAAAAATAACCTTGGAAATGGTATTTATTTGCTATTTTTAGTTGACTTTGAAATTCAGGAACAAATTTAAAAAATTTCGAAGTAGATTTTGAATTTAAGTAAAAAGCTATCTCTCAACAAATTAAGAAATTTAGAAATGTTTTCTTTTCCATTTTTCCATTTCATGGAAACTGCAGCCGGCAAGTGGTGTGGGACGACTGGCACGAGAGCCAAGCCAAGTGCCATTTCCAAGGTTATTTTTCATCCGATTTTAAATCTGAAAAAAGCGTTGGATTTTCTGTCGCCTTTTCAGAAAATAGAACAAATGAAATTAATTAGATATACAGTTTATAATAAATCTTGTATAGAATTAATGAAAATAGTGTAATTTCTTGTATGAAAATGGGCACCGGAATAATATTACAATAGGGAAATTGTTTCTTAAATTTTAATAACATACTGCTGTGATCTTGATTGTAAAACATCCTTTGAAAAATTAAATATTTTACATTCACTTTCATTAGTATGATCACATTCAGGAGCAAAACATAAACCCATAGTCCAAATAATTTAAAAATAATACAAAATTTGATAAGAGAAAGAAAGATTATGTTCGTTATGAACTATAAATGTGAAATCAAACAAGAGTATTGAAGTTTGCTGATGGGGCGACGTGGGTGCGTCTTTACTATGTACATACTTCGATATGCGATGTAAAGCAACGCCAGGCGCAGTTAGTAGTTGGATGGGTGACCGTTCCAACGAAGACCGCGTCCTCGCCTCAAACATCTTCCAGCGGCTTGTATATCAGTGTATGCGCGGAAGCTATACAACCTTAGGCGAGGGTTGTATAGGGGATATACCATCCTTCGGAGGGGATGTAAAGCCGTCGGTCCCTTGTCTATTAAATGTTAGGCAAGTAAAAGATCCCTACTCTTCTTAAGGGAAGAGGTTCGGCAAAATTCCTGGTGGGGGGTAGCTCGTCTACAGGCGTCGGTGTTAGGTCTCAGTATCGGAAATAGGCCGACGTTAAATAAATGTATAAAAAAAAAGTTTGCTGCAATTGCATTGCTTTCTTCCACATAATTTAAATTTTTACATTCTTCATTCCCAATGAAGGAAACTGTTGTTGTTTAGTATTTGGCATTACTAAAATAAAATTAATGATTTATTAAATCTTATATAAATACATATTGTAACATATTTAATAAAAGTTATAGCAATGTTTTAGCATTATATTTTATAGTGATAGATGGAACTAAGCCTTTCTTCCATTTCAGACTCACCTGTGTTGCCTTTCGGTAAAAATATAGCGGAACATTCTGCCAATACAACATAATACAACACTTTATTTTTAAGTCCTTTAATTGTAACAACAATTTCTTTTTATTGCTACGTACTCTTAACTAATGAGAAAGGTAAAGACATTTTCTGGAAACATGCGACATTTTAATGCGATTTTCATAACAGGTATTAAAATGAGCAAAATAAAACATTCCTCCTTTTTTTAAAGGATACGAGTATGCGGTTACAGTTCACCGGGCAAAATTCTACAAGCTTGTTTTAAATTTTGATGATATCTCTGTTTATATTTATTATGTTGAATTTAATATCTTAATTTAGCGATACTTTATGCAGCAAATTCTCATTTCTCGGTTAATTAAACAACTTACAGGTTCTCTTGATAGGTTTATATTTAACTTAGAAGTCAATCGATAAGCGGTGTAACTTATTTATCTCAGGGAAGGTTCGCCAGCACATCAGGGGGATAACAAATCGTATAATATATCTGTCTATTTGTAAAAACCATTGAAGCGACTTTAATGCATATTTTACTACTCTACGTCTTATTGTTGGAGGAAGATAAAACGAAAAAGCTTTTGGGCGTGTCACAGAGAGCCCAAACTGACACCGAGGGAAGCCGGGGCGCCTTGATAATAGAGAAATATCCACATACTTTGTGATACTATTTATTTGCATAAAATTACCCGGTCGCTATTTTAAGAACAGTTTGGAGTATAATTCTACAATTGTGTTACAATGTCACACAATTTTCTGTACAACCTTCTGGAATAGTTTTAATGAATAATTACACTCCAACTTCCGTTTCCCTGTTCCCACAGGCGCATAGCACAACCGTTACTCTATCAAGAGCAATTTAATATCACCTTTGGACGTAAGAAGTGGTAATAAAAATTCATGTACACAATTCTAAAAGCCCTTTTATATTGCCTTTAAATTAAATAATTACATGGTTTGGGATGTCGTAAAAGTATAGGGACAGCTATATAGTAGACGAAGTCCTTACGGAGCGAATTATAATGGAATTTTAGGTAGCTCGTAAGCGGACGTCATTATTTAATTAAATTAATATTGGTACTCTTTCGGCGCTGCGGGAGACTGCTCCGCTGCAAGAGCGTTTGAAATTCAAGTATAAAGATATTTAAACGTAACGAGATGCATTAGACAATGGTCTTGGAACTATTATCACGACGAAATGAACAGATTCCTTTATGAGTGAGGACATGTCGGAGAGTTTTAAAATTTCGAAACGTCCAACCGCAAAGCCAGTGACGTGGTTTTGCCCGCAGGTGTTCCGTGATAGTACGAGATCCCACTGCAAGAAATCTACCCTCATCTATTTTTTCATCAAAATGCGGAAAAAATTAATGATCATGTATTGGTTAATCCATCGCGGCCAGGTTTCCTATAAAAATCCTGCTGCAAATAAGGTTAACAAATTAATTAACAATTAAGTTTATTTTGGAAATTACTCTTATTTGTTTTCTCATTAATTCAAGCGCCGGCGCCATTTCGAAGATAAACATCTGTGTTACTATAAAAATAAGGGTTGCCAACCCTTAGCCTGCTGCAATCCTTTGGCAGACTGCTTGAAATAGTGGAATTTTTATTAACAATCTACTCTTATGAAGTAGTCTCTTCCGGGTCTTGTCGTGGTCGTCGAACCTGACTTGACGTTTCGCTGATCATCCTGTCAGTTTCTTCAGAAGGATTCTAAAGACTGAATTTGTTGCGTTACACTCCTCGTTATATACCTAGGCGCCGCTTCGCTTTGCTGGTCATTGGTCGTGCTTGGTTCGCTTCGCTGCTCATTCGTCGTGTTTGGTTGACCGTGACTTACTACTGTGCTGGTACTTGGCAATACCAGTCTCCACGTGTTACTAAATCGATACCCATCCTCTCTGCTAAAGTTGTTCACGTTTTTCATAATTTCCAGTGATTCCCTAATGATTCGCGGATAATAGCGCGTATTCCTGTCTAATATATTGACGTCCTCGTAGTCGATTTTATGGTTCTCGTTATTATGGACATGTTCTGCTATCGCCGACCTATCCGTGTATCCAAATCCAAAAACGGCCGTGATTCTACCAATCTACTCTTATGTTTTTTCAAATATTTTTTGCCAAACCGAAGTTCGAATTTTTCCCTACGCGATGAAATAAAGTTGACAAAGTAAAAGCTGCTGCCACTGGGAGTTTTCTGCCGGATTTTTAATTCCATTCTCGCGCTTGCTATCGAGAGCGAGTGAGAAGGCATACGCGCGCAATTCCGTGCGACAGAACAGAACGCAGCGCATTTTCTTGATTAAACTAAGGAAAAGTAATAAATTATTACTAAATTAAAGAACTCAATATGTTTTAAAGATTAACAAGTTAAATTTAAACGTTCAAAATGGACGCCATTAATTTCCACACAAGCCACTAGACGACGATTCGTTGAAGCAAAGGCCTGTTGAAAAAGTCCTGGCATGTTCCTGATAATTTCACACTCCATTGCTACTCGTTCCATAACTCTTCAAGATTTGTCACAGCAGTTGATTAGACAAGATTTTTCAAATAAATCCCTACAAAATAGTCAAGGGGATTTAGGTCCGAGGACTAAGCTAATGGTCCCATTCTGCCAATCCATCTATTAGTTTAAGCTGCATTTAAATAATTTCGAACAACTATTCTAAAATGGAGAGGTACACCATCGTGCATGATTCACAATTGTCCTTCTGGTCTCATACGGCACATCCTCCAAGAGATCTAGAGAACAGATTTCTCTACATAATAGATAGATAGATAATTTAATCCATCCAATCTATTAGGCAAAACAACTGGTCCTTATAATCTGTTACCAAGTATACCTGTCCAAACGTTGATGGAAAATTTTTTTTGGTGCCTGGACTCGAAGCAAGCATAAGTATGTTCTGCCCATATGTGATTGTTGTGAAAGTTAACAATAGCATCCTGCGTAAATCTCGCTTCGTCCGTAAACAAAACTTATGGAATAAATTCAACATTTCTTTCACATTTTCGCACAAGCCATTGGCAGAAGGTCTCCCTTCTTGGTAGATCTTCTGGTCTGAGCGTTTGCACCCTTTGCATGTGATAGGGATACAGTAAGTGTCCATGTAACAGCCTCCAAACACACGACGCTGACACACCTTCCTGTAACGATAGCCTTTTCGTACTGATTTGGGGATTCGCATTTACTGCATATAATATTGCTTCCTCTGTTGCTGAGGTTCTAGCATAACGATCTGGACCAGAATTTTCCATTTCTGAATAGTAACGAACGATCTACATTTATAAAAAATCTTTCGCAAGGTACTCTTCTATTTGGGAAAACTTCTTCGTACTCGCTTAGTTTCGTTCGGATCGAAAAGTGATTAGAAATAAAATGAAGGACTCGCCAATGCGACGAACTTTGGTCCGTCGAAATCGGCCCAGGGGTTCTCGAGATATTGCGACTTGAAGATACGGATTTGTATACAGATTTTTTGTTGCGGCGCGGCGGGAACGTACCAAGAGTCGTGTTAGCGGTTTTTTTCGGGGTAGAAAGCGACTTTTTTTTCCCTCCACCCCGATAGACAGTCAGGACCCAAGTACTGTGTCCGAATTTCAAGTCGCTAGATCGATTAGGGGGAGGGAGAGGGGGAGGGGAAAGCGTAAATGAAATTAAAACTTGTTGTAACTTCCGCAATTTTTTCCGCAAATCGCGCAGCAAACATGAGGGTGCGTACTAATGTGCCTACTTCGACTTGTTGTCATTTTTTCTTAATTTTCGCCATAAATAACAAAATGCCGGCGAAAAATAGTTTTTTTAAGTCATTCTTCACTAGGAAGAAAAGGGGTGGGGAAATAATTTTTTTGCTATCGGATGCGGAAATTTTTTTTTCTTTGATTTGAGCTCGGCTCGATTGCGATCGGATGATTACGAGGTGAGGGAGGGGAGCACAAAGTTTTTAGCCAATAGAAGGGCAAAGGAAAGGGTTAGGGACTTCGGGACAGGCTCATTTTGTAACAGCAGTCAATTATCTTACAGAATTTTTTTACCCTGAACTGCATTAGGGTCTGCACGGGCGCGTGAAACATTTATAAAAACGATAGCGGCTGTTCAGCAGCCATGCAGTGAGATGCCGGGGGAGGAGCCTAGCGCACCCACCACTCTCCTTACTCTCTCACTAATATACGTCCAGCCTCCCATACCTCTACATGTAAATTTTCCCCCTCCACCACCCCCTCGCGCCCGCAAACATGATCAGATGATAGAGGGAGTTTGACTACAAATTATACGCATAAAAAAATCGAAAAAAAAAAAAACTGTTTCGAAACCCAGATCGATCCCACTTATGTTCATATTACTCGAAGCCGGTTGGTCCGGTTGGGGAGAAGTAAGTCCTCCCATTTCCAATTTTGTGCACCCCTGATTGAATTTACCTTTGGTGGATAACATCAGATAATGACCTTTATTGATGCCGAATCACGTGCAAAAACTAGTCACTGTAGCTCAAACGGTTCCTGAGATACTAAATAAAATATCAATTTTGGGTGCCCCCTTCAGAAGTCCGCAGTGCCCTCAGGAGGGATTTCCGGAGCCATGTTTATATGAACTTTTTTTCATATTTCTTTATGTAGAATCGCCCCTAGAAATTAATGACCGCATATCTGAAACACCCTGCATAACAATAACTACGACATAGAAGGTGATCCTGAAGAGGTTTACTTAACTTGAAAGTAACGCCGCTGGATAAGGTCGAAATGATGCATAGAAATAAAATATATTTGTAACATTTAAGGTGAGAGGCGCATCGAAATTTATGTAGCAACGAGCCGCAGCAGCCCGTCCAATCTTTGAAGAATTTATGGATACAAGAATTAAAAACAATTATTTAAGACACTTTAACCGTATGAAATTAGTTACAGTGAATTCCCCAAAGTCATTTACAGCTGTTAGACAAATTGATGGCGTTTCAAAACAATAAAGTAATCGGCGTGAATGAAATATCCACTTCCTTAAAGAGGTTCGTTAGCGTTTTAAGTTGGTCGATTAACCGTCTCATTCATAGTTCAGCAGATTTAAATTCAACTCGCTAGAATGTCTGAGTTTGATTGAGGTCCATTGTTTTGTTATAATTATTACACATTCAGAATAAAAATGAAGACTTACGTCATGAAATTTTAACAAAATCTGTTACTTATGTTAATATATTCAAAGCTTTTATTCATAGGCCATTTGCCTGAATGTGTTGCAGCTTAATTACGTCTAGCTAAATAGAAATTAGCCAAAACTGGAACTAAATCCTTTTATGAAACTCAGTGTCTGGTTTTATTACTCTCGGAGTGAAGAGGCAATTACTCCTTCGCTATGACGACTTGTTTTCTTATAATTTACCGGCACTTAAGTCGGTAGAGTCGGGAACATAAAACCTCTGATTCCAACACGTTCGTCAACGTGAAGTCCCAAGGAGAGGATATGTTTACAAGTCGGAATAAAAAATTACAAAGTTTGAAGTAGAGACAGGTACGTTTTGTAAAACGTAATTCTATTCCTTGTACTCCTACACGTAAACCTAAGGGTTCGCTTTGTTTTTATTGATATGTTAATAAATGACTTACGTATATGGCCTGAGGAATGAAGTGGGTAGAGATGTTGGTACTTACCTGGAAAGAAAAATTGAAATTAGTTGGCGAAGCAAGTAGGTGAAACATGTTGTTAATTTGATAGTAACTATAGTTATAGTTATATAAAAATACAGTTGGACTCTTTGAAACTTTGTGTTAGTTTAATAGACGTCGATCAAACCAAAAGTAATTTGTTATTATTGCAGTATATATTAAAGCACACCGAATGTGTGAGTTCAGTAACAGGCATATTATTCGAACAGCACAGCACTTCCAAGTTAGTTTTGTAGAAGTATATTATTATTATATTAGTATTATATGACTGGTGGTCGAAAGGTAAGCGCACTTGCCTCTCGCCCAAAAGTTCCGGGTTCGATCCCCGGTCGTGGCAGTGGAAAATACTGTGAGAGGGATTTTTCCACTATACACGGATATGGGGTGTGTGTCCCTTGTCTCTAAATGTGTAGCCCCCTCCCATACAAGGGGCAAGCAAGTGCGTACGTTGGTTGGGCCGCGTTGACATGCGAAATAAATGGACAACCGACTTGCAGTTCACGCAGGTATGGGTAGGTTTATGGGTATTTATAAGTCAGGCAGTCACAGACTCAGTACTACGTTGTTGTTCGTTGGGGGTGGACGCATGTTCAATTATCCACTTCAAGATATATATACGCGTGTCACAACATCTAAAAATTAAAATTTAATAAGTTTATAATTCGGCCCTAAGAAGCGCTGTAATAGACTGTTTTAATATAAAATGCATTCTTAAAATAACAAAATAATTTTGAAACGAAAAATAAAGAATCATAATAAATGTTCAAATACCTCCTTGAACTGAATAATAATCTAATCGATCATAAAAACTACTGACATTTAGCAACGTATTCTGGCTGATTTGTTCTAAAGAGTTTGTGATTTTCAATCGTTACTCCTCAAGATTATTAGCGCTGTTCTCCTGGAAATCACAAATTTGAGATTTTCTGTAGCCCCATAAGTCAGTAGGAGCCAGATTAGGAGATTTAGCTGGCCACAGGTTGGTTCCTCGTCCACTCAATAAACGTCCTGGACATGTAAAGTTCAGAAAATGCCGAGCTGTGGCACAATCATAAGGAGCGACAACCAGCTCGTTGAAAACAGATCCTGTTATATCTTCGTCCTGCTAGCAGTCTAATTTCCAGAACAATGTGCTGCTGAAATAGATTTTATTGCTTAAGGCGGTTTAGTGTACCATCATTGAAAAGTGGATCGATCGTATGATCCCCTACCATACCACCTCATAGATTTAATGTCTATTCCCGAGAGCAAAAACGAACGATTGAGGGTTATGTCGGCCATGTAATACAAAGGACGGTTCATCAGTAAAAACACTATTTCTGATGAAATTTTCATCACGGTCCATCTTTTCTATTACACATTCACACGGGATTGGTTCTCTTTCATGTCTTCCAGGAGAAACGCACCCATGTTTTTTGACGTTTTTTATGTGTCGACTGTGTCCAGTGCAAGATAAGACCCATTTGGATATGTATAGGTATAATACCACTTAATTATCTGGACTTTTTCGGCAACCTGATAACCATCAATTTTATGAAATTAACAATGTAAAATATTGTAGAGAAGAAAAACGTTTATACGCTTATGCTCAAAGTGAAATAAATGTATATACCTTCATCTAGCATGCGATAAGCCGCAGCTGTCTCAATCGAACCCCCACCATATTATGATGACTAGTAATGATTGTCTACAATCTGTGTAGATCGTGAATGTTTTGTCCGTAGTTTTTCTACAACAATTTCTTTTTGGCTTGGTTATGTCCGGTTATTTCGGTTGTTACTATTTTAGTTCAAATTGATTTGGTGCTTGCTTGTGTTAAAATTTGACTCAATGACTGTATACAGTCCCCAAAATCGTTGCAGAACATTCTGGCAATAGCTTACTGACTAATTCAAAAGGCTTAATGTCCGGATATTTTTCGTCAGCAAATATTACAAAATCACAATGAGTTTTATTGCTCGGGTAGAAAGCACTAATTTTAATTACTGCTCTCTCGATTTCTTTCTCGGTTATGAATAAAGGAGTAATATATTTTACAATTCAACAATTATTTGGCGTGATTGGATTATCCTGAAATGTCCTACAATAATCAATACAATAGAACATTCTATGACATTTATTCATTTCAGTGTTATGTTGCTCCTACCCGTACTTATCTAACGTACTCTACTGTCTAATATCCACTTCAACGAATAAACAGTCTAGATATCCAAGAATTACAACTAGCCAACTAACCCACGTGAAACCGAACCGAATATTCCCATATACAAGACGGCCGAAGTAAAGAAGGTTTATCATATAATTTTGTAATGGACTTATTTATGACCTCTCGTGGGACTCGATCCCTTTGTTGAGTAGAGCCTAGTGTGTGGTATTCGCGTACTGTCGATGTCAGCCTGAGAGCGATGGATCGCTGGGTTGGCCGTGGATTCTCCCCCGCGGACAATCCTGGACCGTCCGCGTGTTGTCTCAGGAGTACAATTCAAATGATTAAATCACTTCAAGATGGGTTTTTGGAATAATGAACCAACTACGTCGGCCCCTCTAGTCATCATCTATGCTTCGATTCGGCCATGGGCTATTTAAGAATGTTAACTCTGTTGACAAATGTGCTTAATCTTTTAGCTATCTTTGTTTTGTTCTTTTTAAGTAGGATTTTTATCTATCTTATAGGGGAGGAGCATTCAAACAGGCCCTAGAGCTGAATTGTCAGCTACTTTGGTAGGGCAAAGATAATTCGTCCCTTGTTTTAACCGACGTAATTTCCTTTTTAATCGATATCATGACAGATAATGTTCTACTTTAAATAATCATTTTATTAGTTATAGAAAGGGGTATTTTAAGAAATAATAATCAATACATTTTCTAGTGGTTGAGACAAACTAAGTTAGTTAGTAATTCACCTCTAATTTTTTCTTGTTAATTTTGTTTGGGTTAACTCTAATGTAGTAATCCCTCGGTTCGGCTACGCTGCTTCCCAAAACATCTAAAGAGAATTGAAGTATTTGATACAGTACATGCGGTACTATAGGCAACCGGAACCATATTTTCTTTAATTGCAAGAATCACAAAATAGCTATGTATGTGTAAAATGTGTATTCATCACTTCTAAGTAATTATACATTATACGATTACGTCTGGGTGAAAAATATTGGCTGGTATACTCTCAAAAGTAACGAGTAATGTACTTTTTTAACAAGTGTCGCCTGACTACAGATTTTAAAATGTTTGCAAAACCGCATCATATTTTAAAAAACATATAATTCATGTCCCAGGTTGCCATAAGATTGCAAAATTTGCAGGAGTAGATCGATATCAACCAATTTTGTTTTTGAACACATAATTTAACTGACCAGTATCAACTTTTTTAGGAATAGTATGAGGTAGACGGATCAAAGGGCATATATTATTACACGCTACCGCAAAAAATGTGTAGACAACAATTTGTTTCTTCAAATAACTCGCTAACTGTGAGAAACGGAAATTAAGACCATCCTTCTGACGTTCCTACTTCTCAATTTATATGATGAAACAATTTTCCACCTATCAATTAACAATGTTTTGCGAACAAAGAGAATACATCACTCCGAAGCCTACAAAATGAATTTCTATTAACTGTAAAAGGAATATAAAACACTTAATATAGCGTTTGCTACATTCGTTCGTATATTTTACAAGCAACATTAATCAATGTCTCGATAAATGTGCCTCGCAGACCTAAATAATAAAGACACTTCGCAACCCCACCTGCATAAAATATTTTCATTTTCTCTTCAATTATTCTTAAGAGGACTCTATCCCACGTAAGCTGCCTACGAATATACGTATAGGAAGCAGTGTAAATTTAGCAGAACAGGGAACATGCGTTAAAGGTGTAGTAGGTATTATTTGTTAACAACATACAGGGTGAGCATAAAAGTTCACCTCTGTCTCAGGTACTGAAAATATTTCTTTCTACGACTACTAATAATAATAATCCTTTATTTACCACTTTGCTATACACAAAGCGTTTTACAAAATAATACCAAAGGAGAAAAAAAATATAAATTTACATATTCTAATCTACACATAAAATAACTAACACAGTTTCTTATTAATCTATTGTATATAAACATATCTTTAATTCTAATCTTTTCAAAGAAGTTATGTTACGAGCCTCCTTAGCTTCTTTACTTTGGACATTGTATGTGTTTAACTTTGACGAAGATTGATCTTTGGACAGAGGTTGTATTTACACGTTGTAGCACAAAATTATTTCCACCTCTTGTGTTATAATCATGTAAATCATCAAATATTTGCACATTGTCTTCCAAATAAGGAGGTACTACATTCAATCTTATTTTATGTACGAAAACCCGTACACTGAATTCAACATAATTTCGTACATTCAGCCTAAATCTTTCAGCATATCATTCACTCTAGTATAAATACTGCATCTCAATATAACTCTCGTGGGCCTATTTTGCAACTTTTGCACAAGATCCAAGTCACCATCGATTGCAAGATACAGAACAGTGCTACAATAATTAAAATGAGGTAATTATTATTATTAGCCTTTACTCGAGTCCGAGTATAAAAAAATGTTACAGTCGATAGATTGTGTGTAATAAATAACAAGTAAAAGGTGTAGTCTATTGTAATTCCCATTCATCTACGGTGCACACGACTATGGCTATAGATGCCAATTCGGGAGAGCACATGTCGACCGCAGTCAGGACAAACATATACCTGGTTAGGTCTTCGATTCGGCCTTCTTGCAGCAACATTTCCTTGATAGCTGGCCACAACCCCTCGCCATTCGGTTCTGTCCACTGCAAGTTGTTCCCATTGCTCGTCTGGAATACCACAGGATTTTAGATTTTCATGGAGAACGTCTTTGAACCTCTTTTGTTGACCGCCACGCCTTCTTCTACCGCTTAGCAATTCACCATAAAGTGTACATTTAGGAAGGCGGTTATCGTGCATACGATGAACGTGACCTGCCCATCTTAGGCGTGCTCTTGAAATAAGCACCTCAATTGGAAGGCTGTTTGCTCTCCTGAGTACTTCCACGTTTGATATGTGATGGAACCAACGGATTTTCATCATACTTCTGAGGTGTCTTTGCTAAAAACGTTCTAATTCTTTCACATGACGACGGTAAGTGACCCAGCTTTCACATCCATATAGCAGTGTTGGAATGACAACTGCTCTGTAGACAGCCATTTTCGTTGACAAAGCAAGGTCGTGGTTGTCAAATACTCTCTCTCTAAGTCCCCAGAGTGCTCTAGATGCAGCGTTAATTCTATTGCGAATCTCGCTGTCCATGTTTGCTTTGTCATTAACAACGTTGCCTAAGTAATTGAACTGATCCACCACTTCAAGAGAATTTCCGTTAAGTGTATTGTCTATTTGGTTCACTTGATGAGGAGTTGACATAATCTTAGTCTTTCCAATGTTGATTTTAAGTCCCAAGGAATCATAGCTCTGGGCATACACATCTAAAAGTTCTTGAAGCTCTTCCAGCGTAGAGGCTAAAAGTGCACAGTCATCCGCATACTGGAGATCACAAATGAATCGTGTGCGTGTCTTCGTGAAAGCTCTAAAGCGCCCTATGTTAAAGAGACCGCCATCAGAACGGTATCTGAGACCTATCCTCTGACGGTCAGTTTGTTGTCAACAATAATTGTTAGAGCAATGGTAAACAAATTAAAAAGTAGGGGTGCCAGGACACATTCCTGCCTAACTCCAGTGAGGGTTTGGAAAGGTTCGGTTGCCTCATTATTATACATAACCTGGGCGTTGTTGTTTGTATGTAGACTGCGACATACTTCCACAAATTTTCTAGGGATACCTAAGCGGAGCATAATTTTCCAGAGCACTTCCCTGTCCACCGAGTCAAACGCCTTGGTTAAATCAATGAAGGCCATGTGAATTTCTCTTTGATGTTCGAGTGCTTTTTCTTGAAGCTGTTTAAGTGTGAAGATTAGATCCGATGTGCCTCGGTTTGGTCTAAAGCCACTCTGTGTTTCAGGAAGTAACTTTTCCATAACAAGTGTTAGCCTATTTGCCATCGCTTTAGTCAGTATCTTCCCTCCAACAGTCATGAGAGCTCTACCCCTGTAATTTCCACAGTCCGCAGCGCTCCCTTTGTTTTTGAAGAGGTTAATTAAAAGTGTATCACGAAACTCCTGCGGAGCTTGACCACTTTCCCACACGACATCAAACAGTTTTTTGAGGTAGGGTATGAGCTCTGACGACACAGCTTTAAAGATCTCAGCTGGGAGTGAGTCGGCGCCGGGAGATTTGTTATTTTTTAGTTGCCCAATGGCGGTTAAGATCTCTTCCGTTGTTAGTGGTTTATCTAAGTCTTCGAAGATGTCATATTGAGGGATAAGATTTATAATATCGTGATCGGCTTGACTTTGCTGGTTAAGAATGTTAGAGTAGTGTTCTTTCCATCGGGCTCTTATTTCCTGGTCTTCTTTGAGGAGATTTCCATTTAAATCTTTAATAGGGCACATATTTTTCCGACTGGGGCCGTACACTGCTTTTACTCCTTGAAAGAAATTCCTGTAGTCGTGTGAATCGGCGTACCTTTGAATTTCTCTGGCATTGCTTGTCCACCACTCGTTCTTTATTCTTCTGATTTCGCGTTGCGTTTCATACTTAGATTGGGTAAAAGCTTCTGCTTTTGATGGGGTGATTGATAGCGTTTTGGAAGGCAATATGTTTGCGGTCAAGAAGTTCTTGTATAAAAGCTTCATTATCATTGAACCAGTCCTCCTTTTTTTACTTGCTGCAGTGCCAAGAATTTCCTCACTCGCACTTTTTAAACTGTCTTTAATTTGTGTCCAGGTAGTAGCGACATCTACAGAATTGGTTTCTTCTAGTGCACACAAATTCTCTTGAACTTTTTGCTTTAGCTGTTCGACGGTTCGTTGGTCACGCAATTTACTAATACAGAGACGGACTGTCTACGTTTTACTTGAGTTCTTCGGTGTTTGGGTCTCATAACAATTTTCATTTTAGAGACAACAGGACGATGATCGGTCCAACATTCGCTAGCAATGCGCGCCTTTGTAATTTGGACGTCCTTGAGATGCTTCCTACGTACGATAACATAGTCCAGTAGATGCCAGTGACCTGATCTGGGGTGACGCCAGGTGCCTTTAAATTTATCCATTTGTCGGAAAATGGTGTTTGTTATAACTAGATCATGTTCGGCGCATTTAGTTAGGAGTAGTTGACCGTTAGCGTTCATGTTGCCCAAACCGTTCTTGCCTATGATGCCTGGCCAGGTGTCTGCATCTCTCCCTACTCTAGCGTTAAAATCGCCAAAAAGAGGTAATATAATAGTATTATATACCAATTTTCTACTTGTAGCAGACAGGTACCAGCTGACTCTTTTTAATACACCAATTTTGTTAGCTATTTTCTTACACACATAATTAATACTATGGTGACTAGTCGTACATGCAGTATGTATGAATAGCGTCAGGACTATTCGTATATGTGGTAAATTAAAATACGTGAGAGGAATATATCCCAGATATCCCTTTCACGTGCTACTTTCTGATATACCTAAAGACATATTCGTATTACGTATTTTAGTTGTTAACAAAATGTCAAGGGAGGGGGCGAGCGTAGGTGCGTCTTTACGATGTACATACTTCGGTATGCGATGTAAAGCAACGACAGGTGCAGTTAGTACTTGGATGGGTGACCATTCCAACGGAAACCGCGTTCTCGCCTCACACATCTTCCAGCGGCTTGTATATCAGTGTATGCGCTTAGGCGAGGGTTGTATAGGAGATATACCATCCTTCGGAGGGGATGTAAAGCCGTCGGTCCCTTGTCTATTAAATGTTAGGCAAGTAAAAGATCCCTACTCTTCTTAAGGGAAGAGGTTCGGCAAAATTCCTGGTTGGGGGTAGCTCGTCTACAGGCGTCGGTGTTAGGCCTCAGTAGCAGAAATAGGCCGACGTTAAATAAATGTATAAAAAAAAATGTCAAGGGCAAGGGAAATTATCTATCATATGTAACTTACTACATCAAATAATATTAACATATTTAACCTAACGAACTAACCTAAAGAAATACTCGTATTACGTATTTTAATTGTTACTAACAAAATGTAGTAAAAAAACTGTTTTGATTCGAACTCTCGATTTCACGTGTGAGAATCGGGCAATCTAGCCACTACATATATAAATAACTGCACCATCTGCAAATAAGTGATATCCGCAGTTATTGAACAGAGTTGCAATGTCGTTAATATATAAAATAAATAAAAGCGGACCTAAAATACTTCCTTGCAGTATTCCAACATTTATACTTTTTGTACTAGATACATATTCATCATGCTTTACTTTTTTGCATTCTACCACTCAAATAGTACTCATCCACATATGTATCACTCCCTCAAGCCCATACCCTTTCAATTTATCTAACAATCTATCTTTATCTATGGTTTCAAAAGCTCTCTTAAGATCCAAGAAAATTACATATATCAATTACTGATGCGATTGAAGAATCCTGTTGAAGAATAAGATGCAATTCTCCACTCCACCAGACTCTTTATTATTGGCTTATTTAAAGTATGAGGAACAGAAACCCATAGAAGATACGGCGGTTATGCAACAAGCAACAATTAATAACAATAATAATCACATACACACGGTTATTCTCATAGTTAACCTTTTAAATCTTGTTTCTAGAATCACGTAACAGACATACATGTACTGAAATATGTTCTAGATTTTGTTGGTATTCACACACTAGCTTTAATTTTACTACGGAAAATTGATAATGTTATCACTGATCGGTATGTTAACTCACTAAATAATTTTTGCGAGTTCTTGGGCCTTAAGCAATATAACGAAATAGTAAATTACAATAACAGACTTTTAGATTTAATACTTAGTAGATTCAAAATTCGTATTCGGAAATCTGATAATTACCTGCTGGCGGAGGATGTTCATCATCTATCTTTAGACTTGCACTTTAACCTAAAACTAATAGATGTCTTAATAATCATAATTACTCATCATTTAGTTTCAAGAAAGTCAATTTTAATAAATTGTACCACTATCTAACTAGCATTGACTGATCTTTTTTAACCACTTATAGAAATGTAAACGATGCTTGTTCTCAATTTTATGAGGCGTTAGATTCGGTCTTTGCAGAAAGTGTTCCCAAGAGAACCCCAAAAAATGCTTCATATCCTCCATGGTTCAATAGAAGAACAATTAGAGGATATTAAACAAAAATCTCGTTTATGGCGTCTATTTAAAGAGAAAGGCGAATCACAATATCTGGATCAATTCAAACTATTGTGTTCTAAAATAAAAAGAGTGATTGACTCGGCACATAAAAAATATATTGAAAATATAATCTAATCCTACTAGTTTTTGTTCATTTATTAATAATATGCGTAATATATCTACGATCCCCAATTTAATGCCTTATGATAACACTTGTTAAATAATCCACAAAGCATAGTCAACGCATTTGCTTGTTATTTCCAGTTCGCTTTTACTTCATCATCTACATATGTTAATGCAGATGACAATGCACTCAATATCCCACAGCTTAATATATAACTAATTAGAATACATGCTCGTAGTTTTGAAAAAGATTAAAAACAAATTAACCACGGGTCCGAATGCAATTCCATCATTTTTGTTAAGAGATTGCGTCATTATCTTTGCTGTACCGCTGGTTACTATTTTTAATTTAGCGCTACAGTCTGAAATGTTTTCTCAAATTTGGGGTAGGTCAAAAATATGTCCTATATTTAAAAAAGGCGACAAGAATGCAGTTGAGAATTATAGACCTATAGTTATCCTCTGTAACTTTGGCAAGCTCTTTGAAGTTATTTTACATGATATTTTATCTTTTCATGTTAAATCTCAAATTTCAGTTTATCAACATGGTTTCTTAGTTGATAGATCAACAACTACTAATCTTATAAGTATTACCAATTTTCTCTCCATATCATTGGATCAGGGTGGTCAGATTGATGTAATTTATACTGACTCCTCTAAGACTTTTGACAGGCTTGATCATGGTATTTTATTGAAAAAATTAGCAACGTTTGGACTAACCTCGCAATTTATTAATTTCTTTTATTTATATCTGTCTAATAGGCTATTAAACGTGCATTATCATGGATTCACATATGTTCATATGTCTCAGCAACTTCAGGATTACCGCAGGGCTCCGTTCTTGGACCTCTACTTTTTATACTGTTTATTAATGATATTTGTCAGGAAATTGAGACATGCAATGCTCTTATGTATGCCGACGACCTCAAGCTATTTACCTCAATTAACTCTGTAAGCGATTGTAATAGATTACAGCAAGATCTCGCAAAAATTAATAATTGGGGTGATATCAATAACTTACCGCTAAACATATCGAAATGCAACGCTATGTCCTTTATAAGAATAACTTTTCTGTATAATATAGGTTCTGAAACTGTTAACAGATTGTTACGGACTTCTAGCGTATGCGACCCACCATACGCTTTAGCGTTTTGTGGGCCGCATTATAACAACTGCTACACGTCCGAAACACATTTCGCTATTCTCCACGGGAGGGCGACACGTGATCAGCAAAGGAAACGGAAGCAACCATTGTTTTTGGTGTGATTGTTTTTGGCATGGTTGGTGTTAATTAGTTGGTAATTCTTCCAACCTCGGTTTTATCCAAGGCATCCTCGTGGATTTTAGAATAATCAACTCAAGAAAATTTCCTCAATCTGTTGTTGCTCCGTTTAGCGGAATATTTTGTGTTTGTGAGTAAATTTTATCTGCGGAAGCAGGATATTAAATTACACAAGGTAAGCTAACCTCTTCACGCCATCTTGCCCGTTCTCTACCCACGTGTTTCACAAATTTGCAGGCTTTCCTTTGGAAATACCGTGTCAACCTGAAAGGCGGACTCGACCCCACTTATCCGACTGTGGCTTCCAGGAGTTTTGGTGGATTGTTCCCTCATCAGTGAGGTAAATTATGTTTCATTTGTAGGTTATGTCAGAATTGCTCACATTAAGCACGCTTCACGTGCATTTCTGACTTTGTAAATTTAAATCGTGATATCTTTAGGGTTCCACGGACGGGGCTTCTACACATGTCAGTGAGAGTTCCACGGACGGGGCATCCACACACAGTGGAAGGTTCCAGGGCTGGTGAGGCTACGATCAACCCCATCCTTGGGTCCATTTCTTGTGTCCCGAAGGCATCTCTGTAGGGCTTCAGTTCTTCCACGTCCGGACTCGGTATCGTACCATCCTAAATAAGTGTTGTGTTATTTGTTTTACTGACCGGGGACCACCTTCAGTGGTTCGGCTGTATGTCAATTCCTAATTTGCGTTTTTAACTTGTACATATTTACAGATTTTATGCATTTACATATATTTAAGGAGGTTCTTTAAATGAGACCTTTGTGGCAGTATTTATGAGCAATTCATGATCATATTGTAAACCGATGTGTAGCTACACGAGGCATTTTATGAATGTTGTAACTGATTAATCGTGAGATTGGCCACAACTTTGAACATCCCCAGGTTACATGCTAGAGAACCAATATCTGTAAATTGAATAAAATAGTGCATTTCATTTTTAAAGAAAGTGTCATTATTTCGTCTGCGACTACTACATATGGAAAAACTCAGTGATTTGTTAAGTAAGTAAACTAAAAATTTATCATAGTTTGTGTAAGCTTGGGCTTAACGCCCTGAAATAATCTGAGCTAGAGAAATTTTATCGTAGGCACGTACATCACTTTCCGGGTCAAGTTTGCCTACGATATCTGCTACGCTACAGTAGCCCAAGTGATTTCGTTACGTAATATCTGATAATCATTAAGATCCAACGTATCTATTTGTTCATGTACGTGAAACTCGTAGCAAGATGTTCTAAATTTAAAGACTTAGGAGTTATTTTTGGTTCAAAACTAACTTTTGTTCCCCATATTAATTGTATTATAGCTAATTTTAGAAGCCAAATAACATTCCTGTCTATATATTGACATTATAATCTATTACTCCTTAATTAACAACCCTGTCACCATGATTTCCTCGCAAGCCCACTCTTTCCCGTTGATCCTTGTTGGGAACTAAAAACAACTGGCATGGTTGAAGTTTGTGTAAATTTTTATAAACGTCAAACATTCTACAATTTTGACGTGAGATTTTGTAGCTATTCCACTCCTAAATAAAATTATGCCTGTCATTAAAAATGTTCTTAAAAGATATCTAGTTTTTCTTTTTGGCTGAGTTGAGTGTCCTCATATTAATTATATTATAGCTAATTTTAGAAGCCAAATAGTATTTCCGTCTATATATTGACACTAAAACCTGTTTCTCCTTAATTAACAACCCTGTCACCATGATTTCCTCGTAAAGGATATGCGCACACTTCCCCGTTGATCCTTGTTGGGCACTAAGAATTTTCATGGTTGAAGTTTGTGTAAATTTTTATAAACATCAAATATTCTACAGTTTTGATGTGAGATTTCGTAGCTATTCCACTCCTAAGCAAAATTATGCCTGTCATTAAAAATGTTCTTGAAAGGTCTCCAGTTTTTCTTTTTGGCTGAGTTGAGTGTAAAAACAAATTTAATTATATTTATAATATTATTTTGTATATACCTATATAAATATATGTGTGGCGCCACTGAATGACGAGCTACCTGAATATATGGCATTCGTCTATAAAAGCTCCGCCTATTTCACACAGCAGTCAACAAATTATTAGCTATAAATGCTGCACGCTCACACATTCCACCCATTTGGTAGACTATGGCAATTACACAGAATATCCTAGTCGTGGGTTTCATTTCTGGTAGGAGGTAAAAACGGATAAAATTTAATATATTTCTATGGTAGAACGAGGTGACGCTTCAGTATTAAGAGTTGGTCGGAGTGTAGTAGTCATCCATGCTTCCAATTTTAATTGTAATTGACTTCACGTCAATAAAATGACGCAGCTGAATGTACGGTGTGCTTGGAAGGCGAGAGATAGAGATGTAGTAGAATATGACATTGGACAAATTCATTATACCTAATCTTTAAATTTCTCTGTGCATTTGAGGACATTAGGGCTAATTTTATTTTAGTTCTACAAAAGGGAAAATGTTTATTTTAATGATTCCTATGCGGGACGATAAAAATTATTTTTGCAAATCGATAATAGAAGAAAAAAAAATATTTTTTTATATATACTTTTTTTTCTCTCATCGTCCCACATTGTAACATGTTTTTAATGTCTTTTAGTGAAAGCCGTTTTTTAAAATAATGATTTATATGGCAGTAATTTGCACAGTCTTTCCGGCTTATATCCGGAGCGCTCTTAAATAAGAGTTAAATCCCTTAATGCCGCTGGTTTCTTGCTCTACTATGTACTCTTTTTGGCTCCAGTTTACCGATATCTAATGTTTACATTACGAACTGAGGATCTGAAAACTAACCTCTCAAATAATTTGGGATAGAGGATTTTATTAAACAAAATACTGTGATGTGAAAGGGCCTAGGCAGAGATATAGGCATCAGTTGCAGTTGCTAAATGCAAATAAAGTTTAAAGATTTTATTATATCATGGCAATCCTCGATGGGATTAGAAAATGGTATCTAATGGGAAGATTTTGTTATTTGAAAATGAAAGGCTTAAATCTGTTAGTTAATGATAGTTAATACCAAGAATTATTGATGGAGACAAGGACCAGTACAACATAAAAAAGGTTTACTGACAGAAAACCTATGAGAGTCACATTTTCGTTCCCAATCCTCTTAAGCAGCTTGGAAATTCTTTCGTGTCGGCCGTTTTCTGCAGGCGGTGTACACATAGAAGAATATCGAGTGGAGGCGGTGCAGTTTACAGTAATAAAAATTAAGTTGTTTATGCTTGCTGGTATTCCTTGAGAAGATACTTTAGATAAAAGTGTCTGGTAAATGTGGAAATGGAGACTGAGTCCATTGAGAAACGATAGAGGGCTATTACAAGGTGCACTTGAAATATTAAGTGTCTTGTTTTCAGGTAAACCTCTTGAATGCGCACGCAAGCGACACATATTTGGTTAATTATAATGCAGTTTGATAAAAAATATTGAGACAAATTATTGAAAGCTTCATGACGTTTTTAGAGCATAGAGATTGTTTATTAATACTCTCGCCGAGTATAAAGTGGCCAATATTATATAAAATGATTCATAAACTATTTTCTTATGAAAAATTGTAATATTTGTCCTACCAATATACTCTTTACAATAACAACCATGTAATGAATAAGTC
Organism: Leptura quadrifasciata; assembly: GCA_963675555.1. Classification (NCBI taxonomy): domain Eukaryota; kingdom Metazoa; phylum Arthropoda; class Insecta; order Coleoptera; family Cerambycidae; genus Leptura; species Leptura quadrifasciata. The sequence continues at coordinate 6,852,138 of OY776681.1, read as the reverse complement.
TGTAGTTGTCCTGCCCGTATTCTTTCGTTTTTCGAAATACTAATCCCATTAATTTACAATAATCATAAAATTATTCAAGTATCTCGGTAAAATCAGACAGAAAATGAATTTATGGTCGTAGTACACTACTTCATCTGGTCTTTGGATCATTATGCAAATTTTACGGCAGATATAAAAAGATTTCCGACGGGGAAAATTTATGGTCATGCACTTGATATCATTTACCACTGAAATTCTCAGAAACGTGGCAAATTCGTTTGCCTTTCATCTAAAAAAAAACCGGGCATTCTTGTTATCTAGTAGCTTTTTACCCCAGAATTTAAAAAAAAAACAAAATGAACAGAACTTTGAAATAACTAATAAATACAAGTACGATCACGTGGTTTTAGGATAAGAAAAAAACGTATATAAAGGCAAATAGTACCGTCGAACAACCTTAAATTTACAAAAATAATTAATTATTATTTAATAAAATATAAGGCCAACGCGAAGGTGGTTCAATATTACAAAAATAAAAATGTAGTAGAATACATACTGTACAGGGTGTATCACCGGGAACTGAATCGATCGATATAGAGAAAAGTACCCATCAGAAAATTTTGTAAATTTAAATAATTACTAATGTCGGTGTGGCCAATCCAACTAAAATAATTACAAGTAGCTGGCACTTCCGCTTATACCGGAAGTCGATACCAACGTGCTTATTTCAAATGGAATACTCTATATATTTTAGGGTTTTCGAAAATAGGGACAATCAGGTACGACAAAAACCTGAACGTCATTATACAGCAATAATTCCTTATGTATACGGACTATCGGAAAAAGCTACACCGTATAGGTGACAAATTTGATGTTAGGACAATATTTCAAACACTTTAAGATCTACTTTAACAAAAACAAAACCGATAAACAGGGAGCAGAATTCAAAAAACTGTATTTACAATATCCCGTGCGAATGTGATAAATGTTATGTGGGTGAGTCATCCAGACCTCTCAGTGTGAGGTTGGATGAGCACAAGAATTACATTAGAAAGAATGAAATTCAGAAATCAAAGATTTGTGAACATGCTTGGGAAAATGGACACAGAATAAACTGGGACTCGGCAAAAATTTTAACAAAAGAAGCAGATACCAAAAAAAGAAAAATTAAAGAATCAGCAATAATTTTATTAAATGAAGATAAATGCGTATCGAATTGTTCTGTAGATATTTGTACAACCTGGCTACCAATGTTAAAAGAAGAACTTAACAAACTCAACATTATCTAAAAGAAAATATCATCAGTTCTATGTTCTGTGTAAGTAGTAAGTATCTATGGAAATAACATCAAGAGAATCTTAAAGCTGTGTATTTGACATACACAGCAAAATAAGAGTTCTTCCAAAAAAAGCTTTGAAAACGGAAAGAAATTACTTGCCGAAACGTCAGCAAAATACATCTGTATTTATTCCAATTTATATTATTTGCAAAACATAACCTCTGACTATTCCTTTGGCGTAAAAATCACGGGCGCAGAGGCTTTTTTCCAATAATTCTATTATTTTGTAGATTCGGTGATTTGTTGAAGAGAATAATAATACATGTGGTAGAAAACCCAAATAATAGGAAAGAATATTTGTAGAATGCCACAAATAACTTTCAGACAATATTTAATATACATTATATTGAATTTACTTACCGTTCAGACGTCGGTAAGTAAATTATTTACTGACTAATCAGAGATTACGAACAAATCTCAACATTGAAATATCCCTAGAACCATCTAAAAAAATATCACAAAAGTCTACGGTGAGAGCGATTACTTTATTACTTATTTATCCAACCTGTAACTAGACCACACCGAGACCAATTACAATTTAAAATTCTTTATTGCTTTATAATTACAATATATACTCTATTTCATTTATTTCATTCATTATATTCATTGTGTACAAATTATATAATCCCGACGCGTTACAATTAAGCCTTAAGCTTAGAAGCGAGACGGGGGGGCCGATCTTATGTCAAATATGATTAAAAGAGAGTTAAAATTTTTAAAATAATAAGCGTCCTCCAAACAGATTAAACTAAATGTCAATTAAAAATACAAAAATGTTTAAAAAAAATGAAAATTAACGAAATTCTATCTTTTATATGCAATTTTATGTTTAATTTGCAGGAAACTTATTCCAAGAAAAAACCTGCTTTAAAAAACGTTAGCAACTTCTTTTACGTTCTTGACAACACACACTCTTGGCTCCACACGGCGATTCATCTTTAAGGAGATTTATTTTCTTTATAATGAAATTAGCACAAATCTTATCGCTGTCATTCCGACGAAGATTCATTTCCATTTGTAAAATTAATGTCCGATATTAATCAAAGAATTGAATAACGACTATAAAAACTTTATGCTTCATCTATATCATCCCTAAGTGGCTGTCATAATCTGTGGTAATGCAAAAAATGTTTTTCTCCAGTAATAATTCTACTTGTGATATTAGTCAGTCAGCCCAAACGACATGTAATAAAACGCACATAAAGTGAATTTGGGGTGAGTTAGATATACTTATTCTTATTTTTATTGTGGTGGCGGTAGCGTGCATTTTTTAGTGCGATTCCTATCGATAATGGCTTTGTTTGTTCGGTGGCTCTGGCATTTCAAAAATATTAAGATTTTTAAATTGTCCTGGATTCCGGTCTTTTCACTCAGTTATAGGGTTTAGGAAGAAATATGGGATATTAGGGAGGCTGCATTATTTTTAATTTATGGTTTTGTTCAAGATTAGAGTCTTAAGATTATAAAATACAAAGAGAACAGATCTAAGTCTGGTTATTCCATAAAGAGATGAAACATCATATGGATATTGTAATGGTAAACCAAACAGCAATTTTAGATCCTTTTCAGGTGTATTGCATAAACTTGGTAATATTCACTACGTTAATAAAAAATAACTCATTACACATATATACGAATACAAAGCAATAATACATATAATAATATATCGGGTGTTAGAAAAGTATGGGAACGGTGGAAAATCTAAAACAGTTTGCATCAAATCGAAAAATAAAAAAATACGTGTCAAAAATGTTTCAAAAAACTATCTACTGATACCAAAATGACCTCCCCACCCACCACACTGTGGCTGGGGCGAGGGACAACTTTAAAATTTCAAATGGAAACCCCTATTTTTTATTGCGGATTGCGGTGTCGCTGTAATCGCAAAAATGGAAAGAAAACATTACTGTTTCAAGAGTAGCGTCTTGTGCCCATAAAAAAACGTCCAATTCAAAAACTGAAAAACACGTATTTGTTATTTTTACGAAAACTATCCAATAACATTGGATTCGACTCTCCTACCCCTAACCCAGTGGTGGGGCGGGAGGAAACTTTGAAATATATAATGAAAATCCCTTTTTTTTTTATAGCGGATTCGGATTCTACGGCCAAAAATACGTGAATTTTATATCGGGCATTTTTTTTCGATTCTCGCAAGGTGTCGCTGCAATCGCACAAAATTGAAATGAACCTTAAGCGTCCATAAGTTTGTAAAGATTTACAAACTCTAGCTAATCGTGTTGACAAAGAAACATTCAGTTTAAAAAACAATATCTGTGATATCTTGGTTTTTATGAATGTTTTTTTAAAGTGTTCTTAATAACAGTATTTGTTTTGTGAAATTTCTACGAGAACGTTCAGTTCCTTCCAACTTTTGTAGAGGCAGGAGCGCACTTTTGTAAGGAAATTGTCATTTTTCATTAGTTCTCGCGTTTTTTCTGCATAATGGCTACTTTAACAGAGGAAGAGAGAGTTTCTCTTTTAATGTTGCGAGGGTGGGGCGATAAAGAAAGGTCCTATGATGAAGTTGTGATTTTATTCAACGAAACTTTCCGTGTAGATCAAGTGGGAATTTCGAAATTTACTGTGTCCCATACCATCAAACGATTCCTAGGCAGAAGGACAAATAAAAATCGCCCAAAATCTGGAAGACCAAAATCTGAAGCATCGGAAACTCGACTAATGGAAGCGGCCCAGGCATTTGTTGAAAATCGAAGGTTATCAATCAGAAAAGCCAGTCAACAGCTTGATATGAGTGCATTTTCAGTTCGTAAGAATTTGAAACTTTTGAAATTTCATCCTTACAAAATTCACCTTCACCAAGAGTTAAATGAAGATGATTTTGATCGGCGACTTGAATTTAGTGAATTAATGATGGAAAGGAGTAACCAAAACCCAAATTTTTTGTCATCTCTACTTGTCTGAAGCCAGCAACTTTAGAACTCAGTGGAAAAGTTAATCGCCATAATTTCAGATATTGGAGTGGCGAAAACCCTCACTGGATGCTTGAAACACACACGCAGAATCCAAAAATTTAAATGTTTGGGCAGGAGTTTTCAGGGATCGAATCATAGGACCATTTTTCATAGATGGAAATTTGAATGGAGAAAAATACCTGGAAATGTTGACAAATCAAGTAGTTCCCGCAATGCAAGAGATTGCTGGTGATGAGTTCGATAATGTTCGGTTCCAGCAAGATAGGGCTCCTCCACACTAACGGGATATTGTTAGGGACTATTTGAATGGTACTTTCCAAAATCGATGGATAGATCGAAGAGGAATTATTGCATGGCCAGCAAGATCTCCCGACCTCGCGCCACTTGATTATTTTGTTTGGGACTACGTGAAGGGTAAGGTTTATTTCACTAAACCTCGTGATTTGGAAGAGCTGAGGCAACGGATAATAAACATTTTTGCAGAAATACCACCTCAAATGGTAAGAGGTGCTATTGAAAATTTTTACGTTCGTCTCGGACAATGCCAAGAAGTCAATGGGCATCATTTTGAACACCTGCTATAATCTTGAAATTAAAACCTGTTAGTGCAGCATTTAAGCTGTAAACTAATTGCCTCAACTGGCCGAAATCCTCACCTTGCCTTAAATGGCTGAGTTACCTCTTTGCCTTCACTGGCTGGGATCAAGAACTTGTCTGAAGTGGCTGAATTAAGAGGTAAAACCACTGTTAGTTTTTTTAAATCGAGTTTTTTATTGCCCTGTAAAAAATGTAAATTGAAAATTACTAGCTGCTAATAAATTTACAGAATGTTAATAGTTGTTGTAATTTCCGCACGACCGTGTAAAATCATTGTTCTCAAAACAGCTCGGGAAATCATTCACTCTGAGATCAGTAGTTTTACTTTTCGTATTTTTTTAAGTATGCGTTCAAAACTTTCATATTTCCACTCACACATTTTGTGCGATTGCAGCGACACCTTGCGAGAATCGAAAAAAATGCCCGATATATAATTCACGTATTTTTGGCCGTAGAATCCGAATCCGCTATAAAAAATAGGGGTTTCCATTTGAAATTTTAAAGTTTCCCCTCGACCCACCCACAGGGTGGTGGGTGGGGGGTCATTTTGGTATCAGTAGATAGTTTTTTGAAAAATTTTTGACACGTATTTTGTTATTTTTCGATTTAATGCAAACTGTTCGAGATTTTCCACCGTTCCCATACTTTTCTAACACCCAATATTATTAAATGTGTATTAACAATTGACAGCGATTGCCTTAAAGTTATCACTAGCATAGATCAAATACCTAAAATCATGCCAAATAAATAATCTCTGCATCAAAAACAAATAATTCTCACCCGGAAATTGATCATGTATCAGAACCATGTAAGAGGCATTCCTGACCTGAATTATCATAAACACTTTCACTGAAATATAGGAAGTGACGAACAATTTTCTGCCATTTATATGAAAATATTACCAACATTCCAAACAAAACCCCTCAGCCGTATTATTTTTAGCAATAATGTGTCTAAACGTTTATGGAACAGTTTGTTTAATGCATTTTCAGGCAATATTTACCGTATGTTGCGTAGAATATACGATTATGACGACGTTCACACTTTTTTATGTCTAACTTATCGGTTTTCGCATGAAGTCGTGTTACGACATATATATCTTAAGATGTAATGTAAAGTTTGGTAATTATTTTTTTATGAGGTCCATAACAAATCTCTTTAAGCACCCAGTGTTAAAAAATCAATTATTTTCCACAGATATTAAGCGTATTATGCAGTTTTTTAACAACTCTACGCGCTGTAGAATTACCTTTTATGGCTTTTTTAGTCATACAGCATCTTAGTTTATTGCTTCGTTTCAAAATCGCGGTTTTATATATTATGGTTTACTTTAAACATTATTATAAGCGATAAAATATCCTTTTATTTTCCATTAGAACCTGATTGTGAATTGTTCCAACATTTTATTAGAATATTTTGCGATTCCCTGTAAAAAAGGGATATTAATCTACATAAAATACGTAAAGAGAACAACATATCTTTTATATTTCCTTGATGCTCTGCTTAATGTAGGTGGTGAGTGAAGGAGAATACACTTTCAGCCGTCAACTATTTTATAGTAACGTCGATGTCGGGGACACCATTCAACCCCACAAAAAGTTTTTATACACACAAGACGATAACTATCAGGGGAAATCAGTAATAATTTCAGACGCGTTTTTCTAAGCCTTCTAAGTTTTACGATGGCGAATAAAAATTGTGGTCACTGATCTTTTATATAGTATACTATACTGCTTTTTTATTTTCTCTCCGAAAGCAATTCGTTTTCGCTATTATCAATAACCTTTCAATTTTAAAATGATACGACCGCAGTGGGCTTGGAAATCACTTGTAAAAAAGCAGGTTTCATCTATTATTTACATCATATATAAAATTATACACAAAAAAATCGCATTTAAATCAAATATAATACAGGGTGTCACACCGGGAACTGAATCGATCGGTATAGAGAAAAGTACGCATCAGAAAATTTTGAAAATTTAGATAATTACTAAGGTCGGTGTGGCCAATCCAACTAAAATAATTACAAGCAGCTGGCACTTCCGCTTATATCGGAAGTCGATACCAACTTGCTTCTTTCAAATGGAACACCCTATATATTTTAGGATTTTCGAAAAGAGCATAAAATTCTGAGTCGAAAATATGTAGCATATCCTATACCTAAACCTAGCCGTTTCAGAGATATTTGACATTTTATAGAAAATTTGACAGGTGCAACGGTTTGCAAGAGCCGTTATAACTTTCTTCGTGTAAAAGATCCCCACTTGCTTCTTGTCACGTAAAAAGAACACAAGGAGAACTACGTTCTACAACTGAAATAAATTCAACAATATCATACCAAGTGTTCCGTTTTTCGCGTTACATTTTGTCAACTTCAAACCGCGAAAACTTGTTTAGGTCAAAACGAACATCCTGTATTTTTTTACGTCAAGTTGTGTAAAATTGAATTCCCTTTTTTCTGACATTAGCACTGTGGGGGTTAAAGTTACAATTTTTTGAAATATTTGCGATTTTATTAGAAATTCATGAATTGTTGTAATCATTTCATCAAAATAGTTATGATTAGAAACAATCAGTCATTATCTTATGTCAAAAAATATCAGCACGTTTAAATTACACCCACGAAGACTTTTTAAATTTGTTTATTATTTATGGAAAATGTGATAAAGTAATATCAAGAACTTGCAGCACATTTGCTACTCGATATCCACAAAAACGCAAAATAACACTAACACTGTAACATGCGTATTAATCGAATTGAAGATATGGCATGAACTAAGATAGCAGAGATAAGATCAATTTAAAATATGATTTCATTTTAATTTAATAATTGCTCAAAATTCCGCCCTCGAATCTCGATACATTTTTCGCACCTTCGGATTAGTTCCTCATGGGTAGCTCTTCTAATTGAATCCTGTGATATGTTTTGAGATGCATTTCTTACTCTTTGCATACAATATCCAATGGTTGTTAATGAGCTCTCATAAACTTTATTTTTAATAGTTCCCCAAATGAAATAATCCAGAACTGATAAATCAGGCGAGCAAGGAGGCCATAAGAAAGGTCCATTATTGGCGATCCATTAATCAAAAAAAGTTTCTTGTAAATAATTATTAATTAAATATGCGTTATGTGGGGGAGCACCGTCGTGCTCATAAAAAATGTTTCTATGTTCGGCGAGAGGTAAATTTTTTAAATAGTTATTATTCAAATTTTGCAAGATATTCAGATATCTTCCACCTAAAAAAAAAAAAAAATTACCTATACATATTAGCAGAAGAGAAAATTTAATTTACCATTTAAATTTTCCTAATAAAATTGTAATGCCACCACTCTATCGTTTCTTATGGCACAGTAAACATTGAACTGCCAATTTTTCTGAAAGTTTCGCTCTCTGAACATATGAGGATTTGAGTCACTCCAATAATGCGAATTGTGTCTATTAAAAAGTCCATTTTTAGTAAATTTTGCTTCATCTGTCCATATAATATTTCCCAAATAAGAATCGTGGCCCTCAGACGTTATTAGAATAAACTCACAAAAATTCTGTCTTCTTAAGAAATCCGTTTCTTTTAATCCTTGAACCATATGGAATGAAAACGGGTGAAACTTATGTTTTAATAAGATTCCCGATTCCAGAGCAGCTTGTCTTAATGACATCCTTGGAAATGCATGAAAATATCCCAGAATGACTATTTCAATGTTTTCGTCATCAATAATAGGCTTTCTTCTTTGCATTTTTGCCTTGACAGAGCCATACTCTTTAAAATTTTCCAGTATGCCTTTTACAGTGTTTGGTGACGGTTTCCGTTTTTCTGGATATCGAGTAGCAAATGTGCTGCAAGTTCTTGATATTACTTTATCACATTCTCCATAAATAATAAACAAATTTAAAAAGTCTTCGTGGGTGTAATTTAAACGTGCTGGCATTTTTTGACATAAGATAATGACTCTAATCATGGCTATTTTGATGAAATGATTACAACAATTCATGAATTTCTAATAAAATCGCAAATATTTCAAAAATTTGTGACTTTAACCTCCACAATGCTAATATCAGAAAAAAGGGAATTCAATTTTACACAACTTGACGCAAAGAAATACAGGGTGTTCCATTTGACCTAAACAAGTTTTCGCGGTTTTAAATTGACAAAATGTAACGCGAAGAACGGAACACTTGACATGACATTATTGAATTTATTTCAGTTGTAGAACGTAGTTCTCCTTGTGTTCTTTTTATGTGACAAGAAGCAAATGAGGATCTTTTACACGAAGAAAGTTATAACGGTTCTTGCAAACCGTTGCACCTGTCAAATTCTCTATAAAATGTCAAATATCTCTGAAACTGCTAGGTTTAGGTATACAATATGCTACATATTTTCGACTCAGAATTTTAAGCCCTTTTCGAAAACCCTAAAATATATAGGGTGTTCAATTTGAAATAAGCAAATTGCTATCGACTTCCGGTATAAGCGGAAGTGCCAGCTGCTTGTAATTGTTTTATTTGGATTGGCCACACCGACATTAATAACTATCTAAATTTTCAAAATTATTTGATGCGTACTTTTCTCTATATCGATCGATTCAGTTCCCGGTGAGACATCCTGTATAATATAATATAATTAATGAAAAGTTCAATCAAAAACAAAAACTTCAAATATTTGCAGATTCTTAAGCAAAGCATGTTCTTCCGAGTCCAGTCGGACGTGACACATTAGTGTCCTTCCTAATAAAAAAAAATATACAAAACGATCAATTCCTAATGCTTCCATGACTCAGAATCCGAATTCCCACAACACCGCACTAAATTTATCACATAACTTTACATATATTGATATGGCACCCTGCGTTTCCTATTGTTAACTACCCCCTACATCACATTAAGCATATGTGTCTTTCCCGGGCCTATTCTTTCGCCAAATTCATCACTTGATAGGAACAAGTGCGGTGAATCACCCTAGACGAGACGATTTTGAGGTGAAAACGAAATTATAACCTGCATTGTGTCGGCGGGACGTCCTCAAGGATATTATATGTACCATTGATGGATTGGTTATTATTGTATGTAGACAATCATGTAAACTCGGCATCGCCAAGGGAGCACATCCGTAATGCGCTGCGGACATCATCACGTGTAAATTGTGTTGGTAATGTGATTGCCGCGTCATTATTTATAGGAAATATCGAAATTTGTAGCTCCGTTCATTACGCATTTAAATGTTTATTTCATTGATTATAACTAATTAAAACGAAATAGAATTGACAATGAAGTAATCAACGTAGTTCGATAATTTTATTGGCAATGATTTGAAATGAATTTACAGAAGTTGCCAGGGGGAGTAGCTAAGCTATACAAAAAGTAAGTACCAATTATGATTGTAAATAAGGATGTATACCAATCATAGAATCAGTAAAACGTACTCTGTGAAGAATTTCAAGAAAGTGCCAAGTGCCATCCATCTAAGAGTATTTGGTTCAAGAAAATTTAAACCTTTACCATTCTTTTCTGTGTGAAGTAAATTTATATTACACTGTCCCTATAAAATGGTTCTGTTAAACGCCATGGTTTACTCCAAAATCAAAAATCTCTAACATTATAAAAAGAACAAAATTTCAAAACATAAAAATGCCTACACTCAGACAATTAAATTCATCAGAAAGATCGTATACACTCTGTAGTTTTAACTGTGCTGTACTATTGTATTGTATTATTATTATTATTATTAGTTTGTATACAACTATCGTATTATATCATTGTTATTATCTTAGATTTACATTCTATTGTTCTCAGCCTGTAATTGGTCTTACGACTGTTGGATGAAATATCTAAATAAATAAATAAATGCAACTTCTTATTCAGGTTAAAATAAAAGAAAATAAACAGGATCTTACAAATACCTTCCAATCTTAATTAAAACAATCGATGTCAGAAAATACTATTTTATTTAATAGTTCAGATAAATATAAATTAGTAAATATGACTCGGCATTATCCACAGCCTTATTAAGACTCAAAAAGAAAATGCACCCACACATAATACCAGTAATTTGATATAAACTGTTACACAGTTGAAGTGGATCTTGACAAAATATGGGCCATACTTGATGTGCTATGTTTTTATAACGAGATGGTTAATCTCGAGTTAAATTACAAGTAGGAGTTAATCAACTCAAAGTTTCCTCGATGTTAAAAAACTGGGCGTTAGAAGCTATTTCAATCCTAAAAAACAAGTAAATTCGTACTGATGACAATTTAAATAACATTTGGACGCCATGTAAATGGGCTTCTGCCCAATTCGTCTCCCGAATAACACAGTTTGACATCCTTTAAAAAAATAGATTTGCGAACCCCTTATAAATTAAAGTGGCTTCCTGAATATCAAATGAGTCGCAGAAGATGTCAAGCGATAACCGAAGTTGACTGAGTCCAATAAACGAAATTGATTTAGACTTTTTTGTCGAAACTTTTACAAATTGCATTGAAAGTTTCGAGTAGTCAGTTTGAAGACTAATGGACCTATTTGTTCCGCCGTAAATAGATGTTTGTCGATAGATTTTAATGTCTAGGGAAAGGGGAAAGTGGCGGCATTTTTGAGTAGGCTTCGATGATCTGGAACGGGCATGCAGCAAATGAATTATTATTAACATTTTTTCACTGTATCGAGAATCAGACGATATATTTGTAAGTAAACTTGAAGGGGTGTTTACAATTCAGCAAGTAGTTCTGGGGTCATTTTATGAAGGAAAATTTATATGATCATGTGATTGTTTCTTCACTCGATGCAATCCATAAAATTTCAAAACAGAGATGCAATTTCTGAAGACAATTATCCCAGCGGTATTCGACTTGTCTAAGAAGTGCTTAAAGAAACGAGTGCGTCTTTATCTGTTGAAGAGATATAGTATTTCTAGCAATTATTATGATTTATTTGGTGCTTACATTAACCCTTAATTATAAAAAGTTGTATAAAACACAGACTGAAACTATTAAGAAATTATTTAACTTTTCTGCAATAATGTGAATCTATTAATGTGTTTAATAATTTTTTGCCCAATACTTTGATGTGTTGATACAATTGAAATTAAGAATGCAGAGAAATTGGGTAATTTCTTATTAGTTTGTGATTGTTAATAATGATTCTTTAAACTTAGTACCTTTATACGGCATTTTCAGATGAAAGAATATCGATGTAAAGATAAAAACTGGGTAATTTTTTGTCAGTATGGAAATTTTGTTTGAGTAATTCCATTTTACACACGCCCTGCAAGACTATTCTATAAATCTAATAGTTACGTCATTGGTCTAATGGTGTCATCAATCAATTGAAAACAATCTATCCTCAAATCCAAAAAGTTTCTGGGCAGATGTCAACAGTAAAAAAAATCCAGTTCAATGCCGAAAGCCTTCACTAATAATGACAGTATCTTAGATAATCCCGAAGATTCTTTAGTTGAGCGAACACCCCCTCATGTCACAATATAAACTTATGGCAGTAATTAGTGATAATATTAATATAGCAATGCCTAAGATAACTGAGATGGATATGACTAATGCCTTTAAACAAATTAAACCAAAATTTACGGCCACACCCGATGGTTTACCAGCTTTCTTCTTAAAAGACTGTTTAGTTACATTGGCACACATATTGAACCTGTCCTTGCAAACTTGTTTATATCCTGATAACTGGGACGCATCTAAAATTTTTCCTATACACAAAAAAAGTAGCAAATCGGATACAGAAAATTACCGCCCTATAAAAATCATAAATAACTTTTGCAAAGTATTTGAAATCGTCATGCATACGGCATTTTATCCTCAGATTCATCAACGTAGGTACTACAACCAACATGGTTTTGTCCCTCAAAGATCGACAACAACGAACATACTTTGTATAACAAAATATTTAGCTGAAGTTATGGATCACGGTGGACAAGTCGATGTCATTTATATGGACTTTTCTAAGTCTTTTGATAGGTTGGACCATGTTGTTTTGGAAATTAGTCTCTTTTGGTTTTAACATTAGGCTAATAACTTTTTTTGAATCCTATCTGGTTAATAGAAGTCAGTTTTTATAATATCAGGGTCGTAGGTCTATCGAATTTATATCTCAATCAGGAGTTCCACAAGGGTCGGTGTTACGCCCTTTACTGTTTATCATTTTCATTAACGATATCGTCATCGATTTCAGTTGTAAATCAGAACAAATTCATATTGTCTGAACATAAACAAATGCAATGTAGTGTTGTTTACGGGAAAATTAAATAATATACAATATGAATACACTATTAATGGGGCAAATCTGAAACGTCGTGATAGTTTTAAAAATCTAGGCGTAACATTTGATTCACATCTTTCCTTTAGAGAACACATAAGTAACATAGTGACATTATATTTTAAAATATGAGGGTTTCTGATACAAAATGCTTGAGACTTTCAAAATACGAGTACCATAAAAATCCTATAATACCGTGGTGCAACGTAGATTAGAATACACGAGCGTGATATGGAACCCCCACTACGACGTACATATTAACAATATTGAAGGCATTCTTAATATTCCTGGCATTTACAATCAATGGTCAATATGCCCCTATAGGATATGATCACTCATTACTACTGAATCGTCTTTCATACAATCCTATGAAGCAGCGGAGAGAGATGGAAAGTATAATAATTTTATACAAACTTCTAAACAACATGATTGACTGTTCGCAATTACTTGAACAAGTCAACTTCAGACCATGCTACGAGTTGAACGTACGTTAACAAATAGATACGTTGGATCTTAATGATTATCAGATATTACGTAACGAAATCACTTGGGCTACTGTAGCGTAGCAGATACCGTAGGCACTGGCTTACCCGGAAAGTGATGTACGTGCCTACGATAAAATTTCTCTAGCTCAGACTATCTCAGGGCGTTAAGCCCAAGCTTACACAAACTATGATAAATTATTAGTTTACTTACTTAACAAATCACTGAGTTTTTCCATATGTAGTGGTCGCAGACGAAATAATGACACTTTCTTTAAAAATGAAATGCACTATATTGAACAATTTACAAAATTGGTTCTCTAGAATATAACCTGGCGATGTTCACAGTTGTGGCCAATATTTCACGATTAATCAGTTATAACATTCATAAAATGCCTCGTGTAGCTACACATGAGTTTACAATATTATCATGAATTGTCATAAATTCTGCCACAAAGGTTTGATTTAAAGAACCTCCTTAAATATATGTAAATATATGCATGAAATATTTAAAAATGTACAGGTTAAAATGCCAAAAAGTATAAAATGATGTCCAGCGGAACCACTGAAGGTGGTCCCCGGTAAGTAAAAATAATAAACACACACTTATTTAGGGTGGTACGATACCGAGTCCGGTGGAAGAACTGAAGCCCTGCAGAGATGCCTTCGGGACACAAGAAATGAACCCAAGGATGGGGTTGATCGTGGCCTCACCAGCCCTGGAACCTTCCACTGTTTGTGGATGCCCCGTCCGTGGAACTTCACTGACGTGCGTAGAAGCCCCGTCCGTAGAACCCTAAAGATATCACGATTTAATTCACAGTCAAAAATGCACGTGAAGCGTGCTTAATGTGAGAAATTCTGACATAACCTACAAATGAAACATAATTTACCTCACTGATGAGGGAACAATCCACCAAAACTCCTGGAAGCCACAGTCGGATAAATGGGGTTGAGTCGCCTTTTAAAGTTGACACTGTATTTCCACAGGAAAGCCTGCAAATTTGCGAAACACGTGGGTAGAGAACGGGCAAGATGGCGTGAAGAGGTTAGCTTACCTTGTGTAATTTAATATCCTGCTTCCGCAGATAAAATTTACTCACAAACACAAAATATTCCGCTAAACGGAACAACAACGGATTGAGGAAATTTTCTTGAGTTGGTTATTCTAAAATCCATGCGGATGCCTTGGATAAAATCAAGGTTCACAGAATAACAACTAACCAACAAGCCAAGCCAAGCCAACCAAAAATGTTTGCTTCCGTTGATCACGTGTCACAAATGTGTCGCCCTCCCATGGAGAATAGCGAAATGTGTTACGGACGTGTAGCAGTTGTTATAATGCGGCCCACAAAACGCTAAAGCGTATGGTGGGTCGCATACGCTAGAGGTCCGTAACAACCACTTACCAGGTTAACCAGATCTACATACATCTTTGTTTTACTTCTCTAATACACGCACAAATGTTTTAATGTGTTCACCAATATATTCTATCTGTCGTAACTGCAAAATTATTACACATGATGTCGACATTTCTAATACTAGATTGAGTCAAATTAATTCAAGATTCTCATAGATCAATAGTTTTTGTTTGTTTCTTTTTTCTTATTCAATGTGTTTCCCTTTTCCTTTATTATTGTATATACTTGTATATATAGGTACACAGATATATGTGTGTATAGGCGTAAACGTGCTTAAGTTAAAAGATCATATATCCAAGATGGCACAAAAATATTCCATCCGAATAAATTTTCCCGGTCGATGATTGATTTCGCCCGGACTATGGGAAAGACCTACTTGCTTATAATTATATCAATTCATCCTAAGCGGATCCATCTAATAATACTCCTGTATATAAAGCAGCAACGCTGAAAATCTCGGATTTCTATTTGTACAGTTACTAACATCCCTTAGTTCATCACATTTCATTAAAGTTGTCTGTTGTTTTTATGACCGACCAACGATCTTTATCGCCGTGAACTGAACAAAACACGACTTTTATGTCAACATATTCAGCTGACTAGACAGGATTCCTAATTTGTGAAGTTTGGACTATTTTCTGCGCTGCAACTTAACGTTAACGGTTACATTTATTACGGGATCATGAATAAAACGCATTCATTGTACATTTTATGGCAGACAAATATAATAAAATGTTGGCCAAACTAATAGCACAAGACTTGATGTACATAGAAATCTCTTCTTTAAGAGTTATTGGTACAATGTCGACGAATGTATTCATATGCACTGAATAGTATAATGACTATTATGATTTCAAGTAAGCAGTGCTTCTAGATGTAATTTCATAAACAAATTTGTTTCATTACGATTCAAATCAAACTGTTCTGCTATGAAAAATGTCTTGAGGGACCTACCGTTTAAAATTTGATTTGAAAAAGTTATGGCAATATTTGTTATATATACTGATATGATTTTCACTTGTACTTAAGCTGAAGAACATATTCAGGCCAATTTGAGTTTTGTATTGTAAACTAGATGCATTTTATTCTGAGTTACATGCATGTTTTCTGTTTTCTTTTATTTATCTTGTTTGGTAAATTGTAAAGGTATTTTACAGATATTTTCAATAAATACATCCAATTTTTATATTTTAGCCATTAAACACAGAGATATTTATAACATAATTTAATGATAAATAGAATCAGTTATTTTAAATAAATGCAGTTAATTATTGCTATTCTAATTATTAAAACGTTTAAAACATCTCGAACTGTGCGGCTGGAAGTAATATTATTAATCTACGTGGACTTAAAAGGTTGTAACAAACTCTATATAAATTTCATGTTCACTATTTTATAGTTTGGAAATAATTAAGAATATTGTAAATTAGAAATTTTAACAATTGACTTCATTTTTGTAAACAAATTTTATTTTAAACTTAATCATAACTAAATTATTTTAATTTTAGAATCAGCATTATTTTCTTTAGCTAGATTTGGAATTTTATCTTTTATTTGTATGAAATATCAGTTCACAATATATTGTTCAGTTGATTTGAATTTGTTTTATTGCTATATATACACACAACATTACAATTTTTATACGAAACTATAAAGGGAGGGGTAAAAATATGGTGAATAACCCTGTACACACGGTAGGTATATGCTCTACGCGTTCAACTACCTACAGCTTTTTATTTGTGTCTATATTTACCACTTTTATAATAAGAAAGATATAAAAATGATCTTTTCCAATCTAGATGCGACCACCTGTAAAGTAATGCGATCTTTTATTAACATTTTATCGAAAAACCGATCACATAACCATCTGTTGTCGGAAATTAAAAGATATCCGATAGCCGAGTCTTAATAAAACCACGATTTTATTAAAGTCTACCTCAGAACCTCCGGGCAGATCGATTTCAGTTTTTTTCATCTCCCGCCATTATTTTCGGTAATGGACTAATTTCATGCGTAGAAGAAATAAAAAATATGCGCTTTACACGATAATGTAGTAATTAAATATATCTATATGAATAAATTTAGCAAACTTCGAAAACAGAAAACACAGGAACAGAAGTCTTTCGTACAGAAACAAAAAACAAGTTAAAGGTAATTTTATTAACTGAAATATTCAATGAGCGTCTGATAACCCCCTTCAACTTGAATGGCCCTTAGTTCTGTTTTAGGAGACAACACTACATTAGGGGTCTGGGACCCAGCAGTCGGGGCGTTTTCGTGCGAGAGCTATCTTTCACAAATCAATATGTTTGGTGTATAAAAGTCAATTTTGCAAAACACCGAAACTTTTGAACACTACACTGGAATACACTACTCTATGTACGTTTCGCTAACCTTGCTAGTATCGTCAGGAGACGATTAAAACGGGAATCTAGTTTTATTCGTCTCCCGAAGATGTTGACATAGTTAGCAAAACGAGCGTCAGTAATGTATAAAATGTTATGATGGTTCAATCCCCCTAGAAAATTTTGAAATGATGACAGACGGAAGCAGTGAAATAGAAAGGGAGGAATGTGCGATTCAATGATAAGAGATGATTTTTATTTTATGAGATTCATAGCTAAAGCTCTAAGAACATTTATTTAAAATTGCTCAACCTAATAAATTGTTTAATAATATTTTTTATTCTCAGAAAATCTTGAAACGGTCGCAAAAGAAGACATGAAATAAAAGAGAAGGGAAGCGACTTTGATGCTTCTAATAGAACATAGTTTCCATTTGAAAAGATTAGATATTAAAAACATTTTTAAAAGTTTTTTCAAACTAATACTGGTACTCTGTAAAATGTGAAAATCACAAATAAATGGGACCATTTCATATTAATATTTTAAGTACATTTACATTTATAAACACAAAATGTAGCAAAATAAACATGACCAGTGTCAGTAATCATTGAACTTGCTTGCATTTACAAACTGCCGATTCCATCACATTTCTCAAGTATTTAAGGTGGGCATATCCAAGAGAGATAGATCCGATAAGGAAATATTTATTATTTTTGGTCATAACTTTTCTTTAATACATATATTGATAAAATAAAGTATAAGCCCACCTAAGTGGAACTATGTCAGGTGTAGTGATATGAATTTTCACTCAATAATTTCAGTTGTTTGCAAAATCAGTAAATTTAAATTAAAAATTAGCGCCAATCTTCATAATTTATAGTTTTAAATGAACTAATTTTGCATATGACTGAAATTATTGAGTAGAAATTCATATCACTACACTTGACATAGTTCTACTTAGGTAGATTTATACTTCTTTAAAACAATACATGTATTAAAATAAATTATGGCCAGAAATAAGAAATATTTCCTTATTGGACCTCTCTCTCTCCTGGATATTGGATATGCCTACCTTAAGCAACGAGGTGAGTTTTGGCTGGAAATCAAGAGCCTGGTTATGCGTTTGTATCGGATTATTTGTATTTGTAATATTTCTTTTGTATGCTGTTTTACTGTCATATTTCTTCTATCTGTTATATTGCTAAATATATACTGTTTTTACTTATAATGGATCAAAATTGATTAAACAGTGCACGTCCAGCTCACGGTAGGCCCTGCATAAACTGTAAAATTTATAATGTTACGTATTCTCTTAATCTTTATAAAAAAATTACAACTATATTGCTCGTTACTATTTTTCGAAGAATTTTTAAATCTTTTTAAAAAAAATCCGTATTGATTCATGTTTGACTTACATAACAATGGAATTTTTACTTCAATATACAATAACGCCATATTACGTAGCCCATAAAATGTAAAGCCTTTACAAACTGCACTTTCAAGCACCCCCAACACGATATTTGCGCACTTGCTACACCCTTTAAGAGAATACATTTGAACATATTTTCCGCATAACTGCGCCCCCATAAAAGAGTTACCAGAGGATAAAGAATGTCGTTGTAACATTCATCAAATCCACCCCCGTCCGGGTTTGTGTAAGGAGGACATCATAACTATTTCCATTTCTATTAGGGCTATTTATCCAGTTTCCATGTTATTAATAAAGTTTTCAAATAATAATTAAATATATCTCTTTATGATTCTGTTCATGTTGCTTAGCGTTAGCACGTATGCCAAAGTGTTTCATTACGTAAACATAAAGGACATGTGCAAGCTCAAAGCCAGCTCTCAAGTTTAATAGAAGTGGAAGTCAACCCAGTTTTATGTAAAAGATCATATTTTTCCTTAAAGGACCAACACACTACAAGAAAAAATGCTAGCGACAAATTGGCTGAATTTTTTACTTGCTGTAGACAGTAAAGAGAAAGTGGAAGAATATTTTCTTTCATTTAAAAGTCCAATGAATAATAGTGCAGGCATTGTTTCAAGATCTTTCATCAACTCTTTAACTTTCTGGAAAAAAATACTGGATGATGCAGTTAAACTCCCCAAATTGAGTACTAGGATACCAAAAGCTATATTCAATTTTTCCAAACACCAGCGAATATGCAATTCTACATACTAAATTTTCAAGCTCAAACGGCGTTGTTGACGACTATGGTACGCTTAGAAAAAAATAATTAAATAGCGGGAAGTTTGAAAATACAATATTATTCCAGTATTCCATCATTTAAATCGTATCCTCTCTCCTTATCCTTTTTTTCTTCTTTGCTTTCACACTACACTACGAATTCTATAAAATTTACGAATCTTAAGGATGACTACGAATACAGCGAACCTATTTGAGTTTTCGCTGTCAAGGCAAGAACCATAAACAACATCGCAAAAGTTTAAAATGACTTAGAAACACGTAGAATACTGTGGCGATTCGGGAATAACGCTTTAAGATTACTATATGCCCTCTTTAACCATTTAATTACATGATTTTTAAGACGAAAATCAGTGTCAAGCTCTAGACCTAGACCTCTAGCTACTTTCGTACCACATTGCTGTTAACAGCCAGTTTCAACAGATCTTGAATAGAGTGACGAAATTTACTAAAGATTAGTACAGTAGATTTACGCGGGTTGATGTATAATTGATGATGATAAAACTGCTCGAATACGAACCTGCCAGCTGGGGATTCAGATAAGTTTTATCCTAGATTTAACCGATGTACAATTTAACGCTAATGAAACCAAGTTGCTCGAAAAAGGCCTAAAATATTGTCCTAAAATAATCAACAAGAAAGACTTAAACTTATTAGCTGTAAACATTGAATTGGCACTTAACCCGTTAGATAACAATGGTGAAAAATACCTTGTGTCAAAGGTTATAAAAAATTCACAAAAGAATATAACCTCTAACAAATTAGAACAAAAAACAGTAAACGATATCCGTAGTAAATTGTCTTCTAACGAGTAAATTTTATGTAAAGCAGATAAAGGTAATACTGTGACAGTTTTAGCTAGATCTGATTATAATAACAAAATGAACGAATTATTAAATACTGATGATTTTAAAGAACTAAACCATGACCCTACGGAAAAATTTCAGTCAGAAATCCAGGTACTACTAAAGAAAAATACGCCCAATATAACAAATTTTCAAACAAACAACCTTCTATTAATGAATGCTACAGCCCCCATACTTTATAGTTTACCAAAAATTCATAAGGAGGGTTTTCCTATGAGACCGGTAGTGTCTAATATTAATGTACTGGCTTATAGACTATGTAATAAACTCAATTGGACTTTACCACAGTTCATCAAGTTTCAATCCCCATACAGTATAAAAAATTCTTTAGAACTTGTGATCAAATTGGAAAACATAACCTTACCCGAAAATGCCAAATTAGTTTCCTTTGATGTTAAAAGTTTATTTACCTCTATCCCTATTCATGAGCTTAAGGATATTACAACATCTTCTCTCAAATACTGAATTGAATCAAAATGAACAAAAAGATTTACAAACATTAATCAATATGTGTATCAAACAAAATTATTTTAAATTCGATAGTAAAATGTATACACAAGTAAACGGCTTACCTATGGGTAGCCCGTTAAGCCCATTATTAGCTGAAATATTCATGGCAAATTTTGAAAACAATCTTTTTACCACAAACAAGAATCTCCTTAAATACATACATTTTTGGGTAAGATATGTTGACCATGTGTTTTGTAAATGGATCGGTACTGAGAGACAATTGTCACATTTTACTCATTTTATTAATTCCCTAAACAACAAAATTCAGTGTACAGTTGAAATGGAAAAGAACGGTCAATAAACTTTTTAGATATTACGCTGACACGTAAAGAACATGGGCTAGAACTGGATATTTACAGAAAGCCAACTCTTACTAACACTCTTACATATACAAATTGTAATCAATCTTGGAAAATAAAGATGTCATCGTTTCATAGCTATGTATACAGACTATTATCTCTAAATTTAAATAGGGTTAACTTTGAAAAAGAAGTTAAAATTCTTAAAACGCTAGCAAAAAACAATGGCTATGATGAGTTACTTATTGACAAATTAAAAAAAAATAAACAGAAAATTATTACAAAAACATGTTTATAACGTGCCAAATATAGAAAACAAAAAGTGGCATAGCATAAATTATGTAAATAAGGTTAGCAACTCAGTATGTAATAGATTAAATAAATCAGGTATTAATACAATATCAACGAATAGAAATAATTTAGGTCGCTTGTTGGTTAATAATAAAGAAAAGACAGAATATATAAAAAAATCGGGGGTATATGAAATAAAGTGTGACGACTGTGATGCCGTATATATAGGTCAGAGTGGCGGTAGCATAGATGTGAGGTTAAGAGAACACAAACAGTCTATTTTATATAATAAAAAATCAACTGGTTTCGCCGAACATTGCATTGAGCAAAATCACGTTTTTAACGGTAGTAGTGTTAAACTTTTGCATAATGCAAACAACGGAAAAATCCTAGACATGCTAGAAATTTTAGAAATTAAGAAGGCTGTAAGAAACCTTAAAAATGTTACAAATACACAAACAGAATTTATGAACAATCCTGTAATAGACACAGTAAGAAAATTAAAATTAAGTTCCGGCCTGTATTGTTAAATTTTAAGAAATAGCAAATCAAGTTATTATCCCCCTCTAGGTGGGTAGAGGATTTGTAAGATATATACTGTGAACCACCACTTTCAGGTCAGTTTTTAAGACTCTTTGATAATGGTCGCAAGGGCGAAACATATGTCACAGAAATCTGAACAAAATTAATGAAACAATAAACCAAGTGCGCATTGTAATTATTCTTTTGAATATTTATAATTATTCTATTGAATATGTTTCATCAAGAACCTACCACAGATTCCATCCAATTAATTGATGAGCAGTAGATACGGCAACAAGACGCTTGAGTTCCTGATTATTCATGTCATTGACTAAGAGATAGTCACGATAGTCAAAGGAATATTTAATTTGAGTATCATCGGCATATAAATAAGTCTTACCATCACTTATACATTTGATAAAATCATATATCTACCTAATATCGAACTCTGACATACCCAGCACCTAATTTGTTTTAAGGCAGAAACACGTCACCACATACTGCTTACAATTAAGAAGATAACTTTTAAAAAATGAAAGAAAATTCAGAGCATTCTACGAAACGCAAGATTGATAGTAATTAATATCTCATGATTGATGGTATCGAAAGCTTTCGAGTAATCTAGTACTATTAATACTGCAGTCTTGTTATTATCAATATCTCTGAATAAATCATCTGTAACCTCTAATAAAATTGCGGTACAGCTCTGTCCTAGCCCTGGTCTGTTTACATCACTAGTAGAAGACTTGAACCCATCAGAAATTAATTTAGCATCCAAAAGTCTAATAGTATTTTTGTAATTCTTGTGGGCGAAGTAATATATTATGTCTTTGAAAGAGATCGAAAATCGAAAGAAACATACATTACATTGAATTACTGATGGATTATCTACAAAACGCATGTACAGTAATAGTTTCATACACGATATATATGATGATGAACAAAAAAGAACGGCTGTAAAAGTCCTATAAAATGTGTTTTACATTTTATGATCATTTGCCCAGCTTTATGTGGTTTTGAATATGTTAACAGGTTTCCATCATTATACTCTGTCATAAAAAAATGAATATTTTATATGTTTAATGTAAGTATAATGTGTCCTTTTTATTATCATGTTTCATGTAGGGTTATTACGATATTAATTTACATTTTGTTTTTCAAAGTTACATCATACTGCGAGTATTATTTGAAAAAATTGTTTGGAAAGTCGTTGAAATATCTAGAGGCGAGGATGATGATGGTGTTTTAATATTACATTGAATTAGAAAGTACAGAGCAGTCAGTAATATTAAAAGTAAGCATTAATTAGCCATAATCTTACTAGAGTGTGCTTAAAAAATGGAATCAAGAGCGTAATTAAACTCTAGAGTTGCGTGTTTGCGATCTAATATTAATTTTATAGTGTGGTTTATAGCGTGTTATTATTACACTCAATTACAGCGTCTTGATTCTCTTATACGACCACCAAATTAGTTCATTTAGACAAAGAATGATGATTCAAAATAATTCTATGGCAGGTAGGTCTTAAATACGAGGTTCAATGTAGGTATTTTGTTTATAAAAGTTACACGTTTGGTTAAGTGATATATATCTTCATTTTTAACTACAAATTGTTTATAGTTGTTAATTATTCGAAACTATTACAGATTTAATAAGACAACAATGAAAAAGACAATGCCTTTCCCCGATTTGGATGGATTTCCCTCTGGAGCCATCTGAAAAGTTTTATTTATTCGCCAAGGAAAGAATTGTTTTCGATTTATTAACTATTGAGGGTGGGGGAGAGGCAGGTTAACGTTTTTTTGGTCACTTTATCAAAAAAATTCAAAAATAGTCACAGCGCTTTTGCGCTCCCAGTGAAAAAGCTATTAGGCGTATAGGGGGATTCTATACACTATCAAGGAGACGCAGAGAGGAGATTGGAATATTCTAGGCACAGGGTTTATTTTTAAACGCCACAAATTTTTTGAAAAAAATTATTTTCATTGATTAGGATACTTTTACAACAAATGGCGTGGTCTCATTGCAAAACTCAAGATATTGGTCAACGGCAAACCCACACTGGGTTATAAATTGTAAACGGCAATACTCCGAAAAAGTAAATGTCTGGTGTGGAATTTTAAATTAGACCATGATTGGACCATTTTTCTTTGATGACGCTTTAAACAATGTGATATTCCTCATGAATTTTGAGATGCCGTTCAAAATTTACTTTTAGCCGTACAACAAAACCTTTATTTCCAACTAGACAGGGCTTCCATTCATAATGCAGTAATAGTTAAAAATTGGCTGAATAACAACTTCCCTATGCGTTGGAGTGGAAGTAATAGTTCTTTAATTGCGTGACCACCTAGATCACCAGACGTCACCCCTATGGATTTTTATTTTTATTTATTTTTACTAATAATTTATACAACATACCTATAATAAGCCTAATGAGTAAAATAGAACTAAGTTATTTATACATGAATTTATATAAATATTTTTTAAACAGAAAGACATTCTTAGCTTGCTTTATAAATTCTGGTAATTTGTTAAATTCGGCCGTTCCCTTGTCGTATATGGAGGACTTTGTTTTCATTAAGTTTGAGTAATTAATATTTATATGATTTCTTTGCCGTGTATTGTAGATATGAATATCCTTACGATGTTGTACATTTGTTGACAAATATGTTGGTAGTAAGTTATTGTGAAGTTTGTATAAGAATATTAGCGTCCTGTATTTTATATTGTCTTTTACTGAAAACCATTTAAGTGTACATTGCATTGTATTTATATTAACGCATACATCTATTTTGAAGTAGCTGCAGTTTAGATATATTGGTGTCATTACACTTGAGCAGTACTCGAAGTGTGGTTTCATTATTGTGTTATAAATAGTTTTCCTTGTATTTGAAGTTAAATGTTTACTAATACGATAGGCGAATCCCAGTTTTTTTTATATCTTTTTACATATGTAGTTTTTATGGTCGTTAAATGTTAGTTTGTTATCTATGACCATCTCTAAATATCCCATAGTTATGACCTTTTCAAGATTCTCTCCGTTGTATTTTGCACACATATTATCAATGTTGTGATTTAAATATTTGTTGGAACCTATTATCATATATTTGGATTTTTTGGCGTTTACCATTAATCCGTTCGTTGTAAACCATTCATTAATTAATTCCAGTGTCTTGTTAATTTTTTGGACAACTTGCTTCACATTAGTTCCAGATAAATATATTATAGTATCGTCTGCAAAGAGATGTATTTTGCACTCCTCTGAGTTGATTAGAAGTAAATCATTAATAAATATCGTGAAAAGCATAGGCCCTAGTACACTACCTTGTGGAACTCCATTATTAAGAAATTGATTTAATTTTATTTATCTTTTATTTTAACTTCGAATGCTCTTTTTAAATCGAGGAAGACGGTTATCACAACTTCACCTTTATCTATGGAATATTTGAAATCATTGATTATTTTTTGTAAGTCTAAAGATATATAATCTTCTTATTATGCTTATTGTAGTGGTCCAAGAATAGATCCATGCGGAACACCGGATAAAACTAATCTATTTTGTGATGTAAGTATCGAGTTTCCTGTTTTAATACTAGTATACTGTTTTCTGTCATTCACATAATTTTGAAACCAAAAACAGTATTTAATGATATGCCATAATAACTTAATTTTGCAATTAGGCAATTAACTTTTAAGGAGTCAAAAGTTTTAGTGATATCCAGTAATGTCAAACAGGTGACTCTCGTGTTGTCAATGGCTCGTAAAATTTCGTCAGTTATATTACTTACTTTGTAGTGTAGAAGTACTGAAGCCTTTTCGAAATCCGTGCTGATTAGAAGGAATTATTGAATTTTGAAAGACATATTCAGAAAGTTGTTCATATATAGCTGCTTTTGCAATTTTTAGTGGAACAGAAAGCATGCTTAGGACGTAGATCCCTAAGTTGTTCAGGATTTTTTAGGTATAGGCTTGGTGCAGGACGTTTTCCATTGAGAAGGAAGAACACCTAGTTCTAATGACAAGTATATAAAATGTCGTCCATAAACTTAGTTTCTAAAAATGTATCGTTATGTTGCTCATTAGATTTTAGATTCGGTATACAATCCATGAAATAATTGTTGATATCGTCAGCAATACAAAGATCTTCAGGAAGATTTGGTGGAATGTTATCCTTTATTACTCCCCATGACTTTAAGTGAGTCCAGATTTGTTTGGGCTTATTCCCAGTAGTATTAATATGAGAATTGGAAAATGCAGTTCTTTCTTGAACAATGGCATTTTCGTAATAATTACGACTTTCACGAAACTATTGCCTGTGGGCAACATTCTACTTTTTTTAATCGATCCCCGTACTGTAAAACATAAACATATTACATAAAAAATGACATAATAATGTAATAAATATCCTGTATCCGTATATATTTTGCTGTACCTTCTAGATTATTTAAAATTCAATCCACTCTATATTCTGCAATTCTATCAATCAAATCCCAGGAGCGCAATCCTCTAATCCCTACCCATTAATTTAATTAAAATAATCAAGAAGACGTCCCCTGTTCCCTTAGCAAAGCGTTTCTAATGGCTTAAAATTTTTGCGTTGTGTACACAGAAGAACATAGAGGCGCGTGAGCGTGACGAGACGTTTCTACCACGGTAATCCTTTAGTCACGCGTCACACCATATCGCGGACAGTTTGACAAATGCTTTTCAATCAATGAATTTTACCAGTCCATATTGTCCTATGCATTATTTATGGTGCACGGCCGTTATCAATGGATGCATCTGAAATATGCGTGCGACCAAACCCCGCCAGAACAGGTGTTGCATTACAGAAACCTGTTACTCGACTGAATTAACCTATACGTGTCCGGTTGTATCATTGATAAAAAATATTAATAGCGCTGGTTTATGAAAAAAAAGGTACCAACGTCGATCGTTTGATATTTACACAGCTTCAAGATAAATCGTCGACAAGGTTTTTCTGGGTAGCGGATGATTAAATATGGATGCGGTTTGTAATGTGTATCGGAGGACGAATAGCGCACAATTAAGATGAATGAATGTATATTGGGACGTGTATTGGAATCTATCATTTAACATAAGAAAAAATTACTTTAAGTTTAAAGTGGTTATATTAATTCTGTAGACTGTTGTAATTCTTTTGATGTCAGTTAAGTATCGTTTTTTATTTACTAATCGAGAATGTTTTATGGTCCTAATAAAATTAAAATATCGTTTGGAGTGATACCCAAGTACAGTCCGATGCAAAGCTTTTCATTGAAGAAACTTTAGGCCAGGTTGATATACATATTTCTATTTTCGCTTTACGTTTCATTACTTGATATTGTTGTCATGAATGGGGGTTAAGACTACGTTCTTTGATTGATAGAGGGCGCCAGTAGTCTAGTTAAAGATTCCGACAAGCTGGTGAAGACGAACTATGGCTCTCAAGGTCTATTTATAGAGGAGTTTGCGACTAAAAATATTATGTTTAATATTCCGCCCTCTAAAAGCACATTTGAACTCTGCTAAGCCCAGTCAGGCTATTTATTTTTCGATTGCAACAGACACTGGACCGCTAGATGGCGCCAGCTGACTATTTTACATGTCGCTATTGTAAAAATACCGGGATGTACCAAGTAGTCAAAGGATCCTCGTGCCGGTCGTCACATGCCTACCTTGCACTGACGAGAGCCAACAGCTCGAAACTGCAGTCTGCAAGTTGTGTGTGACGGCTGACAAGAGAGCTCCTTTAAGTAGGTTCAGTCTTTCGGCTGGTGTTTGTTGCAATCGAAGCATTAGCGTTTTGATGGTAATATGTAATTATTACACTTAACGCGTCAGACTTGTAACTTGTAATTCAGCGCTCGGCGGGGGACATAGCCCGGAGAGTAGCTGTTGGTTGCAGTCTGGTTACGTTCCTTATAGTAAAATAAGGATTTTATAGAGAAGTTTGCGACTAAAAGTATTATGTTTAACTTTCTAACTTAGTTTTCCTTATTATTCAGAATTTTTTATCTGGGAACTGGCCAAAGCTATCTATATTTATTATCGGAAGCAAGTTAGCCATCCGCTTAACGCAATGAAGCCAGAAAATGCGCAATTTACGAATGATTAATGGGACCGGGCATCATGTAAACAAATGTAATAAATAGTAAAATAGTTGAAGGTTCTTGATTCATGAGACTTTCTGAAACTTGCCTTAACTGACGAAACTACAAAGCCTTTTGATTTAGTCGAAATATAATAAAGACGAACATTAGGAAGGTTGATTAATGCGATCCGCTGGTTGGTACGAAATCCGCGTAATAGAAATATTAGTCACGCTCACGGGGAACTTGTAAATAACCAGAGAAATTCGCAGATAACTTGGCTGGAAACATTATCTGAGCGAACTTAAATGAATCTTTAACAGAAACTTCACTTAGTGTCTGGTTATTAAGGTTACCATCCCACCCATGGTCATCTATTAAGGCGATAAGCACGCAATAAATCTCCTAAAGGTTTTCTTAATAAATTCTCTGTCATGCAAATTAAATATATATATATATATATATATATATATATATATATATATATATATATGTTTTTTAGATTTTCGCGGGTGTTAAATGAAGTGTTGTTTGTACTTCCGGGTGCTCTCCCACTCCAGGAGTCACAGTTGTCTAAACGACGTTTCGGCAGAATCTCATCTGCCATCTTCAGGTTCTCACTGAAAGCTGCCTACTGCTGCTTCTCGTTGCTCGAACTGAACTGACGTTCCCCGCGTTGTGCGGCTCCTTATATATGCTCCAGTGCGCGTTTGGCTACGTGTTATCGGTCCCCTATCACCTGTGGTAGGCGTAGCAGGCGCCTGAGCCAACCCGACAAGTGGCCTCGCTGAAAAAAGACCACGAAATCTTAATAAACGGGACGATACGCAGAGATTGCCCAGTTCTTGGAATCCCGCTCTTGTGGGAAAATACGTAACCGAAGACACACGACGATCCACCGTGGACGAACCAATCACGAGGAGGCATGTTCAAGTATTGACAAATAGTGAAGAAGCACAGTAACCTTCCCGAAATGGACCTATCACGAGGAGTCAGAGCCGAGCGCGGACCAATCAAGGAGAACCACGGCATTCTGCGGCACCGATTGGGTACGAGGATGCCCGACCACAGACGAGAAGTCACGTGGAGCGTGACGTTTCAGCGAGGCCACTTGTCGGCTTAACCCCTGAACTATAGCCTATGGTCCACCCTGTCCCTGTATATTTATAAATTGTACTTTATGTTGTGCCAGTTCATTTAAGACGGAAACATGCATCAATACACCAGTTTGGGCTTAAAGATCTGTGATTTCAATACTAATAACACTGACAATTAGTGTACACTATCAGCAAATTAAATTTAGAAAATGCGTTTAGGAAATTTGGTTTGAGTCAACCATCAAATAGTTGTCAAGAATAAACTTATATCTGTGAGCAATATTATAGCTATAGGGATTATTTTAAATTCATTTTTATAAATACGACAATAATACTGCTACTCAATTTTTATGATTGTACGTAGAGCGACCGATGGCGCGTCGGTTCTTTAGCTGTGTCTCTTCTGCTTCTTGTTGGTGTTCAGTGAAGTGGCCCTAAGGCGGTTTAGGGGACGGCACCTAATCCTTTCTTGTAAAGAACAGAGACCTCATCGGGGCAACGTGATACCCCTTTGATTCTTTGCGTTGTATTAAATCAGAGACTGCTTTGATTCGCCTTGACAAGGCATGATCGATTTCATTGCATCGGTTTTAATTCTTATCGGATTTCTTGGAGTATCTGCTTTCCTATTTATAGTTTAAATTCCGGACTCTATGGGAAACAACAGGACTTGGTTTCAAACGACTTTGACTTTAACAACGTTTAATGAAATTTTCATTAATTTTGGTTACAAATGTCACGCTGATAATAAGAATTATCGATAATAAACAATTTTTAGTTTAGTTAGTAAGTTAATATATTTTTTAAATGTACATTTCTTGCTCCAATCCACTTGGCTTGTTTTAGTTAAAAATTGCTGTAACTCATTAAATAGTTGCAATTAAAAAGCGTAATGGCCGTGTCAGTACAAAATAAAAATATATATGCCGCGTTTAAAATTTACGACTCTGGGGACACATGAAATAGCCCGTAGACCAGTCGAAATTATTACATAAAAAATGTGTTCGACTCTGAACATACATATACAAAAAAATGAGATAGATTAGTGAAATAGGAATCTCAACAGCACAGAACTACGCCATGAACTATTGTATGAGAGGTCGCGCATTCCATTCTTATGTACGAGTATAAAATATACCTTAGTGTGTGAGATTTGACCACAATTGTTCAAGAAGTGTGTGTTTCACATGGGGTGCCTCAATGCACCATCTTGGGCCCGCTTTTGTTTATTTTATAAGTTAACGATTTGTAATATATTATGTTGCCTGCAAAATGTTCGTCTTATGCTGGTTTACTGAGAATAATATAACCATAAACACTGATAAGACTCAAAGACTAATCTTTTTCACCAATACTGACTTGGTGAAGGGTAATTGTGTTAAGTTATTAGGAATTGCCCTGGATGACAGGTTCAATTGGCCCTGTCATATAGATCAACTCGGCCATAACCTGTCAGGTGTTATATTTTTGATTCGTAATTTGAAAAAGTATTTAGAAGCAGACACTTTCAAATCGTGTTATTTTGGGTTATGCCACTCTCATATAAAAATTTAGTTATTTTGTGGGGTCAATTTGACATGAGGAGATGTCGTGAAGCATACTTTACATATTTTTAAGTGTATTATACAGGGTGGTAGTAAGTAATGGTCCATAGAGCAACAGCGGGTTTCTGACATTACAATATTATGATTTAACTAAACTTACCTTAGTACAAAAGTTGATATTAATAGAGATACAGGGTGTTAAAGTCAATATTAAATTTTTAATTTTCTCATATAACTTTTGAAGTTTTTCAAGTATTGTTGTGAAAATTGGTAAATGGGGGTTTTTTGAGATGAAAAATACAAATCTGCTTTTTTCTGTAGATCCTAGAGGGCGCCACATAAGCATTGTTTAAGGTGTAAATGTACTCTTAACATTTTTACCCGTAACGTTATCCCTTTTTTATTAAAAAAACCTAAGCCTATCTCATTTTAGTGAAAAAAATATAGTTGTCATTAGTCTTAGAAACTGACCGTTATTTTATTTTACTTTGTTACAAAGCTTGTTGAGACAGTATTTATAATTTTCGATGTGTTTCCTCATATACACATAATTCTTTGTCTGGTACATAATTGTGAACTTATTTTTGCATTTTGAACAAGGAATAGTAAATTCAAACCCGTTTTCGAACAAAAGTTGATTTAGCTAGAACCTAGACAGTAATAAAATCATTCGAACATGTCTTTACCTTCCATATATTTTAATGAAATTGTGTATGCCATTAAAATAAATTGTCCGTCATATAAGCATACATTAATTAAGCTACTTAGCTTTTTTATTCGATCCATAAGTCACAAAGTGAAAAATGTCTGCGGATCGGAAGTTTGCGTGTAAATGCATTGTAAATTAACATTTCCATGTTCATTAGTCTAGATCGGTGGTTCTTCAAATTGCTTATTAGTTCATTATGTCAAAGGTAACACCTTAATTTTGGGGTGGATTTTTTACATTTTTATTTCCGTAAAGCATGTCATCCTGATGGGAATATACAATACACAATCTAGATGGGATGGCTTTAAGTTGTACGGAACAGACAAAGTTTCCACTTAATCGCAGCTAGTTACAGCCAGACATGAGAACAATACGCCATACTTGTACATTCACTAAACGATTCGATTAATTTATATTTAAATTGCACTCCGCCCTTTTTATATTCTTATTGTCCGTTTTAATTGCCATAATAAAATCGCCCACATGTTTGTTTTAGAAAATAAGTTGATAAATCAGTTTTGTTTTAGTTTTAAATTGATTTATGGGACATCCCCTCAGCAGTCTCCGAGTTCATCTCAATTATAGAGGTCTGCCTAAGTCCATTGTCTGATAAAATTGACTTTTCATTGGGCTGTCAAAGGCCCGTTTTGTATCACGGATCAATATAATGGGTGCCCTAATGTTTACAATAGCTTTTTTGGGTGGTCCATTGTACTTCACCTCGTGCCCGTTAAAATGCTTAAAATAACGTCGGTACGAAAACCGCTGTTGGTTTGAATTTGTTAGAAAATACTAATAACTTGTTAGATCAATTTTAGATTGTTGCATTTACAGAAAATGGGTTTAAATGTTTTGCGACTTTTTTTTGTTTATTTATTTATTATTTTACATACACTACCCAACAGGTCAAAGGACCCAATTACTGGATAGGGAGCAAAGCTTACAAGAATAGAAAAACATGAATATACTTCCCAACCAACACATGATGGTTTAATAAACGTTTATTATATGAAATTGGTGAAACTGACACTACTTGCAATTTTTCAGCCATATTAGAGTTTTTTAATATACGATTTTTAAATGTATACGATAAATATGTATTTGCGCTACATTTTTTATAGGCATGTCATAAACAACTGCAACTAAAAGTTAGAAGATTATAACAATATCTGGAAATATGAGTAAAATATTTAATCAAAATTTGTTATAGATAGATGATGACTGAAAATATTTGTTCAGTAATATTGCAGTTTATAATATACGGTTTTTAAACGTATATCAATCTGCATCGATTGCGCAGTCGCCTGCAACCGGGTTAGTATTGTTGTCTTTGTTTCAGAATACATAAGCATTTCTCATAAATATATGCACCTCCCTCATTGTCTCAACAGTATAGCTGGGGATCACCCGCGGATCGTCGTGTTAATTGCTGTTTCGTGTGGTGGTAGTCAACCTTAGTAGTGTGGCCTTGTGATCGAAACAAAGAATATTTACTTGTTTGTTTTTGCGTATATATTATTTGATTGAAATTCAACAAGAGTTATATTGATGAGCCGCCCTTATCCTTGAGTGTTGTAGTGCGTTAAAATTACAAGAATTAACCAACTTGTGATTGATAAGAATTATTGATTATCCCAGCGATTTCATAGTAACTGCATTTTTTTTTACCACAGAAGGTGTAGAACTCTGCATGGCTAGCGTTGAAGGCGTGGGTGAGACCAGTGACAATAAAATTAGAGGGCCGATTCAAGATTGGTGGAAGCTTGCCAAAAACCGCTATAGTTACAATAATAATAATAAAAAACCCTATTTTTGGATTTTAATAAAGAGTAATGAATAATGTTGTGGTTTATTATCGTTGTCAAACATCCTAGGTCTCCAATGGTGAAGTAGTAAATGATAAAATAGTTTTACGTATTTAGCCAATCCCGCAGAATAATAATATAATATAAAAAAGCTAGTACTAAATAATAAATATTTTAACAAAATTACTATCTGCATACATATACAATTGAATTAGTTTTCCTTGATATCAGTAGTTATATATAGATAGGAGGTTTAAAATACGTACTTTCAAAAAATTGGAAATCATTATAATATTAACTTTCGAATTTAAAAACGAGACCTTCCATATTTTTTATAGTGTTGTAGACCGATCAATTCTAAATAATTTTGCAAAGGGAAATGTATAAGTTAAAAAAAACTTTGATTCTAATTTCCCTATTATAATTAAAGAAAAATTAATATATTTTACAAAATAAGGCTCTTAGAAATTAATTTGTTTCAATGTCATCTTATTATTGTTATGCAGCAATATATATTAACAATTTTATCATAAGTAGCAAATGATTTCTGATTTAAGACATGATTTGATTTGCAAAGTTATTTGAAATCGATTAGTCTATAATACTGTATAACAGAATTTCCCATTTAAATTTTGAAAGTTAAGGTAATTTTGGTAAAAATAAAGTGATGGAAACTATTTAATCACTTATTAAATAAGCTCTTAGTTTATAAAACAATATAAAAAAAGGTCTAAAGAACTTATAGCGTATATTCATTAACAAAGATACAAGGGTGGATTCCCTTTAAAAAAATCTCTCGATATTTTCTATCGTTTTATTCTAAATTTTTTGAGGAAAATTAAATTCTTCAGAAACAGTTCAGATTTTCAAAAGAATAATTATTTATTTAATGGTTTGGCAAACACTGCGGCACAGTCATGGACTACCAAAGACGGAATATTGTCAGTGCCGCTAGTGAGCTTTGGCTTTAACTTCTTCAGTGCTTTAAGAACTTCATCTTCAGTGAAATTACGAACGTTTAATACATTATGCTCATTATCAACATTACATTGTTTCGGTGCAGTGTACGATTGTTGAAATAAACTAGACATTAAGAAACGATTAGATCTGTTACCAATTTTTTTAAATCTCTGTCTACAGGGTGTGCCAAAGTTCTGAATTTACTTCATTATGGTTGAGTTCGAATGGTAGAATTAAATTTGTTCACTTTTTCGAATTACTCCATAACTATATTTAGGTGATAGGTACTTAAAAAACCTTTTAGTAAGTAAAACTGATTTTTGGAATAAGGAGGTTTGCGAAAAGGCCTGAGATTTCATTCACGAGAGATTTTTGAATATTGTGAATGCATTCTATCATGCTGCTGATGGATACAGTGATGTTCTACAGTTTAAAATGGAAACTGTCGCTCGAGGCAAAAATCCCACTAGCGTTTTAACCAGGTACAAGTTTTGCAACACCAAAAAACGAATCTAATCAAAGGCAACAGTCACAATTCGATGTCTAACACAACGGCATTATATTTTCCCTAACAGCGATATTTATGGTTTTAGAAAAGTACGAAGTATAAACAAAAATAGTGGGCAATGCGCAAACTTTCAGTTACGAAGATCTGAAAGCTAAAGAAAGATAATCAGAAGACACTGTATATGAGAACGAAGAATATAGGTCAAAAGGAAATAAGAAGGAACCCAAGGAGAAAAATAATCGAAAGGCATCAAACAATCCACAGTAGAGGTAAAGTTCATCACCACGAGATACGAAAATAAGTAGAATATTACATTTAAATATAGGGATTACTAAAAACATTCTGATTAATTTTTAATATATGTAGAAACAGTAAAATAAATATAAATAAATAAATAACACCACAGGTAATTACGACCCCCTTTATCCCGGAAGGCTCTAGAAGAGCTTTGTGTGGGAGGGGGCTACACGTTTAGAGACAAGGGACACACACCCAATATCCGTGTATAGTGAAAAAATCCCTCTCGCAGTATTTTCCACTGCCACGACCGAGGATCGAACCCGGAACTTTTGGGTGAGAGGCAAGTGCGCTCACCTCTCGACCACCAGTCATAAAAGAGAATTTAGATATTATTGTTCTCCCAGAAACTTGTGACCGCATAAGTGATTTTGATTGATTGATTTTGAACTACATTTCTGCAAATATTGCTTTGACTGAAACGAATTTACTAAGATTCTCAATAGAAATTGCATAAAATTAAAGTTGAAATATTTCTATGAAATATAAATATTAATCTGCTAGGCAAAACTCAATAGAGGTGAACAATTAAGTAAATATGTTACATATCATATACATATCTCGTATGTAATTTGATAGACTATAGAGGAGGGTTGTTGTGTATTCGCCTATGTCGTACTGATGAGAGTTTACAAGCTCGAAACTAGTCTACGGCTGGCGATACACAATGATCTTGTGCTAAAGTCCTTTCTATAGGTTTAAACTGCCTGCCGAGGGCTTATTGCAATCAGATTTTATTTTTGCGTTTCCCTATTGCAAGTTATAGGACATGGGTGGTAATAAATTTATTTTCTTTTAAGGAAGTAGTGGAATATTTGTTCTTTCGTACTATATATTTTACTACACATTAATTTTTGTAATTAATATTTTGTTTTTATGTTCTGCTGCGTTTTATTGTTTTAAAACCTCATATGGCACATTATTCTTTTTCCGCTTATCTATAATTCTTTGGTCATTCATTTCAGTTAGTAAATGCTACAATTAACTAATCTTGCTCAACTTAGTTAAACAAGTTGACATGAAATTCACAATAAAAACATTCTATGTTTAGGTATTTTCATGTCAATTTGGTGATGATGATCTGTATGTCACTTATAAAAACTGTATAACGAATTTAACTTACATTGTTCTTTGAATAAACAAAAAAGAATATTTTATCTGATATACTTAATGGATATAATAAAACTACTGTTATTGAAGCGCCCACTCTGCCTGAGAAACAGAGTTTAAGCGTTACATAGTATATAAGAAATAAACTATATGCTACAAAGTATTCATGGTTCGTTTTCCAAGTATATTAAGTTACCCCTAATCCGCATTATTTAGCATTTATACACATTAAGAGGCTTATTTTCATAGCCGATTAGATGGCCTATTTTCCAACAGTATAATGCACTTTTAATTCTAAACTTCTTTGCGTGTAGATGGAGAATTTGAAAACTTTCAAACTTACTTAGCTCACACGCTTGCAACACACATAGCCGTGACTAAGGGAAATAAAATGCATTTAAGTCAGTATAAAATAAAATACTGACACCAAGTTTCTTTAATCTTAACGCTAATAAGTTATACAGGGTCCCAATTAATTCACAGGGGCAGTATAGAAGATATAGGAAAGGTTAAATGGGGAAAAAGTTGCGCAATTTCGGAACAAATAAAACGGCCTGCGGAATGCATTTTAAAATTACATTCTTTTAAAGCAACGTTAAACGCTACATTTGTACGAAATAATTTACTTAAAAATCGAGTCTAGTCACAGCATTTGTTTACAATGGACACGATAAGCGTCAAGTACTTCTGTTACTTCTCACAGGGTGAAATCGCCTGTCGTTTTCTATCTTAAGTCATGCAAAGGACGGACTCTGCAAACTACGACGCATGCAAACATTGAAATTTATAATGTAAACATTTTCCAATCATGAGACCACAAATCCAAAGCTTTCATGTAATTGTGACGACATTTTTACCATATAAAAGGAAGACGGCGTGATTTAAATTAGAGAAGATAGACGGCATCTGAAGACAGCACCTTTTAAGCTACGTCGCGATATTTTCGACGAACTTTTATATTTGCCTTTGAAATCTATTCTAAGCTACGTCGCGAGTTTCGCCGAGCTTCATAAATTATTTTGTGGATATTTTTACTAAATCAGCCGTCTAAACTACTAGCCAAACAATATTATAACTTAAATATTATTTTAACATATTCTTCTTCTCAACCACCGACATGCTCGACGAGGACGTTCAACATGGAGAATCTGGGGGAGAGCATTCACGGGCGATATAATGCTATACAGAGCGCACCGAAATTAAGCTGGCATAGATTTCTAAAGGTGATTGCTTTCTTATTTCGAGACTCTACTTTATTATTTGCAATTGCATTGATATTCTGGTTACAGGGTGTTTAAAAAAGGTTTAAATGACGCAGTTGTGGTACTTAAAGAATATTAGTTTTTTATAAAATACTAGCTTTGATCTTTAACTATAAAGAATATTATATTACCCGTTATGATTTCATTCACAAATTTAATTCATAAAATTTCACTTTCTGAATATTTTACTAGGGAAATTTGCGTTTGCAAAATAACAAGTTTATATTCAAGAACTATATATTTTCTGCGTTTATTCAATGACAAGAAACTTTCACTTCCATTATTTTTCGTTTGATGTACTTATTAAAGCTACTGTGTGCCTAATTTTGGACATGTAAAATGTCGTGGTAATGTTTACCTTTCAAATTTATCAGAGATTTCTCACTAACGATCTATTTGGTTTTCTATGATTGTTTAATAACTATCCATCCACTTAATTACCTTGCGCTCACAAACTGTACAGGCCATCGGTCAGTGCTGGGTTGATTAGCCCGTACAAAATTTGGTAGACTGCTTGTTTTAATTATAATCAAAGGATTTTTCCTCAACATTCTATGATCTTTTACATGAGTATTTAATGCTCATTTCTCAACTTAATTTGGCTATTGCTAACAACTTTAATTTTAAATTATTATTATCTAGCGATTGCTAACAACTTCCTTTAATTATAAACCATTATTACCTAGCGATTGCTAACAGCTCTATTATAGATTATCATTATCAGGCCATTGCCACAACCCTAATTACTATTAAAATAACACAGCATACTTTTGTATAAGTTCTTGTTATTGCATCAAAACACTCAGCATATGTATAGTATGGTCATTACTATAGCAGCGCAAGTTTTCCTATGATAATATTTAGACAATTGTCTCCAATATTTGGATTACTTTTTATTTCATGTTCGACTATTGTTGCATCAATTATTACGAAATAAAATGGGTTTTTATGACTATTTTTGCCATTCAATTGTTGTTTCTTTTCTTTCCTATTTACCTTTCTAGCTATACAAATAATTAACTAAATACATGGTTTCATTTCAAATCAAAATAGAAAACAAACTTCATCTACAACTGTACAATATAAACTTGAATAATAAAATACTACATAAATAACATATATAATTAACTAGTTCTCTCAATTAATAGACCGTGTGTTCAAGTTTATCAGGTATTTCAATTAACAGAGTGATTAATTTTCTAAGGTATATAGTATCAGACAGAAACACTTAATATTAAACTTTATATAATAGAACCTGGGTAAATTGAAAAGGGTTGCTACACATCCGGTGTCAGAGAAAACATGTGTCTGTCAACCTCCGCAAACGGTAACAGTAGTTTTCGCCAGGAAAACAGCTGGGTAATTAGCCCCGAAAGCAGCCAACTTTTCAGCTAGAAAAGGTGCTGTATCAGGACACACAGGATTAGAACCAGTTGCCAGATACTTGAAACATAGTGAAAAAGCTTTGGCCCCGATATGCCACCTTGAGGCATACTCTGTTAAATTTGTAACAAACCTTATCTAGGTTGCCCTCTATAAGTTATTGCATTAAATAAAGCTTGTGTAAAAGTATTTTGTATATATAAACTTTCAATATAATTTGCGGCTTATGTTCAGAATGTTAATAAGAGATGCTTGTATTTGCGATAACCCGAACTCTATTTAAATGTACTCTCCAAAATTGATCATTCTTCAATGAAAACGAAAGAACCTTCTCGACGAACGTCCATGTCTCCGATCGCTAGACTGGATACATCAGACGACACCCTTAGGGCAACTTTTCAAGTTGCCACCCTTACTGCTTGTTTCACTTGGCGTTTTCTTTTTCTCGACATTATTTAGCGAAAAAAATAAAATTCGCGTTTTTTATGGCTGAAGTTGCTCTCAGCAGGACTCTTCCAGATAAATTGGCGTTAGTAAATCGGTCAGACGAGAACTGATACTGACTGAAATTGTGCAGTTGAGGAAAGCGCTGACTTTGCTTTGTTCCAGATTGAAAAATGCAGAAAATATGGTATATCTGCAGAGATAAGACTACGGTTTTATTAAAATATTTAAAAAATCTCTGCTGAAATGTCTAATAATTGTATTTTTAATAAAAACTATTTAATTTTAAACAAACTTGGTTATAATTCAATCATACTTATATACTGAATTATATTGGGTTTGTCAAGCAATTTGTGAAAACTAGATATCGCTTATTGAGAGCAATTTTTTTAGTGAGCAGCGTTAACTAGATGAAGGATCCTATTGTTTTTGAAACAAATCCATCCATAAGTACAAAAATCATACTATACTTTAAAAAATTAATGTGCATGAGGATTGCTGCATCCTTCGACAAGATTCTAGAAAAATAAAAATACTATAATGAACACGGTTTCGCCAATCAAGCTGACATCACCAAGAGATGATTAAAGTTACAATATAGCAAGTATATTTTTAAAAAAGCTGTTATACCTAAATAATTATCTTAGTTTCAAAAAATCAATTTTGTGAAAATAAAGCTATAAACTCTCTCTTTCTGTGCTAGGGCTGTTATAAATTTTATATGTATTTATTTTAGTCCTATCAGGAAATATTTTTCGATAAAAATCAAGTAAACTACTCAATTAAAATATTGCGACATATTATTTATTAATATGTTACATAATCAAACACCTAAGGTGACGACGTAAGAATGCTCCTCGGACGTCTTAACCTTAACGTTAAGCTGCATAGAAAATGAACCCGGCAGACAAGAATTTTCGCAATGATGTAGAAAAATTTTTTTGG
The DNA here is from genome assembly GCA_963675555.1 of Leptura quadrifasciata. Taxonomy (NCBI): domain Eukaryota; kingdom Metazoa; phylum Arthropoda; class Insecta; order Coleoptera; family Cerambycidae; genus Leptura; species Leptura quadrifasciata. Next base: position 6,811,911 of record OY776681.1, on the reverse strand, counting down.
AACTGCAATGAGATTTACTTATTTCGCTAAAATTGAATAACTCTTTTACATCGGAGCGATTAATGCTTAGTTTCTAGAGAGTCGATAGATTTATGGATGTCAATTTGAATGCTAGGAATTTGTCGGAAGTAAGTTCTACGTCCGAAATAGTGCATTTGGAAACTGCAATGAAAGTTTATTTAGCGATATGAATTTTGAACATCGCCTTGTTATCGCCTTGTACGACGGAACTATACGAAGGATTTATCATGTCGAATGACATGATTTACCGAGTTTGAATGATAGGGTCATTTTGGGAATTTTTTAGAGAATTTGTCAAGGACGTCAAAACCTCCGACGGGTTCTTAGTCAAATTTGACGGAAAAGCGAACGTCATATGTCACGTTTGCCAAGACCAGTTCAAAGGTGACCCGCGGGTCAAAAACCTTATGTGCGTGTAGTCAATGGTAAAATCACATGCAATTTCTTAGTGAAAGTGTAGTCCAAAGGCAGCGTTCCAATAAAAGCAACTGTAGCAATTGACAGTAAGAACAAATTTAGTATTCAAGTCTACTAATGACCCTTGCGCTGAAAGGGTCCTCACGTCTCTGTCTCCGAAGGTGCGACAGACGCACCAGAAGGAAAAGTCCTAACGTCCACAGCCACAGGGTATCTACCGCGACTAGATACTAAAATCGATCGTGGCTCTATTAAAGGTGACCCACAAAAACTGCTGTAAAAACTGTGAATATAGTCATATTTTTGTTGACAATCTTGCACAATGGCGACTCTGACATCCCATATTTTATACATTCATTTAACGTCGGCCTATTTCCGCTACTAAGGCTTATCACCGACGCCTGTAGACGAGCTACCCCCACCAGAAATTTTGCCGAACCTCCCTCTTTCGAAGAGTAAACATCCTTTATTTGCCTAACATTTAATAGACGAGGAACCGACAGCTTTGCAACACTTCCGAAGGATGGTATATCCACGACGCAATCTTCGCCCAAGATTACATAGCTTTTGCGCTTACACTGATGTACAAGCAGCTAGAAGGTGCGGCGAGGACACTGTATTTCCTTGAAACGGGGAACCCATCCGAGTACTAACCGCGTCTGACGTTGTTTTACTTCACATATCGACAGATATGTACAGTAAAGATTATGCTGGCCTCTATCTCATACTTTTGCCAGATACGATTTGGAGCGGAATTGCAAATTGAAACCTAATTACATATAGATATTTACCCAAACAGAAAAAAAGTGACAATGATTTCTGCTCAAGACAGCCATACAAACGGACTATTAATTGATTCACTTTAACAAATTCTGAACAGAACTGGTTCAGACATGCCCCCTGTCTACACCTCCACATTATTTATTTAAGCAGTTAACAACTTTACCGTCTAAATAACGGATGAGGTGTGCGGGCACGCGCCTAGGAAAAGCAACTACTAAAATAGGAAAATACAGTGATGTACGGTCTGGAGATGGCAATACGGTTAGACTGCTGCTAACCACCGTACGCAGAGGGAAATGTTAACAGGTATAATACATGTGTCTCAGATGCCGGCACCGGGAATGCACGCGATATGCCCATGTTTCTTGCAGTCCCCTTAAATGAACAACGGCACCACATGGTGTTATCGAAGGGAGGCTTCGAGTACTAACAAACTAGGGCCATTACGTTCACGTCAATATGATATACCGAGGCCGTTCAGATTCAATTATTTTTTAAATAATTTGACAGCGACCGGATATACATAGTCATGTGAAGGTACAAAGAGGAATCCTACCGCGTATAGTATTATACAGGGCGAGTCAGTTTTTATGAACCAAAATGGCTCAGTGGCTCAATGCTTACCTGTTAGGTTTGCAATCAAGGAGTCCCGGGTTCGAATCATGGCTAGGCTATAGATGTTTAGTGGGTTCTTCATGTGTTACCGAGTTGGTGGCAGTGGACTAGACAAGGTTGTTTGAGAGACAAAACGGCTAGTTGCTGTATCACTCCTGAGTTCGAGTCTCAGCTGCGGCAGATGGCAGTGTCGTAGGGAATGGTCGTTGTATAATTGTCTATGTGTATGTGTCCTGGTTGAGTGATCGAATAGCTAATGCTAAACTTCGCCAATCTAAACAAGGTAAATAAATTTAAAAAAAAGTACTAAAAGCACTAAAATTCTTCGCTACAATTGGTACGAAATTAGATACCTATCCATATGCAAAATAAAAATGAAACTATATGTTTCAGGATATTAAATCGGGAAAATATTGATAACATAAAATAAGGATTGAAATGACTGCATGTGGACACAGTGCCGGATTAACCCCAAGGCAATGAGGCATTGCCTAGGGGTCCCCACCAAAATGGAGCTCCCACCAACTTGCCAAATTTATTTTATTACAAATGAGAAAAATTAATGCTTACTGTACTTAGAATTATTATCGACATCTACAAAAAAAAAGTCCTCATGATCGCAGAAGCCTCCACCACAATTTTGCCTACAGGCCCCCGTCCATGTTAACCCGGCCCATAAAAGGAGACAAATGGTACAACCACACAATTAAATGTGCTAAAGAGAAACATGTTAATGCATATGCAAAATATCAGTTTACTCAGTTGGAGGAAGACTTGAGACTTGACAAATAATTACAAACACAAAATAAGTAAAGTCGTACAAACTACTGGACAAGAAAATTAAGTATATTTTAAACAAATGATATGTGTCGGGGCAACAGTAAGCAGATGCGGCAAACAACAAAAGCTTTTGAAACTAACATCGGGATTATTGAAGAAAAATTTAATTAATTAATTAAAGTAATATTTGGGCACATATAAATATATGCAAAAATTTTGATAATGCCCGAATCTCTCTGTAATGAGAAAACTTGGAGTTTACCAACTTTTCTTTTTAATTTCTCACGCTGTTCGTATGGTTATTAAAAATTCACTCGCTCTGTATATTTCCGCATACAACATTGTCGTTTAATTGCGATTTTGAAACACCCAATTATTGAACAACCGCCGTTATATCGTTATGGCCTGAACATTCCCTTGGCTTCAATCATAACTGCACATGCTCGAATGGACACAGTGGTTTTGTGACTGTCAAGTTAAAGGTTGATTTGACTCTTTGATCCTCAAAGCTATGTTAAATATTTACGCTTATTCTAGTTTCACTTTAGTCACCGTTCACAGTTACGGGGATACCTTCTGCTAACGGTAACCACGATAACATGTGACCTATCAATGCATAGACAGAAACATGATAACACAAAAGATGCTATATAGCATCATATTTTGTGCTACATCTGATTCAAACTATTCAACACATATTTTGTTCTTTAGCCTTCACATACTTGAAAAAATGACACGTTTTAGTTTAATTTTAAAATGCAAAAACATTTTCTTTCCTCAGATAAATAAAAAAAGGACTATCGCCTCGCGCACTTGTTGATAAAAATGATTTTCCAGCTGCGTACTGACAGGTATTTATTCAGAAACACGAGCCGCCTTAATTTTTCTTGTAATAAAAGATCGCTCGAAAAACATGTCTCGCGCAAAAGTGAAACGTCCAACGTCAGAAACATTTACAAAGCGACATATTATTTCAATGCAACGAAACTGGAGCGATGTTAACATGAAACAAAAGGTGGAGAGAATGACGACGCCCAACTTCAAATCTGTCAGTTATAAATACCTGCTTCCGACATCCTGACAGGCCAATTGAATTTCTTCGGGGTCGAAATTTTGTGGGTGTTGTTATAATTCCATAGTTTTGCGCATATTAATTGCCTCATAAATTACCCTTTCAGCTAATAAAACAAGATGCCGCTGAAATAATACATTTATGTGCTCATTGTTGTCTGAAATTGTTTTTCCATTATTCGGGAAACGATATTAACGGCTTGTTAATTGCTTTAATTGGGCGTTTATGTAACCTGTCTAAAATATATAAGTGTCTTTTCGAATCGATTCGTATAAGACACATACATACAGGGTAAGTCTGTTACTCGGCACGCCTCCTTCATACACAAATATTTTGTTAAATGATTTAAGATAAAAAAAATATTTCATGAAACACTATTCAACTGAAATAGTTGTATTTTTCTGTTACTTATGTAGCAAACTACATAAAAACTTATAAGTTCGGTGGTGTTTACTTATTTTAATTTCTTTGATAGATGTAGACCAAAAAACATACTAAAATAACTATGATAATAAAATAAAGACAAAATTATTAATAACAAAAGCAAGACTAAAATAAGCATAACTGTTAAATATTTGTGTTATAGTTTTTATGAGTTTTGTACCAACGAGTAATTGCAGTTTAAATACAGTATAGTTTAAATGAATTTTGAAGCCTAGAATTCAAACGAAGTACGTTTAGTTAAAGCCTATGCAGATCGTCGACACATTGCCTGTGTGAATTTGAAATATTAAATAAAATAATAATTCAACGAGTGAGCCTATGTGTGTTTAGACTATGTACCTTGAACTCAGTTAACAGGACGTTTTGGGGGTATCCTATTGGCGGAAAGATAGCATATGAACCTGTATCTCATATTTCGAATACCACCATATGCTGAAGCAGTATTCTAGACGTGAAGGTACAAAGCAGACATAAAGAGATATAAATTCTCTAGCGTACTTTTATTAACTTTGGTAACAATTGCATAAATGTGCTCATTGAAGGAGAATTTGGGATTGAATAACATACCTAGATTATTAAAGATATTAGGATGCTGGAGACCAGAGCCAGAGCCATCGATACTGTAGGGAAAGATAACTAAATTCTTTTTCGCGGAAGAAGGATAAACTTGAAGATTACGTTATAAAAGTTTACACTCATCAATATTATCTATCTATATCTAAGAAAGTAGTTGACGTCGAGAGTAGAAGTTACATCATTAATATAAGTATTAAATAATAATGGCCCCAATACCAAACCTTGAGGCACTCCTGATAAAGCTTTAAATTGGTTTGAACGGTAACCTTGGCATTACCCAAAGTATAGCCTATTATTAAAGTAAGATGTAAGTAAAAAAAGTAATTTATTAGACACTTGCTAGGTCGAGTTTATTAATAAGAATATTATGATTCAGTCGGTCGGACGCTTTAGATATATCAGTATATATTACATCCACTTGGCCATTTAATGTTTCAGCTATGTATTGAGTTATGCATAGCAAATTAATGCCCGTAGATTTACCTTTCATGAAACCATGGGCTAATAATATTACTGACATGATTATATAAAGATGCATGAATTAGGATTTGGTAGGATAGGTAATTTGTCTATAATTTTTGACATCATGTATATCACCATTTTAAAAAATTGGAGAAACTTACATGCTTCCGGAAAAGTTGAAGCATGGATGATTAAAAAGTGAATAAATATTTAATTGATGTTAACCGGATAGACGCGTAATCTCTAAGCAAGAAGAATGGAATTTCATCTGGACCGATTTTAAACTTATTTCAAGCTTTTGAGTGCATTTAAAGTTTTCTTATCAAATATATTTTCAAAGTATAAAATACTACCTGAAAGCTTTATTGGTTGCGAGATTGTTTAGTTGTTTGACAGGAAGTCATTAACAGCGTTAACAATATCCTGCAAATTATCTAAATTAGTACCTTCTAGTGTCATATTTGCGGGGATATTGGAACATTTTCTTCTTATAATTGACATAAGACCAAAAATTATTCAAATTTAAATTGATGTTAACGATATTTTGAACTAAAACTGAGTGAGACTCATTTATAACTCTCCTAACTCTAACCTTAAGGTTTTTTGATTTTTTTGATAGGCCTCTGTACAAACCAACAGATCGACAGACAGACAGAGGGGAAATTTTTTGCTTAAAGCGACGTGGAAGTATAGAAAGGAAAAAAACAATTTTTTTTTTGTTGAAATAGGCTTAAAATGTCATGAAACGTCGAGATTTTAAATTTGAGCAAAACAAAATTCCTGTCTGCCGGTCTGTCTGTCTGTAACTTTTTTGTGTGCACGTTTACTCTGGAGCCGTTCATGATATTGACTTGAAATTTGGTACACTTATGTATTGTAACGAGATCTGGAACTAGATTATATTTTGGTCCAATTTCGTTGAAGGGTCCGGAGGTAAATGGGGTAAATAGGCAAAGCAAGCAGGTAAGAGTCCATAAAATTGCAATTTAGGGCACCCACGAAGAGTCAAGGTCTCAAAATTTTTTTTGGCATCAGCCACCCCCCAACCCCACTGTCACCCTCAATACCACCCCCACACTATTATGAAAGGGAGTAAAAAATTAAAATGTGACTTAGTGTGTATACAAGAACGAAACATCTCAAAAAAATTTTCTGCCGTTAGCTACCCCCTCTACCACCCCCATTGCCACCTCTACCCTATTAATAAAGAGAGTAGAAAATTAAATTGGGATTTAGTGTGTGTACGATAACCAAGAGCCTCTAAAATTTATTATGGAATTTGTTACCCCCTCTACCACCCCCATTGCCGCCCCCTCCCTATTGTTTAAAGGAATAAAAAATTAAATGGGATTTAGTGAATATACGAGAACCAAGGCCTTCTAATTTTTTTTACATTAGCCACCCCTCTACCGCCCCCACTCTGTTATTGAAGGGAATAAAATATTACATTAGGATTTAGTGTGTATAAGACTTGGCTACAAAATCTGGATGTGGAAGTAGTGATTCCTTGGGCAGTGGTTTTGAATTTACGATGATAAATATTTTCCTCTGATAAGTTTTTTAGTTAAAGTTAATTAAACAGAGAATCCCAAAATTATTAATGTAGCTTGTGACATTGTTATTATTCTTAATTTCGCTGAGTATTTTCCCAAAAACAGAAAACATTAAATGAAAAATTAGCAAAAGTCACTCCAATGCTTTTATATTTCATTTTAGTTGTTAATATGCACACCTACCATATCACAGTAAAATATTTACGTTATTTTTTATGGCAGTTCTATGTCAGGGTACAATAAATATACAGCTTTATTTTAAATGAATAATAGATATTTGTATTGTGTATATCACAAAAGTATATACAAAATTTAACGTATGTAAACTCCATCAATAGTTTAATTGCCATTGCTTCATAGCTTTTATTGTTAACTATTTAAAACACATTACAATGAAATATTTTAAAACTACTGATACTGATTTCATTATTTCGGCTGTCTGCAGAATCACGAGCTGTGTTAGACCGGTTTAATAGGAGCAAAAATATCAACAGATGAGATGTAGTGATTTCTTTTGTTGAAATAATGTAAAGCATTTTAAACTAATCACTGCAGGTACTCACCCTGTATATCCAACAAATTTTATTTTACATCATCTACAGTTAGCATATCAGAATGGAAAACCATATTGCCCCCCATAAGATTGAAAATCTCAGATTGTTTGGTTACATTTTTCTACCGCTCTACAAGATTTAATAACATTCAATATACTTGAATAAATTAAATTGTTTATGGAATATTTTAACGAAATAAATTACACACTTAAATTTTTACATTTGACTTCACATTAAACATTATGAGCATCTTTTAATTATTAAGAAATTATTACCATAACTAAAAGGACATAGTTGATTACCATGTGTTTAAAATTACAAGACGTAGATGCCAAGTATTCTGGACTTATTTAAAATGTTTATTTATATGACATGTCCACTTTATTTCATATGTATCCTGTATGTAGAAAGAGCTTTAGTAAAAATGAACAGAATTAAAATTTAAATAAAAGCGGTGGCCATGTCGTTGCTCGTATACAAGCTAAAAATATAAATGCTCAGGAACAACCTGTCCAAATTACAAGACAAAAAGTCGGGGTATTTTTCGTCCGTCGAGTTAGCATTACCATATCGAATTTTTGCAATGTTAATATATGGATTAATTGTTGTTTTATTATGGTAAATTTTTCGTGAAAAGAAAAAAGTTGTCGCGCCTTATTTAAAAATAAATCCATGGTAATGCATTATCAAATTCTGAAATGGGCTAAAATGGTGGAAAACAGTCGTGAGCAAATAATATACGAAAAACCACTCCTTGATAACTTACGGGGGAGAATTTACACAAATTCGTAGGCCCCTCACGACAAATTCCTAAAAAAAATCTGTACAAAAAACCACCCCTTGATGATTTACGGGGGTGGTAGTGCTGAGTACAAAAAAAGAGTAATTATTACCCTATTTCTAAATAATAAAATTTTGCGACAAATTCCTGAAAAGAATCGGTACAAAAACTACCATTTGATGATTTACAGGGGTGGTAGTGAGTACGGAGAAAAATGTATTAATTCTCCTATTTTTGCGTAAAGAAAATTCGCGACAAACTGTTCTGGCACGACAAGGGTCACTCACGACAAATTCCTGCAAAATAATCAGTCCAATAAAACGACGCGCTTTATTAAAAAAAAAAACCATGGTAACTCCAACTTGAAAACTTTGGAATTAGAGGTAATGTCTCAAAATTATTTAAAAGTTTTTTGGAAGAAAGGAAACAAAATGTTGAAATAAAAAATGACTTAAGCAAAGAGCAAACTGTAACCTGTGGAGTACCACAGGGTACAGTTCTAGGGCTTGTGTTGTTTACTATATATTTAAACAGCTTACTTACATTGAATTCTTCTGGAACAATAATATCATTTGCGATGATACAGTTATTTTGTATACTGGGCATACCTGGGATGACGTGAGACATTTGGCTGAAAGGGATTTATAGAAAGTTTTTGATTGGTTTAGTGCGAATTTGCTAACAATAAATGTAGATAAAACTAAAATTATTCCCTTTACGTCTTACGAGAAATATCTACCTGACCAGCACCATATCAGCAAATAATCTTTTAATTTCACTAACTCGATCTATTAAATACCTCGGTATTTTTATTGACTCGCATTTAAGATGGAATATACATGTAAACAATACAATAACAAAAATTCGGGGCTTAATCTTTAAATTTTATCAATTTTATCATCTTAAAATATTATACTATGCTTTTATCGAATCCATTATTCAGTATGGCATAATTGGTTGGGAATATCTGATACCTCTGGAAATTATTCAGAAAAAAATTCTAAAAATCATATTCAAATCATTCCTATACCCCACGGAACAATTATTATTTTCGGAACTTAATATACTAGATTTGCGGCAGCTTTACGCTAAGAATATCCTGTTATTTTTGTTCCGAAATAAACAGTACATTAGTAGGATAAATCACGAACGTAATACCAAAGAACAAGAAGCGGCTCACTTTATTATACACAGGACCCATAAAAGTATTGGTCAAAGATACTTTGTTTACATTGGGCCGAAATTGCTTAATATTTTGCCGATATCTCTAATAAACATAAAAACAAAACATATTTTCAAGAAAAAAGTATTAGCGTGGATGACTTCAAATGATGGAAATATGCTCTATAATATTATTGATCCCATGTAGTTACTAAATTAACTATACTTAATTAACTATTGTGTATATCTCCTTGTGAATATTAATTTCAATATTTTCTGTTTTCTTGGTGCAGTAGTTGTATAGTGTCTAATCAAATTATTAAAGAATTAATACAGTTATATATTTAGTATAATACTTTGAGGAAAAAATATTTTGTATTGCATGAACTCTATTTTTGGGATAAATAAATTTGATTTGATTTTGATTTGATTTGATATGCACAATTTAGTTTCTGTTCTCTCTCTTGTTTTAGATTCACTGTTGTTCAGTTATTTTTCAGTTTATTTTCTCTTTCTTTGCATCTTAAGGAAGTGTAACCCATAGACAGGCTTAAATAAGCCTAAATGGGTCTTCCATATTTATTTGCAAATGAAACCTCAAAATTGCGTATAAAAATAATTTATATATTGTATAATATTGTAAATACATTGTATAAACATAAATGGTTAACACATTGTATTCAAAATGAAATTTTAGTTAAGATAACTTATTGATTATACATACCTTTAATTTTTGTGTGTACTTATTTGTGAATAAATAAAATTATTATTATTATTATTATTATAGGCATCATCAATATGGGAACACCTGGTAAAAAGATATGACTGAACAAACATAAAAAAACGTATAACGGTCGAATTTATATCTTCTTCTTTTGAAACCGACATTCCTAAAAAATCTCCTTAGCGTTCTACCGCATCGCGTCGTAAACAAACCGTGGATTTTCTGGGAATTGTGAAAAATTAGAGTTGGCAGCTTTGCGTGCAATTACATGACGTTTAGTGGCCACAATTATACATCAGGAAGCCGTAAATAATTCACTTTGAATTTGTCAGACACATGCCGTGGTGTAGTTGCGAATTTAAATCGGGTTCAAAAGTCTGATTTATCTCGGTGGGCACGCCCACGCAATTACAAAAATATTCAAAAAAAGGCTCAGTTTTTCATTCGTCGTTAAGTGCGTTTATGCCGCACTAAAACACTTACCAGAGCGTACATTGAAAGTGAATTGCCCGAGGATAATAAATAAATCTATGTGTAATAAACCGTCAAATGTTAATTAATTTTAATATCATATTGCGCGGCATTAATTTTAAAATGTTCAAGTCTATAAATTGTCGTAGAATCATTCAGGATCAATAGGTTAATTAATACTGTAATTTAGAGACAAAACGTTATATCATTGCTGTTTATTTAACTGTTTAGAATTCTCATTTCAATATTTTCAATTTTCTTAATCCTGTTTTAGCAAAACAATATATTTTTCTGTTATGTATAAACTCACAAGAGTTTAATAATAAAAATGTATTTAATTTTACTTCCACGTCCAGTGGAAGTAAAGCAACACAAAAAAGTATAATTTTTTTATTGAAATAGGCTTAAAATGTCATGAAACGTCGAGATTTTAAATTTGAGCTGAAAAAAATGTCGGTCTGTAACTTTTTACGCACGTTTATTCTGGAACCGCTTATGATATTGACTTGAAATTTGGTAACTTATGTATTATAAGTAACTAACTACAGACCTATAGCTATCCTTTGCAATTTAGGCAAAATCCTAGAGATTATCATTTACGAAAATATATATGGAAGTTTGGAGTATATGGAATTTTATGGAAAAAAGATCGATCACCTCGAACCTGACCTGTAAACACACAGTATATCTCGGACATATTGGACACATAAGGTCAAGTCGATGTTATTTATACTGATATTCAAAAGGCTTTCAACAAAATCGACCAATTCCTACTCATTTCTAAACTTAAAGCAATTGGAGTGTCAGATATCTTGCTGTCCTTAATTGAATCCTATTTATTTAATAGAACACAGTTCGTGCAATACAGTGAATACAATTCTCGCAACTTCTTTGCAACATCCGGGGTCCCTCAAGGGATCCAACCTAGGGCCACTTTTATTCCTAGTATTTACTAATGATTTATCCCTTACCATGAGTTCTACACATTTATTTTTGGCAGACGATTTGAAAATCTATTCTGAAGTAAGCAACCCAAACGACTGTTCTGCCTTGCAAATAGCGTTAGACTCAATTAACGAATGGTGCGAAAATAACTACTTAAAACTAAATATATCTAAATGTAAGATAATGTCCTTTTACAATAACAAAAGACCAGTTCTATTCTCATATACGATTAATGATACCGTTCTTGAACGATGTACACATCTTAAGGATCTTGGAGTAACATTCGATTCCAAAATCAGTTTTTCTACTTATCTAAGCACAACTGTTACTTCGGCTTCTAATGTACTCGGGTATTGTATAAGGAACTTGGGCAAAATAGTTAGTAGGCGCCATCTAGCGGTTCAGTGTCTGTTGCATGTCGCTACCTTAATGATATCGAGATATACCAAATAGTCGAAGGATTCTCGTGTCAGTCGGTACACCCTACCTTGCACTGATGAGAGCCAACAGCTCGAAACTGTAGTCTGCAAGTGGTGTGGTTTAGAAAATTTACTTCTCGCCGAACATAGAAACATTTTTTATCAGCACGACGGTGCTCCCCCACATAACGCATATTTAATTAATAATTATTTACAAGAAACTTTTTATGATCAGTGGTTGCCAATAATGGACCTTTCTTATGGCCTCTTCGCTCGCTCTTTTATCACTTCTAGATTATTTCATTTGGGGAACTATTAAAAATAAAGTTTATGAGATCCCATTAAAAACCATTGAAGATTCTTATGCAAAGAGTAAGAAATTTCAAAACATATCACAGGATTTAATTAGAAGAGCTACCCATGAGGAACTAATCCGATGGAGCGAAAAATGTGTCGAGGTTCGAGGGCGGAATTTTGAGCAATTATTAAAATAAAATGAAATCATATTTTAAATTGATATTATCTGCTATTTTACTTCATGCCATATCTTCAATTCGATTAATACGCATGTTACAGTGTTAGTGTTATTTTGCGTTTTTGTGGATATCGAGTAACAAATGTGCTGCAAGTTCTTGATATTACTTTATCACATTCTCCATAAATAATAAACGAATTTAAAAAGTTTTCGTTGGTATAATTTAAACGTGCTGGCATTTTTTGACATAAGATAATGACTGATTGTTTCTAATCATGGCTATTTTGATGAAATGATTACAACAATTCATGAATTTCTAATAAAATCGCAAATATTTCAAAACGTTGTAACTTTAACCCCCACAATGCTAATATCAGAAAAAAGGGAGTTCAATTTTACACAACTTGACGTAAAAAAATACAGGGTGTTCCATTTGACCTAAACAAGTTTTTGCGGTTTGAAGTTGACAAAATGTAACGCGAAAAACGGAACACTTGGTATGATATTATTAAATTTATTTCAGTCGTAGAACGTAGTTCTCCTTGTGTTCCTTTTATGTGACAAGAAGCAAATGAGGATCTTTTACACGAAGAAAGTTATAACGGTTCTTGCAAACCGTTGCACCTGTCAAATTTTCTATAAAATGTCATATATCTCTGAAACGGTTAGGTTTAGGTATAGGATATGCTCATATTTTCGGCTCAGAATGCTCTTTTCGAAAACCCTAAAATATATAGGGTATTCCATTTGAAATAAGCAAGTTGGTATCGACTTCCGGTATAAGCGGAAGTGTCAGCTACTGGTAATTATTTTAGTTGGATTGGCCACACCGAATTATCTAAATTTTCAAAATTTTCTGATGCGTACTTTTCTCTATATCGATCGACTCAGTTCCCGGTGAGACACCCTGTATATAAAATTATGTTACAATATTAGACACTACCTTACGAACCACAAGGAGCATAGCTTGGACTCATATAAAATTACCAAATCTCAACATAAATATATCTAAAATATCTAAGAATGACGAAAACGTCCACACTTTGTATGACACACAATTATACAAATGCGCTATAAACCCTAACTTGGTGAAACGCATCAAGTTGGATTAGCTTAACAAATAGCGTTTTTGAATGTGTGTAACGCTTATGAATATGCATGCGATGTCGTAAATTATAATACATCATAAAAAAATATGTATAAATTTTTTATCGTCGAAATATCATAAACAAAGGAACGTATACAGTGCGGTACACGGTCGCCTCTACTTGATCTACACGCCCAGTGTAATAAAACAATGCCAGCTAGCAGTGCACGCATATCTCTTAAAGCCCAACACGAAACCGTAAAATAATTCATGACGGTCCTTTAATCAAATTTAACTTGATGCATAATGGAAAATCTCCCACATAATCAACTATTACTCCAAAATAAGAATGTTCGATATTCGATTTTTAATATACACGAACTTGGCGTGTCGCTCAAGAATTATAGATCTATATCCTCACAAAGTTCAATAATGTTCTAGATACCAGCTTGACATTTATTTCATGCATGAATTCTGCGCTTTCTAAATTAAGTCTGACAAGGTAATTAACAAAAATTTACAGCCAGACAAGTTTTAATAGATAAGGGAAATCTCAAACTCCAATTTAAAACAAAAACCAAGGAGGTGTTTGTGGGTTCAACCACAATAAAAGAATTATTCATATGAATATTTGGTATAATTTATTGTATCAAATGAGTACCACATTATATAGTTATGTATGTATATCAATCTTGAAATATTATTCTTCCGGCATAGATATCTTTAGCAGCGGACCTAGATACCAAAGGTATCTTTCTTGATATAAAAATATTAACAGTAAATAGCTAGCTAGTATTGTCTGAAAGTTATTTGTGGCATACTACGAATATTCTTTCCTATTATTTGGGTTTTCTACCACATGTATTCTTCTTCAAAAACAAATCACCGAATCTACAAAATAATAGAATTATTGGAAAAAAGCCTCTGCTCTGCGCCCGTGACGTTTACGCCAAAGGAATGTTATGTTTTGCAAATAATATAAATCGGAATAAACACAGAAATAATTATTTTGCTTACATTTCGGAAAGTAGTCTCTTTCCGTTTTCAAAGCTTTTTTTGGAAGAACTCTTATTTTCCTGTATATGTCAAATACACAGCTTTAAGATTCTGTTTATGTTATTTCCATAGATACTTACTACTTACACAGAACACAGAACTGATGATATTTTCTTTTAGATAATGTTGAGTTTAAGTTCTTCTTTTAACATTGGTAGCCAGGTTGTACAAATATTTACAGAACAATTCGATACGCACTTATCTTCATTTAATAAGATTATTGCTGATTTTTTAATTTTTCTTTTTTTGGTATCTGCTTCTTTTGTTAAAATTTTTGCCGAGTCCCAGTTTATTCTATGTCCGTCTTCCCAAGCATGCTCACAAATCTTTGATTTCTGAATTTCATTCTTTCTAATGTAATTCTTGTGCTCATCCAACCTTACACTGAAAGGTCTGGATGACTCGCTCACATAACATTTATCACATTCGCACGGGATATTGGAAATACAGTTTTTTGAATTCTGCTCCCTGTTTATCGGTTTTGTTTTTGTTAAAATAGATCTTAAAGTGTTCCTCGTTTAACTAACTAGTAATACGCCACAATACTTCTCCTCCTAAAAAGAAGCAGTCAAACGTTCAAACAATCAAAGGGGAATACAACTTTCTTTTTTAGATATTGAATTACTCACATCTGGGTTAGCAACATTTAAAAGATAAGCAGGTTTTACTCTGTCTATAGATATAATTATAGACTCTGCTCCATGTTCATTTATACAAATAACTTTATCAGTACGAGATACCACCTACATAGGCGATAAAGAAGGTATTAATGTTTATTTCCTAATAAAAATATAATCACATGCTTGTATGTCAGAACTGATAAATAATTTTTCTATAATATGATGTTTTGAATTTGTGCCTTTGAGATTATTAAAATGTTCACGTTTTGCTATAAAATTAGACAGATTTGTATAATCGTGAGATTTAATGGAAACTTCCCCAGGATGATGTAATGGTTGACCAAAAACAAATTCCGCAGATGAACATTGCAAATCTTCTTTTGGCATTGCTCACAAACCAAATAACATGATTGAAAGTTCACTCTTTCAATTCCTAGAATCAGATCTGGCAATCAACGTTGTTTTTAGAGTTCTGTGAAATCTTTCAACTAACCCATTACGTTGAGGATGATATGCAGTAGTATGTACTCTATGAAATCAAAACGACATACATATTGTCGGAATCAGCAACTGTGTCTGCTATAATATTATACAGAAGATATGCCTGTGACCAATGAGTAAAACGTTCAACTACAATAATAATGTAAAAGTAACCTCCGGAAGGGGGTAATAGACATAAAATATCTATGTGAATATGTTCAAAATGTCTTCTAGGGACTTCGAATTTACCAATTGGAGTTTTTGTATGTTTATTTATTTTAGCTGTCTGACGATTAATACATATTTTTGTCCATAAGGTGAAGTCTGTATTCATTTTAGGCCAGAAATATTTACTGTTAATTAATTTTTTAGTTGCTCGAATTCCTAAATGAGTTAAATTGTGAGAAATTAGTGCGTCCCATTTTGCCCGGTCGAAATTTGGAGTTAGAACATCACACCAAATCTCATCTTGCGAATTTGGAATTTTAAGTTTCTGTAATACATATTTAAT
Organism: Leptura quadrifasciata; assembly: GCA_963675555.1. Lineage (NCBI taxonomy): Eukaryota > Metazoa > Arthropoda > Insecta > Coleoptera > Cerambycidae > Leptura > Leptura quadrifasciata. The sequence continues at coordinate 6,795,904 of OY776681.1, read as the reverse complement.
ATTATTTTTCTTGGATAATTGATTTTTTATTAACGTTTCTAATTGCACATCTCCAATTTGTTCATCGCTCAGTGATTTTAAATTAAAATCTGGAGAATTTACTGCAGATATGTGATCTACTAGTGTGTGAGTTTGAGCATTGTTAGGAATACATTGTTCCAGTCTATCTATGACGTGAAAGTGTATCAGCAAGGTATTATCTTCACCTTTAACAAGTTGAATGTTGTTTGTAAATTGCGCTATACATTCTATATAACGTGATTGTCTAGAACTTCTCTCGATCGTGGAAAATAAAGCTGTTGTCAAAGGTTTGTGATCCGTAAAACAAATAAACTTTCTTCCCACCAAAAGGTATCCGAAATGTTTAATGGCTGAATATAAAGACATAAGTTCTTTATCAAAAGTAGAATATTGTTTTTGAGCGTTATTAATTTTTAGTGAAAATTTTCTTGGCGAAATTCAAATCCAATCAAATTCATTTATTTCTAATCACGTGTGCGAAAATAGTCAATGAAATCATCATTACACTGCAAATACATTACCATGCGATTATCCCGTTGTCTTTCCATTATTGTCTTTTCAAATTATTTGAAATGTCAAAACTGCCAAATTTGCGTTACGGAAATTCAGACTTCAATCATAATAATAATTATTCCATTAATATATAGTTTCAAATAAATAATTTAATTTGTCAAAAAATTTTCTCCCTCGCACATTGATAAATACTCAAAATTTTGTTATAGAGAGTGTTTCAAGCGTGTTGCTAAAAGAAAAGCAACACGCTTTCAGCAGTCTCTATGACAAAATTATCTCGGCATTATCAATGCTCTAGCTGTATTACAGATGAAAAGAAAGCTAAAGGCTTCTTACATTCTCCATCGTACACTTGTTCCAACACTGCACCCATTGCAACATTTGAACAGTCTGTTGTAAGGGACAAAGGTACGTTATTACCACTGTTAGGGTGTGTAAGAACGGTTGCCAAGTGTTTGTTTTGTCGTTATAAAACTATTAATGCCAGGAGCTGATATCCTTCATATCATTAGGCAATTCAGTGCTAAAAATGTGTAAGATGCCTATAAGATGCTGTGGGAGTTGAGACTATGTGTCTATCTAACTATATGTATCACAAAGGAGTCTATCAATAAACCTGTACAAAGTGTACCTTGCGGTATTTCTAACGTCGTTCCGTTATTATCCACAATACTCGTTTGTTGCTTACCTCAATTTTGAACGCGAATTACGTATTTATACTCTAATAGGGATTCTTTTCAATTTTCCCACAGTTTCTTTCTGCCGAGCACTTGAAATTGCATCCCTTAAGTGGGCACGCAACCCCTTGTGTTACCCAGACGACGACTAGCGTTCTAAAATATGCATCAACCCCTGGCTCCGATAGCAACTTAATATAACCCTGAACAACATTAAATCTATTTCTCGGCGGCTCTTAGAAAAACGCCCTGGAAAGTTTAGACATTAAAATTTACTTTGATGATGCTAGACTATCAATTAACATCTTGTGCGGCGTTATCTTCACAAATTGAGAGGTGCGCGACCTTTCACACTATTTCTGTGCTGGTTCGTATTAAAGAAAAATAAACCGATTGTTTTACTTAACAATTATTTTATATGTTTAACATTAAATATTATTTTTTCTCACACTATACTTTTACTTCATATTATTTAAATAAGTTCAATAGTTTGATAAAATGCAACAACTTTTTATAATATAATAATAATAATAATAATAATAATAATAATAATAATAATAATAATAATAATAGACTTAACAGCAGGAGGGGCTGACTTCCATCTATCAAGCCTTTGGTGAGTAGCGCCACCACTTACTCCAGCTGGGGTGCAAAACCGAACCGGCAGCCCTAGTGCACCCGGGAGGGGAAAGCGTCTTCCCCTCTGGTGTCGGTCGTGGGTCTGCTGGGCTAACCACCCACAGACCCTAAACTTTGGTTCCGGCAGGCCGAAGACAGGGCCCCCACGATCGACCCCGTGCGGATAGGGGTCAAGGGCAAGGTGGTGGGGCCCAACCGGACGGACCGCCCGTTGACGAAATTGGCAATGTCCAAGGACGCTTTGAGTGGACAGATGAACTGAGAGATGAACTTCTGCATTGCTATGAAAGCAGTGAGCCCGCGCGGAGGGGATACATGGCGCGGATGCATGCTCTGTGGTGTGAGAGGCTACCAGAGCATAGCGCCTTCACGCCACAAAATCTGCGTGACTATGTATCCCACCTTCGTAGTAGGGGCTACGTGAGGGCTGCTCCTGGACCGGTGAATGAGGTGGCCGAAGAGCCGCCACAATCACCGGTTGAGGACGTAGCACTCCTCGTTCCGCCAATACCAGAGGGCCTCAGTACCAGAAGGGGGTTACACCATCTGAAAACCCCCGGGCCACAAGACCTGGCCAGAGTGGACGCTGAACTTCGTACAGCGCTACCAGAAGAGGCTGACATCTGGCACATAAATTGCGCCGTGTATGCCGCTGCTCAACGCTCTTCTCAGGTGGAGAGGCGAAATACCTCTTCCCCACAGGAGAGAGCGCAGCGGCGCATACAAAAGATGGAAGCCAAGATCCGGTCGGCGAGGCAACACGCATCCCGTATCCAATGTGTGATGGACTATATGGCGGCCAACAGGCCGTTCACGCCTAAAGTGCGTCGATTAGCCGCCAACCTAAGACGCGTCCATCACACACTCAATGAGGCAGTGCTGCGAACCACCAAACAGCACTGTCTCGACAGGATACGGATGCTAGTGACTTGTAAAAAATCACTAGTGAGGCGGGCGAGAGGGCTTGCGGAAAATAAACTGTTCCGCGAGAAGCCCTCGCGCCTTTTCCAACCGCCTCCGCGTGTTGTAGACAATCCGCCGACTGCAGATCAGGTGGAGAACTTCTGGAAAACGCTATACGAGGAGAGGCTTCCACTCAACCGAGATTCTCCTGCCCTTGCACACTTTGAAGCCTTTTGTCAAAGGCTTCAGCAACCACAGGAAGTGTGCGAACCAATAACCCCAGAAGAGGTTCGTAGGGCTCTTGAGGGCTCTAAGAACTTTGCTGCTCCAGGTCCCGATGGGATAAATAACTTTTGGTGGAAAAAGTTATCGAGCACCCACCACCATTTGGCCAGAATTTTTAATTCTTGGTTAAATGGGGAGCAGCAAATCCCTTCTTGGGTTGTTGAGGGGCGGACAGTGCTGATCCCCAAGAACGGAGATTTGTCCAACCCAAAGGACTACAGACCGATAACCTGTCTAAACGCATGTTACAAGGAGTTTACACGCATTTTGTACATGCGGGTGCTCCGCGCAGTCGAACCGGTTTACGAACGGATATATGAGCAACGAGGGTCGAAGAGAGGTGTCGCTGGCTGCAAGGAGAACCTGCTGATCGATAGATGTATCACGCAGGACTCCATGCAGTATAAGCGGAACCTCTCTATGGCCTGGATCGACTACCGCAAGGCATTTGACATGACATCACATGAGCTCATTGTTCACTTGCTCCGATGTCTTGTGGTACCCGGTCCCGTAGTGAGATGTATTGAAGAACTGATGCCGCTCTGGAGGACTCGCTTTACCATAACATCGGGTAACGATAGAGTCCAAACAGAGTCGGTGACATTCAGAAGAGGAGTATTTCAGGGAGATTCCCTCAGCCCCCTTCTGTTTTGCATCTCACTACTGCCATTATCCGTCTCGCTCCGGAAAACCTGTGGCTACAACTGCGGTACCCCCGGCGACAGGAGGCATAAGGTCACCCATCTATTTTATATGGATGACCTTAAACTTTATGCCTCTGGAGAGAGGGATCTCCAACAGTCCCTTAGGGTGGTACAGGAGTACACGCAGGCTGTCGGTATGCAGTTCGGGTTGGACAAATGCGCACTGATCCATCTCAAGAGAGGACGATGCGGTGACTATGGAGAGGACGCGCAGCTCGTGGACGGAAGCATCTTACACCATCTAGATGCCGGAGAGTCGTACACTTACTTGGGTGTCGAGCAACGCTCCACCCAAGAAGTGAGTGTAGTGAAAAACGCTCTCCGCGGCAAGTATCAGCACCTACTCCGACAGATCTGGTCTTCAGAACTGTCGGGGAAGAACAAGGCGTCTGCTACAAATATGCTTGCCGTTCCGGTCCTTCTCTACTCTTTCGGAGTAGTGAAGTGGACTAGAGAAGAGCTGCGTCAACTCGATGTAGTAACCCGCAAGAAGATGCATCTCAATAGGAGCTTGCATCCTAAATCGTCCGTTCCACGGTTATATCTCCCACGACATCGGGGAGGCCGTGGACTCTTGAGCTTGGAGAGTCTCCATAGCAGGATGGCTCTGGATGGAGCATGTAAGGTCATCAGGAGTTCGGATCCCCTCCTCTGCATGGTCCGAGACCATGAAAATGCAGAGGTAGGAGCTTTTCTCTTTAAGGCAGCACGGAGAGCAGCCGATGAACTTGGTCTCATCTTCGACGTCGAGCGGGTAAACCCCGACTCTGTCACCGAGTTGGAACCCGTTCGACTAAAAGCCCACATTAGAGCTGCAGAACACAACATCCTTCTGCAGCTCCATAAGGATAAGCCATTGCACGGGGTCTTCTATAAAAATATAGAAGACCTCGGCTTATCCGAGAGGCTGACCTTCGCCTTCTTAAGGTCAGCTGGGCTGAAGTCTGAGACCGAGGGATTCATAATGGCTTGCCAGGATGGTGTATTTAACACTCTCGTCTATCGACGTCGTGTCATGGGTATGGAGGTCCCTGATATCAGCTGCAGGGCCTGCCGCAGGGCGCCGGAGACTGTAATGCACTTACTGTCGGCTTGCCCGACATACGCAGTCTCGGCCTATATTCATAGACACAACGCAGCATTACGAGTGCTTTACTATCATCTAAGGCACTCGTATGGGATAGACGAAACACCAGTGCTGCCTTACGTTCCGGGGGATATTGAGTCCGTTGTGGGGAATGAGAAGTGCCTAATTTATTGGAACTACTCGTTTCCCACCGTCAGGCAAATACAAGCCAACAAGCCTGACATAGTACTCCTCGACCACCAACTCAAGACAATGTATGTCGTGGAATTCTCAGCTCCCGCTGAGAGCAACATTGTCTTGAAAGAGGAGGAAAAACGGACAAAATATCGAGATTTGCTCTTCGAACTCCGCAGGCTTTATCCAGGCCATTCTGTTAAAATAGTGGTACTGATTATAGGAGCCCTTGGTGGAATGAGACAGACGCTGCTTTCAGAATTAAAGATCATACCGGCATGCCGAGATTCGGCAGAGATCTTAGCCGGCAGAATGCAGAAGGCTGTCATCCTCGGTTCATTACGTCTACTCAGGGCACACGATTCACGGACCCGGTAGTCACTCACCCCACGGGCGTGGGGAGTGGCTACTGGTATTACCAGCTCCCCTCTGTGAGGGTCGGAGCCACAGAGTAAGGTGACTGGTTTTTTGTAATAAAAAAAATAATAATAATAATAGACTAGACTATAGAATAATAGAAAATATGTGGATACCGAATTGAAGTTGAGGCTGGAGGAACAACTGGATCCTGATTTAACTTTTATACATACAGCTCTGTATGCAGGAGCTGCCACTGTCATAGAATTGAATGGCCAGAAACTTCAAATCTATAAACAAAATAGGAATATCCAGAAACAAGGAAAGCCGGCTTGGAAGATGCGACTCGAAAGGCAAATAGATCTGTTAAGAACTGAGGCAAACATTATCAAAGAGTATTTAGATGGCAATAAGAGCAATAAAGTTAAGAGCAAAATTCGTAAAATATGCCGGAAACAACAAATAGACTTAAACCATCCACAGTCCAACGAAACCCTCACGAATTACTACGATGATGCTAGACAGAAAAGTAAAGTTAAAGGAGCGAGACTGCGGCGATACAACGAGACTGCGAAGCGCAAAGAGCAAAATAATTTATTCTCTAGCAACCAGAAGATCTTCTATCGCAATCTGGAAAGCAACAACCAAGGCAATACAGAACCCGAGAAAATTGACCACAATCGCTTCGGTCAATTCTGGCAGGGGATATGGTCAAACCCTGCGAGATTCAATCAAGCAGCTACATGGCTCCAAACAGCAGAGCGCAATGCAAATGATCTTCCAGATATGCCAGATACTAATATTACTCCTGCAGATGTCGAAGAGTGCATAAAAAACACTTCAAGCTGGAAAGCACCTGGACCAGACAATATACAGAACTTCTGGTTGAAATCATTCCCAGCGCTAATTCCACAGTTTGCCCGAGCATTCAACAAAATCCTTGAAGATCCAACAAGATTTCCTGAATTTTTAGGTCGAGGAGTAACTTACCTTCTGCCCAAAAAAGGAGATCTGAAAGACCCGAAAAACTACAGGCCAATCACCTGCTTGTCTGCGATCTACAAACTTCTCACGTCATTGATACATAGGCAAATCAATGAACACTGTGAGATGAACAATATAATTGGCCCAGAACAGCGGGGATGCGTAAAGAGATCACTTGGATGCAAGGAGCAGCTAACAATAGATGCAGTAACCATCAAACAAGCTGAAGTAAAGCGCCGAAACATCAGTATGGCCTACATAGACTACAAAAAGGCATTCGACTCTGTACCTCATGACTGGCTAATAAAAGTGCTAGAAGTATACAAAGTTAGCCCAACCATCGTTCGGCTACTAACATATGCAATGGCGACTTGGGAAACTCAGACAATAATTGGAGGAAGCACTATCTCGAACATCAAGATTAGAAGAGGTATATACCAGGGGGATTCGCTGAGTCCATTATGGTTTTGCCTCGCTCTCAATCCCCTCTCAGCAATATTGAATGACACCACCTACGGTTTCCGAATAGATTCCAAGCAACCAAGCTCGAGGCTCAGTCATTTACTATTTATGGATGACATCAAGCTCTACGCTGAGAATCCAAGACAATTGAAGGCGCTAGTAGCCAATGTCAAAACCTTCAGCGATGATATCAGAATGGAGTTTGGTCTGGAGAAGTGTGCCGAAGTACATGTCACAAAGGGAAAATTAACGCAGCAGCCGGAGAATATCCGTGACTTTGAGCAAATGCTGCCAGAAGAAACTTACAAGTACCTTGGAATTCTGCAGAATAGAAGGATAGACCACACCCAGCTAAAGAAGGAGTTTAGGGAAAAATACAAACAACGTCTAAATAAGCTCCTGAATACTAAACTCAACGCTAGGAACATGATTACAGCGATCAATACATATGCTGTCCCTAGTCTGGCATACTCATTCGGAATACTAAAGTACTCGGATACAGACCTGGAAGACCTAGACAGAATGACGAGAACTACACTTACAAAGTTTCGAACGCATCACCCAAAGAGCGCAGTTGAAAGACTGTACATGCCAAGAACACAAGGAGGCAGAGGATTAAGCAGCGTTCAGAAGATGTGCCGAACGCAAGAGAAGAACATGCGCCTCTATTTCTACAATTCAGACAGGGTCCTCATTCGGAAAATAGTGGAAAGTGACAATAGATACACACCGTTAAACCTCAAAGATCGACAACACGAAATAGTGATCCGAACGAACGAGGATATTCAAACAGCATGGCAGGACAAGGCACTCCATGGAAAGTATCCCAATGCCTTAAACAATCCAGAGATCGACAAGGAGACCTCGCTCCTATGGCTTAAGGAAGGAATGTTACACCCAGAAACTGAGGGATTCATAACAGCCATTCAGGATAGCATTATCCGTACTAGAAATTATGAGAAGTACATTCTTAAAGTCCCCGGCGTGAACGATGTGTGTAGAAAGTGTAAGGCAGTGGGTGAAACTATCGAACATGTCACTGGAGGCTGCCCCGCTTTGGCTACGGGAATGTATCTGGGAAGGCACAACGAGGTGGCGAAAATCATCCATAGAGAATTGGCACTTAACTTAGGACTCATTACTAATCCACCGCCCTTCTATAAATACACACCTCAAGCTGTTTTAGAAGACGAGGAAACATTGTTGTACTGGGATAGACCAATACAGTCTGATAGAACCTTGGATCACAACCGCCCTGACATCCTGGTGATCAAAAAGAAAGACAAGAAGGCCACTATTATTGATATTGGATGCCCCCTAACCAACAACCTGCATAAAACGGAGATGGAAAAGAGAAATAAATATCAGAACTTGGCTATAGAACTTAAACACGTGTGGAGATTAGAGGTGGTTCGAATTATCCCGATCATAATATCGGCTACAGGCGTGGTGACGAAGAAGTTCTTGAATTATTTGGAGCAACTTAATCTACCTAAAGGCCTCGCGAAGATTATCCAGAGGACGGTGATTCTTCAGACATGCCATATCACCAGAAAGTTTTTGAACGATGAAGGATAGAAAATCGAAATATCCACCGGATTAATGGGACGTGATGAATTTCATCCCCGTTAACCGAGCCGATCCCCAACACCAATGGACCCGGGACAGGCCCGGGTCCCCACAGAGCCGAACCCCAACGGCGCGCGCGAGGGGTCGGTGAATTTTTTCCGGCTTCGGCCGAGAAAGTGCACGGCTTAAGTCTATAATAGACTTTATTGAATCAAACAAATATACTTACGTAAAACTGAGAAAACAGTCACCTAAAATCAAATACCTATATTTATAACAATAACCGGCTTTAGCAAACGAAGAAGGGGCTAAAAGGTGGTTCTAACGAAATTAAAAATATTTTTTTGCTTTTTTATGTCAAAATTCGTAACTCTTCGGATTCAATTTCTTGTTTTATAATTATACTACAAAAAAGATAATCCGCTTGCCCTTATCTTACGGAATATAGCAAAACCGTGTATGTACTTATTACTTGCATAGAGCCGTTAATATTCTATTCTAAATAATATCAAGTTTCGTTCAAATGTGCTTTTAGAGGATGGAATATTAAAACATAATATTTTTAGTCGCAAACTTCTCTATAAAATCCTTATTTTACTATAAGGAACGAAACCAGACTGCAAACAACAGCTACTCTAAGGGGTATGTGCCCCGCCGAGCGCTGAATTACAAGTTACAGGCCTGCGCGTTAAGTGTAATAATTGCATATTACCAACAGAATGCTTCAATTGCAACAAACACCAGCGGAAAGACTGATCCTACTTAAAGGAGTTCTCGTGCCAGTCGTCCCACACTACTTGCAGACTGCAGTTTCGAGCTATTGGCTCTCGTAAATGTAAGGTAGGCATATGATGACCGACACGAGGATCCTAGGACTATTTGGTACATCTCGGTATCCATAGGATAGCGACATGCAAAACAATCAGCAGGCGCCATCTAGTGGTCCAGTGTCTGTTGCAATCGAAAAATAAATAGTCTGACTGGCTCCTTATAGTAAAATAAGGATTTTATAGAAGAGTTTGCGACTAAAAATTATGTTTTAATATTTTGCGCTCTAAAACCACATTCGAACTATGCTAAGCCCAGTCAGGCTACTTATTTTTCGATTGCAACAGACACTGGACCGCTAGATGGCGCCTGCTGATTATTTTGTATGTCGCTATCCTAAGGATACCGAGATGTACCAAATAGTCCAAGGATCCTTGTGTCGGTCGTCACATGTCTACCTTGCACTGACGAGAGTCAACATCTCGAAATTGCAGTCTGCAAGTGGTGTGGACGACTGGCACGAGAGCTCCTTTAAGTAGGATCGGTCTTTCGGCTGGTGTTTGTTGCAATCGTAGCATTAGCGTTAACGCGCCAGACTTGTAACTTGTAATTCAGCGCTCGGCGAGGCACATAGCCTGGGCAGTAGCTGTTGGTTGCAGTCTGGTTACGTTCCTTATAGTAAAATAAGGATTTTGTAGAGGAGTTTGCGACTAAAAATATTATGTTTTAATATTAAGTTTGTTACGCTTTTCATTTAACATTTGTTGCTAACCCAAATCACAATTTAAATACTGTTTAGTCTGACCCTCGTTTTATAAAGGTCTTATGAGGGATGTTTGTAGATTAATTAGTTTTAAACTAAGTTTTCTTGAAAGCAAATGTATTTCTAGAATACAGGAATGTATTAAAAACAGTTCTTATGAAAGTCTCGTAGGTTATTAAAAAACTTAAAGTGTTACTTGGGATGCCTACCGTATGCTTGTAAACCGAATCAAATCTATAAAATAATATCTTCGTCGCCAATGATGTCACCAACCAGTCCGCGACATAAAATTCCACACTTTTCAGTGTATTACGAAGAACAGCCATACATAAATCAGATAAATTCGGTTCAGTTGAAAAGAAAAATGCTGTGCTAAATGATCCTTCAAGAGTTAATATCTGCATCCGACCGTGATAATTGAATAAGAGAATCTCGAGAGTACAAGAAATGAGAAATATGCTCAAGTTTAATCAGTCGGATTCATATGTAAGATAAATGAATGTTCTTAATCATGGACTCTTATTTCTCACACCTTGACGAATTGTTCGCCTCAATTCAAGAAACCCGAGTGCGGTGTCAGCATTAAATACATCCTTCATAAGCATATTAATCATAAGTACTTGCATTTAAGCCAAAGACCCCATCCTGCTTGGCGTAATTACTACTATTTTGTTGAGTTGAGACGTGCACATAAAAACCCGATTAACGCACGTAGAAGGAAGTTTTTATGTAGCCTTCGCCGTCCGATTAATTATTTCAGATGCTGTTGCAGGATACGTCAGTTAATATTTAGCAAAGCAATTAAAATTCTCTATAGTTGGGGGTTATTATTACTGTTTTGTCTGTTGGGTTTCAACCACGGAATATTCATGCGCATTTAAATTATAGCCTACCTTATATTACATTAAATTGAGAAATATTAACTGAAAAATTCATTTGCGCCATGCAAGTTTTTTACTCTTTCATTGGTGAAGAGGAAAATTACGTGGAGACAAATGGGCGTATATAGATTATTTTGAAGACAAGTAAATGAGGTGTGAAATTTAATAAATCCTTGCATATAAATTAAAATGTTTTAATTGGGTACCTAAAACTGGAGTTGAATCTAGAAAAAACTATATTATACCAACAGACATCAAATCCATCGCTAATTAGACTATTTCCTTACTTTATCAGAATATGAGAGGTCTAAATACAAAGATTATGAATTTTTATTGCTACAAACTATGATATTATACAGGGTAGGGCAATAGCGCGTCCGACTTCGATGTATATGATTAACACACAGTTAGTTGAAAGGTAATACACACTCAGTTGAATTATTTGGAACTAATGGTACCACCTACAGTGTAAACACTGTAGAATGATCTTAATGTAGTTAAGTGGAGTGCTAATAATAATGTTATATGTTTACAATCTCCAGTAAACCCATGTTCTCCGTAATAGTCCATCTTCAAGCCCAAGGAAATCCCATTACGCCTACAACGCATTTAGACCAACACTTTTGTCCGAAACGTCGTTCCATTCCGGGCGAATTCCTTTTTCTTTTGCCTCGTCGTCATTCAGTTGTTCCATACTTACAACTTCCGTTGTCCAGTCCTTCGGAATCTCTACCTTAACCGCCTTTGCTTCTGCGACATCCTGCTGTTTCTTTACATCCTCGGCATTCACTTCCTTAGGGTGCCTCTGGCGACAGTACCTCTTGACATGCCCCAAGTTGCCACAATTATAACAGCGGATTCCTTTTCTCAGCCTTTTACCATTTCGCTGCTGTTTCGGTTCCAGTCTCGATTCAGATTGCGATCAATCTCGTCTTATTGGAGCAGATTTCCTCTTTCTTTGCAGCGTTTGCTTCCCCAGGGTTGCATGTTCGACAATCTCGCATCATATGACCTGACTTGCTGCGCTGGTAACACCAGATACCACGGCTAGGCTTTACACTCCTTTGTCGGATTTCCTGTTTTCCTGGAAAACTTGTCTTGGGCACTAATTGGGTAAACATCCAGTGTATGCCCTTTAATTTGGTGTCAAAACTCGTTTCCGTTGATTGAGCTCCTTCCACATAAACAACTCGTACTTTGTGCCTTGAGGAATCCATATACATCGCTACTAATCTTATCCCGAGATAGTTTAAGGACCCGCCTGATCTCTTCGTCTTTTATGCCATCAACAAAAGCATCAATTGCCAATTGCTCCTGAAATCGCCTTTATGCATCCGAGTGCCGGTCTCTCCACTGCAGCTTCAAATTCTTGTCTCCAGAAGTCCGATATAATTGGTCAAAGTGTTAGTCTCCATATCTTAATAAACTTTAAAATTCTTTTGCTGCGATACTGGGATTGTCTGCAACAATTCTAAAGCTTGCTCTCTCAATATTAGAACCATTGCCATAGCCCTTGTCTTCATCACTCCAGTTGTTTGCGCGCGCAGCTGCCTCAAACTGTTTCTTATATATCGTCCATGAAGTTTGTCCGTCAAAGGAGGGAGGTTGTATTCGAGGACCTAACGAAACTACTAACTGGCCTCCTTTTTCCCTCAACTGTCTCTTAAGCCGTTCTACTCTCTCTCTCAACTGCACGAAATTTTCCTTCCATATCTGTAATATTTTCTTCGACGCCAGTAATTTTAATATTTACAATTCCTACATCCTCTTTGATTTCGTTTTTAATTTCTTCAGTGGCTGAGAGGATAGCGCCTTGTTGCACCTGTCGCTCGTGTCATTTCTTCCTGTTTTTTCTCGTGAAATCACCCAGGTTCTCTTTAATTTTATTTACTTCATCTTTGTCTTCTTTACGTCCTTCTAGACGTTTTTTTCTTGTTCTTGTCGTCTCCTTTCATGTTCTTTTCTTTCTTCCTGACGTTGTCTTTCTTGTTCTTCATTTTTCTCTTTTTCCTTGTTCTTTTTTTCATTCTGACGTCGTTTTTCTTTTTCCTTTTGACGTCGTCTCTCTTGTTCTTGTTGTATTCTTTCTTGTTCTTTTTCCTTCTGACGACGTTTTTCTTGTTTCTCTTTTTCCTTCTGATGTCGTTTATCCTGGTCTAACATAATTTCTCTTACTTCGACTAACATGTCTTGCAATTATTTTTCAGCAGCCATGTACCTTGTTTCCATTAAACTTCTCGAAACGGCACTAACAAATCCTATTTAAGTCTGTGTCTATACCATTTTGCAGCCGACAGAACTCAGCCAACTGCACTAATATCCAATGGAATGTTCTGGAAGTTTTCTCAAAATGTCACAGTAGATGTTATTTAATATCTATATCAATTTCCAGTTGGCAGTACTTAGCTAACTGCACTAGTATCCAAATAGAATGTTCTGTAAGTTTCCTCAAAATATCACAATATGTTTATATTACTTTCCAGTTGGCAGAACTGTACGTAGGTTCAATAAATTGCAACAAGAACTTTCATAAACCACTGATTTATTAATCACTTAATTACAATAACTAGTCTTTACAATTACACATTAGTACACACTAATTACAAATTCATTCTACTATAGCCTCACTACTATAATTCACAACGTGTTACTGTTCTCCATCTTATCTTATCACTGGCTCATCTCATACATAACTGAACTCCGTGCGCCAATCCACTTCACGTCGATTATTCTAGAATGTTCCAGTCTATCATTCGAGATCTTTCCAGTCCTTCTAGTATATTCTATGAGGCAGTGGCGTGGGCGTGCACATAACAATAACTTGAAACTCAATATAAGAAAGTGTACAGCAATGACTTTTATCCACAGATGAACCCTCCCTGAGTTTGATTACAAAATTAATGACCAATCAGAGTTGTCTTTGCTCATTTATTGGCGGTTTATGAATTGTCCGTGTTATATCATCCATTTTATATACACTTAAACTCATACTCGCACTGAGCACTATTTGTACGCGTAATATAGCTTCGTGTAAAACCTGGGTCCACAACCTGTTGCAGATTTTGGTTGCTATTTGATAATAATGCCAATTTACTCACAGCAGTGTATTTTATGATACAAGGAACTAACTTAATACTCCATTTCATAAAAATTGCTTTGAGCATGTTGATTAGGGGCCCATTCCCAGAGCCACTACATTTCACTCTTGTTTATCGTCTAGCTTTGTAACCACAATTTTTTTCTATGAATGTATAAATAACTAAAATAACCAAAGAAAGCTATTTGTTTAAACGCATACACACAATTTTTTTAGGTAATACCTGGGCCCAAAACCTGTTGCAGACTAGCGTTGTTATTTAATGGTAATGCCAATTTAAGCACATCTTTTTATTGCGTCTGTATTTTATGACACTTTTAACATGCAACTGCAAAATATTCCATTTCATAAAAATTGCTTTCCTTAAGCACTTGAGCATGACATCCGGGTCTGTCCTAGTACCACAAATTATAAGCTAATTATATCAACATTTCACCCTTATTTATCATACACTTCTTATAGACATAATTCTATCAATGCACAAATTCAGCGAACAGTAGTTTAAAATATTAGCAGTTAATATTATTTGCCCCTTGTAAAAAGTTTCAGCCCTCAGAGTTTACATATTTCATACATTTACCGATTGCATTTAAAATGCTGCAAATTTGTTGTATTTATAGAATCTCCAGTTGGTTTTTGTTGAGAGAGAGAGAGAGATCTTTATTGGTTACATGTAATTTTAGGCCATCGGAATTATGGTTTGAGATTAGTCTCGGTTTTAGCGGTTTTATTCTAATGCATTTACGCCTCGAAGGTATAATAATGGCATGATTCCAACGTATACAATAAACAGTTCTCTAAAAAGCAAAAGGGCCTAAAAAAACATCGGGTAATAACCGATGCGAATATATAAACGTCAGCATCGGAAACATTTTCCATAAACATAAACAACATGACCGCAGCAGTATCGAATATCTTGATTGGCATTTCGTGCAAAGTTTCATAACAAACAAAGATAAAACAGTGTCAGAAGAATACAGTTTGGTTTATTTCGTTTTTGTTTCGGATAGCGAGATACTGGATTCAACAACAGGAATCCGAATGACCAGGTTTGCTCGCATCGTACGGCGGAGTCATGAATCGCGATGGATTCTGCGATTGGGACGGTATTGTGCGCTCTGAACAGCCCATGGTTTACCTTCGGCACGGAAAGTCGTCAATTCACACAACGCTTTATTTTATAAGATATGTGCGTTGAAAAAAATCTATGCTGTTAATTATTATTTTTTAATGAATATTTTACCGAATTATGGTCCTAGATATAGCAGTGGAGTGTGTGAGTCGGAAAAAAGCCGAAAATTGTAAATATTTTGCTATTCAACGTTTTCGAGAATGCTGAATATGATGGTTAAACACTTATCACATCTTTTCCAACGGAGAAACTTAGCGTACCACCATTTTCGAGAATACTGAATACGGTGGTGATGCTGAATGTTTTTTCTGATCCCCTCCAACCCCTCTAATGGCTAACAAAACACCCTCGAAAGAGGTGAAAAACTTTTTTTAACTCACTGGTAAAATGCTTATGCCGCCCGTTTTTGAGGATGCTAAGCACGGTGGTGGTGTTGAATGATTTTTACCCCCTTCAACCTCACTAACAGGGTGAAAATCTTTTTTTGTAAAATTTCAGAGGCAAAATTCATGTACCGCCCGTCTTCGAGGATGCTGAGCATGGTGGTGATGATGAATGTTTTTCTGACGAGAGTACATTCAAAGTTACGCGGGTTCCCGACAGTACAGCATCCCGCGCAGCTTTCACGCATCTGTTCTCGCCAAGAAGTGGAGTAGCGGCAACGTCACGTCTGCTTTTACTCTAGCTTCTCCACCTCCACGTGCATCAGTACCGTATCATGCATCAGTACAGCTGGACGTGTATTCCTTAACTTTGTCGAGTAGGCTCTTTATCAGAAACTTAGTTTTTCTAACGCCAAAGAAATTGATAAGTTATCATTTTTATTCTAATAAGTGGCTGCTTGAGAACTTCAGAAAACGTACGTACCAAACCAAATTGAAGTTTGTTCAAGGAAATTGCTTTAATTTCTAGCAACTCTATCATTTTGTACCTGAGTAATATCATTCGTATTATCATTTCCGCCACTTTCTATACTGTCTGCTATATCTTTTAAACTCTCTGCATAAAACGTAATAGAATTGCCCACTAATCTACCTTTATCATTTTCAAAAATTACTTACCTCTGAGTCCAGTAAAACTTATGGATTTTTAGTGCGAAATTTTCGGAACTTCTCTTGTAATGTCTTGCCGTGGTCGTCGAACTTGACTTGACGTTCCGCTGATCATCCTGTCAGTTTCTTCAGAAGGATTCTAAAGACTGAATTTGTTGTGTACACTCCTCGTTATATACCTAGGCGCCGCTTCGCTTCGCTGGTCATTGGTCGTGCTTGGTTCGCTTCGCTGCTTATTCGTCGTGTTTGGTTGACCGTGACTTACTACGGTGCTGGTACTTGGCAATACCAGTCTCCACGTGTTGCTAAGTCGATACCCATCCTCTCTGTTAAAGTTGTTCACGTTTTTCATAATTTCCAGTGATTCCCTAATGATTCGAGGATAATGGCGCGTATTCCTGTCTAATATATTGACATTCACGTAGTCGATTTTATGGTTCTCGATATTATGGACATGTTCTGCTATCGCCGACCTATCCGTGTATCCAAATCTGGTATTTCTCTGGTGTTCTTTGATTCTGCGCTGGATACTCCGTCCTGTTTGTCCGATATAGCTCTTACCACATGTGCATTTCAACTGGTAAACACCTTTTGATAACAGTTTGGAGACGAAGCATCTGCTGTATTTTCTTCACTGTTCGAAACCGTACACCTACTTTCTTTTTGAATAAAATCTTCTTCAGCCTATCTGTGACTCCCGCGATGTAGGGTAGGCATGCATACGTGGTTGGTTGTTGCTGTTATTCTTCCGTAGTTCTCCTCTGGTTATTTGCGATTCGTTGAATATTGCTTTGACTGTATCCGTTCTTCTCTAAAGCTTGTTGGACATTCTGTAGTTCCTCGGGTTTGTTATCGTTGTCGCATATTGTGTTGGCTCTGTGGACCAAGGTTCTAATTAACGTTCTCTTCTGTTGTGGATGGTGGTGAGATGTCGCATGTAGGTAACGATCGGTGTGCGTTTTCTTTCTGTAGACACCGTGGGCCAGCTTGCCATTGTGTGACCTTTTCACTAATACATACAAGAAAGGTAAAGCTCCATTTTGCTCGGTCTCCATTGTAAATTTGATACTTGGATGCTGTTTATTCAAACGGTCGAAGAAAACAGATAAAGATAATTCTCCATGTGGCCATATGATGAACATATCGTCTACGTAGCGTAGCCAGCACTTTGGTTTATTCTTACTGCAGCGTATAGCTTTTTCTTCAAATCGAACCAAGCACGACCAATGACCAGCGAAGCGAAGCGGCGCCTAGGTATATAACGAGGTGTGTAACACAACAAATTCAGTCTTTAGAATCCTTCTGAAGAAGCTGAC
This sequence comes from Leptura quadrifasciata, assembly GCA_963675555.1. Lineage (NCBI taxonomy): Eukaryota > Metazoa > Arthropoda > Insecta > Coleoptera > Cerambycidae > Leptura > Leptura quadrifasciata. The sequence goes on along the minus strand of OY776681.1, from coordinate 6,778,520 downwards.
AAGATGATCAGCGAAACGTCAAGTCAACTTCGACGACCACGGCAAGACCCGGAAGGAACTACTTCATTAGACAACGGCCGTGAAAACCTGCATTCTACTACAATTTAACAAGTTTGGTTATGTAAGAGACAACACGGCCAGTCGCTGTCACCTTTTCTGAGTTCAAGTCTCAGCTGCGGCAGATGTCAATATTGTGTCACTGTCTATATTGTGTAGCCTAGTTTCGGCCTAGTTGTATGGTGGAATAACCTCAATTAAGATGTCTCATAATCCATTATTATTTTTACAACAAATAAGAGGTAACCTCACAGTCAACTTACCTGTTCGCGCATTGAATATTTCAAAATCAGTCGTTCGTAAAAGATATCGATTATTTCTTATACTAATTTACCAGTGTCCGCTTCACCTGTTCAAGAAAGATGTTGCTGGATCGCAAAGGCCAATTATATGGCTGGAGGGCCAGACGGAGATAAAGATAAGGGTCAAGTGTCTTGGATTTCACTGGCTAGCAGATATATTGGTTTAAAGGTTACCCCCTCATTATTTGGTAAAGGTAATAATGTAGGACGTACGCCTGCAACGAACGGCACTCATAAATTCATAAGTTCCGTACCTTCCCTGTCGCTGAAAACGTGAATATAAACAACGTGGTATACCTATGTTTCCTGGTTTTGAATAAATTATCGGGCCGTATTGAGATATGGGCGCTTATATCGCCGAACAATTGTTGCTCAATAAGTTATACCAACAAAATTATGTTTTTTGGGAAGTAGGTATGTAATTTTGAAATTAATGTAGAAACTTGAGTATCGACATACGGCTTAATAAAAAAATTACCAGGGAGACGTAAAGTTTGACATTAACGAGTTCGGCAGATGAACAAAATCAATCGTCTTTAGCCATAGCACGTAAACCCAGTAAAATGATTGGCAATTCATTGTACCAGTGAAACGAATTTGATCTGGCTAATAATGTTCTTTTAAGTGTTCGATGAAATCGTTCAACCGTACCATTGCTCTGGGGGTGATATGTGGTTGAATAAATTCGATGAAAACCTAAAAATTTGTAAAATTCATGAAATAAGTTTAACTCAAACTGTGCTCCTTGATCAGTGGTCACTGTCAAAGGAATGCCTAAATGGCAAATCTAATTTAGAAACAATGTTCTAGCGACAGTTTCTGCAAAAATATTATTTAAAGTATAGGCTTCTGGCCAACGAGGGAATCGTTCGGTAACCGTAAGAATATAGGAACATCCATGTGAAACTGGAAATGGACCAATTAAATCTATATGTATGTGTTCAAAATGAGCTTTGGGGACTGAGAAATCTGATATTGGAGTTTTAGTGTGTTTATTTACTTTTGAAGTTTGACAATTAAAACAAGTTTTAGCTCATAAAATACAGTTTGAATTCATTTTAGGCCAGAAGTAATTGGATGTAACAAGTTTTTCAGTGGTACGAATTCCTGGATGAGTTAAATTATGAAAGACGTCAAAAATTGGACGTCGTTAAAATTTTGGAATTTATGGCTGACATTTAGAATTTAAAAACATCACACCAAATCTTGTTCTCAGAGTTGGGAATTAAAATTTGATGTAAATTGTATTTAGATCGTTCACTTGAATTAGATTAATTATTAATTAAAGAAGTAAGCTCACAATCTATTAATTGGGGACTTTAAATTGAAATGATCTGATATAGTAGAGACGAAGGTAAGTGGAAAATAATATGATTTAATCGACGACACATCATCTATACGTGGATAAGGTATCCACAATGACATTGTCTTTCCCTGATAAATGACACACCCACAGCACTTACATGGGCGGAGTGGTACATCCTCCTTGTGGATTTTTGATAAACAGTACAGTTGAGGTGTTCTTGATTCGGACGGTTTACCAAAAATCCACAAGGAGGATGTGCCATACCGCCCAATTGTAAGTGCTGTGGGTTCACCGACCCACACTCTAGCAAGATACCTAGCCGACATCCTAAAGCTATTGGTTGGACAGACGGAACACCACATCAAGAATTCATACTACTTTATAGAACAGAGAAAAGAATACAAGGTGGAAAGAGAAGATATCCTAGTCAGCTTTGATGGTACATCCCTCTTTACAAAAGTACCAATTGAAGAAGCAATAGTTAGTCCGAGAACAATTGCAACATAATGGACTGAACAACAATCTAGCCGATCTGATAAAACCTATCCAAACAAAACGAGGGGGCAGCAATGGGCTCACCGTTGTCACCAGCACTGGCCAATATCTTCGTGGAAGCATTTGAAATGGACGCCCTGGACACCTACCTTAAACCTAAATGTTGGTTTAGATATGTGGACGACACCTTCATTATCTGGCAGCATGGACGGGAAGAATTGGAAAATTTCATAACCTACCTTAACAACCTTCACCAAAACATCAAACTTACCATGGAAATTGTGAAAGATGGGGAGCTACCGTTTCTAGATGCGCTTGTATACAAGAAAAATGACGGAACATTAGGACACAAGGTGTACAGGAAACCAACACACACCGATAGGTATCTAAATGCGCAGTCTCACCACCATCCAGCACAGAAGCAGGCCGTCATCAACACATTGGTACACAGGGCAAAACAAATATGCGAAGAGGAACATCTCCAAGAGGAATACCAGATTTTAAAGACACCTCTACAGAAAAATGGATATAGACCCAAGAGCATAAACAACGCCATCAAGAAACAGAGCATAGTCAATACGAAAGAACAAAATAAATATACAGCGACCAGTTATCTATCATATATACAAGTTGCACGGACAGGATTGGGAGAGTGCTAACAAAGGAGAATATCAAAGTGATATACAAAGCACAACAAAAAATCGGACAACATTTTCCTAAATACGATCCACCAGAAGAGCTCGATTCACCAGGATTTTATAGCATCCCATGCTCATGTGGAGAAGTTTACATAGGAGAGACCAAGAGACATATTAATACCAGGCTTAAAGAACATATCAGGCACACAAAGCTGGAAAACATCACTAAGCCTGCAATTGCGGAACACTCTAAAGGAACCGGCCACCGGATAAAATTTGATGAGACCAAAAGATTGGCGAGCACACACTACTGGCCCAGAAGATACAGAGAAGCCATAGAAATACACAAAAATCCAAATAATTTCAACCGTGACGCCGGACTACAGCTACCATTGACATGAAAATCAATGTTTCGGTCCACTGACCATGTGATATCACCGGAACCAAGCCACGCTTCCTGATGATACCTATAAATAGAGGAGCTCCTAACTATGGATCATCATCGGCTCCGCGAAAGCCTTAGAACTAAACTATGCTTTGCCTAGCTGAAATGAAACTTCTGATACTTTCTGTTGGCCAAGAATCAATATCCTTAACTTTATCTTTAGCTAATTGAGTACTGAAACTATGAAGTTGAGCTAACATTTCCGCGAAATGAGGAACAAAACGATGGTAATAAAATTTATCATTCCTATGAAGCGTTGTATTGTTGAAGCGTTGATGGTTTTGGGAAGTTATTAATAACGTCAATTCGCTCAGTGGTTGGTGGAATTCCATCAGAAGAAATTTGATGTCCTAGGAAATCTAATGACACCACATCAAAAATGCACTTTGAAGGTTTGATATTGATGCCAAAATCTTCATGGCGTTTAAAAACAGTCTGTAAATGAATTAAACGTTCATCATGATTTTTACTAGCTATCAAATTGTGATCTAAATAAACGAAAATGAATGACAGATCTGTTAAAACTTCATTCATGAATCTCTGAAAAGTTTGACCAGCATTCCGCAAACCAAAAGGCATTCTAAGAAATTCAAAAAGACCAAATGGAGTAAAGATTGCAGTCTTACAAATATCGTTTCTCGCAACTGGTATCTGATGGTATGCCCGAATTAAATATAAGTGTATCCATGTAAATTTAAAAGGGGATATTAATCCGAAACTTAACAGTATTTAACTGTTGATTGTCACCGCATGGTCTCCAATCATTAGGTTCTTTTTTCGCAACCATATGCAAAGCTGAAGAAACTGACGAAGAAGAAGGCGTGCAATTCCTAAATCGACCATTTGTTTGAATTCATTCTTAGCGATGCCTAATTTAATATTATCAAAGCTACGCGGTCGGCAAAACGGTAAACGTCCTTCTGTTATGATATGATGTTCAACTGTATGTTTGACTGGCACTGAATAATTTGGAGAACTAGTTAGACTTGGAAATTATAGTAATAAATTAGTATATTGGTTAGTTATTGAAAACGATTTGGGAATAATAGCCGGAGCATTCCTATGATCAATAATACAAGTAATAGATAAAAAAGTTTTGATATCAATTAAACGTTTATTTTTTAAATCTATCATTAATCCGAAATGTTTAAGAAAATCAGCGCCTATAATCGGTATTTGAATATCAGAAACGTTAAAAACAAAGAGAGAATTATGGCGTAAACCTAAGTTAACTGCCAGTAATTTTTTAGCATATGTAGAATTTTCTGATCCATTAGCTGCCGTTAAGGTAAGGTCAGGCTTCTTTGTCAAATCAGTAAAATCATTTCTTGGAATAACTGATATATCTACCAAGAAATGTAATTTATTTGTAGTGCCATAGACAAAAAGAGAAGATTTATGGAGAGTACTAGCGTTTGCTGTTGAAACGCTAGTGGTTGTTACACAGCACACGTGAAAGGTAAAGGTAGCCGATAAACTAGGTTCTGCAATCTTGGGTTCTGCGTTCTAAATAAACCATCGTAGTATGGACTTTTGCAATTTAATCTCCCTTTAAAAAAGGAAATCGTCACGTCACACTATTGTCCCACTCTGTATAGAAATTGTGGACCTATTTACCGACGCGACATTCGTACCATAATCTAATTTGTTATTTCAGAGTAATCCTCGAGCCATATTGAATGCAGCAAGTGCAAGTGCATATGACATTTCCAAATTCTACTTTTAACATTTCTGGCATCATACACATACTTTTTTATCTAATATCGATCTGACCTAACTTGCCGTAGCGTTTGAAAATTCATTACAGACAGGGTATGGGTACGTTTGTGGAGTTGCATTTTAACGAGGGAAATAGGGGCATGTTGACATGACGAAAAAAACTAAAGCCCGTGGTATACTAGTTTATTAAACCGTAGTATGTATGGTTCCACAGACCTTTGCCGGCGAGTTGGCAGTATACAGAAAATACACGTACCCCGAATAACTCCATTTTGGAAGAAGTTAAAAGTTCAGGTGATGTTTTTGTTGCGGTACACCAGCTTTCTTATTAAGAGACTGCGCTTGTAATTTTGCACCACCTTTGGCGACAATTTTTAACTTAATATTAAAGAATGGTAATTTTCCAGATACGTGGAAACGTTCTAAAGTATGTCCGATTTTTAAAAAAGGAGACAAATCTGACATAACCAACTTACGAGCCATATCAATAATATGTAAGCGAGTATGTAAGTTTGCCAAAGTATTTGAATTTCTTCTGCATGATATATGATAAAATTAGTAATCACATCACGATTGATCAACACGGTTTCATGAAAGGGCGCTCTACAACTACTAACCTGCTTTGTGGTACGGAATTTATTTCGGAATCCATTGATGATCAGTTTCAAACTGTCATAATTTTCGGAAAACTTGATACTCTATACAGATGTTATCTGTCAAACAGAACCCAATGTGTTACCTTCAATGGGTTTAAGTCTGCCGAATACGTTGCTACCTCTGGAGTACCGCAAGGTTCAGTTCTTGGGCCACTGTTGTTCATCATATTTATCAATGACATAGCGGACGATTTAACACACGAGGTTAACTATTTAATGTATGTTGATGATTTAAAGGTTTTTTTTCTATAATTCATACTGTTAATGATTATCTTCAACTGCAGGAAAATTTGAACAAAATTAGTAATTGGTGCACTAAACAGAACCTTCCATTAAACTTGGAGAAATGCAATGCTATGTCTTTTACACGCAAGTCTTTTCCTATTTTCGATAATTATACCATAAATAATAATATACTTCGCCCGCCTGAAACACTGTGTGACTTAGGCGTTGCGTTGCTTTTAATATACATATTAACACAATAATCTTGGAAGCCAACAAGACATATGAGTATCTAGAAATTCTCGTGATTTTTCAAGCCCTGATACACTGAAGATGCTCTATTGTTGTTACGTTAGATCGAAACTTGAATATGCGTCACTTGTTTGGACCCAACACTATAATTAATCGTGTCAAATTTGCAAAAGGCAATTATTTAGTTTTTGAAAGAAGTGCATATACAAAGGATGAGTTTAAGGCGTTTATAAGATTTGAAGCTTACAACCAGTTTGTGGCTGGGTGAAAGAGCTTTTCTGCAAGGGATTTACAACAAAAAACTTATTGTTGCAAATGTGAGAATTATTTATCAATGATTTAGCTCTAAATACAATTTCTTGGCATAATAATGTATTGATATTAAAATTATTAGAGAGAGAGAGAGAAAATGAAATGAAATGAACCATATATATTTCAATTTTTGAATTGCAAAAACTATTTTGACAGGGACTTTGATGATACGTAATATCTGTATATTTTATATTGTAGCTCAATATAACGGGCATTATTCATTTTTCAGGTTACGCAGTCTCAACGTCTTCAGCAGAAGCCATTGACTCCTTGGATTATTATCGATCCAGATGGTTCCATACTGAGCAGTCATTGTGATTGTGTAGCCGGTCTAGGTGAAAAGTGTTCCTCGGATGTAGTTCCCATAAATACCATATCTGTTCAACATTACACTCGAATACTCTACTTACTTAATAATACAGATTTTGCCAACCATATTAGTACTATCTAGAACTGTTTAAAAAGTTTTCAATCATCTCGAGATGATTGGCCAATTGCACATCGAGTACAGTATTCAAGTATAGTGTTTATGGAATTATGTCAGAGCAGTGTCAGAATAAAGTTTCCAACACAACGTTACTTATTATTTTTGTAAATTTAGCCTTACATATTATATTTATTTTTATACGGTAAGTGTGAGTGACTTTTCATATAGTATTAGCATTTTTTTTTGTTACTTATTACAACTATTGAATAAAACTAACTATTGAATAAAATGTCAATATATGAAATAAGAAGAGTACGTTACATTTATAGATGTATAAATATGTACTAAGTAAAATTTAGCCCCATGGCTATCTTATGCCCAACTTTCAAATCATAGACGGATTATTTAGATAATGTACATTACGATGCTACATTAGCAAAATGTGCACTAACAAAAAATATTTGTTAAAAATACAATCAAACCGACATAAATTTCTAATTTTACCATGTTTTGTTTAGTTCTTGCTCTAGCTGCGATTCTTAAGCCGCAAGTACTTTTGCATCTGGGTTTCAATTTGTATCCCATATGGAGAGACGGTACTCAATCTGAGTTGTTTTGATCATGTAGTTATCTGCAACACGAACTATAATTAAAAACAAATTCTTTATATTAACGTGTAATAACTACTAACAAAATGCTTGGAATACAACTTTGCATACTTCATTTTATTGCAACATTTGACGCCTCTTAACCAAACTTGCTTCTTCGAGTCGAAAACGGATGATATTTTCAAAAAACTAAGTTTATTTCGGGTTGCTACACTTCCACAATTTACAACACAGCAAAAACTTGCCATTTTGTACGATAAATATCCACAAAAACACAAATATTACGAAAAATCCACTAAGCCACCATTAAACCGCTTAACGAATTTCGGTTTGTTTTTCCTAAGGGCTGGGATCTGTCAAACGTTGTGACGTCACGCGCACGCGACCTATACTCGGGGGTTTTCGAGGTCGCTGAACACGAATCCGAGGTCCATATTTAAAAATTCAAAATGGCGGATCCAATATGGCCGATTTTTAAGGTTATATTTCCATTTCTGTGCATAGCGGTTTTTGAGGTCAAAGTTTGCATTTTTTTATGAGAAAAAATGAAATATAAGATATTTAATATTATTTTAAGTGAATGTAAATTTGGCATTATTTAAGTCTTAAATTAAGTTAAATAAACAAATTCTCTTTACTTACTTTATTATTATTCTATTTAGCTAAACAAACAATTGCATAGATAATTATGAAAAACAGCAGGTTTCTAAAATAAAAATGTAATACAATTTAAAAATATTATTTTTATAATTATTTGAATAGCTCCTATTACATACATCTAAAAAATATAAATTTGTAAAAATTACTTTTTTTTCTTTATTTATTTACATATATAATATATTTTATTATATTTAAAATCAAGAAAATTATTCATTAGGCATTTATAACATAATTATAATAAATATTACATAAATATCATAATTATTATAAATATATTAAAGTATAAGATTTTATTACCAACTGTTTTCGTATCGACATTAAACCTATACATTTTCTATACGAGTATTATGCATTGTTTGCTTGGTATAACAAAATCATCATCAGTGAATTGTAAAACCTCCGACTGTATATTTTTGTTCAATATCGTGATTTATCTTTAACAATAATGTCAATTTAACATTAAAAGTCGGCCATATTGGATCGGCCATTTTGAATTTTTAAATTTGGACCTCGGATTCGTGTTCAGCGACCTCTAAAACCTCCGAATATAGATTTTTGTTCAATATTGAGGTTTATCTTTAACAATAATGTCAATTTAACATTAAAAGTCGGCCATATTGGATCAGCCACTTTGAGTTTTTAAATTTGGACCTCGGATTCGTGTTCAGCGACCTCGAAAACCCCCGAGTGTAGATTTTTGTTCAATTTTGAGGTTTATCTTTAACAAAAATGTCAATCTAACTTTAAAGTCGGTTAAGTTGAAAAACAGCTCTAAGCTGAGACTTCACCCTTCACTTCTTTAATTTTTATTTTTATGCCTCTACGTACCTTACTTATTAATATATTTATTAATTATTATTGATCAATTTAACATATTTTTGTTAAAAAAATGTTGAATAAGAAGTGAATAAAGACCATTTATTATTATTATTATACGAATGACTATTCTATGTTCGATTATATAGTTCAAATGAAATTATTCTTCAATGTTCAACCTATTAACTCTTCATTAATACCTAATTTAACACATTCTGTATACTATTCCAAGAACAACCGCAGAGGAAAAAGCAACAATTTGCATTCGACCGCATTGAATTTATATTCGTTCGGTACTTTTCCTTGTCCCATTCCACCCCAGTCTACTCACTAGTTCAGAACTGTTACTGAAATTTCCAGCCAATTTGTCTAAAAGAGCAAATAGACGATTTGTTAAAGTTAAAAGAATGTTTTGCTATTCTTTTCAGCGATTTGTTGTACACCTCCGAAGAATACTAACATTCAATAAAGCAAAATAATTCCAATACTTACGAAGTAACACGATAAATAAGGTAATATTTCAAGTGTATTGCAGTAGAGCCGTTGTACGTGAATGTGTAGGGAATTTTGAAGGAGATAAATGGTTAATGCTTTTTGTTTTTCTTCGATAAATCTCGAGAAAAATCTTTACCAGTTGAATCAATTTTGTGTAGTAGTAGTTGGTATATATGTGTATATTTTCTTGACAAAGGACACGTTAATCGATCGATTTGTTAATTTAACAAAAGTTAAAATATATATAACAATTTACTTTGGAGGTTCTTCATGTTAGAATGTCGTGTTTCTGCTTTATATTGAGTAGAAATATATTTTACTAAAGTTACTCGTGATTTCTAAATGTTTTGATTTCTCTGTTATTCAAAATGAGTAACCATTACTAGTTTTATCCTATCCAGGCCATGTTATATTGTAAAATTCTAATCGTAAAGAAAATAGTTATACTATTTATTCTAGCTGTAATCATATTTTTAAATACGCGCGATTCAATCATACTCAACGTCGACTTACGTTTTATATTCATATATTCGTAAAGTTTATTTATAACCTGTCAATCTATAATCGCCTTAGTATAGGTGCTGTATGTATCATACTGAACTTCGTCCTATGAAATAAATGTGCTTTATTCTGATGATTCTTATACTTACTATTTTTACTATGGATAACATTCTTTCCACCAGATAAGCGTAGGATGTATTTAAGTATGAATATTTCACAAAATTTGGTCCTAAAGAGTTATAAACTGGGAAGCTTATCAAAATATTAGCAATGTCGTCCATACATCGATGCGGCGAAAAAAAAATGCGTATTTAAGTTTGTTATAAAATCAAACTTCTAATCGTGAAGTTTGGAAACGCCTACAACAACTAAATGTTCGATTTAAACGTGATAACACTTACCTCCCAGTTTACAGATATTTATGATTTCTACCTTAGTGGCGTCTTTTTCAAGAATAACTGTAATAGAGCAATAAATAAACTTCTATGCTAACACAAAATTTAACAACATTTTCGCTTTCACTCGTATTGACATTGACACTTTAAAATGAAATCAGAAATATAGCTGCCAGAAACGATAAAATAACACTGATCTTGTTAAACCTATGGTATGCCAACAATTTTGAATCATATCACTCATATTAATAAACTGTTATCTGTCAAATAGGCAACACCTTCAATAATAGAATGACAGTAGAATATGGTATACCACAGGGACCCATCTTAAGGCCAATTCTTATTAATATATACCTGAATGGTTTATTTGATTTACCCCTGTGTGGTGACATAGTGAGTATTGTCGATGACACTGCCATAATAAATCCTGATAGCAACTGGACGAGCCTTAAAAAAAAAACTTAACTCGATTTTAAAAATATCATTCACTTCTTCACAAGTGACTTACAGTTCACTATACAAAAACTTTCTATGTCCCTTTTACATCTTATAGCAGTAATTTACGTGATTTCCAGAGATTAAATATAAATATCGACAATAATGAAACGTACATTATTTACAACAAGTTTCGACTTTGTAGATTATTTATATTTATTTTTGCAACGTAAAACAAAAATATGTGTATGTCTATTCTATTCTATAAAGGGTGTCTCACCGGGGACTGAATCGATCGATATAGAGAAAAGTACGCATCAGAAAATTTTGAAAATTTAGACAATTACTAATGTCGGTGTGGCCAATCCAACTAAAATAATTACAAGCAACTGGCACTTCCGCTTATACCGTAAGTCGATACCAACTTGCTTATTTAAAATGGAACACCCTATATATTTTAGGGTTTTCGAAAAGAGCATAAAATTCTGAGTCGAAAATATGTAGCATATCCTATACCTAAACCTAGCCGTTTCAGAGATATTTGACATTTTATAGAAAATTTGACAGGTGCAACGGTTTGCAAGAACCGTTATAACTTTCTTCGTGTAAAAGATTCTCAGTTGCTTCTTATCACATAAAAAGAACACAAGGAGAACTACGTTCTACAACTGAAATAAATTCAATAATATCTTACCAAGTGTTCCGTTTTTCGCGGTACATTTTGTCAACTTCAAACCGCGAAAACTTGTTTAGGTCAAATGGAACACCCTGTATTTTTTTACGTCAAGTTGTGTAAAATTGAATTCCCTTTTTTCTGATATTAGCATTGTGGGGGTTAAAGTTACAACTTTTTGAAATATTTGCGATTTTATTAGAAATTCATAAATTGTTGTAATTATTTCATCAAAATAGCCATGATTAGAAACAATCAGTCATTATCTTATGTAAAAAAATGCCAGCACGTTTAAATTACACCCACGAAGACTTTTTAAATTTGTTTATTATTTATGGAGAATGTGATAAAGTAATATCAAGAACTTGCAGCACATTTGCTACTCGATATCCACAAAAACGGAAACCGTCGCCAAACACTGCAAAATGCATACTGGAAAATTTTAAAAATTATGGCTCTGTCAAGGCAAAAATGCAAAGAAGAAAGCCTATTGTTGATGACGAAAACATTGAAATAGTTATTCTAGGATGTTTTCATGCATATCCAAGGATGTCATTAAGACAAGCTGCTCTGGAATCGGGACTATGCAAGGATTCAATTCACAGAATCTTATTATAATAATAATAATAATAATAAAATGTATTTATTCACGTAAGCTATACAAAAACAGATGTGACAAGTCATTAAAACATAAGTTTCACCCGTTTTCATTCCATATGGATCAAGGATTAAAAGAAACAGATTTCCTAAGACAGAATTTTTCTGAGTTTATTCTAATAAGGTCTGAGGGTCACGATTCTTATTAGGGAAATTTATATGGACAGATGAAGCAAAATTTACTAAAAATGGACTTTTTAATAGACACAATTCGCATTATTGGAGTGACTCAAATCCTCATATGTTCAGAGAGCGAAACATTCAGGAAAGTTGGCAGTTCAATGTTTACTGTGCCATAAGAAACGATAGAGTGGTGGCATTACAATTTTATCAGGAAAATTTAAACGGTAAATTAAATCTTCTCTTCTGCTAATATGTATAGGTAAATTTTTGTTTTTTTTTAGGTTTAGGAAATCATATTTTAAATTGATCTTATCTCTGCTATTTTAGTTCATGCCATATCTTCAATTCGATTAATACGCATGTTACAGTGTTAGTGTTATTTTGCGTTTTTGTGGATATCGAGTAGTAAATCTGCTGCAAGTTCTTGATATTACTTTATCACACTCTCCATAAATAATAAACAAACTTGATGCGTACTTTTCTCTATATCCATCGATTCAGCTCCCGCTGAGACACATATTATAAACTGCCGTCTTGAACAGTATTTCTCATACAATAGGAAAAATTGTATTAGGACACAATGAGAAAGCGGATTTAGATCAATTGAACGGCTTCTCGTCATTACTTAATTATGAATATTCTTGTTTAGATGCTTCTAATTTTAAATTTTTGTATACTATCTTAGATCTGTGTCGTTAATGCATGCGCGCCTACCGCGAATTGCTACATCATAAGTATTTCTACCTTTAAAAAAATACTGTAGAGAAAGTGATAAATTCTTGCGTAAGAGAGCGGCAAATCGATAAACAGATAATAAGACGGCGAAAGCGGAAAACAATAGCGCTTATTATTGCTGATTGATTTACTGTGAACCACATTCGTTCGGAAACAATTCCCAATTTAATTTTAGTACACTGTAAATACATACTAACAATATATAAAACAGCATGGAAATATGTATATTTGCAGCAATAATAAAAGGCATCAACTGAGATCATATCGTACGGATACAAAATGATTTATGGCCTTTGCTGTACCATAAACTAATCCGATTAAATGGCGAGAATACCATAAAACAAACATACTATGGGTTCGTCGACTATCCCGTATAATAGAATGGAAATGGTAGCTTTAAATCATGTACAACATCAAGATTTTATCTACTAGATCGCTCCTGCTGATCTAGCTTATCTGCAGAGATTGTAATGCTGCGTAAATGGCGAACGCGAATAGATATAACTCACACGCTAGTACTTACAGCAAATTATTGTGTATTTTCTTATTATGCTGCACTGAATCTATCTACATAGGATTAAATTACCATTATTATGATCGAAATATGTATCCGGATTGGATTTATAAATTATGATAATCGTTTTAAGTATTTTCGAACTGGTTCGGAATTACGATTTTATAGTCCTCTTTAATGACGTCATAATTTGTTTGCATAAAAGACATAATAGGCTCGTATAGGATCCCTGAGGTGTACGTTGATTATAATAAATAAAAACTGTCGCGCCTCTTTGTTAACATTGGCATTTTTTACACCAACTGTTACTGCCAATGCCCAATTTTTTCGTATTTTGTGTTAGTAGGTAATTATAAGCAAATAGTGATAGATATGAAAGCTTTGAAATTTAAAAAATTTCATAGGTAAAGTGTAAGCCAATGCATACCTGCAAATAAAAAACGCAACAAAAACTTTTCGGCCTCATTAAAATATCATCACTCTTTGTGCTGTCTCGACAGCATTTGACTCGCTTACCTTAGGTTTTTAATGTGCGTCGGGTTGTTTGATGACAGGCATGCTGCATGGCCCGCGGCGATAATAATTATATCGTAGAGTTTTTGTTGCGTTTTTTATTTCCAGAGATGCGTTGACTTCAATGACTTCAGAATAGGATAGACAAAGCATCCTCTTGGTTTCTTGTGCATCATTTATTTGTTTACATTGCTTTAATACTCAGTAGTCTATTGGCTAAAGGCACGTGGGTATATGCGCACGCAGTCCCTCTCAATACGTTTTGTTTACAATTCAGTTGCAGCGTCGGCCGCCACTAAAGTGTTTGTGATAAACCGAAGTTAAACGTTGTAATTACAGTGGTTTTGTAGTGTTTTTGAAGACAGAATTTGTTATTGTGAATAAACAATGGGAAAATATTGTGTTGTATGTAGATGTCTCTTTAAAATTGGAGTTAATCGATCTTTTCACAGGTAAAATTATCTCATAAGCATAACCTCGGGTTGGAACGACAAATAAGCAAAATTGTAAATGTTCAGTGCAATAATATTGGAAGTATAGAAAATGTTTTTGGTAAGTCTAAAGGAGAACGGAAACCTCGAATTTTTGCGTGATTTTTTCAGGATACCCTATTTTGGGGTCGTAGAACACGAATCTGAAATTAGTTTTGCGTGCATACGAACCGTTTGTCCAAAAGAAATTTTTGAAAATTTTTCTTATGACACGCACTTTTTACACCTATTTATATACCAACAGCACTTGTATATCGCCTTTTTCCTTATTAAGATCACACTACCGCCTTTATAGAACAATAAACTCTTCAGTTATGGCAGAAAACTAACTTCCTTTTGCATAAAAATCAGAATTTTATTCACTGAAATTGTATTAGATGAACCTCCTTCTGTCATTTGATTACATATATTTGCATGCGTTATTTGCGCATGTGTGCAATATTAAGGCTTGGTGTCTAAAGGCACGACGGGTCTGGTTATGCGACGTCATTTTTCCAAACACATTCGCGACCGGTCGACGCTTAGCAAGGGATTTCGAAGCGTCGACGGGCGCGAACGTGTCTTGAAGGGCAAGGGATATGTAATAGTACTTAGCACCTTATTCAATCTGGGACAGACTGGGTTAAGTATTATTTATAAACATAAATCAAGACACGTTCGCGGCCGGTCGTCGTTTCGAAATCCGCGTCGTTTAGTATTTCTGTTTTTTCGGCAGAAGAGGGGGGTGTTCTATAGAATGATCCATACCGGTTTCAAAAGGAATATTAATTTAACATTGAAAACGTGAAAAATCGCCTCATGATATTGGTCAGTGTCGGTACTTTAGACACAAATTTGTAAATGCATGCGCATCGGGTAATGCTACAAAAATCGAAATTCCGTTAAAAACCCTAAATTACGTGCTTTATGAGCAAATAAGTGTTTTTGGGGCAAAGCTCAATTTTTTCAAATGGAACCATATCGGTATATATTAGTACTATTAATAAGAAATTTATTCATATGTGGTATTAAAATGTGCGATAAATACAAACAAAATTACAGCTAGAAGAAAATAAGAAAATACAATTTTGTTCTAATTAAATGTTAAAGAAGTAACTAAGGTGGCTTTGAAAACAATGAAATGTTTAGCTTGTCAAACATTTGTTGGTTTAACGGTGTTTTTATTATGTCTTTAAAAATTGTTTAAAATTCTTGTTAATTGTGTTCAAAATGCCGCAATTTTATACAAGAGTTGAAAAAGTGGACATGTTAATTTTTTGCTGGGCATTGTCTATCAAGATATCGTTGGGCATAAAGGTCGGTAGCCGCAGCTACATTTCTTTTACATTCCCCATAAATCGTAAAGTTGGAGAAAGAAGATAATTATAAATTATTTTAAGGTGCAGAAAACGATTCCAAGTGGAACCGCGAAACACTTGAATTATTTAGGAGCTTAGCAGATTGCAGCTGAACATCCAATTAAGTGCGGCTGGAGGTTTTATTTGAGCTACGCGGACTAAAAGGTCGTAATAAACTCCATATAAATTTCTTGCATATCTTTTAATACTTTGAAAAATAATTGAGTATATTTTAACTTGAAAATTTTGATCGTTAATTCTATTTTTTTATTAACAAATTTGATTTTAAACAATAATTATCCAAATTATTTAATTTTTTTAGTATCGTATTTATATTTTAGCTAGATATTGAATTTCATTTATTTTTATGTGTATCGTATTTTACTGTTCTCACAATACACTGTTCGAGTTGATTTGAATTTGTTTTATTGCTGTGTGTTTTCTAGAATTGTGTTTATTTAATTTCAATGGTCCAAACTTACGACTTTGAAATTATAAATTAGAAACTATTCACAAGTATACGTGTAATTATTCATTGTAAAAGTTTCAATATTAATGATAAAAAGTGGGGGCGAGCGTAGGTGCGTCTTTACTATGTACATACTTCGGTATGCGATGTAAAGCAACGACAGGCGCAGTTAGTACTTGGATGGGTGACCATTCCAACGGAAACCGCGTCCTCGCCTCACACATCTTCCAGCGGCTTGTATATCAGTGTATGCGCGGAAGCTATACAACCTTAGGCGAGGGTTGTATAGGAGATATACCATCCTTCGGAGGGGATGTAAAACCGTCGGTCCCTTGTCTATTCAATGTTAGGCAAGTAAAAGATCCCTACTCTTCTTAAGGGAAGAGGTTCGGCAAAATTCCTGGTTGGGGGTAGCTCGTCTACAGGCGTCGGTGTTAGGCCTCAGTAGTAGAAATAGGCCGACGTTAAATAAATGTATAAAAAAAAAATGATAAAAAGTGATTGTGAGCAGGTTTTAAATTAGATAAAAAAACTCTCGAAGGTAAGATAGATTTTTTTTTCGAAAATTCACTTTATTTTTATGAAACTTTTTACATATATTATGATTTTATTTATGTTTTCTTTTCCTGGTAGTTGTACTGGATGCGCTACTGCAAGAAGTGTCTACTTCCGAATCGGTAACTGGAGTTTGGAATATTTCTTCACCCTCGTCATCGCTGAAGTCGTATACATCTGAGATATTCTAGAAAAATAAAGCATGAATAAAATAAAAATTTAATAATAATCAAGTGAATTTTCGAAAAAAAAAAATTATATCTTACTTTCGATAGTTTTTTTTATCTAAATATTTAAAACCTGCTCACAATCACTTTTTATTATTAATATTGAAATTTTTATAGTAAATAATTACATGTATACTTGTGCGCGCATACGTATAATACCGGGAATGACGGGAAATCGCCGCGCGCATGTATATACCAAAAATGACAAAAAATCGGCTAAATTAAAAAAAAAGTTATTTTTTATTTACATCACGTGAAGGTACATAAAAATACCTTCATTTTTGTAAAAAAAAATTCCTTCGACCATTTGGGAAAATCGGGGAATGTTTTGAAGATCTTGTGGGATTTGGATTAAAAATGGAATTGCGGCCAAACCATTGAATATTTTTTGCTAAAATTTGGCAGGCTATTTCTTGGCTATATAGGTTAATTTCGTCTAAAATTTCATCAAATTCGATTTAATTTTGGCCAAGTTAGCAGTAATTCAATTTTTTTCAGTATATTTATATACATATCGTGGGAGGCGGTGAACCGATTCTCACGAAATTTGAACTGAACATTTCTTAAACAGCTCAATAAAAGGGTACCGTTTTCGTTTCTTTATTTTTGGCTATTTTTACTCCACCATCAAGACATTTCCAATATTCAGTGATCTTGACGAAAGCTACGATTCACGGTGTAGCATAACCGATTCTTATCAACAGGTATGAAAACTTACAAGCCCTTGTTTCTTTTGTGTATTTTCAAGTATTCCGTTGCTTTGGCGCCTGCAAAATATCATTTCCGGTGTTCCTGAGCTGCAGCAGAAGGGCGTACGAAACAGATTGCACTTCTCTGTAAGGCTTCCGAGCTAATAACGTTTTAAAATAAATTACCAACCGTCCATATAACAATGATAAACTTAATTAAGAAACCGTTCGAGGCAGGCAAAAGTTCGCGAGCGAGGAAAGAAAGTAACAGAGTTGTTAATTTCGTTGCCTAGATAAAAATTTACATAATGATAAAAGCGCTAAATATCGCAGCAGCGTGTTTAGCAAACCTCCTTAAAATGCTAATTCTTGACACCGATAACATCTCTAATTAGTACTACATAAAAATTGCCGAGTCTTGCCCGTTGCTTTGCAGATTTTATTAGAACTTAGTTGTAAGCTACTTGGGACAATTGTTACAGAATTTCGAACTAATCTTCATGAACTATTTTATATATAAAAACTGTCGACTATTTACTTATAAAAAAGCAAAAATTGAACCAACAAATAATGAAAAAAGCGATGCAACATATGTACTATCGACATCTATGGCAGGGAGTGAGTTGATTGAACTATATGCGAAGAGATAGCGTCAGAACATCGTCAATGTTGTATTTGAGGACCGGACATAAAAATTATCAATGTTTCTAAAGAAGCCAAGGAACAATGTTTTATTAAAAAGATACTTTTTGTTTCTAAAGAAAACCGTTGTCCCAGTTAATAAAAACAGATTTTGTGACAATGTCTTAGATCAATTTTTCTTTTTTATACATTTATTTAACGTCGGCCTATTTCCGCTACTGAGGCCTAACGCCGACGCCTGTAGACGAGCTACCCCCAACCAGGAATTTTGCCGAACCTCTTCCCTTAAGAAGAGTAGGGATCTTTTACTTGCCTAACATTTAATAGACAAGGGACCGACGGCTTTACATCCCCTCCGAAGGATGGTATATCTCCTATACAACCCTCGCCTAAGGTTGTATAGCTTCCGCGCATACACTGATATACAAGCCGCTGGAAGATGTGTGAGGCGAGAACGCGGTTTCCGTTGGAATGGTACCAATCCAAGTACTAACTGCGCCTGCCGTTGCTTTACATCGCATACCGAAGTATGTGCATAGTAAAGACGCACCTACGCTCGCCCCTAGATCAATTTAAATCATGTGCTAACACTAACCAAATAAATATATCAGATTTAACTCATTTTATGAAGAATTAGTCATTACATGTGATACAACAATAATGGATAGCATAGGTGATTACCCTTTATCTTATAAGCAATTAAACGCGTGTTATGTGCAAGCCCACACCCTCTTTCAAAAAGAGGGTTAATCTTCTAATAGGAGGAAGCTAAGCATGGGATGATAGTTCGCCGGTCGGATCAGAGATGGAGCGGCCTCATAGAGTATACTAGAAAGGAGAAGAATTCGTCTGGAACAGCCTAAAGTGAAGTGGATGAATCGATAATAAGCGCCACGGATATATAAGTAGCAGAACCAACGCGCTTCAGTTAGTTCAGCACAATTCTGAGAAGAGCCAAGTGATCAGAAAAGACAAAGACTAGTAGCAGGTTATGAATTTCTGAAGAAAAGTAGGTAGTTACTATGTTTTTTAATGATTAAAACATTTTATAATAAAAAAAATTGCAAAAGATGCACCAGTTGTATTCATTATATTAGAACACTACAATTTCATTCAAACTTACTACACAATTCCCGAATTAATATGTGAATAATAATATTTTAAATTTTGGAAGGAATTAAGGTTATAAATTATGTACGATGGTCGATTTTAGTGAAACTAATGTCTGCAAAATTGTTCTAATTTATTTTTGTTCACATATTTTCAGTAACTATCTGTTGGTATTAAATATTAGTTTCTAATGAACGTTTATTAGAAAATACAGTTACTATACATAGTGTATTATGATTATACGGTCGATAGCCGTGTTCGTTAAGCCGCGAGGCGGTGATCGCGATTAATCACACGGGTATCGTACCACCGGGTTCGAATCTCGGCTTCGGCACTGACAATGTCGGAAGAAATGGTTGTATGTCCGCGTTTTTTCAACGTGTAACCCCCCTTCGCGCAAGCCTCTGGCTTCTGGAATTGGGGGTTGTCTAATTTCTGTGGTGTTTATTTATTATTATACCAAGAGACGCCTACCTCCCATACGCCGAAACCCCTAACGTGCAGAAGGCACAAAAAAAACCTCTTTGATGGCTATCCTCTCTAGGTCCAAGACGGTGCCGAAAACCATACAATATATAATAACTAATAGGCGACGTCTTACTACGTGAACGGTGTAAATATCCGTACAAACTAGGCAAAAATTATCAACAATTTCTTCCAGGACACACAACACTTCGCCGGCCATCTCACAATTCAAAAAAACTTTCTGTTTAACTTCGTTTCTCCTCGCCGCTACCTAGCCCGCCGCTGCTTTCCAGCCACATTAATATCGGTAACTACCTAATTTAATGGCTCGCGAAATAAATTATGACCCTTACCGATAGGTTCCTCTTAGAGTCCTTTATAGAATTTAAATATCTTACGATTGGCTTTATTCAATCAAATATTTTCGACCCCGTAACATACACACAAACATTAATAAAGTCTGAAATACCTACGCATTTATTATTCAAATTATACTTATATCAAATTACACTACAGCACTTATGTGTTCCTGATAGCGAAGTCCGGTGATTTACTAATATTTCGTCTTTTATGCCAACTAAATACGCGCAACCCACAATACGTTCTGTGTGTCACCGAGGTTTTGCAGAAATTTGTTGTAACTTAAAAATGTTTGTTTGTTTTCTTAACCGCCTCGAGGCCCTACAGTTTAATGTCGACTCCGAACCACTCTAGGGGCAATCTTTTTAATGAAAAATTGTTTCGCCTTGCGGAAATCGAACCCACTTCGTTAGGTAACTCAGTTTGCTAGCCAGACGCTTTACCACACTGAGCTACCGTCCCCAACTGGTACACATAAACATAAAATCGCGTCGCGATTACAGTTCGTACGGTCCTGTACGCCGAATCTGGTTCCTAGACTGGTATGGTTTCTGTGTTATCGACAGGACGATGTAATTACTTAAAAATTTACTCGCGACTAACTGGTGTGCACTCTTAAATTCTATGACATATTCCGTTACAACTTGTAACCTCATATAATTTCATGAGAAACGTCAGTTAAAAATTCGCAGCCGCTCGCTAGTGCATAGTATAGAGCTATACTGCATTAATAAAGTGGGTTTTAGATGTATTAACTGCATATACGTAGTTTTACGAACAACCCTTTATTACTGTGAAAGCTGCACACTGCGTTACTTTTAATCCACCAACTAAACACAACAGCATAAAATTCTACTCGAAAAACTGAAACTGCAACGGCATTTTTATTACTTCTAATGAATTTTAAAGTCCCGGCCGAATTAATTCCTCCTAATTTATTAAGTGGCATTTCAGAGTTACAAGACGTTTAATCCTTGTTTCGCTCTAGGCGAAATTTCGCTCGCGATCGTTTCCTGAAACGCTCAGCACTAATTTATACGAGATTATTAAACAAAATATTCTACAAGAGCTGAGAACTGGTTTCGTAACGACTACAAAGAAACTTGCAAAACGCTAATTAAAATTAATTGTATTTTGTTACGATTCGTATTTTTTGTGTTACATTTGATTTGAAATTGTGGGTCCTCGAACTAATTTGTCAAGATTATAATGAACGGTGCTTCGCATCTCTGTGTTGATGTTGATGATGAGCGATTATCTATTAAAACAATGCGTGTTTGGTAAAAGACGAAAGAGGGGCCTTTTATTTCATTTCCATTATCAGATTTTAGCAATATTTGTGTCAGAGTTGTGCCGAGCACTGACAAAAAATGTTCGCGAGCACTAAGCACTTTTAAAAAATTAAATAATATCTATACCTGGTGGCCCAGAAAGTACCTAACCCCCATTTTTCCCCAATTTTAAAAATAAAATTCTGAAATTCGGGAAATCAAATATAGGTATGAATGACCACATTTTGATCATTCAGTGGTAAAAAAATCATTTCCGGTATGGCTGGAAATTGTCATAACTTTCTTATTTTAAACAGCACCCTGTATATTTAAGTAACTTTTCTTATAAATCTGTAATTTCTCTTTCCAACACTTTTTTCAGATTTAAAATAGGATGAAAAATGACCTTGGAAATGGAAGTTATTTGCTATTTTGCGGGATAAAGGGGGTCGTCATTACCTGTGGTGTATTTATTTATTATTATTTATTATTTCTAGTTGGCTTTGGAATTCAGGAACAAATTTAAAAAATTTCGAAGTAGACTTTGAATTTGAATAAAAGTGTATTTCTCAACAAATTAAATGTAAAATTGGCCTATTCTTATTTATTTATTTCCATAAAATATCCAACGGGTATCAACCCAACTTACAAGATAAGTACAACAGCAAATTGTAAAGTATTGCAATGAGTATTACAATGAATTTTGTTCATTTGCTTGGATTTAGAAATGTATATCTAATTTTTCCATTTCATGGAAATTCAATTTGTCCAACTCCAATTTTTCAAATAGTACCCATGGTACGCATGGGCATTTTTCTGATATTCGTCGTAAATTAAAAGCAAATTTATCTTTTTCTTTTGCGTATCGTACTTGTAAATCGTATCTTATTTTGAATAAAGCACCTAATTATAAATTTACAAACAATACATACGCCTCTGCTTCACTCAACAATAACGTTTTGACAGATGCTGTATGCAATTTTTCATCTTGAAACATAATATTTTTTAGTCGCAAACTCTTCTATCAAATCCTTATTTTACTATACGGAACGTAACCAGACTGTAACCAACAGCTACTCTCCGGGCTATGTGCCCCGCCCAGCGCTGAATTACAAGTTACAAGTCTGACGCGTTAACTGTAATAATTGCATATTACCATCAAAACGCTAATGCTTCGATTGTAACAAACACCAGCCGAAAGACTGATCCTACTTAACGGAGCTCTCTTCAAGAGAGCTCCTTTAAGTAGGATCAGTCTCTCTTCAAGAGAGCTCCTTTAAGTAGGATCAGTCTTTCGGCTGGTGTTTGTTGCAATCGAAGCATTAGCCGAAAGACTGATCCTACTTAACGGAGCTCCCTTAACGGAGCTCTCTTCAAGAGACTCAATAAACATATATATTCTCTAGTATCAGTCATATTCTTGAATACATTTCGATGTATATGTATAAATGCATCGATATGGTCAGGCCGTCCATCACTTACGCGGCGCCGGTGTGGTGCAGCATACCGGTCACGACAATGAACAAACTAAAAGTGCTTGAGCACAAATTTGTGCGCCTCATTTCAAATTCTAGAAGGTACACCTCCCTCAAGAGATCTTTACGTACGTTGCCGCGAAATAACCCCAACAGCGGACTACGTCTAGGAAATGTCTTAAAAATTCTACTCTTTCAAACTGGGCGATAGCCCGCTTACCGCAAACATTACACAACTTACACAGCATAATGCAGAGATTTATGTGATTTCTGAGAATCCCGAATCCATCACGTTCTCATTGCCCCGAACCCACCCGTTCTGCAAAATGAATCTCCATAAGAGAATACATGGGATTTTGATCCAGAACTGTTATAGAATATCTAATATTCGCATGATCTGATATTCTCGGAGTGTGATTAACTTGGTAAGTTACATGCTCACAGTTAGTTATAACTAAATCTATTACTGTTTATTTGTTATTCGTGTAGGTTCTTTAATCTATTGACTAAACCTTTTGCATTACAGTAAAATAAATTATATTGACTGAAAATAAAAACGGCTCTAATTTAGATCCTTGAGGAGCATTGGATGTGACTAAAAGTTATGAAATCTAAAGCCAGAATTTTAAAGAAATTATTTGTTAAATAAGAGTTGTTTTACGTTAAGTTTAGAAATAAGTAAGAAATTTTAGATTTTATGAACAGTTTTAGGTTAAAAATTAACATACAACTTAAGAAATACTAATGATTAATGATGCTACTGACGAATTGAATACTATTTCCATCGAAGTTTTTTCAGCATCCAAACAGTTATTGATTAGTGCTTTAGTTTGTATAAATAGAAGCCTGAGATATGGGCAATACTTTCAGAGTATGAAAACAAACGATGGCGACGGTTCAAGACCACGTCGCACATAAATTTCGTACCTTAATGACTTCAAAGGAAGCATCAAGAGAAAAAACTCGACTTGAATTATCTTTTTCTCTTCCACACCATTACCTCGTAATAGTTACGTTGGCATTGTAAGTGAGCATCGCTTCTTACAGCGTAAAAATACCAACTAAGATCAGCTTTGTTCTTCGTACAGTATTGTCGTTAATTCGACATTGCGATCCCAGTAGCTTGTGCTTGTTGATGGACGGGTATAATTACAACACGTCCACGTTAATAGGGCGCGCATCGATACGCCATTATGGCGACTCGGGCGTTTGCAACCCGACGGCATAATGAACTACATTTGTTACACGGTGTGCGCTGTTCAAGATTATTAACTACCTGGGACTACGCCAACACCTAGTTTATACTAAGAAGTCACAACTGAGGCGCAATTGTCGATAGATCGGGAGCTGCATTGTGAATTTTTAGCAACGTTACCGAATAATTTTCATTTCAAATTTATTTCGGAATAGGCCACAGTGCAAGTTCTTACACAAAGACATGACGATATAATATCTATTAAGATAGATATAAGACATTAATCTGTAGTCTAGTCAAAATAGACAAAAAAAATTGCATAGAACTGGAAATTTGTACAGAACTTTAAAAACATCATTACAAATGAAATATCAAAAGTCCCCATCGATACCACGTATCCTAAAATTTTTACTCAAGGTCAAAGAAACTGTTTTTTTTTCGCAAATATCTCTTAACTCATAAGGATTATCAGCTGCAATTTATCAAGGGCATTGATAATCACGCGACAATTTTTTCTAATAATAAACCGAAAGCTTGTTGCCTTCGGCTTAAAACAATAAGCTTGAGGGTCTTTATTAGAAAAAAAATTATAAGGATTTATCAGTGCACGTGGTAAATTCGGCGAGATAATTTTTTGAAAATGAATTTTGACATGTGACTAGAAATGGACGGAATTTATTGGATTTCTATTTCGTCAAAAAATTATCATCTGTAATACATCTAGAGCATTGATTATATCGAGATAATTTTGCCGTAGAAACTGTTGAAAGCGTGTTCCATCAGCTTTTCTCATGTTCACTGTATAATTTTTTAATATTAAAGCCAATTCATTTAAACTGCGTTCTCCATTCAATTCGTATTCTCTAATCGAACGGTATTATAAAAACATTTTTTGTGGCATAACTGTCATTTTTTCCTCACTTCCGGTTTCACCGGAAATGACCCCAACTTTTAAATGGAACACCCTGTATATTATTATATTTTTTGAATCCTTGAAAAATTCCGAGTACGGTGATGGCCCGTAAGTGACATTTTAACTTCATGAAAAAAATTTGTCTAGAAATATGTTAGTACATCTAGAGTGCTATGACCAGAAAAAATTGCTTGTAATGGACCAGTGTGATATCAGAAAAAAATCAAATCGAGCAGAAAATTTTGAGAATCTGTATTTTGTGGGCCATCAAATTTGGCCTGAACAGTTTTTTTTTTAGCAAAACTTGTCGCGAGATTTTGGAGATTGCTCGCGACAAGCTATTATATCATAAAAAAAAATTATGTAATGTAACAAAATGATGGGTTTGATTTTCTTCAAAGTTAATTGTCTACTTTTTAGAGCACTTAAATAAAAGCTTCTTTTAAAATATTTTTTATATATAATTTCATATTTTACTTTTTAGTCTTTTGATATGCTACAATCCCCAGATATTAATTTTGAGAGGAATCGGATCATAAACGGCAAAGTCGTCTGCCATCTTGAACTAAATTTTTGGCTAGAAATTCGTAATCCGCGACCCAGAAAACCCCCAGATATCGATTTTGGTCGATTTGGGTCTAAATGACAAAAGTCGTCAGCCATATTGGCGCCGCCATTTTGAATTTCTGAATTTTGACTTAAGAATTCATCTCGAAAACCTTCAGATATCGATTTTCAGTCGAATCGGATCAGAAACAATAAAGCCGTCCGCCACCTAGACGCCGCCATCCTAAACTAAATTTTTGACTAGAAATTCGTAATCGACGAACCCGAAAACCCTCAGATATCGATTTTGATCTAAATGAGAACAGTCGTCAGCCATATTGGTGCCGCCATTTTGAATTTCTGAATTTTGACCAAGAATTCATAATTGGCGATCTCGAAAACCTCCAGATATCGAATTTGAGTCGAATCGGATCATACACGATAAAGTCGTCCGCCATCCTGAACTAAATTTTTGACTAGAAATTCGTAATCGGTGAACCCGAAAACCCCCAGATATCGATTTTGATCGATTTGGACCATAAATGACAAAAGTCGTCCGTTATATTGGCGCCGCCATTTTGATTTTCTAAATTTTCACCAATAATTCATAATTGGCGATCTCGAAAACACCCAATTCAATTCAATTCAAAACTTCTTTATTATATATTATGAGAACAATGCATGTGCCGCCCCAGAACCTATTCCGGGGACCAACCATGCAACCACCGCGTAGTTCGCGATGGTGGGTTGCAGGGTCGGGCGGAATAGAACTGGTTTGGCTAAAACACAATTTAAAACTTAACCTAAACTCCTTTCACATAAAAGATGAATTAAAATAGGTGGTAACATTTTCCATATCTAACAAAAACAGATTTTAAAAAAACTTCTAACTAAACTTGGTTTTAGATACTCTCTTTTTTATTTTTTTAAATTTTGATGCCAACGCAAGTACCTCAATCTGAACGAGGAACCTTCTGCAAAGTGTGTAAGTGCCGGGCTGCACATAGGCTGACCTAAACTTTGGTTTCGATAATTTTGATTTTTCGAAAATTTTGATTTTTGTTGAAAAATTCCGATGGGAAATTAATTTAGAAACAAAAATGTACAAAAGGAAAACAAGAAACAAACGAAACAAACATGAACAAACATAAAGGAAGAAAGAGACAGAAAAGATTTAAAGATTCAAAGGTATGAAATATCAGTAGACGGATAGGATAAGCGGAAGTTATAGTTGGTGAAGTTTGGCCATCCAGATATCTACTTAATTCAGATGTGACAAAACCAATGACTCGCTCAGTATTACTCTGTTTTTAATAGATAACAAATGTCTACTGCTATATATTAATTTTGGTTTGCATGCATTTTTAACAATATGTGTTACATGCTCCGAAAATTTCAACTTGAATCTATAAAGAGGTCAAGATTTTTAGAAATGTTGCAAAGCTGCAAGTCCTGATCATTTATATTAATATGAATACTATCGGTATACAAACCGCATGATGCTCTGCGTCCAAATAGCATTACTTTGGATTCGGTGGGATTAATAGTTAGACAATATTTTTCCGACATAGATACTGGTGCCCGTAAATCCTGATTTACTCGTACACATGCTTCAAGACAATCATTTTTTCCAAACGAATAATAGATTTGGGTATCATCTGCAGAAGTGACTAGAACAATACTGTAAACTATCTTGAAAAGTCGATGTGTACAAAGTAAACAGTAGAGGACCTAATATGGAGCCCTGAGGAACCCCGGAGAATGTAGTTCAAATGTGCCTTTAGATAGGATTTTAGATATCACAGGTAAAATAGTAATTGGCCTCATGCCTCCAAGTTTACTAGGCTTACTTATTTTTGGAAAAACAGTATGCTATTTTCCATTTAGGAGGAAAGACACTAGTTTCAATGCAATAATTTATCAAATGAGTTATAAAATAACATTTTTCATTATTTTTAAAACTAATAATCTCGTAATGATTGATATAATGTTTAGTAGCACAATTTGTTGGTCACCAGCCAGCACCCGCTGTCAGTTCGGTTTGTTAGATGTGTACACAGGAGGGACAAGTAAATTATTTTACATATTACTCGGTGGTGTTTAGTATAAGAAAGTAAGAAACAGTAATATTTGAACCAAGCACCTGAGCTAAAAGTGAAGTTACAACTTGGACTTATCCCTGACAGAAATCGGCTCGCCAACACATATAATAAGTTGTCTGGTAAATATATAGGGATTACTAGATATTTTCTACGAAAAACATGTTTATTGTCTATGTTAGTACAGCATACATCGCCGTTTTCTGTAAAGCTTGTCAGGGAAAAGGATAATTTAGTATAAAGTTATTAAACGAATTTGTAACAGTTTAATGAAAGTTTTGCGTAGAAGTAATGAGTTGTTCTGACTGTTCGCTACAGGCATTCACGCACACATTTCAAAGTTATGGAATGGAAAGTCAGATAAATAGTTAAGAAAATCATAATGCATATCTAACTATGGCATTCAAATGACACTGAATACTTTTAGGTATCATCTTTTCACTATTTATGTGTAAAAAATGCCATAACCGTGTAGTCTACTTTAAAAACTGTATTTAGTGTTTGTTTACCGGCTTATAAACTTTTGAAATACTATATCAGAAACTACAAATATTTTCGAGCTTCTAGAATGGCCGCTAGGGGGCGTAAAATTAGATTTTTTTCCGTATTTTGCTTAATTAAGTGATATTGAAAATATATGCATCGTAATTCTGAGACAATTTCGAACCTTGTTAGTTTTTCATTTTTTTTGTATCTTCAAAAATAAGGTGCTGGGGAGATGCTAAACGACTACTGCGACTAGCGTTAACGGAATTTAAGAAACTTGGTATCGTTACAAAGGGCTCTTCTTAGCCTATCGAATGCAGTTTACGCTGTCTTGATTTGATCATTATCGTTGCCGCTAGAGGGCGTTATTTGAGGTGTCAACAAATATCACGCTTTTTCTAAAAAAAATTTAAATGGAATGGTATGTTCATTTATACACGGAAAAATAGAGTATTAAAAGCTTTAGATGTCAGTGAAAACCGCAACCCGATTCCTTTTTTCTTAAAGTAGATATTAGCAAACAAATTTGAAATTATAACGGAATTTGTAACAAGAACATGTTTAAATGTGCTTTTAGAGGACGGAATATTAAACCATAATATTTTTAGTCGCAAACTCCTCTATAAAATCCTTATTTTACTATAAGGAACATAACCAGACTGCAACCAACAGCTACTCTCCGGGCTATGTGCCCCGCCGAGCGCTGAATTACAAGTTACAAGCCTGGCGCGATCCTACTTAAAGGAGCTCTCTTGCCAGCCGTCACACACCACTTGCAGACTGCAGTTTCGAGCCGTTGGCTCTCGTCAGTGCAAGGTAGGCATGTGACGACCGGCACGAGGATCCTTTGACTATTTGGTACATCCCGGTATTTTTACAATAGCCACATGTAAAATAGTCAGCAGGCGCCATCTAGCGGTCCAGTGTCTGTTGCAATCGAAAAATAAACAGCCTGACTGGACTATAGCATTAGCGTTTTGATGGTAATATGCAATTATTACACTTAACGCGCCAGGCTTGTAACTTGTAATTCAGCGCTCGGCGGGGCACATAAGCCGGAGAGTAGCTGTTGGTTGCAGTCTGGCTACGTTCCTTATAGTAAAATAAGGATTTTATAGAGGAGTTTGCGACTAAAAATATTACGTTTTAATATTCCACCCTCTAAAAGCACATTTGAACTATGCTAAGCCCAGCCAGGCTGTTTATTTTTCGATTGCAACAGACACTGGACTGCTAGATGGCGCCTGCTGACTATTTTACATTTCGCTATTGTAAAAATACCGGGATGTACCAAATAGTCAAAGGATCCTCGTGCCGGTCGTCACATGCCTACCTTGCACTGACGAGAGCCAACAGCTCGAAACTGCAGTCTGCAAGTGGTGTGTGACGTCTGGCAAGAGAGCTCCTTTAAGTAGGATCAGTCTTTCGGCTGGTGTTTGTTGCAATCGAAGTATTAGCGTTTTGATGGTAATATGCAATTATTACACTTAACGCGCCAGACTTATAACTTGTAGTTCAGCGCTCGGCGGGGCACATAGCCCGGAGAGTAGCTGTTGGTTGCAGTCTGGTTACGTTCCTTATAGTAAAATAAGGATTTTATAGAGGAGTTTGCGACTAAAAATATTATGTTTTAAGAACAAGTTTGTTAAATTCCGTTAACGTTAATCGCCGTAATCGATATATAAAAAAAATTGGCATCTCCCCACCACTTTGGTGATCTGATCTGGTGATCTGCGCCCTATTAGTCTGCTCTCGGTTCCTCTAAAAATTACGGAATCGGCTATATATGAACAACTATCTGAATATGTTTATCAACACTCAATAATTCCTTCTAACCAGTCTGGATTCCGAAAAGGTTTTAGTACTTCTACTTTACTAAGTAATATAACTGACGATATCTTGCGAGCCATTGATACCACGCAAGTCACCTCCCTGACATTACTTGATATGACAAAGGCTTTTGACTCTCTAGATATTAATTGCTTGATTGCAAAACTAAGCTATTATGGCGTATCTGGAAGTACTTTCTCCTGGTTTCAAAATTATCTCCACGGCAGACAACAGTTTACGAGTGTTAATACAGGAAACTCGATACTAACATCACATTATAGATCAGTTAAATCTGGTGTTCCACAGGGATCTATCCTTGGACCACTTCTTTTTAATATTTCTATTGAGGATGTAGCAAGGCTCCCACTTAATTCAAAATTATACATGTACGCGGATGATATTCAGCTAATGCATAGTTTCTCCTCTACAGAAGCTCAAATGGCTGAATTTTACATAAATAATGATTTACGTCTTATATACAAATGGACAATCCAAAATACTCTTATGCTAAATGCTAACAAAAGCCAAAATATTGTTTTTGGAACATTTCAGCAGCTATTGAATCTTAGAGAACTGAATGTTCAAGTAAATAATGAGATCATTGCATCAACTAACAACGTTAAAAATCTGGGTGTTAATTTTGATCCTTTATTAAATTTCTCTAATCACGTAAATACTATTTGTAAAAAAGCTTTTTATTGTTTAAAACAGTTATACTCATTCAAAAAATATCTAAACACAAATACTAAAACATTGCTTTCTGAAACTATGGTTCTATCGCACTTAAATTACGCAGATACTGTGTACGGTCCCTGTCTCTCACAGGAAGACAAATTCCGTTTGCAAAAAATTCAAAATTGCTGTGTACGATATTTTACAACTGTGCCTCAATTTGGTCATATAACTCCACATTTACGTGCTTTCAACTTATTAAATATGTGTGAAAGGAGATTTATACACATTGTAGGATTCGTATTAAATATTTTCAAAACAGAAAAACTAAATTATCTATTTAATAAAATACATAGGCGTTCTGAAATCCACCATAGGATCTAAGACATGTTGAAAATAAAGTTTGTATTCCCGCGCACAAAAATGCATCTTTTCGGTCTTCCTTTTCATTCATAGTAGCATATATTATTAATAACCTGCCAGCTCAATATCGCAGCATATCAGTGGCAACTGTAAAATGTAAGTTAAAGGAAGACATTATCCTATCAAGATTAGAAAACTTTAATGTACAATTGTTCTAAATTAAATATTTTTTTACATGTATAAATATTTCTGTACTCAGGAAGTGTTGTAAAGCAACATTGTTGATACACTTACTTTTGGAAAAATGTATGTACCTGTACTGCTTTTTTTTTTCAATAAACGTATTGTATTTATTTTTGAAAATACAAAATAAATAGAAAACTAACAAAATTCAAAATTGTCTCTGAGTTACGACGCATATATTTTCAATAACCACTTAGTTGAGCAAAATAAGGAGAAAACCCTAATTTTCTATTCGGTCATGGCTGTTACGCCTCCTAGCAGTCATATTAGATAAATTTTCAGCAATTTTTCAGGGTCACTTTACTTTTCCTTTAAACTTGTGCGATGATTGGTTTCTGAGATATAGCCGACCTCCATTCTTAGTTGCCCAGCCTATACACCTACAATACGACTTTGACATTATCCACGTTGTTTTATTGGACTGCCTGAAAGTGTAGAATTCATAAACGATATGAAAATGTACTAATATTCCCAGGTCTTTGTAAAATTAGCCGGTAACGTCTGAAGTTAACAAACAGCTCTCTCATTTTTCATTCCATCAACTTACGAGGTCGCTGATAGAGAGACAAATAATATTGTGTTATTAGTTGGAGTTTCCTTGAAGCGTTGCCAAACGTCTGGGAAACTGCAAATAATAATTAACACAAGAAATCTTCAAAGACTTTTACCACGCTTTCAAGTCATAGTCCCACGGTGCCATAATTGATGTTGAACTAAAAGTAAACTAACTAAAGGAAAATTAAGGTTAAAATAAATAATTGCCGTAATATATTGCTTTACATGCCTGAAACTTGCAACGACAGCTAAAAGAGACAAAAACTTAAGTGATACTAATGAATAAAGTCGGTATTTTTACTATATCTTTGTTGCCTCTTTATTAATGCAGTAAAACGTGATAATTCCTGTTATTAATACTCAGATTTATCAAAGGAAAGACAAATTGACGTTTTTTAAAATTCCTGTAACTAACACTGGGTAAAAGTATGAAAGATATTTAGAACGAAATATAAAATAAAAACAAAATTATATGAAATCCATAAAGGAAATTTTAGACATTAACATTTCAGAAAATTATGATATGGTAATTAATAGATTCATGAATCGGCCTTATTTCAGCATTTTTATGTTTACCCATTCCAATGGGTTATGGGTCCAGGACATTTACAACCAAACTGATTCCTTTCTTAGTTTTGCCCAAGAACAATGTACGTCAAAGTGTCTACCATCTAGATAGTATTTATGCATGAAGGAGCCTTCACAGCTCGCAATCAGGAAAGAACTACTGCAAATGAAATTACAAGGTGGGTACACCACCTCTAAATTTTTTGATTTTATATCGTTGGGCACCTCATTATAAATTCTCGGAGCAAGAAAATAGGAAGATCTCTGCGCTATAGTCTTGGTAACAAATGGAACTACGAGTGACATATTATTTGTTCTTGTAAGGTAAGTATGGCCAATAATGTTTTTGTTTTTACTCTTTTTCTATTTCAAGATTAGAGCCAAGCAGAAAAGTTGTCTTATATCAAAAACATTCGCTATTCTATACAGTTCATTGGAGGGGTAGGTCATTTCTTTCCTAAAGATTATTTTTAACACCTATTTTTGTATGATTTCAATTTTTTTTATATGTGTATTGTAAGCTCACCCCCCCCCCCCCATGCTATAATACTGTATCTTAGGTGGGATTCCACCATGCGTGATACAATATTAATAGATGTTTTTCGTCTAGAAATTGTTTTAAATATTTAAGTTTCGCTAACATATTTCTTATTTTTATAACTATATTATTTATGTGTATATTCCATTTTAGTGAACATTTCATTTACAGGTGTTAGCTCTATTACCTCCTCTCCACGCTGTAAGGTAACAGTTCCAATGTCGGGAATTTTATTTTTGCTTAGGGTGAAGGGTAGCAATTTTGTTTTTTCATAATTTATAGTTAGTACACGAGAATCAAATCACTTGATTATTTCGATAAAGTCAACTTTTACTTTTTGGATCAAATGTTGCCAAGTATCCCCTTTATAAAAGACCGCCGTATCATCCGCGAAGCTGATGATGATTCCTTGCGTTTTTATCACGTATAGATTTTTTAAATATATGTTGAATAATATGGGGCCAAGCACGGTTCCTTGCGGAACTCCGTACTCCACCACTTTCAAGTGACTTATGTATTCGTTTATTTTAACGCATTGCTGTCTGTTGGTTAGATAGCTCTGCATTAGAGTTAATACTGTACCTCTAATCCCTATTTGTTCCAAAGTATCTAATAGTTGCACATGGCTGACTGTGTCAAAGGCTTTGGCCAGATCTATGAAGATGCAAAGCGATGGGCTATTGTCATCTAATGACTTGTAAATGTTAGTTGTTAGAAATTCGATTGCATCTTGCGTAGATTTGGCATCTCTAAAACCATATTGGTACTCTGATAGTATGTTATATTTTTCAAGGTAAGATACGAGACGTTTTTTTATCACGGTTTCTAGGATTTTAGCCAGGATACTAATGAGTGAGATTAGCCAGTAATTAACACATTCAGATTTATCTCCGCTTTTATAAATAAGTTTAATTATCGCTGCTTTTAATGCTTGAGGCCAGTAACCCATAGTAAGTATTTTATTCAAATGTGCTTTTAGAGGGCGGAATATTAAACATAATATTTTTAGTCGCAAACTCCTCTATAAATCCTTATTTTTATTTTACTATGAGGAACCTAACCAGACTGCGACCAACAGCTACTCTCCGGGCTATGTGCCCCGCCGAGCGCTGAATTACAAGTTACAAGCCTGGCGCGTTAAGTGTAATAATTGCATATTATCATCAAAACGCTAATGCTTCGATTGCAACAAACACCAGCCGAAAGACTGATCCTACTTAAAGGAGCTCCCTTGCCAGTCGTCACACACCACTTGCAGACTGCAGTTTCGAGCTGTTGGCTCTCGTCAGTGCAAGGTAGGTATGCGACGACCGACATGAGAATCCTTTGACTATAGTACATCCCGGTATTTTCACAATAGCGACATGTAAAACAGCCAGCAGGCGCCATCTAGCGGTCCAGTGTCTGTTGCAATCGAAAAATAAATAGCCTGACTTGGCTTAGCATAG
The DNA here is from genome assembly GCA_963675555.1 of Leptura quadrifasciata. Lineage (NCBI taxonomy): Eukaryota > Metazoa > Arthropoda > Insecta > Coleoptera > Cerambycidae > Leptura > Leptura quadrifasciata. Next base: position 6,744,018 of record OY776681.1, on the reverse strand, counting down.
TTCAAATGTGCTTTTAGAGGGCGGAATATTCCTTATAGTAAAATAAGGATTTATAGAGGAGTTTGCGACTAAAAATATTATGTTTAAGTATTTTATTGATTAAAAAGTGTAAGGGATTTATAATATACGGACTAATAACTTTTAGAGTTGAGCTATCAATATTATCTATCCTCGATGCTTTGTTATCTTTTAGGCTACTTATAATGGATTCTAGTTCTTTTACACTGGTTTCAGTTAAGTATAAAGAATTTGGTACCCTTTTCTTAATTTCATTATAATTTTTTGATTTTTTAATTTTTTCAGCCAGTTTTTTAGCCAAATTTGTATAGTGGTCTAGAAATTTATTACCTATGACTACAGTGTCTGTGGAAAGTGTATTCCCATCTATTTTGATTTTTGTTATGATATCTTTTTTTAAGTTACTTTTACAGGTGTTATTTACTGTATTCCGTAGTTGTCTTGAGCTATGTTTGTTTAAGCGAATTTGTTTTTTGAAATATTCGTTTTCAGCTTGTTTAATTATTTTGTTTAACCTATTTCTATACTGTTTATATCGACAAGCTAGATCGAGGTTAGTTTTATCATTCAGCCATTGTTTATGTAATTTATTTCTCTTATTTATGGAATTGATTATTCCAATACTAATCCACTGGCTTTTCTTTTTAGTATTATTACAAGGTGTAGTTTGCATGCTTTTACTTATGTTGTTCTTTATTTTGCTAATTAGACTATTAGTTAGTGTTTCAATATCATTACTGTTGTAAGAACCTTCCGCATTTTCTTTCTCCATCAACTTGACTAACTTTTTATAATTTATTCTACTTTTTTTCTCAGGTATATGTTTACTTGACATTGCACTACCTGTACGTAGCTGGAATATTATTGTAAAATGGTCTGTAATAGTAGTTCTTAGTATAATGGGTACACATTTTAATTGTACATTATTTATAAATACATGATCTAAAGTAGCGCCTATATTATTTTGTATTCTTGTGTATTCATTAATGCTGGAGATAAACCCTTCCTCATTTAATATGTAAAGGTATTCGTGGCTCAACACTGACTGGGATAGTATGTCAATGTTGATGTCCCCTAAGAATACGTTCTTGCAATTTTTATTTGTATTAAATTTTAAAAAGTCCTTCAAGCTGTTATTAAACAAGTTTGGGCAAGAAGATGGTGATCTATATAAACACGTTATTACTAACCTATCATTTGGTAATTCTATATTGACTTGTATAGCTGTTGATTCAAAAATTTGCATTGTCTTATAGTCATAGCCGTAATTGTCTTTAATGAATACAATCACCCCGTCATTTTGGTTATAAGCACCCCCACTATATATAAGGCTAAACAATTAATTATGATATACAAGGCCTTGGAATCTATCATAAGATATGCTATTAGTATATGGGAGGAATCTACGAGAGTACAAGATTTCAATGATTCAGATTGCACGCCTCCAGATATTTTGAAGACTTTTGATAAAATTGTAATGCAGATATTGCCACTCACATCAAGAGAAATATATGAAGATGCGTATTCAAAGTTTATGGTGCGGTTTAAAGTGAAACAGTGCAAGAAATTCGGTGAAAAGGAAGTCTCAGGTACTTAAAGCAACCACTTTTGATCTGAATACTCAATGTTCAAAGTAACTATAAAGTTACATAATTGTGTTGGTATAAGTAAATTTATTAAGGTTATATCGTTTCTCAAAAGGCAGCCAGATGGTCATATTCCCAAAAAATCAAAGACGTTAACATAATAACAAATTGAACTTTATGGTAGAAGCCTCTAATGATACTCATCTAACAACAAGAATATCTTTAGTTTTTGGTGTATTTGGAGCATTACGCCATCATGAATTATCAAAAATCAGCCTTGATCACATTAAAAATGTGATATCAGCTTTGATTGTAAAAGTGTCGTGTACCAAGACGAAGATACTACGAACTTTTACAGTCACTGTAAATGAAATGAAATGAAAACAGCAAAATGGATTATCCTGATATTTATAAAGACTATCTGGCTCCACGTCCTGAATATACCAATCACCGACGATTCTTTGTATTCTACAGAAATGGAAGATGTACTTCCCAAATAGTAGGGTGAAGTACCTTTGGAAAATTACCATTTTGTATTGTCGAATATTTAAAACTTGCAGACGCTGAAAATACACAGAACAGTGGTTTAGAAGGTTCACACAAACGTCTGCAAAATAAGACTAGGTATGCAAACATTTACTCTCTCTTTCAAGTCTGAAGACTGAATAAAAAACCTGTCGCAGAAAAAAATATTTTGCTTTTACTCTCATTCTCTCGTAGTACATATACCATTGTATATGAAAACAGATAAGCGTTTAACAGGGGCGGCATAACACGGCTAATCTGGTAACAATTACAACAGCCATAACAGAACGATTCGTGTAAAATTCCGTTCATTGCCATGTAAAACAGAACCATTAATGGACACATATGCGCTTTCCTCGTTTCTGGCAGCGAAATGGGCCTTGGTGATTTTATGCTGAATGCCTGCCCCAGGCTGTGTGAACGCCATTATACATAGGATTGCATGATTATCCGGCATTTCGCCTAGGAGCAGATTATTGTATTACATAAACATATTGCCTATCAAGCGAACGTTCTTAGTTGAGCAAAAGGATCGGTCCACAGGATTTGTACACTTTAATTGTATGCAAATTCGCCCTCCGTGTTATGGCAAAACATTACACTGGATTTCGTCTGTGTGGCGGAACAGTAATTTAATAGAATATTATCTGGCTGTTGCAACATACCGGCGGACCGCAACTGTGCAATATAAAATGAGACTGGTCGCGATATTTCACTATGGAAATGCAATGGCAACGGTACGATAAACTGAAGTTTTACGCTGCTTGCAACAAATTATTGCCCGCCTCAATCACATGTTTTTTAGTTTGCTCTCGTGCCAGGTGGTTTAACGCTGAAGCCGACCTGACCTAGCAGCTGGGTAAAATGCTGTGTGTAATTGTGCGACTTTTTCCCCACGAGTTGATAATCCGATAATACATATTGCCAGAAAACATTGAGGATTATTTTGATGCTCAGATTCTTTTTAGCGATAATACTAATAATAATAATCTTAGGAAATGAAGAGAATCGAAGATATTTTACAAATATTGTGCAAACTTTTCTCCATTAACATGAATACGGTAATGATAGCAATACTAATAATATATTTATTAGCCATTTGTATCATAGAATATACCAATATATAAATATACATACAGGCTGTCCATTTTATCAGGGCGCTCGAGAATATCTCACTTAATATCGGTCGTACAAAAAAAAATATTTTTACGAAAATTGTGCCGATTTATATAACCTATAAAATGGTTTAAAGACATTTGAAATCCATGGCCTACTGTAAGAGTTATGGCGGAAAATATCTAAAATGCGGAAAACGTCTAGGCGAGAGGTACGAGAAAAATTCTAAGGCGAAAACTTTTTGCAAAACAGAGTGTGTCAACGAGGTTTTATCTAATTTTTTTTCAAAACCGCTGTATTTTGAGATTTACTCTTCAGGCTGTTAAAAAAATTATTTTGAAACGGGCGGGAAATGGCGCCATTAAATAGAGTATTTTCCTCCCTTTTCAACGATATATCACATACCATATTTATTCATTGGTACTATGTTAGTAATTATAAAAACATTTTTTAAAAACCAGTAAATTTTTTTTAACAAGCATTATACTTGCCGTGAAAAAGTATGATTAAATAAAACGATAAAATAATTCAATAAGTTGTTCAAATCTTGTCTATAATAAAACATTAACACAATTAAGAAGAATAAAGTAAATTCAGGTAACAAAAACAAAATAATAATTAAGAAAGCAACATGGACCAATTATGCAAAGAGTATTCGCAGTTATGCCAATGCATAGAGGTCCTTCATAAAAGCGTCACTCCTTGCTCAGAAAGTTAAAATGTCTTTACCAATTAATTTAAGCATAATATCCATTTGTTTGTATTTCATGATTTCACTATTATTTCAATTATTTTAAAATAGTTGGCTATGAACAAACATGACAATTTAATTTTTTGACAGATCATCTCAGTTAATACTTAAACTCTCACTAAATCACACTCGTTTAAAGATTTAGAATTTTCAAAAATGATTTTCACTCACATTGATCGTTATAATATGTTTGTTACATATTGCCATGCAATTTTAACTCTGGATTAGCTCAAGTAGAATATAGAAACAGATTTCCACAAGCACTACAGCCGAATAAAACTCTGTTCAGAAAATTAGCTACGAAACTGAAAAATAATGGTTCATTTTTAAAGAAGAAGACAAGGTTAAACAGTGTTACTGATAATGTAAATAAGGTAAACCGAGTTATTAATTACGTAAGAAATAAAAATACAGAAAATTTGGAAACAGCATTAAGAGAAATTCAAATTGCTTGTCATATAAATAAAACAAGTGCTGGAAAATTTTTAAAGAAAAATGGTTACCGGTGTTATAAAGCCAAAAAAGTTCACAATTTACAAGCGGGGGACAAACCAAGGAGGACGATTTTTTGTAGGTGGCTGTTGGAAAAGAAGCGTGCCGATCCATTAATATGTAGTAAAATACTTTGGTCCGACGAGGCAAATTTTTCCTATAATGGATTTTTTAATCGCAATATTCATTACAAATGGACTTCTGAAAATAAACACTAACGTAGACTGACTAGGTTTCAAACTCGTTTTTCAATAAATGTGTGGATATGTATTTTAGGCACCAATTTAATAGGTCCTTATTTTTATGATGGTCACCTCAGTGGTCAAAGGTACCTAAACTTCTTGAGAAATGAATTTAGTGAATTCTTAGATGACATGCCTTTAGAGAATCGACACAACTGTCAATATTTTCAACAAGATGGAGCTCCTCCCCACAATTCCCAGATTTGCCTAAATTATTTAGACGAAATTGTGCCTCAACATTGGATAGGTACCAATGGATTTATTCTATGGCCCCCTCGTTCTCCAGATATAACCCCCAATGGATTTTCTTCTATGGGGGTATATTAAAGATAAGGTGTTTTCGATGACACCGCAAAATGTAGAGGACCTAAAAGCTCGAATTCAACAGGCAAGTATTACAGTTACTCCTGAAATGCTGAGTAATGTTTTAAATGCAGTGCCTCGCCGCGTTCGATTGTGCATAAGAAATCGCGGTGGACACTTTGAACACTTGATATGATGTCTTAAAAATTATTTTCAGGATTAGATAAATATTAATGTTCTGTGTGCTATATTCTTTTTATTATTAATTTGTTTTTGTTACCTGAATTTACTTTATTCTTCTTCTTAATTGTGTTAATGTTTTATTATAGCAAAGATTTGAACAACTTATTGAATTATTTTATCGTTTTATTTAATCATACTTCTCCACGGCAAGTATAATGCTTGTTAAAAAAAAATTATTGGTTTTAAAAAATGTTTTTATAATTACTAACGTAGTACCAATGAATAAATATGGCATGTGATATATCGTTGAAAAGGGAGGAAAATACTCTATTTAATGGCGCCATTTCCCGCCCGTTTCAAAATAATTTTTTTAACAGCCTGAAGAGTAAATCTCAAAATACAGCGGTTTTAAAAAAAAATTAGATAAGACCTTGTTGAAACTATCTATTTTGAAAAAGAATTTCGCATTAGAGTTTTTCTCGTATCTCTTCAAATAACGGAGATATTTGGCCTAGACGTTTTCCGCATTTTCGATATTTTCCCCCATAACTCTTAAAGTAGGCCATAGATTTCAAATGTTTTTAAACCGTTTTGTAGGTTATATAAATCGGCACAATTCTCGTAAAAATAATTTTTTTTGTACGACCGATATTAAGTGAGATATTCTCGAGGGCCCTGATAAAATGGTCAGCCTGTACATGGCATGCCAGCATCTAAATTAAAAATTACAAAAATTTGTATCAGGGTAAATATGTTGTCTCTATTTTGTTTGACTTAACTAGTGCATTTTACACTATTAATAAATGCATTTTTGACGATTAAGTTAGAAAATATTGGAAATTCGAGGCAAATTTTTAGACTGGATAATATGTTATATGAGTAACCGAAAACTAACTGTTAAATATCAAAATGTAGCTTCTGATTTAAATGTTAACTTGGGTGTTCATCAAGGTTCTGTTTTAGGTCCGCTGTTATTATCTTTATATATAAATGATCTTCCTACATTTGTCAATGAAAGTAATATCACAATGTATGCAGATGATACAGCGGTATCAATTTGTGCTTCAACTCCTGAGGAACTCTGTATAAAGATTGGCTATGTCTGTGAGACCATGAGTGCATGGCGTTAGCGTAATAGACTCATCTTAAATGAAAAAAAACTAGATATATTAATTTTAATATTAGAAGGCCTTTGACTCAAGACTTGATACCATTTTCAACTAGTTTCAAATATCTAGGAACATACTTGACAGTAACCGAGGTTGGATATGCCATGCCGATCATGCTAAATATTTACTATACGTTGGTCTACTCCTACATCTCTCTTAACACAATTTTGTGAGGTAAATCCACGGAAAATAATAGAGTGTTTATATTGCAGAAGAGGATATTAAGACTGATATTTAATATGAAATACAATGATATGCGCAGATTAGGGCTTAAGGACAATAAAATCCTTGGAGTACCCAGCGTTTATATTTATAAATATTTGCTTTTTGCGAGGGATAATATGGCATTATTTGACACTCTGGGTATAACTCATAGTTATAGTACGAGACATGGTAACTTATATGCAGTACCTCCACATAAAAACAGTTTTACAGTCAACGGAGAAGACTTGATCCATAGGGGTGAAGTCTGGTAATCTAGGTGGCCACGCAATTAAAGGACTATTTTTTCCAATCTAACGCTAGGGAAGTTGTTATTCATCCAATTTTCAACTATTACTGCATTATGAATGGAAGTCCCATCTAGTTGGAAATAGAGGTATCGTTGTACGGCCAAAGGTAAATTTTGAACGGCATCTCGAAATTCATGATAAAAATGTTGGAATCTCACACTATTTAAAGTTTTATAAAAAAAAATAACTAAAGTTATTTAGAATCTTTTTTGGTATAGATCATTCTCAATTTACAAAAATCAAATATTTTTATTATTTTTCGAAATAATGGCCTGGGAACATTTAACTGCAACTCCCTGTATTTTAACATAAACAAAGTGTGCCCTAGAATTGTAGAAATAATAAAGGAAATTGAAAAGAAGCACAATATGATTTTTTTATGTTATAGTTTAAGAAAATATATAAAATATGGCAAAAACTTTTTCGTCTCTATTAATTTACGAAATATCGTATAATTCATATTATTTTACGTGCGATATTCTTTCGGTGCATCAACAACGGCGTTCATAATTACGATTACCATTGGAATGTGTCCTGTATAATAATTTGGTTCAGAAATTACATTCCGGCAACGTTCACGATTGACGATGCGACCCTGTACGTAGTTAATAAGTTACGCCTTACCTCCTAAAATGAAAAAAGCCGAGATTAAACAGGATTTATCGGAACGTGACTAACAAATCCCGATTATGCAGGAGTAAAAATTCAAATGACGCCCCATACGGGAAAAAAGTTTTTTTTTTCTGCAATCAGTAAGCCGTGTTTAAATGAAGTTTAATTAATGCAGGGAATGAAAATTGAAACTTGTAATGCTATTGAATATTCATTATAAAGGAGTGCTTCTCATTTTATAAAAAGTGTTCTCTTATAGCAGCAACAGGTTATTTTTATTCTTTAAAACAAGCCAACATAGCTTATAGCTTTTAGCTAAGACCACACAGAGTGTAAGTAGCAGCAGATTGCTGTTGGTAAATAAATTTCTTTCGCTGCGACATTGTGTATTTGCAAATTAGGAATAAATCGGAATTTAAAGCAGCCATTGTCGACGGCGAAAGTATAAACAGTGGCATTAGGCATTTATTAGCCCCGGTTCGAATATATGTCCTTTTAGTTTGGTGCATTTTTCGGGTTGTCATTTTTTACTTAACCATATACAGGGTGTCCGGATGTATCTGTTTGTCGTCATTATTTATGTTCCTTCTAATGTTAGTGTTGAAGTTGAAACATCCCGTATATACCCCATATAAGAATTTAATTTTTTCCTAGTTATTTTCCAAATTTAAGCAATTGATGCATTTAATTCATTTCATGTCATTTTTTTCATTTATGTAGTCATTAAATATTGCACACGTTAATGCCTTTTAAAATTATATTTTTAAAGCAAAGTTAAACGCTACAATTTTGAGACAGAATTTACATAAAATCTAGTCGAGTCGCAGGGTTTGTTTATCATATATTCAGATAAACGTCAAGTACTTCGTGTATACCCATAGTATGGAATCGCCTACACGTTTCTAGCTTAACTATAGAAAAAGATAGAAAGTTGAGCGTCACTCTAAAGTGCTGCACAGGGCTACGTCGTGTCGAATATTATAATAGCGTTAAAATAAACATATTCTCACAAGAAACAACCGGAGATGCATAATCCGGGTAGAAGGGTGACATCAGGAACCATATAAGAGAAGACCAGCTCGTTTACTGAAGGAGATGCCACTTCTATCACTCCCGAGTTACATCGTCGAATGCTATCATTCGCTGTGCTCCTGAGTAATTGCATTTCAATATACCTAAGTCACATTGCTGAACTGGTACTTGATAATTTTAGTTGTAATTATTATTATTATTTTTAATATCTATAATTATCAACAGATGATATTGAATATTATGTAGAATAGAATATATAGAATATAATATAGATCCATAGGTATGTGTATACATATACACACATATATACATATACACACATATATACATACACACATATATATGAAATATATTAATTATCTAAACTACAAGCCAAACACTCCAAGAAAATCCACATTTAATTTTGCTATTCATCTCGTAGACAACCATTCTGTGGCGTACTCTTTATGAAGTGCCATTTTAACCTCTCTGTTGTGCTCAACGAGTACGTTAAACATGAAGAAGCTGGGGAAGAGCATTCACGGGCGATATAACGCTATACAGGGCGCACGAAAATTCTGCAGGCATAAATTTCTAAAAGGTGATCGCTTGCTTATTTCGAGACGCTATTTTATTTTTGACAATTGCATTTATATTCTGGTTTCGTCGGGGATAATGGGGAAAATTGGCGCATTTGTGGTACTAAAAGAATATTAGATTTTTAAAAAATGAAATATTAGCTTTGATTTTTAACTATCATAATATTATATTGCCAGTTATTCAGTTATGATTTCATTCACAAATTTAATTCATAAAATTTCACTTTTTGAATATTTTACTAGGGAAATTGCAAAATAACAAGTTTATATTCAAGAACTATATATTTTCTGCGTTTATGCGATGACAAGAAACTTTCACTTCGATTATTTTTCATTTGATGTACTTACTAAGGCTACTGTGTGCCTAATTTTGGACATGTCATAGAATGTTTATCTTTCATATGATTATCTGAGATTTCTCACCAGCGATCTATTTGGTTTTCTATGATTATTTAATAACGATCCATCCACTTAATTACCTTGCGCTCACAAACTGTATAGGCCATCGGTCAGTGCTGGGTTAATTAGCCCGTAAACTTGTTCGTATTAAGAAGGGTTTACTTTTCGTCGAGTACTGAACCGGGACGTCTCGTCTGTTTGATTTACGTCTACCCACCTTGTTTCACGTTGTTGGACAGTCATACAAAATTTGGTAGACTGCTTGTTTTAATTAAAATCAAAGGATTTTTCCTCAACATTCTATGATCTTTTACACGAGTATTTAATTCTCATTTATCAATTTAATTTTGATAATGTATAAACATGACATGATTCTTGTCCTTTGTTTTGCATTAGATTCATTATTTGGCTATTGCCAACAACTTTAATTATAAAACATTATTACCTAACAATTGCTAACAGCTCTAATTATAGATTATCATTATCAAGCCATTGCCACAACTCTAATTACTATTAAAATAATACAGTATACTTTTGTATCTCAGTTCTTGTTATTGCATCAAAATACCCAGCATATCTATAGTATGGTCATTACTATAGCAGCGCAAATTTTCCTATTATAATATTTAGACAATTGTCTCAAATATTTGGATTACCTTTGATTTCATGTTCGACTATTGTTGCATCAATTTATATAAAATAAAATGGGTTTTTTTACTATTTTTTCCCATCAATTATTGTCCGTTCTTTCACCTTTACCTTTTTCATTATACAGTTAACAAACTCAATAAATGGTTTAATTTCAAATCAAAATAGCAAACAGACTTTAACTATAAAGGTACAGTGCAATCTTGAGTAATAAAATACGACATAAATAACATAAAATTAACTAGGTCTCTCAATTAATAGACAGTGTGTTCAAGTTTGCCAGGTATTCAAATTAACAGAGTGATTAATTTTCTAAGGTATATAGTATCAGACAGAAACAAGTAATATTAAACTTTATATAAAAGAACCTGGGTAAATTAAAAAGGGTTACTATACACACACAACGAAATTTGGGTCCTACACTAGCAAAAACTAGACGATCACACAAATGGCCAATCTTATTTATTTATCCTTCAGATAAATAAATAATAATAAATTTACTGGTGAGTATACTTGCCAGTATTTTATGTGTAATAAAGCCACATACCCTACAACCGTTTCAAAGTTTACGATATTACGACTATATTTGTCGGACTACGAGATGTAATTTCTTTGAATGATCAAGATGATCTTATTGATAGATAGATAACACGTTTATTTAGCACCTGGCTATACAAATAAAATACATAGTATAATTTACATTAGTAAGTAGTAAGAATATACACAAAAACAAAAATAAAAACACGTTAAAAAAACCGCAGCCCAAGGAATCACTACTTCCACATCCAGATTTTGTATCCAAGTCCTATACACGCTAAATCTCAATGTAATATTTTATTTCCTTTAGTAATAGAGTGGTGGTGGTAAAGGGGGTGGCTAATATAAAAAAATTTAGAAGCCCTTAGTTCTCGTATACACACTAAATCCCAATTTAATTTTTATTCCCTTAAACAATAGGGAATGGGTGGCAACAGGGGTGGTAGAGGGGGTAACTAATGCCAAAATAAATTTTAGAGGCCCTTGGTTCTCGTACACACACTAAATCTCAATTTAATTTTTTACTCCTTTAATAATAGGGTGGGGTGGCAATGGGGGTGGTAGAGGGGGTGGCTGATGCCAAAAAAAATTTTAAGACCTTGATTTTTCGTACATGCCCTAAACATTAGTCTTCATTATTATCTTTTTTTATAAAAGAACTGACACAAATATTCGGGGTTGAAGATAGCAAATGTTTTTTAAAATGAATTTTAAGTTCATTCATTTCCCATATTAGAAAATATTTTTTTGATTCCCTGCTTAATTGTAGAACATTTATTTCTCTTGGAACATGTGCCATAAACCGTCTTCGAGCCTCGTTTTTGTTACACTATTACTAAGTAAGAAAGCATTTATCTTTGGCAAACGAATATCACAATTTCCAGCGCAAAATATAATTAATTTATTTCTATTTCACTCTATTCGTCTTCAACATATACACATCTTTGTACTTTTAAATTTCATACAAAGCACAAACATTTTAATTGTTTGCTCACGATAAAAGGCGTTTTTTTCGTTCTTTGGCTACGCCAAACAATAAAGTAATGTCGTGTTTGTGACACACACCTTTTGTTGCTCTTTATCCGTCGCGAGTTCTAAATGAAAACTTCTCAGCAATCAGTCCCTTTGTTTCCAATGAGATATATTGTTTCTCCTTTGTGACAGCGACGTCTCAATTGATATTTAACGGGGGGATTGTGCAAAAGTACACGGACCATAAAATGTACAATACCAGAAAGAGTTCAAGCCTACTCAAGTGCAGATGTAGCTGTTCTCGTCTAGACGTCAAAAATGAGGAGAGCCCAGAGTCCTGGCTGGAATTCGAGACGCACGCCAGACTCGCCATCGGTAAAGTGAAAAAGGCGTTTAATGTGTGCGTCCTTAATACACACGTTGTTACATGGTGTATGTCCATTTAACAATTTTATATAGTAACTGGTATTTTACTTATATTTAGCACGGCCGGTATAGCATTTTGATTCAGTTTTTGTAAGTGAGACTGTTTCAACTATCAGAAATTTTCTTTGTACAACTGCAAAAACATTTACATTCACTAATATTTCATTTTTATACTTTGTTTACTATGTAAATGTAGTTATTTTTCTTACCTGTGAAACATTCTTATTCATCTGTTATATAGTGTATCCTGTGTGATGTAATATATTTACTGAATCTTCACAAAACAGTTGTAAACAATTTACTATTTATTAGGGCACTTCGCTTTTAGGTTATGTGCAATAAAAGCCATTTATTAAACATTGTCAAGCTTTTGTGTAGAATTATAGATTCCTTTTATCGATTCGATTAATTGGTTTTGTAACTTGTTAGTAAGGAAACAGTTAGAAAAGAACCAGCTTGTGCCTTAAGTCGCTCATCAAGAGATGGCAGCACTCATACAATTTTCCAGCTTTCCATTTAGTAAAACTATATTTTTCAAGTTTGTATATAGTTACCGTATTGTAGATTGTAACATAAACAAGTTTACCTTATTAAGTAAAATCACTAAGAGATCATTTGCTTCACGATTTTGTTCTGATTTACACTTTCAAACGTTCAACTGTGAGATCCCAGTAATTTATATTACAATCATATCCATATTTCGTGTGTTTAACACAACCAGGTAAATTTTATTTATTAGTAATTTAAATTGCATTAATTTTGTCCTTATTATAATTCCCATTTTTTTAAATTATTTTTTTAATTCAATAAGTAGTTAAAATACTACATGTTACCCCCTTTCCCTTGCTATTCATTTTTGAGAAAGAATTGAGGCAACATATGCAGACGACTAGCTGGTTTAAGTCGGAGCAGAGAGCCGTGGGTCCAGAGTATTCGTAAGAGTGGAGAAACTTACCCTTTTTAATATGTACAGCATAAGCGAGAAAAGGAGACAAAGAAAAATTGATGTTAAATTGGGCACCATCTATAGTGAAAATAAGTAGAATTGTCTCTTTTTCTCGAATAACCAGTCTACTATAGATCAGACTGAATTGTTGGTAAGAGAAATAAAAAGATAGTTTAAAATAAATGTTAAAATATATTACATGAACAATAGATAAATCGGTTTATAAAGACTAATTGAAATTAACATATATACATATAACAAATTTATACCAGGATCCTAGATTGACTATTATTGAGGTGACTGGTTCTGGGACAGCAATCCAGGCCCACAATTGTCTCTTGTTGCAAGAATGGAATCTAAAGTTTCCTTGGCAATTTACGTCTCTTAATGAAATGGAGTGAAAATCGTAGAAAAATTAACCGACCAGGTGGTTTATGAAAAGTTAACGAAATTTTATCTATATGAAAGATAAGCTGTGCAAAAGCTATGCAGGAATGAAGAAGCTATGCAGAAACGTATACAGAAATGTATAAGTATATATGTGCATAAACATATAAGTACATATAAGTACATATAAATATATAGAAATATATAAGTATATAAAAGCATATATAAAGCATATAAGAATATAAGTATATCTAAGCTGATTTCATAAACTATAAATTGCCAAAAAATGAAAAAGGAAAAAATATTTTAAAACCATGTGGTGCATATAGTATTTTAACTACTTATTAAATTTAAAAAATTGACCTTGAATTTAAATTAATTTTAAAAATAATTGGAATTACATCAAAGACAAAAATTGAGAATTAATTAAATTTTAAATGAGTAATAAATGAAATTTACCTGGATGTTATTGTTAACGCGGATATAAAAATGTAATATCAATTACTGAAGTCCACAGTTAAAATTTATATACGTTCGAATCAGTACAAAGGCTGCAAGCAAAGGAATTCCTGGTGAGTTTTACTGATAAGGTAAGCTTTTTTGTCCTATTTACTGCAAAATAATGCTACCAAATAAACTTGAGAAATCTAATTCCCTAATTAAATTGAAAGCTATAAAATACAGAAATAGTACAGGTATGGCCATCTGTCAATTGTTCAGTTAAGCGCAACAACCTGCAGGTCGCAAATTCTACAATTTCCTTTACTCGCAACTAAAATAGTGGCATATAATCGATGAAAGGAATCTATAATAAAAGTTTTATTACTTTCATACCACAGCTGATTTGCCTTTGCCTCACAATTCGTAAATACAATACATAACCAAAAATAAGAACAGCTGTAATAAATAGTAAAACCTATTGTGAGAACTCAGTAAATATATTACATCTTATAGGATATACTATATATAGTAAAGAGAAAGGTAACCTCATGTCCTTACATAGTAAATAAAAATATAAAAATTGAAATATAGGTATCTGATGTAAATAAATGTTTTGTAGACAATTGTTTCCTGGGATGCTATCAGAGATACATAATAGTTAATAGAACATGACTGAGTTCCCAAAATATTAAAATATGTACATAAAACAGTGTGAAATAGTTTAGCAGTTATACAAGTCAAATTCTGTTAGTTGAAAACAGTTTCACTTACAAAAACTGAATCAAAATGTTACACAGAACGTGCTAAACATAAACAAAACACTAGTTTTTATATAAAACTGTTAAATGGACATAGGCCATGTAACAACCACATGGTAATAAAATATTATTTTCTCTTTGATTTTTTGGCAATTTCTAGTTTTCAAATCAGAATTGACTAATTAGATTAATAAGTTGGTTCATTGACTAATTGATTAATTAGTTGAATAATAAATTAATTTATCTTTAAATATTAATTTATTCCTATACATGTAGATACTTTATACCACAGTAATTTCTCTGCATCATTTATTTTTACGTTTAATTACTTTTACGTATTAAGTACTGTTACGTATTAAGCAGACTTTAAACAACAACTTTCATTGGAATCAAACGCCTTCTTGCAAGGATAAATTGCCAAATAATTTAGATTGTGTGCTCTACCAGACAATGGGGTCCTGAAGTGCAGTACCAGAGATTTTCATCTTTACCGTCTAGAAATCCAGGAGATTGGTATCAAATTCATTTTTTTTGTATTAAAATTACTCCTTTTTCATTGATATAATTTTATTAACAAAATTTCACCTAAAGTTACATTTCAAATCACGTACGTATTTTTCTAAGGATTTATTGTGGAAATCAAATTTTACTATTTTATATGTAACATGATATTATAAAATCTATTTATTTATGTAATATATTTTATCTTTCATTTTATTCATATTGTTATTTCCCTTACCTATAATTTTGGTCTCGTCTATAGGAGACCGATTTTATGTGAAAAAGAGACAACTCAACTAATTATCAACTAAAAATGGTGCCCACACGATATCAAATTTTTTATTGCTTCCTTTCCTAGAACAAAACAAAAATTTGTCTTTTATGTTGTCATACACCCAAAAGAGGTAAGTTTCACATCTCTTAAAAGTGCTCTCCTCCTCATTGGTTTCCCAAAAATAAACAATAAGAGAAAGGAGGTAACATTATGTACCTCAAATTTCAAATGGATTAAGTTAAAAAATAAAAGATATATAGGGGTGAGTCACTAGCCTGTGTCACTCGGTAGACCGATGAGCGTTTCGCCAATAAAGCTGGCATCGCCAGGAAATAATTAAAATCACAAATATAGCAATTATGGGTATTAAAAAAAACATCGTGAAGCATCATGTAAATCAGTTATTATATGCATAAAATTTTTAACGAACTGGTGTAAGAACGATACCAATGGTGGAAATAAATGCCGATGTCTGTGCCCGTAGGTGGGACGCGCGAAAAAATATTTTATTATTGTTTACTTGTAGATTCTATCACCTGTCTGTTTCGAAACAATAAAGTGATTTATTGGCTTAACGTTATCAGAACTTTTATTTCGCTGTATTTTGTGTGTTTATTCGCCAGCGCAATATGTAAATTGATTCCCGTTCGACATCTACCTAAATGGATTGATTTTTATGTCAACTTTTATTTGTAGTACAATCTCGAACTGTCAATTAAAAATAAGTCTTATGCACATAAACATAAGCAGGCAATTAAAAACCTGAAGGAGCTTACCCAAATCCAATGAAAATGTGACGGTAACTTACCTGAAACAAAGAAAAAAGATTAGCAAGTTGAACACACAGAAAAATATAAGAAGATATGAGAAACAAATATTGCCAACGGATATATCGTTTATTGAAATACGTTTTCTTTAAAACGAAATTGGTCATGTTCGTTTGTTTTCTTGTATTTAAATGTTCAATAGGGGCGAGCGTGGGTGCGTCTTTACTATGTACATATTTCGATATGCGATGTAAAGCAACGACAGGCGCAGTTAGTACTTGGATGGTGACCATTCCAACGGAAACTGCGTTCTCGCCTCACACATCTTCCAGCGGCTTGTATATCAGTGTATGCGCGGAAGCTATACAACCTTAGGCGAGGGTTGTATAGGAGGTATACCATCCTTCGGAGGGGATGTAAAGCCGTCTGTCCCTTGTCTATTAAATGTTAGGCAAGTAAAAGATCCTAGTTGGGGGTAGCTCGTCTACAGGCGTCGGTGTTAGGCCTCAGTAGCGGAAATAGGCCGACGTTAAATAAATGTATAAAAAAAAACTATACTATATAAGTTGAGAATTTTTATGTAAACAAAACCACGTGACTGAAAACGGGTTTCATATTGGTGTGACGTCGCAAGTCACAAAATACGGGCATGTCAATAGAGGCGGCATTAGAAAAGCACAGTATACTGTGATAAAAGTGCATAAAAGTTGTTTTTACTTATGCAGAAAGGACTAATTATAGTGTTTTGATTGTTTTGTAGAGTTTGAAGACTGTTCCATAAAGTTTGCCTTTTTGAAGTTGAAGTCAAAGTTATTTCTTTTTTGAGGACAATTATTGTGGCTAGACTGTTGAAAGTCGGCCTGAATTAATATAGCAGGATGATAGTTATCCTCTTTAAGCAGAACTTCAGATGCTTTGTGAACAGAACAGTTCCTATTGCAGGAAACGAGATCAAGAATTCTACCATCTGTATTTGAAGCATGATTATATTAATTCAGTTCAAAGAGCTTGAAAAATTGTAAATAGCAAAAACCGAATTAGAATAAGTAATATAATTCACTTCAGGTAAATGTCAGATATGATCAATTGCTAATGTCGAAAGGTACATTTTTTTATCCAAATATTAGTCAAAGTTACTGTGCATATATCAATTATTATCAAGTAACAATAATATATTTTGCATTTTCTACGGTAGCATACCCCTTTGTTGTAAATGATCAAAGCATTACCTGTCCCAGGGAAATCCACAGCAGACAATATCTGTTAGTTGAAAGTCCCCGTTAATTAATTAATTGCTTTATGAAGTTATTACCAGATAGTTACTATCGGATATAGATCTGTATACATATTGATAAGACTGTTACACATTATTTATTTCTTAATCGTCATTGGAATAAAATTCCTGTTCATTCATTGGCCACTAGACAGATAGTGAAACAGATTCCATTAAAAATTTAATTGATTGGGGCCCATAAGGACCCACATCATGTATAAAAGTGTAAATTTAAGCACCCTCGTCTAGAGAACTAGCATTAACATAGCCACCCATGCCTTGACGATATTAAATCCAGATAAAGGATCTGAATGATTTGATATGTAACGTTCATGAATAGCAATGATGATGAGTAACACTGATTGCGCTTTCGCTGCCTCGGGGCGAGAGATTTATCCAGAACTACCCTCATTATTCCGTGTAAAATTCTAATATATATACAAAACACCGGAAATTAAAATTTGTTCTTCCGAAGCTGTATCATCATCAGGCTGTTCCGTTTTGAGATTTTATCTTTAGATCTGATTGAGCAGTATTAAATTCATACTATGATGGTGATTATAATAATGAGATATTTATTGTTATACGGTTCGTATCAGCACACTCAGCAAAAATGGAGCCAACATTTCCGAGACAAACTATCGTCGTCAGCAAAAAAAAGGACAAGTCTTATAACGGTATTTTGCTAAAATCTAGTTGTGTACATCTAACTTTAATTTTTGTGACATTGTCAGTTAGTTGTTATAATTTATTGCAAGTGTGCAAGAAACTAATATGCCTCATATAAGCGATTTAGTTAAATCTGGAGTTATTGCTGAAGCAGAAGATGGATGGTCAATGAGACAAATTGCACTGCGTTATAATAGACAAAAATTCGGTGTGTAACATTTTAAGAAAGTGGAGAATAAACGGTACGATTAGTAGAAATCCTGGATCAGGGCGATGAAGGATATCAACTCAACAACAAGATTTGCAATTGGTAAATGCTTTAGTAGAAAATCCATTTTACTCAGTTATTCAGGCTGCTGAAGAAACGAATTTTCCTGGATCGCGTAGTACTGATCGCCGGCGAGTAAGAGAATCGGAGTTACGCTGTCATGCAGCAGCACAGAAATACTTACTTAAAGCTGAACATAAAGAAGCTCGAGTAGGATTTGCGTTTGAATTTTTAGCGCATGATGTAAATTTTTGGAACAATGTAATCTTTACAGACGAAAAAACTTTCCAGTCAACACACAGCGGTCGTATTCGTGTTTAACGCCCTCCGAATACTCGATTCGATGAGACATATATATCTAACAATGATAAAAGTGGTAGATTTTCCGTCAATATGTGAGCTTGGATAACGGCACGTGGTCCTGGTGTTTTGTGGCATATTGAGGAACGATTTAATAGTGAAACGTATATTAGGATTTTAGACAATCTTATGCTCCCTTCTGTGTCACAATTATTTCCTAATAATGAGTTCATATTTCAACAAGACAATGGTTCCGTTCACATTGCTCACACCGTAACTAACTAGTTCAAGATAACATCAATGTTCTTAACTGGCCCAGTCATAGTCCAGATCTGAACCCTGTGGAAGAAGTATGGGGACTACTCGTAAGAAGTATCCAAAAACGAAATGTGAGACCACGGAATGCCGAAAAATTACTGGAAATAGGATACCAAATCTAAAATTCTGTCTAGAGAAGATGTTTTAAAGTTTATTCATGAGGCATCGAATGAGACGTTTTTAATGAACAAAGTTGCATTAATATTTGGTGTATTTGGTGGATGTTGACGACAAGAACTTGTGAATATGCTAGTTATTCACGTAGAAGATAGAAAATCAGTTTTCGTGGTAACTGTACCAGAGACAAAAACCGATAAAAAGCGCGTTTTCACCACTGTTGACGAAGACGAAATTAACAGTTTGAAGCTGATAAGAGACTACATGTCTTTACGACCACGTGGTTGTTGACCTATAGACAAGGTCGCTGTACTGTACAACCAGTTGGAACAAAACACATTTGGAAAAATCCCGATCATCATTGCGAAATATCTGGGCTTGAGCGATCCTGACAAGTATACAGGACACTGTCTGCGTCGAACATCGGCAACTCTTCTGGCAGAGGCTGGAGCCAGTATGATCACGTTGAAGCGCCATGGTGGATGGAAGAGTATGTCGGTTGCTGAAGGATATTCGGAGGACAATATATATTCAAAAAATGAGGTTTTAAGGATTGTGGAAGACATACCTTTTGCATCTGGCTTTTCCTTACAGAAACTTGACACCCAGAAAATGAAGCATGAATCAACATTTGCTGCAGGCAATCTAATTGTCACCGGATCCTTCCAGAATTGCCAGTTTAATATGAATTCAACTAAATAAAGTTAAAGATTATTTACATAATACTTAATTTCATATTTTGCAATTAATAAAATTTACTAATAAGTTAATCAAAGAATGTTTTTTTTGTCTTTATACCCGCGCGGGCCATAAAATGCACTTTATGCCCGCACGGGTGTAAATTACACTATTATGTAGTTGGTAACTAAGCAATAAAAACAAAATAATAAAGTAGTATGACAAAAACATTTATAAAAATGTAAAATTCAGGTTTTTCAAATTTTAATATAGCGAAAAAAAATATTTTCTTCGGCGACGAATTTGAATTTTGCAAATCAGCGGTTATTTGGCGCCAATAACTGTGACGTCACACGTCATAATATGTGTACTGCTTACTAAGTCGATCTCTTGGTTGTTATTATTTGGTTCATAAGCTAGTGAGTAACATAATTGGGTTATAAATATTGTAAACATTTTTAAAATTCATGCATCTATCTCATTAAAACCGGAAATGATGATGACGCGCTATCAGGAGTCCTCTCAAATAATTTGTAACTGACATTATAATACTTGATCGAAACGTCTCATGTTTGCCCAATGCCACAATTTCTGAAAGTTCCAAGACATTGTATTTTAAGTATAACAGATTTTCTAATTTCTGTTTTGAACACCCTAAAGTTGTGAAGGTGTACGCCTGTGTGAAACAGTACGCATTTAAATTGTATATCAGGGCAGTTTACTCTCTCCGGCCATTTGCCTGCTAATGTGTAGTGATGGCTGGGCCATTCCAGCACTAACGGCAATCTACACTAGCCCCGAGGACGACAAGGGATGTTGCGTATTCCAATTGTAGCTATTAGCAATTGGATGAGAATGAACTGAAAGACGCCGAATTGAAACGGAGCTTCCATTATCTCCAATCACCAGGATTATTTTTATTGACTTCAGATTTATATCCGCTCTCGGTGATGTATTACTTAGCCGTGTTAATCGCCGAGAGTGCGAAGAAGGTACAGCTTTAATTAACGTTATTGGATTAAGCACTTTAGTTAATAATTTTATTACATCGAGAACCAGCTCTCGGAGCGGATGTCCACTTAATTTGAGAAATTCATCGCGTCAGGTTGAGGAGTTTTTACGCTCATAATTAATTTTGTCGTTATATCTCTATAAATGTCGACGCTAATAGAACAGTGTCTTTCTTAGTGGACTGTTTGATCCTCATTTGCTTCTTATCACGTTAAAATGGCACAAGGAGAACTACGTTTTACAACTGAAATAAATTCAATAATGCCATACCAAGTGTTCCGTTTATCGCGTTGCATTTTGTCAACTTCAAACCGCGAAAACTTGTTTAGGTCAAATGGAACACCCTGTAATTTTTTACGTCAAGTTGTGTAAAATTGAATTCCCTTTTTTTTAATATTAGCATTGTGGGGGTTAAAGTTACAATTTTTTGAAATATTTGCGATTTTATTAGAAATTCATGAATTGTTGTAATCATTTCATCAAAATAGCCATGATTAGAAACAATCAGTCATTATCTTATGTCAAAAAATGCCAGCACGTTTAAATTACACCCATGAAGAAATATGTCTATTATTTATGGAGAATGTGATAAAGTAATATCAAGAATTTGCAGCACAATTGCTACTCGATATCCAGAAAAACGGAAACCGTTACCAAACGCTGTAAAACGCATACTGCAAAAATTTAAAAATTATGGCTCTGTCAAGGCAAAAATGCAAAGAAGAAAGCCTATGGTTGATGACGAAAACATTGAAATAGTCATTCTAGGATATTTTCATGCATTTCCAAGGATGTCATTAAGACGAGCTGGTCTGGAATCGGGACTATGCAAGGATTCAATTCACAAAATCTTATTAAAACATAAGTTTCACCCGTTTTCATTCCATATGGTTCAATGATTAAAAGAAACAGATTTCCTAAGAAGACAGAATTTTTGTGGGTTTATTTTAATAAGTTCTGAGGGTCACGATTCTTATTTGGGAAATATTATATGGACAGATGAAGCAAAACTGACCAAAAATGGACTTTTTAATAGACACAATTCGCATTATTGAAGTGACTCAAATCCTCATATGTTCAGAGAGCGAAACTTTCAGGAAAGTTGGCAGTTCAATATTTACTGTGCCATAAGAAACGATAGCGTGATGGCCTTACAATTTTATCAGGAAAATTTAAACGATAAATTAAATTTTCTCTTCTGCTAATATGTATAGGTAATTATTTTTTTTTAGGTGAAAGATATCTGAATATCTTACAAAATTTGAATAACTATTTAGAAAATTTAGAATAGAATAGAAACGTTTTTTATCAGCACGACGGTGCTCCCCCACATAACGCATATTTAATTAATAATTATTTACAAGAAACTTTTTATGATCAATGGATTGCCAATAATGGACCTTTCTTATGGCCTCCTCGCTCGCCCGATTTATCAGTTCTGGATTATTTAATTTGGAGAACTATTAAAAAGAAAGTTTATGAGAGCCCATTAACAACCATTGAAGATTATATGCAAAGAGTAAGAAATGCATTTCAAAACATATCACAGAATTCAGTTAGAAGAGCTACCAATGAGGAACTAATCCGAAGGTGCGACAAATGTGTCGAGGTTCGAGGGCGGAATTTTGAGCAATTATTAAATTAAAATGAAATCATATTTTACATTGATCTTATCTCTGCTATTTTAGTTCACGCCATATCTTCAATTCGATTAATACGCATGTTACAGTGTTAGTGTTATTTTGCGTTTTTGTGGATATCGAGTAGCAAATGTGCTGCAAGTTCTTGATATTACTTTATCACATTCTACATAAATAATAAACAAATTTAAAAAGTTTTCGTTGGTATAATTTAAACGTGCTGGCTTTTTTTGACATAAGATAATGACTGATTGTTTCTAATCATGGTTATTTTGATGAAATGATTGCAACAATTCATGAATTTCTAATAAAATCGCAAATATTTCAAAAAGTTGTAACTTTAACCCCCATAATGCTAATATTAGAAAAAAGGGAATTCAATTTTACACAACTTGACGTAAAAAAATACAGGGTGTTCCATTTGACCTAAACAAGTTTTCACAGTTTGAAGTTGACAAAATGTAACGCGGAAAACGGAACACTTGGTATGACATTACTGAATTTATTTCAGTTGTAAAACGTAGTTCTCCTTGTGTTCTTTTAACGTGATAAGAAGCAAATGAGGATCTTTTATACGAAGAAAGTTATAACTGTTCTTGCAAACCGTTGCCCCTGTCAAATTTTCTATAAAATGTCAAATATCTCTGAAACGGCTAGGTTTAGGTATAGGATATGCTCATATTTTCGACTCAGAATATTATGCTCTTTTCGAAAACCCTAACATATATAGGGTGTTCCATTTGAAATAAGCAAGTTGGTATCGACTTCCGGTATAAGCCAGCTGCTTGTAATTATTTTAGTTGGATTGGCCTTGGATTGGCCACACCGACATTAGTAACTATCTAAATTTTCAAAAGTTTCTAATGCGTACTTTTTTCTATATCGATCGATTCAGTTCACGGTGAGACACCCTGTATAGTGACTTTTAGTGGTACATTTTAAACATTTTGAACAGTTTGAAATACATACAAAGAATTTGAAAGGTCACCTATACATAAAGGACAAATACGGCTAGTTTTGTAAAAAATACTATTATTTATTCATCCAAAGGCTAAGCAACTTGGATAGGAATGTCTTTTCCAAGACAAATCGTAGCGTTTTTATAGAGAACATGTAATGTATGCCAAAAAATCGAATTATCTTATAAACTTTACAGTATGATTGGGGGGACGTCAGTTCGTGATCGAATTTTCAACTATATATAGGTAGTATATCGAATCATGGCGTATAAAGTAACCTATCGAAGTTGGAGAATTAAATTAACCTTTGAAGTCAACCGTGCTTCGAATAAAACTAAAAATGACTGGGAACGTTTAGAAAAGAGCATTTAATTATTGGATGTTCCGTCGCAGCATTAGAGGAGTTATTGCTGTATAATACGATGCGAAAAGCTACTCCTTCAGACAGATGTTATTTATATGTTATACCCATATAATCAACACAAGAAAATGTGCGTGGGGTGTATTTGAACTTTTGATGTGCGCCCCGCGCTTTAATTTTTAGTCATATTTTAGCCTGGAAATAGCAGAAAGAAAAATTGTTTTCTTTTTTAAAGCATTTTCAATAATAAGCCTGATGCAAAGAATATTTATTTTATACACTTTCATTCATAATATATCGATATTAAAATCAAACTCACACGCATGTAATTAAAAAAACCGATGGCAGGAGCCAGTCGGAAAGGTAGATTTCGTTCTTTTTTTTAAATTTTTTCTATGCGTTTTAGCAAAAAATGTTTTAGACAAAAGTTGTAGGTCTAGATGAGTACTAATCAACGATGTATCGCATGCACATATTTGATTCGAAATATAATTTTGACATATTCTTTCCTATTATTTGGGTTTTCTACCACATGTATTGTTATCCTCTTCAAAACAAATCACCGAATCTACAAAATAATACAATTATTGGAAAAAAGCCTCTGCGCCCGTGACGTTTACGCCAAAGGAAAAGTCAGAGGTTATGTTTTGCAAATAATATAAATCGGAATAAACACAGAAATAATGTATTTTGCTGACGTTTCGGAAAGTAATCTCTTTCCGTTTTCAAAGCTTTTTTTGGAAGAACTCTTATTTTGCTGTGTATGTCAAATACACAGCTTTAAGATTCTGTTTATGTTATTTCCATAGATACTTACTACTTACACAGAACATAGAACTGATGATATTTTCTTTTAGATAATTTTGAGTTTGTTAAGTTCTTCTTTTAACATTGGTAGCCAGGTTGTACAAATATCTACAGAACAATTCGATACGCACTTATCTTCATTTAATAAGATTATTGCTGATTCTTTAATTTTTCTTTTTTTGGTATCTGTTTCTTTTGTTAAAATTTTTGCCGAGTCCCAGTTTATTCTATGTCCGTTTTCCCAAGCATGTTCACAAATCTTTGATTTCTGAATTTCATTCTTTTTAATGTAATTCTAGTGCTCATCCAACCTCACACTGAAAGGTCTGGATGACTCACACACATAACATTTATCACATTCGCACGGGATATTGTAAATACAGTTTTTTGAATTCTGCTCCCTGTTTATCGGTTTTGTTTTTGTTAAAATAGATCTTAAAGTGTTGCCCGTTTGAAATATCGTCCTAACATCAAATTTGTCACCTATACGGCATAGCTTTTCTGGTAGTCCGTATACATAAGGAATTATTGCTGTATAATGACGTTCAGGTTTTTGTCATACCTGATTGTCCCTATTTTCAACATTTATGAAAACTCTATCAACAAAGGCTTCAGGATATTGATTTTGTACTAGAACCTCTTTGATACATTTTTTCTCGTTATTTAATATTTCATTATTAAATGAAATTATTTTGGCCATATCGTATAAACATTTTACAACACCCCTTTTAACATTTATTGATTGATTTGAGTTAAAATTTAGATATCTATTAGTATATGTTGGTTTTCTATAAACGCTTGTTTCAATTGTATTATTTACCCTTCTAATTAAAACATCTAAAAACGGTAGTTCATTCCTACTTTCTACTTCTAATGTAAATTTAATAGACGGTTCCTTACTATTTATATTTTCTAAAAAACTATCTAGTAAATCGACACCATGAGGCCAAATTGCAAAGATGTCGTCAACACATCTCCACCAGACAACCGGTTTGTTTATACAATTTTGAACATGTGTGTTCTCAAAGTTCTCCATAAATATGTTGCTTAAAATTGGTGATAATGCAGACCCCATAGCCATACCAAAATCCTGCTGATAGAAGTCATTGTCCAATTGAAAATAGGTTGTTTTTATACACAGTGTTAAGAGTTCCATTATGCTATTTACACTTAATTTAGTTCTAGTTTCCAAATTATTATCATTTAGCAACCTGTCTTTAAACTATTTTTAAGGTTTCATCTACCGGAACATTGGTAAAAAGACTAACTACATCAAAACTAACCATCAGGTGTGATTCATGAATATCGTTTTCATAAATTTTTTCTATAAAATGTTTACTATTTTTAATATATGAATCGGTATTTCCAGATAATGGATCAATAATTTTAGTAAAAATTTTGCCAAATTATGACATGGTGAATTAATAGAACTAGCAATTGGTCTTAAAGCAATATTTTGTTTATGTGTCTTTGGTAAGCCATAAAAATGAGGAGGCTTACTATGATGTGGTGTAAGTTTCCTTCGTTCAAAATCATTAAATTCATGTTTGTATTTAAACAACGCTCTGTAAATTTTGCTCTCTATTGATTTTGTTGGATCTTTGTTTAGCTTTGAGTAGGGTCCCTCATTTACAAGTCATGATTTTTGTGTTATATATATATCTTTATCTATAATGACTGTGGCATAACCTTTGTCTGCTGGCAATATTTTTATACTTTCATCGCGTTTTAAAGAATTTATCGATAACTTTTCTTCCGGAGTTAAATTATCTTTAATTTTGTATTGCTTCTCTAAAGCAATTTTTGCTAGTATGCGATATTCATTACCATTATCTATTGGTAAATAACCTCTGACTTTTCCTTTGGCGTAAACGTCACGGGCGCAGAGGCTTTTTTCCAATAATTCTATTATTTTGTAGATTCGGTGATTTGTTTTGAAGAGGATAACAATACATGTGGTAGAAAACCCAAATAATAGGAAAGAATATTCGTAGAATGCCACAAATAACTTTCAGACAATATAATTTTGAGATTTATTACAAAACTTTCAACCGCCGAAGGCGATATGGCCCATCTTAACCGAGATATGGACCCAAAGTATATGCCTGCCAAATTTCGTTTTGTGCGTTGAGAAATGCCCCCTCTAAAGTGTTTATAAATTTCGATATATAGCATGTATAAACTTTTGAACGAGGGCATTTTGGGGGTCAGGGGACCATAATCTAAGGAACTATACTGAAATTTTTCCGAAGTCGTGACATGCTGTACTCTGCGTTAGGTAGATTAGAAATCTACCTAAAACAGCCCATAAAAACCGCCGCCAAGTGGGTCATAAGTAGTATTCTCAAAATTTTCCATTTACAGATGCGAAAAATTGGCACAGTTGTCGCTTATTGGATATTTATAAAGATAATGTTGAGTAAATTTTCAAAAATCACCTCCGACGAAAGTGAGAGGGTTTACGTAGGAAGAAATAAAATTTAAAAATAATTAAGCTATAGTTCCTGGACCGCTAGATGGCGCCTATCGCTGTATTATATTTCGTACATGCCGACCTTCCACTGACGAGAGCCAATATCTCGAAACTGCAGTCTGCAAGTGGTGTGGGATGACTGGCACGAGAGCTCCTTTAAGTAGGATCAGTCTTTCGGCTGATGTTTGTTGCAATCGAAGCATTAGAGTTTTGATGGTAATATGCAATTATTTTAACGCGCCAGACTTGTAACTTGTAATTCAGCGCTCGGCGGGGCACATAGCCCGGAGAATAACTCTTGGTTGCAGTCTGGTTACGTTCCTTATAGTAAAATAAGGATTTTATAGAGGAGTTTGCGACTAAAAATATTATGTTTTAATATTCCGTCCTCTAAAAGCACATTTGAACTATGTTTTTCGATTGCAATAGACACTGGATTGCTAGATGGCGCCTGCTGACTATTTTGCATGTCGCTATCCTAAAGATACCGAAATGTACCAAGTAGTCAAGGGATTCTCGTCTCGGTCGTTACATGCCTACCTTGCACTGACGAGAGCCAACAGCTCGAAACTGCAGTCTGCAAGTGGTGTGGAACGACTGGCACGAGAGCTCCTTTAAGTAGGATCAGTCTTTCGGCTGGTGTTTGTTGCAATCGAAGCATTAGCGTTTTGATGGTAATATGCAATTATTACACTTAACGCGCCAGGCTTGTAACTTGTAATTCAGCGCTCGGCGGGGCACATATCCCGGAGAGTAGCTGTTGGTTGCAGTCTGGTTCCGTTCCTTATAGTTAAATAAGGATTTTGTAGAGGAGTTTGCGACTAAAAATATTATGTTTTAATTATCAACTAAATCTGTCAATTGCTTTTATTTCAACTGCTTTATTAGTTTTGTGGAATATCAAAATACATGTCAATATATATATAATATATGAAATGTTATATTTCTGGGTGTTCTCCCGCGTCGATGATCGGCTGTCTTTTAGAGCAAACTCGGTAGAATAATACTGGACTTTTCTCTCGTGAAAATTTTTGGAGTAATGTACATTAGAGAAAATATACACTCCAATAATTTCAATACTTGGGATAGTTTAACGAATTAATTACAGAGCTACTCGGTTCCATTTAGCCGTTTCTAAAGTACCACTCGTCCAACTCTATTCATTGACAATTTGCGAAAACGCAACCTACATTGTTCTTTTAAAACGACATTAACTTTAAACATTAAGCAATACTAAGTCTAAAATGTAATTCCGTACTTCATTTACACCGACACATTTTACGCCAGAATGAATTAGAGAAATCTTTAATTTGTTATTCCACCATCGCGTCGCGTCGGTCGGAACCCATTCCGTTCGCAACAAACATTAAATGAACCTCCTAAATAATTAACCTGAAACGGTTAATCGAAATTACCGAAACCATTTAATTAATTGCTGCATTTTGGGAGTTTCTGAAATAATATGTTTAACAACCTCCTACCCCGAGCACTGTATCCAAATAAATTGTGGAGGGCGTCCGTAAGCAAGTAAAACCGTTTGTTAATCGCGTGCCTCGGGACTGTAAAATGACACAGAGTGCACGCAGAACTGATGAATCTCATGCATATTTAACACTTTACGAACCCGGCAAATTCTCCTAGAGTTCACGCGTATAAAAGAAATACTTGACAGTAAGTTTCTAGCAACGTCCTGTAAATCTGGAAAAATGTAACTGCGTACATGAATGTCACTGACAATGTCATTGATAAGGAATATAACTTAAAGTACATTGGACAAACAATACGTTCAATTATATCTAGACTTAAGAAGCATAAGGCTATCCGAAATATGATGTTAGATGTTCTAAAAAGTTTTCTTTTAGTATCTCAATTACGTTTTTATTCTGCAGTAAATCTCGTCGTATGTCTTTGGTCAGTCTCAGGAAAATGTTTGAATTGCTTGTGAATATGAAAAATCCAATTAGTTGTCCAGTAGAGAATTTGAAAGGGGCTGGCACTCTTATAAATAAAGGAATAATCAAGTTTTGGATGTTGCGTAATTCTTCACGGGCAGAATACTTGAAGCTGCAAGTGTAGTTAAAAGTATTGCGAAAAAATTTTCAAGAACTGAAGAGAAGAGAATATTGAACGAAGACGATGCGGCAACAGTTTTGGCTGTGGGCGAAGTCGGAGCAAATGGCAAAATTTCATTAAGGACAGCGGAATTTGGCGTAAGCAAATCACATTTGCAAGAATATTTAGGATAAATAAGATAATTCCATATAAACCTAAATTTTGTCACACTTTGGAGCCAAACGATTGGACTTTTGTTTACGGATTGGAGAGAAGTGCCTCAAGGGAAGAAATTTTGAAAACAACATTATTTTTTCGGGCGAAGCGTCATGTACCACTAACGGAGTTGTTTCTTCACAAAATTGTCAGCAGTATTAAAAAAAAGTTAACATTTGACAGTTTAACTGGACCTTATTTTCGGATGGAAATCTAAATTAATATGCGCATTTTGAGATATTGCAAAACTACTTACAAAATTACCTCAATCAATTTGGCTAAGAGAAAAAATTATTATCAGCAAGACAGTTGCAGCTCATACTCAATTTTTGGATAAAAATTTATTTGAACAATACATTTGGGGAAAAATGGATTGGTAGATTTGGGCAACAGCCATACCTACCAAAAAGTCCGGATTTAACAATTATGGATTTTTACTTTTGGGGTAAACTAAAATAGCAAGTTCATGCCGGCAACTGTGATAGTGATTTGGAAAGGTTAAAAAACAAAATTACTGATGTAAAAAATATAGTTTATTTATTTGTGACTAACAGCAAGATTCTCCGATTAGAGGCTCATTGAACAAACAGCACTCAGAAGCGTCTTTGGGGGAATGGGGCAGTATTCCATATCAGTATGTTCAAAATTTAATGTAAGTTATTTATTGGGATTAAAAGGGTGCCAAAACTTACTGACCGAAAATATAATTAAAATAAAATCATTAGGAATATTTTTGTTGATGTCTACATACCATTACTTCGTAAGAAAATTTCTTCTCTAAAATTAAATCCCCATTGACAAATCGATTACAGATAAGTTTTGCGAAAACACTAGATCCGAGAAATATTATTTGGGGCCAAATAATGTTGGGAGTTGCAATCTATATCTCACAGTTTTACCTTTCATCTCCTCCGTTTTCATCGCATGTATGACTCATCTTTGCTCATGTGGCGTTTCGTCTTGTATATTTACTTTTCGCAATAAACACAGTTATTTGTCAGTCATATCCCTTGACATATTCTTTAAACGTTAACTTAAAAGTTGTTTATTTTCGCAGCTTTCTCATGCACCTGCATTTTAAATTTATCGAAAGTGTCAACTAAGCTCTAGATAAGATTTATAAAAATCACCGAACAGTACGAGGCCAAAATAATCTGTTAAGAACGAGCGGATGTCCATGGACGTAGAAATACGGCGGGAGATTGTATTACAGAGCAAGATAAAGATAAAATTATATAATTTTTCTGTTAATATAATAAAGAGGACATGGTAATGTACAGGATTTTTCATTATATTTTCATCCCCTCTTTATTTCTCTTATTACTGAAGATAAAAAAGTTTTATATAAAAATTGTAGGGTTGTGTACGTAAATATATTTTTTAGATGTGATTTAAAAACAATTGCTTGCATAGTTCACATTATAGAGGTAGCAGAGCTTTAAGAGGAACACTTTTCTGATGAGGAACTTAATGAAATAATTTGCCAGCAGGACGGAGTGACCCCACACTGTGTTTTGGATGTTAGGGGGCATTTAAATGGTCAATGCCATGGTCACTAAACAGCCCTGATTTAACACCGCTAGATGCATTTTTGTCGGCGTTATTAAAGGGCAAATTTAATTATAATTTTAACCAGAATGTTGAAATAATTAAAACTAAACTAAGAAAATAATTAACAAATCAAACCAGGAGAATAATAGTGATATTTCAAAATGACTAAATTATTTAAGAAAAATATATGAACTTTACGTTTTAAAAAATGGAGGCTACTTTGAGCAATTTTTATAATTCATGAACTTAATGCTGAGACTTTTGTAAAATTGTCGTTGCTATTTTATGGTATAATACTACATTATACACTAAGGGAGAGAAACCTCTTATTTTTCCTGAGGTGTAATTTGAAGCCCGAGGGCAACAAATACATCGAGGGAAAAATGGCGGTCTCTTCCGAGGTGTATATACTATTTTTTCCACGATCGGGAGTAGAAACATTTATTTCATAAATAAAGAATTATAATAAATTGGAGCAAAATTACAATATTTAGAAGCCTTTGGGATATTTCCATTCAACGTATCATGGCAACAGATATTTGTTTACAAATACATTGAAATAAAATGAAATAAAAACTCCCCTAGGGAAATTATTGTCTTATTTCGTCCCTAGGGAGTAAATGCTTTACTTCTGTCACGATTTTGATGCCATAGAAATCGATTTCTACTCCCGGTCGTGGAAAAAATATTTTTCATCTTTCTGCTTCTGTGTAATTCATGGTCTATAGTAGTTGTACGATTCTATAAAAATTAAAATCATGCATAATGTACTGACGAGCTCCGAGCCCTTTTGTGGCGTGGCAAAGCCATGCATGCGAGCAGCCATTAAGGAATGGGTGCAAAATAAATCTCTGGAATGGTGGAGAAATCTCCCAAAGCAGAGACAGGCCAAAGGGTTCATTAAAGAACGTTCGGCCAAATTTACGGAAGATCTACTAAGCCAGAATAGGAAGGCCATCAGAGTAATAGTAGGCCTTCTAACTGGCAACTGCCGGCTCAATAGACACATGAGTTTAATGGGCCTGGCAGAGGACGCAACACGCAGATTCTGCCAAGAGGAAGAGGAAATCTCAGTTCACGTATTGTGCCACTGTGAAGGCCTGCTGAGGCTGAGATTCCAAGTACTCGGAGAAGAAAAACCAAGGGTAGATAGCTATACAAAAGGGCCTTTATCAAAGCTGTGGAGTCTAGTACAAAGGACAAAGCTGGATGAGGTACTATAAGGATGATATTCTGGGAGCATCACAATATACCTGAAAAGGTCGCAGTGGTAAAGGCTAATTAACCAGCTCCTTTGTTAATCTAATCTAATCTAATCTAATCTACTGACGAGCTTTCATGCTCAACAAATTTTATATACACCCCAAAACCTTTTCTATTTACCTGTCATAAGATAAGAAACTACGCTACTGCATACCACGTTTTAATAATATTTAAGTAGCTTTACAAGGGGATTACTTAAAAAATTTTAATATGATTTTATTAAATCCCTGGTTGAAATATCTCATCTTTGTACATGAAACTTTGTATGATATAAAACTGTCATCGTAATTTAAAAATACGTGAAGCTTAATTTTGAGGCATCGAATATATTTATGACACCGGTTATTTCCTTTGTTTTTGCCCATTTTCTTGATCGTAATAAACCGGGTATTAAAATAGTTGCAGGTTGTTTACCAATGGCACTTAAAAAACGATAAATTTCAATGATTTATCTACAACTCCGACAGTAATAATCCCAGAACTGGTTTTAAAATGATTATGCATTGAACGGTGATAGAGTCGAGATCGTTATTGATCACAGTTTTAATAAATGAGACGTTCAGGATGAACTCGAAATCGTAAACAAAAATTATTAATGGAAGGTGGACAAAAGCGACACGCTGAAAAGTTTAAGGACATATGTTCTCAGGTTTTTATTTATAGGTGATCCTTTTTGATTTATGATGGTTTTGCTCACAATGCTGTATGCCCTTTGATAGCATCGTTGTATTAAATTCAACTAGTTAGAAGCAATGTCCTTGGAAATTTAAATGATATGTTAAGTTGAATCTCCGTTTTAGAAAACTATCTTCTCGCTTATAATTTTCCTTCGAATTCATAAGTATGTACGTCTTACATGTTTACAAACAAAATATATACGGAAGAACCAGGCCGAATATGAGCCTTTAGAAAAAGAAACAACAACGTTTTTCCCCTTACTTGGTTCTGCGATGATGTGGAATCTTTCACCAGTGTGTGTCATTATCATCATGTGCATGCCCATCTTAGGGAGAGAGATTTCATCCTTAGTAGTAGACAGAGTAAAAGGAAGCTTACCTAATGGGAAACCAGTAAAACTATAGTTCACCAGTCGATCCAGGATAAGAATAACTTGCTACAGTCAGGTCCGCGTCAAGTAAATGAAAAAGTCGGTCCGCGACAACTCGGACAAACTGTCCCATTTAGAAGTAGACCGCCCCATAGCTTCCCTCCCTGCATTTTCTAGGAGAAACTGGTCATGATAATAATGATAATGATAATAAATATTTAGTTAAGCCCCACCTAAGTTTTTAGAGAAAGACTTGTCTGTGGGTGTTTATGTAAACATTTAATTCTTTTTTTTTTTAATTATAAATGTATCTAAATTATGTTTTATGAAGTTTAATAGATAATAAGCAAAAGGGATAATTTACATAATTATAGATAAAGGGAAAAGAAAGGCTAAAAAAAGAAATAGATACAAAAGAGTTCACTGATATATCAAATTATGTATACTATTGCCCTGTATTTATGAAGTTTTCTATAAAATTTTCTGGAGTAGCCAGTTTTTGATGTTTTCTCTTTGTTTTTTATTATCGGTGTTTCTTAGGTGATCTGGCATTAGATTATATAATCTTGGACCTAGATATGTTGAACTTTTTGTGAATATCGATTTCTTAGCCCTAGGTATGATTACATTAGTTCTTGTTCTTGTATTATACAGTGTGTTTCATTTCTCGTGAAGACACCCCTGTATCTCCTTTATTTGTGGCCGAATTCATTTCTAATTTTTATCAGATATACAACTCTATAAGGCGACTTTACATAACACATAAATGTCGTCTAGATCTAAAACGCCGGCCTACTGCGATAAAAAGAAAATCGCAATTTTCGAGAAATCATAGTAGGCTTAGAAATAGACAAAAATTTTGTTAATAAAAGTTGTTCAAAATCACGAGATATGCCCCCCTATAAAATTTGGTGAAAATCGGAAAACTTTAAAAAAAAAAATTTTTGTTTCACTTCTCGTGAAGACACCCCTGTATCTCCTTTACTTGTGGCCGAATTTCAAGACTTATTCATGGAGTTATACAGCTTCATAAAGCGACTTTGTCCAACACATAGAGATAACTTTTTCCAACACATGAAAGTTGTGAGCAAAAATCATGATTCAATAAAACGCTAAAAGAGTCACTTCTTATTATTACATATCAAGTTAACAACAATGTAATACAGTTTTTTTGTTGTCACTGTTCTTGAAAAGTAACGCTCCATGATAACCTTCCTCCTTATCGGCTCAGAGATTTAGAAGCGGTTTTTTTGTTTTAAATGTTAAGAATGCTGTGAAATTAACTGTCAATATTATTACTTTTATGACAGAAGTGATTGTTGTTATCTATTGTTGAGTTTGTTAGTTTCCTTATTTGATTCTTTTACTCATAATGGCTAGAATACTTTTAACTGCTGATGAAAAAGTAGACATAATAAAGATAGTCGGTGAAAATGTACGATCTTCAAGAGAAGCAGCAGAAGAATTTAATTTAAGACATCCTCTAAGACAACCAATACACCATGGTACCACAGCAAGAATATGTCACTGTTCAATGTATGTTCAATACAACTAGTAATGTGCTTAAACCGAGAGTACATCTTAATCGAAGGCATGAAGATGATAATGTTATATTAGCGGCGTTTAACGCCAATCCCACTACCAGCCTTAGAAATATGGCTCGTGACCTGAATTTGTCGGTGTCAAAAATTTGGAGATGTTTAAAACGCCATAAACTACAACCGTATAAACCAAAATTTTTACACACTTTGGAGGAAGGTGATGAAGAGAGAAGACTGGAATATTGTTTATGGATCCAAGGTAATTATTTAAACAATCGAGACGTCTTGAAGAAAATAATTTTCACGGATGAAGCAACTTTCTTCACCAACGGGGTGGTATCATCACAAAACTAGGTACTGGGCAGTAGAAAATCCTGTTTGGGTAATAAATTGTAAAAGGCAATATTCCCAGAAGGTAAATGTGTGGTGCGGAATTTCAAACGAAACAATAATAGGGCCGTTCTTCTTTTTTCAAAATATAAATGCGTTACATTTGCGACAATTTTTAAATAATGATCTGTGGAATGCAATAGTCGATTTTCCTTTGGAACAATTGTATTTCCAACTCGATGGAGCATCTATCCATAATTCCGTAGTAGTAAGAGCATGGATGAATGAACATTTTCCCCAAAGATGGATAGGACGAAATAGCCCTCTAATACATTGGCCACCCAGATCTCCTGATTTCACTCCCATGGATTTTTATTTTTGGGGTCATATTAAAAACAAATTTTATAAGACCAGACCTCAAAATGTGGAGCAGCTTTGTGAGAGGATAAGGCAAGCGTGTTTAGAAGTTACAGCTCAAGACTTGCGAAGAGTTGTAATAAATAACAGAAAGCGGATTGAGAAGTGTATTACACTTGATGGTGGGTTAATAGAAAGGGGCCGAATATAATAATATAGTCATTCATTGTAAACACTTACCTCATCTTTTATTTAATAAATAATTTTAATAATAATTGTGCACGACTTTCATTTGTTGGAAAAACTTATCTCTATGTGTTGGACAAAGTCGCTTTATGGAGCTGTATAACTCCATGAATTAGTCTTGAAATTCGGCCACAAATAAAGGAGATACAGGGGTGTCTTCACGAGAAGTGAAACAAACATTTTTTTTTTGAAAGTTTTCCGATTTTCACCAAATTTTATAGGGAGGCATATCTCGTGATTCTGAACAACTTTTATTAACAAAATTTTTGTCTATTTCTAAGCCTACTATCATTTCTCGAAAATTGCGATTTTCTTTTTATCGCAGTAGGCCGGCGTTTTAGATCTAGACGACATTTATGTATCATGTAAAGTCGCCTTATAGAGTTGTATATCTGATAAAAATTAGAAATGAATTCGGCCACAAATAAAGAAGATACAGAGGTGTCTTCACGAGAAGTGAAACACACTGTATATAAGTGATTTTTTTGAGATAATTCTTGTTTTTGATTTCATAATGTAATATTTGTTTGCAATAAATTTGTCTATATTGAGAATTTTATATTTTTGAAATAGGCATCTACTTGGATATCTGAGATCTATTTTGAACATAATTTTAATTATTCTTTTCTGTGCCCGTATTAATGGTGCTAGATGTGTTTGGTGCAACCCTCCCCTGGCTGTTATACCATACTGTATGATAGACTCTACTAGACCATAGTACATTATGAGTAGCTGATGTTCTTTGAGGATATTGCTCGCTTGTTTCAACGTGTACAACAAATGTCGCATTTTTTGCATATATTTTCAATTTGAAGGTCCCATTTCAGGTGTGAGTCAACAATGCTCCCTAGATATTTTATGTGAACAGCCTGGTCAATTTCTATGTCAGTGTTTTGTATTTTTATTTTTTTGTAAACAGGTAATAGATTTTTATATGAGCAGAATGGCAGATATTTAGTTTTAGCGGTGTTCATAAATGTTGATCAAACCATTTTTTTATTGTTTCGAGTAATTTAGATGATTTTTGGTAGGCTTCTTCCCAAGTTTGTCCTTCTACAAAGGCAGCAGTACCATCAGCAAATGAGATGATTGTACCATCGATGGGTAATGTAAGTAGATCATTTAAGTATATCATAAATAGCAGGGGAGCTAAGACCGGCCCTTGCGGCAATCCATAAGTGACGATTTTAGTATCACTTTTAGTGTCGCCCAACCTTATACTTTGTATTCTATTGGTTTAGATAGCTTCTTAGAATGTTATATATTTGTCCCCTAAATCCCAGATCCCAAAGTTTTTGCAATATTTGACTGAGACTTATAGTATCAAAGGCCTTCGCTAGGTCTATAAAAATGCCAAGCGAAGGTTTTTTATTGTCTAATGAGCTATAAGTTTTCTCGATTAAATTGTTTATTGCGTCCTCAATAGATGTTTTCTCGAGGAAACCGAACTGTCTTTGGCATAATATATTAAATTTATTTACATATTTCAGAATTCTTAACTTCAAGGCTTTTGCTGTTTACCGCTTTTATATAAAGGAATTATTTCTGCTACTTTAAAATGAGCTGGGCAGACACCTGTTTCAAATATTCTATTTACAATGTGAGTCATTAGTGGTGTGATTAAGTCGATTACTTCTTTAAGTAGATCTACTGATATTTTGTCATGACCAGAGGCTTTTTTATGCTTTAGTTCTAGTATGTACTTTCGTATTTCTTGTTCAGTGACATTACTAAGGTAAAAACTGATTTAAATTTTTTTGTTTGGAATATTTGTATTTGGTTTTAGTATTTTTTTTTGCCATGTTCTCTCCTACATTTGTGAAGAGTTACAGAATTCCGTAGACATTAATTTTTTATCTGTTGTTATATCATTATTTGAAAGTTTTATTTCAGATATTTCATTATGTTGAGTTTTCTTGTTTGCAATTTCATTAATAGATTGCCAAATTATTTTGGAGTTTTTATCGTCATTCTTTAAATAATTTTCAAAATAATTAATCATTTCTTGCTTTTTTAATAAAACTGTTAATTTTATTGCGGTATATTCTATGTCTTTCTTTTATTTCATTATCATTTGGATTTCTTAGTGAAAGTTGATAAAGTTGGTCTCGCATTCTTATGGAATTTATCAAGCCATTCGTAATCCACGCTTTTCTTTTGATAGTGAAGTTCATTTTTATTTTCTTAGATGATTTTTCAATTGCTTGTTGGATAGTTTGGATAGTTTCCACCATAGATAGTTTCATATCATTTTATACCGGTATTAGGGGAGTGTCCATATGCCAAATTTAATCAAAATCGTTAGAAAAGTTTTAGAGGGAAAATTATTTAAATCCTGCCACCCCCCGCCCCCTCCCTCCCTGCATTTCTTAGGTACAACCGATTATGTTACCTTATGCTACTAATAAGTCAGCATTCATGTGTTAAGTTTGATTAAAATTCCGTTGAGAGCTTCCCTCCCGGTATTTTCTAAGAGCAATTGGTCATGTCATTTAATATTTCTATTTTTTTTCTGTTTTTAGGGGCTTTCGGGATTTTGCCTCGAGGTGTGGCCGTCTTGAATACACATGTAAAATTTGAACAAAATCGATCCAGTAGTTTGGGTTCTACGTGCGACCACAGACGGCAGACAGCCATTTTTTTAAAACCACTTTTTTGGGTTCAGGAGACTTGTAAATCTATCAAAAACTCAAACTCGAATTATTGCACGATCACCATACTTTCCTTATATACTACGTATATGGGAAAGTTCCTCTACCAGCATTCGGCCGTGTACTATGCTAACTATAACATAGAACTATCGAAAATGACATGATATTAACAAATACAGAGTTGACAAATAGATTTAATCCACTTTATTACTATACCACCTCGAAGTATCAACAAGGATATAGCCTTTTTGGTGTCAAATCTAATTTGCACACTCTGTCATTCTTAATTAATCTAATGTTTCAACAAGGTACTTTTTGGTCCAAACTTAAATTAGCAATTGTAAACCCATTACTTAAAAAGGGTGAACCTCTAAGTATAGATCTATTATAGTCTTCCCTCCAGCTTCTCCAATGTTCTAAAAGTTGCAGTAAACGATCAGTTAACATTATATCTTTATACTCACGGAATAATTTCCCCAAATCAACATGAATATATTAAAATCCAAAACACTGATCCAGCGGTTACCAATTTTGTTTTTGAAATATTTAAAGAAATTGATAGCAAATTATCAGCTTTGTTACTTTTTATTGATTTCAGTAAAGCATTTGATAATGTTGATAATAATTTATTACTTGCAAAATTGTATAGATATGGTATTAGAGGCGTAACTTTACAATAATAACTTAAATCATATACTCAGGGACGTACAGCTCAGCATGCAATATATTAGCTGGTGTGCCTCAGGGCTCAAACTTGGACCCATACTTTTTGCGAACGACCTATACTTCTATTTAAGTAAGGTATCCTCAACAATTATACAATATGATGGTGACACGAACATTTTGATAACAGCTGAAAGTGTAGAAATTCTTATAATACTCTCTTGTAAAATGTATGCTATGGTCATAATATGGAGATACACCAACAACAGTACAAAATATGAAAGAAAGAATAATCATCTATCACATCGGCAGTTTTAGGAACAGCGGGAACTTCATTTCAAAAGCACATGGAGATGTGTGTCAATCGAAATGGGCAATATGTGGAACATTTATTATAATTTTTTCTACTTAGTTATTTGAAGAAACCTCTTTTTTAAGTTTATTTTTGAATTTTGTAATTATTGCTCAATAAAACGAAATTGGTTGCAATTAGCCCTAGGGAAGTACTTACAAAAAATTTTCGTTTTTCATTCTACATCACATCGTCGAAAAATATACAGGGTGTTCCATTTGAAAAAATTGAGAAAATTCAATTTAAAATGTTCTTAATTGAAACATAATTTTTGGCCACCCTGTACATTTTTAGGAAATGGAAATGATTCAAAAACATTAACAAGATATCTCGTCTCGTCGATCTTTCAGCTATAATAAATTATAGATAAGACATGTCAAAATACTGCCATATTAATGGCTTACAGAAGTAATATATTATATACATATACATGTAAAAAGAGTAAATACAGACATATACAGGGTATAACAAAATTTACAATAAATAATGAATAATGCATTAAAAGCATAGTATATCCGAAGATATATAGTTAAAAAGTATAACATACAATATTAATGTAATAAGTCATTTGGCTTGTAAAAAAAATATACTCACTGAATAAAATGAGTTTTTTATTAAAAATTTTTTTTAGATTGTTTTTAAAACTGACAAAGATAGATACGCGGTCTTTTATTTCTTTTGGTAGAAGGTTATAAATGCGACAACTCGAGTTGATAGGCGACTTTTTATAAAATTCGTGTTTATGTTTACTTAAGGAAATTAATTTTCTCCCTCTTGTATCATAATTATGATAATCTCCGTTAAATATAAATTTGTTTTTATTTACATGGATATATGTTAACAGTTTCATCAGATATATAGACGTCACAGTAAGAATTTTAAACTTTTTAAAGATTTCGCGGCACGATTTATTACAGCCAAGACTAAACAGAAGCCTGAGTATTCTTTTCTGAAGTATAAATATTCTGCAAATGTCACTAGCTTGTCCCCAGACTGTATGCAATAGGGGAATAGACGAAAGCATAGTATACGTTTAAAAGGGCTTGGTTGTTTAAAGAGTTTTTGAGAGACCTTATTACATAAAAACTTTTGTTCAATTTTGCAGATAGAATTTCAATATGGTGACTCCAATCTAAATGGCTATCTAGAGTTATTCCCAGAAAAGAAGCTGAGTTTTCTGTTTTGTCATGGTTATTAAATGCAAATGTGAAATCGTTATCTATCATTCTGTACCTGTTTTTAAATTCAATGCAAACTGTGTTTGAGTAATTAATTATTAAACGGTTTTTATGGCACCAGTCGCTAAATTGTTTTAACGGTTCGTTAGCTTTATTTTTAAAATTTAAAGGATCTGCATCAGATACTACAATCGTAGTATCATCTGCATACATGAAAACTTTACCACCAGTTATATAATTAGGGAGATCGTTCACAAATAATAAAAAAATTAATGGACCCAATACGCTCCCCTGCGGGGTTCCAATGTTTATGTCATACATGTCAGATTCGACATCTTTTATTTTAACAATTATTTTTCTTTCCGATAAAAAATATTTTATCCATGTGTTTATAGGCCCACGTAAGCCCATATTAAAGATTTTTTCACACACAAAAGTTTTGTCTATGGTGTCAAAAACCCTTGTAAGGTTCGAAAAGGATAGCTAGTATTGTAGAGGAAAACGATAAATGAAAACGGTCACAGACGTAGTGGGGAATAGAGAGGGTAGTGGCTATGCATAACGCATAGCTGTTTGTATCACATCATGTTTTACGTCTTTTATGTCGCGTGCATTAGAATGAGAGAGAAGGTCAGGCTTGTGTTGTTTGCCAACTAGCACGAACGACATGTGAGATATGGTACTTCAGAGGCGGACTTAGTTTACTTTCATATACGGCGGAGTGTACGGGTATAAGTGCAATTAATACATTAGTTTATATTTGTCTTTTTGCTGGTATGTAACTTATTTATTACAAAAATGAGTCGATCGAGTGATTGTGAGTGTGAAAGTGACAGTTATAGTGATTTCAGTGATAAAGAAAATAAAATTCCAAATGAGTTTCAAGGGAGAAAAAAACGGCATTTAAGCAGTGACGGGAAACAAATTTGTTTAAATGTGTATAATACTCTTTTACAGCGACAAACTAATGACTTTAACTTGCGTGATTTAGATATATTAACGGAAACAGAATCTTTAACCCACGTTCCCTATTCCACATTGTACAAACTAGTGAAAACAGGTGTTACCGAAAGAAAGCAACGTTGCGACGCTGGTATATCAAAAATTTTAGATCCATCAATAGCAAAACTTTTAAAAAATGTAATTTATGATGCATATCAGAAAAATGAAATCCCAACTGTTGACATGGTAGACAGAAAACTAAAGGAAATGGATTGTCCTTTGAAATATACGACAAGAACTTTAAGGAACTGGCTGAAAAAAATTGGATTTAAATTTAAAACAATTAATAAACGCGTGGCGATTATGGAAAGCAGACGAATAGTGGATTGGCGACATTCATATCTAGAGAAGATTAAAAAGTTCAGAAGGGAAAATAGAACAATTTATTACCTAGATGAAACTTGGTATGACACTCACAATACCGTAAAAAAAGGATGGACTGATGGAACTAAAAAATGTCTACCACAGTCATTGCCTCCAAATAAGGGGACTCGATTGGTTATATTACACTGTAGATCAGGTGATGGATGTGTAGATAATGCATTGAAACTATGCGGGAAAAACATGGAAGAGTGTAACGTGGATTATCACAAGAATATGGAGGGAGTAATTTTTGAAAAATGGTTTGAAAATACTCTAATCCAAAATTAAAGCCAAATAGTGTTATTGTTCTTGACAATGCGAAGTACCATTCAAGAGAATTATATAAAATTCCTAATAAGAGTTCGACTAAATTGGAGTTGCAAATTTTTTTAACGGATCACGACCTATATTATATGGACAGTTATACTAAAGCAGAATTGTTGGAAGTCCTTCATACGAAAACATTTGAGAAGAATTATGTTATAGACAGTATAGCTGAAAGATTACCACCATATTATTGTATTTTCAACCCAATAGAATTGATTTGGGGAAAATTGAAAAAAAATATCAGAAAAGGAAATACTTTTCCAAAATTCGACAAAAAAGTGATAAGAGTTAATTAAAAACGAAATATCCAAAATTACCAAGGAAGATTGGGAAAAGAGAATTGCTAAAGTGATTAGAATTGAGGATGATTATTTGAAACTTTGTGAATTGAATAAAAATGGGGAAAATAAATTCATTATAAATTTAGAAGAGGATAGTTCATCATCTGAAAATGAAGAAGAGGGGGAGAACGCACAGGATTCTGAGGAAGAAGTGATTGTGATGACTTGTGATTGAAGAAGTGGTAGTGATATATATAAGTTTATTATTTGTGTCCGTTTTTGTGTTCAATGATAGTGATCGTGATATCAAGCTTATTATTTATGTCATTTTGTGTGTTCGTAAGTATTTTAATCTATTTTTATTTATTTAAAGAATTCAATTATATTTAATTTTATTTATTTGGAGAATACATATTTTATTTACGAAAATTTACTATTTCGAGTTTTGTTTCTGTTTTTAGAGGTTTATTGTTATTTTTTAATTTATTTTGAGAATACCTATATATTTTTTTACTGTTACTATTTTAAGTTTTTTTTTGTTTTTAGATGTTTATTGTTATTTTTTTTATTTATTTTGAGGATACCTATATATTTTTTTACTGTTACTATTTTAAATTTTTTTTGTTTTTAGAGGTTTAGTTTTATTTTTTTGTATAATTTTCTTTATCCTGTACTAATATTCTTTACCCATCCTATCATGGCAAGATATGCTCATACCTCCCCGTGGTTCTTGCTAGGTAGTAACAATTTACTCAAATATTAAGTGAACTAGGATACTGTAACTACTGTATAGTCAGTAGTGTAAATTGTTGCCAGCTAAACTGAGCCCACACAACAAAAGCCAACGCAATTTTCTTATGGAAAAGTGACTTCCGTTAAATGTCTCAGATTTGTTTAATAACACCTAAACAGTATAATTGATTGTCTTATCATATCATATGACGTCATAGCAGGTCATGTCGTGTCACAGAACCTCATAGTGGTCACTTTGAATTTTATTGTGATCTGAGCACCTAGAAGTAAAAGAAAAGAATGTTATTTAAATCATGATGTTCTATGACACGATATTACATGCTATGACGTCATATGACGTGACGACGTTTGAGATTATATGATGTAATATTTCAATAAATAAACCATGACAGTTATGAGGTGTTTTCAAACCACTGTGAGACCCTAGAAGCAAAAAAAAGAGTACTGATTTAACCCAGACCCATACACCTCAAATAAACGATAATTCTTACTTTAGCAAGCTTTATCTCAAGACTGTGAAAGTTTGTCAATTTGTGCCAATTGAGACATTTGATCAGAGAG
Source organism: Leptura quadrifasciata (assembly GCA_963675555.1). Lineage (NCBI taxonomy): Eukaryota > Metazoa > Arthropoda > Insecta > Coleoptera > Cerambycidae > Leptura > Leptura quadrifasciata. Next base: position 6,700,234 of record OY776681.1, on the reverse strand, counting down.
ATGGGATACACAACATATCAAAATTTCAACCAATTTAACGCAAGTCACTTTTCCATAAGAAAATTGCGTGGTCCTTTAAAAGCGTAAACAGACATACGTACACAATATAGTTAAGTCCGGGCCTGCCTTCTTAGCGTCTCACCTCGCACCCCCCCCTCTCAATTTCCTCTTTCCCGCACTATACATAATGATTTTCATCCATTTTGCTGTTCACATATTGAATTAGATCAACAGTGCCCGATTCCGTTGAAGACCCGCGACGGAAACCATGTTGGGAGTTTGTGAGTATATTATTTTCGTTTAAGAAAATAAAGATTCTATTGCAGACAACTTTTTCGAAGATTTTGGAGAAAATACTCAGCAATGATATCGGATGGTAATTTTCAATATTAGTCCGGTCGCCTTTTTTAAATATAGGAATTACAGCAGCTTTTTTTAAGGATTTTGGAAACTGCCCCATCGAGATTGGCAAATTAATTATATCAGCGAGAACTTCAGCTAGTTCGCTGCTGCATTTCTTAACTAGTTTTACCGGTATTTCATTAAGACCTGTGGATTTTTTATTTGGTAAATTTTTAATAATGAGTTCGATTTCTGTTTTCGTAACCGGGGTAAAAAACATGCTTTTATAATTAATTGAAGTCGATGTACCTATTGCCGAGGCATTGTCACCAAAATGATCTCGAAGTTTTTTTTCGACTATATTTGATAAATATTCCCCGAAAATATTTGCAATTTCTATTGGTTCATTAATTGCAGAATTTTCACAATTTATTGATGTAACGATTTTATTCCAAGCTTTACTTGTTCAGTACATAGAAAAGTAACACGCCCACCATGAGCTTTATTAACAGTAGTTGACAGCTAGTAAAACATAAAGCTAGTCTATTGCCGAAACAAATAATGAAGTAGAAACGTTTTAGTTTTATTGAACCATAAACCCGATATTGGCTGCATTCCTGAAAAATCGTCAGATAAGTTTTCCTTTAATTTCAGTGCCATTTCGAACGTTATTTAAACGTATCTATAAATAAATAGTGGTGTATTGCGGCTTCTGGTGCAGCTATTTGTAATCGTGTATCAAGTTGTTAACTTAGGTTGAACCGCATAGGGTAGCTCGTAATACCGCTGGGAATAAAAGAAATTGATTCGAATGGCCGCGTTATTTGAAATCCAGGCGGATATTACATTTTTCCTTTGAACTTTGCAGGGCAAATGTATCATGTTTGTGTCGTGTTTCCGCTATCGTGCTTTAATAGAGTGCCTGGCTCTAAATGTGAACTCCAAATATGAGAGTGAACGCTTCAGCTAACCCAACTTCGGAGATGTGACACTTTCCTTGCGATATAATCTACCGAGTTTTATTAATATTTTATTAACTGCAGGATTAGGCTGGCGCTTGACCAATTATTGATACACCGTGGAAAACTAACTTGAAAGAAAGTGTTTCAAAACAAATAGTTTGTTAGAAGTTTCTTGATAATACCGATGGGAGATTGGTATTAAAATAACATTTTGCTAGAAAATAAAATTAATATGTTACAAGCTAAACTTTCTAAATGTTTATAACGTATATAAAGTTAGCAAAACGCTTTTACAAAGTGGAAAACAACTTATCGGACGTTTTGTTTATATTTTGTTCCTATTTTGTATTACTAAAATTAATTTTGGTAATATTCACCTTTGTAGTTGAAAGAAAATTAAAATTTATTAAGTGAGGCGGTTTCAATGTTTGACTTGGAATAATTGATAGTACAATCATTGGTCCAATAATATTTGAAGGGTTTTTGACTGGCGCCAGACACTTGGGATTCCTGCAAAATGAGATTGATAACATTTTAGAAGAATTTCCTTTGGATTTAGATCAAGGAATGCATTTCCAACATGATAGCGTTCCTCCCTATTATTCAAGAATAGTAAGTAACTGATTAATTTCAACAGAGATTCGGAGAAAACGTCATTTCGATGAATGGTCATGTCAGGTGGCCTCCAAGGTCAGCTGATTTGAGTCACCTAGATTTTTTTGTTTGGGGCCAAACCTGGAGTTACGAATAAGACACGCAATTAATAACATAACGGCTCAGCAATTGGCTAAAGTCCCTCGAAATACAGCTATGCATTGGCGCTAATGGACAGCATCTTGATCAACTGTTGTAATGTTTTGTGTTCCTTTTTGTATTATGTATGATAAATAAATCGTATTTTCTTGGTCCAATAAAATATCACGAAATTTGTCGATTTGGATGAAATAATCCAGAGCGGGCTGAAATTTTGGGGACAGGATTATTTTGTGGTAATTTTTAACATATCAAAAGTCCTCACCCGTAGACGCCGGCGAAGAGTGACTGTTCTGCGACGCAACGTAAACGCGCGCATTCTTCGCTAAAATCTCAAAAATGAAAGTTGTAGAGAATTCGATTACGAATTTCCTTTTATTTTTCATTTCCATTCGTGCGGGAGGGGGCTACACATTTAGAGACAAGGGACACACACCCAATATCCGTGCATAGTGAAAACATCCCTCTCACAGTATTTTCGACTGCCACGACCGGGGATCGAACCCCAGTCATATTGTACGGAAGCGCTGAGGGGCCAAGATAAACTTCTTTTTTTTAAGTCGCTTGTTAGACGCGTTTAAGTCGACTAACAGAAACGTTACTGTTAGGCGAGTTTAATAACGACTAACAGATGCGCGATTCTTAGGCACGTTTATCTCGACTGTTAGACGTGTTTAATTCGACTAACAGATGCATTACTGTTAGATGAGTTTAATATCGACTAACAGACGCGCGACTCTTAGGCATGTTTATCGCGACTATTAGGCGTGTTCATTGTTCTGTGGTTTTATACATTTATTTAACGACGGCCTATTTCCACTACTAAGGCCTATCACCGACGCCTGTAGCCGAGTTACCCCCAACCAGAAATTGTGCCAAACTCTTCTCTTTCGAAGAGTATAGGGTTCTTTTACTTGCATAACATTTAGTAGATAAAGGACCATTTACATCCCTTCCGAAAAATGGTATATTCGCTACGCAATCCTCGCTTAAGATTTTATAGCTTCTGCGCATACATTTATATATAAGCCGCTAAAGGGTGGAGCGATTACACTGTATATCCTTGAAATGAGGAAACCATCCAAGTACCCATCAAAGTAACACGTCCGTGTTTACTGCGCAGGCGCTAGACATATTATGGTGAAGATAGATTCAAGTATGGAGTGATGCTTAATAGCAAAGTTTAAACTCGCCTAACAGTAACGCACCTGTTAGTCGAATTAAACACGTCTAATAGTCGAGATAAACGTGCCTAAGAGTCGCGCGTCTGTTAGTCGATATTAAACTCGTCTAACAGTAATGCATCTGTTAGTCGAATTAAACACGTCTAACAGTCGAGATAAACGTGCCTAAGAATCGCGCATCTGTTAGTCGTTATTAAACTCGCCTAACAGTAACGTTTCTGTTAGTCGACTTAAACGCGTCTAACAAGCGACTTAAAAAAAAGAAGTTTATCTTGGCCCCTCAGCGCTTCCGTAATATTGGCAGAGATAGATATGAATTTTTAAACATCTTTACAGCGCGTTATCAAAACACTTGCTTCATGATAAAATCGATAAAAATTCGAAAACGATAGATCATATGCATATAGTATATCTAATAAAAATTAAAGAGAATCAAATTTTGAATATGTTGGTGTATGTACAAAATCTTTTTGATAACGAGTGAATGGAGATAAAATTGAAAACATGAAAAATTGTCATTTTCAAGTGCATCTTGACAAATAGCTATTTTTTGATTGGCTGACACTAAAGGTTTTTTGAACATAATTAAATTATCTTTAAAATGAGCTCAAGTGACCTTCATACGATGAATGGTTCACGAGTTACAACTGATTGAAGCTATGAGCAAAAATTCCTTTTTCAATATAAATTAAGATTTTCCTGCAAGCACAATTTTTTTTAATTTGTTTTGACCTATCTCTATTAATTTATATACATATGAAAGTAATGTAATGGCACAAGTCGTTCACAAGATATAAAAAAAGATTCTTGAAAACTGTTGAATTGAATCAATATTATTTTTTAATTCCTTTTCTTGTATATATATCATCGTTTCTTTTGATATTACGACAAAATTTCATAAGACCTAAATAAAGGTTTACAAAATTTCCTACAAAATACATTTTTTCGTGCACGCGGTTGATTTTTAATTGTTAGCAAACAAGCTATTTTCGCCACGAAGAAAAAAATACATTTAATAATATTTTTTCACTTTTTGAAGTACCAGATGTTATTCTGTATGAAACGACTCAGAAATGTCCACAGAATAACTTCTAACACTCCAAAAAATGAAAAAGTATTATTAAATGTACTTTTTGTACCTCAAACGTGACGAAAATTGCGAGTTTGCTAAAAATTAAAAATCAACCGCATTTTCAATAATAGTAATAATAATCTTTATTTCTCCACTGAAAAAACATATGTACCCAAAAATGTATACATAAGGTCGATGAAGAAAATGTCACATAAATAATTAAAAAAACAGTACCAAAAATAGAAAACAATACACTATAATATAAATGTGGCTAAAATATATAAGACATTTTTGGACTTAGTCAAACCTTAAAATAATTATAAAAATAGATTAGATTTATGTCATATGAATTTAAAAAGAGGAAAAAAAACAATAATATGGAAAAAGGAGATACTAAAATACAATTAATTAAAAAATTCACTGACTGTGTAATAGTTTTTGTTTAGCAACAATTTTTTAAGTTTCCCCTTTAAAAACATGTATACTACCAGAGGATTTAATATCTTCGTCTAATAAATTATAGAATTTACACCCTTGATACAGAAAACTTCTCTGATACATAGTAGTTCTATGACAGGCAGTAGGAGATGTTTAGATCGAGTATCATGTGAATGTCCAACTTGATTATTTAAAAAAGTGCATTTGTGTTTGTGGATATATGAACATACTTCCAGAATGTATAGGCTAGCAACAGTCAAAATTTTTAAAACTTTAAAACCATTTACAAGTTTCTCTGTAATTCAAATTTAACAGTATACGAATTGCATATTTTTGCAGTAAAAATATCCTGGTTACATTAATACTATTACCCCAGTTTACAATTCCATACCTCAGATGAGAATGAAAATTAGCAAAATAAGGGTTTTAAGGATATCCTGGCTACAATGCTTAGACATAAATTTTAGAGCAAAACAAGTTTTTCGTAGCTTTATACACAGATTTTCAATGTGATGAGCCCATTGCAGGTGTTTGTCAAAAGTGACACCTAACAAATTATTAGCATCACAGGTATTTAACTCAAGGTCAGTACCATTAAAAATTGTTAGGCCTTTGGAATTGTTATTTAATGTAAATTGTATGGAAACGGTTTTAGTTTTATTTATAAGACCAGCATATAATTTCTTGATAAATTATTTCAGTGGTTGTTTTTACTTCCGTTGAGTTATTTCCTGTAATTAGAACATTTGTATCATCTGCGTAGCACATGACATGAACATTTGATGTTCTTTGCAAGTAATCGATAATGTCATTGGCAAACAAAATATACAATAGTGGTCCAAAATTGAACCCTGTGGAACTCCTTGCTTGACGCAGCAAGTCTCGTTTTCAGCTCCACAGGCCATTTTTACAGTTTGAGCTCTGCTGTCAAGATAGGATGAAAATAGTTCCAAAGCTTTACCTCGAACACCATATCGTGCGAGTTTAGCTTTGAGCAACTGGTGATCTACCATATCAAAAGCTCGCGAGAAATCTAGAAAAAGACCTAGAGCAAGTTTTGAAAATCGTACACGAAAAAGTGTTTTTGTAGGAAATTCTGTAAGCTTTCATTTAAGTTTTATGAAACTTTATCGTAGTCAAAAGAAACGATGATATACAAAAAAAGTAATTAAAAAATAATATTGGTTCGATTTCTCTGAACAAATACAGTTTTCAAGTACCTTTTATTAAAGAAAATATACCTTGCGAACAACTTATGTTATTGATTTTTTTCATATGTATGTAAACTAATAAAAATAGATCAAAACAAATTTTTAACAAATTGTTATGCACAGTTCTTGCAGGAAAATCTTAATTTAGAACGAAAAAGAAACTTTTTCTCGTAGCTTTAAACAGCTGTAACTCGTGAACCATTCATCGTATGAAGATCATTTGGAGCTCATTTTACAGATAATTTAATTCTCTTTAAAAAACCTTTAGTGTTATTATTGCCTAAAGCCAATCAAAAAACAGGTGTTTGTCAAAATGCACTTGAAAATTACAATTTTTCATGTTTTTCTCTTTTATCTCAATTCACTCGTTATCAAAACGATTTTGTACATATAGCAACATATTGAAAATTTGATTCTCTTTAACTTTCGTTAGGTACACTATATGTGTACGATCTATCGTTTTTGAGTTATCGTTATCGAGTTTATCATGTAACAAGTGTTCTGATAGCGCGCTACAAAGATGTTTAAAAATTCATATCTCAACCAATATTGATCGAATGGAAATGAAAAATATTTCGAATTCTCTGCAACTTTTCGCGATTTTAGCGAAAAACCCGCGTGTTTGCGTTACGTCGTAAAACTGTCGTACGAAGTTCCCCCTCCCCTCCGCCGGCGTCTACGGCTGTAGACAAAATAAGCCCGTTCCCAAAATTTCAGCCCTCCCTGAACTATTTCATCCAAATTTTCCCATTTTACTAGGCTATATGTTCTTTAGCTGTCTTCAATTTTAAAAGTTCTGAAGAACCGTGCCTTTGGTCCAATTTTTCCACTTTTCTAATAGCCACTTTGAGCTCATTTGGAAATTTGTAGAACTTTGTCCACTCAAAACTTGATTGTTTCACTCACTGAAGTGATCCCAAAGAGAATAGCCATTTATTTCAGACACCCAGTGTAAGAAAACACATTTAGCAGTTTTGTAAAATTAAATTTATTATACTATTATACTCTGTGCAAACAAGAAATAGTGAAACGTCTAAAAGAAACATGTAGAAGCATGTACAATTGGCATCATTTCCTTAAGTATTACGCTATGCCTTTTTAGTAAGAACCGAGCCTGATCGATCTCTTCCTTTGTACTGCCCTTTTCGATTCCCCGGCTATCTTTCCACGATCAGCGGTAAAACCGCAGCCTCTTTTGGTTATTTTAACTTAAATACACAGGCCATCCATCACCCATCACTCCAAACAAGAAGCTAACTGTTCGGTCATTGAATACAAACATCAAGACATCCACGGCGGGTTATCGTTAACTCTCAACCTGGAGTTATGCAAATAGGGCCAACTTCAACTCAATCCTTATCCATCACCTACAACGCAAGCCGTGTCTGCGGAAGACATGAATTGATGACCCCTAACTTTTCGACAAGAGGGATAATATTAGGGTATATAATAATTCGGCGGAAACCCTTCGGATCAATCGCATCTGAAATATTTTATGTCTTCACTTCTAGCCATACGCGGTGAATCAAGCGGAACAATTTGTTCCGCGGGGGCCGTCATATTCAGAGCCAAGCGGGAAAAATATCCTTCTGTTTTCTTGACACGGTAATTAATAAGATAAAAGTATAAATATGTAATTTCGGACGCTTCGTACACAGGGTGGGGCACTAATACGAGCAACTTCAATCTCAATATCCGGTAAATATTCTTTTATATGTAGTACATATAGTGCATTTTTTGAACTATTTGCGGAAAAATTAGATATAGAAAGCGAATAAGAATGGTTCCACAAGGTCAAGCGTTTTTAAAACTTACTACTACTAGGATGTAATGATTTTTTATTTAATTGCCATGGACGCTTAAATTTTTCTGACAATAATTCCAGATTGGCAATGTCTTCTTGAATTTCTTTGGAGCGCTGCTATAAGCACTTAATAAAACACAACATTTGGTGATATTACTATAGTTTTGCGTTGTTATCTGCACATTTCTATTAATATACGTGTCAAATAAGTTCCAGCACTTAACCCGCGGTTCAAAATCGTAGGGAATATGAGAAAAACTCAGTGAAGAAGATCTTATTAAATATCTAAAATCACAGAATAAAAATGTTACATTCGAAAACAGTGTTTTAAAAGTTATATCTTTATTGCCTTTAAAAAAGAAATTAGAGAACTGCAATACAATTCAAGTGGCAAGTGCACCATCCTCGTCTGAAATAAATAAGACAGTAATGAAAAATGATGACAATCTACAAGACTTTATTGAACTATTCTATAAAGAAAAAAACTACAGTTAATCAACCGGTCAAGTCGTCGGCAAGACTGGCACACAAAGTTAAAAACTGATCAAGCAGATTTTTTTTGTTTCTTAAATTTCTTCTATCTTTCTTTTTTAATAATTATAGCCCATTAACACGTTTTTCGTATTGTTATTTTTTGTTGTGTCTTTTATTTATATTTTTATTATATATATTTTTTTATTATATTTTAACAGAATTTGTTTGATACTTGGAATTATTTTGATACATTTTTCTACTTAAACTGTTATAGTAAATAGGAAAATAAATTATGAAGCATATAAGTGTTGCTCATTTGAATTTAAGGTCAATATTTACAGGTTTTACTGAATTAGTAGATTTGATTACTAGGCATGTATTTAATTTTGTGTGTGTATCTGAAACCTGGCTACAAGCGCACGATCCATCCTGTGCCGTTGCCATACCAGATTATAAATTTTTTAGACGTGATAGGCCAAGTAGAGGTGGAGGTGTGGGAGTATATGTAAAGAATGATATTGCCTGTGAAGTTATTAGATTTGATTTTGAACTCGATGCAGCACTTGAACAGTTATGGCTTAAATTCAAAATTTCTAATAAGAAATATGCGTTAGGAGTTCTTTATCGCCCGCCGAATAGTAGCTTGTTAAATTTTGTCGAGCAGGTTGACACTATCTTATCGGTAGTATTTCCTACTGTAGATGAGATTATTTGCGTGGGTGATATGAACATTAACCTTCTAAATAATGATAATAATCTGCTATCGCAATGCTTTGATTCTTATGGCTTCAGCCAACTGATTAACGAGCCAACTAGAATTGCTGCGCAGTCGTCCACTCTACTTGATCCCATTTTCGTTAGTAATAAAAGTTCAATTAAGACGTCGGGCACTGTTATTGCCGATCTCATTTCTGACCATCATTTAGTATACTGCGAGTATACTTGTCAAATTCCGAAATTTAAACCAAAGATGATTAAATTTCGGGATTATAAAAACTTTGATATCAATCAATTTAATAGAGATCTGGTCCAACAGCCTTGGTTTGACATTATACGTGAACAAGATATTGATAATAAAATAGATATGTTCGCATTACTAATTCTTGAACTATTTAACACTCATGCACCTGTTCGAACAGTAAGAGTTACAAAGCCTAAATCTCCCTGGATGACTAATGCGCTACGTCTATTGGTTGATCAAGAGAACAGAGCACTTAAAAAATATAAAAGATCAAATAATAATACAGATTATGAAGAGTATAAACGCTTACGTAATCTAACATCAAGTGCCTTGCGCAACGAAAAGAGAGCCTACATCCATAACTGTGTTCAAAATGAAAATAACCCCAAAAAAACTTGGAAAGCCCTGGAATCACTTAATGTTAAATTGAGAAAAAGAAATTATGCTATTCCAGAGCGCCTAGCAAATTCCCATGAGATAAACAGCTTCCTCACCAGTAGGATTAATCCTAATGATCAAGTTTGCTCTGATACAATTAATTATTATGAAAATCATATGTTTAATCTAAACATTAATTTTTCGTTTAATATGACTACTGTTGAGGATATCACTAATATTATTCATGAATTAAAATCTACAGCTTATGGTATAGATGACATCTCAAGTACGATGTTAAAATACTGTTCTCCATTTCTTGATATTTACATCGTTCATATCATTAATTGTTGTATAGAGCATAACTACTTCCCTAAAAACTGGAAACTTGCAATTGTCAATCCGATACCTAAAATAGCAAATCCAGTTACATTTGGTGACTTGAGACCTATAAGTATTTTATCCGTCCTATCAAAAATTATGGAAAAAGTATTGTATAAACAATTATTTACATATTTTACACAAAATTATATATTGCCCAAACATCAGTCAGGTTTCCGGAAAGCTCACAGCACATCAACTGCATTGGCTGATATTTTACACAATATAGTTTCTGTTGTCGATGATGGTGATGTGGCAGCACTTATCCTACTTGATTACTCAAAGGCCTTCGACACCATAAACCACAAAGTAATTCTGTCAAAACTAAAATATTATGGTATTGAAGGTCCGTCTTTGAATTTAATAAAATCCTACTTGACAGAACGGCAACAGAAAGTAAATATTGAGCATAATCTCTCCAACGCTATAACACTACTAGCAGGAGTACCGCAAGGTTCTGTTCTAGGTCCCTTATTGTTTATCATCTACACAGCGGATTTAATGTCAACCTTTTCTAATTGTTACTCTCACGCATATGCTGATGATAAACAACTGGTTTATAGAATCGACATCGACAATCTCCCAGCTTTTGAAAATCATGAAAATACAGATTTAGAAAATTTATTCAAAAAATCGAAAAGCTGCAACTTGTCTTTAAACAATAATAAATCTTGCGTATTATTTTTTGGCTCACAAAAAAAGGTTGATATTGTGAAATCTTCATTAAACATCAAAATAAATAATGAAAACATTCCTGTAGTGGAGCATAAAAATAATCTAGGTCTAATAATGGACAGTAAGTTAAAATTTACACAACAAGTTAGTAAGATTGTGCAAAAATCATATGTAGCCTTAAAGCTATTGTATGCTAATAAAGAATTTCTAACTTTTGGTCTTAAAAAAACGTTGACCGAAACTATGGTGCTTTCTAATTTCAATTATGGGGATTATATTTATAGACCTCACCTTAATGCTATCGACAAAGCTCGCATACAACGAATTCAAAACTCGTGCTGTAGGCTTATTCATAACCTGCGTAAATATGATCACATTTTTACCAAGTTTAAAGAACTATCCTGGTTAAACATGGTTAACAGATGGAAGCATCATCTGGCATGTACAGTTTATAAGGTGATATTGACCTCCGCTCCTGCTTACCTCAAAGAGATGCTAATAGAGCGTAGTAACTTTCACCAAATTAATTTAAGAACTATTCATTCTCTGCACATTCCGAGACATCGCACTACACTTTTTCGCAAAAGTTTTCTTTACAACGCTGTTAGTATTTATAACTCTCTACCTCATCATCTAAAGGAATTGACTATCCCACGGTTTAAACAAAAATCTAAATTATATTTTCTTCTATCACAATTATGATCTTATTTTGTTCCTTATCTTTCAATGAATACACTATCATGCTTCATAATTTCAAATAGTATAAATTACTTTTTCTTGTTTCCAATTATTATTCTTCTTATTATTATTTATTCTCTTTGGAGTCTTCTATATTTTTATACTAAGAATTATTAAATCTATTTTTTTTTTGTGTAGAGATTAAGTGTAAGAATAGCACCACGTGTGCTAAACTTCGCCTCATTTTTGTAATAATATCATCACATATATGTGCATATTTACAAAAATAAATGACGATTATTATTATTATGATTATTATTATTATTAAGAACAGCAAATTGTATCAAGCTGTGATTCAATCCGACATAGCTACCTATAATAAAGTCATGGAGTACGGAAAGTTATTTATAGGGTATGACTATTGTAGTATTTTTGACGCAATCGAATTGCGTCGTTGTTTTAAATGCTGTGGGTATCACCACATTTCTAATCACTGCACATTAGAAAATTTTATCTGCCCTCTCTGTGCCCAAAATCACAAATTAGAAGATTGCCCTAGAACTGGTATATTGCACTGCATTAACTGTCATAACTATAATAAACATCATAGCGACCCTGTTAACGTCAGTCATGCCGCATGGGATAAAAATGTCCATGTCTATAATCTCGCTCTACAAAAATTTAGAAACAACAATCTCGTTACCCGACTTACTCGTTAGCTCTGCAGCTGCTGGATAGTACGACATCGTTGCATTTTCTGAGACCTGGCTTAATAATGACATTTATAATTCCGAAATCTTTAATACTAACTTATATGATGTTTATCGCAGTGATCGAAATTTCAATGCAACCAACACTAAAATAGGTGGCGGTGTATTAATTGCACTAAATAAGAAGCTGAATGCTTGTATATTTGACTTTAAATCTTGCTGTGATATATTTGATGACCTCTCTTCTATCGATATTGTGTCTGGAAAGTTAAAACCGTGTAAGGATAATAACTACTTATATATATTTGTGGTATATGTACCACCTCAGACCACTAGTGATAATTATGAAAAATTATTCGATGCTTTCGAATCCTTATACACCATTTATGGATCGAACATTTTAATTATGGGTGACTTTAATATTCCGGAATTTATTACAGGTTCAACCTCTAGTCGTAATTTCAATCTAGTACTTAACTTTTTCAACTTTTTTAATTTTAATCAATATAACAATGTATTAAATTATAGTAATAAGCTCCTTGATCTGGTTATTTCCAACTGTGTGTGCAACGTTTTTAAATCACCCAACGTTTTAATTTCTGAGGATCAACACCATCCTGCTTTAATTGTTGAATCCACATTTAGCAAAAGTAACTTATTTCCGCAGAGAAGTAACGAAGGCTTTAATTTTAAAAAAGCAAACTTCCCGGCGTTATATCAAGAACTGGCCGTGGTTGATGCCTTTAACTTTGCATTCGGATGTCAATGTAGCAGTCTGTGAGTTTTATGATACGTTAAACTCAATTTTTTAAAAGCATGTACCAAAAAAAATTCCTACCAATAAAAGTTATCCACGGTGGTTTGATAGTGATTTGATATCTCATGTTAGACAAAAAAAGCGAGCCTGGAAAATATATCGATCGTCACATTCTGACGACGATTACGACAAGTTCAAAGCCTTAAGATCAACGGTAAAAACTAAAGCAAATGCTGCTTATAAAAGATATGTCGCCAAAATAGTCAGATATTAAAACTGAGCCAAAAAATTTCTGGTAATTTATCAATGCTAAGAAAGGTAACACGTCTATTCCAACATCAATGACTTATAACGAACGTCATTTAGATGATCCCCAATCGATTGTTAACAGTTTTGCCGGTTTCTTTTCCAGCGCTTACGTAAAGTCGATCCCAATAATTTATCGTTTGCAAACAATAATTTATTTCACATCAAAAATATCACCACTGAGGAAGTACGGAAATCTATAAGACTAATTAAGCCTAAAATGACCAGTGGGCCTGACCTTATACCAGCGTTCCTAATTAGGGACTGCGATATCATTTTCTCACATCCGCTGTGTATAATATTTAATTTAATTCTACATACCTGTACCTTTCCCGACATCTGGAAAATTTCCAGAATATCTCCTCTTTATAAGAAGGGTTCAAAGAATGAAATCGCTAATCACAGACCAATTGATATCCTGTGCAATTTCTCCAAAATCTTTGAAATGTTAATTCATACTTTTATGTCAGGTCATCTGAAAAATATTATTTTACCAGAACAGCACGGTTTTATTGAAGGACGCTCCACTAACTTAATATGTAAGACACAATTTATTAACGAAATCCTTGATCGAAGAAGTCAGGTAGATGTTATCTACACTGACCTCTCCAAATCATTTGACAGACTTGACCATGGTTTACTGTTGAGCAAGCTGGAGAATATCGGTCTCAGTGGTGGCCTGACTGCCATGTTTAGGTCCTACTTGACCGGTAGAACCCAGTTTGTTCAATGCCATGGTCATCGCTCTGCTGATTTTGCCCAGGCATGTGGAGTTCCCCAGGGATCGATTTTGGGGCCTCTTTTGTTTGTGATATTTATTAACGATATTGCTAATAAATTGGAAGTGAGATTTCTTCTTTATGCAGATGATTTGAAGATACTTTGTCAGATAAATCCGTTCCACGATTGTGTTAGGTTGCAAAGAAATTTAAATTTAATAAACTTCTGGTGTATTGATAATTATCTCCCTCTCAATATCAACAAATGCAATGTAATGTCGTACTGTCGTAAAAAAGACTTGCTAATACACGATTATGCTCTTGATGGTTGAATCCTTAGTCGGCCAGACTTAATAGTCGACCTTGGTGTTACCTTTGACTCCAAACTATCTTTTAATTACCATATTAGTACCACTGTAGCTGCTGCATATAAGAGTCTTGGTTTTATAATTCACAATATGAAGGATTTTGAATCTATCCACATATTGCGCCTGTTGTTTGTAACATTTGTAAGGTCCAAGCTGGAATATGCATCGGTGGTATGGAGTCCAATATATACTGTACACGTCGCCTCCATCGAGAAAGTTCAACGACGTATTTTTAAGTCAGCCACGTTCGTCCTAGATAGTTCCTATCCTCTCAGAGGCACTCCACAAGAGGTATTTTATGAGCGGTTTCAAATGAGTAGTTTAATTAGCAGGCGAGCTATGCACTCGGTCATCGTATTATACAAAGTAATCCATAACAAACTGGACTGCGACTTTATAATTTCACGACTTGATTTTCATGTTCCTAGAACTAATGCTAGAAGCAACCACCTGTTTTATATCCACACCCAAAGAACAAACATCTACAAATGCTCTCCATTGTATCAGATGGTATGTAACTACTCGGATATTGACTCCAGCTTGAGATACTTTGCTGTAATTTAAAAGATATTAAGCGACTATTTATATAGCCACTTTATTAATTTTTAAAATTTTATGTTATAGTTACATTTATATTTATATATATTTTTTTTCCTCTTTTTTATTTGTCATTAGATTAGATTATTCCTTTCGTGTCACTTTTTCACTTGTTTATTCGTGTCTTGTTATTCTATTTATGCTGTCTATTTAGTTTTATGATGTATTATGTTCATCGTGTATTTTACACCTCTTTGTTTTACTTTACAGTTCGCTGTTATACTTATCCTGTAATTTGGGTTGATATCCGCTGGATATTTTATAGAAATAAATAAATAAATTATTATTTTAATAACATTAATTGCAGTCATATCACCATCGTATCTTTTTGCTGTAACGATGTACACACCTTATGCAGTTGTCTCCTCTCAATTCCTGAGATTCAAGCCCATCACTACCTAGAAGGCCGTCGCATCGGTATGAAGCAAACATGTAAATAGCAAGGAAACTTTATAAGGTACACAAACCGCTTTAAATAAGGTCATTACCATATAGAAAGCTTTTGTTTGGGGAATTGTTCTATAAATATGAATGTCGTTATTATCTATTGACATGGAAAACATAGAAACTAGTGTAGAACAACTATGAATATAAATTTCAAGATGTTTTTCTGGACGTTGACTATGTTACACTTGTAATAATTTTAAACAAAAAGACACGTTTATGTTATACGAACAAAGCAATGTTTGAAATTTCACAAAATATGTGTGTAGATGAGGTTTACAGATATGGAAAGTTGTAGATGATTATCTTTTTGCAAATTTAGAATAAAGTCTTGTGTTTGAATTGCGTGTGGTATATTTTTAAATTATTGCGAGGGCGATTTCTGCTATTAAAATAGCTACGCGCTGTTTTGCTTATCCAACTAAGTTACACACCCTTGAATATTTTTCAATAAATAGATAAATAAATGAAACAATTCTATCAAATTTATTAGTTTACTTTTTAATTTCACATCCCCAAACAAAAGCATGTGTACAGACATTCACTGTTATTAGTTATTTACATATCGGCGTTACATCTTCTATGCACGTGTTGACTATATAACATTAAGGGTATAAAAAGTAGAAAGGGGTTGAGGGCTGGCGCCCCTGTCTAAGTCCTTGTACCTTAGGGAGATTCCTGTAGCTTCGTTGCACCCCCTGCAGTAAGTTTACATCAAGATTAACAAAGTTATTGTTGACAAGTAGAAAAGAAATACGAGCTGGAGCCTTTTAACGAATTTATTAAATTAGAAAAGGTATTCAGATGTTAATTTATTCTTTTCATAGGGCTTAATGCGTTCTTATTGAGTTTCCTCGTATCGATCCGATTCAATGTATTAGCGCTTAGTGATATACGGGGTGGGATTTGTAATTATAGATAACGAGCAGGTTTTCCTATTATGTAGTCGTTCTTTTACTCCTTATTTATCATTTCTATATTGAGTTAAGGTTGATTTTAAATAAAATTAGCATTTATCTGCATAAAAATTCAACAAAAGCCTCGAAGACTGTTAGGCTGGTGCCAAAGCGAATTTGGAAGGCTAAAAAAATATATTAACAAGGGTCAGCTGGAAAGTTTAGTTAAGGTTATAAACTAAGAGATAAAACAAAAATTGAACACGAGATAAAGTGAAATTGTGAAATGGGGGTGCTGTTTAGGCGTTGAAAGTAATTTTTTACGATTTTCGGCGAAACGTGAGCTCCTAGCGAAAAATGTCCTGCACCAAAGTTGTAGATAATAAAAAAATATAAAACTTTCTTATAAGACATTTTTCAACGTAACCCCGCATTTTCCGAGAAAATGGCGGAAAACAGATATTTCGGTTTTTCATTTTTTTTCTCTATTTTATTTCTAGTATTTTACACAGAAATATTAATGACTGTCTAATTCTGCGATCTTTCAAGCTAGATAATGAGAATCTATCAAGTAGAAGGTTTTTCGGTATTCCAGTTGGTGGATATTTCCTTATTTCCTTAAAAGATAAATACTGGGGAAACCGTCTGCACTGCTTCGAAGCTGTCGATATAGGTCAAATAGCTGGGATTCCATATTAGTGAAGCATATTCAAGTTTTGATTTGACTAATGAATTAAAAAGCAGTGTTAAAGTGTAGACGTCAGTAAAGTCGGTTGAATTTCTTATTATAAAACCCAAATTTTTAAAAGAAATTGCATTACGTTATTAAATTAAAAATATTTCAGTAGTGGACTTTGTTTTCTATAGTACGAAATTAAAAAAAAATATATATATTTATAACAAATTTATACCAGGATCCTAGATTGACTATTGTTGAGGTGACTGGTTCTAGGACAGCGATCTAGGCCCATAATTGTCTCTTGTTTCAAGAATGGAGTCTAAAAGTTTCCTTGGTAATTTACGTCTCTTAATGAAATGGAGTGAAAATCGTAGGAAAATTAACCGACTAGGTGGTTTATGAAAAGTTAACGAAATTGTATCTATATGAAAGATAAGCTGTGCAAAAGCTATGCAGGTATGAAGAAGCTATGCAGAAACGTATACAGAAATGTATAAGTATATATGTGCATAAACATATAAGTACATACAAATATATAGAAATATATAAGTATATAAAAGCATATATAAGCATATAAGAATATAAGTATATAAGAATTTAAGTAACTAAGCTGATTTCATGAACTGGATGTTGTTGTTAACGCGGATATAAAAATGTAATATCAATTACTGAAGTCCACAGTTATACGTATATATATATATATATATATATATATATATATGACTTGTAAACCGAGCAGATACGAGATTCTTTCCATATGTCCGGGAATGTACCAAACTTCAAAGACATTAAAAATTATACGGAGGGGCTCTACAAAAACATGTGCACAATCCCTAACAATAAAAGCTGGTACGTCATCAGGTCCTTTGTAAATTTAGGTTTAGGTTTAGTAAAAGCTTTAAGAAATTATCTTGGGGGCCATTGTTAATGCTGGGCTACAGCTCTAACATGCTTTAAGATCACGAAGTTTCAAGTCGAACCTTCATAAAACCAACTTGTTATAGTTTTATTGAAGCAGCAAAAATTGATAGTAACCAGTCCTAAACGTAAAAGGATTTGGTTTGCATTTGTCTTGCCTATGTTTTAAAGGACGATGTACTAGGATGGAAAATATTTCGGCATTTGTGTATGACATGTTTTAATTTATAACAATGACAATGGTTGATAATATAGAATAATACAGAGAGAAATGTCGACACATTTTTACTGCTACGTTTGTTATCCATATTATCTAAATTGTAAAGTTTTCCTTTTCACCCTATAAGTGGATTAATACACGATCATAGGAATGGTACACTACTAATAATGGACATATAATGGGTAATAAAAATAGTAACGACGTCTCCGAATTAATATTTTATGATGACACTTAATATAATATTCAGTAATTTTCGAAATAATTATGTCCGTTATAACCGTAGATTAATACTGAGAACTTTTATAGACATTAAAAGTGCTCGTCTACCACAATCGAGAATAAATAATTTGATAAATATTTCACAAAAATGATTTTGTGTATATTTTTAACTATTTGGATATTTCGTATTCACATCCATATACAAGCAAATTATATTCGACGCTGTTTTCAGAAATAAAAAACACGGTTGTATAATAAACATGTGTTTTATCCTATTGTGGCAAGACCATCATAATTCCTAAACCGCTTTATTTTTGTTGCCAAATCTAGAGAATGCACCAGCTTTGGATTTAATATAAACTATTTTCATGCCGGTTTCTCATATTTACATAAAATTCCTCATGTTTCCGGTCCAAATAGCTAAACACAAATGAAACATACTTGCAGTATTTTCATGCAAACTTTCAAGTTAATTTGGTATAAATTATGTAGTTGAACAAGACAGAACACATACACATTGTCGCGAAACTATTCTCGTGCTATGTATCTACAGGATTTTTTAAAGTTTATTTATTATTTACATTCTACATAACAAATTCCTTATTTTATTATTTGTTTATTTCTGCAACGTTTTACATTTTTAAATAGATGCGTATTTATTTTATTAGACTTACATGCTAATTGTATGACTTTTGTTGACAATAAATATAAAGGCCTATACAAAACAAAAATGCGGCGGTATAGAGTATATTTTACAAATATGAATTTTATTTTCATATTATCTTAAAATTTCAGTCCATTTGAAATCGTCCCAGTTCTTTATCCCAGTAGTTGTTAAATTATGTACAGTCTCAAACACTTGTCTACGAAAATTATGGTGGGGTTGTGAAAAATAAAAATGTTTTTATTCGGAGACTGCAAATTTTTTAAGTTGATGGGCGCCAGCAGCCTCGAAGGTGGTGTTCTCGTAGCCCTGGTGGTTGAACGAGCTCTCAGGGTCGATTTTTGGAATTTGTAGACTGGTTAACGATTTTTTAGAGTATCGGTGGGTACAGCTACTACCCCCTTTACTGTCTCGCCGGCTGACATACACAAGCACCGCTTTTGGTGCCAGGTACCCCAACTTTTGAGTAGGTAGACAGGCGCTGTTGCCTGGTAAGAGTCGTCGATGATAAATAAAAGTCAGAGATACCAAAATATGTAACTCTAAGCAGAACTCTTGCGCTGGTCGATGCACAATTTGTTTTATGAATTTAATCCCTAACAATACTGAGCTAACACTGGTTATTTCGAAGCGAGTTAAAAGTCGCGGCACGATTGTAGGTTGCTGTTGTTGTAGGCTGGCCTTTCTCCTCCACGCTGTAGGGTGTAGATGCACTGGCAACTACGACGCCGAACAGGTCTTGGTTCGTCAGGTATGCTGAAGTTCTGGAAGCTTGTAGATGTAGTAGGCTGAACTGCTGAATTCGCTGGTTGATGTTGACTCGATGAAGGCTCGGAGTGAACTGGTAGTTGTAGCGCGTGCTAAGGCTCGGAGTGAACTGCCGCTGTCGAAACCCCGCCGCGATACTGTAACTTTCGGGGCGGACGGAGCTCTGAACGTTAGGTCGGCTGGCGTTTGGAACGCTGTGTGCCGGATGAGCGGCTGGGGCCGCCTGCTGCGTCGTGTCGGACCCGCCCAGTCATGCCGAGGCGGACGGGAATCTAAACGTCGATATACCCTAAGCGCGTTTATTGCGTTGTATTTTATTAGAGCTGAGATATGAATGGATAATAATGCTAAGTTACAAATTGTGACTTTTTGATTAATTTTAACTGTTTTAAAGGGCCTTTTTTGGCCTCGACAACACACTCAAACCGTAAACTTTAATAAACAACATTGTACTCCAAATCAATTTAATTAATTGGATGGAATTTGCGGTAGGTTCTTGATGAAACATATTCAATAGAATAATTATAAGTATTCAAAAGAATAGTTACAATACGCACTTGATTTATTGTTTATTAGTTTTGTTCAGATTTCTCTGACATATGTTTCGGCCTTGCAACCATTATCAAAGAGTCTTAAAAACTGACCTGAAAGTGGTGGTTCACAGTATATATCTTACAAATCCTCTACCCTCCTAGAGGGGGATAATAACTTGATGCTATTTCTTAAAATTTAACAATACAAGCCGGAACTACGAACTTAATTTTAATTTTATTACTGTGTCTAGTACAGGATTGTTCATAAATTCTGTTTGTGTATTTGTAAAGTTTTTAAGGTCTCTTAGGGCCTTCTTAATTTCTAAAATTTCAAGCATGTCTAGGATTTTTCCTTTATTTGCATTATGCAAAAGTATAACACTACTACCGTTAAAAACGTGATTTTGCTCAATGCAATGTTCGGTGAAACCAGTTGATTTTTTATTATATAAAACAGACTCTTTGTGTTCTCTTAACCTCACATCTATGCTACGGCCACTCTGACCTATATATACGACATCACAGTCGTCACACTGCATTTTATATACCCCCGATTTTTTAATATCTTCTGTCTTTTCTTTATTATTAACCAACACGCGACCTAAATTATTTCTATTCGTTGAAATTGTATTAATACCTAATTTATTTAATCTATGACATACTGAACTGCTAACCTTATTTAATAATTTATACTATGCCACTTTCTGTTTTTTATATTTGGCACGTTATAAACATGTTTTTGTAATAGTTTTCTGTTTATTTTTTATTAATTTGTTAATAAGTAACTCATCATGTCATTGCTTTTTGCTAGCGTTTTAAGAATTCTAACTTCTTTTTCAAAGTTTAATTTTAGAGATAATAGTCTGTGTACGTAGCTATTAAACGGTGACATTTTTATCTTCCAAGATTGATTACAATTCGCATGTGTAAGAATGTCAGTAAAAGTTGGCTTTCTGTAAATATCAAGTTCTAGCCCATGTTCTTTACGTGTCAGCGTAATATCTAAAAAATTTATTGGCCGTTCTTTTTCCATTTCAACTGTAAACTGAATTTTGTTGTTTAGGGAGTTAATAAAATGGATGAAATGTGACAATTGTCTCTCAGTATCCATCCATATACAAAACACATCGTCAACATATCTTACCTAAAAATGTATGTATTTAAGGAGATTATTGTTTGCGGTAAAAAAATTGTTTTCAAAATTTGCCATGAATATTTCAGCTAATAATGGGCTTACCGGACTACCCATAGGTAAGCCGTTTATTTGTGTATACATTTTATTATCGAATTTAAAATAATTTGTTTGATACACATATTAATTAATGTTTGTAAATCTTTTTGTTCATTTTGATTCAATTCACTATTTGAGATAAGATGTTGTAATATATCCTTAAGCTCATGAATAGGGATAGAGGTAAATAAACTTTTAACATCAAAGGAAACTAATTTGGCATTTAATTGCCTAGAAGGACAGTAATTCAGTTTATTCATTATATTAATTTATTTAGCTATACACTGCCTGACACAACAATCCAATTACCTGAAAAAAATTTAAAATAATGAAAAATCTGCTGAAATCAGGGAATTTAATTAAGATGAATTGTTGTGAATTCTGTTAAGCAATTATACGTATAACAGTACGTTATAGTCATGTATTTCAAATAATTTGAAAATATTGTAATCTCACTGTAATTTATTACATAAGCATGTTTGCTACGTTGAATACGTTTTTTATTTAAAGCAAATCGTAAATTTTAGGCATGTTTTATTTTTTAATAGCCATAATATTTGACAGTTAAAATTTTAGATTGAAAAAAAACGAGCCCATACTCTCGACTAAAATTCCGATTATTTCAAATTTTTATAGCGAGGTTCGCCGCACGGAGCGCACTTAAAGGGACAACAGGTCCCGAAAAAGTCATCATCTGTATTTACACTCCATTTGAAAGGATGTTGAGACTATTAAAAAGCGAATTCATAGACCGCGGTCACCCCGGGAGGGTCAAGAAAACATGAAAAGAAGCCAATATATCATCCAGCCCTTCCCGCAGGAATCT
Source organism: Leptura quadrifasciata (assembly GCA_963675555.1). Classification (NCBI taxonomy): domain Eukaryota; kingdom Metazoa; phylum Arthropoda; class Insecta; order Coleoptera; family Cerambycidae; genus Leptura; species Leptura quadrifasciata. The sequence continues at coordinate 6,678,069 of OY776681.1, read as the reverse complement.
GTTCCTCTGCCCTGTCTGGCGTTTCAACGCATAAATATCGTTGCAGCTTTAGTTTATTGGTGTTTCCGAAAAACATATAAGGTACCTAATAGAAACTGACAAAGTGAAATTCATGGGATTTATTTTATCTCGTAAAGTCTACTCGGCTAACTAGAAAAGACGACGGAGCTTTAAATATTATGCCGGGAATTTTGAGTTATGAAAGGTATGTAACGTGGATGGCATAAATCATTTTTTACGCGAGACCCATTCGGAAGAACAGTTCGAATCTGGTTTGTTATTTATCGCATCTGGGTTTGAGAGCTGCGCGCAATATGGGTGTACTTTTTTTTCAGTGAATATTCTTGCGCGTACAAAGATTTTTTAAGTGGAATAATTTATTTTAAGTGAGTGGTTAATGGCATCTTTTATGTATTTATCCCTTCGATTTAAGCAGGATTGAGGCCAGCACGGGACGATATAGTTGTACGATATCAGATAAGAGTTGGTGGTCTCGAAAGACGTAGATGTTAAATCATAACCATCTAAATATACGTGTAATAAAGATACTGAATGTAGCATAATTTGTTGTGTCTCGAAATGACAGAATAATACAGTTTTTATTTATTATTGAATTATTTCCAGTTCTATAATAATTACTTCCACGTCCAGTGGATGTACAGGGTGATTTACCTAAACATGCGGAAAATTATTCAGTGGGTTGTCCCCACCAAAAGGAGTTAAAAAAATTAAGAACAAAAAAAAAATTGGAAAAAAAATTACCTTATTTTTTTTGTAGAACTACATACAAAATAGAAACACAAGATCCAACAAAAAAAGTTCAAAATAATATCAATAACCTCATTAAATCATGGCTTAGAGAAAATCTAATTACTGAACAGAAAAAAACAAACTGATCTGCCACCCCCCCCCCTTTCATATATGGTCTACCAAAACCTCACAAAAAGAATACCCCTTTGAGACCAATAGTTAACAATATAGACAGTCTTACATATTATTATAATCTCTCACCGTTCTTATCAAATATATTAAATAACGTTATAGGTATAGTTGAGATTAGCGCTTCCCGGCACATAAAAAACGCAACAATAACTTTACGACCTCATTAAAATACCATCACACTTTGTGCTGTCTCGACCGCAAATTGACTCGCCTACCTTTATGGGGTTTTTAATGTGCGTCGGGTTGTTTGATGAGAGGCATGCCGCATGGCTCGTGGCGATAATAATTATGTCGTAAAGTTTTTGTTGCGTTTCTCGAGTGCAGCGAAAAAATAAACTGAACTATAATAAACCCAAAGGTAAGAAAATAAAATAAAAACATTTATTTCAATGACCGATGTTGTGTGGGTAAAACTAATTAAATGTTCTTCAGAAGGAGTTATTTATTAAACAAAACTTAACAAAAAGTGGTTACGAATCTTAAGTTTAAATGTACGAAGTGAATTGTTTGAGAACAGAAATAAGACTGGCCTGTTTTGCCTGCATTTCGGCGGTCTCTCGTATACCTCTCGAGGAATGGGTAAATGAGCGTAATTTTCATATTACGGTTTTACGGTAGGCTATTGTTGGCCATTATTGCTTCCAGCCTGTCGGCATTTTTGCCTTAAAGGGATAACCTTTGTTAGTTTTACGATTATGATATTTCCGTGCTTAATTGTGGGAGTACGCTACAACCGACAACCCAAGAAAACTCGTACCAATTAAGTTAAGTATACAGAAAAATCAATGTCCACTTGAGAAACTCTTTTTTACTAAATGTCAAGGTTTTTTTCCTTTCCTAACATAAAAATTTGATAACAATTTATTTTATTAATCGAAACACGTAGCAATGATAAAGCATCGAGTATTTTCCTTAGGTATAATATTACAAATTATACATAGAAACAGCTGGTCGCACCTGTTTGATTAGTCGTAAGAAATTAATATATATTTCGAATTTGACAGGTGCCAGGGTTCGGCACCACGCAGTTAATATCATTTTTCACTTTACCTGTCGACAAGTTTAAAAAATGATTTTTCAACATCAAACTATTAGTTATACCTTAGTAAAGCGACGTTCTACAATCATTCTAAATTGGAATCGTATAAACAGAAGAACGAAGAGGAACTAACCAATTACACAAATGTAACTTTGAGAAGGAAGTGAACTGGTTTTAATGATTTATGGTAATTAGGGACGGCGTGACAGATGTTGTATTGCCAAATATTTCTTAGAGAAGGGAAAGGTCCCTTCGCGTATTCTTGACTTAATGAACTCCAGATACTGCAAAATGTGCGTGAGTTTCGGTGATTAAGCTGTTGCTTTACATAGTTTTTAATTTCGTAGAGGCAGGCGTGCCGAAAATGTAGCGAAAACTGACATTTCAAATAGAATTATAAAATTATAGCATTTTAAAGAGAAAAAAGCAACATCGGGAAGTTAAATTAATTACTACTTACTTTACTTACTAATTTGTTTTTTAATTTTATTGACGCAATATGGAGTGTAATTGTTCGTATTCTCTTGCCGTACGTTGAATTTAAAGCGTGTGGGCTCTGTGCGATGGTGGTTTTCCCCATGCATCATGCTATATTCACTAATGTACCCCAGTATATGAAATTGAAGATGCCAAAGACTAAAATATGATTTGTTCTGATGTTTAAAATATGAAATATGTTGATAAATGTTTAAAAAATGATTGGAAACGTCCATCTAAATCTATTAACAATTAAAATTTTGATCAAAAACAACAATCAGCTTTAGTGTTTACCAAGAAACAATTCATAAAGGAGGCGACGTTCAACTACAGGGTGTCTCGCCGGAAACTGAATTGATCGATATAGAGAAAAGTACGCATTAGAAAATTTTGAAAATTTAGATAATTACTAATGTCGATGTGGCCAATCCAACTAAAATAATTACAAGCAGTTGGCACTTCCGCTTATACCGGAAGTCGATACCAGCTTGCTTATTTCAAATGGAACAACCTATATATTTTAGGGTTTTCGAAAAAATTCTAAGTCGAAAATATGTAGCATATCCTATACCTAAACCTAGCCATTTCAAAGACATTTTATAGAAAATTTGACAGGTGCAACGGTTTGCAAGAACCGTTATAACTTTCTTCGTGTAAAAGGTCCTCATTTGCTTCTTGTCACATAAAAAGAACACAAGGAGAACTACGTTCTACAACTGAAATAAATTCAATAATATTATACCAAGTGTTCCGTTTTTCTTACATTTTGTCAACTTCAAACCGCGAAAACTTGTTTAGGTCAAATGGAACACCCTATATATTTTTTTACGTCAAGTTGTGTAAAATTGAATTCCCCTTTTCCTTAGCATTGGTGCGGTTAAAGTTACAACTTTTTGAAATATTCGCGATTTTATTAGAAATTCATGAATTGTTGTAATCATTTCATCAAAATAGCCATGATTAGAAACAATCAGTCATTATCTTATGTCAAAAAATGCCAGCACGTTTAAATTAAACCCACGAAGACTTTTTAAATTTGTTTATTATTATATTATGGAGAATATGGTAAAGTAATATCAAGAACTTGCAGCACATTTGCTACTCGATATCCAGAAAAACGGAAGCCGTCACCAAACACTGTAAAACGCATACTGGAAAATTTTAAAAAATTATGGCTCTGTCATGGCATAAATGCAAAGAAGAAAGCCTATTGTTGATGACGAAAACATTGAAATAGTCATTCTGGGATATTTTCATGCATTTCCAAGGATGTCATTAAGACACGCCGCTCTGGAATCGGGACTATGCAAGGATTCAATTCACAGAATCTTATTAAAACATAAGTTTCACCCGTTTTCATTCCATATGGTTCAAGGATTAAAAGAAACAGATTTCCTAAGAAGACAGAATTTTTGTGAGTTTATTCTAATAAGGTCTGAGGGTGACGATTCTTATTTGGGAAATATTATATGGACAGATGAAGTAAAATTTACTAAAAATGGACTTTTTAATAGGCACAATTCGCATTATTGGAGTGACTCAAATACTCATATGTTCAGAGAGCGAAACTTTCAGGAAAGTTGGCAGTTCAATGTTTACTGTGCCATAAGAAACGATAGAGTGGTGGTATTACAATTTTATCAGGAAAATTTAAACGGCAAATTAAATTTTCTTTTCTGCTAATATGTATAGGTAATTTTTTTTTTTTTTTTAGGTGAAAGATCTGAAATATCTTACAAAATTTGAATAATAACTATTTACAAAATTTACCTCTCGCCAAACATAGAAACATTTTTTATCGGCACGACGGTGCTCCCCCACATAACGCATATTTAATTAATAATTATTTACAAGAAACTTTTTATGATCAATGGATTACCAATAATGGACCTTTCTTATGGCCTCCTCCTCGCATCCCCGATTTATCAGTTCTGGATTATTTCATTTGAGGAGTTTATGAGAGCCCATTAACAACCATTGAAGATTGTATGCAAAGAGTAAGAAATGCATTTCAAAACATATTACGGGATTCATTCAGAAGAGCTACCCATGAGGAACTAATCCGAAGGTGCGAAAAATGTGTCGGGGTTCGAGGGTGGAATTTTGAGCAATTATTAAATTAAAATGAAATCATATTTTAAATTGATCTTCTCTCTGCTATTTTAGTTCATGCCATATCTTCAATTCGGTTAATACGCATGTTACAGTGTTAGTGTTATTTTGCGTTTTTGTGGATATCGAGTAGCAAATGTGCTGCAAGTTCTTGATATTACTTTATCACATTTTCCATAAATAATAAACAAATTTAAAAAGTTTTCGTTGTTATAATTTAAACGTGCTGGCATTTTTTGACATAAGTTAATGACTGATTGTTTCTAATCATGGCTATTTTGATGAAATGGTTACAACAATTCATGAATTTCTAATAAAATCGCAAATATTTCAAAAAGTTGTAACTTTAACCCCCACAATGCTAATATCAGAAAAAAGGGAATTCAATTTTGCACAACTTGACGTAAAAAATACAGGGTGTTTCATTTGACCTAAACAAGTTTTCGCGGTTTGAAGTTGACAAAATGTAACGCGAAAAACGGAACACTTGGTATGATATTATTGAATTTATTTCAGATGTAGAACGTAGTTCTCCTTGTGTTCTTTTTACGTGACAAGAAGCAAATGAGGATCTTTTACATGAAGAAAGTTATAACGGTTCTTGCAAAGAGTTGCACCTGTCAAATTTTCTATAAAATGTCAAATATCTCTGAAACGGCTAGGTTTAGGTATAGGATATGCTACATATTTTCGACTCAGAATTTTATGCTCTTTTCGAAAACCCTAAAATATGTAGGGTGTTCCATTTGAAATAAGCAAGTTGGTATCGACTTCCGGTATAAGCGGAAGTGCCAGCTGCTTGTAATTATATTAGTTGGATTGGCTACACTGACATTAGTAATTATCTAAATTTTCAAAATTTTCTGATGGGTACTTTTCTCTATATCGATCGATTCAGTTCCCGGTGAGACACCCTGTATAGATCAGCAACAAAAAATATATTTTTTTGTATATACCATTACTTTGTAAGTCTTTAAACTGGATTCCGCCATATATATCTCAAAAAAGACACTTAATTATTATTATTATAATGTCTTTAAATTGGTTTGTAGAAAAAAATACATAAAAAAAAGAGAAATACAGCGATAGCTATGTAAAGATTTTAAGGAACTTATTTCAACCTTTATGCACTCACTGTATACTGAGCTAGTATCCAATAGAAAAAACTTTTCCTATAACCGTAAATGTCCACAATAGTATTTACAATTCGTTAGATGCCATCATTTCATTAATCACCTCACTCTTTTCATTGGAATTCGTGTTTGTCTGTAATAATTTTTATTACACTCATTTCTTCATGTCTGATGACGTTCTTACTCATTTTCAAATCAAATATCACTTAACGACGTAATAAAATATTCTTTATAGGCCAACGTCACATTATTCGAGCATACCTAAAGCATAAAAATATCTTTTAGAGCCATCATCAGAAAATCGTGGTACATCCACCGCCGCGCCGAGGCGTAAATTTCCTGAGACATGTTGACAAAAGCAAATAAAACAGAGGCGACCCGGTCGTGCGGAAGCTGCAGGATATAAACCACGTGATGCAGTCTGCCGCAGAGACTGTTAATTGGAGGGTTGAGGTGGTATGTGGCCAGGAAACATCGCCATTGTCACGTCCTGAACAGATAGCCCATCCTGGAACTGCTTGCTTGGCAGGTGAAAGATGCAATTAGTTGTCGTCGGTGTGTGGTCAACTACGTTGAGCGTCCTGAAAGTGAACTGGGGATTATTTGGGATTAATTAGGGAGCTGCTCCTCTCAATAAAAACGAGGGGCAAGAAGAGATAATTCACCTTGGCTCGAATAACCACCTAACGTTCAGCTGAAACTGAAATTCGCAAGACTTATGGACGGTAGTAAAAATAAAAGATATCCGGTCAAAACAGACGATAAATAAGGATCTAACATTAGCCTACTTCGCGATAAACATGTGGGAAGCAGTGTTGGCATCGGGGTTAGTGAAGTGGGCCTTGCTGATGACGGCAGAGATGCATTTCAGTATTTTTCTTTGTATAATTAGATTATTTCAGATGACCATTGTACACCTTTATATTTACTATATTTTCATTAAAATATTTACTATTTTGTGGACTACGATAACTAGTCCCGCATGCAAAAATCACACAGCCACCCAATAGATATAATCAAATACAGGGCGGGAACAATTTCCTGGTGACGACGTGATTAGTTCCGTTTCAATTTCTAGGTTGACTTTAGGAATACAATTTTGAAATTTTGGCATATCATTTGCGACACAAGAAGCCACATTTTGACTTAATGACATTATAATCCCCCCCCTCATGCAAAAACCCCATTGCTGCAACTTAGAATAAATGTTCGATATGGTCTCCACCGACTTCTATGCCTTCATAAAAGATTTTCTTACATTGAAAAATACATTTTCCTGTCCTCTAATAAAATTCGATGCATTTTGTCCCACAGTTCTTCTTTTGAGTTGATAGTATTTGCATGGACTAAAGACTTCACACATCCCCACAAATAATAATCCAAAGGATTATAATCAGGACTCATTGATGGTCAAGCAAACTCACTTCCTCGACCGGTCCATATGTGTGGGAAAGTCTTATCAAGATAATACCTGACTTCAATGGAGAAATGAGGGGGAGCTCCATCTTGCATGAACCACATTCTGTTCCGTATATCTAGCATGAAAGCATCAAACGGCATGAGGATTTTCTACTTCCCAGTAATGGGTATTTCTCCAGTTAAAAACGCCTCGGCGAGTAAAAGTTGCTTCGTCGATAAATAAAGTGTTTTTAACAAAATTTCGATCCCTGTTGTGTTTATTTAGAATAAATTGACAAAATTGTAGCCTTTGTGGAAGATCCCTTCGAAGTAAATTTTGTACAGAAATGAGATGATATGGGTAGAAGCGTTCTTTACGTAAGACTCTTAGGACATATTGTTTACTCACCCCCCTGTTGCCGCTGCTAAACGACTTGAGCTGACTTGAGGATTTTCAACTACACGAACTAAAATTTCTAGTTCTTGATCTGAAGTAATTCGTTTCGGTCGTCCTACATCGTTTTTATGGCGAAATGAATTCGTTTCTACCAAACGACGAAACAGATCTTTGAAAATCTTATGGTCTGGCTGTATTCCATTTGGTATCTCCTCGCTGCAGCACGTCCGCTAAAATTATTTTGTGCGCAAGCACATTGTTACATGGCCTATGTCCATTTAACAGTTTTATTTAAAAACTAGAGTTTTGTGGATATTTAGCACGATCTGTATAACATTTTTCGATTCAGTTTTTGTAAGTGAAACTGTTTTCAACTAACAGAATTTTACTTGTATAACTGCTAAACCATTTCACACTGTTTTATGTACTTAGTTATATGTCTTAGGAACTCAAGTCATATTCTAAACTATGATGTATCTCATTTCGTTCTACACAGCATCCCAGGAAACAATTAACAATTTGTCTACAAAATTTATTTACATCAGATATCTATTTTTTAATTTTTATATTTTTGTTTACTATACTGTACATATGGTTATTTTCCTTACCTTTTCTCATTATATATATAGTAAATCCTATAAGATGTAATATACTTACTGAGTTATCAATACGTTTTACTATTTATTTACATCTGTTCATATTTGTGGTTATGTATAAAATAGAAATTACAAACTGAGGCAAAGACATTGGTATGGAACAAAAACTTTTATTATAGATTCCTTTTATCGATTATATGCCACTATTTTAGTTGTAAGTACGGGAATCTACAAGGCAAGTTGGTGCGCTTAACGCAACCATTGACAGATGGCCATACTTGTACTATTTTTATATTTTATAGCTTTCAATTTAAATAGGGAATTAGATTTCTCACATTTTTTTGGTAGCGTTGTTTTCCAGTAACTAGGACAAAAAGTTTACCTTATCAGTAAAATTCACCAGGAAGTCATTTGCTTGCAGCCTTTGTACTGATTCAAACGTATATAATTTTCAACTGTGGCCTTCAGTAATTGATATTACAATTTTTATATCCCAGTTACAAAGTGTTTAATATACAGGTAATTTCATTATTCATTTAAAAATTTAATTAATCTTCAAATTTTGCCTTTGATATAATTTCAATTATTTTTAAAATAAATTTGAATTCAAAGTCAATTCTTTTTTAATTTAATAAGTAGTTAAAATACTATATGTACCACATGGTTTTAAAAATATTTTTCTCTTTCCTTTTCATTTTTTTGGCAATTTATAGTTTTTATGAAATCAGCTTTCGTGCAGCTAATTTAAATATGTTTTGTATAGTTAACTTGCTTAAATTTTGTACAGCTAACTTGCTTATATATGTACTTTTAACTTGCTTAAATTTTGCACATGCATTCATGCTTAGATATTTACAAGCTTACATGCTTCGATGCTTATATTTTTAGATACTTAAATTCTGAGATACTTCTTCTACATTCCTGCATTTTTGCACAGTTTATCTTTCATAGATAAAATTTCGTTATCTTTTCATTAAACCACATAGTTGGTTAATTTTCCTACAACTTTCACCCCATTTCATTGAGAGACGTAAATTGCCAAGGAAACTTTAGAATTCATTCTTGCAACAAGAGACAATTGTGGGCCTGGATTGCTGTCCCAGAACCAGTCACCTCAACCATAATCAATCTAGGATACTGGTATAAATTTGTTATATATATATATATATATATTTTAAAAAATTTCAATTTGTCTTTCAAACCGATTTGTCTATTTTTCATGTAATATATTTTAACATTCATTTTAAACTATCTTTTTATTTCTCTTACCAACAATTTCAGTTTGATCTATAGTAGACTGGTTATTCGAGAAAAAGAGACAATTTTGCTTATTTTACTATAGATGGTGCCCAATTTAACATCAATTTTTCTTTGTCTCCTTTTCTCGAAATAAACAGAAATCTGTCGCTTATGCTGTACATGTCAGAAAGGGTAAGTTTCTCCACTCTTACGAATGCTCTGGACCCACGGCTCTCTGCTCCGACTTAAACCAGCTAGTCGTCCGCATATGTTGCCTCAATTCTTTCTCAAAAATAAATAATAAGAGAAAGGAGATAACAACATATCATATTCCTCATTTCCCTATTTGAAAAATTATTATGTCTAGGCATTGTAAATAAAGAAATTAGCTCGAGGAACACAAGAACAGAATAAAATGATTAAATAACGTAAATGACGGAATTAAAACGTAACCAAAGCACACTTTTCAATAAATACACTTTGTTTCATTAAATTTGAATTTGTCTTTCAAAAAATTATTGAAATGTTTAACGCCACTTTTCTCGAAAACGGTTGGAGTATTCAAGTTCTACCAAGTATACCTTTTATACGTGGAATGACGCCCTCATCAGATTTTCTGGTTAAAAGTACCACAAAGTTACGAAAAAAAGTTATTGAACATTTCTGTTGGAAATCGATAAAAAAATATAAAAAAATTTGTTTGACGAACAAAATGTTTTCGTTCTATTTATCACAAATAAAAGTGTTTTTAAAATTAATGACTCAGGTGACCGTCTGGTAACATGGATTTTCATAATCGGTACTATCTCCTGAACAGATTCCAGCAAAAATCGAATCCTTATTTAATTCAAAATGACAGCGCCCATATCGCCTGGTCTATAATTATTTATTAACTTGTTTGTAAACGATTTGTACGTATGTTTCAAATAGTTTTTAATTAATACAACGCATTTCGGCTTACATGTTACATGATTAAAAGTGGGTTTGTAAATTAATTTCCGTCTTAAAGCTAATAATTAATTACAATAAATTTCAACATCTATTAAAATATCGTTAATAACTCGAACCGTTTTCTATGCATGTTAATTTCATGTTAGCTTGTTTCAACAACTGACAATTTAAAGTAAACTTTCTAATATTCAAACCGTACGGTATTATGCTGCAGTTCTCCGTTCAGTTAATTAAAAAGTATGTTTAGCATAATAGCCCAGGTACTGGAAACGTTCGCTTTGAAAAAAAAACAAACCGGAGGACGTTTCCCAATTTATTATTTTTTTCTTGGGGTTTTAATTTGCTTTGGCATGGCGCTGGACTGTAATAGAAAACAATATCTAATCGCAAATATAGGAACTTAACAGTAATTGTACACATACATTTTATTTTAATAGTTTAAATATCATAATTATGCTTAAAACAGGTACCCATCAGACTTCTGATCACCCTTAATTGTTTATATATTTGAAAAATATGCAAATGAAGTTTTTAAAAAGCCCCACTGCATGATAAGTAAGTCTTTAAGTCTTTATTACAATATTAAATAAATGCAAATTGTGTTTAAATTGCTTAATACACAATTACAGAGGTGTTAAACGCTACGGTAAAGATACACTAATGTTGTTATTACAACAGGTTGTACTCGAAACAAAATGTAAAACAGGAGCTGCGATGATAATTTGTGTACATATTATGCCACTTACATCAGGTTGTTCCGCGCGGAAAACTGACATTTTGTACGGGCGCTGGCGATTATTTTAACAGATACAACTTCGGTTAAATTTGTCAAAGGCATATTAAATATAAAACCAGTTGAATATAGCATAGTCATAAATCAACACCCAGTAATAATTTAATAAAACTACAGTCAACAGTAAGTTTGATAATGACATCTATCTAAGTTGTAGTTGAAATAATTTCTGACATTTAAGTCATTATGACATTTCTTTTAAGTAGGAAATTTTATTTTTATAGTTGGTAAATGTTTTCCTGGAGAAAGACAAGGAGGTTTAAATTAGGTTATGTTTGCAATGAAATTAATCAAAATTCATATGGTGTTTTGTTTTGTTTATTTTGGGTACTTTGATATTTAGTGATATAGAACAATAAACAACAGATAAAAGAGAGGTTGTAAAATTGGAAAAACAAATTTAACGAAAAAAAGAACAAGTGAAAATTAGGGAGTGAAGGAAAAAAATAATAAAAAAAATTAATAATTTGAAATTGAATTAAAAAGTCAGAAATTGTGGAGATCAGCGAAGAAGAGTAAAAATAGACTGTAAATAAGAAGGAAGAGGTGTTATTGTGGATAGGAATTGCAGAGGAGATAAGGACGAGATAAAGTGAAGAATTAATGAAAGGAGAATTGTTGGATTTGGAAAGAGAAGAGTGTAGCTACGAGAAGGAAGGTTTTTGTGTGTTTAATTTTGGACAAGGTTGTATATTAAAATTTAAATAGTGTATTAGACTTTCGAACCTGTTATAAAACTGCTAAATTATCTAAATATCAAGGAAAATAAATTACTTATATCAGATTAAAAATTTTACTTTAATAAAATTTCATTTTAAAACAGGAGCTGAATTTGAACCTGCTCCTGAAGGAAAAGATAAGCTAGCCGGCCCATTAAATAAATTTGACATACTTTCGGATCAAAAGGTAAGAGATTTTAATTTGATCTTTTTGGTTTTAAAGTTTTTTTTTTTGGGTTTATCTATTGGAAATAAACAAGTTAAAGTTTGATTAGTACTGCAAATTATTAAGTTCAATAATAGTAAAACAGTACACTATATTAGCATTGAATATCACCCACCACTTGGATGTAATGAATTTTTTTTTTGAAATAATGCAATCTGCATATGGATATTAAAAAAATCGCCACAGTCACAATTATGGGCTTTAAGAAAAACTTATGTGAGTACCAATTACGAGACATCTTGTTAATGTTTTTGAATCATTTCCATTTCCTAAAAATGTACAGGGTGGCCAAAAATTATTTTTCAATTAAGAACATTTTAAATTGAATTTACTCAATTTTTTCAAATGGAACACCCTGTATATTTTTTGACGATGTGATGTAGAAATGAAAAACGAACATTTTTGTAAGTAATTACCTAGGGCTAATTGCAACCAATTTCGTTTTATTGAGCAATAATTACAAAATTCAAAAATAAACTTAAGAAAAGAGGTTTCTTCAAATAACTCAGTAGAAAAAATTATAATAAATGTTCCACATGTTGCCCACTTTGATTGACACATCTATCTCTATGCGCTTTTGAAATGAGGTTCCCACTGTTCCTAAAACTGCCCGTGTGATAGATGCAAAGGCAGTTATTATTCTTTCCTTCATATTTTGTACGTTGCTGGTGTGTCTCTATAAACAATTTCTTTCACGTATCCCCATAAAAAGAAATCCATTTTTGTAACATCTGGGGATCTAGCAGGCCATTTAGTGGGTCAATTTCTTCCAATCCATTGATTAGGGTAGGTATTATTTAAGTGGTCTTTAACTGCATTCAAATAATGTGGTGGAGCACCATCTTGCTGAAACCACATCCCATTTCGAATCCTTTCAGGGAGATTTACCAATAATTATGGCAGATAGTTTTCCAAAAAAAATGAAGATAAATAGCTCCAGTCAATGTACTATCAAATAAATGTGGCCCTATTACATGTTCTCCAATAATTCCTCCCCAAACGTTTATAGACCATCTGTGGAACCATGAAGATACAATGTTCTTACCAACTGGGCTATTCTTGTACCATCCTTTCGAATTGGGTTGACTCCAGTATGGGTTTGGTGTTAAGAATAATCTGTCGGTCTGAATAAGATTTCCCCTTTTTTCCGTCAACTTCTTAAACAAACGAACCGGACACATTTGTGGATTGTCGAAATTTGCAATCAACCATTTACTATCCGACAGTTTTTTAGAACCACCTTGTGTGGTTTTGGAGAATATTGGATTATATTCTATCCGACCTTTTGGGTTTCCGAAATTATCAGTTTCTTCTTTGAAGTATTGGATACACGCAGAATATCCTTCTCCTCCTCTCCATGCCAGCTCATGTGAAACTATGAAAAAAAATTTACGCTGCAATCCATCTGGAGTATTTTCATCCCACATTTCAATAATTTTTTTGTATTCGTCACTGGTTAAGGCTGAAGCACTCACTTTTCTTTTTAATGGGCCTCTCTGTAATTTTTTGCGCTTAGCATCGCGTGCAGCTCTGGCGGTCGCAAATTTCACATCAGAAAACGGATCAAATTTTATTTTATATTTTTCGTAATAAATTTCTTGTAACTGCTTAGCAGTAGAGTTCCACATCACTTTGACCACACTTTCCTTATAATCTTCAAAATTTTTCTTTTTCATATTAAATGCGTAGTCCTCCAATATAGTAGCCACCTGTACTACACTCATACACTCATGAATATTATACAACTTTTCGTCACAAAATTCAACAAACTGTTTCCATACACTTGATTTTGATTTTTGGGTGTTATCTGGTGTTATATTTTGAATTTCTTGTCTAATTACTTGTTGATTTTCTTTACCAAATCGCGACATTTCGCTATACACTTATTAAACTCAACGCACAGACCTTTTAAACTAGTAATTATTAAGCTTTGTGACAGAACCGGTTAAACAAAAATGACAAATCAACATATGTCAAAACAACAATACCCTGGCCAACTTGACAAGCAGTGAAATTAATTTAAAATGTCAGGTTGGATTAATAATTTTTTTCCAAATTATGGTGTTAAGTGGTGTGAAATTTTCTTACCGAATACCACGCAAGCTTAAATTATTCCTGGAAATTTTCTAAGTTCTTGTGATATTATAAGTGAAAAGTTGCCTCATCACTGAATAAAACAGTATTGAAGAAGTTGACATCATATTGCATTTCACCTATGGCCCAATTACAAAATTGTAGGAGCTTTGGAAAACCATCATCAGATAATTCCTGGTGCGTTTGAATATGATATGCATGCAACTTATTTGTTTTTAAGATTCAACCCACAGACCGTCTACTTATTCCTACTAATGAGCTCACTTCTATTTGATTAACATGAGGATTCTCAACCGTTGTCAGTACCACAGAAAACTCATTTTCTTTGTTCACAACACATTTTATTCAAATCTATTGAGAAGGATTGAAAGAAATGGTCCCACTAAATATAGACGTGTGTCAATCAAAATGGGCATCTCGTCGAACACCTATTATAAATTTTTCCAATGAATTATTTGAGGGAACCTCTTTTTTAAAGTTTATTCTTGCATTTGACACTTATTTATTTATAAAATGAAAATGATTGCAACTAGCTATAGGGAAGGACTTACAAAAAATGTTCGATTTTCATTTCTACATCACATCGTTGAAAAATATACAGGGTGTTCCATTTGAAAAAATTGAGAAAATTCAATTTAAAATGTTCTTAATTGAAAAATAGTTTTTCGCCATCCTGTACATTTTTAGGAAATGAAAATAATTAAAAAACATTAGTTAGATGCCTCGTATCCAAGTGGTTGGGAGATATTCAATGTTAATATAAGATTGAATAGAGCCTAGAAAAAGGCTTCAACAAATGTACTGATATACATTGCATTCCATTAAAAAAAAGGCACTTGGTCCTGTAATTTCGTCTTGGCTTGCCCTGTACGAAAATAATTTCGAGTTATAGACTTTTTTATCTAGTTTACTTACAATTTTTTAAAAAATTTCCAGGTATCGTAGATCTCGAGACATTGCCCCACCTTATATATAGTTTTATGAGTTGACGCAAGAAGGATTTATTTCTTACAAAAATATACAACTTTCTTAGGTACGAATGGATCCTAGAATCTGGCCTTTGAATTAAACCTCACACTCGCACAAAAATAATAAAAATTACACTGAACAAAGCGTTTAATATGAAACTTTTGTTAGGATTTGATTTAAATTTCAGTGATAAACGTTTTAAAGTATGGTAGCATGCAGGGACAAAGAACTACGGGCATTAAAGGTAACAAAATATGCAGGCTGAAGATGAACTGATTAACACAGAAAAAGGGAAGTTATTATGTTGTTGCTAGAAGATGATAAGATAAGTCTAAAGAAAAATGAAACTAAAATTACTGAAACGCAACACCAGCGATAGTTGAGCTGTTATGTTCCGTTGGGGCTACCTGCTTTATATTTTTAAGATAACAAGCTTGATTGTATCCTAAATACGCATCACGGAGCTTGAACCGACAAATCAAGTACATGTTGAATTAATGACACCTCATTATATATATATTTGACAAAGGGCGAGGAGGATTTAAACGACACGAGGGCTGTCGTTCACGTAAGCATCGTGGTAGAAAAACATGTTTTATTGTGGAAATTGTTAGGGAGAATTTTTTTTAGGTAATAATTGCCACGTTGACTTTTGACTGTTGATCGTAACGAAATACACAGGTGTATTATCATAAAGTGGTATACGTACCTTCTGGAAATACTACTACTACTGCTACTTTCTTATAAACAATGAATATAACAGTAGAAAGTAAGAATCTTTTAAATTACGTGATTGAAAAATTAAATACCAACCTAGAGTTAACCTTATCAACAAACGATATTAACAATTTATATTACATTGGAAAGCAGGAACTAAATAAACCGATCATAGTACAACTCGTGACTTACATAAAAAACTAGAAATCTTAAGAAGCTGCAAAAAACTAAAGGAAGAAGGAAAAGATAAAATATTCATTGCAGAGGAACTTACGCACGAGGAAAGAGAAAGAAGTAAAATATTAAGGCGACACCAGAAAGAAGCTAAAGCTCAAAATCTAGAAACTTATATAAAAGGAGATAAACTTTTCATCAACGGTAAGGCTCACACCGCTGAAGAATTAATTAAATTAGAAAATAGTGGGCACAATATACAAGAAGAAAGGGACGGAGAGGATGAAGTTATATTAGAAGAAAATGGCCATGAAAATACAGGGAGTGCAAGTTCTGTGCCGTACATCCAAACTCGAAAAGCCACTCTTACCGAAGAAAATAAAAAACAAGACGAAAGAGCGCGAGCTAAGAAGAAGGGGGATTGTACAAGAAAAAACATAACACGTCTTAGGAGCCAGATAAAGTAGTCTTTCTTAATCATTTATTATTACTATTAAGCATTTATATAAATCAGGTATATTAGTATTAAGTATTACGCAAACTAAAATATAGAATTTTTTGTTAAAAGCAACGTAACCCATAACATTACACCTATAATCTTCTCACACTATATAACTGATCACTTTCCAATTATACTCTTATTAGAATTAGACAAACAAAAACCAACCTTAGATCAAATCCAATATCAACGATATACAAACTATCCAAACTTAAAAAACGATTTAAGAAAAGAAAGTTGGCAGGAAATTTATAATAATAATAATGTTGATGTAGCTACACAGTTATTTATAAATAAAATAAAATATTATATCTCTCGAAATACAAAAACTGTTAAATTAAAGTCAATCAATACAAAAAACAAAATGCATAAAAATGCGCTGAAGAACCCAAACGACACGAACCTAATGGCAGAATATAAAAGATATAAAAACAAACTCACACAACTACTAAAAATTGCACAAATAAAATACAATAAAATGGAAATAGACAAGAATATCAACTCTAGTAAAAATTTGTGGAATGCTGTTAATAAATTATGCAATAAAAATAATAAATCTGAAAAGCAATAAATAAAATAAAAACTGAAAACGGCAATATAACAATAAATTCAAAAGAAATTGCAAACACATTTGTAAATTATTATACAGAACTAGGCAAAAAGTATGCGAAAGAAATAAAAATACCCAAAAATTTTAAAGAAAACTATAACATAATAAATAATTCAATGTATTTATATCACACAGATCTGACGGAAGTAAAAAGCGTAATACATAGTTTAAAACTAAGAAAATCCCCTGGATTAGATAATATACGGGCAGAAACGCTAAAAGAAATTGAAGATGAAATTGCAAATCCATTAGTATATTTAATAAACAGAAGTTTTACTGTAGGTCAGTTCCCGAATATCTTAAAAATAGGTGTAATAAAACCTCTCCATAAAGGTGGAGATATAACTGAGCCAAATAATTATAGACCAATATCCGTGATTTCTAACATTGCCAAAATTTTTGAAAAAATCTTGAAGAACAGAATAACATTTTTTAATAAATTTAACATTATATCTAAGAGACAGTTTGTTTTCCAGAAAAACAAATCCACCGAAGATGCTATAGCATACCTAACACGGTATGTTTATGAGGCTTTAGATGAAAAATCACCATGCTTGTGTATATTTGTGGACCTTGCGAAAGCATTTGACACGGTATCGCATAGCAACCTCTTAAAAAAATTAGAATATTGTGGCTTGAGAGGAAATATATATAATTTAATAAAAAGTTATTTGTCCGAAAGAATACAATATGTAAAAATAAATGAAACTATTAGTGAACCAAGAATTGTCAGCTACGGAGTTCCACAGGGAACAGTTTTAGGACCACTTCTGTTCGCTGTATACATAAACAACTTACTTTCGATGCGAGATATCACGGCTAAAATATTAAGTTTTGCTGACGATACAGCAATACTTCTTAAAACCAAGTCATGGAAAAATCTAAAAAATAAATCGCAGAAAAGAATTTAAATCGTTCGATTACAATTTACTCACTGTTAACTTTAAAAAAACTAGTTACTTACTATTTACCTCATATGCTAATAATCTACCTAACTTTGGTCCACCAAATATTGAAAATCTTTTAAATATTCCAGAAGTAGATTCAGTGAAATATTTAGGTATCATCATTGACAAACACTTTAAATGGGAGTTGCAAGCAAAACATGTTGCAAAAAAAATTCGAGGCCTGCTATACCGATTTAAATACCTAAAACCTTATCTAGATATAAAACATCTTAAAATCCTCTATTATTCGTTAGTACAATCGCATCTAACATATGGTATTATCGGATGGGGAGGTATTTGCGACACTTACCTAAAAAATTTAAATAATCTACAAAAATGGATACTAAGAATAATTTATAGTAAAAGTCGTAATTACCCCTCAGATGATTTATACAAAATAAGTGAAATATTCGATTTGAGGCAATTATTTTCTTTAAAAATTTTATTATACAGTTTTAAAAACAAAAAATTGTACAAACCTATTCAACACCAATACACAACAAGAAATAAATAAAACAGTTATCAAAATTCGAAAGCAACAAAAACTATTGGACAAAAATGCTATTCTTATTTAGGATCAAGACTATACAACAGATTACCTAAACAAACAAAAAATACAAATAAATTGCACATATTTAAGAAAAATATTGAAAAATGGTTAAAAGAAAATCCTAAATCCCTAGTACACAACATTATTAACCAAAATGTAATGTAAAAAAAGCAACAAATTGGTTATTGGATTAGATATTTACGTGTAATATTTAAATAAAATATTATTATTCACCGATTTTGACAGAAAACCCTGAATAAGTAAAAATTTACCAAAAGTGACAAATGTATTTAACCCATCACGAACAAGTAGTGCTTAACTACTTATGTGATTATTGCACTGTTTATTTACAAAATAACGATATGGAATTAAACCATTCATTAATAACGATGTAATATGTAATTATTGTTATTTTATTGGAAATAAACATATATTATTATATATTATTATTACAATTACCATACCAAAACGAAACAATGACCATATGAAGGCAAAACTCTCATTTTTTAAGTTTAAAACGTTCTTATGTAAAGACACACTTATGAGACTTTACGTTTAACAGAAAATGCGTTGTGAAGGTCAATAAAACGGGTCATTGGTCAATGAAAACATTTTTAGTTGCCGGTTACTCTATCTAATACTATTTTCACTTAAATGTTGATATATAATTATCAAAATCCTGTATGGGCTCTATTCTGCGTAAATAAAGATACAATCCTCTTTATTCGACTGTGTATTTAGGATTTGTATTAATGGAACTAGAACTAAAGTGTCAGCCTTGAGTAACGGGTTAAATACGCCGTTTGATGGGCTGTGACGGGGAGTGCCAAATTAAGAGTGGCTCTACTAGGGGAGTGCATATCTCTTATAGGATCTATTTTCCAGGAAGGCAGTTGATGGATATTGTAAATGGATTATCGAATATCTAGTTACCCAAAAAAATAATTAGTGGAAGTGAACGGAATTTAATTGAGTGAAATGGCAGCGTATGAAAATTTTATTCGGTTTAAGAGTAGCCGAGTGACATGCAACATGCGGTGTTGATCGTGTACCATAATTTAAGAAAGTCTTAATGAGTACATTTTAACTTAAAATTCAAGAAACGACATTATTCTCAAGGCTTTTCGCAAGAGTAAGAGAAACGGGTTATTTTCGTCCTAGACGTTCCCCTCGATGTCCTGTAGTTCGTAGTGTCCAATACGAGAAAGCAGTATTATATCTTATTGAAGACGATTCTGAAATATGTATTCGCCGAATCTCTGCAAATACTGGACACACGTGGTACAGTATCAAGCATTCTACAATCAACAATTATACCCAAACCGTTATACACCAGTACAAAATTTGATGCTAGTTGATTTTCCGTTCCATTCAATTGCTTCTACGTCCACTGGAAGTATAGTAACGCAAAAAAAAATGTGTTGAAATAGGCCTAAAATGTCATGAAACGTCGGTCTGTCTGTAACTTTTTTTTTTGTGCGCACGTTTACTCTGGAACCGTTTATGATACTGACTTGAAATTTGGTACACTTATGTATTGTAACGAGATCTGGAACTAGATTATATTTTGATCTAATTTCGTTGAAGGGTTCGGGGGTAAATGGAGTAAATAAGGGTAAATAGGCAAAACAAGCAGGTAAGAGTCCATAAAATTGCAATTTAGGGCATGTACGAAAAGTTAAAGTCGAGAGCGAGAACCAAGGCCCTCTAAAATTTATTTTGGGATTATGAGAATTTTTAAGACAAAAACAGTCATTTGTGAGCTGAAGAAAATCTATGAGTCACAAGAGTGAGACATTTTCAATATGAATTTCAAATTAATATTTGGCGTGGAATAGTTGTAAATTACCTTGTGTGTCTTTTTGAACTTCCTTCAAAATAATTTGTTAGATGAAGTGCCTTTAGATATAGGAGATTCTATAACTTCAGAAAATGTTATTTTCGCGCATTATACGCAGCTTCCGATTATTTGTATAACCAATTTGATGAATAAAAGAGCGACTTCGAAGCGTGAAAATCCTGTATGGTATATTGGACAAATTATACAAATGATCAAACAAAAAGCGCATCATCATAAAAGATAAGAAAACGAAATTGATATATTACAAACAACGATTTTGTACCCTAAGAAATGCGGTCAAGCTCGAAATTAATAAAGTCTTAACTAACTTTATTCATGCACCTGAAAACAATATGGAGCACGATCCTTCTCAACTGTAGAGTTATGTTAATGCTAGAAAAGATAGCACAAGGATACCTGGGCGAATGGTGTATAAAGACAGGGAATATACTGCTGCTCATGACATCGCAAACGCCTTTTCTTATTACTTCAGCTTACTTAAAACCATCAACCTGGTGATATTCATGCTGATTCATATATAAAATGGTAACGTGCTTTCTGTTAGTGAAGTGTTAGTGACGTCCTTGAAGCAAGGAAGAAACTTAAACATAAATTAATTATGGTTCCAGATTTAGTTCCAGCCTTTATTGTAAAGGACTGTATTTCATGTTTTGTTAGCCCCTCTGTTATATCTATAATCTTTGCCTCAAATCTGCTGCCAGATAAATGGAAATTATCGATAGTAGTTTCTGTATTCAAAACAGGTGATAAGTGTCAAATAAAAAATGATCGACCTAGTGGCGTAATTTGCAAATTCGCCAAATTGTTCCTATACATTATTGCATGTTATTTGTACAATCACGTATCGCATTGTATTGCAATAGAACAACATAGTTTTATGAAAGGGGGTTCTATTAATACGAATCTTTGAAATTTTACAGAGTATACTTCTGACGCTCTACATGACAAAAGCCAAGTTGATGTTATATATACGGACATATCAAAAGTTTTGATCAGATGGATCACCCGTTAACGTTTTTTAACTCTTATTTAACTGATAGGACGCAATATGTCACTTCATAGGACAAAGGTAATTACCATATGCAGTAACGAGCGGTGTCACCCGAGGAAGTAATTTGGGCCCATTATTATTTTTGCTCTTTATTAACGATCTTGTTATGGTCATTCAAACGCCTAAATTATTGTATGAAAATTTTTAATATTGAAGATAACTTCGAGAGGTGTCTGTCACTGCAGAATGATCTTAATGAAGTAGTTCAGTGGCGTGCTAACAATAACCTGAAAATCAACATTGGAAAGTGTAGAGTAACGACTTTTGCAAATTAACCCTTACTGTCAACCAACCAAAACGTAACTAGAATAACCGTAGTATAGGAGTTGGGTGTTATATTTGACAAAAAGTTATCTTTCACTCCTCACATAGAACATATTTCTATCAAGGCGGTGAATGTAATTGTAATCAGGAGCATCAAGGACTTTCATAACATTATATTATGCTTATGTGCGTAGTAAACTAGAGTATGTTTGTGTTGTATGGGCTCCATATTACAATGCTCACATCCAGTCTCTGGAACGCATACAACGCAAAATTATATTTATATATATATTTAGATTATGCATTTCCTAGGCATTCGATTGGATGCGGAAGTGAACATCCATGGCCATTATGAAGTCAAGACCTAACGGCAATGGATTTCTTCTTTGTGGTACCATGAAAAGCCTTGTATAGACTCACACAAGTAATACAAGACAAAAACTCTGGCAGAGAATAGTGGCAGCTACAAGCCAAATTGGTAATTGTCTTCCATTCTCCCATGTTTATTAAGATATTCACAAAAAATGTATATATATTTTTTAAATGCTTTAAGAGAGCCAATTTCTCAACAGTCTGCTTAACTTAGACTAGACTCTGTGTTTATCTAGATTTTTACTTTTCAGTGCACATATATGCTTGTTCTCGGTTACGTAATTTTTTTTTTTTCGTCACAGCTTCATTCATCTCTTTTATACAGTTGCATATATCATATTGTAAAACTTTGAGGTATATTTCTGTCTTCACTAAGAATCTCTTTTAAGTTAAATTATTCCCTCAGATATTTTCACTCCCTATATCCACATTTCTTATTTAGAACAATCCCCGCAAAGTCTGCTGGAAACAGAACTTCGCACAGCTATTAAAACCGATTTTAGCATTTATATTAACGCAAAACGGCACGGAATATTCTTATCCGATAAAATCTCATTTTGTTAAGGTGCTCGGTCTTACGGCAATACGTTATCATTTCGCTAGATAGCGAGGCGACGACAAGAAATGCTGTCTCCAACCACAATATTGTGATTCAAAGTGGTAATTCGAGATTAGGCGGAATTGGAAACGTATTTCTTGTGTTGAACAAACGTTCTTACTTTGTTCGGTGATAAAAACAGATATACCGCGAATGGCTGCTGGAACTCAGATAATTGTATCTTTAAAATTATTTAAGAAGTTACGAGTTTCCTCTTTCTCCTTTCATTTTCTCTGACTGTCAGTAAATTCTAGTAATTTTAAGGGAATATTTAAGAGGCGAATGGGACACATTTTTATAGATTTTTTTCCAAACGGTCGACTAAGCTGCTTACGACCTATCAAGATGCAAAATCTATCTATTGGTAATAATAACAGATTATATTGTCCAACAGACAATTCCAATACCATCAGGCGCCGAAATCGCTCAAGCACTTACTTCATGCATTACTGGCGTACATCCACACGGTAGTGCGAGTGCTGTACTATCATCTACGGCACTCGTACGGGGTAGATCAAGGACCAGTGCTGCCTTACGTCTCCGGGGATGTTGGGTCCGTTGTGGAGAGATACAGGTTATACTGGATCTACTCGTTTCCCACTGTCAGGCTAATTCAAGCCAACAGGTCTGACATAGTACTCCTCGACCACTAGACCAAGGCGATGTACATCATCGAGATTCCGGCACCTGCTATAACAAACAACGGGAGAGAGGAGGAAAAACGGATCAAACGCCAATATCTTCCATACCCAAGCTACTCAGTGAAGATGGTGTACTCGGAGGTATGAAACCCAGGCTCCTCTCGGAACTAAAAACCATTGACTGCAATAAATAACTCTTCTATATTTCTGGGTCTAAATTCATATTTGTAATTGTATTTTTCTTTTTGCTGTAATTAACTTCATCTCCTATGTGTCGTTGAGATCATCCAACTTTAGTGATGATATATTCTTATTCTGCTTCACATAGCACAAGGCAACACAATGAAATAATAAATAAAAATATATTTTTACTTAATATGACAATGACAATAAAAACCACAATAATAGTTTTCTGTTGAATGAAATAAAGTTTGATTTAATTCATGTGCTCTTTCTGATTGATATTTAATATTAAATATTTAAATTCGATCAATACTTAATGAAAGGAAAAGTTTAAAAACACATTAAATATGTATTTTTAAACTCCGAGATCAACATTAAATATATTGATCTCGGAATCTAGTAAATTTCACGTGAAAAGTTCTCGGAAAAAAAATCTGTCTTAGAACCAGATTGAGCTGATGTATTTTTGTTGAGCATGTCAATGGATATGCAAAATGGATAGATAGATAGATACACTTTATTAGCAACTTCTGCTATACAAAGACAATACAACATAAAACTTAATGTTGATATACTAACTATAACGTAGATTGAAACAACTTTAATTTTTACTTTTAATTTCTGTCAGAATACTTACTTATCCTAAAACAGCCCTAGCTGGCTCAACAGCAGGTATGAGGAAAAACTGCATTAATGAGACACAAACAATTTAAAATTTAATTCTGTATTACAACAATAAAATATATGACCCCGAGGCCGTGGAACATAAAAATACATTGTTATTTAAATTATACGGTATTCGAATACCCAATCAAGTCAATAGAAAAATAACTAAACTAATATATGGAATTTTACAGGAGCAGAAGTTAATTTACAAATATGGACAAAATCCGGAGTATCACTGGAATTATAATTCTTAAAGTCAAAATCTCGAACGAAAAGTTGGACGCCACGGATTTAATTTTTTGGTAAAAAGCCGAAAACCATTCAGGGAACTTAACTAGAACGTACTTACAGTTTACGTTACACTTTGTCACTTGAGGCAATAACTTGGCACTGACGAAAATTTTCCAAATACCTACTTGGAGGGCGGATTGTTCGAATTCACTAAGGATTCACGCACTAGACAAGAGTCAATGCACCAGAAACCACCACTTAGAAAGTTTCTAAGGTTTACACTTTGAAAATGCAGTACAGTATACGGACTAATCCCGTAAATACAACAGATCTGAACCTGAAAATCTCGTAATAAGTATGGTGGACTTGCCGTTTACATCGGAAATACATGGCGTCTTTCACTAACCAAATAAAACTTCTCTATAAAGTGGAACTTATGAAGGTAATATTGCCAGACTTGAGCATCAAAATGAATCTATAAGTAACTAACTCAACTTTACACATTACTTCACGGTACTACAACACTTGTAATACTTCTTTTTAACAATTTTTAACTCTGGAAGGACTGGATTTTCATCAAAGACCGTTATAATCATAGAAGTAGATTAAATTTGTAACAATTTAAGACCTGAACGGTTATTGTAGGTCCAATAGCTTCGGAGATACAGCTTTTCAAACTGAGGCTGCAGAGAAGACCACGAAGAGCTCTAAGCGTATTCGCAGATCCAAGGCTGCTATATCCCCTCAAATTTTATTTGACGCCAATACAATTGCTCAAGTGTCTCAAGAAAGGTTCCTATCCAGGAAGGTTCTTGAAGACACAAATGGGGAAACACAATATTTCAACATTGCAGGCTACAGAAGATGTCGACAGACTGATAATAACAGCAACGATCTCTTTATCCACTACTCACGATGTCGTAATCGTCGCACTTGCTGCGCACCTCCCACTAAGTAAATTCCCTTGAATACCATTTAGCTACCTGCATATTTGCCCTTTCATTGCTTTGGTAAGAAATTAATGATTTAACTTGATTTGTAAGCGTGTTCTTTTTTCACAGGTCCAGAAGTGGTTAGGAGTTAACAAGGAGCCTCTTGGCTGGGGGGTGGCTGCGCATTTCCCAAGGTCTCAGCCCTAAGATCATGACAAGAGACGCGGCGCCACAATATCTCCTGGAGCTCATCTCCTGCGGCTGCAGGAAGGCTGGACTGAAGTGCTCCGTAGTTTGCATCCACCGAGGGAGAGGGAGTCTCATGTGACAACGTCCTTGAGCTCGCATTAAGCCTGGATTACTCACCCACAGATGACCTGCCAGACGAAGATGAACTAAACGAAGAATTGTGGAAGCCCGTTTCGGATATTCTTGAAAACCCTCCTGACACCCCAGAAGACGACGTCTTGAACCAACCAGGTCCATCAATGAGGGCAAAATTTGGTTGAAATAAACACATCCTCAAAATTGATGTCAGATTTTCAGATATTTTTCATCGATGTATTACACATTTATTTCTTTTTTAATATAATGCTAATGATCATCGCAAGAAAATTAAAAAACATCGTAAATAATTGTCAGTGCTTTGATTTTTTTATTACTTTTGATACTTATAATAACACCTCACCACAGGTAATTACGACGCCCTCTAGAAGAGCCTTATGTGGGAGGGGGCTACATATTTAAAGACAAGGGACATACACCCAATATCCGTGTATAGTGGAAAAATTCCTCTCATAGTATTTTCCACTGCCACGACGGGGGATCGAACCCGGAGCTTTTGGGTGAGAGGCAAGTGCGCTCACCTCTCGACCACCAGTCATACAAACTTATAGTTATATACACCTGGTTAAGATCATTACCATTTATATACAATATTGTATCATCTGCAAACATTTTACAGTTACTTGCACACTTAACAATATCATTTATATAAAGCGAAAATAGAATAGGACCACGAATAGTTCCCTGAGGAACGCCATGTTCTACCTGTAGCTCACTTGTTACCGAGTTTTTATATTTAATTCTTTGCGATCTGTTGCTTAGATAACTTTTAAACCAATTTAATACGTTATGTCTCAGTCCTATTCCCTCTAGCTTGGATATTAACAACTCCCTACTTATCGTTTCAAATGCACTTTTCGAGTCAACAAATATGACTAAAACCATTTGATTACCTTCTAAACATTTAAACCATTCATCACATACATTTATAATAGCAAATTCACAGGAATAATGTTTGCAAAACCCAGATATCTACGACTTATCAATAAAAAAAAAATCGGTAATGGTATTTAAGAAAAAGATATCGTTTTAACTTGGTTCTACGCTAATAAAAAAAACAGACCATTTCCGACTGAAATTTAGACCACTATAACATTGTTTTTAGCCTCCATTAAGGGGTACTTCGGGCTGCATATCTATTAAACAATCTATTTCCACAAAGCCCGCAGACGGACGTTTCCAATAGATTATCGACATCTTGTTATATACAAAAAAATAATTACCTACTTCGAACTGAACTTGGCTGTGTGAAACACTAAGGCCGTCTTAGTTTTTAGTGGTAACGTATCGTTATGTGTCTAAGACAGGTTGAAATTAAAACACCCTAGCTGAGTAATCATGAGCACGAATATGAGATTCAAACTGACTTCAACACCTTATTATGTGTAAAGCAAGAGCTATTATTAGCACGATATCTTTAGCTATATTTGGAATTTTGCGTGCGCAATATTTTCGAGTTCAGGAGGTTGGAAAAAAATGTCAATATATTCTTTCTTTAATTGACAGGGACTATACAGGGTGGACCATAGTTCAGGGGTATTTCTTTGGGCCAAAATATGAGGATATAACCAAATATGCTTTAGTAAAATGTTGCTGTGGAAAAAGATACAGGGTGTCAAATTTCAAATTATTTTTTTCATTTCTTTGCAATAACTCAACAGCCTCTAGACTGATCTTCGCCAAATTTGCTAGATGAACTTTTTTTATTCTAAGAAACAACGATTTATGTACTACATCACGTTAGATCATAGAGGGCGCCGCAGGACCTGTATCTGATGATGAATTTTTTTCATTTTTTTTACGAAACGTTGGGGTACTTCTGAGCAGAAAATCAGATGAGGGCGTCATTTCCACGTATAAAAGGTACACTTGGTAGAACTTGATAACTCCATCGTTTTCGAGGAAAGTGCCGTTAAACATTTCAATAATTTTTTGAAAGACAAATTCAAATTTAATGAAACAAAGTGTATTTATTGAAAAGTGTGCTTTGGTTACGTTTTAGTTCTGTCATTTATGTCATTTACTCATTTTATTTTGTTCTTGTGTTAATCGAGCTAATTTCTTTAACTTCTTTATTTGCAATGCCCAGACATAATAATTTTTTAAATAGGGATGTGGGGGATATATGTGTTTACGCACAAAATAATTTTAGCGGACGTGCTGCAGCGAGGAGATACTCATTGCAATATCCAAATAGAATACAGCCAGACCATAAGATTTTCCATGATCTGCTTCGTCGTTTGGGAGACACGGGTTCATTTCGCCATACAAACGATGTAGGACGACCGAGACGAATTACTCCAGATCAAGAACTAGAAATTTTAGTTCGTGTGGATGAAGATCTTCAAGTCAGCTCAAGTCGTTTAGCAGCGGCAACAGGGGCGAGTAAACAATCTGTTCTAAAAGTCTTACGTAAATAAAGCTTCTACCCATATCATCTCACTTCTGTACAAAATTTACTTCGAAGAGATCTTCCACAAAGGCTTCAATGTTGTCAATTGAACTGAACTTCTAGATATTGAACTGGATAATATCGTATATGGAAGGCAGAACTTTGAGGGTAAAACTTGGGAATGACTTGTCAAAAGTACAAGATTTAGTACCTGGAGTACCTCAGGGTTCTGTCCTGGGACCTCTATTATTCATGTTATATATTAACAATTTGCCTGAACATATAACTAATGGCCACCTTACAATGTTTGCAGATGACTTCACAGTCACTATAGCTTCCGACACATTTGAGGAACTCGAAAAAAAAGTAAAAACAACCCTAGAGGAAGTCAGTACCTGGTCTCAAAGAGACAAATTAATATTAAATGAATCGAAGACGGTTTTTATAAGTTTTTGTATACAAAAACCACTACCAGACGATATCACACTTTGCAGTGACATAACTTCAACTCAGTGCACTAAACTTCTTGGAACACATATTGACTCTAAGTTGTCATTTGATACACATGTAGAGCAGGTTTGTAAGAATTTAAATAAGGCGTATTTTGCTATTTTGTAAATGAAAAATTCGTTAAACGAGGAATGCCTATTAAATATGTATTATGCTCTTGCATATTCACATATAGCACACAATATTCTTTGCTGGGGAAGTACCATTCAAATTGAAAGATTTTTTCTAAGCCAGAAAAGAATTATTAGGTTAATTTTTGAACTGAGCTGTAGAGAAAGCTGTATAAATACTTTCAGAAATAAAAAAGTACTAACTGTGCCCTGTATATATATTAAAATGTCTAATGCATGTGAAAGAAAATATGAACTTATTTGAGACGCTAAATAGAAATCACGATTATGACACTAGACATGGTGACTACTTAAGTATACCTAGACATCTGACGGCTTTTTTTAAAAGATCACCAAAGTACAATTGTATTACCTTTTACAATAACTTACCTGTAGAAATACAGAATATTCAAAACTATGATAAATATAAAAAAGCAATTAAACAGATGTTACTCGAAGGAGAATATTATAGTTTAAAAGGGTTTTTACGAAGATAAATACTTTTATTCTAGTTGTTATGTAGCAAACGAGTTATTTTAATATGTATCTTGTGCTAATTACTATGTTTTGTCGGTATGTTTGTCTTTATTATTGTAAAATGATGTTATATATAAATTATCTTTGTTTCTGACTTACCATATGTACTCTTGTATCGACATGGTCAATAAATTATTATTATTATTATTATAATTTGTTCTAAATGAACACAACAGGGATCGAAATTTTGTTAAGAACACTTTATTAACCGACGAAGCAACTCTTACTCGCCGAGGCGTTTTTAACTGAAGAAATACCCATAACTGG
Source organism: Leptura quadrifasciata (assembly GCA_963675555.1). Lineage (NCBI taxonomy): Eukaryota > Metazoa > Arthropoda > Insecta > Coleoptera > Cerambycidae > Leptura > Leptura quadrifasciata. Next base: position 6,648,527 of record OY776681.1, on the reverse strand, counting down.
GAAGTAGAAAATCCTCATGCCGTTAAAGAAAGGCATTTTCAGCAAGAATTCAAGATTAACGTTTGGTGTTATCATCGGCGATCAGTTATTGGGACCATTTGTCCTTCCTCCAAATTTAAATGGAAAGTCTTATCTGCTTTTTCTTCAAAATATTCTTGCTGATATATTACATGATTTCATGCTAAACATACGGAACAGTATGTGGTTCATGCAAGATGGAGCTCCCCCTCATTTCTCCATTGAAGTCAGGAATTATCTTGATGAGACTTTCCCACGCAGATGGATCGATCGAGGAAGTGAGTTTGCTTGGCCACCAAGGAGTCCTGATTATAATCCTTTGGATTATTATGTGTGGGGACATATGAAGTCCATAGTCCATGCAAATACTATCAACTCAAGAGAAGAACTGTGGGGTAACATACAAAACGGTGCGAATTTTATTAGAGGACAGGAAAATGTATTTTTCAATGTAAGAATATCTTTTATGAATAGGATTAGGTAGAGACCATATCGAACGTTTACTCTAAGTTGCAGCGATGGGGTTTTTGTATGGGTGGAAAGTTTATAATGTCATTAGGTGAACCTTCACGTTATTTTTTGGTCTTCTAATAAGATTACATCCTTATTTCAGGCAATCTTTTGATTTATGTATTTATTTCAATACCATGAAAATAATTCATTAGTTCATAAGAAAGTTAGAAAGAGTTTACGCTGTTTTACGATTTTGTTTTCCCTTACGTTTTGCACTTTTTTCAATAAATACACTTTGTTTCATTAAATTTGAATTTGTCTCAAAAAATTATTGAAATGTTCAACGGCATTTTCCTCGAAAACGGTTGGAGTTATCAAGTTCTAACAAGTGTACCTTTTACATATCAGATTTTCTAGTCAAAAGTACCACAACGTTTCGTCAAAAAAATATGAAAAAATTCATCATCAGATACAGGTCCTGCGGCGCCCTCTATGATCTAACGTGATGTAATATATAAATTATTGTTTCTTAGAATAAAAAAAGTTCCTCTAGCAAATTTGGCGAAGATCAGTCAAGAATCTGTTGAGTTATTGCATAAAATAATTCATTCTTGGGCATTTTTCCCGTTAAAATAATAGGCCGGGGCCGTTACGGATTTTTAATGCTGAAAAAAAAAAATTAATAGCAGGCAACGGCTGGCTGGAATATATAGTTGAGGTCATAAACAATGAAAAAAAAAACTTTGGAACTTGAGATGAAGGGAAGTAGTGAAATGGGGTGCTATTTAAGGGATGAAAACCGTTTTTTGTGATTTGTGGCGAAACGTGACCTCCTAGAGAAAAGTGTTTCATACAAAAGTTGTAGATAATAAAGAAATCTAAAACTTTTATTGTATATATTTTTCGACATAACCTCGAGAAAATGACGAAAAACCGATTTATTATTTTTCTCGCGTGAAAATTATTTAATTTAAATGAAACTTTGTGAAAGTACGTAATTATTTGCATATAATAAGCATGAATTTTTTCAATTATGGGAAATAAATATTTTTCAAGATTTTACCATTTTTCCGAAAAAACACCCCTATCTTCGGCGAACAACTTTATTGATTTTTTTTTGGATCTTGATGTTCTACTAGTGCTAATTTTTTTTGTCGAGATGTCTACTTTCAAATGGTACGTCGATGTTAGTGATTTGTTGTCATTTAGCAGCTTAAAATTAAGAAAAACCGAAAAAAAAATTTTCGAATCTCGAATTTGTCGATTTTTTTCATTATTTACAATTTTTTAGCATATTTATGTTAATAATTCATAATACTTTAATGAAAAAACTTACTTTGGTATAAAATAACTAAAGTTGAATGAATTTAGTTATTGGAAACCACGCTAAAATTGAATACAAACAAAAAAAAAATACTGTTACGTATTCAAACAAACAAACAAAAATTACAGTCCGAGGGCTTTTTGTGTAAGCGATCTCCTGAAGACACCGATGCACTGATTGTTAATACTACGATCCAGTTAGCTAAACAAGATGATAAAACTGTAATAATCGTGGGTCAAAACATCGATTTACTAGTTCTTTTACACCAATTAAATTCGAATGGGCTGGATATTTATTTTCTCAAACCAGGCTCAAGCAACGTCAAAGATTCATTTTATACATCCCATTGTTTTAAACACGAACCATACACAAGTGTAATAGCGTTTCTTCATGCTTTCTCTGGGTGTGATACAACTTAAAGTTTTGCTGGAAAAGGGAAAAAAACAATAGTAAGATTACATTACATTACAAATTTATTAAACCTAGCCAGTGTTTATTATCAAAAAGATGCAGACCACATAACCATAGCAAAAAATGGATCTCAACTTACAGCTAGTATTTACAAAAGTATCAGCAAGCTACAAACAAATCCACTTTTAAATTTGAAAAACTCCCTCCAACTGAAGAAGCAGCTGCACAACACTCCTACAGAGTCTATTACCAATTGCAAACTTGGTTGGGTAATTTTGACAACGATCAGGACAACAAAAAAGCAAAAGACTGGGGCTGGAACGAAAATGTAGGAAGAAATACATCTCTGACAGTTCCCGGAAAGTTGTTAAAAAGCGGTAGCTGTACTTGTGAAAGTGGATGCAATAATGAAAGGTGTGGCTGCCGAAAACACGGCTTAAAATGTACCAATCTATGCAATATATGCACTGAGAACTGTTCAAATAGAGACAATAGAGAAGTATTTGTAGATTTAAGTGATCCTGAAGATATTGATGAAGAGCCAGCAAATAATAATGACATCGAAATTGAAGAACCTGAAAATGCCAATGATTTTGAAGATAATATAGAATTTGAGAGTTTGACCGATGAAGAAAACGAACCACAACAAAAAAAGGCCAATTATTTTATTGATTTTTCTTTTTATAAGCTATACACAACCAATATTAATAAAGTAAATATTTGTAAATAAAGTAAAGAATTCGTGGCCAATATAAATAAATTGTATGTTGTATTTTATCATATGTATTTAGAATCATTTAATATGCATCTAAAGTTTTCGAAACTTAACTGTAGCTTATGAAAATTAATAAAGTACTATTGATTTCCATGTAAATGTTAAGTTTCATGAAGTTTTCCCTACCTTTCCGTGATGAAATTCATTCAACTTTATTTAATTTATACCAAAGTAAGTTTTTTCATTAAAATATCATGAATTATTAACATAAATATGCTAAAAAATTGAAAATAATGAAAAAATCGACAAATTCGAGATTCGAATATTTCTTTTCGGTTTTTCTTAATTTTAAGCTGCTAAATGACAATAAATCACTTACATCGACGTACCATTTGAAATTAGACATCACTGCGAAAAAAATGAGCACTAGTAGAACATCAAAATAAAAAAAAAATCAATAAAGTTGTTCGCCGAAGATAGGGGTGTTCTTTCTGAAAAATTATAAAATCTCGAAAAATATCTATTTCCCATAATTGCAAAAATTCATGCTTATTATATGCAAACAATTACGTACTTTCACAAAGTTTCATTTAAATTAAATAATTTTCACGCGAGAAAAAAAATAAAAACCGAAGAATCGGTTTTTCGTCATTTTCTCGCAAACTTTGAGGTTATATCGAAAAATATATAGATTTTTTTATTATCTACAACTTTTGTATGAAACACTTTTCTCTGGGAGGTCACGTTTCGCCACAAATAACGATAAACGGTCTTCATCCCTTAAATAGCACCCCATTTCACTACTTCCCTTTATCTCAAGTTCCAAAGTTTTTTTTTCATTTTTTATGACCTCAACTATATATTCCAGCCGGCCGTTGCCTGCTATTAATTTTTTCATCTCAACAAGGTAACGGCCCCAGCCTATAACGGGTTTTGAGATATTCGCTGTGAAACATCGTGTAAGATAGATTTTCACCTGTGCGCTCCAAACTACCCCTCGGTTTCTAAGCTGTTACTGCGAAATAGGTGGGGATATGCTACAAGGTCAATAGGATAATTTTAATACATGGTTTAATGAAATTTTTCCATTTCCTATACTTTTTTTCTTCCAATGAACGGTTTACAAGATAAAAGTGAAAAACTAACGTTCAGTCCCCATCAGGGGGTGGTTTTTTGCAAAAAAGGGACTTTCCGTTCCTGATTGGGGTGGGAAATTTTCGGGTAAGTATCTTCCTAACCCTATCGAGAGTACGCATCTCTAAAATTATTTCTTCTATTCACTGTTTTTTAATCTAATTTGCGTGTACTAATACTGATTTTTATTCAAAACAAATAAGACAAGCAACATCGTGAAAATCGTGAAAAGAATACGTTAATAATGAAAGGTAATGATTAAATTCCTTAAAGAAATTTTTTCCTACAAAAAACTGCCTGAACCGAGAGCATTAACCGAATTAAAAAGAGTAATTATTAAATTTAGTATTAAGTGAAATTAAAAGCGATGAATTGCTACAGTAAAACATAAGCCTCGGCCCTACCTGTCCAATGTTGATTAACAAGGGCCTATCCGCTTTAATTTTGTTAATACACACCCAGCAGTCCAGTATACATTGTATCTTTTTTTTAAGAGGAATTTGTGTACAAACCCTCGCCGTCGGCATATTTTAGAGGCAGTTTAACAATCGACGTCCCGCTGCGAGTTAATTGTTTGTGGTAAAAGGTAGCGGTCCACGTTATAGTTCTTCTTTTCAACTATCTGTCTTCAAAATGTTTATGGATGCATTTACCTGTGTTTACAAATGGATCAGAGAGGGCTGATAAATGAGAGATACACTAAGAGGTTCTCCATCCTTTAATGCCTCGAATCAATAATTTACAAGGTTTATTTATGACCACGTCGAAAAGTATTTCTGTTTGGGTTGAAGGATATTTGGAGAATTTCTTTGGTAACTTATTTAGATCGACGCAAGATGAGTCGGTAGATTATTAGTATATTTACAGATCAACTTGATAGATCAAGTTTTAGGATGATTAACAGTAAACCACATTTATAAAACTTAAAATTAAGCTTTCAACCATGCACATTAGGTACATGGTTATTCACTATACCGGGTATAGCAGGATCATGACCCCCTTTTCTCTTTTAGTTTTGAAGATAATTGATTTAAATTTAGGATATTCTACATACATAACAAGCGGCACTTTTTGACATACAATCGATTTTTCACTTCCGGTTTCGCCGGAAGTGATGCTAACTTCCGATTTTTAAACGGAACACCCTGTATATTATTGCATTTTTGAATTCTGCACAATTTTCTGAATCCAACGAAGTCAAATAAGTGACATTTCAGACATCAATTATTTTATAATATAATTTTTAATTTTCCATTTAAGTGTGCCATGATGGTTCCGATTTATTCTAAATGACCCGTGTAATGCTACAAAAATCGAAATCCCGTTGAAAACACTAAATTACGTGATTTATGAGCAAATAAAATTCACCAAAATTGTTTTTGGGGCAAAACTCTTTTTTTTTCAAATGGAACCATATCGGTACCGTGGTACCATTTATTAGTAATATTAATAAGGAATTTATTCATATGTCGTATTAAAATGTGCGATAAATACAAACAAAATTACAGCCTAAAAGAAACTAAGAAAATACAATTTTGTTCTAATTAAATGTTAAGAACTAAGGTGGCTTTGAAAACAATGAAATATTTAGCTTGTCAAATATTTGTTGGTTTAACGGTGTTTTTATTGTGTCTTTACAAATTGTTTAAAATTCTTGTTAATTGTGTTCAAAATGCCGCAAATTTATACAAGAGATGAAAAAATGGGCATGTTAATTATTTGTGGATAAGGTAAAAGAAATGCAGTTGCGGCTACCGACCTTTATGCCCAACGATAAACAATGTCCAGCGAAAAATTATTTTAAACCTGTTGAAAACCAATTCCGAAGAGAGCCCAACAATGATCCCGAAGAAAACTTCATTATTGACGAAGGAACGGAAATTAATGTTTTGGCTCGAATAGAAGTTGGTAAGACTGTTTCTTTAAGGCAAGTTGGGTTTGAATTGGACATCAGTCACCAAACAGTAAGCCGAATTTTGCACAAATGCATATAAACATTAGATATAAACATTAGATCTCTAAATAATTGCTTTGACAGCTTTAAGCACATTGTTCTCACAAATGATTTTTCCATTGTTGGTGTATCCGAAACCTGGCTTATGCCAGACTACCCTAACAACCATGTATCAATTCCTAATTACAACATTATAAGAACAGATCGTGATGGAAGAGGAGGTGGTGTGGCGTTTTATTTGAAGGCTCCTTATAGTTTCAAAAAATATTATAGTTCCACATCACAAAACGTTTTGGAACAGTTGTGGTTAATAGTGACTGTCAAAAATAAGAAGATAGCGTTAGGTGTAATTTATCGACCTCCAAATACAAATGGGGACAATTGTATAAATGAACTAAATTCTGTTTTAGAACAGGTTTATCTAGAAGTTAATTCGGTAATTCTTATGGGTGACATAAATATAAATTTATTAAATTGTAATTCAGTAGATACAAAAAAATTTAATAGTTTATTGGCTAATTTTGATTTGCACCAAGTAATAAAAGATCCTACTAGAATCACCGCTAATTCAGAGTCGTTAATAGATGTTATATGTATCAGCGGGGATATTGCAGCAACAAACTGTAGTACTATGGATTTATTAAATATCACGGATCATATGATGGTACTCTGTGAGATAGGTATTGAGGTGAAAAAAGTATTATTTATTACAGGGATTACAGAAATTTTGATCTAAATAGTTTTGTTATTCATGCTGGGTATAGCACACCTTGGGAAAATATTTATAACATACAAAATCCTAATTCACAAGTAGAATTTCTTAACAATTGTATACTAAAGTCTTTTAAGGAAAAATTTAAATAACGCCCTTATATAACTTATAATATTAAGCAGATGATTCAATTGAAAAACAAAGCCCATGCAAAATATATAAAAGCTAGAACTCCAACTGCTCGTGAATACTATGTAACATAAAGAAACTATGTAAGTGAGGCTATAAAGCGTGAGAAAGTGGCATATATGCAATTTACTCTGTGTTACCAATTCCTAAAATATCGTCTCCATCTGAGTACAATGATCTTAGACCAATATGTATATTACCAGCAGTCTCAAAATTATTTGAAAAATTTTTATCATTTCAAATAAAAGAATATTTAGATGTTAACAGAATCCTACCTGAAGTACAATCAGGTTTTCGTGGAAAACATGGAACACATACTGCCCTAATAAAAGTTGTTAATGATGTAGCTACAGCACTGGATAAATCTTGGTGTAGTATATTAGTGTTGCTAGATCAAAGTAAAGCTTTTGATTTGGTACATTCTGATCTACTTATTGCTAAGCTAAAGTATCTTGGTTTCGGAAATATAGCTCTCAATTGGTTACAAAGTTACATGGTAGGTAGAACTCAAAGGGTCTTAATTTCCTCCGGAAGAAACCACTTCCGGTGTACCACAAGGTAGCATTTTAGGACCTATTTTGTTTTCTATTTATATATTTGATTTTCCTAGAGTGCTAGATCAATGTAATGTTCAATTGTACGCAGACGACATTGAAATATATATATCGCTTCCCTTCAAAAATTCTGAAATATCTGTAGAAAATGTAAATAGAGACTTGCAACGTACTGTACAATATTCTGAAGATCATGGATTAAGAATAAACCCCAACAAGACAGTTGCTATGTGAATTGGGCCTGAAAGACAAAAACTTGAAATAGAAAATAACTTCAAACTAAATATAAACAATAGCGATATTAATTGGGTAACATCAGCAAAAAATTTAGGTGTAATCATGGATAACAGTTTATCATTTAACGAACATGTCGAATACATATTTAAAATTTCATTTTTAAAATTAAATTTACTATATAGATTTAAATACCAATTAAATAAAGAAGTTAAATTAAAATTAGTTAAAACCCTCATATACCCTCATTTAGATTACTGTGGATCTGTGTATTACAGTTTCTTGCCTCAATATAACAAAAACAAGCTACAGCGCATACAAAATGCATGTATGCGATTTGTATGTTGTATTCCATATCAGGAACATGTAACGCCATATCTTGTACAACTTAATGAGTTGAATGTTCAACAGCGAATGCAATATTTAATAACAATCTTTTTGTACAAATTATTAAAATATAAAACACCAAATTATTTACATGTTTTAATTCAGAGGAGATCGGATGTCCATAATGCTAACTTAAGATACAATACATTTACGACCCCACAACATAACACAAGCAGATTCGAAGGATGTTTTTCTTACTTGGCACCTATATATTTGAATAAAGTTGTTGATTACTTAAATTTATCTTTAGGACAATTTAAATAAAAATAAAATAACATTATTGTTGAAGATATAGTTTTCGAGAACTTAAGGTCTAATGATATTCATATATCAACACTTACAATATTTACGTTAAGAGCTTTATAAATTAATTAGGCATTTTATTGTAAAATATTTTCATTTAGATTCTTTTTTAATATATATATTATAATTTTTTACGAGAGGTGGAAGAAAGCTAGGATAACCTCTAAACCTGTTTTTTTATGCACAATAAACCATATTATTATTATTATTAAATACCACTAAAATCTTTTAAATACCAATTGCATCAGCATTTGTACGAAAGTGATTACGAACGTAGAATGGAATATTGCAATTGGATTTTGTATATAACGTGCAGCGAAACAATGATTTTTTGGGACTGATTTTATTATCGGACGGGTCTAAGTTTACAAATTTGGGATTACTTAACCGACAAAATACAAAATATTGGTCACACGAAAATCAAAATTTATTACAGGAGGGTAACTTTCAAGTGCGGTTCGGTTTCAGTGTTTGGCTTGGAATAATCGGTAGTAGAATCATTGGTCCAATAATATTTGAAGGACCTCTGACTGGTTCCAGATACTTAAGATTCCTAGAAAATGAGATTCAGGACATTTTAAATGAGTTACCTTTAGATTTAGGACAGGGAATGTATTTCCAACAAGATGGCGCTCCTCCCCATAATTCAAGGATAGTAATTGATTACCTTCAACGGAGATTCGGAGAAAACGTAATTTCGACGAATGGTCCTGCGAGGTGACCTCCAAGGTCACCTGATTTAACGCCCCTTGATTTCTTTGTATGTGGTAATTTAAAAAATATTATCTATGCGACCGCCGTTACAACCCAACGACCAACCAGCAATTAATAGCATAACGGTCCAGCAATTGGCGAACGTTTTTCGAGAAACAGCTATGAGAGTTCAGAAGTGCATTGACGTTAATGGACAGCGTTTTGAAGAACTGTTGTAATGTTTTGTGTTAATTTTTTGTATTCCAAAACCACCTTATGTGTAACAAGGTAATTAGAATAAAATTTAATTTTCTTATTTTCTTTTAGCTGTAATTTTGATTGTATTTATCGCACATTTTAATACGACATATGAATAAATCCCTTACGGAACCAGCGCACCGGTAGTAGTTCTAGTTTGAATAGAATAGAGATCAGATCAAGAGAAAGAACAAGAAGTAAAAAGTTCAATGACAAGTCGTGAGTTATAGTGCTTATGGTTGTAATTAGTGTTGCAATTATAAAGACTGATTATTGTTAAGTTAATTAATTGTTAAACAAATCAGCGGTTAATGTTGTTCGTATTGCAATTAGTGAGTCCACGTTTGAGGTGTTTACAAAAGGGTGTAAATACTTTTACAATATTAATAACACTTTTTGTGAGCCTGACGTACTCCTTGCAAGAGTAATATATTTATGTCAGTCTTAAATAAAAACAGGAATTTCAGAAATAAAATATTTACACACGTGGGAAAATAATTGTACATACATTATTTCAAAAATTTCAACTAAAGAATGTCATACCATTAAACGGAGACGTAAGGAATTCGCCATTATTTACCTAATGAGGATGGATATATCGGTAATTAAACTTTAAACTCTACCTTAATTCCTCGTCTTAAAAATGTGGTAAAATCTATTACAAATCCTGATCAACAAGTACAATTTAAAGAACTCGATATGTGGAAGGTAGCTTCGTCACACATTTTGTTTGTTATTCATGTTACTATTTGATAACTAACCACTTTCTTTTGCTGTCTAAAAATTTTTATAGCAAAACTAGAGTTTCCCCATAACAAAATGCCACAACTTATTTGAGAATGGAAAAGTGAAAAATAAGTAATTCTTAAATTAGTCTATATGAAGTGTGACTTTCAGTTGTCTAATTAAAAAGGTTATATTGCATAATTTGTGTCTTAATTTATCTACGTGACAACTCCAATTCAGTCTATCATCAATGACTATGCCAAGCAAATTAACATTATCTCCATTAACAAATTTATTACTGGTAGAAAGGAATAGCTTTTGAGTCTTGTCCTCATTTAACATAAGCCTATTGCTTGAAAACCACTCTTGGGCTCGTTTTTCATAGGCTTTCGATGTGTGTTTTAAATCATTAAAATTATTATCTGAACAAATTAATGTTGTGTCATCTGCAAATAGAACACAATTACTAGGTAAAAGGAAGTTACATATATCATTGATATAAATGATGATTAATAATGGCCCCAAGGTTGAACCCTGGGGGACACCATGCTTTACAACCTCAAAATTAGACGAGACATTATCAAAACTGACACACTGAACCCTGTTTGATAAATACGAACTAAAAAGAGCGAGGGCTAAACCTCTTATACCGTAATAATTTAATTTTTGTAAAAAATATCATGAGAGACACAGTCGAAGGCCCTGGAGACGTCACACAGTGTTAAGGCTGTATGCTTGCCCTGTTCAAGGCCTTCGACTATGTCACTCACTACTTTCAGCGCTGCTTGTGAGGTCGAGTGTTTTGCCCTAAATCCGAATTGAGAATTATTTAAAATTTTTCGCGAATAGACTTGTATTATTTTTTAGAAAATTCTGAATGTAGTATAAATAATGCAGCCGATCAATTAGGTAAAAGTTATTCCAAAATCCAACGTACGTTAAAAAATAATAACTACAGACCATATAAAATTTCACCCATACAAGCTTTAACAGAGGCTCATAAAAGGAAAAGGCTGGACTTTTACCGCCAGATGTTTCAAAAATTTGAGGAACATCCCGATTTTTTGACTAAAATATTATGGACTGATGAATTATCATCATTCCCAATATGGATAGTGAATAACGAAACAATTAAATAGCCCCCTAACAGTCAGGATTTGACCCCAATGGATTAATTTTTTTGGTGTTTTCTAAAAGGTGTTGTCAATTATAATAGTAATAGTATTCAAGTCATTAAACACAGGAAAAATTTGATAATATACAGGGTATCCCATTATAAAAAATATATTATTTTTTTGTATCCCCTGAAATCTTCACGCTAAGATGATAAAGAGTGGGTAATTTATAATGAAAATAATAATAATAACATCACAGGTAATTACGACCCCCTTTATCCTGGAAAGCTCTAGAAGAGAGGACACACACACCCAATATCCGTGTAAAGTGGAAAAATCTCTATGACAGTATTTTCCACTGCCACGATCGGGAATCGAACCCTAAACCTCTCGACCGTCAGTTATTCGCCTGTACATGGCATTTTTACTATCAAAGCTGATTTCGCATCTTCAATGTCATTAAAACAGATTTCTGAAAATTCGTCGCGGCGTAATGCTCCAAATATATCAAAAACTAAAGCTGCCCTTGTCGTTGAATGAGTATTATTAGGAGCTTCTACCATAAACTTCAATTTGTTCTTTCGTTAACGTTTTTGATTTTTACATGCTTTATATTAGCTTCACCTGTATGTTTGTTTGTATTATAATGTATGTAACCTTTTGAATCTTTGAATGTGATTCTCACCCACTTCAAAATGTACGATTAAACTGAAACTTTGCACACTTATCAAGGACCGACGACAATACGATAATTTAACAACTTTGTTCTAATGTCCTCACCAAGATCATCAGGATAAAATAAAAATAACGACTAATCTATTGTCGACATTTTGCCGGCGGCGCCGGGGTTATTAATATTGGACATCTGGGATAGTTGACCGTTTAATTGTCCATTACTCGTGGGAAAAATAATGAAAAATTAAACCACAACACAAAAACAAAAAAGAGGAGATTAGCGAAAAATTATAGTTTAAAAAACTAGAAAACAGCTTTAATAGCAAACCGAACTAAAAAGTAAAATATGTTTAAACATTTTATTGTAAAAAAGCGTGGGGTGCAATAAAAATATAGTAAAAAGCTTCCCACAATTTTTTACAATAAAATATTTAAACATTATTTTTTACTTTTTAGTTCGGTTTGCTATTAAAGCGTGTTTTTTAGTTTTTTAAACTATAATTTTTGGGAGTATAACCATCTCATTTTCTTTTGACGAACGTTATACACATAGAGAATATATCAATGATGTTGATATCCAATATTTGCAGCGAACCGAATAAATTCTGGTCATTTGTGAATTCACTTAAGAGTGATCGAGGTATGCCCATGTTATATACAAAAATTAAAATTTTTATGAACCAGCTGAAATATCAAATGCATTTGCTGATCACTTTCAAGAGTCCAATACTAAACCAACTAATCTTAATATCACTAATGACACTCCATACAATAACAATATCCTCACAATAAAAGAATTCAATGAAAATGACGTTTTAAAGTCGTTCAATATACTTAAACCAAAAATGACAGCCGGTCCAGATTTAATACCAGCTTTTATGTTAAGAGACTGTTCACATATTTTCGTACTCCCACTTACTATTATATTTAATCTATCTGTCAGTACCAGTTGTTTTCCGAACGTTTGGAAGAACTCTAAAATATGTCCCGTTTATAAAAAAGGAAACAAATTTGATATTACCAACTACAGGCCCATTAAAATAATATGCAACTTTGCAAAGGTATTCGAGTATTTATTACATGAGAGTATATATAATCATGTAAAACCAAACATAATAACACAGCAGCATGGCTTTATGAAAGGTAAATCTACCACAACAAATCTATTTTGCACAACTCAATTTTTATCACAATCATTAGATGAGGGAGTCCAAACGGACATCATCTAAAGCATTTGATCGATTGGATCACGAAATCTTATTGCACAAACTTGATCTAAATGGCCTCTCTAATGGACTGTTCAGCTATTTAAGTCATATCTCAGCGGTAGAACCCAATTTGTACACTATAATGGCTATAAATCTCATGAAATAACAGTCGAATCTGGAGTTCCACAAGGATCAGTCCTGGTACCCCTGTTCTTCAATATATTTGTAAATGACATCAATAAAGACCTTAATTGTAATACCCTACTCTATGCCGATGACATGAAACTATTTACAAACATTCGAAACCCTAATGACTGTCTAAATTTGCAAAGTAACCTCAGCAGGTTAAATACATGGTGTGTAAACAATGGCTTACACCTTAATGCGATAAAATGTAATGTTCTTACTTTCAGTAAAAGTCCGAAAAAAATTATATTCTATTATAAAATTGACGATATATCTCTCAACAGACCTGATACGTTTAACGATCTAGGTGTTGTCTTTGATAGTGAATTAATCTTTTGTTCCTCACATGAATCACATAATCCAGCAATCTTTCAAAACGTTAGGTTTCATATGCAGAACTGGTCGTGGTTTTACAAATATCGATACTATAAAAATGATATTCAATACCTTCGTAAAATCGAAATTAGAATACGCCTGTATAATTAGGAGTCCAGGATATGAGACTCATGTGAAAAATTTAGAAAATATTCAAAGACGATTAATGAAATTTCTTAGTTTTAAAATTGATGGTTTTTACTCGGCTATCGGAATACCGCAGGACCAATTATTAGAAAGATGGTCATTTAAATCACTGGAACATCGAAGAATTTATTGCATGTGTATGTTTCTCTTTAACATTGTAAGTAGCAAAATAGACTGTCCAAAAATTCTCGACCAAATTAATTTCAGAGTTCCATCTGTATCGACACGTAACCGCGCAACTTTTTATACACCAAATGCCCGTACTAATGTTATGAACTTTTCGCCATTATCTAAAATATGTCACAATTTTGATAATTTTTGTTCGAGTATTGATATTTTTCACACCAGCCCTAAAACGTTAAAATCACTTCTATTAAAATAATGTATAAATTTTCTTCTTCTACCTCTATTATTTATATTAAGTACTTACTATATTGTTATTATGTATGTTGTTATGTATGTTATATGTGGTGTTTATGTATGTTATTTGTAATTTTGTGGGACTACTTCCTGCTCTGTAATTGGTTTGTTGTAATCTGTAGAGCAGTGTAAATAAATAAATAAATAAATAACCTTACTAAATTTGCTTATATCAATCCAGTTATGTATAGTTGCTTTTAGCATTGAGTATTTAAACCATAAACTGGATACTTTATATACCTTAGGCGACTCGTCCATTTAAATAACCAAAACAATGCAATCAGTACCGCGCAACTATACAACCAGTCGCCAATGAAGTTTTCTATTAGAAACAAATGCACAGCCGTCCATTGGCGCGATTGCAACGCAACTCGAAAGAACTCGAATGAAATCAATCGCATGAAACCAAATTTGTCAGTTACTTGTCGACTGGTCGCTGTCGATTTTTAGTAAAGAGCGCTTCGTTCTGTGTTCTTCTGATAAAAATGGTGTAGTCTTTGGGTGATAATAAAATGCCGCGAGATTTGGTTTTTTTTTCAATTGCTGGACCAACCAACCTCATGAACTCGTCGAAACCTCCCCGGCTCATTCTGTATGTGTGTTGGAATTTAGCTGGGTCTTTCAAAGCCTCTGCTATAAAACCTCTTGCTATGATTTTTCTTAAAATCAGGGTGAATCCAAAAATGCTTTCGTTTTTTTTCAGCGTCGCAAATAGAAAGCACCCACCACTACGTCTTCATCGGATGACGACATCGTTAAAACAATTTTTCCAAATGAGTTGCGGAAATGGACGCAAAAAGACGCTATCAGTATCATGAAACCAGTTTCATGAAACTGGTCGCTTACGACTGGTTGCTTAAGTGGACGAGTCACCTTAGATTTATCTGCAATATAGACTAAAACTTGATTTTTACCGGTTTTCTTGCATTGTCTCACTTTCAGTACGCATCTTCATATCTTTTTCTTGACGTGAGTCTTATAACTTCATTCCCGCGTTATCCAACGCCTCCAAAATTTGAGGAGCCGTGCAATCTGAATCATTATTCGAATCAGTTTCCATTTTTTTACAAAAAATGACATTCACAACAAGAGAAACGTTTGCTATTTTCTTCGAATTTATTGATAATGTATTTGTAACATACTTATAATAAATCAAAATGTAAAAACCTAAGTGAATTTATTTGATTGGGTAAAAACTTAATTTAATAAGTTAAATGTGAATTTTAATTTCTACCCTCTTTCTTGTGGTAAACTTTTTTCCATGAGGTACAAACAAGTTGTCGAGTTTCAAAGTTCACTATGTATATGAGGGAAGCAACGGTATTAGTGTAGCCTATGTCAGGCTTTTTATTAGACTAAACAGACTCCGGGGGATGACAGGTATACAGGTACGCCGAGGATGTATCTCTTCGCTGTTTATAGGGAACCAACCGATGTATCGTCCTTCTCTGCCGGATTTACCTCTCTGTTTGCTTACTACTACAAACTAAATACATACACGTTTCTTGTATTAACAGGACATTCATTAGAAGCGTGAGCTGGTCAGGTATATATTGTGTTTTCTAATCTCAAAAGCTAATAGAGGCATGTCTTTACTCATGGATTTCATTTCGTGATGGGGAATTGTAACCGTCGATTATTTGTGGACCTAGTGAACTTGTAATGTAGAATTTTGTTGATGTATTAACAAAGGAAGGTCGCAGCTATAATACAGGAGAGTTTTTTTATTTATTTATATTAGCATTGTTATTTAAATACAAAAAGAAATATAAGAAAAAATTTAAGAAATAGTAGTATAATAGTAATATAGGGTGTCCCACGACGCACTGTGCCGATCGTTATCTCGAGAAGTAGACATTAGAAAATTTTGAAAATTTGGTGGTATACTAATGTTGATGAGGCAACTCGGCTAAAATATTTTCAAGATGGTGGCACTTCCGGTTATACCGAAAGTAGACATCCGTACACAAACGTACCCGTATTTTTAATGGTAAATAAGATAAGATTATAAAAATTGGGAGTTTCCATTTGAAAAAATTGATTTTTGACATTTTTCTCAATTTCATTGTTATTCTTATCTTCTGAACGCTCTGTATTAATACCTATCAAAATATTATAAAAACTCTACTAAAGTAGGTCTTTTTCAACAAAGAATCCAACCCAAATTAGATAATAAAGGCTTCCTTATAGAAAGAATTGATAATTCTTTTAGAACCTGCAAACGTAATTTTTTACATAAAAATTGAAATATGTCAAAAACGGAGAGACTTAGGTATAAGACATGATACACAAAATCGGCCTTGAATTTTGCGTACAATCCAAAAATTTAATAATATACAGGGTGTCCCATTTCAAATAAGCAATTAATTGGATGGAATCTGTGGTAGGTTCTTGATGAAACATATTCAATAGAATAATTATAAATATTCAAAAGAATAGTTACAATGCGCACTATCCTCCAGCAAATGGATATGTCGGTAAAATTCCTTACAATAGATATATAAAACCCTCCAATAAGTATAAAACTTGACACACGCAAATGTCACTAACTTGCTAGGGTTATGTCTCTGTCAGCTGTTTATGGACCTTGACTTTTCCGGCTCGCTAATATGAACTGCTACTTCTCGCCTGGTACAGTAGGTGGCGTAAGGTTTCAAAAAACTACATTTCAATGTTAAAAAAATGGCTTCACGTGTTAACGATATCTTCACTAGGCGGTAATGAATCCAATCCAATCTATTAGACCAAAATCGACTAAATAATTCCAATAGATATTCAACCATCAACGAAATGGCGAATAATAAAATTTCCAATTTTAAATCTATTTTAAATTCAAACTCAGATTTAAATCAAAATTAAAATCTAATGCAAATTGGATTTTTTTAAATATGTGTAAGTATGCGGGAACTTCCCCATTAATTATTGTATAGTTATTGCTTACAATTTTTTTACAAAAAGATTTAGAACCTAAATCAATTTGGTTTTATCAGAATTTAGTTTCAACTTATTACCACATAACAAATCATACAAAATATTGAGTTCATTATTAAGGATGTTGGTTATATCGTTGAAATTTCTACCAGATACATTGATTACAGTGTCATCAGCAAACAAATTTACATATGAATTTTTCAAATCGCAATGAATGTAATTCACATATATGGTGAAAAGAAGAGGCCCCAAAACACTCCCTTGGGGGACACCGTATGGACTAGCAATTTTGCTTGACATTTTGTTCATGACTTTTCTCTTGCGATACCTATCATTTAAATAGTCTTCAAAGCAGTACTTTCAATACCGTATTAATACAATTTCTTTATTAACAAGCATCTATCAATAGTTTCAAAAGCCCGCTTTAAAACCACAAACACACTGAGAACTACGTTACCTATCCATAACGTTAGGACACCCTGTATATACTTATCTCGAAAATTTAACAACTGATCGTAAATAAACCTCGAAATCTGTACCGTTTTTTATGGCTTCATATTCGTGTAAAATAAAGTCTTGATATTTGATGGTCATGTTCCGATTAGAATACACTATAAAAATTGTTGCTTCATAATGTCTCAATAAGCTCCCACGCGCACTAGTAAACAATTAACTTCGATATTTATGTTACCACATAAAAACACTCCAAGCCTTAGTTTTAGTTTAAGCCTAATTGCATGTGACAGAGATAAATATTTAATCCATTTAGTCCTGCATAAATTGCATAGTAAATGGTTCTTCTTAAACCCATCATTAGTCATTGTATTCATTTATAAGGCGAAGAAGTGCTTTCACTGTTATATTTCTTAACGGAGCGATCTTGGCGATTTCTTAAAATGAAAACAGGATGTCATGTTAATATAATCGTCCGTAAGGAACATTGTATATATACCAAACCTAGTTCACAAGTTAGAGAAATGGGTTTTTTAGATATCAACATCAACACAGGATAACTAACACAAATTTGGTGAAAACCACCATCTAGTTAATGATTTTTATCTGCCAAATGAAATAAACATGCGTTGCAGGCAGAATTTCTGTTTGTCAAGGCTTTGTTTCAAAAACAAACATCGAGCACATATCCAAATAACAAATAATTTATTACGTTTAAAAGCAAACGGTTGTGTTTATTAAACAAGACGATATGACAGCTCATTTTGAATAGCCCCTTCAAGATGACTATTTTGTCGAAATCGTTTTACAAAACGGGTATAATTAGCACACAAAAATTAGATTAAAAAACAGTTAATAGAAGAAGTAATTTAAAAAGAAACAATATTTGAGATGTGTACTCTCGATAGGGTTAAAAATAGATATCCGAAAAGGTCTCACCCCACAGCATTAAGGAACGGAAAGTCCAATAGGGAAATATTTACTGCTTTCTACCATAACTTCTTATTCTAAAACACATATTGCAAACAAACTATAAGACTACCTAAATAGAACTTATAACAAAAGTAGTGTTATAAATTTTCACTCAATAATTTCAAACATATGCGAAATAGTTAGATTTAAATTAAGGAAATACGAAGATTGACATAGTTTTTAAAATTGAATCTAACTATTCTGCAAACAACTGAAACTATTGAGTGAAAATTCATATCACTACACATCTGTCATAGTACTACTTAGGTAGTCCTATACTTTTTTTAACAATATATGTATTTAAAAAAAAGTGATAGCCAAAAATAATAAATATTTCCTTATCGGATCTCTCTCACAAATATATGCAAATTTTATATTTCCTATACTTTTTCTCTTCCAACGAACGGTTTACAAAATAAAAGTGAAAAACCAGCATTAAGTCCCCATTAGGGGTGGTTTTTTGCAAAAAAAGGAGCTTTCCGTTCTTTAATGGGTTGCGAACTTTTCGGATATCTCGTTCAGTACCTTGGCATATTGAATAATGGCATTATGGATTAGCCAGCACGAAGTCCAGACTTTGACCCTATTGAATATACAGCGTGTCCCAAGAGGGACGTATAAAATCATAACTTTTCTTCTGTTTTGCGTTCGCAAAAATACAAAAGTGCGTCAACTAGTAATATCTGAGTGCTATTTGTACGTAATAAAAAAAATTATACTTCATATATCTGTGACGTCATCGATAATTTTTTAAATGGAATATCCTGTATTTTATTTTAAAAATTATGAATAGGTCAGCATGCTCTCCAGACTTTAATCCTATTGAATATACGTATGTCTTAAATGAAACGCATCCCTGTTACAAAGGAATTCAGTGATATGCGTGGACTATAATTGAGAAAAAGATTTTTTAAAACAATATTTTTCCCCTATTAAAGTATACAGGCTGTCCATTTTATCAGGGCCCTCGAGAATATCTCACTTAATATAGGTTGTACAAAAAAAATTATTGTATAAAATTGTGCCGATTTATATAACCTACAAAATGGTTTAAAGACATTTTATGACCTACTTTAAGAGTTATGACGGAAAATAACGAAAATGCGGAAAACGTCTAGGCCAAATATCCCCGTTATTTGAAGAGATACGAGAAAAATTCTAATGCGAAAATTTTTTGCAAAACAGAGGTTTTATCTAATTTTTTTCAAAACAGATTTTTGAGATTTACTCTTCGGGGCTGTTAAAAAAATTATTTTGAAACGGGCGGGAAATGGCGCCATTAAATAGAGTATTTTCCTCCTTTTTCGACGATATATCACATGCCATATTTATTCATTGGTACTACGTTAATAATTATTATAAAAACATTTTTTTAAAACCAATAAATTTTTTGTTAACAAGCATTATACTTGCCGGGGAGAAGTATGATTAAATAAAACGATAAAATAATTCAATACGTTGTTCAAATCTTTGCTATAATAAAACTTTAACACAATTAAGAAGAATAAAGTAAATTCAGGTAACAAAAACAAATTAATAATAAAAAGAATATAGCACACAGAACATTAATATTTATCTAATCCTCAAAATAATTTTTAAGATATCACATCAAGTGTTCAAAGTGTCCACCGCGATTTCTTATGCACAATCAAGCGCGACGAGGCACTGCATTTAAAACATTACGCATTTCGGGGGTAACTGTAATACATGTCTGTTGAATTCGAGATTTTAAGTCCTCTACATTTTGCGGTGTCGTCGAAAACACCTTATCTTTAATATACCCCCATAGAAAAACCCATTGGGGTTATATCTGGAGAACTGGGAGCCATCGAATAAATCCATTGGTACCTATCCAATGTTGAGGCAAAATTTCGTCTAAATAACCTAGGCAAATCTGGGAATTGTAGGGAGGAGCTTCATCTTGTTGAAAATATTGAAAGTTGTGTCGATTCTTTAAAGGTAGGTCATCTAAGAATTCATTAAATTCCTTTCTCAGAAAGTTTAGGTACCTTTGACCACTGAGGTGACCATCATAAAAATAAGGACCTATTAAGTTGGTGCCTAAAATACCTATCCACACATTTATTGAAAAACGATTTTGAAACCCAGTCGGCCTATGCCAGGGTGTATTTTCAGAAGTCCATTTGTAATGAATATTTCGATAAAAAAATCCATTATTGGAAAAATTTGCATCGTCGGACCAAAGTATTTTACTACATATTAATGGAACAGCCACCTTGGTTTGTCCCCGGCTTGTAAATTGTGAACTTTTTTGGTTTTATAACACCGGTAACCATTTTTCTCTAAAATTTTTCTAGCACTTGTTTTATTTATATGACAAGTAATTTTAATTTCTCTTAATGATGTTTCCAAATTTTCTGTATTTTTATTTCTTGCATAATTAATCACTCGGTTTACCTTATTTACATTATCAGTAACACTGTTCAACATTGTCTTCTTCTTTAAAGATGAACCATTATTTTTCAGTTTCGTAGCTAATTTTCTGAGTTTTATTCGGCTGTAGTGTTTGTGGAAATCTGTTTCTATATTCTACTTGAGCTAATCAAGAGTTAAAATTGCATTGGCAATATGTAACGAATATATTATAACGATCAATGTGAGTGAAAATCATTTTTGAAAATTCTAAATTCTTAAACGAGTGTGATTGAGTGAGAGTTTAAGTATTAACTGAGATGATCTGTCAAAAAATTAAATTGTCAAGTTTGTTCATAGCCAACTATTTGAGCCAAAATAATTGAAATAATAGTGAAATCATGAAATACAAACAAATGGGTATTATACTTAAATTAATTGGTAAAGACATTTTAACTTTCTGAGTAAGGAGTGACGCGTTTATGGAGGACCTCTATACATTGGCATAACTGCGAATACACCTTCCATAATTGCTCCATGTTGCTTTCTTGATTATTATTTTGTTTTTGTTACCTGAATTTATTTTATTCTTCTTAATTGTGTTCATGTTTTATTATAGCAAAGATTTGAATAACTTATCATATTTCTCCACGGCAAGTATAATGCTTATTAAAAAAAAAATTATTGGTTTAAAAAAATGTTTTTATAATTACTAACGTAGTACCAATGAATAAATATGGCATGTGATATATCGTTGAAAAAGGGGGAAAATACTCTATTTAATTTCCCGCCCGTTTCAAGATAATTTTTTTAACAGCCTGAAGAGTAAATCTCAAAATACAGCGGTTTTGAAAAAAATTAGATAAAACCTTGTTGAAACACTCTGTTTTGCAAAAAATTTTCGCCTCAGAATTTTTCTCGTATCTCTTCAAATAACGGAGATATTTGGCCTAGACGTTTTCCGCATTTTAGATATTTTCCGCCATAACTCTTAAAGCAGGCCATGGATTTCAAATGTCTTTAAACCATTTTGTAGGTTATATAAATCGGCACAATTTTCGTAAAAATAATTTTTTTTTTGTACGACCGATATTAAGTGAGATATTCTCGAGTGCCCTGATAAAATGGACAGCCTGTATGCTACTTGTTTATTATCCGTACATCTCAGTTGCAGTTCGACTTAATATCTACAAATGTTAGTTTAACCAAAAACTAGTATTTATTTTTGTTCTAGATTAAGAAGAAGAAGACGAGCTGCCTAGATATGAGATACCGGAATACAAATTAATTCAAATGTTTTGGCACATATGACACGTAGGAAATGGGCGACAACGGAAGCAAATAAACAAACAACCTAACCAAACACTTGAAATGCGATCTTAAACTGACACGAAGGTGTTTAAATGAATAAAGATCGATTAATTACCGAAAGGTGTTCTCGATAGGCAAACACTAACTGCTCGAAACCCGTAATTTTCCTTAGGGCGATTTCATCTTAACTAGAGTGATTGATGGGGATATCCTATTTCACTTGTGTATTTTTAAACTGGAGCATCGACTTAACCAAATAACACAGGGAAACTACAGGGCCACTCTGGGAACTCTCGGTGTCAGGGGCGTGCTAAGAGACAGAGACCGGCAAAACGATGTTTTAGGGTGGAAATTGTAACAATTAATTTTTTAACAATAACGAATTCAAATAAACTAAATTCAAACCATTGATGATTCAAACCTTTACCGTTTTTTGTACGAAAATTCTGCTCGGTAGAATTATTCAGTCTGCACACGGAGATTGGTATGATGACCTGTGTCGTAGGTGTTATTGAAAGATTATGCCACTTTTTAATATTATTTTCTTTACTTGAGCATACTGAAATGTACAAAATGTATCAGTCAGCAAGTGGTATGATACATAAAAAAATAGCCCTGCGGCAGTTTATCATTGAACTTCATACTGGCGAAGCATGCATGCAAATGTACCAAAGTTGACCCCAGATTATTCAAAAATTAAAATATGGCATTTCCCGAGGGGTAAACGTGATAACCCAATGAATGAATTTAGGTTAGAATACATGGTCTGATAAAACATGCAGAGGCTGTAACAAATAAAAACAAGGCATATAAAAAATATCCTCTCACTAGGAAGAAAGACGATTGGAGTAACTATAAAATATGTAGAAACAATCTTGTCAAGTTGTTTTATAAAAATGGTAACGACCATTTTACAGTCTTTAAAGACAATGTTTAGTTTATCAATTATTTTATAAGTTTTTTATTACAGCAATGCGTGCTTCCTTTATATAACAATTGTTTAGCAGTTACAGCAGAATACAATATGTTCCCTGAAATATTATGTGTTATGAAGAATCCTAATAAAATTGTTTTATTATTGCTTAGCTAAACTTTTACAGAATAGTTTTATAGGCATTCGTCAATTGACCAATAAGTGCTTAGGGGTCATTATTATAAATCAATTTTGTTCCGTGAGCAAAACCATCTTATAATAATTGCTATATAAACGTTTATAAAACAGAGAAAAACAAATCCTACAAAATGCTTTATAATTTAGCTGTAAGAACATTCTTAGCACTTATTTATATGATAATTTAGTTGTGAAGACTAAATAATCACCTTGGCAGTTTTAATAAAACAAAATAGCTTTTGTAGAACAGTAATGCAATAGTAATAAAATAAAATTATCCTATTATTTTAAACCTATAGAGCAACTTTGTTAGTTGGGTTACTCTTAGGACAGATTGTTTACTCACCCCTGTTGCCGCTGCTAAACAACTTGAGCTGACTTGAGGATCTTCATCCACACGAACTAAAATTTCTAGTTCTTGATCTGGAGTAACTCGTTTCGGTCGTCCTACATAATTTTTATGGCGAAATGAACCCGTGGCTGTATTCTATTTGGATATTGTATCTCCTCGTTACAGCACGTTAGCTAATTCGCTATTTTGTGCGTAAACATATATCATATCCCTCATTTCCCTATTTGAAAAATTATTATGTCTAGGCATTGTAAATAAAGAAGTTCTCCAGCAAAACAATGAACATTTTTTAGATCAACCCGAAAAGACTGGCACAATTCCTAAATAGAACCATCATCTCGCAATACCCCTAACGCTAAAAGAGAAGTTAAGCGATAGTTATTACAGACTTCAAGTTCCTTAGTCAGTGGATTTTTTTCATCTCCCAAATCATCTGAATGGATCTCTTAAGTCTAGGGGACCTAAGTTAAGAAGACGGTTAAGTAGAATCTGAACCACTTCTTGAGAATAATTTCTAACTGAAAATTACTTCTCAATAGTAGGGCTCGAATCCACTTCGTTAGGAATGCTCACATTTTGACCAGTTACATGATAATGGATTAAAGAGGGCTCATTTCAAGCAAGACAGCGTTCCTCAGTATGGCTTATAAGAGCATTAGAACAATTTCCCGACGACAGAGTAATTAATAGATGGCCACCTTCATCACCAGACTTGACACCTCTGAATTATTTTCTACCTGCGCTTCCCTCTGCACTTGCACACTCTGACTGACCAGTCAAACAATAAAAGATGGTGGCGTGAGAACGTAATTTTGATATCGACAACACGGCACAAACCCTTGCCATATGAAATTACAGCACGATACATGTCACTCCGACATTTCTATCAGCGTAAATTACTATGATAGAATGAACGTAATTATCGTTGATTCGTAAAAGACTCTAAATAGTTAATGAACCCATTCGCTACAGCGAGACCTCTACCTCACTGCTCTATAATATATCAACTATAATACGACGTTGCGGAAAATAATACATTTCTTGAAAGTTAATAAATACAACGGCTGTATGATTCTATATACTTATGTAATTTCTTTTCGAAGAGCTTTAAAACTCCATGAATTATGAGGTCGAGGGAAAAGTAAATGCTATAGATTTTAAGTTTATGACAGTGCTCATTCTTTCAAGCTAAGAACCGGGCATATATCACAACTGAATTTTTATGAGCCCGCATATTATGTATACATTCGTTTTTATTTATACAAAAATGTCTTCTCTACCTCATCGAATAAAAACTTCTACGATACTTAACATCGCACATATACGCTTCTTTTCCAATTCCGTATATAATTTCCATTCATTTTAAGTTTGGGACAAGTGTTTTCTTATTTATTTGTTTATTTAAGAATACAACTGCCCAGACGGGTAAGCATCCAATTATAGGGCAGGCAATGTACAAGAAAATTTTACATTTTCTGTCTAGTACATACAATACACAATACAAACTTGATTATAAATATTTTACATAAAGTACATAAACACAATATAAATAAAGTAAATTAGAGACAGAGAGTCTGGTCGATAGCCGAGTGGGTTAAGGCGCGAGGTGGCAATTGCGATTAATTACACGGACATCGCACCACCGGGTTCGAATTCTGCCTCCGGTACTGGCACTGTCGGAGGAAATGGCTGTATGTCCGCGTTTTTTCCGCACACACCCTGGCTTCTGGAATTGGGGGTTGTCTAATTTCTGTGGTGTTATTTATTACTTATTTATTATAAAGAAATATACGGGGTGAGGCAATAGTTAGTCCGACTAGAAATTAAAAAGAAATATAAGGAAACACGTGAACCAAGACGATTGTACAGGTATAATTACAATTATTTAAAATGGAATGCTGTAAAATATCATTACATTTTTAGAAATCTCTTTCTAGGCGCTTTCAATTCTATATTATTATTGACGCTGTCTTAACCATCTGGACATAGTGATAATTTTTGTTAAAATAAAGCCATCTACAGATGTATTTTGGTAGATGCATGATGGCAGATGTATGATGGTATGTATGAGGTAAAAACGACGTTGACGTTTAAAAATGACGTTTTACTTAACCAAATCAACGAATGTGGTATAAGTATAGTTAATGACTTACTCAGAAGTAATCTTCAAAATAGGTAGCAATGTGTAAAATTGGTGAAAACAAAAGTAATTTAAAAATAATAACATATGACGTTCCTCAAGGAACGGTTCTAGGGCCAATTCTTTTTAATATTAATGTCAATGAATCATTTCAACTTCCAGTTAATGGGAAAGTAGTAGCATATGCAGATGACCCTGTTCTTCTGGTTGAGGATAACTCCTGGGAAAATGTTGCCAATAAAGTGGTGAGATAGGGTTTTCAAAACTACAACAGTAGCTATCAGAAAATTACCTAACAGTTAAAATAGATAAGACTAAATTTACGTGCCTTAGTATATATGACAAAAACGTACCTAAGATGGATACACTTCAGCTACATACATACTCATGTATAAATAAACGAAAGCGTGACTGTATTATGTGCTATGAAACTGCAGGAAACAAAGAACATTAAATATCTGGGAATTATCATGCATCAGAATTTAAAATGGACAGAGTACATTCAGCAATTAAACAACAAAATCGAGTATTTTGCCTTTTAACATTTTCATCATGCTTTAGTCGAATCAATTCTTAGATATGGAATAATAACATGGAGAAGTGCATATTCAACAAAAGAGTTTTTAAATATATCGCAAAAACATATAATAAAAATTAATTTAAGAAAAAATAAATACTACTCCCCTGAACTACTATTCAAACAATGTAATGTATTTAATCTGCAACTCCTATATACCAAGTTTCTTCTAATATTTACACATAAACATAAAAATTTACTGAGTACAATACATGTACACAACACAATACAAAAATATAATTGAAATGTCACAATACCCCAAATTAGATACACAACAACACAAAGATTTCTAACGTATTATGGTCCAAAATTTTATAATATTTTACCTGTCCATTTTAAGCAATATAATAGGGCTATTCTGTGGTAAAATAAATGGATACTTAATAAATAACAAACATAAATTCACGAAATTATTGGTAGGTGGTTAAAATATTGAATATAAAAATAGTATAATGTCATCTACTGATCGTACATTTCGTTTGTGATCGTTGTATAGGGAAATTTTAAATAATAATTAAGGTTTTACAACATAATTAAGTTGTTGCTGGTATAGTTGAAGTAATCATTTCATGGCACATAAAAAATGCAACAAAAGCTTTACGACCTCATTAAAATACCGGTACTCTCTGTACTGCTGTTCGCAAATTGACTCGAGTTTGCGAAAAAAATCATTTTATGAGTGCTATCTTGTAGCAAATAAAAAAATTTAAAAAATGTATGTCGGTCTGATCGCGATAGGTTAATTACACGGAGAGTTATCAGCATGTGAAATATTTTCGTTTTCCCCCTCTCCCTCTCCTCCTAATTATCCCACCGCCCCAGCCTCCGACCAAACAGAATATCCGCCAATAGCCACATGTGTGATGCTTTTGAATCATTTTCACTCTCTAAAAATATGGCCAAAAATGATTTTTCAATTGAGAACTTTTTGAATACTATTTTCTCGTTATTCTTTCAGTGGAACACCCTATATATTTTTCCGCCTTATGATGTAGGAATGACAAACCTACATTTTTCATATGTACATCTCTATGGCTATATGTCACCATTTTCGATTTATTGAGCGATGAAAGTTTAAGAAAAAATTTTTTTAGAATTTAGAAATTTTTTCGAATAATTTAACAGAAAACATTTAATAAGTGCTTCCCACATGTTGCCCATTTTGATAGACACACTATTCGTCTTCGAAATGAAGTTTCTACTGTTTTCGATGTGTGATCGTTATAAAAACAGTTATTATTCTTTCTTTCATATTTTGAATTGTAGAACACTAGATTGGTCAATAATTGTGACAGCAGAAATTAGATCAGAAACCCAATAAAGCATTTCTCCGTGTACCTAAACGTTTGTACGATTATTTCCTTTAATCCATTATAAGATGCCATCGAATTCCTAGAGAAGCATTCCCATGACCTTCGGTACTGACAGATTATACAGTCATTGAACATTTAAATTTAATAGCCGTCGAGATGGAAAAAGCAAAAATAACAAGAATGTTAAATATTTACTAATGGGCATATTTTTTGCTCAACCGCCCTATAATACGGTCAAAGTATATGACAGCTCCCGTGGCAGGCTGTTAAGAACAACATTTTATATTCTGTAACAGGCTGAAACGATTTCGGTTTTGCTTTCAAAGATAAAACATTCTTTGGTTAGACGGGGAAAAATAACTTCGGGATCGTTCGAATTCTTTACATAAGTTGGAATGTTTAATCGTTTTGACCGTGTTACGAAATAATTTTTTAGTTTACTTAAAAATGCGGGCTTTTTAAAATTTGAATTGCTAAAATCTTTAAATGACAAAAGAACCCACTTAAACATGTTCCATAATTATAGGTTAATTAAATGGTCCCGATTACATAGTTTTAATAGTTTTACTTATTAGGGAAGCCTCTCTCTTGACATATTTTGATAAGCCATATCAATTATAAAAAAATCAAAGCAAAGAACACCTGCCTGCATACTTTACAATAGTTTCTAAAGCATCAGCCAAATGATGAATCAGCATCTAGTGCTCCCATTATTACGATTCAGAAATTTACAGAAGCAGACACCTTAAAATCTCTCAAAAAACTAACACCTAAACTTACTACTGGTCCAGACGGCATTCCTGCATGTTTAATAAAAGATTGTGCAACTATACTTGCTGTTCCTTTGTCTATCATATTTAACCCATCAATCAACACTTCCACATTTCCAGAAGTATGGAAGACTTCTAAAATCTGTCCCGTTTACAAAAGGAATGAGAAACAAGACGTCAGTAATTAGAGACCCATCGTAATTTTAGTAAGGCATTCGAAATATTACTTCATGAATCTGTATTTTTTCAAGTTAAATCACAAATATATATTAATCAACACGGATTTATACCAGACCGTTCTACTTCCACCAACCTGTTTTATTTAACGCAGTACATCGCTGAAGTGTTAGATATGGGAGGACAAGTTGATATCGTATACACAGACTTTTCTAAAGCGTTTGATCGTCTACACCATGACATATTGCTTTAAAAAACTAGGTTTCTTTGATTTCTATTCCAGTTTGATTGAATTTTTTAAATCATATCTGACTGGAAGGCATCAATTTCACCTCTATAGAGGTTTTAAGTCCAACGTAATTCACGCAAAATCTGGAATACCTCAAGGTTCGTTGCTTGGGGCCTTTACTTTTTAGCATATTTGTAAACGATATCGTCTTACAACTTAATTGCTATTCATTGTTGTATGCCGATGACATGAAAATCTTTACTAGGATTATGAGCGCGGACGACACCAAGAGATTACAAGATGACTTAGCTAACTTTCACTCATGGTATCACAAAAACAAGTTAATAATATAGTAATATAGACAAATGCTACACTATGTGTTTTAGCAGGAAACCTAATCTTTCATTAAATGAATATATTATCAATAATACGAAAATACAGAGATGCTACAAACTGAAAGATTTTGGCGTTACTTTTGACACTAAACTCACATTTAGGCCCAGTTTTATAATGTTAGATTAAAATACATTTATCTTAAGTTTAAACTTAGGATTAAACCATGATTTAAACTTTACTTTACAAATGCCTGTTTTATAAGAATAAACTGAAATTTATATAGTTGGTACTACTGTTTACCAGAAATTGCAACTTAACTTAGTTTGATTCTAACCTATTATGACATTTTGACATGACCTTTCAAGTTATTTTTGTAAAAATGGAGGGAAATAGTACGAGACAATTTTATTAGAGAAACATTTTTAATTATACAAGAGGCAGTTGATTTGTGGACCCTTCCAAAGGCGCGGGTAACAATAAGCATATATGAATATAACTATGAGGTAATCAAAAATAAGTCTTTACCGTTCTGTCAGATAATACATTTTCAATTGATTCCAATGAAATAATAACTGACTGCTTAATCTAAATCAACTCAAAGTTACCTCATTACATTCTTCCATGTAACTATAGGTCCAATTCTAAAATTTCCAGAACTATTTGATCATATTAATAATTTTTGTCATCATCAGATTGTAAATAATCACATATTTCGAATTCATCCATCAAATATACACCGAATTTTATTAATTCTGAGGTTATGAATATTCTGACATCTGATAATCCATGGTTTAAACGATCCCCATCCACCGTTTGAAGTTTAACCTTACTGTGATGTAATTAATCTGCAAACTAAAGATTAGTAACATTATAAAACAGGCTTTTTTTCAAATCCGTAGTTTAACCTGTACTCTGCAGTCTAATCCGATATTATAAAACCGGCCCTTAATGATCACTTATCTGAAACAAAATTAGGTTTCATTATAAGAAATTCTAAAGGTTTTGAGAACTCCAAAACCTTATTTCTTCTATTTAATGCCTTTATAAAATCTAAATTGGAATATGCGTCGATCATCTGGAATCCAGCTTAAATACACAAAAACAAAATTGAAAGTACCCAAAGGAGCTTCCTAAAATATTTGTATTTTCGAAAAGAAGCCACCTAGAGTTTTCCTCATGAGGAATTGCTCTCTAAATTTTATGTACCTGACTTAAATACCCGTAGAATATTTAGTACCTCGGTATTTTTACACAAACTTATTAATTTAAAATTTGATTCGCCCCAAATTTTAGAAATGATTAGGTTTCATATACCAACTTTCTAGACTAGATCATATAATTTATTTTACTTAAGCACACCTCGAACAAATTTACTCAAACACTCTCCCCTGCATGTAATGTGTTCTAATTTTAACTCTCTACCCTGTAATATTGACATATTATTATAATATAATATAATAATATTATTGAATTTATTTCAGTTGTAGAACGTAGTTCTTTTTATGTTCTTTTTAAGTGACAAGAAGCAAATGAGGATCTTTTACATGAAGAAAGTTATAACGGTTCTTGCAAACCGTTGCACCTGTCAAATTTTCTATAAAATGTCAAATATCTCTGAATCGGCTAGATTTAGGTATAGGATATGCTACATATTTTCGACTCAGAATTTTATGCTCTTTTCGAAAACCCTAAAATATATAGGGTGTTCCGTTTGAAATAAGCAAGTTGGTATCGACTTCCGGTATAAGCGGTATAGTTGGATTAACCACACTTACATTAGTAATTATCTAAATTTTCAACATTTTCTGATGCGTACTTTTCTTTAGATCGATCGATTCAGTTTCCGGTGAGACACCCTGTATATTTATATACATTTTATATATCCCTGCTCTATTGGGGAGTGTATAAATAAATAAAATAAATAAAACATCTGTTAATAAGTATCTGTTCCACATATTTTCAAAACAACGTGATGGAAGAATCATCAATTAGTAGCACTAAAGAATAAAATCGGATAGAAATCCGAGCCCAGTAATAGATATACCATTACATCGATCATAGGATACCGCGTATTGTGGCCTGGCTGGCCGAACATTCATAGGATATTCCGTACAGCACATTTAATAATTGTCATCTCAAGCGTAAATAGGTGACTATGGGTGTAGTGTTACATTAATATGCATACGCGATCAAAGAAGATCTCTAGCCACAACCAACTATGCAGTCGCCCTGATTTGAATAATAACTAGTTTCGATACATTAGCAGGGGCTTACATTAATTATTTTTATGAAGCTTACCAGCTACTTGGTAATTTACATAATCTTCTTAGAATGAAAAAATATTTAATGTCATAATGGTTATCGTTGGTCGCACGGTGATCGGGGTAATTGAAAAAAAAATTGTGAAAATGCCATGGCGAATTTTTAATGGCTTAATTTTGTAAATATCTTATGCGCTTGTCAATAATTATGTGAAATGCCGACTAGTATAATCTAAAACATTATCTAGAACAGCGTAGAATTTTGCATATTTTAATACCATTATCATAATTTAGGAGTGCTGGGTATCAGAAAAAGTTTTATGCAGACATGTACTGATATACGTAATCCACTTGAAAAACGTATTCTTACACTAGTGTTTTCTCATATAACAATCCTGCATTGATGCAAAATAATGGTATTTTTTTAGCCACGGCACGTGGGAAAGGGAATTGTGATGGAGTTGGCAGTGTAATATTTGCAGGTTCTTCTTCTTCTCCTCCTTAGTGGTTCAATAAGCAATCGCAGCACTCAGCCCTTGTGGCCAATTGTGCATCCGCTAACTGGTTCAGTGAATGTCCCCATCCACGCCGGACTTCAGACCAAAATATTTGATATAATTTATTATATCCAAATAAGTATCATATATGTATATAATTATGTTTTTTCAAAAGGAGATGAAATAAGTCTTGTAGCTTTTTTCTCACAATTTTTATTAATGGATTACCGGTTTCGGAGTGCCTCGCACTTTCTCATCAGATTCTAAAACTTTAACACATCTTATATACTTTTCAACATTAAGTCTGTTATATATATGTTTTGATAATTTTTTTCTGATCTCTTCTGCCAATAAATTATAATAATAATGCGTTTATTTCCATAGACTATTACAGTATTGGAATTGTCAAATACAAAATAGAACAAAACATAATAATAAATATATGTACATATATATGCACGCATATGCAGTTAGAGGTAGATTACACAACATATAGAAATAGACAAACAAACAAAGAGATGTACAACTATGATCTGATAAAGGTATATCAATAAATGAGTTATTTAATTATCACAGCATTTGTAGGTACCTACGGTACAAATTGTAGAATCAGATAGGGAACATTAGACAAAGAGGTAGTATTCCTCGTAAGAGTAGAAACAATGTTCCGCTAGGAATCTTTTTACCATCTTCTTGAATATCACAAAACTACTTGCACCTTTTATACATTGTGGGAGGTGGTTATACATTTTTATTGAAGAAATAAAGGGCCCTCTTTTAGTCTGCTCTAATCTATGGGGCGGTACATAAATATTTTTTTGCGATCGCGTGCTAAATTTATTAACATCACCACATTTTAAAAGACCATCAATGTTTTTCCTGACAAAACATACAGACTGCAAAATATATATACAATAAATAGTGAGTATACCATGCTGTTTAAAAGAATCTCTGCAGGATGTATTGTAGGGAAGTTTAAACATACTTCTCATAATTCTTTTCTGCAAAATGAACACCTTGTTAATTCCAGAACTATTTCCCCAGCACAATATGCAGTATTGCAAAACCGGTAATCCATTAATAAAAATTGCGAGAAAAAACTACAAGACTTTTTCATATCCTTTTGAAAATACTTTGAAAATACAGATGCTCACATTATATGTACAACTTAGAGTATATATAATGATGTATGTACATGTGACCCATTTCACCTCTCTGTAAAAAATGTATTTATAATCCTATGTTAACGCTTTTTTTTTAATGATAAACCATCGAAAACTTCACTTTATGACAAAAATTTAGAGATAAATTTCGATTTTCAAAGCCGTCTATGATTTATTTTCAATGTCGAAAATGGACAAATTTGATTAGCGATTTTTTTATTGAAATTTTAACTACACCACTGGATTCAGTAACCTCTCAAATGGGTAAATCCCAAATTTCATAAAAAAATATTGAAAAATGACAGATTTATGACAAAATTAATGTAGGCAGTTGTGCGGCCCATTTTGAATGGAAACACCCCTGTAAAAAATGTGTCCATTATCTGATTTTGACAGGACTTTTTTTAAAAGATACACCATCAAAAACTCCACTTTATGACAAAAATTTAGAGATAAATTTCAATTTTCAAGGCTTTCTATGATTTATTTTCAATGTCGAAAATGGACAAATTTGATTAGTGATTTTTTTATTGAAATTTTAACTACACCACTGGATTCAGTAACCTCTCAAATGGGTAAATCCCAAGTTCCATGAAAAAATATTGAAATAATAATCGAGTTAATAAAAAAATACCCAGGAAGACGTAACGGTTGACCAAAAACAAGTTCCGCAGAAGAACATTGTAAATCTTCTTTTGGCATCGCACGCAAATCGAATAAAACGATTGGAAGTTCACTATTCCAATTCCTGGAATTAGATCTGGCAGTCAACGTTGTTATTAGAGTTCTATGAAATTTTTCAACTAACCCATTACTTTGAGGATGATATGCAGTAGTATGTATTCTATGAAATCCTAGAAATTTTGAAAATTGTAAAAATAACAGATTCAAATTGAGCGCCCTGATCTATAGTTATCTAAAGCAAGAGAACCAAAACAACGGACTAATGTTTTAGCAACTGTTTATGCTGTAACGTTACGCAAAGTATATATATGCCTCCTGCCAATGAGTAAAACGTTCAACTACAGTAAGAATGTAAGAGCAACCTCCGGAAGGAGGTAGTGAACCTATAATATCTATGAAAATATGTTCAAAACGTCCTCTAGGAACTTCGAATTTACCAATTGGAGTTTTATATGTTTATTTATTTTAGTTCTCTGACAATTAATATATGTCTTTGTTCATCATAAGGGTGCAGTCTGTATTCATTTTAGGGCAGAAATACTTACTATTAAATAATTTTTTAGTTGCTCGACTCGAATTCCTGAATGAGTTAAATTACGAAAAATTCCAGAAATAGCCCGTCTCATTTTGATGAGTTGAAATTTGGAATTAGAAACATTACTCCAAATCTCATCTTGCGAATTTGGAATTTTTACTTTTGAAATACACATTTAATGTTATTTTTCTTGGATAATTGAATTTTTTATTAATGTTTCTAGTTCCACATCACCAATTTCTTCATCGCTCAGCGATTTTAAATTAAAATCTGGAAAATTTAGTGCAGATACATGATTTACTAGTGGTGAGTTTGAGTATCATCAGAAATTCATTGTTCCAGTGAAGATAAATCATCTATACGTGAAAGCGTACCAACAACGATATTATCTTTACCTTTAACATGTTGAATGCTGTTTGTAAATAGCGCTATAATAACTCACATTGCCTACTATTCTATTACAGGCGGCACGGTTAAAATTACGGAAGCCCTGCTCTTTTTTGAAAGATTTGCTTAAAATTAATTTCTTATTTGAAGTGTTGCTGCCAACTATTGTTTAGTTGACCAAGTGGCAGGAATTTGTTTTGTAGCCAGATTGCATTAATATGATAGAAAAACAAAGCAAATTTAAACGAATACTATACCGATAGATTTATTTCGGTTCCCACCAAGAATCCGACTTATGTCCCTCTTCTAAGAACAAAACAATTATACAAATCAAATAGATATGCACCTAGGATACCTTGTCGGTCTCCCGACCCGATCAATACCACTTGACATTTCCAGTGATCCCAATTAAATTAAAAGACAATCCATCATCCCGACACTAAAACATCCGATGCACTTAATCGTATCTATTCCTCCACCATACAAAATGATGTTCATTTATAGTTCATTATCTGATTGGTTTCATTTTGTTTCACATTTCTATCTCGGCCTTTCTTGTTTTCCGTGTGTGCGTGGACGTTGAAATGTAGATTAAATCCGTTGCACTTAGTGTTTAAGTTTTATCCACTTTATCTGTTTTATATATTTCATGGATGAATGAGAGGAATACTTAGGCAGGTCCTTTGTTTGGAGGATGCGATCGGCATCGCGGTGAAAACTACCTTAATAGCGCGAGGAGGACCGTGGCCTATGTATAGGCTACGGAACAAATTATTAACCTGGATGATGTATGCGGCTCGAATGCTGTATACACTGTTAAGAAAAACAATGCACCAATTTAAAAAAAAATTATAGAAAAAAACATTTTTAATACGCATAAATAAAGTACCAATAATGTACTAATATATTGTTCAAATCATTTTAAGAACCTGCTGTTAATTTATGATGACGCTGTCATCACAAAATAAAAAAACTCATGAATTAAGTACACCAAAATTCAACAACTTTGTGGAAAGTAAAGTGATGACAGAAATCCCTGTTTCATTAATAATATTTATAATACCCTTTCCATTTTGGAGAAATCAAGAATTTTAACTAGGATCTTTTCGAATACGAAGCCGACGAATGATGAAAGATATATTTTTTAAATTAAAAACTGTTAACGTCGCAATGATTGATTATCACATAATTGGAAAGATTTAATTTTGAATAACTAGAAATTCATATCACTTACAAGAACCAAATGAAATTTGAAACTTTATCGATATGGTTATCTGATACCTTTCATACCTTTCATTTCTAGCATGATATTCTAATATACGTTGGACATTAATTATTAAGATACTAATAAAAAAAACTGTAATACTGTATTTATGTTTTTCACTAGAAATGATGTTAAAATAGATTTATTGTAACTCAGAATATAGAGATGATTTTCAAGTATTATTAGCGTTTCCTTGCACAAGAATATTAAATACATAATAGTCTCATAAAGCTATAATTTCTCTTTCCAACGCTTTCTTCAGATTTAAAATCGAATGAAAAATAACCTGGGAAATGGCATTTATTTGCTACTTCTAGTTGGCTTTGGAATTCAGGAACACATTTAAAAAACTTCGAAGCAGACTTTGAATTTGAAATTCAATTTGACATAACCCCAATTTTTCAATTAGTACACTGTATGTTCTATTTTTTATCAGATGAGATGAGAGTGGTAAATTTGATTTAGACTGATTTTTTCCGATTAAAAATTGAATATAAATTAAAATAAACATTATGCTTTCTGTAGAAGCGCTTCGAATTGTGTCCATATCTTGCAGTAAGCCATGGAAAACAAATGAAAAATTGCACACAGCATCTGTCAAACCGTCATTGCTGAGTGAAATAGAGGCGTATTTATTATTTGTAAATTTATAATTAGGTGCATTATTCAAAATAAGATACGATTTACAATGCAATATACACAAAATGAAAAGGTAGATTTACTTTTAATTTACGGCGAATGTCAGAAAAATGCCCATGCGGCCACACGTCTATATTATAAGATATATTGATTTTTTTCTTTGGGATTATCTGAAGGACAAAGTATACTCAACGCCGTCTGCAACAATGGAAGAATTTCAAAATAAAATTTTAAATGCTTTTGAATCCTTAAATCCAGTCATGTTACAAAGTGTTATGAGAGAAACTATTCGAAGGGTGAACAAGTGTTATGAAATGGGTGGGCGTCATTTTGAGCACCTGTTATAAGTTTGGTATTTAGTTGTGTTGTATTTTTCTAATTATAATATTTATAAATCTAGTAAGTTGCTGTCTATAATAATAATAATAATCTCTTTATTTCCAACGGGTAAGCACCCAATTACAGGAAATACATGAAAACACATATCATTTATATATCAATAGCGAATAAAAAAGAAAAATAATATTGACACTTAAGTTACAAACAAAATTAAACCTACTATTCAGTAATAATTATATGACTTAATATACTGCCTAGACTGTCAAAATTAATATCACATAGATGGGAGATTTTATTAAAATTATTGCACATTACATAAATTGGAGATCTCGCCATAATATTTGTCCTATAGTTCTTGACATAGAAGGTTGTGTGACGGCGGATTTCAAGTCTGGGTATGTGGAAATTGATTTTATCTAGCAAAAAGGGACAATCAATAGTATTGTGAATTAAACTGAATACATATTTAATGGGAATTATTTCGCGACGAGTTTCTAATGAAACGATTTTAAAACGGTTCGTTAAAATGGACGTATTAATCCCTCTCGGCGGGTAAATAATAATAATAATAATAATAGACTTTATTGAATTAAACAAATATAAACCAGGCGAAGTTTAGCAATTGCTACTCTTACACTTAACCTGGCTTATAATAAATTGAACATATATTTCAATACATGGATGTGTGTATATTAGAAAATGAAAAAAACTTAAATTTAAATTCAAATTGAATAAGAGGGGTATATTACATAAAACATATCAGTTAATTAGGGAAGTTTGCATTATTTACAATACTTATTGTATCTATTTAAATTTATCAGATTGATTTTATTTAAATTATACTACTTAGTTTACTGTTAAGATGAGCTTTAAACGAATACTTTGGTAAGTGGGCAAAATCTTTGATAGTGGAGTTGTAAAGCTTAACAGCCAAATAAGAAAAACATTTTTGAAATATGGCTGACGAGTGACGTGGGATATGTAGATTAAATTTATATCTTAGATTTAAACCATGGGAATCAGATCTTTTTAATAATTTTTGAAAAAGGGATAAAGGTAATTGATCATTGATAATTTTGTAAATCAAATTACAGTAATTACGTTTTCGCCTAGTAGTCATATTCATCCAATGTAATTCCGAAATTTTACGAGAAATGTGATCATATTTCCTCAAACCAAATACAAATCTGCAACAAGAGTTTTGTACCTTTTGAACTCTATTTTAATTAAATTTATCTAGGAAGGGACCATAAATACAATCGCCATAATTGAAACGTGAGAGAATTAGGGAATCGGATAAGGTCTTCTTTACGTGGATCGTTAAGATATTTCTATAGGAATAGAGTGATTTCAGCGTACTATATGATTTTATCAATAAGCTGTTAATATGCAGATTAAATTTTAAATCGCTGTCAAATATAATACCCAGGTTCTTTAAAGAATATTTGGATTGTAAAGTTTCAGATTCAACTTTAATGGTAATATTACTATCAACAAACTCTCTATTTCTTTTATTTCCAAAAAATAATACATGGCATTTACTCTCATTTAAATTTAGATTATGCTTATTTGATAAAGTGCTAATTGTATGGAGATCTTCATTGATAAAATTTTCGGCATCCATAATATTTTCAACTTTAAAATTATATTGAATCTGTGTATCATCCGCGAACGCTTGAACTTTACAATGTCTAACTGATCTTAGTATATCACTCGTGTAAACTAAAAAAAGGAGTAGCCCCAATATCGAACCTTGAGGTACACCGGATGTAACACTTCTTACAGAGGACACCCTATCATTTATAATGCCATCCTCCTTAAAAAACAAATATTTTAGGAACTTCCTCTGAACTGACTCAATATTATTCACGTAACATGTGTACCACGGATACCATATGATGGCGCACCATATTCCAATCTTGAACAAACGTATGCGTAATATAACAACATTAGGTTAGAAGTTTTGCTAAAACACTTGCAGTTTCTTAATATGAAGTCTAGCATTTTATATGAGTTTGATACAGCACTATTAATATGGGCTCGAAATGTTAACTGGCTATCGAGGATAATACCCAAATCTTTGATTTCTGTACATCTGGTTATACTCTCTGAATTTATTTTATAATCATATTCTTCAGGTTTATTTTTCCGAGAAAAAGAGATAACGTAACATTTTTGAACATTAATGCACAGATGGTTCGCACTACACCAATCAGATACGGCTTTAAGGTCATTCTGGATCATTCTACAATCACTTATCGTTCTGATCTCTCTATAGATTTTCAAATCATCCGCGAACATTAATTTTGAACAGCTAATAACATCATTAATATCGTTAATGTAAATGAGAAATAGAAGTGGTCCTAAATTGGAGCCTTGTGGTGCTCCGGATGCATTAATGTAGTAATCCGAACTAAAATCGTGGGAGAGAAAAATTATAGCTATATGAGAAATGTGACTTAAATATACAGGGTGCTATTGAAAATAAAAAAGGTGTGGCAATTTCCGGTCATAGCGGAAGTGACTTTCTTACCACCGAATGGTTAAAATGATACTTATTTGATTTCCCAAATTTCAGAACTTTTACTTTTAAAACTGTAGAAAAAAGTGGGGGGGTAAATACTTTCTGAGTCACCCGGTATATTATTACAGTATATGTAAAATTATTTTTCAAGTCTTACCACAATTCTGCTACTCGGTAGGTAAAAGGCCAACTTACCTGCAAAAAAAAAAGAAAAATTAATTGAATTTCATTTCCTGGACAATTAACGGCAGTGAGAGTAAAAGTTGATAACACCTATCTCTTCAGCTATAATGAGCTATTAAATAAAGCTAATAAATTCTAGCAATTATTGTAAAAAAATAAATTCCCGTTGCATATAAGGCGAACGAAATAAATACATTGACGATATTTTATTGTTGGCGTGGAGGGCGACCTGATATTTTAAACCTTATATGGAACTGAAAAAATTTTGATACCCTTTTACAGTCGTCATTTGTTGGACGGACCATCCATATTCGCCGTATATACCATATAATTTAGTCATTTCCATATCAAGAGAAGATTTATGAGACTGACATTGGACATTTGCATGTCCAAATAATGCTTGCATTTCTGTTGTTCTTCCTCAGTTCAGCATAAGCAGGTAAAAGCACATATACAGGGTGTCCCGAAACTCCCGCCTTCCCCTATAAGTGCTAATTCTCCATGCAAAAATAGTAATAAAAGTTTCTATAAACATGTGTCCGGAAATGCTTCCTAAGGGAGCTACGGCCCTCTCAGGATGGCGCAAGAGTGTTTTTGCTAATTATCTCGGAAATGATTTGGGACAACTTTATGAAACTTGGTTAACTATTTTCGATTATTAAATGCTATTGTTTTACAGTATTAGCCAAAATTCATTTTATCCAGGGGCGGAGAAACGAGGGGTCGAAGTTCTTTGTTTCTACATATTTATTTTTCCATTTGACATTTTTAATGTTTTAATCCCTGATTATGATTCCCTGGTTAATTCTGCAAAAAAAGATCATCTTTACAATTAGCCATATGGCAAGCCGTTTTCGAGTAAAAGCGGTCTAAACGAAATACTGCGTATTCGTTTACTAAATGCGCATTATTTATTTTTCAAAGTAGGCGTATGTCATTCAGTAACAGAAATGGCTGAGTACACCTCATAGGAGTATCTCGATATAATTATCTGTTATGGTATGATTTCCTAAAGGAACTATTTTCAATTATTTGGCAATAGTGGTAAAAGAAACATTGTGCAAAAGTTTAATGAACATTTATGATTTAAAAAAAACAACCTGAATTAAGATTATTATTATTACAAATGTGCTCAAAACGCCTTCGCCATTGTATTCATTCTACTATTAGTAAAAGTAAAGTTATCATGCACGTGCATTATTAAATTCTCTATATTATATGTGCATTATATCATACCTGATTGTCCTAGAATGCGAATATGCATAATTTTATTTATGATGGATAAGTACGTTTACGAAAATCGGCCTACTTTGGTAAATTCTATCGCAGTTTGGGGACACAATGGAGTATACTAAAAAAGTTAAAAGTTAATAAGTATCTATGTGTCCGTGTACATTTTAGATAACCTCAGTCTACTTATGCGATTATAAATTTTCTTGTTCTGTAATTTTTTAAATGCAGATATTTTACAATAAAACATTGTAATATAGTATATTGTTTTATTTGTTTGTTTAGCTTTATTTCAGTATTATTAAATACAAAAATTTACTCGGTATTTATTGTATATTAATTGCATTTTCTAACATCATGCTATATTTAATTGATTTAAATAAACGGTGAAATTCATCCTGATAGAGTATAGTGCATTAAAATACAGGTATTACATTTATTAACATTACAAGCATATAGAGAGGGTGAAAAATAAAGAATATATAAAAAAATGTATAAACCTTTTTTAAGATCAAACACGTTATGATACTCAAATCAATAGATTCATATTCTCTTCCAATTGATTTAAATATTTTTTTAAAAAAGTGGTTTAAATATTTCAAGATGAACTTTTATACACATCAGGCATGTAGAAATGTAAATCCTTATTTTTAAGGTAGCAATATTTGTTTATCGCATATATAGTGTGTTCCCGGTTTGCGCGTCGAAGAATATTGTTTTATTTTAATGTTTGAAAAAAATGACAGTGCGGAAGAAAAGGTTTTATTTATTGAAAGGTAAAGAGTCGCATAATGAAAAGCAGAATTTAATGTTAATTTATTGATTTGTTTGAAAATGTACATATCCAAAAAAAAAAAAGAGAAATGCCTAGCTAGATTACACTATACCTTCGTTTTTCGTTTACGATCAAATGCAAAATATATGTATATATCGGAATGGCAAGACATAGTTAAATACAAAAGTTCATAGATAAGCAAAATTTAAAAAATATATAGAATATTTAAATTTTTGTTATATTTGATTTCAAAATTTTATATAGATGTGACCGTATCTTGCAACTTATTTGACATTTTGCTTTTAAACAATAGTCAAACTAGTTTGGTTGCTTTCCGTTTCAGTAAATATTAAAACATTTTTCCCCAGTTATTTTTTTAATTGTTGAAATTAACGCAATTTTTTCTCTCCGACAGATAATCCGGGGACACACTGTATACTAACATAAAATAAATATTTCTATATTGCAACTAAATCGAAAATTACACATTTATTAACCACAAGTAAGCATATTTACTAGCAACAAATTTAGAGAGAAATATTTTTTTATTACGCATAAATTGAAAGGCAAATTCATTTACATGAAACAAACTTTGTTAATTACGAATAAATCAATGAAACTTTTGTAAGAAGCTTTGTTTATGAGAAATAAATCTTTATTTCTCAGAACTATATATTTTTTACTCGTGAGTATTTGAATTTATTTGACAATACTAAATATTTAGTCTTCATTTTTAAATAAATTCTTTGGTATCCCCAACTAAATGTTTAATCGACCAAATACGAATAAATTATTTAGTTGCGGGTAATAAAATTTATTTATCTCAATTAAATGATTCTCTCAGTGTAAGTAATAATAAAGTCTTATATTACTCGGCAACCACGCTCTCGAAAAATAGAGACATAAAATTCTAAGCACTAGTGATATTACATACGATAGTTTACTCCAAGCAACCCAATAGGGCTTAGAATAGAAAGAAGACCCATCCATCGACAGACTCATCCTGAAAAATGAATCGTAATGTGTTTACCACCACATTTTGATAACGAGCCGTCAAATTTATTTTTACTGCTGGTAATACGAGACTTATACTTAAAATCCCTTGTTTGCGTACATAATTACCGCGGACGCGTTAACATCGCACACACAAGGTCCCCTTTTGACTTGACTCTTGAACGGCAAGGAAGCATTTATAAAGGCAAGAGCGGAACAATATCCAAGGCATACTTTAATAGTGACTTCCCCTGCAGGGTTGGCATCTTACGAGCGAATACCAGGACGTTGCATAAGTTTTAAACTTGTTTAAAGTTGCATTAGTTAAGATTTAAGCCATATATGAAGTTATAATTTCTTCGGCCAACCAAATTGGAAATAACTGAGGTTTATGGTTAGCGAAAAGATTAAAAACTACTACAAAATGCGTACGATATACAGTTTTAAGAAAATTAATTCAATGATTATTGTGTTGCTAGAAAACAGCGTTTATATTTTAAATCCAGATAAATATTATTTATGCAAACGAAAATATAGGACCTAATTATTAAAAAAAAAACACGTCCGCGATTCTTGTACAAAACGTAGATTTAAACACTTTCCGTTCTTTGACATATTAAGGGTATAGTTTTCGAGATTAACTTATACAGGGTGGTCCGTAAGTAATGACCCATAGAGC
The DNA here is from genome assembly GCA_963675555.1 of Leptura quadrifasciata. Classification (NCBI taxonomy): domain Eukaryota; kingdom Metazoa; phylum Arthropoda; class Insecta; order Coleoptera; family Cerambycidae; genus Leptura; species Leptura quadrifasciata. The sequence goes on along the minus strand of OY776681.1, from coordinate 6,605,138 downwards.
AAACTGGGTTTCTGATATTGAAATATTACGATTTAACTAAACTTACCTTAGTACAAAAGTTGATATTAACAGAGATACAGGGTGTTAAAGTCAATATTGTTACGTGTTTACAATCTCCAGTAATCACTGTGCGCCTAGCTCCACTGTCTATATACCCGCGTCGAATGCACTCGATCATTTCAGAATTTTCAGGTGTGTCAGTCGAGACGTTTCTGGCGCCGTTCTCGAATCTTCCACAAGGCAGTGACGTAGTCGTGCACATAACAATATTATATTTTTAAGTTTCTCATATAACTTTTTAAGTTTTTCAAGTACTATTGTGAAAATTGGTGAATGGGGGTTTTTTTGAGATGAAAAATTCAAATCTGCTCCCATTTTTTGTGTAGATCCTGTCAAATAAGCGTTGTTTAAGGTGTAAATGTACTCTTAACTTGTTTACCCGTAACGTTATCCCTTTTTTCTTAAAAAGTTCTAAACCTTTCTTATTTTAGCGAAAAAAAGTATACTTGTCATTAGTCTTAGAAATTGACCGTTTTCGAGAAAATCGCATTTTAACATTCACCCTCATAAATCGTTATAAGACATATTAACGTAGTAGGCGCCGATGCCAACAATACTTTTGACATTTAAAAACTGTAATGTTGAAAATGTTACGTAGAATTAATCAAATTTTTCCAACTCTAATTCGTAGAAAATTTAATTACGAATATTTTCCCCTTTTGAATTTTTTTGATAAATTGAGCCGATTAAAATTTGTCGCCATTTAATGTCATGTCTAGCACGTCGTAACCTACAACTTCATGTTAAGAAAGTTCTCTCCAAGTTTTCTGAAAAAACCATTATTTTTCCTACTTCGGCTGGGCTATAACCTCGAACGCAAAGTAGAAATAATGAAGCCGCCCTGTAGAAGGATTATAATACTTCTGACATTTTTGCAGCAAAAATTTTATTGTTTAATATAATACGTGAAATAATCGCCTTTGGAAATCCATACAAACGTTCGTGACACATGCCACATAACACTATAAAATTCTGAGTAATTCCTGATAAATAAATATGAGAATTTATATTTTATGAAGATAAAATTAATGGTCGACGTAAAAACAATTCAAAGGTTGGCTTTACATACAACATACTTCACAATACAGGGTGTTTTAGAGATTATAGGCAGTACTTGCAATAATAAATGTGTATGAGCAATTGGCAGGTAATACAATGATGCAAATCGAGTTGAGCTAATGTTGTGTATCCATAAATAGTATTTCTTACGTATCTTCAGACGAAGAAGTCGATGGGTATCGAATCGCAGATCTGAGTGGCTATTTAGTTTATCCTTTGTGCTAATAAGCAAACTACATTTGTATAGGTTTAAGTTATCACTTGTATCTGTGAACCTGGGGTATAGTTTGCATTACAACTAGGAAATATAAACGAAACTAAAAAGAAAATACTTAGGAAACAATGTGCTAAATACACCTGAATTGCATCGCAGTACTACGTGTTCGTTGTACTTTCATCGAAGACAATCACTGTTTAACGTACGTTTATAAAGTGCCGTTTCCACGTCTCTACGATGCCCTACGAGGACGTTGAACATGTAGAACCTAGGGGAGAACATTCACGGGTGATATAATGCTATACAGAGCGCACAGAAATTCAGCTGGCATAAATTTTTAAAGGTGATTACTTTCTTATTTCGAGACTCTACTTTATTATTTGCAATTGCATTCATATTCTGGTTACGGGGTGTTTAAAAAAGGTTTAAATGACGCATTTGTGGTACTAAAAGAATATTAGTTTTTTATGAAATACTAGCTTTGATTTTTAACTATAAAAAATATTATATTACCAGTTATTCAGTTATGATTTCATTCACAACTTTAGTTCATAAAATTTCACCTTCTGAATATTTTACTAGGGAAATTTGCGTTTGCAAAATAACAAGTTTATATTCAAGGACTATATATTTTCTGCGTTTATGCAGTGACAAGAAACTTTCACTTCCATTATTTTTCATTTGATGTACTTATTAAGGCTACTGTGTGCTTAATTTTGGACATGCAAAATGTCATAGTAATGTTTACCTTTCAAATAATTATCTGAGATTTCTCACCACATTATTAACACTGATTAATAACTATCCATCCACTTAATTACCTTGCGCTCACAAACTGTACAGGCCATCGGTTAGTGCTGGGTTAATTAGCCTGTAAACTTGTTCGTATTAAGAAGGGTTTATTTTTCGTCGAGTACTGAACCGGGACGTCTCATCTGTTTGATTTACATCTACCCACCTTATTTTATGTTGTTGCACAGTCATACAAAATTTGGTAGACTGCTTGTTTTAATTATAAACAAAGGATTTTTCCTCAACATTCTATGATATTTTACATGAGTATTTAACGCTCACAGAGAAATTTAAAATGAATAAACTAAAAGTAAATGAACTAAAATCTAAATACATGTTTGTAGGTAACAATTATTTCTACAATAGATCTATCAACTTCAATCTTGGTATTGAAATAAATAATGAAAATGTTGAGCTTGTTCAAGAAATTAAATATTTAGGCCTAATAATTGACCGGGAACTAAAGTTTAATAAACATATCGACTATATATCAAAAAGATTGGCAAGAAAATTGTTTTTTTTAGCAGGGTGTCTCCTTTTATATCAGTGAATACAAGGTTAACAGTTTATAATTCTTTAATATTGCCCTATTTCCTCTACTGTGGCTCAGTGATTTATGTAAGTTCTACAAATTTTAGTAGGTTGCAGGTTCTCCAAAATAAGGTAATGCGAATAATTTTGGGATGTAATAGATTTTCAAGCAGTCAGCTGATGCTAAGCATATTAAATTGGATTAATATAAAGCAGTTTTATTACTTTCAAACTATGACTTTTATTTTTAAAATGATCAACGGTACTTTGCCTGATTATCTTAGTAGGCAGTTGCTGCCTGTTACTGATATACACCTACGTAATACACGGATGGCTAATACTAGCAACTTTTATGTTAAAAGAACGTCTAAGAGCAGCACAATGAACAGTTTATTCCACAAAGGAGTTGTACAATTCAATCTTTTTTTTATACATTTATTTAACGTCGGCCTATTTCCGCTACTGCGGCCTAACGCCGACGCCTGTAGACGAGCTACCCCCCACCAGGAATTTTGCCGAATCTCTTCCCTTAAGAATAGTAGGGATCTTTTACTTGCCTAACATTTAATAGACAAGGGACCGACGGCTTTACATCCCCTCCGAAGGATGGTATATCTCCTATACAACCCTCGCCTAAGGTTGTATAGCTTCCGCGCATACACGGATATACAAGCCGCTGGAAGATGTGTGAGGCGAGGACGCGGTTTCCGTTGGAATGGTCACCCATCCAAGTACTAACTGCGCCTGTCGTTGCTTTACATCGCATACCGAAGTATGTACATAGTAAAGACGCACCTACGCTCGCCCCCAATTCAATCTTCTACCTCACGTAATTAAGTCCAGTACAACAGTTAAAGAGTTTAAGTCTAAATTATTATGTTTTATACACGATACTACACTCCATTTAAATTCGGATTTGATTTATATATTTTTATGTATTATGTGACCCATAAAGTTAAGTTATTAGTGAATATTGTATATACTTTATTTCTTTCTTGTGGCATTATATTTTCTCTTGTATTTATATTATCTATGGATAAATAAAGTACTTTTATTATTATTATTATTTTTATACCAATTTTTTTTATTTGACCTACTTAAAAAATACTTATTTATCTCCTATTTTTGTCCAATACAATTGCTGTACCTATGCCATTTTGCTTTCTTCGTTAGAAATAGTATCGAACATTATTGAGGTAGCATTTAAAATAATAAAATTTGGACCATTCCCGCTTTAACCGGAAGTTGAAGAGAATGCTTGATAGGGCCAAAACAAGGACAATTATACAACTCTTCCAGACTTCAAAATTTTTACTTCTTAAATAATAAAGTTACAGAGTGTCATGTCTCCTGTATCACCCGGTATACATAAGTATATAAGAGTGGAGGTCATTTTATGTGGCTCACCGAGTATTTTCAATTTGTCAGTAATAAAAACCTTCGGATAAAATCTCGGCCATCCAGCAGCAGCAGAAGCAACTATATAGTAGTTTTATTCCCAATTTAAAATTCAATATCATTTTATTACTCCTTGCGAATTTTATGAAATCCTCCTTTTATGTATCTAAAATTCAATATCATCTGAAAAGTACAACGAAACCTTAAAATTCGTGTACAAGTTGCGAGTCAATTTTCTTTCTCTCTTTTGTTTTCAGATATAGGGTCTGCAAACTGCCGTCATCTGGCAATCGTAAAATTCATAAACCCTACATATCGGTTAGTAACCCTCCGAGTTTTGCCCTACAGCCCCTGTGTTACTTACCACTGTTATTTGCCACAGATTTTCCTCGCCATTTTTCCTTTCAAAAATACCACCGGGGCCTGAAATAATATTTCATCGGGAACGAACAATAACACACTTTTAGAAGTACAACGGTACACTTTTAATTCGTTAAAATAAATATTTATTCGCTTTGAGTACAATTAGTGATTTTCACGACAAATAGGGGGACCTCTGGGAAATGGTAAATATTTGGTCTTTTATCAGATTCCTTTCAGCCACTTATGAAAGCAGCCAAAGTCAATTGACGAATACAAAGGCTGGAAGTTTTTATATTGTCTGTAAAAATCCATTACTTGGTTACCCTGAATCTTACATTATTATAACAAACATTGTCTATAATTAATAACTGTCTGCACAAAAGTTGAGAATATTTCATTGCCTAAGATAATATCTTCAAGTTACTAAGCCTAATGAAGCAAAGTTATGGAATTATTTGTATTTTCAAAATGTTCGAGATTGAGGACCAATGGTAGACGAGTCTAAAGGTGGTCTCCCGATGTACGTGTCAGCGACCAAAGACCGCGACCTGAGACAGCGACAAGCACCGATTTAGTGGAATTAAATGGGAGCTCTCCCGATGCGAGAAGTCTCGGTCTCTGGTCGCTGTCGCTCAAGTAGGTCTCTGGACTGGTTCAGTAGCGGTGAAGCGACACCTTTTCCTGTCGAGTCACGTCACTGTAGTGTAATGGTGCTCTCCCCATGCAAGCGACCGGAGACCGAGACATGTATTGTTACAGTTCAATTTAACATTTATACGTTATTAAAAAAAAAATCTCTAAATCATTGCTTTATCTCTTACATTTAATGTCTAACGAATTCGTGTTATCCGTCGTCACGCGTAATATTTATTATTTAGTTGTCTATATGAATCCGCATTTCTAAGGAATCCGTTGCACTTGTAGACATGGCATTATACATTTTGTTGTGTAGCGTGTTGCATATACTTAGGCTCTCTATTTCCGTAATTCTTAAGCTAGGCAACCAATAACTTTTAATTAATTTATAGGTAGATTCCTAACGTACTGACGATCGGTAACACAGATTTATTTCTTCACAATAGTTTTTGGCTTAGGTTTTGTCTTCCGGTAGTCTGTCACTTTTCACGTGTAGTTTGCTCGAACGCTTGGCAATTTATTAAGTGGTATTTTTACGTGCTCGTTGCGATTTTTGAAACAAGTAATTTCACCATTTTGGGATATATTCGCAACGTTATATTTTTCGGTTATCCATTTATGTTTGGACGAGTGCATATTTTTATGGTATTGGAAATCGATTGTCTTCATTGGAAGGATCTATACGTAAAAGCCATTTTTGCCAAATTTACACGAGGCCAAGGACATCCAAGGTCAACGACATTTTCTAAGAAAACCCTCCGAAACGAGGTAATTATTTTATTTTTATATTTAAACTAGCAAAATATCACTTGTAGCACATTGTTCAATGGTAAAAATTTATTTTTAGGGACTTTTTTTTCACCTACGGTTTCGCCTAGGATTTCGTAGTTTTCCTACGTTTTTTTTGTCTCCCCTGAAACAAACAACTTTTTTTTTCCACTGGTCTACACGTACTTATGTTACTTCTCCTTGCTGGACTGGAATTTCTTTTTTGTGGAGGAGCCATCCATTTTCTGGGTTAATTGATAGGCTGGAAGTTGCCATTCCTGAAATTTGAGCCGAAGGTGAAGCCCTGCTGCCTGCAGTTTGTATCCTTCTTGCGCCATATATACATTGAATTTTTTTTTAAATATATTATAAATTTTACTAAAAAAATTTCACCACTGTACCTATATATATGTATATATATTTTTTAAAATTTTGCTAAACATTTTATGAAAATATTCTGTCAACTAATTATAACATCTATGATATTTGTTGGGGGTTTAAGCACTTACGTAAGACGCGTATACCCAGTTAGATATATTTTTTTGTGTGAATTTGTCTACCATACCCTACGTTATTGTACTGTTGAATGTTATAAAGTTACTTCGTTTATTGCTATTAAAAGATAAAACTGAATTTGAATTTTTCATTATCGTCTCACTAAGTAATTTATTTAGTAAATTTAAGGTTACATTGTACTTGAGCTGGTATTTGGAGTAAAAAAAAATTTACTTGGCGCCCTGATACATCAAAGTAATTTAGAACCCCGACCATCTCCACTGTCAGTCGGCCGGCAAATACCGTTAGTCAACAGACGACGACCAACTAGTTACGTCAGATTGTAGTTTTAAAATTTGACGTGACGAGCACAGACCAACGACAGGGAGGGCTACTAAAGGTGCTCTAGAGTAGCCCTCCTTGTCGTTGGTCTTTGTTTGTCACGTGGTACATGTCTCGATCTCCAGTCGCTGTCGCTTGCATCGGGAGAGCACCTTAAAGATGCGCTCCCGATGCACGCGACAGCGACCAGAGACCGCGGCCGGAGACAGCGGCATGTATCAGGCGGCAAGCTATAGCTCGGCCGAAAACTCTAGTCAGTAGAGCAAACGCTTAATAATAACGCACATAGGATGTGATTCAGGATTCGTGGAAGATGGACTTCTATCGTTCGAGTCGAAAAAAAGTGGTGATTAATCATGAGGACATGAATGCGGATGTTTTCGAGGAATGGTTTTCAAACATTCTCGTTAAGATTGAACCCGGATCTGTCGTTATTATGGATAACGCCCCGTACCACAGTCTATTACTGGAAAAATTACCAACCAGTGCATGGTGAAAAGCGCAAATTCAAGAATGATTAGGGGGCGGCGAGCGTAGGTGCGTCTTTATGTACATACTTCGGTATGCGATGTAAAGCAACGACAGGCGCAGTTCGAAAACCGCGTCCTCGCCTCACACATCTTCCAGCGGCTTGTATATGTCTTTGCGCGGAAGCTATACAACCTTAGGCGAGGGTTGTATAGGAGATATACCATCCCTCGGAGGGGATGTAAAGCCGTCGGTCCCTTGTTTATTAATGTTAAAAGATCCCTACTCTTCTTAAGGGAAGAGGTTCGGCAAAATTCCTGGTTGGGGGTAGCTCGTCTGCAGGCGTCGGTGTTAGGCCTCAGTAGCGGAAATAGGCCGACGTTAAATAAATGTATATAAACAAAGAATGATTAGATGGTAAAGATATCCTATTCGATCGTGCTTCGCTGAAAGCTGAACTGCTAACGTTAAAAATATTGAAGAACAAATGTGGAATACGGATATTCGGATTGACGCAGTGATTGAGCCAATAATAATAAAAGTAGGAGCCAGCAGTGATAGTGACAGTGGTGAGTGAGTGATGATCTGTGATAGTGTCATGTAGTGATTGTGATACCATTCTATAGTTTTAATGTCGGATTACGTAAGTATTCCACTCCTAATAAAATTATGAGCGCCATTAAAATTTTTTTTAAAAGAACTCCAGTTTTTCTTTTTGGCAGAGCTGAGCGTGAAAATAAATTTAATTGTATTTATTTTTTATTTTATGAAATATTATTTTATATATAACTACATAAATACGTATGTGGCGCCACTGAGTGCCTGGGATATACGATTTCTTTCTTTCTTTCCAAGTTTGCTTACGACTGAATAGTTAGTCGAGCAAATTATTAGGTATAAAGGCGGCACGTTAAATCATTTACTCTATGCGGTCGACTGGGGTCATTAAAATTGTTTCTGGTAGTCGTGGTTTCCATTTCTAATAGCCGAAAAAAACTTAATATATTTCTCTCGATTCAATGGAATTATATGATAGAACGAGGTGTCGCTTTAGTATCAAATAAGAGCTACTATCCTTTGACGAGAGTGCCGCTTATTTTTTGCGTTACTGACACGACTTTTCGGCCAAAGAGATCAACGACAGGGAGGGTTGTGAGTGCGTTGAACACACATGTTCAACACACTTCTACGAGCGATGAACGAAGACAAACAAACTGCAGCAGCGCGAAACGACAGGAAAAGGTGTCGCGGCACCGCTACCGAACCAGTCCAGAGACCTACTCGAGCGACAGCGACCAGAGACCAAGACAGTTGTCGCTGGCATCGGGAGAGCTTCCATTTAATTCCACTAAACCGGTGCCCTGCGCGACACTTGCCGCTGGCTCCGGACGCGGTCTCTGGTCGATATTGCGTGAATCGGGAGAGCATGGGAGCTCTTCCAATGCGAGAGACCAGCGTCTCAATCTCTGGTCGTTCGAGTAGGTCTCTGGACTGGTTCGGTAGCGATGCCGCGACACCTTTTCCTGTCGAGTAGCGTCACTGTAATGTTAGTTTCTCACTCGTACCAGTTCAATAACACAGTGTCAACTGTGTGTCACTGTCGTGTGTATCGGGGGAGTGGCCTTCTCTATCGTTGGTCTTTAGCTTGTCACATGATACATGTCTCCGGTCGCGGTCTCTGGTCTCTGTCGCGTGCATTGGTAGAGCACCTTTAACGCAGCAGTTATTGATGGTGAGTGAATACTCATTTTCTGCTTGACTGAAACGTGGTTGTTCACTGTCCAATGATGTGTCAACTAACTGCTTCATCTCTACCTTCATCCGATTCACTTGTTGTTTTTCTAAAAACAATTTTGCATATTTGAGTTATGCTGAGTAGTCTTCTAGCACATAGAATGACCTTTTTGAATGACTTCATAATCGGATATATAGTACTTAGGTGGAATGTCCTTACTGTCAGCCAAAGACTTAATAAACAGCCTAATATTATTACACCGTCTCTAACTATTCTAAGACCGAATGCTACCCTAGATTAGTTGATAATTTGACTGAACTACGACGGTGCATTATAAGATTAAGGTTTTATCTTCTACATTAAATGCGCTAGAACAGTAACAGCATAATAATACCTCGGTTGTTATAATTTTATTACAGTCTTAGCAATATAAAATATAATAAAGCCTACCTATATCAAAACCTTCACTAAATAAACTATAATACTAAACGATAATGCCCAAGAATAGCGTTGTCATAATATTTTTTTTTATTTTACAGTATATAACACGTTCAACATACAGTGAGGATAACAAAAAGAATGTACTGTAGAGTTTAGTATTTATTAACTTCGATGAGGTTATTTTAATAGATCCTACAACAATTTGTATTATGTTAGGGGTGCTCTAAAAATTAGAAAATTTTAAGTCGACTTTAAGCAAACTACTTTAAAAAGCTTAAATATGAAGTTAAGTTGAAAAATAAGAAAAACCTCTTCTCAAAAAAATATTTTTTTATTTTATTTTACACTATCCAACAGTACTTAAACCAATTAAATGATGGGAACATACGACAATAAAATTATATAATTATACGGATACAGAGTAAATAAAATAGATATCATTGGCAACATTATGACAAAAGAAGAAAAAAAAACTCACTACATAATACAATCATTTCAACACATACACTTTTTTTAAAAAAAACCTTTAATTATAATTAAATATATCCAGCCTGTCCTGCAGGTTATTGCAGTTCTCACATATAAATAAGAGGGGGGGAACATTTTAACATGTTTGTCCGCGGGGCAGTAATCAGATAAAACGTGCAGGAGCGACAAACCTCATAGGAGTATAGACATTAAGTTGCTCTAAAAATTGGGGACAATCAGTTTTATTATTTACCAATTTATTCAGAAAATCAAGAACTGCCTTTTTCTACGGCCTTGCAAACTCAATATAGAAAATCTGCTTAATAGGTTCTGCTTGAGGTATTCCAATGAGAGAATAGTGGGCATCCATTTTGAAAGACAAACACTTTAAAAAACGCCGTTGGATATTCTCGAAGCTTTCAGTTTGAACATTATAACCTGGTTGCCATACTAAAGTAGCATACATAAGATTAGATTTCACAAATGTATTAACGAGTAGCACGAGACTCAAAACTTTTGTAGCTGGTCTTAATAGTTTCATTAACATGCTAAATAAATAACATTCTTTTAAATAAATATAACCGCTAGATCCTTAATTGTGTCCAACCGATTTAAGGTGACATTGCCCAGGATATATTCGAAAGAGATAGGTGATATTTTTGGGGTGAAAGTTACAATATTCCACTTTGCAACGTTTAGGGGGAGCCTATTTAATACACATCACTCATTTAATTTTTTGAGATTATTTTGCAACTTTAGACAGTCAGGCCTCTTATACATTGAGTAGAATATTTTTATGTCCCCGGTGCACAGTAAAAAACGCTCATCAAGGTCTTCACAATGTCATTGACGAATATTATGCAGAGAAGTGGACCAAGGATTGACCCTTGTGGTACTTCCCTTCAACTAAGATGAATACTATTCTACATGTGAAACTCTAACTAGTACACATTTTTCTAATCTGTTTCTGAATTCTTTTTTTTTATACATTTATTTAACGTCGGCCTATCTCCGCTACTGAGGCCTAACACCGACGCCTGTAGACGAGCTACCCCCAACCAGGAATTTTGCCGAACCTCTTCCCTTAAGAAGAGTAGGGATGTTTTACTTGCCTAACATTTAATAGACAAGGGACCGACGGCTTTACATCCCCTCCGAAGGATGGTATATCCCCTATACAACCCTCGCCTAAAGTTGTATAGCTTCCGCGCATACACTGATATACAAGCCGCTGGAAGATGTGTGAGGCGAGGACGCGGTCTTCGTTGGGACGGTCATCCATCCAACTACTAACTGCGCCTAACGTTGCTTTACATCGCATATCGAAATATGTACATATTAAAGACGCATCTACGCTCGCCTCGTTTCTGAATTCTTCAAACACAGATGAAATCACATCAAGCAATGTCATGAATTAATGTAGAATAGTATTCATTAAATTTTTCGGGAGGAGTCAGCGTAGGTGCGTCTTTACTATATACATGTTTCGATACGTAATGTAAAGTAACGTCAGGCGTGGTAAGGATGGAGACCGTGTCCTCGTCTCAAATCTTCTAGTGGCTTGTATATAGGGAACTCTATACTACACATTAATATGGAGTCATCTATATATATATATATATATCAGCGTATGCGCGGAAGGTATGCAATCTTAGGAGTGGATTGCGTAGTGGATATACCATCTTTCGGAGGGGATGTAAAGTTGTCGGTCCCTTATCTATTAAATGATGAGCAAATCAAAGATCCCTACTCTTCGAAAGAGAAGAGGTTCGGCAACATTTCTGGTTGGAGTAACTCATCTATAAGCCTTGGTGTTAGGCCTCAGTAGCGGAAATAGGCTGACGTTAACTAAATGTAATAAAAATCAGGCAATGAATTTGGATTTTTACAACAAAGATTTAAGCGACAGCCACATTTTCTTTCAGTCGTCCTTGGAATAGTTTTCCTCGCAAGTATTGATGAAATTTCTTCGAATATTAATGTTAGCAGCAATTGTCAACTTGGAAAGTGGATTAAGATTACCATCTAGAAACAAGTTATTTCTGTTGTGCACAAATTTACGTATTAGTAATGAAAGATTCCGTAGAATCATGGCACAAGATAATACAATTTTTTTTTTTTTTTTTTTATGTACATTTATTTAACGTCGGCCTATTTCCGCTACTGAGGCCTAACACCGACGCCTGTAGACGAGCTACCCCCAACCAGGAATTTTGCCGAGCCTCTTCCCTTAAGAAGAGTAGGGATCTTTTACTTGCCTAACATTTAATAGACAAGGGACCGACGGCTTTACATCCCCTCCGAAGGATGGTATATCTCCTATACAACCCTCGCCTAAGGTTGTATAGCTTCCGCGCATACACTGATATACAAGCCGCTGGAAGATGTGTGAGGCGAGGACGCGGTTTCCGTTGGAATGGTCAACCATCCAAGTACTAACTGCGCCTGTCGTTGTTTTACATCGCATACCGAAGTATGTACATAGTAAAGACGCACCTACGCTCGCCCCAAGATAATACTACAAACATATATTCGCAGACAATAAGTATATGTATTTATATAAACGCGTAACTTTCTACCTCGCTAGCATCGTGATAAAAACCGAACCAGTTCTGTCTCATTCATAATCGCGCGCACATTTGAATAATTCAATATTAATGAATAATAATGTACTTCTTCATCAATAACAGAAAACACGCCTGTAAATGGGTCAACCCACGCGCCGTAATGGTAGTTTTCGCTATTAATCAATATTTGTCACGGGTTTTACTAAAAAGAAATTAATCCGACACCACAGGCAGCTAACGAAGTCAATTTCCGACATGTTGTGACTAAAATACATCTAATCAGGCATTAAATCTCGACAGGGTGCCCTTTTGTAGCGAGACGTTGCTGTATTAACACAAGAAATTACGACGGGCGAGCTCTGGCGCAATACTCCATCATTTATGAAATATCAATCGGATTTAATTACAAAAGGGCGTATCTTATTACTGACCGATTTTCTAATACCGATTGGAAACAAACAGAAGATTTCTGTTGCTGTAGATGTATAGGGAGCAATGACGGGTCAAGGAAGAACATTATAAGCAAGAGCGAAGATAGTTAAGAGGATCGAGACGTTGCTCAGTCAGGGCTGAAGTCGATTCTAGATGGCACCACAAAAAAACAGAACGTAGTGGACTCAATTAGCTCAACTTATGCAACCAAACATACTACTGTACAAGTTATTAAAATTTATGAAACAATTTCCTTTTTCCAATATTACTCCGGTGCCGATTTTCATACAAAAAATTACGTTCATTTTACTATTTGCATTAATTCTATACAAGATTGATTGTAAAGTGTGTATAGTTGAAGTAAACAGTTCCCGACAAATAAAAAACGCAACAAAAACTTTACGACCTTATTAAAATACCGGTACCCTTTGTACTGCTGTTCGCAAACTGACTCGCTTATCTTTATAGGTTTTTAATGTGCGTCGGGTCGTTTGATAACAGGCATAGGCGCCATGGCCCGCGGCGATATAATTATGTCGTAAAGTTTTTGTTGCGTTTTTTTGAGTGTAGGGAAGTCCTTACTTGGACTATACCTAATTAATTTTATTTGTTCTATTTTCAGAAAAGCGATAGGAAATCTAATTTTTCATTGATCTGTTCTTGCCACTTTAAAGATGAGACAGAAATAATTTACCAGAGATATTTAAACGGAATGTTGAACAAATGTTTACATATTTACATGTTAGCTGTACGAGGTTATAAATTTTTTAGAGAACTGACAGAGCAAAATGTAAACTAACTTGAAGTTAGGAGGAAACTAAATAACATATTTTTGTATTTTGAAAATATATTAAAAAAACAGATAATCTGCTTAGTTCCAGTCAATTTGGCTTTAAAGCTAACCCGTCGACGACTCTAGCCATAGAGAAGTTAACTGACAAGATAAATAAAGATTTTGAAGATGGTGAATACATACGTCTCACTTTTTAGATCCTTCCAAAGCTTTTGACTGTGTGTCTCATGACATTCTAATAGGTAAACTACACATTTATAATTTTGATATAGGTGCCATTAATTTAATAAAATCATATCTTGAAAATCGTTATCAATATGTTACTCATCGAAATTTAAACTGAAGTTTAACAAAGATGGTATATAGAGTTCCACAAGGCTCTACATTGGGACCTATATTGTTTCTAGTATATATTAACGATTTAACTAATATCATATCGTCAACATTTGTCCTATTTATCTTATTACTGTACATTCTACTATGAATGGCACACTGTTAGAAACCCAGAAATGGTTTGTAGTAAATCAACTTTGTTTAAATAAGTCAAAAACTGAAACTATGGTATTTACTCTAAGAAACCTAGTCGATAACACCAATAAAGATAGCTTTAAATTTCTTGGGAATTTATCTCGGTAGCAAGTTGTTGTGGGATCAGCACTTTCTTTGCAAAAAAACTTCAACAAACATATATGTACTCAGAAATCTTGTAACACAGCTTGTCATGGTCTTATACATTCCTTTTTATCGTATGCTATTTTGGTTTAGGGACATTCAAGTCACAGTATAAATGTTTTTGCACTGCAAAGAAAAGCGATACGAATTGTATACACGGTCTAAATTACAAAGAAGACTGCATCAGACATGTTTTTAAAAAATTAGATATATTAACATTGCCCAGCACGTACATCTTACAATGTCTGTTATATATCAAAGTAAATCTGTTGAGGTACACTCATAGGGAAATTCATGGATATTTTACGAGAAATAGCAAAAATGTTTGTCCACATTTTTTATATCTTAGTATATCCCGTAATGGAACAAATTACTACGCAATAAGGTTATTTAATCATCTACAAACCCAAGATATTTACGACTTTCTCAAACTGGCTCTAGGCCACGCCGCGCCGGAAAAAAACAACGGAGAAAGCAATACTAATCCACCCTGTACCAATCATAAAGCAGATACCGCTACTGCCAACATTATGCATGATCATGTTCGATGTGTCGATCCCACATTATAATGCTCTACTTACAAGCAGCTTTTAACCGTATCGGAATTGTTTATTGTCTATTAACAACGTCTTTACATTAAGTATAATAGCCTGATATTCATTTATGTTTTCAGCATTGTACGCCACATTAGAGCATCTAAACATGTTCAGAATTAATATAGCCAGATAACAGGGTTTTTAGCTTCTAATGTATAGCAGTTATGATCAATTAAACTTCGAGTCATAATGGAGTAAATTTGATATGCATTAACCTAAATAGGTCGTAGAAACTAAAAGTAATACAATGAAAGTTTCAGTAATGCGTTTGAAAAGGCACTTCCTTTATCTTTTTTGTGACATTTTCATTGTTATTAGTTCTCTTTTGTGGTTAACTAATTAAAGTCGGGTCGCGGTTAACAATTTTAAAAGAGTAGTGCTAGAAAATCGTTTTATATACTCTCTTGAATGCTGCAACGGCTATTGCAGTATCACTATACCCAAATCGGTAATGGTTATTTATTTATTTATTTATTGCATACACTGTTCAACAGGTAAAATACCCAATTATAGAACAGGAATAGAAAGTTATAAAAACAAATCATAAAAGTAGAGTACAATATAAAACATTAAAAATCGATATAAGACAAAAAACAAACAAAAAAAGCATAGAGAATAAAGTGTAAATTACAGATAATTAAAAACAAGTTTAATCAGGTACATGTGCAGTGTTAACTTAGAAAAAGACAGAAGGAAACAAAGATTAAAATTCAGTGTAAAAAAAACAAAAGTAATTTGAAAGTATCTAAATGAATTAAAAACTTCAGCTTTTATATCATTAAGGCTGCAATTAAAAATATCGAGGTTGCTACACAGTTTATTAAAATTGTTACAGATAGTGAACAAAGGCGAATTTTTTAATAAGTTTGTATGCGGAGTGGGTAAATAAAAAACTTGGTCATTACGAGAATTTAATCTAGGGACGTGAATATTTAATTTGCAAATTATTCCAGGAACATCAAGATCATTGTGTAGCGTTTTAAATTAGAATACTTGAGAGATGTATATTCGTCTGTCTTCCAGAGTAGACAACGAGAACCTTTCAAGCATTGACTCTGCGGAAAGCCAATAGCTGGATAGATACCATCCGACTTAAACCAAAGTAGTTTAACAAACTGGCGTTGAACTGCTTCCAGGTTGCTCTTATGAACATCATAACTGGAACACCAAATAAGTGATGCATATTCAAGTTTCGACCTCACAAATGATTGGTAAAGGATTTTCAATGTATCCGTATTAGTAAATTCACGATTGGTGTGAGCTATGAATCCAAGAGCCCCAAAGGCTTCAGAGGCTATGGTATCAATGTGGTTGGTAAATGATAATTTGCTATCAAAGATTACGCCTAGGTCGCGAAAAGTTGTAGGCCTCTGAAGAGTATCACTAACCAAATGATAGTCAAAAATAATCGGAGATGTTTTCAATGAGAATGACATTACGTTGCATCTAAGGGTAGTTTATTTACTAAGCACCAGTTGTTTACTTTACTAAGACAAGCTTGAAGTTGAAAACAATCATCAATATGGTTTATAACTGAGAATATTTTAAGGTCATCAGCATATAACAGGCAAGGCAAATCAATTTCGTCCGTTATGTCATTGATAAATATGTTAAAAAATAAGGGCCCCAAGATGGATCCCTGGGGAACACCAGAGGTAACAGCAAATTCAATTGACTTGAATTCGTTAAAAGTAACATACTGAAACCTATTTGTTAAATAAGACGAATAAGAGGATTAATGAGTATGAAAAGCCAATTTTCTCTAATTTAATTAACA
The DNA here is from genome assembly GCA_963675555.1 of Leptura quadrifasciata. Classification (NCBI taxonomy): domain Eukaryota; kingdom Metazoa; phylum Arthropoda; class Insecta; order Coleoptera; family Cerambycidae; genus Leptura; species Leptura quadrifasciata. The sequence goes on along the minus strand of OY776681.1, from coordinate 6,588,528 downwards.
GTAACTGATGATCTAACCTGCCAAATGCTTCGGAGAAATCCGTATATATGACATCAGTCTGGCGATGTTCATCTAAGGATTCAGAAATATACTGAATTATACAGAATAAGTTAGTCGTCGTTGAACGCCCCTTCATGAATCCATGTTGGTGAATAGATACCTTAAGACTTAATTGAACAATAAATACTGTCGTGAAGTAGGATTTCTAAAACTTTGCAAAAATTACAGATTACAGAAATAAGCCTGAAGTTTTGAATATCTAATTTATTCCCCTTTTTATAAATAGGACAGACTTTGGAAAGTTTCCAAGTCCGGAAATCGACAATTGTTTAAAATAAGATTAAAAATTAGGGTTAGAGGATATGCAAAAATAATAGCACAGTCTTTCAATAAAAATCCTGGTATGGAGTCGGGATCTGCATTCATTTTAGGTTTAATGCGTTTTAAGGCCTGGAGAACTTCTGCCTCCTGAAAAAAATGTATATTAACAGTAGGGTTATTATTTGGACAATCGTTATCGATAGAATTGTCCACGGCGTCTAATGAGGAATCAGAATATGACTGGCTAAAAAATCTGGCAAATGCATCTAAAATATCATGCGAACTATTAAGTGAAGCACCGTCAAAGAACATTTCATCTGAAACTCCTGTTCTTGTCATTAATGAACGCCCAGAATTTGTTAGGATCGCTTTTTATATTATTTTCTGTATATTGTACAAAGTTTTTGTAGGCAGTATTAATATCCCTCTTTACTTCCCGTCTGACCTTTTTAAACTCCTCAAAAAGATCATTTGTTTCCGAGCACATTTTTCTGAGACGTTCCTTAAGCCTATTTTTTTTATAATACTACCATTAAACCAAGGGGGGTACTTATTATTCCGCGAGGCCGATTTCTTTGGTACACACAATTCAAACTCCAAATCAAGTCTATCATAGTACTGAGTGCATATACTGTTGACGTCATTGACAGAGGAAAGAAAAGACCAGTCAATATTAAGGAGGTTAACATATAATTTAGAGAAATCACATTTGCGAAAATTATAATTAATATTATGATTAAGTGGAAAATTATTAGTAAAGTTTTTTAGTGGCGTTTATCTCAATTGATATGGCCAAGGCAGGGTGATGTATATCCTCATTAATTAATGGGTCAAAAGACTGTGTTACGTCACAATTTTTGTTATGCAAAACTAAGTCAAGGATGCTATTATTGGAATTATGTACAAAATTGTACTGAGATAAGTTGTTACTGTCCAGAAAATTATTTAAGGCTCTGATTTGGCCGTTGGGTTGTAGATCTTTCAAGTAAATCGCGTATTTGAAAATATTAAAGTCACCGAGGATGGCAAAATCACTGCTGTTATCCTGTAAGTGATCTAAGTGATGATTTAATTATATATATTATTAGATATATTATTGGCACCCCCTAGCATTTCAGGATGCCTCCGATTCACAGAAGGTGAAGGTTAAGGCATAAAATGGTGAAAGCGGCCAAATTCGTCAAACAGTGTCTTATATGCTGTCATTTTTTCAATCATAATGGAATACTCTAAAGATCCGTGTTTTGGCCAATATTATATATTATCTATATTAACGGTAACTTATATTGTTCAGTTTTTATATGCGAATGATACCACAATACACTAAGAAAATGTCCTAAACTATGTAATGGGCGACGTGGAAATGAAACCATAAATGTAATTCCCAACAGTGACTCACATCAAATAAACTTCGATTTAATATTGAGAAAATATATTAAACAATTGGCACTTTCATAATATAAGAAATTATTTGTTCTATTTTATTTACATCTTCAATTTTTTTATTACAAAATAAAAACGGGAATTAGGTTCACGACACTTTACTGTATTTAAATACACTCTTTTTATGTATTTCATTTAACGATAAGAAAACCACTTTGTTTTAACAATCATTTTAAGTTTTACATCCACCCAACATTAAAGCAAGAGCCAATCTTCATAAAATTAATATCTACATTTGCCGAAGTGCATTATGAAGATATGATGTATTTGAGGACTCAGATGGCATGGCACCGCGGTTTTATTCCCCCTTTATGACTGTGTATATAATTTATTAAAGGAGTTACGAGCCATTCTAAATGTAAGACTTGTACGTTTCGTTATCCTACACTCTCCATTTCAAAGGAGTTGTCTACAAAGTTATCATTACGGTGTCTGGATTTTGTTTAGTGCATTAACCGTTCGACAGGTCGCGATATTTTTAGCGTGATTTGTGTATTCACTGATTTAACAATCAAAATCGTCCTTAATTCTTAATTTCTTTGAAGAGGAAATGTTTTGATACCACTGTTAAAAGCAAAAGTTGAAGTATTATGCATGTGAAATTATCTGACAGACCGTTAGAGAAAAGTACATCGAATATGGATCTGCTGAAATGGTTATTCCTTCTACTTTTTAAAAAACAAACACAAACACCTAATCCACTGATGACATTCCACTAGGTATTTATTAATTATAGTTTATATGAGCATTACGTCGCTCTCACTTACGTCTTTGACAGGAAATTATCCCTCGTCAACGACTGGGAATAATTTTTATAGTTAAGGTGCCCGTCGGGAAAAATTTTGCAGATACATACTCTCTCCAAACTTCGGGTATGGCTTCATTGGACCTAGTCTGACAGCATTTTCCTCTATCATTTTTTTTTTGTTTTTGGGGCGTTTTCCCGCTAGATTTTCCGAAACATGTCATTTTGACGGCATATAAAAATGTATAGATACTGTTATTTTTCCAAGTAGAATAGCTTAAAAAACGTGAATTGAAACGTGAAAAAATAATTGTCTGACAATAAATGTGGGTCATTGGGCGTGTCCGCTATCTCGAACATGTCGGAAAAACGACTATAAGAAAATTTATTAATAACCAGCTGATTTTCGCTGTATTAATTTATTAAAACGTACAAAAACAAGTTTTCGTATTGTCTGACGAAAATTATTTTCCGATTTCCCAGTCTGGCGCGTCAAAGTTGTCGGTTTCATGACAGCAAAAAATTTATTCATAACATTTTTTTACAAATTTTTTTTGATTTTTAAATAAAATTTATAATACGATTAAAAAATTGTCTGACGGTGAAATAAGGCCTTTTAGCTGGAAATGTTAAATAAAAGGTTTTTCTATGTGGTTGTCAAGCTACGCTTGGATGTTACATTCATATGTACATATTGAGGCTATATTTATAAATAACAAGCTGATTTTTTCAATATAGCTTAATAAAAATAAATCGAATCCAATTTTTTAACTGTCTGACAAAAGGTGTTTTCCAGTTTTTCAGTCTGACGCCTGGAAAATACATTATTATTATTATTCCAATTAATGCGTCATTGTTGCACGGTCGCTTGTCTGTTAATTTAAGTCTAGTTCTTCAATAAGGAGACCTTCTGGTGACTTGACCCTACTTAAGGCCACATATGCTTAGCCAGCAGCGATGAGCTCTAGGTCTAAATAAACAATGACATGGTCGACAGTACTACCCTGCATTTTGTGTACTGTGCAGGCCCAGCATAATATAATTGGCAATATTCTTCGTTCAGCAGTGCCGTGACTATTATTTTACCTGAAATTGCACAGATTTGGGCTGAATACCGTGAACACCATCTTTACCGAAGTCTAACGAACGAATGGTATGTCAGTTTGGAAAGAAAATGTAATCCGCCCTCTTGGGGCGGCGGCCATATTGAATTTAGTGTGCGTTCCTCACTTTATCGTTTCCTACCCTTCAAGCCCTTTCATTTGATACACATACTAATTTGATACCTATATTAAGGAGGTTGACAAAAAAATGAAATAAGCCATCTTGTGGCCGCGGACATTTTAAAATGACGTCACTCATTTTTATCGTTTCCTACTCTTCAAGCTCTTTCAGTTGATATCCATATTAACAGGGTTGACAAAATATACATCATCCGCCATCTTGTGGCGGCGGCCATTTTGAAAATACTACAATATTGAGTATTGCATATTGTATTGCCACCACAACTAAAAGCGTATGCAAAATCGGTTAGGAGCAACTGGTTCTAATTCAGCTTGTAAGAAGCGTATGATTCAAGCAAACCAGGAAGAACAGCTAGATATACAGCTTCATTTCGAAGGTAAGCTCATCCATATTTATTTACGAACAGATTTTTTGAAACATTCTATTATTTTTTAGAAAATTCTGAATGCAGCATAAATAATACAATCGGTCAATTAGATAAAAGTTATTAGAAAATCCAACGTACGTTAAAAAATAATAACTAGACCATATAAAATTTTACCCGTACAAGTTTGGGGCTCAGAAAAAGAAAGGGCTGGACTTTTGCCGCCAGATGATTCAAAAGTTTTTTTATAAAATATTGTGGACTGATGAATCATCTTTCTCTACGATAAAAGTTTTTAATAGGAAAAATCGAAGGTCGCGGGAAAATAAACACAACAGAAAAGACTGGTAAAACAAATAAAAAAATCAGGAAGAGAAAGTGTTAGCGTTTGGTGTGGAATTTTCAGAATTATTCAGATTTATTCCCAGTATGGATAGGAAATAATGGAACAATTAAATGACCACCTAACAGTCCGGATTGGACCCTTATGAATTAATTTTTTTGGGGACTTTTAAAAAGACATTATCAATTATGTATTGACAATAATGGTGGACACATCTTTTATGAGTAATCATTTATTTATATTTAAATTTCCTAAATAAATATTTGTTATCTACCTTGTATAAATATTTGTTTTTTCTTCCCCAACTGTAAACTACTTTGAAAATTTTTTGACAGTTCTAACAACCAATTAAATTTCGTTATTTTTTTGTCACAGTACATTTACACAGTACAGTACATTTTACTTAGTGTTTGCCAGGTGTAAATTGAGCAGTACACATAGAGCTCGTCGTACTGATTGCTCTCATTTGAGGCCCTAAATGTGGCACATGAAGTATGAAAGTACAAATCGAGTACTGTGCACTGTACTTTCCGACCTTAGTTGGTTTTGCTCGATTTATAAGATATATTCTCTAAGCTACGCCACGCTGATGAGGAGCAATAACCCCGAAACACGCGTCCGTAGCTGCACTGTTGTTTTTCTATTGAGGTATAAGGCAATAATTTGTTTCTTTGTTTAAAAATATTTAACTTTGACAACTTCATAATAATATTCTTTCCCATTATTTGGGTTTTCTACCACATGTATTATTATCCTCTTCAAAACAAATCACCGAATCTACAAAATAATAGAATTATTGGAAAAAAAAAGCCTCTGCGCCCGTGACGTTTACGCCAAAGGAAAAGTCAGAGGTTATGTTTTGCAAATAAGTAATCTCTTTCAGTTTTCAAAGCTATTTTTTGGAAGAACTCTTATTTTGCTGTGTATGTCAAATACACAGCTTTAAGATTCTGTTTATCTTATTTCCATAGATACTTACTACTTACACAGAACATAGAGCTGATGATATTTTCTTTTAGATAATGTTGAGTTTGTTAAGTTCTTCTTTTAACATTGGTAGCCAGGTTGTACAAATATCTACAGAACAATTCGATACGCACTTATCTTCATTTAATAAGATTATTGCTGATTCCTTAATTTTTCTTTTTTTGGTATCTGTTTCTTTTGTTAAAATTTTTGCCGAGTCCCAGTTTATTCTATGTCCGTTTTCCCAAGCACGGGCGCAGAGGCTTTTTTCCAATAATTCTATTATTTTGTAGATTCGGTGATTTGTTTTGAAGAGGATAATAATACATGTGGTAGAAAACCCAAATAATAGGAAAGAATATTCGTAGAATGCCACAAATAACTTTCAGACAAAACTTCATAATAACTTTCAAATAAATTTCAAAATGTCATGTTTTGGCAATGCCAATTCTCAATCTATAAACGCGCTAATCAAAGAAAAAAGTCCAATAAATACCACAAAAAGTCACAAATACACATGGGGAATATTTATGGAGTTTTAGTTTTTTTTTTTCAAAAAATTTTCAGACCGAATATCCCTCTGACATTGTCAAATCCCTTGGGTAATTTATAATGAATAACATTTTTTGAAATAATTAAATTTTGTCAAGAGGATCTAGACAGTAGGTGTTGTGTTGTATTGTGAAGGAGCATATTAAACTGAAAGCTGCTGGAGCTTTCCAATTAAAATGTAAATTTTCCGTCCGAATCGCGGCACAGAAGTTTAATGTTTTTCTGTGAAAACGAAAAGTAATAAAATACTATAAAGCAGGCTCGATTTGAAAATATAGGAAATGTTATTCATTAAGTGAGCAGACTGAAGAAACAATTTTTCTCAAGAACAAATTGCAGATTTCATTAGCAAAACGATATTAGAGCAAGAAATACGCGACTCACAGCTTATCGTTTAATCATTTCCTTCAAATAGTTGGAACATTTTTAATAATTTCGTAACAATGACATAGCCGCGAAAAGTTTTTTAATTATCGGATTCTTAATTACAATCAGAAAAACGAAAAAGTGGCCTGTAATTAAAAACGTCTAATTTCGACTGTCGCGGAATTGGAATTATATGCACGCTGGGGCACAGAGGAAATCCCTCGAGAATATTCACCCCGTCGGGATCTCAACATATATATCCAACTTTTAAAATAAATCTCGGCCAGCTTCGCAGATATTTATTTAGTTCGGTAACTAATGGAAACTAATTTTAGTTTAAAAAAGTCAAGCCATATAATGTGTATAGTATAGTAACTATATATGGTACAGTAACTTATTATTTTAAGCCTAGTGTTATTTATTTATTTATTTAACAATACACTGCCCAACAGAAACCACAAGTAAATTATTACAAAATATAAGACAAAGAAATGTAGAATATCAATATGTGACATGGATGAATAGAAACAGACAAAGCTAAGTTTAAATTTATGTAATTAATCTTTTTATCTCAGCTACATTGCAGTGGAAAATATCAAACCAATCTTGTGCAAAGTAAAGGTGATGTGAATCCTGTTCGTGAGGGGGCTGTATTTTTTAGTGCTGTTGTTAGTAAGTTTTTTGCTGTAAAATGACTAATATGAAAGTTTGAGCGATATTGTTGATAAATTCGGACTATTTGTGAATTATTGGTGTTATGTGACTTTTTCCAGATTTTTGGTAAGAAATTGTAGTTTTTTATGAATTTAAGCATCTTAAGGATTTGTGTGAACTTAGCAGAACAACTTTGCAGAATTAAAAAACTATAGGCCTATTATTTACCACTAATTAGCCGCTAATTAATCGTGAAAGTAACAATTTTACCGTTGTTAATTTTGAAAACATTTTCCCAACTGGCACTGACGAGAGCCAACAGCTCGAAACTGCAGTCTGCAAGTGGTATGTGACGACTGGCAAGAGAGCTCCTTTAAGTAGGATCAGTCTTTCGGCTGGTGTCTCTTGCAATCGAAGCATTAGCGTTTTGATGGTAATATGCAATTATTACACTTAACGCGCCAGACTTGTAACTTGTAATTCAGCGCTCGGCGGGGCACATAGCCCGGAGAGTAGCTGTTGGTTGCAGTCTGGTTATGTTCCTTATAGTAAAATAAGGGTTTCATAGAGGAGTTTGCGACTAAAAATATTATGTTTAATATTCCGCCCTCTAAAAGCACATTTGAACTATAATTTTTTTATGTAAAAATAATCATACTTTAGAACTTATTGATCTTATATTATTATTGAATTTAATAACACTTTATATTCTTATTATAACGCATAATTTAAATTTATTACAAGGAATCTAAGGAATCTTGATGAAAAAAATAATAAGTGGATAAGTGCCGGAATTAAAATTTCATCAGTTCGCCTTAAAGAACTTTATAAATTACAAAAAAATAGCATAATCACTGTGGATTTTTATAAATCTTATAAAACTATCTACAATAGAGTTATACGTCAGGCAAAAAAATGTATTTTGATAACATTATAATAAACTGATCTAACAAGTCAAGTGCTGTTTGGAATGAAATTCATCAATCAGTTAAAAAAGATAGACGCGCTAATATTAATCCAGAACTAGAAATCAACAATATAGTAACTACAGATAAAATGGTTGCTAATGAATTCAATAAATACTTTTTAAATATAACAAAATCCTTAAATATACCAAATGATAATTTAAATAGGATTCGACCTGCAGCACGTATGATTGAAAATTCAATCTATTTAAAGCCTACCAATACATCCGAGGTTATTAATGTAATAAATGGTCTAAAAAACGCTAATTCAATTGGGCCAGACTTTTTTTCAATCAAAATTATTAAAGAGTGTGCAAGTTTACTAGCGATACCTTTAACTGACATCATAAACCACTGTTTCACTGAAGGCACTTTTCCCGATTTATTAAAATTATCTCAAGTCATCCCGCTATTTAAAAAAGGTGATCGTAAGCAACTCTGTAACTATCGCCCAATAGCAATTTTATCAGTTTTTTCAAAAATTATTGAAAAATTAATTGCAATAAGATTAACCGAATATTTAGAATCAAATTCAATTCCTTCTCCAAACCAACATGGTTTTAGAGAAAACAGATCCACCATCTCGGCATTAGTTAATTTTCTTGACTTTATCTATAAAAATATTGATAGTGGTCACAAAGTTGTAGCATTATTTATTGACCTTTCTAAAACATTTGACTGCGTAAACCATTAGATTCTCCTACATAATATTGAGAATTATGGTATACGTGGTCAATGCAAACCACTGTTAAAATCATATTTATCTAACCGGAAACAATATGTTGATATTCTTGGTTCACAATCCGAAACGCAAAAAAATAGATATTGGTGTGCCCCAAGGCAGTGTCCTGGGACCATTACTTTTCCTCCTTTACATCAACGACTTGGATAATTCTTTAATAATTTTTTTTTGTGCATTTGCTGACGATATCTCTATTGTTGTCTGTGACAAAATTCTAGATAACGTAATTGATAAGATAAATTCTGCCTTGATTAATATAAGTACCTATTCTTATGACAAAATGTTAGTAATGAATCAAGAAAAAACAGTTTCCCTACATTTTCACCATATTCGAGTTCTTTACACTTCCAGTCTACTGTTAAAACTAAACAGACAGTCAATTGAACAAGTAACTACCTTTAAGCTCTTAGGTATCAACATAGATATGACTGGTGGTCGAGAGGTGAGCGCACTTACCTCTCACCCAAAAGTTCCGGGTTCGATCCCCGGTCGTGGCAGTGGAAAATACTGTGAGGGGGATTTTTTCACTGTACACGGATATTGGGTGTGTATCACTTGTCTCTAAATGTGTAGCCCCCTCCCACACAAGGCTCTTCTAGAGCCTTCCGGGATAAAGGGGGTCGTAATTACCTGTGGTGTTATTTATTTATATGTCTTTAGATTGGAAATCACACGTCTCCTTTATTTGTAGCAAATGTGCTTGTAATTGTTTTGCGTTAAAAAAATTGAGCCACATAGCAAACATTAATACTGTTAGAATATTCTATTTTTCTAGTTTGGAGTCTAGACTGCAGTATGGTATTATCTTTGGGGGAAATTCATCTTCAGCAAGTCGCATATTTGTACTGCAAAAAAAGCTATCCGTTGTATGTTCGGTTTAAACTATAGGGAGTTGTGTAAATCGACATTTATCAATCAAAATATTTTAACATTACCATGTCTTTATATATTCGAAATCTTAAAATTTGTTAAAAATAACTTGTCAACATTTAATTCTCTCAATGTAAATCATGATTACCCCACACGACATGGATATAATCTGCAGTACAATATACATAGACTTGAAATATATAAAAATAACCCATATTACATGGGATGTACACTCTATAATAAGCTAAGTATTGATATAAAAAGTATAATTAATACCAAAAGAAATTTCTCAAAATTAAAAAAAATTCTTTTAAGTAAAGCATTCTATTCCATTGAGGAATACTTAATGCATTAAATTTTTTCCTTTGTCTTCTCTCTCTTTATTTCTGTTTTTCTTTCATATTTAGTTCATACTGTATTCTTTAGTAGTGTAATTCTACATTTGTATCTTGACTTGTCCTATATCACTTTGTGATCTATTGGATGAATAAAGTATTATTATTATTAATATATTTGAAAACTGATAACCATTATTAGCATTTTCACTATCAGTGTTCGGTATTTATTAATCCGAACATTGCTAGCATCGAGGGTAAGCAGATATTGGCTGGAGATTAAATTTGACCGACGATGCTGGAGTAAAAATAGTGGCAAATGGATTGCCCGTACACAGGTCTACAATAACTGTATACCACTAACGAGTCAAAGGTCACGTGCAATTAGCATCTCTACAAAGAACATAATTATAGTGTTACCATCTCATAAATATGTGGCTATATTCACGTTACTCGAGGGCTTTGCGGGCACAAAAGAGCTTAACTACACTCAAAGCCCATCGCGCGGATTTTTATGAAAGTATTGGCCGTTGATAATTTTTTCCTTTTGTAACGTCGAGATTTTTTCGTTAAGATACATGGACGTGATAACTATAATTTATTTAAAAGAATACTTTATGAGGAGTGTACATCGCTTCGACGTTTATTACTTGTCGAGGCAGAAATAAACATTTTTATTTTCTATACCAGCTAAGACAAGTTAAATTGGCGTAAAACGGTTTTTCGAAAATAAAAAAGCCAGAAGAGAAACTTTAGTGGACTTTGTGTGTCTTGATAAATGATAATTAAATGGATATGAAAAATGAACTTGCCAAATTAATTTAGAGACTTCATCATCTGTAGTGATTTAATAGCATAGTCTACTTACCTGATAAATAGATAACAGTATATAATGATAAATGACTGAGTTGGATCACTATAAGTCATCAACATGCAGGAGTTCCGCAGGGTTCAAATTTAAGCCCACTTTTGTTTTTATTGTCTATAAATGATATTGTCGAGACTGTAAAATATTCATTATTGGCCTTGTCGCTAATAATATCGAAATATTCAAGCAAATAGGGATTTATCAGGATAGTTTGTAGACCGAGGAGTATTTAGTTAAATGCAAAAACATGGTCAAAAATTTATGTAAATTTTTTCTCTCTGTTATTTTAAAGTACTTTAAAATGCTACAATTTCAGCACATTCTGCGGTTTTTATTTATTTACTCTGTCCAACAGGTCACTACCCAACTACATGACAGGAGATATAGCAAAATATACATAAATATTAGACAAATATAATAGTAAATTAAAATAGAAATTTTTTTGGAAAAACATACATTGGGTCTTAAGGCCCTTGTAGATTGTAGATTGTTTTATGGGGTCGTTTGGCTTCGAACAGCCTTACTTCACTTCGACCTACTTCTTTTGTGATTTACCCTACATCTAGTTGTTGCCCAGGATTCTAAGACTTTTTACAAAGCTTGTGATTTTCCTGGGGGCTAATTTCCCTATGTCTTCAGGCGTTAATTCCGCCTGTTCTAGGAATTTTAGCCTAATGCGGACTAACACCTTGCATTCACAAAGTATATATTCCGCAGTTTCAGTTGCAGTATTGCAATATCTGCATTTGTTGTCTACTGCCTTGCCCATATTCTTGAGATGATATCTCAAGGGGCAGTGGCCAGTTAGAAGGCCTGTGATTAGCCTTAATTCGGACTTTTTAAGTTCGAGAAGCCTTGTGGCATTCTTTGTCGAATAAGTTATAAACTTTTTCGCTTGTCTTTGGCCTGGAGTATTCCTCCAGTAGGACTTCTTCTGGTCCTTTTCCCATTCTTGGATCTCCTCCGCTATGTGTCCCTTGGCCAGGCCACAGAACGGGTCGGGTCCAATGAATGGTGCTTTAGATCCTTTTTTTGCAAGGCTGTCAGCAAGTTCATTTCCTTGTATTCCCTCATGCCCTGGCACCCACATCAAGGTAACCTTGTTGTTGTTGGCCAGTTGCTTCAGGGATTGTCTACATTCCCAGGCAATTTTAGACTCAAAGGTATAGGACCTTAGAGCTTTTAGTGCTACCTGGCTATCAGATAATATATAGATCTTTGCCCTTCGGATGCCTTTATTTAGGCATTCCTGGGCACACAGATCTATAGAGTAAATTTCTACCTGAAAGATGGTTGGGGTGTTACCGAGGGCTTTGGATAGCCTACATTTAGGCCCTGCTATGCCCACTTCTACCCCTTCAGCCATCTTAGATCCATCTGTATACCAGATGAGTGACCCTTGCTCCAATCGCAGTGCTTCTATCTTGCTCGTCTGACGGCTTTCAATTAGCACGTCAAACGGGCAGTCAAAGTCTTGTTTGATTGGCATTGAGTCAGTGGGTTTGGTCATGGACTTCAAATGGATTAACTCCAGAATCCTTAAGTGACCAACCAGATCGCCTGGTTTAAATTTATGTGCCTGGTGCAGTCGTAAAGCACTGAGTGCTGCCTCCTTCCTTACATGCAGGTGCAAGAGAGGTAGGTCAAGCATAGCCTCCATAGCTGCTGTGGGACACGCGTGCATTGCTCCTGTAGTCCCTATACAGGCAAGGCGTTGCAGTTTCTGCAACTTTCCCTGTGCTATTTTTTCTTCTGTTTTTGGCCACCATACGCATGATGCGTAGGTTACCATAGGTCTGACAACCGAAAGATAAGACCAATGTGTCATTTTCGGTCTTAGACCCCAAGTCTTACCAAACAACCTACGGCACGTCCATATTGCCGCTGTTGCTTTAGTAAGAGTCCTTTCCAGATGTGAGTTCCAGGTAAGTTTTTGATCCAGGATTACTTCTAGATACTTGACTTCACTGGAAAAATTTAGTATTGTTCCATTCAGTACAGGAGTTCTAAGATTGAGTTTTCTCCTTTTAGTGAACGGGACAATAGTTGTTTTGCTCGGATTGACATTGAGCCCCTCTGACGAGCACCATTTGGATATTATATTTAAGGCAATTTGCATGAGGTTGGAAATCATGACTTGATTTTTACCTCTCACAGTGACGACCAGGTCATCTGCATATCCCTGGACGTTGAAGCCTGAATTACTCATTTTATGTAGGAGATCATCAACCATCATTGACCACAGCAAGGGCGATAGGACTCCACCTTGTGGACAACCTCTGACTGCAGTCACCGTAGCCGACTCATCCCCCACACTTGTGGTAATAATTCTGCTTCTGAGCATGGATTGTATCCATTTAATTGTCGGAGACTGTATTCCTCTTTTTTCCGCGGCTTTTTGTATGGATTCATAGGAGGTGTTGTCAAAAGCACCCTCTATATCTATGAAAGCACACATAGCCACTTCTTTTGCTGTAAATGTCTTTTCAATGCCTTGAACCAGGCAATGTAGAGCATTTGTTGTTGATTTGCCAGGTTGATAGGCAAATTGTTTTGCGTGAAGCGGTGTTCCTGTAAGGATGTCACTTCTAATATATTGATCTAAAAGTTTATCCATTGTTTCTCCAGGCCCTTACATGAAGGACAAAAAGAAAGTACATAATAAATTAACCTGCATTACGTAAGCAACGACAGTACAACGACAAAAAAAACAAAGTGTTGTAAATTATGATGAAATATTTGTGAGAAACATTCTCGCCTAGGGCTCCCAGACCAACTATTGATAATTTACGCAGCAAGTCCTATTGCAGAAAACCCATCGAGGTATATTCGAGCTTCGATCTAACGTAACAATAATATAGTATATTGAGTGTATCTAAATTCGAAAAATCACGGGACTCAGTGACAACAATATTTATATGTGCATTAAATGATATGATATGTCGCATAGCTTCAGGTCTGTGAAGTATGCTATCATTTGTGATATAGTCGTAAGAGATTACATTACATTTTTGGGAATTTATCGTGAGTTCATATTTAATACGCCCGTCAAGTTTTTTGCAATCGAATGCAGTCATCAATGAAATTAATTTTGAGCCATCTATAATATCATTAATGAATATAATAAAAAATAGTGGTCCAAGGACAGACTCTTGCGGTACCCCAAAAGTAGTCATGTATTAGGCAGATTTGAAACCATTAAATGGCACGCATCGGGTCCTGTTTGAGCGATGGGAATGTATTAGAGATAATAAACTATGAGAGCCCGATATCATCAAGTTTCATAAGCAACATAGAATGGACAAGTCTGTAGAACGTAGAACGCCCTCGCATAAGATCATGCTGGGCAACAGATACCGTTTTCAGCAATTTCAATGTCTATTCTGATTCGGAATTTTAAGTGAAGATGTACTTTATAAGAGATAATTTTTTTAAGCTTCAATAAAGTTTACCTTTATATTTAAAAGAAAAAAAACAATTTGTTTAAACATACCTAATTTTGCAATATTTCAATTTTCCGAGCAATTTTCTTAAATAATAGTAATAAAAATCGAGTGAGTTCTAATTTATTATATAACTCATTACATACCTCTTCCATTCTTGATGGTTCCTCTAGATCTTATAGAACTAGATATATTTAAAAAACCGACGGAAAATACACACTGAAAAGATTAAATTTATAAATGTTTAAATAAACACCTTGACTTTATCGAAGCTCCAAATTGAACTGTGACCTGATCCCTGGACACGTTAAAACAAAAGAAGTGTTCTGACCCTACAATTCACACTAAAATCATTTTATTTTATACATTTGTTTAACGTTGCCCTATTGCCGACGCCTGGATACGAGTTACCCTCAATTAAGAACCTCTTCCCCGTTGAGAACCAGGGATTTTTTCATAGAAAAAAGACTGACAGCTTTAAATCCTCGGTATGTCCACTACGCAATTCTCGCCTAAGATTGCATAGCTTCTGTGTGTAAAGTATAAACGAACTTAATTGAAACCGTATAAAAATTAAAAGCCGGCAAAAACAGTCGGCATCTCCTTATTGTACATGGGCGGAGGTAAATAAAATGCTTATCATAAGAAAATGATAAGATTTTCGGGCGTTATTATATTATTCTCTGTTTCAAATGGTCTCCAGAAAGCCATGATAAATTAGTAAATATTTAAAATATTTTACCTTTTATATAGTAGTAAATATTTATAAATATGAACAATAACTAACTAAACTGCTACGCTTGATACTATAACAGGTATTTACGCACTGCACTGGCACATACAGCACATCTCTAAGTCCGCCGTTGAAACGATTTACGAGTTTTTTTTATGCTAGTAGGCCTGTCCGTTTTATTATGTTTAAACCAGTGCAGTCGTAGATGGTTCATTCAGGCTGATTACACTGCCAGTCTCGGACTCGCCTGCACAGTTTCAACTACCATTCGAAACTCGATACCATTGCTAAATATATAGGACAAAATATCAAGTTCAGTGCGCACGGTCCTGTGCTTTAACACTGACCAGTTTCAATTATCCTCATTTAAAGTATACACTGATATACAAGTCGCTAGAAGGTGGGGCGGGCACATTGTATTTCCTGGAAACGGGAAACCTAACCGCGACTAACGTTAATTTACTTTACATAACGGAATATGTGTGTAGTAAAAAAGCACTTATGCTTGCCGCTGCATTAAAATACTAATTTGATTTCAACGGTACTTTCAGATACTTTCTTAGATTTAATTTAAGTTAGGTTATAATATATACGATCTGCAATTGACTTCTGAAAGCTATAAACTTGAACAATACATAAATGACCATATTTTTGTCGAGCAGTGTATTTTAGCAACGAAATTTTAGGCCATTTATTAATTTAAGGGCCAGTATCATGCATCAAAGCTTTCCGTTTCACAAGAACTGGCCGTAAACAAATAAATTTATTGCCGAACTTGCCAAACAAAATCATTCCGATCTTTGCCTGGGTACGACAACAAAACTGATGGCAATTGTTGCAGAACAGCAAAGATCACCGTGCTTGAACTTTGGTATAAATCTTTAATATAAATCCGTACGCTCCAGTGATTGACCTTTTTCGAATTGCTAATAAATTACCGGGGAATAATGTTATGAAATCAGCGAATCATTTTAACGAATAGAAAATGAAATTCTCTCATTCTCGATTGTTGAGTTCGAGTCCTTTGCCCTTTAATCATCGAGCTGTACTACAACGTTGTGATCGCTCGAGTGGGAATCGCTGTTTCTGAAGTAAAGCGCGAGCTAGTTGTAAGTTCTTCATCTGAAATAATAAGTAAACAAGAGAAAATATAGACAAGTCACGTTGATTTGTACGATGGAAATAGTATTTCCACGAATAGTAGATTATACGGAGCATAATTGTTGGCGACAAACGTAACGGGATTCAAAAGGTGGAAAATTTGAAATAGTGGGATTGCAGGAATAATCAATATTATCCCACGTGATTTAAAGGAAGCCGGTAGCTTAACGAATTAATTGTTGGGTAAATTAACCGTTTATAAACTACAAACATAAAAAAGCACAAAAAACATTGATTAAAAATAAATACTTTTTATGAAAAAGAATGAAATGTTTTTAGTTACTAATTACTGCAACATCTTCTACAATTTCCGATGCAGATGCACAGTTAATAATAATAATAATGATTATTGTCCATAAGGCCGGTAAGAAAAGAAAAAATAATATCGGACTCGTCAATTATACAGAATACAGACCACAATAATGCATATACATATAGATAATATATAATAACATACTAAATAAATCAAGGACACTTATATATAAAAAACTTTTGGCATAAGTGAATAAAATAATATAACAAATAGTAGAACAAAATATACATAATGACAATCATAGTTTAAAAATTCCTGAATGCTGTAAAAAACATTATATAACAGTAATTGTTTCACTTCTTTTTTAAACTTGACATTGTTAGTTTGTTTTAAGTGATCAGGCAACTTATTACATAGTTCTATACCCATGTATTTAGTGCTTTTCTCATAAAGTGACAAGGAATGCATAAGAATTAATAGACGAGATTGCCCCCCACTATTATAGTTGTAATTATAGTTACTTCATAAAAGCTGTTCAACATTTAATTTTCTAAGAGTAACAATCACCAAAATGTATGTAAGCGGCAAGATTTTCAACTGCTTGAAGTAAGTGCTACATGACATTGTCTTATTAATTCCTATATTTCTTACTGCCTTTTTTACATTTTGTACACTCGTCCAAAGTGACATGAAGTACCCCAAAACTCTATACCATTATCCACACATTAATAGAAAACTTCATTTGGAAACTAGTTTCACGTGTTAACTTGGGATTTTCCTCTGCCCAATAATGTAGGTTGCGGAAATTTGTTATACCCTCGCGATTAAATTTCGACTCGTCCGTCCATAAAATACTTGTAAAAAAATTTGCACTTTCTGCATCTGAATTTAACATAAAGCGGCAGAATTCCACTCTCCTTCCAGGATCACCTTCCTCCAAGCCTTTAACAGGGGTATAGTGGTAAGGATGACATCCAACTCTACGTATCGTAGACCAAACTTTCCATTGTGACGCTCCGGTTAGTCTTGCGACTTTATTAGTTGAAATAGTTGGATCCTCCTCAAAATACCTCAATATTTCTTCCTCATCATCTGGTTCCTAAACGGGAGGAGCACCAGCGTCACTTCTTCTACATTTCACGGAGCCAGTTTCAGCGATATTTCGATATGCCGTACTGAATACACGTGCATTTGGTAAGCGGCGGTTAGGGTACCAAAGACCATATTCTCGGCGAGCTTCAGCAGTGTTGCCGCCACAGTATCCATAGACAAACAAGATATCAGCGTATTCTGCGTTGGCATACGCGGCCATGGCACAGAAAATACAATAACAACTAATAACAACAACTACGAGCAAAATCAAAATCTTCGATAACTAATTTAACAAGACCAACAAACTTAAGGGACACGGAGATAAGAATGTCAGTTAATGACATATATGCACAAACGTCAAAGTCAAGGACTGACTGACTTAAATGAAAATGAACGATTAGTCGTTTAATAAGTTCCGCCACCAGCATTATCTTTACTAATTTTTTATTAGAACTATCAAGGGTACATTAAACATTTCTACCTAGTTAGATAGCTATTGAAATAAGGAAGTTTTTATAATAATTTGTACGCGTGCTACATTAATATTTTTTTGAAAAAACCTAATAGGTAAATTTCATAACTGATTTTTACAAAAAATTTTTTACAAGTTTTTATTTTAAATGTTCACATGATCGAAATGTTTACGGATATTTTTCATTCCAAACGGATATCTATAATATTGGACAAGTAATCCAGTAAAAAAAAAATTAAAAATGTCAAGTAGATTTTTCGGAAATTAACTTTTAAGACATTAAGATCTACTTTTTTGAGAAAAACAAAAAAATTGAAATATCCAAAAACTATTGAGTTTTGCATAATGTATGTTAGGGCTAGATTTACTCCTTAGCTCATGCCCCATCACATCTCCAAAGGAATGTATCGAATTACCAGTAACCCTGTATATTGCTACTGATATTGTTTATACCGGAAGAGTGTGATTTTTTTAATTCAACAACGACATTAAATATTTATGTTTCTGTTACATGTACATTGTGGGGTAGACTTTATCTATATCAATATTATTATCAGCTGCATTGCTAAATTTTTCTGTCACTATTGAGGGTAGGTTTACAAAGTGTCCATTCATATTGTTTACTACTTCCTGCGGACCTTTTATTAATTTATATTAATGATTTTTATTTTCTGTAGATTGTTGGACTTACTTTTGTTCCTCCCTAGATCTGTGTCGATAATTGACCAAGCAACCTTGGATTTACTTGAGACTTTTTTGTAAAGATTGTCATTCATTATACAGGGTGGTCTACAAGTAATGGTCCATAGAGCAACAGGTTTCTGATATTAAAATGTTACGATTTAACTAAACTTACCTTAGTACAAAAGTTGATATTAGCAGAGATACAGAGTGTTAAAGTCAATATTATATTTTAAATTTTCTTATAAAACTTTTGAAGTTCTTCAAGTATTGTTGTGAAAATTGGTGAATGGGAGTTTTTTGAGATGAAAAATTTAAATCTGCTCCCATTTTTTGTGTAGATTCTAGAGGGCGCTACATAAGCATTGTTTAAGGTGTAAATGTACTCTTAACTTTTTTACCGATAACGTTATCTATGGACCATGAGTTACGGACCACCCTGTATAGAGGCGTAGCGGCCTTTATGACTTTTTCATAGACTTTTTGTAAGATTGAACACTAATTTTGTCCTCGATTCGTTTAGTTGACATCATAATTTCGACGAGCATAGCATTTAGTGTTTTGACGTTTCATAAAACTACTTTGATTCATCCTATGATAGGTTGTAACCCATTCAGAATGGACAAAATTAATTTCAATTAAGTTTTAATTGATGAAAAATTGCGTCAGATTATTTTCAACAAAATTTAGTACCTCGTAATTAGTTAATTAACATGAATAAAACTTCTTTATTAAGTAAACTGTTCTAGTAAACCGCGGCACAATGTGCTGCGAGATCGCGACTGAAAAGAAAAGTGAACCCAGGTGTTTGCTGTGGGAAAAACTTAATAAAACCACCTTAAAACTTCCGTAACGAGTTTAAAACATCTAAAATTTGCACTTTAGTTAAATCAGGCGGTTGTTAAATGTCCTAGAATGGATGTAAACGTCTCTTTAATATATTTTATTCGAGCCACTGACAATATAAGAATTTCCAAGTGAAAAACTTTTGCACTTTTTAAGATAAAGATCCTCTTAATATGACATTAGCACGGAATTAGCGCGGAATTGGAAAAAGTTTTTTAATTATGAAAATCTTAATTACTAGCTTACCTATGAGTTTTTACAGAAATGGCCTGTAAGAAATTGAGAATAATTGAAAGAGCTTGAGTTTTAACGAAAAACTTCTGTAAACATCGTTTTCACGATCGTTCGATCTCAGTAAGTTTTAGTTAGTATTTTTCAACCAGGATCGCTAAATTACTGTAACCATATCGTCCATTAACGTAGTATTTAAGTCAGCTGTCAGAGCGTTTGCGAGAAATGACAGTTTAGCTGTGAATATGGAGAGTTGGTCAATTCAACGTTCTCTTGCGGTTGAAGCTTATTTAAAAAATAACTATTCTGTTGTAATTCCCCACGTTTATCCTCAGATTTATCAAGGTATACGCAATAACCAACATGGTTTTGTCTCTTAACGATTGACAACAACAAACCTACTTTGTATAACACAATACTTAGCTGAAGTTATGGATGACGGTAGACAATTTGATGTCATTTATATGGACTTCTCTAAGGCTTTTGACAGGTTGGACCATGGTGTTTTCCTAACAAAATTAGTCTCTTCGGCTAATAACTTTTTTTGAATCCTATCTGGTTAATAGAATATCAGGTCATAGGTCTATAGAATTTATATCTCAATCAGAAGTTCCCAAGGGTCAGTCTTAGGCCCTTTACTGTTTAACATTGTCATTAACGATGTCAGCGATCTCAGTTGTAAATTTTTCTTATATGCTGACGACTTGAAGATATACTATAAGATCAGTGATAGATCAGACTGCGAAAAGCTGCAGGCAGACTTAAGCACAACTCACGAGTAGTGTAACAAATTCAGATTGTCTCAAAACATATTAAATAAAATATAATATGAGTATACTATTAATGGGGAAAATCTGGCACGCCGTGATAATTTTAAAGATCTAGGCGAAATATTTAACTCAAGGTCACTACCATTAAAAAGTGTTAGGCCTTCGGAATTGTTATTTAATGTAAATTGTATGGAAACGGTTTTAGTTTTATTTAAATTTAGATTATTCTTATAAGACCAGCATATAATATCCTGATAAATTATTTCAGTGGTTGTTTTTACTTCCGTTGAGTTATTTCCTGTAATTAGAACATTTGTATCATCTGCGTAGCACACGACATGAACATTTGATGTTCTTTGCAAGTAGTCGATAATGTCATTGGCAAACAAAATATACAATAGTGGTCCCAAAATTGAACCCTGTGAAACTCCTTGCTTGACGCAGCAAGTCTAGCTTTTAGCGACACAGGCCATTTTTACAGTTTGAGCTCTGTTGTCAAGATAGGATGAAAATATTTCCAAAGCTTTAGTTCGAACACCATATCGTGCGAGTTTAGCTTTGAGCAACTGGTGATCTACCATATCAGAAGCTCGCGAGAAATCTGGAAAAAGGCCTAGAACAAATTTTTTATTGTCCAGCGCCTTAATAATTTGGTGCTGGCAATCACATAATGCCGACTCAGTGCTTTTATTAGTAGTAAAACCATGTTGAGCAGAAGAAAGCAGATTATTACTTTGCAGAAAGTTGAATAACTGCTCTTTGAGATGGAAGTTCGAAAAGTTTTGAAAAACTACTCATTTGGATCTCCTTTCTTATAGAGGGGATGGATGATAGCCCTTTTAAATTTGCTGGGAAAAATACTATTCCCTATGGAGAGATTTATTATGTAAGCTAACGGATAACTAATGATACATCTGCATTTTTTAAATTAAATTATTAGAAATATTATCATGGCCGCTAGAATTTGAGGATTTTAGTTTATCTATAAATAATTCAACATCAGTAGTAGAAACTGCAGATATATATATATATATATATATATATATATATATGAAAAATACTAGGTTCTCGGGTTGAACCGCGTCTGAGATTGTTAATGTCTCGACGTTTCGGCTCCCGTTTTGGAGCCATTTTCAAGAGAAAAAGTGAGTCAAGTAAAAATTGTCAAAGAAAATAATGCTAGGAGTTCGTGGAACTGGTTCGATTCCGGGGTCTCAATCTGCCTACTCCCCAGATCTCACCGCGATCCGTCTCTAAGGCCTCAGCCTGCCTACTCCTTAGAGCGAACTAAAAAAAATAGGAAAAAGAAAAAATTAATTTTCTTTTTCCTCAACCTTTTCTAAATGCTAAATAAAAATATTACGTTCACAAAATTTTTTAGGGTTCAAGTGACTGTTTCAGACGGAGATTAATGAATAAATCATACTTACTGTCGTTTATGCTTAACTGCGGCTCTGATGGTATCAATTGGAAGACGTCGTAACACTATAAATCTAACACTGTCTGTTTAACACTCTCTTAAAATTAAATCTGAAAGGGAAATTTTGTTAGAAAACACAAGTAAAAGACAATATAAAGTTCAAAAAATGTATATTAAATCTTTAAAAAATTTATGTTTTTACACAACTTCTTCAGTGAAAATGTTAACAAACAATGGTCTGACCCGTGTACAACACATGGTGAGGAACGGGACGATTCATACGGTACCAACTACCATCCAATATGCAGTTTGAAAAGCTAACGATGCACAAAAAGATTCAAGGAATAGTTCATGTAACTGAAATTTTGGTGGGCTTATGCTTGCCTGTCTTTATAAACGTATTTATTAATTCACATAAATTTTGGTCGCTCCTCGGAGCTTAAAATTGCTTGAAGCGTATCTACTTCGTTTGTATTATGCAATAACAAATTTTACGTTCAGGCAAGGCAAATCCCATGCACGTGTGAGTACATGGTATAGATACTTTTTTGACTCCGAATCACTGAGGAACCGGTTTAGGGCAAACCCCGTCAAAACGCATCATTTCCCCGTCAAATCTGACTGCTAGGAAATGATGGGGGTCCCATGTCGCTAAGGGCTATTTTCGCTATAACTTCCGATATACTTTGAATAGTCGTTGGACTAACTTGTCCTCATATTCAACACTTCGTAAGAGTTGCAGTGCTTGACAACGTGGATTCGTAAAAGGGTTTTTAATCTTGGAAATTTGGAAGTTCAAGTCCAATTTTATGATACTTTCTAAAATTGGGTGGTCGGGGCGACATTACGTCCCTGTGCAGCGACATTTACTACACTTACCAAATTAACGCTCCTCGAAGAGTTAGCGAAAATTTGGCATAAAAAACGCTCCGAAGAGCAAAAATATATTTCCAAGAATTAAAAACCTCCTCCACGGCGTTTTTACGTGAAGCACGCTTTTCTTACGAAATATTTCCTAAGTCGGATTTTGTTACAACGTCGAAAAGTATATCGGGGTTATAGCGTTCTTTAACACTCCCCTCCTTTCCGTGAATCTTTTTGTGTAACGTTTGGTAAATTGTTTGTTTGAAAATAAAATGGATCATTGGATGTAGTCTCCCATGTGTTGTATTCGGTTATCGTTCAGACCGGCCTATCTGAACAAAACATAGATGCAAATCTAAAAAATGGTGATAAACTTGAACATATATCGATGCATAGCATTCGATTGAATTATTGAACATTGTGTTTCAAAAATGGCATAAAAAAAAATCGAAAATCCTCAGATTCTCGATGACACAACACAAACACTTTCGACGCACTTATCTTTCTTAGTGTTCTTCCACTAATGCGGGCTTGCGTCTGCTCCTCCTCGTGTCTATGCCTCGTCGATCACCTTCGGTGTCGAACTGCCTTCTGGAACAGCTTAGGTGGTCCTCGGACTGCTTGCTCCAGCTATACATTGGTTCTGCTCGGTTTATATGAAACAATAAAACAAAATTTTAGTAAAATGTTTGTTTACATCCCGTCTGGGGATCTGCGACCGATAACATATCGTCGTCTTTGAGAATAGGAACACTGAATTTTGTTGACTTATATTGGTTGAAATGGTTTCCGAGTAGTTAAAAATTCTCTTCTTGGGAGAAATCTGCGACAGAATCTGCATCCGTCGGATCGTTGCATCTGCCCCTCCAGCAGACGTGGCGGCATCTCGCCCTTGAGTTGCTAGACTCGTCTGAATCGCGCTCTGCGTCAGAGTTGTCGTCTTTCCATGCCGTGCCAATGGAACATTTGTTTGGACCCTTTGGGTCGGACTCTGCTTACAGATGAATGTTTAATAACATTTGAGGACTTAGAAAAATTATATAAAAAATACCAACTCTGCCGGACACGGTCAGAGTTGCTGCAGTGAATTTGGAAGATTTGTATTTGGATACAATATCCTCAGATGAAAATAACTTGTAAAAAATGCATAAAAAATACCAACTTTTGCCTGACACGACAAGAAGTTGGTATGGAAATTTTGATATAAAATAAACCTAGCACTAAGTTAAAACTTAGCCTAGGTTGAAAAATGTTATAAAAAGATGATTGAATCTCCAGAACTGGATTCTGAATCAGAAGTGGAAGCATCTCGTGGCGGTGCATGGATTTGTACAACCGTTTGCTCCGGCAGTAGAGGTTCTGTGGAATCGTCTGAGAACGGGGAATCATTTCCATCGAGTGATGTTCCGCCTGGACTAGCATTTTCTTCATCGGAAGATTCGATTTCCAAGTTGTGCTCCTCTGGCGGGGCTGGTCTCAAATCATCGACATGTACTCTTGTCGTTGCATTTCCCTTTTGCACGAGATACACCTCGTCTGAAAACTTCTTCAGAATTCTGGTTGGGCCTGACCAAGACGGCGTGAAGGTATGTACCTTCTTTTTTCTCTTACTCATGACTCTGTCTCCTACTTTGTAGACGATCGGAGTGACGGCCTCTTTCGGCGCATATTTCTGTTTATAATCTTGTTGGGCCTGACGGGCTTCCTTGATTCGCTCGTATCGTGGAAGCGTTTGTTGCTTGGCTCTTTCTTGCCTCCAGGCATACAAATCCCATTCGCCTCTTTCGGCTGGATCATATCCTAACACAACCATGCTAGGTGTTTGATTTGTAGCGGCGTTCCTACGATTTCTTAATATATATGTCATTTGATGCACGTAGCGATCCCAAGTGTCGTTTGGCTTTTTGAATAAAAGAGTCTTTAAAATTTTCTTGCATTCCTGCACCCGTCGTTCCACGGGGTTGGACTGTTGGTGATATGCTGGAATTAAGTATCGTTCGATACCATTCCTTTCGCAAAATGTGATGTACCATTCGGAATTGAAATGACCACCGTTGTCTGATATTATGACTCGAGGGACTCCGAATCTTGCTACTATTTCTTCGTCGATATATTTGGCTATCGTTCTGCCGTCGACCTGAATGTATGCCTTTGCCTCTATCCATTTACTGAAAACGTCTTCGACGATAATCATGTATCTGTTTTCGGCGTCTTTAGTCCTCTGCAGCGGGCCAATTACGTCGACGCTCAAGGTTTCAAATGCATTTTGGGGTGCATGACTTCTAAGTGGAGCATTGGGTTGGGCTTGTCTTGTCTTGACAGACTGGCATATCAGACAGTCGTTTATGTATCTGCCTACGATCCTGGCCATATTATTGAAATAGTAGCGTTTCGCTATTTTCCTGAGAGTCTCGTCTCTTCCTGGATGACATGCTTCATCTCGGTCATGATAATGGTAAATCAATTCTTTTATTTTCCTCTTTGGAACTATTAATTTAAAATTTCTATCACAATCTTTAAAAAGTACATCGTCTTGGACGTGAAAATTTTGCATAAAAATAAGATCCGCATCGGAACGTTGTTCCTGTTGAAATAGATCATTCCAACGGCGGATCTTGTCTTGAATATCTCTTGAACTCAATTGAGCCTGTACGATATCTTCGTATATTTCTGAGTGCGTTAATACAGAAATACGTTCTGGACACTTATAATTTGGTAGGAACATTCTTTCCTCTTCATCGTCTGTCTCGACATAATGATTTTGTGGGTTACGACTTAGAAAATCTGCTAATAAATTTTCCTTTCCTGGACAGTGTTCAATTTTGAATGCATATTCTTGCAATAGTAATGACCATCGAGTAAATTTTGTTTTGTCGTCCTTATGTTTGTTTAACCAAAGTAACGCCCTGTTGTCCGTCTTCACCAAGAACGGTTTGTCTGCTAAGTACATCTTGTACTTTTTAATATAGTTCACCACCGCCAAGCATTCTAGCTCGTTTATGTGGTAACGTCTCTCTGCTGGAGATAACGTGTTGCTTGCATACGAGATTATGTATTTTTCGCCGTTGTCGCCTAATTGATATAACACGGCCGAAAGGCCTTGTAGTGATGCATCTGTTTGCAAAATGAATTGACGTGAAAAATCCGGCCGATGGAGTTCCAGCGGTCCGGATAATAATTCTTTTAATTTTCTAAACGCTTCATCGCATGTATGGTTCCAGTGAAAACGATTTTCCTTCGAAAGAAGTTTCGTTAGTGGCTTCGTGATCATCGCCACATTTGGTAGATATTCTCGTACCCAGTTGCAAAGCCCTAGGAAACTTTGTAGCTGCTTTTTCGTAGCTGGAACGGGATAATTTTGAATTTGTAAGACATGTTTTTCTAATGGTTGGGAAGTATCGGTTCTAATTGTATGGCCTAAATATTGGATTTCATTCGTCGCTATTACACACTTTTCCGGTGACACTTTCAGATTATGCAGACGTAGTCTTTCAAAGACTAATCTCAAGTGGGACATATGCTCCTTCACGTTTACGCTGTAAACGATTATATCATCTAAATACACTTTACAGAAATGGTGCAGGTAACCCGTTAAAACGTCCTTTGCCATGAATTTCTGAAAGGTACAGGGAGCTGTCTTGAGTCCGAAAGGCATGACATTGAATCTGTAAGCTGCCCCATCAGGAGTGGTAAAAGTCGAAAAATCTTTTGATGCTTCATCTAGCGGTATTTGCCAATATCCACTTTTTAAATCCAACACAGAAAAAATCTTCGAATTGCCTAAATCTTTAATACTTTCGTGTATCTTGGGTAAGACGGAAGCCTCGTCTTCAGTCATTTCATTCAAATGGCGATAGTCGATGCAAAATCGTGGTTTCTTGTCCGAGCGTTTTATTATCACTGGTGGTGAACTATATTGGGCAGTGCTAGGTTCGATGACGCCAGCTTTTAACATCTCTTCGATTTGGTCGTACATAATTTTCTTAGTACTCGGAGACATCGGATATGGTCTGATATTAAATGGTTTCGTGTCTTTCACTGTAATTTTGTGTTTCACAGTCACTGTGGTTGCTTGAGTCGGTTCCGCAGTGAACAGATCGACAAATTCTTCGAACAGCGGCCGTAGAAATTTGTCTTTAATAACAAGCTCTTCAGGAAGCTTTGCCTGCTGTCTCTCCCTCTGAGAAGCTTGATTCCAGAAGACGGTAATACGCTCTTCTGTGCCGGCATATAGGCATTTTCTGCCATAATCATATGCGACATTGTTCATATATAAGAATGGTGATCCTAATATTATCGTTTCGTTTAAATTTTCGATTACTTGAAAATCAATTTCAAAAGAGGTGCCTGAAATTATTACTTGTAATTTTGTCGTGCCAAGAGAGTCCACCATTCGATCTCCGCACGCCATAGCAAATGATCGACGTGTCGTGAGATTTTTAAAATTATCCAACATCCTCGGATGGATAACGTTTCGCGTCGAGCCTGAATCTATCAGTGCGTCGACCGCATGTTCATTTATTTGAACTTTTATACGAGGCAAAGGGAACGCTTCGCTCATATAATTTATTGACTCTCTTGTCTTGTGCAGAGGAGCGTCGTAGTGGTCATGAGTATCGGAAAAAATTACTGGACATTGCTGCCGCCTTGGTTCGGCCGTTGTGCCGGGGATCTTGCAGATGGACCCTGGCCTGGGTCTCTGGCCCCTCGAAAGTTTCCCGGTCTCCTATTGAGATGAGGGTTATTCGGACACTGACTATGGAAGTGCCACTGCACTGTGTCTGTGCAGTATCGGCACGGGGTAGCCGGTCGGTCGGGTACTCGGAATTTCCCCGATCCGCCATTAAAATTGTTTTGCCTGCGGTCAGGATTCACTGATCCGCTTGATAAATTAGGCATAAAAATAGGACGACCAGGCGCTCTGCCTGGACCGTCCTGTCGAGATACGTCCTCTCGGAAATGCACCCTCGGTGCTGTCGGAGTTGGGCTTCCATTGCTCCTTATACTTGAATTTTGTGGACTGATGTGTCCCGGCTCTCGATAGTAAGACGCGCGGGACAGACGTTGATCAATAAGCTGGATTAGCGACGTCTGTTCGTCAGCTGAATCCCGCTCGACGTTAGTAGCCGCTGCTATTAACATCTCTGTGTTTGAAATTAGGTTGCTTCTCAAGCGTGACCTAATTTCTGGACGCAGTTGGTCCATGATGACCCGAGCTCTGATGGCTTCGGATTTAAAGGGATCAATACGATCGAAAAGACAGGTTTTCCTTGTGATAAACACTGCCGTGTCGTCTAAAGACGTTTGCTTGACGGCATACAGTTGAGCAATAGCTCGTGACTGTATGTCGGGAGAATTAAATCTCGTAAGGAATCTTTCCTTGAATAAGGCATACGAAGTAGTCAACGTCCTAAATTGTTCGGACCATCGTTGAGCTTCGCCCTTGAGTTGGCCGGTTACGTTATGGAGGCGATCATAGTCGTGGCTTATGCGAGCTCTGTCGAAATATTCCTCCATAATTTTCAGAAATGCTTCTGGATCTTCATGATCAAGCCCATGGAACGTCACGTTCGGACATCTTTGTCTCTCATGGGGCGTACAGGTCGACACGTTCTGTATCGCCTGCACGAAGCCCTCTGCCATTTTCAGAAACATACTCTCCATCGAAGCAGTTTGTGGCTGTGAAGCTGATAAATTAACATTATCTCCCTCCGGAAACAGTCGCTGTGGTTCTATCCCTCTAGAACCGTCGTCGACGAGCGGTGCGGTGACTCGCTCATAAAATTCTCTTGGGGTCGACCCCTCGGAGTCTTCCGCCATGAATGAGAAAGGATTTGTTGGGTTTGGGGACGGCATGGTCCCTGTTCGGGCGCCATGTGAACGATCCATGCTTTTGATGGAAGTCTGAAGGACGTATTTTTTGTTCGAAAAACTTAGAAAAATTGAAAAAAAAAAATAGGAAAAAGAAAAAATTAATTTTCTTTTTCCTCAACCTTTTCTAAATGCTAAATAAAAATATTACGTTCACAAAATTTTTTAGGGTTCAAGTGACTGTTTCAGACGGAGATTAATGAATAAATCATACTTACTGTCGTTTATGCTTAACTGCGGCTCTGATGGTATCAATTGGAAGACGTCGTAACACTATAAATCTAACACTGTCTGTTTAACACTCTCTTAAAATTAAATCTGAAAGGGAAATTTTGTTAGAAAACACAAGTAAAAGACAATATAAAGTTCAAAAAATGTATATTAAATCTTTAAAAAATTTATGTTTTTACACAACTTCTTCAGTGAAAATGTTAACAAACAATGGTCTGACCCGTGTACAACACATGGTGAGGAACGGGACGATTCATACGGTACCAACTACCATCCAATATGCAGTTTGAAAAGCTAACGATGCACAAAAAGATTCAAGGAATAGTTCATGTAACTGAAATTTTGGTGGGCTTATGCTTGCCTGTCTTTATAAACGTATTTATTAATTCACATAAATTTTGGTCGCTCCTCGGAGCTTAAAATTGCTTGAAGCGTATCTACTTCGTTTGTATTATGCAATAACAAATTTTACGTTCAGGCAAGGCAAATCCCATGCACGTGTGAGTACATGGTATAGATACTTTTTTGACTCCGAATCACTGAGGAACCGGTTTAGGGCAAACCCCGTCAAAACGCATCATTTCCCCGTCAAATCTGACTGCTAGGAAATGATGGGGGTCCCATGTCGCTAAGGGCTATTTTCGCTATAACTTCCGATATACTTTGAATAGTCGTTGGACTAACTTGTCCTCATATTCAACACTTCGTAAGAGTTGCAGTGCTTGACAACGTGGATTCGTAAAAGGGTTTTTAATCTTGGAAATTTGGAAGTTCAAGTCCAATTTTATGATACTTTCTAAAATTGGGTGGTCGGGGCGACATTACGTCCCTGTGCAGCGACATTTACTACACTTACCAAATTAACGCTCCTCGAAGAGTTAGCGAAAATTTGGCATAAAAAACGCTCCGAAGAGCAAAAATATATTTCCAAGAATTAAAAACCTCCTCCACGGCGTTTTTACGTGAAGCACGCTTTTCTTACGAAATATTTCCTAAGTCGGATTTTGTTACAACGTCGAAAAGTATATCGGGGTTATAGCGTTCTTTAACATTATCGCGGGAACAGGACAATAAGTCAAGAAAAAAAAAAAAAAAAAAATTCGTGGGCAAGCCCGCAGAAATTATAGTGCAACCGTGTACACGTGTTTCGGACTTTTTGGTCCTCATCAGCACGGTGTAGCTAAGTTGAAAGGATAGGCACAACTTAGGAAAAAACGACACAAATGGAAACCACTGACAGGAAGCCAGTTGCACATTTGTGGCTGCAGTCGGAAGACCTTGAGGTTTCAAGGCAACAACCAACATTGCCACGGAGGCAAACTGTAAGCCGCCTGCGTGGAGTTCCATAGCCCAAGGTAAAATACAAAAGGAAAGGTGTTATCGCGGGAACAGGACAATAAGTCAAGAAAAAAAAATTCGTGGGCAAGCCCGCAGAAATTATAGTGCAACCGTGTACACGTGTTTCGGACTTTTTGGTCCTCATCAGCACGGTGTAGCTAAGTTGAAAGGATAGGCACAACTTAGGAAAAAACGACACAAATGGAAACCACTGACAGGAAGCCAGTTGCACATTTGTGGCTGCAGTCGGAAGACCTTGAGGTTTCAAGGCAACAACCAACATTGCCACGGAGGCAAACTGTAAGCCGCCTGCGTGGAGTTCCATAGCCCAAGGTAAAATACAAAAGGAAAGGTGTTATCGCGGGAACAGGACAATAAGTCAAGAAAAAAAATTCGTGGGCAAGCCCGCAGAAATTATAGTGCAACCGTGTACACGTGTTTCGGACTTTTTGGTCCTCATCAGCACGGTGTAGCTAAGTTGAAAGGATAGGCACAACCTATATATATATATATATATATATATATATATATATATATAGATCTATGAAAATTAGGCACATTAGATTCTAAGAAATTAAAATCGCGCAAGGCATTTATATTTGTGGTGCTTGTGAAGTGAATATTAAAGCCATTAGCTACATCTTCAATCGGTATTTCATCGCCATCTTTTTTAAAACTTATATCTTTAGAAATTGAACTTGACCCCTGAATTTTTTAAATTATGTTCCACATAGTTTTAGTCCTGTTACTTAAATTGCAGATTTCACGATCATAATACTCCCGTTTAGCATCTTTCCTTTAGAGAACACACAAGCAACATAGTGACATCATCTTTTCAAAATGTTAGGGTTTTTCATATGAAATGCTCGAGACTTTCAAAATGCGAGTACCATAAAAACTTAACACCTTGGTGCGACCCAGACGTGAATACGCGAGCGTGATATGGAACCCCCACTACGACGTATATATTAACAATATTGAAGGCATTCAAAGACGTTTCTTAAAATTCCTGACATTTACAATTGATAATTAATATCACCCTATATCACTGACACTCATTACTACTGAATCGTTTTTCATAAAATTCTATGAAGCAGCGGAGAGAGATGCAAAGTGTAATATTTATATACAACAGCACTTAAAATGTGTGAGAAAATTAACTTAGTCATATATTTGATGTTACAGTGTATGTGATGTTTATTTAACACAAAAACTTGAAATCAATAATGCGAGCATAAATCATTTTCTCCTACACTGCGTGTTGAAAAGCAATAAAATTCTAAGTATGCGTAGCGAAATGATACTAAATATTATATATAATTTATAATTGAAGTTATTATCGTTGCCAGCTAGCTATATTTGTTGCCATCTCGGCCCTTCCAGGACAGCATATTCATTTTATCGATGAAATATTAATAGGTGTGCTCAGCGCCCATACATAATTGATACCACCTTTCCTCGATATCTGGAAAGTTTCCAGAGTATGCCCTGTCAATATAATGAGCCTGAAGAACTAATCATAAAATATTATTTCTATCAAGTTATGATAATAACGTTATAATACCGGGAAAATAGAGTTTTATTATTTTACCAATTTAGTTTGTGCGACACAATTTATTAACATAGTCAATTGGAGGCGTAAGATAGATTTTTCCACATTTCCTTGTTTAGTTAATCCATTATAAACCATGGTTTATTATTGTGTCTACTAGATTAGTAGTAGCTAGATTGTGTGATCATATTTAACTGACTTGGCTCAGCTTCTGCGAGTTACTGGAGTACGCCAAGGCTCTAATCAAGGCCTGTTCTTAATAGTTATTAATGGCATTGCCACGAAAGTGGATGCAAGATTAGAAGAAATATTCCGTGAGGTTGACTCCTTTCTCGATTGTATTAGACCAGGGAAATTTTGAATCTAATAAACACTTCACCTACCTCTTGAAACTATTAATTTTGACTTTAGACTACGCCATACTGTAATGCCATATCTCATTACGGATTCAACTAGGCTGTTGTATGTGACTAATTGGAGTTTGTTGTTTAGTATAATTTTTAACTTGGAGAAATTTATAGATCACTTTTCGTATTCTTCCATTTAAGTAGTCGTTATGATTTCCCTGTTTCAAGTGTGGGTCTAAGGCTAGTCCTAGATATTTTTTATGGTGATCACACCATGTACACAACCGTTAACAGATTCGTTTATTAGAATGGATTCAAGTACATGGGGCATTCAACTTTAGTTGGGGAAAAGGAGATATATTTAGTTTAGCTTTTTTTTATACATTTAATTAACGTCGGCCTATTTCCGCTACTGAGTTTAGCTTAAGAAGATTGGTCTAGCCAGGTTTTTACTTTTCTAATTATTGCAATGGCTTTTTGTTTTGTTTTGTCTCAAATCTCCTCCGCACAAATTAGTATCTTGTCATCTGCATACGATATAATATTGCATGCAAAATTGTTCTGTAAAAGATCATTTATATAGGTATATAAAGAATAAACTAGGACCTAAGATAGTTCCTTGGGGAACCCTAGTTTTTACTATTTTTGTTCTGCTGTAGGCATTATCTATTTTGACTTGCTGTGGTCTATTGGCTAGATAGTCTTTAAATAAATCATATGGTTTCCCTATAATACCTATTTTGTCTAGTTTACTTAATAGACGAATGTGAGATACTGTGTCAAAGGCCTATTATAAATCTAATAAGATGGCTAAGACTTTTTTTTCGATTAGAAGTTACTTAGTATAGTGTATGTTAGCAGTTGAAGAGGTTCTTCAATACCAATATTCTTCTGAAGTGCATATTGCTTTTTGATATTATTTTATTTTTTCTAGGAATTACTGAAGCCTATTGTTTAGACACTTTAAAAATGTTGTCAATATAACATAAATTATGTTTTCTTTACATTATTTAGATATTTTGTCAAATTTATTTCATACACGACCAAGGCACTGTATAACATCAGAATTATTACGACGAAAGTCGTTTACATTCATTTTAAAACGTGAACATCTTCTGACCTGTGATAAGGGCCATTAGGAGGGATGCGGTCTGCGGTTTGTAACATAATATAACAATATCGATAATTATAGAGCATCGACTCCAAAAGCCCAAATTTCAATAGCCATCCCATCGAGTAACATCTTAATGCGTTCGCTGCCTATTAGGGTACATTTAAAGGCCAAAAATGTTTGGAATAAATCAGGGCCAGGCTAGATAAGCGATAAATCTCGATAACGAGCCCTTTTCAATACGGTTTCGATGTGATCCAAGCACAACAGGTTATATGAACACTGTTTCATAGGCGCAACTGAAACAGCTGCGTATACAAGAAAAAATATATTTAAAAAAACAGCCTTGGCAACTATTGGTTTGTGAAAATATTGAACGAATCCACGTCAAGTGAGTAAATGTGAGTATTATTGGCTTTATCATTACACGCTGTGGTTTGTGGTTCTAAAATAACTAGATTTTTTTTACGACAACGATAAAGAGAGCAATAGACCTAATAAAACACTTCCTTGATGATTAAGTAAAACTATTCTCTTGAATCTGTCACCAGGATCCTAGATTGACTATTGTTCAGGTGACTGGTTCTGGGACAGCAATCCAGGCCCACAATTGTCTCTTGTTGCAAGACTGGAGTCTAAAGTTTCCTTGGCAATTTACGTCTCTTAATGAAATGGAATGCAAATCGTAGGAAAATTAACCGATTAGGTGGTTTATGAAAAGATAACGAAATTTTATCTATATGAAAGATAAGCTGTGCAAAAGCTATGGAGGAATGAAGAAGCTATGCAGAAACGTGTACAGAAATGTATAAGTATATTTGTGCATAAACATATAAGTACATATAAATATATAGAAATATATAAGTATATAAAAGCATATATAAGCATATAAGAATATAAGTATATAAGCTGATTTCGTAAACTATAAATTGCCAAAAAAATTAAAAAGAAAGAAAATATTTTCAAACCATGTGGTACATATAGTATTTTAATTACTTATTAAGTTAAAAAGAATTGGCCTTGAATTTAAATTTATTTTAAAAATAATTGAAATTACATCAAAGACAAAAATTGAAAATTACTTAAATTTTAAACGAGTAATAAATGAAATTTACCTGGATGTTATTGTTAACGCGGATATAAAAATGTAATATCAATTACTGAAGTCCACAGTTAAGTTTATGTATGTTCGAATCAGTACAAAGGCTGCAAGCAAATGATTTCCGGATGAATTTTACTGGTAAGGTAAACTTTTTTTATCCTACTTACTGCAAAATAATGCTACCAAATACTGCTAGACACAACACGAGGTCTCCTCAGGTGTCATAACCTATACAAATAATATATGCAATTATAATGTAATAATAAGTATATAGAGTATAAACAATTGTGAAAATGTAAAATTGTAAAAGATGTTGCAGTATTAATAAATAAAAAAAAAAAATGAACTTGAGAAATCTAATCCCCTAATTAAATTGAAAGCTATAAAATATAGAAATAGTACAGGTATGGCCATCTGTCAACTATCGAGTTAAGCGCAACAACCTGCCTTGTTGATTCCTGTACTCAAACAAATTACAGAATCGATAAAAGAAATCTATAATACCGCAGCTGACTTAAATTGCAACATTTGTAATTTCTATTTTATACATAACCAACAATATAAACTGCCGTAATAAATAGTAAAATGTATTGTGAGAACTCAGTAAAAATATTACATCTTATAGGATATACTATATATAGTAATGAGAAAGGTAAAGAAAATAACCATGTGTACTTCATAGTAAACAAAAATATAAACAATGAAATATAGGTATCTATAGGTATCTGATGTAAATAAATGTTTTGTAGACAATTGTTTCCTGGGATGCTATACAGAGATACATAATAGTTAATAGAACATGACTGAGTTCCTAAGATATAAAAATATGTACATAAAACAGTGTGAAATGATTTAGCAGTTATACAAGTAAATTCTGTCAGTTGAGAACAGTTTCACTTACAAAAACTGAATCAAAATGTTACACAGATCGTGCTAAACATAAACAAAACACTAGTTTTTATATAAAACTGTTAAATGGACATAGGCCATTTAACAACACCACTCTTGAGATAGAGCTCTCGGTGGTTTTTTTTAAAGTGGCTTCCTCTGTACGCTTATTCCACTAAAATTCTATACAATTTTACTCATTTGTCTCATATGACTGGCTTTTTGTAAAAAAAAGAATAATAATAAATTTATTTTTAACATTTAATAATAAATTTTGGCGTTTACCGTACAACAAGAAAAGGTGCTTGCCCTCAAAGTAAATCAATGTCATTAATTGATGCCAATTTATCAGAAAGCTCTCAATTTAAAGCTACTAAATGTGTTTGTGGTCTCAAAATTTATTTGTTTGATACGGTTTGTTAACAAAATTTACACCTTAGACACACTTAAATTACAGAAAACTAGGACCACATACAAAATCATCAAATGTTGAAAACATATTCCTTCCTAGTGTATTTACAAATTGTTTTATAAGATTTTTATGAATGATGTATTGGAACCAAAATCCTACAAATAAATAACCAAATACAGGTGAAAGTTAAACTTTAATTTATCTGTTAATATCCACATGATATATTGATAAATGAATATTAATAAAGTAAACAACACGTAATATGTTACTTTTATCTTCATTTGTTAGATAAAATTTGAGTATTTTAAATATTTAAAGACGCCTGCTAAGTTAAAACGCATATTCTGAAACGAGTTTTCGAATGAAATATTTATACAATAAATCTGGTACCCCACATCCACTACCTTTACAGATTCTAAATACATGTATGACTTTTACTTTTATTGCGTTTTCTACATAAATTTGTAAGCGTATACCTCCATAATGCAATCGTATAATAAAGTGTTTGAAAACGATGAAGCTGTAGCATAGGAACGTCGACTAGAGCTGTATCAGATTTGATATCCTCATTTACACTGCACAAAGGGACAACGGCATTTCAAGCATAAAACAACATTTTCATTAACAGCAGCTTAAAACACGTTACAATTCTGTTGACACTTATCCAATCATGGTCCTCCTGTGAATGTGTAGGGTTATTTACTATATTTTGATTCCCCATTTATTTCTGTTATTGAAGATAAATTTTTTATATAGTCAAACATCTCAAGAAGGCTTGATTCTGTAGGGGAACCAATGTATGTTAAAACCTTGAAGCAGGTATTTCTGTCTTTTTCTTTTGGATATACCCCTTCGATCTCCAAAACATTTAAATAAATACTAAATAACA
This sequence comes from Leptura quadrifasciata, assembly GCA_963675555.1. Taxonomy (NCBI): domain Eukaryota; kingdom Metazoa; phylum Arthropoda; class Insecta; order Coleoptera; family Cerambycidae; genus Leptura; species Leptura quadrifasciata. The sequence continues at coordinate 6,552,042 of OY776681.1, read as the reverse complement.
CCACAGGTAATTATAACCCCCTTTATCCCGGACGGCTCTAGATGAGCCTTGTGTGGGAGGGGGCTACACATTTAGAGACAAGGGACACATACCCAGTATCCGTGTATAGTGGAAAAATCCCTCTCACAGTATTTTGTAGTGCTGTCATTGAAGCGAAAAATAGGGTCTTACCTCCGAAATATTTTACTACGAACCGATTTACATGAACTTTCAATGAGTTGTTGGGCTTAACGCCCTGAGATAGTCTGAGCTAGAGAAATTTTATCGTAGGCCCGTACATCACTTTCCGGGTAAGTCAGTGCCTACGATATCTGCTACGCTACAGTAGCCCAAGAAAATTACAAAAAATACTTTTGTATAGCTTAAAAAGATTTAAATATAGAGTAAATATTGTTTTACGTTCTCTACCTTAATTATCATATTTTTAACCTCTTTTCAACCCTTAAAAACAACCCCTCAATTAAAAATTGTATAAAAAAATTTCTTTTGATGAACACAAAATAATTTAAATGTTGTTCCGCGTTCTCGAAAATGACTATCATATGTTTAGCTTTTCAACCCTTAAAACTACCCCTAAATTAAAACATTGAAAATATATGTCTATACAATTAAAAATAATTTAATTATAGAGTAAGTAATAGACACTTTTTATTGAATAAAATATAAACTTACAAGTTATCTGGAAATGTACTAGATTAAATTAGTAATTAATTATAAAAAATTCTGCAACAAGAGTATTACAATACATAAAAAACTATTACACCAATCGTTCATGACTCAATATCGGAGTTGCTGTCGTAATCAAGATCTTCTTCTGGGTCAATTGGAGGGCTATTGTGGCAGTTATCTCCACTGCATGTTCCACAAGTTACATTGCAAAACAGCCCGACTCTTCGGCATCCGCAAGTGGCTCCGCAACCTTTTTTGCAGTTGCAAAAAATCATTTTAAGTAAATCTTGCCGTGCAGGTGGATCTGCAGTTTTTATTGGATTGGACTTTATTGGATATACATATATGAACGTGTGTATGTATTCGTGCGTATGTTTCCGATATATATATATGCCATATATGGATATGTATATATATATATATATATATATATATATATATATATATATATATATATATATATATATAGATATATATATAAGACAATAGTTTTGGGTTCATATTATTCTTTACTTTCACTCAAATTTTTGTGCTCCGAAATTTTCATTTTACTAAATATAAAAAAAAACGTTTAGTTTTTGGACCATAACTCCTTCAATTTTAAAGCTATCACACATGTAGTGTAAAACCCTTCATTTTGAAACGGTAAAGGGTCAAAGGGCTCGAGAGAGACTGTGATTGCGCTACCGCGCGTTCTTTAAACAGTCATATCTCCGTCAATTTTGGTCTGACAGAAAAAAAAAAACAAAATTTTTGTCAAAAAAGACCTACATTTATCATTACAGTTTTTTACGTATCTTTCATTATTTTTGAAATATTATGAAAAAAGGTGTTTTTTTAAAAATGAAAAAATTTGTTTTTCTTACAATCGTGATTTTTTTGAAAAGTATGCATTCCAAAGCAGCCAAACGGCTGGAATCCAATAAACTCTTTATATTAAAGTTAAATCTAGACGGAATACGATTAATTATAATTTTGGTGGAAATGGCACTTATGAAACATCGATTTAAAAAAGAAAATATTAGATGTCCCTCTTTTTTTCATTACAACTTACTCACTTTACGTGCAAAAGACTTTTAACACTGCTCATTTTAAAGATTATTTTAAGCACTATAAAAAAGTTTCTCATTGTCATATGGATAAAATGTATCCGTTGTCCGCTAGATGGCATTGAATACATCGATTAAAGTTCAGACAAAAAAAACGGCTTTTATCTTCAATATCTTGCTTAATATTGCACTTAGAACACTCTTTAAGAAACCAATTTGTTCATTTTCTTACCTTCTACAATTTTGTTTATTATAAAATTATCGTTAAAATGCATATTTTTTGAGATGTTTGCAAAAAACCGTTGAAAAACGTGGAAAAATTCCGAGTTTTCAATCGCCAATAACTTGAAAAGTATTGAGTTTTTGAAAAAACTTTATAGAACACTTTTTGCTTAGAATTGGGTCTTCTATCGATTCCCGAGGTTATTTTGACCGAAAAATTTCCACTAACGAGAAGGGGCGGCAACCACCCCCAGGGTAAGAACGGAGGTCGGGTCAATATCACTTTTGAAGTTAAGGGTAAGATAAGCCTAATTCCAAAATTTCACGTAAATCGGTTCGTAGTAAAATATTTCTGAGGTATAAAGCTTCAACTGGACTACTGCCACGACCGGAACTTTTGGGTGAGAGGCTCGAAATTGCAGTCTGCAAGTGGTGTGTGACGGCTGGCAAGAGAGCTCCTTTAAGTAGGATCAGTCTTTCGGCTGGTGTTTGTTGCAATCGAAGCATTAGCGTTTTGATGGTAATATGCAATTATTACACTTAACGCGCCAGACTTGTAACTTGTAATTCAGCGCTCGGCGGGGCACATAGCCCGGAAAATAGCTGTTGGTTGTAGTCTGGTTACGTTCCTTATAGAAATACGGATTTTATAGAGGAGTATGCGACTAGAAATATTATGTTTTAATCTCGTAAATGGTTTAACAAAGAAATCGCTAGTTTCATCTGAAGATTCCATTATATACATTTACTAGTACGAGAAATAGAAACAAAGATCAGACGAGACTAGGCTCACTAATTGTGGTGTTTTAATAAACATACCACACACTATCAGAGTATTCAAAAAACTCTTATAAGTAACAGAAGAAGCACATGATAGAATAACCATTAACGGAACAATCATTGGAGAGGAGTTCCTTCTGCATTTAGACCTAACCTAATGTAATATAACCATCATTGGAGCAATACTGTTCTCAATATAGGCCCATTTTCAAAACGTCTGAGATGGAATATCATCAAAATGGCCTTGAAAGTTTTTGCCCTATACAATGAGTAACCCAGACATTGTATTAATTAAATAAATATGTACTTAATTAAGGAAATCAAACAAAAGTTGATATAAATTTGTTTTCATATTTACTTAAGGCATAGTTGTCAAGTTCAAGATTATTTACCCAATAGTACAATAATGTTAATAAAATAAATTAAATTATGTAAATATTTTAACTATATAAGTATATTGGAAATATTTTATCTAATAATTCTATAAATAAATAATTTGACATTTGACTGCCAACAATATGCTTAATATGTTTTCAAAAGTGCGTGCGATTCCATGCCAAAAAGAGCTCAAGTATGTATTGACAATGGGCGAATGCACCTCGTATACTTTAACTAGATGAAATATCAAGTGTTCATTCTCCATTTTATTTATAATCTTATCAGTTTGTACACACTTGACAACGCTGTAATTTCGACTGCAACAAAAATGAATAACTTACGAAGAGGGCGTTGAGATTGAATAGATTAAGGTACGTCTATTATTTTTAATGTTTCAGTTAAAAAGTGTCTCTTCATATTACATACGGAGTTACAGATCAAAACATATAGGTGTATATAATTGTGTTCTATATTTATTAATTCTGATTTGTTGTCATGCTTTCTCGCCAAAAAAGAGAGACAATAGAGCTGCCTGATATCTTTTCTATTGCATTTCTATTTCGCTGAACAAATTTTCAGTTGTATAATAAAAATTTTTGTTATATATTATTTTTAATAAGCACTTTTGTACCTTTTCCAAACTGTCCGTGTGATTAGTTGTTGCGCCTCCCCAAGTAGGCCAGTCATTACGGGCTTCGATAATGGAAAATTCGACAATAATTGCAAAAATTTTTAAATTTTGAGACAACATTGGAGAAGGTAAAAAATAACAAATTCAGTTTTGCAATTGCGAAAGATATGCAAAAGATTGTTTATACGGCAGAATATGGTCACATATCCGCTTGCAGTTTTGCATAACTTATTTTATTTCGGAAGATTTTTTTCACAATATTTTTATCTGGCACGGCCGTGGTAAATAACAACTATTTGCAATATTCCGGTCATCGTAGCAGGATGTAAACTTGATAGAAGATGTCTAAATTATTAAAATGTTCTCGAAGGTTTGCATAAACTTCGGAATTTTGTTCAAAAGTTATTAAAAATTCACGTTTTTTGTTAATTTAACAATGTTCCGGGGGCAGAAAAGACTGCAAAACCACCGGATTTGTTATTTTGACTGGGGTAAAGCTACAATCCCATATCTAGATGTGGTTGTATTAGAGCGTAGTAAAGAATTTATAAATATTTTATATCAAATGTGCGTCAGCGTGTTTCTTTCTCTTTTAAAGAATGCCAGTTTTGATCTGTGAAAAAGATGATGGTATCGTTCGCAAAGCCCACTACATTCTCATTAATAATCTGCATAAGCAAATCATTTAAATATATAGTGAACAATATAGGTCCTATTACTGTGCCTTGCGGCACTCCATGTTAAACAATGTTAGTGTCACTAAAGGTTCTGAATTATAACATTTTGTGTTCCTTCACTGAGGTAGTCCTCCATTAATCTATTTGGGATGCCACTAAATCCAATACTTTCTAGGACTTCCAGAAGCTGCTTATGAATCAAAGGCATTTTTTAGGTCAACAAAGACTGCCATAGCCTGCGCACTCACGTCCAGCGCTTTATAAATATTTGTTGTTGTTACATGGCCTATGTCCATTTAACAATTTTATATAATAACTAGTATTTTGTTTATATTTAGCACGATCTGTATAGCATTTTGATTCAGTTTTTGTAAGTGAAACTGTTGTCAACTAGCAGAATTTTACTTGTATAACTACTAAAATATCTCACACTGTTTTATGTACATATTTTTATATCTTAGGAACTAAGTCATGTTTTATTTTACACTATTATGTATCTCCGCTCTATTACAGCATCTCAGGAAACAATTGTTTAAAAACATTTATTTACATTCAGATACCTATATTTCAATTTTTATATTTTTGTTTACTATGTAGGTACATATGGTTATTTTTCTTACCTTTCTCATTACTATACATACTATATCCTATAGGATGTAATATATTTACTGAATTCTTACAATACGTTCTACTATTTATTACGGCAGTTCGTATTTTTGCTTATGTATAGAAATTACAAATTGCAAGGTATGCAACTAATATCAAAATTTAGATTCCTTTCATCAATTCTGTAATTTGCTTGAGTGAGAAACTCTACCTAAGAAGACATGCAGGTTGTTGAGTGTAACTCAACAATTGACAGATGGCGATACCTGTACTATTTTTATATTTTACAGCTTTCAATTTAATTAGTGGAAATAGAAGTTTGTGTGGTGGCATTTTTTTGCAGTAAGTGAGACAAATAAAGTTTATCTTATTAGTAAAATTCACCAAGAAATCATTTGCTTGCAGCTTTTGTACTGATTCGAACGTATATAAATTTTAACTGTGGACTTCAGTAACTGATATTACATTTTTATATCCGCGTTAACAAGTGTTTAACATCCAGGTAAAATTTCGTTTATTAGTCATTTAAAATTTCAGTAATTTTCTACTTTTGTCTGATGTAATTTCAATTATTTTTAAAATAAATTTAAATTCAAATTCGATTCTTTTTAATTTAATAAGTAGTTAAAATAATATATGTACCACATGGTTTTATAATATTTTTTTCTTTCTTTTTAATTTCTTGGCAATTTATAGTTTACGAAATCAGCTTATATATATTTATACATTTCTACATTTCTGCATGTCGTTTGCACAACTTATGTATAGCTTATGTATATCTTTCTGCATATAGATACTTTAAAAATTTTCTTCATATTGAAAATTTCACTTTCTTGAGCATCCCCACATTTGCATTCATTAACTTTTCATAAACCGCATAGTTGGACAATTTTCCCACAATTTTCAAACTCCATTTCATTAAGAGACGTAAACTAAATTGCCAAGGAAACCTTTAGACTCCATTTTTGCAAGAGACAATTGTGGGCCTGGACTGCTGTTCCAGAACCAGTTACCTCAACAATGCCCAATCCCGGAATCTAGGATCCTGGTATAAATTTGTTATATATTTTCTTTTAAATTTTAATTAGTCTTTGTTAGCCGATATTACCAAGTAACTTCAAAATTTCACTTGATACAAACCGATTTATCTTTTCATGTAATATATTTTATCATTCATTTTAATCATTTGTGTGAACTTAGCAGAACAACTTTGCAGAATTAAAAAAACTATAGGCCTATTATTTGCCGTTAATTAGCCGCTAATTAATCGTGAAAGTAACAATTTTACCGTTGTTAATTTTTTTAAAATTTTCGGGTGTTCTGCTAACTTCACATGGAAGTTAGCAGAACATCTACCAAAAAATTTTTTTAATTAAAAGTAGGTAGCTCAGAATTTGCCGTTTTTTAACCGTAAACGAATGGTGAAAATGAAATTTAAAAAAAATAAAAATTAAGGCGATAAAACAAAAAAATCATTTTTTAGAATAAGCAAAAACTTTGCAGAAATAAAAACCCATAGGCCTATTATTTGCCGCTAAGTAGCCGCTAATTAATCGTGAAAGTAACAATTTTACCGTTGTCATTTTTTAAAAAATTTTCGGGTGTTCTGCTAACTTCACATGGAAGTTAGCAGAACATCAACCAAAAAAGAATTTTCATTAAAAGTAGGTAGCTCAGAATTTGCCGTTTTTTAACCGTAAACGAATGGTGAAAATAAAATTTAAAAAAAATAAAACAAAAAAATTATTTTTTAGAATAAGTACAAACTTTGCAGAAATAAAACACATGGGCCTATTATTTGCCGCTAAGTAGCCGCTAATTAATCGTGAAAGTAACAATTTTACCGTTGTCACTTTTTTAAAAACTTTTGGGTGTTCTGCTAACTTCACATGGAAGTTAGCAGAACATCTACCAAAATTTTTTTTTAACTAAAAGTAGGTAGCTCAGAATTTGCCGTTTTTTAACCGTAAACGAATGGTGAAAATGAAATTTAAAAAAATATAAATTAAGGTGATAAAACAAAAAAATCATTTTTTAGAATAAGCAAAAACTTTGCAGAAATAAAAACTCATTTGCCTATTATTTGCCGCTAAGTAGCCGCTAATTAATCGTGAAAGTAACAATTTTACCGTTGTCACTTTTTTAAAAATTTTCGGGTGTTCTGAGAACTTCATATGGAAGTTAGCAGAACATCTACCAAAAATTTTTTTTTAATCAAAGTAAGTAGCTCAGAATTTGCCGTTTCTTAACCGTAAACGAATGGTGAAAATGAAATTTACAAAAAATAAAAATTAAGGCGATAAAACAAAAAAATCATTTTTTAGAATAAGCAAAAACTTTGCAGAAATAAAAACCCATAGGCCTATTATTTGCCGCTAAGTAGCCGCTAATTAATCGTGAAAGTAACAATTTTACCGTTGTCATTTTTTAAAAAATTTTCGGGTGTTCTGCTAACTTCACATGGAAGTTAGCAGAACATCAACCAAAAAAGAATTTTCATTAAAAGAAGGTAGCTCAGAATTTGCCGTTTTTTAACCGTAAACGAATGGTGAAAATAAAATTTAAAAAAATAAAACAAAAAAATTATTTTTTAGAATAAGTACAAACTTTGCAGAAATAAAACCCATGGGCCTATTATTTGCCGCTAAGTAGCCGCTAATTAATCGTGAAAGTAACAATTTTACCGTTGTCACTTTTTTAAAAATTTTTGGGTGTTCTGCTAACTTCACATGGAAGTTAGCAGAACATCTACCAAAAATTTTTTTTAACTAAAAGTAGGTAGCTCAGAATTTGCCGTTTTTTAACCGTAAACGAATGGTGAAAATGAAATTTAAAAAAATATAAATTAAGGTGATAAAACAAAAAAATCATTTTTTAGAATAAGCAAAAACTTTGCAGAAATAAAAACTCATTTGCCTATTATTTGCCGCTAAGTAGCCGCTAATTAATCGTGAAAGTAACAATTTTACCGTTGTCACTTTTTTAAAAAATTTCGGGTGTTCTGAGAACTTCATATGGAAGTTAGCAGAACATCTACCAAAAATTTTTTTTTAATCAAAGTAAGTAGCTCAGAATTTGCCGTTTCTTAACCGTAAACGAATGGTGAAAATGAAATTTACAAAAAAATAAAAATTAAGGCGATAAAACAAAAAATAGTTTATTAGAATAAGCAAAAACTTTGCAGAATTAAAAACCCATAGGCCTATTTTTTGCCGTTAAGTAGCCGCTAATTAATCGGGGAAGTAACAATTGTACCGTTGTTAATTTTTTAAAAATTTTCGGGTGTTCTGCTAACTTCACATGGAAGTTAGCAGAACATTTACCAAAAAAATTTTTTAATTAAAAGTAGGTATCTCAGAATTTGCCGTTTTTTAACCGTAAACGAATGGTGAAAATGAAATTTAAAAAAAATGAAAATGAAGGCGATAAAACAAAAAAATCATTTTTTAGAATAAGCAAAAGATGTTCTGCTAACTTCCATGTGAAATTAGCAGAACACCCAAAATTTTTTAAAAAAGTGACAACGGTAAAATTGTTACTTTCACGATTAATTAGCGGCTACTTAGCGGCAAATAATAGGCCTATGGGTTTTTATTTCTGCAAAGTTTTTACTTATTCTAAAAGGTGATTTTTTTGTTTTATCGCCTTAATTTTTATTTTTTTTTAAATTTCATTTTCACCATTCGCTTACGGTTAAAAAACGGCAAATTCTGAGCTACTTACTTTTAATTAAAAAAAAATTATTGTAGATGTTCTGCTAACTTCCATGTGAAGTTAGCAGAACACCCGAAAATTTTTAAAAAATTAACAACGGTAAAATTGTTACTTTCACGATTAATTAGCGGCTAATTAACGGCAAATAATAGGCCTATAGTTTTTTTAATTCTGCAAAGTTGTTCTGCTAAGTTCACACAAATATTTTAATCTCTTTTTATTTCTCTTACCAACAATTTCAGCCTGATCTATAGTAGACTGGTTTATTCGAGAAAAAGAGGCAATTCTACTTATTTTCACTATGAATGGTGCCCAATTTAACATCAATTTTTCTTTGTCTCCTTTTCTTGAAATAAACCGAAATATGTAATTTATGCTGTACATTTAAAAATGGGTAAGTTTCTCCACTCTTACGAATACTCCGGATCCACGGCGCTTTGCTCCGACTTAAACCAGCTAGTCGTCCGCATATGTTGCTTCAATTCTTTCCCAAAAATAAATAATAAGAGAAAGGAGGCAACAGATATACTATGGCATCCGTGTTGATTTTTCTCTCTAACACCAAACTGCTTTGCCGAAATTATGTTGATTTTATCTAGAAAATAGGTTATTCTATTTTTCAATACTTCTTCATAGACTTTAGCTAGACTGATTATTAGAGATATAGATCTATAGTTGGTCATATTTCGCTAAAAATACGTTGTATAATAAAATAAAATCGTTTCATAGCGCAATAAGATTAAGTACTGTCGTGAGCAGAAAAAAAATACAACTTTTTTTTTTCTAATGTAAATCTGTCTCTATTTGAATATGTAATGAGTAGCTGAAATAAAACAGATATCACTTTTAATTTATTTTTTATTTAAATGCTGTAGTTATTGCTATAGTAAATGATGGATGGTTAATGAGACAAATTGCACTGCGTTATAACATTAACAAAAATTTGGTGTGTAACATTTTAAGAAAGTGGGGAATAAACGGTACGATTAGTAGAAATCCTGGATCAAAGGACAAAGGATATCCTGCTTAACAAGAAACTAACTATTAATATTTCGTTATTGCACCATTTCTATTTATAACTTCTATAAGTATGTTTGGCATAGAATTAAATAACCTTATACAATAATCATTAGTAATAATATTTTTCCATGCATTATTTACTATTTCCAGTAATTCTTCGGCATTCCGTGGCTTTACATTTCGTTTTTGGATACTTCTTATGAGTAGTCCCCATACTTCTTTCACAGGGTTTAGATCTGGACTATGACTGGGCCAGTGAAGAACATTGATGTTGTTATCTTGAAACCAGTTAGCTACGGTATGAGCAGTATGAACGGAACAATTGTCTTGTTGAAATATGAACTCATTATTAGGAAATAATTGTGACACAGAAGGGAGCATAATATTGTCTAAAATCCTAATATACGTTTCACTATTAAATCGTTCCTCAATATGCCACGAAACACCAGGACCACGTGCCGATATCCAAGCCCACATATTGACGGAAAATCTACCACTTTTATCATTGTTAGATATATATTTCTCATCGAATCGAGTATTCGGAGGGCGGAAAACACGAATACGACCGCTGTGTGTTGACTGGAAAGTGTTTTCGTCTGTAAAGATTACATTGTTCCAAAAATTTACATCATGCACTAAAAATTCAAGCGCAAATCCTACTCGAACTTCTTTATGTTCAGCTTTAAGTAAGTATTTCTGTGCTGCTGCATGACAGCGTAGCTCCAATTCTCTTACTCGTCGGCGACCAGTACTACTCGATCCAGGAAAATTTGTTTCTTCAGCAGCGTGAATAACTGAGTAAAATGGATTTTCTACTAAAGCATTTACCAATTGCAAATCTTGTTGTTGAGTTGATATCCTTCGTCGCCCTGATCCAGGATTTCTACTACTCGAACCGTTTATTCTCCACTTTCTTAAAATGTTATACACCGAATTTTTGCCAATATTATAACGCACTGCAATTTGTCTCATTGACCGTCCGTCTTCTGCTTTAGCAATAACTCCAGATTTAACCAAATCGCTTATATGAGGCATATTAGTTTTTTGCACACTTGCGCAATAAATTATGACAACTAACTGACAATGTCACAAAAATTAAAGTTAGATGTACACAACTAGATTTTAGCAAAATCCCGTTATAAGACTTGTCCTATTTTTTTTGCTCACGACCGTACGATACACTAAAGTCCGGTTTATCAATCTAGAGTTAACTCTTAGCTAGAGGATAAAAAAATATGGGAGAGTACAAAGTGTATACTTTGTACTCTCTTGATAAAGGCCTAATAAGCCGAAACATTTGTAGAGAATTTTAAACAAAGTAATTTGATACATCTAAAAGCAGTGTTTACTTAAAACAATTATTGTTAAGATGTTTCACAAGGAGCCAACCACAAACACATTTGACATTTATTCTCTAGTTACGAGTTAACGATACATTTATAAACAGTCCAAGACCATACCAATGATTTATAAACTATGCGTTGCTTTTCAAATTCATCCTTGATTTGAACATAATTTAAAGTTTCCTGATACGAAACAAAAATAAATCCTCTTTTATTCTCGTGAATAGAAAACTCTGCGTGTTCTGGAAAGGTATTAGTTCTAGATGAAGACATCTCAAATAGACATCCATCCCATATCTCATCATCATAATAAAGGTTTCTGATAGCGAACCGGCATTATCGGGCGCATATTTACATTCGTGAGTGGAGCGAAGAAAAATATAAGACGTCGTGGAATACAGGCAGCTGCCGATTAGTACTTAATTCCTCTATTCACATCGGTAATACTCCGCATAAACATAATCTCACGGAATGGGGAATGACGAGTGTTCAACAAACATCAAAATTACAATGGACCCGGCATCCTGATTTACTGCTCCGACCGAGGTTTCATTCTTTAGAAATAAATAACGGCTAAAAGGAAATTGTTCCTGGTTTGTCTTTGAGTTGTGTTTCTCCTTGTACATTACAGAGAAAATTAATAACGCGGGCGAGGGTGAGTGAACGCGCCGCTACCCACCGAACAAATATTTTAAATAAATATGAACAGAGCTGTGCCAACTCCATAAGCTTCTTTCTATCATTTAAACCCTTTCGCAAGATCAATTTCAACGTGGACGTACAGATAAGAGTACAATAATATAAAGTAAAGACAGTTTAATATATAATCAAAATTCGAGTATTAACTATATTGACTATGATAAGCGAGTTGTTTCGATATACCCTATAATAGTTTGCTTTTTAAAGTGTCTAATAATTTTTGCTTGAGTAATAATAATAATTTTATTTATTTGAAAGTAATTGAAATAATAGTATACATTATTAGTTCAAATATTGTGCCAGTTTTTACAATGTGTTTGTTAATTTATTCATAAAAAAACATTGTTATTTATTATCAAATACTTATGTACTAATAGCGCGGCAGCCAGTGACCTTTTTTGATGACCAGAAGCGCAAGAGCCGGAATTTTCATAATTCCAAAGTTTTTACGGCTAAAAGTACCTTTCCAAATGCGAAAAACAAAAAAAATTTGGATAAGGCAAGCAAGTCCATGTATTCTTTCCTATTATTTGGGTTTTCTACCACATGTATTATTATCCTCTTCAAGACAAATCACCGAATCTACAAAATAATAGAATTATTAGAAAAAAGCCTCTGCGCCCGTGACGTTTACGCCAAAGGAATAGTCAGAGGTTATGTTTTGCTAATAATAAAAATCGGAATAAACACAGAAATAATGTATTTTGCCGACGTTTCGGAAAATAATCTCTTTTCGTTTTCAAAGCTTTTTTTTGGAAGAACTCTTATTTTGCTGTGTATGTCAAATACACAGCTTTAAGATTCTGTTTATGTTATTTCCATAGATACTTACTACTTACACAGAACATAGAACTGATGATATTTTCTTTTAGATAATGTTGAGTTTGTTCTTCTTTTAACATTGGTAGCCAGGTTATACAAATATCTACAGCACAATTCGATACGCACTTATCTTCATTTAATAAGATTATTGCTGATTCTTTAATTTTTCTTTTTTTGGTATCTGCTTCTTTTGTTAAAATTTTTGCCGAGTCCCAGTTTATTCTATGCCCGTTTTCCCAAGCATGTTCACAAATTTTCCATGGTTAGAGAAAGAATTCAATATTATAGATATCAAACAGAACGAATTATTGGTGAAATTACTTAAACAGAGAATGAACTAAACAGGAACATCATAGAACAGGATTATCAGTTTATAAACCGGAATGTCAGGTTCAGTTATGAAAAATATTTTTTCTAATTTTGACATATAAAGTGACACTTTTTAAAACTGATTGACATTATGAAACGTCTTACTTTTTGTAAGTAGTTGCATAAAGTAAAATTTTATGCAATTGGTGCCGAAAAATGTATTTCAAAATTAGTGACAAAAAGAATTATTCTATTTATTAAACTGTTATAATACAAGTTAAAAACATAAATTATAAATTAATTAATTATTATAAATATTGATAACACAATTATTGCAATTATTCAAATTAATTCCCGACGACATATTTTTTTCATTGCTCGAACTTGCTGTTATTTGGGAAGTGGCGGACATTGCTTTAGATGTTTCACCAAATATTTCTTGCGCTATAAGTTTCTTATTATTCATAGAATTTTCGACATATCCCTCCGCAACAGAGCTAGATTTCCAACCTCCGTGCCTCTTTAATTTTAAAATATCAGCGCCACCGTCTGCTAGAAAAGTGGCAGAGCTTCTTCTAAAGCAGTGGCCAGTATATAGAACAGGGTTTCAAAGACGAAGAAATTGTGCAATAACTTTTGGCAGACTGCTAAATGTGTTAATTCCAACAGGATTTCTGGTACATTTTTCATTCGCATATTTTACAAAAAATCTGTTGTGTTTAAGAACCTGGGGACGCAACTTAATATATTTTCTTAACATTTCAACAAGATTCGTATTTTCAATGTCTCCAGTGGTAATTGCAAACTGCCGTATAACTTTTGTTTTTGAAGGTGGGATATCAACATGAAAATAGCTTCCTTCGTCTATAACATTTTCAACTGGAAGAAATGTTAATTCTGCTTTTCTGCATGCTCCTGCCATTCCAATTATCATTGCAACCTTAGCCATTAAGTATTCTTTGTCATCAGCTTCCACTAAAAATTTGGCAAAATCTTCTTTAATAAAAACTTTTGACTTTTTAGCACTGTACCCGTCCGCTTGACTTTTAATATATGCTACCAAATTTGTATATTTTTTAATATCAATATTCCTTTTCAGATTTAGTTCAGACCTTAACATTGAGTAAAGTGTCCATAATGTGGAAACTTTTAGATCTTTCTTACCCTCAAAATATGCAAGTAAAACTTTCTCATTAACATGTTTAATTTTCTTCTCATCACACCACGTAACAAATTTTTCGTATGCCAAATCATAAACTGCCTTTGACTTTTTGGGAATTACTGATAATAGAGCATTACCTGCTGCCTCTTCAATATCGCTTGGTAGCTCTTCAGAACTTGAATTACTCATTTTTAAAAAATAAAACTAAAAATATATCAATCTCACTAAAAACCTTCCGTCTAGACTTTTTTACAAAATGTCAAACTGACAACTAACATGAAGTAACAGCAACAAACTAAATTTATGTTTTCCAAATTTTTATCAATTATATTAAATTTAATTTTTTTATTACTTTCTTCAAAATTAGAAAAAATCTTGTATGCAATACGTTACGAAATGAAATTTTGTGTAACTTGTGAATTTTTGCGAAACTCACTTCGTTCGTTCCGCAAAAATCTCACGCGTTACACAAAATTAGGCATTTCGTAACTGATGGCATAAATAGCTATTATTCTGCAAAAAGATATGCATTTACATAAATTTAGAAACTTAACAAGGAAAAAACAGATTAGGCAATTGCAAAATATAAACAATAATCCTTTAATTGACAGGACTGTCATTAATACGTCAAACAGAGTTTTGTCCATTTCAGACAGGCTTGTCTTATCAAACGGTTTAAATTTTGCAATGAACCCGAAATCTGCTCCAAAATTTGATATAGTATCGGCAATAGGAAAGAGGCACAAAATTTACCAACAGATAATGGGAATGAATATCGCATACGGGCAAAAATTGCTTTAGAGAAGCTATACAAAATTAAAGATAATTTAACTCCAGAAGAATAGCTATCGATAAATTCCTTGAAACGCAATGAAAGTATAAAAATGTTCCCAGCAGACAAAGGTAATGCAACAGTCATTATAGATAAAGGTATATATGGAACAAAAATCATGACTCTTGTAAATGAGAGACCCTACTCAAAACTAAACAAATATCCAACAAAATCAATAGAGAGCAAAATTCACAGAACTTTGTTTAAATACAAATACGAATTTAACGACTTTGAACGAAGGGGCCTTACACCACATCATAGTAAGCCTCCTCATTTTTACGTTTTAACAAAGACACATAAACAAAATATTCCTTTAAAACCAATTGTTAGTTTTATTAATTCACCATGTCATAATTTGGCAAAATTTTTACCTAAAATTATTGATCTATTATCTGGAAATACCGATTCATATATTAAAAATAGTAAACACTATGAAAATTTAAAAATAATTAAAGATAGGTTGTTGAACGATAATAATTTGAAAACTAGAACTAAATTAACTGTAAATAGCATAATGGAACTATTAACAATGTGTATAAAAACAACATATTTTCAATTGGAAAATGAGTTCTATCAGTAAGATTTTGGTATGGCAATGGGGTCTTCATTATCACCAATTTTAAGCAACATATTTATGGAGAACTTTGAGAGCACACATGTTCAAAATTATATAAACAAACCATTTTTATTATCTATTTCGTATCCTTAGGTTTTTTAATTGAATTTTCCTCGTCGGTGTAGGACAATAAACACAGAAATTTTACACTATGTCGACGTTTCGATTTATTTTTAAAATCTTCTTCAGGACTGAAAAGTACAGATAATGAGTAAGTAAATAAATACATTCAGTTTTAAAAATATAACAAATACTGATTTTTAACATACAGAACTATTAAAATATAAATATAAAACTATAAAAATGTTGTAAATGTCTCGATATATAGCTCTAAATTAAAATTAAGATATAACAAAACCATTTTTAGACAATTGAAACAAGCGTTTATAGAAAACCAACACATACTAATAGATGTCTCAATTTATAAGGGGTGTTGTAAAATGCTTATACGATAGGGCCAAAATAATTTAATATTAATGAGAAAAAAATTATCAAAGAGGTCCTAGTACAAAATCAATACCCTGAAGCATTTGTTGATAGAATTTTCATAAATATTGAAAATAGGGACAATCAGGTACGACAAAAACCTGAACGTCATTATACAGCAACAATTTCCTTATATACGGACTATAGGAGAAGCTACGTATAGGTGACAAATTTGATGTTAAGACGGTATTTCAAACGGGGAACACTATGAGATCTATTTTAATAAAAGCAATGCCGATAAACAGGGAGCAGAATTCAAAAAACTGTATTTACAATATCCCGTGCCAATGTGATAAGTGTTATGTGGGTGAGTCATCCAGACCTTTCAGTGCGAGGTTGGATGAGCACAAGAATTACATTAGAAATAATGAAATTTAGAAATCAAAGATTTGTGAACATGCTTGGGAAAACGAACATAGAATAAACTGGGACTCGGCAAACATTTTATCAAAAGAGGCAGATAACAAAAAAAAAAGAAAAATTAAAGAATCAGCAATAATCTTATTAAATGAAGATAAGTGCGTATCAAATTGTTCTGTAGATATTTGTACAACCTGGCTACCAATGTTAAAAGAAGAACTTAACAAACTCAACATTATCTAAAAGAAAATATCATCAGTTCTGTGTAAGTAGTAAGTCTCTATGGAAATACCATAAACAGAATCTTAAAGCTGTTATTAAGTAATATTTGATTTTCCTGCTGAATTTAAAGAAAATGTTAAAAATTTTGTTTTATTAAGAGTTAATAAAATTTTTTTGTCAACCAAATTAATACGTTGTGAAGTCCCTTTTCCCTTTAATTTTAACTGCCTTCCAGCTGACATCGGAAAATAGTAAGACTGTGTCATCGGCATAAGAGATGATTTCCCCTGAAATATCTAAATTAAGCATGTCATTTACGTAAATTTGAAAAAGAATTGGACCTATAACTATTCCTTGAGGTAGCCCATAAGTAAAAATTAAAGTAAGTTAAAACAATATATAAAAAAAATTTAATGTTCCTTTTAAATCCTTGTGAAGACAGACCCGTCCGATAAGCGTTCTCTATTTCACAAGCTAATTACCTTTCAAGATCTAGCATATATTCTCACTTCGTCTGTGAGAAAGTAAACAGATCGACGTGTGCTGAAAATATTAATCATAATATCCGTCAAAACTTCACTCCACGTGAAGCGAGTATCAAATTGATCTGACCTCATTCTTGATCTGGTACTCCTTTATAAACAAAACGCTTAGGCGTTCATAAATAAATATAATTTGTACCTGCGCTTGGGCACCGCATTATAAATATGTTTTTTAACACTCACGATGATTTAGAAACAGAGATCGGTGATGATAAAATGTTGGTCCTATGAAATTTGCTGTGATAATATCATTAAATTATGTATTATAAAGTTGTTGTTATTAAGATAGATTTGATAAGAAAATCAGACCGAGGCCAGATTTAAAGTCCCAATAAAAGTTGAGTTCAGCTTTTTTAGGCAAATCTTGTGCATGAATTCAGAAGTATAGTGAAATTAAAATTAACATTTAATATAATGACAAATAAGAGTTGGGTTCATTTAGCTGATGTTTTAATGTTTGTTTCAAATGTTCCCAGAATGCGTGAACAGTGTCCAGGACGAAATAACATCATTATCCTTGCTGATTTTCGAGTTAAAACGACAGAATATGTTTAAGAATTTTTTGTGTTTTAAAATTATTTACTATTTCCTGTTGCTAAATTCTTAAAATCTGAACCATCCTGTATCCAAGTCCCACGTACAGTTGTAAATGGTGAACATGTCCAAGTTATTAATTCACATAGAAAGTATAAATAGTGCAGTAATTGAAGCGAAAAATAGGGTCTTACCTCTGAAATATTTTAATACTAACCGATTTACATGAAATTTTGGAATTAGGCTTATCTTACCCTTAACTTCAAAAGTGATATTGACCCGACCTCCGTTTTTTATTTTTAAGGGGTGAAAACGACCCCTTAATGAAAAAATTGACATTGAGCCATTTTATCGCTAGAAAACGTATTTAATAATAAGGAGTGAAATCGTAAAGTGTTCTCTAACACAATTATCTCATGTTTAACCTATTTTCAACCCCTAAAAAAACTTTACAACCCCTGCAAACGACCCCTAAATTGAAGAAAATTACAAAAAATACTTTTGTATAACTTAAAAAGATTTAAATATAGAGTAAATATTGTTCTACGTTCTCTACCTTAATTATCATATTTTTAACCCCTTTTCAACCCTTATAAGAACCCCCTCAATTAAAAATTGTATAAAAAAATTTCTTTTGATGAACTCAAAATGATTTAAATGTTGTTCCACGTTCTCGAAAATGACTATCATATGTTTAGCTTTTCAACCCTTAAAACTACCCCTAAATTAAAACATTGAAAATATATGTTTATACAATTAAAAATAATTTAATTATAGAGTAAGTAATCAGACACTTTTTATTGAATAAAATATAAACTTACAAGTTATCTGGAAATGTACTAGATTAAATTAGTAATTAATTATAAAAAATTATGCAACAAGAGCATTACAATACATAAAAAAACTATTACACCAATCGTTCATGACTCAATATCGGAGTTGCTGTCGTAATCAAGATCTTCTTCTGGGTCAATTGGAGGGCTATTCTGGCAGTTATCTCCACTGCATGTTCCACAAGTTATATTGCAAAACAGCCCGACTCTTCGGCATCCGCAAGTGGCTCCGCAACCTTTTTTGCAGTTGCAAAAAATCATTTTAAGTAAATCTTGCGGTGCAGGTGGATCTGCAGTTTTTATTGGATTGGATTTTATTGGATATACATATATGAACGTTTGTATGTATTCGTGCGTATGTTTCCGATATATATATATATATATATATATGCCATATATGGATATATATATATAAGACAATAGTTTTGGGTTCATATTATTCCTTTCTTTAACTCTGCTCCAAATTTTTGTGCTCCGAAATTTTCATTTTACTAAATAAAAAAAAAAACGTTTAGTTTTTGGACCATAACTCCTTCAATTTTAAAGCTATCACAATTTTAAAAAAACCATTTTAAAGGTAATTGAAAGAGCTACAATTTTTTTCATTATGACATGTAGGGTAAAACCCTTCATTTTGAAACGGTGAAGGGTCAAAGGGCTCGAGAGAGACTGTGATTGCGCTACCGCGCGCTCTTTAATCAGTCATATCTCCGTCAATTTTGGTCTGACAGAAAAAAAAACAACAAATTTTTGCCAAAAAAAGACCTACATTTTTTATCATTACAGTTTTTTACGTATCTTTCATTATTTTTGAAATATTATGAAAAAAAGGTGTTTTTTTAAATGGAATTTTTTTTTCTCTTAAAATCGTGATTTTCTTTAAAAGTATGCATTCCAAAGCAGCCAAACGGCTGGAATCCAATAAACTCTTCATATTAAAGTTAAATCTTGACGGAATACGATTAATTTTAATTTTGGTGGAAATGGCACTTATGAAACACATCGATTTAAAAAAAAAAATTAGAAGTCCTTTTTTTCACTACAACTCACTCACTTTACGTGCAAAAGACTTTTAACACTGCTCATTTTAAAGATTATTTTAAGCACTATAAAAAAGTTTCTCATTGTCATATGGATCAAATGCATCCGTTGTCCACTAGATGGCATTGAATACATCGATTAAAGTTCAGACAAAAAAAAAACGGCTTTTATCTTCAATATCTCGCTTAATATTGCACTTAGAACACTCTTTAAAAAACCAATTTGTTCATTTTCTTACCTTCTACAATTTTGTATATTATAAAATTATCGTTAAAACGCATATTTTTTGAGATATTTGCAAAAAACCGTTGAAAAACGTGGGAAAATTCCGAGTTTTCAATCACCAATAACTTGAAAAGTATTGAGTTTTTGAAAAAACTTTATAGAACGCTTCTTGCTTAGAATTGGGTCTTCTATCGATCCCTGAGGTTATTTTGACCAAAAAAATTCCCACTAACGAGAAGGGGTGGCAACCACCCCCAGGATAAGAACGGAGGTCGGGTCAATATCACTTTTGAAGTTAAGGGTAAGATAAGTCTAATTCCAAAATTTCATGTCAATCGGTTCGTAGTAAAATATTTCTGAGGTATAAAGCTTCAATGACTGGACTAAAAGTGCTTGCAGGAAGTGTAGTTTGTTTTTTTACTAAAAAGAATGATTTGTATACAGCTGCAGTATACCTGCAAAACAAATCTATAAATTTCGGACACCCGTGGTTCCATAAATAAGCAAAATGAAAGTTATAGCAGGCACTAAGTCGTCTAATAACCACACTAACATCCAGTTTTGCGGCTAACCTCCTGCACATTACCAAGCATATTGCAAATGAAAGACGCAAGCTTTGCATTAACGCCCTAACGACAAAACTTGCCTTTCCCAACGCAAACTTTTCATATAAATCCATTAAAAAGAGGCGTGAAAATCTTAAAAAGCGCCGACAAACCATTAAATTTAAATAAATAAAATTGCAGCGGGCCGTCAGGAACAATAAGCGTGGCAAACATTTCACTCAACTTTTTCGTTTCGGCTCCTCTAACCCGCAATGTTGTTCGGAGATACCGCAAAAAAGACATTACTTTCAATTTGTGGTCGGCGACTGCAATAAACGCGAGGCCTCTAATAAATTCTTGTTTCCCTGCAACGTAAAGTCCCTGGCGTCTTATTTTGATACCCTTGCAGTTGAAATGCATTCAATAAGAGGCGCTTGTACGCCTCAATATTTTATAAGATTCGTTCGTTATATTGGTCGTTACTGAAACCACGCTTGTATTGCGCCAATGGTCTCGCCGGAGTAATGATGTTAACGAACGAGGACGTCGATCAGCTTCATACATATTTTAGACGAGACACATATTCACAAACATATAATAAATAGGTGGGTGTATGAGGGAGATATTTGGGGCGTTTACTTTCAAAAATTAATGTAAAAGTTGGGTGCTCGAATCATTCGTGTGCTGATCCTTTAGTCCTATATAAGTACAAAAGTGTGCATATTTCCTCGAAAACAACGTTTCGTCAAAAAAAATATTTAAAAAATTATCATCAGATACAGGTCCTGCGGCGCTCCCTATGATCTAACGTGATGTAATACATAAATTATTGTTTCTTAGAATAAAAACAGTTCAAATTTGACGACGATCAATCAAGAGGCTGTTGAGTTACTGCAAAAAAACGAAAAAATAATTTGAACTTTGACACCCTGTATCTTTTTCCACAGCAACATTTTACTAAAGCATATTTGGTTATATCCTCACATTTTAGCCCAAAGAATGTACCCTTGAACTATGGCCTTTTATTAATGATCCACCCTATATATTTAGATGTGTCTGTCATGTAAATTCATGTTTTACCCTATCTTACGATTGGGCGTATGCTTAGATTTACATGAAATAAATAAACAAATAAAAATTCAATTGCATTTGGTACTGTCGTGAGCAGAAAAAAATAGGACAACTTTTTTTTTTCTAATGTAAATCTGTCTCTATTTGAAGATGTAAAGAGTAGCCGAAATAAAACAGATATTACTTTTAATTTATTTTTTATTTTAATGCTGTAGTTATTGCTATAGTAAATGATGGATGGTTAACGAGACAAATTGCACTGCGTTATAACATTAACAAAAACTTGGTGTGTAAGTAACATTTCAAGAAAATGGAGAATAAACGGTACGATTAGTAGAAATCCTGGATCAAAGGACAAAGGATATCCTACTTAACAAGAAACTAACTATTAATATTTCGTTATTGCACCATTTCTATTTATAACTTCTATAAGTCTATTTGGCATAGAATTAAATAACCTTATACAATAATCATTAGTAGTAATATTATCCCATGCATTATTTACTACTTCCAGTAATTCGTCGGCATTCCGTGGTCTCACATTTCATTTTTGGATACTTCTTACGAGTAGTCCCCATATTTCTTCCACAGGGTTAAGATCCGGACTGTGACTGGGCCAGTTAAGAACATTGATGTTGTTATCTTGAAACCAGTTAGTTAAGGTATGAACGGAACAATTGTCTTGTTGAAATATGAACTCATTATTAGGAAATAATTGTGACACGAAGGGAGCATAATATTGTCTAAAATCCTAATATACGTTTCACTATTAACTCGTTCCTCAATATGCCACAAAACACCAGGACCACTAGCCGATATCCAAGCCCACATATTGACGGAAAATCCACCACTTTTATCATTGTTAGATATATATTTCTCATCGAATCAAGTATTCGGAGGGCGGTAAACACGAATACGACCGCTGTGTGTTGACTGGAAAGTTTTTTCGTCTGTAAAAATTACATTGTTCCAAAAATTTACATCATGCGCTAAAAATTCAAGCGCAAATCCTACTCGAGCTTCTTTATGTTCAGCTTTAAGTAAGTATTTCTGTGCTGCTGCATGACAGCGTAGCTCCGATTCTCTTACTTGCCGGCGACCAGTACTACTCGATCCATGAAAATTCGTTTCTTCAGCAGCCTGAATAACTGAGTAAGTTTTCTACTAAAGCATTTACCAATTGAAAATCTTATTGTTGAGTTGATATCCTTCGACGCCCTGATCCAAGATTTCTACTAATCGTACCGTTTATTCTCCACTTTCTTAAAATGTTACACACCGAATTTTTGTCAATATTATAACGCAGTGCAATTTGTCTCACTGACCATCCATCTTCTGCTTTAGCAATAACTCCAGATTTAACTAAATCGCTTATATGAGGCATATTAGTTTTTTGCACACTTGCAATAAATTATGAAAATTAACTGACAATGTTACAAAAATTAAAGTTAGATGTACACAACTAGATTTAGCAAAATACCGTTATAAGACTTGTCCTATTTTTTTGCTCACGACCGTACCATTTTCTCTACTCTGTTGGTTCTTTTTATTTGATTTATTTTTTTAAATTTCCTTCAGAAATTACGTCCCGTATAGGTTTCTTGGAATATCCAATCTTCCAACGAATGCAAATCGAAAAAAACAACGATCACCTCAATTCTTATTACATGTCGGTTATCGCTGACGCTCCGCCAAGTTTATGTTACTTTACAAATTCCAATAATAAATGAATAATACATATCTTGTCTACATGTCAATTAAACCATCTTCATTAACACCGTATATAAAATAGTCCTGGTTGAAGCAGAGCAGTGTAAACAGCCACGAAATGTAAATATCACTCCCAATTAGTGGTAACTTCGAGCTACCAGCGTTTTGTACCCCGTGCACATAGACGACTGTCGACTAGACACAGAAAATCTATCACTACTCGTTAAACGTGTCTCGTGTTGTACTTTGTTGTCATAGGCTTGCCTTTATCTTGTTGGAGAACAATTTATTTGAAATCGAGAAGGTTTTTTTTTATTGTATTACGTGCCATGGACGTATCCCGATATATTCCTGAATGAAATTAAGAACGTGGTTATTTTCTTTCTCGTTCGACATTTTTTTCTAATGCAATCTCTCTTACATTTTCTAATCCTAAATAATCCAGGCAATGGGCACAAAAAAGGGGGTTGACTTGCAAAAGGTCAGACAGAAATTAAATTTGATAGGATGGTAGACATAGGACTCCTAATGGTACACCTAAGTTTGGGAGATCTCTGGCCTCAGCGGGGTATACTGAACCAACTTTTGGACAATGAAAATGACGAAAACGATGCTGTAAGCGACGCAAGGTGACTTAAACCTCGATTTCCCCTGTCGATTAGGCATATTGGGTATGGCAAATAAAAAAAATCGCAGCGATCAATTACATGAGTTGTAATTGATCGCTGCGAGTGAGTGGTGTGGAAGTGAGTTGAAAGTAATATATTTTATATCATGTATGCAAAAGTATACAGGCTGTCCATCTTATCATGGCCCTCGAGTATATCTCACTTAATATCGGTCGTATAAAATGAAATATTTTTACGAAAACTGTGCCGATTTATATAACGTACAAAATGGTTCAAAGACATTTGAAATCCATGGCCTACTTTAAGGGTTATGGCGGAAAATATCGAAAATGCGGAAAACGTCTAGGCCAAATATCTCCGTTATTTGAAGAGATACGAGAAAAATTCTAAGGTAATTTTTTTTGCAAAACAGAGTGTTTCAACGATGTTTTATCTATTTGTTTTCAAAACCACTGTATGTTGAGATTTACTCTTCAGGCTGTTAAAAAAATTATTTTGAAACGGGCGGGAAATAGCGTCATTAAATAGAGTATTTTCCTTCCTTTTCAACGATATATCATATGCCATATTTATTCATTGGTACTACGTTAATAATTATAAAAATATTTTTTTTAAACCAATAAAATTTTTTTAACAAGCATTATACTTGCCGTGGTGAAGTATGATTAAATAAGACGATAAAATAATTCAATAAGTTGTTCAAATCTTTGCTATAATAAAACATTAACACAATTAAGAAGAAGAAAGTAAATTCAGGTAACAAAAACAAATTAATAATAAGAATATAGTACACAGAACATTAATATTTATCTAATCCTCAAAATAATTTTTAAGATATCATATCAAGTGTTCAAAGTGTCCACCGCGATTTCTTATGCACAATCGAGCATGGCGAGGCACTGCATTTAAAACATTTTAGGTCCTCTACATTTTGCGGTGTCGTCGAAAACACCTTATCTTTAATATACCCCCATAGAAAAAAATCCATTGGGGTTATATCTGGAGAACGAGGGGGCCATCGAATAAATCCATGTCACCTATCCAATGTTGAGGCAAAATTTCGTCTAAATAATCTAGGCAAAACTGGGAATTGTGGGGAGGAGCTCCATCTTGTTGAAAATATTGAATGTTGTGTCGATTCTTTAAAGGTAGGTCATCTAAGAATTCATTAAATTCATTTCTCAAAAAGTTTAGGTACCTTTGATCACTGAGGTGACCATCATAAAAATAAGGACCTATTAAATTGGTACCTAAAATACCTATCCACACATTTATTGAAAAACGATTTTGAAACCCAGTCGGTCTATCCCAGTGTGTATTTTCAGAAGTCCATTTGTAATGAATATTGCGATTAGAAAATCCATTATTGGAAAAATTTGCCTCGTCGGACCAAAGTGTTTTACTACATATTAATGGATCGGCACGCTTCTTTTCCAACAGCCACCTACATAAAGTCGTCCTCCTTGGTTTGTCCCCCGCTTGTAAATTGTGAACTTCTTTGGCTTTATAACACCGGTAACCATATTTCTTTAAAATTTTTCTAGCACTTGTTTTATTTATATGACAAGCAATTTGAATTTCTCTTAATGATGTTTCCAAATTTTCTGTATTTTTATTTCTTACATAATTAATAACTCGGTTTACCTTATTTACATTATCAGTAACACTGTTCAACCTTGTCTTATTCTTTAAAAATGAACCATTATTTTTCAGTGTCGTAGCTAATTTTCTGAACAGAGTTTTATTCGGCCGTAGTGCTTGTGGAAATCTGTTTCCATATTCTACTTGAGCTAATCCAGAGTTAAAATTGCATTGGCAATATGTAACGATTATATTATAACTATCAATGTGAGTAAAAATCACTTTTGAAAATTCTAAATTCTTAAACGAGTGTGATTGAGTGAGAGTTTAAGTATTAACTGAGATGATCTGTCAAAAAATTAAATTGTCAAGTTTGTTCATAGCCAACTATTTTAAAATAATTGAAATAATAGTGAAATCATGAAACACAAACAAATGGATATATACTTAAATTAATTGGCAAAGATATTTTATCTTTCTGAGCAAGGAGTGACGCTTTTATGGAGGACCTCTATACATTGGCATAACTGCGAATACTCTTTCCATAATTGCTCCATGTTGCTTTCTTGATTTATTTTGTTTTTGTTAACTGAATTTACTTTCTTCTTCTAAATTGTGTTAATGTTTTATTATAGCAAAAATTTAAACAACTTATTGAATTATTTTAGCGTCTTATTTAATCATACTTCTCCACGGCAAGTATAATGCTTGTTAAAAAAAATTTATTGGTTTTAAAAAAATGTTTTTATAATTACCAACGTAGTACCAATGAATAAACATGGCATGCGATATATCGTTGAAAAGGGAGGAAAATACTCTATTTAATGGCGCCATTTCCCGCCCGTTTCAAAATAATTTTTTTAACAACCTGAAGAGTAAATCTCAAAATACAGCGGTTTTGAAAAAATTAGATAAAACCTCGTTGAAACACTCTGTTTCGCAAAAAATTTTTGCCTTAGAATTTTTCTCATATCTCTTCAAATAACGGAGATATTTGGCCTAGACGTTTTCCGCATTTTCGATATTTTCCGCCATAACTCTTAAAGTAGGCCATGGATTTCAAATGTCTTTAAACCATTTTGTAGCTTATATAAATCGGCACAATTTTCGTAAAAATATTTTTTTTGTACGACCGATATTCTCGAGGGCGGCCCGCTTCAAAAAATCATATATTTCATTGCATACAACCAAATCTTACAAATCAGGCATCATCAGATCCACAAAATATTGCCCTTTCATAAAAAAAATATTGGGGAATTTTTTGCAGTCGATCTTCGTACTAGTCCGCGATGAAAATATGATTTTTTTGAAAATTGCAAATCAACACCCAACTTTGGCGCGCTGTATTTCGGAAATTATTGGTCACAGACAAAACATGAATACATAAGAAGATGGCATAATGTTATAATCCACATCTTTTATTTTAATATTTTTTCGATATCACTCCAAATAACGACGTAATTCCTCAAAATGTGCGACGATGCATGTTTTCGAAATGTTTATTTTTAAATCAGTAAAAGAAACATTTTCAGGAGTGTTTTGTAAAATTGTGAAGAATTATGAATATTTATATTGACATATATCATAAGTACTTAGCACTGAGTCCAGCTTTTGTCAACCACTGGCGTCTCTTATTAAATACATTAGTAATAAATATATGTGCAATTTTCTGATGAGAAAGTTAATAAAGCAATTTGACAGCAAGACAGAGCGACCCCACACAGTGTTTTGGAGGTTAGGGAGCATTTAAATGATAATTTGAACTTTAGGTTCATAATAACCACCGAACAGCCCTGATTTAACACCTTCAGATGAATTTTTGTGGGCGTTTTTAATTATAACTAATTTTAAATTTTTTTAATTGCATCTAAAAAAATATCTCGAATAATGGCAGAAATAAAAGGGAATCAAAGATAGTGAATAAACCCTGTATCCCGAAAACAAAGCGTCATCGAATTCATATTAATAAGAACTTTTTGTGGCATTGCTGATGATAGCTAGTAGGCAGGCTAGTAGTTCGATGGAGGTGTTTGAAATGCCCTGTAAAAAACGCAGATTTTATAAACAACTTTCTGTATTATTATAAACAAAATGGAATTCCCATTTACATAATGCAGAAAGAGAATTTCTAGTCCTTTTTTGGAAAGGGTCTCAGACTTGTCTAACTTCAACCCGTTCTCCCTCATATCTTATAAAGACCGCTGTCTAGTTTTCTATTATATATATACAAGAGTTAAAAAGTTTGCGATATATATGAACTTAATGACAGTCTGGTGAAGTTTGTCTGTAACTAACGATAACAAATTCTTTCGCTATTCTTTTAAGGCAAAGTAACATTACATGTCACGGAGGTTTTCCACTGAATGTCGTCTCCGAGGACTGAGTGAAGATAAATGATAATGGAAATTAGTAAGAGACGCTTTTTATACAGGAACGACGCTATGCACTTTACAAAGGAAGCCGGGATGAATCTCGCGATTTTTTACACTTAAAATGTCGTTTTTCTTTTTTTAGCGTTCCACAGGACAGGGCCTATTATATTGTCATCGATTAATTATGCGGAAAAACCTTCTTATGTAAATGTAAAATTTAATTGGCTGAAATGTAACTGGATATTTTCTTTCAACGGAACCACTAATTGCTAACCCAACGATAATCGCAGTTTTTGTATTCGTTCAGACTAAATGTTTTCTTTCGCCGTTCACGATTGAAATAATATTAATAGATTTATTAATTCAACAAACATAAGTCCATGTGAAGGATATACATTACAACTATAACTAAATAGTACATTTTTGCAATGTAAAAAGAACGAAAAGTTAAAGCCGACTATACAAATAAAATTATTACGGTAGATGTGCTATCCACAGGAATGGAAATTTTTAAATAATCAAGCAAATGTGAAAAATGATAATACTCTTTATCAATATGGCGCCCTTACAACACAAGCATACTCTAGTTTACTACGCACGTAAGTATAATATAATGTTTTAATGTTATGAAAGTCCTTGATGCTCCTGATTGCAAAACCTAACATCTTCATCGCTTCGCTAGAAACCGGTTCTATGTAAGGAATAAAAGATAACTTTTGGTCAAATATAGCACTCAAATCCTTAACTACGGTTACTCTAGTTACATTTTGGTCATTAATTTGATAGTCAAAATCAGTAAGGGTTCATTTGCGGGCAAAAGTTATTGCTGCACACTGTCCTATGTTGATATTCAGGTTATTGTTAACACACCACTTAACTACTTCATTAAGATCATTCTGCAGTGACAGACAGCTCTCGAAGTTATCTACGATATTAAAAATTTTCAGGTTATCTGCATATAATAATTTAGGCGATTAAATAGCCTTAACAAGATCGCTAATAAAGAGCAATAATAATAATGGGCCCAAATTACTTCCATGGGTAACCCATGCAGTCGAGATATTGCATCCTATCAGTTAAATAAGAGTTAAAATACGTTACTAGATTATCCGAGACACTCTAACCAATCAATCAAACAAATTTTATTAAAATTAATACATATTTCCTCCCCGGATACCGTGACCGACCGTGCAACCACCGCGCGCGCTGTTCACGGTGGCTGGCAGGTTGTAACCATACAACTTATGAAGTGAGGTAGGGCGATCCACCTGATCAAAAGCTTCTAATATGCCCGTATATGTTTAAAGTTGCATTTTATGTTGTTATCATTCGATTAAGAATAAAATATACCTAGAGTACGATTTATCTTTATCTTGAAACAACCGCCATTTTTATAATAGTTTATTCTTTGATAGAGAAAAAGTTGATTTTATTCTATAAGAATAAGATGATACCAGCAAGTATTATTTTATTTATTCTTGGAGAAAGTTCATTAATCTTGAAATTAGCGTAATCTTTCTTCTATGTCTGATGCTCTGTTAAGTATCGTACCATTTTTCACTGGATCGGGGGCATTAGATAACAATTAAGAGCTGTAAAATTTACTGTTAAGCAAACGGTCAACTTGTTCATTTGCTTCAAATAAACTGGTAAAATCCCCTGGCCCTCTCGATTTCTTGTTTTCGGTTTACATAGATCAGTTTTATTGCAAATAACGACGCAGTCGGCAACTAATCAAATAAATATCACACAACTAGTAATGCTGTCCGAGTAACAATTTCAATGTTGTTTAGTTTGGCTCTCGTTTAATAAAGGTTTTATAAAGGTTGTTCGCAGATTAATTAATTTTAAATTAGGTTTATTCGAAGCCAAATGTATTTCTAGGGTACAAGAATTTATTGAAAAGCCTTGTAGTACATCCTAAAACTTGATTGACTGAACTTTCTCTGGCAGCCGTGTGCCTAATTTAGGCATGTAAAATGTCGCAAGAATGTTTGCCTTTCAAATGATTGTGTGAGATTTCTCACCTGCGACTGTTTGGTTTTCTATGATTGTTTAAAACGATCCAACCATTTAATTATCCTGCGCGTCAGTACTAGGTTAATTAGCCAGTAAATTTTTTCGTATTCTGAAGGGTTTACTTTAAGATGAAGTGACTGACAAATTAAATTCATTTTATTGTAAAAAGCGTGGGGTGCTTGATATCAATTGTTATAAATATTTTATTGGTAGCTATTGATAAAAGTAGAATTATAAAAATAGAGTAGAAAGCACCACACGCTTTTTACAATAAAATGAATTTTCTTTGTCAATCATTTCATTATTATTTTAAACTTATTAAAAGTCATTTAATTATATTGAGTTAGTGGACTTTCTATCGCTGTTGAACAAAATCTTAATATTTAAACATTATTTTTTACTTTTTAATTCGGTTTGTTATTAAAGCGTGTTTTTTTAGATTTTTAAACTATATTTTTTTTGTTGTAGTTTCATTTTTCACTGTTGTTCCCACGAGTAATGGATAATTAAACGGTCAACCGTCCTAGAGGTTCGATAGAAGAGTAAGGCTTTTATACAACAGGGTGTGCCCGGTTCCCTGAGGTTGACGCTAGCGACATGACATTTTTAGTCACCCTCTTACCATTCATCTCTTGGCACGTTTCTCAACAATATATTGGATTGGGTGAACATCACGAACACCGATACATATACAAACCAGCTGATACCCGCCTGCTTTTCGAAACCGCTGAGGATCCACTAGTAGTACATAATAAATATTACATCATAATGTATGTATTAAAGTTGGAACTAGCGTTTAACAAGGGCTTATACAACAGCAAATACGTTACAGACAATTTTGAATTACGTATATTTCCTCTGGTATGCAATGATCACAAACTGTACCGCGGTTGCTTAACTTTCGTCGAGCGCTGGGCCTTGATGCTTATATAATAATAATACGAGAAACGTCCAAAATTCATACCGTTTTTGCGTTCTGGGATATTAGCTTAAGGGAGGGCGGAACAAACAAACAAACATACAGGTGAAGCTAATAAAATATATATTAATAACAGCGGCGTCTCCGGCAAAATCTCGACAATAGATTAGTTATTTCTTTATTTTTTATTTTATGCTGATAATTCTGGTGAGGACATTAGGACAAAGTTGTCATCGGTCCCTGATAAGTGTGCAAAGTTTCAGTTTAATATGACGTTTTGAAGTGGGTGAGAATCACGTTCAAAGATTCTGTTACAAACAAACAAACAAACACACAGGTGAAGCTAATAATAGCGTGTTAAAAAGAATCCAATCTTTTTTATTAATAATTTTTTTAAAATTCTTTAAACGATTGTTAGCGATTTATCTGCGAAACCAATTTTGTGTATCTTTTAGAAATTGTTGTATTTTTTTCATGTTTTTAAAATCGTCTTAAGGTGGGAATATCCAAGAGAGAGAGAGATCCGATAAGGAAATATTTATTATTTTTGGCCATAACTTTTTTTTAATACATATATTGGTTAAAAAACTATAAGACTACCTAAGTAAGAACTATGACAGGTGTAGTGATATGAATTTAATAATTTCAGTTGTTTGCAAAATAGTTAGATTTAATTTTAAAAATTACGTCAATTTTCGTATTTCTTAAAATTAAATCTAACTGTTTCGCATATATTTAAAATTATTGAGTGAAAATTTATTACACTACTCTTGTTCTACTTAGGTAGTCTTATAGTTTGTTTGCAATATGGGTTTTAAAATAAGAAGTTATGGTCAAAAACAGTAAATATTTCCCTATCGGGCCTCTCTCTCTTGGATATTCTCACCTTAAAAGAGAATCCCACAACAGTACAATTTTATTACCTTACGAGACGTACCAAATTTGAAAATAGAGTATTATTATTGTTATGCTTATGTTACATAATTTCACCAGACATAAAATTTTAATAAAACAAATTAAATTATTTACAATCGACGAGCTGCATAAAAAAATAAACAAACATGTTGAGAAATTACTAAAAATCAAGACTTTTGGGGTTTTTAGATGAAAAAAAAATCAAGACAATCTGTCTGTTTTGACTAAAAATCCATGTCTTCCAGGTCGACATTTTAAATCCATGACTTTTCCATGATTTCTAACGTTTCCAGGTTTAGTAGGAACCCTGTTTCATTTAGCTTTGGCAACCTCCTAAAGATCGTTATTCTTTGGGCCCTTTTCGAGTTTATTAGACTCCTATGACTGCTGTCACAGAAATATAGAATTATCAGTAGTTATATAAACAGTTCTTATGAAAGTTCCATAGATTATTAAAAACCTAAAATTACTTGGGGTTATAACCTTACTAAAATTTTTGTAGAAAATAATTTTTACATAAAAAAATTGAGAAATGTGGGTATTTGAAAATCGACGTATCTGAACGAATTTTTGTCATTTGCCTTGTGAAAATTTTAAGAAATTTACTCCAACTTTTACGTGTTTATTGTATGCTATCCCCTCGTAGTACAGCACCCTGCCTTATACACTTGCAAATCTCCCGCTCACCATCCACATGTACTTTTCCATATTCCGCCACACGAAAATCAAACACAAATCCGCGCCAATCAGTCGTAACATTCAATTTCTTATATAAAACAAACGCTCCATCTATGCAAATGTATTTATTGATCTTGCTAACAAATTGGCGACTTCCAGATCCGACATCGAAATCACATCCCGGAGTAAGGCGGAAGTCCGGGGTGCAATTTCCGGTGTGAATACAA
Source organism: Leptura quadrifasciata (assembly GCA_963675555.1). Taxonomy (NCBI): domain Eukaryota; kingdom Metazoa; phylum Arthropoda; class Insecta; order Coleoptera; family Cerambycidae; genus Leptura; species Leptura quadrifasciata. The sequence goes on along the minus strand of OY776681.1, from coordinate 6,519,604 downwards.
TAGCGGGCTCCAACTCTGATCCCGCTGGATCCGGGCATGAATCAAAGTAAACACATGCTTCTAGTCGAAGCGATGCAGATGGAAGAATGGGGCTGAACCTGGAAGTGTTCAGTGAATGTTAAAAAATTGCTCATTTGGGCGAAAACTAATTCATATTCAAGAGCATTCTTTCTATTAATAATCTTTCGTACTTTTATCTCTTTCCGTATTAATGACGGGACTTAAATGTACAACCGCACATCGGTCTTGGATGTATTACAGTTCTACCACTAAAAGAACATAAAAATAAATGTACGTTGATTTTCTAAGCAACGTGGATTAAAAACAAGAATGGGGATGAGCTCTAATGCTTTCTAACGATTATTTAATAATTGTTTTTAAGTAAACACTGCTTTTAGATGTATCAAACTACTATGTTTAGAATTCTCTACAAATGTTTCGGCTTTTTAGGTCTTTATCAAGAGTACTAAGTGTATACTATAGTAACAGAAGTGGTTATTCTAAATATATACCTAAAAATATTTAAGATTATTTAAGACCTTTTTAAGAATATTTCGGGTGGAAATAACGTAATAATGTAAATCAACGAATAATTGCTAACATTTTATCTAGTATAGGAATATTTAAGAAATTTTGCTGGTCATTCGTGGTAAAAGGATTGTTTTTAAGAGATTTTTACATTTCTAATTGTTCAAGAAGATTTAAATGTTTGCCTTTTCCTTCTGTATGAAGCAAATTTATGTTAACTGTGTCGATGAAATGGTTATTTTCAATCCCAGCTGAGATCTTTAAAGCTGTGTCGTCAGCGCTCATACCCTACCTCAAAAAACTGTTTGATGTCGTGTGGGAAAGTGGTCAAGCTCCGCAAGAGTTTCGTGATACACTTTTAATCAACCTCTTCAAAAACAAAGGGAGCGCTGCGGACTGTGGAAATTACAGGGGTATAGCTCTCCTGGCTGTTGGAGGGAAGATACTCACTAAAGCGATGGCAAATAGGCTAACACCTGTTATGGAAAAGTTACTTCCTGAAACACAGAGTGGCTTTAGACCAAACCGAGACACATCGGATTTAATCTTCACACTTAAACAGCTTCAAGAAAAAGCACTCGAACATCAAGGAGAAATTCACATGGCCTTCATTGACTTAACCAAGGCGATTGACTCGGTGGACAGGGAAGTGCTCTGGAAAATTATGCTCCGCTTAGGTATCCCTAGAAAATTAAAAGTATGTCGCAGTCTAGATACAAACAACAACGCCCAGGTTATGTATAATAATGAGGCAACCGAACCTTTCCAAACCCTCACTGGAGTTAGGCAGGGATGTGTCCTGGCACCCCTACTTTTTAATTTGTTTACCACTGCTCTAACAATTATTGTTGACAACAAACTGACAGTCAGAGGAATAGGTCTCAGATACCGTTCTGATGGCGGTCTCTTTAACATAGGGCGCTTTAGAGCTTTCACGAAGACACGCACACGATTCATTTGTGATCTCCAGTATGCGGATGACTGTGCACTTTTAGCCTCTACGCCGGTAGAGCTTCAAGAACTTTTAGATTTGTATGCCCAGAGCTATGATTCCTTGGGACTTAAAATCAACATTGGAAAGACTAAGATTATGTCAACTCCTCATCAAGTGAACCAAATAGACATTACACTTAACGGAAATTCTCTTCAAGTGGTGGATCAGTTCAATTACTTAGGCAACGTTGTTAATGACAAAGCAAACATGGACAGCGGGATTCGCAATAGAATTAACGCTGCATCTAGAGCACTCTGGGGACTTAGAGAGAGAGTATTTGACAACCACGACCTTGCTTTGTCAACGAAAATGGCTGTCTACAGAGCAGTTGTCATTCCAACACTGCTATATGGATGTGAAAGCTGGGTCACTTACCGTCGTCATGTGAAAGAATTAGAACGTTTTCAGCAAAGACACCTCAGAAGTATGATGAAAATCCGTTGGTTCCATCACATATCAAACGTGGAAGTACTCAGGAGAGCAAATAGCCTTCCAATTGAGGTGCTTATTTCAAGAGCACGCCTAAGATGGGCAGGTCACATTCATCGTATGCATGATAACCGCCTTCCTAAATGTACACTTTATGGTGAATTGCTAAGCGGTAGAAGAAGGCGTGGCGGTCAACGAAAGAGGTTCAAAGACGTTCTCCATGAAAATCTAAAATCCTGCGGTATTCCAGACGAGCAATGGGAACAACTTGCAGCGGACAGAACCGAATGGCGAGAGGTTGTGGCCAGCTATCAAGGCCGAATCCAAGACCTAACCAGGTCTATGTTTGTCCTGACTGCGGTCGACATGTGCTCTCCCGAATTGGCCTCTATAGCCATAGTCGTGTGCGCCGTAGATGAATGGGAATTACAATAGACTACACCTTTTACTTGTTTTTTATTACACACAATCTATCGACTGTAACATTTTTTTATACTCGGACTCGAGTAAAGGCTAATAATAATAATAATTTTCAGTGCAGTGTGTTGACATTCCCGTACTTTTATTATTATTTAAAATTTATTTTTTATGTTCTTTTACCCTGTTCTCAATGCTTCTACCACTCTGACCTATATAGACGGCATTACAATCTTTACATTTGATTTCATATACCCGATTTATTAAGTTTAATTTATCTTTATTATTGACCAATATTTTTCCTAAATTCGTTTTATTCACACTTATTACAGTGATACCTAAATTATTCAATTTCCTAGAAATTTTGTCACTATATTTTGGGATATAAGTAATAAAACTATATTTTGTTGATTTGTTAGATGCGTTGAAAAATTCCTTTTGAGGCATTTTGCGTTGTTTGTTTTTAACCGTAATATCCATTAACGATTCGCAGTATCCGTTATTTCTTGCAATTTGTTTAATTGTGTTCAATTCCCTAACAAAATCGTTTTCATCTAAAGGAAAATTTGTAAATCTATGTATTAAACTATGAAAAGGTGAGAGTTTAATTTGCCACGATTGTTGTGAGTACAGTAAATACTGAATTTTCAACTGATCATTATGTTTTCTAATATTAATATCCAAAAAGTTTAATTGGCTATTCTGTTCAAACTACATTGTAAACTGCATTCTACTATTAAAGGAATTCAAGAAATTAAGGTAATTACTTATGTTTCTTTCTATGCCGGTCCATATAAAAAAATATCGTCCACATAACAAGTCCAATAGAAAACATCTGTATTTAAATTATCATTACTGTTGAAAATTATGTTTTCTAAATTCGCCATAAATATCTCAGCTAACAAAGGAGAAATAGGAGTAATAGGCGCTTTCTGTCCATTATAAAACTCGCCATTAAACTGAAAATAATTCTGTTCAAACCTTTGACAGTTTTTAATTCTATTTTCTCGTTTGTGCTAATTTCTGAGAGTAGATGTCTAATGAGAGAACCTCGGTTCGGAACCGGAGCAGTGATCAGTTTAGGGGTGGGGGTAATTAGAGTGGTGGGAGGTAATAAGGGGCGGGACGTTAGAGGGCGGGGCCTAGGAGAGGTGATAAGGGAGTAATTGTAGTGGTGGGAGGTAATTGAAGTGGCTGGTGGTAATTAGAGTGATGGGATGCAATTAGAGTGATGGGATGCAATTAGAGTGGTTGGTGGGGGGTAATTAGGGCGTGGGACTTAGAGGTGGGACGTAAGAGGGCAGGGCCTAGGAATGATGGTAGTGAGGGGGGGGTAATTGTAGTGATGGGAGGTAATTTAAATGGTGAGAGGTAATTGAAATGAAGTGGTAATTAGAGTGATGTGACAATTAGCTTGGTAGGAGGTAATTAGAGTGACAGGTGGTAATTAGAGTGGTTCGGAGCCGGAGCAGTGATCAGTTTAGGGGTGGGGGTAATTAGAGTGGTGGGAGGTAATAAAGGGCGGGACTTTAGAGGGCGGGGTCTAGGAGAGGTGGTAAGGGAGTAATTGTAGTGGTGGAAGGTAATTGAAGTGGCTGGTGGTAATTAGAGTGATGGGATACAATTACAGTGGTGGGGGTAATTAGGGGGTGGGGCTTAGAGGGCAGGGCCTAGGAGTGGTGGTAGTGAGGGGGGGGGCAATTGTAGTGGTAGGAGGTAATTTAAATGATGACAGGTAATTGAAATGAAGTGGTAATTAGAGTGATGTGGCAATTAGCCTGGTGGGAGGTAATTAGAGTGATAGGTGGTAATTAGAGTGGTGGGGGGGGACAATTCAAGTATAATTAAGGGTAATTGCAGTAACAATAAAGATAATTAAGGGTAATTGCAGTAACAGTGGGGGTAATTGCAGTAATAACGAGGGTAATTGCAGTAAAAATAATGGCGATTAAAGCAATTATGTCCGCCCATCCCTCTATCCGTTTGCCAACCTGTTCGTCTGTTGCCCAACTGCTCGTCTCTCCGACAGTCATTGCATTGTCCTATTGCACATTTATAGTATCTGTGTATTTTTTTACAATGTCATAACAAACATTCATTCTTGATTATATACCAAAGTTACAAAATTATTTTACCTCATCTTCAGGGATATCTTGTACTAATTTATGAGATGAAGAATAAATTTACGCAACAAGCCTTCAAAGTGCAGAATTTTATCCTATGGTTCAGATTAGTTACTGCAAGGGTTTGATTTGTATTATGAGAGTAGCCTGTTTTTTATGATAAATATCTCTTCAACGGGTTTATGTACTTACTATTGTGGATCTGAAAATTGTATAGACATCTTGGCATCATAAGTGGGATGGATGTGAAATGCCATAAATGCGGATTCTTTAGCTTGGTGCTAATTAATATTTTGTCTATTTTTTCCAAGTAGCTGCAGTGTTTAAACCTACCCTGTGTTGTAATGTTTCGCAAGGAACCAATCACAAATTCAGTTCAGTAGATTATTTAATGATATCTTAAATTTGGAAGCTACCGATTGTCTTTCAATAATATAATAAGTTGTCTTACCCACATTTCAGTCTCTTGTTAGTGCCCTACTTACCTAGAACAAAGAACAAAAAGTTAAATTACAACACAACAAAAATTAAATAAAAATAAATTAAATTACTTATACAATAATTTACATTTACGACTAAATGAAATGCCTGAAATTTTCTTCAGTCCTGAATCACTACGATTTCACGAGCTCCTTAAAATTAATTTGGTTTATTAAATTTGAAATTCACATTCGTGGTTTTATTTCCATTTTCTTTTATGTTTTCAGAAGCTTCTGGTTTCTCTTGAAATCCATACATACATAAACATTAATTTAATACTGAACAAATACGAAATATATCAAATAAATAATATTTATATTAGAATAACTTTCACAGCCTGTCTGTCAATAACATTTTTATTATTCTGAAATGATAATTTATTGTGAGGTCGTAAAAAGATACATGTATAAGAAGAAGCTGCTAGAACATAAAAATATCATTTTTGTATTTTAAAAATATTTATATAAATTTAAATTATTCTTACATCAAACCTATACCTAAGAAAAAAATCCTGAACTACTTAGGGATCTATGTCCTATTAGCATGCTTTCTGTTCCACTAATAATTGCAGAATCGGCTATATATGAACAACTTTCAGAATATGTCTTTCAAAATTCAATAATTTCTTCTAATCGGTCCGGATTTCTACACTACTAAGTAATATAACTGACAAAATTTTGCGACCCATTGACAACAAGAAAGTCGTCTCTTTGACATTACTGGATATGACTAACAGCCAGTACCATAAAGGACAGTAAAATGCCTTTAAACGTAAAGGATTCTTTTTACCTGTCAGACCTCTACCATAAACCGGTTTTAAAGAAGGATTAAGCAATAAAGCTTCCTTTTTGATAAAGTCTCGATTTTGGCCCTTTTGCGATAGTGAAAGTCACTTTATTGTGAAATATAACCTACAAATTTGATGACAGCAGCATTTCAATTTGTATTCAATTTTAAAATATAATAAAATGGGAGATAATGGGCTGTTATTTTATTCAAGCAGTAGTTCCAGTTCTTCTGAAGACGAAGATTATATTGTTTTGAGAAGACCGAAAATTTACAGGCCGCGGCAGCAGTATTTTACGAAATACGATGATATAAATTTTTTCGACCGATTCCGATTAACAAAGTCTACTGCTTTAGCTTTACTACAAAAAATAGCGGATGTGATAAGTTTTCCTACAAATAGGTATGTAAAAGTATCTACCTACCTAATGTCTCATGTTTGTACCTACCTAGATCAAATGTAAATAACTTTTAGGGGGGGGGGCTGTATTCAGCCGATGGAGCAGCTACTACTAACATTACGATTTTATGCTTCTGGAAATTTATTAATCTCTGTTGGAGGAAGTTAGGTTATATAAATTGACTAATTGACAAGTTGTCAAAAACTAGATCACGTAACGCCGTAAGCGCCATAAGAACTGCACAAATCGGTATTCTCACAAGTTTTTCAGTTCAGCCAACATGAAAATACTACAAAAATCTTCCTTTACCAAACAGACGATGGAATTTACTTTATGATACACGACAGACTTTAAAAGTGATTGAAAGTCAACTTTAACCATAAAGCGCCCTTTAGTTAATGGATTCTTTTGGCATTGTTTATTGTACTGGCTGTAAAGCTTATGACTCCTTAGATATTAATTGCCTAATAGGGTTTTACCACTAATTTTAACAATTTGTGTAGTGAAAATGATATAATAAAACATTTTATTAATTTACAACAATTTACTTTTCTAATAAGAATTATTTCTAAGAAAATATCGTTAAAACAACTTGCTGATAATTTCACTGCTTTTTAAAACGGGCATTTTTACGCGCCAGAATGACGTATCTACCCGGAAAACCAATGAGATTATGGATATAATTAGTTTGTAATAGATTCTAACTGTGTGTTAAAGAAAGCTTTCCTCTAAAACTTCTCAGAATTTCAATTTGTAATGCTTGTACTGTGATTGGTCTAAAGCAGTGGACGTATAAATATTGGCCAATCAGAATCCAGATAAATGTTGCACAAGTTATTCGTGAAAGCGTCGGACGTTAATATTTTGTACTGTAGTTTAGGTTTAACCTTCACCGACATTACATATCAGATGACTAACCTAAAACGTTAAATTTATATTTTTATGTTTGTATTGTTTGGAGTGAAAATATTATTTTATCAGTTTCTGGTTTATGTTTTATTAATTCTACAATCAAAATGGAATCAAGTGGAAGAGGGATATGTTAAAGGTGCCGCTGATAATTTACCTAAAGTATATTATGTTATATTAACAGAGACCAAGATTAATAAACAATCTTGAACAGAGACAACTTCTGTGATGTTAATTCTGTGATTGGATTTCAGGGCGTTGACGTCAGAACGCGCCAATTTATGGCTGTTTAAAATGAACCCAATATTTTCAAACTTCAAGTTTTTTTTTGTTACTATTAGTAAAATTAATAAGATAATAAATATGCCATAAATCATTTTTTTACGTGAGTTAAGTATTTCAGCAAGATTTTAAGATTAACGTTTGGTGTGGTATCATCGACGATCAATTATTGGGACCATTTGTCTTTCCTCCAAATTTAAATGAACAGTCTTATGTTTTTTCTTCAAAATACTCTTGCTGACATATTACATACTTTCATACTAGACATACAGAACAGAATGTAGTTCATGCAAGATGGAGCTCCCCTTTATTTCTCCATCGAAGTCAGGAATTATCTTGATGATACTTTCCCACACAGATGGATCGGTCGAGGAAGTGAGTTTGCTTGGTCACCGAGGAGTTCTGATTATAATCCTTTGGATTATATATATATAAAAAAATCACAAATAGCAACAAATCATTAATACTAATACATAACAACATAAGAAGCATTGCTAAAAACTTAGATGAATTCAATGTCTTCTTGAATTATCATGACATTAAATATGATATACTAGTTTTTACTGAATGCTGGAGAATTCATAATTTAACCTTATTTAATAGATCAGGTTACGATTTATTATATAACGAGGGCACAATAAACCAAAATGATGGAGTTGTAGTTTATATAAAAAATAACATAACTTATGAATATAATGTGTTAAATCTCGGAGCTATCAAAACTTTAAGCATAAATATTTTTTTGAATGGTAAAACAATAAATATCTTACCTGTCTATAGACCCCCATCTACTTGCCCTTATATCTTCAATAATGAATTAAAACAATTCTTAAAAAATAATACGTTAAAAAAAGATGTTAATATTTTTGTGGGGGACATAAACATCAATATTAATGAAAACGAAACACAATATACGCAAGAGTACCTAAATGTAATGAGCGAGGAGGGATTCGTATCATTTATAAATAAAAACACAAGAGAAGAAGGTAACGCGAAGACTTGTATCGATCACATTTTTATAAAAACAAAGGAAAAGCATAATAAATTTATACCACTAATCTGGGATGCAAAAATTACCGATCATTATCCTATCATTCTCCACTATAGTTTAGACAAACAGAAAGAAATAATAACAGATAAAATAAACTACAAAAAATACATTGATTACGACAAACTTAAAATAAACCTAAAACATGAAAACTGGCAGGAATTCTATTTGATAAAAAATGTTAATATTGCAGCGGAGTTGTTAATAAACAAAATAAAAACCAATGTGGATAAGGTCACGCGCCAAGTTAAATTAAAAAAAGAACACATAAAAAAACTCCGTGGATAACGAACGCCATACTTAAATCAACTGAAACAAAAAATTATATGTATAAAAATATGAAAAGAAACCCGGATAATAGAGATCTTGAAATTAAATATAAAACATATCGCAATAAACTCAACTTAATTATAAAAAACACAAAAATTGACTACTACAAAATGCAAATAAATAAAAATAGAACATCCTCAAAAAAATTATACCAATGTGTAAAAAACATCTGTAATGAGCACCCCAATGAAAGCAACATAAAACAAATTAAAATGCAAGACGGTACAGTTTCATTAGATACATTAGAAATAGCAAACTCTTTTGCGACACACTATGCTAATGTTGGAAAAAATCTAGCAAATAAAATAGTTATTCCAGCAGAACCAAATAGTGTAACAGCAGATAGTCTTAACTCAATTTTTATTGCACCAACTGACATAATAGAGGTAAAAAATACTATTTTGCAGTTAAAGTTAGGCAAAGCCCCTGGCAAAGATGAAATCACAGCCGATATTCTAAAACAAATTGTAGATGTAATAGTAGAGCCTTTAACTTACCTAATTAATTTCATTATAGAACAGGGGGAATGTCCAGTGGCGTTCAAGGTGGGATTAGTTAAGCCACTGTTCAAAACCGGAGACAAATCGGAAATAATAAATTACAGGCCTATTTCTCTTGTTTCGACAATTGCGAAAATCTTTGAAAAAATTATCAAAGCTAGAATTGAGAGCTACCTAAACAAATATAATATTATTTCCAATAAGCAGTTCGGTTTTAGAAGCGGTGTATCAACTGAGGATGCCATAGCTTACTTAACAAACGATATATATACATCTTTAGATCATAAAAAACCTACACTATGCATTTTCATCGACCTGGCCAAGGCATTCGATACTGTTAGCCATGTACAGCTGCTAAAAAAATTAGAAAAAATTGGCTTTAGAGGTAAGGCTTACCAATTAATGCAAAGTTATTTAACGAACAGAACCCAATGCGTGAAAATTAACGATACAACCAGTGAACAAAAAAATATTGAGTATGGAGTACCCCAGGGAACGGTACTTGGGCCAATACTATTTAATATATATATTAATGATCTCCTAAATATACCAATTATGGGTAAGATACTTAGTTTTGCCGACGATACAGTAATCATAAACAAGGCCGACACCTGGAATAATCTTAAAACGCTGTCAGAGGAAAACTTTAAAAAGGTGAAAAATTGGTTTGACTATAATCTTCTGACAATTAACTATGACAAAACTAAGTACCTTCCTTTTACTTCATATCAAAATAATCTGCCGAATCTTGGACCTCTTCATATCAGTTGTGGCAATAATTCAATAATGTCCATTAACGAAGCAGATCATATCAAATACTTAGGAATCATAATAGACAAACACCTCAGATGGAATCTGCAAATAAACAATATTGTAAAAAAATTACGCCCACTCCTCTCAAAATTTAAATATCTTAAATTATTTTTAAATGCATCCCAACTTGATATACTATACTATTCTCTCGTGCAGTCACAACTAACTTATGGAATCATTGGTTGGGGTGGAGTAAACAATAATTACCTAAAAACATTAAATACGATTCAAAAATGGTTCTTAAAAATAATGTACAATAAAACCTTAACTTACCCCACAAATAACCTATACGATGAAGCTAAGAAACTGGATATTAGACAGTTATTTTGCAAAAAAATTCTATTACACTTGTTCAGGAATAAGCAACAACTAACATATATCGAACACTGCCACAACACACGCAGCAGAAGCATTATAACGATAAAACCTAAAGTTAATAAAACAGTGGGTCAACGAAACTACACTTACATTGCCCCTCAAATCTATGATCTAATCCCACCCGAAATGAAAATCATAACGACACCTAATCTCTATAAGAAAAAAATTGATGCATGGTTATTGGATACTCCAAGGCAAGTAATACATCATATAATCTAAATGAAGATATATGCATAAAAAAATAATAAATAATAAAATATATATGTGTATATATGTATATGTGTATATATAGGTATGTATATATATGTATGTGTGTATATATGTGTTTATGTATATATAAATGAATAAATAAAAAATAACTCGCGGATTCTAGTTGATTATGTTTATTTACATAGCATAGCTTGATAAACCTCAAAGAAATCTGTAAGTATGTAGCCTATACCCCATCTTACAAGTACTTAGTACTTCGCGGGGTCAACTATTTATTTACAAATCATGATGTAAAGGGAGAGGGGAAGAAGGGTGTGTGTATATAAATATATGCACTCTCTTTTTTCTTTTTCTCTTATTCACTTTTATTTGTTTGTAATATTTCTTGTTTGTTATATATACTCCTTGTACTCTCCACTTGTATTTCTATTTGTAAATAAATTATTATTATTATTATTATTATTATTATTATGTGTGGCGACATATGAAGTCCTTAGTCTATGTAAGTACAATAAATACTTTTACTATTAGGTCTATTTCTGAACACGATGTTTACGAGGCTTTGAGAAAAAGGAAACCTAAATTTACTGCTGGCCCCGATGGTATACCTGCTTTTCTGCTACGTGACTATGCTGTAGTATTTGCCCTCCCGCTCATGAAAATATTTAACATCTGTTTAAATTCTAGTCCATTTCCGGATATGGGGAAAATATCTCGAATATGCCCAGTTTTCAAGAAGAGCGACAAAAATTATGCGATTAATTATAGGCCACTAACAATTATTTGCAATTGTTCCAAGGCTTTCGAAATAGTATTACGCAAAATAATTTATGCTAACACTTGCGGGCTAATTAATGACTCTCAACATGAGTTCATGCAAGGACAATCAACCACTACCAATCTGTTTTGTATGACTCAATACATCTCAGAATCTCTGGATTTTGTAGGTCAAGTTGATGCATTCTATACTGATTTTAGGAAGGCATTTGACAGACTGGATCATGGTGTATTACTGTGTAAACTGGATTATCAGATAAACTGTCAGATTTCTTTGCATTGTACCTACAATGCAGACGACAATACGTAGAGTATCGTGGTTTTAGATCTGATGAATTTATAGCCTCTTCTGGGGTGCCCCAGGGCTCAATTCTTGGCCCCCTTCTTTTCGCTATTTTTATTAATGGTATTGTCAGTATGATTGACGTTGGTTGTCTTCTTTATGCGGATGATTTAAAGTTGTATTGTGATATTAACTCTTTTGCGGATTGTCTTAAATTGCAAATGAATCTTGATCGTATCAATAATTGGTATATTGCAAATAACTTGCCATTAAATGGGCAAAGGTGCCATGTACTTTCTTTTACTAGAAGAAATGAGTAGTTACATTATGAGTATACACTCAATAATACGTCCCTGAATAGAGTAACTGAATTTAAAGATCTAGGAGTTATTTTTGACTCTAAACTTAGTTTTAACCAGCACATTCTTTCTGTTGTACTTGCTAGTTACAAAAGTCTTGGTTTTGTCATAAGAAATTCACACGGATTTAATGATATTAGTCTATTGTTCCCGTTATTTAACACATTCGTTTTGTCTAAACTTGAATACTGAAGCATAATATGGAATCCAGAGTATCAAACTTACAGACACAGTTTGGAAAATATCCAACGTAAATTTTTAAAATATGTATTCTTCAGGGCTGATGGTGTTTACCCCGCTGTCGGTGCTGATCATTGTCGATTATTGGCCAGGTATGATGTATTAAGTTTGTCTGATAGAAGGGATATGCATTCTCTTATTTTTTTATTTAAAATTATCCATAACAAATTAAACTGCCCATCGATTTTAAGTCAATTAAATTTCAATGTTCCGGTAGTCGCTACTAGACATACCAATACATTTTATTTGTTAACCCCGAGGACCAACTTACTCAAATTTTCACCTCTCCTCTGTTTGTGCAATATTTATCATCGTGTACAGCACAATTTGGATATATTTTATTGTACCATTAACTCTATCAAAAAGCTGTTTTTAAATGCTCAGTAGTGTTTTTGTTGTTTTATATTATTGTTTTTATTTTTTCTTTTGTATTTTTATGTAAATTTATTCTACTATTTTTTTTTGTAAATGTGTAGTTTTCCCATCCTTTAATTGGTATGTAAATACTGTTGGATGGTATATTGCAATAGATAAATACTATCAACTCAAGAGAAGAACTGTGAGACAAAATACAAAACGCAGCGAATTGTATTAAAGGACATGAAAATGTATTTTTCAATGTAAGAAAATCTTTTATGGGGGCGAGCGTATGTGCGTCTTTACTATGTACATACTTCGGTATGCGATGTAAAGCAACGACAGGCGCAGTTAGTACTTGGATGGTGACCATTCCAACGGAAACCGCGTTCTCGCCTCACACATCTTCCAGCGGCTTGTATATCAGTGTATGCGCGGAAGCTATACAACCTTAGGCGAGGGTTGTATAGGAGATATACCATCCTTCGGAGGGGATGTAAAGCCGTCGGTCCCTTGTCTATTAAATGTTAGGCAAGTAAAAGATCTCTACTCTTCTTAAGGGAAGAGGTTCGGCAAAATTCCTGGTTGGGGGTAGCTCGTCTACAGGCGTCGGTGTTAGGCCTCAGTAGCGGAAATAGGCCGACGTTAAATAAATGTATAAAAAAAAAATCTTTTATGGGTAGAATTAGAAAAGGCATAGAAATAAGTGGATACAATATCGAATATTTATTCTAAGTTGAAGCAATGGGGTTTTTGCATGGGGGGGGGGTTTAGAATGCCATTAACTTTTACGTTATTTTTTCTTTCTTCTAATAAAATTAGATCCTTATTTTAGACAATTTTTTGATTCATTTATCTCAATACCATGAAAAATAATCCATTAGTTCATAAGAAAGTGAGAAAGAGTTTACGCTGTTATTACGATTTTGTTTTCCCTTACGTTTTGTACTTTTTTTAATAAATACACTTTGCTTCATTAAATTTGAATTTGTCTTTCAAAAAATTATTGAAATGTTTAACGGCAGTTTCCTCGTTATCAAGGTCTACCAAGTGTACCTTTTATACGTGGAAATGACGCCCTCATCAAATTTTCTGGTCAGAAATACCACAACGTTTCGTAAAAAAGTATGAAAAAAATTCATCATCAGATACAGGTTCTGCGGCGCCCTCTATGATCTAACATGATTTAATACATAAATTATTGTTTCTTAGAATAAAAAAAATTCCTCTACCGAATGTGGCGAAGATCAGTCAAGAGGTTGTTGAGTTATTGCAAAAAAAACTAAAAAATAATTTGAATTTACCTTTTTCCACATTTTACCAAAGCATATTTGGTTATATCCTCATATAAATTACGATGGGCCTATAATTACTGGCTTCTTGTTTCTCAATCTGTTTGTAGACCGGACACATTTTAGAAGTCTTCCATACTTCTGGAACTGTGGAAGTTTTGATTGATAGATTCAATATGATAGACAAGGGAAGAGCAAACATAGCTGTTTATGACCATTAAAGCATTTAAAAAAATATTGTGAAAAAAATGACACCTTGCTTGGTATTATACCCATTTGACCTTTCAAAATAAACGATACTGAGACACTTAAGTAGCATTCCAAACTTTTTGTTTATATGGTTATAATTATTATTGCCAATAAAACAGTTCAGAACAACATCTGGCATCATAAGCACGTATATGTAAATTAAAGTGATATTAATAGCGAAAGAGGACTAGTCATAACACATACATGATATTAATATGTATTTATATTAGATGAGTTATGGGTTATTTAAACAGAGCGGCGCCCGGTTTAACAAAAATTGGCATTCCAGATTTCAGACAAAGTTATTGGTACACTATTTAATACGTAATCAAGGCTTAATCCAAACTACCTGGTTTAGTAAGTGTATGGAAGAATTAAAATACACGTAGCTTACTCATTCGAGAAATTATTAAACAAATTCCAAAAAAAACCCAAATTAGCAATGGTAACCATGTAGACTTATGTTAATCAACATAGCTTATTTCTAGAACCTTCTCTGTGTGAGGAATTAATGAATCTTTTAAGCACTAAATTAAAAAATAAACAATCATCGGGTCCCGATGAAATTCCTGTTTTCTTAATAAAAAAAGTATTGTCAACGATTGTAAAACCCTTAACGTATCTAGTAAATTTATCATTTCAAGCGGGGGCGTTCCCAAAATGCTTAAAATTGGGAAAAGTAATTCCTATACACAAAAAACATGACGCAGAGGACATGGCTAATTATAGACCAATAACAGTACCTTCAGGTTTTTCTAAAGTGTTTAAATATTGTTATTTAAACCGTATGTCAAATTTTCTTGAAAAATATAAAATTCTTACTGAAAATCAACATGGTTTTCGCGCTCTTAAGTCGATAAGCACTGCCCTGTATTCCTTATATAAACGGGTCATTGATTATATCGAGGCAGGTGAATGTCGTTTGACTGTGTGAACCACGATAAACTTCTTAATAAATTGTCAAGCTATGGTATCAGGGGCGTCGCCTATGACTGGGTTAGTTCGTTTTTGAATAATAGGAGCCAATACGTTAGTGTGACATTCCGTAAGGAAGGTACTATAAGTAGGTTCAACTCAGAGTCTGGTGAAAGTAATATCGGGGTTCCGCAGGGTTCTATCTTAGGCCCTGTACTGTTCTTATTATACCCTAATGACCTTGATACTTTAACCTCAGAGGCATCTCTTACTATGTATGTAGATGACAATTCGTTCATCTTGTCAGATAATTCTGATATTCGATTGCAAGAAGTTAGCAGGAATGTATTAAATTCTTTAAGTAACTGGTATTCGTCTAACGAATTACATCTAAATATAGAAAAAACACACGCTATGAGGTTTCACAATAGACAGAAATCATGTGCAAACTTAAATCTATTTATTAACGGGACACGTTTGAATCAGGTTGACAGTGTACGTTTTTTGGGCATCCATTTAGATAAATGTCTAAATTGGAAAGAGCATTGCAACTACCTAATAGCCAAATTACATTCAATATTTTATTTATTTAGAAATTTGAAACCAGTTCTGAGCAAGGAGCAACTAATAAATCTATACCATGCTCAAGTTGGATCTAGATTGAGGTACGGTGTTTGTTTCTGGGGTAATTCCACCTTATCACCACATGTATTTATAGCACAAAAGCGAATTATAAGATGCATAGAGGGAGTCTCTAATACCTATTCTTGTAGAGAATATTTTAAGAAACATAAAATTTATTTTATTTTATTTAGTAATTTATTTATTTCCTTCTTTACCATATTATACAATATACATAATCATCTATAATACTAGAGTTAGAGTAGTTAAAAAAAATGGTATAATTACGATATACGCTAAAGTAACATATAATAAGTACTATACAGATAAAGGTAAGAAACGATTTTTGATACCTAGGCAGCTATGAGATCATAATTGCCCGTATGTACCATATGTTTAAAATATTTAGGTTACAAAAATTAAATAATGAAGATTCTAATTGAGATATTGAAGCGACAGGTATTTTATATATTAGAGAAGACTTGTGATGGAGCGCTTTTAACTTTACAAAACTTGATTAAATAAATTATAATTACGTACAACATACAATTTACATATACTCCTGAATTTTTTTATATTGCTTATTGTTTTAATATTTAATGGAAGAAGATTATAGAATTTAGGTCCTAAATAATTCATGAACTTTTTATTTATGTTCTTTCTGTTTATTGGTATGGCTAAGTGTCGATTTATTCTATTTCGTGTGACGTAGGAATGGTTAATGTATTGTTTAAATTTTGTGTGCTTGTGTACAAAACAGCAGGTTGAAACGATGAATAAGCTACGAACATTGCATACTCTATCAGTGTACAGTAAATTTGTTGGATACAGTCTATTTTTCTTTAAAATAATTTTCAGTATTGTATTCTGTACTACCGATAGCGGTTTTAAAGTATTATTGTACATACCACCCCATACTATTATGTCATAGCGAATAAGAGATTCAACCAATGTTTGATACACTGTTAATAATAGGTTTTGATTTAAGAATTGCCTTAAAAGATAAAATTTGTGTATAAGGCACCTAATTATTTTTGTTAAGTACGTTACATGAGTCCCATTTTAGATTTTTGTCAATAACAATACCTAAGTACTTAGTACTTGTGGTCTCTTTTATTGTGTCATTTAATTTGTCTATTTTTATGTTATTATAATCAGGACGATTTGAAGATGTTATAGAGAAAGCAATGTAATTGATTTTATTTATGTTTAACGATAATTTATAGGTATCTAGCCAATCTTTTACTTTTTTGACCCCTGATTTTACTCGGTCACTTGTGTTATCCCAGGTGATTCCATTAAAAATTAGCACCGTATCATCTGCATATGAAATGACTTTACCATTAATGTCTATGTTAGTTAAAGAAGTAATATATATATTGAAGAGTATTGGTCCTAATACTGTACCCTGCGGTACACCTATCTGAACATTTTTTGGAGCACTTAGTACGTTCCTAACTTTTACACACTGAGTTCTATTTGTTAGGTATGATTTAAAGACTTCCAGCACGATGCCCCTAACTCCATAGCTTTCAAGAACATTAAGAAGTTTCTCATGAGGTACCGTGTCGAAAGCCTTAGCTAAATCTAAAAAGAGAGCTATGCATTTTTTGCTTTTATCTAGATTATCTGTTACCTCCTTTATTACTTCATACATTGCGTCGTCAGTGCTTAATCCCTCTGTGAATCCAAATTGGTGTGGAGAGAGTAATTTGTTGTTCTTTAGAAAGTCAACTAGTCTTTCTTTAAGACATTTTTCAAATACTTTTGCGATATTATTGGTCGATAATTACTAATTATTTTCGGATTGCCAGATTTATAAATATAATATTAACACTATTTGGTTTATTTATTTATGAATTATGTGTATTCGTGTATGTCAACAGATCTCGTTTTAACACAACCGATAAGGTTCACTCTATCAACGTAAGGAATAAGAAACATTTTTATATACCATTTTTTAAATATAAAATATCCTCAAATTGACCAGACTATATCGGACTTAAATTATTTAACCATCTACCAGATGAGTTAAAGCAGATTAAACCTTTACATAGTTTTAAATCTGAACGTAGAGAATTTCTCGCAAATAAATGTCTATATTCTATCAGTAAATACTTAGATTAGATTAAGTAAACAATTGTGACGATTCCTATACAACTTGTATTGTCTAAAAGGAAAATAAATGTATTATTATTATTCCAAATATGGAGGTTCTATAGATTCCTCGCAATAATTAATCATTCTTCCAACATACACATATATCAATTCCTGACCGTAACTGGCTAGTATTGCGTTAAAATGCACTTGTAGAGTATCAATCATGTCCTATTATTACGAGTGCCCTATCGTAAAAAACTTGAACATCATCGTCCATCATTTGGCAACTCTTTATCTTATTGTATTCTCCGCTGAGGAAGCGTTATTATTATTATGTACAGCGCTCCGGTAGATAACAATCCTTTTCTCTTAAGAGACCCAATGGCGTGGGCATGATCTAGCAAATTATTGCAAATTAGTTTTTGATTCTGCCAACCGTTTGACTGGAATCGGTTTTAATAATGGCGGTATTGATGCGGTATAATGAAATTGCATATGAAATCTGATTAGACTTCGCAAAAATGGTGCAGTAATAACTGGCCTGAGTGGCAATCATTGCAGGAGAAAGTGAATATATGTGAAATAAAGCAGGCAAACTGTAATTGAGGTTATAATTTATGAGTATATTTCAATAATAGAGGAGGTGTCCGTGTAGCAAGAATATAATAAAATATAAAGGTCATACAGTTGACTAGACAAGAAAAGAAGGTACATTTTAAATAAAACATGCATCGGGGTGGCAGTAAACAAATGCGGCAAATAATAAAAACTTTATGCGTAATAATAAAAAAGGGACTTTTTAAGTAATAATAATTTATTTATTTGAGAGTAATTGACATGATAGTATTCTACAGTTTCAAAAATAGAATTCTGAAATTTGGGAATTCAAATATAGGTATTAATGGCCATATTTTGACCATTGGGTTGTAAAAAAAACCACTTCCGCTATGGCCGGAAATTGCCACAACCGTCTTCTTTTAAATAGCACCCTGTATATTTAAGTCAGTTTTCTCATAAAGCTGTAATTTCTCTTTCCAATGATTTTTTTCAGATTTAAAATCGGATGAAAAATAACCTCGGAAATGGCATTTATTTGCTATTTCTAGTTGGCTTTGGAAATCAGGAACAAAATTCAAGCACCCTGTATATACGCCATATATAAATTTAGTTTTTTCTTGTTTATTTCCAAATTCCAGTAATTATTGCAGTTAATTCATTTCATTTTTAGATTTATTTACTCATTTAATATTGGACACAACAAAGTTACCAGAATGCATTTTAAAATTACATTCTTTTAAAGCAACGTTAAACGCTACATTTGTACGAAAGAATTTACTTAAAAATCGAGTCCAGTCACAGCATTTGTTTACAATGGGCACGATAAGCGTCAAGTACTTCTGTTAATTCTCACAGGGTGAAATCGCCTGCCGTTTTCTATCTTAAATCATGCAAAGGACGGACTCTGCAAACTACGGCGCATGTAGATATTGAAATTTATAATGTAAACATTTTCCAATCATGAGACCACTAATCCAAAGCTTTCATGTAATTGTGACGTCATTTTTACCATATAAAAGGAAGACGGCGTTGTATTTAGGATAAGAGAAGATAGACGGCATGGGAAGACAGAACATTTTAAGCTACGTCGCGATATTTTCGCCGAGCTTTGGAAATTAAATTGGAAACACCTCGAAGTTACGTCGCGATATTTTTCGCCGAACTTTATATTTGCCTTTGAAGTCATTCTAAGCTACATCGCGAGTTTCTCGTCGAGCCTAACAAATTATTTTGTGGATATTTTCACTATATCATCCGTCTAAACTACTAGCCAAACAATATTATAACTTACATCTTATTTTAACGAATTCATCTCAACCACCGACATGCTCGATGAGGACGTTCAACATATAGAACCTAAAAGAGCATTCACGGGCGATATAACGCTATACAGAGCGCACAGAAATTCAGCAGGCATAAATTTTTAAAGGTGATCGCTTCCTTATTTCGAAACTCTATTTACTCTATTACTTATTAAGGCTACTGTGTGCCTAATTTTGGACATATCAAATGTCATAGTAATGTTTACCATTCAAATGATTATCTGAGATTTCTCACCAGCGATCTATTTGGTTTTTATGATTGTTTAATAACGATCCATCCATTTAATTACCTTGCGCTCACAAACTGTACAGGCCATCGGCCAGTGCTGGGTTAATTAGCCCGTAAACTTGTTGGTATTAAGAATTACTTTTCGTCGAGTACTGAACCGGGACGTCTCGTCTGTTCGATTTACAACTGCCCACCTTGTTTTACGTTGTTGAACAGTCATACAAAATTTGGTAGACTGCTTGTTTTAATTATAATCAAAGGATTTTAAATTTGAGCGAAAAAAAATTCCTGCCTGTCGGTCTGTCTGTCTGTAATCTTTTTGTGGGCACTTTTACTCTGGAACCGTTTATGAAATTGGTACACTCATGTATTGTAACGAGATCTGGAACTAGATTTATTTTGATCTAATTCCGTTGAAGGGTTCGGGAGTAAATGGGGTAATTCAGGGTAAATAGGTAAAACAAGCAAGTAAGAGTCTATAAAATTGCAATTTAGGGCACGTACGAAAAGTTAAGGTCTCAAAATTTTTTTGAGCATCAGCCACCCCCCACTATCACCCCCAATACAACCCCCACACTATTATGAAAGGGAGCAAAAATAAATTAAAATGTGATTTAGTGTATATACAAAAACGAAACGTCTAAAAAAATTTTTTAGCGTTGGCTACCCCCTCTACAACCCTATTATTAAAGGGGGTAAAAAAATTCAAATGTGATTTAATGCGTATACAAGAACGAAACATCTGAAAAATTTTTTGGCGTTAGCTACCCTCTCTACCACCCTATTATTAAAGGGGGTAAAAAATTAAATTGGGATTTGAACCAAGGGCCTCTAAAATTTATTTTGGCATTAGTTGCTCCCTCTATCACCCCCATTTCCACCCCCACCCTATTGTTTAAGGAAATAAAAAATTAAATTGTGGTTTAGTGTGTATACGAGAACCAAGGACTTCTAAATTTTTATTACATTAGTCACCCCCTCTACCACCCTCACTCTATTATTAAAAGGAATAAAATATTACATTGGGATTTAGTGTGTACAAGACTTGGATACAAAATCTGGATGTGGAAGTAGTGATCCCTTGGGCAGCGGTTTTTTTGTTATTTTGTATATCTAAAAGAATTTATTAGATCTCAAGGAATTGCTTTTAATTAAACCTGAACAGACGTGAAAAAACCACCGGCACAATAGTCCGCCTCCTGAGTTATTAAAATCGAGAATTTCATAATCCAGATGGTCTATATTTACTGTTTATTGAAAAACAAAGGCGCAACGCTTTTCGATTAAATTATTAATTGGAGCGCTTAAGGGATAAAGAGACGCCCACAAAAACAATCCCCGAGATTGCGGCAGAGGGAAAAAGGAAAGAAAAAAGCCGGGATTCATTCTTATCAAGAAAAACCGTCTTTATTAGAAGCAGAAGCGCTACTTAGACTCGAGTATTAGGTTCCACTTTGGGATTAATGTTTTATACAAGTGTTTCGTATCTTTATCCCGGTGCAACTGAATTAAAAAGCTAACAAAACCATCCCGTTCCACACTAACAGGTTTATCTTACAATTGCAGGTTTAGGATGTACACTAGCCAATAACAACTGAGTACGACGTTCCTGACAGCGGATTTGATTTATAATGCTTTAATTAGGTTCTAAAGGTTTACCAGAAAATTGTCTGTATTATTCCATAGTAAATATTTTACACCTTGTATTTTTATTTATAATACATTATACAGGGTGTTTTAAAACAATATCCACTTACAACTCTATAGAAACCGTAAACTTAAGAACCATAGCTATGGACCAAAGTATATTACCTTTATATGATGTGCATGCTCCTATTTGCACAAACAAAAAAAATAAAAGAAACTATAGAGCGTATACAACTTTTACCATAAAACAGATGATTAAATTTAGGGAAAACTACAGCGCAACATCACACACAAATAGCTTGAGGAATCCTTTTCGTATCGAGCCCCTCATCTTACTACTGCACTTGCAAATTAGTAAATCGTACATTAGATACATATTCGCGTGTAGCTAACATACTTTGGTACCTCGGTTATGCGCGTCATGAAGCAAATAATCAATACCAAATATCCCACATTGTTGTGAATTCGAAAATTAACGAGTCATCGTGCAAAATTTAATTTTTGCGCCCTCTACCGCCGAAAATAGCCTATAGCGAAAGTTAAGACAACAAGAATTTTTTTAAGAATAATCTGGACTACAACATATCAATAATTCCTCTACTGGATGCAAATAATGAAAATACTGTGTAGCATAACACCACTACGTCGGCGTCGGGGTCGTAAATTGCACCTGGTTAAAATGCAAGTGATCTACGGAGTCAGTATGACAAAGGCTCAGAGTGGCTACAGTGAAGACAGTAATTTTGCCGGGGTCGAAATATTGGCTGGTGTCTCCTGTACTAACTATATAGCTACGCAGTCTGTAACTCTCTTTTAAATAAAGGTTAAAACTTAATAAAGGGATGCTCAAAATACAACACATGGCAAATGTAAAGTTCTTAGTAACGGCCACATTTTATGGATCTATTAATGTACGCCTATCAACTATTTAGTTAACAAGTAAATGATAAATTAGTAGTTGTTTTAAGAGCAACCGCACATTATAGGGTAATGGATACGAACCAGCTTACTCGCGAGGTACACACAGCCCATAAAAATGATTAACAGATAAGTCATTTGACATTCGGTGAGGTATTGCGGTCATAAATACATAAGTAATGGCTGTTAAGTTCGCGTCAGATCCAGGAGTGAAACATAAGGGCGTCGCACGCGATATTTTCGTCGAAACTACCCCGAAGTAAGCAGAAATGCATCGGCATTTACGCCAAATCAAACAAAATAATCGGCTCAGTGCGCCGGAAGGACTTTGAGGGGTTAGAAAAGAGGATTTCGGAAGTGGAAAGGCCAAAGCTTACAATCGGCTAGAGATATGAGTGTGTGTAGTAAAGCTTTGTAGTTTTTTTATTTACTTTTTTGCGAAAATGAATTTGTTCGGTTCTTGTTATAGGGAAATTTGCATCCGGATGGGTCTTTTGCGCGATCGAGTTTAAATTTGCGTCGCGATTTTCTCTTCAGTATTTTATTGTTGTAGTTTCAAAGATAAATAATCGCCAAGTAGAAAACCGATCTGGAAAATATATAATGGAATCTATCAAATTCAGTATACAGGGCGCAAAATATTTCAGAAAACAATATAGCTAGGATGTGTAAATGACTGCAGTTTTGGATGCAAATCGTATTTTAATATGTTCAATATTTTTTTAAAAACCTATCGGGAATCCCCATTTTTTATTGCAGAATTAGATTTTACCTGTAGGTTTTAATTATTGAAACAATTCTTTTCATTCGTGATAAATAGCGTTTAATGTGTTCAAGAAACTACTTTCAGTGTTGCTCAGGAACAACGACGTGGACGTAGTAGCTGTCTGTTTTCTCGGGGTGCTTGTTGCATATGCTCGCCTTCACTAAACACTACGAGGAAGTAAAAATTTATGCCATAAGATGTTCAAATTGACCATCTTCCTGCGCTTAGCAGTGTGCTAACCAAAGGTAAACTTGTTGAGAAACATTTTCCAATATGTCTGGTGTTATTGAGTTCGAAAGATTGCATATTCTCTCTTTCAGCTCATGAATATTGTCGGGTTTGGTCTCGCAAATTTTACTTTTGAAATATCCCCAATAAAGAAGTCGAGAGGGGTCAAGTCAGGGGACCTTAGTGGCCATTCTAATGCACCTCTTCAACCAATCCATCTACCGGGGAAAATATTATTCAACAAATTGCGTACAATTAAAGCATAGTGCACTTGAGCCCAATCTCGCTGGAACCATACGTGGTCAACTGCATTTCCAACGATTTCTTGTATTGTAGGTATTATTTCATCATTTAATATGTTGATATACCTTTCAGCATTCAAATTGCCGTCAAAAAAATGGCCCTACTATCCTATTACTCAAAATTCCAGCCCAGACGTTGACATTATCGGGTACGACAACCCCCATCCCAAAGTACTAAATAATAAATACTTTTTGAACCGAATAATGCCTTAGAAAATTTCCATTAGTAGATATTACACACGAAATCGCACAAACAGAAAAGTTTCCACAAAATGATATTTAATATTTCATAAATGCAATTTTAATGCTCTCCACATAAAAATAACAAAGAATGCCATTTTACGTCACACACAAGGCTCTTCCACTACTTTTATTACCTCCTATCGTAAAACTTTATGCTAGCTTTACAAATGATATTCAGTCAGTGAATGGGATAATTTGATTATATTTCGGATTTATTAAATTCATAACTTCGCATACAAATGTTACATATATTAAAGTTTTAATTGAAATAAACGACATGCCATGGGGGAGAAATTTATTTGTGTATGTCGCCGGTGTTAAAATTATTGTATGTGTGTACCTGTGATTGTATTTTAAAGGTTGTTTTTCCGTTCAATCGCCATTAGTTGTGCACAATCCAGGTTCCGTTAATATATTTTTGACGTTTGAAGAACATTAATTTGTGTTTGAAGTTAAAAAAATGAAAATTTTAAATGCCTTTTCAATTTAATAATAAAGAGTATAAATACTGTTACGTGTTTATAATCTCCAGTAAACACCCTATACGTAAGTTCAATAAATTGCAACTTTCATAAACCACTGACTTATTAATCATTTAATTACAATAACTAATCCTTACAATTACACATTAGCACACACTAATTACAAGTTTGTTCTACTATAGTATCACCACTACAATTCACAATTAGTTATTGTTCTCCATCTTACCTTATCACTTGCTCATCTCATGCATAACCGTCCTTGTTAAAGAACACGCCAAAACCCTCGATAAACTTTTCGAAACTGTAACAAAATCCGAAATCTAATTCAATCTTAAAATCAATAAATCTGTCATTTTCGCAATTACAGAATAAATAACGTAGGATGTGCAAAATGCATCTTAATAGATTACAAATATTCAAACGAGAATATTTCAGGTCTGATAAATAGTGGCGATGCAGTATTGTTGATATTACAGTGGAAAAATGGCGCGCCAAGAAGAATTCTATGATTGGTTAGGGTTACTGAAAAGAATGGTACCTCCGAACTAATCTCCAAAGCAACTAGCGCTTGCTGCTTGCTCCACTTGTGGGGTCCCGCAAGTCAATTAAATCAAACGAATTACAATACACCTAAACAACTTTCGGCAATTAGATATAAACTATGTAATGAACAGATAGAGTGGGAGTGTAATTAATAGGGTAATTTAAGCCTCATGCATATGTAAATCAGCCTTAAAATTTCTCCTCTCTAAAATCGCATTTAGACCTAACGGTTAATATTACATCGGTTGATTTTGTGTAAACACCAATATATCGCACGGCTAAATGTTATTATCCAGTTTCCATTTAATTGATTTTGATTCGCCTGATCTCAACGTTGATAAATCCTAAGGAATGTACTTATCTCCTATTCAATGTTATCCTAATAGAAAAATATCGGACGAGAGACGTCCAAACAAACAGAATCTCCATAAATCGGTGGCTGTTCATGGCTATCAAGATTTTATCGGCAACACACGTGCTTTCACTTCAGCATTTAATTTCATTAGCGTGCTTTGAATTCAAGTTTAGCGCACTGTTGCCGGATTTCAGATCATACAAGGTATATAAGAATGAGGAAGATGCATACATTTAAAAAATGCTTAAACTTAATATTTTTCCATAATATGTATGGTCGTGAGCGAAAAAAATAGAACAAGTCTTATAACGTAATATTTTTAGTCGCAAACTCCTCTATAAAATCCTTATTTTACTATAATTACAAGTTACAAGTCTGGCGCGTTAAGTGTAATAATTGCATATTACTGTCAAAACGCTAATGCTTCGATTGCAACAAACACCAGCCGAAAGACTGATCCTACTTAAAAGAGCTCTCGTGCTCGTGTTGCAATCGAAGCATTAGTGTTTTGACAGTAATATGCAATTATTACACTTAACGCGCCAGACTTGTAACTTGTAATTCAGCACTAGGCGGGGCACATAGCCCGGAGAGTAGCTGTTGGTTGCAGTCTGGTTACGGTTCTTATAGTGAAATAAGGATTTTATAGAGGAGTTTGCGACTAAAAATATTATGTTTAATATTCCGCCCTCTAAAAGCACATTTGAACTAAGTCTTATAACGGTATTTTGCTAAAATCTAGTTGTGTACATCTAACTTTAATTTTTGTGACATTGTCAGTTGGTTGTCATAATTTATTGCAAAAACTAATATGCCTCATATAAGCGACTTAGTTAAATCTGGAGTTATTGCTAAAGCAGAAGATGGATGGTCAATGAGACAAATTACACTGCGTTATAATATTGACAAAAATTCGGTTTGTAACATTTTAAGAAAGTGGAGAATAAACGGTACGATTAGTAGAAATCCTGGATCAGGGCGACGAAGGATATCAACTCAACAACAAGATTTGCAATTGGTAAATGCTTTAGTAGAAAATCCATTTTACTCAGTTATTCGGGCTGCTGAAGAAACTAATGTTGCTGGATCGACTAGTACTGGTCGCCGGCGAGTAAGAGAATCGGAGCTACGCTGTCATGCAGCAGCACAGAAATACTTACTTAAAGCTGAACATAAAGAAGCTCGAGTAGAATTTGCGCTTGAATTTTTAGCGCATGATGTAAATTTTTGGAACAATGTAATCTTTACAGGCGAAAAAACTTTCCAGTCAACACACAGCGGTCGTATTCGTGTTTACCGTCCTCCGAATACTCGATTCGATGAGAAACATATATCTAACAATGATAAAAGTGGTAGATTTTCCGTCAATGTGTGGGCTTGGATATCAGCACGTGGTCCTGGTGTTTTGTGGCATATAGAGGAACGATTTAATAGTGAAACGTATATTAGGATTTTAGACATTATGCTCCCTTCTGTGTCACAATTATTTCCTAATAATGAGTTCATATTTCAACAAGACAATTGTTCCGCTTATACTGCTCATACAGCTAACTGGTTTCAAGATAACAACATCAATGTTCTTAGCTGACCCAGTCATAGTCCAGACTTTAACCCTGTGGAAGAAGTATAGGGACTACTCGTAAGAAGTATCCAAAAACGAAATGTGAGACCACGGAATGCCGAAGAATTACTGGGAATAGTAAATAATGAATGGGAAAATATTATTACTAATGATTATTGAATAAGGTTATTTAATTCTATGCCACACAGATTTATAGAAGTTATAAATAGAAATGGTGGAATAACGAAATACTAATAGTTAGTTTCTTGTTATGTAGGATATCCTTTGTCCTTTGATCCAGGATTTCTACTAATCGTAACGTTTATTCTCCACTTTCTTAAAATGTTGCACACCAAATTTTTGTTAATGTTATAACGCAGTGTAATTTGTCTCATTAACCAAATAAAAAATAAATTAAAAGTGATATCTGTTTTATTTCGGCTACTCATTACATATTCAAATAGAGATAGATTTACATTGGAAAAAAAGTTGTCCTATTTTTTCTGCTCACGACAGTATGTGAATCCAATGTGTATCCAAGATAAAACCGTGCCGGGTTCATTTGTTTGATTTTCGCGTATTGTAAGGAACATACTATGTAAAATTTTACAGGAAACAAAATTTGTATATATTAAAAATTCAATTTTTTTTTAATTTCTGTGATTTTTGTGACATAATCACTTGTTGGTATTCCCAACGATTTTCATATTGACATAAAAGACAATATCTTGCAAATTGTATTTTAAGGAATCAAATTTATAATATTATCTTATTGGTATTAACAGACAAATTATGTGGTGACTGACTTGTAGGGACAGTGCTATTTATACTGTGTTGTAGGAATGTAGATAGTTGTAATGATGATTAGGGTGTAATATGCCACCATAATATATTATTTAATATGTATCCTCACAACATCATAAAGACGTTTTCTCTGCTAATTCGGCGTTTTTCTTAGTGTCATGTTTCATAGCAGTGCGCCACTTTTATCTAATTTTGGAATATCAGCTATTTAAGAAAGTTCTCTTAATTTGATACATGCTGAATGGAATATATCCATACTGTCCTCGAGGCAACTGTAATTTGTAATCATTTGATAGATTGGCGAAGCAATTAATATATATATTGGTTCGAGGAATATGGATGTTAAAAATATTATTATGGCGTGAAGACACTCTAGGGACATGATACATGATTAGATTCAGCAGGGCTGTACAGTCCAGCTTATTATTGACTAGTTTATAAAGAAATACAAAGGACTGCATACACCTTCTAGTCCCAAGACTAGTCAGATTAAAACGACTTAACAATGTTTCCTGAGAAATACCTCTGGGTGGATATTCACTATCCAAGGTATATACCGCTGACTTTAAGAAACGTCTCTGAATTTTTTCTAAGGATGCCATGTGTATATTATAGATAGGATTCCAAATTATTAGTGCATACGCCAAGCGAAATCTTACAAGAGACACATAAAGTACACGAAGTGTATGCATATCAGTGACGCCTTTAAGGTTACGTATAACAAAACCTAGTCTTTTAAACGCAGCTAACGTGGTGGCCTCAATATGATTAGTAAAGGTCAGTTTTTTGTCAAAAATAACCCCGAGATCCTTGATAGTATCAGGTCGCTGCAAAGGCGAATCACCCAAGTTATATTAAAAAATTTCAGGACTAGATTTTCTGCAGAATGTCATTACATTGCATTTAGACGCATTTAATGGTAGGCTATTACTGCTACACCAAGATTCAATCAAATTTAAGGCACCTTGAAGACGCTCGCAGTCTGCTAAAGATGTTATTTCGGTGTACAATTTCAAGTCATCCGCATACATCAAGCAATGTACATCCAAGTCAGATGTTATGTCATTTATAAAAGTATCAAAGAATAGTCGCCCACGTATCGAACCCTGCGGAACCCCGGATCTTTGAAGGAAATTAACAGACTTAAAATCATGGTACTGAACAAACAGATATCTGTCATGTAGGTAATCGTCAAACAACTTTATTAAGCCTGAAGACAGACCAAATGAATTTAATTTCTTCAGCAAAATACCATGGTCTAATATGTCGAACGCCTTTGAAAAGTCCGTGTATATGACACCAACTTGACTATGTTGATCAAGTTTTTCACAAATAAACTGGGTTTTACACGCAAGATTCGTAACGGTAGATCGCCCTTTCATAAAACCGTGTTGATTAGTAGACAGCAACCCTGATACATGATTGTACATTGCAGAGTGCAGCAAAGACTCAAGAATTTTGCCAAAATTGCACAATAACGTAATTGGTCTATGGTTAGTAAGATCACTTTTATCTCCTTTCTTGTAGACTGGACAAACGCGAGATAGTTTCCAAAGCTGGGGAAAACATGAGGTTTTCAAAATAAGGTTAAATATGACAGTGAGTGCTTCAACGAAAACCGAGGAGCAAGCAATCCTTGATCAAAAATGCAGGTATTAAGTCAGACCCCATTGTCATATTGGCCTTAATCTTCTTAATAGCAAGTAAAACATCCTCTTCAGACACAGATTTAATGTCTAACGTCATCACATTGTGATCGTCCATTAGATCATCAATATCAGCTATTGGATCTATAAAAGAATGGGAAAACTGATCTGCAAAACTGTCCATTATTATCCTGAATTATTTTGTTATTATGTAATTATTGAGGGAACAGAGGATACATTTATTTATGGTGGACGAATGCCCAAAAGTTGTGACTTACTGTATAAAAACGTCAAAAATTTTTAAAGGGGTTCAAAAAATCATCTGCCCCATCAGTCATGTTTTTCATTTTGAATAATTGAACATAACAAACATTTACAAAAAAATATGTTTCCGAGAGTTTAGAAGATATCATGATTTTTCCGCTGACTCGGCTATTAGGCATTTCCGCAATTCCAAACGATTTTCTCCGCAAAACATTCAACATGTATTCTATTTTTCAAAATTCAATTACAGTGACATGCCCATTAATAGATTAATGGATGCGGTGCTGAAAGTTCATTATTGACAATGAATTGCATCCATGTGCCATATGGATCGCCGGTAAATACATTACAGGACTGGACAGATTTACATAAAACCATCGAAAATCCCCGATTCCATATATAGAAAAGATAATGTGGCAATCGTTAAAAGTTTACACTTTGATAAAAAAATAATCAATTACGCTATCCTTAATGATTTTCGGCTCAGCATGTGACGTGCTAAACGTACTTCACAATCATATTAATTACTTTTCTCTGTAGCAACCATAAACTCTTGCTCAGTCAAATTAGCCCTAAAATGACTTTAAAATTTTCAATATAAATTCAACCTTTCCTGCACGTGACATGCTCATTATTAGTTCTGTCTTTAACTGTTGTATAAACTCGAACAGTTTATTAGAAGTTTTATTAATAGAAATCGAATTAGGGCTGGGAGAAGGAAAATGTATGAATGATGTTCCGCAACTTCGGATGATTTATTACGTAGTGATGTCTCGATATGCTTCATAAATTTCGGTATCTTATTTTAATGGCTATCAGTTACGGTTCGTTATAGGTTTTTTTAGGGCTTCTGTGAATGTTCGATATGTTGATGTATACGGCCCGAAAAATAATTTGTTTCTTCATAGGAATAATAAATGTAACAGTAAGCGTGAGTTTCATAATAGAGTCCAGTCATAACCGTCAATTTAAGTGGAGCTCGTATAGCCTTGGACATACAGAACATGTTCACTATGAAGGGAATAAGTTCGATAAAGTCTTACCTAATTTTTTTCTGCAAAAATTAAATTAAGAACATTTTAAATTGAATTTTCTCGATTATTTTCCGCTCTTTTTGAATTTCGAAACAGATCTACAAAATTTTGTCATACAGGGTGTTGATTTTGACATACAACATATTATTAGTTTTTTATTAAGCCGGATCGAGATTTCTATTTTAGTTTATTATGAAGTTCTATCAAGTAAAATTAGTAAAATATATATTTTAAATATGCACCCTTTATACAAGGTGATTAAATAGTTATGACTAAAGAAAGATTTGGCCAAAATCAATAAAACATTTTGTATCTCAGTAAGAAAGGACGATGATGCATTAATGCCAGGTAATTTAGAACCGCCAAAGTGTCGTCTATCCACAAGTAACGTATGTACCTTGAACTTTGAGCCTCTATGTATTAAAAAAAAAAAGTTATGGCCAAAAATAGTACATATTTGCTTATCGGATCTTTCTCTCTCCCTCTCTCTCTCTCTCTCTATCTCTTGGATATGACCATCTTAAGTTGAAATGAAAACTATGCACCCTAAATAAAATATACAGGGTGGGGTAATAGTGCGTCGGACCTCGATATCCCGAGTTCTACGATAGCTAGACATTTTTCTAAAAAATGTAAGTAAACTACATAAAAAAGTCTATAACAGGAAATTATTTTCGAACATACAGGGCGAGCCAAGACGAAATTACAGGACCAAGTGCCTTTTTTTAAAAGGAATGCTATGCATATCAGCACATTTTTTAAAGCTTACATCCCGGTATTTTTACAATAGCGACATGTAAAATAGCTGGACCGCTAGATGGCACCTGCCGACTATTTTACATGTCGCTATTGTAAAAATACCGGGATGTACCAAGTAGTCAAAGGATCCTCGTGCCGGTCGTCACATGCCTACCTTGCACTGACGAGAGCCAACAGCTCGAAACTGCAGTCTGCAAGTGGTGTGTGACGGCTGGCAAGAGAGCTCCTTTAAGTAGGATCAGTCTTTCGGCTGGTGTTTGTTGCAATCGAAGCATTAGCGTTTTGATGGTAATATGCAATTATTACACTTAACGTGCCAGACTTGTAACTTGTAGTTCAGCGCTCGGCGGGGCACATAGCCCGGAGAGTAGCTGTTGGTTGCAGTCTGGTTACGTTCCTTATAGTAAAATAAGGATTTTATAGAGGAGTTTGCAACTAAAAATATTATGTTTTAAGAACAAGTTTGTTAAATTCCGTTAACGTTAATCGCCGTAATCGATATATAAAAAAAATTGGCATCTCCTCACCACTTTAGTGGTGATCTGATCTGCTGATCTGCGCCCTATTAGTCTGCTCTCGGTTCCTCTAAAAATTACGGAATCGGCTATATATGAACAACTATCTGAATATGTTTATCAACACTCAATAATTCCTTCTAACCAGTCTGGATTCCGAAAAGGTTTTAGTACTTCTACTTTACAAAGTAATATAACTGACGATATCTTGCGAGCCATTGATACCACGCAAGTCACCTCCCTGACATTACTTGATATGACAAAGGCTTTTGACTCTCTAGATATTAATTGCTTGATTGCAAAACTAAGCTATTATGGCGTATCTGAAAGTACTTTCTTCTGGTTTCAAAATTATCTCCACGGCAGACAACAGTTTACGAGTGTTAATACAGGAAACTCGATACTAACATCACATTATAGATCAGTTAAATCTGGTGTTCCACAGGGATCTATCCTTGGACCACTTCTTTTTATTATTTTTATTGCGGATGTAGCAAGGCTCCCACTTAATTCAAAATTATACATGTAGGCGGATGATATTCAGCTAATGCATAGTTTCTCCTCTACAGAAGCTCAAATGGCTGAATTTTACATAAATAATGATTTACGTCTTATATACAAATGGACAATCCAAAATACTCTTATGCTAAATGCTAACAAAAGCCAAAATATTGTTTTTGGAACATCTCAGCAGCTATTGAATCTTAGAGAACTGAATATTCAAGTAAATAATGAGATCATTGCATCAACCAACAACGTTAAAAATCTGGGTGTTAATTTTGATCCTTTATTAAATTTCTCTAATCACGTAAATACTATTTGTAATGGTAATATGCAATTATTACACTTAACGCGCCAGACTTTTAACTTGTAATTCAGCGCTTGGCGGGCACATAGCAAAAAAATATTATGTATTAATATTCCGCCCTCTAAAAGCACATTTGAAATAAATAAGTGTTTATTTTTCAATTAAGATCTTTTTAAATTGAATTTTTCAAATGGAATTCTTAACAGATGTCTGTTTACAGATGAGACACAATTTACAAGAGATGGTGTTTATAATTTAATAAATTTACATGTTTGAACAGAAAAGAATCCGCATGCTGTAAGACAGAATAAATCCAAACATCGATTTGCTGTAATCATTTGATTGGGCCACATATCCTCCCTGGTAGATTATCAGGTGAACTCTTTATTTAGACTTTTTGCCAAATTTTTTATCCGTGTCATTGGAAAATGAAAATATTGTGGGAATGTATTACCAGCATGATGCGCCTCACCCCATTTTAGGAATATTGTGAGAAATTTCCTAAATAACAATTTTCCAAATATGTAGATAGGTCGAAATGGACCTCATCATTGGCCTGCAAGGTCACCGGATTTCAATCCTATTGTTTATTATCTTTGGTGACATTTACAAGTAAAGGTATATAACGTAGCCATTAATAGTAGAGCGGAACTTTTGGAACGCATTAATAACACTTGCGTAGAAGTTAAACAATCCAGATATGATTAGACGTGCAATTAGAAATATTATTACTACAGCAAGGAAATGTATTCAACGAAATGGAGGCCACTTTGAACAGTTATTGTAGTTATATATTTATTACTTTCACTTATTTTTTATTATTATTGTACATACATACATTAAAAATAATATTATTTTTAACGCGTTTTTAATAGCTTCACCTGTAGTTTGTAACGGAATCTTTGAACGTGATTCTCACCCACTTCAAAGCGTCAGATTAAACTGAAACTTTGCACACTCATCAAGGATCGATGACAATACAATAATTTGACAACTTTGTCCTAATGTTCTCAACCAGGATCATCAGGATAAAACAAAATTTAAAAAATGACTAATCTATTGCCGAGATTTTGCCGGAGGCGTCGCTGTTATTAATATATATTTTATTATTTTATTAGCTTCACCTGTATATTTGTAAGGGAATTTTTGAACGTGATTATGTCATGTCACTAGCGTCAACTTCAGGGAACCGGGCATACCCTGTTGTATAAGGGCCTTACCCTTCTATCGGACTTTTGGAGAATTAACCGTTTAATTGTCCATTACTCGTGGAAACAACAATGAAAAATGAAACTACAATACAAAAAACAAGAGGAGATTGGGAAAAAAATTATAGTTTAAAAAACTTAAAAAACCATCTTTAGTAAAGTGTATACGACCAGAATTGAAACCGCATAAAAACTAAAAGCCGGTAAAAACAATCGGCATCTCTTTATTGTTTTTCTTATGACAAGCATTTCTATTTGCGTCCGCAAGAGATGCCGACTGTTTTTGCCGGCTTTTAGTTTTTATACGGTTTCAATTCTGGTCGTATTCACTATAATAAACTGAACTAAAAAGTAAAACAACTGAAATTATTGAGTGAAAATTCATCTCACTATACCTACCATAGTTCTACTTAGGTAGTCTTACTTTCTTTGCCAATATATGTATTTAAAAAAAAGTTATGACCAAAAATAATAAATATTTCCTTATCGGATCTCTCTCGTTGATATACCCATACTAAATACCTTGCTAAAAATGGTGATACATATGAAAATAAACGTTTTAAAAAATCGTTCAAGATATTGCTTAATAAATACCGCGTGGTTATTTTAATAGCTCAAGATTGTAACACGAGGATGTGATATTACAGGTAAAACAATTTTTATAGTCGTTTTATTACTTTAGAAAGTAAATTAAATTATTATAAAGTAATACTTTGACTCTAAAATCTATATAACAAGAAGGTTTTTACGATGTATGTATAAAAATTTCTAGCCCATAAAACCGGAGTACTAAGATTTGTCACGTAGGTGATTTTTTGTCACCTGGATTTGGGATAACTGTGAATGTCAACGCCTTAGCTATCGTATTCCTTAATTCACTATAACGAGAAATGGTTTGTTTTGCCCTAATAAAAAAAATTAAGGAAAGGTTAAATCACTTTAAAATATAGATTTTTATAAAACATTAGGTAAACGTGGGGCTACGTGAATTAAAATAATGGATAATGATGATCGCACTTTGCAAATATTATAATTAATAAGGCCAATGCCTGGAAACTGTGCAGATACGTTCATTTCAATGCTAAAATATAACACATAAAGGGTATCGCGGGTTAAGATAGCTGAAATACCCTAAATCATAAATATTGAAATATACTTGATAAAATGATTCTTTTGGGCCAAAAAAAATAGGGGGATTCATGATCTCCTGGTCCATTGCCCCCATCGATCCTTGTTGGTGGCAGAAAACAGCTTTTTCAGTATTTTTTTTTAATAGAGATGCAAGTTAAAACCTGAAAAAATTGGTGAAGATAGGTGACAATGTTAAAGAACACGATAAAACCCTCGATGTATTTTTGGAAACTGTAACAAAATCCAACTTTTTTCGCATGAAAAGCGTGCTTCACGTAAAAATATCGTGGAAGAGGTTTTTAATGTTTTAATCATATTTTCGCTCTACGGAGCGATTTTTATGCAAAAATTTCAATAACTCCTCAAGGAGCGTCATTTTAGAAAGTGTAGTAAATGTCGCTGCACAGGGACGTAATGTCGCCCCGACCACCAAAATTTAGAAAGTATAACAATAATTTCGGAAATTTCAAAATTAAAAACCCTTTTACGAATCCACGTTGTTAAGCACTGCAACTCATGCGTGGTATTAAATATGAGGACAAGCTAATCCAGCTTCTATTCAAAGTATATCGCGAGTTTTAGTGAAAACAGCCCTTAGCGACATGGGACCTCCATCATTTCCTAGCAGTCGATTTTGACGGGAAAATGATGAATTTTAACGGGATTTTTCCTAAACCGGTTCCTCAGTGATTCGGTGTCAGAAAAGTATCTTCACCATGTACTCATATGTGCATGGGACCGCCTTACCTGAACGTATGAAATTGTAATTGCCCAAATATATTTCAAAGTCGTTGCGATTCAAGCATTTTCAAGCTCCGAGGAGCGACCAAAATTGATATTGAAATAAAAATACGTGCATAGACAGGCAAGCAAAAGCCCACCAAAATTTTATAAACATTGAACTTTTCTTGAATCTTTTTAAAAATCGTAAGTAATCGTTAGCTCAAAAACTGCATATTGGATAGTAATTGGTACATTATAAATCGTTCCGTTCCTCACCATGTGTTGTACACGGGCCAGACTATTGTTTGTCAAAACATATTTCTTGAAGTTGTTGTAAAACATAAATTTTTGAAGATTTAATATATATTTTTGAACTTTATATTGTCTTTTACTTGTGTTTTCAAAATTCCCTTTCAGGTATAATTTTAAGAAAGAGTTAGTACCTCCAGTGTTAGATTTATAGTGTTACGACGTCGAATAGATACCATCAGAGCAGCAGTTAAGCAAAAAAAAGAACAGCAAGTATAAATTTTATATTATTCTCCGTCTAAAACAGTCATTTTGAACCCTTATTTTGTGAACATTAACATTCATTTTTGAAAAATAGTAAAAGTCCTTCAGGCTCCAGAAGATGGATCGTTCACAATAACAATTCCTCTTGATGGAAATGTTTTGTATGATCTTCATAAATATTCATAAAAATTAATAATTCCATTTTCTTAAATTTTCTAGAGTATTTAAAAAATATTTTTCGACCACTTTTTAGACTTCATTAAACACTTCTAAGATTTTTTGTCGATTTTTCCATTCTCTGCGTCACATTTAAAAAATTATGAAAATTAAAATAAATTGAAGCAGAAAATGCATACATTTTATGTTTGGCTAATGCAGCAATGGTAAAATGTTGATTTTAAAGTCTTTACAATAACGAAATCTGTGGCACCAAATAATTCCTCTTGTGTCGTCTTGACGGAGAATGACTATAAGTATACAACGTCCATTCGTTTGTCCTGACGCCTGCACTAAACCATCCAAGCTCAACACATCTCCAACCACATAAATGCCTACCTGTGGGCGTTATCACGGCCATATTTATATCAATAAGCTGGTTATTATGGAATTAAATACATCGTTAAGACATGAAATATTTTCGCGTTACTTCTCTGAATGCCAAAACATAAACATGGAAATATAAAGCGACAACGGCGCCGTGTATCATTTGAAACTGAAAATTACTCGGGTACATATCTCAAGTAAATCGCAGACGAGTACCAGACAGTTAAAGACGGTGCTGATTGAATTTCTGTGGAAAATTTCAGTTACGTCGCAAAGCCTACTTTTAATGACGCCTACCTCCCGCCTGGAGTTTGATTAGGTTTTATACTTTCCTGATTAAGGAAACTCGGTGAGCTTGCAAGAAATGTACAGAGCACTTGAAAGAGAGACAAAAGTTTTAGCCCAGGAAAATGGAAAAAATAATAGACCAAAAGTTATTCAGTCGAAATCTTCTTAGAAGATTATTTGTACTGTTATAGTTCGAACCGCCACTTTGAAGAAATGGTGAGAAAATGTATTTTGAGCAAATGTCACATAAACTAAGGAAAAAGTCACCATATTAAAAATAAAACAGAAGAGACCATTCGCTATTTCTATTTTCTCTCAAGCAAGGACAAATTAAAATTGAAAACTCGCAAGCAGGTACCTAACACACACATCCTCTTTATTGCTCCTAAGAATGAGAGTCCTACAAGGAACCATAATGGACCCAATCTTATTTATTGCATATATAGGTGATTAATCTTTATATAGTTCAAGTAGGAATACACTGAGACAGAAAAACTTAACAAAAACTTTACGACATAATTATTATCGTCGCGGGCCATGGCGCTAAGGTGAAGTAAATAGATCCCAGTAAATAAAAAACGCAACAAAAACTTTTCAACATAATTATATTGTCGCGGGTCACGGCGCCAGGCCTGATATCAAATAACGAGCCGAGACCCAACGCACATTAAAAACCTATAAAGGTAAGCGAGTCAATTTGCGAACAGAACTAAAAAAGAGTACCGGTATTTTAATGAGGTCGTAAAGTTTTTGTTGGGTTTCTTATGTCTCAGGATTTTCCTACTTGAACTATACCGAGTTCAAATCATGAGTGTTGTCGTCCACGTCATTATCATTTAATTTCCGAATCAACTTATCTCAACGTCACACAGAATGACACGTATAGGCGTATTAACGTACGCAAAAGACGAGAAAATATTTTGTGATGAAAATATCTGGACAATAATAGCATGCGATAAAATGAATTTTTTTAACATCCGTTGCCGTACTTGATTTTAGAATTCACCTCATGAATATCTTGCAAAGATAAAAGGGAACATCCGTTACGTTTTTCCTGATTAAAACACTCGTTTAATATCACCACCATGTCTCTGGCTACTCCGTTCAGTCTTCTATCCACCGCACGCTACTGAGTTCACAGAGGCTGACAGAATGCTCAACGTTGGTTGAGGCTACGACTAACGCTTGTAATATTCATTGGTAAAACAAATTGTTGCGCTTGGGAGTTCTGTCGTAGCCTCAGCAGACGTGACTTTTTGTTATTCACAGCCTATGCGATTTGCATTTGCAAAGATAGAAAAATCGTATGTCGTTGATAAGTACATACATTGATGACGTGACAATATTAGTGATTTCAACTATAAATAATGTCAAAGTTAATCTATAGGCAAATGATATCATCTTTTTTTAAGTAATAAATGTAAAGGACCTCCAGAAAATAATATTATCATAAATATCAAATCTATAACATTTTTCATGCGTCTGGAATAACCATTCCATTGTCGGCGAAATCAAAATGTGTAATCTCCTTCATTTATTATCTATCCCGAAACTGTAGCTCGTTATGCTCTTCTCGAAAAGTATTCAGGTAAAATTTTCATGTATTTTGACTAGTTATTGAATTCCAAACAGCTTTTGAAATGTCGGTCTGTCCATCACGTTTCTTGTACGTACAAAAGCTGTATTCAGATTTGAGCAGTAAGTTTTTCTTCTTCTTCTTAGCGGTGCAATTATAAATCGCAGCACTCAGGCCTTATTCAGGCTGGGCTCCAGATCAAAGGCCAGAATCCTTCGCAGCGGGGCATTCCTTACTTCCTCCGGCACAGGGAAGCCTATACCCCAGTGTTTATGCCTCAAATTCGTGAGACTGGGGCATGAGGTTAGGAGGTGGATGGAAGTTTGCTTCTCCTCTCCACAAAACCTGCACTAGGAGTTGTTAACCACCCCGATGGTGTGCAGGTGTTTCCGGAAAGAGCCGTGTCGAGTCAAGAGACTAACCACGACCCTAATTTGCTTTCGTCCTAGATGCAGTAATTGTTCCGCTCTCTTCGGCAAGGATTCTGGGATGAGGAGCTTCGCTTGTCGAAGTCCTGGGTGGGGGCTCCAGATGTCCACGAACTGGGAATGAGACCAGTCCTCTATTGACCTATTGGCGTTTGCTTTAGACTAAGTCAGGGCTGGCTCCGGGCCCCTCAAGGGCTCTTGAGAGCCCTCTTTGGCCAGAGCATCTGCCTGCTCGTTACCCTCAATGTTACTGTGTACAGGCACCCAGAGAAGCTTGACCCAATTGGATGAGCCAAGTTCGCAGAGCGCCTTTTTCCAGTTCTGAACCAAGGAAGATTTGGTTTTAACTGAAGGCAAGGCCTCGAGGGCCGCTTAGTACATTACATATACATATATAGAATATTGCCCTGGGTTTCTCGCAGTATATTCCCGCTCCGGAACCATCCTCAGGTCTAGATTGAGAGAGAGCAGTAAGTTCAGTTAATGTTAGCTAAAGGAAGAGCCCTTTTGTTTTTGAAGAAAATGGTTTTGTAGATATAAAAGTTGTGAGACATTTTATCTTTAATAAGAATCTACAAAAACAAAAATGTTGGCTAGTGTCACGAGGAACGTTTCGCCCATTAAGCTGGCACCATCAAAAGATGATTGCAAATATATCACTTATGACATATTTTCCTAAAACTTCTAAAAGAATCAAGCTTAACAATTATAAAAAAATGAATAAACCGGCCCTTAATTTTAAGACCTTTTTCACTGGTCTATTTAGAGGCCTTGAGACTCGCAGCTTTTTAATGTGGTTGCCATTCATTACATCCACGGGGGCGAACGTAATAACGATAAAACCGTTATATATAATCAGAGAAAATGCTCGCCGGCCACAAATGAGTCTCGACTGAGTCTCATGAGTACGTATTCAGATGCGGAATTTATAATTCGAGAAACAGGTATATCTGATGCAATAAGGGTGTACGTGTACGCGCCATTATCCTGAATTATAGCGACAGTGTAAATGCCACTTGATTTTTTTAAAAGTAAAGTGGATCTGCAGTCGGCGGCGGAGCGACAGCAGCCTCGATAAATTTATTTTGATGCATAGAAAAGTCACAATGCACAATATAAGCCCATTGAAGATTCAATGCCATTTAAATGCCAGTACAATAAAGTGCGAAAAAAATACGTTTAGTTAAAAGGAACAACATTTATGTCATTAACCATCATCAATCTGCTGTACCAAAATGGTGGATTTCTCGCAGAACCTGATTGCATGGAAGACGTAGTCGCACAAGTAAAGTGGATTTTCTTTTTTGCTCTTGCTTCTATACCGTCCAGGGTGTACGCTTGCGAGAGAAAATATTCATACGATTTTGCCACGCTGTGAAACTGAAAAGTGAATTAAGATTTTCGCGTATCCAGGGCCAGGCAAAGCAGATTTATCAACATTTGATTATGTTAGTTGTTACTGTGACAATATGTACATTCAGGCTTTCCCAGGAAGTAGAACAATTTTTCAATTTTTTCTGTGGTATGTTTTATAATGTGATAGCAAGGTTTGGTCGCAAGCAAGCTCCGCAAGTGAACAAAGTAAGACATCTTTAGGCATGGTGCGTAAACTCAATAAAATAATTGGCAATTCATCATACCAGTGATTCCATTAGCCCTTGCTAACAACGTAGTTTTCAATGTTCTACGGACTCGCTCAACCATGCCATTGCTTTGAGGATGACATATTGTCGTGTGAATCCGATGGAACCCTCCGAATTTGGAAAGTTCGCGAAATAAATTTGATTCGAACTGGACATCTTGATCTGTAGCGAAATTTTGAAATAACGTTTTAGCAATGGTTTCAGCAGAAATATCTAGTAAGGGATATGCTTATGGTCGGGGTGTGAATCGTTCGACCACCGTGAAGATGTAACGAGACCGGTTGGAAGGTGGTAAAGATCCAACGAGGTCTACGTGAATGTGTACTATGTGTACTATAAATGGCGAGTCTGACGTGGAGTCTTTTCTAAATAATGGTTTGTGATCAGTAAAACAGGTAAAAATGCGACCTTCTAATAAATGCCTGAAATGTTTGATTGAAGTATAAAGTGACAGCATTCTCTGGCCAAAGTGGAGTAACGTTTTTGAGTATCGTTAATTTGCGGGCTAAGAAAGCTAAAAACTTCTATCATATTTGATGATGATTTGTCTACGTCACTTTAAATGTGGGACACCCTGTGTCCAATGATGCCGAGTAACCCTGTAGGTGTAGAGTTCATATGTAAATTAAATTGATTACAATAATAACGCAACGTATCATGTTCAGAACCACTAGAAACTATTATAGATTTAGACAGAGTACATAAATTCCAGATTTCTTTCGTCGTGAATACCTGCACTAGAGTTAACATCGGCCACAAGTACTAGAATTTAAAAAAGGCGCAGTAAAATAGGAATTTTCTGGAAGGAATAAAACACGATCAAAGCAACTCTGATCAAGAAACATAGGTGTTGTTCGGTAATGGCGTCATTAGTGAACACGAAAGTGAGCGCTGTTAAATTATCGACATCATTACGAAATTTATTATCAACTGGCATTAATCCCTATTCGAACACTAATAGACAACCCGCATCTAGTCCCAAATCATCACAAATCATTACAATTGCCTCTATTAAGTTGTACCTACAAGCGTAATCCCCCACGACAATTTACTTTAAAAAAGTGTCGATTAAGTGTTCTTATCTGAGCCTCAATCTGATAACTGGTTTATTAAATCATTTTAATAAAGTTAATGGCGATTTACATATCAGACCATTGATTCGCTCGATTAAAATTGATATTGACAGATTTATCATGTCTGTTAATAAGGACACTGTAAATATTAATAAACATAAAACATACTAATTATCTGCAACTAATGAATATTTCATGTCGCGTTTTTAACCATCAGAACTTGAATAATTTTGCAAATGTTGCTTGTGGGTTTATTTGTAATAGGTATATAATCTATCGCTTACTCTGATAGATATAATTTGTCAACTAAGAGCTTTTAAATGCAGAAATATCAGTTGTTCTCAATTCAGAATTAATCTATATCTACATTAGCTTCCTAAAAATTGTAGTGGATATCTATTTCATGGGGTTCAAGTCTGGTGGGTGAGAAGGCCATATCATTCTTAAATCACATTCTCTTCAAAAAAGTTAGTAATACACAAGCGCGTTCTACGATTACCCTTCCACCCATATCATATGTCCATTTAACAGTTTTATATAAAAACTAGTATTTTGTTTATATTTAGCGCGATCTGTGTAACATTTTGATTCAGTTTTTGTAAGTGAAACTGTTTTCAACCAGCAGAAATTTACTTGTATAACTGCTAAATCATTTCACATTATTTTATGTACTTAGTTTTATATCTTAGGAACTCAGTCATGTTTTTTTACACTATTATGTATCTCTGTTCCGTTCTATACAGCATCCCAGGAAACGATTATGGATTGTCTAAAAACATTTATTTACATCAGATACCTATATTACAATTTTTATATTTTTGTTTACTATGTAAGTACATATAGTTATTTTCCTTACCTTTCTCGTTACTATATATAGTATATCCTATAAGATGAGTTCTCACAATATGTTT
Organism: Leptura quadrifasciata; assembly: GCA_963675555.1. Taxonomy (NCBI): domain Eukaryota; kingdom Metazoa; phylum Arthropoda; class Insecta; order Coleoptera; family Cerambycidae; genus Leptura; species Leptura quadrifasciata. The sequence goes on along the minus strand of OY776681.1, from coordinate 6,476,762 downwards.
TACTATTTATTACAGCTGTTCTTATTTTTGGTTATGTATTTACAAATTGTTGCAATCTAAGTCAGCTGTGGTATGAAAACTATTATTATAGATTCCATATCGACCATATGCCACTATTTTAGTTGTGAGTAAAGGAAATTGTAGAATTTGCGACCTGCTAGTTGTTGCGCTTAACTTGATCATTGACAGATGGCCATACCTGTACTATTTCTATATTTTATAGCTTTCAATTCAATTAGGGGAAATAGATTTTTCAAGTTTATCAAGTAGCATTATATTGCAGTAAGTAGGACAAAAAAAGTTTACCTTATTAGTAACACTCACCAGGAAATTTTTTGCTTGCAGCCTTTGTAGTGATTCGAACGTATATAAATTTTAACTGTGGACTTCAGTAATTGATATTACATTTTTATATCCGCGTTAACAAGTATTTAACATCCAGCTTGCGAAATCAGCTTATATACTTATATTCTTATATGCTTATATATTTATATGTACTTATATACTTATATGTTTATGCACATATATACTTATACATTTCTGTATACGTTTCTGCATAGCTTCTTCATTCCTGCATAGCTTTTGCACAGCAGTAGTTACTCTATGCGGGTTCTGGCGCACTGAGTAGAGGAACACTGGGGGTTCTTAATGACGTCATGAACTGGATGGCATGTGTCCATCAGGCGTCATTGTGAGTTAAGACCTGTTTTTATCTGTTTAAAACCTGTTCAGACCTGCTTAAAACCTGTACAGACCTGTTTGAGACCTGTTTATTTTTTGTACAGAACTGTTTGTAGTTGTTCGAGACCTATTTAAAACCTGTTCAGAGCTGTTTAAAACCTGTACAGACCTGTTTAAAATCCGTTTTGTATCCTGATGGACACATGCCATCCAGTTCATGACGTCATTAAGAACCCCCAGTGTTCCTCTACTCAGTGCGCCAGAACCCGCATAGAGTAACTACTCACAGCTTATCTTTCATATAGATAAAATTTCGTTAACTTTTCATAAACCACCTAGTCGGTTAATTTTCCTACGATTTTCACTCCATTTCGTTAAGAGACGTAAATTGCCAAGGAAACTTTAGACTCCATTCTTGCAACACGAGACAATTGTGAACTTGGATTGCTGTCCCAGAACCAGTCACCTCAACAATAGTCAATCTAGGATCCTGGTATAAATTTGTTATATATATATATATATATATGAAAAATACTAGGTTCTCGGGTTGAACCGCGTCTGAGATTGTTAATGTCTCTTAACATTAACAATCTCAGACGCGGTTCAACCCGAGAACCTAGTATTTTTCATACCAACGACCGCGGAAGCTTCTCGGAACATATATATATATATATATATATATATATATATACATATATTCAATTAGTCTTTATAAACCGATTTATCTATTATTCATGTAATATATTTTAACATTCATTTTAAACTATCTTTTTATTTCTCTTACCAACAATTTCAGTCTGATCTCTAGTAGACTGGTTATTCGAGAAAAAGAGACAATTCTACTTATTTTCACTATAGATTGTGCCCAATTTAACATCAATTTTTCTTTGTCTCCTTTTCTCGAAATAAACAGAAATCTGTCGCTTATGCTGTACATATCAAAAAGGGAAAGTTTCTCCACTCTTACGAATACACTGGATTCACGGCTCTTTGCTCCGACTTTAACCAGCTAGTCGTCCGCATATGTTGCCTCAATTCTTTCCCAAAAATAAATAATAAGGGAAAGGAGGTAACAATCACTCAATACAGTACGTCTGTGTTTTTATAAGAGACTGTAATCGGGTTCGGGTACAGGTACAGTATTGAGTACTGTCCATATGCATTTTAATACAATGTATGATTTTATCTTGTTATTGCAAAGGATGAAGTTACAATATTTTGCTTGCACAGCCCGAGTATTGACCTCCTAATTGATATTATTCATGAATGCACAAAATAATCGCGATAAGAACAGAGCATAGCAGCCAAATCGAAGTTAGTATAAATTGTATCCAGTCTAAAAAAAGCACGCACAAAGATAAAAATCAACGCTTCTTTTATTTCGAATACGTAGAGCAACACCCACCTCGGCTGAATGTTAGATTAGATATACGATCAGATGGGATATCGATGTACAAGCTAGATAAAAAAAAAGCAGTAGGTAGACTGGTTTGGTTTTAATACATTATAAACTCTAATAACGATCCGAATCTCGGTTACATACGCTGTTTAAAGATTTAACAAATTTAAAAGTATAATGGGTAAACGAATTAGCATTAAACAATTACGGGCGAGCGGAACAGGTGTCATGACCATTCAAAGACACTTTGTTGTATTTAATGTATTAATACGAGCTGTCAAATTCAGTGTTAAAACACGTAGGAGGGACTTTTATTTCAGGAAGGAATAAATGCATTTCATTTTCATATTTTCACGTCTTAATATTTATTCATTATTCTTTGGTATATTAATTTAAAAAATAAGCATGTGATGCAAAAATATAAATCAACTAAGTCTGAAAATGATTCGGTGAGATATAAAGAATTAAGAAATTATACACTTGCCAAAAAGGCCTTCCTTAGTACAGTATGTAGGGAAAATAACTCTCGAAACACATGGTACCTATTCGATCTGATAAAAACTTTACTTACAATTCCTGATCAATTTTCCAATCCCCATGAAATAAACAATTGTTTTGCGACATTTTTACAGTCAACGTTCAATATTTGTGATAATAAAATAGAATTTTATAACAATAACGTATTTGATAATAATAAAAAATTTTATTTTCGGCTAACTACAATTAATGAAGTTAATAAAATTATCGAATAAATTAAAGTCTAATGCATATGGTATAGATGATATTTCTGCTTCAATGTTAAAAATTGATACCTAACTCATATAATCAATCATTGTATTGAAAAACATATTACTTTCCTGCTCAATGGAAATTGTCAATAGGCAGACCTATATCTAAAAAAGCGAATGTTATGTCTAGATCTTAATAATAAGTATATTACCTACAATCTCAAAAATATTTGAAAAGGTGCTACATAAACAGATTCACGAGTACTTCGTATCAAACAGACTTAAGAACAGAAAAGTTAATCGCCATAATTTCAGATATTGGAGTGACGAAAACCCTCACTGGATGCTTGAAACACACACGCAGTATCCACAAAAATTAAATGTTTGGGCAGGAGTTTTCAGGGATCGAATCATAGGACCGTTTTTCATAGATGGAAATTTGGATGGAGAAAAATACTTGGCAATGTTGACAAACCAAATAGTTCCCGCAATACAAGAGATTGCTGGTGATGAGTTCGATAATGTTTGGTTCCAGCAAGATTCCTCCACACTATCGGGATATTGTTAGGGACTATTTGAATGACACTTTCGAAAATCGATGGATAGGTCGAAGAGGAACTATTGAATGGCCAGCAATATCTCCCGACCTCGCGCCACTTGATTATTTTGTTTGGGGCTACGTAAAGGGTCAGGTTTATTTCACTAAACCTCGTGATTTGGATGAGTGAGGCAACGCATAATAAACATTTTTGCAGAAATACCACCTCAAATGATAAGAAGTGCTATTGAAAATTTTTACGTTCGTCTCGGACAATGCCAAGAAGTCAATGGGCACCATTTTGAACACCTGCTATAATCTTGAAATTAAAACCTGCTAGTGTAGCAGTTAAGCTATAAACTAATTGCCTCAACTGGCCGAAATCCTCACCTTGCCTTAAATGGCTGAGTTACCTCCTTGCCTTCACTAGCTGGGATCAAGAACTTGTATGAAGTGGCTGAATTAAGAGGTAAAACCACCGTTAGTTTTTTTTTTAAATCGAGTTTTTTATTGCCCTGTAAAAAATGTAAATTGAAAATTACTAGCTGCTAATAAATGTACAGAATGTTAATAGTTGTTGTAATTTCCGCACGACCGTGTAAAATCGCTGTTCTCAAAACAGCTCGGGAAATCATTCACTCTGAGATCAGTAATTTTACTTTTCGTACTTTTTTAAGTATGCGTTCAAAACTTTCATGTTTTCACTCAATTTTTTGCGATTGCAGCGACACCTTGCGAGAATCGGAAAAAATGCCCGATATAAAATTCACGTATTTTTGGCCGTGGAATCCGAATCCGCTATAAAAAATAGCGATTTTCTTTACAAATTCCAAAGTTACCCCCCGCCCCACCCACTGCGTTAGTGGTGGGAGAGTAGAATCCAATGTCATTGGATAGATTTAGCAAAAATAACAAATACGTGTTTTTCAGTTTTTGAATTGGACGTTTTTTATGGGCACAAGACGCTACTCTTGAAACAGTAATGTTTTCTTTTCATTTTTTGCGATTACAGCGACACCATGCAAGAATCGAAAAAAATGTCTGGAATAAAATTTACGTATTTTTTGCCGTAGAATCCGATTCCGCAATAAAAAATAGGGGTTTCCATTTGAAATTTTAAAGTGCCCCTCGCCCCACCCTAAGGGTGGTGGTTGAGGAGGTCATTTTGGTATCAGTAGATAGTTTTCTGAAAAATTTTTGACACGTTTTTTTTATTTTTCGATTTGATGCAAACTGTTCGAGATTTTCCACCGCTTCCACACTTTTCTAACACCCGGTATGTATCAAAAAGCTCTCTAAATGCTCTTTTGATTATCTATCACCACCTTTCTATTTCTATTTTTTACTTTTTTTCCTTTTCTTTTGTTTAATTAAATTGACAAGCATTTTATTTTAATTTGTAATTCTTATAAAAAAAAAATCAGATTGTTAAGTTACGCTACTCACTCACAAACAAGGACTCAACAAAGTTCTTCGTGAGTTCAGCTGGTTTATTCACACTTGTTTATAGTATTATGTAAGAAATATGTACTTCCTTCCATCTCTTATTGAATTTATATTTGAAAATTCGCTGAATGTATAAGGCTTTCCTCCCCGCAATTCAAACGTGGCAAATTAAAGTACAAGCATGTGAAGTGTAAAAACGAACGTAATAACGAACGGTCCAAGTATGCACTTCCATGCTTTTATGCCGTAAAGTGCGGCTAAATTAGGTTTTAAAGTGGCGGTATAATCAAGAAAAATGTATTTTGTTATTAAATTCAAGCTCAAATTAACTACTTTGCGTCTAAAAACTTTGTAATAACATACATACATTTCTGGTATCACAATATTTTACAAAATTACACGTTGTCGCCGCAACAGCCTTGCAATTTGAACCGGTAAAATTATACTCGAGTATTATTATTATGTTTTCCTGTGTACGTGTTGATGTGAAGACGAACCTCGTCGGTTTCAATATGTGTTATACCATTAAGTTTCCTCCGAGAATAATTCGTAGGAATCTAAATACACTGGATTTATTTTTGCGAAGATGATTTTCATTAACTTTAATATACTATGCTACAAAACATAGTTCTAGTTACAGAATAGGAATACTATAAACAAAAACAAATTTACAGTTAGTGGAGTAAAGATAGATTTTGACAGAAATTTTACATACCTAGAGTAACGCGACATAACTTGGCCAAAATTCAACCGAATTTGATGAAATTGCCATCCCAAATTCTGTCAATCCAACAGATAATGGATTGATGCCGATAAGTACTGATAAAGCTCTTTTTTCTAATGAATTACTCAATATAATTGCTTGTGATTGTAAGGTCGGTTGCAAAACTAAACGTTGCTCATGCAAAACCATTGGCGTCACATGCAGAAATTTATGCAACAATGCAAGGAATATTCTGTGTCAAAATGCAGAAAATGTTGTTGACGAAGCTATGGTTGATGAAGAGCCTGAGCAATTAGAAATTAGTCCTGATATTTTTGATAATTATGAATGATGATGATGTTTGTACTTTAGAGAATATTTCAGATGTATACGATTTTAGCGACGACGAGGGTGAAGAAATATACCAAACTCCAGTTACCGATGCGGAAGTAGATACTTCTAGCAGCAGTAGCAACATCTAGTACAACTACTGGGAAAAGAAAACACGAATAAAATAATAATCAATATATGTAAAAAGGTTAATAAAAATCAAGTGAAATTTCGAAAAAAAAATGACATCTTGCCTTCGAGAGTTATTTTTTTATCTAAATATTTAAAACCTGCTCACAATCACTTTTTATTATTGCTATTGAAGTTTTTATAATAAATAATTATAGGTATACTTGTGCGCGCATACGTATAATACCGAAAATAACGAGAAATATTTATATAATAAAATTAAATACCGCAGTGACGTCCATACCTTGAACTTGAGATTCCGAGGGCTGATATCACCTCCACATTATAGAACTACTTTGTACCGTATATGCTTTTCATATAATATACTCTTATTATACAATAAAGTACCATTTGATTACAGAAGTTTTAAATTTCCTAAGTTTAAAATCATGTACAAAAAATTTCTCTTAACCCCTTAAATGAAACTAAGTCATACATATATACCTTACATTTTATTTCAGATGAAAATGGCCTTATCTGTTTATTTCAAGTTTAATTTTTAGTTTAAGATTTTCCGTAGTTCTCTCCTCTATTACTTTTACTCAGTGAAAATTGTGCCGATTTATATAACCTATAAAATGGTTTAAGGACATTTGAAATCCATGGCCTACTTTAAGAGTTATGGCGGAAAATATCTAAAATGCGGAAAACGTCTAGGCCAAATATCTCCGTTATTTGAAGAGATACGAGAAAATTCTAAGGCAAATTTTTTTTGTAAAACAAAGTGTTTCAACGAGGTTTTATCTAATATTTTTCAAAACCGCTGTATTTTGAGATTTACTCTTCAGGCTGTTAAAAAAATTATTTAAAAACGGGTGGGAAATGGCGCCATTAAATAGAGTATTTTCCTCCCTTTTCAACGATATATCGCATGCCATATTTATTATTTTAAAATAGTTGGCCATGAACAAACTTGACAATTTAATTTTTTGACAGATCATCTCAGTTAATACTCAAACTCTCACTCAATCACACTCGTTCAAGAATTGAGAATTCACTCACATTGATCGTTATAATATGTTCGTTACATATTGCCAATGCAATTTTAACTCTGGATTAGCTCAAGTAAAATATAGAGGCAGATTTCCACAATCACTACAGTCGAATAAAATTCTGTTCAGAAATTAGTTACGAAACTGAAAAATAATGGTTCATTTTTAAAGAAGACAAGGTTGAACAATGTTACTGATAATGTAAATAAGGTAAACCGAGTTATTAATTATGTAAGAAATAAAAATACAGAAAATTTGGAAACATCATTAAGAGAAATTCAAATTGATTGTTATATAAATAAAACAAGTGCTAGAAAAATTTTAAAGAAAAATGGTTACCGGTGTTATAAAGCCAAAAAAGTTCACAATTTACAAGCGGGGGACAAACCAAGGAGGACGACTCGATTGTGCATAAGAAATCGCGGTGGACACTTTGAACACTTGATATGATATCTTAAAAATTATTTTGAGGATTAGATAAATATTAATGTTCTGTGTGCTATATTCTTTTTATTATTAATTTGCTCTTGTTACCTGAATTTACTGTATTCTTCTTAATTGTGTTATTGAATTATTTTATCGTTTTATTTAATCAGACTTCTCCACGGCAAGTATAATGCTTGTTTAAAAAGAAATTATTGGTTTAAAAAAAATTACTAACGTAGTACTAATGAATAAATATGGCATCTGATATATCGTTGAAAAGGGAGGAAAATACTATATTTAATGGCGCTATTTCCCGCCCGTTTCAAAATAATATTTTTAACAGCCTGAAGAGTAAATCTCAAAATACAGCGGTTTTGAAAAAAATTAGATAAAACCTCGTTGAAACACTCTGTATTGAAAAAAATTTTCGCCTTAGAATTTTTCTCGTATCTCTTCAAATAACGGAGATATTTGGCCTAGACGTTTTCCGCATTTTCGATATTTTCCGCCATAACTCTTAAAGTAGGCCATGGATTTCAAATGTCTTTAAACCATTTTGTTGGTTATATAAATCGGCACAATTTTCGTAAAAATAATTTTTTTTGTACGGTCGATATTAAGTGAGATATTCTCGAGGGCCCTGATAAAATGGACAGCCTGTATATTGATAAAAAATCGGCTAAATTAAAAAAAGTTATTTTTTAGTGAAATTATATAAAAAAAAACCTTCATTCTGGTAAAAAAAAAATCGTGCGGCCATTTGGACAAATTGGAGAACGTTCTTTGAACATCGACAATAAAAGGGTACCGTTTCTTAACTAGCCTTTTTAAAGAGTCCAAAATAAATTAAAACTGGAAAACCACCCATGAAAATGACCAATTTACCCATTTTTCGCAAAAAAGGGTCCCCCCATCTAGTCGATGTAGAAAACTCAGGTTATCCTTAGTTTCGCCAAAACAAACTTATTTTTCTATGTCGTATTGCTCAATGTAAAATTTTCTCTATCGCCTCTATTTTTGGCTATTTTTACTCCACTAGGTATGGATTATAACAATAGGCCTGTAATTATCTAAGGCACTTTATTTTTTATGCTTGTTAAGCTTCTTGGCTCTCCTAGCCTGTTACTGCGAATCTACATTAGGCAAATGCAAATCGAATTAAGATAAATGACAATAAGCGAATCCTCATTACAAATTCTTCGTAGTATTAACTTAATCGGCGTGCCTCATAACATGACAGCTGTAGGTAGCTCATTCTTGCAAACTCCTTAATGAAAAAATGTTTCATTGTCATTCATTCATTAAATTATATTCTGATTGCGCCGAACACGTAGGCCGAATAAAATTAGATTTGTCAAGAAACAATCGCCTCTAAGATAGTATACAATGGCACTCCACTCCTTGAGAAAGACCGATATTATTCAATAGAGGTCTAGTGGCACTGCAAGACAAATGAAAAAGGAGCAGTGACCTGAGTCTTGCTTGACGGATTTGTCGAATCAGAAGCAACGGGTAATTTGTCAAATGTTTCTGCTTCTATGGCCCTTCACAGCGCCTCTAGTCCTATGAAGTCCATCTCCCCGCAGGTGATTATCGTTACTCTATCCTTCCTTTAAATTAAGCGAGCTGGTATAATGACAGTCGGAGGTGCGGTTTAATAAAGAAGATATTACATTCAACTTCGGAATGACATTAAGTACACATCTGAGCAATGGATTGACCTAAGGGCTTAACGTCATTAAGCTAGTCGAAGTTGCAGGAGAATTATCTACTGATATGCAATTTGAGGCAAAGATGGGCAGTTAGGTCACTGAGAGCTATTAAAATGGCACCGTTACATGAAAATTAAAATATATTTTATTGTATCATGGCAATCCTCGATGGGCTGAATTAGACAGTAGAAAATGGCATCTAATGGTAGAGCATTTTGTTATTTGAAAATAAAAGATCCAAATCTATCAGTTACTGATAATTAATATTAAAAATGTTGGAAATTCATATAATGTTCCGGAGCTTTATTATAAATCGATTGAAAAGAAAAAGAGCTTATGTAATAAAATAAATAAAGTACTTGTGGATAACAAATCTTTCACTGACTAGCAAACCCAAGAAAAAAATTATTATCTAAAGTCGTTTTTAAATAAAGTTTTAAATTACTAATTAATTAGTGTTGATTTGGGACGATACATTTACTACTCTTACCATGTAAAGTATGTTAACTACACCAACAGCTTTCTTTTACAGCGAACTTGAAAAACTATCTAATAGACAGCATTCAAACATACACTTTTATCAGTTCCTTTAAGCTATAACAAGTTCTGTTACCTTCCATAAGCGTTAATAATACAAATTGTGCACCACAAGTATCTAATTCATTAAATTTAAGTTGTTTATAAATACGGCTTATCCATAAAAGTGTGACTATGCGTGTATTAAAGACGTATAAGGGAATTTTATTAGCACAGGTGACAACTTTAAAGCAGTTGAAGCGAGAATGCGGAAATAAATATGTTGTCTTCTTGTACCACTCACAAACTGCTTGATGATGCCTCAAAATAATTAATTATTAAAAACATAATATGAATTTAAGAAATAAACTACTATACTAGATCAATCCAGGGGAATCATAAGGCTCCGTCTTGAATGCCCGAACTATTGGGAATGTGAGCATTAGCATATGACAAGTTTTTACTTCCTCCCAAAATCAACATTTAGTGATTTTTTTGCGAATTATAGTCGACATGCTTCAAAATATTAATTCTTGACCAATAACTACAATCAAATACATTGTAAATTTTATTGTATCCAAATATATTCCCCTAAATATGATATAAACTGGTTTTTGGATCTTCCTATTACAAATTAATGTATATTTTTTAATAAATCTCGATTTAATTTTTGAACAACATATCTATCAGAAACGTACAATTGTGTCATCAATAGCAATAGCATCTTGTTACATGCCACTTTCGGGCCATGTAAGGGGCTTTTAAATATTCCGCAATTTATGTGAATACTAAATAGGAATTTAGGTTGGTCCGCCCCTGGCTGCATGAACCATCTAGCGAAGGTGCAAACCGTAGCTGGATGAATTCCTGTCGGTAGATAAGGTGGGAGTTTCCGGTTGTTGAGGGCAGAGGCCAGGCGAGAGAGTCTGAAGGTAACGGGAAAGGAAGATGGTCTTCTAAGGTTCCATTGGAAAATAATTTTATTTTATTCATCATCCGGGTGGATATAAGTGTTTTCCATCAACAAATCGAGTTTTTCTGTTGTGAAACATTGGAATTTTTGAATGGTATACATATTTTAATGGAAACTTGAACCCTTGAGGGGATATAGTTGGGACGCCGAGTCGCCGTTTTTTCCTATAAGTAGCACGTTTTCGAACGTTTTCATTTCAAACTATGACCTAGTTTTCTTTATTATTCAGTCTCTCCGCACCTCGGTAATCGAAGGCCATTTAGCAGCAAGTTTAGAAGGACCCGAGGCTATTTTTACAATTTGGTAAAGAAACCCTCTGGCAAAAGGTAAGGTTATGTTCGTTTATGTTACATTTGGCTATTTTCTTGGGTGAGCAGTTGCTCATGATGATGTATTGTTTTAGGTTTTTTTTTATCTCCGAAACTTTTTATGCCGAAGTTTGTCAGAAGTTTCTCGCAAGAGTTTTTGTAGAACGTTTTTTTGCCCACCACTAGTTTTTTCTAAGGGCATTCCACAACATTAGCCAATCCTTATCCTGTGGCTGTGAAGAGCTGGTGGATGGTTAGACTTCTTGTAACTGGGTAAAGTGTCCTCGACTTCTGGGGTCTGGGACTTCATTCGTGCCTAAGCCTTCGGAACCTGCTGCGTCTTCTTGGCTAAGGCAAGTAACATCCGCCCAGAAAGGTATGTGTTGTGTATGTGTCTGTGTCAACATTATGGAACCAGTGGACTGGGTTGTCGCTGCCAAATTTTGAGCAAACCGCTATTTAGTTTTTTATATTGAGCATCTAACGAGCACGCCCTACTTACCTCTTTGTTTATTGTAAACAATTTGGTTATATGTATGTATAAATATATATGTTTTGTTCCTATTAATGTACTTGAGTAGTGATTATATTTTATGATATATGTTTATCGATTACCATTGCCTACTAGTTAGTTAAATTTGTTGTAGTCACATTCGTTTTAAGCTCTTGCTATATTGTTCGTTGCATACGTATATACACATTTAGATATTGTTTGTTTTACATTAAATTTTATACTACTAAGTAGTCACATTTTTCTTTAAAACCCCCTTGTTGCAACCCACGCCTATTTGCTATACGACTAGCCAGGCAGTGTCAGCTCCCATGCATCGTCAGGAGGGCACTTTAATTTTTTTTGTAGCCTAAAAAAAAGGGGTAACAGCAAAACACCCTTTGGACTCCTAATCAGGGGCCTGTATCATTTTTTAAAAATTATTGTTGTATAGATAGTAAGTCAACGGTTACAATCTCTCAACTTTCCAAGTCAATTTGAAGGAATCATTTATGAAAATAATAAAGAATAAAGGTCCCAGTGCACTACCTTGGGGTGTTAGAAAATTATGGAACCTTGGGATTAGCCTGTCATACAAAAGCGGCCACTTTCCAGACTAGTTCCTACACTAGAAATTTGTTTTTGCGCTAATGCGAGAAAAGGTACAGAAAACTGTTCCAAAATAACTATTTATCTCGTCCATATTAAATAAATTATTGGGTACTTTAATTTTCACAATTAACGCGTTTACGGCTTCCCAAAAATTTTCTGTTGGAAAAGTTATCCTGACATTGTAGTGTAGTCATTTTAGCCCAAAATTTCACAATCAGTTTTAAAAACTCTTACAGGCAAGAGATTTGGTATACATATAGTATTTAGCCACCCGACTAAGGTATTAAAAGTCCCCAAAAAATCCATCTTGGAAAATGTCGGCGGAAAACCCATTTTTCGCACTTCTTATCTCGGAAACTATTCATGTTATAAAAAAACGTTTCAAATGAAAAATGTTTGTCATAAAATTGTCTACACTTTTTGTTCTTAGCATTTTTTTAATATAACTGGCCGTTTAGCCAGAAAATTAATTTTTGATTGTTGAAAAATAGGTCAACACCATGTGCGTCTTTCTTTATCTGTCTAAATGTCATAAATGGGAACATTTTTCATTTGAAACATTTTTTTATAACATGAATAGTTTCCCAGATAGAAATGAGTTTTCGGCCGACATTTTCAAAGATGGCGGCCGTAGCACAACTTTATTTTTCGGGGACTTTTAGTACCTAAGTTGAATGACTAAATACTATATGTATACCAAATTTCTTGCTTGTAAGAGTTTTTTTACCTAATTTTCATAAAATGACTACACTATTGGGACAAGTATGCTACTTTTCAATTCCCAATCTAACTAGCGGTGAAGTTATCTAACTGTTTATAATGTAGATAGGTAGTCATTTAAATTTTTCGATTTTGTATTTTGGTAGAGATTATTTTCTGTCAAAAATAATCTATAGGATTTAAGTAAGGTGGGCGAGGTGGCCACCTTCCTGGTCCAATGGTTTTTAAGACACCGTAGAAGAGAAAGTTAAATAGTTAATAACAGGACTGGATTAACTAGATTAGTTAATGCATTGTGTTATTGTTCATGGCATAAGCTTTTAAGTGATGAGCTACACCTACTGCTTAGAAATTTTTTTGTCAAGAGCGAAGGCAATCAAATGAATGATGATTATTTTTCCGGCGAAACGAATACAATTCTCAAGAATGACATTGCGGCGTATCTACCACTATCTACTACTAATGGTATCTATGACAGAAGAATAATATTTTAAGATTAATATACATATTTTATACTTTGTACGAGAATAATTGAAACTGGTCAGTGTTAAAGCACAGGATCGTGCGCACTGAACTTGATATTTTGTCCTATATATTTAGCAATGGTATCGAGATTCGAATGGTAGTTGAAACTGCGCAGGCGAGTCCGAGACTGGCAATGTAATCAGCCTGAATGAACCATCTACGACTGCACTGGTTTAAAGATAATAAAACGGACAGGCCTACTAGCATAAAAAAGTCGTAAATCGTTTCTCTGTAGTCAACGGTGGACTTATGAGATGTGCCAGTGCAGTGCGTAAATACCTGTTATAATATCAAGCGTAGGAGTTTAGTTAGTTATTGTTCATATTTATAAATATTTACTATTATATAAAAGGTAAAATATTTTAATTATTTACTAATTTACCATGGCTTTCTAGAGACCATTTGAAACAGAGGATAATATAATAACGCGCGAAAATCTTATTATTTTCTTATGACAAGCATTTCTATTTACCTCCGCCCATGTACAATAAAGAGATGCCGAGATGTTTTTGCCGGCTTTTAGTTTTCATACGGTTTCAATTAAGTTCGTTTACACTTTACAATATTATATAATATGGTACTTATTTGAATACAATAAAAGGTACCAAACATTCATATAAATAATTCTTTTATTGTGGTTGAACCCATAGACAGATCTTTGAATTTATAATTTTAAATATCTTGAACATTTTAAATAAGAAAAGTTCTGGAAAATACGAAACATTCTTCCCATGTGACCGCTTTTATAAATCCTATGGTTTGCGAGACAGCAATACTGTTCAATATAAAAAGCACCCTGTATGTTTTCGTGTACATTTTGTGCAATATAACAGTGGACACATTCTTTTAAACAAATATGAAGCTACTTTGCTTTTTAAATTAAAAACCATTGTTATAATTATTATTATTATTCAATTTAAGATAGGTTTATTTTCGTTCTTCGTGTACTTACGTATAAAGGCAATTATTCTAAATCTACGATGCACGGAATGTAATTTATTGTTCCTGTGTTTGAAATTTGCTAAAACTCCATTGTGAATTCCGTATGCAACAGACGCCAGACACGATGTGAGAAGTGTTTGAAAAGCTTGAATTTACATCTGTCCAAACCGCGTCGTTCGGAATAAAACAATGAATGGAAAACTAGTAAAATAAAAGGGTAAATAAACAAGTGAATATAACGCTAAAGTTACTTCGGTACGTTCCTGCACGTTCGCGTGGAAGTGTAAACGTAACGTCAGTCAACTTGATAGGCTGTTAGAATAGTGTTGAATGTAACGCCGAATGAAAGCCTGTTCAGGACATGTACGTTAATTACAGCTTTACCACTTTATTTTTTTCGTAGTCGGATGCTAGCCGGGGCGGTATGCCAGAAAACGGCTGCCCATCTAGTGTCTTTCAGTAGTTTGAAACTGAAGTCATTGTTGAATCGGTAAAGTAATTACAATGGTATTAAAATAATCCAAACGTCTTCGGTTCGAATTCTTCAGCTGCTTTAACAAAAACCTGATCTCTATGATATAATAAATATCTGTAGGGTTGAAATCGGGCCATCAACGAGGCACGGGAAGAGACACGTGAGAAGACTGCGTTTCCATTTATGATGTTTTATCAGAGAATAAGTAGAAATCACACAGAAGCTAGTAATTAAGAGAAAAAATTCAGCTTCAGCTCCTTTTTTCGCAAGACTGTCAGCAAGTTCGTTACCTTGTACTCCCTCATGCCCTGGCACCCACATCAAGGTAATCTTGTTGTTGTTAGCCAGTTGCTTCAGGGATTGTCTGCATTCGCAGGCAACTTTAGACCCGAAGATGTAGGACCTTAGAGGTTTTAATGCTGCCTGACTATTTAATAGTATCTATAGCATAGATTTCTTCTGGAATATGGTTGGGGTGTGGCCGAGGGCTCTGAATAGCCTACATTTAGGCCCTACTACGCCCACTCCTACCCCTTCAGTCATCTTAGATCCATCTGTACACCAGAAGAGTGACCCTTGCTCCAATTGCAGTGCCTCCATCTTGCTCGTCTGACGGTATTCAATTAGCACGTCGAACGGACAATCAAAATCCTGTTTGATTGGCATTGAAACAGTGGGTTTGGTCATGGACACAAAAAGGATTAGCTCCAAAATTCTTAAGTGACCAACCAGATCGCCTGGTTTAAATTTAAAAGCTTGGCGCAGTCTTAAGGCATTAAGTGCTGATAACATCGACTATTTCAGGAATTGGTACATGGTTTAGAAATATTCTATCATTTGTTACGGGAGTATTTGTATTGTTTTCTTGATTATTTTGATTAAGTGAAACAATAGATTTCGGTAGATAACAAAGTTTGAATTGAAAGTGTTTGCAAATTCAATTTTATCCTTGAGTATCCCTTTCTAGTCCGTCTAGCACTGGGTCTAGCATCTTCCACCGTTTTCTCGCCAGTTGGCCCAGAGATGGTGCCGCTTTGCCGGTAGCAAATTAGCCAGGCCTCCTTTCACTCTGCTACCTGGGATTGATTTAACGTCTCTCCGTTAGGCCTTCTAACCGCCTTGGTACATAACAACAATAATAAAGGTCTTTATTTGTTTGGGTGAAGCACTCTGTGTATAACCTCACTTTTATGAAAGGTCATGCTCCGTCTCATCGAGCATTATATTCAGATAATGGATTGACGTCCGATGTCACTGCACCTAAACGTAACGCTACGGACGCTTACAAAAAATGATAGAGGATTTCTTTGAAATTACTATTTTTTCTGTTGTTACTTTTCCAGATCTAGGGGTGCCAAGCTTTCAGTGCATTGAATACACACAAGACGACTCACTTAGACATTTCATCCTTTTATTTTATCTAGGACGAAATATATTCATCGCTAAAGTTTCTCTCTTAGTTGGGGCACAACTACAAGGATTGGATTAGATACATTCCAGTAAACTAACGACTAAGACATTTAAACTCGCCGCAATACTAATCTCGGAAATCCTTTTATATAAGAGCTTCTACCCTCTACAAAGTCGAGCACTTGCCCATACTCAATCGATGTAAATTAGATAAGGGAAAAATTGGCATTAGTTGCCAGCAACAACTACGAACTTTTGGTCATATTTATGAGGTATCAAAGAAGGCCAATTTCGTTTTAAAACTATTGATCAATATATGTGTGTATAGGGTTATTCCACCTTTTCACCAAAAAATATCGTTTAAAAAGATCACATAATTTTAATTAAAAATCAACAATCAATACATGAACAAATCGACAACAAAAAGGAAACAATAATTAAACAGAAAACAAATTCTTTAATTATGGGTTTATAACTGTCGTAGTAGATAATATTTACAACAAAAAAAATCTTGTAACTCTAACACAATAATTGTTCAAAGTTTTGTCGATTTTGGTTCACGCACACACTATATCGACGCCTCAGTTCAGTATCCGTCGTAGCTAATAAAATGCGGGTAATAACGCCACAACTAGCGTAAATCCCATTAACCAACTCTGTTATATCGTTTACAGGTTCTTTATATACTACATTTCTTAGGTAACCCCGTAAGAAAAAATCTAATGGGGTTAAGTCTGGTGACCGCGCTGGCCACTTAAAAGTAAAGTACTTTTATCATTCGCTGTGCTCCTGAGTAATGGCATTTCAATATACCTAAGTCACATTGCTAACCCTCCGGGCTCGCTGTTCTTATGGTATTATTGTGTGGATATTGTACCTAAGTCACATCGCTGACCTTCTGGTCTAGCTGTTCTTATGGTAGTATTGAGATTAATTATTTAGACTACAAGGCAAACGATCCAAGAAAATCCACATTTAATTTTGCTATTCATCTCGTAGACAACCATTCTTTGGCGTACTCTTTATGAAGTGCCATTTTAACCTCTCTGTTATGCTCAACGAGTACGTTAAACATGAAGAAGCTGGGGAAGAGCATTCACGGGCGATATAACACTATACGGGGCGCACGGAAATTCTGCAGGCAGAAATTTCTAAAAGGTGATCGCTTGCTTATTTCGAGACGCTATTTTATTATTGGTAATTGCATTTATATTCTGGTTTCGTCTGGGGTAATGGGGAAAATTGGCGCATTTGTGGTACTAAAAGAATATTAGATTTTTTTTTTAATGAACTATTAGCTTTGATTTTTAACTATCATAATATTATATTACCAGTTATTCAGTTATGATTTCATTCACAAATTTAATTCATAAAATTTCACTTTGTGAATATTTTACTAGGGAAATTTGCGTTTGCAAAATAACAAGTTTATATTCAAGAACTATATATTTTCTGTGTTTATGCAATGACAAGAAACTTTCACTTCCATTATTTTTTATTTGATGTACTTATTAAGGCTACTGTGTGCCTAATTTTGAACATGTCAAATGTCATAGTAATGTTTATCTTTCAAATGATTATCTGAGATTTCTCACCAGCGATCTATTTGGTTTTCTATGATTGTTTAGTAACGATCCATCCATTTAATTACCTTGCGCTCACAAACTGTACAGGCCATCGGTCAGTGCTGGGTTAATTAGCCCGTAAACTTGTTCGTATTAAGAAGGGTTTACATTAAATGTTAAATTGTGTGTTTAAACATTCTTCAGTGGAATAGAAACAAATTATTTAAAATGCGATTTTTTGTTGTGTTCTTAAAACTGTTAACATTAAGTGATTTTGTCATCGGGAATGTGATTGTATAACAGAAAATTTAGAGAATTCTTTTGTGATTTAGTTAATCGAAATAGAGGCTGTCTGAGTTAATTTGCAGACCTGATACTATAAAAATGAAAATTAGAGTTTGAAGAAAATAAGTTTATATTCTTATGAATGTCTTGTAATGTAGCATAAATATAAATGGAAGATTATGATCTCTCCAGCCAGCATTAACAATTAATCTGATTGCTTCCTTCTGCAAACGAAAGATTATAACTACATGAGTTGACCCACCCCAAAGAAGAATTGCATAATGTGAGCGTGGAATAAAGAAAAATAATATGTTTTCAAGGTTTTAGAACATAGTTGAAGTTTTAGCCTACGTAGCATGAAATGCTAATTTATATAATAGTTGCTCAACATGTTTCTACCAACTGAGAGTGTCGTTTAAAACAACGCCAAGCATTTCAACGCTCTTGCCTTTAATTAGTAAGTTATTTGTGGAACAACAAGTCTCTGGATTTTGTCTTCATGTAATTTTAAATTATTTGAAGAGAATCAAGAAGCCGCTTGTTTGATATAACTAGTGCTATCATTAGTTAAATTATGAAAGTTTAATAAAAAACGTATCATCAGCATAAGCGATGCACTTTTTAGGTTACATAAAGTGTTAAAGTCATTAACATATAATGTAAAAAGTAATGGTCCCAAGACAGAGCCCTGGGGCTTCCCATGTTTAGCCGGAAGCAATTCTGAGTTTATATTATCGACAGAGACACATTCTTGTCTATTGTTCAGATAAGAATGTAAAAGATTTAACGGCAAACCTCTATATTTCGATTATTATTGACTATTTGCAAATCTTGCAGTATTTTGATCGTTTCGTAAGTTTTGTACGATTTTTCTTTAATTTTGCAAAGCTATCGAACATAATTACAACAATTTTGACATATTGAGTTTTTTAATGGAGAACCCTGTATATTTTTACATATTCTTTTAGATCTGTATATGACAACGGCCACCAGTGAAGGGAGGTTCACTATTATTTTTTATACCGAAAAGAAGGAATGTGAGGATAAACATTTATCCTGAACTCTCATTAGCGATTCCTTTCGGCCATAACATCATATTTAATAGACTTTCTGGCATCTTTATATTGGTTCGAAATGACATGATCACGTGATATTAGCCAGGAAGTGGTCAAAAATGCCGAGCGAATGGGTCCCAAGATGCCACTGCCTCTCGGCCGTCCCGCTTTATTGCCTTATCAGGTTCGGTATCGGACACGGATATGGACAGTATCATTGTAATTTCTGCGCGCCGCAGGCCGCTATCACAAACACTGAAATGATTTCAGGGTTGGAGAGCCGCCCTTGGCGTATTCGTGGAGCTGTAAAGATAAAAAACAGAATTGACGTGGTTGTTGACGTAAACCGCGGACTATGCCAGATTACTGACTCTGACTTTATCATAATTAAGGAGGGTTTAGTTTAGATACAGAAAAAAAAACCTAAAAATACCGTGACAGCTGGAAAGAATATTTTTTACTTCTAAATAAATTAAATAAAGGCATTATTTTTAAAAAAATACATAGAAAAATTTGAAATACATTTAAAACAGCTTCTTTTCTATCTCGTAATCACATTATTCATAGAGATACACATCTAAAATATGTATGTTGCGTTAGATTCCGTGCACAGCGCCACAAAGAACCAGTTTAATAAAATAACATTATTATGTTGCTCACAAAATCAAAATATCATTTGATTGATATAAAATAAGAACTAAAGCTTCAGATCGTAACGGTTACCTAGCCTAATCCTTTCAGAACGTGAACCCACAAAAGTTGAGGCCTCCGTTGATGGAACGAGAACTGACGTTTGACAGCACCTGTCAAACATTGCACCTTTCCGCTCCCCCGGACTAGATACATCTAATCTTGTAGGAATGCGGGCTGGGAACTAAGGGATTAGTAGATCACGGGACTCCCGAGACGCCGTGACACGGAGTATAGGGGTGTTTGATGACAGTAAATTAAGAAATAAGACACCGACGCCGAGGGATGAAGCGGCAAATATTGTGCGATACTGTGTCGAGATTAATTGACATTTATTAATATTTTCTTAGGTAACTATATGGTTTATGGAATCCAACGAAGTGGTATTTATGGAAGTGAAGTGAAAAATAAATTATTTTTACCATATTCAATTTAAAATAAACACTCGCTATGAAACGGAGATGGTTTGAATACGTGCTAGATAAATCACGAGACGATTAACGACAATTAAGAAAATACCCGTACTATGATAGTTCGTGGGTAGAATTCTACTTGCGGGGGTCATACAAATTTAATACCTGGCAAATTGTCTCTGTCTTTGCCGCTGCGAACTATTATCAAGATGTGTTGATTTATTTATTTATTTGCTACACTGTCTAGCAGGTATTTGACCCAATTAGAAGACAGGGAGGTACAGTAAACTAATACAGATATGTAATTAACCAATAACCCTAACATATAAAAAAAATTATGAAACAGAGGCTCTAGTAATTAACCAAAGACAAAAATTAAAAGAAAACAGAAAGCATGATTTTCTACATTTCATATTTGAGAGATCAAAGGAAAGAAAAACAGGCATGTTAAATTAGTACCTGTAGTAATAGGTTTTTAAGGTGTTTACGGAGCAATTGCTATATCACCGCAGATTGCATTGTGATTGTCGCATATTACATAAATAGGTGAAAATTTTAAGATATTTGTACGAGTCGTAGCTAGACAAAATACTAAACTAGGACGGGATATTGTTCTGGGAATATTAAAAGACAGTTGATAGTAATAGTGGTGCGTCAATAATGTTGTTAATAATTTTTAAAATAAATATTTGAGACATGCATTCTCGCTTACGATGCAAACTAATTAACGAGTACATAACCAGCGGGTCTTCTCGCGGAAAATCGATTGCTGCATAATTAATTAATTACCTCCTGATCTGAAATACATAAAATTCAGAAATTCACGTTGTACCGATTCTAGACTGTTAACATGTACATTATAATGTGAGGTCCAAACAAGTGACGCATATTCAAGTTGCGATCTAACGTAGCAAGAATAGAGCATCTTCAGTATATCAGGGCTTGACAAATCAGAATTTCTAATTATAAACCAATGTCTTGCCGTCTTCCAAGAGTATGGTGTTAATGTATATTAAAAGCAAGGGTATTGTCAAAGATAACGCAGTATTTCAGGCCGGCGAAATATACTATTATTTATAGTATAATTGTAGGCAATAGGAGAAGACTTACGTGTAAAAGACATCGCATTTATTTCTCCGAGTTTAATGGAAGGTTGCTTTTAGTATGCATTCTAGAAAAAAGTTTTAATTCATCAGCATACATTAAGTAGGTAACCTCGTGTGTTAAATCATCCGCTATGTCATTGACAAATATGACAAACAACAGTGGCCCAAGAACTGAACCTTGCGATACTCCAGAGGTAGCAACGTATTCGACAGACTTAAATCCATTGAAGGTAACATATTGGGTTCTGTATCTGAATAGAGTTATCAAATTTCCCGAAAGACCAATATCACTAAATTTTTTAAGCAGCCATGGTCAAGTCTCTCGAATGCCTTTTAAAAGTCAGTATAAATTATGTCAGTTTGAGAGTTATCATCAATGGATTCCGAAATAAATTGCGTGACACAAAGCAGATTGGTAGTTCTAGAGCGTCCTTTCATGAAACCGTGTTGATGAACAGTGATGTCATTACTAATTTGATCATAAAATGGCATCATGCAGAAGAAATTCAAATACTTTGGCAAAGTTATATATTATTGATATGGCACGAAAGTTGGTTAAGTTTGATTTGGCTCCTCTTTTAAAAATTGGACAGATTTTAGAACATTTCCACGTATCTGGAAAATTACCATTCTTTAATATTAAATTAAAAATTCACGATAAAAGTGGAGCAAAAATACAAGCGCAATCTCTTAATAAAAAGTTGGTAAACTGTCTGGGCCAGCGGTCATTTTGTTTTTAATTCTTTTTAATGCTTTTATCACATCATCTTTAAATTCTGGTAAAGTCTAGTAAACTCTAAACTGGCATGTGTATGAGTTGATAATGCGCGTACGATTTCATTTCTCTCGTACACAAAGTTAAAGTAATAGACCAAAAAAAACTGTCGCGTATGTCTGCCAAGCTTCTCTCTCACCTATTTTGAGACAGAAATATTGCGATACACACTGAAGAGAGAGATACATTTTAATCTACGTTTTCAATAAGTTCAGCGATTCTCAAACTCTGAAGATTTGTCATTGGTTATTTAACAATCATCTCACATTAGAATTAAATTCATCTTTATATGAAATATATAAGCTATTTTTAGTAGTAGTGGATATTCATTCGACAAACGGACATTGCCAAACCACTATACCTAAGACTTGCAATTTTCTAGTATCTACATATTACATGTTTTATAGCTGAATTGTACATCGCGGAATAGCTCAGTGTGTAAGTAAGGTAAGATGTCTTACCGCCAACTTAACCAGTATGAGGAGTTATAAATTCCTCACACACATAAACTCATTCACGAGGGGTTACCCCTCTACCATCAGAGGTAACGCTAGGAAGCTACGTAAAACTGGTTTAGCCCTGCAAAGGGGGTACGACCATGTTGGGTGACATGTAACATTTTTCAAACAAAATTAGAATCCTTTTTATGTTTCATTTAAACAGAGTCATTTTTATTTTCATTTAGAGTACCTTTCATTTTCATTTAAAATTACTTTTGTAGAACTGCATTTATTTTTAGTTGACTGATAAACTCGGTAAATTGTAAATATGTATATAGAATTCGTAAAGCAGGTTTTCTCGCTTTCCTGCAGTAAACATACCCTAATTTTGTAAATAGAAATCATTTTTAGAATTTAACTTTTATTTTTGACTACGTAACCTTTTGGAAGAAAACTTTTAATTTGCTAAATCTTTATAGGAAGGCAATGATACCCTAAAAATAATAATCACTGGTAGAGAAACTTCACGATGGCATTAGATCCGCCGCCCGACAGGATTCGTTTATTTATTAAATTTGTATTCAGCCGGGTTTACAGCACTTTGTGCATATTGTAAAATATAATAAATGAAGTAAATAAAATACCTCTGAATTAATTGTGAATCACAGCTAAACAAAATAAAGATATTTTAATGGTTAATGGTTAAGGTAAGATGTAAGTAAGTAAGGTAAAGGGAATAAAACATCCGGGTTCAAATCCTGTTCCCTACGGATTTTTTTTTTAAATTTTATTACATTAAAAGTTCAACATTTTTCTTCTAAACATTTTATTTTATTAATCCGCGCCGCAAGTTTTGTTAAAACTTTCTGTTCGTTAAACATTTTTCTTGTATTATTCCGCGCGAGTTTATCCCTTGGTATTTAATAGTCTGGTTATTTATTCGCTTGTCAGACGAATATCCACAGTTACTTTTTTTTATTTATTATACATTACATAGGCCATAGGCCCTCAATCCTTCGTGTTTTATTTCTTGCTAAATAAATAGTTAGACCGAACAGTTTACCGCGGTGCGCCAAAGCTGTAGTATTTTTTAGAGCCCATTCCTATATCACCTGATGATATGGGCGTGTCGTATCTATAGTTTTTATCCAATAAACAGACGTATTATCTACAGTTTGCGGTTTGGAGGGTCGCTAAGCCGGTCATTCTATTTAACGTTAAATGTGTCCGGGTTTCTAAATTAGATACGTGTGTAAATATTTATTTCGAATAACATTAAATTATAAAAATACAATATTTGGTAAATGTGGCAACTAAATTAGGCGTCTTAAATGAACAGTCAAAAAAGTTGGTATTAAATGTAATAGATTATTTTACAAAAGAAAAGGAAAACAAGGGACCCTTGGTACCTCTTGAACGAATTCATGAAAGAGTTTCTGAAGCCTTAAACATAAGTCTCAGAACAGTTAGCAGAATTAAGCACCAACATATTAATAACGTATCCTTGAAAATAAAAAAATGAATTAAAAAGAAACCAAAAACATTAGATGTACGTGAAGGCGTTAAAATGCAAATAAGAGAAGTAATTTATAATTTTTATGAATCGAAAACACATTTTACATTAGATACTTTGAAGGAAATGCTAAAAAATAAGGGAATCATTGACGTCTCTAAGGTAAGTCTCTTAAAACTATTAAAACATTGTGGATTTAGGTATAAAAAAGATTGTAACCGTCGCTATTTATGTGAACAAATGCAAATAGTTCAGCAAAGGGTTGTATTTTTAAGAAAATATATGGAAAACTATGACAGTAACCTTCGAAGGGTTGTATTTATAGATGAAACATGGGTATTTGTCAATGGAAGTGTTCGAAAATCGTGGCAAGATTTATCAAAAAAAAGTGTCAAATACAAAAAATCAACTGTAGGAAAGCGATTCATTATTTTGCATGCAGGAACATCAGATGGCTTTATTCCGGGAGCAAGCTTAATTTTTTCTACTACCAATAAAAGTATGGATTATCACGATAACATGAATTGTGACAATTTTGAAGAATGGATACAACAGCAACTACTGCCAAATCTTGAAGAACCAAGTTTAATTGTAATGGATAATGCTTCGTATCACACCCGACAATTAAATAAACAACCTACTTGTCAATGGAAAAAGCATGATGTTGCAGAATGATTAACTAAAAATAATATTCCTTTTCCTTCTACAGCATTGAAAGCGGACTTGTTAAATTTTGCTAGGAGTAATAAGAAGGAAAAAATGTACTTTGTTGACGAACTGCTGCGTGAGAATTGGCATGAAGTTCTTCGTTTACCACCTTACCATTGTCAATTTAACGCTATAGAATTAATTTGGGCTAATACAAAACAATATTATGATAAACATTTAAAAATTGATGGAACTGATAAGGACGTTTTAGAAACTTGGGGAAAAGCATTAGAACAGTGTACAAAAGAAGACTGGAAGAAGTGTATCAATCATACAGAGGAATTAATTAAGCGATGGTGGCAAAGAGAAAAACTTTTGGATATTCAAATCGAAACTTTTGACGATTCTGATTCTTCTGATAGTGATGATGTCAGTCATAGTGACTTGTTCTGTGAAATTTGTTTTACTTAGAATCTTTATATTTTAATACACGAATGGGGAAAAGCGCATCGAGTAGGTAGATTGTTTAAGTGTAGTGTTCAAGTATTTTGTATTTTAGTGTTTATGAAAATCGCTTCATCGCTGTGTTCTTCTGTAAAAATTTTTCTACTTTATTTATATTAAAATTAATATCAAATTAACAATAAATGTGTAGTAAAATAATAAAATAAATTACTACAGCATAAGACCCACTAATTCTTGTGAAAGGAATTAAAAATTCAATGCCACCGGTTAAGGTACACAATGGCGTTTCCAAACGACTGAAAATAATGTTACAAACATTGCGACGTACTACATCTTCAATGGGAAAACCTTGCGAAAAACGCAGATAAAATCTGATTGCGTTTACTAACATCCTTTCCCCTATTAATATTACCATCCTCTCCTTTCCTGGCAAGAAATGTCCATACCTTCCCGTGGTTCTTGCTGAACTGTAACAATATTAGTTTTCGAACAATATTAGTTTTCTATTTTTTTTTTTCTTCTAATAACTAACATTGTTATTGACTGAACTGGACAATTCATTTTTTATTATCGGCTTCAGTTGTGCCCGAGCCTATATCGGGATAATCAGAATTACACTAAAACAACGAAATTAGTAAATTCATATTTCCTAATATTTTATGATAACACCTTTAATATTTTTGTATAATTATTTAACGATTGCATTACAGTTACAGACATATAATCATTTGTAAATTGTTGTAAACTGTTTGAGAACCACTGTCATACCTGAGCTATTGAGTAAATAGTTTCTTACTTCATACGACGAAGCGACCTTTGGACTCTCCAAGTTAGAGTTTACTCGACTTTACCATGGACTAGAGGGTTGTTGTTATGACACTAATGCGTTATATCATAACGAATTATTTTTGACAGTCGTATGAAAAGTATTGTTCAAACTGGTATATTTCATTTTAATACCGATTTAATTTCCACCGGCAGGGTCCACGTATGTTTTCGAATTATGGCACTCTGAAAATCAACCTCCAAATCCCGCAATCCGCAATATAAATAATATATTTGTATTTATACGAATACATATCGTGCCACGTTCATCGTTCCTGACCAGAAATGATATCGGGGGCTTTACTTTCCACACATAAACTCTCAATAGTAACAACCATTGAAAATCAAACAGTTCAAATGGCGAAATATAAAGAATCCGTACGTGGATTCGTAACCATTTCGAGGCTTATCCAAAACGGAAATGCTCGTGCGCCTCGCTGATAAATAATACGAGTGTGCGAATTATTGAATGAGACTCGTTGTACGACATGAAAGAATAGAAAAATAATAAACAAACTGCAGGGTAATATTTCAGTTGAGTTGAGATAATCACATACAGCTGTCAGAGGATAACTTAGGTGTCTGTGGCCTCTCGCGGAAATAAATCAGTCTTTGTACGCAGGAGTCATACTAAAAATTGTTAAATAAACATTAATCTGCTGGGAAGACTTTATGTACAGTGTGTTGGAACAAATAGAGAATGTAGTTTGTAAATTATAACAGAATATTATTTTGGGAACTACAATGACATTCTGGTTTATGTAACTACAACGAAAAGTCTGGAAATAAGGATTTTTTCCGTACGCGTATGACAAGTCATGCAAGCACGGAAAAATCTATTTCTGGACGTGTAATGAACGATATTTTTTATTATACTTCTTTGAAAACGATAACATAAAAACAAAATATAACAAAAAAGACATACGAAGGAAATTTGGAACATTTTTATTTTCATAAGTTATAGGAACAGAAAAACATGTAACATGTAAGAGTAGATGTAGAGTAAGAATATTGAAAATTAACTAACTAACTATTAATAATAACAACTCCAACTAATAATGTTTTTAGTTTGAATTGTTATTATTAATGGTTATGTTTATTGTGCAATTGGTACTATTAGTCCGAGAGCTGGCAGTAAAAACAACTTCCTCATAGTTACCAAAGGTTTGAACTGACATGTCGGTTCTACTTTAGATTGTAATTTTAAAACCGCCCGTCTGCCGCACGGTTAGTATATATACGGTTGGATTAATGGGCGGGGACTGTGACGTTACAGTAGACCTCGGAGCGCGCCATATTTCCATCGCTTATTTTCATTGTAAACGTTTTACATAATGCCAGATATAATTTTTTATTTTCATTGTTCAAATAGGTATTCGTAGTCGGCAACGTTCGATTACCAAACTTTCACTCATTTTCAATTGTCTTAATTAAAAATATCTTTAAATACATTTAATATGTCACCTAATATACGTGAGAAGTATACTGTATATTACATTTTCCTTATACTGTCTTCGTATTTTTGTGTGCTATGCCATAACCTAAAACCTTGCGGTAACATATATTTTGCTTTAAAATTATGATAAGATAGGATGACAGTTTACACGCCTTTGGACTATGTTAAAATAAGAAATACAAACTTTTTTGTGCGGCAACTTAAATTTTTTTTATCCGATTATAGTGCGTCCCTTTCTTATTAAATCAAATTTGTATAAAATAAATAATGTCTGTTTTTTTTGCATTAAAATAAAATAATAATTGCAATGAAATAAATGAATATAATAGAAATATAAGTGGAAGCAAGAACGACTTAAGACAATATTAATGAGGGGGAACGAGACAGCATTATATGCGAGCATAAATGAGGTCTACTTTGACGTCACTGCTCTAAACGTTTTCTGATTGGCAGGGGCGGGCATAATCCAACCGTGTCTATATGAACCGTGCGTCTGCCGGGCGTAAGTGGTCGCCTTATTAGATTTAAAATAAAATAAAAAAAAATTAAAAGTAGCTCATAACTACCCAATTATTACCAACATAAACGTTTTATGAAAATGGCCTAAGATCTTAACTAAATTGAAATCATAAGCGTCTGCCATTGGGAATGGTCGCTATTTTAGAGCAGACGCTGTCAAATATTTCAAAAAAACGCCATGGGCTTCCTCACATGTTATCGCCGTTAATTTTGTGCCAAAATATTACTAAATATGTTACCAACCAATGTTTAAAAAGAAATTTTTGGCAGACGGTCGCATTCAAACCGCAGACGGGGTTTTAAGTTGAAAAGTAAAAAAAAAAATTGTCCCGACTCCAACTGCAAATTTTAGCTTATAAAAGATGCTTATTTGGATTAGAGAATATTTTTTATCGTGGTAGTAAAAAAGACGTATAAAGAACACTTCGGCAGATGGTCGCATTCAAAGGACAGACAGACGGGACGGAACTGCTATTAATTTATTAAAGTATGCCTAATATAATATTATTTAAAAGGACCTCGGGAGTATAGAGTTCCTTAAGCAAAAATTTTATGTAAAAAGAAGCTAGTGATATACTTATTGAATATTTATTTAATTTTAAACACTCAATAAAAACAGAAGAAATAGAAGCAAAAATAAAAAAAAATAGCAAGAATAATAAAACACAAACAAAATCTATGTAGCAAGCGATAAAAATAAATAAATAATATTATGAATATGAAAATAAAAATGAAAATTTAATGTACTATTCATCTTCATCACTACTTACATTGTAAAATACGTCGTCTTCATCAATATCCAGAGCTGGGATTTTGCAAATTTCTTCGAGTGTAGAAGGGGTTTGCGGTCCAATAAACCATTCCAGTTGGTATCTTCCATCGACTAAAAGCCAGCCATGTTCTTCAGGATTTAAAAACATTTGGATTAGCCTCTGTTGCATAATTCCAGATGGCGCAAACTTGATTAACCCTTTTTATTTTATTTATTAGTACCTTTTGACAAGGCGACATCAAGCTCCCATCAACATTTTTAACTTTATCTAATGGATTTCTTCCTTGGGATACAGTACCACCGTGGTTTCTCAGAAACAAATCTAGCCTTGCTGCAGTCAAACTATGAGCATTATGCCTACCATACATGCGGCATACGATTTTTTCAATGTCTTCAATTTGCTCTTCCGATATATCCTGGGATGGTCAAAATAAGCTAAAATTTTGGCAGTATTTGGATCTTTCTCAATAATGTTAAAAGGCTTTATTTTACCTTTTCGAGCAAATGATGTAGTATAATCATTGCCTGTTAAAGTGATAGGCAGGTAAAGCTTAAGAAAGGATGTCTCCTAAATATGTGTATACAGGGTGTTGCATCATGAGAGGGACATAGCTTAATATGAGGTAGAGAACATCAGTGGTAACCGGAACCTCCCATAGAAATGTCTCATTGGGCCTTCATTACGAGGTTGCTGGGTGTTAAATAATTTTTGGCCAAACCTGTTTTTTGTCATAACTTTGACAGGGAATGAAATAACGGATTCATATTTGGTACGGCTAATGTACTAATGAGCCCCAAGAGGTACATGTATAAAAAAAATATATCCAGGTCCGGGCTCACTATAATTTATGTTTCTTCTTTGCATCAATAAAACATCACCCTGTATATATTTTTTTGAAATTTCTATACGATATTCGAAAAGAGCAAGAAAAAACAAACAAAATGGCCTATTTCATTTTTTTGTTACACCTTCGTGGTTATTTAAATACGTTGTTAAATGTGCAAGAAAATGGATTACAAAACCCTATTAAATGAGAGGCACGTGAAATAAATAGTTTTATAACTAAAATTTGCAAAAATTCTATTGAGCCTAGGTGGTCTGGGTGAATCCTAATTCCGGCACGTTTTAAAGGTCCATTTTGGTAGAAAACTGTGGTCCTAATAAGTAATCGGGTATGAAATAACAACATTTTTAATCAATCACACTAGGCTTGTTCAAAGAATAAAAGTGACAGATAATTTAAACCATTTAGGCCTAAGCAACCAGTTACTTTGATCAAAAAAATCATCAACATTTTATACTTAATAAAAATTGGAAAAGAGAACAAACTAAAATCTAAATAAATAAAATATTTTCCATTCAATTAACAATAAATAACAAAACAATAACTAAATGTGTTTAAAAATAAAACGTAATTGACACTAAAGTAAATTTTCAAAATGTCCTCCCCCACATTCTGTGCATTTCCTTGCGCGTTTAGAAAGGTCACCAATTGCTCGACGTATCATTTCTGGATTATTCCGTATTTCGTCGCAGGTTGTAACGATGCGCTGGA
Source organism: Leptura quadrifasciata (assembly GCA_963675555.1). NCBI lineage: Eukaryota > Metazoa > Arthropoda > Insecta > Coleoptera > Cerambycidae > Leptura > Leptura quadrifasciata. Next base: position 6,446,564 of record OY776681.1, on the reverse strand, counting down.
TTAAATGTTGTCTACTTTCAATTTCAATGCTATAAACCTCGTTTTTTAAGTGGCCCCATAAAAAGTAATCACAAGGGTTACAATCAGGAGACCTTGGTGGCCATTCATGTGGACCCCCGCGTCCAATCCATCTATTAGGATACACATTGTTTAAGTGTTCTCTTACTTGAAGGTTAAAATGTGGTGGGGCCCCATCATGCTGAAACAACATGCTTCTTATACCGATATTTTCTAACATATTCGGTAAAATGTTTTGAAGAAAATCAGAGTAAATTTCACCATTCAATCTTTCTTCAAAAAAATGTGGCCCTATCAAATGTCTATTCACAAGTCCGACCCAAACATTTACAGAAAACCTGTGTTGCGAACGGCGTTGGCGTACCGCATGTGGGTTTTCCTGTGCCCATTTATGATTATTTCGTGAATTGTTTACTCCATCCCTTGTAAATTGTGCCTCATCCGTAAATAAGGTTCTGTAAATGACTGGGCGATGGTTAGACAACCAATGACAAAATGCCAGGCGGGGGATATCGTCGCCTTGTTGAAGACGCTGTACCTGCTGGATATGATATGGATGGTAACGTTCTCTTTTTAGGATTCTCCATACTCGCCAATGAGGAATACCAGTTGCCAAACTGATTCGTCTAGTGCTCATATTTGGGTTTTCTTGAACTACGTTTATAATATTGTTTTGTTCCTGCACACCTTGTTGTAAAACACACTCCACAACTGCAGAAGTAGGAAACTTTCCGTGTTGTCTTGCATACTGGAACACCGTACTAAAGGTTTTATGATTAGGGCATCGACGACCAGGAAAACGCAGCCGATATTCTCTTTCCGCCGACCTACCATTTCCATTACAGAAACCATAGATGAATATTATGTCAGCATATTCCACGTTTGTAAATTTTACTGGCATAGTTAAAATATTTTCACAAGTTTTCACTAAGTAAATGCGGATTATTGACACATTAAATTACTAACAAACAATTATTCAACTGTTTAGGAGATTTCTTTTTATTATCTGTCACTTTGAATAAGCCTACTGTGATTGATTAAAAATTTTGTTATTTCATACCCGATTACTTATTAGGACCACAGTTTTTTACCAAAATGGACCTTTAAAACGTGCCGGAATTAGGATTCACCCAGACCACCTAGGCTCAATAGAATTTTTGCAAATTTTAGTTATAAAACTATTTATTTCACGTGCCTCTCATTTAATAGGGTTCTGTAATCCATTTTCTTGCACATTTAATAACGTATTTAAATAACCACGAAGGTGTAACAAAAAAATGAAATAGGCCATTTTGTTTGTTTTTTTCTTGCTCTTTTCGAATATTGTATCGAAATTTCAAAAAAATATATACAGGGTGATGTTTTATTGATGCAAAGAAGAAACATAAATTATAGTGAGTCCGGACCTGGATATATATTTTTTTATACATGTACCTCTTGGGGCTCGTTAGTACATTAGCCGTACCAAATATGAATCCGTTATTTCATTCCCTGTCAAAGTTATGACAAAAAACAGGTTTGGCCAAAAATTATTTAACACCCAGTAACCTCGTAATGAAGGCCCAATGAGACATTTCTATGGGAGGTTCCGGTTACCACTGATGTTCTCTACCTCCTATTAAGCTATGTCCCTCTCATGATGCAACACCCTGTATATCGTTAACAGAAACGTATCTCAAAGTATTTATTGACTGAAGTCCAGTTTCTATCCAAATATGCACTCTATTTGTTAGTTTGTGTTTATTTCCCACTGCTATTATTAATATATCGGTATCGGAGGCACGTAAAACAACATTTATGCTTTCTGGTAGTTTAGATATATGAAATAGAATTCTATTATCAGCTTCATGATGACTAGAATATAAATCCTCATCAATTTCACAACTCACAAGTCCATGAACCTCATAAAACATGTAACAAATATCTTCACAATTTACTCTAAGAATTTTGTCTCCTAAAATACCCGGAGGGATACTTGTTTTCCAGTATTTCACTAAAAACTCTACTCTTCTCCAACGATATTAAACATATTATCCCTTCCTGATATCCCTGCTCTTCTGTCTCTTTCGATGTCTTTTAACGATAGCACTACACACTTATCAAAAATTAGATCTATTCTTTTGCTTGATGTTCTGTATAATTTCTTAATAATGAATATACATTATTAAGAAATAAAGGTAAAGTAAAATAAAGCCTTTTAACATTATTGAGAAAGATCCAAATATTGCCAATATTTTAGCTTCTTTTGGCCATTCCCAGGATATATCGGAAGAGCAAATTGAATGCATTGAAAAAATCGTATGCCGCATGTATGGTAGGCATAATGCTAATAGTTTTAATGCAGCAAGGTTAGATTTGTCTCTTAGAAACCATGGTGGTACTGTATCCCAAGGAAGAAATCCATTAGATAAAGTCGAAGGGTACTAATAAATAAAATAAAAAGAGTTAATCAAGTTTGTGCAATCTGGAATTATGCAACAGAGGCTAATCCAATTTTTTTTTAATCCTGAAGAACATGGCTGGCTTTTAGTCGATGGAAGATACCAACTGGAATGGTTTATTGGACCACAAACCCCTTCTACACTCGAAGAAATTTGCAAAATCCCAGCTCTGGATATTGATGAAGACGACGTATTTTACAATGTAAGTAGTGATGAAGATGAATAGTACATTAAATTTTCATTTTTATTTTCATATTCGTAATTATTTATTTCTATCGGTTGCTACATAGATTTTGTTTGTGTTTTATTATTATCGCTTCTATTTTTTTATTTTTGTTTCTATTTCTTCTGTCTTTATTGAGTGTTTAAAATTCAATAAGTATTATATCACTAGCTTCTTTTTACATTACTCCCGAGGTCCTTTTAAATAATATTATATTACGCATACTTTAATAAATTAATAGCAATTGAGTCCCGTCTGTCTGTCCTTTGAATGCGACCATCTGCCGAAGTGTTCTTTATACGTCTTCTTTACTACCACAATAAAAAAATATTCTTTAATCCAAATAAGTATCTTTTATAAGCTAAAATTTGCAGTTGAGTCGAGACAATTTTTTTTTACTTTTCAACTTAAAAATCCGTCTGCGGTTTGAATGCGACCGTCTGCCAAAAATTTCTTTTTAAACTTTAGTTGGTAACATATTTAGTAATATTTTGGCACAAAAATAACGGCGATAACATGTGAGGAAGTTCATGGCGTTTTTTTTGAAATATTTGACAGCGTCTGCTCCGAAATAGCGACCATTCCCAATGGCAGACGCTTACGATTTCAATTTAGTTAAGATCTTAGGCCATTTTCATAAGACATTTATGTTGGTGTAATAATTGGGTAGTTATGAGCTATTTTTAATTTTTTATTTTAAATCTAATAAAGCGACCACTTACGCCCGGCAGACGGGCGGTTTTAAAATTACAATCTAAAGTAGAACTGACGTGTCAGTTCAAACCTTTGGTAATTATGAGGAAGTTGTTTTTACTGCCAGCTCTCGGACTATATTGCACAGGTTAAGTCCTTTTGGAGTGTCATTTTATGAAACTGCGATTATTGCAGCAGACTTTTCACAAATGCTTTGATTTTCTTGAACTTGTTGTATTTTGGGAGTGAGAAGGGTTCAACAGTTTTCGTGATACCTCAATTTTTCTCTGTATGGATTCTTCTATACCGGGTGTAACAAGATAATAATAATAATAATAATAAATCGTCTTTAATCAGGAAAATGCATAATCATACATTTTAATTTACATAGGCGAAGTTTAGCCATTGGCTACTCTAACACTTAACCTATGTCTACTTAAGCTATAACTAATACCTATTATAATAATAATAACAATACAATTTATTTAAAATATAAAAGTGAAGTTAAAAGAAGAAAACTAAAACAGTAGAAGTGTAAATCTAAAATCCTAAAATTAATGATAAAAGATGGAAAATAAAAATGTGTACCCACATATTATTCGTTAACTAATGGTTGAGATCTTAAACTATTGCGAAGTTTAGCTACAGAAAAATGTTTCAAGTTAGTATCCATATTATTGTAGTGTTTAACAGCGTTGTAAGTGAAAGATTTTTGAAAAAAAGTTGTTGAGTGTTGAGGCATTGTAAAATTGTTAACGTATCTGATATCGCGCGAATGCAATGCGTTACGTGGCACCAGTTTGTCTCTCAGGTACTTCGGTATAGATGTAGTCAGCAAACGGTGTACAAATAGCAAGAAATGAAGTTTCCAGATATTGTTGATCTTCAGCCAATGAAGCTCTTTTATTTTAACACTGACGTGGTCGTATTTACGCAAGCCAAAAATAAACCGACAACATGTGTTCTGAACTTTTTGAATTCTGTTCTTATTAACCGAATCCAAAAATGGAAAATACATAATTAGGCAATAATAAAATATTGGTAGAACGAGCGTTTCACATAATTTCTTTCTTATTTTAAAAGATAAAAACTGTTTGCTAGCATATAGCATTTTTAGACAAACGTATGATTTCCTCAGCAAGCTATTTATATGCGGTGTAAAAGTGAGATTATTATCAAAGATAACTCCTAAATTTTTTGCCTCTGTTACTATAGGAAGAGTAGTGTTGTTGATTTTAATTATCATATGATTAGCTAGGTTTGAGTATTGATACTTTGGAGAAAATAATAAAACTGAGCATTTGGAAGCATTTAAAGTTAAGTTATGGTTCGCGCTATACGTAGAAATTGATGTAAGGTCGCTATTGATTTGATGCAAGGCAAGCTCCCGTAAGTCAGGAGGAAAGGTAAGATGCAGTTGTGTGTCATCAGCATAGCTTTGCATGGAGCAGAACTTTACGTGTTCATATATGTCCGCAGTGTAAATGAGGAATAGCAGACGACCCAATACGGAGCCCTGTGGCACTCCTGCTCCTACAGATTGGGCAGATGATATTCCAATTTTGGTACGTACTCTCTGGTATCGGTCTGTGAGGTACGATTTGAAGAATCCTTGAGGTACAGTATCAAGCCCGTAGAAGTGCAGTTTAGCACATAACAGCTCGTGGTTTACAGAATCAAAAGCCTTTGAATAATCCAAAAGAATCAGGGCCGTAGCCTTTTTGTGATCGACTGTATGTACCAGGTTGTCACTTATATTAACAAGGGCAGTTGTGGTGCTATGACCTGCTCTGAAGCCAGATTGATGCTTTGGAAGTAAATTGTGTTCAGAGAAATATTTTTCGAGCTGAATATAAACGACCTTTTCAAGTATTCTGCTTAAAACTGATAAGAGACTGATAGGCCTCAAGTGACAAAGCTCAGTAGGATTATTAATTTTTGGTATAGGAGAAATTAAGCTTTCCTTCCAGCAGGTCGAAAAGACACCAAATTCAAGACAAACGTTAATTATGTGTGTTATATAAATGGATATGGCTGGAAGACAAAGCTTTATCATTTCTAGGGTAATTCCGTCCTTTCCACATGTATTAGATTTAAAATTTTTGATAATTTTTACAATTATGTCCGGTTCAACAAATGAGAAAGCAAACCTGTATTCAGGATTGTTAGTGTTGTTTTTATAACGTAATATTGTATTTACATCAGCATTTGTTGTATTAAATGCCTCCAAAAAACTGTCATTAATCATAGTATACCACCCTTTTCTCCTTTAGTTTTGAAGATAATTGATTGAAATTTAGGATATACTACATACATAATAAGCAGAACTTTTTGACATACAATTGATTTTTTTCACTTCCGGTTTCGCCGGTCAGCAAAACTTTCCTCTTTGTAATATTTCTTAATCTGTACAGCGCGAAGCATGTAGAAGATAACTTTTTGCACAAGTTGTCGATATGATATTCCCAATTAAGGGGATTGTCTAAATGAACACCCAACAATTTTGAGGTCTTCACCTGTACCAGTTATAATGAGTAAATAGCTTTCATTATAGTTTAACATTTTCGGTGTGAAATATATGAAGACAGTTTTCTTCTCATTTATCAGGAACTTTCCATTACTAAACTTCATAACAAAATCGTTAATTTTGGTCTGGGTAATTTCTATTAAATTATCTACATTATCATCGATAGTTAAAAGTATCGTCGGCAGATAATTAGTAAACTCTCGTTGACAATAGCAGGTAAGTCATTTATAAAAAGTAAAAATATGAATGGTCCCAATACTGAGCCTTGGGGAACTCCACAAGAAATAGTCATTGCACTTGACCTTACACCCTCTACCTCCACAAACTGCTTGTAATTGGACAGGTACGACTCAAGCCAGTCTTCCAGCCAACCCCTAAAACCATATCTCACCAGTATTTTTTATAAGTAAAGCGTGATTAACCAAATCAAACGCCTTACTTAAGTCCACAAAGACACCTAAACATTTTTTATTATTATTCAAGTGTTCGTGAAGTTCATTGGGGTAAGCAAGAATTGCTGACTGAGGCGACCTGCCCTTACGAAACTTATACTGCTCATCACAAATAATGTTAAATTCAGAACGAAATGTTTGTATTCTATGGTAAATTACTGTTTCTAGTATTTTAGGAACTGTAGAAAAAAGTGAAGTTAAGACTATAATTATTAATGGAGGTTGCATCACCTTTTTTAAATAGCGGTATAATTTTTGCTGTTTTTAGTACTTTTGGAAAGAGACCTACCGAAATAGACCAGTTTATCAAAAATGTCAATGGCTGGATTACATGATATATAACAGATTTTAATATATTGCTACTGATATTGTTCATACCGGAAGAATGTGATTTTTTTAATTAATAAAATAAAAAATACACCACAGGTAATGACGACGCCCTTGATCCCGGAAGGCTCTAGGAGAGCCTTGTGTGGGAGGGAGCTACACATTTAGAGACAAGGGACACACACCCAATATTCGTGTATAGTGGAAAAATCCCTCTCACAGTATTTTCCACTGCCACGACCGGAGATCGAACCCTGAACTTTTGGGTGAGAGGCAAGTGCGCTCACCTCTCGACCATCAGTCATACGATTCAACGATGATATTAAATATTTCTGTTTCTGTTACCGGTTCAATGTACATTGTGGAGTAAACTTTATCTATATCAATATTATTGTCATCTGCGTTGCTAAATTTTTCTGCCAGTTTTGAGGGTAGGTTTACAAAGTGCATTCACATTATTTACTACTTCCTGCTGATCTTTTACTAATTTATTATTGATTTTTATATCCTGTAGATTGCTGGAATTACTTTTGTTCTTACCTAGATCTGTGTTGATAAGTGATCAAGCAACCTTCGATTTATTTCAGGCATTTTTGTAGAGATTGTCGTTAATAGCCCATTAGCGGCCTTCATGACATTTTCATGCACTTTTTTGTAAGATCGACAACTAGTTTTGACTGAGATTCGCTTAGTTGATGTCACAATTTTATGGAGAAGTTTCAGTTTTCGTGCAGATACCTTTATATCGGAAGTTATCCAGCTTTATTGTTACTGTCAGTTTTAAGATCAACAAGGGGGAAACATATAACGTATCAAATTACCAATAAATGATTCAAAACCATAATTAATACTCCACTACACATTAATCCAATTGTCTTTACTTGCATACTGTTCAAACAAATTAAAATTATTTTGTGTGTATAACCTGCATTTTATAGGTTTTATAGTTCGCATGGTGTTTGGAACATTAAGAGACAAAAGTTGGACAGTGTGATCAGATAAGCCATTTGGTATAGAACTTTACAGTCTAATTCAGTATTTATATCCCTTAATAGGTTGCTACACATATACTCAATACAAGTTGAAGAATCAGTAGTGAATCGAGTTGGCTCTTTAGTATGATTTGTGACATATTGTGTTGAGGCAATCACATAAAAAATCTGGTGCAACAATATTTTTGCTCCGATGGTACAGTTGCTCTAGCTAAGTCCGGATCTAATATAGTCATGACCTGGTCTATCACCAGTTTCAGGATTATCCATGATTTATCAGTGTCCAATATTTTCTTTACCTAATAATAAAATAAAGGCGATGATCTTCGCTTAAGCAGCCAGAATATTTTCAACGCCACATTTATAGGACACCTGACCCTTCACTTTATGTAAGAGTATACACCTCTTAAATAAATGTTTCTATTAAAATTTATAATATTTTCGTCTGACACGAATAAATTATTCAAAATGTAACGCTTACTAGATGTTCAACTAGGGACGTGAACTACCAAAGATTTAGTACAGCACAGTGGAGCCCATTTAGGAAGTACACAATAAATAATTTATGCCCGGCAATGACTCCTTACTCTCTCCGTTGATGCAACGGACGGCTGTAAGTAGTTGTAGTAGTGGTCGTGTATCATCTCGGTAATATATATTCAACATTCTATTATTTGAAACGGCTCATGTCCATGTATATACACGCACACCATATGCATAAGCGATATGAGCATACAGGTATAGGTAGATTTTCAATAGCTCGGTTGTAGCTGCGTTGGGAGAGATATGTTCGAACGCCGACGTCTTCTCTAACTATCCGGATAAGATCCTTGTACATGTTTATTGGTATTACTTAGCTAGAATGAATATTATTGGGTATTTGATTTTAATTGCGGAGGATTTTATCTGGTATTTTTTTAACTGTTTGTTACATGGCCTATGTCCATTTAACAGTTTTATTTAAAAAGTAGTGTTTTGTGGATAGTTAGCACGATCTGTATATTTTTTGGATTCAGTTTTTGCAGGTGAAACTGTTTTCAACTAACAGAATTTTACATGTATAACTGCTAAACCATGTCACACTGTTTTATGTACTTAATTGTATATCTTAGGAACTTAGTCCTGTTTTTCTATTAACACTATTATGTATCTCATATCCGTTGTAATACAGCATTATTATCCCAGGAAACAATTTGTCTACAAAATTTAGTTACATCAGATATCTATTTTTCAATTTTTATATTTTTGTTTACTATGGGGTACATATGGTTATTTTCCTTACCTTCTCTCATTCTATATATAGTAAATCCTATAACATGTAATATGTTACTGATTTATCAATAATATCAATACGTTTTACTACTTATTTACATCTGTTAATATTTGTTGTTATGTATAAAATAGAAATTGCAAAGGCAAATCAGCTGGCATGGAAAATAAACTATTATTATAGATTCCTTTTATCGATTATATGCCACTACTTTAGTTGAGTATGGGAATCTACAAGGCAAGTTGGCGCGCTTAAATTAACCACTGACAGATGGCCATACTTGTACGATTTTTATATTTTATAGCTTTCAATTTCAATAGGGAATTAGATTTCTCACATTTTTTTGGTAGCGTTGTTTTCCAGTAAACAGGATAAAAAAGTTTACCTTATCAGTAAAACTCACCAGGAAGTCATTTGCTTGCAGCCTTTGTACTGATTCAAACATTATAATTTTTAACTGCGGACTTCAGTAATTTATATTACAATTTTTATATCCCAGTTACAAAGTGTTTAACATACAGGTAATTTCATTATACTTATTTAAAATGCAATTAATCTTCAAATTTTGCCTTTGATATAATTTCAATTATTTTTAAAATAAATTTTGAATTCAAAGTCAATTCTTTTTAATTTAATAAGTAGTTAAAATACTATATGTACCACATGGTTGTAAAAATATTTTTCTCTTTCCTTCTCATTTTTTTGGCAATTTATAGTCTAAGAAATCAGCTTACTCGTGCATAGCTAATAATAATTCGTGCATAGCTAATAATTACACGTGCATAGCTAATAATAACTCGTGCATAGCTAATAATTACTATTGCATAGCTAAAATTACTTTTGTACTGCTAATCAGCTTACTTTGGTATAGCTGAAATTAATTTCCTGCAGCTTTTGTATAGCTACCTTAATGTTTCGTGCAGCTAATTCAAATATATTTTGTACAGCTAACTAGCTTATATTTGCATAGCTAACATTGCTTAAATTTTGCATAAATAACTTGCATAAACTTTGTATGTGCTTATATTTGGTTAAATTTCCTACAATTTTCACCCCATTCATTGAGAGACGTAAATTGCCAAGAAAAATTTAGAATTCTTGCAATAAGAGACAATTGTGGGCCTGGATTGCTGTCCGAGAACCAGCCACCTGAGCCATAAACCACCTAGGATACTGGTATCAATTTGTTTTTTTATATATATATATTTTTTTCACATTTCAATTTGTCTCAAACCGATTTGTCTAATTTTTTTGTAATATATTTTGTCATTCATTTTAAACTATCTTTTTATTTCTCTTACCAACAATTTCAGTCCGATCTATAGCAGACTGGTTATTCGAGAAAAAGAGACTATTTTACTTATTTCACTATAGATGGTGCCCAATTTAACATCAATTTTTCTTTGTCTCCTTTTCTCGAAATAAACAGAAATCTGTCGCTTATGCTGTACATGTCAGAAAGGGTAAGTTTCTCCACTCTTACGAATGCTCTGGACCCACGGCTCTCTGCTCCGGCTTAAACCAGCTAGTCGTCCGCACATGTTGCCTCAATTCTTTCTCAAAAATAAATAATAAGAGAAAGGAGGTAACATAATTGGCGACCAACGTGTGGGGCCCGAAACAATATAATTGACGACAAATGTGTAGGGCTCAATTCAATAAACATATTTATATAGTAAGAGTACTAAGAGAGGCGAAACCCCAATTTTTGAATGTATTGTATATGAGACAAATTTTTAAATTTTTGGTAAGAAAATAATTTTTTCTTAAGTCGAGTCATATTTTTGCTTATATTTCATTTTGTCTAAAAATTTTTATTATATATTTTTGCATATATTTTTGCTTACAACAATTGAATTCTATGGTATACAGAAAATTTGCGTCCTTAAATATCAAATATTTTACAAGTCCAAATATTTTCTTAAAATATTCTTTATTAGTGAAAGTGAAGTTGTGGAATTATACCTACCTGAAATATTATTTTGCCTGCTTAAAGTGTTTAATTTGATTTATTTCTGGAAAGTTAAAAATTGAAACAACCTTTTTAGTATAGTTTTTTTATTTGATAGATAATATTGTTTGTGTTTTTTTTTATCTCTTGACAACAGATAAGACTACACTCATTTGCTATTTAAAACATACAATTTATTGCCAGTTGGGTTCTTAATAAAAACTTTTAATTTACTTACTTCTTTACATTTCTTGTTAACATGGAACTTCCATTTTGTGTAAGATATTTAACGGAATCTGAGGTAGATTATGAACTACGTATTCGAAATGTTAAGGCATCTAATAAAACTTTAGATACAAAACGGATGATATTAGACAATTTATTAAAAAAGCAAAAACGCGAATTTCAATCATTAAAAGATCCTAGCTTCGATGTTGAAACAGAAAAAACTGAAATCACCAACACTATCGCTGAACTACTTGCTTTAGTTCACGATTTTTCAGCATGCAAAGAGGACACATCCTATTTAATAATTTCAAATCGTTTAATATGCCTAACAAATCGAGTGCATAGATTCGTGGTTCCGGAAGAACCAACAGAGTTAAATATTAACCTGCAGGAATTTAAAGATGACTCAGTCGCATCTTGCGAGGAAATTGATGCAAGGTTAGAAATTAAAATCATTCCTAAATTAGAAAATATTTCAACTATTAATTACCCAATTGACAAGAAATATGTCCCAGTTTATAAATGGGGAATTCAGTTTGACGGAAAGTCAAATTTAAAAGCTTTTCTCGAACGAGTCAAGGAACTGGCTGCCGCTAGGAATGTATCGGAACAACAATTATTTGAGTCTAGTATTGATTTATTTACTGACAAGGCCTTAATTGTTTATCGGTCAATCAGATCTATTGTATCCAATTGGCAAGAGCTTGAAGAACAGCTTAAAATCGCTTTTTTGGTATGCGATTATGATGAAAAATTGTTAGATGAGATAAAATCTCGTAGACAGGGACAGTCAGAGTCCATAAATATTTTTGTTGCTACAATGCAAAATTTATTTAATCGTTTAGATACTGTTGTAAATGAAGAGGAGAAGTTAAAAATAATTAGACGTAACATTTTGCCTAAATATATTCATGCATTAGCTTTAACAGATATTAAAAATACAGCCGAACTATTAACTTTATGCAAGAAAATAGATTTGGCCACACAAATGAAAAATAATTATTATTCTCCAACTCCTAAAGCATGTGTCCTCGAAACTGACTTGGCATATGTAGAAAATCCTCCATCACCTAAAAATAAAAATAATTTCAATTCTAAAAGCAAAAGTAACAAAAATATTAGTCTAAATAATAATTTGAATCAAGAAAATGCTGTTCCGGGTACATCAAATAATAATAAATTTTCTATTTCTTGTTGGAATTGCCAAAAGAAAGGTCATAGCTTTCACGAGTGTAGACAAGCTCGAAATAGGTTTTGTTTCCGATGTGGAAAACCTAATTTTACTTCTAAGACTTGCCCAGTGTGCAATCCAAAAAACTAGAAAGGTTTTCTGCTGTTTTATCAGGCCCACGGCAGAAAAATAACCCTAGAGGCCGAGTAATTTTTAATTCTAAGTTTAAAAAGCATTCCAGAAATGACTCAGATAAACATATTTTCTTAAATTTCAAAGTTAAACCTAAAACTGACATTTTTGATTGGGAGAAGTGGAAAAATACAGTTCGTAAATTTTATAAAAATAACTTTTCTGAAATTTCACCTACTTTAGTAAATATACCTGATGCAGATATCAACCTGTTAGATATTTCACTCGATAATCTTGAACCTTGGTACATAAAAATGCGAGAGAACATCAATAAGAGGCCAGAAAAATATCCACAGTGGATGGTTAAAGATGGGTATATTTTTAAACATACGCAAAGGAAATTAATTTTAAAAACTAATATTTCTGACTGGAAATTAGTAGTTCCTCTTGACCAGCGACGTCAAGTAATTCAAGACAGCCATGATGTACCTACAAGTGCACACATGGGTTTTTATAAAACGCTTAAAAAAGTCGCAGAAAGTTTTTATTGGCCTAAGATGCGTCAAGATATTTTAAAATATGTTCGTAAGTGTCATATTTGCGGACGAGAAAAACCTCCGAACGATCAAAAATGTGGTTTAATGGGTGCTGAGAAAAAAGCTACGTTTCCCTTTGAACTTGTTTGTTACGATACAAAAGGTCCTTTTCCGCCTAGTTCAAAAGGTAACCGATTTTTATTAGTTGCGGTAGATTATTTTACTAAGTACGTTATAATGAAGCCTGTACGGCGTGCAACGTCTCAAGCTATTGTTTCTTTCTTGGAATCTGTATTTTTAACATATGGTGTCCCAAGGACATTACTTTTAGACAATGCTTCAGCTCATAAAAGCAAAGAATTCGATAAATTTGTAGCGAAATTTAGTATTCCTCAGGTATTTTTCAACCTATTCTACCACCCCCAAGTTAACCCAGTCGAGCGTGTAAATAGGACGATCGGTACAGCTATAAGGTGCTTCATTAAAGATTCTCATAAAAAATGGGATTTACAAATTCCTGAGATTCAGTTTGCCATCAATACAGCTGTACACGAAGTTACTGGTTTCACGCCAGCATTTTTAAATTTTGGTAGAAAGCTACCTATTCGAGGCAGTTATGGTGATAAAGACTCTGATATAAATTTACCAGATCTTGATAATAATCGCAAACTTTTTGCCAATGAGCTGGACAAATTGCCAGAAATTTATAAACTGGTCCAAGAAAGACTTAACAAAGCTTACCAAAGAAGTTGTAACTACTATAACTTAAGACGAAAAGATCGCGTTTTTCAAATTGGTGACATAGTCTGGAGGCGCAACTTTGTGAAAAGCGATAAAGAAAATGATTTTTCTGCTAAATTGGCTAATCGTTATGTTTTATGTACAGTCCGAAACGTCATTTCCAATGTTTCATATGAATTGGAACATATGGATGGTAGTCCCGCTGGAAATTACCATATTTCAAAGTTGAAACCATACTTTGGTTCAAACTCTAATATTTCAGTGATACCAGAATAAGGAAATGAATGTTTTTCTTAAAATCGGATCATCAAAACAAAGTAAACATAACGATTCACTTAAATACCTATTTTATGTCTCTTGATTTTTTTGAGTGTCTATTTTTGGCAAATTTCCTTAAATTATACAATAAATATAATAATTTTTTTGGTGCAGAGCCACCAAAAACAATTTTTTTGGTATACCAGTAAGCAAAGCTTACGCAATTTCTTTTTGGTACTAGTACGTACCATCGTTTGTCGATATTTTTTTCTTCGTAAATCTCTAACGAAGGGATGTATTGGATTAACTTTCAAGGTTAACTATATCTGTAGACATGGCATGCTACCATTTCTACATACTTCATTTTTTTGAGTGAATTGTTTCACTCATCCGGAAATTAAAAAAATTTCCTCCCGCTCCTCTTTCGAGGATGATTCTCTTGTAAATTTTGTATATAAAATGGCCATTATTTTTAAGTCCTTTAAGCATTATTAAGTTAAGTCCCCTATCCATTACTCTTTAAGTCCTTGATGCATTATTCATTAAGTCCTTCGTGCATTTTATTCACTAATAATTCATGCACTCCTTAATTTTAGTATCACTGAATTATCTACATATCACATATGTTTATCATTCATTACTTAAGTACTGTACATATTGTAAATATTAGTTTAATTAAGTTGTAAATTAGTAAAAATATTTAGCTATATTTTTCTGGAAATATTTTCTAAAAATATTTCTTCCATTAACAATTTTTTTGAGATCTGTTTATCAAAAAGATTTCTTTTTCATATCTTACCTATAAGTTATCTTACTTGTGAGATATACACTGCTCTAAATTGTTATTATGTAAATATTTCTTTAACGTTGAGAAAATTTTCTCAAATACTAACCTTTAATAAGTACGTTTCTTCACCATCGCTTGCTAGCCAGACTTTTTCTCCAATGAGAATACGCGAGTCAATCTTTTGCATAACGTACAGTATTCATTATTATCGTACAGCGGTAACTTTAGTAAAAAGTTATTTGTCTTTTATGTATTTTCCGGCTGGATCTATAACTTTCTATTTCTACTTTCTTCAGATCCACGAAGGTTCAGGGGTGGGAACAAATTAACATCCGGTAGCTTACGTTACCAGATGATGAGAACCTACAAATGTAAAAATATTATAATTATTTCTTTTTCCTTTGTTCAACTTTCTGAACAGGAGTACTTACCTCTACTTATAATTTTACTTGTGGATTCTCATAACGATAGACAACAACACCGTCTCTTCTCTTCTTTTGTGTTTGTATTTTTCTTCTTTCTTTTTGTGCTTTCTGTGAATACCTATACGATTCTTTACTTCAATTTGGTTTAATCTTTTCCTACCACCTTGGATAAGAAGCCATAACCTCAAAAATTTGACAACTAAAACTTTAAAACCATAAGTTTTATATTTTTACTAGATTATTTTAATCACCTTTCTGAAAACCAGCCTTATGGGTATTCAGTACTTTCCTCTTTCTTTTCTTTCTTGTTTATGTTTCTTCTATTTACCGTAATTAATAAAATTCTCCTACCTAGGTAAATTTAAATTTTTTTCTAGCTTCTCTACTTCGCCTCACGATTTTAGCTTTGATTTTTTAGAACAATTTTTCTGATTTAACTATAGTACATCTTACATGTACTATCTGATTTGTTTTGAACTATCAGTTTTAGCACTCAACGGCTATACACTTGAATTGTAGGTTAACAATACCACAAGTTTTCACTTCTTGCTAACCTATATTGGCATATAATATTACATTATATGTATCGTGGTATTAGTTTTATAATACTCTACCAATTTTAGTACTAGCAACGGCTTCACAGTTGCTCAGACGTTATAATGTCTGTAGGATTTCGACATTAAGTCGTCTTCCTTAAAACTAATTTTATCCATTTTTTTGTCTATTTTTAAATTTCGCAACACTTAACTTTTCACATTTTTTTCATTACTTAGTTCCGAAGATTTCTCCAGTTTCGGCCAAATACTTGCTCCCTGTACGTAGAACTTCTGGTAGAGAATGTATTTTGTCACTCATCCTTCGCTCGCTTTCTCAATTTTGTATTTTATGTTCCCTACGAGGAATTAATAATATTAAAGTATTGTTTATCTTCACAATATGTTTACGAGTGAAGCAAAGCAAAAATTTTTATACGTACCTTAAAAAAAATTTTTTCGTCAGAAGGGAGGCATTCTGTTACATGGCCTATGTCCATTTAACAGTTTTATTTAAAAAGTAGTGTTTTGTGGATAGTTAGCACGATCTGTATATTTTTTGGATTCAGTTTTTGCAGGTGAAACTGTTTTCAACTAACAGAATTTTACATGTATAACTGCTAAACCATGTCACACTGTTTTATGTACTTAATTGTATATCTTAGGAACTTAGTCCTGTTTTTCTATTAACACTATTATGTATCTCATATCCGTTGTAATACAGCATTATTATCCCAGGAAACAATTTGTCTACAAAATTTAGTTACATCAGATATCTATTTTTCAATTTTTATATTTTTGTTTACTATGGGGTACATATGGTTATTTTCCTTACCTTCTCTCATTCTATATATAGTAAATCCTATAACATGTAATATGTTACTGATTTATCAATAATATCAATACGTTTTACTACTTATTTACATCTGTTAATATTTGTTGTTATGTATAAAATAGAAATTGCAAAGGCAAATCAGCTGGCATGGAAAATAAACTTTTATTATAGATTCCTTTTATCGATTATATGCCACTACTTTAGTTGAGTATGGGAATCTACAAGGCAAGTTGGCGCGCTTAAATTAACCACTGACAGATGGCCATACTTGTACGATTTTTATATTTTATAGCTTTCAATTTCAATAGGGAATTAGATTTCTCACATTTTTTTGGTAGCGTTGTTTTCCAGTAAACAGGATAAAAAAGTTTACCTTATCAGTAAAACTCACCAGGAAGTCATTTGCTTGCAGCCTTTGTACTGATTCAAACATTATAATTTTTAACTGCGGACTTCAGTAATTTATATTACAATTTTTATATCCCAGTTACAAAGTGTTTAACATACAGGTAATTTCATTATACTTATTTAAAATGCAATTAATCTTCAAATTTTGCCTTTGATATAATTTCAATTATTTTTAAAATAAATTTTGAATTCAAAGTCAATTCTTTTTAATTTAATAAGTAGTTAAAATACTATATGTACCACATGGTTGTAAAAATATTTTTCTCTTTCCTTCTCATTTTTTTGGCAATTTATAGTCTAAGAAATCAGCTTACTCGTGCATAGCTAATAATAATTCGTGCATAGCTAATAATTACACGTGCATAGCTAATAATAACTCGTGCATAGCTAATAATTACTATTGCATAGCTAAAATTACTTTTGTACTGCTAATCAGCTTACTTTGGTATAGCTGAAATTAATTTCCTGCAGCTTTTGTATAGCTACCTTAATGTTTCGTGCAGCTAATTCAAATATATTTTGTACAGCTAACTAGCTTATATTTGCATAGCTAACATTGCTTAAATTTTGCATAAATAACTTGCATAAACTTTGTATGTGCTTATATTTGGTTAAATTTCCTACAATTTTCACCCCATTCATTGAGAGACGTAAATTGCCAAGAAAAATTTAGAATTCTTGCAATAAGAGACAATTGTGGGCCTGGATTGCTGTCCCAGAACCAGCCACCTGAGCCATAAACCACCTAGGATACTGGTATCAATTTGTTTTTTTATATATATATATTTTTTTCACATTTCAATTTGTCTCAAACCGATTTGTCTAATTTTTTTGTAATATATTTTGTCATTCATTTTAAACTATCTTTTTATTTCTCTTACCAACAATTTCAGTCCGATCTATAGCAGACTGGTTATTCGAGAAAAAGAGACTATTTTACTTATTTCACTATAGATGGTGCCCAATTTAACATCAATTTTTCTTTGTCTCCTTTTCTCGAAATAAACAGAAATCTGTCGCTTATGCTGTACATGTCAGAAAGGGTAAGTTTCTCCACTCTTACGAATGCTCTGGACCCACGGCTCTCTGCTCCGGCTTAAACCAGCTAGTCGTCCGCACATGTTGCCTCAATTCTTTCTCAAAAATAAATAATAAGAGAAAGGAGGTAACATGTTGCGATATTGAAAATGGTTAAACACTTTTCCAAGCTACATAAGCGGACAGCTTTTACTGCATAAATTAGCATATATTAGACATTTAATGTGGCTAAAACTTTGATTCAATCGACTGGGATTTACGGTGAAGTGGAGGAAACTTTAAAGAAATTATATAATGTTAATATACAGTGTGTCCCAAAAGAAATGCATAAAATTTATAACGTTTTCTGTTTTTCGTTTTAACGCCCATACATAAAAAGGGAGATTTGGAAGATGTAAATAATTACAGACCAATATCTATATTACCAATATTGTCAAAAATATTTGAATCCATTCTAAAATCTAGAATAATAAAATATTTTGAAATGAATAATATATTTGCTGATGAACAGTACGGCTATAGACCAGGCAGATCAACAACAACCGCAATTATAAAAATTGTGGAATCAGTCTTAACAGCAATAAATAACAATAATATATCAGGTGCCACATTAATTGATCTAAGTAAAGCCTTTCATTGTGTTAACCACAATTTTTTATTAACAAAATTAGAATTTTATGGAATCAGCGGGGTTGCTCTTAATTTAATTAAATCTTATTTAAGTAATAGATATCAAACCGTTGCTACTCACTCTGGGCAACACTCAGAAAAAGTAACAATTGAGACAGATGTGCCACAAGGCTCTTTTTTGGGTCCGGTTTTTTTCTTGGTTTTTATTAATGATATTGCGCCAATTATAACATCAGATAAGACCGTTTTATTTGCTGATGATATTACATTTTTAAATATTGCCAAAACTGAGGTAGAATTAGAGGAAAAAATATTTCAACATTAAATCCAGCATCAGATTGGTTTAACTCAAATCAGTTAAAAATGAATAATGAAAAAACTCAATTCATTATGTTTTCAGGAAATACTGAATGCGATTCAGTCAAATTGCTTGGTATTCATATTGACTCCAAATTAAATTGGACTACACACATTGAACAACTGTCAAAAAAACTAAATACAACTCTATTTCAGATAAGAAAATTAATACAATTGACAACTTTTGACACAGCAATAACATTCTATTATTCAAATTTTTATAGCTTGCTTACATACAGGATTATTCTATGGGGAAATGCATCAAACACTGAACGCATTTTCAAAATTCAAAAAAGAACAGTTAGAATATTAGCCTCAGCACAATACAGAGAACATTGTAAACCTTTATATAAGAACCTAAAAATTTTAACATTGACCTGCATATTTATTTATCAGTGTTTAATATATATGAAAGAGAGTAAGCACTACCTAAAAAAATCAGTATATCACACATATAACACAAGAACCAAAAATGATTTTAGCATTCCCTACCATCGATTAGTCAGATCACAACAACCAATAAATCATACTGCAATTAAATTTTTCAATATTCTTCCGCAATACTTAAAAGACTTACCTTATATTCATTGTGCACTAGTTTGACTCTTTGTAGTATATATTTATCATCGATTAATACTTGCGTACTGTATGTACCAGTATATACCTATATGTTGTATATTTTAATTATTAACGATATTATAAATCTTATCCCTCAATATGACACCTTCGAAGACTTAGATAAACCACTAACAACGGAAGAGATCTTAACCGCCATTGGGCAGCTAAAAAATAACAAATCTCCCGGCGCCGACTCACTCCCAGCTGAGATCTTTAAAGCTGTGTCGTCAGAGCTCATACCCTACCTCAAAAAACTGTTTGATGTCGTGTGGAAAAGTGGTCAAGCTCCGCAGGAGTTTCGTGATACACTTTTAATCAACCTCTTCAAAAACAAAGGGAGCGCTGCGGACTGTGAAAATTACAGGGGTATAGCTCTCCTGGCTGTTGGAGGGAAGATACTCACTAAAGCGATGGCAAATAGGCTAACACCTGTTATGGAAAAGTTACTTCCTGAAACACAGAGTGGCTTTAGACCAAACCGAGGCACATCGGATTTAATCTTCACACTTAAACAGCTTCAAGAAAAAGCATTCGAACATCAAGGAGAAATTCACATGGCCTTCATTGATTTAACCAAGGCGTTTGACTCGGTGGACAGGGAAGTGCTCTGGAAAATTATGTTCCGCTTAGGTATCCCTAGAAAATTTGTGGAAGTATGTCGCAGTCTACATACAAACAACAACGCCCAGGTTATGTATAATAATGAGGCAACCGAACCTTTCCAAACTCTCACTGGGGTTAGGCAGGGATGTGTCCTGGCACCCCTACTCTTTAATTTGTTTACCACTGCTCTAACAATTATTGTTGACAACAAACTGACAGTCAGGGGAATAGGTCTCAGATACCGTTTTGATGGCGGTCTCTTTAACATAGGGCGCTTTAGAGCTTTCACGAAGACACGCACACGATTCATTTGTGATCTCCAGTATGCGGATGACTGTGCACTTTTAGCCTCTACGCCGGAAGAGCTTCAAGAACTTTTAGATGTGTATGCCCAAAGCTATGATTCTTTGGGACTTAAAATCAACATTGGAAAGACTAAGATTATGTCAACTCCTCATCAAGTGAACCAAATAGACATTACACTTAACGGAAATTCTCTTGAAGTGGTGGATCAGTTCAATTACTTAGGCAACGTTGTTAATGACAAAGCAAACATGGACAGCGAGATTCGCAATAGAATTAACGCTGCATCTAGAGTATTCTGGGGACTTAGAGAGAGAGTATTTGACAACCACGACCTTGCTTTGTCAACGAAAATGGCTGTCTACAGAGCAGTTGTCATTCCAACACTGCTATATGGATGTGAAAGCTGGGTCACTTACCGTCGTCATGTGAAAGAATTAGAACGTTTTCAGCAAAGACACCTCAGAAGTATGATGAAAATCCGTTGGTTCCATCACATATCAAACATGGAAGTACTCAGGAGAGCAAACAGCCTTCCAATTGAGGTGCTTATTTCAAGAGCACGCCTAAGATGGGCAGGTCACGTTCATCGTATGCATGATAACCGCCTTCCTAAATGTACACTTTATGGTGAATTGCTAAGCGGTAGAAGAAAGCGTGGCGGTCAACGAAAGAGGTTCAAAGACGCTCTCCATGAAAATCTAAAATCCTGCGGTATTGCAGACGAGCAATGGGAACAACTTGCAGCGGACAGAACCGAATGGCGAGGGGTTGTGGCCAGCTATCAAGGAAATGTCGCTGCAAGAAGGCCGAATCCAAGACCTAACCAGGTCTATGTTTGTCCTGATTGCGGTCGACATGTGCTCTCCCGAATTGGCCTCTATAGCCATAGTCGTGTGCACCGTAGATGAATGGGAATTACAATAGACTACACCTTTTACTTGTTTTTTATTGTACGCAATTTATCGACTGTAATATTTCTATACTCGGACTCGAGTAACGGCTAATAATAATAATAATAATAATATTTTAATATGTTTGTTTATTTATTGTGCATTATTATATTATATCTGACACGTCCTATATCATGTAAATGATCTCTTGGATAAATAAATTGAATATGAATATGGTATAGCATAGAGCAATATTGTGACAGCTTTTTCCTAACGTTCACATCACAAACAAAACCAATGAATTAATTTTCTTCAATTATTCCTTATTACACTTTAATCTTTGCCTACAGATTCTCCTATGTCTGATTGTCTTTTTAATGTAGAATAAATATATTAGCCGTATTTTTAGAGCTTTTAACAACATCTGACATTCTGCTGAATAGGCTCCTTCTCATTCGCCGCATTTTGCTGGAAGAAAATAAACATTTTCTCTATCGAGAACGTAGAAATATCAGATTATTTTAATGCATTTTTCCAATAAACATAAAAGATAATGAACTGAAAGCCTGTAAAGCTCTCATAAAGATCAGAAATGCCGAAAAGGACCGCTTAAATCGTAGCAAATCGTTGAAATATTAGCGAAGCTTTCATCTGCAGGCCAACCATTGAAACTTGAAACTGCAGGGGTAGAAAAAAAGCATTTTATTTTAGAGAGAAGGCAATGCGATACGTATACCGACTTATACAAAGATGAAAGTGATTGATTTTCTAATAGGGTCGTTCTTTTGCTTTATATAAACTGAAAACTTTATGGCGAGAAAAACAGTTCGCTTTTTGTAGAAAGTCGACTAGAAAAACGCCAGTTTAGGGCCGCGCGTGATATCTTTTCATTGAGGCTCTGTGGTTAATTTCTTTAAAAATGACTTAACAGTTTTGCAGTCGTTGGTATTCGTATTAATTAATAAAAATTAAAAATTAATTAATTAAAATAAAATTAATAAAAAATAAATTAATTTATAATTTGTATCAACATACATATTAAATCATATATAAATGTAAGCCGAATAAGTTTAGAAACAAATAATACCAAAATTGGGCTAACAGTATTGTATAGGCCACCTTCTACTGTTTTCTGTTTCTGTTTTCTTAACCGCCTGTCAAGTTACCGAAGTAATCCCATGGAAGGGAAGATCTCAATGATCTTGTGCTAGGTCCTACAGTTTAATGTGGACTCCGAACCACTCTTGGGGCAATTGTTTTAATGAAAAATTGTTTCGCCTTGCGGGAATCGAACCCACTTTGCTAGGCAATTCAGTTTGCTAGCCAGACGCCTTAGCACACTGAGTTACCGTCCCCCTTTACAATCATTTATAGGTGATATTGATGACTTTCTAATTAACAATTTCTATGATAACATTGAAGTAATCGCTGTTCACGTGAATATTAATATTGTAAACTTAAACGATCCCTTAGTAAACAAATATTTTGAAACTTTAACTTTACGTGGTCTGTATCTACAATAGACCTTCCCCTGACAAAGACTTTGACTTCAGAATCTTAATTGGGGACATATGTAGCTCAGAAATCCATGAGGTGAACATCCCGGAAAGTGGGAGGAAGTCCGCCATATTGGTTTTTATGCCAAACCGGATGTGCACTCTATCACCGCAACCGCTGATCCGGTTTTAATTCTCCTTTTTCAGTTCAACTACAAATTTTACGCTGAAAGATAAAAGCTCTTGTGAATTTTTTCGTATCTTTTAAGATAACGGAGTTAAAATTAATGCTAAAATAAACATTTAGAATTTCGCTATTTACACCCGTCCAACTTTTTTGTTTCACAATAAAAACAAAAAAAATCTAAAGTAAAGGATAGACAAATTATTTAGCTACAAAATGACGCCTCGTTTAATTCATTATCTTCAGAAATGACAAAGATACTATCATTTATTAAGTTGCGCAGCGTCGCATGCAGCGCTCCGCTCCCAAATTCAAAACGAATTGATATATAGTTCAAGTAATAAATTCCCGAGACAGAAAAAACCCGACAAAAACTTTACGACATAATTATTATCGCCGCGGGCTATGGCGCTAGCTGAAATAAACAGATCCCAGTAAATAAAAGACGCAACAAAAACTTTACGACATAATTATATCGCCGCGGGCCATGGCGCCAGGCCTGACAAGAAACATTCCCGACGCACATTAAAAACCTATAAAGGTAAGCGAGTCAATTTGCGAATAGCACAAAAAAGAGTACCGGTATTTTAATGAGGTCGTAAAGTTCTTGTTACGTTTTTTATGTCTCAGTGTCTTCCTACTTGAACTATACCTAGGCATATAGTAAACAACACTTTAACAAAAATTTCTGCCACATTAAGTGTATGAATGAACCTTGTATGTAATAGAACATACACAAAAGCATTAATTTTTCATCAAAATTATTGATTACTTGATGATAACGATTCTTGGATGACCGCAATTCCAGGTACATAGAATTCAGCAAGCGCCATGAGCTTCTCCAACCTAATAAAAACGAACTTTTATATTTTCAGCTACTGAACAAATAGAAAATTCTACTTCCAAATAGCTTTTCTCACTTATCGGGTAATTCAAGTGTTTTATACTTCGAGAAAATGGAAGCTCATACAGTGAAATGTATTTACTACTAGCTGTTTGTTTACTTAAGGTGTTAGAGGTTTTAATAAATAAGTGGCAAATATCAATTAATAGAAATTCGTTGTTTATAACTTTAAATGAAATGAACTGCAATTAAGTTAGGAGACGATATCGTTTACAAATATGTTAAAAAGTAACGGCCCCAGCACCGAACCTTGAGGTATACCAGATTTTGCCTGAATTATGTTGGACTTAAAGCCTCTATAGAGGACAAATTGATGCCTTGCGATTAGATATGATTTAAAAAATTCAATCAAACTGGGAGCAAAACCAAACAAACTTAGTTTTTTAAGCAATATGCCATGTTTTAAACAATTAAAGGATTTAGAAAATACGCCATGTATACGATATCAACTTGTCCTCCCATATCTAACACATCAGCGATGTACTGCGTTAAATAAAATAGATTGGTGGAAGTAGAACGGCCTGGCATAAATCCATGTTGATTAATACTTTGTGATTTAACTTGAAAAAATACAGATTCATGATTTTTTTTTAATGCCTTGTTCTTCTCTCAACCAGGACGGCGAAATGAGATGCCGTTCACTGAACACGAACTATCGCCTCGAGATGGGAAAATAAAAATCATTTCAATCGGAGAGCTTGAATAGAGACCCCCGAGGGCGTTCGTGCACTTATTTTTGTTGTAAGAGAAATAAACTAATTTCGGTACCAGGGTCAAGGCTTCTCCCTGTATAAGCAGTCGGAGCACTTATCTTTTGTTAAAAGTTTGAAAAATCACTTTTGGTAGTTTGGGCAGGGTATTTTTGTACCACCCTGTATATTACTGTTCAGAATAACACACTGGATTAAAACGGAAAATTAAAAGATTTATTTAGATTCACTTCACAGAGTTTAAAACACTACTAAAAATATATTCTATAAAAAATGTAACTTTTCAACAGCGTTAAGTTGTGTTTTAAAAGGAAAAAATGAACTCGAAATATTTTTATAGATTTCATTAAAAAAATCATTATTAGCGAAAGTGCCCGTTAATAGTTAAATAAATTCACTTATAATTAAAATGTGCTAGGGCAGATATTCTAAAACTAACTCTTTTTTACAAGGTTTCGGAAATGGAAGAAGCTGTAATGGCTCGCACGTGACGAACTTGACTTGCTCGAGCCTCGTCGTGCCCGAGCTTATATATCGTTGCTTCGTTGCGTTTTTCGTGCCCCATAGAGTCAAGCACGACCGTTGTTTTGCTGTCTGAAAAGGTCCCCACATTCCGTGCGGGCTTGGTCTAAATCCAGTTATTTGCCCCAGTCAGTCAGTGCGTGCGCTAACTGCGTAATAACTGAAATTGATTGAAATATATGTTCGTCGTGTAGAGCTTGAAATTGGAAATATTTTGTTTTTTGGATGAACCCTGTATCTATTTTATTTCAGGAGATATTTGAAGAATTGCCTGAAATTATTGCGTTAATCTTCGCCTCACTCTCGTAATTGATCCCCAGGCCAGCACTTATCCACGGCTGCGGTTATACTAAGTGCAGCGATTGGCGCGCTCTGAACGGAAGTAGATTTTGATATAATATAAATTATAGGCGCTGCGACATGTAGATTTTTATCGTGCCGGTGAATGTTTAAGAAGCGGTATTGATGGAGAGCTGTAGATGGACGTGTGGAAAAATAAAAAAACCGTTTATTATTTAAGACGCAATATCGGATAGACATTTAGATCGCTCGGCTAAATGCTTGTAGAATTTTTATTTGCACGAACTAAAATTTGATACCAGGGGTATGTGAAGAGTGTTATGGGTGGTTTGAAAATATACAGGGGCTATAATTTTAAAGTTGATATTTTTGGAAGTATTGACTGTAAACTGGGCAAATTGAATAATTTGAAGGTTTCGACAATATTTTAGGCATCTTTGGGAATTATCGGTTTGTAATAAATTTTTTCGGAATACGATTTTGAAAATTGTGTTTTTTTTTTTTGTAAACTAAAATACACGGACACTCTTTTTATACGGTTTGACACTGCGGGCGGAAAGATCGATTAATTTGACAAATTTTGTTATTTTTTCGAGTTAATTGTTTAATTATACGGAGTACATACCCCATCCAAGTGACGGACTCGACCAACGCTGCTTAACTTCGAGGTCTCAGTGCTTAAACCGATGACGGTACCTCACTTTCGAATGCCTTGCTAAAATTACATAAAATTACAATGGGCCTATAATTATTCACTTCTTGTTTCTCATTCTTGTTATACATCGGACAGATTTTAGAAATCTTCCATACTTCTGGAAATGTAGAAGTTTTGATTGAATGCCCTCTGGACCAGTAGTAAGTTTAGGTTTTATTTTTTTTGAGAGCTTTCAAGGTGTCTGCTTCTGTAAATTTCTGTATCGTAAAAATAGGAGCACTAGATGCTGGTTCATCATTTGACTGATTAAATTGTACATCAGCCATCCCCTGCCATGAGAATTCTCAAGATTCAATAACTCAGAAGCTGTAAACAGTAGCTTTGTTTCAAGACGAAACTTTGAAAGGACGTCTAGCGGATTAAGATCTGGCAAGTTTTGAGGCTACCCCACCGAACTTTGCCTTTAATATATTTTAATATTAAAAACAATATTTAGCTCTACTGCAGTATATAAATTTTAAATGAAGATTTCATGACCCACGCAATAATATGTTTCTTTATACAACGATTTAAATAGACCGAGACAGAGAAACATTAAAGCTGAAACGTAAAAAAATCAGATAAAGCTCTTGGATTGAAGTGATCGAGGGAAAGTTTAGAAAAGTAGACATAAAAGGTTTAATAACTGAAAGCTCATTCTGAAGGACCCTGTACAATGATTACATTACAAATTCAACATTCCTTAAGTCTTATGTTTCTCTCCCAAAAAAATATAAAATCTGATATAACTCCTTTCACTTGGCATTAAATCAAAAACAATAAATACGATAGCTGCAGGTAAAAGTTGAATATACGACCATAAGCGTCCAAATTACAAAACGCACAAAATCGATAAGCTAAAGCAATCGAATTCGACGCGAATAGAAACACGATACGTCCGTCAATTTACAAATCACTTAATACTCTAACACTCGCAAGATGTCTCGTTATCGCCACTTAACGTCAACGTATGAGATACGCGCCGCTTCCTAAAATGCTAATTAACTAAAAAATGAAAGATTTATTAACGCTAATGCCGATTCGGGATGCTAATTAATATCAATATTTTTTAATGGGCGAGGCTGCTTGGAATATTGAAATTGGAATGAATAATACATTGTTTTTATTAGGTTATTAATGGGCTTTAATCACCTCACATCGCTGACAGTGAGTCAGATGTTTCCTCGTATCGCGCTGTGATTATTTTAATGTCCTTTTATCTGGCTTAGATAAAGGCTGCGACTTCTAGGAGCGAAATTGTATGTAAATTATTAATATTGCCCGCAAGCAGTTAAGCCACAGTGAGAATGATTTTAAGAAAAACGATATACCTATTCAACAGGTTTCTTTTATATTTGTGCTCACACATTTTTGCTTTGGTACGTAACCTCCAAAAGATTTATTAATTTAGCAAACAGAGTTCAGTACATTATTCTCAACGAGTTGAAAGTTCCTGAATTTACTATAACCTGTGATATACCACAGGGATGGATTTTAGGGCCCTTGTTTTATAATATATCGTCTTCTATTTTACGAGGCCCACACCCAATATCTCGTTTAGTATGTATTGTAAAAGAATAAAGTTTTACAAACAGTTATCCCATTTTTTGCGAGCTATACTTCAGTAAAAAGACATTTGAAATCCATAGCCCACTTTTTGAGATATATTTAAAAACCTGTAAAATAGATAAACCACAAACGGTTATAGCTTCCTTATTTGAGGAGCTACGAAAAAAGTTAAAGGGATGAAAGTTGACGGAGACAATAAGAATAGTAGTGTGCATCAAAATATTCGAAAAACACAATTGGCTTTGACATACGCTTTTGTGCAAAAAAGGAAAAGAACGATTCTCAAAGGCGAGCCATGATATTTTTCTCTTTCCAACGATATAAATCATGTCACAAATATTTTAACTGATAGTGTCAATATTTAATACTGTACGAGAACCATAATTCATATTGAACAAGTTATATATCAGTAATTATGGTGTGAAATTCGATATGATTATCATTTATTGCAATTTTGACTCTAAGATGGCAGTCACGGTTTACGGGGCTAGATTTCCAGATGCTCCGAGGCCAAATGTAAATATGTTTAGGAAATTAGTTCAAAACCTTAATTTCCAGCAAAAAAAATTTCAAGATAGCTGAATAGGCACCTATGCACTCACTCTATGGCCAGCTCGATCACCAGATATTACTCCCTTGGGTATTTTCGTCTGGGCTTACGTTAAAGACAAGGTATTTCAAACTGCCCCTGTAAATATTGAGGACATCAAAACCAGAATTAGAAAACATGCGTTTAATAATAATAATAATAAAAAACGTCTTTATTGAAACAATGACATACATACAATGTTTCATAGCCTATGCTAAGCTTGGCCCATGAAACATTGTATATGTCATTGTTTCAATAAAGACGTTTATTATTATTATTATGGACTTAAGCCGCGCACTTTCTCGGCCGAAGCCGGAAAAAATTCACCGACACCTCGCGCGCGCCGTTGGGGTTCGGCTCTGTGGGGACCCGGACCTGTTCCGGGCCCATTGCTGTTGGGGATCGGCTCGGTTAACGGGGATGAAATTCATCACGTCCCATTAATCCGGTGGATATTTCGATTTTCTATCCTTCGTCGTTCAAAAATTTTCTGGTAATATGGCATGTCTGGAGAATCATCGTCCTCTGGATAATTTTCGCGAGGCTTCTAGGTAGATTAAGTTTCTCCAAATAATTCAAGAACTTCTTCGTCACCACTCCTGTAGCCAAAATTATGATCGGGATAATTCTAACCTCCTCTAATCTCCACACGTGTTTAAGTTCTATAGCCAAATTCTGATATTTGTTTCTCTTTTCCATCTCCGTCTTCTGCAGGTTGCTGGTTAGGGGGCATCTAATATCAATAATAGTGGCCTTCTTGTCTTTCTTTTTGATCACCAGGATGTCGGGGCGGTTGTGATCCAAGGTTCTATCAGACTGTATTGGTCTATCCCAGTACAGAAATGTTTCCGCGTCTTCTAAAACAGCTTAAGGTGTATATTTATAGAAGGGCGGTGGATTAGTAATGAGTCCTAAGTTAAGTGCCAATTCTCAATGGATGATTTTCGCCACCTCGTTGTGCCTTCCCAAATACATTCCCGTAGCCAAAGCGGGGCAGCCTCCAGTGACATGTTCGATAGTTTCACCCGCTGCCTTACACTTTCTACACACATCGTTCACGCCGGGGACTTTAAGAATGTACTTCTCATAATTTCTAGTACGGATAATGCTATCCTTAATGGCTGTTATGAATCCCTCAGTTTCTGGGTGTAATATTCTTCCTTAAGCCTTAGGAGCGAGGTCTCCTTGTCGATCTATGGATAGTTTAAGGCATTGGGATATTTTCCGTGGAGTACCTTGTCCTGCCATGCTGTTTGAATATCCTCGTTCGTTCGGATCATTATCTCGTGTTGTCGATCTTTGAGGTTTAACGGTTTATATATGTTGTCACTTTCCACTATTTTCCGAATGAGGGCCGTCTGAATTGTAGAAATAGAGGCGCATGTTCTTCTCTTGCGTTCGCCACTTCTTCTGAACACTGCTTAATCCGCTGCCTCCTTGTGTTCTTGATATGTATAGTCTTTCAACTGCGCTCTTTGGGTAATGCATTCGAAACTTTGTAAGTGTAGTTCTCGTCAGTCTGTCTAGGTCTTCCAGGTCTGTTTCGTCATTCCATATGTTAGTAGCCGAACGATGGTGGGGCTAACTTTGTATACTTCTAGCACTTTTATTAGCAAGTTGTGAGGTACAGAGTCGAATGCCTTTTTGTAGTCTATGTAGGCCATACTGATGTTTCGGCGCTTTACTTCAGCTTGATTGATGGTTACTGCATCTATTGTTATTATTATTATTAAACGCATGTTTTCAATACTCCTGAAATGCTCCAAAATGTAATAATGCGTGAGGTGTCTCGTAGAGCACGTTTGTGCATTAGAATGCATGGTGCACAATTTGAGCATTTGTAATTAGAAAAATAAATACACACATTTTCTGAAGGTAGTACTGTTATACATAGTTTTTCGTTTTTTTGGATGTTCATTGTGTACTTGTATTTTTATTTATGAGATATTTATTTGTTTGTATAATGATTGAATTATAATTATTAATGTGAATTTTTACTATTATGGCATAGCTGATTTTTACGATCCAATGATATGAATTGTGGTTTTCGTAATATAATAAAACGACACCACTATCAGTTAAAAAATTTTTGACATGCTTTATATTGTTGGAAAGAGAAAAAATAAACGGAATTAATGGTGTCATGGCCTACTTTGGGATTTGTTTTTTTTTATTTTTGCACACGAGCGTATGTCAAAGCCACCTGCATTTTTCGAATTTTTTGATACACGTTATTATTCTTATTGTTTTTACCGTCAACTTTCATTCCTTTAACTTTTTTCGTATCTCCTCAAATAAAGAAGCTATTAACCGTTTGTGGTTTTCCTATTTTTCAGATTTTTGTATAATATATCTCACAAAGTAGACTATGGATTTCAAATTTCATTTTACTGAAATATAGCTCAGTAAAAATGGGATAACTGTTTTTAAAACTACATTCTTCTACAAGATATTTGGTAAATATCGTAAAATAGACAGACTGTCTGAGTATATAAATGAGATAATTTTATGCTAAATATTATATAAAATTGTTATTTTTATAGAAAATTTATCTTTGTCCCTACAATGATGAACGTTTATTTTAATTTTACAAGCCTCGTTTATACAGAACGCCCTTTCTTATTAATGTCTGAATTAAATTTTTATAAGAATAGTTTGTCCAATCACACCCATATTTCAATCACAAATATTCGCTTTGTGTTTCCAATTAATAAACCTAAATTCTAAATATATAATTCGGGCCTAAAGCTAATATTTTAGCGTAAAATTATCGCACCATCCATCATCCAGTTTGGAAACGATAAAGTTCATTATTTGTTGGTATTTCTGGCGTGTCGCTGTCATCACATATTTCGCGCATTTGAATTTATATGCAAATCCATTTTTTTGCAAATCACAATAATTGTTAAAATTTAATTCTATACATGATAATGGCTAATTTACATCGAAAATACACTGGCGGCATTTCATTTAAATGTGATTTATATACGAAAGCAGGGACGTGCACAAAGAGTGTGTACGGTGAAAATAAAGCACGAAGGAAAGTTTTTTGTACAAATTTTTTAACATTCTCACGATTCTACGACCGGATTAAGAAAAAACTACAAATAATAGTTTTAATCAAATTTTAATACAAACTTAGCTTCTGCTAAATCTTATGCTCTAGGTGCAAACATTTTATAAAAGCTTCAGTAGCCTAGCGGTTATATACTGTACCCTCTTGTAAACCGACGAATCAAACTTACGACAGACAATAAGATAACCTTGTATAAGGTTATCTTAAGACCAATTATGACATATGCCTGCGCGTCCTGGAACCTCATCTCGGACGCGTAGTGCAAAATACTTCAGATACTCCAGAACAAATTACTCAGACTACTTATGAATGTGGACAGGTACACTCCGGTTGCTGTGTTACACGAAAATGCCGAAATTATGTTAATCAGAGACTTCATCAATAAAACGGCGCAAAAGTTTTTTGCAACCAGAACATAGCAATCGGAAATGACACAGGACATTACAGACAGACGACAGCACAACGACCCACATCACGCACATAAACTGTTACATCAAAACTTACCTATCTACAGAGAGCGACGGTGACTATAAATTACCACACAAAACAGTTGACCACACAGAAACTGACAAAACACATAACATAGATGACTCTCCCTCCCCCCTCCTTCCCTTCTTTGTCCACCACCCCCTTCACCTCCTGCACACAGTGCAACATAAAACCCAAGCTGACAGTCAAATCTTAAAACACATAAATTTTATACATAATAAAAATCATTTCGTTTTATATATTTGACATTTTAAATAGGTTTTTCTCTTCCATTTTCCTATAAAAATAACTGTGAACAAACATTAATAAACATAATATGTGTGTATTGTGGATCGTCTGCATAACCAGCTTGCTGGATAACAAAAGAAAACGCGCTTTTAAATTATCAGGAGAGCAGCAATATTAGTGGATTAAGATAGAATCGGATATCTTGAATTGGCATTCCAACAGCCGGCAGGCTCGTTTCGTATTTATTTCAAATATTTGTAACGGGTCGGTGTCTTTCATTTAAATGTAAACCACGAATGATATAAATGAAATATCCTTTTAAACTCTGTTACTCAAAAAAAAAGAATAAAGCTATTTTAATTGCTAATTGCACGCTTCGAAATGCAAGAGATCATAGGTTCAATCCCCACATATAGCTACTTTTTTTTTTGTCATAATATATCTCTAAAATTTTGTCTGTATATAATAATTTCAATACAATTTTAGGTGGTATACCGTTTATCGATTCTTCACTGGAATCAATCATTTTAAATTATTTTCTAGTTCAAACTGCGCGAATACACACTGACAATTACTTTGACAGCTTACGCACTAACTTGAATTTTTTAAAACGAATAGTTGCCTATGTACTTAATACACGAACTGTGATTGGTCGATTTCATATCCATCCTAGAACGTATATGAAATATATCCGTTCAGTTAACTGGAATGGCCCACTTATCCATTCTACAGACTGTACGGAAAACAGCAAATTTACATAAGGGAGTAGAAAAACGCATTAAACTCTTTATTTTAAGTGATATGATTTTGACACCTCATCGAATGTCGAAAAAACACCGACAAGTTAAATCCAAGAAAACTAATTCTTTCATCTACGGTGCTTGGAATGTTCGTACTTTGAACGACAGCACTCGCACCGATCGGCCTGAAAGAAGAACTGCTCTAATAGATAGAGAACTTCACCGACTCAATGTTGACGTTGCAGCTCTCAGCGAAACTCGATTTTTGGAGGAAGGCTCTCTCACAGAAAAGTACTACACCTTCTATTGGAAAGGTCTTCCCACCAATTCAAGAAGACAACATGGAGTAGGATTTGCCGTTCGGAATCAACTTGTATCCAACTTAACACAAGTACCACAAGGCCTATCCGAGCGTCTAATGCTGCTACGCTATGAGCTATCAGATGGCAACGCGGTAAATCTAATAAGCGCCTACGCTCCCACTCTGGATGCAAGTCACGAAACCAAGGAAAGCTTCTATCAACAGCTGGAAGAAACCCTCTGTAGAATACCTAAAACGGAACGACTCGTTATTCTTGGCGATTTTAACGCTAGAGTAGGGAGAGATGCAGACACCTGGCCAGGCATCATAGGCAAGAACGGTTTGGGCAATATGAACGCTAACGGTCAACTACTCCTAACTAAATGCGCCGAACATGATCTAGTTATAACAAACACCATTTTCCGACAAAAGGATAAATTTAAAGGCACCTGGCGTCACCCCAGATCAGGTCACTGGCATCTACTGGACTATGTTATCGTACGTAGGAAGCATCTCAAGGACGTCCAAATTACAAAGGCGCGCATTGATAGCGAATGTTGGACCGATCATCGCCCTGTTGTCTCTAAAATGAAAATTGTTATGAGACCCAAACACCGAAGAACTCAAGTAAAACGTAGGCTCCGTCTCTGTATTAGTAAATTGCGTGACCAACAAACCGTCAAACAGCTAAAGCAAAAAGTTCAAGAGAATTTGAGTGCACTAGAAGAAACCAATTCTGTAGATGTCGCTGCTACTTGGACACAAATTAAAGACAGTTTAAAAAGTGCGAGTGAGGAAATTCTTGGCACTGCAGCAAGTAAAAAACAGGAGGACTGGTTCAATGATAATGAAGCTTTTATACAAGAACTTCTTGACCGCAAACATATTGCCTTCCAAAACGCTATCAACCACCCCAACGACTCATCAAAAGCAGAAGCTTTTACCCAATCTAAGTATGAAACGCAACGCGAAATCAGAAGAATAAAGAACGAGTGGTGGGCAAGCAAGGCCAGAGAAATTCAAAGGTACGCCGATTCACACGACTACAGGAATTTCTTTCAAGGAGTAAAAGCAGTGTACGGCCCCAGTCGGAAAAATATGTGCCCTATTAAAGATTTAAATGGAAATCTCCTCAAAGAAGACCAGGAAATAAGAGCCCAATGGAAAGAACACTACTCTAACATTCTTAACCAGCAAAGTCAAGCCGATCACGATATTATAAATCTTATCCCTCAATATGACACCTTCGAAGACTTAGATAAACCACTAACAACGGAAGAGATCTTAACCGCCATTGGGCAGCTAAAAAATAACAAATCTCCCGGCGCCGACTCACTCCCAGCTGAGATCTTTAAAGCTGTGTCGTCAGAGCTCATACCCTACCTCAAAAAACTGTTTGATGTCGTGTGGGAAAGTGGTCAAGCTCCGCAGGAGTTTCGGGATACACTTTTAATCAACCTCTTCAAAAACAAAGGGAGCGCTGCGGACTGTGGAAATTACAGGGGTATAGCTCTCCTGGCTGTTGGAGGGAAGATACTCACTAAAGCGATGGCAAATAGGCTAACACCTGTTATGGAAAAGTTACTTCCTGAAACACAGAGTGGCTTTAGACCAAACCGAGGCACATCGGATTTAATCTTCACACTTAAACAGCTTCAAGAAAAAGCACTCGAACATCAAGGAGAAATTCACATGGCCTTCATTGATTTAACCAAGGCGTTTGACTCGGTGGACAGGGAAGTGCTCTGGAAAATTATGTTCCGCTTAGGTATCCCTAGAAAATTTGTGGAAGTATGTCGCAGTCTACATACAAACAACAACGCCCAGGTTATGTATAATAATGAGGCAACCGAACCTTTCCAAACCCTCACTGGAGTTAGGCAGGGATGTGTCCTGGCACCCCTACTCTTTAATTTGTTTACCACTGCTCTAACAATTATTGTTGACAACAAACTGACAGTCAGAGGAATAGGTCTCAGATACCGTTTTGATGGCAGTCTTTTTAACATAGGGCGCTTTAGAGCTTTCACGAAGACACGCACACGATTCATTTGTGATCTCCAGTATGCGGATGATTGTGCACTTTTAGCCTCTACGCCGGAAGAGCTTCAAGAACTTTTAGATGTGTATGCCCAGAGCTATGATTCCTTAGGACTTAAAATCAACATTGGAAAGACTAAGATTATGTCAACTCCTTATCAAGTGAACCAAATAGACATTACACTTAACGGAAATTCTCTTGAAGTGGTGGATCAGTTCAATTACTTAGGCAACGTTGTTAATGACAAAGCAAACATGGACAGCGAGATTCGCAATAGAATTAACGCTGCATCTAGAGCACTCTGGGGACTTAGAGAGAGAGTATTTGACAACCACGACCTTGCTTTGTCAACGAAAATGGCTGTCTACAGAGCAGTTGTCATTCCAACACTGCTATATGGATGCGAAAGCTGGGTCACTTACCGTCGTCATGTGAAAGAATTAGAACGTTTTCAGCAAAGACACCTCAGAAGTATGATGAAAATCCGTTGGTTCCATCACATATCAAACGTGGAAGTACTCAGGAGAGCAAACAGCCTTCCAATTGAGGTGCTTATTTCAAGAGCACGCCTAAGATGGGCAGGTCACGTTCATCGTATGCATGATAACCGCCTTCCTAAATGTACACTTTATGGTGAATTGCTAAGCGGTAGAAGAAGGCGTGGCGGTCAACGAAAGAGGTTCAAAGACGCTCTCCATGAAAATCTAAAATCCTGCGGTATTGCAGACGAGCAATGGGAACAACTTGCAGCGGACAGAACCGAATGGCGAGGGGTTGTGGCCAGCTATCAAGGAAATGTTGCTGCAAGAAGGCCGAATCCAAGACCTAACCAGGTCTATGTTTGTCCTGACTGCGGTCGACATGTGCTCTCCCGAATTGGCCTCTATAGCCATAGTCGTGTCCACCGTAGATGAATGGGAATTACAATGGACTACACCTTTTACTTGTTTTTTATTGTACACAATTTATCGACTGTAACATTTTTATACTCGGACTCGAGTAACGGCTAATAATGATTTTAAAAAAGGTACAAAAATAAAGCAGCCATTACAAGCTATGAAAATGGATCTGTCCTAGACAAAGATATGTCTTAGTTAAATTTATAGTTCTTGTGTTTGCTCCAAAATAAGAAATAAAACAATTTAACTTTCTATTTTTTTTTTTAATTCTTGGCTTGTTGCAGCTATGTGTTCGTTAAAACGCGTCACGGAACTTTAAGTTGAATCAATCAAATTTTTCACAATTGTTATGGCATTAGAATAAATATATTCCGATTCACTGTATCCATTGTCACTGCCTTTTTAAATTACTTTTCGTTGCTTGTTGGCTTGTCTTGAGAACATGATACATTACGCTTGATATAAATTAGTTGTGTTCAATAAAACTAGTATTATGCCACCTCTTAGTTTGACCAACGTAAATTCCGTTACAGTTATTGCAATATTATTCATACATTTCTGATTTCACTCATCATGTCTTTGAAGTCTCTCTACCTGACAGTACAGTTGTCAAGATGGTGGTTTAGAATTCTGTCTATAACAGAGGATTCTCACTCGCATGTGATATTCAATTTCAGAAATTAAATATTGGAATCACCATGGAGACGCTCATGTATAATTTTCGCATCTGTAAACACCAGTAGATGGTGAATAAATAAATTTACATAATTTATGAACATTATAAATCATAATAAACTGGTATGTAGACACAAAATGGGAATAATGTGCCCGTAATAATTTTCTAAAACTCTGACGCTGGAGCTAATTTGAAACCGACTCATTTGTAATGCATGTTAATGTTAGTAATTAATATCTACTCATTGAAATTTTGGACGGGCTCCAAATATTGAGGAAGATGTGAAATAGTAGCTGGACTTTAATAGTATTATGCTGACATTTCAAAAATTATACAAATGTATAAAAGAGAATCTTAATTAATATTAGTTTATTTAGTTGTCACACATCTTCTGTATAGCTATTAAATGCTGCTTTCGACAACTCGAATTGAAGTGAAGATGTATAGCGCAAGAGATATAGTGAATAGACGCCTGCGCCGAGGCAAAAGGGGTCGTTAAATGTTCAACGAGGAGGATGGAGTGCCCTGTTTAATTATTTCACTTTATTTTATATTATAACTACAAACCTATAAATCGTAATATTCCTAGAAAATGCAACTAATATTAACGTATGAACTAAATGTTAAATACTGCTAGACACAACACGAGGTCCCCTCAGGTGTCTAACACATAATGTTAATAAATGGAATTGCAAAATTAATAACAAATATATAATATAATGTTGCAGTAATAAATAAAAATAAATAAGTAATGACTTAAAGCTACCAGACAAAATGCACAGAAAAAATTACACTAAAAAATATTATAAAAGGCAAGAAAATGATGTAAAATTACAAATAATACAGCAAAACCATGGGTAAGAGCGACCCCTACAATTTATTTCAATGTTTTTTAGGTAATGACCTAATAATTTTTGTGAATTCTCAAATCTTATCCAGTATAATAGAATAGTAAATACAAACAAACCTATCTTAGACTTAGTCCTTAGTAATCATAAAACAGAGGTAAATAATTCTATTGACAACTTACTACCTGAGGACGGTCATCACGCTCCTCTGGATATCTATTTACAAATACAACAAAAACAAAATAAAAATGTTGTTAATTCTTCTCCCATGTATAATTTTAGAAAAGATAATGGTATGGTAGCTATGGGGAATGGTAGCTCAGTTGGTTAAAGCGTCTGGCTAGCAAACTGAGTTGCCTAGCGAAGTGGGTTCGATACCCACAAGGCGAAACAATTTTTCATTAAAAAAATTGCCCCAAGAGTGGTTCGGAGTCCACATTAAACTGTAGGGCCTCGTCTCTCTTTACCTAGCACAAGATCCTTGAGATTTTCCAGGGGGTTACTTCGGTAACTTGAGAGGCGGTTAAGAAAACATTCTAAGAAGAAGAAACATAAGCTCTACGAGGACTTAACTAATATTGATTTTGCTAGTATTGATCAATGTAAAGATGTGAATGAGGCATGTGTTATATTGTATTCTATCCTGGACTCTGTTTTCATTGATAGCGTCCCAAAAACTTTAGCTAAAACTAATAAATACCCACATTGGTTTAATGGTAATATCATTCGCAATATAAAGACAAAATCAAAACACTGGCGCAACTTAAAAAAAAATGGTAACTCATATGAATTGAATCAATTTAAAATTCTAAGAGCAAACATAAAAATCGATATTGATAACGCGCACAAACAATATCTTATCAATATTGAGAACCAAATTAATTCCAATCCAAATCACTTCTGGTCATATGTAAACAGCAGAAAAAATATATCCAGTATTCCTAGCGTTATGACCTATAATGACTCCATATTAAACGAACCACAAGTAATAGTTGACGCATTTGCTAATTACTTTCAAGAGTCATATTCCGCATCTACAAACTTTGCTTATGATATAAATAGCACTCATTGTAATACTAACAATTTATACATTCCCTATATTACCGAAAATGACGTACTCAAGGCACTTAAGAAAATTAAACCCAAAATCACTACAGGTCCTGATGGTTTTCCGGCCTTTCTCCTTAAAGATTGTGCCATTCCATTTGCAAAACAGCTAGCTAGTATTTTTAATTTGTCTATTAAAACTGCTACTTTTCCAGAAATCTGGAAAATATCTAGGATCTGTCTGGTATTCAAAACTATAGGCCAATAGTAATATTGTGCAATTTTAGTAAATTATTTGAAAACGTAATATACGATATTCTCTTTAATCACGTCAAATCTCAAATTTGCCTCGATCAACACGGATTCATGCCAAATCGCTCTACCACCAGCAATCTGGTGTGCATCACTCAGTACATAGCTGAACAGTTGGATGCTGGAGGCCAAGTAGATGTCATTTATACAGATTTTTCTAAAGCCTTCGACAGACTGGACCACGGAATTTTGCTGAACAAATTATCCGAATTTGGACTAACTGAGCACTTCCTAAACTTTTTTGAATCCTACTTAGTAAATAGACGACTAAATTTACAACGCCGTGGATTTTGGTCTATGGATATCACAGCGACATCAGGTGTTCCCCAAGGTTCCGTGCTTGGGCCATTGCTCTTTAACATTTTTATAAATGATATCGTCATTGGCTTAGACTGCAAAACATTACTTTATGCAGATACTACATCTATCACTAGTGCAGAAGACTGTTCATTTGCAAAACGATCTTGAACAACTATGGTCTTGGTGTAGCGTAAACAATTTACAGTTAAATATCTCAAAGTGTAGCTTTATGACATACATTCGTGCACAAAATCCAATAAAATTTATCTATACAATTAATGATGAAGAACTGAAGAGCTGTGGTCATTTCAAAGATCTAGGAATAATATTCGATCCAAAGTTATCTTTTATTAGCCATATCAATCAAATCACCGCTAATTCCTTTAAAAATGTAGGCTACATTATCCGTAATTGTAAAGAATTTAACGAAAATACACTGAAACTTCTCTTTAATTCATTTGTAAGGTAGCTCAGTGCGTTAAAGCGACTGGCTAGCAAGGTATGAGGAGCATCAACGAAGTTCCTCATACACATAAGCTATTACATGAGGGTTTACCTCTATATCATGAGTATTGGGATAGTACAGATAATTGGTTGAGTCCTGTAATTGGGGGTATAACCATGCCAGGAGATTTTTATTATTTAATATGCACAATTAGAATCACTTTTATTTTTCATTTCAAATTATTTTAGAATCATATTTATTTTTATTTTATCGCCAGAATCGGTGTATTTTTATTTAATGTACATACAATTTTTCGAAAGCAGGTTTTGCCTATTTTCCTGCATATAAATCTGTAATTTGTAAACAATATTCATTTTATCACCATAACTTTTATTTTCTTTAACCTTTTTGGATAATAAATATAATTTGTCAAAGCTTTATAAGGTTGGCAACTGCATTGGATTTATTTAGAAATTTTTGTATATGTCTCATGGCATTAGATCCGCCGCCCGGAATGATTCGTTTTTTTATTAAAATTTGTATCAAGTCGGGTAACAAGAATGAAAATACTATGTTAAATGAGATAAATGATATAAATAAAATACAAAAATGAAATGTTAACCACAGATAAATAAAATAAAGCATTTTTAATGGTTAATGGCTAGCAAGCTGAGTTGCCTAGCGAAGTGGGTTCGATTCCCGCAAGGCGAAACAATTTTTCATTAAAAAAAAAATTGCCCCAAATGTGGTTCGCAGTCCACATTAAACTGTAGGGCCTCGTCTCTCTTTGCCTAGCACAAGATCCTTGAGATCTTCCAGGGGGTTACTTCAGTAACTTGAGAGGCGGTTAAGAAAACATTTTAAGAAAACATTTTTTAAGACTTGAATATGCTTCAATAGTCTGGAGTCCTGGTTATGAAAATCATAAATATAGCATTGAAAAATCTCAGAAGCATTTTTTTAAATACCTCTGGTTCAAAAGTTCTGGAAATTATCCAGAGAGAGGTTTTCCACATTGTGACTTATTACATAGATTCAACACCAGTGATCTTCAACTACGTCGGACGTATCACTCTCTTGTATTCCTTTTTAAGATTTTTAATGGCACTATTGACTGCCCTGAAATTTTTAGTTGCATTAGATTTCATGTTCCTAATTTGCAGACTCGCTCGCATTCGTCTCTATTCTATTTGCCTGCACCAAGAACAAATTTGCTGTTATTTTCTCCTTTGCACCGTATGTGTTCCAACTATGATTCTTTATATAATAATATAGATATTTTTAATTCTAGTATATCCAAAATGCGAAATGTGGTTCTCAATTCTGCACAACAACTGTAGCTTCTAAACTATTAGATTACAACTCTTAGGACTACACTAATCATAGACTTATTTTGTTAATTTTTATTATCATTTAATTGTTAAGTTATTTAGTTTTAGTTATTATTTAGTTTTCTTTTTATGTTTGTAAAATTCCTGCCCTATAATTGGATTTCTGTCTAGGCAGTCGTAACCAAAATAAATAAATAAATAATAGCCCTCAAAGAGCTTATAACAAAAATATATAAATGTGGGGTCTATCTATAATTTTAAGTGACAAAGACCAACAATGCGAATGGCTTTGCGGAAATTCTCACTCGGCCAAAGGTATACGTAAGCGCGAACAAAGTCCAATAAATTAATTTTATTTATCGATTGGTAATGTGCCACTTTCGACCTAGTTTAGGCGCCTTAACATGAGTTAAATGGCACAATAATTTCTGCCGGTCGACATAAATAACTTGATTTCTTAATAATCAGAACTTTTAAAGCTTTATTACGGTGCAGAGGGCTGCTCTCTTACACTATAACAAATTTACGTTAATATTTCCCGCTTCCAATTAGAAACGCCAAATGCAGCAACGAGAACCAAAATATGGAATGGTTTGCTCATTTATTTGGGCTAAACGGCGCGATATATCTCTTAGCATAATGAAGCTTTTAATTTATTAATGTATGGTTAATTAAAAGATTACGCAAAATGTTTCAGACCTAACCGAATATTGCGTACAGAGAATATCGTGAAATATAGCAAATTACGATGTCATTTTCTTAAAGCTTTGTAATATAAGCAATAATAAAACAGTCAAATGATAGTGGTCAACCTGCTAGTTCTAAGCTAGAAAAAGCAAATGAAGCAGTGGTGAGAGGTAAGTGAAACCTCGTAGTTGGTCAATGCTTTTTTAAATACATTTATTTAACGTCGACCTATTTCCGCTGCTAAGACCTAACACCGACGCCTGTAGACGAGCCACCCCCAACCAGGAATTTTGCCGAACCTCTTCCCGTAAGAAGAGTAAGAATCTTTTACTTGCCTAACATTTAATAGACAAGGGACGGACGGCTTTACATCCCCTCTGAAGGATGGTGTATCCCCTATACAACCCTCGCCTAAGGTTGTATAGCGCATACACTGATATACAAGCCGCTGGAAGATGTGTGAGGCGAGAACGCGGTCTTCGTTGGAACGGTCACCCATCCAACTACTAACCGCGCCTGACGTTGCTTTACATCGCATATCGAAGTATGTACATAGTAAAGACGCACCTACGCTCGTCCCTATGGTCAATGCTCCTATACGCTGGACATCATATATGCCTCTGTGACGTATAGCGACTTACTTCTCTTCAAGCACCATAAGTGGCGACCTCTAGTGGCTTAAACACAATTTTGCTAAGCAGGGTTTGCAGCAAACAACTATTCAGCGAGCAAATGCCTCGACCTGCATTGGATTACACCTGCAAATCCTAATGGATCGGTAGAATTGATCCATCAGGATTTGTACGTGTAATACAATGGAGGTCTGGGTATTTGCCTGAGTAGTTGTTTGCTGCAAATCCTGCTTAGCAAAATTGTGTTTAAGCCACTAAAGCTGGAGGTCGCCACTCATGGTGCTCGCAGAGAAGTAAGTCGCTATACGTCACAGAGACATATATACGAGGTTCCATGAAGCTGAAAGTGATGGAGAAGTGTCAAATAATGAAAAACTGGCAGCTTTTGGTACATATTACTCCTGCCAAGTTTGAGTCCCATACCTTGAAAACTCTGGAAACAAAGGCTTATTAATGATTTCATTGATATTCGGTATACTTCCTATTCCATATATTAATATAGTTCGTCACTTTTTGTAATACTTCCTAACACCAAATTTTCATTGCCAATTCTCAGTGGCTTAACGCCTACGTGTTAGCCTTGCAACCATGGGGTTCTGGGATCGAATCCTGGTTAGGATACGGATGTTTAGTGGCGTTTTTCATGTATTACCGAGTTGGTAGTAGTGGACTAGAGGAGGTTGTGTGAGAAACAACACGTCTAGTCGCTGTACCACTCCCGAGTTCGAGTCTCAACTGCGACAAATGGCAATGTCGTAGGGGACGGTCGTTGCATAATTGTTTATTGTTCATTGTACATTGTTCCTGTAGAGTGGTGATTAATAAATAAATAAAGACACAAGCATATCAACTGATTTTCATCGCACCGAGTAGGCGCCTGGAGCCGCTCCTGCATAGATGTTAGTTTATATAAAAATTACGGCGACTAAACGTGCACGTAAAATGCTCATCGCTCATCTGATCTATATCAATTTTGCTTTATCCATTTATTTATATGAGTATATAATATAACTTCATATTAGTTTGCGAACAATAGTTTGTTTTGTCATTAAACTGTGTTTTGATGTGTTAATCCAATAACTACATTTCCGAAATAATTCTACCTAACGATAGCGTAATTCAGGGGAGATAGACGAGCTATTTTAATGAAAAACAAAATGGTGGTAACACAATTTATATGCTCGAATCCATTAACACTTGCATATATCTATAGGTATAATAAAAACTATTTTAGTATACATTTTTTTAAATATTGCTATGGTATTTTACTGAAATAAATGCATATATCGTATTGAACAGTACGAGAGTAGGTTTTCTAATGGACAGTTGAGAAAAATTTAGAAAACCCACAGAAAATTAGTATTTTATCAAAAACGTCTATCCGCACATTTACATGTGAACAAGATTTTTCTACCACTGAGGTAGATGGTCTCCTCGATCACCGGACTCGATCCCCCTGGATTTTTATTTATTTAGAATAAAAAATGACAATTCATTTCATTGATGAACTACACGATTTAAGGTATGTAAAACATACACCATTGTTCTGTGTTAATATTTTAAATAATAAATATGAAAAAATATTTGGCCACCATAACACCACTTAATTATCTGGATTTTTTCAGTAACCTGATAACCCATCCTTTTTATGAAATTAACAATGTAAAAAAATATTCCACAAAACAAACGTTTATAAGCTTCTGCTCGAAGAGGAATAAATGTAAACACCTTCATACAGCATGCGATAAGCCGCGGCCGTCTCGATCGAACCATTTACATTCCTTTGTACCGTTACGCATTCAATCTGCTTAGCACCTGTGAATACGACATGTCTAGATGCCCATAAATTCGTCCGTATACGTACTTGGCCGCCGTATCTCTCTGTATATTATAGACATACATGAGGAGGAAACAAAATTTGTTATACTTGAATTGTTGCAGCTTCAAAATTATTGTAGCATGTGTAACGCATGATTTAAACAATGTACTATCTAGGTATATGGATTTAACGCATTTTCAATCACGCACAAGTATTTATTTGGAATACTTTGGCGATTTCTCTCTATAGTTTATTTGTAAATAATTTATGTTACAAAACTTATTTGTTTCGTAAATTTTATTATTATTGTTACGTGTTTACAGCCTTCAGTAAACACTCTGTTCAAATAACTTGCAACAAGAATTCTCACTAACCACTATTTTATTAATCACTAAAATTACACTAGTAAATACTTAAAAATCACACAACTAATAAAAACTTAATCTATTATAAATTCACTACTTTTAAAACACTATGTACTTTACTTTTCTTCTTAAACTTGTCAACTCTTGTCTAACCTAGAAACTCTCTGTCTGCATACTTCACTGAACTGAACTGTTCCCCCATCTGCTGGGTTCGCCTCTTTATATCCACCAATAGAATGTACCAGAACCCTATTCCATAATATTCTGGAATCCTACAGAGTTTTCTACTATGTGATAGATGACTGTTCGTCAATTGGCTCATAGATGGCGCCACCCCACCTACTGGCCATGAACAGAATACAGGTTTCCCTTCACTTTGAC
Organism: Leptura quadrifasciata; assembly: GCA_963675555.1. NCBI lineage: Eukaryota > Metazoa > Arthropoda > Insecta > Coleoptera > Cerambycidae > Leptura > Leptura quadrifasciata. Next base: position 6,401,589 of record OY776681.1, on the reverse strand, counting down.
CACGGACTTAATCACATCTTTCCCCGTTAGAGGGCAGCACATAACATTATTTTATATTGTTACTTATACTGCAAATAAACATTATTATTGTTGTTATTCCTATATCCGTATAACGTGTTGCCGGCCAACTGTCACAGAATGACGTCAAGCGCAGTTACGAACGAAATAGGAAATTTTAGTGAGCATACCTTTATATCCTATTATCATGGACCGATTCTAATAAATTACTGTACGTCATGACAAAAAACACCGCCTATGTATATACAACCAAGACGTCCTACTTTTCTCTGTATATATTAAACTCGTAAAAGTTATATAAGTCGTTACACATTTGATTAAAAAGTTTATTACCTATTTGCCTAGGAAAGTATCGGAGCTAGAACTTTCCATCCAGTAGAATCCTAAATGAAATGATCGAAAATTGAATCAAGAGCCTACTCAACGACCGGACACGCACGAGAGCCACACTGTTTTCAATAAAAGGGTCAAAGTTCATCCATTCTGTTTGATCGGAAAATTAAATTTTCGTTTGTCCATTTATCTGTTTGGAGAATTAATTAGCGACAGAGACATCTGCGTTAATACATACGTATTTGTGTGATCCATCTAGATCGCATAGGCCCGATTATTTTTCAATGCCCTTCCTCCCATTATTTCGCATGATATGAATTTAGATAGAATTAAAATTAAAGAATCGTCTAAAATACTAACCATTATAAACTCAACAATGTTTATTTATTTGTTTATTCAGATAACCCCACCACACAGTAAAAACCAATTACAATGTGGGGGGAGGGGGGTGTATACGGGGCGACACCCGACGAAGTATATACGAGTGGAATTGAAACCGTATAAAAACGCAATTTTTCCATAAATCAGTATTATTGTCAATGTCATTTATTACTTCTCTTATATGATCAACTACTATCGCGCTTAACGTTGGAGAGTTATTACATTTTCGTAAACGTACTTTTAGTGTTCCCTCGATAGGATTAAATATGCAATAGTATGGAGGTAACCGCAATAGTGTATGACCGTGTATATTGGATAAGTTATCAATAACATATTCCATTTTGAAATTCTGTTCTTTCTATTGTTTTCAGTAATTCGCGTTTTATATTGGGTACAAACCCATTTTCACTTCCAAGTATGATAACGCGTTTTCCTCTAGAACACGGAGTATTTAAAACACAATTGTGCGAACTATCTACCCAACCATACTGAACAACATCATGCGAGTCAAACCACGTCTCGCTATATGTCTGTTTAGTTTACGATATTCTCAAATTTTTTCCAAATAATCTACTCGAAGTGAAACTATACGTCGCGATTCCATAATTACCATACGACTGTCAAGTTTTTTATGTTTAAAACCGCATTCTAATAAGACATTTCGTAGTGTATCTAAAGACCTATAATTAAAATCAGGATAATCGCTCAATTTTTCTTGAATCATTTTTAACGTAGGAACTATATTTTCTTCAGACATATTATAAATTATACGCCGTATTACAGCTCTAGTGGCATCATCAATATTTTTTAATTTCGTATTTTTCCGTTTCCTCTTTGCGCTGTGATCTATAACATCGCCTTCTTGAATTACGCGATAAATTGTTGATTTTGATATTTTAGTTAATTCGTTAATACGTCGTAGGTATTATTTCTTTCTCACATTGTTCAGGATTTTCGCTTTTCAAACATTCATGTATATTTAAAATAATACATTGACTTTGTACGTGTAAATCTTGGTTTTTAAACTCTAAATTTATTTCGGCTTTTTCGACAATAACCGGTTCAACTATTTCGGGATTTTCGGGCGTTATTATATTATCCTCTGTATCAAATGGTCTCCAGAAATCCATGGTAAATTAGCAAATAATTAAAATATTTTACCTTTTATACAGTAGTAAATATTCATAAATATAAACAGTAACTAACTAAACTCCTACGCTTGATATTATAATCGGTATTTATGCACTGCACTGGCACATAGACAGCACGTTGTTAGACTTCCACGTTGACTGATAAAGAAACGATTTACGAGGTTTTTTGTGCTAGTAGGCCTGTCCGTTTTATTACCTTTAAACCAGCGCACTCGTAGATGGTTCATTCAGGCTGATTACATTGCCAGTCTCGGACTCGCCTGCACAGTTTCAAGTACCGTCCGAATCTCGATACCATTGCCAAATATATAGGACAAAATATCAAGTTCAGTGCGCACGGTCCTGTGCTTTAAAACTGACCAGTTTCAATTTTGGCCGTATTTACTATACGACCGGTTAGATGGCCCGCGCGACGCCCTGTACAAGACTTAAGTCTTTATTGATGTGAAATTCTGTCATTTGAAATTCGGAAGGAGAAAAACTATATATTAGCTGAATATCGTCAGCGTACATGTATAGTTTTGAATATAGTGGAAGTCTCGAGATATCTGCAAGGAATATATTGAAAAGAAATGGTCCAATAATAGATATTTGCGGAACGGCGGATAAAACTGATGCAGTTTGTGATGTAAGTATCGAGTCTCCTGTATTAATACTAGTATGCTTGTCATTGAAATAATTTTGAAACTAGGAACAAGTACTTCCAGATATGCCATAATAATTTAATTTTGCAATTAGGCAATTAATATTTAAGGAGTTCAAAGCTTTAGTCTCATCAAGTAATATCACAGAGGAGACTTTCGTGTTAACAATGGTTCGCAAGTAGTGTAGAAGTATTGATGCCTTTTCGAAATCCGAACTGATCGTTGAGTTTTAAAGACATATTTAGGAAGTTGTTAATTATTTGAAAGTAAATAAAATGTATCATTATGTTGCAGGTCTTAAATTTGGTATGGAATCCATGTAATAAATCTTAATATCATCAGCATTACAAGGATCTTCAGGAAGATTATGTGGAATGTTATCCTTTACTAGTACTCATGACTTTAAGTTAGTGTATATAAAAGGACTCTGTATTTTTTCCCAGACAATTCAAGTCTCCTAGGCTTAAGAGGCTCGTTAGATGATCTGGAAGACGATTAAAATATTTATAAACATTTACAAACGAATACATTTACATTACTTCATTCTCCGTTGATTGCTTCATATATCTTTTTCATTATCTATTTGCAAACATCGTTTCAACACTTCAACGACTGAGTTTTTCCAAAACAATCTAATTGCAATCTATTATTAAGGCTAATCGTAGTCAATAAAACTGATCAAACACACTATCAACAAGCAAAATAAATAAGTAACTTTAATGTATTTTATCAATAAAATCAGCCAATAGACAATTGCCTCTAATACATTTTATTGTCTTAATCTTAATGAGAATTTATTGCAGTTCAGATAGCTGTTGTTGTTAATAACAAGCCTCGGAATATGAAATTTTAGATTGACTCACTGGATAGGTGAATGAAATGTTAATTGTTTAAATGTTCTCTGGTATTGAGTTTTAATTATCATTCCACGGAAGACTGACGGTATTTATTACAAGATAAATTGTTTAGTAATTAGAAAAAAAGCAGTGTTAATCAGGTACTGTGATAGAAATATCCTATCGGGATATTTCTACTTCAATAATTACTTCGTAATTAAGCATATTTTATGACGGAGTTTATTTCTGAAGGATTGTTTTACTACACTTTTAGTGTCGACAATTTATTTCGTAAGGACGGCGGACATACTAAATTTAATATAATAATTCTGCTTTTTTCAGTTTCACAACAAAACCTGTAGTAAAAATTGACGATAAAATTTAGCAAGCAACTCGGCATGAATTTTGTTGATGGCTTAAGGAGTTTTCACAATGAAGTTGCGTAATAAATTATCAGAACTATACAGGGTATCTTACCGGGAACTGAATCGATCGATATAGAGAAAAGTACGCATCAGAAAATTTTGAAAATTTAGATAATTACTAATGTCGGTGTGGCCAATCCAAATAAAATAATTACAAGCAGCTGGAACTTCCGCTTATACCGGAAGTCGATACCAACTTGCTTATTTCAAATGGAACACCCTATATATTTTAGGGTTTTCGAAAAGAGCATAAAATTCTGAGTCGAAAATATACCTAATATATCCTATACCTAAACCTAGCCGTTTCAGAGATATTTGACATTTTATAGAAAATTTGACAGGTGCAACGGTTTGCAAGAACCGTTATAACTTTCTTCGTGTAAAAGATCCTCATTTGCTTCTTGTCACGTAAAAAGAACACAAGGAGAACTACGTTCCACAATTGAAATAAATTCAATAATATCATACCAAGTGTTCCGTTTTCGCGTTACATTTTGTCAACTTCAAAAACTTGTTTAGGTCAAATGGAACACCCTGTATTTTTTTACGTCAAGTTGTGTAAAATTGAATTCCCTTTTTTCTGATATTGCATTGTGGGGGTTAAAGTTACAACTTTTTGAAATATTTGCGTTTTATTAGAAATTCATGAATTGTTGTAATCATTTCATCAAAATAGCCATGATTAGAAACAATCAGTCATTATCTTATGTCAAAAAATGTCAGCACGTTTAAATTACACGCACGAAGACTTTTTAAATTTGTTTATTATTTATGGAGAATATGATAAAGTAATATCAAGAACTTGCAGCACATTTGCCACTCGATATCCAGAAAAACGGAAACCGTCACCAAACACTGTAAAGCGCATACTGGAAAATTTTAAAAATTATGGCTCTGTCAAGGCAAAAATGCAAAGAAGAAAGCCTATTGTTGATGACCAAAACATTGAAATAGTCATTCTGGGATATTTTCATGCATTTCCAAGGATGTCATTAAGACAAGCTGCTCTGGAATCGGGACTATGCAAGGATTCAATTCACAGAATCTTATTAAAACATAAGTTTCACCCGTTTTCATTCCATATGGTTCCAGGATTAAAAGAAACAGATTTCCTAAGAAGACAGAATTTTTGTGGGTTTATTCTAATGAGGTCTGAGGGTCACTATTCTTATTTGGGAAATATTATATGGACAGATGAAGCAAAATTTACTAAAAATGGACTTTTTAATAGACACAATTCACATTATTGGAGTGACTCAAATCCTCATATGTTCAGAGAGCGAAACTTTCAGGAAAGTTGGCAGTTCAATGTTTACTGTGCCATAAGAAACGATAGAGTGGAGGCATTACAATTTTATCAGGAAAATTTAAACGGTAAATTAAATTTTCTCTTCCCCCCTAAAATATATAGGGTGTTCCTTTTGAAATAAGCAAGTTGATATCGACTTCCGATATAAGCGGAAGTGCCAGCTGCTTGTAATTATTTTAGTTGGATTGGCCACACCTAAATTTTCAATATTTTCTGATGCGTACTTTTCTCTATATCGATGGATTCATTTCCCGGTGAGACACCCTGTATATAAAAATTATTACTATTATTATTTATTAAGTTATAAAAAAATATCCCGCCCTAAAAATTGTCCTTATTGATTATGGAACATCTGGTACATTTGCCCCACTATAACAACACGGTTTTCCCGTAACTTATCAACTTTCTACTGCCACTGTACCCGTACGTCCAAACCGCCCCAAATCACTTCGCTTTTCTAATTATTTATATTAAAACCTACAGCCGCTATATTAACTCCTCGTTAAATGTGACATTGTGTTTACTTCGAAAACTTCATCAAAAGCCCTGTTAATTAATAAACTTTGAAATTAATAATGTTATACACAGTTGCGACCCATCGGTTTCGCAAAACAATCGAAACTTTATTACAAATTTGCGTACAGTATGAATGACGTATGCCCCGAGTTGGAATTCGAAGCTAGCGCTCCGTAATACCTGCGAAGTCTATTGATTCGATGTAGAAATGACGAGGTTATCCATTATGGATAAGGTGTTTCCAATGGTAGTTATTGTTCGATGAAAATGGCCTTATTGTTGCCCTTAAAGTCATCAAAATTATATTGAGCGGTATGAAACCTACAATGTACACTTTATTGTTCCGCAAATCGAGTTTCGTTTGAAGCTATGTGACAATATTTACTTGCTTTTATTTTTATCTATTATATTGGCTAATAAAAACGAGAGAGCAGGAACACTACATCGACCGACGCCGTGAATGCACACAATGTTGCTTAATATGCTTCGTCGGTACTGTGCGTAATTGCATTAATTTTTAGTCTTATTAGATTTTTCAAGCGTTTACCTAAACATACACGATGTGTGGCAGTAAAACAGGCGAGACAAGTTGGAGATGGTAGCTCAGATTAAAATTAAGTTGATTTTCTTTGCATATTATAGACTCTTTCACTGTGGGCAGAGTTACCCCAGACTCACGGAAAATCTAAACTATATTGTATAAGTCGAGTACAGTTTTGCTGGACAATCAAAAAACGCCACATGAACGAGCTAATTATTAACGCCGGTGAACCATCCGGCATGGTCTCATCAAACAAGCCGACGTATACTCGGACGTACATTAAAAAAGTTATTCAATTTGCAGGCGAAATAGTACATGGAGTAACGGTATTTTAATGAGGTCGTAAAGTTTTCATTACGCCTTTTTACTGCCCAGCAAAATTGTACCAGACTATACTCATATATCCACAAGAAAATATTTTTTCCATCAAGGAAAATCTTATTCTTGAAAATCATAATCCTAGTTTGCTTCTTTCAATGATAACCAATAATTATTGATTTTCAAATAGTGCTTCTACTTCCATTCAGCCAACAGAAAATTTCAAACAAAATTCAATATATACTTAATCGAATTCATTTATTTGTATTATTCTGAATTTACCTAACAAGAATTCAGCTGGTTTAGATGATGTTCCCTGTTCTTTATTAAAAACGATTGCTCATGAAATATCTGAACCAATAGCATTAATTATTAACCATTGTTTTTTAAATGGGTTTTTCCCAGGCGAATGGAAGCATACCCATTTATAAAAAAGGGTCCAGATCGACAGCTAAAAATTATAGGCCTATTGTAGGCTTTACAAATTGGAGTGCTATGGAATTAGTGATATAGCTTTAAACTTCTTTAGTAGGTCTTCTCTTTCTAACAGAACCCTGAGAGTTTGTATTAGTACGAAAGAGAGTAATAACATGACTACTATCTATTCTAAACCAAGACATAACTGCTGTGGTACCCCAAGGTTCGGTATTGGGGCCTTTATTGTTTTTATTGTATGTCAACGAATTACCTGAGAACTTGGCATTACACTCCCATATATGAGTATGCTGATGATACCTTCTGTGTAATATCTACCAGAGATACTACTGCTACGTCATACAAAGATACAACTGTGGTAAATAAAATGGATAAATGGTGTCATGACAACTCACTTATCCTAAATGAAGCTAAAATTGTACTTATCCAATTCAGTAATAAAACCCCAGATTCAAGCATCTACTTGAAGTTTAGAGCAAAATTTATTCCTGTTGCAAATAACACAAAATTTCTGGGGGTCGTGGTCGATTCAAAACTATCTTTCGAATACCACGTTAACTCAACAATATCTAAGCTTTACAAAGTATGTTACTCAGTACGAAACATACGATCTTCTGTCGATCTTGATGTGTTTAGAAAGCCTTTGATCAAATCAACCTATATTTATTAATAAAGAAATTAAATAACTTTGAATTTTAAGAAGGCCTAATTTATTTACGTCCTATTTATTTGAAGTTTGTCGAGTACGAGGATTTTCGTTCGAATTACTACAGTAATGTGTCCGGAGTACTACAAGGCTCCAATTTAGGGCCACTTCTATTTCTCATTTACATCAACGATATTAATGACGTTAATGCTCGCGGATGATTGAAAATCTAAAGAGAGTGCAAACCAGCTATGCACAAATGTTCAAAAATCACTTTCTTTCGGAATAATAAATCTGAAGAATATGATTATAAAATAAATTCAGAGTGTAAAAAGATGTACAGAAATCAAAGACTTGGGTATTATCTTCGATAGCCAGTTAACATGTCGAGCCTACATTAATAGTGCTGTGTCAAATTCATAAAAAATGCTAGGCTTCATATTAAGAAACCGTAAGTGTTTTAGCAAAACTTCTCGCCTAACGTTGTTATATTACGCATATGTTCGCTCAAGATTAGAATATGGCGCTATCTTATAGTATCCGTGGTATATATATATCACGTGAATAATATTGAGTCAGTTCAGAGGAAGTTCCTATAATATTTGTTTTTTAAGGAGGAATCTCCCCCATTCTATGCGATATAAATTTTGATAGTTTAGACAATATATTAAGTCATAATTAATAGTGAGTAGTGGGTTTAATTTTGTTTGTAACTTAAGTGTCAAAACTATTTTTCTTTTTTATTCACTATAAATATATTATTTGTTTTCATGTATTTCTTGCAATTGGGTGGTTACCTGTTGGAAATAAAGAGATTATTTCCAGTTTTATTATTATTTTATTTATTAAATGCTCAACATTTTTCTCATTTTCTCCATTACAGCCCGTTCGCTTCTGAGCGCCGTGCCACTGAAATGAGGCGCTTGCACTAATTTATAATTTACCTGTAGACATAATCCTCTAATTGCTCCAGGTGAAGTAGTTTTTCTACAATAACAGCTCTGGTAACCATTTACCATATTTTATTCAAAAGTAAAACGTTTCTTGTTATTTTAAACACTCATTTATACCTCAAAGAAAACACTTTAAAGTTTAAAATTGCATAAGAGCTCGATACTTCAGCGACCGCCTTGTGAAAATTTTATCACAAAAGCGGAATAGAAATATAAACTCGACGAGAAATAATGGACTTATTTAAAAAGGAAAATTATACAATTCCCCATTTAAGATTCCTTCTCTTTAACGAAATGCACATATTTAGACGAATAGGAAATTCTTGTATCTACTTTGGAGGGATAATAGTAAATATATTTCGAAACTGCCGAGAAGTTTAAGTGAGAATTTAAAATAAGCGTTCTCTTCTACAAGTTCGGAGGAAGCGGCTTTGAGCGGGCCGCTTTTTGTGCAAAAAAGTTCTATGAGTTTTATTTCAAAGTTTTAATAGCCGGGCTTAATTTATTTCTATTCAAAAAATCAAATACGCGAAAGGTTGATCTCCCCGAGATCTTGCTACAATTCAACCTAAGGACGAAACAAGAAACATTTTAAGTAATGTCTTGTTATAGTCGAGTTGCTATGATTTACAAGTACATAAACAAATAAATACGTTGGATAGTAATGGTTATAAGATATTACATAAAGAAACTCACTTGGGCTACTGTAGCGTAGCAGATATCGCAGACACAACTTACCCCGGATAAGTGATGTAACGTGCCCACGATAAAATTTCACTAGCTCAGACTATCTCAGGGCGTTAAGCCCAAGTTTACATAAACTATGACAAATTATTAGTTTACTTACACAAATCACGGAGGGTTCTATACGTAGTGGTCGCAGACGAAATAATGACACTTTCTTTAAACATGAAATGCACCATATTACAGAATTTACAAATATTGGTTCTGGAGCGGCGTGTAACCTGGCGATGTTCAAAAGGCGTGGCAAATTTCTTGATTAATAAGTTACAACATTAATAAAAACGCTTCGTGTAGCTACACATCGGTTTACAACGTGAGGATAAATGGTAATAAATTCGGTCACAATGGGTCTGATTTAGAGAACCTCCTTAAATAAATATAAATGCATAAGATCTTTAAATATGTACAAGTTAAAATATAAAAGTAAGTATTAATGGATATAACCGCGCAGAACCACTGAAGGTAGTTCCCGGTAAATAAAAACAACACACTTATCTAGGGTTGTATGATACCGACTTCGATGTTGAAGAAACTGTAGCCCTACGGTGGTATCTTCAGGACGAAAGAAATTGACCCGAGAATGGGGGTCGATTATAGCCTTTCCAGCCCTGGAACTTTCTACTGCGTGTGGAAGCCCCGTCCGTGGAACTTCACGACTGTGTGTGGAAGCCCCGTCCGTAGAACCCTCACTGATGAGGGAACAATCCATCAATGTTCCTAGAAAGCCACAATTGGATACATGGGGTCGAGTTCGTCTTTCAAGTCGACACGATACTTCCAAAGGAAAGCCTTGTATACTTAAATATCCTGCTTCCGCAGTTAAAATTTACTCACAACAACAAAATATTCCGCTAAACGGAACAACAACAGATGGAGAAAATTTTCCTGTGTTGATAATCCCAAAATCCATCAGGATGCCCTGGATAAACCGAGTTTTGTGGGATTATCAACCGTATAACGCCATCAAAAAATGTCTTTCCCCTTTTTACCAGCTGGTAGTATATCGCGCCTCCCGTGGACAATAGCGAAACTCTGCTACGGACGTAGTGGTTGTTATTATGCGGCCCACAAAACGCTAAGGAGTATGGTGGGTCGCATATGCTAGAGGTCCGCAACAGAGTTCATCTATTACCGGCACTCAAAAAATGCAATCTTGATCTGAAGTAATTAGTTTCGGTCGTCCTACATCGTTTTTATGGCGAAATGAACCCGTTTCTCCCAAACGACGAAACAGATCTTTGAAAATCTTATAGTCTGGTTGTATTCTATTTGGGTATTACAATGAACATCTCCTCGCTGCAGCACGTCCGCTAAAATTATTTTGTGCGTAAACATATATCCCCCATTTCCCTATGTGAAAAATTATTATGTCTAGGCATTGTAAATAAAGAAGTTAAAGAAATTAGAAGTAACACAACGTTTCGTCAAAAAAAAATATGAAAAAAAATCATCATCAGATACAGGTCCTGCTGCGCCCTCTATGATCTAACGTGAAGTAATACGTAAATTATCGTTTCTTAGAATAAAAAAAGTTCCTCTAGCAAATTTGGCGAAGATCAGTCAAGAGGCTGTTGGCCCATTATTAATGCTCCACCCTGTGTACGTTTAAATTTGGTACACCCCGTAAATAAAACCCGTTCTAAATCAAAATGATTTACTTATCACATAAGCCCTCCCTTCTTACGACGGCAGCATAGGTACACAATAGAACCACAAATATTTTCCTATACAGACAACAGCTCTAAATTTTATTATTTCTTCCAGTGTTAGGAATCCCATTAACTTAATAAATGCTTTTGAAACGGGAATAATAAATCCATTATTCCCCCTTCTAACACTCTCTCACTTTAAAAAATTACTTTAAAAAGCAGAACAAATATATTACCAATATAAAACACTCAAAGGAAATTAAATATCCTATCAAGAAATAACAAAATAACAATCCATTCAGAGAGGCGGGTTTCACTTTTGTAATTGAACAATATAAAGTCGAAGTGATGAAGAATTCAATGACGACACGCTATCGCCATTACACAATGTGCACAAATAAAATGGGTCTGCGGACCTGAACCCCTACAAGAAAACCAAATGTCAATCACACATCTGTGGGCATCATCGTTGTGATAACTGTAATTAAATATTGTCTTTGAATTTTTGTCTGTTGGAGCAAAACCACGTGAAATGTGTTGGTGGTGAACGATTGTTCTCGATGAACGAGCCTGGCATCAGATGAACGGACCATGGGCGTACGTGTAGGGGCGTTTGCAAAATTACTAATTTTGTAACTGTTCATTTTTACCGTGTGTAAATTTATAGAAATTTTGTTAAAATATAGTAAATAAATACGTTTATCTATGACTAATATATAACATATGTTTTATATGTGTCAATTTTGCTATATAATGCTATAAACAGTACCTAAATCATAATGCCTTTAAAAATTAAAACAGTCATGGAAACCACTTTAAAGCAAAATAACATATAAATAAATAATTGTCAAAAAGCGGTTCGTGTTTATTTATTGTGATTTTAAGATGGAAAGTGTGGCAAGTCTGGATAATGATATTAAAAAAGCATTTTCTTGTACACAAATAGAGGATGTGAAAGATCTCGGTAGTATATACGTTATTAATAACTATACCTAAAATAAAAACTAAGGTTATAAGAAAATTTACTATTAGTGATCATTTTTATAATATTGTGAAAAAGTATATGAATTTTCGCCCATCTCATGTAGTAATATATATTTCTTTAAATTACCAAAAATCTATATGCACTATACAACGAATTGGTAAAAATAAATTTGCCATCATAGGAAGACAAATAGCAATGTATTTGAAATTACCAAATCCCGATAGACATACAGGCCATTGCTATCGAAGATCTTCGGTTATATTGTACATTGACGGGGGTGGCGATATAACGGGCCTAAAACGTCATAGAGGCTGAAAATCGACACAGGTAGCCGAAGGATTTATCTGCCGGTCTCTAAAAAATAAGTTGATCACAGCCGACACCATTTCAAGACAGGTGTACAATACCGAACTCTACTATAATTGATGATTAATACTATTTTTGCAAATAGTACTTCTAATCATGTTAACATTCCATCATCTGTTCAATTTATCAATTGTAGGGACATTAATATACATTTTTCTGCAAAGTAAAAAAAATTCTAGATATCGGGTAGTAAATGTGCTGCAAGTTCTTGATATTACTTTATCACATTCTCCATAAATAATAAACAAATTTAAAAGGTCTTCGTGGGTGTAATTTAAACACTGATATTTTTTTACATAAGATTGTTTCTAATCATGGCTATTTTGATGAAATGATTACAACAATTCATGAATATCTAATAAAATCGCAAATATTTCAAAAAGTTGTAACTTTAACCCCCACAATGCTAATATCAGAGAAAAGGGAATTCAATTTTACACAACTTGACGTAAAGAAGTGCAGGGTGTTCCATTTGACCTAAACAAGTTTTCGCGGTTTGAAGTTGACAAAATGTAACGCGAAAAACGGAACACTTGGTATGATATTATTGAATTTATTTCAGTTGTAGAACGTAGTTCTCCTTGTGTTCTTTTTCCGTGACAAGAAACAAATGAGGATCTTTTACACGAAGAAAGTTATAACCGTTCTTGCAAACCGTTGCACCTGTCAAATTTTCTATAAAATGTCAAATCTCTCTGAAACGGCTAGGTTTAGGTATAGGATATGCTACATATTTTCGACTTAGAATTTTATGCTCTTTTCGAAAACCCTAAAATATATAGGGTGTTCCATTTGAAATAAGCAAGTTGGTATCGACTTCCGGTATAAGTGGAAGTGCCAGCTGCTTGTAATTATTTTAGTTGAATTGGCCACACCGACATTAGTAACTATCTAAATTTTCAAAATTTTCTGATGCGTATTTTCCTCTATATCGATCGATTCAGTTCCCGGTGAGACACCCTGTATAAGGCCGCTAAGGAATAAAAAAGTGTATTGCAAGCTGTGCCAAATTAAGTTAGCATATTAAGTTGTGATTAATAGTTTTGTGGTATGGAGTCATAACCCTCCCAATATTTGTTTTTTGGCCTCAGAAGCTATTATTGTTTAGCATTTAAAAGTAATTGTATCACGTTACAAGTTATGTTAAATTCTGTTATGATTTCATGTGGTTTTTGCTTGCAAATAAGCAACTATTAAACTATGAAGCGTTCAAATGGTTTAAAAATTCTTGTTTTGAAGTAAACACTGCTTTCAGATATACCAAATTACTTTGTTTACAATTCTCTACTTTGCTTTTCAGGCCTTTATCAAGAGTACAAAGTGTATACTAAAGTAACAGAAGTTGTTTTATTCTAAATATATACCTAAATACGTTTATGACTTAAACTTTAGTTATGGAATTTTTTCGGATAGATCTAACGTAATAATGTAAATCAACGAATACTTGTTAACATTTTGTGTAGTATTTAAGAAATTTTGCTGGTCATTCGTGGTAAAAGGATTGTTTTTAAGGGATTTTTTTAATTTCTAATGGTTCAAGAAGATTTTCCTTCTGTACAAGGCAAATTTATGTTAACTGTGTCTATGAAATGGTTATTTACAACACAGTGTGTTGATATTCCCGTATTTTTATCGTTATTTAAAATTGATTTTTTTATGTTCTTTTACCCTGTACTCAATGCTTCTACCACTCTGACCTATACAGACGGCATTACAATCTTTGCATTTGATTTCATGGCATTGTAAATACTGCAAAGCTGAGCTTTAATCGCCTTCTAATATGCAGAATACCTGGTTGACTCGACAAACGTAATCATCCAGACAAACTGTAACGAGGCCGAATTACGTTAAGAAAGGCAAATAGGGGTACCTCGATTCTCACCGTCCACACGCCTCTGGCGATGGACAGATCACAAAACAAGAACAAAAGCATCGCCATCGGGGCATATAACAATAGAAGAACGCCAGCTTGAAAAGGCCGTGTGAAGTTTTTAGATAGGGCTTTTTTATGGTAGAGTTGGCAGGATAACCGTTTAAAGACTTCCGTTTAGAGATGACTTACGAAAAATATTGTATGGAGGAATTTAATAAGTTGTTCTGCGGGATTTTGTATGCATTGTTGGGAGCCTGTCGAAATTAATGATGGGGTCAGACGGTCCACTAGCTTTTGATGGGCGTGCCCGTGACTTAAAGGGATATGGACCGATGACGGATAACAAAATAAATTATTTATCGAATGGAAAACAAAAGGAACAATGTACGAGAGTAGTTATTAAAGGGGCGAGAGGAAGTCCGAATAAGATGACAAACTGTCAGTAAGGTATTTGAGGTTCTTAATTAAAATTAAAGAAAAATAATATTTTAATGCAACATTGACTTGTTTTTTATTTGTTTTTATACATCATCTAACAGTACAGAGACCATTTAGAAGATGGGAAAAAATATTTAATATACAGTACACGTAGTGAGAAGCTTAAATGTATACAGGGTGTCTCACCGGGAACTGAAACGATCGATATAGAGAAAAGCACGCATCAGAAAATTTTGAAAATTTAGATAATCACTAACGTCGGTGTGGCCAATCCAACTAAAATAATTACAAGCAGCTGGCACTTCCGCTTATAACGGAAGTCGATACCAACTTGCTTATTTCAAATGGAATACCCTATATATTTCAGGGTTTTCGAAAAGAGCATAAAATTATGAGTCGAAAGTATGTAGCATATCCTATACCTAAACCTAGCCGTTTCAGAGATATTTGACATTTTATAGAAAATTTGACAGGTGCAACGGTTTGCAAGAATTGTTATAACTTTCTTCGTGTAAAAGATCCTCATTTGCTTCTTGTCACGTAAAAAGAACACAAAGAGAACTACGTTCTACAACTGAAATAAATTCAATAATATCATACTAAGTGTTCAGTTTTTCGCATTACATTTTGTCAACTTCAAACCGCGAAAACTTGTTTAGGTCAAATGGTTCTGTATTTTTTTACGTCAAGTTGAGTAAAATTGAATTCCCTTTTTTCTGATATTAGCATTGTGGGGGTTAAAGTTACAACTTTTTGAAATATTTGCGATTTTATTAGAAATTCATGAATAAGATCAATTTAAAATATGATTTCATTTTAATTTAATAATTGCTCAAAATTCCGCCCTCGAATCTCGACACATTTTTCGCACCTTCGGATTAGTTCCTCATGGGTAGCTCTTCTAATTGAATCCTGTGATATGTTTTGAAATGCATTTCTTACTCTTTGCATACAATCTTCAATGGCTGTTAATGGGCTCTCATAAACTTTATTTTTAATAGTTTCCCAAATGAAATAATCCAGAACTGATAAATCGGGCGAGCGAGGAGGCCATAAGAAAGGTCCATTATTGGCAATCCATTGATCATAAAAAGTTTCTTGTATATAATTATTAATTAAATATGCGTTATGTGGGTGGGCACCGTCGTGCTGATAAAAAATGTTTCTATGTTCGGCGAGAGGTAAATTTTCTAAATAGTTATTATTCAAATTTTGTAAGATATTCAGATATCTTTCACCTAAAAAAAAAAAACAAAAATTTTCCTATACATATTAGCAGAAGAGAACATTTAATTTACCGTTTAAATTTTCCTGATAAAATTGTAATGCCACCACTCTATCGTTTCTTATGGCACAGTAAACATTGAACTGCCAACTTTCCTGAAAGTTTCGCTCTCTGAACATATGAGGATTTGAATCATTCCAAAAATGAGAATTGTGTCTATTAAAAAGTCCATTTTTAGTAAATTTTGCTTCATCTGTCCATATAATATTTCCCAAATAAGAATCGTGACCCTCAGACCTTATTAGAATAAAGTCACAAAAATTCTGTCTTCTTAGGAAATCTGTTTCTTTTAATCCTTGAACCATATGGAATGAAAACGGGTGAAACTTATGTTTTAATAAGATTCTGTGAATTGAATCCTTGCATAGTCCCGATTCCAGAGCAGCTTGTCTTAATGACATCCTTGGTAATGCATGAAAATATCCCAGAATGACTATTTCAATGTTTTCGTCGTCAACAATAGGCTTTCTTCTTTGCATTTTTGCCTTGACAGAGCCATAATTTTTGAAAATTTTCCAGTATGCGTTTTACAGTGGTTGGTGACGGTTACCGGTTTCAACATAATAATAAATCATATTATTATGTTGATTGCAAAACTTTCCAATTTTAGTATTTCGGACCAGCTCATAATCTTCTTTAGATCTTATTTAACTGATAAACTTCAATATGTCGGGTATAATGGGTTTAAGTCCTATGGTTACGCCTAAGTATATCAAAAACTTTCGTGAATTCAAAATATATTACGTCCATTTGCATCTGCATGTCAATATGGATATGAATTGTGTAGCACATATGAGATTGGTAGTAATAGAGCGACCTTTCGTAAGTCCGTGTTGCTGACTGGAAATGATATTTTTAACATGTGGATAAAAAGAATCAGTAGTAAGATTTCAAAGGCTTTGCCAAAGTTATAGATTAGAGTTATTAGACGGAGGTTTATTATTTCGTTTTTGTTTCCCTTTTTGTACACCGAACAGACTTTGGAGAATTTCCAAATATCAGGAAAACAGCATTTAACAGATACGTTAAATAATATCATGAGTGGGTGATATTGTTATTTTGATCTGCTTTAAAAGGAAAAATCGTAGCCAGAGAGCAGATGTACGTTATATTTTGGTTTCTCTTTTTAGAGTAATTTTACTATAATCTACTTTATAAATATTAAAAGACAAATCATATTATTATAATGTAATATTAAAAGAATTACCACATTCCGAGCCATTAACTGAAATTCGAATTCCTGATCGGCCCCTTTTCGCCACATTCGTGTAGTCCGTCATCAAAAAATTCCTATTGCATTATTTTTATCCAGTTTTAATTAAAATAAATAATTCAAAATAGCTCTTGGCAAGTAAACGAAAAGTGATTTTTTAAGGTCAGCCCATAAAGCAAGCGCACCCAGTACAATAATAAATATTTATAATTAAGTGTAAAAAAGTTATTCAGCGGCCGAGAAAATAAATAAAACTCATTTTATTCGAATTAGTGTCAGAATATTAAACATTCGAGTGATAAAATATTAGGTAAAATACCCAAAACTGAGACGCCAGATGTGTCTATAATATTTAAGTGGCGATAAATACGTCAACGCAGTAAATCGTTCTGTTTGTATAAATTAAATAGAAAAAACAAGTTAAAAAAACAAGGTCTTATTGACTAAGGTAAGGTAAAAAACCCGCCTGGAACGATTGCTGAAGGAGCCAAAAGAGAAACATAAAACTGTCGTGTAAAGGCGGTACCTCGATCACAAAAAAAAACTCTCAATGCGATACCGTTTAGTGTCTAACGATACGCCGACACAATTTTATTTTCCACAGCCGACTAGCGAGGAAATTGAACGAAATTTTATCAATTTTCTAGCGCTTCTATGATGCACTTTCAGTTCTTTAATAAAATAAGACTGCATTTTCATTAAATTTGTCATTTTGTTGCAGCGAAGTGGCGGAATATTTCTTTTCACTTCTTATATAAAAAGAAACTCAGCTAACTTGTTCTCGCTGTCTGTAGTTTAAGCTCGAAATTTGAATATAGCGTTTCAGTGAACTACCTCTTCAATAATTGATGATGCTTTTGTAAAAGTAAATACAAAACTAACAATAAACTGCTTGCGCAATAGTGAATGTTGATTTGATATACATTGGACAGACGAAATGTTCAATTATAGCCAGACTCAATGAGCATATGGCTCAAAAATCGAAGCGTCTAGTTTTTCCAATTGCATTTATTCCAGACAAAACTGAATAGTGAGAAGTGTATTTTTTATAAAATCGACTTCAGTCTCATTTCAGATTTTTTTTAAACTTCAACAATAATTTATCATATCAGCTGGTAGAGCAGGATCTCGCAACTACATGTGAGCAACTACACGTCACCTTCTAAGATAACCGGTACTTAGTTTACTAAATTTACATAATATTTATATTTAATTTTTTGTATTGGTTTTCTGAATAATTATTATTAAATTATTATTATCACTAATAATATCTGTACCAATTAAACAAGACTTATGCTTGGATATTTACATAATTAACAGTGATTATCGAAAATGTCTAGAGCAAGCTCTTACACCACTTTGTTGCTTGCAAAGACACTGACTGAGGTTATTATTGTTCAGACTAGCAGGCTTATAGAACAATTAGCAATCATATCTCTGATGTATGCATAAGTTGCACCCTTCCTAACTACATTAATCCACCAAAATTATTACGTAGTACAATTCGTTTAGTAGTTAGTAGCAAATGCAATTACGAGACGTTCCTATTATATTGTGAATCCTAGGAATGTCAAGCAGTCAGATGTTTATGCAAAGGTATTGATCTGCAATTAACTTGAGCATTACCAGTGTTCAGGTGATGAGGACGCGTCTATAGGGCGAATTATTCCATTAAGGTGTTGCTTTTGTACTTCCATAGCGATAACAAGGCACTGTGGTGTCCAAAAAGGAAATTTGCTAATCGTAACTTGCAAACAATGTCGTAGAATTATTCATATGAATATTTGGTATAATTTACTGTAGTTAAATAAGTACCACATTATACAGGGTGTCTCACCGGGAACTGAATCGATCGATATAGAGAAAAGCACGCATCAGAAAATTTTGAAAATTTAGATAATTACTAATGTCGGTGTAGCCAATCAAACTAAAATAATTACAAGCAGCTGGCACTTCCGCTTATACCGGAAGTCGATATCAACTTGCTTATTTCAAATGGAACACCCTATATATTTTAGGGTTTTCGAAAAGAGCATAAAACTCTGAGTCGAAAACATATAGCATATCCTATACCTAAACCTAGCCGTTTCAGAGATATTTGACATTTTATAGAAAATTTGACAGGTGCAACATAACTTCCTTCGTGTAAACGATCCTCATTTGCTTCTTGTCACGTAAAAAAAACACAAGGAGAACTACGTTCTACAACTAGCAAATGTGCTGCTGCAAGTTCTTGATTTACTTTATCACATTCTCCATAAATAATAAACAAATTTAAAAAGTTTTCGTTGGTATAATTTAAACGTGCTGGCATTTTTTGACATAAGATAATGACTGATTGTTTCTAATCATGGCTATTTTGATGAAATGATTACAACAATTCATGAAATTCTAATAAAATCGCAAATATTTCAAAAAGTTGTAACTTTAACCTCCACAATGCTAATGTCAGAAAAAAGGGAATTCAATTTTACACAACTTGACGTAAAAAAATATAGGGTGTTCCATTTGACCTAAACAAGTTTTCGCAGTTTGAAGTTGACAAAATGTAACGAGAAAAACGGAACACTTGGTATGATATTATTGAATTTATTTCAGTTGTAGAACGTAGTTCTCCTTGTGTTCTTTTTATGTGACAAGAAGCAAATGAGGATCTTTTACACGAAGGAAGTTATAACGGTTCTTGCAAACCATTGCACCTGTCAAATTTTCTATAAAATGTCAAATATCTCTGAAACGGCTAGGTTTAGGTATAGGATATGCTACATATTTTCGAGTCAGAATTTTATGCTATTTTAGAAAAATATATAGGGTGTTGAAATAAGCAAGTTGGTATCGACTTCCGGTATAAGTGGAAGTGCCAGCTGCTTGTAATTATTTTAGTTGGATTGGCCACACCGACATTAATAATTATCTAAATTTTCAAAATTTTCTGATGCGTACTTTTCTCTATATCGATCGATTCATTTCCCGGTGAGACACCCTGTATAATTATGTAAGTATATCCATCATGAAGTATCATTTTCCTGTCATAGATACCATTAGCAACGGACCTAGATACCAATTGTTGATATCAATTGTTATAAATATTTTATTGGTAGTTATTGATAAAAATAGAATTATAAAAATATAGTAAAAAGCACCACATACTTTTTACAATAAATTGAATTTTTTTGTCAATCACTTCATTCTTATTAAAAATCATTTAATTATATTGAGTTAGTGGGCTTTATATCGCTGTTGAACAAAATCTTAATATTAATATTTAAATATTATTTTTTACTTTTTAGTTCGGTTTCCTATTAACACGTGTTTTTTTTTTAGTTTTTAAATTCTTTTGTGTTGTAGTTTCATTTTTCATTGTTATTCCCACGAGCAATGAACAATTAAACGGTCAACCCTCCCAGAGGTCCGATAGAAGGGTAAGGCTCTTATAGAAAAGGGTGTGCCCGGTTCCCTGAGGTTGACGCTAGCGACATGTTATTTTTAATCACCCTCTTGCCATTCATCCCTCAGCACGTTTTTTGCCAATATATTGGATTGGATGAATTTTAGAATTAACATCATGAACACCGATACGTATAGAAACCAGCT
Organism: Leptura quadrifasciata; assembly: GCA_963675555.1. NCBI lineage: Eukaryota > Metazoa > Arthropoda > Insecta > Coleoptera > Cerambycidae > Leptura > Leptura quadrifasciata. Next base: position 6,380,936 of record OY776681.1, on the reverse strand, counting down.
GATACCCGCCTGCTTTTGGAAATCGCTGAGTATCCGCTAGTAGTGCATAATTAATATTACATCAGAATGTATGTATTAAAGAGAGACTGCTTTCTAAGAAAGATCTTCTACGAGTGTTTGGGTGGATCTTTTCGGGAATAAAGTAATTGGACTTTATTGCAATGATGGCAGATTAACCGCTCGTAGATACCTTCATTTCCTGCAAGTTCAAGATTTTCTTTATAAATTAACAGTGGCAGAAAGATTAAATTATTCATATTTTCAACAAGATGGGGCTCCATCTCACACTGCTGTAATATGTACAAATTATTTAAATCAAGTTACGCTAGATAGCTGGATAGGTGCCTATGGACCCATTCTATGGCCGCCTCGATCACCAGATATTACTCCCTTGGATTTTTCGTCTGGGGTTACATGAAAGACAAGGTATTCCAAACTGTCCCTGAAAATATTGAGGACATCAAAACTAGCATATTATTATAAAGTGAATTTTTACTGTTACGGCATAGCTGAATTTTACGATTCAATGATATGAATTGTGGTCTCCGTAAAATATTAAATATTGACACTATCAGTAAAAATTTTGTGACATGTTTTATATCATTGGAAAGAGAAAAAATAAACGAAATTAATGGTGCCATGGCCTACTTTGAGATTTGTTTTTTTTAATTTTTGCACAAGAGTGTATGTCAAAGCCAACTGCATTTTTCGAATTTTTTTATACAAATTATTATTCTTATTGTCTTTGCCGTCAACTTTCATCCCTTTAACTTTTTTTCGTATCTCCTCAAATAAGGAAGCTATAACCGTTTGTGGTTTTCCCATTTCTCAAGTTTTTGTAATATATATCACAAAGAAGGCTATGGATTTCAAATTTCTTTTTACTGAAATATAGCTCACAAAAAGTGGGATAACTTTTTCTAAAACTTTATTCTTCCACAATAGATATTAAGCGAGGTATTTGTTGTGACCCTCGTAAAATAAACAGACGGTATACTACTGTATATCATCCTCAAAGTAATGAGTTGGTTGAAAGATTTCACAGAGCTGTAAAAACAATGTTACCTTTGGTATCTAGGTCCGCTGCTAATGGTATCTATGACAGGAAAATAATACTTCAAGATTGATATACACGCATAATTATATAATAAGGTACTTATTTTAATACAATAAATTATACCAAATATTCATATGTGTAATTCTCTTATTGTTAAACCCACATACTCCATGGGAGGTTTTAACGTGGATTTAAACAGCGGAAAAATCACACCCTTGGGACATAATGCAACAAACAAGTGCACAGTAATTTGCCGATATTCAGTTATAAGCCCTGTTCTGAGACTCATCCTCTCAAAACAGAACAGAAGTATCTTCAGAACCGGTTGACATCTCATTACCAGTCATATCTAAAATATTTCAACTGACGATGCATCAAACAACTTCCCAAAGCCATATCCAGGGCATTTTCTCATTCTCTTATAACAGCTATCGGATGCCTCTAGATATTGAAACATTCTATATACCCACATAATTACACTATAATGATGCGATTATAAAGGCATTTTTGTCCCATTAAGCATTGTTAAAGCAACAACAAATCGCAGCTATATCATCTTCCAGCCCAGTTTCTCATTTTAGAACGTCCTCCTAATATCAATAATGATATAATAATAATAAACCTTTATATCAAACAACGTTATTACCGAGTTCAAGTGGTTGCCCATGGCTAGTATACTAACTTATCGGCGGAGTCACACGTATAACTATTCAACACACCTTAAACGGAGATAAGAGCATGAATGATGACGCTTAGCATTGGCGTCTCAGAAAGGCTTAGAAGGGCTGACGATGAACAATATTAATCGCTACGTCTCTCAGGACTCGCCTGGTGACACAAACAGATTATGACATTCATTCAGGGCCCTTCCTCCACATGACTTGCATAGTTATGCATGTAAAATATCGATATATGTTCATTTTTAATAATTGTGTACCTTACCACTAGCTTACTCTGGAGAGGACTTACCTGCAAATAAAGAAAAATAGGTTAATCAAATCTTGTGACACAATATGTAATAATAAAGCTTACGATTTTATAATACTAATATAAACTTTAAATGTCTGTCTTTGCTGCAAATACATAAATAAACAATAATTTCTGGTTAGATTCTTTTCAGCGTTTCGTCACGAAGTGTGTTAGAAACCCAAAAAAGCAATTTTTCAATGTGGTCAGGGTACCCAGCAATTTTCAATTGTCAAATTCCCTGACTTTTCCAGGTTTTCCAAGATTATTTCAAATAAAATACAGATCAGTTTCTAAATATTGCAATCATAAGAGGAGGAGGAGGATCAAAATCATTGACCGCGTCTCAACATATTCTGGTTGAGATATAGTGAGACTAAGATATTTTTGGAAAAAGTGTATTAATCTTGAAATTAGCGGGTTATGATGACCACTACTTCTAAATTAATGTGATTTGATAGGTTAATACAGTCCAGACTATGGAGTTAGCAGTTCTTCGATTGCTGAGACTTCTTAAGTCAAACATTTCCAGCAATTCAGTTTGTGGAAATCCTCTGGTTGGATATTCACCGTTAAGTCTGTAGACAGCAGATTTTAAGAACCTACGCTGAATTATCTCTAGTTGTAGAATATTGGAATTGTAAATTAAACTCCATACAATAGAAGTGTATTCTAGGCGAGATCTAACGAAAGTTACATAAAGTAGCCGATGGGTGGAAATATTTTTAAAATCCTTACAGTTATGTATCACGAAACCGAAGCTTTTCAATGCGGAAGCAGTTGTCATTGCCACATGTTTATTAAAAGATAATCGTGGATCGAAATAAACTCCAAGGTCTTTGATGAAATCAGGTCTGTGTAAACTTTCAACGTTATAATTTCACCATACATTAATGGTATGATATATTTTTAGATCTGCGTACAGGAGGAAATGGGAGTTATTATCGAAGAAAATATCGTTAATAATCATAACAAAGGAAACTGGACCAAGTATGGACTCCTGTGGCATACCGGATTTTCATAAGAAACTACCAGATTTTTAACCTCGGTACTGAATAAATTGACATTGATCCTGCAGATTATGATTCAATTAATTGTAATAACGAATATGAAAGATGGAAGGTGTCCAGTTTACTAATCACAGTACTATGATTTAGCATGTCAAAAGCCTCGGAGATATCCGTATAGATAATATTAACTTGACCACCTCTATTCAGACTTTCACAAATAATTAATAGTGCTTTGTCAAATACAGTCGCACAATCTTTAATGAGAAATGCAGGAATTAGAACGGGACCCATGGTCATAGTGGCTTTAGTTTTTTTACTCGCCTCAATTATCTCTTCCTCAGTGATAACAAACAGGTTTAAGACATTGGAGTTAAACTTTGGTGTGTTGTTAAAATTATCGGCGTCAAAATTGGGAGGTGTGAAGGATTTTGAGAAGAAGCCAACAAAACTATCAGCAATTAATTGCGGGTCTTCGATATATACAGGGTGTTCAGTTTCAACCTTCCCCCTAGGCGTATTTCGGAACTGAATTATCTTTGTAGCAATTTTATTTAGCCAGATCCTTTTTAAGAATAAAATTGTAGTTCCACAATCATTCATAGGGAAAAGCAAAGACACCTCAGAAGTATGATGAAAATCCGTTGGTTCCATCACATATCAAACGTGGAAGTACTCAGGAGAGCAAACAGCCTTCCAATTGATGTGCTTATTTCAAGAGCACGCCTAAGATGGGCAGGTCACGTTCATCGTATGCATGATAACCGCCTTCCTAAATGTACACTTTATGGTGAATTGCTAAGCGGTAGAAGAAGGCGTGGCGGTCAACGAAAGAGGTTCAAAAACGCTCTCCATGAAAATCTAAAATCCTGCGGTATTGCAGACGAGCAATGGGAACAACTTGCAGCGGACAGAACCAAATGGAGAGGGGTTGTGGCCAGCTATCAAGGAAATGTTGCTGCAAGAAGGCCGAATCCAAGACCTAACCAGGTCTATGTTTGTCCTGACTGCGGTCGACATGTGCTCTCCCGAATTGGCCTCTATAGCCATAGTCGTGTGCACCGTAGATGAATTGGAATTACAATATACTACACCTTTTACTTGTTTTATATTGTACACAATTTATCGACTGTAACATTTTTATACTCGGACTCGAGTAACGGCTAATAATAATAATAATAATAGGGAAAAATAGTGTACCTTCACTATCAATTGTTGCAAGAATATATTGTGTAATGTTCGAATATTAGCCCTCAATTCGCACAAAAAACAACCGATTTAATTAAAAATTATGTCACATTCAATACGGTCATAAAAGAACCTAATTACTGAAGCGGCGTATAGACGAAAAAGGGTATTCGTAAAGGTTAATTAGAGTTTTGAATATTTCAACGATGCTTGATTACGTCGCCGTATAAAGAAATTAATTAACGTCCACATTTAAAACCTATTGGCGACCTACGTAAAATAGATAAAGTATCTGGTTTGAAACATACGTCGAGGCGTAAGTTTGGATATTATATTTAATATTAATATATTCGATAGTTATCGTAATTGGACAGTTATTAGTAATAGTCGATGATAATCGATATTGTCTTTTACAGAACACGACTTAAAATTAATTAAAAACGTGATATATACCTCTGTAGGAGAATAACAGTTGTAGATAAATTTCATTAAGAAAAAAAATGACATTTATAGAAATAAATAGCTGTTACTAATGAGCTGTAGGCGAGATAGTGATGCGATGATCCGATCATTCACTTTAGAGGAGGATTAAAAAATATACCATGTGTAACAAAATCATAGTACATCCCCTTTTGTTTTAAAGATAAACGATTGAAATTTGAAATACCCTTAGTAATATACAGGGTATTCCAAATTTCATTTTTGAATTCTGCAATATTTTCTTAATTCAACGACACAAGTGACATTTCAAACGTCAATTTTCATTTTAATTGGGCGAGTTAAATCAGGTGACCTTGGAGGCCACCTGACAAGACCATTTGTCGAAATGACATGTTCTCCAAATCTCTGTTGAAGGTAACCAATTACTTTTCTTAAGTTATGTGGAGCAGTGTCATCTTATTGCAAGTAAGTACATTCATTGTGCTAAATCCAAAGGTAATTCATCTAAAATATCCTCAATCTCATTTCGCAGGAATTCCAAGTATCCCTCAAGTATTATTGAAGCAATGATTATACTACCGATTATTCCAAGTCAAACATTGATACTGGATCTTGATAATTACCCTCTCTTAATAAATCTTGATTTTCTTATAACCGATATCTCGTATTTGGCCGATTATATAACGCCAAATTTGTGACCCTAGATCGAAAATAAAGCCCTTCCCAAAAAACCATTGCTTTGCCGCACTTTATTCTGTGAAATCCAGCTGCAATAGTCCATCCTACTTTCACGATCATTTTTGTATAACTGCTGGTGCAATTGGAATTTAAAAGATTTATAGTTATATTTATAGTATTTGTTTATATTTTGTAACATTCAGTCTAAGGTTCAACTTCTGGAAAATCTTATATACTTTAAAAGATCTGCAGTATATATCAAGTATAAATAATAAAGGATCAATTGCCGATCCCTGAAGAACACCAGCTTGCTTCCTTCTATACGAGCCAGGTCTGGACTTCTATTTTGAGTTCTAATTTACCGTTGCCTAATTGTTATACAAGATTTTATAATACTCACTGAACCGTTATCAAAACCATAATATTTCAATTTAGCACAAATAAGTTTGTGATTAATAGTATCAAGTGCTTTTGAGAAGCCAAGTAACACCAACATACGAACAGAATTTTTGTCAGTAGCTGACAACAAGTCATCGGTAACTTGAGCCAAAGCCATATCTGTACTAAAAAAATTTCTAAAACCTCTCACCAAACACTATAAAATTATGGCTCTGTCAAGGCAAAAATGCAAAGAAGAAAGCCTATTGTTGATGACGAAAACATTCAAATAGTCATTCTGGGATATTTTCATGCATTTCCAAGGATGTCATTAAGACAAGCTGCTCTGGAATTGGGACTATGCAAGGATTCAATTCACAGAATCTTATTAAAACATAAGTTTCACTCATTTCATTCCATATGGTTCAAGGATTAAAAGAAACAGATCTATTATTCATGTTCGTCGTGTATATTTCCAAATGACACACATTTTTTGCTAACTGTACAACATGCGACTGCAGGAAGAGCTGTAAATACATTTTTATGAGGGTGTTCATTCTTTTTAAACCTCAAAACGCTGCGAATTTCATAACATTCGGACGTAAAATGGTATGTGGGGCAATTCGTCCAAGGTATTTGTTGCGGCGGCAAAATATATTTAATAAAAAAAGCGAAGGATATTTACGAGGCACATAAACGAAGCGTGCTTTAAAATGCTTAACCAGATGTAAATCATATTTTAATTGTTCTAAGAATACACTAAATGGCTGCCAAATGTGCGGTTAAACTTGACACTTTAACGTCCTTATGGTTTTATAGGTAGGGCTGGATGGCATGGCGCCTCAGGGATTATGCTAATTATTATCTTCTTAAACTTTAAACAATGTCGCTTGGTGGAACATATCTGATGTTAGTTCTTTCGCAATCAACTCAGATGCACGAAAAGTCTTCATTAGACATCTTAGATAGTCTCGTAAAAGTTTAGTGCATAAATGGGTGTCCAGTTTTTCAAATGGCTTTAACTAATTTTATTTAAATTGTGCCATTTACCCAAATAAATTGTATTTAACTTTAAGAAAGGAATAAATTAATGAAGTTGGTTGGCCAAAAATACGTGAATCTTGACTCTCCCACTCCTAACCCAGTGGGTGGGGCGGGGGAAACTTTGAAATTTGTAATGAAAATCCCTATTTTTTATAGCGGATTCGGATTCTACGGCTAAAAATACGTGAATTTTATATCGGGCATTTTTTTCGATTCTCGCAAGGTGTCGCTGCAATCGCAAAAAATTGAGTGGAAACATGAAAGTTTTGAACGCATACTTAAAAAAATACTAAAAGTAAAACTACTGATCTCAGAGTGAATGATTTGCCGAGCTGTTTTGAGAACAGTGATTTTACACGGTCGTGCGGAAATTACAACAACTATTAACTTTCTGTAAATTTATTAGCAGCTAATAATTTTCAATTTACATTTTTACAGGGCAATAAAAACCTCGATTTAAAAAAACTAACAGTGGTTTTACCTCTTAATTCAGCCATTTAAGGCAAGGTGAGGATTTCGGCCAGTTAGTTTACAGCTTAACTCCTACACTAGCAGGTTTTAATTTCAAGATTATAGCGTGTGTTCAAAATGGTGTCCATTGACTTCTTGGCATTGTCCGAGACGAACGTAAAAATGTTCAATAGCACTTAATTTGAGGTGGTATTTCTGCAAAAATGTTTATTACGCGTTACCTCAGCTCTTCCAAATCACGAGGTTTAGTGAAATAAACCTTACCCTTTATGTAACCCCAAACAAAATAATCAAGTGGCGCGAGGTCGGGAGATCTTGCTGGCCATTCAATAATTAATCTTCGACCTATCCATCGATTTTCGAAAGTACCATTCAAATAGTCCCTAACAATATCCCGATACTGTGGAGGAGCCCCATCTTGCTGGTACCAAACATTATCGAACTCTCACCAGCAATCTCTTGTATTGCGGAAACTATTTGATTTGTCAACATTTCCAGGTATTTTTCTCCATTCAAATTTCCACCTATGAAAAACGGTCCTATGATTCGATCCCTGAAAACTCCTGCCCAAACATTTAATTTTTGTGGATACTGCGTGTGTGTTTCAAGCATCCAGTGGGGGTTTTCGTCACTCCAATATCTGAAATTATGGCGATTAAATTTTCCACTGAGTTCGAAAGTTGCTTCATCTGAGAAGACAAGTAGAGATGACAAAAAATTTGGGTTTTGGTTACTCCTTTCCATCATTAATTCACTAAATTCAAGTCGCCGATCAAAATCATCTTCATTTAAATCTTGGTGAAGGTGAATTTTGTAAGGATGAAATTTCAAAAGTTTCAAATTCTTATGAACTGAAAATGCACTCATATCAAGCTGTTGACTGCCTTTTCCGATTGATGACCTTCGATTTTCAACAAATGCCTGGGCCACTTCCATTTGTCGAGCTTCCGATGTTTCAGATTTTGATCTTCCAGATTTTGGGCGATTTTTATTTGTCCTTGTGTCCAGGAATCGTGATGGTACGGAACACAGTAGATTTCGAAATTCCCACTTGATCTACACGGAAAGTTTCGTTGAATAAAATCACAACTTCATCATAGGACCTTTCTTTATCGCCCCACTGTCGCATCATTAAAAGAGAAACTCTCTCTTCCTTTGTTAAAGTAGCCATTATGCAGAAAAAATCACGAGAACTAATGAAAAATGAAATAACTTTTTCCGTACAAAAGTGCGCTCCTGCCTCTACAAAAGTTGGAAGGAACTGAACGTTCTCGTAGAAATTTCACAAAACAAATACTGTTATTAAGAACACTTAAAAAAAAAACATTCATAAAAACCAAGATATCACAGATATTGTTTTTTAAACTGAAGGTTTATTTGTCAACACGAGTAGTTAGAGTTTTGTAAATATTTACAAGCTTATGGACGCTTAAGGTTTATTTCAATTTTGTGCGATTGCAGCGACACCTTGCGAAAATCGAAAAAATGCCCGATATAAAATTCACGTATTATTGGCCGTAGAATCCGAATCCGCTCTAAAAAATAAAGAATTTCATTACAAATTTCAAAGTTGCCCCCCGCCCCACCCACTGGGTTACAGCGACACCATGCAAGAATCGAAAAAAATGTTCGGAATAAAATTTACGTATTTTTTACCGTAGAATCCGATTCCGCAATAAAAAATAGAAGTTTCCATTTGAAATTTTAAAGTTTCCCCCCGCCCCACCCACAGGGTGGTGTGTGGGGAGGTCATTTTGGTATCAGTAGATAGTTTTTTGAAAAATTTTTGACACGTATTTTTTTATTTTTCGATTTGATGCAAACTGTTCGAGATTTTCCACCGTTCCCATACTTTGCTAACACGCGATATAACTTTGTCAATAAGAGTATCTCGTTCTTAGACAATAAAATATATCTTGATTGATTGATGATTGATTGATAGATGCCACTGTCATCCGCAGGTTGCTTCGCATTAAGTTCCTTTTGCTGCATTAATAATAGCCTATAAAATAAAGACCTAATTAAAATGAATTAATTGGTTCTCGTTGGATAATCCATAGAAAATAGTATAATTTCTCATAGTTGGTATAAGTGTTATTGCATGTAGACGCTACTAAGATGTTAAATTGGCATTTCTGTCACCTGTAAAATGACACAATCGACATGCGTGTGGTATTTTAAATTTAAAGATACTCACTAATACGGCTAAAATACGAACAGATCTAGTAGATCGTTATGCATTTTTGACATGTCTATTATTACTTCATTATTAGTTATCCTATTACCATAATTCATTAATCAAAACTTCGTTTCGACTGTATTAATTACCAGATTTAAAACAAGTTAAACCCATCAATTAATCATACTTTAATAACAGATTTAACAACGTTTCATTAAATCTGTTAATTAAAGACGTAATTCGGACATGGCCTATGGTTAGAGGCAGCTAAAAGTTTATTATTATTTATGCCACATACTGTAACTATACGCAAGGCGTAACATTATGATGGATTACTCAATTTGAGACTTTACGATGTATGTAATCATTTCATGTTTTTGATATATTTTTTTAAATACGCAAGACCACTGACTAATAATTGTTGATCTACCGATACCCCTTTGTGTTTGACTGGTTGTACATGAAAGAACCATGAACAAATCTTCTTATTTCATCACCAATCTATCGAATGTATACCAATTAATCTAAAATTGAACATATTATTGATACATTTTTCTGCAGCGGGAGTCCAATTGCGTGTGCGTCTGTATGTATGTGTGTATATATGTGTCAAAACTTAACACCCTCATAAAAGTTGTATTTATTAATCGATTTTGACCGGGTTTTTTTTTTAAGATACAACACCAAAAACTGCACTTTTGGACAAAACGTCATATTTTATTTTATTTCATGGCCTACCGCGATTTTTCTAGGGGCTGAAATTTAAGAAATCGTATTAATGATTTTCTTAAGTAAAATCTGAATACATCCCTGTATGACTATTTTAATGTTTTCGTCATCAACAATAGGCTTTCTTCTTTGCATTCTTGCCTTGACTAAGCCAAAATTTTTAAAATTTTCCAGTATGATATTTACAGTGTTTGGTGACGGTTTCCGTTTTTCTGGATGTCGAGTAGCAAATGTGCTGCAAGTTCTTGATATTACTTTATCACATTCTCCATAAATAATAAACAAATTTAAAAAGCTTTCGTTGGTATAATTTAATCGTGCTGGCATTTTTTGACATAAGATAATGACCGATTGTTTCTAACCATAGCTATTTTGATAAAATGATTACAACAATTCATGAATTTCTAATAAAATCGCAAATATTTCAAAAAGTTGTAACTTTAACCCCCACAATGCTAATATCAGAAAAAAAGGGAATTCAATTATACACAACATGACGTAAAAAAATACAGGATGTTCCATTTGACCTAAACAAGTTTTCGCGGTTTGAAGTTGACAAAATGTAACGCGAAAAACGGAACACTTGGTATGATATTATTGAATTTATTTCAGTTGTAGAACGTAGTTCTCCTTGTGTTCTTTTTACGTGACAAGAAGCAAATGAGGATCTTTTACACGAAGAAAGTTATAACGGTTCTTGCAAACCGTTGCGCCTGTCACATTTTTCTATAAAATGTCAAATATCTCTGAAACGGCTAGGTTTAGGTATAGGATATTTTCGACTCAGAATTTTATGCTCTTTTCAAAAACCCTAAAATATATAGGGTGTTCCATTTGAAATAAGCAAGTTGGTATCGACTTCCGGTATAAGCGGAAGTGCCAGCTGCTTGTAATTATTTTAGTTGGATTGGCCACACCGACATTAGTAATTATCTAAATTTTCATAATTTTCTGATGCGTACTTTTCTCTATATCGATCGATTCAGTTCCCGGTGAGACACCCTGTATATTTGTATATATATTATGTTGCTTTGTACCTAATCCGGTAACTGGGTTTTGCCCGTTGGATTTTGTAATTAAATAAATAATGCATAATTTCTATACATGTGAAGAAAAGTGATAGTAGGCATGCGTTGCTCGTTTGGCACTTCAACGTGGAGAAATGCAATATAAAAATCTCATCAGCTCAACGTTTGCGTAAAATTATTGTTAAAATATGCAGAAAACTTGTCATTAATCATTCTTCATGAAGTAAAGCTGGTATAGTAGATGTTTTTCTTTGCCCCTGGAGGGCCTATTTGCATTATGTTGTGTGTCTAATATCTCTTTTAATTAAACTACGTAAATAATGTATAAAATAAGGCTGTGATGAATATGGAATGCGTAGCGAATTTAAGACTTAATTTTACCTTAGAGGAAACGATTAGGCTTAACCATTGTAGTATTAAACTTCTCTTATATGTAAATACATATAACTAGCTACTGCTATGTATGGTAGCAAAGATAAATCAATATTTTAATTTGAATTGGAAGCTACACGCTCGAGAAAGGAAAATCAAAGTGGATGCCAGTTGTTATATTAGAAAAGTAAACGGTAAACCAGATATAAACGTTAGGCATGTTTTGGGTATAATATTTATCATTTTAATCATATCCTGACGATATTAACTGTCACGGGTGTCCAAAAAGTCTGGAATCGGTCAAATATCTCGAGAAATACACGTTGGGTCAAAAAAAGAAAAACACGTCTTTTATAATTTTAAAAGCGCTATCCAGTGATACCAAACGCGACTCCCCATCCCCACCCCAAGGGGTGGGGCGGGGGGCAACTTTAAAATCTTAAATGAATATTTTTTTCGTAATTTCTAAAAAACTCTACGGAAGAATGAAAAACAATAAAGTACGAATTCATTTTTCTTCAAAAAACATTCATTGGTGTTAAATTTAATATCTCCCCACCACCATCAGGGGTGGGCAACCTTAATTATTATTATTATTATTATTAGCCATTACTCGAGTCCGAGTATAAAAAATGTTACAGTCGATAGATTGTGTGTAATAAAAAACAAGTAAAAGGTGTAGTCTATTGTAATTCCCATTCATCTACGGTGCACACGACTATGGCTATAGAGGCCAATTCAGGAGAGCACATGTCGACCGTAGTCAGGACAAACATAGACCTGGTTAGGTCTTGGATTCGGCCGTCTTGCAGCAACATTTCCTTGATAACTGGCCACAACCCCTCGCCATTCGGTTCTGTCCGCTGCAAGTTGTTCCCATTGCTCGTCTGGAATACCGCAGGATTTTAGATTTTCATGGAGAACGTCTTTGAACCTCTTTCGTTGACCGCCACGCATTCTTCTACCGCTTAGCAATTCACCATAAAGTGTACATTTAGGAAGGCGGTTATCATGCATACGATGAACGTGACCTGCCCATCTTAGGCGTGCCCTTGAAATAAGCACCTCAATTGGAAGGCTGTTTGCTCTCCTGAGTTCTTCCACGTTTGATATGCGATGGAACCAACGGATTTTCATCATACTTCTGAGGTGTCTTTGAAAACGTTCTAATTCTTTCACATGACGATGGTAAGTGACCCAGCTTTCACATCCATATAGCAGTGTTGAAATGACAACTGCTGTAGACAGCCATTTTCGTTGACAAAGCAAGGTCGTGGTTGTCAAATACTCTCTCTCTAAGTCCCCAGAGTGCTTTAGATGCAGCTTAATTCTATTCCGAATCTCGCTGTCTATGTTTGCCTTGTCATTAACAACGTTGCCTAAGTAATTGAACTGATCCACCACTTCAAGAGAATTTCCGTTAAGTGTAATGTCTATTTGGTTCACTTAATGAGTAGTTGACATAATCTTAGTCTTTCCAATGTTGATTTTAAGTCCCAAGGAACCATAGCTCTGGGCATACACATCTAAAAGTTCTTGAAGCTCTTCCGGCGTAGAGGCTAAAAGTGCACAGTCATCCGCATACTGGAGATCACAAATGAATCGTGTGCGTGTCTTCGTGAAAGCTCTAAAGCGCCCTATGTTAAAGAGACCGCCATCAGAACGGTCTGACTGTCAGTTTGTTGTCAACAATAATTGTTAGAGCAGTGGTAAACAAATTAAAAAGTAGGGGTGCCAGGACACATCCCTGCCTAACTCCAGTGAGGGTTTGGAAAGGTTCGGTTGCCTCATTATTATACATAACCTGGGCGTTGTTGTTTGTATGTAGACTGCGACATACTTCCACAAATTTTCTAGGGATACCTAAGCGGAGCATAATTTTCCGAAACACTTCCCTGTCCACCGAGTCAAACGCCTTGGTTAAATCAATGAAGGCCATGTGAATTTCTCCTTGATGTTCGAGTGCTTTTTCTTGAAGCTGTTTAAGTGTGAAGATTAGGTCCGATGTGCCTCGGTTTGGTCTAAAGCCACTCTGTGTTTCAGGAAGTAACTTTTCCATAACAGGTGTTAGCCTATTTTTTTTGCGGATGTAGAGTCTAGTGAACGAACAATTCAATTTCATTCAAAACATTGTTCTCGATTCTTGACAGATGGCGTTGTAACCGTACAAATAAATTTTATGCATATTGCGCAAAATGCAGTGAGGCATGTTAATTTTACACAAAAAACTACATTTTGCGTAAAAGTATTTCTTCGCTTTGGCGAGAAAAATATTTCTTAAAAAATTTTCACGAATAATAAAAAATTAGGGTTTCCACTTAGCGTTCGAAAATTGCCCTCCACTTTCCCTCCCCCACGGTGGTGGGGAGTTATTAAATTTAACGTTTTGTCGCGTTTGGTATCGTTGGATAGCGCTTTTAAAATTATTAAGGAAGTGTTTTTTCTTTTTTGGATCCAATGTGTATTTCTCGAGATATTTGACCGTTCTCAGATTTTTTGGACATCCGGTATCTACATTAAGTTAGTATATCTGGGTTATAATAGTGGTTATTTTTTCAAATAAAGACAATTATTATTGTTGCCTTTATTATTATTATCACTTGAGCGTTCTTTGTAGTTTACTAATAACAAAAACCTTTGGAAAATTTTATGATACGGATAAAAGTAAGTTCATTAGACTTTGACTCATTCTTCAAAGTGCACATATCTAAAAGTTTCTAGATCTCTAAGTGCCGGTTTGTAATATACGTTATTTCCTAAGCCGATATGAGCATACAGTCCTTATTTTTAGCTGGTTATATCAAACGCATGCATTCGAAACACTTCGGTTAATTTAAATCTCGATTAACGTGTATGCCGCTATAAATTTCATCGTTAGGCTGAGTGGTTAACTCGAAAATTGGCGATGTTTTTACGCGTTTGAAATGATAATTGAAGTAAAAATATCGGACAAGAAATGTGTCTCGTTTCAGATAATTAATATAAAAACGTTATCACTGGAGAGTTCAATTTAGAAATAACAATTTAACTACCATAGACAATCTGCAAATAAACAAATATGAAGTTGTAAGTCACGATCATTCAATGACTATGAAAGTCGATTTAGTGCATTTTTAGTCAAAAAGTTTTAAAAACCCCAAAAGTTCTGTGAGAGGGATAAAACATGGAAACCCCCGATGGTGATGTTTTAAGGTTTCAACGCTTCAGCAACTACCCCTAAACTCGAAAAACCACCCCTATTTCGCGTTTTCTCCACCGTAGCCATACGGATCGGGTTTTGGGCAGGACAAAATGGTTTAAAGACATTTGAAATCCATGACCTACTTTAAGAGTTATGACGAAAAATATCGAAAATGCGAAAAACGTCTAGGACAAATATCTCCGTTATTTGAAGAGATACGAGAAAAATTCTGAAATTTTTTTGCAAAACAGTCTATATTTTGAGATTTACTCTTTAGGCTGTTAAAAAATTATTTTGAAATGGGCGGGAAATGGCGCCATTAAATAGAGTATTTTCCTCCCTTTTCAACGATACATCACATGCCATATTTATTCATTGGTACTACGTTAGTAATTATATAAACATTTTTTAAAACCAATAATTTTTTTTAACAAGCATTATACTTGCCGTGAAGAAGTGTGATTAAATAAAACGATGAAATAATTCAATAAGTTGTTCAAATCTTTGCTATAATAAAACATTAACAAAATTAAGAAGAATAAAGTAAATTCAGGTAACAAAAACAAAATAATAATCAAGAAAGTAACATGGAGCAATTATGGAAAGAGTATTCGCAGTTATGCCAATGTATAGAGGTCCTCCATAAAAGCGTCACTCCTTGCTCAGAAAGTTAAAATGTCTTTACCAATTAATTTAAGTATAATATCAATTTGTTTGTATTTCATGATTTCACTATTATTTCAATTATTTTAAAATAGTTGGCTATGAACAAACTTAACAATTTAATTTTTTGACAAATCATCTCAGTTAGTACTTAAACTCTCACTCAATCACACTCGTTTAAGAATATAGAATTTTCAAAAATGATTTTCACTCACATTGATCGTTATATATTCGTTACATATTGTCAATGCAATTTTAACTCTGGATTAGCTCAAGTAGAATATAGAAACAGATTTCCACAAGCAATACAGCCGAATAAAGCTCTGTTCAGAAAATTAGCTACGAAACTGAAAAATAATGGTTCATTTTTAAAGAAGAAGACAAGGTTGAACAGTGTTACTGATAATGTAAATAAGGTAAACCGAGTTATTAATTATGTAAGAAATAAAAATACAGAAAATTTGGAAACATCATTATGAGAAATTCAAATTGCTTGTCATATAAATAAAACAAGTGCCAGAAAAATTTTAAAGAAAAATGGTTACCGGTGTTATAAAGCCAAAAAAGTTCACAATTTACAAGCGGGGGACAAGATGGAGCTCCTCCCCACAATTCCCAGATTTGCCTAGATTATTTAGACGAAATTTTGCCTCAACATTGGATAGGTACCAGTGGATTTATTCGATGGCCCCTCGTTCTCCAGATATAACTCCAATAGATTTTTTTCTATGGGGGTATATTAAAGATAAGGTGTTTTCGACGACACCGCAAAATGTAGAGGACCTAAAAGCTCGAATTCAACAGGCATGTATTACAGTTACCCCCGAAATGCTGAGTAATGTTTTAAATGCAGTGCCTCGCCACGCTCGATTGTGCATAAGAAATCGCGGTGAACACTTTGAACACTTGATATATCTTAAAAATTATTTTGAGGATTAGATAAATATTAATGTTCTGTGTGCTATATTCTTTTTATTATTAATTTGTTTTTGTTACCTGAATTTACTTTATTCTTCTTAATTGTGTTAATGTTTTATAATAGCAAAGATTTGAACAACTTATTGAATTATTTTATCGTTTTATTTAATCATACTTCTCCACGGCAAGTATAATGCTTATTAAAAAAAATTATTGGTTTAAAAAAAATGTTTTTATAATTACTAACGTAGTACCAATGAATAAATATGGCATGTGATATATCGTTGAAAAGGGAGGAAAATACTCTATTTAATGGCGCCCATTTCAAAATAATTTTTTTAACAGCTTGAAGAGTAAATCTCAAAATACAGCGGCTTTGAAAAAAATTAGATAAAATCTCGTTGAAACACTCTGTTTTGCAAAAAAATTTCGCCTTAGAATTTTTCTCGAATCTTCGAATAACGGAGATATTTGGCCTAGACGTTTTCCACATTTTCGATATTTTCCGCCATAACTCTTAAAGAAGGCCATGGATTTGAAATGTCTTTAAACCATTTTGTAGGTTATATAAATCGACACAATTTTCGTAAAAATATTTTTTTTTGTACCACCGATATTAAGTGAGATATCCTCGAGGGCCCTGATAAAATGGACAGCCTGTATAGTAATGTGTCCGCAAATTTTAACTTAGGAGAGAAAGTATGGAAGTTAGAGCCATTTGGCTTCAAGCCTAACCCGTA
Organism: Leptura quadrifasciata; assembly: GCA_963675555.1. Taxonomy (NCBI): domain Eukaryota; kingdom Metazoa; phylum Arthropoda; class Insecta; order Coleoptera; family Cerambycidae; genus Leptura; species Leptura quadrifasciata. The sequence continues at coordinate 6,363,896 of OY776681.1, read as the reverse complement.
AGCATTGAACCAAAAAAGTTGTCGAATTTTTGATTTTTTCAATAAACGAATTCCTAGACAGATATTTCAGCTCATTATTTCATCCATGTTTGCTGGGACACATTCTACAGAAAGTGAGCGTTCTCATTTCCTACAGGTTGAAGAAACGATGACAGATTTCTAAAACTACATTCATTTGGAGAAAACCAATATAGTATAGTTCAAAGTTATTCGTCTGTTTACTCTCTCAATTTGAAAGGTCCGCTTAAAACAAGCTTGATAATAGACAGTGCAAAAATAATCTGTTTTTGTTCCACCGGAAGTTATCGCTTAATTTCTATTTTAAATCGAACGCAGACAAATATTTAAGATGTTTCAAAATATACGTACATTACAGGGCTAATATTATTTCATTCAAAAATAACTATGCAACTTCACATAAGTATACCCAGTTATATCTAATATTAAACATTATAAGTATGTCTGTTAACAATTTATTTAAGAACCATTCAACAGATAAAGTTATTGATCTCGGCCTTAATTTTCTAGAAACAACAGCACTATAGTGGAGTCAAAGTAGATTTTCAATTCGGAAAAATTCCGGGAAGCTGTAACTTTTTACTGTACATAATATTTTTAGTCGCAAACTCCTCTATAAATCCTTATTTTACTATAAGGAAAGTAACCAGACTGCAACCAAAGTTACAAATCTGGTGCGTTAAGTGTAATAATTGCATCTTACCATCAAAACGCTAATGCTTCGATTGCAACAAACACCAGCCGAAAGACTGATCCCTACTTAAATGAGCTCCCTTGCCAGTCGTCACACACCACTTGCAGACTGCAGTTTCGAGCTGTTGGCTCTCGTCAGTGCAAGGTAGGTATGCGACGACCGACATGAGAATCCTTTGACTATAGTACATCCCGGTATTTTCACAATAGCGACATGTAAAGCAGCCAGCAGGCGCCATCTAGCGGTCCAGTGTCTGTTGCAATCGAAAAATAAATAGCCTGACTTGGCTTAGCATAGTTCAAATGTGCTTTTAGAGGGCGGAATATTAAACATAATATTTTTAGTCACTGACGAGAGCCAACAGCTCGAAACTGCAGTCTGCAAGTGGTGTGTGACGACTGGCAAGGGAGCTCCTTTAAGTAGGATCAGTCTTTCGGCTGGTGTTTGTTGCAATCGAAGCATTAGCGTTTTGATGGTAATATGCAATTAGTACACTTAACGCGTCAGATTTGTAACTTTGGTTGTAGTCCGGTTATTTTCCTTATAGTAAAAATAAGGATTTATAGAGGAGTTTGCGACTAAAAATATTATGTTTAATATTCCACTCTCTAAAAGCACATTTGAACTATGCTAAGCCAAGTCAGGCTATTTATTTTTCGATTGCAACAGACACTGGACCGCTAGATGGCGCCTGCTGGCTGTTTTACATGTCGCTATTGTGAAATACCGGGATGTACTATAGTCAAAGGATTCTCATGTCGGACGTTGCATACCTACCTTGCACTGACGAGAGCCAACAGCTCGAAACTGCAGTCTGCAAGTGGTGTGTGACGACTGGCAAGGGAGCTCCTTTAAGTAGGATCAGTCTTTCGGCTGGTGTTTGTTGCAATCGAAGCATTAGCGTTTTGATGGTAATATGCAATTATTACACTTAACGCGCCAGATTTGTAACTTTGGTTGTAGTCTGGTTACTTTCCTTATAGTAAAATAAGGATTTATAGAGGAGTTTGCGACTAAAAATATTATGTTTAATATTAATGTAATAAAATTTGGCTTGGAAAAACAATGTATAAACTAACTTACTGAATAAAATGAGTTTTTTATTAAACATTTTTTTAGATTGTTTTTAAAACTGACCAAAGATGTCTTTTATTTCTTTTGGTAGAAGGTTATAAATGCGACAACCCGAGTTAATAGGCGACTTTTTATAAAATTCGTGTTTATGTTTATTTAAGGAAATTAATTTTCTTCCTCTTGTATTATAATTATAATAATCCGTTAACTATAAATTTGTTTTATTTACATGGATATATGTCAATAGTTTCATCAGATATATAGACGTCACAGTAAGAAATTTAAACTTTTTAAAGATTTTGCGGTACGATTCGTCATAGCCAAGACTAAACAGAAGCCTAAGTATTCTTTTCTGAAGTATAAATATTCTGCAATTGTTACTAGCTTTTCCCCAGACTATAATATTGTATGCAATAGGGAAATAGACGAAAGCATAGGATACGTTTAAAAGGGCTTGGTTGTTTAAAGAATTTTTGAGAGAACTTATTACATAAAAACTTTTGTTCAATTTTGCAGATAGAATTTCAATATGGTGACTCCAATCTAAATGGCTATCTAGAGTTATTCCCAGAAAAGATGCTGAGTTTTCTGTTTTAATGTCATGGTTATTAAATGCAAATGTGAAATCGTTATCTATCATTCTGTACCTGTTTTTTTCAATGCAAACTGTTTTTGAGTAATAAATATTAAACGGTTTTTATGGCACCAGTCGCTAAATTGTTTTAAAAGTTCGTTAACTTTATTTTTAAGATTTAAAGGATCTGCATCAGATACTACAATCGTAGTATCATCTGCATACATGAAAACTTTACCACCAGTTATAATTAGGGAGATCGTTCACAAATAATAAAAAAAATAAAGGACCCAATACATGTCATACATGTCAGACTCGACATCTTTTATTTTAACAATTATTTTTCTTTCCGATAAAAAAGATTTTATCCATGTATTTATAGGACCACGTAAGCCCATATTAAAGATTTTTTCACACACAAAAGTTTATTGGATTAGCCATTTTAAATTTTTATTTTTCAACGTTATATTTTCTTTCAGTGACCTCAGAAACAACTAGAATATCAATTTGGATACAACTGCTTTGAAATTCATTGTGTTATTACAATTTTACATGAAAAACGTTTTGTTTTTTTTGTTTAAACAATTAATAAACAATTCGAGTGTATATCAAAAATTTCACGGAAATCCAAGCTTCCCGTAATTATTCCGAAACATAGCGCATTTCTGAGCTAAGTTGACTCCATTACTATTCATATAATAAAGATTTTAATGAGAATTGTCTGGTCAATTTTTTTATTTTAACACGTTTAGGGGTCCAGCTGAGTTCACAAGTTTAGCTTTACAGTTTCGGCAAGGTCAGTGTATTGTCTATTCCATCGTTTTTTAACTGTAATTTTCCTTAAATATGGTAGAATTTGTTCAAAGCAGCTCTTCAAGCAGCGACCAAAATACAGGAGCAAATACATCATTTGTCAGTACTGAAGGGGGCAATCGTCAAGAAATATACAAATCTCTTAATGGCAGATGACAGGCGTTCCTCGAATCTAGATAACGGTCAGTTTGTCAACATTTCTTGACCATATCAACTACTGTTGGAATAATTATTGCAAATTTCACAGTCCTCTATCCAAACTGCACATAAAAAAATAAAACTAGACGTGCGGAGATCCACAAACAAGCGCTAAAAGTTAATAGGGTGTCATTCTGTAAGCATTAACATACGGCTCTAATTTCGGTGTTTATGTTTGTACAAAACTAGTTAAAAGTTTGCTTTAATTTGTTTTGGCATTACAAGTTGGCGTAAAATTGGAAAAGCTCCGCTGCAATTCCATGCAACTGTGCTCTCATCTAAATCCGGCGCTCACACTTAAAACGGAAATTTTTAAACTCGTTTGAAAAATATTTGCAATATAATTATCGAACTGTCACAAACAAACGTCGACGACTGTAATAACGCGAGGGAGGTCAATCAACATGCGAATTGGATACAAAATAGCCAAGTGGACAAACGCGCTTCAGAGAGTATTAAACAAAGTAAAATTTATATGCGTGGCTTTAGCACGTGCGTTACTCTAGAAACGTTCCAACGTTCGGGTTTTTAATGCACAAAATTTTAAGGCTAATAAACACTTAATGATGGTGGAAAAGGTAAAAGTAAGTTCGAACATACAGGGTGTCACAATAATGCGTCTAGTAGCCATGATTTTGACATAAAGTGAAAGTAGTATTAAATTTTTTTCTGGGTGCGTCTTGGTTGCCTCAGTAGTATTTTTTACAGTTTAATTAAATCACATTTGAGTCTATCTTAAAAATTTATAAAGAATCGTTTAATATTACAAAAAAGTTGACATAAATAATAGGAACAGAAAATACGGTATTAGGTAATACAAAAATTGGCACTAATAGCTAGCATTTATAGGAATTGTTCAAAGTGGCCTCCCAGTATTGTCGAATGATCTACCGACATTACTTAAAATATCTACAGCAATTTCCTGAAAAACTTCCCTTTGTAATGGTTATGGGGTACCCTGTTTAATTACAAAAAGAAATCCTGGTAATTATTGTCAACAGGAAACTAAGTACTATTTATTTATATGAAGGATAAACAAATAAGATTGGCCATTTGCGTGATCGTCTAGTTTTGTTAGTGTAGGACCCAAATTTCGTTGTGTGTGTGTGTGTAGTAACCCTTTTTTAATTACCTCAGGTTCTTTTATGTAAAGTTTAATATTACTTGTTTCTGTCTGATACTATATACCTTAGAAAATTAATCACTCTGTTAATTTAAATACCTGGTAAACTTGAACACAATGTCTATTAATTGAGAAACCTAGTTAATTTGATATATTATTTATGTAGTATTTTATTACTCAAGATTGCACTGTACATTTATAGTTGAAGTTTATTTTGTATTTTGCTATTGAAATTAAAACATTTATTTAGTTTAATACTTATATGACGAAAAGGCAAAGGTGAAAGAATAAGACAATAATTGATGGGAAAAAATAGTAAAATAAAACCATTTTATTTTATATAAATTGATGCAACAATAGTCGAACATGAAATAAAAAGTAATCCAAATATTTGAGACAATTGTCTATATATTATAATAGGAAAATTTGCGCTGCTATAGTAATGACCATACTATAGATATGGTGAGTGTTTTAATGCAATAACAAGAACTGAGATACAAAAGTATGTTGTGTTATTTTAATAGTAATTAGAGTTGTGGCAATGGCCTGATAATGATAATCTATAATAGAACTGTTAGCAATCGCTAGGTAATAATGATTGATAATTAAATAAAGTTGTTGGCAATCGCTAGATAATAATGAATCGAATGCAAAACAAAGGACAATAATCATGTCATGTTTATACATTATTAAAATTAATTTGACAAATGAGCATTAAATACTCATGTAAAAGATCATAGTGTTGACGAAATATCCCTTAATTATACATTGTTTATTGATTGAAATTAGAGTAGGAACAATCGTTCAGATAATCATATTAATCTTGCTGAGGTGAGAATTTACACTCACATGAAATCTTTTAGAATGCTGGGGAAATCTCCCTATCGTAATTAAATAGAACAGCAACCAGACGATTGCCTATGATTGTCAAACATACGGAGCCGCGAATCCGCGAAGGTAAGAAAGTGCGGTTGCATCACCATTCAATCGAAACAAGTGACCAGACAACTGCCTGAAATATTGACATCCCTCGTTGTAACTGAACCCAATTGGAGAACAGAACCAGCCAACTGGCCGTAGTCAATGTTTCAAACCTTTGTTAACGCCAAGTACGCCGAATTCATGTAACTATAATATTTTATTGTAGGTAAATGTCCAACAATCAGACAATCTTGTGGTTACAGTAGGAAAACATTCCTAGTTTACTTTAAATATAAAGCATTCTTGAAAAACCTTACATGAAATATGGTGGAAACGCAAGTCCACTAGTTGTTTTATAAAAACTGCATAATAATTATTGACATGAAGTTTGACGAGTCTATGAAAAGTATCTTGTTATTGCATAACTATAAATATATAGTTCTTGAATATAAACTTGTTATTTTGCAAACGCAGATTTCCCTAGTAAAATATTCAGAAAGTGAAATTTTATGAATTAAATTTGTGAATGAAATCATAACTGAATTAACTGTAACATAATATTCTTTATAGTTAAAAATCAAAGCTAGTATTTCATAAAAAAAACTAATATTCTTTGAGTACCACAAATGCGTCAGTTAAACCTTTTTTAAACACCCCGTAACCAGAATATGAATGCAATTGCAAATAATAAAGTAGAGTCTCGAAATAAGAAAGTAATCACCTTTAGAAAGTTATGCCAGCTGAACCCCTGTGCGCCCTGTATAGCGTTATATCGCCCGTGAATGCTCTCCCCCAGGTTCTACATGTTTAAGGTCCTCGTAGGGCATCGTAGAGACGTTGAAACGGCACTTTATAAAAAGTACGTTAAACCAGTGAATATCTGCGAGATGCATAGCAAAATTAAATGTGGATTTTCTTGGATCGTTTGACTTGTAGTTTAGATCATTAATCTCAATACTACCATAAGAACAGCTAGCCCAGAGGGTCAGCGATGTGACTTAGTTAAAATATCCACACAATAATACCATAAGAACAGCGAACCCGGAGGGTCAGCAATGTGGCTTAGGTATATTGAAATGCAATTACTCAGGAGCACAGCGAATGATAACATTCGACGATGTAACTCGGGAGTGATAGAAGTGGCATCTCCTTCGGTAAACAAGCTGGTTCCTGATGTCACCCTTCTACCCGGATTATGCATCTCCGCTTGTTTCTTATGGGAATATGTTTATTTTAACGCTATTATAATATTCGACACTGTGCAGCACTTTAGAGTGACGCTCAACTTTCTATCTTTTTCTATGGTTAAGCTAAAAACGTGTAGGCGATTCCATACTATGGGAATACACGAAGTACTTGAGACGTTTATCTGAATATACGATAAACAGACCCTGCGACTCGACTAGATTTTATGTAAATTCTGTCTCAAAATTGTAGCGTTTAACTTTGCTTTAAAAATATAATTTTAAAATGCATTCTGGTAACTTTATTGTGTCCAATATTAAATGACTAAATAAATGTAAAAATGAAATGAATTAACTGCAATAATTACTTGAATTTGGAAACTAAATAAGAAAAAATTAAATTTATATATGGGGTATATACAGGGTTCTTGTTCAAAGTGGCCTCCCAGTACGTCTGTGTATTTCTGTAGACGATTGTCGAATGATCTACCGACATTTCTTAAAATATTTACGGCAATTTCCTGAAAAACTTCCTTTATTCTTTCTTTGATATTTTCTTTTGTAGTTATAAGAGCTTTGTACACTTGCTCCTTAACATAGCCCCACAAAAAGAAATCTATTTTGGTCAAATCAGGGCTTCTGGCAGGCCAACTATGGGATCAGCCACCCCCCCCCCCCCACTATCACCCCCACACTATTATGAAAGGGGGTAAAAAAAATTAAAATGTGATTTAATGTGTATACAAAAACGAAACGTCTAAAAAAATTTTTGGCGTTAGCTATCACCCCCATTGCCACCCCCACCCTATTATTAAAGGGGTTAAAAAAAATTAAAATATAATTTAGTGTGTATACAAGAACGAAACGGCTTTCAAAAAATGTTGGCGTTTGCTACCCCCTCTACCACCCCCAGCCTATTATTAAAGGGAGTAAAAAATTAAATTGGGATTTAGTGTGTGTATGAGGACCAAGGGCCTCTAAAATTTATTTTGGCATTAGTTACCCCCTCTACCACCCCCACCCTATTCTTTAAGGAAATAAAAAATTAAATTGGGATTTAGTGTGTATACGAGAACCAAGGGCTTCTAAATTTTTTTTTACATTAGCCACCACCTCTACAACCCCCACTCTATTATTAAATGGAATAAAATATTACATTGGGATTTAGTGTGCATGAAACTTGGATACAAAATCTGGATGTGGAAGTAGTGATTCCTTGGGCAGCGATTTTTGCTGTGTAATGTGGTGTCTGGCTGTGAAATAGAAACACTGTATTTACACACTGTTTTGTTCGTAATATCAAATTTATTTTGTATGGAAAATTTAATATCACGACAAAGATGCAAACTAGGTCGTTGTTGTTAATATAAATTACGCGAGATTTTTGCGAGGTTCGCTGAAGTATAGAAGCATATCTTGCGCATTGAGAATGACGTGTGAACTGTAACACAAAGCAATCGCCGACAGCCAACGTCTTTGTGCAATTGAAAATCACGGAATAGAAATCACAATCACGCCCCATTTAAATTCAGAATACACACGAGATGTTAATACGAAGTGGTGCACAGAAGGCAATAACAATAAAACTACCATAGCAACCTCTACCAATTATCAAAAACCGCACACTACGCGCCCTTTCCAGTGGCGCGCGATTTGATGTCGGAAAACGAAGGGAAGAAATTATTTTTGTACTGTTGTTGAAACTATTTCGAATTATTGCACATAGTACAATCAATGAACCGATTCACCTCCGAAATCTGGTCAACTCAACCGATTTGTTTGAAATTTTGACAGTAGCTCAAAAATGACGCAAATAACAAACCTGACTTGTGCCGATATGTGCTTCCACCCCGAGGGTGAATGCCACCCTTTCTCAGTTGTGGAAATTTAAAAATTCAATATGACACCGGGAATCTATAGAGGATCAAATTTTAAGAAGAAAATGTAGTATAAAGTTTTTTCTACAACCTAATAATTTCTGAGTTATTCGCGATTGAAAATTCCAATAAAAAAACACGTTTTTCAACAGTTTTTCGTGAATAACTCGAAAATTAAACGTTTTCTGGAAAAAACTATTCTTATCAAAATTGAAACTTATAAAAAAACAAAGCGATTCGTTGGTTTTTCTTTAATGTTTTAAGTCATATTAAGAGACTTATGAGTCATTGAAGACGAATTTTTGTTTGTCGTAAATTTATCTAAAGATTTAAACTCAAATAACGGAAAAATTAGTAATTTTTCAGAGAAAATGTTCATAACCTTTTTTAAAGTGCTTTATTCGACATTAAAAATAAGCTTTTATAAAAGCCTTTAGCATGAAAATTAAGGAAGTTATGACGAAAATAAGTTAAGTCTCTGGAATTTTTGAAAAAAAATGACAATAAAATTGGCGCCATGAGCGGCAAAATTAAAATTAATCGTAGCCCATGAAAAATTAACTTTATTGATGTCCCAATAACACGTTCCAAAAGTTTGAATGGTTTAGAGAATGTACATTTTGAAAAAAGTTGTTTTAAGTAATTTTTTTTAATTTTTCAAAAAATATGTTGTTTTTTCAAAATAACTCAAAAAATAATGGCTTTACGAAAAAAAGTGTTCTCAACAAAAATTTAGCTTTCTTTCTACTGAAAATTTTGCTTTTTTAAAAATTCATGTAGCTTAAAAATTAAGCAAGATATGGGCATTTAAAGCTTTGATTTCTATGCGAAGGAAAAATCTTTTTAGCCCTTCAACCTTAAAATTCTCTGAACGAAAGGGTGTAGAAATAGTGCAATCATCATGACTTTATAGCTTACGAAATTCCCTACAAAATGATGTGTAGGTGAATGCAAAAAGCTTAAAAGGAAGCCGAGTTATCGTTAAAAAACTAAATACATTTTTCTAGAGATAATTGCAAAAAAGGGTGTGGCTCTACTTGTGGGTGTCGCAAACTTGGGTTATATTGCAATGAAACTTGCAGTACTTGCTCAGGTGACAGTTGCCAAAATTGTCCTCCAGTCGACCAAGAAGAAAAGGAAGTTGATAGTGAAGAAATGGATGAATTTGAAAATTAAAATTAAATTATTAATATTCACTTTAAAAATCATCTTAATATTGTAAAATAAATATTTTTATTATAATTACAATGTGAAGTTTTAAGAGTTTAATTTCCCTGAAAGGGATGTTTTTAAGGGATGAAAATTTTAGAAAAATTTCATTATATCATAAGCAGCAATTTATTTTCATTTTTTTACGCATTCCACTACTTGGAGCTTTCAAAAGGATTCTTTCCCTAATTTTTATTGTAAGGGGTGGTTTTTAGGGGTTGAATCATATTGAAAAATGATGTGTCAGGTCGTTTACGTTTAAAGAATATATTTTTTCTATTCAAGATCCAAAATAAAAAGATTTTATGCTTTTTAAACCGGTTTTTTAATAATTGTGTTAGGGGTAGTTTTTAAGGGTAGTTACATAGTAAAATGTCGAAATATTAGTTACATTATAAAAAACAACAAATATTTAACATATTTGAACATAATGATAACCTATCACTGCTTCCATCTATTAGTTTTCAATTTTTCCTAAGTTTTATTGTTAGGGGTGGCTTTTGGGGGTGGCATCATTAAAAAAATGAAGCATCAGATTTTTTATACTTAAAGGGAAAAATTCTCCTATTACGATCCAAAATAAAAAGGTTTCATGCTTTTTAAACACATTTTTTTATTAATTTTCGTGTGAGGGGTTGTTTTTAAGGGTAGTTAAATAGTAAAATATTGAAATATTAGATCCATGATTAAAAACAATTGATATTTAACATATTTGAACATAATTATAGCCCATCTTTGCGTTAATTTCTTAGTTTTCAATTTATTGGAGTAAGGGGTAGTTTTCACCCCTTAAAAACAAAAAGCACACTTTGCGACCAAGTCAGTTTTGAAAAGGAGGGTAAGATGAACTTAATTCTAAATTTTCAAGAAGATCGGAGCAGTACTTCAGATTTCGGAGATTTGGCCCCTTTTTAACGTCGAATGACTGTATTAACATGTTTTTCGACTTCGTCATCAACACGGCTCTTTGAATCAAAACGATTTTACAGATTTTCGAGTAAATTTTAAAGTAATTACGTGCATGCCCTATGTTCAATCAACAGCAACATCAAGCAAGGTAGTGGACGATTCCTTGATAGTGTTTAATATTATCCAACCAATGCCTTGCTCTTCTAGCATAATATTTAATAATTTGCACAACAAAAAATTAGATGAATAATATTTGATCGTTGTTTTGTAGAAAAGTGCTAATTGTAGCAGTAGCAATTCCCTTCACTGTTTTTTATAGAAAAATACGTTATTTCGTTTAAGTACACAACAAGAGTTATTATCATGTATAATTTTATTCACTACATTGTAAAAGAAACTAGAATCTGACATTTCTGTAAAAAATACATGTAAATAAGTTAAATTTCCTAAAGGTGGCATCCGTCTGTGGTAGGATTAAATAATAATAGACATTTCCACCGTTCAGAGCATCATTACTCTTCGTTATGTTGTTTTAACCCTGAATTATAACCGCCCATGTGCCGTTACATAAGCATTCCAACATTTCACCTCCAGATTTCTAGCTCGGGGGTCCTTAAAAAGTACTTCGGCGCTCTTTAAGTCTTAGTTTATTCGCCTTATTCAAATTATCTCAATTTAGCGGGCCATAAATCCTGACACTTCAAAGAGGCACGTGGGGTGTCATTAAAGAATGATGTATTCTTAATTTGAACGAAATTAACTACCTATAAGAAAACTTTAGAAATGCGTAAAATTCTTTTTAATATAACGTGGATTTTTCACTGAATTGTCGCCGAATCATCTTGCCTAAAATGACGTTTTTGATTTGCAACTGCGGGAGTTATTCAAAAGCATCTTTTTTTGTGCCATGATATTGCCGTGGAAATAAACAATGTGACATTGAAAAAACAAAGCCTAGAAAAATGATTTTTAACACGCTTTTATTAGCTTCACCTGTATGTTTGTTTGTCTGTATGTTACGGAATCTTTGAACGTGATTCTCACCCACTTCAACACGTCAGATTAAACTGAAACTTTGCACACTTATCAAGGGCCGATGACAATACAATAATTTGACAACTTTGTCCTAATGTCCTCACCAGGATCATCAGGATAAAATAAGATTTAAGAAATGACAAATCTATTTCGATATTTTGCCGTAGGCGCCGCTGTTATTAATATAGCGTATTTGCCGTTGTATAAGCCCTTGTTAAACGCTAGTTCCAACTTTAATACATACATTGTGATGTAATATTAATTATGTACTACTAGCGGATACTCAGCGGTTTCGAAAAGCAGGCGGGTATTAGCTGGTTTCTACACGTATCGGTGTTCATGATGCTAATTCTAAAATTCACCCAATCCAATATATTGGTGAGAAACGTGCCGAGGGATGAATGGCAAGAGGGTGGCTAAAAGAAAATTATAGTTTGAAAAAACTAAAAAAACATGCTTTAATAGCAAACCGAACTAAAAAGTAAAAAATAAGAATGAAGTGATTGACAAAAAAAATCATTTTATTGTAAAAATCGTAGGGTGCTTTTTACTATATTTTTATAATTCTACTTTTATCAATAGCTACCAACATAATATTTATAACAATTGATATTAAGCACCCCACGCTTTTTACAATATAATAAATTTTGCCAATTTCCCAATCATTGATTAACTAATAGTTAAGAGATAAGTATTGGTTTTCTACAAAAATCTGTTTCACAATGTTTTGTTTATTTCCAAGTGTTACATGGCCTATGTCCATTTAACAGTTTTATATAAAAACTAGTGTTTTGGTTATATTTAGCACGATCTGTATAACATCTTTTGATTCAGTCTTTGTAAGTGAAATTGTTTTCAACTAACAGAATTTTACTTGTATAACTGCTAAACCATTTCATACTGTTTTATGTATATATATCTTAGGAACTCAGTCATGTTTTCCTAAACTATTATGTATCTATGTTTCGTTGTAATACAGCATTATTCCAGGAAACAATTTGTCTACAAAATTTAGTTACATCAGATACCTATATTTCAATTTTTATATTTTTGTTTACTATGTAAATACATATGGTTAGTTTCCTTACCTTTTCTCATTCTATATATAGTATATCCTATAAGATGTAATATATTTACTTATCACAATACGTTTTTAATATTTATTTACAGCTGTTCATATTGTTGGTTATGTACAACATAGAAATTACAAGGCAAATCTGCTGTGGTACGGAAGTAATAAAAACTGTTATTATAGATTCCTTTTATCGATCACATGCCATTAATTTAGTTGTGAGTACGGGAATCTACAAGGCAGGTTGTTGCGCTTAACTCAACCATTGACAGATGGCCGTACCTGTACTATTTTTATATTTTATAGCTTTCAATTTAATTAGGGAATTAGATTTCTCAAGTTTATTCGGTAGCATTATTTTCCAGTAAGTAGGACAAAAAAGTTTACCTTATCAGTAAAACTCAACAGGAAATCATTTGCTTGCAGCCTTTGTACTGATTCGAACGTATATAAATTTTAACTGTGGACTTCAGTAATTAATATTACATATTTTATATCCGCGTTAATAACAACATACAGGTAATTTAATTTATTACTCATTTAAATTTAATTAAACTTCAATTTTTGTCTTTGATGTAATTTCAATTATTTTTTTAAAATAAATTTAAAGCCAAGGTCAATTCTTTCTAATTTAATAAGTAGTTAAAAAACTATATGTACCACATGGTTTTAAAAATATTTTTTTGCCTTTTTAATTTTTTTGGCAATTTATAGTTTTTATGAAATCAGCTCAGATGCTTATTTTTGTATATACTTATATACTGAAATATTTAGATGCTTAGACCTGTATATACTTATATACTTAGATATTTATATATTTAGATATTTAAATTCTTAAATACTTATATTTCTATATATTTATATGTACTTATGTACTGATATGTTTATGCACATATATACTTACACATCTCTGTATACGTTTCTGCATAGCTTCTACATTCCTGCATAGCTTTTGCACAGCTTATCTTACATATAGATAATATTTCGTTAACTTTTGGTAAACCACATAGTTGGTTAATTTTCCTACAACTTTCACTCCATTTCAATAGGAGACGTAAATTGCCAAGGAAACTTTAGAATTCATCCTCGCAACAAGAGACAATTGTGGGCCTGGATTGCTGTCCCAGAACCAGTCACCAAAACAATAATCAATCTAGGATCCTGGTATAAATTTGTTATATATATATATATTTTAAATTTCAATTAGTCTTTATAAACCGATTTATCTATTATTCATGTAATATATTTTAACAGTCATTTTAAACTATCTTTTTATTTCTCTTACCAACAATTTCAGTCTGATCTATAGTAGACTGGCTATTCGAGAAAAAGAGACAATTCTACTTATTTTCACTATAGATGGTGCCCAATTTAACATCAATTTTTCTTTGTCTCCTTTTCTCGAAATAAACAGAACCTGTCGCTTATGCTGTACATATCAGAAAGGGTAAGTTTCTCCACTCTTACGAATACTCTGGACCCACGGCTCTCTGTTCCGACTTAAACCAGCTAGTCGTCCGCATATGTTGCCTCAATTCTTTCTCAAAAATAAATAACAAGGGAAAGGAGGTAACACAGGTCGTGGTTATCTTATGGTTAAGAATACCAGTAGATAGGGTCTCGAAAATGGTTTATCATTTGAATGTCATAGATTATAGGTAATACGATGGAAGTATTAAAGCTCGACTACAATTTGGATATCTGTTCTCATCCACTCCATAACTACATAATTTGTCTATAGAGTAACGGTAAGTAAGGAGAAACTATTATTAGATCAACATATCAGAAGCTAAATCCTTACAAGAATACCGCTTTACTCTAATAGTGGAATACGGTAATCGAAGTGTTATACAATTTTTTGTAGACTCCAAACTTTGGGTAGTTGTTAGTTGCTTTAAAAATAAGATATTCCTAGAATATCTACCCTGTGCAAGTGCCGGAACGTTGTTTTAAACTCAAAAATGGGTAAACTAACCCTCTTGGGGCAATTTTCGGTTTTAGTTTTACCCCTTAAACTGTAAATTAAGCAACGATGCGGTCCTTTTATTGTCAATGTTCAAGGAATCTCCCACCTCCCTCTCATGTAATTCATATGCATGTACGTTTCTTAGCAAAAACTGATTTTGGGATAACTTGGGCAAATCTGGCTCGAGGCAGATGAAATTTTGGGTGAAGGTGGCTCATAATACCTGCAAAAAGCCGGCCACATTTCAAGTCTAAAGCTCCATTGGTTTGGCTACAATGCCATTTTTTCGAATATTTTACGCAATTTTTAAAGCGGCTGTAACTTTATGGCGCTTTATCGTACGACAATTTGCTTCCCGTCAAAATGTAGGTTTTTTTATATACTTTTGGGTGATATGACTCAAGAAATCTTTAATATAAAATTCTATAAATTTTCGGCCATTTACGGCATTTCTGTTGCATAAGGTACATATAATAATAATAATAATAATAATAATTTATTTACGTGAATAAAATACAGTTTACAAAAGATCTTACCTAAGAAGAAAAATAAATGATAACATGCAAACAAACATGAAAACCCACAAAAGAAAATCTTGTAAGTGGGATAATAAACAGGTTTATTCCATGCCACCATAAATAAATAAATATATATATATATATATATATATATATATATATAATATAATTATACAGATGTTTATATATGTAAATATAACTCGTGTGCTCTACAAAATGTTCGAAAAAATGCACAAAAGGATATCTGATTTAACGGAGGAATGGTAGAAATGGTAAAAGGCACAAATCACATTTTTATTTACATTGAAAATATTAGATTAGATTTATTTATCTACATGTAAAAATGTTTTAAGCTGATTTCTTTTTTTACGGACTTTGATGCTACTTGTATTAGTTGCTATCCTGTACTCCGTATGTTGCATGTTCTCGAAATACTACTGTGAGAGCTACTCGCTTCTGAATCCGTCATAGCATTGAAAATTTCGTCTGTTTCACTGTCGCTAAAGTAATATAAATCGTTCTCAGCTTCGCCCATCATATCGCTCGCTTCGTCGTCCTCGTTTTCGTAGTCGGAATTATAATCTACTGATGACATGCCAGATAGGAACACAAGATTTATCGATGATGATGATGATGAAGTTAAATTCAATTTCTTGCAGAAACAAGATTTCGTTTTGCACCCAGCTTTACAATGACAGGCGATGATTTTTAACAAATCTTCCGGAACGAGTGGTTTGTCTGTAGTTTTTGGCATCAGTCCATTTTCCATTTTACACCAGCCGAAATCAATTGCATCTTTAGTTCTTTCACAATACCATCGAGTAATTTGATAAAATGTTTTTAAGCTGCGATAATCAGCCGCACTCTCGGTTTGTGCTATAGAGAAGACAGTTTGACATCAATTGCAACATTTTTTTTGCTCAGTTTTCCGAAACATTCATACCTTAGTAAACCTAATGTTTTTTTTTATTTTTGATGGAACAACCATAAAGAGCGGCTATTATTCTCTGCCCATAAGATTTTATACTCTCGACATATGCGTTCTCATTATAGAAATTATGAAGGACGTCCTGGATCAGCTGCGGATACTTAACGAATATATTTTAATGTTTTATAGGGCACACGAGTTATATTTACCTATACAAATAGTTATATGTACCTTGTGCAACAGAAAATCACTGCGCGCAAGTACATGTATGCCGTAAATGGCCAAAAATGGATCGAATTTTTATATTAAAGATTTCTTGAATCATATCACCCGAAAGTGCATAAAAAAACCTATATTTTGACGGAGAGAAACTTGTCGTACGATAAACAGCCATAAAGTTACAACGTTTAAAAAATTTCGTAAAATATTAGAAAAAATGGCATTGTAGCCAAACTAATGGAGCTTTTGGCTTGAAATGTGGCAGGCTATTTGTAGATATTCTGAGCCACCTTTCTCCAAAATTTTATCTGATTCGGGCAAGATTTGTCCAAGTTGTCCTAAAACCAATTTTTGGTAAGAAAAACGTACATTTTCGTTGCTTAATTTACAGTTTAAGGGATCCAACAAAAATTTACAATCGAAAATTTAGGTCGAAGTGAAGGCTTCTCGGAGCCAAACGGCCCCTGAAGTATATTCTTTTGTCTGCTTCGTATTTTTGGGATATTTTTTATTTTTTCAATTTTATCGTTAATTATATTCATTTCGTTTTAAATCCATGCGCTTTCTCTACGAACTGGTTTTTTATGTATGTATTATTTGTTGAATAAACGCTTTACGAGACAAAATCAGTGGTATAATCCCATTTGCTTTCATCAGTAGAAAATAATCGACTATATGAATTACTGTTGTTATTGGATATTTTGAATTTTATTAATTATTCGATAAATATTAAATTCTCTAGGTTCCCCGATCATGTACACTTTTCTTTGAATAATCTATAATTATTCTATAATAGTACAAATCTATATATGCAAGGATCAGACCAACAGTGTATACCACCTTGTACAAAACATTAAAAGAAACACTTAATACCTTTCATTTAAAGTTATTTTCATTCTAAACGACAGCCTCGCCGGCCATTATAAACCCCATAAAACTAGACAATTCCTTAGTATACCACCTCTACAAACGGATTAACGCATAGAGACATAATTATTCCAAATTTATTATCGATAAAAAACGCGATTAGAAATACCACACACATTTTAATAAAAAAAATACATTTAAGTTAATCCTGTAAAGTGTAAAACTGTAAGCAGTAGTAGGCACTTTAAGAAGTTTCGAGAGGCGTGGGCTTGGTGTTGCTATTAACTGTGCCATACGCGTGATATATACTGTTATTCTGAATTGTTTATTGTGTAAATGTGTCAAGTCTTCTCGTAATATATCTTTCGCCTGCTCCTACAGGAGTCAGTAACAATGAAGATTAGACTATTGAGTGACATTATGTTTTAGGTAAATTACAAGAGAGCCTATGATTAAAAATAACATTAACGAAGGATTTGGTGCAGACGGTTCAATCCCCAATGATACGCCCTATGCACATTTCCGTGTTTTTAGGAGTTATGAGGACATATACAAGGTGTTGCATAAAAAAGTCAACAACATTTCACACTATAAAAATGATGCCAAAAAAAATGTTGAGACCTTGACTCTTCGTACATGCCCTAAATTGCGATTTTATGGATTCTTACCTACTTGCTTTGCCTATTTACCCCTATTTACCTCATTTACCCCCGAACTCTTCAACGGAATTAGATCAAAATATAATCTAGTTTCAGATCTCATTATAATACATAAATGTATCTAATTTCAAGTCATATAGCGGTATATAACGGTTCCAGAGTAAACGTGCGCACAAAAAAAAAGTTACAGACAGACCGACAGACAGAAATTTAAAATCTCGAAGTTTCATGACATTTTAAGCCTTTTTAACAAAAAAAAAATAATTTTTTTTGCGTTACTTATTATTATTATTATTAGCCGTTACTCGAGTCCGAGTATAGAAATGTTACAGTCGATAAATTGCGTACAATAAAAAACAAGTAAAAGGTGTAGTCTATTGTAATTCCCATTCATCTACGGTGCACACGACTATGGCTATAGAGGCCAATTCGGGAGAGCACATGTCGACCGCAATCAGGACAAACATAGACCTGGTTAGGTCTTGGATTCGGCCTTCTTGCAGCAACATTTCCTTGATAGCTGGCCACAACCCCTCGCCATTCGGTTCTGTCCGCTGCAAGTTGTTCCCATTGCTCGTCTGCAATACCGCAGGATTTTAAATTTTCATGGAGAGCGTCTTTGAACCTCTTTCGTTGACCGCCACGCTTTCTTCTACCGCTTAGCAATTCACCATAAAGTGTACATTTAGGAAGGCGGTTATCATGCATACGATGAACGTGACCTGTCCATCTTAGGCGTGCTCTTGAAATAAGCACCTCAATTGGAAGGCTGTTTGCTCTCCTGAGTACTTCCACGTTTGATATGTGATGGAACCAACGGATTTTCATCATACTTCTGAGGTGTCTTTGCTGAAAACGTTCTAATTCTTTCACATGACGACGGTAAGTGACCCAGCTTTCACATCCATATAGCAGTGTTGGAATGACAACTGCTCTGTAGACAGCCATTTTCGTTGACAAAGCAAGGTCGTGGTTGTCAAATACTCTCTCTCTAAGTCCCCAGAATGCTCTAGATGCAGCGTTAATTCTATTGCGAATCTCGCTGTCCATGTTTGCTTTGTCATTAACAACGTTGCCTAAGTAATTGAACTGATCCACCACTTCAAGAGAATTTCCGTTAAGTGTAATGTTTATTTGGTTCACTTGATGAGGAGTTGACATAATCTTAGTCTTTCCAATGTTGATTTTAAGTCCCAAAGAATCATAGCTTTGGGCATACACATCTAAAAGTTCTTGAAGCTCTTCCGGCGTAGAGGCTAAAAGTGCACAGTCATCCGCATACTGGAGATCACAAATGAATCGTGTGCGTGTCTTCGTGAAAGCTCTAAAGCGCCCTATGTTAAAGAGACCGCCATCAAAACGGTATCTGAGACCTATTCCTCTGACTGTCAGTTTGTTGTCAACAATAATTGTTAGAGCAGTGGTAAACAAATTAAAGAGTAGGGGTGCCAGGACACATCCCTGCCTAACTCCAGTGAGAGTTTGGAAAGGTTCGGTTGCCTCATTATTATACATAACCTGGGCGTTGTTGTTTGTATGTAGACTGCGACATACTTCCACAAATTTTCTAGGGATACCTAAGCGGAACATAATTTTCCAGAGCACTTCCCTGTCCACCGAGTCAAACGCCTTGGTTAAATCAATGAAGGCCATGTGAATTTCTCCTTGATGTTCGAGTGCTTTTTCTTGAAGCTGTTTAAGTGTGAAGATTAAATCCGATGTGCCTCGGTTTGGTCTAAAGCCACTCTGTGTTTCAGGAAGTAACTTTTCCATAACAGGTGTTAGCCTATTTGCCATCGCTTTAGTGAGTATCTTCCCTCCAACAGCCAGGAGAGCTATACCCCTATAATTTCCACAGTCCGCAGCGCTCCCTTTGTTTTTGAAGAGGTTGATTAAAAGTGTATCACGAAACTCCTGCGGAGCTTCACCACTTTCCCACACGATATCAAACAGTTTTTTGAGGTAGGGTATGAGCTCTGACGGCACAGCTTTAAAGATCTCAGCTGGGAGTGAGTCGGCGCCGGGAGATTTGTTATTTTTTAGCTGCCCAATGGCGGTTAAGATCTCTTCCGTTGTTAGTGGTTTATCTAAGTCTTCGAAGGTGTCATATTGAGGGATAAGATTTATAATATCGTGGTCGGCTTGACTTTGCTGGTTAAGAATGCTAGAGTAGTGTTCTTTCCATCGGGCTCTTATTTCCTGGTCTTCTTTGAGGAGATTTCCATTTAAATCTTTAATAGGGCACATATTTTTCCGACTGGGGCCGTATACTGCTTTTACTCCTTGGAAGAAATTCCTGTAGTCGTGTGAATCGGCGTACCTTTGAATTTCTCTGGCCTTGCTCGCCCACCACTCGTTCTTTATTCTTCTGATTTCGCGTTGCGTTTCATACTGATATTGGGTAAAAGCTTCTGCTTTTGATGAGTCGTTGGGGTGGTTGATAGCGTTTTGGAAGGCAGTATGTTTGCGGTCAAGAAGTTCTTGTATAAAAGCTTCATTATCATTGAACCAGTCCTCCTGTTTTTTACTTGCTGCAGTGCCAAGAATTTCCTCACTCGCACTTTTTAAACTGTCTTTAATTTGTGTCCAGGTAGCAGCGACAGAATTGGTTTCTTCTAGTGCACTCAAATTCTCTTGAACTTTTTGCTTTAGCTGTTCGAGGGTTTGTTGGTCACGCAATTTACTAATACGTTACTATACTTCCACTGGACGTGGAAGTAAAATTAATTAACTCTCTGGTCATGACACTCTCTAGATGCACTAACAAATTTCGACAAATTTCGAGTGACATTTTTTTTATGGAGTCGAAATGTCACTTATCACCGTACTTAGAATATTTCAAGGATTCCAAAAATATAATAATATATGGGGTACTCCATTTAAAAATCAAAAGTTGGGGCCATTCCGGAAGGGGAAAAATGACAGTTATGTCACATAATGTCATCCTGAACATATAATACATCTACCACGTTTCATTCTGATATTCTAAAGAATAAGGACAAAAGGGGGTTTACCATGATCCATTGACACCCGGTATAGTAAATAAAAAATATAGAAATACATTGAAAACTTCAAATGATCTTTGTTTTGTAAAAAAAAATTAATACTAGAGTATAAAACATTCTTTGAAATATGTCTACTTTTTTTTAACTCATTGGTTATAAGATACACTACTTTATTAAACTTAGAAATAATTCTGATACAACTAGAATTCTATGGCATACGTGGTGTGGCACTAAAATGGTTTCAGAGTTACTTAGTGGACAGAGAACAGCGAATAATTTTAAAGAAACCTTCTGAACCATCAGAGTATTTACATTCGGAATGGGGTAGAATAGAAAGTGGGGTACCTTAGGGATCAGTCCTAGGCCCGCTCCTATTTCTACTCCACATAAATGACCTGCCATCTTGTGTACCGAACTCATCGGCAACGCTTTGGAAAGAAGAACAAATAAAACCGAAATAAATAAAATAATAGTGACAACAAACAATAAATAAATAAATAAACACCACAGAAATTAGACAACCCCCAATTCCAGAAGCCAGAGGCTTGTGCGGAAGGTGGTTACACATTGAAAAAACGCGGACATACAACCATTTCCCCCGACAGTGCCAGCGCCGGAGCCAGGATTCGAACCCGGCGGTGCGATGTTCGTGTGATTAATCGCGATTGCCACTTCGCGCCTTAACCCACTCGGCTATCGACCAGACAATAAACCAATAACTACATGTGTTTAAGAATAAAATACTTTTTATCAATTCTTTTTGGGTACACACATTTAAATTGCACAATTCATTTATTTTATAGGTTTTCTCTGATGTAAGACCTTAGGTGTTAACAATGCGCTAGATTAATTGTTGTCTACTATTAATTTTGACGCTATAGCTCTGTTTTATAAGTGGCCCAGCTCTGAACTTCATATTCTAGTTCATTTAGCACTGTATTCAAATAAACACAAAGGCGTAATAAAAAAGTGAAATGGGCCATTTTGCTTGTTTTTGTGTATTTTTCCTGTATTGTATTGAAATGTTAAAAACTTTATACCCTGTTTTTTTGAGAAGATATTATCATCATTTCCCTGTAAGAAAGTATCATGACATGCTTGTCCATTAGAGCACTTCTGTTTTTTTATTAATTCGGAATATATTTGTGAATGAAATTATTGCTCTGGTCAATTTAGAAAAATTTTTTCTTCTCATGGAAAAATTATTTAATACAATACAAATAAAAATATACATTGATTAGAAGGTTGATTTCGGTCCACTCAACAGTACCAGTCCGACAAAGCTACTCCACTGGCACTCATTTATAGTTTTTACACACTATTATTCCAGATGCGTTTCTTATAAATCATAATTATCCGCAATTTACTCGCATTATAAACAGTATAATAACAGCTGGCATACTCTGGTATCTGTACCCGGCCAATTAATATATTCTTCCGTTGGCAAACGTACAATTACGTTTTAATTGGCCTGTAATTATTGCCGGGAGATTTCGCTAGATATAAGAATAATGAAGTTAGCAAATATAAAGGCCGGAGCCAACCCACCGAGCTGGATGACAGGAGAATAAAGCTAGCGCATGTTAATTCGTTTAATGACAGCCCGTCCGCGTTTCGGCACACCGTGATGAGCCAAGTATAACACTAATTGTTATTTTAGTGTTAAGTCTACCAACTAGCAGGCTATTTTTGAGATGTCAAACGCGGTTTTCTTAATGAGCGGTAAATTGATCATTCGCTCTGAAAACCGTCCGCTCTGGAATTTGTAGGTGCACAACAAATGATAAAATTGTATGCTACTGTTTAATAAGAATTAAAATCTCTCACGCGAGTTTGGGGAGCAAGTGTTTTGAAAGTCTGCTCATGAAAATGAAGAAAAGTTATTTGGTATGAAGAGAAACAGTACAATAATCCATATCGGGTGATTCAGTTTGGTATTAGCGCCCCTGTATCTTCTTTATCAACAATAAACTACAAGAAACTATATATTGCTATGATATCCGCTGACGGCAGTAAAAATCACAGTAAATAATTTCTAATTTATAATCTCAAAGTCGTAAGTTCCTATTGAAATTAAACACAATTCTAAAAAACACAGCAATAAAACAAATTTAAATCAAATCGAACAGTGTATTGTTGGAACAATAAAATACGATACACATAAAAATAAATGAAATTCCCTATCTAGCTAAAATATGAATACAATACTAAAAAATAAAACAATTTGGATAATTACTGTTTAAATCAAATTTGTTAATAAAAAATAGAATTAATGATCAAAATTTTCAATTTAAAATATACTCGATTATTTTCCAAAATATTAAAAGATATACAAGAAATTTATATGAAGTTTATTACAACCCTTTTAGTCCGCGTAGCTCAAATAAAACCTCCAGCCGCACTGTATCACTTAATTCGATGTTCAGCTGCACTCTGCTAAGCTCCTAAACAATTCAAGTGATATCTCTGCTCCACTAGGAATCGTTTTCTGCACCTTAAAATAATTTATAAATATCTTCTTTCTCCAACTTGTCAGAATTTTGAAAAAATTAATCTTCTTTTCTTTACTTTACAATACGCCAATTTCAACCAAAAATAATCTATTCTCTCTATTATACAGCGTGTCTTACCGGGAACTAAATCGATCGATATAGAGAGTACGCATCAGAAAATTTTGAAAATTTAGATAATTACTAATGTCGGTGTGGCCAATCCAACTAAAATAATTACAAGCAGTTGGCGCTTCCGCTTATACCAGAAGTCGATACCAACTTGTTTATTTCAAATGGAACACCCTATATATTTTAGGGTTTTCAAAAAGAGCATAAAATTCTGAGTCGAAAATATATCCTATACCTAAACCTAGCCGTTTCAGAGATATTTGACATTTTATAGAAAATTTGACAGGTGCAACGGTTTGCTAGAACCCTTATAACTTTCTTCGTGTAAAAGATCCTCATTTGCTTCTTGTCACATAAAAACATAAAAAGAACACAAGGAGAACTACGTTCTGCAACTGAAATAAATTCAATACTATCATACAAAGTGTTCCATTCTTCGCGTTACATATTGTCAACTTCAAACTGCGAAAACTTGTTTAGGTCAAATGGAACACCCTGTATTTTTTACGTCAAGTTGTGTAAAATTGAATTCCCTTTTTTCTGATATTGTTGGGGTTAAAGTTACAACTTTTTGAAATATTTGCGATATTATTAGAAATTCATGAATTGTTATAATCATTTCATCAAATAGCCATGATTAGAAACAATCAGTCATTATCTTATGTCAAAAAATGCCAGCACGTTTAAATTACACCCACGAAGACTTTTTAAATTTCTTATTATTTATGAAGAATACATATGATAAATTAATATTAAGAACTTGCAGCACATTTACATACTACTCGATATCCAGAAAAACGGAAACCGTCACCAAACACTGTAAAACGCATACTGGAAAATTTTAAAAATTATGGCTCTGTCAAGGCAAAAATGCAAAGAAGAAAGCCTATTGTTGATGACGGAAACATTGAAATAGTCATTCTGGGATATTTTCATGCATTTCCAAGGATGTCATTAAGACAAGCTGCTCTGGAATCGGGACTATGCAAGGATTCAATTCACAGAATCTTATTAAAACATAAGTTTCACCCGTTTTCATTCCCTATGGTTCAAGGATTAAAAGAAACAGATTTCCTAAGAAGACAGAATTTTTGTGAGATTCTAATAAGGTCTGAGGGTCACGATTCTTATTTGGGAAATATTATATGGCAGATGAAGCAAAATTTACTAAAAATGGACTTTTTAATAGACACAATTCGCATTATTGGAGTGACTCAAATCCTCATATGTTCAGAGAGCGAAACTTTCAGGAAAGTTGGCAGTTCAATGTTTACTGTGCCATAAGAAACGATAGAGTGGTGGCATTACAATTTTATCAGAAAAATTTAAACGGTAAATTAAATTCGCCCGATCTATCAGTTCTGAATTATTTCATTTGGGGAACTATTAAAAATAAAGTTTATGAGAGCCCATTAACAACCATTGAAGATTGTATGCAAGGAGTAAGAAATGCATTTCAAAACATATCACAGGATTCAATTAGAAGAGCTACCCATGAGGAACTAATCCGAAGGTGCGAAAAATGTGTCGAGGTTCGAGGGCGGAATTTTGAGCAATTATTAAATTAAAATGAAACCATATTTTAAATTGATCTTACCTCTGCTATTTTAGTTCATGCCATATCTCCAATTCGATTAATACGCATGTTACAGTGTTAGTGTTATTTTGCGATTTTGTGGATATCGAGTAGAAAATGTGCTGCAAGTTCTTGATATTACTTTATCACATTCTCCATAAGTAATAAACAAATTTAAAAAGTTTTCGTTGGTGTAATTTAAACGTGCTGGCATTTTTTGACATAAGATAATGACTGATCGTTTCTAATCATGGCTATTTTGATGAAATAATTACAACAATTCATGAATTTCTAATAAAATCGCAAATATTTCAAAAAGTTGTAACTTTAACCCCCACAATGCTAATATCAGAAAAAAGGGAATTCAATTTTACACAACTTGACGTAAAAAATACAGGGTGTTCCATTTGGCCTAAACAAGTTTTCGCGGTTTGAAGTTGACAAAATGTAACGCGAAAAATGGAACACTTGTATAATATTATTGAATTTATTTCAGTTGTTTCTCCTTGTCTTCTTTTTATGTGACAAGAAGCAAATGAGGATCTTTTACACGAAGAAAGTTATAACGGTTCTTGCCAACCGTTGCACCTGTCAAATTTTCTATAAAATGTCAAATATCTCTTAAACGGTTAGGTATATGCTACATATTTTCGACTCAGAATTTTATGCTCTTTTTGAAAACCCTAAAATATATAGGGTGTTCCATTTGAAATAAGCAAGTTGGTATCGACTTCCGGTATAAGCGGAAGTGCCAGCTGCTTGTAATTATTTTAGTTGGATTGGCCACACCGACATTAGCAATTATCTTAATTTTCAACATTTTCTGATGCGTACTTTTCTCTATATCGGTCGATTCAGTTCCCGGTGAGACACCCTGTATACCAATCTTTACTAACGTCTTCCATGAAATTTAACAATTCTTCTCTTAGAAATTGCAGATATTTTTCTCCGGTAAGTGAGCCTTCGTAAAACTTTGAAATTAGTTTCTCTAAGTCAGCGAGGATTATCCTGAGACCAATAATGGTAGGTAGTTATGTCGATTATCTATTCCATTATTATGGTATACCTCGATTATTGTGTGAGTATGGTATAAACACAAAGAATATTGTCAAAGTATGCTAGTTAGAGATTATATCCTGCGTTTCGCTTTTTTGGTACAATGGAAAAGATTTATTCATCGATAGTCTCGAGAACAGACGTATGAAATCTCAAACAATCATCATCTTATGTAAGCTATTAAATAGTAAAATAACTATTTGTAAGCAGAGTTTCAACATGCCAAGCGCGATATCAATATTTTTAAATATTTAACAACCTTCAGGTACACTTCAAGGCTGTTTTCGCGGTATTAAATATGCTTTATGATGACAATAGGCTGGATACATAATTTATTAACATATTTCTATCAAAACAATTAGGAGATTAAGGACCTAGCCATTAAAATCGTGACGTGGCATCTTATGTATACCTACTGTACTGTAGAATGTACAGTAGTTGAAGTTCTCAACACATTCCTAGTGTTGTTTATGTTTGTCATCGTTGAATCGAGAGTACAATTAAATTATGAGAGAGCAGGGCTTACGTACTGTCTGCAAACAATAGGACAACTATGCATGTGTGTAATCGGTGAGATAAACTCTTGATAATCTGGTTAGGCTCAGTGAGTTCCTCTAAATTATTAGCTGTCACGAAATTTACATGTTGGACAAATTGTTCGAGGTATTCGAGATGGCGGAACAACGCCGAGTTTTTTTGGTTCTTCATTTTCTTGATATTGATTGCTCTTAATTTCTTAAATCATTGTCTATTAATTTCCCCTCCGAATGAACAGAAATTTGCAGAGGAGAAGACAATGTCAGTTTAGTTCGCAGAATAATCGGGAAATGCAGATTTTTATCAACTTTCAATAAAAATTATATTAATTGGATGGAATCTGCGGTAGGTTCTTGATGAAACATATTCAATAGAATAATTATAAATATTCAAAAGAATAATTACAACACGCACCTGGTTTATTGTTTCATTAGTTTTGTTCACATTTCTCTGACATATGTTTCGGCCTTGCGACCATTATCAAAGAGCCTCAAAAACTGACCTGAAAGTGGTGGTTCACAGTATATATCTTACAAATCTTCTACCCACCTAGAGGGGATAATAACTTGATTTGCTATTTCTTAAAATTTAACAATACAGGCCGGAACTACGAACTTAAGAGTCGTTCGGAGTGTATTAGTCATCCATGCTTCCAATTTTAATTGTAAATGACTTCACGTCAACAAAATGACGCAGCCGAATGTATGGTGTGCTTGGAAAGAGAGAGATAGAGATGTAATAGAATATGACATTGGACAAATTTATTATACGTAATCTTTAAATTTCTCGGTACACTTGAGGACATTAGGGCTAATTTTATTTTAGTTCTACACAAGGGAAAATGTTAATTTTAATAATACCTATGTGGGATGATAAGAATTATTTTTGCAAATCAAAAATAGAAGGAAATTTTTTTTTTATATATATACTTTTTTTCTCTCATCATCCCACATTGTAACATGTTTTTAATGTCTTTTAGTGAAAGCCGTTTTTTAAAATAATGATTTATATGAGAGTAAATCGAACCGACTTTCCGGCTTACATCCGGAGCGCTCTTAATTTTAATTTTATTACTGTGTCTAGTACAAGATTGTTCATAAATTCTGTTTGTGGATTTGTATCGTTTTCATGGTTTCTTAGGGCCTTCTTAATTTCTAAAATTTCAAGCATGTCTAGGAATTTTCCTTTTGTTTGCATTATGCAAAAGTTTAACACTACTACCGTTAAAAACGTGATTTTGCTCAATGCAATGTTCGGCGAAACCGGTTGATTTTTTATTATATAAAATAGACTGTTTGTGTTCTCTTAACCTCACATCTATGCTACGGCCACTCTGACCTATATATACGGCATCACAGTCGTCACACTTTATTTCATATACCCCCGATTTTTAAATATCTTCTGTCTTTTCTTTATTATTAGCCAACAAGCGACCTAAATTATTTCTATTCGTTGATATTGTATTAATACCTAATTTATTTAATCTATTACATACGAGTTGCTAACCTTGTTTACATAATTTATACTATGCCACTTTTTGTTTTCTATATTTGGCACGTTATAAAAATGTTTTTGTAATAATTTTCTCTGTTTATTTGTTATTAATTTGTCAATAAGTAACTCATCATAGCCATTGTTTTTTGCTAGCGTTTTAAGAATTCTAACTTCTTTTTCAAAGTTAACCCTATTTAAATGTAGAGATAATAGCCTGTGTACATAGCTATCAATCGGCGACATTTTTATCTTCCAAGATTGATTACAATTTGCATATGTAAGAGTGTCAGTAAAAGTTGGCTTTCTGTTCTTTACGTGTCAGCGTAATATCTAAAAAGTTTATTGACCTTTCATAGCATAGCATAGCATAGATGTGAGGTTAAGAGAACACAAACAGTCTAAATAAAAAATCAACTGGTTTCGCCGAACATTGCATTGAGCAAAATCACGTTTTTAACGGTAGTAGTGTTAAACTTTTGCATAATATAAACAAAGGAAAAATCCTAGACATGCTTGAAATTTTAGAAATTAAGAAGGCCCTAAGAAACCATAAACACGTTAGAAATACACAACAGAATTTATGAACAATCCTGTACTAGACACAATAATAAAATTAAAATTAAGTTCGTAGTTCCGGCCTGTATTGTTAAATTTTAAGAAATAGCAAATCAAGTTATTGTCCCCCTCTAGGTGGGTAGAGGATTTGTAAGATATATACTGTGAACCACCACTTTCAGGTCAGTTTTTAAGACTCTGATAAGGCCGAAATATATGTCAAGAGAAATCTGAACAAAACTAATGAAACAATAAACCAAGTGCGTATTCTAACTATTCTTCTGAATATTTGTAAAAATTATATACCAGTAAACATTATTGTGTTACGATGATTTGTTACTAACAATCTTATTAAATAATTTTCAGACAAAATGTTACTTCTTTTGACGTCTCACAAGTCGGAAATCACGGTGGCTTAGCGAGTAAATGATTGAAGCAACATGGTAGCTGCAAGATCGAAACCTACGAAGCAAGCCTCATAATATATTAATGAATTGATTATCATAACTTCCAGCTAAACATGTCTACGTGTAAAAATTCCCTATTCTTTTTATAATTTCGCAATTTTATGGCTAAAAAATTCGAACGTTGAAATATAGGACCTGTAAAATTTACAAATTTCTAGAAATTCATCAAATTTGTCAAAACTTTTCGACTGAACCTCAACTAATACTCTCACTCTCAACTACAACTTTTACAAGTACTGACGCCTTGAAAACGTTTGTTTTTTGCAAACCGCCCCTCTTAATTAATCATAATTACGGTGGACAGTGTTTTAGTAGTGCACCAGTGAAGTGAATGTTGAGACTTCAGATATACAACGTGCTAGGGTATAAATCATACCCATAGTGTGCTAGTGAAATTTCCTCCGGATCGTAAATCAAACTATTAATTAGCGAACGTATAAAGGTTTAATAAACCCAGATAAATCGCTATTCGGACGGCTATTTTGAAGACCGTTCGCAGTGCCGGGTGATAAGCTGTGATCTCGTTGATATCCAGGAAATTATGTCGACGATGTCAGCGGTCATCTGCGGGGCATTAAATGTGTCACTCAAAGCTACTACAACTAGAAAATTTGTTTTAATATTTCAGATGCATTCTGTAAGCTGCAATTGCGGTGTTTTTTGCAAATGTGTCGAAAAATAAGCATTTTTTCAAAAATTGTCAAGAGGTTTTCGGTAATTTGAGGTCCATTTTCGAGCTCAATCGATATTTATCGTATGCGAAATACTAGGCACCCGACTCGTTTAAAAAATTTCGCTTATAGTTCTGAGGTGGTATTTTCGAACACCATTCGAGATTTGTTTTTCGCACATGTGAAAATGTCGTATATCAAATGTGGCAACACTGTTTTGTGCAACCAAATGGACTTGAAGCCCCTAGAAAACACTAATGTCACTAATCAGCTGTTATGCGTTGATTGAATTACAAGACTGAATATTATAATGTACCAGCAATCAGCGGATAACCGGGTGGGATATATTAGTGCAGACCAGAAAAAGGAAATGGTGGATTTTCTTGAAGCTCACCCGAAATTGAAGAGTGGTAAATTTACTTAAAATTTCACATTCAAAAAAGGGCCAAGCTAGTTCATTTATAAAAAAAGGCCAAGCTAGTCCACTTAAAGAATCGGGATTTATGGCGAAATTACCGAATGTTTGCGCCTCGGACTGGACAATTCCCCCCCCCCCCCACGTTTTCGAGGGTGCTGAATCGATTTCTGGGGTCAAACCAATTTTTCCACATCAGCAACCCCCTCAAATTGGCCAAAAACCACCCCTAAAGTCCTCTCTTCCGTGAACCCGTTTATTTTCCCCAGTTTTTTGACTAATTGTTGTTATCTCGAGTAGAACGGAAGGGCTCTCGAGGGATTTGACCTCAGCCACCCCTGCCCCAAGCTACCAACCCTTGTAGGGGGTTGAAAATTGATATTTTTTTTTGTGAGAACAAAATTTAGATTTTATAGCAGGTGTTTCTTTGAGGAAGGTGATAGGTGACTAGGGTTGTGTAACCACCCCCGGGAGATGTTTTCACTCTTCAAAGGGGTAGAAAATTATTTTTTTCTGGTGAAAGAATTAATATTTTGTAAAAGGCGTTTTTTTGAGGAAAGTGGTAGGTAACCAGGGTTGTGTAACCAGCCCCGGGGGTTGTTTTCACCTTTCAAAGGGGTGGAAGATCTATATATAAAACACTTTAATAAACATATTTTTTTGTACTATTTTTCAATAATAGACGGAAAATTCCATCTCCTTGAACACAACCCCTAAGGGCGGTTACACAATCCTCCTCACCTACCACCTTCCTCAAGGAAACGCTTCCTACAAAAATAAATTTTTTTCGCACAAAAACAAATATCAGTTTTCCATCCCTACAAGGGCTAGAAGCCTGGGATATGGGTGGCTGAGATCAAATCCCTCGAGTAACGTTCCGTTCTACTTGAAGGAACAACAATTAGTCGAAAAACTGGGTAAAATAAACGGGTTCACGGAAAAGGGGACTGTGGGGGTTGTTTTTGACCAATTTGAGGGGGTTGCCGAGGTAGAAAAATTAGTTTGACTCCGGGAATCGATTCAGTACACTTGAAAATGTGGGAGGGACGTTGTCTAGTCCGAGGCGCAAACATTGGGTAGTTCGTCAGACTCCTTCAATGGACGATACAATTTGGCAAATTTGTCATCCCTTAAATCTTTAAATAGGTTATCATAGGCATGGAATTGTCTTCCGCGATCACTTTCTGCCAAAACTTCTGCCTGTTCCAAGGCGTCGATAGCAGCTAAATGTATTAAGCCATCTAACGCTGCCATTGTCCATTTTCACTCACCAAAATTTGTTCAAATAAGTCTACTTTAAAGTCCCTAAGTAATAAACAAACCATGGCAAAAACCTAACTTGAGACATAGAGGTTATGTGGCACGAAATAAAACAAACCAAAACGATCACTTTGAATACATTTGTACCCCATCGTTGTCTCTCGCCCGAGATCAGTCGCATGCGGAAAGTTCGCATACGAGTTCATAATGCTCGAAAATACGAAACGTATATTTTCATGCGAAAATCTCACATTTTCGTGCACGACATCGCCTCGGTCAAGCTCGAAAATACGGCCCCTGATGCAAAGCTCTGAATTTATGCCCTTTTTCCAGGTCTATAATCAGTTTACTTAATTTTTTCAGCAGTAGTATATCAACAGAATCGTGTATATGCATAGTTTAAACACATCGAATACAAAGATTTAGGTAAATTTGTGCGGGGCATATTTATTTAATGAGAAACATATTTGAACACGTTTAAACAAGATTGGTCCTGGCAAATTATGAAAAAAGCACTTATTTTACATTAAAAATGTTGTTTACTCTGGCCAAGAATTCTCTTTAAAAAAATAATTAATAAGATCAGCATATTCACATTATTTCGCTGGTTGTTAATAAAAGTAATACCCACGTTTCCTAAATGTGAACTAAAAATATACATTGAGTATTTTCTACGAGTATTTGGTAATATTCAGTTTTAAGGGTACCGGAACTACGAACTTCCACAAGTAAACCATCGGATATCCGATTTATCTAGGTATTTCGGTCACCGACCGGAATTTCTGCGAACAGGGAATTAACGGGCTCAACGCTAAATATTAAATAATAACAAAAGCCCCTATATTAACACTGTTTGACATTTTAAGCATTCTTCTTCCTATTGTAAATACACATTTATCTCATACCTAACATAGGGGATGTTCAATATAGAGTTAACAGTGCTAACGTTTCTGGTACGTGAGTGATATTTTAGCAATGTATTTAAACATTGTTCTACATACAGGAGATGCCAAGTAGAAATTAATATCTTATTGAGAACAGAAGAAAATTACAAATGTTCGTTGCTGAAGCCTTGTTGTAAGTGACAATGTTCCAAATGTTAAAACAATTCTTGTCGAATAATATCTATTTCTTCTGGGGCCTACGCTTTCTAACCTAATTCTGCTCTTCCAGTATTTGATGCTATGAACGTGGGTAAAATTCAATGATTTTGGTGGCTGTGCAAGAGCTCATCAGCGATTATCAATCCAACTATTTAAAAAAATGTTGAAATGATGTTACATGGCCTATGTCCATTCACCAATTTTATACAATAACTGGTATTTTACTTATATTTAGCACGATCTGTATAGCATTTTGATTCAGTTTTTGTAAGTGGGACTGTTTCAACTATCAGAATTTTCTTTGTATAATTGCCAAATTATTTGACATTATTTTATGTACATATTTTTATATCTTAGGAACTCAGTCATGTTTTTAACACTAAATTATGTATATCTGTTACAACACTGCAGGGCCAGTTGTCTACAGGTCTACAAAACATTCATTTTTATTTCATTTCTTTACTTTGTTTACTATGTACATGTGGTTATTTCCTTTACCTTTCTCATTCTCCTGTTATATAGTGTATCCTATATGATGCAATGTATTTACTGGATCTTTACAATACAGTTTATAAACAATTTTGCAATTTATTACGACAGTTCGTATTTTTCGTTATGTATACAAATTGCAAAGTAACTATCTAACCTGTGATATGCAACTAATGTCAAACTATTATTAATTAAAGATTCCTTTTATCGATTGTATACCTGTCTCTATTTTAATTGTGAGTAAAAAACCTAACTTAGAAACGAGGATGTGCGCTTAAGTTGCCCATCAACAGATGGCACCACTTGTACCATTTTACAGTTTTCCATTTTATTTAGTAAAACTATATTTTTCAAATTTGTATATTGGTACTATATTGTAGAAGGTAATATAAAAAGTTTACCTTATTAGTTAAAATCACGAAGAGATTATTTGCCTGCTGATTGTGATTTGATTTACGCTTTCAAACGTTCACTGTGAGATCTCAGTAATTTATATTACGATCATTTCCACATTTCGTGTGTTTAACACAACCAGGTAAATTCTATTCGTTAGTAATTTAAATTTCAATAATTTTCAATTTTGTCCTTAAGGCTGTTTAATTTTTTTTTTAATAAATTAAATTCAAATCTTTTTAATTCAATAAGTACTTTAAGTACTTGAAATACTACATGTTACCACATGGTAATAAAATATTCTTTTCTTTTTCATTTTTGGCAATTTATAGTTTGCGAATCAGCAAATATATATTCACTCAGCTTCTAAATTTACATTTATTCTACACTATACTTATTTTAATTCTGTTTCTACATTTACTTTTATGTATTAAGCAATAATACATGTTAATTATGTTTATGTATTAAGCAGATTTATTTGGCAGTCTTTGGCATTCAAGTTTAATTTTACGTAATTTCGCATTTACTTTTGCGATTATTATTCTTTCCAAGCCGCATGGTTGGATAATATTTCTCTGCTTTTGTTAAAGCATTTAAGCCTTCGATTTTTGTATAATTTCTACAATCTTCACATAAATAAACACCACAGAAATTAGACAACCCCCAATTCCAGAAGCCAGAGCTTGTGCAGAAGGGGTTACACATTAAAAAAACGCGGACATATAAGCATTTCCTCCAACAGTGCTAGTGCCGGAGCCAGGATTCGAATCCGGTGAAGTCCCTGTGATTAATCGCGATTGCCACCCCGCGCCTTAACCTACTCAGCTATCGACCAGACCTATATACAAACTATAAACTTATATAAACTTCCTTTGAAAAACGCATTCTTGCAAGAATAAATTGCCAAAGATATTAGATTGGATGTTCCACGAGACAATTGGGGCTGAATTGCAATATTAGAGCTTTCCACCTTCAACCATACTTAGTCTGGAAATCTAGGAGATTGGTATAATACTCACTATTAACTTCTTGCATTAATTATTTTTTGTTTGCTAATACAATTTTATAAATATAAAATTTCACTTAACTCTATATTTCAAACAACTTCACATTATAAAATTTATTTATTTATGTAATATATTCATTTTATACAATTTTTCTGATTTTCCTTACCAATAATTTCAGTCTCGTCTATAGGACGAGAGACAACTCAACTAATTATCACGTATAGATGTTGCCCAAATAATATCAATTATTCATTGTCTCCTTTTCTCGAACAAAACAAAAATTTGTCTTTCATGTTATACATTCAAAGAGGGTAAGTTTCACATATCTTACAAGTACTTCGAATTTACTACTCTTTGCTCTGTCTTAAACCAGCTAGTCGTCCGCATATGTTGCCTCAATTCTTTCCCAAAAATAAATAATCAGGAAAAGGAGGTAACAACGAGCGCATGAGGTGGGACTGGGCTGGGCATATAGCAAAAATGACAGATGGACGGTGGACGAGAAAAAATTTAGAGTGGAGACGCTTTCGACATAGAGGACATGACGCAATATGTTGAAATAGAAACAAAGGATGAATTACCATTTTAAATTAGTATACCATTATTCGGTTTTTAATTCCTCAATATTGTCCGGTTTACATTTGTACACTACCTTCTTTAGGTGATTCCAACGGGAAAAATCTATCTGAGTAAGATCCTGTGACCTCGGTGGCCACACTATCACGTACTTGGAAATGCTACTAATTCTTTATGTTATTATTTACTGTTAATTTCCTGTTTTATTGTAAAATATCACAATAAAACAAGCATTATTTAGCTTCAAAAATAATATTTGCAAATGTCTGTAGCTCCAAGCCTCTAGGCCCTTTTAAATCAGAAAGATAAATATTTTCCCAATAGTTGGATGATTTTCTCACTGTCTAAAAAATTAAACTACCTTGTTTGACGAATTATTAAATTTCAGTAATGGTTTAACTATGTCTTTGTGAATAAAAGGATAATATCTTATCAACATATGTACCTAATTTGTATTATTCTTAGTCACTGGGATAATAAACAGCAAACTGGACAAAAATATTTAACATTTCCTACAAAATAAAATAAAAAATTGTCAGAATGCTTTGAACAAATGGGATATTTATAATACCCCTGGCTCATAAAGCATCCTAATTCCTATTTACGATCATTTTACATGTTGAGTTGTGTGTGCGTATGTTAATGAATGTACAGTATTTAATCTACTGGTTTAAGTTAATATTATAATTTGGGGTGCGGCTAAACAGGGTGCGTTATGAAAGATCGTACACGTTACACGTACTGTCTTAAACATGATACATGATAACATGATACATGATCGGCGGATATAACGTATTTATGCAAATTACTATCATATGTCAGAGGAAATGTGCTAGTTTAGAAAACGGATGGTGACATAGTTATTGTTTCTGCAAAATTATTGTTTTGACCTCAAACTCATTTTCATAGTAATATTTATAGATGTGATCATAATTCAGCATAGAGAGGAATCAATTTAATAAACTGGCAAAAATGCTGAACATAAAAAATGCCGAAATGGCTCATTTTTGCGGTTTTGCGATATACTCAAAAACTGCAAAATATGCAAAAACAATATGTATGTTTCTATTATTTTCACTGAACATAGTTAAACGTAAAAGAACGTTTTTTAAATTATCTCGCCAAAGTCGGGATATGCTATACAGATCTTAACCTACATATTTGTTTTTTATATATATATATATATATACAGGGTTACTGGTAATTCGATACATTCCTTTGGCGATGTGATGGGGCATGAGCTAAGGAGTAAATCTAGCCCTAACATACATTATGCAAAACTCAATAGTTTTTGAGATATTTCAATTTTTTTGTTTTTCTCAAAAAAGTAGAGCTTAATGTCTTAAAAGTTAATTTCCGAGAAATCTACTTGACATTTTTAAATTTTTTTTTACCGGATTACTTGTCCAATATTATAGATATCCGTTTGGAATGAAAAATATCCGGAAACATTTCGATCATGTGAACATTTCAAATAAAAACTTGTAAATTTTTTTTTTTTAAATCAGTTATAAAATTTGGTTTTTTCAAAAAAATATTAATGTAGCACGCGTACAAATTATTATAAAAACTTCCTTATTTCAATAGCTATCTAACTAGGTAGAAATGTTTAATGTACCTTTGATAGTTCTAATAAAAAATTAGTAAAGATAATGCTGGTAGCGGAATTTATTAAACGACTAATCGTTCATTTTCATTTAAGTCAGTCAGTCCTTGACTTTGACGTTTGTGCATATATGTCATTAACTGACATTCTTATCTCCGTGTCCCTTAAGTTTGTTGGTCTTGTTAAATTAGTTATCGAAGATTTTGATTTTGCTCGTAGTTGTTGTTATTAGTTGTTGTTATTGTATTTTCTGTGCCATGGCCGCGTATGCCAACGCAGAATACGCTGATATCTTGTTTGTCTATGGATACTGTGGCGGCAACGCTGCTGAAGCTCGCCGAGAATATGGTCTTTGGTACCCTAACCGGCGCTTACCAAATGCACGTGTATTCAGTACGGCATATCGAAATATCGCTGAAACTATTGAAGGTATTTTGAGGAAGACCCAACTATTTCAACTAATAAAGTCGCAAGACTAACCGGAGCGTCACAATGGAAAGTTTGGTCTACGATACGTAGAGTTGGATGTCATCCTTACCACTATACCCCTGTCCAAGGCTTGGAGGAAGGTGATCCTGGAAGGAGAGTGGAATTCTGCCGCTTTATGTTAAATTCAGATGCAGAAAGTGCAAATTTTTTAACAAGTATTTTATGGACGGACGAGTCGAAATTTAATCGCGAGGGTATAACAAATTTCCACAACCTACATTATTGAGCAGAGGAAAATCCCAAGTTAACACGTGAAACTAGTTTCCAAATGAAGTTTTCTATTAATGTGTGGATGGGAGTCATTGGCCACTATTTAATAGGGCCACACTTTCTTCCCCAAAATTTAAACGGGGAAATCTATGAAAATTTTTTAAGAAATGATCTGGCGGTGGTTTTAGAAGATGTTCCTCTCGCCGTCAGACAGTGAATGATGTTTCAGAACGACGGTTGTCCAGCACATTATCGGCTGACAGTACGACAGTTACTTAATCAACGTTTCCCTAACCATTGGATTGGAAGAGCGGGCCCAATACCTTGGCCAGCGCGAAGCCCTGACTTAACACCCCTTGATTATTACGTATGGGGTCATATGAAGGAGATGGTCTATGCCACACCAGTCAATACTATAGAAAACCTTAGACAAAGGATAGTCGATGCTGCCCAACACATAAGGCATAATCTGACAACCAGAGTAACAAGGACGGAAATAAGAAAGCGCTGCCGTGTCTGTATACGGAATAGGGGCTCCTATTTTGAGCAATATATATAAAAAATAAAATACAACTTTGAAATTAATGAAGAATTAAACTCTACTTTTAAAATGTTTTTTACTGTTTATCTAAAAATAAAATTCGTACTACTTGTGTTATTCTTACTAGTATTTTCTTAGAACTATTAAGGGTACATTGAACATTTGTACCTTGTTAGATAGCTACTGAAATAAGGCAGTTTTTATAATAATTTATACGCGTGTTACGTTAATATTTTTTTGAAAAAACCTAATAGGTAAATTTCATAGCTGATTTAAAAAAAAAAATTAAAGTTTTTATTTCAGATGTCCACATGATCGAAATGTTTCCGGATATTTTTCATTCCAAACGGATATATATATAATATTGGACAAGTAATCCAGTAAAAAAAAATTTAAAAATGTCAAGTAGATTTTTCGGAAATTAACTTTTAAGACATTAAGATCTACTTTTTTGAGAAAAACAAAAAAATTTAAATATCTCAAAAACTATTGAGTTTTGCATAATGTATGTTAGGGCTAGATTTACTCCTTAGATCATGCCCCATCACATCTCCAAAGGAATGTATCGAATTACTAGTAACCCTGTATATAATTACTTCCACGTCCAGCGGAAGTATAGTAACGTTTTTTGTTGAAATATGCTTAAAATGTCATTAAACAACGAGATTTTAAATTTGAGAGAAAACAATTTTCTGTCTGTCGGTCTGTCTGTAACTTTTTTGTGCGCACGTTTACTCTGGAACCTTTTATGATATTGACTTGAAATTTGGCACACTTATGTATTATAACGAGATCTGAAACTAGATTATATTTTGATCTAATTCCGTTGAAGGGTTCGGGTGCAAATGGGGTACTTAAATCAGAGTAAATAGGCAAAGCAAGCAGGTATGAGTCCATAAAATTGCAATTTAGGGCATGTAGGAAAAGACAACGTCTCAAAATTTTGTTTGGCATCAGCCACCCCCTCTACCATCCCCACCATATTATTAAAGGGAGTAAAAAATTAAATTGAGATTTAGTGTGTATACGAGAACCAAGGGCCTCTAAAATTTTTCGGTAACACATGAAAAACACCACTAAATATTCATACCCTCTCCAGGATTCCAACCGTGTTCAGAATGAATTCATTTTCAGTAAGATAAAGTAGGGATGCAATTTGAAAGTCAAAAGCTGGGGGGAGTGGTTCCTTAGGGATTGAAAAAAGCAACAATTCTAGGTTTTTCGACCTAATATAAAATTTTAGGTTTTTCGATGTAATATAAAATAATTTGTTGTTCATCTTCCTACCTTTGCAGATTATTACTGACCACAAAAGACATTCCGGGACATCCGGTATATATAAATCCTTTTTAGAACACCCTATATATCACAATGAAACCTAAAGTGGTCTCGAAAGATAGAACAATCGATATACTTGTGTATTTTTTGTAAAAAGTGGTCTCATAGTAAATTGCACCATCTCGTTAAACTAAAGAGCAAATATTGACTTTAAAGTTTAGAAGAAAATGTAGTTTGTAAAATGCTTACCCGTTAGTTTGTCTTCCTAATTTACGGACATTTATATACAATGGAGTCCACGGTTACGTTAAGAATCTCATGTAAACAACCATTATAATATTTCACTTCTTAACTCTTGGTAGGAGGATGGAAAATGTTTCAGAACAAAGTCGTGGACGGGATGATAAATTGAACGGGACAAAAAAATCTGTTAATTAATTTTTGAAATATCATTAATAGGTCAGTTGACTTGGAGGGTTGGAAACTTCAATAGATCTTCAGAGATTTAAAGGTCACGAGGGCGGGACCACTATTTTCAGTAACTTATTAATATATTAATGTATGTTAAGATAAGGTATAATTTTAAGAAAGTTAGTTAATGATTGATTGATGATTCATGCACGGGGGACGGTGGTAACTCAGCGAAATGGGTTCGAGCCCCGCCTACTGCGAAGTAATTTCCAAATATAAACTATCCCTAAGAAGTGGTTCAGAATGCACTATAAACTGTAGGGCCCCGTCTCCTTCACCCAGATAATTCTAGATTTCCTAGTTTTAAGAAGGTCATTCAAGGCTTAAATTTAATCATGGCCGATTCACATCACTCTTTAAAATCAAAGTACTGAATAATAATCTTTGTTCATGCGGACAAATTGGAGACATCAACCATATAAGCATGATCCTTCTCATCTGTTAATTATGTTAATGCCAGAAAACTTGTTTAATAAATAAATAAACACCACAGAAATTAGACAACCTCCAATTCCAGAAGCCAGGGCTTGTGCGGAAGGGGGTTACACATTGAAAAACGCGGACATACAACCATTCATTAATTGGTAATATCTAGAAATTATAAGCTTGATAGTGACAGATTATATATTGATGACATGACGTCTTAATTTGGATACTTGATTTAATGTTTATACTACAATCGTTTATTAATAGTAAAATCGTGCATTAATACGGGTCATTAATAAACGATTTTGCATAAATTAATCAAACTCGTTAATACACGGTCGACGGAAAAGTAAATTTGATTAGTAATAAGTAGAAATGGCCGGAGCTCCGCCCCACAGAATGCCCCCTTAGGACTCCAGAGCCCCGCGTTAGGACTCCGCCCCCGAGCCACTGTGTTGTCAAAAAATGAGGCCCTTGTGCTGTCAAAAAATGGAACCCCGGGCTGTCAAAAATGAGGCTCGCCCCAGGTCGCCCTTAGATCTCCGCGGCCTCCGTGCTGTCAAAGAGCCCCGTGTGCCCCCGCACTAGGCCCCCCCGGCCAGTCAACGCAATTTTGGCAACGCGGGAAATTCAAACTGTTCTAACCTCATCAGTGAGCCCCGTTTCGACATAACCTAACGCGTCCTCTGGGCGACATAACCTCACTCGACAAAGAAATTGTCAAATTTTTAAACAACTCCTTAGGCTCTCCTAATTAACGGATTTTAATATCTCAAAATGGATTTGAAAATAAGTGCTCTTTTATACGTTAAAAAATGTTCTACTTTCTAAATGATTTAGTTTAGCCTCAGCAACATTTTGAATTTTTTTTTTATGCCTTGTTTATATTTACGTCCTGGCGGAGTTTAGCTTACAGCCACTCTTCCACTCAACCAGAACGGCGAAATGAGATGCCGTTCACAAGTCCAAGTGACGGACTCGACCAACGCTGCTTAACTTCGCCGATCGAGGTCTCACCGCTTAAACCGATGACGGTACCTCACTTTGCAAATTTTTTTGCGAAGTTTAGATTGCAAAATTATTATGCAAAAACTAGTCCGACGTAGATGAAATTTGGTGGGAAGATTTATTATATTAAAAAGTTTTCTTTAGCTAGGTATGAAGGTCCTACGTATAATATAAGTATTTGAAAAAAAAGTCCACAAATAACTTGCTATTTCAAATTTTTCTTTTCGATTTTTACTACTTTTTCAATAGTAACAATGGATTTTTGGATCGCAACCAACCGCATCTTAATCAAAATTTAATTACAAAACTTTTTCATTTCTATAACTTTTCTCTAAAAACAATAGTTACTGAGATATATGAAAAAATAGGAAGAAAAAAACGGAATTTTTAGGCATTTTTTCACATTTTGTTTAATACAAAATTAAACCCACGTTTTCAAACTAGCGCATAGTGAAATTATTCGTAATGATTTTTAGGGACGATTAAGCGGAAAATCTGCCATACTACCCGATTTACCCAAACATAAGTCAGACACCGCCTGAGCTACTACTTAAGTTTTAGATAGAGTCTAGTAAACTCTAAACTGGCATATGTATGAGTTGATAATGAGCGTACGATTTCATTTCTCTCGTACACAAAGTTAAAGTAATAGCCCAAAAACACTGTCGCGTATGTCTGCCAAGCTTCTCTCTCACCTATTTTGAGACAGAAATATTGCGATACACACTGAAGAGAGAGATAAATTTTAATCTACGTTTTCAATAAGTTCAGCGATTCTCAAACTCTGAAGATTTGTCATTGGTTATTTAACGATCGTCTCATATTAGAATTAAATTCATCTTTATATGAAATATATAAGCTATTTTTAGTGGTAGTGGATATTCATCCGACAAACGGACATTGCCAAATCACTATACTTGCAATTTTCTAGTATCTACATATTACATGAATTGTACGTCGTGGAACAGCTCAGTGTGTAAGTAAAGGGAAGTGTGTCAGTAAAGGGAATAAAACATCCGGGTTCAAATCCTGTTGCCTACCGATTTTTTTTAAAAATTTTATATTAAAAGTTTAAACATTTTTCTTGCATTATTCCGCGCGAGTTTATCCCTTGGTATTTAATGGTCTGGTTATTTATTCGCTTGTCAGACGAATATCCACAGCTATTTTTTAAATTTATTATACATTACATAGGCCATACGCCCTCAATCCTTCGTGTTTTATTTCTTGCTAAATAAATAGTTAGACCGAACAGTTTACCGCGGTGTGCCAAAGCTGTAGTATTTTTTAAGGTATTTTTTACAGCCCATTCCTATATCACCTGATGATATGGGCGTGGAGTATCTATAGTTTTTATCCAATAAACAAACGTACCATCTACAGTTTGCGGTTTGGAGGGTTGCTAAGCCGGTCATTCTATTTAAAGTTAAATGTGTCCGGGTTTCTAAATTAGATACGTATGTAAATATTTATTTCGAATAACATTAAATTATAAAAATACAATATTTGGTAAATATGGCAACTAAATTAGGCGTCTTAAATGAACAGTCAAAGAAGTTGGTATTAAATTTAATAGATTATTTTACAAAGGAAAAGGAAAACAAGGAACCCTTGGTACCTCTTGAACGAATTCATGAAAGAGTTTCTGAAGCCTTAAGCATAAGTCTCAGAACAGTTAGCAGAATTAAGCACCATTTTTTATTTTTTTATTTTTTATTTTGTATTTTAGTGTTTATGAAAATCGCTTCATCGCTGTGTTCTTCTGTGAGAATTGTTCTACTTTATTTATATTAAAATTAACATCAAATTAACAATAAATGTGTAGTAAAATAATAAAATAAATTACTACAGCATAAGACCCACTAATTCTTGTGAAAGGAATTAAAAATTCATTGCCACCGATTAAGGTACACAATGGCGTTTCCAAACGGCTGAAAATAATGTTACAAACATTGCGACGTACTACATCTTCAATGGGAAAACCTTGCGGAAAACGCAGATAAAATCTGATTGCGTTTTCCGATTGAAGATGTAGTACGTCGCAATGTTTGTAACATTATTTCCAGTCGTTTGGAAACGCCATTGTGTACCTTAACCGGTGGCAATGAATTTTTAATTCCTATAGGAATTAGTGGTTTTTATGCTGTAGTAATTTATTTTACTATTTTACTACACATTTATTGTTAACTTGATAATTATTGACGTTCTGTTGTTAGTTTTATATTTTTATATTAAAATTATTGTTAATTTATTATTTAGTATCCAAGAATTTTCCTTTATTTTGTTTTACCCATAGAAATTAATATATTTTTTAATATTTTCTCAAGAAGAATTTACACAATTTATTTTTATTACTTCTAATGGACATTTCAGATTTATTTTTGTTATTACATGAAATATTTTATTTTACTAACATCCTTTCCCCTATTAATATTACCACCCTCTCCTTTCCTGGCAAGAAATGTCCATACCTTCCCATGGTTCTTGCTGAACTGTAATAATATTAGTTTTCGAACAATATTAGTTTTCTATTATTTTTTTTCTTCTAATAACTAACATTGTTATTGACTGAACTGGACAATTCATTTTTTGTTATCGGTTTCAGTTGTGCCCGAGCCTATATCGGTATAATCAGAATTACACTAAAACAACGAAATTAGTAAATTCATATTTCCTAATATTTTATGATAACACCTTTAATATTTTTGTATAATTATTTAGCGATTGCATTACAGTTACAGACATACAA
This sequence comes from Leptura quadrifasciata, assembly GCA_963675555.1. Taxonomy (NCBI): domain Eukaryota; kingdom Metazoa; phylum Arthropoda; class Insecta; order Coleoptera; family Cerambycidae; genus Leptura; species Leptura quadrifasciata. The sequence goes on along the minus strand of OY776681.1, from coordinate 6,320,035 downwards.
TCATTTGTAAATTGTTGTAAACTGTTTGAGAACCACTGTCATAGCTGAGCTATGAGTAAATAGTTTCTTACTTCATGCGACGAAGCGACCTTTGGACGCGCCAAGTTAGAGTTTACTCGGCTATATGTATTTATTGAATAAAATTTTGCAATAGTGTTTGGCCTTTCCTACTCTGTAATTGAATTTCTTATCTGCTTGGGTAGTTGTATTCTAAATAAATAAACAGAAACTATATTTCTTTGTGTGTAAATTTTCTACTCTACGTGGTGGTAATTTTTGAAATATTATAATATATATTTGTACCTAATAATTAATCAGCACAAATGAATTTACGTACACCCATTTTTTAAATGTATGTTCTTGCACAAATTTTATCACTTAATAAAAAAAATAACCCATAAGTAATGGACAAATTCTCTATAACGTTTTTATTCCAACCCGACCTGTTTTCATGTAAAAACTTTTAACGCAAATCCTGCTCTCATAATTAATGATTAATCGTTCCATTATAGCGGAAACAAACGCTTTGCGCGAGTACGCAATAAATCTTTTCGTATTTTTTAGTTTTTTCATCCAATTAAACAACTAAAAATAGTACGTGGATTCTGTTCCATGCAATTTGTTCGTGGTTTAAAAATATGACACAAACGTTCGCAACGTGTCTGCCGCGAAAATTGTTTTGACGGAGATAAATCTACATTGCCCAGGTGCATTTGTGGAGATAGAGATTCCAGCTTTTTGGTTTTAATGGATACGGTTAAACTAGCAAAATCTCCCGAAGTGCATATGTTAAAATACCACCTCGTGAATAATTGATAGGTGTACGTATTTATTTAACGGTTTTGGTCATGTCGAACGAAGGGATTACGAATTGTGGCAGTATACAGGGGTCAGGAAAAGGTAATCGCTAAGAATGATTGTAACTCTGAGTGGAGATTTTTCCTGACAAATTCCCAAGTGTTATAAAGCCAAAAGTAGATTTTTAAAAGAGAGATGTAAAATTATAGTTTAAAAAAACTAATAACAAACCGAACTAAAAAGTAAATATTAATGTTTAAATATTTTAAATATTTTCTTTCCTATTATTTGGGTTTTCTACCACATGTATTAGTATCCTCTTCAAAAACAAATCACCGAATCTACAAAATAATACAATTATTGGAAAAAAGCCTCTGCGCCCGTGACGTTTACGCCAAAGGAATAGTCAGAGGTTATGTTTTGCAAATAATATAAATCGGAATAAACACAGAAATAATGTATTTTGCTGACGTTTCGGAAACTAATCTCTTTCCGTTTTCAAAGCTTTTCTTTCTTATTTTGCTGTGTATGTCAAATACACAGCTTTAAGATTCTGTTTGTTATCTCCATTGGTACTTACTACTTACACAGAACATAGAACTGATATTATTTTCTTTTAGATAATGTTGAGTTTGTTAAGTTCTTCTTTTAACATTGGTAGCCAGGTTGTACAAATATCTACAGAACAATTCGATACGCACTTATCTTCAATTAATAAGATTATTGCTGATTCTTTAATTTTTCTTTTTTTGGTATCTGTTTCTTTATAAACATTTTACAACACCCCTTTTAACATTTATTGATTGATTTGAGTTAAAATTTAGATATCTATTATTATGTGTTGGTTTTCTATAAACGCTTGTTTCAATAATTTTATTATTTACCGTTCTAATTAAAACATCTAAAAACGGTAGTTCATTCCTACTTTCTACTTCTAATGTGAGTTTAATAGACGGTTCCTTACTATTTATATTTTCCAAAAAACTATCTAGTAAATCGACACCAAATTGCAAAGATGTCGTCAACATATCTCCACCAGACAACCGGTTTGTTTATACAATTTTGAACATGTCTGTTCTCAAAGTTCTCCATAAATATGTTGCTTAGCTTAAAATTGGTGATAATGCAAACCTCATAGCCATACCAAAATCCTGCTGATAGAACTCATTGTCCAATTGAAAATAGGTTGTTTTTATACACAGTGTTAAGAGTTCCATTATGCTATTTACACTTAATTTAGTTCTAGTTTCCAAATTAATTAAAGACAGGTTGTTAATGATAATAAATACTTTTTTCTTGACATTGTGATACATCATTGAAAGGGGAATTAAGAGTATTATTGATCATACAAAAAATTCAATAATTCAATCAAAAAACAAAGTTAGTGGCATTAACTGAAAAACAAATAACGGTAGAAGTTTTTTGGTAACGAAAGCACATTAAAAAAGTGTTCTAAGGATGTACTTATTAAAATATCACCAGTCATCAAATTAGATGGATACGTGAAGTTTTTTAAAACGCACCTTTTCCGTTTTTTGAAAATATTTCGGAAACGAAGATAGCTACGCCAAATTTAAAAGCGGCATCGAAACGGCCACAAAATTCTTCAAAAAAATCTCCATTTAACCATTTCTCTATCTCTAATAATAACAAAGATAGCAATGCATGCACCCCCAATTTGGGACACAGTGTATATTGGAAATTTTAGTGAGTGATCAATTGCGTGAACAAGTTGAAACACCTGTAGGTCAATTTGGATTGGAAGACTAATTAAATGACAGGTAGCACAAGACGAATGTCATGAACAAAATATGAAACAAAATTGCTAGTCTATATGGTATCCCCCAAGGGAGTGTTTTGGGACCTCTTGTTTTCATCATATATGTGAATGACATTCATTGTCTTTTGAAAAATTCATATGTAAATTTGTTTTCTGATGATACTAATATTTTATATGATTGGTTATGTGGGAATAAGTAGACACTAATACAATAGTAATTTGGTGATTTTGGTTGAAGAGACGAATATAAACATAGGAGATTTATCGGGCGGTATTGCTTTAAAATGGGTATAACCAAGAGAGAGAGAGAGAGATCCGGGGCCATATTTTCGAGCTCAATCGATATTTGTCGCATGCGAAATACTCACTCGACACGTTTAAAAAATTTCGCTTATATTTCTGAGGTGGTATTTTTGAACACCATCCGAGATTTGTTTTTCGGACACGTGAAAATGTCGTATGGCAAATGTGGCAACGCTGTTTTATGCAACCAAGTGGACTTGAAATGTTACTAATCAACTGCTATGTGTTGATTGAATTACAAGATTGAATATTTATATATGAATATCAGCGGATAAGCGGGTGGGATATATCAGTGTAGACTAGAAAAAGGAAATGGTGGATTTTCTTGGAGCTAACCCGGAATTTACCTGAAATTTTACATTCAAAAATGGCTCAGCTAGTCCATTTAAAGAATCAGGACTTATGACGAAATTACGCCTCTGACTAAACAATGCCCCCCCCCCTCAAGTTTCGAGGGTGCTGAATCGATTCCCGAGGTCAAACCAATTTTTCCACCTCGGCAACCCCCTCAAATTGGCCAAAAACCAACGCTATGCACCCTTTTCCGTGAACACGTATATTTTCCCCAATTTTTCGACTAATCGTTGTTCCCTCGAGTGGAACGGAAGGTCCCTCGAAGGATTTGATCTCAGCCAGCCCTGCCCCAGGCTACCAACATTGATTATTTGTTTTTGTGAGAACAAAATTTAGATTTTATAAGTGTTTCCTTGAGGAAGGTGGCCACCCCCAGGGGATGTTTTCACCCTCCAAAGGGGTAGAAAATAATTTTTTTTCTGGGGAAAAAAATTAATATTCTGTAAGACGTTTCTTTAAGGAAAATGGTAGGTGACCAGGGTTGTATAACCGGCCCCGCGGGTTGTTTTCACCCTTCAAAGGGGTGAAAAATCATTATATAAAGACACTTTACTAAACATATTTTTTATATTATTTTTCAATAATAGTTGGAAAAAAATTCACCCCCTTGAAGGGTGAAAACAACCCCTGGGGGTGGTTACACAATCCTCGTCACCTACCACCTTCCCCAAAGAAACGCCTCCTACAAAATATTAATTTTTTTCTCACAAAAATAAATATCAATTTTCCACCTCCTACAAGGGTTGGAAGCCTGGAATAGGGGTGGCTGAGGTCAAATCCCTCGAGAGACCTTCAATTCTACTCGAGGGAACAACAATAAACGAATTCACGGAAAAAGGGACTTTGGGTGTGCTTTTTGACCAACTTGAGGAGTTTGCCGATGTGGAATTGGTTTGACCACCCTGGTAATGATTCAGCACCCTTGAAAACATGGGGGGGCATTGTCTAGCCCGAGGCGTAAACATTCGGTAGTTTGTCGGATTCCATCAATGGACTAAGCCCTCTGGGCACAATTATCCCAGAAACTAAACGCCCTCCCAAAAGCAGTGGTCAACTAATCCTTCTGTTATTGGTTTTGTCAAACGATACAATTCCTTCTGTTATTGGTTTTGTCAGACGATACAATTTGACAAATTTGTCAACCCTTAAATCTTTAAATGGATTATCATAGGCATGGAATTGTCTTCCATGATCGCTTTCTGCCTGTTCCAAGGCGTTGGTGTTGATAGCAGCTAAATGTATTAAGTCATCTAACGCTGCCATTGTCCATTTTCACTCACCAAAATGTGTTCAAGTAAGTCTAATTAAAGTCCTTAAACACCACGGCAAAAACCTAAAAACCTAACTTGAGACATAGAGGTTTTGTGGCACGAAATAAAACAAACCAAAACAGTCACTTTGAAAACATTCGTACACGAAATCGCTTTATCGTGTATTAAACCCCCATTCGTTGTGTCTCGCCCGAAATCAGTAGCATGCGGTGTAACACCCCTTGGCTTAAAACCAGGAAGTGTTTCAATTATGCGAACGGCAGCTCTGGGTTATGGGAAAGCGAGGTCGTGGTTCGATATTTACTCATTTGTTAACTTGCAAAAAAAAATAAAATAGTGAATATATATATAAACAAAAAATAGATGTTCAGGGCGCCACCTTAACTTACTATATGAACCATGAGTATTGTGAAAGCTAAGGAAAACAATACTGAGTACCTAAGTTATGTAATAAGCTCACCAATAATATATATCCAGCTAAATGAGTAGAAGAAAGGAAACACACATGTTAATAATAAGTTGACTTTAATATTTGACAATGGGACAGTTGAATAATTTATTTAGCAATAGCAAAAAATTGAGTTAAGTTGAAATATGAATGATTCATAAAAAAATATTAAATTATGACAAGGTTTAATAAGTATTATTTAAGAAAATTATATGTAAAAATATTTATGTGAAAATGTATGAATATTTGAAAAATGTTAAAATTTAATTAAAATGGTACCATTTCTTACAAGTAAAAAAAATATATGAAAAGTTAAAAATTTAAATCAAACAAAATGTTATAAATAATACCACCCAATAGAAGGCCCTGGTGTAACTTTGTTCCAGAATCAGGTATGACTGCAGGGACCCCTCTACAACACGCTGCCTCCACTCTCAAATTGTCTCCACTGTCTACGTGGTCAAAAAAAAAATCGACGACTCGGATTCGTTCGCTTATTGACCTCTTGCTTTTTAAAATAATACCATATGTGTGTGGCCGTTACATCGGAAAGATGATATACCAACCCTAAGATATAAAAAAATACACCTTACAAAATGAAATTCAAACGAATTCGCAAGACTTACCCCAAGTGACCTGTGGGGGCTCAGTATCGATTATAAGCCTAAGCTTATGGCGTGAATAAAAATTATGGCTTGACCAAATTTAATAGTTAGGCTACTGCCCCAAGCCTAAGCACAACCGGCTCCTTCAATGGATCACGCTTAAAAGGGCTGCTAAGATGGCACAGCTTTCTAACGCGGTCTTGCGAATTTAAAAAAACTAACGATCCGACACGCAGGTCTTAATTACCAACCCAAATCACAGACTTGTGCTCTTGGCAAAATCGAACGATAAGAAGAAGAAGAGGAATTTAAAATATCTAAAATATAACCTTAAAATAGAGAGTGTGCTACTATGTGCTTCTGAAGAAATAAATAAAACAAGTTCATAAGAAACAGGCTGTTAAACCAGCCAGGAAGAGAAGACGTCGTGTGTTTGCTATATTTCGGTGTTAACTCAAAATGAGGTGTCAAGTGCTTTTCAACCTGAACAAGTTATAATTGCAGTGTTAATTGTCTGAAACGGTGCCGCATTATTTTCATTATTATTTACTTATATATTTAACTGCACGTGAAGCATGTTTTTGCAGGAAAGAAAGAATAAAAATATATTTATATTTGTCTAATAAATTCCTTTTCAGGAGATTTTTCACTGCAACCAGTAATACATTTATCCACATACTGGGTGGCCTAACTCACTATGCACCAGTTTAATTTTTAAATTGATTACTATGAAAAATGTAGCATATGCAATGCTACAGCGGAAAGTTCGCATATGAGTTCATAAGGCTCGAAAATACGAAACGTATATTTTCATGCGACAATCTCATATTTTCGTGCACCACATCGCCTCGGTCAAGCTCGAAAATACGGCCCCCGATCCGATACACATATTGGTAAAAAAATATAAAAGACTACCTAAGTAGAACTATGACAGGTACAGTGATTTGAATTTTCATTCAATAATTTCAGTCGTTTGCAAAATGAGTCAATTTAAAACTACAAGATTTGAAGATTGGCACTATTTTTTGATTTAAATGAAATAATTTTGCACGCAACTGATATTATTGAGTGAAAATTCATATCACCACTCCTATCATAGTTCTACTTAGGCAGTCTTATACTTTTTTTAGCAATATATGTATTAAAAAAAAGTGATGGCCAAAAATAATAAATACTTCCTTATCGGATCTCTCGCTCACTTGGATATGCCCACCTTAACATATATGAATATGATAGAACAATTATAATTAATATGAAATTGAACAAAACTCCACAACTGGAGAAAGAGCATTTGTATTGTGCATTCTGTTCGATTGTACGTCACCAATACGAAGTAATAAATAAAATAATGTACAAACAAAATAAAATAAAATAATTTCATGGCAAATAAATCTCAATAAATCCCTCATAATCAAAGGATTATTTACTATTTACTTTATCCCAGTCTTATATACTCTCCAATAAGACATTGTTGCCAAATAAATAAGAGTCATTTGCAAGTGCACAGTATATAAGAAAAGAAAAAACACTTACAGTCTTTCGGTATCCAACGGGATATTCCTGGGAACGGCGGTGAATCCCCTGTGGGAGCAATCCACGGTGGTGGCTGCGCACGTACACCCCCTCGGACATCTAAGGCTGGTGAACGAGAGATGAGCCACATCGCTGGGTTCTGCCTGGGCCCAATCACAAAGCACTAACAACCCTGTAATCCCCAAGACGAACGGCACTGTGGACGCCCGCATGGCTTACTAGATGAAGGTCTATTTTTTCAACTGAAAGCCTGCCTCCGCGTGCTGTGTTTATTTTTTCGCGGATTTGAAAAAGGTTTAATTTTAAGCCACAGCACTTTATTTTAATTGAAATTTTCTTAAGACCTGATTTAATTATTATGAAGTGGGGTAGTCGAGACCGGGTGGCAATCTAGAAAAAAAAAAGAAAGAATAAATTAAATGTGGTTAAGTGAATGAGGTTCGTTGAACTTTATGGCTCGATAAAAGTAATACGGCGAGGATCTACTTTGTTTTAGAACAGTATTTTGATCGATGCTAATGAAATAAAATTTAATTTTTGTATTTGATTACCATATTAGCTACAGCATTCATAATTCTAATAGTATTTTATATAAGAAGTGGCTACAATGGTGTTTTTTTATTCAAGTGGGGCGTTTAAACCACACAAAAAAATACATTTTAGTCCCGAGTTACATATAAATTTTTTATATCGTCATTCGAAATTAGAAAACGATATAATTTTGTAAAAATACGGCAAATTGACATGACTAAATTCTATTGCTCTGTTATTTCACAGTGTGAAATAAACTTCCTTTATTTCACACTTTTTTCTATATTTTTCACCTGTCAATAATGACATGTTTTAATTCATTGAAACTGTCAAATAAATGTCATTTTAGGGTATGGCGTTACAAAATAGCTATTTATGTACCAAGTCCATAATGCAAGGCTTCAATAAAGCCTTATTATGGACGAATTTAAGTAAAAATTTTGCTAAATTATGACATGATGAATTAATAGAACTAACAATTGGTCTTAAAGGAATATTTTGTTTATATGTCTTTGGTAAGCCATAAAAATGAGGAGGCTTACTATGATGTGGTGTAAGTTTCCTTCGTTCAAAATCATTAAATTCATGTTTGTATTTAAACAAAGTTCTGTAAATTTTGCTCTCTATTGACTTTGTTGGAACTTGGTTTAGTTTTGAGTAGGGTCCCTCATTTATAAGAGTCATGATTTTTGTGTTATATATATCTTTATCTATAATGACTGTTGCATTACCTTTGTCTGCTGGCAAAATTTTTATACTTTCATCGCGTTTTAAAGAATGTATCGATAACTTTTCTTCTGGAGTTAAATTATCTTTAATTTTGTATTGCTTCTCTAAAGCAATTTTTGACCGTATGCGATATTCATTACCATTATCTGTTGGTAAATTTTGAACCGTTTTTTCTATTGGCGCTGCTATATCAAATTTTGGAACAGTTTTCGGGTTTATTGCAAAATTTAAACCTTTTGATAAGCTGCTTTCGTTCGTGCTGAACATGGTAATCATGATTACAGAATATGCCAATAGAAAATAAGTTCTTTAAAATACCCATTTTTCATTGGCCCTTTTGGTAATCATGATTACCATGATCAGCACGAACGAAAGCAGCAATTGGACAAGCCTGTCTGAAATGGACAAAAGTCTTTTTGACATATTAATGACAGTCCTGTCAATTAAAGGATCATTATTTATATTTTGTAATTGCCTAATCTGTTTTTCCCTTATTAAGTTTCTAAATTTATGTAAATGCGTACCTTTGTGCAGATTTTTCGTAACTCAACCTGACATTCCGGATTATAAACTGATAATCCTGTTCTATAATGTTCCTGCTTAGTTCATTCTCCGTGTAAGTAATGTCGCCAATAGCTCGTTCTTTTTGGTACCTATGATATTGAATTCTTTCCCTAACCATAGACTTGCTTGCCTTGTCCAAAATTTTTCTGGTTTTCGCATTTTGGAAAGGTACTTTTAGCCGTAAAAACTTCGGAATAATGTCATGTTCTCGACATTTACACAAAACTTTACAGACGAAAAAACTTTCCAGTCAACACACAGCGGTCGTATTCATGTTTACCGCCCTCCGAGTACTCGATTCGGTGAGAAATATATATCTAACAATGATAAAAGTGGTAGATTTTTCGTCAATATGTGGGCTTGGATATCGGCACGTGGTCCTGTGTGTTTTGTGGCATATTGAGGAAGGATTTAATAGTGAAACGTATATTAGGATTTTAGACAATATTATAATACTCCCTTCTGTGTCATAATTATTTCCTAATAATGAGATCATATTTCAACAAGACAATTGTTCCGTTCATAATGTTCCGTTTATAATGCTCATACCGTAATGTAACTAACTGGTTTCAAGGTAACAACATCAATGTCCTTAACTGGCCCAGTCATAGTCCAGATCTTAACCCCGTGGAAGAAGTATGGGGACTACTCGTAAGAAGTATCCAAAAACGAAATGTGAGACCACGGAATGCCGAAGAATTACTGGAAATAGTAAATAATGCATGGGAAAATATTATTACTAATGATTATTGTATAAGGTTATTTAATTCTATGCCAAACTGACTTATAGAAGTTATAAGTAGAAATGGTGCAATAACGAAATATTAATAGTTAGTTTCTTGTTAAGTAAGATATCATTTGTCCTTTGATCCAGGATTTCTACTAATCGTACCGTTTATTCGCTACTTTCTTAAAATGTTACACACCAAATTTTTGTTAATGTTATTTGCTATTAAAGTGTGTTTTTTTAGTCTTTTTTTTTAATATAATTCTTTTGCTAATAAAATAACGATGAAAGAAATTAATTTCTACCCGGGATGTATCACAACAATATTACCTGCCAGATAATTTTCGATAGAATACTTGCTCGTAACAAGTCTGAGAGGAAACTATCACAGTAATCCTGTAATCCTGTGAATAGAGTATATTACGAGAAGAATTTTTCGACTCGGCTTCCTCGCATACGGCACTGGTGCTGGGACGCTCAAGAATTTATATAAACATATAAAACAGCAATGCATTCACTAGTCAATCGATTTCAATATACCTCCTCCATACAGTTGGCTCCACTTAATGCCCTTCGGGCCATCTTCGACGAAAATGGATCAAGGAGTTTATTTGCTGACATACCAGACAAGCAAAAAGATGCACCCATGTGAAAGTTATTACTGGAAGCGCCCCTTTTCAGTAAATATTGGGGGACGATTTTAAATATTGCGCGATATAGGATCTCGTGCTTAATCCCGTACGTTTAATACTACAAACATCGTTTATATCCGTGCAAATATTTGATAAATCGCAATAAACGTTAATGGCTCTATTTTCACTTAGATAGTGTCTATCATAATCAGTTCCTTGAGAAATTTGATCTGCAAAATCTCTTCATTAGACAGAAAAACACTGTTACTCTAAAGGTGCTGTACTGTACAATAAATAACCCGCAGAGATTAAAAATCGGTCCAGCCGTTCAAGCGATGCGATTACCAATGAACAGCATTTAACTTTTATTTATACAGGGTTACTGGTAATTCGATACATTCCTTTGGAGATGTGATGGGCATGATCTAAGAAGTAAATTTAGCCCTAACATATATTATGCAAAACTCAATAGTTTTTGAGATATTTCATTTTTTTTTTGTTTTTCTCAAAAAGTAGATCTTAATGACCTAAAAGTTAATTTTCGAAAAATCTATTTGACATTTTTAATTTTTTTTTTTACTGGATTACTTGTCCAATATTATAGATATCCGTTTGGAATGAAAAATATCTGGAAACATTTCGATCATGTGAACATCTGAAATAAAAACTTAATTTTTTTTTTTTTTTAAATCAGCTATGAAATTTACCTATTAGGTTTTTCAAAAAAATATTAACGTAACACGCGTATAGATTATTATAAAAACTGCCTTATTTCAATAGCTATCTAACAAGGTACAAATGTTCAATGTACCCTTAATAGTTCTAAGAAAATACTAGTAAAAATAACACAAGTAGTACGAATTTTATTTTTAGATAAACAGTAAAAAACATTTTAAAAGTAGAGTTTAATTCTTCATTAATTTCAAAGTTGTACTTTATTTTTTAAATGTCTTGCTCAAAATGGGAGCCCCTATTCCGTATACAGACACGGCAGCGTCTTCTTATTTCCGTCCTTGTTACTCTGGTTGTCAGATTATGCCTTATGTGTTGGGCAGCATCGACTATCCCTTGTCTAAGGTTTTCTATAGTATTGACTGGTGTGGCATAGACCATCTCCGTCATATGACCCCATACGTAATAATCAAGGGGTGTTAAGTCAGGGCTTCGCGCTGGCCAAGGTATTGGGCCCGCTCTTCCAATCCAACGGTTAGGGAAACGTTGATCAAGTAACTGTCGTACTGTCAGCCGATAATGTGCTGGACAACCGTCGTTCTGAAACATCTTCTAAAATCACCGCCAGATCATTTCTTAAAAAATTTTCATAGATTTCCCCGTTTAAATTTTGAGGAAGAAAGTGTGGCCCTATTAAATAGTGGCCAATGACTCCCATCCACACATTAATAGAGAACTTCATTTGGAAACTAGTTTCACGTGTTAACTTGGGATTTTCCTCTGCCCAATAATGTAGGTTGTGTAAATTTGTTATACCCTCGCGATTAAATTTCGACTCGTCTGTCCATAAAATACTTGTTAAAAAATTTGCACTTTCTGCATCTGAATTTAACATAAAGCGGCAGAATTCCACTTTCCTTCCAGGATCACCTTCCTCCAAGCCTTGGACAGGGGTATAGTGGTAAGGATGACATCCAACTCTACGTATCGTAGACCAAACTTTCCATTGTGACGCTCCGGTTAGTCTTGCGACTTTATTAGTTGAAATAGTTGGGTCTTCCTCAAAATACCTCAATATTTCTTCCTCATCATCTGGTTCATAAACAGGAGGAGCACCAGCGTCACTTCTTCTACATTTCACGGAGCCAGTGTCAGCGATATTTCGATATGCCGTACTGAATACACGTGCATTTGGTAAGCGGCGGTTAGGGTACCAAAGACCATATTCTCGGCGAGCCGTTGCCGCCACAGTATCCATAGACAAACAAGATATCAGCGTATTCTGCGTTGGCATACGCGGCCATGGCACAGAAAATACAATAACAACAACTAATAACAACAACTACGAGCAAAATCAAAATCTTCGATAACTAATTTAACAAGACCAACAAACTTAAGGGACACGGAGATAAGAATGTCAGTTAATGACATATATGCAGAAACGTCAAAGTCAAGGACTGACTGACTTAAATGAAAATGAACGATTAGTCGTTTAATAAATTCCGCCACCAGCATTATCTTTACTAATTTTTTATTAGAACTATCAAGGGTACATTAAACATTTCTACCTAGTTAGATAGCTATTGAAATAAGGAAGTTTTTATAATAATTTGTACGCGTGCTACATTAATATTTTTTTGAAAAAACCTAATAGGTAAATTTCATAACTGATTTAAAAAAAAAACTTTTACAAGTTTTTATTTTAAATGTTCACATGATCGAAATGTTTCCGGATATTTTTCATTCCAAACGGATATATAAAATATTGGACAAGTAATCCAGTAAAGAAAAATTTAAAAATGTCAAGTAGATTTTTGGGAAATTAACTTTTAAGACATTAAGATCTACTTTTTTGAGAAAAACAAAAAAATTGAAATATCTCAAAAACTATTGAGTTTTGCATAATGTATGTTAGGGCTAGATTTACTCCTTAGCTCATGCCCCATCACATCTCCAAAGGAATGTATCGAATTACCAGTAACCCTGTATAGATAATAGATAAATGTTTGAATATAAAATTAGACAATAAATCAAGTAGGGTAGTGGTCAAGTAATCCATTTTATATAATTTTTGTTGTACTTTTGACAAGCTTTTTCACCTGTACGTGGACTCCTCTCGACCGACCGCGCTATCAAATGTTGCACAGAAATTATAATTATTGCAAAATAATGTTCTGTTAGCGAAATGCCTCTTCCTGAGTCACATTCGCATGAAACCGTGTAAATGCTATTCCCTGACATCAATTTTACTGCATTTTCATAATTATGCGAAAACAACGGGCACGAATAACCCAAACTATAAATTATTATGAACCACGATTCGTTCTCGAGCCACTCCAAGGGTCACAAAGGCGACACACGGAGCTCATGTTTAAATTTCTATAATCAAAATCATCAGTGAGTTTTTCTCAACAATATATTTAATAAAGTATCCTCGAGTCATTAAGTGTTTATTCAGCTGTAGTTTGTTAATAATGTTTCTCGCGTCTCCTGATCAGTTAATAAACTGTGGCCAAGATGTACCGCTAGTCTTTATTGCTGAATAGTGTGTGGATTGTCTTGCATTAAATACAGAATACAGCAAGTCTTCCAATTAGGAAACATGGCTTAAAACATCGTATTTAAACTTATAAGAATTGTATTAAAAATGTAAAAATTTTAAAAATAGGAATTATAATATCGAGTAGCAAATCTGCTGCAAGTTCTTGATATTACTTTATCACATTCTCTATCAATAATAAACAAATTTAAAAAGTTTTCGTTGGTATAATTTAAACTTACTGGCATTTTTTTACATAAGATAATGACTGATTCTTTCTAATCATGGCTATTTTGATGAAATGATTACAACAATTCATGAATTTCTAATAAAATCGCAAATATTTCAAAAAGTTGTAACTTTAAGCCCCACAATGCTAATATCAGAAAAAGGGGAATTCAATTTTACATAACTTGACGTAAATAAATACAGGGTGTTCCATTTGACCTAAACAAGTTTTCACGGTTTGAAGTTGACAAAATGTAACGCGAGAACAGAACACTTGGTATGATATTATTGAATTTATTTCAGTTGTAGAACGTAGCTCTCCTTGTGTTCTTTTTACGTGACACGAAGCAAATGAGGATCTTTTACACGAAGAAAGTTATAACGGTTCTTGCAAACCGTTGCACCTGTCAAATTTTCTATAAAATGTCAAATATCTCTGAAACAGCTCGGTTTAGGTATAGGATATGCTACATATTTTCGAACCAGAATATTTTATGCTCTTTTCGAAAACCCTAAAATATATAGGGTGTTCCATTTCAAATAAGCGAGTTGGTATCAACTTCCGGTATAAGCGGAAGTGCCAGATGCTTGTATTGTAGAGGAGAACGATAAATGAAAACGGTCACAGACGTAGTGGGGAATAGAGAGGGTAGTGGCTATGCATAACGCATAGCTGTTTGTATCACATCATGTTTTACGTCTTTTATGTCGCGTGCATTAGAATGAGAGAGAAGGTCAGGCTTGTGTTGTTTGCCAACTACCACGAACGACATGTGAGATATGGTACTTCAGAGGCGGACTTAGTTTACTTTCATATACGGCGGAGTGTACGGGTGTAAGTGCAATTAATACATTAATACATTAGTTTATATTTGTCTTTTTGCTGGTATGTAACTTATTTATTACAAAAATGAGTCGATCGAGTGATTGTGAGTGTGAAAGTGACAGTTATAGTGATTTCAGTGATAAAGAAAATACAATTCCAAATGAGTTTCAAGGGAGAAAAAAACGGCATTTAAGCAGTGACGGGAAACAAATTTGTTTAAATGTATATAATACTCTTTTACAGCGACAAACTAATGACTTTAACTTGCGTGATTTAGATATATTAAGGGAAACAGAATCTTTAACCCACGTTCCCTATTCCACATTGTACAAACTAGTGAAAACAGGTGTTACCGAAAGAAAGCAACGTTGCAACGCTGGTATATCAAAAATTTTAGATCCATCAATAGCAAAACTTTTAAAAAATGTAATTTATGATGCATATCAGAAAAATGAAATCCCGACTGTTGACGTGGTAGACAGAAAACTAAAGGAAATGGATTGTCCTTTGAAATATACGACAAGAACTTTAAGGAACTGGCTGAAAAAAATTGGATTTAAATTTAAAACAATTAATAAACGCGTGGCGATTATGGAAAGCAGACGAATAGTGGACTGGCGACATTCATATCTAGAGGAGATTAAAAAGTTCAGAAGGGAAAATAGAACAATTTATTACCTAGATGAAACTTGGTATGACACTCACGATACCGTAAAAAAAGGATGGACTGATGGAACTAAAAAATGTCTACCACAGTCATTGCCTCCAAATAAGGGGACTCGATTGGTTATATTACACTGTGGATCAGGTGATGGATGGGTAGATAATGCATTGAAACTATGCGGGAAAAATATGGAAGAGTGTAACGTGGATTATCACAAGAATATGGAGGGAGTAATTTTTGAAAAACGGTTTGAAAATACTCTAATTCCAAAATTAAAGCCAAATAGTGTTATTGTTCTTGACAATGCGAAGTACCATTCAAGAGAATTATATAAAATTCCTAATAAGAGTTCGACTAAATTGGAGTTGCAAATTTTTTTAACGGATCACGACCTATATTATATGGACAGTTATACTAAAGCAGAATTGTTGGAAGTCCTTCATACAAAAACATTTGAGAAGAATTATGTTATAGACAGTATAGCTGAAAGATTTGGCCACAAAGTTTTAAGATTACCACCATATTATTGTATTTTCAACCCAATAGAATTGATTTGGGGAAAATTGAAAAAAAATATCAGAAAAGGAAATACTTTTCCAAAATTCGACAAAAAAGTGATAGAATTAATTAAAAACGAAGTGTCCAAAATTACCAAGGAAGATTGGGAAAAGAGAATTGCCAAAGTGATTAGAATTGAGGATGATTATTTGAAACTTTGTGAATTTAATAAAAATGGGGAAAATAAATTCATTATAAATTTAGAAGAGGATAGTTCATCATCTGAAAATGAAGAAGAGGGGGAGAACGCACAGGATTCTAAGGAGGAAGTGATTGTGATGACTTGTGATTGAAGAAGTGGTAGTGATATATATAAGTTTATTATTTGTGTCCGTTTTTGTGTTCAATGATAGTGATCGTGATATCAAGCTTATTATTTATGTCATTTTGTGTGTTCGTAAGTATTTTAATCTATTTTTATTTATTTAAAGAATTCAATTATATTTAATTTTATTTATTTGGAGAATACATATTTTATTTACGAAAATTTACTATTTCGAGTTTTGTTTCTGTTTTTAGAGGTTTATTGTTATTTTTTAATTTATTTTGAGAATACCTATATATTTTTTTACTGTTACTATTTTAAGTTTTTTTTTGTTTTTAGATGTTTATTGTTATTTTTTTTATTTATTTTGAGGATACCTATATATTTTTTTACTGTTACCATTTTATTTTTTTTTTGTTTTTAGAGGTTTAGTTTTATTTTTTTTGTATAATTTTCTTTATCCTGTACTAATATTCTTTACCCATCCTATCATGGCAAGATATGCTCATACCTCCCCGTGGTTCTTGCTAGGTAGTAACAATTTACTCAAATATTAAGTGAACTAGGATACTGTAACTACTGTATAGTCAGTAGTGTAAATTGTTGCCAGCTAAACTGAGCCCCACACAACAAAAGCCAACGCAATTTTCTTATGGAAAAGTGACTTCCGTTAAATTGGTTGAATTTTTGATATGTTGTGTATCCTATCTCTGTATCAAATGCATCAATGTCTCAGATTTGTTTAATAACACCTAAACAGTATAATTGATTGTCTTATCATATCATATGACGTCATAGCAGGTCATGTCGTGTCACAGAACCTCATAGTGGTCACTTTGAATTTTATTGTGATCTGAGCACCTAGAAGTAAGAGAAAAGAATGTTATTTAAATCATGATGTTCTATGACACGATATTACATGCTATGACGTCATATGACGTGACGACGTTTGAGATTATATGATGTAATATTTCAATAAATAAACTATGACAGTTATGAGGTGTTTTCAAACCACTGTGAGACCCTAGAAGCAAAAAAAAGAGTACTGATTTAACCCAGACCCATACACCTCAAATAAACGATAATTCTTACTTTAGCAAGCTTTATCTCAAGATTGTGAAAGTTTGTCAATTTGTGCCAATTGAGACATTTGATCAGAGAGATGGGATACACAACATATCAAAATTTCAACCAATTTAACGCAAGTCACTTTTCCATAAGAAAATTGCGTGGTCCTTTAAAAGCGTAAACAGACATACGTACACAATATAGTTAAGTCCGGGCCTGCCTTCTTAGCGTCTCACCTCGCACCCCCCTCTCAATTTCCTCTTTCCCGGACTATAATTATTTTAGTTGGATTGACCACATCGACATTAGTAATTATCTAAATTTTCAAAATGTTCTGATGCGTACCTTTCTTTATATAGATCGATTCAGTTCCCGGTGAGACACCCTGTATAATAAGGACTGAACAAATTAAACCAAAACAGCTATTCTCCCAGCTATATGCCAACGACAAGCGCTGAATTAAATGGTGAAATATGTCGTATTTTGTCTAACACAGTTAACACTAACGTACAATAACTTGGATTGCTCGAATGCTACGAGGAAGATGCGAAACCTCCTTTTCACCTGAGGATGTCAATAGCTGCATACCTGTTTCGACCTTTTTTTGGGTCTCGTCAGTGCAGTGCAAGTGAGCATATCTTCGAACGTGAAGTATGTGTCGATGCTTGGGCCTCTCCATCTTCTAGATGCTTGCCCTAGGATGAATTGTGATAGTCGTCGTGTTCTGAGGCTAACGTATGTTTTTGGGATGATTAGTTGTTGTTAGGTTGAATTACATTGTTATGTTTTAATAAGTTAGTAGTTTGGTGGCTCTTTTGTGTTATTTTTGCTCTAGTGTTGGCTCTCTTGACTAAACGAAAAGTTTTTTATTGTTTTTTTTTATTTACTTTGTATTTAGTTATGGTAGTGGTAATTGTTTTTGTGTTTTTTTTCGCATCTCATGGACACTGTTAAGTTTCACAGCAGTAGAGCGTAACTAGCGCCATCTTTCGGTGGTGTGTGGCAATCCAAGTTATTGTATTTCAGTGCTAACTGTGTTAGACAAAATACGGCAAATTTCACCATTTAATTCAGTGGTCGGCATGTAACTGGGAGAATAGTTGTTTTATTTATATGTTATACAAAATTTTCTTCTGCTGTAAAAATTGCTTGTTCAGTGATAAAAATATAAGTTTAAAATTAAAATTTTCGAAGCAGTTTCTGATACAAATGTATTCGAAAAAGAAATGAAACTCTATTACACTTAATAGTAAGAAGATTCGTGGTTTTAGGACAGCTTAAGTTTTCCAAAAATAAATCTATTGATTGAACTCGGTGTATAATAAAATAGATTCTACTGAAAATATACAAGATTACTTAGAAACCGGGTCAGTTAGTGAAAATAAATGCATGTAAATGTGGGAAACATCAGAGAAATAGTAAAAGTTCTATAACATACGAACAGGAATATAAATAATCAATATTTTAACAATGAAGTCAGTCAGTCGAGACGTTTCCTGGACGGATACTAAAAGATAAATCATATTATTGAGTAAATGCGGAATTTTAAAAAGGTTCTTTTTACTAATGTTCAAACTTGTGTTATGAATCTTGTTGCAACTTCGACTAATGAGATAAGAATTAACGAAATGTCATCGACACATTTCTACAACTCAATCAAATGAAATGATATGTAACTATTTCCACTAAGTATCTATTTAAAATTAAACGAATATGCTCTATATGGCTACATTCCATATTTAAATATTCAAATATACCACTTTTATTACCATTTAACGCCTTGGCTTTATGGGCAATAAAATCATCTCAAAGAATGTTTAGTTCTGCTACAGTTAGCAATGTGGTAAGTTTTTGCATACACACTAACGTGTGAGTTAAATATTATCCCAAAATTACCAAGTCGCTGTTTTGTCTATACAGTGTATTTCCTAAGCACGTTAAGAAAATTGATTAGGTGACATATGGCCGATCTAATGAAGATATGTTCTAAATTGCTTCGTAAGGAATAAAGCTCTATAAAAATGGCGTACAGAAAGGCGATTTCCAGGTATCTCAGCAACACTTGAAGATTTTCGCACTAAATTTTGTACAGGTCTTATCACTGAGAAAATCTTATTTTCTGAGCAAATTATATTAAAACGATAATATACAGGGGCTTAGAAAAAAGAGGGCCTCCCTCCCTTTTAGAGTTGGAAGATATCAATGTTCTATGTACAAAATTACTTAAGTGATGAATTCTCCGATTATTCATATTAAGCCATTTACATTCATTAATCTTATGAGTGATATGATCAGATTTTCTTAATCTAAATATAGTGCGACAACATGAATTTCGAACTTTTTGAATGCGATTCTTGTCAGATTGGTCAAGACAAAAGCCAAATACAAAATCACAATAGTTAAAATGAGACAACACGAGTGACTCACATAACATTTTTTTTTAGATTTAAATTTAAAATGTGACGATTTGAAAATATTAGCTTCAGAGAAGAGTATGCCTTTTGCATCCATTTTTTTACATGGCCCTTAAATCGCAGGTTAGAATCAAAGACAACTCCAAGATATTCGCTTCGTCAACAATCGGTAAAGTCGTACCATCAATTTTAATATCAAGACTGGTGCGTAGAACATTGATTTTATTCTTACTACCAAATAACATTAATTTAGATTTAGAGGAGTTTAACTTTAAATCATGCTCAACTGATAAACTCATAACTTTATTGAGCTCATGATTTATGATATCACACGCATCCGCCATATTTTCGATACGAAAATGTGAGTAAAGCACAGTGTCATCTACATAGGCTTGTATCCGACAATTTGAAACAGAGGAAATAATATCAGACGTGTAAATGATGAACAACAGAGGACCCAAAATTGACCCTTGAGGTACACCTGATAATATATCTAAGCTTGGAGAAGAAGCATTATTAATTAAAAAACTTTGTGAGCGTCCATTTAAATGACAACAGTTCAATAGCAGGTTGATCAAAACCATAGTATTTCATTTTAGCACATATAAGTTCGTGATTGATAGTATCAAATGCTTTAGAAAAATCTAGTAATACCAACACACTCACCAACCCCTTATCCAACGCCTCAAATATGTCATTGGTAACAACAGCTAATGCAGTGGTAGTCCTAAACCTTTTTCTAAAGCCGCATTGCGAATCAGGCAAAAATTTACTGAGTATGAAATAATCATATATTTGGTAAAATAAAACTTTCTGAAAAATTTTGGACATGGCCGGTAAAACACTGATAACTCTTAAATCGGAAAATGTGGAGGGGTCATTATTTTTTGGTAATGGCTTGCCTACTGCAACTTTCCATAATTGTGGAAAATATTTCACCTTAATGCAACAATTTATAATGAGTTATATATTGATCTATGAAAGGACTGCAATATTTAAGCATAGTTGACGAAATGCCATCGATGCCTGTTGCATTTGTTTTAATATTATGCAAAATTTTATTAACCTCAGCAACAGAGGTAAGTGAAAAACTAAAAGATATATTTGAGTTCTTTGAGTTATTACTGTAAAAATCAATTTTATTGTCACAATTATCACTAACATTTTGAACAAAAGATGCAAAGTAATCATTAATTTCAGATGAATTGGCTAAGTTCTGGAATATTTATGTCTTTATTCGAGCGAACAAGAGTTTTGAGAGTTGAATATGTATTTTTTGAGTTATTTTTCGAGCAAATAGATTGTAAAAAACCCTTCTTTTCTCTCCTTACCATTGCCAAAGTATAATTACGAATTTCTTTATATCTAGACCAATCATTGTTAGCACGAGTTTATATTTTTGTAAAGCTCTATCTCTTTCTTTCATAATAATTTTTAAATTAGGGGTAAGCCACGGCGCATGAGATTTAGTAACCCTCACCTGTTTAACCTGTGCATGTTTATCAAAAAGATTAATCAGATATTCATTAAATAATTTTAGTTTATATTTTCTCAAAATACGATTTTTTTCACGAAAACGATACAAAAGGTCACATTCGTTGAGTTGACGTAGGATTTACGATTTAAATGAACTATGGACACTTTGGGAAAAAGCAGGCGATAGAATAGAACATAACATAACAGAGCAGAATAGAACAGAACAGAACCTAATGGAATGGAATTGGAATAGAATATATTTATTTTACTCAATTACATTTATAAATACCAACATTAAAACATAATATTTTTAGTCGCAAACTCCTCTTAAGGAACGTAACCAGACTACAACCAACAGCTACTCTCCGGGCTATGTGCCCCGCCGAGCGCTGAATTACAAGTGACAAGCCTGGCGCGTTAAGTGTACTAATTGCATATTACCATCAAAACGCTAATGCTTCGATTGCAACAAATACCAGCCGAAAGACTGATCCTACTTAAAGGAACTCTCGTGCCAGTCGTCACACACCACTTGCAGACTGCAGTTTCGAGCTGTTGGCTCTCGTCAGTGCAAGGTAGGCATGTGACGACCGACACGAGGATCACTTGGCTATTTAGTACATTTCGGTATCTTTGGGATAGCGACATGTAAAATAGTCAGCAGGCGCCATCTAGCGGTCCAATGTCTGTTGCAATCGAAAAATAAATAGCCTGATATACCAACATGTACATACGATTTATATAAAAAAAATAGACGACAATAAACTTTTCAGAACTGTACCACTAATAAAATGGGATAAACTGTACGCAGAAAGAAATCCCAAAAACGCAATTAATGTACTCTATGAAACATAAATCTAAGCGTAAATGAAGCAACCAAGGTAATTAAAATAAAAAGTGAAAACGCTAAACTTAAACCAGAGACTCGAACTTAGGAGTGGTACAGCAACTAGCCGTGTTGTCTCTCACACAACTTCGTCTAGTCCACTGCTACTAACTCGGTAACAAACACCACTAAACATCCATACGCTAGTCAGGGTTCGAACCCGGGACTCCTTGGTTGCCTAACACGTAAGCGTTGAGCCACTGAGACAATTAATAACAAATATATTAAGTATATAATTACAAAAAATGTACAACTTGCAAAAATGTTGCAATAATAAATAAATAAAATAAAAATGCATTTGATTGTTTATAAAATAAATTTTTAAATGATGTGACATACTCTCGAATTCATAACTTCAAATGCTTTAAACATTTGTAATAAAAAAGGCAGGTCTGTATTTACAAAAGTAAAATTGATGACAGCTCTCTCTGAAGAGACGAAACATCATATTAAAAATTTGAATGCTGTAAGTTTTTTTTTTAATACATTTATTTAACGTCGGCCTATTTCCGCTACTGAGGCCTATCACCGACGCCTGTAGACGAGCTACCCCCAACCAGGAATTTTGCCGAACCTCTTCCCTTAAGAAGAGTAGGGATCTTTTACTTGCCTAACATTTAATAGACAAGGGACCGACGGCTTTACATCCCCTCCGAAGGATGGTATATCCCCTATACAACCCTCGCCTAAGGTTGTATAGCTTCCGCGCATACACTGATATACAAGCCGCTGGAAGATGCGTGAGGCGAGGACGCGGTCTTCGTTGGAACGGTCACCCATCCAACTACTAACTGCGCCTGACGTTAATACTGTAAGTTAAGTATAGCAAAGTTAATGTGAGAAACCCAAATAAAATAATATTCGTTCATTAATACTTATTTATAGTTTTATGTGTTTGTAAAATAACAAAAAAATTATGATGCTTTTGAACCTTCTTAAAAAATCCACGTCGTCATCCACGACACTGTCTGAAAAGTCAAATCTATTGCTTCCCGTATGGGGACCGGTTTTCACTGAAGCCACCGCTATATTTTCTAAAAGACAGGACGGAAAACGTTCGCGTACCCTTATCTTAAAACGGGCGTTTTTCGTTAAACTTTACAACTCTGTTGACATTTACAAATTTTGTTGTCGATCTGGGAATTCGCTAGGTCAAGTATATTTTATTGATGCAGCGGCTCGGTATAGAATTTAGAATATGGAAAGAAACTGCGTTTTGTAAGTTTCTGCAATGGGCGCAGGGCCAAGTTGATAGAGTTCATGTCAATATTATCGAAAGAGAAATAACTCTTTTACAGATTCCTTAATTACAAGTTTTAAGTACTATAAGGGATATGGGCCTATAATTATTTGGATTTTTTCGAATTTTTTGGATCTCCTATTTTAAATACTGGTGTAACTATCGACTCTTTCCATTGTGTTGGCAATTTTCCAGTTTTAATTAGATTGCTTGTAATATTATCGGGACCTACCGCAGATCTATTTTTTAGTTTATTTATGATTAATATTATTTCGTTTTCAATTGCATGTAAATTTATCTTTATTGGTAAAAATATAGACAAACCCTCTTCGCAAAATGCAATCACCCTTAGCCCTTTGTAAAAATTGAAAATTTTAACTTATATCTTTTGATCTTTTACAAATACTCTTCACTAATTTATTATAACGACATTTTCAAGCCGATTCGTGCAGCGTCACCATAAAATATCCCAATCATTTTTTCGTCAATGACTCTTTTATCAGCTCAACACCAATTTAATATTAATTAATACCAATTAAGTAAGTAAATGGTTAATTTTCTCTCCCCCACGTCCCTGCGAGGTCCTATAAAAACCCACGGGGATACCTCGCGAAACTTTTCGTTCGTGTTTATGAGTTTCCACTTTTCATTATATCATTAAAAGTTTTGGAATTTAAATTGCGACGTGTAGGGGTGACGAAGATGATTCCGATGGAAGTCTCGATGGGAATACTGAAAGCTTTGATCACAATTATATGGCTAGATGTAAAGGTGTATCCTTCACTGGCTTATTAAACTTTTTTTATATAGCTGTTGATGAACATTCTATAGGATTCACTTCGCAATGTTTTTTTGGAAATAAAGTAATTTTGTAGATATAATTACTGTACTTGGAATTTCAATGATCTCCCGATGATGCCGTTTTGGTCAGCGAAATCCATGTCAGCACGCTATACAGTATTTTTGTTTTTGTACATTCTTATCGACGGTTTGGAAACGGAAATATTGAATTTTTCTTTCATATATTTTGCTCGATATTTTGTGAGAAGAATCAATAAGAATCAATATTTTTAAACGATTTGACTCCCCTTTATTTCTGTATATAAAAAAAACAATATCATGTATAGTTCAAATGTGCTTTTAGAGGGCGGAATATTAATACATAATATTTTTAGTCGCAAACTCCTCTATAAATTCCTTATTTTACTATAAGGAACGTAACCAGACTGCAACCAACAGCTACTCTCCGGGCTATGTGCCCCGCCGAGCGCTGAATTACAAGTTACAAGCCTGGCGCGTTAAGTGTAATAATTGCATATTACCGAAGCTAATGCTTCGATAGGCTGGCGTTTGTTGCAACATCATATCTTCTTCTTCCTCGTTTGCTGAAAAGTTACGTCGTTTTCCTGAAAAACTATGAGTCCTATATACATGACGATTAACATTCAAAAACGTGTTTACACTTGGAATCGCTCGATTCGGATACAACGTCATGTATTCTCTTCTTGCGGCGCATTTATTTTTATTATTTTTCACATAAAGAGAAAATATTTCGACCTATTCAGCCTCATTATAAACCATTTTGATTAAATAAATATTAATAATGACGGTTTGAAATGTCAAAATTGAATAAACAATAAAATAATTATTTTCGTGGCCTACCTTGTTATTTTTGTTTCACTTATGTTTTGATATGCATGGTGTTTTTAAACAATTTTACCTTCGTTAAAATGAAACCCCGTATTCGTAAATAAACTTAAAATATTATGTAATTTTAACTGATAAAAATAAGCAAAATAGCAAATGAAAAAAACGTATATCGTTAGTTAGGCACTGTACATCACTTCACATAATGTTCGCAACTCCTTGTGACATAATGCTCTCATCCCTTCGCCCTTGGCCACCACCAGTTCCTCCTTGCGTTTCTTGCTGCTCAGGGGCGGCTCGTGCAATATTATTTTTAACACATGGCTCACTCTTCTTGCAATAAAGCAGCTCATTTGCATTTTGAAT
This sequence comes from Leptura quadrifasciata, assembly GCA_963675555.1. Lineage (NCBI taxonomy): Eukaryota > Metazoa > Arthropoda > Insecta > Coleoptera > Cerambycidae > Leptura > Leptura quadrifasciata. Next base: position 6,294,911 of record OY776681.1, on the reverse strand, counting down.
GTCAAATATGTCAAGAAGTATTTAAGATAGACCTATACAATATTATATATTTGAAAATGCAATGATATATAGGGTGTTTAATTTAAAAAAAATATAGGTATTTATTTCGAATCACGTGACCTACATATAATATTGTTTTTCTTTATCACGTTTCAATAAAATATAGATAAGGTCCTACAGCTTTTATACGAAACTTTTTTCCATTTTCAATAATAAGAGAAATAAAGGGAGGGTCAATATACAGGGTGTCTCACCGGGAACTGAATCGATCGATATAGAGAAAAGTACGCATCAGAAGATTTTGAAAATTTAGATAATTACTAATGTCGGTGTGGCCAATCCAACTAAAATAATTACAAACAGCTGGCACTTCCGCTTATACCGGAAGTCGATACCAACTTGCTTATTTCAAATGGAACACCCTATATATTTTAGAGTTTTCGAAAAGAGCATAAAATATTCTGGTTCGAAAATATGTAGCATATCCTATACCTAAACCTAGCCGTTTCAGAGATATTTGACATTTTATAGAAAGTTTGACAGGTGCAACGGTTTGCAAGAACAGTTATAACTTTCTACGTGTAAAAGATCCTCATTTGCTTCTTGTCATGTAAAAAGAACACAAGGAGAACTACGTTCTACAACTGAAATAAATTCAATAATATCATACTAAGTGTTCCGTTTTTCGCATTACATTATGTCAACTTCAAACAGCGAAAACTTGTTTAGGTCAAATGGAACACCCTGTATTTTTTTACGTCAAGTTGTGTAAAATTGAATTCCCTTTTTTCTGATATTAGCATTGTGGGGGTTAAAGTCACAACTATTTGAAATATTTGCGATTTTATTAGAAATTCATGAATTGTTGTAATCATTTCATCAAAATAGCCATGATTAGAAACAATCAGTCATTATCTTATGTCAAAAAATGCCAGCACGTTTAAATTACACCCACGAAGACTTTTTAAATTTGTTTATTATTTATGGAGAATGTGATAAAGTAATATCAAGAACTTGCAGCACATTTGCTACATCATGGCTATTTTGATGAAATGATTACAACAATTCATGAATTTTTATTAAAATCGCAAATATATCAAAAAGTTGTAACTTTGACCCCCACAATGCTAATCTCAGAAAAAAGGGAATTCAATTTTGCACAACTTGGCGAAAAAAAATACAGGGTGTTCCATTTGACCTAAACAAGTTTTCGCGGTTTGAAGTTGACAAAATGTAACGCGAAAAACGGAACACTTGGTACGATATTATTGAATTTATTTCAGTTGTAGAACGTAGTTCTCCTTGTTTTCTTTTTATGTGATAAGAGGCAAAAGAGGATCTTCTACACGAAGAAAGTTATAGCGGTTCTTGCAAACCATTCCACCTGTCAATTTTTTTATAAAATGTCAAATATATCTGAAACGGCTAGGTTTAGGTATAGGATATGCTACATATTTTCGACTCAGAATTTTATGCTCTTTTCGAAAACCCTAAAATATATAGGGTGTTCCATTTGAAATAAGCAAGTTGATATCGACTTCCGGTATAAGCGGAAGTGCCCAGCTGCTTGTAATTATTTTAGTTGGATTGGCCACACCGACATTAATAATTATCTAAATTTTAAAAATTTTCTGATGCGTACTTTTCTCTATATCGATCGATTCAGTTCCCGGTGAGACACCCTGTATAGTGAATAAACCTGTACTATCATCCGCAGAAAAATCGGCAGACAATTTTGGACTATCTTGTATATAATATATAATTTCTATGAATGTGAAGATACATGGTAGCAAGCTCATGGCTGGTTCGAATCCCACTCTTTTATTAGTCTCTCCCATGTCCAAATAAATTATAGTTTCTAAATTACGGCTATATTTACCTATTGATTTGTTGACTTAAGTGGCCTATAAATAAATCTAGATGCTTTTAAAATAACTAAGTAAAAGCTTCGTTCAGAGCGCACCTTTCCTAATACTTATTATATTTTCCTACTTGAGCCTTCAAATTAAATAAATATAATGAATCTTCCTACTCGAGAATATCAAGAAAGTTTAAATAAAAAACAAGCTTCTCACATTAAAAATAATTCGCCGAGAGCTGCCATTATTTAAGGCATCGGCCCCAAAATATAATAAGATGTAGCGTCAAGGAAAACTTGACTCTGCCAAAGCTTAGTAGCTACATTATCCTTCCCAACAGAGAAAAGTACATAGCCTGAAGCTCTACAATAACAATCTTACAAGAGGGTCCATCTCCATCAGCTAAATATCTTTCGAGAAAGCCGCGGGTTACTCTAAACACTCGTCACTTTAAGGCCCTTGGGCTTTGAAAATGCACAAAGAATTCGTAGAAAATTCATATTTAAATTGCACCGGATATTTTTCTTTTATCGTCTACTGTTTTATTTGAGTTTTATTCACAAACGGCATATTTGTATGCCGACTTTCTGTTATTTTTTTGCGAACAAATACGTCGGTAGCGAACGATAAACCCTCTTTTGTTTGAACAAGAAAGAGGACAGGAAAACTTTTCAATAATTTCGATACTTATTGTGCGCGGTTCTGTTGTATCGAAAAGAAGTTAGATCCGTGGAGGATTGTTCTGATAAAATTTGCATATAGTCGAGAATAGTTATTGACATACAGTGAAGAGTGAAGTCAATGTATCCCAATTTTTGAGGTATAGTTCAAGTAGAAAGAAACTGAGACATAAAAAACATAACAAAAACTTTACGACCTCATTACAATACCGGTACGTTTTTTGTGCTGATCGCAAATTGATTCGCTTACCTTTATAAGTTTTTAATGTGCGTCGGGAATGTTTCATGTCAGGCTTGGCGCCATGGCCCTCGGCGATAATAATTATGACGTAAAGTTTATGTTAGGTTTTTTCTGTCTCGGGAATTTATTACTTGAACTATACCTATATAGAATTGTCTGGTTGCCTTCCGTATGCAATAATAATAATAATAATAATAATCGGGGAAGAACAAGGTGTCTGCTACAAATATGCTTGCCGTTCCGATCCTTCTCTACTCTTTCGGAGTAGTGAAGTGGACTAGAGAAGAGCTGCGTCAACTCGATGTAGTAACCCGCAAGAAGATGCATCTCAATAGGAGCTTGCATCCTAAATCGTCCGTTCCACGGTTATATCTCCCACGACATCGGGGAGGCCGTGGACTCTTGAGCTTGGAGAGTCTCCATAGCAGGATGGTTCTGGATGGAGCATGTAAGGTCATCAGGAGTTCGGATCCCCTCCTCTGCATGGTCCGAGACCATGAAAATGCAGAGGTAGGAGCTTTTCTCTTTAAGGCAGCACGGAGAGCAGCCGATGAACTTGGTCTCATCTTCGACGTCGAGCGGGTAAACCCCGACTCTGTCACCGAGTTGGAACCCGTTCGACTAAAAGGCCGCATTAGAGCTGCAGAACACAACATCCTTCTGCAGCTCCATAAGGATAAGCCATTGCACGGGGTCTTCTATAAAAATGTAGAAGACCTCGGCTTATCCGAAAGGCTGACCTTCGCCTTCTTAAGGTCAGCTGGGCTGAAGTCTAAGACCGAGGGATTCATAATGGCTTGCCAGGATGGTGTATTTAACACTCTCGTCTATCGACGTCGTGTCATGGGTATGGAGGTCCCTGATGTCAGCTGCAGGGCCTGCCGCAGGGCGCCGGAGACTGTAATGCACTTACTGTCGGCTTGCCCGACATACGCAGTCTCGGCCTATATTCATAGACACAACGCAGCATTACGAGTGCTTTACTATCATCTAAGGCACTCGTATGGGATAGACGAAACACCAGTGCTGCCTTACGTTCCGGGGGATATTGAGTCCGTTGTGGGGAATGAGAAGTGCCTAATTTATTGGAACTACTCGTTTCCCACCGTCAGGCAAATACAGGCCAACAAGCCTGACATAGTACTCCTCGACCACCAACTCAAGACAATGTATGTCGTGGAATTCTCAGCTCCCGCTGAGAGCAACATTGTCTTGAAAGAGGAGGAAAAACGGACAAAATATCGAGATTTGCTCTTCGAACTCCGCAGGCTTTATCCAGGCCATTCTGTTAAAATAGTGGTACTGATTATAGGAGCCCTCGGTGGAATGAGACAGACGCTGCTTTCAGAACTAAAGATCATACCGGCATGCCGAGATTCGGCAGAGATCTTAGCCGGCAAAATGCAGAAGGCTGTCATCCTCGGTTCATTGCGTCTACTCAGGGCACACGATTCGCGGGCCCGGTAGTCACTCACCCCACGGGCGTGGGGAGTGGCTATTGGTATTTATTACCAGCTCCCCCCTGTGAGGGTCGGAGCTACAGAGTAGGGTGACTGGCTTTTTGTAAAATAATAATAATAATAATAATATTTATTGTCCATTAGACCAAATTACAATGGTATGGGACTCGCCAGAAAATATACAAAAAAATGGTAAAATGTGAACAAATAAAAACTAAATAAATACTAGAGGATATATTAATAACAGAGAAAAGACAAACGATTTATAGACAAGTTTAAAATGTGTATTGTAAAAATTCCTCTACACTGTAAAACATATGGTCTACTAAAAATGTACGCAAAGAACTTTTAAATCTATTGAAATTGCTAGTTTGCCGGATATTGTTGGGTAGCTTATTATACAATTTTATTGCCAGATACTTAGGACTGTTCTCATAAATTGACAAATTATGTATTGGAATTACAAAATTATTTCGGGTGCGAGTTTCATAATTATGATTAAAATTATTTAATAGAAAATTATCCATGTTCGATTTAGCAAATAATACTATTTCCCAGATAAATATGCATGCTATCGGTAAAATTTGCAATTCTTTGAAACGCTGCCTGCAAGAAGTGCGTCGAGGAATTCCAATTATATTTCTAATTGCATGTTTTTGTAGTTTAAAAAGTCTGTCTGTATGATGAGAACAGCCCCAAAAAATTATACCATACGTAACCCTTGAATAAAACTTTGCGTAATAATAAGATAATAAAACATTCTTATCTGTTATATTTCTTAGTCTGTACAGCGCGAAACATATAGTGGAGAGTTTTTACACAGTTCGCTAATGTGCGTTTCCAAATACCCAGAAATTTGGTTGCTGGAACTTGTTCCAAGGATTTTCCATTTATTCTCAATAGATGAGATTTTTTATAGTTTGAGAGTCTAGGAGTAAACTGAATAAAAACAGTTTTTTGTTCGTTTAGTAACAATTTTTTATTTTGAAATTTATTTACAAATCGATTTAATTTAAATTGTGTATCTTGGAGTAAATTTTCCAAGTGAACATTTGAAGTTAACAGTGAATTATCATCAGCGAACATAAATAATGAAGATTTATTGACAATATCAGTATCAGGCAAGTCATTAACAAAAAGTATGAAAAGAAGTGGCCCCGGTACAGAACCTTGGGGGACACCAATAGATATACTTAACTTTTTTGATTTAATACCATTTAATTCTACAAGTTGTTTGCGATTTGACAGATATGAGCTTAACCAATCACCCAATTTTCCGCGAAGACCATATTTTAATTTTTCCAACAGTAAAGCGGTGGTCTACCAAATCAAACGCTTTACTTAGATCCATAAAAATCCCTTGTTATGTACAAGGCCAGATATTTGTTCTGAGCTGACGCTGAACATAATTGTGCAAACAAAGGCATACATAACCTTAAACTTAGCCAAGATCTTCCATTGTACTGTATTATCACAATTTAGGCAGAGTTTAAACTATAGTGGAGTGAAGAAGTATTGTAAAACTTAAAACATAATATTTTTAGTCGCAAACGCCTCTATAAAATCCTTACTTTACTATAAGGAACGTAACCAGACTGCAACCAATAGCTACTCTCCGGGCTATGTGTCCCGCCGAGCGCTGAATTACAAGTTAAAAGCCTGGCGCGTTAAGTGTAATAATTGCATATTACCATCAAAACGCTAATGCTTCGATTGCAACAAACACCAGCCGAAAGACTGATCCTACTTAAAGGAGCTCTCTTGCCAGCCGTCACACACCACTTACAGACTGCAGTTTCGAGCTGTTGGCTCTCGTCAGTGCAAGGTATAGAAGTAGGTGAAGACCATAATCGAACATTTACTCTAAGTTGCAGCAATGGGGTTTTTGCATGTGAGAAAAGTTTGTAATGTCATTAAGTCAACTTTTACGTTATTTTTTTAGTATTCTAATAAGATTAGATCCTTATTTTAGACAATATTTTGATTTATGTATTTATCTCAATACCATGAAAATAATCCATGAGTTCATAAGAAAGAGAGAAAGAGTTTACGATTTTGACGCCCTCAGCAAATTTTCTGGTCAAAAGTACCACAACGTTTCGTTAAAAAAACATGAAAAAAATTCATCGTCAGATACAGGTCCTGCAGCACACTCTATGATCTAACATGATGTAATACATAAATTATTGTTTCTTAGAATAAAAAAAGTTCCTCTAGCAAATTTGGCGAAGATTAGTCAAAAGCGAGGTCAAGAGGCTGTTGAGTTATTGCAAAAAAACGAAAAAATAATTTGAACTTTGACATCCTGTATCTTTTTCCACAGCAACATTTTAGCCTGGCTGCGTGGTTTGTTACCTAATGCCATAAAAAAAAACATATTTGGTAATATCCTCATATTTCACCCAAAGAATCTACCCCTGAACTATGGCATATTATTAATGGTCCACCCTGCATATGGTCGACGATCGAATTTGCCAACCCTGCACATTTTATCTGTCTAAACCAAGTATAGTCCCAGTAAGGACTTCCCTACATTCAAAAAACGCAACAAAAACTTTTCGACATTAATTATATCGCCGCAGGCCATGGCGCCATGCCTGTCCTCAAACGACCCGACGCACATTAAAAACCTACAAAGGTAAGCGAGTCAATTTGCGAACAGCAGTGCAAAGAATGCCGATATTTTAATGACGCCGGAAGTCTTTGTTCCGTTTTTAATTTGCCGGGAACTTATTACTTCAACTATACATAAATAACCATGATTATTAAGTTAGTGACTAATAAGTAAATATTCTATATCAAATTAGTTTATTTTACATTATCATTTTCCCCTTTTATTTATTTTTTCAAAATCTGCAGCGGATAGAGCTTTTTAGGGTTTAGTCGAACCGGTTTAATAGAAGTTACATATTAAAATCTAGATTAATACTGTGCATATATCTCCACTGTCAGTTCTGTGTTGAGGAAGCCCAGAATACAATTCCCATACATTTCTCTAGACATGTAAACAAGCGTATGTGGGAACTAGTGTTATAAATATGCATTTATGCTTTATTTTAAGGCTCGACGTTGAAATTATAAACAGCAAAGCCTGTTAATAGATACATGAGAGTGTTTCTGTATATACTTGACCGAAACTCTGTCACAAATGATAATTTTTATAAATATATTCAGTTTTATACTAAATGTAAAAGTTCAAGTGCATGTTTGTGATATACCTAGATTAGAATTCTATTTTTAAAAGGTAGTTATATGTTTTTAATTAGAAATTAGTTACTATTTTAAACTTACGTACCTAGTTTTTTGACATGAAGAGTAATTACTCGGTCGCGATTGACATGAGATTGACGTTACCGCAAAGAGAACATGAGCTTTTACAAATTAATTAGTGGAAAGAGAATAAGACATATATTTTAAGAACGTGTTGGGCATCTGAAAAAAGCGTTTTGAAGAAGTGACGAAGGAATCAAGTAGAATCTTCTGAAAAGTTAGCTTAGCTTGCTTAACTGAATAAGCGCACTTTTAACAAAATACTGCAAAGTAAACTTGGTATTCCGATACATCATAAATTGTTCTACGTTATGTACATTATTTTATGCTTAGTTTGTTTATCGTTGCTTACGCCACAACGTAATTAATGTACGAATCAGTCTTGGGACACCAAATCGATGTTAATTTATTTACCTGGACAAGAATAATAACCTTACTGTGAAAAAACACGCGATTTGGTACTTGTTCGGACCCCATGTAACGACTACTTTTAATCCAGGTGAATGGGACCCAGAATCACCATAAATCAGACAAAATTTCCATTCAAATGAGAATTCGAAACCCACCTGCAATTGATTTTTCAGCTAACATGTTAAAATGGCTCATAATTTTTTCACACAAAAATGGTATAAAAGCGTATCCACTTAATAAATAGAGCTACGTTCTGGCTCTTTTTTTCGCGACACCTCCCGTGAATTTTATATACAAAATTAGGCTAAATATGATGATTTAAAAAATAGTGACGTGTATACGGCTGTCCATTTTATCTCTCGCACTCGAGAATATCTCACTTAATATCGGTCGTACAAAAAAAAATATTTTTACGAAAATTGTGCCGATTTATATAACCTACAAAATGGTTTAACGATATTTGAAATCCATGGCGTACTTTAAGAGTTATGGCGGAAAACATCGAAAATGCGGGAAACGTCTTGGCCAAATGTCTCCGTTATTTGAAGAGATACGAGAAAAATTCTAAGGCGAAAATTTTTTGCAAAACAGAGTGTATCAACGAGGTTTTATCTAATTTTTTTCAGAACCGCTGTATTTTGAGATTTACTCTTCAGGTTGTATTTTGTATTTTTTTTTAATTTACTTTATCCTTCTTAATTGTGTTAATGTTTTATTACAGCAAAGATTTGAACAACTTATTGAATTATTTTATCGTTTTATTTAATCATACTTCTCCACGGCAAGTATAATGCTTGTTAAAAAAAATTATTGGTTTTAAAAAATGTTCAAAACGGATGTGAAACTGCACCGTTGGCCAAGTTTAAGGTTAGGGATGCCTTTGTTTACATAATTATGTTAAATGCAGTATTGTACGTACATAACATTGCATACAGAAGACAACCAATGAAATGAGGTTTCTAGGTGGAACGTTATAATTTTCTTGTTTATTTAAGGCCTCGACCAGTACTCTGCATATGATATGTTGCATCCAAAATTGCAAATCGTTGATAAACAGCAGGGGTAAGGTAGGATCTAAGACTGTTCCTTGTGGGACTTCAGTTTTTATTATTTTCCGAGTTATTTTCTTAGTGCTAAGAGCATTACCAATTTTTACCGGCTGGGGTCTATTTGACAGATATTGTTTTAATAAGTTGTGGACAATACCTCTAATTCCCATCTTGTTTATAGTTTGTCCAATAATTGGATATGTGATACCGTACCGAAGGATTTTTGTAGATCCAAAAAGATAGCTATGACCGAGGCTATGACATTTTCGTCCTTTCCAAAGTTTGCTATAATTTTATCCGTTAGTAGCTGGAGAGGATCTTCTGTGCTTAAATTTCTTTGGAATCCATACTGATTTTTTGAGAGTACCTACTTTTTTTTTCAAGATACGAACGAAGCCGGGTCACACACTTTTTTAAAATTTTTGAGACACTTATTCTTTACCAACGATATTGGACGTAAGTTTGTCATGTAATTTTTGTTACCACATTTATAAATTGGGGCAACTACGCTTTATTTGAATGGTCCAGGTATGTCTGTGTGTTTGAAGATAAGGTTGATAATATATGCTAGATGTTTATAGATGTGAACCGATAACAGATTTAGTGTTTTTACCGTTATTCCATCTTTTCCCGTAGAGGAGTTTTTGAGGGAACATATTTTTTTTTTATTTCTGTATCATTAACATCTTCCAGGAACTTGGAGTTTAGATTCTGGCTTGTGTTGTCTTTTAAGGTCAGGTTCTGTGCCTGTTTCGGAATGCCACTAGATATTTTTTCACCTATGACAATAAAGAACTGGAAAGTTAGACGCTATTTCGTCTTTGTTTGTGATTACTCTGTTGCCGTCAGTTATTATTATATTATTAAATTATGCTGAATTGTTTCCGGCCTCGAGAATTTTTTTGAAGTTTTAATTAGTGTCGTTACAATATTTCTATAGTTTTTAATATCAGTGTTGTGCTTGTTTTTTAGTAATTTTTGTTTAAGTCTGTGGCGTTTTCTCAGAGTTTAGAATACCTTGAGTCATCCATGGTTTGATTTTAGTGTTTTTACTTTTTATTTTGATTACCTTGGTTCCTTCATTTACGCATGGATTTATGTTTTCATAGAATTCTATTAGTTGCGTTTTTCAGGTTTCTTTCTGCGTATAGGTTATCCCATTTTATTAGTGGTAGTGGTACAGTTCTTAAAAGTTTATTTGTTGTCTATTTTTTTTATGAAATGCTCCTTTCCGGTTTGAGCTGTGAGGTTTCATTACATTCTAAATTGGGAACTACTGGAGAGTGGTCTGTTATGATAGTTTTTAGTACAATGGGCAAGAGTTCATTTTTAAATTTGCATTTATCTATATCTATATATCCATTTATATCTAATACGTTTTAGTATTGGCTCAGATTCATGAAATTGGTATACACATCAATGTTTGGAGTACAGGCGGGGATATTGTGAAACTAACGATATTCGAGGATATTAAAGTCCTCGAGGGCAAGAATATCGTAATTATAAAAAATATGAAGAAAACAAAACCGATGAAATATCGATTTGAGTATAGAATCCATTATACAAACATAAAGATACCTAATGGCAAATGAATGAATAGTGAAAAATATACAAAAGAAAATTGAACATTCTGGTGATACTAACTATAAAGTTTATCAAATTAGCCTTGAAATGTTAGGCATTGTTCGGAAATAAGCGTGCCAAGAGTTTGTATAAACATAACCTACCATAATAATAGGCCGACATTACCTTATCGACAGATACTGAATGTTTTGTCTGATTTGAATGACGTTTTTGATAATATAAATAGTTTATGTTGGTTTATTTCTATTGCCTCAAATTTTACCTGCCCAAGAGCACGAGTCCATTATGTTGTTTACTGTAAATACAATAACTGTGTTTTAACAATGCTGTAATATTTTTGTACATAAATCAATTAAGTGTATTGAATTACAAAAAATCAGCATTACCCTTTACACCACCCATCATATAAAGAAAAAATTATGACAAAGAAGTAGATCCCTTAATGGAACAAAGCTTGATAAAATAAGTTTCTACCTTATATTTATTGTAATACAATCAAATCAGTCAATAAATCACCAATAGCAACAACAACCTGTTAACCAGAAGATAAAAATAATTGCCCTAAATGAAGACAACAAACAACAAACTCTTACCTCTATGTATTATTATAAGCCATAATTTTTCACTCGATCGGGTACATGTCCCGCAAAAAAAATGTCACAACCCCAAGATTTTAACGGGAAACAGCAAAGCACAGGTACAATGAGTTTACAGGATAAACACACAGAACATACACAAATGTACTACGCGATATATGTCACTACAACACCAAAAACACAGAACCTCACAGAAGTTTCGTTATGAATTTCGCGCGTAACAATCAGACAGCACGAAGCGCTACCCCCATAATGACGTCTTTGACTGAACGCAAAAGCACAGAGCAAGCTTTGGAGAGCGAGTAAGCTCAGGCGTTTAGAACTTGTTTCACAAACGTAGGGTGGGAGGACATCGCCAACTTGTCTGCGCGTCAAAAACGGGAATCACCTTAGGAAGTGTGATAAAAAAACAAATACTCATTATGTATTGTTTATTTTATGGTTTATTTGACCTTGTCGGTCTGTTTGATGTCGACTTTTATGTGAAACTTGCGGAACAGGATCGTTTTTCGCTGTATCGCGGTGTTTACCTACTGCATCTTACGTTACAATATGTCATTTACGGATTTAAGTTTGTGCTAACATTTAAAATAATAACTAGCAGGCTGCCTGGAAATAATTGTTAATTCTTGACACTTCGTCACCTGTGAGGCTGTGAGTGTGAGAGATGGCAGAAAAAAATTAATTTTGGACTTGTCAGGACAAAGTAGATATTTTATGATTATTTATACAGGATGGACCATTAATAATAGACCATAGTTCAGGGGTATATTCTTTGGGCCATTATATTCTCACAGAACGCAGCCAGCTTGTCCTAGGCTCATAACAAGTGGTTAATGATATAATTGGAGCATCAGATGAGGGTTTCTACACAATTTTAATTTTATCTTATCAGTATTGTTACATATAGGTCTTACAAAGGATGCAGTTAATTTATTTAAAAATTGTTTAAAAAATAGGCGACAAAAAGTCTGTAGTGAACACGATTCCTCAGGAGACTTATTATTGAGATCAGGTGTACCTCAAGGTTCTATTCTGGGGCCATTACTTTTCACACTGTATACCAGTCAGATTATTTCATGTTTAAAACACTACGAAATTCATTTATATGCTGACGATCACAGCTTTATTATGCATTTAATGCTTCTGAGGTTGATGGTTCATTTTACGCATCAATGAGGATTTAAAATCTTTTTTAAATGTATCAAAAGAACACTACCTTATTATTAATGCCAGTAAATCTAATGCTTTACTTTTCGGTTCTAAAAAATCCCGTCAAATTATTAAAAATCACATTCATATAAGTGTAGATCAAGAAAACCTTGAATTAGCATGTAATTCTATTAAATTAATTTATGGGAATAGGCATTGTTTACCTCAAAAAGTGAAAGTGATGTTATGTGAAAGCCTGGTGTTGTCTTTATTAGATTTTGGCGATTGACTATATGGCCTTAATTTAACTACTCTTTAAAAGAATAAGATTCAAAAAAGAGTCGCAGATTGTTTCATCCGGCATGTTTATATCTTAAAATTTTAGTTAAAAGATCTCCCGAATATTAATACAATAAAATAAAATTTAGGACCGATGTACATAACCTCAATTTACGCCTTTTAACTCCACCTATTCACCGAACAGAACAATTTAAACATTGTTCTAGGTATCAGATCTGCAATGTTTATAAACCTCTACCAGAAAACTTGAAAGAAATGAAATTGTTTCAAAAGAATTTTTTTTCTTTTATACATTTTATTTAACGTCGGCCTATTTCCGCTACTGAGGCCTAACACCGACGCCTGTAGACGAGCTACCCCCAACCAGGAATTTTGCCGAACCTCTTCCCTTAAGAAGAGTAGAGATCTTTTACTTGCCTAACTTTTAATAGACAAGGCACCGACGGCTTTACATCCCCTCCGAAGGATGGTATATCCCCTATACAACCCTCACCTAAGGTTGTATAGCTTCCGAGCATACACTGATATACAAGCCGCTGGAAGATGTGTGAGGCGAGGACGCGGTCTTCGTTGGAACGGCCACCCATCCAACTACTAACCGCGCCTTACGTTGCTTTACATCGCATATCGAAGTATGTACATAGTAAAGACGCACCCACGCTCGCCCCCAAAATAAATTTAAAGATACTAATTTATGATCGACACAATTAATAGTGGATAAAAGATGAAGGGCTTATAAGGTGAAATAATTAAAGAAAGAAAGTTAGTGCCTAATTCGTCAAAAAGAAACAACAATAATGCTACTTTCCTACCTTTATTAGTTTTGCTCAACTGTAAGATATATTCGCTACGCTGATGAGGAGCAATAACTCCGAAATACGTGTCCGTAGCTGCATTGTTGTTTCTTTTTGAGAAATAAGGCACTAACTTTCTTTCTTTAACCATTTGACCTCATAAGCCCTTCATCTTTTAATTTGTATTTGCCAGGTGGAAATAGAGCAGTACACATAGGGCTCCTCGTACTGACTGCTCTCATTTGAGGCCCAAAATGTGGCACATGAAGTATGAAAGTACAAATAGATTACTGTGTACTGTACTTTCCTACCTATATTAGTTTTGCTCAGTTCTAAGATATATTCGCTACGCTGATGAGGAGCAATAACTCCGAAACACGTGCCCGTAGCTGCATTGTTGTTTCTTTTTGACGAATGAGGAACTTCTTTCTACAATTAATAGTATTAACTCCCTAGTTTAGTTTAAAATTCAGTTTAATAAAGTTAATGTTTTCTTTTTGTTATTAACCATACTAAAATATATTTTTGTTATTTACATTAAGTGCAATTATTTTCTATTTATTCTAACTGAATGTAGTGCTCGGATTAGGTTAAGTTGATGAGCAGCTAATCTTTAATAATGCCTTTTTATTTTTATCGTTAATATAGACAGTAGCTTAAACTGGAAAGTTCATTGTGAATCACTGATAGCTAAATTACATTCGGTAGTTTACCAGTTCAAAAATATAAAGAATGTACTAAATATGACTCAGCTTAGGAATTTATATTATGCTGAGGTTGATTCTCGGTTAAGATATGGTGTTTGTTTTTGGGGGGCTTCCACCCTATCAAATAATGTATTCTTAGCTCAAAAGCGTGTAATAAGATGTATGGTAGGCTTAACGACAAGAGACACTTGTAAAAATGCATTCAAGGAATATAATATACTACCACTTCCGTCACTTCTCATTTTTGAACTGTGCTTATATGTCTTCAAAAATAAGAGTAAATTTGTCTGTAATAAGGATTTACATAAAATAAATACCAGGCAAAAATATGACCTCCATGTACCCTTCAATAAATTCAATGTATCTGTAAAATCACCCAGTTGCCTAGGACCAAGAGTTTTTAATCACCTTCCTATAGATATAAAAAATTGTAACGAATTACCGCTATTTAGAAAACAACTTAAATTATTTTTAGTAAGTAAAACCTTCTATAACTTAGACGAATATTTTAATATGTAAAATGTGTGTTTTGTACCTTATTTCTTTTAGATGTTAAGTATGACTATTCCTATACAATATTTATATCATATTGTCACAAAAGGAAAATAAAGTTTATTATTATTATTATTATTATTATTTTAAGTCTATTGATGAACTTTCCATTCCATTCAAATATGTATATAAGAGAAAATTGTAAGTAAATCTTTTTATGTGGAAAATAAAGGCGCTTATAGGCATATATATTATTATTATTATTATTATTATTATTATTATTATTATTATTATATTTACAAAAATCGGTTTCTGCGACATTTGACCTTGAAACATCTTGACTCGCATACACGAGACTCTATCAGACTTTTCAGCTAACTTATAAAATGTCGAAACAAAGATTTGTACAAGTTTATGGCCTATTATCTTTCATTCCGAGGTTGAATCACTATTTGATTGGATTAAAGTTATTGTAGAATTTATAGTTTTTAATATGTGTCGAGTACAATTTACTAGATTTCAACGTGCCGAGGAAAACCCGCAGTCCGCAGTTTAAACCAACGAAAGACACTTTTTCAGCAATTAAGCCAGAACATCTGCTAGAATAAATCTGTTTTCTAAATTAGACACAGTTTACACTCTCGTTTCTGCATTTCTTTCAGGTTTTCGAAGAATAAAAGTCTTAATGACCTAATATATCGCATAACTAATTGCTAAAAACCAAACCAGCTCGCATGTCCTAAAGCGTGACTTTGTTATTAATGTTTGTCATGTTTAAATTATTGCTTTCTTGCTAGTGAACCGTACAAAAGCCAATGATACAAAAATATCCGTTAGTTAACGTATCACCCACGTTTGCATCGATTAGCATTTCATTCATAAAGTTTCTCCAGTCGTGTGTCGTAATCGTAGGTACTTGGTTTATTCCTATTTACCAAGTAAAAGTTTGTAGTTGATGGCCTGCGTCTAAATCGAGAGGGGACACAGCTCTCCCACACGTTCGTATATGGGTACTACTACATACACAGGAGGTACGTAACACGCTTATTTTCTTATTTATCTATTGTGTACTGAAGGAACATGAGAATATTGGCTGGCATATAAACTCTATCTGCGTGGAATAGAGAATAACCCAGAAATATTTTGGTTTTGCAACAATAATAAATCGCAAACATGTTCGGTGTCAGAGCACGCACTCCATCGACAGATAATCCCAAGATCAGTGGTGGACATATAAAATATATCCACGCCCAAAACTTCAGAGGCATGAGTTACACGAAAATTAAAACCAAAATTTACTGCGGGTTCAGATCGAATACCAGCTTTTACCGTTAAATACTGCATGCCATCAGTGTTGGCCCACCACTTCTCAAATATCTTTAATTTAACTTTAAATGATGGTGTTTTTCCTAGCACAGATTGGGCAAAAGTAGTACAAAGACTACAGAAAATCATTAACCAAATTCATACAAACAAGAAAAGACTATTACACAAAAACTAAACGAAGCAAACAACATCACAAGGAAGGTCTGGCAAATAATAAAAAATTCAGTGACAGAAAATAATGACAAAATTACCAAATATATGATCAAAATGATAAAGTTGATACCAACGCGAAACTAGTATCTGAAATTTTTATTAAATACTTCTCTAGTGTTGGTGAAAATTTAGCTAACAAAATAAAATCAAGTTCACTGGCAGAAACAATAAATATATCATCCAAAATCACAAATATTGAAAACTGTACATTTCTAAAACAGGTCACTACAAATGAATAGTAAATAAAATTCATTTCCCAGAATAGACCAAATAACTACGAAAAAACTTAAAAAATAAATCTAATATTCTTAATAAGTATGCTAGTACATTTGATTAACATCCCATTCCAAAATGGATAATTTCCACACTCACTAAAACCAGCTATTATTATATCTATATTCAAAAGTGGCGATAAACTTGTTACAAACAACTAAAGATCAACATCAGTAGTTAGTAACATAGCCAAAATATTTGGAAAATGCATGATCTCTCGACTTCATAGTCACTCACTGTCTCACAACATAATATCGCCAAAACAATTCGGATTTAGACAGAACTACTCCACGGAAAACGCCTTATTTCATTTTACAAACAAAATACATGAACATCTTAACAAAAATGAAGAAACCATTGCCATATTTTTAGTTCTGGCTAAAGCTTTCGAAAGTATATCACACGAACTATAGGTGGAAAAAATGGAGAAATATGGAATTAGAGGGGTAGTATTAGATTGGTTAAAAAGCTATTTATTAAATAGAACAGCCTTAGTACAAATTGATAAAACATTAAGTAGTCCAGAAAATATGATATATGGTGTTCCACAAGGAACAGTTTTAGGTCCGTAATTATTCTTTTTCTACATAAATGACATGCTGGGACTAGATATCTTCGCATATACTGATAATACTAAAAGAGGCTGTATAAAATTAAATGCTGGACGGACAATGTTCTGTTAAGTCTTAATCGTTAAAAAAAAAGTTTATTACTTTCAGCAATAGCTCAAGATTACAACCGAAAATTGAAAATTTAAAATTCCACGAAAAATGTGACTTAGAGCCAGATGTACCAACGAAGTTCAACTGCAGTTCAACCTAAACCCGGTTGAAAATCCTTGACTCCTACTGTTGCTACAATTTTAACCTTAAATTTTGAACTCAGTTCAAAGTTGAACCACGTTGATATATCTGGCCCTTAATAAACTATATCCTTGATGTAGCCAAATGTATCTACAGAAATAGGGAACTAAGAGTACCAACAAACCACATACACAAATACAAAGCAAAATAAACCCTATGCTCTTTTTACTCCTAGACCAAATTCTAATTTATACAAAAAATCTATTGGCTTCACGGGTCCAAAGATATATAGTATTATTTTTGAATACATGAAAGCAGTAAACAATTAAACAATTGCAAATTATTGTTATGTGCACGACTACGCCACCGCCTCATAGAAAATCCCAGAGCGGCCGAGAAACGCCGCGAATGATAGACCGGAACATTCTAGAATAATCGAGTACATTCGACGGGGTATATATACAGTGGATCCAAGCGCACTGAGGACAGTTTTGGTATGAGATAAATAAGTGAAAAAATAAAGTAAGGAACAGTATTAAGTTGTGATTTAAAGTAGTGAATTTATGTTAGATTAAAGTATAATTAGCTGTGTTATTTTTAACAAGTATTAATTATTGTAATTTTAAGTGATTAATAAATCAGTGGTTTGTGAAGATTCTTGTTGCAATTTATTGAACTTACATACAGGGTGTTTACTGGAGATTGAAAACAGGTAACATTATTCTGTAAAAAATTGTCAATAATTATCATGCATAATTTACATTTATTTGAACAAATATTCTCATAACTTTCATTTCAATTACTGGCATTTAATTTCCATTCCATTTCCATTCCATTTAAATACTTTGCCACAATAGTTAATAACTAAACGTCAAATCAAACTTTGAATTATTCTCACTTTATGTCAAAATCAGTTCGAAATGAAAAATATTATAATTTAACGGTTTTTAATGAAAAAGTAAAACTAACTCTGGAAATATCGATTTTAGGTATAGCATATTATATACCGGGTGTTAGAAAAGTATGGGAACGGTGGAAAATCTCGAACAGTTTGCATCAAATCGAAAAATAAAAAAATACGTGTCAAAAATTTTTCAAAAAACTATTTACTGTTACCATTACCAATGACCTCCCACCTCACCACCCTGTGGGGCGAGGGGCAACTTTAAAATTTCAAATGGCAATCCCTATTTTTTTTTGCGGAATCGGATTCAACGGTAAAAAATACGTAAATTTTATTCCGGGCATTTTTTTCGATTCTTGCATGGTGTCACTGTAATTGCAAAAAATGAAAAGAAAACATTACTGTTTCAAGAGTATCGTCTTGTACCCATAAAAAAACGTCCAATTCAAAAACTGAAAAACGTATTTGTTACGAAATCTATCCAATGACATTGGATTCGACTCTCCCTAACCCAGTTTTGAAATTTGTAATGAAAATCCCTATTATTTATAGCCGATTCGGATTCTACGGCCAAAAATACGTGAATTTTATGTCGAGCGTTTTTTTCGATTCTCGCAAGGTGTCGCTGCAATCGCCAAAAATTGAGTGGAAATATGAAAGTTTTGAACGCATACTTAAAAAAATACGAAAAGTAAAACTACTGATCTCAGAGTCAATGATTTTCCGCGCTGTTTTGAGAACACTGATTTTACACGGTGGGGTCGGGCGGAAATCACAATAACTATTAACATTCTGTAAATTTATTAGCAGCTAGTAATTTTCTATTTACATTTTTTACAGGGTAATAAAAACTCGATTTAAAAAAAACCTAACAGTGGTTTTACCTCTTAATTCAGCCACTTCAGACAAGTTATTGATCCCAGCCAGTGAAGGCAAGGAGGTAACTTAGCCATTTAAGGCAAGGTGAGGATTTCGGCCAGTTGAGGCAATTAGTTTACAGCTTAACTGCTACACTAGCAGGTTTTAATTTCAAGATTATAGAAGGTGTTCGAAATGGTGCCCATTGGCTTCTTGCCATTGTCTGAGACGAATGTAAAAATTTTCAATAGCACTTCTTATCATTTGAGGTGGTATTTCTGCAAAAATGTTTATTATGCGTTGCCTCAGCTCTTCCAAATCACGAGGTTTAGTGAAATAAACCTTACCCTTCACGTAGCCCCAAACAAAATAATCAAGTGGCGCGAGGTCGGGAGATCTTGCTGGCCATTCAATAGTTCCTCTTCGACCTATCCATCGATTTTCGAAAGTACCATTCAAATAGTCCCTAACAATATCCCGATAGTGTGGAGGAGCCCCATCTTGCTGGAACCAAACATTATCGAACTCATCGCCAGCAATCTCTTGTATTGCCGGAACTATTTGATTTGTCAACATTTCCAGGTATTTTTCTCCATTCAAATTTCCATCTATGAAAAACGGTCCTATGATTCGATCCCTGAAAACTCCTGCCCAAACATTTAATTTTTGTGGATACTGCGTGTGTGTTTCAAGCATCCAGTGAGGGTTTTCGTCACTCCAATATCTGAAATTATTGCGATTAACTTTTCCACTGCGTTCGAAAGTTGCTTCATCTGAGAAGACAAGTAGAGATGACAAAAAAAATCATCTTCATTTAACTCTTGGTGAAGGTGAATTTTGTAAGGATGAAATTCTTATGAACTGAAAATGCACTCATATCAACCTGTTGACAGGCTTTTCTGATTGATAACCTTCGATTTTCAACAAATGTCTGGACCACTTCCATTTGTCGAGCTTCCGATGTTTCAGATTTTGGTCTTCCAGATTTTGGGCGATTTTTTATTTGTCCTTGTGTCTAGGAATCGTTTGATGGTACAGGACACAGTAGATTTCGAAATTCCCACTTGATCTACACGGAAAGTTTCGTTGAATAAAATCACAACTTCATCATAGGACCTTTCTTTATCGCCCCACCCTCGCATCATTAAAAGAGAAACTCTCTCTTCCTCTGTTAAAGTAGCCATTATGTAGAAAAAAACGCGAGAACTAATGTAAAATGAAATTACTTTTTCCGTACAAAAGTGCGCTCCTGCCTCTACAAAAGTTGGAAGGAACTGAACGTTCTCGTAGAAATTTCACAAAACAAATACTGTTATTAAGAACACTTTAAAAAAACATTCATAAAAACCAAGATATCACAGATATTGTTTTTTAAACTGAATGTTTTTTTGTCAACACGAGTAGCTAGAGTTTGTAAATATTTACAAACTTATGGAAGTTTAAGGTTTATTTCAATTTTATGCGATTGCAGCGACACCTTGCGAAAATCGAAAAAAATGCCCGATATAAAATTCACGTATTTTTAGCCGTAAAATCCGAATCAGCTATAAAAAAATAGGGATTTTCATTACAAATTTCAAAGTTGCCCCCCGCCCCACCCACTGGGTTAGGGGTGGGAGAGTCGAATCCAATGTCATTGGATAGATTTCGTAAAAATAACAAATACGTGTTTTTCAGTTTTTGAATTGGACGTTTTTTTATGGACACAAGACGCTACTCTTGAAACAGTAATGTTTTTCTTTTCATTTTTTGCGATTACAGCACCATGCAAGAATGGAAAAAAATGTCCGGAATAAAATTTACGTATTTTTTGCCGTAGAATCCGATTCCGCAATAAAAAATTGGGGTTCCTATTTAAAATTTTAAAGTTGCCTCCCGCCCCACCCACAAGGTGGTGGGTTTGAACTATTCGAGATTTTCCACCGTCCCCATACTTTTCTAACACCCGGTATAATAATTTCTTTCTAACTTACATTCTAGCCATATATTATTTAATAAATGTTGTGGTTGTAGAATTATGTAGACACTAATGAAAAAATATTCAAGTCGTCAATGATCCCAGCGCGTCCGCCAAATGTTAGAATTCCGAGTTATTCGAATAGGGCGACAAAAAATATACTCACTTTTGTCCAAAAGTGCTTATCCATTATCCTAAGTCCAATTTTGATCACAGTGTTTCAGACAATGATGAGAGGTAGATTCAGATGCACAAATCTCCGATCCAAATTTCCTGATACGCCAGCGCTTATAGACTGTAAAATACACTTAATTAATACGAATATCCAACTCCACCTATTTAAATTTAAATAATAGACAATTAAAAAAGTAATTGCCAATCCCCTTAGGGGTCCTGCTTGGCTGGAGGAAATATAATACAAATGCCGTTATTGTTTCACTTAAGAGCCTTTTGAATATTTTACCACGAAATGGCATTCAAACTCTTTTCTACACTTCACCTTCGGGCATATTGTATTTTTAAGTGTATATTGTTGTTTTAGCTGCTTTTATATTATGATTTTGAAATAAAAACTGTAGAGAGAATATTGCCGATTAAAATTAAATTGTCGAGAGCTTGTAACGGGTAAATTGGAAATGTTTTCTTACACGGGCTGCCGAAGAATTACGTTGACTTAGAACCACCATAGTGTCTTAATGCTAAAGCTAGTAACCAGGGAGGTAGCGACAGATTTTTCGTGTTAATATCTACAAAGCTAGATTTTTTTAAAGCTTTTATTTAACTTGCAATGTATGTTTGTCAGTTGGTTTAGGGCAAATCTTGCAATCAAAATTTCGATTAGTTCTAATTAAGCCAGAGCTTTGAAATTTTGCACATGTGTATAAGTCCGGTGACAATACACTTTAACATTTTCATATAAGAAAAAACAAGATGGGGGCCTCAAGATGGCAGACGACTTTATCGTTTATGATCCGATTCGACTTAAAATCGATATCTGGGGGTTTTCGAGATCACGTATTATGAATTCTTGGTCAAAATTTAGAAATTCAAAATGGCGGCGCCAATATGGCGGACGACTTTTGTCATTTATGGTCCAAATCGATCAAAATCGATATCTGGGGGTTTTGGAGTCACGGATTACGAATTTTTAGTCAAAAACTTAGTTCAAGATGATAGCGGACGACTTTACTGTTTATGATCCGATTCGTCTCAAAATC
The DNA here is from genome assembly GCA_963675555.1 of Leptura quadrifasciata. NCBI lineage: Eukaryota > Metazoa > Arthropoda > Insecta > Coleoptera > Cerambycidae > Leptura > Leptura quadrifasciata. The sequence goes on along the minus strand of OY776681.1, from coordinate 6,272,765 downwards.
TATATCTGGGGATTACAGCATATCAAAAGACTAAAAAGTAAAAAATGGAATTAAAAAAATATATTAAAAAAAGCTTTTATTTAAAAAATGCTCTAAGAAGTAGATTTATGACATAAAAGCTTGTTGCGAGCAATCTCCTTTACACAGAAAAATCTCGCGACAAGCTTTTATATCATAAAAAAATTATATAATGTAACAAAATGATGGATTTGATTTAATTTAATGTTTATATTCTACTTTTTAGAGCATTTTTTAAATAAAAACTTTTAGACAGTATCAATGATGAAAGTGCAAGTCTACTAAACTTTTAGTGTTGCAAAAATGAATAAAAAATTAAACAACATGTTGCAAAAAGTTGCATAAATGTAATATATCTACAAGATTGAAATTTTACGTACTCACAGATGACATAAAAACATACCGGAAAATAATATTCTACCGCTCCGGAAGTGTTGCCATCTCAGGTCTACCACCCACGCAAAGTGTGAAAAAAACGAACATTTTTTACTTATATCTAAGGGGCGAGCGTAGGTGCGTCTTTACTATGTACATACTTCGGTATGCGATGTAAAGCAACGACAGGCGCGGTTAGTACTTGGATTGGTGACCATTCCAACGGAAACCGCGTTCTCGCCTCACACATCTTCCAGCGGCTTGTATATCAGTGTATGCGCGGAAGCTATACAACCTTAGGCGAGGGTTGTATAGGAGATATACCATCCTTCGGAGGGGATGTAAAGCCGTCGGTCCCTTGTCTATTAAATGTTAGGCAAGTAAAAGATCCCTACTCTTCTTAAGGGAAGAGGTTCGGCAAAATTCCTGGTTGGGGGTAGCTCGTCTACAGGCGTCGGTGTTAGGCCTCAGTAGCGGAAATAGGCCGACGTTAAATAAATGTATAAAAAAAATAAATAAAAAAAAAAAAAAAAAAAATACTTATATCTACAAGACTGAAATTTTCTCCTGGAATAGTTTATTTAATACATACCATCCAAAAAAATACAGTCTACCGATCGTCTTATCTTGCAAAGGCCTCGGTAGAAGCAATGGATTGCAGTTCGCGGAAAGTTTTGCTTTTTCCGCTGCGGAATATTAATCTTCAAAGTAGTTTATGCACTATTTAGAAAAAAACTCACACTCTACCTCCTCTGAAAGGTGGCTAAATCTTTGGTTGACGTTGCCAAAATGGCAATACATAGTTAAATCATGACAATTATATTCTTCACTAATATTGACGAACAGACAGTAATGTGTTAATAATCACTTTTATTTACTCCATTATGATCTGTTTCGGTAAGGAAATTTATCTTTCAATCTGTATATTTTTTAATGTCAAAGAAAATATAATAAATATATTAATAAATAATAAATGCACGATCCTATGTAAATCTCATTGTAAGAAATAATTGTTTTTATAATATGATAATTGTTTTTGATGCCTATTTCTCTCCTTGGATCAAAGATCACGAACATGATTTGAAAGGGACCCATCGAGGTCGAAAAATTCAAATTAGACGTCAATCGACATGCCGTTCTGATTGTTCAGCTCAATACAATATTTTTTTTTTTTTTAAGAGGACGGTGGAATATCTTTTGACAAGCTGGAAGCGAAATGAGACAGACGGCACCGATTTTTAAAAATAAAACTGTTTACGTGAACTACTATGAATGTTGCAGATATCAAGTTGTCAACGGAAATGTAAGAACAATTGAACATAATCAATGTTGCTTAAACCACGAGGAAGCCGACCGACACAAAAATGGTCCAAAATGTGTGCAATTTCGAAGAGCTTCAGCCACTATTTAACGATCTCGTGCGATGCTCAGACACGGGTATATTGATAATAATGTTAAACAATATGAAATTTGTACATCCAGAAGTAAAGGTGTAGATGGAAGTTGGCGTTGGCGCTTCAATAAGGTGTATAAACGTTAGTAAATTGTACAAGATGTTTGAATCCAATATATGTGACTGCCTTGCTGCCTTCCATGCTCTAACTGGTTGGAAATAAAGGAAATTAATGGTGTCATGGCCTACTGTGAGATTTATTCTTTTCGCTTTTGCACAAGAGCGTATGTCAAGCCAACCGCGTTTTTCGAATTTTTTTATACACATTACTATTCTTATTGTCTTTGCCGTCAACTTTCATCTCTTTAACTTTTTTCGTATCTCCTCAAATAAATAATAGATAATATAAGCGAGATATTTGGTGTACAAAATAGACAAACGGTGTATCTCCGAGATATTTTAAGATACCAATAATATAAAATACACCCAATTATAGTATTAACGATGATTTTAGAATCAAGTAGCGATTCCATGACCTGCAAGAATATTTTATATTTCTAGACTTACCCAGAAAACTTTGTTGTACAATACCCATCATTCATCGTCAGAAAACACAATTATTGCACTGTTTTTGGAAATAAAAAGTATGTTAACACTGATTCAAATCAAATATATTACAACCGGTATAAAATTCGCGTTTCATTGTTGAAAAAAGTCAACCCATACTAAAGAAACAAAAGCCTATCGTTAAACCTACTGCGAATTCGCGCTATTTACCAAGCAAATTAACAAACAGTAGAACAACTTGTGTAGGTAACTGAAAATACTAGTTGCAGCACTTTAGGTTGCATAACGTCGACAATAAATCGTAAACTCATTGTTGTGACCGGCTATTCTAACTTCTAGGCAACTGAAAATACTGGCAACAATATTTTGAGTTGCATAAGGTCGACAATAAATGTACACTCATCGTTTCTCCCCTTTTCTCTTTTTGAAATATTTCGGATCCAAATGGATAATAAAGAGATTTTAGATACTTTGAAAGCAGCCAAACAGTATTTAAGTCGGCTAAAATTGCTCGACAATGAAATAGAAAGTGCCGTGAAGCAGATCATAAATACTTACGAGGAAACCGAGAAAAACATTCACGAAACATTTTCTAACCTCAAAGAAACGTTGGTAAATATTTTGAACAAAAGAGAAAACTGCCTTTTAGATCAAGCAAAGAAGGTAAGTTATTTATTTATTTATTGCTGTGAGCTTTGTACGATCCATATTACTATGGCTTTCAGACAAGAAAAGAAGGACTGGCCCCTCTGCAAGAATGTCGTGTTGTAATCTTAGAAAAAATTGAAACTACAGATAAATTAATAAATATAGGTAATTCAGTTATAAATGGAGGTAGAGACAACTTAGCGAAATTCACCACGGATGCCTGTTTACTAGGCAGCTTGCCCGAAGTACCAGAACTGAAAGAAGTGCCTTTTATTAGTTTTCATTGCGAACCTACCTCGGAAATTGAAGTTAAGGATGCTCTGGCACAGTTTGGAGAGGTGTGCAGGATTGCGCCTATTCAGGTGAGAGTGAGGTGGAATTTTAATAATTTCGCTGGAAGTAAACCACCAGCTAGATAAACGGTGCGAAAGCTTTGGTAAAATGACTAAATGAAAACAGTAAAGTGGTTCAAGCTCTATTAAAAACTTAGGTCCCAATCCCAATGGATCTTTGGGAAAAATATTTTCAAACAACGTGTTTGGTTTATAACTGAGTAGCGTTTAAAAAAATGACAGAACGGAAATAAAATAAATTTGGAAGAATTTTTTTTATACAGGGCATTCCATTCATAAATAATTTTAAAAAACAGTGCTATAAGCAAATAATATTAAAAAATCATTATATTTATTTATATGTTTATTGTATGACTGGTGGTTGAGAGGTGAGCGCACTTGCCTCTCGCCCAAAAGTTCCGGGTTCGATCCCCGGTCGTGGCAGTGGAAAATACTGTGAGAGGGATTTTTCCACTATACACGGATATTGGATGTGTGTCCTTTGTCTCTAAATGTGTAGCCCCCTCCCACACAAGGCTCTTCTAGAGCCTTCCGGGATAAAGGGGGTCGTAATTACCTGTGATGTTATTTATTATTATTATTATTTATTTATTATATTTAATACAAAGAAATTACGGGTGATTCTATGTTAGGAGATCATCGATTGTTAGGACAGGCGGCAAGACAAAAAAATGTTTAAATTAATCTTGTAACAATATTTTTTTATTTAAGCACCTACTTTGTGCATATCTGGAGGATGGTCAGCAATTTAATCAATTTTTTCTTATTTTAGTAAAGATCGGCGGAGATATTTCATGCAGGTGAGAGATGCGCTTCTTTTCCAGACGTTCCTCGTGCGTTTTTAGATTTTGAACTAACTTCCTTAACATAGTTCAATTTGGCTGCAGAGCATCTGGAAATCGATCTCCGTAAACCGTGACTGCCATCTCAGCGTCAAAATTGCACTGACAATAAATGCTAATCATATCAAATTTGTTATTATTGGTGTACGCCATAATTACTGATATAAAACTTGTCTTAGAACTCGACAATGCAACATACAACAGTGACAGTCTGTCAAATTTGTTAATAACTGTATACATTGCTTTTCACTAATCATGGCATAGCTGATTTTTACGATTCAATGATACGAATTGTGGTTTACGTAAAATACTAAATATTGACACTATCGGTTAAAATTTTTTTGACATGTTTTATATTATTAAAAAGAGAGAAATAAACGGAATTAATGGTGTCATGGCCTACTTTGAGATCTGTTCTTTTTATTTTTGCACAAGAGTGTACGTTGTTCGAATTTTTTGATACACATTATTATTCTTATTGTCTTTGCCATCAACTTTCATTCCCTTAACTTTTTCGTATCTCCTCAAATAAGGAAGCTATAACCATTTATGGTTTTCCTATTTTTCAGGTTTTTGTAATATATCTCACAAAGTAGGCTATGTATTTCAAATTTCTTTTTATTGAAATATAGCTCAAAAAAGGGATAACTATTTTTAAAACTTTATTCTTCTACAATAGATGTTAAGCGAGATATTCGGCGTGGCCCTCGTAAAATAGACAGGCGGCATACTCAAAGGCCTTTGACAAAGTCAATCACAATTTACTAATAAATAAGTCTCAGGCACTTGAAGCAGGTAAGGGGATTTTAGACTGGATTTATAGCTTCATATGTGATAGGTGTTAATGGGTAAAAATTAATAATTATGTATCAAATGCAATTGATGTCCTATCTGGAGTCCCACAAGGGTCACATTGTGGACTAATTTTATCTAATTTATTTATTAATTATATTGGCCAGGTTTTGAATCATTCTGACTATCTTTTCGCTGATGATCCAATAATATATAGGTCAATATCTCAAGATAATAACGCTGACATGTTCCAGGCTGATATGAATAGTTTCTATGGATGATCTGTGGTCAGTTGAAATGTATTTGTTGGACCATTACCGAACAAAAGTTCTTATATGTAGTAGGTCCAATATGTCCATAGATTTCAAGTTACGGACACTTGAGCGTCAAACATTGATTATTCATTTACTTAAAGGTTTTTAACTTTCCAAGTGTATAGTAACTCTGTGTTGAGATTTCAGAGGAATTGACCACAGCAAAAGTTGTAGGAAAAAGAGTAAGATGCCTTGTGATGATCTTGACTTTGACCACTAGCAATTATTTTTCAAGGTCATTTGATTGTAAACTCCTTTTTTTTTTCAATAAAACCAATATTTTACACCTTGGATTCAGAAAAAACTCATAATCGCCCTTTAAGATATGTCTTTCAAGAAAAATTTATATCTTCAGTAAATATGTCTAAAAATAATGGTGAAAAATTATCTATACTATGACTATAAATATAAAATGTTTGTTCTGGCGCGTATATCAAATACAAACCACCCAAACATATAGTTTTATATAAAGAGAGATGAACTTTTAATGATATTTCAACGTCGAGGTCACTAGAAGTTACTTTATTTGACTTCCTACAACCTACATCTGCGTAAGATCTTGATAAATCAGAGGTTCCAAGCTATTTTGTCACACTTTCAGATGACCTTCAATATAACTTTTTCTGGAAAGATTTATATCTTAAAGTGAGCTTATGAGTTTTTCCTGAATCCAAGGTGCAAAATATTGGTTTTATTGAAAAAAAAGAGTTTACAATCAAATGACTGAAAATATTGCTAGAAGTCAAGGTCATGGTAGCTTACTCATTTTGCTACAACTTTTGTTCTGGTCAATTCCCCTGAAATCTCAACACCGAGTTACTACAGCACTAGGAAAGCTAAAACCTTCAAATAAATGAATAATCATTATTTGACCTTCAAGTGTCCGTAACTTGAAATCTATGGACTTTTTAAACCTACTGCACATAAGAACTTTTGTTCGGAATGGTCCAACGAATACATTTCAGCTAGTTTTATCTCAACAACTGTATAACTTTTACCGGGTATTTTGTGCGGGGCCCTTCGATTTGCAAACGGTATCCTCCACTGAAAGAATGCATTCACAACACTTGGCTCACAATTAACAATTTCTTTCATATTTTCTAGATAACAGAATTAATCGAAAAACCTGGCGCCATATTAGTCGAGTGGCAAAGTGTTGAAAATGAAGACAGAATGACAGATATTCAGGAATTTAGGCTCCAGAGAGCATTTGGAGATGTGATTGCCGAAAAACATTTATTAGTTAATTTCAATGATTGCTATAAAGGTGAGAAATTTAACTTTTATAGTCGTCTACAATTTTACTCTGTGGATAAAAAAGCCAACAAAAACTTTAACCCATTATTAACGTTGAACCATTCGGTATGGTGTCATCAAACAAGCCGACGCATACCTGTAAAGGTGACTCAATTTGCGGACGAAATAGTATAGAGTAACGGTATTTTAATTAAGTCGTAGAGTTTTTGCCTTTTTTATCTGCAGAGTAAAATTGCAAACGACTTTACCACTATTTCTTAAAAATTTGAATGTTTCAAAGAATATAGTCCTGTACTTCTTTAGTAATTGTTAGTAAATGGCAAACTTTCTGCCATAATAATACTGCTCCAATTTTTTAGGCCTAGACACACAGTTCTTAGTAAAAGATCTGCAAGCGGATCAACCATATTCGTTCCGGGTATGTTGCAAATTCGAGGGTACCCTGGAGTGGTCTCCATGGTCGCTACCGCAAGTATCCAAAACCACTTTAAAGCCGTTTTCGTGGAGAGTCCACGAAGATTATGTCATGTCAAATGAAAATAAAATAGCAAAACCGGTCAAGAATTCTCCAAGTATTTTATATTCTGACGGACCACAGTTCTGCGTTGGACACTCTGTTGAGTTTACAGTAAGAGAAAACATAATTTCCAGCATTTTTGAATCAACCAAAACCATAAATAATGGAGTATCATAAATACTTGTTCCTTTTAGTTTTTAGATGTTGACTCAAGTGATGCCATAGTAGGACTAGTCTGTGATAATCCTGAAGATATTTCCTGCGAATTGAATTCACTCCAGGAGAATTCATTTTTAATAAACCGATTCGGAAAAATCTTTGTAGATGGCGCAGAGAAATCGACAAAGCTGTCAGACTTTGCCACAGGCCTTAAAGTATGAAGCTAAAGTCGAGGCAAGAATTCAAGCGATGCACGTCACGAGTGATCTCATTAAAGAAATTTTAATACTAACATAATTTTTAATCATTAATTACGATAAAAAGGGTAATTCTTGACACCAAGTTATTAAGCTTTTTTCAGAAATAGGTACAGTTTAATGGGGCTTCATGATTCTTAACAGTATTGTCTTATTTATAGAATCGATCTGTGACGTGCATCGCTTGAATTCTTGCCTCGACTATATATTCGCAGTCTATTCATGATCTTTTGTATTGCAGTTGGCCATGAATGATTGATGTTCATTTTGTATTTTAATATAGGCATTGCCAACTTGATCAAGATTTTTCTAATGAGTTTGTCAAACAACAAAACAAATTCATTTTACTTTGTTTTGTTTGCATTTCATTGTCATAGCACACTCTTAAACGTCTCATGTATTAAAACAACTCAACAAGTGACGGCTTCAGGCTTACACTAGGGCGGCAAAGAATCGCCTTGTAAGACAAATATTTCCAGTTGAAATATTATTGGACTTAATCAGGGCCCATTTTAATGCAAAAATAACATGATAGACAATGCTTACAACTGATTTACTGATAAACTTTTTTTTAGGTGTGTTTCACTTGCGATTTGGTGAACGACCAGAAGGTTAGAGTTAACATAGACTCGAATGACAAGCGGGTGACTTATGACTGGCCCGTGAGTCCCGATTCAAGAATGCATTTTGTCTCGCAATTTTTTTCTTCCAATTGGAAAGTGATGGTGGAGTGATTTTCTCAAGGTTCTATTCAGGATTTTTTGTACAAATATGCCTGTTGATCTTTTTAATACTGTTTAATTATGATATTGCAATTTAATAATCTCAGAGGTGCATTGATCTTTTTTAAATAATTTATAATTAAAGATGTTTATGTAACGTTGTTTTTCATTGCTTTGTCGCACTTTTGGAAGTGTGATCTTGTGCGGTTTGTGCTGTACGTACAATATCACACCACTTCTTATTCATTCCTCTTTTCTTTCAGTCAGTATCAAAAGGCTAACAACTTTGGCATTGAATGTTTCTCATTCCTCAATTATTCATGTATTAAACGAAAATAAAATGCATCCCTATAAACTGATCCCAAGTCAGGAGTTTAGTGAAGATGATTTTGGTATAAAAACGTATTTTTGTGAACATATTGATGCGAAGGTTAAATGACAATGTTATCCAACTGGAAAATGTTTTGTTTTGAGTCCACTATTACTCTTCATGGCCATACTGGTCAAAACTGTTGCTACTGGGCTAATGAAAATCCTCATTGAATGAGAGAATTACAAGCGCAAAATCCAGGTTCATGTTTGGGCGGGGATAATTGGAAAATATGTCATTGTTCCCTTTTTCATTGATGGTCATTTGAATGGAGATAATTATTTAGCTCTGCTCCAAAATCTAGTTGCCAACTTTGGCAAACTTATATCCTGCTCAAGCAAATCTACAAGTTCCAGTGGATGTAATATAATTCCAGCAAGATGGAGCACCACCACATTACTGAATCGAAGTCCGGCAATACCTCGACTCAACATTTCCAAATCGGTGGATAGGGAGGCGAGGATCTCTAGAATGGCCAGCACGTTCTCCTGATCTTACACCCTTAGATTTCTTTCTATGGGGATATGTGAAAAGTATGGTATGCAAAATTTGTAATTTACAGGATGTCATTTCAGAATCCAAAATCGACGTGTCTCGAGATTTTTTATAAATATGCACAATAATTGGAATACATAATTTATTCCATTTGGCTATTCCACACCATATTTGTTGACTGTTCTATAGGATACTCTCGAAAATTAGATAATTTCTTAGGTATAATTATTATATTTGTAATTTCATTTATCTCCCGATGATGCCATCTTGGTTGGCAAAATGCTCGTTAGTATTCCATGGAATACTGAAAACAATAGAATTCTTCTTCTAATCAGCGCTAACTTTCTGTCAAAGTATAAACGAACTTTCCCTCTTAATGTATCATGTTTACAAGATAATACGGTTCTCAGATAAGTTATTTTCAGCATTTCATGTGGATAGTTAGTTTAAGATGCGCAGTACAGGTATTATACAAGGAGTAGTCATTTGATATCCTTATTTTTATAACGAGCAAGAACTGCGCTTTGATAGGGTATCGAATTTTCTAACCCCGCTGACCTTGTGGCTTTATATATTTGTTTAAACTTATTTTGCTGTGAATACAATAATATACCTACTTCAGAGATAACAAAACTATCAAAAAAAAATATATTATCTCGTATCTGATAATAACTAACACATAGAACACCTATTATATTATTATGAGCTAATTAGTTGAACGATTATTTCATACTGTGGTACAACAATCATCTTAAAGATATATAGTGCTAAGAATTTTTAGTGAATACTAACAGAAAATAACTGATATATGAAGCATGTAACAAGGGTCAGTAATAGTTCATATTTAAGCAATTTCTATGTCTTTGTGTACAAAAAAATTCAGGGATATAAAAGTTATACATGCAAAAAAGAAAAAGGTCTGTTTAAACTTGCCTGATTTTAGTTTCTAGAACAGGAATTCTCCACGAAGACGTGACTAATGCTTTTTGATGTCCAAAATTATCCAAACACTGTCGAGCTAGGAAAAACTTGATTAGGTTTCTTCTTACTTAAAGCTACCGAAAATCTAAGGACTTACGGTCTTTAAAAACATTTCTCAACTTTCATTTAATTTGCATTTACCTACGACACCCTGAAAATCGCGGTAAAATCCACCGCTCTCTAAAACATTTGACAAACGATTGGCAATTTGAAAAGTTGGCGGTGGTGAAATGAGTAACTCCAAAGATAAATACCTGGGAGTATGTTCTGAAATATCCACTGAACTGAACTCGAGGTAGCGTTCGGCAACTTTATGATAAAAGAAACCAATATCAAAAATGTATTTAACATTTTCAAGAGGGAGACAAAAAACCTGGGCTGAATTAATCACAGAAAGAAAACCTAACAATTTGTAAAAAATTGGTTCCATAATTTTATTTGACTAAACATTCGTGTTCTTAATGCTCAGACAGAATCTCAGAAAGAGAACAGATGATGGATGATGCAGTGTCTTTCCTTCTTTATCGTCCAGTTCTTTGCGAGAGTAAGCAAATTAAAAATCCTATGTGAGTATGCTGTTGTAAAAGGTACACACTCCTTAGAAAATCAACACCACGTGGTATTGGTGGTGGTGTTTAACGGCTTTTAATTATCGATAAGGAATTTCCAAGAAGGTTATGATCATTATATTACAATTATATGGGCGGGGCCTAAATAGTGAGCGAACAAATTTTTGCCAACTTGGATGATCAAGTCTCACGCCTGATGAATCTAAAATCAAGCATGCTGATTAAATTGGTCTAACGTTTTAGCTATTCTACTGAGGGCAGATCGTCCAAGGATTTTCTTATTAATCGTGGGCGTTTCAAAATTCTCAATATAAACCTTAATTATTTGAAAATTCAAACATAATCCCGTGCAACTTGTGGGCGTTCTGTCATGCGCAGCGCAAAAGAGCACAGAATTGATAATTGATTAGCTTAGATGCGTTAAGCATGTTTCACAGACGTGAATCGTGAAAGACTCGAGACGGATTTGATTTTAGATTTTCAGGCATAGAATAAATTTCTCCATAACTTTCTATTGGCTCTTTAACCGTCGTTGATTGCTACAGTTTTTTAAATTGTCAATATCATTAAAAAGTCGCCGGTTCCTTTCATCTACAAAAGACTCCGCATCTGTCTAAAACTGACTTCACTCAAATTTCATAAAGCCATGTATGTTGTACTTTTAACCATGTTGAATTACAAACATATACTATAGATTTGACTGAAACCACTTTACATAAGGACAGATGCGGCGATGCGGAATCCTTTAACATTTCACCACTGTCGACTAAAATAGGACCCTCAGATTGTAAGTTGACCGACCATAGCGATTTTCAGCAACGCTTAAAGTGTAGATGTAAAACACGGACCATTAATTAATTTTAAATTTAATGTGGTAGAAAAGGAAATACGCTTTCAACGCTGCGTCTCGTTTAATTTCTTTGAACGTACCTTTATCCTATAGGAATTTGCGAACACGCTAAATAGTTTGTTCGTTCACTTCCGGTACAACAAATGTCAAAACATACATGCGCATCAAGTGGTGGGGGTGGGGACACAGGTAGAAAATAGTGCGAATACACAAGTCGGCTGCTTGTTTTATCTGTAGTTTATTTTTATTTTGTAGTTTGAAAGTTTTGGTTGTGTTAATCAACGGGTAACTAGACCGGTGGGTGAATTATGTTAAAATTTTTTTGTTATTTACATTATCTAGATTAACTGTTATACGTTAAATCATCAATTTAGCGATAGATTTTATCAAAACTATTTTGAGCTTGATTTACGTTTCTTGTCCTCCTGACCACCAAGGATTTATGGCCTTTGGTTTATTATGTGATCGTGTAACTAAAAATTAATGGCACAACTTTATAGTGAAGTAGAATTTTATTTTCTAGTTTCCAGTGAATATTTTTGGCGTCTCAGTTCGGAGGTTAGATATTTGTTTGCAACATGGAAGCTGTAAGTCCCCGATTTTCTGTCATATTGACGTTTGACTTATCCATATTTTATTTTAGTATTGTCCAGTTTGCGAGGGAAACCAAGGGGAAGATAGTGCAACCCACATTTATAGTAAACTACATCGATTTAATTTTTTACTCTATGAATGGAACAATTACAGGTAAGATGTTTCCCATGGGTATTAAAAATTTTGCTTCACACATCTTTAGATATTTTTAGCATAAGTGCTTATATAGGAAGAATATTTTAATAAACATATCAACATAAAATTTATAATAAATGAAAAATGGCAATGCATCTCTATATCTAAGTTGGTTAATATAAAATGTCAATTTATAAGTTATGGCATTGTTATCTTCAAATGTTATTCATATTTAAAACAAACTGCATTTAAGCAAATTTTACAGATTAGATTATTCTGTTATTGTTTCAATATTGATTGTTTCCTTTATCTCATACTTGATATGGAATATTAGTAATATACTATCACTATTTTTATGTCTAAACAATACCAAAAGAAATATTTTATCAAATAAATTTATTATTATGAAAAGATAAGTAGCATATTTTTATGACAATTAATTAGGGCTCCGGCGTGAGTTATTGGTTATACTTCTTTCACAAAATCACCAACCAAATGTATACTTTGGCTTAACGAATCATTTTTGTTACTCCGAAATTTTTATGTGACTAGCACTTTTTTTATTATTGCCTGATGGAGGCTCATATATTTTTGTAAATTTGAACCATTTATTTAGTATCTATCTGTTGTTTAAAAAAATTACAGATAGGTAAATCCCCCATATATCTGTTGAGTGGGATAACAAAAGGACTTTGACTTATTTTATAATGTAGCAATATAAGTACTTTGATAGATAAAAGATTTATCTTTACCTAACTGTAATAATTACATAAACAACTAATAATATACTTCTGGAAATCCCCCGAGACCTATCTATTATTAATTGTATCTGATGTTAAAAATAACTTGTAACAAAAGGAGAATAATGTGAGGGATAATCTGATGGTTTTACCTTAATTTTTTATACATTTATACAGAATGTTTTAAGGTGCTTTCCTTGGTGTTAACAAAATATTCCTTTGGATTTCATTATGTTAACCATAATGTAATTTTTTTTGGTTGACTATGTGCTCTAAATCCCTTTTTAAACGATGTAAAACACAATGTACATTAGTCACTAGCATGTGTTCTTTGGCTAGTCAAGTCTCCTGATTACAATCCTTTGGGTTTTTATCTTAGGAGGAATACAAAATTTTGGTTACTAGTGTACAATTTTAAAATATTAACTTTTCGGTATAGTGTATATACAGATATTTGTTGAATATATTTCCATTCCAGTGTATGACTGGTGGTCGAGAGGTGAGCGCACTTACCTTTCACCCAAAAGTTCTGGGTTCGATCCCCGATCGTGGCAGTGGAAAATACTGTGAGAGGGATTTTTCCACTATACACAGATATTGGGTGTGTGTCCCTATTCTCTAAATGCGTAGCCTCCTCCCACACAAGGCTCTTCTAGAGCCTTTCGGGATAAAGGGGGTCGTAATACCTGTGGTGTCATTCCCATTTTCACCCCCGAAAACAAATTCATCTAGTCCAGGAACCGTGAGTGAAAATGTTTCTAAAAATGAAGTTAATTTCACTGTATCTAATTGTGTTCCAAATTTTTGTAAAAAGATGGTATAGGTTCGTTTCATGTTAATATTCAGTGCGTCTCAAATAAATTGGAAAAATATCTCTTCTTAGATAAAATTAATTTTGACATCTTGTGTTTCTCTGAACACTGGTTGGATAATAGTAACCATAATTCTTTTAGTTTTCCACATTTTAATCTGGCAACTTTTTATTGCAGAGAAAAATAAGCATGGTGGTGTCGCAATTTTTGTGAAAAATACTGTAAAATTTAAACAATTGCAGGGTAATGAATTTTGTAGTCGATTCCATGCAGAATTTTGTGCTATTGAAATTTTGAACATTAATTGTCTATAGATCTCCCTGGGTCAGTTTATCAATATAAAAGCCAACAAAAATGCTGCCAGTCATATCTGGAGAAAAAGCATTAGTAAGACAGGCATTGATAAGCTCAAACCCTCTTTAAATAATGTTGATTGGGGTTTATTTGAGAATTCGAACTATAGCAGAGTTTTTAGTAAACACTTATTCATGTCTTATTGAAACTCATTTTCCACTAAAAAAATGCAAAATTAATCACAATTCACCCGTTCAGTTGTTTAATGACTCACTCAGAGATATGAGGGATACACTTTCTTGTATAGAGACTATTTTAAATTGCACCAACGATTTCAGTTTGTATAACATTTTAAAAAAGGAATATAAATCTAAATTAGTTGAAGCTAAAAAAGCTGTGCATGATGGTTCCATCAATAATCCTAGCAATGAGGCCCGCGACAGCTGGAAGTTGATTAATTTCGAATGTAATAAATCAACATCTAATTCTTCTGAACACAGTATCTCCTTAAACTCTTTTAATACATATTTTTGCCTTACCTGTTTCGAACATCTATGCAACAAATTACCTGAAAAAACTACCTAAGCCACATTTTTTTTTTCTTGAACCAGTTTCGGAACATGAAGTAGCCGAGGCAGTAAAAATTTTAAAAGATTGTAATTGCACTGACATTTATGGTATAAATAGTCGAATTCTTAAAGAAACCATTGATATAATGCTACTGCTACTTACATTAATTGCTTATCAATGCTTGCCTTAGTGAAGGTCATTTTCCAGATGTGCTTAAGGTTGCGAAGGTTTTACCTCTGTTTAAAAAAGGAGATATTAACACTATCTATAACTACCGGTCCATTTCTATAATTCCTATTTTTCCAAAAATTTTCGAAGTCATTCTTAAAAAAAGCTTGTCAATTATCTTGAGATTAACAATGTCTTAAACTGCGGCCAATTTGGCTTCAGAAGTAAATGTTCTATCACGAAAGTGGTTTTTAAAATAGTTAGTGACATAGTCGAGAGCCTTGAGTATGGTAAGTATGTGGCTGTAGGCCTGTGTGATCTTTCTAAAGCGTTCGACTGTGTCTCACATGAGTTGCTTGTATGTAAAAAAATTAAGCTTTTATGGCATAATAGGTTTACCTCTGAATTTGTTCAATTCCTATCTGAATCATAGACAACAATCTGTTGCTATTAATAACTCTAATTCAGACCTTTTAACAATAAGGCACAGGGTGCCTCAAGGCTCTGTGCTGGGGCCCCTATTATTTATTTTATACCTGAACGGTTTCTTTCATTTTATGTCTCCAATAAAATGGCTTGCCTATGCCGATGACACCTCGATTTTGGATTTTAATTCTAACATTAGTAATTTAAATAGGGACAGCATTAGTTCAGTACAGCAAGCTAGTAATTGGTTTTCTTCCAATAATCTTAAACTTAATGAGGATACGACTTAGAAGCTCATTTTTTCTACAAACAACTTAGTAGTAAAAGGTGACAGCATTAAAATTGTTGGCGTTGTCTTGGATGACACCCTCAGCCTCAGCTGGTTCAATCACGTGCAGATATTCACCAACAAGCTGTCAAGCATTATATTTCTGTTTCGCAGACTGAAAAATATACTGTGTTTTAGCACCTTAATAAATTGTTATTTCTTTCTATTTCATTCTCACATTAGTTATGCAATTCTACTATGGGTTGGCTTAACTCATGCAGAAAAAATATTTCGGTTACAAAAAAGAGCAGTTAATTAACAATGCCGGATGGAGTGAGTGACCATTGTCAACAAATTTTCAAAAAACTAGGTATAATGCTAGTTCCCTGTTTGCATATGTACACCACATTACTTGAAATCCACAAGAACATGTATTCCTTTTCAACTAATTCTGATTTCACAATTATGACACGAGGGCTGCCACTCAACTCAGAAAGCCTAGGCTTAGATTAACAAAATCAAGCAAAAATTCGTTAAATCTCCTACTATATAATCATATTCCTCTTGACATAAAATCTTTTAATTTCAATACTTACTTCTAAGTACAAAAGTATATCTTTTCTTTTATTTTGTAATTTCCCGATGTTACATTTTTTAATGTTTGTTTTATTTTATATTGTATGTTGTTTTATACATTGTGACTGTTCTACATACTCATATTTGTTTATTTATGGTGTTCTGTATCATATACTTTTTTGTGACTTGCCAAAAACAAATTTTTGTACTCTTGATCAAATATTTCTACTCTATTCTATTATTTACTATCTCTTGAAAAGAAAGCAATAGAATTTCAACGAAATTAAGTAAATATTCATGTCGTCCTTGTCGATCAATATACTTTTGACATTGCTTTAAAATTAACTACAAATTCATTGTGTAATTTTGTTAACAGCAAAATATTTGTTGAAAGTTCGTGTTTTATTTTTTATTTAATTAGGTATCGCGGGCACTGTTACATAAGAACAGATGGGAATAGTTAACAAAATATAAAATTACCTATAGATACACAATTAATGCTAAAAGAAGACATACTCAAATGAAAATAAAGTATATATAACATAATTACATAAGGCATTTAAACACTCATTAAGATTATAAATATATTTTTCAATTAGGTATTGTTTTAATGATGTTTTAAAACAATTAAAATTCCTAGCATTCAATATATGGTTTATTTGACAATCTATTATACATTATTCGTAAAATCATATCTAGCGAATGGAGTATAGGGGAAACTGATAGAAACGGAAAATTGCTTAAAATCAGAAAAAGTTACAGTAAAATAAGTTGTCTTGCAAAGTTCAGTTTTAGGACCCTTTAGACCTTTTCAAACAGTCATTAATGCACTGGATTCATTAGATGAATATTTTCCACACATGATCTTTTACTTAATGCGGGAAAGACACAAGCAACACTCTCCGGCAATAGGAATAACAACTAACTAGATGTTATAAAAATGAGATATAGAGCATCTGTAAACAATGTTTTAGTTTGAAAGAGTGTTTTTTGTTTCATGTGTGACATGTTCCACACCCTAAAAGTTTTATATGTAACTTTTTTTATTACTGTAACTAACAAAGTATTATCTATCTCGTATAGTAGAGGAAATTTGGCTATATATGAAATATATACCTTTGAAAATTAGTGCCCTTACCCCGGGGGGTTGCAGCCCCCATTTTACACCGCCAATTCAATAACGCACAAAGTTTTCAACGAAATTCATTCAAGATTTTTGGAGTCGCTGATTACGAATCCGAATTGAAAATTCAAAATGGCGGACTTTAAGAATTAATTCCTGATTTACGCCGTTTCTATTGATTTTACTGAAAAATATATAGTGTAAAAAAGTGTTTTGAATGCCATTTTGCATGTTTTTTTTTTATGGGAGAAAAGAATTAATTTATCTAAGAAAGAGAAAGTTTAATAAAAAATTAATATACAGGGTGGGGCAATAGTGCTTCGGACCTCGATATCTCGAGTTCTATGATAGCACATTAGCATTGAATATCTCCCAACCACTTGGATGTAATGAATTTTTGTTGTTGAAATAGTGCAATCTGCAGATGGATATTAAAAAAAATCACTACAATCACAATTATGGGTTTTAAGAAAAACTTATGTGAATACCAGTTACGAGACGTCTAATTAATGTTTTTGGATCATTTTCATTTCCTAAAAATGTACAGGATGGCCAAAAATTATTGTTTAGTTAAGAACATTTTAAATTGAATTTGTCAATTTTTTAAAATGGAACACCCTGTATATTTTTCGACGATGTGATGTAGAAATAAAAAACGAATATTTTTTGTAAATACTTCCCTATGGCTAATTGTAACCTTTTTCGTTTTATAAAATAAATAATTGTTTATAATATACAACTATTTTGAGGAACCCAATAAAGAAAAATATATACTTAGGGTAAGAAAACAGTTGCAACATTTTTCAAAGTTTTACATTTCATGTGTTAATCCAGTCAAATAAGACATTGGCCAGGACATTTGAAATAAAAAGCTAAAAATTGCTAGAGATGATGAGCATGATGTCCTAATGGGAATCCTGAAAGTCCCACAATCCCACTTGGGGAAATTCCGCCATCTTGGATTTTTAAGTTTTGAGCATAGCGACTGAACCAAGCGTCCGATTCATCTTTGCTTTCTGCGTCAAATTGCGTAGTTTACTGTTCTTTTTCTTTCAAAATATGAAATATTGTCCAATTTTTTTAATAAATAAATTTCTATTTATTAATTATTTTTTTAAGAAAGTACATTTTTGCCTACAATGTTTGCATTTTTTGGCTATAGTAAATATTACGTTAAATACACACGTCAGCCAAAGGTTCCACGTCGTTATCGATGTCTGAGTCAGCCACTTCCCTACGATTTGCGCACCCATGCCCAGCGTAGTAACCGCACATATCAGTGCAACTGAGACCACTTGTCCTGCATTTGCACTTCTTTTCGCAGCCGGATTTACAGTTGCGGGATATGATGTGGAGTACCCGCTTCGGTGCTGTATCCTCTTCAGTCGGGATGGATTTTAGCTGACATGCATGCACCAGCCACCCCCATTCTTTTTCTGGGAGGCGATTCTCCATCCATACTTGAAGCTAAATTTAAATATACAGAATTAGCATACTAAGAGCTTTTAAAGCAGAGGAAATGACGAAATTTGGCTCTTACCTGATGGTAAACTCAGCACGCATGTTGTTTAGTCGCTGTGGATGTAGGTGGAAGTGCAGCCAAGTCAAATGCTGCTTTGACCGATACAGCCAATGCCTAGCGTTGTTTAATCCCTCTTTAATGTCACAGCCGTACAGCAGGAGAAGAAAATATTCTCCCGATTCTGCAATTTCCTCGTGTGTAGAGTTCAGTTGATTGAAGACAGACAATTTATCCCATAAACAAGCATCGTTTCGGAGTTTCTTGAAGGAACCGTTTTTACCTTTCTGAAGGGGGCAGTAGTGGTATCGCATCCTGCTGCTGCATGGAAAAACAGGAAATCTCCAAGGGTGGCGATCAACTTCCCACTGCTCAAGAGCAGGAGTTCTGGGTGGCTATTCTTGAGCGCGAGAGAAATCGTTACTCCCTGGAGAATTAATTCCCTCGCCTTTCACTTGAAATTCCCTTATTCGAAAAACATGTATTCTTAAACAAAAGGAAAAACGAGGGAGCGATGAAAGTTTGAGGGAGAAGTCGACAGTGTTGTCATATTGTTCTGCACGGTATAACCAATCAGAGCTCTCCTATATCTGACTATTTCAGCTGCCAACTCGTGGCGGCGTGTTAGTTGACGTTGACAGAGGTTAATTACCTGATTCTTAATCTCTCTAATTCTGCAATATCTCTGGGAAACTGCACCCAAGTATTAAAAATATTTGGTGAAGTTAATGCAGTACAAACTTCTGTTATACAGCGACTTACACTGGCTTGGCTTACTGCAGTATAGTGATTGCTACCAGTTATTTCTTGGTAAGTGCCAGTAGCCAAAAAACGTAATGTAACAAATATCTAAAAATATGGTTTAGTTTTAAATAAAGTAGGTAGATACTCTGTTTCATATACCTAACGTAACCTACAAAACTAAGCAATATGTAATGCACTTTAATCTAATTTACCTTTGTCTGCACGACAAAGCAATGGGTTTAAAATATCTATAAGATCCCTCACTAATGGTTTGGACAACCTAAATAAACGAACAAAAATTTGATCCGACAATTCAAAAGGATCAGTTTTTTCTAAAATTCAAATCTTTTTCCCATTTTCAAACTGTTCCTCCGCATCTTCTAAATCATCCAAAACTTGTATAGCCACTAAATCTTTAATGTCCATTATTTAAATAAAACCGAATTAATAAGGTGTACGTCTCCACAGGCACAATCATAACCTATAAAATACTTTAAAAATGTTTATTTTGCTTTCCCTCGACTTTCTCTTACTAAAAATAAGGGAATTAGTAGGACTCCCTACTAATTCGTCTATCTGGCTGAGGGAAAATAATTCAGGAATACAAATTTTACATAAGGGAGTAGAAAAGGATTACTTCCTCTTACTCATTCTACTCCCACAAGCTCAAGAATAGCCACCCTGCATTGTTTTTTCCTGGTGTCAATATTTGGACGTTACTTTCAAAGTTGAATGTCGTAGCCATTAAAACGAGAAGGTTGGTAACCTAGCCTACTATTACTAATTGTGCGCCGTTGTTGCCAGCTTGCACTTGATAGCAGCGTGATGAAACGCACCTTGTTTTGACATTTGCCAAGAACGCTCCTTGAGGTGACGTTAAAGGTATGGATTGTGGATTACAGCCTACATTTGCGTTTTTGTGTTATTTCCTGCCTGAAGAATGCACTGGGTATTTAAATGTTTATTTCCCCTTTTTATTATTTTATTATGGAAAAACTAATTAAATGAATAGCATTCAGTGTCAGTCAAAACAAGCAGCTCGTACTATTCGACCCTTTTTTTTTTTTTTTTTTTTTTTTTCAACCACATTTTAACCCAGTCTAACCCATTACTGTCGCTGTTTCTAAACCATGTAAGTTGTTAATACGGTGATATAGGAATATAGGACAGATAATAGTAGTTTGTGCAACAAGAGTGGATATGATAGCCATATATGGATAATCCACTCGAGTTGTACAGTATACTTTTTCTACGAGCGGATTAAGAAAAAACTACAAATAATAGTTCTAATCAAATTTTAATATACAAACTTAGGTTCTGCTAAATCTTATGCTCTAGGTGCAAACATTTTATAAAAGCTTCAGTAGCCTAGCGGTTATATGCACGCTTCGAAATGCAAATGAAAAGAGATCATAGGTTCAATCCCCCAGTTTCGCCGGTTAATAACCAAGTAAACTGGTATTTAAGTGAGCCACTCTGTATATAGAGAATTTCATAAAACGTTAGCGAAATAAAAGGTGTGTGATCGCGCGACGCGTTCGCAAGCGAACAATAGTGCGACAGCAGTGTCCGGGGGCCCGCACGTGAACCCAGGGGTGAGTACGCCCAAACCATTTAGAAAATTTGACATTGACATAAAAATTAATTAAGTGAAATTAGCCACAAAATAATCCTCGACATAACCCAACTTCCCGGCAAGCCTTTCTAAATTATTTTCTAAATTGAGTAAAGTTAGTAACGAGTAGTGAAAAAAGACATAACCTACAAAAGCAAAAGCAGAAATTTTCGCGAGCGTTCCCCGCGGTCGGGGAACATAACCCCTAAGTGAAAACAGACAATTTTTAGAGAACTTTACGGTCAAAAAAGGCTCTTACGGACAATAACTCAAAGTCAAAAAAGTCGCGAAATGGACGAAAGTTCAACAACAAAAAATGCAGAAGGTTCCTTCGTGAGCAGCGTATCGGTAGGTGCGTTCGCCCGGACGCAAGATAGCCTAGCCAGACAACAACTGCTGTCGGGAAACGAGAGCGACAGAAGTTGTACAATTCTGGGGCCGCAGGTCCCAAGCGCCCGCAAGAGGGTAAAGAGAAGGCTGGTAGTTGACAGCCCGAAGGCGGACGACGAGTCGGACGCCAGTCTCGACACGATAAAGGCGGCGTCCGGCGCCATGGACACAGATGAACAACAACAGGCCAACCCGCAAATCTTCAAGATAAAGAAGAAGCAGAACCGAATAATGGATGTCGAGAACCCCGCTTTTACCCACCCCGGAGCCAGCAAGCCGCCGCCGCCCCAAGCCACAACCCAACAGCCCATACTCCTGAGCAAAAATAAGTTCGAAACCCGATTACAGATGCAGAGTCCAGACATGAATGTGGTCCCTCCGCAGCGAGAAGGGGAAGAAGCAACTCCTCCCTCGTCCTCCTCCCAGAAACAGAAGCCGGCCAGAAGGCCACCGCCAATTGTCATTCACGGTCACCTTGAAGATCATAGGGCCGTGAATGACTTCATCAAGGCCCGGATTCACAATAAACACTTCTGGAAACATTCCGCGGCCAACACGACCCTACAGGTGACCACCAGAGAGGACTGGGAGGCAGTCAACCACTGCTTCACCACGAACAAGCTAGACTTCCACACGTATACCCCCAAGGAAGACAAATCCCACGCCTTCGTAATGCGTGGGCTGCACCACGAGGCGTCGGTGGAAGATCTCAAGTCAGAACTGCAGGGGGACCATAAGATCGAGTGTAGAGAGCTATACAGGATGAGGGGAACCCGTTTCCCAGCTTACCTATTAATCACGAGCAGCAACATCACGTTGAAGGAGTTGCAACAAGACGTGAAGTATGTTGATTACACCAGCGTAAGCTGGGAACGGCACACGAACAATAAGGCTATGATACAGTGCCACCGATGCCAGCAGTGGGGGCACGCCACCTCCAACTGCCACGCAGCACCCAACTGCCTAAAGTGCGCAGAACAACATCTAACCAGAACGTGCACTAAAAGCCGCGACACACCGGCCAAATGCGTGAATTGCGGGGGGCCACATCCCGCAAACGCAGTCGTATGCCTGGTGTATAAAAGGAAAATAGGGCAGTTGGAGCGGAACAACGTCAGAGTGGCACCTCCCCCGGAAACGAGGTACGTGGCGGCCCCCCCCCCAAAAACAAACATATGGGAAGAGCGGCGTGCGACGGCGGCAGCAGCAGCATCCAGGCATACCCACGCAGCGACGCAGCCACCTCCCCAGACGACGGCAGCCCCCCCCCACCCAGACGTCCCCCGAATGAGGCCAGCGGCGCTGTTGCCAACTCCCACCGTCCAGAGAAGCGGAGAAGTCGCCGGCGCTTCGACGGCGGCAAAGATTGAGGAACTGCGCCAGCAACAACGCCGCATGGCATCACTTGTTGATCTCGACAAATTGCTGGCGTTGTATCGTAACTTGAACGCGGAGCTGGAGAATTGCACCAACGCCGCGGACAAATTCTTCGTCATGCATCGCTTTCTCGAAGCGATGCCAGAGGATGCATGCTAAACCATAACCATCAAAATCTCTTCTTGGAACGCCAATGGTATAGGTAACAAAATTCCTTTTCTTATCAATTACTTGTTGAGGCATAAAATTGACATTATGCTGCTAAACGAAACGAAACTTACCAGACGTGACAAACTGCAAGTCCGAGGGTATACAGTACATAGGACAGATAGGGCCGACAACCACAGGGGTGGCGGTGTGGCCGTACTGGTAAAGTCAGACATTGCGCACACGCACCATACTGTACGGAACACCACCGTGGAGAATGTGTATGTGACGCTGGAGGGCGGCACCAGTATCGTGGCCGCGTACAATCGACCCGTGAACGGCTTCACGGCGGGTTGCCTCGAGAATCTGATGAACGCGGGCCCACGTTGCCTGCTCATCGGCGACCTTAACGCTAGGCATCGCAACTGGAACTGCCATCGCAACAACGCGAACGGCAACACTCTGTTCGACTATGTGAATAGTCGAAATGTCATCGTGCAGTATCCGGACGATCCCACGCATTTTCCGGATAACGGTACAACGCCCACTACTCTCGACATAGTGGTCAATAAAGGCGTGAGGAACTGCACGACCCCCTTGGCCCTGCAGGAACTCACGTCCGACCACAATCCCATCGTGGTCGAACTTGACGGTGTGTCGAGGGAAGACATTACACGAAAAGTCACATCTTATAGGGGCGCCGACTGGCGTCTCTATAAGGCACACATAAACACGCACATTACACTAACTAACACGATCAACACACCCGCCGAACTGGAAAATGCGGTGAAGGAGTTCACAAGGGTACTGCAGGATGCCAAGCAGACTGTTGCCACCACTGTGACTATCAATCACAACAGAGACCGACTCGACGAGGCGGTCATACGAGACATAAGGGAAAAGAACCGACTAAGACGGCTTTGGCAGCGAAATCGCGATGCCGACGCTAGAGCCGAGATGATCAGGCTGCAGAGGCAGATCCGGACCTCCATCAACACTGCAAAAAACCAGAAATGGGGCGACAAACTGGCGGCGCTCAATCCTCAAGACAACTCGCTGTGGAAGCTGACGAGAGCCCTGAAAAGTACGCGGGAGGCCATACCAGCCTTGACGGGTACGAACGGACAGACATCGCTAACGGACGCACGAAAGGCGAACGACTTAGCCGACCATTTTCAGACGATACATAACAACACCATGCCAAACAATCAGGAACACGACCGCATCGAACGAGACGTACGAGAACTGCTCGGTCATGACATCCAACTGACGAGACAGCAATTTCTTAAAGTCATGACCAAGCCTTCGGAGGTGGCAGACATTGTCAAAGACCTACCAAACAATAAAGCACCCGGGGCGGACTGTATCGAATACAGGCTGCTCAAATATCTCCCGAGGAAAGGTATTGTGCAATTAACTTACATCGTTAATGGGATCCTGCGACTCCAGCACTGGCCTAGCCAGTGGAAGGGCGCCGTGGTCGTACCCATCCTGAAGCCGAAGAAGAACGCGCAGTTCGTCGGCAGCTACAGGCCCATCTCGTTGCTGTCGGCGATCTCCAAGTTAGTGGAGAAGATCATCCTGATCAGACTCGATGCTGTTCAGGATGAGCTTCACATCGACGACGAGTCCCAATTTGGCTTCAGGAGGGGCAGGAGCACGGTGCAGCAGGTCGTTAGGATAGTTAACGATGTCAAGATACAATATAACCTCGGGAAGAATACCGTTATGGTGCTCCTCGATATTGAGAAGGCCTTCGATACCGTTTGGATCCCGGGCCTACTCTACAAGCTACACCACTATAACTTCCCGACTCACATCACCAAACTCATTCACTCGTTCCTGACGGGCAGAACCCTACAGGTTCGGGTGAATAACAAGCTATCAACTCGGCGAGACATTCGTGCGGGCGTCCCGCAAGGATCGTGCCTGTCACCAAAGTTGTACAACCTGTACGTCTCCGACTTCCCAGAGTTCCCGAATACCAAGCTGGCCAAGTACGCCGACGACACGGCCATGTACGCGCATTCGCACAACGCACAGGCGGCAAACATGCTGCTGAAGGCGCACATGGCTCGTGCCACGGCTTATTACGACCAGTGGAAGATTCGGGTCAACGCTGAGAAGTCTGAGGCGATATGCTTCACGCGTCGCTTCACGGAGAACCGCATTATCACTCCAATTTCGATCAGGGGCAACCAAATTCCCACTAAAAGATGCGTGAAGTATTTGGGGATGAGACTCGACCAAAGACTGACGTTTAATACGCACATTAATGAAACCATACGAACGGTCTACTCCCTGTCCAGGAGTCTGTATCCGCTCATGGTCAGGGGTAGCAGACTTAACAGACAAAATAAAAAATTGTTGTACACGACGGTGATCAGGCCGTCTATCACATACGCGGCGCCGGTGTGGTGCAGCATATCGGCCAAGACAATGAAAAAACTAAAAGTGCTAGAACACAAATATATGCGCCTCATATCAAATTCTGGAAGATACACCTCCCTCAGAGACCTCTACGAACGCTGCAACGACATAATCCCGATAGCCGACTACGTCCAGCATATCTCCCAAAACTTCTATTCGTTCAAGCTGGGCGATAGTCCGCTAACAAGACACATTACACAAATTAGACAGCGCTCCATTTCGGATTAAACACCCCTTACCTTACCAGACGTTGCCAATCTTCCGGCAGCCACTCTAGCCAAACTTTCACCTACTATACCTTCTCTAATACTATCCACCTTTCACTGATATTTCATACCTTTCATCCACTTTAATTCTTTCCTGTCCCCCTCTTCTTTTGTTTTTGTGTATTTTTGTGTGTGTCGCGTTTGTTTGTTCTTCGTTTCTGTTTGTACATTTTTGTCTGTAAATTCATCCTTCCTTCATTAAACTTGTAACAGAATCCAAATTTTATATCAGAACAATCAAAATTTTTAGAATCCCAGTTTAGGCCTGCTTTGCGCAACCCGTAGTTGGAGCAATTCGCGGATGGCACCCCGTGCAAGTTACGGAGTCAGCGTCAGTGCCCAAATTAAATTCAGTGAAGTGCACGAACGGCGAAAGCCAAGTGATCGTTTTAACCAGTTTTAAGTTAAGCTTTCTTTTTTAAGCATTTTTTGTCACAGCACTTAATTTTATTTACTTTTGTAAAAGGAGTTTGAGTTTTTATCGTTTCCATTTTTACCTAGCCAAACCAGTCCCGCCTCGGCCCGACTTTGCGATACACCACCGCGTTAACGCAGTGGTCGCAGGGTCGGTCCCGATGGGCTCTGGGGAGGCACATTTACTGTATATTAATTTTAATAAAGTTGTTTTGAATTGAATTGAATTGAATTGAATTGGTTCAATCCCCACATATAGCAACTACTTTTTTTTTGTCATAATATATCTCTAAAATTTTGTCTGTATATAATAATTTCAATAAAATTTTAGGTGGTATACCGTTTATCGATTCTTCACTGGAATCACTCATTTTAAATTATTTTCTAGCTCAAACTGCGCGAATACACACCGACAATTACTTTGACAGCTTACGCACCAACTTGCATTTTTTAAAATGAATAGTTGCCTATATACTTAATACACAAACTGTGATTGGTCGATTTCATATCCATCCTAGAACGTATTGAAATATATCTGTTCAGCTAACTGGAATGGCCCACTTATCCATTCTACAGACTGTACGGAAAACAGCAAATTTACATAAGGGAGTAGAAAAAACAATTTTACGCAAAAACGAACAAAATCGGACGTTTGGTTTGGTTGTTAAGTTTACAACTTCATCCATCCAAGATGGCAGCGGTTTTTCCAAGATGGCGGATTCTCCCCAAGTGGGATTGTTTGGGACTTTTGGGATTCGAACTAGGACATCATCCTCAATGTTTGTACCAATTTTCAGCTTTTTATTTCAAATGTTCAGGTTAAGGCTATTTTCTGTCTAATTTGACTGGAGTATATTGCCGAAACTTAACATAATGCAAAAGATTTCAAGTCATTACATTGAAGTTGTAACGATTAAGAACTGATACCCTTTTTTTGCTTTCATGTCCTCTACTAATGGCTAACTGGTTAGTTTTTCAAAGTGCCTCTAGAGGAAAAAATCATCGTTTTCTTGTTTGATCCTTCTTTGCGATCGGTTTTTTAAAATGACAACAAACTAATAACTAATATATGTCGACGATTAATAATATTAGTAGAAAATAACTTTTTTCCTTGTCTATACAGGAAAGCTCTGGTCAAGAATCGACATGGCATGCAGGTGACAATCCAACCCAGGCAAATAAATGGCCATGTATACAACTATTTTGAGGAACCCAACAAAGGAAAATATACACTTAGGGTAAGAAAACTGTTGCAACATTTTTTTTTTATTTCCTGTAATTGACCTGTTCTATTGATTGCTTTGGGAAATGCCTAATCACTGTTATTATCTCCTACATAGTAATTATGTATACAACAACTAGATGCATCATAAAACTGATTCACTGGTTTACAAACCCAGCCGTAAAAAACTACAAGTTGAAAGGAAATAGGCAATTTTTTATGATTCAGAGCCAAAAGATTAGTTTTATAACGGAGGTTGGCTTAATTTGCATCACACGATTTTTTAATTTTAACCAATAACAGAAATTAAGTTGGTGTATAAAAAATATATTATACAGTGGCTCACAAAATTATTTATTATTCTGTTTCGTAAAAAAAAGTATGTCATTATCTATTGATAACATTTTAGATCGCCTGTGGCTGCGTTTGCATGGGTAGTTAAATGTCATTGAACGTTACTGAGCAATTTAGACAACACAGCTAACACTATTCTGTATTATGAATTGCATAACTTCGAAATTTAATGATTCCTGTGCGGCTTTGTTGTAGAATCTTTATTATATCTCTTCCCCGATTCACTGTAGTCCAGTCTGCTGACCTATGTTCATTCTGTAAGGTAATCTATCGAAATCGGTTGTAGTTTACCCAAATACATAGATATACATCAGTGCATGGCTTACCTTTTATGCAGCATGTGTTAACATAGATTCCATTTTCTCTACATTTAGAAAAAAAATAATCACCACATTTGAAATGTAGAAAATAGAAGAAAAGACTTCAACTTTCTGCCAAAATATGAGTGGGCAGAAATATTATTTTAAGAAAATCGTTCTGTAAAGTACACTATTGTATAATGGGAAATACCACTCAATTTAGGTTTTTTCATTATAATATAATCAGTATTTTATGAATGAAAATTTAAAATCACTTTTTAGTGCACCTTCTAGTACTCCTCCCTCCTTCTAATGTTCTTCTTCCTCTCCTTTTCTTCTCTTCTCGTTCTTCTTTTCGTTGGTAATGTTACGTGTTTACAGTCCTCAGTAAACACTCTGCAGGTTCAGATAACTTGCAAAAATAATCTTCACAAACCACAATTTTATTAATCACTTAAATTACAATAGTTAATCCTTAAAAATCACACAACTAATAATAACTTTAATCTAATATACATTCACTACTTTTAAATCACAACTGTACTTTACTTTTCTGATCACTTGTCACTCTTATCTAACCAAAAAACTGTCTCTTGTATACCAGAACTGTACTGTACACTTAACTGAACTGTTCCCCCATCTGCTGGATTCACCTCTTTATATACACACTTGGAATGTCTAGGATCTCATTGTAGAACTTTCCAGAATGTACTGGAATCCTCTATAGTTTTCTTAGGCACTACCAAATGGTGGTTCACCAGTTGGCCCACAGATGGCGCCACCCTACTGGCCAGGGAGTAATTACACTCCTCTCTGTTAGAGGGCAGCACATAACAGTCACTTTTTAAATAAAATCTACATGAATTACTATATATAAATGTGTTTGACATATTTGTGTATATGATTTTTCCTCCGCAGATGACCCCACAAAACTTTTATCTGCATAAGAACGAGATGGAGTTCATCTGCACCATTAAAAATACGCAAAAGAGCGGCAGCATAATTTTGACCTCTGCCCAATTGCTGCACCCTTACGCACTCTTCAGTTTGTATGACCCTCTTGGAAATTTTGGCACAGCAGATTTCAAATATCCTAAGTTGCCTAGTGGTAAGTATTAACAACGGATATTTATGTTTTGATGCAAGGTTGGCTGGCCGCCAGGCCGCCATTTTTTGCTACACTGTATTTTTTAATTTTTTATCTATTTGTTTATTTATACCTAGTATAAACATAATATAAGTAACTACAAGAAAGGCGGCACCTAAATTAAGAAAGAAATAGAATGAAGTTAAGATTAAAAACCAATTGTTGATGGTACAACTATTTTTCAAGATGATGTTTTTATTAAAAATTTATCTTAATATGGTCTCTGGTAAGGAAAACAAATTTTCTTACATTAACTTATGGATTTTACACATTTGGGAAGCTTATTATAATATTTAGGTCCTTTGACCGTCACAAGATGTTGACATTTACTGTTATTTTTAATGAAAAGGTTTTGTTCAATTAACGCATTTGCAATTGTTCTTGTTTGATATGAATGTTTACGTACTGCTTCTCATTTTGGGTGTATAAAAATACAGCGTATAACAGTTTAATGTTTAGCAGATCATAATGGCATGTCTTGACTGGGAATTATACGGAATTTTTATGGTATACTTAAAAATGCGGGAAATATATGGGATATTTGGATGGCAAATTTTTAAACGAAAGCGTTAAATTATTTTCTGATATTTAGAGACCTTAGGCAGCTACCTAGACGCCGCATGTGTTCAAGTGCATTGGATTTTATCATTATGAGCGCTGAGGTTTAAAGAATATTTCAAGGAGTTTCTTTCTAGCTTGTTAAACATGGGATCTCTAGTTGGAACTCAATTAGATAGTTATTGCCCTAATTATGGAAGCATATGGTTTATAGTTTTATTTTTAACGATTTTATAAATGCACGGTGATATTTTTTCATATTTTGTCTTAATTTATTTTTATCTTTAAGAACATTTCCAATAACAGATGTAGGACAGTCATGCCTTCCGCAAACATGCTTAAAAGCAATTATTTTTATGATTAGGGACTTTGGTTGGGTCCACAATAATGCCATTACATTTTTATTTTTGCTCCTAGTTGTAAAAAACCAATAAAAAGCCATACCCTTATAATAGTATAAATGCAAATAAAATTAAAGATTTTCTTAGTTTCTGAATAAATAAAATCATAATTTTTAATATTTACAGTATGTTGTAAATTTGACTTGTACAGGGTAAAGCAATTTAGATAGCGCGAGTTCTACTATTTGTAACCATTTTCGATTTATTGAGCAACAAATACAAAATTCAGGAATAAATTTAAAAAATTAGAGGTTTTTTGAAATAATAGAACAGAAATAATTATAATAAGTGCTCCGCGTGTTGCCCAATCTCTACCCGTCTTTAAGTTTTTACTGTTTTTAAAATTGCCGGTGTTATCGATCAAAAAGCGGTCATTCTTCTTTCTTTCATGTTTTGGATTGTAGAACAGTAGCAACTTCATTTCAAAAACGTATAAAAATCTATAATGGTGAATGTAGTGATATTTTGAAAATGCATCTGCAGGTTTCAGCAACAAAAATCACTACATCCAAAGGGTTGGGAGATAGTATCTACAGTACTGAATCCAATAGAACACCAATTATTAACTGATTACGAATCTTTACTATTGAATAAAAGAATAGTATCATCCCGCATAAGATATTATTTTCTAGTGCTAAGATGCCATTTATATAAATTAAGAACAAAATTGGGCCCAATACTGTACCTTGTAGTACACCTATTTCCACCATACATGGTTCACTGAGAGTCTTATTAATATCTTTACAAATTGTTTCCAATCTTGTAGGTAATTTCCAATTACATCTAGGGTAAGACCCCCAATTCCTATTTTTTCAATTCTGTTTATCAATATGCCATATCGGAGGCCTTGGCAAGATTATTATTATCGTAAAATATTATGTAAATGTAGAAAATTTATTATCTGTGTTGTGTAACTCAGATTTTACATGAGATAAACCAACAAGGTTAAATAGTACTTCAAAACTGGATAATAGTAATAATAATAGTCAGTTTTTCAACTTCTGATCAAAAAATGTCATAAATAACCTTTATTTCAGGTGCCGAATATACTGTGATAGTTCGAATCAGTTGCGGGTATGGATATTTTCCTTCAGGAAGCTTTAAAATCCCCATTGCTTTTTCTTTCCAAACAACCAAGGAGGTTCCTGATGATTTCACGATTACACGAGCCATTGTAAGTAGACATTTTTTATTATTTGTATTAGCTCAAAGCTAGTAGTAGTAAAAATTAAGGAAGCAACTGTCCTGCATTTAGTACTCCAAATTTAATCAACTGTCATTGTTGATCTATTTGTTTATTATGGAGTCATATGTCGCACTAGGATTTTTTTTATTGTCACTAGAATTTGTACTTATTTATACCAGTTATGATCAGGGAACCTAAGATACATTTGGGACGAATGAATTCAACTCAATTCTTTATTGGTGTTAAAATACACATAGGTGTTTACACACGTCAATTTCTATACTAATAAAGTTAAAATAATTGTAAAAATATAAAATGTATAAAACAAAAACAGTACGAACTAAACATGAGTATCTATACCGATGACACACATTATTTAAGAAAAAGATCTAACAACGAATGAAACAAATATAACATGTATGGTAATTTATCACCTAGAATACTGCATGAATCTACATATAGAGGAAAAGTTACTATCTAAAAATTCTTTTGTGCTACAAAAAGCATTATTCAGTAAATATTTCTTTATGATCATTTTGAACTTGCTTTCATTTAATGACTTTATTTCTGATGGTAAAGCATTATAAAACTGTAAACTTAAATAGCTAGTGCCATCTCTAGTTCTATTTAATCGATGAAGTTTATGTTTATATTGTCTCTATTTCAAATGATTTCTCATTTTTTTTACATGAATCAGACACTGGTATATATAGGTACAAGGTACAGTCATAACTTTCAAAGCAATATATTGTTCTTTGCAATCATCTCTGTATTTTAGTCCAGAAATGACTCGTATTGCTTTTCTCTGTGCAGAAAATACAGTAGCACAAGATGGGGCATGTCCCCAGACTAGAATCGCATATGATAATGTGGAGTGGATGAAACTATGGTATGCAGTGGTTAGGGTATTTTGTGAAACTTTGCCAACAAGGTTTCGTAACGAGTAAGTGTATTTGGAGATTTTCTTTCTCACACAAATGGCATGATTCTCTCACAATAACTTGGAGTCTAAATTAACTCCAAGGAACTTAATAGACTCTGGATTATTTACTTCTTCCAAACTGCGCAAACTAAACATCATTGTTTCTGTGTTGGACACATTTGGACATAGCTTATTATAGAGATAAGCCAGTTCTGCAAATTCAATTCAGTGTGCTGTACCTCGTTTAGTAATACATCGATATTGCCATTAGACAGTCAGATTGGGGAAAATCATTGATGTATATTAAAAAAAGTATGGGGCCCAGTACGGACCCTTGTGGTACACCATGCTTTAATTTTAAAGTATTTGATTTAAAACCATTATCTATAAAATATTGTAATATAATAGGCACCCATTGTTTTGTTTGACATTTATCCTCTAGTTACGAGTTAACCCTGCCTTGATAAACCACACCTTAGTATATTTGATATAAGTAAGGCTACCAGCTTTTTATAGATGTTCTATCAGTAATTTGACCATGTCAATTAGGTTTAGGTCACGTTAGTCGTGTACAATTTAGTAATGCCACATGACCCAAACGCCAGGCCATTTTTTTTACATGCATTCTTTCTTTTTAATTCTAGATCTTCTCTCTTGAGGAGCAGGCCTACGAGCCTGAATCCCCAACGAAAAGTCCTTTCACCAACAACGATTGGGAAAAACATATGATCACCGTGCCACCAACCAAAAACCAGTGAGTATTCCTGAGAGATTTGTGTTTTTTTCATTCATAATTATATAAATTGTTTTACTATGTGAAACACCTCGCCTCTACCTATTAAATTTATAGAAAATTCCTAGTCGTTAAGGCTACCTTCTAATAATTTATCTCAATTTTAGCTAAAGATAAATGTATAAATTGGCCATTTATGCGATCGTCTTAGTTTTGCAAAGTTAGGATTGCTTGTAGTAACCTTTTATATGTAGTTTGATATCATGGTTTCCTACCAGATCTGATATTATTTTCCTATGACTTTAGAAAGTTAATCACTCTTTTAATGTAAATACCTTGCAAAATTTAACGCATTGTCTATTAATTGAGAAATCTAATTAATTAATTGTTTGATTTTTTTTTCTTTTTATTACTCAATATTGCACTGCGATTTTAGTTGATTGAAATCAAATTGTTAGGGGGCGAGCGTAGGTGCGTCTTTACTATGTACATACTTCGGTATGCGATGTAAAGCAACGACAGGCGCAGTTAGTACTTGGATTGGTGACCATTCCAACGGAAACCGCGTTCTCGCCTCACACATCTTCCAGCGGCTTGTATATCAGTGTATGCGCGGAAGCTATACAACCTTAGGCGAGGGTTGTATAGGAGATATACCATCCTTCGGAGGGGATGTAAAGCCGTCGGTCCCTTGTTATTTAATGTTAGGCAAGTAAAAGATCCCTACTCTTCTTAAGGGAAGAGGTTCGGCAAAATTCCTGGTTGGGGGTAGCTCGTCTACAGGCGTCGGTGTTAGGCCTCAGTAGCGGAAATAGGCCGACGTTAAATAAATGTATAAAAAAAAAAAAATCAAATTGTTATCATTTATTTTTGGTGTACTGCTTGTATTTCCAGAAGAAAGTTGAAAGAAAAATCAGAAACCATTTTAATACATATATTGTAAAGTTGGGACAACAGTCACATAAGTAAATTTATTTTATAACAATTATTGCAGTAAATAGACAAACATGAAGTTAAACAATCCATATATTTAAGAGAACTGTCTAAATATTTTATAGGAAAGTTTATGTTGCTATAATAATGATCATGCAGTATATATTTCAGAGATAGCTATGCAAATAATACAAACCATGGTATGCAATTGAGTCTCCGTGTTATTTTTGTTTAAATTGGAGTTGCAGCAATTGCCACTAAAATATAAAATATAATGCAAATAACAAATGACAGGTACCATGTCAATTTTCTAGCAACATCGAATTTAAGTGTAAATGAGGGTTATATACTCTTTTAAAATATCGTAGAATGTTGGGCAAAATTCCCTAAAGTAATTAAACAAATGGCAACTACCAAATTGTCTATGACTGCTCAACAGCATAGAACACGATTTGTCAAAGTATTTTACAGTCGAAAAGTCCCGATTCAGAACTGACCATTAGTAAGTAGAATAGTTATAGTTACGGATAGTTACTGAACAATCATAGAGAACTAGATACATTGCCTGTGAGAAGCCTCAGCAAGACATTCTTGTGAAATCTTACATGCCAATAGGTACAGGGTCAGCAGTTGGTATCAATTTAACTGAAATATAATTGAAGCTAAATCCTCTTGTCTTTGCTTAACTCTGAATAACTTTTATTATAGAAAAATGTATCTTATTTTGCAACCGTAAATTTCCCTAATAAAATATTTAAATAGTGTACTTTGAATTAGTTTCTTTATTATCATTGAAAATAATTGCTGAGGAAACTGTAAGACGATTGTATACTACTTTCTTGTTAAAGTCAAATCAAATATTTTATAAAACATCTAATGTTTCCTTTAGTACCACAAACGTGGGAAAAATGACACTCGAAACCAGAATGTAAATTCAATTTTAAATAATAACGTTAAGAGTCTCGAAATAAACATGTTATTAAATTTAGAAAGTTATGTTGTTATGACATTGTGATAATTAATTGTATTAACGAAATTACCTGGAGCAGTATAAATCTCTGCATTATTCTTCAGGTCTTTACGGACGCCAACGTCTAAGCTTGCGTAAGTTTCCATTTTATTTTTATTCAACAAGTATTTATTTAGTTGTGCTCCATATGCACCCCAGAAAACGAAAAGATGAATTATTCTTAAGTTATGTAAGGTGTTCTGCTACGGAAATTTACTTCATTGATATATTTGTGAGAAAACCGTAATTTCTTCCAACAGTTCTATAGGTTGAATAAGTCAAATAAAATATTTTATAAAACATCTAATGTTTCTTTTGGTACCACAAACGTGGGAAAAATGCCAATTTCCCACAAGAAACCAGAATGTAATTTCAATTTTAAATAATAACATAGTCTCGAAATAAGCATGTTATTAAATTTAGAAAATTATGTTGTTATGACATTTTGATAATTAATTGTATTAATGAAATTACCTGGAGCAGTATAAATCTCTGCATTATTCTTCAGGTCTTTACGGACGCCATCGTCTAAGCTTGCGTAAGTTTCCATTTTATTTTTATTCAACAAGTATTTATTTAGTTGTGCTTGATATGCGCCTCAGAAAACGAAAAGATGAATTATTCTTAAGTTTTGTAGGTGTACTGCTACGGAAATTTACTTCATTGATATATTTGTGAGAAAACCGTAATTTCTTTCAACAGTTCTATAGATTGATTAAGTCTGGTTATAAATCTGGCAGTTTCTTACAAAAATCCGGAGTGCCACAGGGGTCGATACTTGGCCCACTTTTCTTTGTTATGTTTATTAACGATATTTTGGAGAGCTTCGATAATAACACCCATTTCCTCCTGTACACAGATGATCTAAAATTATATCAATTGGTTGTGCTAATCTTCAAGGCTGTTTAAACTATTTACCTCTTAATGCCAGCAATAAGGCCTGATATCATCAAAGACCTTGGAGTTTATTTCCATCCAAAAGTATCTTTCAATAAACATGTAGAAATGACAACTGCTTTCGATTTTGAAAGCCTTGATTTTGTGATACGTAACTGTGAAGGTTTTAAAAATATTTCCACCCATCGGTTGCTGATGTAACTTTCGTTAGATCTCGCCTAGAATACGCTTCTATGATGTGGAGTCCAATTTACAATTAGAGAAAATTCAGCATGTTCTTAAAATCTGGCTGTGTACACACTTAACTGTGAATATCCACGCAGAGGATTTCCACAAACTGAATTGCTGGAAATGTTTGACTTAAGAAGCCTCTGCAATACCTAGAATTAGTGCTGGACATAACCACGTATCGAGTGTATGCCAATTATTATAAAATTGATCCGTATTATTGATATATTTTTCTGGAGCGAGAGTGCAATTACAAAAGCTGTTTTTGACATGGATATTCCTTAAGATGGTGATTTTTATATCATAGTATATATCTCTCTACATTTTTAAGTCGTTTACATTGTCATAACATATATCATGTGCATTGTGCATTTATATCTATATTAATTCCTTGGTATTTGATTGTATATTTATCTTTTTACTTCCTCTTTTGAACTTTTTTACTTTTTTTTTGTTTATTATATTTATGTCTTGTATATATGCAGGCATGTGTATATTACTGTATATGAGTGTGTGTATGTATGTATATGTGTATATAAATGTATAAATTTATGTAGATATTGTATTGTTTTGTACCTAGTAACTGGATTTTGCCTGTTGAATTTTATAAGCGTCGAAATTTTGCTGCATTGAATTTAATTGTAAAATGGAATAATAACCACTATTTAACAATTGTCAAAAAGAGTATTTGCATAAATTTGGAACAAAAATACCCCCTCTCTCTCTCTCCCCCCCCCTCTCCCTCTCTCTCCCTCCCTCCCCCTCCCCCCTCTCTCAACAAATAATTTGCCATTGAAAATTAAATTTTCTTCTAATGGTATTCAGTTCGATTTCATCCTATTTTGATGTTTTCCCACTCATGACGATATGTTTAATTTTCAGGCGATTCAAGATCCATTACAAAATACCGAATGATAAATATGTTAGTTTCAAATATGGCTTGAAGGACGTCCCTGGAATGCCAAATGACTTGTACATAAAAATGGCGCAAATCAGGTAACATTTATTGATTGTTAACAGTCCGTTTTATATGGGGTGATGCGTTCTGAATCATCCTGTATAAAAGACCAGTGGCGGGGCTGGGAATCAAAAGGGTGTTAAAACGTGATTTATTAGAATCTTTTGGTTCTTCTCTCATCCCCCTTGCCCTGTAAAGTCTGCAGTGGCGGATTTAGCAATAAGCATAGTAGGCACGTGCCTAGGGGGCAGCAAGATGAGGGCGGTAAAACTCGGATCGGGAGCAATATAAATAACTGTGCGAAATGATATATAACAGTGTTTTTATTAATAGTTTTTTATAAGCAAAACAGTTTTACTTTATTGTGAGAATTAACTCTTCAGGGGCGGCAAATTTAACTATGCCTTATGCGGCACAAAACCCAAATCCATCGCTGACCGTCTGGCAATGCCATTTTGTTCGGTAATATTACGAATCTTATATTTTTAAATGTTAGATTGCTAACACTTGCATATGTTTTTTTTTTTAAGGAGCGAAATGGAACCAGGGTTTGTCACCCCAAATAATTACAGTAGATATTGGCACAACGTACTTTGGTTGGAAGAAGTAGGCCAGTCTATGATGTTGAGGAGATACAACATGGAAAATGTAAGGACACAGTTCGACTTTAATGGACTGGAATAACATTCTTTGTGTTTTAGGTTTATATGAGACTTAAGGCGGGAGATTTACTAGAACTAGAGGTACCAGGCCTGGCAGAAAAGAGACCCTCGGTCATAGTGAAGGACATGATAGAAATTAGAGTCCATGGTGATCATAAGGCGTATGTGGGGGTGATAAAAGCTGTACTCGATAAGACAATTGAAATCGACCATGTCAGTAAAGAGTAAGTAGAATTTGTACGATTGTGGTATTGAAAACGGCCTGTGTTTATTTTCTGGACATAACCTTAATCAACAGATGCTGATGTTTTGTAGTAATAATAATAATAATAATAACTATTTCCTTTAGACCTGTTGAAATACAAGTATAGGACAAGTCAGAATGTGAATACATTAACAATAAAAAAGAGTGTGTGTTGTGATGCATAACAAGTTCTTCTTTGTCCTAATTTTAAATGCATAATTAAATTTGAAAGAGAACTAATGTAGTTCATTTCTCACAATTTTTTTTTAGGTTATGTGAGTGGCATAACCTAAAAAAATTGCACACTTTGATATATGCTTTACTTTGCAACTGTCATTTTTATAGTTTGTAGTCAAATTATCATTTAGTTGTGGAGATTACCATTGGTCAATTTGATTAATAACTCGTTATCAATTTTCCTCCCTTAGATTGATCACATTTATTAAGAGGTATCCTCAGATGGAGTTAGATGTAAGATTTGTGCTGGGCCGTTTGCCTCTAGAGAGGATGCATGCAGGCGTCCAAGAGATTGTAACTAACGACAACCTCTCTCAATTGTTTCCCGATTCTAGGTTACTCGACAGAGAGGTCCGTATGACTCGATCGTTACGGGATACAGAGTGAGTTAGTTTAACCTTGTTCTTGTCATGATTTTTTTAACGCGACAAATATTTTAGATTTTTCAACCAGCAAATCGTTACTAACAAGGAGCAAAAGACCGCAGTGCTGAAAATACTGAACGATACATCGAGGGGTGCTCCGTACATCGTATTCGGACCTCCTGGCACCGGAAAAACAGTTACGATTGTCGAAGCCATTTTGCAGATAAAAACGAAAACCAAGCAAAATATCTTGGTGTGCGCTCCTGCCAATGCAGCATGTGATATGTTGACGGCAAAATTGATGGAGCACTGCACTACGTCCGAGTTGAAAAGGATCGTGTCGAATGCCGTGGATGTGTAAGTATTTCTCCCAAATAGCATTTTTCCGTCTTCCGACCAAATTTTTACTAGTTGCGACTTCAGATTAAGTTCAAATCAAGGTTGCTGATGTCAGGTCGTTTACAACAACGCTGGCTCCACGTCCAAATGCTATTTGGGCTACATTATGTAACTATTTCGAACTTGATGTGTGACTTGTTGTTTGTGATCATTGGATGGATTTTCATATATCCATCAAATCCATTGGAAGTTTTAGATTGTATTAGGGGTTTAAAAAATAAGAAATCGGTAGAAGATCAAGTTCCCGTATCACGATAAAAGAATGTACTGAGATTATTTCATATGCATATTGTTACCTGTTTATACCCTTAAGTAAACACCCCAAGCATGGAATCAATAATTGCAACACGAATTTTTCTCCCTAGTGCGTGATTTTAAACAATTCTCCTTTTTTCATCTTAAAATTTTTAGTTTTGTACCTTCAAAAACTAGTCCATTGTCACTTTGAAACTTATATTAATTATTGTCTGATGTTCTAGGAAAACCATGAATCCCCATATCATGGACTATACGAATTACAACAAAGGTAGCGATAATTTTTTGAGAGTTCTGCCAGAAGACTTGGTCAATTGCAGAATAGTGGTTACGACCCTGATACTCATCGGTCGGTACTCCGGAAAGTACCACCCCGATGTGGTATTTGTCGACGAAGCTGCGCAGGCCTGTGAACCGGAAGTTGCCTGTGCCATCGGCATGATTGCAAAAAAGAAACAGGTTGTTTTAGCCGGAGATCCCAGGCAGCTGGGACCGTCGCCATCTTCCAAAGCTGCAGGTGACCATGGCCTAGGTAAGTTTAAATTTTTTTTTCATATTTGTAATTCTTGCATTTTTCCTCGTTTTTCATTATTTTTAAATAATAAATTTCTACCTTATTTTCTAGGGAAATCCCTACTTGAACGGTTGATGGACCTGGAACTGTACAAGACTCTCAACTCGAACTTCATAACGATGCTCAAGCTTAACTTCCGGTCGCACAGCACAATTCTACGAATTCCAAACCAGCTGTTTTATGACGACCAATTACAAGTATGTTGCTTTATTTTAGTTTTTTGCAAAAAAAAATCGTTAATTCTGTTTTTATAGGCGATGTCTCAAAAAGCAGAGCACGATCCCCTGGGTAAAGTATGTATCTATGAAAAATTACAAGGAGAAGGTCGAA
Organism: Leptura quadrifasciata; assembly: GCA_963675555.1. Lineage (NCBI taxonomy): Eukaryota > Metazoa > Arthropoda > Insecta > Coleoptera > Cerambycidae > Leptura > Leptura quadrifasciata. Next base: position 6,232,765 of record OY776681.1, on the reverse strand, counting down.
AAGTAAATAACAAGAACAAACAACGAAGTGGCCGTCCTATTGAATTTTGCTCAGTCCTTTCCAAAGAATGTAGAGAAGGGCGATCCCCAAGGTATGTATGTTTTTGAATAATTTTTAGCAGAGAATTATTGTTAAAATTTGTTGCGGATAGCATTACATTACGACTAATAAAATCTTTTTTACCAAATAGACACCAACAACTAATAGAAAGCGATGATAGTGGAACCAAGGTTAACAAGTTGCGTACGGTTGTACAAAAAAAAGCTGACTCGGCCGGGCTATAAGATTTAATTTTTATCATTGGGCCGGCGTCGGATATGTTTTTTTTAGGTACACAAGCCGTCCGGCTTATGCGAATTGGCCAGTAGACCGGCGCTTTCCTTTCTACCATATATTTAGCATTGTAGCGCGAATCCTGATGAGGCACATGCCGTTTGAATAAAATATGTTTTGCGGCATTACATTGATGACATGCCGGCCCAGTGGCCAAAAGAGTGCAGCATCCGCATCATCTCACACCGTACGCAACATGTTAAATTAGGCAGAAAATTAATCAAAAGAGTTGTACCACAGGGGTCAATACTGGGGCCCTTGCTATATATACTGTACAAAAATTATTTACCACAAGTCGTCAATCATAATATAATTCAATTTGCAGATGTTACGTCTATAATTTTCGGTCACGATTCTAAGAACAGACAAAAAAAGATATCCTTGATGTGATAAAGATACTCCCAATTTGATTTACAAACAACAATCTGAAATTAAAAAATGTTCGAAAAGCTCAAATATTACAATCTTTAAGTAAAAGATGATGGGGGTTTATGAGGCTAAATAATTAAGTAAAGAAATAAGTTATGGTCTTACTGTGTGTACTGTGCACTGTACTTTCCTACCCGTGTTGGTTTTGCTCCATTATAAGATATTCATTAAGCTACGCTACGCTGAAGAGGAGCAATAACTCCGAAACACGTGTCCGTAGCTGCATTGTTATTTCTCTTTGCGGTATAAGGCAATAACTTATTTACTACAATTTTTATACGTTACTCAAGATGAAGTAACAGATGAACATAGAATTTTCAAGTTGCAAAAAAGATGTTTACAACAAATATTTAATATGAAAACCACAGATAGTTGCAGGAATGTATTTAGAGAGAATATTTTTTTAACTTTAATTCGATAATTTTTCTCTTCTATATATTTTAATTTGTTTGACATGCTCTACATCCGGTGGGGTATTTTATATTAAAAAAAAAGGAATTAAAATACCTATTTATCTATTTATTTCGTCTAGCCGCTAGCCGCGTTGGTTAAGGCGCGAGTTGGCTATCGCGCTACCGGATTAGGGCGCTGACACTCAGAGGATATGGTTGTCCGCGTTTTTTAATGTGTAATCCCCTTCCGCACAAGCCTCCGACTTCTGGAATTGGGGGTTGTTTAATTTCTGTGGCCATATTTATATTTCTAACTTGGCCCATGATTTCATTAACTATTCTTCAAGTTTCATGGGACTTGTTATAGTTATTTTTAATTCTGTTGGAGTAATAGTTTGATTTGGCATTCTGCCGAATCTCGGCATGCCGGTATGATCTTTAGTTCTGAAAGCAGCGTCTGTCTCATTCCACCGAGGGCTCCTATAATCAGTACCAATGTTGCTCTCAGCGGGAGCTGAGAATTCCACGACATACATTGTCTTGAGTTGGTGGTCGAGGAGTACTATGTCAGGCTTGTTGGCTTGTATTTGCCTGACGGTAGGAAACGAGTAGTTCCAATAAATTAGACACTTCTCATTCCCCACAATGGACTCAATATCCCCCGGAGCGTAAGGCAGCACTGGTGTTTCGTCTATCCCATACGAGTGCCTTAGATGATAGTAAAGCACTCGTAATGCTGCGTCGTGTCTGTGAATATAGGCCGAGACTGCGTATGTCGAGCAAGCCGACAGTAAGTGCATTACAGTCTCCGGCGCCCTACGGCAGGCCCTGCAGCTGACATCAGGGACCTCCATACCCATGACACGACGTTGATAGACGAGAGTGTTAAATACACCATCTTGGCAAGCCATTATGAATCCCTCGGTCTCAGACTTCAGCCTGGCTGACCTTAAAAAGGCGAAGGTCAGCCTTTCGGATAAGCCGAGGTCTTATATATTTTTATAAAAGACTCCGTGCAATGGCTTATCCTTATGGAGCTGCAGAAGGATGTTATGTTCTGCAGCTCTAATGTGGGCTTTTAGTCGAACGGGTTCCAACTCGGTAACAGAGTCGGGGTTTACCCGCTCGACGTCGAAGATGAGACCAAGTTCATCGGCTGCTCTCCGTGCTGCCTTAAAGAGAAAAGCTCCTACCTCTTTGCATTTTCATGGTCTCGGACCATGCAGAGGAGGGGATCCGAACTTCTGATGACCTTACATGCTCCATCCAGAACCATGCTGCTATGGAGATTCTCCAAGCTCAAGAGTCCACGGCCTCCCCGATGTCGTGGGAGATATAACCGTGGAACGGACGATGCATCATTGCGGATTTTCACTACTGTGAAAGAGTAGAGAACGATCGGAATGGCAAGCATATTTGTAGCAGACACCTTGTTCTTGCCCGACAGTTCTGAAGACCAGATCTGTCGGAGTAGGTGCTGATACTTGCCGCGGAGAGCGTTTTTCACTACACTCACTTCTTGGGTGGAGCGTTGCTCGACACCCAAGTAAGTGTACGACTCTCCGGCATCTAGATGGTGTAAGATGCTTCCGTCCACGAGCTGCGCGTCCTCTCTTGAGATGGATCAGTGCGCATTTGTCCAATTATTATTACTATTATTATTTTTCTTTCTGTGATGGTTTGTTATATTATCTTTTGTGTTGTCCCTTAGCGATTTTAGCTTTTTTACTTAAATTTTTAGTCATTATCGAGTAATCCAAATAACACTACATTTCTTATTCCAGCTACTTCAATATCAAAGAGATGCATATGGTGTTGAACTACGTGCAGGCACTAATACAACTTGAATTCGAGGATGAAAAACATAAAGTTCTTCCCGAACAAATTGGAATCGTTACCCCTTATAAAAGACAGGTAAGAACTCTATGCAGGTGTGGTCCCGTCCATTTTTGCACACCCCAAGGAGAGGTTGACAGTGAAATAATGTTCAAAAATGTCAAAACGCTGCCGATGCCCTCGTTGTACATTTCTTCAATCCAGTTGACATCGCCAGAAGGTGATAAACTCTTTCGGAGGACATGAAAATTACATCTTGGTTCATTTGACCTACTAACCAATAAAGTGGACTACACACTGTTTTGCTTTGCATGGTTAATAATTAGATAGTTTGGGGATAAATACAAAAATTTCTTAGACTTAATTCAGTTTCAATTATCTCCTGATGATACCATCTTGCTTTACGAAACGAGGTGACATTTGGAAAACTATTTCAGTATCAGAAACTTTCAACTTCTCTACCATCTTGCTTTTTTTTAAGAGATACAGGCAGGTGACGTGATTTTTTTTTTAGGTTTGTAAAATTCAGGACCTTTTGAGACAGCATAAATTCGAGAACGTCGAGATTGGCACAACTGAAACTTTCCAAGGTCGTGAGAAACGCGTGATCATCATCAGCACTGTGCGGGCGCAGCAGGATTTGCTTTTATATGACAAGAAATATAACCTTGGTTTCGTCAAAAACGAGAAGGTAAGTTACAGATTGTTTAACGATGCAACTCTCTTTCGACTTAAACAGGTTGGAAACCTATGAATTTAATTATGAATTTTGTAGTAGTGGAAACCTAAATAACTGTTCAAAATAGAGTTAGATAAAGGTTCAGTAATGATAATAATAATATTTCTAACATAAATGTATTACATGTTTTTTTAAACGCCTCTCCAGTTACCGAAGTAAGCCCCTGGAAGGTCTCAAGGATCTTGTGTCGGGTAAAGAGACGAGATCCTACAATTTATTGTGGACTCTGAACCACTCTTAGGGCAATTTTTTTTTAATGAAAAATTGTTTAGCCTTGCGAGTATCGAACCCACTTCGTTAGGCAACTCAGTTTGCTGCCGGACGCTTTAGCACAGTGAGCTGCCATCCCCTAATAAATGAGAAATACGTGATATACATATCAACACATACTTAATCACAAAATAAACCGATTGAATTAAATAGAAAATCAAATCGGTCAGCATTTTGAAAATTGACTGGCTTTGACGCCGACGGCTAAATTACAATTTTCAACAAATTTTTTTATGCATTTGAATTCATTATTTTTGGCGACATCTTTCCGGGTAAAATTTTGCAGATGATTGTTATGTATTTTAACCTCCTGACGGTAATTCGCTATTACCACGTAAAGACCTGTACGTAAACTATCGACTGTGATGGCCGCTGCTAGATTACCAGCTACCTGGCGAAGAGGCACTAAAAATAAAAAAGTTCACGGTCAAGTACCTTATGGCAACTGATCAGCGGCGCAACTCGGTAATAATCGATAATTATTTGCGATGTTCAAAATATATTTTCTTATTTATTTTTTGCTTTTTGAATAAATATTGTTCTACGGATTTTAAAAATATGACAACTGTTGATTCTGAATATACGCCTGTACTTCGAAAATACCCTGTATAATAAGAGACATACATAATTTTTTTTAATGAATTATTAATTACGTTAATAATAATAAATGTCTAACAGTTGAATAAGTTTACGTACATTTAATTCTTGAATTTTGAAATTGAAAAATTCGTAGCTACGCATTATAACCTCAAAATCTGACAAACTTTTTGTAAAAAAATGTACTTAAAAAATATGTACCTCTTGAAATTAAATATATGAAAAAATCTTCAAGAATTGCGAAAATTTTCATTAAAAAAATCGAAAAAAAAACGAATTTTTGAGGTTATGTAAAAAAATCCGCCATCAAAAAGTACATAAAAAAATCCTACAATTTAAAAAGATTCCTATGATGATTTACCCAAATAGTACGACGTCCCCAATTTTTTAAGTAAAAAGCATTTTTTAGCAATTCTAGGTTATGTATTGTCTTGAAATTTGGCACACATTTTCATAACCACAAGCTACGTGAATTCCCGAAATTTCAATAAAATTTGTTCATTCCCTGAAGAGTTCCTGATAAAAATGGAAAAATTTTGGTTATATGCGTCTTTAGGTGATTTTAAGGATATGTTGTTTGAATTTGAAATTTTTTTTTTTACATTTATTTAACGTTGGCCTATTTCCGCACTGAGGCCTAACACCGACGCCTGTAGACGAATTGACGCCTATTCAGAGTGTTAGACAATTTTGTTACAAAGAATTTGCCGTTTAGCTTAGGTCGATCCTTCCAATAGATGCGCGGAACATTCCGGAACCCGAAAAGAAATTCTTTTGGTGTTTTTGATGATTTAACAAAAATATATCATGCTCTAAATATTTTTCTTACTTATTGATTATAGAAATCTGATAGATTTATTCTACAGATCACGCAATAATTATATTGCGATATAATCCACAGCCCAACACTGTTGAAATGCAGTGTAATATAAGCGGATTAACGATGGAAAATTGTCGATTTAAGAGTTAAGAATCGATGTAAGAACTGCTGACTAATTCCTTATTCTAAATAATAATAATTCAACCATTTTATTTTGTAATTAAATGTACGTATATTGTGGTTTTTTTTTTTTTTATATAATATATCTATATTAGGATTTTCCTATTTTAAATGAAGACTATTGCCTTTTATTAAATAACTGAGCTAAAAATTATACGTTCAATTCAGATTTCAAGGATTATTCCCACTTGCGTTTTTTGCAAGCTTTTTGCTCCCTGGGCTTAATTCCCTGTTTTTTTTCCAGAGATTTAACGTAGCCATGACACGAGCGATGAGCAAGCTGATAGTGATCGGTTGCGCTCAAGTTTTGGGCACCGACAAGAACTGGTTATCATTTATACAGCTGAGCGAGGAACTTTCAGCATTCTTCGGGGCACCGTACGCGAGACGTACACAAGCCGTCATGGACGACATCGTCAGCAGATTCGACCGCGTCCAAATGTTGGATACCCAACATGTCAACTAGGGTACTGTGCTGTGACCGACAATTCCTTATCGTTTTTTATAAGCCTTTTACTATTTAAAATAAACCACAATATAATCTACTTGTCCGAAAGAAAATGGGAATTTATGTTGTGATGTAAATTTGTTGTGTGCCTTTTAACATCGGAGAAGTACAACTGCTAAGGCACATCTAGGTTAAGGTTTCTTTAATACTTTTCGCATTTAATTACAAAGAATTAGTAGATTAGTTGGGATTATTTAAGGTGCAACTACGTTGATCATTCATTCATGTATGCCATACGGAAATTTTCTGTGATTTAGTCGTGATCGAAGCTGATTTTATTTCCACGATGTTAACATAAAGTATATTGTATTATTTAGGCAAGGGTCCAATTTTAATAGTTTTTAACGAACTTTTTTATCAGTTTCTTTTTTGTTTTAAGTGTAGTTGTTAGTAATTTTGCTGTTGTAGACAGGAGTATACAGTGTGACCTGAATTGTTTCGTTGCTGTGAGAATGGTGCTCAATATTTGTAATTTTTTGCTCAATAATGTTAGACACCGCAGTGATTTTTAAGCCAAAGAGTATTATGTAGGTTTTGGAGGAATGGATTAATGACGTTACGTTTAGCAACATATCCTTAACAAAATTAAATTTTTGCCGTACGTGGGGGATTGCTTAGAAAGGTGAATTTTATTAAATAAGACCTTGTTAGCTAAATACTCGCCAAATAGTGTATTCGAGTGTAATGGTCAAGTGTTTTCATATGAAACACGTTTAATGCCTTGACAAAATATCAAAACTTGAATACTACTTGTTGCTAATTTCGCTAACGACTTTATCATCATCAGGAAATTGTTAAAACTGAAAACCGTTTGTTATCTTCTGATGACACTAATACGCTGTGCGTGTATATACCACAAATGAATTAAATAAATATTGTTATATTTTCTTCAAACACATCCCATTTTTCAACTTAAAAATGTGAATAACTGGAGATGGTCCGATCGGGACAAGAAAAAAAAGTAAAATCTTTTTACTGTAGGTCTTAGGAGCGCAACCATAACCTATAAAAGTGAAAGAACTGGCCAAATAACGTTGTTTTTTCATTTTGCTGCCCAAAGCCGTTGGGTGAACCGACCAACTTCAAGCTTTCAGAAAATCTGCCTTTTGCTCTAACAAAAACACCCTGAAAATTTGATGCAAAAATGTTAACACAGTGTGCACAATTGAACTTTATATTTAAAATTTGAATTGGTCGCCATTTTAATGCCATTAAGTCCAAAACGGATCATTTTTTTTTTTTTCAAAAGTTAGGTCTCGATGCCAGCTTTTTGATACCGTAAAAAATCTAAACCTATTTTGGCCATTTTTTTTGCATTTGTTTAAAAGCCAATAAACAAAAAATGAACTTTTTCGGCCATTTTGAAATTTTTTTTTTTTTCAGATCAAAATTTTTTTTAATGCTTTTAATTTAATTTAAAAAAAAAAGTTTATTTTGGTAAAAAAAATTCAATATGGCCGATGAAATTCATTTTTTGTTAATTGGGTTTTAAACAAATCCAAAAAAAAATGGCCAAAATAGATTAAAAATTTTTTTTATGGCATCAAAAAAGATGGCGGCTAATTCACATTTTTAATAACAAATTCAATTGCGCACACTGGGTTTCATTTTTGCACCAAATTTTTAGGGTGCAAAATGAAAAGAAAATCATTTTCGGCCAGTTTTTCACTTTTGTAGGTTATGGTTGCACTCCTAATACCTACAGCAAACATAGATTTATATAAAATTTAATTACAAAATTTTTGGTTTTCTGTTTGTCCGGATCGGACCACATATCTCGAGTTATTCACATTTTTAGGTTTTGCAAAATGTGGTTAAAGAAATTGAATTGAATTTCAAGCTTGAATGTCGCCAAAGTTTGTTCGTCATTGTTTTATATGGGCTCAGGCGGGTAGTAGATGACTCAATAGTTTCTCCCTAATACGTGTTGCACACAGTTTTCTAGCAGTTTAATAGGTGGATTTTGTTTACAGATTTAGCCAGGTCTTTGGAATAGGTTTGTTTACATTGACATCATAAAGTTTAACTGATGACCGGGCTGAAACGGCGTTTTGGAGACGGTTTTTACACTATATTGGTAACGTAAAGTTATATTTATATAAAGTTGATCCTCAATTTTTGTAGATGCGTTATAAATTCGGCTTAAAATTGTTATTTCTTATGATTCTGTGATAATTACTGTTTAATAGTTGTGAAGAAAGTTGAATGTAAATTCGAGATATTTGAGTAGATAAGCTATGACAGTTCTGGACCAAAATTCCATGTTATTTCTTACGGCAGTTCGTTCTGGTTTGCAAGGTCACTTTTCGCCAGGCTCCGCCCACCTGTGGCTAACTTGGCGCGCGCGCGCGGGTCAGGCGAAAAGTGACCTTGAAAACCAGAATGAACCTCCGTCAAAAATAACGGGATTTTGGTCCAGAACTGTCATAGCTTATCTACTTATTTGAAATGATACCATACAAGGCATGTTTCAGTTCCATGCTTGCTCTGATTAGTCACTACTTTCCAGACAATCCCATTCAGTCTTATTTGGCTTCACCAATAGGACTGATGTAAGGTTGTCGTAGAAGAATAAGATATTTATACACATGAGCACAAAAGTGTTAGGGAAGTTTAATAATGAGTAACCAAAGAAAAAATCCTGGGTGAGTTGAGAAGGTTTTTGGTTCTACCCTGGAGTACAAATCATCCCGTTGCCAAATATCAATCCATAGTGATTGCATTTAACTTTGTTAAGGATATAAAAATATATATTTCCATGTTTTTAAAAAAATATACACTTGTTTATATTCCTTTTGGTATTAGCCGATCGTGTGCAAACATGCCGTGTGACCTTAACTGATAATTAGTTCATTGAACACGAGCCCCTCCTCATTTTTCTATAAAAACCGTTTTTATCTTGAATATGGTGATGTCACGTAGCAAGTTTGCATGTATCGGAAAGCTCAAATAAGGGTTTGTTAGTTATTGTTAAACGTTGAGTGTATGTGTGTAGGTCAGTTTCCATTCGAATGAGAAAATCTTATTAAAATTTACCACATTTTTGGTTGTATGTCGAAAAAGTGTATAGATTCGCAGAAACGAAATCGTGTGAGAAATTGAAAGAAATAGTTAATCAAAGACTGTTTTTTATCCTATTTTCAAATCTCCGTAAGTACTTATCATGTAAAGTTCCATTTTGGCTTGCTTATTTTCTTTCTAAATTAGTTAAAAAGAAAAGGACTTTCCGCTTTTTGTGGCCTGGTATAACTTTTTGATTTACACCGCAAAAAGTAAAAAAATTCACATCAGTTTTGCGTTTTTCGTTTCTGCAAATCTAACCACACTTTTCTTCGTCAAATACAACCTAAAATGTAAAAAAAAGATTTTTAGTTGGGAAAAATTCCTTTATCAAACATCTGGGGGCTGCTCCATGATGCATAAAATATCAATTCCACTTTAGTTGGTCCAATTTTACGCCGGCAGTATTTGATCTTTTGAAAAACGATGAGAGTTAAGTGACAAATTAAATTATTTGTCTGGAACCTGTAACTTAGTTTTTAGTGTATTATTAATGGGACCGAAACGGCACTAAATGTCTTTACAGATAGATACTACACCAGATACTCCATGAAAAAGTTGCAAAATAAGGGTAAAAACATAAAAGTTCTGCGAGATGGATGTAACCATTGTATTGAGCACCCTCGAAAACGGGAATAAACAAATTTTCATGCATTTTGCTTTTTTTGGGGACTCAGTATTAGGGGAGGGGGTAGTTTCAACTGCGGGTGTGGATAAGATATGGTATGGTTAAATTTCGTACGGCCTAACCGAATCCTGACCAAAAAACCGATCCGCATGTCTACGATGGGTATCCATGTTTCACCCCCCTCGCAGACCTTTTGGGATTTTTAAACTTTTTCATGGACATCACGACAAGCTGCCACAATAGAATCTTATTTTGGCGGCATCCGTCATTTTTCCAAGATGGCGGCGTCACCTCGTGATGTATTCGCTTCCCTTGACTGATGTAGATATTTTCAGGAAGTTACGACCTCGAAAATATGTACGGCATATCCTGATCGTAATCTTAGACATTTTAGTAGTTAGGTATTCAGAGAAATGAATTTGGAAGCACTGTATAGTCTTTTGGTGGATAATTACAGACAAATTTGATGTTATTTGTCTATTTGGGTAGCGACGTAAATTGTGAGACTGTCCATACTTTTAGGTGTTTCTCTCTTAAATATATGTTTAAGTATTACTTTATTATCGGTTTTCTTTTATCTTAAGTCTAGATATATATAAGGCAAAGAAACGGATATTTAGTATGTTCTTTATGAAAATTTGGAGGACAAATCTGCTTGCAGACTACATATTAAAGAACATATCATACAGGACTTTTAGTTTTGTCAGATTTTCTATTTTGTGATTAATAAAATTAGTGTGATTAAATATTGTTATTTTTTTCCCTTGCCATGCTCCCTCTGCAGTGTTATTTTTAATTCGTAAGGTAAACATATGTCCTTGATACGATTGCAACATTTAGTGTCCAAAGGATTGTAAATGGCCTAAAGGCAAGAAGAATCATTACTTACAAAGTCATTCTTTAAAATTATTAAAATTGCTCTGTATCTTCAGGAGTGTATTTGAGACGTTCAGTTATTAAAATGCAAAATAAGCTCCTCGCGGTTCAATTTTGGACCCTATACTTCTTTTGATATGCATAATCTAAAAGTTTGGTTGCCGAATTGTAAAATAATAATAATAATAACTTTATTTTTAACCCAATTTTACAATATTATTTTTACAGTAGTTATTCTTTGTTGTATAAATGCACCTGATTTCACAAGGAAATCATTTTGTGTCTTAATATTTCACTAAGATATTATTATTAACAATATCAATGTACATATCGTATTTGTTACTAACTAAAATCTAAAACTAACAAGACTAATAATGAATTATTAATAATTATTATAAAATTATGGAGATTAAGTGCAATAATTGAATTAGAAGTTATGAGAATATAAATAAATGTAAATTATGCGTGATAAATATTGACAACTTTTTACAGAATAATTTGTAATTATTTATTGCTTTTATGTATTCGGGAATAATATTATATATCTTTGGACCTGTGACGCCAAGAGATTTTTTGTACAAATTAGAATTTAGTCTAGGTGTAAAAAGTGCATTGCGTTCATTTTGCCTTTTATTGTGTATGTGGTTTGTTGGTGCTCTTAGTTCCCTATTTCTGTAGATAAATTTTGCTACATTAAGGATATATAATCCATTTAAGTTGAAGACATTACTATCTAGAAAAAGTTGTTCTGTAGAATATCTTCGATTTTTCCACAGCATTACTTTAAGTATCCATTTTTGAGTTATTTTTATATTTTTCAATTGGCTGTCATATGTCCCACCCCATATTATAATGCCGTAGGTAAGTATGGATTCTACCAACCATTTATATGTCATTTTTAAAATATTAATTGGAAGAATGTTGCGAAGCTTATAGAATACATGGACAAGTTTTCTTAATCTTGTATTAAGATATTCGGTATGGTCATTCCATCTCATTGTCTCATTTATTATAAGACCCAGATATTTAATGTTTGTAGTGTTCCCAATTACATTCTCGCACGTGCAGTTTGTTAAGTTAAATTTTTCATGGAATTTTAAATAGTCAATTTTCGGTTGTAGTCTTGAACTATTGCTGAAAGTAATGAACTTTGTTTTTACATGATTGAGATTGAGAGCTTTTTTTGGTGACCTCAGATTAGTCTGTACCGTGGAATGTTAGAGCAGTATCATCAGCATATGCGATGATATCTCCACATATTTAATTTCAGCATGTCATTTATGTAAAAAAGGAATAATTGCGGACATAAAACTGTTCCTTGTGGAACACCATATATCACATTTTCTGGACTACTTAATGTTTTATCAATTTGTACCAAGGCTGTTCTATTTGATAAATAACTTTTTAACCAATCTAATGCTACTCCTTTAATTCCGTATTTCTCCATTTATTCCAAAAATAGTTTGTGCGATATACTATCGAAAGCTTTAACTAGATCTAAAAATATGGCAATAGTTTTTTCATTTTTGTTAAGATGTTCATGTATTTTGTTTGTAAAATGAAATAAGGCGTTTTCCATGGAGCAGTTTTGTCTAAATCCGAATTGCTTTGGCGATATTATGTTGTGAGACAGTGATAGTGGCTATGTAGTCGAGAGACCATGCATTTTTCAAATGTTTTGGCTATGTTACTAACTACCGATATTGGTCTATAGTTGTTTGTAACAAGTTTATATTGCCACCTTTAAATATAGGTGTAATAATAGCTTGTTTTAGTGAATCTGGAAATTGTCCATTTTGGAATGAGAAGTTAATCAGATGTACTAGGATATTAAGAATATTAGATTTAATATTTTTAAGTGTTTTTGTGTTTATTTGATCTATTCCGGGAGATGAGTTTAATTTCAAATTATCAATTATGTTTGCTATTTCATTTGTAGTGACTGGTTTTAGAAATATAGTTTTCAATATTTGCGATTTTGGATGATATATTTGTTGTTTCTGACGGTGAACTTGATTTTATTTGTTTAGCTAAATTTTCATCATTAGAAAAGTATAATAAAAATTTCAGATACTAGTTTTGCGCTTGTTTCAACTTTATTATTTTGATCATATATTTGGTAATTACTATTGCTATTATTTTCTGTCACTGAATTTTTTATTATTTGCCAGACTTTCTTTATGTTTTTGTTTGTTCATTTAGTTTTTTTATGTAATGTAATCTCAATGTTCAATTTTGGACCCTATATTGTTTCTGATTCTCTGCTTCAACTACAATTATTGGTAGATATTCGACATACAATAGATGTGTGGTGCTATCATGATAAATCGATTACACGATTTGCAGAATTTATATAAACCTTTAAGCTTTTTATGTAGAGACATGTTAATCTATACTTTCATTGGAGAACTAACATCTAACAACCAAAGTTAGCGAACCAAGGAATTTACAGACCACATCATATGATTCACATTTATGGTCCTTCGAGCCGGATTTTGCGTTTATGTTCGTGACAAAAACCATTATAATCTTGGCCGCTTATTGGACAATTCATTTTAACTGCACAAAACCTGAGAAACTTGTTCCCACTCAAGAGTTTGTGGACAGAGTAAAGCGCGGAGACCAAGCCATAGAAGCATAGTCAAATGTGACCTAACAAGCGAATTGAGGAGATAGATAGCTCATTACAGTTTCTTGTGGGAAACCCCAATATTGTTGAGGGAGCGACTGACACATTATTGACATGATCCAGAAATTTTAGGTTAATATCAAAAGCAACTCCCAAATCTCTCACCGAAGTTACAGATAGGGTCGTTGACCATGTTTTAAAAAATTGATATTCAAGTACTTTATTAAATTTTATTTGACCCGTATTTTTTTATTTTACATTCTAAACTCGTTTTATTAGTGAAATTATTTAAGTTAAGAAATTTTGAATTGGCGTCCATGGTGACGTCAGATGTGAGCATGCGCAGTTAAAAGATAAAGGAATAATCGACGGGCGCCATTCGTTAATGTGAGTCATTGTCATATTATTTTAAAGAAATTCTAACCTCAAGTTTTTCACATTCTGGGATTCAGCACTTCAATAGTTCAAATTGTTTAAATAAAAGTTACAGATAGGGTCGTTGACCATGTTTTAAAAAATTGATATTCAAGTACTTGATTAAATTTTATTTGACCCGTATTTTTTTATTTTACATTCTAAACTCGTTTTATTAGTGAAATTATTTAAGTTAAGAAATTTTGAATTGGCGTCCATGGTGACGTCAGATGTGAGCATGCGCAGTTAAAAGATAAAGGAATAATCGACGGGCGCCATTCGTTAATGTGAGTCATTGTCATATTATTTTAAAGAAATTCTAACCTCAAGTTTTTCACATTCTGGGATTCAGCACTTCAATAGTTCAAATTGTTTAAATAAAACTAGTGAATCATATAAAAATCCACTATAGGTAAGTTTTCTGAAGTACCTTTCAGAAAATCAGGTTCCATTATAAAAAAATATGGAACAATCCAAGCCAGTAAGTAAGTAAGTTCTTTATTCATCATGTTAAGTTACACAATAGTGAAACTTATAAGACTAGTCAAAACAAATAAATACAGTTAAAAAATAATAACAGTTAAAAAGAGTAGTGAATATCTTAAGAGTAATAATACCAATAATAAAGTCATAAATACTAAGATTGTAGATACTCGTCTAAGGAATAAAAAGCATTGTTAAGTAAGTACTTTAACTAAGTATTTTTAAAAGTATTAAAATTGTTAAAATGACCAAAGCGTCGGGTAAATTTATTAAAACAGTAGATTCCTTGAAAAACATGTGAATTTTGGCCCACACTTAATCTAGAAAATGGCATCCTAAGTTTAGTGTGGCTGCGTGTGTGGTAATTGTGAACATCATTATTTGTTAAAAACAGTCTCTTGCTTTTTTATATTTGTAACAATTAGATATATATAAAGTGAAGGTAGAGTTAAGATAGATAGTGCAATAAATGCCTCTTTACAGTGTGCCTGATACGGAAGACCAACCATACAACGAATGATTTTCTTTTGTGCGATGAATACTTTGTAAGTGTGTGAAGAGTTTCCCCAAAAAATTAAACCATAGGACAATATAGATTGAACTAATCCAAAGTATGATAATCTTAACACATTAAGGGAGACGGAGGATTTCAGGTATCTAATAACAAAACAAGATTTACTCAATTTCTTCAATAGATTTTCAGTATGAGTTTCCCACGTCATTTTACAATCCAAAGTTCCCAGGAATTTTGTCACTTCTGTATGCACAATCGATTTATGATCTGCCTTGATTAAAATACTTGAACGATGAACATAGTTCTTTGGCAAAAATGGCATAAAAACGGTTTTGTCAACATTCAGTGCAAGACCATTGTTTGAACACCATTTGGAAAACTCCTTTACAGATGTATTAGCTTTAGTGATTGTGGTCTCAGAAGAGTTACTAGAAATCAAAAATTTTGTATCGTCTGCATAGACAATTGCTGCATTGGTTGTTGTACAAGAGTTTGGCATATCATTTATAAAGATTAAGAAAAGCAAAGGACCTAGAATAGAGCCCTGTGGTACGCCAGTGGTCACATGCCTGAAATCTGATTTAAAGCGATCAATTATTACGGCTTGCTTTCTGTTAGTGAGATAGGAGTTGATCCAGTCGTGAGCAGGTCTACGTACACCCAATCTAGATAGTTTATCTAAAAGCAGATTGTGATCGACAGTGTCGAAAGCTCTACCGAGATCGAAAAATAGAGCTATTGGTTGTTCTTTATTGTTTAATGAATTATAAACATAGTCACATAATTTTTCAATAGCGTTTATTGTTGATTTTTTCCTTCTAAATCCGTATTGGCTAGAGATTAACAATTTATGAAATTCTAAATAGTTTAATAACTTATTATTAAAACAAAGTTCAAAAACTTTTGCAAACTGATTTTGTACACTTATATTTCTATAATTACAAGCCTCCATTTTCGATATTTTTATATATTGGTATAGATTTTGAAATTTTCAGTGAATCTGGATATTGGCCATTAGCAAAAGATTCATTAATTAAATAAGACAGCGGAACACAAATTTCGTCAACCACTGCTCTCAGTACTTGACCTCTTATCTCGTCAATCCCTGCAGCTGATTTACTTGTTGTTTTAAGCAACAGTTCACTAACTTCAGCTGGAGTGGTAGGGGTTAGGTAAAAGTTCCTAATATATCCAATAGATAACGCCATGCATACTCAGTTTAATGCCATTCTCAATTTGTATCATATATGATACAAATTTTAAGCAAAAAGAATTTCATTTTTCTTTTTATAATTTATATAATCTATATATGTTGTTGGATGTGAACTTCTAGTTTGTCAATAAATTATTATAATTAGGGTTCTCCATTACTCTATAATATTTACTGCTGTAATATACTTCCCCAACAAAACCAAAATGACACTAATTCATATATTCTACAGTATGCAGATGATACAGCGTTGACTGCCCATGGAAAATTCTTGAGGAGAACTGTAAACAACTCCGAACATTAACGGCAGAAATTGAAACCTAGTTTAACAATTGGAGAATGCATCCCAACCCTTAAAGACAGTTTCTAATATTCGATCACGTCCCTACGAACACTTCCCCTTCAATATCCATCAATAAATCACCAAATAAGGTCTTCCTTAACCGCTAAATACCTTAGAGTTGTACTCGATCATAAACTAAATTTAAAACCTCACACCAAGTTAATAAAAGACGTATCACAACAAGAGCCAAACATTTCAGATCCTCGGCTTATAAAAACAAAGGTGTAAATATTTAAACGGCCTCATTAATCATCAATTAGGGAGCCCCCACATCGTCGTTGCCCCGGGGCCTCCACACTCTTAAAGCCGGCCCTGAATTCGGGTTTGCAGCAAATAAAAACACAACTTAATAAATAAACATTTACTTTCTTTATATAATATAGAGATACATGGGGTAAACATTATTTAAAATATAATAAATCGGTATAGATGGTCTAAAAAGAGGAAAAACTATGACAAAAATAAAAAAAAAAAGATCACTTGTCACGATATAATTAAAAACCTACCTAAATAAAGCATTACAAAACAAAAATACTTACCTCGACTCTACGCCCTGAAAGTATTTATTGATCTCGCGTCAACAGTTAAAATAATCTTGTGAAATATCACAAAAAAGACCTCGCTTAAAAAATAATTTAATTATTGACCGTTCCCGATAATATTTCTTTGTTAACAAGGCTGTTAGTTTAATCGTTGCGTCGCTGGTATACGTTTTTTGCCTCGCCTTCTGCCAGTCCCCTGAGTGCTGAGCCAATGTTCGTAATGTCTCTCGTTGGCTAGCCAATCCTGGTATTTGTACCACCACTCCTCCCATTTCACGTAGTCGTCCAGCGACAGATCCCTTAAGTAACCCAGATCTTTGTAATACTGATATCGCACCCTCACGTCGTCCCAAGCCGCCAATCGAGATTGGCCAGAAGATAGAAGTTCGTCTGGGAAGTGTCCCGTCGGTATAGGCGACAAACTGAAAAGAATGACAAATAATGAAGATTATATATATAGAGTGTTCCCGGATTGGGTTTGCGATAGGTGTAATACACACACAAAAAAAAATAGTATGGCTTTCATTTTCTGCAGTCTCGGTCTCATGACCATTTTAACAAAAATCTGCACATACTTCAATATGCCGATGACATAGCACTAACAGCTCATAAGACTTTATGAAGGCAAATCTACAAAACTGCACTGCACACAATATCCATCAATAAAGAAAAGTTACTTCCCACTACTAGTGCTGAATATCTTTGAATCCAATTATACCATAAACTCAATTTAATTTCTAGAAAAAAATAAATTACTAGAAGAGCGGGCGATTTTGAAGTTTGACCTTCAAAGGGGAGGGTGTTAGTCATCAACAGTAAGTAATATGGATACATAGTACTTATAAACAGTAATAATCTAGTTAAAAAGAATCTGCAAATTGTAGAAACTTCAACATCAAGAAAAATCACTAAAATCTGTCGCCCAAGAGACAACCATCTGCCCCTCCCAACAATCGCCTTTATCAAAATAAGTTTAAACTCGTTTGGAAAGATCCAAAAAGTCCATTTTTTAACTTAGATATTCTCAATAAGTTTTACATATCACAACAGCCATGCATTCAAGCAAAACATGAATACCCTGCAAAAATGAGAGCACATGAGAGCTTCTACAGGACTTTCACAATGATGACTAAGTGTTTTTTTCTCGCCTTAAGCTGTATTGTTTGTTACTTATATGATTCTACTTCAAACTAAAAACTATACCAAGTTGTACTGAAGCTTCTCTGTCATTTACAAGAATAAAGAATAACAATGGCCCTAATATCGACCCTTGTGGTACCCTTGGTAGATTACACAACTGATACTCATGGTATTAGTCATTTTGACTCTTTAAGTTCTGTCTTTTAAATAAGAAGTTAAGAGATCCAGAGAAGTATCCCCAAATCCCATATTTTGATCATTTTGTTACCAACGTAATGCTAAACGCAACAGATACGTGAGAAGTTTGTAACAAAACTTATTCTACTTATCTAAAGCATTTACAATTCTTTTGAAATTCACACTAATATTTATTATTTTTAGTAAAGCCACATTGGGACAACAGAACTATTTTATTTTGACATATTGACACATCAAATAAACGGTTCATGGTACATAAAATTATGATAAAACCTACAAGACATAAAGAAAGTCATCAACTAACCTGTATCTACGTGGCGGAGTTCCGTACAGAAATTCATCCTCCTCGACCATAACCTTCATATTACTTCCAGTTTTCGTAATTCTCATGTTTTCAATATCTCGCCTTTCCCTGTCCGCACTCCACTGTGCGATTTTGCCAAACCTCTCTGAGAGCGTGAGGCCGGTCGTGGCTACAATAGGCGTCGCAGTGGACGTGGTGCTGTCTTCAGATCCCGAGGACTCCGCAGTAGGAGAGCCAGGTCTCTTACCTGTACGCTCTTTTTTGATTCTCTTCAATAACATCTAGAAAAAGATACAATTTCCGGTGTTGTTTATTTCATATCAGCTTTAACTATCAATATTCTACTTACAGGCTGTACCGCGCTTTTCTCAGCCGGCTTCTTGACACCAACAGGTCTGACCGGGGGCTGGACCCCTCTCACGTTGATAATCTCGCCTGTGCTTCCTCTAGGTCTCGGCGGAGGTGGCTGCCTTCTCGGATCTGTCGGCCTATCCGATGGGTTGGGTTTGCTCGGTTTCCTGGCAGGGGGAGGCGTCATTGGTCTAGGCATCCGTCTAGGGGGCGAGGGAGAGGGTGGCCGAGGGCGGACGATGGGTTTCGGCGGGGGAGACACCACCTTGGCGGCTGGCTTTCGCATGCGCTGAGGCGAGAATGACCTAGACCTATGAAAGATAACAACGATAATATAAAAGTTGATTGCGTTAGTGAGTGTTTACTGACCGAGAAAGTCGGGTCAACTCACCTGGACCTGGCGTTCCTGTGCGCCTTCGGGGAGCAGACCGAGCAGGAATCATCCGAGCAGCTGCTGATGGAACTCGCCGAGGCGGACCTTCTCCCTTTGTTGTTGTGCCGCGACGAGGAACCGTGTGCGCGTGGGGAGGGCGGCGAGCGCGGTCTAGTCGGCCGGGGGGATCGTCTGACGGCGGGCGATCTGTAACTAATCGGCGAGCGACGCGACGCCGGAGGCGACCTGCGCGCCGGAGGTGACCTGGGTGATCTGCGACTCACTGGGGAGCGGGGAGATCGGCGGAACGCCGGCGAGCGTCTTTGAGGAGATCTGGGTGAGTGGCGGCCGGGCGGCGACCGGGAACGACTTCGCCGGCCAGACGAAGGTGAGGACGAGCCATCGATGTAGAGGGACTTGTAGCCGCTGTGGCGCCATCTAGTGAACAATTATTATAGATTCAGATGAACTGCTTTATTCAACAAAATTTGCTCAGTATGGGCATAGCGCCGCCAAAATAGCACAAAAAATCATTATAAATCCACTGCAAATCCTATTTTGACTGCATAGCTATATGAATAAGGCTTTTACCTATTCGGGTCCTTAGCTTCAACCTCTAGTAACTTTTTGTCCCAAAAAGCCCCCGACGATGGTGAAGTTTGAGCCCTGGCTTTCTTCATGACATTATCTATTTCCCGCCTACGTCCTGCTGGCAAACTCGGATCTGTAAATAAATAAACGTCACCAGTATTTAAAATAATCCTGATGCGGTGCATGCCACAGTGGACGACAAAGAACATAAACATGAAATTTTGCTTAGTTGTCGATTACTGTCCACAATGATGATTCTAAGTTACTATTGAATATATTTCACTCGTAGAGTTAATAAATTTTTGCAAAAAAAATATGTACCTATACCTGTTGAACCCTATCTTTTGTTATACCTGTGATACGAGGTGTCTGGGGTTTTGTATCCATTCTAAGCTTCACTGGAACATTTTTCTTATCTCTACTTCTACTTCTCCTTCTCGTAGACATTCTATAAAATGTCCTTTCAAATTAATCTAACATTTCTACTTTGTGCTTAATTTCTATTCTTTATGTTTGCCTTCATATGTCAAATCAATGCAGAGAAAGGTTTTCTGATTAACGTTCATATATTTTTTATTATCATGAAAATGTGTAAACAGTAAAACCTTTCCGCATAAAATTACTTTGTTGGCTCTTTAATAGACGGTTTGTGACTAAGCAAATAGGAGGATAATGGAAAAACTGTAAGATATATCTTTATTGAAATTGATCATTTGATTAATTACGGCTTGACAGTATGGTCTTTGACCGAGAGACAAAAAAAAATAATTTTTACAACTATACAGGGTGTTTTAGTTAACATTCTCACAGCCGATATCTCAAACTAAAAAATATATTTTTATTCTGTAAACGGTAATAGATTTTTATGGTTAATGCCTTCTTCAGGGAGTTCAATTTGCTATTATAACATTATCACCAAAGATGGTGCTGCAGTTTAAAAATATTTTTCGATCAAGAAAGGTTTGAAACATATGCCATTCGATTAAGAATTAAATTTTAAACAAAATAATTGTTCTTATTCCAAAAAGATATTTTAATTGTATTGTTTAACTTTGAAGTGTTGTAATTTTTTTTTAATTGTTGTACCTTTTTTAATCTTGGTATTCGGATGTAGGTTCTTGATAAATTTTTGCCTGCTATAAGAGAATTATTTACTGGTGGGAAATTTTTTTTAACAGCACTTCCGATTTTACCGAAATTACTTTAAATTGAGAAATTTAAATGGAAAAACAAATAAGGTAATTTTATTTTTGAACAATACATCTTGACAACAATATTTAGAATAGACGCTCAAAATTACTTCCGTTTGTTTAAAAAACAAAAATAGTAAAGATTATTATAACCTTAACACTAACCTACTTAAGAGTATAGCCAATATCATTGTTGTTCTACTTACAAACTTACTTAACTTATGTATAGACCTTGCATCTTCCCAAAAGTCTTTAAAATTTCCCGTGTAATGCCAATACACAAAAAAACTCCCACAAATTTGCTTGATAACTACCGACCAATTTCGCTCATTCCAATTAGAGCAAAAGTTTTTGAAAAAGCCTTAAAATCCAGAATACGTTCCTTTTTTGAAGGAAATAGTCTGTTTGATATAAATCAGTATGGTTTTCGTAACGCACGTTCAACCACTATGGCTATCAACAAATTAGCCGAAGTCAAAAACATTGGATTTGAGACAGGAGGCTACATAGGGGTTTGTTTTGCGATCTAAGCAAGGCTTTTGAACTTATGCAGTCATATCTAACAAGTCGCATGCAACTAGTTGAAACTGGTAATAATCTTTCTCAGATGAAGACATTAGAATATGAAGTACTATAGGGGTCAGTACTGGGGCCAGTATTATTCCTCATCTATGTCAACGAATTGGTGTATGCTGACCCAAGAGCCGACTTTATTCTTTTTGCTGATGGCACAACCACAATAAATAAAAATTAAATTTGCAATGAACTGGAGCAGACACAGTCAAGGGTTTCTGCTTGATTTATCGCAAATCGATTAAGCTTAAATGCTACTAAAACTGAAATCACGTTTTTTAGTTTCGGTAAATTGGAAACAAATAATAATCCAGTCGGTAAAATTTCTTGGGGTACATATTAGACCCTAAACTCTCATGGAATTTTCACATTGACAAACTATGTAATAAGTTAACTCCTTGTACCTACGCAATTAGAAATATGTCCCTAATAGTGTCCAAGTAAGCACTCTTAACTTACCATGCACTTATCCAATAAAAAATATCATATGCTATTCATGCTTGGGGCCACGCTCCAAACATGAAACGCGTTTTTGGATTACAAAGGAAGGCAGTACAAATTATAAATAAGCTAGGGTATAGAGAAGATTGCTTATATTGACCTTAAAATTCTCACAGTGCCTTCACTATATATATTACAGTGTCTCATATGCGTTAAAGATAATCTACCAAGTTACGTAACTCACGAAGAAATTCACTCATATGATACAAGACATAAAGCAAATATACTATATAATATATCTTGCACAGAGTACATAAAACTAGATCTGGAATATCATATTTTGGTCCTAAGTTATTTAACCTGCTGCTTCTAAGTTTTAAATATGTAACAAAAAAATATCTTATATCCAAATGTTTTTGGATGGAAGATTTTTATAATAATAATTTTTCAGACTGGCAATTTTAATACTTTGAGAGAATGTATATATTTTATTACTTTATATTTATATGGTATTTTGTATATATACGCTTTGATAGCGATGTAACAATCTCTTGTTACATGTCCTTAATAACGTGTATCTATTAATTGCACCACCGCAAGCGTAGATTTCATTGTATAAATCAGCCATATCTTCTATTGGCTCTTGATATACTTGACTTTTTAAATATCCCCACAAGAAGTCCAGAGGAGTCAAGTCCGGAGAACGTGCAGGCCATCTAACCGATCCTAAGGTGCTAATCCAGCGCCTTGGAAACGTGTTATACAAATAACCTACAACAATATTAGAGTTGTGGGGTGGTGCGCCATCTTGCTGAAACCAAATTTCAGCTCCATTGTCGGGAAAATTTTGTAAAAGTCTTGGCAACTCATTTTCTTAAAATCTTAAATAACGCACACTGGTTAAATTTTCATGGTATAGAAACGGACCTATAATATAACCATGTATGCCTCGTGGTTGAGAGGTGAGCGCACTTGCCTCTCACCCAAAAGTTCCAGGTTCGATCCCCGGTCGTGGCAGTGGAAAATACTGTGAGAGGGATTTTTCCACTATACACGGATATTGGGTGTGTGTCCCTTGTCTCTAAATGTGTAGCCCCCTCCCACACAAAGCTCTTCTAGAGCTTTCCGAGATAAAGGGGGTTGTAAATTACATGTGGCATTATTTATTTATTTAAAAAACCACACCATACATTTACGCTGAACGCATTTTGGTTTCTTGTTCGAATCATCCTTCTTGGGCTCTTTTCCGACCAATATCTACAGTTATGTTTTGCAATTGTGCCGTTACTGTGTTTACTTTCGTCACTCCAAAGTACATTTTTAAGGAAATTACAATTTCCTTCATAAAGAACAGAAAACTCAGCAAGGAAGGTTAAGCGACGATCATAGTCCGTAGGCAGTAAATCATGTAATAAGTGATGGTTTATATGGAAAGTAATTATTTTCTTTCAACATTCCTTGACACGATGATAGTGATTTATTGGTGGAGGCTCTTATTTCTCGCAATGATGAGTGGAGATCATTTTTAACAGTTTGTAAAACTAGAGCCGTACTCTCCTGGGTTCTTGCTGTTTGTATTCTTTCACATTTTAACCTTTTAAAACTACCATATTGTAATAAATTGTTACACAAATTGGAAAGTCTTGCGATCAGGTTGTGGTCTGTTTGGAAATTGTAATTAATACATATGTTCGGCAGCTTTTGTATTTTTATTGCTTTTTCCATAGATTAATAACTTATCAAATCAACATTGCTATGAGTCATATTTTAGACAAATTTTAAAAATGTATTCTTAAAATGACATGCAAACGAAAACTATACTTCTGACAGTTAATAAATAAACAATTACAATTTTTCCATGGCTAACGACAGTTAAAAGTCAGAACTTAAGCAATCCCGTTTTCCGTGCGAGAGTTCAGAGATCGAATCTCGGACGGGGCTCAACTTTTTTCGATTTATTATTTTGCAAATAAAAGTAAGATTAAAAATATAAATAATACATCCAAATGATAGAAAGTGCTGAGCAAGAATTTTTCAATTATTTTAATGTAAATTATTATTCAAACCTTCCTTGGTCGAAAAATATCATCTCTGATGATAATGTTATAACAGTAAACTGTACTTCCTGAAGAGGGCATTAACCACAGAAATCTATTACCATTTACAGAATAAAAATATATGTTTTAGTTTCCGAGATATCAGCTGTGGACCAAAAAAACTTTTTTTAAGCAATAAGAACTTTTAATTATCCAACTATACTAATCACTGTAATACTTCCATCTACCGATACATCTACATTTTGCATATTTTTCCAATATCGGCCTATTTGATTTCTTATTCAAGTACTTGATTTGTATATGGTGGTGCTTAATTTGACTACTTTTCAAGCAAAAAATGTATCATAGAAAAAATACTCTAAACTACAATATAATGAGACTCACTTCGACTCTTATCGAACCTTTCTAAGGTGCTCAGAAATGGATCAGACAGCAGTGTTTTTCAATTTCTTTCCAAAAAATTCACCTTTGGCCAGCAAAATCGCGTTGTAGCGGTCATGTAACGGCGCTAAAATCACGAATCGCGTAATTAGGTATCGATACCAATGTTATCCCCCACATTGCTACCCCGACAACCATCGCAATGTGGTTTCTAACGAAACTCGATCGAAACATCAAAGAGGTTAGTAACACTACCTTAAACTTATGCTATCGTTAATAATCTCCAATCATACACCAAATCATGCAACAATCATGCCCAAATATTATATGCTTAATCAGATAAAATATTACTAATTAACATAACCTGAAAAGCTATTTTAAACACATAAGTATATCTAAAAAATAAATCGGTATATTGGTAAAGCAAGGGACACGTATTTCTTGTACACGACTAAGGTAAATAAAATAAATAGGACACAGTAATGTCACAACATATCGCGTATGGCAGAGAAAGTTTTCAAAATAAAAATAACGCCCGCACACAACAGAAAATACACAGGAGTCACTGGAGTTCGAATAAAAACGGAACACGATCACTTTGCACTTACGGCTACACGACGAAAATAAAATAAACGGGTACGAAAAACGAAACGAAAATATTCTAATTTTACCTTTGAAGGTAAATGCCCGACGCGACGAGGTAGGTGCGATTAGACCAAAAATCAATACAGATAATTATCACGACTTAAACACTATATTTCACTTACATTTCTTGAACGAAATATTACATTCGTCCGTACAAACAATATGTTTTATATTGTTATGATTTTCCACTAGTTTTTGACGGCTTTACTTAGGTTTTTTTCTATTTTTGAACGATATTTCGACTACAACGACACACGAACTAGTCGGACATTTTGGAACGGCAGAAGGCTGAGGGAAGCAACGGAGAATTAGAGGTAGTGAAATGTTACTAGAAATCTACGTAAAACATGCATGACAAGGGTTATTTTGGTTCTTTATGTTGAGTGTTGTTCGAAAATCTTACATAAGGAGTGTTTTATGACAAGCAAAACTTGAGTTAAATTTTTGCGATCTCGCGGCTTACACTAATGTCTTTAAGCGCCTTGAAGCGTGACGTCATTTTCTAGGGTACTCCCGAGGCCGCGTGATACCGCTGCAAGTGTCTGTAAGCGTGACGTCATGGCTTATTCGCTCGAATGGCACCGCTTATCGCGTCTAATGCGCAAAAATATAGCTTTAGTTTTTGACACCTCAAACGTCAGTGAACAGTGAAGTGTCAAAATTCTTTTGGGGATATTTTAAAAAGTTACTAAATAAAGGACATTTAAAAATGCGAAAGCCGCTGAAGTGAGTAAGGGCAATTTATTTTGTGCGAATTATAATCACGTGTAAAATTTCGCAACTCGCCGTTATGAGGACTTACCTTAAGAAAAGAAAAATTGACAATGGCCGTATTGAATCAGACGAAGCAATATCCATATCATATGGTGCGCGCCCATTTACGAAAATTAGAAAGCGCATGTCAGATTTTTCCTTCCAGAGGCTAAGCAGGTCACTTTCTGAGAATTGTATTACACTGTCGTTAGCAACACCATTTTTTAAACCCACTGCGGATTAAAATTTGAGATCTCCATTGCGAGCTCAAAGAGTGTATCACTGATTGCCGTCGTTGTAAATTTCAGATATTATTATTATTATTAGCCTTTACTCGAGTCCGAGTATAAAAAAAATGTTACAGTCGATAGATTGTGTGTAATAAAAAACAAGTAAAAGGTGTAGTCTATTGTGATTCATCTACGGTGCACACGACTATGGCTACGGGAGAGCACATGTCGACCGCAGTCAGGACAAACATAGACCTGGTTAGGTCTTGGATCCGGCCTTCTTGCAGCAACATTTCCTTGATAGCTGGCCACAACCCCTCGCCATTCGGTTCTGTCCGCTGCAAGTTGTTCCCATTGCTCGTCTGGAATACCGCAGGATTTTGGTTTTTGATGGAGAACGTCTTTGAACCTCTTTCGTTGACCGCCACGCCTTCTTCTACCGCTTAGCAATTCACCATAAAGTGTACATTTAGGAAGGCGGTTATCATGCATACGATGAACGTGACCTGCCCATCTCAGGCGTGCTCTTGAAATAAGCACCTCAATTGGAAGGCTGTTTGCTCTCCTGAGTACTTCCACGTTTGATATGTGATGGAACCAACGGATTTTCATCATACTTCTGAGGTGTCTTTGCTGAAAACGTTCTAATTCTTTATTCTTTCACATGACGACGGTAAGTGACCAGCTTTCACATCCATATAGCAGTGTTGGAATGACAACTGCTCTGTAGACAGCCATTTTCGTTGACAGCAAGGTCGTGGTTGTCAAATACTCTCTCTCTAAGTCCCCAGAGTGCTCTAGATACAGCGTTAATTCTATTGCGAATCTTGCTGTCCATGTTTGCTTTGTCATTAACAACGTTGCCTAAGTAATTGAACTGATCCACCACTTCAAGAGAATTTCCGTTAAGTGTAATGTCTATTTGGTTCACTTGATGAGGAGTTGACATAATCTTAGTCTTTCCAATGTTGATTTTAAGTCCCAAGGAATCATAGCTCTGGGCATACACATCTAAAAGTTCTTGAAGCTCTTCCGGCGTAGAGGCTAAAAGTGCACAGTCATCCGCATACTGGAGATCACAAATGAATCGTGTGCGTGTCTTCATGAAAGCTCTAAAGCGCCCTATGTTAAAGAGACCGCCATCAGAATGGCATCTGAGACCTATCCTCTGACTGTCAGTTTGTTGTCAACAATAATTGTTAGAGCAGTGGTAAACAAATTAAAAAGTAGGGGTGCCAGGACACATCCCTGCCTAACTCCAGTGAGAGTTTGGAAAGGTTCGGTTGCCTCAGGTTGGTTGCCAATTGTATTACCCTGTCATTAGCAACACCATTTTTTAAACCCACTGCGGATTAAAATTTGAGATCTCCATCGCGAGCTCAAAGGGTGTATCGCTGATTGCCGTATTGGAAATTTCAGATATGAGGCGTACCAAATTCGCCTTCTGCGGACTACAGCTTTCTGTCTCTCGCGGCACATCGTATAAGCCAATGTAGATCAATGATTTAAAATTCCCCTTTATGGAAATTCAAAACTGTCGATCCTCATTGCTGTCTCTGAGAATTCAAGAGATTGGCTTAAACGATCTGTCGTTGACCACATTCGTTGTTTGCAGGAGTCAACGAGCAAAATTTCGAAAAAGGAAATAGGAATTGTATTCAATAATATAAGTATGCTTATTAGATTCGTTTTACGCCAAGTAATTCAGTTTGATGGCTCATTCAGCGAACCAATAACGATGTTTTAAACTATAATGTACTCATAAAGTACTTAAACTTCACTAACTATTGTTTTTACATTAGATAGAGGTGGCCTTAAAGTAAAGATTAATACATATAATACATCAGTCTTTTAAGCCTATTTCATATAGCCGCGAACTACGAATTGCGATTCGCGAATATTGTTCTGATTGATCAGTTTGAACGAAAATGTTCGCGGGTAAACAAAACCTCAAGTTCTAGCGAATTCGCAGAATTTTAAATTTGGGAGGCGGAATCAAGACTTGATTTCAATTTTTGGCGAACATTTGTGCGAAATTTCCATCGTCGCATCCACACAATAAAGTTCTTTGTGTCTTGCTTTTCCTGAACCAAATTGTGATATACACCTTGCTGCTTTCTAAACTAAATAATTCGCATGTTCTTACTGTTTCGTCGTCTCTTTAATATGCGTTAACTGGTCCGTCGCCATCATAATTTAATTTTAATAAGGGACTTTTTAAATATTCTTAAACTGACAAACTACATACTGTCAAACTCCAACCTGGAACTGCAACAAGACAGCACAGCACAGGTCAAATTCTAGTTCAATATTACTCTAAATATACAACTCTGTACTCAACTAATGTTTTCGAACAAACCTAAGAACCACCCACTTTCTGTCAATTTTGTAATCTCCGATCTATGATCCGTGATTTCTAATTCTAACCCAACTTATCGCTTGTTTTCTGTCCGGCATTCTGTGAGTTTTAACGCAGGTAGTTTTAACGTTTAAATCTTGTTTTGTTAACTATCTGTCGAAATTTAAAATGAACACAGAAGAGCAAAAGATTGAGCAGAAGCCAATTTTCAAACAGTCAAGCTTCCAAATAAGTAAGTCTGCCAAGAAAAAGTGTGTGTGGAAAGGGCTAAAACAAATAATATCTTCGGAGAAGGCGCTTCCTTGGCCCGAGGACGTAGTCCATTATAGCTCAATAAATGCTCCGCCGTCGTTTAAACCCCCAGAGAAGTTCTCGGACTTGTCAGGCCTACCGGCACCATACACTGACCCGCAGACTCGATTGAGGTTTACAAACAAAGATGAGTATGCAACAATCATAGATTTGCCCATGGATATAACTGCAGGTTACTTGGCTTTACGTGGAGCTACAAGCATTGTAGGGTGAAGCGAGTTATGGAATAATGTGTCAAAGTGTGTTTATTAAATAGAACAGTATAGTTATAAGATAAACGTCGAAGTGTTACACAATGGATCGAACCATGGTAATGGTTTTGAAGAGCTGATCAACAGTGAATTAACTTTGGTAAGCAATAAGAGAATTGACAAATGAAAATATATATTGTAAAATGTGTGTAGTTTAAAAAACAGTACTTAAGTTTATAACTCGTTTAAAGTTGTAAAAAATTAATTGAAAGTATTAGTAAGTGATATACTTATATGTAACGCTGACATTAAAATGATTTACGTGACTAAAATATATCGTTAAATCTTGTCTTATTTTCATACCTTTTCTTTCCAGCTCCATCCATATTAACTATTATTAAAACTTTGGTTTCAATGATTGTACTAAATATTTTGCTATGTGTGATGTTGATGAAATATGAATATTTTTATAATTCTTTATAGTTTATTTAATGAATTAGTGATGTTTTAGTTTCAAAATCTAAATTATTATTCTTATTAGCCAAAAAACAGCAATCGCGGTTTTAGCAAAATATATAAAAAATGTAATAAACGCACCTAATACAAATACTTACCTTTTCTGCAATAACTGCCCACAGTAAATATAGTTTTGCTCGTTAATACCATGGAGAAATTTCAAAACACCTAAAATTTGAGGAGTTACATTTAACGCCATATTTTTCCTGCGATAATCGTTTGATAAGGTTTGAAATCGTCACGACCTCATAACTTGAACTACATTCGTAAAAGGGGATCGGATATATGGTGATTATGAAATTATCATCACTAAATTGAATTTTATGCTAAATGACCAACGAACTAGAAAGCATCATCTTTGTGGTTTAATATTATAATTTCCAGTAAGTTGTGGAGTCTTTTATTTAGAGAATTATGGTTTACAATCCGAGTACTTGTGATAACAGGCAAATTGTGCGACGCTTTGAGATCTAAAATCCGAAAGCAATAAAAAAAGTAAAGTTTTCAAGGCAGTGTTGTTGGGAATTTACAAGCCAAGACGTCATATGGTCCTTCGAGCCGAATTTTTCTAATTAATATGTAAGCCTTTATAAAAGGATTGTAAAAGCACTATAATTAGCAGTACCTACAGATAAGCGTCAGCGAGAAGATTGTTTGGTAAAATGGCATGAACTATTGAATATAGGGAAAACCAGAAAAACTGTTAAAAATACACCTGTCAAATGTGTCTCTTTGTTTATTCATTATTTTAACCTCTCCACAATAAAATTGTGAGAGGTTACTAAAATTGGTTCAAAAACGAAAATTGAGATAACATCAAATCTTTACGTTTTGAGGTCCTAGGAACCCAAAAAAGTGGTTTTTGAAAAATGTCTGTTTGTGTGTATGTGTGTTAGCAATATAGCGCCGAAACTACTGAACGGATTTGAATGAAACTTTGCGTGTGTGTTTCTTTGGTGCCCCAGAGGATCTGAAAAGGTTTTGGTTGAGATCGGATTACGTTTAGTGCCATTTTGACGCAACAAGTTATTTATTTTATAATTACTTTCAATTTGCAATGGAACCATTGAAAAGCAGTTAAAATTCTTATTTCAACGATATATCACATTTCTACCCTTTCGATTTGGTTTCCGTGAAAAAATTTAAAAACAAAGCAAATATGGCATAGATCGCATTTCGCATGACATGATCGATGCGCGTAGCCGTTACGTCGTGAAACTCGTCACATCACGTGTCAATTCATGTGTGAGGGTTTCTTCACTGCTCTAGAAGTAGAGCGGATTACGTTTAGTGCCGTTTTTAGATATATATACAGACAAATCGAAGAATTAAACTACAAATATTCCTCTAAAATCTAGTCAAATTACTGAAATGCTAATGTTTCATTTAACAAAGACAGCCGTGAGCGATCGGATTGCAATGAGCAAGTTTTGAAGATTGTCATTGTCATCGTTTGTCATCCGATAACGTTGGTGTCATGTCATGTTTATAAGATTTCGGCATATTTGTAACTTTTAGTGGATTGTCACAAATTTTAAAGGTAGATGTAACAATATCAATATCATATGATTTCTGTACCTTCGTTGGTGAATTTATTATTGATTATCACTTTACCAATTTACAGTTTGTTGCTTTGCAAATCTGTTGTATTTAGGATAACTAGACTTTCTTAGTCGTTCAAGTGATGTTGTTAATATCCTAATAGTATATTATTCAACGAGCGATAATGTAGGTAATAACTCGCATAGATGATTGTAAATTCATTAAGATCTGAAAAGGTTTTGGATGAGATCGGATTTCGTTTAGTGCCGTTTTGTCACACAATTTAATGCTCTATTCGGCTTCAAAGATCCACCGAGTGGGGAGGTTCCAGCCGCTTCCAGTAGCTGCCGATTTTTTTTAGTGTAGTACTTAAGTAGTATTAAGCCAAAAAGGTTTGAAAATGGATGTAGCTGATAGAAGCGATTCTTTAAAAGTCATTAGCACAATACGTG
This sequence comes from Leptura quadrifasciata, assembly GCA_963675555.1. Taxonomy (NCBI): domain Eukaryota; kingdom Metazoa; phylum Arthropoda; class Insecta; order Coleoptera; family Cerambycidae; genus Leptura; species Leptura quadrifasciata. The sequence continues at coordinate 6,201,363 of OY776681.1, read as the reverse complement.
TCAGTAGTAGGGTCCCACAAAAATGTTATTCATTGTGGTCGGAAGTCACCGCTTCACAGTCTAGGGCCACTTTTATACAGCATGACCCCCGTATGCCTGGTTCTTTTAACTACTTTAAATATGGCCGGTTCTATTGGTCCTACCTGAGCGGGTAATAAGGTCTCAAAATCTTTGTTTTTCAAAGGGCAAGGAAACTAGTTTGAAAAGTTTTTCCTAACCTCAAAAACCAACAAACATGCGTTGATGAGTCAATTTTCAACATTCTTTTATTACTCTGGTTCTAGTAGACCGATTTTGATGAAATTTGGAAAAAAAAATTACCTCATCTGTACTAAAGTGTACTTAAAATTTCAAACTGATATTCCCATATTAAGATACAGACCGTTTACTCCTGTAATACCACTTTGCTGTGAATACGTTGTATAAAAATATAGTTGGCCTTCCGCACCACCACTTCTCCCAACTTTTTGAGTATGCATCATGCATGCATGAATATGGTATCAAATACCAACAATTATTTTGCAGAAATTGTTCTTATCTAGGTGTTTAGCCAATTCGAATTAATTAGCGACCTTTACTATAGATGGCGCTAGAAGGCTTTTACATATAGAGTCCTTATAAAGTAGAGTCTGGCACGACACTCGGCCCCCACTCCACCCAAATGGATATATAATGGCGGCTATGGTTTGTGTGCGCGTGTGCATCGGTGTGTTTATAACGTATCGCAAGTGTCAAAAGCAGGTTGCAGTATTTGTTTTGACACAATGGAAAAATATATGTTAAGTCACCGTTACCATTAATTGTTTCATAATCAAATCACTCATAATAGACTTATTTTAATTTTAACCTATTACATTGAGCCTAATGACACTATGCTTTTAAAAACAAAAGCAACTACTATTGGCATTATGCATCCACTTTTCATACGGATCAATCAGTGCCTCGAACTCGAATGGCCAACTGTACTTTATAGGGACTCTAAAAATAGGGCTTCCGCTGCGCCACCTCTCAATATTTTTAATATGCGCTGGTACCAAATACCAACAATTATTTTACAGAAATGGTTCTTATCTAGGGGGTTTAGCCAATTCGAATTGATTAGCAACCTTTACGACAGATGGCGCTGCAAGGCTCTTACATATTTCAGAACGAACTTTCCTTGCTTTTGATGCAGGAGCGGATCCAGAGCGGTAACGGAGATCTCCAGAAATTAGTCGGGCCCACTATTGCCACATCTTGCATAAAGTTTGCAGAGCGAGCTCAAACTTCGAAGGCAGTCGATTTTTTGTTAGAGGACAAGGGGACACTTTCCTCTTATGGATGCGGCCCTGGTTGGATGGGAGAATAAATAACTACGTAATTTTTAACGCAATATATTTTATAAATCGTTAAATATAACAATGTTACGTAAAAACAATCATTTTAAATTTGTACTGCAAATCAACAGTTAGATATATATCTTCTTTCGTATATTATTTATATTATAATTTATAAATAACATCAATATGTTAATGTACAAGAACGATATTCATTTAAACATTATAAATACTGTAAATTTGATTTCATGGGGATATGTCGAAAATCAAAACGAATCGTCATACAAAAAGAAAATATAGATATGGTATAAGTGATAGTGGACATTACATGTCCTTACTTTATTCATATAATTACAGGTTCAATAAGTTATTAGGTAGTATTTGATTTTTTAATATAATAATTATCTATTATTATGTTACTAACTCTTTAACAACGATAACATAATCGGATTCAATAAATAAACTATTTAACATACTCAAAACATAACAAAAAATAAATATGGAAGGCAAAAAGATATGCATTCCTGGGGTTTTAAAGCTATAATAGAAGGTCGAGCGAAATTAGGAGGAAACGTCCAAATAGTTCCCAGTCGACTGACGGAAAATCTGGCGCCGAGTCGATTCTAAACAACGTACCAAGAAAATCGAGACGTTTCGGATCAAATCTACTTAAGACTGCGTTTTCACGCACCAGTCGCAATCGCGAATAAATTTGTAAGTAATCGAATTATATCGTCCTGTCGATAACACAGAAGTCACACCAGTCTAGGAACCAGAATCGGCGTACAGGACCGTACGAACTGTAATCGCGACGCGATGTTATGTTTATATGTACCAGTTACAACATTTTTTTTGAAAACCTCGGTGACACACAGAACATCTTGAAGTATTGTGGGTTGCGCGTATTTAGTTGACATAAAAGATAAAATATTAGTAAATCACCGAATTTAGCTATCATGAACACTTAGGTGCTGTGTGGTATAATTTGATATAAGTATAGCTTGAATAATAAATACGTAAGTATTTAGAGCGCCAGGAAATATACAGACTTTATTCATGTTTGTATGCAATACTTAAATGTTTATAGTTATTTAATAAAGAGGAAATTAGTGAGTCATGTAGAAACTTTTCTGTACACCTTTAATAAGAACCTGTACCTCAATGGAAAATATAAAAATCACTTTTGAGCATTTTCTATATTAATATGAGCAAATAATTAAACTGAGTTTTAAACGATATTTCAAACATTAAAAATAGCGTAATAACATAAAGCCCTAGCTTTAAGTCACAACAAGGCTACAAGACCCTCTATTTTCCGATGTATGATGGCTGTCGAATAGTTGAACGGATTCGTAGGTAACCACACACTGATTTTGTAGTAACTCGGTCAGGTCACAGAATAGCGAGACCCTTAACTTGTTTATTATAAATTCCAAGCAAATCGAATTTAATGTTTGCAGAATGACGTTCATGGTGCAAATTATTTATTATTTTATGTGAAGCGGTATCTAAAAAAAAATCCTATAACAAAATCCGTATAAAAAATATTTAAAAAAAGGCTGTTAATGAAATGCTCTAAAAAGTAGAAAATAAACTTTGAAGTAAATCAAATCCATCATTCTGGTAATTATATGATTTTTTTATGATATAAAAGTTTGTCGCGAGATATTCCTGTGTAAAGGAGATTGCCCGCGACAAGTTTTTATATCATAAAAAAAATTATATAATAGATTATTTGATAGATATCGATTTTGAGACGAATCGGATCATAAACTAAATTTTTGACTAGAAATTCGTAACCCGCGACTCCGAAAACCCCCAGATATCGATTTTGATCTAAATGACAAAAGTCGTCAGCCATATTGGTGCCGCCATTTTGAATTTCTGAATTTTTACTAAATGTTCATAATCCGCGACTTAAAAACACCCAGATATCGATTTTGAGTTGAATCGAATCTTAAACGGTAAAGTCGTCCGCCATCCTGAACTAAATTTTTGGCCAGAAATTCGTAATCGGCGAACCCGAAAACCCCCAGATATCGATTTTGAGTCGAATCGGATCATCAACGGTAAAGTCGTCCGCCATATTGGCGCCGCCATTTTGAATTTCTAAATTTTGACAAAGAATTCATAATTGGCGATCTCGAAAACCCCCAGATATTGATTCTGAGTCGAATCGGATCATAAACGGTAAAGTCGTCCGCCATTTTGTTTTTTCTTATATGAATATGTTAAAATGCATTGTCACCGGACTTATAGACGTGCAAAAATTTCAAAGCTCTAGCTTAATTAGAACTAATCGAAATTTTGATTGCAAGATTTGACCTAAAAAAAAATAACTAACTAACAAACACTGCATGTTTAATAGTTTTTAAAAAAGGAATAAAATCATTCAATATTAAGAAACGGCATAAACAGGTCAAATCAACATAACAAACTAACGTCAAAATTTCGTCGAAAATATAAAATTACATTCACGTCATTTATTTGTTAATAACGTGGTGAACCAATAACTGTAGTCGAGGAAATCGCTATAGTAGTATATGGTCGCGGTGAAATGGGCGGAGTTTATATCGCGCGTCACCTAGCCCGTTCTTTACATCGCTTACATGAAAGCGAGACAGATGATTGTTATATTGTTACGGCGCGAATGAATGTATGTGTCCAGAATCGGACTTGTGCGAGTTGTGTTGTGGGATATATATTTATTTGTCTATTTATTGGTATTTATTTAAAAATAACACGGGTATACAAAAAAAGACTTTGTCCTTTGAAAACTTTGTAGCGTCTTGGAACACGAAAGCTAAAACATCGCGAATTACTGACTTGCTCAAGTACATGCGAGAACACTCGTTTCTGTTGTTTAGAATCGACCTCTTTCCACTTTTATTCTAAATTTCACTCAACCAGGCATTCGTTTGGACATTTCCTCTGAAAAATGTCTAATTTCCCCCAACCAGTTACGCCCACGTACATAACAATTGGGCAAGGTGCAAAAACAAAAAGTCATAAAAAGCATTTTTTTGTTGATATAAAAAGTATAAAATCCTAGACAGACACAATTTACACCAAAATTGTTGCTAAAAGTCCCTTTCCAACTCGGAAAGAACCTTTTTGTTAAATGTGAATCTTGTGATTAAACTTTAAACTTCAAAAGAAAACGTTTACTTTTTTACAAGCTCTTGTCTTTGCTATTCAAAAGTTTTATGAGTTGATAACGTTGATGTTCAGAAACCCTGTATTTGTCAAAATGAGTGTTCCAAAGTAATACTGAAAGATAGATTGTGGCTCGACCGACAATATGTTGATATGACTTTCGGACTGATAAAATTTGTGCCAGATTTCAAGAAATAACTAAACGAATGTTAAGAATTATAGTAGCAAAATAGATTATGTAGAATATGAAATTTAAACGCTATATTGCTACATCTAGTCTAGAAATTTTCCCTTTTTGGTGGGTAATTAGGTTTGGCGGAGGGAAAACTCGATATTGCACGTGATCTCTAGAGTCATTCTCGAACACACTCATCCGCCAATCGAGAATTACCCCGTATATGAAAGCTGTCGTACATGACTTTATAAAAAAACCACAATATTCAACAAAAAGCTTTTCAATTTCACTAAATAAGTTTTTATTCCAGAAGTCACGATTTCCACTCCTTGAATTTCCGTAAAGATACCTTTTTTAGGCGAGAAACGGTCGACATAATATCCGTCTCCTTAGTTTCCTCGTCACTTAAAGTCTCACCTTCGGAGTGCACCTCTCGCGTCACTTCAGATTTTTTCGCAGCGGGAGAAGACGTGGCGGTCGTGTCCTTTTCCGAGTTGCCTTTCGCCCTGGACACCGACTTTTTCGAGTCCTCTCCCGTCTTGCTCTTCCATTTCGAAGTGGTGGGGTCGCTTAACGCCACCTGAACAGGCATCTTTATGCTGTTCGAAGCGACGTTCCTTGCCACGTTTAGACCGCGACTTATCCTGTCCAGCGTGGCCAAGCGTAAGCTCGAAGTAATCCTATTTTTGCGTAGAGAAGTGGGCGTGGCGTTCGCCCGTTCCTGCATTATAAACCGACCGATGGTTTGCCAGTGCGACTGCGCGCTGTACACGTTCTCGTAGTCCGCCAGAGCCCTCTGTTGGATGTTGTGACTAGTCCCGCCCCATTCTAGTTCTTCTACTATGACAAAGTTCATGGGGTCTTCTAGACGCCGCGCTTTGACCAGCGCCTGAGCCAAGACATCCTGGGCGCACGCGTTTAGAGGCACCTTGAGGATGGCGTACGGTATTTCAGGCGAAACGTTGTAAATGCACACCAGGAAGGTGTCGTTTTCTTCCCACGCGTTGCTGGGAGCGCCGTCCGATTTTCTGGCTTCCCGCTCTCGATTTGCGACGCTTCTAATCGAGGATAGCCAGGCCCTGCTGCTGGGGTCGTCGCCCATTCGTTTCAGAATAAAGCGACCTTCTCCCTTCCACTGGGACTGCGCCTGAAAAAAAATTGATTAGTATCGAAAATAAAAACTTTGTCATTGAGTAAATTGAGTCAAGTCTAGTTACAACTGGTTTTAGAAGATAGGTGATATTAACTTTAGATCTCAAGTAATCTCATAAATAAATTTCAAGGGATGTAAGCTCTGGCGACCTTTATGGCTACTCTATTGGCTCTCGCCACTATTTAATTTCGAAAACATGTTCGAGCATTTCTTTCTTATACTGATGATAGATTTATAAAATCTGATTAAGCATAATGTGTTTAAATAGTAATTTGACAACTTTTCTTACTTGTAAAGGTCTTTCGTGAAGGTCTAAAATACGTTGCGTGGCGGGCAGATTATGGTCTTTCTTCTCCCATCCTCTGGCGACCTCCTCGACCAGAATGTAATCGTTAACTTTGGTAGGTGTAAGACCGGCTTTCTGGAGGCACAGAAGAAGAACGTCCTGCGTGGTACTTTCTTGAGTTATTTTTAGAATGGTATAAGGCTCTTCAGAGACCACTCCGTACACCATCAGGAAGAACATACGTCGTTTTACGCAAAGCGGTGTGCCAGAAATGCCTGTAAAATATAAGATATAGAATAAACTCGCAGTGGAATACGGTGTTCCGCAGGGTAGTGTACTGAGACTGTTGCTATTTTTAATCTAGATAAATGATGTACATTCAGCCCAAATGGCTTTTTCTATGACACTATTTTTGCGGAACATTTGAAATACTGGTAGCAATCTAGCCAACTTACAAACTAACGTTTTAAGTAAGTCTTCTACTGGTTTAATTCAAATAAGTTACATTTAAACACAAAGAAAATATACAGGTAGGGGCAGCCAAGTACGTACACGGACGAATTTATGGGTATCTAGATATTTCACATTCACAGGTATTAAACAAATTGAATGCAAAACAATACAAAGGAATGTAAGTAGATAGGCAAAGCGGGTTCTGGGTCACTGAGTAGAGGGACACTGGGGGTCAGGATATAAAACAGATTTGGGGTCAGGATATAAAACAGATTTTAAAGAGATATAAACAGGTCTTAAGTCACAAAGATTCCTGATTGACAAATGTGATCCAGTTCATGACGTTATTAAGAATCCCCAGTGTCCCCCTACTCAGTGGTCCAGAACCCGCTTTGCCTATATACTATTGCAAATGGTGGGGGCTCGATCTAGACGGCTGCGGCTTATCGCATGCTATATAAGATATTCGCATTTATTCCACTTTGAGCAGAAGCGTTTAAACGTTTGTTTTGTAGAATATTTTACATTGCTAATTTACTAAAATCGATGGTTATCAGGTTAGTTTTAACTACGCTTACCCAAAAACGTGCTATCCGTTCCGCTAGTATCAGGCACTTCCGTTTCAGCCTGCACAGGTCTCTCGACAATTCCATCGCTGGTCTCGGTATTTTCCAAGCTCTCCTCCTCAACCCTCGAATACATAAATAGAGTAGACATATTCAATGCTTTATTTTGCGACGACCTCAACCTCAGATGTCTGTAACCCGGCCTAAGACATTTAAGTGGTAGAATTCTTTGCGCTAATAGGTGGTTATTCGTAGCGTCCATGACTGTGAATCGCAGAAAGGCCAGGTCTTGGAACATCACCCTAAAACGGAATGTGTCGTTCCATATCGGGTTCAGAGCATTCTTTTGCACCACCTTCGTCTTCTGCTTGTTGCAGTCCACTTGAATGCCGATTATTTCCACCTCCACGTATGTGCTAAGGTTGACATTGCTTTGGCCCACGTACTGGCCTGATACTATGTTGATTATGATTTGGGAGGAGTGTATACCATCAAATTCCTTAAAAAAAAACACTTATGGTAGCTTCCAAACTATGTTTTAATCAGTTTGTCGTAAGTGACATACCTTATCCCATGGATTGAATCTTCGATACATGACGTGCGATCTGTCCCACATAACGTTCGGTTTACCCACGAACCCACATTTTCCGTTCGTCTCAAAAAGCGCGTTGTTCAGCTGCATGGACGTGTCGTCTGTTTGGTAGTTGAGCGCCGGCATTTGAATTCCGAATGACCAAAATATGACGGGATTGAAATTTGACGAATCTATTCTCATAGCGGCAGGATACGTCCGCATGAGCTGGGTCTGAGTGTGGGCTACCAAAGCCAGTGGCTGCTTCCTAAGAATATCAATTTTCTTTTAGAAATAATCGCAGAGAAAAACGAACACAAATATACCTGCAGAGTTTCTTTGCGGTGTTTTCATTTATGGAAGAACATTGGTAACAGGGCAGGTGTACGTTGGGCCGTTTTTGCACCTCTGCCTCGAATATGGTGGTATCTGATTCGCTTGTCGTTCCGGAACTAATGTTTGACGCGGAGCTAATACCCGAAGTAGCACTAGAACTTACAGAACACGTAATGGCCTTTTGGCGTTGCTTCACCGAGCTGCTGGGAGAGATTGTGTTTAAGCCGCGAAATTTTATTGCCTAAAAGAAGGAAATATTATAAAATGCGTAATAAAATATAAATACAGTGTCCACATTTTAACGAATGCGGACAATCATTATCAGTAATTTAAGTTTATTAGACATGTAACAAATAGTAGATAAGGGTTTTAAACTGGCATTTTGGCGTCCTAAAATATCGCGTTTGCATGAAACATACACTTTTATCCTCATCACGAACAGAACCGAATCAAATTGTATTTTCTAAAAAACAAATAACATCTGGTTTTCTTCCTCAACCTGTACGTCCGGCAAGTTCCCTCAACACAAAAATTTGTTCTTCGACCAGCGGGCATAATCTTAATAACTTTTTAAATTTAATGAGAACCTCTAGCGTATTAAAATATTTACCGTTTATGTTTGTCCATTACCAGTATTTTATATGAAAGAAAACACAAAACCTTTGCCCGCTCAATAAAAAAGAGTTTCCCGTTGTTTTCCGTTTAACCCGAGAACCTGCCGTCGAGATTCATTAAACTTGTGGTAATTAAGCGGTTGTTTTTTGTTTCAGGCAACTTTGGATCCCTTTCAAAAAGTTTATGCTTTCTATGATTTATAGTGCGTTGTAAAAGTTTTCTCGTGAGACCTCTTTGCGCTTTGATGTCTTAACTTTGGGACCGGCGGCGTTTTAACTCTGAATGACTGTATTTCCATATAAATAAAAATAAAATGTCCCATTTGTTATTTACTTACCTCTAATCGAGAGTTACTTTTTGGCTAGACGGTTTATTATTTGTATTTATTTTATGAGAAAAATCTCTCAGGACTGTACACGATGTGACTTGGCAATAATATTTTTATTTCGTTTAAGCGGCTTTCTTGTATTTGTTTAAAAGTCCCCCGCACATACATTGAGGGGAGTGGCTCTAGACTAAATTGTTAATTTTTATATACTGTGATGTCTCAATGGACACAAGTTCCGGATAGTTTTGAAATATAAACGATTGGCCTATGGACTATTGTGTTTATAATGAATTTTGTACTCGTTTATGTGCAGATGGAAACAAAGAGAAACCGAAATAAACAAAACTTACCTGTACATAAACAACCATATCGGATAATTCCTTGGATATTTGACTGCCTTTTTTCTTTAGTTTGTCATCTGGAGCAGCCCGCTTTTGCGAACTCGTCTTAGATACAGGGTGAGCTACGCCATATGGCCTTGGCGAGTCACTTATAGGAATACCGTGAATAGTTTTTTCTGAAATAAAAAAATAAAAACCCTTAAGCAAATTTCATCTGTTTTAAGTTTAAGGATTACAAAACAGTGTGTTCATGTTTTTATCAAAATCTTAGTCAGTTTGAGTATATGCAAACTGAATTTCCGAAAAACGCAAAGAAATCTTGTTTTACTGTACGAGATGCTCCAGGGTAATTGGATTACTCGTGTCACATATAACGACACTGATTCATGTTACCCCTTTTTAGACACTGCTGGTTAGTGCTTTAATTGTGAGTGAATCAAATCGAAATCTCAGTGATTTTGACTAGGAGTGAATTGGATCTCAGAAAAATTGAAAATAATTTGTAATTGAACTACTCTTATCATGTATACCGACACTGATTCATGTCTTATCAGTTTTTATGAACTGCTTGTTAGAATATTAAAGATGTGAGTGAGTTAAATCTCAACCTTAACGATTTTCACTAACTGAATTGGATCTCAAAAAAATGCAAAGAAACTTTCTCTTATTATACGATAAGCTGGATTACTCGTGTCATGTATAACGACACTGATTCATGTTACCCGTTTTTTACACTGCTTTAAATATGAGTGAATCAAATTGAAATCTCAGTGATTTTGACTATGGGTGAATTGGATCTAGGAAAAATTCAAAATAGTTTGTAATTGAATTGCTCTGGTGATGTATACTGACACTGACTCATGTTTTATCAGTTTTTATGAACTGCTTGTTGGCATACTAGATGTGTGAGTGAGGTAAAGGACAACCTCACCGATTTTTATTAACTGAATTAGACCTCAAAAAAATGCGAAGCAACTTTCTTTTACTATCAAAATTTGGGTAAGTTGGATTACTTTTGTTCTGTAAACGACACTGATTCATCTTTTATTCGCTTTTATGAACTGCTTGTTAATGTTTTAGATGTAAACGAATGATGTGTATCGAATGAAAATAAAATGAAAAATATGTTTTTCCGCGTTAAAATTTATAGTCTATTGCGTTGTATTTTAGGATTTTTTAGGAAGGAAAATCTCAAGGTGTAGGCTAGATATCGAATGAGATGATCTTTCGTGTGTTAAACGTGTTACTTACCGTCAATATTGTCTTCGTCGTCATCGTCGTCGTAGTCATCATCGCTGAAGTCATCATTAAACGAACTACTGCTGGTGTTGCTTATTATAGAACTAGTTCGACCCGGTACAGAATGTCTCATGCCGCTCCCCGGCCTAACCGGCGTGGACATGACAGCGAAACTTAACGGTGCAGGCACTTCCATTATTAGCTTTTTGTTTTTTATTAGAATTCTATTCCTTAATTGTTCCGGTGAAGGCAACGACGGTTCATCACTATAGTCCGCTTCGAACAAGAAGCTTGTTACTAGTTTCTCACCAAATATCCTCTGAAATGAACAAAAAGAATGTTACCTCATAAAAGTTAAATTCAATATTTAAAAAAATTCGATTGTAAAATAAGCGCACCTGAAATATGTGGGCCATTCTCGTTTGCTGTTGCAGAGAGCAGTGATTTTCTATCGACAGAATCACAGGATACGGTGAGGTTACAAAGGCATTTCTGTCAATGGTCTCAACAACAGCACTGAAGGGTATTTTCGTGGTGAATGTATGGCCGTGGTAGATTAAAGGGTAGCCGTCGTCCCCGTCCCAGCAATCCAACTCGACGCATCTACAGCCTGTCAGTAAAACCTGTCAAAGAAAGGGTTTATTAAGAAACGGAGTTTGACCGTAACGTAGTTTCTACGAACACCAAAACACTCCACACGGATGCACTACTTGACGAGAGTTTCGCTAACCATGTTAACGTCATCGGGGGATCACTGAAACGCATCATCTCCCGATGATGCAAGTTGTATATTTTGCATTGACGGGTTTGTGTAATGTTGTGATTTTTCTACTTTTCTTCGTAAGAATAACAACTTTACAATTAACCCATTTATAGGTACTAAATGGGTTAATTGTAAAGTTTATGCGTGATACTTAAATATACATACTCCCTATATCTTTAATTATCAGACACTAGCTAAGGATATTCCAATATTTGTGAGTAACCTAATCAAATAAACATCTATCTATCTCCCGTTATTCGTCTTTGTAACTTTAATATGACGCCTACGAAGCGAAGGTAAATATTAATGAATCCCTACCTGACTATATAGTTCCACAGACGATTCGCCTTTGAGTTGGTGTCCTGTTAAATATGTGTTGTGGGACGACGCAATGTAATACGTGGACATAGGACGCGACATTTCACCTTCATTAGGAACTTGTCTTTCGGAGACAAAGGCGAAATTGTCCTTGTCCATTAGGTATCTCGCAAAACCCTCGAAGGACAGGCAATTCTGTGCTCGCAAAGTGGCGTCTGGCTCATGTCTCTGAAAAAAGCAACCAAATTTACATAGTTATGACACACACTTATAGCACTGTACTGCAGAGGGGAAAAGGAAATGAACTTTTCCTGGAAAATTTGTCCTTCAAATTACAGTCACGGGGAATTAATTTTTTTAAATGTTATACATATGTTAGATTTCGGATTGTTTGATTATCTTTTTAAAAACTTTATTTACTTCACATTGGAGTCAAAGTTGACTCTGTATAAGTAATAACAATGACAACAATAACAATAATTGGAATGTGTTTAATCGATAGTGAGTATAAGACTAGTTTATAAAGTGGTTGTTAGTTATATTTCTGGTCGATAACCGAGTGGGTTAAGGCGCGAGGTGGCAATCGCGATTAATCACACGGACATCGCACCACCGGGTTCGAATCCTGGCTCCGGCACTGGCACTGTCGGAGGAAATGGTTGTATGTCCGCGTTTTTTCAATGTGTAACCCCCTTCCGCACAAGCCCTGGCTTCTGGAATTGGGAGTTATCTAATTTCTTTGGTGTTTATCTGTGGTGTTATTTATAACGATTTGGGAACTAAGGAAACAGTATTGATGATTCAGCACAATGAGGAAGTTGCATGATTTTTTTTTATATGATAGATAGATAGACGACAGAAAAATATGCTTCCTCGTATTTGTTCTTTTTCTTTTTTGTTAACATTGAGAGTGAAAAAAATATTTATTTCGGCTGAGAATTTAAAACCATTAAAACGCTCTATCCCTAACGAATAGTGTCATTCGTAACCTGCAGCGTCACGTCGTTATTGTTAAAACGTTGAAACATCTAAAAAGAATGCTGTGGTTATAGATTAACGCGTTAGGGATGTTATGAAATGATTGTCCGTCATATTAACCAATAATTAATAACAAGATTAAGAATAACAACGTAAATTAGCAAATTCAGGTCCAATTAGTGACGTCAAAATGACGTCAAAGCAATATTATAGCGTTTTCAGTCACGTGGTTTTGTTTACACAAAAGTTCAAATTTTAATGTAGCATATTTACGAAGCAAAATTTTTCTGTGAGTTTTTTTCATTATATTATCAACTTATATAGTACATATTATGGAAAAATAATAAAATTAAGCATTTTTAAAATCCATGCATCTTCCTTATTATGATTACTGGGAATTGAAATATACCGTGAGCGGTTTTTGAGAAGAGCTGTTACGCAATATGTAACGTGATACTACTGGGAAGGTTAAGCCAATCTCAGTAATATTGTGTACCATGGTATATTTCTAATATAACATATGACAAAAAAAGGAATTTAATTTTACATAACTTGATGTAAAAAAATATAGGGTGTTCCATTTGACCTAAACAAGTTATTACGGTTTGAAATTTACAAAATGTAACGTCAAAAATGGAACACTTGGTATACTATTATTAAATGTAATTCAATTGTAGAGTGCAGCTCTCCTTGTGTTCTTACTACTGCCAAAACGCAAATGAGCATCTTTTACACGAAGACAATTATAACGGTTCTTGCAAACCGTTGCACCTGTCAAATTTTCTATAAAATGTCAAGTATCTCTGAAACGGCTAGGTTTAGGTATAGGATATGCTACATATTTTCGACTCAGAATTTTATGCTCTTTTCGAAAACCATAAAATATATAGGTGTTCCATTTAATATAAGCAAGTTGATATCGACTTCCGGTATAACCGGAAGTTACAGATACTTGTAATTATTTCAGATGGATTGGCCATACTACCATTGGTAGCTCCTTAAATTTTCAAAATTTTCTGGTGTCTACTTTTCCCTACATCGATCGATGCATTCTCTGGTGAGACGCCCTGTATATTTATATGTATACTTTGTAGTTGTACTGTTTAATTTACTTGCGTGTATCTAACGGCCTGTTCTATTCTACACAAAGAAAAATATGACTTAACTTACGTATATTAAGGCCTTGACTTGATCCTCCGTCCAAACTTCCATCTGCCTGGTTTCCAGAAACTTCGTAAACGTCGACATCGTGATCACTTGAGAATTATTGGTATCTATGCCGGCGCAGTTCGTGAAAATGCTGGCGGCCGCAATGGCGTCGAAAATCTTCTTCTGAGAGTTCACCACTGTCCCCTCAATCTCGGCTCTACTATTTCTAGTCAGTAAACCTGCACGATTTATATTGCTTGTAGTTTTGTGGCGCGACTTATTGACTTCTTAAGGGGATAACGCCGCGTCTAAAAGGGGAAAAAGAAGAAAATCGTCGAAATGGCTCATATTTTGTATTTTTTTCTTCTTTTTGTTTTTTAGATTTGGCGAAATGTCCACAAAAAGTCAATAAATGAAACAGAAATTTGGTAATTTTAATTGCACAACCAATCCTGAATACTAACTTAATATGTAGGACCCTAACGTATAGTACCAGTAAAATTGACAAGATGTGAGCCCTTTGCCTGGTCGATAGCCGAGTGGGTTAAGGCGCGAGGTGGCAATCGCGATTAATCACACGAACATCGCACCCCCGGGTTTGAATCCTGGCTCCGGCACTGTCGGAGGAAATGGTTGTATGTCCGCGTTTTTTCAATGTGTAACTCTCTTCCGCACAAGCCCCTGGTTTCTGGAATTGGGGGTTGTCTAATTTCTGTGGTATTTATTATTATTATTATTATTATTACGATAAAAAAAGGTATTTTTCACTCCGTCTGTAAAACGCGCAGTAATTGTCATAACAGGGTTACCGCGTCATTTACCAGATCGATCTTGGGCAATTAATTTGTTTCTTCACTTATATGTTGATTTAATACATATTAGCTTGTAAAATTCACCGCACCTTTTATTTTCAATTCTCTCTGATTCCATTTCGAGGATTAAACTTAACCGCTGTTGTAAAAGTAGTACAGGACTAGTAGTTGTTCATTCCCGTGAGAAAGATAGTCAGTACTTCGAACCCTGAAGTTTACCGTTTCTTCACTGTAGCTACCTGTGCCTGTATCATGTCGCTGATAGAGGAAGTGGTGTTTTTACACTTTGAAACAGAAATTGATGCTGTAGGCAAAAGACAGGGTCAAGAGTTCCCTGGACATAGAATGCGGGTGTCTCGAAATTAGATTCTTTACTATAAAGGTTTACATCTTATTAATTTTATTAATATTATTAAAGACCCAAATATTAAGTTAGCATCCGGAAAAAAAAATCAAATCAATATCTCTAACAGTTTAAGAATTACAGCGATGTGCATGCAAGAAATTATGGTTATAACAGTCTATTGGCGCGCTTGCCAAGAGAATATAACAAATGTTCAGTAGATATTTTTAGTTTATCTCTTACTTCATTTAAGAAAGCATTAAAATGCATATCTGAATGCGAATACAATTAATTAATTAAATCTTGACTTCTAATATTGATTGATTAGCGTTATTGTTGTCTGTATATCTTATTTGGTTATACTATATTATTTTTGTTATATTTTATACAAAGATTCATGTACTGTAGAATTTTCTTTTTTTTCTATGCTATTAATATTATGATCTTTTAAGCATTTTGCGTTTTACAGAACCCCTTCTCCTTAATTATAAAACGTATCATAAAACACTTACCAAATTTTTGCGGTTTTTTGGGTTGGTCCATTTTGGATTTGACCCCATTTATCTTAGTTGTATTCACAGCCATACTTCTATAAGATATTGCTAATTGCTCGAACAAATCTCTAAGATCTTTTCGAATTAATAAACTAAAAAGTGAACACAATTAACATCGCTAGTGATTAACTTTTACCAAGACAATTACCTAAAGGAACGAAAAAGTGTAACGAAATCTACAAAATCTAGTTGAGTATCATACAGTATTGAGCCGACTCTCGGATGCCTCCCGTGCCACAAATGTTCCGTGGAGCCGTGCCTGTCTCTGAAAGGAAAAAATATGTATGTACGATGTTATTTTATTCTAGCGTCTATTTTTACAACTTCTGATAAAGATTTATTGGGTTATTAAAGGAAACATAAGCCTGTTGAATCGGTACCGAATGCGATCTTATAATACAATTTACTTTGGTAAAAAAAATAAGGAGTGTCTTTAACAGTCACGCAAACGAAACTTGAATGGTTATATTTCTGAACTTGTTAAAGGAAGGACAAATTAGGAACTGGCACGGAAGCCAGGGCCACTTGCACCAGTGCTATTCGATGCGGTTGTTTAACAAAGTTGCACCTTAAATAAAGGTAACTTTGTTTGATTAGTGTGACTTAATAGTTTAACCTATAATTGGCAACAATGTTATTTTTTAGGAAAGATGGAAACATGGAAATGAAACCGGCATGGCATGCCTTAGCCCCTTTTCACACTGGGCGACTTAGCAGCGCGACTTAATAGTGCGGCTGAGTGAAAGGATAGGCGACTAAGTTGCGCAGTTCTAATCTAAAGATATGAGCCGGGTGAATCGTCGCGGCTACTTGTGGCTGCACGCCCGATCGCGCTGCTAAGTCGCCTAATGTATAAAGGTATAGGGACGTCACGTACAAATGGTGTGCACGCCAGTGTGAAAAGAGGCTTAGTGCCTCTCCAAGGGAATTTACCATGGAGGGAGGTGAGACATTGAGGAAAACAGCACAATAGACCGATGATCTGGTGGTTCGCGGAGATACTATAACCGCGGCCTAAAAAAATTATACACAAGTAGTTTATGTCATGCTGATCCACAGTTTCCATGGGCACAAAAAAATTTACCGACAGGATTTTGAGATATAGTGCCCGGAAAGTCCGAATTTTACGCAATCTCCTTATCATGGTGGTGCTTCGAAATACCTGTACCTGCTTGATTTTATGCATGTTCGAGAGTGTACATGGGCTGTACAATACACACTAAAACAAATCCAAATCAAACTGAACAATGTATTGCGAGAACAATATTTCATATAACTAAAAGATAAAATTCCCTATCTAGCTAAATAAAAAAAATTATAGCGTAAACAACGAAAAAACAGGCTTTAATAGCAAACCGAACCAAAAAGTAAAAAATAATGTTTAAATATTAAGATAAAAGTAGAAATATAGTAAAAAAACACCCCGCAATGGACAATTAAACGGTCAACCCTCCCAAGAGATCCGATAGAAGGGTAAGGCTCTTATACAATAGGGTGTGCCCGGTTCCCTGAGGTTAACGCTAGCGACATGACATTTTGAGTCACCCTCTTGCCATTCATCCCTCGGCACGTTTCTCACCAATATATTCGATTGGGTGAATTTTAGAATTAGCATCATGAACACCGATACATATAGAAACCAGCTGATACCCGCCTGCTTTTCGAAACCGCTGAGTATCCGCTAGTAGTACATAATTAGTATTACATCATAATGGATGTATTAAAGTTGGAACTAGCGTTTAACAAGGGCTTATACAACGGTAAATACGTTACTGACAATTCCGAAGTTACGTATATGTACTCTGGTATACAATGATCACAAACTGTACCGCGGTTGCTTAACTCTCATCGAGCGCTGGGTGTTAATGCATATATAAAATAACAGTGGCGCCTCCGGCAAAATCTCGACAATAGATTAATCATTTTTTAATTTTTTTTATTCTATCCTGATGATACTGGTAAGGACATTAGGACAAAGTTGTTAAAGTTTTGTATTGTAATTGGTCCTTGATAAGTGTGTAAAGTTTCAGTTTAACCTGACGTTTTGAAATGGATGAGAATGACGTTCAAAGATTCCGTTACAAACAAACAAACATACAGGTAAAGCTAATAAAAGCGTGTTAATAAATACGGTACTAGAATAAAACTGCGTGGTCCTTTAGAAATGTGCATTTTATAAAATAAGACCGACCTGTGCGTTAAAATCGCTACGCTACGGCACTTGTTAAGGGAGAAATTTTTTTGGGACAAAGTAGTATTTTCTTAACAGAAGTAGTAAAGGATCTGTCCCTCGATAGAATTGAATTTTTAATACTGACCTATCAAACTTTGGCTGAGAAGAATTATATGCTAACTGTCCTAAACTATGATGCCTCGAAACATCATGCTGGTGTTCTGGGAAAGTTGTAGGGGTTGATTGGCGGTGATGCGTTGGATTTCTCCAGTAGCTACTTTCCATACACATCGTCGTCGGCTCCACGAACTGAGAACGTAAGCTTCTGTCCTGCAAATAAATACCTATCATGTTGAAAGCTGCTCAGACAATTTAGGAAATTTTTTAACTGGTAATTTAGGAAGAACATTCTCACCAATTAATGAGGTAGATTCGAAAACTTATTTTAATTGTTTTCGAATATTATGATTTCTTTAATCATTCGCTATTTTGGTGTGTGACAGAAAATTGAAGTCATTATATCAAGCTTCCACTCATATAATTCCAGCTCCACATAATTAATGTGTCCATACGAAGGGCCGTGCAATTTTTTGAGGTAAATCCATGGTTAGGTACTCATTTTTTAAAGACGTTTTATCACTTTCCTCTTTACTTCAAAATAAAGCATGGGTTCTGTGTATACAAACTTTCTACCCAACGGCTTAGAAAAAACCTCCCGAATTCTGACCAGTTTCAATAAAAATATCAAACTAAACGTACATAACGTTCAACTAACCTTAAATGTCTGATTACTAAGCAATTGTTTTTTCTTGATTTTCATCGAGACTTCTCGTCGGAGCGCCCCTGAAGTTTCCCCAGATTGCGTACCAGTGTTGGTCATTCCTGCCAGAGACCAATCTCTTCCTCCAAAAGACTAAAACATGTACTTTTTCAAAGATTTTGAAATACATGAGTAGATAGGCAAAACCGTTTCTGGACCAATCAGTAGAAGAACATTGGGGTTCTCAATGACGTCATGAACTGAATGGCATATGTTCATCAGGAGTGGCCACGAGAGTCGAGAGGATGGCGAAGAAGTGTGGGGGCGTCATGGGCGGTTCATGATGGCGTTATGGGTGGTTCACGGGAGTGTCATGGGTAGTTCATGGAGGTGCATATTATCTGGTTTCATGAATACCACGACCACAACAGGTGAAGTTGACTAAGTGCGCGCCTCTAACCAACCTAACTTATCATGGTCCTATGTATCTAGCAAACCTAACCTATTGTATTGCATTAACAGGTCTCAAACAGCTTCGGGTACAACTTTACAGCTTTTCTACAGGCGTGCACCCCCATGAACTGCCCATAATAACCTCATGAAACACCCATGACACTCCATGAACCATCCATAACATAGCCCTGAACCGCCCATGACTCTCCATGCGCCATACACTTCTTCACCACCCCCGCGACTCTCGTGGTCACTCCTGATGCACATATGCCTTCCAGTTCATGACGTGGTTGAGAACCCACAGTGTTATTCTACTGAGTGATCTAGAAACGGCTTTGCCTATCTACTTACATGGGATTGAATGGAATGATTTCTCCACCAATCTGTAGATATTTATATTTCTGCGGGACTTATTTTTCAGATATGCATTTATTATTACAGAGATATGTATAGAAATATTGCATGCACATTTTGAACATTTGGTGTAATATAAAATGAAATTCTTGCGGATTTTGCTTAATATTAAACATACACAAACTTAGCAACTACGCTTTGTAAAGAAAACAACACTTTGTAAAAAAAGTCTTATTCTTTTCTAAGTTAGTTGCAGATGGGGTTGAGTTGCAAAAAAATTGAAATTGAAGAAAAGCTTTAATTCTTAATCAAATTTCGATATTCGAGATATTTTAGTTTAAATTTTCGGGAAAAACCAGTCTAAAGCAAATTTACCACTCTATAAAAAAATAAAACATACATATTTGAAAAATTGGGAGTTATAACAAATTGAGTTTCCATGAAATGGAAAAATGGGTAAAAACATTTCTAAATTCAAGCAAATGAGCAAAGTAGGCCAATTTTACATTTAATTTGTTGAGAAATACGCTTTTATTCAAATTCAAAGTGTACTTCGAAATTTTTTAAATTTGTTCCTGAATTCCAAAGCCAGCTAGAAATAGCAAATAAATGCCATTTTCTGGGTTATTTTTCATCCGATTTTAAATCTGAAATTACAGCTTTATGAGAAAAGTGACTTAAATATTCAGGGTGCTATTCAAAATAAGAACATTGCGGCAATTTCCGGCCATACCGGAAGTGATTTTTTTACCACCGAATGGTCAAAATGTGGCCATTTGATTTCCCAAATTCCAGAATTTTAATTTAAAACTGTGGAAAAAGTGGGTATTATGTATTTTCTGGGTCACCCGGTATATGTTTATAAAAAAAAATTTCTTTATTGAAAAAGTAATCTTACTCTGATCGCATCAGCAGCCAATGGACCGCAACAATAACCATCCTCGTGGTATAACTGCATATATTGTTCCCTTAACCATAGTAACCTTCTATCACAGAGTGTGCTTTGTCTTGATAAACCACGAATTAACCAACATAAACCACTAAACCATACCCTAAAAAGATTATACGTAGCTCAATAAAGTTAATGGATTACTTGGTGACAACAAAATTATATTGGCACCGTAGTTTCAAAGTAGTCTGGTAGAAAGGCAAATTATTCGAAAAAATACACCTACCGACATATCACTGGCGGGCAAACTATGTACAACAGCCTATTGTCGCTTAAGCCGTATCCGTAGAGGATCGTCAGGGCACATTCGTTCCCTGGTTCATGATTGAGGCCGTATCTCCTGGCCACAGTCGCCAGTTCTGACTCTTTCTCTGCATCCCGACCTCCTAGGTAAACTTCTTTGACCGCCATGAGGTCTAAAAACCTGAAAGAAAGATCTTTGTGCTTATTTTGATGCACTATCAAAAAATTATTCTGGACAGAGGTAAATAAACTAAGTTTAACAAAAAATAACACTAATAATAACACTCCAAACGCACTTGCTGATCCAGAAAAAATAAATAATTATTTCATTCCGTTCATAATCCCCGACAATGATCCTTCAAATGAAAAAATACTTTTTTATACTTCTAATTTACATCAAAATTATAATGATACATTTAGTATTAAATTATTCACAAGGAATGATCTTTACAACATAATTAGTAATATAAGAACTTGTCGTACTGGCGCAGCTGGTATTTTTATTAAAGAGCTTAAACTATTTTTGCCATTTTGTATAAATCATCTCATAAATATTTTAAACACCTCTATACTTGATGGTTTTCCATACTGCTGGAAAAAGGCAACAGTTAAGCCTCTTGCAAAAATAGCTAATACTATAGAACTAAAAGATCTCAGATATATTAGTTTATCTTTCACTTCTAAAATTTTGGAAAGACATATTCACAACCAAATTGAATTGAAAATTATTTGATTTCATTAACACAATCAGGCTTTCGTAAAAATCATAGCACTTAGACTGCATTTATAAAAGTAGCGAATGACATTTGTCAAAATTCAGATAACAGTAAAACAACTTGTCTAGTTCTACTTGATTTTAGTAAAGCCTTGGTTACTTTGAATCCACAAGTTTCGTTTTCTAAATTACATTATATTGGTTTCTCCAATAACTGCATTAATGTTTTAAAATCTTATTTAACTAACAGGGAACAATGCGTAGCTTTGACAACAGATAATAAGAGTGTCAAATTTGCTTCATTACATCAAGGTGTACCTCAAGGGTTCATCTTAGGGCTCCTGTTATTTTTAATATACATTGCAGACATGAATGGTGAAGTTCAATATTCTAGTGAAATGCAATATGCAGTTGATTCTCAATGTTTGTCCAAATATTAAAATATTTGCACAAGAAAATATACATAAAATTTTAAAAAATTCTTTGGATCATACCTTAAAAATTAATGTTTCTAAGTCTGTCTTATTGATAGCAGGTTAAAAACATTCTAGAGGTAAGCTGTCTGATTTTGTTGACAAAATTGACAATGATGAAGTACTTATTGAGTGAGGCAAAAAATCTTGGCGTAGCCATGGATGATGTACTTACTTATTTAAATCAAAATTCTATCCTAAACATGAAGAATAGGCGTATACTACACACATACGGTCTTACGGGAACATAGATATTAAATAAATAGTTGAATTTAGACATCTCCGATTTGCCGCCGCACCGAGCAAATAGTTTGTTATCGCGAACCGTGAGCAGAGACGCACTGCAATCAGCGTAGCCATGAAAACAAAATCGCAGCGGATGTATTTGACATATCGCATTGTTAGAGTCTACTTCAGTTCCAAGTCTATTTTAAATAAACAGCAGCAATAATGGATTTATCAGAAACGTTAATCCAAGTAAAGTTAGCAGATAAACAGGAAGAAGCCCGAGTTAAACAATTGTTAGAGATGTCGGCAAAAAAGTACAATTTACAGAAAGAATTAAAGGATCTCAAATTGAATGTGTCTTTGAAGAGAAGTGAGTTTAAAAGAGTGCAGAATGAGGTGATCTTGCTGAGTTCGGAGGTTCCTGTCTTAGAAAAACAAGAAGAAATAGTCAAACGTTCGGTGCGGGATTTAACTAAACAATGCGTTATTAAAGACATGGAAATAGCTCAACTTCAGGTAATCAATATAACTTAACTTATAAGACAACAGATAATTTGAGGTTATTTTTACTGTACTCAGTATTTTTACGATTATAAATCGATGCCGTTTTTATCGTATTATAATCTTTTTAATTTGCGCGTTCATCAGAGGTAATTTGATTCACCTGCTAGAATAATTATGGTTATTTTCTAATGCGTGTCTTGAGAGTGCTTTGAGTTGTAATATTGTATTGATTCATAATAGTACAGCCATTGAGTCATTACATCTGATACGAATCTCAGAAACTATCCATATTTCATATAAAAATTAAAAATCTGTCTCCAATATTTCACAGGAGAACTTATGGAAGAAAATTAACAATTTCGTGTCGGACTCAAACTGGTTTCTCATAAATCAAGAATCCTCGATGAAGAATCGGAATATTAATGAGACGCGAGCAAACGCTGGAAAGGAAAGGGAAAACAAAATTCGGCAATTAAAAGTTCAGAGCGAATTCGAAGCAATGCAATTGTATGAAAAGTATCAAAGTACGAAAATGGAGGAATTAAAACTTATGAAGGATTTGTTGGGAAAGGATTCGTTTGTAATTTAAATTACTTTTCCATTTGTTGAGAGGCGCTTTTATTATCTAACTTCCAAGCGAGCAAGTGCAATTGTATTTGGAGTTTCTTGCAGCGGATGAGATTGCCATTAATATGATTTTTGTGTTTGTTTATGTGTGAATAAATTAAATTGAAATGAGTTATGAATGAATTTCATTTAAAAAAATAATTTTACTAATCAAATGATTTTTGACATCAACTTACTCTTAGTGCTTCAATATACATTTAGTCCCTTCAAATAATATTTTCCCACAGTTATGAGACCTGTTGTAAAAAGTTAAGTATTTGGGTTGTCTAAACATGATTTCCACAACCCCCCCCCCCCCCCCCGGTTCTAGAAAATGATTGTTTTTGAGAAATATATGAATTTTGGCGTTTTCTCGCCTTTCTCTCTATTTTCAGGAAAAACTATGCATTTCGGTGAAAAATATCAAGAGATCAAAGTTTTAGAGCTTAAAATTTCCTACACTTTTATTTGTACTTTTTTTTTCGAATTTCGCATTATTTCGCCGCTAGATGGCACGAAAGAAATTTATAAATTTATATATATAGATAAAGAAGAAGGGTAGTCTTGACTGACTAGTTAAGAAAACCAAAATTAAACACACGTAGTGTATCTTGAGGTTGCAGTCAGAGGTGAAAAGTTTACGGCCACAAAACAGGAAAAGAAAAACTCTTTTGTTACTTTGTCAAGCTTTCGGAAATTATTTATTCCCTTTATCAAGACATCTATAAATAAAATTATTATTTAATAAGAGTCATATAATATAGTTCGCTAAAATACTTACTAACTTGAGGTTAAAAGTTAAGGTCACATGTATTATAAAATAGTCGCATTTTTTAACTTAATGTAGACAAATTCATACACAAATTCCTTTACAGGTACACAATTTAAGGTAAACAATTACTGATTATTTAAAATTAAGGATTAAAACCATGATTAAAATAGATATATTAAAATGAACATGAATAACTATCACATGTGAGTGTAGAACTAAATTTCTTTATCAAACTGTATACAAAAAATGTTTAAATGACAGAAAGGTATTACAATTGGCTGGCTTGTACTAGGAATTAAGTTAGGAACATTAATTCCAACGTGACTGTTACCAACTGTGATCCAGCGGGAGGTTTGAATTTTGAAAAATGCGAAAATTCTCTTTTTCTAATTTGAGGATGTATGTATAAATCTTACTTAAATTATCGATATCAGATTTTTTATTTAAGCTATTTGTCTCATTATTAATATGGATCATTTCAAGGAATGATCTTTTTTTAAAGTTACTCTCTACAGCCAAAACCTTAGCACTTTCATAATTCATTTTATGACTGGTGTTGATGACATGTTCTGCTAATGCACAAGATTTCACGTTTCTGTTACAATCACTTTTATGTGAAGTTATACGACCATTAAGTGTCCGAGAGGTTTGACCAATATAAGATTTATTACAGTTGTTACATTCTATTCTGTATACCACATTTGATTTTTCTTTATTTTTTAATGGGGTTTTCACCCGACTGAAAAGTTTACC
Organism: Leptura quadrifasciata; assembly: GCA_963675555.1. Lineage (NCBI taxonomy): Eukaryota > Metazoa > Arthropoda > Insecta > Coleoptera > Cerambycidae > Leptura > Leptura quadrifasciata. The sequence continues at coordinate 6,176,928 of OY776681.1, read as the reverse complement.
AACAGTTAATATGTTTTTTAATGCAATTTTTATGTCTATGTGTTTCACTAAGTTTATCAGCTTAGGAGTAAGATCTTCAATGAATGGTAATGACATATATTTAAGTGGACTCGTATTGGTTATGTTATGGTTTCGCTCAGTTATATTATTATTTACCAAATTAGGTATGGTATTATCGATATTATTATTTATGTTAGGTGCGTTATTATTATTTAAATTTAGAGAATTATTATTACTATTATTTGCATTATGTAAATTATTATTATTATTTGACAAGGTTCTAGTAGTGAAAAGAATTTTGTTTAATAGATGTACTGGGTAGGAATTTTCCACTAGGATACCACGTAGTTCTCTCAGTGACTCGTCCCTGTATTGAATATGTGAGAGTTTGATTACTCGATTTTTAAGGGCTCGGATAAGATTTATTTTCATACGTGCTGGGTGGTATGATTTATAGTTTATATACCTACCACTACTCATTGGTTTTCTGTACCATTTGGTACAAAGGATGTTTTGTTGTGTCCTGATTACTTTCATGCCGTAAACTTTTCACCTCTGACTGCAACCTCAAGATACACTACGTGTGTTTAATTTTGGTATATATATATATATATATATATATATATATATATATATATATATATATATATATATATATATATACAGTGTGTTTCACTTCTCGTGAAGACACCCTGTATCTCCTTTATTTGTGACCGAATTCATTTCTAATTTTTATCAGATATACAACTCTATAAGGCAACTTTACATGACACAAAAATGTCGTCTAGATCTAAAACGCCGGCCTACTGCGATAAAAAGAAAGTCGCAATTTTCGAGAAATCATAGTAGGCTTAGAAATAGACAAAAATTTTGTTGATAAAAATTGTTCAGAATCACGAGATATGCCCCCCTAAAAAATTTGGTGAAAATCGGAAAACTGTATCTCCTTTATTTGTGGCCGAATTTCAAGACTAATTCATGGAGTTATACAGCTCCATAAAGCGACTTTGTCCAACACATAGAGATAACCTTTTCCAACAAATGAAAGTTGTGAAAGTTGTGAGCAAAAATCATGATTCAATAAAACGCTAAAAGAGTCACTTCTTATTATTACACATCAAGTTAACAATGTAATACAGTTTTTTTTGTTGTCACTGTTCTTGAGAAGTAACGCTCCATCATATCCTTCCTCCTTATCGGCTCAGAGATTTAGGAGCGGTTTTTTTGTTTTAAATGTTAAGAATGCCGTGAAATTAACTGTCAATATTATTACTTTTATGACAGAAATGATTGTTGTTATCTATTGTTGAGTTTGTTAGTTTCCTTATTTGATTTTTTTACTCATAATGGCTAGAATACTTTTAACTGCTGATGAAAAAGTAGAAATAATAAAGATAGTCGGTTAAAATGTACGGTCTTCAAGAGAAGCAGCAGAATAATTTAATTTAAGACATCCTCTAAGACAACCAATACACCATGGTACCATAGCAAGAATATGTCACTTGTTCAATACAACTGGTAATGTGCTTAAACCGAGAGTACATCTTAATCGAAGGCATGAAGATGATAATGTTATATTAGCGGCGCTTAACGCCAATCTCACTACCAGTCTTATAAATATGGCTCGTGACCTGAATTTGTCGGTGTCAAAAATTTGGAGATGTTTAAAACGCCATAAACTACAACCGTATAAATCAAAATTTTTATACACTTTGGAGGTAGGTGATGAAGAGAGAAGACTGGAATATAGTTTATGGATCCAAGGTAATTATTTAAACAATCGAGACTTCTTGAAGAAAATAATTTTCAGGGATGAAGCAACTTTCTCCACCAACGGGGTGGTATCATCACAAAACTATAGGTACTGGGCAAATCCTGATTGGGTAATAAATTGTAAAAGGCAATATTCCCAGAAGGTAAATGTGTGGTGCGGAATTTTAAACGAAACAATAATAGGGCCGTTCTTCTTTTTTCAATATATAAATGCGTTACATTTGCGACAATTTTTAAATAATGATCTGTGGAATGCAATAGTCGATTTTCCTTTGGAACAATTGTATTTCCAACTCGATAGAGCATCTATCCATAATTCCGTAGTAGTGAGAGCATGGATGAATGAACATTTTCCCCAAAGATGGATAGGACGAAATAGCCCTCTAATACATTGGCCACCCAGATCTTCTGATTTCACTCCCATGGATTTTTATTTTTGGGGTCATATTAAAAACAAAGTTTATAAGACCAGACCTCAAAATGTGGAGCAGCTTTGTGAGAGGATAAGGCAAGCGTGTTTAGAAGTTACAGCTCAAGAATTGCTAAGAGTTGTAATAAATAACAGAAAGCGGATTGAGAAGTGCATTACACTTGATGGTGGGTTAGTAGAAAGGGGCCGAATATAATAATATAGTCATTCATTGTAAACACTTACTTAATCTTTTATTTAATAAATAATTTTAACAATAATTGTGCACGACTTTCATTTGTTGGAAAAAGTTATATCTATGTGTTGGACAAAGTCGCTTTATGGAGCTATATAACTCCATGAATTAGTCTTGAAATTCGGCCACAAATAAAGGAGATACAGGGGTTTTTGAAAGTTTTCCGATCTACACCAAATTTTATAGGGGGGCATATCTCGTGATTCTGAACAACTTTTATTAACAAAATTTTTGTCTATTTCTAAGCCTACTATGATTTCTAGAAAATTGCGATTTTCTTTTTATCGCAGTAGGCCGGCGTTTTAGATCTAGACGACATTTATGTGTCATGTAAAGTCGCCTTATAGAGTTGCATATCTGATAAAAATTAGAAATGAATTCGGCCACAAATAAAGGAGATACAGGGGTGTATTCACGAGAAGTGAAACACACTGTATAAAGGATATTCTGTTCTTGTACAGAATGAGTATATATTTAAAAAAAAACATACAAGTAAGAAAGGCTCTACCTCCAATGTCAAACCTGATTAGAAAATTCTGTCGAACCCTGTGAATTCGGTTGGAAAAAATATGATATTTTAATCCCTGAATTTTCCGATGACCCATTGATTCCAGAGGAACTTCTCAACAAATTGCATTGTGGTTGTAAAGTTCTATGTACCAAGAGATGCTCTTGTAGAAAATTGGGATTGAAGTGTAATAAATTTTGTAAAGTATGTAAAGGAACTGATTGTGGTAATTCCGAGAAGATTGATGTAGCTAACGATATTAGTAATGTAGATTGTCTTGATGAAGAGGTTGAAAATGAAAATTATGAGAATGATAATGATGAAGAGATAGGTAATACATAAAATCGTATTTTTTCGAATTTCGGAGGTACGACCTGTTGTATTTTTCAAATAAAGTCATTTTGTGGTTCTATGTACATGACAACTTTTATTCAGAGAGACCTAAAGATTCTTTTCCTTTTAGCACGATTCTGTCGACAATAAATTACCCGTGCATTTGGTGCGGGGTCCTTTGCTAGAGGAACATTTTTTATTCTAAGAAACAATAATTTATGTATTATATCACGTTAGATCATAGACGGCGCCGCAGGATCTGTATCTGATGATGATTTTTTTCATATCTTTTTTGACGAAACGTTGTGGTACTTCTGACCAGAAAATCCGATGAGGGCATTTCCACGTATAAAAGGTACACTTGGTAGAACTTGATAACCTTTTATACGAGGAAATGACGCCCTCATCATATTTTCTGGTCAGCAGTACCACAACTTTTCGTAAAAAAAATGAAAAAAATTCATCAGATACAGGTCCTGCGGCGCCTTCTATGATCTAACGTTATGTAATAAATAATTTATTGTTTCTTAGAATAAAAAAAGTTCCTCTTGCAAATTTGGCGAAGATCAGTCAAAAGGCTGTTATGTTATTGTAAAGAAATGAAAAAAAATAATTTGAAATTTGACACCCTGTATCTTTTTCCACAGCAACATTTTACTAAAGAATATTTGGTTATATCCTCATATTTTGGCCCAAAGGATCTACTCCTAAACTATGGCCTATTATTAATGGTCCACCCTGTATATATATATAAAAATTTACTTAGATGGCTGCCACAGTTTTTGAGTCATCACCGGGAAATCAATTCTCGTAGCCATGTGAAAATCTTCAGGTCTATTTACTTAGGACCGCTTATTTTACAGGAGTCAAATCATTCTTTATTTACGACACCGAATTAGGTCCCATAAATTTTTTGCAAACCCTCGCACATTTCCCGTACCCCACTGAAATAGGTTATCGCAAACAACAACACTCACCCATCATCCAAAGTGGTCCCCGTGCTCTGCTCCCCGGACGACTGCAGCGCCAACTTGGTCAAGAGACCCGGAGCCAAAGTCTCTTCCGGATTAAAGGATAAATTAAAGTCGGTGGAAAAAGGGTCGGACTCGTTTGTAGTGCCAGCTTTGAGACCACTCCAGCTGGGCCGCACCCAAGTCAGTGTTGTTGACGAGCGGTCTAGTCGCAGGTATAAAAGGATTCCACGGATGCCGGGCGGAGATGGCCCTTCTACTCCTTCCCACAGGACGCAAGTGCTGCCGTGGTGCAGGATCTGGAATTTCGTAATTTGGTTAAGTCCAAGTGTTGACACTGTCGTTCATTATCTTTTTATCATAACAATCGTAACATTGCTAGTTGGTTTTTATTGTTTTTGTGTCAAAGATAAAGGCGGTGATAAATTGCAACCGTCACATCGTTTGGCAAGAAGTATGTCGTGGTTTAAAACTAACGATGACGTTTAATAAAAATAATAACTCAATATAAACCAAAGTTTGACGTTAGAAATAAAAAAGATATAACATGTACATAAACAAAACAATTTATTTAAATATAATATACAGCGTGGCATGAAAGTATGGGAACAGCAGGATGACTTGAAAAATACAAGTCCTAAAGAGAAACAGACAGGTACACGACCGTCAAGGTCATTTGAAGGTCAAACGTAACCTCCTACTTTTGATTGGTTGTTGGTTGCGAATCCAAAAATTCATTTTTACTATTCAAAAATCGCCAAAAAATTTTGAAATAGCAAGTTATTTGTGGTATTTTTTTCAAATACTTATATTATACGTAGGACCTTCATACTTAGCTAAATAAAACTTTTTAATACAATAAGTCTTCCGACCAAATTTCATCAAGATCGGACTTTTAGTTTTTGCATAATAATTTTGCAATTTAGCACAAATATTTGCAAATTTTCAAAATGTTGTTGAGGTTAAACTAAAGCATTTAGAGAGTTGAAAATTTTTTTGACATATAAAAGAGCACTCAAATTTTCAAATCTATTTTGGGATATTAGACTTGAGCCGGAGCTCCGCCCCCAGAATGCCCCCCTCAGGACTAGCGGTTCTCCGCGTTAGGACTTCGCCCCGAGCCCACGGACTGCCAAAAATGGGGCTCCGCCCCAGGGCCCCTTAGCGCTCCCCGGCGCCTGTGCTGTCAAAGGGCCCCATGTGTCCCCTTGCTTTGCGTGCCCCGACTAGGGCCCCCGGCCAGCCGATGCAATTTTAGCAAAGCGGGAAATTCAAACTGTTTTAACCTCGCTAGTATGGGCCCCGTTTCGACATAACCTAACGCGTCCTCTTGGGAACATAACCTCACTCAGCAAAAAAATGGCCAAATTTTTAAACAATTCCTTAGGCTCTTCTAATTAACGGATTTTAATATCTCAAATAGTACAATCAATGAACCGATTCACCTCCGAAATCTGATAAACTCAACCGATTTGTTTGAAATTTTGACAGTAACTCAAAAATGATGCAAATAACAAACCTGACTTAGTGCCGATATGTGCTTCCACCCCGGAGGTAAATGCCACCCTTTCTCGGGAGTGGAAATTTAAAAATTCAAAATGATACCGGGAATCGATAGTGGATCAAATTTTAAGAAGAAAATGTAGTATAAAGTTTTTTCTACAACCTAATACTTTCTGAGTTATTCGCGATTGAAAAAAACACGTTTTTCAACAGTTTTTCGTGAATAACTAAAAAATTAAACGTTTCCTGGAAAAACTATTCTTATCAAAATTGAAGCTTATAAAAAAACAAAGCGATTCGTCGGTTTTTCTTTAATGTTTTAGGTCATATTAAGCGACTTATGAGTCATTGAAGACGAATTTTTGTTTGTCGTAAATTTATCTAAAAATTTAAACTCAAATAACGGAAAAATGAGTAATTTTTAAGAGAAAATGTGCATAACCTTTTTTAAAGTGCTTTATTAGACCTTTAAAATAAGCTTTTGCAAAAGTCTCTAGCATGAAAATTAAGGAAGTTATGACGAAAATAAGTTAAGTCTCAGGAATTTTTGAAAAAAATTGATAATAAAATTGGCGTCATGAGCGGCAAAATTAAAATTAATCGTAGCCCATGAAAAATTAACTTTATTTATGTCCCAATAACACTTTGCAAAAGTTTGAATGGTGTAGAGAATGTACATTTTGAAAAAAGTTGTTTTAAGTAAATTTTTTTTTTCAATTTTTCAAAAAATACGTTGTTTTTTCAAAATAACTCAAAAAATAATGGTTTTACGAAAAAAAGTGTTCCCAACAAAAATTTTGCTTTCTTTTTACTGAAAATTCTGCTTTTTTTAAAATTCATGTAGCTTAAAAATTAAGCGAGATATGGGCATTTAAAGCTTTGATTTCCATGCGAAGGAAACCTCTTTTTAGCCCTTCAACCTTAAAATTCTCTGAACGAAAGGGTGTAGAAATATTGCAATCATCATGACTTTATAGCTTATGAAATTCCCTACACTTGCTCAGGTGGCAGTTGCCAAAATTGTCCACCAGTCGACCAAGAAGGATAGGAAGTTGATAGTGAAGAAATGGATGAATTTGAAAATTAAAATTAAATCATTAATATTCACTTTAAAAATCAGCTTAATACTGTAAAATAAATATTTTTATTATAATTACAATGTGAAGTTTTAAGAGTTTAATTTCCCTGAAAGGGATGTTTCTAAGGGATGAACATTTAAAAAAAATGTCATTATACCATAAGCAGCAATTTATTTTAATTTTTTTACGCATTCCATTACTTGGAGCTTTCAAAAGGATTTTTTCCCTAATTTTTATTGTAAAGGGTGGTTTTTAGGGGCTGAATCATATTGAAAAATGATGTATCAGGTCGTTTACACTTAAAGAATACATTTTTTCTATTCAAGTTCCAAAATAAAAAGATTTTATGCTTTTTAAACAGTTTTTTTAATAATTGTGTGAGGGGTAGTTTTTAAGGGTAGTTACATAGTAAAATATCGAAATATTAGTTACATTATAAAAAAACAACAAATATTAGTAGAGGAAGTTAGCCGTAGGTCGGTCTCCCCCCACCACTTCACCTTGGTCTTGACCGCACACCTGTAGTCGTTGTGTTCAAGGTTACGGCGTCCCCTTAGCCCGGCATAACAGTTTCCGTGACCTTGACTTTGACCGTGTCAGTTGGGTTTCGGCTTCAAGGTCGGAGTGTTTCTCTTACTCAGAACGATCACTTGCGGTGACCTTGGGCTTGGCTTGCATAGGTTTCAAGGACGAAGCTTCCTTCTTGCCAAGCAACTTGACCTCTAAAACTATATTTGTTCAATACGTATACAATAAAATGTGGTGAGGTTTGATATTTTGTGACGTAGCATACCTTTTCTATAAAATAGTGAAAGGAGTTAATGTGTGGTCATTCTTAACGTCAATTTCCTTGAGTAAAGAAGCAAAGATGTATTCTAACTACAACTAACCAAATGAAGTCTCATAAAAGAACACTGCAACATAGAACAAATTCATGTGTACGGTTGGCGGATGGTATAGAAATTGTCCGAAGTGCTTTCAAATATAGAATTATAACTTACCGAGTGCACAGTGATAATGAGAAACTTGACTATATTATATTTTTCAACGAAATTAGACATAAAATATTGAATGTACTAGAATAAATACTGTTACTTTATAAAACAATGAAAGTAAACATGGAAACGTTTGCCAGCTACATATTACAAGCACAAGAAATAGCTGAAATTAAATCGTTTAATACTTCTAATAAAATTTTAGATCAAGGTGTGGATTTGGACAACGCCCTCAATACTTTTATAGACGTGATGGTTACGCAAACTACGGAGTTTCAAGAACGTTATTTTATTTGGTCTATTTTTGTCATGGTTTTCCTTTAGAACAGTGCTGAATGTGTGGCTGGTTTTATGTTAACACCTGGGGGGGTATTCGTAAAGAGCTTAACCAATTCTATATTGCTTTCTTTAAGGTCTGTTACCTCTTGTTTTAGCTGTCCCATTTCATTTTTAATGAGGTCTTTTACTATGTTGATGAAATTTATTCTAATTTCATCCTGCAGATCTTTATTTGTATCTTCCAACTGAACTATTTTTCTACTTAGCTCAGTATAATTATCTTTACTTAAGTACTTTATTGTAGAATTTAGTTTTGATAGGTAGTTCTTAATTTTGGTTTTGCAGCTTCTGGTTTTCTAGTATCAGTTTTCTATTTAATTTCAGACACTTTTCATATTCAAGTTCACATTCTGAACAGAAAAATTTCAGTTTTCTTTTGGTCAGATTCATACGTCGGTCTTCGGTAGATGATAATGATGAACATTCACTACATAGTCCTTTTTGGCATAAGTCACATGCATGTAGGGATTTTGAGTTAGGGGTACTGTAGCAGGGATATACGGTAACATCGCCAATTACACAACTAGCAATTCCATTTGCGTAGCGAGGGTTGCTAGCGCATTTATTATACACCCTGATGCCCGCATCTTGTGAGGGATCAGTAATCCAGGCACTGTTTGTCGTGACGTGCCTCTTGTTCGGCTCGCTGACGAGTAGCACGTCAGCGTTATACTCCACCCTATGTTGATACAGGAGATCCTGGGCTACCCGGCTCCTGTTAAGGTTAATTTGAAGATATAATAATAATAATAATAATAATAATAAATCAGTTTATTCTGTAAAATTAGAATAGGCCAGGTGACAATTTGTTGAATTGGTGTAAAACCTGACCTTTGTACGATCATACATCTTTACAAAATACTTAATATATCATCACAAATTAAAAACATATAATATCTATACAGAAGGGTCGGATAAGTTAAAAAATACATATAATGCATATATAGAAAAAATATATATATATAAATAAATAAGAACAGAACAAAGTACAGCGGTTAATAATTAATGGTAAGTTGTTCCGATTTTAAGAGTTGAATTATTTTTGCTTTAAAGTTGTTTGGACTCAGTATTTTTAGATCGGATGGTAGTTGGGTAGTTGGTTATATATCTTGGTTGCTTGGTATGTGAAATTCTTCTTGAAATTCTCAGTGTGATGTGCTGGCACTGTTAGTGCAATGTCTCGATTTCTAGTTGCTACTGAGTGCACATCTTCGCGTTTCTCGATTTTGTTTAATAAGTATTCTGGTTTTTTTTGAGACAATCACATTATGCACCATACAGCATAGATGTAACCACTGTCTTTGTTTCATGTTCAGCCATCCCACTTGCTTGATATATAGACTTATGTGTTCTCTGTAGGGAACATCTTGTGCATACCATATACAGGCGTTTTGAACATTCTGTATCCTGTGTGTGTTTCCTACTTTGAGGGAGGGACCATACACGGAGTCGCAATAATTTAATTTTGACAGTACTAGTGAATCGCTTAGTTTGATTTTGGCATCCTTTGGTAAGTTGACTTTCAAGTGGTACAGACCTCTTAAACTTAAATATGCTGAGCGACACATACTTGACACTTGTTTAGTGAAATTTAATTTGTCATCCATAATAAGGCCGAGATTCCTAACATAATCGCTGAACTTTATCTCATTGTTATTCATCATCAGTTTGAGACCATTGTTGCGTAACTCGTTTCTGTTTTTTTCACTACCAAAAAGAATTGCATCTGCCTTATTAATATTTAACTGCAATCCATTTTCAAGTGTCCACTGCAAAGTGTTGTTTAGATCATTACTAATTTTTTGGAAAGCTTCATGGCATTTACTCACGTTAAAACTTAAAATGAGTTGTAAATCATCTGCATAATAATGAATACAGCAAGATTCAATTTTCTGCTCAAGATCTATAATGAAGAAGTTGAAAAGTAAGGGCTCAAGTATAGATCCTTGTGGTGCCCCCGATTTAATAGTACACTGTTTTGAAAATATATGTGTGTCTTTCTCGCTAAGCTGAACAGTTTGCTTACGCTCTGTTAGGTAGCTTCTGAACCATTCCCACATTATTCCTCTAACTCCATAGTAGTATAGCTTAGACAGTAATAGCTCATGACTTACACTGTCAAATGCTTTTGACATGTTTAATAGTACGAGCACTGTGATCATGTTATTGTCAGTTGCTGTTATGATATCATCATGTATTTTCAGTAGTGCCGTTGTTGTGCTGTGGTGTTTACGGAAACCTGAATGGGCTTTGAGAAATATATTGTGTGTTTCTAAATAGTCTGTCAATTGTTCATGAACTACTCTTTCCAGAACTTTTGATCCAGGTGGAAGGATACTAATTGGTCTTAAGTCTTTAAGTTCTGTAGAATCTTCTTTTTTTAATGGTGGAATAACTTTTTTTTTCCAGGGAGTAATTTATAATGTGACTAAGTTCATTGTTGCAGTATTGTAAGCATATCTTTATCATATGTATTGTGATACCATAGATAGTAATAGTTATATAGCATTTCTTCACAAGAGATGTGTCTGGTGCAGTTTATGAAATGATCATTTATTACATTAGCATTGAAATTTTCACCGGTTGCTATGCCGTTACTTTTATTGTTGCTAACGAAACCCCATTGTCTCATTTTATTCCAAAATGCTTTAGAATTTCATGTTCTGTTCAATCGTATGTTCATAATACTTTTTCTTTTCGACGTTGACGGCTCTGTTAGTGTAGTTTCTGATTTGGCAGTAATATTGCCTATCTACTTCTGTCATTGTTCTTTTATACTTTCGATGAGCATTGTCTCGGTCTCTTAGTATCCATTTTAGGTTGTACGTCATCCAGGGTGCCTTCGTCTTTTTTTGTTTTGCTTTTTGGTATTAGAGGTGCATGAAAGTCAATTAGAGATAAGATACAGGAGTTTAGCCAATTTACTTTGTCATCAGTATTTTCTAGTTGGTATACACGTCCCCAATTCATATTTTTGGCATCTTCAGCGAATTTATCCATTTCGATATTCTTATAATTTCTGCAGAATTTTTGTTCAGTTATCTCCTCTTGGTCAAATTCCAGAAAAGCATATTATATGTCATGGTCAGATAAGTGTGTGATGCATCTTTGGTTCCAGATTCGATTACATTCCACTTTTTTATTTACACATAATATATCAATGAATGACTCGGTATCTGCTGTTATTCGAGTAGGGTGTGTTATGATTTGTTTCAAGTCAAATATGTCTAACATTGAGATTAGTTGTTCTGTGTTCGTGTTTGTTTGCAGCTTGTTATTGTTTAGATCCCCCATGCATATTATGTAATCAAATGCTGTCGATATCTCTGCAAGACTATTTTCTACCTTCTCCAACGATGTTTGCATGCTTGGTCTGTATATCACCCCAGTTGCCATTGCTCTTCCTTTGTGTATACAATGAATCCACAGCTGCCCGATTCCTTCTTCAATTCCAATTATTTCATTTAAGATTTTGCCTTTTAGTGTTGACTTAGAGTATATGAGTAGCCCACCTCCTCTGCTATGTGTTCTGTCAATTCTAGCTAAGCTGTAGCCTCCTATCTTCAGCGTGTTGTTCAAATCTTCATTGGTGAGCCATGTCTCACTAACAGCTAGTATATCGTAGTTTTCTTTTTCAATTAGTTTTTTGACCCGACATACTTTATTTCTGATGGATCTAATATTTATGTGCGCAACTTTGAGCTTATGTACACCCTCTTTATTTTGCAGCTTTTATTTTTTCATAATTGCTATAGTGTTGGTGTCTGATAGACGATATTTTTTTATTTATTATTTAACATTCTCTTATAAAATGGACAGTTGTTACCCACAGCTGTGTGACCTACATCGATACCCAGGTTGAATTTGCTATTTGCTTTTGTACAATTTATGCATTTTAGAGTTCTAGAATCACAGTCTTTGTAAGTATGGCTTCCTGAGCAATTTGAGCAGCTTAATTCTGATCTACAGTCTTTGGCGAAATGGTTATAACTTTGACATTTATAGCAACGTAGAAGACTGATGTGATCAAACACCCTGCCTCTTGACCAGCCTATGCATAATCGTTCACTTGTTATTAAATTTTTGTGGATTAGAGAATCAGTTTCTATAATGAGAGTAACTTTTTTAAATTTATTTTCAATTTTTTTCATTATTTTCATATGAAATTCTTCACCTTCGTTTACACTGTTGTGCTTTACTATTTTTTTTTTTATTGTGTCTTCGTCATTTTCCTCTATATCCTCCGCACTAATATTCACCACTTTTATTTTCGGTTTTTTAATCCAGGGGCTTCTATAGTGTAATTGTTACCCATTTCCTGTCTTAACTTATTTTGTAACAAGCCTCTCTCAGTTATGTTTTCACAGCCTATAACTACTGCTCCGTTCGACACTTGTCTGAACTTTGATATGTTAATTCCAATTTCTGCTGGGTTTACTTTTTGTTTGATTTCACTTTTGGTTTGTTCCCTTGCTTGGTCTTTGTGTGGTTTAACCACGAGAACTCGTTCTGGTTTGTGCTTTACTGCATTTGCATTACCATTCATTTCTGGTAGATTATTTTTCGATTCTGCTTCTTTTAATTTAGCTATCAATTCACTTTTTTCTTCTTCTAGTTTTTTATTTGCCTGTAAATATATCCCATTTTTGTCTTATATCTGCTGTATAATTTCGCTCAGTAAGTAATTTTCCATTTCTAGGGAAGTGAGGTTAGTCACATGTTTTGAGTTATAGGTTATGGTCTTTAAACAACAAATAACTCTAGTTTCATCAACTCTTGTGTAACTTTTTCTTGTGGAGCAGCTATTTTGAAACATTGCTCCACATTTTACACAGACACTGATTTGATTAGCCTTCTTGTTTTTACAACATTTAAAGAAATTTTCGGGAGGATCGCCCGCGCCATCCTCACCTGCCGCCATCTTCTACACTTTTTCTCTGACCGCCATCAAAATGATTGCAGCTACCCTCCACATGGTCCTTGTCACCACACTTAGAGGACACCCAGGTTTAGCCTTGCGGGCCTTAGCCAGAGCTCTCCTAAAATTGTCACATTTGCCACTTCCAGCTTTATGGCCGGCCTTGTTACAGACCGGGCAGGATTCCTCATTTGTGCAATCCTTTGCGTTATGTCCCTCACCGCCGCATTTGAAGCAGGACTTTGATCTATCCGGACCATCGCACTCAGCTGCTACATGTTCCGATGACCAGCATTTAAAGCACCTCTTGATTCTAAGACGTTTTTCGATCGTACAGTTAACCAGTCCTACCCGAAATTCCTTATCCTGCAGGAGCCCTGGCGTTTTCGCGTGGCTCGCTGAGTCTAACGGTCTTCCCATCCAAGGTTTCCCAATTTACATTGGATTGCCTCCATGACCTCTGCCTCGACGGTGTCGGCGTCCAATCTTCGGATATGCAAAGTCTCCAGATTCTCCTCCGCCCCTACTACCCTAGTTTTGATTTCGTTGCCTTCGGTCAAGATCTTATTTATTCCTTCCAAGGCTACTTTATCTTTCTCAGTCGTAATAAGCAGCTTGCCATCCTTGGTACAGCTAAGCCCTCGTATGGCCTTAGTGTACTCACTATCCTTGAGTAGACCCTTTGCTTTACCCAAAAGGGTCTTGTACGTTGTGCCGCTCTGCTCGGCAATCAGCGCAAAGGTATTGTACTCCCTTTTCTTCTCCTGCTTAGTGAGGGCTTTGCGGGGTTGCTGGTTTGTATATATCACCACCCGGGTGTCTGTGGCGTGGAATACAGCCTCTGCCATCTTTTTAAGGCGTTCAGTACTGACAAATCTCAGATGGTGGATGGCCACCCATTTGTACTCGCCGGTTTCGGCCTTGACTTTGTGAAGGTTATCCCAAATATCCTCCTCCTTACCGTCCAGCGCGATTCTTATAATTCTCGTGCTCCCGGCTTCTCCTTGTGCAAGCCTCGACCACAGCCTGGTGGTTAGTTCAATCACCTCGAACGCCTCAGTAATAGTACCGAGGTCGGGGCATCTGTCCTTATACATTTTCTGTATACTTCTCTCCATGTTGCGGTCACCAGGTTCCACCAGCACCACTTTGGGGACGAACTCATTAGTATCGATGAGGTTTCCGACCTTTATCTCGGTGTTCTGGAACAAAGAATTGTCCCATGATTGCTGTGCCGCGCTGACCCATTGTTCATAACTGGTGATTCCCGTTAAGGTGTTAAGTTGTCCTGCTGCACTTCACGCCATGGTTTGTATGCCGACTTCTCGTGTTTCTTTAGGTGTCCCGCTAGTTTGGGTATCAGTATCATGCTTGGGCACCATATTGGACACAATCCGATGGCTGGTGAACCACTCCTTTACGGATGTGCCATCTAGGACGTTGGCCTACTTGCGCAGTCTTAGCGCTATCTCCTTTATCTCACACTTCGTATTACTATCGATTTTCCACTCTAGGTCATTAATATGCTTCAAAAGCATTTATATTGATTCAGTGATGCTGAAGGCAACAGGGCACTCAATTTTCTTGACCGCCCCGCTGTCTCCCGCCTCAAAGGATACCTCCATTAACTTTCTCTTGTTTAAGCCTTCACTGAGAGAACTACATCTTTCAAGCCTGCTCACGAGATTGAGCCGGCTATGCTGATCACGCTTGCTGCTAATCGTCTTATTAAGAACGTCATCCCATATGAGATCGATTTCTTTTACACTGCCTCCTGCACTTGTTTCAAATCTGCCATTAGGTGTAACCGACACCCCAGCCTAGTAAACCACTGGAGTTATCTGGCAGTCATTGGATGACGACTCGCAGCACCCTCGCCCCGTGCCGGTACTGAGGTATCCAACGTCTGCACCGTAAACGATTTATCAATTTCCTTGTCCGTCATAGTTATATCAGTTCGCGACTATTTATATAAGAGGTTTTCCCCTCTGTGCTATCCTGTTGGTCCGCGGGAGGTATTTTATTTCCCTCCTACCTGCCGGCAGAGCCGGTGAGGGCATTCCCCTATCCGCCACCCGGGGGACGCGGAGGAGGTTACAAGACATATTACTTAAAATGAGATCTAATAGTCTGTTATTAGCGTTGAGTACATTATTTTGTTGTTTTAGATTAAAAAAGTTCATAAAATGCAGCATGGAATTATATTTTAGTCTGGGAGTTTTTGAGAAATATTCAGGGATGTTAAAGTCGCCGATAATGAGAATGTCGGATCCGTACAGGTCATATAGTGATTCAATATTATCAAATAAACACTCATAATCATCACAGGTAGCGTCAGTGGGAATATATAAAACAAAAATAAGAAAATAGTGATTACATATTTTTAATTCTTACGCCCAGTATATCGATGCCCTTGAGATTATTAAAACCTGGACATAGGGAACGAACGTCAAGTAAATAAGTGTTGTATTTAATTTTAAGTGCCAGTAATACTTCACCTCCTTGCGTTTTATTACAAGCTTGAAAATCCCTATCAGCGCGAAATACATCATATACATTTATATCCAAAAGTTCGGAATTTGACAATCCCGCATGAGCCCATGTCTCGGGGAGAGCAATACAGTCATACTGGTCAAAGGGTGAATTAGTAAATAACTCATTCTTTTTTGTCCCTAGTCCACGAACATTCTGATAATAGAACGACATAAAATAAGAGTTCTTAGCCATTGCTTTATCAATGTTTTTGTGGATAGCGCATGGTCGGAACTTAAAGGAGCTGATTGCTACCGAATACCTAAAATATTATTCCTGAACTTTGTAAGATTTTGTTGGAGGACGAAGCAATTTTTATTCCATGCTGCATGATTAGTATTAATTACTGAGTCTTTATTAGCCTTATTGAAAGTTAGGCAGTTGATACAACAAAGATCTTGTGATTTACACTCTAAGATGTTATGTTTTTGTGAACAACGCGGACAGATCACATGCTGGAGGGCACATTTATTTGACAGATGGTAAAAACCATTACATTTAAGACAGCGTCTCATTTCAATAGCATCAAAAATATTACAATAGTCATAGCCAACTAATAATTTACCCTGCCCCAATATATTACCATATGTAGTCTTATCTACTTGAAGGATAGCCTGAAATTTATTGTTGTTTTTTTTTTTAAATGTGACACAGATATAACCTTACACTCACTGTTAGACACAATAACATTTTTATTCTGTGACATTAGAAAATTATGGACAGTTTCAGCATCTAATTCTTCCGTGACTTCATGCACACGCGGGTGTAGAGTCGCCAACTCCTCAACAACATACTTATCAGAGAGTCTTTCAGCAGCTAATTCTTTGAATTTTTGTGAGTTGTTTCTTGTGATATTACTGACTCACAAAAATTCAAAGAATTAGCTGCTGAAAGACTCTCTGATAAGTATGTTGTTGAGGAGTTGGCGACTCTACACCCGCGTGTGCATGAAGTCACGGAAGAATTAGATGCTGAAACTGTCCATAATTTTCTAATGTCACAGAATAAAAATGTTATTGTGTCTAACAGTGAGTGTAAGGTTATATCTGTGTCACATTTAAAAAAAAAACAACAATAAATTTCAGGCTATCCTTCAAGTAGATAAGACTACATATGGTAATATATTGGGGCAGGGTAAATTATTAGTTGGCTATGACTATTGTAATATTTTTGATGCTATTGAAATGAGACGCTGTCTTAAATGTAATGGTTTTTACCATCTGTCAAATAAATGTGCCCTCCAGCATGTGATCTGTCCGCGTTGTTCACAAAAACATAACATCTTAGAGTGTAAATCACAAGATCTTTGTTGTATCAACTGCCTAACCTTCAATAAGGCTAATAAAGACTCAGTAATTAATACTAATCATGCAGCATGGAATAAAAATTGCTTCGTCCTCCAACAAAATCTTACAAAGTTCAGGAATAATATTTTAGGTATTCGGTAGCAATCAGCTCCTTTAAGTTCCGACCATGCGCTATCCACAGAAACATTGATAAAGCAATGGCTAAGAACTCTTATTTTATGTCGTTCTATTATCAGAATGTTCGTGGACTAGGGACAAAAAAGAATGAGTTATTTACTAATTCACCCTTTGACCAGTATGACTGTATTGCTCTCCCCGAGACATGGGCTCATGCGGGATTGTCAAATTCCGAACTTTTGGATATAAATGTATATGATGTATTTCGCGCTGATAGGGATTTTCAAGCTTGTAATAAAACGCGAGGAGGTGAAGTATTACTGGCACTTAAAATTAAATACAACACTTATTTACTTGACGTTCGTTCCCTATGTCCAGGTTTTAATAATCTCAAGGGCATCGATATACTGGGCGTAAGAATTAAAAATATGTAATCACTATTTTCTTATTTTTGTTTTATATATTCCCACTGACGCTACCTGTGATGATTATGAGTGTTTATTTGATAATATTGAATCACTATATGACCTGTACGGATCCGACATTCTCATTATCGGCGACTTTAACATCCCTGAATATTTCTCAAAAACTCCCAGACTAAAATATAATTCCATGCTGCATTTTATGAACTTTTTTAATCTAAAACAACAAAATAATGTACTCAACGCTAATAACAGACTATTAGATCTCATTTTAAGTAATATGTCTTGTAACCTCCTCCGCGTCCCCCGGGTGGCGGATAGGGGAATGCCCTCACCGGCTCTGCCGGCAGGTAGGAGGGAAATAAAATACCTCCCGCGGACCAACAGGATAGCACAGAGGGGAAAACCTCTTATATAAATAGTCGCGAACTGATATAACTATGACGGACAAGGAAATTGATAAATCGTTTACGGTGCAGACGTTGGATACCTCAGTACCGGCACGGGGCGAGGGTGCTGCGAGTCGTCATCCAATGACTGCCAGATAACTCCAGTGGTTTACTAGGCTGGGGTGTCGGTTACACCTAATGGCAGATTTGAAACAAGTGCAGGAGGCAGTGTAAAAGAAATCGATCTCATATGGGATGACGTTCTTAATAAGACGATTAGCAGCAAGCGTGATCAGCATAGCCGGCTCAATCTCGTGAGCAGGCTTGAAAGATGTAGTTCTCTCAGTGAAGGCTTAAACAAGAGAAAGTTAATGGAGGTATCCTTTGAGGCGGGAGACAGCGGGGCGGTCAAGAAAATTGAGTGCCCTGTTGCCTTCAGCATCACTGAATCAATATAAATGCTTTTGAAGCATATTAATGACCTAGAGTGGAAAATCGATAGTAATACGAAGTGTGAGATAAAGGAGATAGCGCTAAGACTGCGCAAGTAGGCCAACGTCCTAGATGGCACATCCGTAAAGGAGTGGTTCACCAGCCATCGGATTGTGTCCAATATGGTGCCCAAGCATGATACTGATACCCAAACTAGCGGGACACCTAAAGAAACACGAGAAGTCGGCATACAAACCATGGCGTGAAGTGCAGCAGGACAACTTAACACCTTAACGGGAATCACCAGTTATGAACAATGGGTCAGCGCGGCACAGCAATCATGGGACAATTCTTTGTTCCAGAACACCGAGATAAAGGTCGGAAACCTCATCGATACTAATGAGTTCGTCCCCAAAGTGGTGCTGGTGGAACCTGGTGACCGCAACATGGAGAGAAGTATACAGAAAATGTATAAGGACAGATGCCCCGACCTCGGTACTATTACTGAGGCGTTCGAGGTGATTGAACTAACCACCAAGCTGTGGTCGAGGCTTGCACAAGGAGAAGCCGGGAGCACGAGAATTATAAGAATCGCGCTGGACGGTAAGGAGGAGGATATTTGGGATAACCTTCACAAAGTCAAGGCCGAAACCGGCGAGTACAAATGGGTGGCCATCCACCATCTGAGATTTGTCAGTACTGAACGCCTTAAAAAGATGGCAGAGGCTGTATTCCACGCCACAGACACCCGGGTGGTGATATATACAAACCAGCAACCCCGCAAAGCCCTCACTAAGCAGGAGAAGAAAAGGGAGTACAATACCTTTGCGCTGATTGCCGAGCAGAGCGGCACAACGTACAAGACCCTTTTGGGTAAAGCAAAGGGTCTACTCAAGGATAGTGAGTACACTAAGGCCATACGAGGGCTTAGCTGTACCAAGGATGGCAAGCTGCTTATTACGACTGAGAAAGATAAAGTAGCCTTGGAAGGAATAAATAAGATCTTGACCGAAGGCAACGAAATCAAAACTAGGGTAGTAGGGGCGGAGGAGAATCTGGAGACTTTGCATATCCGAAGATTGGACGCCGACACCGTCGAGGCAGAGGTCATGGAGGCAATCCAATGTAAATTGGGAAACCTTGGATGGGAAGACCGTTAGACTCAGCGAGCCACGCGAAAACGCCAGGGCTCCTGCAGGATAAGGAATTTCGGGTAGGACTGGTTAACTGTACGATCGAAAAACGTCTTAGAATCAAGAGGTGCTTTAAATGCTGGTCATCGGAACATGTAGCAGCTGAGTGCGATGGTCCGGATAGATCAAAGTCCTGCTTCAAATGCGGCGGTGAGGGACATAACGCAAAGGATTGCACAAATGAGGAATCCTGCCCGGTCTGTAACAAGGCCGGCCATAAAGCTGGAAGTGGCAAATGTGACAATTTTAGGAGAGCTCTGGCTAAGGCCCGCAAGGCTAAACCTGGGTGTCCTCTAAGTGTGGTGACAAGGACCATGTGGAGGGTAGCTGCAATCATTTTGATGGCGGTCAGAGAAAAAGTGTAGAAGATGGCGGCAGGTGAGGATGGCGCGGGCGATCCTCCCGAAAATTTCTTTAAATGTTGTAAAAACAAGAAGGCTAATCAAATCAGTGTCTGTGTAAAATGTGGAGCAATGTTTCAAAATAGCTGCTCCACAAGAAAAAGTTACACAAGAGTTGATGAAACTAGAGTTATTTGTTGTTTAAAGACCATAACCTATAACTCAAAACATGTGACTAACCTCACTTCCCTAGAAATGGAAAATTACTTACTGAGCGAAATTATACAGCAGATATAAGACAAAAATGGGATATATTTACAGGCAAATAAAAAACTAGAAGAAGAAAAAAGTGAATTGATAGCTAAATTAAAAGAAGCAGAATCGAAAAATAATCTACCAGAAATGAATGGTAATGCAAATGCAGTAAAGCACAAACCAGAACGAGTTCTCGTGGTTAAACCACACAAAGACCAAGCAAGGGAACAAACCAAAAGTGAAATCAAACAAAAAGTAAACCCAGCAGAAATTGGAATTAACATATCAAAGTTCAGACAAGTGTCGAACGGAGCAGTAGTTATAGGCTGTGAAAACATAACTGAGAGAGGCTTGTTACAAAATAAGTTAAGACAGGAAATGGGTAACAATTACACTATAGAAGCCCCTGGATTAAAAAACCGAAAATAAAAGTGGTGAATATTAGTGCGGAGGATATAGAGGAAAATGACGAAGACACAATAAAAAAAAAAATAGTAAAGCACAACAGTGTAAACGAAGGTGAAGAATTTCATATGAAAATAATGAAAAAAATTGAAAATAAATTTAAAAAAGTTACTCTCATTATAGAAACTGATTCTCTAATCCACAAAAATTTAATAACAAGTGAACGATTATGCATAGGCTGGTCAAGAGGCAGGGTGTTTGATCACATCAGTCTTCTACGTTGCTATAAATGTCAAAGTTATAACCATTTCGCCAAAGACTGTAGATCAGAATTAAGCTGCTCAAATTGCTCAGGAAGCCATACTTACAAAGACTGTGATTCTAGAACTCTAAAATGCATAAATTGTACAAAAGCAAATAGCAAATTCAACCTGGGTATCGATGTAGGTCACACAGCTGTGGGTAACAACTGTCCATTTTATAAGAGAATGTTAAATAATAAATAAAAAAATATCGTCTATCAGACACCAACACTATAGCAATTATGAAAAAATAAAAGCTGCAAAATAAAGAGGGTGTACATAAGCTCAAAGTTGCGCACATAAATATTAGATCCATCAGAAATAAAGTATGTCGGGTCAAAAAACTAATTGAAAAAGAAAACTACGATATACTAGCTGTTAGTGAGACATGGCTCACCAATGAAGATTTGAACAACACGCTGAAGATAGGAGGCTACAGCTTAGCTAGAATTGACAGAACACATAGCAGAGGAGGTGGGCTACTCATATACTCTAAGTCAACACTAAAAGGCAAAATCTTAAATGAAATAATTGGAATTGAAGAAGGAATCGGGCAGCTGTGGATTCATTGTATACACAAAGGAAGAGCAATGGCAACTGGGGTGATATACAGACCAAGCATGCAAACATCGTTGGAGAAGGTAGAAAATAGTCTTGCAGAGATATCGACAGCATTTGATTACATAATATGCATGGGGGATCTAAACAATAACAAGCTGCAAACAAACACGAACACAGAACAACTAATCTCAATGTTAGACATATTTGACTTGAAACAAATCATAACACACCCTACTCGAATAACAGCAGATACCGAGTCATTCATTGATATATTATGTGTAAATAAAAAAGTGGAATGTAATCGAATCTGGAACCAAAGATGCATCACACACTTATCTGACCATGACATATAATATGCTTTTCTGGAATTTGACCAAGAGGAGATAACTGAACAAAAATTCTGCAGAAATTATAAGAATATCGAAATGGATAAATTCGCTGAAGATGCCAAAAATATGAATTGGGGACGTGTATACCAACTAGAAAATACTGATGACAAAGTAAATTGGCTAAACTCCTGTATCTTATCTCTAATTGACTTTCATGCACCTCTAATACCAAAAAGCAAAACAAAAAAAGACGAAGGCACCCTGGATGACGTACAACCTAAAATGGATACTAAGAGACCGAGACAATGCTCATCGAAAGTATAAAAGAACAATGACAGAAGTAGATAGGCAATATTACTGCCAAATCAGAAACTACACTAACAGAGCCGTCAACGTCGAAAAGAAAAAGTATTATGAACATACGATTGAACAGAACATGAAATTCTAAAGCATTTTGGAATAAAATGAGACAATGGGGTTTCGTTAGCAACAATAAAAGTAACGGCATAGCAACCGGTGAAAATTTCAATGCTAATGTAATAAATGATCATTTCATAAACTGCACCAGACACATCTCTTGTGAAGAAATGCTATATAACTATTACTATCTATGGTATCACAATACATATGATAAAGATATGCTTACAATACTGCAACAATGAACTTAGTCACATTATAAATTACTCCCTGGAAAAAAAAAGTTATTCCACCATTAAAAAAAGAAGATTCTACAGAACTTAAAGACTTAAGACCAATTAGTATCCTTCCACCTGGATCAAAAGTTCTGGAAAGAGTAGTTCATGAACAATTGACAGACTATTTAGAAACACACAATATATTTCTCAAAGCCCATTCAGGTTTCCGTAAACACCACAGCACAACAACGGCACTACTGAAAATACATGATGATATCATAACAGCAACTGACAATAACATGATCACAGTGCTCGTACTATTAAACATGTCAAAAGCATTTGACAGTGTAAGTCATGAGCTATTACTGTCTAAGCTATACTACTATGGAGTTAGAGGAATAATGTGGGAATGGTTCAGAAGCTACCTAACAGAGCGTAAGCAAACTGTTCAGCTTAGCGAGAAAGACACACATATATTTTCAAAACAGTGTACTATTAAATCGGGGGCACCACAAGGATCTATACTTGAGCCCTTACTTTTCAACTTCTTCATTATAGATCTTGAGCAGAAAATTGAATCTTGCTGTATTCATTATTATGCAGATGATTTACAACTCATTTTAAGTTTTAACGTGAGTAAATGCCATGAAGCTTTCCAAAAAATTAGTAATGATCTAAACAACACTTTGCAGTGGACACTTGAAAATGGATTGCAGTTAAATATTAATAAGGCAGATGCAATTCTTTTTGGTAGTGAAAAAAACAGAAACGAGTTACGCAACAATGGTCTCAAACTGATGATGAATAACAATGAGATAAAGTTCAGCGATTATGTTAGGAATCTCGGCCTTATTATGGATGACAAATTAAATTTCACTAAACAAGTGTCAAGTATGTGTCGCTCAGCATATTTAAGTTTAAGAGGTCTGTACCACTTGAAAGTCAACTTACCAAAGGATGCCAAAATCAAACTAAGCGATTCACTAGTACTGTCAAAATTAAATTATTGCGACTCCGTGTATGGTCCCTCCCTCAAAGTAGGAAACACACACAGGATACAGAATGTTCAAAACGCCTGTATATGGTATGCACAAGATGTTCCCTACAGAGAACACATAAGTCTATATATCAAGCAAGTGGGATGGCTGAACATGAAACAAAGACAGTGGTTACATCTATGCTGTATGGTGCATAATGTGATTGTCTCAAAAAAAACCAGAATACTTATTAAACAAAATCGAGAAACGCGAAGATGTGCACTCAGTAGCAACTAGAAATCGAGACATTGCACTAACAGTGCCAGCACATCACACTGAGAATTTCAAGAAGAATTTCACATACCAAGCAACCAAGATATATAACCAACTACCCAACTACCATCCGATCTAAAAATACTGAGTCCAAACAACTTTAAAGCAAAAATAATTCAACTCTTAAAATCGGAACAACTTACCATTAATTATTAACCGCTGTACTTTGTTCTGTTCTTATTTATTTATATATATATATTTTTTCTATATATGCATTATATGTATTTTTTAACTTATCCGACCCTTCTGTATAGATATTATATGTTTTTAATTTGTGATGATATATTAAGTATTTTGTAAAGATGTATGATCGTACAAAGGTCAGGTTTTACACCAATTCAACAAATTGTCACCTGGCCTATTCTAATTTTACAGAATAAACTGATTTATTATTATTATTATTATTATTATTATATCTTCAAATTAACCTTAACAGGAGCCGGGTAGCCCAGGATCTCCTGTATCAACATAGGGTGGAGTATAACGCTGACGTGCTACTCGTCAGCGAGCCGAACAAGAGGCACGTCACGACAAACAGTGCCTGGATTACTGATCCCTCACAAGATGCGGGCATCAGGGTGTATAATAAATGCGCTAGCAACCCTCGCTACGCAAATGGAATTGCTAGTTGTGTAATTGGCGATGTTACCGTATATCCCTGCTACAGTACCCCTAACTCAAAATCCCTACATGCATGTGACTTATGCCAAAAAGGACTATGTAGTGAATGTTCATCATTATCATCTACCGAAGACCGACGTATGAATCTGACCAAAAGAAAACTGAAATTTTTCTGTTCAGAATGTGAACTTGAATATGAAAAGTGTCTGAAATTAAATAGAAAACTGATACTAGAAAACCAGAAGCTGCAAAACCAAAATTAAGAACTACCTATCAAAACTAAATTCTACAATAAAGTACTTAAGTAAAGATAATTATACTGAGCTAAGTAGAAAAATAGTTCAGTTGGAAGATACAAATAAAGATCTGCAGGATGAAATTAGAATAAATTTCATCAACATAGTAAAAGACCTCATTAAAAATGAAATGGGACAGCTAAAACAAGAGGTAACAGACCTTAAAGAAAGCAATATAGAATTGGTTAAGCTCTTTACGAATACCCCCCCAGGTGTTAACATAAAACCAGCCACACATTCAGCACTGTTCTAAAGGAAAACCATGACAAAAATAGACCAAATAAAATAACGTTCTTGAAACTCCGTAGTTTGCGTAACCATCACGTCTATAAAAGTATTGAGGGCGTTGTCCAAATCCACACCTTGATCTAAAATTTTATTAGAAGTATTAAACGATTTAATTTCAGCTATTTCTTGTGCTTGTAATATGTAGCTGGCAAACGTTTCCATGTTTACTTTCATTGTTTTATAAAGTAACAGTATTTATTCTAGTACATTCAATATTTTATGTCTAATTTCGTTGAAAAATATAATATAGTCAAGTTTCTCATTATCACTGTGCACTCGGTAAGTTATAATTCTATATTTGAAAGCACTTCGGACAATTTCTATACCATCCGCCAACCGTACACATGAATTTGTTCTATGTTGCAGTGTTCTTTTATGAGACTTCATTTGGTTAGTTGTAGTTAGAATACATCTTTGCTTCTTTACTCAAGGAAATTGACGTTAAGAATGACCACACATTAACTCCTTTCACTATTTTATAGAAAAGGTATGCTACGTCACAAAATATCAAACCTCACCACATTTTATTGTATACGTATTGAACAAATATAGTTTTAGAGGTCAAGTTGCTTGGCAAGAAGGAAGCTTCGTCCTTGAAACCTATGCAAGCCAAGCCCAAGGTCACCGCAAGTGATCGTTCTGAGTAAGAGAAACACTCCGACCTTGAAGCCGAAACCCAACTGACACGGTCAAAGTCAAGGTCACGGAAACTGTTATGCCGGGCTAAGGGGACGCCGTAACCTTGAACACAACGACTACAGGTGTGCGGTCAAGACCAAGGTGAAGTGGTGGGGGGAGACCGACCTACGGCTAACTTCCTCTACTAATATTTAATATATTTGAACATAACGATAACCTATCACTGCTTCCATCTATTAGTTTTCAATTTTTCCTAAGTTTTCTTGTTAGGGGTGGCTATTAGGGGTTGCATCATTAAAAAGATGAAGTATCAGATTTCTTATATTTAAAGGGAAAAATTCTCCTATTACGATCCAAAATAAAAAGGTTTCATGCTTTTTAAACATATTTTCTTATTAATTTTCGTGTGAGGGGTTGTTTTTAAGGGTAGTTAAATAGTAAAATATTGAAATATTAGATCCATGATTAAAAACAATTGATATTTAATATATTTGAACATAATTATAGCCCATCACTGCGTTAATTTATTAGTTTTCAATTTATTGGAGTAAGGGGTAGTTTTCACCCCTTAATAACAAAAAGCGCACTTTGCGACCAAGTCAGGTTTGAAGAGGAGGGTAAGATGAACTTAATTCTACATTGTCAAGAAGATCGGAGCAGTACTTCAGATTTCGGAGATTTGGCCCCTTTTTAACTGTACTAAAAATGGATTTGACAATTTGATTGCTCTCGGTGCTATTTCGCCGACAAATTGAATCACTTACCTTTATAGGTTTTATAATTACGTCGGTTTGTTCGATGACACCATACCGAATGGTAAATAACCAGCTCGTAAAGTTTTTATTGTCTTTTTTGTTTGCACGATAAACCCGCAGGTTACTATATAGCTAAATGAATATTTTGGATATTTTTATATACACTACCAATTTATAAAAAAAAAACTAAATCTGTTCAGCAACTCCTTTTCGAAGTTGAACGCCCGAGACTCTGCATTTTCATGCTCAGAAACCTATGTTGGCATAGTCCTAATTGTTATTCCAACTCGGTAATTGCTTAAAGTGCAAGTAATAATCAGAAAACAATCTAATTACTCACAATTGCCTTAATTCTCTTCTCTAATTGCCTTACCTAATTACGTTTAACGAGCTTTAACACTGTTATTATAAAATTAAGAAATGAATTTATTTCGCAAGGTACAATTATACGATTTTCTTCCAAGCGTTGCCACGCGATGAACGAATTATAACCAACCATTCCACTTCTGTTTGATTCTCCAGTGTTTATATTCAAATTAGTTACTTAAGAATGGTAAAATTTGACAGAAAATTTAATGAAATAATTTTATGGGAAGTTTTTAACAATACCGGGTGTAAACGAATAGTGGGCCTTGTAGTCAGTTGGCTACAAAATAAATCAACAATGTGGGATAGACAATAAAATTAATTTATTCAAACTATCACAAGTTGAATTTGTGTTTGATAATTGATATTTATATATTAATTCTTTTATTATTTTTTTGCTTCCTGGCAACCATCTTGAACTCCATTTCTTTAAGATGGCTATGGGGCGATATTAGTGCGTGCTAACTAATACGCTACAGGCCTCCCTTGTAACTTCCTTGTTTTTAAAGATATCGAAATGAAATTTTGTATGGTGAAATTAGGTAAGATTTCCAACTTTTTGAGACCTATTCTCTATATTTGTGTCTCTTCCGGTTTCACCGGAAATGGCCCCAATAGTCTTTTCTAAATGGATCACCCTGTATGTTTTTACATTTTTGAAATAAAGATCAAATTTTGGATACATTGATACTATTTTGAACAGGCTGGTCCATTTAGAAAAGACTATTGGGGCAATTTCCGGTAAAACCGGAAATGAAAAATATGGAGAATAAGTCTCAAAAAAGTTAGAAAACTTACCTAATTTCACCATACAAAATTTCACCACGATATCTTTAAAAATAAGGAAGTTACAGGGGTGGCGCACTATTCGTTTACACCCGGTATATACACAACAGCTGCTGCAAGCATAGGACTACGCATGACGTTATGTTTTATTTTTTAAGTGTTTAATTTTGAGTGATGAATAATTTCTCTGTATTGCATATGTCCGCGAAAGTTTCGAAAATATTTCTACCATCTTCAGACAAATTTAAAAAACTATGATTGTTTCAATTTAGGCCAGCACCGTTATACGTATTTCTTTAGGCGTTTAAATGATCATTATAATGTTTTAGTAATTACACAAAGTTAAGAACATTTCAAATTCTGTCTACCTTTTATTATTAGTTACAGCGAATTTTATTCAAGCTTAATGGAAAAGGTAACTGATCAATAATAACATTCTTATAAAAAGGATACGAAAGAACATATTAATATTTCATTCTTTAGAATCTTTAGATCGCGTTTTAGTTTCTCTGTAAAAGCTTTTTTAAGTAATCGGAACTTTTACCGGCGACTTCGGCAAAACTTGAAATGAAATATAGTTCACCATAAACCTTTTACGATTAATTTTACTACATATTGTTTACTCGAATTCTCTCACGAATTTTAAACCATTACGTCCAGTTTATCTAATTCTTTAAAACATATTAAATTAAATAATAAAACTTGAAACCGACATGTGTCAGATAAAGCTGAAACGAGTTTTCGAATTGCTCACAGAAAATAAACTACTAACTTGTAAAATAAAACTTTGTTCATAGATGCAGTTTTATAGTAAAACTTTAATGTGAAATGTTAAAACTGTTGAATTTGTTCGACATACAAGAAGAATACTTTGCTTAGTTAGGGCTATTTTACTAGGGACTAACTGGAAATTTTCAAAGTGTAAAAAGAATAAATTCTCATGTCGCTGATATCTTTTATTATTAGCTCGCTTTCTACAGGATGTCCATTACATCTATACCTTGGAAGAAAAACGGCCATTCTTCATTTCCTTCAATCTGAGGAAACAGTTTTTAGGATGCATCTAACTCTAGAATGTGAATCAGCACTATTTCACATAGTAATAAATACTTTAAGCAATATATTTCAAAAAGAAAGTCTTGTATAATAATCTTTTATCAAATTAATTATAAATGTCACAATTAATAGATGTTTCTTTCTAGCTCTGTTAAGTATTGATCAGATCGTGCAAAAATCTCAAAA
The DNA here is from genome assembly GCA_963675555.1 of Leptura quadrifasciata. Classification (NCBI taxonomy): domain Eukaryota; kingdom Metazoa; phylum Arthropoda; class Insecta; order Coleoptera; family Cerambycidae; genus Leptura; species Leptura quadrifasciata. The sequence goes on along the minus strand of OY776681.1, from coordinate 6,148,321 downwards.
ACTTTCTAAAAATTAGGTCAAGGTCATTTCCTATGGTGCATAAAAATACTGACGGTAGAGTCGGTGGAACGAAAAATTACATAAGTATATTTCTGTTCTTGCGCTGCTGTTGTGTAAATCGACTAATAATATTCATTCCAAAGTAAAATAAGTATAAATACCTTAAAAAGATGGGTCATAACAAAAAAGTAAATTACTCATTGCATTGCTTGGGAAAAAATAACGTTTGGTGCGGGATACTCCATAATAAAATTATTGGTCCGCTTTTCCTTGAAACTGAAATAGATTCCAATTCTTGGATTTTTCGATTAACGAATTTTCAGAAGCACCAGACAGTTTACCTATTCGTGACCGATTTAATTTAAAATTTTAGTTTGATGGGTGTCCTGTACTTAATGCAGTGATAGTGAGACAGTGGTTAAATAATCATTTTTGAAATCAGTGGATAGGTTCGAACAGCCCTCTAATTGAATTTCCACACAGGTCACCAGATCTAACACCAATGGACTTTTTTCTTTGGGGTACTATTAGGGAAAAGGTATATAAATCGAGACCCCAGACAATTGAAGATCTCAGAGCTAGAATAAGGAACGCATGTCTAGAAGTTACCCCGTACACAATTAAGAAGAGTTTCAAATAATATTAAAAAGATATGAAAAATGTATTACATTGAACGGTGGTTTGGTAGAAGCTTAAAAAATTTAGTAGTTTCTTTACAATCTTCATTTATTACATTACATTTATTGTTGTTAATAAATCTTTTTTAGTGTTTCCTTGTTAATTATTTCATGGCATTGTTATTGGTTCCATGTTAATTTTGTGGCGTGATTCGCGTCATTATTCAACTCGGCGGGGCACATAGTCCGGAGAGTAGCTGTTGGTTGCAGTCTGGTTAGGCTCCTTATAGTAAAATAAGGATTTTATAGAGGAGTTTGCGACTAAAAATATTATGTCTTAATATTCCGCCCTCTAAAAGCACATTTGAATTATGCTAAGCCCAGTCAAGCTATTTATTTTTCGATTGCAACAGACACTGGACCGCTAGATGGCGCCTGCTGACTATTTTACATGTCGCTATCCCAAAGATACCGAAATGTACTAAATGGTGAAGTGATCCTCGTGTCGGTCGTCACATGCATACCTTGCACTGACGAGAGCCAACATCTCGAAACTGCAGTCTGCAAGTGGTGTGTGACGACTGGTACGAGAGCTCTTTTAAGTAGGATCAGTCTTTCGGCTGGTGTTTGTTGCAATCTAAGCATTAGCGTTTTGATGGTAATATGCACGAAGTGCTAAAAGAAGCACTTAGGTCTCCACACTCCCGAGCTACACAGCTCATCCTTACCTTTCCGACGATCCGGGGTAGGATATCAATTGATGTCCTACGTACCGGCAGTCAGTCCCAGCCAAAACTTCCTAAACCCAACTCGACCGATGACTACCCCCGGGGGTGACAAGCTGGCGAAGAAAGAAAACATCAAGACAAGAAGAGCGCCAGAAGAGACCTCAGCCAGCGAGGTTCAACAGCCAGGACCAGGGGAGGTCCGCAGAAAATACCACGACACATCTCACATTTGTGAGCTGGGTCTGGTAGAAGTACGCGGGCCCACCTATCACGAAGGCCGGTCCAGGTCTACAGAGATAATCTAGGTGCAAAGAGTAATAGTCCTACTCGGCCCTAGTTATCGAGACCGACATCCAGCCAATGGATATTGGCGCGCGGTAATATGCAATTATTACACTTAACGCGCCAGGCTTGTAACTTGTAATTCAGCGCTTGGCGGGGCACATAGCCCGGAGAGTAGCTGTTGGTTGCAGTCTGGTTAGGTTCCTTATAGTAAAATAAGGATTTTATAGAGGAGTTTGTGACTAAAAATATTATGTCTTAGCGTCATTATGTTTTCATTGCTTATTAGATTTAACTTTGTTGTCTGTTTTTGATGTTTATTCCATGACTTACTATGTCTGCAATAATAAGTGGGCACTGATATTTTCATTTTTAAATTTATCTGCAAAATTTTTATTAATTCGTATTTTTTTATGAAATTTAGTACATACACATTTAGGAGGGAGCTGAATACAGAGATGTATTCAGCTTTTACGTAAAAAATTGCTAATACGATTTCTTAAATTTTAACCCCTAGAAAAATCGCGGTAGGCCATGATTTAAATAAATTAAATATGACGTTTTGTTCAAAAATGCAGTTTTTTATGTTATATCTTTTAAGAAACCCGGTCAAATCGATTAATAAATACGACTTTTGTGAGGGCGTTAAGGATTGAAATGGGTGACACTATATACCTCGAGTTATTCACATTTTTAGGTTGAAAAACGCGGTTAAAAAAAATTAAATTGTACAAAAACTTTTTGGGACTCCAAGCATCTCCCCAACAAAATCCAACCATAAAATTGCTGAGGGAAAAAGTTCCTTTATATTGATTTTTTGTGCTACTGTCACTGCACTTCTGGTAGAAAAACTTCTTTTACATCTTACGCTTTTATCTTGTTGACGTTTTTTCCTTTTAAGTAACCACGCGAACTTGTCTGTAAGACGTTAATTTTTGCCTGTGAATGCTGAGGACTTAAAAGACAGAATTAATTCTGATTGGCGATTACTCACCTGTATGACATGCTGATCGATTTTCGTCAACGGCGACGACAAGCAGACGAAACTAACTCCATGGTCATGCACAAGGGGTTGTACAGGGTGATAATCATCTACATCACAGTCATATTCGGCGTCTAGTTCGGCTTTTTCGGGGGGAGCGGACGCTAAAACGCGTTGCTCGTTTATAGCTGATGTCCTGGAAAAGGACGATTTATATATCTGTTGGTGAATCACTGAATATAAATCATAAGTAATATTATAGTCGAGTCGTATAAGATGTAGCCTTTTTATTATCATCATTTTTTGACGTTTGTTGATATACAGAAACAAAACATTATTTTGATTTACGCAGAATCTAGAAATAAATCCCATGAAGCCAAAAAGTTGTTCCAATTAAGTTTTCCCAATTTGCCGCAGCCAGATCATAAGACCTTTATCTCTTCCAGTAATAATTTGAGAAATTATAGAAGTTTCAAAACGTTAAAGTGTAATAACAGCTAGCGGCTACAAAATATGCAAAATCTGTTTTGGTACTGTGTAATATAGTAAATAATCAAAATTTATCCTTACTGCAGTTATCATCTGAAACAAATATTTCCTACTCCTCGTCAAAAAAATTGAGAAAGAAATAAGTACTGTCCCTACAATGTAAATTATGTTCATTACTTGAGACCTGGTGATTTTGAGCATCGCGTAAAAAAATGTGTTGTGGTGCGATGAGAGTTGCTTCCATCATAATGAGCTTGTGAGAGCACAAAACGCTCAATATTGGTCTCAAGATAATTCGAGTTGGATCCGAAAAACCCGCAATCAAATAGTGTTTAAAGTAATTGTCTAGTTTGGAGTATTAAACGTGTAAACAGTCGGACCCTATCTATTTCATATGCCTTAAATGGTGTTAGATATCTGAGGTTCCTGTAAGAGGGGCTGACACATTCCTTATGGTGGGCACATAATTAATCTTGTTCCACCAAGACGGAGTACCGGTACATAATTCAAGAACAGCTAAATACTTGCGACAAACATATCCTGGAAGATGGATAGGAACTAATGGAGTAACCAGGTGGCCAGTACCATCACCTGACATAACTCCATTAGATTTCTTCTTATGAGGACATCTAAATAATTTAGTTTACGGTGAGCCAATCGATGATAGGCGGACAAACAACAACAACAACAAAATACATGTGATTATATAGTGTATTATAGTATATAAAAATACCTATTGAAAATAGTTGGGGCGGCATTATTTAAAAACGGTTTAACATATGTATCCATGACTTTATATCCTAGCGGAGACAACTACACCATTGTACATTTGCTAGACTATGAAATTACGAAGAAATTGTTGTGTAAATTGAATATGACAATGAGTTATTAATACACATATTATGGACTTAATTAGAGTATTTGTACAAAAGTCTGCCGTTACTTAAAATACATTATCAAGCCCCTCCTAGTTCCTTTATACTCTAACGAGAACTTGCGTTAAAGGATCCAAATATTACCAGCGCGACACTGAACAAGGTTCTATTCAAATCCACATTAACAAGCAAACATTTAAATCGCCCTAATTTAAATTCAGACACCCGGAATTTTATGTTAATTACTCACTTAAGATAATCGATGAGACTAACGATGGGTGAAAGACGGTTACGGGTATGATAATGTTGATGGCACAGAGATATATGGTCCATGACAGCTTGGGTACGATAAATTTTTTCTAGGTTGATGAGTCCGCCTGGTCCAATCTTGGTGAAGTGATGGTCTTCCCCGTTATAATCTGATATGAACTGAAACAAACAATTAGCATTATGAGGGGTAGTTGTTTCAATGTATACTGACTTTGATATATATACAGGGTGACCTAGAAAGTAAAAAAATCACTTCCGGTATGGCCGGAAATTCAAACCACTTTCTTATTTGAAATAACACCCTGTATATTTAACTAACTTTTCTGATAAAGTTGTAATCTCTCTTTCCGGCGCTTTTGTCAGATTTAAAATTGGATGAAAAATAACCTGGAAATGTCATTTATTTGCCATTTGGCTTTGGAATTCAGGAACAAATTAAAAAATTTCGACGTAGACTTTGAATTTGAATAAAATGAACAAATTAAATGTTAAATTGGCCTATTTTTAACTGTATGTTTGTTTGTAACGGAATCTTTGAACGTGATTCTCACCCACTTTAAAACATCAGATTAAATTAAAACTTTGCACACTTATCATGGTGACAATACAATGGTTTGACAACCAGAATCATCATGATAAAAAAAAGGACTAATCCATTGTCGAAATTTTGCCGGAGGCGCCGCTGTTGTTAATATATTTTATTACAAACGGTAAACCCTCCCAGAGGTCCGATAGAAGGGTAAGGTTCTTATACAACAGGGTGTGCCCGGTTCTCTGAGGTTGCGACATGACATTTTTAGTCTATTTAGTACTATTTGAAAAATTGGAGTTATGACAAATTGAATTTCCATGAAATGGAACAATGGAAAAACATTTCTAATTCCAAGCAAATGAACGAAATAGACCAATTTTACATTTAATTTGTTGAGAAATACCCTTTTATTCAAATTCAAAGTCTACTTCGAAATTTTTTAAATTTGTTCCTGAATTCCAAAGCCAACTAGAAATAGCAAATGAATGCCATTTCCAAGGTTATTTTTCATCCGATTTTAAATCTGAAAAAAGTGTTGGAAAAGGAAATTACAGCTTTATGAGAAAAGTGACTTAAATATACAGGGTGCTATTTAAAATAAGAAAGTTGCGGCAATTTCCGCCCACACCGGACGTGATTTTTTTACCACCAAATGTCCAAAATGTGGCAATTGATATAGTCCAAGTCCCACCCTGCACTCAAAAACGCAACAAAAACTTTACGAAATAATTATTATCGCCGCGGGCCATGCGGCATGCCTGTCATAAAACGACCCGACGCACATTAAAAACCCATAAAGGTAAGCGAGTCAATTGCGACTGATGGTATTTTAATGAGGTCGCAAAGTTTTTGTTGCGTTTTTATGTTCCGGGAACTGATTACTTCAACTATACCTATACTTGATTTCTCAATTTCCAGAATTTTGTTTCAAAAACTGTAGAAAAGAGTTGGTGGCAGGTCACTCGGTATAGCGGCAAAACTATCAATGGTCATGAAAATGAAAACTTTTCAGCACACTCTTCATTGACTTTGATTTTACTTAGAAAGTCTGCACACAGAGTAATTAGTCTAATTTGTACTTTATTATTCAAAAAACCATTCTCACCTACCACTTGTCTTTGCTGCATCTGTTGGTCCCGATGTCCGCTTTTTGGTGGTTTTCCCGAGGCCGTCGCGTGGTCGATGCCTCCAGCCTCGTGTCCCGGTGGCCCAGCCGCCAGAATCTCTCTCAGTTCCCGCAGGAAAGCCCCGAAAAAGGGCACCACAGGGCATTCAGCCATCGCCAACGCTCTGCTTAAGGCACGGTCGTATTCAGCGGATAAAAGCGCCGCCGAAAGGAAGTCCAGCACGGGCAGCGTCTCCTTCTCCGTAATGGACAACCAGAAGGGTTTGAGTTTGTTCGATCTGTAAACGAAGTATACATTTAGAGACCCTAAGGGTGGTAATCAAATAATAGTATATTGCCTTTATTTCTATTTTTTTTTTATACATTTAATTAACGTCGACCTATTTCCGCTACTGAGGCCTAACACCGACGCCTGTAGACGAGCTACCCCCAACCAGGTATTTTGCCGAACCTCTTCCCTTAAGAAGAGTAGGGATCTTTTACTTGCCTAACATTTAATAGACAAGGGACCGACGGCTTTACATCCCCTCCGAAGGATGGTATATCTCCTATACACCTCTCGCCTAAGGTCCACGCATACATTGATATACAAGCCGCTGGAAGATGTGTGAGGCGAGGACGCGGTTTCCGTTGGAATGGTCACCCATCCAAGTACTAACTGCGCCTGTCGTTGCTTTACATCGCATGCCGAAGTATGTACATTACATAGTAAAGACGCACCTACGCTCGCCCTATTTCTATTTTTGTGTTTGAGGAACTCAGTTTAGCAGTATTAGAAAAATATTTTGAAAGAACGTGTGCGATAAACAGGGAGCAGAATTCAAAAAACTGTATTTACAATATCCCGTGCGAATGTGATAAATGTTATGTGGGTGAGTCATCCAGACCTTTCAGTGTGAGGTTGGATGAGCACAAGAATTACATTAGAAAGAATGAAATTCAGAAATCAAAGATTTGTGAACATGCTTGGGAAAACGGACATAGAATAAACTGGGACTCGGCAAAAATTTTAACAAAAGAAACAGATACCAAAAAAAGAAAAATTAAAGAATCAGCAATAATCTTATTAAATGAAGATAAGTGCGTATCGAATTGTTCTGTAGATATTTGTACAACCTGGCTACCAATGTTAAAAGAAGAACTTAACAAACTCAACATTATCTAAAAGAAAATATCATCAGTTATATGTTCTGTGTAAGTAGTAAGTATCTATGGAAATAACATAAACAGAATCTTAAAGCTGTGTATTTGACATACACAGCAAAATAAGAGTTCTTCCAAAAAATAGCTTTGAAAACGAAAAGAGATTACTTTCCGAAACGTCAGCAAAAATACATTATTTCTGTGTTTATTCCGATTTATATTATTTGCAAAACATAACCTCTGACTTTTCCTTTGGCGTAAACGTCACGGGCGCAGAGGTTTTTCCAATAATTCTATTATTTTGTAGATTTGGTGATTTGTTTTGAAGAGGATAATAATATATGTGGTAGAAAACCCAAATAATAGGAAAGAATGTGTGCATGGATGTCTCATTGTTTCAAATATTTTTTTTTCTACAAACTACCTACATAAATAGGCAGCATACATTTTCAAGTTTCCAACATACTTTAAAAGTTTGATAAAAGCTGCAGTTCACGTATTTAAAATACGACTTGAACTTAAAGTTCAAGTCATTCAATTATATGCTGTTAATATAAACACCAAAATTATCCTATCGTATAGATATTTGGGAAAGCTGGGCACACATTTATAATATAGGAAGAGCCGTGAGAAGCCCAAACATCACGTAGTTGGGATAAATACAAGTGAACATGGGCTATTTGTACATTCTATATTCAAATTCGAGATTCGATAACAGCTAAGTCTTTCAATGTGTGCGAAGCGCTCTTCATTGGGAGAGATTTTCTAAAATGTAGACACAGAAATAGTCCTTGAATTATCAACCCTATGTCGTATCACGCTCTTAAACATTAGATAAACTTTAGCCACCTATATAATTATATTTAAACAAAGGAAAAAGGCGGATTAACTAACTGCCGGATGCAACCCGAAATACGAGTTTCATAAGTATATATCTATGATAGTCATTACTAGAACCTTCAATGATTATTTTATATAAACAGATTTTATTCTGTGCGCACTGTCATCGACGAGACCACTGTTTGTTCTTTATTCATTAGCGTAATTTTATGATTCGTATTAAATACTAACAAACTTAAATCCTCACAAAGCAAAGAAGAGAGTTTAATTAAAATTTTTAATTAAAGTACAGCTACATCACATCATTTGATTACATAAATTAGGGATCAAAGTAAGAAATGTTTACCTGTAAATTAACGTCCAAAATTAATTAGACAAAGGCGTTGATTATTTTTTTAACAAAAAATACACTGGGAAATGTCAATAAATATTCAAGTGCCGGAGATCACATGAACTAGGCACTGACGTACTTGTTTCTATAATATTGGATATCAAATTTTCATAATTATAGAATCGATTAAAGACATCAGTAATGAGTAGTTATATTTTTAATATTCAGAAGTTAGTTATGAAATTTCGCTTCATTATTATTAACACTAAACAATAGAGAGCTAACATCAATAATTATTGTACATTACTGTCATATTGTCAACAAGAAAAGTAAAATGCTAATGTACGACTTGGTAAATCATTGATGCAAGTAAGGTACAGTATTGGGCTCAATACTGAACCTCGTGATACCCCAATAGTTGCATGGATTAAATTTGATTTCAGGTTTTGGTGCCGTATACATTGGGATCTACTTTCAAGTTAAAAAAAGGGAATTTACTTTCGAAAATATGACACAAGTCGTATGTGAGTAAACTCAAATACAAAGTTCTACGTATAATATATTCACTATCCTAAAACATTTTTCATTAAATCTTTTAAAGTATTTATTGTCAACGTTTTTTTTGCTTTGAAATCAAACTGGCAGTTACTCAAAAGTTTACAATTTTCAAAATAAATTGTAACTTGCAATTTTAAAACAAGACAAGATTAATAGAGGTTAGACTGATTTCAGCAGGATCAGCAAGGGTGCTACTTTGAACAATTTTATTATCTTACAAAACGCATTACATTTTATACACTTACATTGAGATGTGGTTAGGAAAAGTGGGACGAACTGTATAAAGAGAATTATTGAGTTCCAACGTAAATAAATTTAGAACCATTAAATGTTATTTGAGGTAGTTAAGTTCTGCCTTGTCATAAATTTTCTCTCATTGTAATAAAACATTTATTATACGAATGGTGTTATGGGCCTTCATCGAAACGGATTCCTTTTATGTAGAATGTAGTCTGTCTGGAACAGGCAGGTCCAGAGAGAAAAAAAATGTAATTTAAAAGTCGATGCATCCAATTAGTGTCTGGGGTCCAATTTTATTATTTTTTTAACGCTTGTCACAGAAAGTGGACTAGTTCAAAAGGGACGTTGATAATATTAAGTCTGTTTTTCCCATTTACAATGTTTTCGACGTTATAGCAGTTACTACGTGCACATTTACTTATACCTGAAAATAAAAATCGGGGCTCTCAAATAGGTTATAAACGCTAAAACGTTGGGCGATCAATTACTAAACAATAAAAAAACTTCCGAAGGATAAATATGGATTTAATTTCCATGTGCATCTCAAATGTGGGCATTTTGAAATAAATATAGGCACTAATGAAAAAAGGAAAACAGACACTCTCCTATAGTTGAACTTGTTGAACATTTGTTGTCTTCTGGGAGCAGTTCTGTTGTTGTTGAGTTGCAAAGCAAAAGCAAGTAGTTTCCGCCGGCCTACAACTCTCATATTCTGCTGGAGGCCGAAAGAAACCCCTGCCCTTGTTACAAAATAAAAGTCCTCTTCTTCTTCTTCTTCCTGTGTCTTCTTCATCTTCTCTTAATAAGTCTCTATTACCACATAAATATGAAGGAATCGACATTGCAAATAAAAACATACATTGAACTCAAAATTCAAAACAGAGCGCAGTAAAATGGTTATAACGCTATATTCTTCTTGAAGTTTTTTAAATTTTTATGACTTTTAACATAAAGGCGAGATATATTAAACTTTTCTGCTCCTGTATAACACATTTTGATGAAATAATAACAAAAATGTCAAGCAATAACAATGTTGTCATGGTATCATCAGTCACAGACTACTGCGTAGTAATTAATTACTGCGCATTCATTAGATACCCTAAAATATCTATATGTATTTTTGTTGATGTTATGGCCGATATGTCACAAAATATTATAGCTAGACCTATTAACCCTTATATACTTGAAATCAGGGAAACAGATTTAAAAGAATGTGTAAAAATATACATTTCCATTTTAAAAACAAGCTTCATTGTTACGTCGCGCAACCTATGCAGGCAACAAAATGATGAGTTTGATTTACTTCAAAGTTTATTTTCTACTTTTTGGAGCATTTCTTAAATGAAAGCTTTTTTAAAAAATACATTTTTTTAAATTTTATTTTTTACTTTTTAGTCTTTTGGTATGCTGTAATCCCCAGATATCGATTTTGAGACGAATCGGATCATAAACGGTAAAGTCGTCCGCTATCTTAAACTAAATTTTTGACTAGAAATTCGTAATCGGCGATCCCTAAAACTTCCAGATATCGATTTTGATCGATTTGGACCATAAACGACAAAAGTTGTCCGCCATATTGGCGCCGCCATTTTGACTTTCTAAATTTTTGACCAAGAATTCATAATTGGCGAACTCGAAAACCCCCAGATGTCGATTTTGAGACGAATCGGATCATAGAAGGTAAAGTCGTCCGCCATCTTGAACTAAATTTTTTACTAGAAATTCGTAATCCGCGACTCCAAAACCCCCAGATATCGATTTTGATCGATTTGGATCTAAATGACAAAAATCGTCCGCCATATTGGCGCCGCCATTTTGAATTTGTGAATTTTGACCAAGAATTCATAATTATCGATCTCGAAAATCCCCAGATGTCGATTTTGAGCCGAATCGGATCATAAACGATAAAGTCGTCCGTCATCTTGAAGTCACCATCCTGAACTAAATTTTTGACTAGAAATTCGTAATCGGCGAACCCTAAAACTTCCAGATATCGATTTTGATCGATTTGGACTATAAACGACAAAAGTCGTCCGCCATATTGGCGCCGCCATTTTGAATATCTGAGTTTTGACCAAGAATTCATAATTGGCGATCTCGAAAACCCCCAGATGTCGATTTTGAGTCGAATCGGATCATAAACGATAAAGTCGTCCGTCATCTTGAAGTCACCATCTTGAATTATATTTTTGACTAGAAATTCGTTATCGGCGAACCCTAAAACCTCCAGATATGGACCATAAATGACAAAAGTTGTCCGCCATACTGGCGCCGCCATTTTGAATTTCTGAATTTTAACCAAGAATTCATAATTGGCGATCTCGAAAACCCCCAGATGTCGATTTTGAGTCGAATAAAGTCGTCCGCCATCTTGAAGCCGCCATCTTGTTTTTTTCTTATATGAAAATGTTAAAGTGTATTGTCACCGGACTTATAAACATGTGCAAAATTTAAAGCTCTAGCTTAATTAGAACTAATCGAATATACATTGCAACTTAAATAAAAGTTTTTAAATTAAGAAAGGGGCGTCGGATCTTGGATCATCTGTTTCAAATTCATATAATGCTCATACAAAAGTAATATTAAAGTGGCGTTTAGATTTTATAAAACCTGCTTCATTATTATCATTACGGCTTCTCGTAAATTTTCGGATTACTTCTATTACATCTAACGGAGATATCAGAAAAATGTAAGCCGGCCACGGCCAATCTTGAAGATTAAAGTGAACTAAATGATGGGAACTTAGTTTGTTCATATTTCTCCTAGCATGTCTGAGAAAACCTTTTCATAATGTAAAATCGATAAGGCACTTTTGTTCAGCGACTTGAACCGAGACGGACGTACATGAGAGGCTTGATTTGATAGATTAAATTCTTTTCAACTAATTTAGATGAAATTGGAGGTTATCTTGGTCAAAGACAACGAGTTTTGAGAGACGGTAGTCCTAAAATAACTAAGATTATAAGCTCGTGTTGGTTCGTGACAGAGAGTTCGGCTTTTGTTGTTAGCAAGTTGAAAGTCAATTTGTATAAAGCACTAGAATAGGATGCAATGCTATTTATACAGGGTGGAGCATGAGGAGTTATACATACTTCCACGGGCGGTAGAGGACCACTTGGGTATTTAGGAATTGCCATTGAAATTTTCCTGTCGTCCTTAATTTCTGAGATATGTGGAGTGAGGGTAATTCGACTGCGAGGAAATATGTTGTAAACTAAATATCATTATCTCTGTCTTACCTTTATTTAAGGTTAACTGATTATTAGAAAACCATTCATGCACTTTAGAGAGACTATTTTGTGTCTCAGATAACAAAATTTTTTTATCATTATGGGTATGGGCTAATGTTGTGTCATCTGCAAAAAGAATAAACTTTGCTAAGGGTGTACTGTTGTGCAAGTCATTTACATAAATAAGAAATAGAATCGGACCCAAAACACAACCCTGGGGCACGCCAAACTTAGTGTTAATTGGATCTGAATTGACGTTATTAAAATTAACAAACTGAGTTCTATCAGTTAAGTAAGAAGTAATCAATTTTTGGCTGGCCTGAGTAAATTTATAAAATTTCAATTTGCTGACTAAAATATTATGGGACACACAGTCAAAAGTCTTAGTGAGATCTAAAAATTGCACATGTACAGACTCTATGGCTTCAAAACCCTTATTTATTACGTTTATTAATGAATTAATTGCTAAAGTTGTGGACAATTTTGCTCAAAATCCATATTGACAACTATTAAATAGGTTGGAACTTTCAAAATAATTACTAATTTGAATATTCAAAATTACCTCAAAGATTTTTGCAAATAAAGGCACAATACAAATCGGTCTATAGTTTGCAGGGTCGTCGACACAGTTTTTTTTGAAAAAAGGTAACACCTTTGACAATTTAAGGCTTCTTGGAAATACATTATTTATGATACATTGATTGATAAGTTTAGTCAGTGGAACGATAATAATATATTTAATACTTTTAAGAATTTTTAGATTATTGTTATAGGGATCTTTAGTATCAGAGTTGTTCAAATTTTCAATTACATCAAGTACTTGAATAAAAGTTACTTTTTCGAAAGTAAATTCCCCGTCTGCCCTGGTTACCATAGAGCTATTCAAATAATTTTCAAAATTCTCATTAGAAGGTGGTAAGGTATTAATTAAGTTTTGTGCTATGTTCCCGAAATAGTTATTAAATTCATTAGATGAGATAATTTCTGATGATTTATCTTGCTTGCATTTGTTCCTGATAATCAGAATCTACATTGCCTTTTGCTGATTTTTGTTTTGATGTATGTAGTTGTCGTTTGCAGCTTTCTTGGCTTTTATTAATTCATTTTTATAAATGCGTCTTTTGTGTTTAATTAAATCTTGGCGTATTTAATTCTAGAAATTCGCATAACTGGGCCGAAAATGATCCTCATGCTATAAGAGAAGCCCATTCTCAACATAAGTTCTCGGTAAATGTTTGGTGTGGTATGATTAATAGCAACCTAATGCACCTAACATATTTTTCCGGCAAGACTAACTACAGAGGTGTATTTAGATTTCTTACAAAATATTTTACTTGGTTTAATGCAAGGTATTAGTACAAGAGGATAATCCTTCCAGCATAACGGAGCTCCTCCTCATGTTGATATTGATGATAATGAGTATGGATTGGCACGTGGGGACCTCATCCTTGGTCGGCTAAATCACCAGATATCAATCCCGTCGATTATGTTCTATGGGGATATCTCAAAACTGAAGTCTACAGTGTGCCAATAAATAGTAGAGAACAGTTACTTCAGCGAATCCGCTGTAGTGACCAAATTAGAAACAATCCTGCGCAAATTAGAAAATTTATTGGCAATTTAAATAAACGCCATTATTTTTATTTATTTGGACAATTAATGTAAGCAAATGAAGCTGTTTTTCTTCAAATTTCCCATTTTGCTAAATTCAATCACTAAAGGTGCGACAAAAAATCTAATTACACGGTTTTATTTAGTGATATATGGGCTTCTATAAATGGCAACTGATTGTTAAGAAAAATATATGCAAGGGATCTTTTTTAAAAGAATCGGAAAAAACACATTAAAAAAGTCCGGCCCTGGAATTAAAAAAAATTGTAATAGCAATCTATCAACTATGATAAGTGTAGAGCCAAAGAAAAGTCGGTTTTTGCGATCCTTGATCTTGTATATCTTGGCTCGCGTACAAGAGATTCTATGAGACTTTCGAGCTAACTTAGAAAATGTCAAAGATTTTCGATGTTGAATCAATATTTGATTAGATTAATATAATATTCTTACCTACGATTTAAAGCAAGAAACCGATGTCCTCAAATTTCTTTTGCAAATATATCATTTTACTTTGCTAAAATTTAAACGCATATTGTTGGGATTGGTGAAGTAGACTTTAGGTGTGAATTCATTTTGGTAATGATTAATTAGAAGCAGAGTTTGTGTGGGATGCAAATTCGTGAACTTTTTCAACTTTTTATAATTCCCAGACATTAATTTCCAATATTGCTTTGCTACACGTTGTTTTATGCTTCGAACTCACCCTTTCACTGTTACATTTTTTGTTGACTAACCATTTTTAGCAGATTAATACGTTTGAACGCTACAGCAAAAATGAATGAATTCTAATGAATCTAAAAAAGAGTCGGTTTAACATACTGTTAACCTGTGCTTACAAAATAAAATCAATATTGGGAAAGTTTCTAATTTGTATATTTTACAGGGATTCCTGAATTTATCGGCGGTGGATATGGACATGTCTGTACAGATTTCAAACAGGTCATGACACCACCATGAACCACCCATGGCACCCCATGAACCGCCCATATTTAAGACCTGTTTATTATTCGTACTGACCTGTCTAATATTCGTACAGAACCTGTTTGAAAATCACACAGACCTGTTTGAAAACCGTACAGACCTGTCTAATATTCGTACAGACCTGTTTGAAAACCGTACAGACCTGTATAATATTCGTTCAGACCTTTTTACTAGGAGGCGCAACGTTTGAATTTACCGCCAATTTCTGCGCCGCAAGTGCGCGGAGCCTGGCAAAAAGTGACCTTGAAAACCAGAATGAACCTCCATAATAAATAACATGGCAGCCAAAACTGTCATTACTTATCTACTGAAATAAGATCTTAAAAATCTAGCCGGCTAAATTTAAAACTTGTTGCAAGACAAATAAATAATTTTGAAAAATAGATACCGTTTGCATCATCTTCACTACCCACTACCACTTCACTACCCACACTTGATCTTTTCCCTCACGTTTCTCTACTTTACCGCTTCCTCTCTCAGCATATTTCCCTCCCCACTTATTAGTATTCTTACCCCACCTCTCCTGTTTTCTTACCACCCTCTCCCAACTGCCTTTGGAAAATTTAAAGACAATACCAAATACCTCTTTAGATTTATTTATATAGATAATGCTTTTAAGTAAGGAGTAAAAAAAGATGATTACCCCCCCCGGGGGTCGATAAGCTCAAGGCCGACACCTTAAAAGAAATTTCTGACGACATTGTGGAGCCCCTAAGTTATTTAATAAATAAATCGTTAGAATGCGGTATTTTTCCCGATGCTTCCCGATCAAACCAATTTATAAAAAAGGGGATAAACAAGAGGTATTGAACTATAGACCTATCTCTTTTATATCTAGCTTAGCTAAAATTTACGAGAAAATATTAAAAGTTAGAATTTCAAATGTGCTTTTAGAGGGTGGAATATTAAACATAATATTTTTAGTCGCAAACTCCTCTATAAATCCTTATTTTACTATAAGGAACCTAACCAGACTGCAACCAACAGCTACTCTCCGGGCTATGTGCCCCGCCGAGCGCTGAATTACAAGTTACAAGCCTGGCGCGTTAAGTGTAATAATTGCATATTACCATCAAAAGTAGCATTAGCGTTTTGATGGCAATATGCAATTATTGCACTTAACGCGCCAGGCTTGTAACTTGTAATTCAGCGCTCGGCGGGGCACATAGCCCGGAGAGAAGCTGTTGGTTGCAGTCTGGTTAGGTTCCTTATAGTAAAATAAGGATTTATAGAGGAGTTTGCGACTAAAAATATTATGTTTAAGTTAGAATTTGCTAGTTCATGAAAAAATATAAAATTATGTCGGACAAATAGTACGGCTAGATCAACGAATGATGCAATAGCCGACTTAATTTCGTTGACCCAGCTAAAGCTTTCGACACTCTAAGTCATCATGATTTATTAGTTTCTTTGGAAAATATTGGCTTTCGAGGAACTTTCCATAATTTAATAAAAGTTACCTAACAAATCGGATACAGTTCGTTAGTATAAATAATTGTATTAGCGGTATAAAGAATGTTAGATACGGAGTTCCACAAGGCACAGTTTTGGGGCCAATTTTATTTTGTATATATGTTAACGATCTGTTTAAATTACCAATCGATGCTGAAATAATAAGCTATGTCGATGACACGACTATTTTCTATAAAGATATTACTTGGGAGTCATTGAAAGGTAAGGTTGAGAGAAAACTTGAAACGGTAGCAAGTTTCTTTAATAGTAAACTGCTAACAATAAACTTTGACAAGACACATTACTTGCCGTTGTCCAGTTATAGCAATGGCCTACCTAAGTATAATTCAGTCAATATAGAGCATGAAGGTTCTAGGATTGTAATAGCTCCAGTAAAAAGTATCAAGTATCTGGGTATCACCATTGACTGTCATTTAAAATGGGACGTACATGTTAATTACATAGTAAAAAAATTAAGTTTTCTGCCAATATTAAAATATTTTAAACAAATTTGTGATAAAAGAGCATGTACTGTCGTGAGCAGAAAAAAATAGGACAACTTTTTTTCTAATGTAAATCTGTCTCTATTTGAATATGTAATGAGTAGTCGAAAGAAAACAGATATCACTTTTAATTTATTTTTTATTTTAATGCTTAGTTATTGCTATAGTAAGTGATGGATGGTTAATGAGACAAATTGGACTGCGTTATAACATTAACAAAAATTTAGTGTGTAACATTTTAAGAAAGTGGAGAATAAACGGTACGATTAGTAGAAATCCTGGATCAATGGACAAAAGATATCCCACTTAACAAGAAACCAACTATTAATATTTCGTTATTGCACCATTTCTATTTATAACGTTTGGCATAGAATTAAACAACCTTATACAATAATCATTAGTAATAATATTTTTCCATGCATTATTTACTGTTTCCAGTAATTCTTCGGCATTCCGTGGTCTCACATTTCGTTTTTGGATACTTCTTACGAGTAGTCTCCATACTTCTTCCACAGGGTTAAGATCTGGACTATGACTGGGCCAGTTAAGAACATTCATGTTGTTATCTTGAAACCAGTTAGTTACGGTATGAGCAGTATGAACGGAAACGGAACAATTGTCTTGTTGAAATATGAACTCATTATTAGGAAATAATTGTGACACAGACGGGAGCATAATATTGTCTAAAATCCTAATATACGTTTCACTATTAAATCGTTCCTCAATATGCCACAAAACACCAGGACCACGTGCCGATATACAAGCCCATATACTGACGGAAAATCTACCACTTTTATCATTGTTAGATATATATTTCTAATCGAATCGAGTATTCGGAGGGCGGTTAACACGAATATGACAGCTGTGTGTTGACTGGAAAGTTTTTTCGTCTGTAAAGATTACATTGTTCCAAAAATTTACATCATGCGCTAATAATTCAAGCGCAAACCCTACTTGAGCTTCTTTATGTTCAGCTTTAAGTATGCATTTCTGTGCTGCTGCATGACAGCGTGACTCCGATTCTCTTACTCGCCGGCGACCAGTACTACTCGATCCAGGAAAATGTTACACACCGAATTTTTGTCAATATTATAACGCAGTGCAAATTGTCTCATTGACCATCCATCTTCTGATTTAGCAATCACTCCAGATTTAACTAAATAGCTTATATGAGGCATATTAGTTTTTTGCACACTTGCAATAAATTATGACAACTAACTGACAATGTCATAAAAATTAAAGTTAGATGTACACAACTAGATTTTAGAAAAAAATACCGTTATAAGACGTCCTATTTTTTTTACTCACGACCGTACCATGCATTAGCCAAGTCATATATTACATATAGGATCATAGGTTGGGGAGGGGTAACAAACTGCTTCTTGAAAAATCTAGAAACAGTATAAAAGTGGATTCTAAAGGTGATATACGACAAGAGTTATGATTATCCATCCAATGACCTATGAAAGTCACATACTTGATGCCAGAAAACTTTACTGTGACGAAATTTTAATAGAGGTGCATAAAGTTAAAAATACTATGAAAATAAAAGAACATACCTACGGAATCAGAAACAAAGAAAAATTAATTAACGTTCCAAAAATGTGCAAAACAATTGATCAAAGAAGTTATCAATATATTGGACCAAAAGTTTATAATTCGCTACCTGAATATGTAGCAAATCTGATCTCACATACATTATAAAAAAAAATCAAAAATTGGATAATCCTCCAAATACGACATCCACCAGTTAATTGATATAAACAAATATTAGAACTAGTTGAAGCTGTACTTAACCTTTAAACACCTATTAATAGTATAGATTTCATCTATATTCTTGCTATAATATCTTACGTACTTATTTGCTGAAAGCTACAATTAAATTCGAGGATATTCATTTGACTGCATTGAATTGATCAAATTTTGTATCTAATTGTTCTTAAAATATGTGTTCTTTTCCTTACTATTATTTCCCTGTCGAATTGTATAGTCTGTATCATTATTATAAAATGTTTAGATACACTTTTTTGTTGCTGTTTTTAAATAAGGATTAGTTAATCCCACGAAAAAGGTTTGTCTTCTGTGGGTTGTTCTCATGTTTATTTACTGTCTTGTTTGTTTACTTAATATCTAGCTATTTGTAAAAATAGCTTAAATACCATTTTTATTTACATATCTAAGCATTCACTTATCCTTATTGTAAACACATTTTTGGTAAATAAACTACCTATTTTATTCTGTTCTATTAGTCTAATAAAATGTATCTCCCTTTACCCTATACACTACGCGTATATAAACCCTCAATATAAAATTTGGAATCACATGAATGTTTCGTCAGTATGTCAGCAATCAATAACCTGAATGTTGGTAGTATAACAATGAACACAATTTAAATTCATTGAATCAAACCATTATATAGTATGACTTGGAAATTCCAATACGCGTTCTATTCACATCACCGGTAGTCGTTTAGCATGTTAGGTACCTATATCAATAGAATATGTACAATATACAAAAAAAAAAAGTTATAGTATAATTAGCTTGTGGGCCAGTGGGCGAGGGACATCCCTTTGTGGAAGGGAACTGTGGTTTTGTATAGTCATTTTGGATAGTTATCTGAACAAAAAATCTGAAACCTACTGGTTAACTGAAATGTATCTTTTCAATATGGCGGTTAGGGAAAACGACCTGCTTTCATTAACGCAAATTAACTTTTTATTTAACACAAAAGTATATTGTATAGGGTGAGTTATACCGGAATTATTGATATAAATAAATCTAAAATATTCTGAAATGATTCTTTATTCCAGGATTAAAAGTTGTATAATGCTGATGCAATATATACTATAATCATAATAATAGCTCTTGTTTATTATTTTGTCCTAGATACCAAATTGGCCATATTTTAAAGATGGCTGGTCACAGTCAGTAGACCATATGTAGTGTGAGGATGCTACATATATTACCTCTGCAAAAATAAAACCAACCTGCCAAAGAATCAATATAAAACTTAACCTTCTTAGAACTAGTGCTGACAAGATGACTTAAAATGTCGTTTAACAAGTACGCAGGCTTAACTCTGTCCAAACTGACAGTAACATGCTTCCCGCGCTGAAGAACTGAAATGATTTTGTCTGTACGAGAGACAACACGGAAAGGTCCCTCATACAAAGGGGTAAAAACTGGTTCAAGCCTGTCTTGACGAACAAAAACGTAGTTATGTCGACAAATCAGGACTAACAAAAAATTTCTGTGAAGTATTCTGTCTGGGTTTAGTGAAGTTTAAATTGTAATTTTGAAATGAATGTAGAAACTTGAGTATCGACGTGTGGCTTAATAAAAAAATTACCAGGGAGACGTAAAGTTTGACCATAAACGAGTTCGGCAGATGAACAAAGTAAATCGTCTTTAGGCATAGCACATAAACCCATTAACATGATTGGTAATTCATCGTACTAGTGACGCGAATTGGATCTGGCTAATATTGCCGTTTTAAGAGTTCGATGAAATCGTTCAACCATACCATTGCTCTGGGGGTGATACGTGGTTGAATAAATTCGATAGAAACCCAAAACTTGGAAAATTCATGAAATAGGTTTGACTCAAACTGTACTCATTGATCAGTAGTGACTGTCAAAGGAATGCCAACACGATAAATGTAATTTTTAAATAATGTTCTAGCGACGGTTTTTGCAAAATATTATTTAAAGGATAGTGAATCGTTCGATAACCGTAAGAATATAAGAACATCCATGTGAAGCTAGAAATGGACCAATTAAATCTATATGTATTATGTTCAAAACGAGTTTTGGGGGCTGAGAAATTTGATATTAGAGTTTTAATGTGTTTACTTACTTTTGAAGCTTGACAATTAAGACAAGTTTTAGCCCATAAAACACAGTTTGAATTCATTTTAGGCCAGGAGTTATTGGATGTAACAAGGTTTTTGTGGCACGGGTTCCTGTATGAGTCAAATTTTGAAAGGCGTCAAAAATTGGACGTTTTAAAAATCTTCGAACATATGGCCGACATTTAGAATTAAAAATATCACACCAAATTTCTTCTCATGGAATTTCACCTATCACTGAGCGAATTGACGTTATTAATAACTTCCCAAAACCATCAACGCTGTGAACGCTGTGAAACGATACGCCTCACTTATTTCGAGATGAAATTATTTTGGTTCTATCATGTATGCATTTTATAATGTCTCTTTTAACATTTATTGGCTGATTTGAGTTAAAATTTAAATATCTGTTTATGCGGGTTGATTTTCTATAAACACTTGTTTCAATAGTATTATTTACTCTTTCAATTAAAAGAATTGTTCATATTTTCTACTTCTGAAGTAAATCTAATAGGTTTTCCTCCATATATATTTTCTAAAAAATTATCTAGTAAATCAACCCCATGAGGCCAGATTGCAAAAATGTAGCCAACATATCTCTACCAGGCGATAGGTTTGAGTGTATACAATTTTGAACTTCTCCTCAGTGAAATACAGATGGCGTTGAGGTGCAAAGTAATTAATCGAACCCAGGAACTTTCAAAATGTGTGCATGTGAAAGGACACTCAATTCTAAGATATTTCAATTTCAATATAACTTTCTTTAATAACAAATACTGCCATAACTCACCACATAAAAAACAATAAACATAAATGTCAAAATCTTTGAAACAACAGTTCCAGCTACCTCTGTTTTAGTTGAAAGAACCCAAAGATGCCTTTTATAGAATTCAAATATTGGTCATTCAGAAAATTGTGCTGGATGCTTTAAGTGAGGCACCCTGTATATCTTTATCCAAAATGACTGTGACATTACCTTTGTCTTCTGGCAAAATTTTAATGTTTTCATCCCGTTTCAGGGAAGTTATTGTTTCTTTCTGATCTGATTATCTGAAGTTACCTTTAATTTTCTATTGCTTCTCGAAAACAATGTTTACTCATACAAGATATTCTATTCTATTCAGGAGTGGAATACACTCTCTATATTTAATATTTTATTTTGTTCTATTTTTTGTAAATCAGTTCATACCTTACACAAATTTGCGAGGAACTAGCATTTTCTATATCCCTTTGTTACGCGGCACGCTTTTCGCGTTACAAATCTAGTCTTTGTAAAGCAATAATAAAAATAAATCCTCCCTTCGTTATAAACCGTTATTGTAAGTAGAGCTTAAGGTTATATATAAAATCCTGACTGAGAACGACAACGTGTTTCTGAATCAGGCGGGTTTTTGTGCATTTACAAGGGAACATCACTCACTTGAGGCCGGCAATGATTTCCATCGCTCCATTGAAATTCCCGATGTTCCAGGAAGACAGGGCGACTCGGAGAACGCAAGATAAGACGGCTCTTCGGGCATCGTGCGTCGGCTGGGTTATTATCAGCTGAGTCACCCAGGCGCTCACCTGGAAAAAATCAGAGACAATTAGTATACGGGAATTTTGTTCAGCAATCACAACCTCTGTAGCTTTGTAGTTAATAGATTGCACCAATGTTTTTCCTGCAAGTTTTATTCCTGTTTTAATACGTTTTATGCAGACATAGCAGACAATATCGAAAGTGGCGGAAATGATAATATGAATGATATTGCTCAGGTACAAAATGATAGAGAGTTGCTGGAAATTAAAGCAATTTCCTTGAACAAACTGCGTAAACTTATCATGGGTTTTAAAAATAAATCGACTACTGGTGAAGATATAACAATAAATCTACTGGAGGATATTTTTGATGTAGTGGGATATTCGTTACTATATCTATAAAGACTTTCGACGAAACTTAGCTTATACGGAATTAAAGCTACGACACCGAAGTGGATAAGCAATTACTTAGTTAACAGGTATCATAGGAGTAAAGTGAACGTAGATAAATTCGAAAAAATCAGCAGCGATATTGGGGTTCCACAGGGTAAAGTCCTTGGGCCCTTGCTGTTTACAATTTATGTAAATGACCTAATATTAAATAAGAATAATTTCAAAAATTTATTTGCTGATGGTACCTTATTATCAGCCTCAGGAACTGATCATATAGAAATAACCAACGCAGTGAACAACGAACTTAACACATTTTATAAATGGTTATGTAATAATAAATTAAAGATAAATGCACATAAAACTAAATAAATGATTCTAGGTTCAAAAGAATATTGTCATAAATACTTAAACAATAACCTTGGCATTTATATTAAAGATACAAAGATCAACTTTGTCTCAGAAATCAAGTATTTAAGAGTAATATTAGATCACTAATTAACTCTCTGTAAACATGTTGACTTTGTGTGCAAAAGACTTGGAAAGAAAACAGGATTTTTCTATCGAATATCAGATAACTTGTCACAGTGGTGTAAGTTATTAGTATACCGTCTGTCTGTATCTCGCACTTTGAGATGTGTTCTTTTCATTTTTACAGAAGGGCGTATGTTAAGGTCAACTGCGCTTTTCGAATTTTTTAATACACATTATTATTCTTATTGTCTTTACCGTCAACTTTCACCCCTTTAACTTTTTTCGTATCTCCTCAAATAAGGAAGCTATAACCGTTTGTGATTTCCCTACTTTCCAGGTTTTTGTAATATGTCTCACTAAGTAGGCTAAGGATTTCAATTGTTTTTTTACTGAAATATAGCTCACAATAAATGGGACAACTGTTTCTAAAACTTTACTCTTCTACAATAGATATTAAGCGATATATTTGATGTGGCCCTCGTAAAATAGACAGACGGTATGTACTTGTAATAGCTTTTTGCTAAAGAATAAATTTACTTACTTATTTACTACTAAAAAAGTTATTTTCTCTAGCTCCATCTGGTGGCGACTTATTGCGGACACCTTTTGTCTGTAATTTGATGACTAGTTGAACAGTGAAATGTTGTTGTGCATTTGTTTAAGTCATACTGATGAGAGCTAACAAGCTCAAAATTAGTCTACGAATAGCGATGCACAACAGCCCTGCACTGTAGTCCTTTCTTTAGGATTAATCTGCCTGCTGGGGGCTTATTATCAGATTTTATATTGCGTTATCCGAGTAAAAACGTAGTATGTCTCAAGTTATAGGACATTATTTTCAATTCAGTTGGAAATGCACATTATGCATCTTAATTGTTGGCAATGAATCAACTTCCTTCCATAGGAAACAGTGAAATACTGGACTTTAGTAGTAGGTATTTTTACTTTACTACATATTTATTATTTTTGTATATTGAATAATGTTTCACAAGGAGCTAACTGCAGAATTTATTGAACTACATGTTGTGATGTTGCCAAATGAGGAATCATAATAAGATTTTTTACGACTGACAGCAATTCATCATCATCTTATTTAATGTAGAAATATAAAACCCACCTCTACGCCTATGCGCTTACTTATAGATTTTTTTTATTCTGCCGCCTCCACGCGGTTGTATCATCGCTTATTTTTCATCTTTTTTTCCAACCGTCTAATCCGTACAACCGCTGACAGAGAGTCTCTGGGCTGAAACTCGTGAAAACTCATAAATCTATCCATTTGGAGTGTTTGAATGCGATTTGCATAATATTATGATTACCTGAATTACTAAAGGTGTACGAGATAACTGAAATATAGGAATAATGTGCCGTTTATGGTAATCTCTTAGATTGAATTTAGTTAATAAAAAGGAAAGAAATAAGCCAAACTGCAGAAAAATGTATATTTCGGAAATAAAACGAATACTTTATAAGGTAACCGGCAACATCAAAGTGCTCTTTCAAATATCTTACGCGCAGTTCAACAATTTTCTTTGAATAACATTACAAATTATTTGGGAGAGTCGGTTATTATTTTTTTAGAACCAGAACTTTTGCTAGTTTTAAACATTCGAATGAAATTACATTTTGTGTTTATCCGTTTGACCTTTACTCTTGGATTCAGACTTATTAGACATCTCTGAATATTTACGACATCGTTCTTGGTCCTTACAGAAACAAATTTTGTGTACGCCTGTAGGGGTTAGCAAAAAGGTTACCTTTGCCTAGTGCGCTTTTATTTAAGAATGTTTTTATGGAGATCTAAGTTATCCTTGCTTTATTGAACGCAAGGCCGCCTCGCCTCACCCATCTTCCAGCGGCTTGTATATCAGTGTATGCGCGGAAGCTATACAACCTTAGGCGAGGGTTGTATAGGAGATATACCATCCTTCGGAGGGGATGTAAAGCCGTCGGTCCCTTGTCTATTAAATGTTAGGCAAGTAAAAGATCCCTACTCTTCTTAAGGGAAGAGGTTCGGCAAAATTCCTGGTTGGGGGTAGCTCGTCTACAGGCGTCGGTGTTAGGCCTCAGTAGCGGAAATAGGCCGACGTTAAATAAATGTATAAAAAAAAACGCAAGGCCGCTTTTATGTAAATTTACAGTAATACTCATAGAAAATTAATAAAATATGATAGAACTACATTCAAAGGTTTTGTTCCTGAATTAGCATAGTTGGCCATGAAAACAATTGAAATTTGACATTGTAAGTAATGCAACTAGTACCTCCTAGGCGAATCCGACTCGAAAGAGAGAAATTTCATCGAGAATCGTATACGGCACTGATGAGTAGTAAAAATTTCGAAACAATTTGATGTTTTAACTAAAGAAAGTTTTATTTTAAATAACTATGTAATTCATTTTTATAAAAAACAATTAAATCGCATCTTTAGTTAATTAATGATAATAATACTCAATAATAATATTTATATAACAATTAAAAACAAATAACAACTACCAATAAAACTACTAATACTTAAGAAAACTAACTAACAATTAAAAATATAAAAACATTATTTACTACTTCAGAACAGTGACCTCCGTTAGCTTCTAAACATAATTGGACACATACATGTTGAAGAACTTCAACATTTCATCTGCGACATTCAACTCTTTCTTTTGGATAGGGCCAAAGCAAAAATCCAACGGTGTAAGATCCGGGGATCTAACAGGCCACTTAACTCCCTCACTATGATTTCCGATCCATCTACCTGGATAAGCTGTATTTCAAAAATTTGTTACAATTATAGCATTATGTGGCGCCTAATATGTACTGGAACGTCTTCACTGAAATTTAACAATTCTTCTCTTAGAAACTGCAGATATCTTTCTCCAGTAAGTGTGCATTCGTAAAACTTGAGTCCTATAATTTGTCCGTTGAGAATTCCGCACCATACATTAATTCTCCAGATCTTTTGGAAATTAGTTTTTCTAAGCTAGCGAGGATTATCCTGAGACCAATAATGACGGTTATAGTCCAGGAAGTTTAGCATTTCACTTCGGAAAAATTGATAGTGAGCTATAAATTGGCGTACACGTACCTTTCAGCTCCCCAAATAATCTGTGAAAAGTCCCAAAGATTCCGGTGTATGCATAACTCTTGACAGCGGAAAAACGACCCAAAAAAGTACCTTTTTTCGTTTTTTTATCAATATCTTCGTTCCCATCGATCCTATGGCTATGAAGTGTACTTAAAAAAAAGAAAGAACAGAAAATTCTCTACAAAAAAGGTGATATAAAGTTTATTGATAACACTAATAAAAGAAACTCCGGTAAAAATTTTGTATGGACATTTCAGTGCATGTAATGATCAAAATATAGTTTTCTGTGCGTTATCTTTTAATTTTTACAAATAGGAATTGGGGTATAAAAAATGGTATATTTCAGTAATCAAAATTTATTATTTATTTATTTAGATCATTGATTATTAGCTTAATATTAATAATAACTACAGGTTTAGGTAGGCTAATGTAACTCAGTTTTGGTTTATTTTCTAACATTTTCTTCTTATCCATCCTCGATTTATTCTTCATTTTACCACTGGACTGGTGGAAAACACCAGGATTCAGAATCATGAATAGAGGTTGATTATGGATCGTCGATGTCAATTCCTTTTTCGAGATTATGGTCTTCGATTGGGACAGTGTTCAGGCAAGATATCCCATGACAGTTGCCACGAACTGAACATTGCATTCCCAACTTTCGACAGCCGCACAAAGCGTCACAGCCTTTCGAACAGTTGCAAAAAATCAAGACAATCCGGGGCAGGAGGTTGCGAAGTTTTTAATAAGCCGTTTTTGAATACCCATCCCCAATCTTGAGGATTCAGCTCTTTCCTAACCACTGCACCTGGTAGTAGACACGATATAGGTATTCTTTAGCCGCATCGACTTTGGGGGGTAACATACTCAACTGGACCGACTTGTTTCTGCCTACAGCGTTCATAAAGCATTGGTAACGGTATTCTCCGAAGTCAACTTGGCTAACCGGAGCGCCATACACAGCTAGGAAGATGCGTACTCCATCCGAAGAAACTGACTTTCGAGAAGCATCACTGTGGTTGAAAATTTTAGACTTGACGTTTCGTGAAAAGTTTCAAACCTGCAGTTTTCCCTTTATGAAAAAGAGCAGATGTCGTATCTCATCCAGTGAAAGCGTGTAGGAGGAGAAGAGCTTTGCTGGACTTTTCCTTTGCCTGGCTTAAGGTGGGCATATCCAAGAGAGAGAGAGAGAGAGAGATCCGATAAGGAAATATTTATTATTCTTGGCCATAACTTTTTTTAATACATGTATTGATAAAATAAAGTATAAGCCTACCTAAGTGGAACTATGGCAGGTGTAGTGATATGTGAATTTTCACTCAATAATTTCAGTTGTTTGAAAAATCAGTAAATTTAAATTAAAAATTAGTGCCAATCTTAATAGTTTGTAGTTTTAAATAAACTATCGCTACTTCGTCATATGTGATCACAGAGACGATTCAAGGACGTTATTTGATAGAGCTTGACAAGCAATTTACAAATGTATATTGTTGTAGGTTATTGTTAAAATAAAAAAGATACAGGGACGCGAATACCAAACTGAATCATACTGATGGAGTTATTGTTCTTTTTTGCTAAAACTGCCACCATTATTTTAACTTGCATAAAAATCTCCGACAGTGTCTTGATAAATTTTCCGAACACTCTGTATATATTTGTGCCCGTTTCTTTTGCGTACAAAGTTTATTTTTAAATAGGATTTATCGAGGCGTGCGGATAAATCTAATTTTAGAACAAAGTTTTGCTGTTGTGGCCAATAATGAAATTACTTATAATTCCCTCGGTGGCCCTACAAGAAGAGACTGCAAACTCAAGTAATACAAGGGATTCATTATAATGAATCGCGTATACACAACTAAAGCTAATTGGAAGAAAATGATCACGTCCAGACCGTTCTTAAATTATCTCGCTGATGGTGATATCGCCTGTAATTTACTTCGCCAAATTTCTTTTGAATGACGATCGTCAAAGAATGAAAAAGTGCTGGATCTCTCAGTGTCAAGTTTTAATTAAGGTATAATTAGATTTCGAATTGATAATTGGTGAAGAAATCAGAGCAGTGCGAGGACTAATAATGTTATAATTTAATTGTGACGCGATTTCAGAATTATTTAATATTCCTTCTTTTAGCGCATCAAGTAAAAATGAAAGATACATCTTATGGTCCAGAAATAGACATGAATTTATTCTGAAACTTCCAAGGTAGCAAAAAGTTTGCAAATATATTATTTTGTCAGGTACATTGACATTGAAAACTCATCTTGACTTCATTTGCCTGATTTTTAAGTTGCATACCTCGAACAAATGTAATAATTTTCAATGCCATACGAAATGTACAGAAAATAGAATAAAAACATAATAGACGTTTATTGTTACGCGAGCGGGACACCCCCAGAAAGCCGCTTAATAGGAGTAAGTGGCCACGTAGATCTAATGGCTGAATCCAGTTTTCTTTAATATTGAATGAATACGAATCTAATACTATTTTTGCAAAAAATGAGGCGTCTATGTATAAAATCGTATTTTTGTGAAAAGGAAAGAAAAAAAATTCATACTTTTTTATAGGAAGTTTCGAATTTTAAATAACTAATTATCCAACATTAAAATACATTACATCATGATGTTTTGTGGAAAGTTTCAGTCTTTCATATTTAAATTTACAAAAAGATATGCGCGTTCAAAATTCAGCGGCGAGTCCGAGCGCGCGGGCGCTTGCTTTGGACATTGCTCCAACATTTTGAGAATGAACCTCAACTGTGTTTTTTTACAGGCAAAATTACTGTATGTGCTCATCTTTGTTAGGTGCGCATGCTTTGAACAGTTGTGATACAACTTCAGCATTATTTTATAAGACTGTTCATGTGGCTATGAAAAGCATGTCTAACGAAGACTTATTAGATTTAGCTCCAATAAATGATTTACGGATCGATACTGTTCTAGAAATCATTAGCCTTTTTGTAGCGAATTTATACGATCCTAAAAAAAAATTAAAAGCAATGCGTACCGATATTAACTCCTTGCGTTATAATTTAGCGACCGAAAAAATCAAAATATCGCTAAACTTCCCCCATCTAAACGAGTTATGTTGAAGCACATTTTACGAGCTCTTTGGCAAGTAAATGAATGGAAACAAGCTACTGAATCAATAATTGCTTCCGAAGACGTGACAAAGTTTGGATGGTCGATAGAAGGCGAAAAATAAAATTTTTATTAAGAACTACGAAGGACCCACTGCAATAGAAATTTTACAAAAATATTTCTGTTCTTGCAGTGGCAAAAATGCTTGCTCAAATGTGATTTGTCCTTGCGTTGTATCTCATTTGAAATGCTGTGATGTTTGTAGTTGTAAGGATTGTTGTGGTAACATTGATGAAATAAATGAATAATTTCGGCAATAAATAGTTTTCATTTGAATAAAATTCAATATTTATGCACCCGATACATTTTATAAACATATATATCTATGTGATTTATAACGTAAAATAGTCAAAGCCAATCCCCGCCGAACCAATCAGCGCGTGTTGATCGCGCGTGCTCGGACTCGACGCTGAACTTTGAACGCGTATATATTTTTTAAATTAAATATGAGAGGCTGAAACTTTCCACAAAACTTCATAATGTATTATATTTTAATGTTAGATAATTATTTATTTGAAATTCGAAACTTTTGCGATGGTATCTGAAAATTTGCAGAACATGGCAGTACTTTTCGAGTTATGATCCATTTTATTGATAACTTGCTATATGTAGATAGGCGTCTTTCCGCTCTAGCGAAAATCTAATGAGAATTTCAATTTTGGACTAATGTCATTTTAAAGAAATATTAATATTTAACAACTTTTTCCTTCAGTTTCTCTCTAAACCACGCATGTTCTAAGTTATGAGCATTTTATTGTCATTTTTAGCCCTAAAAACCATATATTACTTCCAAATCCAGTGGAAGTATAGTAACGCAAAATTTTTTTTTGTTGAAATAGACTTAAAATGCCATGAAACGTCGAGATTTTGAATTTGAACAAAAAAAATTCCTGTCTGTCTGTCTGTCTGTCGATATGTCTGTCGGTCTGTCTGCCTGTAATTTTTTTTGTGCGCACGTTTACTCCGGAACCGTTTATGATATCGACTTGAAATTTGGCACACTTATATATTATAACGAGATCTGGAACTAGATTATATTTTGATCTAATTCCGGGTTCCGGGGTAAATGGGCTACATAAAGGTAAATTGGCAAAGCAAGCAGGTAAGAGTTCATAAATTTGCAATTTAGGTCATGTACGAAAAGTCAAGGTCTCAAAGGTCTCAAATTTGGCATCACCCCCACCCTATTCTTAAAAGGAGCAAACAAATTAATTGGGATTTAGTGTATCTACGTCTCGTACCCTTGGTCGTTTTAGAGGCCCTTGGTTCTCCCAAGGGCTTCTAAAATATATGTTGGCATTAGTTAGATATGTATTATGATTTTTTTAAAAACACCTTAATATCAAGTAGTATTTCATTGCGAAGGAGAGGAAATATGTTTTTATGCATGTTTTTTATCATTGGAAAATAGGTTTCTGAGTGCTGTATAACAAATATTGTATGCAACTCGTGTGTAAAGTGCTTTCCTGAACTTGTAAATTGTCACCCTTTATTTTCAGTATAATTCATAATTATAATATTTAAGTCGAAGGTGTGGTTGGCGTCCCTAAAAGGGGAAACGGCATTATTTTAATTAATTCACTTCGGAACCCTCTATATTAATAAAATGGAATAACTTAGTCCCTCAACCGTACACGCAAACTTTATATCCGAAAACATTAATCTCAACTCCCCGAAGATATTTGCATAAATGTAGTATTATTCCTAATTTTGAATAAACGGGGCTCGACAACACATGATGCCGATGGTTTACGGAAGTTGCGTCACTCTCAATTTAAATGATGCCTGTTACGACATCACCTTCGTTTGTCGTATTGAGATGTACAGCAAAGGAAATGGATTACGAACGGGTTTTATTCCGCACAAAACTGCAATTGAAATAATAATAAAGCATCGTGAACATGTGCATCGTCCACATGTCTTCATTGTTAAAAACCCAAATTAAAAGCGTGACTTTGAACCAAGAAAAACTAGTTGTAGTGTATCATGAATTTATTTAAGCCATGCTGCTATATCTATAATTTTACTTTACACTCTATCACTTTGTACAATTGAATTGCACATTCAGATAGTGTTCTAGATACATGGTTCACCTGCCTTTTTGGCTGAATATTACTGTCATCAAAAAACATTGACGACACTAGACTTTGGACCACATGTTCCTTGGATCTAGTTATAAATTGATGTTTCGTTTGCCCAACATACCTCAAATTATCTTACAACTAATTTCCCCAATTAGACCAGGGCTATTTGCGGCTAAACTATGCATTCTATCGAAAAAAGTTGTAGATAATGAAAAAATCTAAAACTTTCTGATTAATCATTATTGACCATAACCTCATTTATCGAAAAAAATGCAAGAAACCGTTTTTTCGGTTTTTAATTTATAACTATCGCAAAAATGTTTATATTTTCATGAAAATTGGTGAAAATGTTCTTTTTTGTGTTTCAAATAAGCCCAAATTTTTTCAAAGCGAAATATTTAATTTTCGATGTTTTATGAAGAAAATAAAATAAAAAGACCTAATTTTCAATCGAAAAATTTGGTTAGCAAATTTTCGATTAATGAACATTACTAGCGCTCATTTTTTTCGTTGAAATCTCAACTTTAATATAGAATTAAAATATAATATTGTTTATATACAAAAATATGTTTAAAAAAGCCAAAAACCGAAAACTACTTTTTAAAAATCAAGTTTTTCGGTGAAAATCATGAATTTATTTCTCTTTATTGCAAATAAACGTTTACATTTATAAAAAGCGTTAATTCTCATACAATACTATGTTATACAAGTACAATAGCAACATATTATGAAAAAGCGAACGTGTTTCTCATAAAATAAAAAGTAACATGCAACAAACTTCTCGTGTGAAAGAAGCACCCCATGATAATAGCTACCTTGAACAAAAGTAAAACTTTATATATTAAAAATACAAATCCACTCCCCCATTATACCAGCTATAAAATTATACAGAAATAAAAGTTCCCAGAGAGGCAATTCTCTCTGTCGATTATTAAATTATTTTTCCTTTTGTTTCAAGGAGGGTCTTTTAAATTCAAGTTTCTTGACAGCGAACGATTATTCGACGTTTTGGCTGAGACAGCATCTCGAAGAAGCTCCGGTAATCGTGATTTTAGATGTCGGAGGGTCGTTCTGTTAGGAAAGCCACATATTTAGTAGGTTAAACCCTAGGAACGGCCGCGTCTTCAACGAATGTTGCACGTACTGAACCCAATACATTTAAATGGGTCATTTTAAGGCGATTGTAGGAGGCTAATGTTTGTTGACGTAACGAAATTAACTTTGGCTGTTAAATATTGAGGTAACTTTTTCTGTTGAGTGAAAAATCCAATACTCGAAATGGCAGTTCTCTTATTTAAGTATTCTTACAATGGTGTATACAAATAATGAGAAAGTTGACATGCTTATTATTTACGGGGAATGTCCTAAAAATGGAAAGAGTGCACACGAAATTTGTAGCGAAAGATTCACGCAAAGAACACATCCATCCCGATATTATTTTAAGAAGATGAAAGGAAAATGCGGCGGGAACCAAGGGTACGCAATCCAACGTTCCTAGTAGTAGTAATGAAAATTAATGTGCTAGGCATAGTAAACTATGATCCAACTGCTCCTACGAAACAAATTGCAGGGGAATTGGGTTCAAATAAGGAAATTGTAAAACCCATATTAAAAAAACACAATTATCATTCTTTTAAGTACAACTTACGCCAGTATCTTTACGAAGGTGATACAGTACAGTTTGCTTAATAATGTGAACAAGATAACAGATGTTTAGAAAATGTGTTATACTCAGATGAATCTAGATTCACGAATAATGAATGCAGATATTAGTCTCAAGAAAATCATCGATTAGTCAGAACCAATAATTTTCAAGATCGTTCTGGCTTAAACGTATGGACTGGAATTTGTGAACACTGCATAGTTGGGCCTATTCTGTTTCTAGGAACATTTAGTGAAAGATACCTCGAGTTTCTGCAAAATGAGCTATTGGATAAAGTTGCGGAGTTACCATTATATTGTCTGAAAGTTATTTGTGGCATTCTACGAATATTCTTTCGTATTATTTGTGTTTTCTACCACGCAGAGGCTTTTTTCCAATAATTCTGTTATTTTGTAGATTCGGTGATTTGTTTTTGAACAGGATAATAATACATGTGATAGAAAACCCAAATAATAGGAAATAATTACCATTAGTTTACCATATTGATATACTATACAATATTTAGACTATTTTCGGCCACATAATAAACATTTCCCCAAGATTCATTCACAAAGCCATGGCTGTGTTGTTGACGTATACAAGGAAGGGAATTGGACCTAATACTGATCCCTTGGGATGCCTATGGTAATAGTATGTGCTTCACTTAGAGAGTTATCAATTTTTACTCGCTGAGTTCGGTTTGTAAGATAGTATTCTAGAATATCATAAGCAACACCTCGTACACCAATACTTTCAATCTCATTATGGTACGATGTAATACGTAAGGCTTTAACTTTGCTATTCATAAACGCCCTCAATTGTGTTTTTTGTTGATCGCCCGGTATATGGACATGAATTCTAAATGAATTTCTCTGTTTAATATTTCGTATTCGAAACTGTATACAAAAAGTATCTTATTTAATAATACGCTTTTTAGAAGAAACATCTCGAACATGGATAAAGCGACATAAAGCCCTAATTTTTAAGCAAAAGTAATCTTCTTTATCGACGTTCAACCATTAGCTGCCAACCAACGCACAGAATAAGACTAATTGGATTTATAATCTGATTACAAACCCACAAAAATTCAAGTAAAGAAGTAATATTCGGATTCTTCTATGTGCTTTTGTCCTGCCTTTATACATTTCAACATGAAGTAACTGGATAAAACCAGAATTGGATAAATGCGAATACTTTTGTAATTACGTTCTATACAACACGTAATATAGAAGAATTATGTTGTGAATAAAAGTGCTATAATATTAATAGAAATCATCCAAAGTGTCTAATGGAATTATTTAATTACCTTAATTGCCAGAAATTTTTTAATTATGCAAATGGATATACCGGATGATTTAGTTTGGTACTCGCGCCTGTAACTTCTTTATGTCAACAATAAACTACAACAAACCATATACAGGGTGGACCATTAATAATAGGCCATAGTTCAGGGGTAGTTTCTTTGGGCCAAAATATGAGGATATAACCAAATATCGTTGAAGGTCTAATAGTCAGTCACACAATAAAATTCACTGTCTACGAGAAAAACGCTGAGGGTCTCTCGAGAACATGGCAAGAACGATGAACGTCAATGCATGATTGTAACAGAGAGCGCCTAAATATGTCAGTGTTGCTTTACGTGTTCTGCACTTTATTTTGAAACATTGAACCTATGATAAATAAAATTAATTATACCGGGTGTTAGAAAAGTATGGGAACGGTGGAAAATCTCGAACAGTTTGCATCAAATCGAAAATTAAAGAAAAAAACGTGTCAGAAATTTTTCAAAAAACTATCTACTGATACCAAAATGACCTCCCCCACCCTCCACCTTGTGGGTGGGGCGAGGGGCAACTGTAAAATTTCAAATGGAAACCCCTATTTTTTATAGCGGATTCGGATTCTACGGCCAAGAATACGTAAGTTTTATTCTGGACAACTTTGAAATTTGTAATGAAAATTCTTATTTTTTATAGCGGATTCGGACATACGTGAATTTTATATCGGGCATTTTTTTCGATTCTCGCAAGGTGTCGCTGCAATCGCAAAAAATTGAGTGGAAACATGAACGTTTTGAACGCATACTTAAAAAAATACGAAAAGTAAAACTACTGATCTCAGAGTGAACGATTTCCCGAGCTGTTTTGAGAACAGTGATTTTACACGGTCGTTACAATTTTTAAAGGGCAATAAAAGACTCGATTTTTAAAAAACTAACAGTGGTATTACCTCTTAATTAAGTTCTTGATCCCAGCCAGTGAAGGCAAGGAGGTAACTCAGCCATTTAAGGCAAGGTGAGGATTTCGGCCAGTTGAGGCAATTAGTTTATAGCTTAACTGCTACACTAGTAGGTTTTAATTTGAAGATTATAGCAGGTGTTCAAAATGGTGCCTATTGACTTCTTGGCATTGTCCGAGACGAACGTAAAAATTTTCAATAGCACTTCTTATCATTTGAGGTGGTATTTCTGCAAAAATGTTTATTATGCGTTGCCTCAGCTCTTCCAAATCACGAGGTTTAGTGAAATAAATGTAGCCCCAAACAAAATAGTCAAGTGGCGCGAGGTCGGGAGATCTTGCTGGCCATTCAATAGTGCCTCTTCGACCTATCCATCGATTTCCTAAAGTACCATTCAAATAGCCCCTAACAATATCCCGATAGTGTGGAGGAGCCCCATCTTGCTGCAACCAAACATTATCGAACTCATCACCAGCAATCTCTTGTATTGCGGGAACCATTTGATTTGTTTGATTTGAACATTTCCAGGTATTTTTCTCCATGCAAATTTCCATCTATGAAAAACGGTCCTATGATTCGATCCCTGAAAACTCCTGCCCAAACATTTAATTTTTGTGGATACTGCGTGTGTGTTTCAAGCATCTAGTGAGGGTTTTCGTCACTCCAATATCTGAAATTATGGCGATTAACTTTTCCATTGAGTTCGAAAGTTGCTTCATCTGAGAAGACAAGTAGAGATGACAAAAAATTTGGGTTTTGGTTACTCCTTTCCATCATTAATTCACTAAATTCAAGTCGCCGATCAAAATCATCTTCATTTAACTCTTGGTGAAGGTGAATTGATTGATAACCTTTGATTTTCAACAAATGCCTGGGCCACTTCCATTTGTCGAGCTTCCGATGTTTCAGATCTTGGTCTTCCATATTTTGGGCGATTTTTATTTGTCCTTTTGCCTACGCATCATTTGATGGTACGGGACACAGTAGATTTCTAAATTCCCACTTGATCTATACGGAAAGTTTCGTTGAATAAAATCACAACTTCATCATAGGACCTTTCCTTATCACCCCACCCTCGCATTCAAAGAGAAACTCTCTCTTCCTCTGTTAAAGTAGCCATTCTGCAGAAAAAAACGCGAGAATTAATGAAAAATGAAATAACTTTTTCCGTACAAAAGTGCGCTCCTGCCTCTACAAAAGCTGGAAGGCAGTGAACGTTCTCGTAGAAATTTCACAAAACAAATAATGTTATTAAGAACACTTTAAAAAAAACATTCATAAAAACCAAGATATCACAGATATTGTTTTTTAAACTGAATGTTGTTTTGTCAACACGAGTAGCTATAGTTTGTAAATATTTACAAACTTATGGACGCTTAAGGTTTATTTCAATTTTGTGCGATTGCAGTGACACCTTGCGGGAATCGAAAAAAATGCCCGATATAAATTCACATTTTTGGCCGTAGAATTCGAATCCGCTATAAAATTTCATTACAAATTTCAAAGTTGCCCCCGCCCGGCTCACTGGGTTAGGGGTGGGAGAGTCGAATCCAATGTCATTGGATAGATTTCGTAAAAATAACAAATACGTGTTTTCCAGTTTTTGAATTGGACGTTTTTTTATGGGCACAAGACGCTACTCTTAAAACAGTAATGTTTTCTTTTCATTTTTTGCGATTACAGCGACACCATGCAAGAATCGAAAAAAAGTCCGGAATAAAATTTACGTTTACGTTTTTGCCGTAGAACCCGATTCCGCAATAAAAAATAGGGGTTTGCATTGGAAATTTTAAAGTTGCCCCACCCACAGGGTGGTGGGTGGGGAGGTCATTTTGGTATAAGTAGATAGTTTTTTGAAAAATGTTTGACAGTATTTTTTTATTTTTCGATTTGCTGCAAATTGTTCGAGATTTTCCACCGTTCCCATACTTTTCTAACACTCGGTATACCATTCTGTACTCTATTTTGGGTAAATAAATTTTAATACAATTATTTTTGTATTATTATTTATTATTTTTGCTGCGGGTAAAACAGAAATGCCGTATTGTTGACGGTTAATTCACACACTAATAAATCATCACCTGGTTTTTCATTATTACTTCGAAATTTCATAAATAATGTAATAAAGAATTATAACCGTGTCCAGATCCTTTCCGGATCCAAAGCGTCACGTTCCTTCGCCGCATCGGTGTGAGCTTAATGAAATAATAAATGGCTATGTACCTACGTTACGACTTACCTCGTTGAAACGTTTTATAAGTGTGGCGACAGACGATCTCGTGGAGGCGTTTCCGGGAAGACTTTCTGCTGACGTACCCGTAGCTCCCCCCAAGTCCAAGGTCACCTGACGTAGATAGTCAATGGGAGGGACCTGCAGGAAATAAGCACATACAGAAAATTTATGTCAACGGGTATTTTTGTTTGTTTTTTAACGACATGAGAAATAGAATCTTCTATAGGATTCTTTGAAATATACCAGGTGACACATGAGACATATGTAACACTCTGTAATTTAGCTATTTAGGAAGTTCAAATTTTGAAAGAGGTGTATTTTATACAGGGTGTCTCACCGGAAAATGAATCGATCGATATTGAGAAAAGTACGCATCAGAAAATTTTAAAAACTTAGATAATTACAAGCAGCTGGCACTTCCGCTTATACCGGAAGCCGATCCAACTTGCTTATTTCAAATGGAACACCCTATGTACTTTAGGGTTTTCGAAAACAGCATAAAATTCTGAGTCGAAAATATGTAGCATATCCTATACCTAAAATCTAGCTGTTTCAGAGATATTTGACATTTTATAGAAAATTTGACAGGTGCAACGGTTTGCAAGAACCATTATAACTTTCTTCGTGTAAAAGATCCTCATTTGCCTCTTGTTACATAAAAAGAATACAAGGAGAACTACGTTCTACAACTGTAGTAAATTCAATAATATCATACCAAGTGTTCCGTTTTTCGCGTTACATTTTGTCAACTTCAAACCGCAAAAACTTGTTTAGGTTAAATCGAACATCCTGTATTTTTTTACGTCAAGTTGTGTGAAATTGAATTCCCTTTTTTCTGATATTAGCATTGTGGGGGTTAAATTTTTTGAAATATTTGCGATTTTATTAGAAATTCATGAATTGTAATAATTTCATCAAAATAGCCATGATTAGAAGCAATCAGTCATTATCTTATGTCAAAAAATGCCAGCACGTTTAAGTTACACCCACGAAAACTTTTTATGGAGAATGTGATAAAGTAATATCAAGAACTTGCAGCACATTTGCTACTCGATATCCAGAAAAACGGAAACCGTCACCAAATACTGTAAAACGCATACTGGAAAATTTTAAAAATTATGGCTCTGTCAAAGAAAACCCGTTTTCATTCCATATTGTTCAATGATTAAAAGAAACAGATTTCCTAAGAAGACAGAATTTTTGTGAGTTTATTCTAATAAGGTCTGAGGGTCACGATTCTTATTTGGGAAATATTATATGGACAGATGAAGCAAAATTTACTAAAAATGGACAATTCGCATTATTGGAGTGACTCAAATCCTTATATGTTTAGAGAACGAAACTTTCAGGAAAGTTGGCAGTTCAATCCTTACTGTGCCATAAGAAACGATAGAGTGGTGGTATTACAATTTTATCAAGAAAATTTAAACGGTAAATTAAATTTTCTCTTCTGCTAATATGTATAGGTAAACTTTTGTTTTTATTTTTTAAGTGAAAGATACCTGAATATCTCACAAAATTTGAATAATAACTATTTAGAAAATTTACCTCTCGCCGAACATAGAAACATTTTCTATGAGCACGACGGTGCTCCCCCATATAACGCATATTTAATTAATAATTATTTACAAAAAACTTTTTATGATCAATGGATTGCCAATAATGGACCCTTCTTATGGCCTCCTCGCTCGCCCGATTTATCAGTTCTGGATTATTTCATTTGGAGAACTATTAAAAATAAAGTTTATGGGAGCCCATTAACAACCATTGAAGATTGTATGCAAAAAGTAAGAAATGCATTTCAAAACATATCACAGGATTCAATTAGAAGAGCTACCCATGAGGAACTAATCCGGAGGTGCGAAAAAAATGTGTCGAGGCTCGAGGGCGGAAGTTTGAGCAATTATTAAATTAAAATGAAATCATATTTTAAATTGATCTTATCTCTGCTATTTTAGTTCATGCCATATCTTCAATTCGATTAATACGCATGTTACAGTGTTAGTGTTATTTTGCGTTTTTGTGGATATCGAGTGGCAAATGTGCTGCAAGTTCTTGATAATACTTTATCACATTCTCCATAAATAATAAACAAATTTAAAAAGATTTCATTGGTATAATTTAAACGTGCTGGCATTTTTTGACATAAGATAATGACTGATTGTTTCTAATCATGGCTATTTTGATGAAATTATTACAATAATTCATGAATTTCTAATAAAATCGCAAATATTTCAAAAAGTTGTAACTTTAACCCCCACAATGCTAATATCAGAAAAAAGGGAATTCAATTTTACACAACTTGACGTAAAGGAATATAGGATGTTCCGTTTGACCTAACCAAGTTCTCGCGGTTTGAAGTTGACAGAATGAAACGCGAAAAACGGAACACTTGGTATAATATTATTGAATTTATTTCAGTTGCAGAACGTAGTTCTCCTTATGTTCTTTTTATGTGACAAGAAGCAAATGAGGATCTTTTACACGAAGAAAGTTATAACGGTTCTTGCAAACCGTTGCACCTGTCTATAAAATGTCAAATATCTATGAAACGGCTAGGTTTAGGTATAGGATATGCTACATATTTTCGACTCAGAATTTTATGCTCTTTTCGAAAACCCTAAAATATATAGGGTGTTCCATTTGAAATAAGCAAGTTGGTATCGACTTTCGGTATAAGCGGAAGTGCCAGCTGCTTGTAATTATTTTAGTTGGATTGGCCACACCGACATTAGTAATTATCTAAATTTTCAAAATTTTCTGATGCGTACTTTTCTCTATATCGATCGATTCATTTCCCGGTGAGACGCCCTGTTTAATTCTCTTATCAAACATTTTCTTCAACTTCCGGTGTAAGCGGAAGTGACTCCAACTTTGTTATCTTAAATGGTACCCAGTATATACAAGATTTTTCATAATTGAATGCTGATCCTAAAGGGCGATAATCGTTGGATGATTTTAAGAAAATTCTTTATATGAACATAGGTCCGCAATCGCTTTATTTCTGAAATACAGGATGTTGAAATTTAACAAAAAATCAATTTTTCCCCAATATCTCTAAAACCGTTTTTTTTTTCAATTTTGGTATATGCAAAATTTTTTCCAGGACAAATGTTTTTTAACTTTTCACCAGTGGCGTCCCTGTTAACATGCCCTGTAATATTTTTAATTAAAAAAATGATACGCCACTGTTTTTTAAAAATAAATATTATTTTCATATTTGCGGTTTAATCTTGCCATAAATATGATCCCTTGACTGTGTTTCGTCCGGCGGATGGTTTTCGATTTAAAAAATAAAATGTATTCATTTGCTTGTCCCTATGCGATTTCTTTTCTTATTCTCAATTACATAATTTGTGCCAACCAAAGCATCTAGGCAAAATTTTTATAATCTTATTATTAACTATTATTTAATTTTAGTAATAATTACGCATAAAAGGACATTTTTTTAATTTCAAAAACATAACTATTTTGAAAAAAATACCAAAATTAAATTAATTCTTCAAAATGTTCGACTTCTGCAAGTATGCACACTTCTGCCCTTCTTCTCATTGACTCGCGTACTGTTTGGAAAATTCCTTGAGTATTCCTTCTAGCTTCACAGGAAACTGTTATGTGGTTTCACAATTCTTCATCAGTTTGAACTGGCTGGCTGTACCAATGTCTTGGGATGTCTCCCAAGAAAGTAATCCAGACTATTTAGGTCTGGGGATTTAGCTGGCCATGACTCTGTTCCTCCACGACTTATCCAGCGATTATTAAAGTTTTGGTTGGTGCCAGAGCACTAAAATGGGCAGGTACACCGTCGTGTATAAACCACATTAAAATAGAATCTTCTTCTGGC
This sequence comes from Leptura quadrifasciata, assembly GCA_963675555.1. Lineage (NCBI taxonomy): Eukaryota > Metazoa > Arthropoda > Insecta > Coleoptera > Cerambycidae > Leptura > Leptura quadrifasciata. The sequence goes on along the minus strand of OY776681.1, from coordinate 6,107,046 downwards.
ACGCTAGCTCCTTTAAGTAAGATCAGTCTTTCGACTGGTTTGTTGCAATAGAAGCATTAGCGTTCTGTTGGTAATACGCAATTAATAAACTTAACGCGCCAGGCTCGTAATTTGTAATTCAGCGCTCAGCCGGGCATATAGCCCGGAGAGTAGCTGTTGGTTGTAGTCTGGTTACGTTCCTTATAGTAAAATAAGGATTTTATAGAGGAGTTCGCGACTAAAATATTATGTTTTTTTATTATTAAATTCTTGTCAAATCAAGTCAAATCAAAATGACGCGTCTGTTTTCATTTTATTTTGTCTCCACCGCCTGCCTACTAAATATTTTTCTCGCAATAGGGAGTAACATTATTCATTACTATGTAATAATTTTCGATACTAATTCTAATGGAGAAAGCAAAATAGGATAGGTACAGCAATTGTACTGGACAAAAATAAAAGATAAATGAGTATTTCTTAAGTAGGCTAAATAAGAAAATGGGGTTCTAATCTTGGTTTTTACGATATTGTGGGTTGTTTAGAGTTTTTTTTTAAATAAGAAAATCTAGTTAGTCTATTCAGCTACTGATTAGGCCTAAAAAATATGAGACAAAGTTGCGTACCAGAGATCTTTCGATGTCATAGCACACTAAGCATCAATACCTGCCAAGGTTCATATCAAGGCCACCTAGACTTAAAACAACATGGCTATTAACTGTGATTTTTAAAACGAATGTCATTTTATGATACATAGTTGAATAGACAATTTAAAAACGAATCAAATAAGTAAAAAATATATACAGTGTACCGTTTACTATAATACAGTTTGGGTCCCTTCCGATTAAATCGAAGTTGAAGAAAATGTTTGATTGGCTCAAAACAAGGACAATCATGTAATACACAACTCCCCCAAAATTCAAAATTTTAGCTTTTCAAATAGCAAAGTTACAGAGTACTACATGTCTCGTGTGTCACCTGGTATACTATACTCCTATGAAAAGAGAAACAATGAAAACTGCTTTCCTTGTAAACAAGAAAATATTGACATGGTAATGGCCCAATGTCGTACGTGTCGGTAATTTCCAATCTACTCCGATTGCATAAAATATGCTTTAATGAATGAATGTATATTGTAGTTTAAAGCTGCGCTAATATTTTGCATTAGTTAAAATATGAGTCATTATTTCCATTTATTTGTAAAACCGAGAATGGGCTACAATAATGGAAATAGTAAACCAGTGCCAGCATCGGCTCTGGAGGAAATAAAGCGGAAAATTTGTAACATTAATGTGCCATTTTCTCTGCAGCACGCTGGCATTAAGCTAAGGGTTTCTACAAATTAGAATTTTAAGAAAGAAATAAGACATTATTTTTGTTATATTAAATTATAATCTGTTTCATATACAGTTATTTATTTTATAAATGTGTAGTAAAATACATACTATTTCCTATAAAAGGAACTAAATTCATTGCGCACCCATCAAGATGCACAATGCGCGTTATCAAAACGATTGAAAACAATGCCCTAAAACTTGTGACATACTACATCTACAATAGGAAAACGTAAACAAAAATCGGCTGGAATAGAGAGACCGAGACTGCAAAAAATGAAACCCATACTATTTTTTTTGGTATATTGCACATATCGCAAATTCAATCAATTTGAATAAATGTTTTTATTATAATACAATAACAAGTTTTTATTTCAAATGTGCTTTTAGAGGGCGGAATATTAAACATAATATTTTTAGTCGCAAACTCCTCTATAAATCCTTATTTTACTATAAGGAACCTAACCAGACTGCAACCAACAGCTACTCTCCGGGCTATGTGCCCCGCCGAGCGCTGAATTACAAGTTACAAGCCTGGCGCGTTAAGTGTAATAATTGCATATTACCATCAAAACGCTAATGCTTCGATTGCAACAAACACCAGCCGAAAGACTGATCCTACTTAAAGGAGCTCCCTTGCCAGTCGTCACACACCACTTGCAGACTGCAGTTTCGAGCTGTTGGCTCTCGTCAGTGCAAGGTAGGTATGCGACGACCGACATGAGGATCCTTTGCCTATAGTACATCCCGGTATTTTTACAATAGCGACATGTAAAACAGCCAGCAGGCGCCATCCAGCGGTCCAGTGTCTTTTACATGTCGCTATTGTAAAAATACCGGGATGTACTATAGTCAAAGGATTCTCATGTCGGTCGTCGCATACCTACCTTGCACTGACGAGAGCCAACAGCTCGAAACTGCAGTCTGCAAGTGGTGTGTGACGACTGGCAAGGGAGCTCCTTTAAGTAGGATCAGTCTTTCGGCTGGTGTTTGTTGCAATCGAAGCATTAGCGTTTTGATGGTAATATGCAATTATTACACTTAACGCGCCAGGCTTGTAACTTGTAATTCAGCGCTCGGCGGGGCACATAGCCCGGAGAGTAGCTGTTGGTTGCAGTCTGGTTAGGTTCCTTATAGTAAAATAAGGATTTATAGAGGAGTTTGCGACTAAAAATATTATGTTTAATATTCCGCCCTCTAAAAGCACATTTGAACTATGCTAAGCCAAGTCAGGCTATTTATTTTTCGATTGCAACAGACACTGGACCGCTGGATGGCGCCTGCTGGCTGTTTTACATGTCGCTATTGTAAAAATACCGGGATGTACTATAGTCAAAGGATTCTCATGTCGGTCGTCGCATACCTACCTTGCACTGACGAGAGCCAACAGCTCGAAACTGCAGTCTGCAAGTGGTGTGTGACGACTGGCAAGGGAGCTCCTTTAAGTAGGATCAGTCTTTCGGCTGGTGTTTGTTGCAATCGAAGCATTAGCGTTTTGATGGTAATATGCAATTATTACACTTAACGCGCCAGGCTTGTAACTTGTAATTCAGCGCTCGGCGGGACACATAGCCCGGAGAGTAGCTGTTGGTTGCAGTCTGGTTAGGTTCCTTATAGTAAAATAAGGATTTATAGAGGAGTTTGCGACTAAAAGTATTATGTTTAAGTTTTTATTTATCGTGATGGCGACGTTGTATTACTCGTTCTTCCACGCAACCATCAATAGTATTATTCATATTATTTGAAAATAAAACACACAATATTGTGTTTTCAAACAAAAGGCCTAAAGGGGTACATAATAAAAAATAAGAATTACGGCCTTTGTAGTAGTAGACATTTTTTTACATTTTTTCAAAATGAAACAACTCTGGAGCATATTTTGATGTCAGGTGGGAGTTTATTATAGACCTTAATAGCATTATAAGAGAAAGATTTTTGGAATTGCGAGGTTTTATGATTAGTAACAGTATATAATTTATAGCTACCGCATACAGTTTCTGTAAATATGAAAAACTCGCTGTTTTTTCATGAGGTTACAAGATCAGAATTGATTGAAATTGTCAAGAAGCTAAAAACAAAAGTTCATCTGGTCTGGACGGGCTAACTGCACGTGTACTAAAAAATATAATATTAAATATAATTGACCTTATTATACTGTATTAATAAAGCTATCATAAATGGATATTTTCCAGATGCACTTAAAATTTCATCAGTTAGTCCAATATTTAAAAAAGGTTGTGAAATTGACATAGATAACTACCGACAAATTTCTGTATTGAGTGTAATATCAAAAATTATAGAACAAATAATAAGTAACCGTATAATACTATTTAGAATTTTTCTCGTATCTTCAAATAACGGAGATATTTGGCATAGACGTTTTCCGCACTTTCGATATTTTCCGCCATAACTCTTAAAGTAGACCATGGATTTCAAATGTCTTTAAACCATTTTGTAGGTTATATAAATTGACACAGTATTCGTAAAAATAAATTTCTTTTGTACGACCGATATTAAGTGAGATATTCTCGAGTGCCCTGATGAAATGGACAGCCTGTATGTTGACGAATATGATTTGTTTAATAGAAGGCGAATTATCATGCTCCCTAAGCCAACCCTGATGCATGTTACTTTGACAATACGTTCAATTGAATTGATAGTAATTGTAAATAGATTTGCTTCATGGTGATTAATTTGCGGTGCCCGGGCCTATTTGATATTAAAGCAAAATTCCAGCGACCGTACACAGATAGAAATGGTTTATTACAAATGCTTTTATCATTAACTCTCGGTGATTAAATTTTAGTTAATGCAATAATTCAATTGAGCCCACAGCATTCCACTGACTGCTAACAGTCAGTAGGATAGCGTAAAAGTCCTCTCTGGGCAGAATAATGCATAAGTTTTGAACATTTTAGTGTTAGTGTTTCTGAATCTTCTTGTATTTATGACGGAAAATTTGGAGCGATGCCAAACATTTTATCTGTTCAAATGCCGTTAAAACTCAAGTTTTTATTATCGTCATTATTATCTCTACCTGATAAAACAGTTGATATTCGGTATCGGCCAGGCGTAGGGCAACCTCTTCAGGGAAGTGGAGCAACTCCTGCAACTCCTCCAGCTCTGCGCAGTAACTTGTCTGCGCTGCGAGAGGAATCCCTTTCTCCAGCTCTGAAATAAAAGAAACTACATAAGATATTGAAATGCAAGGGGGTAAAATTCTCTGTGCTTTTTAGTCATGTTTTTAATTATTCCTTGCATTAAAGACAGTTGTTTACTAACGTTGGTATTTTGGATAGCATAAATAAAAAAATAAATATCGGATTGATAAAGCACTGAATTATTCAGCCGGTCAATTAACGGGCTACATATTCCTAGCGCCTTCGCCATATATTAGAATTCACAATTTTGTTCTGGCTGCATGTAAAGGACACGGTTTTGCTACACGAGATTCACAATTGTCACAAAGAAATACATATTGTTTTAATTGATCGATTATAAGCAAATGATTCATGATCCCACTAGAATAACTGCTTCTAGACAAACAATAGATAAACAGTTCGTCATATTTTTATACAATCTATATACTTTATGAATAAATGGTGCGTCAAAGCCCAATATCAGCCTTATTAGAAGACTTTGAAAAATTATTTTTTATGGATGTGGTATAGGCGCACATTTTAAAAATATTTTGAAATATACAGGGTGACTCACTATAGCGGAGCATTTTCGAGGTCATTTTTTTTAAATGGAACATCCTATATATTTACACTTTTATGAATTTAGCGTAAAATTACCTTTCCAACGACTTTTAGTTTTTAACGTGACGTTGCCGACTTATTCAAAAAACATGGAAATTTTCGTCGGAACAAAGTTAAACAAATTAATTCGCTGGGTGTGTATTGCTATCAATTAAGAAGATTTATTTTGTTATTATGTAGACAAGGGAGGTACTCTAACCACACAACCACCAATTATTGATTAAAATTATACAGGGTATATTTTATACTAGCGTTAATTCAGGATATTTCAAACTGAATTTTCTAATTTTTTTCAAATGGAAAACTATATTATTGTATTTTTGAATTAGCACATTAATTCTCTACGATTATTGTGCATAATATTTTACCTATAATCGATATTTTCAGAGATATGTTTACTTTTTCATTAAAAACCGTTATAAATAAATAAATAAATAAACACCACAGAAATTAGACAACCCCCAATTCCAGAAGCCAAGGCTTGTGCAGATGGGGGTTACACATTGAAAAAACGCGGACATACAACCATTTCCTCCGACAGTGCCAGTGCCGGAGCCAGGATTCGAACCCGGTGGTGCAATGTCCGTGTGATTAATCGCGATTGCCACCTCGCGCTTTAACCCACTCGGCTATCGACCAGTTATATTATAATACTTATCATTTCTAACTGATCTAGTAGCCATATGATTTTGATATAAAGTGAGAATAATTGTACGTTATCTTATTGACGTTTGATTGTTAACTATTGTATTTACACTTATTTCAAGTTATAAATTAGTTTAAAATTTGCACTTTCCAATAATGAATTTTTCGAGAGAAGACATGGTCGATATGGTCTGTTCTGAGTGCGAGTGATAAACATTGTTTACTATCAACTCGAATTTATAAGGAGCAATAGCCGAAAATAAGATAACCCTCTAAAAAATCATTTGAGAAGTTGATGGAAAGATTTGACAGTACGGAGAAAGTGGAGTATGAGAAAATGGAGCGAACAAAATATGTAGGTAGTGAATAAAGAAAACGAAACAGTCATACTTTTGAGCGTGATTCAGGATCCTCATCGCAGTATAAGAGAATTGGCAAGAGAAAACGGTATAAGCCGATTTTCAGTCCATCAAACCCTACAAAAAATCAAATTTCATCCTTACCACGTCCAACTAATGCAGGAACTGATCCATAGGAATTATGAAAACCGAATACAATTTTGTCAATGGGCAAAACAAAAAATAGGACAACAAAGAAATTTTTTTGACTTTATTTTGTTTGCCGATGAAGCAATGTTTCATTGAAATAGACATGTTAATCGTCATAATTTTCATTATTACGGCACAACCGATCCTTGCATCTCACGAACAAATAACCAAACTAGATGGTCGTTGAATATTTTGGGAGTAATTGTCCGGGATTATGTGATAGGACCACATTTTTTGATGGGCGTGTGAATGGTCAAATTTATTTGGAACCATTGCAAGACAGCTGGGAAGAATTACTGGAGGATGTCCCCAAGGGTATTAGGGAGAGCATGTGGTACCTCCATGATGGATTAACGAACATTTAAACGACGCTTTTCTAAATGGTTGGACAGGACGAGGAGCCCATAGTTGACCTGCCAGAAACCCTGATTTGCCCAAAATAGACTTTTTTTATGGGGTTATGTTAAGGAGCAATTGCTCAAAGCTCCTATAACTACAAAAGAGAATTTGAAAGAAAGAATAAGGGAAATTTAAAAAAAATTGATGTAGATATTTTAATAAATGTCGGTAGATCATTCGAAAATCATATCCGGCTCGAAGGACCATACGATTCCGCCGGGAATATCTTACCCGTAAAAATATTTTAACCTCAGAGCCTAAGCAAACAATTTTCTATCTAAAGTGAACTGTAACTTTAATGGCTAAAGTTATACATCGATAATCTTTACTCATATTATTTCACATGGCTATTAAAACCGGTACATTTCCCCAAGTTTGGAAACTAGTCCGAATCTGTTCTGCTCAAATCTGGTGATTTTTTTATTAGTTAATTACAGACCAATCTCCGTTGTATGTAATTTTGTATAGGTTTTAGATATCTCTCTGTATAATGAAATTTATCGTTGTATTAGAAATGTAATTTCAGCACTTCAGCACGGTTTTATGGAAAACCGGTCCACAGTTACAATCCTGGCGATATTTTCTCAATACGTATCTGAGGCAATTAACGAACAAGGTCAAGTAGACACAGATTTCTCTAAGGCTTTTGTCCGAATAGACCATGGACTCATTATTAGCAAATTAAAAGCCAGCGGATTTAATAACATCGTTTAACACTACTTACATCATATCATGCTTAATGAAAGATTTGGGTCATATAATGGTCCTAATTCAAAATATTTTTATTCTACATCTGGAGTCTCTCAGGGCTCCAATCTTGGACCCTTGTTATTTTTATTATTTATCAACGACATTACAAATGTCATTCCACTGATTTTATTTGCTGATGATTCAAAAATGTATTATACTGTGAACGATATTGACGATTGTGGCTTTATTCCGTATCAAATAGAAAATCTTGAAATTTGGTGCCAGCTGTATAGATTACAGTTAAATCGAAGAAAGAAAAACAACCAATCGAATTTTCTCATAAAATACATTAAATAGATTTAAATCGATGTAAAGTCATAAAAGACCTCGGCGTAATTTTTGACACCAAACTCACATTTAACGATCACATTAATCAATCTGTATCATCCTCATTATGCATGTTGGGCTTTATTATAAGAAACTGTTGGAATCTTCATAATATGCAAGCACTAAAAGTTCTTTATTACTCATATGTAAGGTCTAAATTAGAATACGCCTCGCTTATTTGGTATCCATTCTATAATAACCAAAAATCTGCTATTGAACATGTATAAGGAAAATTCTTAAAATTTATGCATTTCAAAGTTTACGGTTCATATCCCGAAAGAGGTTACGATTCAGTTACTACTTGATACTTTTGATATGCCATCATTACAATTGAGGCATGTTTTAGTCAATTTAAGCTTTAGTTTTAAACTTCTGGACAATAAAGTTGATAACATGTGCATCTCCTTGGAGTTGAATTTTCGAGGGCCAAGGTTTTCCTCTAGACAAATAGACAATTTTAATTTACCAAGGGCTAGAACCAATTTACTGCTCCGTTCACCCATGTATATTATATGTAGTAATTTAAATAAATTAAGTACGTTTTGTGATATATTCAACATAAATTTAAAATAGATGCATAGTATTACTATGGAACACAAACACAATTTTTTAGAATTTCTCAATTGTACAATTTCCAAATGTACAACTATATTATAACCTCATATACTTATTATTATTTGTTTACAATTTAGTTATAAACTATTTGTCCTGTAATTGGATTCTTGTAATCTGCAATTTAGTCTATTATTATTACCAAATTTAGTTATTACTATATTACAGGCTATCAATGGCCATATCTTAAATGATCCTGTCCCAAACAACTAAAACTTTCACAGATGCTCACACCGTAATTTCCTGCAATCCAGAAAACAAACTTTTATATTTAATTTCGCGATATATTGTTTAAAGCTCTTCCACGATTTAAAAACGCCATTATGTCTTGCTTATCTGGTCTAATTCCTCGAAATATATTAGATTAAACTGTAAAATTCTAAACTAACACCATATTGCAGATAAAAGAGATTTGAAATTGTAACAGAGAGGAGACAAAAATCCCAGAAAATAAAACTTTGTTCCCAGTTGCAGTTTTATCGTAAAACTTTACAGGAAAACGTTGGCGCATTGTGTAGTAGATAAGCCGGAATGAGGAGAACACATCCTTTTAGCGTTAAACGTTCATATCCCGCTGTCCAAACCGAAGGCGAGATTTTAATATGTAATCTGGGGAAAGAGAAACAATTATTCCTCCTTAAAAGAGCCATGATTTTTTCGCACGCACCCTGAACAATTTAATCATCATATCAATAAGCTTAAACTTTAATTTAATTACGGGGCAATATCCTAGTGGGACTAATTATCGCCAAGTGGGCCATTAAAACTAAATTCGTGGCAAATATTTATTAAACCGGATTTATTGTCGAAGCGATATTATTACCGCTTTATAGGCTATGAAATTGTATCAGCGCGTATTGGTCGGCAATAAATCAATCATAAATTCTGCAATTTATAATTATTTAATTGCTAATCAAAAAACAAACATAGACGGATACGATTACATGATTTCAAAGCAAGCTTACGTGTGTTTTTTTTTTAATACATTTATTTAACGTCGGCCTATTTCCGCTACCGAGGCAATACGGTATTACAATTATTTATAATGGCAAATAACAAGAAACATCTATAGAATACTTTTCATGTGCCGACTAAAATGAAAAGGAAATATGTTTATCCGTTAGTATTCAAGGATATGACTGATGGTCGATGGTAAGCGCACTTGTCTCTCACCCAAAAGTCCCGGATTCGATACCCGGTCGTGGCAGTGGAAAATACTGTGCGAGGGATTTTTTCCACTATACACGGATATTGGATGTGTATCCCTTGTCTCTAAACGTATAGCCCCCTCACACACAAGGCTCTTCTAGAGCCTTCCGGGATACAGGTTCTACTCAATTTTCCACAGAGAATTCGAATGTGTGAATTCCAATACAAATGGCAATCTAAGGTGATACATAGCATCTTAACATTATCACTTGTTTGCAAACGGAAGTTATTGTTCAAAGTGTATATAGATCTTCGTGATTTGAATATTACACACTGTGTTTTGTCTTGGTTTATCAGTACATATTTTTTCTGAGATCATGTTATCACTATATCACATACTCTATAAGAGAGTGTCATAAGAATTTCTACATTTTCAGGTGTTGTCAAGATGTTCGTGTCATCAGCATATTGTATAATTGTTGGGGATATATTACTTAAATAGAAGTATAGATCGTCTTCAAAAATTAAATAGGCATGGGGCCCAAGATTGAGCCCTGCAGTACACCAGCTAATATGTCGCATGCTGAGCTAATTTTTTTTAATTGAATTTTTTGTGTAGTTCCTGAAGATATAATTTAAGTAAATGTAAAGTTACGTCTGTAATACCACATCTAATAAATCATGATCAACATTATCAATTTTTTTATTTATTCCCTGTCCCTGAACAACAATACCGTGTCATCAGCATAAGCTACATATTTAGCCCCCACATCAAGGGAGAATAAATTATTAACGTATATTAAAAATAGTATTGGTCCAAGGACAGTACCCTGGGGAACCCCCATTTTCGTTATAAGTGGCTCGCTTAAAGAATTGGAAATATACATTACATATTGAGTCCTATTTGGTAGACAGCCTTTGATTATATCTATATATCTAGTCTAGTGGACAACCACGACCTTGCTTTGTCAACGAAAATGGCTGTCTACAGAGCAGTTGTCATTCCAACACTGCTATATGGATGTGAAAGCTGGGTCACTTACCGTCGTCATGTGAAAGAATTAGAACGTTTCCAGCAAAGACACCTCAGAAGTATGATAAAAATCCGTTGGTTCCATCACATATCAAACGTGGAAGTACTCAGGAGAGCAAACAGCCTTCCAATTGAGGTGCTTATTTCAAGAGCACGCCTAAGATGGGCAGGTCACGTTCATCGTATGCATGATAACCGCCTTCCTAAATGTACACTTTATGGTGAATTGCTAAGCGGTAGAAGAAGGCGTGGCGGTCAACGAAAGAGGTTCAAAGACGTTCTCCATGAAAATCTAAAATCCTGCGGTATTGCAGACGAGCAATGGGAACAACTTGCAGCGGACAGAACCGAATGGCGAGGGGCTGTGGCCAGCTATCAAGGAAATGTTGCTGCAAGAAGGCCGAATCCAAGACCTAACCAGGTCTATGTTTGTCCTGACTGCGGTCGGCATGTGCTCTCCCGAATTGGCCTCTATAGCCATAGTCGTGTGCACCGTAGATAAATGGGAATTACAATAGACTACACCTTTTACTTGTTTTTTATTGTACACAATTTATCGACTGTAACATTTTTATACTCGGACTCGAGTAACGGCTAATAATAATAATAATATCTAGTGGTAGACCGCGTATACCATAGCATTGTAGTTTGTTAATTAAAATATCATAGGAGATAGTATCAAAAGCTTTGGAAATGTCTAAAAATACCGCAATACATTTTTTGTTTTCGTTTATTGAATTATTTATATAATTTACGACAACAAATATTGCTAGTTCCGTATTCTTGTTTACTCGAAAACCATATTAACTTTTTGATAACAAACTAAAACATTCTAAATAAACTACCAGTCTCTTTTTTAAACACTTTTCAAAACTCTTGAGAGTAACGTTATTATCTAAGACATCGCCTTGTTAGAAAATTTGTGTTATTACTGATTGTTTAAAATGTAAAATGTTGTGGGACAATTCCTGTGCTAAATATTGTATTTATTATGTGTTTTAATGGAATAATGATATACTGGTGAATTGTTTTCAACAAACTAGTGCTTATTCCATCTAATCCCGGGCTACATTTATTTTTAATGAGTACATATCAGCTATGAGTACTTTACTGAAATCAATAAAAAGTTCCAAAGCTGATAAGTTGCTATCAATTGCTTTAAATATTTCAAAGACAAAGTAAGTAACCCCTGAATCAGTATTTCTGTTTTTAATATATCCATATTGGTTTGGGGAAATTGGATTAGCTTTATTGACTACTTAACATCTATTAATAAAACCTGACTCTCTATCTCCATCCGTAATACACGTTCCAGATGCAAAAATAATATTATTTTTTCTATAAAGAATTACTGTGTTATGTATTGATTGTAAACTTTGAATAACATAATTCTCTGTACAAATACAAATACATATTTTCGATATAAATTGTTCAACAAACGCACAATCGAGAAAACAAATACAGTTACTCACATACGATCGAGTGCAAAATTATTTGCTTCCGTTGTTCCTGCCTGGAAAATAAAACTAATTTATAATGCCAATTGGATTACTTTCAATGATTTCCCAAACTGATACGCAAAAATTCGAAAATCTGTAATCGCTTTAAATTAATCACGATTGTTTATATCTAACAAACCAATATTGGTTTTGACAGAAATCCACCACAAAAAGCTGCGTTATAAAAAGCTAATGGAAATATTCATCGAACAATTAGCGTAAATACAATTGAACAAATGCTGGTAAAATTTAATAGTTTTTCATTTCGAAAAATTCACGCCGTACATATTGAACTTCTTCTCTGCATGGAGCATCTCTTTTTTAAATAATTTTCAACCACGTTTTCTCCCACATCTTGTTGACTGATACTAAAAGCTCTTCTTATTCTCAATTCGAGATTCTCGATGGTCATAACGGGAGTTTTGTAGACCTGTCCCTTTATGTAAACCCAAAGGAAGAAGTCTAATGGTGTTAGATCAGGTGACCTTGCGGGCCACCTTATAAAACCCTGGTTTGAAATTAGTGATGGGCCATAAGTTTCATTCAGACAATCCATAACAACGCGGCTGTTATGGGGCAGTATATAGGGGTGAGCCATTAACCTATGTTGTCCGGTATATACTAATGAAAATTGATCAATTAATCCAGATTTTTTATTACATATATAAACTTTTTTATTAAAATGGATACTTTGGGAAGGTAGAAGTAGTGGAACAGTATCCATCCAATTGAACATCATAAAACAGTTTTATTTTGGTCCACGTTGTTTGTCCCTTTTTGTTGAATATCTAAGATTTCCCCCTTGATGTCCCAACTTTCAACGTTAAAGCTCCTTCCCATCTTATTTGGCATATTTTGAAGCCTTATTAATCCGGACTATTACATCACAAATTACTTTGATAAGTTTAGGCTATAAAGCGCGACTTAAAAACCAATGCTTTTCCAGTATCAACTAGCAAGACTTCCATAAACTTTAAAATTAGCTAAACTTCCTGCTTTTCATTACGATTAATATTCATGCGGCGTACATCTAACATATTTAACTGTTGAGATGGAAGGTATTAAACGCGGGGAAGGAAAGGCTGGATCTCTGCACTGGTGACCTGATTTTCAAATAGCATTTTCAGAAAACGTAACTATCGATTTGAAACCTGAACTTTGCAAGACATTGAATCTCTTGTAAGCTAACTACGAACAAGGGTTGACTATGATAGGGAAAGAAACAAGTTCGTTTGAGTAAAGAAAAAATATGGCCAAATTAACACGCTCTATTATCATCCAAGCAACCTATAATAAAATAAAGAAACAATTGAATTCATTATTTATTATTTAATATATTTGAAAAATAATGCCTAGAAAGTTATAGGCAAAGAATAACTTATATTACTTCTTCCACGATCAGTTACTGGACTTCCACGTTCAGTGGAAGTATAGTAACGCAAAAAAAATATTTTTTTTAAGGCTTAAAATGTCATGAAACGTCGAGATTTTAAATTTGAGCGAAAAAAAAAATTCTGTCTCTCGGTCGATCTGGAACTAGGAACTATTTTGATCTAATTCCGTTGAAGGGTTCGGGGGTAAATAGGATAAATAAGGTTAAATAGGCAAAGCAAGCAGGTAAGAGTCCATGTTTATGACTCTTTAGGTCTGCAAACTGCAAATTTCAACATTATTTTCCGTGGATATATCTGAAAATTAGGCGTATCTTCTCTACTATACTAATCACGTGATTAAACGAAATTGCCAGCGATATTATACATATACCATCTCTAATCACCTGGGTCTGATGGAGGTGCGTCGCATTGAACCCTCATAAAAATTTAACACGTTTAAATTACTAAGACTGATCTCAACCGGGAGGGTGAATTTCAGCTCTCAAAACTAATGAATGAGGGCCCCAGAATCTCCGCCTAAACAGTCAATTTGTATTAAAATTAGTCACTGTTTCATGTGATGTATACAATCATAATTAAAATTGATGGATAAATTTAATATTAATGAATGTGCGGCCTAAGTTTAGCATGACATGTCACAAGTAGGAAAATCGTGGGTACGACAAAACAGGAAACATTGCTTCATTGTGTGGCGTATCTACTGCTATTACTAATTAATTTGTTATTATTATTTTTATATTAAGAAAGATATCTTTGGTATCTAGGTCCGCTGCTAATGGTATCTAAGGCAGGAGAATAATATTTCAAGATTGATATACATACATAATTCTGTTCTTGTGGTTGAACAAGAAAGTATATTTATTTTACGGATCACAATCCTTTGACAACAACTGTATTCTCCACGGTGGAGAAAAGTCACAGACAAATGCGTTATATGGAATTTATAGCGCAATTTACAAACAGCATTCATCATGTTAAAGATAAAGATAACATCATACACTAGTATATCATATATCTGCAGTAAATTCTCCAGATTTTAATTTAAAATCGGTGAGCGATGAACAAATTGGAGATATTAGAACTAGAAACATTAATAAAAAATCAATTATCAAAGAAAAATATTATTCAATATGTATTAGAGAAGTTAAAATTTCAAGTTCACAAGATTAAATTTATGATGATGGTGTGCTGTTTCTAATTCCATTTCGACTTTATATACCTGCCAAAATGAGACGCGCTATTTTTGAAATTTTTCATAATTTGACTCATTCGGGAATTCGAGCAATTAAAAAGTTAATTAACACTAAATATTTTTGGCCTAAAATGAATACAGACTGCACCTTGTAGACAAAAACCATGTATTAATTGTCAGAGAGCTAAAATAAATAGACATACAAAACTCCAGTTGGTAAATTCGAAGTCCCTAGAGGACGTTTTAAGCATAATCACATAGATATTGTAGGTCCGTTACACAACAACATTACAGCAAAAACAGTTGTTGGAACATTATTCCGACAGTATATATGTCATTTTGGTGTATTTACATAACTACAAATCAGGGCGCTCAACTTCAATCTAGGTTATTTTCACAATTTTCAATATTTCTAGGATTTCATAGAATACATACTACCGCATATCATCCTCAAAGTAATGGGTTAGTTGAAAGATTTTACAGAACTCTAAAAACATCGTTGATTGCCGTTAGGTCTTCCAGGAGAATTTTTTTTACCTTTATCGCTGATGTACAAAGCGACCTTTTATGGTGGGATTGTCAACAAACATCGTTTAATTAGCAAATTTTTAAAATTTTAAATCTAGCAAACATTCAATTTTGACGTCTTCAACACTATAATATACTCAAACTATAATTAAAAAGTCTAAAACTATTTTATATTTGCATTAGTAAATCTCAGATTAAGTAAAAATCCTCATTACAGTAAAATTTTAACACAAATGCATAATAAATCTACGACTCAATCTAGTTCCAGGAAGCTAGCCGGCTTTTCTCAGTAGCAGCCCTGTTAGGCTCCTCCCATCGCGCTACAGTGTGCAACGACTCAGCTCGGGCGGCGCAAAAAGGTATAAAAACGCGCAGAAATCGCCTCCGAGGCACAGTCTTCACACAGTCTTCCTCCGGTGTTCATCGAAGTAACTTCAACCAGCGACAGGGCTCTCAACAACATTCAGTCCACCGCGACCATTTTTAAATACGACATCCTAATTAGTAGCGCTTCTTAACTACAAAAAACTGCTGTAACAAAATAAAATAAATCATTTCTATTTTAAATAGTGTTAATATACGGACTTTTGGAGAACGTGACTTTTAATTCATCGGCACTCGCCTACACCTAGAGACATCTACCCTAGCAGAGACTCCTGCTCTGAAAACTTTATAAGAACAATTCTCACCTCATTCTGGGAACACCTACTCTAGAAGGGACCTCTTCCCTGAAATCTAATAAAAAAGAAATCTCATGACCATCTAGGGACATCTTCCCTAGCAGGGCTATCTTCCATGAATCTAAAGTAGGCATCATCAGGGAACCTTTCCCTGCCTTAACCAAAAATACTATCTAAACCACGCCGAAGCTGGTCGCACGAAAACTCCCCCTCTCTCTGTACACGAAGAAACAATTCCCTGATCACCCAACGTGGGGCGCCATGTCAACAGGACTGGTGTTCGATTCATGAAAATTTCGACCTTATGGCAGACGTCGTCAAGAGCTGGATACAAATAGAGAGGTAGATGGGCGCCAGTACCGGGTCCAGGGATTTGTTGAAGCACCAGCGTCGAACTGCGTTGTACCTCAGGGCGTTTTCCTTTTGGATTGGGTTCGTGTGTGAGAGACCAGGGAATTGTTTCTTCGTATAGAAAGAGAGAGGGAGAGAGTTTTCGTACGCCCAGCTTTTATAGTTTTCTGCACCGCCCGAGCTGAGCTGCTGCACACTGTAGCGCGATGGGAGGGGCCTAACCGGGCCGCTACTGAGAAAAGCCGGCTAGCTTCCTGGAACTAGATTGCGTCGCAGATTTATTAATGCATTTATGTTAAAATTTTACTGTAATGAGGATTTTCGCTTAATCGGAGATTTACGAATTCAAATATAAAATAGTTTTAGACTTTTTTATTGTAGTTTGTATGTTATAGTGTTGAATACGTTAAAATTGAATGTTTGCTAGATTTAAACTTTTAAAAAATTGCTAATTAAATGATGTTTGTTGACAGTATTTTTTTTTATACATTTATTTAACGTCGGCCTATTTCCGCTACTGAGGCCTAACACCGGCGCCTGTAGACGAGCTACCCCCAACCAGGAATTTTGCCGAAACTCTTCCCTTAAGAAGAGTAGGGATCTTTTACTTGCCTAACATTTAATAGACAAGGGACCGACGGCTTTACATCCCCTCCTAAGGATGGTATATCTCCTATACAACCCTCGTCTAAGGTTGTATAGCTTCCGCGCATACACTGATATACAAGCCGCTGGAAGATGTATGAGGCGAGGACGCGGTTTCCGTTGGAATGGTCACCCATCCAACTACTAACTGCGCCTGACGTTGCTTTACATCGCATATGTTGACAGTATCTGAGACTGATAAAGTTATTTGTATAAATAAGCATGGATCAGAGTCTACAATTAGTATAGACAGAGTAAAACTTGCTTATTTTTTAAATGTTGTTAGCCCAGATATGGGTAATTCTATTTCTAAAAAAGAGTGCCATTGATTGCTTGATTATTTGACTGTTTCTTCTTTAGAGGTGAAGTATTGCGGCGTATCTACTACTATAAGTTGTAGTTATATTATTTTTATACTAAGAAAGATACCTTTTGTATGGTATCTACGACAGAAGAATAATATTTCAAGACTGATACACATACACAATTATATAATATGATACTTATTTGAATACAACAAATTATACCAAATATTCATATGAATAATTCTTTTATTGTGGTTAATCCCACACATTGTGGAATTATACATTCACTATTTACACGATTTGATCCAAATTTGGTATACATGTAGAGGTCTAATACCTCACATGTTCAACATGCTATACTTTATACGAGGACAATTGAAACTGGTCAGTGTTAAAGCACAGGACCGTGCGCACTGAACTTGATATTTTGTCCTATATATTTAGCAATGGTGTCGAGATTCGAATGGTAGTTGAAACTGTGTAGGCGAGTCCGAGACTGGCAATGTAATCAGCCTGAATGAACCATCTACGACTGCACTGGTTTAAAGGTAATAAAACGGACAGGCCTACTAGCACAAAAAAACTCGTAAATCGTTTCTCAGTAGTCAATGGTGGACTTATGAGATGTGCTGTCAATGTGCCAGTGCAGTGCATAAATACCTATTATAATATCAAGCCTAGGAGTTTCGTTAGTTATTGTTCATATTTATAAATATTTACTACTATATAAAAGGTAAAATATTTTAATTATTTATTAATTTATCATGGCTTTCTGAAGACCATTTGAAACAGAGGATAATATAATAACGCTCGAGAATCTTATCATTTTCTTATGACAAGCATTTCTATTTACCTCCGTCCATGTACGATAAAGAGATGCCGTCTGTTTTTGCTGGCTTTTAGTTTTTATACGGTTTCAATTAAGTTCGTATAGACTTTAGTATATCAAATTTAATTGATAATGAAGCGAGATAAACTAGTAAAAAGCTTGAATAATTGCTTCTTCGTTCGTACTGAAAATATTACAAAGTTGTAAATACAATCACTTATATTTCTGTTCAGTTGCAGGAAATTCTCCGTTATTTTGTATAGCATTCGCCAATCGTATTTTTGTGTGTCTAACCACGAAACATCGAAAGTAATATGCTAAAATTACATTAATTTAATTTGACATTAATCCCTCCTTTATTAATTTCGTACTTTAGTCATGTTAACTAAGCTTTAAGCTTTAATAAAACTTTTAGAAACACGTGTTGATTAATTGTATCCGGCGTTATAAAATTTAATTAAGCTAGGCAGGAATTTAAATTAAGATAAATTTACCTTCGAATACCTTACCTTAACTTTCCTCTTGGAAAAAGATATATCTTCCACTAGATCATGCTTGGTTTTTTTTTGTAAACTTTGCATTAGAGTACTGGGAGAAAATTTCTAAGCTGAAGGTTACACATTATAATAAAAATAGTTAACATTAGACTTGGAACAACAATTAAATAATAAGGTAAAATGTTATATGCGTAAAATAATTTAAGCATTGATCAATGTCAGCATGGACGAGGTACTTTCTTCCGATTATTCACCTGATCCATTAGTTTGCTCCCTGAACTCGTAGTAACGAGTCGAAGTTAATCTCCCATATAATTTCTTGATTAAGCAAATTTAAATTAGTTAATTTCATTTGAATACGTTGCATATTTTACCGATGCTCTTTTGAACTTTAAATTTTGAATGGAACAATTTCCAAGTGCATAATTTATAGATAATTCTAGTACAAATATAAACGTGTCACATTCATAATTGCGATGATTATTAAAATAATTAGCTGTTACAGGATCTGTTAGTGTGATGAACTTAATGAAGTATGTATACTATCTATTTCAACCGCACGATGGGATTTACCCGACAGCTAGATATAATATTTTTAATAAACCATTTACAGGCGTCTAAATATTCATCAGATGCATTTATTGATGAAGATATTGCGCTGACTTGATCGTTACAATTAACGAGTGCTAAGTGTATTTTATATACAAGGTGGATCATTAATAATAGGCTATAGTTCAGCGGAAGGTTCTTTGGGCCAAAATATGAGGATATAACCAAATATGCTTTAGTAAAATGTTGCTGTGGAAAAAAGATGCAGGGTGTTAAAGTTCAAATTATTTTTTCATTTTCTTTTCAATAACTCAACAGCCTCTTGACTGATCTTCGCCAAATTTGCTAGAGGAACTTTTTCTATTCTAAGAAACAATAATTTATATTCTTTCCTTTTATTTAGGTTTTCTACCACATATACAGGGTGTCTCCCCGGGAACTGAATCCAACGATATAGAGAAAAGTACGCATCAGAAAATTTTGAAAATTTAGATAATTACTAATGTCGGTGTGGCCAATCCAACTAAAATAATTACAAGCAGCTGGCACTTCCGCTTATACCGGAAGTCGATCCTAACTTGCTTATTTCAAATGGAACACCCTATATATTTTAGGATTTTCGAAAAGAGCATAAAATGTAGCATATCCTATACCTAACCCTAGGCGTTTCAGAGATATTTGACATTTTATAGAAAATTTGACAGGTGCAATGGTTTGCAAGAACCGTTATAACTTTCTTCGTGTAAAAGATCCTCATTTGCTTCTTGTCACATAAAAAGAACACAAGAAGAACTACGTTCTACAACTGAAATAAATTCAGTAATATCATACCAAGTGTTCCGTTTTTCGCGTTACAATCTGTCAACTTCAAACCGCGGAAACTTGCTTAGGTCAAATGGAACACCCTATATTTTCTTACGTCAAGTTGTGTAAAATTGAATTCCCTTTTTTATGATATTAGCATGTGGGGGTTAAAGTTACAACTTTTTGAAATATTTGCGATTTTATTAGAAATTCATGAATTGTTGTAATCATTTCATCAAAATAGCCATGATACCGAAAATAAAATGATTAAATGTCGTAAATGACAGAACTAAAACGTAACCAAAGCACGCTTTTCAATAAATACACTTTGTTTCATTAAATTTGAATTTCTTTCAAAAAATTATTGAAATGCTTAACTGCACTTTCCTCGAAAACGGTTGGAGTTATCAAAATATTGAAATAACTTGTTAGGTTAACTAAATGATTTATAAAATCAAGTAATTCTTTCTGACAAAAATACGTCTGATATAACCACAATGATTCCATAAGTGTTTACAGACCAAGAGGAGCAAGATATGTCCGTCACATAAGCTAAAATAGTGTATCTAAATTTATGAATAAACATTGATTTCTGGTATCTACAATTAAAATTAACCTAGCACACGTTAACTGTACTGTATTTCTTGAGGTCAAAAAATTAATGTACAACCTGTCTCATACTTTCAAACCTCCAAGATACGTCGTAAAAGTTTGGTAGATATTAAAAATAACTTACGCCAGAAACTTTCGTTCTAGCAAACCTATAATTTACGTTCTTTGAAAAGTATGAGCAGCATAATATTCGCAGAACAGATGGTCCTGTTGAAACTTCTCTCTTAAGACGGGAGACTTTTAGAGATATATTTTGCTCATAAATCGATTGAGTTTTGTTGGATACTTCTTGGTTCTCCCGAGCGATTTTAATTGAAGTGTGGAATGTTTCTTTTATCTATTTTTCAATTTCGCTAGACTTCGTCTTTTCTGAATGCCTTAAAAATAGTATTCGAGATTTGATTTTTATTACGGATTATTGTAATCACCATAAAACTATTAAGACACATTGGAGACATCACTTCTGGGAATGATTTTTCGACAGTTAGCTGAAGAATGATATATATATATATATATATATATATATATATATATATGTTCCGAGAAGTTTCCGCGGTCGTTGGTATGAAAAATACTAGGTTCTCGGGTTGAACCGCGTCTGAGATTGTTAATGTCTCGACGTTTCGGCTCCCGTTTTGGAGTAATTTTCAAGAGAAAAAGTGGGTCAAGTATTTTCTTTGAAAATTTTTACTTGACCCATTTTTTCTCTTGAAAATGACTCCAAACCGGGAGCCGAAACGTCGAGACATCTCAGACGCGGTTCAACCCGAGAACCTAGTATTTTTCATACCAACGACCGCGGAAACTTCTCGGAACACACACACACACACACACACACACACACACACACATATATATATATATATATATATATATATACTACTTCATGAAAAAAGTAGCTCACTTAAATGAAATTGCTATTTTGTTGGATATAAATAATATATGTCTTTGATTAAAAAAGGCTAGACACTACCAATTAAATATAATTTAGTATTTTTATTATTACTGTGTACTATCTAAATAAAAAATAACCCTGTTTTATACCTTTCTCTCAGTCATATCTTGAAAAATCCTAACAAAAGTAGTTTCTGTTTCACTACAGCAATAAATAAAAATATTACAGTGACAGGAATGAGATTTTTATTAGTCCCCCTGCTTCTATTCAACCATTAGAGACGCCGACATATATAAAGGACAAGATTGTATCAAGGCGTGATGTCACAGGGACAGACTCGTATTCCCTGATGGAATCATATGTGAGTTAATAATGACCAACAGAAATTGTCGATTTCGAACTGACCAGGACGGAATTTCTATTTAAGAAACAGCTTAAGTTTGTGGAAATATATTTTTAGTCTTAACATGCACTCTACTAGGTACTAAGTATTTAATAATTATTTTAAACCCAGAATATTGATGCTATACATGTAGAAGCCCTAGAACCTCCCTTAAGCCTTAGAAGGGAATTACTGTGTGAAAACTTATTCTAAAAATGTATGCTGGCAATCTTCCTTCACTTTTTAAAAGAATTTCAACACTCAATAGCTTCGACTTAGTGAATAAATTCTGGGTGAAAAAAAAACTCCAAATTCACTGCTTGTATACACTGATGCATCTAAATCATCAGGCGGGACAGGATGTGCATATTGTATACCTTCAAAAAATACTGAGTGTAAAATAAAACTTATGGCAGAATGTTCCATTTTTACAGCAGAAGCGATGGCTATCTATAAAGCACTTAAATTTATACTTAAATCAAATTTTCCAAAAGTTGTTATTCTTTCCGATTACTTATCTGTTGTACTGGCCTTAAAAAATACCACTATATTTACTGAAAATTAATCCCATTATTATAAGAATAAAAGAATCTAGTGCAGAACATATTTGACGAAGGCAGAGAAGTATATTTTATATGGATAAAGGCGCATATAGGGTTAAAATATTATGAACACGTAGATAATCTAGCCAAAGAAAGTATCATCTCAGGGCTCAATTTCAATTATAAATTATGCCTAATAGACAAACAAGTATACTTCAATCTAAACTAAGGAATAAATGGGAATATATGTGGAAAGAATCAACATTTATACATTCTACGAAGTATTCATTGATTCACTCCGAATTGCCATATGACCTTTGGCACACTATCTACCGGGTGTTAGAAAAGTATGGGAACGGTGGAAAATCTCGAACAGTTTGCATCAAATCGAAAAATAAAAAAAGACGTGTCAAAAATTTTTCAAAAAACTATCTACTGATACCAAAATGACCTCCCCACCCACCACCCTGTGGGTGGGGCGAGGGGAAATTTTAAAATTTCAAATGGAAACTCCTATTTTTTATTGCGGAATCGGATTCTATGGCAAAAAATACGTAAAGTTTATTCCGGACATTTTTTTCGATTCTTGCATGGTGTCGCTATAATCGCAAAAAATGAAAGGAAAACATTACTGTTTCAAGAGTAGCGTCTTGTGCCTATAAAAAATCGTCTAATTCAAAAACTGAAAAACACGTATTTGTTATTTTTACGAAATCTATCCAACGACATTGGATTCGACCCTCCAATCTCTAACCCAATGGGTAGGGCGGGGGGCAACTTTGAAATTTGTGATGAAAATCCATATTTTTTGTAGCGGATTCGGATTCTACGGCCAAAAATACGTGAATTTTATATCGGGCATTTTTTTCGATTCTCGCAAGGTGTCGCTGCAATCGCACAAAATTGAAATAAACCTTAAGCGTCCATAAGTTTGTAAATATTTACAAACTCTAGCTACTCGTGTCGACAAAAAAACATTCAGTTTAAAAAACAATATCTGTGATATCTTGGTTTTTATCAATGTTTTTTTTAAAAGTCTTCTTAATAACAATATTTCTTTTGTGAAATTTCTACGAGAACGTTCCGTTCCTTCCAACTTTTGTAGAGGCAGGAGCGCACTTTTGTACGGAAAAGGTTATTTTATTTTTCATTAGTTCTCACGTTTTAACAGAGAAAGAGGGAGTTTCTCTTTTAATGATGCGGGGGTGGCGCTATAAAGAAAGGTCCTACGATGAAGTTGTGATTGTATTCAACGAAACTTTCCGTGTAGATCAAGTGGGACTTTCGAAATCTACTGTCTCCCGTACCATCAAACGATTCCTAGACACATGGACAAATAAAAGGCATTTGTTGAAAATCGAAGGTTATCAATCAGAAAAGCCAGTCAACATATATATATGAGTGCATTTTCAGTTCATAAGAATTTAAAACTTTTGAAATTTCATCCTTACAAAATTCACTTTCACCAAGAGTTAAATGAAGATGATTTTGATCGGCGACTTGAATTTAGTGAATTAATGATGGAAAGGAGTAACCAAAACCCATTTTTTTTGTCATCTCTACTTGTCTTCTCAGATGAAGCAACTTTCGAACTCAGTGGCCATAATTTCAGAGATTGGAGTGACGAAAACCCTCACTGGATGCTTCAAACACACACGCAGTATCTACAAAAATTAAATGTTTGGGCAGGAGTTTTCAGGGATCGAATCATAGGACCGTTTTTCATAGATGGAAATTTGAATTGAGAAAAATACCTGGAAATGTTGACAAATCAAATAGTTCCCGCAATACAATAGATTGCTGGTGATGAATTCTATAATGTTTGGTTCCAGCAAGATGGGGCTCCTCCACACTATCGGGACTATTTGAATGGTACTTTCGAAAATCGATGGATAGGTCGAAGAGGAACTATTGAATGGCCAGCAAGATCTCCCGACCTCGCCCCACTTGATTATTTTGTTTGGGGCTACGTGAAGGGTAAGGTTTATTTCACTAAACCTCGTGATTTGGAAGAGCTGAGGCAACGCATAATAAACATTTTTGCAGAAATACTACCTCAAATGATAAGAAGTGCTATTGAAAATTTTTACATTCGTCTCGGACAATGCCAAGAAGTCAATGGGCACAATTTTGAATACCTGCTATAATCTTGAAATTAAAACCTGCTAGTGTAGCAGTTAAGCTGTAAACTAATTGCCTCAACTGGCCGAAATCCTCACCTTGCCTTAAATCGCTGAGTTACCTCCTTGCCTTCACTGGCTGGGATCAAGAACTCGGACATGCATACTACCCCGCACATTTATTTTACGACTCGCGTAATTGTGAACATTGCAATGTTACAGGGGATCTTGATCACATATTTTTTTAATGTAAAAAGCACGCAGAAGCCACTGACAAACTATATAATAATTTATGGCAACATTTCGACACCCTTTAATGTAATTCATCTGTAATCTCTAAATTAAAA
This sequence comes from Leptura quadrifasciata, assembly GCA_963675555.1. Lineage (NCBI taxonomy): Eukaryota > Metazoa > Arthropoda > Insecta > Coleoptera > Cerambycidae > Leptura > Leptura quadrifasciata. The sequence goes on along the minus strand of OY776681.1, from coordinate 6,082,341 downwards.
GAAAATTTTTGATTATTTAACTGGTTTCTTAGAAGAAACGAAAATCGAGGTATAGGTTAGCTTTGTTCCTTCTATTTTACACCTGTGTATTAAATATACCTCTTTACCGTAGTCTGATCTTGTGTGTGTGTTCTGAAAAATGTCCTGAAGGACTCCTGGACGAGAAGCGTGTGACTCTCGTGTATCCTTCGTTTGGTATAAACATTTACAATAGATATGTTGTTGGATAGGTTAATAGTTATAATATAAATTTTGTTTTAAACTGTGGTTGGCTGTATGGTTTTGTGCTTTAATACCATTAAAAAAAAACTAGAATAATACCGGTTTACAATAGATAAGAATATGAGGCTAAAAAAATTTTGTGAAAATAATAATAAAATGCCTTTATTTGTAAGTGTACAACAAATACATTATATTTCTAATGCATAAGGCGAAGTCTAACCATGGGGCTACTCTACTTAACCTTAATTTATACGCTATAACAAATTAATATAAGTACATCAAAAGAGAGACAAAACATATTGTGATAATCGATTTATATGCTTATATATATCTAACAATTAATACTAAAATGAAGGCAATCGCACAATTACAAAAATTACGTTTATTTTCTCAAACAGACCAGATCTATCGTAAAATTACGAAAAGAGAAGAAGAGATTTTCTCTTCTGAAATAAATCTAAGCGGTGACATTTGAATTAGTACTGAGTATCATTATGTGTTTTTTAATTTTTTCTCGGAATGTAATGATTTAAGGGTATCTGTAATATCATTATATACATGAGGAGCATTATAGGAGAAAGATCTCGTAAATAATGTTGAATGAAAGCGAGATAGTGACAGCTTATGTATAGACTTCTACTTTGAACATTGTACCTGCAACTCAGTTTTTCTCAAAGATATAATGGTGATGAGGTATTCAGCAAAGAATTTAGAGAAATGTATATATGATATTTATACAAGTATTCAACTTTAAGCCAATTTAGTTATTTTCTTGTATGAGATATATGGTCTAACTTTTTTAATTTGAATACGTATCTACAATAACTATTCATAAACGATATTTAGTAAATTGGTCTAACCATGAATAATAAACCTACTTACAGTAGTTTAAAATAGGTAAGACTAGACTTTCGCAAAGCTTATCTACAACATATCTCAGTTTTGACCATTTTCACCGAGATCCCAAATCTCATGTTTCTTTGCGGGGGCCCTTTGATGTCAAATTTTGCCTATACTTTTCAGAGCAGTATCAAATGAACAAACATTTACTTGAATTTAGATTTAAGTTATTTCGTCGTCATGCTTGGTTTACATCGTTCACTTTGAAAGAATGAAACAACCGTGTATCATCAGCGAAGGCTTGCATATTCGTATATTCAGAACATTTAAATACATCGGCTATATATATATTAAAAGTAGAAGAGGCTCCAAAACAAAACCGTGTAGTACGCCAGAAGTAATATTTGTTATATCAGAATATTCATCATTTAGAAACACTATTTGTTTCCTATTTGCAAGATATGATGAAAAGAAATTTACCGATGCGTTCTCAAAACCATAAAAGTTTAACTTCACGCATATCAGTGCGTGATCAAGAGTATTGAATGCTTTTGAAAAATCTAATAAGGCTAATGCGCATGCCTCGCAACTGTCCAAAGCGTTAATGATGTTGTCGGCTATGTTTAGTAAATCTGAGGTGGTACCATGCCCCTTTCTGTAGCCAGACTGTAAAGTTGAAACTATATTGTTTATTGTGACAAATTCCTAAATTTACGGATAAAATACTTTTTCTAGGACTCTTGATATAGCTGGTATAACGCTTATTGGAAAAAGATAGAATTTTTGATAAAATATGCTTGAAATATCGAATAACTATTTTCTAATTAGTAGTCATCTATCAAGCAGTCATGTTGTTTAATTCGCATATATTTATGTATTTTAATTTATTTAATTTAATTTTACTTTTATTAATCAATTTCATCGCCACCATTGCATCAAGCAAATACCCAAGGTCCTTGATGCTCACTGAATAAACCAAGATACTCTTCCATCGCATCCTCCTGACTTAAACCTCACTGATATTTCTTCAAATTCTTTATTCATCGTGTTTAATTCACACAATAGTGGGCTTTTGAGCCGTAAATACTTTGGAAGTGTGTGATGAATTTCCCCAGAAAATTAGACCATAAGATAGACCAAGCTGGACTAAACCAAAGTATGTTAATTCCAATGTATTAAGAAAGACAGAGGAGTTCAAGTATCGAATAATAAAATATAATTTACTTCATTTTTTCAATAAACTTTCGGTGTAGGATTTATTGAGTAGAGCACCATCAACCATTTCCAGAGGACATTAGGTCGGGTATTCATCCCATTCTATGGACCCAAATCCCACAAAATCTGATAGATCACATCACTAGAAGCATGGTTAGGTGTATCTTTAAAGTAATTAGTGTGAGAGGCCAGAATATAAGGTTTTGATGATAAGTTTGGGACGTTCTTGGCATCCTTTTTTGAACTAAAATGGTTTCTCTTCGTCGGCATCGTTTCATAACCAAATTATACAAAAAGGTTAATGAAGTAATTGTCAATTCCCACATAACAAATTTGTGTAAAATTATTCCATAAAAATCCTTATTTTTTCTATAGTAAAAGAATAATAATGCATTTCTGAAGTTCGTGCATCTTTTTATCGAGATTTGGGATGACTTACTAACTTTAAACGAACAAAATACATTTAAATTAACAAATAGGGGCATACTCCTTTATCAAAGCACTTTAACAAGGAGTCTACAATTCGTTGTGGGTTAACCATAAATATAGAACTAACTTGAAAAGACGCGAAACATTCCCACTGCTCATCAACATCAAATCTAATATAGGGGTGATTTGTTTTGCACTACATCACTACAAGCCTTAGTCGAGAGGGTGGTGAGACGGAGGCATATAAGAAGCATGGGCGTGTACAAAAACGACTTGTACACGTCCTTGAACTACGTCATCACGGTGTACCAAAGGTTGCGGTAATCGAGAGGAAGCTGGGCTAGGAACCTTGCGTTAACGGAAGGCAGCAGTTCGAGACCGCAATAAGGATAACGCCGTATCCTTGTGATGTTCAGAGGCACAGGGCGTGACTAGGAACAAAACCTAACGTTTGTGAAAGTAATTTAAACACAAGAAATATACAGTAAGCGATGAATGATGCTGGAGAAGCGGAAAACGGTGGCGATAAGTTAACATTGTGGAGTTAATCAGTACATTAAATATAAATATCAGTGAACTTAAAAAAAAACTAGTTAAAGTTTCGAAAAACATAATAATTTTTAATTCTCCAACAGGACGTTTATAAAAAATAAAAAAACGGCATAATCAAGCAACGTTTCGGGAGGGTTTTTCACCATCTTCAGACAATCTTCCAAAATTGTACGAAATGATGAACAGTTAGTTTCATCATTATGCGCTTGTTGTCAGATGTTTAGGACGAATGCTTTACCATCTTCAGGTCATTGTAAATAGCTTAAAGTGATGAAATCTTGATTCAAATTTTATTTATTTATTTATTATACACTGTTCAACAGGTAAACACCCAATTACAGAACAGGAAAGTACAGAAAAAAATACATATATACATATAAAATATATATACAAAATGCTTTGAATATATAACATATATTATACCGGGTGTTAGAAAAGTATGGGAACGGTGGAAAATCTCGAACAGTTTGCATCAAATCGAAAAATAAAAAAATACGTGTCAAAAATTTTTCAAAAAACTATCTACTGATACCAAAATCACTTCCCCACCCACCATCCTGTGGGTGGGGCGAGGAGCAACTTTAAAATTTCAAATGGAAACCCTTATTTTTTATTGCGGATCGGGGGCAACTTTGAAATTTGTAATGAAAATCCCTATTTTTTATAGCGGATTCGGACTCTACGGCCAAAAATACGTGAATTTTATATCGGGCATTTTTTTCGATTCTCGCAAGGTGTCGCTGCAATCGCACAAAATTGAAATAAACCTTAAGCGTCCATAAGTTTATAAATATTTACAAACTCTAGCTACTCGTGTTGACAAAAAACATTCAGTTTAAAAAACAATATCTGTGATATCTTGGTTTTTATGAATGTATTTTTTTAAAGTGTTCTTAATAACAGTATTTGTTTTGTGACATTTCTACGAGAAAGTTCAGTTCCTTCCCACTTTTGTAGAGGCAGGAGCGCACTTTTGTACGGAAAAAAGTTATTTCATTTTTCATTAGTTCTCACGTTTTTTTTTTGCATAATGGCTACTTTAACAGAGGAAGAGAGAGTTTCTCTTTTAATGATGCGAGGGTGGGGCGATGTGGGTCTTATGATGAAGTTGTGATTTTATTCAACGAAACTTTTCGTGTAGATCAAGTGGAAATTTCGAAATCAAACGATGCCTAGACACAAGGACAAATAAAAATCGCCCAAAATCTGGAAGACCAAAATCTGAAACATCTGAAGCTCGACAAATGGAAGTGGCCCAGGCATTTGTTGAAAATCGAAGGTTATCAATTAGAAAAGCGTCAACAGCTTGATATGAGTGCATTTTCAGTTCATAAGAATTTGAAACTTTTGAAATTTCATCCTTACAAAATTCACCTTCACCAAGAGTTAAATGAAGATGATTTTGATCGGCGGCTTGAATTTAGTGAATTAATGATGGAAAGGAGTAACCAAAACCCAAACTTTTTGTCATCTCTACTTGTCTTCTCAGATGAAGCAACTTTCGAACTCAGTGGAAAAGTTAATCGCCATAATTTCAGATATTGGAGTGACGAAAACCCTCACTGGATGCTTGAAACACACACGCAGTATCCACAAAAATTAAATGTTTGGGCAGGAGTTTTCAGGGATCGAATCATAGGACCGTTTTTCATAGATGGAAATTTGAATGGAGAAAAATACCTGGAAATGTTGACAAATCAAGTAGTTCCCGCAATACAAGAGATTGCTGGTGATGAGTTCGATAATGTTTGGTTCCAGCAAGATGGGGATCCTCCACACTATCGGGATATTGTTAGGGACTATTTGAATGGTACTTTCGAAAATCGATGGATAGGTCGAGGAGGAACTATTGAATGGCCAGCAAGATCTCCCGACCTCGCGCCACTTGATTATTTTGTTTGGGGCTACGTTTATTTCACTAAACCTCGTGATTTCGAAGGGCGGAGGCAACGCATAATAAACATTTTTGCAGAAATACCACCTCAAATGATAAGAAGTGCTATTGAAAATTTTTACGTTCGTCTCGGACAATGCCAAGAAGTCAATGGGCACCATTTTGAACACCTGCTATAATCTTGAAATTAAAACCTGCTAGTGTAGCAATTAAGCTATAAACTAATTGCCTCAACTGGCCGAAATCCTCACCTTGCCATAAATGGCTGAGTTACCTCCTTGCCTTCACTGGCTTTGATCAAGAACTTGTCTGAAGTGGCTGAATTAAGAGGTAAAACCATTGTTAGTTTTTTCTAAATCGAGTTTCTTGTTGCGTTGTAAAAAATGTAAATTGAAAATTACTAGCTGCTAATAAATTTACAGAATGTTAATAGTTGTTGTAATTTCCGCATGACCGTGTAAAATCACTGTTCCCAAAACAGCTCGGGAAATCATTCACTCTGAGATCAGTAGTTTTACTTTTCGTATTTTTTTTAAGTATGCGTTCAAAACTTTCATGTTTCCACTAAATTTTTTGCAGCGACACCTTGCGAGAATCGATAAAAATGCCCGATATAAAATTCACGTATTTTTGGCCGTAGAATCCGAATCCGCTATAAAAAATAGGCATTTTCATTACAAATTTCAAAGTTGCCCCGCCCCACCCACTGGGTTAGGGGTGGGAGAGCCGAATCCAATGTCATTGGATAGATTTCGTAAAAATAAGAAATACGTGTTTGTCAGTTTTTGAATTGGACGTTTTTTTATGGGCACAAGACGCTACTCTTGAAACAGTAATGTTTTCTTTTCATTTTTTGCGATTACAGCGACACCATGCAAGACTCGAAAAAAATGTCCGAAATAAAATGTACATATTTCTTGCCGTAGAATACGATTCCGCAATAAAAAATAGGAGTTTCCATTTGAAATTTTAAAGTTTCCCCTCACCCCACCCACAGGGTGGTGGGTAGGGAGGTTATTTTGGTATCAGTAGATAGTTTTTTGAAAAATTTTTGACACGTATTTTTTTATTTTTCGAGTTGAAGCAAACTGTTCGAGATTTTCCACCGTTCCCATACTTTTCTAACACCCGGTATGCTTGTTATACGCTTGTCGCGAGTTTTTCCTGTGTAAAGGAGATTGCTCACGGCAAGCTTTTATGTCATACAAAAAATTATATAATGTAACAAGACAATGGGTTTAATTTTCTTCAAAGTTTATTTTCTATTTTTAGAGCATTTAAATAACAGCTTTTTTTTAAAATATTTTTTTATATAATTTTATTTTTTGCTTTTTTGTCTTTTGATATGCATAATCTCCAGTTATCGATTTTGAAACGAATCGGATCATAAACGGTAAAGTCGTCCGCCATCTTGAACTAAATTTTTGACTAGAAATTCATAATCTGCGACCCCGAAAACCCTAGATATCGATTTTGATCGATTCGGACCTAAATGATAAAAGTCGTCAGCCATATTCGCGCCGTCATTTTGAATCTCTGAATTTTGAATAAATCGGACATAATTTAGATCGCCCCCAGATGACCGGAAATGAACAGATTTTAAGGCATAAGTTAAATAAAGCCATTAACGGATAAGAAAATATCTGAGCGCAGTTCCTAATAAGAAATGCCGGAACGCGATCTGGCCCCGTCGTCATTCTAGGTTTAATTTGTTTGATAGCTTTAACTACGTCAGGTTCGTCAAAGGCTCGTATATGAATGGATAGTAACATTATTCAATGCATCATTGAAGTTTATAGCTGAGTCGCCACCATCAGGTATATAAGAATCACCAAAAAAATTAGCGAAAGCATTTAGTATAGCACTTATGGCAGTTTATTTGACCGTTAAAATGCATGTGGTTGGAAATATTAGTCACGCCTTTTTTACTGTTAATAAAAGCCCAGAATTTAGAAGCATCAGTTTTGATATTTAATAAATAATATAATAAATAAACACCACAGAAATTAGACGAATTTCTTTCTGATCTTCAAACAGAGTCTTTATACGAGACATCAAATTTAATTTTCGATTTTAAACGCTTAAATTCATTAAGTACATCAATTTCACCTGAAGTTTTGTATGTATGCCACATTTTAGCTTTTAGTCTGATAGCTTTTATAATATTGAACTTAAACAAGGGAGGATACTTATATTACTTGTTGTTACCTTAATACTAATATTTATCTTGGGCATCATACTTTTACCTGGCTATCCATAAGGTTGGTAGCGTCGAGACGCGGCACATTCAACAGTATAGTTGTTTTAATTCGAATTTAATGTGAAAGGCTATTTTCATGAAGGGTATTAATCGTAATCTGGGTTAATCGTTTTCAATTTTGCCTCACTGCCGTACGAGAATAAAATGACCGTAAAATATTGGATTGTCCTCTGGGGTCGGATAGATTATACGGTTTAAACGGATTCGGTGTGAGATGTGGTTTATTTATACAAATAAAGAATGTACCTTTAAATACGATTCACAAAAAAAAATGCAAATACGAGGTGGGAGTTAGAAATTGAGTTTATTCAAGGACTACAGTACAGGCTTTAAAAATATATGAGGAGGTGGAGGTGGAGGTGGCCCCAATGTAAATGTTTGTATGTTTGATTGTTTATATCTTCTTTCAGAATTCAAGTATCGTTTGAAATATTAAAACGAAAGTTTTAAATTCTTCAGAATTTCTTCTACATTTTGAAGGTGGTAGTTTGATGAGCTTTTCTACAACGATACAATAAAATTTGTCTTGTCAAAACGTCTACTTAGACAAATATAAAGACGAAATACTTATACATTTTTAGGGATATAAACATGTGAAAGTCTGTAGGAGATTCTGGATGTATTTTTTTATGATTGCAGTTCCTCCCATTGGTTAGCAAAGGGCATACAAATACTGTTTACACGCTTTAACAAACACTGCAAATATGATATCTTTAAGGTGTATAAAACTCGATTTATTTGGGAAAAACTTAATCGCTAGAGTCAAGTTGATGTCATATACAGGGTGTCCCACAGAGAACTGAATCGATCGATATAGAGAAAAGTACGCATCAGAAAATTTTGAAAATTTAGATGATTACTAATGTCCGTGTGGCCAATCCAACTAAAATAATTACAAGCAGCTGGCACTTCCGCTTATACCGAAAGTCGATACCAACTTGCTTATTTCAAATGGAATACCCTATATATTTTAGGGTTTTCGAAAAGAGCACATAATTCTGAGTCGAAAATATGTAGCATATCATATACCTAAATCTAGCCGTTTCAAAGATATTTGACATTTTATAGAAAATTTGACAGGTGCAACGGTTTGCAAGAACCGTTATAACCTTCTTCGTGTAAGACATCCTCATTTGCTTCTTGTCACATGAGAAGAACACAAGGAGAACTACGTTCTACAACTGAAATAAATTCAATAATATCTTACCAAGTGTTCTGTTTTTCACGTTACATTTTGTCAACTTCAAACCGCGAAAACTTGTTTAGGTCAAATAGAACACCCTGTATTTTTTACGTCAAGTTGTGTAAAATTGAATTCCCTTTTTTCTGATATTAGCATTGTGGGGGTTAAAGTTATAACTTTTTGAAATATTTGCGATTTTATTAGAAATTCATGAATTGTAATCATTTAATCAAAATAGCTATGATTAGAAACAATCAGTTATTATCTTGTGTCAAAAAATTCCAGCCCGTTTAAATTTTACCAATGAAAACTTTTTAAATTTGTTTATTATTTATGGAGAATGTGATAAAGTAATATCAAGAACTTGTAGCACATTTGCTACTCGATATCCACAAAAACGCAAAATAACACTAACACTGTAACATGCGTATTAATCGAATTGAAGATATGGCATGGACTAACATAGTAGAGATAAGATCAATTTAAAATATGATTTCATTTTAATTTAATAACTGCTCAACATTCCGCCCTCGAATCTCGACACATTTTTCGCACCTTCGGATTAGTTCCTCATGGGTAGCTCTTCTAATTGAATCGTGTGATATGTTTTGAAATGCATTTCTTACTCTTTGCATACAATCTTCAATGGTTGTTAATGGTCTCTCATAAACTTTATTTTTAATAGTTCTCCAAATGAAATAATCCAGAACTGATAAATCGGGCGAGCGAGGAGGCCATAAGAAAGGTCCATTATTGGCAATCCATTGATCATAAAAAGTTTCTTGTAAATAATTATTAATTAAATATGCGTTATGTGGGGGAGCACCGTCGTGCTGATAAAAAATGTTTCTATGTTCGGCGAGAGGTAAATTTTCTAAATAGTTATTATTCAAATTTTGTAAGATATTCAGATATCTTTCACCTAAAAAAAAAAAAACAAAAATTTACCTATACATATTAGCAGAAGAGAAAATTTAATTTACCGTTGAAATTTTCCTGATAACATTGTAATGCCATCACTCTATCGTTTCTTATGGCACAGTAAACATTGAACTGCCAACTTTCCTGAAAGTTTCGCTCTCTGAACATATGAGGATTTGAGTCACTCCAATAATGCGAATTGTGTCTATTAAAAAGTCCATTTTTAGTAAATTTTGCTTCATCTGTCCATATAATATTTCCCAAATAAAAATCGTGACCCTCAGACCTTATTAGAACAAACTCACAAAAATTCTGTCTTCTTAGAAAATCTGTTTCTTTTAATCCTTGAACCATATGGAATGAGAACGGGTGAAACTTATGTTTTAATGAGATTCTGTGAATTGAATCCTTGCATAGTCCCGATTCCAGAGCAGCTTGTCTTAATGACATCCTTGGAAATGCATGAAAATATCCCAGAATGACTATTTCATTGTTTTCGTCATCAACAATAGGCTTTCTTCTTTGCAATTTTGCCTTGATAGAGCCATAATTTTTAAAATTTTCCAGTATGCGTTCTACAGTGTTTGGTGACGGTTTCCGTTTTTCTGGATATCGAGTAGCAAATGTGCTGCAAATTCTTGATATTACTTTATCACATTCTCCATAAATAATAAAAGAATTTAAAAAGTCTTCGTGGGTGTAATTTAAACGTTCTGGCATTTTTTGACATAAGATAATGACTGATTGTTTCAAATCATGGCTATTTTGATGAAATGATTACAACAATTCATGAATTTCTAATAAAATCGCAAATATTTCAAAAAGTTGTAACTTTAACCCCCACAATGCTAATATCAGAAAAAAGGGAATTCAGTTTTACATAACTTGACGTAAAAAAATACAGGGTGTTCCATTTGACCTAGACAAGTTTTCACGGTTTGAAGTTGACAAAATGTAACGCGAAAGACGGAACACTTGGTATGATATTATTGAATTTATTTCAGTCGTAGAACGTAGTTCTCCTTGTGTTCTTTTTACGTGACAAGAAGCAAATGAGGATCTTTTACACGAAGAAAGTTATAACGGTTCTTGCAAACCGTTGCACCTGTCAAATTTTCTATAAAATGTCAAAATAAATATGTCTGAAACGGCTAGGTTTAGGTATAGGATATGCTACATATTTTCGACTAAGAATTTTATGCTATTTTCGAAAACCCTAAAATATATAGGGTGTTCCATTTGAAATAAGCAATTATTTTAGTTGGATTGGCCACACCGACATTAGTAATTATCTAAATTCTCAAAATTTCCTGATGAGTACTTTTCTCTATATCGATCGATTCAGTTCCCGGTGAGACACCCTGTATACCGACTTTATAAGTGTATATAATTATCAACAAAAATTCCATTCCTCAGCCAGTTCCTTTAAAAAGAACCGGTGTACGCCTCTGTTCGAAAGTTGATAAATGTTCAAGTTCCTCAACACAACAAATTTATCTTGTTTATAGAGTTTTAATAGAGCCGGGGATGGGAAGCATAGTTCTGAAAGTTCACAAACATCACTGCTGGGGATTTAAATTTGTGAACCATTGTTATAACTAAATCACGACATATTATTCGTGCTGCTGTAACACCGACAAGTCTAGGAATTGAATAGATTTTAGTGAGAAGTTGTAACACGGCATAAAGGCATGCATTAGAACATGAACAATGACAAAGGGTGTGTTAAAGAGTGTTTTTCCATGTCCGCAAAGCCCTTTGTGCACATTGTTGCCGAATACAAAGCGGGTGGATCTGGTTAAATGACTGAAGCAAATCCAGCCAGCTTTATCTCATAATTTAATTAATTGCATTACTCTGAAAAAAATATGCAAGAAAGACGATGGGCATCGGTGTACAACCTAAAATGTAGCAGATACGCCTAATATATTCCCTGATCTCAGTCCAATTGAGCATCCGTGAGACAGCATGGGGTTCACAGATCATCCAAAAGACGAGGAGAATATCCTTGCAAACTGTCAAATGTCTCGACGTGTTTGAAAAGGCGTTGCAAATCTATTATTTGTACAATTTTGCGTATAACAAGAAACGATATTTTTTATATGAATCTCCCGGAATAGACCAAATAACTACAAAACACTTAAAAAAATTAATCTAATATTCTTAGTATCCTAGTACATTTGATTAACTTTTCATTCTAAAATGGACAATTTCCAAACTCACTAAAACAAGATATTATTCCATCTATATTTAAAAGCGGCGATAAATTTGTTACAAACAACTATAGAGCATAGACCGACTTCATAGCCATTCACTGTCTCAGAACATAATATTGCCAAAGCAATTCGGATTTAGACAGAACTGCTCCACGGAAAACGCCTTATTTCATTTTACAAACAAAATATATGACAAATTGTTAAAACATGATATTCTTAGTCGCAAACTTCTCTATAAAATCCTCATTTTACTATAAGGAACGTAACCAGATTGCAACCAACAGCTACTCTCCGGGATATGTGCCCCGCCGAGCGCTGAATTACAAGTTTCAAGCGTGGCGCGTTAAGGGTGATAATTGAAAATTACCATCAAGACGCTAATGTTTCGATTGCAACAAACACCAGCCGAAAGACTGATCCTACTTAAAGGAGCTCTCGTGCCAGTCTTCCCAAACCACTTGCAGACTGCAGTTTCGAGCTGTTGGCTGTCGTCAGTGCAAGGTAGGCATGTGACCACTGTGGGACGGCTGGCAGTCTTGTTACGTTCCTTATAGTAAAATAAGGATTTTATAGAGGAGTTTGCGACTAAAAATATTATGTTTTAATAATATTCCGCCCTCTAAAAGCACATTTGAACTATGAAAAATGAAAAAAACCATTGCCATATTTTTAGATCTGGCTAAAGCTTTCGATAGCATATCACACGCATTATTGTTGGAGAAAATGGAGAAATACCGAATAGGAAAGTAGCATTAGATTGGTTGAAAAGCTATTTATCAAATAGAAAAGCTTTAGTAAAAATTGATAAAACATTAAGTAGTCCAGAAAATGTGGCTGGCATATGGTGTTCTACAAGGAACAGTTTTAGGCCCGCAATTATTCCTTTTCTACATAAATGGCATGCTGGAAATAGATATAATCATCGAATATGGTGATGATACTGTTCTAACGTTCCGCGTTACATATTGGTCTGAGGTCAAAAGAAAAGCGAAAAGGTATAAAATTAAATGCTGGATGTACAATAATTTGTCAAGCCTCAATCATGCAAAAACAAAGTTCATTACTTTCAGCAATAGCTCAAAACTACAACCGAAAATTGACAATTTAAAATTTCACGAAAAATGTGATTTTGAAAAATATATAAATAACCCAAAAATGGATACTTAAAGTAGTACTGCGGAGAAGTAGAAGATATTCTACAACTTTTTTCTAGATAGTAATATCTATCTTCAATATCAAACAAAGTTGTCAATATTTATAATGCACAATTTTCATTCATTGGGACGAATTATTGCATTTGATTTCCATAATTTTAGAATAGTTATATTAATAATTATCATTAGTCCTTTATCTGTTAGTTTTAATTGTTAGTTAGTAACGCTTAAATAGAATCCACATTGTTAATTGTTAATACTGATATAGTAAATACGGCCAAAATTGAAACTGGTCAGTTTTAAAGCACAGGACCGTGCGCACTAAACTTGATATATATTTTGTCCTAATATTTGGCAATGGTATCGAGATTCGAACGGTAGTTGAAACTGTGCAGGCGAGTCCGAGACTGGCAATGTAATCAGTCTGAATGAACCATCTACGACTGCACTGGTTTAAAGATAATAAAACGGGCAGGCCTACTAGCACAAAAAAACTCGTAAATCGTTTCTTTATCAGCCAACGTGGAAGTCTAACCACGTGCTGTCTATGTGCCAGTGCAGTGCATAAATACCTATTATAATATCAAGCGTAGGAGTTTAGTTAGTTACTGTTCATATTTATAAATATTTACTACTGTATAAAAGGTAAAATATTTTAATTATTTACTAATTTACCATGGCTTTCTGGAGACCATTTGAAACAAAGGATAATATAATAACGCCCGAAAATCCCGAAATAGTTGAACCGGTTATTGACGAGAAAAACCAAGATTTACACGTACAAAGTCAACGTATTATTTTAAATATACATGAATGTTTGAAAAGCGAAAATCCTGAACAATGTGAGAAAGAAATAATACGACGTATTAACGAATTAACTAAAATATCAAAATCAACAATTTATCGCGTAATTCAAGAAGGCGATGTTATAGATCACAGCGCAAAGAGGAAACGGAAAAATACGAAATTAAAAAATATTGATGATGCCACTAGATATGTAATACGGCGTATAATTTATAATATGTATGAAGAAAATATAGTTCCTACGTTAAAAATGATTCAAGAAAAATTGAGCGATTATCCTGATTATAATTATAGGTCTTTAGACACACTACGAAATGTCTTATTAGAATGCGGTTTTAAACATAAAAAACAGTCGTATGGTAATTGTGGAATCGCGACGTATAGTTTCACTTCGAGTAGATTATTTGGAAAAAATTAGAGAATATCGTAAACTAAACAGGCATATAGTGTATCTAGACGAGACGTTGATGCATGATGTTGTTCAGTATGGTTGGATAGATACTTCGCACAATTGTGTTTTAAATACTCCGTGTTCTAGAGGAAAACGCGTTATCATACTTCACACGGGAAGTGAAAATGGGTTTGTACCCAATGCGTTGTTGCTCTTGTCACCCAAAAAAATATCGCAGTCTTCTGCAGACTATCACGAAGACATGACAGCCGATCTATTCGAAAAATGGTTTTCTCAACAGCTTCTACCAAATATTCCGCCAAATTCGGTAATTGTATTAGATAATGCTTCTTATCACTCGCGTATATTAAATAAAATACCAAATAACAGCACAAAAAAGGAAGAGACATTTTAAAATTCATGAGAAAAAAAAAATGGAAATTCCTGTAAAAGTTCCAATAAAACGCAAATTACTGAAAAGAATAAAAGAACAGAATCTAATATACACGGTCATACACTTTTGCGGTTACCTCCATACTATTGCATATTTAATCCTATCGAGATGGTTTGGGGAACACTAACAGTACGTTTACGAAAATGTAACAATTCTCCAACGTTAAGCGCGATAGTAGTTGATCATATAAGAGAAGTAATAAATGACGTTGACAATAATACTGATTTATGGAAAAATTGTGTTATGCATGTAATTGGAGAAGAAAATCGATATCCAACGCTACCCCCTAGTGCGCCCATTTTAATTCAACTGAATAATGATTCCTCCTCAGAAAGTGAAGATTCGGACGCGTCAATTAACATTTAACTTTTCTTCATTTTTTCATTCACTTTTTTATTGTTACATTTCGTGGAATATATTTTGTTTAGTTGACAAGATATTTTAATTTGTTATTTAATTGTAGAGAAATATTTTAATTTTGTTTTTATTTATGTTTTATATAATTATACAAATATTTATTTTTGTTTTCATATAAAATTCTTTGCTTTGTTCAAGAAACTTACTTTTTATTTTAGAAGAAACTTAAATTTTTATTTTATTTTTGACTAAAATCGTTGCCCCTCGTTAATCCAACCTGCTCCATCCCCTCCTGGCAAGATATGTTCATACCTTCTAGTTGGTCCTTGCTGAGCAATAACATATTGCAATATAATATGGGTTAACTTTAAAACTAAAACCAATAAATTTAAATATGTAGACTTTATATCTAAAACTGATATAATACCTCAAAAATATGTTATTGGCGAAATGAACCTAATAAACAAAAAATAATAAAAATGAATGCAATTTTAACATTTTATTATGACAATCATTTCTATTTACCTCCGCCCATGTACAATAAAGGGATACCGACTGTTTTTGCCGGCTTTTAGTTTTTATACGGTTTCAATTCCAGTCGTATATACTTTACTGTATAACGCTACACAAAACAATATTTTTGTAAAATGTTAAGACACAAAATGATTTCCTTGTGAAATCAGGCGCACTTATACTATCAAAAATAACTACTGTAAAAATAATATTGTAAAATAGGGTTAAAATAAAGTTATTAATATTATTATTATTATGCTGGCGTTAAATTTTTTAATGTCTTCTGGAAACGAGAGAAATAGAACTTTAATGCTTAAAAAGTTATAAAAAATATTTAGAGTTAACTGACACGACCCGAACACATTTTATTCCTTCTTAAATTGATGGCTATAAAAAGTGTATAAATCAACGATTTCCCAATAAGGATGAATTGAGAAAAAGGCGTTGATATGGGGAAGGAAGAGCGGAGTGGATCAGATGAACGGCGGTAGTTTTCAAACTCGAATAAACTTTAACGATAAATTACTGTTTCATGAATAATTTCCTGTGTAAATGTGATTTGTTAGGTAATTTTGTAAAAGAAAGAGATGCCCAGTTGCTCATAGAATCTACCTATTATAAGATAAAAAACTTATGAAAGTTCCTAAAATAGGAGGAGGATTTAACATAATTTTTATTTGTGGTTCGAATAATAAACGCCTAAAAAATTTTTTTAAACTGAAAGTACATTTACATATTATAAAAGACGATTGCTTGTCTTGAATTTAAATATCATGAGGCAAAACCAGGATGCAAGCCCACTGCTCAATAAATTTAATATAAATTATATAGAACATAGTGTCTTGATTATACACTGTATTATATAGATTAAAATGAACGTCTCGGTCAGGGTAGTAACTAGAAATAATATAAGTTTCTCATCCTTGGTTGATTTAGGCCAACATTATGCTGTCTAAATGACTTAAATGAGCCTAATATATTTTATCTCGCCCAGTCAACGGATCATTGAAGGAAGAGGACTATAAATGGGGCCCTTAATTTGATCCTTGAGTGACACAACTGGCAAAAATAAAAAAATTATATAGCATAGGAAATGAATGTAAAAAAGGGCATAAATTCTTAATCGTTCTACTTCAATGTAAAGACTTGAAAATGATATGTATACCTTTGAAAATTAGTGCACTAACCCCGGCGAAGGGGTGCATTAATTTCCTCTACTGTAAGTCCCACCTGAATTTTGAAAAATTTACTATATTTTTTTTTTATACATTTATTTAACGTCGGCCTATTTCCGGTACTGAGGCCTAAAACACCGACGCCTGTAGACGAGCTACCCCCAACCAGGAATTTTGCCGAACCTCTTCTCTTAAGAAGAGTAGGGATCTTTTACTTGCCTAACATTTAATAGACAAGGGACCAACGGCTTTACATCCCCTCCGAAGGATGGTATATCTCCTATACAACCCTCGCCTAAGGTTGTATAGCTTCCGCGCATACACTGATATACAAGCCGCTGGAAGATGTGTGAGGCGAGAACGCGGTTTCCGTTGGAATGGTCACCCATCCAAGTACTAACTGCGCCTGTCGTTGCTTTACATCGCATACCGAAGTATGTACATAGTAAAGACGCACCTACGCTCGCCCCCAATTTACTATATTCTTTGTGTAAATAATAGAATCCGGTGCATTTGATCAAGATTCTTGCTCATATCTTGTATTAAAATCTCCAGATTAAAAAATTAGGCCTCCAATTTTTTTTTGGTATAGGTTCATATTTCTTGACTGTTTGTTAAATGATTGTAAATAATATTTTCATCTTAAAAAATATTTATAATTCCGATTTTAGGCATTATTTTATCTAAACTTTAAAATTATATTTTTTTTTTGTTTCAAGCCCTGTTATGAAACGTCTTTTTCTTGAAGTTCTTTGAATCAAATCACACACTATTTTCAATTAATATGTAAGGGCAACTTTTCCAAACATGTATGTTGTATACGTTAGGACTAACTCAATTTATGACTAAAAGTAAATTTCACTGGAACAATGCACATTGTTTCTCCCTAACGTTCGATTTTATAATCTCCCGTGAATCGGGATTTCACTCGCTCTTCGGAATGTACGATTCAGGATATATTCAATTCCCATTTGAGATTAATTTGAGCAGAATCTCCTTTACTCTACTAGAATATTTGCGAGGCAAACATTTATTTGGTAACCCGAATTCAGAGAGTTTTATCGATACCCGTCGACTCCAATATCCAATATTCTTTCAAGTATTTCGACAGAGTAGAATTGAAAAACTAGAATAAAACCACCAAAGAGTTTAGTGTTTCTATTGTTAAATACTTTGCATGCCGTTGTGCCTATACCAATTTCCCTTTCGTTTGGCAATTTGAGAATCTGGAATGTTTTTTGGAAGTGAATGGATATATTTCAAGTTGTAAGACGTGTCAGATATTTACATTGGTCACGTTGTTTTCTTGATAAACTTAATTTGAAGAAAACTATGTATACAAGGTAATATAGAGAACTAATAAAACAACCTGTGTTATTAAAAAATAGGATTCTATGATTATTTCTATTAAAAGTTTGCAAAGTTGGTAAATTTTTGAATTTTAAATTTTACTGCCATTCATAAAAAAATATATCCCAGTTAAATGAAAAAGTTTGCAGAAAATTTTAAACCTAGACTATTACCAAGAAAGCAAAACATGGCTTAAGAGGTAGTTTTATATACGTTGATAAACAGTAAGATTTACAAGTCATCAAATCTATGAAGTCGTCACTCAATGCTACTTCCACATCCAGATTTTGTAGCCAAGTCTTATACACACTAAAGCCCAATGTAATATTCTATTCCCTTTAATAATAGAGTGGGGGTGAGAGAGGGGGTGGCAAATGTAAAAAAAATTAGTAGCCCGTTGTTCTCCCACTAAATCCCAATTTATTTTTTATTCCCTTAAACAATAGGCTGGGGGTGGCTCTTCGTACATGCCCTAAATTGCAATTTTATGGACTCTTACCTGCATGTTTTACCTATTTGCCCTTATTTACCCCATTTACCCTAGAGCCCTTCAACGGTAATGGATCAAAATATAATCTAGTTCCAGATCCCCTTACAATACATGAGTGTACCAAATTTCAAGTCAATGTCATAAACGGTTCCAGAGTAAACGTGCGCACAAAAAAAGTTAGACAGACAGACCGACAGATAGACAGGAATTTATCTTTTGCTCAAATTTAAAATCTCGACGTTTCATGACATTTTAAACCTATTTCAACAAAAAAAATAATAATAATTTTTTTTGCGTTACTATACTTCCACGTCCTATTGCTAAATCTAATATAAACTTTTTTATTTTGTCTTTAAAATTTCTAGTATTGGATAAGCGAATCGGTAACATGTTATTTATCTGAGCTGCTTGGTAGGAGAAAGAGCTCTTAAAAGCTTCTGTTCTGTGCATAGATATACTTAAATTATTTATATTGCTTAGCATTTAAGTTGTGTATATCAACATGTCTACTTAATAGATCACTTAAATATCCCACCGACTTAACTTATGTTTTAATAAGATTCTGTGAATTGAATCCTTGCATAGTCCCGATTCCAGAGCAGTTTGTCTTAATGACATCCTTGGAAATGCATAAAATATCCCAGAATGACTATTTCAATGTTTTCGTCATCAACAATAGGCTTTCTTCTTTGCATTTTTGCCTTGACAGAGCCATAATTTTTAAAATTTTCCAGTATGCGTTTTACAGTGTTTGGTGACGGTTTCCGTTTTTCTGGATATCGAGTAGCAAATGTGCTGCATGTTCTTGATATTACTTTATCACATTCTCCATAAATAATAAACAAATTTAAAAAAAAAATCTTCGTGGGTGTAATTTAAACATGCTGGCATTTTTTGACAAGATAATGACTGATTGTTTCTAATCATGGCTATTTTGATGAAATGATTACAACAATTCATGAATTTCTAATAAAATTGCAAATATTTCAAAAAGTTATAACTTTAACCCCCACAATGCTAATCAGAAAAAAGGGAATTCAATTTTACACAACTTGACGTAAAAAAATATAGGGTGTTCCATTTGACCTAAACAAGTTTTCGCGGTTTGAAGTTGACAAAATGTAACGCGAAAAACGGAACACTTGGTATGATATTATTGAATTTATTTCAGTTGTAGGACGTAGTTCTCCTTGTGTTCTTCTCATGTGACAAGAAGCAAATGAGGATGTCTTACACGAAGAAAGTTATAACGGTTCTTGCAAACCGTTGCACCTGTCAAATTTTCTATAAAATGTCAAATATCTCTGAAACGGCTAGGTTTAGGTATAGGATATGCTACATATTCTCGACTCAGAATTTTATGCTCTTTTCGAAAACCCTAATATATATAGGATGTTCCATTTGAAATAAGCCAGTAGGTATCGACTTCCGGTATAAGCGGAAGTGCCAGCTGCTTGTAATTATTTTAGTTGGATTGACCACACCGACATTAGTAATTATCTAAATTTTCAAAATTTTCTGATACCTACTTTTCTCTATATCGATCGATTCAGTTCCCGGTGAGACACCCTGTATAATATAATAAAAGACATTGCAAATGTTTGGTTCATCTGAACACAGAGCAACCCACCTTAACATTGTTTCAGTCCTAGTTCTCTACGTTCTTGGTAGATGCAGATATCAGTAATGGAGGTTGGAAATCTTAAATTGCGGCTGAGTGATATATAGAAACATCCATCTAGAATAAAATGGATATCGCAAAGAAAATAAAAAATCGCAAATACGCTGATAAATGTGTCATTTTAATGGGAAAACCTAACATTCTCAATATTACTCCTTCTTTAAAAATAAATCTTAATAAGCAATTCACATTTTTGTGCTCCAGCCCCAGAAGTACTTTCCGGCCCAAAAATAATGTACTTTAAGTTACCACGACGATAGCGATTGCTATTTTCATCTCATAAGGTGTGACTGCGGTCCACAATCTCCCTCATACGTTCAATTCGACTCCCGCTTTATCGCGAGTCGTCCCGGGAAAATAACTCACCGTTGTCAGACGAATGGAACAGAATATATATGAAATGGCGAGCAATTTGAAATTGTAGCAGGTGAGCGTGAGACGCCAGCCGGCGCTGAAGTTGTGTATACACCGAAACGGCGAAATATACACCCACGCGGACTGCTATCCCTTTAATTCTAATTTGATTTAAAGCAATCTGAAATTCATGAAGCCTGTCCGGCCTCCGTTAATATTTAATCTTGACACCGACGTGGGACGCCACACGAGAGCATTTCAGAATGCTTGTAAAAGTAGAAAACGAACGAACAATTTAATTAAGCCAAAGGCCGTGTTTGTATGGGCATTGGCTATTCGACAGCCAGTAAAAAGAATTGTTACTAAAATGATTGTTTTTGACTCTGTAGTAACTTTATCGAACACCAACCAATGTGTTTCGTCGATCAAGGTGGCATCATCAGGGGATTATCAAAAGGTTACTATCTCCAGACGATGCTTGGCCGGCGAAACACGCGCCGCTTGTAATGCTCGGTGTTATTGTTGAGAACTAGGGTGTTTCACAATCGATGATATGTATGTTCTTTCGTTCATTGTTAGAGTCTGAATAGCTGGACCGACTTTCATACATAGAAAATCTCCGAAACTCTGTTAAAAACCGCTGCTCAAGGAATCACTATTTCCACATGCAGATTTTGTATCCAAGTCTTATACACACTAAATCCTAATGTAATATTTTACTCCCTTTAATAATAGGGTGGGGGTGGCAACGGGGGTGGTAGAGGGGGTGGCTAATGCTAAAATAAATTTTAAAAGCCCTTGATTTTCGTACACACACTAAATCCCAATTTAATGTTTTATTCCCTTTAATAATAGGGAGGGGATGGTAGAGGGGGTAGCTAAAGCCAAAAGAGACGTTTCGTTCTTGTATATACACTAAGTCACATTTTATTTTTTTCACTCCCTTTCATAATAGTGTGGGGATGGTATTGGGGGATAGTAGGGAGGTGGCTGATGCCAAAAAAAAAAAAATTTGAAACCTTGACTACATGCCCTTGCAATTTTATGGACTCTTACCTGCTTGCTTTGCCTATTTACCCTTATTCACTCCATTTACTCCCGAACCCTTCAACGGAATTACATCAAAATATAATCTAGTTCCGGATTTCGTTATAATACATACGTGTACCAAATTTCAAATCAATATCATAAACGGTTCCAGAGTAAACGTGCGCACAAAAAAAACTAACAGACCGACCGACAGACAGAATTTCTTTTCGCTCAAGTTTAGAATCTCGACGTTTCATGACATTTTAAGCCTATTTCAACAAAAAAAAATATATGTATATATAAACTATACTTCCACTGGACGTGGAAGTAAAATGCAGTTAACTTCAAATAATCTTTTTAGTAACGGATTTGAGGCTAGCGAATATGTGTGTATGTTCAGTTCTTGAGTTCTTGGACCTTTCTAAGTCCTCTGACTCTCACCTCACATTTTAATTGATAAACTAAGTTTCTACATCTGGAATGCGACTAGTATAAAATTAATTTAGTCATATCGTACAAATAGGCGACAGTATATTATATGCAATAATACACATTCTAATTTATTAGTATGGAATATGGTGTACCACAGAATTCTGTATTGGGACCTATCCTATTCTTAATTTATATTAATGATCTGAGTGAAATAACTTCTCCCCAATTTGTGCCGTTTGGAGGTAATGAGCTTTAATGAATTGAAACTTGAAACAAATAAATAACAAAGACAGCATTAAATTTCTTGGCGTATACTTGGATGACATGGGAACATGGGAACAACTTATATGTACTTATCCACTTCCCATTATCATATGCCATTTTAATTTGGGGCATTTTTCTCACAACGCTAATGTTTTTGTCTTACAGAGAAAAGCCATACGGATTTTAAGTGATCGGCGAAGCTTTTAAAAACTTAAACATAACAGCTTTGCCCAGCTTACATATCTCGCAATATCTACTGCATAATAAAGAACACGAATCAAACTATACATCACGTAATGAACTGTCTAGATAATCGACGAGAAATAAAATCGTTTTGTTCAACGTATATTCAAGCCCCAATGGAATAAACCACCATGCTACAAGGTTTTTTAATTATCTGAACTTATGTACAAATTATTTAAGAATACTGTTACGGGCTTTTTAATAGCCAATTAAGTAATTGAGTTAGACGTACGTGTTGCAGGTCGTTAAGGTTAGCTCACATGTAGGTGGTTAAATAGCCACAGATGCACCTAAATGGTCTATTCGGCCTCCAGATCTTACTCTACTTGATTTCAGTGGGTGGAGTACTGTCAGCTATAGAAATATTGAGAGATAATTTTGATCCACCTTGTTTAAATACTTCCTATTTATGCATCTCATCGTACCTTTCCTCTTCGTTTACAAACATTAAAACATATCCCTTTATTCAAACAAAGTAACAAAAACAATTTCAGAAGTAATTTGGTTTATTATCAAGCTAGCATGCGATAAAAGCTTTCCCTCCCACACTTTTGTAAATTGAATGAGATTTAAATAAGGCTTGGATATTACGTGGCAACTTGACAAATAAACAACTTTTAAATTTATTTCCTTGTACACCTAACAATTCAACTTTCTTTGCGCTTAGAGAAATCATGTGTATCGTTTAAGGTGAGGTAACGAGATAAATTCTTGTATTAATGGGAAAAGAGTCCCATTTAACTTCACATTATTGCATTTACATCACGGAAGTTACATGATCCTTTGATAATTAAAAAAGTTTTTAGCTTCGAAGTAGTAATAAAGTTCCTCGTTGAGTCTCGCGTTTATTCACAGTGGTTTAGTTCCACCTTTATAAATGGAAAACTTATATTAGTCCAAACAAATAGAACTCTATTGTGGTTATAGTTAACTGAGGAGGGGCAAAGCAATAGTTGATGTTAGCTGACCCTTGTTCTGCTTTTATTTAACTATATTAAATGTATTAAGTGGGTTTTGGACGAGTTAAAACTAAAACAAATCTTGCTGAAGTTTATTTGATATATCCAGATATGGTTTTATGTTCTCTAGAAAATAGTGAATATCTCCTGACGATTAGGAGATTCTTTGGAGTCCTCAATGTTTCTGTGTCTTCACTAGATTTGCATTTTCTTTGTTGTGTTTTGTATCAATTGAATAGACTGTTGAGAATATTCGGGAAGATAAAGGGCATTTTGTTTACCTCCTGTATCTTCTATTCTATTTGGTGTTCATCATCTGTCCAAATCACTGAATTGCAATGCTTTCATGAGACAGGTTTTATTACGATTATGATCTCGTGACTGAGGAAATGTTTTTTGGTCTATTCCAACTCTATCTATTTCACTTTACATTTTTCTTCTATAATCCTTCTGATGCTGTTTAGTAGTTTCGTGGTCTTTCTATGTATGTCTCTATCATGCATACTATTTGTATCTTATGTATACATACATACGTACTTAATAATAATAATAATTTTTTAATTTAAGAGACCTTACAAAGAAAGTGGTATTAAACAAGTCAAAATCTCGAACATGTACATGTACAACAGTAAACACTTAAAAAGCAGACAATATTCGAAATTAAAAGATACATAATACATCTTATAATAATAATAAACCTTACTAAGTGACCACATATCACTCTCGTTCAAATATTCTGGTGCACTATAAAACACTTTATCTATCAGCAAGATTCGAACTTTTTTCCTAAAGAAATGTATATTTTGGATAAGTTTTATGTTCTGACGTAATTTATTGAACAATAGTTGTATGCCAATATATGCAGGGTTATTTTCATAAATAACCAAATTATGAATTGGGAAACACACCTCTTTTGGTATTATAGGTATGATAATGATTATTTTTCATAAATTTATTATAGTTAAGTTTTTTTTTTATACATTTATTTAACGTCGGCCTATTTCCGCTACTGAGGCCTAACACCGACGCCTGTAGACGAGCTACCCCCAACCAGGAATTTTGCCGAACCTCTTCCCTTAAGAAGAGTAGGGATCTTTTACTTGCCTAACATTTAATAGACAAGGGACCGACGGCTTTACATCCCCTCCGAAGGATGGTATATCTCCTATACAACCCTCGCCTAAGGTTGTATAGCTTCCGCGCATACACTGATATACAAGCCGCTGGAAGATGGGTGAGGCGAGGACGTGGTCTTCGTTGGAACGGTCACCAATCCAACTACTAACCACGCCTAACGTTGCTTTACATCGCATATCGAAGTATGTACATAGTAAAGACGCACCCACGCTCGCCCCTAGTTAAGTTTTACAAACAATAATATTTCCATGATATAGATACACGGCAAAGTAAGCATTTTTAACTGCTTAAATATAGGCCTACATGTCGTAAGCATGGAAACATTTGCGATGCATCTAACAGCTCATTTTTGAAATTTGAATAGTCGCTGATGGTACTGTGGTGAGAACGACCCCAAAATATTATGCCATGTTTCATATTTTAATCCTGAATACATCGCTGTGTAATAATAAGATGACATAATCTGTGTACTGCCAACCTGTTTTAGCCTGTAAAAGCAAAACAGGCAGACGACATTTTTTTGCACAGTATATCGATATGGTTCCCAGCTGAGACTGTTATCAATATATAAATCTAGGAATTTTATCTTATTAACTTATTTTATGCTTTTTTCATTGCAGTTTAAAAGGTAACTCTCACTGGTTGGTGGGTGTAATTTTTTATTAAACAAAATGCGAAAAAATTGCTAAAAATTTCGTTTTTCTTCCTATTTTTTCATATATCTCGGTAACTATCGCTTTTAGGGAAAAGTTTTATAATCAAATTTTCAATAGGATGCAGTTGCTTGTCAATCCAAAAATTCATTTTTAGTATTGCAAAAATAGTAAAAATCGCAAAAAAAAATTTTTGAAAAAGCAAGTTATTTGTGGAATTTTTCTCAAATACTATTATACGTAGGACCTTCATACTTGGCTAAAGAAAACTTTTTAATATAATAAATCTTCCCACCAAATTTCATCAAGATCGGACTTTTAGTTTTTGCATAATAATTTTGCAATCTAATTTGCAAATTTTCAAAATGTTACTGAGGCTAAACTAAAGCATTAAGAAAGTTCAAAATTTTTTGACATAAAAGAGCACTCAAATTTTCAAATCCATTTTGAGATATTAAAATCCGTTAATTAGGAGAGCCTAGGGAATTGTGTACAAATTTGGGAAATTTTTTACTTATAAACAAATGCAATAACGAATTTTTATTTTTAAAATATATTTTGTAAGTATTCGGAAAGACGCTTCTTTTTTTAAAAAAGCCCGATGATTCGTTTATTACAACCGGTGTTATGATAGACCAAAGTTGAACTCAATTTATTTCGTCCTATATTGTTTTGTACTGCTTTAGTTCTTTAACATATTCTTTAAATTTTTTCTATGCGTTTCAACAAAAAATGTTTTAGACAAAAGTTTTAGAGCTAGATGAGCACTACCCAACGATGTATCGCATGTACATATTTGAGTCGAAATTTTATCTCGAAGAACCACCATTCGCCAATTTTCAAAACAATACTTGAAAAACTTCAAAAGTTATATGAGAAATTTAAAAATATTATGTTGACTTTAACACCCTGTATCTCTGTTAATATCAACTTTTGTAGTAAAGTAAGTTTAGTTAACCCACTGTTACTCTATGGACCATTAGTTACGGACCACCCTGTATAAGATATTTCCAAATATTTTCGACACGGTTGATAGAAGCGATACAGGTCTGAAATTTTTAACCAAATGTAGCTCATCTTTTTATGCAACTTTAGCTATTTTTAAAATTTCTGGAAATATACCCTTCTCAAATGAAAAATTTATTACAGATTTTGAAATGTTTGAGCTTCTGTCATCCACACCCACAGAATTAGAGTTTTTTAGAGCAATTATTATATTTATAGACTATCTCCTCGTCGGCAGGATCTAAGAACATTGCCGGATATTCGTTATTTAATTTAAATTAAGGACCCAGGTTGTTGTTGCCTAGTTTATCATTTATTTGCTTTGGTACATCCATAAAATAATCATTATAAAAGCAGCTCTTTCTCTAGTACCCGTTATAATATTATTATATACATACGTACGGTTGTGAGCAAAAAAAAAAATTAGGACAAGTCTTATAACGGTATTTTGATAAAATCTAGTTGTGTACATCTAACTTTAATTTTTGTGACGTTGTCAGTTAGTTGTCATAATTTATTGCAAGTGTGCAAAAAACTAATATGCCTCATATAAGCGATTTAGTTCAATCTGGAGTTATTGCTAAAGCAGAAGATGGATGGTCAATGAGACAAATTGCACCGCGTTATAATATTGACAAAAATTCGGTGTGTAACATTTTAAGAAAGTGGAGAATAAACGTTGCGATTAGTAGAAATCCTGGACCAGGGCGACGAAGGATATCAACTCAACGACAAGATTTGTAATTGGTAAATGCTTTAGTAGAAAATCCATTTTACTGAGTTATTCAGGCTGCTGAAGAAACGAATTTTCCTGGATCGAGTAGTACTGGTTGCCGGCGAGTAAGAGAATCGGAGCTACGCTGTCATGCAGCAGCACAGAAATATTTACTTAAATCTGAACATAAAGAAGCTCGAGTAGGATTTGCGCTTGAATTTTTAGCGCATGATGTACATTTCTAGAACAATGTAATCTTTACAGACGAAAAAACTTTCCAGTCAACACACAGCGGTCGTATTCGTGTTTACCGCGTTCCGAATACTCGATTCGATGAGAAATATATATCTAACAATGATAAAAGTGGTAGATTTTCGGTCAATATGTGGGCTTGGATATCGGCACGTGGTCCTGGTGTTTTGTGGCATATTGAGGAACGACTTAATAGTGAAACGTATATTAGGATTTTAGACAATATTATGCTCCCTTCTGTGTCACAATTATTTCCTAATAATGAGTTCATATTTCAACAAGACAATTGTTCCGTTCATACTGCTCATACCGTAACTAACCGGTTTCAAGATAACAACATCAATGTTCTTAACTGGCCAAGACTGTGGAAGAAGTATGGAGACTACTCGTAAGAAGTATCCAAAAATGAAATGTGAGACCACGGAATATCGAAGAATTACTGGAAATAGTAAATAATCTATGGGAAAATATTATTACTAATGATTATTGTATAAGGTTATTTAATTCTATGCCAAACAGTCTTATAAAAGTTATAAATAGAAATGGTGCAATAACGAAATATTAATAGTTAGTTTCTTGTTAAGTAGGATATCCTTTGTCCTTTGATCCAGGATTTCTACTACCGTTTATTCTCCATTTTCTTAAAATGTTATACACCAAATTTTTGTTAATGTTATAACGCAGTGCAATTTGTCTCATTAACCATCCATCATTTACTATAACAATAACTACAGCATTAAAATAAAAAATAAATTAAAAGTGATATCTGTTTTATTTCGGCTACTCATTACATCTTCAAATAGAGACAGATTTACATTAGAAAAAAAAAGTTGTCCTATTTTTTTTTCTGCTCACGACAGTACATACATACTAGTTCTATTCGTTCTTTCCCTGCTTCCCTTTTTTGCTCCAGTTCCTTGATCAAGTGTATCAGTGCTAAGTATCTTCTTGTGTATATATTGTTTCTTCTTAATTTTTAAGGTTTGGTTACCAATATTTCAATATTTTCGAATTGGTATAATTTTCTCCTCATGCCTCTCCTAATATCTTTTTCCTTTCAGCGCTTTTTTAATTCCGTGTCCGTTGTTGTTTGTCTGTGGTCTTTATCATTTTGAGCTGATCAAATTAATTATTTGTGTCCTTTCTTGTTATAGACTCATTATTACTGTATTTGAAATATTAAATTTGGTAAAAAGAAACTTTGTATTTATTATGACCTCTCTCTCTCTCACCTGGAACTCATTAGTATTTCAAAATAATTAGTTAGTCCAGAAATTCTCGGTTACCTATTTAATTATTTAGTTTTTGTCACGTTCCGATTTATTATTATTATTATACTAAATTATAGCTCTACTACCGAGAATTATTCATAAACTTTTCATTTAAATAATTAAGCAGCAATTTGGTACTATATTTTATAGAATTTATCGGTCTGGAATGTTGAATATTTTATTAGTGTTTGTATACTCTATTGCCAGGGCGAAAATCACTAAAAGTTTCCCAAAATCTTGTACAGTGGCACGTACCGAATGGATCTACCTAAAAATAGCACTTTAAAAATAAATCGAAAGCCGGAAGTGATATCGTGTATATATAATGTTGTTTTTTAGGTTTTCGCGGGTGTTAAATGAATTGTTATTGTACTTCCGGGTGCTCTCCCGCGTCGATGGTTGACTCCTTCAGGAGTCACAGTTGGCTAAACGACGTTTCGGTAGAATCTCATCTGCCATCTTCAGGTTACAATGTCAAATTTCAGTTGTTTCCATGGCCACCTATGCTGGTTCAGAAACAAAACCTTTGAATGTAGTTTTATCATATTTTATTAATTTTCACGAAATTTTTCTTATGGAAGTGTTATTTTTTTACAGAGTTGCATGCAGAAATAAAATCTCCAAATAACGTATAGCATACCATTTGAAAAAAAAATTAAAAAAGCTTTTATTTAAAAAATTCTCTAAAGAGTAGAAAATTTACTTTGAAGTAAATCAATTCCATTATTTTGTTACATTATATTATTTTTTATATGATATAAAAGCTTGTCGCGAGATTTTTCTGTGAAAAGGATATTGCTCGCGACAAGCTTTAATATCATAAAAAAATTATATAATGTAACAAAATGATGGGTTTGATTTACTTCAAAGTTTATTTTCCACTTTTTAGAGCATTTTTTAAATAAAAGCTTTTTTTAAAATATTTTTTTATACAATTTTATTTTTTACTTTTTAGTTTTTTGATATACTGTAATCTCCCAATATTGATTTTGATTTCAATCGGATCATAAACTTTAAAGTCGTTCGCCATCTTGAACTAAATTATTGACTAGAAATTCATAATCCGCGACCCCAAAAACACCCAGATATCGATTTTGATCGATTTGAATTTAAATGACAAAAGTATTTTGACCAAGAATTCATAATTGGCGATCTCGAAAACCCCAAGATATCGATTTTGAGTCAAATCTTATCATAAAAGCCGCCATTTTGTTTTTTTCTTATATGAAAATGTTAAAGTGTATTGTCACCGAACTTATACACGTGCAAAATTTCAAAACTCTAGATTAATTAGAACTAAACGAAATTGATTGCAAGATTTGACCAAATATTGCAAGTTTAATAAAAGCTTTTAAAAAAGTTGACTATAGCTACTTTGGCATATGTGATCACAGAGATAATTCAAGGACGTCATTTGATAGAGCTTGACAAGCGATTTGAAAATAGAAAACAACTGGTTAGTATCAAATATAATGATAATAATCGTTTTGATAAGGTTAGCTCTGAATGGTCATACTTAACGTTAGGAGTTCCACAAGGTTCTGCTTTGGGCCCTGTGCTCTTTTTGCCATATGTTAATGAAATAGGATCGCTTTTATTTAATACTCATGTTACGATGTATGCTGATGATACTTCCTTAATTATTTCTAATAAAAATGATAGTTTGGAACTCTGTTGTCACGCTATATTTAACAAGCTAAATGAATGGTTCTCCCAGAATTCATTATATTTCAACGCCGAAAAAACCCAATTATTAAGATTTCATAATAGTCATAAACAGTGTAAGTTATTAAATTTTAATATAAACAATACTCCTTTATGTACCAAAGAAGAAACGGTTAAATTTTTAGGTTTACACTTAGATAAAAATCTCAATTGGAAAGTTCATTGCGAAACTATTATTTCGAAGCTTGCCTCAGTCACCTACTTATTTAGAAATATAAGAACGGTTCTGTGTGCAGAACAACTGCTTTCATTATATTACGCACAAGTTGAATCCCGCTTAAGATATGGTGTCTGCTTCTGGGGAAATTCCATCTCACGTTTTTATAGCCCAAAAACGAGTCTTAAGGTGTCTAAGGTTCCAAGTATGCACTCATGCAAGGAAATTTTTAAAGATTATAAAATTTTAACTTTGCCAAGTTTGTATATTTTTGAAATGTGCTTGTATGTTTTTAAAAATCAAGAAAATTTTATTGTAAATAGCCAGTGTCACAATGTCAATACGAGACAAAAACATAATTTTCATGTTCCTTTCGCTAAATTAAAAATAACTTTTAACTCACCTTATTATTTAGGGCCAAAATTATTTTAATTTGTTGCCGGATGACGTAAAATCTATCACGAATGAAAGGTTATTTAAAATTAAACTAAAAAAATTTTTACTTGATAAAAATTTGTATTCAATCTTCCTTTGTGTCTCTTAATTATACATTACTTTTAAATATATATTTTATTTTATTGTTTTTAAAAATTAGGTCAATTTTATATAAATTGGTATACCTAGTATTAAGATGTTGACTATTCGTATACAAATGTACCTATTTGTCTCTAAGGAAAATATATATTATTATTATTATTATTATATGGTTTGTTGTATTGTTGAAATAAAAAAGACACATGGGCGGTAGGGACACGAATACCAAACTGAATCAATAATATCTTCCTAGTTCCTTAGTTTTTGGACAGTAAAATCTCTAACGCAAAGTTCCCTTCACTTGTATGTACAGCTTCGTTTTGCTCCATTACATGATGAGGATATCAGGTTTATATTTAAACGGATGTAAACGAGTCGTAGCTTAATTTGAGAGGACATAAATACAATTGCGAGACAGTACTGTTTGATAAATGTCTCCAGTTTCGATAGAGACTAAAAAACGCTTAAATAAACCCAGACTGTCTAATGGCACTTCTACTCTTTAGTAAGTACACTTTAGTAGTTTAACGGCGGTTACGAAAACACTAGCAATATTTATGGTAAAATACCACACCAACGAGAATGGCACATAATCTATCTATTTAATCTATTCAATAAAAAGAAAATGATACATAGTAAAATAAAATATTATACCCAGCGGAAAGCAAAGTACGGATGTCTTCGATATCGAACGTTAAATTCACCTATCAGCCTCAGATAAAACGGGAGCATGGTTAAATTTTATTCAGTAGGGGTTAAGCTTATCTTCACAGTACGGTATAAATTTTAAAACAATTAAAAATCAAATTTAGCGCAACCAGGAACAACTAAGAATTTTATTAAACAGCCTCTCTACATTTAAATGTGACAGGATATCAGTGATCTCCATGTTCTTATCTTCTTATTCACAAATTGTGGTTTTGGGCAGGATTATTACTTTACAAATAGCAGACTTTTGTTGAAGATTACCATAGATTAGCGCAGGATACATTTACTCCTAGCAACAGTCCAGAATTAACTGCAGATTTGCACATTGTACTGCAAGTCTAGATCATTAAGATTACTTGTGTACAGGACAACAAGCGTCGCAATCCCTAAGGATATGACGATGTATGTGCATTAAGTAAACACTGGAATATGGTTGCGTAATTCCTCATGTTATTATATAAAGCCCTCGCTATTACTAACAGACGCGGTTATAAAATTTCTTGATATTTACATAGTAATGATATCAGATATTCATTACATACAAGGCGTTTGGAAAATGGATTAGGAAATTTTAGGAGGTGATCGATCAAGGCGTTGAATGGAAAGAATATATTTCAGAGTTAAGTAATTGAATAAAGCAGGACAGGATTTGCAATTGGAAGAGTACTGGGTTTTGACGTTTAGTGTGCATTTTGCTCATCGCCTACATCCTTGCTCTAAACGGTTAAAATTATTAAAATATTTTTCCGATTATTGCAATAGAAAATTAAAATTTCTAGATATTTAACTATTTGAATCCTCATTTGGAACCACTGTAGATTATCCAGATGAATATTAAAATATATTTTCTTTGTATATTTATTATAAAATCAACCTATTGTATTTGTGCCCCAGTCTGTTTAATTAACTTATATGCAGAATGTAAAGCAATGAAATTAACGTCAAGTTGTCAAGGTATACGGCAATAATAATCCAATTCGAAATTAAAATCTGGATAACAGAAACCGCCATGCATATTTATAGGATTCCTAGGGGACGCTGTCACAGCAAAACTGTGCGCCATAGACGCGTACACATGCACACAAACTCAATTTCCACCGACACGTTTTTCGCATTTAAATAATTCGCATATGGTATTCCACAAGTTTGATATAAAAAGTTTGTCGTAAAATTACAATGGCGACCTAGTTTCGCGTTACATTCGTAGGGAGGCAGATACGAAAATATAAACGTACTCGGTGGGAAGTTTCGTTTTGAAACTATACTCGATTTTATTGAATTGAAGTTACAAGTACGACATTACCACTTTCTGGAATCAGAACTCTTTTAGTAAAAATGGGGCGTTTATGTAAAACAGCTGTGTTAAGCAACTTAAGGGAGGCGGGGAAAACAAGGATTTTAAATAATTATAGAATACACTTTACCTTAGCTCAATTTTACAATATCATTTTTACATTCAATTATAAAACAAATGCACTTTAATTTATAAGGAAACTATTTTGTGCCTTAGCAGTTTGCTACAAATTATTTGTTCTTACTGTTTGTCAGTGTAATACAATTTTCAAATAAAATTTAAAATGTAGTCATTGTTTGCAATGCCAATTCTCTTGAGGAAAAAATAATATTTCGTTAAAAAAATGTCAATAACTCAAGAACTATTGAGAATGATTAATAAAAGTGGTCCTAAAATTAAATTTTACAATTTCTGACCTCAGGTGTAAAATTCGAAAAACTGTTGGTAGAAACCTATAAGACGAATGAAGTTTTAATATTTTCTAATAAATGGCGGAGGAGCTGGTAGTACCCGATAACAAAATAGCTATGATGTGCAACTCTTGTTACCTCCTTTCCCTTGTTATTTATTTTTGAGAAAGAATTGAGGCAACATATGCGGACGACTAGCTGGTTTAAGTCGGAGCAGAGAGCCGTGGGTCCAGAGCATTCGTAAGAGTGGAGAAACTTACCCTTTCTGACATGTACAGCATAAGCGACAGATTTCTGTTTATTTCGAGAAAAGGAAACAAAGAAAAATTGATGTTGAATTGGGCACCATCTATAGTAAAATAATCAACATTGTCTCTTTTTCCAGTCTACTATAGATCAGACTGAAATTGTTGGTAAGAGAAATAAAAAGATAGTTTAAAATGAATGACAAAATATATTACATGAATAATAGACAAATCGGTTTGAAAGACAAATTAAATATATATATATATATATATATATATATATATATATATATATGTATATGTAACAAATTTATACCAGTATCCTAATTGATG
The DNA here is from genome assembly GCA_963675555.1 of Leptura quadrifasciata. Lineage (NCBI taxonomy): Eukaryota > Metazoa > Arthropoda > Insecta > Coleoptera > Cerambycidae > Leptura > Leptura quadrifasciata. The sequence continues at coordinate 6,048,520 of OY776681.1, read as the reverse complement.
ATTGTGGAGGTGACTGGTTCTGGGACAGCAATCCAGGCCCACAATTGTCTCTTGTTGCAAGAATGGATTCTAAAGTTTCCTTGGCAATTTACGTCTCTTAATGAAATGGAGTGGAAATCGTAGGAAAATTAAGCAACTAGGTGGTTTATGGAAAGTCAACGAAATTTTATCTATATGAAAGATAAGCTGTGCAAAAGCTATGGAATGAAGAAGCTTTGCAGAAACGTATACAGAAATGTATAAGTATATACGTGCATAAACATATAAGTACATATAAATGCATAGAAATATATAAGTATTTAAGAATTTAAATATCTAAATATATAAGCATCTAAGCATGTAAGCATATAAGTATATACAAAACAATTTATGCATGTAAGAATTTAAGTAAGTTAGCTGATTTCATAAAAACTATAAATTGCCAAAAAATGAAAAGGAAAGAGAAAAATATTTTTAAAACCATGTGGTACATACAGTATTTTAACTACTTATTAAATTAAAAAGAATTGACCTTGAATTTAAATTTATTTTAAAAAAATAATTGAAATTACATCAAAGACAAAAATTGAAGATTAATTAAATTTTAAATGAGTAATAAATGAAATTACCTGTATGCTGTTATTAACGCGGATGCAAAATGTAATATTAATTACTGAAGTCCACAGTTAAAAATTATATACGTTCGCATCAGTACAAAGTGCGCAAATGATTTCCTGCTGAGTTTTACTGATAAGGTAAACTTTTTGTCCCTCTTACTGGGAAATAATGCTACCAAAAAATAAACTTGACAAATCTAATTACCTAATTAAATTGAAAGCTATAAAAATATAGAAATAGTACAAGTATGGCCATCTGTCAATGGTTGAGTTAAGCGCAACAATTTGCGGGTCGCAATTCTACAATTTCCTCTACTCACAACTAAAATAGTGGCATATGATCGATAAAAGGAATCCATAATAAAAGTTTTTATTACTTCCATACCGCAGTTTGTAATTTCTATTTTATACATAACCACAAATATGAACAGATGTAAATAAATAGTAAAACGCATTGACTATTGTGTGAACTCAGTAAATATATTACATCTTATAGGATATAGTATATATAGTAACGGGAAAAGGTAAGGAAAATAACCATATGTACTTACATAGTAAACATAATAGATATCTGATATAAATAAATGTTTTTAGACAATCAACAATCGTTTCCTGGGATAATACTGTATAGAACGAAAATACATAATAGTTAATAGAACATGACTGAGTTCCTAAGATATAAAACTAAGTACATAAAACAGTATGAAATGGTTTAGAAGTTATACAAGTAAAAGTCTGTTAGTTGAAAACAGTTCCACTTACAAAAACTGAATCAAAATATTACACAGATCTTGCTAAATATACACAGGACACTAGTTTTTATATAAAACTGTTAAATGAACCATGTAACACTCTCTTGAGGGTTTACCTAGATAAAACCACAAACAGAGGCGCATAAACATGCAAATACCTGCGTAAAATTTATAACACCCCTCCTTTTTGTATTGTTATAAAAAGGATAAGTTTTTCGCGAAAGCTATCGAAATTTTTCGATATTTATTAAATTTATGCTAATTTAAGGCTTTTCACGTTCAGATATTACTGAGGAATTAAAGACATTGAATTTCCGTAAACACCAATGAATACATACTCCCGTAGACTACATTTTAAAGTTCAAAAAAGATTGTTGCTGCTTACGGTGAGCGTTGCGACATCTATAACAATTTTCTAAAGATAGAATTCACTTATTTGTATATTGATACAAGTCTACAGCTTTCACAAGCCAATTACAAATTGTATATACTTAACCTAACTTAAACTGAACTAAACTATATTAAATTAACGTAAAGCATTCAGACATAAGAGTGAGATAGGGTGGGAGGGAGAGGAGGTAAGGATACTTATAATATGAAAATATAGATTATAAAAGTGTTAAATGCTAGACAATTGCGTGCAAAATTTCTATTTTGTTCTGCATATTAAGTAATTTATTTTTTTATTCTTTTGCGAACATATGTATCTTCGAATATATCTAGATATCATTGTATTGAATTATAACGAACTTTTGTTCATAGTTGCTTGTTGGTGTAAACACTGACTATTATTTTATTTAAAGTAGTTACATCACTCGAAAAATTGTGTATAAGTTTGTACAAATATACAATGTCGAAATAAGTTCTTCTGTTATTTAGTGACATTAAATTATACACAGAAATATGATCATTATAAAAGGAGTTACTAGTACACCTCATCAATATGAAATTATCCGAATTTGGACTAACTGAGCACTTCCTAAACTTTTTTGAATCCTACTTAGTAAATAGACGACTAAATGTAGAATACCGTGGATTTTGGTCTATGGATATCTCAGCGACATCAGGTGTTCCCCAAGGTTCTGTGCTTGGGCCATTGCTCTTTAACATTTTTATAAATGATATCGTCATTGGCTTACACATTACTTTATGCCGATGACCTAACAATTTTTACATCTATCACTAGTGCAGAAGACTGTGTTGATTTGCAAAACGATCTTGTACAACTATGGTCTTGGGGTAGCGTAAACAATTTACAGTTAAATATTTCAAAGTGTAGCTTTATGACATACACTCGTGCACAAAATCCAATAAAATTTATCTATACAATTAACGATGAAGAACTGAAGAGCTGTGGTCATTTCAAAGATCTAGGAGTAATATTCGATCCAAAGTTATCTTTTATTAGCCATATCAATCAAATCACCGATAATTCCCTAAAAAATTTAGGCTACATTATCCGTAATTGTAAAGAATTTAACGAAAATACACTGAAACTTCTCTTTAATTCATTTGTGAGGTCAAGACTTGAATATGCTTCAATAGTCTGGAGTACTGGTTATGAAAATCATAAATATAGCATTGAAAAACCTCAGAGGCGTTTTCTTAAATACCTCTGGTTCAAAAGTTCTGGAAATTATCCGGAGAGAGGCTTTCCACATTGTGACTTATTACATAGATTCAACACGAGTGATCCTCAACTACGTCGGGCGTATCACTCCCTTGTATTCCTTTTTAAGATTTTAAATGGCACTGTTGACAGCCCTGAAATTCTATTTGCCTGCACCAAGAACAAATTTGCTGTTATTTTCTCCCCTGCACCGTATGTGTTCCAACTATGATTCTTTATATAATAATATAGGTATTTTAAATTCTAGTATATCCAAAATGCGAAATGTGGTTCTCAATTTTGCACAACAACTGTAGCCTCTAAACTATTAGATTACAACTTTTAGGACTATACTAATCATAGATTTATTTTGTTAATTTTTATTATCTTGAATGATAATATTTTCATATTATCGGCAAATAGGCTAATTGATGAATATTTTGCGGTATCTACAATGTCATTTATAAAAATAAAAAATAAAAGTAGGCCTGGATTTTAATCATGGGGAACTCCTGAATCTCATGTTTAGTAATCCGACTCGAAATTATTTATCATTACATACAGGTAGGTAGACATAAATGATCATAAATCAGTAGAGATGGAGAAATTTCTAAGCTAATTTAACAATATGCGGTGGTGTATAATATTTCATAAAATTTATCTAATACTATATCTACATCAAATATTGAATTTAATACATCCCAGAATGCTTGCCCCAATTGATAATAAAGATCTAGAAAATAAAAAATATCTATAAAGAATGGCATTGATCTAATTGTGCAAAAGTCATTACGGAATCTTGATTTCATATTAAGAGTAATAATTGGACTCAAGGTATGCATCTATTATTATTTTATTTAATGTTTTACTTCTACCTATCACAAAATATACTTCAACAATACGGAATCCAATGTATTTCTAATCTATAAATGTATTTGTCATACATTTCTAGATTAAAAAGGATTCAAAAGAAATTTGTCAATCAATCTAAATTATAGATTTAATAAACCCAGGTACTATTTTCCATACAAAAATAATTTAATCTTTTACAATTTAAGCCTCTTAACAACTAGAAAAATTGACGCTCTCCAGGTATTTCCTTTATCTGTAATTTTTAAAAGCCAGCTTATTATGAAATGCGGTAAGCAAGACCGAGTTAAACGTCTTTATTTTTCTCCAAACTTTGCACGTATAAGTTAAACTTTTTTATTTTTCTCCAAACTTTGCAATTTCATTCTTTCCAACTTACTTTTTTCACTTTCACAACTTTTTCTATACCATCCAACCTACAATTTAAAATTAAAAATGCAATTTAATTTCCATCCGCCCTGTTCCATCGAGTTGACTTCGTAATACTTTCGCATTGTAACTTCCCAATTTCAATGTTTTCTACCTTCAAACTGTAAAGTTTTTATTTTTTCAGTCGAATGTTTACCTTCAGGGAGTCGGTCTTTCCGTTAATTAATTTGCGAATATTTAAAAACACTTTTGCGATAATTTAAGAAGAGAACCTAAGAGTGCCATGAAGATTGAATAACAATAAAATAATGACGTAATAGTAACGAATATTTTACAAAATAAGAAATTGAAATGAAGGAGCAATTTTTTTAAACTGATTCTAGGCACCACAGAAGATGCGTGTGTGATATTTTTTACATTGTCCGACTTTCGGAAGCCGCGTTATGTTTACTTGTTTATTAAAGAACTGCAAATTCTGTGATTTCTCACGTAAATTTTAAAAATTTCCGGTGCTATCTTTCGGATTGCAAACAAAGATTTACTCATTCTCCCCTGTAGCTTTACTACATAACCTATAATCGCCAATAATTTTAAGTCTTAAAACGTAATATTTTTAGTCGCAAACTCCTATATAATAAATAATAAATACACCACAGGTAACGACGACCCCCTTTATCCCGGAAGGCTCTAGGAGAGCCTTGGGTGGGAGGGGGCTATACATTTAGAGACAAGGGACACACACCCAATATCCGTGTATAGTGAAAAAATCCCTCTCACAGTATTTTCCACTGCCACGACCGGAGATCGAACCCGGAACTTTTGGGTGAGAGGCAAGGTCGCCCACCTCTCGACCATCATTATTTATTATTTTTCTATGAGGAACGTAGCCAGACTGCAACCAACAGCTTCTCTCCGGGCTATGTGCCCCGCCGAGTGGTGAATTACAAGTTACAAGCCTGGCGCGTTAAGTGTAATGATTGCATATTACCTTCAAAACGCTAATGCTTCGATTGCAACAAATACCAGCCATTAAATAGCAACCAGCAGCAACAGGTCTGTCCCCTCTAAACACCTCCATTCAAAATCACAATTATTTTAATATCTATTATCAAAATGTTTGTGGACTCAAAACTAAAACATACAATTTATTTGACGCATTAAAGACCCATCAACACCAGGCAATTATCTTTACCGAGACATGGTTAGATGACAGTATATTTGACTCGGAATTGTTTAGTAATGATTTTGTTGTATTCAGATCTGGTCGTAACTTCGAGGCTACAGGAAAGGAAAGAGGTGGAGGAGTTCTCATTATCTTAAACAATAAACTCCTCCCCCTCTCTTATCTCTGGATGCTTTACTTTAATTTAGTTTAAGTTAGATTAAGCATACAGTCTGTAATTGGCTTGTGAAAGGCTGTAGACTTGTACAAATAAATAAATAAAAATTGAAAGAACAAGCAAACAGTAATTTTTTGATATATTGTTTGGCTACGACTAACATACGTAGACATATTCATAACGAAGAAGTTTTATAAAATAAAAAAATATTTGGTTAATTTAATTACGTATTTTCAAAATTTGGAGGTTTTGAGGCCCCTTTAGTTTTCATGGTTATGTTATATAAGCTAGTAAAATCCCAACACATATTTACCAAAAGCTGGCGTGTGATAAAATCGAACACTATTGCCTTAAATTATTTAGGCTCAAATTTAGCCAAAACAATTAGAAAGTAGTCATTGTGTGTGCAGAGTTAAAAGTACAGGGATAGGGATAAGTTTTCATAATATAGGTGAATGAAGGAACATGATAAATATTCAACTCTATACATTTCCCCCTTAATGAGGAGACCACATGCGTTTGCTCTTCTTCGATAAACCGCCCAACACGGCCTATTATTGAATTTACGCGCTTGCTTTATGTAAGCTTCTAATTAAAAATTGCCGTACCAAATAATAGCATGTGCTTTGAGCCATAATAGCCAATACATCGCTGCCAACTAAATTATATTTATTTTAATTTTGTCCTGGAGGATTAGATTACACTGAAAATATCTACATTTATTTATTTATTGGTCACTCAAGTACATAACAGGTTAGAAGACCCGAATAGTAGTACAATTTTCATAAATATTCTGCACAGGCGGGCTAATTACATTGTGATATTTCAATAACAAACAATGAATAATAATAATGTTCTTAGTACATAAAAATAATATATTATAATAAATACTAAAATACCGGTTAAAAGTAAATCCTTTAAGTACAACGAAAATAAAATAAAAATGAATTTATTACTGGAAAAATAAACTCACATTGGAAGTAAAAATTTCGAGGACTGTTAATTACGGATGGGTAGACATGACTCAAAATTGTACTTTAAATGAGCCATGTTCAAGGGGAAAACATAATTCTGCACACTGGAAGTAAAAATGGGTTCGTACCCAACGCATTGCTCTTATCAGCCAAAAATATAAAATGGTGTTCTGCCGACTATCACGAAGATATGACCGCTGATTTATTTGAAAAATGATTCGCTGAATAGCTGTTACCTAATATTCCCCCAAATTTAGCTATCGTTATGGATAACGCTTATCATTCGCGATTATTAAATAAAGTACCAAATAATAATACTAGCACAATCAGATTATACAATGAGCGATGCATCAAATCAGGTATTTTTGCTTTTTTGATATGTTGTTTATGATGGAAAGGCAATGTTAAATCTAAGTTTTCGACCTTGGCAGACGACCGGGTCATTGTCAAAAATCAAGAAAATCTCGAATTTTTTCACCCTTTTTCAGGTTTTGTCGATTTTGACCCGAAAGGACTAGCTTTTCATCAAAGACCGTTATAATTAAATTTGCAACAATTTGAAATTTGAGCGGTTATTGTAGGTCCAATAGTTTCGGAGATACATCTTTTCAAATTTTGGCCAATTTTTCAAGTTACACGATTTTTAGCAAAATTTCATCATTTTTAGTACCATTCAAGTTTCTAAAGGCCTGATATATTGTTTGAAAACCCTTTCCGACCCTCCCAGTGAACTCTGCTAGGGTCTTGGGGGACTCCAAAGTGACCCTCCCCCCTCAGCCACCGCAGCTGGCTGGACTGAAGTGCACGATGACCTGCCAGACGAAAATAAACTAAACGAAGAATTGTGGGTGCCCGTCTCGGATATTCTTTAAGACCCTCCTGATACCTCAGAAGACGACGTCTGGACCAACCAGGTCCATCAAAGAGGGCAAAATTTGATTAAAATAAACACATCCTTAAAATTGATGTCAGATTTTCACATATTACATGATTTTTTCACATACCCACGCCTGTAAATAAAAATACAAATATCTCATTATTTGCTCAAGTGGTTTTTGACAAGAAGAATATTATAATTATGTTATCATTGATGAAGTAGATTCTTCCGGGTCTCGCCGTTGTCGTCGAACTTGACTTGACGTTTCGCTGATCATCCTGTCAGCTTCTTCAGAAGGATTCTAAAGACTGAATTTGTTGTTACACTCCTCGTTATACACCTAGGCGCCGCTTCGCTGGTCATTGGTCGCGCTTGGTTCGCTTCGCTGCTCATTCGTCGTGTTTGGTTGACCGTGACTTACTACGGTGCTGGTACTTGGCAATACCAGTCTCCACGTGTTACTAAGCTGATACCCATCCTCTCTGTTAAAGTTGTTCACGTTTTTCATAATTTCCAGTGATTCCCTAATGATTCGCAGATAATAGTGCGTAGATAGGAATACTTATTGGATTGGCAGCAGTAAAAGTATTTTTAATATTTGTTTTTGTTCCAAGAACTCGAAAAATTCTAATATGGATGTAAGCTTTCTCAGCTCTGTCTTTAAATTGCAATGTTTTACCTCTCTTGTAAAAGTGACCTACTTTATTGCCTCGGTAGTACCACCATATCTATTTTAAATTAACTTTCTTGGCATCTTAAGTGGATATGCGAAGGTACTTAATATTAATGTTAGGGTTTTGTAGAGAACATTGAATAAATTCTCTGGAGATAAACGTAATCTATTTTTCTACTAGCTATGTAGACTTTGAATAATATATCAACTGAGCAGGTGTACCATAGCCTTTCATACCATCAATTTAAACATTTATATTATATGAGTTTCCATACAAAGAGCGCAATCTTTATTATTCCTCCGTATTGAGCTCCTATAAATCCCACAATATTGAACAAGTTAAATTTTTATATCCAATTATCCTTTTCAGTGTACAGTGCACAAATTAGGTTTTAGGCTATTGATATCCGCCTCTTGGAAGCTTTCAATAAGTTAAATCCTGCGCTAACAATTAACAAAACTTTATACAGCACCAATTAAGGAAGCGGTCATAAATTAAATGATGAAGCAAATTTATTATCCTCGGATTCAAATAAATAGCTCAATTTCTCTAATTTATATATCAGTACTAGACGCTGAAAATATTACGAGGCCGCGAAATTTAATTTAAAAGAATTATAACAAGCAAAATCTCAAAGGAGATATTCGTAGCGTAGTTCTGAATTTATTAATTATTTTATTGGCATAGTATTTCTTTACACAAGCGCTGAAACACTCAATGCGCATTTCGTCAATTAAGCTACCGTCATCAGGTGACGGTTAAAGTTAAACTCAATTTAAGATTGTATCGGAATTTATATGTATACGTCTCATCGACTGAGGGCAAAGTAGACCTTTTAACCTCGATGAATTGATTAGCCAATAAATTCGGAATTGATGTCCTTCCTTGATGATTTTTTGACTATCTATTACATTACTACAGAAATTTAAGAATTATAGAAATTAGTCTATCTAAGGTAAGTGAACGTAAAACCCGTATAATTAGTTGTGGACTTAGAGATAAATATAGGCCAATTTCAAGATAAAATTTCTAAATTTGTGATCAATGTTAATTATAGAAATAATATCAACGAATTTATTTTCGAGGAATACAACAAAGACAGTGGGTAATTTTATGCCTAAGAAAGATGATGCTACATAAAATAGATAAAGGGTGGTTTAATGAAGGGGGCCTTAATGCTATAAAGACGTAAGGAAGTTATAAAATTTGTAAGGTAACAGATAACCAAAATGATTGAGAGTAGCACAAGTTGAAACGAAAGAAAGTAGTCTATGTTGTAAGGACTGGGAACTGTAGATTCTTTGAGAGTAGGATTGATATTTCTAGAGGCGACTTAAAATGACGTGGAAGTCCTTAAAACCAATTATATCTAGGAAAAATAGAATGATCTTTAATGAAGTAAGGTTTCTAACTCAATTATTAAAGGATATGAATAATATCGTGGAAAGATTTAATAAAATTTACATAGTGTGAGTGAAATTGTAAATGGAAATCCAGTTAACGACAGACATTGCCAAATAAGTTTTCTAATTTGGAGTTATTGTAAACACAATATAATAATTTTTTCATTAACAAATAGAAGCAGCCCTAATGATATTGAACTGTTTTTGTAAAGGGTCTGTAGACAAGCTAACTGACCCACTTTTTAATATTATACATACTTCGTTGCAAGTAGGTGTCTTTTCTGATGTATTGAAAATCCTAACAATCGTCGTAATGAAAAAAGTTGCCGAAACTATTCAAGCAGAGAAGTCCAACAAATATGCTTGCAGCATTCGAAAACATATTAGAAAAAGTTGTTATGTGCAAAACTTACAATTTGTTCTAGAAAACAACTTAATACGTAAGTTTCAGTCTGGCTTTAGAGGACATGTTTGTGAAAGTGCAGTATGTGATTAACGTATGGAAAGAAGCATGTGATTAGGTAAAATGACCGCTATAGCTTCGTTGGATTTAAAACGCCCATTTATAGTGGTAGATAGTGGGATAGTGATAAACTACTAAAACAATTGAAAGAATATGAAGTGGATGGATGGGTGGACTTGTATATATATATGTGATTATTACACTTAACGCGGCAGGCTTGTAACTTGTAATTCAGTGCTCGGCGGGGCAGATAGCCCGGAGAGTAGCTGTTGGTTGCAGTCTGGTTGGCGACGATACTAGAAAAAGTATAAATGTTGGAATACCGCAAGGAATTATTCTGGGGCCGCTTTTGTGCATTTTATACCTTAATCACAGTTATCAAAGAACTAAAATTAAAAAAATCTCCTGGTCTTGATAACATTCGCACGGAAGTATTAAAAAAAGTAGAAATAGAAATTGCCACTCCAATAACATATCTAATAAATAGATGCTTTGAAACTGAATGCATCCCTAAACTGCTAAAAGTTGGTCTCATTAAACCACTTTATAAAAGTGGAGACAAACTAGAAATAATAAACTACAGACCAATCTCACTTATCTCTAATATCGCCAAAATTATTAAAAAATATTAAAATGCAGAATTCTGAAATTTTTAAATCGCCACAATATAATCTCGGATCACCAATACGGCTTCAGAGAGGGAAAGTCAACTGAAGATGCAATTCATAAATTAACATCTGAAATATATAGAGCTCTAGACTCAAAAACACCTGCTTTATGTATCTTTGTTGATCTATCTAAAGCTTTTGACACCGTGTCCCACCAAAAACTTTTAGAAAAAATAAAATGCTATGGACTTCGGGGAAAAATGTATAACCTCATTAAAAGTTATTTATCCGATCGGGAACAGTATGTGGAGATTGACGGTACTATTAGTAGTGCCAGAACAATAACATTCGGAGTCCCGCAAGGAACGGTATTGGGACCACTACTATTTACAGTATATATCAACAGTTTACTATCCATTAATTCCACTGGTAAAATATTAAGTTTCGCTGATGATACTACTGTTTTATACACCGGAAATAGCTGGGAAACTCTAAAAAGAGAAGCAGAGACCGACTTTAAAAAAATAAAAATATGGTTCCAGTACAACAAACTAACCTTAAATTGTGACAAAACCAAATATTTACCGTTCACCTCCTACACTAACACATTACCCGATATTGGCCCACTAAAAATTAATGAAGACGTGCAAATACCAGAAGCTGAGTCTATAAAATACCTAGGCATTACTGTAGACAGACATCTAAGGTGGGACCTACAAGTAATGAATATTATAAAAAAAGTCAGAGGACTACTCACCAGATTTAAACTTCTTAAAGAATACTTAAACGAACCACAGCTAAAAATTCTTTATTACCCGTTGGTCCAATCACAGCTTTCATATGGTATTGTAGGCTGGGGAGGAGTAAGCGATAACCAGCTGGAAAGACTAAATTCCATACAAAAATGGATACTAAAAACAATTTTTGGTAAAAATCGAACTTACCCTAGTGATAAGCTATATAAAGAAAACAACGTTCTGGATATTCGACAACTGTTTTGTTTAAATATGTTACTGAATATAAGAAAAAATAAAATAAACATAGAACCTATTCGTCACAATTATAATACACGAGGAAAACAACACAGTCATATCATGCCCCGATGTGACAAAGCCATAGGTCAACGAAACTGTAACTACTTAGGACCTCGTCTATATGAAATTCTACCAACAAATATTAAAAGTATGGACAAATTCAAAAAATTCAAAAAAAATGTAAAAATATGGCTTCTAAATACTAATCGAACTAGGTTTCAAAATATAGTTATCCAGAAAAATAATCCCAGCAAACAATAATAATTATCCAAAATATAGCATTTGATATAATATATTAATCGTAAAAAAATAAAAAATTCTATATACCTAATTAAATAACTGAAAACATTATAAAATTACACGTCATCTCCTGTTTATTGTCTATTTAAATTACTTGCTATGTATATGTAAAATCACGCACAAGCAGCAGCAATCTATTGTGTATTTTATATCTATACATTGTATATTGTACATTCTATGTATTGTGTATTGTATATTATCTTATCTTATCTCTTAAATATTATCTTAAAATAACATGGCAAATTTGTTTAGTAACTGCCGTTATTGTTTGATTCAAGATGACACAGTTATTTATATAACGGAGGAAAATGGTGTGTCATTGTTAAATAGAAAGGATGAAGTCTTGAAAGAGGTAAGTGAATCATTAGAAGTAAACAAACTGAAGCTCAATGTGTTTAAAACAACAGGTATGATTATAGAAAAACAGAAATTGGAATATTAAATAGAATAGCAAAGACTAGATTTTGAGCTTGTGGGAAAGTAACTGAAGTCATCAAAGAAATGAAATATCTGGGATTAATCACAGACGATAAACTTAGATTCAATAATTATGTCAATTATGTGCGCAAAAGAAATAGCTAAAAAGAATGGTGTTTTAAAAATAGTTGGTATTTGTCTATCGAAAGTAGAAAATTTGTATACAACAGTATTATATTACCACATTTTAATTATTGTAGTAGTATTCTGTCTAGCTAATCAGAGCGACAGAAAAGACAACTCTGCTGCAAGCAGCGAGCTACGATTTCTATTTGTTTGTCAATGTTCAGGTCCTACTTAACGTATAAATCTCAAACTATTGAACACTGTAAGTTTCATTAACATCGTTCAGTCCAAACCGGATGACAAATAAGAATTGGTATCTCAGTGTGTTAAAGCGATTGGCTAGCAAACTGAGTTACCTAGTGAAGTGGGTTCGATTCCCGCAATTCGTAACAATTTTTCATTAAAAAAATTGCCCCAAGAGTGGTTCGGAGTCCACATTAAGCTGTAGGGCCTCGTCTCTCTTTGCCTAGCACAAGATCCTTGAGATCTTCCAGGGGATTACTTCGGTAACTTGAGAGGCGGTTAAGAAAACATTTTAAGAAAGAAACAATTATTTGGGATGTGCACGTTCTTAATGAGTCACTTTGTATACTAGTGTAGATAAACAATGTTTACTACTTAAAAAATATATGTAAATTTGTACATACCGTCAGCGTGAAACAAAGGGTGCACATGAATGTGGGGACGGTGGTTCTTCAGCACTTTTCGGAGCTTGGGGCAGGCTAGCTCGCGCATGGCCCCTCACCTCGGGGCGGTTCACCAGCCGAGCACATGTGTGCCCTCGTACCTCCCTATAGCGTACGCCTCTGACAAATCTGCTCAATCTGGAAGCAAAAAATACGGTTAAGAATTATTGTGTCGTTGAATTGCAGTCGATTTATAAAAATATTTTGCGTGTATTAGCAAACTTTTTTTAGCTGTAGAAATCGGCTTTGTTGGCATTGCACTTCCTTAAATGACCATTAAACGGGGTTGGGCAATACTTAATTTTTATTTAAATAATCAAAAATCATTGATTTCGATAAAAAAAATCATGATTTTTTAAATGTTTTTCTTGGTGCAAATTTTTAATGGCATGTCTATTTTCTTAACCATTTTAATTTTGCATATTTCTCGAATTTGAGTATTATAAAATTAAAATAAAATAGAATTTACAAAAACGCCATTCTCAGCAGGATATTGCGTCACTATTGTCCGACATGTCTATTAGAAAATATCCGTAGCTACTTGTTTCCTACCGCTCGTATAAAAGTCGGCACAACCGCGAGCAAGCGCATTGAAGTAATAAACCCTGGGTAACCGCATCCTCGTCTACTGATGCCCTAATTGTTTAAAAGTTACCAGATAGTGCAACCAGAAAGTCTATACTATAAATACTCTAAAAGTTTTCAAATGATCTAAAATTGTGTTGAAATAACTAAAGCTTATCGCATGTTGACTTGAAGACTAAACTTTGTAACATAAACAACATACATAGGCACATAAGTACCTAGTACATTAAACGTTTGCTTAACCCGTAGCATATCTGCTTTTTCAACTAAATTTATATGATTGCCAACCAGGGATTAAATCGTTTAAAAAGTTTTCTCAAAGTTGTAAGATTGCCAAGATGTCTTCAACTTTGCACTCTCACTCCATTAAAACAACCAGCCTTTTAACAATATCTCGTCTGCTTACACAGCTTATATATCTAAAGATTATGTCTGAAAAACTTTTTAAACCTTTTCCTTCAAAGTAACACTTTGCGGTAAAACACGACGCTGGCTACGTTTTCTTTAAACTTATAAATCACTGTTAATAAATGTGTTCATTTGTCATTGGTAAATGGAAGGGCTTAGGTAGGGTAACGCTAACTATTGTTCGTCGTCTCTTTTTACACTTCCAACTTCCACATGTTTTAAATTGCAATGAGGTGCGATTAAGGCCAGGATCGGAGTATACTTGGTTGAGTAATAATCTTCCAATAATGATAGCCAAAAGCAAAATATTGCAAGTTATAAAATTGTTGAAATCATGTACAGGTATGTTTCAACGTTGTTTTCATAACAATACAACAAAAATCTGAAACTGGATTTCACAGTTGGAATCTAACATGGAATAATTGATTACTTTACTTAAATTTCTATTTTGTTTTTACTTCTAGTAGTACTACCGTAGTCGGGGTACCTTTTTCGCTGACTGGGATACCTATTGAATTATGCAAGAAAAGCAGCAGCACAAAACACATTTCATATGTAATAGAAAAAAATAGCGCTACTCATTTTTTTCACATGTAGCCAATTCTAAAGAATTTCCTATACATACGGGAATACATACCGGGTGTTAGAAAAGTATAGGAACGGTGGAAAATCTCGAATAGTTTGCATCAAATCGAAAAATCAGAGTCGAATCCAATGTCATTGGATAGATTTCATAAAAATAACAAATCCGTGTTTTTCAGTTTTTGAATTGGACGTTTTTTTATGGGCACAAGATGCTACTCTTGAAACGGTAATGTTTTCTTTTCATTTTTTGCGATTACAGCGACATCATGCAAAAATCGAAAAAATGTCCGGAATATAATTTACGTATTTTTTGCCATAGAATCTGATAATCCGCAATAAAAAATAGGGGTTTCCATTTGAAATTTTAAAGTTGCCCTTCGCCCAACCCACAGGGTGGTGGCTGGGGAGGTCATTTTGGTATCAGTAGATAGTTTTTTGAAAAATTTTTGACACGTATTTTTTTATTTTTCGATTTGATGCAAACTGTTCGAGATTTCCACCGTTCCCATACTTTTCTCACACCCGGTATGTATTCCCGTATGTATAGGAAATTATTTAGAAGTGAATGCATGTGAAAAAAATGAGTAGCGCTAATTTTTTCTATTACATATGAAATGTGTTTTGTGCTGCTGCTTTTCTTGCATAATTAAATGGGTATTCCAGCCAGCGAAAAAGGTACCCCTACTACGGTAGTACTACTAGAAGTAAAGACAAAATAGAAATTCAAGTAAAGTAATCAATTATTTACCTACGTTTGGAAAATAAAGTTTTTCTCCAACAAGTCCCATGTTAGATTCTAACTGTGAAATCCAGCATCAGATGTGTTGTTGTATTGTTATGAAAACAATGTTGAAATATTACCTGTACATGATTTCAACAATTTATAACTTGCAATATTTTGCTTTTGGCTATCATTATGTATAAAAAAAATGTATTTCACAATAAAGCAGGTTTAAAATAAGTTCTACACGATTTTAAAAATTTCTGATCGGTAATATTTTATTCCTTACCATCTATTGGTGTATATTAATAGGAAAAATAGAGAAAAACCTAGTATGTTAAAATGAATAAGGATAAAAATCAGTTCTACACGATTTCATAGATTTCTAATCTGTATCTTGTTAGATAGATAGATAGATAGTCTTTATTTCACCACTCTATGTTACATGATTAAACATTTGCAGCAAATCAGAAAATCAGCAGGCAAGTAGGTGCATTACAAAAAAATAATAATTTTGTTTTGAGAAATACAATACATATATAATATAAGGACAATAACAAGAACATAATACTGTATATAACGTTTACACATTGTTAGACAAGAAAATATATATAAATACTGTATGTATATAACGATTACACATTGTCAAACACGAAAATATAAAAGTTTAATTTATAAAATAGATACCTATAAAAAGTACAAGCATTCTGCAAGTATGAGCATTAGACAACCGCAAGTGGAGTGGCTAAATATGCTGTCCTCAGAAAATCATCAATTGAGTAAAAACATAACTGAAGAATGAATCGTTTTACTTATTTTTGAAGGACCTAAAGTTTAACTGTCTGATATGATGTGGTAAATGGTTATATAAGTTTAAGTTAGGTGAATTTTTTGCACTTAGAGTTAACCTATAGCATGGTACTCTAAGAAGTCCAGCAGCACGTGTGTTGTGCTCATGATAGTCCGACTGAATAGAGTTACCGGATGCATTGCTGCGAATCTCGATAAAAGTGTTCTAGATAAAAAGTGAAGGTAGTGGCATAATTCCCAGTTTAATGAAGATGGGTTGAGAATGTTCCCTAAATTTAGTGCTGACAAGAACTCTTATAATTTTCTTTTGTTATCGAAAGACTTTAGATGCGTGGTGGGAGTTACGCCATAGAACAACTGCGTAGGAAAGTCTAGAATTAAAAAGAGAGAAGTAAGCATTTTTTAATAGGTCGAATTCAAGAACGCTTTTTTTGTTATGGTAACAGTAAAGCGATTTTTGTTATATTTTATTCTCTACCATCAATGCAAATTAATAGGAGAAATTTTAGTCTGTTAAAATAATACAAATAAGAAGAGAAATGAGCTGTAGACGATTTCATGAATTTTTAATCTGTATCAGAAAGTAAAGGTGGTCAGATACCGGTAAAACGCTTTTTGTTATTGTATATAGTCAAAAAGATAAACATGATGGATGGTCATGGGGCGAAGGGAAGCTACATATAAAATTAGCGGTGATTGTCATCATTGTAATGAGAAAAGCCCGAAATATTTCTGAATTTGCTTGTTTAAATTTTCCGAACGACATTTTTTCAGTAAAAACTATTACATAAATGCTTGTTTTATGTCCTGAACTGAACAAAGGACACCTTCGGTAAAACGGTATGTGAACGTACATTCTAAGTTTAGGGCTTGTGGATTCTTATCGTTTCACTAATGTGGCGTAAAATCTGCACAATGAACCGTTAAATTGCGGGTGTCCTGAGTTTCAGTGTGTTATTTTGATATTGCAAAGAATACAAAATTTTGTACCAAAATTTTTCCTCGGTAGATTTTAAAGGAGGATTTCTAAACGATGAAAATATGATCAGAATTGTAACAGGATATGAGACAATAACTGCGCAAAATATTACAATTATTATTTTATTCATCGTTATAGGCAAATTGAAAACCAAGAAGTTACCTCGGTGATTTCTTAAGAATTTTGTTTGTTGATAAACTGCGTAATAAAATAATATCTGATAGTTTTATTAAAACTATATTATACTATAAATTAGTGTGGAAAAAATTCCCACTTTGCTATGATAAAAACTAAAAATATATCTAACTGATATTGAAACGAAATAAATTTAAATAAAAGGTAATGAAAAAGTTTTTGCGCATTTACAAGCGAGAACCTGAAGCTCCCACTTTAAAGTTGCAATGAATGTCAGGCGTTTGAAAACAGAGTGTATTTTCTCTTTGATCAAGTGCAACAAAATAAATTGAATTTTCCCTTCAGCGAGATGAGCTTATCTCGCTTAAATTACTGCGTTCTATGCGACAACTTTTCTTAAATATAAAACAGATAAAACAGCTTCCGTCGAACGTGGCAAAAGGCTTTTTACTTTACACTCGCTTACTTCTGGTGAATAAACTCTGATGTAGTCAGTAATACAGAAAAATCGTTTTAACTCTGACTTAAAAGGTAAAAATGTTTGTTCGCGCAAAACACGAATTATTTCGAGTATAAATAAGCAGCTACGGCATGCTTTCAAAGATAGACTAGCGGGAATCCTATTAAGCAAGGAATTTGTAATATTTCATATTTAATAAAGCTTTCTAGAAAACTGCAATTATTAATTTTGGGTATATTCATAGACGTTAAACAGTTGGTCAATGTCACGAATGTGAAATTATCGGGTATAATATCTCTAGGATATTGATAATGTACGAGATAATTTTATGACAATCGAAAGCATGTTGCTTCGCAATAACCCGACGCCGAAGGCGTCCAGATAACCAGATCTAAATCCAGACTGCTTTAAAGGTAAAAGGTAAAGGTAAAGAATATTATTAATATTTAAAAATTTTCTGACTTGTAATTGTAAAATTTTTTCAAATATTTTTTGATAAGACAGGTAAAATACCAATAGATCTTAGGTGACTTAATTGATTGGGTTGATTAATTTTTAGGCAGAGGAAATACTAAAGCCCTTTTCCAGGTTTTAGGGAAGTAGTTTCTACGCATACACTCGTTAAAGATATGTGCTAAAAATGGAACGACATAGGGATAGCATAAATGTATTAATATTGAATTTAATTTATCATATACTATGTCCTCGCCTCCCATATCTTCCAGCGGCTTGTATATCAGTGTATGCGCGGAAGCTATGCAACCTTAGGCGAGGTTTGTGTAGGTGATGTACCATCCTTCGGAGGGGATGTATAGCCGTCGGTTCCTTGTCTATTAAATGTTAGGCAAGTAAACGATCCCTACTCTTCTTAAGGGAAGAAGTTCGGCAAAATTCCTGGTTGGGGGTAGCTCGTCTACAGGCGTCGGTGATAGGCCTCAGTAGCGGAAATAGACCGACGTTAAATAAATGTTAAAAAAAATTATTATATCCATAAGCTTTTGATTTTATGCTTTGAATTATTTTAATACAATCTAAATCAGATATCTGTTTAAAAGAAAATAAACCATCAATACGTTTTCTAATGTTGGTATTATAATAACTAATTAACTCATCCTTAGGTGTGTCATTATTATTTGAGGAATTAATAAAAAAACCATTGATAGTATCTACATTTTAACCGTTGAGGTATCTTGATATGTCGGTTTTTACAAATATTTAGTATTTTTAAATCACTCCATTTGTCCTTTGCATTACAATTACTAAATTTTTAGATTAAAGAAGCCTTCTTTTCAGTATTATTTAAATTTTGGAGTTGTTTGTAATAAGAACAATGACCATTTTGACTGGTTTATTTGAACTTTGTCAGAACTTTGTTACGTAGCTTCTGCATAAATTTAACATTATCCGTAATTCTGGAGCATAACTTCTTTCAGAACATTTTATAGATTTCATAGATGCAAGAGTATTTAATAACTGTAAAATGTTATCAGTAACAAAATCAATTTTATCATCAATATTATTGATGTAATATTATTCCAATGTATAGATTCTAAATCTAATTGAATGTTTTCAAAATATGCTTTAATGTTCTGTGTCAAAAATCTTTTCAGGTTCTTCAGTGATATTAAACATTATACATGTTAGCAATAACAAGTGATTTATTTTCTAATAAAACTATCATTAAAATAATCTCTATATAATCATAGCTTTCATTTAATAAAATGGTATGCTTTATATTATTTTTCATACACAGGGTGTCTCACCGGGAACTGAATCGATCGATATAGAGAAAAGTAGCAATTAGAAATTTTTTAAAATTTGGATAATTACTAATGTCGGTGTGGCAAATCCAACTAAAATAATTACAAGCAGCTGGCACTTCCGCTTATACCGGAAGTCGATACCACCTATATATTTTAGAGTTTTCGAAAAGAGCATAAAATTCTGAGTCGAAAATATGTAGTACATCCTATACCAAAACCTAGCCGTTTCAGAGGTATTTGACATTTTATAGAAAATTTGACAGGTGCAACAGTTTGCAAGAACCGTTATAACTTTCTTCGTGTAAAAGATCCTCATTTGCTTCTTGTCACGTAAAAAGAACATAAGGAGAACTACGTTCTACAACTGAAATAAAGTCAATAATATCATACCAAGTGTTCCGTTTTTTGCGTTACATTTTGTCAACTTCAAACCGCGAAAACTTATTTGGGTCTAATGGAACACCCTGTATATTTTACGTCAAGTTGTGTAAAATTGAATTCCCTTTTTCTGATATTAGCATTGTGGGGGTTAAAGTTACAACTTTTTGAAATATTTGCGATTTTATTAGAAATTCATGAATTGTTGTAATCATTTCATCAAAATAGCCATGATCAGAAAAAAGGAATTCAATTTTACATAACTTGACGTAAAAAATACAGGGTGTTACATTTGACGTAAACAAATTTTCGCGGTTTGAAGTTGCCAAAATGTAACACGAAAAACGGAACACTTGGTATGATATTGAATTTATTTCAGTTGTTTAACGTGGTTCTCCTTGTGTTATTTTTATGTGACAAGAAGCAAATGAGGATCTTTTACACGAAGAAAGTTATAACGGTTCTTTCAAACCGTTGCACCTGTCAAATTTTCTGTAAAATGTCAAATATCTCTTAAATAGCTAGGTTTATGTATAGGATATGTTACATATTTTCGACTCTTTTAACAAACTCTAAAATATATAGGGTGTTCCATTTGAAATAAGCAATAAGCGGTATAAGCGGAAGTGTCAGCTGCTTATAATTATTTTAATTGGATTGGCCACACTGCCTTTAGTAATTATCTAAATTTTCAAAATTTTCTGATGCGTACTTTTCTCTGTATCGATCGATTCAGCTCCCGGTGAGACACCCTGTATATATGCCAACACCTCCTCCTCGACCAAGCCGGTCTTGTCTAACAAAAATGTAATCATTCATACTTACAACATTACTGATACTGCATGTAACTAACTTTCAGAAATTCCGATTATATGATAGTTTGAATTTAAAATGCAATCTTGAAACTGATTAAAATTTCTCACCTCACCTAAGACATAAGAAAAAAATACTAAACTGGAATAAATATAATTATAATTGAGGAAATTTTTATAACTAGTTATATGATTATAAGTCAATAAAACAGATAACCGTAATATATGAATAAAAGAATAGTTTTTATAGAGAAAGACAGATCTTTACATATGTGCTCAAGTTTTACATTTGCCTCAATTATATGCAACTTTATGACGGTTATTGAATCTGTATCCCTTGATGGATAAAATCTAGACAAACATTATCATTCAGGGCGCACCCGAAGTAATTAAAAATAAATATAATATCAAAATACTTAAGGGAATAATCCTTCCAGCTTTCGTCAGCTGCAATCTCGATTCATTTTAATTATTCTTGTCGCTCAAAGATTACAAAATACTTATCCCCAGATTAAGCGACGCCCGAAAAAAGTATCTGCCAATGCTCACAAAAGTGATAATATTTTAGGTTGTCCTCGTTCGAATTATTAAGGATGGCTGACCACCTCCTCTTTAGTCCATTCTGTCATTAATCATAGAAGTTTTTCGAAGTATTGTTCTTAATAAATCAGTTGTGTGGATCTATCTCACGGAGAAAACTGCCAGAATAAAATTGATGTGTTTAATTTTCTTTTTCATTAGTTTCCAGACAACTGTTTGTTGCATAAAGTATAATGTATAATGTTGGAGATACGTTGTAGCAACGATGGTAAAAATCTTATTATACTATTAGTGTACAAATAATGATCGAATTTATGAACCATATTTTCTCTCTATAATGTCTATAGTGTTTGTCAGTTTTTCAAATATTTTTTCTTTACAAATATTGGTTTACTATGTTATTTAACATGGTGATACCTAGATTACTTATAAAGTAAAAGCATCCAGATCTTTTGTGAACTCAGTCTCGTTCAAATTGGTCACTTTTTTACACAGTATATTGCATCGAACCTAGAGACGATGGTTCATAGTAAATTATTTTAATAAACATGCAAATATGTATCACATGTACACAGCTTTGTGCATAATGTAAAACAGATTAGCTCACTCTAACTATAAAGTTTCCTAGGAGAGTAAATTACGAACTATTTCATGTACCACTCTGACTTCTGACCACCAAAAGCAATTAGGCGTAATACGGTGGCAAGGGAAGTTAGAAACATTATTTTATCAGTGTTGGGTACTCTCAAAAGGATGCTTTTGATTTGTGACTTGTTTCGGGGCTTATGATAAGTAAGCCGTTTTATCAGATGAAAGAAATTATTTATTTACTCTATCTAGTACAGAGTGTTATGGTATATTATCCATAAAATTAGAATACAAAATGTTTGTTTTCGAATATTTGTTCATTTATCAATTCGTATTAACATTTTTTTGAAAAAATAAAGTCTTGTTATTTTTATTACCATGATGTTTGTGTCTCACTTTTTATCACTACACCTCTTTATATTCGACATTTTTGATCAATTTAGATCAAATTTGGTAGAATAATTATAAATATTCAAAAGAATAGTTACAATACGCACTTGGTTTATTGTTTCATTAGTTTTTTTCTCAGATTTCTCTGATATATGTTCCGGCCTTGCGACCTATCAAAGAGTCTTAAAAACTGACCTGAAAGTGGTGGTCCACAGTATATATCTTACAAATCCTCTACCCACCTAGAGGGGGATAATAACTTGATTTGCTATTTCTTAAAATTTAACAATACAGGCCGGAACTACGAACTTAATTGTATTACTGTGTCTAGTACAGGATTGTTTATAAATTCTGTTTGTGTATTTGTAACGTTTTTATGATTTTTGAGGGCCTTCTTAATTTCTAAAATTTTAAGCATGTCTAGGATTTTTCCTTTGTTTGCATTATGCAAAAGTTTAACACTACTACCGTTAAAAACGTGATTTTGCTCAATGCAATGTTCGGCGAAACCAGTGGATTTTTTATTATATAAAATAGACTGTTTGTGTTCTCTTAACCTCACATCTATGCTACGGCCACTCTGACCTATATATACGACATCACAGTCATCGCACTTTATTTCACCCGATTTTTTAATATCTACTGTCTTTTCTTTATTATTAACCAACAAGCGACCTAAATTATTTCTATTCGTTGATATTGTATTAATACCTAATTTATTTAATCTATTACATACTGAGTTGCTAACCTTATTTACATAATTTATACTATTCCACTTTCTGTTTTCTATATTTGGTACGTTATAAAAATGTTTTTTTAATAATTTTCCCTGTTTATTTTTTATTAATTTGTCAATAAGTTACTCATCATAGCCATTGTTTTTTGCTAGCGTTTTAAGAATTCTAACTTCTTTTTCAAAGTTAACAATATTTAAGTTTAGAGATAATAGTCTGTGTACATAGCTATGAAACGGTGACATTTTTGTCTTCCAAGATTGATCAAGTTTCAATCCCCTTACAATAAAAAATCCTTTAGAACTTGTGACCAAATTGGAAAACATAACCTTACCCGAAAATGCCAAATTAGTTTCCTTTGATGTTAAAAGTTTATTTACCTCTATACCTATTCAAGAGCTTAAGGATATATTACAACATCTTATCTCTAATAGTGAATTGAATCAAAATGAACAAAAAGATTTACAAACATTAATTAATATGTGTATCAAACAAAATTATTTTAAATTCGATAATACAATGTATACACAAGTAAACGGCTTACCTATGGGTAGTCCGTTAAGCCCATTATTAGCTGAAATATTCATTGCAAATTTTGAAAACAATCTTTTTACCACCAACGATAATCTCCTTAAATACATACATTTTTGGGTAAGATATGTTGACGATGTGTTTTGCATATGGATCGGTACTGAGAGACAATTGTCACGTTTCATCCATTTTATTAACTCCCTACACAACAAAATTCAGTTTACAGTTGAAATGGAAAAAGAACGGTCAATAAACTTTTTAGATATTACGCTGACACGTAAAGAACATGGGCTAGAACTTGATATTTACAAAAAGCCAACTTTTACTGACACTCTTACACATGCAAATTGTAATATGTTTCATCAAGAACCTACCGCACACTCCATCCAATTAAATTGGGAAAAATTAGGAATTTATATTAGATATTGAGACAGGCTTTTTGTTTATACAGAATCTTGTTCGGTATGATCTAAAACCTCTGTATACCAAATTTTGTTAAAAATATTTATTCCTTTACAAAAAAAAATCATATCTAAGATCGGTGTATCAATATATTTGTTAACAAGGAGTGCTTTGGAATGTAATTGACAATAATTGTATTGAATGTCAAATTAAACTTAAATATGGCTGCACAACAATTAAGTATTGCTGATAAAATTGAAATACCTAATAAGAATTGTTGGTAACAGTGTGCAATCTTATCGAGATGCAGCCAGTATAATTTCATACTTCTCCGTCTTTTAAATATTTTAGGAAGTTATGGATCTATCACATACCATAACTTTCACTCAATGTTTATGTTGTTTACTGTTTTAAATACTTATATGAATTATGTCGAAACTTTGTTGTTCATTACTGAATTTGCAGCGCCATCTCTTGATGGGTAATATCCGCCTATACAACGAAGTTCGTAAGATTAACCCACAGAGAAAACATAAAATACCATTTACATTGGCACCGATAATTTGTTTGATAATATTCAGCACCTAAAATTTTCAATTTTCACCGACTGAATTTAGAAGGTTTAAATGCTAAAATATTGCTTTAATACCTTTGGCTTAGACTGTGCACAGTTGCCATAAAAGCCGACACAGGAGGTACACAGAACTGCAAAGGAGGGATTTTCTTCAGATACGACTTGAGAAAGCCAGATAATTTCCCTCTTGTATTGTGCTTTCGTAAGCCTCTTACGGTTTTGCTGTTAGTTGAACACAAAATGTTAAAGTTACAATTTAAAATCAGTTGTTAAAGCCGGGTCGTTCGCGTGCCTCTTATTTCTTGTTAAAACATCCTGATAATTGGGGGATTTTGTATAGAAGAGCGGCAAATATTTTATCGTTTGATAAATTGATGATTTACGAGTACACCTTTTACCCCTTGCGCATCCGCCATTTATTCGCTTTATGTTTATTGTATGCAGTATAAACTAATGTTGTATTGTTCAGAGTTCACAAATATTCTAGAGGTGTACGCCATTAATTCAAAGTCACTAGAGAGGATAACTATCGAAATAGTTCTAGTTTAAAAGATGTAATATCTGCTGGAAAAATTGCTAAAGTAATTACTTCAGATGTCACAGACCACAAACTAGTTTTTGCGGTGTGCGATATGCCTAAGTTTAGATCGCCTAAAAGACTATTAATTATATTTTATTTTCGACTTGGTTAGTTACAAGAGTCGGTAGTTATTGGGGAAGGATTTGTTTTATTGTTAGGCCAATATTTGGAGGAGTGTGGGATAATGGTCCGTTATATACTTTTTACATGCCCTTTTAAATTTCTTTTATTTTGGACTTTAATATATTCGTGTAGTTGATTGTATAATTTAATTTAATTGAAATTGATTGGTTTGTGACATATTGTTCTGTTAAAATATAATATTTTTTTACTCGCAAACTCCTCTAAAAACTCCTTATTTTACTATAAGGAACGTAACCAGACTGCAACCAACAGCTACTCTCCGGGCTATGTGCCCCACTTACCTTGCACTGACGAGAGCCAACTTCTTGAAACTGCAGGTCTGTAAGTGGTGTGTGACGGTTGGCAAGAGAGCTCCTTTAAGTAGGATCAGTCTTTCGGCTGGTGTTTGTTGCAATCGAAGCATTAGCGTTTTGATGGTAATATGCAATTATTACACTTAACTGTAACTTGTAATTCAGCGGTTGGTTGCAGTCTGGTTACGTTCCTTATAGTAAAAATAAGTATTTTATAGAGGAGTTTGCGATTAAAAATATTATGTTTTAATATTCCGCCCTCTAAAAGCACATTTGAACTATGTTAAGCCCAGTCAGGCTATTTATTTTTCGATTACAACAGACAACGAACCGTTAGATGACGCCTGCTGACTATTTTACATGTCGCTATTGTAAAAATACCGGGATGTACCAAATAGTCAAAGGATCCTCGTGCCGGTCATCACATGCCTACCTTACACTGACGAGACCCAACAGCTCGAAACTGCAGTCTGCAAGTGGTGTGTGACGACTGGCAAGAGAGCTCCCTTAAGTAGGATGATCAGTCTTTCGGCTGGTGTTTTGATGGTAATATGCAATTATTACACTTAACGCGTCAGACTTGTAACTTGTAATTCAGCGCTCGGAGGGGCACATAGCCCGGAGAGTAGCTGTTGGTCGCAGCCTAGTTATGTTCCGTATAGTAAAATAAGGATTCTATAGAGGAGTTTGCGACTAAAAAAATATTATTGTCTAATATTCCGCCCTCTAAAATTTGGAGATTGTTCTGTTGTATTTTGCAGTTTTATACGCGTTTTTAGATATATTTCTCGTTTCATATTGGTGGTTTCCTAGTTTAGTATCATAGGGTTCGCTCGCTTCGATGTCGTGCTAAACTTGAAAATGATTTATTTTATGATTATTTACGTATGCTGGATCACCGAATAGCATGTTGGCATTGACTGAAACTGGACTTTCCTTCAGCAATAAACAAATCAAGATGGCGGATAGGGCAATGTTAAAAAAAACGTATTTCCGGTAATAGTTGTCCGATCTGTTACCTCAAAAAAGGAAAATACTTCAAAAAGTATGTTTCACTATAAAAAATACAAGATCTAAAAATATTTAATACCCAATTGAAAATTTGCCAAAAAGATAAAATTTTGGTTTTCTATTTTTTCTAATCTATAATTTGCAAAGTAATAAGATATGGGAAAAGAGTTTAAACAAGAAATGTTCAAAATTTAATTCTGAATTCAATGATTGATAGTGTATTTAGTATTGGTTAAACAGTAATGCTCTAAAATTGAAAGATCAGGCGCGCTACAGGTATTGTGAAAGAATTTTGTGGTGAGTAAGCTGACTTTGGTCGGGACACAGTTAATCTATGCCATACTTATATGATAATACACCTTATCTTAGGTAACAAATTGCAGTCAGGCCACGTCAGAAATATTTTTAATACTTTAGTAACGAAAAATTACAGATTCTTGATAATGGCGGATTAAATAAACGTGTTTTTACTAATAGTATAACATCACAAGGTAATATCTTGACTTGATAAAAAAAGAGAAGTAAAAAATCTAAATCGCTTTAATAAGAATAAACAAACAATAGACATTATGGTAAACATAAACTTACAGGTACATTATTGGAACGAACTTAAATTGCCTTTTTCGACTTAAGCGATCTCCATGTCAACATGTTCTAAAAAGTATTTTTGGCTATTCATATGTTTGAAGTAAAAATACCACAGTTTACCTGAATTATCTTCATCATATTCTTCAATGATCGATGGAGTTACCAAATATGGCGTATTTTTACAAGAGAAGTTTCCTGCAAATATTGGCAGGCTTCAGTGCAAATTATAAAAACCCCTTCTATATTTGATAAGATTAATTATAGCTCTTGGGGTGGGTGGGTTAAGCATAGAAACTGGTTCTAAATATTCGTGACTTTTTCTCCAGCCACAGACACTGGCATCTGGCAAATGTTGGATATTTTCATTCGCACTGCTCCATACTGTTACAATATTATGGGCCCTAAAATAAAATAATAACGAAATCTTTATATTATTCTTATACCATGTTGCTTCATAGCATCAACTGTGGGTGGTACGTTTTCTCCTTAATTTTTGGTGGAAAACAAATACCAAGGCAAGCCAGTTACTTTTTTATTGAATTATTTTTATAGAGCAAACATACAAGTTCGCGGAGATTGTCTTCAAGTTCTGTGATAGTTGTATTCAGAGTTCCCAACAATGCAAGAAATTTCAATATTACTTAAAATTGCTCAAGTTGCAAAAATACTTTAGTGCAATAATATTTGCTAATTCTTGAGAACCGGCCGGTTATATCCGTCCCAGTGAAGGCATGGAAACCAATTGATAATTGTCTGTTATATCCGTAGAGATATTTTTAGAGCTTTCAGTTATCGTAGCTCTCTCCTGTTTTGTAAAACAACTCAAATGATACTTCATATCAAAGCTTACAGCTGCTAATTGGATCGTCAATTGTAATAAGTAATATTAGTCTTTGTTTTAACGCTACGTCAGTTGTGCCCAATCCTATTTGTTTCAATTCTTTCGACATGCTGTGCGAAGTAGTATTATATACATATATTTTCATCTCTTACCTCCTGACAAAGAACGCACTTTTCAATATCAAAAATACTTTTAACAGATCGCAGCATGTGCTTCTTGGTAACATTGTTTTTAAGGATAAAATACTATTTTTTTAAGTCTCACTATGCTTGTTTTGTTTATAAGTTCTGAGTAACATGGTCTATGATAAGCAGGTTTTTTGGCATGTCATTTATTTCACAATCACTAAACAGTTTCTGCAGTTTTTGAAGAACTATATTTATATAACCAAATTGTACGACCAGACCAAAGATATATATTTTTTTAAACCGGCCTAGTCGCCATTTTTAATTGTGGATTACTGGAAAAAATTAATTTTCAGAAATAATAAAAAGTTCGACATTGAAGCAAGCGGTCGTTTTTGAGCCCTATGATAAATAGACTATTATATACCGGTCATCCAAGCGTATGTGAGTATAAACCATAGCCGCATGCATATACAACATACAATACCTTCACACTCAGTAATTCATTATCAATAAATATATTTCTACAGTTATCTCGACTTTTCCTGTTAAAAATTATCCGTAGTATATAATTTTTTGTTATCTGGAGAGGCTGTAGGTTTGCATTGTAGGCTAAGCCCCTGATGTCAATACCATACCTAATTAGGGATTCCGCTAGGCTGATATACGCCACTAAGAGAGTCTTTCTATTTAGTATACTTTTCAAATTATAGACTTTATATATTAGTTATCTTAGCTTCCCGTTTAAATATTTAATATGGTTATCCCATTTTAGGTGATTATCGAAAATAGCGTCGAGGCATTTAATAGTAGTGGAGTAATGTAACTATTCGCTTCTCTATCTCTAAGAACAGGTTGCACCGTTTGGTGTAGTCCTGTCTTTGTTGGAGAAAAAGCCAGAAATTTAGTCTTTGCTATATTTAGTTTTAAGAAATTTGTGTGTCTAGCCTACTAAATGACTCAGCCTCCTTTTATCGTGCTAAGTTCCAGGTCTCTACCGAATATATCAACACAGTGTCATCGGCACATGGTATGATGTTGCATCTAAATTTTTTGTCCGGTAAGCCATTGATAAACAGCAGGAATAAAGTAGGACCTAAGACTGTTCCTTGTGGAACTCCAGTTTTATTTTCTTAGTGCTAAGAGCATTGCCAATTTTTACTTGCTGGGGTCTATTTGACAGATATTGTTTTAATATGTTGTAGCCAAAACCTCTAATTCCCATCTTGTTTAATTTGTCCGGTAACTGGCAAATTGACACCTTAGCGAATGCTTTTTGTAGATCCAAAAAGATAGCTATGACTTTTTCATTTTTTTCCAAATTTGCTATAATTTTCTGTGCTCAAATTCCTTTGGAATCTATATTGATTTTTTGAGATAACTTTATTTTCTTCAAGATATGAACGAATTCCATGGTTCGGATATTTCTCTAAAATTTTTGTGACACTATTATCAACGATATTGAACGGAAATTTGTCGTGTAATTTTTGTTACCATTTTTACAGATGTGAACTGATAGCAGTTTTAGTGTTTTTACCGTTATTCCACATTTTTCAGGAGGTGCATATCTATTAAATTTAATGAAAATTGTTATTGCAGATTTGGAGAAAATAATTATTTAATTCTTTAAAACACCCATTGCAACATCCCCTGAATTTTCTAGAAGCAACTAGTATGCCGTCTTTTATTATTATTGCTAAGGAAATGTCATTTGTCAAATTTGATCAAAATCATTAGAACGACAACCACTTAGAAAATCATGTCACAACTTCACAGCAAGATAGACTTCTTTGCAGCTGAATGCTCACCAATAACCACCAGTTATGACGATTAAGGTCGCTTATTATTACTATTAATGAAAATTCAGTTTAGACTAGGTGTCGACGTGCACAGGCCTTGATCATGTGCCTACTTCATGAGCGTGTGCTTTAATTGATCGAGCTTGTCACCCCGTATTAAATTTGACAGGGCCTGGCTGTTATGGATGAAGCCGCCGCCTATTTTAATTAAAAAGTTCATAATTGAATCTGCCGTAGTCTCATAGAAAATAAATAAATAGATGTACGGCGTATAATTTTGAAGTTTTGTGACTTTGATGTAGCTAACTTTAGGTTCCATCAAAGAGATTATAACAGACAGGAGATTAATATTAGGTAATTAAATATAAATGTCTACTTAAGTAAGAAAATATAAGATCAGTCTTATACGTCACTTTATATAGTTTCGCGGTGATAATAGTATGGAAAACGAAGGCGTACACATGAGTCGTCCATAATTAACGAACATTATACTTTTATTGTTCAATAGTGACCAACGTAATGAGCTGATTGATATATTGATGCCATATAATATTAATATAATGATAACAAACCTAACAGATACAATACAGATCCTTTTAGTGCAATTGATTACATCTGCACAAATATTGATGTGTCAGATGATGAAGAATGTTGTACAATTCAAGAAAATGGTATGTTAGATCATTTAGCTCAAATATTAAGTATAAATTATGATCCT
This sequence comes from Leptura quadrifasciata, assembly GCA_963675555.1. Lineage (NCBI taxonomy): Eukaryota > Metazoa > Arthropoda > Insecta > Coleoptera > Cerambycidae > Leptura > Leptura quadrifasciata. The sequence continues at coordinate 6,017,928 of OY776681.1, read as the reverse complement.
AAACAGACTGACCCTCGTTATGAAAGAATTTTTAATAATAGTAACTATGAGCCATTTTTAAACCTTATCAGTAATGAAACTTTTGACGACATTTATCAGTCAGTTGATGATGGATTCACTAAATTTATAAATATTCTGCAACACTATTTTTACATCTCGTCTCCTCTCAAAAAATTGAAAAATACAGCAAAAACTAATAAACGGTAGGTAACTATAGGAATAAGAAAACCTTCTTAGAAGTTGAAAGATCTTCACGAACTATCAATCGTATCAAATAATCAGAACATTGATTTTTGTAAAAAAAAAAAAACTTACAAAAAGGTTATAAAAGCTGCATAAGCACTGGATAACAAAAGATCTTTTAATACATCTAATATTAAAAGCAAAACTACATGGAATATAATTAATGAAATTATAGGGAAAAGTCAAATAAAATATAAAATCACGAAAATTCACGTTGAAGAAAATATAACATCAGTTGCTAAACAAATATCTATTAACTTTAATAGGTTTTTTATTGAACAATCGCACTCGTTATGTTCAAAATTTCCAACCGAGGATAATATTTACAGTATAACTAATAAACATTTCCCAGCAATATTTTTTACTCCTGTTTTAGAAAACGAGATCTGTATTGCAATAAAAAGTAAAAGTAAGTATGAGATGGAAAATTATAGACCAATATCTCTTTTAAGTGCAGTATCAAAAATTTTAGAAAATATCGCCTTTGACAAAATTCTCGGTAAATTTAACATACTAAATAATTTTCAATATGGATTTCGTACAGGAAAAAACACCCGTAGTGCCATAATAAGCGTTATAAATAAATTATATCATAATTTAGATAGTAACAATAAAAGTATTGGTTTATTTATGGATCTAAGCAAGGCTTTTGACCTTGTGAACCAAAATTTACTCATTGAATAGCTTAGTAAATATATTATCAAGGGCAAAGTTAATGATTGGATATCATCCTCTCTCAAACAGAAAACAGATCGTTGATATTAACAGTATGAAATCGAGTGAAACGAATATAAATATCGGAGTTCCGCAAGGGTCTACTCTGGGACCACTTATATTTTTGATATTTGTTAACGACTTGCCGAACCTTGACCCTGAAAATAACATTGTTGTGTTTGTCGATGATAACTCTTACTTATATTATGATAAATCAAATTCTGAAGTCTTAGTTAATCTACAAGATATGGTAACTCGCTTTATTAACTGTTTTTTTTTCAAGAAACCGCATTTGAATATATCAAAAACTGTCATCATCAATTTCACACCAAGGAATAGTTTAATATATGAAAGCTGTTTAATTAAGGCGCCACACATCATTAAGATAGGAACCATCCGCAAAATTTCTTTTTCTCTATATCGACAACGATTTGAGTTGGAAATCTGCCGACAGTTTGTCAAATAAGCTATCCTCATTATGTTTCGCACTATGCATGCTTAGACAATTAACGCAAAGATTTGCTTAACATTTTATCATTCTAACTGTTTGTCCAGACTGGAGATATGGAGTATTTCTCCACATGCATCTCGACTGTTTAAATTACAGAAACGGGCAGTAAGAAACATTGTTGGTGCAAGTAGTCATCAATCTTCTAAACCTCGAGTACTACTCGATCCAGGAAAATTCGTTTCTTCAGCAGCCTGAATAACTGAGTAAAATGGATTTTCTACTAAAGCATTTACCAATTGCAAATCTTATTGTTGAGTTGATATCCTTCGTCGCCCTGATCCAGGATTTCTACTAATCGTACCGTTTATTCTTCACTTTCTTAAAATCACACCGAATTTTTGTCAATATTATAACGCAGTGCAATTTGTCTCATTGACCATCTTCTGCTTTAGCAATAACTCCAGATTTAACTAAATCGCTTATATGGGGCATATTAGTTTTTTGCACACTTGCAATAAATTATGACAACTAACTGACAATGTCACAAAAATTAAAGTTAGATGTACACAACCAGATTTTAGCAAAATACCATTATAAGACTTGAAGAGATTCCAACCTAATTTTGAATGAAGAAAAAAAAATTCGTTACAGTTTCTCAGAATTATGACATTTTATTAGCAACTATCCACATTTAAGATGCGCACTATATATTATTATTAATAATTCACTTGGATCTGACTTGTATACAAACAAAAAGAAACTTATAGTAATATAAAAATTGAGCCCTCTTATAAAGTCAAAAAAATAAATAAAACTTCTCCGTGAAATACTACACCTAGAATGAATGCTACAAGATAGATCACACATCATCATTAAGAGATTGTAATGTACTAGTTTCCGATTTCTGACAGGTTTGAAACTTTGCCTTTTTGAAACGAAACAGAAAGTCGACAAGAACTGGTTTGCAATCATTTCAGTTTCAAGTTTGAAAAAGCAACTTTAATATTATACACCCAAATATTATTTACACTCTCCAGCAACTGTAACATGGCTTATACAAAGATACAAAAACATTCAGAGTCGGTTAACCATCATTCATCATGAATGCTTTCAAACGAAATTTAACAGATGCAAATTCGAGCAAACAAATCTTTCTACCAGGTGTATATTCAGTGTATAGCCCAGCTCTTTATGATCAAGGTAATGGAGCTACACTAAATTTCATTCCTTAATATATTCTGAATTATCCAATCTGTCTCTTAGCCTTGATTTGCGTTGCGTCTTTGTGCTATATAATTAACATTCGCCTAGACATATTCTGGAACTGAATGGCTGGCAAAGTCATGGATAATGTCAGCTCGGCCCGTCGGGGAACGATTTGAGTAAGATTAACTAGGCATGATGGTTTTCTCTAAACTGATATCGAACAGGTAAACTAAATTTAAGTAAGTGAAAAGGGTTGTACGTCAAAATGTTGTAAGTCAAATGTTATCTTACGGCTCATTTAAATATAATATACTCTATGCTTTTATAAATGATAGAAATACAAGTAACTTGTTAGTTCTTTCGTTAGTTTTGTCGTGTGCTAATCCTGGAGTTCTATTTCTGTATCTGCTGGAAATAATGATGATCTTCAAAAAGGTATAAATAGTATTATCGATGAAATGAATGATCGGTGCAATCGAAAGTAAGTTAATATTAAAAATAGTATTTCTAAATTTTAACCTAAGAAAAACTGACTCATTAAATTCACTATCAACAAGCACCACTTCAAAATTCCTAGGCACTTATATAGAAAGTCAAGTACGTTCGGAACCACAAGGTAATCAAGAATGTAGCAAGTTAAATCAGGCATATTTTGCATTATTATGATTCAGAGACAGTCTAAGTGAGGAAGAACTTATGAATGTTTACTATTTTTTTATTACGTGATTAAAACTCAATAACAGGATAAGGACACAAAGTAGATACACATAATATATAAAAAATTGCAAAACTTTTTTTATATTTTCATGAAAATTGGTGAAAATGTTCTTTTTTGTGTTTCAAACAAGCCCAAATTTTTTCAAAGCGAAATATTTAATTTTCGATGTTCTATGAAGAAAATAAAAAAAAGACCTAATTTTCAATCGAAAAATTTGGTTAGCAAATTTTCGATTAATGAACTTTACTAGTGCTCATTTTTTTCGTTGAAATCTCAACTTTAATATAGAATTAAAATATAATACTGTTTATATACAAAAATATCGTTAAAAAAGCGAAAAACCGAAAAGTTACTTTTTCAAAATCGAGTTTTCGGTGAAAATCATGAATTTCTTTTTCTTTATTGTAAATAAACGTTTATATTCATAAAAAGCGTTAATTCTCATACAATACTATGCTATACAAGTAATGTACATGTACCTAACTATTCTCGGCTTTCAAAATCTCGAAAACATTGTTTAAACTGCAATGGGAATGTTAAACAATATTGCCTGCAAACAAGCCGAAGAAGATGCAGATTTTCTAATTATCAATACATCCCTTGAAGTAGCAAAAAACTCCAATAAAATGGTGGTAGTTGTTGGTCAAGACATAGATCTTTTAGTTCTTTTAAATCAATTCAGTTCAAATGAATTGAATATCTATTTCCACAAACCTGATGCAGGAAATATTAATGATACTTATTACACCTCTAATAGTTTTAAACATAAATCATATAAACATATTGTAGCCTTTTTGCATTGCAAGTACTTACAAAAAGTGCATTTTAAAACATCGATGAGTCTTTAGCCTAAAAATTGTCCTAGTAGAATTATATTGCCTGTTAATGTTATAATACATCTATTAATCGTTTTCTGTTTAAAATTTATATATCTAGATCTATATCTTCCATATTTTAATCTGTTTGTAATGTTTCTCACAGTTATATATCATATAACATATGTTCATGGTGTAAACAGTAAATATAATCTATATTTCACTTCCAGTGGAAGTATAGTAACGCTAAAAAAAATATATTTTTTGTTGAAATAGACTTAAAATGTCATGAAACGTCGAGATTTTAAATTTGAGCGAAAAAATTTCCTGTCTGTCTGTCTGTCGTCTGTCTGTAACTTTTTTGTGCGCACGTTTACTCTGGAACCGTTTATGATTGAAATTTGGTAAACTTATGTATTGTAACGAGATCTGGATTCCGTTGAAGGGTTCGGGGGTAAAAGGGGTAAATAAGGTTAAATAGGCAAAACAACCAAGAGTCCATAAAATCAAATTTTTTTTATCATCAGTCCCCCCCCCACTACCCCCCAATACCACCCCCACACTATTATGAAAGGGAATAAAATAAATTAAAATGTGATTTAGTGCATATACAAAAACGAAACGTCCAAAAAATTGGCTTAGCGTTAGAGGATTTGATAGAGGGATTTGAACCAAGGGCTTCTAAAATTTATCTTGGCATTAGTTACCCCCTCTACCACCCCCATTTCCACCCCCCCCTCTATTGATTAATGGAATGAAAAATTAAATTGGGATTTAGTGTGTATACGAGAACCAAGGACTTCTAAATGTTTTTTTCATTAACCACCCCTTCTACCACCCCCACTATATTATTAAAGGGAATAAAATATTACATTGGAATTTAGTGTGCATAAGACTTGGATACAAAATTTGGATGTGGAAGTAGTGATTCCTGGGGCAGCGGTTTTTTTAGTTGTTATATTATATTTGTGACTGTATATATTTATATCTAAGAATCCTTAGGTACATTATTTGTATTCTACATGGTGAACAAATATTTCAATTTCTTTCTAATATTTCATAAGTATTTTTTGCAAATTTATACATTCACTTGCCGGGTGTACTTAATATTAAAAAATAAAAAATTATCTATTAGCTCACTATCGATCTAAAAAAAATAATAATAGTACCTCTAGTTCTAAGTAAGACACTATAAGGATTAAAAATAATATAGAAACTCGCTTGCCCACGTCCTAGTAAAAAAAAATATTTGATTTTATTTTCGAAGAACCTCCCGCTGTCTATAAATTGTGCACGTTTCTTCGCCATTGTCCGAAAGCTTTAGGATAGTATATAAATTATTTGACATAAAATTACTAGTACAAAACTCCCTCTGGTGTATTTTTATAAAATTTTTCTTTATGTTGATAGTTTCTTCTTTTATAATTACACTATTTTCTTGTTTTCAGGCATTTATATTTGAATTTACGTCGTTTTTATCTAACAGTTTAAATAAATCCCATTTGGAAAAACTCATTAGAGCCGGTTTATCAATGCAAGGTAAACTAGTAACCAAAGGATAACTGTCAAACAGAACAATAGATACCCATTGTTTCGTTTGACATTTATCCTAGAGTTAAGTGTTAACTCTGTATTGATAAACCGGCCATAGAGATATTAGCAAACCCAATATTTTATCGTCAGACCGTTGGGCATATTACTAAATTGCTTAGGACCTAATACAGGGAATTATTGATCAACTATTCGCCTATAGGATCCGTAATACTAGAAGGGTACATCACTACGCCGGCTCCTGAATATTACAGATTCCAGTTTACTTTAGACATATTATGGTTGCCAATAATGATTTAAATAATTGCCGGGAATTACTAGGCGTCTACCTTCTCAAAAAATAACAAGGACCCACCAAAACAGTTACCCCCTAGATTATTTGAGCAGAATAAATTCTTATGTATTTCAGCTATCCTGAAATCTAATTATGTATGCGAATTTCTCCACCTCTCAGTTTTTCTTAAAGAGTAAAACTATGACAAAAATTGATAATTTTAATACTTATCCTGGTTTCGTCAAACAAGCTGGCATTATTAGTTACATTTAACGTGATGTATATATTAAGTATGACAAACATTAGATTCGTGTATGGTGAAATTCTTAAAGATGCAATTTATAGCAAGTATAATGAAAATGAGATAACAATTGTACAGTTGATTTAAAAAAAAACTGGACACTTTCTTTTAGCTGTGTAAATCATTCGTTCTTTGATTGATATTAATAATCTTACAAATGTCACTTTGACGTTAATCAGTGGCGTCATTACTAAAAATGGTTCGACATCTAACAGATATTCAAAAACTTCGAATTGTTTCTAAAATTGAAGATGGTTGGTCCATAAGAAGACTTGCTTCTGAATGCAATGTGAGCAAAACCACGATTATGAGTGGTAAAAAACAATGGGAAACCAACCAAACGGTATCCCATAGTTGGTTCCGGTAGGCCCAGAAAAAGCAATAATCAAGAAGATGAAAATCTTAAAATTACCTAAGAGAAAACCCTTTTCAGACTGCAGTAAATGCAATTTCAGAGACAAATTTCCCTGCTACGGCACCTACTGCTTGCAGAAGAATAAAACTAGGAAGCGAATTGAAGAGTTGTTCAGAAAAAAAGAAGCAGGGTAGGATTATATTTGCAGTGAACTATATAATCAATGATGAAAACTTCTGGGGACAAGTTGTTTATTCTGAAAAACAAGTTTTTAAATCCTGTAAAGATGGACATGTTCGCGTTTATAGGCCTCCTTCCACTAGATACGACGAAATCAGGAAGGTTTTCAGTCAATGTCTGGGTTTGGATGAGCCTAAATGGGTTAGGTGTGTGTTGGAACAGTGGTGGTCATCTCAATTCCATTAAATATATTGAAATATTAGACGATATTATGTTGCCGTCAGTAATAGAGGTGTTTCCGGAAAATAATTTTATTTTCCTACAAGACAACTGCTCCATACATACGGCCCATCGTGTCAGGCAATGGTTTCTTAGTAAAAACATAGAGTTGATACCGTGGCCATCTAAAAGTCCGGATTTATATCCAATTGAAAATGTTTGGGGACTAATGGTGAAACATATAAGAAAATTAAATAACCATCCAAATAATGTCCAAGAATTGGAAGGGATAATTGAAGACGCTTGGGAGAACTTGTCGCAAGAAGTTGACCTTGCAAGAAATCTGATTTTGTCCATGATTGCAAGACTTCAGGCAGCTTTAGACGCTAATGGAGCAATGACAAAATATTAGTTAATTCTGTATTACGTAGTTGAAGTTCATTTATTTTATTTTTTATTGTATTTTTATGTTCAGTTTGCATTGTTTACATTTCTTTTAATCTCAAGTGGTATTTTTGTGTTCTTATTATTATTTTTAAACAATAATATGGCAGGCTTGAAAACGTTTTGAAAAAGTTATTTTCTAATTATTTTTTAAAATTCCATTTGAATAAAATTAAAAGGAAAGGTTTAATAAGTTTAAAAACACTAAGAAAACCGGTCTCCTCCAAAAAATCTAGGTCCGGGGTAAATCACCTCTTCTCCACCCCCCTCTCGACATGCCTGGTCAGCCCTATTTACAGAAATATGTACACAACTAAACTATTAAGATTTTCGATTACAAGAATTGTACCAGTTTTTTTTAAATCAACTGTATAATGAATACATATGGAACTGAGAAGAAAAGATCTAGTGTCAATCAGTGAAAAAACACTTGGCGATGGATATTGAAGATGGGATTTAAGTTCAAAATGATTAATGGAGCAAGTCTTATGGAAAGCAGCAGAATTTTACAGTGGCGTATGGAATATTTCGAAGCTATTAAAAAACTTCGAAATGAACAACGACCAATATACGAAACTGGTATGATACCCGATACAGTGAAGAAAGGCTGGACATATGGCTCAAAGAAATGTAAATTGATATGCCAGCAAATAAAGGAACCAGATTAATAATTCTACATTGTGGATCTGAAACTGGATGGGTGCATAACGGCCTCAAGTTAAGCGGAAAAAAATGGAAAATTCAAACGTTGACTATCACCACAACATGACTGCGGATATTTTTGAAGAATGATTTCAGATTTCATTGCCACCAAGTACAGAAAACACAGCGTAATTGTTTTAGACAATGTTTCATATCATTCGCGACAAATCGAAAAAATATCAAATACTGGAACAAAGAAAAAAGACATTCAAGAATGCCAAAGTAGTCGATCTCATTAAAGCTGAAGTGAGATAAATAACACCAAGTTATTGGCAAAAATGTATTCAGCATGTGATTAAAACGTAAGATGAATACACTGACTGAAGCATCAGCCCTAATCTAAAGCGTTTAATAATATATGTAGATACAGATACCGATTCAGAAGACGGTAGTGAAGTGTTTAATGAGTAGAAATTAATGCTTTAAATAAGAAGTTATGTGATTTAGTGTATAGTGTGAATTTATTGTGTTATCAGTGTTTTAAATATATGCCCAAGTGCAATATAACATCGTTTTTATGTATAAGTATATATTATTTGATTATTATTATTATTATCATTGTATACATTTTATTTGATAAATATTTATTTGTTTTCCAGAATTAAATTTAATTAGTTAACCCGGGTCGATTAAATCAAGTTAGGATTATCGATATAAATATAACATTTTATTTATTTAAAGAATTTAGAGACCTGCTTTATTTATTTTAACTATTTTAGTACGAAAATCTTGACTCTGTACCCATATTTTCGGCAAGGAAATGCTCATACTTCCTAGCAGTCCTTGCTGGGCAACAATAATAATACGATATATTCAAGGATATATTATATTATTATTGACAGATCTGACCCAAAAGAAAATATTAATTTTAATTTAGACTACCAAAATTAATCAATATTTCACAAATATTTAAGATATTCCTATCTTCACACAAACAAAATAGGGTAAGATTGCTAAATTTATCAGAATCTGTATCATATATCTATTTATCGAAGACAATACTTTTAAATCTAGTATTATTAATATATACATTCTAATACATACGAATTTTAAGTATGGCTCTGTACTATTTCGTTCGCAAATTGACTCGCTTAACTTTATGGGTTTTTAATGTGCGTCGATCGGCTTGTTTGATGATGTTGCGTCCTTTGACTGCCCAGCAACACTGTACTCGACTATACCATATCATTATTAGCCGTTACTCGAGTCCGAGTATAAAAATGTTACAGTCGATAAATTGTGTACAATAAAAAACAAGTAAAAGGTGTAGTCTATTGTAACTCCCATTCATCTACGGTGCACACGACTATGGCTATAGAGGCCAATTCGGGAGACCACATGTCGACCGCAGTCAGGACAAACATAGACCTGGTTAGGTCTTGGATTCGGCCTTCTTGCAGCAACATTTCCTTGATAGCTGGCCACAACCCCTCGCCATTCGGTTCTGTCCGCTGCAAGTTGTTCCCATTGCTCGTCTGCAATACCGCAGGATTTTAGATTTTCATGGAGAGCGTCTTTGAACCTCTTTCGTTGACCGCCACGCCATCTTCTACCGCTTAGCAATTCACTATAAAGTGTACATTTAGGAAGGCGGTTATCATGCATACGATGAACGTGACCTGCCCATCTTAGGCGTGCTCTTGAAATAAGCACCTCAATTGTAAGGCTGTTTGCTCTCCTGAGTACTTCCACGTTTGATATGTGATGGAACCAACGGATTTTTATCATACTTCTGAGGTGTCTTTGCTGAAAACGTTCTAAATCTTTCACATGACGACGGTAAGTGACCCAGCTTTCACATCCATATAGCAGTGTTGGAATGACAACTGCTCTGTAGACAGCCATTTTCGTTGACAAAGCAAGGTCGTGGTTGTCAAATACTGTCTCTCTAAGTCCCCAGAGTGCTCTAGATGCAGCGTTAATTCTATTGCGAATCTCGCTGTCCATGTTTGCTTTGTCATTAACAACGTTGCCTAAGTAATTGAACTGATCCACCACTTCAAGAGAATTTCCGTTAAGTGTAATGTCTATTTGGTTCACTTGATGAGGAGTTGACATAATCTTAGTCTTTCCAATGTTGATTTTAAGTCCCAAGGAATCATAGCTCTGGGCATACACATCTAAAAGTTCTTGAAGCTCTTCCGGCGTAGAGGCTAAAAGTGCACAGTCATCCGCATACTGGAGATCACAAATGAATCATGTGCGTGTCTTCGTGAAAGCTCTAAAGCGCCCTATGTTAAAGAGACCGCCATCAAAACGGTATCTGAGACCTATTCCTCTGACTGTCAGTTTGTTGTCAACAATAATTGTTAGAGCAGTGGTAAACAAATTAAAGAGTAGGGGTGCCAGGACACATCCCTGCCTAACTCCAGTGAGGGTTTGGAAAGGTTCGGTTGCCTCATTATTATACATAACCTGGGCGTTGTTGTTTGTATGTAGACTGCGATATACTTCCACAAATTTCCTAGGGATACCTAAGCGGAACATAATTTTCCAGAGCACTTCCCTGTCCACCGAGTCAAACGCCTTGGTTAAATCAATGAAGGCCATGTGAATTTCTCCTTGATGTTCGAGTGCTTTTTCTTGAAGCTGTTTAAGTGTGAAGATTAAATCCGATGTGCCTCGGTTTGGTCTAAAGCCACTCTGTGTTTCAGGAAGTAACTTTTCCATAACAGGTGTTAGCCTATTTGCCATCGCTTTAGTGAGTATCTTCCCTCCAACAGCCAGGAGAGCTATACCCCTGTAATTTCCACAGTCCGCAGCGCTCCCTTTGTTTTTGAAGAGGTTGATTAAAAGTGTATCACGAAACTCTTGCGGAGCTTGGCCACTTTCCCACACGACATCAAACAGTTTTTTGAGGTAGGGTATGAGCTCTGACGACACAGCTTTAAAGATCTCAGCTGGGAGTGAGTCGGCGCCGGGAGATTTGTTATTTTTTAGCTGCCCAATGGCGGTTAAGATCTCTTCCGTTGTTAGTGGTTTATCTAAGTTTTCGAAGGTGTCATATTGAGGGATAAGATTTATAATATCGTGATTGGCTTGACTTTGCTGGTTAAGAATGTTAGAGTAGTGTTCTTTCCATCGGGCTCTTATTTCCTGGTCTTCTTTGAGGAGGTTTCCATTTAAATCTTTAATAGGGCACATATTTTTCCGACTGGGGCCGTACGCTGCTTTCACTTCTTGAAAGAAATTCCTGTAGTCGTGTGAATCGGCGTACCTTTGAATTTCTCTGGCCTTGCTTGCCCACCACTCGTTCTTTATTCTTCTGATTTCGCGTTGCGTTTCATACTTAGATTGGGTAAAAGCTTCTGCTTTTGATGAGTCGTTGGGGGTGGTTGATAGCGTTTTGGAAGGCAGTATGTTTGCGGTCAAGAAGTTCTTGTATAAAAGTTTCATTATCATTGAACCAGTCCTCCTGTTTTTTACTTGCTGCAGTGCCAAGAATTTCCTCACTCGCACTTTTTAAACTGTCTTTAATTTGTGTCCAGGTAGCAGCGACATCTACAGAATTGGTTTCTTCTAGTGCACTCAAATTCTCTTGAACTTTTTGCTTTAGCTGTTCGACGGTTTGTTGGTCACGCAATTTACTAATACAGAGACGGAGTCTACGTTTTACTTGAGTTCTTCGGTGTTTGGGTCTCATAACAATTTTCATTTTAGAGACAACAGGACGATGATCGGTCCAACATTCGCTATCAATGCGCGCCTTTGTAATTTGGACGTCCTTGAGATGCTTCCTACGTACGATAACATAGTCCAGTAGATGCCAGTGACCTGATCTGGGGTGACGCCAGGTGCCTTTAAATTTATCCTTTTGTCGGAAAATGGTGTATACCATATCCTATATTTTATGACCCACATTATTGATCCGCTGGTAAATAAAGGTGAGTTTTTCTTTCCCCTTTGTTTGCAAATGTTTAAACCGCTAAACGCTCTCGCTCGAGTTACAAAGGGCTGGCGAGGAAATTTTATTACAATGTATAATTATTGCTGTTCCTTGGCCCCACCCTCCTAACAACTACGCTAATGTTTCCCATTTGTGGCTGTGCATCAACTAAACAACTGTGGTTTGGTTAAAAGGTATAAGCTGTGATGTGAACTACGAACTTTCCTTTGTAGAATAAGTTGTTTTTGTTTGCGAATTGTTTTGTAGGTATCAAACGCTTGTTTTTCAAATTACTTACTTTTATAAAACTTACCAGACTAATTTAAAATTACTTCTACGCAAATCTTCATCTGAGTGAAATACTGGATTTATGGAACACCAAGTAAAAACAGTAACTTCTTTAATATCAACACACGAGAATGAGATTTAACTTAAAAATGACGTTTATTTAATTTTTCAAGCTGAAAGCGTTTTTGCAGTAATAATTCATAAACGTAAAGCATTTCTCGTCGTTTATCATCATTAGTCTCTTGCTGCTTTATGGTTTAATTTAAGATAAATACTTTTCTAAGTTGAAAATTGTCGTGCAATGTAGTGGCCATTAATTGCGAATTATGTCAGATAAAATAAAGCTTGGTTATACAAGCAGATATTGATATTTTTTGTAATATGGATATTTTTTTATACCCACAGTGAAGTTAGATCCGTAGAAAAATCAAACTCTTTTTTGATAACTATATAATGTATAGCGTATAAAACTCAACAATTAGATGTACTTTTAAGTGACCATAATACGGATGTTTTATTATTAAGTGGACATTGGCAGTCAGATGATGAAATAGACTTAATCAACCTTTAAGATTTTCATTTATATGCATCAAAGCATGGTGGAGTAGCAATTTTTTGCTGAAATAATGTTAAAATTAAGCATTTGCATCATTGTAAAGACTTGCCCTTAGTTAAAGTCTTTGAGTGTTGTGGTGTGGAAATTAAAAACTACTACTATTATTGTAATAGTAGTATACGGTCCTCCAAATGGTGATATTAATATAGTTCTGGAACGGTTTGGTAAACTATTAGATATATTCTTACATAGTAAATACTGTCCTACGTGAACTGTTCTAAAGTGTAACATGTGTTTAACCATTCATGAACCAACTCCAGTTAGTCCTACATCTAGTAAATGTATTGATAACATTATACTAAATAATAAAGAAGTAATCTCTGAAGCGAATATATCTAAAAATAATTTGTCAGATCACTGTGCCCGGTATATTAGTTTCTATAAATAGAGTAGTTGAGAATGACAGTCACTGCAGATGTTTTTTTAATGACAACAATATTGCAAATTTTTGTACATTTATACAAAACACAGGTTGGGACGAGGCTTGGGCTACTCAAGAATGTAATATCTCTTTTTAAAAAAAATGACCTAACAATCAACATGGATTCACAAAACAGAAAAGTATAGACTTGCACTAAGTGAATTCATAAATGGGGTAGTAAGTGCACTGGATAAATCAGAAATGGCTATGGGATTATTTGTAAATTTTTCTAAAGCGTTTGAATGCGTCAATCGCTCTCTTCTATTAACTGTGTTGGAAAAATATGAGATTAGGGGAATTGCTCATGGTTCAAATCCTATTTGTCAAATCGCCTTCAATAGGTAAAAATTAAAGATTCTGTTTCCAGCTTAGCAGCCAGTAATACTGGAGTTCCACAAGGATCCATATTGGGTCCAATGCTTTTTGTTATTTTTATTAACGATATATTTATTTATTTATTTATTAGCCGTTACTCGAGTCCGAGTATAAAAATGTTACAGTCGATAGATTGTGTACAATAAAAAGCAAGTAAAAGGTGTAGTCTATTGTAATTCCCATTCATCTACGGTGCACACGACTATGGCTATAGAGGCCAATTCGGGAGAGCACATGTCGACCGCAGTCAGGACAAACATAGACCTGGTTAGGTATTGGATTCGGCCTTCTTGCAGCAACATTTCCTTGATAGCTGGCCACAACCCCTCGCCATTCGGTTCTGTCCGCTGCAAGTTGTTCCCATTGCTCGTCTGCAATACCGCAGGATTTTAGATTTTCATGGAGAGCGTCTTTGAACCTCTTTCGTTGACCGTCACGCCTTCTTCTACCGCCTAGCAATTCACCATAAAGTGTACATTTAGGAAGGCGGTTATCATGCATACGATGAACGTGACCTGCCCATCTTAGGCGTGCTCTTGAAATAAGCACCTCAATTGGAAGACTCTTTGCTCTCCTGAGTACTTCCACGTTTGATATGTGATGGAACCAACGGATTTTCATCATACTTCTGAGGTGTCTTTGCTGAAAACGTTCTAATTCTTTCACATGACGACGGTAAGTGACCCAGCTTTCACATCCATATAGCAGTGTTGGAATGATAACTGCTCTGTAGATAGCCATTTTCGTTGACAAAGCAAGGTCGTGGTTGTCAAATACTCTCTCTCTAAGTCCCCAGAGTGCTCTAGATGCAGCGTTAATTCTATTGCGAATCTCGCTGTCCATGTTTGCTTTGTCATTAACAACGTTGCCTAAGTAATTGAACTGATCCACCACTTCAAGAGAACTTCCGTTAAGAGTAATGTCTACTTGGTTCACTTGATGAGGAGTTGACATAATCTTAGTCTTTCCAATGTTGATTTTAAGTCCCAAGGAATCATAGCTCTGGGCATACACATCTAAAAGTTCTTGAAGCTCTTCCGGCGTAGAGGCTAAAAGTGCATAGTCATCCGCATACTGGAGATCACAAATGAATCGTGTGCGTGTCTTCGTGAAAGCTCTAAAGCGCCCTATGTTAAAGAGACCGCCATCAAAACGGTATCTGAGACCTATTCCTCTGACTGTCAGTTTGTTGTCAACAATAATTGTTAGAGCAGTAGTAAACAAATTAAAGAGTAGGGGTGCCAGGACACATCCCTGCGATATAACATATTATTTAGAACATCCACTGGGCTCAATCGTTTCATATGCAGATGACACTAATATCTTGATTAAACATAAGAACTTGTCTGATGCGGGAATTGTGTCACTTTAATGTATAAGAAAATCAACTATCGAGTTGAAAAGAACAAATTATGTATAAACCGCGAAAAGATAGTGGTCGTAGTTTTTAAAACAGCACAGTCTAGTCCAAATGTAGATAGTAGTCTTGTTTTAAATGGCAAGACAAATATTAAGTACTCTGGGAACTCAAAAATGCTAGAGTTAAGGATTGATTGTCTTCTTAAGAGGATATTTGCCCTGCCGACATGATGTATTAACGAGTATCAGAAAATACCTAATTTCTATGTAAATAACTAAGATAGAAATATCAAACAAAATGTACTGGAAAGAAGAAAGATTGTTTTATGCCCCCGTGTAACATTTTTAAAATTTTCTTATTATTGGTTATTTTATACGATTGAATTTAGGAAAAAAGGTGAGTATGGCTGATTTTGTACGCTTCAAAACGTATATTTAATGACAAAATGAATTATTTCTGCCACAAGACGGGCTTAGATTGATGCTTTGTGTAATTAAAAAAAAATACATTTTAGTAAAAAAATTACTGTATTCCGTTAATCTATACACAAACTTATAGGCGTCTTGCTAGCATATATGAGATATCTTATAAGTGGAAAGTGGTACCCTCATTGACGTCGTTAGCTACTAACACCCTCCTAACTATATTTGTAAATACCTGTGGTGATGTGATCAGTTTCAGGAACGGCTTCTGTTTTTTATCTATTATGTGATTTATGCAGTTTATTATTGTGGTGCTTTGTGCATTATATTTTAATAAAATGGTGGTAAAATTGTAGATATTTAAAAATGAACATTTTATTTATTTTTGGGTTATGTAGTTAGATCGAACTATGGACTATCGTAAAGGAAAAAGATATAGACTGCGGTTTCAGCTAAACGTAAAAAAGTCTAATATATATTATGAATTCAACGTATTAAAACGATATTATGTATAGACTAACAGAGGTTATTATCTTCTTGGAAATTCTCTCGCTATAATTCTGTCTGTATATGGTAACTCGAGAATCAGTTTTGAGCAACTGACAAAATTTTACATAAGTACTATTGCGACCGAGAAAAAAGTAATCGACTAATTTTCCCGTTGTAAATATGGTTCTGACCAGTGACGCATCAATCATAATATATTTTATTCTTTTTATTAGTGTCAATGTCATTGTGTGATACACACTAATGATTTATTGTTAAAATAATTTACTTGACAAGACTAATATAGAAATTCCCATCTTCAACAGACTTTTTTTTGAAAAAACATACTACTTGATAGAAAATCGATTACTTCAATTCGAGCGCAATAGTACATTCTAGAGGAAAATTGTAGTTTCGAATCATAGATAGACCAAATAAGACTAACAATAGGCATTGACTAAATATATAGGGTGCACCAATAGAAACTCCCAGGTATTTGAGTTCTCCAGTAGCCAATTGCTAGAATGTGTAAATTGCTTCAGTTTTCGATTAAATCATTTATTAATATGTTAGAATCTAGATGGCTTTGTACTGCAAAGACTTTTTCAATGATAGACAGTTTGAAATAGAAGGCATTTTAGAAAGCTTTATTTCGGAGTGTGGACAACAAAAAATTTATTAACATTCAAAATTTTTCTGCATCTTTTAAGACAAAAAAAAAAATGGTTCATAAACTAAATCATTTTGAAATCATTTATCCCAGACATAGCAAAAACATGAAAATTAGAAATTCTGATTACACTATAAATGTCAAAGACTTTAAATCTATAAAAAATGCTGAAATGATTACTTCGTTACTTTCTAATTACATTTTTTCAGTAATTTTTATCTATCCACTTCATTTATTATTTACATATTTTGAATCTCAATGATGGTTTTAAACAGTTTTGTAATTTTCTATAATATAACACTGTTGAATAGTTAACGTGGTTTTATTTATTGTGGGTTTACCTTTTTATTTTTTTATTTGACGTATCTGTATTTATAATTAATAAAGAAAACAGATGCAGACGATATTTGAAAAACCTTTTTAAAGACAAATGCTTTCACTAAAAATTTACAGACAATAATATTTTTAACTATCATAATATTTTAAGGCTGTTATATGTTTAAAATAAAAGCATGGGGCGTTACAAGCGTGTTGTACAGAATATTTTACTGTCTCTATTAAGAAAATGTTTGCATTCTCTAAATTGCCTATGTTTTTATTATAATTGCATGTAAGCTTGAATAGTAATAGTAATAGTTAAAAACATTAATTTCTAGTTTTTAATGTATATGCTAAAACCTTGCCTTTAAACATGTTTCTTAAATATTTTATTTTACACTTTTTAGGCATTAGCCGTTTTGTGTATAAAAATTTATTTGAAAATAGAGCTCAACATCCGTATAAGAGCAGAAAGAAGGATCCTCCTTATACCACATAAACACGAAATAGTATTGAATTAAAAAAGTCTTTTTTTAATGGATGTAAATTTGTTAATGCTTTACCTGAAAATGTTTACCAACAATCTACTGGTTCAAAACTGCAGTAAAATCATTATTATCAAACAAAAATTGCTAAAAAAAAAAAAATTCAATGTATCATTTTTAAAACTAGTTTTTAGAAAACACATTTTTATCGTATGTAGGTATATCTATTATTTCTTTGGACAATATTTCTTAAACTCCAGTAATGTAGTTTTCTGAAATTAATAAAGTTATTACTATTATGAAATGGTAACAATACAAAATTCAAATCTCTGATTGGTTGCTAAACAGAGATGCGACATTTTCATCGTACGTTAGCGGCTATAGAATACACATTTTGACTCCTCCTGTAACTGACCTATATAGAAAATTTCACGTTCAACGTGGATATTCAAATCACCACCGAATATCTATCACTTCAGTAGTAACCAGAATTACTTAAAAATTTCATCTATCACGCTTCGTTCCACAAGCTCTGTAAAAAGAATGTTTCGCAGAGTGACACATTCAGCTCTATCCAATAGCTTTGGAAACCAAATTTTATCGC
This sequence comes from Leptura quadrifasciata, assembly GCA_963675555.1. Taxonomy (NCBI): domain Eukaryota; kingdom Metazoa; phylum Arthropoda; class Insecta; order Coleoptera; family Cerambycidae; genus Leptura; species Leptura quadrifasciata. Next base: position 5,999,824 of record OY776681.1, on the reverse strand, counting down.
TACGTAACTCTTTCGTGACATGGGTCGCCGGCTGTAATGGCGCTTGAGGGCACAGCCGCATTTAAATTTTATTATTATTGGGAATCCTTCAAAGTTTCTATAGAAGCGTCCCTTCTTACGTAACCTCTAGCACTAGACGTCCAGAGCGATAATTAAAGTTTTTAGTATAACATTTTTGCCACCAGTTACAATGAAACATAATTATTGACTGATTAATTTTACTGATATAATGGAAGAAAGTTTATCGCCGCCTGAAAAATGACGCCAGACATTTTACAGTAACGTAGCAACAGAGCAAACTAAAATGACGAAATTAAATTCAATGTTTTTATTGCCGCGTCCGTAGTACTGCTAGATTTACTGTAAAGCAAGTCCCTACGACTAAAAACATATATTCTGATAGCTTTCTTGATATGTTTGACTATGTCAAAAAAAAAAGAAAAATTAATAAAGCCGGTAGAAAATCAGTTAGTTTGGGGTATTTCTAAAATTAAGGGCTATTTTTTTCGATTTTATCCATATTACAAATAATTCTGCCAGAGGTAGCAGAGCTTTTAGATAAACTTAATGAACTAATTTGGCAGCAGGACGGAGCAACTCCACATAATTTTGGAAGTAGACATTTAGATTGGTAATGGCCAACCTATTCCATAGCCACTAAGCATCCCTGATTTAACACCTTTGGATGCATTCCTGTGGGCGTTTTTAAAGGAGAAAATTAGTTATAATTTTAATCAGAATATTGAGATAATTAAAACTAAAACTAGGAAGCAAATAACGAATTAAACCAGGACAATGTATAATATCACCGGTACTAGCATATCATAATTTGTTCCCATGAAAAAGACGCCCAAAAAAAATTTTCCCCCTGCTTCACAAAACATATATCGCTGACATGAGGCGTAAAGAGATGGCTTGGCGTATCTATAACAAAACCAAGCAATACTGCCGATATTGAGAACTTTAAACTTTCAAGAGTTAAGTTGAAGAAAGATATCGACACATCTTACAAGAATTACTTACAATCAATTGAAAACAATCTGTCCTCAAACTCAAAAAATTTCTGGGCATATGTCAACAGTAAAAAAAATTCCAGTTCAATGCCGAATGCATTCAAAAAAATTAGCCAAAATTTACTGCCGGACCTATTGGCTTACCAGCCTTCTTCTTAATATACTGCTCAGGTATTTCTAACCTGTCCTTGCAAACTTCTGCCTATCCTAATAAATGGAAAGCGTCTAAAGTTTGTCCTATACTACATCAAAAAAGTAGCAAATCGGATATAGAGAAATTATAAATAGCTTTGACGAATTCTTACAAACGGCACCTTATCCTCAGATTCATCAAGGTATATGCAACAACCAACATGGTCTTGTCTTTCAACAATCAACAACAACAAACCGACCTTGTATAATACAATGCTTAGCTGATATTATGGACCACGGTGAGCAAGTCCATTTATATGGACTTCTTGTTATGAGCCTACGAAAAACTGGCTACGTTCTGGGAGAAAATAATACCGCTCAACTATAGGCAACCCACTGTACTCTATAAAGTATATCAAATCACATAATATATTAAATCACATATGCATCGCTTCAACATAGAAGGCTCTGAAAAAACTTCCCTCTCGGCCATGATTCATTCAATATACGTCTCGTAGAGCACGCGGCCGCTTTGTTGACGATTGTCAAGTTTATCTGTAGCCATCCTCGTGGAATTTGTAGATTTAGGCAATTAGCTGCAATTTTCCCTTATTTTGGATATTGTTTTATTTTGTGAAACCAGTTTCGAGAGAAAACTATCACTACTAAGTAGGATTTTAGTCGACAAACGGTAAGTATATTCTCCATGGTCACCCTTCCACCTCTTGACATGTGATTTTTTATTATTTTAGACCGCTTCCGGCACGTTCAGGGTACGCTTTTATGGTATGCTATGGTTCGTTATTGGTACGCTTTTTCTTGGTACGCCACCTCTATTTATGATTCGAGCAACGGCTTTAAAGACACCAGCATGTCCAGTACAAGGGTCAGAATGACAAGACTTAAGTACCTCCAAACGTTTCTCCACTGATCTGGAGGATCTGTTATCTCAGGATATCTCTCTCGAACATACATATACAGCTGGGACTCATTCTGCACACGATATAACGGATAACGTAACGGAGAATTCTTAACACGATTCAGCATCGCAAAATACCATTTATCGGTAGTCACTACTTCAACTTCCATTGAATCTACCAAAACAAGCACAGCACGGGACAAAAAAATTAGGAACGGTATGGCTTGAACCCTTGGATGGATGATTTCATAATCATAATGTTGTAAGCGGGGAGCCCACCTGGCCAATCTACCTTGAGGATCATTTAGCTGATGCAACTACACTAGAGAGTGACAATCAGTAATGATCAGTGGAAGCCGTCAAGATAGTCTCTTAGCTTCTCTACAGTCCAAATTACGGCAATGCACTCTCTTTCGGCGGAACTGTACTTACGCTCTTGGTTAGTTAGAGGATGAGATAAATAATAAATAACTTTTTGGCCATCCTCAAAGTGTTGTGTGAGCACAGCTCCAATTCCGTATGCTGACGAATCCGTTTGTACATAGAATGTACGTTTAAAATCAAGGCACGTGAGTATGGGTGCAGTAACCAAATAGTCCATAAGAAGTTTAAAGGATCTCTCACACTCAGCTGACCAACACCAATTAACATTTTTCTTTGAGAGGTTTGACAAAGGGGCAACTATGGTGAAAAACTGCGGTATAAAGCCTATATAACGATGAATTTTTCTAACATTTTTTTACCAGAAGCGGCCGTTTGTCGACTAAAATCCTACTTAGTAGTGGTAGTTTTCTCTCGAAACTAGTTCCACAAAAGAAAACAATATCCAAAATAAGGGAAAACTGCAGTTGACTACTCTAAAACTTTTGATAGGTTGGACCATAGTGTTTTGCTAACAAAATTAGTCTCTTTTGGTTTTAATCTTAGGCTAATAACCTTTTCTGAAACCTATCTGGCTAATAGAGGTAAGTTTGTACACTATCAGGGTCATAGGTCTATCGAATTTATATGTTAATCAGGAGTTCCACAAGGGCCGGTCTTAGTCCCTTTACTGTCTATCATTTTCATTAACGATGTCCTCATCGATCTCAGTTGTAAATCTCTCTTATATTATACTGACGACTTGAAGATATATTATAAGATCAGCGACAAATAAACACATTTTTAACACTAGATTAAGTGAAGATTCTCTTAGATTAACAGTAACTAGCGCCATCTCTCGGTACTGCTGTCTACTGCTGTGGAACTTAAGGCAAATTTGACCATTTAATTCAGAGTTCGTCGTCGGCATGTAGCTGGGAGAATAGCTGTTTTGATTTACTTTGTTTAGTCCTTATTATATATAAGGCACTTGCAGATAGATTGGGATATTATAATTCCTAATTTTTATATTTTTATCTGTCTAAATGATTTAAGAAAAAGATATGAGCTTTATATTTTAAATAATGGAGGCCATTTTGGACAATTTTTGTAGCTCATGAATCTAATGCTGATGCTCTCGTAAAATTGTCGTTGTTATTCTATTGTATAAAATATTGTTCATCTCAACATTTTGTGTTTATTCTGATAATATATCATTTAATATAATTATTTATAATTTTTCTTGTTCTATGTAACCCATTTTGATTAAATACTAATGCAGAACGTCAAACAATAACAACGTTGTCGTAATATCGTCAATCACAACCTACTGCGCAGTAATAAATTACTGCGCCTCCACAGAAACACTAAAATGTGCATATTTGTTCCTAGATTTGACCAGAAAAGGTCTTCTCGTTATTGGGTTTGACACCTTGCTATATTTCTCTAAACCGTTCTGCGCCACTCACCCACCTCGTTACACAGAATGGCGCTACACCGTTCGACACACCGTCTTCTCCCACACAAAGACCCCGCCCCATTAAAGTTCCTGCACACTAAAGTCAGATCCAATTTGAGCTGATATGATAACTTTGGACCAAAAGCGATATTCCACTGGAAGATTTAGCATCAGAGCATATCGAAGCCGACATTTTAATTTAAATACATGTTGGATTATCTTATTATCAAGGTTATTTATTGCTTTAATTACGCTTTGGGAATCGCTGTTCCATCCAGTTAACTGACAAAGGTTTATTGGGAAAATTTGTATCTGTCGTTGCTGAAAGAATTGCCAGAGGAATGTAAAGTATCTAAAGCCAACAGTCTGTTTATTAAAGGATTTATGTTACACAGGGTGTATCCTAAATACGTGTCACTAAGGAGGCGATTTCTGCAGCTATTGCTTAAAGGGTCGCAGTTAAATAGTAAATAATGTAAATAGCCCTACGCATTCTAAATAAAAATTTATCACAATACTACTCACCTTATTCGATCCAGTCGGCGCAACGCTTAGTACCACCTGCAAAAACAAACGAAGTTAGAATTACTGGTGACGTTCTTATGAAATAGCAATCAACATTGTATAGTCGAGATCAGCGCTTCTAGACATTAAAAAAACGCAACAAAAACTTTACGATGTCATTAAAATACCGGTACTCTCTGTACTGCTATTCGCAAATTGACTCACTTACCTTTACAGGTTTTTAATGTGCGTCAGGTCGTTTGATGACAGGCATGCCGCCATGGCCCGCGGCGATAATAATTATGTCGTAAAATTTTTGTTGCTTTTTTGAGTGCAGGAAAGTCCTTATTTGGACTATACGGTATTAAAGCAGCAATATTAATAATAGAGAAATGTTTCAGAGCTTGTACCAACCCAAAGCTGTCACACCGTGGACTATGTCAATAATGAAAGGGCGTATGTATTACCATAGTAATTAATACGATGTTAATTAATATTTATGAAAAACAAAGTTACCTTATGTGTTCCCTAATCAACCCAGAAAATCTTAGCAACAACTTAGTTTCAAGCAATTTACTGAAGTTTACTTAATTACGGAACCCCAAAGATTATGATGTGTGTACCTAAGTCCCGGGACGTTGTACTCCGCAAGTTCATTTAAATAATTAGTAGGACATCACATTAGGCCATAATGGCATACTCAAACAAGGCCGAGGCTCCGTACGTTCTTGATGTAAGATTTTGTTCCGTGCTCTGACATAATTTTCGCCTCCTCTAATATGCATAGTCTTCAGAATCTCCTATAACATTCCTTGTGAGATGTGTTTTCGAGTGTCAGGGCATCAGAAAACGCGCATGCAACCACAGAGAGAGAGTAGTCAATTAGATTGTTTATATCTAATAAATTTTATATACACCGCCTATCTATTTTACCAGGGAAATACTAAATAGTTCGCTTAATATCTATTGTAAAAGAATAAAGCTTTAGAAACAGATATGCCATTTCTTGTCAGCTATATTTCAGTAAAAAGAAATTTGAAATCCATAGCCTACTTCGTGAGATATATTACAAAAACCTTAAAAATAGGAAAACCACAAACGTCCCCTATGGCAAATTCCTGAAAAAGAATCAGTCCAAAAAAACCATCCCTTGATGATTTACAGGGGTGGTAATAATGAGTAGAGAGAAAAATATGTTAATTTAATTATTCTTGCAAACTAGAAATTCGTGACAAATTGTTTCGTGGCACGACAAATTCCTACCACCCTTGTAAATAATCAAGGGGTAGTTCTTTGGATCGGTTGTTTTTCATTAATTTGTTGCAAAATTATATTACGCAGAAATAGGGTAATATTACATTTTTTTGTACTTAGTACTACCACCCCCGTAAATTATCAAGGGGTAGTTTTTTGTACTGATTATTTTTTAGGAATTTGTCATAAAGGACCTACAAATTTGTCGTGTCAGAAAACAGTTTGTAGCGAATGTCCATTACGCAGAAATAGGAGAATTAATACATTTTTCTCTGTACTGAGCAGTACCACCCCCGTAAATCATCAAGGGGCTGTTTTTCGCATATTATTTGCTCACAACAAATTCGTGACAAATTATTTTGATGCTCAGAGCTATTTTTTCCACCATTTCAGCCCATTTCGGAATGTGGTAATGCTAACTTGACTATCAAGTTGGCATTACCATGGGTTTTTTAAATAAGGCGCGACAATTTTTTTTCACGGCAAATTCACGACAAAAAGCGACAATTAATCTATATACAGGATGTCTCAGCGGGAACTGAATCGATCGATATAGAGGAAAGTACGCATCAGAAAATTTTGAAAATTTAGATAATGACTAATGTCTGTGTGGCAAATCCAACTAAAATAATTACAAGTAGCTGGCACTTCCGCTTATACCGGAAGTCGATACCAACTTGCTTGTTTCAAATGGAACACTCCATATATTTTAGGGTTTTCGAAAAGAGCATAAAATTCTGAGTCGATAATATGCAGCATATCCTATACCTATACCTAGCCATTTCAGAGATATTTGACATTTTTTAGAAAATTTGACGGGCGCAACCTTTTGCAAGAACCGTTATAACTTTCTTCGTGTAAAAGATCCTTATTTGCTTCTTGTCACGTAAAAAGAACACAAGGAGAACTACGTTCTATAACTGAAATAAATTCAATAATATATACCAAGTGTTCCGTTTTTCGCGTTACATTTTATCAACTTCAAACCGCGAAAACTTGTTTAGGTCAAATGGAACACCCTATATTTTTTTACGTAAAGTTGTGTAAAATTGAATTCCCTCTTTTTTGATATTAGCATTGTGCGGGTTAAAGTTACAACTTTTTGAAATATTTGCGATTTTATTAGAAATTCATGAATTGTTGTAATCATTTCATCAAAATAGCCTTGATTAGAAACAATAAGTCATTATCTTATGTCAAAAAATGCCAGCATGTTTAAATTACACCCACGAAGACTTTAAATTTGTTTATTATTTATGAACAATGTGATAAAGTAATATCAAGAACTTGCATAATATATCTCACAAAGTAGGCTATTGATTTAAAATTTTTTTTTACTGAAATATAGCTCACAAAAAATAAGATAACTGTTTCTAAAGCTTTATTCTTCTACGATAGATATTAAGCAAGATATTTGGTGTGGCCCTTGCAAAATAGACAGACGGTATATTATGTAGAATCGTTTACTTTAAATCAGAGACAGTTTACTTCTGCCGCAGATATATCGGCAACAATAAAACACGTATATGTGGGCCAATAAAACTGCAGATTTATTTTTATTTTCACATAATTTCAGAGTATATAACGCTGGTGCCGACATTTAGAACTTGGCCAGATTTACAATATCACATTTTATATAGAGTAACACTCTTTAATCTCCAATGAAGAAATCAATAAGCCAGGTCAACTTTCCTAAGCCAAATTTTATGTGAGATTTATTTGTTCTTGCATCTATCCAGTGCATTATGATATCTCAAGTAAGTTACTAAATAATAATAATAATAAATTTATTTGAAATTAATTGATATAATAGTACATATTATTAATTTAAATATTGTGCCAGGTCTTATAATAATTGTGTTGGTAACTTATTCATAAAAAACATTTAAATATTGTTTTTATAAAGTATAGTACTTATATACTAAAACTAAAAATATGGCACCTAAGCTCACAGGGAGCTTGTCTTGTGTCTATCTATTCCCAATTATTTAATGTATTTAATTACCGAGCGCTAAAAATATATATATTTGTACATCATATTAATTAATACATTTAATACAATAGGAGAAAATAAAGAGAAATAAAATAAAAAGTATCTATACTAGTGGAATGAATCGAGTACAGTGGGTAACCAAATATATCATTTTCTCAAAATTTGCTTAAATTTATCTATATTTTCAGCTACATATGTTTTAGTTATTCTCTTACATTTTTTAAACTATTTTATGTCTTTTATTGATACAGGTAAGACGTTATGCAATTTAATTCCAGTATAATCAATATATTTTGAGAAGGCTGTATTTGTTGGTTTTGGTCTTATGTATTCTATGTTTGCCATCGAGCGAGTTAAGTAGTTATGGTCTGATTTATTTTTTATTTTGGGTTTCTTGTACATAATTCAAAATATGTATAAACTGTCAATATCCAATACTTTAACATTTTCAAATAATGATTGTGTTGAATAATCTAGGTTTGTTCAAAATAATTTTTAAAATATATCTTTGAATTATTTTAAGGGTATTTAGAATACTGTCATATGCCCCGCCCCAAATTATTAAACCATACTTACTTATAGACTCTACTAAGGCTTTATAAATATTTAAATCCATGTATTGTCAAAGCTGATAAAATTTATATACTAACTTTCGAATTTTTCCTGTTAATATTTCCACGTGTTTATCCCATTTCAAAAACTGATCAATATATAAGCCTAAGTATTTGATGTTTTCAGTTGATTCGATATAATCTTCACAACTGTCGCAAGTAATGAGATTGAGGTTTTTACATTTATGCAATTTTAGTTTATTAATATGGGATTTTTCTGCAGAATTTAAAGAAAATGTTAAAAATTTTGTTTTTGTTTTATTTAGAGTTAATAAATTTCTTGTTAACCAAATTTTTACGTTGAGAAGTCCTTTTTTCGCTTTTATTTTAACTTCCTCCCAGCTGACATCGGAAAATAATAAGACTGTGTCATCGGCATAAGATATGATTTCCCCTGAAATATCTAAATTAAGAATGTCATTTATATAAATTTGAAAAAGAATTGAACCTATAACTGTTCCTTGAGGTATTCCACACGTAACTAGTTGGCTTTCACTTTTCTCCGAGTCTATGCTGACAATCTGTTTCCGACTTGTTAAATAGTTTCTGAGTAAATCACCGCATATGCCTCTGAAACCATATGTATCTAATTTTTTTAGTAGATTTTGATGAGAAATCGTGTCAAAAGCCTTTGCTAGATCTAAAAATATTGCCAGTGGCTTTTGATTATTATTTAGCTTTTGATATAAATAACTTGTCACATTATACATTGCATCGACAGTGGACACTCCTCTAAATCCAAATTGGAAATTTGATATTATATTATATTTATCAATATGTTCTAAAAGCCGCTTCTTAATGCATTTTTTTATAATTTTTGCAATATTACTAATAAGATACATCGGACGGTAGTTAGAGATAACATTTGCGTTGCCTTGTTTAAATAACGGCTTTATAATAGTTTTTGTTAATGCTTGTGAAAAATAACCTTGTTGGAATATGAAATTTATAATGTGTTGCAATGATCTTAATACATAAATCAGTGACTCTTTGATTGTTTTTACCCGAATAGCATCAAGGCCTGGTGCACTATTGTTTTTTAGACTATTTATACTATTTATAATTTCATTTTCTGAAACTGGATAGAAAAATATTGAGTTTCTTATTATAACTTTTGTATTTTCTGTCAAAATTTCATTCTCATTATTGTTTATTATATCTTGAACCATTCTGTGTCCAGTTTCAGAAAAATAAGTATTAAATTCGCATGCAATCTCCTTGGGTTCTGTTAATACCTTATTTCCTGTTTGAATTTGATATATTATTGTTTTTTATGTTTTCATTTGTTGTTTGCAAAGATAAGTCTGTATTTACAATGGCAGGTGTAATATCATTCAGTAATACCTTTGAATATATAATCAGTTTATGGTTGAAGTAGCAGGAAAAATGATTTAAAAATTTTAGCAATGCTGAAGTCCTTTCACTTGATAGAAGTTGTATATAAAACTCACAGAGGGGTGAAACTAGGGATTCTTGTAAAATATGCTGAGAAATAAAACAGAAATAACTTAAAAATTCTAGTTGATAGAGGGCGAGTTTGACGTGTGGGGCATGAACGTTAATGTTAAGGGTATATTCCTATATACGAATATTTAAAATTAAAAGGAAGTCAGGGATTTACAACAACGTGAGATGTATAAGGTTTACATTGGGGGACACTAAGGAACAAGTGAGTGAGTTGCAGTTACTGTGAAAACTCATAAAATCACTCCCAAAACTGCTGGAATATTTGTTGTTTTTTATAAGAATTTAAAATTTCAGCCCTTAGTATACAGGATGTTGCATACCTTAATAGGAGGTAGAGAAACATCAGTGGTAATTAGAACCTCCCACAGAAAGGATACCGCACCTCTTAGGTGTATTTTGGCTTTCATTCCCGGGACCTGAAACTTGGGTCGGAGCTAGTTCTTGCGCTGTTCAAAAGTCTCTGTGGATAAAAACAATTCAACGATATGACTTAGAGATATCGGCCATTAAAGGTGTTTACTCTTCCCGCTCGTCCATACCATTTGTCAGACCAACATCACCTTCCCTAACAGTCCAGATCCAGATGGTTTTTTTTCAGTCTCGTCTACAGCCAATTCAATTTCGTTTATTTCTTTTAAGAACGATCGATCTGTTCAGAATAAAATGTTCAATAAAACCATTTAGAAATGTTTTTGTATTGACTTTCAGCAATAACTTATATCTAAACTGCATTTAAATTTGATGCTTGCACAAGGAAACTAGTCGGATGTTGCTAACTCACTGAACAGCAATCTGTTTGTTTCCAGCCTCCAAAATAAAAATAAATGACATTGATGGCGAGATTGGTTCATTTGTTTGGATTAACTGCTGTGCTCAAGTAAATTGTCTGAAATCATTAATTTGTCCTAAATGTTAGCCAGCATAAATATTTACGCTGGCGGAATAAATTCAAATAAAAGCAAAGAATTTAAATAAAGTGTCAAGTGTACAATGCATTTAATAGGAAAATATGCCTATGTTAAAACAATGTTACCGACTTTTTGTTAACATGTCGTTTTGTTAAACGCATACGGGGAAGATTTGTACAGGTCCAGAGTATAAAATTCAAATTCCACGGAAATTGTACGAACAGTATCATTTTGGTTTAAATTATATTATTTTGCATACCATTGTCAATTAAAGAAATACATATAATTAAAGGTATGCAAACATTGTACTTATACAGTGTGTCTCACTTTTAACCACAACATCCCAAAACAATTTTTTTTTCGAAATTAAATACGCCTACTATGATCAAAAGAAATTGACAAAAATTTGGAATTTATATTAGCGATTTTGTTTTTACAGAATCTTGTTCGGCATGATCCAAAACTCCTGTATAACAAATTTCGTTAAATGTGACGCCTCTTCGTCGGTTTTGCAACTTGCACTTTGAAACTAGTGCAAACGGTTTTTTGCCTCGAGCGCCAGTTTCTGATTTTAAGTGTAGAAACACCACTTTCTCTATTAGCGGTATAATAGAGGCCCCAAATAGAATCAGTGGAGACGGTTTATTACCAGGGATCGAAACGTAGGCCGTCTTTCTCAAGGAATGGACAGCTGTAAAGATTTTTATATTTGTGACACTTTTACTTTTCAGGACAGTCTAAGTTAGAGGAGTGACTCAAAATAAGACACACAAAACGTTTTAATGATATATTGAAACTATGTACATGTCAAGAAGGAAAATCTTAAGATATATGATATAGAAATATATTTAAAACTTCTGGTACATTTATCTATATAAAAATAATTAATACAGGCAGTTGACATTCGTGAAAATGAAAAGAAATTTTCAATTAACCAAGTTTTGTAACCCTAATTTTATGGAAAATTTCTATTCTTACTCTCTGACTAGATTTACTACAAAATGATATTAGGTAAGTAGACGCGGCATATACAGGGCAAACAGAAAAGTGAAAGCAAAATAACGGGTATGACTAGCAAAGCAAAACGGTGGCTCGACACGTTCAAATGTGAGTAATTTAGGACTGACTCCACGACAGACAGGCAAGTTACTAAATCTCTATGGATTTTAACAAAATGAATTAATCTAGAATATTTCGGAGAAGCTAGAATTTACTACTTGACATTGCGAACCTGGTTATCGGATTTTTACTGAATGAAACAAGTCGGTACGGCTCAGTTGGAGTGTCCCACTTAAAGGCAGCGTCCCCTAAAGAGCCTCAAAGAAAATAAGCTACTAAGCAAACAGGTTCGGACATCAAGTTTATCAGGAATTAATTGGTCTTTGTTATTTGCGATCGTGAATGCAAAATGACTTATTTCGTTACCGGTGTATCTTTTCTGGCAAAGTGACAGTGCCACTCAGGTGGAGTGTCCCACTTAAAGGCAGCGTCCCCGACTAAGGATTTCGCAGTCACTTAGTTAATTTGCAAATATGAGGTTTTGAAAAAATTACTACAAGTCGCTGAAGGCGCAAATTATCGAAATGTAACAAAGACAAATTAATGGTATTCAAATGATTACGGCAAATATTCTAAGTCCAAAATTACCACAAATTGGATATGACTTTAAAATAGTAAATCCCTACCAAAAGTCGACTGGTCAGGTCAAGCGCGGAAAACCAAAGAGACATTTAGCCGGAGGCCGATTCAGGATCTCCCCGTGTTGAGCTAGAAATCAGAACGTTTAGCGCAGAATGCGCGGGCACACCTCATCCAAGCAGTCTTCAGTCGACGGCGAGGCAGAATGTTTATAACTAGTAGCGTTAATTGATATAAATAATAATTTTCTGATAATTTAGATGTTCGGAATCGCTTGCGAATAACTTACTTATATTATTTCGAAAAAAGAATGAATTTAATAGTCCCAGTATTAATAATTATTAATCTAAATAATTTATTATTATTTCGTTCCCAAATGAAATTTTAAACTTGACTTTTCCTTGAAATACTTTACTTCAAACAAAATACGGATATTTTAATATGAAAGTATACCGGGTGTGCTTAAAAAGAAATGGAATTCTGGTTTTCAAGAAAATCAAAATAAAAGTAATAGTGATAGTTTCTATTCGAAAATAGCTGCATTACATAAAAAATAATAATTCTTTTACAAAAAAAATCATCAAGATTTCAATAATAATCATCCTATTATTCGAGTTATTTATCGTCAGATATTTACATAATTTACATAATAGGTTTTGGCAATTTATTAACAGTAAGAAAACTAGTAGCAATTTACCAACAGCAATGCATTACGGAGATGAACATTTCGTAGGCAATAAAGAGTTAGTAAATGGCTTTGCTCAATATTTTTGCAGTTCATATACCACCTCTAATGTCTCATTTGTGGACAATGTAGAATATACAAATACTGATGTTTTAACCACTGAACAATTTACTGAACATGAAGTCTTGAATTCTTTAAGAAAAATCAAGCCTAAATATACGATGGGCCCTGATAAAATTCCCGCTTTTATATTACATGATTGTGCTAGTGTTTTTACAGCTCCTCTTACATTTCTATTTAATTTGGCCATTAAATCAAATACTTTTCCTGATGTTTTAAAATGTTCTAAAATAGTCCCTGTATATAAAAAAGGAGAAAAAAATAATATTGAGAATTACAGACCTGTAACGATTATCAACAATTTCTCTAAAGCCTTCGAAATATTGTTATATGACCCAGCATTTTCTTATGCAAAAAATCACATTACTGAATATCAGCAAGGTTTCTTCAAGGGAAGGTCTACTTCAACCAATCTTTTCTGTATCACCCAATATATATCTGAGGCTATAGACGGTAACTCACAAGTTGATGTATTGACTTCACTAATGCATTTGACAGATTTGATCATGGTATTCTATGTTCAAAATTTCAGAAGTTTGGCTTCTCAAGAAATTTGTTGTTTTTTTTCAAATCATATCTGGAGAATAGACACCACCATATCGAATACTATGGTCAACGGTCTGCTGAATTTGTATCTACTTCAGGTGTATCTCAAGGGTCTGTGTTAGGTCTATTATTCTTTACCATCTTCATTAATGACGCTTCTTAAAAACATTATGCTATAAGGAAGATGGTGTTTACCCTGCTATTGGTTTTCCTCACACTACACTTTTAAATAGATTTTCATTATCGAGCCTAGCGACACGCAGAACTATATAGCACAGCAAATATTTCTTTTTAAAGAATTAAATAATATAACAGATTGCGGCGCTATATTGAACTCATTAAATTTTCGAATACCTAGACCCGGTTCTAGGCAAAACTCACTATTTTATCTGCCGAATTCCAGAACTAACGTTCTGAAATCTCGCCACTATATAAAATCTGTGAAAATTATAATAATCTTCAAGACCGGTTTGATATTTTCCACTGCAATGTAGCTGAGATAAAAAGATTAATTACATAAATTTAAACTTAGCTTTGCTTTTATTTCTATTTTTAATTATCTGATATTCCTACATTTCTTTTTCTTATATTTTGTAAACATTTACTTGTAATTCCCTGCCCAGTAATTGGAATCTTCTGTTGGGCACTTTATTGTTAAATAAATAAATAAATAAATAATTTGGTAGTCGTGTAATAATTACATTTTTTTATCCAAAACATTATTATGAAACGAATATTTGAAAATTATTAGCTATATTTTAAAATACTTAGAACTCGGCATACCAATATCTTTGTTAACATGGAGTGCTTTGGAATTGACTTGACAATTGTATCGAATGCCAAATTAAACTTAAACATGGCTGCACAACGATTAAGTATTGCTGATAAAATTGAAATAGTAAGAATAGTTGTTAATTACAGTGTGCACTCTTATCGAGATCTGTATCTTCAATTTGAGACGTCCAGAACCCCCACAGATTCACTACACCACTTTTGGTTCAATTAATAGAATTATTAATTATTAATAGAACTGGAGATGTAGCCAAACTTGAAGCCAAAAATTGCAACGTTGTCGATCGTCTATTGGATCAAGTAATATTAAATGCTGTTAATGTTGAACCACGTGCTAGTGTCAGAGATTTATCTCTAAACTTGACTGTAGATAAATAAAATTTGGAGGTGCCTTAAATGTCACAATTTAAAACCATATAAGCCCAAGTTTTATACACTATGGAAGAAGGAGACGCAGAGAGGAGATTGGAACATTGCTTCTGGGCACAGGGCTTGTTTTTAATGTCACAAATTTTTAAAAAAAAATTATTTTCAGTGATGAGGCTACTTTTACAGCAAATAACGTGGTCTCATCGCAAAACTCAAGGTATTAGTCAACGGTAAACCCATACTGGAAGAAATAGTCCTTTAATTGCGTGGCCACCTAGATTACCAGACGTCATCCCTGTGGATTTTTATTTTTGAGTTACCATAAAAAATAAAGTCTATAAAAATAGGCCACGAAATAGAGCGGAACTATGTGACAGAATTGGAGAATCATGTAATGAAGCAACAATTGAAGAATTAAGAAAAGTTGTTAATAATAAGAGAATTGAAAAATGTATCAGAGTTGATATCCGACAATAAATAACTGGAATAATAGGGTGATTGTTATTGAAATCTTAGATATGATTTTTTTTGTAAAGGGATGAATATTTTTTAACGAAATTTGATATACAAGGGGTTTTAGGTCATGCTGAACAAGATTCTGTAAAAACAAAAACTCTATCTCAACATCTAATATAAATTCCTAATTTTTGCCAATTTCTTCTGATCATAGTAGGCGTATTTAATTTCGAAAAAAAAAAATTATATAACATTTTAATCGCAATCTGAAACACAAAAAGTATATCAAACTTGATCTAAATCAATCAGCAAATGGCCGAGATATTGGGGTGTAGTAGTGAAAATTTGTGTGTATACGTATATAGTATAAAGTTATGGCAGAGAGTCTCAATAACCAGTAAAATTATACAATAACATCTGTAGTATAAGTATAATTAATATATTTTAAACAATGTTTTTCTTGAAATACAAATGCAAAATATCTAGCGGTTCAAACATGTGTTCTATACTACTCTGTTGGATTAGTTTTGGATATTCAGCATCATATTCTTGTCATTTTGAAGCAAATTGATGGAATATTAGAAGTGGCACACAGGCTTCTCAATTATATATCTACTTATACTTCTACTAAATTTTGGAAAATTCCCAATAAAAAACCAATCTGGCGACAAAAATTATTCAATAATCTTGCCCCAGCTTTTTGCCCTTTAGAAACTGTTTACGTTTATTTAATAAGAATTTCCCGGGCGTGCACCAAAATTACTTGATCATTTTGCCCCAGCTTATTGCCTTTTAGAAATTGCTTTCGTCGATGTAATAAACGAATCCATCGACCTGCGGTCTCGCGGTCTTTTTTATTAAATAAATTTGAGCAGATTATGTGGCAGACATTTCAGCGCCATGACTAAAGAGTTGCTATAATTTTTTTGTAGATATTGCTGAACATTTCATGTAACGGTGAATTTCATTAAATTTTATTTCAACCATGATAACGACTTGTAATGTTTCAAAACTGTTTTAGCATGATTTAAAAGACATCGTACGTATACAAAGTTAGCAAATTACTTTCAGGAACATGCAAAAAATGCTGACGTTTGTGGGGTATGTGGTTTTATTACACATAAAATACTGGTCATTTTGTCACCAGTAAATTAATTTGGATATATTTATCTGAAGGATAAGTAAATAAAATTGGTCATTTACGTGATCGTCTAGTTTATGACTCAAATTTCGTTATGTGTGTAGTAACCCTTTTTTAATTACCCCAGGTTTTTTTATATAAAGCTTAATATTACTTGTTTCTCTCTGATACTATATACCTTAGAAAATTAATCACTCTGTTAATTTAAATACCTGGTAAGCTTGAACACACTGTCTATTAATTGAGAGACCTAGTTAATTATATATATTTTTTATATGGTATTTTATTACTCAAGAATGTACTGTACATTTATGGTTGAAGTTTGTTTTCTATTTTAATTGACTTGAAATGATCCCATTTAGGTAGTTTATTATTTGTATGGCTAGGAAGGTAAAGTTAAAAGAAAACACGGTAATTGATGGGAAAAAAATAGTAAAAAAAACCCATTTTATTTTATAAAAATTAATGCGGCGAATAGCCGTACATGAAATAAAAATAATCCAAATATTTGAGACAATTGTCTAAATATAATAAGGAAATTTACGTCGCTATAGTAATGACCATTCTATACATATTTCAAGGTTGCTGTGTAATAACAGGAACCAGTAATACAATCGTATGCCGTGTTATTTTGCAGTTGTAATCAACCAAAGATGCGGCAAATAGCCGATTAAAATGTGATTTTAATTGTGGTGTTAGCAACAGCTATGATGAAATTAAACTTAATACAAACAGAGGACAAAAATCATGTCATGTTCGTGCATTATAGAATTTAAGTGATAAATGAGAATTAAAACTTATGTATAATATCAGAGAAGGTAGAGGAAATATCCTTTAATTGACTACACTGTTTATTGATTAAGATTAGAGTATGAGCAATCGTTCAGATAATCATATTAATCTTGCTTGAGGTGAGTGGTTACATGCACGTAAAATCTATTAGAATGCCGGGGAAATCTCCCTATAGTAATTAAATAGAAGAGCAACCAGAAGATTGCCTATGATTGTCAACCATGCGAAGACGCGATTCCGCGAAGGGTCGAAATTTGAGTTGCATCACTCTTCAACCGAATAAGTGACCGGACAACCGTCTGAAATATTGAACGTTCCACGTTATAACGACCCTCAATTGATAACCGAACGGTCAATAGGCCGTTGTGAATGTTTTAAACCTTTGATAATGCATAATACATCGAATTCATGTAATTATAATATTATATTGAGATAAAATTATCAACAATCAGCCAACCTTGTGGTTGCAGTAGGAAAATCTTCCTAGAGTACTTTGAATACAAAGTATTCTTGCAAAACCTCACGTGAGATGCGGCGGACCCGGTTCAGTACTCGACGATAAAAAGTAAGCATCTCAGAATTAGAGAAAGTTTACGGGATAATTGACCCAATACGGACCGATGGACTGTACAGTTTGTAATGCAAGGTAATTAATTGGATAGATCGTTATTAAACAATCATAGAAAACCAAATAGTCACCGGTGAGAAATCCCACACAATAATTTGAAAGGCAAACATTCCTGCGACATTTTACATGTCAAATTAGGCACACGGTAGCCCTTGATAGTACACCACTGAAGAATAATGGAAGTGAATGTTTCCTGTCATTGCATAAACGTCGAAAATATATAGTTCTTGAATATAAACTTGTTATTTTGAAAACGCAAATTTCCCTAGTAAAATACTCAGCATGTGAACTTTTTAACTAAACTCATAAATAAAATAATAACTGAGTAAATTGTAATATAATCGTATCATGTTTTCATGTTAAAAATTAAAACTAATATTTCATTAAAAAAACTAATGTTCTTTTAGTACCACAAATGCGCCAATTTCCCCTATTCCAATCCTTCGAAATCAGAATGTGAATGCAATTAGAAATAATAAAGCAGAGTCTCGCAATAACCAAGCTATTGGCTTTAGAAATTTATGTCAGCGGAATTACCTGACGTTCGGTATAGCTCGAAACTGCAATCTGCAAATAGTGTGGAACGACTGCCACGAGGGCTGCTTTAAGTTGGAATTAATTAGTCTTTCGGCAGGTGTTTGTTGCAATCGAAGCATTAAGAGTTCTATTGATAATACTGTAACAACCGCGATTAGTCACATGGATATCGCGCCACCGGGTTCGAATCCCGGCTGCGGCACTGTCGGAGGAAATGGTTGTATGTCCGCGTTTTTTCAATGTGTAACCCCTTACGCACAAGCTTCTGACTTCTGGAGGTAGGGGTTGTCTAATTTCTGTAGTGCTTATTTTTTATTATTATTATTATTATTTAAAGTTCTGTATAATATATCTCTCAATGAAAAGCCTTAAATTCTCAGCAAGTTTTAACTGGTTCTTCATTGTAACAAATTACAACAAACAGAAAGTTTATAATTCTGAAATCTTCCATTAAAACACTCTTGTATTGTTTCGTTGTAATGAAATAATACCAAGTTTCCTGTTTAATTTTAAAATATACATAAAATCCCGACCAACTTTTAATTGGTATTGCGGAAGACCGAAAATTCTACGCTGTTGATTTTAACAAAGACAAAACTCATTTTACCCTATAATATATTGTAATCGAGTTGGTAATATCAAAGTTCGCCCTCAAAGAGTTTATTATCGCTCTCATATATTACTCATTAACAACGTTTGTCTGTGAACTCCGATTTAAGTCAATTAGCATCTGATAAGTCGAGGAAAGTATTAATTGTTATGAGTGACAACCACACGAAACCATGGACACAATTATTTCTTTATGTATTCACTATTCATGGTTGAAAACATATTACAAATTTTTGGATAATTAAATGTTTCACATTCACGCGTGCAGAGCAAGTTGAATGCGCAAGTTCAGATTGAATGGTTGGGGTTCGATCGACGACGAGTAAAGTACATACAGAACGCATTATTAAATTGTTGAAATGGATAATTATCAGGACAGTAAGAAGGATTCTCTAGGAACATAGTTATCGATTATAGAAAGATAGAAAAACCCATGAAATATTTCAAAGACTTAGTGTAATGGTAGTTGTCTCAAACGAGTTTGGGGTGGTGACCTGATCTTCATCAGGTCAATATATTTCAAGACATGTGAATAAGTTAAAGTATTGTACATACTTAAGAATCCTGTCTGTGATATTGTGCCTTTCAAGTTTAAAATTGCAATATGTAAATAGTTAGAGTTGGGACAATGCTAGAGATAAATGCTTTCCCTAGATCATTTAGCCGCATTGAAAATTGAGCTAAAAAAATACCATCTGTTGTGGTAATTCTTTTGAAACGCTAGACCTATTGACGGTTCTAAAAAATATTTTAGGGAAACCGACTACTTTACTGTTTTTGCATTTTGGTAGGTAGCTTTTACCGACAAATGATATTTTTTTATATAATTTATAAAAAGTGTTCACGAAATATATGCAAATTTATTGGAGAAGTAGGCACTTTGTTCCCAGAGACTGATTCAATGTAGGCCAGAGAGTTTCTTAAGGTCCCAAGGCGAAAATTATGTGTAATTTATTCTTTTCTGATGACTTCTTCTGAAACTCTTGAGAGAAGAGATAAGATACTTTTTAAATGTGTTTAGTTCAAGTGAAAATTTCAGTTTACAATTTATTACGTTTCTAGCAAAAGGAGACATTTAGAAGACGGCGTAATTATTGCTAAGCCAATAAGCAACCGCATGGTGACTTCTAAAGGAAATCTTTTTATAAGTAAAACATTTTATAGGCTTATATCGTGATAAAAATAAATTTATTCATGTTCTATTTTGGGAATTTACCTAATATGAAAAAGTGCCAAGATCACAATCAACATAACGCATTCATATTTGTTGTGATTGTTTTAATTTTGAGCGGTAGGTTCCTCCATTTTGTAATAAGATGAATTTTGTAAATACGGGCTAATTAATTCACACGCCTATGGACGAAATCCCTCCAGCTGATCCTGTGAGGTATTAAATCTTTCAAGGGTTATCGAGGACGTAATTGAGCCTATCAAAACCAGACATCCGTAACTTGTTAATTAAATAAACGCAGTGAATTCTGAACGTGGCATTAAATTCAGTTCATTATCGACACCTACATTCACGTATGATGTGTTATTAGATTCTAATCATATGCTTTACTAGATATATCAGCTGTTATATAGAGTGCCGGAGAATGACTTCATGTTCTTTTGGGGGGAAGTAGACATTTTAAACAGAAACTGACTTTCCGGGTAAAAACTGCATGTATTTCGTCAACGTATAAGTTTTCAGCACCGACGTAGTTGCGTTGCAGAACTTGGGGTTCTGTAAGAGAAACTATAGTTACTTTGACGTCCAATTGCGTTATTAAATGAAGAGAAATACTAAATTGCTAAGATTGTAATGGTCCATTTTTTAGCTTGTCTAAATTTAGTGAAATAGTAATAAACTGTCATATTTCAATCGGTACAAACAAAGCCTGTGCGATCTATTTGTACTCATACTCTAAGGCTACAATTGGTGCATTTTTGGATCCGAGGCCCTGATTGGTTTAGGTATTTTAACGTCGTTTTGATGAAAGAGAGAGGATGTGCTAGGAGAGATCCATGGAGCCAGGTGCCGGTTGCAGTCCCGGGGTCGGCCGACAGCAGCAAAACTGTTTAAAAAGTAGCATTGCAAGTGTTCTATTACCGTGAAATAATGTGTAAAGTCAATTACTTGTAGATTCGTTTGATGCTCAAGTCGATATTACCTTCATAAGTTTCAGTTTAGAAAGAAGTTTTATCTAGCTAGTGAAAGACGCCATGTATTTATGCTGTAACCGGCAAGTCGGCCATACTTATTACGAAATTCTTCCGTTCAGTTTTGTTAATTTACGGTATTAGTCCGTATACTGTACTGTATTGTCAAAGTGTGAATTCTAGAAACTATCCCAGCGAAATAAAGACTTTCTATGGCAATGACTCTTTTCCAGTGCGGAAACTCTTAGTGAATTAGGGATCAATTTATTCATTTTCGAACAAACATCCTCCAAGTGGGTATTTGGAAGATTATCAGTGCCAAATTATGGCCTCAAGTGTCAAAGCGCAACGTAAATTGTAAGTACGTTCTAGTTAAGTTCCCTGAATGGTTTTCGGCTTTTTACAGAAAAATAAAATGTGCGGATTTGGTGGAATATGTTCAAAGAAAATTCCTAAAATATTTGGCTTTCATAGCAGACCGCGTTTATTCCGAAAAAAGGAACAAATTACAACAACTTAACTAGTAGGTTCAATATTATCAGCTTGGATTTAAGAAGGATTTGTATATCATTAACATTTTTATACAAACTACTGCATAATACGATTGATTGTGGTGCTTTACTTAGTATTATTAAGTTTAATGTACCTAGAAATAACTCAAGGCATAAACCAACCTTTAGATATGATATACCCAGAACAAATATTCTGTTAAAGTCACCAGTGTATGTTATGTGCCAAGATTTTAATAATTTATGTAATATTAATTATTGTTCATAAGACACTCTTATCGAAATAGCAATTGTAAATATCGAAATGTTATTTAATACTTCATCATCACTTATTTCACAGATATATCTGGTATGTAAACTACTTATACTTAGTTATTTAGTTATTAAGTATTATTATGTATTGTCCTGTAAATGGGTCTTCTTTTGGACAATAAAACTACTATTATTATTAGGACGAAATTCTTCCATTTAATACAAATAGTCTCTGACGAATTGTTAATACTTCGATATCCCAACTACCTACTATGTATCTTTACTGAACTACGTTTCAGGACTGAACATACTAAAAGGTATAAATAAGCATCCTAAGTTAAAATTCACAGCATTTTTAACATGCACATTCTGACCAGAAACCTGATTGAAATACGATAAAAGAACTACCTATATATAGCTGCTCTATTGTGAGCTGTACCAAATGTGTGGTGAATGGAAAATATCAGCGAAAATAACACATTATCTTATTATCTCTTATTAAATCACGGTGGATTGTACCCCAAGCAAACAAAGTGTCACGTTCACGATAAAAACACCGGTTGATTGTTGAGTGGAAAGCTCGTATATTTCGTGGCACTGAAAGTAATTGCAATAAAAAGCTATTAAAAATAAGATAAGCCTCCACACATACGTATTTAATCAAGCCCGTGATAAACACAGTTGCCTGTATGTAAATTTCATACAGCCTTTTAGTACTCTAGACGGCTTAGCTGTATCGTTACCATAAATTTCGAAGTATATTGCGTAAATTGGGACGCAAAGGCATGCTTTGAAAATGAGGCAAATTGTTTTTCGACAAAAAATATATAAGAACAAACAAACCATCGTCTGGCTGGAGAAACCACAAGGCCAAAAAGAAATAAAGAGAAGGGCACTTGTAGACAACAAAAGAGAATTATATTAAGGAGAGGAACGTGAACAGCTATTTGGGAGATTAAAAAGTTACAATTTACGTTTATTTTAAAACAACTACTTTTCCGGCTTATAACGATGAATATTGAATTATTAGAAAGCAAATTTGTTGTATCTATGATAATTTCTACTTAACTTGACCCTCAATATGACAAAAATCAAACACTGTGGCCCTTTACAGTTCTTGTAGACTCATTCAAGGGAGTCAATGTGGATGTTTTTATTATTGTTCTAATACTTCTTCTAATAATGTATGTAAAAACTGAATAGAACTATTGGCTATAGTGAATTGATTATACGCATCCAATCTAACCCTGCCATCGATTCCTCATAGCCAAAACACCCTGTCATGGCACTAAGTTTCTGTAATGTTGCGAGGTATCTACTAATCACCCTACGGAACGAACATTCTGACTTTAACCTTCTTAATATGTTACAACAAACAGTAGGGCATCAAAAGCTATCAGAATAAAAGCTAAAATGTGGCATACATACAAAACTTCAGGTGACATCGATGCTCTTAATGAATCTAAGCTTTTGAGATCGAAGGTTAAATTTGATATTATTGTCTCGTATAAAACTTTGTTCGAAGATCAGAAAGTAATATCAAAACTGATCCTTCTAAATTTTAGGCTTTTATTAACAATAGAAAAAGCGTGACTAATATTTCCAACCACATGCATTTTAATGGTCAAACTTTAACTACCACAAATGATATACTAAATGCTTTTGCTATTTTTTTTTGATAATTCTCATATACCTGATGGTGGCGACTCAGCTTTAAACGTCAATGATACATTGAATAATGTTAATATCCACATACGAGCCTTTGACGAATCTGACGTATTTAAAGCTGTCAACAAAATTAAACCAGATGGCGTTCCCGTATATCTTATTAGGGACTGCGCTCAGATATTTTCTTATACGTTAACGGTTTTATTTAACTTATGCCTTAACGCCTGTTCATTTCCAGTCATCTGGAAGCGGTCTAAACTATGTCCGATTTATAGAAATGAAGATAAATTTGATATAACTAATATTAGACCTATTTCAGTCATTTGTAATTTCTGTAAAATCCTGAAAATACTGCTGCATGACACAATTTATCCCAGCGTCAGTAATCAGATCTCGCCGTACGAGCATGGTTCCATGAAAGGACGTTCAACTACTACTAATGTATTGTCCATTACACAATACATAGCTGAATTTTGAATGTACAGGAGTAAACTGATTTTATATATATATTGATTTTTCTAAGGCTTTCGACAGGCTTAACCATAATATTCTACTTCGTAAGTTACATAAAATAGGTTTGTCTTATAGGTGTAATTTCTGATCCGAAGTTAACATGCAATGCTCATATTGAAAACTCAGTTGGTAATGCATTTAAAACAGTTGGTTTCATAGTGCGCAGTAGCCATGAATTTACGAACAGAAGTTATATGTATTTTTTTCTGTACATTCCTGTTCTGTAATTGGGTGTTTACCTGTTGAACAGTGTATTATAAATAAATGAATAAAGATCTACCTCGTATTTCAGAACATACGAGCTATCGAATTTGACCCAATAATAAAATTAAATATGATTAGATGAGATACAGTAAAGTTATTCTTTATAAGTCTAAGCTTTAAAGCTTTCATTTCACCGTGACATCAGCTTTAAAAAGCTTAGGTTTTCTAAAAAGACACTACAAAGGGTTCAACAGTACTGGTATTATAAAGTTGTAATATTATTCATTTGTACGATGATTGGAAGACTCCATGCTGATATGGTGCCCATGATTTGCTATTTACATAAACAATGAATTACATAGTATAACCTGTGCGTTTTGTACTATTCTACTGTAGTTCTATTGTACTTTATTTTACTGTACCATTTCCACCCTAAGTTGCCTGCTGCATGGTTGTATACAAGTAAATTAATAAATAAGTATTGATGTTTAGTTCAGTTCCAAACGTTAAATGGCAGCCAATTCAGAAATGCCATAAATTACATAAATACATTTTGTTACAAGTAAAAATCGAAATTGCATTACGCCCAACGTTATATAGAAAAATCTGATCTCTAATTCGAACCTAGAGTGTCTTGTAAAACACATAAATCTGTAAACAGCTATTTCACATAGTAGTACATACTATTTATATCGATATTTAGATATTAATGAATTTTTCGTTGCTATTTTTATTGAAATAAAATACAAAACATTTTACAAAAAAACAACGTAGATAAACTTCGACTTCATACCGAAATAAAA
Organism: Leptura quadrifasciata; assembly: GCA_963675555.1. Lineage (NCBI taxonomy): Eukaryota > Metazoa > Arthropoda > Insecta > Coleoptera > Cerambycidae > Leptura > Leptura quadrifasciata. The sequence continues at coordinate 5,974,800 of OY776681.1, read as the reverse complement.
CAGATCTGTAGGTGGGTTAAGGAGTAAATGACGGAGAAATCGAGAATGCACTGAAATATTGATGAGTGGGAGGATGTCAGTGAAAGGGATGATGGTAGAAATAAGGCGTAGGTGGACGGGGATATGTTACAAAATTATACGAAGTAATGTATTGCAATTAGATCTTTGGAACCCTCACTAGTAGAGTTTTAAGATGTTCTAAAATGTAAAAGAAGCAATTATTCAAATAGTCCCTTTGAATGTCACGTATCTAGAACCGATTTTCAATAAATTTAACTGTAACAGTACTCGTTAAGCAATAAACGTCTAAAAATAATATATATTTTTAACTAAACTGACCAAAATCTCAGCAAATCCGTACACCCAGTATAATTTTCTATTAAAGCTGTAAATACACCTGCAAATTATTTTGCTCTCGACAAAATTACAAGAATTTACAACTCGGAAATAAAAAGATCATAACCGTGAGCGTTATTAAATATAGTTCCTCTGCTGGCTGTGAAGACTCTGCAGAATTATCCTGTAATAAAAACAAATGACACCTGAGATAGTGGGAAGTGCAACCCAGCAGTGACATATAATTCATTTTCATTAAGTACGGAAAATTATAGTGTCTCGAAATATAAATCACTCAACTTAATTAAATGAAGCAGGGTGCAACATAAATTAATTACTTATATATTTTTTTAATAAAGTAATTAATAGTGTTATCTAACTTGAGACGTAATATATTAGGTTCACTAAAAATAGCTGCAACACCTTACAAATATTAATGAAGCAAAATATTTTGAACACCAGCTTACCCTATGACATTATACGAAGTATACGAAATATCGGTCGATAATTCTCCACCTTTGAATAACAACCTGACTTAAATAGTGGTATACTTGTAGTAGGAATATCTCGAGAAATAAAAAACGCAACAAAAACTTTACGACATCATTAAAATACCATTACTCTTTGTGGGACCTCGACCGGAAATCAGCTCGCTTATAGTAAATACGGCCAAAATTGAAGCTGGTCAGTTTTCAAGCACAGGACCGTACGTACTGAACTTGATATTTTGTCCTATATATTTGGCAATGGTATCGAGATTCGAACGGTAGTTGAAACAGTGCAGGCGAGTCCGAGAATGGCAATGTAATCAGCCTGAATGAACCATCTACGACTGCACTGGTTTAAAGGTAATAAAACGGACAGGCCTATTAGCACAAAAAAACTCGTAAATCGTTTCTTATCAGTCAATGTGGAAGTCTAACAACGTGCTGTCTATGTGCCAGTGCAGTGCATACATATCTATTATAATATCAAGCGTAGGAGTTAAGTTAGTTACTGTTCATATTTATAAATATTTACTACTGTATAAAAGGTAAAATATTTTAATTATTTACTAATTTACCATGGCTTTCTGGAGACCATTTGAAACAGAAGATAATATAATAACGCTCGAAAATCCCGAAATAGTTGAACCGGTTATTGTCGAAAAAGCCGAAATAAATTTAGAGTTTAAAAACGTATTATTTTAAATATACATGAATGTTTGAAAAGCGAACAATGTGAGAAAGAAATAATACGACGTATTAACGAATTAACTAAAATATCAAAATCAACAATTTATCGCGTAATTCAAGAAGGCGATGTTATAGATCACAGCGCAAAGAGGAAACGGAAAAATACGAAATTAAAAAATTAATAATAATAATAATTTATAATATGTATGAAGAAGATATAGTTCCTATGTTAAAAATGATTCAAGAAAAATTGAGCGATTATCCTGATTATAATTATAGGTCTTTAGATACACTACGAAATGTCTTATTAGAACGCGGTTTTATACATAAAAAACTTGACAGTCGTATGGTAATTATGGAATCGCGACGTATAGTTTCACTTCGAGTACATTATTTGGAAAAAATTAGAGAATATCGTAAACTAAACAGGCATATAGTGTATCTAGACGTTGTTCAGTATGGTTGGGTAGATAAGTTCGCACAATTGTGTTTTAAATACTCCGTGTTCTAGAGGAAAACGCGTTATCATACTTCATGCGGGAAGTGAAAATGGATTTGTACCCAATGCGTTGCTCTTGTCGGCCAAAAAAATATCGCAGTCTTCTGCAGACTATCGTGAAGACATGACAGCCGATCTATTCGAAAAATGGTTTTCTCAACAGCTTCTACCAAATATTCCGCCAAATTCGGTAATTGTATTAGATAATGCTTCTTATCACACACATATATTAAATAAAATACCAAATAACAGCACAAGAAGGAAGACATTTTAAAATTCATGAGAAAAAAATATGGAAAATCCTGTAAAAGTTCCAATAAAACGCGAATTACTGAAAAGAATAAAATAATAGAATTTCAAAAAGAAATATGTTATTGATAACTTATCCAATATACACGGTCATACACTTTTGCGGTTACCTCCATACTATTGCATATTTAATCCTATCGAGATGGTTTGGGGAACACTAAAAGTACGTTTACGAAAATGTAATAACTCTCCAACGTTAAGCGCGATAGTAGTTGATCATATAAGAGAAGTAATAAATGACATTGACAATAATACTGATTTATGGAAAAATTGCGTTAGGCATGTAATAAGAAGAAAATCGATATCCAACGCTACCCCCTAGTGCGCCGATTTTAATTCAACTGGATAATGATTCCTCCTCAGAAAGTGAAGATTCGGACGCGCCAATTAACATTTAACTTTTCTTCATTTTTCCATTAACTTTTTTATTGTTACATTTCGTGGAATATATTTTATTTAGTTGACAAGAAATTTTAATTTAAGTTACCTCATTCTAGAGAAATATTTTAATTTTGTTTTTATTTATGTTTTATATAAGTATACAAATATTTATTTTTGTTTTCATATAATAATTCTTTGCTTTGTTCAAGAAACTTACGTTTTTATTTTAGAAGAAACTTAAATTTTTATTTTATTTTTGACTAAAATCGTTGGCCCTCGTTAATCTAACCTGTCCCATCCCCTCCTGGCAAGATACCTTTTTGTTGGTCCTTGCTGAGCAATAACATATTTCAATATAATGTGGGTTAACTTTAAAACTAAAACCAATAAATTTAAATATTTAGACTTTATATCTAAAACTGATATAATACCTCAAAAATATGTTATTAGCGAAATGAACCTAATAAACAAAAAATAATAATAATGAATACAATTTTAACATTTTATTATGACAATCATTTCTATTTATCTCCGCCCATGTACAATAAAGAGATACCGACTGTTTTTGCCGGCTTTTAGTTTTTATACGGTTTCAATTTCGGTCGTATATACTTTACCTTTATGGGTTTTTAATGTGCGTCGGGTCGTTTGATGCAGCCTTCCGCCATGGCCCGCGGCGATAATAATTATGTCGTAAATTTTTTGTTGCGTTTTTTATGTATTAGGAACTTATTACTTGAACTATACTATCTTGGCAATTTTCAATTTTTCTGGAAAAATTTCTTCACTGAGAGAACAGTTTGCTGTCAATGATTTCAGAATTGGTATTATACATATTAATAAATTTGTGCTAATATTGTCCAAAATTGGAGAATTTGAATTTTTCAGATTTTGGATAATGCTTATAACTTCATATTCGGTTGCTGGTTTGAAGAAAATTGAGGAAGGATATAGGTTTATATGAATTTCATGACAACTATGTTGAGGTAAATCAAGAAGTAATAGATTAGAATTAGATCCTTGAAATAATAATATATGTTTAAATGATTACCTATAAGGTAACTGTCATTTGTTAAAACATTATTTACTTCTATAAAGAGTTAGTCTTTATGTTTATTGTTATGTTCCATGCCGTTCTTGATTTATTTTTGGTATTGGCAACTAAATCATTATTATATATTTTTTTAGCTTTTCTTAAAAGTTGTCTATAAATAGATTTGTATTTTTTATAATAAAGTTTTATATTTTCATCACCAACTAAAGTTAATTTGTATAGATCTTTTATTTTTTCCGACGAAACTTTTGTTATCCATTTTTTGGAAAAATTTTTATTGGTTTTTATAATATCGGTTTTTACAGGAAATGCAATTTCAATATATTGCACAAAAATATCACAGAACATTGTGAATTTAGTGTTTGCATTATTATTATTATTATTTTTAATTTAAAATATTATTCCAGCTTTCATTCTTAACTCATCTAATAAATGTATGCTTAGAAAAAGGTTATTTTCCTATTAACTTAGTCGATCAAATAACAAAAGTTAAAAAACCTATCATAGTGCAGGATTTACGCCCGATGAGTCTTTTATCAATTTTATCCAAAAACTAGAGCATCCAAAATACTTTTTTAAACATTTTATTTATAGGAAATAATAGCTTCCTAAAGTTAGGCCAAAATTTTATAATTTTCGGACAAACATTCAGTGTACACTTCAAAAAATAAATTTGATTATACCACCAATTACAGAAATTTACTTTCAAAGGAGGACTTTTCCATATTCCTTAACCCGATACAATTTTCCTTTATTTGGTGATTCTTTATTACCTTTATTGTATAGTTAAAACATATTTCAGTCGCAAATTCTTCTATATAATCCTTATTTTACTATAAGGAACGTAACTAGACTGCAACCAACAGCTACTTTCCGGGCTATGTGCCCCGCCGAGCGCTGAATTACAAGTTACAAATCTGGCGCGTTAAGTGTAATGATTGCATATTACCATCAAAACGCTAATGCTTCGATTGCAGCAAACACCAGCCGAAAGACTGATCCCACTTGCTGGAGCTCTCGTGCCAGTCGTCACGTACCACTTGAAGACTACAGTTTCGAACTGTTGGCTCTCGTCAGTGCAAGGTAGGCGAGCGACCGACACGAGGATTACTTGACTATTTAGTACATTTCGGTATCTTTGGGATAGCGACATGTAAAACAGTCAGCAGGCGCCATCTAGCGGTCAAGTGTCTGTTGCAATCGAAAAATAAACAGCCTGACTGGGCTTAGCATAGTTCAAATGTGCTTTTAGAGGGCGGAATATTAAAACATAATATTTTTAGTCGCAAACTCCTCTATAAAATCCTTATTTTACTATACGGAGAGCCAGAGAGTAGCGTTGGTTGCAGTCTGGTTACGTTCACAAGCAAAGCTGATAAAACAATGACACCAGAAATAAGAAAGATAAGGTAATGAAGGAGTCTAATAATAGTAGTCGTCAACTCATATCTCTCAGACAAAAAGATAGGACCACTGAAAGTAAACGAATGATGGAATAAATTTTTCATCATCTTGAGAACGACTAATTTTAAAATAACCATTTTCCAACACCTAGTGTTACATGAAACCTGAAAGAATACAAACATTGGAGGCTAACATATTAAAAATTTTACTTGATCCCATTATCATTTTAAGGATCCTTGTTTCTATCAGAGACATGAAGATACGTTACGAGAAGTATTTGCTACCGCTGGGGTCTTGGGTAAGTCGGTGTCTGTCCATTTTAGACCAAAATAGTTATGCACTTAGTACTTGCTTTGTGAAATACAAACTGAAATAAAATTAAAAGAATTTTTGAGGAAGGCCTAAGCTGTATATCTTTTATTCTATTTTAGCCAAATTTACAAAAAAAAAAAAATTAAATCGATATAAAGTAAGTATATTAAGGTTTTAATTCGTCCAAACACCTCGATTTTTAAATCCAATCCAATCCAATCCAATGCAATACAACACAATATAGTACAGTACAGTACAGTACAGTACAATACAAAGTTTTTTTACAAATAACACTAACGTGAGCAGAAAAGCTTAGTAAAGGATCAAAGTTAATACCAAGATTTTTTACGCTATTAGTTGATGTAATTGTCTCATTATTGATCTATTTTTTCTATTGATCTGTCTGGCCACATAGATATTACAATTTCTTCCTCACAACACTCAAGAAAGCAAAGAAAAGATGACTACTAATTAAAGCGAGATTATATGAGTGAGATGGCGTAGGTTTCTATCTTTTTAAAATGTCCCGAATCAGAATGATACGTGCTTCGTCTACACATGTTCCTTTTGACCTAAGACATTGACAATGTTTTCTTAAGAAATTTGAAATATCTTTTAAGACACGTAACCAACTTTAAGTTAATTTACATTTGTGTAGGATTACTCCTAGTTTTTAAATACATAAATGTATTCGTCAATATCTCCAGTTTAGACTCTGCGTTAGAAACTTATCTGAGTTGCCTCATTTTCTATACACGGCGGTTGATTGTAGAGGGAGTTTTAAAAGTGTTATTTTTTCTGGTATTTTTACATTACCCGACTGCAACTGTACTCGTTAATTAATTAAAAGAGACCATGCCCACCTGATACCGATATTCCGTTGGTCTTTAATATTCAATGTTTTCTAGAAGGTCACAACAGTCCCTACTGCTGCACCTTAGAGCCAATTGATTCGGATTAACGTTCGATAAAGTTATTGGGAATTAATTCGAATTGCTTTGCATTTAATGAATCCAATTTATTCAGCAAATGAAGAGTATAATAATTGACGCAGTGTTCTATGAAAATCCGTTTCATACAATTGTTTTGGGAAATCATTTAAAAGCCAATTATTTGTTCTGATCAAAACAATTTAGCACTGTTAAGCGTCAAAGGTAAAAAATAAATGATTTACTGGTACGATATTGCTCGTTGGCGATTTTTGTTCCTGAACATGAAAACCAAGCGTATATATTTGAAACGATCCCATATAAAATCGATTAACATCTACCTCGAATGAATAATGTAGTGGAAGTAGAGAAGAGCAGCGGTACAAGAAATAAGCCGAGAATTGATTTTTACACAAAACAGACTGTTAAGAAAACAGTACACACCGCTCACAGTAGTGGTAAGTCTATGAAGCTGCCCTTAAACATACATTTTTATACGGGTTTGCTTTTAAAATTGCATGCGGCTAACTCAGAACTATTGTAAATTTGCCTACTTTTTACCGTCTTCGTCAGTTTTAAATTAATTTTATTCAAATTTATTCAGGGTTGATTTTAATAATTATTTTTGCAATATTGCTGAAATCTAATAACCACTCCTCTAACGCGAACACTGAATAATTCTTAAATAATTCTACTTTAAGCGGTATATAGGAATTTAATCTGAGGTATCATACAATCAAGTACTCGATATAATCGAAAATTTAAAAAATACTAAAATATGCCCATGATAGAGGCGTAAAATGTTAAACTGTATTAAATATATTATTATTCCCTTCACAAAATTCTTTAACCAATGTATTGGAATTGATACTCCTCACGTCCAAAAAAGATTGTTTGAATGACCTTAAAAATTACAAACCAATTTCGATTGTGCCCCTATTTGCAAAAATTGCAAACTGCTTAATAACTGCCAATTTAGTTTTAGGTTAAAAATTGTCCACACGTCAGTCATAAATTTCTTAACAGATATAACTGATAAATGTTTTGAGACTAAGGAATTTATACACGTTCAATTTCTAGTCCTAAGTAAAGTTTTTGATTGAGTACCACATAATGCACTAGTAAGAAAATTGAGCTGAATTTTCTGTAAATAATAAAAAATTAATTATGTTAGATCTTTCAGACCGTTCATAGTTTGTCACTATAAGTTAATGTCAATTCAAATTCAATTGACAAATCTAGGTGTTCCTCAGGGCTCAGTTCTGAGACCTGTTCTTTTTCTGATTTGCATTAATGACCTGCGCAACAGAGCTCCTATGTCGAATTTCACCCTTCTTGCCGGCGACACGACATTGACTCATACTCAAGTGGATTTAAATGCTTTATTAAACGAGGCTCGTACCTCTCGATCTACAGTTCAGGAATGGCTCTTAACCAATGAGTTGATCTTAAATAAAGATAAGATAGAAGCAATGATTTTAGCATAAGACAACCTATTCTAGAAGTTGAACCATATCACTTTCTCAAGTATTACTTTAGACACAAAGTTATCATGGGATAAACACACCGAAATTATGCAACAATATGTCTAAGAATACTTTTATTATTTAATCTGGCAAAACATGTGTCAGAGCCAACAGTTCTAATAGCATATCATGCTCTGGTTCAGAGTACTACAACTTATGTCATCTTAGTATGGAGCCACTCGGCACATACTAAATCAGCATTTTCTATGCAACGAAAGGCTACAAGAATAATTGCAGAATTTGTATATAGAAACGGTTGTGAGAAGACTTTTAAAAACTGAATATACCTACCTTACGTTCATTATATTGTAGTATTGTAACCTCTCTGATGTTTTTTAATGCTATATTTATGATTTTCGCAACCAGGACTCCATACTATTGAAGCATATTTAAGTCCTGACCTCACAAATGAATTAACGAGAAATTTTAATGTATTTTCGTTAACTTTTTTACAATTACGGATAACGTAGCCCAAATTCTTGAAGGAATTAGCGGTGATTTGATTGATATAGCTAACAAAAGATAACTTTAGGTCGAAAAAGATATTTGAGATGACTACAGCTCTTCAGTTCTTGATTATTAATTGTATGAATAACTTTTATTGGATTTTGTGCACGAGAGTATGTTGTGGAGCTACACTTTGAGATATTACACTATAAATTGTTTATGTTACACCAAGACCATAGCTGTACAAGATCGTTTTGTCTGTTTTTAACTACGTATTTATATTGTATGTATTGTTAATTTCTAAATAGTTTTACTGTTTCTTTCTCTTAATGTCTTTTTGAATATATTTGTTTATTTATATATATTAGTTTTAAATAGTTGACTTGCCAATACATTAACTGTATACCTATGACTAATAGACTTATCTATCTACCCGATAATTATTACTATTATTATTATTACTATTATTTTCGTATTTGGGCCTAAAGGTTAATTTTTCATGAATAACATTACCAAAAGAAGAACATCAAAGGAACATTTCACGTTCACCTGCAACATTTCACAGATGAAACGAGTTTAAAAGTAAAAATTCACATTAAAGTTGTACTCAGAGATAAAAAAGCATCTCGTGGGAAGCCGGCGAGGCTGGTTAGAATACATTTTTTATACATATATAACATTTATATATTTTTTCATCCATCTCTGCATCCCCTAACATCTAAACTTAAACATCCATAACCGTATATCACGCATCCAAAATAAAAACATCCTATCGGGATGGCAGAGGAAAGATATTTTCTTATTCAAGTTTAAATTCAAACAGCGCTTGATCCTTGAACCTTAGGATATCGGTTGATACATTAAAATTGGAAATGAGATTTCGTAGTTTATACCTGGGGAGCGCCACGGAAGTATTTTGGAGGATTATTTATTGTTGGAATTTTATCAGTAAGAACTGCTGATATAGGGACCTCGCAGGGGGCCGATATAATTCTCTTTTCTTTTCCCCGACCTATACAGCACATCCTACGAACGTAAATTATGGCATTGGGGTCGTACAGCTTGAAATCCGCGCTGGCCTTGGGATAAGTAGCAGGTGTTGGTACAATATTATTGACAATTTTAACAGTTTCAAGTACACAATAAAAATCACCTTTTAAACAATTGTTTATATTCCACTGAAGACTTTTTAAACACCCAAATTAATATTTAATGTCACTTTCTTTGTGTTTTTACTTACTATTCCAACTTATTTGGTGTGGTAGACGATATACTGTATGAATCTGTCCCGTCTTTTTTGTGTATTTTATAATGTATAGTTTAATAATTGGTAATACTACACATTTATGTTATTCAAATAGTCTGTCCACATATATTACAATGTCTTGTGTCTGTATTTTCTTGTTTTGTAGTGTTTTCTTATACTGCCCTATTAGACTTTAGACTTGCCAAAACTCTATTGCAACTTGATCAAATAAATTATCTTATCTTATATCCTCCAAAAATGAGAAATAATCGACCTTTACAAAACTACCCCACTTGATTACCTCAAACCACAAAATGAAGGTAAAACAGAGTACACCCATACCTGATTTTCTAGTGTGAGTTTTCAACTTTTAACATCAATGACATCCACAATTCTGTTTGCACAAATTATCCAAAGTTTTGATATTTGCAACATTATTAATGACTAAAAAGCTGCTCTCTGAAAAAAGTTCTCATATTTATGAAATATAGCGCTATCCCCATTAGCACGCGTCCTAACTGATGCGTCATTTCCATATGTCACATAAATGTCACGTCACAATTAATCAAATGTTTTAAAATCATTAATCTTAATATTTGAAAAACGATTCTCTCTTCTATATGAAAATTGCATTATAGTAGTCTGAGGGAACTTTAAGGAAATGGGGAAAGTGACAAATGGGACTATAGTGGACCGGACTCGATATCTCGCTTAAAGTTTAATTTGTCATGTGTATGAACAGACACTACGCATATGACTTCACCTCTCACAAAAGGTATCTGAAATGTTTAACGGATGGACATAAAGACGTAAGGTCTTTATTAACAGTGGAATATTGTTTTTGAGCGTTATTAAGTTTTCGTGAAAAGAAAGCTAAAGGCTTACATTCTTGTGTACTTGTTCGAACACTGCACCCATTGCAACATTTGGACAATCTGTCGTAAGGGACAAAGTATACTTGTAAAAATAGTATGGAACATTACGAATATTTAAAGCCCATTTTGTAAGCTCAGAACAATACATTAAATAGAAAACATTGTATATAACAGGACGTTTCTAGCAAAAACATGGTATTTGCTAAACCATTTATAGTGCATTCTTAAAATCAAGTATGTTTATATATTTCTGATTTCTAATTATAAAAGACAGTTTTGATCTTGCAACAATGTTTATGCCAGTGATACAAACAGCAACTATAAAGGAATGACTGCATATATTTACGAGTCGTTAAAGCTTTAAAATAGAACACAAATATACTTACTAAATCGAATGATATTTTGGAGGTTTAACTAGTAGTAAAATTTCAGCTTTCTGTTTTTGATTCTAAAACTATCTTCTAAAACTATGTTAGCAATTAAGTTGTAATCAGCATCTCAATACAACGCCGTATTGTTTAAAAGCGCCTATATGGTTAAAAAATGAATACTCTTTATACATTGTGTGTACGATTTTGGCAACCGATCTCACGTTAGGCATAAATTCGCTACAGTATATTTAAATAAGCCATAAACGTCTATCTCGCATCAAAAACCTTTTTACATTAAATTTGATTGCTTCTATCGAACCTACTCCTAAACGTATTACGGCCCTTTTTCACATCCTCTTTAGTTAATGTATGGGGAGAAACAGTGGCGCAGAGCAATGATGAATACGGTTTATAAATTTTCGTTTCCCTCGGAACAACTTCAACTGCGCGTTAAGCAGACTACGTTGAAATAGAGCGACACATATCCACAAAAAATTTTGATGCTAAAAAATATTAATGAAGGTGGGAAGGACGTTTAAAAACAGCTTCTATTTTCAGGCTTAGAACTGGAGATTTAGTAATAAAAAGATAAAAACTTTCTAATGTAAATGTAAACAATCCTCATTTGAAGGAATTAATTGATGACGAACTAACAAAAACTAAAATTGAAGGACCATTCATTAGTAGGTTCAAAATCAATCATCAGGCCACTTAATAACAACCTTTGTATGGATGGTGCAACAAAATATACATTCTAGTGTTTATAACTTGAAAAGAACTCATTGAGATTAGTGATAAGAATTCTTATAGTCTTAACAAGCACTAGTGTCCCAAGAAATCCACACTTATATCCCATGAAGCATGTTCTAATTATACCATTAAATTCATGGATACTACTTATATACCAAATATTATATTGTCCAAAATTTTGGTTGGATAATGGCACATTGGAATATAATATTGTTTTATTATTATTATTGTTGTTAGTCAGCAATGCAATTTTTTATTTTAAATTTTTTTTTTAGTTTTTAAGGAGGCTGCCTCTGCTAAATTTTATCAAAATCTGAGAACGTGAGATTAAAGTCAGTGCAGTGTCTCAATGCTTATGCATTAGTCCAAGGAGTTCCGGGTTCGAATCCTGGCTAGGCCATGGATGTTTAGTGACGCCTTTAATTTGGCCGAGTTGGTAGCAGTGTACCAGACGGGGTTGTGGGAGAGGTAACGCGGTTAGTCACTAAACCACTCCTGAGTTCAAGCCTCAGCTGGAACAGATAGCAATACCGCAGGGAATGGTAGTTTCGTAACTGTAAAGGACTTACAATGTTCTCGTCTAATCAATAAGGTCATACTAGGTCACGAGGTCTACTGGTACCAAACAACTTTCGAACGACACTGTACCAAAAAATGTTCATTGCATGGGATGTAATGATTTCAAAAATAAGTTAAAAGAATTTTTATTACAAAAAAACTTATACGCTGCATGCATTTTTTAAAATTAGTTTCATTTGTCCTAATAAATACTAATAGCATATATTCTATATATTTATTTATTTTCTGTTATTGTAACTTTTACACTTTTGTTTCATTTATTTTGACATTTCCTCCGTTATTGTACAATTGTACAATTGAATGGGAGAAATAAAATATATTATTATAAGTTAAAATTTGGTAATCAATTCGAGTAGCATGTCCGGCCAGTATAATTTCATATAAACAAAGATTAGTTTACTATGTGTTGAAATGAATTTGGAGAAATAATTCAAAACAATGTTATCGTTATGCACCACACATCCAATTACAGATATATTAGGTTATTTACATTACATTGCCGGTATACACAAAACGGTTATAATATGTCAATAAACTATATTGTTTTGTTAAAATCTCATTGCATTTAATGCTATGTTTATGTTTAGTCTGAAATCTGTACACACAAACGGCCTGCGAAGAAATAAATTTGAACAAAGGCTGATAATTATACTGATCAATAACAGCTTTAATCATTGACAAGCTTGATGCAGGGCCGGTTCTACACGTTTTTATGTAAACTTGTGTGGGTTGACAGAAATGGACCTCCTCTTCATTACTCCACTGCGCACTGGTTGAATTTTATTTTTGTTAGTACCACGAATAATGACCCATGTTGATATTAAATAACTCCCTAATTCTCATTGTTGTAATTCTCTATACAGGGTGGACCATTAATAATAGGCAATAGTTCAGGAGTAGATTCTTTGGGCCAAAATATGCTTTAGTAAAATGTTGCTGTTAAAATAGATACAGGGTGTCAAATTTCAAATTATTTTTTTGTTTTTTTGCAATAATTCAACAGCTTCTTGATTAATCTTCGCCAAATTTGCTAGAGGAACTTTCTTTATTGTAAAAAACAATAATGTATGTATTACATCACGTTAGATCATAGAGAGCGTCGCAGGACCTGTATCTGATGATGAATTTTTTTCATTTTTTTTTTACGAAACGTTGTGGTACTTCTTACCACAAAATCTGATGAGGGCGTCATTTCCACGTATAAAAGGTACACTTGGTAAAACTTGATAACTCCAACCGTTTTCGAGGAAAGTGTCATTAAACATTTCAATAATTTCTTGAAGGACAAATTCAAATTTAATGAAACAAAGTGTATTCATTGAAAAAAGTACAAAACGTAAGGGAAAACAAAATCGTAATAGCGTAAACTCTTTCTCACTTTCTTATGAACTAGTGGATAATTTTCATGGTATTGAGATAAATACATAAATCAAAAGATTGTCTAAAATAAGGATCTAATCTTATTAGAAGACCAAAAAACTAAAGTAAAAGTTGACTTAATGACATTATAAGCTTTCCCCCCATGCAAAAACCCTATTGTTGTAACTTAGAGTAAATGTTCGATATGGTCTCCACCTACTTATGCCTTTTCTAATTCTATTCATAAAAGATTTTCTTACATTGAAAAATACATTTTCCTGTCCTCTAATAAAATTCGTTGCGTTTTGCATTTTGTCTCATATTTCTTCTCTTAAGTTGATAGTATTTGCATAGATTAAGTACTTCATATGTCGCCACACATAATAATCCAAAGGATTATAATCAGGACTCCTTGGTGGCCAAGCAAACTCACTTTCTCGACCGATCCATCTGCGTGGGAAAGTCTCATCAAGATAATTCCTGACTTCAGTGGAGAGATGAGGGGGGGAGCTTAATCTTTCATGAACCACATTCTGTTCCGTATGTCTAGCATGAAAGCATCAGCAATTTGGAGGAAGGACAAATGGTCCCAATAATTGATCGCCGATGATACCACACCAAACGTTAATCTTGAATTCTTGCTGAAAATGCCTTTCTTTAAGAGCAGTTAAAAACGCCTCGGCTAGTAAAAGTTGCTTCATTGGTAAATAAAGTGTTCTTAACAAAATTTCGATCCCTGTTGTGTTTATTTAGAACAAATTGACAAAATTGTAGCCTTTATGGAAGATCCCTTCGAAGTAAGTTTTGTACAGGAGTCAGAAGATATGGGTAGAAGCGTTCTATACGTAAGACTCTTAGGACAGATTATCTACTCACCCCTATTGCCGTTCCTAAACGACTTGAGCTGACTTGGGGATGAACTAAAATTTCTAATTCTTGATCTGGAGTAATTCGTTTCGGTCGTCCTATATCGTTTTTATGACGAAATGAACCCGTTTTTTCCAAACAACGAAACAAATCTTTAAAAATCTTATGGTCTGGCTGTATTCTATTTGAATATCGCAATTATTATCTCCTCGTTGAAGCACGCACGTGATGTCATACATAAATTTTTGTTTTTTAGAATAAAAAAGTTCCTCTAGCACATTTGGCGAAGATCAGTCAAGAGACTGTTGAGTTATTGCAAAAAAACGAAAAAATAATTTGAACTTTAACATCCTGTATCTTTCTCCACAGCAACATTTTACTAAAGCATATTTAGTTGTATCCTCATATTTTGGCCCCAAAAATCTACTCCTGAACTATGGTCTATTATTGTGTAAAAACGTGTAAAATTGTCATAAGGGTTAATTATACAGAATGAATTAACTTCTATATGAGAAACCGAGAAATGGTCGTAAGAGTTAACAACCAATCGCCACAAGAGAGTAGTGTTTTGCCTCAAAGATCAGTCCTTGGTCCACTTTTCTTATCAATATTTATTAATGATTTACTTGAGCAGCGCGGATAGCGTAGTTACAATGTTTGCCGACACCACAATCTGTGTAATTGTTATAGGTTCTTAAGAGTTACTAGCCAATAGTAAAATAATCTATATTGCCTTAGATATATGGTGTCAAAGATATAAATTAGTCTTGAACAAAAGTAAAAGTAATTCATTAGAAATACAAGAGAGTATGACATCGAAGACACCTATTCCAGGCACGCTAAAAGGCGGGATTCAATGCCATGTTTGGTGAAATTAGGCATATCAATTGCGGGAGATGCATTATGTTCCTCTTGTTATGGAACTTGGTGGTTGACGGCCTGTTAGTCTATAAAAAAAACTTGCAAACGGATGGTTGAAGCCCAAGGATATGCTGGCGATGTAGTTATCAAACTAGGAGAGAAAATTCAACAGCATAGTCAATCCTCTACAGTTAAAAAAATGACCCATGGAGAAAGGCTAAGTTTAGAGCCGTCAAAGACCAAAAGATTTCAATTCACTCGAAGGAGAAACCTGTACGGATTGAGCTTTCTAACACTTCAAAATACACAACTACAGATGTCGGGAGAACTAAAATGGTAATGACTTCAAGTTAGCTTAAGGCCAACAACTAGAGAGCATGATATAAAAGTCTTTAACACACGGCAAGGTTTTAACCACTGGCGCAGCCTAAATTTCAATGTTAAAATATCCGTGCTTATACCTGCAACTCATGAGGTGGAAGCAATATTTCCTATTGTGTATTTAAGTGACTTTCGTGGGTTCATTAATAAGAAGAATTGAACAATTCATTCCTAAACGACTGTTCATTGAATTTAGCTACATTTCGGTAACTATGTCATTAATTTTAAAATACAATACATTGCTGAAAGAAGCAACAATATATCTACGGGCTTTTCTCGCACTTCAACCTACCACAACATATATTTGACAAGGAATATATACAGGAGATTCGTCTGGAATTAAATTGGAACATAGCGCTGATGACAGTTATATTAGAGTGGTGAATAATTTACTGCTGTATCACTTTTCAACTCTAGTATTTAATTTTGCAATTTCACGCGTTAAATATATCGCTCGCATTCTCGCTTTGTTTATAGCGAATTATTTTCCATTATGCACAGTCAGGTCTGGAGTCGGTTGAACCGGCTGAAAACCAATATTTTCACAAAAATGACGCACCTTCGTGAATAAAATGTACTGAATTATACAATATATAAACACACCTGTGTCATTTTTAGTTGTTTCTCCCATAATTCGAAATACCGTTATTTATATGCAGTTTTCTAATTAATACGTTTTAGTTAGATTGCTTTCTGGTTCTGTCTAATATTTCGTAACATTGTCCCACTATTATTTGTGTTTTTGACATTGATTATTTGTTACTTTAATTAAAAAATTCCAAGAGTTACCAAGGTAAACTCGTAAATGTTATTGTACCATTACGGATAAATTACATGTCCAATTATTAAATATTTTGATGAAAAATGCCTTAATATGAGTTGAAATAATTAAGTAATAGTCTTAATATTTTAATATTTGATTTAATTGTAGTTCAGTTATCAATTTTCTATCAGAAAAGTTAATAAGAACAGGGAGCTATAATAGTGGAGCCAAATCGAGTAAAGCGGCACATCGTTCTATCATAGAAACATATTAAATTTTATCTGTTTTTGCCTCCTATCAGAAATGAAAACCACGACTAGGACATTCGGTGTAATTGCCATAGTTGACCATATCGGTTGAATGTGTGAGCGTGCCGCATGTATACCTAATAATTTGTTGACTGCCCTGAAATAGGCGGAGCTTTTATAAGCGAAAGTGAATCGGGTAGCCCGTCATCCAAAAATTAAACAAAAAATAAATATAGTTAAATTTGTTTTTACACTCAACTCAGCCAAAAAGAAGAACTGGCGTTTCTTTTTAATAGCAGATATTTTTTTTATGAGTGGAATATTTACGAAATCTGGCATCAAAACTGTAGAATGTTTGATGTTTATAAAAGTTTACACAAACTTCAACCATGCCAGTTGATTTTATTACCAAGCAAGGATCAACGTGGAGGTGTGAGTATATCCCTTGCGAAGAAAGGACGGTGACAGGGTCGTTAATTAGGAAATAGATCTTAGTGTCAGTATATAAAGGGTGGTAGATTTTAAAGGGTAGTTATAATAAGTCGACTTATGACTGTATGTTTTTTTATTTACAACGACTTTCTTAATGATGTAAATGATAACGATTTACTGAAATATAACTATAGAGATATTAACTGTTATTTAATCAATATTTATAAACAGCCACGCCATGGCTCTATCATGGTCATTCTAACTAGTTATTTTGGTCAAATATATCAAGTTTTAACTACCATGACGTTTTTGTTACTCATTATTACCCATTTTGATAGCGACAATGTTTTAAAAAGGTCTTTAATGCCAGATTATGGAAGGTCATTATAGACAAATGACTTTTTTTATAGTTATGAAAACGTCAACATCCCCTAATTGCAATTAGCCGTGCTACTTGGGTAAACAAAATGGGTCAACATTTTGTTTTACTATACAGGGAGGTCCATTAATGATAGGCCATAGTTCAGGGGTAGATTCTTTGAGCCAAAATATGAGAATATAACCAAATATGATTTAGTAAAATGTTGCTGTGGCAGATGATGCGCGGTGTCAAAATTCAAATAATTTTTCGTTTTCTTGCAATAACTCAACAGCCTCTTGAGTGATCTTCGCCAAATTTGTTAGAGGAATTTCTTGTATTCTAAGAAATAACAATTCATGTATTACATCACGTTAGATCATAGAGGGCGCTGCAGGACATGATGAATTTTTCTCATATTTCTTTTGACAAAACGTTGTGGTACTTCTAACCAGAAAATCTGATGAGAGCGTCATTTCTACGTATAAAAGGTACACTTGGTAGAACTTGTTAACTCCAACCGTTTTCGAGGAAAGTGCCATTAAACATTTCAATAATTTTTTGAAAGACAAATTCAAATTTAATGAAACAAAGTGTATTTATTGAAAAGTGTGCTTTGGTTACGTTTTAGTTCTGTCATTTACGTCATTTAATCATTTTACTTTGTTCTTGTGCTTCTCGAGCTAATTTCTTTAACTTCTTTATTTACAATGCCTAGACATAATAATTTTTCAAATAGGGAAATGAGGGATACGATATGTGTTTACGCACAAAATAATTTTAGCAGACGTGCTGTAGCGAGGAGATACTCATTGCAATATCCAAATAGAATACAGCCAGATCATAAGGTTTTCAAAGATCTGTTTCGTCGTATACACGGACTACTGTTGTCGACTGACGTCGAAGGTGAGACCAAGTTCATCGGCTGCTCTCCGTGCTGCCTTAAAGAGAAAAGCTCCTACCTCTGCATTTTCATGGTCTCGGACCATGCAGAGGGGGGGATCCGAACTCCTGATGACCTTACATGCACCATCCAGAACCATCCTGCTATGAAGACTCTCCAAGCTCAAGAGTCCACGGCCTCCCCGATGTCGTGGGAGATATAACCGTAGAACGGACGATTTAGGATGCAAGCTCCTATTGAGATTCATCTTTTTGCGGGTTACTACATCGAGTTGACGCAGCTCTTCTCTAATCCACTTCACTACTCCGAAAGAGTAGAGAAGGATCGGAACGGCAAGCATATTTGTAGCAGACACCTTGTTCTTCCCCTACAGTTCTGAAGACCAGATCTGTCGGAGTAGGTGCTGATACTTGCCGCGGAGAGCGTTTTTCACTACACTCACTTCTTGGGTGGAGCGTTGCTCGACACCCAAGTAAGTGTACGACTCTCCGGCATCTAGATGGTGTAAGATGCTTCCGTCCACGAGCTGCGCGTCCTCTCCATAGTCACCGCATCGTCCTCTCTTGAGATGGATCAGTGCGCATTTGTCCAACCCGAACTGCATACCGACAGCCTGCGTGTACTCCTGCACCACCCTAAGGGACTGTTGGAGATCCCTCTCTCCAGAGGCATAAAGTTTAAGGTCATTCATATAAAATAGATGGATGACTTTATGCCTCCTGTCGCCGGGGGTACCGCAGTTGTAGCCGTTAAAGACACCCTGTATATTGGTATTTTTTAAATGTTTTTCTTTTTGCCAAATAGTTGCTTTAAATAGTTTGTTTAAGATTTTCACAAAATAAAGTTTCATAAAGACTGGCCTAATAAGTTGTTTATCTGTCCACCTGCCCAGTTTTTAATTTGATAAGTACTTCTTCTGCGAGTGAGCTTAATGTTGGCTTTGAATCATTATAATTAACCAACAGTAGTCCGTATACGTGAAAGAGATCACACTTAGTTTGCTGACATTTTTCATTAGCGTTGTTTGTTCGTATCGAATTTGCAGGGCTGATATTCAGAGAATTAGAGTAAATACAGAGTACGATAGGGGGGATAAGTAATTGCTGATATCATTACGTGCAATTTGTTAATTTAGACCTTTGTTTAAAAAATTTCTGAACGTTAAGAATACAGAATACAACGCTAATAACTCATCAAAGGCAATCACGAGCAATTCTTTACAATTATGTTCTACATTCTCTTTCCATATTTATTGGGTGTCTTCTATTTTTCTAAATAACTCTCTAAGAGCTGTGTAAGGTTGGGGGAGAGCTAACCTTCCTCTATCTGCTCCTTATATCGCTCAATTGTATTGAAATCGGGCGATCTAGCTGGTCAGTCTCTCACGTCAATGCGTATTATCCATTGATTCCTTTATATGTCCAATGTTAATCTTTCTGATTATACGAAGCCTGTCGGCATAATTTTGTATCATGCTGATTACCATCAGGTTTGATTAAGCAGGGGTAATTTTCTAGAGCTTTCTATCTATTCGATTTGACCGGCACGTTAGCTCAGTCAGCTAGAGCGTGTTATGTGACAAATTCGCTCTGGTGTGACTCTGATGCGTTCTGCGTTCGATTCCCGGGGCCGACACGCCCTTCCGGACTGCCTTTGGCTTTGGAGTTGGGGGGGTTGTCTGCTATATGTGATGGTGTGTCTATGATTAAGAACTTGTTATACTGATCTCACTAAAGACAGCATTTCTACGTGCAGGCACAAATTAAAATAAATCACCTAGATAAAGCAATTACTTCTCCGAGAAACAGGTTTACTAATTAAATCTGAAAAAGTCACTCAGACTCACTTGCTACAGTAAACAAAGCAGAAATGTCACTTTCATGCATAAGATATGCCAGGAAAATGGAAATCTTAAGATGACGTGAAGTTCCCCTGAAGTGCTCATAACTAAGAAGCAGGTCGCAGGTGCAAAACCCACACATGTACGATAAAAATAACTAAATTGCACTTCAGAATGTGAATAGAAAGAAACGCGAAATTACACTTTACGAAAGGATAACAAGATGGGATGTGAAAAGGCTTGCTATCTACTTTGTCAATTTTTCAGTGTTACGTGCATTGAGTGCAGTTTCTTTTCATTATTAGCCCTCAAATCACAAGGCTTGAACACCTGCCGATGCTTACTATAACACAGGGTGTCCAAAAATGACTTTAATAGGTATATTAAGTTAACACAGCAAATGTAGCACACAGCGAAATGCACGTGGTAATAAATTATTCGCTAATTTATTACGGTGGAGATAAATTTATCGCTCCATAATTATTAAAAATATAATGTTCTGTGGTAGCCTGAGCATCAAGCTAGCACACAACATCAAAATCAACATCTCTCCCCTCGAATTGTATGTGAAACAATTATTTCGAATTTGTTACTCAAAAATCTCTCTGTTGTTATCAACATTTGTTACATGGCCTATGTCCATTTAACAGTTTTATATAAAAACTAGTGTTTTGTTTATATTTAGCAAGATCTGTGTAACATTTTGATTCAATTTTTGTAAGTGAAACTGTTTTCAGCTAACGGAATTTTACTTGTATAACTGCTAAACCATTTCACACTGTTTTATGTACATATTTTATATCTTAGGAACTCAGTCATGTTCTATTAACTATTATGTATTTCCGTTTTATACAGTATCATGCCAGGAAACAATCGTCCACAAAAACATTTATTTACATCAGATACCTATATTTCAATTAATATATTTTTGTTTACTATGTAAGTACATATGGTTATTTTCCTCACCTTTTCTCGTTACTATATATAGTATATCCTATAAGATGTAATATATTTACTGAGTTATCCCAATACGTTTTACTATTTATTTACAGCTGTTCATATTGTTGGTTATGTATTGTATTTACAAATTGTGAGGCAAGGGCAAATCAGCTGTGGTATGGAAGTAATAAAAAACTTTTATTATAGATTCCTTTTATCGATCACATGCCACTATTTTAGTTGTAAGTAAAGGAAATTGTAGAATTGCGACCTGCAAGTTGTTGCGCTTGACTCAACCATTGACAGATGGCCATACCTGTACTATTTTTACATTTTATTGCTTTCAATTTAATTAGGGAATTAGATTTCTCAAGTTTATTTAGTAGCATTATTTTCCAGTAAGTAGGACAAAAAAGTTTACCTTATCAGTAAAACTCACCAGGAAACTATTTGCTTGCAGCCTTTGTACTGATTCAAACGTATATAATTTTTAACTGTGGACTTCAGTAATTGATATTACATTTTTATATCCGCGTTCACAAGTGTTTAACATACAGTCAATTTCATTTATTACTCATTTAAAATTTAAGTAATCTTCAATTTTTGTCTTTGATGTAATTTCAATTATTTTTAAAATAAATTTAAATTCAAGGTCAATTCTTTTTAATTTAAGAAGTAGTTAAAATACTATATGTACCACATTTTTTTAAAATATTTTTTCCTTTCTTTTTAATTTTTTTGGCAATTTATAGTTTATGAAATCAGCTCAGATGTTTGGATATTTAAATTCTTAAATACTTATATATTTCTATATATTTATATGTACTTATGTACTTATATGTTAATGCACGTATATACTTATACATTCCTGTATACGTTTCTGTATAGCTTCTTCATTCCTCATAGCTTTTGCACAGCTTATCTTTCATATAAAAATTTCGTTAACTTTTCATAAATCACCTAGTTGGTTAATTTTCCTACGATTTTCACTCCACTTCATTAAGAGACGTAAATTTCCAAGGATACTTTAGAATCCATTCTCGCGACAAGAGACAATTGTGGGCCTGGATTGCTGTCCCAAAACCCGTCACCTCAATAATAATCAATCTAGGATCCTGGTATAAATTGTTATATATATATATATATATTTTTTTTTTTTTAAATTTCAATTAGTCTTTACAAACCGATTTGTCTATTATTCATGTAATATATTTTAACATTCATTTTAAACAATCTTTTTATTTCTCTTACCAACAGTTTCAGTCTGATCTATAGTAGACTGGTTATTCGAGAAAAAGAGACAATTCTACTTGTTTTCACTATAGATGGTGCCCAATTTAACATCAATTTTTCTTTGTCTCCTTTTCTCGAAATAAACAGAAATCTGTCATTTATGCTGTACATTTCAAAAGGGGTAAGTTTCTCCACTCTTAGGAATACTCTGGATCCATGGCTCTCTGCTCCGACTTAAACCAGCTAGTCGTCCGCATATGTTGCCTCAATTCTTTCTCAAAAATAAATAACAAGGGAAAGGAGGTAACAGTGCGATGCGTAAACAGGATTAAGTGATTACTAATCTAAAATATTTTAAAACTTGTACCTATACTGTATCTTAAGTGCCACTTGATTAGAGATGTGCAATTAGTCTTAAAGTTTTTAAAGCTTCAATGTTATTTCTAATGTGCCATAAACATGACAATGTGGCCTGTTATTTAGTTTTTAACAGTTTAAATTAGTATATTTTTGCTGTCTTTCTTCCTAGATAAGTAATAAATCTAATAATTTTTCCTAAATGTATTGACTTTTTTCTCCTGAGCGCAAACAATGCCAGTAGCATACATAACAATCCTATAAGAATAGCAGCCATTTTAAATTACAATCTTCTGGTTGGCTATATGTGTAGGAAATTATTAAATTTGGTTTTAGCAATGTCGACAACCCCCTGATATGTCCTTGTATTCTTACTATAAGTTCATATTAGGAATATTTCAAAAATAGCCGCCATCTTGAATAACGTGCTTCCGATTCATTTTCAATCTGGCAATAGGCATTTTCCGATTCAGCGGGGTCGAAAACCCCTAAAAGCACCGCTTGTCAAATTGTTATATAAAATGCTTCTCGCAAGTTTAAAAACGCTTTTACTCGAAAATATTCCTAGCATAGAATGTGATTTTCTAGTTTTTATGATCATTTCTATAATTTTATTTAAAAGACAAAAAAGGATCCTAAGCAACAGTAAATGTTCAAATTGCTGTCCACTTTCAAATAAGTGAAGAAGCATTTTTTTACTCAATATAACAAACATTTCATTAATAAATACACTATACAGGCTGTCCATTTTATCAGGGCCCTCGAGAATATCTCACT
This sequence comes from Leptura quadrifasciata, assembly GCA_963675555.1. Classification (NCBI taxonomy): domain Eukaryota; kingdom Metazoa; phylum Arthropoda; class Insecta; order Coleoptera; family Cerambycidae; genus Leptura; species Leptura quadrifasciata. The sequence continues at coordinate 5,951,288 of OY776681.1, read as the reverse complement.
TCGACCTTTTAGGTTCTCTAATTTATAAAATGTAGAGTAGATGAATTTACTTTATTCTTCTTAATTGTGTTAATGTTTTATTATAGCAAAGATTTGAACAACTTATTGAAAAAATGTTTTTATAATTGCTAACGTAGGACCAATGAATAAATATCGCATGTGATATTTCGTTGAAAAGGGAGGAAAATACTTTTAATGGCGCCATTTTCCGCCCGTTTCAAAATAATTATTTTAACAGCCTGAAGAGTAAATCTCAAAATACAGCGGTTTTGAAAAAAAATTGTATAAAACCTTGTTGAAACACTCTGTTTTGCAAAAAATTTTCGCCTTAGAATTTTTCTCGTATCTCTTCAAATAACGGAGATATTTGGCCTAGACGTTTTCCCCATTTCCGATATTTTCCGCCATAACTCTTAAAGTAAGCCATGGATTTCAAATGTCTTTAAACCATTTTGTAGGCTATATAAATCGACACAATTTTCGTAAAAATAATTTTTTTTTACGACCGATATTAAGTGAGATATTCTCGAGGGCCCTGATAAAATGGACAGCCTGTATAGTCGTTGCTCGTTGCAATTTGGTTTCGAAATGTTTAAAATTTTTACAAAATAGCTATAAAACATCGTATACATCACGTAATAGGTGTATATATCTCTTTTATTGGCTTCTAAAACATAAAAAACCCCTAAAAATGTGTTAAAGTTATGAAAATGGCTAGAACTCAAACATATAAATCAAAGTAGAGTGCTAAAACTTACTAATTTCAAATAAATGTTCAAATATTTATGTTCGACTTCCGCAAAATTACTGGGAAAGTTAATAATAACTCATTGTATTCTAGCTTGAGCCCGCAAGTTGTTATTTATTATTACAATTAAACGTACACATCCGAGAATTTGGAAATAACGAGTGAAATATTTTTGTTGTAACGGCGATTTATTTTTACAAATTTCTTGATCGGCTGCCATGGGAGATACGTCAAACGTTTAATGAATGGGCGACTCCAGTTCTAATTTTAACTTATCTAGCCAAGACAATTATACATCTATTTCAAGGTCTATGAGCAAAAATTCAGCTCAAAATACAGCTATTTACAATATTTGACACGAATAATTATGAAATGTTAGTATTGGGAGTCCTATTTACTGCTAAATAAATAGTATTAATAAAAATAACATATAATAAGCAAGGAAATAGCTGAAAACCCAATTTAAAACAAAATAAATACAATCTGTTTTATCTGGAGGTCGGTCGTCGAGATCAATCGATCAAAAAATATGTTTTTACAATAATTTGTAATAATAATTATAATAATAATAAAATATCTTCATTTGTTTTGTAAGTGTATAACAAATACATTACATTTATAATGCATAAGATTTATTTCGATTGACATATTTGGACCAACAGTTTTAATAACTTCTTTATAAATAATGTCAACAACAATTCATATGTAGATAAATACAATGAAATTCAAGTGGACGATATGGCTAAATTTTCGTTTGAGGAAGTTTCAAGAAGCTGAAAGGGCTTTTCGTTCTATAAAACGCAACGCCAAAGGATCTGATGAAATAGATCGTAGAATGTTAGAAATATTATTGCCAGAGCTTCACGAAGTTCTAACTTTTATAATTAATAAGTGTCTCGTTACATTTTTTTTCCTAATGTGTGGAAATTTGCCAACATTTTGCCAATTCCCAAAATCAATAATCCAATGGCTTTAACTCACATCAGATCTATTAGCATTCTGTCTACAGTATCCAAAATATTAGAAAAAATAGCAGCGAAGCAGATTCAAAAGTTTTTTAAGGGTTCCAATTTCTAGTCTAAATACGTGCTCAATTTTACTCGATTTTAGCAAAGGATTTGATACCCTAAGCCATGTTATTTTTTGTAGTAATCTCAGATATTTTGGATTTAATGAATTTTCTGTAGCATTTTTCTGTAACTACCTATGTAACAGACATCAGAAGGTTGGATTAAAATCAAATATTTCTCATTTTTAACTGGTTCAGCAAGGAGTTCCGCAAGGAGGCATTTTAGGTTCTTTGTTATTCTCTATACACACCGCTGTCTTCTATACTTGTCTTAGCTATTACAGTAGTTATTAATATGCTGATGACACAATTGTTTTTCTCTTTCCGTCTTGAGAAACTGAGAAATGCTACTGAAAAAATTCTCCGAGGCTCATAACTTAATACTTAATGAAATTAAAACTGTATTCATGCCCTTTGGACATCGTAATAACTCTATAGCAAATAATGATAACTTTCAATTTAAGCCTCTCTAAATAATACAGACTCTTCTTGGATGTCAACTTAAGATTCTCTAAACATTTCAGATATATCATACAGAAGTCCTATATAAAATTAAAGTTCCTTTACATGCATACAGACGTCCTGAGTGTGAACGTGAAACTGAAACTATGTGAGTCCTTAATTTTATCACATTGTATGACTGATGGTCGCGAGGTGACCGCACTTGCCTTTCATCCAAAAGTTCCGGGTTCGATCCCCGGTCGTGGCAGTGGAAAATACTGTGAGAGGGATTTTTCCACTATACACGGATACTGGGTGTGTGTCCCTTGTCTCTAAATGTGTAGCGCCCTCCCACACAAGGCTCTTCTAGAGCCTTCCGGGATAAAGGGGGTCGTCATTACCTGTGGTTTATTTATTATTTATTATTATTACATATTAATTACTGTGACGTGGTTTACTGGCCAGCCTTAACTACGGAAGATAAGAATAGCTTACAGAGAATACAAAACGCTTGTGCAAGGTTCTGCTATAATCTCCATAAGTTTAATCACAAATCTACCAAATTTCAAGAATCTAGATGGTTAAGTTTAAATATAAGATATGAAGTACGTATATAACTTATCTTATCTTATCTTATATATAATATTATTAAAGGGCAATATCCAGAATACTTATTTACAAGGCTTGTAACTGGTGACAATACCCACCAATGCCCCACTCGTTTGTGTAATTTATTCAGAGTACTTAAACACAAACACGCTCTATTTGAAACAAGCTTTGTCTATAATGCGGTTTGCATATACAGGGTGTCTCACCGGTAACTGAATCGATCGATATAGAGAAAAGTACGCATCAGAAAATTTTGAAAATTACTAATTACTAATGTCGGTGTGGCCAATCCAACTAAAATAATTACAAGCAGCTGACACTTCCGCTTATACCGGAAGTCGATACCAACTTGCTTATTTTAAATGGAACACCCTATATATTTTAGGGTTTTCGAAAAGAGCTGGATTACCAATAATGGACCTTTCTTATGGTCTCCTCACTCGCCCGATTTATCAGTTCTGGATTATTTCATTTGGGGAACTATTAAAAATAAATTTTATGAGAGCCCATTGACAACCATTGTATGCAAAGATTGTATGCAAAGAGTAAGAAATGCATTTCAAAATATATCACAGGATTCAATTACAAGAGCTACCCATGAGGAATTAATCCGAAGGTGCGAACAATTTATCGGGATTCGAGGGCGGAATTTTGAGCAATTATTAAATTTAAATGAAATCATATTTTAAATTGATCTTATCTCTGCTATTTTAGTTCATGCCCTATCTTCAATTCGATTAATACGCATGTTACAGCGTTAGTGTTATTTTGCGTTTTTGTGGATATCTAGTAGCAAATGTGCTGCAAGTTCTTGATGTTACTTTATCACATTCTCCATAAATAATAAACAAATTTAAAAGTTTTTGTTGGTATAATTTAAACGTGCTGGCATTTTTTGACATAAGATAATGACTGATTGTTTTTAATCATGGCTATTTTGATGAAATGATTACAATAATTCATGAATTTCTAATAAAATTGCAAATATTTCAAATAGTTGTAACTTTAACCCCCACAATGCTGATATCATAAAAAAGGGAATTCAATTTTACACAACTTGACGTAAAAAAATACAGGGTGTTCCATTTGAGCTAAACAAGTTTTCGTGGTTTGAAGTTGACAAAATGTAACGCGAAAAACGGAACACTTGATTGAATTTATTTCAGTTGTAGAACATAGTTCTCCTTGTGTTCTTTTTATGTGATAAGAAGCAAATGAGGATCTTTACACGAAGAAAGTTATAACGGTTCTTGCAAACCATTGCACCTGTCAAATTTTCTATAAAATGTCAAATATCTCTGAAACGGCTAAGTTTAGGTATAGAATATGCTACATGTTTTCGACTCAGAATTTTATGTTCTTTTCGAAAACTCTAAAATATATAGGGTGTTTCATTTGAAATAAACAAGTTGGTATCGACTTCCGGTATAAGAGGAAGTGCCAGCTGCTTGTAATTATTTTAGTTGGATTGGCCACACCGACATTAGTAATTATCAAATTTTGAAAATTTTCTGATTCGTACTTTTCTCTATATCAATCGATTCAGTTCCCTGTCAGACACCCTGTACAATGCAGTCAAAATAGGATTTGATTTGAAGTGGAACTTTTTCCATAAGCAATTTTATGACTGGATCCTGTTGGGGGGGGGGGGGGGTGCCAAAAATGTTGCCACATTTAAATTAAATTAAAATTAAAATCCCTAATACTAAATAGAGAAAATTGGCTTACATTACTTAATAAAATTATTGCCATCTAATGATTCTTATGCATGATTAATCATATCATTATATTTTATATTAACTTTATTGTTGTTTTTTTTATTGTTGCCTGGAAGAACATACACATGAACGTCGCTATCACATTTGGTACTACGTTTATATTTTTGAACTAAATGAAATGAAAATAAAGACACATTTATTGCTATTATTATTATTTCCGTGGAAACCGGACGTGAACGAGAAATATCAGCTTTTGGTAGATGTTACTCCTGTCAAGCTGGAGTCCCCTACCGTGTTTTGAGTGAGTCACTCTGTAGACAGAGCAGTTAAAAGCACCGACAATGTATATCACTTTCTAATGCAACGGCGACGAATTAATTATATAAATACTCACCCCCTCTTCTTTAATAGGAAACGCAAATATCCATTTCCGTTTCCAATCTAATTTTGTAAATTTCACTCACACCCACTCGCATGTTTAGTGGGCAAATCCAGAGGATAAACATTTCAGACCTTTTTATAGTAAGTTGTCAGTCCATAACACCTATAAATGGATCAGTCCTTTTCCCCGATTACAAATAAATCCAAACTGAAATAGCTTGTTCTAAAGGATAATGGCCTTTCTAAAATCCTCGTAGGACAGAAGGGCACAGACAAATCTCCCGCAATTCGAGGGATAAGCAGTAGTGTTTTTAGAAAATAGCATCGTAAATTTGTAAGTTCGCAAATCAGATGTACTCGGCAATCGGTTCAATATGTACATAGTTTTTACCAGCAAAGAATCAATGTCAATCATAAAATAAATACATGTTTATAAAATATGACCGTTCTAGTTTATAAAGTGTCAAAAGTAATAGATTTATATATCTTTTAAAACATCTAATAAACGCTTTGGTACAAATGTTTCTGAATGTCTGGAAGCTTTGTTTTAATAATAGCTAAATAATGTGTTTCTATAGAATAAACAGCTGTTGTTAAACAATCTAGCTTGAAACTTATAATTCAGCACTCGGCGGGACACATAGCCCGGAGAGTAGCTGTTGGTTGCAGTCTGGTTACGTTCCTTATGGTAAAATAAGGATTTTATAGAGGAGTTTGCGACTAAAAATATTATGTTTTAATATTCCGCTCTCTAAAAGCACATTTGAACTATTCTAAGCCCAGTCAGGCTATTTATTTTTCGATTGTAACAAACACTGGACCGCGAGATGGCGCCTGCTGACTATTTTACATGTCGCTATCCCGAAGATACCGAAATGTACTAAATAGTCAAGTGATCCTCGTGTCGGTCGTCACATGCCTACCTTGCACTGACGAGAGCCAACAGCTCGAAACTGCAGTCTGAAAGTGGTGTGTGACGGCTGGCAGGAGAGCTCCTTTAAGTAGGATCAGTCTTTCGGCTGGTTTTTGTTGCAATCGATCGAGTTTGCGACTAAAAATACTATGTTTTAAATGTTTTCCGTATTCGATAATGATAATAGTTGATTTCTAATCACAGATCAAAAAACACAGAAAGAAGTCTACGTGATCGGCTAACACTAAGCAAATCGGCGATTAGTCTCTTACAATTGTTTGGGATAGTCAATTTAAGGCACAATGAGAAATTCACCTCTCCGGTGGACGAGGCGTTTTACACATGAACAAATGTTTAGCGATTTGTAAAAAGGTGGATTTCTTTTTTTGTATATAAGGGGCTCTGATATGGATCTGCCCTGATTGCTCTCCTTCTTCAACGTTGTCTTTGATCTATAAAACTTTTAGATAAGAATTAGATAAAGAATTAGATAAAGAACCCTGGAATGTATCGAAGATCACTTTGTCACTATTATCGTATTATGGTTGAGAATTTTATTGTGTCTTAATTAGTTTTTGCATGCCAATTCTTATGTAAGAGAACTACAAGAATCAATCCGAATATAACTCAGCTTAAAAGAGACATGATTTTCTATATGAGGGTGCAATATACAGGGTGCTTCAAAATGTATGCGCCACAGTACTAGCGAAAATTCACCATTAATAATGCTATAAGCGCCGCGTTATCGATATAATTTATCTCGTCGTGTACGAGATGTAGTCGATCAGATGTACACTTGACCAGTTCTAAAACAAGAAAGTACTGTGCGAAACTGTTTTCGTGGAACCGGGCAGTGTCGTACATTGTGGTTTTCTCTTAATAATAACAAAAAGTAAGTTGTTTATGCTATATTTACCTAAAACAATTATTATTAACTAATGTGTCTTTCAAGAAACATTTTTAAAATGGCCTTTTAGAGACCATTTGATATAGAAGAAAATTTACCCAATGAAAATGTCGAAGACGAGGTAATGGTGTCGATTGTATCGACCTGGGAGTTTAAAGACCAAGATTTACACATGCAAAACACAGCGTCTTCTTTTATATAATTATAACTGCTTAAAGAGTGAAAATAATCAGATGACTCATACAAGGATTATTACTTGCATTGTATCAATTTTATGGAATTTATTCCAAACCTTACGAGCTCACTTACTCCCCTTTTTCTGCTATAGACTGTAATTAAAATAATAATAAAGCGAGAGTTTGCTACGACTAATATACCAAATCAACAATAGTTGTCGATCAACAGCTGCACTGATGAGGAACAATAATTCCGAAACAGCGTTTTTCTAAGTAAGTAACTTTAATACTATTATTCGGCACAATTTTTCCCCAACATAACCTAAATAAATGCTAGTGATATCCCATAAATTCTGTTAAAGGTGAAAATTATTTATTTTCAATTATCACAGCTCGATATGAGAGTAATAAGACCCGCAATCTAGCGATGTTGGTATTGGATTCGCTTCTATATTAGCTTAGTAGATCGGGAACAACAATTTAGTCAATATCACTCTTACCTTTCAATGAATAATTTATGACGGTGGTATTGAACAATTGATTTTCACTAATGGCTCTCACCTGAAACAAAAATAGAAATATAAGCTGAATTATCTCACATCTATTATATAATCGATGTGAAAGAGGAATAGTAATGTTATACAGGGCATTCTAATGACAACTATCTACCTTAAATACATTTGGATATATAGGATGATTCATAAGTAATGGTACAACACTTAACTGTAGATAGTTGGAGTCGAAATATTAGGTGAGAAATCATAACATACCTTCAACTTTCCTCTAGTTCTTAGAGGGCGCTACGTACCGTATGTTTAATGTGTTAAAAGGGCCATAACTTTTTCAACCCCACCTTTATAGCAGATATCGTATAAAGTTTGTATTCCCCTATCATTTCTTAGTAACAAAGGAATACTTGTTTTAAGTCTTTAAGTACAACAGGTTTTGAGAAAAGTGCAAATGAAAAGTTGAATGAAAATTCATTAAAATAATTTGAAAAATTATTTTAGCGACAAAATTCGACACTCTTTAATTGTGAATATTTTTTCTGTGTGGCTAATACCGCTTATGTGGTAATTGCACTACTCTAACATTCTTAACCAGCAAGGTCAAGCCGATCACGATATTATAAATCTTATCCCTCAATATGATACCTTCGAAGACTTAGATAAACCACTAACAACGGAAGAGATCTTAACCGCCATTGGGCAGCTAAAAAATAACAAATCTCCCGGCGCCGACTCACTCCCAGCTGAGATCTTTAAAGCTGTGTCGTCAGAGCTCATACCCTACCTCAAAAAACTGTTTGATGTCGTGTGGGAAAGTGGTCAAGCTCCGCAGGAGTTTCGTGATACACTTTTAATCAACCTCTTCAAAAACAAAGGGAGCGCTACGGACTGTGGAAATTACAGGGGTATAGCTCTCCTGGCTGTTGGAGGGAAGATACTCACTAAAGCGATGGCAAATAGGCTAACACCTGTTATGGAAAAGCTACTTCCTGAAACACAGAGTGGCTTTAGACCAAACCGAGGCACATCGGATTTAATCTTCACACTTAAACAGCTTCAAGAAAAAGCACTCGAACATCAAGGAGAAATTCACATGGCCTTCATTGATTTAACCAAGGCGTTTGACTCGGTGGACAGGGAAGTGCTCTGGAAAATTATGTTCCGCTTAGGTATCCCTAGAAAATTTGTGGAAGTATGTCGCAGTCTACATACAAACAACAATGCCCAGATTATGTATAATAATGAGGCAACCGAACCTTTCCAAACCCTCACTGGAGTTAGGCAGGGATGTGTCCTGGCACCCCTACTCTTTAATTTGTTTACCACTGCTCTAACAATTATTGTTCACAACAAACTGACAGCCAGAGGAATAGGTCTCAGATACCGTTTTGATGGCGGTCTCTTTAACATAGGGCGCTTTAGAGCTTTCACGAAGACAAGCACACGATTCATTTGTGATCTCCAGTATGCGGATGACTGTGCACTTTTAGCCTCTACGCCGGAAGAGCTTCAAGAACTTTTAGATGTGCATGCCCAGAGCTATGATTCCTTGGGACTTAAAATCAACATTGGAAAGACTAAGATTATGTCAACTGCTCATCAAGTGAACCAAATAAACATTACACTTAACGGAAATTCTCTTGAAGTGGTGGATCAGTTCAATTACTTAGGCAACGTTGTTAATGACAAAGCAAACATGGACAGCGAGATTCGCAATAGAATTAACGCTACATCTAGAGCACTCTGGGGACTTAGAGAGAGAGTATTTGACAACCACGACCTTGCTTTGTCAACGAAAATGGCTGTCTACAGAGCAGTTGTCATTCCAACATTGCTATATGGATGTGAAAGCTGGGTCACTTACCGTCGTCATGTGAAAGAATTAGAACGTTTTCAGCAAAGACACCTCAGAAGTATGATGAAAATCCGTTGGTTCCATCACATATCAAACGTGGAAGTACTCAGGAGAGCAAACAGCCTTCCAATTGAGGTGCTTATTTCAAGAGCACGCCTAAGATGGGCAGGTCACGTTCATCGTATGCATGATAACCGCCTTCCTAAATGTACACTTTATGGTGAATTGCTAAGCGGTAGAAGAAGGCGTGGCGGTCAACGAAAGAGGTTCAAAGACGCTCTCCATGAAAATCTAAAATCCTGCGGTATTGCAGACGAGCAATGGGAACAACTTGCAGCGGACAGAACCGAATGGCGAGGGGTTGTGGCCAGCTATCAAGGAAATGTTGCTGCAAGAAGGCCGAATCCAAGACCTAACCAGGTCTATGTTTGTCCTGACTGCGGTCGACATGTGCTCTCCCGAATTGGCCTCTATAGCCATAGTCGTGTGCACCGTAGATGAATGGGAATTACAATAGACTACACCTTTTACTTGTTTTTTATTGTACACAATTTGTCGACAGTAACATTTTTATACTCGGACTCGAGTAACGGCTAATAATAATAATAATAATGTGGTAATTGTTTGTATGGTTTAACAAGTTCATAATTTCAGACATCAAAACAAATAATGATAAACATTTAACTAAATGATTATAAATAATTTAATTCAAAGTAATAAACAATGTATCACAAATAGAACAATAACAAACAAACAAACAAAAATGTTCAATGTACAATAAATGTTCAACATGATCTCCATTAACCTCAAAACTTGTTTTAAACGGTTATTTAGAGACTGTCTAATTTTAAATAACGATTCTCTGTTATCTCTAATAGCTTTCACAGCTTCACAAATTTTTTCCCATAGTTAAGGTTAAGTAGAGTAGCTTCGACTAGACTTCACCCAAAGTATTGTATAATGCAGTACTCAATAAAGACAATTTATTATTGTTATTATTATTATAATTCGTCCCGGGTATTTATGTTATCATTGTATGCCAAATACTTATAGTAGCCCCAAAGATAAAAATCCATAGGATTGGGGTCAGGACTACGAGGTGGCCAAGGAAATTCACTCCCTCGATCGATCCAGTGACGTGGATAGTGCATATTTAAATAATTACATACTTCTACCAAATAATGTGCTGAGAACTTGAAACAAGTATATTTCTTTTATTAATGGAAATCTGGGATAAAGATGTGGGTGAAAAAGTCACAGGACTTTTAACACATTAAACATAGCGTACGTAGCACCCTCTAGGAGCTAGACGAAAATGGAAGGTATGTTATGATTTTCCACAACAAATAACCCCCGTCCACCAATTTTCATGATAAAATATTAAAATTATTAAATTACAAAGGAAAATAAAAAATTTTTTTTAACTCTGACACTCTCTTTTACTCTCTTTTTTGACTAAATATTAATATTTTGACTGCTACTATTTGCAGTTAAGTGTTGTACCATTACTTATGACTCACCCTGTATATTTGAATGAGTAACCCCTACAATACCCCACCTCCTACAAGTGGAACACACCATATTTTTTATGCCATTAGTTTCCACTTTAAGAGCTTATTACAAAAAAATGTATAAATATTAGGGTCTATAAACCATATGTGCCGAGCCAAATCGCTAAAACTTTTGAAACCTCATACTCCATAAGACTGACCAGCTACTTAGAAGGCTTTAATCTAATTTCCAATGCTCAAAATGGTTTTCGTAAATCTAAATCTGCAAATAGCGCTATCTTGGACTGTGTCGACTTTATCTATAATGCACTCAACAATAAGACTCACGTTTTGGGTCTTTTTTACGATCTAAGTCGTGCATTCGATACTATAGATCACAATTTGTTGCTCATGAAATTAGATGGGATTGGAGTACGGGGGATACCATATAATTGGGCTGTCTCATATCTAGAAAATCGTACTCAATCCACTGTAATAGATAGTAGAATGCAGGTTTTCACGGCCGTTGTCTAATGAAGTAGATTCTTCCGGGTCTTGCCGTGGTCGTCGAACTTGACTTGACGTTTCGCTGATCATCCTGTCAGCTTCTTCAGAAGGTTTCTAAAGACTTCTAAGTCTCAGAAGGTTTCTAAAGACTTAGAAGTCTTTAGAAACCTTCTGAAGAAGCTGACAGGATGATCAGCGAAACGTCAAGTCAAGTTCGACCACGGCAAGACCCGGAAGAATCTACTTCACTGTAATAGATGGTACTAAATCTAAAACAAAAAGCATAAAGCTAGGAGTACCTCAAGGGTCAATTCAAGGGTCAAGCCTCAAGGCACAATTTCTTTGTTTTTTATAATTTTCATTAACGATATACGGTTAGTACCAATGTCCTGAAGACTGTATATTATGGATTAGTACAATCTCGGCTACAATATGGACTCATTTTCTGGGGTAGTTCTTCATATTTTAATAAAGCATTTCTGTCTCAAAAAAAGATCATACGGACCATGTGTAAAACTTGTCCTTTAACCAGTTGCAAACCACTTTTTAAAAATTTGCAAATACATACGTTACCAAGTCTATACATTTACCAACTAATAATGTTTATTAAAGAAAACGAATGTAAGTTCCTTAAAAATAGTGATGTTCATACATATCATACAAGAAACAACAACAAACTTTATCAGCCTTACTGCAGACTTGCTCTGGGAGAAAGCTCACCAAACCACATTGGGATCAAGTGTTTTAATAAAATAAAAGAATTTGTTGACAGTAGTATTAGTAGCAGAATGGCATTTAAAGGAAAAGTATTTCAATTCTTATGTGAAAAAACGTTTTATGATGTAGAGGACTTCCTCAACTGCTAATTTTATTTTAACTTTATTTTAATCTATCTAGACTGTGCGTTCTGTATGAATGGAATGTGTGAAAGGGCGTGAAAGAATATAATTACGTTTGTATGATGACTAATTTACTAAGGTTTATTTGCATTATGTATATCACATTCTGTATATAAATTTTCAAAATGAATAAAGTATTATTATTATATTATTATTACAAATATTTATTATTAATTAAAAAGACTAAAAATAGAGAGAGATTCAAGCCATATAGAAACAAATTACACGTTTTATTCAGAAAATTGATGTATAATCTCGTACTCACAGTATTTATCATTTATTTTATTAGTTAAACCCACACTGTGCACGTAAAGGACAATATAAAATTCTGTTGCCACCTATATGTTTTCCAGAACATTAAATTTAGGAGTTCAACATTTAAGTTATAAATTTTAGAACTTGTAAAATATGTGGCACATAGACTCTTACTATTTCATTCACATATTCGGTTTTAAGGTGCATGAAAAAGGCGCTTCATCACGAAAAAGACTATGGATATTAACCGGTGAACAATGGAATGCTATGTAGTTTACCCTAAAATGAGTGAACAGTGTAACATAATTTTGATGCATATTTAACAGTAATAATAATCGCCTTGATTCATAAGAAATGATGTTAATTACAATTACAAAGAAAAACATTCTGTATATGCTGCCAAACTATGGCTAAGTTTAGCTAAATAACTATTCCACTTAACCACATAAGACAGAAGGCGAGAACAAATCACTAAAATAAAAGAAGAAAACCGTAACTACATTAAAACATAGATATATACATATCGGGTATTTGTAAATTTATAATTAGGTGCTTTATTCAAAATAAGATACGATTTACGATGCAATATACATAAAATGGGAAGGTAGATTTACTTTTAATTTACGGTGAATGCCAGAAAAATGCCCATGCGGCCGCACATCTAAATTATGAAAGATATCCCGATCGTCGTCAGCTATACTGGCAGTATTTGGCATACACACATGTGTACCCAAATGATTCTACAAGAGAGCTGGTAAAAGAGATATATATTGGTCGTGAGACAGTAAGATTAAAAAACCATCAGGATAGATTTGGAGTGAATGTGTGGGCTGGAATATTCGGAACAAAAATTATTGGTCCCATACCATTTCAAGGACCAGTCATCGGCGCGCGTTACTTAAGCTTCTTGCAAAATGAAATAGAAAACGAACTGGATGAACTTTCCTTAGATGATTTTAGATATATGTACTTCCAACAAGATGGAGCACCGCCGCATAATGTTGGTTTTGTGGGAAATTACCTTCGTGCATACTTTGACAACTGGGTAATATCTACTAATTAGGTGGCCTGCTAGATCACCAGACCTAATTCCACTTGATTTTTTCTTTGGGGTTATCTAAAGGACAAAGTATACTCAACGCCGTCTGCAATATTAGAAGAACTCCAAAATAAAATTTTGAATGCCTTTGAATCCATGACTCCAGACAGGTTACAAAGTGTTATGAAAAAAATTATTCGAAGAATGAACAAGTGTTCTGAAACTGCAACTGCAATAAAATTGTCAGATACCAATAATGTAACTTATGAGCACATCAAAGTTATATTTAATGAATTATTAATTGATTAATAATGACGAAAATCACTAGTGTACAATAACGTTCATATCCCAAGTCCAATCCCCGTCCTTTACTATTTCCCAAATGATTGAAATAAGGCACTCTTCTGTAAAATTTCACTAAAATGTTTTTATTATCTGCGAATTTTAAACTGTTCATAAATTATTCTAACAAATGGTGGAGGAGTCGGTCACAGGAAGTTTCGCCAAAAACAAATGTGTCAATCATTGACTGATTGACAGTAATAATTATTCACATAGAAATTATTAAACAGTGATGACCAGAAAATACTAAAAATAATATGGGGCCAAGATTGGAACCTTGCAGCAGTCCCGATACGACCGAGTATAATTATTACATTAATTGTAAAATGTATTGCGATCTATGAATATGATTTTAAAATATTTAAAATATTTGAATTAAAACGAAATTGGGGCAATTATTGATGATCGACACAAGAATTGGAGCTCTGTTAAAATATGGTTTATAATATATTCAAAATGATAATATTTGCATTAATTTTCTCAGGGCTCAATTTGGAATATTCTTAAATTAAATATAATTTATATTGATATAAAACACAACATTTCAGCCCACCGCGTGCAATCTGGTAGGAATTTAATTTCAATTGCCATACATTAATACGACTTTAAATTTCTCTAATTTATTGCCTTAAATCTAAACAGGAAATACCAAATCTAATCGAAAATTTCATCGCTTCTTTGAACCGTTGTGTTAGTTTGAAAATATTTTTTAATTCCCATATTTTCAGCTTATTTTAAACCTACCTGACTATACGTATGTTATACGATAATTCTAAATTTAGTTTATTAATTTTTTCGCTAAGAATAGCTCGGTTCACATAACAATATTTACTTTCTAAATATTCTAATGAGTATATTCAAGACCGGCGCTATTTTCATGTGACCTTCTTGCACATTCAATGCCCCTAAATATTTACGTTGCTTAGAACTCTCAAGGAACTAGCGAGTGCCGTACAGACTCCAAAGGTATAAAAAGAAATATAAAAATAACCTAAAATAAAATTTATATGTGACAACTACAGATTAATTGTAACAATACAAATGCCGTCATGATCAAAATAAGTTTTTTATATAATGCATTTGCCATTGTAACTCTTTTCGCTCTCTTTTTCTCTCTTTTCTCTATTTTAGACATAAAAATTAAATACACAAGGCACAGGTATTAGAAAAAGTAAGAGTGAATATTATAAAGTTCAATTCAAAGAAGCTAGTCATAATGTAAAAAAAGTATGGGAGCTAATAAAAAAATCAACAAATGAAAACATAAAACAAAATAAAACAATAATAAATCAAATTCAAACAGAAAATAAGGTATTAACAGAACCCAAGGAGATTGCTTGCGAATTTAATACTTATTTTTCTGAAACTGGACACAAAGTGGCTCAAGATATAATAAACAATAATAAGAATGAAATTTTGACAGAAAATATAAAAGTTATAATAAAAAACTCGATATTTTTGTATCCAGTTTCAGAAAATGAAATTATAAATAACATAAATAGTCTATAGTGCACCGGATCTTGATGCTATTCGGGTAAAAACAATCAAAGAGTCACTGATTTATATATTAAGACCATTGCAACGCATTATAAATTTGATATTCCAACAAGGTTATTTTCCACAAACATTAAAAAAAAACTATTATAAAGCCGTTATTTAAACAAGGCAACGCAAATGTTATCTCTAACTACTGTCCGATATCTCTTATGAGTAATATTGCAAAAATTATAGAAAAATGCATTAAGAAGCGGCTTTTAGAACATATTGATAAATATAATATAATATCAAATTTCCAATTTGGATTTAGAGAAGGAGTGTCCACTGTCGATGCAATGTATAATGTGACAAGTTGTTTATATCAAAAGCTAAATAATAATCAAAAGCCACTGGCAATATTTTTAGATCTAGCAAAGGCTTTTAACATGATTTCTCGTCCAAATCTATTAAAAAAATTAGATACATATGGTTTCAGAAGCATATACGGTGATTTACTCAGAAACTATTAAACAAATCGGAAACAGATTGTCAGCATACACTCGGAGAAAAGTGAAGAAAAACTAGTTACGTATGGAATACCTCAAGGAACAGTTATAGGCCCAATTCTTTTTCAAATTTACATAAATGACATGCTTAATTTAGATATTTCAGGGGAAATCATATCTTATGCCGATGACACAGTCTTATTATTTTCCGATCAGCTGGGAAGAAGTTAAAATTAAAGCGAAAAAAGGACTTCTCAACGTAAAAATTGGGGGGCGAGCGTGGGTGCGTCTTTACTATGTACATACTTCGATATGCGATGTAAAGCAACGTTAGGCGTGGTTAGTAGTTGGATTGGTGACCGTTCCAACGAAGACCACGTCCTCGCCTCACCCATCTTCCAGCGGCTTGTATATCAGTGTATGCGCGGAAGCTATACAACCTTAGGCAAGGGTTGTATAGGAGATATACCATCCTTCGGAGGGGATGTAAAGCCGTCGGTCCCTTGTCTATTAAATGTTAGGCAAGTAAAAGATCCCTACTCTTCTTAAAGGAAGAGGTTCGGCAAAATTCCTGGTTGGGGGTAGCTCGTCTACAGGCGTCGGTGTTAGGCCTCAGTAGCGGAAATAGGCCGACGTTAAATAAATGTATAAAAAAAAAACGTAAAAATTTGGTTAACAAGAAATTTATTAACTCTAAATAAAACAAAAACAAAATTTTTAACATTTTCTTTAAATTCAGCAGGAAAATCCTATATTAATAAACTAAAATTGCGTAAATGTAAAAACCTCAATCTCATTACTTGCGACAGTTGTGAAGATTATATTGAATCAACTGAAAACATCAACTACTTAGGCTTATATATTAAATATCAAAGTATTGGATATTGACAGTTTATACATTTTAGCTATTCTGAATTATGTACAAAAAAAACCCAAAATAGAAAATAAATAAGACCATAACTACTTAACTCGTTCGATGGCAAACAAAGAAAATATAAGACCAAAACCAACAAATACAGCCTTCTCAAAGTATATAGATTATACGGGAATTAAATTGCATAACGTTTTACCTGTGTCAATAAAAGACATAAAATACTTTAAAAAATATAAGAGAATAACTAAAACATATGTAAATGAAAATATAGATAAATTTAAGCAAATTTTGAGAAAATGATATATTTGGTTACACACTGTACTCGATTCATTCCACTAGTATAGATACTATTTATTTTATTTCTCTTTATTTTCTTCTATTGTATTAGATGTATTAATTGATATGATGTACAAATATATATATTTTTAGCGCTCGGTAATTAAATACATTAAATAATTAGGAATAGATAGACACAAGACAAGCTCCCTGTGAGCTTAGGTGTCATATTTGAACCTTTTAGTTTTAGTGTATAAGTACTATACTTAATAAATAACAATATTAATAAATAACAATATTTATTTCCAAAAGAATTTAAATTGGTTAACATCAACAAATGTAAATATAAAACTTATCTCCTCAATAATCAGTATGAATATTTTGTCAGCCCAACAAGCATTTTTTATTGAAAGAATATCAGTATGTGCAAATGTTTATGTATGTGTATATTAGCTTAATAGATATCATATTCCTCTAAAATAACATAATGGTCTATAATCGCGATATTTAACCCACAAATTAAGTAGTAATCTGACAAAGAACTATCTAATTACAAAGTATTTAATGGGGAACATCATGTTTTCAAATGTAATGGAAAATCAATAAGATAGAATCAATACCTCTACAGAAGCGCTGGTATAAATAATAAAACACCAAAATCGTAACAGGTTTCATTTCACTGATAATATTACTTATTAACATTCATTGTGTGTAAATTTAGTAACAGGCTGAAGAACACAATGATTTATTTTATTGGATGAGCCCTTATTTTGGAAAAGCTCGATTTCGTAGCCTTTGTATAAATACCTATATATTTTCCCTGCTATAGCGGGTCAAATAAAGGGGAAGACCCTAATTCTATTTGGTCATTAAGTAGGTGTATACTATTGCCTTAATTGTGTTTATAAATTCCCATTGCCTCTAGGACATCTAGTTCATGAATTAATGGTCCTTTTGGACTATATGATGATTAGAAAAGTTGGAATTTGCGGTGGAGCATTATGCTATGATGAAAAATGACTCTTAAATTTAGTTTCAATATTTCTTGCTGTCTGGTCTATGTCTATGCAGTTTCCGTAATAACGAAAAGAGATATTCAATTTCTGTAAAGACCAGTCGTTACATATTTTTGGTGGCTTTATTTTATCTAGTTTATCTGACACTTCTAGGCCCTAAAATTGAGAAGAAGGTTGTTTCATTGTCAACGCACATATAGTGTAACTGTTTGAACAGGTATCATTGGCAGCTTTCTTATAGGACTATGTACTGTGTCTTTATGCTTGAATTCTGATGGATATTTAAAATTTTTAAGCGGTATTTAAAATGATATACCATTCGTAGCTAGAACAAATATTGTACATGTACGATGATACATCTGCGCATAACATCAGTCGGGTTGCACAAATTTTGGAGGAAAATGAATAGGTCAAGGAAATGACGCTCCTATTTCTTGGCACCCTCGCTGGCCTGATCTTAATCCATGTGATTATTATCCATTGGTTGACATGGATGGTGCACAGTATTCGAGAATCACAGAAATAAAATTTTGTTCAGAAAATTGTTTTATATGTGCTCCTCGTATATGGTGTTCAATTAATGACAATTATTTCGGACTCACTCTGTATGCTGAGGGTTGCTTAACTATTTCTGTTGAAAGAGTATTTCGACATTCAGTTTTACACCCACCTGTATCTATATCTGTAAAACTGTGATTTAAAACAGAACTGACATGACGTATGCAAATTTTACAACTCAGTTACACACAGAAAGATTTGCTGACATTAAGTGCGTTATGCTCATTTGTTCCGACCTGTAAAAATAGTGAAATTAAATGCCCCGCTCGGTGAAATGATCGCACAAAACAAGGAATGGACCACTTTCAAACAATACTAGGCAAAAATTTTCCCTTTAAACCCCTTTTAATACAGACCCATCTCTCTGAAACTCTTTGAAGGAGATAAATAACCTGCTGACAAAAGCTCTTGTTATTTATTTAAAAATAATAGCGCATGGAAAGCGGTATTTTAACATAACACAAAGCTGATGTCATTTCTCTAGAGTGTTGTGCCTCTAACGACATACCTTGTGGCTTTCGCATTATTTTAGAGCTGCAACAAAAACGTGTAGGACGAAATGTATAACATTCTCATTATTACTTGGTTTAATGCTTCTACTGTCCTACAGCACAGTGTCTAATTACAGAAAAAATTTAGACAGAAGAATAGAAAAACATTATAAATATAATGAAATATCTTTTTGATTTGATTAATGGCTTAATCAAGGAGAAATTTTACTTCTCATAGAATGAACAATTTTAAAATATCCCTAAATGCGCTTGATTGGAGTAGCTTTGATTTTATATCTCATGATAATATCGATAGTTGTGCACAACTACTTGTTAAAATTTACCAGAACCACATTGATAAACTTTTTCTTCTGACTAAGTGCTCAAACAAACAATCACAACCTCGCTGGTTCAATGAAGAGCTCCGGCAAATGAGAGGCAAATTAGTGGGTCTAAAAACAATCTATAATTTATCTAAATCTGAAGAGGATAAAATCACTTACTAAAAATATAGACGCTTGTATAAAAAATCAATCGAGAACACTAAGAGAAACGCTGTATGCGTTTCTCTTAGTGTCCTCGATATATTGTAAATTCCGAAAATCAAATCAAAGCTAGCTGGAACATAGTGAATTTAGAAAGAAATGTGGCAAATAATGGGACGACTACAAGTCTAACAAATAATGACGTTAATTCTATTGTAGATACGGGTTACGAAGCTATAGAATCTTGAGTAAGATACAAAAACCATCATGGTCTTTCTTTTCATACCCCACTACACCACATCAATGCTATACAGTCCTTAAAAAATACCGTCACGCTTAATATCTACGGTATTAACACTGTTAATTTAAAAGAAACTATTAGCACTATAGCTGTACTTCTAAGCAATTTGTTCAATGTTTGTTTTGATAAAGGTATTTTTCCTGACGCATTTAAAATAACCAAAGTCTCACCAATATTTAAAAAGCGGGATTATCAAGAAGAGATATGCTCTTCTTGATAATTATCATCCGATACTTATTATACCAATTTTTGGGAAACTTGTGGAAATCCTATTGAAAATAAGACTGGTCAATTACCTAGAAGTGAACAACATTCCTAATCCTTGTTAGTTTGGCTTCCGAAAAACTGCTCCACAATAAATGCAGTTACATGTGTCATAGACGATGTAATTGAAGTGCTCGAGCAAAGTCTTTAGTCTTCTGTCACACTATGTGATCTAAGTAAAGCCTTTAATTGTGTTTCTCACGAAATATTAATCCAGAAACTTGAATTTTATGGTATTAAAGGATTATCTTTATTTTTATTTGGATCTTATCTCAAAAACAAAACACAGTGTGTTTCCCTTAATAATAAAAAATCTGACACTAAAATCATTAAACATGGAGTTCCTCAAGGCTCCGTATTAGGCCCAACTCTTTTTCTTATTCATATTAATTATGTGAGTTGTTGGATGCGCTAGTAGTCCGGGGTATTGAGTAAATCGTTCATTTTTGTTAAGTAATCGGAGGTGTTTAGTATAACAGTGGAGTTGCCCTTGTCGGCTAGGAGAATGATAAAGTCGTTATTATTATATATGTCTTAGAAATGGGAGGTTGGGCAGTTCGAAATATTCTAGCGATATCTTGTCTGGTGTCCTCAGCTTGATTGTTTGGAAGGTGAGATATAGAAATAATGGTTTCAATTGGGATAATTTTGGGACAAACTGCAAAATTGAAACCTTTAGTTAAGCCTTGAAAGGCGGCATCGCTGATGGGGAAGTCAGAAAAGTTGTGAATTGCTTTGTTAGGATCTAACGTGGATGAGGAGTTAGGTTTTTGTTTGGCAATGAGTTGTAAGAGTTTGTTTTCCTGTGTCTTGGTCTTTTGTTCTGAGATATGTAGGGCTTTGTCGTTGGATAATGGGTCATAGGTGTCCCAGAGAATTGGGTGAATACAGGAAGCGTGAATCTGTAGATAGGTTTTGTATAGACGTGTGCTGGTAGTGTTGAGGTTCATTCTGGTGTTATGTATGGAATTTCGAAGTAGGGCAAAACTTACTTTGTTTAGAATTTTTAAATAGAGAGGGACTTGGAGTGATATTTAAGTTGAAGAGAATTTGGGATGACTTGGTGATCTCGACACGCTTTCAGGAAAGTAAGGTCACAAAGAAGTCTGGTTTTACGAAGAAGAAGTGCACTATAGGATTTATTATTATTATTATTATTATTATTAGCCGTTACTCGAGTCCGAGTATAAAAATGTTACAGTCGATAGATTGTGTACAATAAAAAACAAGTAAAAAGTGTAGTCTATTGTAATTCCCATTCATCTACGGTGCACACGACTATGGCTATAGAGGCCAATTCGGGAGAGCACATGTCGACCGTAGTCAGGACAAACATAGACCTGGTTAGGTCTTGGATTCGGCCTTCTTGCAGCAACATTTCCTTGATAGCTGGCCACAACCCCTCGCCATTCGTTTCTGTCCGCTGCAAGTTGTTCCCATTGCTCGTCTGCAATACCGCAGGATTTTAGATTTTCATGGAGAGCGTCTTTGAACCTCTTTCGTTGACCGCCACGCCTTGTTCTACCGCTTAGCAATTCACCATAAAGTGTACATTTAGGAAGGCGGTTATCATGCATACGATGAACGTGACCTGCCCATCTTAGGCGTGCTCTTGAAATAAGCACCTCAATTGGAAGGCTGTTTGCTCTCCCGAGTACTTCCACGTTTGATATGTGATGGAACCAACGGATTTTCATCATACTTCTGAGGTGTCTTTGCTGAAAACGTTCTAATTCTTTCACATGACGACGGTAAGTGACCCAGCTTTCACATCCATATAGCAGTGTTGGAATGACAACTGCTCTGTAGACAGCCATTTTCGTTGACAAAGCAAGGTCGTGGTTGTCAAATACTCTCTCTCTAAGTCCCCAGAGTGCTCTAGATGCAGCGTTAATTCTATTGCGAATCTCGCTGTCCATGTTTGCTTTGTCATTAACAACGTTGCCTAAGTAATTGAACTGATCCACCACTTCAAGAGAATTTCCGTTAAGTCATTTAGTCAGAAAATGAATTTCCTCCCCGTAGAGGAGAATAAAATGTTCCGAGAAGCTTCCGCGGTCGTTGATGTGAAAAATACTAGGTTCTCCGGTTGAACCGCGTCTGAGATTGTTAATGTCTCGACGTTTTGGCTCCCGTTTTGGAGCCATTTTCAAGAGAAAAAAGGGGTTCAAGAAAAAATTGTTAAAGAAAATAATACTAGGAGTTCGTAGAACTGGTTCGATTCCGGGGTCTTAATTTGCCTACTCCCCAGATCTCACCAAGATCCGTCTCTAAGGCCTCAATCTGCCTACTCCTTAGAGCGAACTCGCTGGCAGTACCTGACGAAGTGTTATTTATACGAAAGCTGTCTGTGCGTGGGAGAGTGGTGGGGGGTTGAGGGTCCTGATCGTCTTGCATTTAGAAAATCCAACACCTCATGATCCTGATAGCAGCCGTTCTGCTCTAATGCCTCCATCTATCTACACGCAATTCATTCAAAAATAGAAAAGACATGCAATCCAAGTTTTTTACTTATATTTTTAATTTTGCATTTATGGATTGTTTAAAAATGCATGTTAGGTCACTGAAATTACGAATTTTTAAAGTGCTTGTGGTCAAAAAGTCCCCAGACCTCCGGTGGGCAGAAAATCCCCAAAACCACTCCTAAATGTACAATTTCTTCAACAATTTCTTAATATAAAAAAGTGAAAAATTGTACTTTGTGTAGTTTTGGGAATGTCCTTCCATTTTAAGCTTAGGGACTTTTATGTGAAAGAATTATACTTCAATTTTCTCTAAATTCAGCTTTATCTGATTTTTTTCAAGGCATTACATTAAATGCATTTAGTCTGTGTACTCCGGTGGGAACTCCGATATATTTAAAAATAGAAACTTCACGTGTTGAGGTATATTTAGCACCAAACTTTTCAATCAAAGTTAATTGTGGATTGAATAGTGAGAGATTTTCAATCAATAATTGGAGATGTTTGTTTCTGTTTGATAAACATTCATTTCGAGGGTAAACAGAACGAATTGCTGTAAAAACACATTTATATAATGTAAAATCATTAACAGCGTTTACTATAGAATTGAATGAGGGGGTGGAACAAGTATGGGATTGGAAAATCATTTAAATTTAGATATTTAAATATTTTTTTTTATTATCTTAACAGTCATTCGTTAATTTCAATATTATTGAAATTGTAATTAGTTTTTAAAATTGCTCCAGTTTTAATTTTTACAATATACGTAACTTATAATGTTGAAATAAAATTGTTGTTATATTCAACTAGAATTTAACATGTGCTCTTGTCTGCGGCGTAGCTATCCCTATTTCCAGCAATGTATGCTTTGACGTCGATTGAACGCCGGCCTTAATTTGTACGGAAAAAATAGGAAAAAATAAACGCAAAAAAGACTTAAAAATATGAACCATTCATCACGTTATGCAACGATAAACAAGCAGATTGACAGTAATGGATTGACTGTTGGTAAATGTAGCAATCAATATTCTCGACATTTCAGCTCTGTTCGAGAGAGCTTCCTAACAGATAAATTAGGCGTTATTTTTTAACAGTTAATTTGCAAGAATTTTTTTTTACCTGTAGCGAAGGAAAGCTGGTTAATTTTTATAGAAGAAGTGGTTTTAATCTGCAAACTTATATCAAATATGACTGATTCTTGATCCTTTTAAATGTATAATGTCAAGATATTGGGTAAACTGCAGCAGGGCGTTTGTTGTGGTTGAAACAATGTTAACATTATTATATTCTGGAATATTGAAATCCCCTGTAAAATAAACGTCACCGTCATTTAAATAATTTAGTGATTCAAACATTTCAAACAGAGGTGCATATAAATCGCTCATGTGGGTATATCCAAGAAATGAAGATTCTTCTCTGGCAATCGCAAAAGTACTTCAGCAACATATACATAAGCTATGGATTATCCATTTTCTAAGTTCATATTCAATAGTATTTCCCTCAGATTGCTGAAAAAACATCCATGCAGAATTATATTCCCAGCAGCTGTATTTTTAGCACTCGTTTATTAAATTACCAACTGCAAGATGCAAACAAATTGGATTTGTAAATAAACTTTTAAAAGTGTATGTAAAGCTAAATCAATTTATGTGCAATTATTTTAGCAGATATTCAAACAAACTTTCCTAAGACAGTTAACAACAATAAAAATAAACCTCATTGAGGGGTCATGACAAGTTCAAGATCATCTCAGCTGGAATTTATTGAGATGCAGCAACTTATTTGGTATAAATATTTACACTTGTGCTGGCCTTATAAGACGCGGAATCTAAATTAATTGACAGAGTGCTGTTTGTGGTATTGGACTATCAGATGGCTTCATTTTGTCTATTTAGTCGTACTTTTATTAGACACAGTATACTTACAAATTCACACACGGTGAATAACTCTGAATTGAAGGTTTTAATTATATTTCAACGTTTTTCCTATAGCCTCTTTTTCAAAAATTTACACAACTCTTTCAATAAAAACAATTGTTTCCTCTCTAACAAAGTATATTTATAAAAAAAACCTACACTTTCACACTAATGAGATACAAATTGTTCTGTACTGATGCTCGCTAATAGCCAAAAATCAGTGTACAGTTGGTATTTGTGATAACATCGTATTTAATCAAGTTCTGACATGTATAAGTAGCTCTTATGAATTTGAATATTTTGTTAATAGCGTCTTCGGAGTTGGTGCAAATCTGTGACATTATGCCTGAAAGGGGTAAAATTACATTGCTATGACCCAACAAAAGATAAATAAAATCAACGATTAATATACATTGTACAATAAAATTTGGACTCACTAATCGTGTTTTTGTACAGGGTGTCTCACCGGGAACTGAATCGATCGATATAGAGAAAAGTATGCATCAGAAGATTTAGATAATTACTAATATCGGTCTGGCCAATCCAACTAAAATAACTACAAGGGCACTTCCGCTTATACCGGAAGTCGACACCATCTTGCTTATTTCAAATGGAACACCCTATATATCGGAAATATGTAGCATATCCTATACCTAAACCTATCCGTTTCAGAGATATTTGACTTTTATAGAAAATTTGACAGGTGCAACGGTTTGCAAAAACCGTTATAATTTTCTTCGTGTAAAAGATCATCATTTGCTTCTTGTCACGTAAAAAGAACACAAGGAGAACTACGTTCTACAACTGAAATAAATTCAATAATTTCATACCAAGTGCTCCGTTTTTCGCGTTACATTTTGTCAAATTCAAACCGCGATAACTTGTTTAGGTCAGATGGAACACCCTGTATTTTTTTACGTCAAGTTGTGTAAAATTGAATTCTTTTTTTTTCTAGCATTGTGGGGGTTAAAGTTACAACTTTTTGAAATATTTGCGACTAGAATTAGATTATTATTAGAAATTCATGAATTGTTGTAACCATTTCATCAAAATAGCCATGATTAGAAACAATCAGTCATTATCTTATGTCAAAAATTGCCAGCACGTATAAATTATACCAACGAAACTTTTTAAATTTGTTTATTATTTATGGAGAATGTGATAAAGTAATATCAAGAACTTGCAGCACATTTGCTACTCGATATCCACAAAAACGCAAAATAACACTAACACTGTAACATGCCTATTAATCGAATTGAAGATATGGCATGAACTAAAATAGCAGAGATAAGATCAATTTAAAATATGATTTCATTTTAATTTAATAATTGCTCAAAATTAAGCCCTCGAACCTCGACACATTTTTCGCACCTTCGGATTAGTTCCTCATAGGTAGCTCTTCTAATTGAATCCTGTGATATGTTTTGAAATGCATTTCTTACTCTTTGCATACAATTTTCAATGGTTGTTAATGGGCTCTCATAAACTTTATTTTTAATAGTTCATCAAATGAAATAATCCAGAACTGATAAATCGGGCGAGCAAGGAGGCCATAAAAAAGGTCCATTATTGGCAATCCATTGATCATAAAAAGTTTCTTGTAAATAATTATTAATTAAATATGCGTTAAAAAATGTTTCTATGTTCGGCGAGAGGTAAATTTTCTAAATAGTTATTATTCATATTTTGTAATATATTCAGATATTTTTCACCTAAAGAAAAAACAAAAATTTACTTATACATATTAGCAGAAGAGAAAATTTAATTTACCGTTTAAATTTTCCTGATAAAATTTTAATGCCACCACTCTATCGTTTCTTATGGCACAATAAACATTGAACTGCCAACTTTCTTGAAAGTTTCGCTCTCTGAACATATGAGGATTTCAGTCACTCCAATAATGCGAATTGGGTCTATTAAAAAGTCCATTTTTAGTAAATTTTGCTACATCTGTCCATAAAATATTTCCCAAATAAGAATCGTGACCCTCAGACCTTCTTAGGAAATCTGTTTCTTTTAATCCTTGAACCATATGGAATAGAAACGGGTGAAACTTATGTTTTAATAAAATGCTGTGAATTGAATCTTTGCATAGTCCCGATTTCAGAGCAGCTTGTCTTAATGACATCCCTGGAAATGCATGAAAATATCCTAGAATGACTATTTCAATGTTTGCGTCATCAACAATAAGCTTTCTTCTTTGCATTTTTGCCTTGACAGAGCCATAATTTTTAAAGTTTTCCAGTATGCGTTTTATAGTGTTTGGTGACGGTTTCCGTTTTTCTGGATATCGAGTAGCAAATGTACTAAGATAATGACTGATTATTTCTAATCATGGCTATTTTGATGGATTTCTCATAAAATCGCAAATATTTCAAAAAGTTGTAACTTTAACCCCCACATTGCTAATATTAGAAAAAAGGGAATTCAATTTTACACAACTTGACGTAAAAAAATACAGGGTGTTCCATTTGACCTAAACAAGTTTTCGCGGTTTGAAGTTGACAAAATATAACACGAAGAACGGAGCACTTGATATGATATTATTGAGTTTATTTCAGTTATAGAACGTATTCTCCTTATGTTATTTTTATGTGACAAGAAGCAAATGAGGATCTTTTACACGAAGAAAGTTATAACGGTTCTTGCAAATCGTTGCACCTGTCAAATTTTCCATAAAATGTCAAATATCTCTGAAACGGCTAGGTTTAGGTAAGGATATGCTACATATTTTCGACTCAGAATTTTATACTCTTTTCGAAAACCCTAAAATATATAGGGTGTTCCATTTGAAATAAGCAAGCTGGTATCGACTTCCGGTATAAGCGGAAGTGCCAGCTACTTGTAATTATTTTAGTTGGATTGGCCACACCGACATTAGTAATTATCTAAATTTTCTGATGCGTACTTTTCTCTATATCGATCGATTCAGTTCCCGGTGAGACACCCTGTATAAGAGTCTCTCTATATCTCACATATCATTAAAACATTTCTAAGTATGCTTGTTATTGCGATCCTCTTTTCTGCCATTCTCCAAATTTTATAAATCCCCCACACGTACCACAGTATATAATTAATAATTATTATGCCCTTGTGGAATTTCCAGCCTTTTTTTTATTGTCCCATAAACAGAATCTTTTGATGTAACTTAATATTATATTGTGTTGCGCCGTGTAAAAAACGACGGATTATGGAGGGTGTTTTTATAACCAACACGACGCAAAGCAATTTAATTGACCAAATGGTATGCAGGTAGAAAATTCTTCTGGCAAAGCAGCTTTTTTATTCCTTTTTATTCGAATAAAAATATAAAACGTGTTTATTTATATTTACCAGGGACACAGATAAGTGAGAAATTGCGTTTCCTGCTGCCTTTATACTTAAGAATAAAAAAAATTGTTAACAAGAACAACTTGTGGGAAATAATACGCTAATTCTCATTATATACCGTATTCTTAAGTATTTTCCTTTATAAATTTACAAGGATTTAAACGAAAGCAAGTATTTTATTTTTATTCATACCTCGTGGATTTCAAATATTATATTATATAATCAATAATAAACACAAACATCTTTATTTATAAACTTATTATGACATTTACATTACAAAACAACGGATGTCAACTTTTGGGTGAAATCCAAGTATTTTGTCTGTCGAATCTTTCAACGAAAGCACAAAATGAATCATTCGCTCAACAACTGTAAACGACTCCCAAATAACAAAATGAATCAAAGTATTGGTTACGGCGCGACGTGACAATACTCATTGCATATTTGAAATTCACTTTGTATGAAACACGTGAAAATTAAAATTTAATATTAAAGGATGTAAAAATACTGCAGCAGTAGTAAAAGAGTATTGGATTATATTTCTTCTTCCTTTACTGTATGGTACGTCTGACAGCATCACGCTATCATCTGTTTGATGTAAGTGCGTTTTCAGAGTGAATAAACAACAAAATACTACATGAATTTACTATACATCATACAATCGACAAATATTGTCTGAAAGTTATTTGTGGCATTCTACGAATATTCTTTCCTATTATTTGGGTTTTCTACCACATGTATTATTACCCTCTTCAAAACAAATCACCGAATCTACAAAATAATAGAATTATTGGAAAAAAGCCTCTGCGCCCGTGACGTTTACGCCAAAGGAAAAGTCAGAGGTTATGGCATTATAGATAAAGATATATACAACATCAAGTTTGTCACCTATACGGCGTAGCTTTTCCGATAGTCCGTAAACATAAGGAATTATTGCTGTATAATGACGTTCAGGTTTTTGTCGTACCTGATTGTCCCTAATTTCAACATTTATGAAAACTCTATCAACAAAGGCTTCAGGATATTGATTTAGTACTAGAACCTCTTTGATAATTTTTTTCTCGTTATTTAATATTTCATTATTAGATGAAATTATTTTGGCCCTATCGTATAAACATTTTACAACACCCCTTTTAACATTTATTGACTGATTTGAGTTAAAATTTAGATATCTATTAGTATGTGTTGGTTTTCTATAAACGCTTGTTTCAATTGTATTATTTACCCTGCAAATTAAAACATCTAAAAACGGTAGTTCATTCCTACTTTCTACTTCTAATGTGAATTTAATAGACGGTTCCTTACTATTTATATTTTCCAAAAAACGATCTAGTAAATCGACACCATGAGGCCAAATTACAAAGATGTCGTCAACATATCTCCACCAGACAACCGGTTTGTTTATACAATTTTGAACATGTGTGTTCTCAAAGTTCTCCATAAATATGTTGCTTAAAATTGGTGATAATGCAGACCCCATAGCCATACCAAAATCCTGCTGATAGAACTCATTGTCCAATTGAAAATAGGTTGTTTTTATACACAGTGTTAAGAGTTCCATTATGTTATTTACACTTAATTTAGTTCTAGTTTTCAAATTATTATCATTTAGCAACCTGTCTTTAACTATTTTTAAGGTTTCATCTACCGGAACATTGGTAAAAAGACTAACTACATCAAAACTAACCATCAGGTGTGATTCATGAATATCGTTTTCATAATTTTTTTTTTATAAAATGTTTACTATTTTTAATATATGAACCGGGATTTCCAGATAATGGATCAATAATTTTAAGTAAAAATTTTGCCAATTTATGACATGGTGAATTAATAGAACTAACAATTGTTCTTAAAGGAATATTTTGTTTATGTGTCTTTGGTAAGCCATAAAAATGAGGAGGCATACTTTGATGTGGTGTAAGTTTCCTTCGTTCAAAATCATTAAATCCATGTTTGTATTCAAACAAAGTTCTGCAAATTTTGCTCTCTATTGATTTCGTTGGATCTTTGTTTAGTTTTAAGTAAGGCCCCTCATTTACAAGAGTCATGATTTTTGTGTTATCTTTATCTATAATACCATAACCTCTGACTTTTCCTTTGGCGTAAACGTCACGGGCGCAGAGGCTTTTTCCAATAATTCTATTATTTTGCAGATTCGGTGATTTGTTTTGAAGAGGATAATAATACATGTGGTAGAAAACCCAAATAATGGGAGATAATATACAATCGATAATTTAAACTTATTCACAACTAAAGGATGCTGCTAAAATACTGCGAATTATAGGTTAGGTTATATTCAATGTCAAATCCAGTTGACAATTTTATTACTAGCAACGATTTTCTAGCTTTACATTATTCCACAGTTTAAAAATGAACAAAATGGGCAAATTTTGCATTTAGTTTGTTGAGAAATACCCTTTTATTCAAATTGAAACTCTACTTCGAAATTTTTTAAATTTGTTCCTGAATATTTAAAACTAAAGCTATATGTCCTAGCAATGGGCTTTTGCATAATTCAAACATCCCTAATAGTTTCCAAAATATTTCACCTAGAAATTTTTTATGAAGTGAACGAATATACAACGCAGTAGTAATGACAATAATACAAATCTTGTACAACTCCTAACACTGTAACGTTATTTATAGCAGTAAAGCGTCAAAAGACAGTAATATTAATTCGAAATTTGATGAACGAACACAAGCGTGATGTTCCTATATAATTATCCGGCAAATTTTCATTAAGCAGTTATTAATTTTAAGAAAATTACGCTGCTAATAAATTATGTATTTTTTAAACTCTCAGACAGGTTTGATGTGATTTTGACAGTTTATCATTAATCACATTGGAAAACAATTTCTCAAAGGAGTTACCAATAGGCTTTATATTATTTACAAATTACAAATAATTGAAATTTAAATAATAGAACTTTAGTTATAGGTGGTCATCTAAAAAGTATCAGACAAAGCCATGTTGACTAACAAATAAAACAATTGAAGTTTTGCCAAGCGACACAAGGCCACTTTATATTATGTTGTATGTATGTCACTTTTAAAACAGAAAAGTAATTAAATTAAAGGACAGACTATATTAATAAGAGAAATTTATTTTAGAACGGTTATTTAATAGATAACTAGAAAAATGAATCTCATGTCAAAAAAATGTATCTGGAATGCTAAAAAGTTACTGCATATGTAAATTGAAAGTTTGCTGTTTTATTTTATTCCCTGCGTTTAACACAGCGATTTTTACTGTACATTTGGGTGCCCTCTACGTATTTTTTAGATCAGCGGTTTTTGAGATACGACGTAATCGAATGTTTCTTTAAATAGCAATCTATGTTGTTTTCCCGTTCCTGGTGCGGTTATTATTCTCTTTTTGGCTAAATTTCGTATAGGTTGCGTAATTTAATTTTTATTTTTTTTATAGCTTTGTGACAAAACTTGATAGAAATAAGAAACAACAATAAAAGATCGAAAATTATTCAAAAGAGAATGGATAGAAAGAAAAACATCTTGCTTATAACAACTGCTCGACATGTTACCCGTTCATAAGGCTAGACTAACAAAGGCAACTAACAGGGCAAAGACGAGTTGGGCCATCATCAATGACACAAGAGGTAAAAACAATCAAGCTTCACCATAATTTAAACTAGACCCTGATTTAGTTAAACAGCTACTACTGTACTATGGGAGCAAAAATGTCTGATAATATTGTTGCACCAGATGACCCATTTAATGATGAATTTTTGAATTTTTATTTATCACATACAGACATAGTTGAACTAAAAGAAATTACTTTAGAAATAAGAAATAACAAATTTTCTGGGATAGATGATCCTTCTGTGAAAGTTTTTGAAAACCTACCAGACAACACGTTAAATGTTTTAGGTCGTCTGATAAACCAGTCCTTTGAATCCATATTTCTTATTATAGACAGAGTATTTCATGAGGAACTGTACATAATGAGATACAGCGTGATAAACTGATTTTGGTCTAAATTTATTTTGACCACAACGTCCTATTGATCGGATTTTTTTAATTTTTAGACACTTTATGCACTTATCACAGTTGATAGATTGCTATAATTTTTTTTAAAATTCCATCATCAAAAGTGAAATAAATTTTGTTCAAAATTTTTAACCATTAAGAAAATATTGTTCAAGAACACACATACTATTTTTACGCCTTCACCCTTTCGGGCCTTTTCTCTTCTTTTTGAGAAGTCCCCCAAAATAACGTCGGCCCACTGCACTATTCGCCCTAGGCCGGATCGCGGTACTTAGCAACTTCCCCTTGAGGTGATTCACCGTCCAACCCCAATTTGCCTCTTGCGAAGCTACTTATCCGTGTATTCAAATCTGGTATTCTTCTGATGTTCTTTGATTCTGCACTGGATACTTCATCCTGTTTGTCCGATATAGCTCTTACCACATGTGCACTTCAACTGGTAAACACCTTTTGATAACAGTTTGGGGACAGGGTCTTTGATTGAGGGAAGCACCTACTGTATTTTCTTCACACCATTCGAAACCGTACACCTACTTTTTTTTTTAAATAAAATATTCTTCAGCCTATCTGTGACTCCTGCGATGCATACGTTGTTGGTTGTTGCTGTTCTTCTTTTGTTGTTCTCCTCTGGTTATTTACTCGTCTCTAAAGCTTGTTGAAACTATGTCCAACAAGCTCTAGAGAAGAACGGATACAGTCAAAGCAATATACAACTAACCAGAGGAGAACAACAGAAGAAGAACAGCAACAACCAACAACATATGCATGCCTACTCTACGTCGCGGGAGCCACAGATAAGCTGAAGAAGATTTTATTTAGAAAGAAAGTAGGTGTAGGGTTTCAAACGATGAAGAAAATACAGCAGGTGCTTCCCTCAATCGAAGACCCTGTTCCCAAACTGTTATCAATACCAGATTTGATTCACGGATAGGTCGGCGATAGCAGGGCATGTTCATAATAACAAGAGCCATAAAATCGACTACGAGGACGTCAATATATTGGACAGGAATACGCGCTATTATCAGCGAATCATTAGGGAGTCACTGGAAATTATGAAAAACGTGAACAACTTTAACAGAGAGGATGGGTATCGACTTAGTAACACGTGGAGTCTGGTATTGCCAAGTACCAGCACCGTAGTAAGTCACCGTCAACCAAACATGACGAATTGCTCATTCGTTGTGTTTGGCGAAGCGAACCAAGCACAACGAATGACCAGCAATGCGAAGCGGCGCTAGGTATATAACGAGGAGTGTAACACACACAGTAACAAATTCAGTCTTTAGAATTCTTCTGAAGAAACTGACAGGACGATCAGCGAAACGTCAAGTCTAGTTCGACGACCACGGCAAGACCCGGAAGGAACTACGGCCGTGAAAACCTGCGTTCTACCACCTGCATCTTATTTAAAATTTGATTATAAAACTTTTTCATTTCTATGACTTTTCTCTAAAAGCAGTAGCAGCGATATATGAAAAAATAGGAAGAAAAATACGTAGTTTTAAAGAATTTTTTCATATTTTGTTTAATAAAAAATTACGCCCACGTTTTCTAACTAGCGCATAGTGAAATTATCATTTATTATGATTTTTAAGAGCGATTAAACCGAAAATCTGCCATATTACCCCATTTTACCTAAACATAAGTGATTTTAAACAGATACCGCTATTTGTAATATTTTTAAATATACTTTTTGTATATATTTATTTGACCATTTTTATTTATTTGGACGATTAATGTAAGCAAATGAAGCTGTTTTTCTTCAAATTTCCCATTTTGCTAAATTCAATCGTTTGTAAAGAAGTCAATAAATATGTGACAAAAAAATCGAATTACAGGGTTGTGTTTAGTGATGTATGGGCTTTTATAATTGGCAACTGAATGTTAAAAAAAATAAATACAGGACAATCTTTTTTTACAGGAATGAGAAAAACAAATTAAAAAGTCCGGCCCTGGATTTTTTTTTTTTTTTTTTTATACATTTATTTAACGTCGGCCTATTTCCGCTACTGAGGCCTAACACCGACGCCTGTAGACGAGCTACCCCCAACCAGGAATTTTGCCGAGCCTCTTCCCTTAAGAAGAGTAGGGATCTTTTACTTGCCTAACATTTAATAGACAAGGGACCGACGGCTTTACATCCCCTCCGAAGGATGGTATATCTCCTATACAACCCTCGCCTAAGGTTGTATAGCTTCCGCGTATACACTGATATACAAGCCGCTGGAAGATGTGTGAGGCGAGAACGCGGTTTCCGTTGGAATGGTCACCAATCCAAGTACTAACCACGCCTGTCGTTGCTTTACATCGCATACCGAAGTATGTACATAGTAAAGACGCACCTACGCTCGCCCCCTTGGCCCTGGATTTAAAAAAAAATATATAAAGCAATCTATCAACTGTGACAAGTGTATAAAGTGTCTAAAATTTAAACAAAACCCGATCAACAGTAAGGACGTTCTGGTTAAAATAAATTTGGACCAAAACCAGTTTATGAATACCCAAGTAGTCCTCTACTGCCCAGTTCCTCATAACACACCCTGTATTTCTAAAAACCTATATATCCTAATTTTGATTATTTTGCTATACATAATTGATAGATTAGAAATTAACGATATGGGTCTGAAGTTCTTACGTCTTCAGTTCGTCAAAGTACAGTGTGTTAATGAAGGCTATTTTAAATTGTTCTGGAAATATGCCAGTTTACAGTGATTTATTTCTGAAGTACGTCAGGGGTATAGTAATATTGTCAGAAACTTTTTTTAGGGTGTCAGATTTTATTTTATCTAGTCCTATCGCTTTTTTGATTTTTAGATTACTTACAGTCTATTTAACTATTTAATATTTGAAAGATTAGCTTATAACTGTTTAGTCACAACTAACACAGATATAGTACTATTCTGTTTTACTTAAGCTAAGTCTATTCTAAGTCTAAGTCGTACACAATAAATAGACCGCCTGATGGTAATAGCTATATGTTTCGATAGATCTATATTCTGTTACTAACTCATTAAACTTTTGTCGTTTTTTATATAGTTGATCTTTTTTGAATATTGACTCATATGTGTGACATTGAATAGATTTCTTTTGCTACATGAAGTCATATTATCAAATTTACCTTCAGTTCAGTGTTTCGGTTCCTGAGAATTATTTAAAAATCAATAAGTGTTATCAAACTAAGTAAATTGCCATAAGTAGACAGAATCCTCTACGATTTATAAGCAGAATCTCACCTCTATCGCCTCGTTAAACTACATGGTCTCGTTTATATCACTATCATAATATATTCTATGTAGTTTTAGGGCTGAGATTTACTTTGAAGGTAGCAGAATAAACATGCTTAACTAGGGATGTGTGAAATCTAAATTGTCCTTGTGAAATTAGTACAAATAAACAAACCTACTTAATGCTCATAAATACAAGGAAGCATAATATAAACAATAACGTCCTACTAATAATTTTATAGATTTCTTTGAGGTAAATTAAAAAAAAAGATCTTATAGTGGAGTCGGACAAGCATCAAGTATTAGTGAAAAAGGAATTGTTTCAAGTGTCAACTTTTTTTTTAATATGTTAGTTACATTGAATACTATACGAAATGGACATTTTCTACCCCTAGCAACCGCCGCTACGCAAGTTATCGGCTATTTTGTGAAAAATCTACCATTTTGATCATTTTTTTAAAATATAAATGAGTATATCTCGGTATGTGTCGGTTCAGCAAAAGTGAAAAAAATTGTGGCTCTTCGTTATGATATAGGCTATTAGCAGTTACAATATGAAATTTCTATCTGCACACATAAACTCAAAAAAAATAAAAACTGAAAAACTGCTAAATTTTGGATTTTTAGTTATAGTTTCGGAAGTTTTAAGTGAAATTTGATGAAATACTATACAGGGTGTCTCACCGGGAACTAAATCGATCGATATAGAGAAAAGTACGCATCAGAAAATTTTGAATATTTAGATAATTACTAATATCGGTGTGGCCAATCCAACTAAAATAATTACAAGCAGCTGGCACTTCCGCTTATACCCTATATACTTTAGGGTTCTTGAAAATAGCATAAAATTCTGAGTCGAAAATATGTAGCATATCCTATACCTAAACCTAGCTGTTTCAGAGATATTTGACATTTTATAGAAAATTTGACAGGTGCAACGGTTTGCAAGAACCGTTATAACTTTCTTCGTGTAAAAGATCCTCATTTGCTTCTTGTCATATAAAGGAACATAAGAAGAACTACGTTTTACATTTGAAAAAAATTCAATAATATCATACCAAGTGTTCCGTTTTTCGCGTTACATTTTGTCAACTTCAAACCGCGAAAACTTGTTTAGGTCAAGTGGAACACCCTATTTTTTTTACGTCAGGTTGTGTAAAATTGAATTCCCTTTTTTCTGATATTAGCATTGTGGGGGTTAAAGTTACAACTTTTTGAAATATTTGCGATTTTATTAGAAATTCATGAATTGTTGTAATCATTCCATCAAAATAGCCATGATTAGAAACAATCAGTCATTATCTTATGTCAGGAAATGCCAGCACGTTTAAATTACACCCACGAAGATTTTTTAAATTTGTTTATTATTTATGGAGAATGTGATAAAGTAATATTAAGAACTTGCAGCACATTTGCTACTCGATATCCAGAAAAACGGAAACCGTCACCAAACACTGTAAAACGCATACTGGAAAACTTTAAAAATTATGGCTCTGTCAAGGCAAAAATGCAAAGAAGAAAGCCTATTGTTGATGACGAAAACATTGAAATAGTCATTCTGGGATATTTTCATGCATTTCCAAGGATGTCATTAAGACAAGCTGCTCTGGAATCGGGACTATGCAAGGATTCAATTCATAGAATCTTATTAAAACATAAGTTTCGCCCGTTTTCATTCCATATGGTTCAAGGATTAAAAGAAACAGATTTTCTAAGAAGACAAAATTTTGTGAGTTCATTCTAATAAGGTCTGAGGGTCACGATTCTTATTTGGGAAATATTATATGGACAGATGAAGCAAAATTTACTAAAAATGGACTTTTTAATAGACACAATTCGCATTATTGGAATGACTCAAATCCTCAAATGTTCAGAGAGCGAAACTATCAGGAAAGTTTGCAGTTTAATTTTTACTGTGCCATAAGAAACGATAGAGTGGTGGCATTACAATTTTATCAGGAAAATTTAAACGGTAAATTAAATTTTCTCTTCTGCTAATATGTATAGGTAAATTTTTGTTTTTTTTTTTAGGTGAAAGATATCTGAACATCTTACAAAATTTGAATAATAACTATTTAGAAAATTTATCTCTCGCCGGACATAGAAACATTTTTTATCAGCACTACGGTGCTCCCCCACATAACGCATATTTAATTAATAATTATTTTACAAGAAACTTTTTATGATCAATGGTGCCAATAATGGACCTTTCTTATGGCCTCCCCGCTCGCCTGATTTATCAGATCTGGATTATTTCATTTGGGGAACTATTAAAAATAATGTTTATGTAGAGCCCATTAACAACCATTGAAGATTGTATGCAAAGAGTAAGAAATGCATTTAAAAAAATTGTCACAGGATTCAATTAGAAGAGCTATCCATGAAGAACTAATTCGAAGGTGCGAAAAATGTGTCGAGGTTCGAGGCCGGAATTTTGAGCAATTATTAAATTAAAATGAAATCATATTTTAAATTGATCTTATCTCTGCTATTTTAGTTCTTGCCATATCTTCAATTCGATTAATACGCATGTTACAGTGTTAGTGTTATTTTGCGTTTTTGTGGATATCAAGTAGCAAATGTGCTGCAAGTTCTTGATATTACTTTATCACATTCTCCATAAATAATAAACAAATTTAAAAAGTTTTCGTTGGTATAATTTAAACATGCTGGCATTTTTTGACATAAGATAATGACTGATTGTTTCTAATCATGGCTATTTTCATGAAATGATTACAACAATTCATGAATTTCTAATAAAATCGCAAATATTTCAAAAATTTGTAGCTTTAATCCCCACAATGCTAATATCAGAAGAAAGGGAATTAAATTTTACACAACTTGACGTACAAAAATACATGGTGTTCCATTTGACCTAAACAAGTTTCGCCGTTTGAAGTTGACAAAATGTATCGGGAAAAACGGAACACTTGGTATGATATTATTGAATTTATTTCAGTTGTAAAACGTAGTTCTCTTTGTGTTCTTTTTACGTGACAAGAAGCATATGAGAATCTTGTACACGAAGAAAGTTATAACGGTTCTTGCAAACCGTTGCACCTGTCAAATTTTCTATAAAATGTCAAATGTCTTTGAAACGGCTACGTTTAGGTATGGGATATGCTACATATTTTCTACAGAATTTTATGCTCTTTTCGAAAACCCTAAAATATATAGGGTGTTCCATTTGAAATAAGCAAGTTGGTATCGGTTTCCGGTATAAGCGGAAGTGCTAGCTGTTTGTAAATATTTTAGTTGGATTGGCCACGCCGACATTAGTAATTATCTAAATTTTCAAAATTATCGGATGCGTACTTTTCTCTATATCGACCGATTCAGTTCCCGGTGAGACACCCTGTATAGTAACTAACATATTTCAGTGAAAATTCACATCTTTTGAAACCCCCTCAAAAAAAACTTTCTAAATACCCAACGCATTGCCACCTGTGTTTGTGGTACCCGATGTTTTATCATCGACCCTATATCCGCGCCAACCCTTTCCAACATTATCGTCCTATTAAACGAGGACCTGAAAGTTCCCTAATATGATTAAGTGTTATAATCTGATCTGTTAAAGCAGGTCGGTAATCATATTAGAGTTACTCGGAAGGAGAAATAAAACCAAATTTGATAAATTACTCCCAAACAGGACTAGGCTTTTGGCCGTCATTTGGTGGCGAATTTAGCTTTGTCATTAATATCACTTCAGAACCTAACTTGGGCATTACTCCACTGGCTGCGGTTCCCACTCATTTTATACTTCATAGCATCAGTGGCGTATGTGGGTGATGGGAGAGACCGGTATAATAAAAATGATCGATAGACAGCAAATGTAGTTTAAAATTGATCAGGTTGGGTCTTGAGCGGTTTCAAAAATATGCAACATGAAAATGATCCACTGTTAGTGCAGCTAGAGCAGTAAAAGTATGAACACTGAC
This sequence comes from Leptura quadrifasciata, assembly GCA_963675555.1. Lineage (NCBI taxonomy): Eukaryota > Metazoa > Arthropoda > Insecta > Coleoptera > Cerambycidae > Leptura > Leptura quadrifasciata. The sequence goes on along the minus strand of OY776681.1, from coordinate 5,912,305 downwards.
TCGAATGCATAGTGTAAATACATTTTTATTTACTATATTAAATACAGCGTGTGAGATTCAATACTTCTTTTTTCCTTTAATTAAAAAAGGAAGAAGTAATATATGTGGATAGAATTTGGCACTGGAAAGGATCTGAAATATACAGGGTGGGGCAATATTGCGTCGGACCTCGATATCTCGAGGTCTACGATAGCTAGAAATTTAAAAAAAAATGCAAGTATAGTAGATAAAAAAATCTATAACTGGAGATTATTTTTGAACATACAGGGCGAGCCAAAACGAAATTACAGGACCAAGTGCTTTTTTTTTTAATGGAATGCTATGTATATCAGTACATATTTTGAAGCCTCCTTCTAGGCTCTATTGATTCCTATATTAGCATTGAATACCTCCCAACCATTTGTATGTGATGCACTCTGCAGATGGATATTTAAAAAATCACCACAGTCACAATTATAGGTTTTAAGAAAAACTTATGTGAATACCAGTTACCAGACATCTAATTAATGTTTTTGAATCATTTTCATTTCCTAAAAATGTACAGGGTGGTCAAAAATTATTTTTTAGTTGAGAACATATTAAATTGAATTTTCTTATTTTTTTCAAATGGAATATGGTGTATTTTTCGACGATGTGATGTAGAAATGAAAAACGAACATTTTTTGTAAGTACTTCCCTATGGCTGTTTGCAACCATTTTCGTTTTATAAATAAATAAGTGTCAAATTCAAGAATAAATTTGTGAAGTAAATACACGTAAGTGGGATTTTCTGGCAATACCGAAACACTCCTCTGCCATCTTTAAACGTAGCTTTTCATATAATTCTAGCAAGTTAACAGTTTATCCTCTGACTTTATGACTTTAGGCACTACTCAATTTATAATTTTAAAAAGAAACTAAAGATATATCTATTTTCTTCTTAATGGTCTGCGTATTATATTTACAATGCTTTGCTTAATGGTACTGTTTCTTCTTTTTTTTTTTACTTTTTAGTCTCCATTTCTTTATGTCACGCGTGTCATTAATTTTAAGTTGTAGTTGCATTATTAATATGTATTTGCAATCCATGTTTTTCGTAATTATATTATTTTTAAATTTATGTATTTGTTGTTGCTCTGGTTAAGTTGAAAATCAGCCTTCGGCTGACACTTCGCCATTTCTGTAGGCAGTAATTGTTAAATATTTACTTATACAACTTATTTTTGTTAATACCTATGAATAAAGACGATGTATTATTATTATTATTAAAAAAAAGAGGTTCCTTCAAATAATTCATTAGAAAAATGTATAATAGGTGTTCGACGTGTTGCCCATTTTAATTGACACACGTCTTTATGTAACTTTGAAATAAGGCCATTTAGTGGGACCATTTCTTTCAATCCATTGAAATGAGTAAATAGTATTTAACCAGACCTTTACTGTAATGTTTTCTTGTACATTTTTTTGCTTTATTCGTTATTCGACAAGCAATAAAACCTCAGTTTGGTATAAATTGTTGTGTACAAAGGAGCATTTACCACACTTATCGGTCGTTACAATTTGTATTGAATTTAAAATATTTGGAATTTTAAAATATGAATTTTAATAAAGCGGAACTAATAGACATGACTTATGTTTTGGGCGAGTCAAACAGAAATCGTTTACTTGCCAATACAATTTATCACCAACGTTATCCTGAAAGAAGAATTCCTGATGTTAGCAGCTTCCAAAACCTTCTCGATAGATTTCTGAAAGAATAAAACGTGTTATGAACGAAAAAAATGAGTTTCCTGTGGTGCTGGCAACGGTTGAGAATCCCCGTGTAGTCAAAGAGAAGTGAGTTCATTAGTAGAAATAAGTAGACGGTCTGTGGGTCGAATCTTAAAAACAAATAAATTGCATGCATATCATATTCAAATGCACCAAGAATTATCTGATGACGATTTTCAATAGCGCCTACAATTTTGTAATTGGGCCAGAGATGAAATGCAACATGATGTCAACTTCTTCAATACTGTTTTATTCAGTGATTAGACAACTTTTCATAAAAATGGATTTGTTAATAGGCACAATTTCCATTATTATGCTTCGGAAAATCCTCATTTTTTTATGCAACTTGATAACCAACACAGATGGTCTATACACGTTTGGGGAGGAATTATTGGGGAACATGTAATAGGACCACATTTCTTTGATGATACATTGACTGGAGCTATTTATCTAAATAATTTCTACCCTAATCAATGATCTTACAAAAATGGATTTCTTTTTATGGGGATACGTGAAGGAAATTGTTTATAGAGACACACCAACAACAGTACAAAATATGAAGGAAAGAATAATAACTGCTTTTACATCTATCATACCGGTAGTTTTAAAAACAGTGGGAACCTCATTCCAAAAGCACATAGAGATGTGTGTCAATCAAAATCGGCAACATGTGGAACATTTATTGTAATTTTTTCTACTGAGTTATTTGAAGAAACCTCTGTTTTCAAGTTTATTTGGGGCGAGCGTGGGTGCGTCTTTACTATGTACATACTTAGATATGCGATGTAAAGCAACGTAAGGCGTAGTTAGTAGTTGGATGGGTGACCGTTCCAATGAAGACCGCGTCCTCGCCTTACACAACTTCCAGCGGTTTGTATATCAGTGTATGCGTGGAAACTATACAACTTTAGGCGAGGGTTGTATAGGGGATATACCATCTTTCGGAGGGGATGTAAAGCCGTCGGTCCCTTGTAAATGAATTAAAAAATATTTTTTAATTTTGTAATTATTGCTCAATAAAACGAAATTTGTTGCAATTAGCCATAGGTAAGTACTTACAAAAATGTTCAAAAGGGTTAAGTGTAAAACGAGCCATGTGGATAAACTTCGTCTTGTCTTGTAAATAGCCATATGTAATGTGCTTGTATATATATATATACATTTATGTCTTCCCAATATTATTATTATTTTTTTACCTCATCTGTGCGTTGGATTTCTTGGTATCATGGTCCACTGGGGTCTAAACTAAGAACGGTATGTTTATGGGCCAGCACCCTTCGATCAGTGCTACGGGTAGCTAGGATGGTAGCTTTTTGAGCAAGTCCTATTACTCTCTGATCTTCAGATATTCCCAGCTGTTCTAATGTCTTAGGCAGCTTTTTATCTACCAGCCAATTTGCCGATATTGCTATGGGAACTATGGAAACTTTCTGTAGTAAGTACATAGCTTTCAGCTCGTCATTATGATTATTATTATTGCATTTACATAATTGAGAGTTACTCCAGTCAGCTAATAGCTGCATAGAAACTAAAGAAAATCCAACAACTATAACAACAGAAAATGGTAACGTTTCGGATGCAAAAGAAATTACTAACCTATTCAATACAAAATTTGCAAATGTGGGCACTGAGTTAGCTAGTAAAATTAAAATAAAAAATAATCAAGATAATTCTCGAATTGTTAGCCGAAACTCTATCTTTATAGCCCCAACAAATCCTATCGAAGTTGGTCAAATAATTTTACAATTAAAAGGTAAAAGGAGTTGATAATTTAAAATCTGAAATTTTAAAGGCAGTAGTTGATGACATAAGAGAACCACTTTCATATATCTTCAATAATGCCATTGAGAGTGGCTACTCTCCAGCCGCCTTTGAAACGTCAATAATCATTCCAGTTCACAAAAATGGTGATAAAAACAATATAGGAAATTACCGCCCCATCTCACTATTAACAAGTTTATGTAAAGTTTTTGAAAACATAATTAAAATAAGACTACACGCTGTCTTAACAAATATAAACTAATTTCGGATATTCAATTTGGTTTTAGAGAAAATATCTCCACGGAAGATGCTATTCTGAATCTTACATCTACAATATACTCTGCTCTAGGCAAAAAAACCACTGTTTATGTCTATTTATAGATTTGGCAAAGGCATTTGATACTGTCAGCCATTGCTTACTTCTCCACACAGTAGAAGATATAGGAATCAGGAATAATTGCTTAAGTTTATTTAAATCATATCTAAGTAATAGAAAACAATATGTAAGAATTGGTAATGATATCAGCGCATCTGAGGTTATAAAATACGGTATACCGCAGGGCACAGTATTGGGCCCCATTCTGTTCATAATTTATGTGAATAGTCTCTTTTCATTAGATGGTGAAGGTGATATCATCAGTTTTGCTGACGACACTGCTATATTTTATAAAAGTGATTCATGGCAGCATTTAAAAGAAATTGGCAAGAGAGAGATATGATGAATATTAAAAGCTGGTTTGATTCAAAATTATTAACTATAAATTTTGGAAAGACCCTGTACACATTTACTTGTAACAAATCTATAATACCGCCTTTTAATGAATTAAACATTAACAATGAAGGGGAAATGTTCAGGGTCCTACCTGCTACTAATATTAAATATTTGGGTACTTATATAGATCAGCATATGAAATGGGATATGCAAATACTATACTGAATTAAGAAACTGCGTTATATTCTTTACAAATTTAAATACCTAAATAATTTCCTGGATTCTAAACAGCTTTTAACATTATACTATTCTCTAGTTCAAAGTCATCTTACGTATGGTATCACAGGTTGGGGAGGGGTAGGAAAAACACTTTTATTTAACCTAAAGGTTCTCCAGAAAAATTTTTGAGGATAATATTGAAGAAAACCATCGCATATCCAAGTAATTTATTATTTACTGAAAGTAAAGTCCTAGATGTCAGACAATTATGTTTTCAAAGTGTGAACATAAAGCAATATGTAAGTAAATCAACTTTACTACAAATAGATCATGATTATAACACAAGAAAATGTAGCCAAAAAAATATATCCTACCTTTAATGAAAAAAACAATAGGACAACAAAGCTATAATTTTCTTTCCCCAAAATTCTTCAATGTACTTCCAGAACAAATAATATATGAAAGAAGTTTTAGACTGTTTAAAAAGCTATTGAGAAATTTTGTTATGGAAAATACAAGACATTTTATACACCATTTAATAGACGGAAGTTGAAAAGAAATCTGCGCAAATGACGTATCACTATACTGTAAATTAATCGTTTGTAGTTCATGGCTTTACATCAGATTATTATAAATACTTGTAAGCGGTTACTCATATGTTATAACAATGTTCATAAATTCACCATTCTATTCTTAAGTTGTACAAAATCAATTCATGCTATTTCCATAAACATTATCACTACAATTTAATTTCCAAATGTATGAGATCCTGACTGACTGTCTGCCTCTCTATCTGGAATATTTATGTGTTACCTAGCAAATTGTTTATTTGTTATCAATGCTGTTTTAATTTGTAATTAATATTAAGTTTTTAAGTAATGTATTTGTTTGTTATATATTAATATTACTGTTATTACTGCATGTTCTATAACCCAAACACAAGCGAAAGCTTCATGGGATCTTTTTTAATTATTTACCTGTATATTGTCATTTCACGTAAATTTTCTGTATTGCTGACTTATCTGGTAAATAAATTATTATTATTATTAATATTATAGACAAATTTCAGCGTTTTAAAACTGACAACAAACACAGTTTATCACAATGACTAAGAACCTTATGATTTTGTCTACTACTTTAATGAAAGAGAGTGAATAGATAAAAAAACTCATCATAACCTAAAAGTTTAGACAGTGTTGTTGAATTTAATATGTAAAAGAGTTGCAAGTAATTAAAAATTTCCTCTAATTATTAATTATCATAAAGGATTTAGTAACTTATATTTCTAGCCCATATGAAAATGAAACACCTGTACTAATACTTCAGCGACATATTAAATGGGGCCTAAAAAAGGATCGTTTCCTCTGAAGTTACAACCGAAGTTACCGCATTAAGGATTAATCTCTATTGTATGGGGGTTGCTAGTAACACGTTGTGCACGTGGCAATCTACTAATGAGCATAAGGGCGAACTAAAATCCAGCGGCGTAACATCACTGAATGTCCTAAAACAATCCTTACTAATTAATTTCAATTAGTCCACATTTTAGAGCAAATAATTTATAAAGAAATAATATTTGAGATGTGTACTTTCGATAGGGTTAGAAATAGATATTCGAAAAGTTACCACCCTATTCGAGAACGGACAGTCCTTTTTTTTGAAATAACCACTCCCAAAGGGGACTTAACGCTGGTTTTTCACTTTTATCTTATAAACCCTCCGTTGGAAGAGAAAAAAGTATAGGAAACAAACAATTTGTCGTTAAATTCTGTATAAAATATCTATTGACCTTGTAACTTATCCTCACCTATTTCACAGTAACAGGGTCCAAATAAGGGGTAGTTTGGAGTGCACAGGAAAAAATCGATCTTACACGAAGTTTTATAGCAAATACCCCAATACCGATTACTTTAACGAGAAAAATGCCCAAGAATGAATTTATAACGCGAAATTTTTTCTAGATGCATGTCTAGCGGGTTTTGACGCAAGTGTTTTTATTCATTTTCCCCTTTTTTTGCACAAAGATGCGTTTTTTATTAGAGCTGGTGTCCAACCCACTCTTGAGATAGAGCTCTCGGTGCGTTTTTTAAAAGTAGTTTCACCTATAGACTACTAAACATAATATTTTTAGTCGCAAGCTCCTCTATAAAATCCTTATTTTTACTATAAGGAACGTGACCAGACAGCAACCAACAGCTGTGTGCCCTGCCGAGCGCTGAATTACAAGTTACAAGTCTGGCGCGTTAAGTGTAATAATTGCATATTACCATCAAAACGCTAATGCTTCGATTGCAACAAACACCAGCCGAAAGACTGATCCTACTTAAAGGAGCTCTCTTGCCAGCCGTCACACACCACTTGCAGACTGCAGTTTCGAGCTGTTGGCTCTCGTCAGTGCAAGGTAGGCATGTGACGACGGGCACTTATAATTCAGCGCTCGGCGGGGCACATAGCCCGGAGAGTAGCTGTTGGTTGCAGTCTTGTTACGTTCCTTATAGTAAAAATAAGGATCTTATAGAGGAGTTTGCGACTAAAAATATTAATATTTTATTTTATTTATTTAATATAGACATTGTTGGTTGTAAAATATTATTTAATTATTTTAATATTTTCATTTTTGTTATTTATATTCCGCCGTTCGTTTCACTTGATGATTTCAATTTGTCATCATTGGAATTTGTACAAAGCAAAAATATTATCATAATTGGAGATTTTAACTGCCCATATTGACGCGAATAACTCTAAACGCTATGCAACTTTCAGGAATTTCTTAATTTAAAACAGTTTAATACAGTCTCAAATCTAAATAATAGACTTCTCGACTTATTGTTTAGTAACCTAAGGTGTACTGTTAGTAGAGGGGATCTACCACTGGTTGGTGTAGATGCCCATCATCCTTGTTTCAATTTTAGTGTTCCGTGTACTTTGAACCATTATACCCAGTTTAATCGTAATAATTCTGCCCAGAAAACCTACAACTTTAGGAAAGCCAATTTTCCTGGCTTATATGAGTCAATAATGAATATTAACTGGGCTGAATTATATGATAACACTGACGTAAACATAGCATGTGATTTTTTCTACAGTTCACTTAATACATGTTTTGATAATCACGTTCCGCAAAAAATTACGTCTCGTAGATACCCGCCATGGTATAATAAAGATATCATACACAATATTCGAAGAAAAGAATATTTTTTCAAAAAGTACAAATTGCCCAACTCTGACGAACACTTGAACTAATTCAAAACCCTCCGGGCAATTATTAAAGAGCAAATTAAAGCCGCACATGTAAAATACATAAATGATACAGAGAACAATATATCTCAGGATCCATCGAACTTTTGGTTTTATATTACCAATAAAAAAGCTCGTTCTAGAATTCCAGGAGTTATAGTAAATAACGACAACACTATTAGTGATCCTCAGTTAATTGTTCAAGCTTTTTGTGAATATATTTCGGATGTCTCATTCGCTGAAAATTATGGAGACATTTTGCAAAATGACTCATCCCTATATATAAACACCATACATGGAGACGATATTATTAAAGCATCTATGAAATTAAAAGACAAACTTACTTCAGGCATTTATGGTATTCCCTGCTCTTTTGTTAAAGATTGTTGTCGTGCCTTGTTAGAAGCCCTACTTTTCATTTATAACTTAATTTTGAGAACAGCTACATTTCCCTATATTTGGAAAATCGCTCGAATAACTCCCGTGTTTAAGAAAGGTGACCCAGCTGTACTCCAAAATTATCGGCCTATTTCTATTTTATGTAATTTTGCGAAATTATTCGAAATAATAATATATAATTGCGTTTATCCTAATGTTAGACCATATATTTCCCTGCACCAACACGTATTCTTAAATAAAAAAATCTACGATCACAAACTTAACCTGCTTAACTCAGTTTGCCTCGGAAATTCTCGATAAGCAAGGACAAGTAGACACAGTATACATGGATATTCAGAAAGCCTTTGATCAAATCGATCTATATTTATTAATAAAGAAATTAGATAACTTTGAATTTTCTGCAGGCTTAATTAACTTTTTACGTCTTATTTATTTAACCGCAGGCAGTTTGTCGAGTATGAGGGTTTTAGTTCGGATTACTACATTAATGCATCCGGACTACCACAAGGCTCCAATTTAGGACCACTTCTATTTCTCATTTACGTTAACGATATTAATGATGTTATTAGCTGTTCAAAATTAATGTTCGCGGATGATTTGAAAATCTATAAAGAGATAAGAACGATAAATGATTGTAGAATGATCCAGAATGACCTTAAAGCCGTATCTGATTGGTGTAGTGCGAACCATCTGTGCATTAATGTTCAAAAATGTTACGTTATCACTTTTTCTCGGAAAAATAAACCTGAAGAATATGATTATAAAATAAATTCAGAAAGTATAACCAGATGTACAGAAATCAAAGATTTGGGTATTATCTTCGATAACCAGTTAACATTTCGAGCCCATATTAATAGTGCTGTATCAAACTTATATAAAATGCTAGGCTTCATATTAAGAAACTGTAAGTGTTTTAGCAAAACTTCTAGCCTAACGTTATTATATTACGCATACGTTCGCTCAAGATTGAAATATGGTGCCATCATATGGTATCCGTGGTACACATGTCACGTGAATAATATTGAGTCAGTTCAGAGGAAGTTCCTAAAATATTTGCTTTTTAAGGAGGATGGCATTTACCCACCGAGAGGAATTAATACGTCAATTTTAACGAACCGTTTTAAAATCGTCTCATTAAAAACTCGTCGCGAAATAATTTCCATTAAATATTTATTCAGTTCAATTCACAATACTATTGATTGTCCCTTTTTGTTAGATAAAATCAATTTCCGCATACCCAGACTTGAAATCCGCCATCACACAACCTTCTATGTCAAGAAATATAGGACAAATATTATGGCGAGATCTCCAATTTATGTAATGTGCAATAATTTTAACAAAATCTCCCATCTATGTGTTAATTAATTTTGACATACTAGGCAGTATATTAAGTGAAATAATTATTATTGAATAGTAGGTTTAATTTTGTTTGTAACTTAAGTGTCAATATTATTTTTCTTTTTTATTCGCTATTATCATATGTGTTTCCTGTAATTGGGTGCTTACCTGTTGGAAATAAAGAGATTATTATTATTATTATTATTACTAGTCGTTTTATAGTCTTGTGGCTTGATAATATGAAGCAAATTTTTGTAATTCGTCGTCATAGCAAAACATAAGAATTTAGTGAGACAAGACCATTTTGTTTCATTCATGATGAACAACTCACTTGTAGAATTTTTTAGGAGTAGATATACGATCTTCATACATACACGCTCATATTTTCATTAACGGATTCCGTTGATTTAATCAAAAGCATTTATATTGAAAAAGTTCTGAGTAACTAAAACGCTTTAATTAACTTGTCGAACTATATTTCCAGCCGAAATTACCTTTAAGCTTCTTTTCAGCCATTGGGCTTATTCCTAGATGTTACAGCATACAAATGCCATGAAATAAATAGAGCTAATCCATGAAAATAAAAATATATCTCGCCATTTAGCCGAAACGGCTGTGGTACTAATTCGGCTGCATCCAGAAAAACGCATTTAACATTTTAAAGTTTAATTATGCATATATTAAATTTAAGTCACTATAATCGTACAATACTAATTAGGATTTAACGCGGATTATGGAGTTTGAAATAACTCTTTACGCAACTACTGCCATGCGGAATACTTTTAGTAAAACAATACTATTTGTTGATTTGCTTAAGGTTAGTGTTGACTCTGCTGTTTATATAAATTCACTGATATTCCCTGATGTATGGAAATAATCTCGGTTGTGTTCAGTTTATAAAAGGACAACAAATATAATGCAGAGAATTATAGACCAATAACCATCATTTGCAATTTTGTGAAAGTTTTTGAGTTTAATCCAAACATGTCATTATCTAGACACATACAAAACCAAATTATAATAAATCAACATGAATTTGTATCATACAGATCCACTGAAACTAATCTAACTTGTGTTGTGTAGTATGTTTCTGAAAAACTGGATGACAACAAACAGGTTGATATCATTTACACTGATTTTTCCAAGGCGTTTGATCGTCTAGATCACGGTATTCTGATACAAAAGCTAAGTAAATTTGGATTTTCGTTGGAATTATTAGATTTAATTATTTGATATTTAGAAAGTAGATGGCAATATGTAGAATACCATGGTTTCAGATCGTTAGATATCTTAGCTAGTTCAGGTGCTCCTCAGGGATCTATACTGGGACTGTAAGACCAAAACATCAAAAGTTTGTAGGATACATTTCCCTCTCTATTTTCGAGGGTGAGAAAAAAGATGGTGATAGTTTAGAGTTTTGAAACACTTGCGTACTACCCGTATCAAGGGAAAACCACCCCAATTTTTCGACTTCTCGGTTTTGGGTTTGCGAGGGCTCGTCGGATCGGGTTTTTTTGGTGAGTAATAATAAGTTTAGTTAATTTATACATTTGATAGAGGTAGTACGCAAGGGTTTCAGAACTCGAAACTATCACCATCGTTTTCCTCACTCTCGAAAATGGACAAACTTTTGATGTCTTTTTAGAACCTCGTTAAATGGACTATTAATGATTCTGTCTTCATCAAGTAGTGGCTTGCGCTATAATGCCTTTTGAGCATTGTACACATGAGAACTATTGTTCAGAAGGCCAAGACCTATAACATACTAAAATTTGGTGCAATTTAGCCGAGGGTCATTTTCCTATCATTCCGTGCGGTGTCCTTTGAGATAAATCATATACAGGATGAACTATGGTATACGAAGCAATCCAACAATTTTTTTTGGAACCGCCCCTGAATTTTTTAAATTTTGGATATGTATGATGGTTGTTAGGCAACAGTGTACATTGTTGTAAAAAGTGAGACAAATCGGACTAACCGTTAAAATGTTATGACCAAAACAATTTTTGGAAAAAATCATAAAGCAGTCTGTATGATAGTAAAGAAAGGGAACAAACACTTTTTAAAGATCACTTGGTATTCGTCTTAGGTGCCTCTACTTACGGTAGAAGTACTGTTCCTCATGGCTCATACTGCACATTTGACATAAATATTTATACTTTTAGTGTATTATTAAAGTAATAACCTTGTAACTGGTTATCTGTTGGGTGGTTGGAATGAATAAATAAATTTGCCTGAGTAAAGATTCCACCTGAAATTAAATTGATTTATTATGTACTCTACGGAGATTCTCACAGTATTTTTCATTCAATACATTTTCTGTTACTTTCATTTGTTCTTTAAATTTTGCATCCAGCTTAAAATCATTACTATTATTTTAAGTATCATATCACAAAATGTGAATAAGTCGTTTTATATTTGTTATTTGTAAATCTATTCTATTGTTACTTGCATTTTATGAAGCTAAATATAATAGAACGCTGTTTCATCGGCTCTGTTATTATTAATCTAATGTAAGCGAGAAATTAGAATGGCGCTTTAAATAATTGCAGATGAATATTAAAACTTGCACAAGAAAACCATTTTCAGGAAATATTCCGCTTTTGTTTTATCAACTTTGCAAATGACCTTAAGTAGATTTTCGGATAGAATTACTGTCGGATGGAAATTAAGGAAGTGCAAGGGTAGTTCAGTAGACTATTGAATATTTTAATACTGAACTAAGTTTTAAGATGAGGCTTGATTAAATAAAAGCATTTTTGACGTTTTAAAAGCTCTGGAATTATATCGCGAGAATTTGTATTTGCACAAAATGAGGGAAGATTATGTTATATAATTCCAGCACTGCAGACTGCAGTATTAATCGACTGATACTTCACAAATTATTATAATGTGTAAATGCTGAATATAGATTGTCTTTTGAATGTTATGGTCACATGGCATATGCATGGAGATATTCATATACCATTTGCATTCGAACAAGATCACTGAATTCATCTCAAAGTCCACAAACCTATTCAGTCTATGCTATTGGCGAAGTAATATTTGAATGTATTGTACTATGCTGTTCAAAATATAAACGTCAAACTATAATTTCCAATCGACGTGTTACTATAAATTTAAAAAGTTTCGACAACTCTTTTCTATGAAGTTTTTCAATAGTATGAATTTACCAAGTTATAAAACTTTTAAAATTGCTTACAACACTAAGTTATAAAGCTTCTCGCACCTGGAAAATTGCAAATAATATGTGAAGTGTCAAACTTGTCGAAGGGTTTAAATATACTGCCTGCGAGGGCGATGAAAGCCCTATCCACCATTTTACAGGAAGATTTGTAAAATATTACTATTTTGATACCCTCTAAAGTAACGTGTCACTTGGCAGAGATTAGAGATTGCCTTTTTAAAATTTTTCTAGCTGAGGCAGCTGAAAAAATGTTTGAATGAATTATTGAACAATTGAACATTTCCGTTTTCACTCATTCTTAGCCGAAGGAAGGTAGCTTGAAGTCTGATTTATGGGCGAAGTTAGGCATGGTTGATTGACAGTAGAGTCGTTCTAATAAAACCATGCTTAGACTCAGCTCCGCAAACTTCCGAGTAGTGTTACCACTACTCGGAAATAATTAATTGGATGGACTGTGATTTATCTTCTCCCCATTGTTAATAGATATCAGTGACGATGAGATTAAATCACATATTCAAAGTGACTCGATCCCTAATTGGGATATAACATTCAAGACATTCGTATTCCCATTTCACACACAGGCAGTTGAACGATGTGTGAAACTCGTGACAGAAGTCTCACGAAAAGTTTGCGGCCACACATCGTCAACATATCTTACCCAAAAATCTATGTATTTAAGGAGATTATTGTTGGTGGTAAAAAGATTGTTTTCAAAATTTGCCATGAATATTTTAGCTAATAATGGGCTTAACGGACTACCCATGGGTAAGCCGTTTACTTGTGTATACATTTTATTATCTTTATTATATTTATTGTTTATTATATATATATATATATATATATATATATATATATATTGTTATTATACATGATTTGCAGGAAACAACTACTCAGCGGGCAAATACCCCGACCTGCATTGAACTGAACCCAAAACAATTACTAAAATTTTCAGTTTCGACATGGACATTGCCAAGAAGCAAATGCCACGTAATTTGAACATTAATCTAATTATTCTTTGCTGTATTTATTAATTCTTGTACATACGGAAATGTGTGTTGTTATCGAAGCTCTCCAGAATATCGTTAATAAACATGACAAAGGAAAGTGGACCAAGTATCGACCCCTGCGGTACACCGGATCTTTGCAAGAAACTGACAAACTTATAACCTGGATACTGAACAAATTGATATCTAGTAACGAATAAGAAAGGCTTAAATTGTCTATTTTACTAATCAAAGTATGGTGATTTAACTTGTGAAAGACCTTGGAGAAATCCGTGTAGATAATATGAACTTGACCACCTCTATCCAGACTTTCACAAAGAAATTGTGTTTTGCACAAAAGTTTATGGCAGTTGACCTACCTTTCATGAAACCATGTTGATCGGGAGATATTGTGCCAGAGACGTGAGAATATATGGAAGAGTTAAGAATTACTTCAAACATTTTTCCAAAACTACAAATAATAGAAATTGGTCTATAATTCATTATCTCGTTCAAGTCACCTTTTTGAATACAGAACACATACGGGAAGATTCCCACCTCTGAGGAAAACTTGCACTTCTTAGCATTACATTATAAATAATTAATATGTATAGTGGCTTTAGTTTTTTATGGCTTTAACTATCCCCTCCTCAGTGATAACAGACAGATTTAAGTCATTGGAATTAATCTTACGCCTGTCATTATGTAAGGCAGGCGGCTAAATCACGACTATATCTCGTTGCATAGAGGTCAATTAAAGTCAGCTTGAACACCTAATAAAGGAATTTTTTATATTGAAACCTATATTTAATTTAAAGTAATGTGTACCTCACGAACTATTCACATTAGACTCCCATATTTATACATTTTTGTTAATAAGCTGTTCGAGGGGAAGCTAAGTAGATAAGCTATGCATATTCTGGTCCAAAATCACATGTATTTTCTTATGGAAGTTCATTCTGGTTATAGAGCCGGCTGAAGTTAGCTGCGGATGGTAGAGTGAAGTCACCCTAATTCCTATGTATCCCCTTAAACAGGCCTTAAACAGCTTAAACAAGTCTCAAGTAGCTATAAACAGGTCTCAAACAGCTGTAAACAAATCATAAACAGATATAAATAGATTTACTTCTACATGTTTAAGAGGATACATAGGAATTAAAGTGACTTCACTCTACCATCCGCAGCTAACTTCAGCCGGCTCTATACAAGAATGACCTTGAAAACCAGAATCAACCGCCATAAGAAAATACATGGGATTGTGAGCCAGAACATACATAGCTTATCTACTAAGATAATGACCTAAAACATATGGTGTGTTCCATTTAAAAGGGTGTGGCTCTGTGGCAAGAGCCAATGCTACGTCCATTCATGCGAAAGTGTGGCCACCAATTATTGTCTTTTCGACACGTTTTTGGATAGTTGTCATTGAAATGCATATTTCTATATACCTAATTTATGTAAAGGATGTTAACTTACCTAAATAGCCCCTTTGCACCCGCACATGGAGCATTCCTGCAATAAAAAACTATTATTAATATTGTTATAGTTGTTTGCAATTTTGCGCTGCAGATAAAGAATGCAACAAAAACTTTACGCACTCATTAAAATACTGTTACTATCTGTCTATTTCGCCCGCAAATTAAATCACTGGCCTTTATAGGTTTTTAGTGTACGTCAGCTTGTTTTATGACACCACACCGAATGGTTCACCGGCGTTAATAATGAGCTCGTAAAGTTTTTATTGTCTTTATTATATGAGGTATATGCGAGTTTATACCTACAACTAATATTTATTTACCCTCCTGCAAAATAAACGTTTAATAAACATATTATCGGTAGCGTATATCTGGTATTTTTGCCTTCCACATTGAAGCAAATAAACAAACATTATTTCAGGATTGGATGGTTATTTTAAACACAATAATTTAATTTAGCTTCTATGTAAATTTTGTTACAAATTCATATTAACCAGTTTATTAAATTTAAGCTAAAATTGATTTCAAAGTTAAAATATACATAATAATATATGCGCATATCACTTTATATTAAATTATTGTTTCATTTGCCAACATATATCACATTACATGGGATTATGTTAAATAGTTAGTTTTAAATATAGAAAGTTGGTTCTGAAAAATATTACTAATTCTATTAAATGTGTTAAAAGCTTTGAATGTGTATGGTGGAATCTCAGGATTTCTAGAAAAAGCTCAAAAAAATTGGCGAATTTTATTCATTCAATGCAAAATATTCAGGTTTCTTCAAGCACTCAACATGAAAGGCAAAACCATATTATTATCTAAATAAATTCTAAACTACCAATGGCAAAGCATTCAATAAGTAGACAGACAATGAGAGACTTGAACTTTTCCCACTACCATGCACCACTGCGATATTCCCCACTCATTCTTCCCCAACTAGCTTTTATGCAAGTCGAAAGTAGGAAGATATTTGGAAGTGATGGCAGATATCATTGGTCTTTTTGAAATACCGTATGTCACATATTAGGAAAAACGTTAAATCATACGCTTCCAGTCTTTTAAGAGAAAAGTTTTCGAGTAAATGTTAAATGAAGGAATCGACAGAAGTTCCCACTGGCTTTCCATACCTGATGACGTTTTGCCCTGAATTCTGGTAGGCAACCAGCGTCCACACGATCACTTTCCGATCCATTTTTACACTAAAATGGGGAACAAAAATTCGAGTCGGTCAGACGTTGGTCACCGACTTCCTAGTTATAGTCTTTTGAGTACTTAGCGGGACGTCGCGTCGTCTGTAAGTGCATAGTACTGACTTTTATGTGACGAGCTCGTCAGTGCAAGGTAGGCATGTGACGACCGACACGAGGATCTCTTGACTATTTGGTACATTTCGGTATTTTTAGCATAGCGACATGTAAAATAGTCAGCAGTCGCCATTTAGCGGTCCAGTGTCTGTTGCAATCGAAAAATAAATAGCCTGACTGGGCTTAGCATAGTTCAAATGTACTTTTAGATAATATTTTAATCGCAAACTCCTCTATAAAATCCCTATTTTACTATAAGGAACGTAACCAGACTGCAACCAACAGCTACTCTCCGGGCTATATAGCCAATTTTCGCAATGCCACACAATAAGAGAGTTGTTCCCAGGTTATGCCCAATCGATGTTTCCAAACGCAAGGTTAAATCAAATAACTTCCAGAATCTTGACGTTACACGACCTCGCAATTTGTTGATTTCACATGAGAAAGAATGTATCGATTATATGTCCATTAACCCTGTGATAAGTCCAATATCCAAACGTTAACTTCAGAGTCTTAGTTTCATCCTTTAGACCTACATACACGCTGAGAATCCTGCCTTCTCCTGTTATTTGTCTTGTCAGAACATGCACTTATAATACAATTACCTTGCTGTGCACAATATTAGTTCTAAATTCAATTTTAAATCGGGAAAGCCTTAAAGTAAGTTAATTAAAGCGGCTCTTAAATTAATTGGTCGCCATTACTGAACCTTCTGTTAAAGTCATTTTGTATTTATATGCTAGTGAGCCTTAATTAAATAATGCAAGCACAGGCAAAACATGAGTATGGTCGGTAAAAGCTTATTACGCAGCTTCTCAGAAATACAACTGAGGATTCAGCTCCGATGTCGGAGTAAAACTGGATATTTATGAATTAAGCTCGTATCAATTACAATAGTAATGGTAAAAATGAGACGTCTAAATTGCGCCATCTGTGTTCCGTGCGAAAAATCTTAACCGTATTTACAAATGACAGAATTATAGAATAGACTAGATATTCTTTACATCCAATATGCCTTGTTACAAGAACAATATCGATTTTATTACAGTAAATGACAATGGGAAACTTATTTAAATCAAGAGATTTCCCAATTATTTTTAATCCAGAATAAGCGGTCCAAAAAATACGCATTCTTTTGTAAATAATGTCCGGAGGTTGTATTCTAATCTTTATTTTTCAAGATTCTATTTAAACCGATTCGATTGCCGAACATTCATTTGCAGTATTTCTACATTAAGTCCGCTACATTTATCCAGGGATGAGGTAATGGACACGACTAGTTTCCATTACTGAAGGGCATATATCAAACCGTCAATCTTTATTAATGTCTGTAGCAAGCATAAATCAAGCACCTTATATTTAAGCTAATAATGTCTCATCTCTATTCCAGTTGATCCAAATGTCATAGGCGAATGCCAATCAGACCCTTGTGAGTTGTGCGGATAATTTTATTATAGAAGTATACAGATATGTAAATAAATTCAATTAAACATCAAGAACGGATAACCCAGAAAGCTACAGGCTTAACAATATATATTTCTACTAAAATACTGAGAACTAACAGCACGCTCATTAACATGGGTTCAGTTTTAATAGATCAATAACAACAAACTTTTTTGATGTACGTTATACATACAGAATAATTTAATTTAGATTTTCTCTCCAGTTTACAAAAAGCATTTTTTTCTGTGTAGAGGAATTTTGTATAGAAGAAATTATTGGTTTTGAAGAAAAATTGAAACTGGTCTGTTTCTTTTAATGGTATTAATACAAAAATTTGACTGGCCCCCACGGTCTCCCGATTTGACCCCTCTTCATTATATGTAGGTTATGGACTTAAAATGGGCACAAAAATTGCCATATTGCGTCTAATATACGTACGTCTTATTTTATTTATTTATTTAAAAGTACAATTGCCCAGACGGCTAAAAATCGAATTAAAGGGCAGGAAGATACAAGTAATTAAGATATGAACAATCTATATCCTTACATATATCAATAATTATGAAACAACAAAAAAAGTGATATATTTACAACAAACCGATAAACTTTCAACTTATTGAATTAAAAATAGTAACAATAGTTATAACAATCACATCAATTTATCAGTGAAATATGTGAATTAACTATCAAAAATTTACAATACAATCTATAATAGCAATTCAGAATAACGAAAAAACAACCTCAAATACTAATATATTTATATATACAGGGTGTCTCACCGGGAACTAAATCGATCGATATAGAGAAAAGTACGCATCAGAAAATTTTGAAAATTTAGATAATTACTAGTGTCGGTGTGGCCAATCCAACTAAAATAATTACAAGCAGCTGGTACTTCCGCTTATATCGGAAGTCGATATCAACTTGATTATTTCAAATGGAACACCCTATATATTTTAGGGTTTTCCAAAAGAGCAATTCTGAGTCGAAAATATGTAGCATATCCTATACCTAAACGTAGCCGTTTCAGAGATATTTGACATTTTATAGAAAATTTGACAGGTGCAACGGTTTGCAAGAACCGTTATAACTTTCTTCCTGTAAAAGATCATCCTTTGCTTCTTGTCACATAAAAAGAGCACAAGGAGAACTACGATCTACAACTGAAATAAATTCAATAATATCATACCAAGTGTTCCGTTTTTCGCGTTACATTTCGTCAACTTCAAACCCCGCAAACTTGTTTAGGTCAAATGGAACACCCTGCATTTTTTTAAGTCAAGTTGTGTAAAATTGAATTCCCTTTTTTTAACATTAGCATTGTGGGGGTTAAAGTTACAACTTTTTGAAGTATTTGCGATTTTATTAGAAATTCATGAATTGTTGTAATCATTTTATTAAAATAGCCATGATTAGAAACAATCAGTCATTATCTTATGTCAAAAAATGACAGCACGTTTAAATTACACCCACGAAGACTTTTTAAATTTGTTTATTATTTATGGAGAATGTGATAAAGTAATATCAAGAACTTGCAGCAGATTTGCTACTCGATATCCAGAAAAACGGAAACCGTCACCAAACAGTGTAAAACGCATACTGGAAAATTTTAAAAATTATGGATCTGTCAAGGCAAAAATGCAGAGAAGAAAGCCTATTGTTAATGACGAAAACATTGAAATAGCCATTCTGGGATATTTTCATGCATTTCCAAGGATGTCATTAAGACAAGCTGTTCTGGAATCGGGACTATGCAAGGATTCAATTCACAGAATCTTATTAAAACATAAGTTTCACCCGTTTTCATTCCATATGGTTCAAGAATTAAAAGAAACGGATTTCCTTAGAAGACAGAATTTTTGTGAGTTTATTCTAACGATAGAGTGGTGGCACTACAATTTTATCAGGAAAATTTAAACGGTAAATTAAATTTTCTCTTCTGCTAATATGTATAGGTAAATTTTTGTTTTTTGTTTTGTCTTAGACAGATAAGAACAAAATAAATTAATAAAGTGCGAGGTTAGTCCAAACGCTAATTTGTAGTATGTGTTGGAATTTTCTGGAAATATAATAAAATATTGAGAAACTTGATTGCAAATGTATTGAAAAACGCGTCCTATTTCTTTTAATAGCTTTTAATTTATCTCCATTTCTATAAATATTAGTGAACAACTTTTAAAGTCTTTTTATCACATAATTTGATTATTGTTTTCGATAGTGAGAGTGTAACGAGTAAATAAATAAATAAAAATACAGATTTGTAATGCATTTGTGAAGTCTAAGCTTTAGTACAGTGCCATAGTACGACGACCAGGATGAAATGTCTACCCTGGAACTTGGAAGACATTCAAAGACATTTCTATTAACTTTTCGCGATTAAAAATAGCAGCAAAAAATATTGTAAAATTAGAACTAACATTTATTCGATTATAACTTTCTTACCAACAGTAAAATAGCTCTACTAATATTTTGGCCCAGAAACTACATACTTAATCTATTAATAAAGTTATTAAGATTTATCCTAAATCTATAATTACATTATTTCGTAGTTCTGAATTAAGCAGACGCTATGTAAGGTATTTTCTTTAAACTCAAAAGCTCCTTCTCAATCTATGATAATATTATGAACGTAATCCCGGTTCTGACATTTAATTTAAGGGACCATCGAGAAACGTATTACATGACATCTCATTTTTGCATAGACTCCTGCATCAAATTGTTTGATGCACTGGATTTTCCAGAACAAAATTGAAGAGATGCAAATCTGCATATCAAAGCGGGAGCATTTCCTTAAAAATTCACGTTCTCTACTACCCGTCCTTTGTGGATATACCAAATACTTTCACATAAATAGAACACGAAGGTTTTGCATTTTGTAATATTTTATTCACACCACTATAACGTTGCGGGATTTTCATACTTTATAAGCTTATGATGAGTCGAGAGAGAATTTCTAGGATTCTAGGGTAGGATAACATTTATACTAGGATTTAAATAAGGCATTTGTAACAGTAGTTATTTTTACCCGTTGGAGGTAAGAGTTTGTTTTATACATATCCTATGAAATAAACGTCGTTTTATATATAAAAAAAAGCCTATTAAACTCCATGGAAAACTCTGTGTATGTTACAGTCTTAAATGACGCATCTGCTCGTATTTTTTGTGTGTTTATTCTTACAAAGAACTTCAGTAATCCCTTTGATAAAAAGCTGTTAAGTCGAAACATCAGCGAATTATCTGATTCATTGCTTTCTTTGTTTTACTCCGACATTCTTCGAGTTAAAAGCGAAATGCTAAGGCTTCCAAGATATCTCTCAGCCTCAACGATCTCCTTGGAGCCTGTCCGAAATTTATTCCATTTTATTTTCTATCGTCTGTCTATTTTACGAGGGCCACACCAATTATTTCGCTTAATATCTATTGCAGAAGACAATAAGAATAATAATGTGTGTAAAAAAATTTGAAAGACGCACTTGGGTTTGACACGTTGTTGTGCAAAAACGAAAAGAACAAATCTCAAAGTATTCGACGACACCATTAATTCCGTTTATTTTTCTCTTTCCAACGATACGATTAACATGAGTAACATGTCTAGTGTATACTAGTGAACTTCCAATATTATTCTATTTTATTGCTGTTTTATTTATTTTATGAAGTTCCGGTATAAATTCTAAATTTAAATGTTGCAAAACTAAGCCTTTTGTACATTATGTATGTACGAAATGTAGTGAAATTATTCACAAATGCTGTATAAGTAAACCTAACCTAGGATAGATACGTTTTATCAAAGGAAATAAAATTGTTTGCTGTGAAAATGACGAGGACTTTTGTAAAACAAAAAGTCTGGAAGAAGAAAAAAATGAAAAATTGGAAAAAAATTTATGTGAATTCACTGAAGACGCGGAAATGAAAGAAAGGGATATCAGAAAAATGAACAGAGACAGTGAAATATTTTTAAATGAAGTTGCCACGAGGGAAGAAGAACTGAACGACTTAATACAACAACAAGAAAATACAATAAAGGAGTTTACTGCGTATATGGATGAGTTAAAGATGTGCATTATTAGTGGACACGAGAAAATACACATTAGTGCAGAGAGACTGCTTTCCAAGAAAGATTTTCTACGAATGTTTGAGTGGAACTTTTAGGGACTAAAGTAATTGGACCTTATTTCTCTATGGCCAGTTCGATCACCAGATATTACTCCCTTGGATTTTTTTGTCTGGGGTTACATTAAAGACAAGGTATTTCAAATTGCCCCTGGAAATATTGAGGACCAGAATTAGAAACGCATGTGAGGCAATTACTCCTGAAATGCTCCAAAATGTAATGCGTGAGGTGTCTCGTAGAGCACGTTTGTGTATTAGAATGCATGGTGCACAATTTGAGCATTTGTAGTTAGGAAAATAAATACACATATTTTCTTTTTAGTATGGTAGTAGGTAGTACTGTTATACATATTTTTTCGTTTTTTGGATGTTCATTTTGTATTTATATTTTTATTTATGAGATATTTGTTTGCTTGTATTAAATTATAATAAATAATTATTGAATTATAATTATTATAAAGTAAATATTTACTATTATGACATAGTGTTACATGGCCTATGTCCATTTAACAGTTTTATATAAAAACTAGTGTTTTGTTTATGTTTACCACGATCTGTGTAACATTTTGATTCGGTTTTTGTAAGCGAAATTGTTTTCAACTAACAGAATTTTACTTGTATAACTGCTAAACCATTTCACACTGTTTTATGGACATATTTTTATATCTTAGGATCTCAGTCATGTTTTCTACACTACTATGTATTTCCGATAGTAGAGGAAGTTAGCCGTAGGTCGGTCTCCCCCCACCACTGACCTTGACCTTGACCGTGCACCTGTGGTCCGTTCCTTCAAGGCCACGGTGGCATCGTAGGTTCGCATAGCATATACCGTGACCTTGACCTTGGACGGCCGCAGTGCGTTTCGACTTCAAGGGCGCAGTGTTGCTGTTACCCAGAACGATCACTTGCGGTGACCTTGGCCTTGGCTAACACTATTAGAGAATGCAAGGACGGAGCTTCCTCCTTGCCACGCAACTCGTAATGTGCCGTGGTTTGATATTTTGTGACGTAGTATATCTTTTCTATAAAAGAGTGAAAGGAGTTAATATGGGATCATTCTTAACGT
This sequence comes from Leptura quadrifasciata, assembly GCA_963675555.1. NCBI lineage: Eukaryota > Metazoa > Arthropoda > Insecta > Coleoptera > Cerambycidae > Leptura > Leptura quadrifasciata. The sequence continues at coordinate 5,889,316 of OY776681.1, read as the reverse complement.
CAATTTCCTAGAGTAAAGAAGCAAATATGTATTCGTGCAGTTTTTGTGGTGCAAGCTTCACTCGCAGTGACAATATGCGACGTCATCAGAGGGAGGCGTGTAACAGTTTAAATGGTAATGGACCGCCAGCAAAGAAAGTGAAATTGGATTCGAATCCATCAACATCGGTAATTATGCAGACGTGTTATAGCTGTAATGTGACTTTAACAACTAACCAAATGAAGTCTCATAAAAGAACACTACAACACAGAACAAATTCATGTGTACGTTTGATGGATGGTACAGAAATTGTTCGCAGTGCTTTCAAATATAGAATCATAACATACCGAGTGCATAGTGATAATGAGAAACTGGACTATATAATATTTTTCAACGAAATTCGACATAAAATATTGAATTTACTAGAAGAAATATTATTACTTCATAAAACTGTGAAAGTAAACATGGAGACATTTGCCAGCTATATATTACAAGCACAAGAAATAGCTGAAATTAAATCGTTTAATACGTGTAATAAAATATTGGATCAAGGTGTGGATTTAAACATTGCACTCGACACTTTTATAGACATGATGGTTGCGCAAACTACTGAGTTCCAAGAGCGTGATTCTGGTATGTAAATATCTTCTGGTATGTGGAATAACAATTGACATTTTTTTTTTTATTTTTAGGGTGGGCCCTCGAACAAATAAAATTTGTTGAAATTAATATAAACAAGTACAGTCCAATGGGTGGTTCATCATATATCAAGTTACCAAAGTTCATCGCAAATAAGAAGGCCGTAGTGAATATAGAAAACCAGGACCAATACTGTTTTGCTTGGGCAGTCACTTCAGCATTGTATCCTGCAAATGGTGGTACATCTCAAATGTCATCTTATCCACATTATTCAAGAGTTCTAAATTTGACAGGTATGAATTTTCCAATGAAATTGAGAGACATTTCAAAATTTGAGGAATTGAATAATATATCTATTAATGTGTATGGGTTAGAAAAGAAATTCGAGAATAATAAAGTAAAATATGATGTTGTCGGACCTTTGCGTTATTCTCAGAAGAAACTACGTATTCATGTTAACTTATTATTAATTTCCGCGGAATGTGATCAGAATCATCATTGTAAATCGGATTGTGCTAAAACTCACTATTGTTGGATAAAAAATTTATCTGGATTAGTATCAAATCAAATATCCGCTCACGGACATAGAAAATATTTTTGTGATGGGTGTTTGCTGTATTTCTGTAACGAACGTCAGCTAATGTCTCACCAAACAAATGATTGTAATCATATTTACACTACAACACCATCGACACAATTTCGGGTTGATAAATATGGGAAACGTGTACCGGAAAATATATTAAAATTTGAGAATTTTGACAGACAAATGCAAGTACCATTTGTAGTATATGCAGACTTTGAATCCATTTTGAAACCGATAAATACTTGCGAGCCAAATCCTGAACGCTCTTATACCAACAAAACGTTTATTCATGAACCTTACTCTTTCGCGTATTACATAAAATGTTCCTTTGATAATAGCATTTCTAAATTTGAACTATATCGCGGATCTGATGCAGCAAAAGTATTTGTATCATGTATAGAGGCTGATTTAAGGGAAATTTATAATAGATATATGAAAGATGTAATCCCCATGTCCCCGCTTACAGCGATAGAAAGAGAAAATTTTGACAATGCAACCATCTGTGGTATATGTGAGAAGCCTTTTGCAGAAGGTGATATAAAGGTGAAAGATCATTGCCACTTAACTGGTAAGATACGATTCGGTGCCGCGCACTCGATCTGTAATTTAAATTATAAACTACCAAATTTTGTACCTATCATATTTCACAACATGAGTGGATACGATATTCACTTATTTGTAAAAGAGTTATGCGCTCATAAAGATAAAGTTGACGTAATACCACAAAACAAAGAAAAATATATATCTTTTACAAAACATCTTTACATGCATGATTACGTTACTGACAAGGGGGAAACAAAAAATAAATATTTGCGGTTACGTTTCATCGATAGTTTTAAATTTATGTCAGCATCACTACAAAATTTAGGGGAAAATTTAAATGAAGGTCAAATGGTGACAATGAAGAACTTTTTTACCGATAATGCAAAATTTATTTTAATGCGACGGAAGGGTGTATTTCCATATAGTTTCGTAGATAACTTAGAGAAATTAAATAATCGTGTTCTACCCACCAAGCAGGAATTCTATGACAGCCTAAATGAAACACATATATCAGATGACGATTATGAAAGGGCTAAAAATGTGTGGGAATTGTTTGAGTGCCAGAGTTTGGGTGACTATTCAGACCTGTATTTAAAATCAGATGTCCTTCTTTTGTGTGACGTATTTGAAAATTTTCGTAAAATTTGCGTGAATAAATATAAATTGGATCCAGCTCAATATTACACAGCTCCAGGTTTATCTTGGGACGCTATGTTGAAACTAACAGCGGTAGAACTTGAATTGTTAACAGATATCGATATGATACATTTTTTTAAAAAAGCTATACGCGGTGGTGTCAGCCAGTGTACAGAAAGGAAGCATATCGCAAATAATAAGTTTGTACCCAATTATGATCCCTCAGAACCGTCGTCATTTATCACATATCTTGATGCTACGAACTTATACGGTCATAGTATGTCCCAAGCATTACCAACAGGGGGATTTGAGTGGCTGTCCGAAAGAGAAATTATCGACTTAGATGTTACTAATATTTCAGACGAGAGTCCACACGGGTATGTTTTTGAAGTAGACATACATTATCCGCAAGAGTTACACGATTTACATTCAGATCTCCCTTTCTTAGTAGAAAATATTATACCCCCCCAATCAAAATCAAAATCACCAAAATTAATCCCAAATTTGAATGATAAGAGACGATATGTTGTGCATTATAGAAACTTGAAACAAGCCATTGAAAATGGTTTAATGGTGTTAAAAACCCATAGAGTACTTAAGTTCAAGCAGTCGCCCTGGTTAAAAAAATACATCGATTTAAATACGCAAATGAGAAATTCAGCGACCAATAAATTTGAAAAAGACCAATATAAATTAATGAATAATGCAGTATTTGGTAAAACCATGGAAAATGTTGATAATAGAAGAGATATAAAGTTGATTACTCATTGGGAAAATGTTAGAAGAACTATAGGTGCAAACGCATTAATCGCTCGTCCAAATTTCAAATCTTGCACAATTTTTTCTGAGGATTTTGTAGCGATTGAAATGAGCAAATTGCAAGTAGTCTATAACAAACCAATTTACGTAGGATTTTGTATTCTTGAATTATCGAAGACGGTACTGTATAATTTTTTTTATGGTGTTATTAAACGTCAATTCGGTGCTAATGCTTCTTTGTTGTACACCGACACCGATTCCTTAATTATGAAAGTTTATACAGATAACTTCTATGACTTTATTGTACAAAATCCAGAAAAATTTGATACTTCTAATTACAGGGAGGGAAATAAATTTAATATTCCAAAAGGCTCGTCTGTGCTTGGGAATATGAAAGACGAATTCCCCGAAGATCCTATTATCAGCTTTTATGGTACTGGAGCGAAAGCGTACTACGTGCAATCGGTCGGTAATGAGTTGAAAAAAGCCAAGGGAGTAAAGAAATCTGTGATTGAAAAACAACTTACAATAGATGACTACAGAAAAATTGTTGAGCAGGGCGGGTTAATATTTCGTAAAATGAATACTTTCAGAAGTCACTTGCATGATATCTATACAGAGATGCGGAATAAAGTTGCTCTTTCTTATTATGACGATAAACGTTTTGTGATTCCCAATACCACTAAAACTCTACCCTGGGGTCACTCAGACATAACATTTTTTCAGAGTGAACCAGAGCAGAATTTAAAGTGGTTAATATCAGCCTTAAATAGTGTCGTTGAACGAAATGTTTTAAAGGATGATGATAAACTAGATGTGTTACTCAAAGCAATGAATGAGTTGAGTGATTAATTGTTAATAATGTTTCTACTTGTTAACGCAAAGGTCGACAATTATAATATTCAATTGAAAAATTCATTGTGATATTTCATGTTATGTGTAAGTCGAAGTAAGAGATATTTGTATGAAATAAAATGTTAATTTATAAATAAAGATTTAAATTACTAAATGGTATTTTTATTGTATGAGTACTGTAGGCAATAAGATAGAGAGAGACGATAGGAAGAGTGGGGTGGGAAGTAGGGGGTTAGTTAGAGTGTGTAGGGAAATAATTTGAACCAATAGGAACAAGAGTGGTAGGGAGTGGAGGGGTTAGTTCAGCGTTATGGGCTTCAGAGATGCTACAAAGATTCTTTCCGTCTCCAGCTCTCGAGTTGTAAGGAAGTGTGCAAAATAGTGCTGTCTGCTCTATTCCTAGCATTCTTTGTGTTCTGTGTTTTGTGTTTCGTGCCCGTTTCTCGTGTCCGTTTTGTGTTTGTTGTGACAATGGTAGGACAAAAAAAGATTGGTGTTTCTGGTGGTAGCGGTAAGGGAGGCGCTTTGTTGAGTGCTGTGGCTGCATACTTAATTAATTATATGCCAGGGCAAGACGACAATGGCGACGCTTGTCCGGGTAATGGTGTGGCGAACAATGGCGACGCTTGTCCGGGTAATGGTGTGGCGAACAACCAGACGAGCCCTGGCGTGGGTGACAATGGCGACGCTTGTCCGGGTAATGGTGTGGCGAACAACCAGACGAGTCCTGGCGTGGGTTTACTACCGGATATTGAAATCCCGACGGATTTGACCGATTTGAACGATGATTTGCTGGGTGATTTCGATTTCTCCGAATTGGACGCGCAGGCTTTGGCTTCAGATGAAGCCAGAGCTAGTACATCTAATGGAGAGGCCTACCCGAACGCCGCGTGGTCTAGGTTCCCTACGGTTACGGAGACAAATTCTGAGGACGAATTTCAACCTGCGCAACCAAAGATTTATTCGCAGAAAGGCCAAAAGAAGATGACGACGCATCCTTCAACATCTACAAAGCAGACGCAGGTAGAGAATACCGAGAAAGATGATGACGTGTCGATTCTTAGAAGAATTTTATCGGCGCAAGCATCTGTACCTGCTCGCCTGAGCCCTATTCCCGATGTTGGCTCAGACGAGGGGCAGGTAGAGATACCTGAAAAGCCTAAGAAAGCAGCAGCTAAAAATAAAAAGCCGTTATCGGGAAGGAAACCGGTGGTTAAAAAAGCTGCTGCAAAAAAGTCGGTAGCTAAGAAACCGAAAAAAGATGCTGCAAAAAAGCCGACGAAAGTGCAACCGGTATGTTCGAGCGCGCCGTTGCCAGGATGCTCTCATGCGGTGTTGCCAACGCAGGAACCCCGTAACCGTGCTCTGGTTGTGAATGAAAGTGATTCTGATTCACAATCGGAGTTATTCTCCCAAGAAGAGCAAAATGAAACTTTCAAAAATTTCTTGAACATGTATGAACAGTTGCAGCGGGAGGATAGGGAACTTAAAAGTGCAACTGATGATGACAGCAAATTAAAGGATCACGCGCAGTCCCTCAAAAGGAAGGCGGAGATGTTGAATTCTCGGGCCGATGAAATGCTCAGAGGCATTGCGAAGCGTCGCAAAGCCTCTGAGAGATGTACAAGGAAGCTAAATGCTATAAAAAAGAAACTGGGAATAAGGTAGTGCGTAAACACACTACAGAATGTTGCATTAAAAATGTTTGTACATAAATTTAGTATTAGGTTAGGGTTAAGAGAAAAAATGTAAAAAAATATAAAAGTAAAAATGTAAAACTGAAAAAAAATGAGGTTAGATTAGGTTAGAAAAATGTAAAAAATTTAAATGTAAAAAAATAGGTTAGGTTAGAAAAAATGTAAAAAAAAATTTAAATGCAAAAATGTGAAAAAAAAATTAGGTTAGGTTAGGTTAGGTTAGAAAAAATGTAAATGTAGAAAGTAATAACACCCCCCCCCCCCAACCCCCCCCCCCGCGTCACGCGCTGGGTTATGGTTAGTTCAGGTTTATATATAAAAAAAAAAAAAAAAAAAAAAAAAAAAAAAAGCGGGTCAAAAAATTAAAAAAAGGTTTATGCGGGCGAAGCGACCGAAGGCTGCAAGCGTCGCCCCCGCCTCTGCCAAAACCCCCCGCGCCCACCCACCCACCCGGGGGGGGGGGGACCAAGGTAGCGCAGTGGTATAGCGGAAAATTGTTATTTAATTTTATAATTATAATTTTATAACTCTATAATTTTATAATTATAATTTTATAATTCTATAATTTTATAATTCTATAATTTTATAATTTTATAATTTACGTGTTGAAAAAAATCCCTGCAAGTGCTAGGGATTGAACTACCAAACCTTCGTTCACAAAGTTTACAAAGCAAGCCACGTTACCACTGGGCTACCTTGGTCCTAGGAAACTCTTATACTTTACTCTTATACTTACCTATAACGCGAGTTTATATATATATTTCATGGAATTTTTGGTAAATTGTGTATTTAAGTATATAATTAGATTAGAACTGTTGTATTCATCGTAGATGAAATAAAAAATAAATTTTAATACATTTATTTATACACAAATATTGGACAAAAAAAATATATATATATATATATATATATATATAAACAACTGAAAAACTTCCAAAGTACACTCAGACACGCGTAAGGGGTCATTTTCGACTAAACTGACCACTGGGAATCGATTCCGATAATTTCCGAATCGATCCGAACACTACCGAACGCGTTATTCACTGTTTTGTCAAGGATTGGGGGAATAAAAAAATCAAAACACGTTTCAGGGGAGTTCACACATGCAAAGGCTGCAATTTTAAGCGAAAAGCCGAACTCATGCCGAACACTCCCGAAGTTTCCCGAAGCCACCCGAAGACGCCCGAGGACACGCGAGGTATCGTTTTCGACTAAATCGATCACTGGGAAGCGATTGCAACCACTTTCGGAGCGATACGACTAGCCGTTCCGGGAAAAAGTCTGCTGCGGCAAAACTAAAGGTCGGAAGTGAGTAGAAACGGTACTGGAGGACAACTGTGACCTCAATACACCTTTTGCAACACTTTTGACCGACAGTCCAAATACGAATAACCAATTTACTTAAATAAGTACCCCGTTATTTCTTATATTAAAGCAATTTTTTATTCTTTACTTTACTACTGTTATTTATTGTATATGAAATGAAATAAAAAAAGAATAACTCTTAATACATTTATTTATAAATAACAAAAATATATATACATAAAATAAAACAGAATTATCCGTCCGAATCATGCTCCACCAGAATGACTGCATCCTCATCTTCATCGGCAGATTCCTCCACCAGAATGGCTGCATCCTCATCTTCATCGGTAGATTCCTCCACCAGAATGGCTGCATCATCTTCCGAGTCAGACGATTCCGCTGTGTCCGTCGATGATTCCTCCAGAATTACTCCATCCATCTCGTCTTCGGAATCATCATTGGGCACAGTGTCCATCGACCATGTGGACGGAGACCTCTCCAATGGTTGGTATTCTTCTGGTGAGGTGGTGCTATCTGCTACACCACCCCTTGTCGCCTCTCTAACGCGCTGCAGGTAGGCACGATACCTTTCGCACAAAACGAACATGGTTGAAGTGGAAGATACAGTATTGTCTTGTACTTCAGACATGTTGGAGCGTAGAAAGTAAACTGAGGGTGGTGAGGGCTTTCTTATGTATATATAGCCCCTACCACCACCCCCACCTCATCACTCCCCACCTCACTACTCACACAAATAAGAGTAGAAAGTGTCCTAATACTCATATTTTTAACACCATCAATATCAATAGCACTGTCAACATAAGCAATAATCGAAGTGAAACACAGATTTCTCTAGTAATATTGTGTTACTTACATTTAAATATTTAGTAAATAAAACAAAAAATAAGATTCAATTTAACGTTTATTTAACACTTAAACTAGTTATATAATATTTACAATAAACTAAAAATTAAATATATACATTTATTTATCACTAAAACTAATTACATAATTATTTACAATAAACTAAGAGATATATACATATTTACAAAAAAAAACTACAAATTATCTGTCCATATTGCAAATATTGCAGATTTCCACTCGCCTAATCTGATAGAGTGGATCTCTGCAAGATTTGCAATATCCCCGCCTGCCTCTCATTATCCTTGTAGTGGCATGGTAGTCCACATGACGATGTCTCCCAGGATCCACCCTAGACTGGTATCCCAGAAAACATCCGTGGCAAAGATTGTATTCCATACCACCCACTACTTGGACCGCAACAAAGGTCATGGTGGTGCAGAAGATGCCATCCATCGGGTTCACCCTTGCTAAATATTCTGATGTTATCCACCGCTGCCCTCTTTGGTGGGGAACATCTACGACGATACCCTCATCATCACTTGAATCGTCTGCACCCTCTTCAGCGTCAAAAAATTCCTCATCGTCTTCCTCGTCGCTTTCCTCATCGCCTTCCTCATCGTCTTCAACTTCTACCTCGTCGTCTTCGGGAGCAGCCAAGTCGTCCTCTACCTCTTCAAGGTACCATATATTGTTGAGGACATCTAGGGATGCTAACCAGTCCAGGAATCTGAGGTTAGCCCAACCAGCAGGTACAGCAGCCATATTAATACTTGGAAACGAATATATAAGACAGTAGACGGAATGATCAACGTTGAAGTTTGCAAAGCAACTGATCTAACGTGGAGTTACACCTCCTCTTTTAAACATGTTGCTGGTGACGTCACATCATCTCTAACGACATACCATGGCTCTAATATCGGCAATTCCAGCGACTACTTAAACAAACAAGACCATGAGGAGGAACTCAGTTATTATTCAGCTGTCATACCGTACACTTGTTTTTAAAACAGCAATGTCTTGTCCAAGAGAGTGGCAATCGAAACCAACAATCGCCGTATATCCATATAGTATGGATGGTGCAATTCTGTGCTATAATTGTTCCCAATTCTGGGCAAAGCAGCAAATTAATCCATGTACTGGACTATGTTCAAATTGTATAAAAGAAAATCCAGTGCCAGTGAATACCGTCCGAAAAGCAGCATCACGTGAGCGTCTGGAGCAAGAGTGCTACAAGTGTCTACAACCCACGACTCGTACAAATTTTGGAATTATCCGAGATGTTTGTGAGACATGCAAGGTGGAGCACCCATTGAGGCAGCGGTGTCTGGTTTGCAACAAGTACACTGGTGATTGTTGGAACAATATTTGCAGCAAATGCAGAGACGAGAAGACATACAGTGTTTTACTTTGTGAATATGTTGGACATATTTATGGAGGTGTGATGAAACACAACAGAGAATGTTTCTGTCAGGAAGCGTTACTGTCGAGACGGGGGGATTTCATCTGATTAATTCCATAAATATGTATTTGTATTTTTTCTGTATTATATACGTTTTAAATAAATATATTTAATCTATAATTCGTTGTAAATATTTTCTTCTCAATAAAATTTATTAAAATGATTTTCTTGATTTCATCTAATAATTTTTAGGAGTAAAAATTAATTCAAAAATTTTAACAAATTTGCATTTGTATATATTTTTTCGTTAATGTGTATATAATTACTAAGGCTTTGGAGTCTTATATGGGGAAAATAAATAAAACAAATATTAATGGAATACACACATTTTATTATGAAATTTCTAAACATAAGTAAAATATTAGTTGTTATAAATATACACATTTTATATAAAGAATGTGACAATATTAAATAAGAGCTGCTTCGTTAATCCAAGAGTTGTGGTCATTAGAGAATCCGAGCCACTTCACAAAAACCTTGTTCCCTCTCCTTCTTAAAACCTTTTCCACCAAGTAGACATCAGGGTATTTAGCTTTTTGTAGCTCCATTTCATAAAAGCACCCCTTTATTGGTTGGCCATGAATGTCCTGGAGTGTATATGTTGTGGGATTTGTTACATTTATTTTAACGATCTTGAAAAGTTCAGTTGAAAAATTTGGTGTGAACCCCTTTTCAAATATACCTTTATATTTACTGATTCGAACTATATCGCCAATACGAAATTTAGGTTTCAAAGCAATTTTAATGTGATTATAAGCATTTAAACGTGTAGTTGGTTTAACATCAGCAGGTTTCATACCAGTCGTACGATGTATTTTATTATTGTACAATTTTGTAATGTCGGATAGAATGTCAACCCATTTGTATTTACCTCTAGCTGAGAATTCTTTATATAACCAGGTTTTTAATGTTCGTATTACTCTTTCTGCAATTGCTGCTTTTTTCGTACTATACGTGGAGTAATGATTAATGATGTACTGTTTCATTAAAGCAGAAAAGTTTTTGTTGTAAAATTCCGTACCCTGATCGCTTTGTAGATTTTTAGGAGAATAATTTGATTCTTGTAAAATACTTCTCATAGCCTTAGTAATTTCAACACCAGTTTTATTTTTTAGAGGTTTAGTCCACAAATATTTTGAGTAACAGTCGATCACTACGAGAATGTATCGATAACCATTGTTTTCATCAGCGTATGGTTGCATTTCAGCTAAATCCATTTGCCATAAATCACCATAACCTTTGATTATTGTTCTTCTTCTACGGAAATTTCTCCTACAAGCTTTATGCAATTCGTTAACAACTTGTAATTTCTCATTACTAATCACCATAATTGAAGTTTAAGTCAGGCGTTTATATAGATAATTTAGGTCTGTTTTTTCACTTTTTTCCTAATGTAGCAGCGTTGTCCGTGACTTCAGCCACTATTTCATCTATCACTTGTTGATTACGATCGTTCCTCCCAGCTTGTGCCACAATATTTCCAAGTGATTTCTGTCGCACTGTCATACCTTTCAGACGGGATTCATCGAGAATGTGGTGCACTTTGCTTATTGCATCATATAAAATAGTATAATTGTCCTCGGTTAATTTCTTAACTCCAGAAATTTCTTTATTAATGTGTTGCAGAGCGTCATTAATCATCTCGGTAATTTTGCTGTGTACAAACTTACTATATTCAGTCCACTGATTCTCCATAAAAGCAATGTGTGACTTTTTAATGTCTTTCATACATTTATCGATATTTTCGTCTACATAGTTACGAGTTACACCATCTTTTTGATTTATTGGTTCACCAATGTTCAGTAAACGCTTATTTTGCATATCAAATTGATTATCTGCGGTAAGTTTAAAACCAATACCTGGAGGTCCATGTACGATAATCGATTTATTATTATTACTTCTTCGTCTACCGAACTTGTCAATTGTGTTGTTTACAACAGCCATTTCTGTTTACGTCTGACCCCGTTTAAGCATTTCACAATATTTTATACTAATTAAATAAGTGTGAAATGAATTTTAACTTCACTAATAGATTATCCTTTCTTCCCTCATTTCTTCCAATAAACTGACTATTTCGTTATTGACACCATTGTTACCAACCATTTTTGAGCTATAGAGCAGGCGTAGGCGGTCCACCAGTTCTTTCGGTTTATTCCAATATACATAGTCAACACCTCTATTATTGTATAATTTATTAATAGGAACACCTAAGCCAGTTTTAGATCTCGTCACAACTGTAGAAGATACCAATGGTTCTATAATATTAGTGAATTTCTTCCATTTAGCTTTATTCAAACCCTGTTTCATATCATAATTTTTATATGGTGCTTTTGTCTGTTTTAAAATCCCCCCATATAATTGACACTCTTTGTCGCCAATAATAGCCTCATTACTACGCGAAATTTGTGGTTGTTTCATAAATATCATATCATATAACTTAGGACTGCCAGAATACGTCCCCACCTTCTTAGTTCCACGCCACAATGTGATATTTCCATTAGAAAAGCGTATTTCAGCATTACCCATTTGTAGTTTTTCTGTATGGGGGTCTAAACGTACACCGTATATAGTATCATACCTAGCATTGTCGAATTTCAGATTTTCTAAATGTGTTTGCACTATATCACATTTTCCTTCTGCGCCACTAATAGAACTTTCTGAACATGGAGTGCTCATTAACGACGATCCCGGTGGTGTTTCCAAAAAATATTGTTGACTTGCATTTTTGTCACCATCTTCATCACTAGTTTCAGGTGTTGCTTTAAATGTACTAGTACTAGCTCTTGCACTTTCTATCGGTTGTGTTGGTTTCTGAGGTTGTGTTAGCGATTGGTTATGTGAAGCAGATGATATAACCTTTAATGGTTTTGTTATGGGTTCATAAATTTTTTCGAGTGTTAACTGATTCTCAACGTTTCTTCTCTTCACAGAGTTGAATTTTTTGCGCACTGAATCGGTGGAATCAATCAATTCACGTTTCAGTCTTATTTCTTCTCTCATGTTTCTACCTATAGCACTACTGAGTTTATTCTCACCATTGTCATTCATGTCTAACAAATGCAGCCTCACTGCTGAAGTTATCCCGATGCTATCTGTAGACCAATTAAAATTTTAATTACAATACTTCATGGATATATGAAACTATCAAGTTCTTTGCGATATCTCCCTTCATTTACTTCTCTATCCTTGTCAATTACAAGAAACCCATATTTGTCTTTCCAGCACTCTGCACACATTTCTTGAAATTCTTTATAAGTCACATCCGGTGAGACATGGTCTGAGAAAATGTGGTGTAAATTCATATCATCCTGCTTAAAAATTGCTATGAAATTACTATTATCCCTTACCAACTGTTTAGGGACGCGGGAATACGTTTGTGCCAAATAGAAACAATCTACATGTTTATGACGCCCCATTGAGAAGTATGCTCGAATAACATCTTGCTTTTCACATATAACATCATCAAATATAAATATAGACTCAGGCTCAGCGTCGGATGGTTGCACTATTTCCGCGTTGTTACTGAAGGTGTAATATCCTAGCCCCGTAATCGGTGCTAATATATCGCGTAAATATTCATACTTGGGTTGATGTAAGGACTTTGAATATAAGTAAATGTTTGAAAAACGTAGCCCAAGTGGATGAGTAAGCAAAGTTATTAGTAAATTTGTTTTGCCACAACCACTTGGACCTATTAAGAGTCCGCGAATAGTTGAGGGAAGTAGCGGGCCATGGCGTGATTCGACTTGTAGTCCACACCCTACTTTTTCATCTAAATTATCTACAGCAAGTTTCTGTTTCTGCTTCACAATGCGCATCGTAGCACGGATGGATACTATATAAATAGATGTACGTATTGTGATTGTTATTTAAATGGTGTCAACCGAGAAGCACACACGTGAAAATCGTCGTGGTTTAAAGATTGGTAAGGGGGTAGTCAATTCTCTAATAAATAAGCTCCCATTTGAACTACACTTACCGGGAGGTTACCAGTATTGTGGTCCAGGCACCAAATTACAAAAAAGATTAGCCCGAGGTGATCCAGGCATAAACAAACTCGATGCTGCATGCAAGCAGCACGATATTGCATACGATCAAAACACCAGTAATTTAGCAGCCCGACACAAAGCAGACTATCAACTTGAACAAGCTGCCTGGAAACGAGTTAAATCAAAAGACGTAAGTTTCAAAGAAAAGGCCGCCGCGTGGTTAGTTACAACTATAATGAAGGGAAAGCAACGTCTTGGTATGGGTTGTACGTCAACAACACCCCGTACTACAAAGAAACGTATAATTAAAAAGAAAAACAAGAAAAAAACTAGAAATATAGCTTTTGGTGCTGGAATAGTACGTAAAGTACGTGATGACATACGTAAAGCCGGTGGTAAACGAAAAATCGCTAAGGACACAAAAAAAGTTACGCAAATTGCGCTTCAAGCAGCACGACGACACATGAGAGCAGCTGGTGGAAAACGTAATATTCGTACACCTAGGATAATACCAATACCGAAAGTGGGTGGAATTCTACCATTAATACCCATTTTTGCTGGATTATCAGCTTTGGGTAGTTTAGCTGGCACTGCTGCTGGTATAGCTAAAGCTGTAAATGATGTTAAAACGAGTAGAGAGGAATTAGCTGAAAAAAATCGCCATAATAGGCAGATGGAGGCGATTTCTATAGGAAAAAGTGGTAAAGGGCTATATTTAAAACCATATCGCAAAGGACTAGGACTTTATCTAAAACCACAAAGTTCAAAAAACTTCTAGATGCTCTACCCCGAAAACCTCTCACTAATATCGATCTTAAATATTATGCAGAGAAGGTGAAAGTGCCCTATTTTCGGGGGATATTTATGCGGGACACTCTACCATATTCTGGACCACGTCATAATGAGTCGGCCATCATAAATCTAGACAGTATAAATGGCCCTGGAACACACTGGGTTGCATTTAAAAAACGTGGTAGTTTAGTCACATATTTCGATAGTTTTGGTGATTTACCCCCACCGACAGAATTAGTTTTATATCTGCGCAGAGGTTCAAAGTCGACCGACAAAATTTACTATAACTATGAACGCCAACAAAATTTTAACACAGTGTGGTGTGGTCATTTGTGTTTGAAGTTTCTCACTACAAAATAACTACAAACGCTTGTGAAATAACATCTGCAGACCTTGAAATGGATCGGGAAAGCATCAAGCAGATGGGTCAATCACTAATCGCATTCTCCCGTTTACGCAGTCTATTGAAGATGAGCAAACAACAACTGGCAAATATGCCTAAAGAAGTAATGATTGGATGTGCTGCACATGAAATTGCATTAGTATGGGACAAACTACCCCAGCATCTCCAGAATGATATTGATATTTTAAAATATCAATACTGTCAGGAACATTATCATGATGATGATGATGATGGCGGTGGTAGCAGTGTTGATGTTAATGATGGGCCGCCGCCTCGAAGAATATTTTGCTGCTACTGTAAAGTGCGCGATGTCAATGTTGCATCAAATAATGAGATACAAACGTCTCCGTCATCCAGCAAAAAACGAAAATTACACCACGATTATTGCTGTAGTTCACAATAAATTCATGAGAGAACACTAAATATCATCAGTCATGTCGTATACGTTCACTCTATCAAACCGATCTAGTGTGCTCAGTGCTGAGTTTTATCCTCCCATTGAATTAGATACTAATAGTCGATATGGGTTAGGATTAACAGGCTTCTATTCTTACAATTCTATATTCAATGTGGACGAAACCAACAATCGTTTTTGCTATCGAATTGGACCAAAAGTAGCCCCCACACTTATCCACATACCTTGCGGAGCCTATGAAATTGAAGAGATATATCGTGCAATACTGAAAGCTATGCCCGGTGATAAGAAAGAGGAAAAAGAAAAACTATTTCGACTGCGAGCGAACAACAATACGCTAAAGTGTGAGATTTGGTCAAAATATGGAATTGACTTTACACAAGCAAACTCTATTGGTAATTTATTGGGATTTGAATCGACTTATTTGCATCCAAACACTAATCATGAATCAACATTACCTGTTGATATTATGAAAGTAAGGATGATACGTGTAGATTGCAACATTATCTCTGGAGCATATCTGAATACCCTTAAATCCCATACCCTTTTCGAGTTCGACATAGACGTTGAACCAGGTTACAAACTTACCAGAGAGCCAGCGAACATCATATATTTGCCTGTTAGACCTGAAGGACGTCAGTTTATCGACAACATTACACTACGCATATTGGATGATAATGGAGATTTAATCAATTTTCGTGGTGAGAAGATTATCGTAAAGCTAGAATTGAAACAGTTTTAAAATCGCAAACACAATGGGTTTCCGATATAATCAACAACGATTAGCACACAATCGTTTCAATGTGATTGACGATAAAAAGACTAATGACTGCGGAAATCGACTCATTCAACGTGTAGAGCTTAAACGGTTAAGACATAACCTGCCAGCTAAAGATCGTGCATTTCTTCGATCCATCGGATTGAAACTGAGAGAAAAATAGTTAATAATGGTGACTTTTACATCTAGTGAAAAACTTGAGGTGTTCGAGGAACCTGTATTCGATCAGTCACTCGTTAGCTTACATGAGCATACATATAAACCACACGGTTCACCATATTATAGAAACTCTGATGAAGTACGCATTCCTGTCAATTTTCAGGACTTAATACTTGACATTACAGAGAGTTACATTTATATAGAAGGAAAATTTACCCCTAGTGATGTTACCAAGAAGTGTTATCTATCTAACAATGCGCTAGCTTTTCTCTTCGAAGAAATAAGATATGAAATGGGTGGTGAACAGGTCGCTGTCGTTAGGAAGCCTGGCATCACTACTACAATGAAAACTAGGGTGTCATATGGACAAACATCCCTCCCATCGCTACTAACTATAGGTTGGGGTCTCACCGAGAAAAAACAGGATATTTTAGATACTACCAGCCACATTTTCAGCGGTAAACTCCCTCTTAAGTACCTCATGGGTTTTGCAGAAGATTATACCAAAGGTATTTTAAATACAAAACAGGAATTAATTTTAATTATAGCACGTTCCTTTAAAGACTCTTACATTGGAGAAGTTGATGCACAGTTAGAAATTAACAAAATCGAATGGAAGATAAGACATATTGTGCCTGAAGTTAGACAAAAGGTTAAACTATTAAAGAAAATTGATACGAGCAGTAATAATGCTAAAGTTAAAATGGCTTACCGTATGTGGGATCTCTATGAGCTACCCACTCTACGTGATACTGCTTCTGATATATGGGCTGTTAAAACCACTAACAGTCTTGAGAGACCTCGATACATCATTATCGGATTTCAAAACAATGGCAACTCTAGTGACAGAACCAAGGACGCCGCAAGTTTTATACATGCAGATATAAATAATATTCGGCTATATTTAAATGCCGAAGTATTTCCATATGAACGTTGGAATTTAAATTTCGATAAGAAACTCGACTCTGCAGCCTACTACGCCTATGAAAATTTCCAACGTAGTTATTACGATAAAGATATGAGTGAACCTATGATGGACCTTGGCGAATTCAGAAAAAATCCATTGTTTGTTATTGATTGCTCACACCAACCAGATGCAATGAAATCATCCACCGTCGATATAAAAATTGAATTTGAGACACGGAAGACGAAGTTTCCCGAACAAACTCGAGTATATGCACTTATACTTCACGATGCGTATTTAAGTTATAGCGCATTAGATGGTTCAGTTCAGTGTGGCATTGCTGGTGCTAAGTAACGAATACCTATTACCATGACGTCATTAGGTAGCCAATTTCCTACTTTGATAGTTGACTTGCAGGGGTTTCAATATAAAACAAATGATTTTACCGTTAAAGAATTAGCTGTTCTATGTTGTAACACTAATCAGCAAGCACACTATTTCTTCAAACCACCAAATCCTTTCTCATCACTAACCCAAGGCGAACAGACTCACTACCGATGGTTAGAAAACAACTACCATGGGGGCATAAAATGGAGTGATGGATATATTCAACTGTCAGAATTCCCACTAATACTTCATCGACTTTGTCAAAACGCTGTTAATAATTTTCGACGCAACGTATTGTCAGAGGATGTTATAATTGTATGCAAAGGCAAATTAAAGAAAAATGTTCTACAGCATCATCTAAAATGGAATAGAGTTATAGATCTAGATGACTTCTCACCCTGCATACCCAATCTAAAATCGTTAAAGGTACCAAGATGTATGGAACACACCCAACCAAAATATAGTCACTGCTCTCTTGCAAACGTTCACTTTCTTAACAAATGTATTATAGATTTAAATATAGAGTTAAAATAAATATCTTTAAATATGTTTATATTTAGGATTAATAATTAATATTTTTTAATGTATGTCACCAAAAATAATTATAAATAAATTAATGTATAATCTAATAATGTGTTTCATTTATTTCAATTTTAATTTTAAAAATAAAAACAACTATATTTCCATAATAATAATTTTATTACACCATTTACATATTAATATTATTAACAGAAGAATTACAATAAGTGATTAACTACTAATTGAGTTGTCTTCATCCTGTTCTTCATCAGATTGGTCGAGTTGATACTTTTCAATAATTTTCTTAGGTAAGTATTTTTCTATGTCACATAGGAAATGTTTTAAATTTATTTCCACTAGTTGCTCACAGAATTCTTCTAAATTCACAATACCACGAGAGAATTTACCACATAGTTGTGCACCTCTGTAATACCTCTCAGAATCCTCATTAAGCTGTTTAACTTTTTCAGCATCGAAGCAGTAATTCAGATCATAATTTATTGCATGGAGTCTATCCATACTTAAGTCGCCTAGTACAGAAGATAGTCTTTCAATTGCCGAATTAATGTCTTCTGCCCTTACCCAACGTTCTGCTGAATATTGCATCCACATTCTTGCCAGTTATAGTGAGGCTAGAAATTACATAAATAAAATTAGAACAAGTTATCAAATATATGATAAAACTACTTACATCTCTACTACTATTGTAGTGTATTTATAATATTTCAGTCTAAGTTATACTTTCACTATACCTTATTTATTGGTCTGATAATTTAAAGTATACAAATATTTTAAATAGTTTAAATCACGCAATAATTTCGAATTTTATTAGTGACCTTGATTTAGCACCGGTATAAATGGGTGAATTCTCTCCTAAATAAATCAACGCATATTTACCACTAGACGAATTTATTTCTTCTATAAAAGTTATATTTAATAGTTCAGCAATACGTTTAGGCAAAAATGATTTAAAGGTAGTACTTGTACTTTCATCAAATAAATGTACTAATATCGATTTTCCAAAACGTGTATTAAGCATTAACATTTTTTTAATGGCGTAAACCTTATTTAAAATTAACGATGAAATAGGTTTTTGGTCTAAAACTTCAGTATCTTTAATAATAAGTTCATTAAGGGCTAATAAATCGATATTGGTAGTCATATTTAAGTAGTTGAGTACAGTGAAAGAATTACTAACCAAGAAATATTACAGAACTTTGCTTACTTAAAATATTTCAGATCACAACACTATGCTCACTTATTAACTGTAGGTGAACCAGACTAAATATGATTTTGTTCTAATAGTCCGTGCTTTTTTTATAGAAAAAGTATACTACGTCACAAAATATAGAACCCCACCACATTTTACTGTGTACGTATTGAACTAATGTAATTTTAGAGGTCAAGTTGCGTGGCAAGGAGGAAGCTCCGTCCTTGCATTCTCTAATAGTGTTAGCCAAGGCCAAGGTCACCGCAAGTGATCGTTCTGGGTAACAGCAACACTGCGCCCTTGAAGTCGAAACGCACTGCGGCCGTCCAAGGTCAAGGTCACGGTATATGCTATGCGAACCTACGATGCCACCGTGGCCTTGAAGGAACGGACCACAGGTGCACGGTCAAGGTCAAGGTCAGTGGTGGGGGGAGACCGACCTACGGCTAACTTCCTCTACTTCCGATCTATACAGCATTATCCCAGGAAACAATTGTCTAAAAAAAACATTTATTTACATCAGATACCTATATTTCAATTTTTATATTTTTGTTTACTATGTAAGTACATATGGTTATTTTCCTTACCTTTTCTCGTTACTATATATAGTATATCCTATAAGATGTGATATATTTACTGAGTTCTCACAATATGTTTTATAATTTATTTACAGCTGTTCATATTGTTGGTTATGTATAAAATAGAAATTATTTACTGAGTTCTCACGATATGTTTTATAATTTATTTACAGCTGTTCATATTGTTGGTTATGTATAAAATAGAAATTACAAATTGTGAGGCAAAGGCAAATCATCTGTGGTATGGAAGTAATAAAAACTATTATTATAGATTCCTTTTATCGATTATATGCCACTATTTTAGTTGCGAGTAAAGAAAATTGTAGAATTTGCGACCTGCAAGTTGTTACGCTTAACTTAACCATTGACAGATGGCCATACCTGTACTATTTCTGTATTTTATAGCTTTCAATTTAATTAAGGAAATAGATTTCTCAAGTTTATTTGGTAGCATTATTTTCCAGTAAGTAGGACAAAAAAGTTTACCTTATCAGTAACTCACCAAGAAATCATTTGCTTGCAGCCTTTGTACTAATTCGAACGTATATAAATTTTAACTGTGGACATCAGTAATTGATATTACATTTTTATATCCGCGTTAACAATAACATCCAGGTAATTTCATTTATTACTTATTTAAAATTTAATTAATCTTCAATTTTTGTCTTTGATGTAATTTCAATTATTTTTAAAATAAATTTAAACTCAAGGTCAATTATTTTTAATTTAATAAGTAGTTAAAACACTTTATTCTTATTTTTTCGGTATATTTTTTAAAACTTTTTCCGAGTTCAATTAAAAACTCATGTGGGTTGTATTCATGAAAATTTGCAAATCTGTTTTAAAGTCGCGAAAACAAAGAATGTAATAATAATTATTGATTTAGTAACTTATGTCCTTTTCCTTGCTGCGCACTAGTTTAATTTAAGCAGTAATGAAAACATTCGTAATTAAACCTATTTTAATATGCCATAAACAATTCAACCACGTTTCTCAGTTTTTGCTGTAAATTTTAATATGTAAGTGGCACAATTATTCAACATTTGTATACATAATTCAAGTTCTATTTTAAGATTTATATTTTCACTCCTCATCTAACTCAAATGGTCTCTTCAATGATTTCTATTAATATCTGGATAAATTGGCTAATATATTTATTGTCAATAAAAGTCACACGTTATGGTTAAGTCGCTGATATTGTAACTGTACAAATGCTAGACAATTGCTTCAAGTTGATTTAAGAAAATAAAACAGCGATCAGCACCTGTTATTTTTATTGGAAATAAGATTCTGTAAAATGCTGGGGGAATTCGAATTTAGATCAAAACTTCAAATTTCCTGACCGTGCACCAAGATGGAAATTATTTGTATTCCTCTCCAATCTAGTACAATCAATGAACCGATTCACCTCCGAAATCTGATCAACTCAACCGATTTGTTTGAAATTTTGACAGTAGCTCAAAAATGATGCAAATAACAAACCTGACTTAGTGCCGATATGTGCTTCCACCCCGGGGGTGAATGCCACCCTTTCTCATGGGTGAAAATTAAAAAATCGATCGATAGAGAATCAAATTTTAAGAAGAAAATGTAGTATATAGTTTTTTCCACAATCTAATAATTTATGAGTTATTCGCGATTGAAAATTCCAATAAAAAACACGATTTTCAACAGTTTTTCGTGAATAACTCGAAAAATAAACGTTTTCTGGAAAAAACTATTCTTATCAACATTGAAGCTTATAAAAAACAAAGCGATTCGTCGGTTTTTCTTTAATGTTTTAGGTCATATTAAGCGACTTATGAGTCATTGAAGACGAATTTTTGTTTGTCGTAAATTTATCTAAAGATTTAAACTCAAATAACGGAAAAATGAGTAATTTTTCAGAGAAAATGTTCATAACCTTATTTAAAGTGCTTTATTAGACCTTTAAGATAAGCTTTTATAAAAGGCTCTAGCATCAAAATTAAGGAAGTTATGACGAAAATAAGTTAAGTCTCTGGAATTTTTGAAAAAAAATTGACAATAAAATTGGCGACATGAGCGGCAAAATTAAAATTAATCATAGCCCATGAAAAATTAACTTTATTTATGTCCCAATAACACGCTCCAAAAGTTTGAATGGTTTAGAGAATGTACATTTTGAAGAAAGTTGTTTTAAGTAAATTTTTTTTTTCAATTTCTCAAGAAATACGTTGTTTTTTCAAAATAACTCAAAAAATAATGGTTTAACGAAAAAAAGTGTTCTTAACAAAAATTTAGCTTTCTTCTTATTGATGTGTGGGTGAATGCAAAAAGCTTAAAAAGAAGCCGAGTTATCGTTAAAAAACTAAATACATTTTTCTAGAGATAACGTAGGAAATTTGAAAATTAAAACTAAATTATTAATATTCACTTTAAAAATCATCTTAATTTTGTAAAATAAATATTTTTATTATAATTACAATGTGAAGTTTTAAGAGTTTAATTTCCCTGAAAGAGATGTTTTTAAGGGATGAAAATTTTAGAAAAATTTCATTATATCATAAGCAGCAATTTATTTTCATTATTTTACGCATTCCACTACTTAGAGTTTTCAAAATGATTTTTTCCCTAATTTTTATTGTAAGGGGTGGTTTTTAGGGGTTGAATCATATTGAAAAATGATGTATCAGGTCGTTTATACTTAAAGAATACATTTTTTTCTATTCAAGATCCAAAATAAAAAGGTTTTATGCTTTTTATACCGTTTTTTTAATAATTGTGTGAGGGGTAGTTTTTAAGGGTAGTTATATAGTAAAATATCGAAATATTAGTTTTATTATAAAAAACAACAAATATTTAACATATTTGAACATAATGATAACCTATCACTGCTTCCATCTATTAGTTTTCAATGTTTCCTAAGTTTTATTATTAGGGGTGGCTTTTGGGGGTTGCATCATTAAAAAAATGAGGGAGAAATTCTCCTATTACGATCCAAAATAAAAAGGTTTCATGCTTTTTAAACACATTTTTTTATTAATTTTCGTGTGAGGGGTTGTTTTTAAGGGTAGTTAAATAGTAGAATATTGAAATATTAGATCCATGATTAAAAACAATTGATATTTAACATATTTGAACATAATTATAGCCCATCACTGCGTTAATTTATTAGTTTTCAATTTATTGGAGCATACATGATTTTTTTTAAATTGTGTCCGCTTAACTTCGCCATTTATTTTTCATGTTATGTTTTAAGATAAAGTCAATAGCTGTAATATTTACCTGAAAAATAATAAAGACGTGTATTATTATTAATATTATAAGGAGTTGTTTTCGTTTTCACCCCTTAAAAACAAAAAGCACACTTTGCGACCAAGTCAGGCTTGAAGAGGAGGGTAAGATGAACTTAATTCTAAATTTTCAAGAAGGTCGGAGCAGTACTTCAGATTTCGGAGTATCCTAACCCCGTATAAATTGCTAACTACGTAGATAATGAATTTATCCGTTGCTTATGGACCTAATTGTATATATGATGATTATGATGACAATTAATTATAGTCCGAATAATAATTATTACACTGAACTACAGTCGATAATGGATTACAATAAAACGACTAGAGCGTTTGTACATGTACTTTGTTTAATAAACAACGGATCCTTAATTAATTACGAATATACATACTTTTAATTATCTATAAACACATTTTGTTAACAGCTTTAATATAAAGAATTAGGAAAATTCCCAAGGAATCATTACTACGCAAAAACGTTTAAAGGAAAATTTGCAAACTAACAATATACACTTGCATAAACATTATATCAAAATTTTAAATGTTACCTATTGGCCTATAAAATCTTATTATAAATATACCAACGATATTTTACTGGTCTCAGTTCTGTCGTTCAATTTCAAGGAGTTATTGGTAATTTCTAGAGATAAATGAAGAAACGATTGTACAAATTTTGTCCTAACTGAAATCGTCAGAAAAATTCATGTGATACCACTTGATTAATTTAAGTTGACAAACCATGTTACATCATCTCTCTAGAGATGGAAGTAAAATTTTAGGGAGAAGTTGTTTCCTTCCAATTTTCTACTGTTCCTCTCTTTGTTGCTGTCCTTTTTATGTTGGATTCACATTAGCGATATATAAAATGGGCTTTACGTTAATGTCTATGGTGGCTCCATTATTTAATACAACGTAGAACTGACTTTCCATCCTTCTAAGCCTAACAGAATATAGAAGTACATAAACAAAATGATATAGAATATAGATAGTATATACAGGGTGATTGACATAAAACTCCCCGGGCAGTTTCCGTAATAACGAAAAGATGTATTCAATTTCTGTAAAGGCCAGTCGTTATATATTTTTGGTGGCTTTGTTTTGTCGTTCAAATGTTATCAATGGCAGTGGCGTCCGCGATACTGATTGTAAAAACAGTTATATACGCTATTATTTAACATTTATACAGATTATAAACAGTAAGGGCCCAAGGACACTACCCTGCGGAACCCTGATATCATTCTTAATTTTATCACATAAACTATCTTCTCTGGAAAAATATTCCTTTATGACCTACTGTATACTTCACGTCCGCGATTAGCTAAATACACTACTTTAAAACTCTGTTACCCTGTATTAAGGAGTAATTAATTTACCACGCAGTAATTTTAATCATTGCGGGAGCCAATAATACTATTTAGAAAATCAGACATTCGATTTAATTACAACTGCATGATTAACATTCCAACCCAGTCGACTTAAATACATCCCTATAATTGTGTGTTTGTATTCACGTATCGTTCTGTCGAGTTTCGGTCCTTTTTGTGAATCATCTGCGAGTTTCGTTGACATTTTATAAATTGAAATATTAAATGAGTCAGCCCTTTGTTCTGTTGGAAGTTTTATTGCTCTGTTAACAAAGTCGATAAAGTAGGAAATTAGAGAACAAACTGAGGGCTGTAAATATTAATGTATATCGTAAGTTTTCCCGAAACTTTAAAAGGGTATTTATTATATTAAAGTTGCAAAATTCTACATTTAAACTTCTTCAATTCAGTAAGAATTCGTGCTGTTAACCCGCTTTTATAGTTCTGTCCGTTTCAAGTTCCTGCTGTTTTTATTCTTTTCCCGTATAGCAGGCTCTTAGTAGCTGTATATGCCACAATCGTGTCTCCTGTATTTGTGTTACCTGTGACGCAGGCGATGTTTCTAAACAGATTTAGCACTTGGTATGTAAAAGGCAAGATTCTCTGGAATATAATTTAATTCAAAGGTCTTTTAAATGGCCAGCAAGGAGCCCCGATCTATAACTTTTGGATTTTCACCTACAGGGATATCTCAGAAGTCGTATTTACATACTGAGCTAGCAGTTTGGATGAATACTTAGAAAGAATTGAGAAGAAAGAAGTGTGAGTATAGAATAGAAAGAAAAAAATAAATTTCATATGAGGAAATGTGGAAGTAAAAACTTCTCTTATTTAACGTCGCGTCGGCCTATTTCCGTTACTAAGGCCAAACACCGATGCCAGTAGACGAGCTACCCCCAATTAGGAATTTTGCCGAGCCTCCTCTCTTTCGAAGAGTAGGGAACTTTTACTTGCCTAACATTTAACAGACTAGGGACCGGCGAATTTACACCGCCTCCGAAGGATGGTGTATCCACTACACAATCTCCGCCTAAGATTACATAGCTCCCGCGCATACACTGATATACATTGAAGCGAGGACGCGGTCTTCCTTGAAACGGTAACCGATCTAAGCACTAACCGAATTAAAAACTAAAATCGACTTTTCGAAAAAGTGGTGGGTGGGTTGGACAATTATTAAATTTATACCCCTCGTTCTACATATACTATTCTGTATGAAAAGTAGCATATACTTTATCAAAACTAAGTAGGAAATTACATTTGCTGTCCTTTATTACCCTAATCTCCCCAACGCAACCTGTATCTCCCTACGTAAAATGGATTACTTCCTAGTAATTTCCAGAAGTAGGTTTGTTCTCCAGAGCACCCTTACTAGAATATTAACCTCTAGTTTTATATAATTTATTAGATAGTTCCGTAGAACATCCTATTTCACTTTAAGCACACATCTACTTAGATGATATCGTTAATATTTCAGCATAACACGGTGTTTAGGGTATACTATAAACTTTATATCTTTATAATAACGAAATACGGCTTTATTGTTACGTATAAATTAATTTTAGGTGCGATAAAGTTATACAGAATTTCAATAGTTATGATGTATATTACGAAGTTTAACAACATTGTGTCTAATTGGTACAAAATTGGAAGGGAGATGATAATGATAATATGTATTTTGACCAGCAGGATCCAAATATGCAAAATTAAACGGGTTGTCGCATTTAAAAATTTGATTTTTATGCACAACAGACCGCTATTTAGTAATTTTAAATTTAGAATTTAATGAAAACTGACAGCACAAACCGGAAAGGAGCATTTCATTTCAAAAAAATAGACGACAATAAAGCAATTAATATATTCTATGAAAACATAAATCTAAGCGTAAATGAAACAACCAGGGCAATTAAAATAAAAAGTAGAAGATACTAAACTCAAACCATGGATGACCCAAGGAATTCTAAACTTTATAAGAAAACGCGATAGATGTAAACAAAATTTACTAAAAAACAAGCATAACACTGATATTAAAAACTATTATAAAAAGTATAGAAATATTGTAACAACACTAATTAAAACTTCAAAAAACGACTTCTATAAAGGGAAAGTCATGAAGTCATAAATTGTAATAAAAAATGAAAAAGCCATGTAAATCAAATAATAACAGACGGCAACGAAGTAACCACAAGTATAGGCGAAATAGCGTCTACCTTAATTAGTTAAAAAATATCACATTCCGAAACACGCATAAAACCTGACTTTAAACGACAACACAAGCCAGAACCTAAACTCCATGTTCCTGGAAGATGTTGATGATACTGAAATAAGAAATATAATATATGCTCTCAAAAATTCTTCTAGAATAACAATAAGAACACTAAACTGCTATCGGTTCACATCTTCCCATTTTCGAAAAATATCTGAGCCATAGGCCTCGTTCATATCTTGAAAAAATAAAGTAATAAAAAAAAATAGTATGGATTCCAATCCAGTTACTAACAGATAAAATTACAACAAACTTTGAAGATAACGAAAAAGTCATAGCTATTTTTTTTAATCTATTAAAAACTCTCGATACAGTGTCACTGTGCCAGTTACTGGAACAACTAAATAAGATGGGAATTAGATGTATCGCCTAAAACTTATTTAAACGATATCTGTCAAATAGACCCCAACAAGTAAAAATTGGCAATGCTCTTAGCACTAAGAAAATAATAAAAATTGGAGTCCCACAGGGAACAGTTTTAGGTCCTACCTTATTCATGATATGTTCGGGGGAAACCTGCAACTTAGCGCGACAAAAGGCGGCTGAAGTAATTAGTAAAGTCAAAAATTAGCTAGATATAAATTTGATAAAACTAAATACAACAAAGACTAAATTTATGGCCTTTTCTCCAACAAGGGCAGGACCCAGACGGTGCAACCTATTCTTATAGGTAGAGAAAAGAATAGTTACATTCTAAGCATCACTACTATCAAATATCTCGGCGTTATTTTTGATAATCACCTAAAATGAGATAACCATATCAAATATTTAAATGGGAAGCTAAGAAAACTAACAAGGGGCGAGCGTAGGTGCGTCTTTACTATGTACATACTTCGGTATGCGATGTAAAGCAACGACAGGCGCAGTTAGTACTTGGATGGGTGACCATTCCAGCGGATACCGCGTTCTCACCTCACACATCTTCCAGCGGCTTGTATATCAATGTATGCGCGGAAGCTATACAACCTTAGGCGAGGGTTGTATAGGAGATATACCATCCTTCGGAGGGGATGTAAAGCCGTCGGTCCCTTGTCTATCAAATGTTAGGCAAGTAAAAGATCCCTACTCTTCTTAAGGGAAGAGGTTCGGCAAAATTCCTGGTTGGGGGTAGCTCGTCTACAGGTATCGGTGTTAGACCTCAGTAGCGGAAATAGGCCGACGTTAAATAAATGTATAAAAAAAAACTAATAAATAAAGTCTATAACCTGAAAAGTATACTAAGTAGAAAGACACTCTTAATAACATACAGGATGTCCCAACCCAAAGTAGGTACCCTGAATAACTTTGGAGATAAAATTTTTTTGAAAAATTGGTGAAATACGTCGACCTTGTTTCCAAGGGGTCATATTTTAATGTAATACTTGTATACCTATCATCATCCCTCTACCCTACACGGCCACCTCCTCAAAAAAATTTAATGGCAAGAGGGTTCGAGTGATACATCTTTTGAAAGGTCTTTCAATTCCCTACATAACTGTGTATTTCTTTAAAACTTTTATCGATCTCCAAAGTTATTCAGGGTATAGTGTATACGACCAGAATTGAAACCGCATAAAAACTAAAAGCCGGCAAAAACAGTCGGCATCTCTTTATTGTTTTTCTTATCACAAGCATTTCTATTTACCTCCGTAAGAGATGCCGTCTGTTTTTGCCGGCTTTTAGTTTTTATACGGTTTCAATTCTGGTCGTATACACTTTACTTACTTTTGGTTGGGACACCCTCTATAATAACCTAGCGAAATCCCTAATTAATTATGGTATTATTAATACAATAAAACAACATTAACGTATAACTAAAAACCTATAAATGGTATATATATACATTTATTTAACGTCGGCCTATTTCCGCTACTGAGGCCTAACACCGACGCCTGTAGACGAGCTACCCCCAACCAGGAATTTTGCCGAACCTCTTCCCTTAAGAAGAGTAGGGATCTTTTACTTGCCTAACATTTAATAGACAAGGGACCGACGGCTTTACATCCCCTCCGAAGGATGGTATATCTCCTATACAACCCTCGCCTAAGGTTGTATAGCTTCCGCGCATACACTGATATACAAGCCGCTGGAAGATGTGTGAGGCGAGAATGCGGTTTCCGTTGGAATGGTCACCATCCAAGTACTAACTGCGCCTGTCGTTGCTTTACATCGCATACCGAAGTATGTACATAGTAAAGACGCACCTACGCTCGCCCATAAGAAGGGTTTGTCTTCTGCATTTTTGCTAGTTTTTTTTTCATAGACGTGTTCTATGTTATTGTAGGAAGCATTTGTGACTTACAAAAATTTGCGCATCTTTTTGTGGGACGTGATGGTGATTATTGATCGAAATTTTTTGTAAATTTTATTTTTATAGTTATCCTTCAAAAGAAATATGTATTTTGTGAACTTTGAACTGAATAAGATCCCCAGTATCCGATTATTATTCCGATTCTTAAGAGTATCCGATTCCGGGGATTGCGATTCTCAAAATTACCGATTCTGCCCATCATTAAATATCTTCCTAATACCTAATAAACAAATATCCGCATTCGTCATTAGATGGGGACACTCGGTCATGTCCGCACAATACAATAACCGATCGAATGCAGTGGCGTGGCCGATTTTCTTAAATTACTTTTTTTTGAGTTAAATCTATAACCGTAATGTTGAAAACAATTTAAAGTACCTAACATTGGGAAGTCCTAGGAAATGTATTGTTTTCCGTATTGAGAATATTTGTGAATTTCCCTGTGATTTCCAAGGTTTTTTCAGGAATTTTAAAATTCTCTTAGTTTTCCATATTTTTAAGGTTTTCCGTATGAGTCCGAACTCTGTGGAATAAACAAATAATAATAAATGTAAATCCTGCATAACTTTGATGAAAGATTACTATCAGCTGGCATTTTTTTCGATCTATCTCGGGCCTTTGACACGATAAATCATAATTTGTTGTTAAAAAAACTTGAAATATACGGCATCTGTGGCCCAGCATTGGAATGGATTAAGTCCTACTTATTGGAGAGAACACAAACAGTCAAAGTTGTACTTGATGGCATAGAATATCTTTCAGAGAGTGTTAACGTCTTGACAGGGGTACCACAGGGCAGTGTGTTAGGTCCATTATTGTTCATTATTTTCGTCAACGACTTAGTAACTAACCTAAACAATTACTTCTTAACCCTTTTTGCAGACGACGCCTCCTCTATCATAACTGCTGCAAACGTAGATCTTCTAAGCAAAAATGCCACTTTATGTGTTGATAAAATGTCACAATGGTGTCGCAATAATGGCCTGATTCTAAATCAGCAAAAAACTGTGTTTTTAATGTTTTCCCCGATTCGTGCTAAGTTAGATTTTATCGTTTTGGTCAGAGGAAATCACAATCTCCATCAAAATGATCTTATGAAGTTCTTAGGTGCTCATATGGATATGAATATGTCATGGGAGACTCATATTGAGAATCTGACGAAAAAACTGGCTAGTTTAAACTTTGCACTTCTTCAAATAAGGGACGCTGTTGAAGCTGACACACTGAAAACATTCTATTACGGATGTATTTACTCGGTTTTGCAATACTGCATATTGTGCTGGGGAAATAGTTCTGGAATTAACAAGGTGTTCATTTTGCAGAAAAGAATTATGAGAAGTATGTTTAAACTTCTCTACAACACATCCTGCGGGATTCTTTTAAACAGCATGGTATACTCACTATTTATTGTATATATATTTTGCAGTCTGTATGTTTTGTCAGGAAAAACATTGATAGTCTTTTAAAATGTGGTGATGTTAATAAATTTAGCACGCGATCGCAAAAAAATATTTTTGTACCGCCCCATAGATTAGAGCAGACTAAAAGAGGGCCTTCCATTTCTTCAATAAAAATGTATAACCACCTCACAATTTATAAAAAATTCAAGTAGTTTTGTGATATTCAAGAAGATGGTAAAAAGATTCCTGGCGGAACATTGTTTCTACTCTGATGAGGAATACTACCTCTTTGTCTAACATTCCCCATCTGATTCTACAATTTGTACCGTAGGTACCTACAAATGCTGCGATAATTAAGTAACTCATTTATTGATATACCTTTATTAGATCATAGTTGTACATCTCTTTGTTTGTTTGTCTATTTCTCATATGTTGTGTAGTCTACTTCTAACTGTATATGCGTCCATATATACGTACATATTTTATTATTATTTTTTGTTCTATTTTGTATTTGACAATTCCAATACTGTAATAGTCTATGGAAATAAATTATTATTATTATTATTACTATTATTATTATTATTATATCACTACACCAAATTTGAAAAAGATCCATTCGCCTATCCAAACGTTACAAGATTTGTCCTTATCTGCTGAGCCATCCGGTACAGTTACTTCAAATATATCCATTAATCAAGATCGGGAACTGTAGCAACTAAGCGGGGGAAAAGGCACCGAAGTTAACGCGAAATACTGATTTACTGCAAACTTTAACGCCGTAAATTATTTTAATTTAGTTTGTTTAGCCTCTGTAAAATTAAATTCACTATTTCCATAAAACCCGGCCACTTTTTTTAAACGTGCATTCACAGACTGTGTCGTAGCATATAAATTATCATGCATTCCTCGTATTATCATCTCTATGTGGCAGCAAATATTTACTGGCAAATACATCTACAGCACAAATCAAATGTCAATTCATTTGATAAATGATGTGTGTTTGTCGGACAATTTAATCTATATGCAGCCCCGAGGTAATTAAGGTCGAATATACAAAGTGGAACACTCAAAAACATTCTATTCTAGTAGGTCGGATTACGAGTTAGATTACTGGGCGTTCGAAAAATGCAGGGGGATTAAAGTAAGCAGATTTTAGTCTTCGTTGTTTTATTTTTGGTTCTGAAGTAGATAATGTGTCAGCTCTGTGAAAGAATTCTGGCCGATGCGATGGCCGTGTTGGGTAAGGCGCGAGGCGGTAATAATAATAATAATAATTTATTGGTCATTCGCCTTTTTAAGGTCAGCCGGGCTGAAGTCTGAGACCGAGGGATTCACAATGGCTTGCCAAGATGGTGTATTTAACACCGTCATCTATCGACGTCGTGTCATAGGTATGGAGGTCCCTGATGTCAGCTGCAGGGTCTGCCGCGGGGCGCCGGAGACTGTAATGCACTTACTGTCGGCTTGCCCTACATACGCAGTCTCGGCCTATATTCACAGACACGACGCAGCACTACGAGTGCTTTACTATCATCTAAGGCACTCGTATGGGATAGACGAAACACCAGTGCTGCCTTACGCTTTGGGGGATATTGAGTCCACTGTGGGGAATAAGAAGTGTCTAATTTATTGGAACTACTCGTTTCCTACCGTCAGGCAAATACAAGCCAACAAGCCTGACATAGTGCTCCTCGACCACCAACCCAAGACAATGTATGTCGTGGAATTCCCAGCCCCCGCTGAGAGCAACATTGTCTTGAAAGAGGAGGAAAAACGAACAAAATATCGAGATTTGCTCTTCCAACTCCGCTGGTTTTATCCAGGCCATTCTGTCAAAATAGTGGTATTGATAGGTGGAATGAGACAGACGCTGCTTTCGGAACTAAAAATCATACCGGCATGCTGAGATTCGGCAGAGATCTTAGCCGGCAGAATGCAGAAGGCTATCATCCTCGGTTCATTACGTCTACTCAGGGCACACGATTCGCGGACCCGATAGTCACTCACCCCACGGGCGTGGGGAGTGGCTATTGGTATTTATTACCAGCTCCCCTCTATGAGGGTCGGAGCCACAGAGCAGGGTGACTGGTTTTTTGAAAAAATAAAAAAAATTATTGGTCAAAAAATTACACCGTAGTGTTTTAACATGTCGTGTATAACATATAACAGATATAAATATGTACAAAAGACATATACGTACATATAGTATAAACATTAGGATAAAGTCCTAATATATAGTCAAGAACTTAAATAATAATGAACAGTAAAATATAAATGTAAATAAGCATAAAAACAGGTATTAAGACACAAATATATAAATCAAATATAAAATATATGATTATTGTCAACACCACGACAAATGACCTAAAGCATATAATAAGTATGTTTATATAAAATTAAAATCTGCTAAATCATAGTAATCGCGATTAATCACACGGGTATCGCGCCACCGAGTTCGAATCCCGGCTCCGCTAGTGGCACTGTCGGAGAAAATGGTTGTATGTCCGCGTTTTTTTAATGTATAACCCCGTTCCTCACAAACCTCTGGCTTCTGGAATTGGGTGTTGTCTAATTTCTGTGGTGTTTATTTATTATTCAATTAAAATTTTCAATAACATGTTTTCAAGTTATTTGTGGGATTTAATTAAACTAAAAGGGCAAAAGTCGTTATTAATTAACGGAATTAAATAAGATAAAAATATACCTAAAAATGTGAGAGATTTATAGTCCAAGTAAGGACTTCCTTGCATTCAAAAAACGCAACAAAAATTATTATCGCCACGGGCCACGCGGGATGCCTGTCATCAAACGACCCGACGCGCATTAAAAACCTATAAAGGCAAGCGAGTCAATTGTGGTCCAGACAGCACAAAGAGTGATGGTATTTTAATGAGATTGTAAAGTTTTTGTTGCGTTTCTTATGTGTCGGGAACTGATTACTTCAACTATACCTAGCTTAAAGATACATACTACTAATAAAACATTATTATTATACATACAAGAAACATGATATACGTATGTTTGTTCTTTTGGCCATTGTTCCTGTAAGCCAATAAAAAATGATAAGAAACGACTTTTTAGCCATAACTATCAATCCTCATGTTATAAATATGCAGGTATTGTTTGATATTATTTTGCAGTGCTTTGTGATATTCTATTGGAATCATGTTCATCAATCGTCAAGCACTAAGCAGTAAACATTTATTCTAAAATTGGTTAATTAATGTTTATTGGAACTAAAAAATGTACAAATTAAAATAGTTTTTGTACTTTTCTATGTACAGTTCGATTGGTTCTAGCTTTGCACTAATTGCCACAATGCTTTCAATTAACAATGACAACCATCCAACCGTATTTTTCAAAAGTATATTCAAATTTTGTGAGTTCGGGCAATTTTGCATGTCACAAAAAATATCAATATAAAACAACATCGATGTTTAAAAACTAATTGCGTTCTATTATGTCTGAAGTTCATAAAACGGAGTTTTATTTTGGATTTAAATAACTGTTTTACGGCGTAGTAAATGTGAAAGTTCAATCTAACGAGAGTTAATTATCAAGACATATGCATAATAAAAATACACATACACACCAATGGCTTAAAATCGTATTAATATACAGGGTGTCTCACCGGGAAATGAATCGATCGATATAGAGAAAAGTACGCATCAGAAAATTTTGAAAATTTAGATAATTACTAATGTCGGTGTGGCCAATCCAACTAACATAATTACAAGCAGCTGGCACTTCCGCTTATACCGGAAGTCCATACCAACTTGCTTATTTCAAATGGAATACCCTATATATTTTAGGGTTTTCTAAAAGAGCATAAAATTCTGAGTCGAAAATATCCTATACCTAAACCTAGCCGTTTCAGAGATATTTGATATTTTATAGAAAATTTGACAGGTGCAACGGTTTGCAAGAACTGTTATAACTTTCTTCGTGTAAAAGATCCTCATTTGCTTCTTGTCATATAAAAAGAACACAATAGAACTACGCTCTACAGCTGAAATAAATTCAATAATACCATACCAAGTGTTCCGTTTTTCGTGTTACATCTTGTCAACTTCAAACCGCGAAAACTTGTTTAGGTCAAATGGAACACCCTGTATTTTTTACGTCAAGTTGTGTAAAAAAGATCAATAAGTTTCAAGATAAAAAAGCATGTATTTAAATAAGCAAAAAGTAAAAATTAAAATTTTGTTAACATATTGTTATGTGCACAACTACTCCACTGTTTCAGAAAATTCGAGAACGGCCCAGAAACGCCGCGAATGATAGACTGGAACATTCTAGAATAATCGAGTACATTCGACGTGGATATATATAGAATTGATCCAAGCGCACAGGGGACAGTTATGCATGAGATGAGCAAGTGATAAGATAAGATGGAGAACAGTAACTAGTTGTGAATTCTAGTAGTGAGACTATAGTAGAAAAAAACTTGTAAATTAGAGCGTACTAATCTATAATTATAAAGACTAGTTATTATGATTAAGTGATTAATAAAACCAATGATTTTTGAAGATTCTTGTTGCAATTTAATGAACCTACGTACAGGGTGTTTACTGGAGATTTTAAACACGTAATGCGGATATGGTAGCATAGCGGTTAGCTGATTAACATTTACAGGAATCGATCCCCAGCTTCTACACTAGCGGCATTAGTGGGTAGTGGGTAATATATATCTCTATGTTTTTCCTAAATATAACCCCCTCCATAGTGTATACGCAGAAGCTATGCAATCTTAGGCATACACCGCATATAGGCCGACGTTAAATAAATGTTAATACACTCGAGATAGTCTTACATCTAGATTTGGGACTTGTCTATTGTGTAGTGTATTTATATTTATCACTTAACACGTTGAGTTCCGATTCACTATCGCATGAGCCCGAGCGCGAGTCCATGCGGCATACCAGTCGACCTTGATGGTGTCGACGTGTGGCCGACACAGACCATACGTGCATTGCAGTTAACTGTCTGTTTAGCGGACAATGGTTTCTCTAGATGACTTTCAGCTATCCATTATATACATAATCCAAACCATTATTTACACAAATAATTTAAAATATGGAAAATAATAGAAAATATTGAAAAATTCATGATTCGAAAAGTAATTTTTTTTTGGTTTTATCAATTTTAAGCGGTTTCATGAAAAATAAACCATCAATATACATAAACTATTCTTTCCTATTATTTGTGTTTTCTACCACATGCATTATTATTAGACTTAGATAAACCACTAACAACGGAAGAGATCTTAACCGCCATTGGGCAGTAAAAAATAACAAATCTCCCGGCGCCGACTCACTCCCAGCTGAGATCTTTAAAGCTGTGTCGTCAGAGCTCATACCCTACCTCAAAAAACTGTTTGATGTCGTGTGGGAAAGTGGTCAAGCTCCGCAGGAGTTTCGTGATACACTTTTAATCAACCTCTTCAAAGACAAAGGGAGCGCTGCGGACTGTGGAAATTACAGGGGTATATCTCTCTTGGCTGTTGGAGGGAAGATACTCACTAAAGCGATGGCAAATAGGCTAACACCTGTCATGGAAAAGTTACTTCCTGAAACACAGAGTGGCTTTAGACCAAACCGAGGCACATCGGATCTAATCTTCGCACTTAAACAGCTTCAAGAAAAGGCACTCGAACATCAAGGAGAAATTCACATGGCCTTCATTGATTTAACAAAGGCGTTTGACTCGGTGGACAGGGAAGTGCTCTGGAAAATTATGCTCCGCTTAGGTATCTCTAGAAAATTTGTGGAAGTATGTCGCAGTCTACATACAAGCAACAACGCCCAGGTTATGTATAATAATGAGGCAACCGAACCTTTCCAAACCCTCACTGGAGTTAGACAGGGATGTGTCCTGGCACCCCTACTTTTTAATTTGTTTACCGCTGCTCTAACAATTATTGTTGACAATAAACTGACAGTCAGAGGAATAGGTCTCAGATACCGTTCTGATGGCGGTCTCTTTAACATAGGGCGCTTTAGAGCTTTCACGAAGACACGCACACGATTCATTTGTGATCTCCAGTATGCGGATGACTGTGCACTTTTAGCCTCTACGCCGGAAGAGCTTCAAGAACTTTTAGATGTGTATGCCCAGAGCTATGATTCCTTAAAATCAACATTGGAAAGACTAAGATTATGTCAACTCCTCATCAAGTGAACCAAATGGACATTACACTTAACGGAAATTCTCTTGAAGTGGTGGATCAGTTCAATTAGGCAACTTTGTTAATGACAAAGCAAACATGGACAGCGAGATTCGCAATAGAATTAGCGCTGCATCTAGAGCACTCTGGGGACTTAGAGAGAGAGTATTTGACAACCACGACCTTGCTTTGTCAACGAAAATGGCTGTCTATAGAGCAGTTGTCATTCCAACACTGCTATATGGATGTGAAAACTGGGTCACTTACCGTCGTCATGTGAAAGAATTAGAACGTTTTCAGAAAAGACACCTCAGAATTATGATGAAAATCCGTTGGTTCCATCACATATCAAACGTGGAAGTACTCAGGAGAGCAAACAGCCTTCCAGTTGAGGTGCTTATTTCAAGAGCACGCCTAAGATGGGCAGGTCACATTCATTGTATGTATGATAACCGCCTTCCTAAATGTACACTTTATGGTGAATTGCTAAGCGGTAGAAGAAGGCGTGGCGGTCAACGAAAGAGGCTCAAAGACGTTCTCCATGAAAATCTAAAATCCTGCGGTATTCCAGACGAGCAATGGGATCAACTTGCAGCGGACAGAAGCGAATGGCGTGGGGTTGTGGCCAGCTATCAAGAAAATGTTGCTGTAAGAAGGCGGAATCCAAGACCTAACCAGGTCTATGTTTGTCCTGACTGCGGTCGACATGTGCTCTCCCGAATTGGCCTCATTTAAAAGTTTTAGATTTTTTTATTACCTGCAACTTTTGTAAAGGATATTTTCCTCTAGGAGGTCACGTATTTAATTTTGGTTTTTTCTCTTAATTATAACCTTAACTAAATTTCCCCGCTGGTCCTTGCCTGTTATTATTATTATTTTTTTTTTCAAAAAGGCATTGGCACCAGCCTATATTATATTTTCCCCTAACTAACGTTTCGCCTACGCAGAACGGCAAAAGTGACTAGTATAATATTCTACGAGCTATTTACCTAAAACCATTTGAATTCAATTTTGGCTGTTTTGTTCTCATACGTTCCAGTGCTAGCAGCATTACAAAGGCGTACAACTAGTAGACAGTCACTTTGTGCTGCCGTAGCATACTATTACCAACTTAATTGAATCTCTGGTATGGTGTTGTGGGCGTTTATAGGAACCCGTACACTTAGTCCTTGTTGTTTATCTTTTAGCAAACGAACAGATATGCTCATTTGTGGACTTTGCAGCACAGGCAGGCTTTGCAGGATCAAAATCACGCCATACTAATGTGCGGTAGACTTAGACGAAGTTACGGGGTGTGCAATTTCTAATAGTCCTCAAAGCGATTTGCTGTTTGATTCGAATGCCAATAAACCACCTGCCAGTAAGGCATTTAGGCCTAATTACCAAATTTCTAGGAAATCTTGATAAACTATTTTAATATAAGTCAATGCAGTCACGGATTTTTATACGGTGTAGCTGAAAAAATTGCTTGTGGTTCTTCTTAACATATTAAAAGTCTTCAGATTTCCGGTGGCGGAATATCCTCAAAACCACCCCTCAATGTACAATTTTTTAAATTATCTTCGTTAGGATTCACTTTAATGAGTGTGGAAAGAAAAAAAAATCTATAAAATAGTATATTCAAAGTTACGGTTTGGCTAATCCAGTGGCGTACCGTACGAATTTAATCAAACAAAGTTCATTGGATTGAATCTCCGGTAGGTTCTTGATGAAACATGTTCAATAGAACAATTATAAATACTCAAAAGAATAGTTGCAATACGCAATACGCAGAGTCTTTTTAAGACTCTTTGATAATGGTCGCAAGCCCGAAACATATGTCAGACAAAACTGAACAAAACTCATGAAACAATAAACCAAGTGCGTATTGTAACTATTCTTTTGAATATTTATAATCATTCTATTAAACAAAGTTCACCTCGTACAATATCTTAGTTTTCTCAAATTATCTTGGTTAGGGTTAACTTTAGTGAAAAAGGCGTAGAGAGAGAAAACCAGCAGCTACTGGAAGCGGCTGGAACCTCCCCACCCGGTGGATCTTTGAAGCCGAAAAGGCACTAAATTGTGTGTTCCAATTCAAAAACATTCTAATTACCCTAAACCTTGCAGATTTGTAAAGTAACAAACTGAAAATTGGTAAAGTGATAATTCACATTCACCAACGTAGGTACAGAAAGCACTTGATAGTGCTATTGTTACACCTACCTTTAAAGTTTGTGACAATCCACTGGCGCATAGTCACATAATTTAAACGTTATCAATACGCATCAAATATTATTGAGAAAAAAAATTAATATGACTAAATCGACGACAGAAATGTGTTGCTGGTTTAAAATTAAACTTTCAGCATTTTCAAGAGTGTGTACAGAATGGGATCTTCCTTTTGGTTTTTTTTTCTGGTACATGAAGCAGTTGAAACTTGTGTACCCGCTTTCTAATTGTTATTCGACTAGGAAGTGGATCTCATGGATTTAAATGAAAGTGACGACGAAATAAACGCTGGATGATTACAATAGAATAGTTATTTTTTAAATAAGCTTCAACCGCAAAGGAACGTTGAATATTTGACCAACTCTCCATATTTACAACTAAACTAACATTTATCGCGAAAGCATGGTGACTTGTTTTGAATTTATATCTCATTATATACAAACTTACATCATATAATATTAATAATATTTATTTCTCCATTGAAAAGATATACAAAAAAAAATGTACAAAAGATCAACGAAGAAAGTGTCAAAAAGAGAAAATCATTGAAAAAAGAAAAATTGATCAAATATTTCAAACGTATTTGCACATATAAACTATTTTTTACACAAGTCAAGTTAAAAAAAAATAACATATAAGTAGATAAAACATATAAACAGATATTCCTTATCCTATATCTTTTTTTTTGCAAATTAACTGAAAAACTCATCAATAGTATAACAGTTTTTCTCGAGTAACAATCTTTTGAGTTTGTGTTTGAGAATGTGTATACTGCCAGAGACTTTAATGTCTTCATCGAAAGAGTTGTATAATTTACATCCCTGGTACAGAAAGCTTTTCTGGAACATACTTGTTCTATGAAAATCGGGGAGTAAAAGATCTTTGAATCTTGTTTCATGTAAATGTCTGGCTTGATTTCTTACAAATATAGATTTATTTTTATGGACATATAAATATACCTCAAAAATATATAGACTAGCAACTGTTAGAATTTGTAACTATTTGAAGGCATTACGACAAGTTTCTCTGTAACTCAGACTGGACAAAGTTCGGACAGCATATTTTTGTAACAAGAATACTCTATTTACGCTTACACTATTACCCCAATTCATTATTCCGTACCTGAGATGGGAATGAAAATTGGCATAATAGAGCGTTTTAAGAATGTCTTGGCTGCAGTGTATTGACATGAATTTTAGAGCGTAGCAGCTAGTTCTTAATTTTTTGCACAAATTTTCAATATGGCATGTCCATTGCATGTGTTTGTCAAAAGTAACACCCAAAAGTTTATTAACGTCACAGGTTGCTATTTCAGGATCAGTCCCCTCAAAGAGTTTCAAGGTTTCGGTATTGTTACTTAATGAAAATTGAGTTGAAACCGTTTTTGTTTTGTTTAGATTTAAGTTATTTTTTTGCCCAGCGTATTATTTCATCATATACCTTTTCAGTGATCATCTTTGCCTCAATTAGGTTATTTCCTGTAGTTAAAACATTAGTGTCATCAGCATAACAAACAACATGAACATTAGGTATTTTTTGTAAATAATTAATTACATCATTAGCAAATAGTATATATAGAAGTGGTCCCAGGATTGAACCTTGAGGAAGGCATTGTTTAATGGCACAAGCTTTACTTTCAACTCCCTCTTCCATTTTTACCTTTTGAGACCTACTGTCAAGATGGAGGTAAATATTTGCAACGCCGTTCCTCTAACACCATACCTTGCAAGTTTAGCTATGAGCAACTGATGATCAACCAAATCAAAAGCTCGTGAGAAGTCTATAAAAGACCTACGACAATTTTTTTATTATCTAACGCTTTAACAATTTTGTGATGGAATTCGCATAATGCAGACTCAGTACTTTTGTTTGCGGTGAAACCGTGTTGCCCGGGAGAAAGCAACTTATTTTTTTGGGAAAAATTTGACAACTGATCCTTGAGATGGGGTTCAAGAAGTTTTGAAAAGCTGCATAGTAAACTGATAGCTCTATAATTATAATAATCATTTGGATCTCTATTTTTGTATAGAGGATGCACAATTGCCAGTTTAAATTTAATAGGAAATATACCTTTTTCAATGGAGAGGTTTATTATATAGGCTAGGGGACAGTTAATGACATGTTTACATTTTTTTATTAAATTGTTAGAAATATTGTCATGGCCGCTGGAGTTTGAAGACTTTAATTTATCTACAAGTGATTCCACATCAAGACCACTGACTGGTGACAAATAGAGAGACTTGTTGCAATTGGGAATATTAGATTCTAAAAAGTCAAAATCACGTAACTCATCAGTATTTGTTATTTTGGAAAAATGTAAATTAAAGTTGTGAGCTACATCTTCGATGGGAATTTCAACACCATCCTTAACAAAACGCATGTCTTTGGAAACAGAATTTGACCCCTGTATTGTTTTTATTATATTCCACATAGTTTTACTTTTTTACGCTATAAATTGTTGAAGTGCACACTAATATGTTTATAATTTCCATCTATTTTAGAGAGATCACTATATAAGGTTACCTGGTCTCTTAGTTGGTTTAGTTCAGGTGTAATATATATATTATTTTTATACTTTATTTCTAATACCGAAACGTTCTATTGGAAAACTGACTTCAAAATAAAAAAAAATTACGTCGTAAAATTTGTCTAGGGCGATATCAGGAATATTTTGTGTGAAAACATCTTGCCAGTTCTCTTTTTGCAAATAGTTATGAAACAGGAGAATGTTTTCTGCACTAAAATTTCTGCGGTATACCTTCCATTAAGCATATACTACCAAATTTATTTGCCAATTGCGCCTGAAAAACAAGAATTATTGTTCAGGTACTATGTACATGTTGCCATTCTAATAAAACCTTTAATTTCGGGAACCTGATACACGTTTCAGGACTTCTGTAGTTAAACAAAGAAAGAAAAGTGAATTGCTTGCTCTCCAAACACATTTACGTCGCCAAGACTGCGTGGTAGCTGTGGTGGAATTGCCAGTGTATACACAAATTTATTGCAGTATACACACTCCGCTAACTTTTTCTCTCCCTAACAGTGGAAAACACAGTCTCATAAATAATATTGCAAATTTACAGAGAAAAATTATATTGGTCCTTGTTTGGAATAAGCGTATTATTTATAAGTTATTGCGACCACGACCGACGTTCTGTTAAACGTTCGCATAATTTGTTAGTAAGAGGATGTACAGGGAGACTCGCGTAACATGGTCGTTGCTTTTTCTCGCCTTATCATTTACAAAAATAATATTATTTAGTTATTAAATGAATTAAAAAGTAATTTTGTAATCGGACTATTAAAGAAATCTCTCTGTATTCATGTTGTCAAAACCTGCAAGTCCAACTGTAGGAGTATATAAATTAAGTTGCTCTAAACATTTGACGTAATCAATTTATTAAGAAAAATCAAGGACTACGATATCTAAAGTCTTGCAAACTTAATACAGAAAATCTGTTTAATAAGTTCTGCTGAGGTATTCCAATGTGAGGGTAGTGGCCATCCATTTTGAAAGACAAAAACTTTTTAAAACGCCGTTGAATATTCTCCAATCTTTCAGTGTGAACATTATTATAACCTGGTTGTCATATTAAAGCAGCATTACTCAAGTTTAGATTTGACAAATACATTAAAGAGTACATTAATACCTGGATGTCGGGGAAGCCCTGAGAGTTTCTTATAACAAAACCCAAACTTTTGTAGCTGGTCTTAACACTTTTATTAATATGCTGAATAAATGACAATTTTTTTAATCATATATAACCTTTAGATCTTTAATTGAGTCCAACTAATTTAAGGTCACATTGGCCAGGATATAATTGAAAGAGTTTGGTGATATTTTGCGGGTGAAGTTACAATATTGCACTTTGCAACATTTAGGGGGAGGTCATTTAATACACACCGCTCATTATTATTTTGCAACTTTATGCAGTCAGGCATATTATACAGGGTTATTGGTAATTCGATACATTCCTTTGGAGATGTGATGGGGCATGATCTAAGAAGTAAATTTAGCCCTAACATATATTATGCAAAACTCAATAGCCTTTGAGATATTTTTTTTTTTGTTTTTCTCAAAAAGTAGATCTTAATGTCCTAAAAGTTAATTTTCGAACAATCTATTTGACATTTTTAAATTTTTTTTTACTTGTTCAATATTATAGATATCCGTTTGGAATGAAAAATATCTGGAAACATTTCGATCATGTGAATATCTGAAATAAAAACTTTAAAAAATTTTTTTTTTAAATCACCCATGAAATTTACCTATTAGGTTTTTTCAAAAAAATATTAACGTAACACGCGTATAATTTATTATAAAAACTGCCTTATTTCAATAGCTATCTAACAAGGTACAAATATTCAATGTACCCTTAATAGTTCTAAGAAAATACTAGTAAAAATAACACAAGTAGTACGAATTTTATTTTTAGATAAACAGTAAAAAACATTTTAAAAGTAGAGTTTAATTCTTCATTAATTTCAAAGTTGTACTTTATTTTTTATATGTCTTGCTCAAAATGGGAGCCCCTATTCCGTATACAGACACGGCAGCGTCTTCTTATTTCCGTCCTTGTTACTCTGGTTGTCAGATTATGCCTTATGTGTTGGGCAGCATCGACTATCCTTTATCTAAGGTTTTTAATAATATTGACTGATGTGGCATAGACCATCTCCTTCATTTGACCCCATACGTAATAATCAAGGGGTGTTAAGTCAGGGCTTCGCGCTGGCCAAGGTATTGGGCCCGCTCTTCCAATCCAACGGTTAGGGAAACGTTGATCAAGTAACTGTCGTACTGTCAGCCGATAATGTGCTGGACAACCGTCGTTCTGAAACATCATTCGCTGTCTGACGGCGAGAGGAACATCTTCTAAAATCACCGCCAGATCATTTCTTAAAAAATTTTCATAGATTTCCCCGTTGAAATTTTGAGGAAGAAAGTGTGGCCCCATTAAATAGCGGCCAATGACTCCCATCCACACATTAATAAAAAACTTCATTTGGAAACTAGTTTCACGTGTTAACTTGGGATTTTCCTCTGCCCAATAATGTAGGTTGTCGAAATTTGTTATACCCTCGCGATTAAATTTCGACTCGTCCGTCCATAAATTACTTGTTAAAAAATTTGCACTTTCTGCATCTGAATTTAACATAAAGCGGCAGAATTCCACTCTCCTTCCAGGATCACCTTCCTCCAAGCCTTGGACAGGGGTATAGTGGTAAGGATGTCATCCAACTCTACGTATCGTAGACCAAACTTTCCATTGTGACGCTCCGGTTAGTCTTGAGACTTTATTAGTTGAAATAGTTGGGTCTTCCTCAAAATACCTCAATATTTCTTCCTCATCATCTGGTTCATAAACGGGAGGAGCACATTTTCTACA
Source organism: Leptura quadrifasciata (assembly GCA_963675555.1). Lineage (NCBI taxonomy): Eukaryota > Metazoa > Arthropoda > Insecta > Coleoptera > Cerambycidae > Leptura > Leptura quadrifasciata. Next base: position 5,845,519 of record OY776681.1, on the reverse strand, counting down.
TTTCACGGAGCCAGTTTCAGCGATATTTCGATATGCCGTACTGAATACACGTGCATTTGGTAAGCGGCGGTTAGGGTACCAAAGACCATATTCTCGGCGAGCTTCAGCAGCGTTGCCGCCACAGTATCCATAGACAAACAAGATATCAGCGTATTCTGCGTTGGCATACGCGGCCAAGGCACAGAAAATACAATAACAACAACTAATAACAACAACTACGAGTAAAATCAAAATCTTCGATAACTAATTTAACGAGACCAACAAACTTAAGGGACATGGAGATAAGAATGTCAGTTAATGACATATATGCACAAACGTCAAAGTCAAGGACTGACTGACTTAAATGAAAATGAACGATTAGTCGTTTAATAAATTCCGCCACCAGCATTATCTTTATTAATTTTTTATTAGAACTATCAAGGGTACATTAAACATTTCTACCTAGTTAGATAGCTATTGAAATAAGGAAGCTTTTATAATAATTTGTACGCGTGCTACATTAATATTTTTTTGAAAAAACCTAATAGGTAAATTTCACTGATTTTAAAAAAAAAATTTTTACAAGTTTTTATTTTAAATATTCACATGATCGAAATGTTTCCTGATATTTTTCATTCCAAACGGATATCTATAATATTGGACAAGTAATCCAGTAAAAAAAAAATTTAAATGTCAAGTAGATTTTTCGGAAATTAACTTTTAAGACATTAAGATCTACTTTTTTGAGAAAAACAAAAAAATTGAAATATCTCAAAAACTATTGAGTTTTGCATAATGTATGTTAGGGCTAGATTTACTCCTTAGCTCATGCCCCATCACACCTCCAAAGGAATGTATCGAATTACCAGTAACGCTGTATATTGAGCAGAATATTTTGTTATGGCTGGCGTACAGTAAAAATTCACATCAAGGTCTTTCACAATGTTATTGATGAATATTTTGAAGAGAAGTGGACCAAGGATTGATCCTTGAGGCACTCCTGAGGATACAGCAATCTCCTTGGAATGAAGCTGTGACATTGAACGAACTGCATCCTACTAATTAAATAAGACTTAAATAGGTCAAGCAGTGACATAGACATTTCAACTCTTTCAATCTTTTGAAATAAGATGCCATGATCGAACCGATCAAAGGCCTTGGAGGAATCTATAAGAATTACGTCCACCTGGACATTCATATCAAGATTCTGAGCAATAAATTGGATGATGCACAATGAATTTGTTACCATTGATCTATTACGCATGAAGCCATGTTGATAAATAGAAATCTGTCCCTTAACGTGCAGATACAATACATCATGTAGCGCAATTTTGAAAACTTTGGCAAATTTACATATTATTGCTATAGGTCTGTAGTTCTCAACATTATTAGTATCACCCTTTTCAAACACGGCACAAACTCGATCGGTTTTCCAAACATTTGGATTAACACAGGTACGCAGCGTTATGTTAAACAATATTGTGAGAGGTTCGACCAGAACATAAGCACAATCTCGAACAATAATTGCTGGAATTTCATCAAGACCTTAACCGTATTAATCATATAGCAGTGGGACATCACCTACATCGCAAAAATTAAATAAAACAGACTGTCTTAGATGTCGAATTTAGCTAACTGATAAACTGGAATAGTTAAAAAACTATAAGAAATATTGCTCTAGTATAAATAAGAGAAAGAGAAGCTAATTTAAGTTATCTTCAGAATCAAAATGATGAAAAAAATATGGCAAGGAATATAAAATTCAAAACCTAGAGGAACGATAACTCAGTGAGTTAGCATGTTCGAGCCCCACCTACTGCGAAGTAATATTTTCAAATATAAATTTTTCCCAAGTAGTGTTTCGGATCCCACTATAAACTGTAGGGCCCCGTCTCCTTCACTTACACAAATCTAAATCTCCTAGACTTAAGGGAATCACTCAGGTGACTTGGATGGCAGTTAATAAACATTTAAACAAACAACAACATTAGTCAGGAACCTTACTAGTACGATTGCTATCAACAATTATTTAATAAGCTTATTGGAAATAATGAGAACTGTGGTGACGCAATCTTACATTATAGGTTTATCGACGAGCTGTGTTTGCGTTGCATTCATTGGGTCTAAAGCCGTTATAAAAGCTATCAACAGCTTATGCTTCTGGTGTCAATAAAATTAGTTTATTTATAATTAAGTTACACCTTCAAGTTATTTTGAATCGTGTAACTCATCTAATAAACGAATGCTTAGAAAAAGGAGGGTTTGCCAGCCACTGGCTTTTTTAAATAAACTTATCTTTCAACACCGGAATTTTTCCAGATATTTTCAAGCTAGCGATTGTCCAATCTTTGTACAAAAAGATATTTCCTCTAAAAACAAGAGTACCGAATCAGTATTCTGTGAATTCTAAGATGCTCTTGATAACAAACAGTATGTGTTAGGGTTATTTATTAGCTTCTTCCGTGCATTTATTTGATAATATTGACCATGAAATTCTGTTGGATACACTAGACAAGTATGGAGTCAGGTGAGTTACTTTAAACCTCTTTTCTTCATACCTAAACAATACACAAAAATAGTTAAATTAAATTATGATATAAACAGAGCTGTACGCAACATCACAGCATGGAGCTCCTCAGGGTTTCGTTTTGGGTCCCCTGCTTTTAAATATCTCTGCAAAAGATTTAATAACGTATTTAAATAAAATGTCAAATACTCACTCTGCCTGTTATGCTGATGACACAAATATTATTATCATTGGCAATGACCCAAAGATTATTAAAAATACCACAGAGTTAGTGTTTGCACAAGTAGTTTATTGGTCTGAGTAAAACAAGCTTAACTTAAATAGAAATATAACCAGTGCGCTGCTGTTTACCCTAAACAGAAACTTAAAATGTAAATTTTTCGTGGAAATGACGCTGGGATTACTTGTCGTGAGTTAGTTAAAGTACTAGGTATAGCATTTGATAAATACTTAGTCTGGGGAAGTGATATACAGTGTGTTTCACTTCTTGTGAAGACACTCCTGTATCTCCTTTATTTGTGGCCGAATTCATTTCTAATTTTTATCAGATATACAACTCTATAAGGCGACTTTACATGACACATAAATGTCGTCTAGATCTAAAATGTCGTCTACCCAATCAGGATTTTCTACTGCTCAGTACCTAGAGTTTTGCGATGATACCACCCCGTTGGTGGAGAAAGTTGCTTCATCCGTGAAAATTATTTTCTTCAAGAAGTCTCGATTGTTTAAATAATTACCTTGGATCCATAAACAATATTCCAGTCTTCTCTCTTCATCACCTACCTCCAAAGTGTGTAAAAATTTTGGTTTATACGGTTGTAGTTTATGGCGTTTTAAACATCTCCAAATTTTTGACAAATTCAGGTCACGAGCCATATTTCTAAGGCTGGTAGTGGGATTGGCGTTAAACGCCGCTAATATAACATTATCATCTTCCTGCCTTCGATTAAGATGTACTCTCGGTTTAAGCACATTACCAGTTGTATTGAACAAGTGACATATTCTTGCTATGGTACCATGGTGTATTGGTTGTCTTAGAGGATGTCTTAAATTAAATTCTTCTGCTGCTTCTCTTGAAGACCGTACATTTTCACCGACTATCTTTATTATTTCTACTTTTTCATCAGAAGTTAAAAGTATTCTAGCCATTATGAGTAAAAAAATCAAATAAGGAAACTAACAAACTCAACAATAGATAACAACAATCACTTCTGTCATAAAAGTAATAATATTGACACTTAATTTCACAGCATTCTTAACATTTAAAACAAAAAACTCGCCCCTAAATCTGAGCCGATAAGGAGGAAGGATATGATGGAGCGTTACTTCTCAAGAACAGGTGACAACAAAAAAAAAACTGTATTACATTGTTAACTTGATGTGTAATAATAAGAAGTGACTCTTTTAGCGTTTTATTGAATCATGATTTTTGCTCACAACTTTCATTTGTTGGAAAAGGTTATCTCTATGTGTTGAACAAAATCGCTTTATAGAGCTGTATAACTCCATGAATTAGTCTTGAAATTCGGCCACAAATAAAGGAGATACAGGGGTGTCTGCACGAGAAGTGAAACAAACATTTTTTTTTTAAAGTTTTCCGATTTTCACCAAATTTTATAGGGGGGCATATCTCGTGATTCTGAACAACTTTTATTAACAAAATTTTTGTCTATTTTTAAGCCTACTATGATTTCTCGAAAATTGCGATTTTCTTTTTATCGCAGTAGGCCGGCGTTTTAGATCTAGACGACATTTATGTGTCATGTAAAGTCGCCTTATAGAGTTGTATATCTGATAAAAATTAGAAATGAATTCGGCCACAAGTAAAGGAGATACAGGGGTGTCTTCACGAGAAGTGACACACTGTAGATAAACTATGTATTGTTATAAGTTACGAGGCAACTGTTTCTATGTCCTTTACTCAAATAATTTTAGCAGGTGTTCCTCAAGGGTCCATCCTCGGGCCACTGCTGTTTGATATCTATACAATCGATATTTTTCAATAAGATTAATCAGTCTAATTTGCCATCAGCTGATGACATTCAATTTCTGTACGACTTTAACGACTGTACTATTGATTAGATAAGAAATCGTGAAGAGTCCTCAAAAAACCTACTTTTTTAGTTATACATGGTGACCATATTACATTCTCAGATTGTGCAAAGGATCTAAGAACGTACATCTTTAGAATATTCCATAATTAAGCAGGCACGTTAAGTTTTGTCTTGCTATTTGAAAAGTCCATTTTAAATTTTGTATTGTATATTATTATTCCTCACTTTTTGTGGAGGATGAACAAACAATTTATGCAAAACTTAACTTAAGTAATTTTTATAAGCAACCATCTTGAGATTAAAAATTATTTGAGATAGTTCAGAAATAAAAAAAGTGTGATTTTATTATTTATACTGAACATTATACCAACATCATGCCACAGCTATTTTTACCATTTTAATTTCAAATTAGTTTTCGTAATCGTTCTGAGCAAGCACGCAAATGGTTGATTTATATTAGGAATTTATTTCCAAAGTACGATTAACATCGACCTATAAATATATAATTTGCATAAAAAATATAAATAAGAATAATTACTATGTAACATGATCACGAGCAGACTATGCTACTTTACTTGGTAAGTTGATGTTCAGGTATGCTGTCTAGACAAAATCTTGGGAAGGAAGTTTTTGCGCCTAACTAGTAAAAAAAATTGTTTTAATATCCATGTTAATAACGATTCTATGCCAACTGCAAATTGGTAAAATTTTACATTAACAGTCTCATAATTAGTAATAATTATAAGACAGAACTACGAACATTTTTCTTCAGGGAAATTTCCGGAGAGCAGCAAACGAATAGCGGCAGTGAGAAAGAAAAATATTAAGTCGGCATATAGAATAAAAGTAAAAGCTCGACCACGGAACAAAAGAAATACGCATTCGACGAGGTTTTAATTGGATTCCACAAGGAGAGATTCTTTACCGTTGAACAAACCAACTGAATCGTTTATTTTGCTTTACTTGCTTTTAATTAAAAGGAGCTGGAACTGAACAAAGTGTAACTCAACCAGACGGGCATCTTAGAATATGGAACTTAAAGCCTCAAAAATTCTGAAAAATATTCCGTATGAAGAAAAACAAACAAAAAGTTGTTGCTCTTGGATCAAGTTGGTTATGTCGAAAAATGATACTGTGTAATCGTACAACGGTCTCCATTACTTATAACTTAACAAAATGCCTATCTAATTAAGATAATCTAACTCTTAACTGGTATTTAGTTTACATTTTTTGGATCAATTGTTTCTATAGCTATGAAATAACTCGAGATATTGAAAGCTCTATGCATCTTTTTCCCGCCCTGTATAGATGAAATATAACCGAAGGTATATACTCGAGCAACAGGCAATATAGAAAGAATTTTTTCTCAGAATATTCATCGCCTTGCCTATGGCTATGATCATTTTTATTACTATTTGGGGTATGAAATTGAATGCGACGTAGCTCCCTTTTCTTAACAAGATTGGATCGTTCTTAAAAAATATATAGCACGCTGGAATGATATTTTTCAGGTAATGAATCATATGAGCATTTCATTATATGCGGGGCACAAACTGATTATACTTTAAGATGAGATACATATTGTATTTGGCAGAGTATAATTCAGTGGAGTATGTTGATTTAAAAATATTACTGCATTTTGTAAATATGTATTTCGTCTCCAGATTTTTTCACTGAACACTTTAACGTAAACATATCAAAATATTATTCGCAGCGTGCATTTGCCAAGTGTTTGGTAAAAAGAAAAATATGGTAAAAATGAATACTATCGCTGGATGTTCGATGTAACACACACTGCGACTAAAGTTTATGTGACTGAATGGACAAAATTATCTATTATTTATTTATTTACGGGCCTAAGACTAGTTCTAAAATACAATTTAAAAAAGAAAATATACAATTTAATTGCATTATCACCAATTTTAAGCAACATATTTATGGAGAACTTTGAGAACACACATGTTCAAAATTGTATAAACAAACCGGTTGTCTGGTGGAGATATGTTGACGATATCTTTGCAATTTGGCCCCATGGTGTCGATTTACTAGATAGTTTTTTGGAAAATATAAATCGTAAGGAACCGTCTATTAAATTCACATTAGAAGTAGAAAGTAGGAATGAACTACCGTTTTTAGGTGTTTTAATTAGAAGGGTAAATAATACAATTGAAACAAGCGTTTATAGAAAACCAACACATACTAGTAGATATCTAAATTTTAACTCAAATCAGTCAATAAATGTTAAAAGGGGTGTTGTAAAATGTTTATACGATAGGGCCAAAATAATTTCATCTAATAATGAAATATTGAATAACGAGAAAAAATTTATCAAAGAGGTTCTAGTACAAAATCAATATCCTGAAGCCTTTGTTGATAGAGTTTTCATAATTGTTGAAAATAGGGACAATCAGGAACGACAAAAACCTGAACGTCATTATACAGCAATAATTCCTTATGTATACGGACTATCGGAAAAGCTACGCCGTATAGGTGACAAATTTGATGTTAGGACGACATTTCAAACGGGGAACACTTTAAGATCTATTTTAACAAAAACAAAACCGATAAACAGGGAGCAGAATTCAAAAAACTGTATTTACAATATCCTGTGCGAATGTGATAAATGTTATGTGGGTGAGTCATCCAGACCTTTCAGTGTGAGGTTGGATGAGCCAGAATTACATTAGAAAGAATGAAATTCAGAAATCAAAGATTTGTGAACATGCTTGGGAAAACGGACATAGAATAAACTGGGACTCGGCAAAAATCTTAACAAACGAAACAGATACCAAAAAAAGAAAAATTATAGAATCAGCAATAATCTTATTAAATGAAGATAAGTGCGTATCGAATTGTTCTGTAGATATTTGTACAACCTGGCTACCAATGTTAAAAGAAGAACTTAACAAACTCAACATTATCTAAAAGAAAATATCATCAGTTCTATGTTCTGTGTAAGTAGTAAGTATCTATGGAAATAACATAAACAGAATCTTAAAGCTGTGTATTTGACATACACAGCAAAATAAGAGTTCGTCCAAAAAATAGCTTTGAAAACGGAAAGATATTACTTTCCGAAACGTCAGCAAAATACATTATTTCTGTGTTTATTCCGATTTATATTATTTGCAAAACATAACCTCTGACTTTTCCTTTGGCGTAAACGTCACGGGCGCAGAGGTTTTTTTCCAATAATTCTATTATTTTGTAGATTCGGTGATTTGTTTTGAAGAGGGTAATAATACCTGTGGTAGAAAACCCAAATAATAGCACAGTTTGCTAATTACAGCGAAGGGCTGTTGCGATAGAATGACATAGTATGGCACTTACTTACATTAAGTTATAATATACCACTATGGTGACGCCATGCGGTAAGGCTATTCAAGTCCGTTTGTAATTTATTGCAATCTTCAGTGGTGGTTACAACTTAAGATCTTCGGCAAATAATAGGAAACTACCATTAGTAAAACACTCGTGAATGCCATTAATAAATTAATTAAAAAGCAAGGGTCCCAAGTGAGAACCTTGTGGTACGTCTGTCTTCTTTTGATTTAATTTTTTACGTAAACGATCTGTGAACGGTCAAGTAAGTAACTTTCGAACCATTTCAATAAATACTCATTTATGCCTACCAAATTCAACTTGTCGAGTAAAAGTTGGTGGTAACTCTATCGAAGGCCTATACAACGTCTGTATAGATGGCACGAACCTGGTATACATTCTCAAGAGCTAGTGACAGGAAGCCTGTGAGTAAATTTAATTCTGTGGATCTTCCTGAATGAAAACCAAATTGATTGTCAATGATGGTAATGTCAATTTGTCGTGTCAAGAAATCAGTAGCAAGACTTTCGAATAGTTTTGGAATAGCACTCAATATACAGATGGATCTGTAATTGGTACGTCTCCTTTATCTCCATATATGTGAATAGGCGTAATAAAGCTGAATTCTGGAAATTCACCAGTTTCAAGGGACAAGTTAAACATGATAGGTAGTTAGGATAAAACTGGAGTACTTAAGGGTGATCGGCGGTATGTTGTCAGGTCCAGGGCCTTTATTAATGACATCCAAGTTACTCAATTTCTGATAAATGTGATATATATTAATAAAGCAATTTGAAATGTTCAAGGTGTTAGTTGAGAGTAGGGTCGTGATGGTCTTATTAGACTTTTTAGAGTAACTACTCGTTAAGTTACTATAAGACAGCTCATTAGGAAAAACAATAGTTTTGCGTTGTGAATTGCCAAATTCCAAAAATTCTTCGTATTACTATGTAAAGAAGATTCTGTTAAGCGAACATAGTCATTGTAACAATTTACAGTCAATCTTTTACAAGTTCATCGCAGATTAGCAAAAACATTGTACTCTTCAATGGAACGAGTTATTTTATATCGCTTGTGCGCGTTTTTCTTAGCTACAATATGGCTTTGCAGCTTAGTACTATACCAACGAGGAAACTTTTTTGATGATATTCTCTTAAGTGGTACAAATAAATCAAATACAGTGTACATTATTTCATAGAATATATCAACCATTTCATTAAGGGATCTATTGCAAAATAACTTGTCCCAGGAAAACTGGCTTAAATAATCATTAATTGCATTGAAATCGGCTAATTCACTATAAAAACCATCAGCGAGGGTATCATTCCCACCAGAATCGTTTAGGTGCTTGAGGACGACGTATTATTGAAAATTTTTGGAGAGTTATTATCATTAACAATTCAGCAAATTATAATTCTACACAAGTCTGCCCTGACCTTATTAGTGCAGGTTAAACTACAATAATCGACAATTAACAAACGAACCAAATGAAAACAGTTGTTACACTTTGTTATAAGCGGTTTTTTCATAATTCATTCATGCATAATCTTATTTTGCTTCACGTGCTATTCGAGCTAATGTTTCTTCCATTTTCACGAGATATTTTATGTCAGGAATTCTACTGGCTAATATTGGATGTTTGTTGAGTTAATAGAGCCTTGGTTGAACATAATTCAAAGTAAATCGATTGAGATATTAAGGGCATATGAAACAGCTTATACACATTACACAACTATATGTTGTGCGGTGACTCACTGCTTGGGTATTCATTAAATAGTCATATAATGTAGACTTTTTAGACAGGCGTACTATAAATTAGGGTCTGACAGTACGTTAAATCCTAGAGAAGATAAGCGGTACAATAAAATTGCTTTTCTTATAAACAGGCAAAAATAGTTGCACATAACAAAGTTACATATAATTCAGGCATACGAGGTTTTCCAGTAGCATGGCGTAATTCTTGTCGAATAGTAACAATAGGGAAATATCAACGTGGGTAAAAAAAATTCATTTTATATTATTGATTACGTTTACCCTAGGCCTCTTCCCCACAGGGCGCGATATGATCGCGCGATCCGAACGCTTGCGATCTCGTGTTATAGTTATCACATTTGAACTCAGTATATCCACTCCACACAGAGCGCAATCTTCATTTTCGTTCCACCGAGATCGTGACGATCAGTTTCGAATCTTTTGGAGAGGATACACTGAGTACAAATGTAATAACTATAACACGCAAGCGTTTGGATCAGATCACGCCCTGCGGGGAAGAGGCCCAAATGCAACAAAACAACTTCATACGCAAAATGCAATCATAGGTGCCTTTGGAATTTTGATAAACAATACTGACAATATTGACATTCCTTTAGACATTGTTTTAGTTTTCGATTGTCAAATGATATGTATTTTTTAGTTCTTATATTTTGTTAAATTGTTATAAAACATGGCACTTCATAGAAATCGGGATAAATTAAACATGGTTTTATTTTATGGATCCCGTAAAAATTCTTTTGCAGCTGTGGTTTTATCTGGAAGATGATTTTCTGAGAGGCCAAACCGTGACCGAAAAACTTTTTTACTTTATGTGCTAATTTGGATAATTATGGAAGTTTTAAAAAAACAAAAACAATTAGAAGAAACAACAGATGAAAATACAGCGTTAGTGTTAGAAACAATAGAGATTAATAATTATTATTCATCTCTTCTCTACAGCCATTAGAGACCTGTCGACCATCTGTATACAATTTAAAACCACTTGGACTCACAAGGCTAAGAAATCTTTCATAGTGCGAAAGTACGGTTTGAGTACTACAGATCTCCGGATCTGTTGAGTATCAAATATCATCAAAAACAATGTAGCTTAATGTAGGAATCATTTTTGTTTCACATAGTTCATATTATTGCATGGAATTTTTTTGATAGTTTCCGCAATATAATTACTATAAACACTGTACAGTTGAGAATATGTTTCTAATATAGGAACCAGAAATATCCTGTACAATTTCTTCTGCTGTCGACGTGTAGATATGTTTAATTTTAAATCCATCGATGAAATTATAGATCGCGAAACATTTTGAATGTGGCAAATATATTACTTCCTGACAAGCTAAATATACGGGAAATCAATCAAACCTTTGCAAAATTATTATTACATTCTATAATAATAACGTTAAAAATAGATTTCATGTGTATAGGTAAGATTTGTAACATTTTTATGGGTTCTAGGTACAATTAAAGTATGAGACACGTTATTTGAAAGTTGGCTAAATATATTTGTAAATAAATATCGACGAGGTTATAATATCTAGCTGGTGCGAGTGTAATTCGACTGTGTTTTAGTCAGTACTTTTAGGCAAATTATTCCTATGCAGTTTAAAAATCGATATATTTAACACGTTATTGTATACAGGGTGTCCCACCGGGAACTGAATCGATCCATATAGAGAAAAGTACGCATCAGAAAATGTTACTTATTTCAAATGGAACACCCTATATATTTTAGGGTTTTCGAAATCATAAAATTCTATACATAAACCTAGCCGTTTCAGAGATATTTGACATTTTATAGAAAATTTGACAGGTGCAACGGCTTGCAAGAACCGTTATAACTTTCTTCGTGTAAAAGATCCTCATTTGCTTCTTGTCACGTAAAAAGAACACAAGTAAAACTATGTTCTACAACTGAAATAGATTCAATAATATCATACCAAGTGTTCCGTTTTTCGCGTTACATTTTGTCAACTTCAAACCGCGAAAACTTGTTTAGGTCAAATGGAACACCCTGTATTTTTTAATGTCAAGTTGTGTATAATTGAATTCTTCTTATGTCAAAAAACGCCAGCACATTTAAATTATATATAAATTTGTTTATTATTTATGGAGAATGTGATAAAGTAATATCAAGAACTTGCAGCACATTTGCTACTTGATATCCACAAAAACGCAAAATAACACTAACACCGTAACATGCGTATTAATCGAATTGAAGATATGGCATGAACTAAAATAGCAGAGATAAGATCAATTTAAAATATGATTTCATTTTAATTTAATAATTGCTCAAAATTCGGCCCTCGAACCTCGACACATTTTTCGGCACCTTCGGATTAGTTCCTCACGGGTAGTTCTTCTAATTGAATCCTGTGATATGTTTTGAAATGCATTTCTTACTCTTTGCATACAATGTTCAATGGTTGTTAATGGGCTCTCATAAACTTTATTTTTAATAGTTCCCCAAATGAAATAATCCAGAACTGATAAATCGGGCGAGCGAGGAGGCCATAAGAAAGGTCCATTATTGGCAATCCATTGATCATAAAAGTTTTTTGTAAATAATTATTAATTAAATATGCGGGGGAGCACCGTCGTGCTGATAAAAAATGTTTTTGTGTTCGGCGAGAGGTAAATTTTCTAAATAGTTATTATTCAAATTTCGTAAGATATTCAGATATCTTTCACCTAAAAAAAAAAACAAAAATTTACCTATACATATCAGCAGAAGAGAAAATTTAATTTACCGTTTAAATTTTCCTGATAAAATTGTAATGCCATCACTCTATCGTTTCTTATGGCACAGTAAACATTGAACTGCCAACTTTCCTGAAAGTTTCGCTATCTGAACATATAAGGATTTGAGTCACTCCAATAATGCGAATTGTGTCTATTAAAAAGTCCATTATTAGTAAATTTTGCTTCATCTGTCCATATAATATTTCCCAAATAAGAATCGTGACCTTCAGACCTTATTAGAATAAACTCACAAAAATTCTGTCTTCTTAGGAAATCTGTTTCTTTTAATCCTTGAACCATAGGGAATGAAAACGGGTGAAACTTATATTTTAATAAGATTCTGTGAATTGAATCCTTGCATAGTCCCGATTCCAGAGCAGCTTGTCTTAATGACATCATTGGAAATGCATGAAAATATCCCACAATGACTATTTCAATAGGCTTTCTTCTTTGCATTTTTGCCTTGACAGAGCCATAATTTTTAAAATTTTCCAGTATGCGTTTTACAGTGTTTGGTGACGGTTTTCGTTTTTCTGGATATCGAGTAGCAAATGTGCTGCAAATTCTTGATATTACTTTATCACGTTCTCCATAAATAATAAACAAATTCAAAAAGGTTTAGTTGGTATAATTTAAACGTGCTGGCATTTTTTGACATAAGATAATGACTGATTGTTTCTAATCATGGCTATTTTGAAGAAATGATTACAGTTCATGAATTTCTAATAAAATCACAAATATTTCACAACTTGACGTAAAAAAATATAGGGTGTTCCAATTGACCTAAACAAGTTTTCGCGGTTTGAAATTGACAAAATGTAACGGGAAAAACGGAACACTTGGTATGATATTATTGAATTTATTTCAGTTGTAGAACGTAGTTCTTCTTATGTTCTTTTTACGCGACAAGAAGCAAATGAGGATCTTTTACACGAAGAAAGTTATAACGGTTCTTGCAAACCGTTGCACCTGTCAAATTTTCTATAAAATGTCAAATATCTCTGAAATGGCTAGTTAGGTATAGGATATGCTACATATTTTCGACTCAAAACTTTAAGCTCTTTTCGAAAACCCTAAAATATATAGAGTGTTTCATTTGAAATAAGCAAGTTGGTATCGACTTCCGGTATAAGCGGAAGCGCCAGTTGCTTGTAATTATTTTAGTTGGATTGGCCACACAGACATTAGTAATCATCTAAATTTTCAAAATTTTCTGATGCGTAATTTTCTCTATATTGATCGATTCGAACGAGACACCCTGTATAAACATAAGAGTAAAAAATACAAACGTACACTAAAATACAACATAAGAATTGTATTGTATGTATATATACCTTTAACCCACATATGCATTACACACATACGTACGGAAATTCGGTAACTTAGAGTTGTTGTCTAACTATATAATACTAATAACATACTGACAAATGATAGGATACAGGTGTTAGTATTCGAATTGTTTAAACTATTGAAATTGAATGAGAGTCGGTCAATGTAGGGAAGTTATTATTATTATTATTATTATTTTTTTTTTTTTTTTTTTTTTTTTTTTTTTTTTTTTTTTACAAAAAACCAGTCACCCTACTCTGTGGCTCCGACCCTCACAGAGGGGAGCTGGTAATACCAATAGCCACTCCCCACGCCCGTGGGGTGAGTGACTACCGGGTCCGCGAATCGTGTGCCCTGAGTAGACGTAATGAACCGAGGATGACAGCCTTCTGCATTCTGCCGGCTAAGATCTCTGCCGAATCTCGGCATGCCGGTATGATCTTTAGTTCTGAAAGCAGCGTCTGTCTCATTCCACCGAGGGCTCCTATAATCAGTACCACTATTTTAACAGAATGGCCTGGATAAAGCCTGCGGAGTTCGAAGAGCAAATCTCGATATTTTGTCCGTTTTTCCTCCTCTTTCAAGACAATGTTGCTCTCAGCGGGAGCTGAGAATTCCACGACATACATTGTCTTGAGTTGGTGGTCGAGGAGTACTATGTCAGGCTTGTTGGCTTGTATTTGCCTGACGGTGGGAAACGAGTAGTTCCAATAAATTAGGCACTTCTCATTCCCCACAACGGACTCAATATCCCCCGGAACGTAAGGCAGCACTGGTGTTTCGTCTATCCCATACGAGTGCCTTAGATGATAGTAAAGCACTCGTAATGCTGCGTTGTGTCTATGAATATAGGCCGAGACTGCGTAAGTCGGGCAAGCCGACAGTAAGTGCATTACAGTCTCCGGCGCCCTGCGGCAGGCCCTGCAGCTGACATCAGGGACCTCCATACCCATGACACGACATCGATAGACGAGAGTGTTAAATACACCATCCTGGCAAGCCATTATGAATCCCTCGGTCTCAGACTTCAGCCCAGCTGACCTTAAGAAGGCGAAGGTCAGCCTTTCGGATAAGCCGAGGTCTTCTATATTTTTATAGAAGATCCCGTGCAATGGCTTATCCTTATGGAGCTGCAGAAGGATGTTGTGTTCTGCAGCTCTAATGTGGGCTTTTAGTCGAACGGGTTCCAACTCGGTGACAGAGTCGGGGTTTACCCGCTCGACGTCGAAGATGAGACCAAGTTCATCGGCTGCTCTGCGTGCTGCCTTAAAGAGAAAAGCTCCTACCTCTGCATTTTCATGGTCTCGGACCATGCAGAGGAGGGGATCCGAACTCCTGATGACCTTACATGCTCCATCCAGAACCATCCTGCTATGGAGACTCTCCAAGCTCAAGAGTCCACGGCCTCCCCGATGTCGTGGGAGATATAACCGTGGAACGGACGATTTAGGATGCAAGCTCCTATTGAGATGCATCTTCTTGCGGGTTACTACATCGAGTTGACGCAGCTCTTCTCTAGTCCACTTCACTACTCCGAAAGAGTAGAGAAGGATCGGAACGGCAAGCATATTTGTAGCAGACACCTTGTTCTTCCCCGACAGTTCTGAAGACCAGATCTGTCGGAGTAGGTGCTGATACTTGCCGCGGAGAGCGTTTTTCACTACACTCACTTCTTGGGTGGAGCGTTGCTCGACACCCAAGTAAGTGTACGACTCTCCGGCATCTAGATGGTGTAAGATGCTTCCGTCCACGAGCTGCGTGTCCTCTCCGTAGTCACCGCATCGTCCTCTCTTAAGATGGATCAGTGCGCATTTGTCCAACCCGAACTGCATACCGACAGCCTGCGTGTACTCCTGTACCACCCTAAGGGACTGCTGGAGATCCCTCTCTCCAGAGGCATAAAGTTTAAGGTCATCCATATAAAATAGATGGGTGACCTTATGCCTCCTGTCGCCGGGGGTACCGCAGTTGTAGCCACGGGTTTTCCGGAGCGAGACGGATAATGGCAGTAGTGAGATGCAAAAGAGAAGGGGGCTGAGGGAATCTCCCTGAAATACTCCTCTTCTGAATGTTACCGACTCTGTTTGGACTCTATCGTTACCCGATGTTATGGTAAAACGAGTCCTCCAGAGCGGCATCAGTTCTTCAATACATCTCACTACGGGGCCTGGTACCACAAGACATCGGAGCAAGTGAACAATGAGCTCATGCGATGTCATGTCAAATGCCTTGCGGTAGTCGATCCAGGCCATAGAGAGGTTCCGCTTATACTGCATGGAGTCCTGCGTGACACATCTGTCGATCAGCAGGTTTTCCTTGCAGCCAGCGACACCTCTCTTCGACCCTCGTTGCTCATATATCCGTTCGTAAACCGGTTCAACTGCGTGGAGCACCCGCATGTACAAAATGCGTGTAAACACCTTGTAGCATGCGTTTAGACAGGTTATCGGTCTGTAGTTCTTTGGGTTGGACAAATCTCAGTTCTTGGGGATCAGCACTGTCCGCCCCTCAACAACCCAAGAAGGGATTTGCTGCTCCCCATTTAACCAGGAATTAAAAATTCTGGCCAAATGGTGGTGGGTGCTCGATAACTTTTTCCACCAAAAGTTATTTATCCCATCGGGACCTGGAGCAGCAAAGTTCTTAGAGCCCTCAAGAGCCCTACGAACCTCTTCTGGGGTTATTGGTTCGCACACTTCCTGTGGTTGCTGAAGCCTTTGACAAAAGGCTTCAAAGTGTGCAAGGGCAGGAGAATCTCGGTTGAGTGGAAGCCTCTCCTCGTATAGCGTTTTCCAGAAGTTCTCCACCTGATCTGCAGTCGGCGGATTGTCTACAACACGCGGAGGCGGTTGGAAAAGGCGCGAGGGCTTCTCGCGGAACAGTTTATTTTCCGCAAGCCCTCTCGCCCGCCTCACTAGTGATTTTTTACAAGTCACTAGCATCCGTATCCTGTCGAGACAGTGCTGTTTGGTGGTTCGCAGCACTGCCTCATTGAGTGTGTGATGGACGCGTCTTAGGTTGGCGGCTAATCGACGCACTTTAGGCGTGAACGGCCTGTTGGCCGCCATATAGTCCATCACACATTGGATACGGGATGCGTGTTGCCTCGCCGACCGGATCTTGGCTTCCATCTTTTGTATGCGCCGCTGCGCTCTCTCCTGTGGGGAAGAGGTATTTCGCCTCTCCACCTGAGAAGAGCGTTGAGCAGCGGCATACACGGCACAATTTATGTGCCAGATGTCAGCCTCTTCTGGTAGCGCTGTACGAAGTTCAGCGTCCACTCTGGCCAGGTCTTGTGGCCCGGGGGTTTTCAGATGGTGTAACCCCCTTCTGGTACTGAGGCCCTCTGGTATTGGCGGAACGAGGAGTGCTACGTCCTCAACCGGTGATTGTGGCGGCTCTTCGGCCACCTCATTCACCGGTCCAGGAGCAGCCCTCACGTAGCCCCTACTACGAAGGTGGGATACATAGTCACGCAGATTTTGTGGCGTGAAGGCGCTATGCTCTGGTAGCCTCTCACACCACAGAGCATGCATCCGCGCCATGTATCCCCTCCGCGCGGGCTCACTGCTTTCATAGCAATGCAGAAGTTCATCTCTCAGTTCATCTGTCCACTCAAAGCGTCCTTGGACATTGCCAATTTCGTCAACGGGCGGTCCGTCCGGTTGGGCCCCACCACCTTGCCCTTGACCCCTATCCGCACGGGGTCGATCGTGGGGGCCCTGTCTTCGGCCTGCTGGAACCAAAGTTTAGGGTCTGTGGGTGGTTAGCCCAGCAGACCCACGACCGACACCAGAGGGGAAGACGCTTTCCCCTCCCGGGTGCACTAGGGCTGCCGGTTCGGTTTTGCACCCCAGCTGGAGTAAGTGGTGGCGCTACTCACCAAAGGCTTGATAGATGGAAGTCAGCCCCTCCTGCTTATTTATTATTATTATTATTATTATTATTATTATTATTATTATTATTATTATTATTATCCGACTTATCACACTCCTCAGTTAGCAACTGGGAATTTTCACCTACCCCGCGATCCTGCATGTCGCATAGGGTTGAGGCTCGGACGGATGTTGTGTCCTTAGCTAACTGGTTCTCCAATAGTACCTCTGAAGGAGAAATTCATCTCATCTCAGAGAACCCAAAAATTTCCTGACAATATGGCAAGTTTGCAATATAGTGGCCTTTTGTATGGTATGAATCATCATTTCAGGAATCTCCAATTTTTTCAAATTCATTTGCAGGTTGGTCGATATAACTCCGGTGGCAGAAATTATAATGGGTATGATTTTAACTTCACTTACATCCCATAAATGTTTAAGTTCAATGGCCAAGTTCTCATACTTATTTATTTTTTCCATTTCTGTTTTTACTAAGTTGTGTGTTAATGGGCATCCTATATCTGTTATAACAGCCTTCTTGTTTTCTTTGTCTATCAGCACAATATCTGGTCTGTTATAGTCGATGGTGCGATCTGTGATAATTGGCCTATCCCAATAGAGTATATGGCTGGCAGATTCTAGTACTGGTTCGGGGTTATATTTGTAGTATGGTGGAGGATCTTTGATGAGGTTATACTTTTGTGCAAACTGGATGTGGATAATTTTCGCAATCTGGTTATGCCTCCCTAAGTATGCGGTGTTGGATAATGTTGGGCATCCCGCTATAATATGTTCAATAGTTTCATGCGGTGCATGACACTTTCGGCATATATCTTCAACATCTTTTTTCATAATGTGCCTCTCATAGTTTTTTGTTCGGATAGTCTGATCCTGAATGGCTACTAGGAAGCCTTCGGTTTCGGGGTGGAGGTAGCCCTTCTTTAACCATCCCAAAGATCCTTCTTTGTCAATGTTTTGTTTAGATAGCGATGCAGGGTATTTCCCATGCAGTACTTTCTCCCGCCATGTTGTTTCCATATCAGAATGAGATCTCTGATTGACTTGATATGCTGCTTCTTGGGCTAAATTTAGAGGAGTATATTTATTATCTAAGGCAACTACTGCTCGGATTAATAAGTTTTCAGATTTCAAGAAGTACTCCCTCATGGCATGTTCTTGTTTTCTACATAGTTGTGCTATGTTCGTAAGCCCCCTGCCGCCTTTTTCTCTTGGAAGGTATACTCTCTCTACTGCTGCTTTAGGGTGGTGTATTCTGAATTTTGTCATTAATCTCCGGGTTAATCGGTCTAGTTCTTCTAAATCACTTTCTGTATATTTCAAAATTCCAAATGAGTATGTTAAAACAGAGACAGCCCAGGTATTAATTGCAGTTGTCAAGTTTCCAGCGTTTAACTTCGTATTTAGGATCTTGGTAAGCCTTTGCCGGTATTTTTCTCTGAAATCTTTTTTTAAAGCTGTATGGTCTGTACAACCATGTTGAGCGATTCCAAGATATTTGTAGTTCTCCTCTGGTGCTAGTGGAAGTATTTCATTCTCTACGCCTTGATGGTTGATTTTACCTCTGTGGATAGTAATTGTAGCACATTGATCTAATCCAAAGCTCATTCTGATGTCAGTAGTAAATATCCTAGTGGTATTGATAAGTGACTGGATATGCTTCTTGTTTTCCGCATACAGCTTGATATCGTCCATAAACATCAGGTGGCTAATTTTAACGTCCCCTTGAAGGTTTAATCGATATCCATGCGGTGTATTGTTAAGTAGGGACGATAAGGGATTCAAGGCAATAACAAACCAGAGTGGGCTCAACGTATCTCCCTGAAATATACCCCGGGTGATCTTGACCTGACCCACCATTTCTCCATTTACATGAAGTCGCGTATTCCATCCTTCCATGAGCACATCTAGTAAAGCTCTGACTTTTGGATCAATTTTATAAATTTCTAAAACCTTTCGCAACCAAGCATGAGGTACAGAGTCATAGGCTTTGCTGTAGTCGATGTAGCACATGTTTAAATTTCTCTTCCTGACTTGAGCTTGTTTTGTGATTACAGTGTCTATAATGAGTTATTCCTTGCACCCAAGACTTTTCTTTATACATCCTTTCTGTTCCAGCGCTATAATATTGTTGTTTTCGCAGTGCTCATAGATCTTCGCATGTAGGGCAGATGTTAATAGTTTGTAAACAACAGAGAGACAGGTTATTGGTCTGAAATTCTTTGGGTCGTTTCTACTACCCTTTTTGTAAAGTAAAATGGTACGGGCGCTGGCCAGGAAAGGTGGGAAGTATTGGGGGTTGGCAAGTATCATATTAAAGCAATTTGAGAAGGCGTTCGGCAGGCATGTAAATACTTTTAACCAGTAATTTTGAATTTGGTCAGGACCGGGGGATTTCCAGTTGTGCAGGGCTCTAAGTGATAATTTAATGTCTTCCGCTGTGAATATTATTTCATTCATCGCTTGTAGGTCTTTAACCTCTTTTTCTATTCTCTTAATCCATTCAGCATTAGCGTTGTATTGAACTGGTGTTGACCAGATACCTTCCCAATATCTTTTGAATGTCTCTGTGTTATATGCCTCGTTGTTCTCCTTGTCTTCCTGCTTTTTCTCCAAATTGCGGTAAAACGTTTTTTGACTCCTGCAGAATTCTAGGTTTTGCTGTTTCCTTTTGTTTATCAAATTGTATCTCTTAAGCCGTGCCCCCTTGGCTTTAAGAGTTTGTCTTAACTCATCTTTGCAGCTTTTAAGTTTTTCAATGATTTGGGGATCTGAATTTCTTAATTTAAGAGACTTTAACAGGGTCTTTATTTTTCTCATAACTTTTCTGCTTGTGTTGCCTTTAAGGTGCCTGGTTCCTTGGGTGTTCTTGGTAGCACTTCTTGTTTCCGGATATATGGTTTCTGTCCGTTTAACTCTATCACCGTTATCACAGCAGCATAGAGCATCGTATGGACAGTCTCAAAATCTATTATGCCGTTGATTTTATCTCCTAGCGCCTTATCCACTTGCCTTATCAGATGACGCGTATTCTTCTTAAAATGCAACTTTGGTATGCTGGGTCTGGTTAGTGGGTCAGTATTTTCAAATGCACAGACATTATCCTGGAATTTCCTTATGATATTGTCATCATGTTCGTCTTGCTGTTGCTGCTGCAAATCTATTTGGATTTCTTCGACAATTTCTTCCTGCAATTCCTCCATTTGTTGTTGGTAATGAAGTTGTCTGGCTACTTCTCGTCTTAACTCATCTATCTCCGTTTGTGATAGCAACTTCCTTTTATATATGCATCTCAGTCTATCAGAGAGGTTTTGTTCCGACAATTCTAAGTTTGGGTGGAACCTTAGAAGTTCATTGTGGAGTTTTTGTCTCCAACCTGGGAGCGGGTCGTCTCTGCAGTCGTTCGTTCGCAGGAAGCATTTTACTACTTCTACATTCATTTCTCTGCTCCATCTTAAACGACTGTTTCTTGTAGTGTTCCTCCTAGTAGCAGCATTCCAATTATTATTATTATTATTATTATTATTATTATATATTAAACAGCTTAAATAATAAAACAAGGGAACACTCAGTGGTGGTCTAATGATTCCCTCTGTAACGTCGTTATGCGCAGTTCTAGCAGGAAAACATTAATTTATAATAAAAAAGAAATTTATTGCTCATAGCTTTAAACAGGTATAACACGTGAACTATTCTGCACATGAAGGTCATTTTACACATAATTCTCTTCAAGAAACCTTTAGGGTCATTATTGCCTAAAACCAATTAAATAATAGCTATTTGCCAAAATGCACTTGAAAATGACAATTTTCCGTGTTTTTCCCTTTTATCTTCATTCACTCGTTATCAAAACGATTTTGTACATACACTAACATATTCAAAATTTGATTTTTTTTAACTTTCATTAGATACACTATATGCATACGATCTATCGTTTTCGCGTCGCGTCGCAAAACTGTTAAAATCTATCTCTGCTCCAATAGGTCGTACGAAGTTAAAAGAAAGCGAAATTGTACGGATTTTTATTATCTATAATTATCATGTGTATATATTTTACAGTAAAATTTATACTTTCCGAGTTTTTTGCGAAAAACTGATTTTTTTACCTATTTTCTCTACCCGCCTCCCTTCCCTCCGCCGGCCTCTACGGATGGGGACTTTTGATATGTTAAAAATACTACAAAATAATCCTGTTCCCAAAATTTCAGCCCGCTTTAAATTATTTCATCCAGATTTTCCCATTTTATTGGGCTAAAAAGCCAAAATGCGATCATATACGATCTTTTGAACGATTAATAAGTGAATTTCCCTTTAATTGGTACTATCAGGAAATGAACCCTGATATAAGGATAAATTGATAAGGTGTAATCAGTAGATTAATTATTTCAGAAACCATAATCTTTATTATTTTAATTATTAAGCATAAGAAAAGCATGTTATTGATTTATCCAGGAAGCCTGTAAAACAGCTCTGAATTATCCGCGGATCTAGCACAAACAGGAACATTCCAAGTAAAGATGTGATTGACTTATAAAGTAAATAACGTTGAAAATTTACATATTTATTTATTTTAATATGCTAAGTTTCAATCAATTACACGTATCAAATATTTACACAACCACAGCAAATATAAGTTACTGCCTAATAATACAAGCACATACTACGTATAATTGCATCATTAATTTATTCTCCTGCATCGCGCTATTTTATTCATTTATGTGCTGTTTCTATATAATTTGTTTACGCTACAATTGATAATTCCAATGAAACTTAATTATTTTTTGAAGCTTGCATGTTGCTTAATTATAATTTACACTTTCATTAGTATTTTCATTTTCCATTAGTTAATGAACAGTATATTGGTCTTATCTTTGTTATCATCTAAACGGGGTAAATGCGACGCACGAATACATTTTTTAATTTGATGGACTGTTCTTGAAACACGTATTCAGAGAGGATCGCAAAGAGGATTAATTTATTTGATTAAACGTGAATGACTCGAAAACAAACCTGTGGGGCGTACACAGATGGAATTCTAATTGTTGGAGGCCTGACAATCGCTGTTGTTTGTCATGGAGATTCATTGCAACTAAAAGTAGATGTTTAAATATGTGTGTGTATACTTACCTGTGATAATCTCCTCAAAAAAGACCAGGAAATAAGAGCCCGATGGAAAGAACACTACTCTAACATTCTTAACCAGCAAAGTCAAGCCGATCACGATATTATAAATCTTATCCCTCAATATGACACCTTCGAAGACTTAGATAAACCACTAACAACGGAAGAGATCTTAACCGCCATTGGGCAGCTAAAAAATAACAAATCTCCCGGCGCCGACTCACTCCCAGCTGAGATCTTTAAAGCTGTGTCGTCAGAGCTCATACCCTACCTCAAAAAACTGTTTGACGTCGTGTGGGAAAGTGGTCAAGCTCCGCAGGAGTTTCGTGATACACTTTTAATCAACCTCTTCAAAAACAAAGGGAGCGCTGCGGACTGTGGAAATTACAGGTGTATAGATCTCCTGGCTGTTGGAGGGAAGATACTCACTAAAGCGATGGCAAATAGGCTAACACCTGTTATGGAAAAGTTACTTCCTGAAACACAGAGTGGCTTTAGACCAAACCGAGGCACATCGGATCTAATCTTCACACTTAAACAGCTTCATGAAAAAGCACTCGAACATCGAGGAGAAATTCACATGGCCTTCATTGATTTAACCAAGGCGTTTGACTCGGTGGACAGAGAAGTGCTCTGGAAAATTATGCTCCGCTTAGGTATCCCTAGAAAATTTGTGGAAGTATGTCGCAGTCTACATACAAACAACAACGCCCAGGTTATGTATAATAATGAGGCAACCGAACCTTTCCAAACCCTCACTGGAGTTAGACAGGGATGTGTCCTGGCACCCCTACTTTTTAATTTGTTTACCACTGCTCTAACAATTATTGTTGACAACAAACTGACAGTCAGAGGAATAGGTCTCAGATACCATTCTGATGGCGGTCTCTTTAACATAGGGCGCTTTAGAGCTTTCACGAAGACACGCACACGATTCATTTGTAATCTCCAGTATGCGGATGACTGTGCACTTTTAGCCTCTACGCCGGAAGAGCTTCAAGAACTTTTAGATGTGTATGCCCAGAGCTATGATTCCTTGGGACTTAAAATCAACATTGGAAAGACTAAGATTATGTCAACTCCTCATCAAGTGAACCAAATAGACATTACACTTAACGGAAATTCTCTTGAAGTGGTGGATCAGTTCAATTACTTAGGCAACGTTGTTAATAACAAAGCAAACACGGACAGCAAGATTCGCAATAGAATTAACGCTGCATCTAGAGCACTCTGGGGACTTAGAGATGGGGTATTTGACAACCACGACCTTGCTTTGTCAACGAAAATGGCTGTCTACAGAGCAGTTGTCATTCCAACACTGCTATATGGATGTGAAAGCTGGGTCACTTACCGTCGTCATGTGAAAGAATTAGAACGTTTTCAGCAAAGACACCTCAGAAGTATGATGAAAATCCGTTGGTTCCATCACATATCAAACGCGGAAGTACTCAGGAGAGCAAACAGCCTTCCAATTGAGGTGCTTATTTCAAGAGCACGCCTAAGATGGGCAGGTCAGTTCATCGTATGCATGATAACCGCCTTCCTAAATGTACACTTTATGGTGAATTGCTAAGCGGTAGAAGAAGGCGTGGCGGTCAACGAAAGAGGTTCAAAGACGGTCTCCATGAAAATCTAAAATCCTGCGGTATTCCAGACGAGCAATGGGAACAACTTGCAGCGGACAGAACCGAATGGCGAGGGGTTGTGGCCAGCTATCAAGAAAATGTTGCTGCAAGAAGGCCGAATCCAAGACCTAACCAGGTCTATGTTTGTCCTGACTACGGTCGACATGTGCTCTCCCGAATTGGCCTCTATGTCGTGTGCACCGTAGATGAATGGGAATTACAATAGACTACACCTTTTACTTGTTTTTTTATTACACACAATCTATCGACTGTAACATTTTTTTTAATACTCGGACTCGAGTAAAGGCTAATAATAAAGTACACTTACCTGTGATAATTATTTGTAAAATTTATAATACTATTGGTAGATTGTAGATGGCGAATATAAAGAGAGTCAGCAGGAAAACATAAAAGTACTTGTAGGTACTCACTTCCCAGGCTCTCGCATAATTCAAGGTGGATTTCCACAGGACTATTTGAATGAGGATGTACACCGCCCTACCAGAGAAGGAAGACACCTGGGTGGAAAAATATTCTCCCCCAACAAAATTAAATGGGCGGAATCTACCTTCAAGCTTTTTAAATCACCTGGCGGAGATGGCATTTTCCCTGTCCTACTTCCGCACGGAATTTAGGAGCTTATTCCATACCTGATAAATATATTTATACCAAGCTATATACTTGGGTATATACACCAAGCTTGGGGGGAAGTTAAGTTGGCGTTTATTCAAAAATTAGGCAGACGTTCACCAGACGAGCCTAAATCCTAACGCCCCTTTAGCTTAACCTCATTTCTCCTAAAAACAATGTAGAAACTATTAGTTCAACTTATCAGAAGCGAAATCCTTACAGGTATACTGCTTCATTCTGAACAATTTGCCTATCAACCTGGCAAATCAACAATAAATGTTCTACATTGCCTGGTCCAAGGCATTGAAAAGATATTCATGGTTATTGAAATAGCTATATGTGCTTTCGTAGTCATAAAGGGTGCTTTTGATAACACCTCCTATAAATCCATACAAAAAGCCGCCGAAAAAAAGTGGAATATAGTCACCTATAATTAAATGGATATAATCAATGCTTAGAAGTAGAATAATTACTACAAGTTATGGGTTGTCCATAAGGTGGAGTCCTATCACCCTTGGTCCCGTAAATTTTGGTTTAATTTTTTTGAAGGCATTAATCACATCCGTCTATCATTAGTTACTGCCAACAAGTTTATATTGCGACTTAAAGGGATGTACACTGAACTAAATAAGTCAGCAAAAGAATTCGTTATATCTTCGGGATTATTTAAGATACTGTCATTATTAGTGAAGGAATTTGGCATTGCACTGGATTTTTTTACTGTTAATATATGCATAGAAACTTTTTGGATTTGAGGACAGATTGATTTCAATTAATTGTAAGTAAATTTTGTAAGATGTGTCGATATCTCTTTTCCACTTAGCTCTTAAAAGTTTAAAGCTCTCAAGATCGACTCTTTTTTTAAGTTTATTCTTGAATTTGACATTTATTTAGGAAACGAAAATGGTTGCAATTAATCATAGCAAAATACTTACAAAAAATGTTCGTTTTTCATTTCTTCATCACATCATCGAAAAATATACAGGGTGTTCCATTTGTAAAAAATTAAGAAAATTCAATTTAAAATGTTCTTAATTGAAAAATAATTTTTGGCCACCCTGTACATTTTAAGGAAATGAAAATGATTCAAAAACATTAATTATATGTCTCGTAACTGGTATTCACATAAGTTTTTCTTAAAACCCATAATTGAGGCTGTGGTAATTTTTTTAATATCTATCTGCAGATTGCATTTTTCAACAAGAAAATTCATTACATCCACGTAGTTGGGAGATATTCAATGCTAATATAGGAATGAGTAGAGCCTAAAAAGAGGCTTAAAAATGTACTGATATACATAGCACTCCATTTTAAAAAAAGGCACGTCTTATATATCAATGAACACTTCAAAATACTCTTGTATTAAATATCCAAATAAATAATGAGGTCATTATATCAAAGACTAAAATTCTTGATATTAACTTTAATCCTTTTACTAAGCTTTTCTGATCACGTTAGTATTGTTTGTAAAAAGCTTCCTTTTTCTAAAATAGTTGTATGTCTTCAATATCAGGATACAATTACTAAAATATTGTCTTTCGAAACTATGGTTCTAATGCACTTAAATTAATGTATATGGTCCCTCATGAAGCCAAACAGCGTAATATGCAACTCTATATAAAACGTTAAACGTCCTCCTATATTATGAAAACATCCATTTGAGACTCGGTCTTTCTGCAAATTAATTTTAAATGAAGACGCTGTAAGGCATCAAAGCTGCGATATATATATATACCCATTCTGCACTCTGCACGCCGAAGTAAAATTGTAGATATTAAATTTTATGAGCTTGCGGTCTTCCCTAGAAACACAAATACGTTTAGATAAAACAAACACAGTTTCAATTACTGGGTGAATTAATTTTTGAAAAAACTGCTACGGATACAAAAACTCCACTATGAATTATCCTTCTTGTTGGAGTTATACAGCGTGTTACAAAAGGAATGCCAATATTTTTTTCAGCTTTGTCTCAAAATAAGACTATTTCTTCATATCAAATATATGTCCTATCTGTCTCAAATACTGGGTGCCAAATTTTGAATGATTCTTTTTGTTTCTAAACACTAAAAAGGATCTTTGTCAAATTTCGTGTTTCGCATCTACGTACCACGAGTAATTTTTTGCATTGGCTTAGTTACTGAGACTCGCCAAACTATTTATAAAAAAACATACTACGCCACAGCGTATTTTAAAAACAGATACTGTTTTGTTTTGTCATAACTCACAAGGTTCTGTAGCAAATTGGAACGTTAGTTGTAAAATTTAATGCAAACAGCAAGTGCATAAATGACCACAAGAAAATATGTTGATTGAACTTAAACTAATTATTCAAAATGTCTTCCATCGACAGCCTATATAATTTGATTCGGGCACAAGCATGAACATCTCCTATTGATGAGCATTCATCTGATACTCTTCTAAGATTTCTTCCATAAGATGTTGTTCATTAAAAGTCAATAGGATTCATATCTGGTGATTCTGCACGTCAATGAAATGGACCTCCGTGACATATCCATTTGTTAGGAAACATTCTATTCAGCTAGCTTCTCATGATTTCTCTAAAATATCAGGAGCACCATCGTGCATAAGCCACATTTCCTGACGTCGATAAAAGTAATAGTTTCCAGCAATTTTGGAGAATCGTTTTGTAGGAAGTTTAAACAATTTTTACCGATTATTGCTCTGAACGATACAAATGGACCAATCGGATGATTGTCACAGATTCCAGACCGGATATTTTTTTAAATCAGATTGTTGGGATAAGTAAAAACCTCACTCTTTGAAAATTCAGCCTCATCGGTAGAGAGATCTGTTGAACATAAACCAGCTCTTCTTACAAAACCAGTTGATAATACTGTACACAAATTGCATAATCATTATAGAGGAAGGCTTGTTCTCTTTAAATATGCAGTTATTTTCCAAACGTTTACGTGATTCGTTTCTTCCAACGAGAAATTTGCTGAAAAGGTGTCGACATACCTTTTATAACACCTTGTATATTTTTAGTATCCTGGTACCTGGCACTCTTGGTATTTACATTAAAAACCTGGCATTTGTAGATTATACTACTGTCGATATTCTCTTATTTTAGCATAGTTTATAAAGCAATTTGCATCGCGCACATGCCCAGCGATATTGTTTATAATTAATTGTGTCATTTAGTCAGCATCTATTAGGCGTGGATGTCGTCTATACAACGGCACACCAATAATGCCATTATGGTTTGAATTTGCTAATGATCCCATCACCGGTTACGTGTTTATTATCGAGATAACAAGCTTTAATTAATTTGTTAAGGAAGTTAAAGTTTTAACATCAATTCTGTTATGTATTGTAAAGGGACAGCCAAGGTATTTTCCCTTCATATATGAATCGGGATTGTCAATAACAGAGTAGCTATTAAATTCTGGATCAACCCTTGCCGCCTTTGTTAATTTTCATTTACATAAATTTGCGTTGTGAAGCCATTTTGAATATACGGAAATACGGTAAAATAGATAGTTCCATATGAAGGGCAGTGATGGTAATTGCTACCATTTTCGTACACATACGATTACCGATTTTATACTAGCCGAATATGCATTACAGAATCAGAGAAAATTCAGCTAAATATGAACAAGATGAATAAAAGCGAATAAAAAAATAATTTTGTTTGATTAATGCCATTTCTATAGAAATTACAACCCCTAAAAGTTGAGCTAGTGGAAACACGTATTAAATATTTTATGACATAAACAAACAAGTAAAAACTTTATAATAGTCTGATGTTTCCTCCTCAGATTCCATAGTCACTGATAGTTCTTCTCTGTCATATGTATCACGTTGTCTTCCTCCGGATCCGAGTCAGCATTGGCTGAGATGAGGACTGAAGTTAACGAGTTTCCAGATGAACGTTTATCAAGCATTTTCAGTGGTTTAGCAAACGTTTTTAACGTTTATCAAATGTTTTAAAAAAAACGTAGAGAAGAATTATCAACACCTATGGAGTTTGAAGAAGAAACGTTCTGAAGGTATAAGTGAATTAAATATGTGAGCAGGACCCTTGAAGGAGCTGGTTGATATGGATAGATTAGTGACGACATGAAGAACGTGAAACCTCTATATCGAAACCAATATGCTTATCCAAAATGTAAATCCTGTGAGTTAGAGATAGTTTTTGATAAACATTTAACCCCCGCTAGGATACACATCAAAAGAGTTGTCCTTAACTAGGTTTTTATGTTTTAGGTACTTTTTCTAGGTTTATTTTTGTATTGATTTTCTACAGGTTTTGTATAGTTTATGAAATTTGACATTCTTTCAAAATAGCTTCTCAAGCCGATTAGCTATCAGTCATATATTTTGACTCTCCCACTGGAGATTCTATAATGGACATTGTCATTTTCTTTACTGTGGAATAACTTGTATTGAGCGTAAGGTTATATTATGGTCAAACAAATGCAAACTTGGAAAACATTTCGCATTAAATTCGTATACAGAAAATGTTTTCATTTGTGTGTTCACAGTAAATAAAGAAATCCGAAAAAAGTGCCATTGAGGGATTAAATATAAAAGCACAATTAAATAAAATCCTCGAATAATACCAAAAAGGTACTACTCGCAACAAACACACCACTAATAAGCTCAGCAAACTCTTGACTGTGACTCTGTCACAAAGGGTTTAAAAATTGCGTTCTCTTAACTTGGTGTAAAAATGTGTTTTATGTGAGGTAAAAGCTTTATCTTTTGTCTATTTTATGTACATAATTCGTATTACGATTTAAGGACTTTTAATTTTACTTTGCCCGCCGGTGATAAAAATAATAATAAAGTTGCTTTAGTCCTCCCCATTTTAGTTATTATACTTTAACCATTTTGGTATAGCATATCCAATCTCAGTTTGAAATATTTTAAATTCAGCGTATCTACCAGGAATGTCCATTGTTTCTCTACTACAATACTATACAGCAGGCAGCGTCGCGTTACTGTATAACTTATCCCCTAGTATATGAGATGTAGTCGAACAGATGTAAAATTGCGCCGATGTGGGCGGCCGGTAAAGAATTCAAGCTGACGTTCGCAATGATCAGTTCTAAAACAAGAAAGTGCTGTGCGAGACTGTTTTCGTGGAACCGGGCAGTGCCGTACGTTTAATTAACCTTGACCGGTGGTTTTCTCCTAATTAAAAAAAATGTAAGTTGTATGTGTTATATGCACCTAAAATAACTATTATTAATTGTAACACTTCTTTCAAAAAATATTTTTTAAATCGTTTTTTGGAGATCATTTGATACGGAAAAAAATTTACATCAAGAAAATGTTGAAGACGAGACAACGAGGAATCCAGTTGGCGGTTTAAGAACCAATATTTTCACGTGCAAACCCAGCGTCTTCTTTTAAATATTTATAATTGCTTAAAAAGAGATAATAATCAAATGACGTATACAGGTATTATAAAAAGAAGTTTGAATTAACTAGGATTTCGACTTCTACTATTAATCTTGTTATTAAAAAAGGGGTTTTAGCGGATTACTTTGTTAAAAGAAAACGAAAAATCAAAAATTTTGAAAAATTGACGATGCTTCAAAAGACGTTATCCGAAGAACTGTTTATGATTTTATATCAAGAAAATGAAGTTCCTACTTTGGAAATGATTTCAAATAAATTGAGCGACTACCCTGATTGTAATTATCAATATCTGGAAAGTTTAAGAGGTATTTTATTAGAGTGGGGATTAAATATAAAAAAATTAATAACCATTTAATAGTAATGGAATCACGCCATATTGTGGAAATTGGACAGGAATATTTTCGTAAAATAAAAGGTAATATATCTTGACGAGACGTGGTTTGATACGCATGACACTATTTATTATGGTTGGGTAGGCACGACTCAAAATTGTACGTTAAATGCGCCATATTCAAGGGAAAAACGTATTATAATTCTGCTCGCCGGAAGTAAAAATGGGTTCGTATTTAACGCATTGCTCTTGTCAGCCAAAATTATAAAACAGTGTTCTGATGACTATCACGAAAATATGATCGCGAGTTTCCCCCAAACTCAGTTATTGTTATGGATATGGCTTCTTATCATTCATGAATATTAATAATACGAAAAAGGACCATATAATAAAGTTTATGATATCTAAAAATATAAATATTCCCTAAAAAAATCCCGTAAAAAAATGTATTAACAACTATCAAACAACATAATTTTAAAAAAGAATATGTTGTAGACCATATTTGCGAAACACACGGCCATAGTCTGCTACGTTTGCCGCCATATTACTGCATATTTAATCTAATAGAATTGATCTGGAAGAGTGTGAAACACGAGTTGAGAAGATGCAGTCAGAATCCGACTTTAAGCGCTATAATTCTAAATAATATAAGAGAGTCGTAGCAATCGATTTAGACAAGACAGACATATAGAAAACATCCGTAAATCACGTCATAAACAAAGAAAAAGAGTATCCCGTTTTGCCGCCAGTAGAGTCTATTGTTATTCAGGTAGGGAATGATTCTAGAAATGAGTTTACTGATGACTTCGTTACCATGCGACCATTTTTTTCTCGAAACTATGAGAATTTTTTTTTTATTTAAAATTTCTTACATTAATAGAAGTTCTATTTTAATCGAGGTATAATAACATAACTAATCATGTTTTATTTGAGATACGACTGCATTTTAATGAGAATTATGTTTTATTTTTATCGTTTTTAACAAGAAAAAATTATGTTTTATTTTATTTTTATCGTTTTTAACAAGACTTAAATATTATGATTATGTTATTAATGTTATCATTGTACCAGGTTTGTTAAGTTTATTCTAACGTGCTACCCTACTAACATTATATACCTTTCCTCTTCTCATCCTGGTAAAAACTACTCACAAAAACGCGCTTGGAAAAATAAATTGTTAAAAAAAATGTTCAATTTGGCGAACTTCACTGAAGATGCTTAAAAGTATTCCAAACCAAGTCAAAAACAGCAAGTAACGTCAAACGATTAATTTGTAACTCGATCCAGAATCGTTATGCATTTGTTATCATACGTATCAACATATTATTTTAATATCTTCAAATAAAATTAACGGCGAAAGCAGTTCAAAGAGTAGTAAATGTGATTTGTGCACTGGTTTAAGCAAAATATTCGTCAAATAGGTATTCGCATTCGGCAACGCCAAACTACGTATTTTGTCTATCTGTGCAAAGGTTGCTCTGGTTCAAGTTTCGGTAGTTACGGGCTTTAATGGATGGGTATTTTTTGTTATACTTCACTCGATTTGGCCTGAATTATTTATCCCCATAAATAATTGGGTCTCTACCTGAACAAAAATTTAAAATGAAAATATAATAAACTGATATTCCCTAGTAAACTCTTTACTTTTAGGTTCTTATTGATTCACACACATCAACAGAGATTGGAATAATTGATCCACTCAAGCGTATTTATAGTGTAGCCCGCGTTCTTTTGCAATTCCTTTCTGGAAGATCAAATAAACATGAAAGACTGATGCCTAATGCTTACTTTACCTGCGTTAACTCTGTCTGGCCTTTTAAATCAATCCGTTGATTTTTTTATGCGCATTGCAATAAATAAAATAAATACCTAGCGACAAATTCATGTGGAATATAAATATGTAAGAGTATACAGGGTGGGGCGGACCTCGATAGCTAGACATTTTTTAAAAAATTGCAAGTAAACTAGATAAACATGTCTATAACTGGAAATTATTTTTGAACATACAGGGCGAGCCAACATGAAATTACAGGACCAAGGACCAGGACCTTTTTTAAATGAAATGCTATGTATATCAGTACATTTTTTAAGCCTCTTTCTAGGCTTTATTCATTCCTATATTAGCATTGAATATCTCCCAACCACTTGGATGTAATGATTTTTTTTTTGAAATAATGCAATCTGCAGATGGATATTAAAAAAATCAGAAGTCACAATTATTGATTTTCAGAAAAACTTATGTGAACATCAGTTACGAGACATCTAATTAATCATTTTCATTTCCTAAAAATGTACAGGGTAGCCAAAAATTATTTTTCAATTAACATTTAAATTGAATTTTCTCAATTTTTCAAACGGAACACCCTATATATCTTTCGACGATGTGTTGTAGAAATGAAAAACGAACATTCTTTGTAAGTACTTCCCTGTGGCTAATTGAAACCATTTTCTTTTATAAATAAATAAGTGTCAAATTCAAGAATAAACTTAAAAAAAGAGGTACCTACCCTCAAATAATTCATTAGAAAAATGTATAATAGGTGTTCGACTGTTGCCTATTTTGATTGACACACGTCTTTATGCAATTTTGAAATGAGGCCATTTAGTGGGACCATTTCTTTCAATTCATTGAAATGAGTCAATAGTATTTAACCGGTCCTTTACTGTAATGTTTTTTGTACATTTTTTTGCTGTTTTCGTTATTCGACAAGCAATAAAACCTCAGTTTGGTATATATTGTCGTTAACAAAGGAGCATTTAGCACATTTATTGGTCGTTACAATTTGTATTTAATTTAAAATATTTGGAATTTTACAATATGAATTTTAATAAAGCGGAACTTGTAGATATGACTTTTGTATTGGGCTAGTCAGATAGAAACTGTTTACTTGCCAACAGAATGTATCACCAACGTTATCCTGAAAAAATTATTACTGATGTTAGCAGCTTCCAAAACCTTTACGATAGATTTTAGAAACTGGAAATGTCGAATATAAAAAAAATTAAAGAATAAAACGTGTTGTGAACGAAGAAAATTATTCTGTGGTGCTGGCAACGGTTAAGAATCCCCATGTTAATCAAAGAGAAGTGAGATCATTGGTAGGAATAAGTAGACGGTCTGTGGGTCGAATCTTAAAAACAAATAAGTTGCATGCATATCATATTCAAATGCACCAGGAATTATCTGATGACGATTTTCAATAGCGCCTACAATTTTACAATTTTTATAATTTTATAATTGGGGTGAAATTCAACATGATGTCAACTTCTTCGATACTGTTTTATTCAGCGATGATGCAACTTTTCATAAAAATGGATTTGTTAATAGGAACAATTTCCATTATTATGATTCGGAAAATCCTCACTTTTTTTATGCAAGTTGATAACCAACACAGATGGTCTATAAACGTTTGGGGAGGAATTATTGGAGAACATGTAATAGGGCCACACTTCTTTGATGGTACATTATCTTCATTTTTTGGAAAACTATCTGCCACAATTATTGGTAAATCTCCCTGAAAGAATTCGAAATAGGGTATGGTTTCAGGAAGATGGTGCTCCACCACATTATTTAAACGCAGTTAGAGACCACATAAATAATACCTACCCTAATCAATGGATTGGAAGAAATGGACCTATTAAATGGCCTGCTTGATCCCCAGATCTTACAAAAATGGATTTCTTTTTATGGGGATACGTGAAGAAAATTGTTTATAGAGATACGCCAACAACAGTACAAAATATGAAGAAAAGAATAATAACTGCCTTTACATCTATCACATTGGCAACATGCTGAACATTTATTATAATTTTTTCTACTGAGTTATTTGAAGAAACCTCTTTTTTATGTTTATTTTTGAATTTTGCAATTACTGCTCAATAAAACGAAATTGGTTGCAATTAGCCCTAGGGAAGTACTTACAAAAAATGTTCGTTTTTCATTTCTACATCACATCTTCGAAAATATACAGAGTGATCCATTTGAAGAAATTGAGAAAGTTCAATTTAAAATATTTTTAATTGATAAATAATTTTTGGTCACCTTGTAAATTTTTAGGAAATGAAAATGATTCAAAAACATTAACTAGATGTCTCGTAACTGGTATTCACATAAGTTTTTCTTAAAACCCATAATTTTGTGACTGTGGTGATTTTTTTAATACCCATCTGCAGATTACATTATTTCAACAAAAAAATCATTACATCCAAGTGGTTGGGAGATATTCGATGTTAATATAGAAAGGAGTAGATCCTAGAAAGAGGCTTTAAAAAATGTACTGATGTACATAGCATTCCATTTAAAAAAAAGACACTTGGTCCTGTAATTTCGTCTTGACTCGCCCTGCATGTCCGAAGATAATTTCCAGTTATAAACTTTTGTATCTAGTTTACTTGCAAATTCTTAAAAAATTTCTATCTATCGTAGAACTCGAGATATCGAGGTCCGACGCACTATTGCCACACCCTGTATATGAATGTTAGAGATAACCATGTCCTTATTATCTCTGACGTAAACAGACTCGAAATAATCTGACATATCACAGATAGTCTTAGGACCAGAAGAGCTACTGCCATTGAACTCCAGCTGCTTAGGTAAAGTATTGTTCCTACACTTACTATTAACATATTTCCAAAAGGCTTTTATATTAGACATAGAATGGGTTTGTGATGAATGAACAAATTTCATGTAGTCATTACTGATTTGAGATTTAGTTAGTGATCTTAATTGTTTATATTCATATTCATTATATATATTTGCCAAAATTCTAAACTTTTATTCCCAAAATCAACCAATAAATTGGAGCTAAACTAATCTCGTTGTCACCTTGTATGTACACTGTGTCTTATTTAAGAAGACACTGGAATATTTTCGTCATTTTTTAGAAATCTGGTTTTGAACTTCGGCACAATAATTGTAGTCCTATATGAAGCAGGTATATTTCGAGGTAACCGACTTAAATTTAATTAACAAATTATTAAATGAAATGTCAATTTAACGAATATTTGAGTTCTATTGTGAAAAGTTTTTAGTTTAAAGTCGCAAAATATATCTGCATTTGTGAAATAATGGAAATAACAAGGTTATTTGGTGAAGAGGCTCATGGTAGCAGAGAAATAGCAGCAGAATTTAATCGAACACATCCTTTACGAACCGATGTTAGTCATGGGACTGCAACCGAAGTAAATGCTGTTTTCAGTGAAACTGGCATTCGACATCCGCATCCTGAACATAATGTAATCTTAGCTGCAAATCCAGCTAATCCGCCAAATTTAGCGTGTCAACTGAACATCGAGAAAATTAGAAGATGTTTCAGGCCACGTAAAATCAAGCAAAAAATTTCTAAATACTTTGATAAGTGATAAAACTAACGGTTAGATTATAGCTATTAGATCCAGGAACATGTTTTAGATGACAGGAAGTTTATAAGTAAAATTTGTTTCACTGATGGGGCTACATATTGTCTGAAAGTTATTTGTGGCATTCTACGAATATTCTTTCCTATTATTTGGGTTTTCTACCACATGTACTATTATCCTCTTCAAAACAAATCACCGAATCTACAAAATAATAGAATTATTGGAAAAAAGAGCCTCTGCGCCCGTGACGTTTACGCCAAAGGAAAAGTCAGAGGTTATGTTTTGCAAATAATATAAATCGGAATAAACACAAAAATAATGTATTTTGCTGACGTTTCGGAAAGTAATCTCTTTCCGTTTTCAAAGCTATTTTTTGAAGAACTCTTATTTTGCTGTGTATGTCAAATACACAGCTTTAAGATTCTGTTTATGTTATTTCCATAGATACTTACTACTTACACAGAACATAGAACTGATGATATTTTTTAGATAATGTTGAGTTTGTTAAGTTCTTCTTTTAACATTGGTAGCCAGGTTGTACAAATATCTACAGAACAATTCGATACGCACTTATCTTCATTTAATAAGATTATTGCTGATTCTTTAATTTTTCTTTTTTTGGTATCTGTTTCTTTTGTTAAAATTTTTGCCGAGTCCCAGTCTATTCTATGTCCGTTTTCCCAAGCATGTTCACAAATCTTTGATTTCTGAATTTCATTCTTTCTAATGTAGTTCTTGTGCTCATCCAACCTCACACTGAAAGGTCTGGATGACTCACCCACATAACATTTATCACATTCGCACGGGATATTGTAAATACAGTTTTTTGAATTCTGCTCCCTGTTTATCGGTTTTGTTTTTGTTAAAATAGATCTTAAAGTGTTCCCCGTGTGAAATATCGTCCTAACATCAAATTTGTCACCTATACGGCGTAGCTTTTCCGATAGTCCGTATACATAAGGAATTATTGCTGTATAATGACGTTCAGGTTTTTGTCGTACCTGATTGTCCCTATTTTCAACATTTATGAAAATTCTATCAACAAAGGCTTCAGGATATTGATTTTGTACTAGAACCTCTTTGATAAATTTTTTCTCGTTATTTAATATTTCATTATTAGATGAAATTATTTTGGCCCTATCGTATAAACATTTTACAACACCCCTTTTAACATTTATTGACTGATTTGAGTTAAAATTTAGATATCTATTAGTATGTGTTGGTTTTCTATAAACGCTTGTTTCAATTGTATTATTTATCCTTCTAATTAAAACATCTAAAAACGGTAGTTCATTCCTACTTTCTACTTCTAATGTGAATTTAATAGACGGTTCCTTACTATTTATATTTTCTAAAAAACTATCTAGTAAATCAACACCATGAGGCCAAATTGCAAAGATGTCGTCAACATATCTCCACCAGACAACCGGTTTGTTTATACAGTTTTGAACATGTGTGTTCTCAAAGTTCTCCATAAATATGTTGCTTAAAATTGGTGATAATGCAGACCCCATAGCCATACCAAAATCCTGCTGATAGAACTCATTGTCCAATTGAAAATAGGTTGTTTTTATACACAGTGTTAAGAGTTCCATTATGTTATTTACACTTAATTTAGTTCTAGTTTCCAAATTATTATCATTTAGCAACCTGTCTTTAACTATTTTTAATGTTTCATCTACCGGAACATTGGTAAAGAGGCTAACTACATCAAAACTAACCATCAGGTGTGATTCATGAATATCGGTTTCATAAATTTTTTCTATGAAATGTTTACTATTTTTAATATATGAATCGGTATTTCCAGATAATGGATCAATAATTTTAAGTAAAAATTTTGCCAAATTATGACATGGTGAATTAATAGAACTAACAATTGGTCTTAAAGGAATATTTTGTTTATGTGTCTTTGGTAAGCCATAAAAATGAGGGGGCTTACTATGATGTGGTGTAAGTTTCCTTCGTTCAAAATCATTAAATTCATGTTTGTATTTAAACAAAGTTCTGTAAATTTTGCTCTCTATTGATTTTGTTGGATCTTTGTTTAATTTTGAGTAGGGTCCCTCATTTACAAGAGTCATGATTTTTGTGTTATATATATCTTTATCTATAATGACTGTGGCATTACCTTTGTCTGCTGGCAATATTTTTATACTTTCATCGCGTTTTAAAGAATTTATCGATAACTTTTCTTCTGGAGTTAAATTATCTTTAATTTTGTATTGCTTCTCTAAAGCAATTTTTGCCCGTATGCGATATTCATTACCACTATCTGTTGGTAAATTTTGAGCCGTTTTTTCTATTGCCGCTACTATGTCAAATTTTGGAACAGTTTTCGGGTTTATTGCAAAATTTAAACCTTTTGATAGTACAAGCCTGTCTGAAATGGACAAAAGTCTTTTTGACATATTAATGACAGTCCTGTCAATTAAAGGATTATTATTTATATTTTGTAATTGCCTAATCTGTTTTTCCCTTATTAAGTTTCTAAATTTATGTAAATGCGTACCTTTTTGCAGATTAAAATATTTTTCGTAACTCAACCTGACATTCTGGATTATAAACTGATAATCCTGTTCTATAATGTTTCTGCTTAATTCATTCTCCGTGTAAGTAATGTCCCCAATAGTTCGTTCTTTTTGGTATCTATGATATTGAATCCTTTCCCTAACCATGGACTTGCTTGCCTTGTCCAAAATTTTTCTGGTTTTCGCATTTTGGAAAGGTACTTTTAGCCGTAAAAACTTCGGAATTACATCATGTTCCCGACATTTGCACAAAAAGGTTATACTATTTTCTGATCTGGCTAGTTTCTTATAACATTTTTCTAAAAATCTGAAACATTGTTTTATATTAGGCCCATACCTGTTATCTAAATATTGTCTGAAAGTTATTTGTGGCATTCTACGAATATTCTTTCCTATTATTTGGCTACATTTACCACTAATGGGTAGGTGTCATCTCAAACCTGTAGATACTGAGCTACAGAAAATCCTTATAGGGATATTGATTGTAAAGACTAGTATTCAGAGAAAATTAACGTATGGTATGGAATTTTGGAAGACCGAATAATTAGTTCGTTACATTCTGAGCGTTCAGTTAACTTTTTCAATATGGAATTGTAGGATGCAATTGACAATCTTTCTCGTACAGCAACAGGAGATACTTCTCCAGCTAGATGGTGCATTAATTCATAATTCTATAATTGTTCGTCAGTGGCTGAACGAACATTTCACAATGCGTTGAATAGGAAGAAATAGCCGTTGTCAACTCTGGTCTCCTAGCTCCCACGATATTACACCACTAGGTTTTTGTTTCTCGGGGACAGCGAAACATAAAGTTTACAACACAAGGCCCAGAAATCGAGAAGAACTTTGTGTTAAAATAAGAAGAGGCTGTCACAAAATCAGCATTACACAGCTGAGATGAGTAGCCAATCATAATCGTAAAAGAATTGAGAAATGTATTCAAAGTGAAGGTGGATTAGTTGAGAGAGGCTGCATCCGACAATTTATTAAAATTTTTATTTACATGTAATGAGTAATTATCTCAAGAACTGATTGTTATTTCAAATTGTTGTTTCTTTAATTTTTTCAATTACCAAAAGTTAATTATTGTCTATGTGCGTCTCTCAAAATTTATTCTTGTCACATCGACACTTCTGTTCAGTATTTTTTTCCAATTTCAATGGCATCCTATTAATTTTAAAACCAAAATTGTAACCATGTGTGGACTTTGCGGCAAAATATTGAAAAATCTAAAAATGAGAGTTTCATAACACGGTATTGGAGATTCAAAATTAGATTGTGAACAACTTTTTCTAACAATTTTAAACGAGACCATTGTATAAATTCCTAATTAATCATATCGACATCTTGTATATTGATGAGCTTTCATGGGATGTGTCGCTTTCTACATTTCATCCTGTACATTGCTATGAATTAAATTGTCGATCGCTCTATACAGTAGTACCTCCCTTTTAAGATTGTAGCGCCATCTAACCTAATATGAAACGATTGTACTAAAAAGCGGTAGGAGAAAATAAAATTTAAAAATACAAATTGTCAAAATATTGCTTTTAAGATTCATATTTTCAGGCAACATATTATTTACGGAAAAGTTTCTGTCCTTGTATTTAATTGATCAATATAAAAGTTTGCTACATTAGCAAAACGGAAACACTTAAGAATATAAAAATATCCTGCACTATTTATTTCAAATATAATAATATTGCCCGTTATGCTTTTATCTAGAATTTGTGAAGGAAAACAAAAACAACACCCACTTTTCTATAAATAAGACAAAACAATATTGAAACAAACTGAAATTTAAAGAAATACTCAAGTGTTTGTAAATAAATAAAACATAATCTCACCATAAAACAGCTTTAACCTTAGTCTACAAAAAGGGTAACGAAATCAACACACTAAAACACTGTCACATAAATCAACTAAAAGGGGGGAAGAAAACACATCATTTTTAGGAACATAACCAGCAATGCTTAACTTACGAAAATCTGGCGCAATTTCAAATCTTTCAAAGTTCGCATTCAAAATCGCACATGCTGCGCGCTGCTGAGCAAAACAATCACACAGCTGAGGATCGACGGTGCACAATGCTTACTTTGATTTGGACGCGTTTCAAAATACTGACTTGAAAAACAAGCGACGCCGCTTGACATAAGCTCCCTACTCTGCCGCTTCATCCCTTCCAGGCGTCGTTGCCATCGCGACGGCGCGATCTTGCGCGGCGTCGTCCTATGTGGTATGCAAATTTCGTGTTATTAAGTAAATTATTTAAAAAAAGAGGCTTGCATACAATAATATTGGATATAATCGTACTTAGAATCTCTGACAGGCCTGCATTTCATCAAATCATTAGATGAAATTAAAATGTATTCGAGAATGAAGCGCGAAAACCATGTGATATGATGCGGTATCGATGCTGTGTGACATTTGAGCGACGTTAACGACAAATTTTATAAACATTTCTCAATAATTTTAAATATACACGCTTGAGAATCTTTAACTTTACAAAATTAAACATTTTAAAAAAGATTGGTGTAAATTTTTATCCTTTTCAATCCGAAAAATTGCACTATAGTAAAATCGCTAGGTAAAAATAAGTGCTAAAATTGCAAAAAATCGATACCGCTATTTTCTTTTATTGATTGTTGAGGGGGAAGGGGGGGTCATTAAGTCTAAATTCAGATTTTCGATCAGATGCTGCTGCAGTTGCTTCAGCCGCTATCTTGCAAAACGTGTTTTATTGTATATCTCCTAGGCGGTACGTCAAATGTCAATCTATCAAGAGAGCTTTTTTACAGAAAATAGAATGATCTATCACTTCTCTTTAAAATATTTGTCTCTAAAATCAATATTTTCTGCGCTACATCATTCCAAAGTGACGCAATGTCCTTCTTTTTAAACAACTTTAAAATAAATAATTTGACCAATAAAATGTCATATATAAAATAATATAGGATTAAATTCCCTATAAGTTTGTGTAAAACTTTTTTTGATACGGTGAATATTTCTCGAGTTATAGGACGACAAATATTAAACGAAATTTTAAATTTATGATATCATTGACGGAATAAGAAAATCCAATAACATGACATCAATAGTTAGATACATGGTTGTTCCTGACTAACGATGAAAAATTTCGCAATTTCAACTCGATAGCACCTCCGATTGAGCGGGAATAAATGTTTAAAAATGAAGTTAAAAAAATTGAATTAAAGGATATCTCAGCAAATAAGTGAAATAGAAAATGATAAAGAGCACTTTGATAATCGTAAATTTGATTATCTACAAGAAAGATCTCTTGCCATTTTATCGTATCTTATACAGAGTGTCTCACCGGGAACTGAATCGATCGTTATAGAGAAAAGTACGCATCAGAAAATTTTGAAAATTAAGATAATTACTAATGTCGGTGTGGCCAATCCAACTAAAATAATAACAAGCAGCTGGCACTTCCGCTTATACTGGAAGTCGATACCAACTTGCTTATTTCAAATGGAACACCCTATATATTGTAGGGTTTTCGAAAAGAGTATAAAATTATGAGTCGAAAATATGTG
Source organism: Leptura quadrifasciata (assembly GCA_963675555.1). NCBI lineage: Eukaryota > Metazoa > Arthropoda > Insecta > Coleoptera > Cerambycidae > Leptura > Leptura quadrifasciata. Next base: position 5,803,366 of record OY776681.1, on the reverse strand, counting down.
GCATATTCTATACCTAAACCTAGCCCTTTTAGAGATATTTGACATTTATAGAAAATTTGACAGGTGCAACGGTTTGCAAGAACCGTTATAACTTTCTTCGTGTAAAATATCCTCATTTGCTTCTTTTCACATGAAAGGAACACGAGGAGAACTACGTTCTACAACTGAAATAAATTCAATAATATAATACCAAGTGTTTCGTTTTTAGCGTTACATTTTGTCAACTTCAAACAGCGAAAACTTGTTTAGGTCAAATGGATCACCCTGTATTTTTTTACGTCAAGTTGTGTAAAATTAAATTTCCTTTTTTCTGATACTAGCATTGTGGGGGTTAAAGTTACAACTTTTTGAAATACTTGCGATTTTATTAGAAATTCATGAATTGTTCTAATCATTTCATCAAAATAGCCATGATTAGAAACAATCAGTCATTATCTTATGTCAAAAAAGGCCAGCACGTTTAAATTATACCAACGAAAACTTTTTAAATTTGTTTATTATTTATGGAGAATGTGATAAAGTAATATCAAGAACTTGCAGCACATTTGCTACTCGATATCCACAAAAACGCAAAATAACACTAACACTGTAACATGCGTATTAATCAAATTGAAGATATGTTATGAACTAAAATAGCAGATATAAGATCAATTTAAAATATGATTTCATTTTAATTTAATAATTGCTCAAAATTCCGCCGTCGAACCTCGACACATTTTTCGCACCTTCGGATTAGTTCCTCATGGGTATCTCTTCTAATTGAATCCTATGATATGTTTTGAAATGCATTTCTTACTCTTTGCATACAATCTTCAATGGTTGTTAATGGACTCTCATAAACTTTATTATTAATAGTTTCTCAAATGAAATAATCAACTGATAAATCGGGCGAGCGAGGAGGCCATAAGAAAGGTCTATTATTGGCAATCCATTGATCATAAAAAGTTTCTTGTAAATAATTATTAATTAAATATGCGTTATGTGGGAGAGCACCGTCGTGCTGATAAAAAATGTTTCTATGTTCGGTGTGTGGTAAATTTTGTAAATAGTTATTATTCAAATTTTGTAAGATATTCAGATATCTTTCACCTAAAAAAAGACAAAAATTTACCTATACATATTAGCAGAAGAGAAAATTTACCGTTTAAATTTTCCTGATAAAATTGTAATGCCACTACTCTATCGTTTCTTATGGCACAGTAAACATTGAACTGCCAACTTTCCTGAAAGTTTCGCTCTCTGAACATATGAGGATTTGGCTCACTCCAATAATGCGAATTGTGTCTATTAAAAAGTCCATTTTTAGTAAATTTTGCTTCATCTGTCCATATAATATTTCCCAAATAAGAATCGTGACCCTCAGACCTTATTAGAATAAACTCACAAAAATTCTGTCTTCTTAGGAAATTTGTTTCTTTTAATCCTTGAACCATATGGAATGAAAACGGGTGAAACTTATGTTTTAATAAGATTCTGTGAATTGAATCCTTGCATAGTCCCGATTCCAGAGCAGCTTGTCTTAATGACATCCTTGGAAATGCATGAAAATATCCCAGAATGATTATTTCAATGTTTTCGTCATTAACAGTAGGCTTTCTTCTTTGCATTTTTGCCTTGACAGAGCCATAATTTTTAAAATTTTCCAGTATGCGTTTTACAGTGTTTGGTGACGGTTTCCGTTTTTCTGGGATATCGAGTAGCAAATGTGCAAATGTACTTTATCACATTCTCCACAAATAATAAATAAATTTAAAAAGTCTTCGTGGGTGCAATTTAAATGTGCTGGCATTTTTTGACATAAGATAATGACTGATTGTTTCTAATCATGGCTATTTTGATGAAATGATTACAACAATTCATAAATTTCTAATAAAATCGCAAATATTTCAAAAAGTTGTAACTTTAACCCACACAATAATATCAGAGAAAAGGGAATTCAATTTTACATAACTTAACGTAAAAATATACAGGGTGTTCTATTTGACCTAAACAAGTTTTCGCGGTTTGAAGTTGACAAAATGTAACGCGAAAAACGGAACACTCGGTATGATATTATTGAATTTGTTTTAGTTGTAAAACGTAGTTCTTGTTGTGTTCGTTTTTTGTGACGAGAAGCAAATGAAGATCTTTTACACAAAGAAAGTTATAACGGTTCTTGCAAACCGTTGCACCTGTCAAATTTTCTATAAAATGTCAAATATCTCTGAAACGGTTAGGTTTAGGTATGGAATTTGCTACATATTTTCGACTCAGAATTTTATGCTCATTTCGAAAACCCTAAAATTTATTGGGTGTTCCATTTGAAATAAGCAAGTCGGTATCGACTTCCGGTATAAGCGGATTGGCCACACCGACATAAGTAATTATCTAAATTTTCAAAATATTCTGATGCGTACTTTTCTCTGTATCGATCGATTCAGTTCCCGGTGAGACACCCTGTATACTTATGACTATATCTGACGTGGCATATGTACACTGTTTGTATTCTACATGGCAATTTCTTTAATTATATTTACCTCCATATTAAAATTATTTTCTTCTAAAATGAAGTTCGTAAATCTATCTATTAGGCTGTGAAAAGTTGAAAATTCAATATGCCATGATTGCTGCGGATGATAAAGGATGGCTGTGTCCATGGTAGTGGGTTTACGGTAACTCTTAACTGGTTACCATGTTGTTTCTTAATATCAATTCTCAACTTCCGACATATGTGTACAAATCCCAATTTCATGAGAACCTCCATTTCGCCAACGTCTAACTTAAAGAGAAGGGATTATTTACAAAAACCAAATTTGTATTCTACAAAACAAACAACATTGTCGTCCCGTGAACAACTACGTACAATGCAAGAATACTAAGTGAGATAGAGACGTGGAACAAAAGAAACCTTATCGATTTTATTTTAATTCCTTCCGGCCATGTAGGAAACTAGGGTGTAATTCAGCTTTTAATATCTAAAATGGTTATAAACGCGTGCAATAATAGATATAATTTGCTTAATATATTCAAATGTATACATAGCTGACAGAACGTATAAACTAGTAACCTTTAGATATACCATTATAATTTTTATCATGAGCAAAATAATTACAATAATAATTAAATAACATAATGAGTAACCTATTAAAAAACACTGGTGAAATTAATATTGGGGCGCTGTCATGCACGAACGAAATTTCCGGATGGGCAACTGCTCTTCGAGAAAATAGTGAACTAGGCTTTTCCTCCTACTAGATATATAGTTGAAATCACAAATGTTATCGTTGACGTCATCAATTTATGTACTTATTAGCGGCATGCGATTTTTCTATCTTTGCAAATATAAAGCGCATAGGATGTGAATAAAGGAAAGTCGCGTCTGCTGAGACTACGACAGAAGTTCTAAGCGTAACGATCCTTCTTACAAATGAATAATTCAAGTGTTAGTCGTAGCAACAACCAACGTTGAGCATTCTGTCAGTCTCTGTCAATTCAGTAGCGTGCGGTGGATAAAAGACTGAACGCAGTAGCCAGAGACATGGTGGTGATATTAAACGAGTACTTTAATCAGGAAAAAACGTAACGGATATTCTCTTTTACCTTTGCAAGAAATCCATGAGGTAGATTGTAAAATTAAATGCAGCAACGGATGTTAAAATTCATTGTATCGCATGCGTGTCATTCTGTGTATCTTGAAATCATTTGATTCGGAAATTATAGGATGATGAAATAATACCTCCAATTTTAATTAAAAAAGCGTGCAATTCTAGTAAAAAAAAATTCTGAATGTAGTACAAATAATGCAGTTTATCAATTAGGTAAAAGTTATAACTTAGATATAGTAATCTAAGAGCAAAACTAAAAAAGGATATTGATCAAGCATACAAACAGTACATAAATAAAATACAAAAGGATATTAGCGATGATTCAAGGACATTCTGGCAATTGATGAAGGATAAAAAAGGGGCAGTCTCCTTCCCAAATACTATGCACCTAGATAACCTAGAATGTAAAAGCGGGGAGGCAATTGCAGATGCATTCGCAAGTCACTTTAAAAGTGTATACAATGTAGATTTTCATGGAGATGACTCACACATAAAGCTAAATCCGCACATGGATGAAGTAGTTGTAAACTCTATTACACAAAATGAGATACGTGATGCTGTAAAGAGACTAAAGTCAAACAAAGCAGTTGGACCCGACAGGTTACCCTCTTACATCGTTAAAGGTTGTATCGACTTTCTTGTATACCCGCTTCACTACTTGTTTAACCTAAGTTTAAAAACCAAAGTATTTCCTGAAATCTGGAAAGAAGTCCGTCTTTGCCCAGTACACAAGAAAGATGATAAAACCAACATTGAGAATTATAGGCCTATTGCTATACTATCAGTCCCAGCAAAACTTTATGAATCGATTATCTATGACGATATCTATAGATCAGTCTCCAATAGCATATCCATTCACCAGCATGGTTTTATGAGACAAAGGTCAACTGCTAGTAACCTGATTAATATCACTCAGTTCATATCCCAAGAAATACACGAAGGAAATCAGATGGATGTTGTTTATACCGACTTTCAAAAGGCGTTTGACTCGGTGTCGCATAATTTCCTACTTTGTAAACTTAAAAATGAATTTGGATTCCATGAGAATCTTATAGAACTCCTCACATCATATTTACATAATAGAAACATGTATGTGTCTGTAAGTGGTTATACATCGAAACAGTTTCTTGCCATGTCCGGAGTCCCTCAGGGTTCCAATCTTGGACCACTGTTATTTCTCATGTTCATAAATAGTCTTACTGAAATAATTAGAGCCTCCAAATATCTGTTATTTGCAGATGATTTAAAGATTTACATTAAAGTTGAAAGTAATATGGACTGCTTCCTGCTCCAAAATGACATTAATAATTTATATCAATGGACACTTCAAAATAAATTGTATCTTAACATTAATAAATGCTTCATTATGACCTATACTAGAAGAAAAACTCCAATTATATTCAATTACAAAATGAATAATACAGATTTGGCTAGGGTTGAAACCATGAGGGACCTAGGCGTAACATTTGACACCCAGCTCACATTTAGTAACCATATTTACACCATGATAAATAAGGCTAATAAAATGTATGGATTCATAGTACGCAATACGAAGATGTTTAACAATACAGTAGCTATTAGGCGGTTATATATTTCGTATGTAAGATCTCAGTTGGAATATTGCTCAATTGTCTGGAATCCATTTTATCAAATACACAAAAATAGCGTAGAAACAATACAAAATAAAGTTTTAAGGTTTTTAAATTATAAAGAGACTGGTTTATATGATTTCGATATAGATAAAGATATATTAAGGGAAAGATAGAATCTCAAAACACTGGAGAATCGACGAAAATACGGGCATATTGTATACTTACATAAATTGTTACATGGCAATGTAGACGATAGTAGTTTCCTGTCCATGATAAGTTTAAGCGTCCCCCACTATCCTACTAGAACTTATAGAACTTTCCACTTAGACCTGGCAGGTACAAATTATCAAATCAAATCCCCTCTCCACAGAATATGTAGTAACTATAATACGATCCAAGCCAACTGTGATATATTTGATATCAATATAAAAAAACTAAAAACCATGTTAAATTCATTGTTTTAAACCATTGCTTTCTAATATTATGTTAAAATTAAGCTAGTATTAAGTTAGTTTTAGGTTAATGTAAATATCAAATGTACCATATCACTCTGTAATAGGGCTTGCCTGTTGAGTGCATTACCAAATAAATAAATAACGTACGTTAAAAAATAATAACTATTGTTGGGCCTGTATTTAATGATTATCCTTTAACTGGAGTTACCTATCTGGAAATAATTATCCCAGAAGCAGAAAATATTCTTTTGCAGAATTTTTCGAAATTCGAACTTGATGATATGATTTGGATGCAGAATGGGGCAACTCCGCATAAAGTCGTTCCTGTTAGATATCATTTGAAGAATGTATTCCTAATATGGATAGGGGATAATGGAACAATTAAATGGCCACCTAACAGTCCATATTTGATCCCAATGGATTCATTTAAACTAATATTTAAAAAAAAAGATTTCCTTGGTTTTTGTACACACACTAAATAATAGTGTGGGGGTGGTATTGGGAGTGATAGAAAAACATTTTGAGACATTGACTTTTCGTACATGCCCTAAATTGCAACTTTAGGACTCTTACCTTCTTGCTTTGCGTATTTACTCTTATTTAGCCTATTTACCCCTCTTCAACGGAATTAGATCAAAATATAATCTAGTTCCAGATCTCATTATGATACATAAGTGTACCAAATTTCAAGTCAACATCATAAACGGTTGCAGAGTAAACGTACGCACAAAAAAAGTTACACACCGACAGACAGAAATTTTTTTCGCTCAAATTTAAAATCTCCACTGGACGTGGAAGTAATAAAAACCTAACCAGACAATTTATATTTCGTATTATTTGTCGAGTCCTAACTTTACTCCACTAACATATTTTCACCCAGTATTATATGAAATATGTCACTGGAACTAACTCTCTATATTTCAAGAAGGATACGCGTTAAGGGAACTAAATCACATCATTTGTCTCCACCGAAGTATTTGGCACCTCACGTTGCAGTAAAGAACTTGCGAGTTGTTTAGAAATAATATTTCAGAACATAATTTATAGAAACATAAATTATACCCACGCTCAATGTTGCATAAGTAACTCAAACTTTATTACCTGGAAAATATCAAAAACGAAACTAATTTGTTGAGTCAAGCTTTCGTTTTGTACTTATAGTTAAGTTCTAAAATTAGTACCGCAAATTATATTGTATAATTCTCTGTTGCTTCATTTACTTCCACGTCCAGTGGAAGTATAGTACCGCAAAAAAAAATTATTATTATTTTTTTTTGTTGAAATAGGCTTAAAATGTCATGAAACGTCGAGATTTTAAATTTGAACGAAAAAAAATTTCCTGTCTGTCGGTCTGTCTGTCTGTAACTTTTTTTTGTGCGCACTTTTACTCTGGAACCGTTTATGATATTGACTTGAAATTTAGTGCACTTTTGTATTGTAACGAGATCTGGAACTAGATTATATTTTGATCTAATTCCGTTGAAGGGTTCGGGGGTAAATGGGATAAATAACAGTAAATAGGCAAAACAAGCAAGTAAGAGTCCATAAAATTGCCATTTAGGGAATCTACGAAAAGTTAAGGTCTCAAAATTTTCTTTGGCATCAGCCAATCCCCCCCCCCCTTTCACCCCCAATACCACCCCCACACTCTTATGAAAGGGAGTAAAAAAAAATTAAACTGTGATTTAGTGTATATACAAAAACGAAACGCCTAAAAAATTTTTTTAGCGTTAGCTACTCCCTCTACCACCCCCATTGTCACCCCCACCCAATTATTAAAGGGGTAAAAAAAAATATGTGATTTAGTGTGTATACAAAAACGAAACGCCTAAAAAAATTTGTTTGGCGTTAACTACCCCTCTACCACCCCCATTGCCTCCCCACCCTATTATTGAAGGGGGTAAAAAAAAATTAAAATGTGATTTAATGTGTATACAAGAACAAAACGTCTAAAAAAAAATTTTTAAACTTTAAGTTCTTCAAAATTAAAATTCTGGACCATTTTGTAAAGTTAGAAATGTACTTAAGCTAGGGTGTTTGGATGCAACTGTTGCAATTCAATTTTATCGCCTATATTTCTAAAACCGATTTAGATTCAACTCTCATTTATATGTCAAAAAATCATATTTTTCATTGCCGTATTTATCATATATTTTTCAGTCCTAATTCAAATTTTTCAAAACGATTGCGCAATATTTCACAGTTTCGAGCCCAATAGACTGTCCGGGGACATATCCAGCTCTACTCAGACTTCGGCGAGTCAAGTCCCCATCGTACCGTATGAATAGAGGAGCTCAAAGCAAGTCAGTTTCGGCGTATCTCAAGTTAGTTTATGCGTTCCGCAAGCAAAGTCTCTAAACCAAACAGTGTTTAATTTTTTGCCGGTCAACTTTTAATTTCAACAAATCGAGTGGCCGTTCTACTTCCTTGGATGAACCAAGTAAAGATATTAATTTAATTAAATTGCCGTCGCGCATAATATAAAAAAGTGAATTTTCTGTCTTAAAAAATCTAAATAAAACTAATTAAATAAAAATCTTCTCAAAGGCAAAATTTCAAGTGTCGATAAGTTAAATATTATAACTCGTGTAAACAAATTTTAATTTAAGTGAAATACAATAATCAATTCTGTTCTTTACGCTTAATAAATAATTTTTAATTTTCGTTTAAAATAAAGTGTTTAATTTCAAAAAGTATATACTGTAGTAGCTGTTGGACCTGTCATAAAAATTAAATTTAAATAAAGTGCTAGTCAGACTCTAATAAATAAATACAAGTGTACTACAGCTCTGAAGCATATACAGGGCGAAGCATTTGGCCCGTTGCAACCATTTAAGAACTAACCACTCCAATACTTTTCAAATCAAAATTAAGTGCACACACGGCCTCTGGGGTCTCAACTCAAGATCTCCACACCAATTTTCTTTTATTTTTCAAACGCAGGAGGCACGTGCGTATTCATAAGAATGACTGCGTCCTCGCCTCACACCTTCCAGCGGCTTGTATATCAGTGTATGCGCGGAAGTTATGCAATCTTAGGCGAGGGTTGTGTAGGGGATATACCATCCTTCGGAGGGGATGTAAACCTGTCGGTCCCTTGTCTATTAAATGTTAGGCAAGTAAAAGATCCCTACTCTTCTTAAGGGAAGAGGTTCGGCAAAATTCCTGGTTGGGGGTAGCTCGTCTACAGGCGTCAGTGTTAGGCCTCAGTAGCGGAAATAGGCCGACGTTAAATAAATGTGTATAAAAAAAACTATCATTTTAGAAATCTTTACCCTTTATACCTCAGTTTCCTCAGAAATATGTCGATTATACAATCAAAGGCGTTAGCGTCTGTGCGTTTACCGTCGTACCACTAAAATATAATAAGCATAATAATAATTGGTCAAGAATCATTGGCTTTCAACGGTAAGTGTGATTGTGTTTTGATGGAAAGTGTCTTCTGTCTCCCATTACACTATGTCCATTTAAATTTGGGACACTCTGTATAAGAAATTTTGCTTGGGATAAATTCAGGTTGTTAAGTAGATAATGAGTTTCTAAAATTATAAATTAGATTCTTTCCACAAGTAATTATGGTTTGATTTATAACTCATAAACATTATTTATCAAAAATTTTTACGAAGAGATTAATTACTATTATCTACGATACATTGCGATAATAAGCAGCCCCCTGGAAAGTGTTTATGTGTAAGTGAAGTTCGTATAAATTTAGAAAAATATTAATATATTTTCACATTCTTGAGCCATACTTTATTTTGTTTTGTGGAGAATCATATGCTTGAATATTTTAGTTTTACAAATATCAAATTCATATTTTAAACTTAATCATAGGCCATCCGGACACTGGTTTACATAGTGTCAGTTATACTATATTTTAAAATATGGAAAATAGAGGACTAGAGAATTTTTAATATTATGTTTATACTAATATGCTCAGAAGAAGGAATTCAGTATAAATATTTCTAAATACCTCGGTATGAAAGTCCGGCTCCTTGATAATGCACCTTTCTAAACCAATTTCTAATTACTAAGCTGAGCTCTTCAAAAACTTTTACTGAAATTTAATATTTGCATTTCATTTAAAACTGAATATTTAAAACAATAAATTGTAAAAAAGTACAAGAGAATTTAAAAAACTTACTTCACCGAGACTGTATTCAAGTAATTCTTGCAGAACTTGTACCAGTAAGGAAATACAAGTGTATCCATTATTCGGATCCTTTTCATATCTAATGAAAAATGCTCGTCGTAATAATGCTTTCTTCTTATCTCTTATTATCCCGAAACAAAGGCATGCGAAGGAGTAGTCGTTTATTTCTTAACCTAAATTCGGTTACAGAGAAAATGGCATAATTAATATCGAGATGTTTGTACAAAGTTGGAAATATTAAACTTGTTTATACTAGGAGAGATTTATGTGCAAAGAATATGGATCCGAGGATTCTCACATGCACTTGTATAAGATATTACAAACAAATACTCACTTGAGTATGCTACTGAAGTATTCGGAGTAACATTTGGATACAAATTGACATTATAGAAAGAAGGCAATGTAGATGCAATTCCTATGGAGATAATAGATATGAAAAATATTTTATAGGTGTCCTTAACAAATGTTGAAAATACTACCAAACGCAATGTGAAGCAATTTCGCAATTTTGTCAAGACAAAAAATAATAATAATAAAATTGGGATGCCAAAGGCAATGATTCTGAATAATGGGAGGAAGTCTATTTCTCAAGGTTTTGCCAATAATTTTAAGTCTGTTTTCAAATTACCCAAAGATTCTACATCATATAAATGATAATGAAAAACTATTGATGATTATTAGGCAGATATCTGATGCTGATGTCATCATGGCAATAGAATAAATTAAAACCAAAGAGAACAATGGAACATGATAATATACAAACATGTGTAATTAAATATTGTAAAGGAGCATTGGTTAAGTCATTAATATTAATATTTGCTCTTAAAAATAAAAATATTCCGGATAAATTGAAGATATCAAGAATTACTTCCGTTTTTAAAAGTGGAGATCGAAAGAAAGTTATAAATTATCGTCCCCAATACAACATGAACCCTTTTGTGGCGTGGAAAAGTCATGCATACGAGCAACCACTAAGGAATGGGCGTAAAATAAATCTCTGAAATGGTGGAGGTACCTCCCAAGACAGGGACAGGCCAAAGTGTTCATTAAAGAACATTCGGCCAAATTCACGGAAGATCTACTAAGCCAGAATAGGAAGGCCATCAGAGTAATAGTAGGCCTTCTAACTGGCCACTGCCGCCTCAATAGACACATGAGTTTATTGGGCCCGACAGAGGACGCAACACGCAGGTTCTGCCAAGAGAAAGAGGAAATCTCAGTTACGTATTGTGCCACTGTGAAGGCCTGGCGAGACAGATTCCAAGTACTCGTAGAAGAAAACCCAAAAACGGACAGCTATACAAAATGATCTTTATCAAAGCTGTGGAGCCTAGTACAAAGGACAAAGCTGGATGAGGTACTATAAGGAATATATTCTAGAAGCACCACAATAGGTCTGAAAAGGTCGCGGAGGTAAAGGCTGAATAACCAGCTCCTCTGTTTATCTCTCTATCTATCTATATGCAGTCTGTAGTTCGCTTGTGAAAGCTACAGACTTGTACCAAAGATTAGAGTTAAATGCTAGACGTAACACAGACCTACCTATAAATGAGTTCAATATTGAGCAGTGTATGTTAATAAATAAATAAATTAACAGATATTGCCATCCTAATGTTATTTCTCCTGTACTATTGTTATAAATAAAAAAATCCGATGTAATATTTATTACTTACTTTTATGATTATATGATGGTGCTCAGGATTTTCATTTCCAGGTGTATTACAAGCTTTACAAAAGGAAACTGGGCACACCCCGCCAGAAAGATTAAAAACAACCTTCGAGGAAATATGCTCGCGGTTTCCTAAGTAATTTTAAAAAGTTATTATTCTGACTGAGAAGTTATTGCAAATTGTTCACGGCATTGTCGAAAATGATGTGCCTCAAATAATTTACATCTTATATTTTGTAAAGTTTGAAACCTAAATAAATAGATTGTCGCGAACATTTATTTTGGGAAGAACAGGAAGGACTAGGGGAAGCGATGTAAGAAAAATGGCTTCTGGAATTGGCAATATATGTTATATATACCTTTTAAAGCTAGAGATATTACAAGAAATACCAACGTGAAATAAATGTCTTACCGATAGATGTAGTTGAAATATTATTACTCCTAGATCTAGACAATAAAAATAATTCTTTATTTTATTTTACCATTACATTTCACTATTAATTTTTTATTTTTTTTTCAATAAAAAGTAAACCAGGACCACAAAGCCTAGGGCTGTCCGTTGTGTAGTATAAAAATTTATCAATAAACTTAATAACACGCATAGCTGTAATGAACTTACAAAAATGAGAGTTTAACATAAAATATATGCCAACTTAATTATTGTGATATATATATATATATATATATATATATATATATATATAGCTAGATAGAGTAAGTATATCTCAGCACTGAGTTTGGATATAAAAAAGATGTAAAATAGATATAAAGCAGATGTAAGGCATCTATAATTCAGGTATATAGTAGGTGGATATAAAATATACTTAGTTATAATGTGGATTTAAATTATAACCAATATACATAATAGACACTAATTTCACTTGTACATACACATGGGGGACATATTTTTAACTATACTTGTTTATTGTAGCAAGGCTTCAGGATTTTGTTATATTAGTTAGTTTTCATTTCTACTAAACCACGAATTCTTATTCTATTTGGAGTGTTTTTTAAAAATCCGTTTGTTGGTCAGGTTTCTAATTTTATCGGAAAGTTCATTATATAATTTTGGCGCGAGAAATATAAAACTTCTTTGTCCTACTGACTTTTGGCAAAAGGGTGTTTATATTTTAATCTCTGTCTGGTTGCATCTGAGTGGTGTGGTTGAGTTAAGAATCCTTATTATTGAACTGATACAAAATAACAGTATAGAAATATAATTGCCTTAAATATAGAATTTTGACAACTGGGATTCAATCAGTGCATAGTAGATAGTTTTTAAAGTGGAGGTATCTAGTATATTTTTTAGACATTTCATTCTATATATTACACACATTAATGATATGATGATCCCACTTTAGATGTTGATCTATGGTAATACCTAAATAATTTACTGTAAGTGCACTTTCGATTTTAGTACTGTGATCTATTGTAAGGGAAGAAAATTTGGGCAACGCATTTTTATAAAAAGCAAATGGTAGAAATTTTGTTTTATTGAAATTTATTGTTAATAATTTAGTCAAACCAATGTTTTATTTTTTTTAAGTCTAATTTTGCCTGCAGTTTCAACTTATTCCATGTCTTATTGCTGTATAAAATAGCAGTGTCGTCACCCTTTCAGTGAATTTTGTTGTTAATAAGATATATTGTGAACAACAGAGGACCTAGTACGGTACCTTGAGGGACGACATATTCAATACTGCAACATTCACTATTTTCACAAATTGTTTTCTGTCTGTCAAGTAGTTTTTAAATAGTCCTATACTAGGGCTGCGAAAACCTACATCGTCCAATGCTTCCAATAGCTGTGTATAACTCACAGTATCGAAGGCCTTGGCAAGGTCAAGAAATATGCACATGCAAGGAGTTCATTTATCTAAGTACCTATATATCTCTGCAGTTAGATATTCAATTGCGTTTTGCGCAGATTTGTTTTGCTGGAAGCCAAACTTCCGCTCTGATATTAATATGAATTTTTTTGTATAACTATTTACTTGGCTTTTTATTAGTTTTTCTAATATTTTTGCTATGTTTGAGAGAATTGAAATAGGTCTATAATTAGAGATGACAGTTTTATCTCCGCCTTTAAAAATGGGCTTGATAACAGCAATTTTTAAAGCCGAGGGGCAAATACCAGCGTGAAAAATTTTATATATTAAATAAGTAATGTAACCTGCTATATCATACGCAATTTCTTTAAGCGTTTCAGCTTTAATCATGTCGACTCCAGGAGACTTGTTAATTTATTTCCACGTCCAGTGGAAGTATAGTAACGCAAAGGAATTATACTTTTTTTTGTTGAAATAGGCTTAAAATATCATGAAACGTCGAGATTTTAAATTTAAACGAAAAGATATTTCTGTATGTCGGTCTGTCTGTCGGTACCTTCTTCTTTTGTGTGCGCGTTTACTCTAAAGTCGTTTATGATATTGACTTGAAATTTGGTACACTTATGTATTGTAACGAGATCTGCAACTAGATTATATTTTGATCTAATTCCGTTGAAGGGTTTGGGGGTAAGAGTCCATAAAATTGCATTTTAGAGCATATACGAAAAGTCAAGGTCTCAAATTTTTTTGGTATCAGCCACCCCTCACTAGCACCCCGAATACCACCCCCACACTATTATGGAAGGGAGAAAAAAAATTAAAATGTGATTAAGTATGTATACAAGAATGAGACGTCTCAAAAAAATTTTTGGCGTTAGCCACCCCCTCTATCACCCCCATTGCCAACCCCAGCCTATTATTAAAGGGAGTAAAAAATTAAATTGGGATTTAGTAACGCAAGAAATTTTTTTTTGTTGAAATAAGCTTAAAATGTCATGAAACGTCGAGTTTTTAAATTTGAGCGAAAAAAATTTCTGTCTGTCGGTCTGTTTGTAAGTTTTTGTGCGCACGTTTATTCTGGAACCGTTTATGATATTGACTTGAAATTTGGTACGCTTATGTATTATAACGAAATCTGAAACTAGATTATATTTTGATCTAATTCCGTTGAAGAGTTCGGGGGTAAATAAAGGCAAATATGAAAAGCAAGCAGGTAAGAGTCCATAAAATGGAAATTTAGGGCATGTACGAAAAGCCAAGGTGTCAATATTTTTTTTTTGGCAACAGCTAGCCCCCACTATCACCCCCAATGATGATTTGAATCGATTTTCAATTCTTTTATAGGTGATCTCTATTTTTTAATAGATTTTAATAAACTGGAACTTACCCACGGTGATCTTTTCTTTGTTGCATTTGTAATATTTTCTATTAATATATTTGTGATTTCTTCTACACTTTCGGTATTATAGAAATTGTACCAATTTACATTATTAATTTCAATTTTTAATTTATTGTAGTCTATGACCGAAATATATTTTTTCTTCATACTGGGGAATTGATTTATTATAGCTTAGGACAACCTTCATCAGAGTTAGATAGTGATCTGTTATTTTGTTTTTAAGTATAAAAGATTCACCATTCTCATTGACGTTATATTTAGTTTTCAGGAAAATGTGGTCGATGCAAGATTTGCTCTCATCTTCCACCCTAGTAAAAATATTCACCATCGATTCAAAGTTAAATTCACTCATAATGGTGAGATATTCTTCGGATATATCAGAATTGTATCAGTTCTCTTTTTGTTGGAATTTTCTTAGTACCAACATTTATCAGCTAGCTGGAAATCCCTTGGCAAATCCTGTCTTGCTAATCAGGACTTTACGTTGGTTGTGTACGTTATAATATTTCAAAGTAAAATTTTTGTTACATGTTTTGTTGACATTTTAATTCAAGCAATAATTTACTTGCATCCTAAACGATGGCTCGCTAAGCGCTGGGAAGTCAGTCCATAATAGACCTTTTATTTCAACAGTAAATAAGACAAAGCAAGACTGACCGAAATTTTTACAATTGCGATAGTTGTACATAATTCCAAACTATACACGGCTATAAATAAACCGCTCCAGTGAAATATATAATGAATGTTTCAGAGGTATGTAGATTCGCAGAACCAGGCTTTGTTATGCATTAAAAGATATTGTACTTGAAAATGCAAAATGTGGAATCTGTATAACCATAGTTGCTTTTGTAAATCGTGAACAAAAAGAATAATTTGAAATTGAAATATCTACAACAGAGTACTTTAAAATAGAATAACTAGAATATTAAATAAACGGGTCTGTTTAACATACAGTTTTTTGCAATTTCAACGGGGTTTACTGATAACGATCTGCAACAATATCTTAATAAATAAACTGTGGTACAGTTTATCCAATGTAAGTTAAAAATATTCTAAATGCAGCGCCTCTACCAGGGATGTCTATTGCTATGCCTATCTACAATGGTACACAGCAGACAGCGCCGCGCTATTGATATATTTTACCCCCTCGTATATGGATGCAGTCGAGCAAATGTATTGCATAGATGCGGGCAGCCGGTAAAGAATTCAAGCTGATTTTGGGAATGATCAGTTCTAAAACAAGAAAGTGCTGTGCGAAACTGTTTTCGTGGAACCGGTCAGTGCCGTACGTTTATTTGTTGAACGGTGGTTTTCTCCTAATAATATCATAATTTTCACTTTAGTGTTTTTTGGTAACGGCGGCCGCTCTCACTTTTTCCAATTTAATTATTTCACTTGAATTGCTCCTTAAGTTATCCTTAGTGTCTTTTATGATGTTATATTGATTTTTGCTACCTTTAAACTATGAATAATTAAAACATAATATTTTTAGTCGCAAACTCCTCTATAAAATCCTTATTTTACTATAAGGAACGTAAACAGACTGCAACCAACAGCTACTCTCCGGGCTATATGCCCCGCCGAGCGCTGAATTACAAGTTACAAGTCTGGCGCGTTAAGTGTAATAATTGCATATTACCATCAAAACGCTAATGCTTCGATTGCAACAAACACCAGCCGAAAGACTGATCCTAGTTAAAGGAGCTCTCTTGCCAGCCGTCACACACCGCTTGCAGTCTGCAGTTTCGAGCTGTTGGATCTCGTCAGTGCAAGGTAGGTATGTGACGACCGGCACGAGACTCCTTTGACCATTTGGTACATCCCGGTATTTTTACAATAGCGACATGTAAAATAGTCAGCAGGCGCCATATAGCGGTCCAGTGTCTGTTGCATTCGAAAAATAAATAGCCTGACTGGGCTTAGCATAGTTGAAATCTGCTTTTAGAGGACGGAATATTAAAACATAATATTTTTAGTCGCAAACTCCTTTATAAAATCCTTATTTTACTATAAAGAACGTAACCAGACTGCCACCAACAGCTACTTTCCGAGCCATGTGCGCCGCCGAGCGCTGAATTACAAGTCTGGCGTGTTAAGTGTAATAATTGTATATTACCATCAAAACGCTAATGCTTCGAATGCAAGTGGTATGTGACGGCTGGCAAGAGAGCTCCTTTAAGTAGGATCAGTCTTTCGGCTGGTGTTTGTTGCAATCGAAGCATTAGCGTTTTGATGGTAATATGCAATTATTACACTTAACGCGCCAGACTTGTAACTTGTAATTCAGCGCTCGGCGGGGCACATATCCCGGAGAGTAGCTGTTGGTTGCAGTCTGGTTACGTTCCTTATAGTAAAATAAGGATTTTATAGAGGAGTTTGCGACAAAAAAATATTATGTTTTAATATTCCGCCCTCTAAAAGCACATTTCAATTATAAATTATTAATTTATTATTATTATTTTTTAGATTAAATTTTGGAGTTGTATCCCCATTGAACAAGTTTTTCTCCTTTCCACTTGAGTTTGGAACTCTCTTTTTGAAATACTATTTACTATTCACTATACTACTTACTATTCACTATAAAGAAGTTTGTTAAAGTTTTATTTTGGAGAATTTGGAACACTTTACAGTACGTTTATAGCATTTTGTAAGTAGAAATGTCTCTTTTTATTCATTTTAAACTACTGCTATTACTATTTACAAATATGGAACAATTATCAACTAAATCTATCATTTTCTTATTTCAATTGCTTTACTAGTCTTATGGGACATCAAAATATATGTCAGTATGTATATCATAATCCTTTATACAAACGAACATACAACAATAATTTGTTGACATGTCCTATTTCACCATATTGTGATCGAGAGGATGAGTAAATTATTATTATTGTTATATAAATAGATAGATAGTCTTTATTTTACCACTATATGTTACATGATTAAACATTTGCAGTAAGTCAGAAAATCAGCAGACAAGCAGCTGCATTACAAAAAAATAATAATTTTTTTTGAGAAATACAAAACATATATAAAATAAGGACAATAACAAGAACATATTACTGTATATAACATTTACACATTGTTAGACAAGAAAATATATTATAAGTACATATAAATACTGTATATAACGATTACACATTGTCCAACACGAAAATATAAAAGTTTAATTTATAAAATAGGTACCTATAAAAAGTACAAGCATTCTGCAAGTATGAGCATTAGCCAACCGAAAGTGGAGTGACCAAATATGGCGTCCTCAAAAAATCATCAATTGAGTAAAACAAAACTAAAGAATGAATCGTTTTACATTATTTTTGAAGGACCTAAAGTTTAACTGTCTAATATGATGTGGTAAATGGTTATATAGGTTTAAGTTGGATGAATTTTTTGCACTTAGAGTTAACCTATAGCATGGTACTCTAAGAAGTCCAGCAGCCCGTGTGTTGTGCTCATGATAGTCCGACTGAATAGAGAGACCGGATACGTTTCTGTGAATCTCGATAAGAGTGTTGTAGATAAAAAGTGAAGGTAGTGGCATAATTCCCAGTTTAATGAAGATGGGTTGACAATGTTCCCTAAATTTAGCGTTGACAAGAACTCTTATAATTTTCTTTTGCTTTCGAAAAACTTTAGATGCGTGGTGGGAGTTACCCCATAGCACAACTGCGTAGAAAAGTCTAGAATGAAAAAGAGAGAAGTAAGTATTTTTTAATAAGAATTCAAGAACGCTCTTTAGTTTCCTAAAAAGAAGATTACGCTGGTAAGCCTTTTGTCCAGGTGATCAGTATGGGTTACCCAACTAAGGTTATGATCTAGATAGATACCTAGGAGTTTAACGTGCTCGCCTTTGGATATATTTCTGTTTGAGGAGATTATCAGTCTCTGAGATTTCTCCTGATTAAGTGTTAGTTCGTTATAGGTGAACCAATTTTTTGCTTGTAGTTCATTGAGAGAAGATAGTTGCACTAGATTATCAATTTTATGATGGAAACATGAGAGAGTGATGTCATCGGCGAACAGAGTGGATTTTCTGGGCAACATAAATTGAGGAAAGTCGTTCATATAAACTAAAAATAACAGTGGTCCCAAGACAGAGCCCTGGGGTACACCATAATTATTGTTTAGAAATCCTGACGTTTCATTGGCTATGACAACACACTGCTGACGGTTAAGTAGGTATGATTTAAAATGTGAGAGGGGTAACCCTCTAATTCCGTACCATTGCAATTTTTCTATTAACTTATTGTGGGAGACACAGTCAAAGGCCTTGGAGAGATCACACAGAGTAATCGCAGTGTGTTGACCTCCCTCAAGATCACCGACTATATCTCTCACAGTCTTTACAACCGCATGCGTGGTCGAACGTCCAGAACGGAAACCATATTGGTATATACATATACCTAGCTACCATTTCACTACTTGCAATCATAATTTACTAGTTAATAACTCTGCAGAGCAGTGTTACGTGTATAATAAGCGATTTTTAAAATATTGTAGGGCATGTATTGCCTTGGAAAAGTAAATTACGTGCGCCTATGGATAGCATGCGTTCGAGGTCGGTTTACAAAGGAATGCCGCGCTCCTATTTTTATATCGTATTAAACTGACATTGGATAAAGTATAATAAAAAAATCACGCATCAGACAAATTAGAATAGAATGTATTTCTGTTTTAAATTCTTGTTCAATTTGCTCGAGTAAGTTAATACAAAAATACTCAAATATACTGATGATATTTATGATTCCCCGATGATGCTAGCGTTGTTAACGAAACTCGCATCGAGTAACGTACTCGAGGTTTTCCCATGCTAGAATTATGATTTTTATAAACAGGGCCTCATTGTTTTGGCCCTAGTTATAATTATTCGAATAATAAATTAAAATAATTTAGCTTAGAACGAAGTAGCCTGTTATAAATTAGAGTAAAAAGTAAACATTATTTGTCACGTAATTAAATTATAAGAATTTGGTCGTTTGATTTACGGATATATCTAAGGTGAAACTGGAATGGTACGATTCTTACATGCTAGTATGCTTAGCCGGAAAATAAAATTTTTTAACGCGCGGTTTTATGAAACAATAAACCTCTCGCATTTCTTGTCACGTTTTATGAAGTAGGATTTCAGCCAGTCTTCCGCTTTAGTATTATTTTTTCGTCTCTCTCATTTCTCTTTCGGGAAATGTTTTCTCATTTCTGAAATGAAAGCCTCAGGTCGGTTAAACGCCAGAAAACTTAAAAACGATGATAGTACGTTGTTTTTTTTGTGTCTACAAAGAGTCTCTTTCGTGAAACCCAACAAATCTAAATTCATTTTCTACTTTATGATTTGTGAAGAGAACTATAGAATACATCGAATAAAAAGATAATGATCCAAACATAAAGTTTTAAACATCAGCAGAGCTATTAGGAGGAATACCTGGTGCAACAGGATCGTGGTGTACCCCCCTTTTCTACTTTAGTTTTGAAGATAATTGATTTAAATTTAGGATATACTATATATATAATAAGCGGCACTTTTTGACATACAATTGATTTCTTTTTCACTTCCGGTTGACACTAACTTTCGATTTAAACGGAACGCCCTATATATTATTGCATTTTTGAATTCTGTATAATTTTCTGAATCCAACGATGCCAAATAAGTGATATTTCATATATCAATTTTTTTTATAATATAATTTTTAGTTTTCCATTTAAGTGTGCCATGACGGTTCCGATTTATTCTAAATGTTCCGTGTAATGCTACAAAAGTCGAAATCCCGTTAAAAACACTAAATTACGTGATTTATGAACAAATAAAATTCACCAAAATTGTTCTTGGGGCAAAACTCAATTGTTTCAAATGGAACCATGTCAGTACCGTGGTACCATTTATTAGTACTATTAATAAGGAATTTATTCTTATGTCGTATTAAAATGTGCGATAAATACAAACAAAATTACAGCTAAAAGAAAATAAGAAAATACAATTTTGTTCTAATTACTTTGTTACATATATAAGGTGGTTTTGGGATACAAAAAATTAGCACAAAACATTACAACAGTTGTTCAAAATGCTGTCCATTAACGTCAATGTACTTCTGAACTCGCATAGCTGTTTTTCGAAGAACGTTCGCCAATTGCTAGGGCGTTATGCTATTAATTGCTCGTCTTACTCGTAGCTCCAGGTCTTCATGGCTTTTAACGGCGGTGGCATAGACAATATTCATCTGCAAACAGTAGCTTGTTACAGTTAAATTCAGAGCACAAATTATTTATGGATAGTAAAAACAAGAGGGGTCCAAGATTAGAGCCGTGTGGAACTCCACAGGTGGCTAGGAAGATCTCCGAACTATACTGCTTCCTATCTAATAAATGCGTTGTGAAAAATAATATTAGAGAGGTACTAAACCCAAAATTATATAATTTATTTGATTGGAAGGCCTTCGAAAAGCCAGTGATCAGATATATACTGAGTAAATACTGTTATATTACTAGCAGCGGATCTATTTCTTACGAATCCTTGTTGTGAAAGAGAAATCTATTGATTTACACTGGGATACATTCGATTGTACAGGACTATGTCGAAGACTTTAGCGAAATTCGCTAAATGAGTTGCATGTTTCATGCATTCGAAGTAAATCGCTAATATGTCAAATGCTTCTTCGTTTGTAAGATTGTAATTTTAAGAACTAATTCCAAAACGAAAACAAATTCAAGTAGAAATGTAAAATACTACACAAAAAAGCAACAATGACAAGTTGAATATTTTGACATATGTTGTTTTTTCATTGTGTCATTTTCACAGCTTTCTTGTTTTCAACAGCTACTTTGCACATTCCGTCACCAAGATCTGATAATAATTCATAATTTCAGGTTTGTTTGCTAATATCTACTGTTAGAAAAAAGCAATAATGTTGCGATTTTCACTGGCATCTGAAGCTTTTAATTTTCTATTTTACCGTGTAAAAATAAACATACCATTCCATGTACATTTTTTTAGAAAAAGCGCCACATTTGTTGACATGTCAAATAACGCCCTCTAGCGGCGTCGATAGTAATCAAATGATAACAGCGTAAAGCGCACTTGATAGACTAAGAAAAGCTATTTGTAACGAGATCAAGTTTGTTAATTCCGTTAAGGCTAATCGCAGATACCTAATTTTCTATTATTATGGCTGTTGCGCCCCCTAGCGGCTATTTTAGAAACTCGAAAATATTTTCCTGTAATTTTTCAGGATCACTTTACTTAAAGTAATTGTTTCCCTAAACTTGTGCAATGATTGGTTTCTGAGATATGGGCGACCTTCATTCTTAGTTGCCCACCTTGTACAATAAGGGAAAGAAACAAATTAACAACTTATGCCATCATCAGCGTTTAATGTCGACATTATAGTACACGCCCTTCTAGTGTGTAGCTAGTTATTGGATAGAAATCAACTACTTTTTTAAACCAATTTGCACAATTCTCGTCTTATTTTTGTCCGATCTACTGTTCTAGTGGCCAATACAAACAAGAACACAATTATAAACATAGTAGTTAATTGTGGCCCTTTGTTTACATCTATATATCTATTTTATGAGACCGCCTTCGCTTGGTCGCATCCTTGACCTAAATAATGATGCGACATATTATTTTCCTCTCCTGTCATCCTTCGCCTGCTAGAGACAATATGGGGCGTTAATTGATAGCAGAATTAACTTTGAGAGCTCTAAAAAGAGCAAGTTTTTAATAGTTTTCCTGTTTACAGTATAATATGGTATCTTACGTACGGATATCTTACTTTACTTTGTGGGATGGAGATTAACAGTGTAAAGGGTTAGGTTGTTTGAGGGTCCTAGGTGTTGATAGAGTAAGCTCTGTAACTGAGTGAATCGGCTATACAGGTTGATTCGATTAAAACTACGCAGAACTATTACTGTGAAACTCAAAGCGGCATCCGATTGCTGTAAACATCACCGAATAGATACTGGAGCTTGTTTATGATTACAGTGAAGTTTGTAAATGTATTATTTTAGCAGTTTGTTAAGAATTTGATGCCTGTTAATCCGGTCAAAGTAAACAAAAAAATAGTGGCAAGTGTACAATAAGTCGCATAGAGCTGAATATTGGTACAGTCTTAGGTACACTATTACAAATAAAATGTCAGAAATTCCCACCGATCCTACTGTTACCTCCTTTCCCTTGTTATTTATTTTTGAGAAAGAATTGAGGCAACATATGCGGACGACTAGCTGGTTTAAGTCGGAGCAGAGAGCCGTGGGTCCAGAGTATTCGTAAGAGTGGAGAAACTTACCCTTTCTGATATGTACAGCAGTGACAGATTTCTGTTTATTTTGAGAAAAGGAGACAAAGAAAAACTGATGTAAATTGGGCACCATCTATAGTAAAATAAGTAAAATTGTCTCTTTTTCTCGAATAACCAGTCTACTATAGATCAGACTGAAATTGTTGGTAAGAGAAATAAAAAGATAGATTAAAATGAATGTTAAAATATATTACATGAATAATGGACAAATCGGTTTGAAAGACAAATTGAAATTTAAAAAAATATATATATATATATATATATATATATATATATATATATATATATATATATATATAACAAATTTATACCAGTATCCTAGATTGATAATTGTTGAGGTGACTGGTTCTGGAACAGCAATCCAGGCCCACAATTGTCTCTTGTTGCGAGAATGGATTCTAATGTTTCCTTGGCAATTTACGTCTCTCAATGAAATGGGGTGAAAGTTGTAGGAAAATTAATCAACTAGGTGGTTTATGAAAAGATAACGAAATTTTATCCATCTGTAAGATAAACTGTGCAAAAGCTATGCAAAAGTAAGCATGTACAAAACAATTTAAGCATATAAGAATTTAAGCAAGTTAGCTGTACAAAGGCTGATTTCATAAAAACTATAAATTGCCAAAAAATGAGAAGGAAAGAGAAAAATATTTTTTAAACCATGTGGTACATATAGCATTTTAACTACTTATTAAATTAAAAAGAATTGACCTTGAATTCAAATTTATTTTAAAAATTATTGAAATTATATCAGACAAAATTTGAAGATTAATTAAATTTTTAATGAGTAATAAATGAAATTACCTGTATGTTAAACACTTGTTAACCGGGATATAAAAATTGTAATATCAATTACTGAAGTCCACAGTTAAAACTTATATACATTTGAATCAGTACAAAGTGCAAGCAAGTGACTTCCTGCTGAGTTTTACTGATAAGGTAAACTTTTTGTCCTAGCTACTGGAAAATAACGCTACCAAAAAAATGTGAGAAATCTAATTTCCTATTTAAATTGAAAGCTATAAAATATAAAAAGAAATCTATAATAAAAGTTTTTATTATTTCCATAGCAGCTGATTTGCTTTTACCTCAGTTTGTAACTTCTATTTTATACATAACCACAAATATGAACAGATGTAAATAAATATTAAAACGTATTTTGATAGCTCAGTAAATATATTACATCTTATAGGATGTACTATATATAGTAACGAAAAAAGGCAAAGAAAATAACCATATGTACTAACATAGTAAACAAAAATATAAAAATTGAAAAATAGATATCTGATATAACTAAATTTTGTAGACAAATTGTTAATTATTTCCTGGGATGCTGTGTAGAACGGAAATAGATAATAGTTTAGATATGACTGAGTTCCTAAGATATAAAATTAAGTACATAAAACAGCGTGAAATGGTTTAGCAGTTATACAAGTAAAATTCTGTTAGTTCAAAACAGTTTCACTTACAAAAACTGAATAGAAAAATGTTATGCAGATCGTGCCAAATATAACCAAAACACTAGTCTTTATATAAAACTGTTAAATGGACATAGGCCATGTAACACTACGTATGTCAAAAAATTTATTTAAGGTCAAAGGTTAAAAATATCGGTATTTTGCATTTTTATCATAAACGGTAAGTGTTATCATAAAAATTCGGACAAAAAGTTGTAGATCATGCAATTATCTATAAAAATTGTTCTCAAACTTTTTTTCCTACGAATCACCATTCCTGAGATATCACCATTTGAAACATCGAAAATACTAATATGCACGCCTACGCCGCCTATACATATCATCTGATATTCAATATAAGTAAACATATTGGTTTGTGTAACTTATAAGTACAAATTATCCGATTTTGAGAATATACACTTAAAAGAAACTCAGTCCCTAATTTCATTTGCCCGTATAACCTTGAGCAACATCTGCCTGGTACTCTTTTGTTCGAGTGGCGACGGTCGTATACCTACTTTTTTTTTAAGGATGTAAATGAAATACTATTAGTGTTGAACGTTCCTTTGCAGTGAATACACGAGCTATTATTTCTTATTACAATTTGTGCCCTTTAATAGTTTTTAAAAATGTCGCAATTTCGCTTTATTTGTAGTAAACTTTGGATTGAAAGTGAAATTGCAGCGCTGAATGAAATGATGGGTTTCTTGAATACCTAAAAGATAAGAAATTTGTGACAATTTATGTGCAGTGCCGTAAAATATACACTCGGAAGAGGACTATTGCTGCAGATAAAAGACAGCACGAAATGGAACAAGCCAGTACATCTAAAATTAGTCCACCTCGTACTAGAGCGCGCGTAAGTGAGTCCGATTTTTGTTTTAAAAAATTTTGCGGCATGAAGCGAATGAAGAGGCTGAAAATAAAATAGCGCAGAATGTTCGGTGTAAAATTAGTTGCTACACTTGCATTTAAAGAATCTATTCTGAAGGTAGCTCGGACTCTTTCTGATGACAAAAACTGTTAATGCACGCATTGAGTATGAATATGATTTAGTTGCTGCTGAGACTAAGTACCATAATAATTGTTATAATTCCTTCTTCATACCCACCACTGGGTGTAAAATCGGTCGTTCTCAGGATGAATCTACGAATTTTGCGATGGAAAAAATATTTACATCCATTGAAAGTAAGTAATGATTGTCATTGGAAGAATTAAAAAATATTTGCTAAAATCCAGCTTTAGATAATAGAACAATTAAGATACCATTGAAGTTGAAGTATGGTAATAAAATTATTATAACTAAAAAATCAGGAAGATTTTATTGACAATCATCACGATATTTTTAACCAAGCCTGGCATGAGAATAATAAAAAACAAAATGAAAGAGAAGACTACTGCTGAAGTAGCATTTGAATATTAGTCAGACAAATTTTTTCGAAATCAACAATAATTCGTGCCACTCCACCATTTTTTAGTTAATACAATATTCTTTAATAAAACTAAATCACAGTATATCGTGGAGTATGCCTACCGGGGAAATTACGTTGAAAAAAATGCGCCAAGACATTACCTCATAGGTGTGCAGGTAGGTAAGTGGTGCGGAAATGTGTACATATTGTGTAGAATACTTCTTCAACTTATGGAATCTCAGCATCTCAGGAATGTACAACTTTTGCTTAACCTATTTTTATGATAACACTTACTTACCATTTATGAGAAAAATTGAAAAAAAACCGATATTTTTTACATTTAAGCTTGAATAAATGTTTTAGCAGACGTGGGATCAGTGGGAATTTTTGATATTTTATTTGTAATAGTGTACCTAAGACCTGTACTAATATTCAGCTCTATGCGAATTATAGTAAATTAAAATATCTACTTTGACTGGATTATGTGTAGGGGAACTACTCGATCAATTTAAACAAGGCATAGACGAAATGAAAAAGTTATTTGATACTTATACAATGGACGATATAGCTGATCAATCGAGTCGAGAGAAAAGTGAGTTAAATAAGAAGTTTAAAATATTTTAGTATAGTATATTTTACTCTGCATAAAATAAAAAAGTATACTGAAATAAATAAATCGTAACAGTAACATGCTACTTATCCATGGTATAAAAGAAGAGCATCATTACGGTGTACCACAAGGATCAAATCAAATTCCTTGGTACATCTCGGTATCTTTACGATAGCGACGTGTAAAATGGTAAGCAGGCGCCATCTAGCGGTCCAGTGTCTGTTGCAATCGAAAAATAAATGGCCTGACTGGGCTTAGCATAGTTCAAGTATGCTTCTAGAGGGCAGAAATATTAAAACATAATATTTCTGTCGCAAGCACCTCTATAAAATCCTTATTTTACCATAAGGAATGTAACCAGACTGTAACCAATAGCTACTCTCCAGGCTGTGTGCCCCGCCGAGCGCTGAATTACAAGCTTACTATTTTACATGTCGTTGAAAATGGAAGAAAATACTCTATTTAATGGCGCCATTTCCCGTCCGTTTAAAAATAATTTTTTTAACAGCCTGAAGGGTAAATCTCAAAATACAGCAGTTTTGAAAAAAACTAGATAAAACCTCGTTGAAACTGTTTTGCAAAAAATTTTCGCTTACAATTTTTCCCGTATCTCTTCAAATAACGGAGATATTTGGCCAAGACGTTTTCGTACAAATAATTTTTTTTTGTACGACCGATATTAAGTCCCTGATAAAATGGACAGCCTGTATTTATTCGTATTCACTTGTTACTTATATTATAATTAATAAAAGTATTGCATTGTAATGTAATTTCTTGTCTAATCCTGATAAATTCAGCGCGGTAATCAAAATGTCTGGATTAGTGATATTTTTTACAGATTATGCCGCCACTATTAATGTTTGCTGAAATGAAATGCAATAAAACGTATATTTCGTACTTTCCCTCCATGCGCCGCTGAATTTCATACTTCATTTTATTAGGAAATAAAACAAAGAAACTCCATTTGCGCCACTACCTCCCTGCATTTTGTTGTGAATTTGTATACGACGTCTCATTGTTAAGCGCAAAGTTTACAAATACATCCACTCCGGGTCGAAAATCTCATAAAGTGAACAATGGAGGTAAGTAAGTCTAAGTATTCAATAAATTTAACATCTTTAAAGTGGCAAAAAGGCTGATAACACGCGACGTTGGCTTACATCTCCATATGCCGTTCTAAAAGCTTTTGAGTGGAATTGAAAATGAAGTTCAATAACACTTAGCCATAGAGCTCTCCTTTTCCTTTTTTCTATAAAAAGGTCTGTTTAAATACACGAAGGTAAAGCAAACATGTATTTGTATCACGCAATCTCTTGTATAAAAATGGATAAATATTCCTTGGTTTGGTTGATATACAATTTGATTTTCTCAAGAATATCTTATCTGGGAAATATATTTGTGTTGACAAAGGCACAATATCGTTACGCAAGGTATCCTGTGTTGACCGGGTTTTCTTTCGTTTTATTTTTCTTTAGATAGTGGTCATGCTTGTGCTATTGGAAATTAGTATACAACACAAAATTAACATTCTTACCGGAATGATTCGACAGACGCGGTCATAGGGAGAGGGGGGGAAATGGCTTGTTTTCAAACTGACATTATTTTAAATAAAATTATTACTTTTTATTTTTATTAAATTTTGGGCCAAAGGTTTAAGACAATTCTGTATAAATTTCACAAATAAATTTTTTCGATAAAAAAATGCTTAATATGATTTTTTTCATTTTTAACACACTTTTATTAGCTTCACCTGTATGTTTGATTATTTGTAACGGAATCTTTGATCGTGATTCTCACCCAAACTGTCTCAGCGGTTAGCACAAGAGCGACGCACACATAGGTGTACACTTTTGCGCAACCTTCTGTGCGTCTAAGTGAGCAGCGGTAATTCACTGCAGACAGCTACGCAAGAGCGTGACTAAAAATGTCATGTCGCTAGCGTCAACCTCAGGGAACCCGGCACACCCTGTTGTATAAGAGCCTTACACTTATATCGGACCTCTGGGAGGATTGACCGTTTAATTGTCTATTACAATACCAGTCTCCACGTGTTACTAGTAACAGAGAGGGTGGGTATCGACTTAGTAACACGTGGAGACTGGTATTGCCAAATACCAGCACCGTAGTAAGTCACGGTCAACCAAACACGACGAATGAGCAGCGAAGCGAACCAAGCGCGACTAATGACCAGCGAAGCGAAGCGGCGCCTAGGTATATAACGAGGAGTGTAACACAACAGATTCAGTCTTTAGAATCTTTCTGAAGAAGCTGACTGGATGATCAGCGAAACGTCAAGTCGACGACCACGGCAAGACTCGGAAGAATCTACTTCAAAAGTTGAAGTGGCCTCCCTCCTTGAAGAAGATGTATGACCGCCCCTGGGTGTCGATATGCTCTATTAATGTTGCTAATTTAATAGGAGATGCTGTTGAAATAGCTTATTGTCTCGTAGTTATCACCTATAATACACTTAGAGAATTGATAATACCGAGATAATTCTGTTATAGGGACAGCTGAAAGCGGGTTGCTTGGTGTTGCTTTACCTCTAAGCTACATGCTCGAAACATTCTCTACGACAAAATTTTGATTAGTATCAATGTTCGAGGTGTATTCGGTAAGAGTTTTTAACTACTCCATTTTTAAGCAATTAACACAACAGCAAGTCAATATATTTTATAAGTTGAAGCGGAACTTAATGTAGTTGATGTATTGTTGGTTCCTACTGTAGATGTATTTCCTCGCATACTGTTGATTATTTTAAGATGGTGATCTTCATCAATGGTTAGATAGGGCTTTATGGAAAAAGAAAGAATTTTATTAGTCGCCAAATGCCCCACCGCGGTTGAGCAATTATAATGATTTTTTTATTTTTGTTATCCAATACAATAGCTTGTTCTGATGATTTAGTCCACCCGTCAATCGTATTCCTGCCTATAGGCATATTGTCAAACCAGTTATCATTTTCAAATTTACAGAGAAGCGATTTAGTCTTAAAAAAAGACGATTGTTCATAATATTTTTACCTCGTTTAGATAACAACTTATGAAACAATCTAACAGAACATACATTTTGGTTTTCAATATTTGCGACAAATCATTTACTACTTGTGCAATTCTTTGACCCCCTTGGCAAGTTTTACTAAAATAATCTTATTAGGCAAGCAGTGGGTTCTTCACCGCTTCTAGCTAACTCAATAGCTACAATAGGACCATTTTTTTGTAAACCTTCTGGAGTGTTTCCATTCCATAATTTAATGATTTCATTTAAATCGTTTGTTTACATCTATTTGTAATCGTTTGCGGGTAGCATCTCTTGCATCACGAGTATTTTTGTATATAACACTAGTAAACGGATCAAACACTACTTTGAGGTCATTGAAATATTTTTCTTGTAGTACTTTACTTGTAACAATCCAAATAGTCTTGTTATTATTGTTCTTATTTGTTACTTTAACTGTATTGATCTGTATTATTTCTAGAGCACTTTGTATACTATGTAAAATGTATACCGAAGGTATGATTAAACGCTCTTAGATAACAAATCCAACATCAGCAGTTAATAATTTGGAACGGGCTTAGGTTTTTAAGTTTCGTTGGGGGTTGACTGCATAAAAATTTATGTCATGTTCACTTCAAAATCAAGCGCCTCTTGACTGCAGAAAAGTTATTCACTATTCACCGTGTATGCCCGAATGACAAAATTGCTTTTGTACATTGCGGCCCCTGTTATAACAGAAACGCGTATCTACCTCGGCTGCTACACATCCTTTGCGCCCTCAGTTCGAGCTCCGAAATATTGCACTTAGTCACCTACTTGGGAATAGAGGAAACACAATGAGTATATCTTTTATAGTCGCTGCTTTTAAATCTGCAGCGGTAATAAAGGTTAGAATGAATATGTTATGATGCGGTTTCGAGGTGTACTATGCATTGCCGCTATATTAAATGAGAATCTGTCTAAATCCTAACGCGTTAGTTCGGTGAAGGAGATCTATGACATCGAGTATACAATTTCCAAAGTTACTACAAAAAATATATTGGTTATATATTAAAGACTTTTTAAATACGTCTTTCAAAGCTCAATAATTCCTTCTAATCAGTACGGATTTTGAAATACTTTTATTATAATAATAATAATTTTTATAATAATAATAATTTATTTACAAATAGAAATACAAATGGAGAGTACAAGGAGTATATATAACAAACAAGAAATATTACAAACAAATAAAAGTGAATAAGAGAAAAAGGAAAAAGAAAAAAGAGAGTGCATATATACACACATATATACATATATATATATATATATATACACATATATACACATATACATACAGACACCCTTCTTCCCCTCTCCCTTTACAACATGATTTGTAAATAAATAGTTGACCCCGCGAAGTACTAAGTACTTGTAAGATGGGGTATAGGCTACATACTTACAGATTTCTTTGAGGTTTATCAAGCTGTGCTATGTAAATAAACATAATCAACTAGAATCCGCGAGTTATTTTTTATTTATTCATTTATATATACATTCACACATATATACACACATACATACATACATACATACATACATACATACATACATACATACATACACATATACATACACATATACACATATATACACATACATACACATATATACATACATATATACACATACATATATATTTTATTATTTATTATTTTTTTATGCATTTATCTTCATTTAGATTATGTGGTGTATTACTTGTCTTGGAGTATCCAATAACCATGCATCAATTTTTTTCTTATAGAGATTAGGTGTCGTTGTGATTTTCATTTCGGGTGGGATTAGATCATAGACTTGAGGGGCAATGTAAGTGTAGTTTCGTTGACCCACTGTTTTATTAACTTTAGGTTTTATCGTTATAATGCTTCTGCTGCGTGTGTTGTGGCAGTGTTCAATATATGTTAGTTGTTGCTTATTCCTGAATAAGTGTAATAGAATTTTTTTGCAAAATAACTGTCTAATATCCAGTTTCTTAGCTTCATCGTATAGGTTATTTGTGGGGTAAGTTAAGGTTTTATTGTACATTATTTTTAAGAACCATTTTTGAATCGTATTTAATGTTTTTAGGTAATTATTGTTTACTCCACCCCAACCAATGATTCCATAAGTTAGTTGTGACTGCACGAGAGAATAGTATAGTATATCAAGTTGGGGTGCATTTAAAAATAATTTAAGATATTTAAATTTTGAGAGGAGTGGGCGTAATTTTTTTACAATATTGTTTATTTGCAGATTCCATCTGAGGTGTTTGTCTATTATGATTCCTAAGTATTTGATATGATCTGCTTCGTTAATGGACATTATTGAATTATTGCCACAACTGATATGAAGAGGTCCAAGATTCGGCAGATTATTTTGATATGAGGTAAAAGGAAGATACTTAGTTTTGTCATAGTTAATTGTCAGAAGATTATAGTCAAACCAATTTTTCACCTTTTTAAAGTTTTCCTCTGACAGCGTTTTAAGATTATTCCAGGTGTCGGCCTTGTTTATGATTACTGTATCGTCGGCAAAACTAAGTATCTTACCCATAATTGGTATATTTAGGAGATCATTAATATATATATTAAACAGTATTGGCCCAAGTACCGTTCCCTGGGGTACTCCATACTCAATATTTTTTTGTTCACTGGTTTTATCGTTAATTTTCACGCATTGGGTTCTGTTCGTTAAATAACTTTGCATTAATTGGTAAGCCTTACCTCTAAAGCCAATTTTTTCTAATTTTTTTAGTAGCTGTACATGGCTAACAGTATCGAATGCCTTGGCCAGGTCGATGAAAATGCATAGTGTAGGTTTTTTATTATCTAAGGATGTATATATATCGTTTGTTAAGTAAGCTATGGCATCCTCAGTTGATACACCGCTTTTAAAACCGAACTGCTTATTGGAAATAATATTATATTTGTTTAGGTAGCTCTCAATTCTAGCTTTGATAATTTTTTCAAAGATTTTCGCAATTGTCGAAACAAGAGAAATAGGCCTGTAATTTATTATTTCCGATTTGTCTCCGGTTTTGAACAGTGGCTTAACTAATCCCACCTTGAACGCCACTGGACATTCCCCTTGTCCTATAATGAAATTAATTAGGTAAGTTAAGGGCTCTACTATTACATCTACAATTTGTTTTAGAATATCGGCTGTGATTTCATCTTTGCCAGGGGCTTTGCCTAACTTTAACTGCAAAACAGTATTTTTTTACCTCTATTATGTCAGTTGGTGCAATAAAAATTGAGTTAGGGCTATCTGCTGTTACACTATTTGGTTCTGCTGGAATAACTATTTTATTTGCTAGATTTTTTCCAACATTAGCATAGTGTGTTGCAAAAGAGTTTGCTATTTCTAATGTATCTAATAAAACTGTACCGTCTTGCAATTTGATTTGTTTTATGTTGTTTTCATTGGGGTGCTCATTACAGATGGTTTTTACACATTGGTATAATTTTTTTGAGGATGTTCTATTTTTATTTATTTGCATTTTGTAGTAGTCAATTTTTGTGTTTTTTATAATTAAGTTGAGTTTATTGCGATATGTTTTATATTTAATTTCAAGGTCTCTATTATCCGGGTTTCTTTTCATATTTTTATACATATAATTTTTTGTTTCAGTTGATTTAAGTATGGCGTTCGTTATCCACGGAGTTTTTTTTATGTGTTCTTTTTTTAATTTAACTTGGCGCGTGACCTTATCCACATTGGTTTTTATTTTGTTTATTAACAAATCCGCTGCAATATTAACATTTTTCGTCAAATAGAATTCCTGCCAGTTTTCATGTTTTAGGTTTATTTTAAGTTTGCCGTAATCAATGTATTGTTTGTAGTTTGTTTTATCTGTTATTATTTCTTTCTGTTTGTCTAAACTATAGTGGAGAATGATAGGATAATGATCGGTAATTTTTACATCCCAGATTAGTGGTATAAATTTATTATGCTTTTCCTTTGTTTTTATAAAAATGTGATCGATACAGGTCTTCGCGTTACCTTCTTCTCTTGTGTTTTTATTTATAAATGATACGAATCCCTCCTCGCTCATTATATTTAGGTACTCTTGCGTATATTGTGTTTCGTTTTCATTAATATTGATGTTTATGTCCCCCACAAAAATATTAACATCTTTTTTTAACGTATTATTTTTTAAGAATTGCTTTAATTCATTATTGAAGATATAAGGGCAAGTAGATGGGGGTCTATAAACAGGTAAGATATTTATTGTTTTACCATTCAAAAAAATATTTATGCTTAAAGTTTTGATAGCTCCGAGATTTAACACATTATATTCATAAGTTATGTTATTTTTTATATAAACTACAACTCCATCATTTTGGTTTATTGTGCCCTCGTTATATAATAAATCGTAACCTGATTTATTAAATAAAGTTAAATTATGAATTCTCCAGCATTCAGTAAAAACTAGTATATCATATTTAATGTCATGATAATTCAAGAACACATTGAATTCATCTAAGTTTTTAGCAATGCTTCTTATGTTGTTATGTATTAGTATTAATGATTTGTTGTTATTTGTGATTTTTTTATATTCCTGACTACTGCTTACTACTAAAGTTTCTATAGGTTTATACTCTAAGTCTCTAATGTACGGATCCATTGTTTATATTTATTTATGTATAGAACCTCAAGAGAAACACTGAATATAAAAGATTGTACTTATATAAGAAATTATGAAGCCTAGAGGTAAAGAGTAAAGTAATTAATTAATTTGACAAAATTACTACTTCGCCTTGTGTGCAGGATTTTTTGTAGATCTGGTGCTTACGGTGGAGCTTGTCATTGGCATTTGCTTGGGCTCTTTTTGTTCTTTTCTTCTGTCTTCTGAATTGTTTTCTATGATCTCTTTGTCTTCCCTTTTGTTTTTATTTCTCGTGGTGGCGTACTTTTTGTTCTCATCTATTTTTAAGTCTTCATATGAATAGATTTTACCGTTTATAATTAATTTGTTTTTGGAAATCCTTGCGTTGTGGTTCTTTTCCCTTGCTAATTTTAAGTGATGGTATAATACTTTTTGTACTTCTCGTTCATCTGGTGTTAAATCATTCGCGATACTGATTCCTGTGCCTTTTAATTGTCCAACATTTTTGAAAATGTCTTGTTTTTTGGCGGTTCTCACTAATTCCAGTATACACGCTCTTGGTTGGTTAGATGTTTCTTTGCCCACTCTATATATATCGCTGATATCTGACTCTTCAAGATGCACATTAAGTTTTACCCTTATTGTTTCTTTAACTTGGTTTTTTGTATCTAGGCCAACTTCTTCTGGTATTCCAAATAAAACAATGTTGTTTTTCTTTAGTTTTTTTTCCGCAATTTGTACTTTTTCTTTTAGCTCTTTATTCTTTGCCTCTAATTCGTTTACTCTGTTATCCAGTTCTTGTATACGTTCGTTATGTTGGGATAGGTCTGATTTTATTACTTTCACATCTGCTGCTATCTCTTTCAATAATTTGAATATTTCACTATTCGATATTTTATCACTGTCTCCCATATCAGTTTGCTGGTCTCCTTGAGGGTCCTGTTGTTTTCAGTCCGGTTTTTTTCTTTTTTTTTTATATTATTTTTTTTATGGATGGATATATGTACTGATAGATGTTCACGGATCTGGTTTAAATAATAGTAATTAGTGCTGTAATACTTAACTTGCTGCATAAACTAATGACTTAGTGGTATTCTTCGGTTTTTTAGCAACACACTGGTATAACATATAACTTTACTGGTGCGGTTAATTCACTGTAATAACTCAACTTGACTGGAGCGATATTAATTGCGACTGTATTTATCACTTGATAATCTCTCAATCACAAAATAGATTGGTTGTTTCTGGTGTACCGCAAGGGTCCATCCTTGGACCACTCCATTTCAATATATGTATTGCAAATATCTCGAGACATGCACTATATTTAAAGCTATACATGTGCGCTGGTTATATTAAACTATTATATAGTTTTTCTCCTTCCGCATTTTTTTTTATACCTTTACTTAACGTCGGTCTATTTCCGCTACTGAGGCCTAACACCGACGCCTGTAGACGAGCTACCCCCAACCAGGAATTTTGCCGAACCTCTTCCCTTAAGAAGAGTAGGGATGTTTTACTTGCCTAACATTTAATAGACAAGGGACCGACGGCTTTACATCCCCTCCGAAGGATGGTATATCTCCTATACAACCCTCGCCTAAGGTTGTATAGCTTCCGCGCATACACTGACATACAAGCCGCTGGAAGATGTGTGAGGCGAGGACGCGGTTTCCGTTGGAACGGTCACTCATCCAAGTACTAACTGCGCCTGTCGTTGCTTTACATCGCATACCGAAGTATGTACATAGTAAAGACGCACCCACGTTCGCCCCTAGTATTAACTTTGATCCTCTACTTAGCTTTTCTGGTCACATTATTATATGCCTTTAAAAAATATTTGGATATGAATACTAAAGCACTGCTTCCTGAAACTATGGTTCTATCGTACTCAATTATGGTATCTGTCTTTATCAATAAGGCAAACATCGTTTACAAATAATTGAAAGCTACTGTGTATGTTATTTTGCAACTGTGTTCCAATATGTTCATATAACATCATATTTACACGACTTCAAACTGAGATGTTGAAAATATAGTATGTATTTCCTCCTATATATATTCACGTTTTCGATGGTCTTTTTCCTTCATAGCAGGATCATAGCATAAAGCATGTACTGTAGGAGTACTGGCCTCCTCGTCCACCAGATATGAATACCATTGACTCAATTTTATTTAATTTTATTTTCATTCCATTTATAAAGTGTTAATTTCTTAATCAAGAATCATTGAGAGCTACCTCAATCTCCTATTTAATTCATGTAAAGGATTTCTTCTTGAATACTGTTTATTTTGACGAATTAATAATACAAAAAGTTTTATTCTTATAC
The DNA here is from genome assembly GCA_963675555.1 of Leptura quadrifasciata. NCBI lineage: Eukaryota > Metazoa > Arthropoda > Insecta > Coleoptera > Cerambycidae > Leptura > Leptura quadrifasciata. The sequence continues at coordinate 5,766,964 of OY776681.1, read as the reverse complement.
GCACTTGTTTTTATCAACCGACACAAGTGACGTGAGGTGACATCGTATGTTTTATTTAAGGACAGCAACTTTGTGGAGCTCGGTATTTGAAAACGTCTTTGTTTCGCAAGAAAATATCGATATAATGTGAACGTTTGTCGTTTCTAAAAATACATTGAAAGTAGTCTGGACAATCTCTAGACTGAAGGAATTCCGTTACAAATCTGAAAGAAAATAATATGTACTAATAAAAAAAAAAACGTTTTTTGAGGGAAGTGAATTGAACAGAAATTAATAAATATCCAGCAGGCAAGCAGATATAAAGTGAAGGTGTAAGAAGAGATAATTTATAGAAGGTGGCTCAGATAAGTAGAAGGAAAAACTATAAATAGATAAGTAGTAGAGTTTTAGAAGGAGTACCTATAAGTGGAAACGAATATAAGGTCTGGGTGACAAACTGTTTGGAATCTAGGAGCTGAGGAGGAATTTAGTCTGTCCAGAAACGGAGACATTATAGTACAGCGAAGGTCGTATTACAGTTTAAACATTATATTCTCTGACCAGGAATATATTTAACACAATACATATAAATATAAAATATCTGCCGAGGTAAAACAAAATTACTAATATACAGTAAGCGAGCAATTTTGAAACGAAAAATAAAAATAATGTTCAAATAGGTCCCCTTCTTAAAATGAACAATAATTTAATCGACCATAAAAACTTTTGACATTTAACAACATATTTGGGCTAATTTCTTCGGAAGCGTTTGCAATTTTTAACCGCAACATCTCGAGATTGTTAGCCCTGTTCACTCCTTTTACCTGTATCTAGGTTTTCATATAAATGATTTAAAACGTGTACAATACCAGTTGTCGCATCGTGGAGAAGCTGGCAGGAAAACCAAACTGATTTTTATTAAGTAGGTTTGTTTATCAAGGAATTTTATAATTTCTTTGTGTCACGTATTTTTCACAGAGAGAAATAACTTAATGATTTTTGTGTCTAAAGAATGTTTATATGTCAGGATTTTTAATAGTGGAAAAATAGGTTATTTTATTTATTGGGGCTATTTTAGTATCCCTGGCAACTTCGCCATAATATAGAAGTGGTTTAAAAGTTGCAACAAGTTCATGGTGTTAAATCGTAGAAGATGTACATTTTGTATTTGTATTTTTATTTATGCGATATTTGTTTGTTTGTAATAAATTGGAATAAATAATTACTGAATTATAATTATTGTAAAGCGAATTTTTACTACTATGGCATAGCTGGTTTTTACAATTCAATGATATGAATTGTGGTTGTCGTAGAATATTAAATATTGACATATCAGTTAAAATTTTTATTTTTGTGACATGTTTTATATCGTTGGAAAGAGAAAAAATAAACGAAATTAATGATGTCATGGCCTACTTTGAGATTTGTTCTTTTTATTTTTGCACAAGAGCGTATGTCAGAGCAAACTGCGTTTTTCGAATTTTTTTATTATTGACACATTATTATTCTTATGGTTTTTTGCCGTCAACTTTCATCCCTTTAACTTTTTCGTTATCTCCTCAAATAAGGGAGCTATAACCGATTGTGGTTTCCTATTTTTCAGGTTTTTGTAATATATCTCACAAAGTAGGCTATGGATTTCAACAGACGGTATTTAATAGGTCTTATATAAGCCTATTTATCCACCTGATTCATTTTCTTTACCACTTACTTGACAATTCTGTACTTTGTGTGTTGCAGTCCACAGAATGATCCCACAACAACTTTTATATCAGTTTTAAAAAACGGTTGAAGCTACGTTGTTTAACAATATCAAATGAAATGATTTGTTTATTAACAGAATGATAAAACGCAAAAGTTAAAATATCTTGGCAAATAGATGATGCTAACATAGTTAGCGAAACCACGTTTGAGTGGTGTATTCGTGCGTAGTTTTCAAGTTTCTCACACTAAACATACAAACACACAATCCTTCAATTGTTACTTTTTTCCTTTGCTAGCTTAATAATATTTTTTCTGCCGACCGCGGCCGTACTAGATGTTTTATTATTTTATAAACGAAAATAACCTGCTTATTTAAAATTGTGGTTTTGGTGCAAATATAACTTTTATATCGGTTTATTGATTTTTACTACAGTTTTATTATTTACAAAAGCACTGCAAAGACTTTGTGGGATAATGTAACGTAATAAAAATAGTGCTTAGTAGCAATGTAGAAGGAAATCTCTAAGGACTATCCTAGGTTACAGGAAATTTTACCTCATCATTACGGTTCTCCGGGGGTTATAGAGAGCTTGCCTTCGTGGCTATTATATACTATTTTTCAGAGGGATTTACTTGGAAGGAGATTGCCTTAGACAATAGCGATATATTATTTTTCCTTCTTGATATTTATCTTTATAATATAAAATAAAAAAAATATTTGTTTGTTGAATTGACTATCACTATTTTATGTTTGTTTGTTCAAGCAACAAGGAACGCCTGATGGCATTTGTAATGATTATTGTTTATAACCCACCCTCCAAAGCGCCTTGTAAGAAATACTGCTTTATAAATAAGTATTGTATGGTTACGTATGGATTGAATTTAAATAAACGCTATAATTATTAAATTATTATTAAACTTTTCCGAGAATCGTATACAGGGTGTCTCACCAGGAAATGAATCGATCGACATAGAGAAAAGTACGCATCAGAAAATTTTGAAAATTTAGATAATTACTAAAGTCAGTGTGGCCAATCCAACTAAAATAATTACAAACAGCTGGCACTTCCGCTTATACCGGAAGTCGATACTAACTTGCTTATTTCAAATGGAACACCCTATATATTTTAGGATTTTCTAAAAGAGTCGAAAATATGTAGCATATCCTCTACCTAAACCTAGCCGTTTCAGAGATATTTGACATTTTATAGAAAATTTGACAGGTGCAACGGTTTGCAAGAACCGTTATAACTTTCTTCGTGTAAAAGCTCCTCATTTGCTTTGTAATGAAGTATACAATACTATAGGAATACCGTATACTTTCATTCCAGTTTAACTTATTTTAATCATGCATGGATCAAGTAGTTCAGTTTTAGATTAGTTCAATACCTGATTAGTTCTTTTGTTAACTTTTAATTCTAACTTCACCAGGCCGCAACTTGCGTGCCGCGTGCATTTCGTGCCGGGTGCAAAACCACGTGACCGTGATTTTTGGGTATAAAATAGCTAGCCAGAAACCAGTAAATTCAGAGCTTGACCTTCACCTTTCTCGAGTGTGTTGAACTGAGATAACTGGAAGCTCAAGTTTCTCCGGCGTCGTGGCAGCCGCTGGCCAAGTATCTGTTAGGGAGGATCCGAGTGCGTTGAACTGGACCTCCTGTCAGATTGATTCGAGTGTGTTGAACTGGATCTCTCCTGAAACAGATTTCTTAGTCGCGTCTGTTATGTCCTGGAACTTCGAATAGAGAATTGGGGTTACGACGACGTACATAGAGGAAATATGTTACACTCTCTTTCTCTCTCTCTCTCTCCGATTACTATGATGTACTTATGTAATAACAAGATTGTCGCAACCTAAGCCATAAAAGATATGGCCACACTGTACATATAATTATTAGGAAAATAAATGTCTTATTTTGGATCTGGATTTTAATTAATATTAACATTGAACCCTGGAATAATCTCCAAACCAGCTACCCGAGCAAAACAAGCATCACAGCTTCTTGTCACATAAAAAGAACACAAGGAGAACTACGTTCTACAACGGAAATAAATTCAATAATATTATACCAATTGTTCCGTTTTCGCGTTACATTTTGTCAACTTCAAACCGCGAAAACTTACTTACTTACGTCAAGTTGTGTAAAATTGAATTCACTTTTTTCTGGTATCAGCATTGTGGGGGTTAAAGTTACAACTTTTTGAAATATTTGCGATTTTATTAGAAATTCATGAATTGCAAGTTCTTAATATTACTTTATAACATTCTCCATAAATAATAAACAAATTTAAAAAATCTTCGTGGGTGTAATTTAAACGTGCTGGCATTTTTTGACATAAGATAATGACTGATTGTTTCTAATTATGGCTATTTTGATGAAATGATTACAACAATTCATGAATTTCTAATAAAATCGCAAACATTTCAAAAAGTTGTAACTTTAACCCCCACAATGCTAATATCAGAAAAAAAGGGAATTCAATTTTACACAACTTGGTGTAAAAAAATACAGGGTGTTCGATTTGACTTAAACAAGTTTTCGCGGTTTAAATTTGACAAAATGTAACGCGAAAAACGGAACACTTGGTATGATATTATTGAACTTATTTCAGTTGTAGAACGTAGTCCTCCTTGTGTTCTTTTTACGCGACAAGAAGCAAATGAGGATCTTGTACACGAAGAAAGTTATAACGGTTCTTGCAAACCGTTGCACCTGTCAAATTTTCTATAAAATGTCAAATATCTTTGAAATGGCTAGGTTTAGGATAGGATATGCTACATATTTTATGCTCTTTTCGAAAACCCTAAAATATATAGGATGTTCCATTTGAAATAAGCAAGTTGGTATCGACTTCCGATATAAGCGGAAGTATCAGCTGCTTGTAATTATTTTAGTTGGATTGGCCACACCGACATTAGTAATTATCTAAATTTTCAAAATTTTCTGATGCGTACTTTTCTCTATATCGATCGATTCATTTCCCGGTGAGACACCCTGTATAGCCTTATGTGTGCCTCAGTATCTGAGCTGTTTAGAGGAATATTTCTGTTTCGAAATTATATTCTGATGAAAAGTAGATTTAACAACATTATCTATTAATAAGCACATGAAGACCGTCTACACTTTCTAATATAATATGAGATTAACTAATTTTTCGTATTATATTTTTATATTGTTTCTCCCGAAAATCGACATAAAGAAGAGAAATTAAAACGGTAATAAACGCATTTTGCAAAAGCAAATCACGTAAACCCTCACAAATTAACAACATCCTTAAATACCAATGAAAGGGCCCAGAAAGGGTTAACTCTATTAATAGAATTTGTGAAGCCTAAATGGAGACAATGCCGTGATAGTTTCATGGGAATTGTTGATTGTGCTGAAACTTTTGGGACTTTATTTATAATTAATACCCGCGAGTTTTGATCAAGTAATTATATGCTCCTCTTATAATTAGGTCAAAGTATTCAAAACTAATGGAAAATTGTAATATTTCGATCATCTAGTGTGGCATAAGTTATCAAATAATTAACTCATCGTTGTTTTATCCACAGCTGAAAGTTTGTAAACAAGCAAAGTTACTTTATGTATTTTACAAGAAATAAATAAATAATAAACACCACGGAAATTAGACAACCCCCAATTCCAGAAGCTAGGGCTTATGTGGAAGGGGGTTACACATTTAAAAAACGCGGACATACAACCATTTCCTCCGACAGTGCCAATGCCGGAGCCAGGATTCGAACCTGGTGGTGCGATGTCTGTGTGATTAATCGCGATTTCCACCTCCCGCCTTAACCCACTGGGCCATCGACCAGACAAATACTTTTAAACATGAGTATATGTTACGTATAACATTAAACTTATTTATGTTTTATTATTGGTAAACACATAACTTTTTCAAAAAATTTTTACAGTACAGTTAATATGCTTATGGGTCGTTAATCTTTAGTTTCTTCGGTAGATAGCGGAATGGGTTAAAGCGCGAGGTGGAAATCGCGATTAATCACACAGACATCGCACCACCAGGTTCGAATCCTGGCTCCGGCATTGGCACTGTCGGAGGAAATGGTTGTATGTCCGCGTTTTTTCAATGTGTAACCCCCTTCCGCACAAACCCTGGCTTCTGGAATTGAGGATTGTCTAATTTCTGTGGTGTTTATTTATTTATTTTATTATTGTTATTCGGGAATATTTTTTAGGTAACCGCAACACATGAGATCTTCCAATAGCTGGGAAAAATATTATGGATTATGGAGTTGGGCGTTTCATTTAAAAAACATATATTTATTTCGTATCACGTGACATATACATGATATTGTTTTTTTAACACGTTTCAATAAAATGTACCGGGTGTTAGAAAAGTATGGAAACGGTGGAAAATCTCGAACAGTTTGCATCAAATCGAAAAATAAAAAAATACGTGTCAAAAAGTTTTAAAAAACTATCTACTGATACCAAAATGACCTCCCCACCTACCACCCTGTGGGTGGGGCGAGAGGCAACTTTATAATTTCAAATGGAAACTCCTATTTTTTATTGCGGAATCGGATTCTACGGCAAAAAATACGTAAATTTTATTCCGTACATTTTTTCGATTCTTGCATGGTGTCGCTGTAATCGCAAAAAATGAAAAGAAAACATTACTGTTTCAAGAGTAGCGTCTTGTGCCCATAAAAAAACGTCCAATTCAAAAACTGAAAAACACGTATTTGTTATTTTTACGAAATCTATCTAATGACATTGGATTCGACTCTCCCACCCTTAACCCAGTGGGTGGGGCGGGGGGAAACTTTGAAATTGGTAATGAAAATCCCTATTTTTTATAGCGGATTCGGATTCTACGGCCAAAAATACGTGAATTTTATATCAGGCATTTTTTCGATCCTCGCAAGCTGTCGCTGCAATCGCAAAAAATTAAGTGGAAACATGAAAATTTTGAACGCATACTTAAAAAAATACGAAAACTAAAACTACTGATCTCAGAGTGAATGATTTCCCGAGCTGTTTTGAGAACAGTGATTTTACACGGTCGTGCGGAAATTACAACAACTATTAACATTCTGTAAATTTATCAGCAGCTAATAATTTTCAATTTACATTTTTTACAGGGCAATAAAAAACTCGGTTTTAAAAAAAACTAGCAGTGGTTTTACCTCTTAATTCAGCTACTTCAGACAAGTTCTTGATCCCAGCTAGTGAAGGCAAGGAGGTAACTCAGCCATTTAAGGCAAGGTGAGGATTTCGGCCAGTTGAGGCAATTAGTTTACAGCTTAACTGCTACACTAGCAGGTTTTAATTTCAAGATTATAGCAGGTGTTCAAAATGGTGCCCATTGACTTCTTGGCATTGTCCGAGACTAACGTAAAAATTTTCAATAGCACTTCTTACCATTTGAAGTGCTATTTCTGCAAAAATGTTTATTATGCGTTACCTCAGCTCTTCCAAATCACGAGGTTTAGTGAAATAAACCTTACCCTTCACGTATCAACAAACAAAATAATCAAGTGGCGCGAGGTCGGGAGATCTTGCTGGCCATTCAATAGTTCCTCTTCGACCTATCCTTCGATTTTCGAAAGTACCATTCAAATAGTCCCTAACAATATCCCGATAGTGTGGAGGAGCCCCATCTTGCTGGAACCAAACATTATCGAACTCATCACGAGCAATCTCTTGTAATGAGGGAACTATTTCATTTGTCAACATTTCCAGGTATTTTTCTCCATTCAAATTTCCATCTATGAAAAACGGTCCTATGATTCGATCCCTGAAAACTCCTGCCCAAACATTCAATTTTTGTGGATACTGCGTGTATGTTTCAAGTATCCAGTGAGGGTTTTCGTCACTCCAATATCTGAAATTATGGCGATTAACTTTTCCACTGAGTTCGAAAGTTGCTTCATCTGAGAAGACAAGTAGAAATGACAAATAATTTGGCTTTTGGTTACTCCTTTCCATCATTAATTCACTAAATTTAAGTCGCCGATCAAAGTCATCTTCATTTAACTCTTGGTGAAGGTGAATTTTGTAAGGATGAAATTTTAAATTCTTATGAACTGAAAATGCACTCATATCAAGCTGTTGACTGGCTTTTCCAAATGATAACCTTCGAGTTTCAACAAATGCCTGGGCCACTTCCATTTGTCGAGCTTCCAATGTTTCAGATTTTGGTCTTCCAGATTTTGGGCGACTTTTAATTGTCCTTGTGTCTAGGAATCGTTTGATGGTACGGGGCACAGTAGATTTAGAAATTCCCACTTGATCTACACAGAAAGTTTCGTTGAATAAAATCACAACTTCATCATAGGACCTTTCTTTATCGCCCCACCCTCGCATCATTAAAAGAGAAACTCTCTCTTCCTCTGTTAAAGTAGCCATTATGCAGAAAAAGATGCGAGAACTAATGAAAAATGAAATAACTTTTTCCGTACAAAAGTGCGCTCCTGCCTCTACAAAAGTTGGAAGGAACTGAACGTTCTTGTAGGAATTTCACAAAACAAATACTGTTATTAAGAACACTTTAAAAAAACATTCATAAAAACCAAGATATCACAGATATTGTTTCTTAAACTGAATGTTTTTGTGTCAACACGAGTAGCTAGAGTTTGTAAATATTTACAAACTTATGGACGCTTAAGGTTTATTTCAATTTTGTGCGATTGTAGCGATACCTTGCGAGAATCGAAAAAATGCCTGATATAAAATTCACGTATTTTTGGCCGTAGAATCCGAATCCGCTATAAAAAATAGGGATTTTCATTACAAATTTCAAAGTTGACCCCCCGCCCCACCCACTGGGTTAGGGGTGGGAGAGTCAAATCCAATGTCATTGGATAGATTTCGTAAAAATAAATACTTCTTTTCATTTTTTGCGATTATAGCGATACCATGCAAGAATCGAAAAAAATGTCCGGAATAAAATTTACGGATTTTTTTGCCGCAGATTCCGATTCCGCAACACCACGGGGTGGTGGGTGGGGGAGCTCATTTTGGTATCATTAGATAGTTTTTTGAAAAATTTTTGACACGTATTTTTTTATTTTTCGATTTGATGCAAACTGTTCGAGATTTTCCACCATTCCCATACTTTGCTAACACCCGGTAGATAAGGTCCTACAACTTTTATACCAAACTTTTTTCTATTTTCAATAATAACAGAAATAAAGAGGGGTCAATATCTAGTGAATAACCCGTCTTTTGAATTTGTTATGGGCATGAACATATTATGAACTTATGAAATAAGCATACATTCATAATATATTTTAAATTATCAGTTAGTCAGGAAGCTTTTCTTTTTGTAATTCTCACTGTATTTGTTGATGTGTAGACAGAAAACAAACAAAGCAATGAATTATTAATAGTATTCCCATTATCTGAGTAGAATATCAAGTTAAATGGAAGACTACATAGATCATTGTAAAATTATAGGTAATTAAAATTACTAAACATCGGTAAATGTAAAGAAATGTTTCTTTAAATATTTTCTTTGAACTGATTCTACAAGAAGTTACACAGTGAGCAAAGAAAGTTACGTTCTCTGTAATGCATTTAGAAAACGGTAGGGTATTAGAACATATGATTAAGTCAAATAGGGTAAGAATTATTAACATACTCTCGCCCCACCTGGAATATTTAGTTTACTGTGATTTTACAACACTATTAGAAATATTATCAAATGTATTCTTTAATTTACAGATTAACCCTATGATAAGTGTATATGCGACATGTTAATGGAAAGCTGGATATATATTATATCAACTTGTACATGCAACAAAACTCTCTCATATTAAAGTGCCCATTATAATGGTTCGGCTTTGTTATCTGCGCCTCCCTCAATTCTAAAATATGATTCGTTAAAAACTCTATACTTCTATTATGCCAAATTTAAGCATGAATATGATCCAGTAGAATGGAAATCACTATATAATGAATTCCCTTTCCAATTAGAGTATATTCAGGGATAATACCTAAAATTTGTATCTTTTAAAACTGTGGGGTTGGTACCCATTATAGAACTTCGATGAATCATCTTGCTAAATATATTTAAAATTATTGTGGAAAGGATGGAAATAATTATTACATCATTGATTTAAAAATGTTAGGTTGTTAATGACAATATAGCAACCGCAAATACTAAGTTTGCACATTTTGTATGTATATTATGATTTTAGAATATTACCTAACTTAACCATTATCCATTTAATATTAGAAGGGAACTTTGTCTGTGAAAAAGCGAGAGCGATGGCTTTGCCCTTTGAACGAGCTCGGACAAACGCGATCAAGTCAAAGGTGACTCGATAGGAATGACGATAGAGTTTGCTGTTAACTGGTAGATTTCGCATTTGTCTCTTCGTAATTGGTATCGGGCTTATGTTGAATCGTTTTCGCGACAAAATAAAGCCTGTAGGAGTTTTCGGGAATACAAATCAGTTACTCCCATGCTGTCTTTATGAGAATAGTTGAATGTTAGCGTGGAAGTATCCGACCGGCTCTGAAACGTACAGAAATCAGAGGGAGAATATGCCCTATTTTGTCTTATTTCTTAACGGTGCTTGCGTACAGAATAGCACCATACTTGTGTGAGAACTGTACTTACATATCATAGTCACAGAAAACAAACGGGCCTCAAATTTAAAATAGTTTATTAAACTTATAAGTTAATTTATTAAATTAATAAAAATATTTTCCTTATTCTACAAAAATTCAAGGTGGCAGGATCATCAATAAGTAAATAATAAATAAATAACACCACAGGTAATTACGACCCCCTTTATCCCGGAAGGCTCTCGAAGAGCCTTCTGTGGGAGGGGGCTACACATTTAGAGACAAGAGACACACACCCAATATCCGTGTATAGTGGAAAAATCCCTCTCACAGTATTTTCCACTGCCACGACCGGGGATCGAACCCGGAACTTTTGGGTGAAAGGCAAGTGCGCTCACCTCTCGACCACCAGTCGAGCATGGAATAATTTTATAATCGTCACAAAGCAAGTGAAAAAATTTCTCTCAGACACATCGATTTTTAAATGCATTTCTTAATTTTTTATGAATTTTTTTTCTACAAACATTTTTTTAAAAATTTATGAAAAAATCTAAACTACTTATAACAGTGTAATAAAACAAAAATACAAGATCTAGTCAATACAGAAAAAAATTATTAAACTAAATGTTCAAAACATTTTATTAGTGAAGGCGCTGCCAATATTTACACATTGTTGCCTCTTTGACAGATAACTATTTATTAACATGTGAGGAATTCCTCTAAACCCTATATCTTCCAATATCTGCAATAATTGAATATGACTAATTGTATTGAAAGCTAAGCTCAGTCAACGGAAATGCCATAGCGTTGGTTTGCTAATATTCATATATTTACAAATTATTATACAAGGTGTTCCACGACGAACTGGACGAAAATTTGGTAGTAAACTAATGTCGATGGCTAACTCGGTTAAAATATTATTCTCCGGTTATACCAGAAGTCGATACCAATTTGCTTATTTTAAATGGGACACCCTATATATTATTACATTTTTGGATTGTACGCAAAATTATAGGCCGATTTTTGTATCATGTCCTATACTAGGTCTCTCCGTTCGACGTTTGCGGGCCCTAAAAGAATTATCAATTTTTCCTATAAGGAAGCCTTTATTATCTAATTTGGGTTTGATTCTTTGTTGAAAAAGACCTACTTTAATAGAGTTTTTATAATATTTTGATAAGTATTAATTCAGAGTGTTCAAAAAATAAGAATAAAGATAAAATTGAGAAAACTGTCAAAAATCAATTTTTTCAAATGGAAACCCCCAATTTTTATAATCTTATCTTATTCGCCATTAAAAATAAGGGTAAGTTTGTATATGAATGTTTATTCCGAAAATTCTTAGTTTTCGAGATATTCAGAATTAAATATTTCTATATGGGTATTTTGTTATGGATATTAAGTTAAATTACTCTTAGTTGGCTATGACGGCGTTGAGTGCTAAACAAATGTATGTAGCTGTCACTTACCATTTGACAAATATCAATTATCATGCCGGGGCGCTTAAATTATACGCACGAGGATTACTTAAATTTATTTATGGAGAATGTAACAAAGTTTTGTCAAGAACATGTGAAATATTTGCTAATAGATATCCAGATAAACAAAAACTGTCTCCGAACAGTATTAAACGAATAATGGAGAATTTCAAAAATTTTGGCACCGTTAAGGCAACAGTTCATAAAATAAAACCAATTGTCGATGATGAAAATATCGAAATTGCTATTTTGGGATATTTTGCGGCATATCCTATGACATCCTTAAGACAAGTGGCCTTACAAACAGGAATCTCCAAGAACTCTATTCATAGAATTCTTTTGAAACACAAATTCCATCCCTATTCCATTTCTATGGTTCAACACCTAAAGGACACCGATTTGACCAGAAGAGTTCACTTTTGCAAATTTATTTTAATAATGTTACAAGGCGACTTTCGATTTTTGGACAACATAATTTGGACTGACGAGGCAAAATTTACGAAAAATGGACTTTTCAACAGACATAATTCCCACTTTTGGTGTGATTCAAATCTTTATGCCGTGAGATTTCGAAATTATCCAGAAACCTGGCAATTTAATGTGTACTGTGCTGTGAGAAATGATGGAGTCGTAAAACTTAATTTTTATGAAGAAAACTTAAATGGTAATGAATTAATACTTAAATAATTTCTGTTTTTCAAATTACGTATCAACTTTTTTTTAGGTGAAAGATATTTGAATATATTACAAGATTTAGATAATGAATATTTGAACAACTTACCGCTAGCTGAACATAGGCAAATATTTTACCAATACAATGGCGCGCCACCACACAGCAGCTTCATAGTTAACAACTTCTTGGAAGAAACTTTTTACGATAAGTGGATTGCTAACAATGGACCTTTTCGGTGGCCTTCCCGTTCTCCTGTTATGTCTGTCTTAGACTATTTTATATGGGTAACAATAAAGATATGGTTTATTTTAATCCAGTCACAACAATGGAAGATTGTCAGGCAAGAGTAAAGGAATGCTTTTGAAAGATTATCTCCAGGTTCTATTAGAGCGGCCACCCATGACGAACTAATCAAGAGGTGCGAAAAATGTTTGGAAGTTCAGGGTGGACACTTTGAACACTTATTAAAATAAAATATTTTCCTGAGTATAAGTAGTTATACTGTTAGTATTTTATGTAAGAACCTTTTGTATCTAAGTTACATTTGTTTAATTATTTTATGAACTGTTGCAGTGCCAAATTTTTTGAAATTCTCCATTAATCATTAAATACTATTCGGAGATGGTTTTTGTTTCTCTGGATATCTATTAGCAAATATTTCACATGTTTTTGATAAAACTTTGTAACATTCTCCATAGATTATAAACAAATTTAAGTAATCCTCGTGTGCATAATTTAAGCGCTCCAGCATGATAATTAATACTTGTCAATTGGGGTAAGTGGCAGCTACATACATTTGTTTAGCACTCAACGCCGTCTTAGCCAAGTAAGAGTAATTTAACTTAATATCCATAATAAAATACCTATATAGAAATATTGAATTGGGATATATTGTAGCCGCTGATAGCCTATATCATATCGAACAGCCTCAACTTTTTCCGCTTCTTTTGGGCCTACCCATACCAAGATATACTCATCCATATTTAGAAAGAACGGCCAAAATGGTCGATTTTTCACAAAATGGCCGATAACTTGCATAGCGGCGGCTGCTAGAGGTAGAAAATATCCATTTCGTATAGTATTCGATGTAACTAACATGTTAAAAAAAATTTACACTTGAAACAATTCCTTTTTCACTAAAATTTGATGCTTGCCTGACTCCAATATTTTTATAAATAAGTAGAACGTATGCAACCCAACTACTATTAAAATCGCAAAACTAAAAACCGGTTTATAATAACACACTAATATCCAAAAAGGATCATTAATGCCTAACAATTCGAACCATAACTCTTTATGCGTGGCCAAGCAGCCCCCTTGAAGGATTAAGATTTACATGTACACACCAATTAGAGCATAGTCTCTATATGTGTTAAGCGAGGTGGATAATGTCCCGAAAGCATATAATTCTGTTAGGGGATGTTATACAGTTTGTTTGAAGGTAATTATTGGGCGTATGATTTATGTGATTTTGGCAAATAGTATTTGGTTCGCTTGGATGTGCAACAATATTATAAAGTCTTCTGCTGCATTTTATAAAAATCCACCATTCGGTGATAAAATCCAAGCAATGGCGCAAACTATTTTGGAAATAGTTTTATACACAATGAAGAGCTTCTAGTGAGGCACATTTCTCTCTTGCCTATTACTAACTTCTTTGGCTTTTAAAAAAATACACCATAAAAGTGCATAGGTATTTAATAACAAATAATTATCGTTAATGCATGATTTGTATAATCTTATTTGTCATTGCCTCACTGGCCTAAGTAATGAAAATTAAAATATTAAGAAACAAGGACCTATTTATTAGCTTCTTAGTTTGCATAAAAATTGGAGATGGCCGCGCTTCTAAACTCTACAACAGCCCTCAAGACAGACCGCGTCACATTTCACCGTACATTAGGCGACTTACCACCTAGGATGATTCCATTACTCTCAATTTTCTCCCATCGTGTTCACTTCTTTTCCCAGCGACAGCCGTCTTTTTCGCATTGTACCGACCATTTTAATATTATAAAAGGTAAGAGTTGGAGTGTAGTGGGAGTCATTGTAACTGACACGAACACAGCCTGGCAGAAATATTAGCCCCGGGAATTGAAGGTGAATAAATTATTAGGTTGTAAAAAAATTGGCGTAGAAACGGATATAAAATGTGGTGCTAACAGTGTTACGAGAGTTTCGAGGAAACTGAAAGTGAAATTAGAAATTAATATATAGTGTGTCCAGCTGGGAGTTTACACGATCAATATCTATAAAAGTACTGAAATTTTTGTGAAATTACGTATGCATAATAACCAGTATATGATCTATCCAATTAAAATATTTTGACAATTCTGTCACTTCTGCTTATACTAGAAGTAGCGCTCAATTACAAGTTACAGGCCTGGCGCGTTAAGTGTAATAATTGCATATTACCAACAGAACGCTAATGTTTCTATTGCAACAAACACCAGCCGAAAGACTGATCCTGTTAAAAGGAGCTCTCGTGCCAGTCGCGCCACACCACTTGCAGACTGCAGTTTCGAGCTGTTGGCTCTCGTCAGTGCAAGGTCGGCATGTGACGACCGACACGAGAATCCTTGGACTATTTGGTACATCTCGATATCAGTACGATAGCGACATGCAAAACAATCGGCAGGCTCCATCTAGTGGTCCAATATCTGTTGCAATCTAAAAATAAATAGCCTGACTAGGGCAGAATATTAAAACATTATATTTCAGCCGCAAACTCATCTATAAAATCCTTATTTTATTATAATATTTGCTAATCGAAACATCAGCGTTCTATTGGTAATATGCAATTATTACACTTAACGCACCGGGCTTGTAACTTGTAATTCAGCGCTCAGCGGGGCACATAACCCGTAGAGTAGTGGTTGCAGTGTGGTTACGTTCGAGTTTAGAAAACAAAAGATACCAATAGTACTTTTAATTCTGAAGTTTCTTTGTTATTAGAGATTTTTTTATTTTTTCGTTCGTTTCGGAGTTATTTGACTTTGAAAGTGCAAATACCCTTTATTAAAATTTGCCAATTTAATAAATTGTCTGTATCTAACAGGCTGTGACTATTCTATTATTCTATTAACATAAATTTTAACTGCCAAAACAGTTGCCAAAACAGTGTTAATTTTTTATTTTTGTGTTTTTTTTCAAGTAATTTTTTAATAACTGATTAACTTTTTGGAAAAGAAATGGGTCAATACACGAAACAAGAAAAGCTAGACATGATGTTGATCTACGGTGAGTGTAAGCGGGATATGTAGCAAGCGAAAAGTGTTTACGCACAGCGTTATCCTAATAGAAGGAGATCATAAAACAATTT
This sequence comes from Leptura quadrifasciata, assembly GCA_963675555.1. Classification (NCBI taxonomy): domain Eukaryota; kingdom Metazoa; phylum Arthropoda; class Insecta; order Coleoptera; family Cerambycidae; genus Leptura; species Leptura quadrifasciata. The sequence continues at coordinate 5,751,262 of OY776681.1, read as the reverse complement.
TGAATTTATGTAGAAAGTTAGTGAATTTTGATGCATTTGAAAAGCCAAAACGGGAACGATCAAAACCACCAACAAATAATTTTAACGTTGCATTGTTACTCCAATAGATTAATGTTAATGAGAACTTAAAGAGAATTACTAGTATCTCAATATGTTCTACCAGTAGAATTCTTAAGCAAAATAAATACCATCCTTACAAAATGAAACTTGTACATAAGTTAGAGCCAGGTGACCCCGAAAGGCGCATTAATTTTCTGGCAAGATTTGATTATTTATTTTACCGCAATGAAAATATCATTAAAAAAATACTTTGGAGCGATGAAAGTACATTTAACAACAATGGAGTTATGAATAGACATAAATGCCGTTACTGGGCACAAAACAATCCCCGTTGGATTACTGAAAGAGGTAACCAGCGCGTTTTTGGTATAAATGTATGGTGTGGTATACTCAATGGTTATTTAATAGGACACCACTTTTACGAAGCCACTTTAAATGGTTATGGTTATCGGAGTTTTCTTCAAAGAATATTACGTCAACTATTAGATGTCCTGATTGATACTAGGAGGAACAATATTTTTCAACAAGATGGGGCCCCAGCTTACAATAGTCAAATTATAACGGATTATTTGAATGTACTGTACCCCGATCGTTCAATTGGGACATATGGTCCATTACAATGGCCAGCGCGGTCACCGATTTTACCCCTCTCGCTTTTTTCTTTTGGGTCACTTGAAAGAGCCTATTGAGGATATGGCGGATCTCCAAAATAAAATAATTGCATCTTGTGCTGCTATAAATAGAAGAATTCTGTTAAAAACTGCAGATTTTGAGTTAAGTCGCTGGTATGACTGCTGCGTTCGGGCAAGTGGAGAAAATTTTGAACAATTGCTCTCAGATATTTTATTTACTTTAGATTTTAGACAATAAAATGACTATGTTTAAAACACTTATATTTTGTTCTGTTTAAATATTTCAACGATACTGTTCTACTTATGTAAATAAAAGTAATATTCACTACCTGTCTTTTAATCTGTCTATTTTGACAGTTAAAATTTAGGTTAACAGAATAGTCACAGCCTACTAGATGCAGACAATTTATTAAATTCGCAAACTTTAATAAAGGGTATTTACACTTTCAATGTAAATTATAAATAAATCCGAAACGAACGAATTAATAAAAAAAAAAATTAATAATAAAAAAACTTCAGAATTAAAAGTACTATTTGTATCTTTTGTTTTCCAAACTCCTGCCATCGAACATTCTGTTCCGGTCGTCGCGACGCCTAAACCGTGAAAGGCATCAGCAACTATTATAAGTCGAAATATAGCACTTGATCATACCAATTATCTGCCATTTACTACCTCTTTCAGTTTTCGAGTAATTGGCGTTGTTACCTCCGTTCTCTTAATATTTATTTTTGAGAAAGAATTGAGGCAACATATGCGGACGACTAGCTGGTTTAAGTCGGAGCAGAGAGCCGTGGGTCCAGAGCATTCGTAAGAGTGGAGAAACTTATCCTTTCTGACATGTACAGCTTAAGCGACAGATTTTTGTTTATTTCGAGAAAAGGAGACAAAGAAAAATTGATGTTAAATTGGGCACCATCTATAGTAAAATAAGCAAAATTGTCTCTTTTTCTCGAATAACCAGTCTACTATAGATCAGACTGAAATTGTTGGTAAGAGAAATAAAAAAGGATAGTTTAAAATGAGTGTTAAAATATATTACATGAAAAATAGATAAATCGGTTTGAAAGACAAATTGAAATTTATATATATATATATATATATATATATATATATATATATATATATATATATATATAAAACAAATTTATACCAGTATCCTAGATGGATTATGGTTGAGGTGACTGGTTCTGGGACAGCAATCCAGGCCCACAATTGTCTCTTGTTGCAAGAATGAATCCTAAAGTTTCCTTGGAAATTTACGTCTCTCAATGAAATGGGGTGAAAGTTGTAGGAAAATTAACCAACTATGTGGTTTAATGTAAAGATAACGAAATTTTACCTATGAAAGATAAACTGTGCAAAAACTATGCAGGAATGTAGAAGAAGTATCTCAGAATTTAAATATCTAAGAATATAAGCATCTAAGCATGTAAACATGTAGGTAAATATGTATGTATGCATGTACAAAATTTAAGCAAGTTAACTGTACAAAATTAAGCAAGTTAACTATACAAAAGCGAGTTAGCTATACAAAAGCTGATTTCATAAAAACTATAAATTGCCAAAAAAATGAAAAGGAAAGAGACAAATATTTTTAAAATCATGTGGTACATATAGTATTTTAACTACTTATTAAATTAAAAAGAATTGACTTTGAATTCAAATTTATTTTAAAAATAATTGAAATTATATCAAAGGCAAAATTTGAAGATTAATTACATTTTTAAATGAGTAATAAAATGAAATTACCTGTATGTTAAACACTTGTTAACTGGGATATAAAAATTGTAATATCAATTACTGAAGTCCACAGTTAAAAATTATATACGTTTGAATCAGTACAAAGGCTGCAAGCAAATGACTTCCTGGTGAGTTTTACTGATAAGGTAAACTTTTTGTCCTAGTTACTGGAAAACAACGCTACCAAAAAAATGTGAGAAATCTAATTCCCTATTTAAGTTGAAAGCTATAAAATATAAAAATAGTACCAGTATGGCCATCTGTCAGTGGTTGCGTTAAGCGCACCAACTTGCCTTGTAGATTCCCGTACTCACAATTAAATTAGTGGCATATAATCGATAAAAGGAATCTATTATTTCCATAGCCAGCTGATTTGCTTTTACCTCATTTCTATTTTATACATAACCACTAACATGAACAGATGTAAATAAATAGTAAAACGTATTGATAGCTCAGTAAATCTCTTATCTTATAGGATTTATTATATATAGAATGAGAAAAGGTAAGGAAAATAACCATATGTACTCCATAGTAAACAAAAATATAAAAATTGAAAAATAGATATCTGATGTAACTAAATTTTGTAGACAAATTGTTAATTGTTTGTTTCCTGGGATGCTGTCTTACAACGGAACAGAGATACATCATGGTTTAGAATATGACCGAGTTCCTAAGATATAAAACTAAGTACATAAACAGTGTGAAATGGTTTAGCAGCTATACGAGTAAAATTCTGTTAGTTGAAAACAGTTTCACTTACAAAAACTGACTCGAAAAATGTTATACAGATCGTGCTAAATACAACCAAATCACTAGTTTTTATATAAAACTGTTAAATGGACATAGGCCATGTAACAGCGTTGGAAGTATAAAGTAGAACACCCCATATATACAAATTTGATATGACCTAGTTCAATCTGGTCGATAGCCGAGTGGGTTAAGGCACGAGGTGGCAATCGCGATTAATCACACGGACATCGCACCACCGGGTTCGAATCCTGGCTCCGGCACTGGCACTGTCGGAGGAAATGGTTGTATATCCGCGTTTTTTCAATGTGTAACACCCTTCCGCACAAGCCCTGGCTTCTGGAATAGTATATATGGTTAACTAAATCGATGCCTCACACTTTGTCTCACTCTGTACCGCTTGCACAAATGCTTCCCGTTGAAGCTGTTAACGTCGACAGCATCATTAGAACAATTACCCAGGAGCCACCTTAAAATCAACTACCACTTGACGCTTTCTAAATGTCTCACAGAATGTGAACTGAGACGTGGGTCGGGAGTAAATGAATTATAATTAAAATAAATAAACGTCAGCTAACATAAACCCTCTCTCGGGCGTTTCCTTTAGTCATTCTGATCTCCCTATATTTCCGGTTCGTTGAAGTGACAAGTTCTGTAGGTAGAGAAACTGCGTTTTTTCAAGTCGCTTGGTATGTTGTACTTAAATAAATCTCACCCTAATCTTAGGTCCCTTGGAATCCTCTGCCCTTCTTTGTCTGCAGAGTTATCTGGAATTGTGTAGGTGTTCGCCTTTGTTGTCAAAACACATTATCACCAGTTATTTCAAGTGTGTGGAGATAAATAGTAAGAAATATTACAGGAAAATGTAGGACGTGAGAGAAGCTTATGTGGTTAAAAGTTGAACTGGGCAATTCATTGGAAAATGGTAGAAAAATGTATTTAAAATTTGCAAAAATATCGTAATTGAATTCATAATAAAATTATTTCAAAAGATAACATACTGGTCTAGGAGCCATATGGAACAAAAATAGATCCATTTTCAATCCTAGTAGAGGTGGAGGTGTACTGCTAGCAATAAGTAATGAGTTTAATGCGGTAAGGCTTGACCTAAGCTAAGCTAAATTATGATCAATCACCGTTATACTTTTATACCTTTGTCATATATATACCAGGATCCTAAATTCCGGGATTGACTATCGTTGAGGTGAAGAGTTCTGGAACAGCAATTCAGACCCAAAATTGTCTCTTGCAAAAATGGAATCTAAGGATTTCCTTGTCAATTTAGTTTACATCTTTCAATGAAGTGAAGTTTTAAGATTGTAGAAAATTTTGTCCAACAATATGGTTTTTAAAACTTAATGAACGCAAATATAGGTGCAAATTTACGTAACAAATAAAGTGAACATAAAAAGAATGGTTCTAGATTTCAATATATAGAAATAATATTTCTTTTCACGTAGAATATGAATTTATAATTGATATAAATTTGTGAGAAGCTCAAGTTTTCAATATAAAATATAAAGCTTAAAAGATAAGCATAAGATATATAAAGCTGAATTTCAAGTTTGAAATATATAGCTGAATTTCCATTTTGAAGAAATTTTCAATATTCAGAAGTTTAAAGAAGTTCAAATTATCAATATGCAGAAAAATAAGCTGATTCGCAAAAAATAAATTGTCAAAAAAATGAAAAAGAAAGAAAAAAATATTTTATAACCATGTGGTAAATATAGTATTTTCATTATTAAATTAAATAGAATTGAATTTAAAGTTAAATTTATTTAAAAAAAATTGAAATTGCATTGAAAACAAAGATTGAAAATTACTGAATAATATGAAATTAATAAATGAAATTTACCTGATTGTTAAACACTTTTTAACGTAGATATAAAAATGTAGTATTAATTACTGATGTCACACAGTTAAGTTTGTATAGGTTCGAATCAGTACAAAAGCTGCAGGCAAATGATTTCTTGGTGAATTTTACTAATAAGGTAAAATTTATTTATCCCACTTTCTGTAAAATAATACCAATACACAAGCTTGAAAAATCTACTTTTACTAATTAAATGGAAATCGGTAAAATGTAGAAACTGGTACAGGTATTGCCATCTGTCAATTGATGAGTTAAGCGCACAAGCTCGTCCTTAGGTAGATTCCCTTACCCAAACAAATTACAGAATCGATAAAGGGAATCTATAATTTTCTATTCCAAGCTGGACTAGACAGTGAAAAATAGAAATATCACCTAAGAGCGAACTGCCCTTATAAATAGTAAAACGCATACAAACCGATTTGTAAGAATTCAGCAAATATATTACATCTTGTAGGATATACTATATAACAGGTTAATGAGAAAGGTAAGAAAAATAGCAATATGTATTTATATAATAAGCAAGAATATAGAAATTGAAATATATATGAGTGTAAATAAATGTGTTGTGGACTTGAAATCAACAATTGTTTCCTGAAGTGCTGTAATAGAAAGGAGATACATAATAGTGTAAAAAAACATGACTGAGTTCCTAAGATATAAAAATATGTACATAAAACAATGTGAAATGGTTTAGCAGTTATACAAGGAAAATTATGATAGTTGAAAACAGTTTCACTTACAAAAACTGAATCAAAATGCTATACAGATCGTACTAAATATAAATAAAATACTAGTTATTATATAAAATTGTTAAATGGACATAGGCTATATAACACTTTCCAACTTTGTTATTTCGGACCTATTCATAACCTTCTGTAGATCTTATCTAACTGAAAGACTTCAATATGCCGCGTATAATGGGTTTAAGCCATATGATTATAACTCATCCTCAGGTGTTCCCCAGGGCGCTGTTCTTGGGCCACTGCTTTTCAATATAATTATAATAGGCAATACTTTAGATGTGCACTTCTTAATGTATGCTGATGACATAAAACGCAGAATCTCTGGTTTAAACGACTGCATTATAATGCGAAATAATATCTCTATTCTGAATTCCTGGTTTGTTAAAAATAATCTATCGTTAAACGTGCAAAAGTGTAATGTTATTTACAGATAGAAATTCTGAGTATCCCTAGAAGTACACGCTGAACGATGAACAGCACGACCGTCTACGTTTAAAGACCTTGGTGTAACTTTTGACAAAAAACTATTAACTTTTGTCGTTCATATCGATACGTCTGTATGCGAGGTAAACAAAACTTTAGGTTTTATCACACGTAATGGCCGTGATTTCTCTAAAACTTCAACCTTAAAGTTATTATTTCCGAGATCTAAGCTAGAATATACATTTCTTGTTTGGCAGCCCTGCTATAATACTCACGTTACGAAATTGGTTTTCCTCAATCAAATCTACTTGACAAGTTTTCTATGTGCAGTGTAAGTGACAGACGTAATAACTTCGCTATCAACTTTTTGAAGAAAGTCATTCACTATGAAATTGATGGCAACGATATACTTCACAAATTGAACTTACATACTCCCAGAGTTAATTTACGTCATAGTCAAACCTTTAACCTGCCTAGAGCTCCGACTAATATCCTAAAATTCTCACCTATATAATATAATATTTGCTCATGTTACAATAACAATCAGAATATTGATATTTTTCCTGCCTAAGTTCGCCTATGAATTTTCCTCATATTTTTTATATTTTTGGATAAATTATATTAAACATGCCATTCCAAGAAGTCTAGGACACCTCGATGGTTCATATTTATTTAAGAAAGGCATTATCTACTCGGCAAAAAATCGCCCCGGACGGTTAAAAGAAAAATACTCAACACGAGCACAAAAAATTCGAGCACTCCTTTATAAAGCGATGTGTTTCAACACAACTGACTTAAGAGGTAAGGAACTCCCTTTATTTACCACATGGTATTAGCGAAGTCATTCAGAGTTGTCTGGCTTTACATAATTTTCTTAGTAACGTACAAAGTTTTCTAGTCATGCGAGAGTAAGCAGACGCGTTGGTAATCATGTACATTAAGTCTCGTCTCGATTCAGAATTCATTCAAAGGATACTTGAATTCGGGATTAGAGATACTGAATATTTTGCTCGTATGTAGCCCAAACATAAATTAGTAGCGTATTATATTATGTGGAGACGAAAGCCGAAGTTATGACAACTAAACTGTGTAGTGTTTTGGCGATTAAATTTGTATTTGATTGCAGTAGATAGAAATGATGATCTATCGATTTGAGAAACAGAAATCTCTGTGACGATGAGAGTGCAAATACTGGGTGATTTTTTTAACTTGAAACTTTCAAATATCACGAATATTAGGAATTCTACGAAAAAAATGAAGGGACATTAGTGCTAAAATTGGTCACCCTTCCGCCTCCTTGTAGATTGGACGGGAGGGAGGGGGCAAAGTTCTAGCTCATTCCCGGATATGTGGAAAATATCTCGAACATGCCAAGTTTTCAAGAGAGGCGATAAATATTGTGATTAATTATAGGCCAATAACAATTAATCTGTTTTGTATAACTCAACACATCTAAGAATCTATGGATTCTGGAGGTCAAGTTGACGTCATCTATACTGATTTTAGTAAGGCATTTGATAGACTAGATCATGGTATTCTACTGTGTAAACTTCGTCAATATAGATTCTCACATAAACTATCAGATTTGTTTGCATCGTCCCTACACTGCTGACGATAATACGTAGAGTATCGTGGTTTTAGATCTGATGAATTTATAGGTTCTTCTGGGGCACCCCAGGGCTCAATTCTTGGCCCTCTTTTTTTCGTTATTTTTATTAATGATATTGTCAGTATGATTGACGTTGGCTGTCTACTTTATGCAGATGATTTAAAGTTATATTGTAATATTAACTCTTTTGCGGATTGTCTTAAATTGCAAATGAATCTTGATCGTACCAATAATTTTTTTTTTTTACATTTATTTAACGTCGGCCTATTTCCGCTACTGAGGCCTAACACCGACGCCTGTAGACGAGCTACCCCCGACCAGGAATTTTTGCCGAACCTCTTCCCTTAAGAAGAGTAGGGATCTTTTACTTGCCTAACATTTAATAGACAAAGGACCGACGGCTTTACATCCCCTCCGAAGGATGGTATATCCCCTATACAACCCTCGCCTAAGGTTGTATAGTTTCCGCGCATACACTGATATACAAGCCGCTGGAAGATGTGTGAGGCGAGGACGCGGTCTTCGTTGTGAACACGGAAAAGACCTCTGATCGTTGAAAAATAAAAAATATGGTAGTGGGGGGTTGAGAGCTGAGACCCCAGAGGCTTCCGTGCACTTATTTTCGATGAGTTGAGTCTCAGGGTTGGTTTAGTAAGTGCTGTTGCGGGTTGAATATTACACCCTGTATATTGTAGTTGGCACTGGCTGCTATCACTTTATTTAATTTTGCACTTAATTTATTATTAAATAGCTATTGTAGGGTCAACGGTTACACCCTAGTTGTAGTAGGTTTTTTATTTAAGAAAAAATAATGAGACGATGAATTAAAAGAGAATACAAAATATTTATTGAAGGGATAATGAACAAAGTTTGAATAGGTTAATTTATTTTACAAGTTTCTTTTAAAACGTAGAAACTATTCGACACATAAATTCTGTCTGTAGTTATCATATAAATGTATTTTAAAAAGTTAATAAATCTGGGAAAATATCCGGAAGAATGTCCTTTCAACGTAGCCTGGTCGGTAAAAATTGGTGTGTCACTTTGGACGGGAATCGAAATTTAAATACTAAAATTAGGGGCACTAAACGCGATACTTAAAAACTAACTCTTTTTAACCAGGTTTCGGCCTGGGAAGCTAGAATGGAACAGCTCGTCACGATAAAATTGCGAGGAATAGGGAGTAAGAAAACCTAGCCGAGCGGGTATCTACAACATAGAATTAAATAGGAACCGGACCCAGCGTCAACAGCTATTACACAAAGCTAACTTTGAAACTTAATTTCCACTAAAACACTACGCGAACTTTACACTTGATTCACTGCCAAAACTGAACTTGTCTTCGGCTTTCGATGCACCGGTATTTATACTGAATTGAAAAAGTTTCGTTTTTCTCGCCCCGTCGAGTCTCGCGGAGAGCTGGAAAGGCTTGGAATCGCTCAGTGCGGGCAAGGATGAGTCATCGATTGCATCATGTTGCGCAATACTTGAAAATTTTGGAATTTTGAAATAATTTTTATATGGGCAGATCGGCGATGTGAAGGGGAATTTACTAAAATTTGAACGAAAGCTGAATCTATTTTTGTTTGGAAGTTATGAGAAGTTTTATGGGCAAAATCTGGCTCGACCCCGTAATGTATTACAAAGGTCCGCGGTTAACAATCTGTAACTCCGTTAATAAGTTTCCAGTTAGTGCGTTAGATAAAAAGATAAGATATTAACAAGGTACAATACGGGTATGAATCGAGCTGAATGGAGATATAGTATGGGTGTCTGCTATTATACAGGGGTAATCGAAAAATGGGGAAAGAGTATAATAGCAATTTGATGGGAAAATTCGGTGAAAAGATATGGGGGACTTTTGAGACTCGAGGCACTGAACGTGATTTGATGTATACAGGGGTTGATCGGAAAGTAAGAATAGAAAAATTACGAAATTGTTTTAAGAACGTGGGGAAATGGACTCGACGGTTAATTTTAAGGGGGTTACGTATACGAGGGGTGGTCAAGAAGTTCAATATTTTAAAAGGGGAAATTGCTTATAAAATTGAGACGTGTTGAATTAAAATTATGAGAATTTGGATTTGAATGGGGAATTTGACTAGTTTGATGAATATACGGGGGCTGTATTTTTAAGTGACGTTTTTTGTGATGAATTGGTTACGGATGAGTGTAAATGAATGCTTGGCTTTAGATTTGGTTGAATTTAGGTTAATTGTGAATTATCGGTGATCGGCTTAATTTCTCAGATTTTTTTGAATTGAAATGTGGTTTTTTGGTGCTAACGGTGTCTGATGGACTTTTTTTATCTAGTTTGCCAAGTGGCATGAGATTATTGAATTTTTTGATTATTTTTAGAATTTTTTGTTTTTGTATTTTGACTTGTAGGGGACATACCCTACAACAGTTGGAACGGTCACCCATTCCAAGTACTAACCGCGCCTTACGTTGCTTTACATCGCATATCGAAGTATGTATATAGTAAAGACGCACCCACGCTCGCCCCCCGTACCAATAATTGGTGTATTACAAATAACTTGCCATTAAATGTGAAAGTGCCATGTACTTTCTTTTACCAAAAGAAATGAGCAGTTGCATTATGATTATACACTCAATAATACGTCCTTGAATAGAGTAACTGAATTTAAAGATCTAGGTGTTATTCTTTACTCTAAACCTAGTTTTAACCAGCACATTCTTTCTGTTGTACTTGCTAGTTACAAAACTCTTTGTTTTGTCATAAGAAACTCTCATGGATTTAATGATAGTAATGTTTTGTTCCTGTTATTTAACACATTCGTTTTGTCTAAACCTGAATACTCAAGTATAATATGGAATCCAGGGTATCAAACTTACAGACATGGTTTGGAAAATATCCAACGCAAATTTTACTTCCACGTCCAATGGAAGTATAGTAACGCAAAAGAAAATTATTATTTTTTTGTTGAAATTGGCTTAAAATGTCATGAAACGTCGAGATTTTAAATTTGAGCGAAAAAAAATCCTGTCTGTCTGTAATTTTTTTGTGCGCACGTTTACTCTGGAACGGTTTATGATATTGACTTAAAATTTGGTACACTTATATATTGTAACGAGATCTGGAACTAGATTATATTTTGATCTAATTCCGTTGACAGGTTCGGGGTAAATGGGGTAAATAAGCAAAACAAGCAAGTAAGAGCCCATAAAATTGCAATTTAGGGCATGCATGAAGAGCTAAAGTCACTATCAGCCCAACATTATTATAAAAGGAAGTAAAAAAATTAAAATGTGATTTATGTCTAAAAAATTTTTTTGGCGTCAGCTACCCTCTCTACCACCCCCATTGCCACCCTCAACCTGTTATTAAAAATTAAAATGTGATTTAGTGTGTATACAAAAACGAAACGTCTAAAAAAATGTTTTTGACGTTAAACTGCCCATCGATTTTAAGTCAATTAAATTTCAATGTTCCTGTAGTCACTACTAGACGTATTAATACATTTTATTTGTTAACCCTGAGGACCAACTTACTCAAATTTGCACCTCTCTTCTGTTTGTGCAGTATTTATCATCGTATACAGCACAATTTAAATATATTTTATTGTACCATTAACTGTACCAAAAAGCTGTTTTTAAATGCTCAGTAGTGTTTTTGTTGTTCTGTATTGTTTTTTATTTTTTCTTTTGTATTTTTCTGTAAATTTATCTACTATTTATTGTTTTGTAAATGTATAGTTTTCCAATTCTTTAATTGGTATGTAAATACTGTGGGATGGTGTATTGTAATGAATAAATAAATGATGGTTGTCCAGCACACTATTCGGTAGTAGCACGTGAAGTACTTCATCGTAATTTCAATGGTCGTTGGATCGGTAGAGTTGGTCCGGTAAATTGGCCAGTCAAATCACCAGATCTTACTTCTCCAGATTTCTTTTTGTGAGGCTATCTTAAAGACAAAATTTACAAACAAGTACTAATAACACTTGGGAATATCGTACATTCATCGTTCACTTTGACGCTAGCTTCCTTTCCTGCTTTTCTCGACCTAATCTGTTATATTGACGATTTGCCACAAAGTTTTATACTTATCCTGGGAATTTTCAAATTTGTTTGTATTAATTTCTGTTCTTAGATATTTTCTTAATATTATTTTTATGGTTTCTCCAATTATATGAGTAAATCTCACATAATTCAGAACGACTTTTTACAGCTGTCGATCGCTCTCATAATTATATGTCAATGTTTAACATTTAAAATGTTAATTTTCATTCCGCTCGTGACAGGCAGACCTGCAATGGCTTCGTAACTTTGGAAAGGAATTAAAATTACATATTCGCCATTAATATAAATTAGCTTTATAATTCCCATCCGATACTGATAAGATCTTATATAATAGAGTCATTATCTTTAGCTCGTAATTAAGAGCGAACTCTAAATCACGTTCTCTTATTTTAATTAATTTGTTTCAACTTCTACTGAAAATCTAATTAATTTTCTCCGATAATTTACGACCGTATCAAATTATCAGGTCAAGACGTCCAAATTTCCTGTTCAGTAACAGGATATAAGTCCTTCAGATATTAGATACCGGCATTTCCTTCGTGTAGTTCACCACGCTGGTAAGGTGTATGCCCTTTTTATGAAATTCACCCCGGCAGGCAAGAGAATAACCCGATCAAATTGGAAGATTACTTGCAGAACCGGAAAAATATCAAGTGTGTTTCTCACGTAAATTATTTATATATTTTCCGCTCGACTATTAACAACGTGTTGAAAATTTATTTAGAATTAAGTGTAATTAAAGAAACACGAAGTGAAAATTAGTTGTGAAAAGCAACACAAAGACATAACTCAATGTTATGAAGAGCGGCGCAAAGGACAAAGCAATTTCCAAAGCTGTATTTGAAACAAATTGACCTAATTGTGGTGTTCTAATATCTCCAATGGTTGTACCCGTTATGTTACAAGGTTGATTCTGGCATGGGAATAGAAAATAGGGCAAACTGAGCTATGATCCAATATACGAATCCTTGTTGACAAAACATACGATAATTATATCAAGCCATTTAGTTGAAATTGATTGCGTGAAAACTAAGTACCGCGTGAGAAATGTAACATTTGCAATTAAATAATTTTGTACCGTTGTTAACTGAAATAAGCTTTTAGTGTTTCTTGAAATCTAAACGGACATGTTGCAATGCTAAGTGCAAGTTCAAATATATCAAGAAAAAACACAAATCAAAAAATATAATGTTCAAAAAAAAAAAGAAAGAAGCCATTCATTTCAATAATAAAAATCTTTCCACACAGTGGGTTCAACCACAATAAAAGAATTATTTATAGGAATATCTGATATAATTTATTGAATTTCAAGTAAGTACATTCTATACAGGGTGCCTCACCAGGAACTGAATCGATCGATATAGAGAAAAGTCCGCATTAGAAAATTTTGAAAATTTAGGTAATTACTAATGTCGGTGTGGCCAATCCAACTAAAATAACTACAAGCAGTTGGCACTTCCGCTTATACCGGAAGTCGATACCAACTTGATTATTTCAAATGGAACACCCTACGTATTTTAGGGTTTCCGAAAAGGGCATAAAATTCTGAGTCGAAAATATGTAGTATATCTATACCTAACCTAGCCGTTTCAGAGATATTTGACATTTTATAGAAAATTTGACAGGTGCAACGGTTTGCAAGAACCGTTATAACTTTCTTCGTGTAAAAGATCTTCATTTGCTTCCTGTCACATAAAAAGAACACAAAGAGAACTATGTTCTACAAGTGAAATAAATTCAATGATATCATACCAAGTGTTCCGTTTTTCGCGTTACATTTTGTCAACTTCAAACCGCGAAAACTTGTTTAGGTCAAATGGAACACCCTGTATTTTTTTACGTCAAGTTGTGTCAAATTGAATTCCCTTTTTTTCTGATATTAACATTGTGGGGGTTAAAGTTACAACTTTTTGAAATATTTGCAATTTAATTAGAAATTCATGAATTGTTGTAACCATTTCAACAAAATAGCCATGATTAGAAACAATGTCATTATCTTAAGTCAAAAAATGCCAGCACGTTTAAATTATACTAACGAAAACTTTTTAAATTTGTTTATTATTTATGGAGAATGTGATAAAGTAATATCAAGAACTTGCAGCACATTTGCTACTCGATATCCACAAAAACGCAAAATAACACTAACACTGTAACATGCGTATTAATCGAATTGAAGATATGGCATGAACTAAAATAGCAGAGATAAAATCAATTTAAAATATGATTTCATTTTAATTTAATAATTGCTCAAAATTCCGCCCTCGAACCTCGACACATTTTTCGCACCTTCGGATTAGTTCCTTATGGTTAGCTCTTCTAATTGAATCCTGTGATATGTTTTGAAATGTATTTCTTGCTCTTTGCATACAATCTTCAATGGTTGTTAATAATCTCTCATAAACTTTATTTTTAATAGTTGCCCAAATGAAATAATCCAGAACTGATAAATCGGGCGAGCGAGGAGGCCATAAGAAAGATCCATTATTGGCAATCCATTGATCATAGAAAGTTTCTTGTAAATAATCATTAATTAAATATGCGTTATGTGGGGGAGCACCGTCGTGCTGATAAAAATGTTTCTATGTTCGGCGAGAGGTAAATTTTCTAAATAGTTATTATTCAAATTTTGTAAGATATTCAGATATCTTCCACCTAAAAAAAAACAAAAATTTACCTATACATATTAGCAGAAGAGAAAATTTAATTTACCGTTTAAATTTTCCTGATAAAATCGTTTCTTATGGCACAGTAAACATTGAACTGCCAACTTTTCTGAAAGTTTCGCTCCCTGAACATATGAGGATTTGAGTCACTCCGATAATGCGAATTGTGCCTATTAAAAAGTCCATTTTTAGTAAATTTTGTTTCATCTGTCCATATAATATTTCCCAAATAAGAATCGTGACCCTCAGACCTTATTAGAATAAACTCACAAAAATTCTGTCTTCTTAGGAAATCTGTTTCTTTTAATCCTTGAACCATATGGAATGAAAACGGGTGAAACTTATGTTTTAATAAGATTCTATGAATTGAATCCTTGCATAGTCCCGATTGCAGAGCAGCTTATCTTAATGACATCCTTGGAAATGCATGAAAATATCGCAGAATGACTATTTCAATGTTTTCTTCATCAACAATAGCCTTTCTTCTTTGCATTTTTGCCTTGACAGAGCCATAATTTTAAAACCAGTATGCGTTTTACAGTGTTTGGTGACGGTTTCCGTTTTTCTGGATATCGAGTAGCAAATGTGCTGTAAGTTCTTGATATTACTTTATCACATTCTCCATAAATAATAAACAAATTTAAAAAGTCTTCGTGGGTGTAATTGAAACGTGCTGTCATTTTTTGATATAAGATAATGACTGATTGTTTCTAATCATGGCTATTTTGATGAAATGATTTACAACAATTCATGAATTTCTAATAAAATCGCAAATATTTCAAAAAGTTGTAACTTTAACCCCCACAATGCTTGTATCAGAAAAGGGGAATTCAATTTTACATATCTTGACATAAGAAAATACAGGGTGTTCCATTTGACCTAAACAAGTTTTCGCGGTTTGAAGTTGACAAAATGTAACGCAAAAAACGGAACACTTGGTATGATATTATTGAATTTATTTTAGTTGTAGAACGTAGTTCTCCTTGTGTTATTTTTATGTGACAAGAAGCAAATGAGGATCTTTTACACGAAGAAAGTTATATCGGTTCTTGCAAACTGTTGCACCTGTCAAATTTTCTATAAAATGTCATATATCTCTGAAACGGCTAGGTTTAGGTATAGGATATGCTACATATTTTCGACTCAGAATTTTATGCTCTTTTCGAAAACCCTAAAATATACAGGCTGTTCCATTTGAAATAAGCAAGTTAGTATCGACTTCCAGTATAAGCGGAAGTGCCAGCTGCTTGTAGTTATTTTAGTTGGATTGGCCACACCGACATTAGTAACATCTAAATTTTCAAAACTTTCTGATGCGTACTTTTCTCTATATCGATCGATTCAGTTCCCGGTGAGACACCTGTATATTAATCTTGAAATATTAACAGCGGGCCTAGATACCAGAGGTATTTTTTTTGTATTTGTTGCCAAAATTTACATGGTATAGTATTCTCAGTTGATAAAATATTAGAATGTATAATAAAAAATAAAGACAATCATAATATCCTGGCACTAAGATTATTTTATTATTTATTGTCAAAATATCGAGGAACCTTGAAAGGAATCCAATTTATTAGATATTATTATTCAGTAAGGTAGTGTATAAATTATTGTGATTTAATTAATTAATGTAATTTCTTAGAGAATAGATGGCTAGTGACTCTCTCTGGGCATACCTATAGAAGCGGTTCCGGATCCCAGTATAAACAGTAGGTCCCCATCGCGTTTACTCAACTAAATCTAGATCTCCTAGACTTAAGAGGGCCATTCAACTGACCTGGAGGGCGGTTAAAGGCAATTTCAAATTTGTTCTTTCTTTCTAGTTTTACTACCATCGTATATTTAACTTTAACTACGGACACTTTAAAAAAAATGGAGTACTCTGGGTGTTCTTTGTTGAGACGTACACCCATCTATTTTGCCTGTACCATAATAGTCTGCCCATCTAAGGATAATTGTCAGTAAAGTTATTTCCTTTCGTTATAGTTGTCAAAACATCGAGGAAAAACCTCCATCCTTAATTATGTGCAGACTGAGATAGCTATTATTATTTGAATAATTTTCGTGCTCCCCTCGAGATCACCCAATTTTACATTTCTGGGTTAATATGTGTTTGTTGAGGATAAATTAAAGGCAAATCGAAATGTACGTTGACAACTGAATGCAATTATCGCTAGCTATTTGAAAGCTATCTGGCATTTCCATGTGGAATTTCCCCATGTACGTTGTAGTATGTCGAGTGCCGGTTTGCGATGCTAAAATTATTAAGAAGTGAGGGAGAGATAAATTAGTGGTAAGTAAACAAGATATATATAGCAGTCTGCAAATTAAAGCTTCGGTAACATAGGCGGGATATGGAGAGAAAAGTACACATTTTTCTAATAATTGTAATGGCGTTTTGCCTTGAAGTTGTTGTAAAAGGTATAACATCTACAATCGTACCATTGGAAAAAGATAAAAAAATGCACATGAAGATAAAGTAGTGAATTATATAATGTACGTGTAGACTCTTATGAGCAGTGTCGGAGGACCGTAAGAAAAACCTGAGGAATGAAACACAAAGTGGTCATGTGCATATACACTGCCGTCATAAGACCAATAATAACCTATAGAGCTGTGATTTGGTGGCCTAAGAGCACAGACTAATTACCCAGACTGGCAACTTCCCTGAGAAATGTGTCCGGTTAAGGTCGAGCATAACAGAAGCCCAATTCAGATGTCGCCGTTGGCGCAAATGTCATTTGTCACGTATTCAGATGTCATTCATTGTTATTGTTTACTGTCATTGTGTTGTGATAATACCTATATTTTTGTAGAAACTTAGCTTTTTAGCATAGATTAGTTAGTTTTTAGTTTAGTTAAAGAGGAGGTAGGTAAATGTTATTGTGCAAATATACAATAATATTTTTTAGATTATCCATCGGCTTATTTCTCAAAATGTCTTCTGCTTTCTGCATTGTTTGTGGAACTAAAGTAGTTGATGCGCAGAAATTGCATTATTTTCCCAGGAACAGTCAAAGTAAGTGTGCATTTGCTCTAGTCTATGTTTTCAGTTTTTGTACAGTGCAGTATATATTTCCAAACCTCGAAAGATTACTTTAAATTATTACTCTGTTTTACCACAGTACCTACTTCAAATAAATAAATGTTATCATTTTCAGATCGCAAATGCGGCAGGACTTAATGGGAATGAAAGTGTCAAGCAATGCTGTACGTCATCTTAGGATTTGTAATAAGCACTTAACACCAGAATCATATCCAAATGATACCGATTATGTCCTTAATCGAAATGCAACTACTACCGGGTTTCCATGGAAAGACATAGCAGAAACATGTACTGAAAGGGATTGTGCCTAAGCAACTTGTACCGTACAAGTCGAGGAATCATACAAAGGAGATTATGTATGTCTACCATCTACATCATGTGCTCTTCCTGTACGTACTATAGAATTGGAATACCTGCGTTCGGAAATATCTAGTAGTGAGGTTTGTAAAAAATGTTAGCACAAACTCTTATAATAAACAGGACCTGTAGTCATGTTTGCTTTGAGTTTTTTTTTATTGAGGTGCTGAAAATTCGAAACTATTATCATGTAAATGGTTGCCAAGCGAGTATTTACTACAAAGAGTATTTACTCATGCACTCGAAAAGAAATCAGCAAAAGAGTTATTGTAAAATATAAATATGATTCTCTTGATATTGATAATTTAATTGAATATAATAAAATAAAGCAAAATTGTCTACAGTAAAATATCTGGGGTGTCAACTTGATAAAGAAGTGCCTTAAATATTTATAATAACAATAATAATAAATTGCTCTTATTTGTGGCAAAGCTGCTCTTCCACTCGACTACGTAAAAATACAAGTTTTATGATGTAATTTTTAAAGTATCTATTTAGGTTAAAGATATGTGTATTTTTAATACTTATGTTTTCTTTTACTATGTACTTTTTCCCTTGCCATAGTTTTTATTATATGTTTATTTATATCTGATAAAATAAAGTTGTATATTAATGTATTACAAATTTGGCTTTTAATTTTCCTATAGTGTACATATAATATAGCGTATTTGCCATTAAAATTTGTGATCAAAGTTTAAGCATGAAACGGCATTGCACTTTGATCACAAATTTTAAACGGCAAATATATTCATAAAATTAAGTTAAATTAAACAATTGGTCAAATCTCCCGCATCTGCAACTGTGGCGCCCTCTGAATTTGGCTTTCGAAAATCGGAGAGAGAGAACGATAGATTTCTGGACAAAAATTTAACATTAAGTTGCCAGTCTGGTAAGTAGTCTGTGCTAAGAGCAAGCAGACTACAGTACAGCTAACGTCAAGCTCAGCCAAGTGCAGAGAGTTGCCTGCCTAAGCACAACCGGAGTTACGCGAACAACGCCAACGAGCGCTATGGAGGTAATACTATGTCTGCCATCACTACATATACAGGGTGAACCATTAATAACAGGCCATAGTTCTAGTCAAATTCAAATTTAATGAAACAAAGTGTATTTATTGAAAAGTGTGCCTTGGTTACGTTTTAGTTCTGTCATTTACGTCATTTAATCATTTTATTTTGTTGTTGTGTTCCTCGAGCTAGTTTCTGTCCTAAGAGTCTTGCGTAAAGAACGCTTCTACCCATATCATCTCGCTCCTGTACAAAACTTACTTTGAAGGGATCTTCCACAAGGGCTATAGTTTTGTCAATTTGTTCTAAATAAACACAACAGGGATAAACATTTTGTTAAGAACACTTTATTTACCGACGAAGCAACAGTTTTTAACTGGAGAAATACCTATTACTGGGAAGTAGAAACCTTCATGCCATTAAAGAAAGACATTTTCAGCAAGAATTTAAGATTAACGTTTGGTGTGGTATCATCGGCGATCAATTATTGGGACCATTTGTCCTTTCTTCACATTTAAATGAACAGTCTTATCGGTTTTTTCTTCAAAATACTCTTGCTGACATATTACATGCTTTCATGCTAGACATACGGAATAGAATGTGGTTCATGCAAGATGTAGCTCCCCCTCATTTCTCCCTTGAAGTCAGGAATTATCTTGATGAGACTTTCCCACGCAGATGAATCGGTCGAGTAAGTGAGTTTGCTTGGCCACCAAAGAGTTCTGATTATAATCCTTTGGATTATTATGTGTATTCTTATTTTAGACACTCTTTTTACAATGGTAATCGGCTAAATCCTAACCTCAGGTTTACTTTTAAGCAAATTGATAATGACGATATACTCAATACCTTAAAGACTATAAAAAGTCAGGCTCTAGGAGCTGATAATATCAATATAAAGATGTTACTAATCATTGTGCCATACTGTGTGGATATTTTAAAACACATATTTAATGAATCCATAGCACAAGATGTCCTTTCAGACATCTGGAAAACCGCAAATGTTATATCTATTCCAAAAATATCTATACCAATAAGTTACGATGATTTACGACCCATATGCATACTACCGGCATTATCAAAACTATTTGAAAAAATTGTATCATTTCAAATAAAAGACTATTTAGTAATGAAGTAGATTCTTCCGGGTCTTGCCGTGGTCGTCGAACTTGACTTGACGTTTCGCTGATCATCCTGTCAGCTTCTTCAGAAGGATTCTAAAGACTTCACAATGGCCGTGAAAACCTGCACTCTACTATTTAGTAATGAATAATATACTGCCTGAAACTCAATCTGGCTTTCGTGAAAAGCATGGAACAAACACTGCATTATTAAAGGTTGTTAATGATACCGCTATATCACTAGACAAGTCTTGCTGCACCATTTTAGTGCTACTGGATCCGAGCAAGGCCTTTGATCTAGTTAACTTTAATTTACTAGTAGCAAAATTAAAGTATATAAACTTTGAAAATACAACACTTGAATGGTTATGTAGTTATATCAAAGGTAAATCTCAAAGGGTTTTTGTTAACACACATACATGCTCTTCGACAAAAGAAACCTCATCGGGAGTACCACAAGGTAGTGTCCTAGGTCCAATCCTTTTTTCTATATATATATATATATATATATATATATATATATATATATATATATATATTTGATTTACCTGCCACCTTATTGAAATGTCAAAATCATCTTTATGCAGATGATATCGAATTGTACTTGTCCTCCCCATATCAGGAAATCCAAACATCTATTGACTATGTAAACAGGGATTTACAGAACATTTTTACTTATTCTGAACAGCATGGATTGCGTATAAACCCCAATAAGACAGTAGCTATATGCATAGGGCCTGAACGGCAAAAATTAGAGATTGAAACAAAATATAACTTGCCTCAGCCAAAAATCTAGGTGTAGTTATGGATGGAAGTTTATCATTTAATAACCACATTGAACATATCTTTAAAACATCCATGTATAAATTCAAAACCAATTAACTCAGAATATCAAGCTTAAACTAGTAAAAACATTAATATATCCTCAATTAGATTATTGTTCATCAGTTTATAATAATTTTCTACTACAGTATAATAAAAATAAGTTGCAAAGAATACAGAATGCATGCATGCGTTTTGTTTGTTGCATTCTATACATGGCACATGTGACTCCCTATATTCGAGAATTAAATGTGGAACAGCGTATGCAATATCTAATCACAATGTTTCTGTATAAGTTAATTAAGAATAAGTCACCCCACTATCTATTTAAACTGATTCAACGAAAATCGAATACACACGATGTGAATATAAGAATAGATAGATACATTTACAATTCCTCAACATCATACAAATAAATTTGAAGGATGTTTTTCTTATATAGCACCAATGTACCTGAATAAAGCTATATCCAACTTAGATTTGTCCCTACCCCAGTTCAAAAGTAAATTGAAGATACTGTTAAATAATTAGCCCTATCGGAATTTTTGGTTGTAGACTGTTTTGTAAACGTTCATATTTATGTATATTTTATGTTAATAGTCAGCGTATATTTATATTAATTTATTTACATTTAGGCTTCATGTTTATTCATAGGTTTGTAATAGGTTGTATGTTTATAATTTTAGATTAGAATGTCCTGTCTCCAAACTTTTCAGGAGAGGTGGAAAATCCATTTGTGTAAAATATGTATTTTTTTTTTCGTTTGCACAATAAGCATTATTATTATTTTTTTTTTACAAAAAGCCAGTCACCCTACTCTGTGGCTCCGACCCTCACAGAGGGGAGCTGGTAATAAATACCAATAGCCACTCCCCACGCCCGTGGGATGAGTGACTACCGGGTCCGTGAATCGTGTGTCCTGAGTAGACACAATGAACCGAGGATGACAGCCTTCTGCATTCTGCCGGGTAAGATCTCTGCCGAATCTCGGCATGCCGGTATAATCCTTAGTTCTGAAAGCAGCGTCAGTCTCATTCCACCGAGGGCTCCTATAATCAGTACCACTATTTTAACAGAATGGCCTGGATAAAGCCTGCGGAGTTCGAAGAGCAAATCTCGATATTTTACCCTTTTTTCTCCTCTTTCAAGACAATGTTGCTCTCAGCGGGAGCTGAGAATTCCACGACATACATTGTCTTGAGCTGGTGGTCGAGGAGTACTGTGTCAGGGTTATTGGCTTGTATTTGCCTGACGGTGGGAAACGAGTAGTTCCGATAAATTAGACACTTCTCATTCCCCACAACGGACTCAATATCCCCCGGAGCGTAAGGCAGCACTGGTGTTTCGTCTATCCCATACGAGTGCCTTAGATGATAGTAAAGCACTCGTAATGCTGCGTCGTGTCTGTGAATATAGGCCGAGACTGCGTATGTCGGGCAAGCCGACAGTAAGTGCATTATAGTCTCCGGCGCCCTGCGGCAGGCCCTGCAGCTGACATCAGGGACCTCCATACCCATGACACGACGTCGATAGACGAGAGTGTTAAATACACCATCCTGGCAAGCCATTATGAATCCCTCGGTATCAGACTTCAGCCCAGCTGACCTTAAGAAGGCGAGGGTCAGCCTTTCGAATAAGCCGAGGTCTTCTATATTTTTATAGAAGACCCCGTGCAATGGCTCATCCTTATGAAGCTGCAGAAGGATGTTGTGTTCTGCAGCTCTAATGTGGGCTTTTAGTCGAACGGGTTCCAACTCGGTGACAGAGTCGAGGTTTACTCGCTCGGCGTCGAAGATGAGACCAAGTTCATCGGCTGCTCTCCATGCTGCCTTAAAGAGAAAAGCTCCTACCTCTGCATTTTCATGGTCTCAGACCATGCAGAGGAGGGGATCCGAACTCCTGATGACCTTACATGCTCCATTCAGAACCATCCTGCTATGGAGACTCTCCAAGCTCAAGAGTCCACGGCCTCCCTGATGTCGTAGGAGATATAACCGTGGAACGGACGATTTAGGATGCAAGCTCCTATTGAGATGCATCTTCTTGTGGGTTACTACATCGAGTTGACGCAGCTCTTCTCTAGTCCACTTCACTACTCCGAAAGAGTAGAGAAGGATCGGAACGGCAAGCATATTTGTAGCAGACACTTTGTTCTTCCCCGGCAGTTCTGAAGACCAGATCTGTCCGAGTAGGTGCTGGTACTTGGCGCGGAGAGCGTTTTTCACTACACTCACTTCTTGGGTGGAGCGTTGCTCGACACCCAAGTAAGTGTACGACTCTCCGGCATCTAGACGGTGTAAGATGCTTCCGTCCACGAGCTGCGCGTCCTCTCCATAGTCACCGCATCGTCCGAAACTTTCCTCGAAAACGGTTAGAGTTATCAAGTTCTACCAAATGTACCTTTTATACGTCATCAGATTTTCTGGTCAGAAGTACCACAGCGTTTCGTCAAAAAAAAAATTAAAAAAAAAAATTCATCATCAGATACAGGTCCTGCGGCGCCCTCTATGATCTAACGTAATATAATACATAAATTATTGTTTCTTAGAATAAAAAAAGTTCCTCTAGAAAATTTGGCGAAGATCAGTCAAGAGGCTGTTGGATTATTGCAAAAAAAACGAAAAAATAATTTGAACTTTGACACCCTGTATCTTTTTCCACAGCAACATGTTACTAAAGCATATTTGGTTATATCCTCATATTTTGGCCCAAAGAACCTACCCCTGAACCATGACCTATTATTAATGGTCAACTCTGTATATGACCAATAAAGATCTATCTCTCTTCCTCACTGTTACACCTCGTATGCTGTGTTTTCATGCCACCCCGCTTTTTTCTATGCGCACTGGGCTATGATGTAACACTGGCGATTCTCAATGGAACCTAAACAAAGGAAAAATAAGTAAAGCATCCTAATCTCCTAGAAAATACGTACATCGCGTTTTCCGCCATTGTGTTAAAATCGCTGTGAAAACACCCCTCCGTATAACGCAATAATGCACGATAATTTTTCAGTAAGCTACTGACAAAGAGGGAAGGGTTAATCCCGCGTTGTGATCTCCTGCAAACCTCCAGAGCGGAAGGACATCCACAGAGAGTAATCATCCCGCTTAGCTCGGTCGATAGCCTGTGACACGTTACCTGCGATCATGCGTTTCGCACGTGCTCGTTCGTGTTTGACCAATAACTACGCTATATTTCGTCTGGAGCGGCTGCCTCGATACCGGATAATTTCATTAGCAAAGACAAAACTTTGATGTTACCCGAACCGAGCATTAATAGGTCTTAGCAGGTTGTTCTTCCACCCTTTGATCGATCACTCGTGGACAATTTCATTTATATATCGGGTTACCTTTGAAGGATATGGTCAAAAGATTTCAGTTTTCAAGCGATTTTTTGCTCCACTTTGCACGCTTACCATGCAATTGACCGTTAAGTTTTGCGTTTAAAATTATTATCTATTTATAGGTGTTAATGTCTACGCTTGTGTGTAATTTCGGTCTTCGGCTTCTGTGCAACGAAGGATCAAAGAAAATGTTCAATCGATTACACCTTATAGGGAGCTCTCGACCATGGAGTTCTGCTATGTGGATGTTCGAGCGCTCAGGTTCGCCAGGGTGTACAGAAATTAGCTGTGGAGCGGATAGGCTCTGAAAGATATTGGTAATTTTTTATGTTCATGTTTTAAAATGGAACGAGCCATTGCTGAGCTAGCCAGGAATTGTAAATATTTTATCCTTATTATCAGCAGAAAATGCTGAAGTTTTAATATTGGAGTAAATACTAGAACTTTCTGAAGTATAATATAGCATCAAATTTCCAATTTGGAATCGGAGGAGTATCGACTGTAGATGCAATGTATAATCACACTTCGTACCCTGTTAATGAGACTGGAAAGTGTTGCTGTACAAGATGTTGCTCATGCTCTTCTAAAAAATTATCTCACCAACCGAATTCAGGAATAAAAATTGATAATTCTCTAAGTGAAGCACAGACTATTACAATGGGTGTACCACAGGCAACAGTATTGGGCCCAATTCTGTTCCTATATATATTTTACTATGTATTAATTTAAAATGTTTTAATACAGTTGAAATATGGAATAAAACAGCCTTACATTGGGCACCAATAAATACTATGTGTTATTTTAGATTAAAGGAAATATATAATGTTCTAATTTGGAATAAGAAATGTACTACTTTAAATAAATTTGATTTAAGAACCGTCAATTAATACACAGTTTTTTTGAGACGAAATATATATACAGGGTGGGGACTGAATCGATCGATATAGAAAAAAGTACGCATTAGAAAATTTTGAAAATTTAGGTAATTACTAATATCGGTGTGGCCAATCCAACTAAAATAATTACAAGCAGCTGGCACTTCCGCTTATACCGGAAGTCGATACCAACTTGCTTATTTCAAACGGAACACCCTATATATTTTAGGGTTTTCCAAAAGAGCATAAAATTCTGAGTCGATAATATGTTCCTATACCTAAACCTAGCCGTTTCATAGATATTTGACATTTTATAGAAAATTTGACAGGTGAAAGAAAGTGCAACGGTTTGCAAGAACCGTTGCACTTTCTTCATGTAAAAGATCCTCATTTGCTTCTTGTCGCGTAAACAAAACACAAGGAGAACTACGTTCTACAACTGAAATAAATTCAATAATATCATACCAAGTGTTCCATTTTTCGCGTTACATTTTGTCAACTTCAAACCGCGAAAACTCAAGTCAAATGGAACACCCTGTATTTTTTACTTCAAGTTGTGTAAAATTGAATTCTCTTTTTTCTGATATTAGCATTGTGGGGGTTAAAGTTACAACTTTTTCAAATATTTGCGATTTTATTAGAAATTCATGAATTGTTGTATTCATTTCATCAAAATAGCCATGATTAGA
Source organism: Leptura quadrifasciata (assembly GCA_963675555.1). Taxonomy (NCBI): domain Eukaryota; kingdom Metazoa; phylum Arthropoda; class Insecta; order Coleoptera; family Cerambycidae; genus Leptura; species Leptura quadrifasciata. The sequence continues at coordinate 5,725,461 of OY776681.1, read as the reverse complement.
AACAATCAGTCATTATCTTATGTCAAGAAAATGCCAGCACATATAAATTACGCCCACGAAGACTTTTCAAATTTGTTTATTATTTAGGGAGAATGTGATAAATTAATATCAAGAACTTGCAGCACATTTGCTACTCGATATCCAGAAAAACCGTCACCAAACACTGTAAAACGCATACTGGAAAATTTATGGCCCTGTCAAGGCAAAAGTGCAAAGAAGAAAGCCTATTGTTGATGACGAAAACATTGAAATAGTCATTCTAGGATATTTTCATACATTTCCAAGGATGTCATTAAGACAAGCTGCTCTGGAATCGGGACTATGCAAGGATTCAATTCACAGAATCTTATTAAAACATAAGTTTCACCCGTTTTCATTCCATATGGTTCAAGGATTAAAAGAAACAGATTTCCTAAGAAGACAGAATTTTTGTGAATTTATTTTAATAAGGTCCGAGGGTTACGATTCTTATTTGGGAAATATTATTTGGACAGATGAAGCAAAATTTACTAAAAATGGACTTTTTAATAGACACAATTCGCATTATTGGAGTGACTCAAATCTTCATATGTTGAGAGAGCGAAACTTTCAGGAAAGTTGGCAGTTCAATGTTTACTGTGCCATAAGAAACGATAGAGTGGTGGCATTACAATTTTATCAGGAAAATTTAAACGGTAAATTTAATTTTCCCTTCTGCTAATATGTATAGGTAAATTTTTGTTTTTTTTTTTAGGTGAAAGATATCTGAATATCTTACAAAATTTGAATAATAGCTATTTAGAAAATTTACCTCTCGCCGAACATAGAAACATTTTTTATCATCACGACGGTGCTCCCCCACATAACTCATATTTAATTGATAATTATTTACAAGAAAATTTTTATGATCAATGGATTGCCAATAATGGACCTTTCTTATGGCCTCCTCGCTCGCCCGATTTATCAGTTCTGGATTATTTCATTTGGGGAACTATTAAAAATAAAGTTTATCAGAGCCCATTAACAACCATTGAAGATTGTATGCAAAGAGTAAGAAATGCATTTCAAATCATATCACAGGATTCAATTAGAAGAGCTACCTACCCATGAGGAACTAATCCGAAGGTGCGAAAAATGTATCGAGGTTCGAGGGCGGAATTTTGAGCAATTATTAAATTAAAATGAAATCATATTTTAAATTGATCTTATCTCTGCTATTTTAGTTCATGCCATATCTTCTATTCGATTAATACGCATGTTACAGTGTTAGTGTTATTTTGCGTTTTTGTGGATATCGAGTAGCAAATGTGCTGCAAGTTCTTTTTATTACTTTATCACATTCTCCATAAATAATAAACAAATTTAAAAAGTTTTCGTTGGTATAATTTAAACGCGCTGGCATTTTTTGACATAAGATAATGACTGATCGTTTCTAATCATGGCTATTTTGATGAAATGATTACAACAATTCATGAATTTCTAATAAAATCGCAAATATTTCAAAAAGTTGTACCGTTAACCCCCACAATGCTAATATCAGAAAAAGGAAATTCAATTTTACACAACTTGACGTAAAAAATACAGGGTGTTCCATTTGACCTAAACAAGTTTTCGCGGTTTGAAGTTGACAAAATGTAACGCGAAAAACGGAGCACTTGATATGATATTATTGAATTTATTTCATTTGTAGAACGTAGTTCTTCTTGTGTTCTTTTTACGTGACAAAAAGCAAATGAGGATCTTTTACATGAAGAAAGTTATAACGGTTCTTGCAAACCGTTGCAACTGTCAAATTTTCTATAATATGTCAAATATCTATGAAACGGCTAGGTTTAGGTATAGGATATGCTTCATATTTTCGACTCAGAATTTTATGCTCTTTTCGAAAACCCTAAAATATATAGGGTGTTCCATTTGAAATAAGCAAGTTGGTATCGACTTCCGGTATAAGCGGAAGTGCCAGCTGCTTGTAATTATTTTAGTTGGACCGACATTAGTTATTATCTAAATTTTCAAAATTTTCTGATGCGTACTTTTCTCTATATCGATTGATTCAGTTCCCAGTGAGACACCCTGTATAGGGAGTCGATTTAGGACGCAGTGAATGAATTGAAAGCCACCAAGTATGTAAAAAAAGTATAAACGTGGATATTTAGTAATATAAAATTGTGACAGAAAAACTTAAAACTAAATGAATTTTAAAACTAGTTGACAGAATGGTACCAATTTATATTTCGAATAAAACTACCAAAAATGAGCGCTTTATGTTTATTATTTCCGAAATTTGCAAACTTTATCTGTTAAAATGTCGCGCCAGTAACGCTTCTCGTCTTTTATTTAAATTGTCAGCAATGCAGACAAGGTACCGCAAACAGTAAACCACTTCTTATCGCTGAAGAGTCAAACGCCTGGCTTGTGAAATTGTCGTTCGAAGCAATTTGTTTAATTATCGAAGAAATTTCATTTATTTTTAATCTGTATAAACTTTATAATATGCAGGTAAGTGTAAATTGATAATATTTATAACTTACTACCTAAATTAAGACACATGAATTAATATTGTCGATATTTGAAAACGTAACCTAATTTTCTCTTGACATTTGATTGACATCTTGTCATATTAATTAATTTTCAATATTTGAGGTTAATACGGAGAAAAATCAAAAGCAGTTCTCTCTAGCAATGCTTAAAATACCATCCCTTGATATTGTTACCTCATTAAAATGTATTACACAGCAGCAAAAAATTTGAAAATAGTGAATAACACTGTGGCTCTACTAACCTATGATCTATTCATATAACAGTATTTGGAGGTTTCTACATGATAAGGACCTTTGTACAAGGTCTCCAAATCAACTGCAACTTTAACCCCACTCTATTAAACCAGTATTCTGCTTCTGCACATAATTAAGCGAAATTTCGCGAAACAAACATTAACTCTCGTAATCAATCTAGTAGATGTAAATTAGTCTAGTTTGTGTGGAGGTACTGACCCACTTTCGTTCTTGGTTTCCTTCTGTTTTCCTTGATGGATTAATTACATGAAAGAAAACTTTACAAGCAGTTTCAATACCGGAGGAGACCTCGGTATGCAAGTCAACACATCTGTGAAAACTGACAGTGAACTCTCCAAACATATAGTCCTGTTCGAGTTCTCAAGAAGTTTTATCCAAATTAAGTTGGCTAGTTGTTGCAAGTAATTCAATTTTACTTAAATTATTGTACCTAGTTAACTCACTCAAATAGGAAGATGCATTAAGTATAACCAGCAATAGTTTTTAATAGTCAATATAGAAAAATAATTGTACAGAAATGCGTCTATACTTCGGCCGAAAACTCTAGTCAATAGAGCCAGGGGCGTGCGAATTTAGGAGTTTTGTAAATTCCCTAATATAATATGTTTACGCTGTTGCCTATTTATTTTCCTTTAGTTTAGAGAATTTTGACGAATAACATCAATTTCGAAGGAATAAAAGTCCTCGGATTGAGTTAATTATGCATGAACTACCATATCTTAAATATAAAATATTATGCACAAATCTGACAACATTCTCCACGCATTCAGCGGTGTTTGGTGCGTTAAACCGTTACAACTCAGTTTAAAATCAATGTACATAGAGTACGGTCGTTTATCAGTTGGGCGGTATTAGTTTGTTGTTTATAAATTACGTATTTGTGGTATCATAGTGCCTTAAAATTTTATTTTGTGTCAAATATTTATATTGTATATTGTTTATGAATTGGGCGGCATTAATTTTTGTTTATAAATTACGAACTTGTTGTATCACAGTGCCTTAAAGTTTTATTTTGTTAGTGCTTTAGTGAAAATAAATGTAATTATGGGATATTGTAATATTTTTAAATGTGCAAAAATGGAAGCGGTTCTCGGTTGTTCAAAAGAAGTGGTAAAAATTCATACCCCTAGAAAGTGACCATTAAGCTTCAAGGAGAAGAAAATTATTTTGAATGTATATCAATCAATCAATAAGGCTTTATTTCTTATTTTAATATAAAAAAGTACCTCCCCAGAACCCTCACCGGGTCCGACCGTGCAACCACCGCGCTAATGTGGTGGTAGATTGCATGGCCGGGAGGAGTGGGACTGGTTCGGCTAAAAAGAAAATTAAAACAACTAAATCTAGGCTCCTTCCGTCGCAGGCGGATTATAAAAGGTGTTAAAATTAATGTTTAAAGAACAAACTTAACAAAACTGAATAAAAACTACATACTAAATTAAAACACTTGCGCACTGATCATTTTTAATTTCGTATCTGACGCTAGCACCTCAATTTGAACGAGGCACCTTCCGCGAGATAAGTCAATGCTGGGCTGCGCATGGCTGGCCTAAACTTTGATTTTAAAAAATTTAAGTTGTATATGTTTTGATTTTCTAAAAAATCGTGAAGCGAAATGAATTTAGAGACAAAAATGTACAAAAAGAAAACAAGAAAAAAACAAATGCGATAAAAAGGTTACAAACAGAAAGGAAGAGGGGGACAGGAAAGGTACACCGGCGTGAGTGAGCGGACCATTTACAGAATTTTAAGAGAAGAAAAAATGAAGGGGACGTTCAGAAACCTAATGCGAAGTCTAGAAGAAAAAAATAATATTAGACAAATTCCAGAAAAATAGAATTCGACGTAAAGTTCATAAATTCTTCTATGGTAATGAAATCCCTATTGTTAAGAAAATTTTACAGTCCCTGAATGATGATGAACATATACCCAAAATGGGTAAATCGACGTAAAAAAAATGTTTGCATGATATGAACTTTGTATTTGCAAAAGGAAAGAGAAATAGCCTCCTACTGAGAGAAATGATATTATTTGTTGGCGAAGGAATTATATTCGAGTAATTAGAACTGCCCCAAAAAGAGGAAGAAACTGCTTCTTTAGAGGAGACATGGTTAAATGAAGAACATACTGTAACGTATTTTTGGCAAGATAGAAATGTAAAAAGAGTTCGTCAAGGCCATATGGAAGATTGGTCAACAGGATTAAAAATGCCAACAGAAAAAGGAAGACACTTAATAATAAGGCACATAGGAAATGTTTCAGGATTCGTGGAAGATGAACTTCTATCGTTCGTGTCGAAAAATGTGGCGATTATCATGAGGACATGAATGCGGATATTTTCAAGCAATGGTTTGCAAAAATTCTCGCTCAGATCTGTCGTTATTATGGATAACGCCCCGTACCACAGTCGATTACTGGAAAAATTATCAACCAGTGCATGGCGAAAAGTGCAAATTCAAGAATGGTTAGATGGTAAAGCTATCCTATTCGATGGTGCTTCGCTGAAAGCCGAATTGCTAACCCTAGTGAAACAGCATTCGCCGATATATAAGAAATATATTGTGGATGAAATGGCTAAAGCTAGAGGTATTGAGGTATTACGGCTGCCGCCTTACTACTGTGAACTCTATCCCATTGAGCCTATTTGGGCTGAATTAAAGGGGAATGTTGCAAGAGAAAATAGAACTTTTAAATTAGAACATGTAAAAGGTCTTCTATCCAGTGCATTAAAAAGAGTTACAGATTGGCATAGGGCACGTTAAAAAAGTTGAAGAAAAAATGTGGATTACGGATTCTCGGATTGACGCAGTGGTTGAGCCAATAATAATAAATGGAGCGTGAAAACAAATTTAATTATATTTATTTTTTATTTTATGAAATATTATTTTATATATACCTACATAGATACGTATGTAGCGCCCCTGAGTGCCCGGGATATAAGATTTCTTTCTTTCCAAGTTTACTTACGACTGAATAGTTAGTCGAGCCAATTATTAGGTATAAAGGCGGCACGTTAAATCATTTACTCTATGCGGTCCACCAGATCATGATTATCACAAACAGTAGTCGTGGTTTCCATTTCTAGTAGTCGGATAAAACTTAATATATTTCTCTCGATTCAATGGGATTATGTGGTAGAACAAGGTTCCGCTTTAGTGCCAAATAAGAGCTACTATCCTTTGACGAGAGTGCCGCTTATTTTTTGCGTTAATGACTCGAGTTTTAGGCCGAAGTATAATAAAAAATGTATTTGCGTTAGATACCGAAACTATAATATACAGTGTGATATTTTTAATAGTTCCGTTACTCTCAGTATCATTTTCAGTTGGTCTGGAAGTGGACTTTTTATACAGTCATATTAGAGAGTCTGACTTCGTTGACCTACTATTGGCGATTGAACATTCAGAAGCTTATCTATGATAAAAATCGAATTCTTCCGAAGAAAATACTTTCGTGTATGTAATTCTGGTTAAGCACATGCAGTTATAGTCCAGTCATTGAAGCGAAAAATAGGGTCTTACCTCCGAAATATTTTACTACGAACCGATTTACATGAAATTTTGAAATTAGGCTTATCTTGCCCTTAACTTCAAAAGTAATATTGATCCGACCTCCGTTTTTTATTTTTAAGGGGTGGAAACGACCCCTTAATGAAAAAATTGACATTGAGCCATTTTATCGCTAGAAAACGTATTTAATAATAAGGAGTGAAGTGAAATCGTAAAGTGTTCTCTAACACAATTATCTCATGTTTAACCCATTTTCAACCCCTAAAAAACTTTACAACCCCTGCAAACGACCCCTAAATTGAAAAAAAATACAAAAAAAGACTTTTGTATAACTTAAAAAGATTTAAATATAGAGTAAATATTGTTTTACGTTCTCTACCTTAATTATCATATTTTTAACCCCTTTTCAACCCTCAAAAACAACCCCTCAATTAAAAATTGTATAAAAAAAATTCTTTTGATGAACTCAAAATTATTTAAACGTTGTTCCACGTTCTCGAAAATGACTATCATATGTTTAGCTTTTCAACCCTTAAAACTACTCCTAAATTAAAACATTGAAAATATATGTTTATACAATTAAAAATAATTTAATTATAGAGTAAGTAATCAGACACTTTTTATTGAATAAAATTTAAACTTACAAGTTATCTGGAAATGTACTAGATGTATTATATATACATATATGAACGTTTGTATGTATTCGTGCGTATGTTTCCGATATATATATGCCAAATATGGACATATATATATAAGACAATAGTTTTGGGTTCATATTATTCTTTACTTTCACTCTGCTCCAAATTTTTGTGCTCCGAAATTTTCATTTTACTAAATAGAAAAAAAAAACGTTTAGTTTTTGGACCATAACTCCTTCAATTTTAAAGCTATCACAACTAAAAAAAACCATTTTAAAGGTAATTAAAAGAGCTACAACTTTTTTCATTAAGACATATAGTGTAAAACCCTTCATTTGGAACGGTGAAGGGTCAAAGGGCTCGAGAGAGACTGTGATTGCGCTACCGCGCGCTCTTTAAACAGTCATATCTCCGTCAATTTTGGTCTGACAGGAAAAAAAACGAAATTTTTGTCAAAAAAAGACCAACATTTTTTATCATTACAGTTTTTTACGTATCTTTCATTATTTTTGAAATATTATGAAAAAAAGGTTTTTTTTAAATGAAAAAAAAATTTTTTTCTTAAAATCGTGACTTTTTTGAAAAGTATGCATTCCAAAGCAGCCAAACGGCTGGAATCCAATAAACTCTTCATATTAAAGTTGAATCTAGACGGAATACGATTAATTTTAATTTTGGTGGAAATGGCACTTATGAAACACATCGATTAAAAAAAAAATTAGATGTCCCTCTTTTTTTCATTACAACTCACTTTACGTGCAAAAGACTTTTAACACTGCTCATTTTAAAGATTTTTAAGCACTATAAAAAAGTTTCTGATTGTCATATGGATAAAATGTATCCGTTGTCCGCTAGATGGCATTGAATACATCGATTAAAGTTCAGACAAAAAAACGGCTTTTATCTTCAATATCTCGCTTAATATTGCACTTAGAACACTCTTTAAAAAACCAATTTGTTCTTCTACAATTTTGTTTATTATAAAATTATCGTTAAAACGCATATTTTTTGAGATATTTGCAAAAAACCGTTGAAAAACGTTGGAAAATTCCGAGTTTTCAATCGGCAATAACTTGAAAAGTATTGAGTTTTTGAAAAAACTTTATAGAATACTTTTTGCTTAGAATTGGGTCTTCTATCGATCCCCGAGGTTATTTTGACCAAAGAAATTTCCACTAACGAAAAGGGGTGGCAACCACCCCCAGGGTAAGAACGGAGGTCGGGTCAATATCACTTTTGAAGTTAAGAATAAAATAAGCCTAATTCCAAAATTGCATGTAAATTGGTTGGTAGTAAAACATTTCTGAGGTATAAAGCTTCAATGACTGGACTATTAATAAGAAATACTTGCTTACGTAACAGTGCTCTTTGGTGCTGTTACACCGTTATCTTTTCCGACGCACACCTCTGATGCCCTTAAGGAATGAAACAATCCTATGTTATCTTATCTACAGTTACCTTGTATTTCGAATCTTCGGTGATATTTACGACCTTCTTTGCCCCGCGACTGATTTCGGTTCCGTCGCAAACTATAGAAAATTGCTTCGAATATTTGCTAACTCATTATTTCAAAAGTTCGCCAGTTTTAAACACACAACCTTCTATAAGGCGACGGTTTCCATTTATCGACTCCCACACTTAATAATTCTTGTTTAATGTGGCAAGACTATGTATTTACTTACAGTTTCCATAAATGTGATCGTGATTCAATTTGTGCTTGTCTTTATCGGTTGATAACTTTTTATAATTGTCTAATTGGCGAAGTAAATATTTTATACATGTCTCTCTCTCTCTCTCTCCAGCCTTGAGGGACACCGCAAATGACTTCTGAATTATACCGTCTTGGTCAGTTTCTTAACCCATCCCTTGAAAAGCGAGAAACTGTAATTAATAATACATTTGATAGTTTAAAGTCTCATTTATATAATTAATACATCTCTAAGGCACGCAATAAAAATTTATTACATTATCGTGCCACAACTATATTTACGACCTCAATTAACCGGGAGTAGAAGTCTGGCGAAACAATGCTCCTAATTACCTTTTCGAAATATAATACAATCACATCCATTTGTGTCATTTGCAGGCGATTAAGAACAATCATAAATGTGTGTACATTTATATTATTTTACCTAGTTATGAGGAAAATACTGATAGCCACCCCCTAAAACTTTCCCTTGAGCAGAAGAGAAGATTTGACTGATACCACGTAAATAGTGTCCGGATGGCCAATGACTAAGTTTAAAATGTGAAATTCGAGAACGGCGCCAGACACGCCGCGAATTATAGACCGGAATATTCTAGAATAATCGAGTACATTCGACGCGAGTATGAATACAGTGGATTCAAGCACACTGGGGACAGTTTTATATTAGGCAAGCAAGTGATAAGATGAAATAACAAACACTATTAAGTTGTGATTTAAAGTAACGAATTTATGTTAGATTAAAGTACAATTAGTTGTGTTATTTTTTAGGATTAATTATTGTAAAATTAGTGATTAATAAACCAGTGGTTTGTGTAGATTCTTGTTGCAATTTATTGAAACTACATACAGGGTATTTGCGGGAGATTATAAGCACGTAACAATTGGTGTCAGAAGTGGGATTGGATATTATGGGAATGCATGGATTTATATTTTTTTATATCCTGTCAATAGCAGATGACCGGTTTCAAAAAGCAACGCTACTGACGGGCCAGTCCGTCAGGATTTCTGCTCATTCAGAACAGATAATCGAGGCTGTTTTGCAAGTAAATTCTGGTGGGTACCGCGTTGGCCTCGTTGATAGAGATGATACGATTAAGACGGAAAACATAATCATAGCAAGAACTTTAACCTTGACAAAAGACAAAATTCCAATAAAGTAGTTAATTTAAATCCCCACACAGTGATTTTCAAGAAAGGCGAAGCCATAGGATCCTACGAACCAGTCTAGTGGATAGCAAGGTTCAAGGAGCAAGGGGACAAATGTTCGCCAACCAGTGTAGACAGGGAAGCTTTTTGTTACTTTGTTGGGTTCACAGTCTGAACACTTATCTGAGGATGAACGTAGAGAGGCAATCAAGGTTTTGAAGAAAGAAAGTACGGCGTTTGCCAAAAGCGTAGACGTTCTTACTAAAACTGATACAGTGCAGCATCGGATAGACAGTGGTGATTCAACCGCAACCCGTTAACAACCTAGGAGGCTGCCACTAGCCAAACAGGAAGCGGCTTCTACGATGATTCAGAAGATGTTGCAGGATGGAGTGATTGAGGAATCAACCAGTCCCTGGTCATCACCGGTAGTTTTGGTTGCTAAGAAGGATGGGACTTTAAGATTCTGTGTAGACCACCGGAAGTTGAATGATGTTAGAAAGAAAGACAGCTATCCAATACCACAAGTTGACGACACATTAAGTACGCTGACAGGGTGACGATGATTCTCAACTTTAGACCTTAGAAGTGGGTGGGGCTTCACCCTGACGACAAGGAAAAGAGTGCCTTCTCAACAGATAGTGGTCTATATGAATCCACCGTAATGTCATTTGGACTTTGCAATGCGCCAGCTACTTTTGAAAGATTGATGGAATATGTACTTCGAGGACTAAGCTGGAAGACGTGTCTAGTTTACCTTTACAGACCTTTAAGAAATATTTGGAAAATCTTCAAGAAGTAATTTGGAGAATCAGGAATGCGCACCTAAAGTTGAATCCAAAGAAGTGTCTTTTATTCCAGAAAGAAGTGAAATTCCTTGGGCATGTTGTATCTTCAGAAGGAATACAGACAGACTCGGACAAGATTTCTGCCGTACGAGATTGGCCAAGACCTTCAAATCTTCATGAATTACGCACCTTCCTTAGCTTCTGCACTTACTATAGACGTTTTATGGGCGGATTTGGGGATGTATCGAAGCCACTACACCAGCTAACGGAGAAAAAAGTTAAATAACAGTGGACATCGGAGTGTGAAGCGTCATGGAAGAATCTGAAGACAGCGTTATGCAGTAGTCCCGTGCTAGCATATCCCCAACAAAAGGGCCTCTATATTCTTGACACGGATGCTAGCAATTCCGCAGTTGGATGTATACTATCTCAAGTCCAAAATGGAGAGAAAAAATTAATTTAGTATTTCAGAAAGATGCTGCCCCAAGCAGAGAGAAATCATTGTATAAAAAGGAAAGAGTTATTGACCACTGTTAAATCTATGGACCATTTTCACCAGTATCTTCACACTTCAAAATCAGGACTGACCTTGCTGCGTTAAAATGACTATTGCAGTTAAAAACCCCAGAAGGTCATTTGGCTCGTTGGATACAGAGATTACAGTAGTATGACCTCAGTTGAATACCGACCTGGAAAATCTCATAAAAATGCAGATGCTCTATTAAGAAGGCCGTGCAAAGATGACTGCAAGCACTGCTATTGGGTTGAAAAAGCACAGAGCATGGTAACAGTGAACATAGTTCAAATAGATCTTCCAGAAGATTGGATAAAGGAAATTCAGGAAGTCAAGAACAACTGAATAACAGAGTGACTATATTAAAGGCAAAAGAAAAAGAGACGCGCCCAGAATGTATCAGACAAAAGTGTTGAGCTGAAGACACTATGGGCGCAATAGGACTCCCTCGAGGTTACAGATGGACTGTTAAAAAGAGCATGGAAAGCCAAATGGGAAGGAAGTTACCATGCGCCTGGTGATACCCAGGTGCCGTGTCCCGAAACTACTTCAGGAAATACATGATGGAATCTCCGGGGGGCATTTTGACATTAATAGGACCTTGACTAAAGTAAGGGAACGATTTTATTGGATAAATAGCCGTCGACTGTTCAGCACTGTATGTGGATGGCATTATTTCAATAAAGAAAAATTATTACATCCAAGTGATTGGGATATAGTCAGGGATAATATAAGAGTGAAAGAGGTCTAGAAAGAACCCTTGAAAAAAATGTCCCGATATACATAGCATTCTAGCACCTGACCTTATACAATCATCTTGGTCCGCTTAGAAAATTTCCTTCTATAGACCTCTTTTACCCTTCCGCTATTTTTTCGTTGTCCAAAAATAATCTGAAATGCCCAATAGTTATTTTACAGAAGTTTTTACGCCCATCGTATGGCGAAACTGTTAGCTATCTCTAAGAGTGGCTCGTTTTTGCGCTGAAAACCATTTGTAAGGAACCCATTAGGCGAATTAATTAGATGTCTTTAATGAATTGCATTATATCCATAAGTGCTAATAAACAAACCTATCTCAGCTTTGTATATTAAATTTAAATTACGTACAAGTTAAGCCCTATTCATGAATCAAGTAGGTTCAGAATTACTTCGGTTGCCATGTGAGATTAAATCCTCAGTTCAGAAACACAAACACAATGTGTCTATTTAATTTACTATATGAATTATGATTGCCAACCGTTGTTAAATCCATATCGTATGGTACATTGTCTGAGCTAGATTTCACGTCGGTAATATATATGCCGGTGGCTCAATGTTTGACGTATTTTGCGAGTTCTCCTACAGCTCAACTTTGATCTTGTCACAAGTGAATTCATCTATTATGGTTTATGTCTGAACGCCGTTTCTCGTATTGTGCCGCTCCATCAATGAACAAACTCAAGTACTGTATGAATATACAAATTCAATTTCTTTCTGGAATAACTTTATGTCATGCGAATATCTTCGTTAAACTAGTTACTGTAAATATGGAAAGTTAACATTAACATTAAAGTGAGCTATGAAAATGACAACTGTTGTGTTTTGATAAGCGACATTTCTTTAATGAAATAATCAAAGTGGTTTGCAGTGAAGAAGAAAAAATCCAAATATTTACTTGTTATATACAAAATAACAAAAACAAACGTGCAGCAAGAAGAGCATATAAGGGTTGTATCCAAATCGTCCAATACCATCAGAAAATACGTTCAAAAATATTTACCGAAAGGTGAATAATACCCCCAGTTTTAGTAGAAAAAGCGTGTAGTTCGAGCAAACCAGGAAGAACAGCCAGATATACTGCCTCATTTCGAAGGTAAGCCCATCCATATTTATTCGAGAATAGACTTGTTTGAAACATTGTATTATTTTTTAGAAAATTTTGAATGTAGTATAAATAATGTAGTCGATCAATTAGGTAAAAGTTATTCCAAAATCCAACGTACGTTAAAAAATAATAACTACAGACCATAACTTTACCCATACAAGTTTTAACAGAGACTCATAAAAGGAAAAGGCTGGACTTTTGCCGCTAGATGATTCAAAAGTTGGATGAAGATCCCAATTTTTTTACTGAAATTTATGGACTGATGAATCTTCCTTTTCTATTAGTGTAAGCAAGTTAGTTCGAAAAACAAGGAATAGAAGAAAAAATTTATAAAGTTTTGAAATTTTGGTTATGAACGCTCAGTAGGGACCCAAATACAGATCCGAAGAGTTCTCACCTCTCCGGTGGGAGCTTCATCCCCTCTTGCCCAAAAAACCCCAATCCCCAAAATCCCCAAAAACCCCCAATCGTGACCTCGCGATCTTCTTCGGCGTTTTGATCGTAAACCGCAACTTCTACGAGAAAATGTTGACTTTTTATATTCCCCATAAAATTATCTATAAAAATGTTTCTTACTGTTTTTTGCGTATCTCCCACCCAACGCTCGTAAATGACCTTGGAAAATAAGCATAGTTCTCAGTGCGAAGAGAAAAATGAGCCCAGCGCCATTTTTTGAGGCGATTATTTTGAAAAGTGTTAGTCTGAGCAAAAAAATGTATAGAATCGAAATTAAAGAGCAGTTTTTTCTCTACAAGGTGCATATAAAATAAGATACTTATGAACAAGTGTTAGTGTTTATATGATGATTTTTTTATTATATTTGTGCATTCTGTACTTTGAGCCCATTTCCACACCACCTTTGAGATAGAGCTCTCGGCGCGTTATTTTTTACGTGGTTCCCCCTTAGGCCTATTCCACTAATAAAATATATCTACCATTAATTTTCCTCTGCAAAATCGCCCTCCTCGTCCGAATTGAAACAACTTTGCCCATGACAACTAGAGCACATTGGGGAGTAGCGCAAACCAACTTTTACACAACTACATCGCTTTCCACACCCCTTTTTACAGCCGCAGGATATAAGCTGAAGAATTGAAGTTGGAGCTGGCGCTTCAGTCAGAACCAATGGCATTAGAATGTTTTTAGTTTTTCTCCAGCCCCATTCAGTTGTAGTTAAAGTTTTACCTCGCCACGTATGAATTTGATGAAAGACCCGATATGAATGTTGTGCTAATGCAGCAGATGTAAGTGGTAGTCTGGGCAAAATTACTGCGTGACTGGATTGGCCAAGCAACTTATTAAATGAAATGAACCGGTAATGATTCAAAGATGTCTCATTTCGGGGTGCCTTGTATAAGGCAAGCGTAAATTTCTCATCAGCTCTTGCTATGTCATCTTTCGCCGATGAAGGATTATTGAATATTTCAACCACTTCTTGTAAATCCTTTCTTGAATTTATTAAGTTTATAGTCTGCGATTTTCCTTTCCCAAAAAAGGCAGAAGTGGTGTCGCAGCCACTAAACGTATGGGCAAATAAAATATTATCTTTGCAACCCTTTAAAACTTCCGAAATTTGTAAGTCATGGGAACTATACGCAGCCAACAATTATGAAAAACCTGTTGTTGTTGGGCAAGATATTGATTTGCTAACACTCCTCATCGCTCTTTCTCCATCGGACAAAGACATTCGCTTTTTGAGCGATGCTCAAGGAAATATTAAGAAAAGGGCGTATTTACAAATTTCGGAAGTTTTAAAGGGTTGCAAAGATAATATTTTATTTGCCCATGCGTTTAGTGGCTGCGATACCACTTCTGCCTTTTTTGGGAAAGGGAAATCGCAGACTATAAACTTAATAAATTCAAGAAAGGATTTACAAGAAGTGGTTGAAATATTCAATAATCCTTCATCGGCGAAAGATGACATAGCAAGAGCTGGTGAGAAATTTACGCGTGCCTTATACAAGGCACCCCGAAACGAGACATCATTGAATCATTACCGGTTCATTTCATTTAATAAGTTGGTTGGCCAATCCAGTCACGCAGTAATTTTGCCCAGACTATCACCTACATCTGCTGCATTAGCACAACATTCATATCGGGTTTTTCATCAAATTCATACGTGGCCGCAGGAGTTTCGTAATACACTTTTAATCAACCTCTTCAAAAACAAAGGGAGCGCTGCGGACTGTGGAAATTACAGGGGTATAGCTCTCCTGGCTGTTGGAGGGAAGATACTCACTAAAGCGATGGCAAATAGGCTAACACCTGTTATGGAAAAGTTACTTCCTGAAACACAGAGTGGCTTTAGACCAAACCGAGGCACATCGGATTTAATCTTCACACTTAAACAGCTTCAAGAAAAAGCACTCGAACATCAAGGAGAAATTTACATGGCCTTCATTGATTTAACCAAGGCGTTTGACTCGGTGGACAGGGAAGTGCTCTGGAAAATTATGTTCCGCTTAGGTATCCCTAGAAAATTTGTGGAAGTATGTCGCAGTCTACATACAAACAACAACGCCCAGGTTATGTATAATAATGAGGCAACCGAACCTTTCCAAACCCTCAGTGGAGTTAGGCAGGGATGTGTCCTAGCACCGCTACTCTTTAATTTGTTTACCACTGCTCTAACAATTATTGTTGACAACAAACTGACACTCAGAGGAATAGGTCTCAGATACCGTTTTGATGGCGGTCTCTTTAACATAGGGCGCTTTAGAGCTTTCACGAAGACACGCAGACGATTCATTTGTGATCTCCAGTATGCGGATGACTGTGCACTTTTAGCCTCTACGCCGGAAGAGCTTCAAGAACTTTTAGATATGTATGCCCAGAGCTATGATTCCTTGGGACTTAAAAATCAACATTGGAAAGACTAAGATTATGTCAACTCCTCATCAAGTGAACCAAATAGACATTACACTTAACGGAAATTCTCTTGAAGTGGTGGATCAGTTCAATTACTTAGGCAACGTTGTTAATGACAAAGCAAACATGGACAGCGAGATTCGCAATAGAATTAACGCTGCATCTAGAGCACTCTGGGGTCTTAGAGAGAGAGTATTTGACAACCACGACCTTGCTTTGTCAACGAAAATGGCTGTCTACAGAGCAGTTGTCATTCCAACACTGCTATATGGATGTGAAAGCTGGGTCACTTACCGTCGTCATGTGAAAGAATTAGAACGTTTTCAGCAAAGACACCTCAGAAGTATGATGAAAATCCGTTGGTTCCATCACATATCAAACGTGGAAGTACTCAGGAGAGCAAACAGCCTTCCAATTGAGGTGCTTATTTCAAGAGCACGCCTAAGATGGGCAGGTCACGTTCATCGTATGCATGATAACCGCCTTCCTAAATGTACACTTTATGGTGAATTGCTAAGCGGTAGAAGAAGGCGTGGCGGTCAACGAAAGAGGTTCAAAGACGCTCTCCATGAAAATCTAAAATCCTGCGGCTGACTGCGGTCGACATGTGCTCTCCCGAATTGGCCTCTATAGCCATAGTCGTGTGCACCGTAGATGAATGGGAATTACAATAAACTACACCTGTTACTTGTTTTTTATTGTACACAATTTATCGACTGTAACATTTTTATACTCGGACTCGAGTAACGGCTAATATAATATAAATACGTGGCGAGGAAAAACTTTAACTACAACTGAATGGGGCTGGAGAAAAACTAAAAACATTCTAATGCCAGTGGTTATGACTGAAGCGCCAGCTTCAACTTCAATTCTTCAGCTTATATCCCGCGGCTGTAAAAAGGGGTGTGGAAAGCGATGTAGTTGTGTAAAAGTTGGTTTGCGCTACTCCCCAATGTGCTCTAGTTGTCATGGGCAAAGTTGTTTCAATTCGGACGAGGAGGGCGACTTTGCAGAGGAAAATTAATGATAGATATATTTTATTAGTGGAATAGGCCTAAGGGGGAAACCACGTAAAAAATAACGCGCCGAGAGCTCTACCTCAAAGGTGGTGTGGAAATGGGCTCAAAGTACAGAATGCACAAATATAATAAAAAAATCATCACATATCTTATTTTATATGCACCTTGTAGCGAAACTGCTCTTTAATTTCGATTCTATACATTTTTTGCTCAGACTAACACTTTTCAAAATAATCGCCTCAAAAAACGGCTTATTTCCAAGGTCATTTACGAGCGTTGGGTGGAAGTTACGCAAAAAACAGTAAGAAACATTTTTATAGAGAATTTCATGGAAAATATAAAAAGTCCTATAACATTTTTTCGTAGAAGTTGCGGTTTACGATCAAAACGCCGAAAAAGATCGCGCGGTCACGATTGGGGGTGGTTTTTTGGGCAAAAGGGGATAAAGCTCCCACCGGAGAGGTGGGAACTCTTCGGATCTGTATTTGGGTTCCTACTGAGAGTTCATAACCAAAATTTAAAAACTTTATAAATTTTTTCTTCTAAAAAAGCTAATTTTCCTACACTATATAGCAGGATTTTGTTAATAGGAAAAATCAAAGATCGTCGAAAAACAAACACAACAGGAAAAGATTGGTAAAATAAATTAAAAAATCAGGAAGAAAAAATGTTAGCGTGTTTAGTGAGAAATTTTCAAAAACAAAATTGTTGGACCTATATTTTATGATTACATTTTAACTTAAGTTACCTATCTGGAAATAATTATCCCAGAAGCAGAAAATATTCTTTTGCAGAATTTTCCGGAAGCCGAACTTGATGATACGATTTGGATGTAGGATGGGGCAACTCCGCATGTAGGATAGGGAATAATGGAAAAATTAAATGGCCATCTAACAGCCCGGGCTTGACCCCATGGATCTTTTGAGGGATTTCTAAAAGACATTGTCAATGATAGTAATAATAACAATAATAACAGTATTCAGGTCATTAAAAAATTTCATCAAAATCGTTAGTCATTTTTGAGAAAAAAATATTTTAAGTTTTTCTTTCGATCGTTAGAGGCTAGGTATAAAATTTGAGCAATATCGGTCGAGCAATTTGGGCTCTAGGTGCAACTACAAACGGCAGATGGCTGGCATACCTACATTATTTTAAACCCACTTTTAAGTAGATTTCTCATCTACCTATTGCAGAGTGCAGCATGTCACGACATCGGGAAAATTTCACTATAGTTTCTTCGATTATGGTCCCCAGACCCCAAAAATGTCCCCCGTTCAAAAGTTTATTTACAGGGCGTAACGCAACTTATCCGAACAATTTTAACCATAGATGCACCTTTAAATAAGAAGTCGATTTCTTAAAAAAATTTTAAATAAAAGTTCAACACAAAAAAGATACAAATTGTTAAAATTACAAATTAATGGAAATATTAAAATAACGTATTATTTCTATAAAAACTGTTGAAAGTTCTGTCCATTGACATTCGAGCACACCTGAATCCATCTAATATTGTCACACTAGCTGAAGTCTTCCTTCTTGCTGTTCCCGAAGACGCAGATTATGGACAGCTGTTGTGATACGTTCACGTAATATATCGATATTGCCAACTTCGGTTTGGTAGACCTCATTTTTTAAATATCCCCACAAAAGGAAGTCAAGAGGATTTAGATCCGGGGACCGCAGAGGAAAAGCTACAGGTCCACCCCGTCCGATCCAACGTATTCCGTTTAATTGGGTCAAGTAACCTCGGCCTACGAAACGATAATTTGGGGGCGCACCATCATGTAAAAACCGCATCCGACTTCGGATCTCCAAGGGCACATCTTCAAGAGGACCAGGAAAATCATTACGGAGAAACTGCAGATGTTGCTGACCATCCATCTGATTTGGCAATATGAACGGACCAACTAGGCGTTCATCGATGTTCAAAGTGATTCCGAACTACTTGATGAGAATTCCCAATGGTCTAAACGTGCATATTATGTAGATTATGCGTAAAAATAGCGTCATCAGTGACCAAGACATCGACAAATTTTCATTAATTTGTAACTTTAATAATTTGTATCCTTTTCTGTGTTGGACATTTATTACTTTTTTTTTTTCAAGAAACCGACTTCTTATTCAAAGGTGCACTCTAGAGGGCACATTTCTCAACGGATCAAGACGAAATATGGCAGGCATATACTTTGGGTCCATATCTCGGTTAAGTTCGAAGATGGATCAAATCCCTTTCTTCGTTTCAAAATGGCGGCGATTCAAAGTCTTCAAAAAATCCTGAAAATGTTATTTCGAATCAAACATGTACATACAATCCATCGTTGGATAGTGCTCATCTAGCCCTGCAACTTTTGACAAAAAAATTTTTTGCCAAAACGCATAGGAAAAAATTTTAAAATGGCGGCGGTCTTTAAAAAATCCTTAAAATTTTATTTCGAATCAAACATGTACATGCGATATAGGCGAAATATACCTTTCCGACTGGACCCTGCCATCGGGTTTTTTTTTTGGCTTCAGGAGACCTGAAAACATCTAAATTCACCGAAAACTCAAAATCAATTTTTTGCATGATCACAAAACTTTCCTGTATAACACTAGGTATATGGGAAAGTAAAAACGTTTTCGGCGCTTTTCTTTCGTATTTGTTTTAAAAAAACGTCGAAACAAACTTTTTTCGATGAAAAAAGTTACCTAAAGCGTCCAAATTTCTACGATTTTTCGAAATTTTCGAGACGCCAGTACAGAATTTGACTTTGTCATGGTTGCATCTTGTCTAAATAAACCCTTCTGATACTTTTTAATAATATCGTTTTGTAAAATGAGCGAGAGAAATGAATTAAGAAGTATTTTTGCCAAAAATGGCAAATATGTATCAAAATGTTCACATTTTCCCAGATTTTAGAAAAACCAGTGGATAATTTGACTTTGCAGTACTTGCATATTGTAAAAAAAATCATTTGTGATAAGTATATCTTATCAATTTAATTTTCAATAATAAGCAAAAAATTGTTCGATTGTATTTTATTCTACTATCAAGCCGTTAATTACCTCACATTTAAAAGTGTTGGACTTAATTTGGCCGTAACAGAACCCTACCATCAACACGTGTTAGGGATATATTTGATCACAAAATTTATTCCACATTTTAAAAACTGCCATGTATTTTATAGCCATCCCCTGCTGTTACTCCTACAGATACAACATTTTTTATAACAACATGAAAACCAACCCTTCATTAAAAATACGTTTACTCCCCATATTATTGGCATTGAATTGAAAAATCATAAAATTAGATTACGTATAGAAACAAAATTGTTTAAAATGAAAATAAAAGAAAATTACAACGAATCGGTCTGTGCTTTGATCTGCTACGATTTTGTCATAGTAAAAGTAGGTATCAGTATCCTTAAAATATGCATTAACCAGTAATGTTGGTAGCTTAATACAAGACATGTAAATAGTTTGCTAATGTCATTTGTTGTTGAACTCAGAGTTTAAAATCAAATAACTAGATACCTAGCAGCCAACTTTGCAACATACAATGTATTCACTTACCGCAAATCCTCGCTGTGTCGGACAGTTTCCTCACTCACTCACAGCAGTTAATTATTAGACAATCTTTTCACGCACATGATTTACATTTCCCGATTTGAAAACTGATTTAAAATTACAACACAAAAGCAACACAATTTCACGGGTAACAATTTCAATACCAACGCCGCGGTAAAAACAAATGCCGATCGTAAAAGGCCTACTACAACAAATCGCGCTTATTTCGTCGCGTTCGAAAATCAGGCGCTTACGGAAATGGTATCTTGAAGTAAAGACGTCACACACAAGAATGATTAGGTTACAGAACGTGGCTTATTCAAATTTGAGTATAAGAACGTAATGTATTGAGAATTAGGATGCTCATTGCAGTAATACAATTTGATTTCTAGTCCTAATAGTGTGTTAGAAAAATGAAACTAACATTTAATTCGATAAAGAGTGGCTCAAGCATGGGATATTTGTATACATTTTCCGGGAATGGTACAAGATTAAAAATAAAAATTAAAAACTTTTTTCTCGGGGATGCGGAATAGGGGTACGAACTCTCGAACTCGGTACCCACTTCGGTAGAGCTGAAAAGTCGAAATTTGATATACATAAATATTACCCTCAATGCGAAGAGGAAAAACTTCATATACAGGGTGGGGCAACATTGCATCGAACCTCGATATCTCGAGTTCTACGATAGCTAGAAATTTTTAAAAAAATTGAAAGTAAACTAGATAAAAAAGTCTATAACTGGAAATTATTTTCGAACATACAGGGCGAGCCAAAACGAAATTACAGGACCAAGTGGCTTCCTTTTCAAATGGAATGCCATGCATATCAGTACATTTTTTGAAGCCTCTTTTTGGGCTCTATTCATTTCTATATTAGCATTTAATATCTCCCAGCCACTTGGATGTAATGAATTTTTTTGTTGAAATAATGCAATCTGCAGATGGATAGAGGTTGCAACCTACTTCATATACAGAAGTAGGTTGCAACCTCTAACAGGTTTTTACAACAAAATTATTGCCTAGTGCACTGACAAACGTCTCACTAACCAAGATAGCATCATCAGTAGACAATTAGAATTATAAATATGGCAATTATTCTAAAAAAGTGTACCTATTTTCGAAATACTATACTACCATAGACTACTATAAAGTATTTTACAGAACGTTGTCTAAAAAAGAGGGAATGTTTGAGAGTATTTTAAACTACCTTCCAGATCACCTCTGAGATCCTCTTAATAAGTTAAGGAGATCTAGATTTGTCTGGGTAAAGGAGACGGTGCCCTACAGTTTATAGTGGAATCCGAACCACTTCTTGAGGATAATTTAAAATTACTCCGCAGTACATGAGTAGGAAAATGTTCAGTAATTATAAAATAATTACAATAAAGTTTACTTATCGTTTGTTTGTATTACGTAATGTTTGCTTTGTAAAATTAACAATTTTGTGATACGGTTGTGTTTTAACCTAAATATGAGTAAAATTCCTGCACTGAAAATGGATGCCTGTGTGGGAAGTTGTAACGAGACTAAATGGAAAAATAAATAAATAATCAACACCAGATATATTTCCCTCAGGAAAAGACTTATTCATATCATCATATTTAAAAAATATAGACTTATCCTTTAGCAGTGTATTTAGTTCTACCAACGCAATGCGTAAATTCTTGGTATCAAATGACTATCCCTTTCTAAACGTTTACTGCTGTGCAATAAAATATAACATCCAATTTTTCCAATTTAATTGGCGTGATTTTAGCCATAAAATAGCAGAACGGTAATTGGTGTATGCGGACTGAATGGCCAATGTGGCGGGACTCTCCGAGATTGATTTAGGACCTTAACTGTTTCCTTCGGTATTGTGTAGTTTATTGTTGTAGCAATATAGTAAATCAGCGAGGAAATAGAGAGATGCCTGTACGTCCTTGAATAATTAATAGTTCAGATTCTGCTGGGAACTCAACCACTTCATTAAATCTTTGTTGATGGGGAGTAAATAAAGGAAAACACAGGATACTACTAGGAACATCACTTAAATAACCGTCGACGAAAATATCATTACATATTTTATAAATCGTGAATGGTAAATCAAATAATAATATCAAATTCATTTCATTTCATTTTCCCCTGTTGACTCGTTAAAGAAACATTTTAAAAACATTGTACTGCATGAATCATATCTTGGTTTGTCCCACCTGAAAAACTAATTTTAAAGTTATTAAATAAAAACCAAGAAAACTGTTAGAAAATGTACAATATAACAAAATATAATCATATTTATTTAAAAGTCGTATTGCATAAAAAATTTACGTACAAAACTACACGAAAATTTGTTTACAAAATCAATGAGAGATTCTGTTGCATTTTTCGAAGTCAAATTCGGATAAACTGGGAAAATTCTTCTCATACACGTGTGTGTAAAATGTTAGCTGATATACAGAGCATGCATTCCAGACAGGCCCTAAATATGGTTACTTTGGGTTCAACCACAATAAAAGGAATGTTTATATTTGATATATTTTATTGTATTATTAATGGTAAAATGTATAGAAAATAACTAATTATAAAGAAATTTGTAAATTTATATTGGATAATTTAATGTTCAGAAAATTGTAAATAAAGAATAACATTTAACTTATCTGCATATAAAACAAAGTGTTTAAAGTAATCCTAATACAGAAGCATAATTTTAACATTCCAACAAGTAATAGCAAAATAAACACCGTTTAAACAAAAAAATATTTACTCTGCAATAAACTGCTATAATCGGTATAGGATGAATTCAATCCGGAGAGAAGCGAGCTGCAGAATCGGGTGAGGAAATTTTCGATAACACGACGAGGGAGCATACCAACCGGATGGTTATAAAAGGTATACCTTTTCGTTACATATGAGCTCTAATAAAAAAATTTATAATAAAACATTTATTCAATTCATCAGTTCACAAAAATAAAAAGGCCTAAGTAATATTAAGATTTGTTATTGTTCTAAACCCATTTAAATTTAAAATTCACTGTAATGTTAAAACCATTTAAATCTTTAATATATTTAATCATATCTTATTTCAACTTGTGACTTTTATTGATAACTATCTAGAGCGAACCCACAAGATACTCTGAGAACAAACATTGTATAAATTCAAACTCTAAAGAAATAAAACCTACAATATACCCTGAGAAAACAATTTTACTAACAAAAAATAAAAAGATTAATCAAATTTTAAAACAAAATACATTTTTATGATAAATCATTATATTACACTATGTATGCTTCTTTCAAAATCAAATATAGAATTATAAAAATCTTATTACATAATAATTTGATACATATCATAGATACCATTAAGATAGTCACAGACCTAGATACCAGAGATATATTACTTATGGTGGGCATATCCAAAAGAGAGAGAGAGAGATCCGATAAGGAAATATTTATTATTTTTGGCTATAACTTTTTTTTAATACATATATTGGCAAAAAAAGCATAAAACTACCTAAGTAAGTAGTACAGGTGTAGTGATATGAGTTTTCGCTCTATAATTTCAGTTGTTTGCAAAATAGTTAGATTTAATTTTAAAAATATAATTACATGTTTGTATGTTAGGATTGACAAAAAATGATTTTTCTAAAATACGTTTTGAATCTGTCAAGATTATTAAAATGTTCACTTAATTTGCTTAAAAATCGGCAGATCTGTGTAATCGTGAGAATTAATAAAAAAATCTCCAGGGAGACCTAACGGTTGATCAAAAACAAGTTCCGTAGAAGAACATTGTAAATCTTCTTTTGGCCGAATGAAATGATTGGAAGTTCACTCTTCCAATTCCTGGAATTAGATCTGGCAATCAACGTTGTTTTTAGAGTTCTGTGAAATCTTTCAACAAACCCATTACTTTGAGGATGATATGTATATCAACAAATACTTCAGAGCATTGATTTTGTATTAGAACCTCTTTGATACGTTTTTTCTCGTTATTTAATATTTCATTATTAGATGAAATTAAACATTTGTGAACATGCTTGGGAAAACCGACATAGAATAAACTGGGACTCGGCAAAAATTTTAATAATAGAGGCAGATAACAAAAAAAGAAAAATTAAAGAATCAGCAATAATTTTATTAAATGAAGATAAATGCGTATCGAATTGTTCTGTAGATATTTGTACAACCTGGCTACCAATGTTAAAAGAAGAACTTAACAAACTCAACATTATCTAAAAGAAAATATCATCGGTTGTGTAAGTAGTAAGTATCTATTGAAATAACATAAATAGATTCTTAAGCGTTCTTCGAAAAAAAGCTTTGTAAACGGAAAGAAACTACTTTCTGTGTTTATTCCGATTTATATTATTTGTAAAAAATAACATTTTACTCTTCCCTTGACGTAAACGTCCCGGGCGCAAAGGCTTTTTCCAAAAGTTCCATTATTTTGTAGACTTGATTTGTTTTTGAAGAGGAAAGTACATGTGGTAGAAAACGCAAATAAAAGGAAAGAATATTCGTAGAATGCCACAAATAACTTTCAGACAATATGTACAATATATAATTATATAAAACTTCTCATTAATCCTCTTAAAATGGCCATGGCCAATATAATTTTAAATGAGTAAAACTAATCAAAGGATAAATGTGAACGAAACCCCAATATGCAATTGTTTATCTTATTACACAGCGTTAATAAGGTATTTGTAATACTTTAATAAACCGATTTATAAACTTCCCTGCCACCATTTTCCTGGAGGCGCAGTGCAAATGTGACCTTATTCCAGAATGCAACTCAGGTCGACTTACTTTGCCATCTTCCATAGCTGCGGACGCATAGGCTTAGCGCTGTGACCGCCATCGATTAGGACTTACTGAAAAAGCCCCTGAGTGAGTATAACATTTCATTACGGCAATATTATGCTCCTACGCAATAACTATGACCCTGCCCTTTCAAGAAAATGACTGTACAATATGATTATCTCAATATTATGATCCGTTCTAGACGACATGCAAGTAAATTGATATTCTAGAGTGCAACAGTGATAAAATCAATTTTCTTGTATATTACATTACATTGTATAAAACGCGAGCAAAGGAATGAGATATGAAAGGATCTTTTATTAAAGCACGAAATATGCATACGGACTGAGCATACATATTAATCGAGAACACGAGGCTTTGGTAAATATAACATGGCTCAATTTAAAAATTTATTTCGCTGTATAATTTTCAACGAGGATAAAACGGTAAAATGGGAGCAAAGGGGAGGTTCGGAGGCATAAAGCCAGCAGTTTGAAAATATACAATGCAATTAAAGATATTGTGAATAATTTTACTATATAGGAATACTATAGAGTGCGCTATTCTTCTATTTAATAGACTCGACAAACCTCTCTAACATAACGCTTTGTGAGTAACCAATTGTAGGGATAATTGCCATCTTCGTTAAAATACAAATACTTAACAAAACGGCGTTGAACGTTTTCAATACTGTTTATGTATGTAACATATCCCGGGGACCATACCAGTGAGCAATATTCTAATTATGACCGTACAGGGGAAAAATATAACATTTTCATTACCTCATCTGTATTATTGAAATCCTTAACATTCCTAATTACAAATCATAAAAGCTTTTTAATGCTGAGGATACAACTAAATTTACATGTTCATTAAAATTTTAGCTTCTGCCAAAGGTAACACCAAGATCCTTAATTGTAACTGGTTTTTGTAGCTGTTGACTATTTAAATGGTAATTATAACAGACGTGAGTGCGGGCTCTGTAAAATGTAAATGCGCTACACTTAGATACATTAAGAGATAAATGATTTAGCATGCACCAATTATTTATCTTATTTAAATTATTTTGAACGCGCATATAATAAGCTTAGTACGTCCAGATCTGAGGCAAGTGTGTTAATGAAAATGTTAAATAGTAACGGCCTCAGCACAAATCCCTGGGGAACAGTTACACTAGCTAAGATATCGAAGGATTTGAAACCACAGTATTCTACATATTGCCTATTTTCTAAATATGAAGTAATTAAATCTAATAATGCCAACGAAAATCCGAATTTACTTAGTTAGCTTTTGTATCAGAATACCGTGATCTAGACGATCAAACGCCTTGGAGAAATCACTAAATAATATCAAACTGTTTGTTATCATCCAGTTTTTCAGAAATATACTGTGTAACACAAGTTAGATTAGTTTCAGCGGTTCTGCCTGGTACAAATCCATGTTGATTTGTTACAGTTTGGTTTTGTACGTACTAGTGCCTTCTGTAAGTCGGACAGGAATATGCATTTTTTTCTAGCGTTAAGTGTAATAATTGCATAATTACACTTAACTTGTAATTCAGCGCTCGGCGGGACACATAGCCCGGAGAGTAGCTGTTGGTTGCAGTCTGGTTACGTTCCTTATAGTAAAATAAGGATTTTATAGAGGAGTTTGCGACTAAAAATATTATGTTTAATATTCCGCCCTCTAAAAGCACATTTGAACTATGCTAAGCCCAGTCAGGCTATTTATTTTTCGATTGCAACAGACACTGGACCGCTAGATGGCGCCTGCTGACTATTTTACATGTCGCTATTGTAAAAATACCGGGATGTACCAAGTAGTCAAAGGATCCTCGTGCTTGTCGTCACATGCCTACCTTGCACTGACGAGAGCCAACAGCTCGAAACTGCAGTCTGCAAGTGGTGTGTGACGACTGGCAGGAGAGCTCCTTTAAGTAGGATCAGTCTTCCGGCTGGTGTTTGTTGCAATCGAAGCATTAGCGTTTTGATGGTAATATGCAATTATTACACTTAACGCGCCAGACTTGTAACTTGTAATTCAGCGCTCGGCGGGGCACATAGCCCGGAGAGTAGCTGTTGGTTGCAGTCTGGTTACGTTCCTTATAGTAAAATAAGGATTTTATAGAGGAGTTTGCGACTAAAAATATTATGTTTAATATTCCGCCCTCTAAAAGCACATTTGAAATAGATAATGACGTGTCCAGAGTAAACTCAAAATTTGTTGCAAAATTGCAAATGATGGTTATCGATCTATAATTTTCCGCGTTATATTTATTGTTTTTTTATAAACGTGACACAAACGAGAGATTTCCATACATCAGGGAGTATTCTTTCCTATTATTTGGGTTTTCTACCACATGTACTATTATCCTCTTCAAAACAAATCACCGAATCTACAAAATAATAGAATTATTGGAAAAAAGAGCCTCTGCGCCCGTGACGTTTACGCCAAAGGAAAAGTCAGAGGTTATGTTTTGCAAATAATATAAATCGGAATAAACACAAAAATAATGTATTTTGCTGACGTTTCGGAAAGTAATCTCTTTCCGTTTTCAAAGCTATTTTTTGAAGAACTCTTATTTTGCTGTGTATGTCAAATACACAGCTTTAAGATTCTGTTTATGTTATTTCCATAGATACTTACTACTTACACAGAACAGAGAACTGATGATATTTTTTAGATAATGTTGAGTTTGTTAAGTTCTTCTTTTAACATTGGTAGCCAGGTTGTACAAATATCTACAGAACAATTCGATACGCACTTATCTTCATTTAATAAGATTATTGCTGATTCTTTAATTTTTCTTTTTTGGTATCTGTTTCTTTTGTTAAAATTTTTGAGTACTTGCAATTTTAGGGACAAATTAAAAATAATTGTAAGTGGGTTCCCAAAAACGTGTGCATAGTCCTTTACTATAAATGCAGGTACATTGTTTGGTCCTGTAGTACGTTTATGATTAATTTTCTTGAGTGATTTTAGTACCTCAATTTCCGACACCATCGTCAGGCATAAACTGTTACTGTTTGCATCGGGAGGGATTTTTATTGCTATAGTATTAGCGTTCAAATATGCCGCTTTATCGAAGGTAGCAAATGCATTAACAATATTCTGCCGGAGGAGGTAAGAAATGTCCCGCTGGGAAGGATTCTCCCCTTCGGTCTGGAGTCAGGCCTGGATGGGGTTATCCACTGATCAGTTAGCGGATGCACAATGGGCCACTAGGCCTGAGTGCCGCGATTTATGATTGCACTGCTAAGAAGAAGAAGAAGAACAATATTCTGGGGATTTGTGTGATGAAGGCTATTATATGTAATATTATCCGGAATCGGGCTACAACCTCTTTTAATATCTACATATGACCAAAATTTTTTTGATCATGATGTTATTTTGCACATTCAATAAATAATTCTCGTATGATTGTTATGCCAAACTTGCAAAGGAGATCCGTTGAAAAAGAATTGAAGCTTATGTCAAGGCATGTGGGGGTTTAGTTGAGGATAGTATTAATAATTTGATACCGTTGTAATGAGTTATTAGAATTTCATTTCGAAGTTAAATATATCAAAATTATTCAAATTAAATTGAACTATTTATGTTTTTTTATTCATTTTCATCGTAGCTTGCTTTGCACTTGGAAAGGATAAATAATTTTTGAGTATAAGTAAGTCTTAATGACTTATTTTAAAACCAATTTGGCTGAAGTCGGGCAATAACTCAAAAGTTAGACGGACATTATGATCCTAAATGAGATCACTTAAAGAAAAATGTTTTCTTAACCGCCTCTCAAGTTACCGAAGTAACCCCCTGGAAGATCTCAAGGATCTTGTGCTAGGTAAAGAGAGACGAAGCCCTACAGTTTAATGTGGACTCCGAACCACTCTTGGGGCAATTTTCTTAATGAAAAATCGTTTCGCCTTGCGGGAATCGAGCCCACTTCGCTAGGCAACTCAGTTTGTTAGCCAGACGCTTTAACACACTGAGCTACCGTCTGTATATTTAAATAACGCAGTCTTTTAGTTTCTAGACACAAAGCTACGTAGATCACCCTATTTAACATTGAATCATTATCTACAAAAGAATATATATATTCAGAAAGATTCGTGGAAGAAACAGGAGGCGAGTGAAAATCTTCCGACTTCCTGTTTATAAATATATCTTACGAACACTCCCTTATTACTTATTTACACTGAAAGAACACAGAGGTCAAAAGCCTTCTCAGAGTTTAAAAAAACAGTGGCACCCTTGAGAACAGTATGCGGGGTCATATTTACAGCGACCGCCCGACCCACACCATTAAAAAAGTAATTCTACACTAAAATTGCTTGTGGGGTTCAACTGAACATTGTCACGTTCCGCGTACGGACGCTTGCATTTTAGAGCAAAGGAAAATCTCTAACTAAACATTAGTTAATTTTCAACTGTTTGCTATCTTGCTGCAGTGCTCCCAGATATCACTTTGAAATTTAATTAATTCGATTGGTAATGCAGATATTTAATATTGCTGATCCTTAATGTTGGTTTTTTCAGTATCAGTGTGTTAACAAAAACTTTCGACAATTTCATCGAGTTGTCATAAGGTTTTATGGCATAAGGCTTTCTTTTGCTGAGTTACGTTTTAATATTCATACGTTTCCTTCGTAAATAAATATTTTTTTATATAGCGGAGAAAACAATAAGCAAGTTTTTTTTTTACTGCTAGCTAACACCAATTTTCTCCTTTATTCGTTTCTTCTGCTAAGCACGGTTAGCTGGTTATTGGTCACATCTACGGGTCACATGAAATGAACGCCGCGAGACACCATGTTTAAGGCATACATATGTCAGCAAAGGCCTCCTTCAAAGCGTCGTCAGTTCAATTTGGATTTAAAAGAGATTATTAAAAGCTTAAATTGGTGGCGCCGTATGATAACAATCGACAAAATACGTTCGGACAGTCAATAAAATGTTTGTGCAGAATTATCTATAATTTTTGGCATTATTACGACGTTGTACAGGGTGTCTCACCGGGAACTAAATCGATCAAAAAAAAAAAATACGCATCAGAAAATTTTGAAAATTTAGATAATTACTAATGTCGGTGTGGCCAATCTAACTAAAATAATTACAAGCAGCTGGCACTTCCGCTTATACCGGAAGTCGATACCAACTTGGTTATTTCGAACGGAACACCCTATATGTTTTAGGGTTTTCGAAAAAAGCATAAAATTCTGAGTCGAAAATATGTAGCATATACTATACCTAAACCTAGCTGTTTCAGAGATATTTGACATTTTATAGAAAATTTGACAGGTGCAACGGTTTGCAAGAACCGTTATAGCTTTCTTCGTGTAAAAGATCCTCATTAGCTTCTTATCACGTAAAAAGAACCAAGGAGAACTACGTTCTGCATCTGAAATAAATTCAATAATATCATACCAAGTGTTCCGTTTTTCGCGTTACATTTTGTCAACTTCAAACCACGAGAACTTGTTTAGGTCAAATGGAACACCGTGTATTTTTTTACGTCAAGTTGGGTAAAATTGAATTCCCTTTTTTCTGATATTAGCATTGTGGGGGTTAAAGTTACAACTTTTTGAAATATTTGCGATTTTATTATAAATTCATGAATTGTTGTAATCATTTCATCATAATAGCCATGATTAGAAACAATCAGTCATTATCTTATGTCATAAAATGCCAGCACGTTTAAATTATACCAACGAAAATTTTTAAATTTGTTTATTATTTATGAAGAATGTGATAAAGTAATATCAAGAACTTGCAGTACATTTGCTACTCGATATCCACAAAAACGCAAAATAACACAAACACTGTAACATGCGTATTAATCGAATTGAAGATATGACATGAACTAAAATAGCAGAGATAAGATCAATTTAAAATATGATTTCATTTTAATTTAATAATTGCTCAAAATTCCGTTCTCGAACCTCGACACATTTTTCGCACCTTCGGATTAGTTCCTCATTAATTGAATCCTGTGATATGTTTTGAAATGCATTTCTTACTCTTTGCATACAATCTTCAATGGTTGTTAATGGGCTCTCATAAACTTTATTTTTAATAGTTCCCCAAATGTAATAATCCAGAACTGATAAATCGGGCGAGCGAGGAGGCCATAAGAAAGGTCCATTATTGGCAATCCATTGATCATAAAAAATTACTTGTAAATAATTATTAATTAAATATGCATTATGTGGGGGAGCACCGTCGTGCTGATAAAAAATGTTTCTATGTTCGGCGAGAGGTAAATAGTTATTATTCAAATTTTGTAAGATATTCAGATATCTTTCACTTAGAGAAAAAAAACAAAAATTTAACTATACATATTAGTAGTAGATAAAATTGTAATGCCACCACTCTATCGTTTCTTATGGCACAATAAACATTGAACTGCCAACTTTCCTGAAAGTTTCGCTGTCTGAACATATGAGGATTTGAGTCACTCCAATAATGTGAATTGTGTCTATTAAAAAGTCCATTTTTAGTAAATTTTGCTTCATCTGTCCATATAATATTTCCCAAATAAGAATCGTGACCTCAGATCTCATTAGAATAAACTCACAAAAATTCTGTCTTCTTAGGAAATCTGTTTCTTTTAATTCTTGAACCATATGGAATAGAAACGGGTGAAACTTATGTTTTAATAAGATTCTGTGAATTGAATCCTTGCATAGTCCCGATTCCAGAGCAGCTTGTCTTAATGACATCTTTGGAAATGCATGAAAATATCCCAGAATGATTATTTCAATGTTTTCGTCACCAACAGTAGGCTTTCTTCTTTGCATTTTTGCCTTGACAAAGCCATAATTTTTAAAATTTTCCAGTATGCGTTTTACAGTGTTTGGTGACGGTTTCCGTTTTTCTGGATATCGAGTAGCAAATGTGTTGCAAGTTCTTGATATTACTTCATCACATTCTCCATAAATAATAAACAAAATTAAAAAGTCTTCGTGGGTGTAATTTAAATGTGCTGGCATTGTTTGACATAAGATAATGACTGATTGTTTCTAATCATGGCTATTTTGATGAAATGATTACAACAATTCATGAATTTCTAATAAAATCGCAAATATTTCAAAAAGTTCCAACATTAACCCCCACAACGCTAATATCAGAAAAAAGGGAATTCAATTTTACACAACTTGGCGTAAAAAATACAGGGTATTCCATTTGACCTAAACATTTTTCGCGGTTTGAAATTGGCAAAATGTAACGCGAAAAACGGAACACTTGGTATGATATTTGAATTTGTAGAACTTAGTTCTCCTTGCGTTCTTTTTACGTGACAAGAAGCAAATGAGGATCTTTTACACGAAGAAAGTTATAATGGTTCTTGCAAACCGTTGTACCTGTCAAAATTTCTATAAAATGTCAAATAGCTCTGAAACGGCTAGGTTTAGGTATAGGATATGCTACATATTTTCGACTCAGAATTTTATGCCCTTTTCGAAAACCCTAAAATATATAGGGTGTTCCATTTGAAATAAGCAAGTTGGTATCGACTTCCGGTATAAGCGGAAGTGCCAACTGCTTGTAATTATTTTAGTTGAATTGGTCACACCGACATTAGTAATTATCTGTATATTCAAAATTTTATGATGCGTACTTTTCTCTATATCGATCGATTCAGTTCCCGGTGAGACACCCTGTATACCAATGATGTACTACGCACTTGGTATAAATATTTGTACTTTTAGTGTACTTTTAATATAATTTCGCCATCCTGTAACTGGTTACCTGTTGGGTGGTTGTATCTAAAATAAGCTTTTATAAATTCCCAAAAATTTCCGTGTGGTTCAGGTCAGGTGACGTTTGAGGCTAACTAGTATGGGATTATCACTAGATTGTAGCTAGTGTAGCTGTAATTGTCATGTATTTATATAAAAGAAAGAATATACAAATAAACAAATTTTGTGAAAATCATAAAATATGTTTAAATTCTCTTTAGTTCAACGACAATTTTGAGACTTTTATACCTTACAAATTACGTATGACAAAAAACTAATTGCACCTTCCTTGATTTTTGATATCTCAAAGAACTAAATTGCTGATATTGCATGGACGAAAGCTGATAAACATTGCAGTGAATTTCACGGAAGTGGCAAATACAACGGTGGAAATGTGGCAGGCGTGAAGCCCCAACTTGTTAGGCCTTCCCCTTTAAGCGATTTGTGACATTTATATCGAGGCAGCAGTGAAAATTGAACTTCAGGAAATACTAACTGTTACAGCGGAAACTTGCAGGTTTCCACGAACTAATGAAATTCTAAATAAATTGACGATAATGGAGGAAATGCCTTATTAATTTTCATTGCCGACTGTACGATAATCCTCTAATTGTGAGGGAAGTAATGGAGAAGTTTAAACACAACCTTTAGTGCTTACTTTTTATGCTTGGTGCAACAATTTGGAAGTTGTTTAAACATTATAAAGGCGTTGTTTAGGTTTAAGTAAAATAATAGTAATAACTTTTTTTTTACCCAATTTTAAAATATTATTTTTACAGTAGTTATTCATTATTGGATAAATACACCTGATTTCACAAGGAAATCGTTTTGTGTCTTAATATTTCACTAAGATATTATTATTAATAATATCAATGTGGATTCTATTTAAATGTTACTAACTAACAACTAAAAACTAAAACTAACAAATAAAAGACTAATAATGAATTATTAATAATTATTATAAAATTATTACGTTCTGCTTTTTCCTGTCTTATATTTCTAAATTCATTATAATCATCTTCGTTTTTTTTTATTTATACTTTTCTCTAAAAGTTTTTTTTTCTTATGTACTTATCATTTGTGTACCACATTGAATATTTAGGTTATTTAGGGATAGATTTGGTACAAATGTATCGACAATTTCTGTTAATTTAAAATAAAAAGTAGTACACGCTGTATTAATAAAGGAAAGAATCGATGAAAATGTTATCAATTCATAAAACTCACATACATGTGCATCTATGATATTTTATCGTCCCAAAACTATGCCCGAGATGAGCGATAGCTACGAAAGCTTGAGACGAAAAATATACTTTAGCGGTTGTTATCTCTTTCTTTGTTGAAAAATTCTTTTCAGATACTTGGAAGAATGTCGTATAGACAAACTTCGCCCTCAAAATAAAGACGTTTATTATTATTATTATTATTATTATTATTATAATACATGTAATTAGTGACTTCAGAATAGGATAGACAAAGCATCCTCTTGGTTTGTTGTGTATCATTTATTTGTTTACATTGCTTTAAACATAAATACTGCTACTCAGCATTCTATTGGCTAAAGGCACGTGGGTATATGCGCATGCAGTCCCTCTCAACACGTTTTGTTTACAATTCAGTTACAGCGTTAGCCGCCATTAAAGTGTTTGTGATAAACCGAAGTTAAACGTTATAATTACAGTGGTTTTGTAGTGTCTTTGAAGACAGAATTTGTTATTACTAATAAACAATGGGAAAATATTGTATTTTATGTAGATGT
The DNA here is from genome assembly GCA_963675555.1 of Leptura quadrifasciata. Lineage (NCBI taxonomy): Eukaryota > Metazoa > Arthropoda > Insecta > Coleoptera > Cerambycidae > Leptura > Leptura quadrifasciata. Next base: position 5,690,811 of record OY776681.1, on the reverse strand, counting down.
CTCTTTAAAACTGGAGCTAATCGATCTTTTCACAGGTATGTGAAATTATCTCATAAGCGTAACCTCGGGTTGGAACGACAAATAAACAAAATTGTAAATATTCAGTGCAATAATATTGAAAGTATAGAAAATGTTTTTGGTAATTCTAAAGGAGAACGGAAACCTCGAATTTTTGCGTGGTTTTTTCAGGATACCCTATTTTGGGGTCGTAGAACACGAATCTGAAATTAGTTTTGCGTGCATACGAACCGTTTGTCCAAAAAAAATTTTTGAAACTTATGACACGCACTTTTTCATGCACCTATTTATACACCAACAGCACTTGTATATCGCCTTTTTCCTTATTAAGATCACACTATGGCCTTTATAGAACAATAAACCCTTCAGTTATGGCAGAAAACTCACTTTCTTTTGCATAAAAATCAGAATTTCATTCGCTAAAATTGTATTAGATGAACGTCCATCTGTCATTTGATTACATATATTTGCATGAGTTATTTGCGCATGTGTGCAATATTAAGGCTTGGTGTGTAAAGGCACGACGGGTTTGGTTATGTGACGTCATTTTTCCAAACACATTCCGCGACCGGTCGACGCTTAGCAAGGGATTTCGAAGCGTCGATTGACGCGAACCTGTCCTGAAGGGCAAGGGATATATAATAGTATTTAGCACCTTATTAAATCTGGGGCAGACGGCGTTAAAGTATTATTTATAAACATAAATCAAGACACGTTCGCGGCCGGTCGACGTTTTGAAATCCGCGTCGTTTAGTATTTCTGTTTTTTCGGCAGAAGAGGGGGGGGGGGGGTGTTCTATAGAATGACCCATACCGGTTTCAAAAGGAATGTTAACTTAACATTGAAAATGTGAAAAATCGCCTGATAATATTGGTCAGTGTCGGTACTTTAGACATAAATTTGTAAATGCATGCGCATCGGGTTGACAGTTCTACAGTTTTCAGTAGCTGTCTTAGGGTGTGTTACAAACTATTTCTCTTGAAATTCTCTTGAAATTCTCTTGAAATTCTCTTGAAGTGGTGGATCAGTTCAATTACTTAGGCAACGTTGTTAATGACAAAGCAAATATGGACAGCGAGATTCGCAATATAATTAACGCTGCATCTAGAGCGCTCTGGGGACTTAGAGAGAGAGTATTTGACAACCACGACCTTGCTTTGTCAACGAAAATGGCTGTCTACAGAGCAGTTGTCATTCCAACACTGCTATATGGATGTGAAAGCTGGGTCACTTACCGTCGTCATGTGAAAGAATTAGAACGTTTTCAGCAAAGACACCTCAGAAGTATGATGAAAATCCGTTGGTTCCATCACATATCAAACGTGGAAGTACTCAGGAGAGCAAACAGCCTTCCAATTGAGGTGCTTATTTCAAGAGCACGCTAAGATGGGCAGGTCACGTTCATCGTATGCATGATAACCGCCTTCCTAAATGTACACTTTATGGTGAATTGCTAAGCGGTAGAAGAAGGCGTGGCGGTCAACGAAAGAGGTTCAAAGACGCTCTCCATGAAAATCTAAAATCCTGCGGTATTGCAGACGAACAATGGGAACAAGTTGCAGCGGACAGAACCGAATGGCGAGGGGTTGTGGCCAGCTATCAAGGAAATGTTGCTGCAAGGAGGCCGAATCCAAGACCTAACCAGGTCTATGTTTGTCCTGACTGCGGTCGACATGTGCTCTCCCGAATTGGCCTCTATAGCCATAGTCGTGTGCACCGTAGATGAATGGGAATTACAATAGACTACACCTTTTACTTGTTTTTTATTGTACACAATTTATCGACTGTAACATTTTTATACTCGGACTCGAGTAACGGCTAATAATAACAAACTATTTGTTTTTTTATTAAAGGAAAATAAGTTTTCTGCCATAAGTGAAGGGTTTATTGTTCTATAAAGGCCATAGTGTATATCTTAATAAGGAAATAGACGATATATAAGTGCTGTTGGTGTATAAATAGGTGCATGAAAAAGTGCGTTATAAGAAAAATTTTCAAATATTTTTTTTTGACAAACGGTTCATATGCACGCAAAACTAATTTCAGATTCGTGTTCTACGGCCCGAAAATAGGGTATCCTGAAAAAATCGAGGTTTCCGTTCTTCTTTAGAATTTTCCTTAATTATACGAAATAATCACCCTCTTTAACATATACGCCACTGGCAAGGAGTTCCAAAACATAAACAAAACTATCTCCATCCTTTTTTAATAATAGAATATATGAGATCATAGGGAAACATGTTAATGTATACGACATGCTTTCTCTATCCTATTCTCAAGTCATTGCATGTAATAGTCCAATAGGACGGTAGCTCAGTGTGCTAAAGCGTCTGGCTAGCAAACTGAGTTGCCTAGCGAAGTGGGTTCGATTCCCGCAAGGCGAAACAATTTTTCATTTAAAAAATTGCCCCAAGAGTGGTTCGGAGTCCACATTAAACTGTAGGGCCTCGTCTCTCTTTACCTAACACAAGATCCTTGAGATCTTCCAGGGGGTTACCTCGGTAACTTGAGAGGCGGTTAAGAAAACATTTTAAGAAAACATTTAATTGCAAATAGTTCAATGTAACAGTGCTTGAGCAAATAATCATTATAATACATATGAACTGAAAGTTTGCTTGTAATAGGGTATATATTTAATATTTCAAATTAGTGGTTAGCCAGTGAATTTTCTTTTAATCTCACGTTTTGTCCCATTCGGTGACTTCTTATCACGTAGAAAATAACGACCGTTTATTGTTCAGCTGGATAATTCCAGAATTCATTTCACGTTAAATTAATTAGGCTCTAACTTGGATCGCTTCACTATGTTTGGACATAGGTCGTTAAGGATTTATTATTATCTGGGAATATTGCAGGGATAGTAACAGTATGACGGTCTATAACATACAGGGTGTCCAAATAGCGCTAGTATAAAATACACCCTGTATAATTATAATCAATATTTGGTGGTTGTGTCGTTGTAATACATTCCTTATCTACGTAATTGTAAAATAAATCTTCTTAATTAATAGTAATAGATACACAGAGAATTAATTTGTTAAACCTTGTTCCGACAAAAATTTTCGTGTTCGAATAACTCGGCAACGGCATGTCAAAAACAAAAAATCTGGAGGTCATTGGAAAGATAATTTTATGCTGAATTTATAAATGTAAAAATATATAGGGTGTTTCATTAAAAAAATTACCTCGAAGATGCTCCGCTGTAACGAATCATTCTATATATTTCAAAATATTTTTAAAATGCGTCCCTTTTAACACTATACCACTTCCATAAGAAAATAATTTTCCAAAATCTTTGACGCACTATTCGGATACCCTGTATAACGTCGTAATGAAAATTTTAGATAATTCTGCACAAACGTTTCATTGACTGTCCGAACGTATTTTGTCGATTGTTATCATACGGTGCCACCAATTCAAGCTTTTAACAATCTCTTTTAAGTCCAAATTGAACTGACGACGCTCTGAAGGAGGCCTTTGCTGACATATGTAAGCCTTAAACATGGTGTCTCGCGGCGTTCATTTCATGTGACCAATAACCAGCTAACCATGCTTAGCAGAAGAAACGAATAAAGGAGAAAATTGGTGTTAGCTAGCAGTAAAAAAAAACTTTCTTATTGTTTTCTCCGCTACATAAGAAAATATTTATTTACGAAGGAAACGTATGAATATTAAAACGTAACTCAGCAAAAGAAAGCCAACACACCACAGCGCTGGAGAAACCATTTATAAAATCGGCACGTCGAGTATCTTGTGTTCTTATTTACAGCTTGCCCTCGGTGGTTTAAACAAAACATTTGAGTTTAGAAAGAAAATTACTGAAACACACGCTCGGAGAACAAATCATAGTTTTCCGGGAGCTGGACTTGCTGAGATGATTTATTACATAATTGTCCTTTGCTAACTACATACATTATTAAGCCCTTTGTCTTCGGCTCATTTATCACAAATGAAACCCGATTTGTAGACAGCCGCAAAGAGTTGTTAATGAGGAATATGATGAATTAATGCGTGTTACTTGTATGTTTCTTCACAGAAACAACTATTTGAGAACTGTCTTGTAAACAATAATTCAGAAATCTGCTGATGAATTTTGTTACACAGGCCACCTAACGATGAATTATTTTTATTTCTCTTTATATATACCCACTGAATGGAAAAATAAACATCATCGGCGCACAAAATTCCAAAATTCTCGTCGAGAATTCCTGGTACCATGGTTTATGATGATGGCCCTCTACCAACTCTTCAAGATATTGCTGATGGTTTTGCAAGCCATTTCAGTAGTTAATTTTTAAATGATAACTCAGTGAGTAGTGATTACCTCTGTGATGCTACGTCTGTTGGTGCACTAGAGAAAAGGCAGTAACCTCCGGAGCGGCGCAGGGATCGATTCTAGGACCCAATCTTTGGAACATCATGTACGACGGGTTACTGAAAATAGAAATGCCAGAAGAAATGCACCTAGTTGGGTATGCCGCAACCATTGTAGCTTGGGACGAAGAATAGGCCCAGAGGAAACTAGACCAAGTAATGCGCCTAGTAACCTCCTGGCTAGAGGATCATGGACTTAAACTGGCAGTAAACAAGACAGAAATAGTAATCCTGACGAAAAGGAGAATCCCCACCGAACTGGATATGACGATTTTCACGGAGTTGTTTCAGACCAAAAGCACCGTTGAGTATCTAGGAGTCACATTAGACACGAAGCTGACTTACTGGGGACAAATCCAGCGCATGGCAGATAAAGCAGCTAAAACAACAGCTGCTCTTAGCAGATTGATGGCGAATGTACCGGGCCCCAAAGCGAGCAAACATAGATTGCTAATGTCCACGACGCAATCTATACTGCTCTACGGAGCGGAGATCTGGGCGGACACACTGCAAGTGGAGAAGTACTAAAAGCGCGCTGCTGCCGTGCAGCGAAGAGGGGCACTAAGAGTAGTGAAAGCTTACCGAACGGTATCAGAACCAGCCGTGTTTTTAATAGCAGGATTGATCTGCTGACACAAGAACGTAAGAGGATTTTTTCAAGGAGCCTAGAGATGGATAGGAAGAGGATAAAGAGAGAAGAAAGATCCAGCATTATGGATGAGTGGCAACAACGCTGGAATTCGGAAACCAGAGGAAGATGGACAGCCAGATTGATAGGACGGATAGCTGTGTGGGCAAACCGCGGACATGGAGAGGTGAACTACTACCTAACTCAGTTCCTGACCGGGCACGGTTTTTTCAAGTCCTATCTGCATAAGATGGGAAAAAGTCCGGAGTGCGTTTACTGCGAGAGGGGATTCGAAGACGATGCATACCACAGGTTCTTTGAATGCAACAGATGGATAAGAGAACGTTTCCATCTAGAAGCGACAATGGGCGGCCGAATAACACCCGATAACATCGTGAGCAACATGCTACGTAGCAAACACTACTGGGAAGCCGGAAGATTCACAGAGACAGTGCTCCGGTAAAAGAAACAAGAGGAGCAACTAGATTGAAGTTACCTCTTACCCCCGAACCCCAAATCACACCGATAGAAGGGGGACGTAGGAAAACTCCACAGAAGAAAACAACGAAGACAGGCGGCGTCAAAAGATGGCACGGATCAGAATGAAGTAATGCGAAAGCGGTCCCGTCTGATCTGCCACTAGGGATTTCAAGAGGATCTCTTGTTTCTTGTAGCTAAGACGCCGACTACGCCCTTATAAAAAAAATGTCCTGCACAGTTTTACCGTTGATATTAGTGATATCAGAAGAGCAGTGGTGAAGATTAAAGCCAATTTCACAATGGGTGTGGATCTTATTCCAGCATTTTTTATCATTGTCTGTACTAGCTGCTTTGAAGAACCTTTATGTAAGATTTTTAAGTTAACTATTGATAAATGTGTATTTCCAAAGTGCTGGAAAATTTCGAAAATTTGTCCAGGTACTAATTCTAGCATTATTAATTACCGGCCTATTGGCATAATTCCAAATAACGCAAAGCTTCTTGAGTGTATTTTGTCATTTGTAGTGTATAACTATGTTTACAGGCAGTTATCCATTAACCAACATGGATTTCTTAGGGGTCGTTCTACTTTGACAAATATTGGCAACTATTCAATTGGTGTCTAATGTTCTCGATAATAGGTTAAAATTTGACGTAATTTTCACTGATTTCACTAAAGCTTTTGATCAAGTGCATCATGGTACGATCATAAAAAAACTTAATATGGATTGTGTGAAAAATTGATTGAGCTATTTTATTCGCTATTAACAAATAGGAAAAACTATGTAGAACATAAAGGCTTTAAATCCAGTACTTACTGTGCAATAAGTGGTGTAACTCAGGGATCCAATCTCGGTCCTCTTATGTTTTTAATGTTTGTCAATGACATTGAAAAATCTCTAGATTCCTATATTTTTCTCGATGCAGACGTTTTAAAAATTGCAAGAATAATAAACAATGAGCAAAATTGCCATAATTTGCAGAATGATGTCGATTTCTTTTGTGCATGGTGTTTAGATAATAAGTTAAATTTAAATATTAAGAAATGTGATGCAATGACGTTCTCGAGAAAAATAAATGTGATTGGACATGATTACAAAATAAGTGACATTCATTTGAAATGATGCGTTAGGAAAAAATACCTAGGTATTATTTTAGATCCTGCTTTATCATTTATTCCTCATTACGAGCATATTAATGGTCAATGTTTAAGAATTCTAGGATTTATAATTCGAAATACACAATAATTTACAAGTGTTGAATGCCTAAATATATTATAATTGTCATAATTGTGACTGTGGTGATTTTTTTAATATCCATCTGCAGATTGCTTTATTTCAACAAAAAAATTCATTACATCCAAGTGGTTGGGAGATATTCAATGCTAATATAGGAATGAATCCCGTGCGAAGTTGCAGGTCCCCCATCGGGCGCCTCCCCGGGTTGCGGATAGGGGAATGCCTCCCAGATACGAGTGGTACCGGGGAAATGAAATACCCGGGGCGGACAAAAACAGATCAGACAGTAAAGGAGGAAGAAGAGAGAAATCAAATACTTTGTTTGTCCTTCCCTATAAGACAGATGAGAGCGGCATAAATGACATCCCGGAGATGTATGACCTTTTGATAAAACTTAAGGCAGAAATGCCTATACAGAACTCAATAGCAGTAAAAATCTTAGCCGGGAACCAAAAAAACGACTATGTGAGGAAAGGTGCTGAGGCTATATTTAGAAACACAGAATACGAGATAATAATCATGGCGGCAAGCAAAACCAGCAAGCCCAAACCGGAGAGCAAACCTAGACCTAAACCTAGAACCAGATACCCTCAAACGGACAAGATCATTGTTAAATCTGAGGGAAAGACATAAGATAAGATAAGATAATTTATTTGACCAAGTTACAATAGAGTTTTTGACAAGTCTAGAGCCCAATAGAGCAGTATAACAAAACACTATAAAACATGAAAATATAAACATAAATCATTGTAAAATATTTGGACAAACAATTAGAAATACATAAGGGTAAAGTATTTCCAATATACAATTATACATTATAAAATACAAGGAACAAAAAAGATGGAGCAACTTCATAGAATATATACTATACTATAACTAACTAAACTGACTATAACACACTAAACAAGTTGGAACAATAGTAAAAAAAAAAAACAATAAAAAATGTTACATTAAATGTTAATTCGTGTGTTTAAAAATTCTACAGTAGAATAGAAACAATTGTTTAAAATGTGTTTTTTTATTGTATATTTGAAACTATTAAAATTAAGAGATTTTATGTTATTAGGAAGGTGATTGTATAACTGAAAGTTTAGAGAGTTCTTTTGTGATTTAGTTAAACGAAAACGAGGCTGTCTGAGTTGATTAGCAGACCTGGTGCTATAAGGATGAAAATCAGAGTTTGAAGAAAATGAGTTTATATTTTTATGAATTTCTTGTAACGTAACATAAATATAAAGAGAAAGAACTGGCATTATACCCAGGCTTTTCAATATCGGTAGACAATGATCCCTCCAGCCCGCATTAACAATTAATCTGACTGCTTTCTTCTGCAAACGAAAGATTTTAACTGCATGAGCAGAACCACCCCAAAGAAGAATTGCATAATTAATGTGAGCCTGGAATACCGAAAAATAACAAGCTTTTAAAGTTTTAGTACATAGTTGATTTTTTAGTCTACTTAGCATATATAGAACTTGCTAAATTGTGTGATAGTTGCTCTACATGTTTATACCAACTGAGAGTGTCGTCTAAAACAATTCCAAGGATTTTAACACTGTTGCCTTTAATAAGCGAATTATTTGTAGACAAAACAAGTTTCTGTGTTTTGTCTTCATTTAATTTTAAATTATTTGAAGAAGACCAAGCAGCCGCTTGTTTGATTGAACTAATGCTGTCATCTGTTAAATTATGACCGTTTAAATTAAAGTCAATAATAGACGTATCATCGGCATAAGCTATGCACTGTATAGGTGACATGAAGTGAAAAAAGTCATTAACATATAATATAAAAAGTAATGGCCCCAAGACAGAGCCTTGGGGCACTCCATGCTTAACCGAAAGTAATTCAGAATTTACATTGGCCACAGAGACGCACTGTTGCCTGTTGTTCAGATAAGAGGAGAAGAGATTTAATGGCAGACCTCTAATACCATAGAAACTCAACTTTTCCAAAAGAATAACATGTGAGACACAGTCAAAGGCCTTGGAGAGATCGCATAAGCTGATGGCCACATGCTCTCTCTTTTCAAGACCTCCGACTACGTCACTCACTAAATTAAAAACAGCCATGGTGGTGGAACATTTGCTCCTAAAACCAAACTGCCGGCAATTTAAAATCTTATTACGACCTAAGTAACTCACAAGCCTTTTTTTTAAGAATGATTTCTATAATTTTCCCAAAAATGGGGATGATAGAAATGGGACGGTAGTTATCTACAACATTAATATCTCCTTTTTTAAAAAGAGGCAAAATTTTAGTAACTTTCAAAACATCAAGGAAAAGTCCTTCAGTAATACAAGAGTTGATAAAAACTGTGAGTGGATGTAAAATTATATCTATGGTTTGTTTAAGAATTACACTATTTATACCATAAACATCAGTACAGTAAGAATTTTTTAAGCTACTAACTGCTTCTCTGACCTCGAATGAGGTTACCGGTTCAAGAAAAAAAGAAGATTTAACATTCGGCAATTTTTTTAAATGGTCAATGGCAGAGGTGTCAATTGAAGGTAATAAATTAATCAATTGTTCAGCAATTGAGGAGAAGTAAGCATTAAATATGCGGAGCTATTAAGATCAGTCAAAACAAATGTAGATATTGCGGAAGTAGGAGTAACAAGTAAATTCCTAAAGAAGACAGAGAAAGGTGACCTACTACTGGAAGTGGCAGGGGGAAAGGACAAAGTCAAAACATTGAAGGAAGCGATTGTAGCTAAAACAAAGGACACGAAACTGTTTGTAAAATCCAACGACGCAACCCTTCACATAACAGACATAGACGCGGACATAAACGAGGAAGAATTAAAGAAGGAAATAATGAAGAGTGAAGCAGGGATCTCCGAGGAACAGCTAAGTGTGATATCACTCAGGCCAAATCGGAGCGGAAACCAGACACCAACGGTCAAAATGAGGAAAGATATAGATGCAGAGTTGGCGAGAAGAGGCAGGATTAAAATTGGATGAGTGTTTTGCAGGCTTCGCCTTAGAGTTAATATCATAAGATGTTACAGATGCCTGAACTTTGGTCATAGAAAATCAGAGTGCACGGATATGGACAAAAGTGATACGTGTATAAACTGTGGCAAAGGAGGGCATAAAGCGAAGGACTGTGAGGAAAAAGTATCCTACTGTGTAACATGTAAGGAGGAGGGACACCGTGCAGACACAACAAGATGCCCTCACTTCAGGAACCTCATTAAAGACCAAGGGAATAGTAGTAGAAAAACAAGGGAAGAGGTCGTATTAAAAACATAAAAATAAAAGTATTACAAACTAATTTGGGGCGCTCACGCGCAGCACATGACATCGCGTATCAGTAGTAGGGAAAATATAACCAATGTGAAGATCAGAGACATGAGAAACTGGGGAAAGATATGCCGTTTTGCCAAAAAGGTATTGCAGAAGAAAAAGATTGATAAGAGAGAAAGGGAAGGGTGAAGCAGAATGCGGAAGTAAATGACGGCCGGGTGCGTGATGTTATGTCGCTCTGCGACAATTCCGGGACTCCCGTAGTGAGAAAGAGGGGAGGTTTTAGTCGGTAAAATCCGGCACTAGCATGACGCGATAGAGACCAAGCGCATGGTGTCCATGAGGATTTCCCCCCCACAAAAAAAAAATATATAGGAATGAATAGAGCCTAGAAAGGGGCTTAAAAAATGTACTGGTATACATAGCATTCCATTTAAAAATGTATATTCGAAAATAATTTTCAGTTATATACTTTTTATCTAGTTACTTGCAATTTTTTTAAAAATTTCTAGCTATCGTAGAACTCGAGATGTCGAGGTCCGACGCACTATTGCCCCACCCTGTACATATATCAGGCGTTTGTATTAATTACGATACTTCAGTTTTATCTCGAAATGATGTTTGTCTAAATGGTGGTGTACAATCCATAATGTGTTGAAAACCATATTTAAATATACGTTTTTATTAAATACAATTCAACAAAATGAAATATTGTTTCAATACATGTGTATCAGCAACCATAATAATATTTTTAGTAAAATTTATGACTTACGTGATAGTGATCTAGCATGGTGAATTTATTGGCTGAAATAAAATAGAGCATAACTTTTTAGAAAATTTATATTCAGTTTTTTATGTTCAAGATAAAACTGTCTCTGCATAATTTATAATCTACATATTGGAAAACTTTGTTAGAATTTCTACAAGTTGTTGGAAGTTCACAGAGGAAATGCTATAGGAGTTAATGGGTTTCATAGTCACGCTTTATACATAAGTATTTAAACAGTTAACGTCCAATTTAACAAGGATTATTTTGAAATTCATCTTCATTCTACATTTTTATTGTTTTTAATGGATATTCTATCCAGATTAGGCCAACAAAGTTGACCGAATGAAATTTGAGTAAATTTTTATTGGATTTTTATAGGACTTGGATGAAATTTGGTTAGGATCTGCGTAAGATTTGAATGGGATTTGGATGAAATTTAAATGTGATTTGGATACGGTTCGAAAAATTTGTATAGAATTTAAATGAAAGGTCCCCGCACCAAATGCATGGGTAATTTGTTGTCGACGGAGCAGAATCTTTAGGTCATTCTGAATTAAAGTTGTCATGTACATAGAATCACAAAATGCTTTTATTTCAAAAATACAGCAGGTCGTAGCTCCGAAATTCGAAATTTTAAAATCGCGATTTCACGTATTATCTCCTTTCCCTTATTATTTATTTTTGGGAAAAAATTGAGGCAACATATGCGGACGACTGCTGGTTTAAGTCGGAGCAAATAGCAGTGAATCCGGAGTATTCGTAAGAGTGGAGAAACTTACCCGTTTTGAAATGTACAACATAAATGACAGATTTCTGTTTATTTCGAGAAAAGGAGACAAAGAAAAATTGATGTTAAATTGGGCACCATCTATAGTAACAATAAGTAGAATTGTCTCTTTTTCTCGAATAACCAGTCTACTGTAGATCAGACTGAAATTGTTGGTAAGAGAAATAAAAAGATGGTTTAAAATGAATGATAAAATATATTATATGAATATATAAATCGGTTAACAAAGACTAATTGAAATTTAAAATGTATATATATATATATATATATATATATATATATATATATATATATATATAACAAATTTATACCAGGATCCTAGATTCCGCGATTGAGTATTGTTGAGCTGACTGGTTCTGGAACAGCAAACCAGGCCCACAATTGTCTCTTGCAAGAATGGAGTCTAAAGGTTTCCTTGGCAATTTAGTTTACGTCTCTTAATGAAATGGAGTTTGCAAATGGTGGGAAAATTGTCCAACTATGTGGTTTTCGAAAAGTTAATGAATTAGCATAAAATAAGAAGGAAGTCAAAATTTTCAATACGAAGAAAAGAAGAATGCAGAGAGATAAGCTATGCAGAAGCTGTGCAAAAGCTATGCAGAAATATATAAATATATAAACGTATAAATATATAAGTAGAAATATATAAGCTGATTTCGTAAACTATAAATTGCCAACAAATGAAAAAGAAAGAAAAAAAAATATTTTAAAACCCTGTGGTAGTATTTTAACTACTTACTAAATTAAAAAGAATTGAACTTGAATTTAAATTTATTTTAAGAATAATTGAAATTACATCAAAGACAAAAATTGAAAATTACTGCAATTTTAAATTACTAATAAATGAAATTTACCTGGATGTTAAACACTTGTTAACGCGGATATAAAAATGTAATATCAATTACTGAACTCCACAGTTAAATTTATATACGTTCGAATCAGTACAAAAGCTGCAAGCAAATGATTTCCTGGTGAGTTTTACTAATAAGATAAACTTTATTTGTCCCACTTATTGCAAAAAAATGCCACCAGATAAACTTGAAAAATTGATTTCCCCTAAGTATATGGAAAGCTATCAAACGTAGAAGTGGTACAGGTATGGCCATCTGTCAATTGTCGTGTTACTCGCAACAACCTGCCTTATGTAGATTCCCGTACCCAAACAAATTACAGAATCGATAAAAGGAATCTATAATACCACATACCATAGCTGACTTAGATTGCAACAATTTTTAATTTCTAAATTTCCATTATATACATAACCAAAAATATGAACTGCCTTAATAAGTAGTAAAACGTAAAACCGTCTTGTGAGGATTCAGCAAATATATTACATCTTATAGGATATACTATTTAACAGGACAATTAGACAGCTAAAGGTAAGGAAAATAACCATATGTACTTACATAGTAAACAAAAATATAAAAATTGAAATATGAGTGTAAATAAATGTTTTGTAGACAATCGACAATCGTTTCCTGAGATGTTGTAATAGAACGGAAATACATAATAGTGAAAAGAAAACATAACTGAGTTCCTAAGATATAAAAATATGTACATAAAACAATGTGAAACGACTTAGCAGTTATACAAGTAAATTCTGTTAGTTGAAAGCAGTTTCACTTACAAAAACTAAATCAAAATGCTATACAGATCATGCTAAATATAAATAAAATACCAGTTTTTATATAAAATCGTTAAATGGACATAGGCCATGTAACAGTATTATTTACCAAAACGAAGTTATGTATTGGTTTATATAAAGTAGCTATATATGTAAAATACTTTGTACTTATGTAAATAAGTATACCTAATATTACATTTTCCTTATTTATATGCAAAGTAGGAATCAATAGTCGTAAAATTTATTAGTATATATGAAAGCTTACGCATATGCTATGTTGCGCTATTTCTTTTCACATTTCTGTGTTTATATGTGTTCGGAATATGATATTTAGTTACGTACAATGTAATGTAGAAAACAGTATTACTCTGATACTCATGAAAATGATCAAAGGATGCTTAAAAGATTTCTTTGGAATTGTTACTTTGGGTTTCAATAAAGTGCCCATTGAGTATTAATTATATGGAATGTGTGGAAGGGTTTTGGAACAATCTATTTGTCTATTTGAAGGCTAGTAGTGTAAAATTCAAGGCCATAGGATTTTTGCTTAAACACCTTGCAAGTGTATATGAAAGTATTAGAATAATACTTTTTTCTACGTTAGATTGTGCGTATGTAACTAATATATTTTTAACGCTTTTTTTGGGAGGGGAGTATATGTAGCGTATTAGTTAGCACGCACTAATACCGCCCCATAGCCATCTTAAAGAAATGGAGTTGGAGATGGTTGCCAGGAAGCAAAAAAAATAATAAAATAATTAATATATAAATATCAATTATTTTTTTTTTACATTTATTTAACGTCGGCCTATTTCCGCTACTGAGGCCTAACACCGACGTCTGTAGACGAATTACCCCCAACCAGGAATTTTTGCCGAACCTCTTCCCTTCCCAGAGTAGGGATCTTTTACTTGCCTACCATTTAATAGACTAGGGACCGGCGGCTTTACATCCCCTCCGAAGGATGGTATATCTCCTATACAACCCTCGCCTAAAGTTGTATAGCTTCCGCGCATACACCGATATACAAGCCGCTGGAAGATGTGTGAGGCGAGAACGTGGTTTCCGTTGGAATGGTCACCCGTCCAAGTACTAACTGCGCCTATCGTTGTTTTACATCTCATACCGAAGTATGTACATAGTAAAGACGCACCTACGCTCGCCACCAAATATCAATTATCAAAACCAAAATTCAACTTGTGATAGTTTGAATAAATTAATTTTATTGTCTATCCCACATTGTTGATTTATTTTGTAGTCAACAGACTACATAAGCTTTCATATATACTAATAATTTTAGCAACTATTGATTCCTACTTTGCGTATAAATAGGGAAAACGTAATGTTATACTTACTTTAAATATAAATACACTACAGGTAATGACGCCCCCCCCTTTATCCCGGAAGGGTCTAGAAGAGCCTTGTGTGGGAGGGGGTTACACATTTAGAGACAAGGGACACATACCCAATATCCGTGTACTGGAAAAACCCCTCTCACAGTATTTTCCATTGCCACGACCGGGGATCGAACCCGGAACTTTTGGGTGAGAGGCAAGTGCGCTCACCTCTCCACCATCAGCCATACATACACATACATTGTAGCATGGTTGCCAGTTTCTCAAGAAATAACTATCTTAGATCGCACCATGTGGTGAGATGAATCTCGTTTCCATAAAAATGGAATAGTCAATCGACATAACTGCCATTATTAGTCTCAGGATAATCCTCACTGGCTTAAAGAAACTAATTCCCAAAATATATGGGGAATTAATGTATGGTGCGGAATTCTTAACCCACCAATTATAGGACCCAAGTTTTACGAAGGCACACTTACTGATGAAAAATATCTACAGTTTTTAAGAGAAGAATTGTTATATTTCATAAAAGACACTTACATAATTAGGCATAACACGATATTACAGCAAGATGGGGCACCGCCATATAATGCTGTAACTGTAATAAATTATTTAAATACGGCTTAACCAGATAGATGGATCGGAAATCATAGTTAGGGAGTTAAGTGGCCTGCTAGATCTCCGGATCTTACACCGTTGGATTTTTTCCTTTGGCTCTATCTAAAAGAAAGAGTTTACTTTACACCTTTAAATGACATTGGAGATCTTAAAAATAGAATCTAGATAGATCTGCATGTAGCAGATTAAATGTTGTTCAACATGTATGTATCCAAGGCGTGATAAACAGAGAACGGAGCTCGTGCCTAGAAAGTACAAAAACAGGATTTGTTATTTTTTTTACCTCCTTCAATGTTGTCTCAAAATTTAAAAACTTTCGCAATTTTTCATACGTTATTCTAGCGTCTGGCCTGTCAATGCTCAGCCTATTTGATATTTCATTCAGTTTTATTATTATTACTACCCAACACTGTATAAATGTGGCTCATAATATCCTAATCACCGCAACATTTTTTCCAACATCCTTAAAGTTTCTAATTGACTACATAGTAATAATTGCGAATACCTTTTACGCACGAAAGATGTTTCATATTACATGAGTAATCGATACCAGACTGTATAGTCCAATTATTGTTGCCCTGAAAAACGGAAAGTTCGTATTACATTGAGGGCTCCGTCTTCATTTGCGATCTTTCTCCTCCAAAATACTGTCGGAAATCTTTGTTACTGTCCGAGGAAAGACATACACTTAAAAATAGTTGGTCTTTAGGGCCTCGTTTCCACCGCGCGCGATAGGGGCACTGCTTAGAATGTAAGTAAACTTGACAGCTTACTTTAAATTTGTATTTTAAAGAATACGGTCTTTTGTTATATTTATTTGATTTCAATACTTGCTCAGTGCTTCAAGATATATGGAATATTGGGTACAAATATTAAATGTAATATATCTAATTCCAGCATTTCTTATTAAAGATTGTGCGACTGTATTTGCCAAAGCACTATCAATTATCTATAGTCTAATATTAAGAAGTTCAAGTTTGCTCATTTGCTTCCTGTCACGTAAAAAGAACACAAGGAGAACTACGTTCTACAACTGAAATAAATTCAATAATATTATACCAAGTGTTCCGTTTTTCGCGTTACATTTTGTCAACTTCAAACCGCGAAAACTTGTTTAGGTCAAATTGAACACCCTGTATTTTTTTACGTCAAGTTGTGTAAAATTAAATTTCCTTTTTTCTGATATTAGCATTGTGGGGGTTAAAGCTATAACTTTTTGAAATATTTGCGATTTTATTTGAAATTCATGAATTGTTGTAATCATTTCATCAAAATAGCCATGATTAGGAACAATCAGTCATTATCTTATGTCAAAAAATGTCAGCACGTTTAATTACACCCACGAAGACTTTTTAAATTTGTTTATTATTTATGGAGAATGTGATAAAGTAATATCAAGACTTGACGTAAAAAAATAGAGGGTGTTCCATTTGACCTAAACAAGTTTTCGCGGTTTGAAGTTGACAAAATGTAACGCGGATAACGGAACACTTGGTATGATAATATTGAATCTATTTCAGTTGCAGAACGTAGTTCTCCTTGTGTTCTTTTTACGTGACAAGAAGCAAATGAGGATCTTTTACACGAATAAAGTTATAACGGTTCTTGCAAACCATTGCACCTGTCAAATTTTCTATAAAATGTCAAATATCTCTGAAACGGCTAGGTTTAGGTATAGGATATGCTACATATTTTCGACTCAGAATTTTATGCTCTGTTCGAAAACCCTAACATTTGAAAAAAACTTTTCACTATATCGATCGGTTCAGTTCCTGGTGAGACACCCTGTCTATATCTCACTCATCTCTGTATATAACGTATGTCGTGTGCATTTATATCTATGTTAGTTCCTTAGTATTTGATTGTATATTTATCTTTTACTCCCTCGTTTGACCTTTTTTCCTTAGATTTATACATATACTTGTGTAGATATTACATTTTTTGTACCTAATCCTGTAATTGGGCTTTGCCTGTTGGATTGCGTAATTAAATAAATATAAATTTTATCCAAAGAGTAACATAATTCTTATCTCAATTCCAAACCCCTCCAGAAATTCCATGTGAATATTGATGTATCATGTAGCAAACATAGTGGATTTAATGGATCAATAAAATATATCATTCTACTCGCCACTCTACCTTCTCTACCCTACTCTATAGTCCAGTTCTATCCTACTTATACCCTACCCTACATTTTTACTCTATTTTATGCTGTATCTGTAACAACACAAGTAGCGTATGCATGAGCAATTTGTTTATTTCAGTTTTAGAAAAAAAAGCGTTGGCAAAATTACGCCCCCTTGTGAAACATTTACCGGTACACCGCATCGTATGCGCTATAACCAATAATTCACCTCTGACACTTTTTATTGCCGTTTTTGCTATCTATCCTGTTACGTTTGCAACAGCAAATACTCATGTTTCGATTTCATCGTTTTAATTAATTTTCTATACTATCATTTTAGTACGTAAAGCCGCAACGAAAACATGCAATTGATATTCCATTTTACATACGTTCGGTGTCACGCAATGTCGTAAATAAAATGAGTTTGACAATCATTAAATGGCTTTTAAGAGAAGCTACATAGAAGTTACGTAAGAAAACTGATGTATGGCTTTTCCAGCAGGCTGAAAAAACTGATCACGGTAGCCAGTGTGTAGGTTACTATATTATCTTTTACAGGAGGTAATTGGGTAGCTTGTCAACTCTCCCAAGAGATAACAAAAACGACTTAATTTTCTTGCGAAAACTGTTGTGTGTAGGTAGAATATTGAGATTGCGGGGAAGACTGTTGTATATGACAGTAGCATTACACAGAAATGATCTCTTAAAAATGGCCGAATGAAATTGAGGTAAAGGTAATGTATTACTGAATCTAACTTTTACATTGTTTATAATCTATATTATGTCGAAAAAAGCCTTTCTCGTGGGTAAGGGGGAGAGGACGTAGAACAAGCCGATATGCAAACATAGATAATTGGTATTTGGCTACATTGTTCGGCCTTAGCCAACCGAGTTCATTTATTCTAGCCGACGCGCTATCAATTTTTTTTTTCCATTAACAAATCTACAACATGAGTTTTGATCTCTTGTGAACGTTATTGCGTTATCTCGTCAAGGCATGGTGTGCGTGGTTTATAATTAGTAGCATGTAGATAGATAGATAAGCAAAGGAGCTGGTTATTTAGCCTTTACCACCGCGACCTTTTGATGCTCCTAGAATACATTCCTTATAGTACCTCATCCAACTTTGTCCTTTCTACTAGACTCCACAACTTTGATCAAGGCACTTTTGTGTAGCTGTCCACCTTTGGTTTTTCTTTTCCGAGTACTTGGAATGTCCATCCCCAAATTTTGATTCAGAAAACAAAATAATAATAATATAATAATAATAATTTTCTGAAGCTACTAAATTTTTAGGTACCCATAAATTAAGGTGGGACATCCATATTGATTTTGTTTGTGCCTGACTAAACTCGACCTTTTATACAATACTTCAAATGAAATCCAGTCTAGATTGTGAAGGATTATTAAGTATATATGACTCTTTATCTTATAGTCATATGGCAAATAATATTGTATCCTGGGGAGTTAGTAGTGGCATAAGTAAAGTACTGGTATCCCAAAAAAAGATTAACGAGGATAATTTTTAATTTACAACCAACAACTAATTGCAAGGACTATTTTAAAAGTAAAAATGTATTAACGGTATCTACCACCTTTTTGTGGAAATGTGTTCTGTATCTTTTTAAAAATAAAACTAATTTTGAAAAAGCTGGTCAATGCCATTGTTATAGAACAAAACATGGTAGAAAATTATTGATACCAGTTCATAAGACATTTACATATGAAAAATCTCTTGCTTACAAAATTTAGATATTAAAAAATTCTTCAGCTTTAAAAAGCAAACAAAATAGTTTTTCGTGGAAAAGGTGTTTCATTCTGTCCAAGAGTTTTTATCTATCTAAATATAGATATTCGTCATTGTAAAGATAACCTAAATGTGTTAATTATTTCTATATTTTTATATGTGTACCTATTTGTATGCCAATGTTCTATGGGTGATTTATTTTTACATTTTAATGTATTATGACTATTGCATACATGTTTTAATTGTATCTATTATATTTTATGGTTTACCTTATGTACAAAAATGTATCTGAATAATAGATATGTTTCTATCTATCATTTAGTTTTGATTACTTTCTTACTAATATTTGGAAATCACTAAAAAATAATATTTTAGTCGCAAACTCCTCTATAAAATCCTTATTTTACTATAAGGAACCAACCAGACTGCAACCAACAGCTACTCTCCGGGCTATGTGCCTCGCCGAGTGCTGAATTACAAGTTACAAGCTTGGCGCGTTAAGTGTAATAATTGCATATTACCATCAAAACGCTAATGCTTTGATTGCAACAAACACCAGCCGAAAGACTGATCCTACTTAAAGAAGCTCTCGTGCCAGTCGTCAGACACTAGACCGCTAGATGGCGCCTGCTGACTATTTTACATGTCGCTATCCCAAAGATACCGAAATGTACTAAATAGTCAAATGATCCTAGTGTCGGTCGTCACATGCCTACCTTGCACTGACGAGAGCCAACAGCTCGAAACTGCAGTCTGAAAGTGGTGTGTGGCGACTGGCACGAGAGCTCCTTTAAGTAGGATCAGTCTTTCGGTTGGTATTTGTTGCAATCGAAGCATTAGCGTTTTGATGGTAATATGCAAATATTACACTTAACGCGCCAGGCTTGTAACGTACGTTCCTTATAGTAAAATAAGGATTTTATAGAGAAGTCTGCGACTACAACATTATTTTTTAATATTCCTCCCTCTAAAAGCACATTTGAACTATTTGGAAATCACGTTTAGATCATGGTTAAAGCTATTACTATGTCTTTACTAACTTAAGATCGAAAGAGAGTGAGATTTATGTATCATCCTCATATGCTTGAATATTTCTGCAGTATATAAAAGAAAGAGTAAGGTTCCTAAAACAGATCCCTGTTGCACTCCAGAAGTTATATGTAGATCAGAGAAATAATTACTAAATGCACCTTTTTGATTTCTATTACTGAGATAATTATTAAATAGATTAATTACCATATTACTGAAATAGTAGTACCTAAGTTTTGAACATAGTACGCTGTGATCAAATTTATTGAAATATTTTGAAAAACCAAGTAATACTAAAGCTGTAGCGAGTCCATTAGCTAATGTTGAAGTAATAACATCTGAGATATTAACAAGCACTGTGGTAATACTGAAGTCTTTACTGGATCAAAGGACAAAGGATATCCTACTTAACAAAAAACTAACTATTATTATTTCGTTATTGTATCATTTCTATTTATAACTTCTATAAGTCTGTTTGGCATAGAATTAAATAACATTATACAAAAATCATTCGTAATAATATTTATCCATGCATTATTTACTATTTCCAGTAATTCCTCGGCATTCCGTGGTCTCACGTTTCGTTTTTGGATACTTCTGACGAGTAGTCCCCATACTTCTTCCACGGGGTTAGATCTGGACTATGACTGGGCCAGTTAAGAACATTGATATTGTTATCATGAAACCAATTAGTTACGGTATGAGCAGTATGAACGGAACAATTGTCTTGTTGAAATATGAACTCATTATTAGAAAATAATTGTGACACAGAAGGGAGCATAATATTGTCTAAAATCCTAATATTCGTTTCACTATTAAATCGTTCCTCAATATGCAGAAAACACCAGGACCAAGGACCGATATCCAAGCCCACATATTGACGGAAAATCTACCACTTTTATCATTGTTAGATATATTTTTCTCATCGAATCGAGTATTCGGAGGGCGGTAAACACGAATACGACCGCTGTGTGTTGACTGGAAAGTTTTTTCGTCTGTAAAGATTACATTGTTCAAAAAATTTACATCATGTGCTAAAAATTCAAGCGCAAATCCTATTCGAGCTTCTTTAAGTAAGTATTTCTGTACTGCTGCATGATAGCGTAGCTCCAATTCTCTCACCCGTCGGCGACCAGTACTACTTGATCCAGGAAAATTCGTTTCTTCAGCAGCCTGAATAACTGAGTAAAATGGATTTTCTACTAAAGCATTTACCAATTGCAAATCTTGTTGTTGAGTTGATATCCTTCGTCGCCCTGATCCAGGAGTTCTACTAATCGTACCGCTTATTCTCCACTTTCTTAAAATGTTACACACCGAATTTTTGTCAATATTATAACGCAGTGCAATTTGTCTTATTGACCATCCATCTTCTGCTTTAGCAGTAACTCCAGATTTAACTAAATCGCTTATATGAGGCATATTAGTTTTTTGCACACTTGCAATAAATTATGACAACTAACTGACAATGTTACAAAAATTAAAGTTAGATGTACACAACTAGATTTTAGCAAAATACCGTTATAAGACTAGTCCTTTTTTTTGCTTACGACCGTACAGTCATAATCTAAGCTATATGTGGAATATTTTGCTTTTATCTCCTGATGATGTCAATCCGGTTGATGAAACGCGTTTCGAGGACAGTATTTCATTTGACGTTCAGTGAACAGAAATGTTTCAGCACATTTCTACAGGGGTATAGTTTACTAATAAACGTGGGAGAATTAACGATGTCCGTCCTGCGTTGGGATGTAGAAACACTGGGTCAATCAATACCCACCCACTTGCAATGCTTCGGCAGATCCGAGTTGCTCTATTCTAGACATTACAATGTTCACCACTATCAATAACATATTAATTTTTTTCACCAGTGTTTCCTTTACCGTTGTTTGTTTATTGCAAATAAACAAAATGCTTTTAATGTCACATTTATGATTTTATTTGCACTTTTAAAAACATACTTACTTCGTTGCCAAACAATTAAAATTATTTATAACTATGTAAAGTAGAGAGAGTAAATGTTATCAATAGTACAGGGTGTCCCAAGCAAAAGTAGGCACCCTGAATAACTTTGGAGATAACATTTTTTTGAAATATTGGTGAAACATGTCGACGTTGTTTGGATTGGAAAAAAAGGTCATGTGGAGTGGCCCGCTAGGTCACCCGATTTAACTCTATTGGATGTCTTTCTTGGGGACATTTGAAATCGAAGGTATTTGTAACAAAACCCGCATCTCTGGAAGAGTTACGTGAAAGAATTGTTCGAGAATGCCGTTTATTGACTCCAGATGTGTTCAGAAATGTTCGTACTTCTTTCATTTTTATTTCACGAACTTAAAATATTGAAACAATTTATTTATCAGGAACGAATCGATAAAAGTTAAAAAAAAATACATTTATGTAGGGAATTGGAAGACCTTTCAAAAGGTGTATCACTAGCATCCCATTGCCATTTGAATTTTTTGAGGGGGTGGCCGTGTAGGGTAGACGGATGATGATACAAGTATTACATTAAAATATGTCCCCCTTGGAAACAACGTCGACGAATTTCACAAATTTAAAGAAAAAAATATCTCTAAAGTTATTCAGGGTGAGACACTCTGTATATCACTACAATCATTCGAGTTCATAGCACTTAAGAAATCTAATTAATTAATTCGTTAAACTATGTAGAAACATCCAGACATTAAAAAAGGGAGGGGCTTATTCAATGCCTAGTACTTTATGGAGGATACAACTTTCTTAATACCACGAAAATATCACCGCCAAAAAGGGCCTCCGGATTGGAGTCTGTTCTAGTATCAATCCTGTGCCATTCTGCTACAAACATTCAGATGAAAGACGATAGATCAACTCATTTCTATAAAATTGAGCTGAAAATAAATAAAACAAATATCCAACATAAAAATATCTTATATATTTGCTGATACAATGACAGCTATTTGATATCTACCCCGAAATATACAGCTAATATATTTCTCTAAGGCGTTTGCTATAAGTATTCTACGCGATTGTAAGTGAGATATAAAACCTT
Source organism: Leptura quadrifasciata (assembly GCA_963675555.1). NCBI lineage: Eukaryota > Metazoa > Arthropoda > Insecta > Coleoptera > Cerambycidae > Leptura > Leptura quadrifasciata. Next base: position 5,667,735 of record OY776681.1, on the reverse strand, counting down.
GGGCGTGATTTTTATCAGAAAATACGGAACATTCTTACACATATTTCATATATTATTTATGAGTTACTAAGCTAAAATTTTATGTCGCGCAGAACAGTTTTTACAGCTTTTTTAGCCAAATTTATATGACGAGCATTTCATCCTTAACAATTTCGTGTATGGGAGAGGCATTTATTCTGTGAACAACTTTTGGACACGAAATTCGGAGGTGAGGATGGCGAATTTAATAATTAATTAAGTCAATTATACTTAATGCTCACGAAAGAGATGTTCAAAATTACCAGCTAGGGATTTATATAGACTAAAAAAAGTTGTTTACTAAAGATATTTTACTGATCAACTGGAGAAGGCACTATCAATAGTTATTTTATAGGTAGTATCCCTCAAAATATCAACAGTATTGCAGATGTTTTGAATTATTATAAACAAAATAAAATTATTAATTCAGAGTTCAATTTCAGCTTAGTTTCAACTCAAATTATTCAAAGAGTTCTTTATAACTTAAGAAATTCAAAAGAATAGTTACAATACGCACTTGGTTATCAAAGAGCCTTAAAAACTTGATAACTTAACTTGATGGTGGTCGCAAGGCCGAAATATATGTCAGACAAAACTGAACAACACTCATGAAACAATAAACCAAGTGCGTATTGTAACTATTTGAATATTTATAGTTATTCTATTGAATATGTTTCATCAAGAACCTACCGCAGCTTCAATCCAATTAATTAAAAAATTCTACATCTGCATCTAACTCGTTAAGCATTTATTTTATTAAATTGCGTTGTACGTACTTATTAAACTTATTAACCCATATTATTAATAATTTGTTTATTGTGTATGAGTATCCTTCTGAATGGAAAGTTGCATTTTCAGATTTGAGACCTATTAGTATTCTCACAGTATTGTCAAAGTTGGCAGAAAAAATAATTGGAATCCAGCTTAGGGAATACCTTGATACTTTCAACATACTGCCAGCAATCCAGTCAGGTTTTAGGGCTGGTTATAGTTGCTCTACAGTTTAACGCATATAACGGATGATGTTGTTGAAGTCACCGATCAAGGAACTATTTTGGCATTGCTAGATTTTAGTAAGGCGTTCGACACAATTGATCACGAACTCTAAAATCATCTGGTGTTAATAATGCAGGTTGTAAACTACTCAAGTCATATCTTGTGGGACGCTCACAAATGATAAGAATATCCGATAAACTTTCCCAGTCAAGGGCGATCAATAAAGGTGTTCCACGAGGTTCTATTTTAGGCCCCCTGTTTTTTACAATTTACACATCTCAATTTGTAAATTTTGTTAAATCCTGTTCAGTTCATATGTATGCAGACGATACCCAAATTTGCTATCCTTTTTATGCTTATTCTGGGACATTTCCTTACAGCATTCACTTGTTTTAAATAGATTAAAATCAGCTATGCTTTTACTCGATAAGAAGCCCGACTGTGCTAATTTGAAAAATCTAATATTGAAATAAATGGATATCGTTTAGAATTTTCGCAGCATGCCCAAAATTTTGGATTCATTTTAGACACAACTTTAAGATTTAGAGAACAGGTTTGTAAATTTATGCAAAAATTTTACTCCCCCTAAGACTTCTTTATCCACACAGAAGCTACTTAAGCATAAACACTAAAAAGACGCCTTGTAAAACATTGGTATTGCCGAAGTTCACATACTGTGCCCCAGTTTATGGCCCTTGTTTGGACAGGGATTGTATACGTAATACAGCACGTGCAAAACTCATGTATTTGATTTATCTATGGTATACGTAAATATGGACATGTTTCACATAACCTGCCTGAACTCATGTGGCTGAACATGCAAGATCGGAGAAACTTTTATTCAGCTTGTATCTCTCACAAGATTATCACAATATGGCTCCGTCTTATTTTTACGTTAAAATAACTTCGCAGCGATGTTCATAATCTCAATGTCAGGTCTAAAGATTTACTTAGTCCACCTAGGCATAGAACTTCGTTTTATGAGAGAGGTTTCAGATATCGCATTTACAAATTATATAATCAGGTCTTATTTAATGGCAAATCATTTAGTGTTGCAAAATTTAAAAGGTATTTTAAAACTACTTTGCTACGTTCGTCAGAATAGTTTTATGTGCCTATTTATTTTATTTACTTGTTTTTTTTTATTACTACTCATGCATATAATGTTTTAGTTTTTTCTATACTACCTTACACTTATCGTAAATTTACTTTGTGCATAATTTTTCATTCTAGTGTATATGGAGGGTTAAGTGGTAGACCACACTTGTTGCAAACTTCCCCTTGAGATTTCCTAAAATATATCTAACATATGTTCTCTTTTCTCTATGTAGAATATTACTGAAAGTAAAGGCATTTGTTATTATTATTTAATAGTGATATCTAGTGACATTATGTCACATTTTATACTATGTAGTAACAAGTAACTTATCTAGAACACAATCGTTAGATTAATACTGACTACATAAATGTAATACTCGGTAAATATTTGAAATCTTACAGTTTTCATGTCACATCCTGCAAAATTAAGTCCCTTCAGCAATGTCATAAAACATTCTGCTAATCTAGGAATATTTTAATGGCACATACAGTTATAATTTTATTGGCAATAACTATTCGAGCTTTAATATCTAATAAATGATAATGACCTTCTTGATATTTATCGATAATATTAGACACGTAAGTTTTATATTTTCTCTCTGTGAATTAAAAGTTTCCATATTTCTACTCTTATAGATTTAAGACTTAGAACTTTCTATTAATGTTCTAGATTGAAGACCGGGACACTATCACAAATAGTTTAATATTTTGAAACTGAGTATCATAACTGCAATGATGTTACAATATCTTAGTCCTATTATTGATACTTATCTGACCCACATTATAAATTATGCCAAGTCTGTTAATTTCCTGAAGTATGGAAAGTTACTACTGGATGTTCCGTGCCTAAAAAACTGAAACCGTTAGATATGTCAGACATTAGAATAATCAGCATGTTGGCGTACATTTATAAAATTCTCTAGAAAGTTATGTTTGACCAAGTGTGCGAGTTTCTGAATTCTAATAATGTATTACCCCTTTTCTGCCTACAGGGAGGATGTACAAGAGGCCCAATGAGGCCTAAGTGCTGTGGTTCAATAATTTTTATTGACCACCCTCCCAACCAATTTCAGATTCCAGATTCCTTAGACTGAAATCTACAAAGTCAAATATTATGGTATTCTGAGACAAATCTAAAGTCAACATTGTCAAAAACTCGATCTCAATATCAACAATAACCCTTTGCCTATTGTATCAGTATTTAAAAATTTAGGTTTGATTCTTGGTGATGATTTTAGATTCCAATCGCATGTAGATAATTTGTTTAAAAAGCATATATACAGTTCTATGAAACTTTTATACTCCAATAGTTTTATACTAAATAGTGGTCTAAGAAAAGTTCTTTGTGAGTTTCTTGTTCTATCTTTGCTTAACTACTGTGATTTTATTTATAGTGCCCTTCTTACTCTCATCTATAAAAAACGAATACAAAAGGTTCAATATTTCTGCGTTCGTTTTATATTTGGCTTACGTAAATATGATCACGTGTCTCAAAAAAATAACGAAATTAGGTAGCTTAATATGGAAAATAGGAGACTGCTCCATCTAAATGTATTTGTTCACAGATTAGTAAATTGAAATATTAACTGTTCTTTAAATACGAACCTAGTTATGATATCTGACATCTATAATGTCAGTGTTAGACAAAACTATATGTTTACTATTCCTTATCATGCTACATCTAACTTTCAGAGAAGTTTTAAGTTGTTAATTCATACAATCTGTTTCTTAAAAAGTCTTAAGCCCTGCAATTTCAAGTAGAAATTAAAACAGAATTTACTATCTACTCAGTGACTCTGTGCGTGGGGAGTACTCGGGCGTGGGTTCACTTTTTTCTAATCTTTTTAGTTCGTAACTAGTGTAGGCAGTCTTTCTTTGAAAATATATCTTCTTCCTATCTCCTTATCAGACACCGAGTCTTGGCTTAGTTTTAAATACTACATGTGTCTGTATATATACTTCGTATACATATATATGTATATACTTATTTTGTCTATTTTAATTGTATGCACTTAAAATAAGTTATAACCAATATGTATGTAACTTTTATGCTGCCCACAGCATGTTAAGTGTAAGAATAGCATAAGCTAAACTTCGCATGTTGTGGGTAGTCAAACCTCAGTATAAATGCATCTGTGTTCTTTTTAAAAATGTGGTCTTTACCTCAAATTATTGCTTTATAATGCAGTTTCTTTTATTTATATAGGGGAAAAAATAAATTCGATTTATTGTTATTATTATTATTATTTAACAGTAAATTTCTCACCACTATTCTTCTCATATGCTTTTATTTTGATCCTTTATTCTTGATTATCTCTTGGTATTTTTTCATCATTAAATATTCGATTTCTTCCTGGACGCTTTGGCTCATTTTTCCGAACCGAAACATTTTAGAAGAACTTTAATGTTACCAACAACTATCAACTTAACCTACCTAATCTAATCTGTCATTTATATATACTTAAAAACCGTATCTCAAGCTTTACAATAAACATAACAAGTAAAAATCCATTTGGATTCCAAAAAGGTATATCTACACAAGACACTATATTCTATCTTTCAGGCAAAATTTATTCGGCCGTCCACAGTTAAAAACCTGCCATTTGTGTATTTTTAGATTTATGCAAAGCCTTTGGGTCTCGCATCAGTAATTATTACACTCCCTAGAACATATAGCAATAAGAAATGAGCCACTCCAATTAATAAAAACTACCTGTCAAATCGAAAACAATGCATCAAGATCGATAACAACTGCAGTGATTTTACTAATATTAAACATGCTGTGCCGCAGGGAACAATATTGGGTCCCCTACTTTTTATTTTATCTCTCGATTGCTTACTCGATTTCGAAACATGTGGATCCATTATTAGCTTCTCAGACGACACAACCATATTCTATTCTGCTAAAAACTGTTCACAACTAAAGATCAAAGCTGAAAATGACTTAGTGAATATAAAAGAATAGTTCGATCATAAAGTATTAGCCATTAACCATGAAAAAACGTATTTTGTTCCTTTCTGTTCCTGTCAAACGTCCTTGTCAAAATTTAACCATCTGATAGTAGGTGAAACAGACAAAATTGTGATATTTTCAGAAATGAAATACTTAGGCATTATTATCGACCAACATTTTACTTGAAATGAATATGTTAACTTTGTGGTGAATAAACTTAGATCGATTCTTTACCTATTTAAGCAATTAAAATAATACCTAGACCAAAAGAACTTAAAAATAGTTTACTTACGCATTGCACGTATCATATGTCATTATCGTTGCGGAGGAATTCTAAATGACCGGATAAACTAGATATAATACAAAAATATTTCCCTCCTCAAACTCATGTTAAAGGAAACTACTTTCCCTTCGGATCTGCTGTTTATAGAAGCATCTCTATTCGAAGCTAGACAACTATATTGCTTGGCGTTGTGTGCAAATGAATTTTTAAACAAGAGAGATATACAACATCAAATTAAGACACGCAACCAAAATAAATCAAAAATCCCTAAAATGCAAAAGACGATCGGACAAAGATCTCATTTATACTTAAAAGCAAAGGCCTACAACAAACTTCCAAAGGCCGTTACAGACACTAAAAAGCCCATGTATTCAAGTCAAAATGTAACTATTTATGCGCCATACATCGAGAGTAGAAATACATAAAATAATTGATATGAAAAACAATCAAAAATAAAATAATCTAAGAATATAATAATAATAGATGAAATGTATATATAGCCCAAGCAAGGAGTTTTCGAGATATAAAAAACGCAACAAATACTTTACGACCTCATTAAAATACCATTACTCTTTGTGCTGTCTCGACCGCAATTGACTCGCTTACCTTTATAGGTTTTTAATGTATGTCGGGTCGTCTGATGCAGCATGCCACCATGGCCCGCGGCAATAATAAGTCCTATACACATACAAGTATTTTTATGGCACTTAAAGTGTGGACCCTGTTTATTTAAACCTACATGTTTTAATTGTATTTCAAATTTTGTAAGGTACTAAATAAACCATCTATCTATATTTATTATTTTATCATTTAATTTAGGTGTGAAATTTTCATACCAAATAAAATGAAAAATATTCTCCAAATACAGTTTTATTATGATTATTAAAAGAACGTAATTTATTCATAAATCACATTTGGGTCACACGTCTAAGCAATTTTAAAAATGGAGCAACCCTCGCTAGATGGCCCAGCTATGAATCTGATATTGCTATAATATCTAATGATCCTCTTACTGCCCAAATGCTTTCCAGCCGGATTTCCAATATTGACGCCTTTATAGAAATGTCACCAGTCCTTTATCGACAAATATTTTACAAGGGTAGGCCCAACATGATGGAAGACGAAGGAAATAGTATAATCAGGATAATAACGTCGGATGTCGTCCAGGCTGCATCCTTGAAAGGATTACGTTTTATATGCCCAAGAAAGCTATTACCGGTGATGAGGAACCGTCTCGCCATAAAAATAAAATAAGAAAAAAACGTTTAAAATGAGTAAAGTGCAATATCAAATGAATGAGGAAGATGCGCGAGTCCTTACATTTATCATTACCCTTAAATTTTATAAACTTTATAGCAATTTTTTTTTAATAAACCCGCTATGTTATAAACAAATAACTTATTTATGTTCTCTCAGAATATTTAAAACAGTGAATCAGATAGGACGAGACGTGGTTTGATGCGCATGATACTGTTAATTACGGTTGGGTAGATACGACTCAAAATTGTACTTTAAATGGGCCATGTTCAAGGGGAAACGTATTGTAATTCTGCATGCCGGATGTAAAAGTGTGTTCGTACCCAACGCACTGCTCTTGACAGCCAAAAATGTAAAACAACGTTCTGCTGACTATCACGATAATATGACCGCGGATTTGTGAAAAATAGTTCATTGAAGGGCTGTTACCTAATATTCCCCCAAATTCAGTTATCGTTCTGGATAACGCTTCTTATCATTCGCGATTATTAAATCAAGTGCCAAATAATAATGCGAAAAAGGACGATGTAATATAGTTTGTGAGATCTAAAAATATAAATATTCCTGAAAAAAATTTTAGTAATTTTTTTTTACTAAAAACTATCAAAGAGCATAAATTTAAAAAAGAATATGTTGTAGATCATATCTGCGAGACACACGGCCATAGTCTGTTACATTGACCGCCATATTACTGCATATTTAATCCAACAGAATTGATTTAGGGCAGTGTCAAACACGAATTGAGAAAATGCAATCAGAATCAGACTTTAAGCGCCCAAATAGCAACATTGTATGACAAGTTTGAATAGATTAGGGCGTAATATATCTTAATATATGTTCCGTATCAAATATTCTTTTCATTTGTAGTAAGGCATAACAGTCACTGTAATTTTTTGCATATATTGCTCTTCCAACTCATATCGCAGTCTATAAAAGTACCTAAGAACTTCATAAAACTTTCAATTATACTGTTATTTACGATGACACGAGAAGAGGTATTACTGCTTTTACGAGAACCAAATTTCATGACTACGGTTTTCTCAGCATTTACTATTAATGCATTATTATAACACCAGTTGGTAAAGTCAGAAGATAAAGCGTTTAGACGGGCTTGAAGTTCGACAGGACTATCTGCAACTGTTGCAAGTGTAACATCACCTGCGTATAATATTGTACAATCAGTGCTAGCATAAGATGGAAGATCGTTAATAAATATAAGGAAGATAAGCGGACCAAGTATTGAACCCTGTGGAACTCCCAGGTCTACATCTTGAGCGTTTGATATATTATTATTTAATTTTACATGAATTTTTCTATGCTGAAAATATGACATTAACAACAATAAGAAGTTGCCTCAAAAATCGACAGTATACAATTTATCTCTAATAAAATCAAGGTCTAAGCAATCAAAGGCCTTAAATAGGTCAAAGAAAAGTGCTCCTACACATTTACCCTTATCTGGACCTTTATGTATATACTCAATAAAATCACAGGTGGCGCTTTATGTTGATTTAGTTGGGCAAAATCTATTTTGGTAATTATCTATAATTGTCAATGACCAGTGGGTCGTTCTTCTTAGATATTGGAGTTACAACCCCAATTTTCAAAGTGCCAGGAAAAGAGCAATTTGAGTAGATTTGTTCTTAATGATTTTTGTTGATATGCAGTCAATGCCGATAAAATTAGTGTTTTTTAACATTTAAATTACATTTATAAAATCGTTACCCTCAAATTACGGAAGTTACTGTACACTTAGTAGAAATCTTACTTCGAAAATTTCTTTGTATAGCTAATCTAGCAGTAGTACTTTTTTATATCATTTTAAACTGACATTGGATAGAGTATACCACTGTTTAGGGGATTCAAGGGCCTTTCCAATGATGCACGACTCGCCTCTTCTTCCCTATTCAAATTTTAGGGGTTGTTCACTCCCGCGCCCCCCGCTCGTAGGTTGAAATGGCGATATTGAAACTCGGAAAAGTGGAAAAATTGAACCGTCCAAACACACACGATAATCTTCAATTACTGTATTATAAAATAACAAACTTAGTAAAAGTCCAATAGTACACTATACAGAAAATCATTAAAGTATTTAACAAAATAAACACCAAGGTAAGGCTCATTCAACAAAATCATAAAATGAGATATGGAAATTTTGTTAAGAACCCAGGATACAAAAACAACAAATTAACAAATTCTATTATACTTTTGTACTTTTGTTATTAAATTCTGTTTCATTTCCGCAGCAGCATAGCTGCAAGGCGAAATTTCGTTGGGAGGATTATTTATTTTGTGGTTTAATTAAGTCATTACTCTGAAGATTTTCTTTCTTAATTATCTCCAATAAACGTTGAAATTAAGATTACTCAATTAATTTTATATTTAAACAGAACCCTTTCTGCTGTAATAACTGTTCAGATGTATACGTTATTAATTAGCAAATTAATTATTGGTAAAGTATTTTTAATAGCAATTAAAGTAAAGATAAAGAGGAAAACTGATCAGAGCAAGAGCATCAATTAATAATATTGACTTGAGGATTAGGAAGAGTATTATTAACCTATCACTTAGGGTTTTAGCGAAAATATTATCAGAGTATACACTTTTTCCTGCAAGTATTTTTGTTTCAACAGATATAAACCCAGGAATATCAAGGAATGAGTCAGATTCCTTGCATTGTTCTATATAAGTGAAAAAATGCTGCGCTAAAAAACTTATTGGAAGAATACATAATAAAATTTAGATTTAGTCAGAAAACTTTTTATTAAATTTGTGAGACATACCTTCTCCATACTCTCCTTGTGTTCGTTATTACTTTTGGAAAGAACGGGGGATTATATTTTGTCCATATTAAAATGCACATATCGTTGTTGATGCGGCATTAGTTTCCGCCCAGGTTATTGCTACGCCATAATATTATAAACTTTTACCATGGACTCAAGAGAGAAATTTACTGAGGGTTTAGAGCGTTCATATAAGCTTGGTTTTCTTTTGCTTTGCGCTTGATAGTATGTGGAGGTTATTAAAATCAACAATGTAATTTTAAGTTTTAGGGTAGGTCATAAAATTGCATGAATTTTTTATTTACCTTCAGAGTTTATGTACAGGATGATTCTTTTTCAGTAGAAATGCATTGATTCTACTTTGATATTGCTCCAATATAACATTACCAGCCACCAAAACTATTCAACTAGACAAGTAACCTCGATGATGTAATATTTTTAGTCGCAAACTCCTTTATAAAATCCTTATTTTTCTATAAGGAAAGTAACCAGACTGCAACTAACAGCTACTTTCCGGGCTATGTGCCCCGCCGAGCACTGAATTACACGTTACAAGCTTGGCGCCAGGCTTGTAACTTGTAATTCAGCGCTCAGAGGGGCACATAGCCCGGAGAGTGGCTGTTGGTTGCAGTCTGGTTACGTTCATTGTAGTAAAATAATGATTTTATAAAGATGTTTGCGACTAAAAATATTATGTTTTAATATTCCGCCCTCTAAAAGCACATTTGAACCTCGATGATGGTTTGAATTCGGAGCTAAAGTAGAACAAATAAAGAAATTACCTAGTTTTTAAAAGCAATATTTGTTAGTTAGTTAGTCAGTTAGTTTGCTTGTTTAGGTCAAATCTTGCAATCAAAATTTCCGGTGACAATACACTTTAACATTTTCATACAAAAAAAAACAAGATGGCGGCTTCAAGATGGCGGACAATTTTACCGTTTATGATCCGACTCGACTCAAAATCGATATCTGGAGGTTTTCGAGTTCGCCAATTATGAATTCTTGGTCAAAAATTCAAAATGGCGGCGCCAATATGGCGGACAACTCTTGTCATTTAGATCCAAATCGATCAAGATCGATATCTGGGGGGTTTTCGGGTTCGCCGATTACGAATAGTCAAAAATTTAATTTAAGATGACGGACTACTTTACCGTTTATGATCCGATTCAACTCAAAATCGATATCTGGGGATTACAGCATATCAAAAGACTAAAACGTAAAAAAATTAAATTATATAAAAAAATATTTTTAAAAAAAGCTTTTATTTAAATGCTCTAAAAAATATAAAATAAAGTTTGAAATAAATCAAACCCATCATTTTATTACATTATATAATTTTTTATGATATAAAAGCTTGTCGCGAACAATCTCCTTTACATAGGAGAATCTCGCGACAAGCTTACAAAAGCAAGCAAAAGTATGGTTAACAAAACTAAGTCACGTGATATAGCTGACTTAAGAAGAAGATCAACGGATTTGGTTAGGTCGGTCACGAATTAGATATTGGAAAACGTTAGAAGACATTTTTGTTTACGATTAGGATTCTGTCAAGACGTTCAAAGAACTCATTTTGAACAATTATTACATTAAAATTGTTTTTTTTTTAGTTTGCTGTTGTAAATTACGTAAATATTCTCCGTAAAGTAAAGAAAGTCCGTTACGTCAGATATTTTAATTCACAATATAACTGAGATACCTACCGCACATTTTCCATACTTTACGCATAATAATATACTATTCACTGAATCCCCAACAAAGTAATACCTAGAAAGACTTCATTTACATGCCAAAGCTGAGGTGCCAAGGCTTATGAGTGTCCAAAAGCTTCCCAGCCAAGTGATCTGTTTGCTGTTGGGCCAAGTTTACGTACTAATTGACGACCCCACTCTCAGTAAATTGCCTCTCATTATGTTCAAATTTATTCAAAACCACCTCGAAAAAACTTAGCTAACGCTTTGGAAATATTAGGGTTGGTCACGGAGGACGTTTTTCAAGTTAATGCCAACATAAAAGTTTATCTTCTTGAGGTTTTATAAATTGGGTGAGATAATTTTCATATAAACTCACGTTCATACTCCGCGGTAATTTTATTGCAAATTGATTATATGTTTTTTATAAGGCTTTCAATCAGTGTAAGAGACACTGGGTGTTTAGAAAGAGAGTGTCAATTACCTAACCATAGCTTCCTCACATCATTGGATAAAGTTTATTAAGCTTAACCCCTGTCAATGTAATCGTTCAACAGCTATATAAACAAATAGTTATAATAAACGTTCCATATGTGTAATAATATGTTCAATAAATGTTTTATTTACTAAAAAGTGCATTTTTCAATGTGAGTTGGTTGTCTGCGTGTATTCATTTACTGTTTAAAATGTATATAAAAACCGATACGGGAAAGTTACCTACTTAGGACGGAAAAACTTTCCCGGATTATTTTCTGATGGTTGCTTGTAGATTGTAGATTGTTTTACGGGGTCGTTTGGCTTCGAACAGCCTTACTTCACTTCGACCTAAAAGATCTTTTGTGATTTATCCTACATCTAGTGGTTATCCAGGATTCCCAGACTTTTTACAAAGCTTGTGATTTTCCTGGGAGCTAATTTCCCTATGTCTTCAGGCGTTAATTCCGCCTGTTCTAGGAATTTTAGCCTAGTGCGGACTAACACCTTGCATTCACAAAGTACGTGTTTCAACTTCAGTATCACAATATCTGCATTTATTATCTACCGTCTTGCCCATATTCTTGAGAAGGTATCTCAAGGGACAGTTGCCAGTTAGAAGGCCTGTGATTAGCCTTAATTCGGACTTTTCAAGTTCTAGAAGCCTTGTGGCATTCTTTGTCGAATAAGTTATAAACTTTTTCGTTTGTCTTTGGCCTGGGGTATTCCTCCAGTAGGACTTTTTCTGATCCCTTTCCCATTCTTGGATCTCCTCCGCTGTATGTCCCTTGGCTGGGCCACAAAACGGTTCGGATCCAATAAACGGTGTTTCAGCTTTTTTTTTGCAAGGCTATCAGCAAGTTCATTTCCTTGTACTCCCTCATGTCTTGGATTGTCTACATTTCCAGACAATTTTAAATTCAAAGGTATAGGACCTTAGAGCCTTTAGTGCTGCCTGGCTATCTGATAGTATATAGATCTTTGCCCTTCTGATGCCTTTATTTAGGCATACTTGGGCATACAGATCTATGGCATAAATTTCTGCCTGAAAGATGGTTGGGGTGTTACCGAGGGCTTTGGTAAGCCTACAGTTCGGCCCTGCTACTCCTACTCCTACCCCTTTAGCCGTCTTGGATCCATCTATATACCAGATAAGTGACCCCTGTTCCAATCGCAGTGACTCCATCTTGCTCGTCTGACGAGTTTCAATTAGCGCGTCAAACGGGCAGTCAAAGTCTTGTTTGACTGGCATTGAGTCAGTGGGTTTGGTCATGGACTTCAAATGGATTAACTCCAGAATCCTTAAGTGACCAACCAGATCGTCTGGTTTGAATTTATGTGCCTGGTGCAGTCGTTAGGCACTGAGTGCCGCCTCAATCCTTACATGTAAGTACAAGGGAAGTAGGTCAAGCATAGCCTCCATAGCTGCTGTGGGATACGAGTGCATTGCTCCTGTAGTCCCTAAACAGGCAAGGCGTTGCAGTTTCTGTAACTTTCCCTGTACTGTTTTTTCCTCTGTTCTTGGCCATACGCATGATGCGTAGGTTACCATAGGTCTGACAACCGAAAGATAAGACCAATGTGTCATTTTCGGTCTTAGACCCCAAGTCTTACCAAACAACCTACGGCACGTCCATATTGCCGAGAGTCCGTTCCAGATGTAAGTTCCAGGTAAGTTTTTGATCCAGGATTACTCCTAGATACTTGACTTCACTGGAAAGATTTATTATCGCTCCATTCAGCACAGGAGTTCTAAGATTGAGTCTTCTCCTTTGCGTTGCTTAGCAACGGACTAAAATACTAGAATAGCGTATTTTGGGATCTAAAATTGCGCCGAGAAAGTAGGCATTCTTGACCGATTTCAGAAAAAACTATTATCTTTCTCTGTTTGTTAGATATATCGCAAATATACAAACACACAATGCGAAATTTGAAATTCCAACAAAACTTTTAAAATTATTTTTTCAATATTGCAATTTTCTCTTTGATAATCCAGTCAAGTAATGAGTATACTAACACATAATAATAATGATAATAATAATAACGATATTCCACTTCCTTTTGTTTTAAATATTTGTTTCCTTTTTCACTCTGACATTCTAATTACATTACATATTTTCACGCCGTTTTAAAAATAATTCTCTTTATACCACCTCGACTAAAGATAAATGCTGGAATGTAATATTTTACATACAAATTCAAACATTTTCTCTGTGGTTACTTGTTGGAACATCGCCAATATATCTTACAACTTCTGAATTGTAATATGCGTTGGTTTTTCTGCATGTAGCAAGCATAGATCTAGTTACTGTCTAGTGCTACTTCGCCGAGATTGGATGTTCTCATTATGCTCAATATTCATATGAAGTAAAGCATGATTTGCTACAGTTTTGTCGGGAATGATACCTCGTGTAGAAAAACAGATTTCATTCGTTTATACTGCATATTAAATTAACAGCCATCAAAAATGTCTCCCTCCCTCCCTCTACTCATTCTTGGAATGACCATTATGAAAAAACAAAACTCAAAGTAAATAAAATTCAAACGTGTTTAAAGCTAAATATTAGCAGGACAAAATATATTGACTTTGCCCCAATGAGTGCTCGTCTGCCAAAAAAATTTCAAATTATTAAAATTGAAAATGGTAAGGATGTTACTGAAAAACTAATGAAAATTATATATTTAAGGGTTTCGATTGATCAACACTTGAATTGGCATGAGCTTGTAACATGTCAAAAATAAATTAAGAAAAAATATATAAACAAATACAACTTGAATCATGGCTCGAGTATAAAGAACGTCTTAATCTTGTTAATAAATAATAATAATATCTTTATTTCCAACAGGTAAGCACCTAATTACAGGAAATACATGAAAACGCATATGATAATCGTGAATAAAAAAGAGAAATAATATTGACACTTAAATTACAAACAAAATTAAACCTACTATTCAGTATTAATTATGTAACTTAATATACTACCTAGACTGTCAAAATTAGTATCACATAGATAGGAGATTTTTTTAAATTATGGCACATTACATAAATTGGAGATTTTGCAATAATATTTTTCCTGCAGTTCTCGACATAGAAGGTTGTGTGACGGCGGATTTCAAGTCTGGGTATGTGAAAATTGATTTTATTCAACAACAAGGGACAATCAATAGTATTGTGAATTAAATTGAATAAATAAAGCTGTTAAACCTGGAAAAAAGCTTATTTATCACAAAAATTCAGAAGTGGCCCTAAAGAATTTTGGAAAGTACTAAAGTGGTTGAATGTTAGGTCTGGCACGGATATTTCTGTCTCTAGTATAGCAGCTGAAAATGAATTTAAGTATTTCTCTAATACCTATCTTCAGGCGGATGGTGTGGTGTGCCATAAGATGTGGTATGCAAGTTCTAGATTTTTACGTGATGGTGTCCCTTTTGAATTCCCTGAAATTTCCTGTGAAAATTTAGTAAAACATTATACAAAATTAAATCTAATGCCGTGGGGTTAAATAAGTGTCTTTTAGAAGCTAGTTTTCCGTTTATTTGGAAAGAAGCTAAAGTAATTCCTGTTGCCAAAGAGAATTCTTCCACCCTTATCAACCATTTAAGACCCATTAGCTTATTACCTGTTTCGTCAAAAAGTTAGTGTACGAGCAGATAAATGGTTATTTGAATAATAACTTGATTTTACCTACTTCGCAGTCTGGTTTTCGTGCTCGTCCTAGCACGACAACAGCTTTATTTAAAGTTTCTGATTACATATTTACTGCCCGTGATAATAACCAGAACACGTGCTTGTTATTACTAGACTATAGCAAGGCATTTGACACTCTTCATCATGCTACCCTGTGCGCTAAACTGAAATGTGGTTTTGGTGATACAGTAACTTTCTTTCATAATTATCTTCATAATCGTCGTCAAAAAGCGATATTACATGACAATATCTCTAACACATTTCAAAGGGGGTGCCACAAGGTAGTGTTTTGGAACCTCTCTTATTTTGTATTTATACAACTGATCTTAGCAAATGTCTGCAGTTTTGCACGTCACATCAGTATGATGACGATACACAGTTATACTCTTCTTTCTCTATATTTGATTTAGATATTACTGCACTAAACATTACCTCTGTCTTAGATATCTAAGTTTTCGATTGATCATGGTTCGGTTTTAAATGAGGTTAAAACTGAATTATTATATTAGTATATGGTAAACACAGGGCTCAAATAACTAAAAATCCCAATTCCAAAATAGTTTTAAATAATCAACCCCTAAGTCCAGCCAATACATGATGTTTGGTTTGACATAGATTTAAGATTTGTAAAACATGTTAGTACTCTAATAAAAAATCAAGTAGCAAACTTAAACCTCTGTGTATTCAAAAGGACATTCACGGTACAGAGGTAAAGCTGAGATTAACTGATTCACTAATATTATCGTCCATTTTTTACTGTGATACTGTATACTGGCCAGTTATTTTAAATCGCGATAAGGAATCTCTTCAAGGGATTCAAAATTATTGTATAACATTTTCATATAACTTTGATGATAATACATGTGGTAGCAAATACAAATAATAGGAAAGAATAGTCTATGACTAAGTTTAAAATATTAATTCGACATTTTAATAATAATAATGTTTATTTTCCTTTCAGACACAGTACATTATGTATAGGAATCGTCTAATATGCGTATTATCTAAGTTATAAAAAATCCATTCATAGTGTAATAACACTGGTGTATTAAAAACATTTTTAAACATTTTTTAAAATGTTTGAGATCTTTCAATTGCTTTAAGTCGTCAGGCAAATGATTATATACATTGAGACCTATATAAGTAGGCGAATTTGTTGTTATCTTATACTTACAAAATGGTATGTGAAAATTTTTTGCTTGCCTTGTGTTGGTATCGTGATAGTCTTTATTTGTAATGAACTTTTGTTTGTTAATAAAAACGTATATACATAATTTGTAAATAAAATGCCATATTCTTTGAATAAATTCCTGCATGTATGGTTACTTGGAATTCCACCAATACATCTCAATATGCGTTTTTGCGCAACAAACACTTCTGGAGATAGTGTGGAGTTGCCACAAAAGCAAACCCCATATCTAAGTCTTGAACCTACCTGCGCATGATACAGACCAATAAGTTGATCAGTTGAGAGAACTGTTTTTAAACTCCTGAACAAATAACTCAAAGAATTTAATTTGGCTACAAGATTATTACAATGTTCCTTCCAACTCAAACATTCATCAATTGTTAAACCTAAAAATTTGATTGTTTCTTTCTTTGAGAGAGAAACATCTTTTACCTTAATATTTAATTTTAAACAATTCTTTTGCCAATGAGGAAGATGCATGGATTTTAAAAATGCTTAATTTTATTATTTTTCCATAATATGTACTAGATAAGTTGATAATATAATAAAAGAAACTCGTAGAAAAATTTTGCTTCGTAAATGTCACATTAAAATTTGAACTTTTGTGTAAACAAAACCACGTGACTGAAAACGCTATAATATTGCTTTGACGCCATTTTGACGTCACTATTTGGATCTGAATTTGCTAATTTACGTTGTTATTCTTAATCTTGTTGTTAATTATTGGTTAATATGACGGATAATCATTTTATAACATCCCTAACTTGTTTATCTATAACCACAGCTTTCTTTTTAGATATTTCAACGTTTTAACAATAACGACGTGACGCTACAGGTTACGAATGACGCTATTCGTTAGGGATAGAGCGTTTTAATGGTTCTAAATTCTCAGCCGAAATAAATTTTTTTTTTCGCCCTCAATTTTAACAAAAAAAAAAAGAAAAAATACGAGGAAGCATATTTTTCTGTCGTCGATCTATCTGTGATATAAAAAAAAATCATGCAACTTCCTCAATTCTAATATAATGCGTTTTCTGCGGATTGAGAAACAATGAATTAAAACAATACCAGTTACCAATATTACATATAACATCATTACATTTAGCCTCTAATATATCATCTGATTTGTCAGACAGAAGTAAGGACTTGTCGTCTGCATACATGACAAAAAATACGTCTGAAGTAAAGGTATCAAATTCATTAGTATATAACAAAAATAATAAAGGATCCAATATTGAGCCCTGTGGAACACCCATATTAACTTTCTTATATTCTGATTGAACTCTATTTACAGCACCATTTGATAAGTGACTTATACTGACATATTGAGTATAGTTTACGCAATAAAATATCGTGATTGATACAGTCGAATGCCCTGCTAAGATCACAGAAGACTCCAACAGGGCACTCGCCTGCCTCAATATATTCAATAAGTCTCTCATAAAAGGACTGCAAGGCTGTGTTAATTGACATACCTGACCGAAATCCGTGTTGATTTTGTGTGATGATACTATTTTTCTTTAAAAATTGTAGCAGTCGATCTTGATAACTATATTCAAATATTTTTGAAAAACTAGATGGAACAGTAATTGGTCTGTAATTGTCCATGTCCTGTGGATCTAGTTTTTTAAAGATAGGTACCACTTTCTCTACCTTTAAACTCTGTGGAAAACTACCTGTTAAAAAAGATAGGTTTACTAAATATGTAAGTGGGTGTATTATGGGGGCGGTTACATTTTTTATTACAAAAATCCTGATTTCGTCAGGGCCAGCCGACTTTTTATTTTTTAACTTATTCAATAAGGTTAATAGCTCTTCGCAGACAAAAGGCTCTATGAACAGAGAATGCTCTTGGATAGGAATGCGTTGTTCAAATGTATTATTTTTGTTAGTATTTGGAGGTAAATGGCTCATTATTTGGTAAGGTGCATTTATGAAATAATTATTGAAGGAGGAAGCTACCAGCAGTGAGTCCTTGTATGATACGCCATTAATTGTTATATTCGTGTTTTTAAATTTTTTTAACTCTATTTGACATTTCAGAGATAAATGTCCACGCAGCTCTCGCAGGATTTTCTGCGCTAAGTATTTTATTTTGATAAAACTCTTTTAGTTTTATTAACCAGCAAAGTATGTTCTTTTTTGCGAAATTTATAGAGAGAATCAAGTTCGGGATATGTATTTTTCAGGCTGTGTAGGTCGGAAGATATTGCAGAAGCACTGAAATGCATTATCCCCCTTTTACGGGGTATATCTCCCTTATTTGCTCCAACCACCCTGTAGATAAGATTGGCTGCATTAACCCTCGATGCCATTTCCCCACTAACTTCATCTACATTCTGTGCGAAACTGGGTCCACAATGGCATTGAGCACTGTTAACTTTAAGCTTTGAGAAGTTGATTGTTCCCCTGTGCTGGAACAAAATGGATGTAACCTAGTTTAGCAAGATTTTTAGCTATGGCCGCCCTGTTGAGCTGAAACTTTGTTAGCGGCGTAATGTGAGGTTTTCACATTTTTACTATGCATAGCAAATATTCATCATAGTTTGGGAAGTTCGCCTTTATATTAAAAGTTTAAATTTAAGTCTCAGAGAGAGCAGGATGTTGGCATTAACAGCGACCTCTAATTTTCAACTTTTGCTACATCAAAGGAACTATGCTGTATTAATTTTTGGTGAGCGACATACAAATTTGTTGAGAGATGTGATCCTGTTTTAAGTGTATCCAAATCGGTCGTACAGGGTTATTCAATATGTTTCGGTCACCCTTTATTTATGTTATTATTGGTGATAAAAATAGTTTCGTAGTTAACTTGTAGGATTGTATACCGGGTGTAAATGGATTCATTAATTTTTATTTACCACCAGATTTTGACAGTTTTTTTTTTGAAATGTAGAGCGTAGGAGATTGCACTTTCGGATAAAATGTCACATTTTTTTTAACAAAAACCAAGGCTTACTATGTAATTTTTGGGGGTGAAAATTCACGAAATTGTATTAGGGCTTTTTTTTATAAAAAATTTGAGTACACCACAGGATTAAGCGCCCTCTGAATTGGGCCCGTACAAATTTCATAAAGAGATATTGCATATTAATAATTCTATGGTAAAAGTAAAACCACGTTGTTCTTATTATTTTATTTATTCTTATCATGCAATCCATGAAATAAAAATTGGAAAACAATTGGGGCATGGGCATGAAAGAATCGCGACACGAGGTGGAGTGATTTTTCCTGTGTGAGCAAAATTTTCATGAAAAACCAGTTTGAGTCAATTTTTTTACTCGAGTAGAAAATCAACCTCCCGTGTTTTATAGAAGATTAATATATATTATCTAAAATAATTGTTAGACAACAAAATTGTCTATTTAAAGTTTAAAAAATAACAATTTATAATAAAAAATAGAAACATTTTCTAATGTTTTTTATCATAATTTTTTATCATTCATTGTATCTACAGTGTGTTTGACTTCGCGTGAAGACACCCCTGTATCTCGTTTATTTGTGGCCGAATTCATTTCTAGTTTTTATCAGATATACAACTCTATAAGGCGATTTTACATGACACATAAATGTCGTCTAGATCTAAAACGCCGGCCTACTGCGATAAAAAGAAAATCGCAATTTTCGAGAAATCATAGTAGGCTTAGAAATAGACAAAAATTTTGTTAATAAAAGTTGTTCAGAATCACGAGATATGCCGCCCTATAAAATTTGGTGAAAATCGGAAAACTTTGAAAAAAAAATGTTTGTTTCACTTCTCGTGAAGACACCCCTGTATCTCCTTTATTTCTGGCCGAATTTCAAGACTAATTCATGGAGTTATACAGCTCCATAAAGCGACTTTGTCCAACACATAGAGATAACCTTTTCCAACAAATGAATGTTGTGAGCAAAAATCATGATTCAATAAAACGCTAAAAGAGTCACTTCTTATTATTATACATCAAGTTAACAATGTAATACAGTTTTTTTTGTTGTCACTGTTCTTGAGAAGTAACGCTCCATCATATCCTTCCTCCTTATCGGCTCAGAGATTTAGGAGCGGTTTTTTTGTTTTAAATGTTAAGAATGCTGTGAAATTAACTGTCAATATTATTACTTTTATGACAGAAGTGATTGTTGATATCTATTGTTGAGTTTGTTAGTTTCCTTATTTGATTTTTTTACTCATAATGGCTAGAATACTTTTAACTGCTGATGAAAAAGTAAAATAATAAAGATAGTCGGTGAAAATGTACGGTCTTCAAGAGAAGCAGCAGAAGAATTTCTAAGACAACCAATACACCATGGTACCATAGCAAGAATATGTTCAATGCAACTGATAATGTGTTTAAACCGAGAGTGCATCTTAATCGAAGGCATGAAGATGATAATGTTATATTAGCGGCGTTTAACGCCAATCCCACTACCAGCCTTAGAACTATGGCTTGTGACCTGAATTTGTCGGTGTCAAAAATTTGGAGATGTTTAAAACGCCATAAACTACAAACTACAACCGTATAAACCAAAATTTTTACACACTTTGGAGGTAGGTGATGAAGAGAGAAGACTGGAATATTGTTTATGGATCCAAGGTAATTATTTAAACAATCGAGACTTCTTGAAGAAAATAATTTTCACGGATGAAGCAATTTTCTCCACCAACGGGGTGGTATCATCACAAAACTCTAGGTACTGGGTAGTAGAAAATCCTGATTGGGTAATAAATTGTTAAAGGCAATATTCCCAGAAGGTAAATGTGTGATGCGGAATTTTAAACGATACAATAATAGGGTCGTTCTTCTTTTTTCAAAATATAAATGCGTTACATTTGCGACAATTTTTAAATAATGATCTGTGGAATGCAATAGTCGATTTTCCTTTGGAACAATTGTATTTCCAACTCGATGGAGCATCTATCCATAATTCCGTAGTAGTAACAGCATGGATGAATGAACATTTTCCCCAAAGATGGATAGGACGAAATAGCCCTCTAATACATTGGCCACCCAGATCTCCTGATTTCACTCCCATGGATTTTTATTTTTGAGGTCATATTAAAAACAAAGTTTATAAGACCAGACCTCAAAATGTGGAGCAGCTTTGTGAGAGGATAAAGCAAGCGTGTTTAGAAGTTACAGCTCACGAATTGCGAAGAGTTGTAATAAATAATAGAAGCGGATTGAGAAGTGTATTACACTTGATGGTGGGTTAGTAGAAAGGGGCCGAATATAATAATATAGTCAATCATTATAAACACTTACTTCATCTTTTATTTAATAAATAATTTTAATAATAATTGTGCACGACTTTCATTTGTTGGAAAAAGTTATCTTTATGTGTTGGACAAAGTCGCTTTATGGATAACTCCATGAATTAGTCTTGAAATTCGGCCACAAATAAAGGAGATACAGGGGTGTCTTCACGGGAAGTGAAACAAACATTTTTTTTTTGAAAATTTTCCAATTTTCACCAAATTTTATAGGGTGGCATATCTCGTGATTCTGAACAACTTTTATTAACAAAATTTTTGTCTATTTCTAAGCCTCCTATGATTTCTCGAAAATTGCGATTTTCTCCAACAGTTTGGCCGTAATTCTATTTTTAGTCCAAATTCTACAACATTTTCAAAACTTTCCCCAATTTATACAAATGGTCTAACGAATTTGTTTTTACCAAAATGAAGGTATTTTTATGCACTTTCACGTGATGTAACTGAAATATATATATTTTTAATTAAGCCCATTTTATGTCATTTTTGGTATATACATGCGCGCGGCAATTTCCCGTCATCTTCAGTATTATACGTATGCGCGCACAAGTATACGAGTAATTATTCATTATAAAAATTACAATATTAATAATAAAAATTGATTGTGAGCAGATTTTAATTAGATTAAAAAACTCTCGAAGGCAAGATATAATTTTTTTCCGAAAATTCACTTGATTTTTATTAAACTTTCTACATATATTGATTATTATTTTATTTTATTCATGCTTTCTTTTCCTAGTAGCTGTACTAGATATGTTACTGCAAGAAGTTTTTACTTCTGAATCGGTAACTGGAGTGTAGGATATCTCTTCACCCTCGTCATCGCTAAAGTCGTATACATCTGAGATAGAAGTGGAAGAATAGTCCTGTGACTAAACTTCGCCCTTTATGAACCTTTCATAATAAAGACTTTTATTATTATTATTATTATTATTTTTGTTGTTTCGCAAGAGCGATGCTGGTCAGTTCTGCCGTGCCTCCGACATTCTCATGGAAGAAGCACCAGCGAATTCACTACGACCACTCCCTGCAACCTGCAGAGTTAGCGACCGTAGGTTCCTAAATCGTGTGCCCTAAGTAAACGAAGAGAACCCAGGACAACAGCTTTCTGCATCTGGCCTGCTAGCCATTCGGCCGAATGTTGACAGACCGGTATTGTTCGTAATTCCGAGAGCAGCGTGGGCTTCATACCTCCGTGTACACCGATTATAAGGACTACCAACTTGACCGAGTAGCCTGGATACAGCACTAGGAGCTCGTACCGGAGATCACAATACTTGGCCCGTTTTTTCTCCTCTTTCAAGACGATATTTTTTTCAGCCGGAGCTGAAAACTCGATGATGTATATCGTCTTCTGCTGATGATCGAGGAGTTGGATTGAATTAGCCTGGCGGTCGGGAACGAGTAGTTCCAGTATATCCTGCACATCTCGTTCTCGACAACGGACTCAATATCTCCGGAGACGTAAGGCAGCACTGGTGTTTGGTCTACCCCGTACGAGTGCCGTAGATGGTAGTAAAGCACTCGTAATGCCACGTTATGGCGATGGATGTAGGCCGAAATCGCATATACCGGGCATGCAAACAGTAAATACATGAGCGATTCCGGCACCTGATGGCAGGTCCTATAGCTGGTATCAGGAACCCCTACACCCATCACATGGTTTCGGTAGACCAAGGTGTTAATAACACCATCCTGGCAGGCCACAGTGAATCCCTCGGTCTCCGACTTAAGCCCAGCTGACCTTAAAAAGGCGAACGTCAGCTTGGTCGATAAACCCAGCGTTTCTATGTTCTTATAGAATACGCCGTGCATGGATTTATCGACGTACCGTCTAAACAGATTCTCCTGTTCAGCGGCTTTAATCTGGGCTTTCAGACGATTTGGCGGAAGCTCAGTGACCGACTCTGGGACGGCACCTCGCCGGCCTCCTCGCCTGATGTCAAATACGAGACCGAATTCATCTGCGGCTCTCTTTGCTGCCTTGAATAATCCTGCTCCCACTCCTGCATTTTCATGATTTCTCACTAATTGCAGGAGAGGGTCTGAGCTCCTAAGGACGTTACATGCTATACTCAGGATTACCCGGCCACGCATGCACTCCAAACTCAAGAGTGCTCGGCCCCCCCGATGACGTGGGAGGTACACACGAGGAACGGACGATTTTGGATGAATGCTCCTATGGATATTCATCATCTTGCGGGTACCTCTATCTAACTGACGCAGCTCATCTACCGTCCATCTCACTACTCCAAAGGAGTAGAGCAGAACAGGAACGGCAAGCATATTAGTTGCAGACACCTTGTTCTTCCCCGAAAGTTCGGATGACCAAATCTCTCGGACTAGGCCTCTGTACTTGCCGCGGAGAGATTCCTTAACTTGTTGCACATCCTGGATGCGATGGTGTTTCACACCCAGGTATGTGTAAGTCTCTCCGGCATCTAGATGTCGCAAGATGCTTCCGTCTGCAAGCTGCGCCTCTTCAGCAAAGTCCCCGCATCGTCCTCTCTTGAGGTGGACGACTGCACACTTGTCCAATCCGAATTCCATTCCAATAACCAGCGTATACTGTTCGACCACCCTTAGAGCATTTTGCAGTTCCTGCTCTCCGGAGGCGTAGAGTTTAAGGTCATCCATGTAGAATAAATGGGTGACCTTATGCCTCCGGTTGCTGGGTGTACCGCATTGGTATCCGAGGACTTGGCGGAGTTCAACAGATAAAGGCAACAGTGAGATGCAGAAGAGGAGAGGACTTATTATTATTATTTTGTCTGTTGTCTCATTTGCTTGGAAATGGTTTAAATAATTAGGTGAACGGGTTTTAACCAAGTTCTAGCTAATCAGCACTTAAAAAGCGCCTAACAATATGACATGCATCTAACACGACTGACTTGACAATTATTGTTGGCAATGTTTGTGTAATGTTTAATTTATTTCAATTAGAGGTTAATGTTTTTAGAACAATTACTGCTGTTGAAATAATAAGAGGATAGACTTTTACAGACTTCGCCTTCCACCATCTGTTTGATTTCAGCAGCTAACTCTTGATATTTATTTATTTTGGTAGCATAGGTTTTTTGAAGATTGTGGCCTAGGGGTATAGCCACGTCAATAATGGCCACCTCGTTTTCTGTTTTATTATAAATCACTATATCTGGTCTGTTTGCGCTTATTCTTATGTCTGTTATGATTTCACGATCCGATCCCAGTATAGCTTGTAGTTGTTGTTTTCTAGGACTTCTAATGGTTGATATTTATAGTAGGGTTTTTCTTCTTTTATCAGGTTAAATTTCATAGCCAGTTGTTGATGAATGATTTTTGCTACGTTGTTATGTCTTTCGGCATAGTCAAGCCCAGCCAGCGTGCTGCATCCCCCAGCTATGTGTTCAATGGTCTCGTTGTTTACTCCACATCTCCTGCACTTATCTACTATTTCATTTTATTTAATGATGTATTTTTTATAATTGTTTGTGGGGATTACGCCATCTTGGATATCGCACATAAAACCAACTGTTTCGCTGAATAATTGCTGTTGCATGAAGATATTGGAGGCGTTAATGTCAATTGCTTCTTGATGTAGGTGATGTGGGTGCATTTTATGAATCTCCTTTCTTTTTCATATTTGTTACTGGTTCTGGTCTGAGTTCTGGTTATCCACTGGATCGAGTTCTGGATTATTTAATAGTAGCGGCGTGACATTCATGCCGGCTCGGCATATGGCTCTAAACAATGTATGTTGTTCTGCTTTGCTGTAGAAATATTAACGTAATGACTTGATTTAGGATTTATTTTGCTGTGCTATGTTTAGTATGCCCATCCCCCCTAGTTCTTGCGGCAGTGATGTATGTTCTATAGCTGACTTAGGATGGTGCATTCGATGTTTTGTCGTCACGACTCGTATTAGTCTGGATAGGTTATTAGCTTGAAGCCTTCTTCTATTAACATTTTTTGTATTCCTCGCGTTTTTAAATTCTAAATCAACAAATGGCTTAAAACTTCTATTATTTTTTTTGAAATATGTTTCTCGAAGAAGTTTTGCTGTCGCATTCCACATTGCTTTAACGACAATTTCTTTATAAACTCCTCCATTTGACTTTTTCATATTATAACCCCAGCCAGTCAAAATATTTGTAGCTTATTTTTACAGGTTAGTTCTGAACAATTAAAAGTAAAATATTCTTTAGGATGCCTTGGTGTGTTCCGATGTCTTCTCGATGCAGAAGACAATATTTATTTTATCGAGGATTTTTATGGCAAGGCACTCTATAGAACAAATATTATCACACTAATATTGATATTCACGGCACAAGGGACAATTTCACTCAAGATTAGCTAGATTCTAAATAAACTAGTTACTTACCGAGATATATATTTTTATATTACAGTAGTTAATATATTAACGGTTTTACTTATATTGCAAAAAAAATTTCATTGTCAGTACCTACCCTATAGCTGTTATAAAAATAAGTATATTAACTTTCACAAATTAACGATATAGATTTATTAAGTAATAGCTTTTGTTTAACTTGGTAGTGAGTGATGTAGATCATTAGATACAGACGAACAGAGGTCTTTATTTATACTGGATGTATACCGGGTGTTAGAAAAGTATGGCAACGGTGGAAAATCTCGAACAGTTTGCGTCAAATCGAAAAATAAAAAAATACGTGTCAAAAATTTTTCAAAAAACTCTCTACTGATACCAAAATGACCTCCCCACCCACCACCTTGTGGGTGGGACGAGGGGCAACTTTAAACTTTCAAATAGAAACCCCTATTTTTTATTGCGGTATCGGATTCTACGGCAAAAAATACGTAAATTTTATTCTGGATACTTTTTCTATTCTTGCATGGTGTCGCTGTAATCGCAAAAAATGAATAGAAGAGTAGCGTCTTGTGCCCATAAAAAAACGTCCAATTCAAAAACTGAAAAACACGTAATTGTTATTTTTACGAAATCTATCCAATGACATTGGATTCGACTCTCCCACCCCTAACCCAGTGGGTGAGGCGGGGGGGAGGGGCAACTTTGAAATTTGTAATAAAAATACCTATTTTTTTATAGCGGATTCGGATTCTACGGCCAAAAATACGTTAATTTTATATCGGGTATTTTTTTCGATTCTCGCAAGGTGTCGCTGCAATCGCACACAATTGAAATAAACCTTAAGCGTCCATAAGTTTGTAAATATTTACAAATTCTAGATACTCGTGTTGACAAAAAAACATTCAGTTTAAAAAACAATATCTGTGATGTCTTGGTTTTTATGAATGTTTTTTTTAAAGTGTTCTTAATAACAGTATTTGTTTTGTGAAATTTCTACGAGAACGTTCAGTTCCTCCCAACTTTTGTAGAGGCAGGAGCGCACTTTTGTACAGAAAAAGTTATTTCATTTTTCATTAGTTCTCGCATTTTTTTCTGCATAATGGCTACTTTAATAGAGGAAGAGAGAGTTTCTCCTTTAATGATGCGAGGGTGGGACGATAAAGAAAGGTCCTATGATGAAGTTGTGATTTTATTCAACGAAACTTTCCGTGTAGATCAAGTGGGAATTTCGAAATCTACTGTGTCTCGTAGCATCAATCGATTCCTAGACACAAGGACAAATAAAAATCGCCCAAAATCTGGAAGACCAAAATCTGAAACATCAGAAGCTCGACAAATGGAAGTGGCCCAGGCATTTGTTGAAAATCGAAGGTTATCAATCAGAAAAGCCAGTCAACAGCTTGATATGAGTGCATTTTCAATTCATAAGAATTTGGGACTTTTGAAATTTCATCCTTACAAAATTCACCTTCACCAAGAATTAAATGAAGATGATTTTGATCGGCAACTTGAATTTGGTGAATTAATGATGAAAAGGAGTAACCAAAAACTAAATTTTTTGTCATCTCTACTTGTCTTCTCAGATGGAGCAACTTTCGAACTCAGTGGAAAAGTTAATCGCCATAATTTCAGATATTGGAGTGACGAAAACCCTCACTGGATGCTTGAAACACACACGCAGTATCCACAAAAATTAAATGTTTGGGCAGGAGTCTTCAGGGATCGAATCATAGGGCCATTTTTCATAGATGGAAATTTGAATGGATAAAAATACCTGGAAATGTTGACAAATCAAATAGTTCCCGCAATACAAGAGATGGTGATGAGTTCGATAATGTTTGATTCCAGCAAGATAGGGCTCCTCCACACTATCGGGATATTGTTAGGGACTATTTGAATGGTACTTTCGAAAATCGATGGATAAGTCGAAGAGGAACTATTGAATGGCCAGCAATATCTCCCGACCTCGCGCTACTTGATTATTTTGTTTGGGGCTTACGTGAAGGGTGATTTGGAAGAGCTGAGGCAACGCATAATAAACATTTTTGCAGAAATACCACCTCAAATGATAAGAAGTGCTGTTGAAAATTTTTACGTTCGTCTTGGACAATGCCAAGAAGTCAATGGGCACCATTTTGAACACCTGCTATAATCTTGAAATTAAAACCTGCTAATGTAGCAGTTGAGCTGTAAACTAATTGCCTCAACTGGCCGAAATCCTCACCTTGCCTTAAATGGCGAGTTACCTCCTTTCCTTCACTGGCTGAGATCAAGAACTTTTCTGAAGTGGCTGAATTAAGAGGTAAAACCACTGTTAGTTTTTTTAAAATCGAGTTTTTTATTGCCCTGTAAAAAATGTAAATTGAAAATTACTAGCTGCTAATAAATTTGCGATTCCGCAATAAAAAATAGGGGTTTCCATTTGAATTTTAAAGTTGGTGGGTGGGGAGGTCATTTTAGTATCAGTAGATTGTTTTTTGAAAAATTTTTGATACGTATTTTTTTATTTTTCGATTTGATGCAAACTGTTCGAGATTTTCCACCGTTCCCATACTTTTCTAACACCCGGCATTAATAACTGTAGTAATAAAATAAGCTGATGATTGAAGAAGTTCTTCCTAAATGAGATCTAAAAATAGCTAAGTCAACTGAATATGGCGCGCCGGATGAGTGCGATAGTTTTGATGATGCTAACAAAAGCGAGTCAACGTGGAGTCGAGTAGAGTAGAGCAGAGCAGAGTAAAGAGGAGTAGAATGTGCAGAGCAGAGTAGACTAGATTAGATCAGCCTGGTAAAGTAGAGTGGACAATTGTTGCAAGTTTGATGAAACTATAAAACATGTATATAATATTTGGCATGAGAATATTATATGCATATTTGATTCATGAAAATGTGTTTTAATTCAGAAGCCGATTAATTATTTGTGTTTTATTTTCCGATATTAAGCTGGTTAAATCCACAATAGTTGCGCCAATGTTTATTTACTTACTAAACGTAATATATCAGTAAAATTCCTATTGGGGCATTGAGATAAGTTACAGAATATTGCCGTGAGTCAGTTTAACAAATATGGTATGTCGACTATTTAAACTATCCAGTACGTTGTTGCATTTTATTTTCTATTACTCATTAAGTAGGTAAATTGTTCCTATGTGTGATGTGATGTGTACCTACTATAGGAACAAAAGTTTTTAGGTCTACATCGATGGTAATACGACGAAAATTAATTATGGTCCTTGTTTTACACGGGAATTTCATGATTTTATTTTACATTCACTCTCAGGGTATATCTGATTTCGTACAACTGAATCAATTTTGGGGTCTCAATCTGCACAATGTAGCCCATGTGCTTTGAAGAGAAGATTTTTTAAAAAATCACAAAGACACTTAACATGCATAAAAGTTACATACATATAGGTTATAAACTATTTTAAATGCATAAAATTAAAACAAGAGAAGTATATAACATAAATATGTATACGAAGTATACATACACATGTAGTATTTAATACTAAGCTAAGAAATAGTATGTGATAAGCAGATAAGAAGAAGTTCAGTTTTCAAAAAAGACTGCCCAGACTTGTTACGAACTGGAAAGATTAGAAAAAGTGAACCCAACCTCAAGTACTCCCCACGCACAGAGTCACAGATAGTAAATTGTTTTAATTTATACTTAAAATTGCAGGGCTTAAGACTTTTTAAGCAAGGAGTAAGTTTATTGTATGATTTAACAGCATTGTATTCTATCGTTCGTGTCGAAAATCATAAGGACATGAATGCGGATGTTTTCGGGGAATGGTTTGAAAAATTCGCCGATATATAAGAAATATATTGTGGGTGAAATGGCTAAAGCTAGAGGTACTGAGGTATTACGGCTGCCGCCTTACCACTGTGAACTCAATCCCATTGAGCTCATTTGGGCTGAAGTAAAGGGGAATGTTGCAAGAGAAAATAGAACTTTTAAATTTAACTATCACATAAATACATATGTGGCGGATATACGATTTCTTTCTTTCTTTCCAAGTTTGTTTACGACTGAATAGTTGGTCGAGTAAATTATTAGGTATAAAGGCGGCACGTGCGGTCGACTAGGTCATTAAAATTGTTTATGGTAGTCATTTTTTTCCATTACTAGTAGGCAGATAAAACTTAATATATTTCTCTCGATTCAATGGGATTATATGGTAGAACGAGGTACCGCTTCACTATCAAATAAGAGCCACTATACTTTGACGAGAGTGCCGCTTATCTTGTGCGTTACTGACTCGAATTTTCGGCCGAAGTATAGTTTTGTCTAACATTGACATTATGGATGTGAGATCTCGTAACTAGCTTTGTACTTATTTCAGGAACAGTTAATATTTGAATTTACTAATCTGTGAACAAATACGTGTAGATGGAGCAGTCTTCTATTTTCCATGTTTAGCAACCTAAGTTCATCAATTTTTTGAAACACGTGGTCAAATATACGTAATCCAAAAATAAAGCGAACACAGAAATTTTTAACCTTTTGTATGTGTTTTTTATAGATGAAAGTAATACAGGGACCATAAATAAAATCCCAGTAACTAAACAAAGGCAGAACAAAAAACTGACAAAGAACATTTCTTAGACCACTATTCAGTTTAAATTTGTTGGGAGTATAAAAGTTTCTGTATGATTTTTTTAACAAATTATCTGCATGCTACCGGAATCTAAAATCATCATCAATAATCAAACCTAAATGTTTAAGTACTACTAATAAAATAAGCAAAGGGTCATTGTTGATATTTATTGAGATGGAATTATTGACAATGTTGACTTGGCTCCAAATACTATAATATTTGATTTTGTAGCATTCAGTTTAAGGTTATGCTTCCAACTTTTATTAAATAGTATATCTAAATCACTGTTGATTCTTTCTTGTGCTGCAACCAAATTCTCCTGAGCAACTTAAATAAATTTGAGGGGCATCAGCATAAGCTTGAACTTTGGAAAATCTTATACACTTCAAGCAGTACCATAAAAGGGGGTGCATAGATACACATTTTGAACTTTGCGGCTTTGGTGCAGAAAAACTATTCAGCTTTCTCAAAATGAAAAATATGGAAAACTCTAGTCCCTACTAGTAGATGCATAGGCATATATTACTTTTTCAAAAATTTTACCAGTTTGACTGCAAAAAAAATATGCAATATGGGGTGAATTTTTCATTAAAATTTCCATTACATTACTCTTTCAGCTCCGTTTCGAGCTGGTCAAAGTAACCATTGATACTTCCTGGGGTAACCTCAGCTCTTGATCGTATGGTATTTTTTCTTGTAGTAAAAGAAAGTTTTGCAGCCTATAAATTAACCCCATATAACAGCTGTTTATTGACAACACTGTTTCAAGCAGAAATGCCAACATAAAATGCTTAAATTTACTAGGTATACGTAAGGGAACTATTGATAGGAAATTTAACAGAAATCTAAAACCGCTAATTTCAAATTTTTCAATTACGTTCCCCACTTTTGTTTCTATTAACCCAGAAGTTTCGGTCCGCCTCCGTTTACCGATATATATTATAAATAATAAAGGACCAATTACCGATCCCTGGGGAACACCAGCTTCTATACGAGCCACGTCCGACTTTTATTTTGAATCATAATTTGCTGTTGTCTATTTGTTAGATAAGATTTTACAATAGCCACTGAACCGGTATCAAAACCACAAGTCAAGTAACACCAACACACTAACATTAATTTTATCAGTAGCTGACAACAAATAAAATATATAGTATTATAATAAAATTTTCATGTACTATCCTGTGCTAATATCCCTCTCCTTACATATATAGCTATTTCTTCACTCATTCTTCTACTACAAACACTTACAAGAGTCGTAGATGTACTAAAACATTTATATGTGAGGCTCTACAGCTCCATAAGTTTGGCTGACAGTTTTACACTCGTCAGGTAAATGTTACGAGTAGGCGACTTATGTGACTTAAACTTTTAATAAGAACATTTTCCTGAGGAGTTTTCAAATGAATATGTTCTAATTTACCATAACACGACCGAGGTAACTCGATAAGAAAGCATATCTGTGATTTCACAAGGAAGCTCGAATAAACATGAAGCTATGTAAACATTTATGTGAAATTTAACGTACCGTGTTTTAGCAGAAAATGGCTGGAAGGCATATGGTCTGCAACGAACATGCTCTCAAGATGGAGTTTAATGGAGTTCTCACAGACCGGTAAACTTTGGCCGGAATCCCATGACAGTCATTTTTGTCGTTTTAATGTCCAGGTTAATGCAGTGCTGCCAAATGCAATTTTCCTTTTTGTGGTGTATGTAAGGGATATGCGTAGATAACCTTATCTTTCATTTTAAAGTTAGTTCGTTATCGAGACAGCTGTAATTCGATTAAAGAAGGAAATGTAAATTTTGTGGAACGAGAAGGGAGGGGAAGCGCATCCTCAAACAATTTTATTATTTTCGATAACAGTGAAAAAAACTTTCGACTTATTGATATGATATACCGGGTGTTAGAAAAGTATGGGAACGGTGGAAAATCTCGAACAGTTTGCATCAAATCGAAAAATAAAAAAATACGTGTCAAAAATTTTTCAAAAAACTATCTACTGATTCCAAAATGACCTCCCCACCCACCACCCTGTGGGTGGGGCGAGAGACAACTTTAAAATTTCAAATGGAAACCCCTATTTTTTATTACAAAAAAAAAATACGTAAATTTTATTCCGGACATTTTTTTCGATTCTTGCATGGTGTCGCTGTAATCGCAAAAAATGAAAAGAAAACATTACTGTTTCAAGAGTAGCGTCTTGTGCCCATAAAAAAACGTCCAATTCAAAAACTGAAAAACACATATTTGTTATTTTTACGAAGTCTATCCAATGACATTGGATTCGGCTCTCCCACCCCTAACCCAGTGGGTGGGGCGTGGCACTAATGCTTCGATTGCAATTGTTACACTTAACGCGCCAAGCTTGTAACTTGTAACTCAGCGCTTTGCGGAGCACATAGCCCGGAGAGTAGCTGTTGGTTGCAGTCTGGTTACGTTCCTTATAGTAAAATAAGGATTTTATAGAGGAGTTTGCGACTAAAAATATTATGTTTTAATATTCCGCCCTCTAAAAGCACATTTGAACCTCGATGATGGTTTGGATTCGGAACAAAAATAGGCTAAAGGAGAACAAAACAAAGAATTTGAAATATGTAATAAAAATCCCTATTTTTTATAGCGGATTCGGATTCTACGGTCAAAAATACGTGAATTTTATATTGGACATTTTTTCGATTCTCGCAAGGTGTCGCTGCAATCGCAAAAAATTGAGTGGAAACATGAAAGTTTTGGACGCATACTTTAAAAGATACGAAAAATAAACTACTGATCTCAGAGTGAATGATTTCCCGAGCTGTTTTGAGAACAGTGATTTTACATGGTCGTGCGGAAATTACAACAACTATTAACATTCTGTAAATTTATTAGCAGCTAGTAATTTTCAATTTACATTTTTTACAGGGCAATAAAAAACTCGATTTTAAAAAAACTGACAGTGGTTTCACCTCTTAATTCATCCACTTCAGACAAGTTCTTGATCCCAGCCAGTGAAGGCAAGGAGGTAACTCAGCCATTTAAGGCAAGGTGAGGATTTCGGCAGTTGAGGCAATTAGTTTACAGCTTAACTGCTACACTAGCAGGTTTTAATTTCAAGATTATAGCAGGTGTTCAAAATGGTGCTGCAAAAATGTTTATTATGCGTTGCCTCAGCTCTTCCAAATCACGAGGTTTAGTGAAATAAACCTTACCCTTCACGTAGCTCCAAACAAAATAATCAAGTGGCGCGAGGTCGGGAGATCTTGCTATCCATTCAATAGTTCCTCTTCGACCTATCTATCGATTTTCGAAAGTACTATTCAAATAGTCCCTAACAATATCCCGATAGTGTGGAGGAGCCCCATCTTGCTGGAACCAAACATTATCGTACTCATCACCAGCAATCTCTTGTATTGCGGGAACTATTTGATTTGTCAACATTTCCAGGTATTTCTCTCCATTCAAATTTCCATCTATGAAAAACGGTCCTATGATTCGATCCCTGAAAACTCCTGCCCAAACATTTAATTTTTGTGGATACTGCGTGTGTGTTTCAAGCATCCAGTGAGGGTTTTTGTCCCTCCAATATCTGAAATTATGGCGATTAACTTTTCCACTGAATTCGAAAGTTGCTTCATCTGAGAAGACAAGTAGAGATGACAAAAAATTTGGGTTTTGGTTACTCCTTTCCATCGTTAATTCACTAAATTCAAGTCGCCGATCAAAATTATCTTCATTTAACTCTTGGTGAAGGTGAATTTTGTAAGGATGAAATTTCAAAAGTTTCAAATTCTTATGAACTGAAAATGCACTCATATCAAGCTGTTGACTGGCTTTTCTGATTGATAACCTTCGATTTTCAACAAATGCCTGGGCCATTTCCATTTGTCGAGCTTCCGATGTTTCAGATTTTGGTCTTCCAGGTTTTGGGCGATTTTTATTTGTCCTTGTGTCTAGGAATCGTTTGATGGTACGGGACACAGTAGATTTCGAAATTCCCACTTGATCTACTCGGAAAGTTCCGTCGAATAAAATCACAACTTCATCATAGGATCTTTTATTATCGCCCCACCCTCGCATCATTAAAAGAGAAACTCTCACTTCCTCTGTTAAAGTAGCCATTATGCAGAAAATAACACGAGAACTAATGAAAAATGAAATAACTTTTTCCGTACAAAAGTACGCTCCTATCGCTACAAAAGTTGGAAGGAACTGAACGTTCTCGTAGAAATTTCACAAAACAAATACTGTTATTAAAAACACCATCCTAAAAAATTTCATTTCTGTCTGTCAGCCCCCTTTTTTTGTACCTGGATTACCAGTAGATATTGCTTATTTATATTCCTGCTTATTATCATAATTATGCCCGCGCAAACGTTAACTTTTCGAGAAAAAATGGGGATTATTAAATTTATTGATGATAATGTGAGATCGTCAAAAGAAGCTGCCCGAGAATTTAATAGAAGAAATCCAAATCGGCGGCCGCCACTCAACGACAGCGCCAGTCGAAAAATAATAAAATGTTTTTTTGATACCGGTGGTATTTCAGAAACAAATTCTAGATGATCTGGCCACTGGAGGCAGCTTAATGGTCTCGCTATTTTGGCATATTTAAATTTAAACCAGTCTCGAGATACCATTTGGAGGAGCCTTAAAAATCATAACCGAAAACCAAACAAACCTAAATCTTTGCATACTTTGCAAGTTGGTGGCGAAGAAAGAAGGTTTGAGTATTGCTTATGAGCTCAAAGAGAGTATTTGAATGACCCAGATTTAAAAAAAAAATCCATAGCGATGAGGCTACGTTCACCACAAACGGTGTGGTTTGCTCACAGAATTGTAGATTTTGGGCAGAGGAAAATCCCAGTTGGGTAATCAATTGCAGAAGTCAATATTCGTAAAAAATAAATGTCTGGTGTGGTATTTTGAACGAGCGCGTAATTGGTCCCTATTTTTTTTTTCAAGTTTAAATTTTCTGGAGTTCTTAAGAAATCAGTTTTGGAACGAGCAGGGAAGACAACAGTTATATTTCCAACTAGATGGATGTACCCAACACCATGCAGTAATTGTCAGGGAGTGGCTCAACCAAAATTATCCCGGTAGGTGGATTGGACGTAGTAGCCCATTGATATCCTGGCCGCCAAGATCGCCGGATTTAACACCCCTTGATTTCATTTGTGCAGTAGCAAAGCAAAGTCGGGCATTACATAAACTTTTTATAGGGGTGGTTCCAAGCAAAATGGGACACGCTGTATTAGTAATTTATACCTCCATTATGTAAAACTGAGGAATATCAAATACTATATGACTCTGTAATTTCTCTGCACCTTTTATATAATTTGTTAACGGACACTCTGTATATGCTTTGTTTCTAAGTAGGGCACATATTTTGTATGTGTTTGCAACTAGCTGAAGAGAATTTACTATTATACCTAGTAAAACATTAAAAAGCATTCTATTTACGATCCGCTACACGTTTATGAAAACTAGAAATTGATAACCGACTACATACAAAAAATACATATTTCTCATGTTTTTGTTCCTCTTTTGTTTTATTTATTTTTTACCACACCTCGCTAGATTCTTATGAATTCCGGCGTTTTGTAGAGAGAAGCTGAATAGATAAACATCAATGTTTTCAATATTGTTTCCACAACCAGCCCAGTTAAATCAATATAACGAAATACAGAGAATATAGCGTGCAATAAGAGTGTAGATTTTTTTTTAGCGTGAAAATCCACTGACAGAGCTCTTATCGTACCCTTCTCGTGCGAACGAATCGTATACATTGATACACAAAACACGTTATCCCAAAAAAGGGGTTCAATTTAGGTGTAATGGACGTTTTTAGTAAGACATGGGCGTTATCATAGTGCCTCAGGATTGTAATTCTACACGGCTTATCGAAAATCAGTAGAAGGAAAGATTTTGTGTAAAATCAACACATACTTCCTTATTGAGAGAGCACAAACTGCTTCGATGCTGTATGTCGTAGTACCAACATCAATTAATCAATCAATCAAGAATGCTTTATTGCCCAAGAATGAAATACCCTTATTAACAAAACTATATGTGTAAAACATGTACAATTATAGTATAGTTAATTCTAAATTAAAATAAAGTAAGATAGGTAACATGTTGGTAGGTACAGTAAAAGTTACTTACATAGAAATGCAGGGTGTTTCACCGGGAACTGAATCGATCGATATAGAGAAAAGTACGCATTAGAAAATGTTTAAAATTTAGATAGTTACTAATGTCGGTGTGGCCAATCCAACTAAAATAATTACAAATAGCTGGCACTTCCGCTTATACCGGAAGTCGATACCAACTTGCTTATTTCAAATAGAACATCCTATATATTTTAGGGTCTTCGAAAAGAGCATAAAATTCTGAGTCGAAAATATGTAGCATATCCTATACCTGAACCTAGTCGTTTCAGAGATTTTGACATTTTATAGACAATTTGACAGGTGCAACGGTTTGCAAGAACCGTTATAACTTTCTTCGTGTAAAAGATCCTCATTTGCTTCTTGTCACGTAAAAAGAACACAAGGAGAACTACGTTCTACAACTGAAATAAGTTCAATAATATCATACCAAGTGTTCCGTTTCTCGCGTTACATTTTGTCAACTTCAAACCGCGAAAACTTGTTTAGATCAAATCGAACACCCTGTATTTTTTTACGTCAAGTTATGTAAAATTGAATTCGCTTTTTCCTGATATTAGCGTTGTGGGGGTTAAAGTTACAACTTTTTGAAATATTTGGAATTTTATTAGAAATTCATTTCATCAAAATAGCCATGATTAGAAACAATCAGTCATTATCTTATATCAAAAAATGTCAGCACGTTTAAATTACACCCACGAAGACTTTTTAAGTTTGTTTATTATTTATGGAGAATGTGATAAAGTAATATCAAGAACTTGCAGCACATTTGCTACTCGATATCCAGAAAAACGGAAACCGTCACCAAACACTGTAAAACGCATACTGGAAAATTTTAAAAATTATGGCTCTGTCAAGGTAAAAATGCAAAGAAGAAAGCCTATTGTTGATGACGAAAATATTGAAATAGTCATTCTGGGATATTTTCATGCATTTCCAAAAGACAAGCTGCTATGGAATCGGGTCTATGCAAGGATTCAATTCACAGAATCTTATTAAAACATAAGCTTCACCCGTTTTCATTCCATATGGTTCAAGGATTAAAAGAAACAGATTTCCTAACGAGACAGAATTTTTGTGAGTTTATTCTAATAAGGTCTGAAGGTCACGATTCTTATTTGGGAAATATTATATGGATAGATGAAGCAAAATTTACTAAAAATGGACTTTTTAATAGACACAATTCGCATTATTGGAGTGACTCAAATCCTCCTTCAGAGGGCGAAACTAACAGGAAAGTTGGAAGTTCAATGTTTACTGTGCCATAAGAAACGATAGAATGGTGGCGTCACAATTTTATCAGGAAAATTTAAATGGTAAAGTCAATTTTCTCTTCTGCTAATATGTATAGGTAAATTTTTGTTTTTTTTTAGGTGAAAGATATCTGAATATCTTAGAAAGTTTGAATAATAACTATTTAGAAAATTTACCTCTCGTTGAACATAGAAACATAACGCATATTTAATTAATAATTATTTACAAGAAACTTTTTATGATCAATGGATTGCCAATAATGGACCTTTCTTATGGCCTCCTCGCTCGCCCGATTTATCAGTTCTGGATTATTTCATTTGGGGAACTATCAAAAATAAAGTTTATGAGAGTCCATTAACAACCATTGAAGATTGTATGCAAAGAGTAAGAAATGCATTTCAAAACATATAACAGGATTCAATTAGAAGAACTACCCATGAGGAACTAATCCGAAGGTGCGAAAAATGTGTGGAGGTTCGAGGGCGGAATTTTGAGCTATGCTCGGCTAGGAACTATCAGCCGCGACAGTCAATCTACTATTTTGCTGCCTAGTTAAACAAATAACTATTTGCAAATCATAAAACATTTATTGTATTGAAAAACATGATAACCTTTCAGTTCGTTGGTTTGTCATCCTAGATTAAACGTCGATCTGTAAACATAAATTATTATCAATGCTAATTACTGAGAAGAGTTTGTAAAAATAACAAAATCTCTCTTTTCATGGTAGATGGATCATACTGGATATTTGACCGTAGTTTTCAATTAGGATCAACTTTTCTTAATAACGATTATCAATATTGTAATAAATAAAGGTACTTTACTCTTGAGCAAAATTTACATTTTTTGACAAACCTCATATACGACTGCAAAAAATTGATATCTGATTATTTCATTTTAGGTTTTAGCCTTGTAAAACTTTTCATCAAGAATAACTTTTTTTCATAAAACCAATAATAAAAAAGTTTCCCGGCGCCGGCTTAGTCAGGAAGAAAGCAAGAAACAAAACATTTTAAAATGAATCCTCAAAATATTCAAGATTATAATAGGCTTTCTGAATCAATGTCTTTCATTGCCTCCTGAACATCTTTATTGAGTCATATTTCTGAGACAGAGGATTATGTAGTTGTACATTTTTTTGTTTTCGTGTATTACTGATTGCTTCGTTAAAGTCGATCTGGGGACAGGGTTACATTTAGCACCTGTCTCCTGTTATGCTCAGGCAGAGAATCGGTATATAGTGTGTTTAATATTTTCTTATGTATTAGGCGTACTGTTTCTAGAATAATGGTACATGTAAGCGTTCATATTTTGTGAGCAATAAAAAGATGTTTACAATAATCCCTTGGTTTTACTTTACATAAGTATCTTAGTGCCCTTTTTTATAACACAAACACAGTGTTCAGAAAATGTTGACTACATATTCCCCAGTAAGGAATTCCGTATTTTACATTGAGCTCAATCAGGTAACAGTAAGCCGTTATCGCAGCTCTGAAACCAAGTTCATTTGAAGTTACTTTCACTGCATAACAACCAGATGCCAACTTTTTACTTAAATTGGAGACATGTACGTCAAATTTTAGCTTCTCATCAATATGTAACCCAAGAAATTTAGTGTGGGGTTTATTCCCAATAGGTTGTTTATCCAAGAAAAATCAGCATAGGTAAACTTGAAAGTAAGTATATTCGTTTTGTTTATATTGGATACAAACGAAATAGAATCACATCATTTTTGTACTTTACATATGTCTGACTTTGTAATCTCTCGTAGACTGTTAACATTTTTACTATGCCAGAGAATGGTCGTATCGTCTGCAGAAAGCGTAAAAGTGCCTTGAATATCAACAGTGGCTAAGTCGTTTATGTTTAATAAAAATAAAATAGGCCCTAGTACAGATCCTTGTGGTACACCACAGTTAATATCTGCCACATCCGAGATCTCGCCGATGGTTTTTATAATTTGAGTACGCTAAGACAGGTACGATTTAAACCAATTAAAAAGTTTACCCCTAAAACCGTAGCACAAACATTTTTGAAGCAGTATTTCATAATTTACGCTGTTAAATGCTTTCGAAAAATCGAAAAACACTGCACCGACAGCCTCGCCATCGCTTAAGTCGAGGTACTTCTTTTCTAGAAATGTCAGAATGGCATCAGATGTGTTTTTAGAATTTTGAAATCCGAACTGATTTTTATTTAATATGTTCATCTAAAAATGTTACTTTTTTACAAGTTTTTCGATTATTTTTGACAACGTGGATAGAAATAATGTAAATCAAATTGAAAGGGTTATGTTTATGATTCTTATATTAATACTTACGGGACTTATAGAATCATTTAGAGCAATTTGCTTATTTATACAACTATACTATTAAAACGTAAAAAGTTAGATATCTCTGTTTCCAGCAAACATTTTTTTATTTATCTTTTAAATTGTAGGTGATTCAATGCACTTATAAAGTATGTTCTTTGGCGGATTTGGTAAGATCGACAGATTGGACCACGGAATTTAGCTGAACAAATTATCCGAATTTGGACTAAAAGAGCACTTCCTAAACTCTCAGGGATATCAGGCGTTCCCCAAGGTTCTGTGCTTGGGCCATTGCTCGTTAACATTTTTATAAATGATATCGTCATTGGCTTACACTGCAAAACATTACTTTATGCCGATGACCTAAAAATGTTTACATCTGTCACTAGTGCAGAAGACTGTGTCGATTTGCAAAACGATCTTGTACAACTATCGTCTTGGTGTAGCAATTTACAGTTAAATATCTCAAAGTGTAGCTTTATGACATACAGTCGTGCACAAAATCCAAAATCCAATAAAATTAATCTATACAATTAATAATGAAGAACTGAAGAGCTGTGGTCATTTCAAAGATCCAAAGTTATCTTTTATTAGCCATATCAATCAAATCACCGCTAATCCCTTCAAAAATTTAGGCTACATTATCTGTAATTGTAAAGAATTTAACGAAAATACACTGAAACTTCTCTTTAACTCATTTGTGAGGTCAAGACTTGAATATGCTTCAATAGTCTGGAGTCCTGGTTATGAAAATCATAAATATAGCATTGAAAAACCTCAGAGGCGTTTTCTTAAATACCTCTGGTTCAAAAGTTCTGGAAATTATCCACATTGTGACTTATTACATAGATTCAACACGAGTGATCTTCAACTACGTCGGGCGTATCACTCTCTTGTATTCCTTTTTAAGATTTTAAATGGCACTGGTGACTGCCCTGAAATTCTTAGTTGCATTAGATTTCATGTTCCTAATTTGCAGACTCGCTCGCATTCGTCTCTACTCTATTTGCCTGCACCAAGAACAAATTTACTGTTATTTTCTCCCCTGCACCGTATGTGTTCCAACTATGATTCTTTGTATAATAATATAGATATTTTTAATACTAGTATATCCAAAATGCGAAATGTGGTTCTCAATTCTGCACAACAACTGTAGCTTCTAAACTATTAGATTACAACTTTTAGGACTATACTAATCATAGATTTATTTTGTTAATTTTTATTATCATTCTATTGTTTACCTTTAGTTAAGTTATCTAGTTTTAGTTATTATTTGGTTTTCTTTTTATGTTTGTAAAATTTCTGCCCTATAATTGGATTTCTGTCTGGGCAGTCGTAACCAAAATAAATAAATAAATAAAAGATCTATTTGTTGCGAAGTTCTGTATCCCGCGACTCCGAGAGGACACCATTTTTTCTGATCCCTATAGCTCAAAAATCGATTATTTTAAATGATTACCCCCCCCCCCGTACATCCATAAATAAAATTGATTTTCCAGACATTTTCATTCAGTATCTTATTTGGTTCTAGTAGTGTTTTATTCTTACAGAAGTATAAAATCCATTGTTCTTTACCGACTAGATATTTTATAATATCTACTGCACTGGCAGGAGGCTTGCTCTTGGTGAAGCCCTGCCACTGGTTTCGCGACAGTCCCAGCGGACATCAAGAATGCATCGTATCTCCAAATGGGTTTTCTAAAGTAAAACTCGTTGTAATTGCACTGATATGGTGCAAGCTCGGACACGAATTGTTATTTGACATTTTACTCTGATATCGCGCAATTTACAGTAGCGTTAAGTCTAATGGTGGGCAAGTGAATCATAATGTTGTGCCCAAGATCATTTTTAAAAAAAATATAAAACAGTTAACTTTGGACTTCCTATTTTTAATATTGTGAAGAACACAAATAATTTACATATTTCTAGAAATTATTTAGTATTGAATACTTTAGAGAGGTTAGAAGGGAATACAGAATACTTTCCTCTCCAGCTACACCCCCTTAAAGGGGTGTACCAAAAAACGGTTATCAATTTCTATCTCAAGGTAACGTAATCGGAAAAAGACGAAATTAGGCACATCTCGGTTACTCATCAAGAGGCATCTAACGAAATCATTTCATCCACCTAGCATGTACACAAAGGGGTGAAATTAACTACCCTTCTTGAAATTTTGTAAATATCTTTTTGTCTGTTATTTTTTTCAATAAAAAATAATACAAATTTTCTCTCCTAAAACTTCAGGGCAGGTGTCTAGTAAGCAACATTTTTCAAGTGGCCTCAAAAGTAAAAGTCCAATGGATTCATATCTGGGGACCGAGGGGGCCATTTGATTGTGGTTTCTTGCCCCCTTCCAATCTATCAATTTTTAAACGTTGAGTGTAGCCATTCTCGAAATTTGGCTCATGAAAACTTCAGATTGCCAACAACTTAAAAATGAGTATCAAATTAAAAAAAGGAATATAAGAAAAATATCAACATTACCAAACAGACATATTTTAAAAACAAAATTAATGATTCGTCAAATAAAACAAAGGAAACATGGAACGTTATTAATTCTAGACTTGGTAAATGGAATAAAAATAATAAAAATATTATACTCAAGTACAATTCAGAATATGTGTCTGACCCTTACGAAGTCTCTGAATTATATGCTTCCCATTATTCTTCAATAGCAGAAAACAAGATTAAAGAGCATTTTGGTCAAAATGTGGCATTACCTTGTACTACTACAATAAAAAATAATAACACATCGGAATTTTGTATAGAACCTGTCACGGAGAAAGAAATTATAGACATAACTAATACAGTCAAAAATGAATTTTCCCGTGGCACTGATGATATATCTCTTTTCATTCTTAAGAATATTTTTTTTTATACATTTATTTAACGTCGGCCTATTTCCGCTACTGAGGCCTAACACCGACGCCTGTAGACGAGCTACCCCCAACCAGGAATTTTGCCGAACCTCTTCCCTTAAGAAGAGTAGGGATCTTTTACTTGCCTAACATTTAATAGACAAGGGACCGACGGCTTTACATCCCCTCCGAAGGATGGTATATCTCCTATACAACCCTCGCCTAAGGTTGTATAGCTTCCGCGCATACACTGATATACAAGCCGCTGGAAGATGTGTGAGGCGAGAACGCGGTTTCCGTTGGAATGGTCACCCATCCAAGTACTAACTGCGCCTGTCGTTGCTTTACATCGCATACCGAAGTATGTACATAGTAAAGACGCACCTACGCTCGCCCACTTCTTAAGAATATTAACATAAATATTATTGGTCCTTCAGTGTATCTGATTAATCAGTCATTTTGCCAGGGTTGTTTTCCTGACATATTCAAAATTGCGCATGTTATTCCATTATTTAAAAAGGGCTGCTCTGAAGACATTGACAATTACCGACAGATATCTATACTTAGCACCATATCCAAAATTATTCAAAAGGCTTTTTATGTGAGATTGATTGAATATGTTGAAAAAAATAATTTTTCAACACCATCACAGCATGGCTTTAGATCTGGCAGATCAATAGAGACTGCGTCATGTCATTTGCTAAATTATGTATATTCTTACCTAGATGATGGAAAATATGTTTTGTCAATGTTTTTTGACCTATCCAAGGCTTTCGACACTGTTCACTCTGAAAAGCTTTTAAGCTTTGAATTAGGGATACTTCCCTGAGATGGATCCAGACTTACATGGAGGGACGGTCATTAACAGTATGCTACAATAATACTATGCCATCCATTAATAATATAAAACTTGGAGTACCGCAGGGCTCAGTTCTTGGATCCTTACTTTTTATGCTATGTGTTAATGACCTTCCTGATTACATAAAAAGTGCTGGGAATGTCACCGTGTTTGCTGACGACACGACAATTTCAGTATCGGCAATAACAAATGATGATTTCCAGTTGTATGCTGAAAATGTTGTAAATTTATTAAGGTCCTGGTGTGATAGAAATCGATTCATATTAAACACGAATAAAACGATGATTATAAATTTTCACATTAGAAGACATCTACCTATAAATTTTAAAATATTTGATATAGAGCTAGAAGAAGAAATTAAATATCTTGGTACCTCCTTAGATTCTAAACTATCATGGGACAAACATATCGATTGTGTGTAAAAAAAAGCTCATTTTGGCATCTTACAATTGAAAGACACGCTAGACGAAAGTGGTCTATTAA
This sequence comes from Leptura quadrifasciata, assembly GCA_963675555.1. Lineage (NCBI taxonomy): Eukaryota > Metazoa > Arthropoda > Insecta > Coleoptera > Cerambycidae > Leptura > Leptura quadrifasciata. Next base: position 5,623,211 of record OY776681.1, on the reverse strand, counting down.
GTATTTGTTATGCCTTAGCCTACTCGCACATTTCGTTAAATATCATAAGTTGGGGGTGCGGAAGAGAAATAAGTAGGGTATTTGTCCTACAAAAAAGACTAATACGTCTTATATTTAACTTAAGGTACAATGACAGTTGTAGAACAGCTTTCAGAGAAAAAAAATTCTGACTCTCCCATGCATATATATCTTTAAATGTCTCATGTACACTAAAAATAACATCTGCTCGTTTGTTCAAGTTGCAAATACCCATCAATACAAAACCAGACATGGGAAGCTCTTATGTATCCCATTGCATAGAACAACTTCTTTTAAACATTTGTCATGGTATAACTGCGTTAGTCTGTACAATGCAATACATGAATCTGTGAGAGAAATAAAGTTAAAACCATGCTATTAGAAGGTGTTTTTTATAGTGCTGACGAATTTATGCCCGGATTTTCCTAGCCTGTTTATACACTGTTAAAACCCGTTTATACACTATTTGTTGTATATTATTTCGTTGAGTAATTTATATACTTGTCTGACATGCCATATGTACTATATGTATCTTATGTGGTTAATAAAGTTTATTATTATTATTAATGATTATCTTATTATTTCAAAGGCAAGAAACGACGTAATATTGTCAAATTATAATTTGACACCAGCCTACTTTTAGTATTTTACAGTAATATAATTGTGCTCATCGCTTTTGATTGATCACATAGGCAGATGTAATTTAATTTTTTTCTGAAAAATGATCGAATTTACGAATTTTTTTCAAGAGATAAAAAATTTCCAAATAAATCGTAATGTCTAGATATTTTTTTAATTGAAAAAAAATAATTAATTGTCGACAGGGAATCTACAATTAAATTTTTTGCACGTCATTACGGGACACCCTGTATCACAATTTTAGCTGCATTATTAACTATGAAATTTTAATTCCTGTCTATAAAACCTTCAGTTTTATATTTTGTGACATATTTACTCCACTTGATTCTATGTAAAGGTTTACATTTTTAAAACAGAAAAATATCTAATCCATTTTCAAAAATAAGCTTGTTGAGTTTATTTTTAGTCTATTTTTCGACATTTCTATAAATAAACGCCCTGTATAGGACTCTATTTGGTTGTTAAAATCAATTTAATTTATTTATATAAAAATAAATAGCACCGTTCCTTTGGGACTGAAATAGAACTCTACCCACCTATTTCTCTCCTACTAATTCCCGTTCGCATCTTAATCCAACTAAATTTTCTGTCACTTCACTTTGACGTAATTTAATTCTCCACTGAACAATTCTATCACACATCACAGAGAGGAAACAAAGGCACAAATCAATAAAAATCAACACTGGGATGGTTTATTTGTTGAGAACTTGCTCGGAAAGAGTCCCACAAAGAAATTCGACTTTGCGAGACGATCCCTGACCGAACTTCACCTCGATCGAAATGAAATGAATGTACACTAGACCTCGAATTGGTTTTAGATAGAGTATCTTAGCTCTTCTTAATTATTTCAGTAGGTGTCTACTTTTATTTTCCAGCGACACAGTCATTATTTAAATACCACAGAATAATAGACAAGTAATATCTGATGTCTTCAAAACATACGTATATTTTGCAGCACCATTAATGTCATTTATGAAGCTCATTTCCATACAGAAGTGAAATAGTCCACATAAATTAGACATTTTAGAAAAAATGATTTCTAAAGATCATACATAATTCAATCTGTAAAACTGGTACAAATTTCAATATTCTACACAATATAGACCAGGGCCAAACCGTTTAAAATATCGTAATAGACGATAAATTCTTAGCAGTATACGAATGGTCGGAAAATGTGGTTAATGGCGTAAATAATTAAGAAAAAATCGTCCAGACTGAGTAAAAGTTCTGGAAGGGGGGTTGGGGTGGTAATATATACGTTTTTAGGGGGTTGGTACCCGTTTTTGCGATTTGCGGCTAAACTATGCATCCCATCGAAAAATGTTAAATATAAAAGTTGTAGATAATAAAAAAATCCAAAACTTTCTTATTGAACATTATTGACCATAACCTCAAAATTATCGATAAAAATGCATAAAACCGTTTTTTCGGTTTTTAATTTATAACTATCGCAATTTTTTTTATATTTTCATGAAAATCGGTAAAAATGTTCTCTTTTATGTTTCAAACAAGCCCAAATTTTTTCAAAGCGAAATATTTAATTTTCGCTGTTCTATGAAAAAAAAAAAGAAAAAAAGACCTAATTTTCAATCGAAAAATTTGGTTAGCAAATTTTCGATTAATGAACTTTACTAGTGCTCATTGTTTTCGTTGAAATCTGAACTTGAATATAGAATTAAAATATAATATTGCTTATATACAAAAATATCGTTAAAAAAGCGAAAAACCGAAAAAATTACTTTTTAAAAATCGAGTTTTCGGTGAAAATCATGAATTTATTTTTCTTTATTGCAAATAAACGTATACATTCATAAAAAGCGTTAATTCTCATACAATACTATGTTATACAAGTAATTTACATGTACCTAACTAATCTCGGCTTTCAAAGTCTCGAAAACATTGTTTAAACTGCAATTAAATAGGTAAAAATTCAAAAAACACAAAGGCTGTGAACTAAGAAAATTTGTTAATTATTTCTTATGATTTGTAAGTATTTACAAATTATCACGTCAAAGTCTTATATTTGAAGTAGAGCGGATTACGTTTAGTGCCGTTCTTAAATATATATACAGACAAATCGAAGAATGAAACTACAAATATTCCTCTAAAATCTAGCAAAATTACTGAAATGCTAATGTTTCATTTAAAAAAGACAGCCGCGAGCGATCGGATTGTAATGAGCAAATTTTGACGATTGTCATTGTCATCGTTTGTCATCCGATAACGTTGGTGTCATGTCATGTTAATAAGATTTCGGCATATTTGTAACTTTTAGTGACTGCACCAGTGGATTGTCACAAACTTTAAAGGTAGATGTAACAATATCAATATCATATGCTTTCTATAACTTCGTTGGTGAATTTATTATAGATTATCACTTTACCAATTTTCAGTTTGTTGCTTTACAAATCTGTAGTATTTAGGGTAACTAGACTTTCTTAGTCGTTCAAGTGATGTTAAAGTTGTTAATATCCTAATAGTATATTATTCAACGAGCGATAATGTAGGTAATAACTCGCATAGATGATTGTAAATTCATTAAGCTGAGGGTTTTTTTAGTGCCCCAGAAGATCTGAAAAGGTTTTGGATGACATCGGATTATGTTTAGTGCCGTTTTGTCACACAATTTAATGCTCTTTTCGGCTTCAAAGATCCACCGAGTGGGGAGGTTCCAGCCGTTTCCAATAGCTGCCGATTTTTTATACAGAATTAACCGACATTTTTTTATTTCCTATACCTTACAAAATAAAAGTGAAAAACCAGTATTAAGTCTCCGTTAGGGGTGGTTTTTTCCGTTCATCTCAAATATTATTTTTTTATAAAGTATTTGTTCCATTCACGGTTTTTTAATCTAATTTGCGTGTACTAAAACTGGAAGTAAAAATGTTCTGCTAATTTAGTTTTTTGGAATATTTCGCTCTACTGATGTCACTACAATTTCCTCCTTTTGTCTCGAAGTTAAGTTGCCATTTTATGTCAATGCCAACTTTCGATTCAAATCGTTGGATTTTAACTAAAGCGCACCAACAACAGGTTCTGTAATGAAAGTGGGAAAAGATACCTACATAGGTATATAAAAATAGATAATGATCTTGAAGAAGTAATTGTAATTAGGTTATATTGTTAAGTATTTAATTGTGCTCTGACTATATTTACAAGTCCTGTTTCCTATACATGGTGGTTTACCTATAAGGTGTTTTAATGAATATAAAATTCTTATATTTGCAAGGCGTTTATTTTTCATGTTTTAATTGGACAGAAAATTTGAAAATCATCGTAGTAAAAAAAATTGTGTAGAAATTTGTTTCATGACACGTCGAACTCAAATATCTAATAATAATAATTGTATCTCTCAAACCAAACATCAATTAATTTTACTTTAAAATATTATTATGCTGTCACGAAAAATAAGGTTCGGAATTTCAGTAAGCCACAAATATAAAAGAAACGAGAAGGAAATAGTTATTTTTGATTGCGACTTTCCATTTTTGCATTCGAGTAAGCAAAAGAATTTCGGAATCGAATTTTTTTTAAATCTTGAGTTGGTGGCAGTTTATTCAATAATTTTATCATTGGAATTGAATAAAAAGGTGAAACATGTTATCAGAAAGTGATGAAAATCTACCATGTGAAGTGTCTGAAGCAACGAAAAGAGCAATTTCTGGATTTATTCCCAGCAAATCGATCAGGTAATATGAGTCTGTTTGCAAAGACTTTATGGAATGGTATGATTCTAAGAAATTAAATATGTGTCCGAAAGTGTGATACCTACTGGCATATTTCGAATATAAAATTAAGAGAGTGCAGCTGACAACGTTATGGTTATACCGGGTGTTAGAAAAGTATGGGAACGGTGGAAAATCTCGAACAGATTGCATCAAATCGAAAAATAAAAAAAATACGTATCAAATTTTTTTTAAAAACTATCTACTGATACCAAAATGACCTCCCCACCCATCACCCTGTGGGTGGGGCGAGGGGCAACTTTAAAATTTCAAATGGAAACCCCTATTTTTTATTGCGGAATCGGATTCTACGGCAAAAAATACGTAAATTTTATTCCAGACATTTTTTTCGATTCTTGCATGGTGTCGCTGTAATCGCAAAAATTGAAAAGAAAACATTACTGTTTCAAGAGTAGCGTCTTGTGCCCATAAAAAACCGTCCAATTCAAAAACTGAAAAACACGTATTTGTTATTTTTACGAAATCTATCCAATGACATTGGATTCGACTCTCCCACCCCTAACCCAGTTGGTGGGGCGGGGCAACTTTGAAATTTGTAATGAAAATCCCTATTTTTTATAGCGGATTCGGATTCTACGGCCAAAAATACGTGAATTTTATGTCGGGCATTTTTTTCGATGCTCGCAAGGTGTCGCTGCAATCGCACAAAATTGAAATAAACCTTAACCGTCTATAAGTTTGTAAATATTTACAAACTCTACCTACTCGTGTTGACAAGAAAACATTCAGCTTAAAAAACAATATCTGTGATATCTTGGTTTTTATGAATGTTTTTTTTAAGTGTTCTTAATAACAGTATTTGTTTTGTGAAATTTCTACGAGAACGTTCAGTTCCTTCCAACTTTTGTAGAGGCAGGAGCGCACTTTTGTACGGAAAAAGTTATTTCATTTTTCATTAGTTCTCGCGTTTTTTTCTGCATAATGGCTACTTTAACAGAGGAAGAGAGAGTTTCTCTTTTAATGATGCGAGGGTGCGGCGACAAAGAAAGGTCCTATGATGAAGTTGTAATTTTATTCAACGAAACTTTCCGTGTAGATCAAGTGGGAATTTCGAAATCTACTGTGTCCCGTACCATCAAATGATTCCTAGACACAAGGACAAATAAAAATCGCCCAAAATCTAGAAGACCAAAATCTGAAACATCGGAAGCTCGACAAATGGAAGTGGCCCAGGCATTTGTTGAAAATCGAAGGTTATCAATCAGAACAGCCAGTCAACAGCTTGATATGAGTGCATTTTCAGTTTCATCCTTACAACATTCACCTTCACCAAGAGTTAAATGAAGATGATTTTGATCGGCGACTTGAATTTAGTGAATTAATGATGTAAAGGAGTAACCAAGACCCAAATTTTTTGTCATCTCTACTTGTCTTCTCAGATGAAGCAACTTTCGAACTCAGTGGAAAAGTTAATCGCCATAATTTCAGATATTGGAGTGACGAAAACCCTCACTGAATGCTTGAAACACACACGCAGTGTCCACAAAAATTAAATGTTTGGGCAGGAGTTTTCAGGGATCGAATTATAGGACCGTTTTTCATAGATAGAAATTTGAATGGAGAAAAATACCTGGAAATGTTGACAAATCAAATAGTTCCCGCAATACAAGAGATTGCTGGTGATCAGTTCGATAATGTTTGGTTTCAGCAAGATGGGGCTCCTCCACACTATCGGGATATTGTTAGGGACTATTTGAATGGTACTTTCGAAAATCGACGGATAGGTCGAAGAGGAACTATTGAATGGCCAGCAAGATCTCCCGACCTCGCGTCACTTAATTATTTTGTTTAGGACTACGTGAAGGGTAAGGTTTATTTCACTAAACCTAGTGATTTGGAAGAGCTGAGGCAACGCATAATACACATTTTTGCAGAAATACCACCTCAAATGATAAGAAGTGCTATTGAAAATTTTTACGTTCGTCTCGGACAATGCCAAGAAGTCAATGGGCACCATTTGGAACACCTGCTATAATCTTGAAATTAAAACCTGCTAGTGTAGCAGTTAAGCTGTAAACTAATTGTCTCAACTGGCCGAAATCCTCACCTTGCCTTAAATGGCTGAGTTACCTCCTTTCCTTCACTGGCTGGGATCAAGAACTTGTCTGAAGTAGCTGAATTAAGAGGTAATACCGCTGTTAGTTTTTTAAAAATCGAGTTTTTTATTGCCCTGTAAAAAATGTAAATTGAAAATTACTAGCTGCTAATAAATTTACAGAATGTTAATAGTTGTTGTAATTTCCGCACGACAGTGTAAAATCACTGTTCTCAAAGCAGCTCGGGAAATCATTCACTCTGAGATCAGTAGTTTTACTTTTCGTATTTGTTTAAGTATGCGTTCAAAACTTTCATGTTTCCACTCAATTTTTTGCGATTGCAGCGACACCTTGCGAGAATCGAAAAAAATGCCTGATATAAAATTCACGTATCTTTTCCCGTAGAATCCGATTCTGCAATAAAAAATAGGGGTTTCCATTTGAAATTTTAAAGTTGCCCCTCGCCCCACCCACAGGGTGGTGGATGAGGAGGTCATTTTGGTATCAGTAGATAGTTTTTTGAAAAATTTTTGACACGTATTTTTTTATTTTTCGATTTGATAACGTCCAAAAAAGTCAAAAGTTTTAACAAAAGCGGAGATTGAGAAATTCTTACAAGCGACGCCAGATGAATACTTCTTATTAATGAATTTGAGTCATATTTATTCCTTAGTACATATTTTTATAGATTTGTTGATAAAGTACTTATATTGTTTCAGGTAATTTTAATATTTGGCATATATGGGGCATGTAGAAGAAGCGAACCATTGAATTTAACAATAGATGATATTGAGAATAAGGATTCAAATATTATTGTAAAAATCCAAGGTTCAAAAACTCACACTCAAAAAACATTCATCATTTCAAATTAGACCCATATTAAATTATACCGAAAATATTATACCTTGCGTCCAGAGTACACTACCAACTGTAGATTTTTTTATTAGATATGTCAATGGAAATTGTGTAAAGCAGGTTATTGGTATTGACAAAATTAGATATGCTCCAAAGAAATTGTAGCATATTTAAAATTCATCGGAAGCTGGCCATTGCTTCCGAAGATCATCTGCTGCACTGCTAGCTGATTCTGGTGCTGATTTCGTCAGTATTAAAAGACATGGGGCTGGCGGTCTTCGACGGATGCGGAGGGATATATTGAGGAGTCAATTGAAAAGAAAATTGAAATATCTAATAGTGTCTTATCTGCTCCCAAATCTGGTGCTTCTTCAATAATTACCCTATGATTTAATCAAGAAACTATTGCAGTGAGCGACTCGATTACTAATAACTGATTGTTAAAATTTGTTATTGTCGATGATGATAAATAAACTTTTGACTTGATTCTATAATCTAATTTCATTGATTTTTGTGGATGTAAATTCTCAGTGAATTCTTATTTGAAAAGTTTTCTATCTCACAGTTTTTAGAAATGATTACAATATGTCAGTAGGTACTGTCGTGAACAGAAAAAAATAGGACAACTTTTTTTTTATAATGTAAATATGTCTCTATTTGAATATGTAATGAGTAGCCGAAATAAAACAGATATCACTTTTAATTTTTTATTTTAATGCTGTAGTTATTGCTATAGTAAATGATGGATGGTTAATTAGACAAATTGGACTGCGTTATAACATTAACAAAAAATTGGTGTGTAACATTTTAAGAAAGTGGAGAATAAACGGTACGATTAGTAGAAATCCTAGATCAAAGGACAAAGGATATCCTACTTAACAAGAAACTAACTATTTCGTTATTGCACCATTTATATTTATAACTTATAATAATAATAATAATAATAATAATAATTTATTAGTCCTTTAAATCATTATACGTGATATCAGACAGGTCAAAAAAAATACATTTATATACATAATAAAACATTATGAGTAAAAAAAAGAGAAAATAATTTATCACATCTCTATATAAGTCTGTTTGGTATAGAATTAAATAACTTTACACAATAATCATTAGTAGTAATATTTTCCCATGCATTATTTACTATTTCTAGTAATTCTTCGGCATTCCGTGGTTTATCATTTCGTTTTTGGATACTTCTTACGTGTAGTCCCCATACTTCTTCCACAGGGTTAAGATCTGGACTATGACTGGGCCAGTTAAGAACATTGATGTTGTTATCTTGAAACCAGTTGGTTACGGTATGAGCAGTACGAACGGAACAATTGTCTTGTTGAAATATGAACTAATTATTAGGAAATAATTGTGACACAGAAGGGAGCATAATATTGTCTAAAATCCTAATATACGTTTCACTATTAAATCGTTCCTCAATGTGCCACAAAACACCACGACCACGTGCCGATATCCAAGCCTACATATTAACGGAAAATCTACCACTTTTATCATTGTTAGATATATATATAATCGAGTATTCGGAAGGCGGTAAACACGAATACGACTGCTGTGTGTTGACTGGAAAGTTTTTTCGTCTGTAAAGATTACATTGTTCCAAAAATTTACATCATGCGCTAAAAATTCAAGCGCAAATCCTACTCGAGCTTCTTTATGTTCAGCTTTAAGTAAGTATTTCTGTGCTGCTGCATGACAGCGTAGCTCCGATTTTCTTACTCGCCGGCGACCAGTACTACTCGATCCAGGAAAATTCGTTTCTTCAGCAGCCTGAATAACTGAGTAAAATGGATTTTCTACTAAAGCATTTACCAATTGCAAATCTTGTTGTTGAGTTGATATCCTTCGTCGCCCTGATCCAGGATTTCTGCTAATTGTATCGTTTATTCTCCACTCTCTTAAAATGTTACACACCAAATTTTTGTCAATATTATAAGCAATTTTTCTCATTGACCATCCATCTTCTGCTTTATCAATAACTCCAGATTTAACTGAATCGCTTATATGAGGCATATTAGTTTTTTGCACACTTGCAATAAATTATGACAACTAACTGACAATGTCACAAAAATTAAAGTTAGATCTACAGAACTAGATTTTAGCAAAATACCGTTATAAGACTTGTCCTATTTTTTTTTTGCTCACGACCGTACATGGGTCTTCGACATCATTAAGTAGAAAATCAAAGCTTTAGTGACCCATCAGTCTCAATCAATAACCCACAAACGTTACTCAGCTACTTCATCGGCTGTTAACTAATATCACAATAATAACAGTATTGATTTTAATCAGATACAAATCAAGTCCACTAATTTCGATAAACAAATTAAATTTATTATCAGTCGAATTCAAAAAACAGATGAACTAATATATTTAAAGATTTATAATTCATAATCGTCTTGCTCCCTTATCAACTCTGTGTAGCAGAAAGTTCTGTTATTCCGACATACGGGTCCACATTTCGTCGAATTGCAATCTGGACAACTAAAAAAGCATCCTGGGCAATTCAACTTTAGACAGTCGCATTGGTCTAAGCCTGTCTGTATATTTATCCCGTCCTTTGTATAGAGTTGTTTTGGTTTGGGGACGGCAGCATTCCTCCTCTTCCTACCCCTGGTGCCTCTGCTATTCATTTTTCTTTATCTTTAACGGTCTGCAACAGAAATATATTTAAAAATTAGTTTTTCATACACAAAAGAGATTTTTTTTTACTTGGGAATACGAACTACAAGTTACAAAAATGAAGCGGGTTAAATCTGGTGACTACGGTGGCCACTATTTCCATTCTTTCTACAGTGTGGACCAAGCCAAATGAAATAAATTCAGTATTTCAATTATTGTGCATATTTATAAAAAATCTCGAGAATGTCGATTTTGGATTCTGAAATGACATCCTGTAACGTACAAATTTTACCCCTAAATTCAACCCCCTTCGGGTGGCAGTTGCAACCCCTAAATTTTTAAATGGGAAATAGGGGCTTGCGATATCTCATTTGAAAGATATTTTCATTTTCTATTCAAAAATGGTTTTATCATTATTGCAAAAATTAACGGTAAAAAAATTAATTTATGTGCTTGACGTAATTCACAACAGCAAACTAAAGAAAAACTTAATTTCAATGTAGTAAATGTTCAAAATGAGTTCCTTGAACGTCTTGACTAATGCCAAAAAAATTTTAGAGTCCCTCGGTTCTCGTAACACACTAAATCTCAATTTAATTTTTTACGCCCTTTAATAATAGGGTCGGGGTAGCAATGGGGGTTATAGAGGGGGTAGATAACGCCAAAAAAATTTTTCGAGGAGTTTCGTTCTTGTATACACACTAAATCATATTTAATTTTTTTTTCTCCCTTACAATAATATGGGGGTGGTATTGGTGGTGATAGTGGGGGGGGGTGGACGATGCCAAAAAAAATTTTGATGCCTTGACTTTTCATACAGCCCCAAATTACAATTTTATGGACTCTTACCTGCTTGCTTTGCCTATTTATCCTTATTTACCCCAGAACCCTCCAACAAAATCAGATCAAAATATAATCTAGTTCCAAATCTCGTTATAATACATAAGTGTAGCAAATTTCAAGTCAATATCATAAACGGTTCCAGAGTAAACGTGTGCACAAAAAGTTACAGATCGACAGACAGACAGACATTTTTTTCGCTCAAATTTAAAATCTCGACGTTTCATGACATTTTAAACTTGTCTGAAAGTTATTTGTGGCATTCTGCGAATATTCTTTCCTACTATTTGGGTTTTCTGCCACATGTATTGTTATCCTCTTCAAAACAAATCACCGAATCTACAAAATAATAGAATTATTGGAAAAAAGCTTCTGCGCCCGTGACGTTTACGCCAAAGGAAAAGTCAGAGGTTATGTTTTGCAAATAATATAAATCGGAATAAACACAGAAATAATGTATTTTGCTGACGTTTCGGAAAATAATCTCTTTCCGTTTTCAAAGCTTTTTTTGGAAGAACTCTTATTTTGCTGTGTATGTCAAATACACAGCTTTAAGATTCTGTTTATGTTATTTCCATAGATACTTACTACTTACACAGAACATAGAACTGATGATATTTTCTTTTAGATAATTTTCAGTTTGTTAAGTTCTTCTTTTAACATTGGTAGCCAGGTTGTACAAATATCTACAGAACAGTTCGATACGCACATATCTTCATTTAATAAGATTATTGCTGATTTTTTAATTTTTCTTTTTTTGGTATCTGTTTCTTTTGTTAAAATTTTTGAGTCCCAGTTTGTTCTATGTCCGTTTTCCCAAGCATGTTCACAAATCTTTGATTTCTAAATTTCATTCTTTCTAATGTTCTTGTGCTCATCCAACCTCACACTGAAAGGTCTGGATGACTCACCCACATAACACTTATCACATTTTCACGGGATACTGTAAATACAGTTTTTTGAATTCTGCTCCCTGTTTATCGGTTTTGTTTTTGTTAAAATAGATCTTAAAGTGTTTGAAAAAAACAGTAAATATTTTATAGAAAAAATTTATGAAAACGATATTCATGAATCACACCTGATGGTTAGTTTTGATGTAGTTAGTCTTTTTACCAATGTTCCGGTAGATGAAACCTTAAAAATAGTTAAAAACAGGTTGCTAAATGATAATAATTTGGAAACTACAACTAAATTAAGTGTAAATAGCATAATGGAACTCTTAACACTGTGTATAAAAACAACCTATTTTCAATTGGACAATGAGTTCTATCAGCAGGATTTTGGTATGGCTATGGGGTCTGCATTATCACCAATTTTAAGCAACATATTTATGGAGAACTTTGAGAACACACATGTTCAAAATTGTATAAACAAACCGGTCTAGTGGAGATATGTTGATGACATTGGGCCTCATGGTGTCGATTTACTAGTTTTTTGGAAAATATAAATAGTAAGGAACCGTCTATTAAATTCACATTAGAAGTAGAAAGTAGGAATGGACTACCGTTTTTAGATGTTTTAATTAGAAGGGTAAATAATACAATTGAAACAAGCGTTTATAGAAAACCAACACATACTAATAGATATGTAAATTTTAACTCAAATCAGTCAATAAATGTTAAAAGGGGTGTTGTAAAATGTTTATACGATAGGGTCAAAATAATTTCATCTAATAATGAAATATTAAATAACGAGAAAAAATTTATCAAAGAGGTTCTAGTACAAAATCAATATCCTGAAGCCTTTGTTGATAGAGTTTTCATAAATGTTAAAATTAGGGACAATCAGGTACGACGAAAACCTGAACGTCATTATACAGCAATAATTCCTTATGTATACGGACTATCGGGAAAGCTACGCCGTATAGGTGACAAATTTGATGTTAGCACGGTATTTCAAACGGGGAACACTTTAAGATCTATTTTAACAAAAACAAAACCAATAAACAGGGAGCAGAATTCAAAAAACTGTATTTACAATATCCCGTGCGAATGTGATAAGTGTTATGTGGGTGAGTCATCCAGACCTTTCAGTGTGAGGCTGGATGACCACAAGAATTACATTAGAAAGAATGAAATTCAGAAATCAAAGATTTGTGAACATGCTTGGGAAGACGGACATAGAATAAACTGGGACTCGGCAAAAATTTTAACAAAAGAAACAGATACCAAAAAAAGAAAAATTAAAGAATCAGTAATAATCTTATTAAATGAAGATAAGTGCGTATCGAATTGTTCTGTAGATATTTGTACAACCTGGCTACCAATGTTAAAAGAAGAACTTAACAAACTCAAAATTATCTAAAAGAAAATATCATCAGATCTATGTTCTGTGTAAGTATTAACATAAACAGAATATTAAAGCTGTGTATTTGACATACACAGCAAAATAAGAGTTCTTCCAAAAAAAGCTTTGAAAACGGAAAGAGATTACTTTCCGAAACGTCACCAAAATACATTATTTCTGTGTTTATTCCGATTTATATTATTTGCAAAACATAACCTCTGACTTTTCCTTTGGCGTAAACGTCACGGACGCAGAGGCTTTTCTCCAATAATTCTATTATTTTGTAGATTCGGTGATTTGTTTTGAAGAGGATAACAATACATGTGGTAGAAAACCCAAATAATAGGAAAAAATATTTTAAGCTTATTTCAACAAAAAATAATATTTTTTTACGTTACTATACTTCCACTGGACGTGAAAGTAAAATTACGACGAAGCTATTGCTCAACAAAAATATGCTTTCAAAAAATTGAAAATTATAAAACTGTGTAGGTATCAAAATTGATGGTTTCTTTTTTGGTATTTTATTTATTTCAATACGTTAGGTTTTTAAAACTGCTTACGAGACATTCAAATTCAAAGACCTTTGGCTGGGCAAATTTGAAATAATTTTACATACTCCACAACTGCTAATGAGCAGCCGAAGTTAAATTTAAATTATTTACATTTGCTATTGTCTTCAAAATTACGCCACTAGATGGTACTTCGAAAATACGGGTTGACTTGCCGACACGAGTTCAAAAGCTAAATTCATAGCTTTTAGATAATTAGGTCCAATATTTGCTTTCATTGGGGATTTATGAAAATTTATAATTATTATAGGAAAATATGTTCAACAAAGTGTATTTGTAATTTTGTAAAATAGTTTCCTAATAGAAATTTTCACTGTTTGGTTTCTAGCTGCACTTAGAACTGTCCACCGAATGTATAGGGTTCAATTATTTTACTGGTATTTTAACTATTTATGAATAAAAGTATAATACGTGCGACATCTAGTAGTTATTGGAAAGGTTGATGTGATAGAAACCTGCGGCATATTTATCTAAATAGAATAGCTATTTAGATGAAGCGACATCTAGCTGTGACAAAAGTTGATTTGATAGAGATCTACAACATATTTAACTATATAGCTATTTACGCAACAAGTAAAGGTAATTTTGATCACAGAGGATAATTAATTCTGCTGCTATTTATACAGGATATTTTCAACTCTTGTAAAGTATAACCCAAAATAAAGTTTTGGTGTTTAATTTAAGACGTTTTATTTATAAACTTATTGCATGAAAATCATTATCGCCATCTAGCGTTGAACTTAGAAAATCATATCAATATAAAATTAAATTATTAGCTTGCAAATATTTAGACTAAATAAAATTGTTTGTTATCTTTAACAATGAGCTATCAACAATAACAAAGCTTGATATTTATTTTATATTGTATAAACGAAGACTTCAATCTGAACTGAAATGGTTTAATGTCTTTCATTTTACAACCGCATTAGAATAAGCGTGCCTATTTTGTAATTTGTACTGTACATACCTTATTACTTTAACAAATAATGGCTATGATGAATTAAGATGCTGTGGTTCAGCGTGGTAACAAGGAATATCTTTATTATTTTATGTAGTCAGTTCGAATATTGGATGTTAACACACAGACTCAAACGTCAGTTCAAATGACTCACATACTACTAGAAGCACGATCTATCTTGATCAACCAATGAAGAACCGACCAGAGTAACCGCCATTGTTGGCGCGCATTTTAAATTCATTTGTAATGATATTCGTTATTCTTAATTTTAAATGAAGTATGCTCTATTATGGCGTCTCAGGGTTCAAAGTAATATGCGATATATCGAAAAAGTGAGCGTTGAAACATAGATAAATCCATCGTACTAGTATGAGATGTGATACGTTGCTCCTAAAAGATGCAAGGACGAAACGTGTAATAACCACAAAATTTCCAAAAATAATAACTCCATGATAAAGTTGCAAAAAAGGGTTAAAAAAATGTTCTGTGAGAGGGGGAAAATATGGATGCCCCCGCTTTAGAGAACGCTGAACACGATAATAATAATAATTGATTTTATTGATAGATAACCAAATATACAAAGTAAAAATTAATAAAAAAATATAATAGTGGATCTATCAAAGGGCAGAGTTTGCTGCTACCCAGAGTATGAGGAACTGCGCTCTTCCAATTACCAATTACCAATTAAAATCAATTTATTCAATATTAAAACTATATACATGTCATTTTTGCCTTAATGTATCTCAATATGTGATTCATTGTATTTCACAATATATATAATTCTGCGGCGTGACAAAATGCTGATGGCATCGACCCCCAAACGCCCACCAAGGATGAATGGAACAGGAAGATATCTTTAGATTTAGATTGAGAATCACATGAACTTAGTTCGTTACCATTTTCCAAGGTGGGCCAATTTCATATAACAAATATAAATATATATCTACACACACAATCACATAAACACACATAAACACACACATAAAAATAAAAATGCAGATGCACTTATATTATACCGATAAAGTATAAAATAGACTAAGCTGAAGGCAAACAAATTAAAATTTTTACAAGATTGAACAAATTCAAAAATTTAACAGTTAACATCAAAATTACAAATTACCCATTAACAGCATTTCCTTCAGCTTTTTCTTGAATGAAAATAAGGGTAGCCTTTTCATGTCATCCGGAACCTTGTTATATAGCTTAGCAATATTGTAAGAATAAAACGATTGAAAGAGAGCTAGTTGTGTTGTGCTGAGGAATAGGGTTTTCCCAGAAAAAAAAATTATTGCTGAAATACTTAACTCACGTAAAAAAACGATTTAGGGCATATTTATTATCTTATTAATTTTACTAATAGTAACAAAAAAAAAAACTTGAAGTTTGAAAAATATTGGGTTCATTCACAGCCATAAATTGGCGCGTTGTGACGTCAACACCCTGAAATCCAATCACAGAGGTTGTCTCTGTTCAAGATTGTTTATTAATCTTGGTCTCTGTTAACATAACATAACCTCTATTTATTGACAGTACTCAGCACTTTTCTACTTTAGGTAAATTATCAGCGGCACCTTTAACATATCCCCCTTCCAATTGATTCCATTTTGATTGCAGAATTAATAAAACATGAACCAGAAACAGATAAAATAATATTTTCACTCCAAACAATACAAACATAAAAATATAAATTTAAGGTTTTAGGTTAGTCATCTGATGTGTAATGTCGGTGAAGGTTAAACCTAAACTACAGTACAAAATATTAACGTCCGACGCTTTCACGAATAACTTGTGCGGCATTTATCTGGATTCTGATTGGCCAATATTTACACGTCCACTGCTTTAGACCAATCACAGTACAAGCATTACAAATTGAAATTCTGAGAAGTTTTAGAGGATAGCTTTCTTTAACACACAGTGAGAATCTATTACAAACTAATTATATCCATAATCTCATTGGTTTTCCGGGTAGATACTTAATTCTGGCGCGTAAAAATGCCCATTTTAAAAAGCAGTGAAATTATCAGCAAGTTGTTTTAACGATATTTTCTTAGAAATAATTCTTATTAGAAAAGTAAATTGTTCTAAATTAATAAAATGTTTTATTATATCATTTTCACGACACAAATTGTTAAAATAAAATTAGTGGGAAAACCCTATTGTAACATGATCTTTGCGACGAACATTTATGTTGTGGACATCTGTACGAAACTTGATTTTATTGTACAGATAAGATGGTTGTTGCAGGGTTATAATTTTATGAAAGAGAACATAACTGTGCAAAATTCTTCTCTGATCTATATTAAGCCATCCAACCTCCTTTAGATGTTTAGTGACATGCTCCCGTCTCCCTAAACCACAAATTAAGCGAATACACGAGTTTTGAATAAGTCGAAGACATCGCGCGTCAACTTTATTAAGCGCTGGGCCATATACACTATCACCAAAGTTGAGGTGAGATAGTACTAGAGAGTCACATAAGGATTTTACATTTTTGTTGAGTATACTCCTATTATTGTAGATTGTTTTTAAGTTACAGAATGCTCTTTTTGTAATCATTGTGACATGCTGAGAAAACCTTAGGCGATTGTCAATTGCTAATCCCAAATTTTTTTCATGCTCTGAATGCGAAAGTATTTTATTATTCACTTGTATACTAATCAAGTTCGAACATCTTTTACGCGCGGCATCTCTTCCAAATAAAATAACCTTAGATTTGGAAGGATTCATTTCAATGCAAAATTTGGTGGAGATAGACACTAGTGAGTCAAGGTCATAATTTAGATTCGTGCAAGCGGTTAGCAAATATCTTTCGGGAAAGGACATGTATATTTGTGTGTCGTCAGCATAAAAATGAGCGTAAGAATAGCGTAGATGTTCATAAAATTTAAAAGTATACAAAGTAAACAATAGAGGACCTAGTATGGATCCCTGCGGAAAGAAATAAGGAGAACTACGTTCTACAACTGAAATAAATTCAATAATATCATACCAAGTGTTCCGTTTTTCGCGTTACATTTTGTCAACTTCAAACCACGAAAACTTGTTTAGGTCAAATGGAACATCCTGTATTTTTTTACGTCAAGTTGTGTCAAATTGAATTCCCTTTTTCTGATATCAGCATTGTGGGGGTTAAAGTTACAACTTTTTGAAATATTTGCGATTTTATTAGAAATTCATGAATTGTTGTAATCATTTCATCAAAATAGCCATGATTGGAAACAATCAGTCATTATCTTATGTGAAAAAATGCCAGCACGTTTAAATTACACCAACGAAAACTTTTTAAATTCGTCTATTATTTATGAAGAATGTGATAAAGTAATATCAAAAACTTGCAGCACATTTGCTACTCGATATCTACAAAAACGCAAAATAATACTAACACTGTAACATGCGTATAAATCAAATTGAAGATATGGCATGAACTAAAATAGCAGAGATAAGATCAATTTAAAATATGATTTCATTTTAATTGAATAATTCCTCAAAATTCCGCCCTCGAACCTCGACACATTTTTCGCACCTTCGGATTAGTTCCTCATGGGTAGCTCTTCTAATTGAATCGTCTGATATATTTTGAAATGCATTTCTTACTCTTTGCATACAATCTTCAATGGTTGTTAATGGGCTCTCATAAACTTTACGTTTAATAGTTCCCCAAATGAGATAATCCAGAACTGATCAACCGGGCGAGCGAGGAGGCCATAAGAAAGGTCTATTATTGGCAATCCATTGATTACAAAAAGTTTCTTGTAAATAATTATTAATTAAATATGCGTTATGTGGGAGAGCACCGTCGTGCTGATAAAAAATGTTTCTATGTTCGGCGAGGGGCAAATTTTCTAAATAGTTCTTATTCAAATTTTGTAAGATATTGAGATATCTTTCACCTAAAAGAAAAACAAAAATTTACCTATACATATTAGCAGAAGAAAAAAATTAATTTACCGTTTAAATTTCTCTGATAAAATTGTAATGCCACCACTCTATCGTTTCTAATGGCACAGTAAACATTGAACTGCCAACTTTCCTGAAAGTTTCGTTGTCTGAACATATGAGGATTTGAGTCACTCCAATAATGCGAATTGTGTCTATTAAAAAGTCCATTTTTAGTAAATTTTGCTTCATCTGTCCATATAATATTTCCCAAATAAGAATCGTGACCCTCAGACCTTATTAGAATAAACTCGCAAAGATTCTGTCTTCTTAGGAAATCTGTTTCTTTTAATCCTTGAAACGTATGGAATGAAAACGGGTGAAACTTATGTTTTAATAAGATTCTGTGAATTGAATCCTTGCATAGTCCCCTTTCCAGAGCAGCTTGTCTTAATAACATCCTTGGAAATGCATGAAAATATTCCAGAATGACTATTTCAATGTTTTCGTCATCAACAATAGGCTTTCTTCTTTGCATTTTTGCCTTGACAGAGCCATAATTTTAAAAAATTTCCAGTATGCGTTTTACAGTGTTTGGTGACGGTTTCCGTTTTTCTGGATATCGAGTAGCAAATGTGCTGCAAGTTCTTGATATTACTTTATCACATTCTCCATAAATAATAAACAAATTTAAAAAGTCTTCGTGGGTGTAATTTAAACGTGCTGGCATTTTCTGACACAAGATAATGACTGATTGTTTCTAATCATGGCTATTTTGATGAAATGATTACAACAATTCATGAATTTCTAATAAAATCGCAAATATTTCAAGAAGTTGTAACTTTAACCCCCATAATGCTAATATCAGAAAAAAGGGAATTCAATTTTACACAACTTGACGTAGAAAATTACAGGTTATTCCATTTGACCTAAACAAGTTTTCGCGGTTTGAAGTTGACAAAATGTAACACGAAAAACGGAACACTTGGTATGATATTATTGAATTTATTTCAGCTGTAGAACGTAGTTTTCCTTGCGTCCTTTTTGCGTGACAAGAAGCAAATGAGGATCTGTTACACGAAGAAAGTTATAACGATTCTTGCAAACTGTTGCACCTGTCAAATTTTCTATAAAATGTCAAATATCTCTGAAACGGCTAGGTTTAGTTATAGGGTATGCTACATATCTTCGACTCTTGCTCTTTTCGAAAACTCTAATACATAAAGGGTGTTCCATATGAAATAAGCAAGTTGGTATCGACTTCCGGTATAAGCGGAAGTGCCAGCTGATTGTAATTACTTTAGTTGAATTGGCCACACCAATATTAGTAATTATCTAAATTTTCAAAATTTCCTGATGCGTACTTTTCTCTATATCGATCGATTCAGTTCCCGGTGAGACACCCTGTATACACAACTAAACGGCAAAACTAAGACAAAAAGAGCGAACTAAAAGGCTCTTTAAATATAAATAAATCAAATCTACAGAGCATTAAGTATTGTATATATGTAAACTGTATATTTCTATACGTAAGTGACGACGAGACTTTATTTGTCCTGCCATCTATTGCATTACACACAACTAAACAGTTACGAAGTCATTCGTATGGGTCTTGTCGCATCACCTAATATACAACACCATGGTTACGACACAAAATTAATTAGAAAAGTCAGATTTGACTAATATTTGGTATATAAAATAGTTTAGGATACATTTGATTGTATAAATTTCAAATACATTTAAAAATTTTAAAGGGGTAGTTGTCACTTCAAGAGGGTTGAAGGGGGAGGTAATAAATGTCATTTTAGAATTAAAAATTAACGTGTTTCAGGATTTTACTCATAAATTGTTACTTAATTAAATAGGTAATCCGTTAGGTACTTATGGACCTTACTGTATGTGTATATTATGAAATTACCCACTTTCTGCATAGAGCAACAATATACAGAATATAAAAGATCTAAATCAAGGCCATCTCGTTTGCTATCCGTGAATTAAAACCGATCTCTTGTGTTGACGATGCCTACAGCTTTCTATACATCATTATTCCGGGAGTTAGGATATTCTTCCGGCGTTTATTGCTCACTGTTTCCGACACAAACGCTTGCCCTTTTTAATTCCACGCCTCTCCAAAAGATGGATGAAAGATACTTGAAAGGAACCACTTGAATTCCAAAAAGCAAATTTATTGGCAATTTTATTATAATATCGACAATGAAAAACTAAAACTCAAGGAAATATAATTATGACCTATACTCTTTTATAAGCAATACCACATTTAAATTTAGGGGAAATTCATTCTACAACGTTTCCACTGAACTAGCTAGAACTAAGCTATTGATTATACTCCTGGACCAGTCGCGCAGCCTCCATCTATCTCCAATATACCCTCACAAAATATCTTGGAATTATCCAAACAAAAACAACACTAAAAATGAATCGCGTGCAATACAACTTCCCTTCCATACTTTTCAATCAGAAACATATAAAATAGTGTAAGTCGAGATATTCTATAACTAGCTTAGTTTTTGGCAGAATCACAAGACATCTTCTATGTTTTAGGTAAAATTTCTCCAAAACTGTTACCAGAAAAAATCAAGATGATGCTAGGACGTAAGCAAAGTTTAAAAGGTGAGCCAGTTTTGGCGGATTATGGTCCTGATGAGGCGTTCAACGAGAGCGCCGATATCGAATGGGTTAACAAGGTACATAGAAATTTTCACGAATTTATTTTGAGTACAAAGTATAATAATTTTTGTAGAGGTGGGTCCGACGGCTAATGCGGACTTGTGCACTATTGAGCCTTGCCTCTGTGAGCTGCAACACGCCCAAAACATTCGAAAAATTCCATTTTATGCAGACGACGACTTTTTCTGTGGACGCCGTCGTCACCGTTCTGTTTACTTCTGAAATGATCGCCAAAATGCACATCAGGGGTATACTAAAGGTAAAGATGTCTAGATAAAGAGTATTCCTTTGCTTTATTCATTAATATTTCTCATGTATTTGACGGTATAAATTATTTAACAATTAGTAGCTCAATACTTTGTGGTAGTAAGTCATGTTATAGTAAATGTAAAGGTTTATAAATGTTTATTAACCGCCTTCCATGTCACCTGAGTAACTTTATTAAGTCTAGGAGATCTAGATTTGTCTGAGTAAAGGAGACGGGGCCCTACAGTTTATTGTGGGATCCGAACCACTTCTTGGGGATAATTTACATTTGAAAATTATTTCGCAGTAGGTGGGGCTCGAACCCACCTCGCTATGTATGCACAGAGAGAAAGCTAGACGCACTAACCCATTGAGCTACCATCCCGTCGTTTGCAATTTTACCATACAGATAAAAACGCAATAAAAGCTTTTACGACCTCATTAAAATACCGTTACTCTTTGTACAATTTTGCCCGCAAATTGAATCACTTATCTTTATAGGTTTTGGCTTGTTTGATAACACCATACCGAATGGTTCACCGGCGTTAATAATGAGCTCGTAAAGTTTTTATTGCCTTTTATCTGCATCGTAATGCTGGAGGTTACTATACAAATAATAATAGAAAAGTTCCCCGAGGTTTTCCTCGGGGTTGTGTTTTATTCCTCTTCTTTTTATTATTATTATAGAAACTTTATTTAGCAAAAAAATACTGATACAAACAGTGTCGGTAACATATAGTAAGCATTTTATTTATCCTAGAAGGCAATATTAATAAACTAACACTAACATTGGTAGGTATATTAAACTACTAAATATATTAGAATGCAGGTTTTCATGGGAAGGATTCTAAAGACTTTCTTTAGAATCCTTCTGAAGAAGCTGACAGGATGATCAGCGAAACGTCAAGTCAAGTTCGACGACCACGGCAAGACCCGGAAGAATCTACTTCATTACTAAATATATCTTCACATTTTGCTTGCCTGGTATTCTTTTAGCTTCCTCTTGAAGACAAGTAAATTTCCAGCTGTTTAACCTCATCTGGTAAACCATTGTAATCTTTTACTCCATTAAAAAATATACTGTTTTAAGCAGTTCTGTTTTAACCAAAGGCAACTGAAAATTTTTACCAGTTCTGATGTAATATTCATGCTTTTCCCAATTTATTTTTAGCAAGTGCCTTAAACTTGGTCCAGCTAAATTGTTATATACTTTAAAAACTAAAACAAACACACTATATTGACAAAACTGCCTCACATGCAACCATTTCAACGCATTCAGCATGTCCTCTATATGTGTATAAGAAACCCGCCTTTGTCGACTCTCATTCCTCTTATCTGCAAAACTTGCAGTCTGTCTAGCTTGGTGGTATTGGCCTTATATAATATTGTCGAACAGTATTTAAAATAAGAGAGTGCTATTGCATTATAAATTTTTATTTTTAATGCCATGGTTAGACTGTTAGTAGCTCGGGTCAATTTTACTTCCAATTTTCCTAATTATTTGTATTCTTCAACCCACTCTAATTGCTCACCATCAATAACAATTCGTTTATTTTCACCTGTTAATTCTGTATATTCTCTGTCTCAGGATTTCTATTGCTTTTGATTTTTTAATATTCCGCTTCAATTTATTACAGTTTAGCCAACTGTAAATATTTCGTAATTCCTCATTCATATTAATTACCTGTTCATTTAATATCCTTTTCAGCAGTAAACACTAATACATCATCCGCAAAGAGCCTAATTTCTGTTTATTCTAAAATTCCAGGTAGGCCATTGATATATAGACAAAAAAGTAGTGGTCCCAATATACTGCCTTGAGGAACACCATGTGTAATGTTTTCTTTATCGGACAACACTCCTTGCCACTTAGCCATCTGACTTCTATCGTCTAAGTAACTTTTGAACCACTCAATTGCCTTGCCTGAGGAACCATATGTAGTTAGTTCCTTTAGTTCCCTATCCACTGTTTCAAATGTACATTTCAAATCTAGGAAGACCTCGACCGTATTTACATTATTGTCTCTGTTTTATTTCCATTCCTGTATAACCAGTTGCATCACACATTCAGTGGAGTGTTTTCTCTGAACCCCGCCTGTACATTGCTTAGTATGTTATTATCCTTAACATAGTAGGTTGTATAATTATAAATGACTTTCTCGATAATCTTCTCCAAATCTGGCAACATATTTATGGGTTTCATCTCACTGCACTTTTTGTATTGTACGTTTTTAGATCACTAGGAAATTTTCCATATTTTAGTGAAGTATTAATCAGATTTATTAGAAGATACCCAATAGCAGCAAACATTATCTTTATCATATCTAAAGTTATAGGGTCTGCTTTACGACTTTTTTCGTTTCCATCATAATTTTCTTTACTTGGTTCAGTGTGACTTTTTCAAATGACTGCCACGAACCATCATAGTTAATCTTCTCTATATGTGACTCTATCCACTCTCATCTGCTATTGACATCAATTTCCATAGTTTTTTTGCGTCATTCTTGTTTTCTTCTATTTATTCATTTATATATTTTTCCTTCGTAGTTCTTATAACGGCTGTACATATATTTTGCTCTCTCTTTTATACTGAGTCTAGTCTTCGTCTAGTTTAGTGCTTACATACTTATCATACGCCTTTGTTTTATTCTCTATTGCTCTGTAAACTTCACCAGCAAACCATTCCTTGTTCTCTCTTATAGTAACAATCCGTACCTCACTAGCTTCTTGGTCATTTTTCATAATCGCCTCCATAAAACATTTATATGCGTCAAACACCAGTAATTATAGTTCAAATGTATTTTTAGAGGGCGGAATATTAAACATAATATTTTTAGTCGCAAACTCCTCTATAAAATCCTTATTTTACTATAAGGAACGTAACCAGACTGCAACCAACAGCTACTCTCCGGGCTATGTGCCCCGCCGAGCGCTGAATTACAAGTTACAAGTCTGGTGCGTTAATAGTAATAATTGCATATTACCATCAAAACGCTAATGCTTCGAGAGCTCCTTTAAGTAGGATCAGTCTTTCGGCTGGTGTTTGTTGCAATCGAAGCATTAGCGTTTTGATGGTAATATGCAATTATTACTCTTAACGCGCCAGACTTGTAACTTGTAATTCAGCGCTCGGCGGGACACATAGCCCGGAGAGTAGCTGTTGGTTGCAGTCTGGTTACGTTCCTTATAGTAAAATAAGGATTTTATAGAGGAGTTTGCGACTAAAAATATTATGTTTAATATTCCGCCCCCTAAAAGCACATTTGAACTATGCTAAGCTCAGTCAGGCTTTCTATTTTTCGATTGCAACGGACACTGGACCGTTAGATGGCGCCTGCTGACTATTTTACATGCCGCTATTGTAAAAATACCGGGATGTACCAAATAGTCAAAGGATCCTCGTACCGGTCGTCACATGCCTACCTTGCACTGACGAGAGCCAACAGCTCGAAACTGCAGTCTGCAAGTGGTGTGTGACGGCTGGCAAGAGAGCTCATTTAAGTAGGATCAGTCTTTCGGCTGGTGTTTGTTGCAATCGAAGCATTAGCGTTTTGATGGTAATATGCAATTATTACTCTTAACGCGCCAGACTTGTGACTTGTAATTCAGCGCTCGGCAGGGCACATAGCCCGGAGAGTAGCTATTGGTTGCAGTCTGGTTACATTCCTTATAGTAAAATAAGGATTTTATAGAGGAGTTTGCGACTAAAAATATTATGTTTATCAGTAATTATAGTTCATTCTCATATTCTAGTTCATTATTTATATATAAATATTGTATGATTCTCATCAGCTATTTGGTTCCTTTTTTGAAAGACATAATTGACTAGTGGAATTACAGTTGTCGTGTTTATAAAACATGTGACGAATAGATGGACATATAGGTGAACATTTTGAAAATAGTTTAGGATTTGATTCGACCGCAAATTTTTTTATATCAATAACTGATTTTTATTATCTTTTAGGGTGACAGACCGTATCTAAAAGACCACTGGTGTCAGTTTGACGCTAGCATGGTGTTTTTTCTATGGATATCAGTGATTTTGCAAGTCTTTGAAATGTTGAGCATTGTTCCAAGATTTAGTTACCTATCTATACTGCGTGCCCCACGACCGCTGATAATGATAAGATTCTTAAGAGTCTTTCTCAAATTTTCTATGCCTAAGTCTAGGATAAACCAAATCTTCAAGTAGGTATAAAGACATTCTCCATTTATAGCCTCGTAATGCTTATCAGTCGGTTTTTAACTAGTACACAATATTCCAAATTTTACTTGGCTTACATATACAGTGTGTTTCACTTCTCGTGAAGACACCCCTGTATCTCCTTTATTTGTGGCCGAATTCATTTCTAATTTTTATCAGATATACAACTCTATAAGGCGACTTTACATGACACATAAATGTCGTCTAGATCTAAAACGCCGGCCTACTGCGATAAAAAGAAAATCGCAATTTTCGAGAAATCATAGTAGGCTTAGAAATAGACAAAAATTTTGTTAATAAAAGTTGTTCAGAATCACGAGATATGCCCCCCTATAAAATTTGGTGAAAATCGGAAAACTTTCAAAAAAAAAATGTTTGTTTCACTTCTCGTGAAGACAGCTTTACCCTTTATTTGTGGCCAAATTTCAAGACTAATTCATGGAGTTATACAGCTCCATAAAGCGACTTTGTCCAGCACATAGAGATAACTTTTTCCAACAAATGAAAGTCGTGCACAATTATTATTAAAATTATTTATTAAATAAAAGATGAAGTAAGTGTTTACAATGAATGACTATATTATTATATTCGGCCCCTTTCTACCAACCCACCATCAAGTGTAATACACTTCTTAATCCGCTTTCTATTATTTATTACAACACGCTTACCTTATCCTCTCACAAAGCTGCTCCACATTTTGAGGTCTGGTCTTTTAAACTTTGTTTTTAATATGACCCCAAAAATAAAAATCCATGGGAGTGAAATCAGGAGATCTGGGTGGCCAATGTATTACAGGGCTATTCGTCCTATCCATCTTTGGGGAAAATGTTCATTTATACATGCTCTTACTACTACGGAATTATGGATAGATGCTCCATCGAGTTGGAAATACAATTGTTCCAAAGGAAAATCGACTATTGCATTCCACAGATCATTATTTAAAAATTGTCGCAAATGTAACGCATTTATATTTTGAAAAAAGAAGAACGGCCCTATTATTTTTTCGTTTAAAATTCCGCACCACACATTTACCTTATGGGAATATTGCCTTTTACAATTTATTACCCAATCAGGATTTTCTACTACCCAGTACATAGAGTTTTGTGATGATACCACCCCGTTGGTGGAGAAAGTTGCTTCATCCGTGAAAATTATTTTCTTCAAGAAGTCTCGATTGTTTAAATAATTACCTTGGGTCCATAAACAATATTCCAGTCTTCTCTCTTCATCACCTACCTCCAAAGTGTGTAAAAATTTTGGTTTATACGGTTGTAGTTTATGGCGTTTTAAACATCTCCAAATTTTTTACACCGACAAATTCAGGTCACGAGCCATATTTCTAAGGCTGGTAGTGGGATTGGCGTTAAACGCCGCTAATATAACATTATCATCTTCATGACTTCGATTAAGATGTACTCTCGGTTTAAGCACATTACCAGTTGTATTGAACAAGTGACATATTCTTGCTATGGTATCATGGTGTATTGGTTGTCTTAGAGGATGTCTTAAATTAAATTCTTCTGCTGCTTCTCTTGAAGACCGTACATTTTCACCGACTATCTTTATTATTTCTACTTTTTCATCAGCAGTTAAAAGTATTCTAGCCATTATGAGTAAAAAAATCAAATAAGGAAACTAACAAACTCAACAATAGGTAAGTAATAACAATCACCTTTGTCATAAAAGTAATAATATTGACAGTTAATTTAAATAAGGAGGAAGGATATGATGGAGCGTTACTTCTCAAGAACAGTGACAACAAAAAAAACTGTATTACATTGTTAACTTGATGTGTAATAATAAGAAGTGACTCTTTTAGCGTTTTATTGAATCATAATTTTTGGTCACAACTTTCATTTGTTGGAAAAAGTTATCTCTATGTGTTGGACAAAGTCGCTTTATGGAGCTGTATAACTCCATGAATTAGTCTTGAAATTCGGCCACAAATAAAGGAGATACAGGGGTGCCTTCACGAGAAGTGAAACACACTGTATATTGAAAAATATTTATACTAAACTGTAATCGAGTTAAAGCAAGCGGTAATAATAATCTAATAAATTAATAATATAGGAGGCGAAATTCTATTTCATATTTTGATTTTCAGGCGATCAAGTCAGCAGATATACAATGTAACACTATTCTTCCTATTTTTTATGTCCTTGTACGGCTTATTGGGAGTGCAATTTTTCGGACAGTTAAAAAACCACTGTGTAACCGAAAACACAACAGAACCAAAGTAAGTTTGTCTCTACTCATCATAAATTAAATTCACAGTAAACTTTATAGTTTCCCTTTGATTGAAATAAGATTTTGCATATTTGTATCCATAGTTTATTCAGTCGAAAATAATAATCTCAAAAAATATATATAGTAAAAATTTCATACGCTAAAATCATTTTTAAAATGTATTTTTGAATTATTTTAAGGTTATTTAGAGTACTGTTATCTGGCTTATTTTTAACAACATGTTTTCAGTTAAATACCATAAATCGCAATTTTGGATATCTTTTTCAACTTCAATGGTCAGAGAGGCGATTTATCCTAATAAAAAGAATCAACTCCAAGTTGCAAGTGAATAATAATATTCTTGCAAATATCGGCAGTTAATAATATTAAACACAATCCTCCCAATGTTAATAATACAAAGACCGAGCCTTTACAAAACTTTAAAATGAACTGAATCTACTAAGCACTTACAATTGATTAACAAATAAAAGTTAACAACAATTACAGGTCAGTTGGAAAGACAAAATAATTATTACCTTTAGTGGTCTGATCATCAAATGGATAGGAATAACACAACAAAGTTTATACAAATTCACATTAAAACGTGATTAAAAGTCACTTGACTTTAAAATTAAAATTTAATTTAATTCACGCGACAAACGACTCGCAAAAAATTATTTAACTTTGCCATCTAGTTCTTTGAAGTCGTCTAGATACCGAGCTTTTATGAAACTTTAGAATTAACTGATTGCATTAAGCACTTACAATTTATTAACAAATAAAAATTAACAGTAAAAGGTCATGATGGAAAAACATTAATTATTACCTTGTGTAAATTAATCTCGCACCATCAAACCGTCATTCATGTCACAAACAACTCCCAACAGATTATTTAAAACCAAAAGGTTCTATTTACGACGATGAAATTGGAAGTGTCATGTTAGTCGCATTCAGATTTTTCCACGGCCTACCACAGTTTTCAGAGCTGTGGTTGTGTTAGACGATGAAACAAATCCAATGAGATATTTTTAATGTACCGATGAATTTGCGAGTTTCGGTTGAAAAATGCGAGGTTGCTGACAATGCTCACTCCTTAAATAAAAATGAAGAGCTTGAAGACTAATTGGCAACATTTCGTGTGGCTTAACTTTCAGCACAAACGCCACGGAAACGGTGAGAGATATAGTCCATTTAACGAGGTCCCGAACATCAAAAGTTTGTAGGATCTTTTGCAATACATTTCCCCCTGTTTTCGAGGGTGAGAAAAACGATGGTGATGGTTTCGAGTTCTGAAACCCTTGCGTACTACCCCTATCAAAGAGAAACCGCCCCGTTTTCCGGCTTCTCGGTTTTGGGCTTGTGAGGGGTTGTCGGATAGATTTTTTGGGGGGGAAAATAATAAAATCAGTTAATTTACATTAGAGTACCCCGGAGCGACCCCCGGGGGTTGAACCTACCCCCGTCCGTAATAGCAATATCCCCAAAAAATAAGAAAATACGGACTCGACAAAGGTTTTTATGGGTTTTCGAAGGCAGGGATCACGATCACGGTGTTATTTTTCACCCTACTTTCCCACAACTACCCCCAAGGTATAAAGACTATCCCCTCTTCCATACTGTCGGTTCTAGGCATGCGGGGGTTCGTCGGGTCGGGGTTTCTATGATAATATCAGGGAAATTAACCATTACACAACCACAGTTGACCTAAGCAACCCCTCGGGGGTTGAAACTACCCTGCTCGCAACACCGAAATCACTCACGAGTTTTCGAAGACAAGAATCACGATGGAAGTGTTATTTTTCACACTAGCCTCCCATAACTACCCCCAACGTATAAAAGCCACCCCTCTTCCATGTTGTCGGTCCCAAGCATGCGGGGGTTCGTCGGGTCGGAGTTTCTATGAGAACATCAATGAAACTAACCATTACTCAACCACAGTTGACCTAAGTAACCCGCCAGGGGTTGAAACTACCCTGCTCGCAATACCGAAATCACTCACGGGTTTTCGAGGGTGGGAATCACGTTGGTGGTGTTATTTTTCACCCTAACCTCCCGCAATCTATAAAAAAACTTTGTCGAGTCCATATTTTCTTATTTTTTTGGGATATTGCTATTACGGGCGGGGGTAGGTTCAACCCCCGTGGGTCGCTCCGGGACACTCTAATGTAAATTAACTGATTTTATTATTATTCCCCAAAAAACCCAATCCGACGACCCCTCCCAAGCCCAGGTCTGAGAAGCCGGAAATTGAGGTGGTTTTTCCTTGTTAGGGGTAGTACCCAAGGGTTTCAGAACTCGAAACCATCACCATCGTTTTTCTCACCCTCGCAATATCTACATTGTTTCCAATGTAATCCTCTGACCACGTCTCATTCTTTAAGTCTCTTGTAAGTTTTCTGTAATCTATTTTTTCTCATATTTGTGTTAGATTTTTTATGTCATCTATACGACATGTTCTTTCTGTTCATTAAAGCAATGTTGAAATGACAGATCTATTGCCATAACATAAGAATATTTATTTCCTAAAGTGTTTTCTTAACCCCCAACGTAATCTTAATGTATTAATTATAAGTAAAGATCGAGAGATAGATTTGAATATCGTTTTGATATTTTTAAGGGATATCACCATCAATAGTCTCGCTATACCCGATACGTATTGTTCGTTGGATCCCTCTTCAGGTTATCAATGCCCCGAGGGAATGAAATGCATGAAATTGGAAGGACTTTCTCGGTACATAATAGGATTTAATGGATTCGATGAGTTTGGTAAGAGTATATACATTTAATATCAACCTTCAACAAAATATGCAAAATGAAGAAAAGATTTATATATTTTAATACATTAACCCTACATTAACATTAGTAATCTTTTTTAGTGACCAGTTTTTTTACGGTCTACCAAGCCGCGTCACAAGAGGGCTGGGTCTTCATTATGTACAGAGCTATTGATTCATTGCCAGGCTGGCGGGCTGTCCTATATTTTAGCACTATGATTTTCTTTCTTGCCTGGTTGGTGAAGAATGTTTTCATTGCTGTCATAACGGAAACATTCAACGAGATACGAGTACAATTTCAGCAGATGTGGGGCGTGAGGGGGCATATACAAAACAGTTCTGCGTCGCAGGTAACATTGTTTTTAACTTATGGCCAGTAAAATAGAAAAAACTAGTATATTTTATAACAAGGCATGATACAGTTTCAAATAAACTTTACTTTTAGATTTTAACCGGTGACGATAGGGGCTGGAAGCTAGTAACGTTAGACGAGAACAAGCATGGAGGATTAGCCCCGGAATTCTGCCACAAAATACTCCGTTCCCCCCACTTTCGCCTTCTGGTAATGTGTGTCATTCTAGCCAACGGCATAGTAACTGCGACAATGCGATTCAAGCACGACGAAAGACCGCGTCAGGTGTTCTACGAGAAATATTACTACATAGAACTTGGATTTACGGCCCTATTAAATCTGGAAACAATATTTAAAATTTGGTGCCTAGGATGGCGGGGCTACTGGAAACATTCCATTCACAAGTTCGAGCTGCTCTTGGCAGTCGGTACTACCATTCACGTCATACCAGGTTTCTACATGACCGGCTTTACTTATTTCCAAGTTTTGAGGGTCGTCAGGTTGATAAAGGCATCCCCACTGTTGGAAGATTTCGTATACAAGATTTTCGGACCTGGAAAGAAATTGGGGAGCCTTATTATTTTTACCATGTGTTTGTTGATTATATCGTCGAGTATATCTATGCAATTGTTTTGCTTTTTGGATTTTACCAAGTTCGAAACTTTCGCCGAAGCATTCATGTCTATGTTCCAAATTCTAACCCAAGAAGCTTGGGTGGAAGTTATGGACGAGACCATGTTGAGGACTAGATCTATGCTAGCTCCTCTGGTTGCTGTCTATTTTATATTATACCATCTATTTGTTACGTTGGTAAGTTAACTTTGAAGTATTCTATATTCAAAATAATTGTTCAGTCTTCATTTGCGCAACCCTCTTTCTCTTCCTCTTACCAAACTTATTAATCAGTGTGTTAAAAATAATACACTATTAATTATTGAAAGTACTACAAAAAATCAATAGTATTAGATAATAAGACTGATAAAAAAATATCTTGAAAAAACCATAATGATAAATAATGGAGGAAACGTGGTTTGAATTGTACCGGCAAATAAAGTAGATGATTGCACCGAAATATTTGATAACAAGCTAAGAACATACAGACATGAGTCAACTAAATTAAAAAATAATCAGCAAAAACGAACTAACTGGATTATCAAAGGTCTAATAAATTCAGTGAATGTAAGAGACAAGCTTTATAAAAAATTAAAAATTTCCTTGTGAAGTCAATAAACAAGAATTAAAAAAATATGAAAATAAATTAACTGAACTAATAAGAAAGCCGAAAGTAAATTATTTTCAAAATAAGATTGATTTAAATAAAAATAACTGAACTGGCCTTTGGAAATCCATAAAAGAATTATCAAACGAAAATATTGGGAAAAATGAAATTAATGAAATAGTGCAAGATAATGTAACAGCTACTAGAAAATAGTACATTATACACTAAGGGAGAGAAACGTCTTATTTTTCCTGAGGTGTAATTTGAGGCCCCAGGGCAACAAATACATCGAGGGAAAAATGGCGGTCTCCCCCGAGGTGTATATACTATTTTTTCCACGATCGGGAGTAGAAACATTTATTTGATAAATAAAGAATTATAATAAATTGGAGCGAAATTACAATATTTAGAAGCCTTTGGGATATTTCCATTCAACGTATCATGGCAACAGATATTTGTTTACAAATACATTTGTCAAGTGCAAAAGTTGAGTTTTGGCATTTTTGGCATGGAAAACCAAGAAGAGCCGCAAGATATCGTTGAAACTGCCGGTGCGGCAGTTTTAAACTTATTACCCACAAAATCAAGAAATTTGTATGATAAAGCGTACAATCAGTTCAGAGAATGGTATAAGTACATATGCAATGTCTTATTAATTAATAAATAAGAATTATATTTTGTTTAACTATTGGGCATGAAATAAAAATCCCCTAGGGCAATTATTGTCTTATTTCGTCCCTAGAGAGTAAATGCTTTACTTCTGTCACAATTTTAATGCCATAGAAATTGATTTCTACTCTCGTTCGTGGAAAAAAGATATAGCACATGCTTTCTGCAATTATTTTAAAGATGTAGGAAAAAATAAAATAAAAACTTTTCCTAATTCATTCTTTCTCTCTGAGACTGATGAGTTATAAGTCATCAAAACTATCCATGATTTAAAAAATAAAAAGGCACCCGGTATTGATGGCGTACGGTTCAAAACATTGCTAAAGAAATAGCCAAACCTCTAACCTACATAATAAGTAGATCATTTAACATAGGAATATATCCATCATTATTCAAACTAGCTGTAATAAAACCTCTTCTTAAAAGTGGTGATAAACTGGATGTGGCTAATTATAGGTCAGTCTCTCTGATCTCGAATATAGCGAAAATTTTTGAAAACATTCTAAGAAATAGGATTAATTGTTATCTAGAAAGATATGGCATACTATCAGGCAAACAATTTGGGTTCAGAGAGCAGGTCGGCGCAAGACGCTATTAATAACTAAAATTAATAAATCTATTGATAACAAAAAACAAGCAATATGCGTTTTTGTCAACCTGGCAAAGGCCTTCGATACTTTTAGTCACACCCAACTTCTCAGTACATTGAGCAGTATAGGTTTTCGAGGGACTTCATATAAATTAATGTCGAGTTATTTAGAACATCGATCGTAAGCAATGTACTCTAGTCGCAGATATAGTAAGTAATGTAAAGACTGTAGAATATGAAGTACTTCAAGGCACTGTTCTAGGACCAATACTGTTTAATATATACGTAAACGGTCTATTTAATGTTAGGAATTAAGAGTAAAGTAGTAAGTTTTGCTGATGATACAGCCATATTTTATAAAGCTGAAAATTGGGATATATTAAAGGATAAAATAGAGGCTGATCTAGCTACCATCCTTATCTGGTTCAGTAATAAATTACTAACATTAAATTTTAGTGAAAATTTCTACATACCATTTACCTTCTATTCGAAATATCTACCAACAATAAAAAATTATGTGTAAAAATCGACAGCACAAATGTAGAAATTTC
This sequence comes from Leptura quadrifasciata, assembly GCA_963675555.1. Taxonomy (NCBI): domain Eukaryota; kingdom Metazoa; phylum Arthropoda; class Insecta; order Coleoptera; family Cerambycidae; genus Leptura; species Leptura quadrifasciata. Next base: position 5,589,230 of record OY776681.1, on the reverse strand, counting down.
ATCTACAGAACATTAAGTATACGTTAGTTTACATAGATAAGAATTTAAAATGGGACATAGACATAAACTTACTTGTCCTTTTGAATTTCTTTTTATTATGGACCTTAATATATTCAGGTAGTTGGCTGTATAATTTAATTCCATTGAAACTCATTTGTTTCTGAGATTGTTTTGTTGTATTTTGGAATTGTATACGCGTTTTTAGATCTATTTCTTAATTCTTATTGTTGCCTAACCGGCGATCCAAATGTATGTTTCTTGTTGTGAGTATAAACTATAGCCGCATGCATATACAACTCCTTCACACTCAGTAATTTATTATCAATAAATATATTTCTACAGTTGTCCCTACTTTTTCTGTTAAAAATTATCCGTAGTATATAATTTTATGTTATCTGAAAATGCTAGGCCGTTATATGTCACTAGAAGAGTCTTTCTATTTATTATACTTTTAAGTTATAGAATTATATATTATATATATATATATATATATATTATTACTTCCACGTCCAGTTGAAGTATAGTAACGCAAAAAAATTTAAATTTGTTTTTGTTAAAATAGGTTTAAAATGTCATGAAACGTCGAGATTTTAAATTTGAGCGAAAAAAAAATTCTTGTATGTCTGTCGGTCTGTCTGTCGGTCTGTCTGTCGGTCTGGCTGTCTATGTGTCTGTAACTTTTTTTGTGCGCACGTTTAGGAACCGTTTATGATATTGACTTAAAATTTGGTACACTTATGTACTGTAACGGGATCTGGAACTAGGTTATATTTTGATCTAATTCCGTTGAAGGGTTCGGGGGTAAATGGGGTAAATAAGGGTAAATAGGCAAAGCAAGCAGGTAAGAGTCCATAAAATTGCAATTTAGGACATACGAAAAGTCAAGGTCTCAAAATTTTTTTTTGGCATCACCCCCCTCCCCCCTCCCCCACTAACACCCCACACTAAGTAAAAAAAAATAAAATGTGATTTAGTGTGTACAAGAACGAAACGTCTCAAAAAAATTTTTGGCATTAGCTACCCCCTCTACCACCCCCATTGCCACCCCCACCCTATTATTAAAGGGAGTAAAAAATTTAATTGAGATTTAGTGTGTATACGAGAACCAAGGGAGTTTAAAATTTTTTTGGCAAGGGAGTAAAAATTAAATTAGAATTTATTGTGTATACGAGAACCAAGGGCTTCTAAATTTTTATTTTACATTAGCCAACCCCCTCTACCACTTGGATACAAAATCTGGATGTGGAAGTAGTGATTCCTTCGGTAGCGGTTTTTTCTTAGCTTCCCGTTTAAATATTTAATATATTTATCCCATTTTAGGTGACTATCGAAAATAACGCCGAGGTATTAGATAGTAGTGGCGTATAGAATGTAACTATTCGTTTCTCTATCTATAAGAATATGTTGCGCTGTTTGGGATAGTCCTGCCTTCGTTGGAGAAGAGGTTATACATTTTTTCTTTGCTATATTTAGTTTTAACAAAGTGTTTTCGCCAGTTTTCGACTTTACTAATTGCCTCAGCCGCCTTTTGTCGCGCTGAGTTCCAGGTATCTCCCGAACATATCGATACAGTGTCATCTGCATATGATATAATGTTGCATTTAAAGTTTTTGTCCACTAAGACATTGATAATCAGCAGAAATAAGGTAGGGCCCAAGACTATTCCCTGCGGAACTCCAGTTTTTATTATTTTCTTAGTGCTAAGAGAATTGCCAATTTTTACTTGCTAGAGTTTATTTGACAGATATTGTTTTAATAAGTTGTAGGTAGTACCTCTAACATTAGCTCACTCTCACGCAAATATTTGTATGTACATTATTGAATGAGCCCGTAGCAGTCTGTCGTCTATTCAAGACTGGTTTTTAAGCAATTGCTTAGTTTTGAATTAGGTTAAGACTAAAACTATAATATTTCATTTAAAAAGTCTCACTCTTAGAGTCACCTTAGACATCAAATTGATATGGGATAAACACACAGAAATAGTTTGCCAAAACATGCCGAGAAACATTTTCCTATTACGTAATTTGGTAAAAATCTGTGTCACAGGCGACAGTACTAATGGCCTATCATGCACTGGTCTAGTCTACCTTAACATATGTAACCACTGCTTCAGTGTTTTCAATGCAAAGAAAGGCTGTACATTGCAGGTTTGGCTTTTAGAGATGATTGTAAGGAGGCTTTTAAAAAGCTAAAAATACTTACCGTGCCTTGTTCATGTATGTATTGCAATGCCTCTTGTATATAAAAGAACACTCAAGAAATTACGGTACGTATGATAACATCCACTCTTATTCGGCGCGTAATCAAAACAATTTTAACACGGATTCTTGAGACTAACTGAAATAAGAAGTAGAAGTGGATATTACGCAATACATTTTTTCAATGTATTATCCAATGCCATCCAAGATCTAAGAACTTGGACGTCTTAAAACAGCAATGAACCGTTTCTTGCTGACCAATGCATTATGATTTTAATGAATTTATGTCATCTGATTTCTCCCGTATCGTTTAATAATATTTATTTTATTTTATTTATTTATTTACATACACCATCCACAACCAAGGCCAATTACTGGATGGGAAAATACAGGATTGTGAACAAATATCACACATAACAAATTAATAAGTCAAACAATATAACATACCATCTGTCTATTTTACGAGGGCCACACCAAATATAGTAATAATATTAATAATAATAATAAAGGTCTTTATTTATGTTATTATAATTATAAATATACAAACATATAATACATATAATGGGCGAGATTCAGAAAATTGAGCAACGAGCTCAATATCTGTTCGTCCGCCTAAGCCAAACAAAGATTATACAGGGTGTTTCACCGGGAACTGAATCGATCGATATAGAGAAAAATAAGCATCAGAAAATTTTTAAAATTTAAATAATTACTAATGTCGGTGTGGCTATTCCAACTAAAATAATTACAAGCAGCTGGCACTTCCGCTTATACCGGAAGTCGATACCAACTTGCTTATTTCAAATGGAACACTCTATGTATTTTAGGGTTTTCGAAAAGAACATAAAATTCTGAGTCGAAAATATGTAGCATATCCTTACCTAAACCTAGCCGTTTCAGAGATATTTGACATTTTATAGAAAATTTGACAGGTGCAACGGTTTGCAAGAACCGTTATAACTTTCTTCATGTAAAAGATCCTCATTTGCTTCTTGTCACGTAAAAAGAACACAAGGAGAACTACGTTGTACAACCGAAATAGATTCAATAATATCATACCAAGTGTTCCGTTTTTCGCGTTACATTTTGTCAACTTCAAACCGCGAAAACTTGTTTAGGTCAAATGGAACACCCTGTATTTTTTTACATCAAGTTGTGTAAATTGAATTCCCTTTTTTCTGATATTACCATTGTGGGGGTTAAAGTTACAACTTTTTGAAATATTTGCGATTTTATTAGAAATTCATGAATTATAATCATTTCATCAAAATAGCCATGATTAGAAACAATCAGTCATTATCTTATATGAAAAAATGCCAGCACGTTTAAATTATACCAACGAAAACTTTTTAAATTTGTTCATTATTTATGGAGAATGTGATAAAATAATATCATGAACTTGCAGCACATTTGCTACTCGATATCCACAAAAACGCAAAATAACACTAACATGCGTATTAATCGAATTGAAGATATGGCATGAACTAAAATAGCAGAGATAAGATCAATTTAAAATATGATTTCATTTTAATTTAATAATTGCTCAAAATTCCGCACATTCGACACATTTTTCGCACCTTCGGATTAGTTCCTCATGGGTAAGCTCTTCTAATTGAATCCTGTGATATGTTTTGAAATGCATTTCTTACTCTTTGCATACAATCTTCAGTGGTTGTTAATGGGTTCCCATAAACTTTATTTTTAATAGTTCCTCAAATGAAATAATCCAGAATTGATAAATCGGGCGAGCGAGGAGGCCATAAGAAAGGTCCATTATTGGCAATCCAATGATCATAAAAAGTTTCTTGTAAATAAATATTAATAAAATAGGCGTTATATGGGGTAGCACCGTCGTGCTGATAAAAAATGTTTCTATATTCTGCGAGAGGTAAATTTTCTAAATAGTTATTATTCAAATTTTGTAAGATATTCAGGTATCTTTCACCTAAAAAAAAAAAAAAAACAAAACTTACCTATACATATTAGCAGAAGAGAAAATTTAATTTGCCGTTTGAATTTTCCTGATAAAATTGTAATGCCACCACTCTATCGTTTCTTATGGCACAGTAAACATTGAACTGCCAACTTTCCTGAAAGTTTCGCTCTCTGAACATATGAGGATTTGAGTCACTACAATAATGCGAATTGTGTCTATTAAGAAGTCCATTTTTAGTAAATTTTGCTTCATCTGTCCGTATAATATTTCCCAAATAAGAGTCGTGACCCTCAGACCTGATTAGAATAAACTCACAAAAATTCTGTCTTCTTATGAAGTCTGTTTCTTTTAATCATTGAACCATATGGAATGAAAACGGGTGAAACTTATGTTTTAATAAAATTCTGTGAATTGAATCCTTGCATAGTCCTGATTTCAGAGCAGCTTGTCTTAATGACAATGAAGTGCATGAAAATATCCCAGAATGATTATTCCAATGTTTTCGTCATCAACAATAGGCTTTCTTCTTTGCATTTTTGCCTTGACAGAGCCATAATTTTTAAAATTTGCCAGTATACGTTTTACAGTGTTTGGTGACGGTTTCCGTTTTTCTGAATATCGAGTAGCAAATGTGCTGCAAGTTATTGATATAACTTTATCACATTCTCCATAAATAATAAACAAATTTAAAAAGTCTTCGTGGGTGCAATTTAAACGTGCTGGCGTTTCTTGACATAAGATAATGACTGATTGTTTCTAATCATGGCTATTTTCATTAAATGATTACAACAATTCATGAATTTCTAATAAAATCGCAAATATTTCAAAAAGTTGTAACTTTAACCCCCACAATGCTGATATCAGAGAAAACATACTACTTTGTTATCTGACCTGGATTACTTGTGTCAAAACACAATTTGTGTATTATGACCAATAAATATCTATTTATCTATCTATCTATCTATAATCATTATGTGAAAGAGAAAAAATAAAATCGAATCATTTTAATTTTAGATCGTGCTGAGTCTGTTCGTAGCAGTAATTCTCGATAATTTGGAACTGGACGAGGACATCAAGAAACTGAAACAGCTAAAGTACAGAGAACAGAGCGCTGAAATAAAGGAAACTTTACCATTCAGACTGAGGATTTTCGAAAAATTTCCTGACAGTCCTTTAATGGTAACATTGCACAAAGTCCCTTCTGATTTTAATCTACCAAAAGTAAGTTACGTTTAAAACCTGTAGCGCAATAACAAAACCTTGAGGCACTGCTTTCTAGGTAAGAGAAAGCTTCATGAGACAATTTGTGTATGAAACAGAAGATGACGAGAATTCTGAGGCGGGGATCAAGAAAATTAGCGAAGAAGTGTTTGATACTAAGATAGTCTACAGGAAGCAAAAACCGCTGAAAATTTTAAACAACCTGCCGAAGGTTCGAGTGGTCAATTTGAAACTGAAAAAGACGGCGGTGGCTCACATAATAAAGTAGGACTCGTAACCTCATGGCATAAGAGATTTTAATCCATAATTTTGTAGCGATTCGAATAATCAAAGATTGATGCTAGGAGATTCCTCCATGATTCCGGTTCCTGGTACCAAAGGTCCTTTGAAACACCAAGGAACAATTAATAGTATGAAACAGTTACGTATTGACCATAAGAAGTGAGTTGTGTACAATTGGCTCCTAAATTTTTTTATAATACATTGGCATGCGAAATTTAGATTTTAAGTAAAATTTAGTAAACTAACAAAAATATAGCTCTCTTACAGGCTACAAAGTAGTAATTGCATCCACCAAACGCCTAATACGTTAGGAAAAACTGACCCTTCGTTTACAACAAAACAGGGGGCATGAGTCCACAGAAACGTAGTTTATAGAACTGTATTAGAGTTAATTTTTACAGATTTGGGTCCAGATCTATCAGAAGAAGTGTTCGTAGCGGTTCCATTAAATTGAAGCAAACTTATGAACACCTAATGGAAAACGGTGATATTGGGGTAAATAGAGTTACTTCAAACAGGGCTAGGCCTCACGATTTGGACATAAAACTTTTGCAAGCTAAGAGGCAGCAAGCTGAAATGAGAAGGTATATTTCCTAAACATTAATTATTGCAATGTTTTGTTTATGTTCATTTCTTCTTGTTATGGGTTATTAATAGTAACTTAAAATAAGGAGAAATGAATGTGAGAAGATATGCTGTAGAAAATCCACAGTCAAACTAAAATAGAAAAATAGCATAAGCTATTTCATTATTATCAACGTGCTTCTAACAATTTGTAATTGTAGGAATCAGAGAGAAGAAGATCTAAGGGAGAACCACCCGTTTTTCGATACCCCTCTCTTTGCTGTGCCTAGAGAAAGTAGGTTTAGGAAATTTTGTCAATTGATTGTCTATGCCAGATACGATGCTAGGCTTAAGGATCCTTTAACTGGAAAGGAGAGGAAAGTACAGTACAAAACATTGCAGTAAGTATTATAACATTCATAATGTAATTTTTAATGAATACTAGTTGGCAGTGTAATGTGTTTACAAACACCAAAACCAAAAGATTGATGCAACTTTTTATCTGATTTTAAATTTTAATTTGCTGCAAATTGTCCCAAATCCAACAAGGATAAGGATATCTGAGTCACTAATCGATGTAATTTGTGTTAGTGAACATTTATCTTATAACATTTGTGACACTTATGATATGCTAGGTAACACTGAACACTTGCTTGATATTAGAACAGCACAATAAATATTCATTTATTTATTTATTTAACTTTCATCTTTGGAGTGAAATACAAACCTGGTACTGTCGTGAGCAGAAAAAAATAGGACAACTTTTTTTTTCTAATGTAAATCTGTCTATTTGAATATGTAATGAGTAGCCGAAATAAAACAGATATCACTTTCAATTTATTTTTTATTTTAATGCTGCAGTTATTGCTATAGTAAATGATGGATGGTTATTGAGACAAATTGCATTGTGTTATAACATTAACAAAAACTTGGTGTGTAACATTTTAAGAAAGTGGAGAATAAATGGTAGTATTTCTGTGCTGCTGCATGACAGTGTAGCTCCGATTCTCTCACTCGCCAGCGACCAGTACTACTCGATCCAGGAAAATTCGTTTCTTCAGCAGCATGAATAACTGAGTAAAATAGATTTTCTACTAAAGCATTTACCAATTGCAAATCTTGTTGTTGAATTGATATCGTTCGTCGCCCTGACCCAGGATTTCTGCTAATTGTACCGTTTATTCTCCACTTTCTTAGAATGTTACACACAGATTTTTTGTCAATATTATAAAACGCAGTGCAATTTGTCTCATTGACCATCCATCCTCTGTTTTAGCAATAACTAAAGATTTAACTATATCTCTTATATGAGGCATATTAGTTTTTTGCACACTTGCAATAAATTATGACAACTAACTGACAATGTCACAAAAATTAAAGTTAGATGTACACAACAAGATTTTAGCAAAATATCGTTATAAGACTTGTCCTATTTTTTTTTTGCTCACGACCGTACTATTCATCGTTATTTGTAGCCTGTACATATTTTACAAAATTTATCTTTTAGTAATTTTCTTGGCCTGGTGACCTATCTAGACTGGGTGATGATAGCGATGACAACTCTATCTTGCCTTTCGATGATGTTCGAAACCCCTTACTACCGCGTTATGGAAAACGTTAGTCTACAAATCGCCGAATATGGTTTCGTCATATTCATGAGCATGGAACTTGCATTGAAAATCCTGGCTGACGGTTTGTTCTTCACCCCAAAAGCTTACGTGAAGGATGTTGCCGCAGTCTTGGATGTATTCATTTACTTAGTGAGTCGTTGATTTAACTGTTTTACTTGTTAATAATAAAGAGAATATCGTAGGTGAGTTTAACTTTCTTGTGTTGGATGCCCAAAAGTGTTCCTCCCAATTCCGGAGCACAACTTTTGATGATTTTAAGATGCTTAAGACCTTTGAGAATTTTTACTTTGGTGCCCCATATGAGCAAAGTTGTATATGAGCTGTGTCGAGGGTTTAAAGAAATATTATTGGTAGGTGTGGCCTTCTAAGTTATTAAGTAAATTATTGTTAAATTATGTAAAACTATAGTGTTGTTTCATGGGTGCTTATTTTAGATACGAGCATATTTGAAGTTTCTTTGTTGTTTTCTATGGTCTGAAGCACATGTGCAGAGATCAAAGATATTGATAACACATAAGTAAACACACATGAGAAATCACAATCCTTAGAAAGTGTCTTTTGTTAAACTTTGTATAAATGTACTTCTAGTTTCTGAGGAATATATTCCAACTTTAGGTCTCTACTTTGCTTATTCTGCTAATGTTCATCTTCGCTAGCTACGGGGTACAATTGTATGGTGGACGGTTAGCAAGGTGTAATGATCCTAATATAACCAGAAGAGAGGACTGCGTTGGTATATTCTTGAGAAGAGTATTTGTGACGAAAATGAAAGTACAACCGGGAGATAACGAATCTTTCCCAGCTATGTTGGTTCCACGAGTTTGGTGAGAGTTATCAATTTTTACAATAAATCGATTATAAAGCAGTAGGTGCCTTAAATATAAGAAATACCTTAATTTTATAGGTCTCTGTAATGTAATGAGACGATTTTGATGTGTTAGCGTTGAATATACACTTTTTACTTACTGCACTGCTGTATTTTTGAATGTCTAACGTTCATTTAATGACCTTTCTCATAATCCAATTTTTTAGGGCAAACCCTAGAAGATTCAATTTCGACAATATAGGAGACGCCATGCTAACTCTGTTCGAAGTTTTATCATTTAAGGGTTGGCTTGATGTTCGCGATGTATTAATAAAGTCTCTAGGGCCTGTAAGTTGTTAACTTTCCAAGACCATCTGGTACAACAATTTTTTGTAGGTCCATGCCATTTACATACACATCTACATCTTCCTGGGTTGCATGATCGGTTTAACATTGTTTGTGGGTGTTGTTATCGCCAACTATTCCGAAAATAAGGGGACGGCCTTGCTTACGGTGGACCAAAGAAGATGGTAAGGAAGTGATAGTGTGCAAGATAGTTGGTACAAGGCTTTTGTTTACTTCAGGTGCGATCTTAAGAAGAGGTTGAAAATTGCTCAGCCGTTGCATCTACCACCAAGGCCTGACGGCAAAAAATTTAGGGCTTTTATATACGATATAACTCAGAATATAAAATTCAAGCGATGCGTTGCTCTTATGGTTCTGATAAATAGTGCGCTACTGAGCGTAACGGTAAGAACTAGAAGCATATCCATCTAATAACAAATTTATTTATTTATTTATTTCTATAAAATATCCAGCGGGTATCAACCCAAATTACAGGATAAGTATAACAGCAAACTTTAAAGTAAAACAAAAAGGTGTAAAATACACGATGAACATAATACATAACATAAAACTAAATAGACAGCATAAATAGAATAACAAGGCACGAATAAAGAAGTGAAAAAGTGACACGAAAGGAATAATCTAATCTAATGACAAATAAAAGAGGAAAAAAAATATAAATGTAACTATAACATAAAATTTAAAAAATTAATAAAGTGGCTATATAAATAATCGCTTAATACCTTTCATATTACTGCAAAGTATATCAAGCTGGAATATCCGAGTAGTTACGTACCATCTGATACAATGGAGAGCATTTGTAGATGTTTGTTCTGTGGGTGTGGATATAAAACAGGTGGTTGCTTCTAGCATTAGTTGGGACATGAAAATCAAGTCGTGAAACTATAAAGTCGCAGTCCAGTTTGTTATGGATTACTTTGTATAATACGATGACCGAGTGCACAGCTCGCCTGCTAATTAAGCTACTCATTTGAAACCTCTCATAAAATACTTCTTGTGGAGTGCCTCTGAGAGGATAGGAACTATCTAGGACGAACGTGGCTGACTTAAAAAAACGTCGTTGAACTTTCTGGATGGAGGCGACGTCTACAGAGTATATTGGACTCCATACCACCGATGCATATTCTAGCTTGGACCTTACAAATGTTACAAACAACAGGCGCAATATGTGGATAGATTCAAAGTCCTTCATATTGCGAATTATAAAACCGAGACTCTTATATGCAGCAGCTGCAGTGGTACCAATATGGTAATTAAAAGATAGTTTGGAGTCAAAGGTAACACCAAGGTCGACTATTAAGTCTGGCCGACTAAGGATGGAACCATCAAGAGCATAATCGTGTATAAGCAAGTCTTTCTTACGACAGTACGACATTACATGGCATTTGTTGATGTTGAGAGGGAGATGATTATCAATACACCAGAAGTTTATTAAATTTAAATTTCTTTGCAACCTAACACAATCGTGAAACGAATTTATCTCACAGAGCATCTTTAAATCATCTGCATATAGAAGAAATCTTACTTCCAATTTGGTAGCAATATCGTTAATAAATATCACAAACAAAAGAGGCCCCAAAATCGAACCCTGGGGAACTCCAGATGTCTGGGCAGAATCAGCAGAGCGATGACCATGGCATTGAACAAACTGGGTTCTACCGGTCAAGTAGGACCTAAACATGGCAGTCAAGCCACCACTGAGACCGATATTCTCCAGCTCGCTCAACAGTAAACCATGGTCAAGTCTGTCAAATGCTTTGGAGAAGTCAGTGTAGATAACATCTACCTGACTTCTTCGATCAAGGATTTCGTTAATAAATTGTGTCTTACATATTAAATTCATGACAGTGGAGCATCCTTCAATAAAACCGTGCTGTTCTGGTTAAATATTATTTTTCAGATGACCTGACATAAAAGAATGAATTAACTTTTCAAAGACTTTGGAGAAATTGCACAGGATAGCAATTGGTCTGTGATTAGCGATTTCATTCTTTGAATCCTTCTTATAAAGAGGAGATATTCTGGAAATTTTCCAGATGTCGGGAAAGGCACAGGTATGTAGAATTAAATTAAATATTATACACAGCGGATGTGAGAAAATGATATCGCAGTCCCTAATTAGGAACGCTGGTATAAGATCAGGCCCATTGGTCATTTTAGGCTTAATTAGTCTTATAGATTTCCGTGCTTCCTCAGTGGTGATATTTTTGATGTGAAATAAATTATTGTTAGCAAGCGATAAATTGTTGGGATCGACTTCAGACGAATTAGTGTAAGCGCTGGAAAAGAAATCGGCAAAACTGTTTACTATTGATTGGGGATCATCTAAATGACGTTCGTTATAAGTCATTGATGTTGGAATAGACGTGTTACCTTTCTTAGCAGTGATAAATGACCAGAAATTTTTTGGCTCACTTTTAATATCTGACTCTATTTTGGCGACATATCTTTTATACGCAGCATTTGCTTTAGTTTTTACCGTTGATCTTAAGGCTTTGAACTTGTTGTAATCGTCGTTGTAATTTGATTTTGTTAAACAAATTTGGATATCCATATTATTATAACAAACTGGCTATCATTTCTGATGATACGTCCACTATATTAATAGAGTTGTCATAAATATATTTTTTAGTGGAACAAAGAAGATGCCCATACAGAAATATTAGCAACTGTCGGTATGATATGCACGCTGTTGTTTGTTGTTGAAGTGGTCATGAAGAACATAGCCTTTACCCCAAGAGGCTATTTACAGTCTAGAAGGAATAGATACGACTTATTCGTGACTATTATGGGAGTCATATGGATGTTCTTTCATATTATGTTCAAGGTAGGTATATCAAGATGATAATATAACGGTACTTACATTAACGTTTCCAGAACGATTTAACTTATTTCGTTGGTTTCATGGTGGTCGTTTTAAGATTTTTTACCATTACTGGAAAGCATGCCACTCTCAAAATGTTGATGCTCACAGTTGGAGTGTCTGTCTGCAAAAGTTTCTTCATTATCTTTGGAATGTTTTTGCTGGTGTTCTTCTATGCTTTGGCTGGCACCATTATTTTTGGCACTGTTAAATACGGGGAAGGTATTGGAAGGTGAGATGAGTTTTTTATGTCTACATAATTTAAGATACTAAGTAGGTAAATGAACACATAATTTGGTGTCTGTGCTGTCGCGCGCGGATCCCTAGCAAGGAAATGAATATTGATACACAGCACCCTTGACCAAAAAAATGTATGGTTTCTGTTTTTAGCTTTAAAAATATGTTTTAGGCGTGCCAACTTCGAATCCCCTGTGACAGGAGTGGCGATGTTATTCAGAATTGTTACTGGGGAAGATTGGAATAAAATTATGCACGATTGCATGATTCAGCCACCGTATTGTACACCGGCTGCGAATTATTGGCAAACAGATTGCGGCAATTTTACGGGGTCGTTGATTTATTTTTGTACCTTCTACGTGATTATTACCTATATTGTTCTGAATCTACTGGTGGGTGAGTACGTTATGATTCTGTTGCAAACAATATATAATAGCGTGATTTAATGTCAGCACGATAGCTGAGTCGGTTAGAGAGTGTGTATGGTGAACACACTTAGTCAGACTGTCTGCCGTGTTCTGGGTTCGATTCCTTGTTTCGAGTCTGGCAATACTGGTGGTTAATAGATGGTGTCTACGTTTTTCATGCATGTAGCTTCCTTCCGGAGACAGCCTACATTCGAAATAGTGAAAAAATTGGCAACTGCAAAACTCTGTTTTAAAAAAATTCACACAGTAGGCTTTGAATCTGATGTTTCGCCTTCATTTTTATTGTTGCATTTCAATAAAAGTTTATTTGCAAACACCATTATTTTGTATTGGAAAACGATTTTTTGAAAAACATAAAAAGCAAATGAATTTTATTCAGTTTTTTTAAACGGTAACCATATTTTTTTACTTGCACCAACAAAGCCCAAAACATTAACCTTTTATTTGATGTATAATACGTCTAGTTTGGGTACTAATTTACATTGAAGGAAATCACCAACAAGTGTTTGGGGTAAATGTATGGGCAGAAATTGTGGGTACTATGATCATAGGTCCTATTGTATTTCAGGCGACTTTAAAAGTAATTTTAAGAACTTTTTAGAAACGAGTTTATTACCAACAAGATGGGACTCCGCTACATAACCTTCGAGATGTCTAATTATTTAGAAAACAGATTTCAAAATAGTCATTTCCACATATGGACGCACAAGATGGCCTACCAGATCACCTGACCTAACCCCTATGGATTTTTTCCTGTGGGGGTACGTCAAAGAACGAGTTTATTTAACATCTTCAAGAAACCTCCAGGAGTTGGAAACCAAAATTCGCCAAACTTTTGCAATAATAACTGCGCAACTGTTAGAACGGGTGGTAAGGGAAATGATCAGTAGGGCTTGAAAATGTACTGAAGTTAAAGGAATGCATGTTGAACAAAAATAATAATAATAATTTCGGCCTACATTCACCGCCACAACGCGGCATTTACTACCATCTACGGCACACGTATGGGGTAGACCTAACACCAGTGCTGCTTTACGTCCCCGGAAATATTGAGTCCGTTGTCGAGTACGAGAGGTGCAGAATATACTGGAACTACTCCTTCCCGACCGTCAGGCCAATTCAAGCCAACAAGCCTGACATAGTACTCCCCGATCATCAGAAGAAGGCTATGTACATCATCGAGTTTTCAGCTCCTGCTGAAACAAACATCGTCTTGAAAGAGGAGGAAAAACGGACTAATATCGCTATCTCCGGTATGAGCTCCTAGTGCTATATCCAGGCTACTCGATTAAGTTGGTAGTCCTTATAATCGGTGTACTCGGAGGTATGAAGACCACGCTGCTCTCGGAATTACGAACCATACCGGCCTGTCAACTCGGCCGAATGGTTGGCAAGCCAGGTGCAGAAAGCGGTTATCCTGGGTTCTCTTCGTCTACTTAGGGCACACGATTTGGGAATCTACGGTCACTAACTCTGCGGGTTGCGTGGAGTGGCCGTAGTTAATTAGCTGGCGCTTCTGCCGTGACAATGTCGGAGACACGGTGGAACTGTCCAGCATCGCTCTCGCGAAACAAAAAAATAATAATAATATATATAATAAGGCCAGATGTAAACGACAAGTGCCAGATTTTGCTGATCTACATCGAAGACAATAAAACAAAATACAAATTTTACCTTGAGTCAAAAACTCATAATATATACCATAAAAAACCATTTCTATTAAATAATTTTTTGTAGCTACCTTGAATTTGTTGTAGCCTGTTATAGTTTTTAGATTAACTGAAAGTTTATTAAATAAATTGATGTCGTTGTAATTTGGGAAGTGTTTATAAAAAGGTGGGATTGTTAATACATTATTGTTTCGAGTATTATAAGAGTAAGTCTAGTGATCATTCCAAGAAAGTTTATTATGGGGCCAAGTTCCTAAAAATTTTGCCTTTTGTACCACATTAATATTATTATCAATTAGAAAAACCGGAGTAAGTCCTTTTCTAGAATATAAATTTATATAGACAGTTTTTTTATTATTTCATGAATTGATTACGCTGGCACTGGGTATCAAGTTCATTGAAGGCAAGAGTTACTCTTTCAGCTAGCTCCTCAGAGGTCTGTGCTGAAAGTGTAATGGTAGTGTCGTCAGCGAACATTGTGACTCTACCGTTGCTGATTTACTTTACCAAATCATTTACGTATAGTGCGAATAACAAAGGTCCTAACACAGAACGATGAGGAACTCCCGTGTATACATCCCTTGTATCTGACAGAGTGTTGTTATACTTAACTAACAATTTTCTGTTGGACATATAGGATTTTATTTTCCAGTGTTATATAATTTGGTGACTAAAAACTCAATATTAACGGTATCAAACGAGCGCGAGAGGTCAAAGATTAGTGACATTACATACATTCCTCTATTAAGGTCTTTATAAACAGGATCTAATAGATAATAGGAAGTAGTTTCGATATACTTTGTGGATATAAAACCGTGTTGACAGGGTGAGATAATGTTGTGCAGATTTAAAAATTTAACTAATTAGATGAACTAGTCTCTCAATTAGTTTTGAAAATACACTGAATAGTGAGATTTTCCGATAACGGGGGGGGGGGGGAGGGTGGCTGATGCCAATTTTTTTTTTTTAAATCTTGAATTTTCGTACATGCCCTACATTGCAATTTGATGGACTCTTACCTGCTTGCTTTGCCTATTTACCCCCAAACCCTTCAACGGAATTAGATCTAGTTCCAGATCTCATTACAATACATAAGTGTACCAAATTTCAAGTCAATATCATAAACGGTTCCAGAGTAAACGTGCGCAAGGGTTACAGACAGGAAAAATTTTTTCGCTCAAATTTAAAATCAATTAATTTTTTTTGCGTTACTATACTTCCACTGGACGTGGAAGTAAAATTAAGGAGATACATTAGATTCAAGGCCTACTGTGTAAATTTTTTGAGAACACAGTCTTTCAGTTGAAAATTTAGCTTTTTCACTTTTTCGAATGTATGACGCCTTTTTGAAAACAATTACATACTTGTGATATATCGTTGTAACGAAAATTTCATGTGGAATCTGAATACGCAAAATTGTATACCTCTAGGTTGCTATTTAAAAATCAAAAGTTGTTGTTACTTCCGGCTGAACCGGAAGTGATATTCTTCACTTAATAAGTACAAAATGTGGCTTTTTGTGTGACAAATGATATGCCAAAATTTCAAAATTGTATACCTAAAATCAACCTAGAAATTGCAACGGGCCTAACCTCGTTGTCACCGGGTGTGTGGTGTATTTATATTTTTATATTTATTAAGTTGACACTTAAATGGGGAATGCTACTTTCATAAAACACTCCAGATGCATCTGTGAGATAACGTTTGAGCTATTTTTGCTCTATTTTGCTTCTCCCAAACATCTTGTTGGAATTTATTATAGAAATAAGGATTATTTGTAGTTTTCTCTTAATCCGGTCGTAGAAAAAGTATACTGTACAACTCGAGTGAATTATCCATATCCAATCTTGTTGCACAAACTACTATTAGATATAAAATAGTTACCTTACTTTTAGCTATTATCATGGAGAACTTCTCATTGTTTTATTCGAACGAGGAAGATGCATTGTTGTCATATGCAGACATCAGAAATTTTCAAAACACTTGGAATGTCGTCGACATACACCAACGAGGCGTGATACCAGTGAGGAGGGTAGGAACACGACGAAAGTTTATTTAAGTGTTACACATTATCCTTCTTTATGTTTAGGTTAAGTTTATACTTCGACTGCTGAAAGGCCGTTTGGAGGTTGACCCACAAAAGGATCGTTTGTTATTCAAACACATGTGTTACGAGCTAGAAAGGCTACACAACGGGGAAGATGTTACCTTCCACGACGTCATAAAGTAAGCAAAAATAAATGAATAAATAAAAAACTAACTAAGATTGTATATCTTCTGTTTTAGTATGCTATCTTATAGATCTGTGGATATTAGAAAAGCTTTGCAGTTAGAGGAATTATTGGCCAGAGAAGAGTTTGAGTACATAATCGAAGAAGAAGTTGCCAAGCAAACAATAAGAACATGGCTGGAGGGTTGTCTCAAAAAGATTAGATCGACTAATGTAAGTGTAAGCTTTATTTCATTAAAAAATTCCATTTAGAGTTCTAAAG
This sequence comes from Leptura quadrifasciata, assembly GCA_963675555.1. Lineage (NCBI taxonomy): Eukaryota > Metazoa > Arthropoda > Insecta > Coleoptera > Cerambycidae > Leptura > Leptura quadrifasciata. The sequence continues at coordinate 5,572,537 of OY776681.1, read as the reverse complement.
TTCATCAAATATATTTTTTAGAAACAACAAAACAGTTTGATTGCCGGCTTGAGAGCGACAAACGAGGCACTTTCGGTGCCGGAACCACCAGAAGAAAATAAAAACAACACTCCAGATCAAGAAAGCGAAGTGGAAGTGAAAGAGAACGAGGCCATCGCTAGAAAACAAAAACTGGTGACGTTGCCGAGATCGGACAGCATTGGCAGTAGCTCTGGCAGGAAATATCTCGCACCGACCCTGTCCGACCCAGCCGCGCGGCCCGAGAAGGAAAGAATTACAACGAAGAAGAAGAACAGCAGACAGGCCGTGGTGGTGAACAAGAATTTGTCGCACTTGAATGAGAGTGAGAGTAGGTTGCCGAGGGAGGTTTTCAATAACAAAACAACTGTTCCGAAGGCCACTAGTGCTATGCATGAAATTCGTGATTGGTGGAATGAACAGTTGGCTTATATATCATCTAGCGATGAAGATTAAAAAACATATTTTTATTCTGTAATGGAATACGTTGAATACCTGTATAAAATAAGACTGATACCAAATTCTAGATATTCATAAAATTTAATGCCAAAATTTTAGAAAACATAATAATAATAAATAATAAATATACACCACAGAAATTAGACAACCCCCAATTCCAGAAGCCAGGGCTTGTGCGGAAGGGGGTTAAACATTAAAAAAACGCGGACATACAACCATTTCCTCCGACAGTGCCAGTGCCGGAGCCAGGATTCGAACCCGGTGGTACGATGTCCTTGTGATTAATCGCCATTGCCACCTTGCGCCTTAACCCACTCGGCTATCGACCAGATAACATAGAATATTCGTTAGAGCGCTTGCCTTAGGGTAAAATGTGCTGATGAGTAACAGTAATTTTGAAATAGGGTCAGGACAGTTGCAACTTGCAGTTTGGACTAGTCTTTGGCTGTATTAGAAGAGCATTCCTTCATCACTTTCAGAAACGTTTGAAGGTTTGTCTTTATAGAAGGAAGCACGAATTTTCATGCAGACTCCCAGTGTGTGATCTTTGCCAACTCGTTGCCTGCCTAATACATGCTAAAATAGGGCAGCCTCAAATGACATGTCCGATAGTTTTGCCAGGTATCGTTTACTCCGGGAATTTTCAAAGTATGTTTTTCATAGTTTTTGGTATAGATAATACTATTCTTTCCTATTATTTGGGTTTTCTACCACATGTATTATTATGCTCTTCAAAAACAAATCACCGAATCTACAAAATAATAGAATTATTGGAAAAAAACCTCTGCGACCGTGACGTTTACATCAAAGGAATAGTCAGAGGTTATGTTTTGCAAATAATATAAATCGGAATAAACACAGAAATAATGTATTTTGCTGACGTTTCAAAAAGTAGTCTCTTTCCGTTTTCAAAGATTTTTTTTGGAAGAACTCTTATTTTGCTGTGTATGTCAAATGCACAACTTTAAGATTCTGTTTATGTTATTTCCATAGATACTTACTACTTACACAGAACACAGAACTGATGGTATTTTCTTTTAGATAATGCTGAGTTTGTTAAGTTTTTCTTTTAACATTGGTAGCCAGGTTGTACAAATATCTACATAACAATTCGATACGCACTTATCTTCATTTAATAAGATTATTGCTGATTCTTTAATTTTTCTTTTTTTTTTTTTTTTTGGTATCTGCTTCTTGTGCTAAAATGTTTGCCGAGTCCCAGTTTATTCTATGTCCGTTTTCCTAAGCATGTTCACAAATGTTTGATTTCTGAATTTCATTCTTTCTAATGTAATTCTTGTGCTCATCCAACCTCACACTGAAATTTCTGGATGACCCACCCACACAACATTTATCACATTCGCACGGGATATTGTAAATACAGTTTTTTGAATTCTGCTCCCTGTTTATCGGTTTTGTTTTTGTTAAAATAGATTTTAAAGTGTTCCCCGTCCTAACATCAAATTTGTCACCTATACGGCGTAGCTTTTCCGATAGTCCGTATACATAAGGAATTATTGCTGTATAATGACGTTCAGTTTTTGTTGTACCTGATTGTCCCTATTTTCAACATTTATGAAAACTCTATCAACAAAGGCTTCAGGATATTGATTTTGCACTAGAACCTCTTTGATAAATTCTTTCTCGTTATTTAATATTTCATTATTAGATGAAATTGTTTTGGCCCTATCGTATAAATATTTTACATCACCCCTTTTAACATTTATTGACTGATTTGAGTTAAAATTTAGATATCTATTAGTATGTGTTGGTTTTCTATAAACGCTTGTTTCAATTGTATTATTTACCCTTCTAATTAAAACATCTAAAAACGGTAGTTCATTCCTACTTTCTACGTCTAATGTGAATTTAATAGACGGTTCCTTACTATTTATATTTTCCAAAGAACTATCTAGTAAATCGACACCATGAGGCCAAATTGCAAATATGTCGCCAACATATCTCCACCAGACAACCGGTTTGTTTATACAATTTTGAACATGTGTGTTCTCAAAGTTCTCCATAAATATGTTGCTTAAAATTGGTGATAATGCAGACCCTATAGCCATACCAAAATCCTGCTGATAGAACTCATTGTCCAATTGAAAATAGGTTGTTTTTATACACATTGTTAAAAGTTCCATTATGCTATTTACACTTAATTTAGTTCTAGTTTCCAAATTATTATCATTTAGCAACCTGTCTTTAACTTTTTAAGGTTTCATCTACCGGAACATTGGTAAAAAGACTAACTATATCAAAACTAACCATCAAGTGTGATTCATGAACATCGCTTTCATAAATTTTTTCTATAAAATGTTTTCTATTTTTAATAAATAAATCGGTATTTCCAGATAATGGATCAATAACTTTAAGTAAAGATTTTGCCAAATTATGACACGGTGAATTAATAGAACTAACAATTGGTCTTAAAGGAATATTTTGTTTATGTGTCTTTGGTAAGCCATAAAAATGAAGAGGCTTACTATGATGTGGTGTAAAGTTCCTTCGTAAAAAAATCATTAAATTCATGTTGGTTTTTAAACAAAGTTCTGTAAATTTTGCTCTCTATTGATTTTGTTGGATCTTTGTTTAGTTTTGATAATACTGTTCTGATAGCCTTTCTTCCATCAGTCACAGCATTCATGAGTTCTTGTCAACCCTCCAATTGATTAGCGCGTTAGACCCTTAATGTTTCAATTTGTTCATTTGTTTGAATTATTATAATGGACTGTGTTGGTCTTTAAAGTTTATCTTTATAGTACGAGAGCTCACGACCAAAATTTTTTTCTCATAACAATACGGCTAAAACCGCATCAAATTGATAGATTCGATTATCCTGAACCCGAAAATAGCAATATCAGAAATTTTCTGCATAGCATCTGACCTGATCGAATTTTCAAAAATGCCCAAAAATTTTACCGTACTATACCATAGCAATTCTTCTAATTTTCGGAATGTAGTTGAATGATAGCGCTAAGGGACCAGAAGCGCGTTTTTCAGAAGCCAGTAGCGACAAAAAAAAACTATCATAGCAAACCGTCTAAAAATCTTCTTTATGAGTAAATTTGGGTTAGTTGATTGGAAAGAATTATTTTTCAGAAGAAAATTTGAGCACAAAAAATTTAAAGACCGTTTTGAAAATGTTAATAAATTTTGTCGATCGGTAATATAGCATTCTGTCTGAAAATTGTTGGGCGTGATAAAATAAGTTGTCCAGATGTAGAAAAGATTTATATCAGAAAAATTTAGTGTAGCACCTTCCTTATCAGACAACTTTTCGGTACTCTGAAATCATTAAAAACTCGATCTATGTTGCAAGCCAATGAGTAAGTTGTGACCTTCAAATTATTAGATGATGATTAAAAAGAGCTTACCCGAATCTGTCAAACTGAAGTTGAAGGACTTAAATAAAATTCCTATAACTTTACGTCTAATTATTTTAAATTGTACCCCACACTGTACTTTTCATTTGGCTTATTTAACTAAAGACAACTGTCAAATATCGATTACGATAAATTTGTGATGATGATAGTTTTGCATTTTTTATTGGAATGGTAGACTTTTAATTTTTTGTTAAAAAAAAGTGTTACAAAAGAAATAAAACAATATAAACTATGTAATGTTTTATTGCTGTACCCAAACAACTCAATAATTTTTTACAGGTATCTTTTTTTGTTTACATTTGTTTATTAAATTAAATCTGGAAGTAGGCCAAACAATTCTCAATGAGTTTACTTACCCCACTCTAATTTAATTGTACATTTATTGCTTATTTGGGGAAGTAGATGATCCGTCAAATATCCGACCTATATCATTACAGTCCACGTTGTCAAAGATAATGGAAGAATTTATAAAAAAAGAGAATGGCAAAGTTTTTAGATGAACATAATATATTAAATAAAAATCAGTTTGGATTTCAAAATTCCAAAAACGCATCTGATGCCATTCTGGAATTTTTAGAAAAGAAGCGTCTTACAGTGTAAATTATGAAATACTACTTCAAATACTTTTGTGCTATGGTTTTAGGAGTGAATTTTTCAACTATCTCAGCATACTCAGTATACTCAAGTTATAAAAACTCTCGGCGATATATCGGATGTGGCGGGTATTAACTGTCGTGCGCCACAAGGATCTGTACTAGAGCCCATTTTATTTTTGTTGTACATAAACGACTGAGCTACTATTGATATTTATTCAAGGCACTTTTACGTTTTTTTTTGCAGACGACACTACCAGTCTGTGGCAAAGTAAAAATGTTAACAATCTACTAGATAAAGTCAGATATATGTAAAGAGAAAAAAGATGTGATTCTATTTCGCTTGTATTCAATATAAACAAGACGAATATACTTACTTTCAAGTTTACCTATGCTGATCTTTTCTTGGATAACCATGCTATTGAGAATAAATCCTAACTAAATTTCTTAGGTTACATATTGATGACAGGCTAAAATTTGATGTACATACCTCTAATTTAAGTAAAAAGTTGGCATGTGGTTGTTATGCAGTGAGAATAACTTCAAATGAACTGGGTTTCAGGGCTGCAAAAACGGATTACTTTTCCCTGATTGAGTCCCATATCAGAAACGGAATCCCTTTCTGACGAATGTGTAGTCAACATTTTCTGAACATTGTGTTTGTGTTATAAAAAAAGCACTAAGATACTTATGTAAAGCAAAACCAAGGAATCATTGTAAACCTCTTTTTATCTCTCACAAAATATTAACGCTTGCATGCGTCTTAATTCTAAAAACAGATGCCTAATACATAAAAAAATATTAAACATGCTACATACCGATCCTCTGCCTGAGCATAACACAAGACAAGCGCTAAATTTAACTCTGCCTCTACCCATCCCCAGTTCAACTTTAACAAAGCACTCAGTGTAATATATGAAAACAAAATATATACAACACACAACATACCACTGTCTCTCAGAAACAAGACTCAATCAAAGACATTCAGAGAAGCAATGAAGGGCATGTTGATTCAGAAAGCTTACTATAATCTTAGAGAATATTATGATGACTCATTTTAAAATGTTTTATTTCTTGCTTCCTTCTTTTTGTGATATACAGGGTGGACCATTAATAAAAGGCCATAGTTAGAAACCGCAGAAAGAGCAGAAAACTTCCCCAAACCTGGAATTGACTTGATCTGGGGACAGCATTGGCATTCTCAAAGGATCTTTCATATTGGATACTTTCAATTTGCCACACTAGTAAAAACAAACACATTTCCAAAATAAGATTTTTATTTTCTGTCATTTGTATAACCACCACTATGAACGCAATACATTTACATTATTTGCAGGATATGGTAAACTTTCAAAACTAACTTTTTTACAGACCTGTGCATTTTACATCTATCTATCTGAATTATTACATTTTTTATACTTAATTATTGGGATGACTGTGTATTGGGAATGTACTCAAAAAATTAAAATTTTTCTAACGTTTTATTGAACGGCTATGGGTTCTATTATGGGTTCGTTCTCCTCCGCCCAGTTGGACCATTGCTGCTGGCTACTTTCGAAATCGTCGTCAATTTTCGAATTAATATAATTATCGGTCTGGATTCTGATGTAGGGTGGTACCTAAAAATAAGGTCGTATTAACCATACGGTGTGTTTGGTCTCGTAAAAATTTAGTCTTCAATTTCCATTCTTTTATTTTTTTAGCTCGTTTTAACCTCTCTACAGTAAAATTGTGAGAGGTTACTAAAATTGGTTCAAAGACGAAAATTGAGAACATCAAATCTTTACGTTTTGAGGCCCTAGAAACCCAAAAAAAGTGGTTTTTGAAAAATGTCTGTGTGTGTGTGTGTGTGTGTATGTATGTGTATGTGTGTTAGCACAATAGCGCCGAAACTACTGAACGGATTTGAATGAAACTTTGCGTGTGCGTTTCTTTAGTGCCCCAGAAGATCTGAAAAGGTTTTGGTTGAGATCGGATTACGTTTAGTGCCATTTTGACGCAACAAGTTGTTAATTTTTATAATTACTTTCAATTTGCAATGGAACCATTGAAAAGCAGTTAAAATTCTGATTTCAACGATATATCACACTTCCACCCTTTCGATTTGGTTTCCGTGAAAAAAATTAAAAACAAAGCAAATATGGCATAGATCGCATTTCGCATGACAGATCGATGCGCGTAGCCGTTACGTCGTGAAACTCGTCACATCACGTGTCAATTCCCGTGTGAGGGTTTCTTCACTGCTCTAGAAGTAGAGCGGATTACGTTTAGTGCCATTTTTAAATATATATACAGACAAATCGAAGAATTAAACTACAAATATTCCTCTAAAATCTAGTAAAATTACTAAAATGCTAATGTTTCATTTAACAAAGGCAGCCGCGAGCGATCGGATTGCAATGAGCAAATTTTGACGATTGTCATTGTCGTCGTTTATCATCCGATAACGTTGGTGTCATGTCATGTTAATAAGATTTCCGCATATTTGTAACTTTTAGTGGATTGTCACAAACTTTAAAGGTAGATGTAACAATATCAATATCATATGCTTTCTGTACCTTCGTTGGTGAATTTATTATAGATTATCACTTTACCAATTTTCAGTTTGTTGCTTTACAAATCTGTAGTATTTAGGATAACTAGACTTTCTTAGTCGTTCAAGTGATGTTAAAGTTGTTAATATCCTAAAAGTATATTATTCAACGAGCGATAATGTAGGTAATAACTCGCATAGATGATTGTAAATTTATTAAGTTGAGGGTTTTTTTAGTGCCCCAGAAGATCTGAAAAGGTTTTGGATGAGATCGGATTACGTTTAGTGCCGTTTTGTCACACAATTTAATGCTCTTTTCGGCTTCAAAGATCCACCGATTGGGGAGGTTCTAGCCGCTTCCAGTAGCTGCCATTTTTTTAGCTATAATGTCATTGCTGCTTCGGCTACGTCGTCATCTACTTTTTTTAATGGAACAGCCTACATGTTTTCTCATTTTTTGAATCTCTCTAGAAAGCTCATTTCAAGGACCTATACTAATTATAGATAGTGATACCACTGCAAAAATATCTCTCACTAACTTATTTTTTCTGGCTATTTGCCAATAGGTGCATAGGAAAGGAGGAAAGTGGGGATAATGGTTGGGGGCGATTGGAGCACTCATGTTTCTTATTAAATTCGAATTGAAATTTGACATCGGATATTTAAAGGATCTTTTTACTGTTCATGTGATATATGTTTCAGATGTATTGAAACTGAAGAAGACACGAATTTCATAAGTAATTATTAATTCGACAACGAAAAGACAGAACTGTAGATAGGGTTTTTTCTTTAGAAACAATATTGACCGTACCAACCTACTTAAAAAGATATTACAAAAAAAAACTATTCTGCTACTCGTTTTTGTAAGGCATAAAGTGCTTTATAAAAATGAAATACAGACCTTAAGTTATTTCTTCGTGTTGTTATTTACTATTCAGTAGCTATTTTATTGTAAAATACCACAATAAAATAAGAATTATTTAACTTCGAAAAATAATACTTTCAAAAGTGTATAAGAGGCACGTGTCATTAGCACATAAAAAATACATATAGCAAACACACAAGAAACCTTAAAAAACAAACAAAACGTACACATCCATATAGTGTCGGCGGTGTGGACGATTATGATGGTGCTTCTAAAAAAAGTAAAAAAAAATAAGTAAATGTCAAAAGAAATAAAAACAAACGCTAAAAAATAAATTAACAGCAGGTAACGGCCTCGAAAAAATGTTTTTGCAAGGTGGTCCAAAACTGTCTTTCGATATTTCTGCAGCTGATGGTACGGTCGTAGGCAAAAAAAATAGGACGTCTTCTGACGGTATTTTGCTAAAATCTAGTTGTGTACATCTAACTTTAATTTTTGTGACATTGTCAGTTAGTTGTCATAATTTATTGCAAGTGTGCAAAAAACTAATATGCCTCATATAGGTGACTTAGTTAAATCTGGAGTTATTGCTAAAGCAGAAGATGGATGGTCAATGAGACAAATTGCACTGCGTTATAATATTAACAAAAATTCGGTAAGTAATATTTTAAGAAAGTGGAGAATAAACGGTACGATTAGTAGAAATCCTGGATCAGGGCGGCGAACGATATCAACTCAACAACAATATTTGCAATTGGTAAATGGTTTAGTAGAAAATCCATTTTACTCAGTTATTCAGGCTGCTGAAGAAACGAATTTTCCAGGATCGAGTAGTACTGGTCGCCGGCGAGTAAAAGAATCGGAGCTACGCTGTCATGCAGCAGCACAGAAATACTTACTTAAAGCTGAACATAAAAAAGCTCGAGTAGGATTTGCGCTTGAATTTTTAGCGCATGATGTAAATTTTTGGAACAATGTAATATTTACAGACGATAAAACTTTTCAGTCAACACACAGCGATCGTATTCGTGTTTACCGCCCTCCGAATACTCGTTCGATGGGAAATATATATCTAACAATGATAGAAGTGATGGATTTTCCGTCAATATGTGGGCTTGGATATCGCCACGTGGTCCTGGTATTTTGTGGCATATTGAGGAACGATCTAATAGTGAAACGTATTAGGATTTTAGACAATCTTATGCTTCCTTCTGTGTCACAATTATTTCCTAATAATGAGTTCATATTTCAACAAGACAATTGTTCCGTTCGTATTGCTCATACCGTAACTAACTGGTTTCAAGATAACAACATTAATGTTCTTAACTGGCCCAGTTATAGTCCAGATCTTAATCCTGTGGAAGAAGTATGGGGGCTACTCTAAGAAGTATCCAAAAACGAAATGCGAGCACGGAATGCCGAAGAATTACTGGAAATAGTAAATAATGCATGGGAAAATATTATTACTAATGATTATTGTATAAGGTTATTTAATTCTATGCCAAACAGACTTATAGAAGTTATAAATAGAAGTGGTGCAATAACGAAATATTAATAGTTAGTTGCTTGTTAAGTAGGATATCTTTTGTCTTTTGATCCAGGATTTCTACTAATCGTACCGTTTATTCTCCACTTTCTTAAAATGTTACACACCCCTCCTCCTCCTCCGTACAATGTTTAATATGTCTTTGAAGTTTGGTAAATTTCCGGATATATGGAAAAAATCTCGTATCTGCCCGGTTTACAAGAAGGGCGAAAGAAACAATGTAAAAAACTATCGGCAAATTACTATAATTTGTAGTTTCGTAAAAGTTTTTGAAACGTGCTCCTTCCTCATATAGAAGGGCAGGTTAGTGTGCATCAAACACGATTTCGTTAAAAATAGATCTACGATCTCAAACTTATTTTTTGTTACGCAGCATATCGCTCAATGTATGGATCTAAATGGCCAAGTAAATGTTATTTACACGGACTTCTCCAGAGCCTTTAATAGAATTGACCACAATATATTATTACATAAGCTATATCTCGCTGGACTTTCTATACTACTGTTAAATTTATTTAAATCGTAACTTAGCTAAAGAACACAATATGTTGAATGTCGGGGTGTAAAATCATTCGAAATATTAGTTACGTCAGGGGTTCCCCAGGACTCTGTTCTGGGACCTCTCCTTTCAAACTATTTATTAATGATATAGATAATTTAGATGTACGCTATTTACTTTATGCGGATAGCATGAAGTTGTTTTGCAATATTAGCTCTGAAGCAGATTGCGAGAAATTGCAAAACGATTCGCAAAGGGTTAATGATTGGTGCACATTGAATAATCTTCCACTAAATGTTGAGAAGTGCAATCTGATATCTTAACTATAGATGCACGTGCACTGACGAGAGCCAAAAGCTCGAAAATGCAGTCTGCAAGTGGTGTGGGACGACTGGCACGAGAGCTCCTTTAAGTAGGATCAGTCTTTCGGCTGGCGTTTGTTGCAATCGAAGCATTAGTGTTCTGTTGGTAATATGCCATTCAGCGCTTGGCGGGACACATAGCCCAGAGAGTAGCTGTTGGTTACAGTCTAGTTACGTTCCTTACAGTAAAATAAGGATTTTATGGAGGAGTTTGCGATTGAAATATTATGTATTAATATTCTGCCCTCTAGAAGCACATTTGAACTACCTACCATTATTATTGGCGCAAAAATATCAGGAGATAATTTTGGACCACCTTGTATATTATTTTGAAAACAACATAAAATAAGTAAAAATCAAAATCGTTTTATTTTATTGGCTCCGATGAAGGCCTATAATAAACCTGTGAATTTCCTGTGACTTACCGTTATTGGCTTCAGCGAAAAATCAACACGTTGAGCTTCAGCATAAGGTCTACTGACGATAGTCACTGATCTAGTATGGGGAAGGTAACCATCTCGATAAGCAGTTATTTTATAATTCCCAGGGGTTAGCAGTCTGAAGTAGTCGCCGTTATGGACTGAAATAAATTTACGAAATTATCTCCGTATCTAAATGTTTCATACATTTAATTACCCGAAGTGATATCGTGTTGAATATCATCGTTCCTGCCATCGGTAATATTTTTCACGTGTATCACTGAGTTTGGTATTCCCTGCTTAGTCACACTGTCGTAGACGATTCCTTTAACTCCTATGTGACTCTAAAAAATGAATGTGGAAATAAATTATTTATATGAATTACTATTTTAGTATTGTGAAAAGTCGTATTTATTTTACGTTTGTCATAATAGACGTCAACAAAAGGTTTATTTCTCTTTTGCTATTATTTACAATCCTGCAGAAGATATATTGTACACGTTTTTTAATTTTTGAGATTCCATTATTGAGATTCTTAAGTGAAGCGGTGTCGGCAAGAAGACCTCCATATTGTATGGCTATGCTTCATTTCTTTTCCTTCTTCTAGTTCAGTATCCATAACTATTGTTTTTTAAATCATAAATATACTCCCAGTTTTCTTTCCCAGCTTATTCAAACTATTATACAGGGTGTCTCAACGGGAACTGAATCGATCGATATAGAGAAAAGTACGCATCAGAAAACTTTGAGAATTTAGATAATTACTAATGTCGGTGTGGCCAATCCAACTAAAATAATTACAAGCAGCTGGCACTTCTGCTTATACCGGAAGTCGATACCAACTTGCTTGTTTCAAATCGAACACCCTATAAATTTTAGAATTTTCGAAAAGAGCATAGAATTCTGAGTCGAAAATATGTAGCATATCCTATACCTAAACCTAGCCGTTTCAGAGATATTTGACATTTTATAGAAAATTTGACAGGTGCAACGGTTTGCAAGAACCGTTATAACTTTCTTCATGTAAAAGATCCTTGTTTGCTTCTTGCCACGTAAAAAGAACACAAGGAGAACTACGTTCTACAACTGAAATAAATTCAATAATATCATACCAAGTGTTCCGTTTTTCGCGTTACATTTTGTCAACTTCAAACCACGAAACCTTGTTTAGGTCAAATGGAACACCCTGTATTTTTTTACGTCAAGTTGTGTAAAATTGAATTCCCTTTTTTCTGATATTAGTATTGTGGGGGTTAAAGTTACAACTTTTTGAAGTATTTGCGATATTATTAGAAGTTCATGAATTGTTGTAATCATTTCATCAAAATAGCTATGATTAGAAACAATCAGTCATTATCTTATTTCCAAAAATGCCAGCACGGAAATCCAGGGTGTTCCATTTGACCTAAATAAGTTTTCGCGGTTTGAAGTTGAGAAAATGTAACGCGAAAAACGGAACACTTGGTATCATGTTATTGAATTTATTTCAATTGTAGAACGTAGTTCTCCTTGTGTTCTTTTTATGTGATTAGAAGCAAATGAGGATCTTTTACACGAAGAAAGTTGTAACGGTTCTTGCAAACCGTTGCACCTGTCAAATTCTATAAAGTGTCAAATATCTCTGAAACGGCTAGGTTAGGTATAGGATATGCTACATATTTTCGACTCAGAATTTTATGCTCTTTTCGAAAACTATAAAATATATAGGGTGTTCCATTTGAAATAAGCAAGTTTGTATCGACTTCCGGTGTAAGCGGAAGTACCAGTTGCTTGTAATTATTTTAGTTGGATTGGCCACACCGACATTAGTAATTATCTAAATTTTCAAAATTTTCTGATGCGTACTTTTCTCTATATCGATCGATTCAGTTCCCGGTGAGACACCCTGTATTTGTTTAGGTTTATCTCCTGGTCTCATTTTACACAAACTGCTTCTATTAAGATGGAGAATTAAATTAAAATTGCTTCAACCCACCTGCCACATATAATTTATAAGAGCGTCCTTATTTCTTTCCCATTCATTCTCTAATACATTTTCTGGAGGGTACTTATCGCAGCCCAGTTCTAGAGTCAACTCGAAATCATTGCTGGAAAGGTAGTTAAAATCTTGCATTCCTGCAAAGGGGATTCATTAAATTTTTGATTTACATTTAATTAACAAACACATTGAAAATGAATCACACGATCACACTCTTAGTTCAGTTTTTATTTAATTTATGATAAGCTATATTTTTTTCTTGAGGCAGTCCAAATGATTATCACTTCTTTTTTTCTGAAAAAATACAATCTCTGACTCACTGAATTGTAAATATAAAAATTGCATTACTTTTTCTTAATATCGCACAGAGATAGAAACTGAATTTGACAAAATATAATGACAATATGCATTTTATATTACGCATTATAAAATCATTGGTAACCTGTAGGAAAAATATAAAAGTACCTCCTTGTAGACTATACCATTTAGCTCCATTTGTAATACCTCCTTGTTTAGCGAAACGATTGCTGTCAACATCCCCACACCCCTTCCTCTTGGGACTTGCCATGTCTGCGTGATGAGTGGAATATGCCAAAGCTAGGTTTCTAAAAATGAGTAATTTCCATTACGACTTTTAGACATTTAAAATATAATTTGAAAAACATAGATGTTTTTATTGAAAGTAAATCCACATAAAATCAATCTCTATTGCAAGAAGTATATAGCTTTCCAATAGAGAGAATGACCTCTACCTCCAATTACCAAACGTCTTTTTGCTGTTATTTTTCGTGTAACTATAGTGCAATAAGACAAGAAATAAGAACAGCTGCATTTCTATGATATTACTTATAATAGTTGAAATAGTTTCAATAAAATGTACAGATGGGCAAAAAATTATGATAAAGGAATCCACACGCGTTTTGTGATTAATGTTTACATAACTTCAAGTGCCAAGATAAATTATGGCCCGAAAATAAACATGAAGTAATAAAATAAATAGTTCAATAGTTAAGAGCGCTCCGGATATAAGCGGGAAAGACGGTGCAATTTACTCTCACATAAATAATTATTTTTAAAAACGGCTTTCACTAAGAGACATTAAAAACACGTTGCAATGTGGGACGATGAGAGAAAAAAAAGTATATATAAAAAAAAAATTTTTTCTTCTATTTTCGATTTGCAAAAATAATTCTTATCATCCCACATAGGTGTTATTAAAATAAACATTTGCCCTTTTGTAGAACTAAAATAAAATTAGCCCTAATGTTCTCAAGTGCACCGAGAAATTTAAAGATTAGGTATAATAAATTTGTCCAATGTCATATTTTCTATTACATCTCTATCACTCTCTTTCCAAGCACACCGTACATTAGGCTACGTCATTTTATTGACGTGAAGTCATTTACAATTAAAATTGGAAGCATGGATGACTAATACACTCCGAACAACTCTTAAAGCAATAGTCATAATTGAATGTAAATGAAATACAAATAATAATAATAATAATAATAATATTTATTCACGTATGCCTTACAGGAAGTGAAACTCAACAAAAGGTAAATGCTTAAAGTTAAATAAATAACATGTAATCAAATGCAAAAGTAATAATTAAAATAACATGGTGTGAACAGTAAATAAATAAAAAATAAAAAATACACAATGGATTTACATATGATTAAAACATCAAATCGTATGAATAAATAAAACATAATTAAAGAAGAATAATTCAACATACGCTCTTGATTATAAGTCAGCAGTGAGGTTTTCATAGTCATAAAACTCTTTTAGGCTGTAAAAACAATTTTTGCAGAGAAATGAAAATAAAGCTTTTTTATAACCATTAAAGTTATTTATTTGCTTTATATTTCTAGGGAGATGGTTATATATATCACTACAGGAATGAAATGCGCTTTTTCTAGAATTTGAAAGCTTTTTGTTTTTTAAGTGGATATGATTTAAAGAACGAGTATTATAGGTATGGACGTCATTGTTTAATGGAAACTTGTCTGGATTATTTTTGATAAATAATGCCGATTCATATATGAATAACCCAGCAGTGGTTAAAATGTTGTTGTCTTTAAATATTGGTCTACATGTGTCTAAGGGATTAAGAGAAAATATTAATCTAAGTAAATTTTTTTGCTGAATAAAAACTCTATTTATTTCGGTTGACTGTCCCCAGTGTATGATTAAATATTTTATAATGGAGTAGGCCAGAGAGTAATAAATGTTTAATAAATATTTTCGATCCATTACATGTCGGAGATTTCTTATTGCATAATAAGGAGATTTTAACTTAGTTATCACGTAATCTATATGATCAGTCCATGTCAAAGTTTCATCAATGTGCAGTCCTAAAAATTTGGTACTCGAAACTCTTTCTAGCCTAACATTGTTAAGAAAAATGGTAATGTCTTCTACTTTTTTCTTTTATGAAACATAATATATTTTGTTTTTTCAATGTTTATTATTAGTTTATTTGAGTAACACCACTGATAAAGTATTGATAATAATGCATTTGATTTATTTTGGAGATCTTCCGGAGAATCTGCATTAATACAAATTGTTGTATCGTCTGCAAACATAACTAAAAGTACATTCAAGTCTTTTGTTATATAATGATCAAGGTCGTTGATGAAGAAGATAAAAAGAAGCGGGGAAAGTACGCTTCCCTGGGGAACTCCAAATTTTAAAGTGGAAGTGTTTGATAGCTGTTCGTCCAACCTGACAGTTATTTTTCGATTATATAAAAATGAGTCATCAAATTTATTTAGAGGTTCTCTAATTCCTAGTGAGTTTAGTTTTTCTATAAGGAAACTTCTATTGACGAAGTCAAACGCTCTCGTTAGATCAAAGAAGAGTGTTAGAGTTAATTTATTATTATCAAGTGCTTCGTAAATAAAGTTTGTTAAATCAAAAGCTGCAGAACTTGTAGAATGGCCTAGTCTAAAACCATGTTGATGTACAGATAAGAGATTGCGATTATTAATAAATTTGTAAATTCTATTATGAACAATTTTTTCAAACAGATTATGATATGCAAGGTGGAGTAATAGTGTGTCCAACTTCGATAGCTTGAGTTCTACGATATCTAGAAATTAAATAAAAAACAGAAATAAACTACATAAAAAAGCCTATAAACAGAAATTATTTTCGAATATATATTGATATTGATTATAGTGATATAGTGATTTTTTCAAAATGCGTCTACAGATGGCATTATTTCAACAAAATAAATCACTACATCCAAATGGTTGGGAGATAGTCGATAATAATATAGGAGTGGAGGGAATCTAGAAAGAGGCTTCTAAAATGTACTGATATTTAATTTTTTTAAATAGCATTCGGTCCTGTACCATTGTCTTGGTTCACCTTGTATGTTCGAAAATATTTTTCAGTTATAGACTTCTTTAAGTATTTTACCTATATTTTTTTATTTCTAGCTACCGTAGAACTCCAGCTATAGAAATCGGACGCATTATTGCCCCACCGTGTATAAAATCAGGAATAGCGAATTTCATTCGGATCACGTGGACGAAAATGTCTCATTAATATTCTCATTCCCAAGATACTGCATTCATTTGTTCATCAAGCTGTAATCTTTAGCGAAAGATAGTGGCAAAAAACCTTAAATACTAACCTAAATGTGTCATCGTCCGGAGTTGGCGTATACTCGTCTTTTTGCCTGCCAGACCTACTTTCGTCATAAGGATAATTAGCAACTAAGTCTCCTCCATGAAGATTAGCAGAAAGAACAAAGGGGATTTGCATAATAAGCCGTATTACTGCTTTTGTTTCAGGTTGGAGCTGAAAAAAAGTTGTAGGCACATAATCAGCATTGAAATTTCAATTAATGTATTATTATACAAAATTAAGGCTATAATTGACAATTATTTGAATAGTTCATTGTTCGGTTTATATAGATTATATTTGATGTTTCTAAATGTTAAACACTACCAGAATAAAGAGGTTGCTAAGAGTACCAGAGTAGAGTGTTTCATGTGACATTGATTAAAATATGATTTCCGTTTGCAGTCTTTTATCTAGTTTATTTGTATTTGTATTTTTTTGTTTAATTTTATAACTATAGAACTCGAGCTACTGAAGTCGAAATCGGATACGCTCTGTGTATTATTATACTGTTCAAAAAAGTATGACATAGTGGAAATTGTTAGAAAAGTGAAGCGGACCGACCCTGAGTCCATTCTATTTTAAAAATAAGTCTTATGTTAGTAGAATGCAGGTTTTCACGGCCGTTGTATAATGAAGTAGTTTCTTTCGGGTCTTGCCGTGGTCGTCGAACTTGACTTGGCGTTTCGCTGATCATCCTGTCAGCTTCTTCAGAAGGATTCTAAAGACTGAATTTGTTGTGTTACACTCCTCGTTATATACCTAGACGCCGCTTCGCCTCGCTGGTCATTGGTCGCGCTTGGTTCGCTTCGCTGCTCATTCGTCGTGTTTGGTTGACCGTGACTTACTACGGTGCTGGTACTTGGCAATACCAGTCTCCACGTGTTACTAAGTCGATACCCATCCTCTCTGTTAAAGTTGTTCGCGTTATTCATAATTTCCAGTGATGCCCTAATGATTCTCGGATAATAGCGCGTATTCCTGTCTAATATATTGACGTCCTCGTAGTCGATTTTATGATTCTCGTTATTATGGATATGTTCTGCTATCGTCGACCTATCCGTGTATCCAAATCTGGTATTTCTCTGATGTTCTTTGGTTCTGCACTGGATACTCCGTCCTGTTTGTCCGATGTAGCCCTTACCACATGTGCACTTCAACTGGTAAACACCTTTCGATAACAGTTTGGGGACAGGGTCTTTGACTGAGGGAAGCATCTGCTGTATTTTCTTCACTGTTTCTTTTTCAATAAAATCTTCTTCAGCTTATCTGTGACTCCCGCGACGTAAGGTAGGCATGCAAACGTTGTTGGTTGTTGCTGTTCTTCTTCTGTAGTTCTCCTCTGGAGTTAATAATCAAAAATAAAGTAGGTGTACGATTTCGAACAGTGAAGAAAATACAGCCGATGCTTCCCTCAGTCAACCCTGTCCTCAAACTGTTATCAAAAGGTGTTTACCAGTTGAAGTGCACATGTGGCAAGAGCTACATCGGACAAATAGGACGGAGTATCTAGTTCAGAATCAAAGAACACCAGAAAAATACCAGATTTGGATACATGGATAGGTCGGCGATAGCAGAACATGTGTCAGGCTTGGCGCTATGGCCCGCGGCCATATAATTATGTCGTAAAATTTTTTTTGCGTTTTTTATTTACTGGGATCTATTTATTTCAACTAGCGCCATGGCCCGCGGCGATAATAATTATGTCGTAAAGTTTTTGTTAGGTTTTTTCTGTCTCGGGAATTTCTTACTTGAACTATACCTGGCGACTTACACGACGACAAGCTCACCAATATAACTGTCTAAGTATCATAACCGATTTATTTTTCTGCGTTATTATTTAAAATTGACTTTACATTCTGGTTATTGGGGAATAGGGGAATTTGGCGCATTTGTGGTACTAAAAGATCATTAGATTATTATGAAATATTAGCTTTGATACAATTATATTACATTTTACCAGTGGTTATTTTCCATCAGGAGTTATGTAAAGTTCACATGCTGAATGGGGGATTTACGTGTGTAAAATAACAAGCTTATATTTTAGAACTACATATTTTCAGGAGTTTATGCAATAACAAGCAACTTTAACTTCAATTATGCTTCAGTTGATATACTATCCAAGGCCTAGTGTGTGCCTGTATAATATGTAAGATTTCACAAGAATGTTTGCAGTCCAAATTATAGTGAGATATTTCTCACCTGCGAATACCTAGTTCTCTATGATTGTTTAATAACGATCCATCAAATTAATTACTGTTCAGGCCAACGGTCAGTACTGGGTTAATTCCCGGATACTTGCTTTTATCATAAGGAGTGTATTTTTCGTCGAATACTAAACCGAGACGTCTCGTCTGTTTGAATTACATATGCCCACTCTGTTCACGTTGTTGAATAGTCATATACAATTTGGTAGTAGCAATTTGTTTATTGACATAAGGGAGCTTTCTCCCAACATTCTATGACCTCTTACATAAGTTTTAAATTCTCATTATCACTTTCTATAATGCATGAACATGACATGATTCTTGCCCTCTGTTTTGCATCAAGTAGATTTTATCATAGCGATTGCTAACCCCCCATAATTTCAATTACATTTTAATCGACTATTTGCCGCATCTTTAATTACAACCACAAAATAACACGACACACGATTTTATTACCTAGTTCTTGTTATTGCATAGCCAACTTTGAAACATGTATAGTATGGTCATTACTATAGCGACGTTAAGTTTTCCTGTTATAATATTTAGACGATTGTCTCAAATATTTGGATTGTTCTGGCTTTCATGTATGGCTACTTGCCGCATCAATTTATATAAAATAATATGTTTTTTTTTACTCTTTTTTCCCATCAATTATTGTCTTTTCTTTCACCTTTACCTTTTTCATCATACAAGTAATAAACTAAATAAATGATTTATTCCAATCAAATAAATTAGCAAACAAACTTCAACTATAAATGTACAGTGCAATCTTGAGTAATAAAGTACTACATAAATAACATTATAATTAACTAGGTTTCCAATTAATACACAGTGTGTCCAACTTACAAGGTACTTAATTTAACAGAGTGATTAATTTTCCCAGGTATATAGTATCAGACAGAAACAAGTAATACCAAACTTTATATCAAAAGACCTGGGGTAATTATAAAGGGTTATTACACACGCACCAAAGTAATTTGGGTCCTAACCAAATAGAACTAGATGATCACGTAAATGGCCAATTTGTTTATTTAACTTAATATAAAATTGAGATAAATAGTTTCTGGGTGAGACTTAAAGTATTCTTGATTGCAGCACGATTAAGGATATTTATTCATAATTAATAGACTGGGGTTGGGGTCTCTTCAAAAGCAACTGTTAGAAAATTACTAGCATCACCTGAACACAATATAACCCAATAAAATGGGATGAAAGTCGAATAGTTTAAAAAATCGGTTTTTCGCAAAAAACTCGGGAAGTTACAATTTTACTGAAAAATATGTACACATGAAAATTATAGGTAATAAAAATCCGCACAATTTCGTTTTTTTAACTTTGTACGACTTATTGGACTATGAAAGTTAAAGAGAATCAAATTTCCAATATCTTGATGTATGTACAAAATCGTTTTGATAACGAGTGAATGGAGATAAAAGGGAAAAACATCAAAAATTGCCATTTTCAAGTAAAATTATCTGTAAAATAAGCTCCAAGTGACCTTCATACAATGAATGGTTCACGAGTTACAGCTGTTTAAAGCTATGAGCAAATATTTCTTTTTATTATAAATTAAGATTTTCCTGCAAGAGCTGTGCATAACAATTTTTTTTAAAATATGAGCCCAGTATGAAACAACTCAGAAATGCTCACAGAATAACTTCTAATACTTCAAAAAGTGTAAAAATATTATTAAATGTACTTTTTTTTACTTCAAACGTGACGAAAATTGCTTGTTTGCTAAAAATTAAAAATCAACCGCATTTTCAATCGTCAGTGCCTTGTCGCTACTTACTGAAAATCATACACGAAAAAGTGTTAAAAGTCTCTCCAATGTTGTACATACTCATAGATCCCCCTTGGCTACGCCACAGTATACTAATAACATATTAAGTATAAAACGATTATAATCCCATTTACTACCCCAGGATAATGTATTATACTCTTACCGGCTCATTTAATCGACTAAGTTGCTCCAAGAGGTGATTGTTGTGGTCGATGCGATCATCCTCGTTAGTGAAGATTATCTTGTCCAGATCCGGGAAATTGCGGTTGAGATCGATCGAATTATTGTTGGTTCGCCCGATTAAGTAATCCTGACCACCCTGAAGCAAATAAACAGTGTTATGAAAGTCACAGGAGTGGAGTTCCTGCCTAGAATGAATCGGAAATAATTGACATCCGTTTATTCGATCAACAGTCCTAACCCTACACGTAACTACTCCTTAAAATTTGATTTACTAATAAAATAATTTTTGGTACTGAATTGTTTATTACCCTATTTCTAATTTAAGCTAATGTGTAGCTCCCAAGTCAGATATCAAATAAACTAAAAGTTATTATTTTAAACAGTGATATGAAATTTTTCTGTCCGGGCTAGCACTTACATTACACTTTTCCAACGACAAACCGAGCTAAATTTATAATGTCTCTCCATTAGTTGAAAGATTGAGGACACGTAGGTAAGCGAGGTTAATACTCGCGTCGTCACTTCCACTGGATACCCCAGGGACATTAAATATATTAAAGTTCTTTAGAAACTCCAAGGAAATACCTTGGAAGGTTCCTTATACGGAAACAGTCTAGGCAATTTAAGTCTGGAAAGTTAATTGATGCCGATAGCATTTAAGATTTTTTAACATGTATTGGCTATTTTGGTCAAATTGTTTGCCAAAAGAGGAGGAAAGCCCCAACAACTATAAAGGGCTTAAAGCTACTGCTGTTTTTAAAAACTTGCTAAATGTCAAAACATAATATTTTTAGTCGCAAACTCCTCTATCAAATCCTTATTTTACTATAAGGAACGTAACCAGACTGCAACCAACAGCTACTCTCCGGGCTATGTGCCCCGACGAGCGCTGAATTACAAGTTACAAGCCTGGAGCGTTAAGTGTAATAATTGCATATTACCATCAATCGAAGCATTAGCGTTTTCTACAGTAACAATTTATAAAGCATGTTTGGTTATATCCTCATATTTTGATCCAAAGAATATAGCCTTGAACTATGGCCTATTATTCATGGTTCACCCTATATACGATGGTACACGCTTGAGATAGGAACCTCCGATGGATGAATCGAACGAGGTGGATCCACTGCAACACCTTCTACATCACAAGATTTAAATTCACAACTAAAACTGCATGTCTTATCTGATTATGAAGTAATTCATAAAAAAAGAAAAATTTTTAAAAGACTACAAGGACAAAAGCAAACCGACCTTAGAGTTGCCTTGATCTTTGCTCCACTTCTACTTTGCTCTTTCTAATGTCTCTTAAACAAGCACTAGTTCTTTCTGTTTACAACTACATAACTCACATTATAACGTATTATTAGATTCGAGGAGTTTTCAGTAAAATGAAAAATGCTTCATATAAAGCAGCACGTAATTAGTAAATCAGCATTAGAACTTACTGCGATCTGTTACTTCTCAAATGTTTGTCGTTAAAAGTAGTCATTCTGAGGTTACGTTATCGTACACCAAATAATATACTATGCTCAATAAGTCTCATGATGCGTTCTTCCCTTCAACAAAGCCCATTAAACAGAGGCAATTACCCTTCTTTAGGTTCTGGTAGACCATAAATATAACCGCTGTAATCGATATGTTGGAAGATAATAAATTTAAGATAAAACCGTAACCGATTTAGATCGAGGAAGTATTTGCGTGATAGAAAAGAATTAGGGTAGTTTATAAAAATACCACAGGTATTAAGTTTTTGGGTTAAGGCAGTCTGTGGAAAATCTGATTGTTGTTAGCATGAAAAACAGTCGTCAATAATAACTTATGTTGAATTATGTTTTTAATATGTTGATTTAATTCCAACTAACTAAGTAATATACGAAATAATCTAATCTGTTTATCACTAATAAAGGACGAGGAAAAAAATGTTGCGAGAATAATAGACAATTATTTCATATAGAGCACAACATCTGTTCCTCTCACACGAGGCATCCACTTATTGATTATTTAAATAGCGCTATATCAAACAATTATCTGGATTCTGGATTTATCGGTCTTAGCCGAGGTCAAGAGTCGGTAGGGGTACCTTTTTTTTGCCCGAGCGCCAATTTAGAGGCCCCCCTCCATTTTCGAGGTCGCTGAACACGATGGTGGGGGTCCCACAATTTTCTTTCTCGGCAACCCCCTCAAATTGGCCAAAAGCTACCCCCAAAGTGCCCTTTTCCGTGAACTCGTTTATTTTCCCCAGTTTTTCGACTAACTGTTATTCCCTCGAGTGGAACGGAAGGTCCCTCGAGGGATTTGACCTCAGCCACCCCTGCACCAGGCTTTTACCCCTCCAGGGCGTTGGAAAATTGATATATTTTTGTGGAAAAAAATTGGTATTTTACAGGAGGTGTTTCTGTGAGGAAGGTGGTAGGTGACCAGGGTTGTGTAACCATCCCCGGGGGTGGTTTTTACCCTTCAAAGGGGTGGGAAAATTATTTTTTTTGGGGGGGGGAATAATATTTTATAGGAGGCGTTTCTTTGAGGAAGGTGGTAGGTGACCAGGATTGTTGTAACCACCACCGAGGGGCGGTTATTTTCACCATTCAAAGAGGTGGATATTTGTTTTTTTTTTTAAAGAAATTATTATTTTGTAGGAGGTGTTTCTTTAAGGAAGGTGGCAGATGACCAGGGTTGTATAACCAAGCCCGGGGGTTGTTTTCATCTTTCAAAGGGGTAGGAACAAAATAATATTTTGCAGGATACTACAAAATATTATTTTTTTCTCCACATTTTTTGGCCACATTCCTTAAAAAAACACCTCCTACAAAATAATAATTTCTTTAAAAAAAATTAAATATCCACCCCTTTGAAGGGTGAAAATAACCCCCGATGGTGGTTACACAAACCTGGTCACCTAACACCTTCCTCAAGGAAACGCCTTCTTCAAAATATTTTTTTTTTCACCCCTTTCAAGGGTAAAAACATCCCCCGGAGATGGTTACAAAACCCTTGTCGCCTGCCACCTTCCTCACAGAAACACCTCCTGTAAAATATGATTTTTTTTCCCACAAAAAAATATCAATTTTCCAACCCCCTAGAGGGGTGGAAACATGGTGTAGGGGTGGTTGAGGTCAAATCCCTCGAGAGATCTTCCGTTCTACTCGAAGGTTTGCGAAGGTTGCCACCAGTCTGTTCAGCGCCCTGGGGGGGATCTCTAGATTGGCGCTCGGGCAAAAAAGCAAAAATCCCAAAAAATCCCGACTCCTGATCTCGACTATCTTACCGTATCGGTAGCGAGTTGCCAGCCATCCGGATTCATGCTGGGCATGAAGTGGATTCGTGTCATCTGGATGAGGGACTTGATTTGCGGATCGCCGGCCAAATAACGTTCACAAAGGAAGTCTGCAAGTTTCAGCATCAGTTCTCTTCCTAGCACCTCGTTGCCGTGCATATTCGCGATGTACTTGAATTCGGGCTTCACTGCAACAAAACAAATATTTTATTAATGTGATCACTGGTTACTGGATTGTGTCTATTTTGTTTGATTTAACTAATGCATTTGACACTGTTTAATGCATTTTTGGCGACTAAGTTAGAAAATCTTGGAATTCGAGGCAAATTTTTAGACTGGGTAATATCTTATATGAGTAATCTAAAACTAACTGTTAAATATCAAATATAGCTTCTGATTTAATAACGTTAATTTGAGTATTCCTCAAGGATCTCTTTCAGGTCCACTGTTATTCTATTTATATATAAATAACCTTCCTAAATTTGTCAATGAAGGTAATAACACAATGTATGCAGATGGTATGCGGTATTAATTTGTGCTTCAACTCCTGAGGAACTCTATATAAAGATTGGCTATATCTATGAGACCATGGTGCATGGTGTGAGCGTAATAGACTTATTTTAAATGAATAAAGAAACTAAATATATTAATGTTAACCTTAGAAGGTCTTTGACTCAGGATTTGGTGCCTTTCTCAACTCGTTTCTAATATTTAGGAACATACCTTGACAGTAACCTCGGTTGGTCACATTTGAAAACAACTAAAGAAGGCTTATTACGCTATATTACAAATGAAAAATACGCTCGAACAACCAGGTTTGTTAAATATTTACTATGCGTTGGCCTCCGCCTACATATTTTCTAATATAATTTCGTAGGGTAAATCCATAGACATTAATAGAGTGTTTATATTGTTGTAAAGAAATCTGTTTGAGACCTATTTATAGCTGTTTAAAATCTGTTTTATATCCTGATGAACACATGCTATTCAGTTCATGACATCATTGAGAACCCCAGTGTTCGTCTACTCAGTGACCTAGAACCGGCTTTCCTATCCACTGACCAATAACTCACGAAACACCTAGTAGACATTTTTTTAAATTTTCGGTAGATTTTCTGACTCCACGGTCCCAGTTCTGCCTTATATGGTGGATATTAGTAGCATATAATATAATCTGTGATATTCAAAAAGCAACAGCTACGTAGATAACGAAATTCAAAATAGTTCTCTCGGTATTTTCCTATTTTTCGTCATTTTTACAAGATATTATGATGGATATTCTTTTCATCCTTCACCGTTCAAGTGTCTGTCATACATTTCATTTTCCCATTTTCACAGGGGTAATTAAGCTTCCCTTTAATTAACCGTCGCATTGTGGAGGAGTAATGTAAATAAGATAATTAAATTGCTTTTTCCGAGAGAAAATAGCAATCAAACGAGGCGTTTTGCTTAATTATTCTCCGTATGTTAATAGTAATTAAATTAAGAGAAAGAAAGTTCTTGCAGGTGTTCTTCACAAATGAAAATTTTACCTAAAACTGTTATTACTGCTACGCAAATCTTAAACTCAATTCATGAAAAAGTATTTAAATTATGGTGTTTCTACTGCTTACAAAATTGTTAGTACAGCAAGTATATATTGGCCTCGTTTAGCAGTATGCTATTTTGGAGAATAAAACAGCAATTATTAACCTTTCACAAAATACAAAATAGAGACCAGTTTGACCCACTAAGCGAAGTGTTGATGTAATTTTATTGAAGCTTGGAAGAGACACATGTACGATTGAACGAAACAGGCTGATCGGAGACTCAAAATTAACTTGTGCAGACTTTACTGTAAGCATAGCCAAGATAGTTGGAAAAAACAAACGGATCTTCACAGGAAGCATTAAGTATTGAAATATTTACTACATACTTTTCGATATAATGGCGATGACTCGAGCAACGTTAACATGTCTCACTTCCTCAAACATTTATCAGTTACATTAGCGGCATCTTTTTCGGTCTCTTCAAATAATCTACATAACAAATAATTCGAGTTAGCGATATATAGTCCATGAAAAAGTTGAAAAAAACCCAAACGTTCTGTGAGAGAGATAAAACCTGATAACCCCCCCCGTTTTCAAGGGCGCTGAACAGGATGGTGATATTTTTAAGGTTTACACCCCTCAGCAACTACCCCTAAAGTCGAAAAACCACCAATATTTCTCGGTTTTTTTTCATCGTAGTCATGCGGATCGGTTTTTTGGTCAGGATTCGAGTAGGCCATATGAAATTTTACCATACATCTTATTCACCACCAGGGTTGAATTTACCCACTCCCCTAGTACTAAAAATCACTAAAAAATCATAATGCATGAAAATTTGTTTATCCCCATTTTTGGGGTGCTCAACACAATGGTAATATTTATTTCTCCCCCACCCTCCACCAACCACCCCCGTAAGAGTGGAGTGGGGGATGAAATAGTACTTACATCGTGTTTAGCGCCCTTGAAAAAGGAGCGAAAACATTTTTCACTATTTTGTGTTTATCCACCCCCGGGCGTGAAAACGGAGATAAACAAATATTTATGCATTTAGATTTTATTTGGGAATATTTTAGTATTAGTGGAGGGGGTAGTTTCAACCCCAGGAGTGGATAAGATGTATGGTACGCAAAATAGGGGTGGTTTTTGGAGTTTAGAAGTAGTTACTAAGGGGTGCGAACCTTAAAAATGCCATCATCGTGTTCAGCGCCCTCAAAAACGAGGGGCTACCCATGTTTCAAACCTCTGACAAAACTTTTGGGTTTTATCTTTATTTTGCAACTTTCACATGGAGTAATAGGAAGAGGAATCAATTGCGACCAGACCATATACAATTAGACCAATACGGTCTGGGAGACCTGCATCTGAGAATTGCCTTGCATTGGGATAGGAACCGTTAGTAGTACTTTGAAAACCCGATATTGACCAGCTGCATCGTCTGATCTCAATCCTATTGAACATGTGTTCTTGATGAAGCGGTTAGAGAAAAATATCTGCCACGAAGCTTACATCGGCCCTAAGAATATTTCTTATGGGGTACTATGTCTACCAGAGCAATATGTCAAAGCTGTTAATCATGAAAAACAATGTGTAGGTAATTACTTCTAAGGACTTCATATCTCTGGTTCTACTGATAGTAGCTGTTTCATTTTGGGCGTATTTTTTTCGTTATATGGTATGTAGCGTACTTTCCTACAATTAAGCACGGATATACCATAATCATAAAACTAACAAAGGTTATACCTTGAAGGCAAAATGGAAGCAGTAATAGTCAACTACAATAGCCTACCGTAAAACCGTAATTTGGAATTTACGCTCATTTACCCATCCCTCGAGAGGTATACGAGAGACCGCCGAAATGCAGGCAAAACAGGTCAGTCTTATTTCTGTTCTCAAACAATTCACTTAGTATATTTAAACTTAAGATCCGTAACCACTGTTTGTTAAGTTTGTTTAATAAATAAATCCTTCTAAAGAACATTTAATTAGTTGTACCCACACAACATGATGTAAGTAGTTTCATGAAAAATATTTCAATTTTTCGTAGAAAGTTACTGGAAACAAAGATTGTACATTTTTGCAATTTACATTTCCTTTTATCCTACATCCTGATCACAATATATTCATAAGTATTTACAATAGAGAGTTATATTTCAGCTCATTTTCTTCTTAAACTAGCAAAAATACTTTACACTTTTTAGGGTATTTTGTACACTATTTCAGTGTCAGCGTAAAGTGTAAAAAATGCACCTACTTTGCCTTATGACTCTGTATCTGCAAATCTGGGCACACTTTTTGACCTCAAAACACACCCAAAATCCTGATTGGGAAAATATAAAATCTATTTTGAATAATTTAATGACTAAGACGGATGAAAAAGATACTTACAAATCTCGTGATGGCCAGGCTTGGTAGAAAACTCAATCATGTAAAGTGGCACGCCGAGTACTGAATTTTCACTTAACGAATAAATTCTACTAACATTGGGACATCGCACGTTGATATCCTGCAGAACTTCAAGCAGTTCCTCATTGTTGTGATGTTTGAACTGAAATTGTAAGGTCCCTGTTAGGCACAGGGACAGAATGAGCAATGCAACACGAACCATGTCGTATCAGCTGATGGAATGAAATGTTTTCTTCCGGAGAGCGCCCGACTCCGGCGTCGGGACGCCTGCGTCTGTGCTCTGTGACGTCAGCTCTAGTATGGATTTTCTGATAGTTTGGAGGTCCTCGAACACCCACATAACGGACCCGAATACGGCATATTGTTAATTTGTTTATACATAAAAAAAACATTCAAACGTACGTAAATAAGGATGGTTTACTTTACCCGTTAACAAACATAAATTAGACCATTGGAATGTTCTAATGAATTTTGAGGCCGAACATTACAAATTGTTTGGCGATTAGGTTTGAAGGAATGTCATTGTCATTTTGATGCTAGTTCCATGGTATTTTGTACAGAGTGAATATGCAAACTATACTGAGTTAAATAAAGTTATTTAATTGTTACAGGAGAACAAGAGCTAGTGTATGTTTCCCTCTTATTTTAAACCATAAACCTTATTTTAAAGCCAAATTTTGTGTCATTATTGAAATGAAGCGACGCATCAGCCTTTAATCTATACAGAAACTTACGATCCTTTGTCAAAACTATCCAAAGTTGAGAGGTTAGTATAGAATAATTGACATGTAGGCTGTACTATCGTGAGCAGAAAAAATAGGAACACTTTTTTTCTAATGTAAATCTGTCTCTATTTGAATATGTAATCAGTAGCTGAAATAAAACAGATACCACTTAATTTATTTTTTATTTTAATGCTGTAGTTATTGCTATAGTAAATGATGGATGGCTAATGACACAAATTGCACTGCGTTATAACATTAACAAAAATTTGGTGGGTTACATTTTAAGAAAGTAGAGAATAAACGGTACGATTAGTAGAAATCCTGGATCAAAAGACAAAGGATATCCTAATGAAGTAGTTTTTTCTGGGTCTTGCCGTGGGCGTCGAACTTGACTTGACGTTTCGCTGATCATCCAGTCAGCTTCTTCGGAAGGATTCTAAAGACTGAATTTGTTGTATTACACACCTCGTTATATACCTAGGCGCCGCTTCGCTACGCTGGTCATTGGTCGCGACAGGGTTCCCAAACTGTCATCAAAGTGCAGTTGAAGTGCACATGTGGTAAGAGCTACATCGGACAAACAGGACGGAGTATCCAGTGCAGAATCAAAGAACGCTAGAGAAATACCAGATTTGGTACACGCATAGGTCGACGATAGCAGAACATGTCCATAATAACGAGAACCATAAAATCGACTACGAGGACGTCAATATATTAGACAGAAATACGCGCTATTATCCGAGAATCATTAGGGAATCAGTGGAAATTATGAATAACGTGAACAGAGAGGATGGGTATCGACTTAGTAACACGTGGAGACTGGTATTGCCAAGTACCAGCACCGTAGTAAGTCACGGTCAACCGAACACGACGAATGAGCAGCGAAGCGAACCAAGCGCGACCAATGACCAGCGAAGCGAAGCGGCGCCTAGGTATATAACGAGGAGTGTAACACAACAAGTTCAGTCTTTAGAATCCTTCTGAAGAAGCTGACAGGATGATCAACGAAACGTCAAGTTCGACGACCACGGCAAGACCCGGAAGAAACTGCTTCATTAGACAACGGCCGTGAAAACCTGCATTCTACTAAAGGATATCCTACTTAACAAGAAACTAACTATTAGTATTTCGTTATTGCACCATTTCTATTTATAAAGTCTGTTTGGCATAGAATTAAATAACCTTATACAATAATCATTAGTAATAATATTTTCTCATGCATTATCTACTATTTCCAGCAATTCTTCGGCATTCCGTGGTCTCACATTTCGTTTTTGGATACTTCTTACGAATAGCCCCCATACTTCTTCCACAGGGTTAAGATCTGGGCCAGATAAGAACATCGATGTTGTTATCTTGAAACCAGTTAGCTACGGTATGAGCAGTATGAACGGAACAATTGTCTTGTTGAAATATGAACTCATTATTAGGAAATAATTGTGACACGGAAGGGAGCATAATAATGTCTAAAATCCTAATATACGTTTCATTATTAAATCGTTCCTCAATATGCCACAAAACACCAGGACCACGTGCCGATATTCAAGTCCACATATTGACGGAAAATCTACCACGTTTATCATTGTTAGATATATATTTCTCATAGAGTATTCGGAGGGCGGTAAATACGAATACGACCGTTGTGTGTTGACTGGAAAGTTTTTTCACAGATTACATTGTTCCAAACATTTTTACATCATGCGCTAAAAATTCAAGCGCAAATCCTACTCGAGCTTATTTAAGTAAGTATTTCTGTGCTGCTGCATGACAGCGTAGCTCCGATTCTCTTACTCGCCGGCGACCAGTACTACTAGATCCAGGAAAATTCGTTTCTTCACCAGCCTGAATAACTGAGTAAAATGAATCGTCTACTAAAGCATTTACCAATTGCAAATCTTGTTGTTGAGTTGATATCCTTCGTCGCCCTGATCCAGGATTTCTACTAATCGTACCGTTTATTCTCCACTTCCTTAAAATGTTACACACCGAATTTTTGTCAACATTATAACGCAATGCAATTTGTCTCATTGACCATCCATCTTCTGATTTAGCAATAACTCCAGATTTAACTAAATCGCTTATATGAGGCATATTAGTTGTTTGCACACTTGCAATAAATTATGACAACTAACTGACAATGTTACAAAAATTAAAGTTAGATGTACACAACTATATTTTAGCAAAATACCGTTATAAGACATGTCCTATTTTTTTTGCTCACGACCGTACCCAATAAACACTCTGTTGCGTAATATTTACATGAGTTGTTTTTCCAATGTAACATGTGACTTCTATTCGTGTATCGTGACATCAAATAAATATTCTCAACATGGCATGTAATTCTTATAGAAACAATATACAATCTTTTATATAAAAGTTACATAACATTTTTACGTAAAATCTATGTAGTAATTTTACAACAATAAACCTTTATTTCTAATTAAGAATAAAAGAAATAATAGGGTTTTCCCAGAAAAAAAATTATTGCTGAATTACTTAACTCACATAAAAAAATGATTTATGGCATATTTATTATCTTATTAATTTTACTAATAGTAACAAAAAAAAACTTGAAGTTTGAAAAATATTGGGTTCATTTTAAACAGCCATAAATTGGCGTGTTGTGACGTCAACACCCTGAAATCCAATCACAGAGGTTGTCTCTGTTCAAGATTGTTTATTAATCTGAGTCTCTGTTAACATAACATAACCTCTATTTATTTACAGCACTCAGCACTTTTCTACTTTAGGTAAATTATCAGCGGCACCTTTAACATATCCCTCTTCCACTTGATTCCATTTTGATTGTAGAATTAATAAAACATAAACCAGAAACTGATAAATTAATATTTTCACTCCAAACAATACAAATATAAAAATATAAATTTAACGTTTTAGGTTAGTCATCTGATGTGTAATGTCGGTGAAGGTTAAACCTAAACTACAGTACAAAATATTAACGTCCGTACACGAATAACTTGTGCGGCATTTATCTGGATTCTGATTGGCCAATATTTACACATCCACTTCTTTAGACCAATCACACTACAAGCATTACAAATTGAAATTCTGCGAAGTTTTAGAGGAAAGCTTTCTTTAACACACAGTTAGAATCTATTACAAACTAATTATATCCGTAATCTCATTGGTTTTCCGGGTAGATACGTAATTCTTGCTCGTAAAAATGCCTGTTTTAAAAAGCAGTGAAATTATCAGCAAGTTGTTTTAACGATATTTTCTTAGAAATAATTCTTATTAGAAAAGTAAATTGTTGTAAATTAATAAAATGTTTTATTATATCATTTTCACGACACAAATTGTTAAAATAAAATTAGTGAGAAAACCCTATTGCATTTTAATTTTTTTCACTTTTCTCTCGTATCGTATCTTACCTTTAACATAACTGTATTTCTCTGCAAATTTAATTAAGTTATTAGAAGCCAGGGGCTTGTGTGGAAGGGGATTGCACATTGAAAAAACGCGGACATACGACCATTTCCTCCGACAATGCCAGTGCCGGAGCCGGGATTCGAACCCGGTGGTGCGATGCCCTTGTGATTAATGGCGATTGCCACCTCGCGCCTTAACCCACACGGCTATCGACCAGAGTACTTATACACTTTACTTATGCACGCCTAAACCAACGTCTTATGTACTCTAATGATTTATCCACTAAGCCACCGTGATTTCTGATTTGTGAGATGCCAAAAGCAGTAGAAGATATTGTCGGTGGTAATAAGTTATCGTTATTGTGTGAACTTGGGATATGGATGAAGATTTAGAATACGTACAATTTTTAACAGACAATTAATATGTTATTTAATACATGTAGCGATTCAACTAATTGCGGACTCCTTATGATTTGAAACCCTATTATTACAATTTTTTTATTTGAATACCCAAAGCTCATTTTTTCCTGTTGGTTAAATTATTTGATATTTCACAAAAATAGTGCCGACGAACTTGATCGCATACGATCGTATCGACTTGGCTTATCCATCCAATATGGCAGCACACGCCATCTAGTTCTCAAGTGATAAACACAAAAATTCTGCATATGTTGAGAAAAGTTTCGCCAACCATGTAGGCATTAGCCGGGAGATGGATGACATTATAAAAATAGCAATTATAATTAACATCATATTTTCAAAAACTGCGATACTGAATGTTCAAAACTTCCATGAACCGGCAAAGAAAATGTACAGGGTGGACCATTAATAAGAAGCCATAGTTCAGGGATAGATTTGTTTGGGTCAAAATATGAGGATATAACCAAATATGCTTCAGTAAAATGTTGCTGTGGAAAAAGATACAGGGTGTCAAATTTCTAATTTTTTTTTCGTGTTTTTTTGCAATAACTCAACAGCCGCTTGACTGATCTTCGCCAAAGAGGAACTTTTTTTATTCTAAGAAACAATAATTTATGTATTACATCACATTAGATCATAGAGGGCGCCGCAGGATCTGTATCTGATGATGAATTTTTAAATATGAGTAATGTTTATGTTGTAAGTTATTAATTAGATACATATCTTGCAAGTTTATATATTTGGGTACACGGTTACAACACAAACAACAAAAGCCTATGATAACAAAACATTTAAAATACAATTTAATTAGTAATTGTAATGTTTACATATCCGTATTTGTAATGAACTGTTTTCTAGCCATAAAAGCCATTTTCTGGGACTTTTGTATCACTTCTGGGCATTTCACTAGTTTTTTCAGTTGGCAATTCTGAAAAAATCCTTCATTCCGGGGAAAACCGTTGGTGTCGTCGTTGAAAGTCGTTAAACCTAGAACACAAAGAAAGGGAGGTTTACGAGGTTTACGAGGTTTACGAGGTTACTGAGAACAACCAGTACATAGATGGGAGCAGTTAATGAGAGAGGCTCAAACCCATTTGGTTAGATCCCCTTCCATTGACCTACCCTCCTCCATCCCATTATCTTCCTTTATTTACTCCACATCCGAAAATAATACAATTACCATTATTTTTTATTTTTGTACGTATAAATAGGAGAGTAAATAAAACTTAATAACACAAAAATCTTTACTATACAGGGTGTCTCACCGGGAACTGAATCGATCGATATAGAGAAAAGTACGCATCAGAATATTTTGAAAATTTAGATAATTACTAATGTCGGTGTGGCCAATCCAACTAAAATAATTACAATCAGCTGGCACTTCAGCTTATACCGGAAGTCGATACCAACTTGCTTATTTCAAATGGAGCACCCTATATATTTTAGGGTTTTCGACAAGAGCATAAAATTCTGAGTCGAAAATATGTAACATATCCTACACCTAAACCTAGCCGTTTCAGAGATATTTGACATTTTATAGAAAATTTGACAGGTGCAACGGTTTGCAAGAACCGTTGTTAACTTTCTTCGTGTAAAAGATCCTCATTTTCTTCTTGTCACGTAAAAAGAACACAACGAGAACTACCTTCTACAACTGAAATAAATTCAATAATATCATACCAAGTGTTCCGTTTTTCGCGTTACATTTTGTCAACTTCAAACCGCGAAAACTTGTTTAGGCCAAATGGAACACCCTGTATTTTTTTACGTCAAGTTGTGTAAAATTGAATTCCCTTTTTTCTGATATTAGCATTGTGGGGGTTAAAGTTACAACTTTTTGAAATATTTGCGATTTTTTTAGAAATTCATGAATTGTTGTAATCATTTCATCAAAATAGCCATGATTAGAAACAATCAGTCATTATCTTATGTCAAAAAATGCCAGCACGTTTAAATTACACCCACGAAGACTTTTTAAATTTGTATATTATTTATGGAGGATGTGATAAAGTAATATCAAGAACTTGCAACACATTTGCTACTCGATATCTAGAAAAACGGAAACCGTCACCAAACACTGTGAAACGCATAATGGAAAATTTTAAAAATTATTGCTCTGTCAAGGCCTACTATTGATGACGAAAACATTGAAATAGTCATTCTGGGATATTTTCATGCATTTCCAAGGATGTCATTAAGGCAAGCTGCTCTGGAATCGGGATTATGTAAGGATTCAATTCACAGAATCTTATTAAAACATAAGTTTCACCCGTTTTCATCCCATATGGTTCAAGGATTAAAAGAAACAGATTTCCTAAGAAGACAGAATTTTTGTGAGTTTATTCTAATAAGGTCTGAGGGTCGCGATTCTTATTTGGAAAATATTATATGGACAGATGAAGCAAAATTTACTAAAAATGGACTTTTTAATAGACACAATTCGCATTATTGGAGTGACTCAAATCCTCATGTGTTCAGAGAGCGAAACTTTCAGGAAAGTTGGCAGTTCAATGTTTATTGTGCCATAAGAAACGATAGAGTGGTGGCATTACAATTTTATCAGGAAAATTTAAACGGTAAATTAAATTTTCTCTTCTGCTAATATGTATAGGTAAATTTTGTTTTTTTTTAAGGTGAAAGATATCTGAATATCTTACAAAATTTGAATAATAACTATTTACAAAATTTACCTCTCGCCGAACATAGAAACATTTTTTATCAGCACGACGGTGCTGCGCCACATAACGCATATTTAATTAATAATTATTTACAAGAAACTTTTTATGATCAATGGATTGCCAATAATGGAGTAAGTAAGAGTAAGAAATGCATTTCAAAACATTTCACAGGATTCAATTAGAAGAGCTACCCATGAGGAACTAACGCTAAGATGCGAAAAATGTGTCGAGGTTCGAGGGCGGAATTTTGAGCAATTATTAAGTTAAAATGAAATCATATTTTAAATTGATCTTATCTCTGCTATTTTAGTTGATGCCATATCTTCAATTCGATTAATACGCATGTTACAGTGTTAGTGTTATTTTGCGTTTTTGTGGATATCGAGTAGCAAATGTGTGCTGCAAGTTCTTGATATTACTTTATCACATTCTCCATAAATAATAAACAAATTTATAAAAGTTTTCGTTGGTATAATTTAAACGTGCTGGCATTTTTTGACATAAGATAATGACTGATTGTTTCTAATCATGGCTATTTTGATGAAATGATTACAACAATTCATGAATTTCTAATAAAATCGCAAATATTTCAAAAAGTTGTAACTTTAACCCCCATAATGCTAATATCAGAAAAAAGGGAATTCAATTTTACACAACTTGACGTAAAAAAATACAGGGTGTTCCATTTGGCCTAAACAAGTTTTTGCGGTTTGAAGTTGACAAAATGTAACGCGAAAAACGGAACACTTGGTATGATATTATTGAATTTATTTCAGTTGTAGAACGTAGTTCTCCTTGTGTTCTTTTTATGTGACAAGAAGCAAATGAGGATCATTTACACGACAAAAGTCACAACGGTTCTTGCAAACCGTTGCACCTGTCAAATTTTCTATAAAATGTCAAATATCTCTGAAACGGCTAGGCTTAGATATAGGATATGCTACATATTTTCGACTCAGAATTTTATGCTCTTCTCGAAAACCCTAAGATATATAGGGTGTTCCATTTGAAATAAGCAAGTTGGTATCGACTTCCGGTATAAGCGGAAGTGCCAGCTGCTT
Organism: Leptura quadrifasciata; assembly: GCA_963675555.1. Taxonomy (NCBI): domain Eukaryota; kingdom Metazoa; phylum Arthropoda; class Insecta; order Coleoptera; family Cerambycidae; genus Leptura; species Leptura quadrifasciata. The sequence goes on along the minus strand of OY776681.1, from coordinate 5,536,597 downwards.
GTAATTATTTTAGTTGGATTGGCCACACCGACATTAGTAATTATCTAAATTTTCAAAATTTTCTGATGAGTACTTTTCTCTATATCGATCGATTCAGTTCCCGGTGAGACACCCTGTATTTTACCTAAGCCCCAAATTTTGCCTCCTCGAAACTCTCCTTCGTGCCGCATTCCGTCGGCTCTCCAAAAGACCCCATATCCATGGAACCATCCTTGAAAAAATTCTCCTTCATATCTGAAAAGAAAAAAATCGACAATCGTACATAAAGAAGTATAGTATAGTTCAAAGATTCCCTGCAAATAAAAATGCAAGAAAACTTTACGAGCTCATTATTAACGCTGGCGAACCAGTCGGTATGGTGTCATCAAACAAGCTGACGTACAAAATCTTATAAAGGTAAGTGATTCAATTTGCCGGCAGACTAGTACAGAGAGTAGCGGTATTTTAATAAGGTCGTAAAGATTTTTTTGCATTTTTTTATCTGCAGAGAATGTTTGAACGATACTACACATGTACACAACAATTTAGAATGCAAGTTTTAAGAGGCCCCCTCTTTTTTAATTTTAGAATTCGTTTGGACGGTCTTAAAAGCACATGACAAGGTAGGAAATGAATTTCATAACTTTGCTGTGCAAGCTCTGTGATAAAATAAGAATTCCACTTATTGTAAAATTGTAAAATACACTTACTTGGCGCTATCGGGAAATGTTAATACGCCAGATCCATGAAACAACCCATTTTCAAACATGCCATCATATCTTGTCCCATCTGAAAACAGCAAATGACCTTCACCTTGTCTTTGTCCCTCATTATTCCACGTACCTACATACACGCTACCATCTTCATAGCGGTAACCACCGCTAGCGACAACTGGAACTACAAATATATTTTAAAAATATCTACAGATTTAAAAAAAAGTAATTTTCTTACAGGAATCGTCGTCCATTTTTACTAAAAACTGTTTTTAATTATGCTTCAATAAAATAATTTGGAGCTAAAATGTACATTAACGAGTTAATTTAATTATATTACAACATTATTTCATTTTAAATCAATAATTAGATGCCTAATGTATAATACTTTAGAAGGCTTTATAAGTATGGCATCTCTGCAACCAGTAATATAAGATATGGTATATCTGGCTGCCGATAAGTGAGTTGCCGATTTAATAAAATGGCTCTTCGCTCTTGAGTATTTTACCTGTTCTGGTGCAGATTTTATTTGTAAATATACACTGTAAAAGTTTTTTTCCAAATGGACTCGACTAGAGAAATTAAACTCAGACTTTTCGCAGGCGAAAGGGTATTTTGGTGTAAATTTGACCGCTCTGATCCTACCAGAGTGAAGATCTTGTTTTCTTTATTAGTAATATATATTAATTAACTGTTTTATAATCAATAATTAATTAGTTTCTGCTTCTAGGTAGTTTTTATCCAAGGAGTATTGACCTCCGCAATCAGTAATACACGTGGCGGTATAGCAGGTTGCCTATGAGTCCACAGCCATTTGACTATGTTAGACTAATTGTTTTGTTTCCAGTTATTTTTACGACTTGTGGCCGAGTTTTGTCTGCGCCTAGCTGGCGTAGATTTTGTCGGCAAATACGCACTGTTTGTAAATACAATAGTTTTTTGTCGAAATGGTATCAACTAGAGGGATTAAACTTAGATTTTTCGAAGGAGAAAGAGTGCTGTGCTACGAGCCTGATCCTACCAAAGCGAAGGTTTTGTACGACTCTAAAGTAAGTATAAGTAATCTAACCTGAACTGGTCGTTTTTTTTATTGATGATAAACTACTGTGGCTTTATAATCAATAATTTATTAGGTTCTAGATATAGTTGTTAATAAAGATCACCGTGGAAGGAAGAATATAGAGTACTTGATCCATTTCCAAGTAAGTTGTAAAGTTTGGTTTTGTTCCTTTTTAACTTGTTTGTATTTTAGGGATGGAATTCATCTTGGGACAGATGTGTAGGTGAGGAATATGTTCTTAAAGATACGTCAGAGAACAGGCAGTTACAGAAGGATCTCGCGGAAAAATCGCAGTTGCAACTGTAAGTTTTCCCCTCAGTTATGTTATATTAGTTTAATTTTACTTTTCTTTGTATAGTGGAGCATATCTATATAGAAAAGAGAGGAAGAAAAACAGGAAGACAAGTGAAAGAGCTTCTGCATCAGAGGATGGTAGTTCGGGTAGTCCTGCTAGAATGGACACAGACGATGGACACGGTGACCACGGTGTAACGAGCAGCTCCGAAGATGACTCATCATTGGAGGATGAAAGTATTCACATAGAATTAACAACCGAGCTGAGGCAAATTCTTGAAACTGACTACTATTTTATAAAAGACAAAAATAAGGTTGTTTTTTATACCAATCTTATTTAAATGATTGTTTTAATTTGGTTTAATTTCAGTTGATGAAGTTGCCTGCCGAACCAAATATCGTAACGATTTTGGAGTCCTATTATAGACATTATGCCACCAATCAGATATGCGGTTTGTCTGAGAAATCGAATGTAAGGTATCGGCCGCCTCCAGCCAATATGAATAATGTAAAGCCAAAGCCAGAAGACATTCAGAAAAAGTGAGTTTATATCATGCAAGGACCACTTTGATTTGATGAAGTGGTTAAAAAATAAGCAACTGATTACATGGCCATCTAATATTTGTTTTTAGTTTAACGGTATGCAGAGAAGTCATGGATGGGCTGAGGATTTATTTCGATTTTACTTTGAATGATCTGTTGCTGTATAATCCTGAGAAAGGCCAAATTAAAACCAAGCAGGCTGTGTGCCAACCACCGATAGCTGAAGTAAAAAATGAGTAAGTACTTTGTTTTTGACTGTGTTTTGTTTATAAAGCAGGGATTAGTTTTTTGCCTAATACATGAGGAGAAAAAGTTTTGAGGTTATGAAAAAAATGTGCACATGTTGATGTTTGTTTGAAGGTGAAATATGCTGACTATGGCAAAATCACCTTGTGCAGGTGTAAAATTTCAAATTTCGTACACAGTGCAACATTTTGGCAACTTCAGCGTTTTGTTTCTAAAAGAGGGACAAATATTCAAGTTATTTGAGGTGGTAAAACTTCGTACACATTTTTGAAACTACTGGAAGGAAAACATAACAACTTAAACTTTATAATAAAACCATATAAAATTTATAACCTCTTGCATTGATACATACAGGATGTACTTAGAAAAAGGGGTGTTATCTGACGCAATAACTTATGCCAATAATTTTTTTATTTCCAAGACTAGTATAGTTAAAACTTGCTGAAGCATGGTCATAATTTGCATCTAGTGTTTTTTTTAATCATTCTTATATATATCTTGTGTTTTTGCGATAGGGTTAAGTTGGAAGATGAATACAATAATTCGAATAATATGAACAACGGACACATTAACAACAATGGAACTGATAGCGCTCAATTGAATACAAGGCGGCGCACCCTGAGGTCGAATAGAAGTGATTCGCAAAGTAACGGGAATGTTACTCCGCCTGAAAATAATGGAAATAATGTCATGAAAGCTGGATCGAGGTAAGAAATCATTAATATAAAATTGGCACATGTCTGCCTAGATTTAAATAAATTGACAGTAGCTTTTCATTTGTTTCCATGATTTCATGGCCTTCTATCATATAGTTACAATTGGTCTGAAACCACAGCCAGCTATAGGTAAATTTTCTCACCTCTTTGTAACTCAAGGCCATCAGACCTGCTCTTATATTTTTTTAATAGTTTCTATTTAAAATATTTTTTTACATCCGAGTGGGCAAAATGTGGCCATTTGATTTCCCAAATTTCAGAATTTTATGTTTAAAATTCTAGAAAAAGGTGGGGGGGGTAGGTATTTTCTGGGTCATCCGGTATAGGATTTATAAATATACAGGGTGTTCGTTTTCAACCTACCCCCTAGACGTATCTCCGGATTGAATGGGAATATCGTTTTGAAATTTTGGTCGAATCCTCTACCCATTCGACCAAAATTTCAAAACGATATTCCAATTCAATCCGGAAATACATCTAGGGGGTAGGTTGAAAACGAACACCCTGTATAATGGTTGTCTTTATTTTTGATTACGTGTTCTGCAATCATTTGTAAACGCCTTGTGCATAGATTGACGTAAGACCAATTTTTTTAGCGTCGGTAGCAGCAACTCTGACATAACAGGCCCAATGGCAAAAACGCTCTCCTGGAGGCTTCTGCCGGAACATGTATATAGCCAACAGCCTCCTCCACCTTGCTTGGTTTACGGAGCTACTCACCTTACAAGACTGTTTGTTAAACTGCCGGAATTATTAATGGCTTCGACCATAACGGAAGACAAGGTGAAGGTTCTACTTAGACACATCGACTTGTTAATAGAGTAAGTGTTCCTTTGTGTAACGCATGTATTATTGTTATCGCATGGAATGGTCAGTTATTAATTACTATACATTTAATTATATTTTACAAATTACATTATAAGGAAATACCAATATGTTTATTGGAATGAAAAAGAAGAAAAAAAAATAAATCGAAGGCTCACAAAGCCTATTGAAAATATTAGAAACTATTAAGATTGAGGTATTGTTGTCGATATAAGAGATAAACGGTCAATTATAGACCTAACTGTATCTACCGCCTGAGGCAATTCCAATCTTAAATTCAGCAGGTAATACATTTTTTACATCATAATCTTGTACAATATAGATAGATTGGATATTAAAGTGATAAAATCAGTATGTAAATGTGCGTTCTAATGTTTAACAATTAAACCTTGTCATAGCTTGATGTGCCCAAACACATAATAAATAATTTTTGCCTGTTTGCTAAAAATTAAAAATCAACCGCATTTTCAATCGTCAATTCCTTGTCGCTGCTTGTTGAAAATCATACACGAAAAAGTATTTTTTCTAGGAAATTTTGTAAGCTTTCATTTAGGTTGTATGAAATTTTGTCGTAAAATCAAAAAAAAATGATATGTACAACCCATTTAAAATGCGGGCACCTTTCTAAAATTTCTATTTGTAGACCGATTTAAATGATTTTTTTTTTTTTAATTATAGAGCTTCAATAACTATTGTGGTGCAAAATTTCAGATCAAAATTAAAAATTTCGAGGCCTATTTCGATTTTTTTTCAAGGCCAAAAATCCATCCTGACTACGCCACTGGATTCAGAATACCTTCAAATGGGTATGACCGAAATTTAACAAACAAATATTGGTTTCTAACAGAAATAAAATGGCTAATAAAAATAATTATCCGTAATATAGAACATGTTTAAAGAAAACAAATATTGCCAATATTGAATAACTGATGGTTATAATTTTTAAAATTCAGCTGATAACGATCTAAACGAGCATTATCAAATCAAATCAGTTTATTTATGCTATATACAAAAGTAGTATTTGCACAAGTCGATATTTACAATAAGAGAACAAAAAGAACATTATAAAAATATATACAGATATCATATATACCACAATAAAACATAGAAATATAGAACAAACTTTAGATTTAGACAAACATTTTTAATCATTTTAAATCATCATTGAACTTATATGATAGAAATTCATCATACGAGTAAAAAGCTTTTTTGAGCAAAATGGACCTTATTTTTTTCTTGAAACTCGGATTTGGTGAGCATTTTATATCGGCTGGTAGTTTATTGAGAAATTTGGGTGCTAAAATTTGAATTCTCTTTTGACTTTTTGTTAGTCTAACGTAAGGTATTGTTAACATATCTTTGTGTCTTGTATTGTAATGATAGACACGTTCTTCTCTGTTTAAACTCTGAGTATATAAATTCTTTTTAGCATACAAAAGCAACTCATATATATATTGCTGGAAATGTAAGTATATTTAACTCACGAAACTGTTCTCTACAATCAGCCCTATAATTTAAGTTCGCTACTATACGTATTGCTCGTCTTTGTAGAGCAAAAATTCTGTTCCAATTTGACACTTGTCGCCATACTAGAACAGCGTAGGAAAGCAAAAAGTGGCATAGTGTAAAGTATGCATTTTTTAGAGCCTCTTTACCTACTTCATTATCTAGATTTCTCAAAATAAATGTATTTTTTGACAATTTTTTTGATGAATTTTCTATATGTACATGCCAGATCAATTTATTATCAACATAAACTCTCAAGAACTTTGTTGATTCCTGAGGATCACGAACATTGTGTCCTATTTTATCAGGCAGTGAGAAGATCATGTGCACTGTTTTATCTCGATTTAATGTGAGTTTATTTGCTTTGAACCAAAGCTCTGCCCTTGACTCTACCTCACATGCCACTGCTGAAAGTTGTTCAATGCTATTACTTTGAACCGAAATAGTTGTGTCATCTGCAAAAAGTATGTCACTAGAGTGTTCATTTAAATTTGGGAAATCATTGACATATATTAAAAAGAGAAGGGGCCCAAGTACTGAACCTTGGGGCACCCCATGTGTTATTTTTGTTTTATTTGAATATTCATTATTTATTTTAATGGTTTGATATCTATTGGTTAAATATGATCTTAATAGTGTAATCTATTTAACTTTTCTAGCAGTATTTCATGTGAGACGCAGTCAAATGCACACATGTTCCCGACCCTCAAGAGCCTCCACAATCTATTCTAGCAGATCTAGAATTGCAGAGGTGGTATTTTTTGATTTTCTAAAACCAAATTGTTTGTTATAAAAGATGCTATTATTTTCAAAGTAGTTCGCTATTTGTTCTGCCAAGCATTTTTCAACTATCTTTAAACGGATGGGAAGCAACGACACAGTCCTATAGTTATTTGCATCATTTGCGTCTCCTTTTTTATAAATCGGTATTAAATAGCCTCTTTGAGGCAGTCTGGAAAGCAAGCTTCTTTAATACACAAGTTTATCAGTTTACATAATGGCGATATTATCAAATTTTTAATAGATTTTATCAGAAATATATTAAGACCAAAAATGTCTTTGCTGTGTTTATTTTTTAATGAATCAATAGCGTCTCTCACATTATTATGAGTTATAAGTTTAAAATGAAATAAGTTTGTATGGGATAATTCTGCATTATGCATTATATCTATAGGTCTGATCTCACTATCACCCAACTCTTCCAAAAGATTACCGGCAACTTCACTAAAAAAAGTGCTAAACTGATTTGGAGTTAAATTACTGTTACGTGCTTACACTTTTCAGTAAACACTTTGTGGATTCGAATAACTTGCAACAAGAATTTTCACAAACCACTGATTTATTTAATCACTAAAATTACACTAGTAAATACTTAAAAATCACACAACTAATAATAACTTAATCTAATATAAATTCACTACTTTTAAAACACTATGTACTTTTCTGTTCTAAACTTGACAACTTTTGTCTAACCTAAAAACTCTCTGTTTGTTTACTTCACTGAACTGAACTCTATTGCCTACTTCACTCAACTGAAATCTTCTTCTACAACTGTCTCTGTAACCAGAACCACAGATTACCCAGAACTGTACTGGATACTAAACTGAACTGTTTATCCTTCACTAAACTGTACTGTACTGTTCCATCTGCTGGAGTCACCTCTTTATATACACACTTGGAATCCTTCTAGAACTCTTTTCTAGAATTCTCCATAGTTTTCTACCATGTAATAGATGATTGTTCGTCAATTGGCTCATAGACGGCGCCACCCTACTAGTCAGGGAAGTAACTAAGCTTCTGAGGAAAACTTTGAACATGAACTTAATCACATCTTTCCTTGTTAGAGGGCAGCACATGACACTGCCCCCTCCTTAAGCCTGAACGTCCCGGTCAGGCAATTCAGATTCCCCAATATACGGTCCTTCCCAAGGTGAGCGAGGCTTCGAGAATCCTTCTTCACTCCGCTGTGGGTTATACAGCCAAACCGAGTCTCCCACCTTGAATCCTGCTGAACTGGCATTGCGGTCATATCTAGCCTTCATTCGATCACCACTCCCTGTAGGTGACCTCTTGGCAGCCACATTCGCACAAACCTTGCAACTGCGACACCAAGCCTCTACATCCTGACAGCTATTTACCCAGTAAAATCGCTCCCGTACTCTAGCCAAAGTCTTATTTCTGCTAAAGTGCTCTCTGGATATTCCCTCGTGCACTTCCCGAAGTACTTTTGGTACTCGGCACCTGGGTATCAGCAACCGCATGGTAACTTCTTTCCCATCCGGGCTCTCCCATGCTCTCCGTAATAGTCCATCTATAACCTTAAGTGAATCCCATTGCGCCCATAAAACCTTCAGTCCAACACTTTTACTGGAAACGTCCTTCCATTCCGGGCGGATTCCTTTTTCTTTCGCCTTCAACATTGGTCCAATTTCATCGTCGTTCAGTTGTTCCTCTCTTAGAACTTTCTTTGACCAGTCCTTCGGAACCTCTATCTTAACTGCCTTCACTTCTGCTATATCCTGCTGCGTTTTTACATTCTCGGCATTCACTTCATTAGGGCTCCTCTGGCGACAGTACCTCTTGACATGCCCCAATTTGCCGCAATTATAACAGCGGATTACTTTTGTCGGACCTCCAGCACTTCGCTGCTGCTTCGGCTCCTGTTTCGGCGGTTGCGGTTCCTGTTTCAGCTCCGGTCGCGAACTTAATTCGTTTAGTAATTGTGCGACCATTTTCTGTATGTCGGTTAACATAACAATCAATCTCCTCTTATCAGAGCGAACTTCCTCTTTCCTTGCAGTGTTTACTTCCCCAGGATTCCGTTCTCGACACTGCCGCATCATATGTCCTGGTTTGCTGCACTGATAACACCGAATCACCTTCCTTGGCTGTCCATCGCTCTGTTCTCTTTCCTGCTTCCTTGGAGCATCTGGTTTGTTCATCAACTGGCTTATCATTTTGTGCAGGTCAGCCATCAAAGATTCCATATTTGATTTTTCTAAATGGTTCCCTTCTTCTACTTTCATGGCTCGTACTCTCGGATGTAGAGTCTCTTCATAAGCGGCTTCAACTTCGAGGGCATGGATCAAGGCTTCGCTACCAGTCTTAGCTCGAGATAATCTAAGGACTCGCCTGATCTCCTCGTCTCTTATGCCATCAATGAAAGTATCAACTGTTAACTGTTCCTGGAATTCTTTGGGTGCATCCGGGTAAGCCAGGTACGTCAGTCGCTCAACAGCTGCTTCAAAATCTTGTAAACTTTCCCCAACCTTTTGTGTGCGTGATTTGAGCTGAGTCCTGTATACTTGGGCGAGGTGTTGGTCGCCATATCTTAGATCTAGTGCAGCTTCCAAAACTTTAAAATCCCGTTGCTGCGTCACTGGGATACTCTGAAGCAACTCTGAGGCTTGACCTCTTAATGCTAGAACCAATGCCATAGCTTTGTCTTCGTTACTCCAATTGTTTGCGTATGCCGCTGCCTCAAATTGTCTTTTATAGGTTGACCAAGAAGTTTGACCATCAAAGGAAGGCGGTTGTAATCGAGGACCTGACGATGATAATACCAGCTGACCTCCTTGTTCTCTTAACAGTCGGTTAAGTCGCTCTACCTCTCCTTCAACTGCACGAAATTTTTCTTCCATATCAGTAACTTTCCCTTTAACTCCACTAACTTCCCCTTCGACACCAGTAACTTTTCCTTTGACTTCAGTTACTTCCTCTTCAACCTTATTTACTTTTCCTTTGACATCACCTACTTCTTCTTCGACTGCGGTCACTTTTCCTTCCACGCCAGTCACTTTTTGTTCAACTTTATCTACTTTTTCCTTGACCTCATTAGTGGCTGACAGGATAGCATCTTGTTGCACCTGTATAATTTTTCTCAATTCTTCTTGACGTCTCTCTTGTTCTTCTTTTTCTTCTTGGCGTCGTTTCTCTTGCTCTTCCTTTTCTTCTTGACGTCGTTTCTCTTGTTCTTCTTTTTCCTCTAGCATCATTTTTCTAAATGCGGCGAACATGTCTTGCATTTGTTTTTCAGCGGCCATGCTTCTTGTTTCCATTCAAAAACTAACAAACAACACTAACAAGTCTTATTTAAAGTCTATATCTGGTATACGTCAAATATGTCCACAAAATCCTCACACTAGCACAAATAAGTCTTGTCCAATATCGATATCACTTTCCAGTTCGACTCACTTCACTATCTCCAGTGGTTTCCAAATAGAACACTATGGAACTTTGTCGAATTCTTCAAAAATTCTGTTGCAATTCCGCTTCTGACACCAATTGTTACGTGCTTACACTTTTCAGTAAACACTTTGTGGATTCGAATAACTTGCAACAAGAATTTTCACAAACCACTGATTTATTTAATCACTAAAATTACACTAGTAAATACTTAAAAATCACACAACTAATAATAACTTAATCTAATATAAATTCACTACTTTTAAAACACTATGTACTTTTCTGTTCTAAACTTGACAACTTTTGTCTAACCTAAAAACTCTCTGTTTGTTTACTTCACTGAACTGAACTCTATTGCCTACTTCACTCAACTGAAATCTTCTTCTACAACTGTCTCTGTAACCAGAACCACAGATTACCCAGAACTGTACTGGATACTAAACTGAACTGTTTATCCTTCACTAAACTGTACTGTACTGTTCCATCTGCTGGAGTCACCTCTTTATATACACACTTGGAATCCTTCTAGAACTCTTTTCTAGAATTCTCCATAGTTTTCTACCATGTAATAGATGATTGTTCGTCAATTGGCTCATAGACGGCGCCACCCTACTAGTCAGGGAAGTAACTAAGCTTCTGAGGAAAACTTTGAACATGAACTTAATCACATCTTTCCTTGTTAGAGGGCAGCACATGACATTACTATCGTTCTGTATCTGTGAATGTGTATTATTTCTTTTTTTATTTATAATTTGCCACATGGTTTTTATCGAATTTTGAGAATTTTTTATTAAGTTCTCATTATTAGATTTCTTGGCATTAATAGTAACTTCTTATATTTGGTTTTGTAATCAGATAATTCCCTTTTGAGATAATTACTTTTATATTGTTTATATAGTTCTGACAGAAACATGAATTTCGACCACATTTCACGCAGGTCTTGGTTGAACCAATTTGAGTCATAAGTTGAATTTTCAGGGAAAGCATCAACCATTGCGTTCTTTATTTTTTCTATGAATAATAACAATCCAGCTTGGCATCATCAATAAATTCCCAAGGTATATTTTCTACATTAGTGAAAAATATTTGTTTACCTTGTTCAGTTATTGGCCTACTGGTTTTTCTTATTTTAGATATTTTATGAATTTTACCAAACTGAAAATTTAAAATCTGGCAATAATGATCTGAAATACCTAAATCTATACATAATGATGAGCATAAATTACTATTAAAGTTGACGAAAATATTATCAATACATTTATTTTGTCGTGTATTTGAAGTTATCTGTTGAAAGTTATAAGTTAATAATAAATCTGTTAGGCTTGCACACTCTCTGCTATCCGATCCATGAAGTATTAAAATCACCAGTTAAAATGATATTTGCAGTTGGTAAATTGTTTAGTGATTGCTCCAATATACTTAGAAAGAGCTTATAATCTTCAGATGCTGATAATATTAGTGTTAGTGATCTGTAGACGCACATTATATAAAGATTTTGCTTAGGTAAACAATATTATTTAAACAATTATGAATTACATGACGAATATTCAAAATATTTCGATAACATGACATAAATTTTAATTATGCTATATTTGTGTTATAAACCAATATTTTTTTGTTAAATTTCGCTCATACCCATTTGATGGTATTCTAAATCGAGTGGCGCAGTCAGATTTGACTTCAAAAAATTGCTAACACTTTTTTTGGATTTTTGGCCTTGAAAAACAAATCGAAATAGCCTTGAAAATTTTAATTTCGATCTGAAATTTTGCACCACAGTAGAATTATTGAAGCTCCATAATTTAAAAAAAAATCATTTAAATCTGTGTACAAATAAAAATTTTAGAAAGGTGCCCCGCTTTTAAATTGTTATGCACAGTTCTTGTAGGAAATCTTAATTTATAATAAAAAAGAAACTTTTGCTCATAGCTTTAAACAGCTGTGAACCATTCATCTTATGAAGGTCGCTTGGAGCTCATTTTCCAGATAATTTAATACTCTTAAAAAAAATTTTAGTGTCATTATTGCCTAAGGCCAATCAAAAAATAGCTATTTGTCTAAATGCACTTGAAAAATGGCAATTTTTCATGTTTTTCCCTTTTATCCCCATTCACTCGTTATCAAAACGATTTTGTACATGCACCAATATATTCAAAATTTGATTCTCTTTAATTTTCATTAGATACACTATATGCGTAAGATCTATCGTTTTCGAGTTTTTATCGATTTTATCATGAAACAAGTGTTCGGAAAGCTATAAGGATGTTTAAAAATTCATATCTCTGCCAATATTGATCGAAAGGAAACAAAAAATAAAAGGAAACTATTCGTAATCAAAAATTGTGCGGATTTTTATTACCTATAATTTTCATATGTACATATCTTCCAGTAAAATTGATACTTTCCGAGTTTTTTGCGAAAAACCGATTTTTTTTTACCTTCACAGTCATTTTAAACCACATTCCCTGCCGAATCCTTATTAGAACATATTCCAAAAATGTTCACCATATTCATTTGAAAAGCAATATCTTTTCCCGATAACCATTGAATTATACGGAATTATATTGATTTTCCTCCAAGAAGCCATAAGTGTCTGCTTAATCCGGCCTTATCCGTTACAATTATAAATCTTGGAGGCATAGTATCCAATATTTGTGTAAAATACTCCTCGAAAGCATCTGTATTCATATCTTCATGATAGTCGCCTGTCTTGGGTTTGAATAAGGGCTAACCTCCATCCACAAAACCATTGACATTGCAGATATGCGTGACATTGTCCCTTTTCCTGAAGATGCCTCAAACCTTGTTGACAGTCCGTTTAAAAATGCTTTTTGAGAAATTTTCACATTCTTATCTCTTTAGTTCTAGAACTTCAGTGATATCCGGTACTATGGGTGTTGAACATTCGAATTTGGTTCCCTCCAACCTAAGATCACGAGACAGTTGAACCTCTCTATATATTGCAAAATTTCTATGAATATGAAGAAAATTAGTAGTACACTTATGGCCAGTCCGTATGCAACTGTTTTATTCCAGTCTACCTTTAACCTAAAATAAACTATATTAATTTTAGTTCAAATGTGCTTACTATTTTACATGTCGCTATCGTAAAGATACCGGGATGTACCAAATAATCAAAAGATCCTCGTGTCGTTCGTCACATACCTACCTTACACTGACGAGAGCTCCTTTAAGTAGGACCAGTCTTTCGGCTGGTGTTTGTTGCAATCGAAGCATTAGCATTTTGATGGTAATATGCAATTATTACACTTAACGCGCCAGGCTTGTAACTTGTAATTCAGCGCTGGGCGGGGCACATAGCCCGGAGAGTAGCTGTTGGTTGCAGTCTGGTTATATTCCTTATAGTAAAATAAGGATTTTATAGAGGAGTTTGCGACTAAAAATATATGTTTTTATATTAATTTTGGAACACCGCATATAAAATTCTATGGTAACACCAATTATTGTTGAATGTTATATTAAAAATATTAAATCTCTTCTTGTCACATTTTTTGTGCTTAAAACGTATTGGTTGCATGAAATTTAAGTGATAGGCAATTAAGTTTTTAATCACCACGTGCGAGAATATTTGTTATTGCATATTGAAGGGGGACTTTGGGAATTTCTGATTCTTGTTCTAGTTCTACTTTCTCTTCAAATATCATTGGATAAACCCAAGAGTGGAGTATTGATCAATTCACCCAAATCGAATTATTATTTGATCGGTTGTGGCCGGTCCTTTAACGACCGTGAACCTAGGAAATAATTGAAAATAATACAATTCCTAAAAGGATCCAAATTTATTTGAACAATATTGACATACCGATAACAGTTCAACATTCCTTTTTAAATTTGAAGGTTTACAATTAAATAACCTAAAGGCAAATAAATACATGCAGATATAATTTATTTTTAGCATTAAACAGATTTGATAGTTTTATATTAATACAAGAGAAAATTTGAGAAATAAATCCCTCTTACTTACTTTTGGCCAATATCCAACAGAATCACTGAAATTCAAAAACCAAATCATTAAGTCGCATACATTTTAAAAGCCCAAATGTTTAGAATTTAGTAACTATTGTGTGGGTCAAACTGAAAGAAATTTTGAAACTAGATTTAAAGCGCATTTTTGTAATTTCAATGCAACAAAGCAAACCCCTATCATGGTTGTTTTTTTACATCTGGCTCCATACTTTACATAGCGTTATCCTGTAAACGGATGTATGCTTCCCACTCTCCGCGCTATATCTCGGAGACGGTTAATCATACGAAAGAAATGCATATAACCAAACTCGTAGGAAATTTTATTGTTACTTGTTTACAGTCTTCAGTAAACACTCTGTGGGTTCAAATAACTTGCAACAAGAATCTTCACTAACCAGTATTTTATTAATCACTAAAATTACACTAGTAAATACTTAAAAATCTCACAACTAATAATAACTTAATCTAATATAAAGTCACTACTTTTAAAACACTATGTACTTTACTTTTCTTCTTAAACCTGTCAACTCTTGTCTAACCTAAAAACTCTCTTTGTATACTTCACTGAACTGTACTGTACTGTACTGTCATCTGCTGGATTCACCTCTCTATATCCACCCATAGAATGTACCAGAATCCTATTCCATAACATTCTGGAATCCTACAGAGTTTTCTACTATGTGATAGATGACTGTTCGTCAATTGGCTCATAGATGGCGCCACCCTACTAGCCAGGGATTAACAGAATAACAGGTTTCCGTTTACTTTGACCAGGGAGTTAATCACATCTCTCCCCGTTAGATGGCAGCACATAACATTATTCTACAAGTTTTTGTAATAACGTGGGAAGTGACATATTTGCAGAAAACCGATTTTCGTGGCTTTTGGCCTTTGATATCTTGACTAGTGGACAGCCCGTGTTTAAAACATCATTAAATAGATGTTCTGCCTCAAATATATTTGATGTAGCATGCTGTTTTGTGTTGGTGTGTCGTCCTCTTTCTACTTTTTTGTGTGTCTGTCGCTGGCTGTCTGTGTACTATACTGTATGTTTGATACGTTTTTCTCAACCACAGCACAAATTGGTGCAAAGTAAAACCTTGTTAAAAATTAATGTATTCAGTACTCCAAACAGGACACTTATGGAAAACGTTTCAAACACAAATTTTTCAATATCTTGGGAAGAGAAAAGCAACCTGTCATCATCTAAATTAATAGAAATAGTTTCAATTATCTCCAGATGATGCCTAGTTGCTTGGCAAAGTGTGAAGGGCGGGTGTGCTCGTCAGCTTGGTGGTGTTTATAAAGACTTTCTGATATTAATTGCTTTATTACTGTTTTCTTGTTTTTTTTTTTCAGCTTTTTAAACGAACACAAGGAGTGGTATGACGAACAACATTATACTGATGTTTTTTAAACATTGTTTTTTATCAATTTTGCTTTTAGGGTTAGATATTTTTTATCATTGTATTATTATTGATTAGAAAATAAGTTTTAAAACATGATTACCATTGTGATTTCAAATATACAGTATTAGGCTTATTTTATTTGATTTTATTCCCTTCTAATAGAATTTGGTGTTATGCTATATGATGGGTATTCTTCTTGACAATGTTCCTTTATTCATCCCTTTCATTAGCCTTTCTCCTCCATGCTCACAGTTACCATGTCTTTTCTCATCATTTTCCTATCTTTCTTTCTTCCCACTGGATCCGACTGCAATATTTTCCTTGGAAGCCTTATCTTCTTCTATTAGATATACATGACCATGTCCCAATAATTGTGCCAATCCCTGTTCATCCTAATTATTGTGTTTATACATAGAATCAGTTTTTTAAATTTTGGTGATAAATGTAATAAAATTAAATGACTACAAGCATTAACGTTTTTAAGGTAAACCAAACACCAGAGATATTGAGATTGCCATAAAAAATGGGAAGTGCCAAGTGTGTCCCCTTGTTGGTTAAGAAAATCCACATAAGTGAACCTTATGGGCTTTTTTGGCACTTGCTGAGGTTAATATAATTGTGTCCACCAATTAAATCATCAGATGGCTCTATTTACCTACTCTTAATGAGCAAATTAAACAGTGATTAAGACAAGTTCAGGGCTTTGTAAGAGAGCAAGATCTCACTGGTCAGAACCAGGTGATTGGAGTAAACAAAGATCAATCAGAATATAAGGAAGTTAATATGGGAGTTCCACAGGGCTTAATATTGGGTCCTTTATTATTTTTGTTATATACTAATGAACTTGATACCCTTGCTTCAGATGCATTTTTTGTCATATATGCAGGTGACAAGCCCTTACTTCTGTCTGACAAATCAGATGATATATTAGAGGCTAAATGTAATTATGTTATATGTAATATTGGTAGCTGGTATTGTTTTAATTCATTGTTTCTCAATCCGCAGAAAACGCACTATATTAGATTTCACAATTGGCAAAAGAATTGTTTAAAATTAAATATTAAGGTAAAAGATGTTTCACTCTCAAAGAAAGAAACAATCAAATTTTTAAGCTTAACAATTGATGAATGTTTGAGTTGGGGATTTTGCTATGGATATTAAGTTAAATTACTCTTAGTTGGCTATGACTGCGTTGAGTGCTAAACAAATGCATGTAGCTGTCACTTACGATTTGACAAATATCAATTAGGATTACTTAAATTTGTTTATAATCTAATCTAATCAAGAACGTGTGAAATATTTGCTAATAGATATCCAGATAAACAAAAACCGTCTCTGAACAGTATTAAACGAATAATGGAAAATTTCAAAAATTTTGGCACTGTTAAGGCAACAGTTCATAAAATAAAACCAATTGTCAATGATGAAAATATCGAAATTGCTATTTTGGGATATTTTGCGGCATATCCTATGACATCCTTAAGACAAGTGGCCTTACAAACAGGAATCTCCAAGAATTCTATTCATAGAATTCTTTTGAAACACAAATTCCATCCCTATTCCATTTCTATGGTTCAACACCTAAAGGACACCGATTTGACCAGAAGAGTTCACTTTTGCGAATTTATTTTAACAATGTTACGAGGCGACTTTCGATTTTTGGACAACATAATTTGGACTGAGAGGCAAAATTTACGAAAAATGGACTTTTCAACAGACATAATTCCCACTTTTGGTGTGATTCAAATCCCCATGCCGTGAGATTGCGAAATTATCAAGAAACCTGGCAATTTAATGTGTACTGTGCTGTGAGAAATGATGGAGTCAGAAAAATTAATTTTTATAAAGAAAACTTAAATGGTAATGAATTAATACTTAAATAGTTTCTGTTTTTCAAATTACGTATCAACTTTTTTTTAGGTGAAAGATATTTGAATATATTACAAGATTTAGATAATGAATATTTGAACAATTTACTGCTAGCTGAACATAGGCAAATATTTTACCAACACGATGGCGCACCACCACACAGCAGCTTCATAGTTAACAACTTCTTGGAAGAAACTTTTTATGATAAGTGGATTGCTAACAATGGACCTTTTCTGTGGCCTCCCCGTTCTCCTGATCTGTCTCTCTTAGACTATTTTATATGGAGAACAATAAAAGATGGTTTATTTTAATCCAGTCACAACAATGGAAGATTGTCAGGCAAGAGTAAGGAATGCTTTTGAAAGATTATCTCCAGGTTCTATTAGAGCGGCCACCCATAACGAACTAATCAAGAGGTGCGAAAAATGTTTGGAAGTTCGGAGTGGACACTTTGAACACTTATTAAAATAAAATATTTTCCTGAGTATAAGTAGTTATACTGTTAGTATTTTATGTAAGAACCTTTTGTATCTAAGTTACATTTGTTTAATTATTTTATGAACTGTTGCAGTGCCAAATTTTTTGAAATTCTCCATTATTCATTAAATACTGTTCAGAGACGGTTTTTGTTTCTCTAGATATCTATTAGCAAATATTTCACATGTTTTTGATAATACTTTGTAACATTCTCCATAGATTATAAACAAATTTAAGTAATCCTCGTGTGCATAATTTAAGCGCCCCAGCATGATAATTAATACTTGTCAATTGGTAAGTGACAGCTACATACATTTGTTTAGCACTCAACGCCGTCATAGCCAACTAACAGTAATTGAACTTAAAACCCATAGCAAAATCCCCATATAGAAATATTGAATTGGGAATATCTCGAAAATTAAAAATTTTCGGAATAGACATCCATATACAAACTTACCCTTATTTTTAATGGCGAGTAAGATAAGATTATAAAAATTGGGGGTTTCCATTTGAAAAAATTGATTTTTGACAGTTTTCTCAATTCAATCTTTATTCTTATTTTTTGAACACTCTGAATTAATACTTATCAAAATATTATAAAAACTCTATTAAAGTAGGTCTTTTTCAACAAAGAATCGAACCCAAATTAGATAATAAAGGCTTGCTTATAGGAAAAATTGATAATTCTTTTAGGGCCCGCAAACGTCATTTTTGACATAAAAATTGAAATATCTCAAAAACGGAGAGACTTATTAAAATTTTATTAATACTTATCAAAATATTATAAAAACTTTGTTAAAGTAGGTCTTTTTCAACAAAGAATCGAACCCAAATTAGATAATAAAGGCTTCCTTATAGGAAAAGTTGATAATTCTTTTAGGGCCCGCAAACGTCATTTATGACATAAAAATTGAAATATCTCAAAAACGGAGAGACTTAGGTATAGGACATGATACACAAAATCGGCCTAGAATTTTGCGTACAATCCAAAAATGTAATAATATATAGGGTGTCCCATTTAAAATAAGCAAGTTGCCCCCATCGACATTAGTTCACAAATTTTCCGATGTCTACTTTTCGAGATATCGATCGCCGCAGTTCGTCGCGGGACACCCTGTATATAGTATCTATATCCAAAAGTGCACGTTCTCCGCCAGCACTGAAATATTTTTATGATTTTTAATGCTATTCGACCGCACTAATAGATGTAATTTAATTATATTTCCAAAAAAGATTATTTTAAATAGTTTATTGATTGTGTATTAGCAGTAATTCCCAATAAAGGTGTAAGATATTAAAATAGAATACCCATTAATAGCTATCTCTATTTTATCCTTATCAGTCGGTGCTTACTAAACCGATGTGGTAAAAGCCCAGGTCTTATCAGAACTTATAATTATATAAACTTGAAGTTCCTGCGTATTATGTAATAAACGTGGATAACGAATTTATCAGTAAAAAATAATTTAAAAATAAAAAATTGTACAGATTCTTCCTTTAAGTGATGGGTCAATCACACGTTGTAATTGTTAATTTTATTATATATAACTCCCAGTAAACAAAATAAAGTGCCTAGTCACACATCAGATAGATTTCACGTGGAATCTTATCAGAATACGGTTAATATTTTTTGCTACTTTAAAATGAGAATTTGCCGGCTCGAGATGCCAAAATGTCTCAAAAAATATAGAAGGAATAATAAAATTAAGCTCGAAAAATTACTTAACAGTTTTTAAGTTAATTTGCAATTGTGTGCGATAAAACTGACAGATAGGCTGGTGCCAAGCGTATTTTGAAGGCTTAAAAAAAAATTAATAGGCAAAAACCAGCCGGAAAATTTAATTAACGTTATAATTAAGAGAAAAAACTAAAAGTATGCACGAGATAAAGTGAAATTGTAAAATGAGGATGCTGTTTAGGGATTGAGAGTGTTTTTTTTACGATTTATGGCGAAACGTGATCTCCTAGCGGAAAATTATAGCTAATAAAATCTAAAACTTTCATTTTTCAACATAACCTCACATTTTCCGAGAAAATGGCGGAATACCGATTTTTTGGTTTTTCTCTCTTGTAAAAATAATACATGAAATTATGTGAAAGTATACCATTTTAGCATTGAATAAGCGTGATTTTTTTGGAATCTGGGAAATAAGTAGTTTCCGAAATATTTACATTTTTCGAGAATAAAACCAAAATCTTCCACGGAATTTTTTATTATTTTTTTTTTGTATTTAAATTTTCTATCCGAGCCATTTTTAACCATTGAAATGTCTACTTTAAATCGGTCTAATATGTTGATGGTTTATTATTCATGAAAGCCTAAAATTGAAAAAAAAAATTACTTCGAATCACGAATCTTTAAATATTTTCTATTATTTTCAATTTTTTTTTATTATTTATGCAAAATGGATTAAATTTCAATGACAGAATTTACTTCAATATAATATTACTAAAGTTGAATGAATTTAAGTAGATAAGCTATGAGCGAGGTTCCATAAGATAAGATTTTTCTGTGTAAAGGAGATTGCTTGCCACAAGCTTTGATATCATAAAAAAATTGATATAATGTAACAAATGATGGGTTTGATTTACTTCAAAGTTTATTTTCTACTTTTTAGAGCATTTGAGAGGTTGTGAACAAGAAGATGAGACGGTTCAATATGTACTCTGTGACTGTTCTGCTGTCTCATCAATCTGAGAATCCATTTTGGGAGAACGTTGACCGATGTAAAGGAGATCCCCCTAGGCAGCATCACCACCTATTTCGCAAGATTAGGTTGGTTGGAGGCCTAGGCGTGGGTCTGCCTACAGGGAGGATGTAGAAGGGACCCAATGGGGCCTAAGTGCTGTGGTTCAATAATTTTATTGACCACCCTCCCAACCAATTCCAGAGCATTTAAATAAAAGCCTTTTTTTAAAAATATTTTTTTAATATAATTTTATTTTTTACTTTTTATTCTTTTGATATGCTGTAATCTCCAGATATCGATTTTGAGACGAATCGGATCATATACGGTAAAGTCGTCCACCATGTTGAACTAAATTTTTGACTAAAAATTCGTAATCCTCGGCCCCGAAAACCCCCAGATATCGATTTTAATCGATATGGACCTAAAATGGCAAAAGTCGTCAGACATATTGGCGCCGCCATTTTGAATTTCTGAATTCTTACTAAAAATTCATAATCTGCGACCTAGAAAATCCCCAGATATTGATTTTGAGTTGAATCGGATCGTAAACGGTAAAGTCGTTCGCCATCTTGAAGTCGCCATCCTGAACTAAATTTTTAACTAGAAATTCGCAATTAGCGACTCCGAAAACCGCCAGATACCGATTTTGATCGATTTGGACCTAAAATGACAAAAGTCGTCAGCCATATTGGCGCCACCATTTTGAATTTCTGAATTTTTACTAAAAATTCATAATCTGCGACCTAGAAAATCCCCAGATATCGATTTTGAGTTGAATCGGATCGTAAACGGTAAAGTCGTTCGCCATCTTGAAGTCGCCATCCTGAACTAAATTTTTAACTAGAAATTCGCAATTAGCGACTCCGAAAACCGCCAGATACCGATTTTGGTCGATTTGGACCTAAATGACAAAAGTCGTCAGCCATATTGCCGCCGCCATTTTGATTTTCCGAATTTTTTACTAAAAATTCATAATTGGCGATCTCGAAAACCCCCAGATATCGATTTTGATCGATTTGGACCTAAAATGACAAAAGTCGTCAGCTATATTGGCGCCGCCATTTAGAATTCCTGAATTTTTGCTAAAAATTCATAATTGGCGATCTCGAAAACCCCCAGATATCGTTTTTGAGTCGAATCGGATCATAAACGGTAAAGTCATCCGCCATCTTGAAGCCGCCATCTTGTTTTTTTCTTATATGAAAATGTTAAAATGTATTGTCACCGGACGTATACACGTGCAAAATTTCAAAGGTCTAGCTTAATTAGAACTAATCGAAATTTTGATTGCTAAATTTGACCTAAACTAACATCGAAAATTTATTGCTTCCTGATCCTGACACCGAAAATCCCATTGTTTTTCAAATTACTTTATTATGCATTAATTAAATTTACATAGCTGAATCACAAAGTAAAAATTAGGAACATCATGTTTCTTAAATTTTAAAGTATAGGTATGCGGTACTATATAAAGTAAAAAGTAAAATACCCACCTTCCTGATGTATATGCATGCATGCAAATACTGTAAATTCTAATATATTAATTTTTATTTCCTAGAGAAACATAACAGGAACTAGATATCTATCACTTATTTCCTGAGAGAATAAAGGTATGCGAGGTGATATATGATGACCATCAATTTTGTACCGTAATGAGAACACTCAAAAAAAATTCCCAGTCTTATTAAATATACCAGGTATCTACTTATATCATAATTGTTTAATATACTTATACGATATACGCAATCAGCAAGGTATAATGACTCCATTGATAAAAGAAAACAAATCCGAGTCCTTGACGGCCTAGACTTCGCCGGTAGTGGGGTCTTGGGGATCCCGACTTGCCTCTCGCTTCCCCCGCGCCGTTTTTCGTCATGCCGCGTTAGTAGTATTTCCCCAGATCCGTGACGTCGGCGGCGTGCTTCACAGCCGAGCCTGCGCACCACGCCACCCGGCAAAATGATTTGTAAAACTTGGAAAGTTCATTTAATCACTCCTCTCATTTTCCCAAATTTACTGGAATCAGTAGGACTCACCATGAGTTTTACTAGTGTATATCAGTGTGACATCTGTTTGAAAAATAACTCGGCGAGACTAACCGCTCTAGTGAACCACGAAAAAGTGTTGGCCCTAAAGTTGATTAGAAGTACGAAGAAATACGTAAGTACCTGATTTAGTTAATTATTTTTTGCATCCCATCAATTAAACAACTAGTTTTTAGGGGTGCATTGGTGTATACAATTAATCTTATTATGAACCTTAAACACATACATGATTATTATATTTATGAGCAGAAAATGTGTTAAGTAATCTAAAAAAAAATATATGTGAAACATTTTAGAAAGCCGTTTGTGTGTTGGATGCGTAATTGGGACTCTGCAGTCATTGGTTAATACTTGTAAAAAAATTAAGCTCTCGGAAATACTGAAAGGTCAATTTTCTTACGTTGTATCGGAATTACAATAACTGAAAATTTAAGGACTTGTTATCAGGCAGCCCATCATACAGTTAGCGTAGTTCCTGGTTGTCCCTAACAAGGGGTAATCTAAAGTGTGCTACTTGTCTGTATTAAATGTTGCCTACTAATTAGATGCTATTTTTTTCTAATAATTGAAATAAATAAGTTTTTCTCACTAATATTCGTGAGGGGCACAGATTTGTTGCTAAATTTGTTTATTAATCTTTATTTGTTAGAGGACAGCATTCAGGCGTTTAAGGAAATTTTTCCCAACCAGGATTATTTACATTTCCAGGTGTATTTTGATGCTAAATAAATCTTATATTTATTGAAACATTTGAGAACAATATTACTTTCATTTGAGGGAACCCTTTTTTTTTCGCGAAAAGGGGGTAAGTAAATTGGTCATTTTTAAGGGAAGTTTTTTAGTTTTTTTTTAAAGTTTACGGTAAAGACAATAAGAATAATAATCTGTATCAAAAAATTCGAAAAACTCGGTTGTGCAGAAATGAAAGGAACAAATCTCAAAGTAGGCCATGATACCATTAATCCCGTCTATTTTTTCTCTTTCCAAGGATATAAAACACGTCAAAAATTTGAACCGATAGTGTCAATATTTAATATTTTACAAAAACCACAATTCATATTATTGAATCGTAAAAATCAGCTATGCCATGATTAGTGAAAAACAAAGTATACAGTTATTAACAAATTTGACAGATTGTCACTGTTGTATGTTGCGTTGTCGAGTTCTAAGACAAGTTAAAAGTTAAATTTTTGCGATCTCGCGGCTTACACTAATGTCTTTAAGCGCCTTGAAGCGTGATGTCATTTTCTAGCATACTCCTGAAGCCGCGCGATAGCGCTGCAAGTGCCTTTAAGCGTGACGTCATGACTTATTCGCTCAAATGGCACCGCTTATCGCGTCTAGTGCGCAAAAATATAGCTTTATATCAGTAATTATATAGCGTACACCAATAATAACAAATTCAATACTGTGGCGGCCCGTCAGGGATGGCAGGGTAGGCAGTGCCCACCCAATTACATAAGCGGTAGTTATAAGGGTATATTTATATTTTTACATATTTTTGTAGTTAAATTATCAAGTAAAATTTTGCGGTTAATTAATTGTAATATTAAAATTAAAAAGTTAGGTTTATTTATAATATTATTTTTATTACACATTAATCTGCCTCATATAGGTACACTTATGAATCCGTTTAAACAAGACGTACGTCTTGCATGCTTAGGCTATTTACAACCTAGAGTGGGCATGCCATCCCTGAGCAAAACTTGTAATAAGCAATATGAATATTGAATAGAATATGTTCACAATTGAAAATATATCAAACAGTAAAAATAACTAATTTGTTAAAATTGATTAATCAATCCCTTATGAATATCAAATATGATAGCAATTTCTAATTTGATAAGTAGGAACAAAAAGAAGTTAAAATACATGTCGGCGGTGCCATATAGTTAAATTAGCTATAACTATAATTTTATTTTTCTTTGCGTTTTAAGGTATAATGTATTAGAATACATATGCCTGTATATTATCCAAAAAGTACTAAAATAATGTTTAGTTCTATTTTAGCAGTTTTAAATGTGAAATTAATATAATATGTAAATGAAATAAATCGGGCTCGGTGGGATGTGGACACTGCCACCCTCATCCCTTCCCTTTTCTTTTACAGTGTCGTGATGCTCGCCCTACTATGGGAAATTTCAAAAAAAAAACGGATTTCGATGCTACAAAATGAGGAAAGTTCAACATTGAGAGATGAGATGAGGGAGACAAGCCGAGAAGAGTAAGATTTTGTAGATGGTTGTTGAATAAAAAAAGGAATGATCGAGCAAAATTTTTTGGTTTTGATGAATCAAATATTTCTAATAATGGATTTTTCAATAGAAATATGCATTATACGTGAACACGAGAAAATATGCATTGGTGTAGAGAGACTGCTCTCCAAGAAAGATTTTCTACGAATGTTTGGGTGGTTCTTTTGGGGACTAAAGTAATTGGACCTTATTTTTATGATGGCAAATTAACCGCTCGGTGATACCTTAGTTTCCTGCAAAACGAATTTCTTTATGAATTAATAGTGATAGAAAGATTAAATTATTCATATTTTTAACAAGATGGGGCTCCACCGCACACTCTTGTAATATGTACAAATTATTTAAATCAAGTTATGCCAGATAGCTGGATAGGCACCTATGGACCCATTCTATGGCCAGCTCGATCACCAGATATTACTCCCTTGAATTTTTTCGTATGAGATTACATTAAAGACAAGGTATTTCAAACTGCTCCTGAAAATATTGAGGACATCAAAACCAGAATTAGAAACGCATGTGAGGCAATTACTCCTGAAATGCTCCAAAATGTAATGTGTAAGGTGTCTCGTAGAACACGTTTGTGTATTAGAATGCATAGTGCACAATTTGAGTATTTGTAGTTAAAAAAAATAAATACACGCATTTTTTTTCAGTATGGTAGTAGGTAATACTGTTATACATAGTTTTTCGTTTTTTTGGATGTTAATTTTGTACTTGTATTTTTATTTTTAAGATATTTGTTTGTTTGCATTAAATTGTAGTAAATAATTACTGAATTGTAATTATTATTAAGTGAATTTTTACTATTATGGCATAGCTGATTTTTACGATTCAATGATATGGAATGGTAGCTCAGTGTGTTAAAGCGACTGGCTAACAAACTGAGTTGCCTAGCGAAGTGGGTTCGATTCCCGCAAAGCGAAACAATTTTTCATTAAAAAAATTGCCCCAAGAGTGGTTCGGAGTCCACATTAAACTGTAGGGCCTCGTCTCTCTTTGCCTTGAGATCTTCCAAGGGGTTACTTCGGTAACTTGAGAGGCGGTTAAGAAAACATTTCAAACATTTCATTTCATTTCAATGATATGATTTGTGGCTTTCGTAAAATATTGAGACTATCAGTTAAAATTTTTGTAACATGTTTTATATCGTTGGAAAGAGAAAAAATAAACGGAATTGATGGTGTCAAGGTCTACCTTGAGATTTGTTCTTTTCATTTTTGCACAAGATATGTCAAGGCCAACTGGGTTTTCGATTTTTTTTTTCACATTATTATTATTATTCTTATTGTCTTTGCCGTCAACTTTTATCCCTTTAACTTTTTTCGTATCTCCTCAAGTAAGGAAGCTATAACCGTTTGTGGTTTTCCTATTTTTCAGGTTTTAGTAATATATCTCACAAAGTAGGCTATGGATTTCAAATTTCTTTTTACTGAAATATGGCTCACAAAAATGGGATAACTGTTTCTAAAACTTTGCCCTTCTACAATAGATATGCGAGATATTTGGTGTTGCCCTCGTAAAATATACAGACAGTATATGCGCGTGGTGATTTCTCATCATTTTCGGTATTATACGTATGCGAACACAAGTATAATAAAAAGTTCGGTAAATATTTTCGAGCCTATTTTCTGATTGTGTTGGACGATTTGAATACAAGACCCTATATGCTGTTTTCGCTGCACGTTTGTTTTTGTTATCTTGTATATAACAAGCAAATATTTGAACTTTTTCTTCCTCACTGTAAACCATTTCGATCATTTCGTTAAAGAAATGTCACCTATCAAACATAATAGTTGTCATTTTCGTAGCTCACTTTAATAATGTTAACTTTTCCATATTTACAGTATAGTTAATTATATGGTAGGGGTAACATATGGTATATTTTTAAAATCATGAAAAAAGGATCATTCTAAAAATTTAATAATATACAGGGTATTTAACAAATATATTATTGTTCTGTGTCCCCTGAAATCTACACGCTACTGTACTTTTAATAGCATTTTAACAATATTCAATCATAACCACACAGCTTTTATACAAAACTTTTTTTTCTGTAGGCAATAACAATAATTATAACAGGTGGGTAATTTATGAATGAATAACACACCTATGCTCGCCCCCAAACACATACAGTGTGACCCATTTCAAATGGAAACCTCTCTGTAAAAAATGTATTTATAATCCTATGTTAACGCTTTTTTTTTAAATCATAAACCATCGAAAACTCCACTTTATGACAAAAATTTAGAGATAAATTTCAATTTTCAAAGCCTTCTATGATTTATTTTCAATGTCGAAAATTGACAAATTTGGTTAGCGATTTTTTGTTGAAATTTTAACTACACCACTGGTTTCAATAACATCTCAAATGGTTAAATCCCAAGTTTCATGAAAAAATATTGAAAAATGACAGAGCTATGACAAAATCAATGTAGGCTCATAGTAACTTTTACTTGATTTTTTCTAAAAATCGAAGTAGCCCATGAAAAATAAACAAAAGAAAGATAAATTAAGTGAATAGTTTTAATAGATATTACATTTTTATTGAGTAATGGCAGATAATAATAGGGTGCAATGGAAAACAAATTTTATAGTCAAACGTCAAATCTTTAAAATTCGCATATTCTCATATTCATTGTTATTGAATTATAAAATTAATCGATAGTTATTATCAAGTATTAGTTTATTAGTTTGTAGTTAATTATGGATAATCTAAATGTACAGGAAAAAATTGAACTTGTGCGCCTTAGAGGAGATAATGACAGAACTTTGAAAGAGGTATGCGAGATATTCAACAACAAGCATCCGAATAGGCTCAACATTACTAAAAGTACTGTTTATAAAATAAACAAAATTTTTAATGAGTGTGGCGCTGTGACACGGCGTATTATAAGAACAGATAACATACAAAGAAGAACCAGGTACGAGCAGACAGTTTTAAATTATTTTAACAACAATCCAAACGCCAGTGTAAGAGTAGCTAACTTAGATTTGAATTTACCTAGAGAAAATATTCGCCGATGCCTTAAGAAGAATCTGGTAAAACCATTCAAACGAAAATTTTAACACACGTTGGAACCTGGTGATGATAACAGACGGATGGAGTTTTCCTTGTGGGCTCAAGGAGAGTATCTTAATAACAGAAATTTTAATAAAAATATTTTATTCAACTATGAAGCAACTTTTACAACAAACGGGGTAGTATCGTCACAAAATTCTAGGTTTTGGGCTATAGAAAACCCACAGTTTGTCATTAATTGTAAAAGACAATATTCCCAAAAAGTTAATGTTTGGTGTGGGTTGCTCAATGAAACAATCATTGGCCCTTTCTTTTTTGAAGGTAATATGAATAGCATGCAGTTTTTACAGTTCCTAAGAAATGAATTTTGGGATATTCTACATGAACTTCCAATACAAGAAAGAGTAAATCTACATTTTCAATTAGATGGAAGCCCTGTCCATAATGCCAAAGTGGTTACCAGATGGCTGAATGCTAACTTTCCTAATCGATGGATAGGTCGTGGTAGCCCGTTAATTGAATGGCCACCCCGATCCCCGGACTTAACACCGATGGACTAATAAAATCTAAAGTTTACAGGTCACGCCCGAGTAATAGAGAAGATTTGTGTACAAGAATAAGACAAGCTTGTGCAGAAGTTACCCGGCAACAATTACAGAATGTCGTAAAAAATATTTAAAAAACGATTCGACAAGCGCATCGAAATAAACGGCGGCCTTGTAGAGGCTACAAAAATTTAAAAAGTTTTAGTGTAATCTTGTACAATGTGTTATTTTTTTTATTTAATAGGTATCTAATTATTATTACTTTTAGTTGTTCATACTTATGTTTTTAAGTCCAATATAGTTAAGTTTGTTTAAATGACAATATTTATTAAAACTATTCACTTAATTTATCTTTCTTGTGTTTATTTTTCATGGGCTACTTCGATTTTTAGAAAAAATCAAGTAAAAGCTACTATGAGCCTACATTAATTTTGTCATAAATCTGTAATTTTTTAATATTTTTTCATGAAACCTGGGATTTACCCATTTGAGAGGTTACTGAATCCAGTGGTGTAGTTAAAATTTCAATAAAAAGATCGCTAATCAAATTTTTCCATTTTCGACATTGAAAATAAACCATAGAAAGCTTTGAAAATTGAAATTTATCTCAAAATTTTTGTTTTCGATGGTTTATCATTTAAAAAAAAAGCGTTAACATAGGATTTTAAATACATTTTTTACGGAGAGGTTTTCATTTGAAATGGGTCACACTGTATACAACTTACACTAATTTTGATGTCCAACACCATCTTTACCTTCGAAATTTTTGTTCCAGATACTACTTTTACGGGAACCAACCTACGCCTGCGTACCCTGCTTCAGGAAACTGTGGGTGCTCAAAATTTGCATACAGCGCGTCCTTTCACAGAAGTTAAATGGCAAAATGCAACAGCCTAGTTTCCCTATAGGCACGACAACTGCAGAAGATGAAAGTGAGACCTCGAAAACTGAAGAAACATGCACACATGACTACACTTGCCAATGCTCCAATTGCCAGAGCAAATATGGAGATCTTCCGCTTCTGCTGCAAGTTATCGAGCAAAAATCACGAGAGAAGACTGAAACACCTGCGGAACTAGAGCCACAGCCCTCAACCTCTTCTAGTCAGGATACGGACTATCCGCCAAAAAAGTCATTAGTTTGTCAGTATTGCAGCAAAAGTTTCACGCACAAAGGTGACTACAACAAACACTTGAGGAAGCACACGAAGGAGCAACCTTTCTCGTGTCCCGTTTGCAAAAGGAAGTTTGCGCACACCTCGAATTTGCAAAGACATTACAGGCTGCACAGTGGCCATAGACCCTTCGTTTGCAAAAACTGTGATAAAAGGTTTAGCCGAAAAGACAAGCTTGAGTGTCATATGAAGAGTAGATTTTGTAGAAAGACCAGTGTTCCTGAAAAGCCAAATTAGAGTGTTGTTGAGTCAGTATTTATTTTTGATAGTGTTAGATTTAAATTATGTGTACATTAATTATTGCAGCTTTTGGACAATATATTGTTTTATACAACAGTGTTTTTGATTTTAACTAAGCATTTGTGTCATAGTAAAATTCTTCAGTATTAGTACAGTCATTCAACGTTAAAAAGGGGCCAAATCTCCGAAATCTGAAGTACTGCTCCGATCTTCATGAAAATTTAGAATTAAGTTCATCTCACCCTCCTCTTCAAACCTGACTTGGTCGCAAAGTGCGCTTTTTGTTTTTAAGGGGTGAAAACTACCCCTTACTCCAATAAATTGAAAACTAATAAATTAACGCAGTGATGGGCTATAATTATGTTCAAATATGTTAAATATCAATTGTTTTTAATAATGAATCTAATATTTCAATATTTTACTATTTAACTACCCTTAAAAACAACCCCTCACACGAAAATTAATAAAAAAAATGTGTTTAAAAAGCATGAAAACTTTTTATTTTGGATCGTAATAGGAGAATTTTTCCCTTTAAGTATAAGAAATCCGATACTTCATTTTTTTAATGATGCAACCCCCAAAAGCCACCCCTAATAATAAAACTTGAATTGAAAACTAATAGATGGAAGCAGTGATAGGTTATCATTATGTTCAAATATGTTAAATATTTGTTGTTTTTTATAATGTAACTAATATTTTACTATGTAACTACCCTTAAAAACTACCCCTCACACCATTATTAAAAAAAAAAACGGTTTAAAAAGCATAAAATCTTTTTATTTTGGATCTTGAATAGAAAAAATTTATTCTTTAAGTGTAAACGACCTGATACATCATTTTTCAATATGATTCAACCCCTAAAAATCACCCCTTATAATAAAAATTAGGGAAAAAATCCTTTTGGAAGGTCCAAGTAGTGGAATGCGTAAAAAAATGAAAATAAATTGCTGCTTATGATGTAATGAAATTTTTCTAAAATTTTCATCCCTTAAATCCCTTTCAGGGAAATTAAACTCTTTCCAGAAAACGTTTAATTTTCGAGTTATTCACGAAAAACTGTTGAAAAACGTGTTTTTTTATTGGAATTTTCAATCGCGAATAACTCAGAAATTATTAGGTTGTAGAAAAAACTTTAAACTACATTTTCTTCTTAAAATTTGACCCTTTGATCTTTTTGAATTTTTAAATTTCCACCCCCGAGAAAGGGTGGCATTCACCCCCGGGGTGGAAGCACATATCGGCACAAGTCAGGTTTGTTATTTGCATCATTTTTGAGCTACTGTCAAAATTTCAAACAAATCAGTTGAGTTGATCAGATTTCGGAGGTGAATCGGTTCATTGATTGTACTATATATGTAGGTATATGTTTTGAAAACCAAAATTTTTTTTGGAACTCGTTAAAAAAAGGGCATGAAAGTGCCGAAAATAGGTTTATTCACGTTTTCGATGAGAAAGAAAATTTTTTTATACAAAAAATACTACAATATAGCTCGTAAAAAGACGAATAGAATGAGTTTTTGACAATTAAAATCGGTCAATAACTTTTTTGAACAAAAAATTTTAAACCGCTAATATGTTTGCCATTTAATTACAGGGACTGTAATTGTTGTAGGAAGTTGTTTCAGAACTTAAATTGTAGCTTTTGTTGGTACCTACCTGCTCTAAAAATTTCATGCAAAAATATTAATGACTTTTAGGGAAAAAGGTGTTTCCGGAAAACGGCGTGGAAATGGTCAAACACGGTCATAAAACGATTTTTCAAAAAACTATTTGTTCCTGATGAAATTCCCTACAACCCTATTATCTTTAAATTTTCGTAAGGCTTCGTTTTTTACCTTAAAAACGCATTTGAAAATCGGACTATTTCTGAATTTTGGACATTTGGGCGCTCGAGCGGAGGGGAAGTGGCGCGTGGTGGGGGAACTACTGGACGAAATTCGTTTTTTTAAAAAGTGGGGTATCTCGTTAAAATATTAATAATGAACATATTTTCGAAGCGTAATAGGGGTTTCCCAGAAAAAAAAATTATTGCTGGAATACGTAAAAAAATGATTTATGGCATATTTATTATCTTATTAATTTTACTAATAGTAACAAAAAAATAACTTGAAGTTTGTAAAATAGAAATGCTTGTCATAAGAAAATGATAAGATTTTCGGGCTTTATTATATTATCCTCTATTTCAAATGGTCTTCAGAAAGCCATGGTAAACTAGTAAATAATTAAAATATTTTACCTTTTATAATAGTAGTAAATATTTATAAATATGAACATTAACTAACTAAACTCCTACGCTTGATATTATAACAGGTATTTATGCACTACACTGGGCACATGACAGTACAATTCATAAGTCCACGTTGATTGCTGAGAAACGACTTACGAGTTTTTTTATGCTAGTAGGCCTGTCCGTTTTATTATCTTTAAACCAATGCAGTTGTAGGTGGTTGATTCAGGCTGATTACATTGCCAGGCTCGGACTCGCCTGCGCAGTTTCAACTACCATTCGAATCTCGATACCATTGCTAAATATATAGGACAAAATATCAAGTTCAGTGCGCACGGTCCTGTGCTTTAACACTGACCAGTTTCAGTTGCTCGTATAAAGTATAACAGAAGTGGTTTTTCTAAAATATAGGCACCTAAAAATATTTATGACTTAAACTTTAGTTATGGGAATTTTTCGGGTAGACCTGACGTAATAATGAAAAATCAACAATTAATTTTTAACATTTTATCTAGTGTAAGAGTATTTAAGAAATTTTACTGGTCAATCGTTGTAAAGGAATTGTTTTTAAGAGATTTTTTAATTTCTAATTGTTCAAGAAGATTTAAACGTTTATCTTTTCCTTCTGTATGAAGCAAATTTATGTTAAATGTGTCTATGAAATGGTTTGCTATTTTCAGTGCAGTGTGTTGACATTCCCGTATTTTTATTGCTATTTAAAATTGATTTTTTATGTTCTTTTACCCTGTTCTCAATGCTTCCACCACTCTGACCTATACAGGGTGTCTCACTGGGAACTGAATCAATCGATATAGAGAAAAGTACGCATCAGAAAATTTTGAAAATTTAGATAATTACTAATGTCGATGTGGCCAATCCAACTAAAATAATTACAAGCAGCTGGCACTTCCGCTTATACCGGAAGTCGATACCATCTTGCTTATTTCAAATTGAACACCCTATATTTCGAAAAGAGCATAAAATTCTGAGTCGAAAATATGTCCTATACCTAAACCTAGCCGTTTCAGGGATATTTGACATTTTATAAAAAATTTGACAGGTGCAACGGTTTGCAAGAACCGTTATAACTTTCTTCGTGTAAAAGATCCTCATTTTGCTTCTTGTCACATAAAAAGAACACAAGGAGAACTACGTTCTACAACTGAAATAAGTTCATTAATATCATACCAAGTGTTCCGTTCTTCGCGTTACATTTTGTCAACTTCAAACGGCGAAAACTTGTTTAGGTCAAACGGAACACCCTGTATTTTTTTACGTCAAGTTGTGTAAAATTGAATTCCCTTTTTTCTGATATTAGCATTGTGGGGGTTAAAGTTACAATTTTTTGAAATATTTGCGATTTTATTAGAAATTCATAAATTGTTGTAATCATTTCATTAAAATAGCCATGATTAGAAACAATCAGTCATTTCTTATGTCAAAAAATGCCAGCACGTTTAAATTACACCCACGAAGACTTTTTAAATTTGTTTATTATTTATGGAGAATGTGATAAAGTAATATCAAGAACTTTCAGCACATTTGCTACTCGATATCCAGAAAAACGGAAACCGTCACCAAACACTGTAAAACGCATACTGGAAAATTTTAAAAATTATGGCTCTGTCAAGGCAAAAATGCAAAGAAGACAGCCTATTGTTGATGACGAAAACATTGAAATAGTCATTCTGGGATATTTTCATGCATTTCCAAGGATGTCCTTAAGACAAGCTGCTCTGGAATCGGGACTATGAAATGATTCAATTCACAGAATCTTATTAAAACATAAGTTTCACCCGTTTTCATTCCATATGGTTCAAGGATTAAAAGAAACAGATTTCCTAAGAAGACAGAATGTTTGTGAGTTTATTCTAACAAGGTCTGAGGGTTACGATTTTTATTTGGGAAATATTATATGGACAGATGAAGCAAAATTTACTAAAAATGGACTTATTAATAGACACAATTCGCATTATTGGAGTGACTCAAATCCTCATATGTTCAGAGAGCGAAACTTTCAAGAAAGTTGGCAGTTCAATGTTTACTGTGCCATAAGAAACGATAGAGTGGTGGCATTACAATTTTATCAGGAGAATTTAAAAAACGGTAAATTAAATTTTCTTTTCTGCTATGTATAGGTAAATTTTTGTTTTTTTTTTTTTTAGGTGAAAGATATCTGAATATCTTACAAAATTTGAATAATAAGTATTTAGAAAATTTACCTCTCGCTGAACATAGAAACATTTTTTATCAGCACGATGGTGCTTCCCCACATAACGCATATTTAATTAATAATTATTTACAAGAAACTTTTTACGATCAATGGATTGCCAATAATGGACCTTTCGTACGGCCTCCTCGCTCGCCCGATTTATCAGTTCTGGATTATTTCATTTGGGGAACTTTTAAACGTAAAGTTTATGGGAGCCCATTAACAACCATTGAAGATTGTACGCAAAGAGTAAGAAATGCATTTCAAAACATATCATAGGATTCAATTAGAAGAGCTACCCATGAGGAACTAATCCGAAGGTGCGAAAAATGTGTCGAGGTTCGAGGGCGGAATTTTGAGAAATTATTAAATTAAAATGAAATCATATTTTAAATTGATCTTATCTCTGCTATTTTAGTTCATGCCATACTTTCAATTCGATTAATACGCATATTACAGTGTTAGTGTTATTTTGCGTTTTTGTGGATATCGAGTAGCAAATGTGCTGCAAGTTCTTAATATTACTTTATCACATTCTCCATAAATAATAAATAAATTTAAAAAATCTTCGTGGATGTAATTTAAACGTGCTGGTATTTTTTGACATAAGATAATGACTGATTGTTTCCAATCATGGCTATTTTGATAAAATGATTACAACAATTCATAAATTTCTAATAAAATCGCAAATATTTCAAAAAGTTGTAACTTTAACCCCCACAATGCTAATATCACAAAAAAGGGAATTCAATTTTACACAGCTTGACTTAAAAAAATACAGGGTGTTCCATTTGACCTAAACAAGTTTTCGCGGTTTGAAGCTGACAAAATGTAACGCGAAAGACGGAACACTTGGTAAGATATTATTGAATTTATTTCAGTTGTAGCGCGTAGTTCTCCTTGTGTTCTTTTTACGTGACAAGAAGCAAATGAGGATCTTTTACACGAAGAAAGTTATAACGGTTCTTGCAAACCGTTGCACCTGTCAAATTTTCTATAAAATGTCAAATATCTCTGAAACGGCTACGTTTAGTTATAGGATCTGCTACATATTTTCGACTGAGAATGTTATACTCTTTTCGAAAACCCTAAAATTTATAGGGTGTTCCGTTTGAAATAAGTAAGTTGGTATCGACTTCCGGTATAAGCGGAAGTGCCAGCTGCTTGTAATTATTTTAGTTGAATTGGCCACACAGACATTAGTAATTATCTAAATTTTCAAAATTTTCTGATGCGTACTTTTCTCTATATCGATCGATTCAGTTCCCAGTGAGACACCCTGTATAGACGTCATTACAATCTTTACATTTGATTTCATATACACCTGATTTATTAACTTTAGTTTATTAAATTTAGTTAATCAGTTAACCTTCCTCAAAGGACACCTGCTACAAAATATTAATTCCCCCCCTCAAAAAAATCCACCGCTTTGAAGGGTGAAAACAACCCCCGGGGGCGGTTACACAACTCTGATTACCTACCACCTTATTCAAAAGACTATTAGTCTGTAGGATTTTTATTAGATGGAAAAGATTAAACAAAAGAACAACAAGAGCATAGATTAAAATTAGGTTTTATTTAACACTCCTTATTTATACATAAAACGACTATAGCCAACTTCACACACGATTGAGAATATGCTTTATTTTAATTTACATCAAATTTAATATATGACAGTGTAAATGTTTGTATACAATTAAATAAGAATAACTGAAACTATAAGTGAAGTAAATTTATCTTTTTTCCAATATTACAGTTTTTTTGGGCGGGATTTATAATACAAATATAAAAATTATAACCACGATTTAACTAAAACAACTGTCTATACTTTGGTTGAGAATTACGACGAATAAATGATTTTTTTTAGTAACACCATTGGCAAAATCTTGAAAACTTCTAGTTCTCTCCATCGGTCGCAATCCCAGTCATGTAAGCAGAAACCTGAAACATAACATAAAAGAGGTTATTAGTATATAATTTTTAATTAATAAGACGCAGCATATTTGAAATCAAATCTCGTTGCTTCACAGAATTGTATGAAAAACGATTAATTAGTAATAAGTGTTCATATGCTATAGGAGGATATTGATGATCGATTGTAAATGCCAGGAATTTTAAGAAACGTCTTTGAATGCCTTCAATATTGTTAATATGTACCATCATAGTGGGGGTTCCATATCACGCTCGCGTATTCTAGTCGGGGTCGCACCAAGGTATTATATAGAGTTTTTATGGTACGCGTGTTTTGAAAGTCTCGAGCATTTTGTATGAGAAACCCTAACATTTTAAAAGATTATGCACTATGTTACTTATGTGTTCTCTATAGGAAAGATGTGAGTCAAATGTTACGCCTAGATCTTTAAAACAATCAAGACGCGTCAGATTAATAGTATGCTCATATTGTATTTTATTTAACTTCCCCGTGAACGACACTACATTGCATTTATTTATATTCAGACAATCTGAATTTGTTTCAACATAGGTACGTGAATTGTGCTTAAGTCTGCCTGCAGCTGATTCGAGCCGCCAGCATATAAGGGAAATCTACAACTGAGATCGATGACGATGTCGTTAATGAAAATGATAAACAGCAAAGGGCCTAAGACAGATCCTTGTGGAACACCTGATTGAGATATAAATTCGATAGACCTATGACCCTGATATTGTACAAACTGAATTCTATTAACCAGACAGGATCCAAAAAGGTTAAAACCAAAAGAAACTAATTTTGATAGCAAAACACCATGGTCTAAATAGAAGTCCATATGAATAACATCGACTTATTGCATTGTATTATAAAAAGTAGGTTTGTTGTCGATCGTTGAGGGACAAAGCCATGTTGGTTGTTGCATATGCTCTGTTGAATCTGAGGATAAAATGCCATACGCAGAATGATTTCAATTGCTGTGCCAAAGTTATTTATGATTGTAATAGAGGGGTAATTTTCTATATCCGATTTGCAATCTTTTTTTGTGTATAAGACAAATTTTAGATGCTTTCCATTTATCAGGATATGCACAAGTTTGCAAGGACAGATTAAAAATATGTGCTAGCGCTACAGTTAATATACCTGAACAATCTTTTAAAAAGAAAGCTGGTAAACCATCGGGTCCGGCCCTAAATGTTGGTTTAATTTTGTAATCACATCCGTCTGAGTTATCTTAGGCAGTGCATTATCACTAGCTACTACTGACAAGTTTATATTGCGACTTGAAGGGATGTACACTGAACTAAAGAAATCAGCAAAAGAATTCGCTATATCTAAGATACTGTCATTATTAGTGAAGGCATTCGACATTGAACTGGAATTTATGTAATATGAAAAGCTTCCTTTTCTTTTTGTTAGCGGCTTTAGGTTCCAATTCCCTATTAGCAAATGTCAGGCCATAAAAAATTTTGAATGCCCACAAATCCATTATGAAAAAGGGTTTTAAGTAATTTAACATTAGTAATAAATATTTAGTGATTAATGAATAATCATCCGGGAGGACTTTACGGCCTTCCATCTTTCCCAATAAATAAACAGTTATACTATGTAGCTAATATAAAAGTTACTTACATCGGGTACAGAACTGCCATCGGTTCTTTTTCCGAATCGGAGGCGTAGAGATGGAGGCCTTTCTACTAGCACCTGCATAAGACAGAGATTGAACGAGAGAAATGTCAATAAAATAAAAATTTTATCAAATGTTTAACAGCGAAGGGAACGTTGCCAAGAGAAAGAAAATTTCTTGTCGTTGTTTCAAAAGAAAATCGTTACACTTATAACTTATTGAAGATACATACAGGCTGTCCATTTTATCAGGGCCCTCGACAATATCTCACTTAATATCGGTCGTAGAAAAAAAATATTTAATTGTGCCGATTTATATAACCTACAAAATGGTTTAAAGACATTTGAAATCCATGGCCTACTTTAACAGTTATGGCGGAAAATATCGAAAATGCGGAAAACGTCTAGGCCAAATGTCTCCGTTATTTGAAGACATACGGCGAAAATTTTTTGCAAAACAGTGTTTCAATGAGGTCTTATCTAATTTTTTCAAAACCGCTGTATTTTGAGACTTACTCTTCAGGCTGTTAAAAAAAATTATTATGAGATGAGATGAGATGAGATGAGATGGCGCCATTAAATAGAGCATTTTCCTCCCTTTTCAACGATATTTCATATGCCATATTTATTCATTGTTACTACGTTAGTAATTATAAAAACATTTTTTTAAAACCAATAAATTTTTTTTTAACAAGCATTATACTTGCCGTGGAGAAGTATGATTAAATAGAACGATAAAATAATTCAATAAGTTGTTCAAATCTTTGCTATAATAAAACATTAACACAATTAAAAAGAATAAGGTAACAAAAACAAAATAATAATCAAGAGAGCAACATAGAGCAATTATGGAAAGAGTATTCGCAGTTATGCCAATGTATAGAGGTCCTCCATAAAAGCGTCACTCCTTGCTCAGAAAATTAAAATGTCTTTACCAATTAATTTAAGTATAATATCCATTTGTTTGTATTTCATGATTTCACTATTATTTCAATTATTTTAAAATAGTTGGCTATGAACAAACTTGACAATTTAATTTTTTAACAGATCATCTCAGTTAATACTTAAACTCTCACTCAATCACACTCGTGTAAGAATTTAGAATTTTCAAAAATGATTTTCACTCACATTGATCGTTATAATATGTTCGTTACGTTTGCCAATGCAATTTTAACTCTGGATTAGCTCAAGTAGAATATAGGAACAGATTTCCACAAGCACTACAACCGAATAAAACTCTGTTCAGAAAATTAGCTACGAAACTGAAAAATAGTAGTTTATTTTTAAAGAAGAAGACAAGATTGAACAGTGTTACGAATAATGTAAATAAAGTAAACCGAGTTATTAATTATGTAAGAAATAAAAATACATAAAATTTGGAAACATTAAGAGAAATTCAAATTCCTTGTCATATAAATAAAACAAGCGCTAGAAAATTTTTAAAGACAAATGGTTACCGGTGTTATAAAGCCAAAAAAGTTCACAATTTACAAGCGGGGGACAAACCAAGGAGGGCGACTATTTGTAGGTGGCTGTTGGAAAAGAAGCGTGCCGATCCATTAATATGTAGTAAAATACTTTAGTCCGACGAGGCAAATTTTTCGAATAATGGATTTTTTAATCGCAATATTCATTACAAATGGACTTCTGAAAATACACACTGGCATAGACCGACTGGGTTTCAAAATCGTTTTTCAATAAATGTGTGGATAGGTATTTTAGGCACGAATTTAATAGGTCCTTATTTTTATGATGGTCACCGCAGTGGTCAAAGGTACCTAAACTTTTTGAGAAATGAATTTAATGAATTCTTAGATGACCTACCTTTAGAGAATCGACACAACTTTCAATATTTTCAACAAGATGGAGCTCCTCCCCACAATTCCCAGATTTGCCTAGATTATTTAGACGAAATTTTGCCTCAACATTGGATAGGTACAAATGGATTTATTCGATGGCCCCCTCATTCACCAGATATAACCCCAATGGATTTTTTCTATGGGTATATTAAAGATAAGGTATTTTTGACGGCACCGCAAAATGTAGAGGACCTAAAAGCTCGAATTCAACAGGCATGTATTACAGTTACCCCCGAAATGCTGAGTACTGTTTTAAATGCAGTGCCTCGCCGCGCTCGATTGTGCATAAGAAATCGCGGTGGACACTTTGAACACTTGATATGATATCTTAAAAATTATTTTGAGGATTAGATAAATATTAATGTTCTGTGTGCTATATTCTTTTTGTTATTAATTTGTTTTTGTTACCTGAATTTACTTTATTCTTCTTAATTGTGTTAATGTTTTATTATAGCAAAGATTTGAACAACTTATTGAATTTCTCGTATGTCTTCAAATAACGGAGATATTTGGCCTAGATGTTTTCCGCATTTTCGATATTTTCCGCCATAATTCTTAAAGTAGGCCATGGATTTCAAATGTCTTTAAACCACTTTGTAGGTTATATAAGTCGGCACAATTTTCGTAAAAATAATTTTTTTTGTACGACCAATATTAAGCGAGATATTCTCGAGGGCCCTGATAAAATGGACAGCCTGTATACATTTTACAAAGAAATATAAACAATTAGCGATTTGCTAGTCGTAAACACAAAAGTTGAGAGTAAATTTAAAAAAGGAGGCGAGAATATAAACTTCAGAGCAAAATTACGGAAGTTGCAACTTATTAAATTAATAAAATCTTCAATATTTCAAAGAAACTGTGTTTTCAAAAGTGCTCCATTTTCATAGGTAGATTTTAAAAATATTTTTGAAAATTGCTTGGTACATATGTTGTTGCATTTTTTTTACCAAACTTATACGAATTAAGCATTTTAAAGAATTATAATTAAAGTTTACTATCATCAGCAATGAGACCTTGTTTTAGAGATCATTTTGATTTCATCAACTGATTTTTTAGTGAACATTTACACGAAACTAAACATTTTTACTTACGGGTTCGAATCCTACATCAGGACGTTTTCCAAATCTGAGACGTAGCTGGGGTCCCCTGGACTTCCTTACGACTTGATGGAGTCCCAGCCGGTCTTCTAGGTTGTCTCTTTGCATCAATATTTCGAAGAGGTCGCGAATGTTGTCTGTAATAGAAAATTTCAGGTATAGACTTCTAGATTTAGTCAGTCGACAGTTTTAAAATATTTGAAAAAGAATAAATGTCATCCATATAAAGTTAATTTAGTTCAAGAGCTTAACGAAGAGTAGAATTTTGCTAAACTACGATTATAATACCCCTCCACATTTCTTAAGTCGAATATTTCTCTCTAACGAGGCCACCTTCTGTTTAAATGGGGCTGTAAATAGGCAAAATTGTCGATTGTGGTTACATAAAAACCCACGCTGAAGGTTGGAGGCGCATACCCAGTTTTCACAGAAAATTAACGCGTGGGAGACTACAATTTTGGGTCCATTTTTATTTAAGATTCATTAAAATCGTCAGAAAAATGTGCCCTTTCAAATGAAAACTTTAAAAATGGAGGTTTGGTTCCATTTAATTCTGTAGTAACGTCGGCAAAAGAATTTTTACATTGCAGTTTCAAATGTGACTTTTACAACATCCTCAATTTTCTGTGTAAAGCGTATTAAACAAATACCTTGAACATAAAAAGTAGATTTTTTAAATTATGCCACAAATATTTTACAGTTCAGTTGCACATATCTTTCAATCTTCCCATGCACTTCATTGTCTCTTCTTATAAACCTCGTCAGTACCGTATACAATAATACCTTTCGCAAAACAAATCTCTTTATGTTGCTGATATGAAATCAATATCAATAAAACCGTCATCGTTTTTGAATGTATACTTGTAGACTAGATAAAAATACGTGACGTAGACTGTAGGCGTCTTCTACAACCAATGTTTGAATTGCCGTAGTTGGAGTTGGATCTGCAAATGACATAAACTGACAAATGCACGACAATTAAGACTAGACAATAGGATAGGTTAGATTGTACGTAGGGATCTTCAAATGCATTGTCTTCTTGTGAAGGGGATAAAAACGTGATAATATTTGATTTGCTGTTAATATTTTTCGCTTTGTTTGAGGTGAATACAGGGTGCTCAGCAACCAGGAAAATATGGAAAACCTGGAAAAGTCAGGGAATTAAAAATAGTCAGGGAATAGTCAGAGAAATCACGAAAAAAATCAGCAAGTGTCTGGGAATTTTTACTAAAATCCTGGATAAGAAGTAGATTCAATACATTTTTTGAATGTTGATTTGTTCGATAATAGAATATATAAAGGAAAAAGTAGAGAGATAAATTAAATTTTTCATTTTTACCTTTTTTCATCGCTTTAAATAAATCAATTTTTTCTTTCTAAATTCACAACTTATTCAAAAACAATGAGTTCTACATCAAAGATATTCTATAAAGTTACACAGTTACTTAAAATTTCGATATAAATATGCCGAGATATGGGAAAAAGCTTCCAAAAAATGCATAATCATAAAAATTCAATGTTAAGGTACTCGTTTTTAATGAATCAAAAGTAAAAAAAATAATAGAATTCTTCTTGGTATTGATTTATCTCGATATCAACTTTGGAAACAGCCATTTAACTGTATGTGATTCTCTAAAAATAAATCAAGATTTTACAATTTTGAAAAATACGCCATATGAAGATGTATTGTGATATTTTAGATATATTATATGAACCAGAAATGAAAGGATTTTCCCTGTACCCTGAGAAATGCGTATTTGAAATTAATCTTTTTATCATAAGTTTACAGCCCTTTGTTATCTCTGACTTCCTGCAATTTTCTCTGCTATTCTGTTCTATTTTGTGTTACTACTTTCCAGTTCCTTATAATGTTTATATTGAGCACCTTGAGTAATTCCGCCTTTCCCTCTGAGGTGCGTCCTTCCTTTTTTCCTACTTCCCAATGTTTTTTTTCAAATATTCTCTTGGCCATGTTATTGTTCTTCACCCTCAATCACCTGATCAACCTATTTCCCACCCTTATTATCATTGTTAGTTGTACCAGCAAGCGTCGCTATATGCCATTATCATTTATTGCACACAGATTTTCCCGGAAATTTTCCTTTTAAACAAGTTGACTAGTTGCTAATCTTTTTTAAATGCAAACACACCAAGGGTGAATGTTTAAGAATATAGAAACTAAGTATAATATTGTCTGTAATAAATCAAGCCGATGTTTTTTAAATTAAAAACTAATAATAATTACCACCTTTATCGATCTAGCAGTCACTGTGGTCCCGATTTAAGCTTTTATTAATTTGAAAAGCTGGAATAGTTATGTCATTGTAAATAAAACATTCCCCGAGTAATGCTGGATATTGTGCATCCTCATTCCCCCTGGACAATTGGATCCGAACTAAGGACATATTTAAGTAGATGAAATTATTATTACATCAAATAACCTTGAATTGGAATTATAAGTATTCAGTGAAATTCAAGAAGTCTACTGATGGTTTACATGGATTAGGTTGTTGATTAGAAGGCCATCGGATAACATTAAAATCACCAATTATAATAATATTCTCGTCAAGTTGTTTTTTTTTAACTATATTCCAAGTCATCTGAATGGTCCTCTTAACTCTAGGAGATCTAGATTTGTCCGAGTAACAGACACGAGGTCCTACAGTTTTTAGTGGGATCCGAATCATTTGATGAATAAGTCTGTCTATATAGCTAA
The DNA here is from genome assembly GCA_963675555.1 of Leptura quadrifasciata. Classification (NCBI taxonomy): domain Eukaryota; kingdom Metazoa; phylum Arthropoda; class Insecta; order Coleoptera; family Cerambycidae; genus Leptura; species Leptura quadrifasciata. The sequence continues at coordinate 5,493,153 of OY776681.1, read as the reverse complement.
TTATCTTAATTTATAGTAACTCATTGGGCTTTGTGCAATATATTACAAAGACCTGAAAAACCTCCTTATTTGATGAGATAGAAAAAAGTTAAAGAGATGAAAGTTGACGGCAAAGACGATAAGAATAATAATATGTATCAAAAACTGAGCTCAGTTCGAGCAACGACAAGCAGCAGTAGGCAGCTTTCAGTGAGAACCTGAAGATGGCAGATGAGATTCTGCCGAAACGTCGTTTAGACAACCGTGACTCCTGGAGGAGTCGATCATCGACGCGGGAGAGCACCCGGAAGTACAACAACACTTCATATATATATATATATATATATATATATATATATATATATATATATATATATATATATAATTTACAGACCACTTGGTTCATTTCTTTACTACCAACTGTCCCATATCCGCGAAAATTTCAAGAAACCGTATTAATATTCTTGAAAAAAAGTCAAGGTCATATAAAAATTAGTTACTCAAAAAGCTTCGAATTCGGAAGCTTTTAATACAAGCAATATAAACATCATTCAAGTCTATTCGTTCAACTTTTATTTATAAAAAAGTGCTGAAAGCAGAGTTTATGTATTCACATTGCAATCTGAAAAAAAAATATGGTTAATATTTCAGTATCATACAAACACGGTTGCTAATGAGGGTATAAATTAATAATTGCTTTGTCGATATATATCTGCAAACATATATGCAAATTGACATGTTTGCGTTATATATACCGCCATTGATTTATAAACGCACTTACAATGTATAGTATTGCTATGATATCCGCTGACGGCGGGAAAAATATCTCACAGTAAATAATTTCTAATTTATATCTCAAAGTCGTAAGTTCGGACCATTGAAATTAAACACAATTCTAGAAAACACACAACAATAAAATAAATTAAAAATCAATGGAATAGTGCATTGTGAGAACAATAAAAGATGAAATAAGATTCCCTATCTAGCTGAAATATAAATACAATACTAAAAATAAAATAATTTGAATAATTATTGTTTAAAATCAAATTTATTAATGAAAAATAGAATTAATGATCGAAATTTTCAATTTAAAATATACTCAATTAACCATTAAAAGATATACAAGAAATTTATATGAGTTATTATAACCTTTTAGTCCGCGTAGCTCAAATAAAACCTCCTACCACACTGTATCACTTAATTCGATGTTCAGCTGCAATCTGCTAAACTCTTACACAATTCAAGTCATATCTCACTCAGTTCCACTAGGAATCGTTTTCTGCACCTTAAAATAATTTATAATTATCTTCTTTCTCCAACTTGTCAGAATTTTGGAAAATTAATTTTCTCTTCTTTCGTCTCAAGTTTATTGACTGGTTGTCTTTCTTCTTCTTACTATACTTTACTTTCACCAACCACAAACAGTCTATTTTCTTTCGTATCTTTTAATATTTACTTTCTCTAAAAAATTTCAACCCCTTTTTTTTCTATAATTTTCTTGTTGTTATTTATTTTTCATCCCCTAGCAACTTCCCATTTTCCAATTTTTCCATGCGGATACCAACTTGAATCTTTCTTGACATCAACTTGGTAAAACGAATTGGTTCTCATCACGTGGTATTGAGATTTTTCCAATTTTATAACTTTCTCGCACAAATTAAACTGAAAATCTTATGTCTACATGAACATAATAAATGCATAAACTGTTCGAAATGTTATAAACAACTCTAAGCGTTTTTAAATGCTGAAATATAAAAATTGCGTGTAATTAATAAAAATATCTGTCTTCTATAAAGAATTTGGTATTTTATAAAATAGAACAAATGAACGAAAACAGAAAACATAAAACATGCGTGCAACTCTTTACTCGGATAAAATAAAAATGCATTTTATTCGTAATACACAACTCAAATTGATCCAAATGTGTTCTAAAGCTTAAGTGCCAGTGATATCATATCAGTATATTTAACAAATAACACATAAATGGCATTTTAATTAATTTCTTATAACACCTAGGTAAAGAATTTTAGTAACCATCGTGCAAAGACAAAAAATTGTAGAATAGTCTCAAATATCCAATAAAAAATATGTGTTTCTGTATGTATGTACGTATGTGTATACAGTGGACAAAATATTGGTAAAAAGGTTAAAGTAGATGTTTAAGCTATTCGTCATTTACTTCGAAACAATATTCTGTTCTAAATAATAATCCATCCAAAACTTTGTTGTTTATTGTTGCGGGTTGTATAAACTGAATTTCTTCTCTAATTCTTGCTTTTAGATGCGTTTGCACACCTAGAGATGCATAAGCTTTCTTCGTTTGAACTTCCACGTGGTCCTTCCACGGCAGTTTGGAGTCTAGTGATAGATATCTCATTGTACGGGGGAAAAACACAATTGTATGCCCATAAGAGACGGAAGCTGAAAAAACATTCATCTCTTTCGTGAACAACATTAGCTGTTTTCGCAGGGTTTCCTCACTTTGTTCATCGTCTAGATTGAAATCCGCGAACGCTTGATAGAGAGATTGAAGGATGGGTTATTGAACGGCACTTCGATGTCAAAGAACGCTACTAGAGCCAGTTTCTTCTGTTCTAGGACTAACATCGATCTGATGAAGAACTGTCATCATCAAAATTGCTTCTATCGTCTCCTACTTCTATTCGTTCTTATTTAGAACATAGATAAGCTTGGACGCTTCATTGTCAGTTGTCAAGTCTATTACACCGTTTTTCTTCTTTTCCTTTCCTGTGTCAGAAAATGTACCTTTTGTCATGGCATTGGGTATTAGATACATTAGATATTTATTCGAACTACTTTCCTAACTGATTTTTTTTAAATATCTTTCAAAGCACTTACTCCTTAGTAAGTCGGCAACCCTCGATCAATTATGTGTTGCTATTTTAAGACCAAAATGGAGCTTTTTGCAGATCTCTCTAAAAATAGAAAAGTTCTGAGATTCTTAAAGCTTGCAAAAACCATTTGGAATGTTTTTTTGTTTGTTAATGTTTCAGGTTGACTTTTTAAATAATACCATTTATCCTGTCACTTGACGAAAAACAAAAACGATTTTACTACCTACACAACAAATTGATATTTTAAAATTTATTCTGCTCAATCGAGCCGAGCTTTCATTTTCATAACTTGCCGCCTTTTCTGTATGAAACAGATACCACAGAAATTTGATAACCTAATGCCTCCTTTAGGGATAGAATCGTGCCTGTTAGCGCCCGCATTTGCTTAATATATTAATTTATACGACAAATATTTGTTGGTGAAAGAATCACTTTGGATTAAATCATAATTTCTATAAGCCAGCGCGGAGACTTTCCATATTATGAGAGAAAGTCGTTATAATATTTTTTGTGTAGTAATAATTCTTAGCCAGATGGTTGCTTGTGTCTTAAAATTCGAAGAAATGCACTTAACACTTTACGATTGCCACAGATTTTTAATTGTATATTGAGCGAATAATAATAAATTGAAAGAGAGTGGCAAAAGGCTTTTTTACAATATAATACATTTTTTAAAGGGAACTGATCTTTTAAGTAGTCAATATGTACTAATTATTATGAAAATATAATTCGTAATGGATCCAGCATATTACAAAATCGCATGATGTTTATACTTAATTATTATAATTATTGTAATGGGCAAAGCGATTAATTTAATGAGAATATCGATCGTGCTCTTGTTGGGGTATTCATTCTATTTCCTTTAATAATTTTGCAAATTAAAACCTAGTTTACGTCAAGAAATGTACAAAGCGATTTTATGAATTCCTCTGTTGAACCACTTCCTTTAAATGAACTAATGCCGGTGGTCCTTGTAAATATTGAAGGATTTTGCCTTAGCTCGAACTAGAATGGTTGTGTTGGCATTAGATAGATAAATAGATAAATAACACCACAGGTAATTACGACCCCCTTTATCCCGGAAGGCTCTAGAAGAGCCTTGTGTGGGAGGGGGCTACACATTTAAAGACAAGGGACACACACCCAATATTCGTGTAAAGTGGAAAAATCCCTCTCACAGTATTTTCCACGGCCACGACCGGGGATCGAACCCGGAACTTTTGGGTGAGAGGCAAGTGTGCTCATCTCTCGACCACCAGTGCTGGAAGATTTAGAATTGGTTGGTTGGGAGGTTGATTAAAGAAAAATATTGAACCACATCCTTTAGTCCCCATTGGGCCCTTTGTACTTCCTTCCTGTAGGCAGACCCTCGCCTAGGCCCAACCTAATCTTGTGAAGTAGGTGTTGATGCTGCCTAGGGGCTCCCTTATATCGGCCAAAGTAGGCCAACGTTCTCCCAAAATGGATTATCTGATTGATGAGACGGCAGAATAGTCACAGAGGTCATGTTGGACCGTCTTATCTTCTTGATCACAACCTCTACAGAGAGGTGTTTCTCTTAATCTCATATTGTGTAGATGTTTCCTTAACGGACAGTATCCAGTCTCTTTTGCAGCTCTGGTTACAGTGATTTGTACAGCTCTCCCCGAGATCACGTTGGATATTTAGCTTCCCATGATCGTATGGACATTCCTCTCCACTAGGGCTGCTGTAATTTTTGAAAATGTGGTTCTGTCAAACGCACCTTCTATGTGTTTATGAAGATACCTAGGGTGGACACTTTACTCTACATGGATCTCTCAATCTGACTCGCTACTGCATGGAGGGCGGTGTCGGTGGATCTTACCAGGGTGTACGCGTACTGGTTGGGATGTACAGGGTTGACTTTCACTACAACATCCCTTATGTATCGTTCACATAGCTTCTCCATCGTCTTGAGCAGGAACGAGGTTAAGCTGTTAGGTCTATACGCTTTGGGGATGGTATAGTCCATCCGCTCTGCTTTTGGAATGAACACAACTTTCACTTCTCTTCGTATCTCTGGAATATAAAGATATGATAAGCACGCCCTAAATACTCCAGCCAGGTGCGGCATTAATTCATTCATTATTACCTAAACAGCGGTGCTTTTTTCTGCAAATATTACAGAGTTTAAAACCGATTCACAAATGCATTTCTAGTTTGTGCGAGTTAAAATTTCACTGTATATCGCATACATAACAGGACGATGTTGATATATTTTGTACTACTGTTAAAAAAATTAAGCAATCTGTATTGCATTCAAACTACAAATATTTACTAGTTTATGTACAAATATTTTATGTAATGAGGAAGTTGCATGATTTTTTTTTATATCACAGATAGATCGACGACAGAAAAATATGCTTCCTCGTATTTTTTCTTTTTTTTTTTCTTAAAATTGAGGGTGAAAAAAAATATTTATTTCGGCTGAGAATTTCAAACCATTAAAACGCTCTATCCCTAACGAATAGCATCATTCGTAACCTGTAGCGTCACGTCGTTATTGTTAAAACATTGAAACATCTAAAAAGGAAACTGTGGTTATAGATAAACACGTTAGGGATGTTATAAAATGATTATCCGTCATATTGACCAATAATTAATAACAAGATTAAGAATAACAACGTAAATTATTAATTAGTGACGTCAAAATGACGTCAAAGCAATATTATAGCGTTTTCAGTCACGTGGTTTTGTTTACACAAAAGTTCAAATTTTAATGTGGCATATTTACGAAGCGAATTTTTTCTATGAGTTTCTTTTATTACATTATCAACTTATATAGTACATATTATGGAAAAATAATAAAATTAAGCATTTTAAAAATCCTTGCATCTTCCTAATTATGCTTAAGTTTTTCATATGTATTTATCGTACAAAATTCTGTAACAATGTTTTGTTCTTTCCTACCCTGTAATTGGATTTGTATCTGTTTGGGTAGTTGTATTCTAAATAAATAAATAAAGGAGGAATAGTTCAACAGCTACTTCAGAAATATCTGTTGTATCGTTCGCGTAAATCTTACAACTTTGTGACGTCTACATAGAATGCATCATCTATCGATTTAATTTTCAATTTGTATAGTTTGTTTCTCTTGTCACAGCACAGCAAACTGTAAAAGTTATTATTGTGGTTAATGATGGTTTGTTATACGCAGGGTGCGATAAGAATTTAATTGAAACAAGTAAAACTTGCGAACAGTCGTGGCTTTCAGCTAGCTCTGATATGGATTTCTATACAAAAATTTTCTTCAATAAACAATTTTTGTCGGGTTATAAATAACTGTCCTAGAGTTCCATCGTTATTGACTGTCGCAACACATTGAATACGTCAGACGTAGAATTTGTTTTATGTTCTGTAATCCTTCTTCTAAATGCCTTGACTGTCTGTCCAATATTTAGGGCATTTGCCGTTTATTATCTTATGGCTTGTGGTTCAACTATCTTAAACCATAAATATTTTGACGGAATATGCAATCAATGGTGGTGTTTGGAACAGCGTGTAATTGATTTAATTTTAAAAAATTGACAGTGCGGTAAAATTTTAACAGCTTTTTAAAAACGCTACTTTTTTTTACACATTTATTTAACGTCGGTCTATTTCCGCTACTGAGGCCTAACACCGACGCCTGTAGACGAGCTACCCCCAACCAGGAATTTTGCCGAACCTCTTCCCTTAAGAAGAGTAGGGATCTTTTACTTGCCTAACATTTAATAGACAAGGGACCGACAGCTTTACATCCCCTCCGAAGGATGGTATATCTCCTATACAACCCTCGCCTAAGGTTGTATAGCTTCCGCGCATACACTGATATACAAGCCGCTGGAAGATATGTGAGGCGAGAACGCGGTTTCCGTTGGAATGGTCACCATCCAAGTACTAGCTGCGCCTGTCGTTGCTTTACATCGCATACCGAAGTATGTACATAGTAAAGACGCACCTACGCTCGCCCACAAAACGCTACTTAAACAACTGAAAGTTCTCTTAACAAAACTTTCTTTAAAGTTATATTTGCTATAGAATCATTTTTAGATTTATTGCATTGGTCATTTGGGGCCTATACAAACATTTGAGTAAATTTGCTTTGGTCAGGAATTCAACTATTACCTTAAATAAACAAACAACGTTATTTTAGTATTTACTAACAACCAACGTCAATAAAATTCGTATTTAATTACAAAGCAAATATTGTCCGCAAATAAATATAGGTAGATCTACAGGAAATAAAATTCAGGTTAATCGGAAAAACCATGTGTTTTTACATAATATTTATATTTACCTGCATATTTAAATAATGTGTGTTATATCGCACAAGTCAAAAACCTGGATATTCTGATCAAATGCTAAATAGTAATAGTCTGGTATGTTTCCATCCATCATAAAAATATAAAGCGGTTTTACCGGTAATATCGAGTTAAATAACTTTACTAATTCAATTTACTTGAAAGGCGTTAATGAAGCTCTTATTAGTCTATTATTGTGCCATTGGACTTCTTTTAAGATGGCTGGTATGTCTGTATGTTTGTATTATAATAATAATTAATAGTCTTCATTGCCCAACAGATTACAAGAATCCAATTACAGGACAAATAGTTTATAACTAAATTATGAACAAATAATAATAAGTAATACGAGATTGTAACGTAGCTGTACATTTGGAAATTGTTCAATTGAAAAATTCTAAAAATTGTGTTTATGTTCCATAATAATACTACGTATCTATTTTAAATTTATGTTGAATATATCAAAAAACGTACTTATTTTATTTAAATTACTACATATAATATACGTGGGTCAATGGAGCAGTAAGTTGGTTTTCGCCATCTAATGGATTTATTTTATATATAAATTCGTTTGGTTGTTTTTTTAGACTAAAGCTCATAGTTCTACATTTCTGAATATTTAACTGTAATCTATTCACCTGGCACCAAATTTCAAGATTTTCTATTTGACACGGAATAAACTCACAATCTTCAATATAGTTCACAGTATAATACATTCTTAAATCATTAGCAAATAAAATCAAGTTGTAGTGAATGATATTTGTAATGTCGTTGATAAATAATAAAAATAACAAGGGTCCAAGATTGGATCCCTGAGGGATTCCAGATTTAGAATAAAACTATTTTGAATTAAAACCATTCATTATATGACACAAACTGAGATCTTTCGTTAAGGTGTGATGTAAGACTATCATTAAATCCGCTGGCTTTTAATTTAGTAATGATTCCATGGTCTATTCGGTCAAAAGCCTTAAAGAAATCTGTATATTACGTCTACTTGCCACTAATCGTTAATTGCCTCAGATACGTATTGACGAAATGTTGTCAGGTTTGTATAGTTCAAGTAGAAATATTCCGAGACATAAAAAACTTATTTAAATACCATTACTCGTTGTGCTACCTCGACCGACCATCGACCGCAAATCATCTCGCTTACCTTTATAGGTTTTTAATGTGCGACGAGTCGTTTGATGCAGGCATGTCGCCCGCGGCGATAATAATAAAGGTGCGACAAAAATTTAATTACATGGTTTTGTTTAGTGATGTATGGGCTTTTATAATTGGCAACTGAATGTTAAAAAATATATATACAGGATGATCTTTTTTACAGAAATCGGAAAAAACAAATTAAAAAAGTCCGGCCCTGGAATTAAAAAAAATACAATAGGAATCTATCAACTGCGATAAGTGTATAAAGTGTCTAAAATTTAAACAAAATCCGATCAATAAGTAGTAGGGACGTTCTGGCCAAATTAAATTTAGACCAAAATAGGTTTATTACCTTGTATCTTAGAAATTAAGAGCGACAGGAATATTTCAATGGCCGTTCCTGAATATCTAAGTGGTCCTCTACCGCCCCTAGAAGTATGTACAGTTCCTTATGGAACACCATGTATACATGAAAGTACTGTCGTGAGCAGAAAAAAATAGGACAACTTTTTTTTTTTAATGTAAATCTGTCTCTATTTGAATATGTAATGAGTAGCCGAAATAAAACAGATATCACTTTTAATTTATTTTTTATTTTAATGCTGTAGTTATTGCTATAGTAAATGATGGATGGTTAATGAGACAAATTGCACTGGGTTATAACATTAACAAAAATTTGGTGTGTAACATTTTAAGAAAGTGGAGAATAAACGGTACGATTAGTAGAAATCTACTATTAATATTTTGTTATTGCACCATTTCTATTTATAACTTCTATAAGTCTGTTTGGCATAGAATTAAATAACCTTATACAATAATCATTAGTAATAATATTTTTCCATGCATTATTTACAATTTCCAGTAATTCTTCGGCATTCCGTGGTCTCACATTTCATTTTTGGATACTTCTTACGAGTAGTCCCCATACTTCTATGACTATGACTGGGCCAGTTAAGAACATTGATGTTCTTATCTTGAAACCAGTTAGTTACGGTATGAGCAGTATGAACGGAACAATTGTCTTGTTGAAATATGAACTCATTATTAGGAAATAATTGTGACGCAGAAGGGAGCATAATATTGTCTAAAATCCTAATATACGTTTCACTATTAAATCGTCCCTCAATATGCCACAAAACACCAGGCCAAGCCCACATATTGGCGGAATATCTACCACTTCTATCATTGTTAGATATATATTTCTCATCGAATCGAGTATTCGGAGGGCGGTAAACACGAATACGACCGCTGTGTGTTGACTAGAAAGTTTTTTCGTCTGTAAAGATTACATTGTTCCAAAAACTTACATCATGCGCTAAAAATTCAAGCGCAAATCCTACTCGAGCTTCTTTATGTTCAGCTTTAAGTAAGTATTTCTGTGCTGCTGCATGACAGCGTAGCTCCGATTCTCTTACTCGCCGGCGACCAGTACTACTCGATCCAGGAAAATTCGTTTCTTCAGCAGCCTGAATAACTGAGTAAAATGGATTTTCTACTAAAGCATTTACCAATTGCAAATCTTGTTATTGAGATGATATCCTTCATCGCCCTGATCCAGGATTTCTACTAATCGTACTGTTTATTCTATTATAACGCAATGCAATTTGTCTCATTGACCATCCATCTTCTGCTTTAGCAATGTCTCCAGATTTAACTAAATCGTTTATATGAGGCATATTAGTTTTTTGCACACTTGCAATAAATTATGACAACTAACTGACAATGTCACAAAAATTAAAGTTAGATGTACACAACTAGACTTTAGCAAAATGCCGTTATAAGACTTGTCCTATTTTTTTTGCTCACGACCGTACAGACAATAGTAACTATTAATAAGCCAAGTTAAATCTTTAGTCTCAAATAAAATTTCGTACTTGCAAAGCAAGAGTCTCATTTAATTAGTAAGAACAAGAGAAATATTAATTTGAACTTGGTAGATCTATTCTTCGGCCTCTTCCTGTTATAATTCTCGTATCTGTCACCCTGTATATCTCCTATAAATTTCTAGGAAAAATTAACTGTAGCTCAGTACATAATTGAAAATAAATTGGGCTTATAGAAAAAACAAGGGATTTCCGCAAGTTTAAATGATTTGCTGTAATCAATGGTGAAAAAAGAAAGCATTTTGCAATGGAATTAATTTGGTATATTAATTCAGGGAATGGTTATATTTGTAGCACATTTTCAATCATGTTTAAATGTTTTTAACAATTAGTAATATATACTTAATTTTGGATATTCATTAATAAATCAAACTTAGAATTCAACGTTTTGAATGTTTCAAAGTCTATCTAAAACATAATGTAACGAAAGATCAAATATATTTAAATTCGTTATACAATTGTTTATAAGTAACACATATATACCATCACCATCCAGTTGACATTATGCAGGACTACATATATCAATGTTTTCAAGTCAATTTAATATGATTTGATCTTCCAACAATTAGGAAAAAAAAATTTATTTCACGAATTAATTGTACGAGTAAAAAGGGCAACATACGAGAATTATACTTATACTTATCACAGACTACCAGACTGGCAACTTCCCTGAGAAATTTGTCCGGTCAAGGTCGAAGCAACAGAAGCCAAATTCAGATGTCGCTCTTAACGCAAATGTCATTTGTCAATTGTTTGTCACGTCAAACGTCATCCATTGTTAGTTATTGTGTACTGTGATTGTGTTGTGCTGGTGATAGTATTTTTGTAGAAACTTGACTTTTTAACATAGAATACGTAGTTTTTAGTGCCTTTTAATAATTTGGATTCCCAAGGAGGCGTTAGGTGAGTGTTATTGTGCAAATATACATTGGATTACAGTAATATGTAATATTGCATTTTACAGATTATTTTTTTAAATATCTTCTGCCTTCTGCATTGTTTGTGGAACTGAAGAAGTTGATGTGCAAAAATTGCACAGTCTTTGGTTTTTGCACATGCAATATATATTTCTAAATATCATAAGACTACTTTAAATTATTGTTCTGTCTTACGACAGTATCTACTTCAAATAAATAAATATTATCGTTTTCAGATCGAAAATGGGGCGGGACTTAAAGGGAATGAAAGTGTCAGAAAATACTATACGCCATCTTATAATTTGTAATAAGCACTTCACACTAGAGTCATACTCAAATTATATCGATTACATCCTCAATAGAAATGCAGTTCCTACCCGGTATCCATGTGGAGACACAGTAGAAACACGTACTGAAAGGAATTGTACACCTGTACCCATACAGGTCGAGGAACCCGAATAAGATGTATGTCTACCATCGACATCGGGTGGTCTTCGTGTTTCTTCTGCACATAATGAGGAATTAGAAAACCCGCATCCAGAAACATCTAGTATTGTGTCAAGTACTCCAGTTGATCGTTCATCAACACCTCTACCATCGTATACCAAATCTGGGGGATTCAGAGGCCAAAGTTCAATTTTTAAAAAATTGTGTCAAGAAGATACAACCCCAAGGAAGATAGTTATGTTTAAGGTAATTTCAAAAAATGCAGATCACATACGAATATTAAGAAAGTTGTGTAAAGAACAACAAATAAAATAAAAGAAATGTGTGACCTAAGTAACTCTGATGTTGTAAGAAATATTTTTAAGGACCTAAAGTCAAGTATTGTTGACTTTTAATATCTCAACTACGCTGTGCAAAACGCTCCTCTAAAGGTAGGAGATGGACTTTGGATGAGAAGATAATTGCCCTAGCCCTAATAAAACGAAGCTCTAGATGTTATTCATTGTTCAGAAAAATTGTTTATTTGCCATCGAGAAGAACATTGACTGCATTACTGGAACACATTTCTTTCAACACTGGTATAAATCTTCATTTATTCCAACACATCAATCATTGTTTAGGTCCAGTTTGGTCCATTGTAGTCATGTTTGCCTTGAGTTTTTTTTATTGAGGTACTAACCTCGTCATCACTGAAAATTCGAATTTGGAGAACATTGTTATCATGTAAGAGGTTGCAAGGCGAGTATTTACTACAATTAATAAATGCACACGAAAGGAAATCAGCAAGAGAGTTATTGTAAAATATAAATATGGTTCTCTTGATATTGATAATTTAATTGAATATAATAAAACAAAAGTGCCTTAAATATTAATAATAATAATAAACAGTCTTTATTTGTGGCGGGGTTCAGCAACGCTGCTCTTCCACTTGACCACATAAAAATACAAGTTTTATGATGTACTTTTTAAAGTATCTATTTAGGTTAAGGATGCGTCTATTTTTAATTCTTATGGTTTCTTTTACTATGTATTTTTTCTTTGTCATACTTTTTATTACATGTTTATTTATGTCTGACAAAATAAAATTCTATGATGTATTACAAATTTGACTTTTAATTTCCTATAGTATATATATAATATGGCGTATTTGATATAGAAATTTGTGATCAAAGATTAAGCATGAAACGGCATTGCACTTTGATCACAAATTTTAAATGTCAAATATGTTCATAAACTGTAAGTTAAATTAAACAAATGGACAAATCTCTCGCGTCTGCAACTGTGGCGCCCTCTGAATTTGGCTTCCAAAAATCGGAGAGAGAGAACGATAGATTTCTGGACAAAAATTTAACATTGAGTTGCCAGTCTGGTAGTATGTGTACTTATGTTAAAGTCATCACAACCAGCAGATTTAGTTTTAATCATGGGTAAATACTTGAGTACTTCATCATTAGAAATAACTTAAAATTAAATGTGTCAGCTCTAGTTCTTATATTATAAAAGAAAAGAACTCGTTGGGAATTGCGTTATTTTGAGGTTTGTCACATATTTAATTTGTAAGATCTCTCCAAAGAGTTTTGTGATCATTATGATTTAATTTAAATTGAAAATAGGTCCTTTTTTATTCATAATTGCTATGTTATAAATTTTTTAACTTCTTTATACATATTATAAACCATCCGCTTTGTCTCTTGTCTTTTGAATTTTTTGCAGTACCTTCTTCCTAAGCATTATCATATGCTTTATATTAGCAGTCAACTATGAACGATATTTTTTAGGGATTCTAGAAGTGACTATTAGCACATGCTATCAAATACATCCAATATTAAATTCTTAAATATTTCCAATTCGGTGTCAAGATCGACAATATAATTTTTTTATAAAGTTTTGCACATCTCTATAAAAGATGTTCAGATTAAAATTTTTATAACAACGATACATGCCAAAAAAAGGGCTAAAAGTTATCTCCATTGTCGGTTCATTTACAATTTGCACTAACTAAAAACTAACTTGCAGCTTAATTAGTTTTCTATAATTATTGCTTAAAATGTTTATGTAGCTAATATTAAAATCTCCAACACATAAGATATGATCAAATTTAGGTGCTAATACACTTAATAGTTTTTTGATAATATAATGTTTTATACTGCTATTTCTATAATATTTTGAAATTTTTTGCACCAATTGCTCTTTATTGATACGTGACCAGATCATAAAATTCAGATCACTGGGAATTCCACTTTTTTAGATACTGTAATTCTTTCACAATACACATCGAGATTGTTAATAACATTTTTATGTACATGTAAATTCGACTCCATTTCTAATTACTATTTAGGCAAGCGGAATAGTATGTTTTTATAAAAAAAATAGTCACAACAAACTCTATTAAACTAGTGCGTGTCATTTAAAAACCGTCAACACTATAAAAAGCAATAAAATGCTATTTATATTAGATCACTTGCTAGCCAAAATAACGGCATGCATTAGGTTTATTATTTTTGACACTCGAGAGAGTTTCAGTCGGAAAACAATATTGCTGGCTTCTAATTAGATAATTAACTTAACTCGCCTAGTTTTGTGAAGATCATGGGCGTGCGAATAGGGAGGAGGTCATTTCAAAGTTTGTCATAATTTCTATGCCTAAAGTTTTTTTAATTTTTCGGTACCACTAGATTTATTACATAAAACAAGCTGTAGATTGTGCTGTTTATGAGAAAACCACACTGAATCAATAACTACATTGAAAGGGTTTCTGTTCTATTTTTCAAACAAGCAAATCAAAACAGGAATCTACTTTCTTGTTAGATCCTAAAGTTTCCACATGGAATAAGTAAAAATGACAAAAATAAATATGCAGCAAAATACATACTACGATAGACCAAAAAGTCCACTATCTCCTATAAAAGGAACTAAATTCGTTGCCACCCATCAAGGTACACAATGAGTTTCCAAAACGATTAAAAATAATGCCCTAAAATTTGGAACATACTACGTCTTCAATCGGAAAATGCAAACAAAGATCTGATTGCAATAAGCCTTCAGCATACAGATTAATCCTAAAGAAAGAATTACAGTGCAGGGCTGGTGCCGCAGACTAGTTTCAAGCTAGTAGTAATAGTCCAAGATCCCAAAACCGCCAGATTTATGTTCTGTAGCCTAGTCAAGGAACACATAGCGGAGAAGATCCAAGAATGGGAAAAGGACCAGAAAAAGTTCTACTCCAGGCCAAAGACAAGCGAAAAAATTTATAACTTATTTGACAAAGAATGCTACAAGGCTTCAAGGCTTCTCGCATTTGAAAAGTCCGAATTAAGGCTAATCACAGGCCTTCTAACTGGCCACTGCCCCTTGAGATATCATCTCAAGAATATGGGCAAGGCGGTAGACAACAAATGCAGATATTGCGATACTGCAATTGAAACTGCGGAACATATACTTTGTGAATGCAAGGTGTTAGTCCGCACTAGACTAAAATTCCTAGAACAGGCGGAATTAACGCCTGAAGACATAAGAAAATTAGCCCCCAGGAAAATCACAAGCTTTGTAAAAAGTCTTGGAATCCTGGGCAACTACTAGATGTAGTGTAAATCACAAAAGATCTTTTAGGTCGAAGTGATGTAAGGCTGTTCGAAGCCAAACGACGCCATAAAACAATTACAATCTACGTCGTTTTAGCAAAACTAATATTTTCACAATAAATGTGTAACGTATAGGTAAAAACGTATTACGTACTCGTTAGCTTGAAAGCGGGGCCCTTTTACAGATAATAGGTATTGAAGGTAAATAAAAAATCTTATTCTTACGTTCATATAACAAAAACTATGTAAATTCATCAAAAGTCGTCCGTGGTGTTTGTAGTGGTTGTGTTGCCCACATGGCTCGTGCCACGGCTTATTACGACCAGTGGAAGATTCGAGTCAACGCTGAGAAGTCTGAGGCGATATGCTTCACGCGTCGCTTCACGGAGAACCGCATTATCACTCCAATTTCGATGATCAGGGGTAACCAAATTCCCACTAAAAGATGCGTGAAGTATTTGGGGGTGAGACTCGACCAAAGACTGACGTTTAATACGCACATTAATGAAACCATACGGACGGTCTACTCCCTGTCCAGGAGTCTGTGTCTGCTCATGGTCAGGGGTAGCAGACTTAACAGACAAAATAAAAAGTTGTTGTACACGACGGTGGTCAGGCCATCTATCACATATGCAGCGCCGATGTGGTGCAGCATATCGGCCAAGACAATGAAAAAACTAGTGCTAGAACACAAATATATGCGCTTCATAACAAATTCTGGAAGATACACCTCCCTCAGAGACCTCTACGAACGCTGCAACGACATAACCCTGATAGCCGACTACGTCCAGCATATCTCCCAAAACTTCTATTCGTTCAAGCTGGGCGATAGTCCGCTAACAAGACACATTACACAAATTAGACAGCATAATGCCCCATTTCGGATTAAACACCCCTTACCTTACCAGACGTTGCCAATCTAGCCAAACTTTCACCAACTATACCTTCCCTGATACTATCCACCTTTCACTGATATTTCATACCTTTCACCCGCTTTAAATCTTTCCTGTTCCCCTCTTCTTTTGTTTTTGTGTATTTTTGTGTCGCGTTTGTTGTTCCTTCGTTTCTGTTTGTACATTTTTGTCTATAAATTCTTTCTGCCGTCACTAATATTGTAACAGTATCCAATTTTTTTATACCAGAACAATCAAAATTTAGAATCACAGTTTAGGCCTGCCTTGCGCAACCCGTAGTTGAAGCAACTCGCGGACGACACTTCGTACAAGTTATGGTGTCGGCGTCAGTGCAAAAATTAAACAATGTAGTTCTTCGCAAGTGTTTTCGTTAAGTGTTTTTAGTTTTATATAGTTCTATTTTAAGCTTTCTTTTTCAAGCATTTGTTATTATACCACCTGATTTTATTTTATTTGTTAAAAAGGAGTTTAGGTTTTACTGTTTTATGTTTTATACAATTTTTGCTTTCGCCAAACCAGTCCGGTCTCGGCCCGGCTTTGCGATTCGCCACCGCGTTAAAGCGGTGGTCGCAGGGTCGGTCCCGGGATGGGTACTGGTGAGGCAGCTTATACGATGTACCATTATTTTGAATAAGTTTATTTTGAATTGGTTTGAATTGAAAAATTGATTATCACGCGTGTGGTTGAAGGTTCGAATCACCTCCTTACATTTTTTTTACTACATTTTGTACCAGATGTATTTCGGCTCGATTAGCAATAAAATGCCTGATACGAATATTTCTTTATGGAGTAAGATTCCAGAGCCTCTAGACCTAGGTCATTTTTGCAAGGCTAAGATTTTCAGATAACAGGTACTGAAAGTGAATAAAAATCTTAATTACTCTTTTACGTTAAAGTAGCATAGCTGGTTTTTATATATGTTTTACACGGTATTATTAAGAACCAACATTTATTATTGCCAGACGTTTTTCGTGGACCCTAACATCCGCCAGACGCTGTGAAGCTAGAGAAAAAATTGGGGTACCTACGTTAAGCCTGAATTTTATATGTATTTGGGTGACTATTGTTTAATTGAGCATTAAATATTATTGAATGATTATTAAAAAATTCCATCAACACAAATTTAAATTACATAAATCTGTCCAATAAGGCCCTCTAATGCTGTCATTCGCACTCATATGCAAGCATTATTGATGCATATTCCTCACGCTCACAGCGGATCTTTCATCATGTCTGGGGGATGTTAGATCCTTCGTATTGATCTGGCCGCTTACAAAAGATCTTAAAATAATCACCCAAACAATATATATATAAAATTCAGGCTTACTACTACAAGGTAGGTACCCCAATTTTGCCCCAGCTTTACAGCGTCTGGTGGAAGTTTGGGTCCACGGAAAGCATCTGGCAATAATAAATGTTGGATCTTAATATTGTGTAAAACATTTATAAAAACCTGGAAAAAATGCATGGAACGTATTCTTATTCAATACTGTTTAATAAAATACAAGGGCTGACGCTTTAAAATTGTAATACATGTAATTTCCGATTCAACTGGAAGTTTTATTGCCAATATGCTACTAAAGCCATCTATATTTCTAGCAATGGACTTTTACAGAACTCAAATATCACTAGTAGTTTCCGAAATGTTTCACCTGAGAGTTTCTATTGGTACACCCTGTATATGTGGAAATTATTTTAAATATTAAAAACTAACAAATCTGGTCCAGTTTTTGCAGAGTGAGAAACCCTTTTATTGATCTTCTACGTGACTTAATCAACTTACTATCTCATATTTCAATTTTTACGAAAGAAAAAAGTTAAACGATCTATCTCTGTTACTTGTGATTCATGCGTATTCATGTATCGACTAAGCCGTAAGTATTTTCTTATGTAACTATATGTTTTCTATTGTAACTCAATTCCCTTTGAAACCATTGAAATATTCATTTCGGTTCAATTGTCTCCCACTTTATGTCTTTTTTCTGCTTCTTTATTATTAATACACAACATAAACTGCAGCGTGGAAACTAGTTCAGCATTGTTTTTATCGATTATTCTTACATCTACCTGTTTAAAATATTCAAAGTTGTCCATATGTAATGACAGGCGTTTTATATGAGAATAGGATATAATTTGCTGACACGCTCGTCTGATTCTGAGAAACAAATTGTTGTTTGGAAATGTATACCGGGTTCCAATTTCTAGGTTGATTCTAGGAATACAATTTTGAAATTTAGGCATATCATTTGTGACAAAAAAATCCACCTTTTTGCACTTATTAAGTGAAAAACATCACTTCCGGTCCAACCGGAATTAGCAACAACTTTTGGATTTTAAATAGCATCCTATACATATTTTTGCATATTTAGATTCTACATAAAATTCTCGTTACAAAGATGTATCACAAGTAGGTAATTGTTTTCAAAATGGCGTCATACATTCGAAAAAATCAAAAAGCTAGTAGGCAACTGCAAGACTGTTTTCAAAAAATTCACTCGGTAGGCCCTGAATTTGATGTTTCGCCTTCATTTTTTTGTTGCATTTCAATAAAAGTTTATTTCGTGCAAAAACCACTATTTTCAATTGACAAACAATTTTTTGAAAAACATAAAAAGCAAATGAATTTTATTCAATTTTTTTTTAATGATAACCATATTTTTTACTTGCACCAACAAAACCCAAAACATTAACCTTTTATTTGATGTATAATACGTCTAATGAAACCGTATGTACTGGTGTATATATTAAATTTTACAAGCGTGCCATGACAAAATGACATTTCTTTTCAAACATTTGCCTATTATAATTTGACAAAGTTTATGTAGTGCTTTTTTAATTTGCTTGTAATTTATTTGCCAATGTAACTATTTAAAAGTTTTAAAAAAATACAAAATGGTGGTATTTACCCAAAATGAAAAGGTGGACACGTTACATATTTATAGAGAATCTAACAGAAATGCACATTAAGCTGAAATGTTATATGCAGAGCGGTATCCTGGAAGGCATCACTCTTGTAGAAAATATTATAAGATTTTAGAAGAAAAATTTAGGGCCCAGCCAATGAAAACGAACAAAATACGTTTATTATTGACGAGGAGGGCAGATATTAATGTTTTAGCATCCGTGGAAATGAATAAAAATGCAAGTACACGTGAGATTGGAAGTGCTCTTGATATTAGTCGAGAATCTGTTAGAAGAATATTGAGAAACATAGATATAAATCATATAAATATCAACTTCATTAGCATTTATATGAAGCTGATGTACGTAGGAGAGTCCATTATTACAATTGGTTACTAGAAAATAGATACATTGTTCACAGATTTCTGTTCACAGATGAAAGTTGGTTCACTAACAATGGCATGTTTAATCGAAATGATTTGCGTTACTGGTCTCAGGAAAATCTACATGAATTTAGAGAAGGAAACCACCAAGAAGTGTTTGAGATAAATGTATGGGCAGGAATTGTGGGTACTAGGATCATAGGTCCTATTTTACGTCAGGGGACTTTAAATGGAATTAGGTACCTGAAATATTTGGAAAATGAAATTGAGGACTTTTTAGGGAATTACTTATGAATTTGAGAAGAAGCATTTATTACCAACAAGATGGGGCTCCGCCACATAATCTTCCAGATGTCTCTAATTATTTAGAAAACAGATTTCAAAATAGAGTCACTTCGACATATGGGCGCACAAGATGGCCTACCAGATCACCTGACCTAACCTCTATGGAGTTTTTCCTACGAGGGTACGTCAAAGAACGAGTTTATTCATCAACCGAAATTCGACAAGCTTTTGCAACAATAACCGCGCAATATTAGAACGGGTAGTAAGGGAAACCATCAGTAGGGCTATAATTGCTATAGTTGCTATAATTTTATTTTCCCCGATTTTATAATTTGTATTTTTTCAACAATACCAATTGGTAAATATAGCATCTACAGAAATCCAACAATTTCAAAGTAAATTAGCACCGAAACTAGACGTATTATACATCAAATGAAAGGTTAATGTTTTGGGCGTTGTTGGTGCAACTAAAAAAATAGGTTACCATTTAAAAAAATTAGATAAAATCCATTTGCTTTTATATTTTTCAAAAAATTGTTTCAATTCAAAATAGTGGTTTTTGCACGAAATAAACTTTTATTGAAATAAAAATGAAGGCGAAACATCAGTTTCAAAGCCTACTGTGTGAATTTTTTGAAAACACAGTCTTGCAGTAGCCAACTTGACTTTTTCACTTTTTCGAATTTATGACGCCTGGAAAAAAATTATCTAGTTGTGATACATCGTTGTAACAAGAATTTCGTGTGGAATCTAAATATGCAAATAAACGAAATTCTAGTCAGTTTCGATATTGTGTCATTATTCACCAATATCCCACTCACTGAAGCCCTAAACGTTCTCAAAACTAAACACAATATTTCTCCCAGCACTCTGACCCTTCTAGAACATTGTCTGTCCAACACCTATTTTCTCTTTCAAGGCAACTACTACAAACAAGTGAGAAAAGCTACAATGGGATCACTTCTGTCCCTCGTCATAGCCAACATCTACATGAACAACTTCGAATCCCAAGCCCTGAATTCATCCGAACTGAAGCCTACTTGCTGGCTAAGATACGTAGATGACATCTTCGTTATCTGGCCACATGGTAGAGATTCTCTAAACAACTTCCTGTGTCACATTAATCGTATACACCCTCAGATCCAGTTCACTATTGAAATCGAAAACAATAACAATTGTTCCCTCCCTTTCCTAGATGCCCTTATTACAAAACAAAACAACAATAAATTCTCCTACTCTGTGTATAGAAAACCAACCCACACCAACCGTTACCTTAACTCAAAATAACACCACCATCCATCACGAATAAATTCCGTTGTCAACACTCTTGTAAGCAGATCCCTCAGACTAACAGACAATCACAACAGACAATCCGAACTACAAACATTAGAAGAAGCACTTCTACAAAACGGTTACGACAAAGGACATATAACGCGATCCATACACAAAGCACAAAATCCTTCCCAAATTCAACAGACAGAAACTCTTCTTCAGCAAAAAGCCTTCTTACCCTACAGAAAAGGTGTCACAGACAAAAATTTCAAAAGTCTTGAAATCCCATAACATAAAAACCATTTTCACAACACATCAAACAATTTCCTAATTTAATCAGAACCCCAAAAGACCAAATACCTAATGATTCCCACGGTGTATACGAAATGCCTTGCTAAAACTGTCCCCAAACCTACATTGGACAAACCAATAGACGGATTAACAATAGAATATATGAACATCGTCTTGCAGTTAGAAAATCCGATCCCACATCATCACTTGCCCAACACCGCCTCCGAACAGACTATAATATAGACTTCGATAACACCAAAACTATAGCACCCTCATTTTTCCAGAAACCGCGAATCATCCGCGAAGCAATTGAGATTGAAGAACATCCCAATTGTCTAAACAAAAGGGATGACGGTCATTGTCTTCCAGTCGCTTGGAAATCATTGATCTCCAGGCTAGCCCCACAATCTTCATCCACACCTCATAATCCTGATAGCAGCCGTTCTGCTTTGATACCACCATCAACAGACCCTCAACCCCCCCACCACTCTCCCACCCACAGACAGCTTTCGTATAAATAACACTTCGTCAGATACTGCCAGCGAGTTCGCTCTAAGGAGTAGGCAGATTGAGGCCTTAGAGATGGATCGTGGTGAGATCTGGGGAGTAGGCAATCTCGTTGTTACTCGGTATAGACTTATTATCCTTTAGTCCAAAAATTTGCTTCTATTATAAGTATAGAGGCATAATCCTCCCCCCCCCCCCTTCAATTGATCGATCAGAACGATAGCCAGAAGTATAAATTAAGTTGAAAGAAAAATTTGCGGATAGCCAAATTTCCGACAGGGCTATAATAATTATTTTCTTGCATAATTTCACAAAATTTATCGAGCCAGGGTGCTAAGAGTCTAATATTTATATGACACACTTTCACATTTTTTTATGTCCCTTTGTAGGTATGAAGACTATTTCCCAGACCAATTGGAAACATTTATTATTTATAATCACCCTGTATATGAATTACGAAATTTTCTAATGTTATTTTAATACGATGCCCCCTTTTTTAAACCAACATATTCCATATTTTTACCATTTATTACTAAAATGCCTACAAAAATCATTCGAAGAACGTTCTCCCTTTTCATAAAATTTCCCAATACATAAAATCACACAAAGGCACAAGTTCTGGCACAAGTTTATTTACAGATCAAATTAATTAATGGCGCAAACTTTATGCTTAGATCAGTTCGACTGGTTTTAAAGCCCATACAAACAAATTCTTGGAAAATTGCTTTGAGATAACATCGTCTGAGGATTGTGTTAAACAGATATTTAATTTTAGATTAGAAGTATCGGGATTTGTAAATTATTTTCAAGTAAGGACATTTTGGTATCTTTCTTCATAGCGACTATTATTGTTTGCTACTTATGACCTGCTGGGGATACACTTTAATGTTCATAAGTTATGAATTTTATGAGAAATACTATTTTACATCTGTTAAACCAATGCATTAAGGATTGCAGTCCTGGCTAGTACTAGTTCCAGTATTATTAATCATTATATTATTGTATCAGATGTAAATAATCATTAATTAACTAAAAAGCTGATGTGGCATAATGGATACAATCGAATAATAACTTGTATTGATTTAATAAATTACCTTTATCAACAGATAATGGAATGAATACCGCATAGTGGCAAAAAATGCTTTAGAGAAGCAATACAAAATTAAAGATAATTTAACTCCGGAAGAAAAGCTATCGATAAATTCTTTAAAACGTGATGAAAGTACAAAATATTGCCAGCAGACAAAGGTAATGCCACAGGCATTATAGATAAAGATATGTATGACATAAAAATCATCTCTTTTAAATGAGGGACCCTACTCAAAACTAAACATAGATCCAACAATAGAGAGCAAAATTTACAGAACCTTGTTTAAATACAAACACGAATTTAATGATCTTGAACGAAGGAACCTTACACCACATCATAGTAAGCCTCCTCATTTTTATGGCTTACCAGAGACACATAAACAAAATATTCCTTTAAGACCAATTGTTAGTTCTATTAATTCACTATGTCATAATTTGCCAAAATTTTTACTTAAAATTATTGATCCATTATCTGGAAATACCGATTCACATATTAAAAATTTTATAGAAAAAATTCATGAAAACGATATTCATAAATCACATCTGATGGCTATCTTTGATGTAGTTAGTCTTTTTACCAATGTTCCGGTAGACGATACCTTAAAAATAGTTAAAGATAGGTTGCTGCATGATAATAATTTGGAGACTAGAACTAAATTAAGTGTAAATAGCATAATGGACCTATTAACAATGTGTATAAAAACAAACTATTTTCAATTGGAAAATGAGTTCTATCAGCAGGATTTTGGTATGGCAATGGGGTCTCTATTAACACCAATTTTAAGCAACATATTTATGGAGAACTTTCAGAGCACACACGTTCAAAATTGTATAAACCGGTTGTCTGGTGGAGATATGTTTACAACATCTT
Source organism: Leptura quadrifasciata (assembly GCA_963675555.1). Lineage (NCBI taxonomy): Eukaryota > Metazoa > Arthropoda > Insecta > Coleoptera > Cerambycidae > Leptura > Leptura quadrifasciata. The sequence continues at coordinate 5,469,525 of OY776681.1, read as the reverse complement.
TGCAATTTGGCCTCATGGTGTTGATTTACTAGATATTTTTTTTAGAAAATATAAATAGTAAGGAACCGTCAATTAAATTTACATTTGAAGTAAAAAGTAGGAATGAACTACCGTTTTTAGATGTTTTTATTAGAAGGGTAAATAATACAATTGAAATAAGCGTTTATAAAAAACCAACACATACTTATAGATATCTAAATTTTAACTCAAATCAATCAATAAATGTTAAAAGGGGTGTTGTAAAATGTTTATACGATAGGGCCAAATTAATTTCATCTAATAATGAAATATTAAATAACGAGAAAAATTTATCAAAGAGGTTCTAGTACAAAATCAATACCCTGAAGCATTTGTTGATAGAATTTTCATAAATGTTGAAAAAAGGGACAGTCAGGTACGAAAAACCTGAACGCCATTATACAGCAACAATTCCTTATGTATACTGACTATCGGAGAAGCTACGCCATATAGGTGACAAATTTGATGTTAGGACGGTATTTCAAACAGGGAACACTTTGATATATATTTTAACAAAAACAAACCGATAAACCGGGAGCAGAATCCAAAAAACTGTATTTAGAATATCCCGTGCGAATGTGATAAATGTTATGTGGGCGAGTCATTCAGATCTTTCAGTGTGAGGTTGGATGAGCACAAGGATTACATTAAAAAGAATGAAATTCAGAAATCAAAGATTTGTGAACATGCTTGGGACAATGGACATAGAATAAACTGGGACTCGGCAAAAATTTTAACAAAAGGGGCAGATAATAAAAAAAGACAAATTAAAGAATCAGCAATAATCTTATTAAATGAAGATAGATATACAAAAAAAATATACAAAATATAATGATAATATACAGTATTTTTCAATTTTAATAATTATCGGGAATAATCATACTATTGCAAATAAACAATTGCTACCCACAAAAAAAATGTTGTACGTGGGTATAATTAAATTATATTATATATTATAAATGCTGTAAGTGTAGTTAAGTTATTTTTATAGAAGAATAGGAAATTATCTACATACTCGTTTATTTTTTTATATTAATTAGGCAATGGATCTGATCTCTTTTTGTATTTAGGATAAATGCTTTATATTTATGTTTAAACTGATGTATATAGTATTAGATTGTCTTATGTCTATGGGTAAGAAATTATAAAGGCGTGGTGAAAGGAAATTATGACTTCTTTGACCAATGGTTTTATCAGAAGCGGGAATTTTTGCTTGCAAATTTGATTTAACCCTTGTAGGATATGCATGACTGAGTAACTGTAAATTATTTTTGTTTCTATATTGATTAATGGCGATGTGCAGGAAGAAGAGTTGCTTAACATCAAATAACCTGGATTCTGAGAATAACAAATCTGTTGAATATATTACTGGTTTACATTATTTTTATGAACCTCTTTTGTACTATTTCTAAACTGCTTAAATGAATATTTAATGCACCGCCCCATCCCAGAATACCATAGGAAACCCTAGACTCTACTAGCGCATGGTACATCATTTTCATTTGTTTTACGTCTAATATTTTATTTAGAAACTTAAATTTAAATAATATACTTCTAAGTGTACGTGTAACGTTATTTATATGCACATCCCATCTTAGAAATTTATCTATGTACACTCCCAAATATTTTGTGAAGTCTGAGCCACTTATTTCAATCACACTATTGTATGCATTTATTTTCAGTTTGTTTAATTGATGGTTAATAATTTGTGATTAAGCAAGTCTATTATATTTTTTAAATCACTTTCTACGTTTTCTTTTAGCTCTGTCCATGATGCCGACTCGTAGAAAATCGCAGTATCATCGGCAAAACTGATTATTTTCCAGTACCATGAGTGATAAGTAAATTATTTATATAAATGATGAACAGAATTGGGCCCAAAACAGTCCCTTGGGGAACACCATATTGCACAATTTTATGAGCGCTGACCCTATTTTTAATTTTAACGAATTGTTTTCTATCAGATAGATAGCTGGTAAACAAATCATGCACTTTTCCTCTAATTCCAAAACATTCCAAGGCATCCAGCAGCTGAACATGACTGAGTGTTGACAGCCTTGGCTAGATCTAAAAACACACAAAGTGAGGCTTCTCCTTTATCTAACGCCTGATAAATATTTCCTGTAAGAGAAGAAATAGCACCCTCAGTGCATTTGCCCTCCGTAAACCCAAATTGCTTATCTGAAATTAAATAATATTTATTTAAATATTTTACTAGCCTTGATTTAATAATCTTTTCAAAAATTTTTGCTAGATTGGTGATCAAAGATATTGGTCGATAATTAGACACTAGTTTTCTGTCTCCGCTTTTAAACATTGGCTTTATAACCTCATTTTTAAACTCCGGAGGGCAGATTCCCGCTTCAATAATTTTATTAATTAGGTAAGTCAGTGGCGGCGCTATTTCTTCTGATACCTCTTTCAGGGTCTCTGATTTGATTAAGTCCAATCCTGGTGCTTTATTCGCTTTTAGTGAGTTTATGGTAGAAATAATCTCTTTTTTATCCACAGGTTCTAAGAAAAGAGAAAACTGTGTTGAAGGTATTTTAGCAGGAAGAGATTGTTGTTTAGGAATTTTTTCTGCCAAGTTCTTACCAACATCTGCGTAAAAATCATTAAATACATTTGCCATTTGAAGATCATCAGATATAGGTTGATTTGCGCTATTTAAGACTTCTTTAATATTAATGTTTCTGTCTACTGAATTTATGTATTTTACTGTGTTCCATAGATTTTTTACACAATTTCTATTTTTATCTATCTGGTCCTTATAATATTTAATTTTTGTATTTTTGATTAACACATTTAATCGGTTTCTATATATGATAAATTCAATTTTTAGTTCAGCATTTGGATCTTTTTTATGGCATGTATATAGCTTATCTCGTGTATTTATAGAATTTATTTGTCCATTTGATATCCAGCATTTCGTATCGTGATATTTATCGCTTGATTCTTCTTCTTCAGTTTGTGAACTTTCTGCCTCCCTTTTTTTTCTTTCTTCCTGTATTTTTACAATATTTCTATCAGTCCTATCAACTTCCTCAATAAGCTTAATCTGTAGATCTTCAAATTCTGATGGTGTAGCGGGTACACTTGTTACTTATAAATGCGTATTGAATTGTTCTGTAGATATTTGTACGATCTGGCTACCAATGTTAAAAGAACTTAATAAACTCAACATTATCTAAAAGAAAATATCATCAGTTCTGTGTAAGTAGTAAGTATCTATTGAAATAACATAAACAGAATCTTAAAGCTGTGTATTTGACATACACGACAAATAAGAGTTCTTCGAAAAAATCTTTTAAAACGGAAAGAGACTACTTTCCGAAACGTCAGCAAAACATATTATTTCTGTATTTATTCCGATTTATATTATTTGTAAAAATATAACCTTTGATTGTTCCTTTGACGTAAACATGACAGGCGCAGAGGCTTTTTCCCAATAATTCTATTCTTTTGTAGATTCGGTGATTTGTTGCTGAAAAGAATAATAATAATTTCTAACTAAACTGTTTGAAATTTGACACATTAATTGAAATGAACTTCAAACTGTTATTTAATAACTGTCAAAATTAAAATATAATAAGGTCTATTCTGTAAGGTAAAAGTTATAATTTAACAGGGCGTTAAATTTATGTCTTTAACGTTTTTTCATATTCTACAACTTCAAATTTAACCCGACCGTTAAAAAATAAAATTTAGAGGAAGCCTCTAAAATAGTCGTGCATATCCGTATAAGTAGGCGTAATAGACCCAGCTGTAGTTGCAAATGCACTCAAATCGCCGAGAGTAATAACCATTTCAGCAGCCGTCAATTGCCAATGAGTTATTGTCATCTTGTGGTCGTTTTTTTATTTGTCTTTTGTGTTTTGTGATGCAAAATACGAGTAAAAAAATCTCGGGGCCCAAGGGTGACAAAAGTATAAAAAAGATATATGATAAATTATATAGAGAAAAACCAATTTTTTTTTAAATAAAGATAAACTTGACTTGAGTGTGCCAGCAAACGAGCAAAACAGTGGAGAGAGGTAAGTGCGAACGTAATCATTTTTGGAATCGAGCATATTACCTAACTCGACACAAATTTGTTTAAAAACAAAATAGTTTGTAATGATTTGCAGAACAGTCGAAAGAAGGCCAGAGTACTGCACTACTACAAGGTGGGCACAGGTGAGGGCCCAACAAAGAAATATAAATATCTGACGGCCCTAGAAGAGCGAATTGTAGTAGTGTCTGCGAAAATAGTCATTGAAGGCATTTCTGTACCAGAAGCCGGAATTGATGAACACGAAGACTCGTTTTGAAGTTTTGGAACCAGTTGGCAAAGAAAATTTATAGACGTCATCCAGATAGCCGTATCATTCACAGAATCTCTAATAATTTGAGTATTAATGGCATAAAAATTCTTCCAGCAATAGTAAGGTTGTCCAAGATTTATTGGATGATTTCTACTTCGTGCTAGCTATTATTCGTATTTATGTTCCATCTAATGCACCAATAAGATGAGAGAATGATGTAGTTATTTCCGCTAATCCCTATTTTGCGGCTTGTCTGGCTTCAATTGAACTTGTAAATTTGATCCAAGTAATGAGAAGACGTTCGGTTATAACATCAAAAACTTCAGCTATGCACCTACTGACAGCTGGGTGACTCTGGGCAATTGAATATCCATGACCAGTAGCTATCTGGTAACTCCTTTGATAAAAAAAAAGTACAATCCCGCTAAAATTCACAGATGTGTTTGTATTCTTATTTGGCTATGTGGTTGATTCATATAGGGCCCTATACTGTTTATCAGTTCTTGGTAGCAATATTTATCGAGTCTGAACAGTTTAAGGAACATCTCTTTTGGGTTATTAAAGGGATTACTCATGTCTCGTAATTCTCATTGCCGGATTCGAAATTCTCTACTATAAAATAACATGAATAAAACATATTTTGGTTATATGCCCATAACAAAAATATAGATATAGGGGTATATAAGTGTTTATATATATTTTTTTGAAAGCAGTCGCAAAGTGAGGTTATGTTCTCATATACTATTAAAACCTTTGTCTATTACTGAAATATTTATTAGAAATGGGATATATATATTTCCTTGACTTACCTTTGTAATTCATTTTCTGCGCTGTCAACTATTAAAAGATGTAATAAACCATCAAAATTAAATTTTAAGGGGTACTGTTCACGTACCGCTAAAAATAATGTTTTAACTGATGAATTTACTGGAGCAGGTTAAAGATTTCAACAAAAAAATGTTTTACAGAATATCAAACCACAATCAGCATGGTTAAAATTTTAACACCCCGTTAAATTTTAACTTTCTCTGTTGCAGAATACCAAACCACATTTAGGATGGTTAAAATTTTAAAGTTCCTTTAAATTTTAACTTTTGCCTTACAGAATAGACCTTGTTGTCCATTAATATCACAAACGTTTAATCTAGTCTAGAAATTACTAAGTATTGTCTTTATTATCCGATTTCGATCGCAGTACTTTTTTACCAGACACGATATTATCCTTTCAAACAAAGGTATATTAGTATAAATGAGTTCTGTATGTTCATTAAACCTATTCCCGCGGAGAAACTATCTAATAATTTACTTAAATAATAATTATGTATAAATGAATTAATATTTCATTTATTTTTATATTACCACCGACCGCTCGGAATTCCCATATAATTTGGTAATCACACTTCATAGTTATTAGGATCGTACCAGACGAGTTTTTTGCAAGTCAGACGGAAGCAAAAACTGTAATAATAATTAATATAAAATGTTTGTGCAAATCAGGTCTCTATTTTCCATAGTATCGCGGAAGACGTGAGCATGGAATAAGAACTGTTTTATATATATGCTTTGTCATGCCATAAATATCACTTTTATTAAAAGACGTGTGGTATTAAGTTATTTATTCACATTCTTTATCTGTAAAAAATAGATTCAAGGTCCTTGACCCCTCCTCAACTGTACCATCAAATTGAATTAAAACGCGAATTGTAAAACGTAACGTAAATATCTTAAATTACAGATAATTTTGTACTTTTTTATATACAGGCTGTCCATTTTATCAGGGCCCTCGAGAATATCTCACTTAATATCGGTCGTACAAAAAGAAATATTTTTACGAAAATTGTGCCGATTTATATAACCTACAAAATGGTTTAAAGACATTTGAAATCCATGGCCTACTTTAAGAGTTATGGCGGAAAATATGGAAAATGCGGAAAACATCTAGGACAAATATCTCCGTTATTTGAAGAGATACGAGAAAATTCTAGGCGAAAATTTTTTGCAAAACAGAGTGTTTCACCAAGGTTTTATCTAATTTTTTTCAAAACCGCTGTATTTTGAGATTTACTCTTCAGGCTGTTAAAAAATTTATTTTGAAACGGGCGGGAAATAGCGCCATTAAATAGAGTATTTTCCTCCATTTTCAACGATATATCACATGCCATATTTATTCGTTGGTACTACTTTAGTAATTATTATGAAAATATTTTTTTAAAACCAATACATTTTTTTTAACAAGCATTATACTTGCCGTGGAGAAGTATGATTAAATAAAACGATAAAATAATTCAATAAGTTGTTCAAATCTTTGCTATAATAAAACATTAACACAATTAAGAAGAATAAAGTAAATTCAGGTAACAAAAACAAAATAATAATCAAGAAAGCAACATGGAGCAATTTTGGAAAGAGTATGCGCAGTTATGCCAATGTATAGAGGTCCTCCATAAAAGCGTCACTCCTTGCTCAGAAAGTTAAAATGTCTTTACCAATTAATTTAAGTATAATATCCATTTGTTTGTATTTTATGATTTCACTATTATTTCAATTATTTTGCAATAGCTGGCTATGAACAAACTTGACAATTTAATTTCTTGACAGATCACCTCAGTTAATACTTAAACTCTCACTCAATCACACTCGTTTAAGAATTTAGAATTTTCAAAAATGATTTTCACTCATATTGATCGTTATAATATATTCGTTACGTATTGCCAATGCAATTTTAACTCTGGATTAGCTCAAGTAGAATATAAAAACAGATTTCCACAAGCACTCCAGCCGAATAAAACTCTGTTCAGAAAATTAGCTACGAAACTGAAAAATAATGGTTCATTTTTAAAGAAGAAGACAAGGTTGAACAGTGTTACTGATAATGTAAATAAGGTAAACCGAGTTATTAACTAGTAAGAAATAAGAATACAGAAAATTTGGAAACATCATTAAGAGAAATTCAAATTGCTTGTCATATAAATAAAACAAGTGCTAGAAAAATTTTAAAGAAAAATGGTTACCGGTGTTATAAAGCCAAAAAAGTTCACAATTTACAAGCGGGGGACACACCAAGGAGGACGCCTTTTTGTAGATGGCTGTTGGAAAAGAAGCGTACCGATCCATTAATATGTAGTAAAATATTTGTAAATGTGTGTAAAATTTTTCCAATAATGGATTTTTTAATCGCAATAATAATAATAATATAATAATAATAGTTTATTTCACGATAAAATTTTACATACATATAGATTGATACAATTTGATTACATTCAAATACATGGAATTTCTAGGTATGATGATCATGTAAATAAACTGAAGAAAAATGATCACAAGATGATTAAAATCATCTGACCGTGACCATATAAAATAAATGAGACTTATAAACTAAAAGATTATAACTATATATATGCAATATATACACACATATACATACACACCTGCATACATACGCACATACACACCACATATATATATATATATATATCATATACTCACATACCATACATAAAACACATACATACATACATGTATCAACTCATACCGTGTACATATATCAACTTAAAATAGAAAATAACTTTGAAAATAGATGTGTTATCTATGAATAAGTATATAAGAGACATATTAAACAGAAATCACTTATTTGGTACTTGTAAAAGTAACATTAATCATTTACTTATGTCAAATTCTGGTTTTTTAGGTCGATTTGTGCACCAATTTGCATTCTATTTGACATTACATATTCTTTTAGCTTTATTCGGAGCTGCCTATTTTGCAGAGTTTTAATGTGTTCCGGGAGTGCATTGAAACCTCTTGGCCCTAGGAAAATCCAACTACGTTGTGCTGTGGTTGTATTCATTTTTGGCACTTGCATATTTATTTTATCAGTTTGCCTGGTCTTGTATGTGCTATTTACTACTATACTATTATTTTGGTACGCTTCGAGAACACATTTTACAAAGAACAGTTGCCTTAAATCGGAAATATTACTTTCTTTAAAGAGAAGGTCAGATGGATATAGTTGGCTTTTACCTAGTAGTAATTTTAAAAATTTTTTCTGCATAATTTCTAAATTTCGCATGTGACAGTTTAGAGCACCTCCCCAAGCTATTATACCGTAGCTCAGATGTGACTCTACAAGGACTAGGTATACCGATCTAAGTTGCGGTAATGGTAAGTATTTTTTAAGTTCTTTAAATTTAAATAATATGCATCTAATTTTGTTCGTAACGGACTTGATGTGCTCGTCCCACCTCAGGTGAGAATCCAAGATCACCCCTAGGTGTTTTACAGTTTTATTTGCCATCTGAATCTGTTGTGAGTTTCCAATTTTCAGTAAGTTGTAGTTGGGCAGTCCATTTGCGTACATCGCAAATGGAAGATATTGTGTTTTTTTTATATTTATCGTGAGCAACTTTTTATCGAACCAATTCTTAAATAATACAAGATCCTTTTCGACTTTAGTTTTTAGTGTGTTCCAGGAGGTATCTTTGAACATAACTGCTGTATCATCCGCATAGGAAAAGATTTTACCACATGTTGGGATATCGAAGATAGAGTTAATATACAGAATAAATAGGATTGACCCTAAAACTGTTCCTTGTGGCACCCCAAACGCAATCGTTTTTGTGTCGCTGTAAGTATCGTTGACGTAGGCTTTTTGCTGTCTATTTTCTAAATAGCTTTTTATTAATTTCAGTGCGTTATTTCGCAAACCATAGCGTTCAAGAATTGTAAGCAGTTTTTCGTGGCTTACCGTATCGAATGCTTTTTTCAGGTCGAAAAAAACTGTGAGACATTTTCCCTTGTTGTCCAATGCCTTATAAATTTCAGCACTCAAATTCTTTAAAGCGTCGTTGGTCGATTTTCCTTCTACAAATCCGAACTGAGATTCAGAAATAATACTGTATTTTCTTATAAAACTGCATATCCTAATTTTTACGACTTTTTCAAAACAATACAATACAAAGCAATATTCATTAATAATGGATTTCTGAAAATACACACTGGCATAGACCGACTGAGTTTCAAAATCGTTTTTCAATAAATGTGTGGATATGTATTTTAGGCACCAATTTAATAGATCCTTATTTTTATGATGGTCACCTCAGTGGTCAACGGTACCTAAACTTTTTGAGAAATGAATTTAATGAATTCTTAGATGACCTACCTTTAGATAATCGACACAACTTTCAATATTTTCAGCAAGATGGAGCTCCTCCCCATAATTCCCAGATTTGCCGAGATTATTTAGATGAAATTTTGCCTCAACATTGAATAGGTACCAATGAATTTATTCGATGGCCCCCTCGTTCTCCAGATGTAGCCCCAATGGATTTTTTTCTATGGGGGTATATTAAAGATAAGGTGTTTTCGACGACACCGCAAAATGTAGAGGACCTAAAAGCTCGAATTCAACAGGCATGTATTACAGTTACCCCCGAAATGCTGAGTAATGTTTTAAATGCAGTGCCTCGCCGCGCTCGATTGTGCATAAGAAATCGCGGTGGACACTTTGAACACTTGCTGTAATATCTTAAAAATTATTTTGAGGATTAGATAAATATTAATGTTCTGTGTGCTATATTCCTTTTATTATAAATTTGTTTTTGTTACCTGAATTTATTTTATTCTTCTTAATTGTGTTAATTTTTATTATAGCAAAGATTTGAACAACTTATTGAATTATTTTATCGTTTCATTTAATCATACTTCTCCACGGCAAGTATAATGCTTGTTAAAAAAATATTATTGGTTTTAAAATGCATGTGATATGTGATATATCATTGAAAAGGGAGGAAAATACTCTATTTAATGTTGCCCGTTTCAAAGTAATTTTTTTAACAGCCTGAAGAGTAAATCTCAAAATACAGCGGTTTTGAAAAAAATTAGATAAAACCTCGTTGAAACACTCTATTTTGCAAAAAATTTTTGCCTTAGAATTTTTCTCGTATCTCTTCAAATAACGGAGATATTTGGCCGAGACGTTTTCCGCATTTTCGATATTTTCCGCCATAACTCTTAAAGTAGGCCATGGATTTCAAATATCTTTAAACCATTTTGTAGGTTATATAATTCGGCACAATTTTCGTAAAAATAATTTTTTTGTACGATCGATATTAAGTGAGATATTCTCGAGGGCCCTGATAAAATGGACAGCCCGTATATGCGTAAGTAATAAATTAATTATAAAACATACCGAGTGTCAACGGAATTATTAACAAGCCATAGTTTCTAGACTTTGGGCTCCAAATTTGGCAGAAGTAATATACCAAGTGACCCAGAAAGTACCTACCGCCCAACTTTTGTTACAATTTTAAAAGTAAAATTCTGAAATTTGGGAAATCAAGAATAGGTACCAATGACTATATTTTGACCATTTGGTGGTAAAAAAATCGCTTCCGGTATGACCGGAAATTGCCACAACTTTCTTATTTCAAATAGCACCCTGTATATTTCAGTCTACTTCAAAAAATTTTAAATTTGTTCCTGAAATCCAAAGCCAACTAGAAATAGCAAATGAATGTCATTTCCAAGGTTATTTTTAATCCGATTTTAAATCTGAAAAAGCGTTGGAAAGAGCAATTACAGCTTTATGAGAAAAGTGACTTAAATATACAGGGTGTTTAACATAAGAAAGTTGTGGGAATTTCCGGTCATACCGGAAGTGATTTCTTTACCACCAAATTGTCAAAACGTGACCATTGATACTTATATTTGATTTTTCAAATTTCAGAATTGTATTTTTAAAATTGTAGAAAAAATGGAGGATACGTACTTTTTGGGTCACACGGTATATCAAAGCTGCCAATTTTTCATTGTCTGACACGTTTCCACCACTTCAGGTTTCGTCGGAAATGACCCCACTTTGAAATTTGCGTGGGAAACTGCACAAAAACCGAGCCTATTACACAGTAGGTCTTGGTTTTTGTTAAAAAATGTGACACTTTATCCTAAAGTGCAGTTTCCCATGCTCTAAATTTCAAAAAAAAAATGTCAAAATTGGATGGTAAATAAAATTTTTGTGGCGGTGTCCTGCTTTCAGATGAGACACACTGTAGATATTTCAAATCTTACATTTCAAGAGGTACATTAACGTTTCTCAAAAATAAAATTTAAGTAATCATAGTTCTGGGAACTAAATATTCCAGACACTTTTCCTTTCTTACAGCAATACTTTCTTTATTGGTAAATATGTAAGTGTTAAGATTGGAAGATTTCTAAATATGATATTAGTCACGTAAAATTTATAGTCGTGATTTTTTGATTGCATCATATTTCACAAATATTAGTTTTTATTTTAACTACTGTGTGACCCATTTCAAATGGAAACCTTTCTGTAAAAAATGTATTTATAATCCTATGTTAACGCTTTTTTTTAAATGATAAACCATCGAAAACCCCACTTTATGACAAAAATTTAGAGATAAATTTCAATTTTCAAAGCCTTCTATGATTTATTTTCAATGTCGAAAATGGACAAATTTGATTAGCGATTTTTTTATTGAAATTTTAACTACACCACTGGATTCAGTAACGTCTCAAATGGGTAAATCCCAAGTTCCATGAAAAAATATTGAAAAATGACAGAGCTATGACAAAATCAATGTAGGCTCATAGTAATTTTTACTTGATTTTTTCTAAAAATCGAAGTAGCCCATGAAAAATAAACAAAAGAAAGATAAATTAAGTGAATAGTTTTAATAAATATTACATTTTTATTGAGTAATGGCAGATAATAATAGAGTGCCATGGAAAACAAATTTTATAGTCAAACGTCAAATCTTTAAAATTCGCATATTCTCATATTCATTGTTATTGAATTATAAAATTAATCGATAGTTATTATCAAGTATTAGTTTATTAGTTTGTAGTTAATTATGGTTAATCTAAATGTACAGGAAAAAATTGAACTTAGAGGAGATAATGACAGAACTTTGAAAGAGGTATGCAAGATATTCAACAACAGGCATTCGAATAGGCCCAACATTACTAAAAGTACTGTTTTAAAATAAACAAAATTTTTAATGAGTGTGGCGCTGTGACATGGCGTATTATAAGAACAGATAATATACAAAGAAGAACCAGGTACGAGCAGACAGTTTTAAATTATTTTAACAACAATCCAAACGCCAGTGTAAGAGTAGCTACCTTAGATTTGAATTTACCTAGAGAAGATATTCGTCGATGCCTTAAGAAGAATTTGGTAAAACCATTCAAACCCAAATTTTTACATACGTTGGAACCTGGTGATGATAACAGACGGATGGAGTTTTCCTTGTGGGCTCAAGGAGAGTATCTTAATAACAGAAATTTTAATAAAAATATTTTATTCAGCGATGAAGCAACTTTTACAACAAACGGGGTAGTATCGTCACAAAATTCTAGGTTTTGGGCTATAGAAAACCCACAGTTTGTCATTAATTGTAAAAGACAATATTCCCAAAAAGTTAATGTTTGGTGTGGGTTGCTCAATGAAACAATCATTGGCCCTTTCTTTTTTGAAGGCAATATGAATAGCATGCAGTTTTTACAGTTCCTAAGAAATGAATTTTGGAATATTCTACATGAACTTCCAATACAAGAAAGAGTAAATCTACATTTTCAATTAGATGGAAGCCCTGTCCATAATGCCAAAGTGGTTACCAGATGGCTGAATGCTAACTTTCCTAATCGATGGATAGGTCGTGGTAGCCCGTTAATTTAATGGCCACCACGATCCCCGGACTTAACACCGATGGACTTCTTTTTATGGGGTTTAATAAAATCTAAAGTTTACAGGTCACGCCCGAGTAATAGAGAAGATTTGTGTGCAAGAATAAGAGGAGTTCATTGATATAAATATAAAATAGTATTGGTCCTAGTTCCTTGGAGTACTTCGATGTTTATATTTTGTATTAAGCTAAATGCACTTCATATTTTTACATCATGTCCTTTGAATTTAGATAGCTAACAAATAAACTATTTGACTATGTATATCTCTTATACCATAGTTATTCAGATTTTCTCAGTATACATTGTGTACCAAACGCCTTGGCTAAACCTAATACGGCAATTTGTGTTTTGATGTCTCTCAGTTCCTAGATATTTATATTTTTTAAATCTAACTTGACGATTTGATAACAAACCAATAATTTTATAGATATAGTCGTTTGCAATTTTACCGTGCAAATAAAAAAGGTAACAAAAAATTTACGGCCTCATTAAAATAACGTTATTCTCTGTACTATTCCCCCCGCATATTGAATCACCTTTATAGGTTTTTAATGTACGTCGACTTGTTTGATGACACCATACCAAATGGTTCACCGGCGTTAATAATGAGCTCGTAAAGTTTTTGTTGCATTTTTCATCTGCCCAGTAAAATTGAAGACCACTATACCTAAATTGCGACTTTACGTTACTATACGAATTATATCGAACACTTACTGTCGTAGTCTGAGCTGTAGGGGGCTGCTGAAACTGCCGCTAACGCGACTAGTAGAGAGAAAACTATGCAAAAACATTTCATGGCAGTACTGGGATTCATCTTAGGTAAGTTTAGATGTGGCGGCACCTGAAATAAAAAAATAGTTAAATATTAGTTAATTTTTTAAAGATAGACGGGTCTATATTATATTATTGTTATGTGGCGCCATCTTACGGAGAGCGGTTTAATCCCTGACATTTTGTTTTATATTAATTTGTCATTTTGTAATCTCTTGGTATCGTCCTCGCTATTAATACTAGTAAGAATGTTCATGTCATAGGCATACAACAATGAATTGCAATTAAGTTGGGAGACGATGTCGTTTACAAGTATGTTAAAAAGTAAAGGTCCAAGCACCGAACCTTGAGGTATACCAGATTTTGCATGAATTACGTTGGACTTAAGGTGGGCATATCCAAGAGAGAGAGAGATCCGATAAGGAAATATTTATTATTTTTGGCCATAACTTTTTTTAATACATATATTGGTAAAAAAAAGTGTAGTACTATGACAGGTGTAGTAATATGAATTTTCACTCAGTAATTTCAATTGTTTCCAAAATAGTCAGATTTAATTTTAAAAATTATATCAATTTGCGTATTTCCTAAGTTTAAACCTAACTATTTTGCATACGTTTCAAATTATTGAGTGAACATTGATAACACTACTCTTGTTATAGTTCTACTTAGGTAGTCTTATAGTTTATTTGCAACATGTATTGTGTTTTAGACTAAAAAGTTATGGTCAAAAATAGTAAATATTTCCTTATCGGACCTCTTTCTCTTGGATATTCTCACCTTAACGCATCTATAGAGGATAAATTGATGCCTTTCAATTAGATATAATTTAAAAAATTCAATCAAACTTGATGCAAAACCGAAGAAACGCAATATATAATGATTTAAACGATCAAACGTTTTAGAAAATTCTGTGTATACGATATCAACACTTCAGCGATGTAAAGTATATACGACCGGAATTGAAACCATATAAAACTAAAATCCGGCAAAAACAGTCGGTATCTCTTTATTGTACATGGGCGGAGGTAAATGGAAATGATTGTCACAATAAAATGTTAAAATTGTATTCATTTTTATTATTTTTTGTTTATTAAGTTCATTTCGCCAATAACATATTTTTGAGGTATTATATCAGTTTTAGATATAAAGTCTAAATATTTAAATTTATTGGTTTTAGTTTTAAAGTTAACCCATATTATATTGAAATATGTTATTGCTCAGCAAGGACCAACGAGAAGGTATGAACATATCTTGCCAGGAGGGGATGGGGCAGGTTAGATTAACGAGGGGCAACGATTTTAGTCAAAAATAAAATAAAAATTTAAGTTTCTTCTAAAATAAAAACGTAAGTTTCTTGAACAAAGCAAAGAATTATTATATGAAAACAAAAATAAATATTTGTATAGTTATATAAAACATAAATAAAAACAAAATTCAAATATTTCTCTAGAATGAAGTAACTTAAATTAAAATTTCTTGTCGACTAAATCAAATATATTCCACGAAATGTAACAATAAAAAAGTTAATTAAAAAATGAAGAAAACTTAAATGTTAATTGACGCGTTCGAATCTTCACTTTCTGAGGAGGAATCATTATCCAGTTGAATTAAAATCGGCGCACTAGGGGGTAGCGTTGGATATCGATTTTCTTCTCCAATTACATGCCTAACGCAATTATTCCATAAATCAGTATTATTGTCAATGTTATTTATTACTTCTCTTATATGATCAACTACTATCGCGCTTAACATTGGAGAGTTATTACATTTTCGTAAACGTACTTTTAGTGTTCCCCAAACCATCTCGATATGATTAAATATGCAATAGTATGGAGGTAACCGCAAAAGTGTATGACCGTGTATATTGGATAAGTTATCAATAACATATTCCTTTTTGAAATTCTGTTCTTTTATTCTTTTCAGTAATTCGCGTTTTATTGGAACTTTTACAGGAATTTCCATTTTTTTTCTCATGAATTTTAAAACGTTTTCCTTTTTGTGCTGTTATTTGGTATTTTATTTAATATACGCGAGTGATAAGAAGCATTATCTAATAGAATTACCGAATTTGGCGGAATATTTGGTAGAAGCTGTTGAGAAAACCATTTTTCGAATAGATCGGCTGTCATGTCTTCGTGATAGTCTGCAGAAGACTGCGATATTTTTTTGGCCGACAAGAGCAACGCATTGGGTACAAACCCATTTTCACTTCCCGCACGAAGTATGATAACGCGTTTTCCTCTAGAACACGGAGTATTTAAAACACAATTGTGCGAACTATCTACCCAATCATACTGAACAACATCATGCGTGTCAAACCACGTCTCGTCTAGATACACTATATGCCTGTTTAGTTTACAATATTCTCTAATTTTTTCCAAATAATATACTCGAAGTGAAACTATACGTCGCGATTCCATAATTACCATACGACTGTCAAGTTTTTTATGTTTAAAACCGCATTCTAATAAGACATTTCGTAGTGTATCTAAAGACCTATAATTATAATCAGGATAATCGCTCAATTTTTCTTGAATCATTTTTAACGTAGGAACTATATTTTCTTCATACATATTATAAATTATACGCCGTATTACATCTCTAGTGGCATCATCAATATTTTTTAATTTCGTATTTTTCCGTTTCCTCTTTGCGCTGTGATCTATAACATCGCCTTCTTGAATTACGCGATAAATTGTTGATTTTGATATTTTAGTTAATTCGTTAATACGTCGTATTATTTCTTTATCACATTGTTCAGGATTTTCGCTTTTCAAACATTCATGTATATTTAAAATAATACGTTGACTTTGTACGTGTAAATCTTGATTTTTAAACTCTTTTTCGACAATAACCGGTTCAACTATTTCGGGATTTTCGGGCGTTATTATATTATCCTCTGTTTCAAATGGTTTCCAGAAAGCCATGGTAAATTAGTAAATAATATAAAATATTTTACCTTTTATACAGTAGTAAATATTTATAAATATGAACAGTAACTAACTAAACTCCTACGCTTGATATTATAATAGGTATTTATGCACTACACTGGCACATAGACACCACGTTGCTATACTTCAACGTTGACTGATAAGAAACGATTTACGAGTTTTTTTGTGCTAGTAGGCCTGTCTCGATACCATTGCCAAATATATAGGACAAAATATCAAGTTCAGTGCGCACGGTCCTGTGCTTTAAAATTGACCAGTTTCAATTTTTGCCGTATTTACTATACTGCGTAAAATAAAATAGGGTGTCTGTTTCTATAAATTTCTGGGTTAAAAATAGGAGCACTAAATGCTGGTTCATCATTTGATTGGGGGATACAAAAGCGGTCTCACGGAGAGTGGGTGAAAAACAAATACAAAACAAACAGGAAAAATGAGTTAAATAAGAACGTATAAAAAATTTAAATATGACTCCCGTAGTCCCAGTATCCTCTGTTTCAATTTGCTAACACTATGAACACGTAATATATTATGTAACAATCGTTACACATTTAACAAACTTTCTTGTTTTCAGTAACAATGGGTTACCATTTAAAATTTCAAAGTTCGACTTCCGGAACACAATGCATTTAAAACGGGTTGCAATATATGCCATTGACGTCCCCTTCTCACTTATGTAACCAGGAATATTTATTTGCTTGCATTCGATATCCTTACTTCAAAGTTTCTATGCCTTTTGCTCGCAAGGATGTCTCATACACAACTAAAAAACATTTATTAAATATCTAACATATGTATAAATATCCTTGTACATTTACTTAAGTATAAATATAGGAGCGAAACTTAAAAAAAATGGCACTAATTGGGTGTATTTACCGCTCGCAAAATAATACCAATTTTATGATGAAAATAAGCGCGACATTTCAGTCCAACGTGTCGGGTTTCCTAAAGAAACCTTGACAAAGAGAATAATGTAGGTGTCAAATGTAAAAGTTGAGCCTTTGTTGACGAACACAATAGCCCAGAGAAAACTTTCAAATTATTGATAAATTAACTAGAAAATTGCCGACGATATTTTTCTGGAATCGATTACAGTAATGTCACGTTATTATGTAAAGGAAATGTTGAATGAACGTGTATAGGGTTGGTAACGAAATCCTTGCGTAGGTTCACAATTACAAACGTAGGTTTGTGGCACTATATTCAAGATATTATATGGGTCAGTCGTCACAGTATTGAAAATCCTATCAATGAAATTTAGAGAAATGGGATTTACTGAAGTAAGAGAAGAAGTCCAAAACTTAATTCCTGATAACACAAAAAATCTAAGGCGAGTATGGAACCAGTTTTGAGAGTTCTACAGTGTCTCACTTAATAGTGTAACAGCGTAACATTCTTTTGTTTTTTGTCCGACTTAAATCAAACTGGTCTCAAAAGATAGTGGTCACCAAGGTGTATTTAAGACCATAAAATCACATTCCATCTTTAAATGAAAGGCCATCTACGAAAAATGTGTCGAGGTTCGAGGGCGGAATTTTGAGCAATTATTCAATTAAATTGAAATCATATTTTAAATTGATCTTATCTCTGCTATTTAGTTCATGTCATATCATCAATTCGATTAATACGTATGTTACAGTGTTAGTGTTATTTTGCGTTTTTGTGGACATCGATAATAATAATAATAATAAAATGTCTTTATTTTCTTATGACAGATAGTGTATTACAAAGATAATTAATAAACGAGATGGCGATATTCAACCGTGTTGCTCTTCCATATAACCATCTCCATAAAAAAACCAATTTATATACTATTTACAAATTACAATAGATTCGTGCACACAATTTACACTTTACAAAAGAACATTAGGGTCTTTTACTAATTACGTAGGATTTGATCTGATTTCTGAGGGCATTCACAGAGGTTAGATCTTTCATTTTCACTGGCAAGTCGTTATAAATTCTTACGGCGTTATAGCTAAATGAACGTTGAAATAGCGAAGAATTATGGTTGGGTACACTAAAAAGCTGACAATGGCGTGTAGAACGTTCGTGAATATCACTACCTTTAATAAGTTTATGTTGTAGATATGAAGGTGTCTGAGTAGAAATAATTTTAAAAATAAGACAAGCTAGGTGAACTTGAAATCTTTCATCAAGTGTTAACCATTTAGATTCATTAAATTTATTTGTAATATGATCGTATTTACGTAGATTATAACAAAATCGTATACACGCATTTTGAAGTTTTTGTAGACTAACTTTATCTCGCTTCAATAAGGCGGGCCAATATACTACATCACAATATGCAAGATATGACAGAATGAGAGAGTCGCACAATTTTAGTTTAATATCATTACTCAAAATATCTTTATGAAGTGAAAGAATTTTTAGTTTACCAAATGACTTTTGCAATAGATTGGACACATGCTTTGAAAATCTTAATTGAACATCTAAAAAGACACCTAAATTTTTACAATTATCAATAGGGTTCAATATTGAATTATTTAGCATTATTTTAAAATCCGCGTTTTGCAAAATCGATTCCCTATTTGTACCAAATAACAATACTTGGGTTTTAGATTCGTTTAAAACTAGTCCATGTGCTTTATATGCATTAGATATAGATAATAAATCAGAACTAATATTTTTTGATGCTTGAATAATTTCGGTTGATAAAAATGAATAATAAATTTGAGTGTCGTCCGCGTATTGATGCGACTGACAAAACTCTAAATATTTATAAAAATCGGCTATGTAAATCGAAAATAGTAACGGACCAAGAATACTTCCGTGTGGAACACCTTGCATAATATCAATAAATTGTGAGAAATTGTTATTAACTCCCACCCTCTGGCACCTCCCTTGAAGATAGCTCTGAAAGAATGATACAGCTAATGTACTAAGTCCAAAGTAATGTAATTTAGTGCACAGAGTATTATGATTCAGAGTGTCGAAAGCCTTACTGTAGTCTAAGAGTACCAAGCATATATTTTTATGTGCATCACACTCTCTAAATATGTCATCAGTAACTTGTAACAGGGCTGTTGTTGTGCTGTGATGCGGACGAAAGCCAGTCTGCGTAGGTGGTAATATATTATTTGTACTCAAATAATCACTTAGTTGTTCCTGGGCAATTTTTTCTAGTATTTTCGATATAGTAGGCAGTATACTAATAGGGCGAAATTGAGACACATCATTAGGATTGTTAGTTTTAGGAATGGGAATAACATTTGCCCTTTTCCATTGATGAGGAAAAGTACAAGTTAATAAGCATTTGTTAATTATGAAAGTTATATGTTTGCTTAACTGTGGGATAACTAGAGATAACATTTTCAGATCTATACCATCCATACCCTTAGCATTAGATTTAATACGATTTATTTTTTTTCAACTTGATCTACAGAAACCTCCGTAAAATTAAATTCTGTACTAATATTAGAAGCTACTTTGTTAGAATAGGAATCAGAAATAAAAGTGTTATGGTTATTTGATTTTGGTACATTATTTACAAAAAAAATTATTAAAGTCCGTTGGACTAGCAAAATCATAGAGTGGACTTTCCACATGAGAGCTAATATTCAACCACTTTAGCGTACGCCAGAAATTTTTGGGGTCAGTTTTAAATTTGTTTTGTAAGTAAGCTTTTTTCTCTGTTTTTACACATGTATTTACAAAATTACGTAATGGCCTGTATTCTTCTAGATGTGCTGCAAGTTCTTGATATTACTTTATCACATTCTCCATAAATAATAAACAAATTTAAAAAGTTTTCGTTGGTATAATTTAAACGTGCTGGCATTTTTTGACATAAGATAATGACTCATTGTTTCTAATCATGGCTATTTTGATGAAATGATTACAACAATTCATGAATTTCTAATAAAATCGCAAATATTTCAAAAAGTTGTAACTTTAACCCCCACAATGCTAATATCAGAAAAAAGGGAATTCAATTTTACACAACTTGACGTAAAAAAATACAGGGTGTTCCAGTTGACCTAAACAAGTTTTCGCGGTTTGAAGTTGACAAAATGTAACGCGAAAAACGGAACACTTGGTATGATATTATTGAATTTATTTCAGTTGAAAAACGTAGATCTCCTTGTGTTCTTTTTACGGGACAAGAAGCAAATGAGAGTCTTTTACACGAAGAAAGTTATAACGGTTCTTGCAAACCGTTGCACGTGTCAAATTTTCTATAAAATGTCAAATATCTCTGAAACGGCTAGGTTTAGGTATAGGATATGCTACATATTTTCGACTCAGAATTTTATGCTCTTTTCGAAAACCCTAAGATATATAGGGTGTTACATTTGAAATAAGCAAGTTGGTATCGACTTGCGGTATAAACGGAAGTGCCAGCTGCTTGTGATTATTTTAGTTGAATTGGCCACACTTGACATCAGTAATTACCTAAATTTTCAAAATTTTCTGATACATACTTTTCTCTATATCGATCGATTCAGTTCCCGGTGAGACACCCTGTATATTTGATAAAAGCTTTAGATTTATCGAGTTTTTATAAATACAATATGTGCTAATGTTTATTTTGGCAATAAAAATATTGATTGAGTGGTTTCCCGCATTTATTCACTACAAATATATGCATAATCATATACAACATTCACTATTAAAACTTGTCATCAAACGAAAAAATATATGACGATTTTTAAAAGGATGTTCATGGTACGAAATTTAATTGCATTGGTCAATGAGGATGAAGCAGGCTATTGGATTCCCAACTCGGCGTTTTACAATGTTACAATAAAAATGCAGTCGCAGGATACGTACGATTTGGCGTTTCTTTATAAATAGTTGCGGTTAAAATTTTTAGTTCAACTCCGAACATGTGTAAGGTAGGAGAGGGTTCGAACAAAGGTTTTATCCAACCAAATTTACACTCGCGTTGAGGATTTTTGTATCAAAAAACAAGGAGAATGATGTATATAGACAAATGCCTACAATTTTACAAGTTTGATGCGAGCCATGTTTGTAACGATAAATCGATAAATAACTAATTTGTTCCTTAGAAATTGATGGATAAAAACTTTTACAGGTATTGCTTATCTTTAATCATTTTTCCATCTATCAATATGTCTTCTTCAGTTAATTATTCGAAGCATTGAAATTGCCATGGATGATGTACTTCAGTTGATTTTGTACCGCTTTTATATTCTCAGCATTATTTATGAATGAGACAATAACGTAATGGCTTTTTATCGACATTGCAATTAGTGGTAGCTTATTGAAGTAAAGGAAATGATTGAGATTTCAACTTTTTTCATAAAAAATTGTGTTTTACCTTCGTTTGTCAATTATATACCAGTACACATACACATGGAAAAAATATAAACTGCTTTTAAAAATAGTTTTTATACTTAAAATTTGATATTTGATAAGTATAAAAATTTGAGTTAAATAATAATCGATATTTTGATCAAGCATTGCTATATCAATTCTTGGATACAATGTATTAGTGTAGGGGAATATTCTGCAGAAAGTTTTAGACAATCATTAGCTACTGTTAGCTCCTTAGTGACCCTATGATAATTATACTCATTCTATGGAAAAATTGTGCACATGAATCTCTAAATTACGCTGTCTTGAAATGAAAAATATTAGTCTTTGGAATGCCTATAGAGCGTCTAAAATTTTTATGAAAAAAATAAGTTGGGATACATAACACCGCTTTACAATTACATCCCCTAAATTACCGATACAGCCAAAGTGTAACTTGTAACCAGTTAGATATTAAGTACCTATGTAATATAAAATTTTTAAAATAAAGATTTTATTTAAAAAAAGTTGACTGACAAATTAACATCCAATTACGTTTATCTGTTGACAAATTTGTAGATGTGTGAAAATTACTGACCCAACATGTCGAGGAGTATTAACATTCTGATCTCAATTAAATCATACGTGTGTCGAACATGTTTACTATCAAATAAATTATACTTCAGTGCGTGACCAATTTGAAATTTGTTTATTAATTTTATTGTTTGGTCGTTATTAAATTACTGAGAAATGGAAATAAATAAATATACCACGTCAATTTCATACACGGTGATTTTAATCACAATGCATTTATATTTTTTTATAGCCAGTAGATAAATATTTATTGAAAATATAAACCATAAAATGGACATATAGTCGAGGCAGGATCACAGATCTATTCTATAAATAAGACAATACTGCTAAGAATCATGAAGCCCCATTAAACTGTACCTATTTCTGAAAAAAGCTTAATAACTGGGTGTCAAGAATTACTCTTTTTAACGTAATTAATGATTAAAAATTATGTTAGTATTAAAGTTTCTTTAATGAGATCACTCGTGACGTGCATCGCTTGAATTCTTGCCTCGACTTTCGAACTGAACTGAGTTCTCGTTGCTCGAACTGAACTGAACTGAGAAGCAGCAGTAGGCAGCTTTCAGTGAGAACCTGAAGATGGCAGATGAGACTCTGCCGAAACGTCGTTTAGACAACCGTGACTCCTGCAGGAGTCGATCATCGACGCGGGAGAGCACTCGGAAGTACAACAACACTTCATTTAACACCCGCGAAAACCTATAGAACATGAGGAATATGTTTTCTAGTGTGTGGAATTAGATTAATACTCTGTATTATACACAAATTATTATTATCTTTGAGTACTCTTGGTATTCTTTGTAGGAATTCGAGTCCGTAGATCGCAATACACTGAAAAGTGTTTTCAGTTTATACTTTCAATGGGGGTTTTTAGTTTTAAAAAACTTATCTTTATCAGTATTTTAATTTAAAGTATTTATACTTATTGCATGTTGTATTATATTTAACTTACCTTTGATGGGATATTGTACTGGGTTTTATCATGGTAGATAGCAAGAAGGACTGGTATAGATAAAGAGAAAGGGACAAATTCATATTTTATAAGCAATGGAATGAATTCGAATAAATTCTATAGTATATTGTGTTTGTCATGCAAACCTAATTAGGGAATCTGTATGGATAGTTATTGGGTTTTATTGCTATTTTAAAGCAAATTTTAATATTTGGTTTTGACATAAGCCAAATAATTTCTCATTTTCCATACAATTTCTTAATTTAGCCAATATAAGCAATTAGAGATTATATAAACTGTTTAAGAAGAGTTGAATTATGATATGAATAGTTTTTATACATCTGGGTATCTGTATCGGACAGTCATAAAACTGAGGCATTTATATTGTAATTGCCAAATTCTAAAGAATTTACTTTCCATCTCATGGTTGAGTATGAGTAGCTTTCAGCTAGACTTCGCCATGGTTGGAATAAGTGATTCTTTAACAACGTTAACTGGATTTATAATCTCTTGTTTTGTTAAATGTGTATATATGTCTTCTACAATAAAGCCGATTTATTATTATTATTATTATTATATTATTATTCAAAATCATCGTTAGTGATCATAATTCTACTTCTAAACCATCTCTAATTGTTTATTGTATTTTTATTGTTCTATTACTTTTAATTTTGTAAATTAATTTGCGCGTGAGTGCGAATTTTGACACAAAAAGGATCTAAGCTGTACCAGTAAATAAATACTCACAGAGTAAGATAAAAATTAGCACAAAAGATGTGTAAGAGTCTCGGTCACACATTTTATTAAGGAATGTCAACCCCAATTTAAAAGGGGTAGACAGAAAACGTATTGTTAGAACTGTAATATTAAACGTCAAACCGACCCTATATAAAGAGCTGCAATAGCTGAAAAAAATGTTTTTTCAATTAGACCACGAATCTGAAAACATGTAACAACGTAACCTGAAAATTGGAGATTTGACAAGAGTTGTCAAAAATATAATTTTGAAGAAAAGTCTAAACATTTTGAAATTGGTATCATAGAAACTTAATATTGGAGTGGAAACGAAATAGAGTTGGAGTTTTTTTTTAATTAATAATTTTGGAAATCCAGGAGAGAGTACATAGACGTTTGGAATTTATTTTGAAATCTAATATCCTTTTAAAACATTCGTGAGTTTTATTAATTTTAATACTGAACTTTTATCCATTTGTTGTCATTTTTATATTTTATATTTTAAGTTAGATCAGGCAGATTAAGTTAATATTGTTGTTTTTATATTTTACATTTTTATAAAAATACAGTATATTGTTAGATTTGAAATTCGAATTTGTTTCTTTGTGTGTATGTCGAGTGTCAAATTTGAAGATCAGAATTCATGCTCTGAGCATTAGGAGTATTTTTGTTAATAATAATTTAGAGTGGGAATTTAAGTCCAGCACATTAATAAAGGGTTTTTTTTGAAAAGGTTGTACAGGTGTAATTTGCATTTCAGATTGCACAGGGGTGTAACACGGCAATATATATATCTCGCGTCCATAAGGAAAACAAAGTTAGTGAAATTAACTGAGAAACAAATGACGGTAGAAATTTTTTAGTAACGTCAACGAAAGCACATTAAAAAAGTGTCCTAACAATGTGCTTATTAAAATCAACTTAGGCAGTTACGGGAAGTTTTTTAAAATGCACCTTTTCAGTTTTTTGAAAATATTTCGGAAACGAAGATAATTAGTCCAAATTTAAAAACGACATAGAAACGGTCACAAAATTCTTCAAAGTGTGTCTTCCTATTTTCTCTTTGACATATCCAAATCTATTTATGGCAGATAGTTTTCATCAAACGTGCTGTATATTATTATAAACTTGTAGTTGGGACAAAGCATGATATACATGTTGACGTGTAACAGTTTTTTTATGACGGATTCTCCATAAAACTCCTCCGATGGCGATACTATTCAAACTGGGATGAACACGTGGAGCAAGGTCCCACTGCGTGCGTAGTAGTTGTCATTCCCTCATTAATTAATTTAAAATGTTACCCTCCAAGGGAAAATAACCATTTATAAACATCCCACAATACTACTTAACAGCGAGTTTTCAATAAAGTCATGGCGTTACTTTCCATTTCTATACTGAACACAAAACACAAATAGGTCGTAATTAAAGGAATATCAAAAATAGCTCCCATAGTTGTCTTTGGATTTCAATATTGACTTTCACTTTGATGTAGGTAACTTTAAATTAATACTAATATCTATTCATACAGAATAATAATCAATATCTACGTATTAATATTTTTAATAGTTTCAGGCATTTACATATGGATGTGGCATTGCCTTGAAACAGGTTTTATCAAAAGCTCCCTAACGGGGAGTTTATTTGTGTCCTGCGGAGTCTCTAATCAATATTGTTTTTATAATTATAATTTTATTTACGTTTTCGCAGCCTGCATCATAAAAGCAATAGTCCATTTAGAGTCGGGATTTATGACGAAATTACCAAATGTTTGCGCCTGTGTAGACAACGTCTTTCCCCCGTTTTCTAGGGTGCTGAAGATTCCGCGGGTCAAATCAATTTTTCCGCCTCGGCAACCCCCTTAAATTGGCCAAAAACCACCCCCATAGCCCCTTCTCCGTTAACCCGTTTATTTTCCCCAGTTTTTTTTACTATTGTTGTTCCCTCGAGTAGAACGGAAGGTTACTCGAGGGATTTGACCTCAGCCACTCCTTCCCCACCCCTGTAGGAGGTTAAAAAATTTATGTTATTTTGTAAAAAAAAATTGATATTTTACAGGAGGTGTTTCTTTGAAGAAATCTGTGACCTGACCTGGGTTGTGTAACCACCACCGGGGGTTGTTGTCATCCCTCAAAGAGGTGGAAACATTTTTTTTGGGAAAAATTAATATTCTGTAAGAGGCATCTCTTTCAGGAAGGTGGTAGGTGACCAGGAGTATGTAACCAACACCGGGGGTTGTTTTCACCCTTCAAGAAGTGTGGAAATTTGTTTTCATCTTCAATTGAAAAATAGTATAAAAAATATGTTTATTAAATTGTTTTTATAAATTTTGTACATAGAGGCATTGGTGTATGAATATATATGTAAATAAAAATGTGTATAGATACTTGTATCTTTTTTTATTTGTGACAGTGGATTAATAACACCATAGGCGGTACAAGAAGGGTTCCATTCTTCATTTTCTTCTCAATTTTCGTGACATTCAGTGCTGTCATCCTTTTGCATATCGCATGCATCGTCCGTTCTCGGGGAATGAACGTTAATACTGATATAGGGAATAATTTGTAAGAAGTTTATGTAACTAATGTCTACGTGGTACGTCAGGTTCATCCTCTGTCGTACAATTTTTGAGCTTTTACATAAAACACTACATGCTACACCTAACTTTACGCAACTGCACCGCTTGGTACATTCACTTTTACAAGCAGCGTTGTAATTCTTTTAAAAAATGTCCGGTACCAATGTCTTTTCCTTGGTCTTTTCTAAAAATTTCGGTTCCAAACGCCCGTTTCGTAATGTCCACCCCCATTCAGTAGAATTAAGTTCATTTCCTAGCCATGCTTGGCATTGAAAATACACTCTTAAAGCCTGTTTTCGAATCGCCTCTTCAGTTGGGGGTAGCATGTTGACATTCAAATTTTTCTTTCGTGCCTGTAAATATTGCCATCGGATGGAGTTAAAATCATCGATGGGTGGATTTTTCTTTAGATATACTCTACTTACTAATTTTAAAATTTACATAGGTCACATGGGGAAGCTCGGGATTGATTCAATTATAGATGCAAAAAAATGTTCACCCCCTTAAAGGGTGAAACCAACCTCCATGGTTGGTTACACAATCTTGGTCACCTACCACCTTCCTCAAAGAGACGCCTGATACAAAATATTAATTCCCACAAAAAAAAATCCATTGCTAAAATTACAAATACACATTAACTTATTATTATTACTTATTATCGAAAAACTGAGAACAGTGATAAACATAGTTAGGCTCTTGTTTTGTCCAATGAGAGTTTACTTTATCAAAATATAAATTTTCGCTTACAAGCTGCAACTACCGCGTCCCCTCTCAAGAATCCGCGCACCGACGTCCATGGATAAGACAAAGGCAAATCTGGTTAATATCTTGTAGCTTCTGTATTCCTGGGTTATAAATCAATGTGACCATTTGAGGGAATTTGTAAAGGGTATTGCATATTATATTTTATGTATAATCCAAGGGTTGCCACACAAAATATTACATTTGAACTACTAAAAACCACATCACGTTTAAACGGGATTATTAAATCTGGCGAAGCATCCTTAAAAAACGGGTTAATTTTTATTTCATGTATCTGTGAAACAACTGGGGATAGCCGCTCTTTACAAATGCAGAGAAATAGCGTTATATTGTAATAAATATAACAAAAAAAATTACGATTATGATTAGCCTCATTCTAAAACTTATAATCTAATAATTAAGGAGTTGCAGTTATTTCGTATTTTGGATATACTTGTATCAAAAATATCTATGACTATGTTACTGTATTCATAGCTGGAACATGTACAGTACAGGGGGAAATCAAGAGCTTTCAATATAAAAATGTCGATATTTAAATAAAATCCCTAGTTTAAGCCCAATTTTACTCCAAATATGACAAAAAAATAGTGTGCGGTCTAAATTTCAAACATGGACCGATGAAGTTATTTGCTTCTTTCTCTAAAACGTGGAGTCGTCGGAATATTTCCATATAATCAACCCAATTGTTACTAGTTAACTATACTTTAGTATTACCATGCCAAAAATATTGACTAGTATGCTAGTTAAAAATTTAACACCCTTTCCTGACCTTTAGTTGCGATTTCTCTCCTAAATATATGAACAACAATTTATAACCAAGACAGCACGACATACGGTCGTGAACAAAAAAAGTAGGACAAGTCTTATAACGGTATTTTGCTAAAATCTAGTTGTGTACATCTAACTTTAATTTTTGTGACATTGTCAGCTAGTTGTCATAATTTATTGCAAGTGTGCAAAAAACTAATATGCCTCATATAAGCGATTTAGTTAAATCTGGAGTTATTGCTAAAGCAGAAGATGGATGGTCAATGAGACAAATTGCACTGCGTTATAATATTGGCAAACATTCGGTGTGTAACACTTTAAGAAAGTGGAGAATAAACGGTACGATTAGTAGAAATCCTGGATCAGGGCGACGAAGGATATCAACTCAACAACAAGATTTTCAATTGGTAAATGCTTTAGTAGAAAATCCAGTTTACTCAGTTATTCAGGCTGCTGAGGAAACGAATTTTCCTGGATCGAGTAGTACTGGTCGACGGCGAGAAGAGAATCAAAGCTACGCTGTCATGCAGCAGCACTGAAATACTTACTGAGCATAAAGAAGCTCGAGTAGGATTTGCGCTTAAATTTTTAGCGCATGATGTAAATTTTTGGAACAATGTAATCTTTACAGACGAAAAAACTTTCCAGTCAACACACAGCGGTCGAATTCGTGTTTACCGCCCTCCGAATACTCGATTCGTTAAGAAATAAATAGCTAACAATAATAAAAGTGGTAGATTTTCCGTCAATATGTGAGTTTGGATATCGGCACGTGGTCCTGGTGTTTTGTGGCATATTGAGGAACGATTTAATAGTGAAACGTAAATTAGGATTTTAGACAATATTATGCTCCCTTCTGTGTCACAATTATTTCCTAACAATGAGTTCATATTTCAACAAGACAATTGCTCCGTTCATACTGCTCATACCGTAACTAACTGGTTTCAAAATAACAACATTAATGTTTTAACTGGCCCAGTCATAGTCCAGATCTTAACCCTGTGGAAGAAGTATGGGGACTACTCGTAAGAAGTATCCAAAAACGAAATGTGAGACCACGGGATGCCGAAGAATTACTGGAAATAA
The DNA here is from genome assembly GCA_963675555.1 of Leptura quadrifasciata. Classification (NCBI taxonomy): domain Eukaryota; kingdom Metazoa; phylum Arthropoda; class Insecta; order Coleoptera; family Cerambycidae; genus Leptura; species Leptura quadrifasciata. Next base: position 5,440,023 of record OY776681.1, on the reverse strand, counting down.
TAAATAATGCATGGGAAAATATTATTACTAATGGTTACCTATTGTATAAGGTTATTTAATTCTATGCCAAACAGACTTATAGAAGTTATACATAGAAATGGTGCAATAACGAAATATTAATAGTTAGTTTCTTGTTAAGTAGGATATCCTTTGTCCTTTGATCCAGGATTTGTACTAATCGTACCGTTTATTCTCCACTTTCTTAAAATGGTACACACCAAATTTTTGTTAATGTTATAACGCAGTGCAATTTGTCTCATTAACTATCCATCATTTACTACAGCAATAACTACAGCATTAAAATGAAAAATAAATTAAAAGTGATATCTGTTTTATTTCGGCTAATCATTACATATTCAAATAGAGACAGACTTACATTAGAAAAAAAAAGTTGTCCAATTTTTTTCTGCTCACGACAGCACTAAAGATAGTAAGAATTTCTTTTCTTATAATAAGTAATGACTAAATTCAGTTACTTTATTGTTTATTTAAATATAATATACTGACTTTAATTAACTAGAATAATAAAGATGTATTAGAAATAATCCAATTCCTATTTTTTTCATTAATTGTATTGTATTAAAAGTTGTGGTCTAAGAATCTAGAAGAATGACTTATTTGCAAGGACCTCAACTAAATAACTAAATAAGAAAGAAGCAGTTTACTTTTGTTTGCCTTCTGACTTGTCTCACTCTGCAAACTCCCTTTTCAACACTTTTCTGTGTATGAAATTTAATTAAAGAAGCCGTTGTGTTTAACCGTTGACCTAAACCCTGTATAAGATAGTACGATGGCAATATGAAGTGTCTAACAAAACGAATTTTTACAAAGCCGCTGGTGTTGAACATAATGAATTTTAAATATAACAATGAGAAACGGTGGATTTTTTCAGCTATTCAAATTTATAACATCATAGATTTTTACCCGGATTAAACATATCGTGAAACTAAGCTAAGACCACGGTATTCTGATACAGAAACTAAATAATTTCGGATTATCGTTAGCATTATTAGATTTAATCACTTCATATTTAACAAACAGGCGACAGTATGTAGAATACCGTGGTTTCAGGTCTTTTGATATTATAGCTAGCTCAGGTGTTCCTCAGGGATCGGTACTGGGACCACTACTGTTTAATATTTTTATTAACGATATTGTTATAGACCTGGATGTTTCAAGTCTATTATACGCAGATGACTTGAAAATCTATCATGTAATTGAAACTGAGGCAGATTGTGATAAGCTGCAGAATAACTTGGATAAGATAAATCATTGGTGTATATTAAATCAATTGCCTCTTAATGTATCTAAATGCAACGCGTTTACATTTTGTAGAGCCCGCACTCATGTCACCTACAATTACCATTTAAATAACCAAGAGTTACAAAGACCTGATATCATTAAAGATCTTGGTGTTACTTTTGACAGAAATCTAAGTTTCAATGAGCATATGAACTTAACTGTATCGTCAGCGTTAAAAAACTTAGGGTTCGTAATTAGGAATTGTAAGGGTTTTAATAATACGGACATTACGAAACTGTTATATTTTTCCTTTGTGCGGTCGAAACTGGAATATTGTTCACTGGTATGGTCTCCGGGATATGCTACATACATAAACAATATAGAGAACATCCAGCGTCGTCTGGTTAAGTATTTATGTTTTGTTGAAGATGGCAACTATCCTACAATCGGTTACCCACAAAGCATTATGTTAGAAAGGTTTCACATATCGAGTCTACAAAACAGAAGAATGGCACACTCCGTGGTATTCTTATATAAAATTATTCACAATATCTTTGATTGCTCATCTATTTTGGAACAACTATGTTTTCGGGTACCTCGTATAGAAAGTAGAAATCGTGAAACTTTTTATCTCGTTACCCCTCGGACTAATCTATTAAAAACTTCACCCATATATTTTATGTGTAAAGATTATAATTCGCTGCAAAATGAGCTTGATATATTTAATTGTAGCCTTGCCTCGATAAAAAATCTATTATCTGTGTAACATGAATATTAGTGTATAATAAGCTTAATACTATTTGTATGATAATTGTATCTTTTCTCTGTCTTTTTCACCTATTCTGTTTTCTATAACTCTACATTCTGTTTGTTGTATTTATTATATTCTACTGATCTGTAATATTTGTACCTTATATACATTATTATTGTAATTGTTCCCACCCTGTAACTGGTTACCTGTTGGGTGGTTGTATCTAATAAATAAATAAAATAAATAAATAAATATTCATAGCGTTGGCAGTGTCTGCGCGCCTAGCGTGAAATCCAGATAATAAATTCGAGGAGAACGCCCAGCGAAATTACGCTAGAATTTAGAATTTATAACGGGCTGAAAATTTAATAAATGACAGAAATGAGGGAATTTATTATGTAGAGTGTCAGTTTCAACGATAAATTTTAATCAGATACATAATTTTTAGGATCATGCTTTGTATCAGATGCTGCAAGGCACGGCAAACAATTTTTTCTGTTTTAAGTACTTGCCTCGTTAGGGAGGTTTATTGAATGGTTTTTACTACGTTTAGTGATGGGATCCCGAGGGAAGTATTAAATTTTAGATAAGAGATTAACAGATTAGTGTATTAATATTTCAGTATAACTGATATTTATTAAGAAACTTGGTATGTGCTGGAAACATACAGGTTTATTTGCAAAAATGATAACTAGTTCTTTTGGTATTAAATCTAATACTTATCCAGAAGTATGAACAATCTAGAATTTGTCCAGTACTTACAAAAATATGATAAATATACTATTGAGAACTATAGACCAATAGTAATGTTCAACTTTTGTACATGATTGAAAACAAGTCAGAGAATAGCAAGAAACTACCAAGAAAGCTGCTGAAAAGAAATTAAACAAGAATTATGAAATTAAGCTCGAAATCTAACAAATCCATGTACCAAAGTTGTGAATGTTGATGGGGACTTAAGTAGTGACAAAGTTTTAGATCTAGAAGCAAAATACTTCTGTTTTACATGACCATACTTTTACGAGACTCCAGACTGGACACTGCCCGTTAAGGAAACATCTCCATAATATTAGATTAAGCGAAACACCTCTCTGTAGAGGCTGTAAACAAGAAGATGAGGCGGTCCAATATGTACACTGTGACTGTTCTGCCGTCTCATCAATCAGAGAATCCATTTTGGGAGAACGTTGGCCTACTTTGGCCGACATAAAGGAGATATGCCCCTAGGCAGCATCACCACCTATTTCACAAGATTAGGTTGGTTGGAGGCCTAGGCGAAGATCTGCCTACAGGGAGGATGTACAAGGGTCCCAATGGGGCATAAGTGCTGTGGTTCAATAGTTTTTATTGACCACCCTCCCAACCAATTTCCGTTTCCAGTCTATACTTTTGTTTTGAATGCTAACAAAAGTAAAAATATTGTTTGTGGGACTTCTTAACAATTACTCAATCTTGCAAAACTGAATGCTCAAATTAACAATCACATAATTATATCAACTAATAGCGTAAAATATCTTGATATTAGCCTTTGATTCTTTACTAATCTTTTCCGGTCACGTTAGTATTGTTTGTAAAGTTTATAAACAGTTGTCCTTCCCAAGAAGACGCACACCGGTAAATTGGAAACTGTTATGTACGATATTTTATAACTGTGACTCAATATGTGTGAAAGACGTAATATTGAAATATTTTCAGAACAGGCAAACCTATATGCCGACGACAAGCGCTGAATTAAACGTTAAAATTTGCTGTATTTTGTCTAGCACTAAAATACAATGACTGATAAGAAACAATCCAACTCCGGGGAAAGTTTTGCCAAGTCCGTACTTCCATTGCATTGTGGATTGGGGCTCCATCAAGTTGAAATATCACATTTTTATATGCAATAAGGGGCAGGTTTTCAATTTCCATTGAAAATTCAGTTTGCAAAAAATTTAGAAAACGTTCCTCATTCAAATTTCCCTCAAAGATATACGGCCCAATTATTTATTCATTCAAAATACCGCACCACACATTCACCTTTTCTGAATACTGGCGTCAACAGTTTACAACCCAATGAGGGTTTTCAACGGACCAATATCTAGTATTTTGAGAGTTAGCTGTGCCATTAGTTGTAAATGTCTATTGATCTGAGAATAAAATATTTACAAAAAAATTTAGAATCGTTCAAAACTCTCCCTGACACGAAAATCAATATTCCAGCCTACTTTCTTCGTCTCCTTTTTCTAATGTGTATAAGAAAACAGGCTTAAAGGGACGTAATTATTTCTACGGAAGCATCACCAAATTGTATCCTTGGGTACTGTTGTGAGCAGAAAAGAATAGGACAACTTTTTTTTTCTAATGTAAATCTGTATCTATCTATTTGAATATGTAATGAGTAGCCGAAGTAAAACAGATATCACTTTTAATTTAATTTTTATTTTAATGCTGTAGTTATTGCTATAGTAAATGATGGATAGTTAATGAGACAAATTGCACTGCGTTATAACATTAACAAAAATTTGGGGTATAACATTTTAAGAAAGTGGATAATAAACGGTACGGTTAGTAGAAATCCTGGATCAAAGGACAAAGGATATCCTTCTTAACAAGAAACTAACTATTAATATTTCGTTATTGCATCACTTCTATTTATAACTTCTATAAGTCTGTTTGGCATAGAATTAAATAACCTTATACAATAATCATTAATAATAATATTTTCCCATGCATTATTTACTATTCCCAGTAATTCTTCGGCATTCCGTGGTCTCACATTTCGTTTTTGGATACTTCTTACGAGTAGTCCCCATACTTCTTCCACAGGGTTAAGATCTGGACTATGACTGGGCCAGTTAAGAACATTGATGTTGTTATCTTGAAACCAGTTAGTTACGGTATGAGCAGTATGAACAGAACAATTGTCTTGGTGAAATATGAACTCATTATTAGGAAATAATTGTGACACAGAAGGGAGCATAATATTGTCTAAAATCCTAATATACGTTTCACTATTAAATCGCCTCAATATGCCACAAAACAACAGGACCACGTGCCTATATCCAAACCCACATATTGACGGAAAATCTACCACTTTTATCATTGTTAGATATATTTCTCATCGAATCGAGTATTCGGAGGGCAGTAAACATGAATACGACCACTGTGTGTTGATGAAAAGTTGTTTTGTTCTAATAATTTACATCATGCGCTAAAATTTCAAGCGCAAATCCTACTCGAGCTTCTTTATGTTCAGGTTTAAGTAAGTATTTCTGTGCTGCTGCATGACAGCGTAGCTTCGGTTCTCTTACTCGCCGGCGACCAGTACTACTCGATCCAGGAAAATTCGTTCTTGATATTACTTTATCACATTCTCCATAAATAATAAACAAATTTAAAAAGTCTTCGTGGGTGTAATTTAAACGTGCTGGCATTTTTTGACATAAGATAATGACTGATTGTTTCTAATCATGGCTATTTTGATGAAATGGTTACAACAATTCATGAATTTCTAATAAAATCGCAAATATTTCAAAAAGTTGAAACTTTAACCCCCACAATGCTAATGTCAGAAAAAAGGGAATTCAATTTTACACAACTTGACGTAATAAAATACTGGGTGTTTCATTTGACCTAAACAAGTTTCCGCGGTTTGAAGTTGAGAAAATGTAACGCGAAACACGGAACACTTAATAATAATATTATTGAATTTATTTTAGTTGTAGAACGTAGTTTTTCTTGTGTTCTTTTTATGTGACAAGGAGCAAATGAGAATCTCTTACAAGAAGAAAGTTATAACGGTTCTTGCAAACCGTTGCACCTGTCAAATTTTCTATAAAATGTCAAATATCTCTGAAACCCTAAAATATATAGGGTGTTCCATTTGAAATAAGCAAGTTGGTATCGACTTCCGGTATAAGTGGAAGTGCCAGCTGTTTGTAATTATTATTGTTGGATTGGCCACACCGACATTAGTAATTATCTAAATTTTCAAGATTTTCTGATGCGTACTTTTCTCTATATCGATCGATTCAATTCCGGTGAGACACCCTGTATATTATTTTCTTTGAATTCTACACAGAATAATTCAATATTTAAGTTCCACATGGTATAAGCAACGCAACAATATTTAATTAAGCATACTTGGACCTGATCATTAATCAAGTACTAGAAGAGGAAGTTTGTTTGTCCAGCAATTAAATTATTTTTGCACAGTTGGGTCGGGCAATTGACATGTTTACTGACTTAATTATATATGACAATAGGTCTACTATGCCTATTATATACTAGGTGATTCGGTTTGGTATTCTGGTCTCTATCTTTTTTTATTTCAACAGTAAACTACAATAAACCTATATATTTGTAAATCACTTGTCAAGCTTTACCAAATGACTTCCTTGAATCATCTCTGTGATTACAAATGCCAAAGTAGCGATAGTCAGCTTTTTTCGTCAAATGGTACGCTATATTTTTTTTGCCGATTATTGTGGAGATTTTATATGATGCATACAACTACGTAAAAAAGTATACACTTCCATAAGGAAAATTTGAAGAAAATTAATAAAATATGATAAAACCACATTCAAAGGTTTTGTTTCTGAATCAGTATAATTAGCCATGGAGACGTTTTTAAACCCAGAATCGCACGAGAAAAGAATATACAGTTGCAATTTCAGTCCGTGTTTTTGAGATTACGAGAGACGTCTAAATTTTCTAACATGATTGGCAGTTGCTCAAGAAATGAATATTTTAGATCGCATCATGTGGTCAGATGACTCCCGCTGGAATAATCTGGTATTTCTCTGGTGTTCTTTGATTCTGCACTGGATACTCCATCCTGTTTGTCCGATGTAGCTCTTACCACATGTGCACTTCAACTGGTAAACACTTTTTGATAACAGTTTGGGGACAGGGTCTTTGACTGAGGGAAGCATCTGCTGTATTTTCTTCACTGTTCGAAACCATACACCTACTTTCTTTTTGAATAAAATCTTCTTCAGCATATCTGTGACTCCCGCGACGTAAGGTAGGCATGCATACGTTGTTGGTTGTTGCCGTTCTTCTTGTGTAGTTCTCCTCTGGTTATTTACTACTCCTTGTATATTGCTTTGACTGTATCCGTTCTTCTCTAAAGTTTGTTGGACATTCTGTGGTTCCTTGGGTTTGTTATCGTCGTCGCATGTTGTAAATACAATGGAGACCGAGCAAGATGGAGGTTTACCTTTCTTAGATGTATTAGTGAAAAGGTCACACAATGGCAAGCTGGCCCAGGGTGTCTGCAGAAAGAAAACGCGCACCGATCGTTACCTACATGCGACATCTCACCACCATCCACAACAGAAGAGAGCGTTAATTAGAACCTTGGTCCACAGAGCCAACACAATATGCGACGACGATAATAAACCCGAGGAATTACAGACTGTCCAACAAGCTTTAGAGAAGAACGGATACAGTCAACGCAATATACAACGAGTAGTAAATAACCAGAGGAGAACTACAGAAGAAGAACAGCGACAACCAACAACGTATGCATGCCTACCCTACGTCGCGGGAGTCATAGATAGGCTGAAGAAGATTTTACTTAAAAAGAAAGCAGGTGTACGGTTTCGAACAGTGAAGAAAATACAGCAGATGCTTCCCTCAGTCAAAGAACTGTTATCAAAAGGTGTTTACCAATTAAAGTCCACATGTGGTAAGAGTTACATCGGACAAACAGGACGGAGTATCCAGTGCAGAATCAAAGAACACAAGAGAAATACTAGATTTGGATACACGGATAGGTCGGCGATAGCAGAACATATCCATAATAACGAAAACCATAAGATCTACTAAGAAGACGTCCATGTATTAGACAGGAATACGCGCTATTATCCGCGAATCACTGGAAATTATGAGAAACGTGAACAACTTTAACAGAGAGGATGGGTATCGACTTAGCAACACGTGGAGACTGGTATTGCCAAGTACCAGCACCGTAGTAAGTCACGAATAGCAGCGAGGCGAACCAACTTGTTTTTGTTAAAACATCAAACTGTTTCGAAATTTTCACTTCTTATCAGCGCCGTATACGATTCACGATAAATCCCTCTCTTTCGAGTAGGATTCGCCTAGGTGGTACTAGTTAACTGTGAACTCAAATCGACCCTCTGAATTCAATAAAATATAAAACTGCCCTCACCAGATAATTCACGGTAAAATCCTAAATTGACTTTAGAATATTGAATATATTTACGGCTGTATATACACTTAAATAACTACTACTAGTTCATATCTCCCAATAGCTTGTTCTAGTACCTACCAGACATTATTCTCGTTTAATACACAATGTTCCTTACTGATAAGTAGCGGATTACTGGATCTATAAAAAGTAAATGGTTGGAACATACATAAAATAAGAATAATATGGTTTAAGCTTACGACGTGACGTTTGAACATGTACATTAAATGCTTTTCCTTAAGCGCTATTAAAGTCATATTATTGCAGTAGATGTACTGTATTTTTTGTGCGTAAAATGTATATTTAAGGTATGTGATGTTAACATCATCAGGAGATGATAAAGACTGAAAACCAGCTTGTTTTAAAGGTTTTCGAATATTCTGGCTAGGATTGTACAAATACAAAGTAGGTTTCTAAGAAAGTATACATTTTAAATAAACAACTCGTCTGCAATTTACTGTTAAAGAAGACTTTTAATTTAAGCAATAATCTTTTAATGGATCTTCAACGAGAACGCCTTCCACGGTTATTATTGAAAAAACTCTTTATTTTAGATTTACCTGTAAGGCGCTTATTTCTAGTTTTAAACTGGCAAGATTAATAAAGGAGGAAAATTTATTAGAACGAACTGCGAAATTGTATTTATTAGTAACTTTCCTGCACAAACAGGGTGAAACATTGGTCTTCAACCACTTATTATAAATGAGATTATATTTCTGTAAGGCGGACTAAGAGTCATTGCTTCTTAATTGGGATACCTGTATTTGATTCCTTGAAGAGCTGCGTTTCTTTGGAAGTATCTCCAGAAATAAGAATTCTGGTAGAAAATGTCAAGAGAACTTTTATAAAGTTTATTAAATTTGCTTTAATATCAGACTTATCTCATCCATTTTTGTAGAAATTTGACCCAAGTGTTTATGTGTAAATATTAAAACAGACTTAGTATATTGGAATTGCAGATTAAATACATTAAATTATTTGAATAGTAGCCAAGTGGAGTAGTACTTATTTTTTCCTAAGTTATTTTTTATTATATGTTTTTGCGATATATTTAAGGACTCTAAATTTGTCGATTATGCACTTCTCCATGTTATTATTCCATATCTAAGAATTGATTGGACCAATGCATGATACAATGACTTTAAAGTGTTAAAAGGCAAAATATTTTTTAGGTAGTACAATTTTCAAACCTCTTTGTGCATTTTGTTTAATTGTTGAATGTGCTCTTTCCATTTTAAATTTTGATCATTTAATGTTTTTTGTTTGCTTTAGTTTCATAGCACATGTACAATGACGCTTTCGTTTATTTATACGTGAGTATATATGTATAGATATTCCCATCAATGGGAATGGTAGCTCCGTGTGTTAAAGCGACTGGCTAGCAAACTGAGTTGCCTAGCAAAGTGGGTTCAATTCCCGCAAGGCGAAACAATTTTTCATTAAAAAAATTGCCCCAAGAGTGGTTCGGAGTCCACATTAAACTGTAGGGCCTCGTCTCTCTTTGCCTAGCACAATATCCTTGAGATCTTCCAGGGGGTTACTTCGGTAACTTGAGAGGCGGTTAAGAAAACAAACAAACATTTTTTAAGATACGTTTCTGTCATATATACTAAAGCACATAAATTTAGTCTTATCTAGATTAACTGTTAGGTAATTTTCCGATAGCCACAGTAGTAGTAGTTTTGAAAACTCTTTCACCGTTTTATTGACCACGTTTTTTCAGGAGTCATCCTCAACCACAAGAACAGTGTCATCTGCATAGAATAGAATAGAATAGAACTTTATTAACTACATTACATACAGAATACATTTGTAGCAGGTCAAAAAAAAACAGTACAGTATATAAAAATACACGATACACAGCAATATTACATACAAACAAAAATAAAAAAGAAGAAAGCAATTTTTTGAGATTAAAATATGAGTCAAAAAATATGCAAGCAGAAAGAAGTAAAATAGAACAAATACATTAAAAACAGGCATATAAAATAACATAGATGTTAAATACAGAAAAGGTGAACTTCACATTAATTCAATAAAATTGTTTGAATTTAACTATTCGCTCACAGAGTAGAAGCAGTTTCTTAACATAAACGATTTCAATGTACGTTTAAAACAGTGGAAATTCAAGGATCTCATTTTAAAAGGCCGTTTATTGTATAAATCTAATTTAATATAGTTTTTCTCTGACATCGCTAATCTAAATCGAGGCTTTTTTAATAGAAAACCAGATCTTGTCCAGTAATTATGAGAACTTGACTGTATGTCATAGTCATTAATGTTTTTATGGATATCTAATAAAGTGTAGTAAATAAAAACAGATGGAAGAGGCATTATGCCAAAACTGACAAAAGAGGGATGACAATGATCCTTTATCTCAGCACCTGCCATTATTCTCACCACTTTTTTTTGCAAACGAAGAATTGTTTGTGGACTGTAAGAATTTCCCCAAAGTACAGTACCATAAATTAGATGGCTGTGGAATAAGGAAAAATATATAGATTTAAGAATATCAAAATTCAATAAATTCTTCAACTGACGAATGAGGAAGATCACACTGGCTAGCTTGTGGGTTAACTGTTCTACATGACCGGACCAGTTTAGTTTGTCATCCAGGACGATACCCAGTAATTTTGCGCTCAAACATTGCGTAATATCCCTGTGTGAATAAAATATAAGTTTTTGAGTTTTTTGCTGATTTAGTTTTAGCTTATTAGCGATGAACCATTCTTCAGCTCGAGAGACAGGGTTATTTGATGAGTCTATTAGATGATTTAAATCTTTGTCAGAATTTATTAATGTTGTGCCATCTGCATACAGGACACAATTTTTAGGCAACATGAAATAACATAAGTCATTAACATAAATAATGAATAATAATGGCCCCAAAACAGAACCCTGGGGAACACCATGATTTATCTTATTTAGTATTGACTGCTTATTGTCGATTTCTACACACTGTGATCTGTTGTTAAGATATGATTTAATAAGTTCAAGAGGTAAACCTCTAATACCATAGATATATAATTTGTCTATTAACAAGTCATGTGTGACACAGTCAAATGCCTTGGTGTGGTTACACATTGTGATAGCTGAATGTTTACCTTCCTCGAGACCACGAACTATTTCTGACACTATCTGCATTACGGCTTTGGTTGTTGAACAATTTCTCCTAGAGCCATATTGGCAGGAGCACAAGAGTGAATTTGATTCAAAGTACTGGGTAAGTCTGGACTTTAATATGATTTCAATTACTTTAGCAAATATAGGAATAATAGATATCGGTATGTAATATGCGGCTACTTTTCCATTAATTGGAAGTTGAAGTAATTCATTGACATAAATATAAAAAAGAATTGGCCCTAGAACCTGTCCCTGTCTGTCTGTAACTTTTTTTGCGCACGTTTACTCTGCAACCGTTTATGATATTAACTTAAAGTTTGGTACACTTAGTATTGTAACGAGATCTGGAACTAGATTATATTTTGATCTAATTGCGTTGAAGGGTTTGGGGGTAAATGGAGTAAATACCACTACCCACTATCACCACCAATACCACCCCCACACTATTATGAAAGAGAGTAAAAAAATTAAAATGTGATTTAATGTATATACAAAAACGAAACGTCTAAAAAAGTTTTTTAGCGTTAGTTACTCCCCCTACCACCCCCATTGCCACCCTCACTTTATTATTAAAGGGGGTAAAAACTTAAAATGTGATTTAGTGTGTATACAAGAACGAAATGTCTAAAAAAGATTTTTGACGTTAGCTACCCCCTCTACCACCCTATTGCCACCTACACCCTATTATTAAATGGGGTAAAAAAAATAAAATGTGATTTAGTATGTATACAAGAACGAAATGTCTAAAAAATTTTTTTGGCGTTAACTACCCCCTCTACCGCCCCCATTTCCACCCCATCCTATTGTTTAAGGGAATAAGAAATTAAATTGGGATTTAGTGTGTATACGAGAACTAAGGGCTAAGGATTTTTTTTTACATCAGCTACCACCTCTACCACCCCCACTCTATTATTAAATGGAATAAAATATTACATTGGGATTTAGTGTGCATAAGACTTGGATACAAAATCTGGATGTGGAAGTAGTGATTTCTTGGGCAGCGGTTTTTTATATTATTTTGTTAAATTTCTATATTATTTATATTTATTTATTAGGGTAGGATTGTTTTTATTTTTACTTGCTCAAAAACAATGCAGATTTATTTTAAAAGATTGTTTTGTCGATTAACTTAAACATTGTAATTAGTATTGTTTAAAAATACCACACATACAGATTGGTACCCATTTATCTAACTAAATTTATATAAAAACTGACAATTTTAGATGATCTATAAATTTTTACCACCCACGTATCTTTATATGTTCATTTATATCCGTAAAAATTATTATCCATATGTCTACACACGTATGAGGTAATATCGATTATATTAGAAGTGAACCCGATATTCTGAATTTATACGCATTTGAAAATTAATTCAGTTCAATTAGCTTAACACCTGAGTGGCTTTTATAGAATCTGTTCGGAGAAAATACGGGCGATTATATTTAAAAATGAGAAGATAATCGGCAGAGAATGTTTACACGTGCTGCTGTTTTAAGGGATTTTTAAAATTCATTGTTTTATTAAGATACGTTGATTGAATTCACTTCGGGGGGTCCATCAAATGTAACTGGTGCTTAATGAGGGTAATGCTGTTTGCATTTCTCCTAGAGAAATCGAGTAGAAATAATCAAAAATTTCCCTCGTACTACTACACTCAAACAACTGCAGCATTGTATAGGCATATTTAATTTTTATCATCGTTTTATTCTTAATATTGCTGAAATTTTTAATAGTTTTATAACGTCAAAAGAAACACTTGCCAATTCAACCGTTCTTACATATCCTAACAGTGGCAATAACGTAACCTTGTCCCTTATGACAGATTGTTCAAATGTTTCAATGGGTGCAGTGTTGGAACAAGTATTCGATGGAGACTGTAATCCTTTAGCTTTCTTTCACGAAAACTTAATAACGCTCAAGAACGATATTCTACTATTGATTAAGAACTTGCGTCTATATATTCAGCCATTAAACATTTCAGATACCTTTTGGAGGGAAGGAAGTTTATTTGTTGTACGGATCACAAACCTTTGACAACAGCTATATTCTCCACGGTGGAGAGAAGCCTCAGACAAATACGTTATATAGAATATATAGCCCAATTTACAAACAACATTCAATGCATTAAAGGTAAAGCTAATATCATTGCTGATACGATAGATGATTTATCTTCACTGGAACAATGTATTTCTGATAATGCTCAAACTCACACATTAGTAGATCATATATTAGAAAGTTAATATTCCAAATTCGCAAGATGAGATTTGGAGTGATAATAAATTAATAATAAATAACACCACAGGGAATTACGACTCCCTTTATCCCGGAAGGCTCTAGAAGAGCCTTGTGTGGGAGGGGGCTACACATTTAGAGACAAGGGACACACCACACACCCAATATCCGTGTGTAGTGGAAAAATGTCTCTCATTGTTTTCCACTGCCACGACCGGGGATCGAACCCGGAACTTTTGGGTGAGAGGCAAGTGCGCTCACCTCTCGACCACCAGTCATACATGTTTCTAATGTTTCTAATTCCAAATTTCGATCTTATGTACCCTCCAAAAGACGCGCTATTTTTGAAATATTTCCATAATTTAACTATTGAGGAATTCGAACTAAAAATTCAATTAATAGTAAATATTTCTGGCCTAAAATGAATACAGACTGCATCATATGGACAAAAACATGTATTAATTGTCATGCAGCTAAAGTAAGTAAACATACAAAACCTCAAATTGGTAAAGTCCCTAGAGGATGTTTTGAACATATTCACATAGATATTGTAAGTCCATTACCCCCTTCCGGAGGATGCTCTTACATTCTTACTGTAAATGAACGTATTACTCGTTGGCCAGAGGCATATTCTATATAACATTAAAGCAGAAACAGTTGGTGAAACATAATTTCGACAATATATATATATATCGTGCTGGTGTCCCGCCTTACATAAGTACATATCAGGGCGCTCAATTTGAATCTAGGTTATTTTCACAATTTTAAAAATTCCAAGGATTTCATAGACTCCATACTACTGCATATCATCCTCAAAGTAATGGGTTAGTTGAAAGATTTCACAGAACACTAAAAACAACGTTGATTGCTAGATCTAATTCCAGGATTGGAAGAGCGAACTTCCAATCATTTTATTCGGTTTGCGAGCGATTCCCAAAGAAGAAGACTAATAAAGTTATTTGTATAAATAAGCATAGAGCAGAGTCTACAATTAATATAGACAGAGTAAAATCTGTTAAATGTTGCTACCTCAGATGTGAGTAATTCAATTTGTAAAAAAAGAGTTAGATTCGCCGTTGATTGTTTGAATGGTTGACTGCTTCTTTTTAAGAGGGAAAGTATTGTGGCTTTAGCTTTACTGAAAAACGACCCCTTTTATTTTAATATAACTGGAATAAAATTAAAATAAGCACTAAGTTCTTTCGTTATATCAATTTTTCGAATTGGTCAATATATCCAAATTTATTTAGGGTGGATAGCTTCCATTGAATTTACTGTATACAGGGGTTAGAAACAGTTTTAAATCGACACATTTAGATGACAAACTGCAAATTCAACAAGTCGGGAGTTGGTATTTTCCTCGGGCTATTCATCGTCTGAGTTTGAACATTCTCTATGCAGCAGTTACCGAGTTAATTGTACATGGAAAATCTAGCCTGGATGTATGAACACGTAAATCGGTTGTAACTGCGTGTCTGATACGTTCAGGGAGAGACAGCATGCTTGCCTTGGCAACTCTCGGGATCGCATATGGGTCCTCTGTGAGCACATCCAGCGTCTCTTAAAATTAGCCCACTAGAACTGTCTTCTAAATAATTAGTACATCTTCCCTTGACAGCAGTGTTAACGGTAAATTGGATGCATATTTCTATAGTCCAAGAAGAGTTACCCCAGTGTGTTCTTTACTTAGCTTTGATTCTTGTTCGGAAAGTATACATTTCCCATCAACTTGATTTTGCATTTTTAGTTGTATTATTTGTATTTTTTGAGAAATTATTGCAAAACTTTGTGAATCATTTTAGTATAGACCAGAACAATACAGTTATTAATTGTAACAATAGAATTATAGATCTTGTGTTGTGTAATAGTCCTTGCAACTCATGCCATTCTTTTGAACTATTATTAGAAACAAAATGATATCCATCCGACCCTCTTCATCGAAGTAAATTGTCTAAATAGCAGGAATAATCAGAAATGTCGTCTAAGTAACTGAACAAAAGCCTAATTTTCATTCTTTGTAGTTAGAGCTGTTATCAACTGATTGGACCTGTTCATCTTCTTTAACTGATGCAAAAAATACGGTAGAGTTGTGTTCTATAATATGATAAGAAACATTAAAAAAACATATCCCTGTAAAACATAAACTGAATTATAGCAGACAATTTCTAAAGTGGTTTCAAAAGAACTAGTAAATCAGTGGAAAGCAAAAGAAAAAGCAAGGTGAAAATGTAACTCCTCCAAGAAAACTGAAGATTATAATGAATTCAAATAGCCAAAGCTAATTCCACTTTCACTTATCATCTTATCTTTATGGAAAAACGCTATACAATATCAAACCTAACCCAATTTGTTTCTAATGTTCTAGACAATCAAGGACAGGTGGATGTGGCGTACACTGACTTCTCAAAGGCCTTAGATTAGATTAGATTAACAAAGGAGCTGGTTGTTTAGCCTTTACCACCGCGACTTTTTCAGGTCTATTGTGATGCTCCCAGAATATCTTCCTTATAGTACCTCATCCAGCTTTGTCTTTTGTACTAGACTCCACAGCTTTGATAAAGGCCCTTTTGTATAGCTGTCCGCCCTTAGTTTTTCTTCTCCGAGTACTTGGAATCTCAGCCTCACTAGGCCTTTACAGTGGCACAATACATGAACTGAGGTTTCCTCTTCGTCTTGGCAGAATCTGCACGTCGCGTCCTCTGCCAGACCCATTAGACTCATGAGCCGGCAGTGGCCAGTTAGAAGGTCCGCTATTATTCTGATGGCCTTCCTATTCTGGCTTAGTAGGTCTTCCGTAAATTTGGCCGAACGTTCTTTAATTAACTCCTTGGCCTGTCTCTGTCTTGGGAGATTCCTCCACCATTCCAGAGATTTATTTTGCACCCATTCCTTAATGGCTGCTCGTATCCATGGCTTTGCCACGCACAAAAGGTCTCAGGTTCTATTGGGGCTTCAAGTGCGCCTTCCTTGGGCAGTTGGTCAGTCTTTTCGTTTCCTCTGTGTCCCTCGTGTCCTGGTACCCAAGCTAGGGTCACTCTGTTCTGACTTCCCAGCTCTGTAAGGGCCGTCAAGCAGTCCCACACCAATCTTGGTTTGATTTGCATGGAACTGATTGTTTTTATTGCTGCTTGGCTATCAGAGAAAATGGCAATCGACTGGTTAACAGTGCCTTGTCCTATTATCTCCCTTACGCAACAGTGTATGGCGATCACTTCAGCCTGAAACACCGTTGCGTATTTCCCTAGACTTATCGGGATATTGGCTTTTGACCTTGTCCCGTAAATCCCGGCTCCGACTCCTTGTTCTGTCTTGGAGCCGTTAGTGTACCAGACTGTTTGTGCTGTTATGGGAGGACCGTTTTTCCAATAGGTATAACAGTCTGAAAGTTCTTGTTGAAGTTATACCTTGGGACCATTACATCCGTGGGCATACATAGAATGGGATCTGCCCTCATCTCCGAGTATAACTTCTGGTACTCCGTCTCGTGTTGCTGGCTAATTGGCGTTTGGCCTTGCATTAACCTGTGCACCACTGATCGAGCTTCGCCTTGTATGAATACGTGTAAATGTGGCAGGTCCAAGAGGACCTCAAGTGCAGCCGTAAGAGCAGTTTTTATAGCCCCCGTGGCGCACAGGCCTTTGATCGTATTGATCATAGACTTTTAATCCATAAACTGAATAACTTTGGTTTTAGTGGTATACTTGTTAAATTTTTTGAGTCCTACTTGCAACACAGATAACAGTACGTTCAGTATAATGCATTCAAATCAAACACATTTGTTGCAAGCTCTGGTGTACCTCAGGGATCGAATTTAGGTCCGCTCTTATTTTCAGTATTTATTAATGATTTATAAGTTGACAATGAGTATATTAAAATGTAAAGTTATGACTTATACACGAAGTTAGTCCAGTTAAATATTCATATAGATTTAACAGCATCCCTCTATCATAATGTGAAAATATTAGGTATACTATTTGATTCCAGATTAGAATTAACAGAACATGTTAATGCAATAGCTAAATCGGCGTTAAAAATACTTATCAATAATACGATAGACTACCCAGAGCTCCTCTCCCAAATCAATTTTAGAAGTCCACGTTTAGGCTCCCGTCAACTATTCATCTTTGCACCATCAAACCGAACAAATATCTTTGCTAAATCGCCTATTTATTACAGACTGCACCTTAGAAAAACATGTATTAATTGTCAGAGAGCTAAAATAAATAACATACAAAAACTCCAATTGGTAAGTCCCTAGAGGACGTTTTGAACATATTCGCGCAGATATTGTAGGCCCATTACCTCCTTCCGGAGGTTGCTCTTACATTTTTACTGTAGTTGAACGTTTTACTCGTTGGCCAAAGGCATATCCTATTAGAAGTTTATGAATTGGTCAATAGGTGGTATCGTGGTTATATTTCTAAAATGGGTGAAAATAGGTAAAAAATAAAACGGCGTGGTGGGCCAATTGCCAAAACAAAAAAAGTACCCATGGTCATCAAAATTTTCCCACGCTCAGGCGGGACGTAGCCTCGTGTTCTCTGATTGCCAAAAACCTTTCAGGGGTAGGCTAATTGCCAAAAATATTTCGGTCGTGGGCCAATTGCCAAAAATAAAAGAGTTCCCACGATCATAAAAATTTTCCAATGCTCAAGTGGGGTGTGGCCTCGTGGCTCACCTTCCAATATAATTATGAGAATCCCCTACCATCCACCAATCATGATAAGTGGGCGGGGGTTTATCTCCCACCCTTCAGTCAATCATAATACATGAGAGATAATATTCCCCCCACCGATCGACCAATCAGGCGAGAGCTAGGGAGTAAGGAGTGGGGGGGTATATGGAAGTGGTGGTGGGGGTATTGTAGACCTCTTATATATACTCTACTCTCATATTAATAATTCTTTTATTGTGGTTGAACCTATAGTATGTTTTACTAAAACGGCTTACTTAAGGAACCTACTGTCGAGGTATGGCTCACTCTTTAATGAATATACGTATAATGTATGTACATTATATCTTCTTTAAAAATCACTAGCGATAAAACTAGAAAACAATATTCTATCCTTAGACCATCAAGACTAAAGATGGAAACTTCAGCTTCATCGCTCTTTTGTCATCATAAAAGTGTTTTATATTAATTTGTATGCTATTTAAACCGTCAAAGAATAGAAAACTGAACAAATTACACCATAACTTTATCTCAAGAAACCTTATGATTAATTATTACCTTCTTTGAGGCTCCTCGTTAATACAGTCTTATTTATCTCTATTTCTACATCATTAATTCCTAACAATACACACAAATCCGATCTGATTCATGTCTAAAACTTTATTTTACTAAACGAACGGTACTGCTATATGAATAGAGACATTTTATCCCGAGATTCGCATAATAGATTTTAAACGTCTTTCGAAAGTCTGAGCGAACGGGATTGAAAGACCGTGATTTATGAAGAAAGGTAAGAATTCAAGGGTTCTATCTTCTTTATAATAAAAACTTTATGTTGTAAATGCAGAATTTACATTTCATCTCTGGAACGGAAATATCCCAGCTATGTCGCACGGAGTTATTTGTCCCTTACCGTAATTGTTGATAAGCTGAAACGAGATTTGCACGGATAGTGCTGCAGCTGAGTTTTGGCGTGTTTCAGTTGATGTGAGTGTATAGGTATAAATCGTCCCATTACATTTCACATTAATCATGATATTGGCCCATAAATTGCATGCTGCAGTGAAAATTTAAACAGCTATTGCGATAAATAGAATTTTATGTAACTTGATTTCATAAAAGGATACTTTTTAGTTAATTTTGTTAATTATGTGTGGTTCTTACAAAATAATAAGATTTTCAACGTAGTTGGCTTTGACATACGCTCTTGTGCAAAAATAAAAAGAATAAATCTCAAAGTAGGCCATGACACCATTAATTCCGTTTCCTTTTTCTCTTTCCAACGATATAAAACATGTCACAAAAATTTTACTGATAATGTCAATATTTAATATTTTACTAAAATCACAATTCATATCATTGAAATCAGCTATACCATGATTAATGAAAAACAATGTGTACAGTTATTAACAAATTTGCGGATAATGTAAGAAAAGCGAATAGGGTATTGAATTATGTTAACCAAAATGAAGAAACCTCTTTGAGACAAATTCAGAGAAACTGTCGCATAAAAAAGACACTAATTGAACCTTATTTTTTGTATGGGAAATTAACCGCTCGTAGGTACCTTAATTTCCTGCAAAACGAATTTCAAGATTTTCTTTCTGAATTGACAGTGGCAGAAAGATTAAATTATTCATATTTTCAACAAGATGGGACTCCACCTCACACCGCTGTAATACGTACAAATTATTTAAATCAAGTTATGCCAGATAGCTGGATAGGCACCTATAAACCCATTCTATGGCCAGCTCGATCACCAGATATTATTCCCTTGGATTTTTTCGTCTGGGGTTACGTTAAAGAGAAAGTATTTCAAATTCAATAGAGTCGTTTCCTTCAACAAAATTTATAAAATATTGTTAAATGACCAAAAAGTATATTAAATATACATTTTATATATCATATTTAAAAATATCTTAATCATCACATGCAAGAACAAACTCGCTTTGAAAATAAAAGGGCGGTAAATAATGATGTATATAATGAGATTTCGATTTTGTTGTTGTTTACATTGTGTTGTATTTGACAATAGGGTTTTCCCAGAAAAAAAATATTGCTGAAATACTTAACTCACGTAAAAAAATTATTTATGGCATATTTATTATCTTATTAATTTTACTAATAGTAACAAAAAAAAACTTGAAGTTTGAACAATATTGGGTTCATTTTAAACAGCCATAAATTGGCGCGTTGTGACGTCAACACCCTGAAATCCAATCACAGAGGTTGTATAAATAAAATACATCTATTTGCATCCTAACGCGCAGGATCAAGATGTAACGTGATACATGACCACATAATAACAATAATGAAGTGATAAAAGATTGGCAAATATAAAAAATTGGGTTAGTAACGTGGTAAGTGAGGTCGCAAATCCAGGAGGCTGATGGACAGTAATAATGTTGAATAAAGAAAAAAGAATTAGTTAAATTGTATGGGCAGAATTTAGAAATCCATCTGTTGTATAGAAATAGTGCTGTAGCATATAGTTTTTTATTTGTTTTTTTAAATCGGTGGTCATTTAAAGATTTAATGTATGAAAGCTTTTGGTTTAACGAGTTCTTTTGTGCCTTGGATAGTTTAAAGCAAGGAGTTCTTAAATAGATTTGCATTCCTGTTATTGTAATTGTGTAAATTTGATTGTTTTGTGTAATGATTATTATTTTTGTGGATTTCAAGCAAAACAAAATAAATATAAAGTGATGGTAGGGACGTGATTCCTGGCATAATAAACAAAGACCAACAACGTTCTCTGTAGTCAGCTTTAGCTGTTGTCCTAACTACTTTCTTTTTCTGTCTAAAGTCTAAGTGCTTATATAAAGTGTGTCTTTCAGTTGTCTAATAAAAAGGTTTTATTGCATAATTTATGTCTTAATTTATCTACGTGACAACTCCAATTCAGTCTATCATCAATGACTATGCCAAGGAAATTGACATTATCTCCATTAACAAATTTATTACTGAAAGAAGGTCTTGTCCTCATTTAACATAAGTCTATTGCCTGTAAACCACTCTTGGGCTCGTTTTTCATATGCATTCAATGTGTCTTTTAAATCGTTAAAATTATTATTATCTGAACAAATTAACGTTGTGTCGCCTGCAAATAGAACACAATTACCAGGTAAAAGGAAGTTACATATATCATTGATATAGATGATGAACACTAACGGCCTCAAGGTTGAACTCTGGGGGACATCATGCTTTACAATCAGCGAACATACTGAGTCGGCTAGAAAATAAGTAATAAAATAAATTGTTCACGTAAATAATGAATAACAGTGACCCCAGAACAGAGCCCTGAGGCACACCGTGCGCTAATGATCTAAAGTTAGATTTTTTATTAATTATTGAAATGCGTTGCTGCCTGTTTTGAGGTAAGACTCAAGGAGAGATAATGGTATTCCCTTTATTCCATAAAAACCACTAAAAGACTATGTTGAACACAGTCTCCCCATAGCCCTCCACAATGCCACTCACAATTTTGCAGACTATATAAAACACAGCTATGAGAATAACTTTGAAATGTGACAAATACACACAAATAAAAGCAATGCTTGATGTACTCTTCATGAATATTAAACAGCGAAATTATTATTATAGAATGGTCATTTCAACTTTCTAAACTACGGGGATGAAACTTTGTTGCTTGACTTCCCCTGTATAAAGTGGAACATTTGGGCACAGTTTCCATTTCCCTTTCAACTTTCCAGAACATGTGGAAGTTAGTTTTCTTTTCTGAGCATGCACATATTGAGTATTAAATTGTCCAGCTGGCTGCAGTATAATCCTTTATTTTCACTAGTTATAATATTCGACGTACACAAAATATTATGAAATTAATACAAATTTATGGAATTCTTAATTAAATCAGGCACAATAAGCGGCGCCCACAGAATGACAATTAGCATTTTCTTTATTATGAAAAACGATTTTCCCTTATACAAAAGGCAATCTGTCGAATGTAATGAAAATGTGTCTGTTTTAATTCAAGAACGAATTTAATAATTTTTAAAGATGCTTGGAACATTTAACTCATTATATTCTTCACAGGTTTTTTATTATCAGTCATTTGTCTTTAATTTTTCTCGGCATCTTTTGGTTTCCTCACTTTTTTGGGTAATTTTATAATAGCAAGTTCTTATTAAATTTTGTAACATATTAATCTGCTAGAAGTAATAAGTATTTTCAACATTTATGAAAACTCTATCAACAAATGCTTCAGGGTATTGATTCTGTGCTAGAACCTCTTTGATAAATTTTTTCTCGTTATTTACAACACCCCTTTAACATTAGAAGTAGAAAGTAGGAATGAACTACCGTTTTTAGATGTTTTAATTAAAAGGGTAAATAATACAATTGAAACAAGCGTTTGTAGAAAACCAACACATACCAATAGATATCTAAATTTTAATTCAAATCAATCAATAATTGTTAAGGTGGGCATATCCAAGAGAGTGAGAGGTGATAAGGAAATATTTATTATTTTTGGCCATAACTTTTTTTTTTTTTTTAGTACACACAGGCTGTCCATTTTATCGGGGCCCTCGAGAATATCTTACTTAATATCGGTTGTACAAAAAAATATTTTTACGAAAATTGTGGCGATTTATATAACCTACAAAATGGTTTAAAGACATTTGAAATCCATGGCCTACTTTAAGAGTTATGGCGGAAAATATCGAAAATGCGGAAAACGTCTAGGCCAAATATCTCCGTTATTTGAAGAGATACGAGAAAAATTCTAAGGCGAAAATTTTTTGCAAAACAGTGTTTCAACGAGGTTTTATCTAATTTTTTTCAAAACCGCTGTATTTTGAGATTTACTCATCAGGCTGTTAGAAAAATTATTTTGAAACGGGCGGCAAATGGCGCCATTAAATAGAGTATTTTCCTCCCTTTGCAACGATATATCACATGCCATATTTATTTATTGGTACTACGTTAGTAATTATAATTTTTTTCTTAACAAGCATTATACTTACCGTGGAGAAGTATGATTAAATAAAACGATAAAATAATTCAATAAGTTGTTCAAATCTTTGCTATAATAAAACATTAACACAATTAAGAAGAATAAAGTAAATTCATGTAACAAAAACAAAATAATAATCAAGAAAGCAACATGGAGCAATTATGGAAAGAGTATTCGCAGTTATGCCAATGTACAGAGGTTCTCCATAAAAGCGTCACTCCGTGCTCAGAAAGTTAAAATGTCTTTACCAATTAATTTAAATATAATATCCATTTGCTTGTATTTCATGATTTCACTATTGTTTCAATTATTTTAAAATAGTTGGCTATGAACAAACTTGACAATTTAATTTTTTGACAGATCATCTCAGTTAATACTTAAACTCTCACTCAATCACACTCGTTTTTCAAAAATGATTTTCACTCACATTGATCGTTATAATATGTTCGTTACATATTGCCAATGCAATTTTAACTCTGGATTAGCTCAAGTAGAATATAGAAACAGATTTCCACAAGCACTACAGCCGAATAAAACTCTGTTCAGAAAATTAGCTACGAAACTAAAAAATAATGGTTCATTTTTAAAGAAGAAGACAAGGTTGAACAGTCTTACTGATAATGTAAATAAGGTAAACCGAGTTATTAATTATGTAAAAAATAAAAATACAGAAAATATGGAAACATCATTAAGAGAAATTCAAATTGCTTGTCATATAAATAAAACAAGTGCCAGAAAAAATTTAAAGAAAAATGGTTACCGGTGTTCACAATTTACAAGCGGGGGACAAACTAAGGAGGACGACTTTTTGTAAGTGGCTGTTGGAAAAGAAGCATGCCGATCCATTAATATGTAGTAAAATACTTTGGTCCGACGAGGCAAATTTTTCCAATAATAGATTTTTTAATCGCAATATTCATTACAAATGGACTTCTGAAAATACACACTGGCATAGACCGACTGGGTTTCAAAATCGTTTTTCAATAAATGTGTGGATAGGTATTTTAGGCACCAATTTAATAGGTCCTTATTTTTATGATGGTCACCTCAGTGGTCAAAGAACTTTTTGAGAAATGAATTTAACGAATTCTTAGATGACCTACCTTTAGAGAATCGACACAACTTTCAATATTTTCAACATGGAGCTCCTCCCCACAATTCTCAGATTTGCCTAGATTATTTAGACGAAATTTTGCCTCAACATTGGATAGGTACCAATGGATTTATTCGATGGCCCTCTCGTTCTCTAAATATAACCCCAATGGATTTTTTTCTATGGGGGGTATATTAAAGATAAGGTGTTTTCGACGACACCGCAAAATGTAGAGGAAAAGCTCGAATTCAACAGGCATGCATTACAGTTACCCCCGAACTGCTGAGTAATGTTTTAAATGCAGTGCCTCGCCGCGCTCGATTGTGCATAAGAAATCGCGGTGGACACTTTGAACGCTTTATATGATATCTTAAAAAATATTTTGAGGATTAGATAAATATTAATGTTCCATGTACTATATTCTTCTTATTATTAATTTGTTTTTGTTACCTGAATTTACTTTATCTTTCTTAATTGTGTTAATGTTTTATTATAGCAAAGATTTGAACAACTTATTGAATTATTTTATCGTTTTATTTAATCATACTACTTCTCCACGGCAAGTATAATGCTTGTTAAAAAAAATTTATTGGTTTTAAAAAAATGTTTTTATAATTACTAACGTAGTACCAATGAATAAATATGGCATGTGATATATCGTTGAAAAGGGAGGAAAATACTCTATTTAATGGCGTCATTTCCCGCCCGTTTCAAAATAATTTTTTTAACAGCCTGAAGAGTAAATTTCAAAATATAGCGGTTTTGAAAAAAATTAGATAAAACCTTGTTGAAACACTCTGTTTTGCAAAAAAATTTCGCCTTAGAATTTGCCTCGTATCTCTACAAATAACGCAGATATTTGACCTAGATATTTTCCGCATTTTCGATATTTTCCGCCATAACTCTTAAAGTAGGCCATGGATTTCAAATGTCTTTAAACCATTTTATAGGTTATATAAATCGCCACAATTTTCGTAAAAATATTTTTTTTGTACGACCGATATTAAGTGAGATATTCTCGAGGGCCCCGATAAAATGGACAGCCTGTATAGTATAAACCTACCTACGTGGAACTATGACAGGTGTAGTGATATGAATTTTCACTCAATAATTTCAGTTGTTTGAACTGAGTATTTGTTAGTTTGTTTTCTGCGTATATTTTTTGAAAATTTGTTTGTTTTATACACTTTCTTATAGTACTTATATGATAGTTCTTTTGTTTTTTATATTTTACTTCACGATACGTTTTCTGTAGCTTTTTTATTTTATACATTGCCATGACAAAACAGAAAATGTTCATGCAACATAATTTATAGTGAATAAATGCTATTCTATTCTATCAAGGTAAGCGCGATAAACATCGAATAAAAATGGCTAAGTTTGAACGACTATATCTCAGTCAATTTTCATCGAAAAAACTTTTTGAGACCACCATTTTAAAGGAAATTTCATAATTTTCTACACAGCAAGGCCTATACCTATGTCTGCTCAAAAAAAGTTATAAGCAAAAAAGTAAAAAAAAAATTGGATTTTTAAATTTTTGTTCATTGTTTTTTGGATACATTTAGTACAAAAAATGGTTTTTCATTTCTTTAAATAAGCAATTTCGATGGGAAATTTAATTCTCTATAAAAAGTTTCCTATTAACTATACCTGAAGTTTGCTTCGTTTTCGAGTTATATTTAAAGAACTGAAAGGGTTGAATTTTTACCTCCATCTGCAATTTGCACCCACAAATTTAATACCACTCTGCGATTGTCTCAACTTAAATGATCAATTGAACGATTTATTCAATAAAAACCCTCGAACGTCTTAATTCCTCTCTATATGACATAATCAATTGCGTATAATATACTCTGCATGTATTAAGAAAAAAGTTATAGCCAAAATAATAAATATTTCCTCATCACGTCTTTCTCCATATCTTTAAGTGTGCCTCTTTTAACATTATCGCTCAATATAACATACTGTCAAATAAAATATGTCAAGTTAAAATAATTAAATACATACAAAATTGCAAAATGTACAGCAAACAATTTTGTACCTAAAACTAAATAGTAACAAAATTAATTTACTTAAAATACTGAAACAAGTTTTAAAGTAAATATTTATATATAATAAACTACAGTTGAATGAAAAACACAACAAAAGCAATTGAGAAATTCATTTACTAAAGTAGTATGAATAAATTAACTCCAAAGGGTAATATTTCAAGTTGCGTCAAAAGTAAATTAAAACTTCCATTCCCAAAATTGTACTTGCAAAGTTCCTATAAAATATTACTCACTCTTTGCCTACTGGCCAAAATAAATCAATCACCAAAACAATTAACAAAACGGCTAATTTAAACGAAACTAAAACTTACCGGCTTTTAAGGAAACTGTTATACCTGTTGATAGAACTCACCACGAATGATGAATAACACTATTTTCCCCAACCCTTATATATAACTAAATTTTCTCAATCAATTTTAGCGCCCTGTCCACAACGCGTGCGTCGCCGCTCTTCAAACTCGTGGGATGGTAACATCCAGCACAAGTTTGTGTAACAGATGACAGAAGAGCTCAAAAAAATTAAGAGGGTATATTGTATAACAGCTAATTTCGATTTAAAAAATAAATGTAAAGACCTGTGGAAGGAAATAAATCCACTGCTATCCACAAGGTGCATAATATGCGTTTCCAAAACGATTGAAAATAATGTTCTATAACTTGCGATGCACTACGTTTTCAATGGAGAAATGCAAAATAAAATATGTTTCCAATAAGCCCCCAGTCGGCAGATTATTCCTAAAGAATATAGATTATATTAAGTAACATTTTATTCAATTTAATTTAGTTATAAATAAATGATAATTATATACTTCTGGGGTTAACTAATTCAAGCGAAGAACCAAATGTTGAAAGTTAGATATTGCGAAAATGGCGTTTTTATTATAAATGTTTATAAAAGTGTGTTGCAATAGCTTCCGAATAAAAACTCAACAAATCATTGTCGCAAGATATCCTTAAAATCAGGCTACTTTTACTGTGCACGAATATCATTTTGATCAAATGATTGCAATAATAAATAATGCCGAGTATCCTATAAATGAGGTTTTCGAGATATGCATGGTTTTGGTGGAGGCGCCGCGAGCAATTCAGTGTTTTGTTTCTATTTGACATGATTGTGCCAAAATCAATTATCCATGACTTTTAGTTTCTGAGAATTGTAACGTCGCTTTTCTCAATTAGATTATTGTAGCCCATTTCTTCAATAATGGGAAAACAGGAGATAATAATAATAATATCGTCTTTATTTAAAAAAAATGCATAATATAATATTTAGACATTTATATTAGCCCAGGGTCGATCCACTCAAACCATGAACAAATTAGAGACAAGCTATTTGGTATATAAGTTTGTACTGGGGTATAAACTTATATACCAAATTTCAGCTTGTCTCTAATTTGTTCCTGGTTTCCTATACAGGGTATCTCACCGGGAATTGAATCGATCGACATAGAGAAAAGTACGCATCAGAAAATTTTTAAAATTTAGATAATTACTAATGTCGGTGTGGCCAATCCAACTAAAATAATTACAAGCAACTGGCACTTCCGCTTATACCGGAAGTCGATACCAACTTGCTTATATCAAATAGAACACCCTATATATTTTAAGGTTTCAGAAAATAGCATAAAATTCTGAGTCGAAAATATGTAGCATATCCTATGCCTAAACTTAGACGTTTCAGAGATATTTGACATTTTATAGAAAATTTGACAGGTGCAACGGTTTGCAAGAACAGTTATAACTTTCTTCGTGTAAAAGATACTCGTTTGCTTCTTGTCACATAAAAAGAACACAAGGAGAACTACGTTCTACAACTGAAATAAATTCAATAATATCATATCAAGTGTTCCGTTTTTCGCGATACATTTTGTCAACTTCAAACCGCGAAACTTGTTTAGGTCAAATGGAATATCCTGTATTTTTTACGTCAAGTTCTCCCTACGATTTTTCGAGCTAAATAAAAGTGCTACCGATTTGTTTGGATTAATTTTTAAACTATGCTCCGTAGAATATCTGCAAATAAAACTTATGTTGTCGTTTAATAAGATATTAGCTAGGGCGGTATTCGATGAATTAAACTCGTACAAGAATTGGGTGTCATCGGCATATGATTGCAAATGAGAGTGATTAATCAAAGTAAAAAATATCGGTTGTATAGATAACAAACAACAGAGGCCTGAGAATGGACCCTTGTGGAACACCTGATGATATTAATTGGGCGGAGGACATAGAATTATTGACGGATACTGACTGACGTCGATTAGATAAATACGATATAAAGAAAGATGCCGCATTTTTATTGAACCCATAAAAAAATAATTTCGCGCATAGCAAAGCGTGATCAGTAGTATCAAATGTCTTAGAAAACTCAAGTGATACTGATGCAACTGCCCTCCCTTTATGTAAGGCCCTTATAATATTATCACATAGATTAAGCAGTACAGTAGTGGTACTGTGAGACTTTCAGAAGCCAGATTGATATAAAGGAAAAATTTTATGCAAATTTAAATAATCAACAATTTGACTATGCACAATCTTCTGTAATATTTTGGATACGGCTGATAAATGATGTGATGCAAATCTTGAATAGTTGTAGCATTTTTTACATTAGGGACTGGGCAGACTAAGGAATCTCTCCATTTAATAGGAAAGTAACCTTTTATCTGTTTCTTAAATTATTTAGATAATTTGAAAAAAAGCTATAATTGTCGTGTTTTAATTACCTAGTTAATTGTTTCCTTAATTTTAACCTTAATTATTTCTACATTCTGATTAAAATTATAATTAATTTTGTCCCTTCAAAACATCCACAATAATGCACCCAAAGATGTTAAATCAGGGCTGCTTGTTGGTCATGGAATTGGTCCACCATTACCAGTCCAAATGTCAAATTGACCATTTAAAAGCTCCCTAACCTCCAAAACACTGTTTAGAGTCGCTCTTTCGTATTACTTCATTAAGGTTCTCATCAGAAAAGGTGTTCCCCTAAAATCTAAATTCTTTTAAATATAATTAAACGCAGAAATTAACTAATTATCAATTACAAATATTGTTCGAAATGTCCTCCATTTTTCCTCATGCATAATCTAAGTTTTTTTTAAATTTCTCCATCATTCTGTGGCAATGTAAATTCTTGATAGATTTCTTCTCTCCACTGTTCAATAGTGTCACTTTGAGTATTATAAACTCGTGATTTTAAATAACTGCACACAGTGAAATTAAGAGGAGTTAGGTCAGGAGAGCGAGCACGCCACTTGATCGGTGCATCTGCATCCCGGCCAATCTATCTGTTAGGATAGTGGTTGTGTGACCATGTTCTACATGTTCTGGTATAATTGCTGTTCATGGCGTTTCTGTTTTTCACTCAAAGACTTCCTGTTTCCGTAAGGGCCGGTTCATCAATGCTGGGTTAACTTACATTATCTTATAGATAGCGTCGATCTCAAGGTTAATCTGTTTATTAATGTGAACAGTGATAGTCAAAGTGCTGGATAAAATAACCTTAACTTGGAAGTAGTGGATGATGAAATAGCCAAAGGGTACATCAACAACGTAAGCGCAAATATCAAAATAACAGACGTCTGTCCAGGGTTGCCGATTAGTGGGAAATTTCCTGATATCGGGGAGTTTCACGTGATCGTGGGTAAAAATTGGGGATTAATTCTCAGTGGGCAGAATCGGGGATTTGTTGAGATCAGACAATTTGATGAGTTTTCATATTTATACAGAATTAAAAGAAAAAAAAATCAATTTTGAGAAAATCCCGGTCCTTATCAAATTGTGTTGAGAAGAATTCTCCCCTCCTCTCGTCGTATTGTGTTCGTTTCATTTTGACTTAATTTCAGTAAACATAAATTTTCAGCACGTGGGGGTCTCGGGGAATTGATGGTGCATAATCAGGTATTTTCAACAAATTCAATCGGCAACACTGCAACGGCACATGTTATTTTGTCAAATCATACCAAGGACATCCAGCCAATCACAAAGATTTGATGAATTATTAGTGCAGCCAACTTACGAATAAATTATTGAATCTAAAGGGTATCTAGTCTTGATAAACGCTATCAACTTTAACTACCAATTTTTTGCTGGATATTGTTAACTACGAAATAGTTATCCAACGGTTTTAACCGTGCATTGATAAACCGGCCCTAAGTCGGCGTTCTGTACTTAAAAAGTATTAGTATCATGAACGAATGAATATTTCTGTTAGGGAATTTATCTTTATACCACAGCTGTAGAGTAACATTACCAAAACATTCTCCCAAAGTTAAAACTACGTCTGTTAATTCAGAAAACGTGTAATCATACATGTTTAAATAATATTAACAATTAAACTGGAATACTTTATCAATCAAATTTTATTTTCATTAATTGATTTACAATTCCGGATCTAAAATAAATTATTCTATAAATGTATGAAATGGCTATGACAAGTGTTTTATTCTTTTATTTACCATATATTTCCTAGCATATACGCTTTTATTATTGACGTAAAAGCAAACATGTCCTTCGAATTATTAATTATCCTCTTAAAACCCCTTCAGTTTGTGAATAGAAAGCTATTAAATTATATTTGGATGCAACATGATATCTGTAGGCGACTATACTCGAGAGTATTATTTGTTGATTTTTAATAACACCGACGCGACATTTGCAATCCACTTCCAAGAACCATTTTTGGAATACTCCCTATTCATAGTAAAGAGTTATAATTTCAATAAAATCCGCTTGATTGATATCCCAAATTAATGAACCGTTGCTTGATTAAAGATATCCTCAAAGTTGTGAACTTGAAACCGCTGTGCATCTGGAGATTCAATTAGATTATGATAAATGAGAATTTATAAACTGATATGAATTAGAAGACATGTATTTATATGGTCATTGCTTCTCGAATTAACAAATAAGTTTAGCAAGTCAAGTTCTGGAAGAAAAACGAGTGGAAATAATGGTTTTTGCTCACCTCAGAAAGTGCTAATCCCAAATGATATAGATACTGGATCCACCAAACTGTTAAGAGTAGACATTTTAACATTAACACCACAAGCTGGCCGAGGGATTTATTGAAATATCACGACGACAAGAGAAGAAAAGAAAGAGTACAAGAACAGTTTTACGATGAAATTGACACATTGAACGTAGCTCTCAAAGTATCATGAATTTGAAGATTTGTATCAGATTGCACATTAAGAATCCGTACGTCGGTCGGCTTGGTGGTGTGATGGACAGTGGCGCGCCTTCTTGAATTCAATTCAAATTTGAATTGCACGCTATGGATGAGTATACGCTCGGGACCACTGGAGAATATGCTTTCGATCCTCGGAGTAGAACACATGCGCAAAAAAGCGTCGGCAAAAAAGCGCGATCATTTAGCGGCGCTCCAAGTCTGGCTGCGAGAGAGACTTCCCCCACCACGCGTCACTTCCCCTCCGCTCGACTGCCCGAACGTCCAAAATTCAGAAATAGCCCGATTTTCAAATGCCTTTTTAAGGTACTAGACGAAACTTTAAAGATAATAGGGTTGTAGAGAATTTCATCAGGAATAAATGCCCTTTTTTCAACAAGGTCCAAATAAAATTTGCTGTCCAAAACAAATACATCTAATTCAAACTATTTTTCTCCTAATTATCACGTTCACAAAATGCATTGAGGAATTTTTCGAAAAAATAAACTATCTGACCTGGACTGGTTGGTTTACAAAGTAATGCGTCGCACTTGTTTTTTATATCGTTTAAAAATCACATAAATTATAAAAAGTTTATGTTTACAAAAAACAGGATCACTGGATATACATATACACACATAATATAAATAACAGATAATCTATATCCAAAAGTTATGAAAGAGATTTCAAATAAAAATAAGCATATTAAACAATAAAAGCAATATAGTGTAGTTAATATCACCTTAACAGTATTTCAATCTACATGGTCATTATAGATTCATATGAAGCGATTAGAAAATGTAGTTATTATTATTTGTACAGAGACTTTAACATTTTCTCAAACAAAGAAACTTTCCATAACTATGAAAGGAAGAATGGGCATTGTCAAAGTTCTGAATTATAATTATTATATTCTAGTCCAGAAACAACTTGAAGCGGCCCCGAAAGTTTCAGGTATTTCAAATATTTTGAAATTAGGGCGTTAACGGTTACTGAGATTATAAAGTGTTGCCGGACTAGAATCAATGGACCTAAAGGGGTTGAAATCATATCTTGCAGGACCTCTATGTAGAGCGAAAATTATGTTGTAAAGTTTTCTGATTTTTTAAAAGACCTACTAATTATATATTTTTTACATAGCGATAATTAAAAAAGCTGATTCTTACAAGAGAATTGATATATAATATGAATTGGGCTTTTTTAAAATACCCAAATGTTGAAATTCATAACGACTCTGACAAAGTCTCCATTATGACCTTTCAAATGTCATTAAAATAAAAGGAAAATTATTTTCTTTGTGGCTTAAATACGAAATAGGAATATCGTATTGTAGTGTGCATTCTACCATTTAAGGAATCTGTACCTGAAAAATTTAATTGTCTTTGATTTCAATACCCAATATAGATGGATTCTGATTAGATATTTCACATAACCAAACTAATAACATATTGGAGAAAAAAAATCATAGTCTAAGTTTTGCTATTGGATATATATTTATGTTTTTTATGTTGAACTGGTAATGATGATATTATGTCTGATTTTAATGACTGATAACTTAGCACTTCTTTAGTCCTGAAGAAGACAATAAAAATTGTTGAAACGTCGACTTTAACAGGAAATAAGGTTTGCTTTTTCTTTTTATCCAATGAGGAAGATGCATGCATTTTAAAAATGCTTGAATTTATTATTTTTCCACAATAACATTATATAAGTTGATAGTATAATAAAATAAACTCATAAAAAAATACCATTTTGTAAATATTCGACATTAAAATTTGAGCTTTTATGTAAACGAAACCACGTGACTGAAAACGCTATGATATTGCCTTGACGTCATTTTGACGTCACTGATTTGCCCTAAGTTTGCAAATTCACGTTGTTATCCTTAATCTTGTTAATAACTATTGGTTAATATGACGGATAATGATTTCATAACATGCTTAACGTATTAATCTATAGCCACAGTATTCCTTTTAGATGTTTCAACATTTCAATAATAACAACGTGACGTCATCTGGCACAACGACGTCACTTGGCACGGAGAGAGCGTTTCAATGGTTTTATATTCACCAAAAATAAATAATTTTTTTAGCCCACAATTCTAACAAAAAAAAAAAAAGAAAATTACCAGGAAGCATATTTTTCTGTCGTCTATCTATTTGCGATATAAAAAAATAACGTGCAACTTATATATAATATAAATAAATTTCCTGCTAAAAATGGCATATAGAAACATCTCCAAAGTAATTCAAAATGTATACTTTTCTATGAGCATGAGGAGGATCTATAGATAGAACAGTTTTACCTATGAGTTTCTATGACATTCTATTGAACAACGGTTTCCATCATATTGAGGAGGAATATCTCTTGGAATTTTTATGGTTATTGATATGGAGAATCAATAAAAAAATAAATAAATTTCTTCTATCGAATAAGCCAATACATCCGTCACAGAATTTTTGTCATAAACAATTCATGGCTTATATAGTACTTCTGGTAGAGAATGCCGAACCAAAAACAAAAATTTCATTCATCGTTAATCCGTATTAATAATGTTTTAGTGTTGAAAAGCAGTAATTTGTGATTAGACATTACACACATAAGTACTATACTTTGATAATACACCTTCAATTTCATAGATCTACACTTACTTTACTAACAATGAGATCGCTAGCTAATTTTTTTTACACCCAGAGATTCTATCCATTTACAGGCAAAGTGGGCAAAGCCATCTAAACTTTTATATGCTCTAATTTCACCATTGGTCATATGGCTCTTCGAAATAACAAATAATCCGTCACCACACTTTTAGAAATCTTTGGGATATCATATGAAGATGCAGTTTAAATCTCCTACTTTTAAACTATATTAATGTAATTAATCTAACTTAGAAATATAATTTGGTGGCCCCAAAAATGAAGTGTATAGATCAAGTTTCAACAAATTTAACAATCCTAATTGCTAAAATTAACTCACCATTTCGAAAATAAACATCATTTGACAGTAGGCAAAAAAACACTTCGGTTAAAGAACACAAATAAAGCACAAAATTAAAGCCAGTTCAACAAATTACCAAACGTACTAGTAAAAGGGAACACTAATAATTAAATTTACACAAAAAAAGCTTTTAAAAAATCCCTAAAATTCCTTAAAACTTGGGATAATTAACTGACCGTAAATGCCACAAAAACTATTGACTACACTGATTTGAAGTTGCAGGTGGTTGTGACGTCAGCTGCTAGCACTACATCGTAACTGGCCACAAATTCTACTAAAAAGTTACGAGATTGCACTCGAATTGAAGATGTACCTGCTAATAGTGACTGAAAAACACAATTATAATTGGTATGTGATAAATCAGTCGTGGACAAAACATGTTTCAATCATTGTTACAGCAGAAATAAATATGTTATTTAGTAGCTGAACAATAAATTTTCTATGCGTAGCGACTGTTCCTGCTTTAGATGTTTGCATATATAAACACATTAATACGTACAAAAATCTCACGGGAATTGTTGCGCCAAGTCAGAATTAATTGCTTTTGATAAGCCCTGTGATTGCTCGAAATTCGAAACAAAATTATTCCTCACAATGATAGATAGATAGATCTTTATTGGTCATATACACACAAAAATTGTGCTTTGACAAGTCATCAGGTGCATAGTAGTAATACATATTAGAAAAGAACAATATTTGTCATAGAATAATAAAAAATAAAATACAAGCAGCAAGTAAATAACATAATACAACAGTAAATAATAAATAACAACAGCAAAAAATATATATATTGAATGAATGAATAGAATAGAATAGTTTATTCGTGTTAACAAAGTACACAGAGTGTTTACACATGTCCAATAATGGTGTCACTTCAGGATTTTCAAAAATAATTGAATATTGCTATTTAAACCGATTACTGTCATTTTTGAATAAAAACAATATATTTTCACATAACCAGCATGGATTCTTAAATAATAAATCCACTCTTAGTGCAATACAGTCATTTTATGAAAAGATAATGTCATATATTGAAGCAGGTGAATGCCTTGTTGGTATCTTTTGTGATTTAAGTAGGGCATTTGACTGCGTCGACCATAAAAAATTGATCTCGAAACTTTATAAGTATGGGGTAAGGGGTCTACCTTTAGACTGGGTTGAAAGCTATTTGTCAAGTCGTAAACAGTATGTATCAGTTACTAACACTACGTGCAATGCAATCAATTCTGTTAATTCAGCTTCTGTTGAAATTAATATGGGCATACCGCAAGAATCGGTATTAGGTCCCATATTTTTTTTATTATATATCAATGATCTTGATAGTTTGAATACATTAGCAGACTTTACTTTTTATGCCGATGATACCTCGATTGTGTTGTCTGATAAAAGTGTTGATACTTTGGAGACCCAATGTAATATTTTATTAAAGACTCTTAGTAACTGGTTCTGTGAAAATTCTCTTTACTTTAATGTTGAGAAAACGCAAACATTAATATTTCACAATAGGCAAAAGAAATGTGATTATCCAAATATACAACTTGATAATACATCAATATCAACAAGAATGTCCAATGTAAAATTCTTGGGTATAAATATAGACAGTAGCTTAAACTGGAAAGTTCATTGTGAATCACTGATAACTAAATTACATTCGGTAGTTTACCAGTTCAAAAATATAAAGAGTGTACTAAATATGACTCAGCTTAAGAATTTATATTATGCTGAGGTTGATTCTCGGTTAAGATATGGTGTTTGTTTTTGGGGGGCTTCCACCCTATCAAATAATGTATTCTTACCTCAAAAGCATGTAATAAGATGTATGGTAGGCTTAACGACAAGAGACACTTGTAAAAATGCATTCAAGGAATATAATATACTAACACTTCCGTCACTTCTCATTTTTGAACTGTGTTTATATGTCTTCAAAAATAAGAGTAAATTTGTTTGTAATAAGGATTTACATAAAATAAATACCAGGCAAAAATATGACCTACATGTACCCTTCAATAAATTCAATGTATCTGTAAAATCACCCAGTCGCCTAGGACCAAGAGTTTTTAATCACCTTCCTATAGATATAAAAAATTGTAACGAATTATCGCTATACAGAAAACAACTTAGTTTATTTTTAGTAAGTAAAACCTTCTATAACTTTGAATTATTGAACTATTGAATTAATTGAAACCGTATAAAAACTAAAAGCCGGCAAAAACAGCCGGCATCTCTTTATTGTTTTTCTTATGACAAGCATTTCTGTTTACCTCCGCAACAGATGCCGACTGTTTTTGCTGGCTTTTAGTTTTTATACGGCTTCAATTCTGGTCGTATTCACTATACAATTGGAGAAGATTAAATTGGTGTCGTCGGCAAATAATATGGTAAGTACATTATCCCGAACTGAACGTGGTGTCATTAATAAAGATAAGACAAAGTATGGGTCCCAAGACGGAGCCCTGGGGAACACCATGATTTAATTTTTGTAAAGTGGACTTATTCCTGTTATAAATGACAAATTGCTGTCTATTAGTGAGGTAAGAACTGATAAGTGTTATACTGTGTTTTGAAAAGCCATAATAGTTTAACTTGTTAATGAGTACGTCGTGGGACACGCAGTCGAAGGCTTTTGTGAGATCTAAAAACTGGGAACACACATATTTCCCTTCTTCAAATCCAACATTAATTGCAGTTGTTAGTTTATCAATTGCAAGTGCTGTAGATAATTTATTTCGGGAACCATACTGTTTGGTGTTAAGAAGCTTATTGTTTTCTAGTTAAGTTGTCAGCTGATTTTTCAGAATGACTTCATAGATTTTAGCTAGCTATACATGGTATGACTGATATTGGTCTATGATTAGAAGGATCATCGATATTATTTTTTTTATAAATTGGAACTACCTTTGATATTTTTAAAGGGTCTGTAAATATGCTTCTAGTAATACTGCTGTTAATTAAATTGGTAAGAGGAATTACTATTGAATGCTTTATAGCTTTTATAATATCCATTAAGACGTCATAAGCATCTTTACATTTTTTATTTTTTAATCCAGTAGTTATATCAGATACTTCCTGAAATATAACTAGAGTGAAATAA
This sequence comes from Leptura quadrifasciata, assembly GCA_963675555.1. Taxonomy (NCBI): domain Eukaryota; kingdom Metazoa; phylum Arthropoda; class Insecta; order Coleoptera; family Cerambycidae; genus Leptura; species Leptura quadrifasciata. Next base: position 5,402,424 of record OY776681.1, on the reverse strand, counting down.
AATTGGTTAGGCTAGCTAAAATCGGTTAAATAGTTAGTATACTCTACGTTACATGGAGGCAATTCATCTATAACCTTATCTGCTATATTTACAAAATACTTGTTGAATTCCTAACAGGAAATATCCTTAGATGTGTTGCTTGAAGCAACTGTAATTATTAACAATTTTCCACATTGCCTGATGTGGGTTACTATGGTTATTCACAAAGTTGTCGGGAGAAGCTTTTTTTGGCTGTTTATTTGACGGAGATAGTTAGATCTGAATTGATTCAGTATGATCTTATTATTTTCTGTGGGATTTCTTTTATGAAATTCGTACAGACAATGTAATTGTTAGCGCATGTGCCGAAGATCATTAAACCATATTAGTTTGGTTTGGTTAAAATTTCGTACTACACCAGACTTGGGAATACAATATCTATTGCATCAGTTATGATATTGACGAATCTTATAAAGCGATAGTTTATATCTACGTTGTTGTCATTGATAAATTCCCAATTTGCTGCATCTAGGTAGTTATTTAAATCTACAAAACCGCGATAAATAACATTTATTGCTGTCAGAAAATATTCTACAGGTTCATATTTCTTTGTAAATAATTTAAATATGCAGTGAAAAATTATCTATAGAATTATTATGAGAGATTAAATGTGATTCTGAAATAAAAAACTTAGGTATGAATATATACTTTATTGCTCCTAATTAAATATAATTATTATTATCACAATCATAAATCACTGGTTGAAATATCCGAACAATAATAACTGCTCGATTTACTATGCGTTTTTTTGAAGTTATTAGTTGTTAATTTATTTCTATCGGATGTCCTCCGAAGATGACCGCCTCTGAAAACAAGGATTAAACGTTTTCACGGCAGCACCCACTTGTCTAGAGAGTATGTTAAAGCTTTCGAAAAGTTTCTGAAGATATAGGTATAAAATATACGCGAACGATATTATTAACAGTTATCTTAAACAGCGATCATTAATCGTTTTTAAGAAATATATAGGAAGTATTGTTTTAATAGCACGACCCAAATACATACGGGCTGATTACTGTAACGGACAGTCCACGGGCTAATGATACTCTAACCAGGATACTTTTTCCAACAACTAAAAACACAGGCACACAATAAAATGTCTTGGCCGGGGTACCCCGTGTGGGGTATCTATACTATTACCAGTTAGTTATTTATTGTTATTATTTTTATATTAAGAAAGATACATACTTCTGTCTATGACAGAAGAATAATATTTCAAGGTTGATACATACAGACTGTCCATTTTATCAGAGCACTCGAGAATATCTCACTTAATATCTGTCGTACAAAAAAAATTATTTTTATGAAAATTGTGCCGATTTATATAACCTACAAAATGGTTTAAAGACATTTGAAATCCATGGCCTACTTTAAGAGTTACGGCGGAAAATATCGAAAATGCGGAAAATCGTCTAGGCCAAATATCTACGTTATTTGACGAGATACGAGAAAAATTATAAGACGAATTTTTTTTGCAAAACAGAAAAACATAGTGTTTCAACGAGGTTTTCTCTATTCTTTTTCAAAACCGCTGTATTTTGAGATTTACTCTTCAGGCTGTTAGGAAAATTATTTTGAAACGGGCGGGAAATGGCGCCATTAAATAGAGTATTTTCCTCCCTTTTCAATGATATATCATATGCCATATTTATTCATTAGTACTACGTTAGTAATTATAAAAACATTTTTTTTAAACCAATAATTTTTTTTTAACAAGCATTATACTTGCCGTGGAGAAGTATGATTAAATAAAACGATAAAATAATTCAATAAGTTGTTCAAATCTTTGCTATAATAAAACATTAATACAATTAAGAAGAATAAAGTAAAAAAAAGAATATAGCACACAGAACATTAATATTTATCTAATCCTCAAAATAATTTTTAAGATATCATATCAAGTGTTCAGCTTTTAGGTCCTCTACATTTTGCGGTGTGGTCGAAAACACCTTATTTTTAATATACCTCATAGAAAAAATCCACTGGGGTTATATATGGAGAACGAGGGGGTCATCGAATAAATCCATTAGTACCTATCCAATGTTGAGGCTAAATTTCGTCTAAATAATCTAGGCAAATCTGGGAATTGTAGGGAGGAGCCCCATCTTGTTGAAAATATTGAAAATTGTGTCGATTCGCTAAAGGTAGGTCATCTAAGAATTCATTAAATTCATTTCTTAAAAAGTTTAGGTACCTTTGACCACTGAGGTGACCATCATAAAAATAAGGACCTATTAAATTGGTGCCTAAAATACCTACCCAAACATTTATTGAAAAACGATTTTGAAACCCAGTCGGTCTATGCCAGTGTGTATTTTCAGAAGTCCATTTGTAATGAATATTGTGATTAAAAAATCCATTATTGGAAAAATTTGCCTCGTCGGACCAAAGTATTCTACTACATAATGGATCGGCACGCTTCTTTTCCAACAGCCACCTACAAAAAGTCGTCCTCCTTGGTTTGTCCCCCGCTTGTAAATTGTGAACTTTTTTGGCTTTACAACACCGGTAACCATTTTTCTTTAAAATTTTTCTAGCACTTGTTTTATTTATATGACAAACAATTTGAATCTCTCTTAATGATTTTTCAAATTTTCTGTATTTTTATTTCTTACATAATTAATAACTCGGTTTACCTTATTTACATTATCAGTAACACTGTTTAACCTGGTCTTCTTCTTTAAAAATGAACCATTATTTTTCAGTTTCGTAGCTGATTTTCTGACCAGTTTTATTCGGCTGTAGTGCTTGTGGAAATCTGTTTTTATATTCTACTTGAGCTAATCCAGAGTTAAAATTGCATTGGCAATATGTAACGAACATATTATAACGATCAATGTGAGTGAAAATCATTTTTGAAAATTCTAAATTCTTAAACGAGTGTGATTGAGTGAGAGTTTAAGTATTAACTGAGATGATCTGTCAAAAAATTAAATTGTCAAGTTTGTTCATAGCCAACTATTTTAAAATAATTGAAATAATAGTGAAATCATGAAATACAAACAAACGGATATTATACTTAAATTAATTGGTAAAGACATTTTAACTTTCTGAGCAAGGAGTGATGTTTTTATAGAGGACCTCTATACATTGGCATAACTGCGAATACTCTTTCCATAATTGCTCCATGTTGCTTTCTTGATTATTAATTTGTTTTTGTTACCTGAATTTACTTTATTCTTCTTAATTGTGTTAATGTTTTATTATAGCAAAGATTTGAACAACTTATTAAATTATTTTATCGTAAAAAAAAGTTTTTATAATTACTAACGTAGTACTAATGAATAAATATGGCATGTGATATATCATTGAAAAGGGAGGAAAATACTTTATTTAATGGCGCTATTTCCCGCCCGTTTCAAAATAATTTTTTTAACAGCCTGAAGAGTAAATCTCAAAATACAGCGGTTTTAAAAAAAAAATAGATAAAACCACGTTGAAACACTCTGTTTTGCAAAAATTTTGGCCTTAGAATTTTTCTCGTATCTCTTCAAATAACGGAGATATTTGGCCTAGACGTTTTCCGCATTTTCGATATTTTCCGCCATAACACTTAAAGTAGGCCATGGATTTCAAATGTCTTTAAACCATTTTGTAGGTTAACGACCGATGTTAAGCGAGATATTCTCGAGTGTCCTGATAAAATGGACAGCCTGTATATTATAATAATATAATATGGTACTTATTTGAATATAATAAATTATAAGAAATATTCATATGAATTATTCTTTTATTGTGGTTAGATCAGATTGTAGTATTATATTGAAAATTATTTCTTCAATGAGCATGAGAAAAAATTGTTTTAATTTTTTTTGTTTCGATGCGATATGTGAAAATTCAATTTTTAAGGAATTTTGAGCATTTCTTTGAGGTTATGTTAGACCTAAAATCTACATAATCAATTTTAATTCAGTCTAATGTAGATTTAGTTAGTAAAAAACAGAGATCCATTGTTTTATTCTGAGAGATACACCTTATAATACACAATAATGCCTGTTGAGCGTATTTTTTAGCTATTTTTTTAGTCTTAAAGTTATTAGCCAGTAGGTCTGTCCGCAAAGAATATTAACAATATTAGAACTGTGGTTGAAAAAGTCAATCCGAACAACAGCAGCGGTCGTAGAAATTGCTCGTTTTATTTCAGTCAGATAAACGCGTATGACGTCACATGCTTGCTGGCTCGGCAGGGGCCCGATCATCTGTACGCTGCGTTAGGTTTATTCCGTGTCGTCCTCGTTAGAACAATTGAATTCATATTGCCTTTATTGTTTAGAACGTCAAATAGTTTGTTTATTGTTGTCAAATATGGCGGAGGGTTTCCAGAAAGGAGATTCACATAACTTGCCGAACGTAGACAAGATTATGGTACCCGATTTTCTGTCAAAGCACAGATAAATACGACTATGACGAATATCGGCAAAAATATCCGGCCCGTCCCAGCTCATGACAGTCGCAAAATTAACTACATCACTATAGCATCACCTAGAGTATCGCAGCGCATATCGCGCAGCAGGCATGTGACGTCACCGGCCTAGCCTCGCGCCAAGGGTGCGTTTTCTAACCTCGACGTGTTCTATTACAAATAACGCCAAAAATAAATGACTACTTTTTAAAAAACTTTTTAGGGGTTTATAACACACATAAATCTATAATTTCCAATTAAAAACTAAATTTTATGGACAGACCTATTGGCCAATTCTGACGTCGGATTCAGCGAGTGAAAATACATACATACACTGACAGGGTACCGCGGCCAAGACATTTTTTGTGTGTGCCCATGGAATTACTTTAAACTCAAATACCTACAGTTTTTATGTTTCACTTATTTTTTTAACTTCCTGGAGACGTAGCGTGACCTACTCCAAAATATATTCTAAAAACCATCAACATCGCCAACATGATTCTTATGTATATGTACAATAGTATTTAAATCAGTCTAATCATTCGTTCCATCATTAAATATGAGAAATCTCTACTTCTTCAGTTTGTTAAAAGTAGAAAAGTTCTAAGCTATCTCACAAGATAATCAGTAAACCTGATAATAGAGTGCCGTATACGAAGGCACTAGTTATGGAAACCGCCCCGCTACAGTCTTCGTCAAACAATCTTTCGATCTTATTCCAAATATTGTTATCAGTTTTACATTTGTTATGGCACTGATTATTAACACAGTCAGGAGCAGATACGGGCTCCGGCAGGTAATCCCCGCATTTAGGAAAATCTTTTGGAACTGGCACCATATCATCGTCCTCTCCAACCTTGAGGACCAGAGCCATACCGACTTCAGAATGAAATTCTATGTGGCAGTGGAAGATCCAGTAACCTGAAACAATTAGAAAGTAAAGTAATTGCAACGTACTTTTTTAATCGTAGAAACTTAAAGAACAGAATTTTGTAAGCTGTTCTTTTTGGATAATTTATTTATTTCTTGATACAAGTCTACAGCTTTCACAAGCCAATTACAGATTGTATATACTTAACCTAACTTAAACTAGACTAAACTTAAACTAAATTGAAGTAAAGTATTCAGAGATAAGAGAGGGAGAGAGGGAGGGAGAGGAGATAAGGGTGCTTATAATACGAAAAAATAGTTTATACAAATAATAAATACTAGACAATTGCTTACAAAATTTCCATTTCATTCTGCATATTAAGCAATTTATTTTTTAATTCTTTTGTGAATATGACATATGTATCTCCCAATATATCTAGATATCGTTGTAATGAACTATAACTTTTTGCTATTCTAACAGGAGGTGACTTTAGTTCATAGTTTCTTGTTGGTGTGATATAAGAAAAAATTCTATGAAAACGTATTAATAATAATAATAATAATTTATTTATCCGTAAGACCAATTACATGGCATAGGATAAGTCAAAGAACAGCTAATAAATAAATACAATAAAAACAATCAGTATACAATAAATACAACAAAAGTAAAACAATTTTTAGGAAATACAATATGTAGATAGGTACAGTAAACAAATATCACAATAATATCGCAATAAGAACACATGGCAGACGGATATCTATTAATAATTATCAATTACTGGGGCGAGCGTAGGTGCGTCTTTACTATGTACATACTTCGGTATGCGATGTAAAGCAACGACAGGCGCGGTTAGTACTTGGATTGGTGACCATTCCAACGGAAACCGCGTTCTCGCCTCACACATCTTCCAGCGGCTTGTATATCAGTGTATGCGCGGAAGCTATACAACCTTAGGCGAGGGTTGTATAGGAGATATACCATCCTTCGGAGGGGATGTAAAGCCGTCGGTCCCTTGTCTATTAAATGTTAGGCAAGTAAAAGATCCCTACTCTTCTTAAGGGAAGAGGTTCGGCTAAATTCCTGGTTGGGGGTAGCTCGTCTACAGGCGTCGGTGTTAGGCCTCAGTAGCGGAAATAGGCCGACGTTAAATAAATGTATAAAAAAAAAAAAAAAAAAAAAAAAAAAAAATTATCAATTACTATTTAAATATTCTTCTATAGTATAGCAACATTTCCCTATTAAATAATTTCTCAAAATATTTTTAACTGATTTAGATTGCTTATAGTTTTAATATGTAGGCAATTTATTGTAAAATAGCATACCCATATAAGCAGGATTTTTTTCACAAATAGCTAATGTATGTATTGGTAAGCATAGGTCATTACCCTTCCTCTTATTATAACTGTGAAAATCATTATATTTGATAAACTTATCTATATTTTTCTTAACAAATATTAATGTTTCAAAAATATAAATAAATGGTAACGTCAGCAATCTCAACCTCTTAAATATTTCTCTACATGATGTTATCCTGGAAACACCTACAATAGTTCTAACGGCTTTTTTGCCAACGAAAAGTTCTTATAATGTGATGCGAGCCTCCCCAAAATAAAATCCAATTCCTCACTCTAGAATAAATTAGTACACAGTAGTATGATAACATTACTTTCTCTGAAGTGATTTGACGTAATCTGTACAAAGTAAAGCAAGTAGACGACAATTTCTTACAAACAACATCTATGTGCGTTTCCCAACTTAAGCTGTTATCTAAATATATACCTAAAAATTTCGTGCTCATAACCTGTTCTATAGTTTTGCCATTATATTTAATAAGGTGACTTTCGGATATCGTTTTCAATCTTGGTGTAAAGCTTATAAATACTGTTTTGCTTGCATTTAAAAATAACTTATTTTGATTAAGCCACGTGATAAATCTGTCCAACATAAACTGCGTGTCTGATATTGTATCCGAAATTGATGTTTTTGTGAATAGATAACTATTGTCATCAGTGAACATAACTAATTGGTTGTTATTGTCGATATTTGGAAGATCGTGGATAAATAAGAGAAACAATAATGGACCCAAAACCGACCCTTGTGACAGAAATTTTAATTTCTTTTGATTTAACTTCATCGATTTCTACCAATTGTGTCCTATCTGCAAAACATGTCTTTATTAAGTTGTTTACTGTTCCCCTTAAAGCATAAGCCTCTAACTCTGTTAAGAGCAAATCATGATCGACCAGGTCAAAAGCCTTACTCAAATCCAAGAATAAACCTGCACATTTTTTATTGCTATCCAAACTTTCATACAACGTATTTAGAAAATCATTAATCCCTGAACTTGTAGATTTGGCCTTTCTAAACCCATGCTGAGCTTCGTTTAATATAGTATTTTCTGCTATGAAAGTAGTAATACTGTTAAAAATAATTCTTTCTAATATTTTAGAAATTGTGGATAACAACGACACGGGCCTGTAATTTTCTACATTAACAGTCTCTCTTTTTTTATGCAATGGAACAGCTTTAGCAATTTTTAAAATATCGGGAAAAATGCCATGTCTAAGTGATACATTTATTAGATATGTTAAGGGAGATAAGATGTAATCAATACAAGACTTTAAAAAGTTCAAATGTGCTTTTAGAGGGCGGAATATTAAACATAATATTTTTTTTAGTCGCAAGCTCCTCTATAAATCCTTATTTTACTATAAGGAAGTAACCAGACTGCAACCAAAGTTACAAATCTGGCGCGTTAAGTGTAATAATTGCATATTACCATCAAAACGCTAATGCTTCGATTGCAACAAATACCAGCCGAAAGACTGATCCTACTTAAAGGAGCTCCCTTGCCAGTCGTCACACACCACTTGCAGACTGCAGTTTCGAGCTGTTGGCTCTCGTCAGTGCAAGGTAGGTATGCGACGACCGACATGAGAATCCTTTGACTATAGGACATCCCGGTATTTTCACAATAGCGACATGTAAAACAGCCAGCAGGCGCCATCTAGCGGTCCAGTGTCTGTTGCAATCGAAAAATAAATAGCCTGACTTGGCTTAGCATAGTTCAAATGTGCTTTTAGAGGGCGGAATATTAAACATAATATTTTTTTAGTCGCAAGCTCCTCTATAAATCCTTATTTTACTATAAGGAAGTAACCAGACTGCAACCAAAGTTACAAATCTGGCGCGTTAAGTGTAATAATTGCATATTACCATCAAAACGCTAATGCTTCGATTGCAACAAAAATATTATGTTTAATATTATTATTATTATTAGTGTCATTAAATTATACATTGAAAGATGATCTAAGTGAGAGGAGTTACTAGTATACCTCATTTGTACTATTAAATTAATATGCTTTACAAACTTTTTCTGCACATTTTCCAACATTTGTATATATTTGGTATTGAAAGGACTCCAAACCATGGAACAGTAATCTAGTTTGGATCTTACAAAAGAGAAGTATAATATTAAAATAGTTTTTTCACATTTAAATGATCTGCAGTTACGTAGAATGAAACCTACTTTTTATAGGACTTTTTTAAATACTAATTACAAGATCACAAAATGTTAATGTCATATTTATAATCAATCATATCTTTACGCAACGTGGAAATCATCACCTTGCATTTGTCAATATTAAAGGGCAATTGATTTTCAACAGGTCAATTAAATATTTCTTTGATGTCATCTTGTAATTGCAGGAGGTCTCGGTAATTTTCTATTTGCTTAAATATTTTCATACCATCGGCAAATAGGCTAATTGATAAATATTTTATAGTGTCTACGGTCGTGAGCAATAAAAATAGGACAAGTCTTATAACGGCATTTTGCTAAAATCTAGTTGTGTACATCTAACTTTAATTTTTGTGACATTGTCAGTTAGTTGTCATAATTTATTGCAAGTGTGCAAAAAACTAATATGCCTCATATAAGCGTTTTAGTTAAATCTGGAGTTATTGCTAAAGCAGAAGATGGATGGTCAATGAGACAAATTGCACTGCGTTATAATATTGACAAAAATTCGGTGTGTAACATTTTAAGAAAGTGGAGAATAAACGGTACGATTAGTAGAAATCCTGGATCAGGGCGACGAAGGATATCAACTCAACAACAAGATTTGCAATTGGTAAATGCTTTAGTAGAAAATCCATTTTACTCAGTTATTCAGGCTGCTGAAGAAACGAATTTTCCTGGATCGAGAAGTACTGATTGTTTCTACTCATGGTTATTTTGATGAAATGATTACAACAATTCATGGATTTCTAATAAAATCACAAATATTTCAAAAAGTTGTAACTTTAACCCCCACAATACAAATATCAAAAAAAAGGGAATTCAATTTCACACAACTTGACGTAAGAAAATACAGGGCGTTCCATTTGACCTAAACAAGTTATCGTGGTTTGAAGTTGAAAAAATGTAACGCGAAAAACGGAACACTTGGTATGATGTTATTGAATTTATTTCAGTTGTAGAACGTAGTTCTCCTTGTGTTCTTTTTATGTGACAAGACGCAAATGAGGATCTTTTACGCGAAGAAAGTTATAACGGTCTTGCAAACCATTGCACCTATCAAATTCTCTATAAAATGTCAAATATCTCTGAAACGGCTAAGTTTAGGTATAGGATATGCTACATATTTTCGACTCAGAATTTTATGCTCCTTTCGACGACTCTAAAATATATAGGGTGTTCCCTTTGAAATAAGCAAGTTGGTATCGACTTCCGGTATAAGCGGAAGTGCCAGCTGCTTGTAATTATTTTAGTTGGATTGACCACACCGACATTAGTAATTATCTAAATTTTCAAAATATTCTGATGCGTACTTTTCTTTGTATCGATCGATTCAGTTCCCGGTGAGACACCCTGTATAGTAAAAAAGCACCCCACGCTTTTTACAACAAATTATTTAAAATATGTAAACATTATTTTTTACCTTTTTAGTTTTTTAAACCATATTTTTTTTTTATTTGTTTGTTAACTGTTGGCTCCTGGTAAAATGAAAGAAATAGAAATAACTTGTTCAACTTTTCTATTAAGCAAATCAATACGTATCAGCTAGAATAGTAATGTCATGATTGCTTCTCCAATAATATGCTTTAAGTGTTGATTTAGGCCGTCATTATCTGCCTTGCATATTAATGCGGTCAAAGTGGAGCAATAATATACTTAAAAATTAGTTAATGGTAATTGTCTGATGTGGGTAAGTCTAAAATAAGTGCTTCTTATTGATATTCTTTAAGATCGGTATAATTCAGGTTTTAAAAATATAGAAATGAATAGACAATAATAATAATAATACCAGCGTCTTTATTTGGCACTTGGCTAATAAAAATACAGTTTCCTATACCTAATACTAATAAATTGTGTGTAGACTACATGGAGGATGGCAGAATTTGTTACTTCATGGATGGGTTTGGGGAAGTTAGGAGGTAAACATCCTAAAAGTCTCCTACCCTAGGAGGTAAACTTTGTGGGGGAGGGCTTCCGGAAGGCCCTAAATTTTGATTTTTTTTGTTTCTCGCTAATAACCCGAAACTATTGGTTCTAGAGAAAAAATTATTTTTACCTTTTTCAAAACTGACAGAATTTACTACATTTTATAATTTCAATAAAAAGTTTTTATTTTCAACCGTTATCGACTGACCCGCTTTTGAAAATCGCCCATATTCAGAAAACGCCGTTTCAGATCACATTTTTCGTCGTACTCTGCTCCTAACACCTCAAATTTTCTTTGTAAAATAAAATACAACCAAATTAAGTGAAGAGGATTAAATTGACTTAAAAATTATATATTTTACATATAATCAATGGCTGAGATGATGGATTTCAAGATTATTTGCTGTAATGTGATAGGGTTATTGCTTGAAATCATACCTACATTTTATTGTATTCAAAGTCAGGTTTGCAAAATTATACAAGAACGAGAAATCTGAGGTCGAAAAAGCAGGACATAATTGCATCCTTAGACGATATGGTGCTCCATCTAAGGAGATATCCTCCACTCTCCCACCAACTGAGGGAACCACGAAGTACCATTCCTACAGGGTGTACTACCAAATCCAGCAGTGGATGGGAACAACACTGCCCCCACATGTGTGGCTGTTAGGAATTGCTAGCTGGGAGGAGAGAAAGGGGAAGCTGGTGCTCAAACTAATAGACTGCTCCCAACTAAATTTATCAAGTTATATTTTGACGTAAAAGAGATTGTGACTCCGGAAGATGCTTGTGCAGAAAGACATCATTAAATTGTTCGCCAGCATATCTCAACTGCCAGAGTAACTACCACAACGGAGTCCCTATAACAGAGGATGAGAAGGATGAAGAACTTGATGACATAACAGTTTCTTTGCAGGATTCATTTTCCTCTTCTGCTGGAGTGGTGACCCCATAGACTATTCCCCCGTCCGAAAATTGATCGGTTTTCTTTAAAAAAAGCATTAGCTAATCAGCAGTTAGCCAATTATATATAAATAAAAGTAGCTGTTATATATAAATAAAAGTAGTTCAAACCATAATACTGTGTGTTCTCTTATAGAGGTACCTACCTACCTTTTCATACTGTTGGATTGTAGTTACTCATTACTATACCAAATGCTACAACTCACAATAAAATGTAGGGAGGATTTCACATCATAATCTTGAAATCCATAATCTTGAAATCCATCATCTCAACCATTAATTATATGTAGAATATATCGTTTGTAAGTCAATTTAATACTCTTCACTTGATTTGGTTGTATTTTGTTTTACAAAGAAGATTTGACGTATTAGGAGTAGAGTGTAACGAAAAATGTGATCCGAAAAAAAAAGGTAAGAATAATTTTTCCTCTAGGATCAATAGTTTTCGAGTTATTAGCGAGGAACCAAAAAAAGTCAAAATGTAGGGCCTTCCGGAAGCCCTCCCCCGCAAGGCTCACCTCCTAGGGTCGGGGATATTTAGTATGTTTACCTTCTAAGGATCCCAAACCCATCCCCGGAGGCAAAAATTCTGCCGCCCTCCATGTAGTCTACAATAATTTGCCGACAGGACTATGGGTACCTAGGACTAATATCTTCATTAAATCACAATTTCTTTAGGTATTGCTTATTACCTCCTCAATTTCACTACACCCATTAATACAACATTCCACATAAATATTCTTTCATTAATTTTTAACTAATCTAAATCATTCCACAACTTATTGTTTTCATAAAACATTGAAAGCAACAATTGACAAACAAATTAAATAACAATACAACTTTAAATAACATGAATAAATATACATAACATTGTACACATTATTAATGAAGTAAACTGGACCGAATACACTTTTTATGTATATAGTATAGAAAATATGAATATTTATGCCAATATATATTTTAATAATGAAATAACATTGAAGCTAAAAATAATAGCGATTGAAAAGTAAATAAATTACTAAGCATTTTTAAAACTCAGTTATTAGTAAAGGATCTGATTATGTCACTTTTTTTATTATTGTTTTAGGTATATAAACTAAAAAAATGAAATTCTGCCTATTCTATAACGAATAATTAGTGTAGTAAGGAGTTGTAAACTACCAAATAACCAGTCTCAATAAATCATAGCCATCCAGTTTGGTTTCCGTATGTTTCCATATAGTTGTTTCGTATATGGATTTTGAAACTGTTGATAGGTGCTTGTTTGTTAATTAAAAAATTGCATAGATACGATATGGAAAGGACTGTTTTGAAATGGGTAGAAGACTATTTAAATGATAGGTATCACAAGACAAAAGTCACGAACAAAATGTCAAACAAAATTGCTAGTCCATACGGTGTCCCCCAAGGGAGTGTTTTGGGACCTCTTCTTTTCATCATATTTGTGAATGACATTCGTCGTATTTTAAAAAATTCATATGTAAATTTGTTTGCTGATGACACTGTAATCACTGTATCTGGTAGAAATGTTAACGATATAACCAACATCCATAATAACGAACTCGATATTTTGCATGATTGGTTATGTGGTAATAAGTTAAAACTAAATTCTGATTAAACCAAATCGATAGTTTTAGGTTCTAAATCTCTTTGTAATAGATTTTTAAGCAATTACACAATTAAAATCGATGAATGTACTATCGAAAAAGTGGACCAAATTAAATACCTAGGTGTTATGTTGGACCCACAACTTACATTTAGTCATCAGGTCAATTATATGTGTAAGAAAATTGGGGGGAAAATGGTTTCTTTCACAGAATTGCAACTAACATAACACAGTGGAGTGAGTGGTGAATTAAAAACACATTTGTTCTAGCTGTATTGATATGAAATGTGACATTTTGCTTCGACTGTTGCCTTGGAACTAAAAAATTTAATGCAGCCAGAAGACCAGAACAATCGATTTCATTGTGTAACAGTTTGTGAAGGAAAGATAAGGAGTTGTATTTGCGACGAATTTCTAAAGATTGGAGGTTAAAACATTGGAGTAAATAATTATTATCTCTTCCCCACTCAGGATAATTATTTGTAGTCTTAAAATACAAAAATTTTACAAATCTCCTTTGCACGCTTTCTAAGGCATATTTGTGGCAATAATAGTGAGGATTCCAAATTAAAGCGCCGTATTCCAGTTTATATCTTACGTATGAAGCATACAGTATATTTTAAAGCAGCAGTATTAGTAAACGATAAACAATTACGCAAATCCAAGGATTTTAACTGCGTTTTTGTATTTATATGCTGTATGAAAGTCATTTGTGAATCAAAAATCATCCCTAAGTCTTTTATTGTGCTTTCTCTGACTAAAGTGTTACAATCAATAGTATATTCGTAAGTTATATTTAATTGTTTCCTAGAATGTCATTACTTTACATTTCGGAACATTCAAATGCAGTTTATAGACATTACACCAAATCTACTATTCAAGTCGTTCTGTAGGCGTATACAGTCCTCGATGGTATGAATATTAGTAAAGATTTTTAAGTCGTCGGCGAAACACAATCTATTACAACTAATAACTAAACTAAATAAATCGTTAATAAATAACAGAAAGAATAAGGGGCCGAGATTGGAGCCTTGGGGTACCCCAGAGGTAGCAATAATCATTTGAGAGTTGAAACCATTGTATGTAACGAATTGTTCACGTCTATAAAAGTAGGATTGAAGAAACAAAACTAGTCGATTGCTGAAACCAATATTTAAAAGTTTAAATTTAAGTTGTAAATAAATAAATAAATGAAAATCTAGCGGAACAACGAATTTAGCATAGGAGGACGTACCCAAGAATGTGTGATTGCTTTGATTCATTTTGAGTACATGAAGGCCTGAGAAATAAATTATTAAATTTCTTTAGATTTAACATGAATAAGTGTGCAAAATTACAGTCCTTCTTAATCTCCCTTAATTTAATTAGACGATATCTAATAAGTTCCGCTGAATTCTGGCTGACATCTTTAAATTAATTTTAGACTACCTACCGCGTAAACTAGATTTTATTTTAATAGAAGTGTTAGAAAAGTTTCCAAATTCATTCTCGTTACAAGTTCTGGTTTATTAAAGTGTTTTTAAGGAAGATATATTAGACGGGAAGCCAACCACTTGAAAAACATTAATTTCAAGGTATTCACTTGCCGGCATCTTGTAAAATGCGTCTCCGTGGCAATGGAAGTGATTTTATATGTCTTCTGTTTTGTTTAGTTATGATAGAATATACGATACAATGATAAATTAGAACAAGTCGCTTATTTCTCACGAGGGGTATATTGTATGTAAAACACAGGGTATCTATAACTGGAAATTACTTTTAAATATACAGGGTAAACCAAGACGATTGTACAAGACCAAGTGCCTTATATTTAAAAAAGTAATCGTTGATGGTTTTAGATGAAAAGATAAATACCGAGCTCGCCATATTTATTGGTTCTTTAGAAGGTAACACCTACTTTAGAAACGTATAATTTGTAAAATAGAAACGAAATACGCGGCGAAAAGAACTTATTTATTCATCATAAGCAATACTTCTCATAGAATAACTATGAGAGACTTCGACAAAACACCTATTTATGTTAACGAAAATTAAAAAAAAAATGTTTTAATATTTTAAGATAATTATAATAATAATGAACTGTTTTACAATAAATACACTGTCTACAGATCAGATGTAACTTTGCGGCTACAGCTCGCACCAAGGGTGGGGGTGTCTTGATTGCAGTAAATGACCAATAGTACTTAAGTTTTGTTGGTTTTAATACTATGCCAACTATGGACTTAGTAGAGGTGAAGCTCTCATTTGCCAGTCACTCATTTTAAAACATTCTTTGAGTTGTTTAGCACATTTGAATATGGTCAGGCGAATAATGTGATTGTAGTAGGTGATTTTAACATGCTTCCTATATACGTGACGTCAGTTTTAGGACTCGTGAATTTTATGTATACCTGTACTTTATTGTCTGAAAGTTATTTGTGGCATTCTTCTAATATTCTTTCCTATTATTTAGGTTGTCTACCACATGTATTATTATCCTCTTCAAAACAAATCACCGAATCTACAAAATAATAGAATTATTGGGAAAAAACCTCTGCGCCCGTGACGTTTACGCCAAAGGAAAAGTCAGAGGTTATGTTTTGCAAATAATATAAATCGGAATAAACAAAGAAATAATGTATTTAGCTGACGTTTCGGAAAGTAATCTCTTTCCGTTTTCAAAGCATTTTTCTGAAGAACTCTTATTTTGCTGTGTATGTCAAATACACAGCTTTAAGATTCTGTTTATGTTATTTCCATAGATACTTACTACTTACACAGAACATAGAACTGATGATATTTTCTTTTAAATAATGTTGAGTTTGTTAAGTTCTTCTTTTAACATTGGTAGCCAGGTTGTACAAATATCTACAGAACAATTCGATACGCACTTATCTTCATTTAATAAGATTATTGCTGATTCCTTAATTTTTCTTTTTTTGGTATCTGTTTCTTTTGTACTTTGTTCCAACACAATTTTGAATATTATGATAATAACAACATTCCTGATCTCGCCCTTTCCAACACAAATTATGTGGTAGAAAAATCACCTCGCTTTAACTACATCTATTATTGAAGTAGCTACCATAAAAATAATTTTCCAACCAACTTTAATAACTGCTTCGATTTTAGGAAAGCTAACTTACATGTGCTATATCAAACTCTGTTAAATATTGATTGGTTATTTCTTACTCTACAGGGTGTCTCACCAGGAACTGAATCGATCGATTAGAGAAAAGTACGCATCAGAAAATTTTGAAAATTTAGATAATCACTAATGTCGGTGTGGCCAATCCAACTAAAATAATTACAAGCAGCTGGCACTTCCGCTTATACCGGAAGTCGATACCAACTTGCTTATTTCAAATGGAACACCCTATATATTTTAGGGTTTTCGAAAAGAAAAAAGGAAATTCAATTTTACACAACTTGACGTAAAAAAATACAGGGTGTTCCATGTACCATGAAAAACGGAACACTTGATATGATATTATTGAATTTATTTCAGTTGTAGAACGTAGTTCTCCTTGTGTTATTTTTATGTGACAAGAAGCAAATGAGGATCCTTTACACGAAGAAAGTTATATCGGTTCTTGCAAACCGTTGCACCTGTCAAATTTTATATAAAATGTCAAATATCTCTGAAACGGTTAGGTTTAGGTATAGGATATGTTACATATTTTCGACTTCAGTGATGCATTGAATAATGTTAACATCCACATACAAATAGTCTTAAAATGTCATGAAACGTTGAGATTTTAAATTTCAGCAAAAAAAGAATTCCTGTCTGTCGATTGGTCGGTATGTAACTTTTTTGTGCGCACGTTTACTCTGGGACCGTTTATGATATTGACTTGAAATTTGGTACACTTATGTATTATAACGAGATCTGGAACTAGATTACATCTTGATCTAATTCCGTTGGGGATTTCGGGGGGTAAATGGGGTAAATATGGGTAAATAGGCAAAGCACGTAAGTAAGAGTCCATAAAATTGCAATTAAGGACATGTACGAAAAGTCAAGGTCTCAAAATTGTTTTTTACATCACCTCCCCATTTTCACCCCCACCCTATTATTAAAGGGAGTAAAAAATTAAATTGAGATTTAGTGTGTGTACGAGAACCAAGGGCCTCTAAAATTTATTTTGACATTATGGCAATTGAAATTTTGGATGTACAGGCGCAAACTGATATTTTATATATATATATATATATATTCTGATTTTTCTGAGGCTTTCGACAGGTTTAACCATAATATTCTACTTCGTATGTTACATGAAATAAGTTTGTCTTATTCACTGCTACAGTTATTTAGATCTTATCTGTCAAATCGAATACAATATGTCACATATAAAGGAGTTAAAACTGTCAAATTCTTGGCGTTATTAGGTGTCCCTCAGGGCTCGGTGCTAGGTCCCTTACTATTCAATATTTTTATTAATGATATAGTGGATATTCTAGACGTTTATTGTCTGCTATATGGGGATGATTTAGGGATATTTACAGTGATAACAACTACTGAAGACTGTTGCCGTCTACAGCATAACTTTGACTATCACAGTGGTGTCTAGACAACACACTGCCATTAAATGCCGGTAA
Organism: Leptura quadrifasciata; assembly: GCA_963675555.1. NCBI lineage: Eukaryota > Metazoa > Arthropoda > Insecta > Coleoptera > Cerambycidae > Leptura > Leptura quadrifasciata. Next base: position 5,384,519 of record OY776681.1, on the reverse strand, counting down.
ATGTAATCGTATGTCTTTTACGCGTAAACCAACTCCCCATGTGTTTAATTACCACCTTGACAGCACCGTCATACAAAGATCTGATACTTACCCTGATCTAGGCGTAATTTTTTTTATCCGAAATTAACATTCAATGCCCATATTAAAAACATAGTTGGTAGTGCATTTAAAACACTTGGTTGCATAGTGCGCAGTAGCCGCACATAAGCACTCTGCAAACATTATACTGTTGTTAGAATACGCGTTGCTTGTTTGGTATCACTATTATGATATACATATTAACAATTTAGGAGATGTGCAACGAAGATTTCTAAAACTACTGTTTTTTAAAACCAATGAAGCATGTGCTCCTATTGGTTACCCTCAACAACATTTATTTTACTTTTACAACACTTTTGGTACGGTGAGTCTTGATGACCTTTCGCAAGTTTTTTTTATACAATGTAATTCATAATATTTTGGATTGCTAGGAAATAGTAGGAAAGAACTTTCTTGTCCCTAGCCTAGGCCAGCTTCTAGACAGGAACTAACTTTTTATATACCAACAGCGCGGACTAATACCTTAAAAAATCCTCATTTTTATTTAATTTGTAACAAATGCAACAAACACTGTAACCGCAGAGATATTTTTTGTTGCAGCCTTAATGACATCAAGTCATATTTTAAACATTAGTGTATCAAAGGTCTCGTGTATGGTTTTTCGTGGTTTATGTGTGTTATATAAATAAATAATTCTTTATTTCATAATGATTCATAAAAACAATTTATTCTGTTTCAATTCAGGTTCTACAAATATTCGAAATGTCATGTTAAAGTTAATATTAAATTTCTTAAGTAATATTCTCTATGTCATAATCTGTATATCCCCCCGCACGCAAGTTGTTATAATTACGATCCCATATTTGATGCCATTGAGTCACTGTTTTGCATATTTTAGATGCTAACATAATAGTTATTGTCGACTTTAACATCCCTGACTAGTGCTAATCCTAGCCACCCCTTGATTAAATCCCTGAATAATTTTGCCGAGTTTATGAATCCGGAGCAGAAAGCAATATTTTATCCAAAATAATAAAATCTAATACTTAACATGTCTATTTAGAACGTGCAAAGATAGAGGTCAGATCAAATGTTTGAGAGGAGCAAACATTTATTTTATACAGGGCATGAATTTGTCAATCTTCAAACATCTAGAACTTCATTTTTTCAAATGGAACACTCAGTATATTATTCCACCATTTTATAAAACTATTATATCCCTTCAAATTAGTTATGGTGATATTAGGCCCCAAAATTGATAGTTTTGAGATATTTTCAATTTAATTGACAACTTGAAATTATTGCGTTTTTTAATTTCTATAACTTGACATTGTGAACCTGGTAAAGTAATATTTAATGGTTAATCAGTGCGGTACGTCTCAGGTGGAGTATCCCACTTGCAAGGCAGCGTCCCTGACTGTGAATTTCGCGGAAAATAACCCGGTGTGATTGCTAAACTATCAAATAACAAACAGGATCAAACGTCAAGTTTTACTTTACTGAATATTAATTTGTCTTTGTTTAGTACGATCGTGTAAAACATTACTTTACGACTGTTCGGCTCAGGTGGAGTGTCCCACTTGCAAGGCAGCGTCCTCAACTGAGAATTTCGCGGACTAAATTGTCGTTAGGTAAAATTAAAATAAAATTTGAAATTTACAGTTCAAAGCTTCGGAGTAACACCTCTGGAGTGTCCCACTTGCAAGGCAGCGTCCCCTGAGGGTATTATTCGCGGTAAAAGGTTTTCCTCGGATAAGCTAGATATGATCGTTAAATTCAAAGTTGTTACTGGTTGCTGAAGGCGGAATTTATCGAACTAAAACAAAAACAAGAAAATTATATGTATCAATACAGAAAATATTTTAAGCCCAAATTGCCAAAATAAAAATAGATATGAATTCGACGCAGTGAATTCTTACGAAAATAATCGACTGCTCAGGTCGGCAGTTGAAAACCAAAGAGAGCGTTAGCAGAGGGCCTCTGCAAGACATCCCCGTGCTAAAATTCATACTGTCGGACGCACAATGCGCGAGCATATGGCGGTGGCGGTGAAACAAAATGTTTTATAACCGGTAGCGTCAATTGTTATAAACAATTATTTCTGAGCAATTTACTAGTTATAATTCTAAATCAAAATACTATTTTTAAATACGGTTTTATGTTAATTATTTCGAGCGTTAATTAATTCAAACAATTTACTCTCACGGTTTAAATTTGTAATGAAAACGTTACCTGGTTACTAAAGAGAACTTAATTTTATCGGCCTTACTTTATTAATTATTCATTTAGATAAAATTAGTGAGTTCCCATCGATTCCCTCATAACTTTTAAATATAATCTGTCCCTGAAATGAAATTTCTTGACAGCGGTTTCTTCCCAATTTACTCTATATACCCGGTGGATAAGAAAAATCTATGAATTTAAATTAAAATGAATATTTTTAAAGCAAAAATGACTTCATTACACCCGCAATCTACAGGGTGTCCCATGACGAACTGCGGCGATCGATATCTCGAAAAGTAGACATCGGAAAATTTTGAAAATTTGGTAGTAAACTAATGTCGATGGGGGCAACTCGGCTAAAATATTTTCAACATGGTGGCGCTTCCGGTTATACCGGAAGTCGTTACCAACTTGCTTATTTTAAATGGGGCACCCTATATATTATTACATTTTTGGATTGCACGCAAAATTCTAGGCCGATTTTGTGTATCATGTCCTATACCTAGGTCTCTCCGTTTTTGAGATATTTCAATTTTTATGTCAAAAATGACGTTTGCGGGCCCTAAAAGAATTATCAATTTTTCCTATAGGAAAGCCTTCATTATCTAATTTGGGTTCGATTCTTTGTTGAAAAAGATCTACTTTAATAGAATTTTTATAATATTTTGATAAGTATTAATACAAAGTGTTTAAAAAATAAGAATAAAGATGAAATTGAGAAAACTGTCAAAAATCAATTTTTTTTAAATGGAAACCTCCAATTTTATAATCTTATCTTATTCGCCATTAAAAATAAGGGTAAGTTTGTATATGGATGTCTATTCCGAAAATTTTTAGTTTTCGAGATATTCCCAATTCAATATTTCTATATGGGGATTTTGTTATGGATATTAAGTTAAATTACTCTTAGTTGGCTATGACGGCGTTGAGTGCTAAACAAATGTATGTAGCTGTCACTTACCATTTGACAAGTATCAATTATCATGCCGGGGCGCTTAAATTATACGCACGAGGATTACTTAAATTTGTTTATAATCTATGGATAATGTAACAAAGTTTTATCAAGAACGTGTGAAATATTTGCTAATAGATATCCAGATAAACAAAAACCGCCTCCGAACAGTATTAAACGAATAATGGAGAATTTCAAAAATTTTGGCATCGTTAAGGCATAAAATAAAACCAATTGTCGATGATGAAAATATTGAAATTGCTATTTTGGGATATTTTTCGGCATATCCTATGACATCCTTGAGACAAGTGGCCTTACAAACAGGAGTCTCCAAGAGCTCTATTCATAGAATTCTTTTGAAACACAAATTCCATCCCTATTCCATTTCTATGGTTCAACACCTAAAGGACACCGATTTGACCAGAAGAGTTCACTTTTGCGAATTAATTTTAACAATGTTACAAGGCGACTTTCGATTTTTGGACTGACGAGGCAAAATTTACGAAAAATGGACTTTTCAACAGACATAATTTGGTGTGATTCAAATCCCCATGCCGTGAGATTGCGAAATTATCAAGAAACCTGGCAATTTAATGTGTACTGTGCTGTGAGAAATGATGGAGTCGTAAAACTTAATTTTTATGAAGAAAACTTGAATGGTAATGAATTAATACTTAGATAGTTTCTGTTTTTCAAATTACGTATCAAATTTTTTTTAGGTGAAAGATATTTGAATATATTACAAGATTTAGATAATGAATATTTGAACAATTTACCGCTAGCTGAACATAGGAAAATATTTTACCAATACGATGTCGCGCCACCATACAGCAGCTTCATAGTTAACAACTTCTTGGAAGAAACTTTTTACGATAAGTGGATTGGTAACAATGGACCTATTCTGTGGCCTCCCCGTTCTCCTGATCTGTTTGTCTTAGACTATTTTATATGGGGAACAATAAAAGATATGATTTTAATCCAGTCACAACAATGGAGGATTGTCAGGCAAGAGTAAGGAATGCTTTTGAAAGATTATCTCCAGGTTGTATTAGAGCGGCCACCCATGATGAACTAATCAAGAGGTGCGAAAAATTTTTGGAAGTTCAGGGTGGACACTTTGAACACTTATTAAAATAAAATATTTTCCTGAGTATAAGTAGTTATACTGTTAGTATTTTATGTAAGAACCTTTTGTATCTAAGTTACATTTGTTTAATTATTTTATGAACTGTTGCAGTGCCAAATTTTTTGAAATTCTCCATTATTCATTAAATACTGTTTTTTTTTTATACATTTATTTAACGTCGGCCTATTTCCGCTACTGAGGCCTAACACCGACGCCTGTAGACGAGCTACCCCCAACCAGGAATTTTGCCGAACCTCTTCCCTTAAGAAGAGTAGGGATCTTTTACTTGCCTAACATTTAATAGACAAGGGACCGACGGCTTTACATCCCCTCCGAAGGATGGTATATCTCCTATACAACCCTCGCCTAAGGTTGTATAGCTTCCGCGCATACACTGATATACAAGCCGCTGGAAGATGTGTGAGGCGAGAACGCGGTTTCCGTTGGAATGGTCACCAATCCAAGTACTAACCGCGCCTGTCGTTGCTTTACATCGCATACCGAAAGACGCACCTACGCTCGCCCCTTTAAATACTGTTCGGAGACGGTTTTTGTTTCTCTGGATATCTATTAGCAAATATTTAATTTATACTTGTCAATTGGTAAGTGACAGCTACATACATTTGTTTAGCACTCAACGTCGTCATAGCCAACTATCAGTAATTGAACTTAAAATCCATAGCAAAATCCCCATATAGAAATATTGAATTGGGAATATCTCGAAAACTAAAAATTTTCGGAATAGACATCCATATACAAATTTACCCTTATTTTTAATGGCGAATAAGTTAAGATTATAAAAATTGGGTGTTTCCATTGGAAAAAATTGATTTTTGACACTTTTCTCAATTTCATCTTTATTCTTATTTTTTGAACACTCTGTATTAATTCTTATCAAAATATTATAAAAACTCTATTAAAGTAGGTCTTTTTCAACAAAGAATCGAACCCAAATTAGATAATAAAGGCTTCCTTATAGGAAAAATTTATAATCCTTTTAGGACCCGCAAACGTCATTTTTGACATAAAAATTGAAATATCTCAAAAGCGAAGAGACTAGGTATAGGACATGATACACAAAATCGGCCTAGAATTTTGCGTACAATCCAAAAATGTAATAACATATAGGGTATCCCATTTAAAATAAGCAAGTTGGTATCGACTTCCGGTATAACCGGAAGTGCCACCATCTTGAAAATATTTTAGCCGAGTTGCCTCCATCGACATTAATTTACTACAAAATTTTCTGATGTCTACTTTTCGAGATATCGATCGCCGCAGTTCGTCGTGGGACACCCTGTATATTTTATTGAATCTATCATTCTTCATAGGTATGTCGCAAACTGACTTTTCGCTGGAAATTTCAACATGACCGATTTTATCATGTCGATAATTAAGCTCTTTACATGCCACCATTTTATCACAAGTAAGTTAGAACCGTTGTTTTATAAGCAGAATAAAATCACTAATACGATTAAATCGTGTTTTCATTTCTTGCTCCCGCGTTTATGGTTTTTGCCAAAGTTAATCTGGCTATTCCCTTTCATTTAATATGCCGTTCGAATGAGATATTAATAGGATAGGATATGTAAACCCTTTTTGATTTATATATCCGTTTAAAACGCTTTCCGTATGTTGCTAATTCAACCGAAATAATCTCTCAACAAAAACGCGGATAATATCAAGAGCAAGAGCATTTGACGTTACACTTGTGGTATGTAAGGGGAAGCAAGAAATCACCTAACCCACATTTCGAATCAAGTGTAGAGAAATATTGCGCTTACTTTATAAATACTGCTGGAACTTGTAAATACGACTTACAAGAAACTATCCTTTTATCGCAATTTTTTGTGCATGAAAGATAGCAGAAGATTGTTAATAACTTTTTTTTTTCATTAAATTCACTAAAAAAAAGAACTTCTTGGATATTTTGCATAAATTAATAGACGAAGACAAGCGATATAAATTACTTATACTTCGGCCGATAACTCTAGTCAGTAGAGCCAGGGACGTGCTGACTTACGAGTTTAAAATATTATGCTTAAATCTGGCAATATTCTCCACGTATTCAGCGGTGTTTGGTGCGTTAAACCGTTATAACTCAGTTTAAAATCAGTGTACATAGAGTGCGGTCGTTTATCAGTTGGGCGGTATTAATTTGTTGTTTATAAATTACGTATTTGTGGTATCACAGTGCCTTAAAGTTTAATTTTGTTAGTGCTTTAGAGAAAATAAGTGTAATTGTGGGATATCGTGATATTTTTAAATGTGCAAAAAGCGGTTCCCGGTTGTCCAAAAGAAGTGGTAAATGTTCATACCTCTAGAAACTCTCCATTAAGCTCCAAGGAGAAGAAAATTATTTCGAATGTATATCATGCATTGGAGAAAGATCATCTCATGGTACAGAAATCAGGATTAACAGGTTTAGTTAACATGACTTCAAGGTATACCGGCGTGAGTGAGTGAACCATTTACAGAATTTTAAGAAAAGAAAAAAATGAAGGGGATGTTCAGAAACCTAAAGCGAAGTCTGGAAGAAAAAAAATAATATTAGACAAATTCCAGAAAAATGGAATTCGACGTAAAGTTCATAAATTTTTCTATAATAATGAAATCCCTACTGCTAAGAAAATTTTACAGTCCTTGAATGATGATGAACATATATCCAAAATGGGCAAATCGACGTTAAAGAAATGTTTGCATGATATGAACTTTGTATTTGCAAAAGGAAAGAGAAATCGCCTCCTACTCGAGAGAAATGATATTATTTGTTGGCGAAGGAATTATATTCGGGCAATTAGAGCTGCCCCTGAATGAGGAAGAAAATACTATTATTTAGATGATTAGTTTTTCTTTTTGCTGGATTGAGCGTGAAAACAAATTTAATTATATTTATTCTTTATTTTATGAAATATTATTATTTTGTATATACCTACATAAATACGTATGTGGCGCCACTGAGTGTCCGATTTCTTTCTTTCTTTCCAAGTTTGTTTACGACTGAAAAGTTATTCGAGCAAATTATTAGGTACAAAGGCACATTAAATCATTTACTCTATGCGGTCGACTAGGTCATTAAAATTGTTACTGGAAGTCCTGCTTTCCATTTCAAGTAAGCGGATAATACTTAACATATTTCTCTCGATTCAATGGGATTATATGGTAGAACGAGGTGTCGCTTTAGTATCAAATAAAAGCTACTATCCTTTGACGGCAGTGCCACTTATTTTCTGCCTTGCTGACTCGAGTTTTCGGCCGAAGTATAGTATAATATCAATAAAAATTACCTGGATTTGAAGCTACAAATCTGACAATGGTGTACCCCCCATCGGGAACTGTAACCGTGTCCTTCAGTGGAGCGTCTAGCAAATTTCGCTTGATGAGGCCCAATCTATCCCTCCTTTTAACTTCTTCTACTGTTACGTTCTTTCCCAGCCGTTCCATGGCAACGACCCGGAAAGCATACCCGTGCAAATGCAAAGGATGGTTGGCATCATATGCAAACCCTTCGTCGACGAGAATTAATTCTACCACCGAATTAAGGGGTATCTGTAAGCCAAAAGTTTATTTTTAAAACACAGTTAATTAAACAGATTTTAAAGCCATATATCCATTTCTTAATATTGTAAGTGATTCATGATTTATAGCCCAATAAAATGGGAAAGTTTAGATGAAATAATTGAGAGCGGGTTGAAATTTTGGGAACGGGATTATTTTGTGGTACTTTATTAAAAGTCCCCAACCATAGACGCCGGCGGAGGGAGGGGCGGGGGGAGGAAATAGGTAAGAAAACAGTTTTTAGCAAAAATCTCAAAAATGGTCGTTCAGATCGCAAAATGTTTCAAATGAAAGGGCATGTAGTTTTATATGTTCAATTGATAATTGGTTCATGTCTTGCGTATGCAAGGAACAATAAGTTCTAGTCCATGACTCCTTAAATAGGAAAGTAAAATCTATATTACATTATAAATTCAGAAAATTTAACAAAAACCTTTTTATACAACAAAAATTACAAGGTCCTGTGTGTGTGTGTATGTAATTTTAATATTCTTACCGTTAGACCATGATAGCATTCGCAGTAATTTTCCTCGCAACTCATGTTCTTCACAGTATTTTCGTTACAGAACATGCCATCTGTTATCTGGTCTCTTTGGGGAAGGAGAGGAAACGGTGGCATTTTCATAGAGATGTGGTTAAATTGGGGTGTTAGCAGTCTTAGGTTTACATCACTCACTAAAAAATGAATGAAATTTATTATTTATAAACAATATACAGGGTATAATATATAATTTGCAGGAAACAACTGCTTAGCGGGCAAATACCCCGACCTGCATTGAATTACACCTTACAAATCACGAAAGAATGGTAGCCAATATCATTTGTCAATTCCCTGACCAGACATAGAGCGGTTTCGAACTTATTAGTTCTCATCAGTATGCCATATGTCATGGAACAGACAAATGATAGTGGCCAACCTGCTAGTTTTATACAAACTATAGTAAATTGAGTAGTGGTGAGAGGTACTCGTGTTGATTTGAAAGCATTAAAAAATGTAGTTTTTTTTTTTATAAATTCCAATACCCAGTGGCCTGTATTTTGGATTTTTTAAACGATTTCGAGTGTTCGTAATCATCAAAAATAAAAGTTATTTTCCTTAAGAACGAAATTAAAATTAAAAAAGACATACACAGTTATGTAGGGAATTGAAAGACCTTTCAAAGGATGTATCACTTGACCCCCTTTGCCATTTGAATTTTTTGAGGGGGTGGCCGTGTAGGGTAGAGGGATGATGATAGGTATACAAGTATTACATTAAAATATGCCCCCTTGGAGACAAGGTCGACGCGTTTCACCAATTTTTCAAAAATTTTTTATCGAAAATTATTCAGGGTGCCTACTTTTGGTTGGTACACTCTGTATAGGTAATATAGCTGGACATTAGTGAACAATTATTATGCCTAGTTCTTCGAAAGTTCTTATTCAGTAGCGTAGACCTTAAAGTTTAAATGCCTTCAAAGAAATAAATCTAGAGGGGTAAGGTCAGGTAATATAGCTGAACTCCGCATAGGATCTTTTTGGTCAACTCATTGACTTATCGTTTAAAAATCTGTGAAGTGTTGCTACACAATATGAGGAGGCTCCATTTCACTAAAAAATAATTCACCTTCCAAGAGAATGATAGTGTTCTTTAAAAGTCACCTTGTATATCACAGCATTTTAAGTGGAATAATAATTCGTTCAGATAGATGTGTCAGCAGAGTCAGAGAACAAACTCCATGAAACTTTTATAAATGTTGAGAAGCACATCATAAATCAATTTAAGATCGAACACGAACTGATGATTGCTGCCCAGGACGCAAGTCGACGTAAAGTTTTAATAAAAATAATTTTTCATAAGGTCAGACAGGCGTAACACTTTCTCTCTATATGTCGCAACTGTGTCTAATAGGTTAAATGTTAATAATACTAAGTACATAATTTCTGATAAGATAAAAATTACAAACCAGATACTTGACCAAACCGAACTGGATTTCAATAAGTCTGGGAAATTGGAATGAGTTTTACATTCATGTGTATATGTATAATGATATCGATATCATATGAAATGTTTGAAGCTTTAATCGTAATATACTGAGTGATCTTTTTAACCTGAATCTTTCAAATATGTTGTCACAATAATCAGACAAGAAAACTGTAAGTATTTTGAGGAAAAAATTGATAAATGCAAGAACGATCCAAAGAAAATGTGGCAGTCTCTGAAATCTTTAGTATCCAGTAAACATGACGAGCCTTTTAAAGAAATTCAATCAGAAAATGAAACGTGTAAGAACCCAAAACTATTGCCTGAAAATTTTAATGAGTATCTAGTATTGACTAGTGTATAGTATGCCTCATAGCAACTATCAGTCTGAACTTGTCGAGTTAGGAGGAGCAAAAGTGCAAAATTTTAAGTTGTTGACAAAAACTAAATTAAAAACAATCGTAGTTAACCTAGCAAATAAGAGTAGTCCGGTTGAAATTGATATAGCTTTCTAAAAGGATAATTTTGACATTCCATCTGATCAATTGATTCATAAAATTAATGGCCCATTAGTAGGCTGGGGCCGTTACGGATTTTTAATGCTGAAAAGAGAAAAATTAATAGCAGGCAACGGCCGGCTGGAATATATAGTTGAGATCATAAACAATGAAAAAAAAAACTTTGAAACTTGAGATGAAGGGAAGTAGTGAAATCGGGTGCTATTTAAGGGATGAAAACAGTTTTTCATGATTTGTGGCGAAACGTGACCTCCCAGAGAAAAGTGTTTCATACAAAAGTTGTAGGTAATAAAAAAATCTAAAACTTTTATTCTATAAATTTTTCGACATAACCTCAAAGTTTGCGAGAAAATAACGAAAAACCAATTTTTCTGTTTTTGTTTTTTTTCTCGCGTGAAAATTATTTAATTTAAATGAAACTTTGTGAAAGAACGTAATTATTTGCACATAATAAGCATGAATTTTTTTCAATTATGGGAAATAAATATTTTTCGAGATTTTACCATTTTTCCGAAAAAACACCCCTATCTTCGGCGAACAACTTTATTGATTTTTGTTTGGATTTTGATGTTCTACTAGTGCTCATTTTTTTCGTCGAGATGTCTACTTTCAAATGGTACGTCGATGTTAGTGATTTATTGTCATTTAGTAGCATAAAATTAAGAAAACTCGAAAAAAAATTTTTCGAATCTCGAATTTGTCGATTTTTTCCATTATTTTCAATTATTTTCAATTCTTTAGCATATTTATGTTAATAATTCATAATATTTTAATGAAAAAACTTACTTTGGTATAAAATATTGAATGAATTTAGTTATTGGAAATCACGCTAAAATTGAATACAAACAAAAAAAATACTATGTTACGTATTCAAACAAAAAACAAAAAAATTTACAAAATTTGAAATTTCTCAGCATACAGGTATTTGAAATGCCCGCCCAAAACGACTGAAGATTGGAGGTAGAGAGGGGTAGAACAAAGTGAGCCTGCACAAGAGCAGCAGAGCTCGTTCTGTTGTAGTAGTAAATCTCTATTCGTCTAGTTGTGTAAAAGTATTTTTTCAGTTTGTGATGCGTCCTTTGTAAAGGCACGTGGTGATTGAGTTTTCGATTAAAATTAAACGATTACCCTTTTCACAAGAAAATTTTTTATCAAATCAAAATAATAAAAACAATTTAATTATCACAATATTAAATAAATTACAGTCCGAGTGCTTTTTGTGTAAGCGAGCTCCTGAAGACGCCGACGCACTGATTGTTAATACTGCGATCCAATTAGCTAAACAAGATGATAAAATTGTAATAATCGTGGGTCAAGACATCGATTTACTAGTTCTTTTACACCAATTAAATTCGAATGGGCTGGATATTTATTTTCACAAACCAGGCTCAAGCAACGTCAAAGATTCATTTTATACATCCCATTGTTTTAAACAAGAACCATACACAAGTGTAATAGCGTTTCTTCATGCTTTCTCTGTGTGTGATACAACTTCAAGTTTTGCTGGAAAATGGAAAAAACAATAGTAAGATCTTTATTGGACAATAAAAATTTATTAAACCTAGCCAGTGTTTGTTTATTATCAAAAAGACGCAGACCACATAACCATAGCAAAAAATGGATCTCAACTTACAGCTAGTATTTACAAAAGTAAGAAAATATATAACTCATTAAATCAATTACGATTTGAGCTGTATCAGCAAACTACAGACAAATCCACTTTTAAATTGGAAAAACTCCCTCCAACTGAAGAAGCAGCTGCACAACACTCCTACAGAGTCTATTACCAATTGCAAACTTGGTTGGGTAATTTTGACAACGATCAGGACAACAAAAAAGCAAGGGAATGGGGCTGGAATGAAAATGTTGGAAGACTCTAGTGCCGAAATACATCTCCGACAGTTCCGACTTGATTCCCGGAAAGTTGTTAAAAAGCGTTAGCTGTACTTGTGAAAGTGGATGCAATAATCAAAGGTGTGGCTGCCTAAAACATGGCTTAAAATGTACCAATCTATGCAATATATGCACTGAGAACTGTTCAAATAGAGACAGAGAAGTATTTGTAGATTTAAGTGATTCTGAAGATATTGATGAAGAGCCAGCAAAGAATAATGACATCGAAATTGAAGAGCCTGAAAATGCCAATAATTTTGAAGATAATATAGAATTTGAGAGTTTGATCGAAGAAGAAAACGAACCACAACAAAAAAGGCCTGAAATTGGTTAGATTTTAACAATTATTTTATTGATTTTTCTTTTTATAAGCTATACACAACCAATATTAATAAAGTAAATATTTGTAAATAAAGTAAAGAATTCGTAGCCAATATAAATAAATTGTATGTTGTATTTTATCATATGTATTTAGAATAATTTAATATGCATACAAAGTTTTCGAAACTTAACTGTAGCTTATGAAAATTAATCAAGTACTATTGATTTCCATGTAAATATAAAGTTTCATGAAGTTTTCCCTACCTTTCCGTGATGAAATTCATTCAACTTTATTTATTTTATACCAAAGTAAGTTTTTTCATTAAAATATTATGAATTATTAATATAAATATGCTAAAAAATTGAAAATAATGAAAGAAATCAACAAATTCGAGATTCGAAAATTCTTTTTTCGGTTTTTCTTAATTTTAAGCTGCTAAATGACAATAAATCACTAAAATCGACATACCATTTAAAAGTAGACATCTCGACGAAAAAAATGAGCACTAGTAGAACATTAAAATCAAAAAAAAATCAATAAGGTTGTTCGCCGAAGATAGGGGTGTTTTTTCGGAAAAATGGTAAAATCTAGAAAAATATTTATTTCCCACAATTGAAAAAATTCACGCTTATTGTATGCAAACAGTTACGTACTTTCACAAAGTTTCATTTAAATTAAATAATTTTCACGCGAAAAAATAAAAACAGAAAAATCGGTTTTTCGACATTTTCTCGCAAACTTTGAGGTTATGTCGAAAAATATATATAATAAAACTTTTAGATTTTTTTATTATCTACAACTTTTGTATGAAATACTTTTCTCTAGGAGGTCACGTTTCGCCACAAATCACGAAAAACGGTTTTCATCCCTTAAATAGCACCCCATTTCACTACTTCCCTTCATCTCAAGTTCCAAAGTTTTTTTTTCATTTTCATCTGGAATTTTTAGATTTTATAATAGACAAAAAAATACTTAGTGAATATCAGTCTGGATTTAGAGAAGGTTTCAGTTGTGAAAGTGCATTACAATATGTTGTTAATGAGTGGAAGGAAGCTAAGGAGAAAGGAAGAATGTTGGGAGTAATATTTTTAAATTTGAAAAGAGCATTTTAATTGATAGATTTTATTAGATAAGCTAAGCAAGTATGGAATTGATGGTGTAGTATGGAAGTGGTTTGAGTGTTATTTCAAAAACAGAAGGCAAAGGGTGAAATGTGAAAATCTGTTATCAAGTGAGCTGCCGGTACACATGGGAGTGCCCTAAGGGAGCATAATTGGCTCTCTGTTATTTGTAATATATATCAATGATATGTCAAGAATCTTTAAAAATTGCAAATATCACTTGTTTGCTGACAACAATATAGTCTACATTGATGAACATTGTATTGTTTCCTAGAATAAAAAAAGTTCCTCTAGCAAATTTGACGAAGATTAGTCAAGAGACTGTTGAGTTATTCCAAAAGAAACGAAAAAATAATTTGAAATTTGACACCCTGTATATGGTTCCTAATGTGAAACAGAGATTATACTATGTATTTTTGATTGTATAGCCAAGGGCTAAATAACCTTATTATCTGTGTATATAGCTAACTAAAATTGTTTCTGCTTATTTCTCATAAAAATTTAAAGGTTTTTTTTAAACCGCAAGTATGTTGTGCTTCTAAGTAGTCATAAATAATCAGATCAATACAATCAGTAAAATGACTTACCATTATAGAATCCATAATAGGGAGATTTGTGAAAATGTGAATTATCCAACGTATAGAAATCATAGGCTATATAATATTGAACGTCAGGCTTAGATTTCAAAGATCTGTCCCATTTTTCTAATGATTCCAATTGTGGCATACTAACGAACGAGGTATTACTTTCCACGCCTCGATTTAGAGCATTTATTTGCTGAAAAATAAATACAACGAATAATAAAAGCAGTTCAAATCAAAGTTTATTTGAAGGTTTATGAGGTTAAATAAGTTATTGCCTTATACCCCAATGAGAAACAACAATGCAGCTACGGACACGTGGTTCGGAGTTGTTGCTCCTTATCAGCGTAGCTTAGCGATTGAAAATTTGAACTTTGGAATCGTATTCTAATTATGCTAAGAAAATATGTCGTGCTGTGCTAATTCGACGTAAAAGTTAATGATTATGGAATTCTAGGTATTCTACAGGTAGCTTTTTATGAAGTTGAATTACCTTAAAGTTTGCGACATGGATGTTAACTTTACGTATTTAAAGGATTATTAACTCGAAAGTTTCATCAATAACTTACCTATAGGTAAATATAACATATTTAGGTCACCCTATTTTTGAAAATGCTACCTCATTTCACCTCTTAAGTGTAAATTTTTATTTGACGTGTGTTGACAAGTGAATTAGAGTGAATAGTGAGTCGAAAGTGGTATATAGAGAGATATCTTTGTAAGGGGTAAATATATTTATACGATTTATAGACCAGGGCCAAACCGTTTAAAATATCGTAATAGACGATAAATTCTTAGCAGTATACGAATGGTCGGAAAATGTAGTTAAAGGTGTAAATAATTAAGGAAAATATCGTCCAGACTGAGTAAAAGTTCGGGAAGGGGGGTTGGGGTGGTAATATATACCTTTTTAGGGGTTGGTACTCGTTTGTTGCGATTTGCGGCTAAACTATGCATCCTATCGGAAAATGTTGAATATAAAAGTTGTAGATAATGAAAAAATCTAAAACTTTCTAATTAATCATTATTGACCATAACCTCAAAATTGTCGAGAAAAATGCAAAAAATCGTTTATTCGGTTTTTAATTTATAACTATCGCAAAAATGTTTATATTTTCATAAAAATTGGTGAAAATGTTCTCTTTTGTGTTTCAAACAAGCCCAAATTTTTTCAAAGCGAAATATTTAATTTTCGATGTTTTATGAAGAAAATAAAAAAAATAGACCTAATTTTCAATCGAAAAATTTGGTTAGCAAATTTTCGACTAATGAGCTTTACTAGTGCTCATTTTTTTCGTTGAAATCTCAACTTTAATATAGAATTAAAATATAATATTGTTTATATACAAAAACATCGTTAAAACTGAAAAACTACTTTTTAAAAATCGAGTTTTCGGTGAAAATCATGAATTTCTTTTTCTTTATTGTAAATAAACCTTTACATTCATAAAAAGCGTTAATTCTCATACAATACTATGTTATACAAGTAATGTGCATGTACCTAACTGAGGCGAGACTGTTACAATTGATCCATTACTATTATTTCAGGGAATTTCGCGAAATATCAGCAGCACACATGATATGAAAAATTATTTACAGTACGAGCTTGCTCCATTTCCTGTGTCGTTGTTTACTAGAATGGCTTCAGAAAAAATGTTAAGTCACATTTATATACAGAATTTGCGAGCATCGATTCGTTACCAACTTCGAGGAATATTGTACACGTTGTTGATGGCGGGTTTCTCTTACACAAAGTAATCTGGCAAAAAAACGATACAATTAATGAAATAACACAAAAATATTTACATTATGTGCAAAGCAACTACGCAAAAAATAGTTATATGAAGAAGATGCAGATTCCCTAATTATCAATACATCCCTTGAAGTAGCAAAAAACTCCGACAAAATAGTGGTAGTTGTTGGTCAAGACATAGATCTTTTAGTTCTTTTAAATCAATTCAGTTCACATGAATTGAATATCTATTTCCACAAACCTGATGCAGGAAATATTAATGATACTTATTACACCTCTAATAGTTTTAAACATAAATCACATATACATATTGTAGCATTTTTGCATTGTTTTTCTGGCTGCGATACAACTTCCAGTTTTGCTGGGAAAGGGAAAAAAAATTATAAAATCATTATTGGCCGATAGACATTTACCTAATCTTGCAGAAATTTTTTTCAATACAAATGCAGACAAACAAACGATTACCGAAAATGGATTAAAAATAATAGCTTCTATTTACAAAAGATTTGAACTCTACCGAACGGCTACTGTGAAATTCTCATTTCATTTGAAAAAATTACCTCCAACTGAAGGGGCAGCTAAGCAACATTGTTACAGGGTGTATTTTCAAATAAAAAGTTGGCTTGGTAATCAATTAACAGCTACAGATTGGGGATGGAAACATCACGTTAATGGCATCGTACCTATATTTACAGAACAAGAATTAATTCCTGAAAATTTATTGAAAATTATCTGCTGTAGCTGCGAAACAGGATGCGGTAATAGCAAATGTGGGTGTCGCAAGCATGGCTTAAAGTGCACAAATTTGTGCTCAAATTGTCACGGTTCTGATAAATGTTCTAATGCCGAAAAATCGTTTTACGAATAAAATTGTAGTCTCGAGGACATCGAAGACGAAGACAGTACCCACTGTCTAATAAATAATAATAAAAATAATGATACTGAATTCTGGCGATGAAGAATTGCCCACGAAGAAAAAAAGATTTCAATAAAATTATTTTACTTTTAATTTTTGTATTTTATAATCAAATATAAGACTTTGACGTGATAATTTGTAAATACTTACGAATCACAATAAATAATTAACAAATTTTCTCAGTTCACAGGCTTTGTGTCTTTTGAATTTTTACCTATTTAATTGCAGTTTAAATAATGTTTTCGAGACTTTGAAATCCGAGAAGGTAGGTGTACATTACTTGTATAACATAGTATTGTATGAGAATTAACGCTTTTTATGAATGTAAACGTTTATTTACAATAAAGAAAAAGAAATTCATGATTTTCACCGAAAACTCGATTTTTAAAAAGTAGTTTTTCAGTTTTTCGCTTTTTTAACGATATTTTTGTATATAAACAATATTATATTTTAAATCTATATTAAAGTTGAGATTTCAACTAAAAAAATGAGCACTAGTAAAGTTCATTAATCGAAAATTTGCTAACCAAATTTTTCGATTGAAAATTAGGTCTATTTTTCTTATTCTCTTCATAAAACATCTAAAATTAAATATTTCGCTTAAAAAAATTTGGACTTATTTGAAACACAAAAGAGAACATTTTCACCAATTTTCATGAAAATATAAACATTTTTGCGATAGTTATAAATTAAAAACCGATAAAACGGTTTTTTGCATTTTTCTCGATAATTTTGAGGTTATGGTCAATAATGATCAATTAGAAAGTTTTAGATTTTTTCATTATCTATAACTTTTACATTCAACATTTTTCGATAGGATGCATAGTTTAGCCGCAAATCGCAACAAACGAGTACCAACCCCTAAGAATGTGTATATTACCACTCCAACCCCCCTTCCCGAACTTTTACTCAGTCTGGACGATTTTTCCTTAATTATTTACACCTTTAACTACATTTTCCGACTATTCGTATACTGCTAAGAATTTTTATTGCCTTAAACAGGATTGGCCCTGCTCTATTATTGTTTTTCGCATTCATTTCTCTATCCACACCACGAGTGAACCAAGTTTACGACTGAATTTTTTTAAAATGGCCGAAATTCTCTAGAATAAAGACGAAGACAATAACTTACCTTATTGTTAAAATAACCTGAATAATATAAATTTTACAAATAGGATATGTATGGCTAGTTTTTAAATTGGTGGCTTATAGTCAAATTTACTTTGTGGTAGATTTTTCAGGTAATTGTTACAAAAAAGTTAATAATTATTTCTTCAGAACAACTTTTATGTCAACTAAATGAGTAATCGACAATTTCCCTATGATATCGACCTAATATTACTTTAAAAGAGAGTAAATAAAGCCACCAAATAGGTTACTAGTGAGGTATAAAATTACATAGGATTTCCAACCAAATCTACCTAGTAGGATATTCTATTATAAAGACGATTTTTAGTTGTCAAAAAGTTAAATGTTACTTAATTATGGTACCTAATTTTACTTCGAAGAAAATTTACTCTTGGGGTAATATTTGGTAATTTTTTTTTAGTAGTTTTCCCTTTCCTACTTGGTTAAAGTTACTTTTAAGTAGATTTTTGTATGAGGTAGATATTTTGGTATAATTTACAAATTTAAATTAGAACCATTTGGTAAATTTAAATCGGAGGTATCTTTTTTAGTCAATTTTACCTAATAAGTACTTAATAAGTAAAATCGACCAAGTCGAGTTATTTATAGCTAATTTTATAGAAATTGTTTGCTGGGTTATTTCTTGCTGCATCTTTGCTATTAATGTCTACGACAAAATAAATGGTGTTATAACCGTTAGCCACCTCACTAAACCCGAATAAGCAATCTAAAAACAAATTTAAAACTACGCAACGCCCCTGCGAATCGTTTACTGTTGCAGGACATCAATTCCTGCGAGCCGGAAGCTTCAGCAGAACTAATTACCATCCCTATTAGAATTTGAAACAAAAATCCGACAAAAACTTACGGTTCCCTCCCTGTGCGAAGTGTCATAATCAGGGATATCATCTGGGTAATCATCCATCGTCGCGTTCAGCCCTTTGTATTCCAAAACAGCTTCTTGATGCGCCCTAGTGAAGCGTTCGTCGCAATCCATTAATCCACGGAAACGGATCCAATATAGATCTTTCTGTTGATCGGCATTTAGGATGAAGTCGAACCTCTCCCCTGCGTACGTCACCAAAG
Organism: Leptura quadrifasciata; assembly: GCA_963675555.1. Taxonomy (NCBI): domain Eukaryota; kingdom Metazoa; phylum Arthropoda; class Insecta; order Coleoptera; family Cerambycidae; genus Leptura; species Leptura quadrifasciata. The sequence goes on along the minus strand of OY776681.1, from coordinate 5,365,340 downwards.
AAGTGGCTGAAAAGGAAAAAGTCCAAATAAATGTACGTGTATTGTTTTATTGGAACAAGTATACGATGGAGAATGTAAGCCGTTAGCTTTATTTTCACGAAAACTACTAAATATTCTACTTTTGGTAAAGAACTTACGTCTTTATATTAGGCCATTAAACATTTCAGATACCTTTTGGAGGGAAGACGGTTCATTTTTTATGGATCACAAACTTTAGCTTTATTTTCCACGGTGGAGAGAAGTCCCAGACTTTATATGGAATTTATAGCACAATTTATAAACAACATTCCACATGTTAAAGGTAAAGATAATATCGTTGCTGATACGCTTTACCTATAGATGATTTATCTTCAATGGAACAATGTGTTCCTGATAATGCTCAAACTCACACACTAATAGATCATGTATCTGCAGTAAAGTCTCCAGATTTTAATTTAAAATCACCGAGCGATGAACAAATTGGACATGTGGAACTAGAAACATTAATAAAAAATCAATTATCCAAGAAAAATAATATTAAATATGTATTACAGAGAGGTAAAATTTCAAATTTGCAAGATGAGATTTGGTATGATGTTTCTAATTCCAAATTTCGACCTTATATACCTGCCAAAATGAGACGCGCTATTTTTGAAATTTTTCATAATTTAACTCATTCAGGAATTCGAGCAACTAAAAAATTAATTAACAGTAAACATTTCTAGCCTAAAATGAATACAGACTGCACCTTATGGACAACAACATGTATTAATTGTCAGACAGTTAAAATCAAGAAACACGCATCTCCAATTGGTAAGTTCCCCTAGAGGACGTTTTGAACATATGCACATAGATATTGTAGGTCCATTACCTTCTTCCGGAGGTTGCTTTTACATTCTTACTTAGTCGAACGTTTTACTCGTTGGCCAGAGGCATACTCTTTGTGTAACATTATAGCAGAAACAGTTGCTGAAACATTATTTCGAAAATATATATGCCGTTTTGGTGTCCGGCTTCACATATCTAGGTTATTTTCAAAATTTTCAAAATTCCTAGGATTTCATAGAATATATAGAAAAGTTTCTCCGATCTTGCATATTCAGCTATATGAGTCCAGGCAGCTTATGTGAAACGTTCATATTTACGTATACCATAGACAAATCGAATATAAGTTTTGCACTTCTACAGTTCCTGTCCAAACAATGGCCATAAACTGGGACACAGTATGTGAACTGCGACAAAACCAATCTTTCACAAAGCGTCTTTTTAGTATGTATGCTTAGGTAACTTCTGTGTGGATAAAGAAGCCTTAGGGCGGAGTAAGCTTTTTGTATACATTTGCAAACCTGTTCTCTAAATCTAAATTTGTGTCTAAAATTAATCCTAAATTTCGGGCATGTTGCGAAAATTTTAAACGACATGCATTTATTTCAATATTAATTAGATTTTTGAAATTAGCACAGTCGGGCTTCTTACCGAATAAAAGCATAGCTGATTTTAATGGATTTAAAACGAGTGAAGTTGCAAAGAAATGTCCGGTAAACATTTTATGTCATTGTAGATCCGTTGCACAGCAGCTTCATAATCCTTTGTTAAAGAGAATAGTAAATTTGGGTACCATCTGCATACATATGAACCGAACAGGATTTAACAAACTTTACAAATTGAGATGTGTAAATTGTAAACAACAGGGGGCCTAAAGCAGAACCTTGTGGAACACCTTTATTGATCACCCTTGACTGGGAAAGTTTATCGGATATTCTTACGATTTGTGAGCGTCCCTCAAGATATGACTTGAGCAGTTTACAACCTGTACTCTTAACACCACTTGATTTTAAAATCTCTAAGAGCAGTTCGTGGTGTCGAACGCCTTACTAAAATCTTAATATCAAAATAGTACATTTGCCTTTATCGTTGGCCTCAACAACATCATCCGTTATATGCATTAAAGCTGTAGAGCAACTATAACCAACTCTAAAACCTAACTGGACAGTATACTATAAGTATCAACGTGTTCCCTAGGCTATCAGCAGTAATTCTTTGACCATGAAAAAAATCGATTTATGGATAAGAAAGACCATGTAAACATTTTACCACAAAAATCACCTACAAAAAAATTTTCAGTGTAAAACTGCGCGATTCCATGTTCAATTTTTCACCGACCAGAAAAAAAAAATCTAGTCACCAGACTAGAGGCTTGATCAATTTATTGACTTAGCATCAAGCATAAATTGGGGTATTATACGTTAAAGCTATCCAGACATTGTTTAATTTGTCGGTAATTAAGTAATTTTGGGGTCACGCAGTTTCACTGAAAATGTACCGCTTTGCATATGTAAATTCAGCTGTAATCTGTAAAGTAATTTGTTGTGGTAATCGGCGTAAAATTTGATATATTGACAAAGCGTGAGATAGGTGGAACTAAAGCCGTTCAAATTAACATCATAGTCTTATAGAGACTTTACTCGACATGTCAATACAGTTTAATGAGGCTTCGAGATTCTTAGCAGTATTGTCTTATTTATAGAATCGATCTGTGACGTGCATCGCTTGAATTCTTGCCTCGACTATAGTTAACAATTTTAAGGAAAGTCTACTTGAAAGAAAACTAAACATACGAAGTAATGGGCAGTGGCCTACATATGGCGTGCCATGAATACAGTCTAATTTTTTTTTGTTCATTTCCAAAATATAGACGTACCCCTCGTATACTTGCTGACATAATGTCATACTATATTAAATAAATGATAATACTTTTGATATAAAGGAAGAGTTACGCATTTTATGTCAGAATATGGCAAAGAAACCATGCTATTGACATTACAGACGTTAAGCAGTTGCCAAGTATCGAACCATTTAAAAAAAAGGTTACTGAGGATAGCTCAACAATTGACCATTGGTTTTTTGTGAAAGTTTGACAAAATAACGAAGAAAAAGGAGGAGGGGAGCAGACAGGAAATAAAGAGGCTAAATGGGTATAAATTTTCCGTTAATACTGCTCTGGGGCACAGATAGATTCCTCCTAATATTATTAAGCCTGCTAACAGGAAAAACTAAGGTAAAAAGTTCACGAGCTGTGTAAAAAACGTGTGGTATCACGCTATACACAGAAAGAATGCTTTTCCAGTTATTTCTTAATATAGATAGTCAAATGGAAATGATCATTTTATATTAAAATTTCGTAACCTTAATAAATGTATAACCTCATTTGGAATTGGAGGATTATCGCAACATAAAAAGTCTATTACGTAAAAGTTATTATATATGTTTGGTGGAACCTAAAGATGCATGTCTTAGTTACTATCGATAAATTTGCTAGAAAATATTTTATATTAAATTTTCTTATTAATTATATGAATTGAACTGTATGCATAAGGTTGTGTACAGCTGCCATTTTTACAAAATTGTAAATAGTGAAAAGAAAAATGTATTGCCTAGTCAGCGGCGTAAGTTGTTAGGATTTAATTGAAACACTGTAAACATGGATATGTTTTTATCAACTGAAAATACAAAAGTTATGTACACAATAGGGTTTTCCCAGAAAAAAAATATATTGCTGAAATACTTAACTCACGTAAAAAAATTATTTATGGCATATTTATTATCTTATTAATTTTACTAATAGTAACAAAAAAAAACTTCAAGTTTGAAAAATATTGGGTTCATTTTAAACAGCCATAAATTGGCGCGTTGTGACGTCAACACCCTGAAATCCAATCACAGACTTAACATCACAGAGGTTGTCTCTATTCAAGATTGTTTGGTCTCTGTTAACATAACATAACCTCTATTTATTGACAGCACTCAGCACTTTTCTACTTAAACCTAAACTACAGTACAAAATATTAACGTCCGACGCTTTCACGAATAACTTGTGCGGCATTTATCTGGATTCTTGATTGGCCAATATTTATACGTCCACTGCTTTAGACCAATCACAGTACAAACATTACAAATTGAAATTCTGAGAAGTTTTAGAGGAAAGCTTTCTTTAACACAGTTAGAATCTATTACAAACTAATTATATCCATAATCTCATTGGTTTTCCGGGTAGATACGTAATTCTGGTGCGTAAAAATGCCCGTTTTAAAAAGCAGTGAAATTATTAGCAAGTTGTTTTAACGATATTTTCTTAGAAATAATTCTTATTAAAAAAGTAAATTGTTGTAAATTAATAAAATGTTTTATTATATCATTTTCACGACACAAATTGTTAAAATAAAATTAGTGGGAAAACCCTATTTATAGAAATGAAATTTTGTCTACAAGAGAGTTTGAGAAATTTGTAATGACCTATATGCTACAAAACTAATTGCAAAATGTGCAGATTATGTTTCATGGAGATCAGATTCATCAGATTTTTGTTGTGTTCATGCTTTCAGCAAGTCTTGGCAATATAACATGTGTTATTTTATACATTTCCACTTGTTGCGTTAATATCCAAAGTGTTAAAGAAAATTATTATTCTCTGGGTTTTTGTAAGGATCAAATTCTGTAAAATTCAGTTAAAAAAAATGCGCCCTAATTCAGTTGGATCCATGTATTTATAATTTATAATCGGTGGCAAATTTAAATTTTTCAAACGAAGTACTGAGGGAGGTTTATCTTTCTGTTGTTCTACTAATGAATACAGATCACGAGAATATATTAAGTGGCTTTTAAAAGGGCCTTTTAACATAAGACCTTAAAGTATTATACAACATGAGACCCATATCCGGTGTTAGTTTATTTGTCAAATTTAGTACCCGGTAGAATTTGACCATGGGAAAAGTAACATTAAAACCAGCAACTTTATTAGTTCATATTTTAGTGCATATGATGCAAACTATATGATTAAAAATAAGTAATATGTTACAGTTGGAAAATTGTATTCAAAGAATTATAAAGGACATGAATAATACTGGTAAGGGTAGACAGCAGCCAACACTTGATTTATCTTATTTTAGAGATATTCCCAATCTTTGCTTGACGTGAACTATTTTTAATTATTTATCAAAAACTGTAAAACATGGGCTGCAAAAATAACCTTATTTAAACAATAAAAAAGCCAATACGCACAACATCTACTCAAGCATTAACTGAGTGGATTAAGGATGTTTTAAAGGCATGTGGAATTGATACAAAGCTTTATACAGGATATTTATAGTGCAATCTAATTTTTTTGTTGGCAATTTGTTAGCCAGCTAATAATTTTGATACATGGCATTGGAAAACTGGCCATAGTATTAGTAACTAGTATAAATTATAAAGTATTATTATATTATATTTAATTATGTATCGGACTGTTTGGCTAGCATTAGAACGTCTTAATAAAACATTTGTGGGAAGGTATTGTTTAGATGTTAATAACAGGAAAACAATACATAAATACGAGGTTAAGTTTAGATAGCATAGTCCATTAAACATCTACATGGTGTTATAATTCGAGACGAGACTGCTCATATAATTAAGATCATTCTTCCTTACAGGTAAGTCGACTGATCTATTAATTATGATTTGCTTCGAAGTTATATTTTACTTCATGATAGTATCTCGAAGTTATATGTTACTCCGTGATGGTATCTCGAAGTTATATTTTCCTTCATGGTAGTATCACAAAATCGAATTTACTATCAAGACGTAAATAAAAAAAAATAAACGTGGCCCCTCGACGCCTTCGTAGTTACGTGTATAATAACGATTTTTAAAATATTTTAGGTCATGTATTGCCTTGAAAAGTAAGTTACGCGGCCTATGGATGGCAAGCGTTCGACGTCGGTTACAAAGGAATCCCGCGCTCTTGTTTCTTATATCGTCTTAAACTAAGATTTAATAAATTGTACTTACTGTTTCAATATTTATCAATTTTCTAAGTTACCTTATAACTTTGATACACCATGTATATCATTTAATAAGTGTTAATATTAATTCATATTTTAACTCACGCTGGAAATTACATTCTCTCAAATACCCCTTTAACATTTCTTCATAACTACGACTTCGTGGCTTTAACGTCACGTTTACAACTCGGTAGGATTTAACCGATTAGTATTAAGACACATTATTGCACTCTACCACCACCTATTAATGCCACCTACTACAGCACTTGACAATAATTAGCATGCGATGAGAACACAGATTAATTTTAACAAGCCACACAACGAGAAGTTTGCCAAATGTAATTGACGACAACTGATCCTTAGCTAAATTTCTCTCCAATTTCCTAAAGCATGATTATAACACATTTACCTGTAAATTTTTCGTGCACATTTTCTCTAATTCGCGAAATTTATTTTTCAGACCGTTAAGCACAATTTTACTTTTAAATAAAGGGAGCTTTATCACGATAACTTTGAAGATAATTTAATTTTGAATTTTCTATTCGTTTGCCTCCCGCATTACGCAGTCTTTAAGTAAATATGAGATTCCGTTAAAACACATCTATTCAGAAGAACATTAAAACCATCTAAGACTACTACTAAATAAATTTTTTTCAATACCGCCAACTGTTTAAACTGATGTATTTTATATTTAATCGAGTCAATTAATGTTTTTACTTCTTAGTCCTCAGGGACCCGATTTTGATAATTTTTTTAAATGTTTGTTTGCCTTTTTGCAGATTAAAATATTTTTCATAACTCAACCTGACATTCCCGATTATAAACTGATAATCCCGTTCTATAACGTTCCTGTTTAGTTCATTTTCTGTGTAATGTCACCAATAGTTTGTTCTTTTTGATATCTATAGCAAAATAAGAGTTTTTCCAAAAAAAACTTTGAAAGCGGAAAGAGATTACTTTCCGAAACGTCAGCAAAATACGTTATTTCTGTGTTTATTCCGGTTTATATTATTTGCGAAACATAACCGCTGACTATTCCTTTGGCGTAAACGTCACGGGCGCAGAGGCTTCTTTCCAATAATTCTACTATTTTGTAGATTCGGTGATTTGTTTTTGAAGAGGATATAATACATGTGGTAGAAAACCCAAATAATAGGAAAAAATATTCGTATAATGCCACAAATAACTTTCAGATAATATAAATATTTAATTGCGCACATTGAAATGTTTCTGATTTCAAATAATAGGTATGTAAAAACAAACATTTAAAAAAAAAAGTCATCAAAATCGAGCCTGTCCCTGAGGATTATGAAGTTTTAAGGATTTTAACATTCACTGACTGGACTAATTGATACATGCTTCTTATACATACGTATAATTAAGGTTATGCTCTATTAATTATTAAATACAGGTTTAATATTTATTGTATTATTAATACTATTATGAATTCCCTTGACAATGTTATTACTTTATGGCCTGATTTTAAAATTGTATGCAACACGAATTAATTTACATGGTAGATCTGTGTAAATATGAAACGAATTCTAGTGGATATTATGTTGTAATGCTTGGTAAGCATGATAAGCCGTATGTACATTCGCCCTTTACTCGTATATTGCTTTATTTTACAATTTTATGGCCTCTATACTGATACTAAAGGTTATAAATCCGATACACATTTTCGGTAATCTGCAATATCAATATAAGGATTTAATCCTAGTACGTGATTCATAGTAGATGCTTCTGAAGGTAACCCTAATTCCAGATATACGCAGTACCCCTTTTCAGTTTTAACATTTTAAAAGTATCTGCTTTTTCATGATTGCTAATGGACAATTCGACTTTGAAGCACCCTGCATATATCCCATATATAAATTTAGTTTTTTCTTATTTATTTCCAAATTCAAGTAATTATTGCAGTTAATTCATTTCATTTTTACATTTATTTAGTCAGTTAATATTGAACACAATAAAGTTACCAGAGTGCATTTTTATTTTACATTCTTTTAAAGCGTTAAACGCTACATTTGTACGAAAGAATTTACTAAAAAATCGAGTCTAGTCACAGCATTTGTTTACAATGGACACGATAAGCGCCAAGTACTTCTGTTACTTACCACAGGGTGAAATCGCCTGTCGTTTTCTATCTTAAGCCATGCAAAGGACGGACTCTGTGAACTACGACTCATATAGACATTGAAATTTATAATGTAAATATTTCCAAGCGTGGGACCACGAAATTGGTAGCTTTCATGTGAATTGTGACGTCATTTTTACCATATAAAAGAAGATCAGATTGTTCAGAAAAGGAGATGCATTTGGAATTCCACTTGAGGTACTTTGCAGACTTCGGTCAGCTGTACTTAAGAAATAAAGTTCTAATATACCATTGCATCGCAGTACTTCGTGTTCGTTGTACTTACATCAAAGACAATCACTGCTTAACGTACACTTTATGAAGTGTCGTTTTAACGTCTCTACAATGCCCTACGAGGACGTTAACCATGTAGAACCTGGGGGAGAGCTTTCACGGGCGATATAACGCTACACCGAGCGCACAAAAATTCAGCTGGCATAAATTTCTAAAGGTGATTACTTTCTTATTTCGAGACTCTAGTTTATTATTTGCAATTGCATTCATATTCTGGTTACGGGGTGTTTAAAAAATGTTTAACTGACGCATTTGTGGTACTAAAAGAATATTAGTTTTTTATGAAATACTAGCTTTCATTTTTAGCTATAAAGAATATTATATTACAGTTTACTTAGTTATGAATTCTTTCACGAGTTTAATTCATAAAATTGTATTTTCTGAATGTTTTACTAGGGAGATTTGCGTTTGCAAAATAACAAGTTTATATTCAAGAACTATATATTTAGAGCTATGCAATAACAAGGTACTTTATCACAGACTAGTCAAACTTCATGTCTATCATTATTCTGCAGTTTTTATAAAACAAATAGTGGACTTTCGTTTCCACCACATTTCATGTAAGGTTTCTCAAGAATGCTTTATATTTAAAGTACACTAGGAATATTTTCCTACTGTAACCACAAGGTTGTCTAATTGTTGAACATTTACCTACGATAAATTATTATAGTTACATGAATTCGGCGTACTTGGCATTAACAAAGGTTTGAAACATTGACTACGGCCAATTGGCTGGTTCTGTTCTCAATTGGGTTCAGTTACAACGAGGAATGTCAATATTTCAGGCAGTTGTCTGGTCACTTATTTCGATTGAAGGGTGATGCAACCGCACTTTCTTACCTTCGCGGATTCGCGGCTTCGTATGTTTGACAGTCATAGGCAATCTTCTGGTTGCTTTTCTATTTAATTACAATAGGGAGATTCCCCAGCATTCTAAAAGATTTTACATGAGTGTAAATTCTCACCTCAGCAAGATTAATATGATTATCTGAACGATTGTTCCTACTCTAATCTCAATCAATAAACAATGTATAATTAAAGGATATTTCCTCAACACTCTATGATATTTTACATGAGTATGTAATATTCATTTCTCAACTTAATTTTGATGATGTATAAACATGACATGATTCGTGTCCTCTGTTTTGCATTCGATTCATTATTTGGCTATTGCTAACATAATTATAAATTATTATTATCTAACGATTGCTAACAACTTTCTTTAATTATAAACCATTATTACCTAGCCATTGTTAACAGCTCTATTATAGATTATCATTATCAGGCCATTGCCACAACTCTAATTACTATTAAAATAACACAGCATACATTTATAACTCAGTTCTTGTTATTGCATCAAAACACTCAACATATCTATAGTATGGTCATTACTATAGCGACGCAAGTTTCTTATTATAATATTTAGACAATTGTTTCAAATATTTAGATTATTTTTGATTTCATGTATAACTATTTGCTACATCAATTTATATAAAATAAAATGGGTTTTTTTACTATTTTTTCCCATCAATTATTGTCTTATTCTTTCACCTTTACCTTTTCGTAAATAATAAACTAAATAAATGGTTTTGTTGAGTAATAAAATACTACATAAATAACATATATAATTAACTAGGTCTCTCAATTAATAGACAGTGTGTTCAAGTTTACTAGGTATTTCAATTAACAGAGTGATTAATTTTCTGAGTTATACAGTATCAGAGAGAAACGAGTAATATTAAACCTTATATAAAAGAACCTGGGGTAATTAAAAAGGGTTACTACACACACAACAAAATTTGGGTCCTACACTAACAAAACTAGACGATCACGCAAATGACCAATCTTATTTGTTTATCCTTCAGATAAATAAATAGATTTACTGGTGACATAATTACCAGGATATATTATTAATTAATGCACTGGGACTACAGCAGTTTCACTGTTGCCGTGACCAGGATTTCATTTGTAATTAGTTGGGGTGGGATATAGCAGTTTCAACTTGAAAATACACTGACACATACAAATTGACACTTACCTTCAATAGGCGCGATGTTACTGCCATCTGTACTTATTACTTTAAGGGTGTGGTTGTCCACAGAAACCTCAATAGGGCAATTGAGAAATCCAGCATTTATCACTCTAAACCTGTATCTGTAGCCCTGCAAAAATGAAAAATTATAAAGAATAGTCATCTCTAGTTTTACTGACATAATTATATATCAGATTTTAATGATTACAACCCTTGCATATTTGGGTAGATTATTTAAAAAAATTATTCAGGGTGGATTTTTAAAATAAATAACTATAAATCAATTATTATAACTAACTCTTACGCAGCGGAATTTATCAGGCGTTTTTTTATATCTATAGGGTGTTTCAAAGTTAAAGGCACATACGTTACTTGTAGATTGGGGGCACTTTGGCAGTTTTAAATTACCCGGCATTAATACATCCATCGTCCTTCCTTACTGAGATACAGGATATTTTATTGATTTTGGCCAAATCTTGCCATAACTATTGAATCACCCTGTATAATCGGTTCTTCCTCCTTCCTCTAACCTCTGAACCTGTTGAACATGAAATGGATAGAGATTTTTTTTTAGTGTTCTTCAAACACTGATATGTGGAACACCTAAAGTATGACCCACTGTTCTGCATAGTTACAAGTTTTGTAAATTCCCTAATATAATATGTTTACCCCGTTACCGATTTTTTTCCTTAAGTTTGGAAAATTTTGACGAATAACATCAATTTCGAAGGAATGAAAGTCCTCGGATTGAGTAAACTGTACATGAACTACCATATCTTAAATTTAAAATATTATGCTTAAATCGGGCAACATTCTCCGCGTATTCAGCGGTTTTTGGTGCATTAAACTGTTATAACTCAGTTTACAATCAATGTGCATAGAGTGTGGTTGATTATCAGTTGGGCGGTATTAATATGTTGTTTATAAATGACGTATTTGTGGTATCATGGTGCCTTAAAGTTTTATTTCGTGTGAAATATGTAACAGTATTATGGATAATGCCCCGTACCACAGTCAATTACTGGAAAAATTACCAACCAGTGCATGGCAAAAAGCGCAAATTCAAGAATGGTTAGATGATTCGATCGTGCATCGATGAAAGCCGAACTGCTAACCCTAGCGAAACAGCATTCGCCGATATATAAGAAATATATTGTGGATAAAATTGCTAAAGCTAGAGGTATTGAGGTATTACGGCTGCCGCCTTACCACTGTGAACTCAATCCCATTGAGCTTATTTGGGCTGAAGTAAATGGGAATGTTGCAAAAGAAAATAGAACTTTTAAATTAAAACATGTAAAAGGCGTTCTATCCAGTGCATTAAAAAGAGATACAGCTGATTATGAGCAAAAATGCATAGGGCACGTTAAAAAAGTTGAAGAAAAAATGTGGAATACGGATTGACGCAGTAATTGAGCCAAAAATAATAAATGTAGGAGCCAGTAGTGATAATGACAGTGACAGTGGTGAGTGAGTGATAGTCTGTAGTGTCATGTAGTGATTGTGATATTATGAATTATGTATTGTGGAAAATTATTGTTGGTAAGTTATGTTTTTTATTATATTATTTTAACAAGAACGTTTATTTATGTTGTTATAGAACAGTTATTTATTTTTAACTTTGGTATGTTTTGTTTTTAATTATTCTATTTTAACGAGAAAGTTTATTTATGTTCTTAGAACAATTATTTATTTTTAAGTTGAAAGTCTATTTATTTATTTCCACGTTGGTCCTTGCTGGGCAATAAGAACTGGCATGGTTAAAATAAACATCAACACTCCCAATAAAATTATACCTGCCATTAAAAACTTTCTTAAAAGAACTCCAGTTTTTCTTTTTGACTGAGTTGAGCGTGAAAACTAATTTAATTATATTTATTTTTTATTTTATGAAATATTATTATTTTATATACACCTACATAAATACTTATGTGACGTCACTGAGTGCCCGGGCTATACGATTTCTTTCTTTCTTTCCAAGTTTGTTTACGACTGAATAGTTATTCGAGCAAATTATTAGGTGTAAAGGCGGCACGTTAAATCATTTACTTGCGGTCGACTAGGTCATTAAAATTGTTTGTTGTAGTCGTGGTTTCCATTTCACGTAGATGAATAAAACTTAACATATTTTTCTCGATTCAATAGGATTATATAGTAGAATGATCTCTTAAGTTTTAAATGGATTATTCGGAATCAAAGAATTCTTAACAGATGTCTGTTTACAGATGAGGCACAATTTACAAGAGATGGTGTTTATAATTCACATGTTTGGACAGAAGATAAGTCACATGCTGTAAGACAGAATAAATCCTAACATCGATTTGCTGTTAATATGTATGTATTTGGTGCGGTGTTTTCAACAATCATTTGATTGGGCCACATATCGTCGTAAGTTAAATTTTTTTGTTAATTAAATCCTGAAATCAATATTCAAGTTCCAACTGTCTCGACCACTCTAATGAAATTGGATTTACGGCAAGTAATCAAGGTTGATGAATGAACTACGCAAGCAAATTAAGTGAGCTACTATATTCAATTTTTTCCGCCCTTTTCGAATATCGAAACAGATCTACAAAATGTTGTCATACAGAATGTTGATTTTGACATACAAAATATTGTCAGGTTTTTATTAAGCCGGACCTGGATTTCTATTCTGGTAAGGAAGGATGATAGATACATTAATGCCGGGTAATTTAGATCCGTCAAAGTGCCCTCTATCCACAAGTAACGTATGTGCCTTTAACTTTGAAACACTGTATATCGAGAGGTGAGTCACCTACATCATTATGTGTATTTGATTTTTCTTGTATCAATCACAAGAAATAATTATAAGCAATCTTCCAACCTTCATACGGCTGCTATAATTGACTGAATAACAATTTTTTCTCCATATTGTCTACTCTTCCTCATTGCGTCATAACTATTTTAAAAATAAGCATCTCGTGTTTCTAACCTAGTAGATTAATTGCTCGACTATGCAAAAAAGTTAATCTTTTTCGGCTGAACGAGTATCATTAGCCATAAAGAATCTATACATTTATCTCATACTTGACCTATCCTCGGCAACATTGTATTATGCTACAAGGTGAGGCAAAAAAATTACACTTCCAAACTTTCAATTATAATTTTTTTTTTAAACAATCTTCTTTTAAAATTATCTTTAAAGAGTAGGCGGATTGAGACCTAACACCTCGGATCGAACTGGGAAGAAGGTAGATTAAAGCCATACAACTCAACCAGTCCCAAGAACCTGTGACAGTTTGTCCCGGCTTCAAAACGGAAGTAATGTTCATACTATACAAGTTCCCTAATTTCGTTTAAAAAAGATCGGGTAGAAGAAGTAAATGTTAATTTTTGAAAACGCCCCCGTCTCTTATTTCGCTGTTGTTGGTGTAAATACTTTGGCCCACCTTGCAAACAACATGCAAATAAAATAAAACATTGCAATCTTCAACAATAATTAACCCAAGTATAATAAAGCAAACATACCTGCTCTACAGTAAACCTGGCCGTAGGTGTGTAGACAGTTTCATTAGTTTCAGTATTGAACTCTTTAAATCGTCCCAAACCATTAATGAGTAAAGTTGTGGGCTTGTTGTCGGCATCGTTGTGATGGTGAGCTAGGAACTTCTCCAGGCTGGTTTCTTTTTCCCAATCCAGGAGCATGAGTATATGTGAGGATAAGTCGTAGTCGTAAAATTGGTAGTGGGGGTCTATTTCTTCAGGTATCCGAACTATTAAGGCACCGTATGCTCCGTCGGCTCTCTGCATTCCTGGTAAATAGAAAATAATGTAGGAGAAATACAAGGCACAAAATTTATAAGCATATTCCATACATTTTCATTTAAAAGAAATGTCAAGGTCAATCTGAATGAATATGATATGAAAAAACAGCTCATAAAACATTTTTTCGAACGATCCAATATAAAATATAAAAATACCGAAAATTTTATTAACAAAATAATCAAGCAAACAAAAAATTATTATTATAAAACCCAAATAATAGAAGCTAATAATAATTACAAACAAATATAGAATGTAGAATGTTGTAAATTAGGTTCCAAATAATAAAAATAAATCCACAAAAAACATTGAAATAAGAAATAACCAAGGAAATATTATACAGGATGAACAAGAAAAGGTAAATAGCTTTAATGATTCCTTCATAAATGTTGGTATCAAATTATCAAGTACAATTTCCCCCAGTAAGTAGAAATGTAAATAAAGGTAAAAGACAAACAAAACCATATTCTTAAGTCCAGTGACCGAAAATAAACTAATTAATCATATAAGCTCGTTAAAAAACAACTCAGCTCTCAGAGAAGATAGTATAACTATAATAAATATTTATTAAAACCTTTAAGAGCGCTCCGGATATAAACCGGCAAGGCGCTTCGATATACTCTCATATAAATCATTATTTTAAAAACGGCTTTCACTAAATGACATTAAAAACATGGTACAATGTGGGATGATGAGAGAAAAAAAAGTATATATAAAAAAATATAAATTTTTTCTTTTATTTTTCATTTGCAAAAATAATTTTTATCATCCCACATAGGTATTATTAAAATAAACATTTTCCCTTTTGTAGAAATAAAATAAAATTAGTCCTAATGTCCTCAGGAATAAAGAGAGATTTAAAGATTCGGTATAATAAATTTGTACAATGTCATATTCTATTACATCTCTATCTCTCTCTTTCCAAGCACACCGTACATGCGGTTGCATCATTTTATTGACGCGAAGTCATTTACAATTAAAATTGGAAGCATGGATGACTAATACACTCCGGAGAACTCTTAAAATATATAATAAACTTAATTATTTGCACAAATATAATACCAAAAGACTGGAAAACATCAATTGTTACACTAGTGCATAAAGCAGGTGATTCCTGGAAATTAACAAATTACAGACCCATATCTGTAATAAATAACTTTGGAAAATTATTTGAAAAATGCATAAAAGACAGAGGATTTTTAAAACATGAAAATATACTTTACAGTACACAATTTCGTTTTAGAACTAACAAAAGTACCGAGGACCCAGTTTTTGAACTAACAAATGGCATTATGAATCATTTTACTAACAATAAAAATTCTCTCGTTATATTTTTAGACCTAGCCAAGGCCTTTGACGCCGTAAGTTACAAAATTTTACTAGAAAAACTCAACGATGTCGGAATTAGGGGGAGTCTACTGCAGTTATTTGAAAACTACTTGACAAACAGAATTCAAAGAGTGAAAATAAGTAACACTATTAGTGATCAGGTAATTGTAGCGGGTGTCCCACAAGGTACTGTCTTGGGCCCGGTTCTGTTCCTGGTATGTATTAACGAATTGGGAAACCTTCTTGATGATGACAGTGTCAACTCGGATGCGGATGACACAGCTATTCTGTTTCAAGCTGACACTTGGGAAAATGTTTATCAGGAATTAGAGCGGGGACTTGTTTCGGTGCAAACATGGTTTAGTTCCAATCTCTAGTCTAAATATGAGTAAAAGTAAATATATAACATTTTCCTCCACGGCTGCTGATCAACCTCAAAAAAATTGTATTAAAATACATAATTGCTTAAAAGTCATAGCCAAGTGATCATCCATAAAATGGACCGACCATGCAGATCATATCTCAACAAAAATTAGAAAGCTTTATTATAATTTCTACCAGCTAAGAGATATTTTAAGTAATAAAATTATAAGAATATTATACAATACCTTAGTTGAACTAATTTTACGCTACTGCATTTTCGTCTGGGGGGGTTTATGTGATAATTCTTTAAAAAGTGTATTAGTTTATGTAATACAGAGATGCTATATAAACAAACTAAAACTCTAAACATCAGAGGCCTATACATTTGCTCTTGTCTAAACTATATCTTGAAAATACGCAGCTTATATCCAGAAACTATCCACACGTACCAAACTAAATCAAAATGGGATGAATCATTAAAGTTACCATTCTATAGGAAATCTCATAATCAGCGATATGTTACCTACTTTGTTCCAAAACTGTATAACTTACTACCTAGTCAGATAAAGCCTCAACCACTTAAAATATATAGAAAAGAATTTTAAAAATATGTTCAATAAAATTTTGATATATTCTTCAATAACTTTTAAAACTAAGTATAATCTTTTTGGTTTTTTTTCTCTTAAAATGTGTTTTTTGGGGGTGTAATTTCCAAAATATAATAAAAACTCAATTTTTGATACAAATTTATGAATAATATCTGTATCACCAACTAGTACATAGTAGTTTATACCATCGGCACACGTTGTCAAACTATAATAGCCAGCTCTGGTAAATCGTTCACAAAAATTCAAAACAATAGGGGCCCGAATACAGATCCCTGCGGCACACCTATTTTGGAATGTATCTATCCACGTGTACCAGAGTAGCGAGTTATTCACTATTTGACCTCCCCCGTCCCCATATATCTGTTATTATTGAAGATAAAAAGTTCCAAGTTGTATAATTAGTTTAAATCGGTCAACAAATAAAAATTTTAGAGAAGTGCCTCGCTTTTAAATGGGTCACTTTGTATATATTTTTTTAAATTCAACCAAAAAAACAGTTGCCTGTATAGGTCACGTGATAAAACAATGAAGGTTGTTTCTTTAAACGTAAAACCCTGCATAATTTTACACATTTTTTTTAGATCTCTTTTCCCTAGGTCTAGCTGTAATATTGCTTGTTCATATCGGACATAACACCAACAAATATGCATATAGGTATTTCAGTGAATATTCCTGTACATAACATTCAAATGGTAAATAAGAACAAATAAATGAATATAAAATATACGGCTGTTACCTATGTGGGAGTGCCAGAAGTGTGTCCCAGCTTGCTCAGCCTTAAAAGTGTACCTGAAGGTGTTGTGGGGTAAGATAGGACATTGAGTTACGTGCGGGACCCCGTCCATGTACGGTGAACTTTTCTGGTGCATGCCATGCCAATGCATTGTCGTTCCCTCGCTGCCCAACATATTTTTTACGTCTGCTATGATGATATCCCCTTGGCATACCTATTTTAAACATAACGCCCGTTATTAAATGAGCCAAAAATAGTACAAAACGTGTGGATTTAAACTTGTTTAAGGCAAGTGGCTTAGGATTTTGGTCATCTTTACTTGATGGTGTTTTTCAAATAATGTTGTTTTCGTTCTTAGATCAGCCAATAATTATGTTATTGTGCATTTAAATCTTTGCTATATACCTGTTTTTTATTTGACAAAAAGGTATGAAACATGCATTTACTTTTATTTCCACCATTAAAAACGTTTTGTGAGCATTGTTGCCTTTAACTTTTCACATGATACCCAGGCATCTCTAAACAATCAAGTGCATTCGTACAAACATTCAAACAATCAATGACAAATCTAACTCTTTTTTAGAAATTGAATTACCCACATCTGGATTAACAACATTTAAAAGATAGGCAGGTTTTACTCTGTCTATACTAATTGTAGACTCTGCTTTATACTTATTTATACAAATAACTTTATCGGTACGAGATACCACCTTAAGAGGTCCTTCGTATATCGTCGATAAAGAAGGTTCTAATTTCTCTTTCCTAATCAAAATATAATCACATGTTTGTATGCCAGGATTGATAAATGAATTTTTTTAAATATGATTTTCTGTCATTTTGAGATTATTCAAACGTTCACGTAACTTTACTATAAAAATCGGCAGATCTATATAATTGTTAAAGTTGATAAAAAATTCCCCAGGAAGACGTAATGGTTAACCAAAAACAAGTTCCGCAGAAGAACATTACTTTGAGGATGATATGCAGTAGTGTGTATCCTATGAATTCTTAACAATTTTGAAAATTGTGAATTTTCTTGGATAATTGATTTTTTATTAATGTTTCTATGTCGACATCTCCAATTGAATTAAAATCTGGAGAATTTACTACAGACATGTGATCTACCACTGTGTGAGTTTGAGTATTATTAAGAATACATTGTTCCAGTGAAGATAAATCATCTATACGCGAAAGCGCATCAGCAATGATATTATCTTTGCCTTAACATGTTGGATGTTGTATGTGAATTGCGTTATAAATTCCATAGAACGTATTTGCCTGGGACTTCTCGTAGTCCTGTTTAGGACAGACAAACAAATCAAAATCTTTGGTTTCTAAAGACCACTTTTACAACACGCCAAAACATTTGAACACTACACTAGTATACACTACTCGACGTGCGTCTCGCTAACCGTATCAACATCATCAGGGGACCGATTAAGACTGATTTTCAGCTTTAATGATCTGATGAGCAGTTGTTCTTGGTCTATAAGGCAACTTATAGCTATTGCAATCGTACACTTTTCAGAACAAATAACAACAGTAGTAGAATGTAGGTTTTCACGGCCGTTGTCTAATGAAGTAGTTTCTTCCGGGTCTTGCCGTGGTCGTCGGACTTGACTTGACGTTTCGCTGATCATCCTGTCAGCTTCTTCAGAAGGATTCTAAAGACTGAATTTGTTGTTACACTCCTCGTTATAGACCCAGGCGCCGCTACGCTTCTCTGGTCATTGGTCACGCTTGGTTCGCTTCGCTGCTCATTTATCGTGTTTGGTTGACCGTGACTTACTACGGTGCTGGTACTTGGCAATACCAGTCTCCACGTGTTACTAAGTCGATACCCATCCTCTCTGTTAAAGTTGTTTACGTTTTTCATAATTTCCAGTGATTCCCTAATGATTCGCGAATAATAGAGCATATTCCTGTCTAATATATTGACATGTTCTGCTATCGCCGACCTATCCGTGTATCCAAATCTGGTATATCTCTGGTGTTCTTTGATTCTGCACTGGATACTCCGTCCTGTTTGTCCGATGTAGCTCTTATCACATGTGCACTTCAACTGGTAAACACCTTTTGATAACAGTTTGGGGACAGGGTCTTTGACTGAGGGAAGCATCTGCTGTATTTTCTTCACGGTTCGAAACCGTAGACCTACTTTCTTTTTTAATAAAATCTTCTTCAGCCTATCTTTGACTCCCGCGACGTAGGATAGGCATACATACTTTGTTGGTTGTTGCTGTTCTTCTTCTGTAGTTCTCCTCTGGTTATTTACTACTCGTTGTATATTGCTTTGACTGTATCCGTTCTCCTCTAAAGCTTGTTGGACATTCTGTAGTTCCTCGGGTTTGTTATCGTCGTCGCATATTGTGTTGGCTCTGTGGACCAAGGCTCTAATTAACGCTCTCTTCTGTTGTGGATGGTGGTGAGATGTCGCATGTAGGTAACGATCGGTGTGCGTTTTCTTTCTGCAGACACCGTGGGCCAGCTTGCCATTGTGTGACCTTTTCACTAATACATCTAAGAAAGGTAAAGCTCCATCTTGCTCGGTCTCCATTGTAAATTTGATACTTGAATGCTGTTTATTCAAACGGTCGAAGAAAATAAATAAAGATAATTCTCAAGGAGCAGCCATGGGATCACTACTTTCACCTGTGATAGCCAACCTATTCATGGAAGCTTTTGAAGAGGAAGCTATACGCTGCAGTGAGAATAAACCAAAGTGCTGGCTACACTACGTAGACGATACGTTCATCGTTTGGCCACATGGAGAATTATCTTTATTTGTTGCCTTCGGCCGTTTGAATAAACACCATCCAAGTATCAAATTTAAATGGAGACCGAGCAAGATGGAGCTTTACTTTCTCAGATGTATTAGTGAAAAGGTCATACAATGGCAAGCTGGTCCACGGTGTCTATAGAAAGAAAACGCACACCGATCGTTACCTACATGCGACATCTCACCACCATCCACAACAGAAGAGAGCGTTAATTAGAACCTTGGTCCACAGAGCCAACACAATATGCGACGACCATAACAAACCCGAGGAACTACAGAATGTCCAACAAGCTTTAGAGAAGAACGGATACAGTCAAAGCAATGTACAACGAGTAATAAATAACGAGAGGAGAACTACAGAAGAACAACAGCAACAACCAACAACGCATGCATGCCTACCCTACGTCGCGGGAGTCACAGATAGGCCGAAGAAGATTTTATTCAAAAAGAAGGTAGGTGTACGGTTTCGAACCGTAAAGAAAATACAGCAGATGCTTCCCTCAGTCAAAGACCCTGTCCCCAAACTGTTATCAAAAGGTGTTTACCAGTTGAAGTGCACATATGGAAGAGCTACATCGGACAAACAGGACGGAGTATCCAGTGCAAAATCAAAGAACACCAGAGAAATACCAGATTTGGATACACGGATAGGTCGACGATAGCAGAACATGTCCATAATAACGAGAACCATAAAATCGACTACGAGGACGTCAATATATTAGACAGAAATACGCGCTATTATCCGCGAATCATTAGGGAATCACTGGAAATTATGAAAAACGTGAACAACTTTAACAGAGCGGATGGGTATCGACTTAGTAACACGTGGAGACTGGTATTGCCAAGTACCAGCACCGTAGTAAGTCACTGTCAACCAAACAAGACGAATGAGCAGCGAAGTGAACCAAGCGCGACCAATGACCAGCGAAGCGAAGCGGGGCCTAGGTATATAACGAGGAGTGTACACAACAAATTCAGTCTTTAGAATCCTTCTGACGAAGCTGACAGGATGATCAGCGAAACGTCAAGTCAAGTTCGACGACCATATAACTAGAAGAAACTACTTGAAATAACAACAGTGGTAAATATTTTTCTCGTGTCATATCATCAGTTCTTTACCTCAATAGTAGGTCCAGGTATTTTTCTGTTTATGGCCACCACCGGTCGCTTATATCCATCTCCAGGTATGCAGTCAGGACGAAAGCAGTCGCTTGTATTGAAAGGACAATCATAACAAGCCTTACTGAGTGTGTGGTACCATTCGACCTCGAAATGGTATCGGCATATCATAGGAGGAGCATCCTTTTCGCATGTCCTTGCGCAAGGGTTGTGCTCATCCAGAAGGATGTATTCCAGTTGAAGTTCTGTAGTATTTGTGCCTTCTAACAACGATTTTTTAATTAATTACTGCTACCTTATAGGAATTTAACTGAGATTTATAGGAAATAGTCTGAGACCTAGCGATTTTAACAATTACTGTTCATTTATGAAGCAAAAAATAGGTAATTTATATAGCTGTTACAGCAATTATTTGATACTGTAAATATGAAAGAAGGGAGGTCACCAATTTTCTTTAAAAAAGTAATTAGCATGATCATAAACTTCAAGCAGTAGCATTGAACTTACCGGCAATTTGGTCATCGTGACCAAGGTTCGTGCCAACACTGACAATTATCAAAAATGGAACTATTAAAAACATTATGTCACCTGTAAAAGAACATATCATTAGAATAATAATATATAGTAAACAAATAATGAATGAATAGGTACATGGTCGTAGTAGTCCAGTCGCTAGAGCAAAAAAAGATATGAAAAATTGCAAAAGTTTTTAAATTTTGAGACAACATTGGAGGAGGTAAAAAAACAACGACTCTGGCTTTTGCACTCTTTTCCACCCGCGGAACATTGTTAAATTAACAAAAAACGTAAACTAACAGCTTTTTCAGAAAAATTCCGAAATGTATGCAAGCCTTGAAGAACAATTTAATAAAAATAATAATAATGTAAACCAAATTCAATTATATATGAAAGAAATATAATGTATAAATAAACATAGTACTCCACAAAATAGAGAGACTTGAGCGTGGGATAGTACAATAGCAGAATATAATATATTTAAAAATGGATATAAGTAGGTATAGTAAATACGGCCAAAATTGAAATTGGTCAGTTTTAAAGCACAGGACCGTGCGCACTGAACTTGATATTTTGTCCTATATATTTGGCAATGGTACCGAGATTCGAACGGTGGTTGAAACTGTGCAGGCGAGTCCGAGACTGGCAATGTAATCAGCCTGAATGAACCATCTACGACTGCACTGGATTAAAGGTAATAAAACGGACAGGCCTACTAGCACAAAAAAACTCGTAAATCGTTTCTTTATCAGTCAACGTGGAAGTCTAACATCGTGCTGTCTATGTGCCAGTGCAGTGCATAAATACCTATTATAATATCAAGCGTAGAAGTTTAGTTAGTTACTGTTCATATTTATAAATATTTACTACTGTATAAAAGGTAAAATATTTTAATTATTTACTAATTTACCATGGCTTTCTGGAGACCATTTGAAACAGAGGATAATATAATCCCGAAAATCCCGAAATAGTTGAACCGGTTATTGTCGAAAAAGCCGAAATAAATTTAGAGTTTAAAAACCAAGATTTACACGTACAAAGTCAACGTATTTTTTTAAATATACATGAATGTTTGAAAAGCGAAAATCCTGAACAATGTGAGAAAGAAATAATACGACGTATTAACTAAAATATCAAAATCAACAATTTATCGCGTAATTCAAGAAGGCGATGTTATAGATCACAGCGCAAAGACGAAACGGAAAAATACGAAATTAAAAAATATTGATGATGCCACTAGAGATGTAATGCGGCGTATAATTTATAATATGTATGAAGAAAATATAGTTCCTACGCTAAAAATGATTCAAGAAAAATTGAGCGATTATCCTGATTATAATTATAGGTCTTTAGATACACTACGAAATGTCTTATTAGAATGCGGTTTTAAACATAAACATGACAGTCGTATGGTAATTATGGAATCGCGACGTATAGTTTCACTTCGAGTAGATTATTTGGAAAAAATTAGAGAATATCGTAAACTAAACAGGCATATAGCGTATCTAGACGAGACGTGGTTTGACACGCATGATGTTTTTCAGTATGGTTGGGTAGATAGTTCGCACAATTGTTTTTTTTAAATACTCCGTGTTCTAGAGGAAAACGCGTTATCATACTTCATGCGGGAAGTGAAAATGGGTTTGTACCCAATGCGTTGCTCTTGTCGGCCAAAAAATATCGCAGTCTTCTGCAGACTATCACGAAGACATGACAGCCGATCTATTCGAAAAATGGTTTTCTCAACAGCTTCTACCAAATATTCCGCCAAATTCGGTAATTGTATTAGATAATGCTTCTTATCACTCGCGTATATTAAATAAAATACCAAATACCAGCACAAAAAAGGAAGACATTTTAAAATTCATGAGAAAGGAAAATGGAAATTCCTGTAAAAGTTCCAATAAAACGCGAATTACTGAAAAGAATAAAAGAACAGAATTTCAAAAAGGAATATGTTATTGATAACTTATCCAATATACACGGTCATACACTTTTGCGGTTACCTCCATACTATTGCATATTTAATCCTATCGAGATGGTTTGGGGAACACTAAAAGTACGTTTACGAAAATGTAATAACTCTCCAACGTTAAGCGCGATAGTAGTTGAACATATAAGAGAAGTAATAAATGACATTGACAATAATACTGATTTAAGGAAAAATTTCGTTAGGCATGTAATTGGAGAAGAAAATTGATATCCAACGCTACCCCCTAGTGCGTCGATTTTAATTCAACTGGATAATGATTTCTCCTCAGAAAGTGAAGATTCGGACGCGTCAATTAACATTTAACTTTTCTTCATTTTTTCATTCACTTTTTTATTGTTACATTTCGTGAATATATTTTGTTTAGTTGACAAGAAATTTTAATTTAAGTTACTTCATTCTAGAGAAATCTTTTAATTCTGTTTTTATTTATGTTTTATATAAGTATACAAATATTTATTTTTGTTTTCATATAATAATTCTTTGCTTTGTTCAAGAAACTTACGTTTTTATTTTAGAAGAAACTTAAATTTTCATTTTATTTTTGACTAAAATCGTTGCCCCTCGTTAATCTAACCTGTCCCATCCCCTCCTGGCAAGATATGTTCATACCTTCTCGTTAGTCCTTGCTGAGCAATAACATATTTCAATATAATATGGGTTAACTTTAAAACTAAAACCAATAAATTTAAATATTTAGACTTTTTATCTAAAACTGATATAATACCTCAAAAATATGTTATTGGCGAAATGAACCTAATAAACAAAAAATAATAAACATGAATACACTTTTAACATTTTATTGTGACAATCATTTCTATTTATCTCCGCCCATGTACAATAAAGAGATACCGACTGTTTTTGGCGGCTTTTTTTATACGGTTTCAATTCCGGTCGTATATACTTTACAGTACCATCAATTGATACTAGCTAATACTAACTAATATAAATATACCTACGACTTTCCACTCTATCAAACTACTACAATTATACGTTCATCTCCTTCGTTCAAATACGCTGATAATGGGCCAACGTTTGTGTCCACATAATCGTTTCCTGCATAGCCGTGCGACAAAATTAAATTAAGCGTAAGTGTAATTGAATGTTTTCGATATATTCAAAATGTTTTAAACGTATTTTAAAAACATTTTACAAACTATTTTCGGAATTACTTAAACAAAAAAACGCTGCCCAAGGAAACTTCCACATCTAGATTTTTTATCCAAGTCTCAATTTAATTTTTCTCATTAATAATAGGGTGGGGGTGGCAATGGAAGTGGTAGAGGTGGTAGCTAATGAGAAAATAAATTTTAGAGGCCCTTGGTTCTCGTACAAACACTAAATCCGAATTTAATTTTTACTCCCTTTAATAACATTGTGGGGGTGGCAATGGGGGTGGTAGAGGGGTGGCTAATGCCAAAAAAAATTTTTTGAGGCGTTTCATTCTTGTATACACACTAAATCGTATTTTTTCATTTTTTTACCCCCTTTCATAATAGTGGGGATGGTTATGGGGGTGGTTAAGGGGTTGATAGTGGGGGTGGCTGTTGTTAAAAGAAGTTCTCTTGCTTGCGCTTTGCCTATTTACCCTTATTTACCCCATTTACCCCAGTCACCCCATTTACCCCCGAACCCTGCAACGGAATTAGATCACAATATAATCTAGTTCCAGATCTCGTTGTAATACATAAGTATACGGTCGTGAGCAAAAAAAAATAGGACAAGACTTATAACGGTATTTTGTTAAAATGTAGTTGTGTATATCTAACTTTAATTTTTGTGACATTGTCAGTTAGTTGTCATAATTTATTGCAAGTTTGCAAAAAACTAGTATGCCTCATATAAGCGATTTAGTTAAGTCTGGAGTTATTGCTAAAGCAGAAGATGGATGGTCAATGAGACAAATTGCACTGCGTTATAATATTGACAAAAATTCGGTGTGTAACATTTTAAGAAAGTGGAGAATAAACGGTACGATTAGTAGAAATCCTGGATCAGAGCGACGAAGCATATAAGGATATCAATTCAACAAGATTTTCAATTGGTAAATGCTTTAGAAGAAAATCTATTTTACTCAGTTATTCAGGCTGCTGAAGAAACGAATTTTCCTGGATCGAGTAGTTCTGGTCGCCGGCAAGTAAGAGAATCGTAGCAGCACAGAAATACTTACTTAAAGCTGAACATAAAGAAGCTCGAGTAGGATTTGCGCTTGAATTAATAGCGCATGATGTAAATTTTTGGAACAATGTAATCTTTACAGACGAAAAAACTTTCCAGTCAACACGCAGCGGTCGTATTCGTATTTACCGCCCTCCGAGTACTCGATTCGATGAGAAATATATATCTAACAATGATAAAAGTGGTATATTTTTCGTCAATATGTGGATTAGGCACGTGGTCCTGGTGTTTTGTGGCACATTGAGGAAGGATTTAATAGTGAAACGTATATTAGGATGTTACAATACTATGCTCCCTTCTGCGTCACAATTATTTCCTAATAATGAGTACCGTCACTAACTGGTTTCAAGATAACAACATCAATGTTCTTAACTGGCCCAGTCATAGTCCAGATCTTAAACCTGTGGAAGAAGTATGGGGACTACTCGTAAGAAGTATACAAAAACGAACAGTGAGACCACGGAATACCGAAAAATTACTGGAAACAGTAAATAATGCATGGGAAAATATTATTACTAATGATTATTGTATAAGGTTATTTAATTCTATGCCAAACAGACTTATAGAAGTTGTAAATAGAAATGGTGCAATAACGAAATATTAATAGTTAGTTTCTTGTTAAGTAGGATATCCTTTGTCCTTTGATCCAGGATTTCTACTAATCGTACCGTTTATTCTCCACTTTCTTAAACTGTTACACACCAAATTTTTGCTAATGTTATAACGCAGTGCAATTTGTCTCATTAACTATCCATCATTTGCTATAGCAATAACTACAGCATTAAAATAAAAAATAAATTAAAAGTGATATCTGTTTTATTTCGGCTACTCATTACATATTCAAATAGAGACAGATTTACATTAGAAAAAAAAAGTTGTCCTATTTTTTTCTGCTCACGACAGTATCAAATTTCAAGTCAATATCCTAAATGGTTCCAGAGTAAAATTTCGACGTTTCATCATGACATTTTAAGCCTATTTCAACGAAAAAAAAAAAAAAAAATATATATATATATATATATATATATATATATATATATATATATATATATATATATATATATATATATATATATATATATATATATATATTGCGTTACGTGTTTTAGGATTTTATTCATAAATTGTTAATTACTTAGATAATGAATGTATCCTCACTTGTATATTGGCAAAGTAACGAAATGCTATTCAAAAAATTAAGATGTTATTTATCAGTTTTTACTGTTGCATATTTCATGCATTTTCCAATATTTACGACTGGTTTATACTTACTTCTTAATTTTATAATATTAATAGTTGTTATTGGGGACTATAGAATCCTGAGGCAGGACAAAATAAAAAGTAATAAACCATAGTCAATTTGACACCAATTATATTTTTATGATAGTACTTCGACACCGAAAAAACCGAATAACATTATTAAAATATTCATCAAAACAAATTAGTCAATAATTGCCGTCAGAGAATTTTGATACTGATAATGGACTAATTAAAATACAACATTATATAAACACAATTTATTATACAGGTATATTGCGGAATTTAAAATAGTTGCTTGGAGTCAATAATCTCTTCGAATCTTAGTGTGTCAATGTCACTATGCGCGTATGTTTCATACATATGTGTTATGCAAGTAAATATCACACATTTTCATTATAATGCTCGAGAAGAAGACTATTTTACATTATTAAATATTTATGAAAGGATATTACTCAGTTCGCGCCCAATTAAGACTTATAGACATTTTAAAATTATTAATTGGCTCTCCTTCGCAAGTTTTATTGCTTCAATCAAGTAATTAAGGCTTAGGCACTATAACAAATTGCAACTTTATTGTAAAGAAACATTTCAAAATGATGAAGGTTCGCGAAAATATTGCACTTTCTCTAATAGAGCTGTCGATGATCATATATAGGTGATATAAAGGTACGCTTACTGTGGGTTTTTTGTATTTAAATAAATAACATATAATTATGTATTGTGTATATCAATCTTGAAACATTATTCTTCTGTCATAGATACCATTCGCAGCGGACCAAACGTATCTTTCTTAATGTAAAAATAATAACCATAAATAATTAACTAGAATTAACCGAATAAAATGATTCGGAGTTGCTAGGAAATGATGTGGGCCCCATGTCGCTAAAGGCTATTTTCGCTAAAACTCACGATATACTTTGAATAGAAGCTGGATTAACTTGTCCTCATCCTCATATTTAATACCACGCATGAGTTGCAGTGCTTAACAACGTGGATTCGTAAAAGGTTTTTTAATTTTTTAAGTCAAATTTTGTTACCGTTTCTAAATTTTAGTGGTCGGGGCGACATTACGTCTCTGTGCAGCGACATTTACTACACTTTCTAAAAAGACGCTCCTTGAGGAGTTATTTGGAATTTTTGCATAAAAATCGCTCCGTAGAACGAAAATATGATTAAGAATATTAAAAACCTCTTCCACGATATTTTTACGTGAAGCACGCTTTTCATGCGAAATATTTCCTAAATAGGATTTTGTTACAGTTTCGAAAAGTACACCGAGGGTTTTATCGTGTTCTTTAACATTCACTTTTCCAATTTCTGGAATTAGATCTGGTAATCAACGTTGTTTTTAGAGTTCTGTGAAATCGTTCAACTAAC
Source organism: Leptura quadrifasciata (assembly GCA_963675555.1). NCBI lineage: Eukaryota > Metazoa > Arthropoda > Insecta > Coleoptera > Cerambycidae > Leptura > Leptura quadrifasciata. Next base: position 5,337,044 of record OY776681.1, on the reverse strand, counting down.
CCATTACTTTGAGGGTGTTATGCAGTAGTATGTATTCTATGAAATCCTAGGAATTTTGAAAGTTATGAAAATAACCTAGATTCAAATTGAACGCCCTGATCTGCAGTTATGTAAAGCGGGACGCCAAAACGTCATATACCATCTGTCTATTTTACGAGGGCTACACTAAATATCTCGCTTAATATCTACTGTAGAAGGATAAAGTTTTAGTCACAGTTATCTCATTTTTTATGAGCTGTATTTCAGTAAAAAGAAATTTGAAATATATAGCTTACTTTGTGAGATATATTACAAAAACCTAAAAAATAGGAAAACTACAAACGGTTATAGCTTCCTTATTTGAGGAGATACGAAAAAAATTAAAGGGATGAAAGTTGACGGCAAAGACAATAAGAATATTAATGTATGTAAAAAAATTCTAAAAACACATGCGTTTCTAAGCCTGGTTTTGATGCTCTCAAGATTTTCAGGAGCAGTTTGAAATACCTTGTCTCTAGTGTAACCCCAGACTAAAAAATCCAAGGGAGTAATATCTGGTAATCGAGCTGCCTTTCCAGCTATCTGACATAACTTGATTTAAATAATTTTTACATATTACAACAGTGTGAGGTGGAGCCCCATCTTGTTGAAAATGTGAATAATTTAATCTTTCTTCCACTGTTAATTCATAAAGAAAATCTTGAAATTCGTTTTGCAGGAAATTAAGGCATCTATGAGGGGTTAATTTGCCATCATAAAAATAGGGTTCAATTACTTTAGTCTCTAAAAAACCCACCCAAACATTCGTAGAAAACTTTCTTGGAAAGCAGTCTCTCTGCACCAATGTGTATTTTTTTGTGTCCTCTTATAATATATATTTCTATTGAAAAATCCATTATTAGAAAAACTAATAGATATTATAAAATAATGTATCAGCGCCAAATAAACATTTATTTATTTATACAAAATTAGGTCACTCTGTAATTTTGATGGGTACAGTTTTAGCCACACATAGTATTTTCAAAAGAAATAAAGAATTACGCGAATTACTCAAGACTTCTTTAACATAACTTAACTAAACAGTCGTAAAATAATACAGTACAACTTATTCTCGCTTTCTTTTTTATTTTTAATTGTTTCGTAAGTCCCCACATCCGCATTTTTAACGGCCACAGGAAAAAATTATGCTACGTTCATAATTAAATTATAAAATCGTACTGCATATATCAAACGTTAGAATTAGCACATGTAATAAGTAAGTGTGCAACAATTAGTAATTATATTACGCGGTGGATGATTAATTTACTTTGTATTAACGATCTGGATTTTCCAATCTTGTTTTCAATTCAACCGGTACTGCAGATTAACATATTTAGGTGACATACCATTCAGGATATACTCCTGACGAAGAAGGACGTCACGTAATTCCGGATTTCCTAGAACTAAACTCTAAAAAATTGCAGAAGATACAAAATATTGTTGTCTATATTTATAAACAAAATAACAGAATATTAAAATTGTTGTTTTTGTCTATATTTAGAATTTTGACTGGTTACGGTACGTGACTGGGAAAAAATTGTTTACTGAAAGTCTTATATGTTACTTTTTGGAATTTTCAATGCATCAATATTCAATAATATAAAGCATGCAAATTCAGTCTTTTGGATTATGTTACTTTTGATAGCCATTGGATAGGGCACTCACAAAAGACAACAAAAACTTTACGACCCCATTATTAAGGCCGTTGGACCATTCGGCATGGTGTTATCAAACAAGCCGACACATAGTAAAAACTTATACAAGTATATAAGCGAGTCAAAGTGAGTTCTATACTCACATGTGGTTGTTATTCATGTTCATTTTGTTATATCTATTTTAATCATGGTTTTAATCCTTAATTTTAAATAATCAGTAATTGTTTACCTTAAATTGTGTACCTGTAAAGGAATTTGTGTATGAATTTGTCTACATTAAGTTAAAAATGCGACTATTTTATAATACATGTGACCTTAACTTTTAACCTCAAGTTAATGTCTTGATAAAGGGAATAAATAATTTCCGAAAGCTTGACAAAGTAACAAAAGAGTTTTTCTTTTTCTGTTTTGTGGCCGTAAACTTTTCACTTCTGACTGCAACCTCAAGATACACCACGTGTATTTAATTTTGGTTTTCTTAACTAGTCAGTCAAGACTACCCTTCTTCTTTATACATAAATATATATATTAAAACATAATATTTTTAGTCGCAAACTCCTCTATAAAATCCTTATTTTACTATAAGGAACGTAACCAGACTGCAACCAACAGCTACTCTCCGGGCTATGCGTCCCGCCGAGCGCTGAATTACAAGTTACAAGCCTGGCGCGTTAAATGTAATAATTGCATATTACCATCAAAACACCAATGCTTCAATTGCAACAAACACCAGCCGAAAGACTGATCATAGTTAAAGGAGCTCTCGTGCCAGTCGTCACACACCACTTGCAGACTGCAGTTTCGAGCTGTTGGCTCTCGTCAGTGTAAGGTAGGCATGTGACGACCGACACGAGGATCACTTGACTATTTAGTACATTTCGGTATCGCTGGGATAGCGACATGTAAAAGAGTCAGCAGGCACCATCTAGCGGTCCCAGCAATGAAGCCCTGACGAACTCCCACATGCACATCCTTTTTGTCAGTCATAGTATCGGCATATCTAACACTTGTTTTTAAATAATTTAACATTTTGTTAGAATCACCGTGTAAAATAGATAAGTGTACTTTAAGCTAATAACATTGCGTTTATGTGCAACGTTTGTCCTTACTATTTACGTTTAATTTTCTGTGAATTGAAGACAAAGAAGGCATCAATTTTGCTTCTGTTAATTCTTCCGTTCTATTAACCACGTCCTTCTAATAACAATTTAATACGTCCTCGACTGTACATAATTTAACTAATAAATTGTAAGTACCTACATAAACAAAATTGCAATTATCGTTTATATTACTTATTTTAACTCATCATCGCGCGGAGATTTTAATAGCATGGAAAACACTTTTTTATGAATGGATATCTGTAAAAAATTCTTCTATTAATTGCCAATAAATTTTTATTCCTCCAATCGAGGGATTTACGTAGCTTGGAAATAATTAAAACTAAACTTAAACTTAAAAAAGCACACGTAAGCTATTGTTAGGCTTCGACGAATTGCTGATATTTATCGATATTGTAATTATCAAGCTTATCCTAATACGGGTCATATGCTCGTTCATCCAAAGAAAACTGAAGGAATCGCGTTTGTGCGACATAATTCCTCTGTCCTTTCCAAGCTTTTCCTCGGGGATTTGTTTGTTTTGCTTAGAATACTAACGTTGCCAGCTCTATATATTCTATCTTATATGCTTATCAAATCCAGTTTTCGCATCGAAATATCCATTGCTGCACAAATAACATTTTGTTGCCTAAACATAAACTATAAACAACTGTTAGTTAGTCAAGGTGTCGCGGTCATGCCCATTAAAATATATAATCATCTCCCTAATCACTTGGAAGAAATATCTGGCTTAAAATTGATTTATTTAAAAATTTATACTATGGAAAATTTGTTTAGTATTACCTTTAACACTGGTGTCAAACATTATTTGTATTGATAATGTTTTCTTGAACGTTACATGTTTCTTCCTCTTTTATAATTTTTTGTTGTTTTACAATTATGAATTTACATATATATTATGTTGAGTACATTATCAATATTTCTTCTTTCTTTGACAGACTTTTTTATTTACTGTTTTTATGTAGTCAGATTCTTGCTATCAAATTTTTAAATGTTTTAAATGTATAAATGTTTGTTTTATTATTTACAATCATTAATTTACATAGATATTATGTTGACTGTTTATCAATATTTTTTACTTCTTCTGACGCATTTTTATTTACTGTTTCTATGTAGCTACATTCCTGTTGACATGGTTTCATAAAATTTTGAAAACAATTCTTTTAGTACACTTTACTGTGACATTACACGTAATACATGCCTACTTAAATAGAGTATGTTCATTTATTTATAATTGGTATTTGCACAGTTATGTATGTAAATACGATCTTTTATTTTGTCCAATTTCTGGACTGCGTACTCTGTCTTTCAATGAAGGATGGTGACTATTTTGCTTACAGGCTGTGAAATTGTAAAAGTCTGTAGAAATCACGTTACATTTAGCTGTGTTATCTATTAATTTTTTAAGCTGTTTCATGCATCACAATAAGTTAATATTTGTGAATGAATTTAGTAATGGAACGCCACAAGGTACAGTTCTAGTCCCAATATTATTTACCAAGCATCTAAAAGATAATTTAATCACCTCCCAATGACATGATTAACAAAACGCGCGTCGAGTGGTGTATTCGAGTGTAATTTTCAAGTGTTTCGGTGTCTGTAGAAACTACATCAGAGTTAAACTTACACTAAAGGCCTCTCCCTCCAAAATGATCGTCGAGGGTTGTGAGCGACCATTGGTCCACGGCCAAACGACACGAAAACCTTAATAGTTCATGCTGCAAGCATATTTATTGAACGAAATTCATCTGCGTTAACTTTTCTTATTATAACGATGGATGCAATTTTCAATTCATCAGGAACAATATCTACTTGCAACGAAGTGTTCAATTCGATACGCACTTATCTTCATTGTTCTGTAGATATTTGTACAACCTGGCTACCAATGTTAAAAGAAGAACTTAACAAACTCAACATTATCTAAAAAATATCATCAGTTCTATGCTCTGTGTAAGTAGTAAGTATCTATGGAAATAACATAAACAGAATCTTAAAGCTGTGTATTTGACATACACAGCAAAATAAGAGTTCTTCAAAAAATAGCTTTGAAAACGGAAAGAGATTACTTTCCGAAACGTCAGCAAAATACATTATTTTTGTGTTTATTCCGATTTATATTATTTGCAAAACATAACCTCTGACTTTTCCTTTGGCGTAAACGTCACGGGCGCAGAGGCTTTTTTTCCAATAATTCTATTATTTTGTAGATTCAGTGATTTGTTTTGAAGAGGATAATAGTACATGTGGTAGAAAACCCAAATAATAGGAAAGAATATTCGTAGAATGCCACAAATAACTTTCAGACAATATAGTAATAAATGTTTATAAACATGAACAATAACTAACTAAACTCCTTTGCTTGATATTATAATAGGTATTTATGCACTGCACTGGCACATTGACAACACATCTCATAAGTCCACGATGACTGCCGAGAAACGATTTACGAGTTTTTTATGCTAGTAGGCCTGTCCGTTTTATTATCTTTAAACCAGAGCAGTCGTAGATGGTTCATTCAGGCTGATTACATTGTCAGTCTCAGACTCGCCTGCATAGTTTCAACAACCATTCGAATCTCGATACCATTGCTAAATATAGGACAAAATATCAAGTTCAGTGCGCACGGTTCTGTGCTTTAACACTGACCAGTTTCAATTGTGCTCGTATAAAATATAATTCACTAACGACCTCCCTATTTTTACTAGGTATACTCCCACATCTCAGTCGCCTTTACGAATAAATTTTACTCTCACAGAACCTACACTTCTCAGTTCTTACAACACCCACGACTTTGTTTCGTTTCAACTTTTACTGCTCCCAATCATTTTAGTTATCTGTTATAAATTTTATAGCTTTTTCCCCTTTGCTTTATAGAATTAAGGACTTTTCATTATACCACCCTTTATCTGTCCCATGTAACATAACATCTTTCTTAAGCATACAAGTGTCCTCTAATATAAATTGTATTTTTGGTTGATATTATTTCTATGTTTAAAATTGATTACAAATTTAGAAATTCCACTTTGAAATGAACCTGTATCTCTAAGTCTACGTCTAATTATACGGATTTTACGTTCAATTACATTAGATAGACTAATTTCTATGATACTGCGATCTGTTATATTTGGTTCATCTAACACTGAGACTTGCATTATGGCTATTGATCATGACTAAACCAAGAATACTATCACCAGTTCTGAGTATATGCGTGTAGGACTAGGAGTGAACAATTTGCTTCATTGATAAAATTTTAATTAAATTAATGCATGTGGATGCACCCAAGCGTATCCGTGAGCAAGTAAACTGACGCATAACATCGGGGTATTCAAAAATATATTCTAGCGGTAGCAAATAGAAAATTGCCTGGGTTATGGCGATTAGTCAATTATCATTTTTCTATTAATTATTTAAAATTAATTGTAGTAATCAACATTTGACCACAATTTTTCCCATTATCTGAATATAACCACCAATATTAATCATTTTGAATTTTATTGACTACCAGTACCGACAATTATTAATTACTCATATAAAATTACGCAATTTCATTAATAAAATGATAATGTTAAACGTCTTGAAGTCCGGTTCTTCAGTCGTCAAGTTTAACCAGGAATTATAACGTATGTAACAGAAGGTTCAGGAAAACCTTCCTAACATTTTAAGTCAAAGTAATCTGGTTAACATTCAAGACATAAGACATAAGTATGATAATGTAGTCCGAAATGAAGAAAATTGCGATACAGAATTCATATTCTAAGTCTTCTTGTTCAAGAACATCAGCAAAACTATTCGAAAGCATATCTTTTGTGGTTAATAGATGTGTTGACACACACAGTGCAGGAAAGACAAATATATTAATTGGCAATGAACAGAATAAGATTACTACTTACTAATTGTCAATTTATAAGTTTTCTGCAAAAATATGGCGCAACAATATATGAAAGTTATGCAAATTATTAATTATAAAATAAACGTTTTACAATTAAGAAGGATGCATGCAATATCCCTCAATGTTGTTTTAAAAAGTAATGAGACTAAGTCGAAATAATGATATGAGAATGTTTACCTCAAGGCTCTGAAACAAAAATGTAGGATACCTACGAAATTAGGCAATTCTTGCCCAGTTAAATAACCGAGGTTTTGAATTATCCATGGTAACGTTTTAAGAAAGGTCGTACAAATTAGCATCAGAATCTCTAAATAATAACAGTATTGTTTAACCTCATGCGACTGTAGAATATTATTAAACAAATCGGTTTATCATAGGCCGAAAACAACTTTCAGTTAAGCGCCACAAATAGTCGTGTATCTCCAAAATTCAGGCCAAACTCCTTGAATCTGTTGTGTGCTGATTGGATGCTTTAATACATTTTTTTTAAACAATACATACCCAACAGGGCATGGTGTTTATAAGTACGACAATTAAAAAAGTTGCGCTTATAGTGTAAGAGGAATAACTAATTTTTGGATTAGCTCCTGCCTAAGCCACCGCACTCAGAGAGTAATACAAAAAGTCGATAGCAAAACGTATCTATCAGATGACAAGTTGGTAGCACAAGGTAGCACTTTAGGACCTCTGCTGTTTCTCATAATTATAAATGATATTCAAAGCCATTTACTAATAACGACTGACTGCCACGTTACTTAGTTTGCTAATTATGTGACAACTGCATCAGTAGTTAACAATATACACCCAGCAAACATTTTATATAAAAGCTATAACTCGACTTGGTAAAAGTCAAAATTACTTACGTAAAATTGACTAGACAAAAATACCTCTGATTTAAATTTACCAAATGGTTCTAATTTATATTTAAATTTACGTTAATTATACCAAGAAAGCTACTTCATATACAAATCTGCTTAAAAGTGACTTTAACCAAATCAGAAAGGGAAAAACTACTTAAAAAATTACCAAAATTTACCCCACAAGTAAATTTACTTTGAAGTAAAATTAGGTACCGTAATTAGGGTAACATCTACCTTTTTGGCAACTAAAAATCGTCTTTATAGTAGAATATCGTACTAGGTAAATTTAGTTGAAAATCCTACGTGATTTTTTACCTCCCTAGTAACCCATTTGGTGGCTTTATTTACTATCCTTTAAAGTAATATTAGGTCGATATCGTAGAAAAAAGAATAAATCGTATAAATATATTTACCTATTGTCTGAAAGTTATTTGTAGCATTCTATGAATATTCTTTCCTTTTATTTTGGGTTTTCTACCACATGTATTATCCTCTTCAAAAACAAATCACCGAATCTTCAAAATAATAGAATTATTGGAAAATAGCCTCGCGCCTTAACATTTACGTTAAAGGAACAATCAGAGGAAGCTTTTTTTTCGAAGAACTCTTATTTGTTGTGTATGTTACATACATAGCTTTAAGATTCTGTTTATGGGGCGAGCGTAGGTGCGTCTTTACTATGTACATACTTCAGTATGCGATGTAAAGCAACGACAGGCGCAGTTAGTACTTGGATGGTGACCATTCCAACGGAAACCGCGTTCTCGCCTCACACATCTTCCAGCGGCTTGTATATCAGTGTATGCGCGGAAGCTATACAACCTTAGGCGAGGGTTGTATAGGAGATATACCATTCTTCGGAGGGGATGTAAAGCCGTCGGTCCCTTGTCTATTAAATGTTAGGCAAGTAAAAGATCCCTACTCTTGTTAAGGGAAGAGGTTCGGCAAAATTCCTGGTTGGGGGTAGCTCGTCTACAGGCGTCGGTGTTAGGCCTCAGTAGCGGAAATAGGCCGACGTTAAATAAATGTATATATATAAAAAAAAGATTCTGTTTATGTTATTTTCATAGATACTTACTACTTACACAGAACTGATATTTTCTTTTGGATAATGTTGAGTTTGTTAAGTTCTTCTTTTAACATTGGTAGCCAGGTTGTACAAATTTCTACAGAACAATTCGATACGTATTTATCTTCATTTAATAAGATTCTTGATGATTCTTTAATTTTTCTTTTTTGTTATCTGCCTCTTTATTGAAATTTTTGCCGAGTCCCAGAGCATGTTAACAAATCTTTGGTTTCTGAATTTCTAATGTAATTCTTGTGCTCTTCCAACCTCACACTGAAAGGTCTGAATGACTCACCCACATAACATTTATCACACTCGCACGGGATACTGTAAATATAGTTTTTTAATTCTGCTCCTGGTTTATCGGTTTTGTTTTTGTTAAAATAGATCTCAAAGTGTTCGCCGTCCTAACATCAAATTTGTACTATACTAGATTTTTTTCCAATAAATCTATTATTTTGTAGATTCGGTGATATGTGGCAGAAAACCCAAAGTAAAAGGAAAGAATAATATATTTCTAGGTCAGGTAATAAGTTCCCGATACATAAAAAAACACAATAAAAGGTAAGCGAGTCAATTGCGGACGAGACAGCACAAAGATAATGGTATTTTAATGAGGTCGTAAAGTTTTTGTTGCGTTTTTTATGTCTCGGGAAGTCCTTACTTGGACTATACCTCTTACAAAGAGCTCCTCTATATCATTTTCGTCTCACTATTCACTCTAATTCACTTGTCAACACACGTCAAATAAAAATTTATACTTAATAGGTGAAGTTTACCAATAGGTAGCATCTTCAAAAATAGAGTGACCTAATAATATGTTATATTTACCATATTATGGGTAAATTTTTGATGAAAATTACAAGTTAATAATTCTTTAAATAAGTAAAGTTAACTAACATGTCGTAAACTTTAAGTTAATTTAACTTAAATAAAAAGCTATCAGTAAAATACCAAGAATTCCATAATCATATTAACTTTAAGGTCGAATTAGTACAACGCGCCATATTTTCTTAGCATAATTAGAGTACGATTCCAAAATTTAAATTTTTAAAATGAACTTATCTAGAACAGTTAAAAATGCCAAAAAAAACAAATGTTCTTTAAAGTCATACACATTAAATGTAACATAGTTTTAGCTCAGATTATTTTTTTTTCATCCGATAATAGAAATTTTCTTATTAAAGAGTATTTTGGAGGAGCATTGTTATTTTTCAAAGTAGAAGTGTTGACATGCTACAAAATTTCCTTCGCATTAATTTGAACAAGCGTGAATTGTAGATACGTCGCAATTACATTACATATATTTTTGTCACCGACATTTATTCATTTTGAATCTTTGCTGTGAATTAGGTATGTTTTATTTGTTCCAAAAATATTTCTACTGGTTATATATAAAAATACCAAATAAGTATAAAATTTTTCTTTCTGTGCACACGTCATCTGCAAATATGTTCGTAGTTTCTACCTAGAGCCAGTTAAATCAACGTCGACATTAAACTGCTGTCTAATTTTCCTAGACAGGTATTACTAACCAAACGTACTGGGCTACTACAACGTGGATTTAGATGTAATTCTACCTATTTTGGTCAATATAACCAAATTTCGACTTCGTCTTATTCTCTACTTATGTCGAATCCACGTCGCGTCGCGTTTTACTTAAATATGGTTAAGTCTAATTGTGTGACTAAATTTATTATACATAATTTAGGTAGTCTCGACGTTAAATTAAACCAAAATATTTACTGGAAATGAGCTATCAACTAATGAAAACATTTGTTCCGCACTAATGAACAGTTACTGTATTAAATTCGGTAGTAAAATTAATAGGACAAAAGCGCAAATGTTGATGTTTGCCAATAACACCTCGGATCAAAGCTTATTAGTAGCAATCGATAATTTATCCATAGAAAATAACCACTCAGTAAAACTATTAGGTATCAGGTAAATTATGGCACCGTCTTCAGTCAAATTAATGACTGATTATTGACAAAAAAAAATATGTTGTCAATCTAAATATGAAACGCAACGCGAAATCAGTAGAATAAAGAACGAGTGGTGGGCAAGCAAGGCCAGAGAAATTCAAAGGTACGCCGATTCACACGACTATAGGAATTTCTTTCAAGGAGTAAAAGCAGTGTACGGTCCCAGTCGGAAAAATATGTGCCCTATTAAAGATTTAAATGGAAATCTCCTCAAAGAAGACCAGGAAATAAGAGCCCGATGGAAAGAACACTACTCTAACATTCTTAACCAGCAAAGTCAAGCCGATCACGATATTATAAAATCTTATCCCTCAATATGACACCTTCGAAGACTTAGATAAACCACTAACAACGGAAGAGATCTTAACCGCCATTGGGCAGCTAAAAAATAACAAATCTCCCGGCGCCGACTCACTCCCAACTGAGATCTTTAAAGCTGTGTCGTCAGAGCTCATACCCTACCTCAAAAAACTGTTTGATGTCGTGTGGGAAAGTGGTCAAGCTCCGCAGGAGTTTCGTGATACACTTTTAATCAACCTCTTCAAAAACAAAGGGAGCGCTGCGGACTGTGGAAATTACAGGGGTATAGCTCTCCTGGCTGTTGGAGGGAAGATACTCACTAAAGCGATGGCAAATAGGTTAACACCTGTTATGGAAAATTTACTTCCTGAAACACAGAGTGGCTTTAGACCAAACCGAGGCACATCGGATTTAATCTTCACACTTAAACAGCTTCAAGAAAAAGCACTCGAACATCAAGGAGAAATTCACATGGCCTTCATTGATTTAACCAAGGCGTTTGACTCGGTGGACAGGGAAGTGCTCTGGAAAATTATGTTCCGCTTAGGTATCCCCAGAAAATTTGTGGAAGTATGTCGCAGTCTACATACAAACAACAACGCCCAGGTTATGTATAATAATGAGGCAACCGAACCTTTCCAAACCCTCACTGGAGTCAGGCAGGGATGTGTCCTGGCACCCCTACTCTTTAATTTGTTTACCACTGCTCTAACAATTATTGTTGACAACAAACTGACAGTCAGAGGAATAGGTCTCAGATACCGTTTTGATGGCGGTCTTTTTAACATAGGGCGCTTTAGAGCTTTCACGAAGACACGCACACGATTCATTTGTGATCTCCAGTATGCGGATGACTGTGCACTTTTAGCCTCTACGCCGGAAGAGCTTCAAGAAGTTGTAGATGTGTATGCTATGATTCCTTGGGACTTAAAATCAACATTGGAAAGACTAAGATTATGTCAACTCCTCATCAAGTGAACCAAATAGACATTACACTTAACGGAAATTCTCTTGAAGTGGTGGATCAGTTCAATTACTTAGGCAACGTTGTTAATGACAAAGCAAACATGGACAGCGAGATTCGCAATAGAATTAACGCTGCATCTAGAGCACTCTGGGGACTTAGAGAAAGAGTATTTGACAACCACGACCTTGCTTTGTCAACGAAAATGGCTGTCTACAGAGCAGTTGTCATTCCAACACTGCTATATGGATGTGAAAGCTGGGTCACTTACCGTCGTCATGTGAAAGAATTAGAACGTTTTCAGCAAAGACACCTCAGAAGTATGATGAAAATCCGTTGGTTCCATCACATATCAAACGTGGAAGTACTCAGGAGAGCAAACAGCCTTCCAATTGAGGTGCTTATTTCAAGAGCACGCCTAAGATGGGCAGGTCACGTTCATCGTATGCATGATAACCGCCTTCCTAAATGTACACTTTATGGTGAATTGCTAAGCGGTAGAAGAAGGCGTGGCGGTCAACGAAAGAGGTTCAAAGACGTTCTCCATGAAAACCTAAAATCCTGCGGTATTCCAGACGAGCAATGGGAACAACTTGCAGCGGACAGAACCGAATGGCGAGGGGTTGTGGCCAGCTATCAAGGAAATGTTGCTGCAAGAAGGCCGAATCCAAGACCTAACCAGGTCTATGTTTGTCCTGACTGCGGTCGACATGTGCTCTCCCGAATTGGCCTCTATAGCCATAGTCGTGTGCACCGTAGATGAATGGGAATTACAATAGACTACACCTTTTACTTGTTTTTTATTGTACACAATTTATCGACTGTAACATTTTTATACTCGGACTCGAGTAACGGCTAATGTTTGCCTTGCTTAGGCAACTTATTTAAACTACACCATTCTTGATATAAAATACAATCGACATCCAAATCGACTGTAATGTCATCAATGAAGATGTTGAAAAATGATGGGCTTAACTCAGAATCCTGAGGTACACCCGAAGTTGATACAAATTATGCAGACTGTAGACCACAGTATTCAATACGAATAATTCCCAAATAATATATTTCTCTGATAGTTTTCTTATTGTTTGAAAACTAGCGAAGTCATAATAATAGTTCTACTTTTTATACTTGATTAATCGATACTGTCGTAGACAAAAATAGATAGCACCAGCTCGAGGATGGAAAGAAATAGAATAACTCGTAAAAGTTGTGCAATTTAATGTACCAAAACATACATGAATGTTAATGTTATTTTAAATAGTGCGATTATGGTCTGGGTATAATTACCGTTTAAATTTAATCACTTAACTAATTGTCAAACAACTCAATTGTTACTCATTTATGTACTTTTGTCTAACAAAAATTAATTTGTTTAGCTTGTGTTATCATAGATGAAATAAATTAGTACAACTCATGGTAGCGTGACATAAATATTGTATTATTTTTAAACATTTACATATGACAAGTAGGTGCTTACTATATAATAAAATATAATTTACTTTGTTCAAAAGACACGTTTTTGCTATATTAATTCAAGAAAAGTTAATTTTTAATACAGGTAAGTTTCTTATGATTTAACAACGAAAATTGCTATTTGATATTCCCAGTTCAGCTGATCGTAGCAACTTATTTTTGGACGAATATTTCCTATCATATGACGTAGTTACATGAGCGATATTTTGATTATTGATACATAGTATACTTAAGGGTAATTTTAAAATGGATTTCAACTTAGTTGGTAATCCAGAATTTAGTATATTACAAGGTTCAGTTTTGAGGCCACTCTTATTTATATTGTACGTAAGTGATTTACCTCTACATACCATCTGTCTATTTTACGAGGCCCATACCAAAAATCTTGCTTAATATCTATTGTAGAAGAATAACATTTTACAAACAGTTATCCCATCTTTTGTGTAACTTGTAACACTTTGTGTGTAAATCAGTAACAAAAATTTTAAATCCATAGCCTACTTTTTGAGATATATTACAAAAACCTGCAAAATAGGAAACCACAAACGGTTACCAGCTTCCTTATTTGAGTAGATACGATAAAGGTTAAACGGATGAAAGTTGACGGCAAAGACAATAAGAATAATAATGTGTGTGTAAAAGAAGAAATCTCAAAGTAGGCCATGACACCATTAATTTCATTTATTTCGTTTCCAACGAGATAAAACATGTTACAAAAATTTTAATTGATATTAAAGGGAGTAAAAATTAAATCGGGATCGGTGTGTATAAGAGAACCAAGGGCTTCGATAGTTATTTGTATGACAAGGGAGAAAAGTGCATAATTTCCTCCGCTTCGCGTCGGGCATCAATATCCAATGGAGGAAATGGCACTTTGCTCCTGTGTAATACATATGATTTTTTCTACAACCATTTACAATGTTTTACATTGGTTTTACATATATTTTATTATATTTTCTTATGCATGACAATCATAAAACCAAATATGTCAAAATGTCATAATAGGTATTTAGATAAGTAAATATCGTTAAAAATCAAAGTACATGGAACGTTGCTCAGGTTGCTTCTTGTTTACAAAATAAACAAACTTCCAAAAAGCTTATAATAATGTATTCCGAATGTGAAGATGAAGTTCCTCAAGATATTCTGAAGAAGCAAACGTGGTTTCGTTAAATTAATTACCGTTAAAGTCTCGTGAAAAAAAATGTGAAGAAGTGGTTCTATTTTACTTCTCCAAAAAATGCGCCGATTTGAAGCCTTCAACAATATGGAGCATGTTGCGATCTACACTTCAAATTAAAGAAAATATCGACATTAAGGTTCCTAAATTAGTAGCTTTTTTAAAAAGAAAATCTGCTGGATATAAAACCAAGAAAGCCAATACTTTTTCAAGGAAGGATATCAACAAGTTTATTGCAGAAGCTCCAGATGAAACTTACTTACATATGAAGGTAAGATTGATCGTTATTGTTGAACAATAAATAAAAACGTAACGCAGCATTTTTTATTAGAGAGTATACAGGGTGTTGCATCATGAGAGGGACATAGCTTAATAGGAGGTAGAGAACATCAGTGGTAACCGGAACCTCCCATAGAAATGTCTCATTGGGCCTTCATTACGAAGTTACAGGGTGTTAAATAATTTTTGGCCAAACCTGTTTTTTGTCATAACTTTGACAGTAAATGAAATAACGGATTCATATTTGGTACGGCTAATGTACTAACGAGCCCCAGAGGTACATGTATAAAAAAAAATATATCGAGGTCCGGACTCACTATAATTTATGTTTCTTCTTTGCATCAATAAAACATCACCCTGTATATATTTTTTTGAAATTTCGATACGATATTCGAAAAGAGCAAGAAAAAACAAACAAAATGGCCTATTTCATTTTTTTGTTACACCTTCGTGGTTATTTAAATACGTTGTTAAATGTGCAAGAAAATGGATTACAGAACCCTATTAAATAAGAGGCACGTGAAATAAATAGTTTTATAACTAAAATTTGCAAAAATTCTATTGAGCCTAGGTGGTCTGGGTGAATCCTAATTCCGGCACGTTTTAAAGGTCCATTTTGGTAAAAAACTGTGGTCCTAATAAGTAATCGGGTATGAAATAACAAAATTTTGTAATCAATCAGAGTAGGCTTGTTCAAAGTGACAGATAATAAAAACAAATCTCCTAAACAGTTGAATAATTGTTTGTTAGTAATTTAATGTGTCAATAATCCGCATTTAGTTAGTGAAAACTTGTGAAAATATTTTAACTATGCCAGTAAAATTTACAAACGTGGAATATGCTGACATAATATTCATCTATGGTTTCTGTAATGGAAATGGTAGGTCGGCGGAAAGAGAATATCGGCTGCGTTTTCCTGGTCGTCGATGCCCTAATCATAAAACCTTTAGTACGGTGTTCCAGTATGCAAGACAACACGGAAAGTTTCCTACTTCTGCAGTTGTGGAGCGTGTTTTACAACAAGGTGTGCAGGAACAAAACAATATTATAAACGTAGTTCAAGAAAACCCAAATATGAGCACTAGACGAATCAGTTTGGCAACTGGTATTCCTCATTGGCGAGTATGGAGAACCCTAAAAAGAGAACGTTACCATCCATATCATATCCAGCAGGTACAGCGTCTTCAACAAGGCGACGATATCCCCCGCCTGGCATTTTGTCATTGGTTGTCTAACCATCGCCCAGTCATTTACAGAACCTTATTTACGGATGAGGCACAATTTACAAGGGATGGAGTAAACAATTCACGAAATAATCATAAATGGACACCCACATGCGGTACGCCAACGCCGTTCGCAACACAGGTTTTCTGTAAATGTTTGGGTCGGACTTGTGAATAGACATTTGATAGGGCCACATTTTTTTGAAGAAAGATTGAATGGTGAAATTTACTTAGATTTTCTTCAAAACATTTTACCGAATATGTTAGAAAATATCGGTATAAGAGGCATGTTGTTTCGGCATGATGGGGCCCCACCACATTTTAACCTTCAAGTAAGAGAACACTTAAACAATGTGTATCCTAATAGATGGATTGGACGCGGGGGTCCACATGAATGGCCACCAAGATCTCCTGATTGTAACCCTTGTGATTACTTTTTATGGGGCCACTTAAAAACGAGGTTTATAGCATTGAAATTGAAAGTAGACAACATTTAATCCAGCGCATCGTTACAACCTGCGACGAAATACGGAATAATCCAGAAATGATACGTCGAGCAATTGGTGACCTTTCTAAACGCGCAAGAAAATGCACAGAATGTGGGGGAGGACATTTTGAAAATTTACTTTAGTGTCAATTACGTTTTATTTTTAAACACATTTAGTTATTGTTTTGTTATTTATTGTTAATTGAATGGAAAATATTTTATTTATTTAGATTTTAGTTTGTCCTCTTTTCCAATTTTTATTAAGTATAAAATGTTGATGATTTTCTTGATCAAAGTGACTGGTTGCTTAGGCCTAAATGGTTTAAATTATCTGTCACTTTTATTCTTTGAACAAGCCTACTGTGATTGATTAAAAATTTTGTTATTTCATACCCGATTACTTATTAGGACCACAGTTTTTTTACCAAAATGGACCTTTAAAACGTGCCGGAATTAGGATTCACCCAGACCACCTAGGCTCAATAGAATTTTTGCAAATTTTAGTTATAAAACTATTTATTTCACGTGCCTCTCATTTAATAGGGTTCTGTAATCCATTTTCTTGCACATTTAACAACGTATTTAAATAACCACGAAGGTGTAACAAAAAAATTAAATAGGCCATTTTGTTTGTTTTTTCTTGCTCTTTTCGAATATCGTATCGAAATTTCAAAAAAATATACAGGGTGATGTTTTATTGATGCAAAGAAGAAACATAAATTATAGTGAGTCCGGACCTGGATATATTTTTTTTATACATGTACCTCTTGGGGCTCGTTAGTACATTAGCAGCACCAAATATGAATCCGTTATTTCATTCCCTGTCAAAGTTATGACAAAAAACAGGTTTGGTCAAAAATTATTTAACACCCTGTAACTTCGTAATGAAGGCCCAATGAGACATTTCTATGGGAGGTTCCGGTTACCACTGATGTTCTCTACCTCCTATTAAGCTATGTCCCTCTCATGATGCAACACCCTGGATATAAAATGACAAGTAAGTGACATTTTAGGCAGTTGTCATAAGTGCATTTTTATAAATAGAAATAAGTAATAAAAAATCTTTTTCAAAGAAAAGTATTATTATACATTTTCAGGAATGCAAAGTACAACTTTGCTCCCTGAAATGAGGGAGCAAAATAGCATTTTCTATGTAGGGAGTAGAAAAAAAAATTTCTGCATTAGACACCCCCTCTACCGCCCCCATTGCCACCCCCACCCTATTATTAAAGAGAGTAAAAAATTTAATTGGGATTTAATGTGTGTACGAGACCAAGGGCCTTTAAAATTTATTTTGGCATTAGCCACCCCCTCTACAACCCCCATTACCACCCCCACCCTATTATTAAAGGGGGTAAAATATTACTTGGGATTTAGTGTGTATAAGACTTGGATACAAAATCTGGATATGGAAGTAGTGATTCCTTGGGCAGCGGTTTTTAATTTGCGGGTGGTCTCCACAGCAAGTGTCGAGGCCATATAGAAACTGAAGAAAATACCTTTTTACCACAAAAATCACCGACAAAGAAATCAAATACCATTGATATAATCTATGGTTATATCTTCCCCACCTCTACATATACTGTATTAATATTAGTTAAACTTAAGCAATCTTATTAATCTTTGTTGTATTTAATCCCAGATTAAATCATTGAAGAATCTTATTAGACCTTATCAAGTATCAGGATTATTAACAGAATTAGATATTTTCGTTATTAGTAAATTTGTTTTAAAGTTTCTACAAACAATAGTTTTAAGTTCAACCAAGTAATAGCAACAACAACAATGATTATAACAGCGACAACAGCCATAGACAACCAAATTTTAAAATCAATGCAAAGTATTTAGCAGAGTTTTAAAACGATTTTCCAAAATTATCTGCACGTATATTAATTACCAAATTGATAAGGTCGAGGACTGGTGATAATTTCATGCAACTTTAGCATTCTTAAAAAAATAATCAATGCAGCAAATACGATTTTGTTAATAATGTTTCAAAGAATATTTCTGTAAATACAAAGCTTTAAATTCAATTTTAAATACATTAACAACAAAATAGTGTAACAAATTTTGTAATTAAAAATTCTATTTCCTTTCATGTTCATTATTGATTATTTATTTAGCCTTGTATCTTTCCAAGTTTAACAAAAGCAGCTATTCTTCGTTAATTTTTGAAATGAAATACAACATAGTAGAATAATGTTTAAATTCGATTTTATGAATAAAACTGCAGAAATACGATTTAAAAATTAATATGTGCACTTACCCACTTGATGCAAACTGTTAATTAACAAATCCAAAGCTAGGCACGAAAAACCTATTTAAATAATTGTCACAATCACTTTACAGCATTAAACCACATTTAAAAACCAAAATGTAGTTATAGCGTCAATATAATATAAAATAAATTTTATTGCTGGAGGGGGTAATCCTCGCACGGTATTAAGGTAATACCTGGACTTACTGTATCTGCATACTCCGGAGATTGGAGAAACCAAAATAAATATAATAAACTAAGCCAGAACCGCGTAATTATTATAAATTATATTGTTCTGATTTACCGGGCGGCCAAAGCTATTGCATAATCACGTGTCAAATATATATATTTATAAAAAGCAATGTATGTATCTATGTTAGAGAATTACTATTTCAGGTGTTTTGTGCAACACGTTGCATAGCCGATTTTTAATTTTATATTAGATGTGTATGGAGTGTAGTAACTTGCTTCAGGAAAGTGCCTCGATACTCTTCAATTTTTGGGAAAACCAAATCCCTTTAAACAATGCGTCAAAATCAACCTCGTGTGTATTACAGAAGATATGATTAAAAATATTATCTAAAATAATTATTAGAGCAACAAAATTGTTTATTTAAAGTATAAAAATTAACAATATATTATAGGTAATAAAAAATAGAAACTTCATCAAACATATTCGTTTTATCTACATGGTGTCTCACTGGGAACTGAATCGATCGATATAGAGAAAAGTACGAATCAGAAAATTTTAAAAATTAAGATAATTACTAATGTCGGTATGGCCAATCCAACTAAAATAATTACAAGCCGCTGGCACTTCCGCTTATACTGGAAGTCGATACCAACTTGCTTATTTCAAATGGAACACCCTATATATTTTAGGGTTTTCGAAAAGAGCACAAAATTCTGAGTCAAAAATATGTAGCATATTCTATACCTAAACCTAGCCGTTTCAGAGATATTTGACATTTTATAGAAAATTTGACAGGTGCAACGGTTTGCAAGAACCGTTATAACTTTCTTCGTGTAAAAGATCCTCATTTGCTTCTTGTCACGTAAAAAGAACACAAGGAGAACTACGTTCTACAACTGAAATAAATTCAATAATATCATGCCAAGTGTTCCGTTTTTCGCGTTACATTTTGTCAACTTCAAACCGCGAAAACTTGTTTAGGTCAAATGGAACACCCTGTTTTACGTCAAGTTGTGTAAAATTGAATTCCCTTTTTTCTGATATTAGCATTGTGTGGGTTAAAGTTACAACTTTTTGAAATATTTGCGATTTTATTAGAAATTCATGAATTGTTGTAATCATTTCATCAAAATAGCCATGATTAGAAACAATCAGTCATTATCTTATGTCAAAAAATGCCAGTAAATTTAAATTACACCCACGAAGACTTTTTAAATTTGTTTATTATTTATGGAGAATGTAATAAAGTAATATCAAGAACTTGCAGCACATTTGCTACTTGATATCCACAAAAACGCAAAATAACACTAACACTGTAACATGCGTATTAATCGAATTGAGGATATGGCATGAACTAAAATAGCAGAGATAAGATCAATTTAAAATATGATTTCATTTTAATTTAATAATTGCTCAAAATTCCGCCCTCGAACCTCGACACATTTTTCGCACCTTCGGATTAGTTCCTCATGGGTAGCTCTTCTAATTGAATCTTGTGATATGTTTTAAAATGCATTTCATACTCTTTGCATACAATCTTCAATGGTTGTTAATGGGCTCTCATAAACTTTATTTTTAATAGTTCCCCAAATGAAATAGTCCAAAACTGATAAATCGGGCGAGCGAGGAGGCCATAAGAAAAGTCCATTATTGGCAATCCATTGATCATAAAAAGTTTCTTGTAAATAATTATTAATTAAATATGACTTCTGTCTTCTTAGGAAATCTGTTTCTTTTAATCCTTGAACCAAATGGATTGAAAACGGGTGAAACTTATGTTTTAATAAGATTCTGTGAATTGAATCCTTGCATAGTCCCGATTCCAAAGCAGCTTGTCTTAATGACATCCTTGGAAATGCATGAAAATATCCCAGAATGACTATTTCAATGTTTTCGTCATCAACAATAGGCTTTCTTCTTTGCATTTTTGCCTCGACAGAGCCATAATTTTCAAAATTTTCCAGTATACGTTTTACAGTGTTTGGTGACGGTTTCGGTATCCAGGGTAATCCATTTTTTAAGGTTAGGAAATTTTCACTTGAAAACTTGTCGAAAATGGTCAAAAAAGGCTTGTAGGTAAAAACAATATATCTTTTTTAATTACAAGTCTTTTTTGGCATTTTTCTCGTTAAAGTAACTGGCTTTGAGATATTCGCTGTGTGTAAGACCGATTTTTACCTATGCGCCTCAAACTACCCCTTAGTTTGGACGCTATTACTCTGAAATAGGTGGGGAGAAGCTACAAGGTCAAAGGACATTCATTTTTTGTACAGAATTTAACGACAAATTTTTTATTTCCTATATTTTTTTCTCTTCCCTGTTATAGGTGTTTTTTTCAAAAAAGGGACTTTCCGTTCCCGAACGGGGTGGGAACTTCTCGATATCTATTTCTAACCCTATCGAGAGTACACATCTCAAATATTATTTCTTTATATATTATTTCTTCTAAAATGTCTAATTTCCGTGGACTATACCTGTTAAGAAAATGTCAAAAATACTTTATTTATTTGAAGCCCGCGGCCTTTCACCGGCAGTTGGAATTAACTGAACAAGTCTCGAAATTGCAGGGTTCAAGACTGGTTCCATGGTAATAATTCAAATCCTCTGGGATTTACCATACTGTTTACGTCAAGTGGGATGAGTAAACTTTGAATACTGCAAATTACACAGCACGTCATTCTGGAACTTGTTACTAAAAGTAACCTGTTCAGAAATCGGTGACTGATACAACGTTGTGAAACTTTTGTCTTCAACTTACGAAATTTTGTCAAAATAGAGACCCCCAAAACAAACCTTTAAAAGCAAATATCATAAAGTTTCGCTTAAATAATTTAGTTCAATCCAACACGAAATCATTTTCCTCTAAAATATTGAGTTGAAAACCTGATTAAATCCGAATCATATCTTTTGTAGAATTCAATTATTTTCATTTATTTTAATAAAATGTTAAATAGGTAATAAAAATCTATATTTATTCTATAATAACACATTCTGACACCGGTATATGTGTCTATATTTAGTACCTATATCTAAGCTAATTTAAATATTGACCAAAACATTATGCAACATTGGTAAGAGGTGGTATTCCATTTAAATTAAATAGCCTAGTCTGCAGCATACAGGTCGAGCGACATTTTCTAAGAGACCAGACGAGAAGAATGTTTATATGTATACTTTAAAATGTTTAACATTTACGAGATAAGTTTGCAAGAGCTATTAGGTATTAGGCAACGGCGTTGCATGCGTTTGAATTCTGTTTCTTCATAGAGTACGTTGGTCAGTGTCATTTATGTGGTACACTGGACGAAAAAAGCTAGGAACAGGAATGGTAGCTGACGACATATTTCTTAATTAGCTTTGTTTCGTGGGAGAGGTAGCGTTTAAACAATTAAGTAAACATTTTTATAGTTAAAATTATATTTGGACTTTCTACTACAATATTGCTATAACAACCCAGACTATATTTTTTGAAATAAGAACACTTGATGGATAACCAAGTAAAAAACGACAGTCAATGGTGATACCTAGGTACTTGTTACAGGATCTATTATAACCTTAGAATATTCACGCTCTATATTAATTGAATTATTCTTGGGTAGGCCATTGTTATAGCTGGAGAACGGTAAGTAATGTGTCTTGTCAAAGTTTATTGTTAGCAGTTTATTACTAAAAAAATTTGCTACCATTTTAAAATGTCTCTCCACCTTACCTTTTAATGATTCCCAAGTGGTATCTTTAAAGAAAATAGCCGTGTCGTCGGCATAGCTTATTATTTCAGCATAGATTGGTAATTTAAATAGATCGTTAACATATATACAAAATAAGATTGGCCCCAAACTGTGTCTTGTGGAACTCCGTACCTAACATTTTTTATATCGTTAATACAATTATTAACTGTTTCCGAGTTGTTAGGTAGCTTTTTATTAAATTATAGAACATTCCTCGAAAGCCAATATTTTCCAAAGCAAATAGTAAATCATGATGACTCACAGTATCGACAGCCGACATAGGTCAAACGGAAACACATAATGAGGGCTCAGCTGAGTCCAGAGCGTTGTATATTTTAGAGGTTAAGTCGGCTAATGCATCATTCGTTGATCGGCCTCCTAGATCTTGAGGTCCTTAATGACCACCTGATTTTGCGAACACGGCTTCGCGCCGATCGCGACGCCATCTTGAAAAAATGGTGCATGAAATTACAGAATTAGCCATATCTTCCTTGCCGTACGTTTTATTGAAGAAAAACTTCTATTCAAAATTATTCCTTATAAAATTATCTACAATTTAGCTCTTTACCATTTTTTTGTACGATCAATATTTTGTTGTGGACCTCTAGCGTATACGACCCACCATACGCCTTAGCGTTTTGTGGGCCGCATAATAACAACCGCTACGTCCGTAGCAGAGTTTCGCTATTGTCCACGGGAGGCGCGATATACTTCCAGCTGGTGAAAAGGGGAGAGACATTTTTTGATGGCGTTATACAGTTGATAATCCCACAAAACTCGGTTTATCCAGCATCCTGGTGGATTTTGGGATTGTCAACACAGGAAAATGTTCTCCATCTGTTGTTGTTCCGCTAGCGGAATATTTTGTTGTTGTAAGTAAATTTTAACTGCGGAAGCAGGATATTTAAGTATACAAGGCTTTCCTTTGGAAGTATCGTGTCGACTTGAAAGACGGACTCGACCCCATTCATCCAACTGTGGCTTTCTGAGAACATTGGTGGATTGTTCCCTCATCAGTGAGGGTTCCACGGACGGGACTTCCACACGCAGTAGTGAAGTTCCACGGACGAGGCATCCACACACAGTAGAAAGTTCCAGGGCTGGAGAGGCTATAATCAACCCCATCCTCGGGTCAATTTCTTTCATCCCCAAGACACCTCCGTAGGGCTACAGTTTCTTCAACGTCGAAGTCGGTATCGTACCACCCTAGATAAGTGTGTTGTTTTTATTTACCGGGGACCACCTTCAGTGGTTCTGCGCGGTTATATTTCATTCATACTTACTTTTGTATTGTAACTTGTACATATTTAAAGATTTTATACATTTATATTTATTTAAGGAGGTTCTCTGAATCAGACCCATTGTGGCCGAATTTATTACCATTTATCCTCACGTTTTAAACCGATGTGTAGCTACACGAGGCATTTTATTAATGTTGTAACTTATTAATCAAGAAATTTGCCACACCTTTTGAACATCGCCAGGTTACATGCTAGAGAACCAATATTTGTAAATTCTGTAATATAGTGCATTTCACGTTTAAAGAAAGTGTCATTATTTCGTCTGCGACCTCTACGTATGGAAGCCTCAGTGATTTGTGTAAGTAAGTAAACTAATAATTTTTCATAGTTTATGTAAACTTGGGCTTAACGCCCTGAGATAGTCTGAGCTAGTGAAATTTTATCGTGGGCACGTTACATCACTTATCCGGGGTAAGTTGTGTGTGCGATATCTGCTACGCTACAGTACCCCAAGTGAGTTTCTTTATGTAATATCTTATAACCATTACTATCCAGCGTATTTATTCGTTTATGTACGTGTAAATCGTAGCAATTTACAAAGATATAGCTTCTTAAATTCGGAAAAAAGAGTTTTCCCGTCGTGTAATAAATATAAAGCAATTGTTTCACCAACTATTGGCAATGTTTGCACGACGTTAGCGAGACAATCGCTTATAGCGACGCTATATGTGAAAAAAAATTGTAAGTTGTGATATTTTTCTCGTTTCCACGCCACCTATGAGGTAGAGAAATCGGCGCGTTTTTTATGTGGTATCCCCAGTAAGCCTAATCTACAGTTTCGACTCTAAATCAAAGACCCGACGGACCGGCGCAATCATCATCCGACATCTCTACATCTTCTATGACATCCTCAGCAACACTATTTGCGTTCTGGAGCACGTCAAGTTCGTCGTCATGATCGTCATCCAGACATATGTCGGCTACATTGCTGCATGCATTTTCGTTACAAACAGCACACATTCTGGAACATTTCAAACCCGCTTTGCGGCAACTGCACGCGGAACCACAACCTTTTTAACATTTGCAAGAAATGCAATTGAGAAGGTTAGCTGGAGCAGGTTTTTTCTGCGTAGTTATGGCAATCAGGCCATCTCTGGATTTTTTCCACCCCCAATCGAGTGGATTTTTTTGCAGACCAAGCCACTGTTGAACTTGATGGTAAGTTCGATATGAATGCTGTCGGACGGCCTCGCTTGTTGGTGGCAGAGAAGCAAGATAGAAGGTACTTAGCAAAAAGGTTATACCGAAGTGGGTTGAGGGTGGAATTGGTTTCAAAATTTTTCTCATATAATTCCCGTAACCACAATTCTTATCATTGAATCGTAAAAATCAGCTATGCCATAATAATAAAAATTCACTATCTAATGATTATAAATCGGTAATTATTTATTACAATTTAATGCAAACAAACAAATATCTCATAAATAAAAATCGGCAGCTACTGGAAGCGGCTGGAACCTCCCCACTCGGTGGATCTTTGAAGCCGACAAGAGCATTAAATTGTGTGACAAAACGGCACTAAACGTAATCCGATCTCATCCAAAACCTTTTCAGATCTTCTGGGGCACTAAAAAAACCCTCAACTTAATGAATTTACAATCTTCTATGAGAGTTATTACCTACATTATCGCTCGTTGAATAATATACTATTAGGATATTAACTTTAACATCACTTGAACGACTAAGAAAGTTTAGTTATCCTAAATACTACAGATTTGTAAAGCAACAAACTGAAAATTGGTAAAGTGATAATCTATAATAAATTCACCAACGAAGTTACAGAAAGCATATGATATTGATATTGTTACATCTACCTTTAAAGTTTGTGACAATCCACTAAAAGTTACAAATATGCCGATATCCTATTAACATGACATGACACCAACGTTATCGGATGACAAACGATGACAATGACAATCGTCAAAATTTGCTCATTGCAATCCGATCGCTCGTGGCTGTCTTTGTTAAATGAAACATTAGCATTTCAGTAATTTTACTAGATTTTAGAGGAATATTTGTAGTTTAATTCTTCGATTTGTCTGTATATATATTTAAAAACGGCACTAAACGTAACGTAATCCGCTCTACTTCTAGAGCAGTGAAGAAACCAACACACGTGAATTGACACGTGATGTGATGAGTTTCTCGAGGTAACGGCTACACGCATCGATCATGTCGTGCGAAATGCGATCTATGCCATATTTGCTTTGTTTTTAATTTTTTTCACGGAAACCAAATCGAAAGGATAGAAGTGTGATATATCGTTGAAATCAGAATTTCAACTGCTTTTCAATGGTTCCATTGCAAATTGAAAGTAATTATAAAATAAACAACTTGTTGCATCAAAATGGCACTAAACGTAATCCGATCTCAACCAAAACCTTTTCAGATCTTCTGGGGCACTAAAGAAACGCACATGCAAGGTTTCATTCAAATCCGTTCAGCAGTTTTGGCGCTATCGTGCTAACACCCATACACACATACACACACACAGACATTTTTCAAAAACCACTTTTTTGGGTTCCTAGGACCTCAAAACGTAAAGATTTGATGTTACCTCAATTTTCGTTTTTGAACAAATTTTAGTAACCTCTCACAATTTTATTGTGGAGAGGTTAAAAATACAAGTACAAAATGAACATCCAAAAAGACGAAAAAGTATGTATAACAGTACGACCTACTGTCGTACTGAAAAGAAAATGTGTGTATGTGAGATATACTGGGTGTATTGTTAAATACTTGTATAGGAATAATGGTAGTAATTCCTTAAAAAATCACAGTGTACCATAATTATTGTACTGGGGGATATGTTAAGTCAAGTTCCTATTTTTTTATTCGCAGCGTACCACTATTTGTTGTCAAATGCATTTGGTTTATAAACAAACAGAGCTTTTACAGAAATACGGCGCGGCGGTTCGTTACAGTGAAAGCAAGGTCGATGTTTGATCGCGTTTAGATGCTTTTACAGAGTGAATCTGTCCAGAGAAGCACGATTCCATTTAATTAAAGTAACCAGGTATTATTTACAATAAGGAAATGCATTATGCCGTAACTAACAATTATTTTAATTCATATCAGGCGATCGATACGTCAAGATCTTTATCTGTGAATATTGATTGCTTTCGTTACTGGCATGTGTTTATACTGTGCAGGACAATATTAATATCTATACTATTGCACTAAATGTGGTTGTACCCAGACCACTTCAGGTGACCTGGTAATAATTTGTACTATAGCTGGAAATATTTAAAACATGATATATCGTTGAAGACTAAAACTGTATATACAGGCTGTCCATTTTATCAGGGCGCTCGAGAATATCTCACTTAATATCGGTCGTACAAAAAAAAATATTTTTACGAAAATTGTGGATTTACATAATCTATAAAATGGTTTAAAGACATTTAAAATCCATGGCCTACTTTAAGAGTTATGGCGGAAAATATCGAAAATGCGGGAAACGTCTAGTCCAAATATCTCCAAATTCTAAGGCGAAAATTTTTTGCAAAACAAGAGTGTTTCAACGAGGTTTTATCTAATTTTTTTCAAAACCGCTGTATTTTGAGATTTACTCTTCAGGCTGTGGAAAGAGTATTCGCAGTTATGCCAATGTAAAGAGGTCCTCCATAAAAGCGTCACTCCTTGCTCAGAAAGTTAAAATGTCTTTACCAATTAATTTAAGTATAATATCCATTTGCTTGTATTTCATGATTTCACTATTATTTCCATTATTTTAAAATAGTTGGCTATAAACAAACTTGACAATTTAATTTTTTGACAGATCATCTCAGTTAATACTTAAACTCTCACTCAATCACACTCGTTTAAGAGTTTAGAATTTTCAAAAATGATTTTCACTCAGATTGATCGTTATAATATGTTCGTTACATATTGCCAATGCAATTTTAACTCTGGATTAGCTCAAGTAGAATATAGAAACAGATTTCCACAAGCACTACAGACGAATCTGTTCAGAAAATTAGCTACGAGACTGAAAAATAATGGTTCATTTTTAAAGAAGAAGACAAGGTTGAACAGTGTTACGGATAATGTAAATAAGGTAAACCGAGTTATTAATTATCTAAGAAATAATCGTACAGAAAATTTGGAAACATCATTAAGAGAAATTCAAATTGCTTGTCATATAAATAAAACAAGTGCTAGAAAAATTTTAAAGAAAAATGGTTACCGGTCTTATAAAGTCAAAAAAGTTCATAATTTACAAGCCGGGGACAAACCAAGGAGGACAACTTTTTGTACGAGTGTGATTGAGTGAGAGTTTAAGTATTAACTGAGATGATCTGTCAAAAAATTAAATTGTTAAGTTTGTTTATAGCCAACTATTTTAAAATAATGGAAATAATAGTGAAATCATGAAATACAAGCAAATGGATATTATACTTAAATTAATTGGTAAAGACATTTTAACTTTCTGAGCAAGGAGTGACGCTTTTATGGAGGACCTCTATACATTGGCTTAACTGCTAATACTCTTTCCACAGCCTGAAGAGTAAATCTCAAAATACAGCGGTTTTGAAAAAAATTAAATAAAACCTCGTTGAAACACTCTGTTTTGCAAAAAAAATTTCGCCTTACAATTGTTCTTGTATCTCTTCAAATAACGGAGATATTTGGCCTAGACGTTTTCCGCATTTTCGATATTTTCCGCCATAACTCTTAAAGTAGGCTATGGATTTAAAATATCTCTAACCCATTTTGTAGGTTATATAAATCGGCACAATTTTCGCAAAAATATTTTTTTTTGTACGACCGATATTAAGTGAGATATTCTCGAGTGCCCTGATAAAATGGACAGCCTGTATGTACAGGGTATATAATAATGATAATGGTTATTTATTAGCTAAAAAGCTACCATTGAAACTTAACAATACATATAACAGAAGTCCATTAACTATTCATTAGTTTAACTTAAATCTATACATACATCAATAACTGTAAAACAATCATCAATCTTTTTTTATTCTAACAGTTTATCGTAAAATCACCTAACCTAGTCACAGAATAATCAATATTATTTTGTAATATAACAAACACATAATTTGACGAAAGTATTATATTTTTCACAATATTTTATTTCATTTAAATTGTAGTGATTTTAAAACAATACTGTTAAGTGCTTACAATTTTCAGTAAACACTTTGTGGATTCAAATAACTTGCAACAAGAATTTTCACTAACCACTATTTTATTTAATCACTAAAATTACACTAGTAAATACTTAAAAATCACACAACTAATAATAACTTAATCTAATATGAATTCATTACTTTTAAAACACTATGTACTTTTCTTCCTAAACTTGACAACTCTTGTCTAACCTAAAAACTCTCTGTCTGTTTACTTCACTGAACTGAACTGTATTGCCTACTTCACTCAACTGAACTCTTCTTCTACAAACTGCCTCTGTAACCAGAACTGTACTGGATACTAAACTGAACTGTTCCTTATACTTCACTAAACTGTACTATTCCCTTATACTTCACTAAACTATACTGTTCCCCATCTGTTGGACTCACCTCTTTATATACCCACTTGGAATGTCCAGAATATCATTGTAGAACTTTCCAGAATATACTGGAATTCTCTATAATTTTCTTAGGCACTACTAAATGGTGGTTCGCCAGTTGGCCCACAGATGGCGCCACCCTTCTGGCCAGGGAGTAATTACAACTCTCCTCTCTGTTAGAGGGCAGCACATAACAATACGTTGTCTAACGTTTAAAAAACTTAAAATATTTAACATTGTCTATGTCTATGGGTGTATATTCTTACATTTTAATATTATCCTCATAGCTTTGTTTTGCACAGTATTCAAAATGTGGAGCTATTATAGATTTAATTATACACTAATATTCTTGAAAACATTTATAAATAGTTTGAAATTCTATACAAAATAATCTTTTTTGCAACCTTTTTATGATATAGTCAATATTATATTTGAAGGTCAAGGATTAATCTATTATAAACCCAAGGTAATTTCCGAGACTTTTTCTATTTTTTTATTATATAATATAATACTTTGCCCAACTTGTTGACAACATAGTATATGTTTTTTGCCCAGAACCATGTATTTGCATTTATCGGTGTTTACTTTTAAACCATTATCGCATAACCAAACAAATACATCTTTTAAATCTTGATTGATAACATTAATAACATCATTTACATTTTCTCCATAAAAATAAATTAGCTTGTCAACTGCAAATAAACGTACCTTACATTTTATTATTGATTTCGCTAAGTCATTTATAAACAGCACAAATAATAAAGGTCCTAGCACTGATCCTTGTGATACTCCGAAGTCATTGTCTATTACGAGATACTATTTACATATCTTGTTTGTTTTCTTGCAGTTAGGTAGGATTCAATCCATTTAAGTACAGTCTCACTCACTGTCTTAACCCAATCCGATATAAATCCTGTTAATTTATTTTTTAACTTCTAAAGTATTTAACTCATACCCATTTTGTTTAGGAAAATTTTCAATAATTTCATTAATACAGCCTACAAAATAGTCACTAAACTTTTCCGCTATTATAAAGTAATTTTTAATTACTTTATTCCTAAACTGGATTTTTTTGGGTGCCGCGTGGTGTTTGTTTTGATATATAAAAACTGAGAAAACGTTTAAACAACAAATTTTATGAAAGAGTATTTTTCTCAGGAATATATTTTTACAACAGTAACAAACAGAAAATGGACAGTGTTAAAAAACATTACACTTATTTTAGAAGTATTAGTAGGCAGGAGACCTTATCTGGACTCTCTGATGACTCAAGGGCGTAGATAAGGGAGGTAGAGATGGTAATTACATCTTACACCCCCCGAGAAGGGCTAGGACTAGGAAAAAAAAATCTATTTGTGAAGTTGTTATATTACCCATACCTACAAGAAAAATTGCAGAGAATCTCTAATAAGAGTGAAATCTACCAGTTGGGATCGAATGGTTGATTTTAATTTCGTTGTTGACGATTTGACTTTTAACTTGAGTGTGAAAGTTTTGCGCAGTAAGTTCTTTTAATTTTTTTACTACAAAATGCTAAGAATTCTATTATACACGGTATCCCACTTAAAATTCCCGCGGCCATGTTCTGGATGACCAAAAGAGATATTTGAATTCTATAAAACGTATTCACTAGAATGTGCAAGTGGCATCACGGCCTTTCTCCACATTTAAATACAAATGGCGTTGAAGTGCAACGAAATTAATCGATTCAGGAACCCTCAAAAATGAAAGGGCACTCAATTCTAAGAATTTTTTAAAACATGAACAATTTTCGAAAAGACGACTGGTTTTTGAGATATTTCTGGTATATAAGTCGATGTACGTCAGTCGGGTTATCGTGTATCAGTACGTCTGTTATGTGTCTAGTCAATTCCGGTCGCTGAATTTTGCCCCGGAAGAATTTTCCGGAGGCCTCCACGTTGAAATCTTTCATCATGGGCACCCCGGCCTTCCGATGCGTGTCTGAAATAAAATTCCACGACACGCGGGCATATGTCAAAGTAGGTCGAAGTATTACTTTATAAAGCGTCATTTTATTGTCTGTAGTCAGTTTGCTTCGCCTATTTAACAACTGGTATAGGCGACTAAGCGAAGCGTACGTCCGGTTAAGTGCATT
This sequence comes from Leptura quadrifasciata, assembly GCA_963675555.1. Lineage (NCBI taxonomy): Eukaryota > Metazoa > Arthropoda > Insecta > Coleoptera > Cerambycidae > Leptura > Leptura quadrifasciata. The sequence continues at coordinate 5,305,419 of OY776681.1, read as the reverse complement.
CGTGATAGGAGGTCCGAAACTCAGCCTCTTCCAGGGTGACCCCTAGATATTTGGTCGAGTTCCGTTCCTCAATCACCTTATCGTTAATTTTACTTCCACGTCCAGTGGAAGTATAGTAACGCAAAAAAAAATATATTTTTTTTGTTTTGTTGAAATAGGCTTATAATGTCATGAAATGTCGAGATTTTAAAGAGTCGAGAAGAGAATTCCTGTCTGTCGGTCGGTCTGTCTGTCTGTCTGTCTGTAACTTTTTTGTGCGCACGTTTACTCTGGAACCGTTTATGATATTGACTTAAAATTTAGTACACTTATGTATTGTAATAAGATCTGGAACTAGATTATATTTTGATCTAATTCCGTTGAAGGGTTCGGGGGTAAATGGGGTAAATAAGGGTAAATAGGCAAAGCAAGCAGGTAAGTGTCCATAAAATTGCAATTTAGGGCATGTTCGAAGAGTCAAGGCCTCAACATTTTTTTCTGGCTCTACTACCCCCATTACCATCCCCACCCCATTAATAAAGGGAGTAAAAATTAAATTGGAATTTAGTATGTAGACGAGAACCAAGGGATTCTAAAAAATTTTTGGCATCAGCCACCACCTCTACCACCCCCATTGCCACCCCCACCCTATTGCTTAAGGGAATAAAAAATTAAATTGGGATTTAGTGTGTGTACGAGAAGCAAGGGCCTTTAAAATTTACTTTGACATTAGTTACCCCTTCTACCACCCCCATTGCCACCCCCACCCTATTGCTTAAGGGAATAAACAATTAAATTGGGATTTAGTGAGTGTACGAGAACCAAGGGCTTCTAATTTATTTTACATCTACCACTCAATAGAGTGGGGGCGATAGAGGCGTAATATTTTATCCCCTCTAATAATTATTAAAGGGAATAAAATATTACATTTGGATTTAGTGTATAAGACTTGGCTAATACCACAAAAAATTTTTGAGACCTTTTTTCGTGAATACACACTAAATAACATTTTAATTTTTTTACTCTCTTTCGTAATAGTGTGGAGGTGGTATTGAAGGTGATAGTGGGGAGGGGGGCTTATGTAAAAAAAAATTTTGAGACCTTGATTTTTCGTACATGCCTTAAATTGGAATTTCATGGACACTTACCTTCTTGCATTGCCTATTTCCCATTTAGCCCCCGAACCCTTCAACGGAATTAGATCAAAATATAATGTAGTTCCAGATCTCGTTACAATAAATAAGTGTACCAACTTTCAAGTCAATATCATAAACGGTTCCAGAGTAAAACGTGCGCACAAAAAAGTTACAGACAGACAGGAATATTTTTTTCGCTCAAATTTAAAATCTCGACATTTCATGACATTAAAATAAAAATGATAAAGATTTTGTTATACACCCTATACGAGACATTATTCTCGATACCTAGGACGAATTTCTCTACAATGCAATGAAGACCAGATGGCAGACGCGAAAACATTGTGAAACAATTTTATTAATTTATTGCAAAATGTTCATCAAATCTTTGAATAATAATTGAATATACTATTTCGCTTATAAATCACGCTATTGCCTCGTGTCAAAAGTATGTTATTTGCTTTTGTCTCTATTCACTAATAAACATGATTTTAAATTCTAATAATCGTGGAACCTGCAGCAGCTGCAAATTTGCAAATAGCAATTGAAAATAGTGTGCTTTTACCGCTAAGTTTTCAAAATTCGAAAACACGATAATTTTAATAGTATCTAGGTATCTTTAGTTGTGATAGTTACCCACAGTGTCAATTAAAGCTTTAAATGAACTGTAGAAAAGTCTATAAGTCCTGAACACTTCGGTTGTGCCGAAAAACTTCTAAAAACATAATTCATTGTTTATTTATTAATTATGAAGATCCGAAAAAAAATTGATATCAATATTAAGTAAATATTTTATGAAATAGCTATTTATTATAGTTACTAATAAATAAACATACAGTAATTATTAAAACAATACCAAACAGACTATGCAAGAACCATTAAAATTTGTTTGAGAACTTCCATTTTGTTTGTAAATAGGCAAAATTGTCGATATTGGCCACACGAAAACCCACTCTGGATGATGGAGGCACATACCGAGTTTCCACAGAAAGTTAACGAGTGGGCTGAAATTGTTGGGACTACAATTTTCGAGTCCATTTTTTATTGAAGGTTCATTAAATTCTTTTAGCCCAATAAAATGGGAAAATTTAGATGAAATAATTCAGAGCGAGCTGAAATTTTGGGAACAGACTTATTTTGTGGTACTTTTTAATATATCAAAAGTCCCCACTCGAGGACGTCGACGGAGGGGGAGGGGGAGGGGGACAAAATAGGTAAAAAATCGGTTTTTCGTAAAAAACTCGAAAAGTATCAATTTTACTGTAGAATATGTACATATGAAAACTATAGGTAATAGAAGTCCGCACAATTTCGTTTTTTTTTAACTTCGTACGACCTAGTGGAGATTTGTTTGAAATTTTGACAGTTTTGCGACGCAACGGAAACGCGCGCGTTCTTCGCTAAAATCTCAAAAATGGTCGTTCGGATCCAAAAATGTTTCAAATGAAAGTTGTAGAGAATTCAATTACGAACAATTTCCTTTTTTATTTCATTTCCATTCGATCCATATTGGCAGAGATATGAATTTTTAAACATCTTTATAGCGCGCTATCAGAACACTTGTTTCATGATAAAATCGATTAAAACTGGAAAACGATAGATCGTACGCATATAGTGTATTCAATAAAAGTTAAAGAAAATCTAATTTTGAATATGTTGGTGTATGAACAAAATCGTTTTGATAACGAGTAAATGGAGATAAAAGGGAAAAACATGAAAAATTGTCATTTTCAAGTGCATTTCTATTTTTTGATTGGCTTTAGGCAATCATGACACTAAAGGTTTTTTTTAAGAGAATTAAATTATCTGTAAAATGAGCTCCAAGCGACCTTCATACGATGAATATTTGACAAGTTACAGCTATTAAAAAAATCGGCAGCTACTGGAAGCGGCTGGAACCTCCCCACTCGGTGGATCTTTAAAGCCGAAAAGAGCATTAAAATGTGTGATAAAACGGCACTAAACGTAATCCGATCTCATCCAAAACCTTTTCAGATCTTCTGGGGCACTAAAAAAACCCTCAACTTAATGAATTTACAATCATCTATGCGAGTTATTACCTACATTATCGCCCGTTGAATAATATACTATTAGGATATTAACAACTTTAACATCACTTGAACGACTAAGAAAGTCTAGTTATCCTAAATACTAAATGTGTATTTATAGATTTAGCTAAAGCGTTTGATACTATTAGCCACGAACAAATTCTAAAAAAATTATCCGACCTCGGGTTCAGAGGAATAGCCTTGAATATTATAAAAAGTTACCTTACGGATAGAAAGCAACACGTTAAATTGAATAATCATTTAAGTGAGGCAAAACCTATAACCTGCGGATTACCGCAAGGGACAGTTTTATCACCAGTTCTATTTATAATATACCTAAATGACTTACTTACTTTGAACCTAAGCGGGGAAATAATATCTTTTGCCGACGACACGGCCGTCTTCATTAAGGGAGCAACATGGGAAGAAGTGAGAACGAAAACATCTAACAGTCTGCAAAAAATAAAATACTGGTTTGATCAACATTTATTAACAATGAATGCCTCAAAAACAAAATACTTACCTTTCTGTTCGTACCAAAGCAGTCTACCTAAATATGAAAAAATTAAATTTAGCGACGAAAATATTGAAATTAAACAAGCGAAATCAATAAAATATCTTGGAATCATGATAGATTCTCATTTAAAATGGGACAAACAAATTGAATATATATGCAAAAAAATACGTTATTTTCTCTATACATTTAAACAAACAAGCTTAATTTTAAATGACAAACAACAATTAATTATTTATAATGGACTAATTCAATCAATTTTAAAATACGGGATTATAGCCTGGGGTGGAGTAGGAAAATCGCATTTGGAACCTCTAAATAAATTACAAAAACGTTTAATAAAAATTATGTTTAAAAAAGAATTAATGTATCCGAGTAAAATTCTGTATAGCAAATATCACATATTTAAAATAAAAGAATTATATGCAGAAACTTTATTAAATTATGAAATAAAAACTAACTTGCAAAAGTATCAAACGCATCAATATAACACCAGACAGAGAGATAAGATAGTAGTACCAAGAGCACAGAAAAACATCGGGACCAAATGTTTTCTATACTTAGCGCCCAGACTATATAATATAGCACCAAATGAAATAAAAAATTCCCAGATAAGAAATTACAAAAAAATAACAAAAAAGTGGGTATCCAAATATTACGAAACAAACATTAAAAGATTACTAGAAAATGAAAACTAAATGTGTATCTACATAGAAAGTAATGAGGAAATTAACAAATAAGACAAGTCAAGAGAGGTAGAAAATGCATTAAAATTCAACTTACAAATAGAAGAAATCATTACAACTAGTAGCTTCAAATAATAGTGGAAAAATCAAGAGTGTAAAAAAAGGAGAATATATGTGTATACATATATTTTTTGTTTTACCTAATGTGTAAGCGCACTCACGTTCAAGTTTATATCATATAAACTTAAGTGAGGTATACCACGTCTTTATTTATTTATTTATGTATTCTTAGAGGTAGAAACAACAAATATGCTCAAATTAGTTTTCTAAATTATGCAAATATTTAGTTATTTATTATATGTTATATGTTATTTATTATATATTATTATTTATACATTTTATTGTGTACTTTGTCCTATGTAATATTGGATAAATAAAGCTTATTATTATTATTATTATTATTACTACAGATTTGTAAAGCAACAAACTGAAAATGGGTAAAATGATAATCTATAATAAATTCACAAACGAAGTTTCAGAAAGCATATGATATTGATATTGTTACATCTACCTTTAAAGTTTGTGACAATCCACTAAAAGTTACAAATATGCCAAAATCTTATTAACATGACATGACACCAACGTTATCGGGTGACAATGACAACCGTCAAAATTTGCTCATTGCAATCCAATCGCTCATGTCATGCGAAATGAGATCTATGCTTCATATTTGCTTTGTTTTTAATTTTTTTCACGGAAACCAAATCGAAAGGGTGGAAGTGTGATATATCGTTGAAATCAGAATTTTAACTGCTTTTCAATGGTTCCATTACAAATTGAAAGTAATTATAAAATAAACAACTTGTTGCGTCAAAATGGCACTAAACGTAATCCGATCTCAACCAAAACCTTTTCAGATCTTCTGGGGCACTAAAGAAACGCACATGCAAAGTTTCATTCAAATCCGTTCAGTAGTTTCGGCGCTATCGTGCATACACACACAGACATTTCTCAAAAACCACTTTTTTCGGTTCCTAGGACCTCAAAACGTAAAAATTTGATGTTATCTCAATTTTCATTTTTGAACCAATTTTAGTAACCTCTCACAATTTTATTGTGGAGAGGTTAAAAAAGGTTCTTGAAAACTGTTTTGTTCAGCAAAATTTAACCAATATTATTTTTTAATTCCTTCTTTTGTATATATCATTATATAATCGTTTCTTTTGATTTTACGACAAAATTTCATAAGGCCTAAATGAAAGCTTACAAAATTTCCTACAAAAAACACTTTTTTGTGTATGATTTTCAATAAGTAGCGACAAGGAACTGGCGATTGAAAAGGCGGTTGATTTTTAATTTTTAGCAAACATGTAATTTTTCATCACGTTTGAAGTACAAAAAAGTACATTTAATAATATATTTACTTCCACGTCCAGTGGAAATATAGTAAGGCAAAAAAAATTAATTCTTTTTTTGTTGAAATAGACTTAAAATGTCATGAAACGTCGAGATTTTAAATTTGAGCAAAAAAATGTCCTGTCTGTCGGTCGGTCTGTCTGTAACTTTTTTTGTGAGCACGTTTACTCTGCATGGAACCGTTTATGATATTAACTTGAAATTTGGTACACTTATGTATTATAACGAGATCTGGAACTAGATTATATTTTGATCTAATTCCGTTGGGGGGTTCGGGGGTAAATGGGGTAAATAAGGGTAAATAGGCAAAGCAAGCAAGTAAGAGTCCATAAAATTGCAATTTAGGGCATGTACGAAAAGTCAAGGTCTCAAGTTTTTTTTTTTACATCAGCAACCTCTCCTATCACTCCCAATATCACTACATTGTGAAAGGGAGTAAAAAAATAAAATATGATTTAGTATGTGTACAAGAACGAAACGCCTCAAAAAATTTTTTGGCGTTAGCCACCCCCTCTACCACCCCCACCCTATTATTAAAGGGGGGTAAAGAATTAAATTGAGATTTAGCGTGTGTACGAGAACCAAGGTAATGAAGGTGATAGAGGGGGTGGTTAATGCCCAAAAGTTTTTTGAGACGTTTAGTTCTTGTACACACACTAAATCACATTTTAACTTTTTTTACTCTCTTTCATAATAGTGTGGGGGTGATATTGGGGCTGATGTAAAAAAAAATGTTGAGACCTTGACCTTTCGTACATGCCCTAAATTGCAATTTTATGGACTCTTATTTGCTTGCTTTGCCTATTTACCCTTATTTGTCCCATTTACCCCCCGAACCCCCCAACAGAATTAGATCAAAATATAATCTAGTTCCAGATCTCATTATAATACATAAGTGTACCAAATTTTAAGTCAATATCATAAACGGTTCCAGAGTAAACGTGCGCACAAAAAAGTTACAGACAGACCGACCGACAGACGTTTCATGACATTTTAAGCCTATTTCAACAAAAAAAATTTTTTTTTACGTTACTATACTTCCACGTCCAGTGGAATAGCTATTTGTCTAAATGCACTTGAAAATTTTTCATATTTTTTCCCTTTTATCTCCATTCACTCGTTATCAAAACGATTTTGTACATACACCAACATATTCAAAATTGATTCTCTTTAACTTTCATTAGATACACTATATGCGTACGACCTATCGTTTTCGAGTTTTAATCGATTTTATCATGACACAAGTGTTCTGATAGCGCGCTATAAAGATGTTTAAAAATTCATATATCTGCCAATATTGATCGAATGGAAATGAAAAATAAAATGAAATTGTTCGTAATCGAATTCTCTACAACTGTCACTTGAAACATTTTGCGATCTGAACGACCATTTTCCTGTCAAAATTTCAAGAAAACCTATCTCGGCTCCAATAGGTTGTACGATGTTAAAAAAAATAATACTGTGCGGATTTTTATTACCTATAATTTTCATATGCACATATTCTACACAGTAAAATTGATACTTTCCAAGTTTTTGCGAAAAACCGATTTTTTACATACTTTCTTCCCCCCCCCCCCTCGCCTCCGCCGGCGTCTACAGGTGGGGACTTTTGGTATGTTAAAAAGTACCACAATATAAGCCTGTTCCCAAAATTTCAGCCCTCTCTGAATTATTTCAATCAAATCCACAAATTTCGTCCCATTTTATTGGGCTATATCTCCAGACATAGCCAGCCTCCCAAAGTGAGACCTAATAGCCGACAAAATTTCTAGCTACGCCATTGGTAAGAGAAATGTTAATTCAAATCACTTCACATGGGGATTCTAAAGTAAATCTAATAAGCGCCTACGCTCCCACTCTGGATGCAAGTCACGAAACCAAGGAAAGCTTCTATCAACAGCTGGAAGAAACCCTCTGTAGAATACCTAAAACGGAACGACTCGTTATTCTTGGTGATTTTAACGCTAGAGTAGGGAGAGATGCAGACACCTGGCCAGGCATCATAGGCAAGAACGGTTTGGGCAACATGAACGCTAACGGTCAACTACTCCTAACTAAATGCGCCGAACATGATCTTGTTATAACAAACACCATTTTCCGACAAAAGGATAAATTTAAAGGCACCTGGCGTCACCCCAGATCAGGTCACTGGCATCTACTGGACTATGTTATCGTACGTAGGAAGCATCTCAAGGACGTCCAAATTACAAAGGCGCGCATTGATAGCGAATGTTGGACCGATCATCGTCCTGTTGTCTCTAAAATGAAAATTGTTATGAGACCCAAACACCGAAGAACTCAAGTAAAACGTAGACCCCGTCTCTGTATTAGTAAATTGCGTGACCAACAAACCGTCGAACAGCTAAAGCAAAAAGTTCAAGAGAATTTGAGTGCATTAGAAGAAACCAATTCTGTAGATGTCGCTACTACCTGGTCACAAATTAAAGACAGTTTAAAAAGTGCGAGTGAGGAAATTCTTGGCACTGCAGCAAGTAAAAAACAGGAGGACTGGTTCAATGATAATGAAGCTTTTATACAAGAACTTCTTAACCGCAAACATATTGCCTTCCAAAACGCTATCAACCACCCCAACGACTCATCAAAAGCAGAAGCTTTTACCCAATCTAAGAATGAAACGCAACGCGAAATCAGAAGAATAAAGAACGAGTGGTGGGCAAGCAAGGCCAGAGAAATTCAAAGGTACGCCGATTCACACGACTACAGGAATTTCTTTCAAGGAGTAAAAGCAGTGTACGGCCCCAGTCGGAAAAATATGTGCCCTATTAAAGATTTGAATGGAAATCTCCTCAAAGAAGACCAGGAAATAAGAGCCCGATGGAAAGAACACTACTCTAACATTCTTAACCAGCAAAGTCAAGCCGATCACGATATTATAAATCTTATCCCTCAATATGACACCTTCGAAGACTTAGATAAACCACTAACAACGGAAGAGATCTTAACCGCCATTGGGCAGCTAAAAAATAACAAATCTCCCGGCGCCGACTCACTCCCAGCTGAGATCTTTAAAGCTGTGTCGTCAGAGCTCATACCCTACCTCAAAAAACTGTTTGATATCGTGTGGGAAAGTGGTCAAGCTCCGCAGGAGTTTCGTGATACACTTTTAATCAACCTCTTCAAAAACAAAGGGAGCGCTGCGGACTGTGGAAATTACAGGGGTATAGCTCTCCTGGCTGTTGGAGGGAAGATACTCACTAAAGCGATGGCAAATAGGCTAACACCTGTTATGGAAAAGTTACTTCCTGAAACACAGAGTGGCTTTAGACCAAACCGAGGCACATCGGATTTAATCTTCACACTTAAACAGCTTCAAGAAAAAGCACTCGAACATCAAGGAGAAATTCACATGGCCTTCATTGATTTAACCAAGGCGTTTGACTCGGTGGACAGGGAAGTGCTCTGGAAAATTATGTTCCGCTTAGGTATCCCTAGAAAATTTGTGGAAGTATGTCGCAGTCTACATACAAACAACAACGCCCAGGTTATGTATAATAATGAGGCAACCGAACCTTTCCAAACCCTCACTGGAGTTAGGCAGGGATGTGTCCTGGCACCCTTACTCTTTAATTTGTTTACCACTGCTCTAACAATTATTGTTGACAACAAACTGACAGTCAGAGGAATAGGTCTCAGATACCGTTTTGATGGCGGTCTCTTTAACATAGGGCGCTTTAGAGCTTTCACGAAGACACGCACACGATTCATTTGTGATCTCCAGTATGCGGATGACTGTGCACTTTTAGCCTCTACGCCGGAAGAGCTTCAAGAACTTTTAGATGTGTATGCCCAGAGCTATGATTCCTTGGGACTTAAAATCAACATTGGAAAGACTAAGATTATGTCAACTCCTCATCAAGTGAACCAAATAGACATTACACTTAACGGAAATTCTCTTGAAGTGGTGGATCAGTTCAATTACTTAGGCAACGTTGTTAATGACAAAGCAAACATGGACAGCGAGATTCGCAATAGAATTAACGCTGCATCTAGAGCACTCTGGGGACTTAGAGAGAGAGTATTTGACAACCACGACCTTGCTTTATCAACGAAAATGGCTGTCTACAGAGCAGTTGTCATTCCAACACTGCTATATGGATGTGAAAGCTGGGTCACTTACCGTCGTCATGTGAAAGAATTAGAACGTTTTCAGCAAAGACACCTCAGAAGTATGATGAAAATCCGTTGGTTCCATCACATATCAAACGTGGAAGTACTCAGGAGAGCAAACAGCCTTCCAATTGAGGTGCTTATTTCAAGAGCACGCCTAAGATGGGCAGGTCACGTTCATCGTATGCATGATAACCGCCTTCCTAAATGTACACTTTATGGTGAATTGCTAAGCGGTAGAAGAAGGCGTGGTGGTCAACGAAAGAGGTTCAAGGACGCTCTCCATGAAAATCTAAAATCCTGCGGTATTGCAGACGAGCAATGGGAACAACTTGCAGCGGACAGAACCGAATGGCGAGGGGTGGTGGCCAGCTATCAAGGAAATGTTGCTGCAAGAAGGCCGAATCCAAGACCTAACCAGGTCTATGTTTGTCCTGACTGCGGTCGACATGTGCTCTCCCGAATTGGCCTCTATAGCCATAGTCGTGTGCACCGTAGATGAATGGGAATTACAATAGACTACACCTTTTACTTGTTTTTTATTGTACACAATTTATCGACTGTAACATTTTTATACTCGGACTCGAGGAACGGCTAATAATAATAATAACATGGGGATTCCTCAGTTTTCTTCATCAGCGTCGATTGGCACCTGCTTTTAACGTCAGATTTTATTTTTATACCTCTGGATACTGGGATTTTCTGAGAAGTCACTTGTAGACCTGCTTATATCATACCCATAGTAATTATCATCTTTAGCATGCATAAGCTACGTACGGTTTTTTCTCTATATAACTGTCGGTTAGCAACTTTTGCTTTTTGTTGACTAAATAAATTTCCAAATTAATTGAGTGTCAAGTACCATTCAGGATGTAGGATTGCAACTGATTAACCCGACATTTTTATTAGCATACACGACAGGGGATTTCTGATTTCTTTCATTACCTTCGTATTTTTTTATAAAGACCTTAGTCCAGTGTAATTTAATGAATATTCCATAGTATATCTATCTATATCACGGGGCGAAATCTTAAATAAATTCAACTACCTGACACCCACCTTAACATTAGACCTGCATAAAAAAGATATGCGTAAAACGTATGTAAATATTTCATTTTAAAACGATACATTACACTTAGACAAGTATAAAATTATAATAAGTTTTTTAGCGTACTATTATACTAATGAAAAAGCGGCGTGCGGTATGAAACCTCCTAAGGATAAGGATCTTGTCTATATGATGTCAACAAGTAATTTAGCTGTTTGATGGGTATGATTTTGTATTATAATTCAGCAATAAAAATAATAAGCAAAAGAACTTGTAATGAATAGTTATACGCAACTTTAAGGTCAAACTTAATAGAAGTGGGTGCAAAAAATATTTATAAAAATAGCAATTAAATCCAATCGATGTCATAATAGTGATTAGTGATATAATGGATTCTTCTAGGCGTGTAAAAATTGCAAATCACAATCACATTAGGGTTATATTTGGCAGGAATTAATACACGTACTAAATTAACATATGAAACATATAAATATAACATAAAAGAATTCCTGTGGGTTTGACGGCATTACTGGGTCATTATTACTTAATATAATTAATTATATTTCTGTTCCCATTAGTATATTAATAAATGTATCTTTTTGTGAAGGAACTTTTCCAAGTATTTTGAAAAATCTATTGTGATACCAATTCACAAAAAAGGTGATAAGTCCCAAATTTCTAATTATAGAGGAGTGGTTTTGTTGTCAATTTTTTCTAAACTTTATGAAAAGGCTTATTACATAAGATTGTCTAACTTTTTACAGGCTGAAAACTTGCTTACAAATAATCAGTTTGGATTTAGAAATGGTATGTCTACGCAAGATGCAGTTTTATTACTTTACAACTTTATATTACATAATTTTGATACAAAATATAAGACAGCCACTATTTTTTTCACTTAACTCGTGCCTTTGATACGGTAAATCATGAGTTGCTGGCGGATAAACTTTCAAAATACGGAATAAGAGGTGCTCCTCTAAACTGGATTAAATCTTATTTGAACGACAGGTCACAAGAAGTTCATTTAAAGCATGATGGAGAAGTATATTTAAATCTCCTGCCTGTTTTACTCATACAGGTGTTCCCCAAGGAAGCGTATTGGGACCTCTTTTATTTATAATATTTATTAATGATCTAGTTAATGTCAATATGGTTAACAATACTCTTATCACTCTATTTGCAGATGATACTACCGCATAAGTTTCCGCTAATAACTTAGACATAAGTATACAATTAAAAACAGTTATTTCATCTATTGAAAATTATTGTGTCGAAGAAGGCCTTGCACTTAATAGCCTCAAAACTGGTTTCCTTTTATGTACACCTAAAAATCTCAATGAAACTGTACTTGTAAGAATCAATGGACAAAGTATAAAACAAAATGACACAGTAAAATTTTGAGGACTTCACCTTGATTCTCACTTATCCGTGGAGTTATCACATTGATTCTATAATAAATAAACTTAACAGAACTTGTCTTCCTATTTGAAAATTAAGAACCATGTCGGTCTAAATATTTTGAAAATGTATTATTTTGGATATGTATATTCATGGTTGAACTATTGTATAATATGTTGGGGAAATAGTAATAGAGTTGGGGAACTTTTCATCTTGCAAAAGAAAATAGTTCGAACCATGACATTTAAAGATGCACGTTATTCCTGCAGGAATCTATTCTCGGGACTTGGCATCTTAACAATTGCTAGTCTATATATTTTTAACTGTGTTTGCTATTTAAAAAATAATCAAGATAAATCTGTTAACAACAGATCAGAAATAAACAATTATTCTTTAAGGCCCACTTACAATATAGACGTACCCCATCATAGACTCTCATTGGTAGCTAATGGACCTTTGATAATGCCCATTAAATTATTCAACAAACTACTCCTGTCTCTAAAAACATTATCTAGCAACAAAGTGTTTAAAAATAGAGTAAAGATTATGCTTTTAAAATACGGTTTTTATTCAGTATCCGAATACCTTAATTGTGCCAATATGGAAGAGTGACGTCGGGTTTATAACTATTTTTATTTTAGATTTTTTTTGACTTTTGACATGAGGATCACTTGACCATTTAGTACATTTCGGTATCTTTGGGATAGCGACATGTAAAATAGTCAGCAGGCGCCATCTAGCGGTCCAGTGTCTGTTGCAATCGAAAAATAAATAGCCTGACTAGGCTTAACATAGTTCAAATGTGCTTTTTAGAGGGCGTAATATTAAAACATAATATTTTTAGTCGCAAACTCCTCTATAAATTGCAATTCGATTGCAACAAACACCAGCCCAAAGACTGATCCTACTTAAAGGAGCTCTGAGCTCTCGTGCCAGTCGTCACACACCACTTGCAGACTGCAGTTTCGAGCTGTTGGCTCCCATCAGTTCAAGGTAGCAGCATAAAAAGCACATTTGAACTATGCTAAGAGTCAGGCTATTTATTTTTCGATTGCAACGGACACCGGGCCGCTAGATGGCGCCTGCTTACTATTTTACATGTCGCTATCCCAAAGATACCGAAATGTACTAAATGGTCAAGTGATCCTCGTGTCGGTCGTCACATGCACCTTGCCTACCGCCAACCATCACCATCGTTTTTCTCACTCTCGGAAACAGAGGAAGAAATGTATTGTAAAAGATACTGCAAACTTTTGATGTTTTGGTCTTTTTTGTACAGTTGATTTCAAAAAAAAAACTGGTACACTTTCTTTTAGCTATGTAAATCATTCGTTCTTTGATTGATATTAATAATCTTACAAATGTCACTTTGACGTTAATCAGTGGCGTCATTATTAAAAATGGTTCGACATACAGATATTCAAAAACTTCGAATTGTTTTTAAAATTGAAGATGGTTGGTCCATAAGAAAACTTGCTCCTGAATTCAATGTGAGTAAAACCACAATAATGAGTGTTAAAAAACAATGGAAAACTAACCAAACGGTATCCCATAAAGTTGGTTCCAGTAGACCCATAAAGAGCAATAATCAAGAAGATGAAAATCTTATAAATTACCTAAGAGAAAACCCTTTTCAGACTGCAGTAAATGCAATTTCAGAGACAAATTTCCCTGCTTCGGTACCTATTGCTCGCAGAAGAATAAAACTAGGAAGCGAATTGAAGAGTTGTTCAGTTGTTCTGACGAAAAGGTTTTTAAATCCTGTAACGATGGACATGTTCGCGTATATAGGCCACCTTCCACTAGATACGACGAAAAATATACTTTCGATCTACAAATATCAGGAACGTTTTAAGTCAATGTTTGGGCTTGTATGAGCCAAAATGGGTTAGGTGTGTGTTGGGAGATCTTGTCGCAAGAAGTTGACCTTGCAAGAAATCTGATTTTGTCCATGCCTGCAAGTTTTAGACGCTAATGGAGCAATGACAAAATATTAGTTAATTCTGTATTACGTAGTTGAAGTTCATTTATTTTATATTTTTTATTGTATTTTTATGTTCAGTTTGCATTGTTTACATTTTTTAAATCTCAAGTTGTATTTTTGTGTTCTTATTTTAAAAATAGAATTATCATTATTCAGTTAGTATTTTAATTACAACCATTAGTAGAATTATCCGTAACAAATATTATTTTATTAAACAATAATATGGCAGGCTTGAAAATGTTTTGAAAATTTTCTAATTATTTTTTTAAATTCCATTTGAATAAAATTAAAAAGAAAGGTTTAATAAGTTTAAAAACACTAAGAACACCGGTCTCCTTCAAAAACCCAGATCCGGGGTAAATCACCTCTTCTCCACCCCCATCTCGACATGCCTGGCCAGCCCTATTTACAGACATATGCACACAACTAAACTATTAAGATTTTCGATTACAAGATTTGTACCAGTTTTTTTTTAAATCAACTGTACACACAAATAGTTCGATTTGGCTGCGGATTATCTGGAAATCTATCTCCGTAAACCGTGACTGCCATCTCAGCGTCAAAACTGCACTGATAATAAATACTAATCATATCGAATTTGGTATTATTGGTGTACACCATAAATACTGATATAAAACTTGTCTTAGAACTCGACAACGCAACATATAACAGTGACAATCTGTCAAATTTGTTAATAACTGTATACATTGTTTTCCACTAACCATGGCATAGCTGATTTTTACGATTCAATGATATGAATTGGGATTTTCGTAAAATATTAAATATTGACAATATCAGTAAAATTTTTGACATGTTTTCTATCGTTAGAAAGAGAAAAAATAAACGGAATTAATGGTGTCATGGCCTACTTTGATTTGTTTTTATTATGGGATCCTATATTTATAGCTTTTTATATTTATATTTTTATATAGTTATATGTATATTTCTATTTTTATGCTTTGTCAACAAGACAAAATGCTTCTGTTCAATAAAGTATATTTTGATTAATTTATTGATTGAATATTTCTACTGCCTACAAGATTAGTCAACTGAAAATGGAAACAAAATTTTGCCAAAATATCATATGAGAAGTCCTCTTCAGGATCAACATTTCCTAATATAAGTACCATTACATGAAGGTAAAAATAAAGAAAAAACAACATATAAGTTTATTATTCTGTTTATTTACCTAATTTGTCTTGATACATATTAAAATAAATGTTTATCCAGCAAAAGATGTAATAAAGATGGAAAATTTAATCTCGAGATTAATGCTCGTCTAATTGAAGCACAGTAATCCTTTGCTATATATAGTATAATATAACAATATTATTAGATTAACAATTGTCGTTAATCAAATAAATAGAACCTTGCGATTTATTTTTCTCAGAAAAAACACAGTGAAAACAACTATCGTAGCAATGAGCCAATATGGCTCGTACACACCACAACAAATCTTAAAGAATAATAGGAGGGGTAGACCGCTACGCCAAGTGCTTCTAAATATTCAGTATTTTTTATAAAATTAAAAAGGGTTACCCACTCTATTCATTCTAGGCGCATGCACAGTGGAATTGCCGACAAAATCATTTCCATTGACTTCCACAGCGGTCTACCCTTCGGAATAATATCTCATATTACTTAATACTTACTCAGTATACAGGGTGTCATTGAAAGGACTGTACAAAGCACGTATTCCCAAAGCCAAAACAAAAGGATTTGACCTCTCATCCCTACCTAAAAATATCCTATGAAAATTGTTGTTTTTTTTATTTAATAGCAAATGCTATTGCACAAAAACAAATCAACATTGTCCCGGTTACTACATCAGAATGGGAAGATTCTGAGTCAACTAGCCGCAGTTCTGATAAGCTTAAGAGACTGCCGAAATCCAGGCAAAAGAGGTCAGTTATATTTCTATTCTCAAACCATTCACTTCGTATATTTAAACTTAAAATCTGTAACCACTTTTTGTTACAGTTTTGTTTAATAAGTAATAACTCTTTCTGAAGAACATTTAATTAGTTGTACCCACACAACATCAGGCATAGAACCTTTGGTCTTTGGTGCTCCTAAACGAGAACATTGCTTCCCTTGGTTGGAAAAACATCCTAACATTTATGGGAGGGTTAAAAAGGGTAAAAGTGAGGTCATATCATTCGGGTTTGGGGAATATGTAGCTTCTGTACAGACCTTACGTAAATACAAACACAAAAATAATTTAGAGTCTAAACATAAATACTCAGGACCAGTACTACTGAGAATCACTCGAAGAGCTACTGCTAGAGTCCGTCGACATGGCCTCTACGTCATCGTTCTCCTGTTTATGGTTTCTTGTGTCCATTGGTACTGTGCCCTGCCCCACGCTGATATGCATTTCACCCGAGGGATGCCATGCAAATTGGTTTTGCTGAGAGGCAGGGATCTCTGGAAAAAACACAAGATTTAGCGGCCGACACAATACACTGTCAAGATATAAGGCAGTTTCTAATAGGTCAGAACTATATTTATATACATGAAGAAAATTTTAATTTCGTTTTTACTTTTTATATACAACCAACTAAGAACATACCTCCTGGATGACCTGGCCTATGCAAATCGGACATACTATTGTGTTGCGCCAGCAAATGCCCATTATTAGGATCGCTTAACCGTCCCAACAAACCTAACCTCATTTCGATATCGGTTGGGTATGGTCTACGAGGATCCCCTTGTTGCCAGGTCAAAGGAGCACAAATAGCATTTGAAGCGCTTATTCTATGCGCGAATTTTATTAATTCCTCTGACGACACAGGTCTTCTATTTGCCCTGGCGATTGACTGCAATTTCTGGTTCGCCTGATATATCGCCGTGGATAAAATTTGTTCGGCTTCCTTTAGCTGCTTCTGAAGGTGGTTGATATCTTGATCTTGCCTTTCCACTTCTGCTTTTAGTACGTCGAGCTTTTTATTTATTTGAGCTTGCTCCGCTGCTAATTTTAAAGTATCTTTTAATTCGTTATCTTTTGCTACCAGAAGATCTGTCAACTGAGCGTATTCTGGTCCAGAGAGCTTCGCACTTTTCGGGGCGATTGCATTTTCTATGATTTCTCTACAACAAAAGGGGGAATTAAATGAAAAACTGGATGAAGAAAGAACCCACTCACTTGGAAATTAATTCGATATCGTCTATTATGTATAACAATTTCTCCTTTGTACTTATTTGAGAGGACATGTTGAAATTTACTAGTAAATGTTATTATACGATAAATGAAACGCCGTATTATAATATTATAATAAAAAGAAAACCATAAGAGAGCAATAATACACACTAATGTTATGAACAGGCTGTCAGTTGTCAGTTACTGTCAAAAGCACGCCATGGAGTCAAAAGACAACCACGAGAGATGTGTCTCTGTGAAGATAACTGAAGTGATTAGCTCAGTGTTTAATACATAGATGTCAGGCTGCAACGGAAATTATAAATTTAAATATAAGTGAGTAAAGGTGTACTATGACACATGAATTTGATACACTAAATATTTCAAGATATGCTTAGCTCATGCCTAAAGTATGATTTACGAATTATTAGTATAAATGTTTATCTTGGTTCTACAAGTCATCGTATTCACACTGACATCCATGAACGAATATACTAACTACATGTAGTATATCCACTTCGATATATAGTTTTCTGTCATCGATGTATTGATTGTTGCATATGTAAATGCAACGGTGGCAAGTGTTGCAAAACTTCAAATTATAAATCAGCGGTATCAAAAAGTTTATAGAACTGAAACGTGCGGAAGTTAGGTTAGAAATTAAAGCTCCGTATTGTTCAAAGTATTTTTTAGTATTACTATTTATTCTGTATTAAATAACTGATTTATAGCAACCTAGAAAAATACAATGCCCACAGTTGGAGTTAAACGTGATTTATTATTTGAGTCGTTAGGAAAAACATACAGTAAGTGTCTCTACTCTATAACAGTAATATTTGTAAAAATCTACTGTTATAATTTCAGCTGACGATGAATTCCAGCAGTTATGTTTTCAATTTGGCTTGGAGCTAGATGAAGTTGTAAGTATTTTTATTAATTCTAAACCGACGTTACTAAATCTGTCATAACGTGTAGACCACCGAGAAACAAATGATAACCAAAGAGCAAGGGGAGGAATCACAGCTGTCTTCTGGAGCATCTGAGGATATCATTTATCGTATCGATATACCAGCAAACCGATATGACTTATTGTGTCTGGAGGGTTTGGTTCTTGGCTTGTTAATTTTCCAAGGAAAGTAAGTTCAACAATCGTAATAGAAAATATGAAGGATTAGACGTGTTGTTTGCTATGATTTCATATTATTTTAGGGTCCCACCTCCTATATTTAAAGCAGTTAAACCTTCCGAGGGCGACTTGCAAAAGTTGATCGTAAAGCCTGATACCGCCAAGATTCGTCCGTTTGCTGTAGCGGCAATTTTACGAAATATACAATTTAATCAAGACACATACAACAGCTTCATAGATTTGCAGGATAAATTGCACCAAAATATTTGCCGTAAGAGGTCTCTGGTGGCCATAGGGACACACGATTATGATACCATTAAAGGACCTTTCTTCTATGATGCGAAACCTCCCAAAGAGATAAAATTTGTACCTTTGAACCAGGACAAAGAGTACACAGCAGAAGAATTAATGACCTTATATTCGGTAATTTGTTACGTTATTAGTAGAAGGTCTGAGAACTTACATTTACTTCTATTTCATTCTTTGTTAGATTTTTCTGCTTTGCTTTGTTAATATTATTTATAACCAGGGTTGGCATGTTTTAATCAAATGTTTAAAACATCGCACTGTAATATGCAATTATTACACTTAACGCGCCAGATTTGTAACTTTGGTTGCAGTCTGATTACTTTCCTTATAGTAAAATAAGGATTTATAGAGGAGTTTGCGACTAAAATATTATGTTTAATATTCCGCCCTCTAAAAGCACATTTGAACTATGCTAAGCCAAGTCAGGCTGTTTATTTTTCGATTGCAACAGACACTGGACCGCTAGATGGCGCCTGCTGGCTGTTTTACATGTCGCTATTGTAAAAATACCGGGATGTACTATAGTCAAAGGATTCTCATGTCGGTCGTCGCATACCTACCTTGCACTGACGAGAGCCAACAGCTCGAAACTGCAGTCTGCAAGTGGTGTGTGACGACTGGCAAGGGAGCTCCTTTAAGTAGGATCAGTCTTTCGGCTGGTGTTTGTTGCAATCGAAGCATTAGCGTTTTGATGGTAATATGCAATTATTACACTTAACGCGCCAGATTTGTAACTTTGGTTGCAGTCTGGTTACAGTGGTTACTTTCCTTATAGTAAAATAAGGATTTATAGAGGAGTTTGCGACTAAAATATTATGTTTAAACGCACTGTTGGTTAGACAAATGTTTAAAACATATTTAATACACAATGTGATGTTTTAAACAACTATTTAAAACGCAGTTCAATGTTTTAAACAAATGTATTATTTTAGAGTTTGTGGAAAAGTGCCGATGAGGGTCTCCCAATGGTATAGCCATCTGTCATCAAGTAGTAGTAGCAGATACAGTAATTTGCTATCATTTAGTCTTAGTTTTAAACGTTTTAAACTTATTTTAAACATACCATTTAAAACATTGAAAAAAAAAACTGTTTTAAACAAAAAAAAAATGTATTTTTTTCCAACCCTGTTTGTTACTGAATAAATAAGTATGAATGCATTTACGTTGGTAATTTTTGTTTTAGACGCACGTCCAGCTCAAACAATACCTACCTATTATCAAGGATAGCCCCGTTTACCCTGTTATAACAGACAGCAATGGTATTGTTTTGTCCATGCCACCCATAATCAATGGAGATCATTCAAAAATAACTCTGAACACTAAAAATGTGTTTATAGAAAGCACCGCCACTGATTTAACGAAGGTAATAATTTTATGATTACTATAACCGTCCGGGATAGTGTTTTGTATTTTTTCTAGGCAAGAATCGTCCTAGATACACTGGTGTGCATGTTCAGCACTTATTGCTCTAACAAATATACCGTAGAATACTGTGAGGTCATCAATCCGAGTGGCACCTCAGTTCTATACCCTGAGTTGGAATACAGAACTGAAATTGTGTCTGTTAGAAGAACTAATAAAAAAATTGGAATAAGGTAATCCTTTTTATGCGTACTATAGTATATCTCAGTGGTTAAACATCTAAATACTTAAATTTGCTGGTTCTGTTCACTGTACTACATTGAAGTAATCTATGAAGCCCCGAAAATAGGCAACACCCTCATATGTAGGTTGTTCTTGGACGGCTATCAAACAGGAAACCTGTCAGTCATCAATATTTAAAATCAGCCTTTATGCTCCTTAATTCTAGTTAGAATTGATGGATGAATTTGTCCAACATCTAACTTTGGCAATGTATATTTCAAATCTGTAAACTTGTTCACCTAAAGCATGCCATGGTTTGTGCTCGTCTTAAAACCAATAAATTTTTTTCCAACACTGATATGTCGGCTTATAATTCACCTAACTTTTAGCGAGAGTCCCGAAAGCATAATCAAACTGCTGTCGAAGATGTGCCTTAAGTCCGAACTTACCTCCAATGGAGATGACGTCAAGGTTATAGTCCCTCCTACAAGACACGATATTATTCACGCCCACGATATTTATGAGGACGTCGCCATAGCTTATGGATACAATAATATCAGGCGTACCTTGCCAAAGACTAGCACCATCGGACATCAGTTGCCTTTGAACAAGTTGTCGGATTTGCTCAGGAACTCAATCGCAGAGGCTGGATTCACTGAGGCATTAACCTTCACTTTAGTAAGTTCACTCTGAAGAAAATAAGATTAGGGGAAGGGATTTTATAAATTTAAACGTCGCCGTGGTGTACAAATTAATGTTTTATTCGATTCTGCATACATGAATGAATCAGCAATAGACATGCAAAATTTCCTGTTATAGCACAGCATATCATTTATAAATATGTTATATAGCAAAGTCCCTAGCTGAGAACCTTGTGGAACACCTAATGTTGGTCTGATTTATTCACTAAATAAGATTTAAATATATAACCGTGGTTCAGTCTGTCGAGGAGTTTGGGAAAATTCACATAAATAACATTGTCGGGACCTCCATCATTTAGGTATTCCGGTAAAAACTAAATAATAAACATCAAACTAGCAATAGATCTGTAAATTTTTCGATTATCAGCGTATAGTATCGTTTTGCAAAGTATATCATCAATGATATCCTTCATAAGGATGGCATAGAAATAGAAACGATTTATTGATCAATATTATTATTATTACCTTAGTTTTACAACGCATTTACAAATATGTGTAAAATATAAATAAATGGAAACAACAAATGTTGAATCACTAATCTAGTAATGTATCGTCACATAGCAAACCCCATGCACAGGTCCTTGTGGGACACTGGCTCTATTAAGTTGTACATTGTAAAGATTATATTGTGGTGGGGCAATAGTGCGTCTGACTTCGAAGCTGTCTACTGCTCTCTACAGATAGACTCAAACACCCCTAAATGTAAACAAATATTTGGGCGATTGTACAGTATTACAAATTATAATAGGTTTTCTCAATATTTACTGTTTACAGTCTGATTGAAGAAGAGTCTTTATTAGAGATGAACTTTTTAATGTGTTTTATGAATGTTTAATCCACGCCTTTAGTAGAGTCTTTCCCATTCAAAAGATTAAAATAAGAAATAAAAAACCTTGGATAACTAAAGGCATAAAAACTTCTGCAAAAAAATATACGAATTTTACAGTACATACGAAAATTACAAATGGGGCATTTTTCTTTAATTATTATGCAAAATACCGTAAGATTAAAAAAAATAATTAAAGCAATAAAAGTAAGCTATAACAATACTAGAGTCGAACAAGCAAATAATAAGCCTAAGGAGAGTTGGGCAATTATAAACGAGCTTAGAGATAAAAACAATGCATCTATAAATTCGAATGACCTGAATAACTATTATTGTTCAATTGCAGATAAATTAACTGAAAATATAATCCCTTTAACAGATCCTCTGAGTTATATAATGGAAATAAATAATAGTCAAGTATCACATTTGTTCAATACTAATATAGTTGAATTGAGAGAAATTATGAAGTACATAAAAAATAAAAATGCTTCTGGCGTTGATGAAATGTCTATAAAAATATTTGAAAATCCACCAGAATCTGCTCTGGATGTACTAGTTTGTCTTATAAATAGGTCTTTTCAATCAGCAGCTTTCCCATCTTTTTTAAATATTTCTCTAGTTATTCCACTAAAGGCCGGGATGTAGAAAACCCATCCAACTACCGGCTCATATAGTTAATTTTCACACTAGCTAAAATTATAGAAAAACTAATAGAAAAAGGTTATTGAGTTTTTGTTATCTGTCAATTTACTAAGTGCCAATCAATTGGCTTTCAACACAATAAAAGACTAATGACGCAATGTTCTCCTTCATAAATACTCTTTACACCAAAGTAAATGAAGGGGAGATCGCTGCTGCCATATTCTGCGATCTGTCAAAAGCCTTTGAATTTGTTCAACCTGGAATATTGCTGCAAAAATTGGAGGGTTATGGTTTCAGAGGCAGTACTCTTGAAATCTTATCTATAAGGCCCTAAGCAAATGGTTAAAATCCAAATTGGTCCATTGAACTTAACAACTGTGGGGTACCTCAAGGCTCTGTACTTGGTCCAATTCTATTACTTCCACGTCCAGTGGAAGTATAGTAACGCAAAAAAAATTAAAGATTTTTTTTGTTGAAATAGGCTTAAAATGTCATGAGACGTCGAAATTTTAAATTTGAGAGAGAAAAATTCCTGTCTGACGTCAGTCTGTAACTTTTTTTTTGTGTACGTTTACTCTGGAACCGTTTATGATATTGATTTGAAATTTGGTACACTTATGTATTATAATGAGATCTGGAACTAGATTATATTTTGATCTAATTCCGTTGGGGGGTTCGGGGGGTAAATGGGGTAAATAGGCAAAGCAATCTTGGTCCAATTCTATTGCAAATAAAAAAAAAAAAAATTTTTTTGTTGAAATAGGCTTAAAATGTCATGAGACGTCGAAATTTTAAATTTGAGAGAAAAAAAATCCCTGTCTGTCAGTCTGTAACTTTTTTTTGTGTGCACGTTTAATCTGGAACCGTTTATGATACTGATTTGAAATTTGGTACACTTATGTATTATAATGAGATCTGGAACTAGATTATATTTTGATCTAATTCCGTTGGGGGGTTCGGGGGATAAATGGGGTAAATAGGCAAAGCAAGCAAGTAAGAGTCCATAATATTGCAATTTAGGGCATGTACGAAAAGTCAAGGGCTTAAAAAAAATTTGGCATCAGCCCCCCCCCTCCCACTATCACCCCCAATACCACCCCCCACACTATTATAAAGGGAAGCAAAAAAAATAAAATGTGATTATATTGTATACAACGAAACGTCTCAAAAAATTTTTTTGGTTTTGGCGTTAGCTACCCCCTCTACCACCTCCTTTGCCACCCCCGCCCTATTATTAAAGAGAATAAAAAATTAAATTGGGATTTAGTTTGTATACACGAACCAAGGGACTATAAAAAAATTTTTGGCAATAACCACCCCACTCTGCCACCCCTATTGACACCCCCACCCTATTGTTAAAGGGAGTAAAAATGAAATTGGGATTTAGTGTGTATAAGAGAACCAAGGGCCTTTAAAAAATTGGTATTTTTTTAAATTTATAGCTATTGTATAATTCATATATATATATATATATATATATATGGTTATTATACATGATTTGCAGGAAACAACTACTCAGCGGGCAAATACCCCGACCTGCATTGAATTATACCTTACAAATCATGAAAAATTGGTAGCCAATGTCATTTATCAACTCCCTGACCAGACATAGACCGGTTTCGAACTTATTAGTTCTCATCAGTATGCCATAGGTCATGGAGCAGACAAATGACAGTGGCCAACCTGCTAGTCTTATACAGACTAATGTAAATGGTGTAGTGGTGAGAGGTAAGTGAATCCTCTCATGTGGTCTAATGCTACTATACACCAGACATCATGGATGTCTCCATGGTGCATATATATATATATATATATATATATTGCAATCTGTAATTTTTTTAAGAGAAATTAATTTCTTAATTGACATAAAAGCATCTTTTAGTGTTCCAGAGATGATGTATCGAAGAAATTAGGCATCGACTCCATCGATAAAGTCCCAGCCGTGCACATTTCAAACCCAAAAACCTTGGAATTCCAAGTTTGCCGTACCACTTTACTGTCAGGAATTTTGAAAACGATAGCAGCAAATAAGAAGATGCCACTACCTCTAAAAATCTTCGAGGTTTCTGACGTCGTACTTAAAGATCCCGAAGCAGGTAATGCTAAAATGGCTCCAAAGGGCACTAAATTTGAAATACAGGGTGTAATTAGTTTCATGTCATTAAAAAAACTGGTAATGTGAACGACCAGATCAACAAAAAAGTCTTATATAACGTAGGGTCTAAATTCCATAATTTTGGAGAAAAAAATGTTTAAAAAAGTAATTAGTTGTTAATAAAATTGGTTGAGAACTTCTGGAATATTGAGGTAGGCAAAGTATTCCAGAATGGAAGTGAAAGTTGTATGCTTTGTTAGCTATACCTACA
This sequence comes from Leptura quadrifasciata, assembly GCA_963675555.1. Taxonomy (NCBI): domain Eukaryota; kingdom Metazoa; phylum Arthropoda; class Insecta; order Coleoptera; family Cerambycidae; genus Leptura; species Leptura quadrifasciata. The sequence goes on along the minus strand of OY776681.1, from coordinate 5,280,389 downwards.
TCTCTCTAATTGTCATAAAAATTTTAAAGGCCTGCCGCCGTGTGTCGCCGATAAAGTAGCGGCGGCGTTTTAATGTGCATAGAGACCATAAAATAATGATCCTAATTTACCCAACGTGTTGAACGGAGTGCATATGTCTTTACTTCGTCGCGCTGAAAAGTGTATTATGTAGATGGAGGACATTTCGAACAACTTATGTGAACAAACAACACTGGTAAGTTATCATTTGTTGCCTGTCACTGTGCAATTTCTTTTCATGGAAAATTATTTTATTTGGTTCAGTTTTTAAGAACTAAGAAGTCGGTGCCCTTTGTCTCCTTTGTTAATCCAAACCGCGAATGCCAGCACCGGCGGCCGACTTAAGAACAAAAGCCTTTTTCCGTTTTTATGACATGTTAAAACTAACTGATAAACGTCATTGATGGAGAGGTTCTCAAAATAATGAAATTATTGACCTAGGTTAGTTTTTCCAGTGCTACTAGAGGAAAAAGTTATATGGTTTTTTGTTTGTCTGGTCGTTCCCCATTACCAATTTTTTTTAATGACATGAAACTAGTGGCACCCTGTACAACATTTCACATTTGTTCAGCTATTGAACATGTTTATACTTTTGTATTTTGTACTTTATTAATTTTAAATTAATTATATTTTCATATTCAGAAGTGGGAGCTCGAAATGAGAGAAGAATTTGCGCGGTGAATTGTAACAAAAACGCTGGATTTGAAATAGTCCACGGTCTTTTAGATAAAATTATGCTGCTGCTCGAAGTTCCATGGTCTCCAACAAAGAAATCCGATGGATATTACTTACAAGCTACCAACGGTATATACTTGTTACAACTGTATAAGAGCTATTACTTACATATTTATTTTATTTAGACCCTACCTTTTTCCCTGGAAGATGTGCTGAAATCATATGCTACGGGAAGCCTATCGGAAAAATTGGAGTTCTGCATCCGGATGTTTTAACTAAATTTGAGCTGACCAACCCTTGCTCGGCTCTGGAAATTAACATGGAACCTTTTGTGTAGATATGTCTACAGAAATTCTTTATATAAACTCTGTTAATAAATTCATATAAACAAATAAACAATAAGACCTTTAAAGGCAATTCTGCTGCGTTTTTTGTATTTTTAATGTTTAGTGAAAGAAAGTCAAAATAACATCATCCGGAACGATTGATACTTGGGCTATTAAATGTCAGACATGATCACCATTGACAATAGAGCCTTATTCGAAAAAAATAAGTCTTTCGGTCACAAAGCCATTTCTGTCAACAGTTTTTGATAAATATATACCAGCACATGATCATCCGCCATACTCACCAGATTTGGCATCATGTGACTTCTCCTTTCCAGAAGTAAGTATGCTAAAACGGGCCCGTTTTCAGTAGGAAGAGGGGTGTAAACAAAAATGGTAGTCTGTCGAGGCTGATGAGTAGCTGTATTACTTTTTACAATGGGCTTAAACGGCGTAGAGGTAGGATAGGGGAGTATTTTTAAGGGGAGAAAAGGCAAGTTATAAGATTTATATATTTCTTAAAAATTCCTAAGAATGAAAATACTGAAAATGAAGCTGCATACCCCTCCCCCTGTTTGTCGCATTTTTTCAGGCTATGCTGGACCCCCTCTTCAGAAAAAATGATAGTCATGCTTATACAGAGTGACCGATTTAAATGATAGAGCTTCAATAACTTTACCGTGGTGCAAAATTTCAGATCGAGATTCAAAATTTCAAGGCCAAAAATCCAAAAAAAGTTGTAAGTAATTTTTTTATCTCAAATTTCACTGGGTTTAGGACACCTTGAAATGAATGTGACCGAAATTTAACAAAAAATATTGGTGCCACTTTTAAATGAATCACTCTCTATACAACTGGAAACAATAAACTTTAACTTTTGTATGATTGATGGTCGAGAGGTGAGCGCACTTGCCTCTCACCCAAAAGTTCCGGGTTCGATCCCCGGTTGTGGCAGTGGAAAATACTGTGAGGGATTTTTCCACTATACACGGGTATTGGGTGTGTGTCCCTTGTCTCGAAATGTGTAGCCCCCTCCCACACCAGGCTCTTCTAGAGCCTTCCGGGATCAAGGGGGTCGTCATTACGTCACTTTCATCAACCCCCATTGGCATCACCTAGTGCTGATTAGATGTCGAAAGATTAAAACTCTCCTAATAATGTCAACATGATTGGCGAACACGCGACGAATAATGATATGCAAGTGTTTTGACATGTTTGTGGAACGTATACATCATAGGGAATTTAATTAGGCGCAATCAAATTCTTACAGTATGAAACGCCAACAGTGTGAGTCAAAAATACGGAAACATGTGTGACTCATATTAATAAGACGCCCTTGTATATTTTAATATATACTTATTGTCCATTGAGAGCTGATTTCAAATATATATAATTTTAGAAGGGTCTACAGGGTGATACAAAAGATAAAACACAAGAAAAATACCGAAAAATTTGTTTTGTTTTAATCGTACTGTAATTCAGAATTTCGTCGGTTAATTTCCGTAATTCTTCCAAATTGTGTTTATTGTTATACATTAATAGAGTACCAAAAATTAAAAATCTTACTATGACTAGTTCTAGAGATTTAAAGCGAAAAATACCATGTGTGTATGTACCTGCCACACAAGAATGCTGGCCACGGAAATGAATGTTTCATAGAATAGGCATAATCTTTTTTTTTTACTTTGTTTTATTTCGTCGTAATTTCCATTATTACGACACAACCAATCCTTATATCTCACGAATAAATAGCCAAATAAGATGGTTGTTGAATGTTTGGGGAGGAATTGTTGGGGATTATGTGATAGGACCACATTTATTTGATGGACGTGTGAATGGTCAAATGAATTTTTGCAAGACACAGCTTGGATATTAGGGAGAGAATGTGGTACCTCCATGAGGGAGCACCTGTCCTCGTTGCTCGAACTGAACTGACGTTCTCCGCGTTGTGTGGCTCCTTATATAGGATGTGGTCTAGGGAGCGACTGGCTACGTGTCACTGGTCCCCTACTACTTGTAGGAGGCGTAGCGGGCGGCTGAGCCAACCCGAGAAGTGGCCTCGCTGAAACGTCACGCTCCACGTGACTTCCCCCGTTGGTGGTTGGGCATCCTCGTGTCCAATCGTTGCCGTGTAGAATGCCGAAGTTATCTCTGATTGGTCAGCGCTCGGCTCTGACTCCTCGTGATAGGTCCACTTCGGGCAGGTTGTTGTGTGTCTTTACTATTTTTCAATGTTTGAACGTACCTCCTCGTGATTGGTTCGTCCACGGTGGATCGTCGAGTGTTTTCTGTTACGTATCTTCCTACAAGAGCGGGCTTCCAAGAACTGGGTAATCTCTGCGTATCATCACGTTTATTAAGATTTTGTGGTCTTTTTTCGATCTCTATGGCCTCTCTGGTAATCCTTAACCTATAATGCTCGATATTAGTTACTGTTCTGGTGTTGTCGAAGTCTATTTTGTGTCCTGTGGATTTTATATGCTGTGCTAGGGATGATGTTTTGTACTGCATTCATATGTTCTTCCTTTCTTACATTAATACGTCTATTGGTCTGTCTGTCTGTAGGAAGATACGTAACAGAAAACACACGACGATCCACCGTGGACGAACCAATCACAAGGAGGTACGTTTAAGCATTGACAAATAGTGAAGAAACACAACAACCTGCCCGAAGTGGACCTATCACGAGGAGTCAGAGCCGAACGCTGACTAATCAGAGAGAACCTCATCGGCATTCTACGGCAACGATTAGACACGAGGATGCCCAATCACCAACGAGAAGTCACGTGGAGCGTGGCGTTTCAGCGAGGCCATTTGTCGGGTTGGCTCAGCCGCCCGCTACGTCTCCCACAAGTAGTAGGGGACTAGTGACACGTAGCCAATCGCGCAGGCGCGTCTTAGACCACAACCTATATAAGGAGCCGCACAACGCGGAGAACGTCAGTTCAGTTCGAGCAACGAGGAGCAGCATCAGTAGGCAGCTTTCAGTGAGAACCTGAAGATGGCAGATGAGATTCTGCCGAAACGTCGTTCAGACAACCGTGACTCCTGGAGGAGTCGACCATCGACGCGGGAGAGCACCTGGAAGTACAATAACACATATATATATTAGTAGGAAACGAGTTACAAGTAAGGGCAGTTGAGACTTCTCATGTTGTACTCTTTTATTAAAAAAGTTGTTAAATTGTGTAAAATATGTATTTATTAGTTTTATATAATATTAATATTTATATATTAATAATTATATTAACGATTGGCAAGAAATTTACCAAGATATGTGAAATTTCCACAAAATAGAAATGAATTTCATGACATCAAAAAGATTACTTTATAACATTGCTTGTTTTCTAGGAGGTATCGGTTGTGTTGTGTTGATATGGTTCATATATTGAAATAAAGAGCCCAGGTGGCCCAATTGATGAAAGAAAGGTTGGATATATATGCATATGGCGGCGGACCCACGTTTAAAATACAGGATATTATAATTCGTTTATTTAACAGTAGTTCTGTTCATATGCGTTTCGAACGTGGTGATTTGCCAGGAGTTCATATGGCTGATAGTGGTTATGCACAAGGCATGTGTATATACCATTCGTAAATCCAGCAACCAGGGCTCAACAACGATATACGAATATATTGTTTACGATTTAGATAAAATAAAAATGTTCTTAATAAAATGAAATTAGAAGTATTTTCCAATGCTAACAGAATATTTTCGGTAATATTTGCATTGCCAACTGTTCCCCTATTAGTAGTATATGGTTTGATGTATAATATGTGGTTCGATGCACACACTCAAGTTAGTCATTTATTTATGCCTGCTTCTGAATAACAAAAGTGAGTCAGAGAATAGCGCACCCTAACTTAAGTTTGGAATGAGTACGATTTGAGATAAATGTTAGTAATACTTTATTGTTGTCTATACAGTTTTAGAGGCGCTACCTACCCGCGAGTAGAAACTGTAGCGGTTAGTTATTTCTAGAGAATTCTTGTTTTCACCTGGTGCAGATTCGTGCGCGCGTTGTTGTGAAATTCTTGGAACAGATGTCACGTCGGTGTGGGAATCTGAAATACGGAACTTGATTTTTGTGTCGGCCATAGTGAAAAATGGCGATCGCGATGATTTTAATGTGAACGAATGTGCTTGGATTAGTGCGTGTAAAGTGAATTTTGTTAAATAACCGGAACTATTTTAACGTTTATAGTTTAATTGAAATGCCAACATGCAGAATGTTCCGCAAGAAACCTCTACAGATAATCCGAAAATAGATAAAGTGAATGTTCACCACGATATAGGGAACACATCGTCTACTCCCCAATCGACATCCAATTCAAGTCCTGCAAAATCAGAAACGGAAACCTACTCGGAACACCGCAGATATATGTCAGAAACATCAGAAAGTGAAGAAGACAGTGTCTCAGAGGTAGGATTTTGTTTTTTAGCTGCCGTCTCTTGTTTTCTATCAAATTTTGCCTCGAGGCCCAAGTATCAATGAACTTAGTCGAGAGACATCTTGTGGCAATAATTTTTGTGTTGTACAATACTCGCCCTGCAATATCGAATTTTACGAAATTTCACACTGAATTTAAGAAAAAAGAACATACAGCTTTCGTGGTTTTCATTATATAAGTATCGGAATAATCGCGCCCCGAAAACCAAGTGTGCCTGGTAAGTGTGTTGTGAGGATGTTTTCCTAATGAGTCTCGTCCGTCATTAAAAATCAAGTTGACCACAGTGTACACGTCAACTTATTCTTTTGTTTCTTCACTGAAACCCCAAGTAAAATCGACGAAAAGCCAACAATCATGGTACCTGCGTGTTAATTTTGTTTCACACGATTTGCAATTATAATAATTAAAGTCACAAAGTTCAAATTCTTAATGCTAGGCAGCAGTGCTGTCTCTATTAAACAATCATTAGTTTATTTTCTTTAGCTATTATTGTTTAAAATAGTGTTAGTACAAAGCAACTCTGGGTTATATTAAACATCAATACATCCAAAAAAAAATTGTTGAAATTTCGCTGGGTCAAACATAACAGGAGTTCGGTTTTAATCGGCGGATCGCAGTTGATCCATTTCGTAATCAATTATTATTCGGAAAACATCACCCAGACAGACAATAATTATTAATTTATGTTAAAATATATGTCTCTCGGAAAGACAGACCAGATTAAATTTGTCAAAACAAAAACATCGCCACTGCCAATGGGACCTCAGCTCTGCTAAGTAGATGCCAACTGATTTATCAAATTATTGTAATTTAAAGTGTCTGCAAATAGTCCACTCATAAATTCATTTATTCCTTTGTAACGTAAGTTTTGTTTTTTCGTGTTGCATTTACCTGATTGCAATTTTTCTCATAACAATGTGTATTAGCAATAAGCGCTAAAACTTTCACTATTGTTTACAGTTAATGATTTTAGTTCTACTTTAGTTATTGACAAGAATTCGTTTGTTTTGTGGTACACTAGAATCATCCAAGCAAATTTTATTACGTTAAAAATAGCAATTAATGCACAGCCTGTTCAGTGCACGGTTGGTAGTTATCTAGAAGAAACAAAAGACGGATTTTGTGGCTATCATGGATACATTTTTTAAATGAAATTGATCTTTGAAATTCGAGTGTATCTTCTAATATCATTTTACGTCAACAGTAGAACGTTGTAGAAAACAAAGCGGACTTTCTCGAAAATTAGTTTTGTAATGATCATACGGGGTAAACACTCGCGTAAACAACGTGAACAAACAGATAAACGGCGGTGTTTGGAATGTTGACGCCCTAAAGAACAATATTTTTAACCGTACTTAGTAAAAATGTTAGAATATAAATATGGCATTGAGGGGTATTTATTAAAGTAAAATTTATGTTTTTCTAGGAAGTCGACCTTCTCAGTTATGTGGGAGTTTAGCTTAGTTTAGGTGTTTGATACCTTTACTTAAGAAATCATGTCAGCTCCCCCTGTCGCCCCTCAAAGAGGCTCTTTGTTATTTGTATCTGTCCATCTATTTTTTTCCCTTAAAACTAGTGAGAGATAAAAAAAATGATCCGGATGTCATTCGATAGAACATAAATTTTCCATAAGAGCCTTATATTTTATTATTTTCTCTTGTGTAAAGTCCCATAGCAAAAGAAAATGGGCGCAGCCTTCTAACAACAATATAGGTATTTTGGCTATAACTCCAAAACGACCAAATAAATCAAAATTCTACTAGAGATATAAAAAATGAAGACCATTCTTTTTTTCTATCGATTGATATACAGGGTGTGGCAATAGTGCGTCGGACCTCGATATCTCGAGTTCTGCGATAGCTAGAAATGTTTAAAAAAATTACAAGTAAACTAGATCAAAAAATTCTATAACTGGAAATTATTTTCGAACATACAGGACGAGCCAAGACGAAATTACAGGACCAAGTGCCTTTTTTTAAATGGAATGCTATGTATATCAGTACATTTTTTGAAGCCTCTTTCTAGGCTCTATTCATTCCTATATTAGCATTGAATATCTCCCGACCACTTGGATGTAATGAATTTTCTGTTGGAATAATGCAATCTGCAAGATAGATATTTAAAAAATCACCGCAGTCACAATTATGGGTATTAAGAAAAACTTATGTGAATACCAGTTACGAGACTTCTAATTAATGTTTTTGTATCATTTTCATTTCCTAAAAATGTACAGAGTGGCCAAAAATTATTTTTCAATTAAGAACATTTTAAATTGAATTTTCTCAATATTTTCAAATGGAACACCCTGTATATTATAAATGGAAAACGAATATTTTTGTAAGTACTTCCCTATGGCTAATTGTAACCATTTTAGTTTTATAAATAAATAAGTGTCAATTGCAAGAATAAACTTTAAAAAAAGAGGTTCCCTCAAATAATTCATTAAAAAATTTATAATAGGTGTTCGACGTGTTGCCCATTTTGATTGACACACGTCTTTATGCAATTTTGAAATGAGACCATTTAGTGGGACCATTTCTTCCAATCCATTGAAATGAGTAAATAGTATTTAACCGGTCCTTTACTGTAACGTTTTCTTGTAATTTTTTTTGCTGTTTTCGTTATTCGACAAACAATAAAACCTCAGTTTGGTATAAATTGTGAACAAAGGAGCATTTATCACACTTATCGGTCGTTATAATTTGTATTGAATTTAAAATATTTGGAATTTTACAATATGAATTTTTATAAAGCTGAACTTGTAGACATGACTTTTGTTTTGGGCGAGTCAGACAGAAATTGTTTACTTGCCAATACAATTTATCACCAACGTTATCCTGAAAGAAGGATTCCTGATGTTAGCAGCTTCCAAAACCTTCTCGATAGATTTCGGGAAACTGGAAATGTCGAATAAAAAAAAGTGAAAGAATATAACGTGTTGTGAACGAAGAAAATGAGTTTTCTGTGGTGCTAGCAACGGTTGAGAATCCCCATGTTAGTCAAAGATAAGTGAGCTCATTAGTAGGAATAAGTAGACGGTCTGTGGGTCGAGTCTTAAAAACAAATAAGTTGCATGCATGTCATATTAAAATGCACCAGGTATTGATGACGATTTTCAAAAGCGCTTACAATTTTGTAATTGGCCAGAGGTGAAATGCAACATGATGTCAACTTCTTCAATACTGTTTTATTCAGTGATGAGGCAACTTTTCATAAAAATGGATTTGTTAATAGCCACAATTTCCATTATTATGCTTCGGAAAATCCTCACTTTTTTATGCAGTAGGTCTGTAAACGTTTGGGGAGGAATTATTGGAGAACATGTAATAGGGCCACATTACTTTGATGATACATTGACTGGAGCTATTTATCTTCAATTTTTTGGAAAACTGTCTGCCACAATTATTGGTACATCTCCCTGAAAGAATTCGAGATAGGATGTGGTTTCAGCAAGATGGTGCTCCACCACATTATTTAAACGCAGTTAGAGACCACTTAAATAATAACTACCCGAATCAATGGATTGGAAGAAATGGACTCACTGAATGGCCTGCTAGATCCCTAGATCTTATAAAAATTCATTTCTTTTTATGGGGATACGTGAAGGAAATTGTTTATAGAGACACACCAACAACATTACAAAATATGAAGGATAGAATAATAACCGCCTTTACATCTATCATACCGGCAGTTTTAGGAACAGTGGGAACCTCATTTCACAGCGCATAGAGATAGATATGTGTCAATCAAAATGAGCAACATGCGGAATATTTAATAATAATAATAATAATAATAAAAAGTCTTTATTTCCAGAGTATTGTACGTACAAAAACACAATACATGTGGAAAGGACGAAGTTTAGCTTAAAGCTACTTTATACTTAACCCTATAAATTTACATTCACGAAAAATATGAATGAGAAAAATGAGATTATATATATATACATTTTACAATAAAAATTAAACTAATTAAATTAAAAATTAAACAAAAATATTAGTAAACAGGTACGCAGACACACATATATTATTGTCTTGCGATAAGGCAGGATTTAACCTTTTTACGGAAACCGTTAATTGAATAAGTTTTAAATTCATTTTTTAGTGAATTATAAATAGTACAAGCATTATATGTGAAAGATCTAGTAAACATGGCTGAACGAAAATTAGGGAGAGATAAAGTACTAGGGAATCTTATATTAACGTTATGAATATCTCATCTGTAAATTAATTTGTCGCGTAAATAGGGTGGAGAGGATGTAAAAATTAAACGATGAACAAATATACTCATATGGAGTTTAAAAGTATTACTAATATTCAACCAACCTAGCTGTTTAATTCTTTCGGAAACTCTATCAAATTTTTTTAATCGAAATATGAATCTGCAACAACTGTTTTGTATTTTTTGTAGGCGATATTGCGTAATTTTGTCTAAACATGGGTAATATACAGTAATGCAGTAATTTATGATAGATAATACAAGCGTTTCAATAAGTTTCTTTCTTATCTTAAAATTAATTATACTCACATTGGAATAAAGTAGTTTTAATGCAGAATAACATTTTTTTACCATATGAGTAATATGATCACGAAAACGAAGCTTAGTATCCAAAAAAAGGCCAAGATTTTTTGCAACATTTATATGATTTATTTGATTATCATCAATTTTTAAATTTAATTCTTCTTGGACTCTTGTCTGCATGTTTTTAGGACAGAAGCAGATAAAATTGCATTTATTTGCGTTTAGTTTCAAGTTATTTTGTTTAGAATAATCCGCAATAGATTTCAGGTCAATATTAATTTTAGTACTAGCTGACTGAATATCATTACAATTAAAAGACAAGGAAAGTTGAGTGTCATCTGCATAAGCTGAAATATTCGTATGCGTAACGGTCTGAAAAATATCTGCTGTGTATATGAGAAAAAGCAACGGCCCAAGCACTGAGCCCTGTGGGACTCCAGAGGTAATAAACCCAAACTGGGAATATTCATTATCTAACACTACTGTCTGACGACGATTACTAAGATACGATTTAAAGAAGCTAAGAGAGATATTATCTAATCCATAATAACTGAGCTTTGAACAGAGAAGAGCATGGTCAAGGGTGTCAAAGGCCTTAGAAAAGTCCAGCAATACCAAAGCCGTTGCATCGCCTCCGTCCATACTCCGAAGAATATCATCTACAACATTTGACAACACAGTGGTAGTACTATACCCCTTCCTAAACCCAGACTGTAAAGTCGAGATAATTTTATTACACATATTCCAACAGTTGTTTGTATACTATTTTCTCTAAAATTTTTGATAAAGCCGGTATTAGACTAATTGGACGAAGGTCACTATAATTGGCCGGATTGCTGGTTTTAGGAAGAGGTTTAACAACAGTAGTACTCCAATTTACTGGAAAGAGACCTGTTTCCAAACAATTAAATATATGAGTCAAATATTTATCTAACGTAGGTGAACATAGTTGAAGCATTTTAGCATTGATGTCATCAAAGCCATATGCAAAAGACTTTAAGCTGAATAACGTGTCGTGAACTTCAGTAATGGTTGCCATTTTAAAAGAAAAAGAAATATCCGGATTATGACGTGTATTGTCAAACAAAACACATGTGTTAGGACAATTATTGACAGGAGAGAACACGGACAAAAAATAATTATTTATGTCATCAGGATTGCGCAAGTTACTAGGAATATTTATTTCTTGTTTTTTCTTTAAATTAAGAAGATTAATTAATAATTTTTTCTACTGAGTTCGAAAAATATACGGGCGTTTCATTTGAAAAAATTGAGAAAATTCAATTTAAAATATTCTTAATTGAAAAATAATTTTTGGCCACCCTGTACATTTTTAGGAAATGAAAATGATTCAAAAACATTAATTAGATGTCTCGTAACTGGTATTCACATAAGTTTTTCTTAAAACCCATAATTGTGACTGTGGTGATTTTTTAAATATCCATCTGCAGATAGCATTATTTCAACAAAAAAATTCATTACATCCTAGTGGTTGGGAGATATTCAATGCTAATATAGGAATGAATAGAGCCTAGAAAGAGGCTTAAAAAAATGTACTGGTATACATAGCATTCCATTTTTAAAAAAAGGCACTTGGTCCTGTAATTTCGTCTTGGCTCGCCCTGTATGTTCGAAAATAATTCCTAGCTATTGTAGAGCTCAAGATATATAAATCATTAATTTTTATATCAATTGTTACATAAATTTTAAATGGTATTTATTTATCTAAAACAGCTAGTGGTGTACATACAAAAAACTACACATCTGACAGTATCTCAGTGTGTTAGTGCGTCTAACTTTCCTTCTGTGCATACCTAGCGTAGTGGGTTCGAGCCCCACTTACTGCGAAGTAATTTTCAAACATAAATTATCCCCAAAGAAGTGGTTCGGATCCCACTATAAACTGTAGGGCCCCGTCTCCTTGACTCAAACAAATCTAGACCTCCTGGGCTTAAAAGAGGGCCACTCAGGTGACCTGAAAGGCGGCCAATAAACATTTATTAATCATTATTATTTAACTGCATCAGAACTTATTTTTAATAACAATAAAGCCCGATATTTTCACTATTTATGTCATATTGATTGAATCTGAAATAATGTGACCTTGTGAGAATATCGCCAATCAACTTAAATAAAAATGTCTTGCTCATTCCTTTTTCCCATTCATTGATTGTGATACCAATTTTCCTTTTTCTAAAAAGTACCCACCTTTTAAGGGAAGGTACCTGCGAATTTTTTGCCTACGATTTGTTTACAACGGGGAAAGATGATTCAAAGCTGCGGCTTTCTTCTACTTTATTTTTATGCTAATAACGGCACCTAATCCTCAATACAAGGCTTCCGGTCAGTTTTTGTTCAAATAGGATTTGTTTTTGAACAAATTCGTTTAGGCTCAGTGATGGGCGGCATGACGACATCTATTTACCTGCATCTGAAGGTGACAAGAACATTTTAATACTACACTCGAGTACTACGTTTGACCAACCATGTTGGCGTCGTCTGGAAAGTTTTAATCGTTCCACGTGATGCCAACACGATTGGCGAAACTCTTGAAGTGGAATATTCGACTCGACTCGGATGGTGGGTGTCCTAAAAGTAGCAATTTTATATTATATTGAAGCGGAGAGAGTTTCCAATTTATAAAAAAAAGATATAAATGTTTTTAACAATTGATTATAAGCTCCCAGTGACTTTTTTTGGGTAGATATTGGAGGCATTTCCAAATTTGGTACAACAGGCTTGTTTTTACATAGTAACAGTCTACAAACCGTCAGGAGTTTGCGCACAATGATTTTACAGCCCGTCTTACAGCAGCAGATTTCGTTGTACGTTATATCATACTTCAGCCAGCTCCCTATATATTATTACGAGTTTACACCTTTTGGTAAACACATCCAAGCGTAGATTCAATAATTGCAACACAGATTATCACTAACCACTGATTTATTAATTATTGAATTATAATAATTAGTCCTTGTAATAACACACTCATTATAACTTTTATCTACTATAGTCACTACTGTAATTCACAACTTATTACTGGTCTTTTTCTTATCTGATCACTTGGCTCATCTCAGAACTGTACTGAACTCCGATGCGCTGGTCCCGCTTCTTATATATCCGTGGCGCTTATCCTCAATTCATCAATTTCATTCCAGGCTGTTCCAGACGCCTTCTAGTATATTAGGCAGGTTTTCTTTTACTCTACTACTAGGGACTAAACTTTTCTTCGTAAGAGGGCGGCACATAACAATATGCTCTCTTTCGTATGCTCGCGCTTGTATATAATTTTCCCCACTCGCACTCATCCTTTATCGCCTGTCACGTACTTAGAACTATTAGATCGGCCTGGCTTTTTATGCGTCTTATTTTTAGGCTGTAGTAATATGCTGTATGAATTTTAGATTACTATACAGTCCCTCATAATTAAATTTTAAGATGACCTGTTACTGACCTGGAAATTTTTGTATTTATTTAGGGGTCCTAAACATGTTTGCAATTTCGAAAATATAGAGGTAGCTAGAAATTGGCAATCTCCAACCAGGTTCTCGATTTATTGTTCAGGTAATAGGTATAGAACTGATATTGCACCAAGTTTGGGCGTGCTTCAAATACCTACTCAGAAATGATCAACAACCCTTGGACTATACCTATTCATATAACACTATTATTTTTCATTTTTGAAGGGAAGAAATCCTATTCGATTTAATCTGTTTACTACTTGTTGCAGTCTAGTCCGTTGCCTTTTATTAACTTTAACTAACAACAATTTATAACCTTATTTATTATACATTTTTTCATAATTTTACATTTCCAACAAAATTACTTGACTATGTTGAAAAACATTGAATGTGTTTACAATCCTTGTTGTATTTTATTAAAATTCTTGCGTCTGATGATGTGAAGTTAAGTTTGTTTACGAAACTGATCACATTATAATAGTCCAGTCATTGAAGCTTTATACCTCAGAAATATTTTACTACGGGGATCGATAGAAGACCCAATTCTAAGCAAAAAGTGTTCTATAAAGTTTTTTCAAAAACTCGATACTTTTCAAGTTATTGGCGATTGAAAACTCGGAATTTTTCCACGTTTTTCAACGGTTTTTTACAAATATCTTAAAAAATATGCGTTTTAACGATAATTTTATAATAAGCAAAATTGTAGAAGGTAAGAAAATGAACAAATTGGCTTTTTTAAAGAATGTTCTAAGTGCAATATTAAGCGAGATATTGAAGATAAAAGCCGTTTTTTTTTTGTCTGAACTTTAATTGATGTATTCAATGCCATCTAGCGGACAACGGATACATTTTATCCATATGACAATGAGAAACTTTTTTATATTGCTTAAAATGATCTTTAAAATGAGCAGTGTTAAAAGTCTTTTGCACGTAAAGTGAGTGAGTTGTAATGAAAAAAAGAGGAACATCTAATTTTTTTTTTTTTGAATCGATGATTTCCACCAAAATTAAAATTATTCGTATTCCGTCTAGATTTAACTTTAATATGAAGAGTTTATTGGATTCCAGCCGTTTGGCTGCTTTGGAATGCATACTTTTCAAAAAAATCACGATTTTAAGAAAAAAAATTTTTTTCACTTAAAAAAAACCTTTTTTTCATAATATTTCAAAAATAATGAAAGATACGTAAAAAAACTGTAATGATAAAAAATGTAGGTCTTTTTTCGACAAAAATTTTGTTTTTTTTTTCTGTCAGACCAAATTTGACGGAGATATGACTGTTTAAAGAGCGCGCGGTAGCGCAATCACAGTCTCTCTCGAGCCCTTTGACCCTTCACCGTTTCAAAATGAAGGGTTTTACACTACATGTCATAATGAAAAAAGTTGTAGCTCTTTCAATTACCTTTAAAATGGTTTTTTTAAAGCTGTGATAGCTTTAAAATTGAAGGAGTTATGGTCCAAAAACTAAACGTTTTTTTTTCTATTTATTAAAATAAAAATTTCGGAGCACAAAAATTTGGAGCAGAGTGAAAGTAAAGAATAATATGAACCCAAAACTATTGTCTTATATATATATATATATATATATATATATATCCATATATGGCATATATATATCGGAAACATACACACGAATACATACAAACGTTCATATATGTATATCCAATAAAATCCAATCCAATAAAAACTGCAGATCCACCTGCACCGCAAGATTTACTTAAAATGATTTTTTGCAACTGCAAAAAAGGTTGCGGAGCCACTTGCGGATGCCGAAGAGTCATTCTGTTTTGCAATGTAACTTGTGGAACATGCAGTGGAGATAACTGTCAGAATAGCCCTCCAATTGACCCAGAAGAAGATCTTGATTCCGACAGCAACTCCGATATTGAGTCATGAACGATTGGTGTAATAGTTTTTTTTATGTATTGTAATGCTCTTGTTGCAGATTTTTTTATAATTAATTACTAATTTAATCTAGTACATTTCCAGATAACTTGTAAGTTTATATTTTATTCAATAAAAAGTGTCTGATTACTTACTCTATAATTAAATTATTTTTAATTGTATAAACATATATTTTCAATGTTTTAATTTAGGGGTAGTTTTAAGGGTTGAAAAGCTAAACATATGATAGTAATTTTCGAGAACGTGGAACAACATTTAAATCATTTTGAGTTCATCAAAAGAAATTTTTTTATACAATTTTTAATTGAGGGGTTGTTTTTAAGGGTTGAAAAGGGGCTAAAAATACGATAATTAAGGTAGATAACGTAAAACAATATTTACTCTATATTTAAATCTTTAAAGTCATACAAAAGTATTTTTTGTAATTTTTTTCAATTTAGGGGTTGTAAAGTTTTTTAGGGGTTGAAAATGGGTTAAACATGAGATAATTGTGTTAGAGAACACTTTACGATTTCACTCCTTATTATTAAATATGTTTTCTAGCGATAAAATGGCTCAATGTCAATTTTTTCATTAAGGGGTCGTTTTCACCCCTAAAAAATAAAAAACGGAGGTCGGGTCAATATCACTTTTGAAGTTAAGGGTATGATAAGCCTAATTCCAAAATTTCATGTAAATCGGTTCGTAGTAAAATATTTCGGAGGTAAGACCCTATTTTTCGCTTCAATGACTGCACTATAAAGAATTTTGTAAGATTTGATCCTTTCTTCCCTTTAAAAATGAATTATCACTCATAGGATTAATCTGTCTACATTACTATTATTTTTATTGCAACGTTGACAGTTTAAGTCGCAATTTTGACATTTGCGACAGCAAAACATAACCTTAAATGCTTAGATCAGATTGTCGTGTTTTCTTTTATGTAGTTTGCGCAGATGACGAAGAAAGTGAAGAATTTTCCTTCTTGCAAACCCTCCTTGGGTTCTACCGAAGGTTCTGTTTAAATTTTGATTGAAGATGAGTTTCTGGTATGTTGTTCCGTGGGTAAGTTACTTCGTCTACGAGCTTATTGTTAAATATTTTGCTATTTTCTTATCTTTCTGAGTTTTAACACATTATAAGTTAAAAGAATCAAAGATAATAAAATACCTAATAAATGCTGGAAGAAAATAATTACATACACTTGTCCCACGAATAAATAATCGTATTTCAAAGCTGTCTGTGCCCAATCGGTGGTGTATCAGGAATAACTCGAGGTTTATTCATGACAATCAAACATTTCCATTGGGAATCGCACAGCAAACATGACATTGTGTATTTGTGTATGTCTGCGTGCCGCTGATAATTACCTAAAGTAGAAAAGTGCTGAGTGCTGTCAATAAATAGAGGTTATGCTATGTTAACACAACAGAGACCAAGATTAATAAACAATCTTGAGCAGAGACAACCTCTGTGATGTTAATTCTGTGATTGGATTTCAGGTTGTTGACGTCACAACGCGCCGATTTATGGCTGTTTAAAATGAACCCAATATTTTTCAAACTTCAAGTTTTTTTTTTGTTACTATTAGTAAAATTAATAAGATAATAAATATGCCATAAATCATTTTTTTACGTGAGTTAAGTATTTCAACAATAATTTTTTTTTCTGGGAAAACCCTATTCAGCGGCAGCAGCTATATGTGCCCTATTAAAGATTTAAATGGAAATCTCCTCAAAGAAGACCAGGAAATAAGAGCCCGATGGAAGGAACACTACTCTAACATTCTTAACCAGCAAAGTCAAGCCGATCACGATATTATAAATCTTATCCCTCAATATGACACCTTCGAAGACTTAGATAAACCACTAACAACGGAAGAGATCTTAACCGCCATTGGGCAGCTAAAAAATAACAAATCTCCCGGCGCCGACTCACTCCCAGCTGAGATCTTTAAAGCTGTGTCGTCAGAGCTCATACCCTACCTCAAAAAACTGTTTGATGTCGTGTGGGAAAGTGGTCAAGCTCCGCAGGAGTTTCGTGATACACTATTAATCAACCTCTTCAAAAACAAAGGCAGCGCTGCGGACTGTGGAAATTACAGGGGTATAGCTCTCCTGGCTGTTGGAGGGAAGATACTCACTAAAGCGATGGCAAATAGGCTAACACCTGTTATGGAAAAGTTACTTCCTGAAACACAGAGTGGCTTTAGACCAAACCGAGGCACATCGGATTTAATCTTCACACTTAAACAGCTTCAAGAAAAAGCACTCGAACATCAAGGAGAAATTCACATGGCCTTCATTGATTTAACCAAGGCGTTTGACTCGGTGAATAGGGAAGTGCTCTGGAAAATTATGCTCCGCTTAGGTATCCCTAGAAAATTTGTGGAAGTATGTCGCAGCCTACATACAAACAACAACGCCCAGGTTATGTATAATAATGAGGCAACCGAACCTTTCCAAACCCTCACTGGAGTTAGGCAGGGATGTGTCCTGGCACCCCTACTCTTTAATTTGTTTACCACTGCTCTAACAATTATTGTTGACAACAAACTGACAGTCAGAGGAATAGGTCTCAGATACCGTTTTGATGGCGGTCTCTTTAACATAGGGCGATTTAGAGCTTTCACGAAGACACGCACACGATTCATTTGTGATCTCCAGTATGCGGATGACTGTGCACTTTTAGCCTCTACGCCGGAAGAGCTTCAAGAACTTTTAGATGTGTATGCCCAGAGCTATGATTCCTTGGGACTTAAAATCAACATTGGAAAGACTAAGATTATGTCAACTCCTCATCAAGTGAACCAAATAGACATTACACTTAACGGAAATTCTCTTGAAGTGGTGGATCAGTTCAATTACTTAGGCAACGTTGTTAATGACAAAGCAAACATGGACAGCGAGATTCGCAATAGAATTAACGCTGCATCTAGAGCACTCTGGGGACTTAGAGAGAGAGTATTTGACAACCACGACCTTGCTTTGTCAACGAAAATGGCTGTCTACAGAGCAGTTGTCATTCCAACACTGCTATATGGATGTGAAAGCTGGGTCACTTACCGTCGTCATGTGAAAGAATTAGAACGTTTTCAGCAAAGACACCTCAGAAGTATGATGAAAATCCGTTGGTTCCATCACATATCAAACGTGGAAGTACTCAGGAGAGCAAATAGCCTTCCAATTGAGGTGCTTATTTCAAGAGCACGCCTAAGATGGGCAGGTCACGTTCATCGTATGCATGATAACCGCCTTCCTAAATGTACACTTTATGGTGAATTGCTAAGCGGTAGAAGAAGGCGTGGCGGTCAACGAAAGAGGTTCAAAGACGCTCTCCATGAAAATCTAAAATCCTGCGGTATTGCAGACGAGCAATGGGAACAACTTGCAGCGGACAGAACCGAATGGCGAGGGGTTGTGGCCAGCTATCAAGGAAATGTTGCTGCAAGAAGGCCGAATCCAAGACCTAACCAGGTCTATATTTGTCCTGACTGCGGTCGACATGTGCTCTCCCGAATTGGCCTCTATAGCCATAGTCGTGTGCACCGTAGATGAATGGGAATTACAATAGACTACACCTTTTACTTGTTTTTTATTGTACACAATCTGTCGACTGTAACATTTTTATACTCGGACTCGAGTAACGGCTAATAATAATAATTCAGCGGCCGTGCAGCGAGATGCTGGGGGAGGAGCCTAGCGCTCCCACTTCTCACCCTTCTCTCTCACAAATAACGTCCCACCCCGCTCGTCCGTAAATTTTTTACTTTTTAGTCTTTTGATATGCTATAATCCCCAGATATCGATTTTGAGACGAATCTGGTCATAAATGGCAAAGTCGTCCGCCATATGGAACTAAATTTTTGACTAGAAATTCGTAATCCGCGACCCCGAGAATCCCCGATATCGATTTTGATCGATTTGGATCTAAATGACAAAAGTCGCCACCTGTATTGGCGCCGCCATTTTGAATTTTTGAATTTTGACTAAAAATTCATAATCCGCGACCTAGAAAACCATCGGGAACCCAATACTTAAAATCCTAGGAATTAATTCTCTAGAGAAATTCATGTCATTTTCTCATATTTTTAGAGGAAAAAAATCTTGATGATTTTGAACGGGGAATTCGAAAATTCTCTTAGTTCTTAATTATAGTTTAAGGTTATTTGTACAGTGTGAACTATCATTTGCTGATGAATATTGTGTGTAATAAAAAACAAGTAAAAGGTGTAGTCTATTGTAATTCCCATTCATCTACGGTGCACACGACTATGGCTATAGAGGCCAATTCGAGAGAGCACATGTCGACCGCAGTCAGGACAAACATAGACCTGGTTAGGTCTTGGATTCGGCCTTCTTGCAGCAACATTTCCTTGATAGCTGGCCACAACCCCTCGCCATTCGGTTCTGTCCGCTGCAAGTTGTTCCCATTGCTCGTCTGGAATACCACAGGATTTTAGATTTTCATGGAGAACGTCTTTGAACCTCTTTCGTTGACCACCACGCCTTCTCCTACCGCTTAGCAATTCACCATAAAGTGTACAGGCGGTTATCATGCATACGATGAACGTGACCTGCCCATCTTAGGCGTGCTCTTGAAATAAGCACCTCAATTGGAAGGCTGTTTACTCTCCTGAGTACTTCCACGTTTGATATGTGATGGAACCAACGGCTTTTCATCATACTTCTGAGGTGTCTTTGCTGAAAACGTTCTAATTCTTTCACATGACGACGGTTAGTGACCCAGCTTTCACATCCATATAGCAGTGTTGGAATGACAACTGCTCTGTAGACAGCCATTTTCGTTGACAAAGCAAGGTCGTGGTTGTCAAATACTCTCTCTCTAAGTCCCCAGAGTGCTCTATATGCAGCGTTAATTCTATTGCGAATCTCGCTGTCTATGTTTGCTTTGTCATTAACAACGTTGCCTAAGTAATTGAACTGATCCACCACTTCAAGAGAATTTCCGTTAAGTGTAATGTCTATTTGGTTCACTTGATGAGGAGTTGACATAATCTTAGTCTTTCCAATGTTGATTTTAAGTCCCAAGGAATCATAGCTCTGGGCATAAACATCTAAAAGTTCTTGAAGCTCTTCCGGCGTAGAGGCTAAAAGTGCACAGTCATCCGCATACTGGAGATCACAAATGAATCGTGTGCGTGTCTTCGTGAAAGCTCTAAAGCGCCCTATGTTAAAGAGACCGCCATCAGAACGGTATCTGAGACCTATTCCTCTGACTGTCAGTTTGTTGTCAACAATGATTGTTAGAGCAGTGGTAAACAAATTAAAAAGTAGGGGTGCCAGGACACATCCCTGCCTAACTCCAGTGAGGGTTTGGAAAGGTTCGGTTGCCTCATTATTATACATAACCTGGGCGTTGTTGTTTGTATGTAGACTGCGACACACTTCCACAAATTTTCTAGGGATACCTAAGCGGAGCATAACTTTCCAGAGCACTTCCCTGTCCACCGAGTCAAACGCCTTGGTTAAATCAATGAAGGCCATGTGAATTTCTCCTTGATGTTCGAGTACTTTTTCTTGAAGCTGTTTAAGTGTGAAGATTAGATCCGATGTGCCTCGGTTTGGTCTAAAGCCACTCTGGGTTTCAGGAAGTAACTTTTCCATAACAGGTGTTAGCCTATTTGCCATCGCTTTAGTGAGTATCTTCCCTCCAACAGCCAGGAGAGCTATACCCCTGTAATTTCCACAGTCCGCAGCGCTCCCTTTGTTTTTGAAGAGGTTGATTAAAAGTGTATCACGAAACTCCTGCGGAGCTTGACCACTTTCCCACACGACATCAAACAGTTTTTTGAGGTAGGGTATGAGCTCTGAGGACACAGCTTTAAAGATCTCAGCTGGGAGTGAGTCGGCGCCGGGAGATTTGTTATTTTTTAGCTGCCCAATGGCGGTTAAGATCTCTTCCGTTGTTAGTGGTTTATCTAAGCCTTCGAAGGTGTCATATTGAGGGATAAGATTTATAATATCGTGATCGGCTTGACTTTGCTGGTTAAGAATGTTAGAGTAGTGTTCTTTGCATCGGGTTCTTATTTCCTGGTCTTCTTTGAGGAGATTTCCATTTAAATCTTTAATAGGGCACATATTTTTCCGACTGGGGCCGTACACTGCTTTTACTTCTTGAAAGAAGAAGTTTCATATAGTATTTAAATATCACAATTTAATGATGGATAATTTTCACCTTCAGGCTCTAATTATACAAAATTCGGAAGATCCGAAGCTGCCATTGCATATGAAAGGCAACATTTTATTAGGAGCCGAAATCCATTAGACTTAAGTGATAAACTTTTTATTAAACGTTTTAAAGTCACCAAGGTTCAGGCGAGGTATGCAATAAATACCCTGGATAGATTTTTGACTTCACCTACTAGGGCATCTTCTGCAAAAGCTACTAAAGTGTTTGTAGAGTACTTCATTATGCCCCCACAAAGGTGTCAAAGATAATTAACACATGTACAGTTCTACATAATATGTGCATTGAAAGTAATGGGAACCGGGGAGGGAAGAAAGAGACGAGGAACTAGATTTTGGTTTCTTTGAAGACGATATTAATGCTATACCTGCAGATCCAGCGCGTGCAAATCATCGAAATCCAGATTTAATTGCTGGAGAAAGACTGCAACAACAAATTATAAATAATTTTAGGTTACACTAAAATTCTTTTAATCACTTTCAGCTGCTTATTTTATTTTTCAATTTTGAACTTTTTTCTATTTAAAACCATTAAACCATTGCTGATTTGCATGAAAATTGCAGCGCGAGAAAATTTCCTCAAGAGAATCAATTCCTATGATTTCAAGAATGGGGTCCCAGATATCGATTTTGAATTGAATCGTCCCCCATCTTGAAGTTGCCAACCTGAACCAAATTTTTGACTAGAAATTCGTAATCGTATCTCGAAAACCCCCAGATATCGATTTTGAGTCAAATCGGATCATAAACGTTAAAGTCGTCCGCCATATTGAAGCCGCCATCTTGTTTTTTCTTATATGAAAATGTTAAAGTGTATTGTCACCGGACTTGTACACGTGCAAAATTTCAAAGCTCTAGCTTAATTAGAACTAATCGAAATTTTGATTGCAAGATTTGATCCAAACAAACTAACTGAACAAAAATATGTTCAACTTCATTAAGTTCAAGTCACATTCGGAAGTTTCGCTTGAATTTATGTCAGAAACTATTCGATTAGGTGGTATAAGATTTACTATGTCATATTGAGGTACCTACATCGTAAATGTTAAATATACATGTCTTATTTGTTTAAACAGAACAAATTAATTCACTAGTCTATTTTTAGAATACTTGTTTCTCAATTTTGCACCTTTTATTCGGTCTGTGACATAATAAATAAGTTGCCTAATCCGACGGTCAGGTTTATTATTATTATTTATAACAGGACTTTGTGCTAGTTTACTATGAATCCATTTATGGAAATGATCTCGACGATTCCGTAACCGGTCGAGAATTGGGTCACATTTTTTCTTTTTTTGTCGATTTAACTTGGTGCAGCTCTAGTTATGTCCTTTGACATATGATGGAATTTACATGTAAAGATAGGGAAAATCAGTTCTTCAGACATAACTCGTTTGATTTGATTCGGATCGAAAAAGTGTATAGGGATAAAATAAAGGGCTCGCAAATGCGCGTTAACTGGATTTTGACTCGTAGAAATCGGTACACCGGTTCCCAAGATATTGCGATTTGAAAGTACGGATTTTACGCTTCGGCGAGGGCCGTTTTCGCGTTTTTTTCGGGGAAGAAACTGACGGACGAACGGAGTGGGACGTGTATTTGTAAGAGAGAAAGGCGAGAAGTGGGAGCGCTAGGCTCCTCCCCCGGCATCTCGCTGCACGGCTGCTGAATTGCCGCACTCGTTTTTATATCGCGCGCGTGCAGGTCCTTATACACTTTTTCTTTATATGTTAATCCCCCCCCCTTCTCGCGAAAAGTTCGACCGGAAAATTTTCTAAATGATGGAGAGGTCCGACTTCAAAACATCACAAAAACAGATTTAAAAAAAATGAGTTCGTTTCAAGCCATTTTTAATGCCAGATCGAGCTGACTATAACAGTATGGCTCAATTCTGCCATTTTCCATGATCCTTTTTGAAATATCTCGGCTTCTATAGGACGGATTCACCTAAGCCAATCTTCTTTGTGACGAAGTTGTTTAACGCCCTGAATAAGTTTGAAGTTTAACTTCGATCGACATAACCTTAAAATCACCTAAAGACGCATATAACCTAAATTTTTTACTTGTTATCTATAACTCTTCAGGGAACGAACCAATTTTATTGAAGTTTCGGGAAATTATAAGTATAGCTTGTGGTTGTGAAAACGTGTGCCCAATTTCAAGACGATAGGCGCTACATAACCTAGAATTGCTAATAAACGCGTTTTGCGTCCAAAATTGGGGACGCTGTACTGTCGTGAGCAGAAAAAAATAGGACAACTTTTTTTTCTAATGTAAATCTGTCTCTATTTGAATATGTAATGAGTAGCCGAAATAAAACAGATATCACTTTTAATTTATTTTTTATTTTAATGCTGTAGCTATTGCTATAGTAATGATGGATGGTTAATGAGACAAATTGCACTGCGTTATAACATTAACAAAAATTTGGTGTGTAACATTTTAAGAAAATGGAGAATAAACGGTACGATTAGTAGAAATCCTGGATCAAAGGACAATGGATATCCTACTTAACAAGAAACTAACTATTAATATTTCGTTATTGCACCATTTCTATTTATAGCTTCTATAAGTCTGTTTGGCATAGAATTAAATAACCTTATACCTCGCCTTATACAATAATCATAAGTAATAATATTTTCCCATGCATTATTTACAATTTCCAGTAATTCTTCGGCATTCCGTGGTCTCACATTTCGTTTTTGGATATTTCTTACGAGTGGTCCCCATACTTCTTCCATAGGGTTAAGATCTGGACTATGATTGGGCCAGATAAGAACAATTGTCTTGTTGAAATATGAACTCATTATTAGGAAATAACTGTGACACAGAAGGGAGCATAATATTGTCTAAAAATTCTAATATACGTTTCACTATTAAATCGTTCCTCAATATGCCACAAAACACCAGGACCACGTGCCGATATCCAAGCCCACATATTGACGGAAAATCTACCACTTTTATCATTGTTAGATATATATTTCTCATCGAATCGAGTATTTGGAGGGCGGTAAACACGAATACGACCGCTGTGTGTTGACTGGAAAGTTTCTTCGTCTGTAAAGATTACATTGTTCCAAAAATTTACATCATGCACTAAAAATTGAAGCGCAAATCCTACTCGAGCTTCTTTATGTTCAGCTTTAAGTAAGTATTTCTGTGCTGCTGCATGACAGCGTAGCTCCGATTCTCTTACTCGCCGGCGACCAGTACTATTCGATCCACGTTTCTTCAGCAGCCTGGATAACTGAGTAAAATGGATTTTCTACTAAAGCATTTACCAATTGCAAATCTTGTTGTTGAGTTGATATACTTCGTCACCCTGATCCAGGATTTCTACTAATCATACCGTTTATTCTCCGTTTTCTTAAAATGTTACACAACGAATTTTTGTTAATATTATAACGCGGTGCAATTTGTCTCATTGACCATCCATCTTCTGCTTTAGCAATAACTCCAGATTTAACTAAATCGCTTATATGAGGCATATTAGTTTTTTGCACACTTGCAATAAATTATGACAACTACCTGACAATGTCACAAAAATTAAAGTTAGATGTACACAACTAGATTTTAGCAAAATACCGTTATAAGACTTGTCCTATTTTTTTTGCTCACGACCGTACCATTTGGGTAAATCATCGTAGGAATTTTTTTCAAATTGCAGGATTTTTGATGTACTTTTTGGTGGTAGAAACTATTTTTTACGCAACCTCAAAAAATGTAAAAAATTTCTTAGATTTTAGATTTTTTTTCATAGATATTTAATTTCAAAAGATACATATTTTTAGATTAGTCAAGCTCAGATTTACTGTACACTCAAAAAAGGCAATAAAAACTTTACGACCTCATTAAAATACCGTTACTCCCTGTACTATCCCGCCGGCACATTGAATCACCAATTTAGCTATCAGGAACACATAAGTGCTGTGGCATAATTTGCTATAAGTATAGTTTGAATAATAAATACGTAGGTATTTAGAACACTAGGAAATGTTACAGACTTTATTCATGTTTGTGTGTGATATTTAAATGTTTATAGTTATTTTATAAAGAGGAAATTAGTGAAAAATGTAGAAACTTTTCCGTACTTACACCTTTAATAAGAATCTGTACCACAATGGAAAATAAAAAAATTACTTTTGAGCATTTCCCATCTAAAAAAAATGTTTTGGTATTCTGTGATCTAAGAGTGCTATTTTAATTGCCATTTTCGAGGATTAAAGTGTAGAAAGTGGGTTCTGCTCCTCGTGGAGTAAAAGAGATCTGTACTTTACTGCTTGAAAATGATTATTACAATAGGGCACTGTTAGACTGCGGAGTGTAAAAGATTAAATAGTTTGTACCTATATACCACAAAACGAAAGTGCTTTTTAATCGTGTGTAATATTAAAATCAGCTTCAGAATTTCCTGCCACTTATTACTAGACACCCTGTAATTATCTGCTTTATATTCGACTTAGATTATATCAAGTTGATTATTATATTATTAACCTCGCGATAAATATTAATAGTACAAGGTCTTAATGAAAAAGAAATCCTTAGAAATGGTGAACAACAGCAAAAAAATTCTAATCCACGCTGTTTTTCACAAGTGGGTTTTACACTTTCATTATGTTCGATACCTATATCGACGGAAAATTGCTTGGAAAATTGTATACCTAGTAGGGATCGCCGATAAAAAAATGCCTTCATTTGATCTAAGCATTATTCTCCTTGATACGAAGACGAACTATATGACGATATAATACAGAATGGGACTATTATATTTATTAAAATTAACCGGAAATCCTTTATACCTCGACCCTAATACGAAATATTAACAAATAAAATAATTAGCCATACAGGCATTTACATATGTGTGTGTACGACCCGCATAGCTTGATTTGGAACAAATAGTAAACTTTTAAATAAATGTTTGTGATATTGCAACAGTGTATTGAATTTATAATTTTATTTTGTCGGACAATTTTCACCATACTGCGAAATGTATTATTGAAAAATAATTTAACACACATTTTCACTTATAGTTGTCTGCAATTTTACTTTGCAGATCAAAAAGGTAACAAAAACTTTACGACCTCATTACAATACCGATACTCTCTGCACTATTTCGTCCGCAAATTGATGAGTCACTTATCTTTATAGGTTTTTAATACGTCGGCTTGTTTGATGACACCATACCGAATGGTTCAATGGCGTTAAGGTGTGGGCATATCTCCTAGAGAGAGAGATCCGATAAGGGTAATACATTCAGTGTCCCGTAATAATGTGCAAAAGATTTAACTGTAGATTCCCTGTTGAAAATTAACATGGGTTCTTCATATGAAATTTTTTATTGTCTACAATTTTACTCTGCAGATAAAAAAGGCAACAAAAACTTTACGACCTCATTACGATACCGATACTCTGCACTATTTCGTCCGCAAATTGATGAGTCGCTTATCTTTATAGGTTTTTAATACGTCGGCTTGTTTGATGGCACCTTACCGAATGGTTCAACGGCACGGCGTTAAGGTGGACATATCCAAGAGAGAGAGAGAGAGAGAGATCCGATAAGGGTAATACATACAGAGTGTCCCGTAATAATGTGCAAAAGATTTAACTGTAGATTCCCTGTCGAAAATTAACATGGGTTCATCATATGAAATTCTTTATTGTCTGCAATTTTACTCTGACGATAAAAAAGGCAACAAAAACTTTACGACCTCATTACGATACCGATACTCTCTGCACTATTTTGTCCGCAAATTGATGAGTCACTTATCTTTATAGGTTTTTAATACGTCGGCTTGTTTGATGGCACCATACCGAATGGTTCAACGGCACGGCGTTAAGGTGGGCATATCCAAGAGAGAGAGAGAGAGAGATCCGATAAGGGTAATACATACAGAGTGTCCCGTAATAACGTGCAAAACATTTAACTGTAGATTCCCTGTCGAAAATTAACATGGGTTCATCATATGAAATTCTTTATTGTCTGCAATTTTACTCTGCAGATAAAAAAGGTAACAAAAACTTTACGACCTCATTACGATATCGATACTCTCTGCACTATTTCGTCCGCAAATTGATGAGTCACTTTATAGGTTTTTAATACGTCGGCTTGTTTGATGGCACCATACCGAATGGTTCAACGGCGTTAAGGTGGGCATATCCAAGAGAGAGATCCGATAAGGGTAATACATACAGAGTGTCCCGTAATAATGTGCAAAAGATTTAACTGTAGATTCCCTGTCGAAAATTAACATGGGCTCATCATACGAAATTCTTTATTGTCTGCAATTTTACTCTGACGATAAAAAAGGCAACAAAAACTTTACGACCTCATTACAATACCGATACTCTCTGCACTATTTCGTCCGCAAATTGATGAGTCACTTATCTTTATAGGTTTTTAATACGTCGGCTTGTTTGATGGCACCATATCGAATTGTTCAACGGCGTTAAGGGGGGCATATCCAAAAGAGAGAGATCCGATAAGGATGATACATACAGTGTGTAGTAGTAGGTTGTTGCTGTTCTTCTTCTGTAGTTCTCCTCTGGTTATTTACTACTCGTTGTATATTGCTTTGACTGTATCCGTTCTTCTCTAAAGCTTGTTGGACATTCTGTAGTTCCTCGGGTTTGTTATCGTCGTCGCATATTGTGTTGGCTCTGTGGACCAAGGTTCTAATTAACGCTCTCTTCTGTTGTGGATGGTGGTGAGATGTCGCATGTAGGTAACGATCGGTGTGCGTTTTCTTTCTGTAGACACCGTGGGCCAGCTTGCCATTGTGTGACCTTTTCACTAATACATCTAAGAAAGGTAAAGCTCCATTTTGCTCGGTCTCCATTGTAAATTTGATACTTGGATGCTGTTTATTCAAACGGTCGAAGAAAACAGATAAAGATAATTCTCCATGTGGCCATATGATGAACGTATCGTCTACGTAGCGCAGCCAGCATTTTGGTTTATTCTCACTGCAGCGTATAGCTTCCTCTTCAAAAGCTTCCATGAATAGGTTGGCTATCACAGATGAAAGTGGTGATCCCATGGCTGCTCCTTGCTTCTGCTCGTAGAAGTCTCCATTCCATAGAAGGTATGTTGTAGACAGGCACAATCGGGCCAGATCAGGTATGTCTTCTCTTAATCCTTTAGGTACAAGTTGTTGACGAATCAGGTTAACTGTTTCCTCAATTGGTACATTGGTGAACAAAGATTCGACGTCAAAACTAACCATGATATCATTACTTACTCGTTATTTCCAAGTTTTCCAAAATTTCTACGAAGTGTCCGGAGTTCTTTACGTGGTTACTAGTCTTATTTATATAGGGTTGCAGTGTGTCTGCGACGTATCCGGCCAACTAATAAGTTGGTGATCCACGATTGGTCTTAAAGGATTACCTGGTTTATGAATCTTAGGGAGGCCGTAGAGTCGTGGTGGTAAGGTTTCACTTGGCAGCAGGCGGCGTTGTGTTTACCAGTTGAAGTGCACATGTGGTAAGAGCTACATCGGACAAACAGGACGGAGTATCCAGTGCAGACAGAATCAAAGAACACCAGAGAAATACCAGATTTGGATACACGGATAGGTCGGCGATAGCAGAACATGTCCATAATAACGAGAACCATAAAATTGACTACGAGGACGTCAATATATTAGACAGGAGCGCTATTATCCGCGAATCACTGGAAATTATGAAAAATGTGAACAACTTTAACAGAGAGGATGGGTATCGACTTAGTAACACGTGGAGACTGGTAAATGGAAGATATCAATACAATTTTTCAATAACTATTAATAATTATAATTAATAGGGCCTTTTGAGTTACCAAACAGATTAAATGGTCCAGCTAATTAAAATTTTTTACAAAATGACCTGTATCAACTTATGGACGATTTACCTCTTGCATTACGTCAAACACTGGTTTATGCAGGATGGTGCGCCACCTCATTATTTTTTAAAGGTTCGAGAATGGCTACACTCTTTAGAAATCGTTGGATTGGAAGGGGGCGAGAAGCCACAATTAAATGCCTACCTCGGTCCCCAGATATGAATCCATTGAACTTTTACATTTGGGGCCACTTGAAAAATGTTGTTTACTCGACACCTGTCCCTAACGTCGAAGTTTTAAGAGAGAGATTTTTTAATGCTGCCAATGAAATTTAAAACTCCACAAGTTTTAAATAGCTCGTATGGTAATTTTAGGAAACGGTTGCAAACGTGTGTTCAAGTTCGTCATCTTGAACAAATGCTTTAATATCTAAAAACAACAATCGTTGTCTTCATGTTTAAATTTTTTTACTGTTTAAATTCATCTTTTGTGTATTTTGTGTTAGTTTTTTAGTTTACTAATAAATTTGCTTTTCAATATTTTCGTCTTTAATTTGTAATGTCTCGTGCAATTTATAAACACCAAATGATCAATATCAATACGTAATATTGTCAAATTATAATTTGACACCAGCCTACTTTTACTATTTTTACACGCTTTATATTAGCTTCACATGTTTGTTTGTTTGTATGTAACGGAATCTTTGAACGTAATTCCCACCCACTTCAAGATGTCAGATTAAACTGAAACTTTGCACACTTATCAATTACCGATGACAATGCAGTAATTTGGCAACTTTGTCCTAATGTCCTCACCAGGATCATCTTGATAAAATAAAAATAAAGAAAAGGACTAATCTATTGTCAAGATTTTGCCGGAGGCGCCGCTGTTATTAATATATATTTTATTATTGTATATGAAAAAAAATAATGTTTAAAAAATTCATGTTATTGTAAAAAGCGTACTATATTTTTATAATTTTACTTTTATCAATAGCTACCAATAAAATATTTTTTATAATTGAGTTATGGCAAAAAATAATAAATATTTCCTTATCAGATCTCTCTCTCTTTCTTGGATATGCCCACCTTAAACGTCGTTGAACCATTAGGTGTGGTGCCATCAAACAAGCCGACGTTTAAAAACCTATAAAGATAACTGACTCAATTTGCGGACGAAATAGTGCAGAGGATAACGATATTTTAAAGAAGTCGTAAAGTTTTTGTTGCCTTTTTTATCTGCAGAGTAAAATTGCAGATGACTATGCACAGTTGCCCTCTCAACTGATGCGCTGGTCACTGAACGATAATCACAATATTTTTTTTTTTTTACATTTATTTAACGTCGGCCTATTTCCGCTACTGAGGCCTATCACCGACGCCTGTAGACGAACTACCCCTAACCAGGAATTTTGCCGAACCTCTTCCCTTAAGAAGAGTAGGAATCTTTTACTTGCCTAACATTTAATAGACAAGGGACCGACGGCTTTTCATCCCCTCCGAAGGATGGTATATCTCCTATACAACCCTCGCCTAAGGTTGTATAGCTTCCGCGCATACACTGATATACAAGCCGCTGGAAGATGTGTGAGGCGAGAACGCGGTTTCCGTTGGAACGGTCACCCATCCAAGTACTAACTGCGCCTGTCGTTGCTTTACATCGCATACCGAAGTATGTACATAGTAAAGACGCACCTACGCTCGCCCCCATAATCACAATATCGAAGTGCACTTATTTTAACTGCCATGTCAGTGAACCAACCCTGTATGTTCACAATAGGTACCTAGAAAGGTAAAAATTTATACATTAGGCTTAATATTAAGTTATTTTTAACCGAGGACGGACTATTCTAGTATTTATAGAAATGAGTAAGGAGTACAAATGTTTTTTCTAAATTTAAACATTTCATTAACATTTCTGACCGATTATTAATTATCGAAAGTTTCCAAGTCACCTCGGGTGATATTTATAATAAGTATAATTTCCGGAGGGAATCCCTTCAAATAGAAACCTATAGACAGAATTCACCGACCTTATTTTGTTCAGTAATAGTAGCGTGTAGTTTTGCACTTTTGCGAGAGGAAGTGGATAGTGAATGAAGGCCAAGATGAAGGTGGTTCGCAGTATTAGTCCATTGCCAAAAGTGAGAAACCCGACCTTTGACTTTACTGTTAAATGTGCCTGGGCAGGATAGCTGTTACGGAATCGTGATTAACAATAATTTCTCAATAAGTCTACCTACCGATTCACTCTACGTCTAAAACATTAACTCGGAAAATTAATAAATAATGTACAGGTTTATTTACTGTACAGGCTGTCCATTTTATCAGGGCGCTCGAGAATATCTCACTTAATATCGGTCGTACAAAAAAAAATATTTTTACGAAAATTATGCCGATTTATATAACCTACAAAATGGTTTAAAGACATTTGAAATCCATGACCTACTTTAAGAGTTATGGCGGAAAATGTCGAAAATGCGGAAAGCGTCTAGGCCAAATATCTCCGTTATTTGAAGAGATACGAGAAAAATTCTAAGGCGAAAATTTTTTGCAAAACAGAGTGTTTCAACGAGGTTTTATCTAATTTTTTTGAAAACCGCTGTATTTTGAGATTTATTCTTCAGGCTGTTAAAAAAATTATTTTGAAACGGGCGGGAAATGGCGCCATTAAATAGAGTACTTTCCTCCCTTTTCAACGATATATCACACGCTATATTTATTCATTGGTACTACGTTAGTAATCATAAAAACATTTTTTTAATAAACCAATAAATTTTTTTTAACAAGCATTATACTTGCCGTGGAGAAGTATGATTAAATAAAACGATAAAATAATTCAATAAGTTGTTCAAATCTTTGCTATAATAAAACATTAACACAATTAAGAAGAATAAAGTAAATTCAGGTAACAAAAACAAATTAATAATAAAAATAATATAGCACACAGAACATTAATATTTATCTAATCCTCAAAATAATTTTTAAGATATCATATCAAGTGTTCAAAGTGTCCACCGCGATTTCTTTTGCACCTTATCTTTAATATACCCCATAGAAAAAAACCCATTGGGGTTGTATCTGGAGAACGAGGGGGGCATCGAATAAATCCATTGGTACCTATCCAAGGTTGAGGCAAAATTTCATCTAAATAATCTAGGCAAATCTGGGAATTGTGGGGAGGAGCTCCATCTTGTTGAAAATATTGAAAGTTGTGTCGATTCTATAAAGGTAGGTCATCTAAGAATTCATTACATTCATTTCTCAAAAAGTTTAGATGCCTTTGACCACTGAGGTGACCATCATAAAAATTAAATTGGTGAATAAAATAACTATCCACACATTTATTGAAAAACGATTTTGAAACCCAGTCGGTCTATGCCAGTGTGTATTTTCAGAAGTCCATTTGTAATGAATATTGCGATTAAAAAATCCATTGTTGGAAAAATTTGTCTCGTCGGACCAAAGTATTTTACTACATATTAATGGATCGGCACGCTTCTTTTCCAACAGCCACCTACAAAAAGTCGTCCTCCTTGGTTTGTCCTCCTCTTATAAATTGTGAACTTTTTTGGCTTTATAACACCGGTAACCATTTTTCTTTAAAATTTTTCTAGCACTGGTTTTATTTATATGACAAGCAATTTGAATTTCTCTTAATGATGTTTCCAAATTTTCTGTATTTTTATTTCTTACATAATTAATAACTCGGTTTACCTTATTTACATTACCAGTAACACTGTTCAACTTTGTCTTCTTCTTTAAAAATGAACCATTATTTTTCAGTTTCGTAGCTAATTTTCTGAACAGAATTTTATTCGGCTGTAGTGCTTGTGAAAATCTGTTTCTATATTCTACTTGAGCTAATCCAGAGTTAAAATTGCATTGGCAATATGTAACGAACATATTATAACGATCAATGTGGGTGAAAATCATTTTTGAAAATTCTAAATTCTTAAACGAGTGTGATTGAGTGAGAGTTTAAGTATTAACTGAGATGATCTGTCAAAAAATTAAATTGTCAAGTTTGTTCATAGCCAACTATTTTAAAATAATTGAAATAATAGTGAAATCCTGAAATACAAACAAATGGATATTATACTTAAATTAATTGGTAAAGACATTTTAACTTTCTGAGCAAGGAGTGACGCTTTTATGGAGACATCTAGACATTGGCATAACTGCGAATACTCTTTCCATAATTGCTCCATGTTGCTTTCTTGATTATTATTTTGTTTTTGTTACCTGAATTTACTTTATTCTTCTTAGTTGTGTTAATGTTTTATTATAGCAAAGATTTGAACAACTTATTGAATTATTCTATCGTTTTATTTAATCATACTTCTCCACGGCAAGTACAATGCTTGTCAAAAAAAAAATATTGGTTTTAAAAAAATGTTTTTATAATTACTAACGTAGTACCGATGAATGAATATGGCATGTGACATATCGTTGAAAAGGGTGGAAAATACTCTATTTAATGGCGCCATTTCCCGACCGTTTCAAAATAATTTTTTTAACATCCTGAAGAGTAAATCTCAAAATACAGCGGTTTTGAAAAAAATAGATAAAACCTCGTTGCATCACTCTCTTTTGCAAACAATTTTCGCCTTAGAATTTTTCTCGTATCTCTTCAAATAACCGAGATATTTGGCATAGACGTTTTCCGCATTTTCGATATTTTCCGCCATAACTCTTAAAGTAGGCCATGGATTTCAAATGTCTTTAAACCATTTTATAGGTTATATAAATCGGCACAATTTTCGTAAACATATTTTTTTTTGTACGACCGATATTAAGTGTGATATTCTCGAGTGCTCTGATAAAAAGGACAGCCTGTATATTTGAAATCAAAGGGCTTCTCGAAAATGCAATATTATATAAGGGTGTTTTATTAAAAAAAAACCAATTATTTATTTCGTATCACGTGACCGATACATGATATTGTTTTTTTTTCTATTTTCAATAATAACAGAATTAAAGGGGTGGCCAATATAATATAGTGAATAACTCTATGCAATATTATTGAGAAGAGGCGTTGCTTTAGTAAGGACGGCGTTGAATAGACAGAGGCCAAAAAAGTTTAGAATATAAAAAAATTCGCTCTATCTTTGTAAAATATTCGCCCAAGCATTCGAATGTAATTAATGAAAACTAATTTTTAACGCCTCTTCTGTTTCAAAAGTATGCATTAATAGAATAACGGAAAATAAGCTATGTTATTGGTATGCATTTGCTAATGCTCTGATTGAAATATATGCCAATGACAAATGTACGAAATATCCTGTTCGATAAAATAAATAATGACCGTTTTCTAGGTATACAGGTAGCCAGAACGATAAAAAGAAAGATATCACTAGCTAGTTTGTTAAATTGTTCAAAGACTGCGTCATCTGAAGTCAATTTCCCAACAGAAAAAATTGCTGAAGCGGACTGTTATATAGACAATACATTTACGAGAAAGCTATGCTGATGCGTCATTGTATTGTTCCTTTATTAATTTACAATATCCATAATGGTATAATTGAAATTTCAATAATTATCTACGTACAATTAAAGAGCGTTTAATAGATACCGTTTTATTATTAGAAAATAATTGGCTTGCTTGATTTTCATTTTTATTGAACTTTAATATCGTTTAGTATAGGGTGGTCTAGTTATCTACGACCTTTAGAGAGGTAATGTTTATAGACCGTGATGCCGCTGTAAAAATGTCTCTTGCTACCTTTTTGCTGTCTATTGGCCAACAGGTACGGGAGAAGTAGGGGTGATAGTTGGGGGCGATCGGAGTGGTCATGTTTGTTAATAAATTATTCTAATTGAAATTTGACATCGGAGGTTTAAAGAGTTTTTTGCTGTCCATGTGAAACACGTTTTCAGATGTTCTGAAAATTCCAACAACCTCTTAGCAACAACCGTAAATAGTTGTTTATTCACTAATAAAATAAAAAGTTTTTTCTACGATTGCTTTGAAAAGTGCTACTAACTACGCACTACCAATTACGCTTGAAAATTTTTAATTTCACATCGCGTGTGATAAATCTTTAACACACGCTATATGAAAACGTTTTCACGTATGAAAATATTTCGAACTTTTCAGCCTTTACTATAATCCATTCTAATTAAATAAATATTAATAATGACAGTTTGAAATGTCAAAATTGAGTAAACAATAAAATAATTATTTTCGTGGCCTACCTTGTTATTTTTGTTTCACTTGTATTTTGACACGCATGGCTCACTCTTCTTGCAATAAAGCAGCTCATTTGCATTTTGAATGTCAAATATATCAAGAAGTATTTAGAATAGACCTATACAGGATGTCCCACGACGAAATGCGGCGATCGATATCTCGAAAAGTAGACATCGGAAAATTTTGAAAATTTGGTAGTAAACTAATGTCGATAGGGGCAACTCGGCTAAAATATTTTCAAGATGGTGGCACTTCTGGTCATACCGGAAGTCGATACCAACTTGCTTATTTTAAATGGGACACCCTATATATTATTACATTTTTGGATTGTACGCAAAATTCTAGGCCGATTTTGTGTATCGTCCTATACCTAGATCTCTCCGTTTTTGAGATATTTAAATTTTTATGTCAAAAATGACGTTTGCGGGCCCTAAAAGAATTATCAATTTTTCCTATAAGGAAGCCTTTATTATCTAATTTGGGTTCGATTCTTTGTTGAAAAAGACCTACTTTAATAGAGTTTTTATAATATTTTGATAAGTATTAATACAGAGTGTTCAAAACATAAGAATAAAGATGAAATTGAGAAAACTGTCAATAATCAATTTTTTCAAATGGAAACCCCCAATTTTTATAATCTTATTCGCCATTAAAAATAAGGGTAAGTTTGTATATGGATCTATTCCGAAAATTTTTAGTTTTCGAGATATTCCCAATTCAATATTTCTATACGGGGATTTTGCTATGGATTTTAAGTTCAATTACTGTTAGTTGGCTATGACGGCGTTGAGTGCTAAACAAATGTATGTAGCTGCCACTTACCAATTGACAAGTATTAATTATCATGCTGGGGCGCTTAAATTATGCACACTAGGATTACTTAAATTTGTTTATAATATATGGAGAATGTTACAAAGTTTTATCAAAAACGTGTGAAATATTTGCTAATAGATATCCAGAGAAACAAAAACCGTCTCCGAACAGTATTTAATGAATAATGGAGAATTTCAAAAAATTTGGCACTGCAACAGTTCATAAAATAATGAAACAAATGTAACTTAGATACAAAAGGTTCTTACATAAAATACTAACAGTATAACTACTTATACTCAGGAAAATATTTTATTTTAATAAGTGTTCAAAGTGTCCACCCTGAACTTCCAAACATTTTTCGCACCTTTTCATTACTTCGTCATGCGTGGCCGCTCTAATAGAACCTGGAGATAATCTTTCAAAAGCATTCCTTACTCTTGCCTGACAATCTTCCATTGTTGTGACTGGATTAAAATAAACCATATCTTTTATTGTTCCCCATATAAAATAGTCTAAGACAGACAGATCAGGAGAACGGGGAGGCCACAGAAAAGGTCCATTGTTAGCAATCCACTTATCGTAAAAAGTTTCTTCCAAGAAGTTGTTAACTATGAAGCTGCTGTGTGGTGGCGCGCCATCGTGTTGGTAAAATATTTGCCTATGTTCAGCTAGCGGTAAATTATTCAAATATTCATTATCTAAATCTTATAATATATTCAAATATCTTTCACCTAAAAAAAAGTTGATACGTAATTTGAAAAACAGAAACTATTTATTACCATTTAAGTTTTCTTTATAAAAATTAAGTTTTACGACTCCATCATTTCTCACTGATAATTTCGCAATCTCACGGCATGGGGATTTGAATCACACCAAAAGTGGGAATTATGTCTGTTGAAAAGTCAATTTTTCGTAAATTTTGCCTCGTGAGTCCAAATTATGTTGTCCAAAAATCGAAAGTCGCCTTGTAACATTGTTAAAATAAATTCGCAAAAGTGAACTCTTCTAGTCAAATCGGTGTCCTTTAGGTGTTGAACCATAGAAATGGAATAGGGATGGAATTTGTGTTTCAAAAGAATTCTATGAATAGAGTTCTTGGAGATTCCTGTTTGTAAGGCCACTTGTCTTAAGGATGTCATAGGATATGCCACAAAATATCCCAAAATAGCAATTTCGATATTTTCATCATCGACAATTGCTTTTATTTTATGAACTGTTGCCTTAACGGTGCCAAAATTTTTGAAATTCTCCATTATTCGTTTAATACTGTTCGGAGGCGGTTTTTGTTTATCTAGATATCTATTAGCAAATATTTCACACGTTCTTGATAAAACTTTGTTACATTCTCCATAGATTATAAACAAATTTAAGTAATCGTCGTGCGTATAATTTAAGCGCCCCGGCATGATAATTGATACTTGTCAAATGGTAAGTGACAGCTACATACATGTGTTTATCACTCAACGCCGTCATAGCCAACTAAGAGTAATTTAACTTAATATCCATAACAAAATGCTCATATAGAAATATTGAATTGGGAATATCTCGAAAACTAAAAATTTTCGGAATAGACATCCATATACAAACTTACCTTTATTTTTAATGGCGAATAAGATAAGATTATAAAAATTGGGGGTTCCCATTTGAAAAAAATTGATATTTGACAGTTTTCTCAATTTCATCTTTATTCTTATTTTTTGAACACTCTGTATTAATACTTATCAACATATTATAAAAACTCTATTAAAGTAGGTCTTTTTCAACAAAGAATCGAACCCAAATTAGATAATAAAGGCTTCCTTATAGGAAAAATTGATAATTCTTTTAGGGCCCGCAAACGTCATTTTTGACATAAAAATTGAAATATCTCAAAAACGGAGAGACCTAGGTATGGGACATGATACACAAAATCGGCCTAGAATTTTACGTACAATCCAAAAATGTAATAATATATAGGGTGTCCCATTTAAAATAAGCAAGTTGTATCGACTTCCGGTATAACCGGAAGTGCCACCATCTTGAAAATATTTTAGCCGAGTTGCCCCCATCGACATTAGCTTACTACCAAATTTTCAAAATTTTCCGATGTCTACTTTTCGAGATATCGATCGCCGCAGTTCGTCGTGGGACACCCTGTATAATATTATGCAGGGCGGGGCAATGGTGCGTCGGACCTCGATATCTCGAGTTCTACGATAGCTAGAATTTTTTTAAAAAATTGCAAGTAAACTAATAAAAAAGTCTATAACTGGAGATTATTTTCGAACGAAGACGAAATTACATTACCAAGTGCCTTTTTTTAAATGGAATGCTACGTATATCAGTCAATTTTATGAAGCCTCTTTCTAGGCTCTATTCATTCCTATATTAGCATTGAATATCTCCCAACCACTTGGATGTAATGAATTTTTTTTGTTGAAATAATCCAATCTGCAGATGGATATTAAAAAAATCACCACAGTCGCAATTACGAGTTTTAAGGAAAACTTATGTGAATACCAGTTACGAGACATCTAATTAATGTTTTTGAATAATTTTCATTTCCTAAAAATGTACAGGGTGGCCAAAAATTATTTTTCAATTAAGAACATTTTAAAGTGAATTTTCTCATTTTTTTCAAATGGAACACCCTGTATATTTTTCCACGATGTGATGTAGAAATAATGAACGAACATTTTTTGTAAGTATTTCCCTATGGCTAATTGCAACAATTTTCGTTTTATAAATAAATAAGTGTGAAATTCAAGAATAAACTTAAAAAAAGAGGTTCTCTCAAATAATTCATTAGAAAAATTTATAATAGGTGTTCGACGTGTGACCCATTTTGATTGACACACGTCTTTATGCAATTTTGAAATGAGGCTATTTAGTAGGACCATTTCTTCCAATCCATTGAAATGAGTAAATAGTATTTAACTGGTCCTTTACTGTAATGTTTTTTTTGTACATTTTTGCTGTTCTCGTTATTCGACAAGCAATAAAACCTCAGTTTGGTATAAATTGTCGTGTACAAAGTAGCATTTATCACACTTATCGGTCGTTACAATTTGTATTGAATTTAAAATATTTGGAATTTTACAATATGAATTTTAATAAAGCGGAACTTGTAGACATTACTTTTGTTTTGGGCGACTCGGACAGAAATTGTTTACTTGCCAATACAATTTATCACCAACGTTATCCTGAAAGAAGGATTACTGATGTTGTACTGTAATTTCGTCTTGGCTGGCCCTATATGTTCGAAAATAATTCCTAACTATCGTGGTCCGACGTACCGGAATAGTTAATATGTAACGTACATATCATGGAAAAATAATAAATTTAAGCATTTTTAAAATTC
Organism: Leptura quadrifasciata; assembly: GCA_963675555.1. Taxonomy (NCBI): domain Eukaryota; kingdom Metazoa; phylum Arthropoda; class Insecta; order Coleoptera; family Cerambycidae; genus Leptura; species Leptura quadrifasciata. The sequence goes on along the minus strand of OY776681.1, from coordinate 5,240,682 downwards.
ATGCATCTTCCTCATTCGAATATATTAGGAAACATTACCGCTCCGATCGCCTCCAGATATCATCCCTACTTCCCCCCATTCCTCTGCTCCTATTGGCAAGTAGACAGCAAAAAAGCTGGTGTGACAATTTTGCAGCAGTATCACGGTTTATAAATTAACAGTAGACTTTTGACCGCAGATTCTAAAAATGCAAAAATACCTACGAGATGTTTCATTTCAAATAATGAATTGCTTGCCATTTCCGGTATAACCGGACTTTATTAGCTTCACCGTGTATTAGTGGTGAACCCAATATTAGTTGCGTCCTGGTAATTATTCCCTAACTATTGATAAAATGTTCATTGATACTTGGGCTGATGATAATAGTAGGCCTTCTTCCCGTCGAAAAAACTTTACACATAGATATTGACGCCACGAATGCCAACCAAATTGATAACACTTTCGTTTAGCAGGCTGATGATGTTTACTCATAATATGCATCCTAGTCGACCGTTCATGCATGCTGCTTTTTGCAGGCCGCGTCATATTTATTTCTAGATATAAGTGCTGCGAATTATCGATTTCAAGATTTTATTTTTAAAATGCTTAGGAATATGTTCTCGACTATACCTGGCGAACGAAAGAACATCCATTTTCATACTTTTTTTTGCCATCAGACCTCAGGCCCTTGAGTATCATTTAAAGTTAGAGGTTCGCATCAAAAATTCTAACCTTTATTTCCATGTTTTTGTTTAGTTCATACTTTTTTATAGCTAAATTCGATATCATAGGCACTAACAATTTCTGGAGAACTGGTTAATCATAGTATACCTGAAAATATTTGCTTAGGGTATTTTGTTTTTATGATTGATTTATGCTGTTGACTTAAAAATAAAAGCAAGCATTGAATGTGATCAAACAACTGTCACTGACAGTACAATTACATTGATCTATTTATTACTGTATGAGATCGCAAGGTTATTGTGATATTAAAAAAATGCTTACTAATTCCGTTTCAAAAAGCAAGGTATAAGTCCTTGGGTGCTGTGGCAGCATGTAACGAGTGATACTTGATTTCTATTCTATATTGAAAATTATGTTACCAACAGAACTGAGAAAGTAACAAATAATTTTATGGTGTTCATATCTGAAAATATAGGTTTTAGTTACGTCAAGACATGTTTTTTAAAGTTTATGAAATTACCTTTAATTTGATATATCTCACTTCGATTTTCGATCAAAATTGACGTAGGTAGAGCGTTTTAAAATTGATGCTTTTTTACTCATTTGAAATTTGTCTTCTAGATGTCATTTTCTGACGATGTCTGCCGGGTTCAGTTTCATTGTTTTGTTTTTGTGAATTTATATTTGCTCCACCAGTCATACATACTCTTTCTTTAAGATAAAACTTTGAATCTATATTTTTCAAATCCTTTATCGATTTGCATTAACACATTTATTATTCACTTGTTTTTATGCTTAAGATGCCGCAACTTTTAGTCCGTTAACAAGAAAAACAGTTTTTGACACGTCCGCGAGATGGCGACAAAATTTTCTAAAAACCGTTTTCTTTTTTATCGGGGGTGGAAATGGGGTTAGTTTAGCTACGCAACGTGCGAAGTGCCATTTGTAGTGTGGTAAATGTGTAAAAATCATCTTTAATAATGTTTCCGAGAATGTTTCCATTATTCCGATTTAAGGTTAGTTATCTTGGTATTTACGTTAAGGTTGTAAACGTGTTGCGTATGTTGTGTTATCTATAATATTTTATGAATGTGCTTGATAAAAAAATCCTCAACGGAACGTTCAGTAGCGCACAAATTTTTTTTCCAAGTGATATGCATGCACGCCTTTTAAAAAATAGTAGGCTTAGCAACAGTAGAAGGGTCTAGCTACCTGAGGATTAAAAATGTTGAAATGTGTATTTGGGAGAGTGCATGTGTAGAAAATTTTATGAAAATTCCTATGAACGAATTACAAGAATAGTTATTTCGACCTAAACTGGATATGAGTCATTGAGTCATACGATCGAACGTTGTTGACTAGTTTTGGTTCATGTTTGATGTACCTACTTGAGAAAATATTTTCATAGGCTTTGGTAAATGGACAATCATTAAAGTTAACGCTAATAATGTATTAATTAGACTTACCTATTTGGTGACATGCACAAAACTATATTTTGAACTTGAAGTAAAAATGCGTGGGATAAACGGCCGTTATTGATCTATGTGTAAATTTTTCCGCTGCTTCTCTAACTCATGGACAATTTTCCTTTTATACTTACAAAGAAAAAGGGGTGGTGAATGTGATTAGTATGAATGTGGCCTGAGAGTGGTAAAATATGATTTAGGTGGAGTCATTTATGATTGATCAGGAGTTCGAGGACGATCCGCAAGTAGAAGCTGCCAAATTCCTCCTCAACCCGGACGAGGACAGAGCCGTAGACCCCGAGACCCAAGCCCGGCTCGAACAACTCCTTCAAGCAGCAGGTGAGATATCACTTTTTTTTCAATAGTACTCAATTACACCCTGTCAGCCTTGCTAAAAATCTATTGGTATAAACAGGGCTAATAAACTGACGAAACAAAATGGGAATTAACATCGTGATTTGAAAGTTAAAACGTAATGCATAAAAATGTGAATTAAGAGCATTACTCGTTTGTTTTCTCCGCTAGATGGCGCGTAATCTACGCACTATGTGAATAAAAATATATCACTTATATAAAGTTTATTTGTCCCAAAAAGCTATTTGAGCTATATTGTTTATTTATCTATCAAGGATGTTGCAAATACGTTGAAAAAATTGAATTGATGGAAATACCTAAATGGCTGACTGGGTAAATCCAACATCATATTTTTTCTTGTGTTTATTTATAAATCCCAACCGGGCTGAGTATTTACATCTAAAGTAAAAAAATATATATCTAAAGCTATTTATCATGATAATTTATTTTTAAATGGCAGTTAAGATTAAGTTTATTACATATTTTTATTTACTAATATTTATAATGCAATTTTATTCATTTTATTGATATTAAACAGATCCTGCATATTATACGTTTTGAAGGTGTGTGGAACAGTTGTTCGATTGGTACTAAGTCAGGAGATTTGGTTGGTAACTTGCAGATACGCATTTTTCAAACGTTTCTTAACACCTGATGTATTTGGTGGCACGTTATCGTTAAAAAGAATGTTCTTCCGCCTCCTCCATTACTGGCTGTAACTTTAACAACAAATTTCCAGCATCTATGTTTTGAGGATATCGTCGCACATTTGTTCGATTGGTACTAAATCAGGAGATTTTGCTGACTACTGATTAGTCTGTAGATACGTGTAGGTATTCTAGCAGCGTTGGAGTCACCAATTTTCGTCAGTCAGTCTTGACATTACTTCTTGTAAGTACGTTTTCATTCGTCAGGACAGAATGAAACCATCTTTCTCCCCCTTTTCTCATAATTTCTCGTACAAGCAAAATTATCACGGTCCTTAAACGCGGGAATCGTTTAACTGTCAGTCTTGATAGAGTCAAACCAGCGTACTTGTTGGATCATGTTACTGATTCCGCTGTCAAACCCGTCTTGAAAAAAATACGTTTTGCTATTATACGCATTTTTCAGATGTATATTTAGTGCCACATTATCGATCTTCCACCTCTTCCATTATTGGCTGTAATTTCAATAACGTATCTCCAGTATCTATGTTTAGAGGATGTGTCACACATTTGTTCGATGGGTACTAAATCGGGATATTTTGCCGGTCGCTGTTGAACCTGCAGATACGCATTTTTTAGATGCTTCTGTAGCACATTATCTTTAAATAAAATGTTCCTTCGCCTCTTCCTTTATAGGCTGTAGGATTTGGTCGCTGTAGCCCGGAAATTTTAACTGTAATGAATTTTTTTCCCATGTGCCAACCAAAAATAAACCGGGTTACATGTACTTTATATAATGGATGAGTGGTCTAAATAAAGTTAAATTGAATTTATATCGTAAAAGACATTGTGAATCAAAACGAATCTCATTTATAAAACCAAATGGATTCAATTCTTAAAAATGGGTCCGATACATCTCGAACAAACTTTCCCATTTAGGAATGGGTCGACAACATGGTACTGGCATTCAAAAATAGTTAGAACAGTTGTGGAAAAAAATTATTTAATTATTGGGAGTGGTAGTAGGTTGACGCGCCTAAGTTTCTCTCTGTGCATACCTAGCGAGGTGGGTTCGAGCTCCACCTCCTGCGAAGTATTTTTCAAATATAAGTTATCCCCAATAAGTGGTTCGGATCCCACTACAAACTGTAGGGCCCCGTCTCCTATGCACAGACACATCTAGAGGAAGGCGGTTTATTCTTTATTTATACCTTAGCCACACAGCCTCCGTCCCTACATTTCTTAGGAACAACGAGTTATGCTATCTCATACTAGTACTAACTCTTATCTATGTGTTAAATGTTATCAAAATCGATAGTGCCGTTTGAGACGAAGAAAATATTTAATTTTTATTTAATCAACATTTCTTTCTGAATTTTTTAGAAGCAAATAGTCCCGCCATCTTATACTGATACTAAGAAACTATCCATGTGCCAAATTTAATCACAGTCGTTACAACCGTTTTAGAGAAAAAAATAGGTATATAATTATTTTAACGTTACTCTCGCCACAATCTCCGTCCCTGCATTTTTTTTAGCCAACAAGCCATCTATCTTACTCTAGTGCTAAGAGAAAATTCAGTTGTTAAATTTACTCAAAAACCGTGTTTGTTTTTAAAATTCGCCATCGATTTCGTTGAAAATATTTCAACGGAACTCAGAATGTTGACGACAAAGTCTGGACATGCCTGAACTGCGTGAATTTCTGCTCGCACATGCGTACGATATGTGATTTGGAGAAATAACTTTTATTTTACCTTTTCGAATTTTACCCTCACCGACTGTGGACTGTGGTTTATAGTGACAATAACTGGCTGTTGAATGATAAACTAATTTTTTAAAAAGGGAATTCTCATCTGAAAAATAGGCGGGCCAGATCTTTTAGAAATAACAGGTATTTTCACAATAAAATTTAGCTCTGAGAAGGGAAAAGTAAAATCGAATCAAGTGATTGACATGAAAAATATAGTACTACCTATTTTAATATGTATTTGTAATAGGTGGCTGTGCTAAAATCACTTTTTTATTTCCTTGCAATCTGCTGGGCGACTTTACGACTCGAACTCTTAACACAAAAACTAGTTGTAAATCGAAGGTGTTTTATAAAAACTGGCATTGTTCCGGATTGCCATAATTGTACAATTAATAACATGGCATTTTGTACGATATAATATGCACAAGAAGAACACCAATAATGTGAAGAACTCAGTCAATCACCTCTTAGCACCTAAGAATTTTCGTTTTGTCTTTCCTAACCTAAGGTCTGAGATCTGTCAAACGTCGCACGCGCCTACTGCCGCCTACTCTATATTTCTTTGGTAGGTCAACTGTTACATGATTATGATTAGATTACCTAAATTTGAGGTTAGATCACAATTGATTTTTAGAAATTTAAAATTTATTTGTGAATACTAACTTCAGCAATAATAAAAACAAAGAAAAATGATAACTATTTAAGTATAAGACTAGCCAAATACAAATACAATCTATATTTGCTGAATTTATTTGTGCAATCTTTATAACATCCACACTCTTTCAAATTTGTAGATACCTAACTAACTTTATTTGTATATACAGGGTGGGGCAATATTGCTCCACCCTCTATATGCAAATTCAGATTAAAACGTTCTGTTAAATCCTGAAATCACAGCCACTTATTTCAAATAAATAATATGGAATTTTGGCTATAAAAGTTCATACAGAAAACAATACAATATAGACGTGGTCATAGTTTAAAACATTAATCCTAACATATACCTTACATGTCTACATGTATGTGTAACTTATCGAACAAAAAATAATAGAAAAAACATCTTGTGAAAACAGAATGGAAAACAATTTCGTAATGAGCCATTGTTTAATTTGTGCTGGGCTTTGTTTGCTTTTGACTTCCATATGTAATCTCTTACAAATAACTCAGTCTCCACACCATAAAAACTAATTGATTAGATATATAAAATCAAGAACAAAAATAGTCTTGGACAATTTTTAAATAAGGTACTTTGTAAACTTAAATTATAATGACTTATGTATAATGTAAAGACTCTTTGATATATTTTTTGGTACAAAAGCCTGTGTTAATGTGAATGATTCATCTTTTGGAGTCTGAAGGACTTTATATATATTTCAAAAATGAATGTTAACGTTCACAAAATTAGGGTTCAAGATGACTGTTTCAAACTGAGAATAATATGAAAATTTATACTTACTGTTCGTTTTTGCTTAACTGCTGCTCTAATGGTATCTATTGGACGTCGTAATACTATAAACCTAACACTGGATGTACCACACTTTCTTAAAATTATACCTGAAAGGGAATTTTGTTAGAAAACACAATTAAAAGACAATATAAAGTTCAAAAATATATATTGAATCTTCAGAAAATGTATGTTTTTACAACAACTTTTAAGAAATATGTTTAACAAACACTAGTCTGGCCCGTGTGCAACACATGGTGAGGAACGGAACGATTCATAATGTACCAACTACCATCCAAAATTCAGTTTTGTGAGCTAACGATTACACAAAAAGATTCAAGAAAAGTTCAATGTTTTTGATATTTGGTGGGCTTTTGCTTGCCTGTCTTATACACGTATTTTTATTTCAATATCAATTTTGGTCGCTCAGAGTTTGAAAATGCTTGAAGCGCTACTACTTCGAATTGTATTCTTCAATTACAATTTTATACTGTTACGTGTTTACACTTTTCAGTAAACACTCCGTGGATTCAAATAACTTGCAACAAGAATTTTCACTAACCACTATTTTATTTATCACTAAAATTACACTAGTAAATACTTAACAATCACACAACTAATAATAACTTAATCTAATATAAATTCACTACTTTTAAAACACTATGTACTTTAATTTTCTTCTTAAACTTGTCAACTCTTGTCTAACCTAAAAACTCTCTGTCTGTTTACTTCACTGAACTGAACTCTTCTTTATACTTCACTAAACTGTACTGTTTCCCCATCTGCTGGATTTACCTCTTTATATACACCCATAGAAATGTACCAGAACAGTATTCCATAATTTTCTGGAACCCTACAGAGTTTTTCTACTATGTGACAGATGACTGTTCGTCAATTGGGTCATAGGCGGCGCCACCCTACTACTGGCCATGAACACAATACAGGTTTCCCTTAATCACATCTTTCCTCGTTAGAGGGCAGCACATAACAATACGTTCAGGCAAGGCGGTCCCATGCACATATGAGTACATGGTAAAGATTCTTTTCTAACACCGAATCACTGAGGAACCGGTTTAGGGCAAATCCCATTAAAACTCATCATTTCCCCGTCAAAATCGACTGCTAGGAAATGATGGGGTCCCATGTCGCTAAGGGCTATTTTCACTAAAACTCACGATATACTTTGGATAGAAGTTGGGTTAACTTGTCCTCATATTTAAGACCTCGTATGAGTTGCAGTGCTTAACAACGTGGATTCGTAAAAGGGTTTTTAATCCTGAAATTTCCGAAATTGAAGTCAAATTTTGTTATAGTTTCTAAATTTAGGTGGTCGGGGCGACATTACGTCCCTGTGCAGCGACTTTTACTACACCTTCTAAAATGACGCTCCTTGAGGAATTATGGAAATGTTTGCATAAAAATCGCTCCGTAGAGCGAAAATATGATTAAGAATATTAAAAACCTTTTCCACGATATTTTTACATGAAGCACGCTTTTCATAAGAAATATTTCCTAAGTCGGATTTTGTTACAACGTCGAAAAGTATACCGAGGTTTTTACCGTGTTGTTTAACATTAACGCTGAACTCGCCCATTTTTTTTCACTTTGCAGTCCTTTATGTTTCATATCTGATTTTTTGCATTGGTAAATTTTATTCTGAATGTTTTCATATTTTATATTTTAAACATTATGAAGCAATCATTTTATGTTGGACATAAATATGTACAGTTTTTTTGCGATTCATAGCAGTTTTGAACAGTCGATAGACTATTTTTTAAAATATCCATAACATATGCTTCGAATTTTCTAAAAAGTCATAATATTTTTCAGGTATTGGACAATTGGCAGCCAAAGATGGCAAGCATCTAGGCGACCCCGAAGTCCTCCGTAGACTCACATCGAGCGTCTCCTGCGCCCTGGACGAGGCAGCCGCTGCGCTCACTCGCATGCGCTCCGACAACCCCAACAACCGGGGCAGCAATTCTAGCAGCAATCAACAACAACCCGAGAAGACATCGCTCGTGGAAGCCTGTACGGACGGTGATGTCGGTACGGTCCGGAAACTTCTGACAGAGGGACGGTCCGTGCATGAGACATCAGAAGAGGGAGAGAGCCTGCTTTCGTTGGCGTGTAGCGCTGGGTATTTTGAGCTTGCACAGGTTAGTTGAATGTGCGAGCAAAACATTTACCAAACAAACGATTATAAGACTAGCATATTCGCGTTTCAAATTAATACCGTGTAAACAAACACACGCGAGTTTATGACCGATCGATCAATAGCAATGCGACATTCTGCAAATCACCTATTGGCATACGTTGATATTTGGTTACATCCTATGAGTCTGAAAGGCGAATATGCTATAGATCGCTTTTCTTCGATATCTTTCCCTTTCTATGCCTACTGTACTTAGCATTGATTTTGCCAACTAATTAGACATCATCTGGTGATTAATATCGAGGTTGGTCAAACGTATGTTAATTAGTGCTGTTGTTCTGCATCAAATTATTTATTGGTGTCGATGTACAGTTTGTACTTACACGTCATATTACAAATTAAAAGCAACGCTGTACATTTTACATCAAAAATTGCAGCGGCTTCCATTGATATTTATTTACATTGTGAATCTGAAATGTGAATATGCTATAGATATCTTTTCTTCGGTGTCTTTTCTCATCTCATTTATCAAACAGGATGACTCTAAAACTATAGGATATTCACATTTGAAATTAATACCATATAGACAAACATACGCGAGTTTATGACCGATCCGCCAATAACAATGCGGCATTCTGCAAATCACATCTTGGCACGCGTTGATATTTGAGTTGTGAATATGCTATAGATTTTTTTTCTTCACTATTTTTTCTTTTTGTGCCTAGTATGCTTAGCACTGATTTTGCCATTTAAGTAAACATCATCTGGTGATTAATATCATGGTTGGCAAAAAACTTGTCGATTAGTGCTCTCGTTCTACGTCAAATCTAATCATTTGTTGGTGTTAAGGTACAGTTTGTTCTTATAAATTAAAGGCAAAGTTGTGCATTTAACACATTAAATTACACATAAAATTGTAGGAAGATAAACAGAATAAACATGACAAACACATTAAAACTCTATTAATAAAAGGATTACAGTAAAATAGAGCATTTTTTATTAAGACAAATTTTTTGATGGCTTGAAATAAATATATTTATTGACAACTCTTCTATTTGTACCGGCAATTTATTAAGAAATTTTACACCTATGAAATCGAGTCTATTTTGATACTTCTTAAACCTCGGGTAGGCCATTGTCAGATTACTTTTGTTTTGTGTATTATACCCATGGAATTCTACATGAATTTTAGGTTTCTCATTGTTTTGTTTAAACAATAACAATAACCACCAACCAAGATTGATTCAGCAGGCTATTGAGTGAGGTCCTGCCTTTTTGTTTAATATATATCCTATGCTGCAGTATAAAAATCTTATCGACCTGTGATACATCCACTTCCCCAAACTATTTTTCCATAAGACATAACGGAGTGAAACAATGTAAAGTAGGCCAACCTAAGCGTATGTTATCCAAATTTGAACCGTCGAAAGCTCCAGTCAATGTACCATCAAAGAAATGTGGCCCTAGTTTTCCAATAATTCCTCCTCAAACGTTTATAGACCATCTATGTTGGTTATCAACTTGCATAAAAAAGTGAGGATTTTCCGAAGCATAATAATTGAAATTGTGCCTATTAATAAGTCCATTTTTATGAAAAGTGAATAAAACAGTATTGAAAAAGTTGACATCATGTTGGCATTTGGTCCTGTAATTTCATCTTGGCTTGCCCTGTATTTTCGAAAATAATTTCCAATTATAGACGTTTTTATCTAGTTTATTTGTATTTTTTTTTTAAATTTCTAGGTATCGTAGAACTCGAGATAACTAGATCTGACGCCCTGTATACAAATAAAGTATTATGTTTTTTACTGTTTCAGAGAGTTTTATTAAAGCTTGACGCAAAGTTGAGGTACTCAATACTAAAATGTACTCCTAGAGCAATCAGTATATTTTTACTTTAAGTATTTTACTCTTAAGTATTTTTAAATAATCTATGTACAATCGAGTTCATCTATTCTCGACACTCAAAAAACGCAACAAAAACTTTGAGTGAAGGTTTTTATATTTACGAAAACAAGATAAATGCAGGGAAAGTTTTTGCCTCCTCTATGCTGCATGCTGCGTCTCGTCTGTTTATAGCTAAATGAAAGGAAATAATAACTGCCCTGATGCGTCGGCTCCACTTTTATATGCTCTGTGACGCTTGTGACGTCTGTGATTCGAGGCGGTTGTCCTCTTTCCTTGTATCTATGGTAGAAAGTCGATATCGCCATCTCTGGGCCGAATGACCTACTATTGCTAGCGTCTCTCTATTAAGGAATTAAACCTCTGTTAGTAAGGAGGGTGTGCACATAACAATAGTTATAATTTATGCAAATATATTGTGGAGGGATGACCTTTTGAATAAATAGGTAAGGAAGGAATGCAAATCAAATAAAAGACGACAAAAGTGAGTATAAAATTCTGAATAATATGGTTGATCAATATGGCGGATGGATAGCTCATTAGCTCACCGTAACAAATGACAGTAAGTATGAGTAATAAAAGGTGACGCGCACGAATTGACAGTTGGCCTACCCTGTAGGTAAAATAACCTATTGCTGACATAGTATTTTTAATATCTTTATTGAAATAGGAACTTCCTAATATACAAATAATAATATTAGTTACAGTAGAACTGTTTATACTAACGGTACAACAGGAGGAAAGAAAAGAAAAAAAATGTAAAATATACCTATATAAAAATACATGAAAAATATAATGTAACTAAGTTCAAAATGCAAAAAATACACACATATATATAATAACAATACATTCGATATCTTTAAGCGGCTCTAACTATACAGGGTGATTTATGTAAACGTGGAAAATAAAATGGTATACTAGTCTTTTATGTGGGAAAGCCTCTGTAAAATTTTAAAGCGATCCGAGGTAATTTATTATATTTTTTTGCATTAAAACCTGCCAAGATACGCTTTTGAACGGGGGAGTTATGCTATCTCGACGCGTTGACACACATGCCGCTTGTTTGTTTTGCAGCTAATCAGCTGTCTTAGTTGCCTATGGTTCAGTGACTCTTCGACTTTCGTTTAGAGCATTTCTCGTTTTTGTTAAATTCTAAACTGTATTTGCAAATATCGATTACGCCAGAGTTCACGTCGCAAGAGTACTGCGACATGATATTAACTTATAGTGCAGGGGCTGTACAAAAATACGGGAGAAAATTTCGCAAACCTAATGAGAGAAAAAATTTAAATGCAGTGCAACGAGTTCGTGACACTGGGTTTTGTTTACCAGGCCACAGAGAACGTGTCCTGTTGAAGTAGACGAAGAAGTTGTAGAATTACTAGAACAAGACCCTTCAATAAGTACCCTATACGCGGGAATCGTTTTTACCAATACCACATAAGAAAGGAAGTGATTTCATTGCACCGTATTATGTCAGATTGGTTAGTCATAAGCGGCGCATTTCTACAAAAAAAATAAGGTAATTTTTTTCCAAATTTTTTTAACTCCTTTTGGTAGGGACAACCCACTGAATGATTTTCCGCATGTTTAGGTAAATCACCCTGTATAATTATAAAAAGCTTACACAGTTAATCTCTGTGGTTATCTTTTTTTGTGTTTCATTAAGTTAGACTTAAAAATCATGAGAGTTGGACTATTTTTATGTCACTTTTATAATTAGTTCTTGTTAAATGAAAGTTATTATTGTTTCTTGTATTATACTGATGGATTTCTTTTCTTAGGATGTAAATTCATTAAAGTATGATGGTAAAAGAGAGTTATTACTTTTATAAATAAATATCATAGACATGTAGAATAATCTAATGCGTAAATGTGTAATAATTGCATATTACCATTAAAACGCTAATGCTTCGATTGCAACAAAGCATTAGCGTTTTGATGGTAATATGCAATTATTACACTTATCGCGCCAGGCTTGTAATTTGTAATTCAGCGCTCGGCGGGGCACATAGCCCGGAGAGTAGCTGTTGGTTGTAGTCTGGTTACGTTCCTTATAGTAAAATAAGGATTTTATAGAGGAGTTTGCGACTAAAAATATTATGTTTTAATATTCCGCTCTCTAAAAGCACATTTGAACTAATCATTGCTTTAGTTTTAGAAACATTTAATTTCGGTTTATTAATTTTCAGATAATCATAGACATTTGATAGTATTGAATTCATTTTTGCAATTGCGACCTCAAGATTTTCATCACTACAAGCTAGTAGTGTGTCGTCTGCAAAAAGGTTAATAAATTCGCAATCGATGTGATGGTAAATATCATTAATGTAGATGATAAAAAGCAATGGTCCTAAGACACTGCCTTGAGGAACACCGTAATCATTATTTATTTCACCTGAATATGTATTGTTAATGTTACATTTTTTCGATTGCTTACATAATCGGTCATCCGTTTTAATACTGTACCTCCTATACCATAATACTCGTATTTTTTTTAATAAAAATGACATCTATTTGTATATTTGTGGTGATTGTTGGTTAAATCACTCTGGTTGTGCTGCTGCACCACATCTGAAGTTTGTTGTTTCTTTGGTAGTAATTGAAATAAACACAATAGTTTATTCCAAAATGGTGTTTAATATTTACACGTATATTTACAATACAGGGTGTCTCACCGGCAACTGAATCGTTCGATATAGAGAAAAGTACGCATCAGAAAATTTTGAAAATTTAGATAATTACTAATGTCGGTGTGGCCAATCCAACTAAAAAAATTACAAGCAGCTGGCACTTCCGCTTATACCGGAAGTCGATACCAACTTGCTTATTTCAAATGGAACACCCTATATATTTTAAGGTTTTCGAAAAGAGCATAAAATTCTGAGTCGAAAATATGTAGCATATCCTATACCTAAACCTAGCCGTTTCAGAGATTTTATAGAAAATTTGACAGGTGCAACGGTTTGCAAGAACCGTTATAACTTTCTTCGTGTAAAAGATCCTCATTTGCTTCTTGTCACGTAAAAACAACACAAGGAGAACTACGTTCTACAACTGAAATAAATTCAATAACATCATACCAAGTGTTCCGTTTTTCGCGTTACATTTTTTCAATTTCAAACCCCGAAAACTTGTTTAGGTCAAATGGAACACCCTGTATTTTTTTACGTCAAGTTGTGTAAAATTGAATTCCCTTTTTTTTGATATTAGTTTTGTGGGGTTAAAGTTACAACTTTTTGAAATATTTGCGATTTTATTAGAAATTGATGAATTGTTGTAATCATTTCATCAAAATAGTCATGATTAGAAACAATCAGTCATTATCTTATGTCAAAAAATGCCAGCACGTTTTAATTATACCAACGATAACTTTTTAAATTTGTTTATTATTTATGGAGAATGTGATAAAGTAATATCAAGAACTTGCAGCACATTTGCTACTCGATATCCACAAAAACGCAAAATAACACTAACACTGGGGGGCGAGCGTAGGTGCGTCTTTACTATGTACATACTTCGGTATGCGATGTAAAGCAACGACAGGCGCGGTTAGTACTTGGATTGGTGACCATTTCAACGGAAACCGCATTCTCGCCTCACACATCTTCCAGCGGCTTGTATATCAGTGTATGCGCGGAAGCTATACAACCTTAGGCGAGGGTTGTATAGGAGATATACCATCCTTCGGAGGGGATGTAAAGCCGTCGGTCCCTTGTCTATTAAATGTTAGGCAAGTAAAAGATCCCTACTCTTCTTAAGGGAAGAGGTTCGGCAAAATTCCTGGTTGGGGGTAGCTCGTCTACAGGCGTCGGTGTTAGGCCTCAGTAGCGGAAATAGGCCGACGTTAAATAAATGTATAAAAAAAAAAAAAAAAAAACACTAACACTGTAACATACGTTGGTATTAATCGAATTGAAGGTATGGCATGAACTAAAATAGCAGAGATAAGATCAATTTAAAATATGATTTCATTTTAATTTAATAATTGCTCAAAATTCCGCCCTCGAACCTGGACACATTTTTCGCACCTTCGGATTAGTTCCTCATGTGTAGCTCTTCGAATTGAATCCTGTGATATGTTTTGAAATACATTTCTTACTCTTTGCATACAATCTTCAATGGTTGTTAATGGGCTCTCATAAACTTTATTTCTAATAGTTCCCCAAATGAAATAATCCAGAACTGATAAATCGGGCGAACGAGGAGGCCATAAGAAAGGTCCATTATTGGCAATCCATTGATCATAAAAATGTTTCTATGTTCGGCGAGAGGTAAATTTTCTAAATAGTTATTATTCAAATTTTGTAAGATATTCAGATATAAAAAATGAAACAAAAATTTACCTATACATATTAGCAGAAGAGAAAATTTAATTTACCGTTTAAATTTTCCTGATAAAATTGTAATGCCACCACTCTATCGTTTCTTATGGCACAGTAAACATTGAACTGCCAACTTTCCTGAAAGTTTCGCTCTCTGAACATATGAGGATTTGAGTCACTCCAATAATGCGAATTGTGTCTATTAAAAAGTTCATTTTTAGTAAATTTTGCTTCATCTGTCCATATAATATAAACTCACAAAAATTCTGTCTTAGGAAATCTGTTTCTTTTAATTCTTGAACCATATGGAATGAAAACGGGTGAAACTTATGTTTTAATAAAATTCTGTGAATTGAATCCTTGCACAGTCCCGATTCCAGAGCAGCTTGTCTTAATGACATCCTTGGAAATGCATGAAAATATCCCAAAATGCCTATTTCAATGTTTTCGTCATCAACAATAGGCTTTCTTCTTTGCATTTTTGCCTTGACAGAGCCATAATTTTTAAAATTTTCCAGTATGCGTTTTACAGTGTTTGGTGATGGTTTCCATTTGTCTGGATATCGAGTAGCAAATGTGCTGCAAGTTCTTGATGTCACTTTATCACATTCTCCATAAATAATAAACAAATTTAAAAAGTCTTCGTGGGTGTAATTTAAACGTACTGGCATTTTTTAACATAAGATAATGACTGATTGTTTCTAATCATGGCTATTTTGATGAAATGATTAAAACAATTCATGAATTTCTAATAAAATCGCAAATATTATAATGCTAATATCAGAAAAAAGGGAATTCAATTTTACACAACTTGACGTAAAAAAATACAGGGTGTTCCATTTGACCTAAACAAGTTTTCGCGGATTGAAGTTGACAAAATGTAGCGCGAAAAACGGAACACTTGGTATGATGTTATTGAATTTATTTCAGTTGTAGAACATAGTTCTCCTTGTGTTCTTTTTATGTGACAAGAAGCAAATGAGGATCTTTTATTCGAAGAAAGTTATAACGGTTCTTGCAAACCGTTGCACCTGTCAAATTTTCTATAAAATGTCAAATATCTCTGAAACGGCTAGGTTTAGGTATAGGATATGCTACATATTTTCGACTCAGAATTTTATGCTCTTTTCGAAAACCCTAAAATATATAGGGTGTTCCATTTGAAATAGGTAAGTTAATATCGACTTCCGGTATAAGCGGAAGTGCCAGCTGCTTGTAATTTTTTTAGTTGGATTGGCCACACCGACATTAGTAATTATCTAAATTTTCAAAATTTTCTGGTGCCTACTTTTCTCTATATCGATCGATTCAGTTCCCGGTGAGACACCCTGTATATACAGATATTGGTAATTTACAAGTTTAAGTGTGTATGTAGTTGGTAAGTGTTTATCTTTCGGTATCTAAAATTGGATTCGCAAAATGTAAAGTGAAATCATAACTCATTTCTAATACCCCTACCTAGACATGGGGTAGCAATAGGTACATAGGTTTTCCCTAATTGCAATGGTATAATAGCTATATTATAAACTTCTCCTAAATTGTTATATATCTATATAGAGGGCTGTAAATAATATAAATACTTGCGAATAATAAATAGAAATGATAATAACATGAACAAATATTGTTAAATGAGGTTACGCAGACCCTAATAAAAACTTATTTAAAAGGTTTAACATTCACAAATATTTGCAGGTATTATTAATTAGTACTCAGATCAGTACTTCACAAATTGCATAAATATTATAGATTTTTTATATTATACATATGCAGCGCGAACACTATTGTCTCAAATGTCTGAGATCAAGAAAAACTGCTACAATATATTTGTTGTTATCAATATAATTTTTAAATTTGGTCAATGTCAACTGGAGGACCGATTCGCATAAATGTTTTGCTCTAAATCCAGATTATTTACAAAATTTACAAGTTTTTATTAAAATAATCATTAAGTTGAAAATAAACGGACAATTCAAGAATTTTTTCACTAGACGGTAATGTATTAATTGGCCTAAATTCACAAGCTCTAATGGTGTTTGGAATTTTAGGTATAGGACTTATTATACTAGTTTTTAATTTAGATGGGAAAGTACCAGTTTCAAGGGATGTATTTATACAGGGTGATTTACCTAAACATGCGGAAAATTATTCAGTGGGTTGTCCCCACCAAACGGAATTAAAAAAATTTGGAAAAAAAATTGCATTATTTTTTTTGTACAAGTGCGCATGACTAACCAGTCTGACATAATACGGTGCAACGAAATCACTTCCTCTCTCTTGTGGTATGGGTAAAAACGATTCTCGTGTATAAAGTACTTATTGAAGGGTCTTGTTCTAGTAATTCTAGAACTCCTTCGTCTACTTCAACAGGACGATTTACTATATGTTCTCTGTGATCTGGTAAACAAAACCTGGTGTCACGAACTCGTTGCACTGCAATTAAAATTTTTCTCATTAGGTTTGTGCCTATGGGGAAATTTTCTCCCGTATTTTCGTACAACCCCTGCAAGTCTTTCGTTCATTGCACCATAGATTAATATCATGTCGCAGTACTCTTGCGACCTGAACTCTGGCATAATCGATATTTACGAATACAGTTTAAAATTTAACAAAAATGGGAAATGCTCTAAACGGAAGTCGAAGAGTCACTGAACTGAACTTTGAACGCGTGGCGCACTGACCATAAACAACTAAGACAGCTGATTGATTACCTGCAAAACAAACAAGCGGCACGTGTTAACGCGTCGAGATAGCATAACTCCCCCATTCAGAAGCGTATCTTTAATAATAATAATAAACATTTGAATCAAACTGCTTTACACAATTTTTTTTCGCCCAACCACATACTGCTTGATTATATGCCTTTAGACTTTTGTATGCTTTCATTTCGTCCATCGTAAAAGCACTTTTAGAATATACCAGGTACATTACTATGCCAGGATATAATATTTTGGAAAAGTCTTCTATATTCGCAAAACAATCTTCTAAACGAAGTATGTATAGATCTATACCCCACAGAGATATTTTTAAAATAAATCTCGAAACTACTCATGTCCATGTTTCTGCAATCAATTGTTAGAATATTTTAGTTTTTGTATAAATATATAATTTAATATTTTATTAAAATATCACGAGTGTACAAACAAATATAAGACACAAGGAAAGTTTTTTCACATATAAACAAGCCCAAGAATTAGTAAGGTTAGTATTTGTTTATCCTCCAAGGTATGAATGTGACGTCACGTGCGCGTCACCTATTGGTTGATCAAAATGGCTACTTCCGTCGTCTGAGAATTATACGACTTGTATGGCAAGCATTCCTTCCTTCATATTCAAAGGGATGACCTAAATTTTTGCAATACTACCTGAGATAGTTTGGGATTCCTTACTAATTTATATAATAGCTATAATTTATACAGAATTTAATGTGAATTCGAATAAATTCATATAAAATGTTATAACCCACGAAAATCTACTGTTGATTTGTTATACACATTATACAAATATCTTTTGATATTTACAGTGGAGTAACATGTTTATTTATAGTATAATCATAATACTTTGTAACTTGTACCTACCTTAAATAATAAACATTATTCTATTCTATTTTGTTAGTATTTACAGCCTTCTTTATTTAAACAATGTTCAATTACTTAATTCTAAAACAAAAGAACAAAGTTGGATTTATTAAAGTAATTAGAAATAAAGAAGGCTGTGAAAACAAATAAAAATGTAACAAACGAATAGCAGATTTTCGCAGGTTATAACATTTTAGATAAAATTATTCAAATTCAAGGTACTGTGTAGTATAGTAACATATATTTTATAGTACATTAAGCATTTTATATCAGAACTCATTAATCTGCCAACTGCCCTGGCAGTCAGGGGCGGCCTGTGCGGGAGGGCATTACTACCTGTAGTATTGTAATAGTTTAGGTTGTTTACATCATGTTACAATAATTGGTAAGAATTTCCAGACTATCCAGGTAGCTATCCCAGACAGTATTAATTAGTATTGTAAAAGTTTAGGCTACCCCTCCACAATATATTTTAAATAAATTATATAAATTAGCAAGTAACAGTAATTTTAAATTATTTCTCTCTTGAAAAGCGCCGAAAGAAGCTGAAACATGTGCCGAGTTTTAATAAATAAATATTTTATGTTTATATACTTATTTGTACTCGAAGCAATTACGATTATCAACATTGAGAATTTTGATTGTTCCTGACAATTGTAAGTATTCAAAAACAGCGGACAAACACTCATAGTCTGACCGTGGCAGAATTTTTCCCCTGAGAAAAATCCCAGTGGTCACAGTTACAACAAATTTTTTTAATCATCAGCTTATTTTCATACCTCTTATTTCTGTGGTATTGATAATATTTCAATATAACTTATATAAAATTAGAATGAACTATAATAATGGCTTTCTACATAATTACTTTGCATTCGAAGTTAAAAAAAATTCCACCTATCTCAAAATTTTTTGTAGGACTAGCTGCACTAGCACCTTTGTGCTAGTGCAGACAGCCTGTGACATATTTTTTTTGAATTTTGTCAAAATACACAGCTCGACAGAAGTCACAATCAGATGGAAAGCTTTGTAAAAAATAAATTATCTAATTATTGCTAGAATATTTTGATAAGGTACAAAGTTCAATCTTCTAATCGTATTGTAGGCTAGATAAAGAGACCTGTACTACCGCTTTTTGTTTAATATTTTCCAATGATTATTTAATCTGAGAGGAAGATGTTCCGATTCTCCCTCCTAATTGTAGATAAGGCCTCTGTTTTTGTACCACAAAAGAATGTTTAGCTCTTGACCGATGAAATTTAGAAGCTGTCTTCTATTCTAGGTCCTTTTGGCCATGCATGCGAACGTGGAAGACCGAGGAATTAAGGGAGAATGCACTCCCTTAATGGAAGCCGCATCTGCGGGCCACCTGGATATCGTTAGGCTGCTGGTAGCTCATGGGGCAGACGTAAATGCGCAGTCCACGTCAGGTAACTGTTCACTAGTAGCATATCGATGTAATGGTTAAAAAACAACCTCTTTCTTCCAGGTAATACGCCTCTCATGTACGGCTGTGCGGGTGGCCACACCGAAGTAGTTAAATTCCTTTTAGAGAACAACGCCAACGTGGAAGACCACAATGAGAACGGCCACACGCCCCTTATGGAGGCGGCGAGTGCCGGCCACGTCGGCCTTGCCAAAATCCTGCTGATGCACGGCGCCGGCATCAACACCCATTCCAACGAGTTCAAAGAATCCGCTTTAACTTTGGCCTGCTACAAGGGCCATTTGGATATGGTGCGGTTTCTGCTGGAGGCCGGTGCAGATCAAGAACATAAAACAGATGAAATGCACACGGCACTAATGGAAGCCTCGATGGACGGTCACGTGGAGGTGGCAAGGCTTCTATTGGATTCCGGAGCGCAAGTTAACATGCCAACAGATAGTTTCGAATCGCCTCTTACCTTAGCGGCTTGCGGCGGACATGTGGACCTCGCGATGCTGCTGATCGAAAGGGGCGCGAATATAGAAGAGGTCAATGACGAGGGATATACTCCTCTTATGGAGGCTGCTCGAGAGGGACATGAGGAAATGGTTCATCTTTTATTAGGACAAGGTAAGTCATACTTATTTTTTTGTTTTCAAGTAAATTTTCTAGCCTTTTGTGTCAAGAGTCGTATTTGTTCAAAAGGTGGTATAATTTTATTAGCGTGCGTCACAAAATCTACGTAGAATGAAAACAGCGCCATATACATGTGTAGGGTGTTACAAAAGTTGAGGTGATTAAAATATTGCATTTAAAAATATCAGTAAAAATTGGACAATATCCTTAAAATATTTGAATAGGGAAAAAAATCTCAAAATCGTAGCAAAATATTTTTTTGGAAGTCTCCACTACCACATTACATTTGTAGATTCTGTAGGGATGAAAACATAGTGGAGTTTCTCCTCAAGGTTAAATTTATTAGGCTCGGTTCAAATTGTGCACAGGATATTTTTTTTTAAATCTAGTTTGACACGTTTAACAGTTATTTAAAGTAGAAATTAACTTGAGCTTACACTAAAATACTCTCCTGTATTAATTGGAATAGTAAAAATAAGATGCGATTTTTTAAAACAGCCATAAATTTTAAAAGATCACACAATGTCCAAAAATAGACCTTTTTGTTTTGTGCCCTAAAATTAGACGGACATAAATAAGAATGATACTATTTTAATGAAAGCCATGACTTGATTATGTATCAAGTAAACAAGAGGATATATACTGCGTGTAACAAGATCATGGTACATCCCCTTTTTTCTTTTGTTTTAAATATAAACAATTGAAATTTGGAACATCATATATTGTAGATTGTAGAACATCATATATATTTAATGCTGCATACCAGTCTCTATGCAAAATTCTTGACTGAATAATAAATCTCAAACAGTTGCCATATATTTAGACCTATCGAAAGCATTTGACAGCGTTGAACATGATATTTTAGTTAGAAAACTGGAAAATTATGGAATTAGGGGAATTCCGCAGAAACTAATTGGATCTTATTTAAGAAACAGAAGTCAATGTGTAGTAGAAAAGGATAAAAATAACACAATGGTAAAATCTGATCCAATGACGATTCAAAGGGGCATTCCCCAAGGATCGCTATTAGGTCCTCTGTTATATATTTTATACACCAATGATTTGTCAGTAGTAACAGAAGACGCAGTTGAGTATGCAGACGATACGTCTCTAATTATTAGAAAAAAATTTAGAAAAAATTTTTTTTAACTCCATACAAACCTTAGAGCAATATTTTACTCCACATAATCTTAAGTTAAACGCAGACAAAACACAATTAATTAAATTTAGCAATAAAATATCAGACCATGATAATGTATATACAAATGGCATTATATCTTTACAATCAGTATATAATACATCGTTCTTGGGGATATAAATAGACTCAAGACTGGACTGGAAATATCACATAGAACACCGAATAACTAATATGGCATGATACTGCCATGCCCTCAAAATAATATCACAAAATATAAATTGCGAAATAGCTTTAATTGCATATCATGCATACATTCAATCTCGGATCAGATATGGCATTATTGTTTTTTTTTACCTTTGTTTTATTATAATCAAATCTCTTGGTAATTAGTTAGATAGTATGTACAAATTATTTTAATATAAAACTTACATTTATTTTACAGTAAATTTTAATCTTGTATTAGTGTTAAGGTTTTATATGACATGTTCTATACCCATTGGGTATCATGTAAAAATTTTGTGTTTTACTATTTTGAACCAATAAAGAATAATTTCCCATTATCAGCTTTTAAAAGCTTAAAATCAGACATTGCTGATGCACTTGTAACATCCTTTGATGATGATGCTATTTTTACTGTGAAAACAGGTGCTTCAGAATTTGCAATTGGTGCTATGCTCAGTCAATTAGGTAGAGATGTACCTTTTTTTACTAGAACTCTTTTGACAAGTGAGCCAAGGCACCCTTCAGTGGAGAAAAAAGCATACACTATCGTAGAGGGCACTACGTAAGTGGAGACATTTCCTTATAGCAAGACCTTTAAACTTATTACAAATCAACAATTGGTTACATTTTATAAAACAAGGACAATCATTCATTCACCTTTTGAAAGATTGAATATTGATTTTAAAAAATCCTTATTGTCTTCAACTAATAATCGATATATCCTAACTATTATTGGTGAATTTTCACGATTTTCCTTGTGCCGATGTGACCTCTTTTACTGTTAAGTGCTTATGCCAGCTGTTTGCGATTTTTGGAATGCCACATTATGTGCATTCTGATAAAGGAAGTTCATTTCTGTCTCAGGAAATTAAATCATTTTTAGATTCTTACGGCATAGTGACTATTTGTACAACAGCTTATAACCCTAGAGGTAACGGGCTTTACATTTAATAAGGTCATGCTTTGTACTGCTCCCAATTGTAGTCCACTTGAAAAAATATTTAGCCATCCTCGAAGACCATCTAATGGTTCCTCTGTATCCACCTGGTTATCTTCTCTTGGCTTCTCTAGAGCTAATAAATGTGAACCTTTTGTAAATGAAGTACAATTGATTGAAGCAAATCCAGAATATGCTTATGTTCGTCTGCCTAATGGTAACGAAACCATTATTTTCCTGCGTCATTTGGCTACCAGAGGAGATCACAATTGATTATGGTGATAATAATAATGCTAATAGTCACAACAATATTGAATATCAGAAGAAATAATAGAAAATGATTCAAGATCTAAAACAGGAGATAAATGAAAATCAAACTACTTCCAGGTTCCACTTTTCCTCTTAGTTGTCTTTCCCCTCAAAAAGAATTAACAACCAAACCTAATCATTGAGATCTCTCAAGAGAAAGAAACTTCTGATGGACCTAAATGTAAGGCCTAAAGCAAGAAGAATGTTATATACAGGGTGAACCATTAATAATAATAATAATCATTTATTGGCGTCAACATGCACAAAGCATTTACACAAGTCATACAATAAGGTATACAAGTTAAAAATGGTAAATAAAAAACATTAAAAATTGACATATTAAAGTAATAAAAGTTAATTAAAAGCCAGTGGAGAAAAAGTAACGAACAATTAATAACACAATACTATAAAACTACATGGCTAAATCCATGTAGATAAAGCAGCCCAATCAATAAAATTGTTTCTGAGAAACTCATCAAGACTGTAAAAGGCTTTATTTTTTAAATATTGCTTTAAATTTTGTTTGAAAGAGATTAAATTTAGATTTTTACTATATCTGGTAGGACATTAAAGAGTTTTATTCCATAGTAACTATGGCCATCTCTAGTTTTTACCAGTCTAGAGAAATTAGGTAGAATTTTATCATTATTTCTGGTTGAATAATCATGTACTTCTTTCTGTTTGGTGTATTGGAATTCTTGCTTTTTTATATACAAAAGGCATTCCATAATGAACACACATGGGAAAGTAAGTATACCTAATTTTATGAAATATTCTCGACAACACTCCCTGTAGCCAATCTGTGCAATTATTCTAATCCATTTTCTTTGAATTGCAAATATTTTATAAACATGAGCTGAGTGACCCCAGTTTGTGATTACATAACTCATTTTAGAATGAAAACATCCATAGTAGGCAGTTATTAAAGTTTTTTGTGACAGTGTTTTGGATAAACGTCGAAGGAGAAAGATACTTTTAGAGAGTTTATTTGAAAGATATATAATATGTTCTTCCCAAGTCAGTTTGGAATCTAAGTAGACGCCTAGGAATTTAACAGGATCGGATTTTTTATGTTCCTGCTCGTTGCGGAGAGTGAAAAGTAAGGATTGAGTTTTGTCGTCATTAACAAGCAATGAATTTGAAAGAAACCAAGTAGTTATCTTTGACTGTGTGTCGACTACCTTAATATGTATTTGAGGTAATGATTTGTCTTGATTGATAACTGTGGTGTCATCAGCAAATAATATGGAAGAAAAGTCTGAGTTGAAATTTGGCAGATCGTTTATGTAAATTAGAAAGAGTGTTGGACCCAACACAGAGCCTTGAGGTACACCATGTTTACAAATTTGTTGAGTTGACTGGTTTTGGTTATAATATACATATATACATATTGACATCTTTCTGTGGGGTAAGATTTTATTAGCTCAATACTATTTTTATCGAAATTATATACTGTCAGTTTCTTTAATAAAATGTGGTGGGACACACAGTCAAAGGCTCTTGTTAGGTCGAAAAATGTAGCCTGAGTGTAAAATTTGTTTTCGAATGCATCTAGGACATTTTGGGTGAGACTGTTTATAGCTAGAGATGTAGACAGATTGGTTCTAAAGCCATACTGACTTGGGCTGAACATTGCATTTACTTCAAAATATATATTTATTCTGATTTTTTAAAACACATTAAAATATTTTTGCGAATAGCGGAACAAGTGAAATAGGTCTATAGTTCGTCGGATCATCACTAGACCCTTTCTTAAAAACTGGAATTACTTTTGCAATCTTCAAACATTGAGGAAAGCAACTATTTCTTATGCACAAATTTATTAGTTTTGTTAGAGGGATCAGAATGAGATTTATTAAACTTTTAATGATTTTAACTGTGAAATTATAAGGGTCTTTACTTTTAGTGTTTTTTAATTTACTGATTATACCTCTAACTTCATTATATGTCACTTCTTTAAAAGTGAAATTGTTTAATAGGTTTATCTCATTCATATAATTCAACAGATTTATGTCAGTTTTAGCGAGGTCCTCTAGTAAATTTGGCGAAGAAGATCAGTCAAGAGGCACTGCAAAAAAAAAAAAGAAAAATAATTTGAACTTTGACACCCTGTATCTTTTTCTACAGCAACATTTTACTAAAGCATATTTGGCTATATCCTCATATTTTACCCCAAAGAATCTACCCCTGAACTATGGCCTATTATTAATGGTCCACCCTGTATAAGGAATCCCATTACCTGGGAGTTGGTTATATTATTCACATGTTATTTTGTCGATTAAAGCCTTGTTCTATAAAGGTTTATATAATTCAAGAATAGCAACTGATTGCCTTGAACAGAGATTCGGAAAAAACATCATTTCGACTGATGGTCCTGTCAGGTGGTCTCCAAGGTCGCCTGATTTGACTCCCTTAGATTTTTTTGTTAGGGGTCACACATTTATGTTCCCTTTTTACTGTAAATAAATCTGATTTTCTTATTTTCGTTTAACTGTAATTTTTTTATTTTTTTAAATCACATGACAAAAAATGTCGCATATTGAATATATAGGATATTCCAAATTTCAATCGTTTGTCTTTAAAACCACAGGAGAAAAGGGGGTTGTATTATGATCTAGTTACGCACAGTATATATACATACAGGCTGTCCATTTTATCAGGGCCCTCGAGAATATCTCACTTAATATCGGTCGTACAAAAAACAAATATTTTTACGAAAATTGTGCCGATTTATATAACCTACAAAATGGTTTAAAGACATTTGAAATCCATGGCCTACTTTAAGAGTTATGGCGGAAAATATCGAAAATGTGGAAAATGCCTAGGCCAAATATCTCCGTTATTTGAAGAGATACGAGAAAAATTCTAAGGCGAAAATTTTTTGCAAAACAGAGTGTTTCAACGAGGTTTTATCTCATTTTTTTCAAAACCGCTGTATTTTGATATTTACTCTTCAGGCTGTTAAAAAAATTATTTTGAAATGGGCGGGAAATGGCGCCATTAAATAGAGTATTATCCTCCCTTTTCAACGATATATCACATGTCGTATTTATTCATTGGTACTACCTTAGTAATTATAAAAACATTTTTTAAAACCAATGATTTTTTTTTAACAAGCATTATACATTCCGTGGAGAAATATGATTAAATAAAACCATAAAATAATTCAATAAGTTGTTCAAATCTTTGCTATAACAAAACATTAATACAATTAAGAAGAATAAAGTAAATTCAGTTAACAAAAACAAAATAATAATCAAGAAAGCAACATGGAGCAATTATGGAAAGAGTATTCGCAGTTATGCCAATGTATAGAGGTCCTCCATAAAAGCGTCACTCCTTGCTCAGAAAGTTAAAATGTCTTTACCAATTAATTTAAGTATAATATCCACTTGTTTGTATTTCATGATTTCACTATTATTTCAATTATTTTAAAATAGTTGGCTATGAACAAACTTGACAATTTAATTAATCAGTTAATACTTAAACTCTCACTCAATCACACTCGTTTAAGAATTTAGAATGTTCAAAAATGATTTTCACTCACATTGATCGTTAAAATTAAATTGTACATACGCATTTGTGAAGTATGTAGCTAGGTTATTGTACTTTAATTCCCTGTTCAATTTTTCGTAAAACTGTGGATAGCGTTGCACAAAATTCATATATAATTATGGACACCAGTTATGCGTCATTTCAGAGCCAAAAATGTGAGCAAAATAAATATATAAAGGAATTATAACCTGCCAAGAAATAAATAAAATATGCTAGTCCAAACTTGACCTACATTTTGGTCAGCGTATTTAAAAAATCTACTACCATATGTTTAGCAGTCACTTAAACTAGTGATAAACCCACGTAAACACAAAAATACCCTCCCATATTGGCATAGTGTAACTAACAGGCAATTTTTTAAAACTCGAAGCAACATCCAAAAATAATCCCTTTTGTTCCCTGCCTTAAAATTAGACGGACAAAAATAAAGTCCATACTTTGATGAGGACTGTGTCTTGACCCTGATGTCCCACTGAATATGTATCAGATAAACAGAAGCACATTTATATGTATTCGTATTATTCGTCGGAGCACAGGCGAGGTTATTGCACTTTGTTCCCTGTTCAATTTTTTCGTCACCAGACTCGTTTTTTTTTGTCGGCAGCTCGTTAATTGTGTGGTAATGCTATAAACCACAAAAGAAATTATTTGTGTAATGGGCTTTTTAAAATGATTATAGCATAGTTCTATGTGACGTGAAATTACGGTATTTACGTAGCGTGGAAATGCCAGAGAAAATGTTTTGAATTTGTTTTTCTGTAAGGGATAATGTGCTTGTCATCTCAAGTATAGTTTAATTTTTGGGCTATTTTACAGAGTGAATTTTAGACTAAATATAAACAATTTTAATCAATTTTACATTGTCCAACATTGGTTCTCTAGTAATTTAATGTTATTTTTTGTTGAATTAGTTAAACATGAAACAAGTAAGCAGTCGGCAAACTGCATGCTTTGGAGAAGTGCCAGTAAATCATACCAAAACAAAATGTGGATTACCAGCTTTCAAGCGATGAAAAGCAATTCCAGATAAATCACTTTAAGCATGACTTATAAATACAAAACGGTGATTAGTCAATTTACGATATAGGACAGTAGTTTTTCACGTTTTGCGAATATACTTAACAATACTTTTGTTTTTATTTTTCTTAGGGAGCAAAATGAAAATTTTAGTATGATAAACAGAACCTGAGATGTAGTAATAATATAACAACTCTCTTTATTAGCGTACGCTATACAATAGTAAACTCAAATACAAATAAATGGATACTACTACAAGATAATTACAACACAAATGTATAATCCTAATTAAATATTGGTGAATTAGATATCTATTGAATTTTTGATATGTTCTAGGCATAGTCTTTTGACAGTTTGTAAGTTTATTAAATTTGTTAATTCGTTATACAGGGTGAGGTAATAGTGCGTCGGACCTCGATATCTCAAGTTCTATGATAATTAGGAATTTTTTTAAAAATTGCAAGTAAACTACATAAAAAGTCTATAACTGGAAATTATTTTCGAACATACAGGGCAAGCCAAGACGAAATTACAGGACCAAGTGCCTTTTTTAAATGGAATGCTATGTATATCAGTACATTTTTTGAAGCCCCTTTCTAGGCTCTATTCATTCCTATATTAGCATTGAATATCTCCCGACCACTTGGATGTAATTGACCTGGCATGGAACGTCGAAGTTCAATTGTACGGGAGTTATGTGGCCTTGAAATAGGGTATATACAATACCAGGTTTTAACAATTTTCATTATTCCAACACATCTTAATTCACTTTTTATTTCAGCAGCAGGCTTCTATATTTAATAATAATAATAATAATATCGTCTTTATTATCAAACTAGGCAAAAGAACAAAACATTTTCTTCTACTTAATCATAAAACTCGCATAAGATATTAGAATGTGACTTGTTTAAATAAGTTGGATGAATTAATGGTATGTTATGGACGTGAAATATTTAATATAGTGTTAAAGGTTGATTAATATAATTAGGTGTCCTTACTTAGTTGTAGGCGACTCATAACTTAATTTAAACCTCCAGCGGAAATTTTGGTATACACATATTGTTTACTTGGCAATAAGTATGAATTGAAAACAATATTTAGTGTCCGACAATTAATGAAAAAATTAAATTTCTTGGGATAGATACGATTTTATCACAGAATCGGCATTGTTTTAGGCATTGAAAATCTTAACAGTATTATTATACCGGGTGTTAGAAAAGTATGGGAATGGTGGAAAATCTCGAACAGTTTGCATCAAATCGAAAAATAAAAAAAATACCTATCAAAAATTTTTCAAAAAACTATCTACTGATACCAAAATGACCTCCCCACCCACCACCCTGTGGGTGTCGCTGCAATCGCACAAAATTGAAATAAACCTTAAGCGTCCATAAGTTTGTAAATATTTACAAACTCTAGCTACTCGTGTTGACAAAAAAACATTCAGTCTAAAAAACAATATCTGTGATATCTTGGTTTTTATGAATGTTTTTTTTAAGTGTTCTTAATAACAGTATTTGTTTTGTGAAATTTCTACGAGAACGTTCAGTTCCTTCCAACTTTTGTAGAGGCAGGAGCGCACTTTTGTATGGAAAAAGTTATTTCATTTTTCATTAGTTCTCGTGTTTTTTCTGCATAATGGCTACTTTAACAGAGGAAGAGAGAGTTTCTCTTTTAATGATGCGAGGGTGGGGCGATAAAGAAAGGTCCTATGATGAAGTTGTGATTTTATTCAACGAAACTTTCCATGTAGATCAAGTGGGAATTTCGAAATCTACTGTGTCCCGTACCATCAAACGATTCCTAGACACAAGGACAAATAAAAATCGCCCAAAATCTGGAAATCCAAAATCTGAAACATCGGAAACTCGACAAATGGAAGTGGCCCAGGCATTTGTTGAAAATCGAAGGTTATCAATCAGAAAAGCCAGTCAACAGCTTGATATGAGTGCATTTTCAGTTCATAAGAATTTGAAACTTTTGAAATTTCATCCTTACAAAATTTACTTTCACCAAGAGTTAAATGAAGATGATTTTGATCGGCGACTTGAATTTAGTGAATTAATGATGGAAAGGAGTAACCAAAACCCAAATTTTTTGTCATCTCTACTTGTCTTCTCAGATGAAGCAGCTTTCGAACTCAGTGGAAAAGTTAACCGCCATAATTTCAGATATTGGAGTGACGAAAACCCCCACTGGATGCTTGAAACACACATACAGTATCCACAAAAATTAAATGTTTGGGCAGGAGTTTTCAGGGATCGAATCATAGGACCATTTTTCATAAATGGAAATTTGAATGGAGAAAAATACCTGGAAATGTTGACAAATCAAATAGTTCCCGCAATACAAGAGATTGCTGGTGATGAATTGGATAATGTTTGGTTCCAGCAAGATGGGGCTCCTCCACACTATCGGGATATTATTAGGGACTATTTGAATGGTACTTTCGAAAATCGATGGATAGGTCGAAGAGGAACTATTGAATGGCCAGCAAGATCTCCCGACCTCACACCACTTGATTATTTTGTTTGGGGCTACGTGAAGGGTAAGGTTTATTTCACTAAACCTCGTGATTTGGAAGAGCTGAGGCAACGCATAATAAACATTTTTGCAGAAATACCACCTCAAATGATAAGAAGTGCGATTGAAAATGTTTACGTTCTTCTCGGACAATACCAAGAAGTCAATGGGCACTATTTTGAACACCTGCTATAATCTTGAAATTAAAACCTGCTAGTGTAGCAGTTAAGCTGTAATCTAATTGCCTCAACTGGCCGAAATCCTCACCTTGCCTTAAATGGCTGAGTTACCTCCTTGCCTCTACAAAAGTTGGAAGGAACTGAACGTTCTCGTAGAAATTTCACAAAACAAATACTGTTATTAAGAACACTTAAAAACAAACATTCATAAAAACCAAGATATCACAGATATTGTTTTTTAGACTGAATGTTTTTTTGTCAACACGAGTAGCTAGAGTTTGTAAATATTTACAAACTTATGGACGCTTAAGGTTTATTTCAATTTTGTGCGATTGCAGCGACACCCACAGGGTGGTGGGTGGTGAGGTCATTTTGGTATCAGTAGATAGTTTTTTGAAAAATTTTTGACATGTATTTTTTTATTTTTCGATTAGATGCAAACTGTTCGAGATTTTCCACCATTCCCATACTTTTTTAACACTCAGTATGTCCTATATTAAATAATTTTTATGGATACCTCAATCAAGATGAATCATGAATATGATGCTACCACATCTGATGGCAAAAAATTTAAGTTATAAGAGGGTACAGGGGCTTGAAGATGCTTCTTGCTCAGCATTCAATTTGGAAATCTTTCATTATCTGGAGGTGGTGGTTATAATGGAGTCTTAATATTGCAAAAAGAGAACTACAAGTTGATTGTTTACTATGAAATTCACTGCATTAGTTTTAAACCCCTTTGTAATTCTCAAGAAATTATTCAACTTTTAATCCTCAAAATTTGCGAATTTACTTTACTGTTCGATATCTGTAGAATGGAAGTTTATAGGTAGCCTCTACAGTTTATGAGAATTTAATAACAAGTTACCTAAAAATACCTAGTCAATAAAAATACTTTATTTTCTTCTCTCTGCAAGAAAAATATTTGATTTTGGGTAAAGTCACGGCTTTAATACCTATTAATTCAAACATGTAAATGTTGTATACATTTTATTTAAATTTGAATCTCATTCATATGTACTAACGCAAATGATTGTGTATTGATAGATGGTTAACGTAATTTGTATCGCCTTTAAATGTAAATTTTACAAGTATTTTATACAAATGCCCAAAAAAATTACAAAGAACCTGAAATTTAAAAAAAACCCAATACCTCATGCAATTCTTACTAGGGATTTTTTCCCAGCTGGTTGGTACATTTTTTAGATAGGTTGATGTGTCCAGGTTAATACATATGTCAGTTTGACACATTGCCATTGATTTTAATATTAATAATATTTAGTCACTGCTAGTGAAAGATTGAGATATTTAAGAATTATCTAAGTAGCAAAAAGACAGGTAATTGTTTTCCCCCTTTTTATATAATTGGCAGCATTGTATATATAGAAAGAAGAACCGTTAATTATTTGTTAAAAGTTATATGTTATATAACTAGAAATATATTTGTATACATCCAAATTTGAACGCTTTCTGATCATGTATTAGTGTTATGATTCCTTATCACTTGTTTGCCTTCATAGTTATCATTGCTTTTTTTTTAATACTTAAGTTGTGATTAATTTAAATTTCCGTGTGTTGCTCAAGAGCTATTCCCAGCGCTTTATGACCCAAAATGACTAGATACTTAACTGCTAAATTTAAAAAACAATTTCAAATTGCAAACAGATAGAAATCATTGTTTAAATATTTTAAAGCATTGCAACAGATTAAATGCCTAATTTTTTTCCTGGTTAGATACACTGCTGCCTGTAATTTCATGGTGTGGTAGCTACATTCTCAAACATACAATGTATTGAAACTATTTCTGCAAAAATTCATGCGCATAAGTGGGTCAAGCCAGTAATTGTATCTAATAGAAATTCTGGGTTTATTACGTTAAGAGATTTTAAATTAATTGTAATAACATATACCGTCTGTCTATTTTAGGATTTTAGGAGGACCATACCAAATATCTCGCTTAATATCTATTGTAGGAGAATAAAGTTTTATAAAAAGTTATCCCATTTTTTGTGAGCTATATTTCTGTAAAAAGAAATTTGAAATACGTAGCCTGCCTACTTTGTGAGATATATTACAAAAATCTGAAAAATAGGAAACCACAAACGCTCTTGTGCAAAAGGGAAAAGAACAAATCTCAAAGTAGGCCATGACACCATTAATTCCGTTTATTTTTTCTCTTTCCAACGATATAAAACGTCACAAAAATTTTAACTGATGTCAATATTTAATATTTTACGAAATCTGCTGCCATTTAAAGTCTAAATCCATTAACAGCTTTAAAAGTGATTATAAAGATGACTGGTTTAATGATGAACTGAAAAAAATGAGAGAGACATTACAACTGTTATATGAACTAAACCAAAGAAATATTAAATTAGTGTCAAATACCGAATTAAAAAATTTTAAAACAAGATATCGCCAAGAAATTTATAATGCAAAACGTAACATGAATGATGATTACATTAAAAATTCAAAAAATCTGCAGTCAGCTATGTGGAATATAATAAAAAAAATAGTCCAATGACAAATCGCCCCGACAATGTAAATATAAATGCCAATGATTTTAATGACTTTCGTGAATATCTCAGCAAATATTATAAAGGACCTCGCTAAAGCTGACATAAATCCGTTGAATTATATGAATGAGATAAACCTATTAAGCAATTTCACTTTTAAAGAAGTGACATATAATGAAGTTAGAGGTATAATCAGTAAATTAAAAAACACTAAAAGTGAAGACCCTTATAATTTCACAGTTAAAATCATTAAAAGTTTAATAAATCTCATTCTGATCCCTCTAACAAAATTAATAAATTTGTGCATAAGATATAGTTGCTTTCCTCAATGTTTGAAGATTGCAAAAGTAATTCCAGTTTTTAAGAAAGGGTCTAGTGATGATCCGACGAACTATAGACCTATTTCACTTGTTCCGCTATTCGCAAAAATATTTGAATGTGTTTTAAAAAATCAGATAAATATATATTTTGAAGTAAATGCGATGTTCAGCCCAAGTCAGTATGGCTTTAGAACCAATCTGTCTACGTCTCTAGCTATAAACAGTCTCACCCAAAATGTCCTAGATGCATTCGAAAACAAATTTTACACTCAGGCTTCTTTTTTCGACCTAACAAAAGCCTTTGACTGTGTGTCCCACCACATTTTATTAAAGAAACTGACAGTATGTAATTTCGATAAAAATAGTATTGAGCTAATAAAATCTTACCTCACAGAAAGATGTCAATGTGTATATTATAACCAAAACCAGTCAACTCAACAAATTTGTAAACATGGTGTACCTCAAGGCTCAGTGTTGGGTCCAACACTCTTTCTAATTTACATAAACAATCTGCCAAATTTCAACTCAGAGTTTTCTTCCATATTACTTGCTGATGACACCACAGTTATCAATCAAGACAAATCGTTACTTCAAATATATATTAAGGTAGCCGACACACAGTCAAAGATAACTACTTGCTTCTTTCAAATTCATTGCTTGTTAATGACGACAAAACTCAATCCTTACTTTTCACTCTCCGCAACGAACATGATCATAAAAAATCCGATCCTGTTAAATTCCTAGGCGTCTACTTGGATTCCAAACTGACTTGGGAGGAACATATTATATATCTTTCAAATTAACTCTCTATAAAAGTATCTTTCTCCTTCGACGTTTATCCAAAACAGTGTCACAAAAAACTTTAATAACTGCCGACTATGGATGTTTTCATTCTAAAATGAGTTATGTAATCATAAACTGGGGTCACTCAGCTCATGCTTATAAAATATTTGCAATTCAAAGAAAATGCATTAGAATAATTGCACAGATTGGCTACAGGGAGTGTTGTCGAGAATATTTCATAAAATTAGGTATACTTACTTTCCCATGTGTGTTCATTATGGAATGCCTTTTGTATATAAAAAAGCAAGAATTACACTACACTAAACACAAAGAAGTACATGATTATTCAACCAGAAATAATGATAAAATTGTACCTAATTTCTCTAGACTGGTAGAAACTAGGGATGGCCGTAGTTACTATGGAATAAAACTCTTTAATGTCCTACCAGATCTAGTAAAAAATCTAAATTTAATCTCTTTCAAACAAAACTTAAAGCAATATTTAAAAATAAAGCCTTTTACAGTCTTTATGAGTTTCTCAGAAACAATTTTGTTGATTGGGCTGCTTTATCTAGATCGATTTAGCCATGTAGTTTTATAATATTGTGTTATTAATTGTTCGTTACTTTTTCTCCACTGGATTTTAATTAACTTTTACTTAATGTCAATTTTTAATGTTTTTTTTATTTACCATTTTCAACTTGTATACCATATTGTATGACTTGTGTAAATGCTGCGTGCATGTTGACACCAATAAATGATTATTATTATTATTAATCATGTGTTTCGTCTATATGCTTCGAACGTTTGTGGTGCAAGGTACACTGCGTAGCCTGTGTTGACATGATGATATGTTTTACAGAATTTTAAGAGAAAAAAATAAGAGATGTAATTATTTATTATTTCTTTTTATTTGTTGCTTCTTTATAAAAAATAAAAAATACTGAATATTTAAAAGTACTTGGAGTACTTTTTTAAGTAACAAGTATTACTTATTTAGAAATAAGCACAAATATCCAGTACTTTTTAATTAAAATACTGGAAGTACAAATAACAGTACATGGATTTTAAAAGTACTTAAAGTAAAAATGTACTGATTACTTGGAGTACATTTTAGTACTGAGTACCTCAACTCTGTTTACACCCTATACACTTTGTATTTACAATGGAAAAATCTTATGGCTTTGATAAGCACATAAATTGATGGCGTGAACTACGAGCATTCATGACTTGAACTATATAATATTTTACATATTTGTCTTTGTAATAGTTTGTTTGTGTATTTTTGTTTTTTAAATCACATATTAGGTGTACGTGGTATATATGGACGTCAGTTTACAGGAATTTAAGATAATAGAAAAGAAATTTCAATTAAGCAGTACTACACAATGTAAAATACATCATAAATAGCAAAATAGTAAAAAATTATATAAATAGTAAAAATGGTAAAATTCACAAAAGATAGTAAAAAGATTCAACATAGTGAATCTATCACTGTAGATCATGATTCATATACTCTTCAACTGTGTAAAAACAATTTACAGCTAGAAAGTTGTTCAAGCTAGAAGTATTTTACTGCTGTATGACGTTCAAATATCCTGTGCATCTACACGAGAAGTTTAAGTAACTATAACAGGAAGTTTCAGGTTTTTCCACATATTTGATGAAAAACTGTTTTGAATTTCAAGGTGCAAACATCAATGCTCAAACAGACGAGACCCAAGAGACGGCTCTAACCTTGGCTTGCTGCGGTGGTTTCACTGAAGTGGCCGACATCCTCCTCAAAGGAGGTGCCGACATCGAACTTGGCGCCTCGACGCCCCTCATGGAGGCCGCCCAGGAAGGGCACCTAGACCTTGTACGTTTTCTCCTGGAAAACGGAGCGAATGTTCATGCTCAAACACAGACCGGAGACACCGCCTTGACGTACGCCTGCGAGAATGGGCACACGGACGTCGCAGATCTTCTTCTGCAATACGGCGCCGACTTGGAGCACGAGTCTGAAGGTGGAAGGACGCCCCTGATGAAAGCTTGCCGAGCCGGACACATGTGCACCGTGCAGTTCCTCATATCGAAGGGAGCGAACGTTAGACGGCAAACTACTAATAACGATCACACCCCTTTGTCCCTGGCTTGCGCTGGGGGACATTTACCTGTGGTAGAATTGTTGTTGAGTCACAACGCCGACCCCAGCCACAAGTTAAAAGACAACTCCACTATGCTTATAGAGGCGGCCAAGGGAGGGCACACCAACGTCGTTCAGTTGTTGTTGGACTACCCTCACTCTATGCAGCAAACCGCCATGTTGTTAAATCAACACCCACAAGGGGCTACAACGGCTACCAATTTGTCGATGCTTCCGGGACAGGTTGGTAGCCGAGACTCGCCCTTACCCCCTGGAACGATGCCACCCAACTTGCCTCCGCAGCCTGTTAATTTCTTTCAACCTCCCACAGGTAAGCTGTACCCTTCAACTAGTTTCAACTGTTTCGGACACATTTTTTTAATTCTAGCGGCCGTCCTTCAAGAAGTCCCCGACGCGGTCCGCATAGTCCAGCAGGAGGATTCCAACAATCCCTCTATAGACGTCAACTCTAAGCAGCAAGTCCAAGCGCAAGCGAACCGAACTGCAGAGCAGCAGAAAATCTCCAGTAGTAGAAAATCTATTTTGCCGAAGAGTCGATCGACTGGCGCCGTATTCGACGGTAACCTCACCTCCGCCGAGGCCCAGCAGGTCAGAACGCAGCCCCTCAATGACTTCGAGGAGGAGGTGTTCTCGGCCAACGCAGCTATGGATTTTCTCAACAAAGACGAATCTAATAGTACCTTGATAGACTTCATTAAAAACCGTAAGAAACAGTATAGTAATAACTCTGATGAGGGCACCACCCAGAAGCAGCAAATTCTGGAGGAGTTACACGTAAGTTGGCGATTGCCATAGAAATTTGAAACGTTTCGTTACTTATATAATTAAATGTGTTTTTGTAGCGAGTTGAACGGGAGCTCCACGGGAAAACACAAGCTCATAATCACGTTTTTCAGTACGCTATTTCGCAAGAACAAAGTCCCTCTTCGACTAGCACCACACTGCCTCACATGCTGAATATCGACATAGCTATGCAACAGCAGAAGCAGCAAGGTAAGGTTTTTATCTTCTTGACAACGTGTAAAAATATTAGCAGTTGTAAGTGCATGCTTTATTGTTTCAAATTCATATAACAGATTGATAGATGCATGCTGAATGATTATTGCATAGTATAGTTTATGCTGTACATAACCTAGAAATTATCTTTTAGGTTACATATAAATTTTTAGGTTATGTATGTTAGGTGTTAGGCAATTCAAACCACGTGACCCAAAATGGCCTGGCCGTTGAGGACAAACATTCCAGTCGATATAATAAAAACGAGGCATGAGGCTTTATGGCCTACTGCGGTTTCAAACTTGTAAAAACAATTTACTCCTGTTAGAACTATTTCAGCAACCAATTACAATGTGGCCTACCTTCAATTATACTTTTAATAACACAAATAAAC
Organism: Leptura quadrifasciata; assembly: GCA_963675555.1. Lineage (NCBI taxonomy): Eukaryota > Metazoa > Arthropoda > Insecta > Coleoptera > Cerambycidae > Leptura > Leptura quadrifasciata. The sequence goes on along the minus strand of OY776681.1, from coordinate 5,203,302 downwards.
TACAAGGATTTATTAAAGCAACTTACAGTATACAGAAAATTACAAACGAAGCATTTATGTTAATGCCGTCAAGTCATACTTGTTTGCCCACAGCTGCCATATTGACCAGGGTGTTAGATTATTGGGAAGTAACCTCCATGCTTGCAATTTTTATATTAAAGGAACAGTTATAGAGAGTATTTGACCCAATATAAATGAGAATAAAAATAATACTGCCTGTTGCCGACATTTTCAAAATTCGGTGATGTAAAATAAAAATCTTGCGTTTTTATCGCCATAGGCATTAGTCACATAGAAATGTTGATATTCTTATTTAAACAACATTACCTTTAGTAAGTTCTTTTAGCATTGGTGGCCATATTGTACAAAAATTTACAGAATAAGTAGATTTTATTAGTTTACAAATTGAATACTTTTGAAATTTTTTTATTTAGAATAATAGCTTTTCAATATTGGCTAGTAGTAGTTTATTTTTGTTGTTAGTCCAATGAAATAGGTGCTTCACTTGAATATACTTAAATGAAAATTAATTCTACTCAAAAGTCAAGGTTCGTGATCGGTAGTTCGCCGGCTGGACATGCTATTTTGAAATTTTAACTCCACGAAATAAAAACTTAATTTGTATAATTTAACATTTTTTCGAAAAAGTCAATCAACTTTTACTCCTATTTTTTTAAAATGGCATCTCGTAACTCGACCGTATTTTGCCTATTCTACTGGACTATATGTAGAAACTTGGGATGTCGATATTAAACTGATTTTATTCAGTGCATGCTACTTCTTTTAGCATGCGGCTTAACTTTTGCCTTTGCATGCATCCCTTTCCACTCCTCAACCTACCTTCCGTATACCCTTCTTCCCGAAATTGTGGCTAAGGTCTCTGATAGGCTGCCTATTATTGTCAGGGCTGGGTACAGGCATGCTGTCGGGTGGTACGATCTTTCCCGGACAAAATCTACAAGTCCACAATGCTTTCTACACAGGAGGCACGACGTGTCTGCAATCCCCCAGTCCGAAGCTATCCGTGACCGGAGATGCCGCCACAGCATTCAGCCAACCGAACCAGACGCAGCAACCGGCTTTTTATTTCGCCCCACTGCCCACGTCAGTGGCTGTATCTTTGTCCACTGCCACCACCAACGCTGCCCCTACGGTTACGTCGGTCACTGCCGCCACCACGAACCAGCCCATCAAGTTCCAGAGCGTCACCTCCCACGCCGAAGTTAGTCAGGTTAGTGCCAGGAAATTTTTAACTGTCCGAGTGATCTGCAACATTTATTTCAATAAATTGACAAAAAAACTGTCAAACTAACACTAACGGACATTTAATACAAAATCTGTTTTATGCCGTCTGTTTATTTAATTATTAGTTATTTTACCTCTTTTTTTTTTATTTGAATTTTTTCACATTAAATTCTAACCTCAAAAACAAATGTCACATTCAGTGCCATCAGTTGCTTTTTTCGCATTGATAACATACTTTTTCAAATTAAATTCTCACCTCAAGGACAAATGTCATGTACAGTGACAAAAATAGACTTTTGGTAACCGAAGCTGGAAACATTACCGTGGTAATGACATGGGCCGTTAAAATATGGTTTGTATTTAACGGGTTTAATTATTGGTAATTGTCCATTTAGAACACTGCAATAAGTGATCGTCCCAAGGCCAAACCAGTCTCGAAAAAGGAAGGCAAGAATGTACGCAAGCAGCAACAGCAGCAAGCGATGTCCCAGCAACAATCCCAAAGTCAGACCTTCCAACCCAATCTTTATGGGCAACAGCCGACGCAGATCTTTGGCCAACTGCAACTGCAACAACCCCAACAGTTGCAACCACAACCCCAGCAATTCCAGCAACAAACCGAGACTAAAACGATCACCCAACAGGAGATTTTGAACGTTCAAGGTTTGTTGTACGACGAATCGAGTTGAATTCGACATTCCTAAATGAAAATTGTTGCTTTAGGTTTGGATTTGGACTCTCTAGATCAAGATCAGCTGGTGCTGAAGGAGGATCATCAAGATAATCTATTAACCGCCTCGATATTGCAACAATTCCACAACACATCCATCCCGTCTATAAGAGCGGCTTTCGTCGGATCACCTGTAAGTGATTTTCTCTAAATCCAAGTGTCCGTATGCTGATTTTTATTTATCCGTTCTAGCAAAAAACAAGGTTAGAAGTTTACGATCACACTCAAGACGATGCTAAAGTTGCCAAATTGTTACTCTCCGATAAAGACTTCACTACCGTGGACGATGTTGTCCAAACGCTCGAGTCATTCAATGCCACTGAAGTTAGTGAGCAAAGCCTCTCCCAACATAATCTACAGGTAAAAAAATTGTCTTTTACGCGAAATATTTTTGAATGTTGTTTTTTCAAACGGCCGCAATTTATATGATTTGCAGAATTAACAATGATTCAGTATTAAATAATATGATTAATTCGGGTGTTCCTCAGGGAGTATTAGTAGAGCCTCTCTTTCTATATTCCGTTTTATCATAGACCTTATTTTATTTTTTTAATTTAGGCAGGAATCAAAAGCTATTTTCTTACTATGCAGTTACCACATATATTACTGTGGAAATTTGACTTGACACTTTAAAGCAAACCAATATAATAATTACCAAAAAAATCTTTAAATTCTACGAAATAAAAAGGAATGTAGAAGTAAAGGGGTTGGATCAATTCGGGTTTAACCCATATTGCCATCTTGGAGTAGCTCTGCCCATTCTTTCAAATCATGTCTCACAAGTATTCAATGTGGTTAAGATCCAGCGAGCGAGTGGTCTACTCCAGGACAATTTCTTTTCCCAGACAGTGGCAGCTGCATGGTATGTGGTGGTGCATCTACGAAAGCAATAATCCCTTGCCTCTAATCATTTCTTAACCCTACTTGGGACAAAATTTTTTTTGTTCACAAAATTAAATTTACTCTTTTCAGTTTTACAATTTCCAATGTTACAGTTAGCAACTTCATTGACACGATTTTTCTTTAATTTTTAACAATAACATATTTCTTACTCGCATACCAAATTAAAAAGAGAAAGTGTTTAGTTGGGTATATAATATAAGTGGAAGTATGTACCAAACGAATTCATTGTGAATAATTATGCATTATTCGTCTAAAATCAGGTCCAGCCGTACCCTAGTGCTTTAGACGAGTCGATGATAGCTTCTCTGACTGCGCAACAAGAACTTCCCGCACAAACCGACTTGTCCCGTGTTGAATACTTTGCAGTGCCCACCAATGGCGCCCAAGTGCCCGTGCATGCTCTGTATCCATATGAACACTACCTTGGAACCGGTCTGCAGAAGGATCAACTGTTCCAAGCCGGCTTTCAAGCAGGCTATAGCCTCATGCAACAACAACTCGGTAAGTAGAGGGATTTTTGGTGACGGTTGGGTTTTCTGTTTGGTAGTTTAGGAAAGATTAAGTTTGTATAGACTTTGATGGACGTAGGGGCTGTTTAGAATAATAATTGTGTTGTTATTCCTGATTTTTAATAAAAAGTTGTGCTGTTTCTGAGTATACCTTTTGCACTCATTAATTACAGTACAACTATGGAATGATTGGGTTTTATTTGGGTATTAGTTTTTAAAATAACAATAACTTTATTATTATTTTATATTGTATTTCTTTCCCATTCGCGCAGACATCGTCGCTTTTAGTTCCTCCCAGTTAAAGTTTATCCAAGCCGCCATCATTTGCTGGTGTTCACTTTACTCTAACCTACTTACAGCATGTCCAAATGCAAGCGCTAGCGACACTCTAACCACCACGACAGTGGTGCCGACGACAGTCGGCGCCGTCCCTGGAACGTCCACCCAACAATTCATAACGCCCCAGCAGCAACCCGTCTGCACGCCCGTGCAGGTGCCTTGCAGCCACGTGACCACCGCAGCACCCATACAACAGCCGCACTGTCAGATACCGTGCAGCCAACATCAGCCTATCCCACAGACTCATCTCCAACAGCAGCAGCAGCAACAGGTGACGCACCAGGTGCAGGCTGCCACGCAAACCCCCCAAACCACTCAGACGGTCAGCAATGACGCTAAGAAAGTGGCCAAGACCAACGCTGACGGTATTAAATTTAAGAAAGGCAGGGTGCTGCGGCACCAGAATCAGGCGCAACAAGGCAACAACTTCCAACAGAATCAGAACTACCAGATAGACCACAATTCCGGTAAGTAACTTTCTATTTTGTAAGTGGTGGCAGTAACATCAGTAACACTTGTAGTGGTTCATATTTTGCGGTTTAATAGGATACGGTTATTTTGTCAAACAAGTTAGCATCATGTGGGGTTGATTGAAGTCGAATTGTGGGAAACCATAATGCCAACTTGGTGTTAGGAGAACTATTTCACTGTCGAAAATGATTATTTAGTCCAATGCCAATAATTTTTCTTAAAAAAAATTGCAGTATATGGATGGTCAGTAAATTTAGGATTAGTGGTATATAAATGGGGAAAAATCGATGGACCCCAACAAATAACCAGATGTAGGGTGGGGGTGGAACGTGGTGTTTTTATGATTTCCGGTAAAACTAAACCTATCGAAAAAAGTTAAATGCAAAAGTGGTGGACAATTAAATAATCTACTTTTATTTTAAAGATTTTTCAACATAACCTCAAAACTATTGAGAGAATCTCCAAAGACCAATTTTTTTATTTTGGTTAAAATATACATTTTCATATCTCAAGTAAGCTGTACATTTTCACCAAATTTCATTAAAATCGAATTGAAGTTATACAGTCTGATACTTTGGGCTTACTGCAAATGTCTGATCATCGCATGGTATGGTGTGAAGTCGACTTGCAAGTTCTAAAAAGCAAGCCGCAGCTATACACATATAGAGATTTCTGGAAAATTAATATTAACGAATTTAGCTACAATGCCACTTATATAGATTGGAAAAAAGTTAAACATCTGCCTGATATTAATGAGAAGGCAAATTTCTTTAGTGATGCTGTGACTACATTATTCGATATTCACACACCTTGTAAAACTGTAGTGTCCCGACAGAAATCTCCAGAGTATATTACCGACACTATCAAATTTATGATTAACCTCAAAGATAAGGCTTATAAAAAGTACCGAAAAACTAAATCAGATCCTGAATATCAGTACTACAAAGATCTTCACAATTATGTAACCCTAGCCATAAAGAATGAAAAACTGGCATATTTCAATCATAATTTCAACCTACATAAGAATGACCCCAAAAAACTATGGAAATTATTTGCTGTTAACAACATCCATAATAAACCCATGAATGAAATATCACCTGAACTGCTAGTAGCCGACACCATAAATAATTTCTTTAGTCATTCCATTAACTACCCAGACATAAAACAAGATATTGTCAATAAATTCCTTTGCTCCAGAAATAAAGAAATTGATTCTGAGTTGGCTTTCCACTCTGTCTCACAAGAAGAGGTACAAATGCTTGTTAATAAAATAAAAACTGATGCAACTGGTAATGATGGAATAAACCTCAAAATGTTGAAAATCACTGTTCCATTCTGTTTGGAAGCACTTACACGCATCCTGAATTACTCTATAGAAAATGGAATTGTACCCGATTTATGGAAAAAGTCCATCATCATTCCTGTTCCTAAAAAAGCCAAGGCCACCGAATTGTCTGATCTGAGACCTATAAACATACTTCCTACAGTATCTAAATTGGCTGAAATGATTATCTACAAACAGGTATTTGAACACGTACAAAGATACAACATCCTTCCTCAAGTACAATCAGGATTCCGGCCTGGTCATAGTACTGCTACAGCCTTAATTAAAATAAGCAATGACATTTCAAGGAACATTGACAACTCCGAAATTGCATGGCTAACACTTCTAGACTATAGCAAGGCCTTTGATATTATTAATATTGAGCTGCTGATGGCAAAATTGGCTTACCATGGCTTTAACTGCAACGCGCTAAATTGGATGACTAGTTACCTAAGCAATAGATATCAGAGAGTTAAAATAAATGGAAATTTGTCTAAATAACTTTTGGTAACGCATTGCGTGCCTCAAGGAAGCATACTGGGACCTCTCTTATTCTCCGTCTTTACATCTGATCTGCCTAATTTACTGCCACCAGAGTGCAAAGTACATATGTATGCTGATGACACCCAAGTGTATACATCGTGTGATATTAGTGCCGTAAACTCTACAATATTGGATATTTATGAATATTTGCTTATTATTTCGGAGTGGTCCCTGAACAACGGTCTAACCTTAAACTCAAAAAAAACCACGGCAATGTGTATTGGAACTAAATATTTCTGTGAAAAAGCAAAAGACAATCTAGTAGTTAATATATCTTTAGGTGATTGTACCATACAACTTAGTGATAAGTCAAAAAATTTAGGAGTAACATTTGACCAACATCTCTGTTTTGAAAACCATGTGAATTTAAGGTTAGGCGTGTGTTATGCGAAGCTAAGATGCCTTTATAGATATAAGTTTCTTTTAACTTCTGACATTAAATGGAAGCTAGTTAATTCACTTATTTTAAGCCAAGTAGATTATTGCAGTTCAGTCTATTATAATTATCTTAATGCAAATATGCAAAATAAGCTACAAATTATGCAAAACTCATGCCTCAGGTTTGCTTTCACTAATATTAATTATAGAGAACATGTCACTCCTATATATAACTCACTTCATATTTTAAAGATAGTAAGTAGGTTTGAAATTCGATTTGCCACTCTATTGTATAACATTCTCAAAACAAATACCCCACAGTATTTGTCTACTCTCTTAGTAAAACGTTCTGAAGTGCATAGGTTGGACCTACGTTTCATAAACCAAATGGCAATCCCTAAACATTCAACAACAAAGTTCAGAGGATCTTTTGAATATGCAAGTAGTGCAATCTTTAATAAATATATCGAATTCTATCTTACATGTGCCTCTAAACATAGTTTCACAAATTCCGTCAAAAAAGTTTTATTAAGAAAACAAATGTTAACCTAATTAAGTCATAAGGTATAATTGAAAATCAGCTGTGCTGAATTGTACCTTTTGAATTCTTTAGCTAGGGTAAAACCGCAATTGCAGTTGCACTATATATCTTCTTTTTTATTGTTATAAATACTACATCTGTGTTGTAATCTCCTGTAATTTTACCTGAGTTATTTGATTTCAATAAATATTATTATTATTATTATTATTATTATTATTAAAAAATCATTTTTGTGGGAGATAAAATAAAAAATAGTTTTTTTGGCGTTTTTTTCAATAGTTTTGAGATTATGTTGAAAAGTGTTTAAAATAAAAGTTGTAGATCTCTCAATGATCAACAACTTTTGCATTTAATTTTTTTCGATGGGAGGTCTAGGTTTTACCGGAAATCGTAAAAAAATACATTTCAACCCTAACCTTCTTTTCCACCCCTACCCTATTACTGGTTATTTGTTGGGGTCTAATCGATTTTTCCCCATTTATATATTGTAGAGGAAAACGATAAATGAAAAAAAATCACAGACATGGTGGTGGGTGTAGTTGCGATGCATCATCATGTCTTACGTCTTTTATGTCGCATGCATTAAAATGAGAGAGAATGTTTTGGGGGTTTGTCTTTTTAGCGTCTCATCTGGCACCTCCCTTCTCGATGAAAGCTTTACGTCTTTTATGTCACGTGCATTAAAATGAGAGAGAAGGTCGACCATGTGGTCCGCTTTCTTAGCATCTCACCTCGCACTTCCTTCTCAATTATAGGTTTCTAGCAGCTATACCATTAATCCTAAATTTTCGGACCATTCATATACCGCTGAGAATTTTGTCGATATTTGGCCTCTGAAAACCGGTTCGGCACTGGACTAACTGTTTACAAAAATGTTACAAAACCTATCGTAAGATGCTAATTTGTAAGTTACGCAGCAATGAAAACTGTTTGCAATATACTTTTTAGAGGGAATTTTTAATTTGACATTAGACAACAAAATTTAAAAAAATTGGGGAAAGCCTCCAAATTTTGAAAACAACGGTCGCAGAACAAAATGTTTTTTTTTACCAGCCACCTAATTTTCATTTCGGTAATAACATTAACAACTATTTTAACCCAATAACCCCTTCATTTGAGCTTTAAGAGCGCTACGCTGCTCGTTTCTAGGTTCTGCCTGTTTTAACAAGTCCTTTTCTTGCAGCCATCACCCAGTACAGCGGCGCAAATCAACAGCAATGTGCAAATGCCGTCATATCCCCGTGCATGGACGTGGACTCGGAGACGGAGAGCAACCACGACACCGCTCTCACCCTGGCTTGTGCCGGGGGTCACGAGGACCTGGTGACCCTACTTATCAGCAGGGGCGCCGACATTGAGCACCGAGACAAGAAGGGCTTCACCCCGCTCATCTTAGCCGCGACTGCCGGCCATGAGAAAGTCGTGGAAATCCTTCTAAATCATAATGCGGATATCGAGGCGCAATCTGAGAGAACTAAAGACACCCCACTTAGCCTGGCTTGTTCCGGTGGCCGGTATGAGGTGGTGGAGCTTTTGCTGAACAGGAACGCGAATAAGGAGCATAGGAACGTGTCTGACTACACGCCATTGAGCCTGGCCGCGTCAGGCGGTTATGTTAACATCATTAAACTCCTCTTAAGTCACGGGGCTGAGATTAATTCCCGAACTGGTTCTAAGTTAGGCATCTCTCCGCTCATGTTGGCGGCGATGAACGGCCATACCGCCGCCGTCAGGCTGTTGCTGGATATGGGTAGTGATATTAATGCTCAAATAGAGACTAATAGGAATACCGCACTTACTTTGGCATGTTTTCAAGGGAGACATGAGGTTGTTAGTCTTCTTCTTGATAGGAAGGCCAATGTGGAGCACCGAGCAAAGGTAAGTAGGCTGGTGCCAGCCAATACCTTTTTGAAAATGTGTAAATATATATATATATATATATGTTGTTTTTTAGGTTTTCGCGGGTGTTAAATGAAATGTTGTACTTCCGGGTGCTCTCCCGCGACGATGGTCGACTCGTCCAGGAGTCACGGTTGTCTAAACGACGTTTCGGCAGAATATCATCTGCCATCTTCAGGTTCTCACCTCAAGTTGGCTACTGCTGCTCCTCGTTGCACTGAAGTTCAGTTCGAGCAACGAGGAGCAGCAGTAGGCAACTTTCAGTGAAAACCTGAAGATGGCAGATGAGATTCTGCCGAAACGTTGTTTAGACAACCGTGACTCCTGGAAGAGTTGACCATCAACGCGGGAGAGCACTCGGAAGTACAACAACACTTCATATATATGTATATTGACAGGCAAGGACCAGCCGGACCATTTAGTTAAGGTTATAACTAAGAGATAAAGTGAAATTTGAAATGGGGATGCTGTTTAGGGGTTGAAAGTGGTTTTTGCGAAAATGTCCTTTTAAAAGTTGTAGATAATAAAAAATCTAAAACTTTCAACATTACCTCAAATTTTCTGAGAAAACGGTAGAAAACCGATTTTTTGTTTTTTTTCTCTTGTAAAAATAATTCAATTTACATGAAATTATGTGAAAGCATATCTTTTTTGCATTGAATAATTATGATTTTTTTTTTTGGAATCTGTGAAACAAGTAGTTTCCAAGATATTTGCATTTTTCGGAAAAGAAACCAAAATCTTCCACAGAAAACACCAATAAAGTTTTTCGTGGAAGATTTTGTTTTTTTTTTATACTTATTCAATGCAAAAAAGGTATAATTTCATGTAAATTGAATTATTTTTACGAGAGAAAAAAATTAAAAACCGAAAAACCGTTTTTCCGCCATTTTCTCGGAAAATGTGAGGTTATGTTGAAAAATGCCTTATATGAAAATTTTAGATTTCTTTATTATCTACAACTGTCGTGAAAGACATTTTCCGCTAGGAGGTCACATTTCGCTGAAAATCGTAAAAACCACTTTCAACGCCTAACCCCGCCCCCCCCCCCCCTCCCCCATCTTAAAATTTACCTCGTTATTTTTGTTTTTTCTCTTAATTATAACAACTAAAATTTCCGGCTGGTCCTTGCTCGTTAAGATATATATATTTTTTTAAGCCTTCAAAATCCTCTTTGACACCAGCTTAAAGCATAACACTGTCTTCACAAAATCGCGATTATTATTATTACTGCCGTTATCGCTTTCTTTTCAAATTTGTTTAGACTGGACTCACCCCACTCATGGAAGCCGCTAGTGGCGGGTACGTAGACGTGGGACGGGTTCTCCTTGACAAAGGTGCCGACGTTAATGCCACCCCTGTTCCTTCTTCTCGTGATACGGCGCTTACCATAGCCGCCGACAAGGGCCACGTTAGGTTTGTTGAACTCCTGCTGTGTCGTGGGGCACAAGTAGAAGTGAAAAACAAAAAAGGTAATTCCCCTCTTTGGTTAGCCGCCAATGGGGGCCACTTGCCGGTGGTCGAGCTCCTCTACAACGTCAATGCCGACATAGACTCCCAAGATAACAGGAAGGTGTCTTGCCTGATGGCGGCTTTCAGGAAGGGCCACGTGAAAGTCGTTAAGTGGATGGTGCATCACGTCACGCAGTTCCCCAGCGATCAGGAGATGATGAGATACAATGCGACTGTTAGTGATAAGGAATTGCTAGAGAAATGCCATGAATGCGTGAAAATCATCCGAGCCGCTAAGGAAACCCAAGCGGCCAAGGCCAATAAGAATGCCTCTATACTCTTGGAGGAGCTAGAATCCGAAAAGACTAGAGAGGAGTCTAAAAGACTGGCAGCAGCCAGGCGGCGAGAGAGGAAGAAGAAGAAGAAGCTAGAGAAGAAGGAGGAGAGAAGGAAGCTATTAGAAGAGAATAAGAAGAACGAGAACTACGACGAGAAGCAAGATAAGAAGCAGAGTATAGAAGAAGACAAAACCGAGGAAGATGGTAAGTCCTCTCTGTTTTATCTCTTTTGTACAGTTGATTAAAGGTTGCGATTATTGCAGAAAGTGTTCCCGAAGTCAATCCCTCAATCCGCAACGGTGACTCTAACGACAAGGAAGAAGGCGACAGTGGCATAGACGCCAACAGCCAAGGGAGTTGCTCTAGTGCAGACCTCAAGTCAAAAGAGAAGCGCAAGGAAAAGAAGAAGAAGAAAACGAACAATCCCTCTAAGATCAGCGATTCTCACAGCCGTTCGAAGGCTGGGTCGAGTAAGGCAATCGAACATCCAGATTCATCTGATAAAGGTGACAAAAACGCTGATGGCAAGAATAAAAGCTTGAACATTAGAAAGGGCCTCGTATTCGAGGCTACAAAATCCCCAGCTGAGAGAGATGATTTCGAGGCGACGGGCAGTGAGATCTACGTATCTAGCAAAAAATCGAAGCAGAATTATGACGATTGCTCGTCTCAACCGTCGAAGAGCTCTACCAGCCCCAAACAGTCCAGCAAGCGAGAGGAAGGGTGGAAAGAGGTAGTGAGGAAGTCCTCCGTGCAAACAGTCTCTGCATCCGAATCTGGCGTCAAGAAGGTCTCTGTGCCGTTAAATGCAATCTCAAGGGTGATAGGTAGAGGTGGCAGCAACATTAATGCCATCAGGGGCGCAACGGGAGCCCACATCGAAGTGGAGAAGCAAAGCAAAGGTCAAGGCGAAAGAATTATCACCATCAAGTAAGTTTGTGATACCTTGAGACGTGACCGGATGATATAAACTTTTTTTTTTCTCCTAGGGGTTCGGCTGAGGCTACCAAGCAAGCTCATAGTCTGATAGCTACACTTATTAAGGATCCCGACGTGGATATTCTGTCCATGTTGCCAAAAACCAATAAAACCGCAACAACTGTAACTACCCTGTGGGATAAAACACAGATAGGGGTAAGTAGCTTCTATACAAATGTTTTGATAGATAGATAACTTTATTAATCTGATAAACAGCACTGTTTATAGACAAGTCATTTGCACGAAATACAATACATTAGTAAATTAGAATTTACAAGCAATAAAAACACTAAAAGTTACACATTTAAAGCATAAGTGTTACTAAATGAATAAGAATCATATATTATAGAGACAGGCGCTTATTAAAAATTTCCTTAGCCCATGTTTAAATTTTTTTATGCTAAGCACTTTCATATTTATTGGCAGGGCATTATAGAACTTAGCCATTTAATTTTCTTAAGTCTTGTGTATGGACAAATCACATTTTCCTCATGCCGTGTGTCGTGGTCGTTGTACATCACTGACGTTTGTAAATCGCTGAAATGTTGTTTTACATAGCACAGATTTTCATAAATTATGAGGGAAAAACTGTCATTATATTTGATTGTTTAAATAGTGGCTTACAAGACTCGCAGTGACTTCACACTTTTTTAGTTTTTAAGTTGTTTTATTCAAGAACGCATATCCTCCGGGACCAGTGGGCTTTAAGAATATTGAGTGTGAATTTGTATCAACTTGACGTACAATCTTTTTTTTTTTTCAGACGAAGAAAAACGCCGGAAAAATCGTAATGGCCACTCAGACATCGTCGTTGTGTACGAATATGAATCAAAAAATAATTCAGACGGTCGCCCCATCTGTAACCCAGGCCAGCAGGTTCTCCTCCACGATAAAGCTTCGAGGTACGATGCCGGTTGTGACCACAAGGGTAACCGCTCCTAGGTTAGTAGCGCAGGCTGAAAAGAACGCTGCCGCTCAAGCGCAAGGCAACATTGTGCGTCTACCGATTTCCCATTCGTCGTCTGTACCCAGCAGGTCCGGGCCAGCCACCAAAGTCCTCACGTCCTCTGTAAATCAGACCTTTGCCGCAAAGTTGACTGAGACTTCTTCTAGTCAATTAATCATCAATGCAAACCACGGTATAACAACTAAATCTAGGAATCTGGGGTTGCCGCAATCTAACGCCGGTCCCGTTTCCCCCCAAGCCGCACCACACTCCACTGCCAATACCCAATCATCACCCAATAGGAACGCCCGGCCCGCCCCCACTGCTTCCGCACCCCCCAGCATGCAACACTTCCAAAGTCCGGGAAAAGTACCGCTGTTTGGAGCGGCGTCGCACTCTGGCCAAGGCAACAGCGCCCCCATTTCAGAGTCTAATGCAGGTGGCTTGAGAAGCTCTACACCCAACATGATACAGAGCAATAACATGCAGCAGTCGCTGGTCCCCGACGAGTTACCCAACGTCCAAACGCCATCGGAATATTCCCTGTTTTATACCGGTGATCACTGGAACAGACGAGAGCCCGAATCTCAAAAACCAATCAATTTCGCGGCAGTCACAGGCGGCTCCATTCCACCGACCGTCATGGTACACCACAAGTTTATAGATCAAGAACCTCCACCGCAAGTGGACGCAGCTAAAGCTCCGGGTTACAGAGGTGGCGCCGTGTGCTCTCCCGTATCTTCTAAAACCAGCAGCAATAGCACCACCCCACCCAATATATCAGCGAATAACTCTTTCCAGACCTTCCAAGAGCAGAACAAGAGTCAAGGCAGCTTGCCACCTATTGGTAGCAACGTAGTTCATAACAGGCCGCCAGTGTCCCAGAACAACCCAGACTATTTCGGAGAGCTCTTCAAATCTGGCACTGCTAACATTCCCAACATGCTCAACCTGAATAACGAGGGGCATCTGCTGCAATCGACCTTCAACCCCATCCAGAATTTGAACTTTTCCCAGCCGCAGCCGCAAGTGAACATTCAGCAGTCGGCCAGCATGTCGCGGTTGAATCCCAAGGCTCCAGAATACTCCAGTTACAACATGCAGAATAAACCTGCACCGCACATTTACAATGGCTATCAGATGAACAGCCAGAGCAGCATGTATATGTCTAAGCATGTCGACAACTTCCACAGATCTAGCCTCGGCTCGTCACAGAACCAGAACCGACTGTGGATGCAGATGCCGCCCTTCACACAACAGCAAGAACAGCTTATGAGCGGAATTGCGGGCATGACTCTACACAACATCGCCAAATTTACCAGTAACGAGGGGCTGGAGAATGGTGGTGAATTAGGAATCGTCAATAACTCTCCTAATATGTCGCCTAATTTGCCACAGGCGCATAACTTGCATACTGATAGCGTCTACAATGTGGAGGATAGGAAGCCGCCGCAGCCCATCGGTACCGGAAGGAAGGCTTACGCCAACAACCCGATCGAGAATTGGCGGTTGAATGATAAACCTGACAAGTGGTCGCTGGGCAATAACGCTGACTTCTCCATACGCAATCCTCAGATATACGGGGAGGAGATGCCACCAATGGACTATTCGGTGAGTTCTTGATTTATAGAGTTAAGAGTTAACACTTTGGGAAGTGGTGATAAACTTTACCAAACTATTAGATATTTTTCATTCAACTCTCAAAAATCTTGGAAACAATGTTATTTTGGAATTTTCTCAATGTTAATGGGCATTATGTTTAGAGTTGGATGCCTAATTAAATGAAATAAACCACTTTAATTATGTTTTCTTTTGACCACTCAATAAATTGACAGTTAACTCTTTAAGCGGTAAATTTTTTAATCTTTCGAGATTTTTCTAGCAAATTGCCTTTATTTAAGCCAATTTTTGTACTGTTTCCATGGCGTTTTGTAAATTTTACTCTAATTACTTTATTTGTGAGTCTTAGATAACTTGATTTATAAAGTTAACAGTTGACACTACTTTAAAAAGCGATAAACGTTAGCCAAAGTATCAGATATTTCTCATTCAAGTCTCAAAAATCTTGGAAATAATGTAATTTTGGAAGTTTTTCAATGTTAATGGGCATTATGTTTAGAGTTGGATGCTTAGTTAAATGAAATAAATCGCTTTAATTATGGTTTCTTTTGACTTCTCAGTAAATTAACAGTTAACTCTTTAAAAAGCAATACATTTTTGGATCTTTCAAGATGTTTCTAGCAGATTGCCATTATTTAAGTCAATTTTTGTAATGTTTCCATGGCTTTTTGTAAATCTTACTCTAATTATTTTATTTGTGAGTCTTTAGATTAATTGATTTATAAAGTTAACAGTTGACACTTTAAAAAATGTTAAACTTTACCAAACTATCCGATATTTTTCCATGAATTCTCAAAAATCTTGGAAACGATATTATTCTGGAATTTTCTCAATGTTAATGGGCATTATGTTTAGAGTTGGATTCCTAATTAAATGAAATAAACCACTTTAATTATGTTTTCTTTTGACATCTCAATAAATTGACAGTTAACTCTTTAAGCGGTAAATTTTTGAATTTTTCGAGATTTTTCTAGCAAATTGTCTTTATTTAAGTCAATTTTTGTAATGTTTCCATGGCTTTTTGTAAATTTTACTCTAATTACTTTATTTGTGAGTCTTTAGATTACTTGATTTATAAAGTTAACAGTTGACACCACTTTAAAAAGCGATAAACGTTAACCAAAGTATCAGATATTTCTCATTCAAGTCTCAAAAATCTTGGAAATAGTGCAATTTTGGAAGTTTTTCAATGTTAATGGGCATTATGTTTAGAGTTGGATGCTTAGTTAAATGAAATAAATCGCTTTAATTATGGTTTCTTTTGACTTCTCAGTAAATTGACAGTTAACTCTTTAAAAAGCAATAAATTTTTGGATCTTTCAAGATGTTTCTAGCAGATTGCCATTATTTAAGTCAATTCTTGTAATGTTTCCATGGCTTTTTATAAATCTTACTCTAATTATTTTATTTGTGAGTATTTGGACTACTTGATTTATAAAGTTAACAGTTGACACTTTAAAAAATGTTAAACTTTACCAAACTATCCGATATTTTTCCATGAATTCTCAAAAATCTTGGAAACGATATTATTTTGGAAGTTTCTCAATGTTAATGTGCATTATGTTTAGAGTTGGATGCCTAATTAAATGAAATAAACCACTTTAATTATGTTTTCTTTTGACCACTCAATAAATTGACAGTTAACTCTTTCAGCGGTAAATTTTTGAATCTTTCGAGATTTTTCTAGCAAATTGCGTTTATTTAAGCCAATTTTCGTACTGTTTCCATGGCGTTTTGTAAATTTTACTTTAATTACTTTATTTGTGAGTCTTTAGATTACTTGATTTATAAAGTTAACAGTTGACACTTTAAACAGTGATAAACGTTAACCAAAGTATCAGATATTTCTCATTCAAGTCTCAAAAATCTTGGAAATAGTGTAACTTTGGAAGTTTTTCAATGTTAATGAGCATTACCTTTAGAGTTGGATGCTTAATTAAATAAATCAGTTTAAGTATGTTTCCTTTTTACTTCTCAATAAATTGACGGTTTACTCTTTAAGAAGCGGGAAATTTTAGGATCTTTTAAAATGTTTCTAGCAAATTGCCATTATTTATGTCAATTTTTGTAATGTTGCCATGGCGTTTTGTAAATTATACTCTTAATTATTTTATTTGTGAATTTGATTTATAAAGTTTAACAGTTTACACTTTAAAAAGTGAAAAACTTTACTAAACCATCAGATATTTTCCATTCTATCCAATTAGCTCAAAAATTGTGGAAACTTAATATGATTGTGGAAGTTTTCAATATTAATAGGCATTATTTGTATACTTGGGTATCTAATTAAGAAATTAAATCACTTTAATTGTGTTATCTTTTGACTCCTCAATAAATTGACAGTTAACTTTTTATAAGTGGCAAATTTAGGTATTTTTCAAGATTTTTCCAGCAAATTGTCATTATTTAAGACAGTTTCGGGATATTTACCAAACTATCTGATACTTATGTGTATCCTCTTCCTCTAGCGTCAGATGCCTGCCTTGGACTCGTCCCACTTCATCAACGGGCCTCCATATTACAACCACCAGCCTCCATTGAATACTGTCAGGCATGATTTTATGCAGGACATACCAAAATTGGATCTTTCCTCATGGGATAATGCCGCACGGCCATTACCGGAACTTCAAGATAAACAGCATGTAAGTAGAAATTGTTGATCAGTACTAGTTAAGGGTCAGCTTTTTTCAGTTCGCGCGTTATATCTCCAAAGCTGCAAAATTTCCAAAAACATATATAATACTCTTTTCTATTTTTTTAATGATTAGGATAAACCAGTAATAGCAGTTAAAAATAGCACGTTTTCAATTGTTCAAACAATAATAGAAAAAAATACTCCTTACTTACTAATGCCAAAACTCAGACTATTACCATTTAGAGGCCTCCCAACAAAATAAAGTAAGAACATTAGATTCTAACTCATGTAGTGACTCTGGCTTATTACTTTCCGCTATTGATTTTATTTATGCGAAGTTTTTACATTTTCCGACTGTGAATGCACTATCAGCTGCACCATCGATTTTATTTCCGTACAATCACCCAAGATACCAGTGGCAGGCCAGTAGTTCTTTTTAAATGGCTTTGAGAGAGTTTTCCCCTTTTTTTTATTTACACTATCCGTGTATGGAGCAGGTTTTAAATTACATCAGGTTTGTGGCATCATATCTTTGATCTAGTCGATTACCCCATGCCAGCTTATTTTTTCGTTTGTTTCTTAAGACTTTTCCTTTAATGCATCTTGATCTTTGTCTGAAATTCGACTTACGTGATCTCAGTGTTGTCATGTGTATTTCATCAAATCAAAGAGAAAAAAATGGTATCTTCCCTGCCCTACTTCAATACGGAATTGAGGAGCTTGTCCCATGCCTGAGAAGTATATTTATAGCAAGCTATACACTGAGGTATATTCCCCAAGCTTGGAGGGAAGTTAAGTTGGCGTTTATTCCGAAAATAGGCAGACGAGCCTAAGTCGTACCGCCCCATTAGCTTAACCTCAATAACTTTACAACACTTTAACTCCACGCTGATTCAATTACATGCATCCACCGGCAATGCTGAATACAGACTGAGCAATATAATATACATAGGACCAGATCGACATATGGCGACACCAGCACGGAACGAACAAATTTACAGCAGTATACGTTACATACTCAGCCAAACCCCCCCCCCCCCAATATTTTATTTGTAGCAGTATATGTAAAAAGTATTCTACGTGTTTTTGGACATTTTGCATAATTCTGGAGGTATAACGTATAAGTCACCCTCCTCAGTATCTTACATCTTACTGACCCAATTTTGTTGCTTCTATGGACTGACATGTAACTTTAAACAAAAATATTAGGAATGAACGCAGCGAGAATGTTTATAAGGTATTATATGATTGTTTTTTTCAGGGCTGGACCAAGTGGAATCAGTAACCATAAATGAACACGTGAACTATAAGCGTATTTTAATTAAGTCCAAAAAATCGTGCGAAAATTAGCTTCTCTATTTGTGATTTTTGGAATACAAGTTTTTGCAGTAGATTCTAGGTCTAGTTTTTTTGTTAATGGTATAAAGTATTTGATCGTATTGGCCCTTTATACAGGTCAAGTTTCTGGCAAGTGTTTATATAGTCTTCACCTCTGCCCTTTTATCGCATTTGGTGTATATAAAATTATTCAGACCCATTTATTGTAGTTAATTGCATGTTGATTTTGTTTTATAACCGCTTATAGTTTAAAAACTATTTTATGATCTTTAATTTGTAGAAGGAGGAAATTTGCAAACGTGGCAAAACGGCTTATGGGTCGCCTCCCAGCGGCCCGTCAAGCTGGACGTTATAGACATATAATTATAAAAATATACTAAACAATATGTAAAATGTAGTAGTTCTGCAAAAAAAGGTTTATGAGGGATTGGCGATTACGGGACAAGTATATACTTGTGATTCTTTGTTCTCTAATCGAATATATATTTTCTTTCCTACATGTTTAAGTGCAGTGTTTGTATGCCACTCATGAAATGTTGCTTGTCTGGCACGACAAGCACTTTGCGGGGGCGCGCCGCCTCCGCCAAATTGTAGGATTATTATTATACGGAATATTATGTAATATTTGCTTGTACATGAAGACTTAAATATATCTTTATGCACTGTATCCTTGAATTTTATTTCCTTCTCCCGAGGCACGTTACCTCTTTCGGAGGTGTCACAATCACCGGAGCACTCACTGTTGTATTTAACGTGAGTTTTGCCTATCAAGCTGACATCATTGGGGGATGACGTTGTGATGTTTGGAGTGCGCTGTTAGTATAACTACCTGCAGAGTCTGTGTCACATCGAGGGAATTTTTTTGGGCTCTGAGTTCTCAAGAAAAAACCTGGTCAATTCTTGGTATGGTCAGAACTGCGAGCCCATTTGATAACACAGGCGCGCAAAAAAAATGCCTTGGCCGTGGCACTGTGCAAAAAACTAGAATTTTGTGAGACCCGTAAATTGTCTAAAAAAAATCATAAACATGGACCGCACCCGCTTTGTCGAGTCTCTGCCGTGACCACTCAATAGTAACCCGCCAGCCGAAGCGGCTAGTTACAGAGCAGAGATAAACAATGTATAATAGTGTGACAGTAAAAGGAATTATAAATATTGTATTGTTCCTGAGTGCCAAAGCGTCACGGTGAAAATGTGAACGATTCTTCTTTTGGAGTCTGAAGGACTTTTAATATATTTCAAAAGTGAATGTTAACGTTCACAAAATTTAGGGTTCAAGATGACTGTTTCAGACGGAGAATAATATGAAAATTTATACTTACTGTTCGTTTTTGCTTAACTGCTGCTCTAATGGTATCTATTGGACGTCGTAACACTATAAACCTAACACTGGATGTACCACACTTTCTTAAAATTATACCTGAAAGGGAATTTTGTTAGAAAACACAATTAAAAGGCAATATAAAGTTCAAAAATATATATTGATTCTTCAAAAATTTATAGTTTTACAACAACTTTTAAGAAATATATTTAACGAACACTAGTCTGGCCTGTGTGCAACACATGGTGAGGAACGGAACGATTCATAATGTACCAACTATCATCCAAAATGCAGTTTTGTGAGCTAACGATTACACAAAAAGATTCAAAAAAAGTTCAATGTTTCTGAAATTTGGTGAGCTTTTGCTTGCCTGTCTTATACACGTATTTGTATTTCAATATCAATTTTGGTCGCTCCTAAGAGCTTGAAAATGCTTGAAGCGCTACTACTTCGAATTGTATTCTGCAATTACAATTTTATACGTTCAGGCAAGGCGGTCCCATGCACATATGAGTACATGGTAAAGATACTTTTCTGACACCGAATCACTGAGGAACCGGTTTAGGGCAAACCCCGTTAAAACTCATCATTTCCCCGTCAAAATCGACTGCTAGGAAACGATGGGGGTCCCATGTCGTTAAGGGCTATTTTAGCTAAAACTCACGATATACTTTGGATAGACGCTGGATTAACTTGTCCTCATATTCAAGACCTCGTATGAGTTGCAGTGCTTGACAACGTGGATTGGTAAAAGGGTTTTTAATTTTGAAAATTCCGAAGTTAAAGTCAAATTTTGTTATAGTTTATAAAATTTTGGTGTCAGGGCGGCATTACGTCCCTGTGCAGCGACATTTACTACACTTTCTAAAATGACGCTCCTTGAGGAGTTATGGCAATGTTTGCATAAAAATCGCTTCGTAGAGCGAAAATATGATTAAGAATATTAAAAACCTCTTCCACGATATTTTTACGTGAAGCACGCTTTTCATACGAAATATTTCCTAAGTCGGATTTTGTTACAACGTCGAAAAGTATACCGAGGGTTTTACCTTGTTCTTTAACATTCTCAGGGGTAAACAGCAGCGCCATCTTTTAATTAGTAGTATGTAACACGCAAAAGACCGATTACAGTTTTCTTAGATCTTCTTTCTTTCGATAAAATGCAATTTTAATTTATTAAATAAAAATTACAAGAAATGCAACTATGTACACTCACTGGCAAAAAAGTTTGCTACCTGAATGGTGCCAGTACCTGGTATCGAATAAACAAGTTTTAAAATTTGATCAGAAAGAATTGCAGCATATTCATGGCAAAACGCAATTCTGCTAGTGTCTGGTACTATGGGACATTGACGAATACGTCTTTTAATTTCGGAAAGTTGGTGAAAAATTTATTGCAATGAAAGACCCTTAGTAGGTCCGTAATAATTACTTTTCGTTTTACATAAATCATTACAGTTTCACACAAGACTACTGATAGATCAGTCAGTATAGTTTCGGGAGAAACTAGTGATTGATTATTGTACTATCATCGAATGTATGTCATTATGCCAAGGTTCAAGGTACACGGGGGGCAGGTGACAAATCTATTACAAGATTTGATCCAAACAAACACAGTGAATTAAAAGAGCATTTAGTAATAAAAATGTTCTTGCATAATCACAAAAAATATAGCAATTATTTAAAATCAATTTAAAAAATTGCAAACTAACGACGGGACTTTCTTCTCATGTGCCTCATTACAGCCTCGGATTTGGGTGGCAATGGAGGTTTAATTTCAGTAGGGGGTGGCGGGATCGGTGGTGGGTGTTTCGGTATAGGCACATTTTGTAACTCCAGTATTTGCAACATTACGTCCATTTCTACCAGTCCCTCGAGCTCCTGCCTGTAGTAATCGCTTCTTCTGTTGTTTCCTGTAATTAATGGATATTTGTAGTGAGCAGATTCATGATTTTATTCCCAACAACCAGTCGCCAAAAGAACAAAGTCACTTTATTTTGACGTTTTAATTATTTTATAGACAGATTTCATCAGTGTAATGTTTTCTATCACGTATAGTGACCAATTAAAAGCTATTCTGACGTTTACGACCCTAAGAACATTGGTTCTCCTTCTATTCCACAATAAGAGAATTGATTTAAAAAAGTTGAAAATACTCCATTGTTTATTGTACACGATTTTATCTGTGATAAAATGTACAAAAAGGTAACTTTTCAGTCTATTGTAAGTAGTGCACTGTTCTTTGTGCGGTAGATGTAAGATTTGATTAACGACTATATTTATTTATGCCCAAGCTAGTACCAGCTGCGGAAGCTCCCTAATGTTCTACAAAATTATTTTCCACAAAGACTTCCAAGGATGTTGGGCAAACAAAACATTCAATTATA
This sequence comes from Leptura quadrifasciata, assembly GCA_963675555.1. NCBI lineage: Eukaryota > Metazoa > Arthropoda > Insecta > Coleoptera > Cerambycidae > Leptura > Leptura quadrifasciata. The sequence continues at coordinate 5,181,405 of OY776681.1, read as the reverse complement.
ATTAGATTTAAAGAGCATATATGGGATGACGATATATAAATAATGCAAAAACAGGTAAGTCAAAGCAATTTTAACAATTCAGCTAGTTATTTTTTATAATAATAATAATAAAACTTTATTTCCATAGACTTATACAAGCATCAGAATATAGTCAAAATTGGTAAAAATTGGTAACAATTCACGAAAAATATCTATTTATACAAATACAAAACATTCACTTAAAAAAGTAAAACGATAAACAAACATTGTGAAAATTAACAAACAAGGGATTACAAAAAAATTAGTTTTACAACAGGGGAAACAAAAAGAAAATCATAGAAATATTATTTCTCTTATTAGCTGGCATTAGCCTAAGTACTCATCAACAGAATAAAATGAATATTTGAGTAGAAACGATTTAACTTCCCGTTTGAAAAGATGAATAATATCAATTTTTTTATGTGAACAGGTAATTTGTTAAATAATTTTATCGGCATTACTTTGGGACCTTTTGCAACGACGGATAAGGAGTGAACTGGTATGTTAAAATTATAATTTTCACGCAGACTGTGACTGGTCTCATATCTGCCATTGAACTGTTCAGTGTTCTTTTATATGAAGTACACAGTTTAAAATGTAAAGAGAAGGAGCAGTTAAGATATCTAATTCTTTGTAAAGTAATCTGCACGAGTGACGAAGAGGTTTAAAGGTCATTGTACGTATAATTTTTTTTTGAAGCTTAAACACTTCGCTAAAACGAGAACAGTTGCCCCAGCAGATGATACAATAACTTAAACAAGCCTGTACGTGCACATAATAGTACATTTTTAAAATGTGAATATTGACATAAACGCATAGCTGCCATATGACAAAGCAATGAGTGGATAGTTTCCTATTAACAAAGTCTACTTGGGTACCCCAATTTAGATGAGAGTCCATATAAACTCCAAGGAATTTCACGCTATTGTTTTGTTTAACGCTGTGTTTATCGACTTTAAGATGCTATAATCAAGTTTTTTAGTACTGAAAAGTAACAAATCTGTTTTTACATTATTAAGTGCTAAATTGGTACTCATACAGTAGATTTGATAGTGTTATTAGTTTTAAGGCGTTCATTTATGCTATTAGAATTAACCGCGACGGTGTAATCATCGGCAAAAAGTGATATAAAGACATCTTCTATATGAAGCGCGATATTGTTAATAAATAGAATAAATAATAAGGGCCCCAAAATACTGCCTTGCGGAACACCTGTGGAAACCTTAAGATAGCTGAACGAGATTGAATTAGTGGCATTTCTTAAAACGACGGATTGTGTTCTTTGCGTTAAATAGGATTCTACCCAACGAATTCCATAATTACTAAGTTTATCCGGCAGCAACTTATGATCAATCGTGTCAAAGGCACACATTAAATCAAAAAATAGACACTGATTTAGATTTGTTTTCAAAACTGTCTAATATGTAATTGCAGAGCGATAAAACAGCATCTTTCGTTGACAAACCTTTCCGAAAACCAAACTGATAAGATGATAATCAATTTTGTTTAATTATAAAATCGTTTAATCTTACGTAATAAGCTTTTTCAAAAGTTTTAGAGGAAGTGGATAGGAGAGCAATACCTCTATAGTTTGAGATAAGAGATTTATCATTCTTTTTGTGAATTGGTAAAATTAAAGATATTTTTAAGACATCAGGAAAGATTCCCTCAGTAAAAGATAGGTTTACAAGAAAAGTTAAAGGGTCAACAATGAGTTCTGCTACTTTATTAAGAAGTGAACACGGTATATCATCATAGCCAGATGAATTTTTTGTGGAGACAGATTTTATGATATCCAGCATTTCACTGAATGGTAACAAAATAATGGTGTTATGATTAAAAAATTGTTTATTATCGTTCAAAATAGAAGGCATTTTATCAGTTAATGCTTTTATTGAGTCGATAAAAAAGTTATTGAAGGCCTCTGCAGCACTTTGCAGGTTGCTAATAGCGTTGCCATCAGAATCAACAAAGTTTTTAGGGAATTCCTGTTTGGAATCACTATTATTGATAATTTGCCAGGCAGATTTTGACTTATTAGTCGAATTAAGAAATTTAAAATCGTAGTAATATTTTTTTAGCCCGTTCAATTTTAATACGATGATTTTTTTTAAATAAACCTCGTTATCGCCCGACGTTTTATAGGTTTTATAGAAGTCCCTCAAAAATACTCCTTCATTTACAATGTCGTTGGTTATCCATGGTTTATTGTTTTTGTTATTATGTTTAATTTTGCATAATTCTAATGGAAAAGCTCTATCTGTCACTTCCAAAAAGGTATTATAAAATATAGAAAAATTAGTCTCACAGCTCATATCATCAGTAATAAAACTCCACTTTTCATGAGATAGTAAATATTTGAAATAATTTAAGTTGTCAGCATTATTAAAAAATCGCTTCAGTTGATAAGCACATTGTTCTTCATTAGTATTAAAATTACAGCAAAAAGTAACTAATTGATGATATTAATTTCAGATGATCAGATAAATCCGAATATATGATTTTAGGATCTAATGCAGTTTTATCGATATTAGAAAAAATATTATCAATTATAGTTTTTGATTCACCTTGTATACGAGTAAAATCAGTAATACATTTATTCAAACCAAAACAACGCAATATATTACATAGATTTTTTGCATTAGTATCCTCAACACAGTCATAAAAGTTGAAATTGAAATCTCCACAAAGAAAAGTGGGATAGTTGCTATTGAAAATAGAAATTAATAACTCCTCCAAGTTAGAAATAAAATACTCAGCGTCTAAAAGTCTGTTGGAGGGCGACCTATAGAAACAACCTACTGTGATAATATTGTCCTCTAAGATTATTTAAATTAAAGCATACTCAAATAATTTTTCAATTTTCTAGATACTACTGTTATATCTAAAAGACCATAAACATATACTAACCAGTTAATAAATTAAATCCGTCCGTCCAGTAGGATGCCATCCTCTCGTCTTTACCTATAAAATTGATTTGGTTCTCGGAATGGTTAATTATGATGGAAAATGCCAGCGATGGATGTTTACATCTGAAATTAATATCATCTAACAGATGAGTGTTCAAAGGTATAATATAAATAACACTTACAAATTAGAGTGTTTGCAGTTTTTACCAATCACTATGTGTGTTATATCGGATATAACAATCTTCTGTTGCAGAGACATATCGTTGGTTTTAACGTTAGTAATATCATAAATATACAACTCTCTTTCGTTTTTGCTTAATTGTACAAACATGCTTCCGCTGGTTTTCTAAAACACATTGACGAGCATTAAAAACGTTTTTATGTCTTTCTTTATCATGTAGCACCTTTTCTAACACTTTCGGAAAGTGCGCACCACGTTTGAGAACGTTAATCCTATTCATGTAGACGTTGTCTTCATTTTCAATTGTGCAAACGGTTTTCAACTCCTGAATGCAGGGGTTGTTGTTAAGAAGTAGCTTAAGTTCGTCGTCTTTTTCTTTCTAAAATGATGTCGGTGTTTGAAAACATTGAAATATTTTTAACAGTTTACGGTACCTGCCACTGCTTCATCACTACGTCGAAATTCACGTCGGTCATTTCATCGGTGAGGCTCTTGAAGTCTCCTGGTCTTTTCTCCAGCACCATTTTTATTTGCTTCTCTAAGACGTTCATTACCTAAAAAAATAGGTCTTAGAAGAAACATGTTAAATGTGTTTAGTATAATTTACAGAGCAATAGAGAATAAAACAAAGGCATTTGATAAGTATTAGGCTGGGGCCGTTACGGATTTTTAATGATGAAAAAAAAAATTAATAGGCAACGGCCGGCTGGAATATATAGTTGAGGTCATAAACAATGAAAAAAAAACTTTGGAACTTGAGATGAAATGAAGTAGTGAAATGGGGTGTTATTTAAGGGATGAAAACCGTTTTTCGTGATTTGTGGCGAAACGTGACCTCCTAGAAAAAAGTGTTTCATACAAAAGTTGTAGATAATAAAAAAATCTAAAACTTTTATTGTATATATTTTTCGACATAACCTCAAAGTTTGCGAGAAAATTACGAAAAACCGATTTTTCTGTTTTTATTTTTTTTTCTCGCGTGAAAATTATTTAATTTAAATGAAACTTTGTGAAAGTACGTAATTATTTGCATATAATAAGCATGAATTTTTTCAATTATGGAAAATAAATATTTTTCGAGATTTTATCATTTTTCGGAAAAAACACCCCTATCTTCGGCGAACAACTTTATTGGTTTTTGTTTGGATTTTGATGTTCTACTAGTGCTCATTTTTTTCGTCGAGATGTCTACTTTCAAATGGTATGTCGATGTTAGTGATTTATTGCCATTTAGCAGCTTAAAATTAAGAAAAACCGAAAAAAAAGTTTTTCGAATCTCGAATTTGTCGATTTTTTTCATTATTTTCAATTTTTTAGCATATTTATGTTAATAATTCATAATATTTTAATGAAAAAACTTACTTTGGTATAAAATAAATAAAGTTGAATGAATTTCATTACGGAAAGGTAGGGAAAACTTCATAAAACTTAACATTTACATGGAAATCAATAGTACTTTATTAATTTTCATAAGCTACGGTTAAGTTTCGAAAACTTTATATGCATATTAAATTATTCTAAATACATATGATAAAATACAACATACAATTTATTTATATTGGCTACGAATTCTTTACTTTATTTACAAATATTTGCTTTATTAATATTGGTTGTGTATAGCTTATAAAAAGAAAAATAAATAAAATAATTGTTAAAATTTAATCAATTTTAGGACTTTTTTGTTATGGTTCGTTTTCTTCATCGATCAAACTCTCAAATTCTATATTATGTAGGAAGACTCGTGCCGAAATACATCTCTGACAGTTCCGACTTGATTCCCGGAAAGTTGTTAAAAAGCGTTAGCTGTACTTGTGGAAGTGGATGCAATAATCAAAGGTGTGGCTGCCGGCTTAAACGGCTTAAAATCTACCAATCTATGCAATACATGCACCGAGAACTGTTCAAATAGAGACAGAGAAGTATTTGTAGATTTAAGTGATTCTGAAGATATTGATGAAGAGCCAGCAAAGAATAATGACATCGAAATTGAAGAGCCTAAAAATGCCAATGATTTTGAAGTAATATAGAATTTGAATGTTTGATCGATGAAGAAAACGAACCACAACAAAAAAGGCCTAAAATTGATTAGATTTTAACAATTATTTTATTGATTTTTCTTTTTATAAGCTATAGACAACCAATATTAATAAAGTAAATATTTGTAAATAAAGCAAAGAATTCGTAGCCAATATAAATAAATTGTATGTTGTATTTTATCATATGTATTTAGAATAATTTAATATGCATATAAAGTTTTCGAAACTTAACTGTATCTTATGAAAATTAATAAAGTACTATTGAAAATAATGAAAAAAATAGACAAATTCGAGATTCGAAAAAAAAATTTTTCGGTTTTTTTTAATTTTAAGCTGCTAAATGACAATAAATCACTAACATCGACGTACCATTTGAAAGTAGACATCTCGACGAAAAATATGAGCACTAGTAGAACATCAAAATCCAAAAAAAAATCAATAAAGTTGTTCGCCGAAGATAGGGGTGTTTTTTCGGAAAAATGGTAAAATCTCGAAAAATATTTATTTCCCATAATTGAAAAAATTCATGTTTATTATATGCTAACAATTACGTCCTTTCACAAAGTTTCATTTAAATTAAATAATTTTCACGCGAGAAAAAAAATAAAAACAGAAAAATCGGTTTTTCGTCATTTTCTCGCAAACTTTGAGGTTATGTCGAGTTTTAGATTTTTTTATTATCTACAACTTTTGTATGAAATACATTTCTCTAGGTCACGTTTCGCCACAAATCACGAAAAACGGTTTTCATCCCTTAAATAGCACCCCATTTCACTACTTCCCTTCATCTCAAGTTCCAAAGTTTTTTTTAAATTTTTTATGACCACAACTATATATTTCAGCCGGCCGTTGCCTGGTATTAATTTTTTCATCTCAAAAAGGTAACGGCCCCAGCCTATATGTAAGTACTAAACTAGATGAGGAGTGGACTCAGTATAAAAGAGAGCGGAACATATGTATAGCCGTTATAAGAACTACGAAGGAAAAATATATAAATGAACAGATAGAAGAAAACAAGAATGACTCAAAAAACTATGGAAATTTCTTATAAATGATGAAAAATGTGAAAATATAAGGGAAGTATATTTTGAAGACGGTACTTTTAATCTACCTGAAATCATTGCGGGGAAACTTAATTACAGTAGATAGGGATATACTTGTAAAGAAATTAACTGCATATGGTTTCTCAGGCAAAGTAATTGAGTGGTTTAAGAGTTACTTAGATGACAGAAGTCAGATGTTTAAGTGGCAAGGAGTGTTGTCTAATAAAGAAAACATTATATATGGTGTTCCTCAAGGCAGTATATTGGGACCACTACTTTTTTGTCTGTATATCAATGACTTCCTGGGATTTTAAAATACACAGAAATTAGGAAATTTACTTATCTTCAAGAGGAAGCTAAAAAAATACCTGGCAAGCAAAATATGAAGATTTATTTAGTAGTTTAATAGTCACGACCGTAAAGGTTGTGAACAAGACATGTACTCTGTGACTGTTCTGCCGTCTTATCAATCAGAGAATCCGTTTTGGGAAAATGTTGGCCTACTTTGGCCGATGTAAAGGCATCACCACCTATTTCCCAAGATTCGATTGGTTGGCCTAGGCAAGGGTCTGCCTACAGGGAGGATGTACAAGGGGCCCAATGGGGCCTAACTATTGTGGTTCAATAACTTCTATTGGCCACCCTCCCAACCAATTCCAGATTCCAGAATAGTTAGTTAATAGTTTAATATATCTACCAATGTTAGTGTTAGTTTATTAATATTACCTTCTAGGATAAATAATGTTTATACTATATGTTATAGTGAATACGACTAGAATTGAAGCCGTATAAAAACTAAAAGCCGGCAAAAACAGCCGGCATCTCTATTGTTTTTCTTATGACAAGCATTTCTATTTACCTCCGCAACAGATGCCGACTGTTTTTGCGGGCTTTTAGTTTTTATACGGTTTCAATTCTGGTCGTATTCACTCTACCGACTATTAGTATTTTTTTTTGCTAAATAAAGTTTCTATAATAATAATAATAATAAAAAAAAAGTGTTTAGGTCAGAAACTGCACTGATTTTGGAAAGCAGGATACCAAATACACTTGTATGATTTACAGTGTATGATGTAGTTACGAAGTTTTTGATTTGGCGGTTTATTTAAAGTATGTTTTTAATGTAAGTTTCCCAAACGAAACCTATCAGTATTTACATATATGTTCCTGTGGTGTTGAAATTTTGTCTCTGTGCGTTTTTAATAATACCTTGGGATAATCCTCGATAGTAGATACTTTCATTTCTCGCCTTGTTCTCGATAACAACCACATGGTTCGAGAGAATAATTCCAAGATGAACGGTGTTCTAGACGAACAATTGAAGATGATCGGTTGGTAAATTACACTTTTGTTGTCTGGAGGATCCAGACCTATGTGTAAGATCCTCGCTAGCATTTTGATCACTCTAAAAAGATGTAAACTTAGTTTTTCGAACTAAATACAGATTTTCTTACCTCTCGCTCGTGATGAATATTCCTGGTTCATAGATTTTTTCCTCTACTTGAGACTGGTAAAAAATTTTGTAATGGTACTTTTTGTAGTGTCCTGTAAATTATTGATGAATGAAAAATATTAAATCCGATTAAAAACATCAACGTGATAACGTGAATAAGGCGACTAATTAGTTACGCCTTCAAAAAATAAAAATTGGCTTGTTTCACGATGGGGCACCGGTAATATACTTACTCAGAGCTTCTAGCGTCAAGTAATTTATTGTAAAACTGTCGTAGTCTATGTTTTCATTGATTTTCATGCCACTCATGATGCTGGATTTTCGGGAACTCCTTTGACTTTTATCACTTAATATGGAGGCTAAAGATAGTCTGTAAAATATGCACAAGTTTATTGTTAAATATTAGTTCGAGCGAGCTTATGACTAATTTATGGTATTTGAAAATAAATTTACATTGGTTTCACAAAAAAATTTGAAGGGTGTAATGGTTTAAGGCGAAGTCCCACGGTCTGTGACTTGGCGAGCCTGGACTAAAGTTTGTCATATCTCGCTCCATGGGAATGTAAATGCTCGTTATTGCTCGAGGTCGAAGGAGAGCCGCTAGCACTCGACAATTGAATTACATTCAATAATAGTATACCAAGTGTTCCATTTTTGATGTTACAGTTTGTAAAATTCAAACCGCGAAAACTTGCTTAGGTAAATTTTTTTACATCAAGTTATGTAAAATTAAATTCCTTTTTTTATGACATAAGCATTGTGGGGGTTTAAGTTACAACCTTTTGAAAAAATTGCGAAATAAATAATAATAATAATAATAATAATAAACGTTCTTTATTCAATAAATAAATATACAATAATGGATAAATAAGTACCCAAACAGCTATTGACCGGAGTGCTTCAACCTGTTAATGCAATTAAGTTTCTGTAACAACATTTTTTTTTAGTAGAATGCAGGTTTTCACGGCCGTTGTCTAATGAAGTAGTTTCTTTTGGGTCTTGCCGTGGTATTCGTGAAAAGGTCACGCAATGGCAAGCTAGCCCACGTCTACAGAAAGAAAACGCACACCAATCGTTACCTACATGCGACATCTCACCACCATCCACAACAGAAGAGAGCATTAATCAGAACCTTGGTCTACAGAGCCAACACAATATGCAACGACGATAACAAACCCGAGGAACTACAGAATGTTCAACAAGCTTTAGAGAAGAACGGATACAGTCAAAGCAATATACAACGAATAAATAACCAGAGGAGAACAACAGAAGAAGAACAGCAACAACCAACAACATATGCATGCCTACCCTACGTCGCGGGAGTCACAGATAGGCTGAAGAAGATTTTATTCAAAAAGAAAGTAGGTGTACGGTTTCGAATGATGAAGAAAGTACAGCAGATGCTTCCCTCAATTAAAGACCCTGTCCCCAAACTGTTATCAAAAGGTGTTTACCAGTTGAAGTGCACATGTGGTAAGAGCTACATCGGACAAACAGGACGGAATATCCAGTGCAGGATTAAAGAACATCAGAGGAATAGCAGATTTGGATACACGGATAGGTCGGTGATAGCAGAGCATGTTATTAGGCTATTGCGTCCAACGGTTTTATTAGATGTATTAAAATTAGCCTATTACGGTCTAGTCCAGTCCTTACTATCGTATGGTTTGATATCTGGAGAAATTCAGCTCATATGCATGATTTGCAAAAAAAAAATTAGATGTTGTGTAGGAGCAAGCCCCCGCGAACCCTTGCAAACAAATATTCAGAAATCTAGGAGTACTGGCGTTGCCATGTCTTTACTATTACTTAATAACCTTGGACACAAAAAAGAATTATGCACTCTTTACTAGAAACAATATGACACACAACTATTACACCTGGACTGATAGAGACTTAAGATTGCCTTTTTTACGATTAGGAATAGGCCAAAACTCACCTTCATATCAAGGTATCATCGGCTTTAATCACTTTGTTAGAATATACAATATATAAAACTTTTAAGAATGTGCGGTTTGAACATTTGAAAAATAAAAAATAGGTCCCGGTATACAGGTTCTTGAGGTACTGCATTTTATACTATTGAAAAATTTGATCCCACTATTTAAACATACAGAGACAGTCAAAGGCTTTAAAAAAATCAATTCAATCTAAAAATTCCTCTACATACCTTTCATCTCGATTATAATCTACGAGATTTTCCATAGAAACGGATTTTTGTGCATAATTTTCGTTTTCATCAAAGTCCATAAGGATCGTAAGCCTCCTCACATCGTCTTCACATAGTTCAAATTCTTCTCGTTTAAACAAATTGTTTTCATTGAGGTTGATTTCGCTATTCAACGCTTCTTTATATAAGCTAAAAACGTGTTATGCAAACAACTATTTACTCAAATATTTCAAAGCCTTACCTCAATAAATATGTTTGTAAGACGTACAGCTCGTGTTCTGTGTTTCGTTCTAAATTTCCAGGGGAAATAATGTATTTGTAAATACTGTCTCTGTTCTGTCTTAGATTCATTTCTTTGATAAGTTGTAGTCTTTGGTCTCCCTTGCAGAGTCTTATGATCGTGTTTATTAGCAAAAGGATGCCATATTGCAAACTCTTTGAATTTTCACTCCAAATGTACGGCGTTAGTTCTGTTATGGGAACCTCCTTGATTATCTAGAAATAATTATAGTGGATAAAACTATTAACTTTGAAGTTATGCCATCACCAAAGGACCCCGCAGTTTTCCTCATTATATTGAAGCCCTATTTTGTTACATGGCCTATGTCCATTTAACAGTTTTATTTAAAAACTAGTGTTTTATGGATAGTTAGCACGACCTGTATATTTTTTGGATTCAGTTTTTGCAGGTGAAACTGTTTTCAACTAACAGAATTTTACATGTATAACTGCTAAACCATGTCACACTGTTTTATGTACTTAATTTTATATCTTAGGAACTTAGTCCTGTTTTTCTATTAACACTATTATGTATCTCATATCCGTTGTAATACAGCATTATTATCCCAGGAAACAATTAGTCTACAAAATTTAGTTACATCAGATATCTATTTTTCAATTTTTATATTTTTGTTTACTATGGAGTACATATGGTTATTTTCCTTACCTTCTCTCATTCTATATATAGTGGATCCTATAACATGTAATATGTTGCTGATTTATCAATGCGTTTTGCTGCTTATTTGCATCTGTTAATATCTGTGGTTATGTATAAAATAGAAATTGCAAAGGCAAAAGCATTGGCATGGAAAAACAACCATAATTATAGATTCCTTTTATCGACTATATGCCACTACTTTAGTTGAGTATGGGAATCTACAAGGCAAGTTGGTGCGCTTAACTTAATCACTGACAGATGGCCATACTTGTACGATTTCTATATTTTGATAGCTTTCAATTTAAATAGGGAATTAGATTTCTCACATTTTTTTGGTGGCGTTGTTTTCCAGTAAACAGGACAAAAAGTTTACCTTATCAGTAAAACTCACCAGGAAGTCATTTGCTTGCAGCCTTTGTACTGATTCAAACATTATAATTTTTAACTGTGGACTTCAGTAATTGATATTACAATTTTTATATCCAGTTACAAAGTGTTGAACATACAGGTAATTTCATTTCATTATACTCATTAAAATATTTTAATTAATCTTCAAATTTTGCCTTTGATATAATTTCAATTATTTTTAAAATAAATTTTGAATTCAAAGTCAATTCTTCTTAATTTAATAAGTAGTTAAAATAACTATATGTACCACATGGTTGTAAAAATATTTTTCTCTTTCCTTTTCATTTTTTTGGCAATTTATAGTCTAAGAAATCAGCTAACTCGTGCATAGCTAATAATAACTCGTGCAGAGCTAATAATTACTATTGCATAGCTAAAATTACTTTTGTACTGCTAATCAGCTTACTTTTGTACAGCTTAAATTAATTTCCTGCAGCTTTTGTATAGCTAGCTTAATATTTCGTGCAGCTAATTTAAATATATTTTGTACAGCTAACTAGCTTATATTTGCATAGCTAACATTGCTTAAATTTTGCATAACTAACTTGCATAAATTTTGAATGTGCTTATATTTGGTTAAATTTCCTACAATTTTCACCCCATTCATTGAGAGACGTAAATTGCCAAGGAAAATTTAGAATTCTTGCAATAAGAGACAATTGTGGGCCTGGATTGCTGTCCCAGAACCAGCCACCTGAACCATAAACCACCTAGGATACTGGTATCAATTTGTCTTTTATATATATATATATATATATATATATATATATATATATATATTTTTTACATTTCAATTTGTCTCAAAACCGATTTGTCTAATTTTCTTTCATGTAATATATTTTGTCATTCATTTTAAACTATCTTTTTATTTCTCTTACCAATAATTTCAGACTGATCTATAGCAGACTGGTTATTCGAGAAAAAGAGACAATTTTGCTTATTTCACTATAGATGGTGCCCAATTTAACATCAATTTTTCTTTGTCTCCTTTTCTCGAAATAAACAGAAATCTGTCGCTTATGCTGTACATGTCAGAAAGGGTAAGTTTCTCCACTCTTACGAATGCTCTGGACCCACGGCTCTCTGCTCCGGCTTAAACCAGCTAGTCGTCCGCACATGTTGCCTCAATTCTTTCTCAAAAATAAATAATAAGAGAAAGGAGGTAACAATTTCCATAAGAGAACTGCGGTGTCCTTTTATTTGATTAGCTTAAGCACCATAACCACATGCATTAATAAAAAAAAAACACATTTACCTTCTCTTTCCAGGGTAAAAATGCCATGTCTTTCTGGATGAGTATTTTATGTAAAATTGATAATGCATACTTTATTTGGTCGGTGGTCTTTTCTGGATCCTTAATGATACTAATGGTTTTACTTAAAATATCTTGCGATGTCGTAGTGATGTGACCTTTTTGAAATAAATGGCAAATCGTGATTAACAAAGCCAGTTGTTCGTTTGCCTTCAGTTGGTTGTTGATGTATACATCGACTAATTGTGTGTGACCTCCGGACTTGACTGAAAATAAAGCGGGGTAAGTATGTCACGATTTCAATCCTGTGTCCACGACATGAATGGAGAGAAAAGATAATTTTTTCAGATGTGGTTTGAATCGAAAATCCTACCTTAGAGGTGAGAGCTGTTTGAACCCAAAGGGAGATAATATACAGTGTGTTACTAAAAATTTTTTGTTATGATATAACAATGCTATGATGTAGTTTACACAAATACTAAGACCACTTGAATACTATACCCAGTGGTGGTTTCTGCAACCATCTTAGCATCATCTGGAGATCAAAGTTTTAATCCTTTGTCTGGAATTTTAATCATCTCCTGATGATGCCGAGTTAGTTGGCGAATTTGAAACTTACAGGTTGAAATACCTATATGGAGAATGACTTTGTAGGTTTTTGCACAAAATTTTGACATTCCGATAAAATAGAATATATTTTTCATGTTCATACTGTTACGTGCTTACAATTTTCAGTAAACACTTTGTGGATTCCAAATAACTTGCAACAAGAATTTTCACAAACCACTGATTTATTTAATCACTAAAATTACACTAGCAAATACTTAAAGATCACACAACTAATAATAACTTAATCTAATATAATTTCACTACTTTTAAAACACTAAGCACTTTACTTTTCTTCTTAAACTTGTCAACTCTTGTCTAACCTAAAAACTCTCTTGTCTGTTTACTTCACTAAACTGCATACTTCACTCAACTGAACTGTTCTTCTACAAACTGTGTCTGTAACCAGAACCACAGATTACCCAGAACTGTACTGGATACTAAACTGAACTGTTTATCCTTCACTAAACTGTACTGTACTGTTCCCCCATCTGCTGGCTTCACCTCTTTATATGCCCACTTGGAATGTCCAGAATATCATTGTAGAACTTTCCAGAAATATACTGGAATTCTCTATAATTTTCTTAGGCACTACTAAATGGTGGTTCGCCAGTTGGCCCACAGATGGCGCCACCCTTCTGGCCAGGGAGTAATTACAACTCTCCTCTCTGTTAGAGGGCAGCACATAACAATACAATGTGTTTACATAGAAGAAAAATCAAGAATCGAAATTTATTCCCCACTAAATTCTACATGAAAAAAAGCTCAAACTGAGACTTGCTTAATATACAGAGTGGAGCAATAGTGCGTCGAACCTCAATATCTCGAGTTCTACGATAGCTAGAAAACCCGAACTGGTTTTCTGAAAAGAATTTGCTTTTTTTAAGGAATTTCACCAATTTATCTGATATTAGCTTTTCGAAGATTTTTGAGATTATTGATAGGAGAGCTATTGGTCTGTAGTTGCTCGCTTGTAGTTTGTCCCCTCCCTTATATATAGATACTAACACTGCTTTCTTTAGTGCATCTGGAAACACACCATTTGATATCGAGATATTGAATAGGTATGCAATTACTGGAGATAGTTGAACTTCCAGGTCTTTAACTAACCTGGTTCCTAATTTATCGGTCCCCCCCTTTTTCTCATTTTTTAAGTCCCTGATTATATTCCTGACCTCGGACTGATCTACTGGAAGCGCTACAAATGAGTTATTTACATGCCTCAAATTAAATTCTTGGCCATTTAGGTATTTGTACTCCTGCTCTACTTGCTCATTAACTACTTTGGGCACATTGGTGAAGTACTCGCAGAGGTGTTCTGCCACCTCGGTTTCCTCTTGCACTATTGCTCCATTTGGTTCAGTGCAGAGGACAATATCTTTGTTACCTATTACTTCATTTATTATGTTCCAAGCTTTCTTCATATCATTTTGATTCTCAGCTAGCATGCTTTTCATAATATGCCTTTTTTTGCTGTTTTGATAATTTTGTCTAACTGTTTTCTGTAGGAATTGTGTTCGCTTTTTAGATGCACATTATTTGGGTTTTTTTAAACTATTTTATGTAGTTTATCTCTTTTCCTTATTGCAGCTAAGAGTCCTACTGTCATCCATGGTTTAATTTTCCTCGTTTTCGCGTTACTTGTGTTTTGCTCTCTGCACTGATCCATGACATCAGTTATTATTTTGTAGAATTCCTGCAATGCAAGATTAACGTCTGCCTCTGCATATACCTTATCCCACCCCTCTTGACTTAATAGTTTTTTGACTGAGTCATAATTTACTGTTACTTGGCCGTGCGTAACTTGTGATCTATTAATTTTAAAGTTTAACGCAATTATATGGTGATCAGTTATATCAATATCAATAGTTTTTATTTCGGCTGCACAGCCGTTCAAATGTGAGTTAATATAGATGTGGTCAATGGATGTCCCTGTAGAAGGGCGAGTTACCATTGGTTCTGATGTATAAAACCCGTTATCTGCCATTAGCTGTCTATAGTTTCCAATGTCAATTGTATCTTGGAATAAGTCAATATTCATATCGCCCGCTATGACAATTTTTGAACAATTTATTAAATTTAAAAATAACTGAAATTCCTCATTAAAATTTGAGATTGTAAAGTCTTGATCTCTGTATATGCCTACAACATTAAAACTTTTGTTACCTATCATGAAATTTACCAAGACGTGGTCAAACGTAATACAATCAGTTTCCAAACTTATCCTATTGGTTGTAAATTCTCCTGATATGTAAACTACAACTCCGCTTGATCTCTTACGTTCATTACAATTAAAATAACCCTGATATCCGTTCATGCTGTATAGCGATATTTCCTGGTTATAGATCCATGTCTCAGTTAATACAATTATCTCTGGCTTTTTTTCTAGGTAGTTAAGATACAGCATGAACGTATCAAAGTTCTTTCTTAGACTTCTAATATTTAAGCTAAGCACTGTTGCACTCATATTGCTATCACAACCTCTCATTTGGAATATCCGTGTGTCGCTGAAAGGGTCTCCAATTAGGGAACACTCAATCTCATTCCCTGTTTCGACGTGTGTAAATCAAAACGGGCAACACGTCAAACACCTATTATAAATTTTTCTATTGAATTATTTGAGAGACGAGAGACCCTCTTTTTTTTAAGTTTATTCTTGAATTTGACAGTTATTTGTTTGTAAAGCGAAAATGGTTGCAATTAGCCATAGGGAAGTACTTACAAAAAATGTTCCTTTTTCATTTCTACATCAGATCGTTGAAAAATATACAGGGTGTTCCATTTGAAAAAACTGGGAAAATTCAATTTAAAATATTCTTAATTGAAAAATAATTTTTGGCCACCCAGTACATTTTTAGTAAATGAAGACGATTCAAAAACATTAATTAGATGTCTTGTAACTGGTATCCACATAAGTTTTTCTTAAAACGTATAATTGTGACTGTGGTGATTTTTTTAATATCCATCTGCGGATTACATTATTTCAACAAAAAAATTCATTACACCCAAGTGATTGGGAGATGTTCAATACTAATATAGGAATAAATAGAGCCTAGAAAGAGGCTTCAAAAAAATGTACTAGCATTCCATTTAAAGAAAAGGCACTTGTTCCTGTAATTTCATCTTGGCTCACCCTGTATGTTCGAAAATAATTTCCAGTTATAGAGTTTTTTATCTAGTTTACTTAATTTTTCAAAAAATTTCTACCTATCGTAGAACTCGAGGTATCGAGGTCCGACGCACCATTATTGCCCCACCCTGTATGTATGCAACTAGTTCAAAAATTTTTCCAATAACTATGGTATGCATTGAAACTGGTTTGGAAACTAGATGGTTCATTAAGTCATCTTTCTTATAGATCGAAGTTATTACTGAAATCTTTGGAGCTTCTGGAGAAATACCATAGATAATACAACAATTAATCAGGTCTGTAATATGTTCAATTAGTGTTTCACCTACTATAGCTTTCTTAGCTCATTACTTAAGCCATAAATACCCTTGGATTTTGAGTTTTTTAGTTTATTAATAATATTTCGAATTTCCTCGCAGCTAACTGGAGTTAGAAAAAAGAATAATAACTGTACACTAGGAGTATATGGAAATTCTATACACTTATATACACGTACAATGCAGGTGATAATGTCATCTAATGAAGTATGATTGGGGTGGGGTGATCCAATGGGCTGTGCACTAGCGCTCCCCACCTTGTATACGACAAAAAATTACAACACCATACATTACCTAACTCTTCGATGAACACTGGATCTACAGATAGCTTCAATAAATCCTCAAATGAAATAGTTCTCTCGATACTGCCCTCTTTTTCGTTAATATGTGGAAGTATTCTCTTATTTAAGAGGTATTTTATTGAAAACACTATTTTCAAGCAATCGCTGTGCTGAATGTCCTTATAAGTTTTTTCGGATATGTAAGTGTTTATAAACGGATTTTCTTTAGTTTGAATTAATTTTAGGCCATATACAGGTGATTCGGGCTAAAACAAGACAAAAAAACAATTGAATTACAACAAGTAAAATATTCTATTTAACGTTTTCCTCTACATTGTTAGAAGAGTTATCTATTTTTCATGTTGTCTTTTAAAAAAATCTCAATTGAACCAGTTTCTTAAAATTTATTGAAAATTAATGTAAATATCTGTCAAAGCATTCTTTTGTTTTCGAAGACTACTTAGATCATGTTGGAATATAAAGGATGTCTCACCAGGTACTGCATCAAACGATAAGAGAAAAGAACGCACTTGAAGATTTAGGGAGCTACTAATGGCTATGTGGCCTATCCAACTAAAATAATTACAAGCATCTGGCACTTCCGGTTATACCGGAAGTCGATACCAACTTGCTTATTTTAAATGGAACACCTTATATATTTTAGGGTTTTTGAAAAGAGCATAAAATTCAGAGTCAAAAATGTGTAGGATACCCTATGCCTAAACCCACCGGTTTCAGAGATATTTGACATTTAAAAAATATTTGACAGGTGTGTAATATGGTTATTTACAATAACCTTTATAACTCTCTTCGTGTAAAAAAATACTCATTTGCTTTTTGGTATGTAGAAAGAACACAAAGAGAGCTGCACTGTACAATTGAATTACATTCAATAATAGTATACTAAGTGTTCCATTTTGTAAAGTTCAAACCGCGAAAGCGAAAGCTTGTTTAGGTCAAACGATAACACTATATTTTTTTTCGTCAAGTTATGTCAAATAAATCCCTTTTTTTGTGATATAAGCATTGTGGGGGTTTAAGTTACAATTTTTTGAAGTATTTGCGATATTCTTAGAAATTCAAGAATTGTTAGTAAAAATTTTATCAAATTAGCCATGATTAGAAACAGTCGGTAGTGTCAGTCATTCTCTAATGTCTAAAAATGCCGGAACGTTTAAATTACACCAACAAAGACTAAAAAGTCTTCGTGGGTGTAATTTAAACGTCCTGGCATCATAGAAAATAAATTTATAATTTTTCCTCTTTTATTTATATAGGTATAACTGGTATTTTATGAGTCAACTGTTTGAATTTTTCACAGAACACAGTTTCACAAAACAAACAAGCATGATATCATCATCTTTCACTGATACATATTTCAGTCTATGCATGAAAAATACTTAAAATAATATTGTGCCTTACCAATCCAATTGTCTTGCAGATATCTCTTACGACTTCACATAAACTTTTGTTTTTATCCAAATCATACAAAATCTGCTCCTTGCTGTCATGTTTTTCAACTGAAATTTTTGCAATATTTGACATACTTGCTAGCGCATACAGAATGTCATAACATTAATATTACAATTATTAATACGACGATAAGGTTACATATAATTTTATTTCCCGTGCGCACTGATAAAAAACCAGATAATGTTATCATTTACTATTTAGGTGCGGTATATTGTTTATGTACATAGTGAAACTGGTTCACTTTTTATCTATTACACATAGCCAAACGAAATATGTGCCAAGAAGATAAGAATGATTTATTCAGTAGGCATTGTCATAAAACAAATTTGAATTTTTGTGTCATTACTATCAAATGAGATTAATGCTGCAACCGAGAATGCAGTACTCGTAAAGTTAGTTGTATGAAAATTAAATTGCAAGCCGTACGTTGTAGTGGGTTGCCTACATATACATATTTTTTGTACAAAAATTGTCAAGACCAAATCTAGTAAACTGGTAAATAAGCGGAAAATATAAGTGACCAGTGCTTATTTGTAAGGTTTTACTATATTTTTTACTTTTGTTCACTTTTATATAAACATATTTTAATTAGGAAGTACCCCTGAAAATAATGTTAGGTTATGTCAACTGTTTGTTAAATATTAACTAATTAACGCAGTTTGTTCATCCTGACTGAAATAAAATGAAGCTGGATAAAATATGTCGCACCTGTTTGCTGGAAAAGGCTAACTTACGGCCACTATTCGAGGCATGCATAGCCAGTATGTTGATGTCTTGTGCTTCCGTGCAGGTAAATAACTTTGAAAAAATCAATCCGGAGGTACAGTATTTTTATATTTAGATAATGGAGGGTGATGGTTTACCTCACCAGATATGTACCCAGTGTTTGCAGAGTGTTAACAAGGCATACACGTTTAAACAACTGTGTGAGAAATCCGACATCACGTTGAGGAACTATTTGAACTTAAACTTACAATCGATTAATATTCAAACGGACAACATAATAAACGATGTGAAGACTGATTTGTTTGGCACGAGCGAGGTGCTACAACAGAGCTCAATATTTCAGGATATTTTCAACGACGCCACCACTCACTCACTTGTAGAGACATTTACCAATCACAACGCTAGTACAGGTAATGTGCCATTGAAAGCCACCCTGTAATAAGTCACTAACGCCTGCATTTGCCCACAATGCATTGCCAATTGTCTGGTATAAAGCATTCTGGTGAAATCGTTTAAATATTTTAGTTGTGTCCGATTTGGCTGAGACGATGCAAAGTTTACAGACCATAGCAGAACAATGCTTGCCTGAGTCGTGGGAGAGTGACGGACAAATAGTGCCGTGCAATTCACAAGAAGCCACTGATAACTTTAATTTAGTATCGTTATTTAAATGCCAGTTCTGCGAGGATATGTTCAAAGGTAAGATGAGTGTACTTTTAAAATTTTATAAATAAAAATAAATAAATAAACACCACAGAAATTACACAACCCCCAATTCCAGAAACCAGGGGCTTGTGCGGAAGGGGGTACACATTGAATAAACGCGGACATACAACCATTTTCTCTGACAGTGTCAGTGCCAGAGCCAGGATTCGAACTCGGTGGTACGATGACTGTATGATTAATCATGATTGCCACCTCGCGCCGTAACCCACGCAGCTATCGACAGACACGCGGCTATTGACCAGCAATTTTATGTAGCAATTTATAAATATAGAATATATAATTTGTTATCTACCTGATAAAACTTACTTTAACAGCTTTGTTGCAATTATTTGCCATTACCGTGAAGAAAGATATAATTTTTACGAATTTTTATTAGAGATGAAATTGACGTTATAATGACGTCAATTTACAATATTGTTTACAATAGCTTATTGTTAGCCATTGACGTATATGTCAATATTGTTAGCAGAAAGGAAGCAAATAAAGACATGGAATGGAAATCTATATGAAGTCCAGGAATGTTCTAGCTTAGTTCTTTGTGTCATTAATTATTGCCCCACCTGCTCATAGGTTGGAATAAGTGAGAAAAACTATAGAAAATATACGCGTACAGTTCTATTTTTGGACTTTTCTAACCAATAACAAGTTACGAACATTTTTACTTAGAACTAAAGCGAAATAATAATATATTAACCATTTCTATGATACAATATATGTATATATGGCATGTCAGCGTCAAAATTAAAAACTATATTGCGTATCATCATAAGACGTTAATACATAATTAAAATAATAAAATCTCTTCATGTAAAAATCAATCAAGAGACTTCAGATGATCACGAAGAGAGCCTTGGAGTCCCGTAGGGCTCGGTACTGGGACCTTTGATTTTCCTGCTTTTTATAAATGACATACCGTCAAAAAGCAATATCACCATGTTTGCCGACGACAACACAATGTCCTGTCGATACATGTGCCCAACAATTTTGTGCTTTCAATTAAAGGGATACCATACAAAGTGTTATATTCCTTCTAAGTTTAAAATCTATGAATACTGTTTTATCCCTATTTGATATTAATTTATTTCGATCACACCAGGCACTCATCTCATCTACATCAGTTGTTTTAATGTCAGAGCTAAGCTCATCAGTACTTGATGCAGAGATACACACAGTAGTATCATCTGCATACATAATTGTGAGCCCCTTGCTAATGTGCGATGGTAGATTATTAATATAAATGGAAAATAGTAGGGGTCCCAGGACAGATCCTTGAGGTACTCCCAGAGTAATAGCTAGCAGGACAGAGCAAGCTTCATTAATTAATTAGCTGTTAGGGTTCTGTTATCCATAAAAGACTTTATTATATCGAGAATGTTGCGTTTTATACCTATAGTTTCCAATTTACTAAATAAGACAGGACCATTTACAGAATCAAAGACATGAAATAGATCAAATAAGATCAACACAATATATTTTCCTTTTTCCACCTCACTGTAAATAAAATCAAATAACTTTCTACCGATCTTCCACTTCTAAATCCATGTTGGCTATTTATTAATATATTGTCTTTCTAAATAATCTGTGATCTTGATGCAAATAATTTTTTCTATAATTTTAGAGATCTAAGCAGTGATATTTGCCTGTAATTTTCAACGTCATCTACCTGGCCTTCTTTATGAATAGGTATTACTATGGCAATTTTACGTTCCTCAGGGTAATAAATACTTCATAGAAATATAATAAATTTGTTTGATATTTGGAGAGTGACAAATTATATCCAAAGTGACTGTCTGCATTATGGGATGCTCACACTGAATACCTAGCAGGACAACTAACAAAAAATATGTATGGTTTAAGACAAATCTCGATTATCTTATGCCATTCTAGCCTGGGGGCACTCTGCTGGCAAACACAGAATCTTTGGCCTTCAAAGAAGGGCTATTAGAATTCTGGGTGGCGTAGGATATTGAGAGGAAACAAAAGAACCCTTTATTAAGCTTAAAATACTTACCTTGCCAATCTTATATGCATTAGAAAGCATAACATATGTCCATAAAAATTTGAATAACTACATCACTCATGCTGACATGCATCGATATGAGACGCGACGCTGAGATGAAATATGTACCGAATTTACAAGGCTCACTAGCGGACAAACTGGTGTTAATTTTCATTGTATTAAACTGTATAGCCTGTGACCAACAATATAAAAACCCTACCCTCTGATAAAGTTCAGATCTGCAATTAAGGACTTCTTGCTAAAAACTGTGTTCTTTTCACAAGATGAAATAGAGAGGGAAATAGCCAATATTGTGTGAAAGCATTAGACCAGGCTTCTATTAATGTGTTATTTATATTTAATTATTTTTATCAATTTAATCTACATACCTATATTATTTTAAATTATTTTAAACTGTTATAATCATTTTTTTGTAAGAGATTGTGACGTATGTACAATTTTATATTTTTCACATGAATAAATTCTATTCTATTCATTATTGATCGCAATCTGGGCAAAATAAGTATTTGATATTGTTCCGTCATCATATATATTTACATTGTTTATGTTTAAGATCATGGATTTATTAGAAGATTTGTATTTTTTCAGCTTAGACTTTACAATATTCCAGATTTCTTTGGATTTATTTATATATGAACATTGGTACACATGAACTTTAATAAAACTACAGCTGGTTCTTCTTATTTCAGATGAATGGTCGCTCGGCGAACACATAAAAAACCACACAGGTCAAAATAAGTATTTCTGCAACATTTGTAGTAAAATTTGCAACAGCTCCAACGATTTAAACAAGCATATTGTCGAACATACCTTCATGGACGACAAGGTTAACTTAGATCTGATGAGGGGCAAGGAGGATTTTAAAAATTTCTTGTGTAATGTAAACACTGAGTTAATTCAGTCTATAGGATTTATTAATGTTCCGCTTTGTAGATATGTGATAGGAGTTTTAATGACTCCAAATACTTGAAGAGACATTTGAAAGAGGTGCATTTTATCGATACGGGCCCTGTTATGGAGCTGGAGAGAAAGTACGGATGTAATATATGCGGCAAGAGGTATTTTTCAACAAATGTAGTCCATAAAGAAGTTGCAGAAAAAGGCTTAAAACACAAAAGTTCTGTGACAGGGATGAAACATGGGTACCTCCCGTTTTCGGGGGCGCTGAACATGATGGTGATATTTTTAAGGTTCCCCCACCCCTCAGAAACTACCCCCTAAAGTTGCTGAGGGGTGGAAACGTGGAGGTACCCATGTTAATTCCTGTCAGAGAACTTTTGGGGTTTTTTCAACTTTTTCGTGGACTAATAATGTACTCAAAGTGAAACTGCGTGCTACAAATTTTCGTTCTCCTTAGGTATAGACAGAATAAACTCCTCTCGATGCACATGAGAACACACACCGGAGAAAGGCCTTTGAATTGTGAAATATGCGGAAGGACTTTTGCTTTACCCAGCTCATTGCATAAACACAGAAATATACATAATACCGAGAAGAGATACCAGTGCACGATCTGTGGCAAGAAATTCAATCAGTCGTCTAATTTAAATAACCATTTACGTACTCACACAGGTAGTCTTTAAATAGTAATAACTTTATTAAGAAAAGTACGGAAGTGCAGAAGGGCCACATATTTTTATTTTTTGTTTTGCCATGACTACGACACCTCGTAATTATGATGTATAACTCATAATTACGACTTATCACTAATAATTATGATTTATATCTCGTAATTACGGGTTATAAGTCATAATTACGACTTATACCTCGTAATTACGAGTTACAAGTTGTAATTACTATTTATATCTTGTAAATATGACTTATAGCTCGTAATTATGACTTATAACTCGTAATTACGACTTGCATCTCATAATTACGACTTACAAATCACTTTATTTATGCTATAACAAAAGTAGTTTTTGCACAAGTCAATATTTATAATAAGAGAAAAAAAAATAACAATATAAAAATATACACAGATATCATATATACCACAATAAAACATAGAAATATAGAACAAACTTTAGATTAAGACAAACATTTTTAATCATTTTAAATCATCATTGAACTTATATGATAGAAATTCATCATACAAGTAAAAAGCTTTTTCGAGCAAGACCTTATTTTTTTCTTGAAACTCGGATCTGGTAAGCATTTTATATCGGCTGGTAGTTTATTGAGAAATTTGGGTGCTAAAATTTGAATTCCCTTTTGATTTTTTGTTAGTCTTACGTAAGGTATTGTTAACATATCTTCGTGTCTTGTATCGTAATGATAGACACGTTCTTCTCTGTTTAAATCCTGAGTATATAAATTCTTTCTAGCATACAAAAGCAACTCATATATATATATATTGATGGAAATGTAAGTATATTTAACTCACGAAACTGTGTACAATCAGCCCTATAATTTAAGTTGGCTACTATACGTATTGCTCGTCTTTGTAGAGCAAAAATTCTGTTCCAATTTGACGCTTGTCCCCATACTAGAACAGCGTAGGAAAGCAAAGTGTGGCATAGTGCAAAGTATGTATTTTTTAGAGCCTCTTTACCTACTTCATTAGCTAGATTTCTCAAAATAAATGTATTTTTTGACAGTTTTTTTGATAAATTTTCTATATGTACATGCCAGGTCAATTTATTAGCAACATAAACTCCCAAGAACTTTGTTGATTCCTGAGAATCAGGAACACTGTGTCCTATTGTATCATGCAGTGAGAAAATCATGTGCACTGTTTTATCTTGATTTAATGCGAGTTTATTTGCTTTGAACCAAAGCTCTGCCCTTGACTCTACCTCACATGCCACTGCTGAAAGTTGTTCAATGCTATTACTTTGAACCGAAATATTTGTGCCATTTGCAAAAAGTATGTCACTAGAGTGTTCATTTGAATTTGGGAAATCATTTACATATATTAAAAAGAGAAGGGGCCCAAGTATTGAACTTTGGGGCACCCCATGTATTATTTTTGTTTTATTTAAATATTCATTATTTATTTTAACGGTTTGATATCTATTAGTTAAATATGATCTTAATAGTGTAACACTGTTATGGCAAAACTTATATCTATTTAACTTTTCTAGCAGTATTTCATGTGAGACGCAGTCTAATGCTTTACTTAGGTCGCAAAATATAGTTCCCGACCCTCAAAAGCCTCCACAATCTGTTCTAGCAGATCTAGAATTGCAGAGGTGGTATTTTTTGATTTCATAAAACCAAATTGTTTGTTATAAAAGATGCTATTATTTTCAAAGTAGTTCGCTATTTGCTCTGCACACAATTATTATGAGTAATAAGACATAATTATGAGTTATAAATGGTAATTACGAGATTTAAGTCGAAATTACACGAGATATGTCATAACTATGAGTTATAATTTGTAATTACAAGATATAAGTGTCTACATTAGATTATAAGTCCTAATTCCGTGATATGTCGTAATCACGGCATAACAAAAAATAAAAATATGTGTGGCCCCTCTCTTCCATAGAAAAGCCATTTAAACTGTATTCTTTTTAGGAGAAAAGTCACATGTTTGTAGTGTTTGTGGAAAAAGTTTCTTGACAAATACTAACCTTGATATTCATATGAGAATACACACAGGAATAAAACCCTACCCTTGTAACTTCTGCGAAATGTCATTTACCAGTAAGTGTTAGTTGGTTGCTAGTCAGTTTTTGAGTCAGTAGTAAAACATAAACTTGAAAGCTACCGCCATTTTTACAAGATCAGCTACATATTTAGAATTGCTGCTTTTATTTCATCGGAACCAAATGGTGAAAATCGTTTTTGTAAATAAATATTTCACCCTTTTTTTAGAGTGTTTTGTTGTATGTTTTAAACGGGCTGGCGACCCGGTATTCATAAAGCTTATTTAAAATTTATTTTCAGCTAGCACACAAATGAAGAAACATCGAATGATCCACACCGGCGAGAAACCATATCCATGCTGGCAGTGCGGTAGGTCATTCCGCAGAAAAGAAACCAGAGACACCCATGTGCGTTATCACACCGGGGAAAGGCCGTACTCGTGTAATATTTGTTCTAAGAAGTACATCGCCGCCAGTCACCTTAAGGTAATTTTATACTTTATTGAATACTGTTTGTTTGCTTGGTTCACTATTAAACGTAGGCCTTCTACAAGTACTGCGATCAAGTGCGATTTATAACACCAAAATTTGAAAGAAAAAAATAATAATCGTTCGTAATATATCAAAATTAAGGAGGAAAAATGTCTCAGCATCGAATATACTTGACGCGCATTCTGCCAGTACTGGAGATTATCAAAACAGTTTTGATCATATCCCGATGATGATAACTTGGTTGCCGAAATACACGTAGAGTACCTATAATATTCAGCGTTTTACTTTTCACTGTTAGATTAAAATGCGGTACAAAATTCAATTTTGTGCTTAGATTGCTATACAGGGTGTCACACTTAAAACTGCCTGGGCCATTTTCAGGAGGACCAAAAGAGATATTCGAATTCTGTAAAAGGCATTCACTAGGATATGTAAATGACATCACTTCTCAGTGAAAACGGCCTTTCTCCTCATTGAGATATACAGAGTGACCGATTTAAAAGCGGGGCACCTTAAAATTTTTATTTGTTGGCCAATTTTTTTTTTTAATGATAGAGCTTCAATAACTCTACTGTGGTGCAAAACTTCAAGGCCTCTTTCGATTTTTTTTCAAGGCCAAAACCCCCAAAAAAGTTTTAATTATGCTATATTTCTGTTAAAAAAAAAAAAGAAATTTTTTGTTAAATCTCGTTCACATCCATTTGAGGGTATCCTAAACCCATCAGTGGCATAGTCAAATTTGCTAGGTCAGGCATATTAATTTTATTTTTCTACCCTAATTTTGAGTGACAGGCAATGGGAATATAAGACTTTATACAGAAAATACAATTTTCTTGAGCAGAAATATGCATATTTCTTATTCTCATCCTGTATAAATTCCTACTTTTTAGTTGGCCTAGAAAATTTAAATGTTATTTTGCACTTTTCTTCTTTAAGGGTCATATGAAGATTCACACCGACGACAGAAAGTTCGAATGCATAATCTGCCTAAAAAAATTCTTTGACGCCAAGACGTTAAAAAGCCACATAATGACCCACACAGGACAAAAACCTTACGCCTGCCAATTTTGCGGAAAACTATTCACTCAAAGCGGTGGCTTGAGTACCCATGTGAAAAATTGTCACAGTTAATAAACTTTCATAACGTGCTTGATTTTTGTGTTTATTACCTCTTTCTCCATCATAATTCCTTTGTGTCCCATTTCTCTACAATCTCTATTAAAACAGAAGTAACTTCTTTGGTAGGTATTTATTCAATATTTAGTTACATTTCGATGTCTTAAACTAAAAATATAATACTTTTTGTTTTATTATCAAGTAAAAAAAAATTAAGTTAAATTAAAGCGATTCTAATCATACGAATGAGTAAACATAAACCTAACTTTTGGAAACATTAACACTAACTTATTTTCAAGTCATTGACTTGCCGACTCGGGGCCCAAAATTAAAAGTACTTTGCGAATATTACACAACGGAACATAAATACAGAACATCTGTTCGGTATAACTATGCTTGTAAAAAAAGTAGTGCGTTTCCTCTTAAACGATAATGGCTAATCATGTGGGTGAGACGTTGCTCCTCTGCATCCTCTGCTGTTGTTCCCTCCTGCATTCCTCGGCTGTGTGTTCCAGCTGTTCTTTTAGTTTCAGGAGCTCTCTTATTCGCTGGTATACAGGATCCTAGAAAACAAAAAGCGTTTTCTGCTGTTGCCTTAGAATTTGAAGAGGTAATTCCTCCTTCCTAGCTACGTGATAAAGAATAGCATGAAGACTTTAGCACCCGTTGATTTTCAATAGTAATTTCAGACATAGCCACTCACCTGCGTTCTCATACTGGGATTCCATCTGCAATAGTACGCTTTCCACAGCTTTATATGTCGAATGCTAGCTATAGGCACCAGAACCCTTTGTTGGAGACTATTAGCCCAATATAAGGGATTTCTATACAAGTTTAGGTTGCTGTTAGTGTATGACCATAAGGACACTGTTTGATCTTTCAATTCTAAAAAAATTTGACTGATTAAAATCTGTAAAAGTATTTTATCATAAAAGAAGTCGAATCTCGATAAATCCAATTTAAAGTTTGTTCTCGGCCCGACAAACCGACTTTGGGACAGGTCCTGCCACAATGTATACCTTTTCACAAGCTTTGAGATGAGCTGTATGTTCCTTGAATCTAGTTCTAATTGAACGATTTGTTTGTCCAACATATTTCAAAGTACATGAGTTGTAAAATGATGAAATCCATATGAAAATGAGATTAGAACGTTCATGCAGACATACAGATAGAAACATATCATTTTATACTATACAGGGTGCATCAATAAAAATTCCCGGGCGTAATATTTCAGAAAATAATTAGCAGAGGAAGCCTGAGAGTTCTTATTGGTGCACTTCGTATATATCACTTACTTTCTTGAACCCTTTCCCTCTCACTGTTGCATAAGAACGTTCCAAAACGGCACGAGTAGAGATGGTCGAGGATGGTGATAAGGAAGTAATCGTTGAATTCAAAGGCGTTGGGGAACTGCTGCGTTATCTGCCACACGCAGTCTATGAACTGTAGAAAAACTGGGGATCGATCGGCATCGGAGTGGTGATCATCTCCATGGCCAATTCGCTAAGAAGTTGCATTGTAATAACTTAATAACTCCATAATATATATTTTCTAAAGAGAAAGAATATTTTGGTACCTGTTGAAATTTGTGGCCAAATGCAATCCATTCCTTTTCAATTAACACTTCGAAACCTTTTATTGTCCGATAATAGGGATCCAGCAGTAGCATTGAGAGCGCAGTGAGCTGGGCCGTGCGATCCCAACCGTCTGAGCAGTGGACCAACACGGACGTTTTATGGCTCTCAACCTGAAAATTAATTCACATCTCACTCTGTACGTCGCTTATATGTGTAAAACCAATTTTAAGCTTACTTTATCTACGATTCGAACCGCTCCGGCTAAAATACATTTGATATGCTTCAACCAATATGTGGATTCAACTCCCGACAGCCACTTTGTTTCGTCGATATTCGGATAACAAAGTTCTTTAAGTTTCCTTAACGACTCTCTCATAACGTGAATATTGTGAATGTCTAGGAACACCAACTCCGCATGCTGGTAGGCGTCCTCAGACTCATAGCTTAAAGGTTAACGACCAAGCCATGAGTTTAAAAAATATTCATTTTTAGATATTTAACTCACCCTCCGCCTTTGGCTTTGTTTGCCATAGCGTTTGCGCTTGGTCTGGCGTCCATGATGAACATCTTGTGCGACTGCGCGTTGGCATCCATTATCAGTTGAATGTAATGCTCATCTTCCCTGGATCTTTTACCACTCACCTAGCAAGGAAACAAATACATGCATCAAAGAAAATTAGCATTTTCGACCATTACAAAAAAATTAATACATATTCCTCAATAAATTGAAGACTAATTGAATTTTTGAAATTGTCATAAGGTTACGGTACCAGAGCTGTAAAGTCACTCGGACAACGCACTTAGAAGTTATATTTGGACCTCGAACACTATACTTTAATTACTATTAGGAAGGGGTATTTAACATTTGAATACTTATGTGTTAAAGCCCTTCAGACTGCTTCAACTAATTTTAAAGTTACACTCTGTATTAGGCAATTTTTTAAATGTTCATTTACTATATTCATTACGTACCCCAACTAATGGTTGTGAGCATCTAGTGATTGTAGCTTGGGATTCTGGATGAATCCAACTCAAAACAGGTATTCTGCCTCTGCTGCGAAAATTCGCTACGGATTTTATATCGTCATCGGTAGCTTGGGCTGGCAACGCCCAAACCGCCGGATAACTATCACAGATATCGTACTGTTCGTTAATTTTCGAAATCTTCCACATGTCATTGTTCACACCCTAAAGCACAAGGAAAAATCATAAGTCTGTTTCTGTAACTTTCATTTTATTGCAAAATATCTACCATTCTCTTTAATTCGGCGATCGGTTCATAGACCGCCCATCCGTTCTCTGGAAAAGACTCTGAATACTCAAACGCGAACAGTTTCAACTTGTGAGATAAAGGAAACGCAAACATCTGTAGTTTCTCGAACACGTTTCTTCTCGAATGGTTCTCCTGCTTATGGGCAAACCTCAAGTTACGCATGTCTTTACAAAACACCTCGATGCCATAAGCGTTTTCGCCTCTGGATGAGGCACCACCTACTTTCTCAATTCTGGACACCTGAGAGACATTAAAAATTGCAATCACAAACACAAATAAACGTGAACACTTACTACACCCAATGGAACTTCTACAACAAGAGGCGTGTCTTTGTCACCTGCTTTAAAATACAACTTGTAGTTGGTTACAGTTAGCACACCCCTTGCGGGGCCATGATAGGGGCATAGATAGGTCACATCCCTAGCCTGGCCAGTTACTTTCTCTCCCGGTAAGACGGGGGGATCGTCTGGCCGACTTGTGACACCAGATTCATTAGAAGCAGCCTACAAGAAAATTCCCAATTTTAGATTATTCTGAAGGCACTAAAACATAACCAACCTAACCTTTTTCCGTTCTAATGTGGAAACGACATTTTCTGTAGACGTAGAACTCGAGGAACAGTAGCTTTTACTCGGCGATGTTTTACCCCAACTTGTCTAAAAATAGTATCATTAGTTAATTACCTCGAATAACATTATTCATCACTTCACCACAGTACTTACTGTTTCTTGTTTATTTAATAAATTCGATTTAGACTCTGTTCGGTAACCGTCCAAAGTTAATTTTTTATTAAACGCACTGTTGTCCATTTCCAACAATTCTATGCTGCCAGTTTTCCTGTTCATTTTGTAAATTAAAGTTTCATTTTTCCATGAAAACATCAAAACACGCAAGTTGACAGGAGAAACGTCACGTCCAAATTAGGAATTAAAAGTGGACAGATAGGAGATTTGAACTACTGGAGAAAATTAACAATTCATATGAACTACTTTTGTTAGAGAACTAGTTCCAATATTTGGAATCGTAGCCAACAGATTAGAAAGGTCCTGTTTCTAACATTTTATTTTCCTTAGAATCTTTGTTTTAAAAATGTCTGTTGAAAAACATATTTGGTGGAGAAATATTACCAGTGTCTAGATGGTAGTGCCTAGTGCCTCAGATTAAGAAAAAAAAGTAGTTCGAGGTCAGTGCCAGCGGAAGAAAGAAGGTGGCGCTGTTGGGAGTCTATTTTGTCATAAATTAATATAATCCTCACCTGACTTAATCTGAGATCCTTGGGCCGGATCAATCCATGGCCGGACTTCTAAATCTTCTTTGACGAGAAAAGTATTTAATTCTGCAAAATGGTAGTAAGTTACCAATTTATGTTCATATATAGGTATTGTAATTTTGATTTGTTCTAGCCGAAACTAAAGCAATTGGAAAAGTGTAAGCACCCAAATAGTAGAAAAACCAAGTCGTTAACTAAACAATTACAAAAGTAAGGTTAGGTAGGTTTAGATAGTAAAAGATTAACTAGTAATTTGTCTTTTAGGCAAAGCAATCGTCAAAAAAGTAAATTGTCCGGTTATATCAAATTAAATGTTTTGGGAGAAAAGGTACTTTGGT
Source organism: Leptura quadrifasciata (assembly GCA_963675555.1). Taxonomy (NCBI): domain Eukaryota; kingdom Metazoa; phylum Arthropoda; class Insecta; order Coleoptera; family Cerambycidae; genus Leptura; species Leptura quadrifasciata. The sequence goes on along the minus strand of OY776681.1, from coordinate 5,150,063 downwards.
TTAGAGATAATTTGGATCCAGAGTGGACGATTTGCTCACCCAAACAAGTGGAAGAATTAATCATGAAATATTTGGGTAGATTTGATGAGGAATTAGAACAAATACGATTAAAACATTCTATAGGCCAAAGAAAAAACAAACAACATGCTAGTAGAGAAAGTATTATTAATATGACGGTTAAAAGGGACAAAGAAGAATATATTACATGCGGCTTAGGTAAACATTTTATTTTCAATATAATTTAAAATAAAAACCTTAGTTTCGGAAAAGATATATATATTTTTTCAGAAATACCTAACTTACTGGATCTAGCACAATTTGAGTTGTTGAAGAACTGGAATGGAGAATTGCGGTTTTTACAAAATTTCAAACTGAAGAGGTTCAGCCGAAAAGACTTAGAAGATAGAAAAAAGTTATTTGAAAAAGAACCAAAGAGAAATATGGAAAAACTAGTTGGAAAAAGTGAATTATCTCGACTAATATTAAATTCTAATGAATCTATGGAAATAGAAAATGATTTAGAAGATAAAAAATTTGTACATTGCACAGACAAATAAAAACAATTTTGACAAACTAACATGTAGGTGTATTAAATGTGTTGAGTTTCATTTGAAAAGTCAGTCACCGAGCCTCCATATATTAGCAAAGTTCGGTTTGCTATTACAGCGTGTTTTTTAGTTTTTTTAAACTATAGTTTTTTTTTAGTCTCCCTCTTGCCATTCATCCTGATTTTTGAAACTGCTTAGTATCCGCTAGTAGTACATAATAATAATAAATAAACACCACATAAATTAGACAACCCCCAATCCCAAAAGCCAGGGGCTTATGCGGAAGGGGATTGCACATTGAAAAAACGCGGACATGCAACCATTTTCTTCGACAGTGCCGGAGCCAGGATTCGAAACCGGTGGTGCGATGACCCTGTGATTAATCGCGATTGCCACCTCGTGCCTTGATCCACGCGGCTACCGACCACACATGTATGTATTAAAGTTGGAAGTAGCGTTTAACAAGGACATATACAACGGCAAATACGTTATATTATTAATTGCGGCGCCTCCGCCAAAATGTCGACAATAGATTAGTCATTTTTTTAAATTTTATTTTATCCTGGTGAGGACATTAGGACAAAGTTGTCAAATGTCATCGGTCCTTGATAAGTGTGCAAAGTTTCAGTTTAATCTGACGTTTTGAAGTGGGTGAGAATCACGTTCAAAGATTGAAAAAAGTTAAATTTCGGTCACATCCTTTTGGAGGTATCCTAAACCCAGTGGCGTAGTCAAATTTGAGATAAAGAAAATTGCCAACATATTTTTTTTTTTTGGATTTTTGGCCTTGAAATTTTGAATTTCGATCTGAAATTTTGCACCACCGTAGAGTTAGTGAAGCTCTATCATTAAAAGAAAAACGGCCAACAAATAATTTTAGAGGTGCTCCGCTTCTAAATGGGTCACTCTGTATATGCACTTCCAAATTTTTTTGCTACATAGTCAACATCTTGTCCCAGCAGAGTTTGTGATCAAAACCATGCCTAAAAATGTAACCCTATCAGGGTTTTAACAGTTTTAGAAACCAAGAGCGAAAAATACCATATTTGTGGTTTTGCTAGCATTTAAACAAAGCATGTTCGATTGGAATGATTCAGAAGCTACATAACAGTTTTTAAATCTACCATATTTTTGTGGGTATTTATTTTGGTTGCATCATCAGCACATGATACAAAACTGGCATGAGATATATATTGAGGCAAAGCGTTGACGTATATTAAAAATATTCTGTTCTGTTAATGAGTACATGAGCTCTCATTTTTAACTTTTAATTACTAATTTTTCATGGTCCCTATATATTTACACATTTTTTTTTATTAATCAAGCTTTTTAATCTGTAATGTAACTTATGTTTTCAACTTATCTCTCTTATCTTGCTGTTGACTATATTTGAATACTTTTGTGAAGTCTCTGAAAATAAAGATTTTATTATTATTATAACAAGGGTCCGAGCACGGAGTCTATTGTAATTCCCATTAATCTACGGTGCACACGACTATGGCTGGAGAGGCCAATTCGGGAGAGCACATGTCGACCGCAGTCAGGACAAACATAGACCTGGTTAGGTCTTGGATTCGGCCTTCTTGCAGCAACATTTCCTTGATAGCTGGCCACAACCCCTCGCCATTCGGTTCTGTCCGCTGCAAGTTGTTCCCATTGCTTGTCTGCAATACCGCAGGATTTTAGATTTTCTTGGAGAGCGTCTTTGAACCTCTTTCGTTGACCGCCACGCCTTCTTCTACCGCTTAGCAATTCACCATAAAGTGTACATTTAGGAAGGCAGTTATCATGCATATGATGAACGTGACCTGCCCATCTTAGGCGTGCTCTTGAAATAAGCACCTCAATTGGAAGGCTGTTTGCTCTCCTGAGTACTTCCACATTTGATATGTGATGGAACCAACGGATTTTCATCATACTTCTGAGGTGTCTTTGCTGAAAACGTTCTAATTCTTTCACACGACGACGGTAAGTGACCCAGCTTTCACATCCATGTAGCAGTGTTGGAATGACAACTGCTCTGTAGACAGCCATTTTCGTTGACAAAGCAAGGTCGTGGTTGTCAAATACTTTCTCCAAGTCCCCAGAGTGCTCTAGATGCAGCGTTAATTCTATTGCGAATCTCGCTGTCCATGTTTGCTTTGTCATTAACAACGTTGCCTAAGTAATTGAACTGATCCACCACTTCAAGAGAATTTCCGTTAAGTGTAATGTCTATTTGGTTCACTTGATGAGGAGTTGACATAATCTTAGTCTTTCCAATGTTGATTTTAAGTCCCAAGGAATCATAGCTCTGGGCATACACATCTAAAAGTTCTTGAAGCTCTTCCGGCGTAGAGGCTAAAAGTGCACAGTCAGCATTCTGGAGATCACAAATGAATCGTGTGCGTGTCTTCGTGAAAGCTCTAAAGCGCCCCATGTTAAAGAGACCGCCATCAAAACGGTATCTGAGACCTATTCCTCTGACTGTCAGTTTGTTGTCAACAATAATTGTTAGAGCAGTGGTAAACAAATTAAAGAGTAGGGGTGCCAGGACACATCCCTGCCTAACTCCAGTGAGGGTTTGGAAAGGTTCGGTTGCCTCATTATTATACATAACCTGGGCGTTGTTGTTTGTATGTAGACTGCGACATACTTCCACAAATTTTCTAGGGATACCTAAGCGGAACATAATTTTCCAGAGCACTTCCCTGTCCACCGAGTCAAACGCCTTGGTTAAATCAATGAAGGCCATGTGAATTTCTCCTTGATGTTCGAGTGCTTTTTCTTGAAGCTGTTTAAGTGTGAAGATTAAATCAGATGTGCCTCGGTTTGGTCTAAAGCCACTCTGTGTTTCAGGAAGTAACTTTTCCATAACAGGTGTTAGCCTATTTGCCATCGCTTTAGTGAGTATCTTCCCTCCAACAGCCAGGAGAGCTATACCCCTGTAATTTCCACGATATAACACGATTGTATACAGTAACTTGGTTTCTGTTCTCGTTTATCAAGTTTCTCTTAAACAAAACTTACTTTTTCTTCAAGAAGTTTGCAACTTTCAGATAGAATGATGCGTTTTAATTCCATCTCTGTCACTAATTGTTTCAAAAGTATGTTTTCCTTCTCAAGTGAATTTGTTAATGTCTTGTCGTTTATCTGTACCTCCTTTTTGGAATTAATTTTTAATTTGTGGCGACAAATTATGTTTATTGCTTGCACTAAACATGCCGGGTGAAACGATCCATTACATTTTCCACATTTAACGAAATTCACAACTTGTTTTTGTAAGATGTACACTATATTTACTCTTTAAGACTTAAAAGCGATTCGTCGGAACGGGTACTCGATAAATGTTCTTAAAATTTTTTTTTTAATGTAATAATAAATTATTATCTTTGAAAGTTAATTTAATATATTACATGAAAAATATAACAAAATATATATATATACGAATATTAATGTTTGTGATTTTTAAATTTAGTTACAACATCGGAAAGAAACTCTAACAGATTATCGATGTTATCGTCAGGTCGAAGCGTTGAATTGTATGGGTATTTGTCTATATGTTCATTACACTGCCTGCCCTCTTGGCAGTAGATCGAAGACAACTGAACTGATGGTTTTTCTTGCGGAAATTTCACTCCTGAAAAATAGGTCAAATTTCAAAAGACATATGGAATATTAAGCAGTTGATTAGAGATTTTGCACAATTCTAGAATTCATTTCAAGCTCGATTCAAAATTCAGACGTTATCTCTAAAAATTTGGGGAGATTCAACCGTAAAATTAAAATTAATGCCACTAGTACAATCAATGAACCGATTCACCTCCGAAACCTGATCAACTCAACCGATTTGTTTGAAATTTTGACAGTAGCTCAAAAATGATGCAAATAACAAACCTGACTTAGTGCCGATATGTGCTTCCACCCCGGGGGTGAATGCCACCCTTTCTCGGGGGTGGAAATTTAAAAATTCAAAATGACCCTGGGAATCGATAGAGGGTCATATTTTAAGAAGAAAATGTAGTATAATGTTTTTTCTACAACCTAATAATTTCTGAGTTATTCGCGTTTTTCAACAGTTTTTCGTGAATAACTCGAAAATTAAACGTTTTCTGGAAAAAACTATTCTTATCAAAATTGAAGCTTATAAAAAAACAAAGCGATTCGTCGGTTTTTCTTTAATGTTTTAGGTCATATTTAGCGACTTATGAATCATTGAAGACGAATTTTTGTTTGTCGTAAATTTATCTAAAGATTTAAACTCAAATAACTGAAAAATGAGTAATTTTTCAGAGAAAATGTTCATAACCTTTTTTAAAGTGCTTTATTAGACCTTGAAAATAAGCTTTTATAAAAGCCTCTAGCATGAAAATTAAGGAAGTTATGACGAAAATAAATTAAGTCTGGAATTTTTGAAAAAAAATTGACAATAAAATTGGCGCCATGAGCGGCAAAATTAAAAGTAATCGTAGCCCATGAAAAATTAACTTTATTTATGTCCCAACAACATGTTACAAAAGTTTGAATGGTTTAGAGAATGTATATTTTGAAAAAAAAAGTTTTAAGTAAAAATTATTTTTTTCAATTTTTCAAAAAATGCATAGTTTTTGAAAATAACTCTAAAAATAATGGTTTTACGAAAAAAACTGTTCTCAACAAAAATTTAGCTTTATTTTTACTGAAAATTTTGCTTTTTTTAAATTCATGTAGCTTAAAAATTAAACGAGATATGGGTATTTAAAGCTTTGATTTCTATGCGAAGGAAACCTCTTTTTAGCTTTTCAACCTTAAAGTTCTCTGAACGAAAGGGTGTAGAAATATTGCAATCATCATGACTTTATAGCTTATGAAATTCCCTATAAAATGATGTGTGGGTGAATGCAAAAAGCTTAAAAGGAAGCCGAGTTATTGTTAAAAAACTAAATACATTTTTCTAGAGATAACGTACGAAAATTACGGAGCGCCTAGATTTTGAACGTTTTGGAGCATTTATTCTTTTGTACATGCTGTGTCTTCTTGATACATACATATCTGGATTCCCACATGTATAAACACATGCATAAAAAGATGTTATATAGATAATATGAGTAAAAGATAGAAAAGGAAAGGTGCGCTTCTCTAGGCGAAATTCCTCTGAAGGTGACCTTCAAACTTGGTGTCGCAAACTTGGGTTATATTGTAATGAAACTTGCGGCACTTGCTCAAGTGACAGTTGCCAAAATTGTCCTCCAGTCGACCAAGAAGAAAAGGAAGTTGATAGTGAAGAAATGGATGAATTTGAAAATTAAAATTACATTATTAATATTCACTTTAAAAGTCATCTTAATATTGTAAAATAAATATTTTTATTATAATTACAATGTGAAGTTTTAAGAGTTTAACTTCCCTGAAAGGGATGTTTTAAGGGATGAAAATTTTAGAAAAATTTCATTATATCATAAGCAGCAATTTATTTTAATTTTTTAACGCATTCCACTACTTGGAGCTTTCAAAAGGATTTTTTCCCTAATTTTTATTGTAAGGGGTGGTTTTTAGGGGTTGAATCATATTGAAAAATGATGTATCAGGTCGTTTACACTTAAAGAATATATATTGTCTATTCAAGATCCAAAATAAAAAGATTTTATGCTTTTTAAACCGTTTTTTTAATAATTGTGTGAGGGGTAGTTTCTAAGGGTAGTTACATAGTAAAATATCGAAATATTAGTTACATTATAAAAAACAACAAATATTTAACATATTTGAACATAATTTTTCCTAAGTTTTATTGTTAGGGGTGGCTTTTGGGGGTTGCATCATTAAAAAAATTAAGTATCAGATTTCTTATACTTAAAGGGAAAAATTCTCCTATTACGATCCAAAATAAAAAGGTTTCATGCTTTTTAAACACATTTTTTTATAAATTTTTCGTGTGAGGGTTGTTTTTAAGGGTAGTTAAATAGTAAAATATTGAAATATTAGATCCATGATTAAAAACAATTAATATTTAACATATTTGAACATAATTATCAATTATCAATCATCACTACGTTAATTTATTAGTTTTCAATTTATTGGAGTAAGGGATAGTTTTCACCCCTTAAAAACAAAAAGCACACTTTGCGACCAAGTCAGGTTTGAAGAGGAGGGTAAGATGAACTTAATTCTAAATTTTCAAGAAGATCGGAGCAGTACTTCAGATTTCGGAGATTTGGCCTCTTTTTAACGTTGAATGACTGTACTACACCAAAAACAGTATAATACCCTAATAGAATAGCTCTAAAAATGATTGAAGTTATGGTATTGAATGCTACTTAGTTGGATAACTGTATGAAATACTGACGTACCTCTCTCTCGATTTATTCTCGTAATATCTATACTGGTTGACCACGAAATCACGCCCCTTTATATTCTTGATCTTACAAGATGTGAATTTTAAGTTTGGGCACGTCAAATAATAGCTAAATATGCATTAATTCGACTAATTTATCATCTTCTGTCGCTTCCGATTTCATCGGAAATGATGATAACTTGACAACTATGACATATTGGGATAATAATAATAATAATAATAGTCATATTTATTTATTTAGGTTATATATTTGGTTATTTTTTGTGAATGTATTCTGAGACAGATCTACAGATGCATGTCTCTAATTTTTAATTTGTTGTATGTATTAGCTTGTAAGTATACCCAGTATACATCTTTGTTTCTGTCCATTGTGTTATTATTTTAATTATGTATCAACATCTTATGGTGTTATGCAATATAGTTTTTAACTTAGATGCCGACATGCCATATATACATTTTTTTTAATTTTAAATAAACACCACAGAAATTAGACAACCTCCAATTCCAGAAGCCAGGGCTTGTGCAGAAGGGGATTACACATTGAAAAAACGCGGACATATAACCATTTCCTTCGACAGTGCCGGAGCCAAGATTCGAACCCGGTGGTGCGATGTCCGTGTGATTAATCGCGACTGCCACCTCGCGCCTTAACCCACTTGGCTATCGACCAGACGATATATTGTATCAAATGGTTAATAAATATATCATTATTATTGAAAACTGATATTTTTATGAGATTTTTTTATTTTTTATTCGTAAAAATAATGCATGGGAATTATGATTAAATGATAACAAATGAATGAATTAATGTGATACTGGAAACGACACAAAATGATATATCATTAGAATTAATGCATATTTAGCCGTTAATTGACGTGCCGAAATTTGAAATTCAAGATACAGGGGCGAGCATCATTTCATGGTCACCCAGTATAGTGTATTGCACCGAACTTATTTGTGGTTTCTGGAATTAATAATAAGTAAACGGGTATTCATTAGAGATAGCGTTTGGATTTCCGTTGTACCGACTGTCCTAGTTAACAGAACATGTTATGCTTGATATTCTCTGCAGTGTTTGAGATTGGTTGAATAGCCATCTGACGTAATGTTGACTAGGACGCCCTGTACACCCCTGAAAATTTTAAGGATAAGGTCTGACTCTTCCTGTATAGTTTAAATTTGTTGTGGTTTTGACATCTCAAACGATCTATTGAAAAAATGTTGTCTTCTGGCATACTTAATAATGTTTTTAAAAACTTCTTGTTTCAAAAAAAAGGCAATTACCAATTCTATAGAAGGAAGCTGAGTTTTTAGTGTTTGTAAACTTAAATTATAACTCAATAAAATGGGACAAAATTTGTCGATTTGGATGAAATAATTCAGAGCGTGCTGGAATTTTGGGAACAGGCTTATTTTGTGGTCTTTTTAACATGTCAATAGCCCTCACCCGTAGACGCCGGCGGAGGGGGATGGGGGAGAAAATAAACAAGAAATTTTTGCTCATATTAAACAGCTGTAACTCATGAACCATTCGCCGTATGAAGGTCACTTGGAACTCATTTTACATAATTTAATTCTCTTCAAAAACCTTTAGTGTCATTAATGCCTAGAGCCAATAAAAAAATAGCTATTTGTCAAAATGTCCTTCCCTTTTATATTCATTCACTCATTATCAAAAATATTTTGTACATACACCAACATATTTATAATTTGATTCTCTTTAACTTTCATTAGACACACTAATTATTTCATCCAAATATTCCTGGGTTATTAACTATTAATGAACAATGAACCACATTCTTGCATCAAAATATTTTCATCGTCTCGGCATGACTTTACCAATTAAAATTGTTGTAAAGAAATAAATAAAATTTCTACTTACCGATACTCACTGTTACTAAGCAACAGTAATCGTTCACGCTGTACGTAAAGACGGCCCTATTATACGACTCTGTGTCATATTCGATGATATCGCAGTTGCGTGCCGCCATCAAACTCATAATGTATATTTTCTTCATTCGAAAATGGTCAGCAACAATTCCTATACGATTATCAATCACCTTTAACACCTGTTCGACGTATTCGGCGAGTGTCATTTCTTTTTTATAATCGGGCAGAGATACTCCCCTTGAACTGCCGAGCACTTGCTCAAGCCTTGGTGACAGTTGTAGCGTTATGTTGGAACGTGTGCCGTCAAGCTTTAAAATGGACACTTTCAGGTGGGCGAAGTCCTCCCCGGGGTTATACCAAGTTGTATGATCGCTGTCTCTGAAAAGACTGTTAACACTACAATTGGTAATAAACGAGTAAATATTTTTTTGTAATGCACACTTACACAGGCTGAATGTATTCCGGTAACGATGTACAGTCTACTTTCAGCGAAATTAAGAAATGAACGGTATTGGGTTCCATATTGACTTCAACATTATCCCCTTGAATGTTATTTTTATTCGCTATTAAGCTTTGGTATTCATCACGATAGCGAGAATATATGTTCTCTTGTAATAGTTTTTCCACCTGGCATGCAGAAAATTTAACGAATTAAGAGTATTAATCATATAACAAATATAGAAAAAATTTATGAATCATAAGGTAGAGCTTGTGCTAAATTTAAAATCAGCAATATACTTTTTAATATATTCTTTATACTTCTAAATAATAATCTTTATTAACCATTGTGAGATATATAACATGTCGGTATATATGGTAAGTCAAAAATATGGTACTTCATATAAAAATATGGGTATGATATATCGTAAATATAAAAGTAAAAAAGAAATAGAATAGACAACATTAAAAGATATAGAACAGAATATATATGTATGTATAGGTATATACCGGGTGGCCCAGAAAGTACCTACACCCCCCCCCCCACTTTTTTCTAGTTTTAAAAATAAAATTCTGAAATTTGAAAAAAAAATCGCTTATGGTACGGCCGGAAATTGCCACAACATTCTTGTTTAAATAACACCTTGTATACAGGGTGTCTCACCGGGAACTGAATCGATCGATATAGAGAAAAGTACGCATCAGAAAATTTTGAAAATTTAGATAATTACTAATGTCGGTGTGGCCAATCCAACTAAAATAATTACAAGCAGCTGCCACTTCCGCTTATACCGGAAGTCGATACCAACTTGCTTATTTCAAATGGAACACCCTATATATTTTAAGGTTTTCGAAAAGAGCATAAAATTCGAGTCGAAAATATGTAGCATATCCTATACCTAAACCTAGCCGTTTCAGAGATATTTGACATTTTATAGAAAATTTGACAGGTGCAACGGTTTGCAAGAACCGTTATAACTTTCTTCGTGTAAAAGATCCTCATTTGCTTCTTGTCACGTAAAAAGAACACAAGGAGAACTACGTTTTACAACTGAAATATATTCAATAATATCATACCAAGTGTTCCGTTCCTCGCGTAACATTTTGTCAACTTCTAACCGCACAAACTTGTTTAGGTCAAATGGAACACCCTGTATTTTTTTACGTCAAGTTGTGTAAAATTGAATTCCCTTTTTTCTGATATTAGCATTGTGGGGGTTAAAGTTACAACTTTATGAAATATTTGTGATTTTATTAGAAATTCATGAATTGCTGTAATAATTTCATCAAAATAGCCATGATTAGAAACAATCAATCATTGTTTATTATTCATGGAGAATGTGATAAAGTAATATCAAGAACTTGCAGCACATTTGCTACTCGATATCCAGAAAAACGGAAACCGTCACCAAACACTGTAAAACGCATACTGGAAAATTTTAAAAATTATGGCTGTCAAGGCAAAAATGCAAAGAAGAAAGCCTATTATTGATGACAAAAACATTGAAATAGTCATACTGGGATATTTTCATGCATTTCCAAGGATGTCATTAAGACAAGCTGCTCTGGAATCGGGACTATGCAAGGCTTCAATTCACAGAATCTTATTAAAACATAAGTTTCACCCGTTTTCATTCCATATGGTTCAAGGATTAAAGAAACAGATTTCCTAAGAAGACAGAATTTTTGTGAGTTTATTCTAATAAGGTCTGAGGGTCACGATTCTTATTTGGGAAATGGACAGATGAAGCAAAATTTACTAAAAATGGTCTTTTTAATAGACACAATTCGCATTATTGGAGTGACTCAAATCCTCATATGTAAATAAACTGTCAGGAAAGTTGGCAGTTCAATGTTTGCTGTGCCATAAGAAACGATAGAGTGGTGACATTACAATTTTATCAGGAAAATTTAAACGGTGTATATGTATAGGTAAATTCTTTCTTCTTTTTTTTTTTTTTTTTTTTTTTTTTTTTAGGTGAAAGATCTGAATATTTTACAAAATTTGAATAATAACTATTTAGAAAATTTACCTCTCGCCAAACATAGAAACATTTTTTATTTATCACGATGGTGCTCCCCCACATAACGCATATTTAATTAATAATTATTTACAAGAAACTTTTTATGATCAACGGATTGCCAATAATGGACCTTTCTTATGGCCTCCTCGCTCGCCCGATTTATCAGTTCTGGATTATTTCATTTGGGGAACTATTAAAAATAAAGTTTATGAGAGCCCATTAACAACCATTGAAGATTGTATGCAAGGAGTAAGAAATGCATTTCAAAACATATCACAGGATTCAATTAGAAGAGCCTACCCATGAGGAACTAATCCGAAGGTGCGAAAAATGTGTCGAGGTTCGAGGGCGGAATTTTGAGAAATTATTAAATTAAAATAAAATCATATATTAAATTGATCTTATTTCTGCTATTTTAGTTCATGCCATATCTTCAATTCGATTAATACGCATGTTACAGTGTTAGTGTTATTTTGCGTTTTTGTGGATATCGAGTACCAAAGGTGCTGCAAGTTCTTGATATTACTTTATCACATTCTCCATAAATAATAAACAAATTTAAAAAGTCTTCGTGGGTGTAATTTAAACGTGCTGGCATTTTTTGACATAAGATAATGACTGATAGTTTCTAATCATGGCTATTTTGATGAAATGATTACAACAATTCATGAATTTCTAATAAAATCGCAAATATTTCAAAAAGTTGTAACTTTAATCCCCCAATTTGCTTTAGGCTGGTTTGTCCCAATTAAAAATTTAATATAAATTAAAATAAATATTAAGCTTTTTGTAGATATATTGACCAAGGTTTTTTCAGTTAGTCATTAGAAATTATGGAAAACAACATTTTAGACAGTCATAGTCAACAAAACATGACTAATAAACAGCAAGGCGAAGTAGTACCAAAATGTATAAACAAGGAGTAGAACACAACTTCAGTTTTTAGAAAAATGTTGAAGACCTACAACATTAGACTAAGCACAAGCTGCAACCACATTTCAACTAACGATGTAAGACGTTACCTGGATTTTCTTGTACAATAAGAGGAATTCATTTAAAACTAGCGATAAAGCTTTGGGATTCTTCAGATTCCACTCCGCTAGGCTAGGAACGTTGTCGACGATCGTTTCAAATTCGGGATTGTTCAAAAACTGATCGTCATTGAAGTCGAAATCGGGCGCAAAAAAGTAATCCTCGGGATCGAAAATAACCTCCCATTTCAATCGCTTGCCTGCATACGGGATCTTTATAATGAAGTGGTAATTGTTCAAGATAGCATCGTCGCCGTTGTATCTATTCGTCAGGATCGAGATATCTTGCAGGCTTACAGAAGATAGACCTAAAATAAAAATTTCAAATTTGAGAGCAGTGACAGGGGATATGATTCTTTTACCTATTTGACTTCTCAAGCATAACTCCTCGATGTTTTTTCTAAGACAGGAGGGAAAGTTACACAAAATGTTGTCGGTATTATAATCTAAATCAGTCATTTTACTTCAGCAGAATTATTGAAGTAAAAAATTTGACAACAGGATGAAATTGACATATACGGTACACTGGAACTACTTTAGGTGACGACCTAACCCAATTTTATATGTATTTTTTATGACAAATATTGGCAAATGTGAATTATTTTTTACATATATCACTTAAGACCATTCAATTTGCCGCTACTAAGCGGTATATTGAATGGTCTAAGATAAAGATAATCATGATCGATTAGTCAATAGCAAATAGCGATTGAATGTGTATCGTAATGCCAGTGCCATCTGTGCTATATATAATTAGCTTAAACTTCTCAGCTTGTAATATAGATGTCGCGATTGAATCGAAATGATAAGTGTGCAGTGTCCATACCACGGTCACAGAACAAGGTCTTCTGTGCCACGGTGTAGTATATTAGGTGATGCGACAAGATCCGTACGAATCGCTTCGTAAGTGTTTAGTTGTGTGTAATGCAATAGATGGCAGGAGAATAAAGTCTCGTCGTTACTTACGCATAGAAATATTAGAAATACAGTTTTACAGGTTCTGTGTAGTTAATGCTCTGTAGATTTGTTTATATATAGCCGTATAAACAATTTTTCTTGCATGATTCCGCAACATTGAGTTGCATATTTGGATTCAGCATGAAAAAATACGTCGAAAACACCTATTTACTCGTCGCGACTTTAAAGGGCCACGGGAAGGTTCATGGCCTCCGTACTACAAAGAAAATCCGTTTATTTATGCCTAGGTAATTGCAGGGGTATATTCCGGGCGCCATTTACTGAATTAAATAGAAATCAAGCACTTATGAAGCCGCCGATTAACATGGCAAGTGGCGTGTGTCGGACCACCTAATATAACTACACCACGATCCATACCGAATATGAAGGCAACGCCGTATATCTCCCAAAATTTTAAAGATGAATCAAAGATGTGCTTGAGACCTGTAAAAACACATTATTCTAGTCACACCAGTCTAGGAACCAGATTCGGCGTACAGAACCGTAAGAGCTGTAATCGCGACACGATTTTATGTTTATATTCCACCAAAACTGAAGCCACCTGAAGCTTTTGGATCGCCAAGTTGTCATCATCAGGAGATCACCGAAACTGACTTAATCAACTGTGTGTGTGTTCAACATACTTTAATTTTTTAATAGTACAGGTTGGGTAAGAAAACGCTTAATATTAAAAATTGTAATTATTTATATTTACATCTTTAAACAATCCTGGGAACAATGTATATGGGATATTAAAAATAAATAAAGCAAAAATACAATGTACAACAAAACGGATGTCTGGAATTAATTTAATATTATGTACATGATTTAAAAGACATGGAAAACGTTATAAATAAAACACTTAATGACTAACGCTTACCAACCAAGAATTATATTTTATATAAATATATTGTTTTTATTTAATAAAAAAAACAAACAGTTCGAATAATACTAACAATTATTATAAAATTAAAATATTTGTAAATATCTCTCGTAATATAATCTAGTAAAACTACATTTAAATATGACTTAATAGATCCTTAAATATTTTCATTTTAGTAAATTGCAAGTCTTGTGTAATTTACTGAAATCCTTTGCCTGTGTCTGTCACCAACAATTTACTAAAAGTAAGGTGTATAAATAAAGTTAAACCCTCGCCCTTTCTTCATTGTGCCAATCTATAACTGAGATCTATACCTGCGCATTCCGAAAAGGCTGTGTTTTCCTGAGGCTGAGGTTGCTGCGGCTTATCACACTCTTCCAGAAACTTTATCACTTTTTCAGTATCCTTTATAGCACACACACTGGACGCCTCCGTCTAAAAGCAAGAGCCGAAATCAGTACAAGTCCAATTAAAAACACTCTCCGAATGAATTGCATATTATTTTTTTCAATTAAACTCACAGGATCCAAATCCAAAACTTATTGGAATATTACTGTACCCTATTAAGTAATACTTTGCTTCATTACATGATTCAAAAATACCCCTTTTAATATACACTGGTTAAAAATAGAAGTCAGATGTTAGATTATTTGTGGCTTATGAGGCAAATTAGGTACTGACATTAATCCGCCCCCTAGGAGTCCTGATTTGAGTCCACTGGATTATTTTTATATACCAGAGCCTTCTGAAACTTTTCGTCAACTTAAATGCAATTCTCAGCGCCGCACCAAATACAATTTGAAAATAAGTTGTCGTTTCAAATATGCAATCCATTCCCTTCATGTACTCGACTAACACTTACCGAAGCCGTCAAATTCATGAAATTAAAGAACTTCTTGAGCAGTTCGACCATGTCTGCGAAATTATTGCCCTTCAAAAATTGCCTGACAAAATCCTGTCGCTCGGGATTCTCCATTATTAAGAATCCTATCACCATCACAATGTACGAGGCCAGAAAGGTGTACTCCATGTGCGTACCGGCCTTTTGCAACACTGAAAATAATAATAAGTAATTTAAAAACTAACCTCTTCAGTTTATTCTGTTGCTTTTACCCACTATTAGTAATTTAAAGTAAGTGCCTATCATAAAAAATAAACAGAAGGCTGTAACGCTTGTAAAAAATCAAAAAATATGTTTGACAAATAAAACATCTAATTAGGCGTTAGACTTAAGGAGCATGCAGATAGTCTCAAACTCGTGAGTCCAATTACGGAAGAAGTTGATGGTTATGTTTCTTTTATGGTTATCTGTAAAAGTCTAATTAGTTCAGAACTGCAGCAAAAGCAATAAAAAGGTACATGCATCAAGCTACACACATTTGGCCACCGTTTCCTCGATAAATTCTTCATTAGACTTAGGAGTGGGTGCATCCTCGCCATCCTTTTCACCATCCAAGATGGCGTTCGTCTTTTTCTCAGCTATCTTAGCACACCCTTCCCAATGGTAGAATTGTGCTATTAAGGCCTCTACTGCGCTCTCCTCTCCTAAAATCAAACACATACATCAGTAAAGGAAGGCGGTACGATGCGTTTTAGTCGACTTACGAGAATATATACTTTCTAGCTTTGAGGGAGCTTTCGCCTCCATCAAGAGTTTCTTATTGGCTTCCTGATCTTGAATTAAGTTGATCAAAAGCATAAGAACCTAAAAGTCAAGTCAAATAATAAGTTACAAGGTACCTACATATCAGCTTAGGTAAGTGAAACAATTATTCAGATTTGACGGTGCTCATCGTCGCTGACCAAAAAGCGATCAATGTAAAAAAATGTGGGTGAAAATGACCAGTCATTCTTTCGGGTTCTCTAACCTCAAATTACTAGTCCATTATTTGAGCATAGCTGGTAAAACGGGTTCAAGCCCCACCACCCATAAATAATTTTGTTATAAATTATCCCCAAAAAGTGGTTCGGATCCCACTGTAAACTGTATGGCCCTGCCCCGTCTCCTTTTCAGACAAATTTAGAATTCCTAGATTTAAGGGGGCTATTCAGGTGACGTGGAAGGCGGTTAAAAATATTTTCAAGGCAAAAAAGAGGCTCGGTGTTAAAAGTGCGGTGGGCTATTTAAACGATTTTCCTCTTTTGAATTTGTGTCTTGAGGACCAAGCAGTTAAATAACAGTCAAAAATAACGACCTAAATGCCTAAAGGACTGCTCGCTTTACCTGGACAATAGCCAATTTTTACGTAGTTGCAATCTCTAGATTTACTTAGTCCGCAGCGATGAGTTTAGATTAATTGGTAGTGATCACAGAAATATATATATGCAGACAATAAATTTTTTATTATAAACGCTTTGTGATTGGGCCCATAACCTGATGAGATTCTGATAATTTGGTAGTGAAAACGAAATATTTATTTAGAAAATATAATTTTTAATAACTAATGATACAGTGAAAGTTAATTAAATTCTTGTGACACTGACCTACTTGATTTTTTTTATATATATACAGGGTTACTGGTAATTCGATACATTCCTTTGGAGATGTGATGGGGCATGATCTAAGAAGTAAATTTAGCCCTAACATATATTATGCAAAACTCAATAGTTTTTGAGATATTTAATTTTTTTGTTTTTCTCAAAAAGTAGATCTTAATGCCCTAAAAGTTAATTTTCGAAAAATCTATTTGACATTTAAAAATTTTTTTTACTGGATTACTTGTCCAATATTATAGATATCCGTTTGGAATGAAAAACATCTGGAAACATTTCGATCATGTGAACATCTGAAATAAAAACTTTAATTTTTTTTTTTTAAATGAGCTATGAAATTTACCTATTAGGTTTTTTCAAAAAAATATTAACTTAACACGCGTATAAATTATTATAAAAACTGCCTTATTTCAATAGCTATCTAACAAGGCACAAATGTTCAATGTACCCTTAATAGTTCTAAGAAAATACTAGTAAAAATAACACAAGTAGTACGAATTTTATTTTTAGATAAACAGTAAAAAACATTTTAAAAGTAGAGTTTAATTCTTCATTAATTTCAAAGTTGTACTTTATTTCTTATATGTCTTGCTCAAAATGGGAGCCCCTATTCCGTATACAGACACGGCAGCGTCTCCTTATTTCCGTCCTTGTTACTCTGGTTGTCAGATTATGCCTTATGTGTTGGGCAGCATCGACTATCCTTTGTCTAAGGTTTTCTATAGTATTGACTGGTGTGGCATAGACCATCTCCTTCATATGACCCCATACGTAATAATCAAGGGGTGTTAAGTCAGGGCTTCGCGCTGGCCAAGGTATTGGGCCCGCTCTTCCAATCCAACGGATAGGGAAACGTTGATCAAGTAACTGTCGTACTGTCAGCCGATAATGTGCTGGACAACCGTCGTTCTGAAACATCATTCGCTGTCTGACGGCGAGAGGAACATCTTCTAAAATCACCGCCAGATCATTTCTTAAAAAATTTTCATAGATTTCCCCGTTTAAATTTTGAGGAAGAAAGTGTGGCCCTATTAAATAGTGGCCAATGACTCCCATTCACACATTAATAGAAAACTTCATTTGGAAACTAGTTTCACGTGTTAACTTGGGATTTTCCTCTGCCCAATAATGTAGGTTGTGGAAATTTGTTATACAGTCTCGATTAAATTTCGACTCGTCTGTCCATAAAATACTTGTTAAAAAATTTGCACTTTCTGTATCTGAATTTAACATAAAGCGGCAGAATTCCACTCTCCTTCCAGGATCACCTTCCTCCAAGCCTTGGTATAGTGGTAAGGATGACATCCAACTCTATGTATCGTAGACCAAACTTTCCATTGTGACGTTCCGGTTAGTCTTGCGACTTTATTAGTTGAAATAGTTGGGTCTTCCTCAAAATACCTCAATATTTCTGCCTTATCATCTGGTTCATAAATGGGAGGAGCACCAGCGTCACTTCTTCTACATTTCACGGAGCCAGTTTCAGCGATATTTCGATATGCCGTACTGAATACACGTGCATTTGGTAAGCGGCGGTTAGGGTACCAAAGACCATATTCTCGGCGAGCTTCAGCAGCGTTGTCGCCACAGTATCCATAGACAAACAAGATATCAGCATATTCTGCGTTGGCATACGCGGCCATGGCACAGAAAATACAATAACAACAACTAATAACAACAACTACGAGCAAAATCAAAATCTTCGATAACTAATTTAACAAGACCAACAAACTTAAGGAACACGGAGATAAGAATGTCAGTTAATGACATATATGCACAAACGTCAAAGTCAAGGACTGACTGACTTAAATGAAAATGAACGATTAGTCGTTTAATAAATTCCGACACCAGCATTATCTTTAGTAATTTATTATTAGAACTATCAAGGGTACATTAAACATTTCTAGATAGCTATTGAAATAAGGAAGTTTTTATAATAATTTGTACGCGTGCTACATTAATATTTTTTTGAAAAAACCTAATAGGTAAATTTCATAACTGATTTAAAAAAAAATTTTTTTTACAAGTTTTTATTTTAAATGTTCACATGATCGAAATGTTTCCGGATATTTTTCATTCCAAACGGATATCTATAATATTGGACAAGTAATCCAGTAAAAAAAAAATTTAAAAATGTCAAGTAGATTTTTCGGAAATTAACTTTTAAGACATTAAGATCTACTTTTTTGAGAAAAACAAAAAAATTGAAATATCTCAAAAACTATTGAGTTTTGCATAATGTATGTTAGGGCTAGATTTACTCCTTAGCTCATGCCCCATCACATCTCCAAAGGAATGTATCGAATTACCAGTAACCCTGTATATGGAGACAATAAATTTTTTATTATAAATGTTTTGCGACTGGGCCCATAACCTGACGAGATTCTGATAATTTGGTAGTGAAATATTTATTGAGAAAATATAGTTTTTAATAACTAGTGATACAGTGAAAGTTAATTAAATTCTTGTGACAGTGACCTACTTGGTTTTTTTTTTTTTATAATAAACTAGATTCAATTATCGCTCTCAAATTTCAACACCCAGAGGTAAAAAAATAAGATAATTAACTGAAGACCACAATTATTTTGCATTTTTGGGTGTACTTTGGTATAAAACTAATCGATACTATTTTGCGCTGGTGGTACAAAAAAAAATTAAAAAAAAAAAAAAAAACGAAAAAGTAACTTTTTGGATTTTGCGTTATATCCAAAAGTTTGAAAAATGCCCAAAAACAATTAGACCGGTTTTCCTCCACTCCTTTTATAAAAAAATTTCAGACCAATTAAATCATTCCACAACAAATAAAACCAGTGATATGGCAAGTCAAAATTATGATTAAAAGCAGCAAAGAATTAGTCTACGATTTTTATTAGTCAAACATAAATATATAAAAAAGCAAAATACTTGCAGTCAAAATTTATTTATGTTTAAAACCTATGATCTCTGAAAAACTTACCAAAACTCCCAGCTCAAACTTTTTCTGTTCGGGTATGTAATGAGGTACCTGTAGTAATAAATGTAAACTAGTTTCAATAATACCGGGCCTTACTCCAATTAACTGACTACCGATAGCTGCAGAACAAAAACAAAACATAAATTTTTTGTCAGTGAAGAAATATGCCATACAGGGTGCGACAAGAAAGCATACCGCATGATTTTTCGACACAATCTACATATTGGTCGATTATAAAATCACCAATTTTGTCGCACCCTTTATATAAACACGAAAATCACTTACACTGCTTGTTAAAGTGATGTGTCAAGTTGATTAATACTTTCAGAGTGACCAAAAGCGCCTCCCTTATTATCGTGCCGGTGGACGTCTTGTCGGTGATATCGGTGATGGGGTAGAGCGGAATTTCTCCGTCGCACAGCTTATAAAGGTTCACGAGGGTGTCTAAGATTACTCCGTCATTGTACTTCAAAATATACGTCTGGTTCTCTTCGTTATTGTGAGTTACCTAAATGCCACACTGTTATACACTTTTACAGCTTCACTATCTGTTACTTACATTTTCCAAGACCCGTAAGCACCTGTCCACCTTTCGCAGCTTGTCCAGGAGGGTGTCGGTCCACGTGACGACATAGTCGGATACCTGCCGACAACATTCGTGGATAGTTTTTATGATGTGTTCCAGCCCACCCAACTCCCTTAGCTCCTCCTTGAACCACTCGCCTGCCCTCTTTGACGTAAGACTTAGGAGGGTTTCCATGGCCAGTTGTCCAACCTAAGAGCAAAACAGAAAAGGGGTAAACATACGCAAAATAAATGTAAATATAACTAAATATCCATGTATATATATTAAAAATAAAAGAAAATAATATGAGAATATGGTATGCTTAACGTAGAGGTTTAAAAAGGACAGTTTGTTAATTGCAGCGTGAAGGTTGGTGTATCTGTAAAGAAGTCAAGATAAGCACTGTGCTTGTTGGCTAGCCTAGAGGACCTTGCAACAAATGAGCTGAACCCGTAGTTGGTTCGATGAACCGATTCGTAGCTGAACGGGTAGTTCTTGGTGGATGAATGCCAAATCTTTCAAGCAAATGTAGACAGGAAACATTAGAATTAATTATGTTAAATAGAAATTTAAGATCTCTGTGTTTCTGGCGAACTCTAAGAGGACTGATATGAAGATCATTTTCAAGACTTGCATAATCAAAATTTTTATTCGATTTAAAAGCGATGTAGTGTAAAAATTTATTTATTTAGGCAGTCTTGTAGGGATGTTTTCCAAAAAAATAATATTCTAACTGTAGTATCAGTCTTTATATATAACTGTGCCGTCTATGTAAGAAATAACAACACAAAGTTCCAAACAAATGCAATTAACCACACATATCCTACAAGAAATATGAATGCCTTAAGAGCTCTAAATCATAGAACTTCACTTTTTGAAACGTCGCCTAAATATTGGTGCATAAAAATTTACGTCTTACCGGCTGAGTTAAAAGATACCTAGAATATATATAAATTCAAGAAGGATTTGAAGAAGCTGCTTGTAAAAAAATGCTGCTATACATTAAATGAATTCTTCGTAGTTTAACAACTTCTGAATGTCTATAGGGAAATTTTTATCAATATTATTCTTATACATTTGTTTGTTCATTTTTTATTATACTTTGTTTTATACATTTATTTGTGACAATGTATATATGTATATATTATTAACCACTGTTTTTTAAATGGGTTTTTCCCAGACGAATGGAAGCATGCTAAAATTATACCAATTTATAAAAAAGGGTCCAGATCGACAGCTAAAAATTATAGGCCTATTTCTTTATTATCAGTATTTTCCAAAATTATCGAAAAACTTGTGCATAAGCGTCTTTTTATGTTTCTGGTACGATTAATTCCAACACGGTTTTATACAAGGACGATCGACTGAAGGGGCAATATATGAAAGTCTTAATTATATTGTAGGATGTCTGGATAGAGGCCTATGTGTCGCAGGTATTTACTTTGATTTATCGAAAGCGTTTGATACACTTAACCATGAACTGCTGCTTTACAAATTTGAGTGCTATGGAATTAGAGGTATAGCTTTAAACTTCTTTAGGTCTTATCTTTCTAACACAACCCTGAGAGTTTGTATTAGTACGAAAGAGGGTAATAACATCACTACCATCTATTCTAAACCAAGACAAATAACTACAGGGGTACCCCAAGGTTCGGTATTGGGGCCTTTACTGTTTTTATTGTATGCCAACGAATTACCTGAGAACTTGGCATTACATTCCATATATCAGTATGCTAATGATACCTCCTGTGTAATATCTATCACAGATACTACTGCTATATCATACAAAGGTACAACTGTGGTCAATAAAATGGATAAATGGTGTCGTGACAACTCACTTATCCTAAATGAAGCTAAAACTGTACTTATCCAATTTAGTAATAAAACCCCAGATTCAAGCATCTACTTGAAGTTTAAAGATAAATCTATTCCTGTTGCAAATAACACAAAATTCCTGGGGGTCGTGGTCGATTCAAAACTATCTTTCGAATACCATGTTAACTCAACAATATCTTAGCTTAACAAAGTATGTTACTCAGTACGAAACATATGATCTTCTGTCGATCTATTACTATGCCGATGTGCAGTCTATACTTAGTTATGGTTTAATATTCTGCAGGTCTAGTGTCCATGCCAGAAATGTGTTTATCGCTCAAAAGAATATTATACGATGTATGCTTAGGAAAAACAGGTCTTCAGTGATGGTTATTTTAGAAAACAATTTAAGACCATCGGCAAATAAGAGGAAACTACCATTAGTAAAACACTGGTGAATATCATTAATAACCAAATTAAAGAGTAAGGGTCCCACGTGAGAACCTTGTGGTGTGCCTTTTGATCTGAAATTGTTTACGCCAACGATCTGTGTACGGTCAAGTAGATAACTTTTGAACCATTTATGCCTATCAAATTCAACTTGCCCAGTAAAAATCGGTGGTTAACTCTAACGAAGGCCTTTGCAAAATCTGCGTTATATTTATTCTTAAAAGCAGCTTTATAGTCGGCCACTTTCTTGCAGATAATGTTTCTTGACGGTGCGTTTTACAGTTGGCAATCTTGTAATTGCAATAATATTGAGAAAAATTTGCCCATTTTGCAAAAATAAATTGTACTGTGTCTAATAAAGTAAACAATAAAACATAACCTATCTTATTCTGCTCGCTTTAATCGCCGAGAATATTCACATGAATAGGTACGCTTTCGTCTACTTTTATTGTTTCTAACCTCTCAATAATCGGGCCGCACAGTATGTAGTAATATTCTAGTAACTTTTTTCTGTATTGGTAACAGGGAAATCACTAAATTATCCACCAGACTTGCACGATAGTTGCAAGAAAAATCGAGCAGAACCGATTATCTGCAAGATGTTGAAATTCACCCAATTAGAATACGTTTTAACTAAATAAATACCCACGATACTGTTAAGCAATATTTAATGTATATAGGTATAGATTTTGAAATTTTTAATAAATCAGGGTATTGGCCGGTAGCAAAAGATTCATTAATTAAGTAAGACAGAGGACTACGGCCCTATGGACCTGACCTTGTCTCATATTAGAAAATAAAGCTTATTTTTATTATTAATAGATGCTACTTACAGTTATAGATTCCAAATTTAAATGCATGGCGTGTCCCTGACTTTGAATGTCCGCACACAACTCCCTAACTTTCTGCTTGTTCTTTTCGAGTTGCTGAGAACTGAGGCCGCAGACATCTAATGCTTGCTGATAACTGACATCGGACTCCAGTAAATTCAACATCAATTCTAAACAGTCTCTGTCCAAGTCCATGTTTAACCTGTCCTGACTCAAGACGAACATTACCGTCGCCGTACATAGCCCCAAGCTCTAAAAAGGACAAAAGCGGTTAATCATACGAAATGTTCCTTGACAATTTTTATATTTTAACCAAATCAAATGTTATTACTCGATGTAATGGCCAAGTGAAGTGAAATTTTTCCTAAAACTTGTTTAAATTGCTTATTTTCAAATAGACGCGGGCGTAACAGTTTGAAAATGCACCCAAAGAGGACTCGGAATAAAATGTAACAGGAAATAACGCAGCAAAAACAGCTAAAATGTAAAGAAACATTATTTTTGACTTACTTGGTCTATCGTGGCATCATGTAGAGCCTTAAAAAACTTCGCCACGGTACCGTGGGCCCTGACGTGCATCCTGAATGCCGGTACCATGCATTTTGATGCCAAAGTTATGGCCGACAAGCACCTTGTGCTGATGGGATTGTTGTCCTGCAGGGCGTCCAGAATGTACTCGACGTCATCGTTGAATTCTTGGAATTCGCCGATCTCCTGGATCTGATGTGCCTTTTTCACATTCCTCACGACCGTGTAGTACTGCAAAAGAAAAATCTTACATAGTTTTGTTTCTGCGTCGCAGGTTTTAGCTTGATGCTCAATTGTTCACTCTCCAGATACAAATTATTCGATAAACTGAGTTAAGCCGTTCGTGGTAAACCAGCTAAAATCATAATAGAGAAAAAGAAGTAAAGAGAAATGCTAAACATTTAAAATATAGTGTTATGTGCTGCCCTCTAACAGAGAGGTGTAATTACTCCCTGGCTAGTAGGGTGGCGCCATCTATGAGCCAATTGACGAACAGACATCTAGCACAGTAGAAAACTATGGAGGATTCTAGAATGTTATGGAATAGGATTCTGGTACATTCCAAGTGTGTATATAAAGAGGTGAATCCAGCAGATGGGAGTTCAGTAGTATACAGTACAGTTCGGTATACAGAGACAATTCAGTTGAGTATACAGTACAGTTCTGGTATACAGAGAGACAGTTTTTAGTTTAGATAAGAGTTGACAAGTGATTTAAAAGTAAAGTACAGTTGTGATTTAAAAGTAGTGAATTTATATTAGATTAAAATTATTATTAGTTGTGTGAGTTTTAAGGATTAACTATTGTAATTTTAGTGATTAATAAAATAGTGGTTAGTGGAGATTCTTGTTGCAAGTTATTTGAACCTACAGAGTGCTTACTGAAGACTGTAAACACGTAACAATAGTATAACTGCTAAGGGGGTAATTACTCCTTTGAAAGGTGATCATATTTCATTAATACTTCACCGGACTACAATACTTATACTCTATCATATTACATAGTATTTCATGCATACTTCATGATACTTCATCGTACTACAATGATACTTCATATACTACAATGATACTTCATTATACATTTTTATATAAGAAAAGTACCTATTATAGATCATGAATTATATTAAATAAGTAATTCACACTATATAATTCTACATTGGGACTCCATCACTACATACGTACTACATGATACTATACTGGTATTACATAATACTACATTGGTACTGCATGATACTACACACAAGGGTGGTCAATATACTTCACGAGTGATTACCCCCTCGAGAAAATGCCACCAATTTCTCTACCATGTGCAAGGTCTTAAATGTCAAAGTAAAGGACGTCCACTTACCCCTTTATCAGGCCTCAGACACCTCACTTTGGTAATTTCATCATCGTCGGTCTTCACAGAGATCCTCGCCAAGGGATCATCCTTAAACCCAAACTCGTCCTCTTCGTTATTGGTATTATTGCTAGTTGCGTTCTCGGTTTCACTGGTCTTATTAGCCTCATCTGTCCACTTGTGTCTGTACAGCGCTCTACGCTTTTTACTTCCGTTGTCATCGACCATAGTACGACTTTTAAATATGCTTCCTTTCTTTTTGGAAATCACTAGTTTAACTGGCGGCGCTTGCTCCGAAGGTTTCTCCAGGATCTTATCCAGTATTTCGTCTTGGTGGTCCTTTATTTGGTTGATCGGATAGTTCGGATCTGGCAAGATTTGTTTAACCTCCATCTCGGGAGCTGTGCTATTGGAATCTGAATCTGTCAACCAATCCTCATCTATCGTTGAGTTCTTCTGAGTTTCTGTTTCGGGCAGCTCCGGTTCGGGTTCTAGTTCAGGTTCTGGTTCGGGCTCGGCCTCAGGTGGCGGACTGGGAACACTAATTTCGTCATTTTCAATTTCCTCGTCTTCAATCTCCTCATCTTCATTTTGGTCTTCTTCCTTCAAAGCTGCCTCTTCCGGTTCTTCCTGTGCTCCTTCCGATGCACTGACAGCTTCCTCCAATTCCATTTCTCTCTCTTCAGTCTCTTCCTTGATTTCCTGGTCCATATGATCACTGTTATTATAATCCGTGGAATTAAGGCTATCACTAGTGTTTATATTTGGTTCGGTGCTCGTCTCCTTTGGAGAATTGGGCCTCAATAAGTTATCGTACATCGCTTTACGTTCCAATTCATATTTCTCTGCTGGAATGTACTGCGGAGATAAATCGCTGTCGGCTTTGGGACTCATGAATAACGGGAATTCGCCCGGCGTGTCTGCGGTCGCAGGCGAACTGCTTGGATCCTGTTGCATGCTACGCCTCGCCGATCTCGTTATCCTACAATTTGTCGGCCTTGTTGTGTCCTTTAAAGCTCTAGGAGAAGTGACATTTGATGTAGATGGTGTGCTGGAGGGGGTGGGAGTGCTTTCAGATTCGTCAGAGTCGTTTAATAACTGTGACTTTCCCCTACATATCCTTAATACTATTGGTGGTTTTGGAGGTTCGTTACTTTTTGTCGGTTTATTAACATTTGAACTTAAAACAGTCTTCTCTGGAGGGCTACTTTTAGAGGAAAAAAATTTGCGCGGTGAACTAGCTCTAGTAGTCCTATCACTAGCTTCATATGTAGTCCGCGGTTTTTTATTAGGGTTAGAGTAATTCGAAGTGGGCTTTGAATTATTCGAATATGAAGGGCTCAAATCAGGCGGTTCTGTGTTACGGCTTTTGAAGAACTTTTTGGGTTTTGGTGTTGCGTCAGCTACGGCTGCTGCAGTTTCATTTTCAGAACGTGACAAACCTAAAAATATATACGTTACTAATTAATTGCACTAATCCCAGAAGAATATACTAACCATTTAAAGTACGTATTGATGTGAATGAGGTTATGCCCCATTTGCCAACTGTGGCTGCTGAGCGAGCAGCAGAAGGCCTATTGCTATTTTCCTTAAATAAATTATCGAAATGGAAGCTAGAGTGGGTCCCACCACCTCGTCGATATTTTCCATATCCTCGAGACATATTCCCCAGTTATAGATTACGTTTATAATTACTGTTATACATGTTGAAAAAAATTCATGCTATAAAATCATTTTTTAAATGCCTCCTGCCACTGGGAATTAATACGTTTTATGGTTTGATAACGGTAATCATTGTTTTGTAATTATTTTTGGTAAAAATTGATTCTACATCGCCATTTTTCAATGGTAAACGTTTAACGTATAAGTTTTATCTTGCTGTTTTCGTCACTAAAAAATTATTATCTGTTGGAAAAACATCATCAAATTGTCATCATGGCTTGTATTTAGTGGAAAAATATTGGTTGTACTTGGGAAAATTTGTTTTTCACTTGTCAAAAGGCGATTTTCACGTTCATAAACACGCTAGTAAATAACGCCTACGAAACAGCTACGAAGTTGCAAGTTGCATAAAATTAATTGTTACGCTACGGTTGTCAAAACATGCTACGAGCTGCAACCGCTCAAGTGCTTCCAAAAATGTTTAAAGTCCGAACAATGTCAACGTCGATTGTTATTCATTGCGGGTTTCTCTCTGAACATTAAAATGTACAATTCAAAACTTTTTATTTCCGTTTTCATTTTATGTAGTTTAATACAAATAATACGATGTCATAACAAATATTCTAAAGCAGCAAACGAGGAACAGGATGACGCTCCAGATTTTCGTCCAATCTCCTTGAAACACCTAGATAGGCCCTTCAGAATGGCTAAATTAAATCTGTTGTGGTCTAAAGCAGTAATAGTAAGTGTAATATTAATTCCCTTACAAGCATGTATTGACTGTTTTTGCAATTCTAGCGCCTTTCCGAAGAAAAATTGAAATCCTTATTTGGAGAATTAAAACTATTCGATAAGGAGGAAATAACGTGGAAACACTTAAGAGCGGAAGGAAAAGACAAGTATGGTTTAAGAGAAGCTGAACAACGTAAAAAGTTAATAACTATTATGAGTAATTATGATTTATTAGACCAAGCAGATCACATATCGGATCCAGAAAAGGCTCGACCATTTAAGGCCCTAAACGAGGCTAGTGATAAGCGCAGCAATAAGAACTTGTTTAAGGATAAAAAATTAAATAAACTATGGGACAAAGCTGAAATTGCTGGTTTTACACACGAGGAGTTACTCGCTTTAAAGGAAGAATTCGGTCACCATCAGGATAAAATTGATCAATATTACTCTTTGTTACACGATGCTAAGGGCAATCCTGAAGACCATGAAGAAAGTAAGTTATTTCAAATAGGGCTAAAGTCTGGCCATTGTGCCGTTTATTTCATAGCAAATTGATTAATAAATTTTTCAGATTCCGTGGATGATTCGCTAGACAAATACAACAGGATTGAGATCTTGGAGGAAAAGGAGCCCAACAAGGATTATTTAGACAAAGTAAATTTATTACGTGAAAAACATAAAGAAATTAAAGACGGCTACGATCATTTGTATGTTCTATCTGCAAAGGGGCCAGCTAGCAAGGAATTTGTCGAACCAAAAGTTCAAGGTTTGTGGAGAGTAGCTCTGGAAAGTAATTTTAGTCCGAGCGAATTGGAGTCCTTGAAAGTGGAGCTGCTGCATTATGAAAATCGACTGCTCAAACTGCGCCACTTGCAGGCGGAACACGCTTTAAATGAGGAAAAACAAAAGCAGAAAAAGAAAATGAATATTTCCGGAGGGAAAACCGATGCAGCTTCACTGATGGAAGACAATATTAAAAAGCAGGCTAGGAAGGTTGAGAAAATCCATCTGGACCTTGAGACTAAAATCATGCAAAAGCATATCGAACTATAATTCGATTATATTTAGAAACAGCATCAAAGTGGCCAAAAGTAATTTTTCTGATTAGAATTAGTAGTAAATAAGATGTATGTGGATTGAATGATTTGCAATTTTATCTGTGTTAATAAAAGTAATAACTTGTTTTTATATATTTTTTTAATGTAGAGTTGATTTAATTAAAAACTAGTAATATCGCAATGTGTTTTTGTTAGTCCTATGTTTTAAGAACTTGAGAGATGTGTTAAATTGTGCAGGAGCAAGGCAAAAAATTAAAAAGAGAACGAATACACAAAATATCAGTACAACTATAGATCTCAACCGCCCTAGTATCCTGGCATTGGCCTTATAAAAACGGGTAGCTGAATAGGTTCTTGTAATAGTTTTTAAGTAGGCTGGTACAATCAACATTGCATCTAAGAAAAAATCCATTACCAATGCATTAAATGCAAATTAGTTTTCAAAAATTAAATACTTTGGAAAAGGATAGATTCATATAGGTTTTTCTGGTCATTTAGTAGATTACTGTCGGCACCTTTATAATTTCTATTGCCTCGAATAAATTGAATTGAAAACATCAAGAACGGGCATTGATTACATAGCTACAAACCTACCAGAAGATAGATACCTAGCTTATGTAAGTAATCCGTGCATAGCTGACCATGCAGCACAAATAATTTGTTGCAAGGATCTAAAAATAAATAAAGAAAAAAATAACACTTTTTATTACGCTAGACATTTCTCAGATGAAAATATTGAAAAATTTATTTATATGCTTGAAAAAACTGCCTGGGATAGTATTTACATTGAAAATATTGATGAAGCTTTCAAACATTTTATCGAGTTGTTCCTAGTATGCCTTGAGGACTCATGTCCTCAAGTTGCCCTCTGTAACAAGATATCAAATAAAGTGAGTTGCAAAAACTGGCTAAATTGTGAAATAATCAGGGAGAGCCAAGAATTAAAAAATCTCTATTGGATTGCAAATCAATTAAACAATTGGAATCTAAGCAATTTATATAAAGACAAGAAAAAACAACATGTCAACAACATCAAAAAAACCAAAAGAGATTATTTTTCACAACGAGTAAATAAAGCAACAAATAGTTCAAAAGAAATTTGGAGCCTGGTTAATGAACAACTGGGTAGAAAGGTTGAAGGCAATAAAATAACAATAAACATAAACAAAACACACCTACAACAAATCCTCAAATTATTGCTAACCATTTTGGGAATTATTTCTCAAATGTTGCATCTGAAAAAGTGTCTGAACATTTTAAGGACGATATTTCCACTGAGTGCACTAGCTGCCCTTATGTTGAACAATCATTATTTTTTAAGCCTACAACACCCGAGGAAATTATAGACACAATAAAAAATTTAAAGGATAAGTCTGATACAGGTATTGACGGAATATCCACTAAAGCCCTAAAGTATGCCTGTGAGAAAATCGCGGAACCTCTGGCACATTTAATTAACGAATGCTTCAAACAAGGCCATTTTCCAAGTATCTTCAAGATTGCATCAGTTTTGCCAGTGTTCAAGAAAGGTGATGAGCTTGACTTTGAAAATTATCGACCAATTTCCATCTTATGTGTTCTCTCAAAAGTTTTAGAAAGATTAATATTTAACAGAATATCAGCATTTTTAATTAAACACAATATTATAACAACAAATCAACATGGCTTTAACAAAATAAATCAGTAGAAACTGCCACCTTCCAGCTTCTGCAGTTTGTATATGACGAAATTGACAAGAAAAATCACGTTGTTGGGTTATTTTTCGACCTAAGCAAGGCATTTGATACTTTGAATGTTGATTTTGTTGTATACAAGTTGCAGAGGTTGGGAATTAGACGTCTAGCATTAAATCTTATTAAGTCATTCATGACTGATAGAAAACTTCATTTGAAAATATGTACAATATTAGAAAATTATGAAGTCACTCAAGGAGTCCCTCAGGGTTCCGTACTGGGACCATTACTATTCCTATTATTTGTCAATGATCTCCCTACTATTATGCAGGAGGGATCGGTTGTCATGTTTGCGGATGACACTTCCATGCTGCTCTCAGCACGGGACCCTGTAGAAGAACTTCGGGATAAAATAAAGAGGATTTTACAATCATATCAAGACTGGTGTCATAGTAATACACTTATCTTGAATATTGGCAAAACTCAATGTGTATACTTCTCACAATGAAGATCACCTTCAGAAGATCTCATCAAAGTAATACCTACCGAAAACTTCTCAGCAGCTGTCAAGTTCCTGGGAACTATGATTGACAATAGTCTTTGTTGGGAAGAACAAATTAAACATGTTTGCAAAAGAACTAATTATTCATATTTTGCATTAAGACAGTTGAAGGGTATCTTTAATATAAAATCACTATTAAATGTTTATTATGCACTTGCATATTCACATTTATCATACAACATTGTGGTTTGGGGTGCTGCCTCAAATATAAATCGCATATCTATCCCACAGAAAAGGCTTATCAGATTATTATTTGACACATTGCACCAAGGGACTCTTGTAAACCTTATTTCAAAAGTAATAAAATCTTAACCATACACAGTATATATATATATTAAACACCATTAAACTTGTCAAGAAAAATTTAAACATATTCGTAAAGAATTCAGACAATCATTCATGCAGTACTAGACAAGGTCATCTATTAAAAGTAAAAAATCATAACACGACTTTATATAAGAAATCTCCATATCATGCAGGTATCAAACTACTTGTCTGAAAAATTTCCTTTGCTACAAACAGTTTCTACTCGGTTGAGGAGTACCTGAACTATGAGCCACAGTGATGCTGAAACATTCATGTACACAATCTGTAATTATTTCAATGTTGTATATTTACCTGTTTGTGATTATTTATTTATTTTATGCATCAAGTGTATTACGATTGTTATTTGTAAATTTTTGAACTATTTGAAATTATTTTATTACTGTTGTGACATTCATACATATATATATACTCTGTATATCTAACATGATAAATATATTATTTATTCTATTCTAACATTTTTCTTTCGTGTGTAATATATTTAGATTGTTTATATTCGGAAAATTATGATTTGTCTATAGAACATGGTTTGCAAAATTTGAATCTTTTTTGAAATCTAAAAGAGCGTAAGTGTTCTTTGTAATTGATTTCAAATGAACGACCAGTTTGAACTATATACGAGGCATATTACAATCCGAACATACTCGTTTATAAACTCCTGATTTTTTTAAGTTGGTTGGTTTCATCTTTGGTGTTATATAATATATTTGTCAGTTTAGATGGTGGCTTAAAGCTAACGTTTAGATTAAGTGATGTCAAAATGTGTCGATATATACTAGCAAGCTACTTTAAGTTGTTTTTTGTTAATTAGATTTTCTATTGTTCTTATGCGCTATTGTTTTTATGGTGTCTAGTTCAATTTTTAAATGTTTCTTCGAAAGGGTTAGTGTTACAGATCTATATATCATAGAATTATATGCTGCTAGTTTATGCAATGTTAGTTGTATCTGTGGGTATTCTATAGATATTGAAGTGAATTATATTATCCTTGTGTTTTCTTACTGTCAAAATCATTATATGTCCCTCATTTGACATAAATTTTAGTCATTGAAATACTGTAAAAATAATAACGGCCCTAACAAGTAACCTTGGGGCATCCCTATTTGTTATTGTTGCGAAATTCCGAACAATTTGTTTTGCTTATAATTCCGTTTAAATCTCGTGAAAGTAAAGTGCAGTAATCTACATAAATAAAACTCATTATAAACAAGATACATATTTATTCGAAGTATATCTATACCCATTTCTATAAATATATATATTATATGCAATATCGTATGCATAACTTTTATCACAAATTCAGTATTATTAGTATTGCTCACATACTATTCTGTTTGAGAATCGCTCATAACATCGTATTTATATATATTTTTAAAATCTTCAATAATTCGAAATGTGGTTCCTTTCAGATTCTGTGCAATTACCGATTTTAATTCTGATAGAGAATAGGCACCATCCTCATTAAAATTAGCTAAAATAGACCGATACATATCATCCATGTCTGTTTTTATTTTGTTACTGAAACTATTTATAATTTTATTATCTTCTTCGATACGTTTCTGCTTCTCCTCTTCAGCTTTATGAATAGACCCCTGGAAGTCTTTCAACTTCAGCTTTAAAGTCGCTACAGTTTCGTTTAACCTTTCAATTGTTGTCTGGAGGTTTTTGTTGTCCTTGTTTTCCTCGTAGAACTCCTCTAAATCTTGTAATTTGGCTTTCTGTATTTCTATGGTCTTATCCCGTTCCTTAATGTCATTTTTATATACCTCCAATTCCTTTTCTAACGTCTCGTAGTTAGTAACTTTTTCCCGTACTGCTTTTAAATCAAGCTTTACTTTCCCCATTTCTTCCGTCAGGTTCTGTATTAAAGATTTGTGTTCTTCTCTTTCCTTAGGATTACACTTCTTGTGCAAATCATCGTATTTTTTCTGCAAGTCATTATATCTTTCTTCATATCTTCGCAGCTCGGACTCTAAATTTTCGGACTTTAGCTCCAATGCTTTTATCTTTGATTTAAATGTCCGTTCATCACATTTATCACTCACATTGTTCCCGCTTAGGGCACTATCTAGCTTTGCTGAAATTTGGGCCAAATTCATCTTGAGCTCTGTATTCTGAATCGCAATGTAGTGGTTTAAAGCATCGTATGCTCCAGGCTGGTTAAATGCCAAAGGTGGAAACCGAGCAGGACAATTTAAGTTACTGCCCTGCGAAAGTACCATTTGATTTTCAAGATAACTCTGTTGCTCCACAGTTTCCTCTTTAGGTACAACAGCTTTTTCAATGTGAACCGTACGTTTAAACTTCCTTGGCTTGCGGTCAACTTTGGAATCCTCCACTTCCGAATCAGATATATCAGCGCTCTTTAATGCCTGTTGAGGAAGCATTTGCTGGCCCATTTTTGCCATTCTGGACAATATACTAGCTCTTTTCTGAGAACCTGAGCTGTCAGAATGTATATCTTCTACATGTTCTGTATTTGGTTTTGATTTAGGTAATATATCAGGTTTAGGGGAGGAATTGTCCTTATTACTACTAATAGTCGGAGATGCTTCTTCCTTCTTTTGTGACGGCCCCTCTTTGATAATAGCGCCGTAATTTTGAACTTCCTTGCAGAAGCTAGATTGGTCAGCGAGACTTTCGAACTTCACCAGCCAGTTCTGGTTGTCATTGTCATAGAAGGAGGTAAAACATTCCTTCTGGTTAAAGAAACTACAACTACTGCTGATTTTTTTTCTTAAAAGTATATTGTTTTTCTGTTTATAACCTATAATTTCGAACGAATTTAAATCTAGTGATCCGATTATTGCCAAACCATGCTTTCCCATCATCTTATAGTCTTTATTATCTCTAAAATTAAAACCATAAGCCAAAGAAAGCCTTTTATGTTTAATAGGTACTTACAATTTCCACAAAAATACAACTTTTGCCATTAAAAGAGAAGTTTTTGCTTTGTTTTTTACTGGCTCCCATGGCTCCGATTCTCTTTCTGCCTTTGGTTGTTTTGGAGCTGTGTATATTAAGGTGGTGTTTAAGTCATCTGATATTGGGGGATTATCAAACAACGCGGCCAATTTTGAACTATAATAGTTAAAATGTTTTAAGTTTTTGGGAAAATTAAAATTTAGTATTGGAGTACCTGCCAGAAGGATTAAAATCATGGTCGTCTGAGTTATCAAACATTTTTTATTTACACAATGGCCAGCAGTTTAACCTCAATGAGCGATTTAGTTTGACATGACACTGATAATTTAGTAATTTACATGTAAATAAATTTACAAAATACTCTTCTTCTTCCTCCAGATAATTCTATTTCTTTAAAGGACGACAAGTCATCTAGGTTGCTGGTTGTGAATTATAATTTACGATGGCCGATCACAGCAAATTCTCGTCTGTGCTTAAACTTGACTAAAGAAGTGGGCTTAATCGACATACCTAAGTATTTTCAATTTTTTTTCCATCAACAACCAAAAATAAAACAAAGATCTAGTAGTAAGAAAATGATTTTGACCACGACTGTTTAATATAACAATTATACTTGTGTTCCTTGAATTACAATTATATATATTCAGTATCTACTAGCAGTGATCAATCATTAATCACTACTAGCAGGTACGTTTTCAATTTGAATGCAGTTACTAATGTGGGAACAATGTTTACTGAAGAAATATATAAGTACTGTCGTGAGCAGAAAAAAATAGGACAACTTTTTTTTCTAATGTAAATCCGTGTCTGTTTGAATATGTAATGAGTAGCCGAAATAAAACAGATATCGCTTTTAATTTATTTTTTATTTTAATGCTGTAGTTATTGCTATAGTAAATGATGGATGGTTAATGAGACAAATTGCACTGCGTTATAACATTAACAAAAATTTGGTGTGTAACATTTTAAGAAAGTTAAGAATAAACGTTACGATTAGTAACCAAAGGACAAAGAATATCCTACTTAACAAGAAACTAATTAATATTTCGTTATTGCACCATTTCTATTTATAACTTCTATAAGTCTGTTTGGCATAGAATTAAATAACCTTATACAATAATCATTAGTAATAAAATTTTCCCATGCATTATTTTCTATTTTCAGTAATTCTTCGCCATTCCGTGGTCTCACATTTCGTTTTTGGATACTTCTTACGAGTAGTCCCCATACTTTTTCCACAGGGTTAAGATCTTGACTATGACTGGGCCAGTTAAGAATATTGATGTTGTTATCGGTATGAGCAGTATGAACGGAACAATTGTCTTGTTGAAATGTGAACTCATTATTAGGAAATAATTGTGACACAGAAGGGAGCATAATGTCTAAAATCCTAATACGTTTCACTATTAAATCGTTCCTTAATATGCCACAAAACACCAGGACCACGTGCCGATATCCAAGCCCATATATTGACGGAAAATCTACCACTTTTATCATTGTTAGATATATATTTCTCATCGAATCGAGTATTTGGAGGACGGTATAAACACGAATACGACCGCTGTGTGTTGATTGGAAAGTTTTTTCGTCTGTAAAGATTACATTGTTCCAAAAATTTACATCATGCGCTAAAAATTCAAGCGCAAATCCTACTCGAGCTTCTTTATGTTCAGCTTTAAGTAAGCATTTCTGTGCTGCTGCATGACAGCGTAGCTCCGATTCTCTTACTCGCCGGCCACCAGTACTACTCGATCCAGGAAAATTCGTTTCTTCAGCAGCCTGAATAACTGAGGAAAATGGATTTTCTACTAAAGCATTTACCAATTGCAAATCTTGTTGTTGAGTTGATATCCTTCGTCGCCCTGATCCAGAATTTCTACTAATCGTACCGTTTACTCTCCACTTTCTTAAAATGTTAGACACCGAATTTTTGTTAATATTAAAACGCAGTGCAATTTGTCTCATTTGCCATCCATCTTCTGCTTTAGCAATAACTCCAGATTTAACTAAATCGCTTATGGGGCATATTAGTTTGTTGCACACTTGCAATAAATTATGACAACTAACTGACAATGTCACAAAAATTAAAGTTAGATGTACACAACTAGATTTTAGCAAAATACCGTTATAAGACTTTTCCTATTTTTTTTTTTACTCACGACCGTACCTATACTGAACCAAAACAAATAAGACAACAGTATATATACTTACTATACATTAATTTATTTAAATTGCTTAAAATTAATAACATTCACTATAAACTAAAGTCTTGATGTCTGTATCTTAAGGACTGCATGCCGAGCGGGTTGCATACAGTGCTCGGGGGTATATTAGAGTAATTGAAGGGCGTACTTGATAGAAAGCTGCATGCTTGAGTGGATAAATTGTTAAAATTGTTGGAGTAAAGTTCGTGTTGATTGTATTGAGAATAAGAGCATTTCCAAGGCATTACGTATTGTATGTCGGTAGTAGGATGCGTCGAAATCGAATTTTGATACGGGAATAATGGCTTTTCGTTCGTGTCGGCTTTCAAAGGCACCGGGGGCGTTTTGCAGGGTAGTTTCGTAGACGGGCTCTGTTGCAGGCTCAGACTTCTCTCGTTTCGACGGAATTTGGCCCTTCTGTTTTGAAACCATACCTGGAAATGATTCCTTACGATTAGATAACGTACATTTATTGAATTCAATGATATAATTGTGGATCGCTTTGCAAATCGAAAGAGACTGATTGAGAAAGTTCTGTTTGTATGAGAAACGATGATTTATTAGTTTGAAAAAAAAATGCAGAGTGGGCGTCCAAAATTATACGCAGCGACACTTTCCTGTGATAGAAGAAGTCTCTAAACTTAAAAAGATAAGTTTGCGACTAGTTTATTACCAATGATCGAAATTTTGGGTTTAATTCCAGGTGCGTCGTCACAAGGATTTTCAGTTCAGTGAAAAATAAATTAATTTTCATTTATTTAAAAAAATATATATATTTCATTTCATTAATATTTCACTTATATAAAAATAAATTAATTATTATTATAAATACAAATTATACAGTGTGTTCGATTTAATACCGCAACACCTTGTTATTTTGGAACACGCCGCCCGATTTATTATTTTTTTTGGGACATGGTGCTGGATGAGCTCTGTTTGACCATTTAAAAAAAATTCATTGTTATATTTTCAAGGCCTACTAAAGTTCTCTAAATGGGTCGAAATTTCAAGATCGACTATATTAAGCAATTTTATTGGAAACGTAGACAGCGTATTTCATTCGCAGTTATCTCAAATAGTCTTGTGGAAAATTTTAGCTCGATACCTCATATAAAGTGTTTTTGTTACTCAATCGCCAAATTTTTCAATTTTCGACTGGGCCTGCATAAAAGTCTGTTATGATCTAATGAAACAAAAGTTGAAAAATTAGTGTTTTTAATAACATGATCAACATCAAATAATACAACAACCAACAACAGTCAACACTAATTTAAAAATGAATGAATGAATAATATAAACAAATGATGGGAGAAAATCGGAAGTCCGCCAACAAATGGATGGAATAATACAAAAATCTAATCTAATCATTTTTCATAACGCCGGCGCCGTTTCAAATTTTGACGGGTCCTCATTAATTGTTGTGGTGTTATTTTCCTGCACTCTCAATTCTTTTTCTTAATTCGTGGCCTCGTGTGGTACTTAAACTATTTCTTTTAAAATTCCTCACAAAAAATCTAAAGGTGTTAAATCTGGCGATGTTACATGGCCTACGTCCATTTAACAATTTTATATAATAACTGGCATTTTATTTATATTTAGCACGATCTGTATAGCGTTTTGATTAAGTTTTTGTAAGTGATACTGTTTCAACTATCAGAAATTTTCTTTGTATAACTGATAAATTATTTCACATTGTTTTATGTAGGTACCTATTTTTGTATCTCAGGAACTCAGTTATGTTTTTAACACTTATATATCTCTGTTACAGCACTTTAGAACCAATTGTCTACAAGCCTACAAAATATTTACATTCATTTATATTTCATTTTTATACTTTGTTTACTATGTACACGTGGTTATTTTCTTTACCTTTGAAAAGTGCTCATTCTCATGTTATATAGTGTATCCTATATGATGTAATGTATTTACTGGATCTTTACAATACCCACAGTTTGTAAACAATTTTGTTACGACAGTTCGTATGTTTGGTTATGCATACAAATTGCAAAGTAACTATCTAATCTGTGGTGTACAACTAATGTCAACCTATTATTGATTAAAAATTCCTTCTATCGATTGTATACCTGCCACTATTTTAATTATGAGTAAGGAAACTTAACTTAGAAATGAGGATGTGCGCTTAAGTCGCCCATCAACAGATGGCACCACTTGTACCATTTTACAGCTTTCTATTTTATTTAGTAAAACTATATTTTTCAAGTTTGTATATTGGTAATATATTGTAGAAGGTAATATAAAAAAGTTTACCTTATTAGTTAAAATCACAAAGGGATCATTTTCCTGCGATTTTTATCACTTTACACTTTCAAACGTTTACTGTGAGATCCCAGTAATTTATATTACGACAATTTCCACATTTCGTGTGTTGAATACAACCAGGTAAATTTTATTTATTAGTAATTCAATTTCAATTTTTTAAATAAATTAAATTCAATTTTTTAATTCAATAAGTAAATAAAATACTAAATGTTACCACATGGTAATAAAACATATTTATTAATATATATTAATTCTGCTTCTAAATTTATCCTACATTAAATTTATATTAATTCTACTTCTAAATTTATATTTATTTAAATCTATATTTATTCTGTTTTATGTATTAAGCAGTTTTATTTAGCAGTCTTTTGCCATTTACGTTTAATTTTACATAATTTTGCATTTACGTTTGCGATTATTACTTTTTCCAAGCCGCATGGTTGGATAATATTTCTCTGCTCTTGTTAAGGCATTTAAGCCTTCGATTTTATACCATTTACATAAATCAAATTGTAGAGACTATTCTACAATCTTCCCACATAAACTTCCTTTGAAAAACGTCGTCTTGCAAGAGTAAATTGCCAAAGAGATTTAGATTGGATGTTGCACGAGACAATTGGGGCCTGAATTGCAGTACTAGAGCTTTCCACCGTCAACCATACTCAGTCTGGAAATCTAGAAGATTGATATAATATTCACTTTTAATTTTTTTACATTAATTATTCTTTGTACGCACGCTAATACAATTTTATAAACATAAAATTTCACTTAAATTTATATTTCAAATAACTTATATTTAATTTAATAAATAACGAACATTTTTTAAGAAATAATTTTTTCACAGATGAGGTAACATTTACTATTAATGGTGCGATTTTTACTTAGAACTCTAGGTACTGGGCAACGGAGAACCCACACTGGATGATAAATTCAAAGAGTCAATATTCTCAAAAAGTTAATGCCTGCTAGGATCTTCCATAATCGTATAGTGGGTCCAGCATTTTTCCAAGATACGTTAAACAATGAAAAGTTTCTTAATCTCTTGAACACAGATTTTTGAGATTTTATGGAAGTACTAAATGAGGAAGAAGACAGACAAGTTAATTTTCAATCAAATGATGCTTTCATATATTATTCGGTGATTGTACGTAGATGAATAGGACGAAGTAGTCCTCTTATTCATTGGACGCTACGTTCGCCAGATCTAACACCTTTATATTTTTTCGCGAGGAATTTTAAAGGAAAAATTTTACCGCACGAGACCACAAAATGTTGACGAATTAAGAGAAAAAATTGAACGAGAGTGCAGGAAAATAATACCACAACAATTAATGAGGACACGTCAAAATTTGAAACGGTGTTATGAAAAATGTATAAGCTATGAAGGACGTTATATTAAGAGCACAAAAATTTGAAACACTTTGTTAGATTTTGTGTTATTTAATCCGTTTGCTGGACGAAATCATTTGTTTATGTTATTTATTTATTTTTAAATTAGTGTTAACTGTTGTTGTATTATTTGATGTTGTTCATGTTATTAAAAACACTAATTTTTCGACTTTTGTTTCATTAGATCATAACAGATTTTTATACAGGCCCAGTATTTATAAAAAAACGCGCTATTTAAGCTAAAGAAACGCGCACGTAAACAAGTGCACGCCAGCAACGCTACCGGAATTAAACCCAAAATCTAAACATTGTTTATTATTAACAAAAATGGAGTTACCTGAACTCTTGCTTCGCTCAGACTGACTTTTGTGGCAAGATCCTCTCTAACGAAAGCATCTGGGTAGTGTGTCTTCTCGAAAACCTTTTCCAAAGCCGCCAGCTGTGCCGTCGTGAAGGTTGTCCTATTTCGTCGGGGTTTTTTGTGTTTTTCGTCGTTTGAGATATCTGAAAAAAATTACATATATTACATAATATCAGTAATAATATAATGGGGGACGGTAGCCACTATGGTTAGCGCTTCTGCCTTTCTCTCTGAGCATACTTAGCGAAGTGGTTCGGATCCCACTATAAACTGTAGGGGCCCGTCTTCTTACCACACACAAATCTAGGTTTAAGAGAGTAATTCAAATGATCTGGAAGGCGGTTGAAACATGTATTTATATGCAGTGCCGTCCATACAGAAAAATATATCAATAATATGTTTAATTTTAGAATAATTGGCATATATTCGATAGATTGGTGATGATATAAGGATATTTGTTTGTGGTGTATCACTTGCAAGTACGTGGTTATGTCGAGCACTAATTCTAGGTATAATTTGATTTGATAGGTTAATATAGTCCAGTTAGTGGAGTCAGACAAGCAAAACATAAGGAATTGTTTCCCGTGTCAATTTTTTTTAAAGCATGTTAGTTACGTCGAATACTATACGAAATGGACATTTTCTACCTCTAGCAACCGCCGCTACACAAGTTATCGGCTATTTTGTGAAAAATCTACCATTTTGATTCTAAATATAGATGAGTACATCTCGGTATGTGTAGGTTCAAGAAAAGCGAAAAAAAAATTGAGGC
This sequence comes from Leptura quadrifasciata, assembly GCA_963675555.1. Classification (NCBI taxonomy): domain Eukaryota; kingdom Metazoa; phylum Arthropoda; class Insecta; order Coleoptera; family Cerambycidae; genus Leptura; species Leptura quadrifasciata. The sequence goes on along the minus strand of OY776681.1, from coordinate 5,109,068 downwards.
TATTCGTTATGGTAGGCTTTTAAAAGCGGAAGCAGTTGTCATTTCAAGTTTATTGAAAGATAATTTTGGAGTGAAATAAACTCCAAGGTCTTTGATGAATTTAGGCCTTTGTAAACTTTCGTTGTCAACGTTATAATTAAACGTGTACATGTTGGTTTTTCGCCCAAATAACTTTACATTACATTTACTAGCATTAAGAGGTAAATTGTTATCATTGAACCAAGTATTAATGGTATATAAACAGTCTTGGAAATTAACACAGTCATCAATTGACTCAATCAATCGATATATTTATAGATCATCTGTGTACAGAAGGAAATGGGTGTTATTATGGAAGCTCTCCAAAATAACGTTAATAAACATTACAAAGAAAAGTGGACCAAGTATCGACCCCTGTGGCACACCGGATTTTTGTAAGAAACTGCCAGATTTATAACCTCGGTACTGAACAAATTGATATCTATCCTGCAGATATGAATCAATTAATTGTAATAACGAATAAGAAAGACTGAAGGCGTCCAGTTTACTAATCAAAGTCTATGATATAGCTTGTCAAAAGCCTTGGAGAAATCCGTGTAGATAATATCAACTTGACCACCGCTATCCAGACTTTCACAAACAAATTGTCTTTACACACAAGGTTTGTGACAGTTGACTTACCTTTCATAAAATCATGTTGATCGATTGATATTGTGCCAGAGACATGATAATGTATGGAGGAGTGAAGAATTACTTAAAAAAAATTTCCAAAGTTACAAATTATGGTAATTGGTCTATAGTTTATAATCTCGTTCAAATCACTTTTTTGAATACAGGACATACACGTGAAGGTTTCCACTTCTGAGGAAAACTTGCACTTCTTAATGTTAGATTATATATAATTAATTGTGCTTTGGCATATACAGTCGTACAATCTTTAATAAGAAATGAAGGAATTAGATCGGGACCCATGGCCATAGTGGTTTTAATTTTTTAAATAGCCTTACTTATCCCTTCCTCAGTGATAACAGACAGATTTAAGACATTGGAGTTAATCTTAGGTATGTCGTTAAAATTATCGACGCCGAAATTGGGAGGTGTATAGGATTTCGAGAAGTCGGCAAAAGTATCGGCAATTAATTGCGGGTCTTCGATAATTTGATTTTCATATTTTAAAGATGAATGGATAGATGTAGAATTATTTAGATTATGTATGAATTACATTAATTTTAAGTGTAATTATGAAGTTTTAGGAAAAATCCTGAAACAGATCACAGCTCGACTTTTAATTTAAAATTTCCATTTAATAACTTGAAAATAATACTCCCCGCGGAAATAAAATAATCACAGTTAAGAAAAGAAGCAACTCTTTAAGATCTGAGCATCATATCGTATTTCTTGGTCCTCGCAAACAACAATTTCATTCATTGGACAAGAGACCTCTTTTGATCTCATCCTCGATACACTTTGATCCCGGTTCGCCGTCCTGCTGGCGGCCCAGTGGCACACTGAGACGGGCAGACGGACGGACGTACGTTCACGTGCAAGCGAGTGCAATTGCATGATGAATTAGCTTTAAAACGGTCTCACCATAAAAGCTGGGCAACATGTGCAGCGTGCACTGTGCACGCTAAGTGGAAATAGACAAGTCGGCTTGTACTGGAGCAGTCGTTTGGCAAACTTAATTATAAATGGGCGGGGACCGGGGTGCTGATTAACCTGTCACTAAGCAACATTAAATGAAATACAGAGTGATTCATAAGCAATGGCACAACACTTAAAACTGTAGATAGTAGGAGTCAAAATATTAAGATCTACAGAATAATGCTTTAATGAAATATTTATAGATAAAAAGATACGGGGTGTTAGAGTTAAAATTAAATTTTTTTTTCCTTTGTAATTTAATGATTTATTCACATTTTATCATGAAAATCGGTGGGTGTGGGTTATTTGTGATGGGAAGTCATAACACACCTTTAATTTTCGTCTAACTTCTAGAGGGCGCTACGTACGTTGTGTTTAATGTGTTAAAAGGGCCGTAACTTTTTCACTCGCACCTTTATCGCAGGTTTCGCATAAATCTTATATTCCACTATTATTTGTTAATAAAAAAGGTATACTTGTTTCAAGTGTCTAAATGCAATAGGTTTTGAGAAAAGTGCATATCAAGAGTTGCATGTAAATTTTTTAAAAGCCTTTTCAAATAATAATTTTTAATAGTAGGCGTTATGACACAGACAAAAAGTAGGTACCTATCAAACAATTAATCTTTCAAACAATAATTAGTTGTTGGGGACAGTTTTATTTAATTAAGTACTGTGTTTTTTATTTATTTCTAATATCGTTTTATAAAAAATGCGTCACCATACATTTTTTCGACTTCTGAAATGAGAAACATGGTTTGTGTATACTCGCAAGTAAATTTTTGTGGTCGTGCTGCAGCTCGAAGGTACTTACAACTGTATCGAAACAGAAGGTAGACGGATCATAGGTTATATAAAACCCTTTCTGATCGTTTGGGAGAAACAGATGCATTCTGCCCAAAACATGATACTGCTGGTCCTCCAAAAAGCATATCTATGGATTAAGAAGAATACGTATTAGTTCGTGTGACAGAAAATCCGCAAGTATGTACGCGGTGATTATCGGCAGCAACTGCTTTAAGTCAGTCATCAATTCGTAGATTATTAAAGAAAGAAAAACTTAAACCATATCACTTTACTCCAGTACAAAATTTGTTATCTGGTGACCTTCCACACAGGTCTCAGTTTTCATTATTTTTGCGTAACAAACAACATAATGACTCTATGTTTATAAAACGAATATGTTTACGGATGAGGCCACTTTTACCATTTAATTTGAGAAATACTCATTCGTGGGAACTTGAGAATCCCTATTTATCTAAGGAAAAACACTTTCAGCACGAATTTAAATGTGTGGTCTGATAATAAATGAAAGCAGCGTAAAGTGCACTCGATAAACTAAGAAAAGCCTTTTGTAACGAGACCAAGACATCTCCCCACCACTTTATTTTTGAAGATAAAAAAAAATGGAAAACTAGCAAGATTCGAAATTGTCTCAGAATTACGATGCATATATATTCAATATCACTTAATTAGCAAAATACGGAGAAAAACCTAATTTTCTATTCGGTCACGGCTGTTACGCCCCCTGGCTGCCACTTTAGAAACTCGAAAATATTTTCCAGCGATTTTTCAGTCACTTTACTTTAGGTAATTTTTATCCTACTTGTGTGATGATTGGTATCTGAGATACAGCCGGCTTCCATTTTTAGTTGCCCACCCTGTAGTAAAAAATAATTTAAACAACCGGCGCATTCTGCATTATTTAAAATCTGTCAGTTTTCCTCAATTTTAAAATCCACATTCTGTTTTTTACATTTTTGTTGTCTCGCTAATAATTTTCCACATAGTATTGTTTTTGTTTTAATAGTTAATACATTTATAAACTATATTAATTAAATTTATTTTATTTTATGCAATATTATGCTTATTTCACGGTCACAGTTATGGGTTTTAAGAAAAACTTATGTGAATACCAGTTACGAGACGTCTAATTAATGTTTTTCAAAGAGTTTCATTTCCTAAAAATGTACAGGGTGGCCAGAAATTATTTTTCAATTAAGAACATTTTAAATTGAATTTTCTCAATTTCTTCAAATGGAACACCCTGTATATTTTCGATGATGTGAAGTAGAAACAAAATCAGTTTCATATTTCATAGCGTAAGTTCCTACTTGAACAGTTACATGCACCATGCTGTGTATGTAATGTTTATATATTTTAAGCTCAATGTAATATGTGACAATGTTTTCTTCCTTTTTGAAAGTAGAATGTTTTATGTTAAACTGGTCTACCGACTCATATCGTTTATACTTATTGTTTTATAGATGGCTGTGTTTCTTAAACATGTTTGTACTTGTACACATTATGTTTTCTGAAGCAATAAAGGTTATTATTATTATTTTTTAAGTTTGTACTGAGATGAATAATCCTCCCAATTGAAAAAGTTATCTAATTTCATTGGCAGAACCTCTGTGCCACGAGAAGCAGCGGCTTGAACAAAAACTTCGAAATTATAAAGTTTTCCTATTCGTTTCATCGATAATTCCATGTTGTGGTGAAAAGGGTCTGCTGCCATAAAGATATGCCCCGGTTCAAAATATTTTATATCAATTTCATCTGCAGTAATTTCATTTGAATCACAATATAAATTATAAATGAAAAAAAGTTCAGTTTTTGTTCTGGGCTGTGCAATTATCTAGCCACATTGTAATTTTGGATATATCTCTTTTAGCTTTAAATTTATAATATATGATTTGCAGGAAACAACTACTCAGCGGGCAAATACCCCGACCTGCATTGAATTACACCTACAAATCATGTAAGAGTGGTAGCCAATATCATTTGTCAATTCGCTGACCAGACATAGACCGGTTTCGAACTTATTAGTTCTCATCAGTATGCCATAGGTCATGGAACAGACAAATGATAGTGGCCAACCTGCTAGTTTTATACAAACTATAGTAAATTGAGTAGTGGTGAGAGGTAAGTGAATCCTCTCATATGGTCAATTGCAACTATACACCATAGATGTCTCCATGAGCGTATAGCGACTTGCGATTCTGCAAGTACCTGAGAGCGGCGACCCTTCAGTCCTAGGTGGACTTAACCTACTGTTATAATATATGATTTGCAGGAAACAACTACTCAGCGGGCAAATACCCCGACCTGCATTGAATTACACCTACAAATCATGTAAGAATCGCAAGTCGCTATACGCTCATGGAGACATCTATGGTGTATAGTAGCAATTGACCATATGAGAGGATTCACTTACCTCTCACCACTACTCAGCTTTAAATTTGTAGAAAGTGCTTATAATTTGTTCTTTATTTCTTCCAAATAAAGCTGCATGCCACAGAAATAAATTCTCTGGTTTTATTAATTATTGAACATTGAGAATACTTAAATTTATATCCTGACGGACCAGGATAATTAATATTATTTTCACTCATTATTAACGTATCAACATTAACTATTATAATGAACAACACTTAAAGCTAAGCAGACAAACACGTGAGTACTAGGCACAATTAACGCAAGTCAAAAGTAGTCTTATTAAATGAACTTCTTTATCACTATTTTACTAAGCAAAAGTAACGTATCTCTGAGTTATGTACATTTCGCTTAGGAAAAGTGAGTTAGTTACGTCTAATTCCCTTAGGTAAGAAATTTTGAGGTATGTCTTATTTTATTAGCGATTTTCAATGCTTAGCAGGTTATAGTTCTTTTCGCTTAGGAAATATGATAAGTTTGATATAGAGCTGTTGTAAAACGGTGAAATATAGAAATGGAAAAATTTTGAGAGACGTCATTTTAGCTTAGGAGGGTATTATAAATTTTTCTAATGAATTATTTGAGGGAAATTTTTTTAAGTTTATTCTTGAATTTTACACTTATTTATTCATAAAACGAAAATGGTTGCAATTAGCCAAGGGAAGTACTTACAAAAAATGTTCGTTTTTCATTTTTACATCACATCGTTGAAAAATATACAGGGTGTTCCATTTGAAAAAATTGAGAAAATTCGATTTAAATGTTCTTAATTGAAAAATAATTTTTGGCCACCCTATACATTTTTAGGAAATGAAAATGATTCAAAAACATTAATTATATGTCTCGTAACTGGTATAACATAAGTTTTTCTTAAAACCTATAATTGTGACTGTGATGATTTTTTAAATATCCATCTGCAGATTACATAATTTCAACAAAAAAATTCATTACATCCAAGTGGTCGGGAGATATTCAATGCTAATATAGGAATAAATAGAGCCTAGAAAGAGGCTCCAAAAAATGTACTGATATACATAGCATTCCAAGATCATTTCTAAAATTTTTGAAAATGCCGGAAGTATCGTTATAGGCCGTAAGTCTTTAAGTTCTTGAGGAGAGTCTATTTTTGCTACAGGGCGTGTTGTTCCTGTAGCAAAAATAGACTCTCCTCAAGAACTTAAAGACTTACGGCCTATAACGATACTTCCGGCATTTTCAAAAATTTTAGAAAGGATCTTGGAAAATCAGTTACGCAATCACCTAGTTGTTAATAATATCCTGCCAAACACTCAATCTGGTTTCAGACCTGGGTATAGTTGTGGCACTGCCCTTCTCAGCATAACCGATGACATCATGACGGAAATTGATAATAAGCATTTTGGGGCTCTAATTCTACTTGACTACAGTAATGCCTTCGATATGATTGGCCACGAGATCCTATTCTCAATTCTCCACTATATTGGACTAAGCAACTCAGCAAGGGAATTAATTAAACATTATTTATCAGATCGATCTCAAAGAGTGATATTGGAGGGAGAAATGTGAGATAGCTGTAATATCTCAACAGGTATTCCACAAGGATCAATATTGGGGCCGCTCATTTATACAATATATACATTAAACTTTCCCTCTATCTTAAATACATGCAAAGTTCATATGTACGCTGATGACACCCAACTATATCACTTTTTTGAGAAGCATAACTATAGAGCTGCTATTACTGGTATAAATAAGGATATAGATGAGCTAATTAGTCTATCAAAGAAGCATGATTTATTAATAAACTCGTCAAAGTCATCGGTTCTGCTATTTGGAAGTATTCAGCCAGACGCTGTCGAAATTAAATTGGGGGAGGATAAGCTTAAAATTGTTGAAAAGGTAAAGAATTTGGGTGTAATTATTGACAAAGATTTAAGATTTTCTGATCAAGTGTCCTATATGCTGAAAAAGGCATATGGTAAACTAAAAATGTTGTATTCCCATAGACATGTTTTCAGCGTGAAATTAAAAACATTATTATGTAATAGCCTTGTCCTTTCCCAATTTAACTATTGTGATTATGTATATGGACCATGCCTAACTGTTAGAGACAGCAATCGAATACAAAAGGTTCAAAACTCATGTCTGCGGCTTATCCATGGAATTCGTAAATATGACAGAATATCCCATACATTGTCTGTGACGAGGTGGTTAAATATGGCAAACCGAAGAAAACTCCACACGAATGTTCTTTACTACAAAATATTAATTAAAAAAATTCCTCCATATTTAAGCGAAAAAATTAAGTATAGAACTGACGTTCATAATGTAAATGTTAGAAGAAAGGAACAGATTACAATTCCTCAACATAAAACGGCCATGTTTCAACGATCCTTTTCATTTAATATTGCAAAGAATATGAATGCTCTCTCGGTAAACCTTCGGTCAATGACGCTGCGGAAATTTTATAAGTATGTGTATGATTTATTATTTTCAAAACAAGAGAGGAGTCAGTAGTGCTTGTTTCTAGTGTACATTGGTGGCTAAATTTTTAATATGTAAAATAAATCTGTATGTTATACATAAAAAGCTAAAATTCAATCTTTTTGATTACTTTAATGATGCTAACTAATGTTGCCTCACCCCAGGTTCAAGAAGAATAGCAGACATTCTTAGTCTGAATCTTGCACCTTTTAATTTAGTATATAACATTTTGTGTATTGCCGTTGTTACTTTGTACTCGTTTATTTATTGTTATATATTTAAATTAATAAATTATTATTCTATTTAAAAAAAGGCACTTGGTTCTGTAATTTCGTTTTGGCTCGCCCTGTATGTCCGAAAATAATTTCCAGTTATAGACTTTTTTATCTAGCTTACTTGCAATTTTTTAAAAAATTTCTAGCTATTGTAGAACTCAAGATATCGAGGTCCGACACACTATTACCCCACCTTGTATAACGAAAATATTTTTTTAATATCCACTTCAGTTGTGCGTTGATCTCTAAGTTCAATAGATCATAATTTCTTCCACTGACAATTAGTAATTTAGTGAGTTCATTAATAAATGTGTGCAGAAATTGAATACGAAAACATTTCTAAAAATAATTCATTTGAAGAGACCGAAAGGGAGCCTATAAAAAACCCGTCCACATAAAAAACAGCACCGCAAGGCACACCAATCGACGGTTAACAAATTATGATAATCCTTTCCTATTCATCTTTTTTAAAATGTTTGAAAAGTGAATTTCCGACGGCCACTTGATATATTTCGGTACACAAATACGACATCAAGAAATGTCAACTCCACCGTATGTGATATCCGAAGGCAACTGCAAGCCCGAGTAACTACAATAATAAAATTCATGTTACACTTAAATATACGATAATTTTAGGTGTTTTATTGGCGCTGAACATTTTTGTTTTCGGTCGTTTAACGCGCTAAGAGGCCCGTTTTATATGGTTAAGTTGTTAACTTTGATTTTATGATCATACCTTTTAATTTTAATGCTTTTCGAAGAAATGTCATTACAGGAAATTTATCAAGTAGTTAATTTTTACACGCGTTTGTTTGTCTTTGAGCGTGTCTCGTTACTGGTATGTTATTTTAGTATGTGAAAACAAAAGAGTAAATCACTTTCATGGAGCTCTGTATAACAACAGAAAATTCCGAGGGGCGATCGCGCCGAGAAAAGCTGTGCTAAATAAGTACAGAGTGGCCCGACGAAAACTTGACATGAAGGTTTTGGGCGATTATATTTTTCCCAATTGTATTAACTAATCAACATTTTGCATTTCAGGTCATGTGTCAAAATGCATCCAATCAGTGAAAGCGATCGATAACACGCATACATGTGGTGTTAACAGCCAAGGCACAAATGATATGTTCAAATGTCAGTTTGAAATTCAACAAATGTCAAATTGAAAATCAATTTGGAAAAATATCACAAAGGTTTGGTAATGATCCAAATGATTCAATAAATCAAATTGTATTAGAAAATACACCCAAAAACACCATTAAAAGTAAAAAATATACTTGGAAAATGTTTTTAGAATTTTGTTCAATCAGAGCATACGAGTTGAATAGAGAACGCAGTTTGAATGAACTGGCTTTGATATTAAAAGATTATGCAGTGAACATGAGAAAAGTTGATGTTGAGTTAATGTCGGTGTGGCCAATCTAACTAAAATAATTACAAGTAGCTGGCACTTTCGCTTATACCGGAAGTCGATACCAACTTGCTTATTTCAAATGGAACATCCTATAGATTTTGGGGTTTTCGAAAAGAGCATAAAATTCTGAGTCGAAAATATGCAGCCTTCCTATACCTATACCTAGCCGTTTCAGAGATATTTGACATTTTATAGAAAATTTGACAAGTGCAACGGTTTGCAAGAACCGTTATAACTTTCTTCGTGTAAAAGATCTTCATTTGCTTCTTGTCACGTAAAAAGAACACAAGGAGATGTACGTTCTACAACTGAAATAAATTCAATAAAATCATACCAAGTGTTCCGAAATTAGCGTTACATTTTGTCAAATTCAAACCGCGAAAAAATGTTTAGATCAAATGGAATACACCCTGTATTTTTTTACGTCACGTTGTGTAAAATTGAATTTCCTTTTTTCTGATGGAGGTTAATGTTACAACTTTTTGAAATATTTGCGATTTTATTAGAAATTCATGAATTCTTGTAATCATTTCATCAAAATAGCCATGATTAGAAACAATCAGTCATTATCTTATGTCAAAAAATGCCAGCACGTTTAAATTACACCCACGAAGACTTTTTAAATTTGTTTATTATTTATGGAGAATGTGATAAAGTAATATCAAGAACTTGCTACTCGATATCCAGAAAAACGGAAACCGTCACCAAACACTGTAAAACGCATACTGGAAAATTTTAAAAATTATGGCTCTGTCAAGGCAAAAATGCAAAGAAGAAAGCCTATTGTTGATGACGAAAACATTGAAATAGTCATTCTGGGATACTTTCATGCATTTCCAAGGATGTCATTAAGACAAGCTTCTCTGGAATCGGGACTATGCAAGAATTCAATACACAGAATCTTATTAAAACATAAGTTTCACCCGTTTTCATTCCATATGGTTCAAGGATTAAAAGAAACAGATTTCCTAAGAAGACAGAATTTTTGTGAGTTTATTCTAATAAGGTCTGAGGGTCACGACTCTTATTTGGGAAATATTATATGGACAGATGAAGCAAAATTTACTAAAAATGGACTTTTTAATAGACACAATTCGCATTATTGGAGTGACTCAAATCCTCATATGTTCAGTGAGCGATACTTTCAGGAAAGTTGGCAGTTCAATGTTTACGGTAAATTAAATTTTCTCTTCTGATAATATGTATAGGTAAATTTCATTCTTTCTAATGTAGTTCTTGTCCTCATCCAACCTCACACTGAAAGGTCTGGATGACTCACCCACATAACATTTATCACATTAAATAACGAGAAAAAATTTATCAAAGAAGTTCTAGTACAAAATTAATATCCTGAAGCCTTTGTTGATAGAGTTTTCATAAATGTTGAAAATAGGGACAATGAGGTACGACAAAAACCTGAACGTCATTATACAGCAATAATTCCTTATGTATACGGATTATCGGAAAAGCTACGCCGTATAGGTGACAAATTTGATGTTAGGACGATATTTCAAACGGGGAACACTCTAAGATCTATTTTAACAAAAACAAAACCGATAAACAGGGGGTAGAATTCAAAAAACTGTATTTATAATATCCCGTGCGAATGTGATAAATGTTATGTGGGTGAGTCATCCAGACCTATCAGTGTGAGGTTGGATGAGCACAAGAACTACATTAGAAAAAATGAAATTCAGAAATCAAAGATTTGTGAACATGCTTGGGAAAACGGACATAGAATAAACTGGGACTCGGCAAAAATATTAACAAAAGAAGCAGATACCAAAAAAAGAAAAATTAAAAAATCAGCAATAATCTTGTTAAATGAAGACAAGTGCGTATCGAATTGTTCTATAGATATTTGTACAACCTAGCCACCAATGTTAAAAGAAGAACTTAACAAACTCAAGATTATCTAAAAGAAAATATCATCAGTTCTATGTTCTGTGTAAGTAGTAAATATCTATGGAAATAACATAAACAGAATCTTAAAGCTGTGTATTTGACATACACAGCAAAAAAGCTTTGAAAACGGAAAGAGACTACTTTCCGAAACGTCAGCAAAATACATTATTTCTGTGTCTATTCCGATTTATATTATTTGTAAAAAAATAACCACTGACTGTTCCTTTGACGTAAACGTCACAGGGACAGAGGCTTTTTTCTAATAATTCTATCATTGTGTAGACTCGGTGATTTGTTTTTGAAGAGGACAGTACATGTGGTAGAAAACCCAAATAAAAAGAAAGAATATATTCCATAAATGTTTAATATCGATGCATATTGCGCAATAAATAATGTCATTATTACATTTTATAATGATTTTCTTTATCTAATTTTACAATTAACCTAAAAGGGCATATAATCAAAGTATGTGCAGATGTCTCCAGTTATTTCGCATGTTCACATGCGTACTATAGTAACATTCCGTATTGCATTTGAGCACTATCTGAACATTCCGTATCGAATTCGGCACTCCGTTAACGATTGGTGGGATGAATTTAAAGTAGCGAATCAAATTTCTACGGGTGCCGAAATCTATACCGGAATATTAAAATGCAAGCGGTCAAATATGCATAAATTATGGTGAAGGTGTCGGGATTTCGACTTATCATTTGTGATAGAAACATTCAAATTGGCTTAAAATGAATACAGACTGCACCTTATGGACAAAAACATATAATAATTGTCAGACAGGTAAAATAAATAAGCATACAAAAACTCCAATTGGTAAATTCCCTTCGCATAGATATTGTGTTCATTACCTCCCTCCGGAGGTTACTCTTATTTCTTACTGTAGTTGAACGTTTTACTCGGCAGAGACAGAAACAGTTCTGACAAAATATGTGTCGTTTTGGTGTCTACAGACCAGGGCGCTCAATTTGAATCTAGGTTATTTTTACAATTTTCAAAATTCCTAGGTTTTCATAGAATACATACTACTGCATATCATCCTCAAAGTAATGGGTTAGTTGAAAGATTTCACAGAACTCTAAAAACAACGTTGATTGCCAAATCAATTCCAGGAATTGGAAGAGTGAACATCCAATTATTTTATTCGATTTGCCAGCAATGCCAAAAGGTGATTTACAATGCTCTTCTGCGGAACTTGTTTTTGGTCAACCGTTAGGTCTTCCTGGGGAATTTTTTATTAACTCACGATTATATAGACCCGCCGATTCTCATAGCAAAATTTTGTGAACATTTTAATAATCTCAAAGTGACATATTCAAAACAACATATTTTAGAAAAATCATTTGTTAATCCTGATATACATAATTATATAATATTATTATATAGCACTTATTTGAATACAATAAATTATACCAAATATTCATATGAATAATTTTTGTATTGAATATTGTCTGAAAGTTATTTGTGGCATTCTACGAATATTCTTTCCTTTTATTTGAGTTTTCTACCGCATGTATTATCCTCATCAAAAACAAATCACCGAATCTGCAAAATAATAGAATTATTGGAAAAAAGCCTCTGCGCCTTTTTACAAATAATTAAATCGGAATAAACACAGAAATAATGCATTTTGCTGACGTTTCGGAAAGTAGTCTCTTTCCGTTTTCAAAGCTTTTTTTCGAATAACTATTATTTGTTGTGTATGTTAAACACATAGCTTTAAGATTCTGTTTATGTTATTTCCATAGATAGTTACTACTTACACAGAACCAATGATATTTTCTTTTAGATAATGTTGAGTTTGTTAAGTTCTTCTTTTAACATTGGTAGCCAGGTTGTACAAATATCTACAGAACAATTCGATACGCATTTATCTTCATTTAATAAAATTATTGCCGATTCTTTAGTTTTTGTTTTTTTTTTGTTATCTGCCTCTTTTGTTAAAATTTTTCCCGACTTCCAGTGTATTCTATGTCCGTCTTTTAAAGCATGTTCACAAATCTTTGATTTCTGAATTTCATTTCATTTTTCAATCTTGCCACACCATCAATCAGGCTTTCGAAAATCATATAGTACCACTACGGCATTATTGAATCTTACTGATAATATATTTAGGGCTTATGACAATAAATTAGTGAGTGTACTGGTATCACTCGATTACTCAAAGGCGCTTGATACCATAGACCACGATCTACTCTGTGCCAAACTACATTACTATGGATTTGATGATAATTCAGTGCATTTTTTCAATTGTTACCTAAAAGATAGATACCAACAAGTGTGCATTCTTGATAAATCATCTCAGGCAAGTCCTATCATCTCAGGTGTCCCACAGGGCTCGATACTCGGCCTCTTGTTATTTTTAATTTTTACCTCGGACAATACGTTCTTCTATTCTTCAGACTTATGCAGATGATACTCAGTTACTGAAATGCTTTGACTTGCATGCAGTTGATGAAGCCTCACTTGAAATTAATCGCGATCTTAAATCAATCTACACATACTCAGTCAACCATAACCTCAAGTTTAACCCAAATAAAACTGCAGTCATCGTCTTTTGCCCAGATAAACAACGGACTGATGTAAAAAGCAATCTAATATTACGATTAAATGATACTCAATTATTTTTCTCTGATACGTCAAAAAATCTAGGACTATTATTAGATGAGAAGCTTCGATTTACGAGCCATGTTTCTAAACTCTTGCAAAGATCTTATATACGGTTAAAAATGTTATATGCTAATAAACATATTATGGACTCAAATCTAAGAAAGTAGCTGTGTGAGTCATTAGTTATGTCCATCTTTAGCTATTGTAATATTGTATATTTTCCCTGCCTTGATCAAATTACGAAAAATCGAATCCAAAAGGTACAAAACAACTGCTGTCGCTTCATATTCAATCTACGTAAATATGACCATATGTCTCTCAAATTCCATGATTTGCATTGGTTAAGAATCGAAGATCTAGTAAAGTTCAGCTTTCTTGTCTTTCTCCATAAACTACTTCTCACATCATCACCTCGATATCTCAAAGATAAACTTATTTCCCGAAAGTTTGTTCACTCGGTCAACGTCAGACAGACGAATATGCTTACTATGCCTCAGCACACTACTGCTATGCTTAATAGGTTGTTCAAATTCAATGCAGTAAAACTGTACAATAGTATTCCCAATGGCTATAAGCTTTTAAGTTGTAACCAATTTCATAAAAGTATAAAAAGATACTTGTTTGCAAAACAGTAACGGGATATTTCATTTAACCTAGTTCATATACTTTCGTCTATCTACCCTAATACTTCTTTCGCCATATTGCCTTCTGCTGCTTTCTTTTTCTTCTGTTTATATACTTTAGATTCATTTTTAACTATTGTAAAATTTAGTGTTAGATATAATGTTTATTGTTAAGTTTAGGAATTGTTCTACTTCTCTTAAATTAGCCTTAATATTTGTTACTCACTCTCTGTATGGTTAAGTGTAAGAGTAGCCTTGAGCTAAACTTCGCCATGCTCACCCAACATCATTTGTATATATGTATGTACAATTATTTCTTTTTTCTTTTACCACTTTCTAAATAAAGACGATCTATTATTATTATTATTATTATATATCTAATGTGCTCATCTAACCTCACACTGAAAGATCTGGATGACTCACCCACACAACATTTATCACATTCGCACGAGATATTGTAAATACAGTTTTTTGAAATCTACTCCCGGTTTATCGGTTTTGTTTTTGTTAAAATAGATCTCAAAGTATTCCCCGTTTGATTATTCACATCAATTCGATTGTATTATATGATATACGAGCTATTTATAAAAAATTGAAAAATGAAGTCAAAGAAAGACTCCAATAAAACAATTTTGCAATTTTGTAGCCGTTTCATTCATAAGCGACGCACAAATTGCACGTATTTGTATCCAGATTCTTTTAACAATAAACTAGCAACCGTCAAATGCATATATTGTCCTTATTCTGTTGGAATAACTTCCGTAACATGAAAAAAACCTACCTTCAGATGAATCTACGTCTGAGGCACGTCTTTTATGGCCGAGCCTTAATAAACTGCTAACCGAAAACTGTCTGGAATTATTACTACAATGGGCCCTGCCATTGTATTCTTGATTTGCACCACTGAAATCCGTCACATGTCCATCAAACGTATACATTTTAGCTTTAAGATTATTTCACACGTGCTGTTGAGTTTCCCAGCCCCAGAGTCACCTCCTTTAAAGCATATTAAAAACAAACAAACACTTATTACTATGAGAATCAGAAAAGAACTTAAAGCGGCAATAAATCTTCACTTTGCGCCGTCTTTGAAAACGGATGGCATGATAATATTATCAACGTCAAAACGGATTTATAGAGCGGATTATTTCAATTAGAGCCCCGCGTTAATTTGACACGCTCAAAATTAAAATTAATGTTTTGTTTACGGATTTCTATAATTTGATTATGCCACAACGGTATCTGAACTGAAAACTGGCAGAGATTTCAGCAAAGACCTGAAATATCTAAGGCGGCTCAAACGGCCCCCCCACCACTTAATGACTTAATTTAAGGCTTAAAAGAGGGCGGGTTCAATTTAAGATGGGTAGGACGCGGAAAATATGCATTTCGTGCATTAGAAACGGGTATTGAGATGGAAGAAAATATATATTGTAAGACTTTATTCGCCTTCATCGGCCGAATGTAAAAGTAAAGTAAATTTTATTCCTTAACAAAAAGCTATCTATTACAACTACATATACAGAGTGGTCCGATAGTGCGTCAAAGTTCAATATCTGCCTTAATAGAAGACTTTGGAAAATTATTTTTTTATGGAAGTGGTAGGAAAAGGGCGCACATTTTAAAAATATTTTGAAATATTCAGGGTGACTGGCTACAGCGGAGCATATATATGGTATGTGTTTACGCACAAAATAATTTTAGCGGACGTGCAAACGCGAGAAGATACTCACTGCAATATCCAAATAGAATACAGCCAGACCATAAGATTTTCAAAGATCTGTTTCGTCGTCTGGGAGAGACGGGTTCATTTCGCCATAAAGACGATGTAGGATGACAGAAATGAGTGACTCCAGATCAAGAACTAGAAATTTTTTGCTCGTGTGGATGAAAATCCTCAAGTCAGCTCAAGTCGTTTAGCAGCGGCAACAGGGGCAAATAAACAATCTGTCCTAAGAGTCTTATGTATAGAACGCTTCTATACATATCATCTCACTGCTGTACAAAACTTACTTCGAAGGGATCTTCCACTGAGGCTACAATTTTGTTAACAGGGATCGAAATTTTGTTAAGAACACTTTATTTACCGACGAAGCAATTTTTACTCGCCGAGGCGTTTTTAACTGAAGAAATACCCATTACTGGGAAGTAGAATTAGAAAATCCTCATGTCGTTATAGAAAGGCATCTTCAGCAAGAATTTAAGATTAACGTTTGGTGTGGTATCATCGGCAATCAATTATTGGGACCATTTGTCCTTCATCCAAATTTAAATGGATAGTCTTATTTGTTTTTTCTTCAAAATACTCTTGCTGATATATTACATGGACATACGGAACACAATGTGGTTCATGCAAGATGGAGCTCCCCTCATTTCTCCATTGAAGTCAGGAATTATTTTGATGAGACTTTCCCACGCAGGATCGGTTGAGGAAGTGAGTTTGCTTGGCGACCAAGGAGTCGTGATTATAATCCTTTGGATTATTATGTAATAATAATAATAATAATAACAATTATTCCACATAAGTGAGCAAACTAACAATACATATATATTTATGAATAAAAAATCGGACTGGAAGCGGCTGGAACCTTCCCACTCGGTGGATCTTTGAAGCCGAAAAGAGCATTAAATTGTGTGACAAAACGGCACTAAACGTAATCCGATTTCATCCAAAACCTTTTCAGATCTTCTGGGGCACTAAAAAACTCTCAACTTAATGAATTTACAATCATCTATGCGAGTTATTACCTACATTCTCGCTCGTTGAATTAGGATATTAACAACTTTAACATCACTAGAACAACTAAGAAAGTCTAGTTATCCTAAATACTACAGATTTGTAAAGCAACAAACTGAAAATTGGTAAAGTGATAATCTATAATAAATTCACCAACGAAGGTACAGAAAGCATGTGATTGTTACATCTACCTTTAAAGTTTGTGACAATCCACTAAAAGTTACAAATATGCCGAAATCTTATTAACACGACATGACACCAACGTTATCGGATGACAAACGATGACAATGACAATCGTCAAAATTTATTCATTGCAATCCGATCGTTCGCGGCTGTATTTGTTAAATGAAACATTAGCATTTCAGAAATTTAGTAGATTTTAGAGGAATATTTGTAGTTTAATTCTTCGATTTGTCTGTATATATTTAAAAACGGCACTAAACGTAATCCACTCTACTTCGAGAGCAGTGAAGAAACCCTCACACGTGAATTGACACGTGATGTGACGAGTTTCACGACGTAACGGCTACGCGCATCGATCATGTCATGCGAAATGCGATCTATGCTTCATATTTGCTTTGTTTTTAATTTTTTTCACGGAAACCAAATCGAAAGGGTGGAAGTGTGATATATCGTTGAAATCAGAATTTTAACTGCTTTTCAATGGTTCCATTGCAAATTGAAAGTAATTATAAAATAAACAACTTGTTGCGTCAAAATGGCACTAAACGTAATCCGATCTCAACCAAAACCTTTTCAGATCTTCTGGGGCACTAAAGAAACGCACGTGCAAAGTTTTATTCACATCCGTTCAGTAGTTTCGGCGTTATCGTACTAACACACATACACATATACACACACACACAGACATTTTTCAAAAACCACTTTTTTGGGTTCCTAGGACCTCAAAACGTAATTTACGTTTTTGAACAAATTTTAGTAACCTCTCACAATTTTATTGTGGAGAGGTTAAAATTTGTGGAAAAGGCGGAATTCAACCATTTTGGATTAAATATCCAAAATATTTGCTCTTCCACTCAACCTAGAAGTTGCTAAATATCACAAAAAGTATATAGATATCTTAGCTATATAACAAACTGAAAATAACAATTATAATAATGAACAAATTGAAAGACAAAAAAAGACAAAGAATGGGTACCTAAATTACTAAGAAAAATCACTATTACTTATTCATGCCAAGTAAGTAGGGTCTTCGAATGTTAATATTATGAATGTCCGTTCTAAATCTTAGTTTATTGAGTAAATACTGAGGTTTATTAGTTGTAATAATTTTATGGTGGGGATGTGTGGGGACATATGAAGTCCTTAGTCTATGCAAATACTTTCAACCCAAGAGAAGAACTGTGGGACAAAATACAAAACGCAGAGGACAGGAAAATGTATTTTTCAATGTAAGAACATCTGTTATGAATAGAATTAGAACAGGCATAGAAGTATAGGTGGAGACCATATCGAACATTTACTTTAAGTTGTAGCAATGGGGTTTTTGCATGGGGGAAAGTTTATAATGTCATTTAGTCAACTTTTACGTTATTTTTTATTCTTCTAATAAGAGTAGATCCTTATTTTAGACAATCTTTAGTTCATAAGAAAGTGAGAAAGAGTTTACGCTGTTATTACCATTTTGTACTAAAATTGTGTTTATATTAACGAAGAAACTTTCAGTATTGCAATTCATTTTCTACCTGACTTGTAGCCGACCCAAATTTTTGTTACGTTTGTTATAAATTTGTCTGTGATTTACTTATGTATGTTATTTACTTAATTGTCTTTATTATATACAATGTTTTTTATATAACTTAGGAGGTAAGCTTATATGTTACTTAATTTATTTTTATTTGTTTTCTTTTCTTGGCGACTAAAACAAAATTCTAATGCAAATTTTACGACGCCAAATATACTACCCTAAATGCATACGACGCGCCTTCTGAAAATTCCCGTTCACAACGAAATAAGATGAAGATGTTAAGAGTTTAGCGCCCCTTAAATAATATTTAGAAATTATTGCCGCTCTAATTGGGGATAATAGTGTTGATATGTGTTGACGTCTTTAGTTGTTTCCGTATGGATGGTGGTAATAGGATCGTTTATTTTAATTTTAATACCATTATATTACGGATAATGGCTGTTTGTCGTGTTTGCTAATTATATTTTATTGAACTGACTGTTGATTTAAGATATTTCCGGTTTAACTGGGTGTGAATTTTTTATGAGACCGCAAAGAAATAGAGCTATCGGCGTAGGGAAAGTATAAATAAATTCATTATGTGAATATTTAATTTTTTGTTTGTAATACATTGTTCAACAGGTAAACACCCAATTACATAACAGGAAAGTACAGAAAAAAAATACATGTAACTAAAAATATAGTCGTCCCTTATAATGATCAGAATAGATCTTATAATTTTCGTAAAGTCAACTTTATATTATTATATTTATTATCACACGAACTATTGTTGGAAAAAATGGAGAAATACGGAATTAGAGGAGTAGCATTAGATTGGTTAAAAAGCTATTTATCAAATAGAAAAGCCTTAGTAAAAATTAATAAAATATTAAGTAGTCCAGAAAATGTGACATATGGTGTTCCACAAGGAACAGTTTTAGGTCCGCAATTATTCCTTTTTTACATAAATGACATGCTGAAATTAAATATAAGTGGAGATATCATCGCATATGCTGATGATACTGCTCTAACATTCCACGGTACAGACTGGTCTGAGGTCACCAAAAAAAGCGAAAAGGGACTGTTTAAAATTAAATGCTGGATCGACAATAACTTGTTAAGTCTCAATCATGCAAAAACAAAGTTCATTACTTTCAGCAATAGTTCAAGACTACAACCGAAAATTGACAATTTAAAATTCCACGAAAAATGTGACTTAATAAACTGCACGTGCAAGAATGTAATTGGGAACACTACAAACATTAAATATCTGGGTCTTATAATAAATGAGACAATGAGATGGAATGAACATACCGAATATCTTAATACAAGACTAAGAAAACTTGTCCATGTATTCTATAAGCTTCGCAACATTCTTCCAATTAATATTTTAAAAATGACATATAAATCACTGGTAGAATCAATACTTACCTACGGCATTATAATATGGGGTGGGACATATAACAGCCAATTGAAAAATATAAAAATAACACAAAAATGGATACTTAAAGTAATGCTGTGGAAAAATCGAAGATATTCTACAGAACAACTTTTTCTAGACAGTAATGTCTTCAATTTAAATGGATTATATATCCTTAATGTAGCAAAATTTATCTACAGAAATAGGGAACTAAGAGTACCAACAAACCACATACACAATACAAGGCAAAATGAACGCAATGCGCTTTTTACACCTAGACCAAATTCTAATTTGTACAAAAAATCTCTTGGCGTCACTGGTCCAAAGATATATAATATTATTCCCGAATACATAAAAGCAATAAATAATTACAAACTATTCTGTAAAAAGCTGTCAATATTTATCATGCATAATTTACATTTATTTGAACAAATATTCTCATAACTTCTAATTCAATTATTGCACTTAATCTCCATAATTTTATAATAATTATTAATAATTCATTATTAGTCTTTTATTTGTTAGTTTTAGTTTTTAGTTGTTAGTTAGTAACGAATACGATATGTACATTAATATTGTTAATAATAATATCTTAGTGAAATATTAAGGCACAAAACGATTTCCTTGTGAAATCAGGTGCATTTATACAATAAAGAATAACTGTAATCATAATATTGTAAAATTGGATTAAAAATAAAGTTATTATTATTATTATAGACTTAAGCCGTGCACTTTCTCGGCCGAAGCCGGAAAAAATGTACCGACCCCTCGCGCGCGCCGTTGGGGTTCGGCTCTGTGGGGACCCGGGCCTGTCCCGGGCCCATTGCTGTTGGGGATCGGCTCGGTTAACGGGGATGAAATTCATCACGTCCCATTAATCCGGTGGATGTTTCGGTTTTCTATCCTTCGTCGTTCAAAAACGTTCGTCGTTATTATTATTATTATTATTATTATTATTATTATATAGTTTAATATTTAATACCGATTGGTCATTTCTCGAAAATTTTGTCGACGCCAATCGTGCTATAGATGTTTTCTATACAAAATTCTACTCAGTACTTGATCAGTGTGTGGCACACAGGCATGGCACAACAAGAAAGTACCCCCCATGGTTTACTGGAGAAATTATTGCTGAAATTAAATAAAGAATGGTGTTAAATCAACTAATAGTAATTACTATAAAGAAAAGTTTAGAACCCTAAAAACCTCCATTAAATGGAAAATAAAGGAAGACTATATAAATTACATTAACTCAATTCAAAACTCCATTTCAAACGATTTGGGAATTTTGGTCATATGTACAAAATAAAAATAACTCTTCGAGAATACCAGGGATACTATACTTAGAAAATAATGAATTTAATAGTCCTCCGAGCATAGTCAACGCATTTGCAGATTTCTTTCATAGCATATATGAAAAAAAAATTTCAGCTGTAATTTACCAAGAGCGCTAATAATCACGCGATGTCTATCTCTAATAATGAATCGAAAGCTTGTTGCTTAGGAATTACCCGACGCCATAAGGCGGAGGGTAATTACTTAAAGCAACAAGTTTGAGGGTCATTATTGGAGAAAATTATAAGGATTTATCAGTGCACGCGGTAAACTCGGTGAGATAATTTTTTTAAATCCTAATAATATGACAAATCGTGAATGTGACATTTTAAATAAATTATAAAACTGTCAATAATTTTTCGTTGCATAGCAACATAAGTGATAATCTCCCTATTGTTATTGTTTGCTGGTCTTAACTAACGACGATTGTGTAATATTGCAGAACGATTTAAACAATTTGCAAAACTGATTCATTCAAAATAAACTCCATTTAAATATTACATTACATTTACCGGCAGCTAATGGCAATTTGTTGTCTAGATACCACTGTGATAGTCTGTCAAGGTTATGCTGTAGGCGGTAACAGTCTTCAGTACTCGTTATAACTGTAAAGATCTCTAAATCATCTGCATATAGCAGGCAACAAACGTCTAGAATATCCACTATATCATTAATGAATATTAATATTGAATAGTAAAGGACCTAGCACCGACCCCTGAGGGACACCTGATGACGCCAAGAATTCCTTAACTCCATTATACGCGACATATTGTATTCGATTTGACAGATAAGATCTAAATAACTGTAGCAGTGAATAAGATAAACCTATTTCATGTAACTTACGAAATAGAATACTATGGTTTAGGGCCGGCTTTATAATATCGGATTAAACTGCAGAGTACAGGCTAAACTACGGATTTGAAAAAAGTCTGTTTTATAATGTCAGTTTATAAATTAATTACGTCACAGTAAGGTTAAATTTCAAACGGTGGATGGGGATCGTTTAAACCATGGATTATCAAATGTCAGAATATTCATAACCTCAGAATTAATAAAATTGTATATTTGATGGATGTATTCGAAATACGTGATTATTTACAATCTGATGATGACAAAAATTATAAATACGCTCAAATAGTTCTGGGAATTTTAGAATCAGACCTATAGTTATATGGAAGAATGTAATGAGAAAACTTTGAGTTGATTTACATTATCTAAGCAGTCAGTTATTATTTCATTGGAACCAATTGAAAATTTATTATCTGACAGAAAGGTAAAGATTTATTTTTGATTAACCTCACAGTTCTATGCATATTTGCTTTATTGTTACCAGCGTTTTTGGAAGTGTACACAAATCAACTACCTCGTGTATAATTAAAAATGTTCCTCTAATAAAATTATCTCGTATTCAGTATTTGCGGTTCTATTGCACTCCATTTTTAGAAAAATAACTTGAAAGGCATGTCAAAATGCCATAATAGGTTAGAATCAAATTAAGTGAAGTTGTAATTTCTGGTGAACAGTAGTACCAACTATATAAATTTCATTTTATTTTTATATAACAGGCATTTGTAAAGTAAAGTTTAAATCATGGTTTAATCCTAAGTTTAAACTTAAGATAAACGTAGGGTTAATCTAACATTATAAAACTGGGCCTTAGCCTGTCGAAAGCCATAGTAAAGTTAGTATAGATAGCATCAGTTTGGCCCTCTACATCCAAAATTTCAGCTATGTATTGTGTAATAGACAATAAATTAGTAGTAGTTAAACGTCGCTTTATGAAAACCCGCTACAATACGACGAGATTTGATTGCTGACACTTGAATAAATTGTATCATGTACTTACAGTATTTCCAGGATTTTACAGAAATTAAAAATGATCAAAGTAGGTCTAAAATTAGTTATATTAAATTTATCTCCTTTTTTTTATAAATCGAACATAGTAGTGGTGAGAGGTAAGTGAATCTTCTCATTTAGTCAATTGTTACTATACACCATAGATGTCTCCATGGGCGTATGGTGACTTGCGATTCTGCAAGTACCTGAGAGCGGCGACCTTTCAGTCCTAGGTGAATTTAACCTACTGTTATAATATATGATTTGGGGGAACTTAGCAGGCAAATACCTCGACCTGCATTGAATTACACCTTACAAATCATGAAAGAATGGTAGCCAGTATCATTTGTCAATTCCCTGATCAGATATAGACCGGTTTCGAACTTATTAGTTCTCATCAGTATGCCGTAGGTCTGGTCAGGGAATTGACAAATGATATTGGCTACCATTATTTCATGATTTGTAAGGTGTAATTCAATTCAGGTCGGGGTATTCGCCCGCTGAGTAGCTGTTTCGTGCAAATCATATATTATAAATTGAACATAGTTTAGATTGCTTCCAGATGACCGGAAATGAACAGGTGTTAAGGCATAATATATTTAGGCTAATGTAAAGGTTTCTTGTAATTTTGTAAAGGTACCGGTGTTAATAAAGCCTATGTTTGAAATGTGGTTCGGTTTCCATAAAAACCGTAGGCAAGCGGCACCCATACCAAATGCAAATCCCATATATATATAACAAGGGTTGGTGAAGAATCTATACCGTTTGAGAGGTTTAAAGAACTTGAAAAAGATTTCTCGTAGAAAATCACCTGCAGATCGGTTCTTGGGGCCGCGATTAAATTCGAATTTGCAAATACTTCCTAAAAATCAATTGTACCCAAAAATCGAAAAATTGGAAATACATTCTAAAATATATCTCAACTCATATCTTCGTTATTAAAAAAGTTAGTAAAAACGCTAAGAGGAATGCCTTTACATCAGACTTGCAATACTTTGTCCTAAAAAAATTCTGAAACTAAGTAAATCACGTCCCTTGTTACATTTATTTGATATCTGTTTTAACGGTAGACTGATCACGCTGCTATTAAAGACACATGTTGGGTTGGCAATCGAAACGAAACCAAACACGAGGCGAGACGCTTTTCCAAGACACGGTGCATGCTTCAGTAGTTTTAGAGGATGTTCTGGCATGGTCTTGATGTGTGGCGTTACGCCCGCCGTGGGACGGACACGCCGACAACAAGACGCCTCTCTCCCTGCCAATCAATTTACAGATTGCCTAATTAATTTGGATAACTTGAAAGAATCTTTTTCAGTAGTGACTTCCCGAGATGTGCGCGTTGTTATTTGAAAATGTAATTACAATGTTGGCCAGAGACAAACATTTTTATAAATCAGTGCTCATAAATTATGTATAGCAGCTTGGATCGTTAATAATTGACAAAATTATATTACTCGAATTTTTCGTATGATCGAATAAAACTGTTTCTTTCAAATACTCATAATTGCCTTTTGCCCTGTATTATCTTATGTAAAGAGAACCACTCCACTTTAAGTTAATGAAGGTTTCCCTCCCACAACACTAGATGGATAGTGTCTTTGGTGGTTTATTCAAATGAAGGTTTTTCGAAAACAATCGCACAAAGACGTAGAATCAGCTGCCAAAGTTCGTTTAAAAGCGTTGCCTCATGCCCATGCCGTCGACTATTGTTAACGCATCTTTTGTGTCGTGCGGCTTTCTTTCTGTGCCTTCCTCTACAGAACTTATAATTCTTATCGTTGTTTACATCCCTCTATATTCGGCTCGTGTAAAATTGCAATACTTCAACGAGTTTCTGGTAATTTTCCCAAAGGTGACTTCGACATAACGAAAATTCCCTTCACGGAAATTTGAGTGTAACAAATTTAATGTTATGAAGACGCTAAAGGTAGAAAATTTATACGTTATAAGTTAATCGAAATAGCAATAGAGTTTTAAGACCAATCAAATATACAGCGTGTTCCAGAACTACAGGCCAAGAACTTAGAGAAGTGGGGTCAAAATAATGTCGAATAAATTTTTTTCTACCAGCATTCGTACTTAATAAAATTTCGGTGGTTTGTAAAGCAGACGAATGCATTTAAGTTGGCTCTGGAAGTAAGTAGAGAGTACAAAATATTCACGACAAAATGCAGAGCTCTGACAATGTAGCCTATAAGTGCTATAAAACCAAACCATTTATTCATTACAAGTGTGTTAAGTACCACAGTATTCAGCAAGTCATGTGTCTAAAATTAGGAAATAAATTCGACTTGTTAAACTAAATAAAATTATAAAAATAATAAAAGTGTAGTAAAGTAAGAATATACCTACTACGACAGTCCAGTATTCCACTATTTCCTACGAAAGGAAATCAATTCGCAAGTTGCGGACACCTCGTGTCTGTAATTTGATAACTATAGAAGGCCAGTGAAGTGATGTTGTGCATTTGCCTATGTCGCACTGATGAGAGCTAATAAGCTCGAAACTAGTCTGCGGCTGGCGATGCACAACAGCACTATATAATAAATAAACACCACAGAAATTAGACAACCCCCCAATTCCAGAAGCCAGGGGCTTGTGCGAAAGGGGGTTACACATTGAAAAAACGCAGACATACAACCATTTCCTCCGATAGTGCCGGAGCCAGGATTCGACCCGGTGGTGCGATACCCGTATGATTAATCGCGATTGCCACCTCGCGCCTTAACCCACTCGGTTATCGACCAGATATTATATAATACTTTAAAAATAAATATTTGCTGTATTATTTCTGCGTGTCGCTAGACTCGAAAATGAAAATCTATTTCAAAATGCAGTATGAGGAATAGCAGGGTAAAAACCATCTTCCTTACACCATAATGTTTTTAAGGAGCGCCTCTGAATGCTTTCTATGTTTTGTATATGTAAGTTATAGTGAGGAGACCAAATAATTGACGAATATTCCAGTTTGGATCGAACAAAATATTGATATAGTAGTTTCAGTGTGTTAATGTCATTAAAGTCGTGGGAACGCCTTATTATAAACCCGAATGTTCTAAAGCTTTCTTTGGTGATTGTATTTATATGACAATTAAAGGATAGTTTGCTGTTAAATTTTACACCGAGGTCGTGAAATGTTGATGGACGTGTAAGCACTGAATTTTCTAAGAAATAATTAAATTCCATATATTGCTGTTTATTAGTCAACGTAAGAGCATTATTACATTAACGTATATTTAACTACAATTTGTTTAATTTACACCATTCACTGATTTTATCTAGCGCAGTTTCTGAAGCCACATATTTACTTTCATCATTTATTTTATTGTACAACTTCATATCGTCAGCATATAAAATACACTCGACACCCAATTCAACTGCAATGTCATTAATGAAGATGTTGAAGAATAATGGGCCTAACACAGATCCTTGAGGTACACCTAAAGTGGATACAAATTCAGCAGACCGTTGACCATAGTTTTCGATTTGGTGGGTGGTGTCTATTTTCCAGATACAATTTGAAAAAAAAAATCAACAATTTCCTTGAGAAGCTAAACTTTTGATATTTTGAACATAGAATACCATGATCAAGTCTGTCAAGTGCTTTAATGACGTCTGTGTAAAGTACATCAACTTGTGAGTTAGCCTCAGATATATGTCGGGTTATACAGAAAAGATGGTTGAAGTAGACCATCCCTTGAAAAAACCGTGCCGATATTCAGTAATGTGATTATTTGCATAGGAAAATGTTGGGTCATATAATATAATAATAATAATAATAATGATAATAATAATAATAATAACAGTCTTTATTCCACATAAATTACATAAGTGAACAAACTAACAATACATATATATTTATGATTAAAAATTTGTGGAAAAGGCGTGTTCAACAATTTTGGATTAAATATCCAAAATGTTTGCTCTTCCACTCAACCTAGAAGTTGCTAAATATCTAGAACAAAGTATATAGATATCTTAGCTATATAACAAACTGAAAATAACAATTATAATAATAACCAAATTGGAAGACAAAAGAAGACAAAAAATAGGTACCTAAATTCCTAAGAAATATCACTATTACTTATTCATGCTAGGTAAGTAGGATCTTGCAGCAAATACTTTCTGAGTTTCCTAGAAAACTTATTAGGTTCATGTTGTTTAACATCAAATGCAATTCTATTATAAAGTTTAGCGGCATTGTATGAAAATGAGGACCGAAAGAGTGTAGTACGATGTTGGGGAGGAGTCAGGATATTTTTGAATCGAATGTTAATATTATGAATGTCCGTTCTAAATCTTAGTTTATTGAGTAAATACTGAGGTTTCTTAGTTGTAATAATTTTATGGTAAAGCGTGCAGCAGTGAAGAATTCTCCTAGTCTCAATAGTCAGCCATCCAATCTCGGTAATTTTAGCCGATATACGATCACGTTTACGTAAGCCACAAATTAAACGAGTGCATGCATTTTGAATTAACTGAAGCCGTTTAGCATCAGCTTTAAGTAGACCACACACTACGTCGGCATAATTGAGATGGTATAACAGTAAGGATTCGCATAATATAGTTTTCGTCTTTCTATTTAGAATATGTCTATTAGCATAAATTAATTTCAAGGAGCAATACGACTTCCTAACAGTAGATGATACGTGTGCGGAAAACCTTAAGTTCACATCTAAGATCAGACCCAAATTCTTGGCACTGTCTGTAAGGCTTAAGTATTCATTGTCCAAAGAAATGTTCACCAAATTACTAACTCGGTTACGTGACGCAGTTCGACCAAATAGCATAGCTTTTGATTTACTGGCATTAATGTTCAGGCAGAATTTATTGGAAATTTGAAGTAAATTATGAAGGTCTCGGTTGATATTTAAGCATGCAAGTTGTGTGTTTTTTTCGTCGAATGCGCAGTAAATTTGCGTGTCATCGGTTTAGAAATGTGAGGTACAAAATGATACGCTTTTATGAAATTCAAAGGTATATAAAGTGAACAGCAAGGGTCCCAGGATAGACCCCTGCGGTACACCACGCATGACTTGAAAGAAACTCGATTTCTCATTCTTTAACACAACACACTGAATGCGTTCATTGAGATAATTCCTGAGCAAAGGGATGGCGCTTTGTGAGAATCCGACGTAGTGCATAATAGCTAATAATAATTTTTGATTTATTTTATCAAAGGCTTTCGAGTAATCCAGAAGTATTAAAACAGATAACTTGTTTTGATCTATTGCAGAGAATAAATCATCAGTAACTTTCGCCAAAGCTGTACTACAGCTGTGTCCTGGTCTAAATCCGGACTGGTGTTCATATAAGATGTTATGATTGTAAAAGTGTAGACGAATTTGTTTATCAATAATTTTTTCAAGAGCCTTTGACAATGAACACAAAATGCTGATTGGTTTGAGGTTTTTAAATTCATCAGGGTTGGACTTTAGGCAACAGTATAATATGCGAACGTTTCCATATTGAAGGAAAGGTCTGTGACTCGATACAAAAATTAAAAAGAAGAATATTTCGAAGGCTTTAGAGGAATTGTTGATAATCGTTACAGGTATCTAATTCTTAATATTATTTTTTTCTCCTTTTTTATATATAGGGATTATTTTAGAACATTTTAAAACATCAGGAAATGTACTTGATTAAACATCTTTATAGCGCGCTATCAGAACATTTGTTTCATGATAAAATCGATAAAAACTCAAAAACGATAGATCGTACGCATATAGTATATCCAATGAAAGTTAAAGAAAGTCTAATTTTGAGTATGATGGTGTATGCACAAAATCGTTTTGATAACGAGTGAATGGAGATAAAAGGGAAAAACATGAAAAATTGTCATTTTCAAGTGCATTTTGACAGATAGCTATTTTCTGATTGGCTTTAGAAGTAACGACATTAAAGGTTTTTTGAGGAGAATGAAATTATCTGTAAATGAGCTTCAAGTAAACTTCATACGATGAATGGTTCACGAGTTACAGCTGTTCAAAGATATGAGCAGAAATTTCATTTTTATTATAAATTAAGATTTTCCTGCGTTATTAATAATATAAATAGAACTTATTCCCTATGAGTCATGTTGATGGCATCTCCTTAACGTTTTCTTTTGTATAAAAATTATCTGTGTTCTAAAGAATATCATATCAAAAATCAGGGACGACCAGATATTTACTTTGTAAAATAAACTGAACTATATCTCTGTAGTTTATCTCTCATATAATATTCTTATAATGCTGTGTTTCTCATACGCTTTTTTATTGGATGCAAATAAAAATATTTGAATTTGAATATCAATCTTAGAGTGAACTCGCGAGCCAACTTTTTATCCCGCGCCGAAGTATGCGTACGTACATACGTCCTGGATAGGTAAATATAGCACAGGATAACACCGGCCTCCTGTGACAGATACTTATGTGGCATTTAACTGCTTGGTAAAGACAAGATTAATGGACGTTCAGATCAAGACGGAGCGCCTCGCTGATTGGCGCAAATTATGTAAACTGCCCGACGTGGGCCATAACTCACCACGTCAACATCTTTCTCTATAAAGAAACACTCTTAAATCATAATATTAATGAACGGTCTTTAAACAGGGCTCATTTACACTAGCGTTCGAGGTTGACGTTTTAATAAAGACAAGCTCTTAGTTTAATTGGGGGTACTTCCTCTCTGTTATGTTGTTCGTTTGTCGAGTTTGGGGAATTCGGAACGAGCAGGAAGCAAAAGAAGAAGAAAACGTCGTATTCTAGTTACATATTGGCGTCATAATTCGAGGAATAATGGCGAGTATCGCTTACTATGTCTCTCTTACAAATGATGTTCATAATAGTTATGAGAAATATAATTTATATCTTCGGGTGCCGCAACATGTGATATTCTGGAGTAAATCTATCTAGTCCTGTCGACAAATTATTGTAAGTACATGGAGGGCGATAGAATTTTTGACTTCAGGGATGGGCTTGGGGTAGATAGAAGGTAAACATTGTAAATGTCCACGATCCTAGAAGGTGAGCCTTGCGAAAACGCTGTTTAGGATCACATTTTTCGCCATACTCTGCTCCTAATACCTCAAATCTTCTTTATAAATAAAATACAACCAAATCAAATGGAGAAGATTAAATTGGCTTGAAATAGTACATTATACACTAAGGGAGAGAAACGTCTTATTTTTCCTGAGGTGCAATTTGACACACAAATACATTGAGGGAAAAATGGCGGTCTCTCCCGAGGTGTATATACTATTTTTTCCACGATTGGGAGTAGAAACATTAAAGAATTATAATAAATTGGAGCGAAATTACAATATTTAGAAGCTTTTGGGATATTTCCATTCAACGTATCATGGCAACAGATATTTGTTTACAAATACATTTGTCAAGTGCAAAAGTTGAGTTTTGGTATTTTTGGTATGGAAAACCAAGAAGAACCGCAAGATATCGTTGAAGCTGCCGGTGCGGCAGTTTTAAATTTATTACCCACAAAATCAAGAAATTTGTATAATAAAGCGTACAATCAGTTCAGAGAATGGTACAAACGTACACGGAAAATGTTATGCTGGCCTATCTTCATGAAAAATCAAATGAATATAAATCTTCCACGGTATGGGCCCAATATTCTATGTTAAAATCGTGTATGATTGTGTACGATAACATAGATATAAGTAAATATGCAAAGCTGATGGCATTTTTGAAAAGAAATTCCGATGGTTATAAAGCAAAAAAATCAAAAATTTTGACAAGGGACCAAATTGACTCTTTTTTATCGCAAGCAAATGTCGATGAATATTTAATGATAAAGGTAAGATTATATTAGTGTTTATTAAGGTATGATTATGCATTAATGTTTTGTTACTTTTTTAGATTGCGTTGATCTTCGGAATTTCAGGCACATGCCGTGGAGATGAATTATCTAACCTAAAAGTTGATGATATTGAAGATGTAGTATCATCTTTAATAATAACAATACCTGATACCAAAACTAAAATATCCCGAACCTTTGTAGTAACCAGAAATGAAAAAACATAAATTTACTCGATCTATATCGTAAATATGCCGCATTGCGTCCCTCTCACACCAGTCATGGTCGATTTTTTGTATTTTATAAATCAGGAAAATGTACTACACAGCCAGTAGGCAAAAACACTTTTGGAAAAATCCCAAGTATAATAGCCACCTACCTAGGACCATTGAAAGTATATGTCCCCTCTGGGGGTACGTCGGCTATCCACCCGAAGGTGCTTGCCGCAGGATAAGAATTATCGGATCCAACCTTATATACTGGCCATTGTCTACGTAGATCTTCAGCAACTCTATTAGCGGATGCAGGAGCAGACATCACGACTATAAAACGTCACGGAGGTTGGAAGTCGACGACAGTTGCTGCTGAGGGGTACATTAACAATTCGGTGCAAAACAAAACATGTATAGCAAATCAAGTACTACAAGCTGCAATTGTGGTTCAAAAAACTATAAATCTGAGTAAAGAAAATGTTTCATTTAGTGAAGTTCCTTCGAATATTAATTTCAATAGTTGTGAGAATGTAACATTTACTATCAATGTTAATAAATAAGAATTACATTTTGTTTAACTATTGGGCATGAAATAAAAACTCCTCTAGGGAAATTATTGTCTTATTTCGTCCCTAGGGAGTAAATGCTTTACTTCTGTCACAATTTTGATGCCATAGAAATCGATTTCTACTCCCGGTCGTGGAAAAAAAAAAATTCTACATATAATTAATGGCTGAGATGATGAATTTCAAGATTATTTGTTGTAATGTGATAAGGTTATTGCTTGAAATCATACCTACATTTTATTGCATTCATTTAGACATACAGTTCACCGTGGAAACTGAAATCATGGTAAAACAGAAAATCTTCCATTCGAATGCCAGCAACAAGAGCCTTCTTATCAAGCTGTTGATGAAAAGACAGGAGGAAAATAGTATCAATACCTTCCAAGCAGAGGATGATGCAGATATAATATATGGCTTCAACTCCTGAGGAACTAACTCTATAAAAATATTGGCTATGTCTGTGAAACCATGAGTGCATAGTGTCAGCGTAATAGACTCATTTTAAATGAAAAAAAAACTGAATATATCAATTTTAATCTTAGAAGGCCTTTAACTCAGGATTTGATATCTTTTTCAACTGATTTCAAATATTTAGGAACATACCTTGATAGTAACCTCGGTTGGATATGTTTTATTGCATACGAAAAATGTTTTACTTATGTATTGACTTACCAATGTTACTTATTGTATAGAATTGGTTAATTGACACTCTTATTATTTTCAAGCTGATTAGCCAAACTGGCAGTAATAATATATAGTACGCATATGCCACGTAATAATTTATAGTTATGTATGTGTAGAATTAGTATTTTCATGCTTTATGTTTTACATATTTATTATTATTTATGCTTATTTTGATTTGTCCTATATCATTGTCTATGATCTAAAGGATAAATAAAGATTATTATTATTATATCCACAGCCATAGAAAAGTTAGTTATCTCTGTAGCTGTGATAGGCAAAGATGTGGACTTGATAGTCTTCTTGTTGACGAAAACCCCTCCCCTTGGCAAAAATAAACCATTAGTATGTACTGTCGTGTGCAGAAAAAAAGAGGACAACTTTTCTTTTCTAAAGTAAATCTGTCTCTATTTGAATATGTAATGAGTAACCGAAATAAAACAGATATCACTTTTAATTTATTTTTTATTTTAATGCTGTAGTTATTGCTATAGTAAATCAAGGATGGTTAATGAGACAAATTGCACTGCGTTATAACATTAACAAAAATTTGGTATGTAACATTTTAAGAAAGTGGAGAATAAACGGTACGATTAGTGGAAATCCTGGATCGAAGGACAAAGGACATCCTACTTAACAAGAAACTAACTATTAATATTTCGTTATAGCACCATTTCTATTTACAACTTCTATAAGTCTGTTTGGCATATAATTAAATAACCTTATACAATAATCATTAGTAATAATATTTTCCCATGCATTATTTATTATTTCCAGTAATTCTTCGGCATTCTGTGGTCTCACATTTCGTTTTTGGATACTTTTTACGAGTAGTCCCCATACTTCTTCCACAGGGTTAAGATCTGGACTATGACTGGGCCAGTTAAGAACATTGCTGTTGTTATCTTGAAACCAGTTAGTTACGGTATGAGCAGTATGAACGGAACAATTGTTTTGTTGAAATATGAACTCATTATTAGGAAATAATTGTGACACAGAAGGGAGCATAATATTGTCTTAAATCCTAATGTAGGTTTCACTATTAAATCGTTCCTCAATATGCCACAAAGCACCAGGACCATGTGCCGATATCCAAGCCCACATATTGACGGAAAATCTACCACTTTTATCATTGTTAGATATATATTTCTCATCGAATCGAGTATTTGGAGGGCGGTAAACACGAATACGACCGCTGTGTGTTGACTGGAAAGTTTTTTCGTCTGTAAAGATTACATTGTTCCAAAAATTTACATCATGCGCTAAAAATTCAAGCGCAAATCCTATTCGAGCTACTTTATGTTCAGCTTTAAGTAAGTATTTCTGTGCTGCTGCATGACAGCTTAGCTCCGATTCTCTTACTCGCCGGTGACCAGTACTGCTCGATCCAGGAAAATTCGTTTCTTCAGCAGCCTGAATAACTGAGCAAAATGGATTCTCTACTAAAGCATTTACCAATTGCAAATTTTGTTGTTGAGTTGATATTCTTCGTCGCCCTGATCCAGGATTTCTACTAATTGTACCGTCTATTCTCCACTTTCTTAAACTGTTACACACCGAATCTTTGTCAATATTATAACGCAGTGCAATTTGTCTCATTGACCATCCATCTTCTGCTCTAGCAATAACTCCAGATTTAATTGAATCGCATATATGAGGCATATTAGTTTTTTGCACACTTGCAATAAATTATGACAACTAACTGACAATGTCACAAAAATTAAAGTTAGATGTACACAACTAGATTTTAGCAAAATACCGTTATAAGACTTGTCCTATTTTTTTTGCTCACGACCGTACTAACTATCGGCTGCAGAAATACTAGGAGGTAATTTTGTATCACCTTGTATATGGGCAGATACAAATAGCAGGGGGAACTGATATGATTTCTCTGTTCGAACTGACTGTTCGAAAAATCTACTACTCAAATATGGAAGTATCAAACACCTAAGTAACTAAGCTAGAACGCCTATGCGTACAGAAATATGCAAGATGCACAATTTGAACCCTTCGAGACCCAAGATTTCGCATCACACGCGGGCATCTCAATAAGCCCATTGATTAATTTTACGCAGGTGTGGGTTTAAGATTTCCCAAACAATTAATTTGTTTATATCGGTATGGCCTATTATCGTGGTCGCATGCTCGGTTGATTCATAAAAACAATTATTCTACTTGGCGGCATATGCCCGGTGATATTTGGGTGACATTACCAACTGGTATCCAACGTAAAACCACCGAATGCGAAAGCGACCCGCCAACCGTGAACACCTACTATTAAATTAATTAACCCTATCGCTTATGCTTTAAGTTGATGTTTAATTCATAACATATGTAACCTCGATTAAAATTAAATGGAATTTTATGCACAACTAGGTTTGGTTATGGTTTGATATGAAACACGTTTCATTTCGAATAAGTATAATATGAAATTACTCAATTTATGTGGAAGACGTGCATGTTGTTTATCTAAATTGATATGTGCAATATGGCACTCTATTTTTTAAAGCTCGTTATTTTATTTAATGATGGTTGTGTGGGTATTGTCCTCATTTAATTATCCTATTATTATTGTTGATAGTTATGCAATTTCCATTGTGCACGGGATTACTATAATTATCAACTGATCATGTTGGCTGCTGGGCAGATAAGTGGCTTAGAGGTCCCTGACAATAAAAGTGAAGAAAGTGGAAAAAATCAGTGTGCTTTCTGTAAAAGTGTGGCAGCCAGTGGTGTAAAATACAGGGTTATAACTTTCTTCGTGTAAAAGATTCCTCATTTGCTTCTTGTCACGTAAAAATAACACAAGGAGAACTACGTTCTACAACTAAAATAAATTCAATAATATCATACCAAGTGTTCCGTTTTTCGCGTTACATTTTGTCAACTTCAAACCGCGAAAACTTGTTTAGGTCAAATGGAACACCCCGTATTTTTTACTTCAAGTTGTGTAAAATTGAATTCCCTTTTTTCTGATATTAGCATTGTGGGGGTTAAAGTTACAACTTTTTGAAATATTTGCGATTTTATTAGAAATTCATGAATTGTCGTAATCATTTCATCAAAATAGCCATGATTAGAAACAATCAGTCATTATCTTATGTCAAAAAATGCCAGCACGTTTAAATTATACCAACGAAAACTTTTTAAATTGTTTATTATTTATGGAGAATGTGATAAAGTAATATCAAGAACTTGCAGCACATTTGCTACTCGATATCCACAACAACGCAAAATAACACTAACACTGTAACATGCGTATTAATCGAATTGAAGATATGGCATGAACTAAAATGTAGAGATAAGATCAATTTAAAATATTTCATTTTAATTTAATAATTGCTCAAAATTCCGCCCTCGAACCTCGACACATTTTTCGTACCTTCGGATTAGCTCCTCATGGGTAGCTCTTCTAACTGATTCCTGTGATACGTTTTGAAATGCATTTCTTACTCTTTGCATACAATCTTAAATGGTTGTTAATGGGCTCTCATAAACTTTATAAAAAAGGTCCATTATTGGCAAACCATTGATCATAAAAAGTTTCTTGTAAATAATTATTAATTAAATATGCGTCATGTGGGGGAGCACAGTCGTGCTGATAAAAAATGTTTCTATTTTCGGCGAGAGGTAAATTTTCTAAATAGCTAAATATTATCGTTTCTTATGGCACAGTAAACATTGAACTGCCAACTTTCCTGAAAGTTTCACTCTCTGAACATATGTGGATTTGAGTCACTCCAATAATGCGAATTGTGTCTATTAAAAAGCCCATTTTTAGTAAGTTTTGCTTCATCTGTCCATATAATATTTCCCAAATAAGAATCGTGACCCTCAGACCTTAATAGAATAAACTAATTCTGTCTTCTTAGGAAATCTGTTTCTTTTAATCCTTGAACCATATGGAATGAAAACGGGTGAAACTTATGTTTCAATAAGATTCTGTGAATTGAATCCTTACATAGTCCCGATTCCAGAGCAGCTTGTCTTAATGACATCCTTGGAAATGCATGAAAATATCCCAGAATGACTATTTCAATGTTTTCGTCATCAACAATAGGCTTTCTTCTTGTATTTTTGCCTTGACAGAGTCATAATTTTTAAAATTTTCCAGTCTGCGTGTTTGGTGACGGTTTCCGTTTTTCTGGATATCGAGAGCAAATGTGCTGCAAGTTCTTGATATTACTTTATCACATTCTCCATAAATAATAAAATAATAAACAAATTTAAAAAGTTTTCGTTGGTATAATTTAAACGTGCTGGCATTTTTTGACATAAGATAATGACTGATTGTTTCTAATCATGGCTATTTTGATGCAATGATTACAACAATTCATGAATTTCTAATAAAATCGCAAATATTTCAAAAAGTTGTAACTTTAACTCCCACAATGCAATATCAGAAAAAAGGGAATTCAATTTTATACAACTTGACGTAAGAAAATACAGGGTGTTCCATCTGACCTAAACAAGTTTTCGCGGTTTAAAGTTGACAAAATGTAACGCGAAAAACGGAACACTTGGTATGGTATTATTGAATTTATTTCAGTTTTAGATCGTAGTTCTCTTTGTGTTCTTTTTATGTGGCAAGAAGCAAATGAGGATCTTTTACACGAAGAAAGTTATAACGGTTCTTGAAAACCATTGCACCTGTAAAATTTTCTATAAAATGTCAAATATCTCTGAAACGGCTAGGTTTAGGTATAGGATATGCTACATGTTTTCGACTCAGACTTTTATGCTCCTTTCGAGAACCCTAAAGTATATAGGGTGTTCCATTTGAAATAAGCAAGTTGGTATCGACTTCCGGTATAAGCGGAAGTGCCAGCTGCTTGTAATTATTTTAGTTGGATTGACCACACCGACATTAGTAATTATCTAAATTTCCAAAATTTGTTGATGCGTACTTTTCTCTATATCGATCGATTCAGTTCCCGGTGAGACACCCTGTATACTGTATGCTTTAGCCTAGATTATCACAGGACTCTTTACGAGGCAAATAATCCTATTAATAGAATGATTTCTAATTATTGTAATACAATCAATTTGGATTTTTTTGATATCTTAATGTTCTTAAAAATTTGTGTGCAATAACTAATGGAAGCTGTGATAGTATCATTGCTGTTTTTACAAATGTTTGTTACTTTCTTTGTATATATATTCTTGTATTTTGTAATATTGGGGTATCCCGTTTAAATAAATAAATAAATAAATAAAATAATGTATGCAATAAGTTTCTTTCTATGTAATTTTGAAATAATTGGATTTGTAAAGAAGTTCTTATTTGCCTTGAGATTAATTCTTTTGTCTACAATTTTTATTCAAATATTGTTACCTAGATCCTCTGCATCATTCATTAAATTCAAGACTTACGAACGTATAGAACACAAGCTGGTGCATTTGAAATCATCTAAGACACAGCGCAAAAAAACGCCGCTAGGGGTAGATTTGAGTCTGTATAAGGGTACCTAGTAGCATCCCTCATTAACACAACAAGAGTTAAACGGTTTGCTATCTTATTTTTTCTAACTTCATTAACATATCTTTGGAATCAGCAGACCCTATGACCATAAGCTTATAACTGTGGGTATATTTTATGAGCAGAAAAAAATTGCAGCATTATCATCAACGACAGTCGCGTAAAGGTATTGCGAAACGTGAGGAAGCTAAGACCGTCAGAATCATTTATTCGCACCTATTAGCTTTATAATACGTGTTGTGTCTGGAGTTTTACTAGAATTATAATTAGCATCCACCTCTATGCGGTTATTTCTGTGACGAGGATCGTAAAATTTAATTTTTGTTGTGGTAACTAAAATAAAAATAGCGTTGTATTTGTATAGGACCCCTCATATAATTCAAAATCCTTTTGCTGCTTTTATTATTAAAAGTATAATTTTCAGGTACATTTAGATGCTTGTACATAATATCTGAACTAGTGAAATGAGGTACGATATATTTGTTTGAAATAGTAAATTTCTGGAGCAGGTGCCATTACCACGCGGCTGTTTATAACGAGACATCAAGACACTTACCGATATAAACAAGTAAATAAATCAATTTTTGGTAAGACAATTTACAAGGGAGTGCTAAAGGATGCGGTTAGAAGTTGAGCAGTAGAAACACGAAGTATAATACCACTGAATTGTTGAAAAAAGGAAAGCAAACATTTACAGGGTTATCCATCATGAATTACCAACCCTTATCGTTATTATTGCTACAGAAAAAAAAGTTGTGTGGTTATGATTAAAATTTGTTAAAATGCTAACAAAAGTACAGTAGCGTCAATTCTATAAATAATAAAAATGCATTATACAAAAATATGAAAAACAATCCGGGCTCAGAAAATACTGCAAAATAAAAAAATACAGGAATAAATTGAATGAACTGATAAAAAATGCCAAAATAAATTACTACCAAAATAAAATAAACCAAAATAAAAATAATGCCGCAAATCTGTGGAACTGTATAAAGGAAATCACATAAAAAACAATAAAAAAGAAAGCCTGGAAATTAGGAGTACAGTGCCCAATAGTTTTGTTAAGTACTTCACCGAAGCTGGTGAAAAACTCGCAAACAAAATAAAAGAAACGGGAAGGATCATACCTACAGAAAACAATCAAAACAACACGCCAGATTCATTTTATCTAACTCCAACGGATGAGAAAGAAGTAACTGAAACAATACATAAATTAAAAACAAAAAATCTCCTGGCATTGACACCATAAGAACCGAAACATTGAAAGACGCAGCTAAATTCATTGCAAAATCCTTATCATTCCTAATTAATCTAGCATTCGAAAAGGGCATATGCCGTTCTGCATTTAAATTTGCCATTATACAACCTATACAGGGTGTCTCACCGGGAACTGAATCGATCGATATAGAGAAAAGTACGCATCAGAAAATTTTGAAAATTTAGATAATTACTAATGTCGGTGTGGCCAATCCAACTAAAATAATTATAAGCAGCTGGCACTTCCGCTTATATCGGAAGTCGACACCAACTTGCTTATTTCAAATGGAATACCCTACATATTTTAGGGTTTTCGAAAAGAACACAAGGAGAACTACGTTATACAACTGAAATAAATTCAATAATATCATATCAAGTGCTCCGTTTTTCGCGTTACATTTTGTCAACTTCAAACCGCAAAAACTTGTTTAGGTCAAATAGAACACCCTGATGATTAGAAACAATCAGTCAATATCTTATGTCAAAAAATACCAGCACGTTTAAGTTACACCCACGAAGACTTTTTAAATTTGTTTATTATTTATGGAAAATCTGATAAAGTAATATCAAGAACTTGCAGCACATTTGCTACTCGATATCCAGAAAAACGGAAACCGTCACCAAATACTGTAAAACGCATACTGGAAAATTTTAAAAATTATGGCTCTGTCAAGGCAAAAATGCAAAGAAGAAAGCCTATTGTTGATGACGAAAACATTGAAATAGTCATTCTGAGATATTTTCATGCATTTCAGGATGTCATTAAGATAAGCTGCTCTGGAATTGGGACTATGCAAGGATAGAATCTTATTAAAACATAAGTTTCACCCGTTTTCATTCTATATGGTTCAATGATTAAGAGATTTCCTAAGAAGACGGAATTTTTGTGAGTTTATTCTAATAAGGTCTGAGGGTCACGATTCTTATTTGGGAAATATTATATGGACAGATGAAGCAAAATTCACTAAAAATGGACTTTTCAATAGACACAATTCGCATTATTGGACTGACTGAAATCCTCATATGTTCAGAGAGCGAAACT
The DNA here is from genome assembly GCA_963675555.1 of Leptura quadrifasciata. NCBI lineage: Eukaryota > Metazoa > Arthropoda > Insecta > Coleoptera > Cerambycidae > Leptura > Leptura quadrifasciata. The sequence goes on along the minus strand of OY776681.1, from coordinate 5,068,879 downwards.
TTCAGGAAAGTTGGCAGTTCAATGTTTACTGTGCCATAAGAAACGATAGAGTGGTGGCATTACAATTTTATCAGGAAAATTTAAAAGGTAAATTAAATTTTCTCTTCTGCTAATATGTATAGGTAAATTTTTGTTTTTTTTTTAGGTGAAAGATATCTGAATATCTTACAAAATTTGAATAATAACTACTTAGAAAATTTACCTCTCGCCGAACATAGAAACATTTTTTATCAGCACGACGGTGCTCCCCCACATAACGCATGTTTAATTAATAATTATTTACAAGAAACTTTTTATGATCAATGGATTGCCAATAATGGACCTTTCTTATGGCCTCCTCGCTCGCCCGATTTATCAGCTCTGGATTATTTCATTTGGGGAACTATTAAAGATAAAGTTTATGAGAGCCCATTAACAATCATTGAAGATTGTATGCAAAGAGTAAGAAATGCATTTCAAAACATACGTATCACAGGAATCAATTAGAAGAGCTACCCATGTGGAACTAATCCGAAGGTGCGAAAAATGTGTCGAGGTTCGAGGGCGGAATTTTGAGCAATTATTAAATTAAAATGAAATCATATTTTAAATTGGTCTTATCTCTGCTATTTTAGTTCATGCCATATCTTCAATTCGATAAATACGCAAGTTACAGTGTATTTTGCGTTTTTGTGGATATCGAGTAGCAAATGTGCTGCAAGTTCTTGATATTACTTTATCACATTCTCCATAAATAGTAAACAAACTTAAAAAGTTTTCGTTGGTATAATTTAAACATGCTGGCATTTTTTGACATAACATAATGACTGACTGTTTCTAATCATGGCTATTTTGATGAAATGATTACAACAATTCATGAATTTCTAATAAAATCGCAAATATTTCAAAAAGTTGTAACTTTAACCCCCACAATGCTAATATCAGAAAAAAGGGAATTCAATTTTACACAACTTGACGTAAAAAAATACAGGGTGTTCCATTTGACATAGACAAGTTTTCGCGGTTTGAAGTTGACAAAATGTAACGCGAAAAACGGAACACTTGGTATGATATTATTCAATTTATTTCAGTTGTAGAACGCAGTTCTCCTTGTGCTATTTTTAATTGACAAGAAGCAAATGAGGATCTTTTACACGAAGAAAGTTATAACGGTTCTTGCAAACCGTTGCACCTGTCAAATTTTCTATAAAATGTCAAATATCTCTGAGACGGCTAGGTTTAGGTATAGTATATGCTACATATTTTCGACTCAGAATTTTATGCTCTTTTCGAAAACCCTAAAATTTATAGGATGTTCCATTTGAAATAAGCAAGTTGGTATCGACTTCCGGTATAAGCGGAAGTGCCAGCTGCTTGTAATTATTTTAGTTGGATTGGCCACACCGACGTTAGTAATTATCTAAATTTTCAAAATTTTCTGATGCGTACTTTTCTCTATATCGATCGAAAAAATAGTGTAAATACTTGTTTAAAAACTTAAAATAAAAAATATACATTATGGATTCTTTATCCTTCTTAAACAAATTAGTTTTATCTTTACATTCTTAATAAAATTTGCATCAAACTAAGGTGGATAACTACGCTTATAATTTTTTTATATCGAAAAATCTAAAAAGTTCTTCATCAAGTTTATATTTGAATTGAAATCGGGATATTCAAAAAAGATATTTCTTTATGTTGAAGCTTTATTGATAATATTTCACCATTTCAACTGCCAGATGTAAAAATGTAAAATAAAATAATGCTGTAACGCCCCGTTCGTCAGCCACCTCTAAGGTTATTAACATTTAACAAAATCTGTCGTCAAGTGCTACCATATGTTGGAATTTCAGAAGAATTATGATACAATGTGAGGAATTAATTGCCCCAATTATAGATAATAGCGCGATTTTAGGAGAGTGATTTATTTAAATCATTATTTTAATTATCAAATGAATTTATGTATGAAAATAGCTTTTATTTGTTTATTTTAAGTTTAACTTAACGGAAATGCTGTGTTTAGATTTATTACAAAATTATAACAATTTTTCCTTAGATCGATAGCCGATAACTGCATTTAAAAACTACACAACAATTATTTAAATCAGTAAATCTGTGTACTTCATTTAATTGATATTAGTATATGGTTAGATAAAGGGGATACAGACAGAATAGAGATATATTGAGAAAGGCCAAATACCCACACAATTCTGGATTTCAAGATCGGCAGGGACATTACCTACACTTGGCTTGATAGAGAAAAGATGAAGTTAACTAAGAGATTAAAAATAATGAATAATAGTAATCATAGATTACTGATAATTCATTTTTGATGTTCTGCACTTTAATAAATAACGAGTTTCTTTAACGAATTTATAAAGTATCATCAGTAATATCATATAATACCTGCCTTATATAATTTAGTTCATTTATGCACAGTCAATTAATCAGTAAACTTTCTAGTATATAATTAATACCATGAAACAAAGGGAATCGTTGTTTGAAAATAAACACAAGCGCATGAGGGGTAAGTTCCAATTTAACAAGAGTGTTTTTTATTATTTCTTCTTGATTCCATAAAAGACTGAACTTCGGCGCCAAAATGCGGGCAGAAATTGAATTTATAAAATTATTTTGTTGGCCATCCCTTGTGACATGCTATCTTTCGCTGGCATCCACAAACTAATAAGAAGAGATTTTAGTCGATGAATTCGTCAATACATAGTCATAAATTACACATTTAGCGATAGATGTCACCACGCTCTAATTTACTATTTTTTTTTTTTTTTTTATACATTTATTTAACGTCGGCCTATTTCCGCTACTGAGGCCTAACACCGACGCCTGTAGACGAGCTACCCCCAACCAGGAATTTTGCCGAACCTCTTCCCTTAAGAAGAGTAGGGATCTTTTACTTGCCTAACATTTAATAGACAAGGGACCGACGGCTTTACATCCCCTCCGAAGGATGGTATATCTCCTATACAACCCTCGCCTAAGGTTGTATAGCTTCCGCGCATACACTGATATACAAGCCGCTGGAAGATGTGTGAGGCGAGAACGCGGTTTCCGTTGGAATGGTCACCCATCCAAGTACTAACTGCGCCTGTCGTTGCTTTACATCGCATACCGAAGTATGTACATAGTAAAGACGCACCTACGCTCGCCCCCTAATTTACTATTTGATTACCACTTTTAAGCTTTTCGCCAATAGATGGTTCTCACTAGTTAAATACACCAATTCTTTAAAAAAAATTGTGTATGCCAGGGAAATCTAAAATATAAATTATTACAATAATTAGCGTATAAAAATTGTCTACAAAATGATAGTGTAAAGATAGTTAATGATTGAAACTCCATAAAAATCGATTTAGTTTTTAACATTTCACTAGTATGTACTCTGACAACCGAATTGTCGAACTGTCAGTTTAAGTAATTTCCCCTTGTTTTTGTGACTTAACAATGGTTATAAAAGTTAGTCAAGTTCCTTCAAACTCCCTTTTTAAATCAAGAAATTGAGCCGAAAACTTTGCAAGGGATTAATTTAGTTAAAAGGCACGTGTTCGTTAGTCGGTTTGATACCGGATCAAAAACTAATTTAGCCTAATTCCCTAGACTTTGATATATCCGCTACATATTTTATTGTAAGATTTTTATCTTTAAATATTCTATTGAAAGATTAAATTTGCTTGTTTCTTTTATTGTTCGCTCTCACTCTCATTGATGTCACCAAATTTCGAAATGATATGATCAGGAATCATTTTCGCAAAATTAAAGATGGTATTTTAAAATCGGTAACAATAATTTATATATAAATGTTTTGAAAGCGGTGAATTTCCAGATAAATTAAAATATAATGAAATATCCCCGGTGTATAAAAGCAAAGGACACGTAAATAATATGTGCTAGTAGTTATACACACATTTTCAAAACCTATAGAGGCACGAACGAAGTGAGTGCACTCAACTCCGCTCTCGTGGACAATAGACGATTTGAAGTAGTTTCTTCCGGGTCTTGCCGTGGTCGTCGAACTTGACTTGACGTTTCGCTGATCATACTGTCACCCTCTTCAGAAGGATTCTAAAGACTGAATTTGTTGTGTTACACTCCTCGTTATATACCTAGCCGCCGCTTCGCTTCGCTGGTCATTGGTCGCGCTTGGTTCGCTTCGCTATTCATTCGTCGTGTTTGGTTGACCGTGACTTACTGCGGTGCTGGTACTTGACAATACCAGTCTCCACGTGTTACTAAGTCGATACCCATCCTCTCTGTTAAAGTTGTTCACGTTTTTCATAATTTCCAGTGATTCCCTAATGATTCGCGGATAATAGCGCGTATTCCTGTCTAATATATTGACGTCCTCGTAGTCGATTTTATGTTTCTCGTTATTATGGACATGTTCTGCTATCGCCGACCTTTCTCTGGTATTCTTTGATTCTGCACTGGATACTCCGTCCTGTTTGCCCGATGTAGCTCTTACCACATGTGCACTTCAACTGGTAAACATCTTTTGATAACAGTTTAGGAACAGGGTCTTTGACTGAGGGAAGCATCTGCTGTATTTTCTTCACTGTTCGAAACCGTACACCTACTTTCTTTTTGAATAAAATCTTCTTCAGCCTATCTGTGTCGCCTGCGACGTAGGGTAGGCATGCATACGTTGTTAGTTGTTGCTGTTCTTCTTCTGTAGTTCTCCTCTGGTTATTTACTACTCGTTGTATATTGCTTTGACTGTATCCGTTGTTCTCTAAAGCTTGTTGGACATTCTGTAGTTCCTCGGGTTTGTTATCGTCGTCGCATATTGTTTGACTCTGTGGATCAAGGTTCTAATTAACGCTCTCTTCTGTTGTGGATGGTGGTGAGAGGTCACATGTAGGTAACGATCGGTGTGGGTTTTCTTTCTGTAGACACTGTGGGCCAACTTGCCATTGTGTGATCTTTTCACTAATACATCTAAGAAAGGTAAAGCTCCATCTTGCTCTGTCTCCATTGTAAATTTGATACTTGTATGTTGTTTATTCAAACTGTCGAAGAAAACAGATAAAGATAATTCTCCATGTGGCCATATGATGAACGTATAGTCTACGTAGCGTAGCCAGCACTTTGGTTTATTCTCACTGTAGAGTATAGTTTCCTCTTCAAAAGCTTCCATGAATAGTTTGGCTATCACAGGTGAAAGTGGTGATCCCATGGCTGCTCCTTGCTTCTGCTCGTAGAAGTCTCCATTCCATAGAAATTATGTTGTAGACGGGCACAATCGGGCCAGATCAGGTATGTCTTCTCTTAATTCTTTAGGTACAAGTTGTTGATGAATCAGGTTAACTGTTTCCTCAATTGGTACATTGGTGAACAAAGATTCGATGTCAAAACTAACCATGATATCATTACTCGTTATTTCCAAGTTTTCCAAAATTTCTACGAAGTGTCTGGAGTTCCTTACGCGGCTACTAGTCTTATCCATATAGGGTTGCAGTGTGTCTGCGACGTATCTGGCCAACTCATAAGTTGGTGATCCACATGTGCCGACGATTGGTCTTAAAGGATTACCTGGTTTATGAATCTTAGGGAGGCCGTAGAACCCGAGGAAATACAGAATGTCCAACAAGCTTTAGAAAAGAACGGATACAGTCAAAGCAATATACAACGAGTAGTAAATAACCAGAGGAGAACTACAGAAGAAGAACAGCAACAACCAACAATGTATGCATGCCTACCCTATGTCTCAGAAGTCACAGATACGCTGAAGAAGATTTTATTCAAAAAGAAAGTAGGTGTACGGTTTCGAATAGTGAAAAAAATACAGCAGATGAAGTGCACATGTGCTAAGAGCTACATTGGACAAACAGGACGGAGTATCCAGTGCAGAATCAAGGAACCCCAGAGAAATACCAGATTTGGATACACGGATAGGTCGGCGATAGCAGAACATGTCCATAATAACGAGAACCATAAAATCGACTACGTGGACGTCAATATATTAGACAGAAACGCGCGCTATTATCCGCGAATCGTTAGTGAATCACTGGAAATTATGAAAAACGTGAACAACTTTAACAGAGAGGATGGATATCGACTTAGTAACGCGTGGAGACTAGTATTGCCAAGTACCAGCACAGTAGTAAGTCACGGTCAACCAAACACGACGAATGAGCAGCGAAGATAACCAAGCGCGACCAATGACCATCGAAGCGAAGCGGCGCCTAGGTATATAACGAGGAGTGTAACACAACAAATTCAATCTTTAGAATCCTCCTGAAGAGGCTGACAGGATGATCAGCGAAATGTCAAGTCAAGTTCGACACCACGGCAAGACCAGGAAGAAACTACTTCATTAGACAACGGCCATGGAAACCTGCATTCTACTAATAGACGATTTACCGCACTTATTGCATAATATACCTACTATTATCCGTATAATATGTATATATTCATATTTTCATACACTTTGTTCTATTGACGATGTTAATACTAATGTAAAGTTTTTCAGCAAATAAACAAATTATTATTATTATTCCTAGCTTTTAAGTTTTGATATTAATTTTTTTCCATTTTAGAAAATCCCTTGAACTTCATAACGAAGATATTGGGACTTCACCTACAGAAACACTTTCGACATATGAGAATTGTTATAGTCGTGGCAATTTCGTACGTTCAAATCTTCAACATCGCTTCTATGTATGTTGTGACAGGGAGACATCAGTTTCGAACATATATTGCTACGGCTTTGCTGCTACAACCGGTAATAATGATCATGATTACATATAATTACATTTTGTTCTGGCTATTATCAATCAATAAACATTTGTTTAGGCATGTGTCGCACTGTTTGCAACTATCGAATTCTCAACAAAAATTCGACAGATTCAAACCGCAACGTTAGAGAACTGTTGGTCAGCCGGTGCTGCTGGTGTAAAAATAAGAAAGAGGATATTGAATAGTTGTAAATTTTTAAAAATATTTACAAGTGTGATGCTTAGTGCATCCATACTGGCCCACTTATTAACGGCTTTACCATTAGTTGGCGATGAAGAGGAGTTTAATTCCACAATATTCGTAATAAGGAACTATTTTCCATCATCGGGAGGAATTTTGTTAGTTCTCTTTTATGTAGCAGTCCTTATATATGGTTATGGAATGGTATATCCTATCATATTTGGTGTATATACATTGCATCAGTTGAATTTCCAGTTAGAATTATTAAGTGAACACATAGACAAAATTTCGGAAGGTTACGAATCCGAAGATGCTGAAAGTTTTTATAACGAAAGCTACCAAGAAACTATTTATGAAAGGTTATCCATTTGCATTGCCCATCAAAATAAAATTAGAAAGTAAGTAGTATCTTCAAGAAACAGGTGACTGTCTTTAATAAACAAGAAATAATTGCTAGTATTTTACTTAATTTGGAATTTTACCTACATGCAGTAGATTACAGGGTGCGGAAAAGAAAACTGCCTAGTAACTGAAACTTTGTAAGTATTGTCTACGTTTAGAAAATTACCGTAGCTTTAGAAACTTTAATACTGCAGTTATTTAATTTGTATGCTTCTGATATTAATTGGAATGCTATATACAGGGTGCGCCAAAGTTCTGAATTTGGTCGATTACTTCTGTATTTGAAATGGTGGAAAGATTTTGTCTATTATTTTCTTGGTTTTCAATTCTGAATAAACAGAAAATATGTACAATTCCGTTTTGGTTGGCCGGGCATCAACTTCGTTATTGTAAATGGAACACCCTATATTTTCTCCTTTATCGAGTTATCCATCTAATTATACTCATAACTCTATTAAGGTGGTAGGTACTTAAAATGAACCGTTTACGAAATAAAAGAGATTTTTTGTCAAAAAGTGAGGTTTGCGGATAAGTTTTTGAGTACCGCTGATTTCATAGACAAGCGAGTTTTAAAAATTCTGCTTATACTGTTATATTGTGCATATTAAGGGCTAGTAGGCTAGAAGCGTTATTAACATTAATCTTATACAGAGTGCTGAAAAAATTGAGTTTATTTTTTCGCTAATAAAAAAGGCCGTAATTCAATCTTTTCAAATGGGACATACTATTTTCAGTTCTGTCATCTAATGAAGTGTTAAATTATCTTTCCATTGATATTCATAGTAGGTATTTATCTTTAGGGGTTGCATAGATATTAAGGTTAATTTTCTGGATCAAACTAATTGTGTAGTAGTACAAGCAGATTTCCATAATGAATTATTAGTCTTCTGAAATGTTGAACTGAATTATAATTTTTTTACTTAGAATTGTTGGACAAAGAATTGAAATTAATACCAGCACGTATGTAATAAAGAATTTACTCATAATAAAAAAACAATTATTTTAACAAATGTTCACAATTTCAATCGAGATACATCTGAATCCTCTTCCTAAATGAATGACGTATTTCTTGTAGCATCTGCGGATGCAAAGGCACGTCTGATCCTACTTTTCATGTCATCAACAGTGGTAGGAGTGTCGCGATAAACTATATCCTTTACATAGCCCCATAAAAAAAGTCCATACCTGTCAGGTCGGGCGACCTTGCAGGCCAAGCTATTGCTGCACCACGCCCTATCCACATATCATTGAAGTTACGATCTAACCATTCTCTGGCATTTGCTGCAAAATGAAGCTCCATCTTGTTGAAACCACATTTTTTGCCGTATATGAAGAGGAACGTTTTCTAGGAGAACCGGCAATTCATTTTCCAAAAAATCGCGATATATTCTTCCATTTAAAGGTCCATTAAAGAAATGAGGTCCAATAACAATCGGCCCTACTACAGCACCCCATACATTTAATGACCACCTCTGCTGGGAAACTGTTCTTAATAAATGAGGATTCACATCTGAATAATAATGAAAATTGTGTCTATTAACACAACCATTTTTGTGAAATGTAGCCTCATCAGAAAACATCAAACACCTTATGAAATCGGGATCATTATCGAGCATGAAATTAGACCATTCACAAAAATTCACCCTGTTTAAAAAATCATCCTCAAGTCATTCTTGATGTAATTGAATTTTGTAAGCATGGAATTTATTTTTCTTTACGATCCGCCTTACTTACGCGTATGTCTAAATTATTGCTCAATTCTCTAGTACTGGTGGTAGGATGTTCAACTAAGGATATCATAACCCGATATTCATTTTCCTCAGTAATTTTTCTTGCTGGAACTTAATGAGGTTTGTGAAGTGCAGCACTTTACCCGTTTCAATAAATCTGTCTCTAAGACTACTAAATGCAGGTCCTAAAGGGTGTCTCCTTTCAGGATATGTGGTTTTATAGACTCGGGATGCTAAGAGGCTGTTCCTTGAGCACTCCCCCGGAATAAAAATCATGTCAACCATTTCTTCCCGCGAATAATTCATATTTATTTTGAAACACTAAACTTCTTCACTAGACGAATCAATAGACAAACATAAACTAACGACAAGCTAGAATGTGCAAATACCTAATACGTTCCACTCCTGGCAAGCCCAGAATTACATAGCGGGTTACAATGTGAATGAATGAGATGGATTTATTCTAAGCTTTAAGATAAACAACGATAGATATAATTTGCAGTGATATCAGGTAATAACGGTGTCCGCACCATCGCCTCGGCGTGAGCGGACAAACTCAACACGTGGCGTAAACGGATGTATCACTTCTCTGTCTACATGAGCCAACATGAGCGGTATGCTTTGAAGATTGTCGTGCTAGCTCGTAAAAGTTGAGTTTGCACGACAAACATCAAGGCATACCGCCCAAGTTAAAATATTTATGTGATGTGATGTAAAATTATGTGAATTTTGTCAGACAGATATTTAACGTTAATATTTGTGCAACCCCTAAAGATAAATACCTACTATGATATATCAATAGAAAGATAATTTACCACTTCATTAGATGACAGAACTGAAAATAGTACGGCCCATTTGAAAAAAATGAATTACGGCCTTTTTTATTAGCGAAAAAATAAACTCAATTTTTCAGCATTCTGTATAAGATTAATGTTAATAATGTTTCTACCCTACTAGCCCTTAATATGCCCAACATAACAGTATAAGCAGAATTTTGAAAATTCGCTTGTCTATGAAATCAGCGGCACTCAAAAACTTATCCGCAAACCTCACTTTTTGACAAAAAATATCTTTTATTTCGTAAACGGTTGATTTTAAGTACCTACCACCTTAATAGAGTTATGAATATAATTAGACGGGTAAATCGAAAAAGGAAAAAATATAGGGTGTTCTATTTAAAATAACGAAGTTGATGTCCGGCCAACGAAAACGGAATACCCTGTATAATTGTACATATTTTCTGGTTATTCAGAATTGAAAACCAAGAAAATAATCTATAGACAATATCTTTCCACCATTTCAAATACAGCCGTAATCGACCAAATTCAGAACTTTGGCGCACCCTGTATAATTTTAACTCTCTAGAAGAAAAAGTTGACTTCCTCAACGTAAATCTGTTAAACCTTTTTAATCACCATGCTCCACTGAAAAGAGTTACTCTCAAATCTAACAAGCGTCCAGAACCATGGTTTACAGATACTATATATAAGCTTAAGAGAATTGAAAGAAAAGCTTTGTTGAGATATAGAAGAAGTAGAAGTGTTGCCCACAGGCAATATTTTTGTGAAATTCGTATTTATTACAACAATGCCGTTGTTCAAGAAAGAACTGCATTTACAATTTTCATAATAATAAACGAATGTGGACTACCTTAAAGTCCTGACGATCTTTGTAATGCTGATGATGAAATATTTCATGGATTCTATACCAAATCTAAAATCTAATGAGTAACATAACGATACATTTTTAGAAACTAAGTTTATGGACGATATTTTATTTACTTTCAAACCTGTTACTCTTCAAAAAATTGCAGATATCATTAACAAACAAAAATCCCACATTGTTGGCCCATTGACCCATATTATTAATATATCATTAGCCAATACACCTAAGAAAAAAACCTGAACAACTTAGGGATCTACGTCCTATTACCATGCTTTCTGTACCACTAAAAATGGCAGAATTAGCTTTATATGAAGAACTTTCAGAATATGTCCTTCAAAACTCAATAATTCCATCTAATTAGTCCGGATTTCAAACAAAGGCTTCAGTAGATAGGCTATGTATGTACGGGACCACCAAGTAGAGGAACAACACCTTCTTGACTACCCCCACCCCTTCACTTATCCGAGAGCACGAAACCACGCCCCTCATGAACTACCCATGACACCCCATGAACCACCCATATTTAAGACCTATTATTCGTACAGACCTCTTTGAAAAACATACAGACCCTGTTTGAAAATCGTACCGACTCTGTTTGAAAGCTGTATAGACCTGTTCGAAACCCGTACAGACCTGTTTATTATTTGTACAGACCTGGTTGAAGGCCGTACAGACCAGTTTATTATTCGTACAGACCTGTTTGAAACCCATACAGACCCTGTTTGAAAATCTTACAGACTTGTTTATTATTCGTACGGATCTGTTTGAAGACCGTACAGACCTGTTTGAAAGATGTATAAGGGGATAGATACGTCATGGATAGTTCATGGAGTGTCATGGGTAGTTCATGTGGCTTCATACTCATAAGTGGAGGGGTGGGGGTAGTCATGGAGGTGTTGTTCCTCTACTTGGTGATCCCGTACATACATAGCCTATCTACTGGCTTCAGTACTTCTACACTACTAATATAAATGACGAAATTTTGCAAGCCTTTGACAACACGAGAGTCACCTCTTTGATATTACTAGATATGACTAAAGCTCTTGGCTCCTTAGATATTAATTGCCTAATTGCAAAATTAAGTTATTATGGCGTGTCTGGAAATACTTTTTTCTAATTTCAAAATTATCTGAATGACAGACATCATATGATCATATTATTCCACATTTACGCGATTTCAAACTATTAAATATGTGTGAAAGAGTTCATACATGTAGTAGGATTCGATTTGAATATTTTCTGAACAGACAAACCAGAGCAGAGATCTGAGACATGTTGAAAATAAAGTTTGGATCCCCTTCCCATAAAACTTCACTTTTCGATCGTCATTTTTCTTCATAGCAGCTTACATTATTACATTCAATATCACAGTGGCAACGGTTAAATGTAAACTAAAGGAAGACATAATCCTCTCAAGATTAGAAAATTTTGACGTACGTGTGTTCTAAATTAGAATTACATTTTTATTCGTATTCACTCGCTACTTATATTATTACATGTGTGTGCTTAATTGTATCTATATGTAGGTATGTATTTGTATACAGGGTGTTGCATCATGAGAGGGACATAGCTTAATAGGAGGTAGAGAACATCAGTGGTAACCGGAACCTCCCATAGAAATGTCTCATTGGGCCTTCATTACGAAGTTACAGGGTGTTAAATAATTTTTGGCCAAACCTGTTTTTTGTCATAACTTTGACAGGGAATGAAATAACGGTTTCATATTTGGTACGGCTAATGTACTAACGAGCCCCAAGAGGTACATGCATAAAAAAAAATATCCAGGTCCGGACTCACTATAATTTATGTTTCTTCTTTGCATCAATAAAACATCACCCTGTATATATTTTTTTGAAATTTCGATACGATATTCGAAAAGAGCAAGAAAAAACAAACAAAATGGCCTATTTCATTTTTTTGTTACACCTTCGTGGTTATTTAAATGCGTTGTTAAATGTGCAAGAAAATGGATTACAGAACCCTATTAAATGAGAGGCACGTGAAATAAATAGTTTTATAACTAAAATTTGCAAAAATTCTATTGAGCCTAGGTGGTCTGGGTGAATCCTAATTCCGGCACGTTTTAAAGGTCCATTTTGGTAAACAACTGTGGTCCTAATAAGTAATCGAGTATGAAATAACAACATTTTTAATCAATCACAGTAGGCTTGTTCAAAGAATAAAAGTGACAGATAATTTAAACCATTTAGGCCTAAGCAACCAGTTACTTTGATCAAGAAAATCATCAACATTTTATACTTAATAAAAATTGGAAAAGAGAACAAACTAAAATCTAAATAAATAAAATATTTTCCATTCAATTAACAATAAATAACAAAACAATAACTAAATGTGTTTAAAAATAAAACGTAATTGACACTAAAGTAAATTTTCAAAATGTCCTCCCCCACATTCTGTGCATTTTCTTGCGCGTTTAGAAAGGTCACCAATTGCTCGACGTATCATTTCTGGATTATCCCGTATTTCGTCGCAGGTTGTAACGATGCGCTGGATTAAATGTTGTCTACTTTCAATTTCAATGCTATAAACCTCGTTTTTTAAGTGGCCCCATAAAAAGTAATCACAAGGGTTACAATCAGGAGATCTTGGTGGCCATTAATGTGGACCCCCGCGTCCAATCCATCTATTAGGATACACATTGTTTAAGTGTTCTCTTACTTGAAGGTTAAAATGTGGTGGGGCCCCATCATGCTGAAACAACATGCCTCTTATACCGATATTTTCTAACATATTCGGTAAAATGTTTTGAAGAAAATCAAAGTAAATTTCACCATTCAATCTTTCTTCAAAAAAATGTGGCCCTATCAAATGTCTATTCACAAGTCCGACCCAAACATTTACAGAAAACCTGTGTTGCGAACGGCGTTGGCGTACCGCCTGTGGGTTTTCCTGTGCCCATTTATGATTATTTCGTGAATTGTTTACTCCGTCCCTTGTAAATTGTGCCTCATCCGTAAATAAGGTTCTGTAAATGACTGGGATGGTTAGACAACCAATGACAAAATGCCAGGCGGGGGATATCGTCGCCTTGTTGAAGACGCTGTACCTGCTGGATATGATATGGATGATAACGTTCTCTTTTTAGGGTTCTCCATACTCGCCAATGAGGAATACCAGTTGCCAAACTGATTCGTCTAGTGCTCATATTTGTGTTTTCTTGAACTACGTTTATAATATTGTTTTGTTCCTGCACACCTTGTTGTAAAACACGCTCCACAGCTGCAGAAGTAGGAAACTTTCCGTGTTGTCTTGCATACTGGAACACCGTACTAAAGGTTTTATGATTAGGGCATCGACGACCAGGAAAACGCAGCCGATATTCTCTTTCCGCCGACCTACCATTTCCATTACAGAAACCATAGATGAATATTATGTCAGCATATTCCACGTTTGTAAATTTTACTGGCATAGTTAAAATATTTTCACAAGTTTTCACTAACTAAATGCGGATTATTGACACATTAAATTACTAACAAACAATTATTCAACTGTTTAGGAGATTTCTTTTTATTATCTGTCACTTTGAACAAGCCTACTGTGATTGATTAAAAATTTTGTTATTTCATACCCGATTACTTATTAGGACCACAGTTTTTTACCAAAATGGACCTTGAAAACGTGCCGGAATTAGGATTGACCCAGACCACCTAGGCTCAATAGAATTTTTGCAAATTTTAGTTATAAAACTATTTATTTCACGTGCCTCTCATTTAATAGGGTTTTGTAATCCATTTTCTTGCACATTTAACAACGTATTTAAATAACCACGAAGGTGTAACAAAAAAATGAAATAGGCCATTTTGTTTGTTTTTTCTTGCTCTTTTCGAATATCGTATCGAAATTTCAAAAAAATATATACAGGGTGATGTTTTATTGATGCAAAGAAGAAAAATAAATTATAATGAGTCCGGACCTGGATATATTTTTTTTTATACATGTACCTCTTGGGGCTCGTTAGTACATTAGCCGTACCAAATATGAATCCGTTATTTCATTCCCTGTCAAAGTTATGACAAAAAACAGGTTTGGCCAAAAATTATTTAACACCCTGTAACTTCGTAATGAAGGTCCAATGAGACATTTCTATGGGAGGTTCCGGTTACCACTGATGTTCTCTACCTCCTATTAAGCTATGTCCCTCTCATGATGCAACACCCTGTATATTATATTTAACTGTATAAGTTGTTTTGTTTATGTACATGTTATATGTTTTTTATTTCTAATCTTTATGTGCCATCAAATAAAAATTGACTATCACAATATGCATTCAATTATATCTAGAAACTTCCTTTTCCTTGCCCTTTCAAATAATGTATCAAACGTATTGACAAGGATATATTCCTATCATGGCAAATAAATAAATGATCTTTTTTTTGTATTATAAGTTGATCCGTTGAGAATGTTATTATAGTTAATTTTGTAAGAATACCTAGTGTAACAACAGCAACAACAGCAACAACAGCAACAACAGCAACAACAGCAAATTAGGATTAAAGTTAAACACAAAAAAAATTTGCCTTCACTATAATAGGCACCCAGATTCCCAATAGATAACCAACAAACCCTTGAAGCGCTAAGGTATTCTGTACAGTCTGTACTATTCTTAAAACTCCAAAATTAGGTTATTCCATTGAAATTTCATATTGTCTTTGTTAGTTACAAATTTTAAAAAATATTTATATGCGTGATGCTCAGTTTATCTCTTCTGACCCATGTATTAACGGTTTTATCTATTTCCCATCAATAGAAAAGGTATTGTTAGCTTTCTATTATGTGGCAGTCGCTATATTTGGATACGGAATGGTTTATCCAATCATATTAAGTGCGTATCTAATGTTTGCATGTATCAATTGAGTTTCCAATTGGAGTTATTAAGTGAGCACATAGAAAATATTTTAAAAGGTTACAGATCTGAAGATGCTGAGATTCTTTATAACGAGGGCTGCCCAAAAAACAATTTATGAAAGGTTATCCACTTGCATTGCGCATTGCCCAACAAAATAAAATTAGAGAATAAGTAGTACACCGGTAACTGGCTTTAATAAACCAGAAATAATTGCTTGTGTTCTACTTAAATTAACAATTGTGTCTACGTGTACTAGGTTACAGGTTGCGGATAAAGCTGCTTATTAGCAGAAATTTAATATTGCCTGTACTTAAACAATAATTATCAAAATAGTATTTTCGATTAACTGTCATGCGTGTTTATGTGACTTTTATTTTCCAAAAAGTGCAAATTGGCAAATGTACTCTAGTGCCTAGAAGATCCAAATCGACGACAAGTAATAATAATAATAATCTTTATTTCCACCAGACTTTTACAAGTATTAGAATTGTCATGTATAAAACATAGATAATACACAGAATATATAATACATAAAAAAACGGTACATACGAAATATAAATACATAAATATTTAAAAGGAATAAAAAACATATATACATATATATAAAACAATACTCCGCAGAGATAAATTGATTATTATTTCATATAAGGACTACTAAGGAAATATTCTGGCATTCAGTAAAAACTCATCAAAACTGTAGGGACATGTTTCAAGAAGGTAACACTTTAATTTCTTTTTAAATAAAAAAATATTTGAGATAGATTTTATCTCCAGTGGAACTGCATTAAATGCTCGCACTGCTCTGTAGTATACTCCCTTTTCGAATGATGATGTTTGATGATGAGGAACTCTCAGTGCATTTGAATTTCGAGTTACCATCATCATACCATTGTACATATCCTCGTTTGTTCTAAATTTATCAATATTTTTTTTACAAATAAAATCAACAGGTATATATGGTGGGTAATGTCGTTAACTCCAACATTTTGAATAATGGCTTACTAGGCTCTCGGTTGTTTTTCCTAAGTATACATCGTATAATATTCTTTTGAGCTATAAACACATTTCTGGCATGGACACTAGACCCCCAGAATATTAAACCATAACTAAGTATGGACTGCACATGGGCAAAGTAATAGACTCTTAACACATCAAGATCGACAGAAGATCGTATGTTTCGTACTGAGTAACATACTTTGTTAAGCTTAGATATTGTTGAGTTAACATGGTATTCGAAAGATAGTTTTGAATCGACCACGACCCCCATGAATTTTGTGTTATTTGCAACAGGAATATATTTTTCTCTATACTTCAAGTAGATGCTTAAACCTGGGGTTTTATTACTAAATTGGATAAGTACAGTTTTAGCTTCATTTAGGATAAGTGAGTTGTCACGACACCATTTATCCATTTTATTTACCACAGTTGTACCTTTGTATGATGTAGCAGTAGTATCTCTGGTAGATATTACACAGGAGGTATCATCAGCATATTGATATATGGAATGTAATGCCAAGTTCTCAGGTAATTCGTTGACATACAATAAAAATAATAAACGCCCCAATACTGAACTTTGGGGTACCCCTGTAGTTATCTGTCGTGGTTTAGAATAGATGGTAGTCATGTTATTACCCTCTTTCGTACTAATACAAACTCTCAGGGTTCTGTTAGAAAGATAAGACCTAAAGAAGTTTAAAGCTATACCTCTAATTCCATAGCACTCCAATTTGTAAATCGGCAGTTCGTGGTTAAGTGTATCAGACGCTTTTGATAAATCAAAGTAAATACCTGCGACACATTCGCCTCTATTCAGACATCCTACAATATAATTAAGACTTTCATATATTGCCCCTTCAGTTGATCGTCCATGTATAAAACCATGTTGAAATTGAGAAAGTATGTTAAATTGTACCAGAAACATAAAAATACGCTTATAAAGTCGAGGCAAAAATTCAAGCGATGCACGTCACGAGTGATCTCATTAAAGAAATTTTAATACTAACATAATTTTTAATCATTAATTACTTTAAAAAGAGTAATTTTTGGCACCCAGTTATTAAGCTTTTTTCAGAAATAGGTACGGTTTAATGGGGCTTCATGACTCTTAGCAGTATTGTCTTATTTATAGAATCGATCTGTGACGTGCATCGCTTGAATTCTTGCCTCGACTATACACAAGTTTTTCGATAATTTTGGAAAATACTGATAATAAAGAAATAGGCCTATAATTTTTAGCTGTCGATCTGGACCCTTTTTATAAATGGGTATAATTTTAGCATGCTTCCATTCGTCTGGGAATAACCCATTTAAAAAACAGTGGTTAATAATTAATGCTAATGGTTCAGATATTTCATGAGCAATCGTTTTTAATAAAGAACAGGGAACATCATCTAAACCAGCTGAATTCTTGTTAGGTAAATTCAGAATAATACTTTCAATTTCTTTACTGTCAGTGGGTATTAGAAAAAACTGAATTGAACTTTATTTTTGTGAAAAAATTGAGGATTACTCTGCAAATTGACTTGAGATGCAATAAATTCATTCATGAACATTTCGACAATCTCAGTTTGGTCTTCAACTAACTTCCCATTATTGTCGATTAGATTTATTTTTGATGGTTCGTTATTGTTACCATTAGCTGCATTTATTATTTGCCACACGGCTTTAGATTTATTACGAGACGACATAATTTTATTGGTATTATATCTCACCTTGGACGAATCCACAAATTTATTGTATTCCTGTTTTTCGAACTTTATATAGTTGTAATAAATCGGGATTTTTGCTATGTATATACAAGTGATGCAAGTAAGTGGAGATAAGGTTATTTTTATTGCACATAAACTTCTAAAGAAAATTTAATTCTGATTTACTAAATTATCACAAAATAATAGTTTTTTAAATTATTTTCCATTGTTTATATAATGTATTCTTGATGTGCATTTTAATAAATAATCAGATCTGTTCACTGTCATAAGAAGCGTCATCAATAAATAATATCGAATAATATTTATTTTAAGTAATATTGTTTACTTGCGATTAGCTGTTAGAAAAGTTAACAGTGTAAGAACACAGTTATGAAGAAAGTTAAATTTTTGTTTGAAAATAAACACAAGTACATGACTGGTAAGTATAATTTAATAAATAATGAGATAAGATATATTGTTAAGAATTTCTATGACATATATGTAAGTTTCACAGCTAAAAACACATAAACCTGAAATGATAGTACATTGAAAAAAGATTTATTGACAAAAACAATGTAACAAAAATAATTTATACATACGAGGTGTTTGATCAACCATTGTACAGTTGAAGGGAAGTGGTAGGTGAAATGATTTTTAATATCTGTAACCATATTTACAATACAATGACAATAACATCCTTATAGGCTGGTGCCAAAACGGATTTTGAAGGCTAAAAAAAATATATATATATCATCAGGCAAGGACCAGCCAGAAAATTTGGTTAAAGTTATAATTAAGAGAAAATACAAAAATTAAACACGGGATAAAGTGAAATTTTAAAATGAGGATGCTGTTTAGTGGTTTAAAGTGATTTTTTTGCGATTTCCGGCAAAACGTGACTTCCTAACGGAAAATGTTGTTCGCAAAAGTTGTAGGTAATAAAAAATCTAAAACTATAGTGTAAGGTATCGTTCAACATAAAACTTCACGTTTTCCAAGAAAATGGCGGAAAATCGATTTTTCAGTTTTTTATTATGTTCTCTCGTAAAAATAATTTAATTTACATGAAATTATGTGAAACTATACCTTTTTTCACTGAATAAGCATGAACTTTTTGGAATCTGGGAAACAAGTGGTTGTTAAGATATTTACATTTAAAAAAAAAAAAAATCAAAAAACGGAAAACTTTATTGGTGTGTTATTTAAATTTACATATTCTATCCGGGCTCATTTTAACCGTTGAAATGTCTAATGTAAAATGGCTTATACCGGGTGTTAGAAAAGTATGGGAACGGTGGAAAATCTCGAATAGTTTGCATCAAATCGAAAAATAAAAAAAATGTCAAATATTTTTCAAAAAACTATCTACTGATACCAAAATGACCTCCCCACTCACCACCCTGGGGGTGGGGTGAGGGGCAACTTTAAAATTTCAAATGGAAACCCCTATTTTTTATTGCGGAATCGGACGGGAAAAAATACGTAAATATTATTCCAGACATTTTTTCGATTCTTGCATGGTGTCGTTGTAATCACAAAGAATGAATAGAAAACATCACTGTTTCAAGAGTAGCATCTTGTGCCCATAAAAAAACGTCCAAGTCAAAAACTGAAAACACGTATTTGTTATTTTTACGTTGGATTCGACTCTCCCACCCTTAACCCAGTGGGTGGGGTAGGGGGCAACTTTGAAATTTGTAATGAAAATCCCTATTTTTCATAGCGGATTCGGATTCTACGGCCAAAAATACGTGAATTTTATATCAGGCATTTTTTTCGATTCTTGGAAGGTGTCGCTGCAATCGCAAAGAATTTAGTGGAAACATGAAAGTTTTGAACGCATACTTAAAAAAAATACGAAAAGTAAAACTACTGATCTCAGAGTGAATGATTTCCCGAGCTGTTTTGAGAACAGTGATTTTACACGGTCGTGCGGAAATTACAACAACTATTAACATTCTGTAAATTTATTAGTAGCTAGTAATTTTCAATTTACATTTTTTACAGGGCAATAAAAAACTCGATTTAAAAAAAAAAAAAAATTAACAGTAGTTTTACCTCTTAATTCAGCCACTTCAGACAAGTTCTTGATCCCAGCCAGTGAAAGCAAGGAGGTAACTCAGCCATTTAAGGCAAGGTGAGGATTTCGGCCAGTAGAGGCAATTAGTTTACCACTTAACTGCTACACTAGCAGGTTTTAATTTCAAGATTATAGCAGGTGTTCAAAATGGTGTCCATTGACTTCTTGGCATTGTCCGAGACGAACGTAAAAATTTTCAATCGCACTTCTTATCATTTGAGGTGGTATTTCTACAAAAATGTTTATTATGCGTTGCCTCAGCTCTTCCAAATCAAGAGGTTTAGCGAAATAGACCTTACCCTTCACGTAGCCAAAAACAAAATAATCAAGTGGCGCGAGGTCGGGAGATCTTGCTGGCCATTCAATAGTTCCTCTTCGGCCTATCCATCGATTTTCGAAAATACCGTTCAAATAGTCTCTAACAATATCCCGATAGTGTGAAGGAGCCCTATCTTGCTGGAACCAAACATTATCGAACTCATCACCAGCAATCTTCTGTATTGCGGGAACTATTTGATTTGTCAACATATCCAGGTATTTTTCTGCATTCAAATTTCCATCTATGAAAAACGGTCCTATGATTCGATCCCTGAAAACTCTTGCCCAAACATTTAATTTTTGTGGATACTGCGTGTGTGTTTCAAGCATCCAGTGAGGGTTTTCGTCACTCCAATATCTGAAATTATGGCGATTAACTTTTCCACTGAGTTCGAAAGTTGCTTCATCTGAGAAGACAAGTAGAGATGACAAAAAATTTGAGTTTTGGTTACTCCTTTCCCATCCATCATTAATTCACTAAATTCAAGTCGCCGATCAAAATCATCTTCATTTAACTCTTGGTAAAGGTGAATTTTGTAAGGATGAAATTTCAAAACTTTCAAATTCTTATGAACTGAAAATACACTCATATCAAGCTGTTGATTGCCTTTTCTGATTGATAACCTTCGATTTTTAACAAATGCCTGGGCCACTTCCATTTGTCGAGCTTCCGATGTTTCAGATTTTGGTCTTCCAGATTTTGGGCGATATTTATTTGTCCTTGTGTCTAGAAATCGTTTGATGGTACAGGGCACAGTAGATTTCGAAATTCCTACTTGATCTACACGGAAAGTTTTGTTGAATAAAATCACAACCTCATCATAGGGCCTTTTTTTATCGCCCCACCCTCGTATCATTAAAAGAGAAACTCTCTCTTCCTCTGTTAAAGTATGGATTATGCAGAAAAAACGCGAGATCTAATGAAAAATGAAATGGGCACAAGAACGTTACTCTTGAAACAGTAATGTTTTCTTTTAATTTTTTGCGATTACAGCGACACCATGCAAGAATCGAAAAAAATGTCCGGAATAAAATACGTATTTTTTGTCGTAGAATCCGATTCCGCAATATAAAGTAGGGGTTTCCATTTGAAATTTTAAAGTTGCCCCTCACCCCACCCACAGGCTGGTGGGTGGGGAGGTCATTTTGATGTCAGTAGATAGTTTTTTGAAAAATTTTTTACGCGTATTCCCATATTTTTCTAACATCCGGTATATGTTGATGGTTTATTTTTCATGAAACCGCTTAAAATTGACAAAACAAAAAAAAAATGACTTCGAATCACGAATTTTTCAATATTTTTTATTATTTTCAATTTTTTAAATTATTTATGTAAATAATGGATTAAATTAAATTTCAATGACAGAATTTACTTCAATGTAATATTACTAAAGCTGAATGAATTTGAAATTTAAAAAATCGGTTCGCCATTTTCTCGGAAAATGTGAGGTTACGTTGAAAAATGCCTTATATAAAAGTTTTAGATTTTTTATTATATACAACTTCTGTCAAGAACACTTTCCCCTAGGACGTCACGTTTTGTCGAAAATCGCAAAAAAAACCACTTTTACCCCCTAAACAGCATCTCCATTTCAGAATTTCACTTTACCTCGTATTTAATATTTATTTTATCTCTTAGTTATAACATTAACTAAATTTTCCGGCTGGTCCTTGCCTAATAATATTTTGTTTTTTCAAAAAGGTACTGGCACCAGCCTATTATAGTTTTCGGAGGTATGTTGTTAATTTGTTCAAAATCGTTAAGTGTTACTTCCTTTCTTTCTTTTACTTACGGAACAATTAAAAATCCGACTGACTCTCGAGTCTTTATTTTGTTCACGATTTTATCAAACAATTTTCAGTTCTTCCAGTTTTGCGATCCTTTGGAAATACGAAATACCGATAAAAACGCTAATTTGCAAAAAAAATTGTTCAAGAAATATGTTTTCAGCTGATATAATTCTACAAGGATTAAGTAAACTTACTGTAATGGTTTCTATAAGCGGTAATGAAACCAGACCTGCCTAAAACAATTCCCAAATAAAACTTATTATGGCTTCACTATGAAAACACCTCAGATCTCAGTAAATAAACAACAAATTCTTGAAGCGAGAGGATATTTGAGAAAATATTCTGCACTTCGAAATTTTCAAGTATCTTCGTTAGCTAAACCTGCACTTGTTTTAAAATATTTGCAAAAATCTTTTTCGCCATTTTTCAAAATATCAGATAAATTACGAAGCCCTCTGAAAACCAAGCAGAGTTTTATTTACGATGTTCCTTGGTTTTTCTGATTCACAAGTTTTGATCCCCAATTCTTTCCGTTTTAGAAGATCCCATGAGCTTCATAACGAAGATATTGGGATTTCACTTACAGAAACAATGTGGATTTATGGGAATTGTTATACTCGTGGCAATTTTGTACATGCATATCTTCAACATCGCTTCAATGTATCTTTTATCAAAGCATCATCGGTTTCGAACATACATTGTTATGGATTTGCTACCACAACCGGTAATAATCATCATGATTACATATAGTTACGTTTTGCTCCGGCTATTATCAATCAATAAACATTTTTCAGGCATCCGTCGCATTGCTTGCTACTATTGATTACTCGACAAAAATTCGACATATCCAAACCGCAATGTTAGAGAACTGTTGGTCTGTCGATGCCGCAGGTGTAGAGATAAGAAAGAGGATATTAAATAGTTGCAAATTTTTAAAGATATTTGCAAGCGCGATGCTCAGTGTATCTCTTCTGGCCCACTTATTAACGGTTTTACCATTAGTTGGCGATGAAGAGAACTTTAATTCCACAGTATTCGTAATAAGGAACTATATTCCATCAATGGAAAAAGTATTGTTAGCTTTCTATTATGTAGCAGTTATTATATTTGGATATGGAATGGTTTATCCCATCATATTTGTTACGTATCTAATGTATCAGTTGAGTTTCCAATTGGAGTTATTAAGTGAACACATAGAAAATATTTCAGAAGGTTACAAATCCGACGATGCTGAGATTTTTTATAACGAGAGCTACCAAAAAACAATTTATGAAAGGTTATCCATTTGCATTGCCCAACAAAATAAAATTAGAGAGTAAGTAGTCTTTTCAATACACCGGTAACTGGCTTTAATAAATCAGCAATAATTGCTAGTATTGCAATTAACAATTGTGTCTATATGTACTATTTTACAGGGTGTGGATAAAGCTGCTTATTAACAGAAATTTAGTATTGCCTGTACTTAAATAATGATCAGCTGTAATTTACCAAGGGCGCTGATAATCACGCCATAATTTTCTCTAATAATGAACCGAAAGCTTGTTGTTAGTAATCCACCGTAAGGCGGAGGGTAATTACTTAAAGCAACAAGCTTGAGGGTCATTATTAGAGAAAATTATAAGGATTTATCAGTGCACGCGGTAAATTCGGTGAGATAATTTTTTGAAATTCTAATAATATGCCAATCGTGAAAGTGACATTTTAAATAAATTATAAAACTGTTAATAATTTTCGTTGCATAGCAACATAAGTGATTATATAACAAGACCTTGATAAATAGTCGGCTATTATATTGTCATCAATTTTTCGAGAGTGCGATGGTTGTCAATCTGACGAGACCATATTTGGCGTTAATAATCTGACTAAAGCCCGAGAGCTTTAGTTCCAGAGATTTAGTCTTTGATTATTAACGCCAAATGTGGTCGAGGTAAATTGGAGAGCACTCCAGAACAATTTCTTGAATGAGTTATACACTAAAATCAACTACTGTGACGTTTGAAAATATTTGTGCGACAGCAGTATGCCTACTTGTTATATAATAATAATAAATAAATAAATACACCACAGGTAATGACGACCCCCTTTATCCCGGAAGGCTCTAGAAGAGCCTTGTGTGGGAGGGGGCTACACATTTAGAGACAAGGGACACACACCCAATATTCGTGTATAGTGAAAAAATCCCTCTCACAGTATTTTCCACTGCCACGACCGGGGATCGAACCCGGAACTTTTGGGTGAGAGGCAAGTGCGCTCGCCTCTCGACCATCAGTCATACTACAGTTATAAGTTAATAAATTAAATATCAGCGACTATTTTCAGCCAATGTCATGGCAACGGGAAATAGCCGCTGATATTTCCCGTTGCTATATAGAGACGTGCAAAGTGGAAAATTTGCTCTAACGCAAAAGATCCAAATCGACAAGTAAGTGGGGAAAAGATTTTTTTTTAATTGCGCATAAACCTCTGAAGAAAATATAATCATGATTTATTAAATTATCACAAAATAATAAATTTTTAAAATATTTTCCATTGTTTATGTAATGTATTCTTGATGCACATTTTAATAAATAATCAGTTCTGTTCACTGTCATAAGAAACGTCATTAATAAATAGCATCAAATAATACTCATTTTATGTAATATTGTTTACTTGCGATTAGCTGTTAGAAAAGTTAGCAGTGTATGAAGTAAGTTATGAAGAAAGTTGAATTTTTGTTTGGAAATAAACACAAGTATATAACTGGTAAGTATAATTTAACAAATAATGAGATAGGATACATTGTTAATAATTTCTACCTAACCTGAAATTGGTAATACATTGATAAAAGATTTATTGGCGTAAAGCAATATAACAACAATAATTTATACATATAAGGTGTTTGGCCAGTTGACGTATAGTTGAAGGGAAGTGGTAGGTGAGACGATTTTTAACATCTGTAACCATATTTACAATACATTGACAGTAATATCCTTAACCGCTGGCGGCAAAACTGATTTTGGAGGCTAAAAAAAAGGAAAATTTTCAATAGGCAAGGACCAGCCGGAAATTTAGTTAAGGTTATAATTAAGAGAAAAAACAAAAATTAAACACGAGATAAAGTGAAATTGTAAAATGGGGAGCTGTTTAATGGTTTAAAGTGTCTTTCTGCAAAATGTGATCTCTTAGCGGAAAATATTGGTCGCAAAAGCTGTAGGTAATAAAGAAATCTAAAACTTTCGTACAAGGTATCTTTCAACATAACCTCACATTTTCCGAGAAAATGCCGGAAAACCAATTTTTCGGGTTTTTTATTATTTTCTCTCGTAAAAATAATTCAACTTACATGAAATTATGTGAAACTATACCTTTTTGCATAAAATAAGCATGATGTTTTTGGAATCTGGGAAACAATTAGTTGCCAAGATATTTATTTTCAAAAAAAATCAAAATCTTTCACGGAAAACTTTATTTGTATTTTTTTAAATATTCTATCCGGGCTCACTTTAACCATTGAAATATGTCCACTTTAAAATGGTTTATTTTTCATGAAACCGCTCAAAATGGAGAAAAAACAAAAAAATTACTTCGAACCGCGAATTTTTCAATATTATTTATTTTCAATTTTTTAAATTATTTATGTAAATAATGGATTAAATTTCAATGGCAGAATGTTCTTCAATGTAATAATACTAAAGCTGAATGAATTTAAAATTTAAAAAATCGGTTCCTCGCCATTTTGTCGGAAAATGTGAGGTTATGTTGAAAAATGCCTTTTATGAAAGTTTTAGATTTTTTATTATATACAACTTCTGTGAAGAACATTTTCCGCTAAGAGGTTACGCTTTGCCGAAAATCGCAAAAAACGACTTTTACCCCCTAAATAGCATCCCCATTTCAGAATTTCACTTTACCTCGTGTTTAATTTTTGTTTTATCGCTTAGTTTACATGGCCTATGTCCATTTAACAGTTTATTTAAAAACTAATGTTTTGTGTATATTTAGCATGACCTGTATAACATTTTTGGATTCAGTTTTTGTAAGTGAAACTGTTTTCAACTAACAGAATTTTATTTGTATAACTGCTAAACCATTTCACACTGTTTTATGTACTTAGTTTTATATCTTAGGAACTCAGTCATATTCTACACTATTATGTATTTCCGTTCTAGACAGCATCCCAGGAAACAATTAATTAACAATTGTCTACAAAATATTTATTTACATCTGTTCATATTTGTGGTTATGTACAAAATAGAAATTACGAATTGTGAATCAAAGGCTCTGCTATGGAAATAATAAAAACTTTTATTATAGATTCCTTTTATCGATCATATGCCACTAATTTAGTTGTGAGTACGGGAATCTATAAGGCAAGTTGGTGCGCTTAACGCAACCATTGACAGATGGCCATACTTGTACTATTCTTAGATTTTATAGCTTTCAATTTAAATAGGGAATTAGATTGCTCAAATTTTTTTGGTAGCGTTATTTTCCAGTAACTAGGACAAAAAGTTTACCTTATCAGTAAAACTGACCAGGAAGTCATTTGCTTGCAGTCTTTGTACTGATTCAAACGTATATAATTCTTAACTGTGGAGTTCATTAATTGATATTACAATTTTTATATCCCAGTTGACAAGTGTTTAACATACATGTAATTTCATTAATTGCTCATTAAAAAATTTAATTAATCTTCAAATTTTGTCTTTGATATAATTTCAATTATTTTTAAAATAAATTTGAATTCAAGGTCAATTCTTTTTAATTTAATAAGTAGTTAAAATACTATATGTACCACATGGTTTTAAAAATATTTTTCTCTTTTCTTCTGATTTTTTTGGCAATTTATAGGTTTTATGAAATCAGCTTTTGTACAGCTAACTTGCTTAAATTCTTACATGCTTACATATCTACATGCTTAGATACTTACAGGCTTAGATGCTGATATATATTTATATATACTTATATGTTTATGCACATATATACTGATACATTTCTGCATAGCTTATTCGTTCCTGCATAGCTTATGCACAGCTTATCTTCCAAAAAGATAAAATTTCGTTAACTTTTCATAAATCACCTAGTTGGTTAATTTTCCTACGATTTTCACTCTATTTCATTAAGAGACGTAAATTGCCAAGGAAACATTAGAATCCATTCTCGCAACAAGAGACAATTGTGGGCCTGGATTGCTGTCCCAGAACCAGTCACCTCAACCATAATCAATCTAGGATTCTGGTATAAATTTGTTATATATATATATTTTTTTTAATTTCAATTTATCTTTCAAACCGATTTGTCTATTATTCATGTAATATATTTTGTCATTCATTTTAATCTATCTTTTTATTTCTCTTACCAACAATTTCGTCTGATCTATGGACTGGTTATTCGAGAAAAAGAGACAATTTTGCTTATTTTACTATAGATGGTGGCCAATTTAACATCAGTTTTTCTTTGTCTCCTTTTCTCGAAATAAACAGATATTTGTCGCTTATGCTGTACATATCGGAAAGGGTAAGTTTCTCCACTCTTACGAATACTCTGGACCCACGGCTCTCTGCTCCGACTTAAACCAGCTAGTCGTCCGCATATGTTGCCTCAATTCTTTCTCAAAAATAAATAACAAGGGAAAGGAGGTAACATTAGTTATAACATTAACTAAATTTTCCGGCTGGTCCTTGCCTGTTAATAACTTTTTTTTTTCAAAAAGGCACTGGCACTAGCCTCTTATAGTTTTCGGAGGTATGTTAATTTGTTCAAAATCGTTAAGTGTTACTTCCTTCCTTTCTTTTACTTACGGAACAACTAAAAATCCGACTGACTCTCGAGTCTTTATTTTGTTCACGATTTTATCAAACAATTTTCAGTTCTTGCAATTTTGAGATCATTTGGAAATACGAAATACCGACAAAAACGCTAATTTGCAAAAAAAAAAATTGTTAAAGAATTATGCTTTCACCTGATATAATTGTACAGGATTAACGGTAAAGTTACTTTAACGGTTTCTATAAGCGGTAAGCAATTCCCAAATAATACTTATTATAGCTTCACTATGAAAACAGCTCAGATCCCAGTAAATAAACAACAAATTCTTGAAGCGAGAGGACATTTGAGAAAATAGTCTGCACTTCGAAATTTTCAAGTATCTTCGTGCAGGTTTAGCTGCACTTGTTTTAAAATATTCGCAAAAATCTTTTTCGTCATTTTTCAAAATATCAGATAGATAAATTACGAAGCCTTCTGAAAACCAAGCAAAGTTTTATTTACGATGTTCCTAGGTTTTTCTGATTCACAATTACCATCAAGTTTTGATCCTCAATCTTTCCGTTTTAGAAGATCCCATGAGCTTCATAACGAAGATATTGGGATTTCACCTGCAGAAACAATTTGGATATATGAGAATTCTTATACTCGTAGCAATTTCGTACGGTCATATCTTCAACATCGCTTCAATGTATGCGGTATCAAAGCATCATCAGTTTCGAACATACATTGTTATGGATTTGCTACCACAACCGGTAATAATCATCATGATTACATATAGTTACGTTTTGTCTGACTATTATCAATCAATAGACATTTTTTAGGCATCCGTCGCATTGCTTGCTACTACTGATTTCTCAACAAAAATTCGACAGATTCAAACCGCAACGTTAGAGAACTGTTGGTCTGTTGATGCCGCTGGTGTAGAAATAAGAAAGAGGATACTAAATAGTTGCAAATTTTTAAAGATATTTGCAAGCGCGATGTTCAGTGTATCTCTTCTGGCCCACTTATTAACCATTTTACCATTAGTTGGCGATGAAGAGAACTTTAATGCCACATTATTCGTAATAAGGAATTATATTCCATCAATAGGAAAAGTATTGTTAGCTTTCTATTATGTAGCAGCCATTATATTTGGATATGGAATGGTTTATCCCATCATATTTGTTACGTATCTAATGTATCAGTTGAGTTTCCAATTAGAGTTATTAAGTGAACACATAGAAAATATTTCAGAAGGTTACAAATCCGAAGATGCTGAGATTTTTTATAACGAAACTTATCAGAAAACAATTTATGAAAGGTTATCCATTTGTATTGCGCAACAAAATAGAATACGAGAGTAAGTAGCCTCTTCAATAAACTCGTAACTGGCTTTAATAAATCAGAAATAATTGGTAGTGTTACGTCCTTATTTATTCTAAATTTCTTTTTTTTCTATTATTGTTTATCAATTAGAATTAAAATCACACCACACCGCACCGCATCGTCGCTGCTTGAGGCCATTATTCTTCGTACAACGAGAGTATTTACATATAGCTCACATTTGTATGTATTTTTCTACCCGCTTCTTATTGTGACATCCGCTAATAATCATTTCCGCTTAATTTGTTTTGTGGGTGTATTGTGCTACGACGACCACGAATTTAGGATCTACCTGCAATATCTGCAGCCGGAGGCCTCCGAGAACCTGGACCCCATAAGAAGAAATCTGAAAGGTAGGATCCTTAATTTCTCTTTCGCGCCGCTATACAGTCCACTCTCTTTTGTTTCCGCTTTTTTTTTGGTTAAATTAACATTATTTTTTTCCCGCAAGTTCACCGTGCGTGAACAGGTAGTATGCTATTTAATTGATAATTGTATCTATGTGTACTGGGTTACAGGGTGCGGATAAAGCTGCTTATTAACAGAAATTTAGTATTGCCTGTACTTAAACAATTCTCAAAGTAATATTTTCGATTAATTGCCATGCGTGTTTATATAACTTTTATTTTCCAAACCGTGCAAAATGGCAAACGTGCTCTAATGCCTAGAAGATCCTAATCGACGATAAGTAAGTGGAAAGAAGGTTCTTTTTATGGCACGTAAACGTATAAAGAAAATGTAATCATGATTTATTAAATTATTACAAAATAATATATTTTTAAATTATTTCCATTATTTATATGATTTATGCTTGATGTATATGTTAATAAATAATCAGTTCCGTCAATTACCATAAAAAGCATCATTAATAATATTCATTTTACGTAATATTATTTATTTGCAATGGGCTTATTATAAGCAACTGCGAAATTTCGTTACTGCATCTCTTCGAAGAGAAAAAAATGCGTATATAGAGAATGAACTAAACAAAAATTATAAAAATTCAAAAATCTTATGGAAAACTTTAAATAAATTAGATATTCATAAAATCATAAAAAGTCAAAAATATCTGATATTCCTGAAGAACTTAAAGATCCTGATGAAATAAACAGATTTTTCATTAGCTCTATAAATAGAATAAATCCTGATATAGAAACAGTTGCTTTTTTAACTCAAATAGGTGTGATCAAGTTACTAATCCTATGAATTTCAAACATATCAATAGCGACCAAGTTGTTAGTGCTGTAAATAATATTAAAACAAATGCTTCGGGTGTGGATGGTATAACTATTGAAATGATAAAGTTGTGTTTGCCACACTGTTGTAATGCTCTTACACACATTATAAATTTCTCATTACACAATAGTGTGTTACCTACGCGATGGAAACACCTATACCAAAAGAAGAAAAAATCACTCAATTAAATAAACTAAGGCCTATAAGCATTCTACCTGTTTTCTCTAAGGTGCTGGAAAGAATAGTTTACGACCAACTAAAAAGTCATGTTGAGATACATAATATATTACCCTGTAAACAGTCCGGCTTTAGAAGTGGCTATAGTACTTCTACATGTCTAATTGATATTGTAGATGATTTATTACGTGGAATTGACCATTCTATGGTAACGGCTCTGATCATGTTGGATTACTCTAAGGCCTTCGATTGTTTGGATCATCAACTATTATTAGCAAAATTAAAATACTATGGCTTATCAGTTGAAGCCTTGGAGTGGTTCAATATGTATTTGGTAAACCGGCAACAACAGGTAAAAATCTCAGTTGGTGCTGAAAGCATTCTTTCTGATCCTATAAATATTATAAGTGGAGTGCCTCAGGGATCTATCGTGGGCCCGTTACTTTTTATTATTTACACTGCTGATGCTCCTCAGGTAGCAAATACAAATGTGCACCTATATGCCGATGATTTTCAACTTTACTTACCTTTTTTACCTAGTAATGTCGAAGTAGCTATAGAACAAATAAATAGTGATTTAAACAATATATTTATATGGTCATGATAAGGTCATGTAAAAATGCATTAAATCTTAATCCACAAAAAACAAATGCAATGTTAATTGGAACAAATATACAACTTAATAAGGTGAACTTGGAGAATAAATTATTTTTAAATAATACTGCATTACCTATAAAAACTCACTGTAAAAGTCTCGGAGTAACTCTAGACAAAAATTTATCTTTCACTCTCCATATTGATAATTTAATTAAAGCTGCTTATGCAAAATTGAGGTCGTTATATAAATTTAAATACGTGCTTAGTACCTCAGTTAAGTTAAAAATCACGGAGTCTTTAGTTTTACCAATATTTGATTATTGTGATGCAGTATATGGCCCATGTCTTTCAGTCCATGATTCACATCGAATACAAGTGGTGCAAAATGCATGTATGAGATTTTCAACAAATCTGAAAAGACGAGATCACGTTACACCTAGCTATACTCAATACAGTTGGTCAAAAATGAATATTAGAAGAGACATCCATTACAGTTGCCTCGTACAAAAAATTATTTTAACGAAAACTCCCTTATACTTAAAAAACAAAATTATTTTTGCAGATGAAGTCCAGAATCGATCTAGACGGAACCCGTACTTATTACGCATACCTAGACACACTACCTCTGCCTTTAAAAGTTCTTTTACCTATTATGCATCATCTTTGTTCAACTCTCTACCACCAGATTGTAAAATGATAAGAAGTTTAAAAACTTTTAAAACGAAAGTAAAATATCATTTTAAAAACTTAGTCTAAATATCATCGTTGTCAGTAAATATGATAAATATCCTATAATGTATTATTAGTGCTAAATTGTAAAATAGACTATTTGCTCTTTATTACTCTTAATTTTGTACCTTGTTATATAGTGATTTTGTATTTGTTGTAAATGTTTCAGGTTGGGCAAAAGCAGTCTGAGACTGAGCCCCGCCTTACTAAAGTCATATTATTATTATTATTATTATTATTATATATGAATCCCAATTTCGCGTGCCTTTTCTATGTTACAAGAACCGTCTATTTCTGTGGTAAGAAGTATATGAAACATGTTTATATATTGTTCAAATGTGCTTTTAGAGTGCGGAATATTAAACTTTTTAAACGTCTTCAGCTCTGAAACGGCTAATCTAAATGAAAAAATTCATACAATGAAAGTCGCGGATCATGTAATTTCAAGTTCAAATGTGCTTTTAGAGGGCGGAATATTAGAACATAATACTTTTAGTCGCAAACTCCTCTACAAAATCCTTATTTTACTATAATAAACGTAACCAGACTGCAACCAACAGCTACTCTCCGGGCTATGTACCCCGCCGAGCGCTGAATTACAAATTGCAAGCCTGGCGCGTTAAGTGTAATAATTGCATATTACCATCAAAACGCTAATGCTTCGATTGCAACAAACATCAGCCGAAAGACTGATCCTACTAAAAGGAGCTCTCGAGAGCTCTGACGAAAGCCAACAGCTCGAAACTGCAGTCTGCAAGTGGTGTGTGACGATTGGCACGAGAGCTCCTTTAAGTAGGATCAGTCTTTCGGCTGGTGTTTGTTGCAATCGAAGCATTAGCGTTTTGATGGTAATATGCAATTATTACACTTAACGCGCCAGGCTTGTAACTTGTAATTTAGCGCTTGGCGGAGCACATAGCCCGGAGAGTATCTATTGGTTACAGTCTGGTTACGTTCCTTATAGTAAAATAAGGATTTTATAGAGGAGTTTGCGACTAAAAATATTGTTTTAATATTGGAGGTGAACATATTGAAAATATTTCAGAAGGTTACGAATCCGAAGATGTTGAGATTTTTTATAATGAAAGCTACCAAAAAACAATTTATGAGAGGTTATCCATTTGCATTGCCCAACAAAATAAAATTCGACAGTAAGTAGTCTCTTCAATAAATCGGTAACTGGCTTTAATGAACCAGAAATAATTACTGGCATTCTACTTAATTCACAATTGTACTTATATATCTATGTGTACTAGGTTGCAGGGTGCGGATAAAGCTGCTTATTAACAGAAACTTAGTATTGCCTACAATGAAAAAAGTATCAATGCAATGTTATCAATTAATTGTCATGCGCGTTTATATGACTTTTATTTTCCAAAACGCGTTAAATGGAAAAATGTGCTCTAATCCGAATCGACAAATAAGTGGAGGAAGTGGTTTTTTTATTAAGCATAAACCTCTAAAGAAAATACAATCGTGATTTATTAAATCATTACAAAATAATAATTTTTTAAATTATTTCCATTATTCATATGATGTATTCTTGATGTTTATTTTAATAAATAATCAGTTCTGTTAATTTTCATAAAAAGCGTCATTAATTATATCAAATAATACTCATTGTTTGTAATATTGGTTATTTGCGATTAGTTGTTAGACAAGTTAACAGTGCAAGAACAAAGTTATGAAGAAAGTTATATCTTTATTTGAAAATAAACACAAGTACATGAGGGGTAAGTATAATTTAATAAATAATGAGATAAAATATTGTTAGGATATAGAATATCTATGAAATTATACGTACTTCCACAGCTAAAAATACAAAAACCTGAAATGATAGTACATTGACAAAAGATTTATTGACAAATAGCAGGTCTAGTCGATAGCCACGTTAGCTAAGGCGCGAGGTGGCAACCGCGATTAATCGAACGGGTATCGCACTACCGGGTTCGAGCCCCGGCTCCGGCACTACTGTCGGAGAATATGATTGTATGCACGCGTTTTTCAATGTGTAACCTCTTCCGCACAAACCTCTTTTTGAACTTTTGGAATTGGGGGTTGTCTAATTTCTGCGGTGGTTATTAAAGCAATGCAACAACAATAATTTAGACATACAAGATGTTTAGTCAACCGACGTATAGTTGAACGGAAGTGGTAGGTGATGATTTTAAACATCGCTAACCACATTTGCAATTGTCAACAATGTTACCCAATTTTTTCTCTCTTTGCCTATGTCGTACTGATGAGAGCTAACAAGCTCGAAACTAGTCTACGGCTGGCGATGCACAACAGCCCTGCACTGGAGTTCTCGCTTTAGGATCAATCTGCCTGCTGGGGGCTCATTGCAATAAGCTTTTTATTTTGAGATTTCTGATTGAAGACGTAGTATGTCGCAAGTTATAGGACACTATTTTCAATTGCTTTGAACATTGTGCACCTTGTGGTGGCAATGAATCGATTTCCTTTCATAGGAAACAGTGGAATACTACACTGTCGTAATATAGATATATTTTTACATTACTACACATTTATTATTTTTGTAATAACTTATCCACTTCGTGTTGGCTTATATATTTTGTTATTTCTTTTTTTCCACGTTTATTTACAACAAGCAAAACTAAGTAATCTATGCTAAAAAGCGAAGTTTCTACAAAAAATAAGTAATATCACAACACAATGACAGTAAACAATAACAATGAATGACATTTGAATACGTGACAAATGACATTTGCACCAACGGCGACATCTGAATTTGGCTTCTGTTATGCTCGACCTTGCCCGCACAAATTTCTCAGGGAAGTTGCCAGTGTGGGTAATTAGTCTGTGATGAAAAAATTGTGGGTCCTACTTAAGATTTCAAAGTTACCACCCGCCCGACCTACAAGGAGGTGGGGAGAGTGACTAATTTTAGTACTAATGTAATTTCCTCCGTAATGACTAAATTTTGATTATGGATATTTTTCCGTAGAATGCCTATTTCAAGGTATTTGAAAGTTTCAGATTAAAATACATCTAAAAACTTCCTTTTCCAAATCAAATAATGTATCAAACATGAAGTGATGAAATAGATTTATTCCTATTATGGCTAATAACCAATATATGAATATGAAATCAATGCGAATTTGTATGTAGCGCCGAAAAAATAGCACAAAAAAATCAATATAAAGGAACTTTTTCCATAACCAATTTTATGGTTGGGTCCTGTTGGTGCTCAGAAGTGCCCAAAAAATTATTATTAACAGTTTAATTTTTTAACCATGTTTTTCAACCTAAAAACATGAGTAGCTCGAGATAGATAGGTCCGATCGGTACAACATAAAAGAAACAAAATCTTTGATATTAAATTTTCTACAAATATACGTTTAGTGTAGGTCTTACTAGCGCAACCCATAACCTACAAAAGTGACAAAACTGGCAAAAAATAGTTTTTTCTTCATTTTGTTGCCCAGTATCGCTGGGTGAACCGATCGATCAGCTTCAAACTTTCAGAAAATCTGCCATTTGCTCTGATAAAAACATGCTGAAAATTTGGTGCAAACATATTAAATCCAGATCAAATGCGCTTTTAGAGGGTGGAATAGATAGATAGATAGATAGTTTATTTTAACCATGTTACAAGAGTCATGTTTATGGCAAGTCAATAAATAAATAATTAATAAGCTTATAATACAATGATAACTAACAATAATATACACTACATAACAATAATGTATCATAATCAAAGTACAATAAAAAAGAGAGATATAAAAGAACATTAGAACATATTAAAACATAATATTTTTAGTCGCAAACTCCTCTAGATAATCCTTATTTTACTATAAGGAACGTAACCAGACTGCAACCAATAGCTATTCTCCGAGCTATGTGCCCCGCCGAGCGCTGAATTACAAGTTACAAGCCTGGCGCGTTAAGTGTAATAATTGCATATTACCATCAAAACGCTAATGCTTCGATTGCAACAAACACCAGCCGAAAGACTGATCCTACTTAAAGGAGCTCTCGTGCCAGTACTCACACGCCACTTGCAGACTGCAATTTCGAGCTGTTGGTTCTCGTCAGTGCAAGGTAGGCATGTGACGACCGACACGAGGATCACTTGACTATTTAGTACATTTCGGTATCTTTGGGATAGCGACATGTAAAATAGTCAGCAGGCGCCATCTAGCGGTCCAGTGTCTGTTGCAATCGAAAAATAAATAGCCTGACTGGGCTTAGCATAGTTCAAATGTGCTTTTAGAGGGCGGAATATTAAACATAATATTTTTAGTCGCAAACTCCTCTATAAAATCCTTATATTACTATAAGTAGGATCAGTCTTTCGGCTGGTGTTTGTTGTAATCGAAGTATTAGCGTTTTGATGGTAATATGCAATTATTACACTTAACGCGCCAGATTTGTAACTTGTAAAAACACCATAAAAAGTCTAACGGCGTCAAATCAGGGCTATTTTGTGGCCACCGAATGGTTCCAGCATTGCCTATCCAAATGGGAAATTGATTAATTAAATGTTTCCGAACTTCTAAAATGCTATGTGGAGTCGCTCCGTCCTGATGCCGAATCATTCTAGACAATACGTCCATAGAGAATTCTTGAATCTTCCTCTGGTAAAATTATGTCCAGATGTGTTTGTCGTGTCAAAGTAAAAAAATTTTGAAAAATTCCATACCAAACGTGGATTGATTTTCTATCCGGTTTTCTTATTTGTTTGTCCTTTCTCTGTCTTCGGTTTTTATTCTCCCATCGGTGTTTTCTAATAAAAACTCCCGCCGTGCAAAAACTTGACTCAGCTGTCCACATAATTTCTTTAAAAAAATCAGGATTTTCATCTAATTCATGGAGCATGATCTGACAAAACATCAATCTTCTACGTTTTTGGTCTTCATTCAGTTCCTGGATGATTAGATTAATATTTTGTAAGGCCTATATTGATGCTTTTTCAAAGTTCTTTGAATGCTGGGATAACTTTTTTCCATTTCACGACAAGCATTTAATAAACTATTAACAAAATTTTCTAAAACAAATATTAAAATAAGGTATCGATCTATTTTTATAATAAATTATTTTTTTACCTTCAAAATATAATAATATATCTAGATCTTCTTCCTCGTTTGCTGTAACGTTACGTCGTTTTCTTGAAAAACTATTGGTCCTATTTACATGACGATAAACATTCAAAAACGTGTTTACACTAGGAATCACTCGATTCGGATACAACGTCGTGTATTCTCTTCTTGCGACACACATTTTTATTAGTTTTCACAAAATATTTCGACTTTTTTAACCTCACTATAACCCATTTTGATTAAATAAATGTTAATAATGACGGCTTGACATGTCAGAATTGACTAAAAAACAAAATAGTTAATTTCGTGGCCGACATTGTTATTTCTAATAGAAAGTTTATAGACCACTTATAATAGATTGTGAAAATCTCTTGGGGTTAGGTCCAAATGTATTAAAGAAAACTACTTTATTAAATTGCCGACGTTTCGATATTTTTTAATATCATCCTCAGGGCACTGAAAGATATAAAATCATCTAATAGTACATATACAACCATTCAATATAACAAACAAATATAAATATATATTAAGAAAAATAAAAAAATAACGTATTGAAATTTTAATTTTATTACTATTACTATATTTTGTGATTATTTTTAGATAGTGACCTTAAAACAAGTAAAAACATTTTAAAATTTCAATACGTTATTTTTTTATTTTTTTAAATATATATTTATGTTTGTTTGTTTGTTATATTGAATGGTTGTATATGTAATATTAGATGATTTTATATCTTTCAGTGCCCTGAGGATGATATTAAAAAATATCGAAACGTCGGCAAATTAATAAAGTAGTTTTCTTTAATACATTTGGACCTAACCCCAAAAGATTTTCACAATTGTTATTTTTGTTTCACTTGTGTTTTGACGCGCATGGCTCACTCTACTTGCAATAAAGCAGCTCATTTGCATTTTTAATGTCAAATATGTCGAGAAGTATTTAAGATAGACTTATACAATATATATACTTGAAATCAGGGGAAAAAGGGCTTCTCGAAATTGTAATAATATATGGTGTTCCGTTTAAAAAAAAAAACATATATTTATTTAGTATCACGTGACTTGTACATGATATTGTTTTTTTAAATCAGTTTTCAATAAAATATAGGTAAGATCGTACAATTTTTATACGAAACTTTTTTTCTATTTCCAATTATAACAGAAAGAATGAATATCAAGTGTAACAATTAAAACGTGTCTTTTTACGAAATTCTGAACACTCTATGGGGTAAATCGGCAAATCAGAATCCCTGCCAAATGCCAGCTTTACATTTTCTTCATATTATCGTTTTGATTTACTTAATTATCTCTGTTATTAGAGGAGATATGCTATTTTATAAAAAAGCTTTATTTACAATTAATTGGATAGAATCAGCGGTAGGTTCTTGATGAAATATATTCAATAGAATAATTATAAATATTCAAAAGGATAGTTACAATACGCACTTGGTTTATTGTTTCATTAGTTTTGTTCAGATTTCTCTGACATATGTTTCGGTCTTGCGACCATTATCAAAGAGTCTTAAAAACTGACCTGAAAGTTGTTGTTCACAGTAACCATTAACCATTATTTATTATTAATTTAGGTCGCTTGTTGGTAATAATAAAGAAAAGAGAGAAGATATTAAAAAATCGGGGGTATATAAAATAAAGTGTGACGACTGTGATGCCGTATATATAGGTCAGAGTGGCCGTAGCATAGATGTGAGGTTAAGAGAACACAAACAGTCTATTTTATATAATAAAAAATCAACTGGTTTTGCCGAACATTGCATTGAGCAAAATCACGTTTTTAACGGTAGTAGTGTTAAACTTTTGCATAATGCAAACAAATCAAAAATCCTAGACAAGCTTGAAATTTTAGAAATGAAAAAGGCCCTAAGAAACCATAAAAACGTTACAAATACACAAACAGAATTTATGAACAATCCTGTACTAGACACAGTAATAATATTAAAATTAAGTTAGTAGTTCCGGCTTGTATTGTTAAATTTTAAGAAATATCAAATCAAGTTATTATCCCCCCCTAGGTGGGTAGAGGATTTGTAAGATATATACTGTGAACCACCACTTTCAGGTCAGTTTTTAAGACTCTTTGATACATATTTGAAACATATGTCAGATAAATCTGAACAAAACTAGTGAAACAATAAACCAAGTGCGTATTGTAACTATTCTTTTGAATATTTATAATTATTCTAGTTTTATTTACGATGTTCCTAGCTTTTTCTGACTCACAATTAGCACCAAGTTTTGATCCTCAATCTTTCCGTTTTAGAAAATCCCATGAGCTTCATAACGAAGATATTGGGATTTCACTTGCTGAAACAATTTGGATATATCAGAATTGTTTTGCTCATGGCAATGTCGTACGTTCAAATCTTCAACATCGCTTCAATGTATGTGGTATCAAAGCATCATCAGTTTCGAACATACATTGTTATGGCTTTGCTCCCACAACCGGTAATAACGATCATGATTACATATAGTTACGTTTTGCTCTGGCTATGATCAATCAATAAACCTTTTTTAGGCATTTGTCGCATTGCTTGCAACTATCGAATTC
Organism: Leptura quadrifasciata; assembly: GCA_963675555.1. Classification (NCBI taxonomy): domain Eukaryota; kingdom Metazoa; phylum Arthropoda; class Insecta; order Coleoptera; family Cerambycidae; genus Leptura; species Leptura quadrifasciata. The sequence goes on along the minus strand of OY776681.1, from coordinate 5,028,947 downwards.
TCTACGAAAATTCAACAAATTACAAAAGTAACGTCAGAGAACTGTTGGCCCTTTGATGCTGCTGGTGCAGAGATAAGAAAGAGGATATTAAGTAGTTGCAAATTTTTAAAAATATTTACCAGCGCGATGCTTAGTGTATCTCTTCTGGCCCACTCATTAATGGTTTTACCATTAGTTGGCGATGAAGAGGACTTTAATTCTACAGTATTCGTAATAAGGAATTATATCCCATCAACAGAACAAGTTTGGTTAGCTTTTTATTATGTAGCGGCCACTATATTTGGATATGGAATGGTTAATCCTATCATATTTCTTGCGTATCTATTGTATCAGTTGAATTTCCAGTTGGAATTATTAAGTGAATATATAGAAAATATTTCGGAAGGTTACGAATCTGAAGATGCTGATGTTTTTTACAACAAGAGCTACCAAAAAGCAATTTATGAAAGGTTATCCACTTGTATTTCCCAACAAAATAAAATTAGAGAGTAAGTAGTCGCTTAAATAAACCGGTAACTGGTTTTATTAAATCAGAAATAATTGCTGGCATTCTACTTAATTAACAATTGTATTTTTATATCTACGTGTACTATGTTACAGGGTGCGGATAAAGCTGCTTATTAACATAAATTTAGTATTGCCTGTGATTAAAAAAGTATCAATGTAATGGTATCGATTAATTGCCATGCGTGTTTATGTGACTTTTATTTTCCAAAACGCGCAAAATGGAAAATGAGCTCTAATCCGAATCGACAAGTAAATGGAGAAAACTTTTTTTTTATTGCACGTAAACTTCTAAAGAAAATACAATCGTGATTTATTAAATCATTACAAAATAATAATTTTTTAAATTATTTCCATTATTCATATGATGTATTCTTGATGTTTATTTTAATAAGTAATCAGTTCTGTTAATTGTCATAAAAAGCCTCATTAACAATATCAAATAATATTCGTTTTAGGTAATATTGTTCATTTGCGATTAGTTGTTAGAAAAGTTAACAGTGTAAGAACAATATTATGAAGAAAGTTAAATCTCTGTTTGGATATAAACACAAATACATGACTGGTAAGTATAATTTAATAAATAATGAGATAAGGTGCCACTGTTTAAAACATTGTTAAGAATTTCTACGAAATATATGCACGTTCCACAACTATAAATACATAAACTTGAAATGATAGTACATTGACAAGAGATTTATTGACAAAAAGCAATTTAACAACAATAATTTAAATATACAAGGTGTTTGGTCAAACGACGCGACGTATAGTTGAAGGGAAGTTTTAGGTGAGATAATTTTTGAAATCTGTAACTATATTTACAATACAATGACATTAATATTCTCATTATTGTCTGAAAGTTATTTGTGGCATTCTACGAATATTCTTTCCTATTATTTGGGTATTCTACCACATGTATTATTATCCTCTTTAAAAACAAATCACCGAATCCACAAAATAATAGAATTACTGGAAAAAAGCCTCCGCGTCCGTGACGTTTACGTCAAAGGAACAGTCAGAGGTTATGTTTTGCAAATAATATAAATAGGAATTTTTTGGAAGAGCTCTTATTTTGCTGTGTATGTCAAATATACAGCTTTAAGATTCTGTTTATGTTATTTCCATAGATACTTACTACTTACACAGAACACAGAACTGATGATATTTTCTGTTAGATAATGTTGAGTTTGTTAAGAGCTCTCCGGATATAAGCCGGAACGACGGTTCAATTTATTCTCATATAAATCATTATTTTAAAAACGGCTTTCACTAAAAGACATTAAAAACACATTACAATGTGGGACGATGAGAGAAAAAAAAGTTTTATAAAAAAATATGTTTTTTTTTCTGTTTTCGATTTGCAAAAATAATTCTTATCATCCCACATAGGTATTATTAAAATAAACATTTATCCTTTTGTAGAACTAAAATAAAATTAGCCCTAATGTCCTCAAGTGTACCGAGAAATTTAAAGATTAGGTATAATAAATTTGTCCAATGTCATATTCTATTACATCTCTATCTCTCTCTTTCCAAGCACACCGTACATTCGGCTGCGTCATTTTATTGACGTGAAGTCATTTACAATTAAAATTGGAAGCATGAATGAGTAATATACTCCGAACACCTCTTAAGATCTTCTTTTAACATTAGAGCCAGGTTGTACAAATATCTACAGTACAATTCGATACGCACTTATCTTAATTTAATAAGATTATTGCTGATTCTTTAATTTTTCTTTTTTTGGTATCTGCTTCTTTTGTTAAAATTTTTGCCGAGTCCCAGTTTATTCTATGTCCGTTTTCCCAAGCATGTTCACAAAACTTTGATTTCTGAATTTCATTCTTTCTAATGTAATTCTTGTGCTCATCCAACCTCACACTGAAAGGTCTGGGTGACTCACCCACATAACATTTATCACATTCGCACGAGAAATAACGAAATTCAGAAATCAAAGATTTGTGAACATGCTTGGAAAAACGGACATAGAATAAACTGGGACTCGGCAAAAGTTTTAACAGAAGAAGCAGATACCAAAAAAAGAAAAATTAAGGAATCAGCAATAATCTTATTAATTGAAGATAAGTGCGTAACGAATTGTTCTGTAGATATTTGTACAACCTGGCTACCAATGTTAAAAGAAGAACTTAATAAACTCAACATTATCTAAAAGAAAATATCATCAGTTCTGTGTTCTGTGTAAGTAGTAAGTATCTATGGAAATAACATAAACAGAATCTTAAAGCTGTGTATTTGACATACACAGCAAAATAAGAGTTCTTATAATAGGAAAGAATATTCTCATTGTTTTCGGACGCATGTTAATCTGTTCAAAATCGTTAAGTGTCACTAATTTCCTTTATTTACAGAACAACAATCCGACTGACGCTCGCTTGTTCGCGATTTTACCAATTCTATATTATTCTACGAAGCTTAACGTTAAACTTACTTTGATATTCGAGAAAATACTCTTCTATAACTATTACTAGTACAATGCTCTAAAATTATATTATTTTCTTGAAATTTCATATTATCTTCGTTAGCTAAACTTACACTTATTTTCAAACATTCGCAAAAATGTTTTCCGTCCATAATTCAAAATATCAGATAAATCACGAAGCCCTCCGAAAACCAAGCGGTCAATGATATTAAAATTTCCAAAAGTTTTATTTACGATGTTCCTAGCTTTTCTCTGACTTTCAGCAAGGACCAAGTTTTGATTCTCAATCTTTCCGTTTTAGAAAATCCCATGAGCTTCATAACGAAGATATTGGGATTTCAGTTGCAGAAACAGTTTGGATATATCAGAATTGTTATACTAGTGGCAATCTCGTTCGCTCAAATCATCAACATCGCTTCAACGTACGTTGTATCAAAGCAACGTCAGTTTCGAACATACATTGTTATAAGTTTGCTAGTACAACCGGTAATAATGATCATGATTACATATAGTTACATTTTGCTCTGGCTATTATCAATCAATAAACATTTTTTAGGCATTTGTCGCATTGCTTGCTACTGTTGATTTCTCAACAAAAATTCGACAGATTCAAACCGCAACGTTAGAGAACTGTTGGTCTATCGATACCGCTGGTGTAGAAATAAGAAAGAGGATATTAAATAGTTGCAAATTTTTAAAAATATTTGCAAGCACGATGCTCAGTGTATCTCTTCTGGCCCACCTATTAACGGTTTTACCATTAGTTGGCGACGAAGAAAACTTTAATTCCACAGTATTCGTAATAAAGTACTATATTCCATCAGCAGAAAAAATATTGTTAGCTTTTTATTATGTAGCAGCCACTATATTTGGATATGGAATGGTTTATCCTATAATATTTCTTGCGTATTTATTGTATCAGTTGAATTTCCAATTGGAGTTATTAAGTGAACACATAGAAAATATTTCGGAGGGTTATGAATCCGAAGATGCTGATATTTTTTATAACGAAAGCTATCAAAAAACAATTTATGGAAGGTTATCCATTTGCATTGCCCAACAAAATAAAATTAGAGAGTAAGTAGTATCTCCAGTAAATTTGGTAACTAGGTATAATACGCCAGTAATAATTGAAAATATTTTACTTTATTAACACTTGACGTGTATGTAGTAAGTTGCAGGGTGCGGGACAGAGAATTGTCTACTAACTGAAATGTTGTAAGTATTGTCTATGTTTAAATAATTACCAAAATAACTCTTTCGATTAGGCAACGACCGTCTTTTTCTTTATATTCCATTGCTTGATAGGTGAGCGTTAGAGAAGTACACTATTTAGGAATTAATTGAAAAAAAACTGCGACGCAGATAAGAAATGATAATAATTATAATAATAATAATTTATTTGCCAAAATCAGATACAAATATGTACATATGGTACGTCAAATACATTATCAGTAAATGAACAAACGTAAAATATATATATTCACGATATACAAACAAACACATAATATAAATATACACACACAAACACATAATTTAAATATACACACATAAATGTATGCATAATTTAACTGTCGAGCAAGATAAAATCAATATAAGGATAAAACTAAAATAAAATAGTGAATATTTAAAAAGAAAGATCACATGAAACATAAAAGATCACAAATATTAATTTTTACATAAAAATTCTGTTATAGAGTAAAAACAGTTTTTAGACAAGTACTTTTTCACTTTTTTTTTAAATGTCATGTACTGCGAGATACTGCGAATCTCCTCAGGAAGAGCATTATACAAATTGATACAATTATAGTAAGGGGAACGCTTAAAGGCACTTGTGCGATGGAAAGGAATACTGAGGAGTTCACCATGTCTCGTTACATAGTTATGAAAGTTTGCTCTCTCTGCAAGTTTCAGTAACTTTCAGATCAAAGATCAATCGGATAATTTTTTTTTGTCCTATAAAGACCCTCTGTAATTCTATAGTTCTGCCCCATGCCATAATATTAAACGATATGTGACTATATGCCATAGAATAATAAATATTAACTAAGCCATCTTTATCTAGAGTTGATTTCAACTGTAACATTGCAAAGTACGATTTATTTAATTTGTTACATACATGGTCAACATGGTTAGTTCAGGATAACTTGTGATCAAGTAATTTTACTGATTCAGATCTAATAATATTCTCATAAAGAATAATATCATTTGGAACAGGTCTCTGCAAATGAAAATTTAAAAGCACAGTTTTTTCTCATTTAGGATGAGTTTGTTTCTTTGGCACCATGTGCTTAGTGACTCAATAGTACTACCAACAAGGTTTTGAAGTTCCTCAGGAGTGTCCGCTGACACGGTAATTGTTGTGTCGTCAGCAAACATTGTCACGTGACAATTTTTCATGTAACAGGGTAAATCATTAACATATAACATGAACAGTAAAGGACCTAATACGGAACCCTGAGGAACACCAAGATTTCCATCACCAAATTATTAAGGCGCTGGACAATAAAAAATTTGCTCTAAGTCTTTTTCTAGATTTCTCGCGAACTCTTGGTATGGTAGATCACCAGTTGCTCAAAGCTAAACTCGCACGATATGGTGTTCGAGGGAAAGCTTTGGAAATATTTTCATCCCATCTTGACAACAGAGCTCAAACTGTAAAAATGGCCTGTGGAGCTGAAAGCGAGACTTGCCGCGTCAAGTAAGGAGTTCCACAGGGTTCAATTTTCGGATCACTATTGTATATTTTGTTTTCCAATGGCATTATCGATTACTTGCAAAGAACATCAAATGTTCATGTCGTGTGCTACGCAGATGATACAAATGTTCTAATTACAGGAAATAACTCAACGGAAGTAAAAACGACCACTGAAATAATTTATCAGGAAATTATATGCTGGTCTTATAAGAACAATCTAAATTTAAATAAAACTAAAACCGTTTCCATACAATTTACATTAAATAACAATTCCGAAGGCCTAACACTTTTTAATGGTACTGACCTTGAGTTAAATACCTGCGATGCTAATAATTTGTTAAGTGTCACTTTTGACAAACACCTGCAATGGGCTTATCACATTGAAAATCAGTGTTAAAGCTACGAAAAACTTGTTTTGCTCTAAAATTTATGTCTAAGCATTGTAGCCAGGATATCCTTAAAACCCTTTATTTTGCCAATTTTCATTCTCATCTGAGGTATGGAATGGTAAACTGGGGTAATAGTACTAATGAAGCCAGTGTATTTTTACTGCAAAAATATGCAATTCGTATACTGTTAAATTTGAGTTACAGAGAAACTTGTAGAGATGCTTTTAAAGATTTATAAATCTTGACTGTTGCTAGCCTATACATTCTGGAAGTATGTTCATATGTCCACAAACACAAATCCACTTTTTTAAACAATCAAGTTGGATTCACATGATACTCGATCTAAACATCTCCTACTGCCTGTCATAGAACTACTATGTATCAGAGAAGTTTTCTGTATCAAGGGTGTAAATTCTATAATTTATTAGACGAAGATATTAAATCCTCTAGTATACATGTTTTTAAAGGGAAACTTAAAAAATTTTTGCTAAACAAAAACTGTTACACAGTCAATGAATTTTTCAATTAATTGTATTTTAATATCTCCTTTTTCCATATTATTGCTTTTTTTCCCTCTTTTTAAATTTATATGATATAAATCTAATCTATTTTTATAATTATTTTAGGGTCTGACTAGATCCAAAAATATCTTATATATTTTAGCCACATTATATTATTCAAACCGCGAAAACTTGTTTAGGTCAAACGGAACACCCTGTATTTCTTTACGTCAAGTTGTGTAAAATTGAATTCCATTCTCTCTGATATTAGCATTGTGGGGGTTAAAGTTACAACTTTTTGAAATATTTGCGATTTTATTAGAAATTCATGAATTGTTATAATCATTTCATCAAAATAGCCATGATTAGAAACAATGAGTCTTTATCTTATGTCAAAAAATGCCAGCACGTTTAAATTATACCAACGAAAACTTTTTAAATTTGTTTATTATTTATGGAGAATGTGATAAAATAATATCAAGAACTTGCAGCACATTTGCTACTCTATATCCACAAAAACGCAAAATAACACTAACACTGTAACATCCGTATTCATTGAATTGAAGATATGGCATGAACTAAAATAGCAGAGATAAGATCAATTTAAAATATAATTTCATTTTAATTTAATAATTGCTCAAAATTACGCCCTCGAACCTCGACACATTTTTCGCACCTTCGGATTAGTTCCGATTAGAGTTAGATTGAATCCTGTGATATGTTTTGAAATGCATTTCTTACTCTTTGCATCATACAATCTTCAATGGTTGTTAATGGTCTCTCATAAATTTTATATTTAATAGTTCCCCAAATGAAATAATCCAGAACTGATAAATCGGGCGAGCGAGGAGGCCATAAGAAAGGTCCATTATTGGCAATCCATTGATCATAAAAAGTTTCTTGTAAATAATTATTAATTAAATATGCGTTATGTGGGGGAGCACCGTCGTGCTGATGAAAAATGTTTCTATGTTCGGCGAGGTAGGTAAATTTTCTAAATAGTTATTATTCAAATTTTGTAAGATATTCAGATATCTTTCACCTAAAAAAAAGAAACAAAAATTTACCTATACATATTAGCAGAAGAGAAAATTTAATTTACCGTTTAAATTTTCCTGATAAAATTGTGATGCCACCACTCAATCGTTTCTTATGGCACAGTAAACATTGAACTGCCAACTTTCCTGAAAGTTTCGCTCTCTGAACATATGAGGATTTGAGTCACTCTAATAATGCGAATTGTGTCTATTGAAAAGTCCACTTTTAGTAAATTTTGCTTCATCTGTCCATATAATATTTCCCAAATAAGAATCGTGACCTTCAGACCTTATTAGAATAAACTCACAAAGATTCTGTCTTCTTAGGAAATCTGTTTCTTTTAACCCTTGAACCATATGGAATGAAAACGGGTGATACTTATGTTTTAATAAGATTCTGTGAATTGAATCCTTGTATAGTCCCGATTCCAGAGCAGCTTGTCTTAATGACATCCTTGGAAATGCATGAAAGTATCCCAGAATGACTATTTCAATGTTTTCGTCATCAATAATAGGCTTTCTTCTTTGCATTATTGTCTTGACAGAGCCATAATTTTCCATAAAATTTTCCAGTATGCGTTTTACAGTGTTTGGTGACGGTTTCCGTTTTTCTGGATATCGAGTAGCAAATGTGCTGCAAGTTCTTGATATTACTTTATTCTCCATAGATAATAAACAAATTTAAAAAGTCTTCGTGGGTGCAATTTAAACGTGTTGGCATTTTTTGACATAAGATAATGACTGATTGTTTCTAATCATGGCTATTTTGATGAAATGATTACAACAATTCATGAATTTCTATTAAAATCGCAAATATTTCAAAAAGTTGAACCCACACTACCCCCCACAATGCTAATATCAGAAAAAAGGGAATTCAATTTTATACAACTTGATGTAAAAAAATACAGGGTGTTCCATTTGACCTAAACAAATTTTCGCGGTTTGAAGTTGACAAAATGTAACGCGAGAAACGGAACACTTGGTATGATGTTATTGAATTTATTTCAGTTGTAGAACATAGTTCTTCTTGTGTTCATTTTACGTGACAAGAAGCAAATAAGGATCTTTTACATGAAGAAAGTTATAACGGTTCTTGCAAACCGTTGCACCTGTCAAATTTTCTATAAAATGTCAAATATTTCTGAAACGGTTAGGTTTAGGTATAGGATATGCTACATATTTTCGACTCAGAATTTTATGATCTTTTCGAAAACCCTAAAATATATAGGGTGTTCCATTTGAAATAAGCAAGTTGGTATCGACTTCCGGTATAAGCAGAAGTGTCAGCTATTTGTAATTATTTTAGTTGGATTGGCCACACCGATATTAGTAATTATCTAAATTTTCAAAATTTTCTGATGCGTACTTTTCTCCATATCGATCGATTCATTTCCCGGTGAGACACCCTGTATATGTATGTGTAACTATATTCTATTATGTAATTTGATACTATTATGTAATGTGTACGTATATTAGGCCTGACCGATTTAATAAATTTCATTTCATTTAACAAACACAAACTAAAAATAAATTACCTAACTTATATTCTTGACGTACATTTTAATAAATAATCAGCTCTCTTAATTAAAACAAAAAGTGTCATTAATAATACCAAATAATAATCGACTTATATATTTTGATCATTTGGGACAAGATGTTAGAGAAGTTAATAGCGTGTAAGAACAAAATTATGAAGAAAGTTAAACTTTTGTTTGAAAGGAAACACAACCACGTGAATGGTAAGTATGATTTAACAAATAATATCCACAGTTATCCTCTTGACTTACTAATATTTTCTTATCTAACAACAATAATATATGCAAGGTGTTTGGTCTACCGCCGTACGTAGGTGATTTGATTTTTTAACATATCTGACAATATTTACAATTGCTAACAATTTTACATAATTCGGAGGTTTTTCTCGTGTAAATTATAATAAAACCATTGTTCGAAGTTTTTATTTCATTGCTTTATGCTTCATGAATGTAAATATTTAATCTATCTAGCCGATAGCCGCGTTGGTTAAGGCGCAAGGTGGCAATTGCGATTAATCGAACGGGTATCGAGCTAGCGGGTTCGAGCCCCGGCTCCGGTATCGGAGGATATGGTTGTACGTCCGCGTTTTTCTATGTGTAACCTCCTTCCGCACAAGCCTCTAGCTTCTGGAATCGGGGGTTGACTAATAAATATCTATTGTTTTGTTTGACATGTATCCTCTAGTTACGAGTTTTAACCCTGGAATAATAAACCGTACCCAAATGGGATCTACATGTGATAAAAAATAGCCATCAAATAAAAGATGCCCATTACGATGTGCACTCAAACATATCTAAAATATTCTTTGTTTCTTGCTCTTTCAAATAATGTATCAAATGTAAATCAATGACATGAATTTATTCATATTATGGTGAATAGACAAAATCAAATTATCAAATCAAAATAAATGTACAAGGGAAGAGTCTTCGATTTAGGTAAAATTGAGAAAAACCGCAATATCTCGCAATCCGTTAAATAAGCTACAAATTATCTCACCTATCATCTCCTTTTAACTGTATGTATGTTAACCAAATATCCTGTATAGTTGTTGACCATTGCGTAAAATAATTATAACAATTTTTTTTGTATAATTGATAGTAGGCCAGTCGTCGAGGAGTTGAAAATGCGTAAATACCATTTTAAATCAGACAAAAGATTTTATTGTTGGAACCAGTTCATTATAGGCCTCTTTTAGACATACTAATTTTTCCCCCTCGCCCGCCTCTCGGAACACCATCAATTTTGGGGCAAAATCGCCCAAAAATCTTTTTTGTTGCAAATATCTCAGCTCTGAATGGTCCTATGAAAAAAAGATCGTTATCAAAGTTAAAGATAAGTAAATTCTCTATCGAAATGGTTCAGACACATTTCTATGTAGTATTAATATTCTTCTTATACACTTCCACGCTTTCTACCACCAACTTACTTTGATGTTTTGACCTGCCTAAACAATTCCCGGATACAACGTATTTTTATGACTTCACTATGATAAGCACCCCAGATTTTCAATAAATAAACAACAAATTCTTGAAGCGAGAAGATATTTGAGACATGAAATTTCATATTATCTTCGTTAACTAAATCTGCACTTGTTTTAGAATATTCGCGAAACTCCTCTTCGTCCATTCTTCAAAATATCAGATAAATTGCGAAGCCCTCCGAAAACTAAGCGGCACTAGATGTTAAAATATAATTAGAATAATTATAAATATTCAAAAGAATAGTTACAATACGCACTTGGTTTATTGTTTCATTAGTTTTGGTCAGATCTCTCTGACATATATTTCTACCTTGCGACCATTATCAAAGAGTCTTAAAAAACTGAAATGAAAGTGGTGGTTCACAGTATATATCTTACAAATCCTCTACCCACCTAGAGAGGGATAATAACTTGATTTGCTATTTATTAAAGTTTAACAATACAGACCGGAACTACGACACAGTAATAAAATTAAAATTAAGTTCGTAGTTCCGGTCTGTATTGTTAAACTTTAATAAATAGCAAATCAAGTTACTATCCCCCTCTAGGTGGGTAGAGGATTTGTAAGATATATACTGTGAACAACCACTTTCATTTCAGTTTTTTAAGACTCTTTGATAATTGTCGCAGGGCCGAAATATATGTCAGAGAGATCTGAACAAAACTAATGAAACAATAAACCAAGTGCGTATTGTAACTATTCTTTTGAATATTTATAATTATTCCATTGAATATGTTTCATCAAGAACCTACCGCAGATTCCATTCAAAAAAATATAATTAACCAACTTTGATCCTCAATCTTTCCGTTTTAGAAAATCCCATGAACTTCATAACAAAGATATTAGGATTTCACCTGCAGAAACAATTTGGATACATAAGGATTGTTATGCTTGTTTCAATCTCGTACTTGCAAGTCTTCAATATCGCTTCAATGTATGTGGTATCAAAGCATCATCAGTTTCGAACATACATTGTTATGGCTTTGCTCCCACAACCGGTAATAACGATCATGATTACATATAGTTACATTTTGCTCTGACTATTATCAATTAATAAACATTTTTTAGGGATTTGTCTCATTGCTTGCAACTATTGAATTCTCTACGAATATTCAACAAATTACAAAACTAACGTCAGAGAACTGTTGGCCCGTCGATGCCGCTGGTGTAGAGATAAGAAAGAGGATATTAAGTAGTGGCAAATTTTTAAAAATATTTACCAGCGCGATGCTCAGTGTATCTCTTCTGGCCCACTCATTAATGGTTTTACCACTAGTTGGCGACGAAGAGAACTTTAATTCTACAGTATTCGTAATAAAGAATTATATTCCATCAACAGAAAAAGTATTGTTAGCTTTTTATTATGTAGCAGTCACTATATTTGGATATGGAATGGGTTATTCTATCACATTTGTTGCGTATCTATTGTATCAGTCGAATTTCCAATTGAAGTTATTAAGTGAACATATAGAAAATATATCGGAAGGTTACGAATCCGAAGATGCTGATATTTTTTATAACGAAAGCTACCAAAAAACAATTTATGAGAGGTTATCCATTTGCATTGCCCAACAAAATAAAATTAGAGAGTAAGTAGCAACTCCAGGAAATTGGTAACTAGCTTTAATAAACCAGTCATAATTGAAAATATTTTACTTAATTAACAATTGTACGTATATGTAGTAGGATCAGGGTGCGGGAAAGAAAACTGCATATTAACTGGAACATTGTAAGTATTGTTTGTTTAAAAAATTACCAAAATACCTCTTTCGATTAAAAGCGCTCCGGATATAAGCCGGAAAGACGGTTCAATTTACACTCATATAAATCATTATTTTAAAAAACGGCTTTCACTAAAAGACATTAAAAACATGTTACAATGTGGGATGACGAGAGAAAAAAAAGTATATATAAAAAAAAAAATTTTTCTTCTATTTTCGATTTGCAAAAATAATTCTTATCATCCCACATAGGTATTATTAAAATAAACATTTTTCCCTTTTGTAGAACTAAAATTAAATTAGCCCTAATATCCTCAAATGTACCGAGAAATTTAAAGATTAGGTATAATAAATTTGTCCAATGTCATATTCTATTACATCTCTATCTCTCTCTTTCTAAGCACACCGTACATTAGGCTGCGTCATTTTATTGACGTGAAGTCATTTACAATTAAAATTGGAAGCATGGATGACTAATACACTCCGAACAACTCTTAAGCAACAAGAGTTTTCTTTCTTTACTTTCATTGCTTGATAGACGAACATTAGAGAAATACACTATTTAGGAATTAATCGAAGAAAACTTGGACACCGATAAAGAACTACTTAGTTTTTTATCTTTATATCTATGTTCTTTCGAATATGCCATACAAAAGTTTGAAGAATCATTAACAAACACAAACTTAAAACATAATATTTTTAGTCGCAAACTCCTCTATAAAATCCTTATTTTACTATAAGGAACGTAACCAGACTGCAACCAGCAGCTACTCTCCGGGATATGTGCCCCGCCGAGCGCTGAATTACAAGTTACAAGTCTGGCGCGTTAAGTACCATCAAAACGCTAATGATTCGATTGCAACAAATACCAGCCGAAAGACTGAACGTACTTAAAGCAGCTCTCTTGCCAGCCGTCACACACCACTTGCAGACTGCAGTTTCGAGCTCTCGTCAGTGCAAGGTAGGCATGTGACGACCAGTACGAGGATCCTTTGACTATTTGGTACATCCCAGTATTTTTACAATAGCGACATGTAAAACAGTCAGCAGGCGCTATCTAGCGGTCCAGTGCCTGTTGCAATCGAAAAAATAAATAGCCTGACTGGGTTTAGCATAGTTCAAATGTGCTTCAACTCGTGCTCTCGACAATAGATTAGTCATTTTAAATTTTTTTATTTTATCCTGATGATCCTGCTGAGGACATTGGGACGAAGTTGTCAAATTATTGTATTGTCATCGGTCCTGGATAAGTGTGCAAAGTTTCAGTTTAATCTGACGTCTTGAAGTGTGTGAGAATCACGTTCAAAGATTCAGTTAGAAACAAACAAAGTGAAGTTAATAAAAGCGTGTTAAAAATGCTAACTTTACAGTAAAAAATTATCTAATACAGTGTTATGGAATTGGTGAGTCCTGCTGTCGGGCTTTGGGGGCTAAGTTTAATTATGGGGGGTCCCCAACCCTCTCCTAGTTGCACCTATGTTAGATAGGTGATTAAATAATAATCAATATAAATTTATTTATTTATTTAGATTATTAATATAATCTAGTTCAATATTTAAATAAGTAATAAGCTCTGATAATTACCAAGAAAAAGTATCATTAATAATATCAAATAATACTTATATTATTTGGTTCATTTGCGATGGCTACATTGGTTGTTACTAAGAAAAATTCTCAGTGTAAAATCAACATGATGAAAGAATGGAAGCCGTTGTTCGAAAATAAATACAAGCGCATGAGGGGTAAGTTACAATTTAATAAATAAAGTTTTCAGTTATCTGTTCTTGGCGTGATATTCTGTGAAACAGTTTTATCAGTTTCTTAACAATTGGAGAATGTTGAAAACATGGATGATATATGTTGGGATACTTTTGGGCATACAATTCTGTGATGTTTCTGGAATTTTTGTGGCATTTCCAAAAATTAATAACATGTCCACTTTTCATCCCTTGTGTACTTGTCAAACAATAACAACAACTAAAAAACAAACAACACATTTTATGATAAAGAACAAACTTATAGTAGTTAACATATAGTTTGAAAAGTTTATTTATTTTATTTTTTCTCCCTTTTAGAGGATCCTTTGTACTTTATGACGAAGATATTGGGATTCCATCTATAGAAAATATATGGATATATAAGAATCGTTATAGTTCTGATAAATTTGTGTTATCAAACCTTCAACCTCACTTCGATGTATATTGTGACAGGGACACATCAGTTTCGACAATATATTCCTTTGGCACTGTTAGGACAACCGGTAATAGTGATCATATACAGGGTAATTCAGGATTTATCCGAAAAAAATTAAGGAGACGTGCGATTTAAGTTGGAACTGACACCGCCAAAAAAAGGTATAATAAAATCCTAATAGAAAAGCCTTAAAGGAATTATTAAAGGTATGGTATTATTAAACGATACTTAGTTGGACGACTATATGAATTACTGACCCACCTTTAATGATTTACCCCACGTGTTTTCGATATCAGTTGCGTCTAATGCCTTATAAACACTTTTACACGAGGCCATTAGGTAAGTCAGTCGATTAAGGTAATAACCGAATAATGGCACTGTGTAAATAGACATTCCGAGACAATGGAATGTCATCAAGTCATTACTCAAGCCATTCCTTCTAACAGAAGAGTTTATATCTTTCGGCGCCAATCAGCTTCCCCCACCACTCGCGCGTTGGACCGGCTCACCTATAGGCCTAATGTGAATGTGCATTCCTGGACCTAGCACGTTTCAAACTAAGATTGGATAAACTATATGTGCATTACTCGACTCTGGATACATAATCAGCTCTTTTATAGGTTCTATTGCCGCATAGTCAACCAGCATACCAATGACGTGCAAATAATTATTATTAAATGGTTTAACAAATTTTTTCCTTAAAATTTCTCGGATAAATCTTGACTTACCCTTGATTATAACTGACTCCATATAATTACATCCATTTAGGTATTTTAATGGGGCCGCGATTGTTCGTATAATAAAGTTTTCTACTTAAAACACTTAATTAACATCAATTTAAATTTTTTAGGCATTTTTGTCATTACTTGGAACCATTTATTTCTCGACAAAAATTTAACAAATTAAAAAAGCAACGTTAGAGAACTGTTGGTCAATCGATGCTGCTGACATAAAAACGAAATATAAGATACTAGAAACTTGCCAGTTTTTAAAAGTTCATTCAACCGTGTTGCTCATTGTATCCATTTTGGCCCATTTACTGACCATTATACCATTAGTTGGCGATGAAGAGGATAAGTATTATGGAATCGTATTCCATAATACTTATAGTCAAGAGCTATATGCCATCATTGATAGGAAGCTTGTACGTTCTTTATTATATAGGAGGTTTTGTATTTGCCTGCGGAATGATATACCCCATTTTATTTGGCACATATCTGTTGCATCAATTAAATTTCCAGCTAGCATTATTATGTGAACACATAGAAAGAATATCGGAAGGTTACAAATATGAGGATGCTAATATTTTTTATGACGAAGACTATCAAACGGTAGTTTATGGAAGACTAACTACCTGTATTGATCATCAAAATAGAATTAGACAGTAAGTAGCCTCTTCAATATACCGGCGAAACAGTTCGTGTGGTGAGAAACAGGGTGCGGGAAGAAGAATTATTTTACGATTATTACTGTGGCATATCCTAGAAACATTAATCAAAATCGGCAGCTACTGAAAGCGGCTGGAACCTCCCCACTCGGTGGATCTTTGAAGCCGAAAAGAGCATTAAATTGTGTGACAAAACGGCTCTAAACGTAATCCGATTTCATCCAAAACCTTTTCAGATCTTCTGGGGCACCCTCAACTTAATGAATTTACTATACTCGTCTGCGGCTCGTGCTGCAAATTTCATCTATGCGACTTATTACCTTCATTATCGCTCGTTGAATAATATACTATTAGGATATTAACAACTTTAACATCACTTGAACGACTAAGAAAGTTTAGTTATCCTAAATACTACAGATTTGTAGAGCAACAAACTGAAAATTGGTAAAGTGATAATCTATAATAAATTCACCAACGAAGGTACAGAAAGCATATGATATTGATATTGTTACATCTACCTTTAAAGTTTGTAACAATCCACTGATGCAGTCACTAAAAGTGACAAACATGCCGAAATCTTATTAACATGACATGACAGCAACGTTATCGGATGACAAACGATGACAATGACAATCGTCAAAATTTGCTCATTACAATCCGATCGCTCGCGGCTGTCTTTGTTAAATGAAACATTAGCATTTCAGTAATTTTATTAGATTTTAGAGGAATATTTGTAGTTTAATTCTTCGATTTGTCTGCATATATATTTAAAAACGCCACTAAACGTAATCCGCTCTACTTCTAGAGCAGTGAAGAAACCCTCACGCGTGAATTGACACGTGATGTGATGAGTTTCACGTAACGGCTACGCGCATCGATCATGTCACGCGAAATGCGATCTATGCTTCATATTTGCTTTGTTTTTATTTTTTTTTACGGAAACCAAATCGAAAGGGTGGAAGTGTGATATATCGTTGAAATCAGAAATTTAACTGCTTTTCAATGATTCTATTGCAAATTGTAAGTAATTATAAAATAAACAACTTGTTGCGTCAAAACGGCACTAAACGTAATCCGATCTCAACTAAAACCTTTTCAGATCATCTGGGGCACTAAAGAAACGTGCATACAAAGTTTCATTCAAATCCATTTAGTAGTTTCGGCGCTATCGTGCTAACGCACATACATACACACACAGACATTTTTCAAAAACCACTTTTTTGGGTTCCTAGGACCTCAAAACGTAAAGATTTGATATTATCTCAATTTTCGTTTTTGAACCAATTTTAGTAACCTCTCACAATTTTATTGTGGTGAGGTAAAAAATCATTTGAAAATGAAAAAAAAACTTATTGCTAACTTTATAGCCCAGTTGCCAGGGCTTTTACTCCGAATTAAATGTCACCGCTCTAATTTTATCGTGAAAGTCTAGTTTTTTGCTAGTAGAAAGTGGCTCAAAAAAGTTTACCAAAATCTACCCCCGCGAACCCTTATAAACGACCCTCTAAAACGGAAAAAAACAGTTTTTTGCTAATATCTCGAAAAATAATAATAATACAAAAAAAACGGATAGCACCACGTGAAAGAGCGGGAAATTTTACATAAAAATACTATAAAGGTTTTTTTAAATAAATGTTTCCCTTAGCACGAGAAATTATTACAGTTCTCTAGTCCGGCTCAATATTTCAAGTGCATCTCGCAAGGAAATGAAGCATTTCTCATTCGCCGCTACATAATAAAGACAATTTGTACCCATTAAAAATGAAAAAAACAAAAAACAAAAACAAAGGTAGCGTTTTAAAGACGAGGAATTCAGCTTTCCAATGGTATACTTACTTTTAATTTTTATAATTTTTATTTCTTATTAATTGCACGCGAAAGTTAAATTTTATCATTATTTTCCACTCTATATTAAAGAATAAATATCAAATACAATACTAATTTTAAAAAATCCTTGTAGATATAGCTTGTTTATACCATAAACTTCAATCTAAGATTAATTTTTATACAAAGAAACAAGTTATTGCTTTATACCTCAAGAGAAACAACAATGCAGCTACGGACACGTGTTTCGGAGTTATTGCTCCTCATCAGCGTAGCGTAGCTTAGCGAATATATCTTGTGATCGAGCAAAACCAACAATGGTCGGAAAGTACAATGCAATATGGGGTTTATGAGGCTATGGCTTTATGAGGCTTTATGAGCTGCATTGTTGTTTGTCTTCAGGTATAAGACAATAACTTGTTTCTTTGTTTAATTATTTAGCCTCATAAACCCCCATCATATTTTACTTAGTGTTTGCCAGGTGGAAATAGAGCAGTACACATAGAGCTCGTCGTACTAATTGCTCTCATTTGAGGCCCTAAATGTGGCACATGAAGTATGAAAGTACAAATCGAGTACTGTGCACTCTACTTTCCGATCTTTGTTGGTTTCTTTCTCGATTATAAGATATATTGGCTAAGTTACGCTACGCCGATGAGGAGCAATAACTCCGAAACACGTGTCCGTAGCTGCATTGTTGTTTCTCTTGAAGTATAAAGCAATAACTTTTTCTTTGTTTAATTATTTAGCCTCATAAACCCCCATCATATTAATTTTTATGCTCTAAAGTAACCAGAGTTAAAAAAAATAAGTTTTAAATCATTGGTATTTCTTCCATTTTTTAGGGTTAGGAAATTTGTACTTGAAAATTTGTCTAAGACGGTCAAAAAAGGCTTGTAGGTAAAAAAAGACAATTCAACAAAAAACCTTAAGCTGGATTTCATAGTTGCAATCTAACACGGGGCTTATTGGAGAAAAACTTTATTTTCCAAACATAGGTAAATAATTGTTTACTTTACTTGAATTTCTATCTTGTCTTTACTTCTAATAGTACTACCGTAGTAGGGGTACCTTTTTCGCTGACTAGGTTACCAATTGAATTATGCAAGAAAAGCTGCAGCACAAAACAAATTCCATTATTATGTAATAGCCAAAATTAGCGTTACTCATTTTCTCCACGTACAAACAATTCCAAAGAATTTCGTTTACATAGGGGAGGGAATACGTATATAGTGTAATATATGATACTTTTCTTGGTTAAAAGTCCAACAAACTCGTTATTTTTTATGCCAATATGTGATTTCACCCATACCAAATGAACTTCTTTTCCCACTTCAATTATAGTACGTAATAATTTTTTTATTTTCAATATATACGGATTGGTTTTAATATTTAACGAGACACTATTTTCTAACGAGGTTAGAACAGATAAAGAGTCAGATAATATTATAGAGGTATCTGCATTATAAGTGTAAACAAATTAAGGGAGATTTGGAGGCATCTGAGAATATCAACAAAGGGTTATCCTACTTTACCAGAATTGAATTAGGATGTTCGAATTAAAATTGGGATGATATTATTGACACGTTCGAAAAAAGATCTAAATATTCAAAATTCGAAATGTAACTGTAAGGGTTGTTCAATAGTGGCAAGATGTTATTGGAATCTCCAAAAGCTATACATAGAGGCGGATAATTTTTATTACTCCAAAATTTATTTGTTAAGTCAGATGTATTAAGGGTTGATACATTATGTAAAAGATTGTCACGAGCTGGGGGGAGCTTAGCTAGAAGAGGTTAAATTTTATAAGTAAAATAAAGATGTAAAACAGAAATATACTAACATTTTATTGAAGGTAAAAATAACAAACATAAAGGAAAAGAGTTCAAAAAATAATAAAATATAAAATAAAAAGATCTTAACAGTCCACAATAGAGCAGATGTGTCAGGTAGATGCTAGTTGACTGATTGACTACTGAGTAAAGTGTGTATCAATTCTGGACTATTTATATGATTCCTAAATACTTATTCAGCAATATTCCTATAAAGGTAGACTAAAAGTTTGTCTCAACGCGGTTAGAAGCTGAGATTGAAATACGAAACTTTACATCCTTTATGCTTGTTAAATAGCAAATTTATATTGTAGAAATAATATATGAATGTAAAATTTTAACTTGGAAAGAATGTAGAATTTAGTTTTGGGGCTTATTTAATTTATTATTGAATATTCTTTCCTATTATTTGGGTTTTCTACCACACGTATTATTATCCTCTTCAAAACAAATCACCGAATCTACAAAATAATAGAATTATTGGAAAAAAGCCCCTGCACCCGTGACGTTTACGCCAAAGGAAAAGTCAGAGGTTATGTTTTGCAAATAATATAAATCGGAATAAACACAGAAATAATGTATTTAGCTGACGTTTCTGAAAGTAATCTCTTTCTGTTTTCAAAGCTTTTTTTGGAAGAACTCCTATTTTGCTGTGTATGTCAAATACACAGCTTTAAGATTCTGTTTATGTTATTTCCATAGATACTTACTACTTACACAGAACATAGAACTGATGATATTTTCTTTTATACAATGTTGAGTTTGTTAAGTTCTTCTTTTAACATTGGTAGCCAGGTTGTACAAATATCTACAGAACAATTCGATACGCACTTATCTTCATTTAATAAGATTATTGCTGATTCCTTAATTTTTCTTTTTTTGGTATCTGTTTCTTTTGTTAAAATTTTTGCCGAGTCCCAGTTTATTCTATGTCCGTTTTCCCAAGCATGTTCACAAATCTTTGATCTCTGAATTTCATTCTTTCTAATGTAATTCTTGTGCTCATCCAACCTCACACTGAAAGGTCTGGATGACTGTCCCACATAACATTTATCACATTCGCACGGGATATTGTAAATACAGTTTTTTGAATTCTGCTCCCTGTTTATCGGTTGTGTTTTTGTTAAAATAGATCTTAAAGTGTTCCCCGTTTGAAATACCGCCCTAACATCAAATTTGTCTTCTATACGGCGTAGCTTTTCCGATAGTCCGTATACATAAGGAATTATTGCTGTATAATGACGTTCAGGTTTCTGTCGTACCTGATTGTCCCTATTTTCAACATTTATGAAAACTCTATCAACAAAGCCTTCAGGATATTGATTTTGTACTAGAACCTCTTTGATAAATTTTTTCTCGTTTAATATTTCATTATTAACCTCTGACTTTTCCTTTGGCGTAAACGTCACTGGGTGTAGAAGCTTTTTTCCAATAATTCTATTATTTTGTAGATTCGGTGATTTGTTTTGAAGAGGATAATAATACATGTGGTAGAAAACCCAAATAATAGGAAAGAATATTCGAAGAATGCCACAAATAACTTTCAGACAATATTATTATTGAATATTTGAAAATTATATTTTGTAGAAAATATGTGTATTTTGGTTAATTTTATAATGCAGAATAATTACTATTTGACAAGAGGTTGATTATTAATACGAATTTTGTGAATATACTTTTCACTAAGGTACTGACGCCTGAGTGAAAATGGAGATATAAAAGTTTCGGCTATACCTGAGTATAAATATTTTTGTGAATAATCGATTTAATTTTTTATTAAATAAATACATTTTACAAATTATTAAATAACCCCCTCTCCCTCCGTTTTCTAAAGAATATGCCTCAAAAATTTGAAAGAATCATATTAACACTTTTGTACGCCTTTGTTAGTATGGTTTTCTGTAGTTTATTTAGCATTTGAAATCCATTAAAGGTAATTGACCGTGCTGTAAAATGTTGATTTTTCATTCCTACATCATATGGTCGAAAAACATACAGGGTGTTTGATTTGAAAAAATGAGAAAATTAAATTCAAACAGTTCTAAATTGAGTAATCATTTTTGACCACCCTGTATATTTTTAGGAAGTGGAAATTATTCAAAAATATCACACAGATAGTAGCTAAACCTTGTTGCTAATAGCTGAAGACAGATATAAACTGTGGAGTGGAAATAAATTTTTTAAAGTCTGTAAATACATGGATAGAACAAGAAAGAACCCAGGAATTGAGTGACTCTAGTAGGTGAATGTCCCCGTATTATAAAGTTCTGTGAGTCAAACAATCCACCCCAGACAGATACAAAGTTTTAAATTCCTCCTTATTTTATCTAAATTAACGAACGAAATATATTTCGTGCGTTTAGTAAATCTGAATTATTTGTCATAATAGACGATAGCGAACCTCACCTCCTTTATTGGTGATTCATTGGTTCATTTCATTGTTTTACTGTGAACTGTTAAAAGATATAAAAGCATCCAGACCTCTTATGCAACAGCTGATTTTGCAAACACTGAATTGTTACCTGATTCAAAGTGGAGCGTGATTGAAGAAAATTAATGCCTTTTGGAAGGTGATGTGCGCCAAGGTTAAAAAAGTGATTAAAATATCATTTATAGATTCGTGATGTGATAATTGGATTTTGATGTTTTATATTTTTAATAAATAATCAGTTCTGCAATGTATTAAGTATCATTAATTATATCAAATTAATGATATGTATATAATTTCGTTCATTGTCAGTTGCTACACTATAATCGTTGGTAAGGCCATTTTTAACGTAAAGTTAACATTATGGAAAGAGTGAAATCCTTGTTTCAAAATAAATCCAGGCACATGAGGGGTAAGTTACAAATTAACAAATAATAATTACAATAATTAGGATTTTAAACAGAATGGTGAGTATCTTGCAAGAAAAGTAGATTTTGGACACCTGTTTAACGGTTTAATGTCATCAGCTTAGAGCTAAGAAGAAACTGTGCTTCATTATCATTTCTATGCAAGTTATTCCACCAAAAAACTGACTTATTGGTTCGAATAAACTTTTATATACTTAGACTGCAGTCTAGACAATATATTGCCTTTTATAACAGCAGAGCTCAAATTAATATATTATTAAAATCACCAATTTATAATATGTCTGAACATTTTAACAGCATTGCTGACTTATGTGATATTCATACCTGCACAAATGAGCTGAATAATAAGAATAAGATGGAGATAATAATTGATTAATCTAAATAGTCAATATTACACTTTTTGTGATAATACCATTCATTTATTGCCTCTCTAAATTTCCATGCACCAAAGTTCTTACATGTTATTTATTTTATTTATTATTATTTTTTCTATTAAAGATTTTTAAAATAATTTTTCCTTAAAAACTAATAATGACTTCAATAGTATTTTATTAAGAATCTAGAAAATAATAATTTAGTAGTAATTTTAGTTATTTAATTTTAAGTTTCTACGTTTTAGATGATCCCTTGAACTTTGTATTGAATCTATTGGATTTGAAATTAGAAAAAGTATTTGGATACTTGAGGATTGGTATGATTGGAGCTCTCTTAATTTTTCAAATATTCAACGTGGCTTCGATGTATATTGTAACGAAGCGACATCAGTTTCGAAAATATATTGCTGTGGCTTTATTAGGAGAACCGGTAATAAATGATTATACCTATTATTATTATTATTATTATTGTCTGGTCGATAGCCGAGTGTTTGGTCGATAGCCGATTGGGTTAAGACGCCAGGTGACAATCGCGATTAATCATAAGGACATCGCACCACCGGGTTCGAATCCTAGCTCCGGCTCCGGCACTGTTGGAGAAAATGGTTGTATGTCTGCGTCTTTTCAATGTGTAACCACCTTCCGCACAAGCCCTGGCTTCTGGAATTGGTGGTTGTCTAATTTCTGTGGTGTTTATTTATTTACTTATTATAATAACTATACTTATAATTATTACTATATTTAGTTGGATACCACCTTAATTTGAATACATTTTGTTATTGCCTGTCGAAATTACTTTTTTTTATTAAAAATGTATCGAGTAGGATATTCGACATATGTAATGTTGAAGTGTTTTGATCTTTGTGGAAACTACAGAAATTAAATATAATTACAAAAATGTACAAAAATTTTGTAGACATATTCAAAAATACTTATTTATAAGAGAAACCTCTAAGTCGACTGTCATGCCATTTTCCGTGGCAGAATCATATTAGTGATAGGGGAAAGTTGAAAAATTTTTTCTTTGTCAGTTTCTTAACAAATAACAATTTTGTCGAAAAATGTGTTGAATAAAAATTTGAATTTATGTCAATTTGAATTTCATTCTGATAAAAAAAACTTCATCATTCTAAATGCCATGAGGCAAGCCTCATACAAAGCGGAATTGTTTGTACTCTTTCTTCACAAACTTTGTTGTGCACCGAAAGTAGATCCAATAATTTCAATGTAATTAATACCCAAGCTAGAGGTATTATACATCAAATAAAAGGTTAATATTTTGGGATTTGTTGGTACAGTCGTGAGCAAAAAAAAATAGGACGTCTTATAACGGTATTTTGCTAAAATCTAGTTGTGTACATCTAACTTTAATTTTTGTGACATTGTCAGTTAGTTGTCATAATTTAATGCAAGTGTGCAAAAAACTAATATGCCTCATATAAGCGATTTAGTTAAATCTGGAGTTATTGATAAAGCAGAAGATGGATTGTCAATGAGACAAATTGCACTGCGTTATAATATTGACAAAAATTCGGTATGTAACATTTTAAGAAAGTGGAGAATAAACGGTACGATTAGTAGAAATCCTGGATCAGGGCGACGAAGGATATCAACTCAACAACTAGATTTGCAATTGGTAAATTTAGTAGAAAATCCATTTTACTCAGTTATTCAAGCTGCTGAAGAAACGAATTTTCCTGGATCGAGTAGTACTGATCGCCGGCGAGTAAGAGAATCGGAGCTACGCTGTCATGCAGCAGCGCAGAAATACTTACTTAAAGCTGAACATAAAGAAGCTCGAGTAGGATTTGTGCTTGAATTTTTAGCGCATGATGTAAATTTTTGGAACAAACGAAAAAATTTTCCAGTCAACACACAGCGGTCGTATTCGTGTTTACCGCCCTCCGAATACTCGATTCGATGAGAAATATATATCTAACAATGATAAAAGCGGTAGATTTTCCGTCCTGGTGTTTTGTGGCATATTGAGGAACGATTTAATAGTGAAACGTATATTAGGATTTTAGACAAAATTATTCTCTCTTCTCTGTCACAATTATTTCCTAATAATGAGTTCATATTTCAACAAGACAATTGTTCCGTTCATACTGCTCATACCGTAACTAACTGGTTTCAAGATAACAACACCAATGTTCTTAACTTGCCCAGTCATAGTCCAGATCTTAACCATTTGGAAGAGGTATGGGGACTACTCGTACGAAGTATTCAATAACGAAATGTAAGACCACAGAATGCCGAATAATTATTGTAAATAGTAAATAATGCAGGGGAAAATATTATTACTAATGATTATTGTATAAGGTTATATAATTTTATGCCAAACAGATTTATAGAAGTTATAAATAGAAATGGTGCAATAACGAAATATTAATAGTTAGTTTCTTGTTAAGTAGGACATCCTTTGTTCTTTGATCCAGGATTTCTACTAATCGTACCGTTTATTCTCCACTTTCTTATAATGTTACACACCAAATTTTTATTAATGTTATAACGCAATTTGCAATTTGTCTCATTAACCATCCATCATATACTATAGCAATAACTACAGGATTAAAATAAAAAATAAATTAAAAGTGATATCTGTTTCATTTCGGCTACTCATTACATATTCAAATAGAGACAGATTTACATTAGAAAAAAAAAGTTGTTCTATTTTTTCTGCTCACGACAGTACAAGTAAAAAAATAAGGTTCCCGTTTAAAAAAATTGAATAAAATTCATTTGCTCTTTATGTTCTTTTCACTCAAAATAGTGGTTTTTGCACGA
Organism: Leptura quadrifasciata; assembly: GCA_963675555.1. NCBI lineage: Eukaryota > Metazoa > Arthropoda > Insecta > Coleoptera > Cerambycidae > Leptura > Leptura quadrifasciata. The sequence continues at coordinate 5,003,388 of OY776681.1, read as the reverse complement.
AATAAACTTTTATTGAAATGCAACAATCAAAATGAAGGCGAAATATCAGATTCAAGGCCTACCGAGTAAATTTTTTGAAAACAGTCTTGCAGTTGCTGAACACGGGCGAAGCTCCTTTTTCGGGGAAATAAAAAATGGTCGGCAGAGCTTAGAGCCTTTGAGCTTTTTAGAGACTCCAGGAGCCTCCCGTGCACTTAATTTGTTGATTGGTAGAGTCTCAGGGTTGATTTCTGTAAGTGCTGTTTCGGGTCGAATGCTACACCCTGTATATAATAATAATAATAATAATAATATGTCTTTATTCAAAGAAAGGGCGAAGTTCAGTTTGGTAAGCCTTACGCTGACCATCTGCTCTTACACTTAACCCGTGCTCTTACACTTAACTTACACTTGTATTTTGCACTATTTTGTATTCACTTGATTTTAATTATCACTGATTTGACTATTAAAGCTATATTCGGGTCAACGGCTACACCCTGTATGTTGTCTTTTATTAAGAAAAAATAACACTATAGTTTAAACGAAATACAAGGATATTGAACAGAGTTTAATAGAATGTAGTTTATTTTACAAGTTTCTTTTTGAAATTGTAACTAATCGACAACAGAAATTCTGTCTTAGATTGCTTTGAAATATATTTAAAAAATGTTTACAAAAATAAAAAATAATTAAATCGAAAAATTCACTTTCTGATTGAACCTCGTAGACTGAGGGAAAATTGAAAAAGGGAGCCACTTAAGGTGATGAATGGTATTAAATTGAAATATAAAAAAAGGGGGCCACTTAAGACGAGGTCTTAAAAACTAACTCTTTTTAACCAGGTTTCAGCCTGGGAAGCTAGAATTGAACAGCTTGTTATGAAAAGATTGCTGGAACTGGGAATAAGAAAACATAGCTAGACGGGAGTATCTACAACATAAGTTAAATAGTAACCGGACCCGTTCAATAGCGTCAGCAGTTATTACACAAAACTTCACTTTTGAAACTTATATTTTCCCAAGAACACTACGCGAAAACTTAACACTGGAGTCACTGTCAAAACTGAACTTTGCGTGGGCTTGCTGCACGCCGGTATTTATACTGTTTCGAGAAAGTTTCGTTTATCGTGCCCCGTGAACCTAGCACGGACGTTTTTACCCCCCATTTTAGGTCTGGAAATGACACCGTCGAGTCTGGATCGGCACGATTGCAACACATTACGCAATATTGCGCAATAGTTTACTAAAAGTTGAAATATTGAAATGAAACTTAGATAGAAAAATCGGCGACGAAAAGGGGAATTTTTTGATATAAAAAGAAAATTTGAATCGATTCGGGTTTTGGAGATATTTGAGTTTGATAGACGGTTAATTTTAACGATATGAAAGGATCCTGTAAACGTGTCCCGAAGGTCAGACGTTTAACAGTTGAAATGACATGATAATGCTCCCGATAGGTGCGAGGTGGCTGGAAATAAGATATGATAATGCTCCTACCGGTTCCGAATCGAGTTGGAGCGGAGATATCAGTTGAAAGGGGAATTGAGATATTGTATGCATTTACGAGGGGCGATTGAAAAGTAAGGGAAATTGAATAATTAATTGAGACGCTGGAATTTGATGAAACTAAATTTGATAGGGACCCGGTAAAAGGTTGAAAAACCCATAAAATGTCGAAACGAATATAAACAGAACACTACAATTAATGTTTAGACAATAATATTAATAATGATTTCACTGTATACAGAGTTCTATTTGTTTTAATCAATCTTATTATTTTAGTCGTTTCTCGCTTCTATTGCATTTGTTTCGTTCTCTACAATGGTTGGACACGTTAAAAACATAACGTTAGAATACTGCTGGTCCGTCGACATCGCTGGTGTGAAAGTAAGAAGTGGGATATTAAACAGCTGCAAATTTTTCAAAATATATACAAGTGCGATGTTCAGTGTATCTGCTATGGCCCACTTAATAACGACTTTACCAATAGTTGGCGATGAAGAGAACTATAATTCCATACTTTTCATAATAAAGAACTATGTTCCATTGACAGGAATCTTTTATGTTATCTATTACACAGTAGCTATGGTACTTAGTTATGGCTTAGTTTACCCATTCGTATTTATGTCGTATTTATTGCACCAGTTAAATTTTCAGTTGGAATTATTAAGTGAACACATTGAAAGAATATCGGAAGGTTACCAATATGATGATGCCAATATTCTTTATGATGAAAAATACCAAACAGCTATTTATAAAAGGCTTACCCTTTGCATTGATCATCAAAATAGAATTAGAGAGTAAGTAACCTTTTCAATATACCGATAATTAGATTCAATAAGCAATTAATAATTAGCAGGTTGCAGGGTGCGGTACAGAGAACTGTCTATTAACTAAATCTGTAAGTCTTTACACGAAAAGAAAGCGAAATAACATATTTGATTTCCGACGTCCATAGGACTTGGAGAGAGACAATGCATTTTGCTTCCGTCAATGAATCGTCTAATAGATAACTTGCACATTTTTTTATTGCACATAAATGTTAAATTTTGTACGTAAATGAGGTATGTAAAATATTGCACCTTAATTATCAGTGATTAATTTGTTATACAATTTTAAAGTCTCATTTGTCAGCGAATGCTTGAAATATGTTTATAAGCGCGGGAAGATTCTGACATCACACGTATAAAAGCGCGCGATCATTACGGACTACAGAGTTAGATCCGTGATACACTGGTCTGGTACACTGACGGCTCCAAGACAGAACAAGGAGTTGGAGCCGGGATTTACGGGACAAGGTCAAAATCCACTATTCCGATAAGTCTATGAAAATACGCAACGGTGTTTCAGGCTGAAGTGATCGCCATAAATTGTTGCTCAAGGGAGATAATATGACAAAGCACTGTTAACCTGTCAATTGCCATTTTCTTTGATAATGTACACCTTTGGACACTATACCACTATATTTATTTATTTATTTATTTACATACACAAACCCAACAGAATTTACATTCCATTTACAGGGCCGGAAACTAACATACATATATATTATCAAAACTTGTGATATAAATTAAAACTAGAATACACGTTAGTGTTATATATTATGGCTTACTATAACTTAAATCTTAATACTAATATAATTATTGCAAAATTCTATAAATGAATGTGGTGAGCATATGACTTAATGATTATGATTTAATATATACATATTTATCTATACACGCACATATACAATTATATACAATAATAAAGGAAAAGTGAATAGGGAAAAGCATTAAATAAGAAAAAAGAAACAAACAAAAACTATTAATCTAAGAGAATCTTGACTTAATTTGACTTAATCTAGTGTTAAAAATGTCGACATCATGTGCAATAATTTCGTAGCTACAATATAGTAGTGAAAACATTAAAGCATTTGTATGTGTATTAGAAAAGTAAAACAAGGATGTAGATCTGGTTGACCTGGTAGGTGCTCTAAAGTTGATTTGTTCAAGTAATTGCGGACAGTCGATCATGTTGTTTAGAAGTTTGTATAAAAGTATAACACTTTGCATCTCTCTCCGCTGCTTCATAGAATTGTATGAAAAACGATTCAGTAGTAATGAGTGATCATAACCTATAGGGGGATATTGATGATCGATTGTAAATGCCAGGAATTTTAAGAAACGTCTTTGAATGCCTTCAATATTGTTAATATGTACATCGTAGTGGGGGTTCCATATCACGCTCGCGTATTCTAGTCGGGGTCGCACCAAGGTATTATATAGAGTTTTTATGGTACGCGTGTTTTGAAAGTCTCGAGCATTTCGTATGAGAAACATTTTAAAAGATGATGTCACTGTGTTGCTTATGTGTTCTCTAAAAGAAAGATGTGAGTCAAATATTACTCCTAAATCTTTAAAGCTATCATGACGTGTCAGATTTGCCTTATTAATAGTATACTCATATTCTATTTTATTTAATTTCCTCGTAAACGAGACTACATTGCATTTATTTATGTTCAGAGACAATCTGAATTTGTTACACCACTCGTGAATTGTACTTAAGTCTATCTGCAGCTTTTCGCAGTCTGATTCGTCGTTGATCTTATAATATATCTTCAAGTCGTCAGCATATAAGAGAGATTTACAACTGATATCGATGACGATATCGTTAATGAAAATGATAAACAGTAAAGGGCCTAAGACCGACCCTTGTGGAACTCCTGATTGAGATATAAATTCGATAGACCTATGACCATGATATTGTGCAAACTGACTTCTATTAATCAGATATGATTCAAAAAAAGTTATTAGACTAAGGTTAAAACCAAACGAGACTAATTTAGTTAGCAAAACACCATGGTCCAACCTATCAAAGGCCTTAGAGAAGTCCGTATATATAACACCGACTTGTCCACCGTCATCCATAACTTCAGCTAAGTATTGTGTTATACAAAGTAGGTTTGTTGTTGTCGATCGTTGAGAGACAAAACCATGTTGGTTGTTGCATATACGTTGATGAATCTGGGGATAAAGTGCAGTATGCATGACGATTTCAAATACTTTGCCAAAGTTATTTATGATTGTAATAGAGCGGTAATTTTCTATATCAGATTTGTTGCCTTTTTTGTGTATGGGACAAATTTTAGATGCTTTCCATTTATCAGGATATGCACAAGTTTGTAAGGATAGGTTAAAAATATGTGCCAGCGGTGCAGCCAATATACCTGAGCAGTCTTTTAAGAAGAAAGCTGGTAAACCATCGGGTAAGGCCGTAAATTTTGGTTTAATTTTTTTGAAGGCATTAATCACATCAATCTCAGTTAGCTTAGGCATTGCTATATTAATATTATCACTAGTTACTGCCGACAAGTTTATATTGCGACTTGAGGGGATGTACGCTGAACTAAAGAAGCCAGCAAAAGAATTTGCTATATCTTCGGGATTATCTAAGATACTGTCATTATTAGTGAAGGCATTCGGCATTGAACTGGAATTTTTTTTACTGTTGACATATGCTCAGAAACTTTTTGGATTTGAGGAGGATATGCGGCATATTTATAACTTTATTTCAGTACTTTCGAAAACTTAATGTTACTACGGACAATAATAATAATAAACACCACAGAAATTAGACAACCCCCAATTCCAGAGCCAGGAGCTTGTGCGGAAGGGGGTTACGCATTTAAAAAACGCGGACATACAACCATTTCCTCCGACAGTGCCAGTATCGAAGCCAGGATTCGAACCTGGTGGTGCGATGTCCGTGTGATTAATCGCGATTGCCACCTTGCGCCTTAACCCACGCGGCTATCGAGCAGATAGATATATAAATAAACACCACAAAAATTAGGCAATAAGTCAACGTATTTTAAATATTGTATTGTCCCATTGAGTAATAGTACTACTGTTAAGACGGCAAATAGAATATTTATACGGTTACTAGATGATCGACGCCGTCGATAGCCAAGGGCATGCGGGAGGAATGAACGAGATTTTTCACAAAACACTGGCGCTCTCCATTATTTGTTGCATCACGAGCAACATCAAACAAATTTCATCCATCGGAGCAAGTTGATTTTTTAACCTCATTATTTTCACACCTCTAGATGGACGTTTACAGAAAATGTTTCACAACATAGTTCTTAGCAGTGCCCCATGGACAAAAAGTGATTCTATTTTAGCATGATCCGACACATGGATCGATATGTAGGGATCTATATAATGTTCTAGTAGGTTCCTAGCAAATTAGAATGATCTGACAACAAAACTAAAGAATCGTGGAAAATAATTAATGAAAACTTGGGTAGAAATAAAAAGCGCGAAACGGATTTTTTACCAATCGTGAACAATGTGTATATTTCTAACAATAGCATTCTTGCATATCATTCTTCAACTACTTTCAGCAACATGCTAGCAAGTCACTTTCATAGTAATTCATCTGTTCCCTGTATTGTTGCACGACATATACAGGACACTATTTTTGTTCCTTACATAACCGAAAGTGATGTTGCCAATATACTAATTAATATTAAAATCAAAAAGTCATCAGGATTTGATGAAATCCCTAAACTAATAAAATCTCTCGCAAAGTTTATTATACCTCCTTTAATACACATAATATACATTTCATTAGAAAAGTGCAAATTTCCAGACTTAAATTAGGTATTGTTTTTCCGCTGTACAAAAAGGGTGATGTCACAAGTATTCATAATTATAAACAGATATATTTGCCATCTGAAATTTCAATAATTCTAGAAAGGGAATCATAATATAATAACTGACTTCAATGACAAATACATTATTTTAACAGCTAGCCAGAATGGATTCTGTAAAGAGAAATCCACTACTTCATCATGTTTATGGGGAACCGAATAAGGGTAGCTACGTTGTGTCACTCCCGTTTGACTTATCTAGAGCTTCTGATAGTTTAAATAAGTAATTTATTACAAAAAAAAACTATACACCTTGGGCGTTAGGGGAAATTAATTGTACTGGACCTTATTTTACTTGGAAAACAGAGAACTAATAGTGAAAATAAATAATGATATATCAGATAGATTTCCAGTTTCACTAGAGGTTCCTCAAGGTTCGGTGTTAAGACCCTTAATCTTTCTACTTTTTGTTAACGATTTTCCTCACTTTATTAGTAAAGGTATAGTAACTATGTCTGCAGACGACACCACCACTGTAGAGGGTTCAGTAAATCTTTATTATACTTTTCTGTACTTCCATCTTTCCTATAACGTATCCTGGGGTCCTGCCACTGATCTCGATACAATTTTGGCTTTACAAAAAAATATATTAAAATTAATGTCTAATTTGGACTATCCGGCAAGCTGCCGTCAAGTTTTTAAAAAATATGTAATTTTAACTGTTACATCTTTAAACATTTTGAATTGTAAACCTCTGATAGCCTACATATAGAACAACTATGTTTCGTAAATCTCCACGGTATAATTGTATTATTCTTTATAATGCGTTACCTGATGACATTAAATTATTAGTGAGCTGTAATCTTTCTAAAAAAACGTAAAATCATCTTTGCAAATACACCCTTTCTACTCGTTAAGGAATATTTGTTTCCGGAAGGGAGATAGGTCTCTAATTTGAGATCACATGACATAATTTGTAATTTTGTTTCACGTAATATAATTATTGTAGTAATTGACTTATTTATTACTGTAATTTTAATAATTGACTTATTTATGACTGTTTATTTTACTGTAATTTTATTATGTTTACATGTCATCAATACTTTACTGTTATCAATAGTTTGTGACTTGTCTTTTGTAACTTGTATGTTATGTCGATTGAGGTTAATGAATTATTCTATTTTATCCCGATCTAACGCTTCTCGACTTTCGACCAAAGTGTTATGAATACACAGTGTTAGACGCTTGCCTTTTCCAAGATCGATTGTCCAGTTGTCATTAGTGAACCTTAGAATGGAATCTAACAAAAAATACATAATTATAACAGATTTGTCATGTAATGCATTACTAATGTTTTACATTTTAATAAATAATCAGTCTCGTTAATGTAAGGAAAGCCATTAATTGCGTCAAGTAATACAGGAACTTATATAATATGCTTTATATAGTTTCGATTGTTTGCAGTTGCTGCATCATAGCTTTTAATAAAATAATCTTTGGACTTAAAATTGACAATATGAGAAAAGCGAAAGGCTTGTTTCAAAATAAACCCAAGCATATGAGAGGTAAGCAACAATTTTACAGATAATAGTTACAATTATTATTTCTTCTTGGTATATTAAGTTTTTCCTACTTATTCTTTGGATATTTGGCCATTGTTTTGTTAATTATTAAATAAGCACATATATGAAATAAACTTGTCAAAAAATTACACAAAATATTTTACATTCAAAAATAAAAATCAAACATCAGTCCGAAAAATCATTTTATTGTGTTTTTTTTAGAAAAGTGTACTATGACAATTTTATAATATTTTTTAATATTAATTAAGAAAAATAAGGCAATACGGACTGACATTTATTAAACAAAATTTCAATATTTTTCATTTTGATGCAAGCTTTACTTAACATTAACGTTACTTTCATTAACAAAATTACATTTTGGTATCAGGTGGCCTTGCATTTGTAGGGGGTCAATGTTTTTTTGGCTATAAGTGTGTCCTATTTTATTTTACATTTGAGTAAGATTTGATATATATCGAAAAAAAGAAAAAAGTTATGTTCCATCTGTCTATTTTACGAGGGCCGCAATAATATCTCGCTTAATATCTATTGTTCAAATGTGCTTTTAGAGGGCGGAATATTAAAACATAATATTTTTAGTCGCAAACTCTATAAAATTGTTATAAGGAACGTAACTAGACTGCAACCAACAGCTACTCTCCGGGCTATGTGCCTCGCCGAGCGCTGAATTACAAGTTACAAGCCTGGCGCGTTAAGTGTAATAATAAAATAAAAAAAATAAAAAATAATCCTTTATTAATCCAAAGGATCAACAGATATTGATATAGGATAAGTCAAAAGAAAGAAAGAAAAAATAGTATAAACAATAACAAAGAAATTGAAATTAAAAAGCTAAATATTCATCTACACTATAGAAGGCGTTGGAGAGTAACATATTTTTAACAGTAGATATAAATTTTTTAATACTGCAGCTTTTAATACTTAGATCTAGTTTATTATACAGAACCGTACCGACATAATAAGGATTGGATTTATAAAGTCCTATCCTGTGTAATGTATGCTGCAAATTTTCTCCGTGACGCGTGTAGTATTCATGAGAGATATTTTGAAAAGTGAATAGATTGAGATTTTTTTTTTACAAAAGTTAATATTTCAAGTAGATATAAACAGGGCAATGTTAAAATCTTCTGTGCAATAAAGGTTTGTTTGCAGGATTCACGAAACTGCAAACCGTACATAGAACGTAACGCTCTTTTCTGCAGCACAAATACACGGCTAGCTGTACTAGCATTACCCCAACAAATCACTCCATACCTATTTATTGATTCACAGTTTGAATGATAAAATATTTTAACAACATTTTTACTTGAAATTTGGCACAATCTCTTTAGAGCAAAACAAGTACTTGTACACTTCTTGCTTACATAGTCAATGTGAACTTTCCAGTTTAATGACATATCAACATATATACCTAGTAGCTTAAAATCCGTAATTTGTTGGATTGTTTTATGCTGAAGTTTAATAAGTGGACTAGATATATAGTTAGCAGTAATAGGATGAAATTGCATCGAAAACGTTTTTTCTTGGTTTATTGCCAGGTTATTTGAATTAAAATATTTAAAAAGAGAAAACAAATTATCCTGCAGAAGTTCAGATACTAAATTTTAATTTTGATTACATGAGACAAAGGACATATCATCAGCAAAAGCACAGTAAAAAGTTGATATGAAATTTTCAACATCGTTTATATATAACAAAAATAGAAGTGGACCCAGAACACTACCCTGGGGAACTCCAATATCAACTTGCATTTCATGGGATCTTTTTCCATAATACTCAACAGACTGTTTTCTGTTAAGAAGGTATGATCGTAAAATCATATTGCACTGACCACGCAAACCATAACACTCCACTTTTTTGAGCAAAATATCATGGTCTACGCAATCGAATGCTTTAAATAAATCAACAAATAAGGCCGTGACTTTATTCAAGATTTACATAAATATAATTTAGAAAACTTAGTAGAGCAGAAATTGTAGATCGTCTTTCCCTAAAACCATATTGATTAGGTGATAGTATGTTATATGACTCAAGAAAAAATACAATTCTATTTGCAAGTAATTTTTCAATTATTTTAGAGAAAACTGATAACAGTAAGATGGGACGATAATTGCATATTTGTTTAGTCACCCTTTTTGAAAAGACATATTACTTCGATATTTTCAGTAAATTTGGAAAATGACCTTCTGCAAAACAGTGATTTATTATATTGCATAAGGGTTTAGCAAGTAAATGGGCACATTGTTTAATAATTTTTATAGAAAAATTGTCATGTCCAGTTGAATTTGAGTTTTTTATATTATTAATGACGGTAATAATTTTGGATTCGGTAACATTATGTAGAACAATTGACTCATTCACGATATTCATATCATAGTTTATTGTTATTTGTTGATTGGATTTTATGATGGACTTCGGTAGATTAATAAAATATGAGTGAATTTGATCATCCGTTTCCATGTTAATCATGGTAGAAGTATTATTTTTATTTGCTTATTTGATCCTCTAATAGATGTGTTAATAATATTCCAAACGTTTTTAGATTTATTTTCAGAATTCAAAATAATATTGTCAAAATATGTTTTCTTTACTTGTTTTATGACAGGGTTGTAAGTAGTTTTGTATTTTGTGTAATATGCTTTTTCAATTATGCCTAATTTTTGCAATCTAAATAACTCCTTTATACGTTGAGATGAGATTTTTCTTCCAGTTGTTAACCAATTTTTGTTGCCAGATGAATAATGAATATTTTTTGTTACCATTTTAAAGCTGATATAATAATATAAAAGTATTTCATAAAAAAGTTTAAATTTATTTTCAACGTTAATTTCATTAAGAACATTATCCCATCTTTCAGATGTAGGATAGTCATTAAACTGGATAATATTTTTCCTAGAGAAAGATCTGTACTTGTAAGGCTCCGAAACCCCGTCAACAATACAACCAAAAATTATTTGTTGAGCAGAGTGATCTGAGATACCAGTCTGAATTACACTTTTTCCAAATAAATCATTGTTAAAATTTGTCAATATATAGTCAACTATTTTTATTACTAAATCGGGTAGGCTCATCAAAAACAGGTTTAATATAGAAAGAACTAACGAGGTCCATAAGTTCAGCAGTCTAGTTGTTTTTGTTTAGAAAGTTTATGTTTAAATCGCCACATATAATTATTTTGAAACATTGATTTTTATTAAATAGTAAATTTAAACACTTCTCAAATTGTAGGAAAAAAGTAGCGATATCAGAGTTTGGGGCTCGGTATAAACATAATATGTAATAGACATTTAATTTTACAGCAGCGCATTCAAAGGTTTTATCAAGGTTTAAACTAACTACATTGGGTATTTCCGTAACATTAAGCGTATATCTAGCAATTAAAAGAACACCACCATGTATAAAAGATTGTCTACAATAATAGCTTTTTACCCTATAACCTGGAGAATTGATGAAGTCTATTTCATTATCTTGTATCCAAGTTTCTGACACATACAGTATATCAATATTTGCAGTAAATAGAAAAACTTCAATAGCCTCCATTTTATTCTTTAAACACTGAACATTGTGATGTACAATATTTAACACATTGTTTTGTTCACAGTTTGTTTTTTGAAATTCTCTAATTGGTTGCTATTTACTTGGAACAGATTCTGTAATTCGCTGTTTCACTGCGTTCAGTTTGCTTATGTAACTTGGACACATATTGTCTTTGGCCGAGTGATTTGTGTCATACTTTGTTTTATAATTTTTGTTTGATCATATTGCATATTACCATCAAAACGCTAATGCTTGGATTGCAACAAACACCAGCCGAAAGACTAACCCTACTTAAAGAAGCTCTCGTACCAGTCGTCACACACCACTTTCAGACTGCAGTTTCGAGCTGTTGGCTCTCATCAGTGCAAGGTAGGCATGTGACGACCGACACGAGGATCCCTTGACTATTTAGTACATTTTGGTATCTTTAGGATAGCGACGTGTAAAACAGTCAGCAGGCGCCATCTAGCGGTTCAGTGTCCATTACAATCGAAAAACAAATAGCCTGTCTTTGGTATTTCTGATTATGAAACCTAAGTTTCTGTAAGAACTGGCCACGATAGCATGTATGTGATTATTAAAGGTTAACTTACTGTCGAAGATGACCCCAAGATCTTTAAATTGACTACATCTAGATAGCTGAATATCTTTTAAAGAATAAGTAAACTCAGTTGGATTAAGCTTTCTTGTGAAAGTCATGTATTTACATTTATTAATATTTAGATGCAGTTTATTTTTGTCACACCACGTACTAATTTGTTGCAAATCTTTTTGCAAGTTAAAGCAGTCATTTAAATTGTTGATGGCCGAATACAGCTTGCAATCATCCGCGTACAGCAGAGTGCTATTTAGAATTTCACAGTTAATGTCATTTATAAATATTATGAATAACAAGGGTCCAAGAACGGACCCTTGAGGAACGCCAGACGTTGCTGTTATTTCATCAGACTTAAATCCATGGTATTGGACAGTAAGTTTCCTGTCAGAGAGATATGAGTAAAAAAAAGTTAGTAAATGTTTCGGTAAGGCCGAAGTTGAACAATTTTTGTAACAAGATACCATGATCGAGTGTGTCAAAGGCTTTAGAGAAATCTGTATATATGACGTCAACTTGACCTCCTCCATCTAACGTCTCCGCAATAAATTGAGTTATGCAAGTTATTTACCGTTACTAAACGACGAAATGCAGGTCCAGTCTATGTGATATAAGTCATCATACAGTTCAGTAACGGGGCTGGTATAAAATTTCAAGTTTACAGAGTTCGTTTTAATCAAAAATTCTAAAGGAGGGTGGTGTCATCCACAGGCAACAAGTAATTTTCGGATTTAATAGTATGAACTGTAGACCTACTAAAAACTAAGTACAGAATACGTTGATTAGAGTTCAGAACATTATGGGTATTATGTGCTGTAAAAAATATATACAAATCTAAATACAAATAGCCAAGTTATAGGTGTGGCTTAGTACGAAGTGGGACACATTGTAGATAGATAGATCTTTTATTGGTCAACAAATACACCATAGTGTTTTGACAAGTCAGGTACTTACATAATAAAATATATCACAGCAATACAAAAAATACAATAAATATGAATATACACATAAATAGCTATAATTTATAATAATGTAAAAATATTTAATTGTACAAGAAATTAAAGTTATTGAAGTGAATGTCTATTTAATAATAATAATTAAAAAACTGGTGGTATTATAATAAGCCTTTTCTATTAAATGTTTTTTCAGTAAAATTTTAAATTTATTTATGATGGGTTTCTCTTTTAATGAAACATGCAACTTATTGAACTATCTCAGACCTTATTTTTGCTTGTTAAGCTTAGACTATGTTGAGGAATAATTAAGTTAGTTTTGCTTCTGGTGTCATGATATTAATATAGAGATATTTGGTTTGGCCCTCGTAAAATATACAGACGGTATTTAATTAATTTAAATTTTTTTCGTTTTAGAAGATCCCTTGGAATTCATAATGATAATATTAGGATTGAACCTACAAAAAATACTTGGTTATTTGAGAATTGGTATGATTGGAATACTCTTACTTTATCAAATATTTAACGTCGCTTCGATGTATATTGTATCACAGGAAAATCAGTTTCGAACATATATTGCTATAGCTTTATTAGGAGAACCGGTAATAAAAGATTATATATCATTACTATATTTAGTTAGGTACCATCATTTGAACACTTTTTGTGAGTGTTACTGCGTGTCAAAATGATTTACTTTTATTTAATGAATTAGTGTGACTTTGACAATGAGGATAGTCAAAGTAGACCTAATTTTAAAATATAATCCTGGAGGGAGGTGTACCTTCGGTGTGTCTCTGCCTTTGACGCAGTTTTAAAGCTCAGTTTTGATTATCTCCCGATAATGCCAACCTGGCTGGGAATTGCGCATCGGGTGGAATATTAGAATGCAGTGTTCAAGCGTTTTGGTTTTGTTGAAACTTCAGAGGTTCTAATATAATGACAAAAATTCGGAAATGCACCAAAATTCGTCTTTTTATTAACAACCACTGCATCGACTGGCACTTTTTGGAACAGAACGGAATAGAAGGTGGGTGAAGAGGTGAAAAATTGTTTCTTTGCCAGTACTTAAAAATTAACAGTTTTATCTAATAATAAGTTGAGTACAAATTTAAAGCTTAGGCCATTTACTTTCATTTGAGACTTGTTTCGTCTCTGGATGAAAATTGGCGAAATAAAATATTTTAAATGTTTTTTCGTTCAACCCCACAATTTACACTAACATTTTTTCCGATTTTTTTTTCCTATTTTAATATATCGAATGTTCAAAATGTTCTCCATTTACATGTCGCTAATAACCTAGTTTGTAGTAAATTTCCTGGCTCACTTTATCTAAAATTTGAATTGAAGCACGTTACATGGCCTATGTCCATTTAACAGTTTTATATAAAAACTAGTGTTTTGATTATATTTAGCACGATCTGTGTAACGTTTTTGATTCAGTTTTTGTAAGTGAAACTGTTTTCAACCAGCAGAATTTTACTTGTATAACTGCTAAATCATTTCACATTATTTTATGTACTTAGTTTTATATCTTAGGAACTCAGTCATGTTCTATTAACTATTATGTATCTCTGTTTCGTTGTATTATAGCATCCCAGGAAACAATTGTCTACAAAACATTTATTTACATCAGATACGTATATTTCAATTTTTATATTTTTGTTTACTATGTAAGTACATATGGTTATTTTCCTTACCTTTTCTCATTCTATATATAGTATATCCTATAAGATGTAATATATTTACTGAATTCTCACAATACGTTTTACTATTTATTACGGCAGTTCATATTTGTGGTTATGTATAAAATATAAATTACAAATTGTGAGGCAAAGGCAAATCAGCTGTGGTATGGAAGTAATAAAAGCTTTTATTATAGATTCCTTTTATTGATCACATGCCACTATTTTGGTTGTGAGTACAGGAAATTGTAAAATTTGCGACCTGCAAGTTGTTGCGCTTAACTCAACTATTGACAGATGGTCATACCTGTACATTTCTGTATTTTATAGCTTTCAATTTAATTAGCGAATTAGATTTCTCAAGTTTATTTGGCAGTATTATTTTGCAGTAACTAAAAAAAGTTTACTTTATCGGTAAAACTCACCAGGAAATCATTTGCTTGCAGCCTTTGTACTGATTCGAACGTATATAAATTTTAACTGTGGACTTCAGTAATTGATATTACATTTTTATATCCGCGTTAACAATAACATCCAGGTAATTTCATTTATTACTCATTTAAAATTTAATTAATCTTCAATTTTTGTCTTTGATGTAATTTCAATTATTTAAAAAATAAATTTGAATTCAAGGTCAATTCTTTTTAATTTAATGAGTAGTTAAAATACTATATGTACCACATGGTTTTTAAATATTTTTTCCTTTTTTTTCATTTTTTGGCAATTTATAGTTTATGAAATCAGCTTAAATATTTAAATTCTTATATACTTGTATTCTTATATGCTTATATATGCTTATATATGTTTTTATATACTTATATATTTCTATATATTTATATGTACTTATATGTTTATGCACATATATACTTATACATTTCTGTATACGTTTTTGCATAGCTTCTACATTCCTGCAAAGCTTTTACACAGCTTATTTTTCATATAAGTAGATAAAATTTCGTTAACTTTTCATAAATCACATAGTTGGTTAATTTTCCTACAATCTTCACTCCATTTCATTGAGACGTAAATTGCCAAGGAAACCTTTAGAATCGTTTCTCGCAACAAGAGACAATTGTGGGCCTGGATTGCGGTTCCAGAACGAGTCACCTCAACAATAGTCAGTCTAGGATCCTGGTACAAATTTGTTATATATATATATATATATATATTTTTTAAATTTCAATTAGTCTTTATAAACCGATTTATCTATTATTCATGTAATATATTTTAACATTCATTTTAAACTATCTTTTTATTTCTCTTACCAACAATTTCAGTCTGATCTATAGTAGACTGGTTATTCGAAAAAAAGAGACAACTCTACTTATTTTCACTATAGATGGTGCCCAATTTAACATCAATTTTTCTTTGTCTCCTTTTCTCGAAATAAACAGAAATCTGTCATTTATGCCGTACATTTCAAAAAGGGTAATTTTCCCCACTCTAACGAATACTCTGGACCCACGGCTCTCTGCTCCGACTTAAACCAGCTAGTCGTCCGCATATGTTGTCTCAATTCTTTCTCAAAAATAAATAATAAGGGAAAGGACGTAACAAGCATTTTTTATTTGTGTTTATATATTTGCTTTGAGATCATCGATGTTATTTGGCTTTGTTGTCGCACAACATTAAGAATTTGCCATATGAGTGAGACAAGTTTCAAATTAAACAGAGATTTCTTAAGCTTTTTTATGCTCTACATATCTTTCAATAAAATTGTAATTTTTCTGAGATGCAACAATTTCTCACCAAGTTTGTTGTGCCCATGAAATTGACGATTGATGCAGAGTCCTCTAAAAATTATGTACTTCTAATTTGGGTGCGTTTCGCAATATTTGTTATAGTTTCTAATTTCTTTATGCTAATTACTTGAATAATATCGTCATAATTTTTTGAAAAAGCGTGAAAACGTAAGTGTATTTTCATTGAAAATTTCACACCACTATTTTTTAACCAATCAGAGGCTTGCTGTTTTTTAAGTTACCATAACATCCCAAAAAATTTCCGGAAATTTTTAGCATTGTGTGAAATTAATGAGTGGAAATTTATCTGTCATTTAAAATGTCAAAATAAAGACGCGGGAGTTGGAGTCATGCTCCATCAATATTAGTAGATCAAAATTAATGAGAAACGAAAATATAACATTAAAAAATAATATTTTTACTCGTAAACTCTTCTATAAAATACTTATTTTACTATAAGGAACGTAACCAGACTGCAACCAACAGCTAATCTCCGGGCATGTGCCTCGCCGAGCGCTGAATTACAAGTTACAAGCCTGGTGCATAAAGTGTAATAATTGCATATTACCATCAAATCGCTAATGCTTCGATTGCAACAAACACCAGCTGAAAGATTGATCCTACTTAAAGGAGCTCTCGTGCCAGTCATCACACACCACTTGCAGACTGCAGTTTCGAGCTGTTGGCTCTCGTCAGCGCAAGGTAGGCATGCGACGACCGACACGAGGATAACTTGACTATTTAGTACATGTCGGTGTCTATGGGATAGCGACATGTAAAATAGTCAGCAGGCGCCATCTAACGGTCCACAAAATAAATAGCCTGACTGGGCTTAGCATAGTTCAAATGTGCTTTTAGAGGGCGGAATATTAAAACATAATATTTTTAATCGCAAATTCCTCTATAAAATCCTTATTTTACTATAAGGAACGCAACCAACGGCTACTCTCCGGGCTATGTGCCCCGCCGAGCGCTGAATTACAAGTTACAAGCCTGGCGCGTTAAGTGTAATAATTGCATATTTGAAAATATAACATGCTTTGAATTTTTGTCATTCGTAATAAAAATGTTCGATTTTGGCATAACATTTATAAAATAATGGTGTGAAATTTTCTTACCGAATATCCCAAATTAATGTCCTTAAATTTAAGCACTAGGGATATTACAAGTGACGATTTCCGGCAATAAATACAGTACAAACCATACTAAAGATTTCAATTTAAATACAGAAAGTCCTGTTTGGTTTAATTAATTTTATTATTTTAGGGGTTCATCACCTCTATCGCATTTGTTGCATTCTCACCGAAAATGCGACAAATTAAAAACGTAACGTTAGAGAACTGTTGGTCTATCGATACCGCTGGTGCAGAAATAAGAAGGAGAATATTAAATAGTTGCAAATTTTTCAAAATATATACAAGCGTGGTGCTGAGTGTATCTATTTTAGCCCACTTATTAACTATTTTACCATTAATTGGTGATGAAGAAAACTATAACTCCACGTTGTTCATAATCAAGAACTATGCTCCATCATCACTGGCAGGATTCCTGTACGTCCTTTACTATGTAACAGGCGTGGCATTTGGATATGGTTTAGTTTACTACGTCGTACTTTTCTCATATCTTTTGCATCACTTGAACTTTCAGTTGGAGTTATTAAGTGAATATATTGGAAGAATATCGGAAGGTTACGAATCCGAAGATGCTGAGATTTTCTATGATGAAAACTACCAAACAGCTATTTATAAAAGACTAATTCTTTGCATTGAGCATCAGAATAGTATTAGACAGTAAGTAATTTTTTCAACATGACGGTAATTAGCTGTGATAGACAATTAACAATTTAACCTACTGTAGTAAGTTACAGGGTGCGCGAAAGAGAACTGCCTATCAATGGCATTGATGAAATGATTACAATAATTCATGAATTTTTAATAAAATCGCAAATATTTCAAAAAATTGTAACTTTAACCTCCACAATGCTAATATCAGAAAAAGGGAATTCAATTTTACACAAAATACAGGGTGTTCCATTTGACCTAAACAAGTTTTCGCGGTTTGAAGTTGACAAAATGTAACGCGAAAAACGGAACACTTGGTATGATATTATTGAATTTATTTCAGTTGTAGAACGTAGTTCTCCTTGTGTTCTTTTTATGTGACAAGAAGCAAATGAGGATCTTTTACACGAAGAAAGTTCTTGCAAACCGTTGCACCTGTCACATTTTCTATAAAATGTCAAATATCTCTGAAACGGCTAGGTTTAGGTATAGCATATGCTACATATTTTCGACTCGATTTTATGCTCTTTTCGAAAACCCTAAAGTATAAAGGGTGTTTCATTTGAAATAAGCAAGTTGGTATCGACTTCCGGTATAAGCAGAACTGTCAGCTGCTTGTAATTATTTTAGTTGAATTGGCCACATCAACATTAGTGATTATCTAAATTTTCAAAATTTTCTGATGCGTACTTTTCTCTATATCGATCGATTTAGTTCCCGGTGAGACACCTTGTATATTATTACCAGTTGCATCTCTTATTCGAGCTGTCATGACTCCCATAATAAGTTCATGTATTTAAAATGTCCACCCCGGTTCTCGAGAGCACTATAGCCTTCTGTGTTTTTACTTCAAGACACCTATCCAAGTATCCTGATTCCTGGTGTTAAATTGGACTCATCTTTTGGATGCAATTTTAGTTGTGCATATACAGAAAAGTGTTTCAGATTAAATAAATTGTAATTAACAGTTAATAATAATTTTATAGATTTCCGACATAATTCATTTTTGATGTATACTGTAATTAATAAAATCAATTCTGTTAATTAACATAGCATAAGGTATCATTAACAATATGAAATAATATTCAATTTACATAATTTGATGCATTTGCGATTGCTGCGATAGCTAGTTTATAAGGAGACTTCTCGGTATAAAGTGAACATCATGAGAAAAGGGAAATCATTGTTTGACAATAGAAACAAGCACATGAAGGGTGAGTGTCAGTTCAATAACAGTTTTAATTATTTCTTGTTGGGGTATTAAGATTTTTTCAAAATATTTTCATTAACTGATATTTTTCGCGACAAGAGCTTGGTTTTCATAAAACACTGTTTGATTCGCATAATGTCATACATCTAAAAATATATAAAACAAAATTAGTTCATTTAGAAACTTTAATTAAGTTCCAATAAACGAACCAAAAAATGTTTACGTGGAAACTGCTTAACTTTACTTAGTTCAGCTTTATGGTGGATAGCCTTTTTCGACACGAGACTAGAAAACGTTTGGAAAAATAATCTGTGAAAGTCTCTTATATTCTAAAATTATGTTATTAGCCCAATAAACGTATGTATGTCTGATAGCTCGGTAAAAATAGTTTAAGAGCTGGCTACACAAAATTTGAGGTGCTTCCTTTTTACACGAAATCTCAGTTTGTTCTCATATTTTTTGACGTCATTACTCAATTGTTGGTTGTTTCTTTTAATTTCTGAAAGTGAGTCGAAAGTGAAATTTTGTACTGCCACTTCTAATTCAACTGCGCTAGCTCGGAAGCGAGCTCACTTTGTACTCAGTTGAAGATGATGTCTGTCTCTCTCTGCTTCAGATTTGTTTTGACAGTTTTTTAAGTTCACATTCCGATGTTTTTTCGGAGTAATAAGAAATAACATAGTTGATTGTTATTTGTTCAGTTTTCGATGTGGCCGAAACTATTTTTGATTAAAGATTTTTGTTTTTAACTTAAATTCAATAAAAATGTAGTTCACAAGGGTGATCTATTCTGTAATAGGTGTGTTTTTTCTGTCTTGACGATTTGTCAATTTCAATTTTTGAACCTCAATGTAGTAAGTACTTTTCACTTTTATTAAATACTTTTTATTATACCAAGTTCATAACTTTTGTAGAATTCCTGAGGAAGAAACAATAATGTTTCGAAAGGTTGAATTTAAAAACGAGTTGTCTTTTTTGAACCCGGTGACTGTATCCCTGGTGGAAATTAAAGTTATATATATATATATATATATTGCCGTGTACACCCCTGGCTAATCTGAAATGCAAACTACAGCTGTACAACCCTTTTTAAATAAAAAAACAAACCCCTTTATTAATGTGCTGGAATTAAATTCCCACTCTAAATTATTATTAACAAAAACACTCCTAATGCTCAGAGCATGAATTCTGATCTTCAAATTTGACACTCGACATACACACAAAGAAACAAATTCGAATTCAAATCTAACAATATATTGTATTTTTATAAAAATGTAAAACATAAAAACAACAATGTTAACTTAATCTGCCTGATCTAACTTAAAATATAAAATATAAAAATGACAACAAATGGATAAAAGTTCAGTATTAAAATTAATAAAACTCACGAATGTTTTAAAAGGATATTAGGTTTCAAAATAAATTCCAAACGTCTATGTACTCTCTCCTGGCTTTCCAAAATTATTAATTAAAAAAAAAACTCCAACTCTATTTCGTTTCCACTCCAATATTAAATTTCTATGATACCAATTTCAAAATGTTTAGACTTTTCTTCAAAATTATACTTTTGACAACTCTTGTCAAATCTCCAATTTTCAGGTTACGTTACATGTATTCAGATTCGTGGTCTAATTGAAAAAAAAATCTTTTTTTCAGCTATTGCAGCTCTTTATATAGGGCCGGTTTGACGTTTAATATTTCCATAGCAACGCAAATGTTACAGTTCTAACAATACCCCTCTGTCTACCCCTTTTAAATTGGGGTTGACATTCCTTAATAAAATGTGTGACTGAGAGTCTTACACATCTTTTGTGCTAATTTGTATCTTATTCTGTGAGTATTTATTTCCTGGTACAGCTTTTTGTGTCAAATTCGCACTCACGCACAAATTAATTTACAAATTTAAAAGTAATAGAACAATAAAAAATGCAATAAACAATTAGAGACGGTTTAGAAGTAGAATTATGATCACTAACGATGATTTTGAGTAATCTCAGTTTTATGACTGTCCGATACAGATACCCAGATGTATAAAAACTATTCATATCATAATTCAACTCTTCTTAAACAGTTTATATAATCTCTAATTGCTTATATTGGCTAAATTAAGAAATTGTATGGAAAATAAGAAATTATTTGACTTATATCAAAACCAAATATTAAAATTTGCTTTAAAATAGCAATAAAACCCAATAACTATCCATACAGATTCCCTAATTAAAATGGTTTGCATCACAAACACAATATACTATAGAATTTATTCGAATTCATTCCATTGCTTATAAAATATGAATTTGTCCCTTTCTCTTTATCTATACCAGTCCTTCTTGCTATCACCATAATAAGGTAAGCTAAATATAATAGATAACGTGCAATAAGTTTAAATACTTTAAATTAAAATACTGATAAAGATAAGTTTTTAAAACTAAAAACCCCCATTGAAAGTATAAACTGAAAACACTTTTTAGTGTATTGCGATCTACAGACTCGAATTCCTACAAAGAATACCAAGAGTACTCAAAGATAATAATAATTTGTGTATAATACAGAGTATTCATCTAATTCCACACACTAGAAAACATATTCCTCATGTTTGTAATTAAGTATAAGTGAATATTATAGCAATATGCGATGTATTTGCATATTGGACGATTACGAAGATTGCATGTTTGTGTTATTTGCTGAATCAGGGTTTGAATTTGTTTATTTCCTTTAGATGGTTTTCAAAATTTATTTAAATTAGCTAAAGGTCCGAAAGGTATGTGTTTTAGAATGTTAATACTTGTTTAGAGTTGTTTTAATAGTTTTAAAGTTTTTATTTGATGTCAACAGTAAGTTTGATACTGACATCTATGTTAGTAGTTATTAAGTTGTTGTTGAAATAATTTCTGACATTTAAGTCATTATGACATTTCTTTTAAGTAGGAAATTTTATTTTTACAGTTGGTAAATGTTTTCCTGAGTTATTAAGTTGTTTTTGAAATAATTTCTGTCATTTAAGTCATTATGACATTTCTTTTAAGTAGGAAATTTTATTTTATAGTTGGTAAATCTTTTCCTGGAGAAAGACAAGGAGGTTTAAGTTAGGTTATGTTTGGCATGAAATTAATCAAAATTCATATGGTGTTTTGTTTTTGTTTATTTTGGATACTTTGATATTTAGTGATATAGAACAATAAACAACAGATAAAAGAGAGGTTGTAAAATTGGAAAAACAAATTTAAGAAAAAAAAGAACAAGTGAAAATTAGGGAGTGAAGAAGAAAAATAATAAACAAGAATTAATAATTTTGAAATGGAATTGAAAGTCAGAAATTGCGGAGATCAGCGAAGAAGAGAAAAATAGACTGTAAATAAGAAGGTAGAGGTGTTATTGTGGTTTGGAGTTGCAGAGGAGATAAGGACGAGATAAGGTGAAGAATTAATGAAAGGAGAATTTTTGGATTTGGAAAGAGAAGTGTGTAGCTACGAAGAAGGAAGGTTTTTGTGTGTTTAATTTTGGACAAGGTCGTATATTAAATTTTAAATAGTGTACTTATTAGACTTTCGAACCTGTTATAAAGCTAAATTATCTAAATATCAAAGAAAATAAATTATTTATATCAGATTAAAAATTTTACTTTAATAAAAATTTCATTTTAAATAGGAACTGAATTTGAACCTGCTCCTGAAGGGAAAGATAAGCTAGCCGGCCCATTAAATATTTTGACATACTTTCGGATCAAAAGGTAAGAGATTTTAATTTGATCTTTTGGTTATAAAGTTTTTTTTTTTTTTTTCTATTGGAAATAAGCAAGTTAAGGTTTGATTAGTACTGCAAATTATTAAGTACAATAAAAAGTAGAACAGCACAATATATATATATATATATATATATATATATATATATACAGTGTGTCCCGTAACACCGTGCAAAAAAATTTATATACAATTTTTCAAAATAACCCTTTCCTGTCAACTACACCCCTTAAAGGGGTGTGCCAAAAAATGGTTTTTAATTTTTATCTCAAAATAACCTAATCGGAAAAAGACGAAATATGGCACATCTCGATTACTTATCAAAAGGAATCTAACGAAATCATTTCATCCACCTATCATGTACACAAAGGGGTGAAATGAACTACCCTTCTTGAAATTTTGTAAATATCTTTCTGCCTACTATTTATTTTTCAATTAAACAAAAACATTATGATTCATTTAGGAACTTTTCTATCTCTTGAAAAAAATTCGTAAAATCGACCATTTTTGGGGAAAAAATTAAATTGCATCTGCCTAAGTGATCAATAAAAAGCGATAAGCAGGATTATATACTAATATTTACACTAATAAATATTACACTAGTAAAATAAACTAGTAAAATACTAAAAGTAGGCTGGTGTCAAATTATAATTTGAGAATTGAGAATATTACTTACTGATATGATCATTTGGTGCTTATAAAATGCACGAGATATTACAAACTAAAGACGAAAGTTGATACAGGTCATTTTGTTAGTTTAAATAAGCTGGACCATTTAATCTGTTTAATGGTAATTCAATAGGCCCTATTAATTTATCGCTACTATAAAAAATTTAGGATAAACAAGTAATTAATACTGTGAAAAGGAGGAAACTATCATACTTTGGCCACGTAATGGGATATCCAGAAACATATAATACACTACATCTGATAATCCAAGGTAAAATCAATGGAAAACGAGGTCCAGGAAGAAGAGGAACGTCCTGGTTGAAGAACTGGAGACAGTAGTTTGGGAAGTTAACGAAAATAGCGAACATGATCGCCAACATTCGTTGAACGGGTATGGCAATGCAAGAAGAAGATAAACATTTCCAGATTATATTTTACTTCTACGTATGACTGCTATATATTTCTCTGCAATGTAATATTAATTATTGTCTATGTCGATGTTTACCAGTGAAAGGAAATATGACGCCTCGTCTTATTTAATAACACCTACAGATTCATGGAATTTAAAAAATCTGTTATTTGACTATCATTTCAAAACGGCATTTCCTTTCTTTAAAAAAAAACTGAGCTCTAAATGGTGTTCAAAATTTTAAAAATATTATTTATAGCAGTCCCAGCTATCTTCTTGATTTTTATAAAATTTTTGAAACATTTATTGATTTTTAATTCTTCTATTTCAGAAGATCCTTTGTACTTCATAGCGAAGATCTTAGGATTTCACATGCAAAAAAAATATGGATGTCTAAGAATTATTATAATTGCAACAATTTTATATTTTCAAATCTTCAACATCGCCTCAATGTGTGTTGTAGCAGGAACGCATCAGTTTCGAAAGTATATTGCTGTAGCTTTGTTAGGACAACCGGTAATAACGACTATTTATTACTAATTAAATATATATTTTTCATATATCTGAATCTTTTACTCGAGCTGTGACCTGTTTAATAAGTTTTGTATTTAAGGAGTTGGCCTCAATTTAATTTTTGTAGGGGTTTGTCGCATCGATTGCAACTATTGAATTTGTTACAAAAATCCGAAAAATTAGATACATTACGTTGGAGAACTGTTGGTCCATCGACGCCGCTGGTATAGAAGTAAGAAATAGAATATTAAACAGTTGCAAATATTTTAATATTTATGCAAGTATGATGCTCGGAGTATCTCTTATTTGCTTCTTATTGGTGATTTTGCCATTGGTTGGTGATGAAGAAGATTTTAATTCCACATTATTTGTAATAACAAAGTACATCCCATCTTTGAAAGGAATTTTGTTCACCCTCTATTATGTGGGAGGTATTATATTTGGTTACGGAATGGTTTACCCAATTATATTCCTTGCGTATCTACTGCACAATTTGATTTTCCAACTAGAGTTATTATCTGAACATATAGAAAGAATATCGGAAGGTTACAAATGTAATGATGTTAATATCCTTCAAGACGAAAACTACCAAACAGCTATTTACAAAAGGCTATCCTTTTGCATTGCTCATCAAAATAGAGTTAGAAAGTAATTATCTCCATTCAGTATACTGGTAACTCATTTTAATATAGAAATACGAACTGTCAATTATTTGCTGACTATTTTACTGCATGTAGTGCAATAGGGGGTGCGGGAATAGTAATGAATCTGATGTCTAATTTATGAAAGAATTTGGAGTTGATAAAAGAATTCATTACAAGTTTGAAGTTTTGTGCTCTGTTTATTAGGATTTTGAGATATCTAATTTTACACTAGCGAGACATGGAGCGTCTAAGAAATCAGAATTTTCTGGGTTTATTGTGTCAATACCTCAAAACTCCCAATTTAATCTCTTGATTCCTTACATTAAAATTTGTATTTTTTTATTATCCATAGAGGCTGTCCATTTTATCAGAACACACGAGAATTTCTCACTTAATATCGGTCATACAAATTTTTTTTTTAATGAAAATTGTGCCGATTCATATAACCTACAAAATGGTTTAAAGACATTTAAAATCCATGGCCTACTTTAAGAGTTATGGCGGAAAATATCGAAAATGCGGAAAACGTCTAGGCCAAATATCTCCGTTATTTGAAGAGATACGAGAAAAATTCTAAGGCGAAAATTTTTTGCAAAACAGAGTGTTTCAACGAAGTTTTATCTAATTTTTTTCAAAACTGTATTTTGAGATTTACTCTTCAGGCTGTTAAAAAAATTATTTTGAAACGGGCTGGAAATGGCCATTAAATAGAGTATTTTCCTCCCTTTTCAACGATATATCACATGCCATATTTATTCATTGGTACTACGTTAGTAATTATAAAAACATTATCTTTAAACCAATATTTTTTTTTAACAAGCGTTATACTTGCCGTAGAGAAGTATAATTAAATAAAACGATAAAACAATTCAATAAGTTGTTCAAATCTTTGCTATAATAAAACATTAACACAATTAAGAAGAATAAAGTAAATTCAGATAACAAAACCAAAATATAGAGCAATTATGGAAAGAGTATTCGCAGTTATGCCAATGTATAGAGGTCCTCCATTAAAGCGTCACTCCTCGCTCAGAAAGTTAAAATATCTTTACCAATTAATTTAAGTATAATATCCATTTGTTTGTATTTCATGATTTCACTATTATTTTAAAATAGTTGGCTATGAACAAACTTGACAATTTAATTTTTTGACAGATCCTCAGTTAATACTTAAACTCTCACTCAATCACACTCGTTTAAGAATTTAGAATTTTCGAATATGATTTTCACTCACATTGATCGTTATAATATGTTCGTTACACATTGTCAATGCAATTTTAACTCTGGATTAGCTCAAGTAGAATATAGAAACAGATTTCCACGAGCACTACAGCCGAATAAAACTCTGTTCAGAAAATTAGCTACGAAACTGAAAAAGAATGGTTCATTTTTAAAGAAGAAGACAAGGTTGAACAGTGTTACTGATAATGTAAATGAGGTAAACCGAGTTATTAATTATGTAAGAAATAAAAATACAGAAAATTTGGAAACATCGTTAAGAGAAATTCAAATTGCTTGTCATATAAAAAAACAAGTGCTAGAAAAATTTTAAAGAAATATGCTTACCGGTGTTATAAAGCCAAAAAAATTCACAATTTACAAGCGAGGGACAAACCAAGGAGAACCACTTTTTGTAGGTGGCTGTTGTAAAAGAAGCGTGCCGATCCATTAATATATAGTAAAATACTTTGGGCTGACGAGGCAAATTTTTACAATAATGGATTTTTTAATCGCAATATTCATTACAAATGGACTTCTGAAAATACACACTGGCATAGACCGACTGGGTTTCAAAATCGCTTTTCAATAAATGTGTGGATAGGTATTTTAGGCACCAATTTAATAGGTCCTTATTTTTATGATGGTCACCTCAGTGGTCAAAGGTACCTAAACTTTTTGAGAAATGAATTTAATGAATTCTTAGATGGCCTATCTTTAGATAATCGATACAACTTTCAATAGTTTCAACAAGATGGAGTTCCTCCCCACAATTTCCAGATTTGCCTAGATTATTTAGACGAAATTTTGCCCCAACATTGGATAGGTACCAATGGATTTATTCGATGGCCCCTCGTTCACCAGGTATAACCTCAATAGATTTTTTTCTATGGGGGTATATTAAAGATAAGGTGTCGGTCGACGACACCGCAAATTGTAGAGGACTTAAAAGCTCGAATTCAACAGGCATGTATATTACAGTTACCCCCGAAATGCTAAGTAATATTTTAAATGCAGTGCCTCGCCGCGCCCGATTGTGCATAAGAAATCGCGGTGGACACTTTGAACACTTGATATGATATCTTAAAAATTATTTTGAGGATTAGATAAATATTAATGTTCTGTGTGCTATATTCTTTTTATTACTAATTTGTTTTTGTTACCTGAATTTACTTTATTCTTCTTAATTGTGTTAATGTTTTATTATAGCAAAGATTTGAACAACTTACTGAATTATTTTATTGTTTTATTTAATCATACTTCTCCACGGCAAGTATAATGCTTGTTAAAAAAATATTATTGGCTTTAAAAAATGTTTTTATAATTACTAACGTAGTACCAATGAATAAATATAGCATGTGATATATCGTTGAAAAGGGAAGAATATACGCGCCATTTCTCGCCCGTTTCAAAGTAATTTTTTAACAGCCTGAAAAGTAAATCTCAAAATACAGCGGTATTGAAAAAAAATTAGATAAAACCTCGTTGAAATACTCTGTTTTGCAAAAAATTTTCGCCTTAGAATTTTTGTCGTTTCTCTTCAAATAACGGAGATATTTGGCCTAGACGTTTTCCGCATTTTCGATATTTTCCGCCATAACTCTTAAAGTAGGCCATGTATTTCAAATGTCTTTAAACCATTTTGTAAGTTACATAAATCGGCACAATTTTCGTATATTTTTTTTTGTGCGACCGATATTAAGTGAGATATTCTCGAGGGCCCTGATAAAATGGACAGCCTGTATAGAAAACCTTTTTTACGACTTGTACATGTATTCAAATTTGGAAAAATTAAAGAAAGTTTTCCCACAGATATGAGTCCCGCAAAAAGTTAAGTATTCGGGTTTTCTAAATACGATATGTTCATTTTTGTAAAGAATTTTATGTAGCAATGTAGCATATGAACATTTTTTCGCTAGAGGCAGTAGTTTTCGAGATTTTTTTTTTTATACATTTATTTAACGTCGGCCTATTTCCGCTACTGAGGCCTATCACCCGCCTGTAGACGAACTACCCCCAACCAGGAATTTTGCCGAACCTCTTCCCTTAAGAAGAGTAGGGATCTTTTACTTGCCTAACATTTAATAGGCAAGGGATCGACGGCTTGACATCCCCTCCGAAGGATGGAATATCTTGTATACAACCCTCGCCTAAGGTTGTATAGCTTCCGCGCATACACTGATATACAAGCCGCTGGAAGATGTGTGAGGCGAGAACGCGGTTTCCATTGGAATGGTCACCCATCCAAGTACTAACTGCGCCTGTCGTTGTTTTACATCGCATACCGAAGTATGTACATAGACGCACCTACGCTCGCCCCCTAGTTTTCGAGTTATTAACGAAAAACTGCAACAAGGTACATTTAGAGACCCCTCCTAGCTTCACTCCCAACCATCAATACTTTTAATATCTTCCCCTATAACTGTTCCAAAATTGGCTTTTACATGCATTTTTTTCTGCTATTTTTGGTCTTCGTTGCCTGTGCTACAAGTGGTATTCGTTTTTCTGTAAATTACTTTGAAAATTCGTGACTTTCAGTCGCTCTCGGCTTGCCTCAGATAAGTTAGTGATCAGAAGTTTGCGACTTGGCGACTTTGCGATTATGAGGGAGCGTTTAAAATGCTACCAACGCACAGTCTATGTCAATAAATGCGTGTACCTTACAGGTGTTAAAAAATATGGATTATCGTAAGAACAAAAGTTGATATTTATGGAAAATCTACTATTTTTTGTTCTTAAAAACATTTTCTATACTTTGTTAAAAATCGCAACTAATAATAACTTCACAAATTACGATAATCATAATTTTATAGATTTCTGATATAATTTATTTTTAATGTCTACTGTAATTAATAATCAATTCTGTTAATTAACATAGCATAAGGTATCATTAACAATACGAAATAATATTCAATTTACATAATTTGATGCACTTGCGATTGCTGCATTGTGCATTAGCTAGTTTGTAAGGAAACTTCTCGGTATAAAGTGAACATCATGAGAGAAGGAAAATCATTGTTTGAAAATAAAAACAAGCACATGAAGGGTGAGTATCAGTACAATAAAAATTTTAATTATTTCTTGTTGGTGTAGTAAAATTCTTTCAAAATATGTTCATTAACTGTTATTCTGCGCGACAAGAGCTTGGTTTTCATAAATCACTTTTTGATTGTCACAGAATGTCATACATCTAAAAATATCTAGAACAAAACTAGTTCTTTTAGAAACTTTAGAGTCCCAATAAACGAACCAAAAAATGTTTACGTGGAAACTGCTTAACTTTACTGAGTTCAGCTTTATAGTTTATAGCCCTTTTCGACACGAAACTAGAAAACATTCGGAACAATAATCTGTGAAAGTCTCTTATATTTAAAATTGTGTTATTAGCTTAATCAACGTATGTATGTCTAATAGCTCAGTCAAAATAGTTTAAGAGCTGGCTACACAAAATTTGAGGTGCTTCCCTTTTACACGAAATCTCAGTTTATTCTCACATTTGACATTATTACTCAGTTGTTGGCATGTTTTAGTTCCTGGAACTGAGTCGAAAGTGACATTTTTTACCGCCATTTCTAATTCAGCTGGGCAGTTATTCCATTTTTTCTGAGCTATATTTCAGTAAAGAGAAATTTGAAATCCATAACCTACTTTGTGAGATACATTACAAAAACGTGAAAAATAGGAAAACCATAAACTGTTATAACTTCCTTATTTGACGAGATGCGAAAAAAGTTAAAGGGATGAAAGTTGACGGCAAAGACAATAAGAATAATAATGTGTATAAAAAAATTCGAAAAACGAAGATAGCTTTGATATACGCTCTTGTGCAAACATGAAAAGAACAAATTTCAAAGTAGGCCATGACGCCATTAATTCCGCTTATCTTTTCTCTTTCCAACGATATAAAATACCTCACAAAAATTTTTAACTGATAGTGTCAATATTTAATACTTTACGAAAATCACAATTCATGTACCTTCTAAGTAAACTCTCCACCAAACATTCCATATTAAAGTCTCTCGTACCAATTTATTAATGTATTTACCTATTAACGTCATATGTCGGAATTATAATCAAATACAGGATAACATTGATATATTTTATTGTAAAATTAAGGATTTAAAGTCGATATATGAACATAATATTATATAATACCTTTGTTATTGTAGAATCTTTACTGTCAGTATCCCTACTCTATAACTGGGACATTGTCATGTTGAGTTGTGTAACAACAAACAAACAAATAAATAAGTAAATGTATGAATGAATGAATGAATAAAAATCAGCTGTGCCATGATTAGTGAAAAACAATGTATACAGTTATCAACAAATTTGATAGATTGTAACTGTTGTATGTCGCGTGTCGAGTTCTAAGACAAATTTTATATCAGTAATAGGGTACATGCGAATATCAGTTTTACACCCAAAAGTGGTTAGTTATATCAGATAGTTTATGTTTGAAAATGTCCAAGTACATCATAATATAAATTGTTTAGACATCCAATAATTAATAAATAATAATTGAAATTCAAATTATTTGAAATATTGGAGATAAGCCGAAGAGAGTAAGATATTAAAATAAATTAAAATACACATTAGTGCAGAGATACTGCTTTCCAAGAAAGATTTTCTACGAATGTTTGGGTGGGTCTCTTAGGGACTGAAGTAATTGGACCTTATTTTTATGATGGCAAATTAATGGCTCGTAGATACCTTAATTTCCAGCAAAACGAACTTCAAGATTTTCTTTATGAATTAACAGTGGCAGAAAGATTAAATTATTCATATTTTCAACAAGATGGGGCTCCACCTCACAGTGCTGTAATACGTACAAATTATTTAAATCAAGTTATGCCAGATAGCTGGATAGGCACATATGGAGCCATTCTGCAGCCAGCTCGATCACCAGATATTACTCCCTTGGATTTTTCCGTCTGGGGTTACATTAAGAACAAGGTATTTCAAACTGCTCCTGAAAATATTGAGGACATCAAAACCAGAATTAGAAACGCATGTGAGGCAATTACTCTTGAAATGCTCCAAAATGTAATGCGTGAGATGTCTCGTAGAGTACGTTTGTGTGTTATGATGCATTATGCACAATTTGAGCATTTGTAGTTAGAGAAATAAATACACACATTTTCTTTTCAGTATGGTAATAGATAGTACTGTAGTTTTTCGTTTTTTTTTTTGAATATTCATTTTGTACTTGTATTTTTATTTATGAGATTTGAATTAAATTGTAATAAATAATTACTGAATTATAATTATTATAAAGTGAATTTTTACTGTAATGGCTTAGCTAATTTTTACGACTCAATGATATGAATTGAGGTTTTCGTAAAATATTAAATATTGACATATCAGTTAAAATTTTTATTCTTGTGACATGTTTTATATTGTTGGAAAGAGAAAAAATAAACGAAATTAATGGTGTCATGGCCTGGTTTGAAATTTGTTCTTTTCATTTTTGCACGAGAGCGTATGTCAAAGCCAAGTGCATTTTTTGAATTTTTTGATACACATTCTTATTGTCTTTTCCGTCAACTTTCATCCCTGTAACTTTTTTCGTATCTCCTCAAATAAGGAAGCTATAACCGTTGTGGTTTTCCTATTTTTCAGGTTTTTGTAATATATTTCACAAAGTATCCTATTGATTTCAAATTTCTTTTTAATGAAACATAGCTCACAAAAATGGGATAACTGTTTAAAATAAACAGACGGTACACCACCGGTCACTATTTTCGATTTCTTTTTCACGTCAATTTCCAGAGAGGCGTTTTAACCTCATAGAAAGAACTAATTCCAAGTTGCAAGTGAATAATAATGTTCATGCAAATATTAATAACTAATTAATTATTTATTATACACAATCCTCCAACATAAATAATGCAGAAAATGAACTGTGTACTAAGCACTTGCAATTGATTAACTAATAAAAGTTAACAATAATTACAGTCATTATGGAAATACAATAATTATTACCTTTAATGCATTAATGTCGCGTTTAGTGGTCATCAAACCGATAAGAACAACACAAGATCGATTACAAATTCACATTAAAATTTGGTTAAAAGCCACTTTACGTATGTGACAATTTAATTCACACCACAAACAGTTCGCAACAGATTGTTTAAAATCAAAACGTTCGATCCACAACAATGAATTTGGATGCGTGATGTCAGTCGCATTCAGATTTTTCCATGGCATACTACGGTTTTCAGTATTGTGGTGGTGTTTAGACGATGAAACAAATCCAATGTAATATTTTTAAATGCGCCGATTAGCGAGAGATTTGGTCGGAAAATGCGGCGTTGCTGATAATGTTCATTCCCGAAATAAAAATGAAGAGCTTGAAGATCAATTGGCAACATTTCGTGTGGCTTAACTTTCAGCTCGAACGCCGTGGAAACGATGTGTAAGTGGCGGTATATAAATAGTACATCATCAAAATTAATTGTTCAGGCATTGGATACGCCCACTTTTCGTAGAATTTTTGCATCTGCCTAGTATTATGTATTAATTTGGATGAAACATTTCAAATAATTAATAAATTAATTAAATACGTTAACGAATTTTTTGATTTTTTAAAAAATTCTTTTCCCAATTGTAAGTTAAAATTATGAAAAATGAAATGTTGCAATGTTGAAATGTAACGCCGCATCTGACATAATCGCCAAAAGCACTTTACTCGACGCGTGTTTCGCTCACCATATTGACATCGTCTGGAGCAAAACTGAGCTTTAAATTGACAGCAACACTCGAATGTTCTACTCGATGCGAGTTTCGGCCACTATGCTGACATCACTAGAGAAAGCTGAGCTATAATTTGAATAATACACTCGAACACTCTACTTGATGCGCGTTTAGTCCACTTCATCTGAAGATATTAAAGTTAAGTTTTAATTTGAACACTACACCCGAATGCTTTACACAACGCGGCTTTCGCCAACCATGTAGGCATAATCTGAAGATGCTTGAAACTGGGATCTAAATATGAACACTACACTCCAATACTCCACTCGACGCGCATTTCGCCCACCATATTGGCATCAGTTGGAGATGCTTAAAACTGTGGTTGAATTTGATGACATTTTTGGATACGACAAAAACTGGTATTATCTGGAGTTGCTTAAAACCGATCTCTAAATTGATAATAACACCCGAATGTAATATGCTGACACTGGAGATGATAAAAACTGAGTTTTAATTTGAAAAATACACTCGAACACTTTATTTGATATGCTTTTCGCACACCATATTGGCATCACCTGAGTATGCTTAATACTGAGCTTTAATTTGTTAGCAACAGTGGCATGTTCTATTCGACGTAGGCTTCGTCCTCTGTGTTGGCATCACCTGGAGATTATGGAAACTGAGTTTTAATTTCGACAATGATGTAAAATTCATTTTTAATCATCATCGAGTAGCGCGTCTAGTAGAGTGTTTGATGGCAGTGTTCAAGTGCAAAACTTAGTTTTTATCACCCAGATGATGCCAACATGATTGACGAAAGCACATCCGATGGAGTGTTCACCCAATGTTTAATAGACATAGAGCTAGCGATAGTTCGGAGGGTCATGGTAGTTTACCGTTCTTAATGCCTGTTTTATATTAAGGCATGTGAGCTGATTTATTGTCTTTAGGCATACGACTAGGGGAAAAGTTTATTCAAATATGTAGAATTTTTATACAAAATTCTTTTGATTACTAAACGGTATACGTTACGAACATGATACGTAAATGTAAAATTTCCAGACAATATTTGACTCCTATGTATCTTGACTGCTATATTTCATTGGAATATGATATTATTTTCTATGTTGATGTTTATCTGTGAAAGAAAATATGATATCTCGTATTACTTATAAATTCGTGGCATTTAAGAATTCCGCTTTTTCGGTCATTACTTCAAAATGCGACGTCTTTTTAAAAAAAAACTGAGCTCTAAATGGTGTTCAAAATTCAAAAAATATTATTTATAGTTTTCCCAGCTCTATTTTGATTGTCTCAAGATTTCTGAAATATTTATTGATCTTTAATTCTTCCATTTCAGAAGATCCTTTGCACTTCATAGCGAAGATCCTGGGATTTCACTTACAAAAAAAATATGGACGTATAAGAATTATTATAATAATTATAACAATTTTATATCTTCAAATCTTCAACATCGCTTCATTGTATGTTGTAGCAGGAACGCATCAGTTTCGAACCTATATTCCTGCAGCTTTGTTAGGACAACCGGTAATAACGATTATTTATTACTAATTACATACCGTGTTTCTATTTTACCAGGGCTGCACCAAATATCTTGCTTATCTATTGCAGAAGAATAAAGTTTTATAAACAGTTATCCCATTTTTTGTGATGATTTTTTTTCTATTTCAGTAAAAAGAAATTTGAAATCCATAGATTACTTTGTGAGATATATTACAAAAACCTGAAAAATAGGAAAACCATAAACGCTTATAGCTACCTTTTATTTGAGGAGATACGAAAAAAGTTAAAGGGATGAAAGTTGACGACAAAGACAATAAGAATAATAATTTGTATAAAAAAATTCGAAAAGCTCAGTTGGCTTTGACATACGCTCTTGTGCAAAAATGAAAAGAACACATCTAAAAGTAGGCCATTACACCATTAATAGTGTCAATATTTAATATTTTACGAAAACCACCATTCATAATATATATACAAAAATATTAACAGAAGAAATATACATACACACACACATGAATGAATCCGTACATGCATTCATGTATGTATGTACATAAACCGAGAATACATAGAACTACATACATAGAAATTAAGAAAAAATTAGAAAAAAAAATAGGTTAATTGTTACAAGATACATTAATTTAAGACAAGAAATACATTAACAGAGTAGTATGCTTTCTTTAGTAGCGTCTGTTTAACAGCAGACGTGAACTTTTTGACACAGGGCATGGTTTTTATACTATTATCTAGTTTATTGTACAAAGTGATACCCATGTAATAGCGATTGGTTTCATATAATTCCATTCGATGTATATTATATTGCAAATCAAAACCATGAAGCGTATGGTAATTATGGAAAGCATTTTGAAAATTGAAATGAGCAAGATTCTTTTTAACAAAAGTTAATATTTCAAAAATATACAGTGATTGTAAGGTTGATATATTATTCTCAATAAATATGGACTTGCACGACTCTCGGTATTTGAGTCCAAACATACAATACAGCGTATGGCCATTTTCTCCAACATAAATACACGATTTGACATTGATGAGTTCCCCCAAAAGATAATACCGTATCTCAAACGAGACTCAAAATTAGAATAATAAAAAAAATTTACCACGTAAGAGCTGGAAATTTGGCATAACTATTTCAATGCAAAACAGGTACTGGCACGCTTATTACAAAGAAAATTTATATGAAATTTCCAATCGAGGGATAGATCAATGAAAATTCCTAATAATTTAAATTCCGTTACTTGTTGAATGCTCTTTCCATTTATCATAAGTAAAGGACTAGATATATAATTCGAAGCAATAGGATGGAACTGTAGCGAGTATGTTTTCTCTTGGTTTAGAATAAGTCTATTATTTTTAAAGTAATCAGCAGCAGCAGACAAGTTTTCGTTTAGCTTGGCGATAGCGTGTTTTTCACTTTCGGCATTGACAATATAGGTATTTCATCAGCTAAAGCATTATAAAAAGTAGAAAAGGCACTGTCTATGTCATTTATATATAATAAAAATAATAATGGTCCTAGTGTACTTCCTTGAGGGACTCCTATGTCCACCATTAATTCACTTCACCTGGTATTACAAAATTCAACAAATTGTTTTCGGTTAGCTAGATAAGGTTGGAGAACAGACTTGCACTGACCCCGCAGACCATAACACTTAATCTTTTTTAGTAGAATGTCATGATCTACGCAGTCGAATGCCTTTGATAAATCAATGAAGGCAGCAATTACCTTATTTTCTCGATCTAGATTTTCATAAACGTAATTTAAACTATTTGCAAGAACCGATATTGTTGATCGATTTTTATAAAATCAGTGTTGATTTTTCGAGATGACATTACAATTTTCTAGGAAATTTAGAATTCTATTGACTAATAGCTTTTCAAAGATTTTTGAAAAAACAGACAACAATGAAATGGGTCTATAGTTGCAGAGCAGCGTAGCGTCTCCTTTTTTATGCAATGGAATAACTTTTGAAAGTTTTAATAAGTTAGGAAAACAACCATGATGGAAACATTCGTTGACAATGTGATATAATAGGTGAGCAAATTTTTATTGAGAAAAAATCAAGACCAACTGACTTGGAATTTTTTTAACTGTTTATCACATCGATAATTTCAGATTTTGACACCGGATTTAAAATATAATTAAAATTTGGGTCACTGAAGGGACGAATGTAGAGAAAGTCTAGTGGATAATCTTTTGTAGTACTGGGAATATTATTTGCTTCATATCATATCATTGAATCGTAAAAATCAGCTATGACATAATGGTAAAAATTCATTTTATAGTAATTATAACTCAGTAATTATTTATTACAATTTAATACAAACTAACAAATATTCCATAAATAAAAATACAAGTACAAAATGAACATCTAAAAAAAAGCGAAAATCTGTATAACAGGACTACCTGCTACCATACTGAAAAGAAAATGTATGTATTTATTTTTCTAACTACAAATGCTCAAATTGTGCAATGCATTCTAATACACAACCGTGCTCTACGAGACATCTCACGCATTACATTTTAGAGCATTTCAGGAGTAATTGCCTTACATGCGTTTCTAATTTTAGTTTTGATGGTTTGATATTTTCAGGGGCAGCTTGAAATACCTTGTCTTTAATGTAACCCCAAACAAAAAAATCCAAGGGATTAATATCTGGTGATCGAGCCGGCCATAGAATGAGTTTATAGGTGCCTATCCAGCTATCTGGCATAACTTGTTGTAACTTTTTACATATTACAGCAGTGTGAGGTGGAGCCCCATCTTATTGAAAATATGAATAATTTAATCTTAATCTAATTTGTACTATAATTTTTTATTTTTTACGTTTTAGTTCGGTTTGCAATTTTTTTAATTTTAAACTATAATTTAAAATTTATATAATATTAATGGCGGCGCCTTCACCAAAATCTCCACCATTTCTTAGTCGCTTTTTTAAATTTATTTTATCCTAATGATCCTGATGAGGACATTAGGACAAAGTTGTCAAATTATTGTATTGTCATTGGTCTTTGATAAGAGTGCAAAGTTTCAGTTTAATCTGATGTATTAGGTCCACTACTGTTTTTAATATATATCAACGATCTCCCAAAATTCATCAAAAATGGAGTTACTGTAATGTATGCGGACGATACTACCATTACTGTATCGGCAACTAATCCTGAAGAACATTATACCAAAGTTAAACTTGTCTTAGATGAAATGAATATATGGTGTGATTGAAACAGATTAATATTAAATGAAAATAAGACGGTTCTCATAAATTTTAATCTAAGATGTCAAATTGTCATACCAGGTATTTCAATGCGTGATTCCACGAAGTTTCTGGGCACTGTGGTGGATAGTTCTTTGCCATGGGAACCTCATATTGATTTTGTTTGTAGTAAGATAAATCAAGCCTACTTTGCTCTATTACAACTTAGATATACACTAAGTGAAGTAGGACTTATCAGTGTTTATTACTCTTTAGCCTATTCGCATCTGTCCTTAAATATATGTATTTGGGGCCACTCATCCAATTCAAGAAGGGCATTTATCTTACAGAAAAGAATAGTGCGTTTATTATTTGGCTTGGATGGATGGATGGAAACAAATTCTTACAGCGCCATGTATTTATATATACAAATGTTTGATTTATGTCAAATGTACTATAAAAAAATTTGAAACTCTCTCATAACATCACGTATAATAATAATAATGCGTTTATTTCCATAGACTATTACAGTATTGGGATTGCCAAATACAAAATAAAACAAAAAATAATAAATATATGTACATATATATGCACGCATATACAGTTAGAGGTAGATTACACAACATATGAGAAATAGACAAACAAACAAAGAGATGTACAACTATGATCTAATAAAGGTATATCAATAAATGAGTTATTTAATTATCACAGAATTTGTAGGTACCTACGGTACAAATTGTAGAATCAGATGAGGAACATTAGACAAAGAGGTAGTATTCCTCGTAAGAGTAGAAACAATGTTCCGCTAGGAATCTTTTTACCATCTTCTTAAATATCACAAAACTACTTGCATCTTTTATAAATCGTGGGAGGTGGTTATACATTTTTATTGAAGAAATAAAGGGCCCTCTTTTAGTCTGCTCTAATCTATGGGGCGGTACAAAAATATTTTTTTGCGATCGCGTGCTAAATTTATTAACATCACCACATTTTACAAGATTATCAATGTTTTTCCTGACAAAACATACAGACTGCAAAATATATATACAATAAATAGTGAGTATACCATGCTGTTTAAAAGAACCTCTGCAGGATGTATTGTAGGGAAGTTTAAACATACTTCTCATAATTCTTTTCTGCAAAATGAACACCTTGTTAATTCCAGAACTATTTCCCCAGCACAATACACAGTATTGCAAAACCGAGTAAATACATCCGTAATAGAATATTTTCAGTGTATCAGCTTCAACAGTGTCCCTTATTTGAAGAAGTGCAAAGTTTAAACTAGCCAGTTTTTTCGTCAGATTCTCAATATGAGCCTCCCATGACATATTCATAACCATATGAACGCCTAAGAACTTTGTAAGATCATTTTGATGGAGATTGTGATTTCCTCTGACCAAAAGGCTGAAATCTAACTTAGCACGAATCGGAGAAAACATTAAAAACACAGTTTTTTGCTGATTTAGAATCAGGCCATTATTGCGACACCATTGTGACATTTTTTCAACACATAAAGTAGCATTTTTGCTTAGAAGGTCTACGTTTGCAGCGGTTATGATAGAGGAGGTGTCGTCTGCAAAAAGGGTTAAGAAGCAATTATTTAGGTTAGTTACTAAGTCGTTGACGAAAATAATGAACAATAATGGACCTAATACACTGTCCTGTGGTACCCCTGTCAAGGCGTTAACACTATCTGAAAGATATTCTATGCCATCAAGTACAACTTTGACTGTTTGTGTTCTCTCCAATAAGTAGGACTTAATCCATTCCAATGCTGGGCCACGAATACCGTATATTTCAAGTTTTTTTATGATGTCAAAGGCCCGAGATAGATCGAAAAAAATGCCAGCCGATAGTAATTTTTCATCAAAGTTATGCAGGATTTTCTCATAAAAGGAGAGAACAGCATCTTGTGTTGATTTATTCTTGCAAAACCCATATTGCCTAGGGCTTAACAGGTTATATTTAATTAAAAATGAATTTAATCTGATTTCAAATGCCATTTCATATATTTTTGAAAATATCGATAGAAGAGCTATCGGTCTATAGTTTTCCATGGAATGTGGATCATTTTTTTTGTAAACTGGAATTATTAGCGCAGCTTTTAACTGTTGTGGAAATTGTCCATTTTCAAAAGATACATTTATGAGGCATGTCAGGATACTAATCAAAAAAGTACTAACTTCCGATTTTTTCTTGGAAACATAGTTTATAATATCAGCAGTCTCAGTCTCTGTAATGAGCATTAAATACATAGTGTTGTTATTAACTTCTTGTGCATTTGTAACATCAAAAGTCTCAAAAATAAATGTGGAGGTAAGTTCACTTACCGAATCGATAAAGTTTGTGTTGAAACCATTTGCAATATTTTGAGGTTCAGTTAAAATCTCACTTTTTAAATTAATAATTTTAGAAGGTAATTGCTTTTTATTACGACCAACATTAGTATTTTCTCTAACTATACCCCACATGGTTTTAGATTTATTAGAAGAATGTATTAATTTGTTTTGATAATAAGCCTTTTTTGAATTTTTTATATTTTCTTGGTGATTAATTTTTAATATGTTATATCTTAACTTGTCGGAATTAATTGATAATTTTTATTGTTTATAGAGGTCTCTAATAAAAATACCTTCTTCAATAATGTTACTGGTAATCCAGGGTTTCTTTTTAGTAATTTTGCGGTTTCTTTTTAATTTTATAGTGAAAGCTATATTAAACAAACTAGTAAATGTGTTATGAAACACTGTAAATTTTTTATTTACATCAGGTTCCAAGTAAACCTCCTGCCACATTTCTTTTGTCAATAAAAATTTAAAGTAGTTTTTATTTTCATCTGAAAAGTCTCTTTTCCTGACATTGCCAATATTACATTCCGTTTGCGCTAAGTTAAATGTTAACAATTGAGCATTATGATCAGATATAATAATATTATCAACCGTTTTTGTAGAAGTTAAATCTGTATCAATGTCAGAAAAAATATTATCAGGGTCTTTGAATCTTTCTGAATACGAGAATATTCAGTAAAACATTTATTGTATCCAAAAGATGATAGTAGATTTAATAAGTTACAGGTACCTTGATTATTTGAAAGAAAGTTGCAATTAAAATCTCCGCAAATAATTTGGGACCCTTAATTTTTAAGAAGCATTTTAATAATTTTTCAAGTGAAACAATAAAAGTTTCAAGATTAGCATCAGGGGATCTATATAAACAACTTACATTTATATTAATATTATTTACACTAACCACAACAGATGTCGCTTCAAAGATTTGTTCAGCAGGACCAAATTTTGTGACATATATAATACAAGACATAAAAATAAGTTATCAATTCCTTTGCATAGGACATCTAAATTTAAAGAGTCGGTCCAATATAACTGTATATTATTTTAAAATAAATTGCCTATAAATATACAGAACATGACCTTGTCAAAATATAAAGTCACTATAAAAAACATACTTCTTCAAAATGGTTACTATACTATTTGGGAATTCCTAAATCATGATTTATAATACATGTTTAAGTTTCTTTTTTACCATTTGTCTGTTATTAGCTTTATTTGTTTTATTTATATATTTCTTTTATTGACTCATATTTTACATTTCTTGTTGTTTGTTGTTAAATAGCCGTTCTTATACTTATTCTATGTTAAATCGTTTTTATTGACTGTTAGTTTACTTCTAATTTAATACAATTGTTATTTATTTATATTATTGTTATATGTCTAACACTGACTTACCATATATACACAACGTATCTACAGATGGTGAATAAAATTATTATTATTATTATTAATAGATATTAAGCGAGATACTTGATGTGGTCCTCATAAAATAGACGGTATATTTGAATCTTTTACTCGAGCTGTGACCTGCATAATAAGTTTTGTATTAAGAAGTTGGGCTCAATTTAATTTTTGTAGGGGTTTGTCGCATTGATTGCAACTATTGAATTTGTAACAAGAATTCGAGAAATTAAATACGCAACGTTAGAGAACTGTTGGTCCATCGATGCCGCTGGTGTAAAAGTAAGAAACAGGATATTAAGGAGTTGCAACTATTTTAACATTTATGCAAGTATGATGCTCGGAGTATCTTTGTCCTGCTACTTATTGGGGATTTTGCCATTAGTTGGTGATGAAGAAGATTTTAATTCCACATTATATGTAATAACAAAATACATCCCATCATTGAAAGGAATTTTGTTCGCCCTCTATTATGTGGCAGGTATTATATTTGGTTACGGAATGATTTATCCTATTATATTTTTTGCGTATCTATCGCATCACTTGATTTTCCAACTAGAGTTATTATGTGAACATATAGAAAGAATATCGGAAGGTTACAAATGTAATGATGTTAATATTCTTCAAGACGAAAACTACCAAACAGCTATTTATAAAAGGCTATCCCTTTGTATTGCACATCAAAGTAGAGTTAGAAAGTAAGTAGTCCACTCAATATGCTGGTAAATTCACTTACAATTTTACCTACGTGTGTTGCAATACAGGGTGCGGAAAGAGCATTGAATCAGATGCCTAATTTATGAAAGAATGTGTGGTTGAGATCATCATTATTTAAATTTGTTTATAATCTATGGAGAATATAACAATGTTTTATCATAAACTTAGGGATAAGACATGATACACAAAATCGGCCTAGATTTTTTTGTAAAATTGTGGAACACCCTGTATTGGCTGTAATCTCCATGA
Source organism: Leptura quadrifasciata (assembly GCA_963675555.1). Classification (NCBI taxonomy): domain Eukaryota; kingdom Metazoa; phylum Arthropoda; class Insecta; order Coleoptera; family Cerambycidae; genus Leptura; species Leptura quadrifasciata. Next base: position 4,960,853 of record OY776681.1, on the reverse strand, counting down.
AGACCAAAGTAGGTTTTCTCGGTATGGATTTTCAGATTTTATTCTACGTATGATAAGCAGAACTAAGTTAGCAACATGCAATCGCAGATATCTATATCAACACTTTTGCAAACTTAGAAAGCCTCGAATTAGCTACACATTTATGAAAAATGAAAGTGCGAGCTAGGGGAGCAATATTTATAACATAACAAGCATCCTCCGCGTTGCTGATTTGTGGGAAATGATTTTGTCACCATTTTAGAATAAAAATTGCCGTGTTTTAGGATTTTATTTAAGAATTAGATAGAAAAGGTTAAGGGGAGGTATAGAATTTTGCTCAAGAATGTCTTTTAAGAGAAAAGAATTGCCGTGTTTCAAGATTTTATTTAAAAATCACAAATTACATAGAAAATGATTTTATCCGTTAGTCATGGACCTACATGACGGATGTGATCCAATTTCAATGGAAACTAGTCTGCCATGCTCTTTTATAAAGTTATTTATAAAATTATAAAAAAAATTTAAGGATAAGTTCTGAATTATCCTGTATACTATGGAATTGCCTACACCTAACTGCTATTTCTACTCGTTTTATTAAAATATAAATATTTATTTCCTTATAACACTTCTTTAAATAAAATTAATCCTGTTTCTTTACGTCTGTCTACTTTTATTATACTCTATTAATGTACTATTTTAACGACGTTTCATATCTGCTTAATGTACTGTTATATATGAAAACGGATTAACTATTTATATATTTATGCACATATAAAGTTTGAATTTATTCTTCTTTATAAAAGCCTGCTTGCACATTAAAATTGTCGTAATAATTGAATATTTAATTATTGCCGCTCACTGCGGTAACAATTATCGTTATCCGTAATGTCTTGTATGATATAAGCATTTTCTGTGAAACATTGTTTTATTTATAAATTGTCTGTGCTGCAGTGTTGAGCTAGTTGCTGTCGGACCAATATGAAATCTATATTTCAAATTAAAAATAAACTTATGGATGGTAAGTAAGTAAGAAAGTATTATTTGTAGACTTAATTTTCTGTAATCGTTTCAAAAGTGATTGAAATGTAGTGAAGAGTACTTATGTTGTTGTGGTCTCTCATTTTTGTGGATAAGTTCTTATTTTTATGTTATTCGGGGAATAATCGGATGCACACGATATATTTTTCAGCAGTAAAGCATAAAATTTTTCTCGTTCTAATTCTGTGTTTGCTGTATATTAATGATTTGGCATTTATCAGTAGGAAGCTTTGCACTTTTCCCCGGTGGCATCTATATTTCATGGCATAATAACGATTTGAAAGATATTACATGAAGAGGTGTTCCGACATTAATAGAATGTGTCCAAAGCAAAACCGTATTATAACTGTAAATGACAGGTTTTTTTTTATATGAAACACAGTTATTAGTACTTCGCTCTTGCTTCACCAAAAACCTATTTTTAGTGCGATGGAATTTGAAAAATTTATAGAGGGCGTTGGTACGATCGTGAGCAAAAAAAACTAGGACAAGTCTTATAACAGTATTTTGCTAAAATCTAGTTGTGTACATCTAACTTTAATTTTTGTGACATTGTCAGTTAGTTGTCATAATTTATTGTAAGTGTGCAAAAAACGAATATGCCTCATATAAGCGATTTAGTTAAATCTGGAGTTATTGCTAAAGCAGAAGATGGATGTTCAATGAGGCAAATTGCACTGCGTTATAATATTGACAAAAATTCGGTGTGTAACATTTTAAGAAAGTGGAGAATAAACGGTCCGATTAGTAGAAATCCTGGATCAGGGCGACGAAGGATATCAAGTCAACAACAAGATTTAGTAGAAAATCCATTTTACGCTGTCATGCAGCAGCACAGAAATACTTACTTAAAGCTGAACATAAAGAAGCTGGATTAGAATTTGCCCTTGAATTTTTAGCGCATGATGTAAATTACTGGAACAATGTAACGAAAAAGCTTTGGAGTCAACACACAGCGATCGTATTCGTATTTACCGCCCTCCGAATACTCGATTCGATGAGAAATATATATATATATATATATATATATATATATATATATATATATATCATTTGTCTGCTCCATGACCTATGGCATACTGATGAGAACTAATAAGTTCGAAACCGGTATATGTCTGGTCGGGGAGTTGACAAATGATATTGGTTACCATTGGTCAATGCAGGTCGGGGTATTTGCTCGCTGAGTAGTTGTTTCCTGCAAATCATATATTATAATATATATATATATATATATATAAAAATGGTAGATTTTCCGTCAATATGTGGGCTTGGATATTGGCACATGGTCCTGGTCTTTTGTGGCATATTGAGGAACGATTTAATAGTGAAACGTATATTAGGATTTTAGACAATATTATACTCTCTTTTATGTCACAATTATTTCCTAATAATGAGTTCATATTTCAACAAGACAATTGTTCCGTTCATACTGCTCATACCGTAACTAACTGGTTTCAAGATAACAACATCAATGTTCTTAAATGGCCCAGTCATAGTCCAGATCTTAACCCTGTGGAAGAAGTATGGGGACTACTCGTAAGAAGTATCCAAAAACGAAATGTGAACCACGGAATGCCGAAGAATTACTGGAAATAGTAAATAATGCATGGGAACATATTATTACTAATGATTATTGTATAAGGTTATTTAATTATATGCCAAACATACTTATAGAAGTTATAAATAGAAATGGTGCAATAACGAAATATTAATAGTTAGTTTCTTGTCAAATAGGATATCCTTTGTCCTTTGATCCAGGATTTCTACTAATCGTACTGTTTATTCTCCGCTTTCTTAAAATGTTACACACCAAATTTTTGTTAATATTATAACGCAGTGCAATTTGTCTCATTAACCATCCATCATTTACTATAGCAATAACTACAGCATTAAAATAAAAAATAAATTAAAAGTGATATCTGTTTTATTTCGGCTACTCTTTACATATTAAAATAGAGACAGATTTACATGAGAAAAAAAGTTGTTTTTTTTTCTGCTCACGACAGTAATAGCCTAAAAATAAAAATTGTATCAGGTGAACTACCTACCGACCTGTCGAGATATTGAAAAATTTTACAAGAAAAAGCTGCCCGGAATTATAAATATGACGTTGTACCAAATTTGATAATTATTTTTTTTAAATTACAAATCTTCATTTACTATAAAATAGAATTGTACAACTTTTTTTATCTTCTTCTATTTTCATTTTCAAATGAAACTGGAAATACCACGATTACATGAGCATTTATATTGAATATGGCGATATTTTCAATACACAAGTGGTCCCCATTACATTTCTACATTATATTTTCACAAAACTCGACTCTACGATAAAAATCATCCTCTAGAAGTTCTTGAACAAAATGCACTTTGAATGGATGCCACTTTTCCTTCTTCAATACTTTTAGAACGGCCGCGTCGTATGACCCATACTATTATCTAAACCTACATACCTTAAGCTCCTGTAAGGATTCTCCTGAAATGTAAGTACAATCTGCATTTTTTCCTTTTATTTGTTTCTCTACCACATTTATTATCCTTTTCAAGAACAAATCACCGATTCTACAAAATAATAGAATTATTGGAAAAAAGGCCTCTGCGCCTGTGCAGTTTCTTATATTCAGAGGCTTATCTTCTTCCATTTTTAGGAAAGTATAATAATAATAATAACTTTATTTTTAACCCAATTTTACATTATTATTTTTACAGTTATTCTTTATTGTATAAATGCACCTGATTTCACAAGTAAATCGTTTTGTGTCTTAATATTTCACTAAGATATTATTATTAACAATATCAATGTACATATCGTATTCATTATTAACTAACAACTAAAAACTAAAACTAACAAATAAAAGACTAATAATGAATTATTATAAAATTATGGAGATTACGTGCAATAATTGAATTAGAAGTTATGAGAAATATTTGTTCAAATAAATATGAATTATGCATGAAAATATTCACAGCTTTTTACAAAATAATTTGTAATTATTTATTGCTTTTATGTATTCGGGAATAATATTATATATCTTTGACGCGTGACGCCGAGAGATTTTTTGTACAAATTAGAATTTGGTCTAGGTGTAAAAAGCGCATTGCGTTCATATTGCCTTGTATTGTGTATGTGGTTTGTTGGTACTCTTAGTTCCCTATTTCTGTAAATAAGTCTTGCTACATTAAGGATATATAATCCATTTAAATTGAAGACATTACTATCTAGAAAAAGTTGTTGTGTAGAATATCTTCGATTTTTTCCACAACATTACTTTAAGTATCCATTTTTGTGTTATTTTTATATTTTTCAATTGGCTGTTATATGTCCCACCCCATATTATAATGCCGTAGGTAAGTATGGATTCTACCAACGATATATATGTCATTTTTAAAATATTAATTAGATGAATGTTGCGAAGCTTATAGAATACATGGACAAGTTTTCTTAGTCTTGTATTAAGATATTCGGTATGGTCATTCCATCTCATTGTCTCATTTATTATAAGTCCCAGATATTTAATGTTTGTAGTGTTCCCAATTACATTCTCGCACGTGCAGTTTATTAAGTCACATTTTTCGTGGAATGTTAAATTGTCAATTTTTGGTTGTAGTCTTGAACTATTGCTGAAAGTAATGAACTTTGTTTTTGCACGATTGAGACTTAACAAATTATTGTCCATCTAGCATTTAATTTTATACAGTCCCTTTTCACTTTTTTTGGTGACCTCAGACCAGTCGGTACCGTGGAATGTTAGAGCAGTATCATCAGCATATTTTTCTTTTTTCAATAGATGTACAACAGAAGTTTGTCTCACGTCATGTTTTAAAGCCAGCTGACTTGTCGAAAGATGGTGGTCGTCAATTTCTAGAAGAATATTTAATTTGGTTTCGTTGTTTGTGCTAGGGCGACCAGATCGAGGGAGGTCAGCTGTACTGCCAGATTCATCATATCTAGCCACCAATCTACTTACAGTGGATCTAGAAATCTGGAACCAATAAAATGGGAGTGGAAGGGGATTCTGAACGGTTTACTCCCAATAACCACTGATAAAGAAGCTGCACCACCAGCATTGCTGAAAATAAAATCTTGTAGTTGTCGAGGTGGATGCAAGGGAAACTGCGGGTGCCGTAAACATGATCTAAAATGTCCCATCATCTTTTCTCATTGCGAAGATCAAACTTGCTCCAATGTCGAAGCGCTCAAAATTGACATTAAAGAAGACATTGACATCGATCTCGAGGAGTTTTTAACGTTGAGATGTCAAATGAAGATTATGAAGGGACGGGAGAAGCTGAAGAGCCTGCAGAACCTGAAGAGATTGGAGAGATTAAAGGAACTAAGGAACATCAAAAAATTAGAACCAGAAATTGCAGAGCAACTCGATCTTGGGCACCAACCTAAACGCAATAGGAGGAGAATGTTTGTATGAATAACAATAAATATAATATGTAGCATAATCCAGAACAAACAATCATCTCAATTATTTTACCAGAATTCGTGTCTTAAATTCTTTAACTACCACATTCATAATAATTTCAACTTTTTGCTCTCCTACGCTGATGTTACCCGCGACTCGCTCCTTCCCACGATTCTATCTTCAAAACTGTTACACCAACCGAAAAAAATGTAGAGCTCTTTTTTATGTAGAATATAGTGGAGAATAAACTTCTATTCTTGATTTTTGTCCAGTTATTAATATTTTCGGAGATATTTAAAAGAACGCTAAAACTTCCCTTTTCGATTGTTTAAGCAATATGTTCCGGACTGAATTGGAGGGGGCATTTTCAATAAATCTCTTTTTGGTTACTACTGCATAGCAAGAACCTCATCGAGCTAGTTACATTTTTATTCCCCGTGGTAGTTTTTACCGCATTTACCAAATCATCAATGCACATTTCTTATTTCTGATGTATACAGGTCGTCCTTATATTATGTAGGTGATTGTGATTATGATTATGATTAAGGTTACGGTTACGATTATGATTACGATTAGTTACGATCACGATTACTATTACGATTACGATTACGGTTACGATTACGATTATTAAATTTAATACATCACATTTTTAATTCTGAACAAATTTTTTTATAACATTTTGCAATATCTCGCACAAAAAAGCCAGTTTACTGATAAGATATTTATTTTTAGGCTGTCAAGAGACTTTTCCAAATTTTTCGAATTGTAACTTATTAAAAATAGTGTTTAGGTGAAGGAAGAGCAGAATACAGAAAACTGTGTTTAAAATGATAGAAATTCTGTTATTTACACCCATAATACACGTTTGTCGTGGACACATTGTATATTTAGTTAAAAAATAGTGCGATTCAAATGCATTGCTTAAAATAATAGTTTACGAGTTGCTTGTAAAAGAGGAATTTTTTCCAATAAAATCGCGAAATTTTGCTTTATCTCAGTATATTTTACAAAATTTCTAGGTACTTTAAAAACAGAACATAATTGAACGTGTCTGTAATAATGTATAATATTTACCATAATATGTAGTAACTCCTACAGATTCGTGGCATTTAAAAAATCAATTTTTTCGGTTATCACTTCAAATTGGCATCTCCTTTTTTTAGGAACTGAGCTGAAAATTCTAAAAATATTATTTATAGTGTTCTCAGCTATTTTCTTAATTATCACAAGATTTTTGAAATGTTTATAGATTTTTTATTCTTCCATTTCAGAAGATCCTTTGTACTTCATAGCGAAGATCTTGGGATTTCACCTGCAAAAAAAATATGGACGTTTAAGGATTGTTATAATAATTATAACAATTTTATATTTTCAAATCTTCAATATCGCCTCAATGTATGTTGTAGCAAGAACGCATCAGTTTCGAACCTATATTCCTGGAGCTTTGTTTGGACAACCGGTAATAACGATTATTTATTAGTAATTACATATGTCTGAATCTTTTACTCGAGCTGTGACCTGCATAATAAGTTTTGTATTTAAGGAGTTGACCTCAATTTAATTTTTATAGGGGTTTGTTGCATTGCTTGCAACAATGGAATTTGTAACAAGAATTCGAGAAATTAAATGCGCAACGTTAGAGAACTGTTGGTCCATCGATGCTGCTGGTTTAGAAGTAAGAAATAGAATATTAAACAGTTGCAAACATTTTAACATTTATGCAAGTATGATGCTCGGAGTATCTTTTCTTTCCCATTTATTGACGATTTTGCCATTAGTTGGCGATGAAGAAGATTTTAATTCCACATTATTTGTAATAACAAAATACATCCCATCATTGAAAGGAATTCTGTTCGCTCTCTATTATGTGGGAGGTATTATATTTGCTTACGGAATGGTTTACCCTATTATATTTTTCGCTTATCTATCTCATCACTTGATTTTCCAACTAGAGTTATTACGTGAGCATATAGAAAGAATATCGGAAGGTTACAAATGTAATGATGTTAGTATTCTTCATGACGAAAACTACCAAACTGCTATTTATAAAAGGTTATCCATTTGCATTGCCCAACAAAGTAGAGTTAGAAAGTAAGTAGTCCATTCAGTATACTGGTAACTAATTTTAATAGAAGTAATTATTTTACAATTTTACCTGCGTGTAGTGCAATAGGGGTGCGGGAAAATGAATAATAAATAAATAAATAAACACTACAAAAATTAGACAACCCCCAATTCCAGAAGCCAGGGGCTTGTGCGGAAGGGGATTAAACATTGAAAAAACGCGGACATACAACCATTTCCTCCGACAATGCTAGTGCCCGAGCCAGGATGAATGAATCGGAATCCTAATTTATGAAAGAATATGGGATTGAGAAAAGAACTCACTGTAAGTTTTAACTTTTGTTCTCGTTTTATTCGGATTTTAAGACATCTAATTTTACATCAACGAGACATAGAGCGTCTAAGAAATCAGAATCTTCTGGATTTATTTATTGTGTCAATATCCCATTTACCTCAAAACACTCACACCAATATCCTGATTCCTCGCATTAAATTTTATAAGCCACGGTTTTTTGAATCCAATTTTCGTACATATAGAAAAAACTTTTACATGTTTAAATGATTTAGCATTTACAAGCGGATATACAATGCTCTAATTATTTTCGTAATACTGAATAGTTATCTATCGCCTAACGTTTTTACTGTCCAGCTAGACAAACACGACTAAGAGAAACAAAGATGGCGACCAGTTGAGATGGCTTAGTATTTCTACCGCACCCTGTATGTATATAAAAACGATTCTCTTATTAAACAGGATAGAATGAAATATAATTTTTTTATTTTTAGATTAACAGTGTTGTACGTGAAATATACAAAATTTGCAATGATGTATATTCATTCCGCTTGGTTCTTTGGGGACTGTGGCTGCCTGTTATTTCATCATATATGTAAATTTTTTATAACTTTTTAGTAAAATTTCAGAAAATAATCCCACCCTTGTATTTTTGCTTTTCAACCTTAGTAGGCTAGTATTATACTGAGACTTGTGTTTCATTTATAATGAAGACACCTGGATATTTTCGTCATTTGTCGAAATCCGGATTTGAGCTTTTGCACAATTATAGTCCTATATATAAGACGTACATTTCTAGGTAAACAATTTAGATTTAATTACCCAAACTGAGACAACGGCAGCCTCCCAAATAGGGGGGTGGAGCCCGGGAACGAGAGGATTTGTTTTCTTTAAAGTGTGTGAGATATGATCCCAAGCGAAGATACTACACCTAAGTCTTATTCACGAGACGAAACTGAAATAAAATAAGAGTAGTAGCGTACTTTGTATAGTCCAAGTAAAGACTTCCATATATGTGAAAAACGTAATAGAAACCTTACGACCTTATTAAAATACCATTACTCTTTGTGTTGTCTCGACCGCAATCGACTCGCTTACCTTTATAGGTTTTTAATGTGCGTCGGGTCTCGGGTTGTTATTTGATGTCGGGCTTGGCGCCATGGCCCGCGGCGATATAATCATGTCGTAAAGTTTTTGCTAGGTTTTTTATGTATGGGGAACTTATTACTTGAACTATACAGTAGACGAATATCCAATAATTGGCTCTCAACGTATAAGTGACTTGTAGGAATCCCTCTTTCTTCTTATACATAATTTTAATTATAGTGTTTTGTACGACATTCAGTGAATTTACTGCGTTGTTATATAGTCCACCCCAGATAATTACACCATACTGCATTAATGATTCAACCAAGGCCACATATACCATATTTAACATACCACTACTTAAAATCTCCCTTATTCGGTAAAACATATAAATGTATTTCAGACAAAAGTCTTGAGCTGAAGGCATTATGGGCGGAATGGGACTGTTAAAGAGAGCATGGGAAAGCCCAGTTGGGAAGGAACATGATGGAATCTCTGGGGAATATTTTGGAATTAATAAGACCTTGATTAAAGTAAGGGAACGATTTTATTGGATAAATACCCGTCAGGATATGGAGGCTTGGGATAGCAAATGCAAGGTTTGTGCAGCCACCAAAGGACTACAGAAAGGAGTAGGGCCAAATGAAGCAGTAAAATGTCGGAGTCCTTTTTGAGAGGATTGCTATCGATATAACGGGCCCATTCATAGTGACAGATGATGGCAATAAATACATCCTGGTCGCTATGGACTATTTTAGTAATTGGCCAAATGGCCAGAAGCCTATGCCATTCCAAATCAGAAAGCAGTTACCGGTGCTCGAGTTCTGGTGTATAACCCTGTATGCCGATTTGGTGTACCCTTGGAGGTACATTTAGATGAAGAGAGAAACTTTGAGTCTGGGATATTTCAGAAAATTTGTGCAATGTTGGGCATTCACAAGACTCGAACAACCGCTCTTCATCCCCAGTCGGATGGAGTGGTGGAACGACATAACAAAACCATGAAGGAACATATTTCTAAGGTGGTTCACAAGAATCAGTGAGATTGGGATCGGCATATACCGTTTTTGTTAATGGTTAAGTTGGTCAACAGCTAAGGAATATCCACGAGTTGGTTCGAAACCAATTTAGCATAGCTAGTGATAGAATGAAGGCTCGTTATGACTGGAAGGGGACGTCAGAAGGATTCAAGAAGGTTATATAACCTAGAGCGAAAGGGAAAATCTCCGAAGCTTCACCCACCTTGGGAAGGATCGTATTTTGTCAGCACCGAGATTAATGACGTTGTTTATATATATTTTTAGGGAATTGCCTGACCGAGACGTTCAGGTTTGAGTAGGGAACAGTGTTATGTGCACGCCTACGACACTGCCTCATAAAAGACACTAGAAGGACTGGAAAGATATCGAATAGTATACTGGATCATCCTAGAATAATCGAGTACATTCGACGCGGGTATATTACAGTGGATCCAAGCGCATTGAAGACAGTTGGATATTAGATGAACAAGAGAAGAGATGGAATAAGAACAGTAATAGGTTGTGAATTGTATTAATGTCTATATATAATTAATTGCGTATGGATTAATTATTGTAATTTTAAGTGATTAATAAGTCAGCAGTTTGTGAAGATTCTTGTTGCAATTTATTGAATCTATGTACAGGGTGTTTACTGGAGATCGTAAACAAATAACGATACCTATATGCATATTTGTTGGTGTTATGTCCAATCTGTCAAAAAATATTACAGCTAGACCTATCACTCCTTATACATTTCCATTTAAAACACAATCGTTATTGTTATATCACGTCATTTATGCAGGCAACTGTTTCTTAATTGGGTTTAAATATATGCAACCTCTACGACATTTATGCGAAACTTTTTTTATGTTCAATAATAAAAGAAATAATGGGGGGGGGGGTTCGAATATAGTGAATCACTCTGTACATAGGCATCATGAACAATTTATTGTTGCTTGGCTACATGCTTGATTGTATATCTATACATACAAATGCATAAAAAAATCAAGTTTTCTCTATAAAAAATACACATAATTCATAAACCTTTATATTGCTGAAGATATCCTTTCAGATGAGGACGATTAGGTATTACACCATTATTCCACTTAAAAATTTTAAAGGGGTAGCTGCTACTTTAAGGAGGTTGAAGGGGGGTTAAAATTCTGCTTAAATAATACCATTTTAGAATAAAAATTGCCGTGTTTTAGGATTTTATTTAAAAATCGCAAATTAGATAGAGAAGGTTGATGGGGAGGTATAAAATTTTGCTCAAGGATGTGTTTTAAGAAAAAAGAATTGCTGTGTTTCAAGATTTTATTTAAAAATCACAAATTACGTAGAAAATGGTTTTATCCGTTAGTCATGGACCCACATGACGGATGTGATCCAATTTCAATGGAAACTAGTCTACCATGCTCTTTTATAGTTATTTATAAAATCATTAAAATTTTTAAGGATAAGTTCTGAATTATCCTGTATACCATGTAATTGCCTACACCTAACTGTTATTTCTACTCGTTTTATTAAAATATAAATATTTATTTTCTTATAACACTAATCCTGTTCCTTCATGTCTGTCTACTTCTATTATACTATAAATGTACTATTTTAACGACATTTCATATCTGCTTAATGTACTGTTATATATGAAAACGGATTAGCTATTTATATATTTATGCACATATAAAGTTTGTATTTATTCTTCTTTATAAAAGCCTGCTTGCACATTAAAATTGTCGTAATAATTGAATATTTAATTATTGCCGCTAACTACCGTAACAATTATCGTTATCCGTAATGTCTTGTATGATATACCTAAGCCTTTCCTGTGAAATATTGTTTCATTTATAAATTGTCTGTGCTGTAGTGTTGAGCTAGTTGCTGTCAGACAAATATGAAATCTTTATTTCAAATTAAAAATAAGCGTATGGAAGGTAAGTAAGAAAGTATTATTTGTGGATTTAATTTTCTGTAATCGTTTCAAAAGTGATTGAAATGTAGTGAAGATTACTTACGTTGTTGTGGTCTTTCATTTTTGCGGATCAGTTCTCATTTTTATGTTATTCGGGGAGATAAAGAGGGGTGCACACTGTATGTTTCTGAACAGTAAAATACAAAAATTCATGCCGTTCTAATTCTACGTGTGTTGCACATTAATGATTTGGCAATTATCGGTAGGAAGCTTTGGACTTTTCCTCGGCGGTATCTATATTTGATGGCATAATAACGATTTAAAACATGAAGATTTGTTCCGATAGAGGTACAATGTGTCCAAGGCAAAGCGGTTTTATAGCTGTAAATGACAGATTTTTTTTTATTTTAAGCACAATTTTCTGTATTCTGTTCTTGCTTCACCAAAAACCTATTTTTAGTACGATAGAATTTGAAACATTTATAGAGGGCGTTGGTAACAGCTTAAAAATGAAAATGTTATTAAGTGAACTAACTAGCTTCCTGTGGAGATATTGTAAAATTGTATAAGAAAAACCTGCCCGGAATTAAAAATATGACGTTGTACCTAATTTGATAACTATTTATTTATTTATAAATCTTTTTTATTTAAGATTTCAATGTTTATTTAATATTATAAATGTAAACTTGTAAAGGTGACACTTTTAATGTAAACAATAAATTTTTGTGACGGAGCCGGATCAATATTATTTTCGTCTTTATAGCATATTTTTCTTAAAACATTAAAATTTTGTAAATAGGAAAATATACATGAGGTAAAATTAAACTATCGTGATTCATGTAGGAGTTCTTTCAAACAACTAAATATTCTTATAGTTGCTAGCACATATACAGTATGGTAGATATATAAGAAATTAATTCATTATTTCATCGATTTTATGCTCTCAATTTTTTTTCTAAATGTGCATCTCTTGATATACTGGGTGTTTTTAAAAAGTATCGAAAATTCACTTAATCACGATCTCGGAACGTCAAAAAAATTTGACAAAACCCAATTTACCTCTATCCAAAATCGCACTTCTATGAAGATACAGCCCTCTAAAGCTGGAATTAAAAATGTATATTTTTTAATATTGTGCAAATGGCAGTAACTATTTTTTTAAAGTTCTGGTACACTGAATTGTATGTCAAAAGGAAATAGTTTAAAGTAAAAACTTTTTAAAATTAAGTTTTCTAAAATGTTGATTTGGGGGTAAACAACAAACTGTTGCCCATTATCGCCTATTTTAGTGGTGCGTCTATGACTTTTTAGGTGTATTGTATTTTATATAAAATATAATTGTACAACTTTTTTATATTCTTCTAGTTCCGTTTGAGTAACCATTTTCAAATGAAACTGGAAATACTACGATTACATGAGCATTTATATTAAATATGGCTTCATCTGAAAATATGACATTTTCAACAATCAAGTGGTCCTAATTACATTTCTACGTTATATTTTCACAAAACTCGACACTACGATATAAATGATCCTCTAGAAGTTCTTGAACGAAATGCACCTTGTATAGATGTCACTTCTCTTTCTTCAATAGTTTTAGAACCGTCTAGTTATATGATCCATATTATTATCTTGAGCTTCCGTGAGGATTCTCCTGAAATGTAAGTATAATGTGTAGTTTCTTATCTTCAGCGGGTTTATCTTCTTCCACTTTTAGAAAAATCTTTAACACTGCCAGTCTCTCTCTTTTCTCTCTATTTTGCTCACCGTGGACCTAGAAATCGGTTCTCGATTTGGATACTTGTTAAAAAACTCACACACTTTTTGCGTTTGCATTTTATCTCCACGTTCAATCATAATGATAATTTCAATTATCACTCATTCTGTAAGTCTCATTTTATTAGATAATATGCTCAAATAATTTTATTTCATACAAATAAGACCTTAAACCCGCAGGAATCACGATATACATGAATTTCTCTTTTTGTTTACTACATAGCAAGAACCTCATCAATCGATTTATGTTTTTATTCCCCGTGTTAGTTTTTACGGCATTCACCAAATCATCAATATATATTTCTTATTTCTGATGTTTACAGGTCGTCCTTATTTATTTACTTATTTTGGTTATGATCCAGTTATTGTTGTGGTTGTGGTTATGGATATGATTATGATTATGATTATGCTCATGGTTATGATTATGATTATGATTTTTTTTTACAAAAAACCAGTCACCTTACTTTGTGGCTCCGACCCTCACAGAGGGGAGCTAGTAATACCAATAGCCACTCCCCACGCCCGTGGGGTGAGTGACTACCGGGTCCGCGAATCGTGTGCCCTGAGTAGACGCAATGAACCGAGGATGACAGCCTTCTGCATTTTGCCGGCTAAGATCTCTGCCGAATCTCGGCATGCCGGTATGATCTTTAGTTCTGAAAGCAGCGTCTGTCTCATTCCACCGAGGGCTCCTATAATCAGTACCACTATTTTAACAGAATGGCCTGGATAAAGCCTGCGGAGTTCGAAGAGCAAATATCGATATTTTGTTCGTTTTTCCTCCTCTTTCAAGACAATGTTGCTCTCAGCGGGAGCTGAGAATTCCACGACATACATTGTCTTGAGTTGGTGGTCGAGGAGTACTATGTCAGGCTTATTGGCTTGTATTTGCCTGACGGTGGGAAACGAGTAGTTCCAATAAATTAGGCACTTCTCATTCTCCACAACAGACTCAACATCCCCCGGAACGTAAGGCAGCACTGGTGTTTCGTCTATCCCATACGAGTGCCTTAGATGATAGTAAAGAACTCGTAATGCTGCGTTGTGTCAATGAATATAGGCCGAGACTGCGCATGTCGGGCAAGCTGACAGTAAGTGCATTACAGTCTCCGGCGCCCTGCGGCAGGCCATGCAGCTGACATCAGGGACCTCCATACCCATGACACGACGTCGATAGACGAGAGTGTTAAATACACCATCCTGGCAAGCCATTATGAATCCCTCGGTCTCAGACTTCAGCCCAGCTGACCTTAAGAAGGCGAAGGTCAGCCTTTCGGATAAGCCGAGGTCTTCTATATTTTTATAGAAGACCCCGTGCAATGGCTTATCCTTATGGAGCTGCAGAAGGATGTTGTGTTCTGCAGCTCTAATGTGGGCTTTTAGTCGAACGGGTTCCAACTCGGTGACAGAGTCGGGGTTTACCCGCTCGACGTCGAAGATGAGACCAAGTTCATCGGCTGCTCTCCGTGCTGCATAAAGAGAAAAGCTCCTACCTCTGCATTTTCATGGTCTCGGACCATGCAGAGGAGGGGATCCGAACTCCTGAGACCTTACATGCTCCATCCAGAACCATCCTGCTATGGAGACTCTCCAAGCTCAAGAGTCCACGGCCTCCCCGATGTCGTGGGAGATATAACCGTGGAACGGACGATTTAGGATGCAAGCTCCTATTGAGATGCATCTTCTTGCGGGTTACTATATTGAGTTGACGCAGCTCTTCTCTAGTCCACTTCACTACTCCGAATGAGTAGAGAAGGATCGGAACGGCAAGCATATTTGTAGCAGACACCTTGTTCTTCCCCGATAGTTCTGAAGACCAGATCTGTCGGAGTGGGTGCTGATACTTGCCGCGGAGAGCGTTTTTCACTACACTCACTTCTTGGGTGGAGCGTTGCTCGACATGGTGATTATTATTATTATGATTATTAAATTTAGTACATCACATTTTTAATTCTGAACAATTTTTTCTTATAAAATTTTCCAATATCTCGCGTTTACCTGATACGCTATTTAGTTTTAAGCTGTCAAGGGTCCTTTCTAAATTTTTTAAATTCTAACTTCATAAAAATATTTGTTGGGTGGAGGATGAGTAGAATACAGAAAACTGTGTTCAAAGTGATAAAAATTCTGTCATTTACACCCATAATACAGGTTTGTCGTGGACACATTGTATACTTAGTCAACAAATGGTGCGATTCAAATTCACCGGTTAAAGTACTAGTTTACGAGTTGCTTGTAAACGAAGGATTTTTTCCAATAAAATTTTGCTTTATCTTAGTATGTTTTACAAAATTTGTAGGTACTTTAAAAACAGAACAAAATTGAACATGCTAGTAATACTGCATACTATTTATCAATATTTAATAACTCCTACAGATTCGTGGCATTTAAAAAATCCATTATCAAAATACCGTCTTCTTTTTTAAAACTAAATATTCTCTCTATAATTCTAAAAATATTATTTATAGTTTTCCCGGCTATTTTCTTGATTGTCACAAGATTTTTGAAATGTTTATAGATTTTTAATTCATTCATTTCAGAAGATCCTTTGTACTTCATAGCGAAGATCTTGGGATTTCACCTGCAAAAAAAATATGGACGTGTAAGAATTATTATAATAATTATAACAATTTTATATTTTCAAATCTTCAACGTCGCCTCAATGTATGTTGTAGCAGGAACGCGCCAGTTTCGAACCTATATTCCTGCAGCTTTGTTAGGACAACCGGTAATAACGATTATTTATTACTAATTACATGTATCTGAATCTTTTACTCGAGCTGTGACCTGCATAATAAGTTTTGTATTTAAGGAATTGACCTCAATTTAATTTTTGTAGGGGTTTGTCGCATTGATTGCAACTATTGAATTTGTAACAAGAATTCGAGAAATTAAATACTCGTTAGAGAACTGTTGGTCCATCGATGACGCTGGTTTAGAAGTAAGAAATAGGATATTAAAGAGTTGCAAATATTTTAACATTTATGCAAGTATGATGCTCGGAGTATCTTTTTCCAGCTACTTATTGGGGATTTTGCCATTAGTTGGTGATGAAGAAGATTTTAATTCCACATTATTTGTAATAACAAAATACATTCCATCATTGAAAGGAATTTTGTTCGCCCTCTATTATGTGGGAGGTATTATATTTGCTTATGGAATGGTTTACCCTATTATATTTTTTGCTTATCTATTGCATCACTTGATTTTCCAACTAGAGTTATTATGTGAGCATATAGAAAGAATATCGGAAGGTTATAAATGTAATGATGTTAGTATTCTTCATGACGAAAACTACCAAAGAGCTATTTATAAAAGGTTATCCATTTGCATTGCCCATCAAAGTAGAGTTAGAAAGTAAGTGGTCCATTCAGTATACTGGTAACTAATTTTAATAGAAGTAATTAATTTTACCTGCGTGTGGTGCAATAGGGGGTGCGGGAAAAGGAATAATAAATAAATAAATAAACACTACAGAAATTAGACAACCCCCAATTCCAGAAGCCAGGGGCATTGAAAAAACGCGGACATACAACCATTTCCTCCGTCAATGCTAGTGCCTGAGCCAGGATGAATGAATCATATCCCTACTTTATGAAAGAATATGGGATTAAGAAAAGAACTCACTATAAGTTTTAACTTATAGCTCTTTTTATTCGGAATTTAAGACATCTAATTTTACACCAACGAGACATAGAGCGTCTAAGAAATCAGAATCTTCTGGATTTATTTATTGTGTCAATATCCCATTTACCTCAAAACACCCACACCAATATCCTGATTCCTTGCATTAAGTTTTATAAGCCACGGTTTTTTTAACCCAATTTTCGTACATATAGAAAAAACTTTTACATGTTCATGTTAAATGCGTCTTTCGTGTCATAATGAGAATGTTATTTGAATTTCGCATGAAAATTGGTGAGCAAGCGCTTTCCTCATCATCTGTCGTAAGGAGCTCAAAGCCGTTGTGTTGATATATTCCTGGAATATCCTCGGCCTGCATTATACTGGTTAACATGGTATGCATCTCAGACCGAAATGGTCAAATGTTGCAGTTAAATCTCAAAATGATTTAGCATTTAGAAGCGGATATACAATACTCTAATTATTTTCGTAATACTGAATAGTTCTCTATCGCCTAACGTTTTTACTGTCCAGCTAGACAAACACGACTAAGAGAAACAAAGATGGCGACCAGTTGAGATGGCTTAGTATTTTTACCGCACCCTGTATGTATATAAAAGTGATTCGCTTATTAAACAGGATAGAATGAAATACAGTTTTTTATTTTTAGATTAACAGTGTTGTACGTGAAATTTACAAAATTTGCAATGATGTATATTCCGCTTGGTTCTTTGGGGCCTGTGGCTGCCTGTTATTTCATCATATATGTAAGTTTTTTATAATTTTTTAGTCAAATTTCAGGATATAATCTCGCCCTTGTATTTTTGCGTTTATTTTCAACCGTAGTAGGCTAGTATTATACTGAGACTTGTGTTTCATTTAAAATGAAGACACCTGGGTATATTTTCGTCATTTGTCGAAATTCGGATTCGAGCTTTTGCACAATTATAGTCCTATATAAGACGTACATTTCTAGGTAACCAATTTAAATTTATTTAACCAAACTGAGACGACGGCAGCCTCCCAAATAGGGCCCATTTCCGATATTTTGTGCCGCGTTGATGTTATAGAAAAAATTATTACAAGAAGTTGTTCAGAATCAAATTTTGAGCCCCAATACCAAATTTCATTACGAAATTTGCATTTTCAGTTTTCTTTCAATATTTCTCCGCAAAGTAAGCAACTTTATTCATTCAGTACGCACAAAATTCTCACTTTTCGTTACAATAGTTACAAAGTATTATTACAAAAATTGCAAATAAATTAAACATTGTTTAAATTAGTTTATTTTATAAGCGTTAACCATTAACATTGCAACTACTTAATTGTTAAGCAACATATTCATTTTAAAACACGCTAAACTGAGGTCAGTTTGTTTTGTGTTCCAAATTACATTTTAACTTCCATTAGAAATATTCAAAATTAGAAGAGAATTGTGATCCTGTAGGTACATAATGTTTTACATGACAAAATAAAAATATACTTGAAAGTTATTTAAAAAATATTTCTTTATTTTTAATTATAAAATCCCCTATTCTAACTTTAGTAATTTGCCAAATTTTGTGTGGTATTTTATTATATATGACCCGAGAAAGACGGCCAGCCCGGCGGCCCGTATTTTCAAAAAAATTTCTGTGTTTTTATTTCCTCGTCTCCAGGAAAATTACTACGGTCACGTCTATAGCATATTCTACCCGTTATTGCATTTTTAAGCAAAAATAGCACCACTAAGTAGGTATATTATTTTATTTTTTAAACTACGCATGATTGCACAACCCAGTGTGTATGACTTGACACACAAACAAAGAACGGTTGGGGTTGAACAGAGTGAACATTAAGTGGAGCCCGGGAACGAGAGGGTTTGTTTTCTTTAAAGTGTGTGAGATATGACGCCAAACGAAGATACTAGTTTTAGTTTTATTCACGAGACGAAGCTGAAATATAATAAGAGTCGTAGCGTACAGCGTATAGTCCAAGTAAAGATTTCCTGAGACATAAAAAAATGTAATAAAAACTTTACGACCTCATTAAAATACCATTACTCTTTATGTTGTCTCCACCGCAAACGACTCGCTTACCTTTATAGGTTTTTAATGCACGTCGGGTCTTGGGTTGTTATTTGATGTCAGGCTTGGCGCCATGGCCCGCAGCGATATAATTATGTCGTAAAGTTTTTACTGCGTTTTTTATGTATGGGGAACTTATTACTTGAACTATACAGTAGACGAATATCTAATAATTGGGTCTCACGTATAAGTGTCTTGTAGGAATCGCTCTTTCTTTTCAATATTAATAATAAAAATTGATTGTGAGCAGGTTTTAAATATTGAGACAAAAAAAACTCTCGAAAGTAAGACAAATTTCTTTTTTCGAAAATTCACTTGATTTTTATTAAACTTTACATACCGGGTGTAACAGGATCATGGTATACCCACGTTTTATCCTTTAGTTTTGAAGATAATTGATTCAAATTTAGGATATACTACATACATAATAAGCAGCACTTTTTGACATACAAAATCGGGGAACGTTTTGAAAATTTTGTGGAATTTGGAATTACGGCCAAACTATTAGATATTTCTTGCTAAAACTTGGCAGGCTATTTCTTGGTTATATATGTTACTTTCATCTAAAATTTCATCAAATTCGGTTTAATTTTGGCCAAGTTAGCCGTAATTCAATTTCTTACGTTTCTTCAGTATGTATATATACATATCGTGGGAGGCGGTGAACGGATTCACACGAAATTTTAACTGAAGATTTCTTGAACATCTTCAATAGTAGGGTGCCGTTTTAGTTTCTTAACTAGCATTTTAAAGGGTCCAAAATAAATTGAAACACCACCCTTAAAAATGACCTCTTTTCCACGAAAAAAAAAGGGTTCCCCCACCTACACGAAGTAGAAACTCAGGGTATTTGTAGTTACACCAAAACAAATTTATATTTTCTATGTCTATTTTTACTCCATTATATGTATTTTTATATGGTCTGGTTTATTTTGAAAGGCCTCCGTTAATGATAAGCACATGAATTTAGTTTCGTGATTTAATGGAAGCTTATTGTTGTCAAGCCAACAGTTCACTGTGCTTAGGCCCATCAATGCCATACATTTTAAAAACTATCTACAGTGAATAGTAAAGCCATGTCGTCTGCATATGAAATAATACTAGGTGGTCAATTCGTCTATGTATATTAGGAGCAGTATAGGCCCAAGCACAGTGCCTTGTGGAACTCCAGTTTTAATAATTGTCGGTGTACTAACAGTATTATTAATCTTGATATACTGTCCTCCGTTTTCCAGGTAGCTAGTTAGAACATTTGTTATTTGATCCCTTTATCTTCATCTAGTGCAGTATTAATTGTGTTTATTAATTCATGGACAGCTAATTTTGTATTTTTATTTTTCCTAAAACCAAATTGATGTGTTGATAACAAATTGTATTTTTCTAAACAATTTAATATTGTATATCGAAGGCATTTTTTTAAAATCTTAGCTAAATTAGATATCAAGGATATAGGTCGATAGTTACCAACTTCCATATGATTTCCAGCTTTATATACTGAAACCATCACACTTACCCTAAACGCTGGAGGTACCTGGTTTGATATGAATGTTTTGTTTATTACATATATAGAAAAGAAAAGAAAAGAAATAATTAACTTTTGGTAATTGAAATAATTAAAGAAACAACAATTTAAAGCAACAATCAGTTTTTGAGTTAATTACCCATTACACGTAAATAAAATTTTTAATAGATTGTAGCCTCTTTTCTGACGAAACTATCTGAGTGTATTCATTTTAAATGAGACCCACTATATGCGAAAAATTATTCTAAAATTGAAAAACTTGTTAAGGTGTATCCATCTTGAGTGAGTTACAAGTAGAATATATAATATTGCTTTTCAGGGGATCAGCCCTCAAAGTAACTTTAGAATGGTATTAGTTCTGGTACTATTTTGTATGATAGTGGGATCTTTATGTACTTTTGGTCAACGATTTAATGATAACGTAAGTGATAATAATAATAAACTTCACTCATTCATTAGATTACTATATCTGTAGCCTGCCTATTTTTGAATTTTAAAAATTAGAAAGTACGTTTTTTGAAACGTATAATACATCGTATGAAATAATGTTGCAAAACCGACGAAGTTAAGCACTTTCTATTTTCTTATTTAAACTGATTGTCTTAACAATATGTCTGATTAATTCACACGTATACCTAAAAATTTATTACACATACAATATTTTCCAGCATTAATAAATTTCACATAATTTTCAGAACTCAAAAATATTGCATGCTGCTTGCAACTGTCCATGGGTCTACTGGAATGCAAAAAATCGAAGGGCGCTGGTATTATTGATTTTGGCTTCTTCAAATCCTATTAAGTTCTCGTCGTACGCTTCAGTTGAGGTAAACTTCCAACTATTGTTAACGGTAAGTTCACACATATATTGGTTCACTTCGAATTCAGGCATCACGATTCTGTTTCAGTTTCAGAAATGGGTGTACGCGTTGGTAACACTTTTATACTAACATTCTTACGAAAACTCTATCCAGCACAATGTCAATTAGCAATTGGACACCTTTGTGCACAAACTTCATAAATTATCACACTTTGTTTTTATAATTAGGTACTTCGATTTCCATAATTCGCACAGCCCTGTACTATTTATACTTTTCTATTTATTTATGTTAATTATTTGAATAAATAATAATAATAATAGTATTATTATATTAATAACTCCCCTCAAAAATGCAAAAGATAGAACATTTCCAGGAAAAATATCTCTACAAATTGTTGGGGTGTAAAATAATAACAATTAAGATTGTAAATGAAACACGTATTGCTTGCTTTGTTATTTGATTCTAAGTTTCTTGTCCTCGGTGACTTTATATCCCCGAACATTCTTCTTTTAACAATAATACGGCAATACCTATCTAAAAACGATTCTTAACTTCCAAAATTTCATGAATTTAAACCAGCATAACAATATAGTGAATATTAACAATCGCATTATAGATCTAGTTTTATGCAATAAATTTTGTTCATTCGAGACAGCTGTTGATGTCATTGTTAACGAAGATTTGCATCGTCCGTCAACTGTTTGCTGCGAATTTTGGCGGGAAAACTCTGGTCATAAAAAGCAACTGAACACGTCTTTATGCCGATCTTCTAGAAAGTTCCATAGTGTTCTATTTGAAAACCATTGGAGATAGTGAAGTGTTTTGAACTGGAAATTGATATAGACATCAAATAAGACTTATTGTGACATTTTGAAGAAATTTCCAGAACATTCTATTCTGGATTTTGTAGAAATACTTGACTCATACCTGACATAGACTTTAAATAAGACTCATTAGTGCTGTTTCAAGAACTTCTTGGATGGAAACAAGAAGCACGGCTGCCGCAAAATAAACACAGGACTTACTTGCAGAACTAAGAAAAATGATAGGCCAGGAAAAGAAACACCAAAATGAAAAACAAGATCAAGAAAACAGACGCCAGGATGACAAAGACGAACAAGATAGAAACGCCAAGAAGAAAAAGATGGACTAAAAAAATGACGCTAGATTAGGAAAAGAGCCGTCAGAGCGAAAAAGAAGATCAAGAGAGACGTGAAGAAGAAAAAGAAAGAAAACGTCAAGAAAAAGGACTCGAGAAAAGAAAAACAAGAAATACGTAAAGAAGAACAAAAAATAAGACGACAGGAAGCGTTGAGACAAATGATAGGAAATAAGACGTTTTGTAGAAAGATTTGCGGATATAGCGAAGCCACTACAGCAGCTAACGGAGTGCGAAGCATCATAGAAGAAGCTTAAGGTAGCGTTATGCAGTAGTCCCATGCTAGCATATCCCCAACAAACAGGCCTGTACATTCTTGACACGGAATTCCGCAGCTTACTATCTCAAATCCAAAATGGAGCGGAAAAAGTAATCGAGTATCTCAGTAAGGTGCTGTCTAAACCAGAGATAAATTATTGTGTAATAAGGAAGGACCTATTGTGTAATAAGGAAGGACCTATTGGCCATTGCCTATCCGAGCGTCTAATGCTGCTACGCTATGAGCTATCAGATGGCAACGCGGTAAATCTAATAAGCGCCTACGCTCCCACTCTGGATGCAAGTCACGAAACCAAGGAAAGCTTCTATCAACAGCTGGAAGAAACCCTCTGTAGAATACCTAAAACGGAACGACTCGTTATTCTTGGCGATTTTAACGCTAGAGTAGGGAGAGATGCAGACACCTGGCCAGGCATCATAGGCAAGAACGGTTTGGGCAACATGAACGCTAACGGTCAACTACTCCTAACTAAATGCGCCGAACATGATCTAGTTATAACAAACACCATTTTCCGACAAAAAGATAAATTTAAAGGCACCTGGCGTCACCCCAGATCAGGTCACTGGCATCTACTGGACTATGTTATCGTACGTAGGAAGCATCTCAAGGACGTCCAAATTACAAAGGCGCGCATTGATAGCGAATGTTGGACCGATCATCGTCCTGTTGTCTCTAAAATGAAAATTGTTATGAGACCCAAACACCGAAGAACTCAAGTAAAGCGTAGACTCCGTCTCCGTATTAGTAAATTGCGTGACCAACAAACCGTCGAACAGCTAAAGCAAAAAGTTCAAGAGAATTTGAGTGCACTAGAAGAAACCAATTCTGTAGATGTCGCTGCTACCTGGACACAAATTAAAGACAGTTTAAAAAGTGCGAGTGAGGAAATTCTTGGCACTGCAGCAAGTAAAAAACAGGAGGACTGGTTCAATGATAATGAAGCTTTCATACAAGAACTTCTTGACCGCAAACATATTGCCTTCCAAAACGCTATCAACCACCCCAACGACTCATCAAAAGCAGAAGCTTTTACTCAATCTAAGTATGTAACGCAACGCGAAATCAGAAGAATAAAGAACGAGTGGTGGGCAAGCAAGGCCAGAGAAATTCAAAGGTACGCCGATTCACACGACTACAGGAATTTCTTTCAAGGAGTAAAAGCAGTGTACGGCCCCAGTCGGAAAAATATGTGCCCTATTAAAGATTTAAATGGAAATCTCCTCAAAGAAGACCAGGAAATAAGAGCCCGATGGAAAGAACACTACTCTAACATTCTTAACCAGCAAAGTCAAGCCGATCACGATATTATAAATCTTATCCCTCAATATGACACCTTCGAAGACTTAGATAAACCACTAACAACGGAAGAGATCTTAACCGCCATTGGGCAGCTAAAAAATAACAAATCTCCCGGCGCCGACTCACTCTCAGCTGAGATCTTTAAAGCTGTGTCGTCAGAGCTCATACCCTGCCTCAAAAAACTGTTTGATGTCGTGTGGGAAAGTGGTCAAGCTCCGCAGGAGTTTCGTGATACACTTTTAATCAACCTCTTCAAAAACAAAGGGAGCGCTGCGGACTGTGGAAATTACAGGGGTATAGCTCTCCTGGCTGTTGGAGGGAAGATACTCACTAAAGCGATGGCAAATAGGCTAACACCTGTTATGGAAAAGTTACTTCCTGAAACACAGAGTGGCTTTAGACCAAACCGAGGCACATCGGATTTAATCTTCACACTTAAACAGCTTCAAGAAAAGGCACTCGAACATCGAGGAGAAATTCACATGGCCTTCATTGATTTAACCAAGGCGTTTGACTCGGTGGACAGGGAAGTGCTCTGGAAAATTATGCTCCGCTTAGGTATCCCTAGAAAATTTGTGGAAGTATGTCGCAGTCTACATACAAACAACAACGCCCAGGTTATGTATAATAATGAGGCAACCGAACCTTTCCAAACCCTCACTGGAGTTAGGCAGGGATGTGCCCTGGCACCCCTACTCTTTAATTTGTTTACCACTGCTCTAACAATTATTGTTGACAACAAACTGACAGTCAGAGGAATAGGTCTCAGATACCGTTTTGATGGCGGTCTCTTTAACATAGGGCGCTTTAGAGCTTTCACGAAGACATGCACACGATTCATTTGTGATCTGAAGTATGCGGATGACTGTGCACTTTTAGCCTCTACGCCGGAAGAGCTTCAAGAACTTTTAGATGTGTATGCCCAGAGCTATGATTCCTTGGGACTTAAAATCAATATTGGAAAGACTAAGATTATGTCAACTCCTCATCAAGTGAACCAAATAGACATTACACTTAACGGAAATTCTCTTGAAGTGGTGGATCAGTTCAATTACTTAGGCAACGTTGTTAATGACAAAGCAAACATGGACAGCGAGATTCGCAATAGAATTAACGCTGCATCTAGAGCACTCTGGGGACTTAGAGAGAGAGTATTTGACAACCACGACCTTGCTTTGTCAACGAAAATGGCTGTCTACAGAGCAGTTGTCATTCCAACACTGCTATATGGATGTGAAAGCTGGGTCACTTACCGTCGTCATGTGAAAGACTTAGAACGTTTTCAGCAAAGACACCTCAGAAGTATGATGAAAATCCGTTGGTTCCATCACATATCAAACGTGGAAGTACTCAGGAGAGCAAACAGCCTTCCAATTGAGGTGCTTATTTCAAGAGCACGCCTAAGATGGGCAGGTCACGTTCATCGTATGCATGATAACCGCCTTCCTAAATGTACACTTTATGGTGAATTGCTAAGCGGTAGAAGAAGGCGTGGCGGTCAACGAAAGAGGTTCAAAGACGTTCTCCATGAAAATCTAAAATCCTGTGGTATTCCAGACGAGCAATGGGAACAACTTGCAGCGGACAGAACCGAATGGCGAGGGGTTGTGGCCAGCTATCAAGGAAATGTTGCTGCAAGAAGGCCGAATCCAAGACCTAACCAGGTCTATGTTTGTCCTGACTGCGGTCGACATGTGCTTTCCCGAATTGGCCTCTATAGCCATAGCCGTGTGCACCGTAGATGAATGAGAATTACAATAGACTACACCTTTTACTTGTTTTTTATTGTACACAATTTATCGACTGTAACATTTTTATACTCGGACTCGAGTAACGGCTAATAATTGGCCATTGTTAAATCCGTGGACCATTTTCACTAGTATTTTTACGAACAACACTTCAAAATCGGGACTGGCCATGCTGCGTTAAAATAGCTATTGAGTTGAAAGCTCCAGGAGGTCAACTGGTACGTTGGATAGAGAGATTTGCAGCAGTATGACCCCAGAACCGAACACCGACCTGGAAAATCTCACAAAAATGCAAGATACTCTATCAAAAAGATCATGCAAAGATGATTGCAAGCACTGCTAACGGGTTGAAAAAGCACAGGGCATGGTAACAGTGAACACAGTTCAGATAGATGTTCCAGACGATTGGATAAGAGAAATTCTAAGGCAAGAACAGTTGAATGACAGCGTAATTGGTCCTATATTAAAGGCAAAAAAAAGGGACGCGACCAGAATGGAAAGATGTTTCAGCGAAAGTGTCGAGCTGAAGGCATTATGGGCGCAATGGGATTGTTAAAGAGAGCATGGGAAAGCCCAGATGGGAAGAAAGTTACCATGAGTCTGGTGATACCCAGGTGCCGTGTCCCGAAGGTACTTCAGGAAGTACATGAATGGGAATATTTTGGCATTAATAAGACCTTGACTAAAGTAAGGGAATGGTTTTATTGGATAAATAGTCGTCAGGATATGGAGGCTTTGGATCATCGCAAATGCAACATTTCAAATTAGAGAAAAGAGTATGTAAAAATACAGAATTTCAATTTAAAAAGCAATCGTCATTGTTATATCACGTCATTTATGCAAGAAATTGTTTTTTTAATTGGGTTTAAATATATATAACCTCTACGACTTTTATGCGAAACTTTTTTTTATGTTCAATAATAACAGAAATAAAGGGGGGTTCGAATATAGTGACTCACTCTGCACATAGGCATGAACAATTTAGAGTTACTTGGCTACATGCTTGGTTGTACATCTATGCATACTTACAAATGTATAAAAAAAATCAAGTTTAATTTTTTCCATAAAAAATACACATAATTCATAAACCTTGATATTGCTGAACATATCTTTTCAGATGAGGACGATGAGGTATCACACCATTATTGCACTTAAAAATTTTAAAGGGACAGCTGCTACTTTAAGGAGGTTGAAGGGGAGGTATAAAATTCTGCTTAAATAATACCATTTTAGAATAAAAATTGCCGTGTTTTAGGATTTTATTTAAAACTCACAAATTACGTAGAAAATGATTTTATCCGTTAGTCATGGACCTACATGACGGATGTGATCCAATTTCAATGGAAACTAGTCTGCCATGCTCTTTTATAAAGTTATTTATAAAATTATTAAAATTTTTAAGGATAAGTTCTGAATTATCCTGTATACCATGTAATTGCCTACACCTAACTGCTAATTCTACTCGTTTTATTAAAATATAAATATTTATCTCCTTATAACACTTCTTTAAATAAAATTAATCCTGTTCCTTCAGGTCTGTCTACTTTTATTATACTATAATGTACTATTTTAACGACATTTCATATCTGCTTAATGTACTGTTATATATGAAAACGGATTAACTATTTATATATTCATGCACATATAAAGTTTGTATTTATTCTTCTTTATAAAATCCTGCTTGCACATTAAAATTGTCGTAATAATTGAATATTTAATTATTGCCGCTAACTACCGTAACAATTATCGTTATCCGTAATGTCTTGTATGATATACCTAAGCATTTTCTGTGAAATATTGTTTTATTTATAAATTGTCTGTGCTGTAGTGTTGAGCTAGTTGCTGTCAGAACAATATGAAATCTTTATTTCAAATTAAAAATAAGCGTATGGAAGGTAAGTAAGTAAGAAAGTATTATTTGTAGATTTAATTTTCTGTAATCGTTCAGAGGTGATTAAAGTGGTGATTACTTACGTTGTTGTGGTCTTTAATTTTTGTGAATAAGTTCTCATTTTTATGTTATTCTGGGAGATAAAGGGGGTTGCACATCGTATATTTCTCAGCAGTAAAATATAAAATTCACGCCGTTCTAATTCTGTTTGTTGTATATTAATGATTTGGCAATTATTAGTAGGAAGCTTTGTATTTTTCCCCGGTGGTATCTATATTTCATGGCATAATAACGATTTGAAAGATATTACATGAAGAGTTGTTCCGTTATAGGTACAATGTGTCCAAGGCAAATTGGTATTATAGCTGTAAATTACAGATTCTTTTTATTTTAAACATAGTTTTCTGTGTTCTGCCTCTTGTTTCACCAAAAACCTATTTTTAGTATGATAGAATTTGAAAAATGTATAGATGGCGTTGGTAACAAGTGAACTACCTACCTACCTACCTGTGGAGATATTGAAAAATTTTATAAGAAAAACCTGCCCGGAAAATATGACGTTGTACCAAATTTGATAACTATTTTTTTTATTTATAAATCTTTGTTATATAGGATTTTAAAGTTTCTTGAATATTATAAATGTAAACTTGTAAAGTTAACACTTTTAATGTAAACAATCAATTTTTGTGACAGGCGGATCAGTATTATTATTGTCTTTATAGCATATGTTTCTTAAAACATTAAAATTTCATAATATAATAATAATAATAATAATAATTTTTTTCACCACTTGTAGATACATTGTGTATATGTCTGGTCGATAGCCGAGGGGGTAAGGCGCGAGGTGGCAATCGCGATTAATCACACGGACATCGCACCACCGGGTTCGAATCCTGGCTCCGGCACTGTCGGAGGAAATGGTTGTATGTCTGCGTTTTTTCAATGTGTAACCCCCTTCCGCACAAGCCCTGACTTCTGGAATTGGGGGTTGTCTAATTTCTGTGGTGTTTATTTTATTATTATTTATATATGGTAAGTTAGTATTAGACATATAAGAATAATATAAATAAATAACAATTTTATTAAATTAGAAGTAAATTAACAGTCATTAAAAACGATTTAACATAGAATAAGTATAAGAACGGCTATTTAACAACAAACAACAAGAAATGTAAAATATGAGTCAATAAAAGAAATATATAAATAAAACAAATAAAGCTAATAACATAGATAAGTATAAGAACGGCCACTTAACAACAAACAACAAAAAATGTAAAATATGAGTCGATAAAAGAAATAAATAAATAAAACAAATAAAGCTAATAAGAGACAAATGGTAAAAAGAAACTTAAACATGTCTTATAAATCATGATTTAGGAATTCCGAAATAGTATAGTAACCATTTTGAAGAAGTATGTTTTTTATAGTGACTTTATATTTTGAGAAGGTCATGTTCTGTATATTTATAGGCAATTTATTGTAAAATAATATACAGTTATATGGGACTGACTCTTTAAATTTAGATGTCCTATGCAAATGAATTGATAACTTATTTTTATGCCTTGTATTATATACGTGATGTTCTGAGAGAGTTTCAAAATTTTTTATATTACATTTGATATAAATCAAACATTTGTATATATACATACATGGCGCTATAAGAATTTTTTTGTTAATGAAAGTAATCCTACAGCTTTCCTATCTAAGCCAAATAATAAACGCACTATTCTATTCTGTAAGATAAATGCCCTTCTTGAATTGGATGAGTGGCCCCAAATACATATATTTAAGGACAGATGCGAATAGGCTAAAAAGTAATAAACACTGATAAGTCCTACTTCACTTAGTGTATATCTAAGTTGTAATAGAGCAAAGTAGGCTTGATTTAGCTTACTACAAACAAAATTAATATGAGGTTCCCATGACAAAGAACTATCCACCACAGTGCCCAGAAACTTCGTGGAATCACGCATTGAAATACCTGGTATGACAATTTGACATCTTAGATTAAAATTTATGAAAACCGTCTTATTTTCATTTAATATTAATCTGTTTCAATCACACCATATATTCATTTCATCTAAGACAAGTTTAACTTTGGTATAATGTTCTTCAGGATTAGTTGCCGATACAGCAATGGTAGTATCGTCCGCATCCATTACAGTAACTCCATTTTTGATGAATTTTGGGAGATCGTTGATATATATTAAAAACAGTAGTGGGCCTAATACAGAACCTTGTGGGACTCCCAAAATAACATCATATATGTCGGACTGCGCTTTATTGCACCTAACACTGAGCCTTCTGTTTTGCATATAAGAAATCAGACACTTTAGCAGATTACCTCTGATGCCAATCGTTTCTAATTTACCAGCTAAAATATCTTTAGAGAGGTCAAAGAGCATTGTTACAGTATACTTTCCATTATCTAACTCATTTAAATAAATTCAAACACATAAATAACAAAATATGCAGGAGATAAAATTAAACCATCGTGATTCATGCGGGAGTTCTTTCAAACAACTCTTAATATACCGTCTGCCTATTTTAAGAGGGCCACACCAAATCTCGCTTAATATCTATTGTAGAAGAATAAAATTTTAGAAACAGTTATCCAATTTTTTGAGAGCTATATTTCAGTATAAAAAAATTTGAAATCCATAGCCTACTTTGTGAGGTATATTACAAAAGCCTGAAAAATAGGAAAACCCTAAACGGTTATAACTTCCTTATTTGAGGAGATACGAAAGAAGTTAAAAGAATACACCATCAATTCCGTTTATTTTTTCTCTTTTCAACGATATGAAACTTATCACAACAAATTTTTTTACTAAAACCACAATTCATATCATTGAATCGTAAAAACCAGCTATGCCATAACAGTAAAAATTCGCTTTATAATAATTACAATTCAGTAATTATTTAGGTATTACAATTTAATACAAACAAACAAATATCTCATAAATAAAAATACAAGAACAGAATGAACATCCAAAGAAACGAAAAACTATGTATAACAGTACTACCTACTACCATACTTAAAAGAAAACGTGTGTATTTATTTTTCTGCTAACTACAAATACTCAAATTTTTAATTTCTTTGATTTATTCACCGATACGGATTTCACCATACCATCTTATACGGAAAATTATTTAATCAACTCCAACACTATTAAAAATTTGCTGAATCAGACCCGCTGCTTATTTACACAGATGCATCCAAAATTAATTCTCAGACTGGTGGAGCTTACTTCATTCCCTCATTGAATATTGAGAACTATTTCCAACTTAACACTAATTGCTCTATCTTCACGGCGGAGGTCATAGCTATATATGAGGCATTACAATTTATTAAACAATACAACCCCCCAATACAATGATTATTTTATCCGATTCCTTGTCTGTAATTAATGCATTAAGTAATACAAACATCTTCAGCTACAAAGTTAATCCATATATCTTCAAAATAAAAAATATCATTCATCAAATACACTTATCTGGGAAAAAAAGTTACATTCGTCTGGGTCAAAGCACATATAGGAATTAAACACAACGAGCACGTAGATACATTAGCTAAAAACGGAGCTTCATCAAGACACATTCTAGAACATAAAATCGGTTTAGCAGACACGTATAGTGTTCTTAAACTAAATTTGAGAGTCAAATGGAATTACCAATGGAAAGAGTATTGCTTTACCAACCCTACCAGGTACACGATGATTCATTCCATTATATCTAATAAACTTTGGCATCAAGACCTTCAAGCATCGAAAAAATACGTAACGTCTCTTATCAGATTAAAATTTGGTCACGCCTGTTATCCCGCACACCTATACAAAATTGGTATATATACCTCACCAAATTGTGATCAATGCAACATCATAGCAGATCTCGATCATATATTTTCTGGATGTGTGAAATATCAAAATGCTTCTAATACATTAATCACTAATATTGCACAAAACTGCAATATATTGGCTCCCTTTAATATGTTCTTCTTATTGTCCTTAGGATCTCGTAAAGTTTATACGTATATTTTTGATTTCGTAAAAGTAACATGTATTAAGCTTTAGGTTATGTTTGGCTACCGTATGTTTTCCCTCTGTTGTTTTTC
Source organism: Leptura quadrifasciata (assembly GCA_963675555.1). NCBI lineage: Eukaryota > Metazoa > Arthropoda > Insecta > Coleoptera > Cerambycidae > Leptura > Leptura quadrifasciata. The sequence goes on along the minus strand of OY776681.1, from coordinate 4,928,748 downwards.
CCCTGTCAACCGTGGTCCTCCCTGTATTGTCTATTTTTAAATGTCCCGACAGACCCCAGGACGGGAAGCGTATGTCCCTGTTGTATCCTTATTTGTGGTCTTCAATTTCTTTTCCCTTTTTTTTCTTTGTTTTTAGGTTAGAATTAGGTATATGATTTTTTTTGTCATACTGTTCGCTACCATTATCAGGATATTTAATAAATTAATTTAACGTTAATCTGACTATCAATTTGATATTTTGTGACTGGCAGTATGGTCTTCGACCGAAAGCCATTAAAAAAAAAACTCAAATTGTGCACCGTGGATTCTATTACACAAACGTGCTCTACAAGATACCTCACGGATTTCATTTTGGAGCATTTCAGGAGTAATTGCCTCACATGAGTTTCTAATTCTTGTTCTAATTTCGTTTGAGTAACCGTTTTCAAATGAATCTGGAAATACTATGATTACATGACCATTTATAATAAATATGGCTTCGTCCGAAAACATGACATTTTCAACAATCAAGGGGTCTCTATTAAATTTCTACGTTATGTTTCCACAAAACTCGACTCTTCGATCAAAATAATCTTTTAGAAGTTCTTGAACGATATGCACCTTTTACGGATGTCACTTTTCTTTCTTCAATATTCTTATTACTTTTGCGCCACGTCGCACAATCAATATTATTATCTAAACCAACTTGCCTTGAGCTTGTGTAAAGATTCTCCTGAAATGTAAGTAAAACGAGCAGTTTCTTATCTTCAGGGGCTTATTTAGAAAAATCTTTAACACTGCCGCCAGTCTCTCTAAAATTTCCGTAAGTCTAATTTTATTAGATAATATGCTCAAATAAGTTTATTTCATACAAATATCGCGTGTAAAGCGCGCGTGAGAGACTCTTGCAAACAATCTATTTTGCTGCTGAGTTGAACATATAATTTTTTCGCCGATTGTTTAAATATATTCTAAAATAATTCAATTATTACAATTCTCAATCTCTTTATTTTTGTTGTAATAAATTCATTAAAAATCGCAGTTGTTACTAGTTGGTTACCATGGAAACTAAGTGTCACTTTTCCTGCTTAGGCAGGAAAGTCACACTTTGCTGATTGACATTAGTCAGCAAAGTTAGTACTTTGCTGTCAATCGGCGAAAAATGTTGTTTGTTTTACAATCTTACACTTTGTCAATAAGATACTTCTTTAGACAATAAAGTTTACATCTATCTATCTGTTTATTACATAGCAAGAACCTCATCAAGCTATTTACGTTTTTATTCCCTGTGTTAGATTAGATTAGATTAACAAAGGAGCTGATTGTTTAGCTTTTACTACCGCGACCTTTTCAGGTCTATTGTGATCTCCCAGAATATCTTCCTTATAGTACCTCATCCAGCTTTGTCCTTTGTATTAGACTCCACAGCTTTGATAAAGGCCCTTTTGTATAGCTGTCCGCCCTTGGTTTTTCTTCTCCGAGTACTTGGAATCTCAGCCTCACTAGTCCTTCACAGTGGCACAATACGTGAACTGAGGTTTCCTCTTCCTCTTGGCAGAATCTGCATGTCGCGTCCTCTGCCAGGCCCATTAGACTCATGTGTCTATTGAGTTGGCAGTGGCCAGTTAGAAGGCCCACTATTACTCTGATGGCCTTCCTATTCTGGCTTAGTAGGTCTTCCGTAAATTTGGCCGAACGTTCTTTAATGAACTCCTTGGCCTGTCTCTGTCTTGGGAGATTCCTCCACCATTCCAGAGATTTATTTTGCACCCATTCCTTAATAGCTGCTCGTATGCATGGCTTTGCCACGCCACAAAAGGGCTCAGGTCCTATTGGGGCTTCAAGTGCGCCTTCCTTGGCCAGTTGGTCAGCCTTTTCGTTTCCTCTGTGTCCCTCGTGTCCTGGTACCCATGCTAGGGTCACTCTGTTCTGACTTTCCAGCTCTGTAAGAGCCGTCAAGCAGTCCCAGACCAATCTTGAGTTGATTTGCATGGAACTGATTGCTTTTATTGCCGCTTGGCTATCAGAGAAAATGGCAATCGACTGGTTAACAGTGCCTTGTCCTATTATCTCCCTTGCGCAACAGTGTATGGCGATCACTTCAGCCTGAAACACCGTTGCGTATTTCCCTAGACTTATCGGGATATTTCCTTTTGACCTTGTCCCGTAAATGCCGGCTCCGACTCCTTGTTCTATCTTGGAGTCGTCAGTGTACCAGACTGTTTGTGCTGTTATGGGAGGACCGTTTTTCCAATCCTCCCTGTCTGGTATAACAGTCTGAAAGTTCTTGTTGAAGTTATACCTTGGGAATATTACATCCGTGGGCATGCCTAGAATAGGATGTGCCCTCATCTCCGAGTATAACTTCTGGTACTCCGTCCCGTGTTGCTGGCTAATTGGCGTTTGGCCTTGCATTAACCTGTGCACCACTGACTGAGCTTCGCCTTGTATGAATACGTGTAAGGGTGGCAGGTCCAAGAGGACCTCAAGTGCAGCCGTAGGAGCAGTTCTTATAGCCCCCGTGGCGCACAGGCAAGCAAGCCTTTGTACGCCACTTAATAGCCTTATTGCTCCCGACTGCACCGTTTTAGTCCACCATACCACTGATCCATAGGTTATCATGGGTGTCACTACCCTGCTGTATAACCACAAGTTCATTTTGGGATTTAACCCCCAGTTTTTTCCACACATTCCCTGTGTTAGTTTTTATCGCATTTACTATTGTACCAATACACATTTCATATTTCTGATATATACAGATCGTACCTATATTAAGTAGGTCCAAAAGATAAGACGCAAAGTGAAAATTGAAGTCTGATATCCACTCAACATTTTTCACTTAGAAGTATAAGTATTTAGCGGTCAGTTAGCAAGTTAGTGGCTATACATTTAATATGGAAATAAATTATGATTATGATTATCGTTATTAAATTTAGTACATTACATTTTTTAATTCTGAACAAATTTATCTTATATAATTTTCCAATATCTCTCACAGAAGAGCCAGTTTACCTGATACGATATTTATTTCTAAGCTATCAAGCGTCTTTTCTAAATTTTTCAAATTCTAACATACTAAAAATAGTTTTTGTGTTAAGGAAGAGCAGAACATAGAAAGCTGTATCCAAAATGATAATAGTTCTGTCACTTACACCCTTATTACAGCTTTGTCGTGGATACATTGTATATTTAGTCAAAATATGGTGCGATTCAAATGCATTGCTTAAAGTAACAGCTTACGAATTGCTTGCAAAAGGTGGATTTTTTCCAATAAAATCGCGAAATTTTGCTTTATCGCAGTATATTTTACAAAATTTGTAGAACGTGTCAGTAATACTGTATACTATTTTAATTTCAGAAGATTCTTTGTACTTCATAGCGAAGATCTCGGGATTTCACCTGCAAAAAAAATATGGACGATTAGTAATCATTATAATAATTATAACAATTTCATATTTTCAAATCTTCACCGTCGCCTCAATGTATGTTGTAGCAGGAACACATCAGTTTCGAAATTATATTCCTGCAGCTTTGTTAGTACAACCGGTAATAACGATTATTTATTAGTAATTACATATGTCTGAATCTTTTACTCAAGCTGCTGCTTAATTAGTTTTGTATTTAAGGATTTGGGCTAACTATAATTTTTGTAGGGGTTTGTTGCATCGATTGCAACTATTGAATTTGTAAGAAGAATTCGAGAAATTAAATATGCAACGTTAGAGAACTGTTGGTCCATCGACGCCGCTGGTGCAGAAGTAAGGAATAGGATATTAACCAGTTGCAAATATTTAAATATTTATGCAAGTGTGATACTTGGAGTATCTTTTCTTTCCCATTTATTGACGATTTTGCCATTAGTTGGCGATGAAGAAAATTTTAATTCCACATTATTTGTAATAACAAAATACATCCCATCATTGAAAAGAATTTTGTTCACCCTTTATTATATGGCAGGTATTATAATTAGTTATGGAATGGTTTACCCTATTATATTTGGTACGTATATATTGCATCACTTGATTTTCCAACTAGAGTTATTATCTGAACATATAGAAAGAATATCGGAAGGTTACAAATGTACTGATGTTAGTATTCTTCATGACGAAAACTACCAAACAGCTGTTTATAAAAGGCTATCTCTTTGCATTGCCCATCATAATAGAGTTAGAAAGTAAGTATATAGTCCATTCAATATACTGGTAACTTATTTTAATAGAGAAGTACCAGCTCTGTCATTTACTGACAATTCTATATGCGTGTGGATGCTTAATTCATGAAAGAATGTGGGGTTGAGAAAAGAACTCACTCAGATAAAATACCTATATGCATGTGTGTTGGTGTTATGTTCAATACATCAAAAAATGTTACAGTTAGATCTATCAGCTCTTGTACATTTGTAATTAGGGAAACGGATCTAAAAGAGTATGTAAAAATACAGGATTCTCCATCTCAAATAGTGTAGGAAAATTAGCTTTTTTAAAAGAAAAAATTTATAAAGTTTTTAAATTTTGGTTATGAATTCTCAGTAGGAACCCAAATACAGATCCGAAGAGTTCCCACCTCTCCGGTGGGAGCTTCATCCCCTTTTGCCAAAAAAACCACCCCCAATCGTGACCTCGTGATCTTTTTCGGCGTTTTGATCGTAAACCGCAACTTCTACGAAAAAATGTTATAGGACTTTTTATATTCTCCATGAAATTCTCTATAAAAATGTTTCTTACTATGTTTTGCGTATCTCCCACCCAACGCTCGCAAATGACCTTGGAAAGTAAGCATAGTTCTCAGCGCGGAGAGAAAAATGAGCCCAGCGCCGTTTTTTGAGGCGATTATTTTGAAAAGTGTTAGTCCGAGCAAAAAAATGTATTGAATCGAAATTAAAGAGCAGTTTTTTCTCTACAAGGTGAATATAAAATAAGATATTTATGAACAAGTGTTAGTGTTCATATGATGATTTTTTTTATATTTGTGCATTCTGTACTTTGAGCCCATTTCCACATCACCTTTGAGGTAGAGCTCTCAGCGCGTTTTTTTACGTCGTTTTCCCCTTAGGCCTATTCCACTAATAAAATATATCTATCATTAATTTTCCTCTGCAAAGTCGCCCTCCTCGTCCGAATTGAAACAACTTTGCCCATGACAATTAGAGCACATTGGGGAGCAGCGCAAACCAACTTTTACAAAGCTACATCGCTTTCTGCACCCCTTTTTACAGCCGCAGGATATAAGCTGAAGAATTGAAGTTGGAGCTGGCGCTTCAGTCATAACCACTGGCATTAGAATGTTTTTAGTTTTTTTCCAGCCCCATTCAGTTGTAGTTAAAGTTTTTCCTCGCCACGTATGAATTTGATGAACAACCCTTTTCTTAATATTTCCTTGAGCATCTCTCAAAAAGCGAATGTCTTTGTCCGATGGAGAAAGAGCGATGAGGAGTGTTAGCAAATCAATATCTTGCCCAACAACGACAGGTTTTTCATAATTGTTGGCTGCGTATAGTTCCCATGACTTACAAATTTCGGAAGTTTTAAAGGGGTCAAAGATAATATTTTATTTGCCCATGCGTTTAGTGGCTGCGACACCACTTCTGCCTTTTTTGGGAAAGAAAAATCGCAGAAAACTTAATAATTCAAGAAAGGATTTACAAGAAGTGGTTGAAATATTCAATAATCCTTCATCGGCGAAAGATGATATAGCAAAAGCTGGTGAGAAATTTACGCTTGCCTTATACAAGGCACCCCGAAATGAGACATCTTTGAATCATTACCGGTTCATTTCATTTAATAAGTTGGTTGGCCAATCCAGTCACGCAGTAATTTTGCCCAGACTACCACCTACATCTGCTGCATTAGCGCAACATTCATATCGGGTTTTTCATCAAATTCATACGTGGCGAGGAGAAACTTCAACTACAACTGAATGGGGCTGGAGAAAATCTAAAAACATTCTAATGCCAGTGGTTATGACTGAAGCGCCAGCTCCAGCTCCAACTTCAATTCTTCAGCTTATATCCTGCGGCTGTAAAAAGGGGTGCGCAAAGCGATGTAGCTGTGTAAAAGTTGGTTTGCGCTGCTCCCCAATGTGCTCTAATTGTCATTCGTAAAGTTGTTTCAATTCGGACGAGGAGGGCGACTTTGCAGAGGAAAATTAATGATAGATATATTTTATTAGTGGAATAGGCTTAAGGGGGAAACCACGTAAAAAATAACGCGCCGAGAGCTCTACCTCAAAGGTGGTGTGGAAATGGGCTCAAAGTATAGAATGCACAAATATAAAAACATCATCATATGAACACCAACACTTGTTCATAAGTATCTTATTTTATATGCACCTTGTAGAGAAAAAACTGCTCTTTAATTTCGATTCTATACATTTTTTTGCTCAGACTAACACTTTTCAATATAATCGCCTCAAAAAACGGCGCTGGGCTCATTTTACTCTTCGCACTGAGAACTATGCTTATTTTCCAAGGTTATTTACGAGCGTTAGATACCAAAAAACAGTAACAAACATTTTTATAGAGAATTTCATGGAGAATATAAAAAGTCTTATAACATTTTTTCGTAGAAGTTGCGGTTTACGATCAAAAGGCCGAAAAAGATCGCGAGGTCACGATTGGGGGGTGGTTTTTTGGGGAGGTGGGAACTCTTCGGATCTGTATTTGGGCCCCTACTGAGAGTTCATAACCAAAATTTAAAAACTTTATAAATTTTTTCCTCTATTCCTTGTTTTTCGAACTAACTTGCTTACACTAAAAAACAACCGTCATTGTTATATCACGTCACTTATGCAAGCAATTGTTTTTTAACTGCATTTAAAAATATATATAACCTTACAACTTTTATACGAAACATTTTTTATTTTCAATAATAACAGAAATAAAGGAGGGGTTAGAAAACAGAATAACTCTGTATATACACAAGTATACACAGTTTAGGCTTACTTGACTACATGCTTGATTGTTTTTGTATACATACAAATATATCAAGAAATGTTCAAGTTTAATTTTCTTCGTAAAAAATACACGTAATTCAAAAACCTTAGAAGTGAAAGAAACCTTTTAAGGCTATTGAAAGTTATCATATGAAATGGTTTAAACACATGGACACCCACACAGATATTTTTATTCGGCATATGAGTTTAGTGTGTTATGATGTACGCATTTCTGTACAGTTTTTCTACGGTGACAGTTCAAACTTTTGTCCAGGTTAATGACGTCATATCCTAGGTATTATGAAATATAAATTCCTGATATAATTAGTTTTTGATGTTCTTCTATATTTTAATACATAATTTATTTATTTATTGGTACAAGCTTTCACAAGCCAATTACAGACTCTATATAATTAATCTAACTTAAACTAGACTAAACTTAAACTAAAGAGGAGGAGAGGAGATAAGGGTACTTATAATACGAAAAAATAGTTTATAAGAATGTTAAAAGCTAGACAATTGCTTGCAAAATTTCTATTTCCCTCTGTATATTAAGGAATTTAATTTTTAATTCTTTTGTGAAAATGACATATGTGTCTTCGAATATATTTAGATATCGTTGTAATGAATTATAACTTTTTGCAATTCTAACAGGAGATGACTTTAGTTCATCGTTTCTTGTTATTGTAATATAAGAAAAAGTTCTATGAAAATGCATTCTTTCGTCTGGAACATTGGTTATTATTTTACTTAAGGCAGTTACATTATACGAAAGACTGTGTGTAAGTTTATACAAATAAACAATGTCAAAGTAATTTCTTTTGTTATTTAGTGTCATTAAATTATACATAGGAAGATGATCTATATTATATGAGTGAAATTAATACGCTTTATAAAATTTTTCTGCACATTTTCCAACATTTGTATATATTTGGTATAGAGAGGACTCCAAACCACAAAAGTTGTACATCATGCAATTATCTCCAAAAATGGTTGTTACGCACTTTTTTCCTACGTATCACTATTCATGAGATATCGCGATTCCAAAAGTTGAAGGAGTCGTATTCTACATAATATGCACACATTTCCACACCACCTGTGAGGTAGTGTACTTGGCGCAGGTTGTTTAACGTGGTTTCCCCTGTAGGCATACTTCACGATATACTGTGATTTAGTTTTATTAAATAATACTCTATTAACTAAATATTGGTACAATTGGGAATGATTAAAGTGGCACGAATTATTGTTGATTTCGGGAAAATTTTAGTCTGACTGATAATCTTCAAATGTTACTTCAACAGTAATGTCTTCTTTGCTTTCTTCTTCTTGCTGGATATCTGTAAATTTTTCTAAGAAAGATGCATCAGTTGTATCCTCACCGATATCATAAAAAACTTTATCTGTTGTATTTGACTTAATATTGGAGCAAGACTGGTACCTATGTGATGTAGAAATAAGGAATGTATATTTTTTGTAAGTGCTTTCCTATGGCTAATTGCAACCATTTTCGTTTTGTAAATAAATAAGTGTGTTGCCCATTTTGATTGCCACTCATCTCTATGCGCTTTTGAAATGTGGTTCCCACTGTTCCTAAAACTGCCGGTGTGATAGATGTAAAGGCAGCTAATATTCTTTCCTTTATATTTTGTACTGTTGTTGGTGTGTCTCTATAAAGAATTTCCTTCCTTCCATAAAAAGAAATTCATTTTTGTAAGATCTGGAGATTTAGCAGGCCCTTTAGTGGGTCCATTTCTTCCAATCCATTGGTTAGGGTAGGTATTATTTAAGTGGTCTCTAACTGCATTTAAATGATGTGGTGGAGCACCATTTGCTGAAACCACATCCTATTTCAAATTCTTTCAGGGAGATTTACCAATAATTGAGGTAGATAGTTTTCCAAAAAATGTACCATCAAAGAAATGTGGGCCTATTACATGTTCACCAATAATTCCTCCCAAACGTTTATATACGTGTTGGTTATCAACTTGCATAAAAAAGTAAAGATTTTCCGAAGCATAATAATGGAAATTGTACCTATTAACAAATCCATGTTTATGAAAAGTTGCCTCATCACTCAATAAAACAGTATTGAAGAAGCTGACATCATGCAACTTATTTGTTTATAAGATTCGACCCACAGACAGTCTAATTATTCCTACTAATGAGCTCACTTCTCTTTGACTAACATGGGGATTCTCAACCGTTGCCAGCATCACAGAAAACTCATTTTCTTCGTTCACAACACGTTTTATTCTTTCACTTTTTTTATATTCGACATTTCCAGTTTCCAGAAATCTATCGAGAAGGTTTTGGAAGCTGCTAACATCAGGAATCCTTCTTTCAATATAATGTTGGTGATAAATTCTATTGGCAAGTAAACAATTTCTGTCTAACTCGCTCGAAACAAAAGTCATGCCTACAAGTTCCGCTTTATTAAAATCCATATTGTAAAATTCCAAATATTTTAAATTCAATACAAATTGTAACGACCGATAAGTGTGATAAATGCTCTTTTGTACACGACAATAATTTATACCAGACTGAGGTATTATTGCTTGTCGAATAACGAAAACAGCAAAAAAATGTACAAAAAACATTACAGTAAAAAACCGGTTAAATATTATATACTCATTTCAATGGATTGAAAGAAATGGTCCCACTAAATGGGCTCATTTCAAAATTGCATAAAGACGTATGTCAATCAAAATGGGCAACACGTAGATAGATAAGTTTTTTGAGGGAACCTCTTTTTTTAAGCTTATTCTTCAATTTGACACTTATTCATTTATAAAACGAAAATGGTTGCAATTTGCCGTAGGGAAGTACTTACAAAAAATGTTCGTTTTTCATTTCTACATCACATCGTTGAAAAATATCCAGGGTGTTCCATTTGAAGAAATTGAGAAAATCCAATTTAAAATGTTCTTAATTGAAAAATAATCTTTGTCCACCCTGTACATTTTTAGCAAATGAAAATGATTCAAAAATATTAATTAGATGTCTCGTAACTGGTATTCACATAAGTTTTTCTTAAAACCAATAATTGTGACTGTGGTGATTTTTTTAATATCCATCTGCAGATTGCATTATTTCAACAACAAAATTCATTACATCCAAGTGGTTGGAAGATATTCAATGCTAATACAGAAATAAATAGAGCATAGAAAGTGACTACAAAAAATGTACTGATATATACAGGGTGTTGCATCATGAGAGGGACATAGCTTAATAGGAGATAGAGAACATCAGTGGTAACCGGAACCTCCCATAGAAATGTCTCATTGGGCCTTCATTACGAGGTTGCTGGGTGTTAAATAATTTTTGGCCAAACCTGTTTTTTGTCATAACTTTGACAGGGAATGAAATAACGGATTCATATTTGGTACGGCTAATGTACTAACGAGCCCCAAGAGGTACATGTATAAAAAAAATATATATCCAGGTCCGGACTCACTATAATTTATGTTTCTTCTTTGCATCAATAAAACATCACCCTGTATATATTTTTTTGAAATTTCGATACGATATTCGAAAAGAGCAAGAAAAAACAAACAAAATGGCCTATTTCATTTTTTTGTTACACCTTCGTGGTTATTTAAATACGTTGTTAAATGTGCAAGAAAATGGATTACAGAACCCTATTAAATGAGAGGCACGTGAAATAAATAGTTTTATAACTAAAATTTGCAAAAAATCTATTGAGCTTAGGTGGTCTGGGCAAATCCTAATTCCGGCACGTTTTAAAGGTCCATTTTGGTAAAAAACTGTGGTCCTAATAAGTAATCGGGTATGAAATAACAAAATTTTTAATCAATCACAGTAGGCTTGTTCAAAGAATAAAAGTGACAGATAATTTAAACCATTTAGGCCTAAGCAACCAGTTACTTTGATCAAGAAAATCATCAACATTTTATACTTAATAAAAATTGGAAAAGAGAACAAACTAAAATCTAAATAAATAAAATATTTTCCATTCAATTAACAATAAATAACAAAACAATAACTAAATGTGTTTAAAAATAAAACGTAATTGACACTAAAGTAAATTTTCAAAATGTCCGCCCCCACATTCTGTGCATTTTCTTGCGCGTTTAGAAAGGTCACCAATTGCTCGACGTATCATTTCTGGATTATTCCGTATTTCGTCGCAGGTTGAAACGATGCGCTAGATTAAATGTTGTCTACTTTCAATTTCAATGCTATAAACCTCGTTTTTTAAGTGGCCCCATAAAAAGTAATCACAAGGGTTACAATCAGGAGATCTTGGATACACATTGTTTAAGTGTCCTCTTACTTGAAGGTTAAAATGTGGTGGGGCCCCATCATGCTGAAACAACATGCCTCTTATACCGATATTTTCTAACATATTCGGTAAAATGTTTTGAAGAAAATCAAAGTAAATTTCACCATTCAATCTTTCTTCAAAAAAATGTGGCCCTATCAAATGTCTATTCACAAGTCCGATCCAAACATTTACAGAAAACCTGTGTTGCGAACGGCGTTGGCGTACCGCATGTGGGTTTTCCTGTGCCCAATTATGATTATTTCGTGAATTGTTTACTCCATCCATTGTAAATTGTGCCTCATCCGTAAAGAAGGTTCTGTAAATGACTGGGCGATGGTTAGACAACCAATGACAAAATGCCAGGCGGAGGATATCGTCGCCTTGTTGAAGACGCTGTACCTGCTGGATATGATATGGATGGTAACGTTCTCTTTTTAGGGTTCTCCATACTCGCCTATGAGGAATACCAGTTGCCAAACTGATTCGTCTAGTGCTCATATTTGGGTTTTCTTGAACTACGTTTATAATATTGTTTTGTTCCTGCACACCTTGTTGTAAAACATGCTCCACAACTGCAGAAGTAGGAAACTTTCCGTGTTGTCTTGCATACTGGAACACCGTACTAAAGGTTTTATGATTAGGGCATCGACGACCAGGAAAACGCAGCCGATATTCTCTTTCCGCCGACCTACCATTTCCATTACAGAAACCATAGGTGAATATTATGTCAGCATATTCCACGTTTGTAAATTTTACTGGCATAGTTAAAATATTTTCACAAGTTTTTACTAACTAAATGCGGATTATTGACACATTAAATTACTAACAAACAATTATTCAACTGTTTAGGAGATTTCTTTTTATTATCTGTCACTTTGAACAAGCCTACTGTGATTGATTAAAAATTTTGTTATTTCATACCCGATTACTTATTAGAACCACAGTTTTTTACCAAAATGGACCTTTAAAACGTGCCGGAATTAGGATTCACCCAGACCACCTAGGCTCAATAGAATTTTTGCAAATTTTAGTTATAAAACTATTTATTTCACGTGCCTCTCATTTAACAACGTATTTAAATAACCACGAAGGTGTAACAAAAAAATGAAATAGGCCATATTTGTTTGTTTTTTCTTGCTCTTTTCGAATATCGTATCGAAATTTCAAAAAAATATATACAGGGTGATGTTTTATTGATGCAAAGAAGAAACATAAATTATAGTGAGTCCGGACCTGGATATATTTTTTTTATACATGTACCTCTTGGGGCTCGTTAGTACATTAGCCGTACCAAATATGAATCCGTTATTTCACCCCCTGTCAAAGTTATGACAAAAAACAGGTTTGGCCAAAAATTATTTAACACCCAGCAACCTCGTAATGAAGGCCCAATGAGACATTTCTATGGGAGGTTCCGGTTACCACTGATGTTCTTTACCTCCTATTAAGCTATGTCCCTCTCATGATGCAACACCCTGTATACAATTTTTTTTTAAATTTCTAGCTATCGTAGAACTCGAGATATCGAGGTCCGACGCACTATTGCCTCACCCTGTATAACTAATACTGCAATTTTTAGAGTAACAAAAGCGCACTCTGAAGTTAGTTTCTTTATACAATGAGCAATGTCTCTAATTATAGATCCGTTTTAAGTCAGGAAATTTTTTTAAAAAAAACTTCGTCACAATGACATTGCGATACGAAGTGATCTCTGGGATTTATGCAGAAAGTCGTAATTCCTTCCATTCCTTATTCTTCACATGGCCCCCACCAAATTGCCTCATTTCCACCCCCACCCTCTAAAACAATATTTTAATACATGTGCTGATAACGAAAATGAAACAGACAAGCTTTTATCAACAAACAAATTCTGATTTCCTATAAATAACGGATCCGACAGAATGAAGTGTCTACTTTAAACCGAGTTGTTTTTATTAATGCGAAAAATGTATTCTGCATAAATTGTTGAGAATTAAAAATACTATACAGATATTGCAATTTTAACGTTGCTGCCATCGAAAATTCTTTTGTTAGCGTCGCCACGCCCAAACTGCAACAAACGACGCCATTATTTATACCATAAATCATTGCATATTAGTGCCACTTCATAACCCTTTTTGCAATTTTCAAATATTTTCGTTGGTTTGGAAGACATTGGCCTGTGTAGTTTTAGGTGAAACACCCTGTATATAAGTAATATGAAAACTTTTTAATTAGTGAATACTTCCTAAATTTACGCTCTCAACCACTAATTTCAGTTACAGTTACTAATTTTTCCTTTTAACAATTTTGCAGAAATTACTTTACAAAGTTCCCCACCAAAATAATTTTCACATTTCAAACATTTATAACTTTAACTGAATTTAACAAAAAAATATTTTCACGGCAATTACCAGAAACTTTCATTGTACTTCCTAATTTGCTTTTTCCGTTCCGGTTCCTAAATTAACTTTTTATAGCAGTTCCTGGAAAGTTGCTTGCCAATAAAGAACGGACCTAAATTTGGCGTAAACAAATTGAATTTCCACAAAACGTATATAATATTACTGATACATTTGCTGTCTGATGCATGCACTAAATTCATTGCAGTTACCAAAAAAGAAATGTTTGTCTCGGAAAATCTAATTTAAATAAACACTGCGTGATTACAATAGAATACAAAAGAACGTTGAATAGTTGGCCAAGGCTCCATATCCACAACTAAATTGAAGTTTCTCGTAAACGCTTTGACAACTGTTTCAAATTTCCGTTTATCGCCAAACCATGGCGACTTTATACCTCATTATATTATGACATGAGTTAACTTTGAAAATGGATACTTCATTGTGTCTAACCCGTTATGCTGTGTAGAAATCAACATTTTATGACAGTTTTCGAAAAATGTAATTTATCGATTTTTTTAACTTGGGAATGGCAAGAACGTAATTGAAATCGTTCAGTATTTTTACCGCACCCTGTATGCATGATATAGACCAGTTGTATACAAAAATGATTCCCATTTTAAGCAAGACAGAAATAAGTGCAAATTTTTTTTAATTTTTAGATTAACAGTATTATACGTAAAATGTTGCAAATTTGCAATGCTATATATTCCGCTTGGTTCCCTGGGGCCTGTAGCAGCCTGTTATTTCATCATCTATGTAAGTTTTATTTAATTTTTAATCAAATTTCAGAAACAATTATTTTTGACAACTTTGAAAAAACTCAAAGAAATTCAATAGAAATCAAAATAATTATCTTAAAACATTCATTAATTCTTTTGGATTTGGAATTATTTTGCGAAGTAGGGATGCTGGTGATATCGTTGACACCTGTATGTTTCTAAACCTGAAATGAATATACGAGCTTCATGTTTACAAAGAATCTTTCCAAATGCATTGAGAATTAAAGAGGTCATTGAGGTATACATATTTTAATTAAATTAGAAGTATATAGAAAGAGACAAGTAATATATTTTTCAGGGGATCAGCCCTCGAAGTAATTTTAGAATGGTATTAGTCCTGATACTATTTTGTATGATAGTGGGATCTCTATGTACTTTTGGGCAGCGGTTTAATGATAATGTAAGTGCTGTAAAATCATCAATTTACCTTTTTTTGTTCTATAAATGTGGTTAGTGACAAATTAAACTTCAAAACTGACATATTTTCAACGAAATAGATCAATTTCCGAAAGGAATTGACGTGGTAGCAAGTTTGTGAAACAGTTTATACCAAAAAATATTACTGTTAAATCTATCCACCCTTATATATTTGAAATTAGGGAGAAAAGAATATGTAAATACATATACAGTGTACCCTATTTTAAAAACAACCTTCATTGTTATACCACGTTATCTATGCAAGCAATTGTTTTTTAAATTTTATTTAAAATATATACACCAAAGAAAAGTTTTGGAATATGTTGATCTGTACAGTTTTAGGTGAAACACCCTGTATACAACTTGTATACGAAACTTCCTTTATCTCCAATAATAAAAGAAATTAAAGAGATCAAAATATAATGAATAACCTCCTATACAACGATTTTTTATTTATTTATTTAACTAAAAAATATATTATTAAATATGTCTCTTTATTCCACACATTTGTTTCATGCTTCATTAGGCACAGCGCCCATCTTTCAGATAACAACAAGACATAGACGCGACAAAACTTAGAACAAATCTGTTCAGTGACTTATGAGCAGACACAACCTTTTCTCGGCACAGATCGGAGACCTAAACTTAGTATGATGTTTTGAAATGTAAGGTCATAGTGGATCTATAAGTGAAGAAAACATCATCCGATAAAATTACAGGAACTTCCCGATTCCTTCATTACTTTAAAAGTACCTCGTTTGTTTCCACATAGGATGCACCTAATACTTTATATTTCTGTTATTAATGTTCGCAACCTGTAATAAAACAAGCGCACCTTCATCCTCCGACAATGACATGATTACTACTGACAAAGAGTAAAATGTTTTTTTTTTGTGATTTTTACGTGTCGCTTCAATGTGCAATCAAATGTTTTCTACTTGTCTATTTCATGACTGTGTCGCGGGTATTCGTCGCGCCTGTGTCTTGTTGTTGTCTGACAGATGGGCGCTCTGCCAGCACATTTTTCAACAGTGATAAATTTCATATATAATTTTCAGAACTCAAAGGTGTTTGATGTGGCCTGCAATTGCCCGTGGGTCTACTGGAACACAAAAAATCGAAGAGCGTTGGTATTGTTGATCCTAGCATCTTCAAAACCCATTAAATTTTCATCGTACGCTGCGGTCGAGCTAAACTTTCGACTACTGTTAACTGTAAGTTAAGAAATACATTGATTCAATCCGAATTCATGCCTCATGGTTCTGTTTCAGTTTCAGAAATGGGTGTATGCACTGGCAACTCTGCTATATTAACACTCTTCTGAAACTCTGGTCTTCACCATGCCACCAAGGAATTGGACACTTCTGTGCACAGGCTTACACATATAAATCTTAATTTCAACACAGGCTTTGGTTCCTGTGAATTAAAATAGGTCAAATGTGCAAAAAGTTACTAGACAGTAATTTTAATGAAAAACGATTTCATATCATCCGAAAATCTTCCCATACTTATCGAAAATAATAACTTATAGGGCTTTCGCCATGGAAATCTACAAACTTGATTGAGATTTTGCGTTCTTTTAATTATTATGTACAGCAATGAAAAAGTGAAAGTATTTCACATTGTGGACTTACTTGCAGCAACTACAAATGTAAGCAATGAAGCGAAAATGGTTAGCAGCTCTTACATTTCAAGCAATAGGGAGAGAAAAATGGGATCTACCACGAAAAAGGTCGCAAGGAGATGACATTTGGTAGGATAGTAGAATTTACCGTGCTGTTCATAACCCTGAGTTTGCGACATTGGGGAAAGACCGCTCGCTCCATAGCATTTTCATCTGATATTTCTAAGAGATTCGTCTCTTCTATATTCACCTCTCCTTCCCTAAACACTTGTTGGGATTGTTTTGCAGAAGGATCCATTGCAGTAATAGCAAATGGAGAAACATTTTCCGTAGCCCGTTTTGCGGTTTCAGAGTAAACGTGCGCACAAAAAAGTTCAGACAGACAGACAGAAATTCTTTTTGGCTCAAATTTAAAATCTCGACGTTTCATGACATTTTAAGCCCATTTCAACAAAAAAATTGCGTTACTATACTTCCACTGGACGTGGAAGTAAAAAAACAGCTATCTTATTTTGACTATTGATAAAAGCAATACGGTACTTGGAAGCAAACATAGTCAAGACACGGGCCAAAGTTCTTGCACACTTTATTGGAAGGTAATGATTTGAGAAACTTTAAACTTCAAGCTAATTTTAATTCACAGAAATCAACGCAATTTGTAACATTAAATTTATAACCGTTCAATATTCTTCTGATGATCAAGTATCAGCGTTTATGGGTATTTATTAGTCAAACTCAGTATTACGTCGTTGTTCGTTGGGGGTGGACGCATGTTCAAATTATTCAGATCACGATGTATACGTACAGCATCTAAAAATTATAATTCTTCTCATAAAGTTTATAAAGGGCCGAACGGCTCGAGCCTAATAAGCACTATAAAACAATGTTTTTTAGTATAAAATGCATTTTTAAAATAATAAAATAATTTTGGAACGAAAAATAAAGAATTATAATAAATTTTCAAATAGAAGGAGTCCTATTTGAAAATTTATTATAATTCTTTATTTTTCGTTTCAAAATTATTTTGTTATTTTAAGAATTAGCTTAAGCTTAACAATAACCTAATCGATCATAAAATCTTCTTCTTGACATATTCGGACTAACTTGTTCGAAGGCGTTTGCGATTTTCAACTGTAACTCCTCGAGAATATTAGCCCTGTACTCCTGGAAGCCATAAATTTGAGATTTTATGTGGCCATATAAAAAGGTCATTTGGAGTCAGGTCAGGAGATCTAACTGGCTACCAGTGGTTCCCCGCCCACTGAATAAACGACATGGAAAGAAAATCCTGAACTATGGCACAATCATGAGGACGACAACCATTTAATGTAATGTAAAAAATCGATGTGGATTTTTCCAATACGGATTATGTGGATCATGTAATGCAAAGGACGATTCGTCACTGAAAACAATAATTTTGACGAAATTTTCATCACGGTTCGCCTTTTCCATTACACTTTCACAAAAGATTATTCGTTTTATATTGTCATCGGGAAATATCTCATGGGTTTTTCTTACTTTGTATGATCGGTAGGTAACCATTTGTCTTGAGAATCCTGACTGCCCAGTCACTTGTATCTACCGCCTCAGGAATTGCTTTAGTAGGAATTGAGGAATTTTCATTAACGGTGGCCAAAATCATAATCTCCGTAATTTCATAATCATTATTGTTTTGTGGGACTAATCTTCTTTTATGTCTTCCAGGAGAAACGCCCCTATGTTTTCGAAGTTTTTTATGGCTCGGCTTCTAGTGCAGGAAAAGGCTTATTTGGATATATAGCTTGAAATATTTTTTTAACTGTACGCATTGAACGGCCACCATAATACCACTTATCTGGATATTTTCGATAGCCAGATAACCAACAACTTTATTAAATTAACAATGTATAATATTCTACAAAACAAAGTGCGAAGTGCAATAAATGTAAATACTTTCATATAGCATGCGATAAGCCGCAGCCGTCTCGATCGAGCCCCAACATTTACATTCCTTTGTATGCGCATAAATTCGTCTGTGTACGTACTCGGTTGCCGCTATCTATTTAATAACATAATAACTGAGCAATTAATATATAAGTTAAGGATGTCTTTGGAGTTCTTTCATTTTCACTCAATGAATTTGCACCAATAGGGATTAGTTTAATACCGCTGTACGTTATGTTACTCTAATAAATGTTTGAAAAAGTTTGACTATGTTTATTAACCTCCTTTATATTACAAAAGTAGTTGAAATGGATCCTGGTAAAGACCTAACTAAAATTAGTTGCTGATTTACTTGTATACTCTATATAATAATAATAATAGTAGCTTTTATTCCCCAACAGTAACCCATATACAGGGCAAAAATACAAAGTAGAAATAGAAAATACAAAAATATAAAAACAGAAAAAATTTAATGAACATTGAAATATGTTTTTGTTTATAATATTTCAATACATTAATGCTCACAAATAATTTCTTATACAGGGTTACTAGTAATTCGATACATTCCTTTGGAGATGTGATGGGGCATGATCTAAGAAGTAAATTTAGCCCTAACATATATTATGCAAAACTCGGTAGTTTTTAAGATATTTTTTTTGTTTTTCTCAAAAAGTAGATCTTAATGTCCTAAAAGTTAATTTTGGAAAAATCTATTTGACATTTTCAATTTTTTTTTACTGGATTACTTGTCCAATATTATAGATATCCGTTTGGAATGAAAAATATCTGGAAACATTTCTATCATCTGAACATCTGAAATAAAAACTTAAACATTTTTTTTTAAATCAGCTATGAAATTTATCTATTAGGTTTTTTCAAAAAAATATTAACGTAACACGCGTATAAATTATTACAAAAACTGCCTTATTTCAAAAGCTATCTAACAAGGTACAAATGTTCAATGTACCCTTAATAGTTCTAAGAAAATACTAGTAAAAATAACACAAGTAGTACGAATTTTATTTTTAGATAAACAGTAAAAACATTTTAAAAGTAGAGTTTAATTCTTCATTAATTTCAAAGTTGTACTTTATTTTTTATATGTCTTGCTCAAAATGGGAGCCCCTATTCCGTATACAGACACGGCAGCGTCTTCTTATTTCCGTCCTTGTTACTCTGGTTGTCAGATTATGCCTTATGTGTTGGGCAGCATCGACTATCCTTTGTCTAAGGTTTTCTATAGTATTGACTGGTGTGGCATAGACCATCTCCTTCATATGACCCCATACGTAATAATCAAGGGGTGTTAAGTCAGGGCTTCGCGCTGGCCAAGGTATTGGACCCGCTCTTCCAATCCAACGGTTAGGGAAACGTTGATCAAGTAACTGTCGTACTGTCGGCCGATAATGTGCTGGACAACCGTCGTTCTGAAACATCATTCGCTGTCTGACGGCGAAAGGAACATCTTCTAAAATCACCGCCAGATCATTTCTTAAAAAATTTTCATAGATTTCCCCGTTTAAATTTTGAGGAAGAAAGTGTGGCCCTATTAAATAGTGGCCAATGACTCCCATCCACACATTAATAGAAAACTTCATTCGGAAACTAGTTTCACGTGTTAACTTGGGATTTTCCTCTGCCCAATAATGTAGGTTGTGGAAATTTGTTATACCCTCGTGATTAAATTTCGACTCGTCCGTCCATAAAATACTTGTTAAAAAATTTGCACTTTCTGCATCTGAATTTAACATAAAGCGGCAGAATTCCACTCTCCTTCCAGGATCACCTTCCTCCAAGCCTTGGACAGGGGTATAGTGGTAAGGATGACATCCAACTCTACGTATCGTAGACCAAACTTTCCGTTGTGACGCTCCGGTTAGTCTTGCGACTTTATTAGTTGAAATAGTTGGGTCTTCCTCAAAATACCTCAATATTTCTACCTCATCATCTGGTTCATAAACGGGAGGAGCACCAGCGTCACTTCTTCTACATTTCACGGAGCCAGTTTCAGCGATATTTCGATATGCCGTACTGAATACACGTGCATTTGGTAAGCGGTGGTTAGGGTACCAAAGACCATATTCTCGGCGAGCTCAGCAGCGTTGCCGCCACAGTATCCATAGACAAACAAGATATCAGCGTATTCTGCGTTGGCATATGCGGCCATGGCACAGAAAATACAATAACAACAACTAATAACAACAACTACGAGCAAAATCAAAATCTTCGATAACTAATTTAACAAGACCAACAAACTTAAGAGACACAGAGATAAGAATGTCAGTTAATGACATATATGCACAAACGTCAAAGTCAAGGACTGACTGACAAATGAAAATGAACGATTAGTTGTTTAATAAATTCCGCCACCAGCATTATCTTTACTAATTTTTTATTAGAACTATCAAGGGTACATTAAACATTTCTACCTAGTTAGATAGCTATTGAAATAAGGAAGTTTTTATAATAATTTGTACGCGTGCTACATTAATATTTTTTTGAAAAAACCTAATAGGTAAATTTCATAACTGATTTAAAAAAAAAGTTTACAAGTTTTTATTTCAAATGTTCACATGATCGAAATGTTTCCGGATATTTTTCATTCCAAACGGATATCTATAATAGTGGACAAGTAATCCAGTGAAAAAAAATTTAAAAATGTCAAGTAGATTTTTCGGAAATTAACTTTTAAGACATTAAGATCTACTTTTTTGAGAAAAACAAAAAAATTGAAATATCTCAAAAACTATTGAGTTTTGCATAATGTATGTTAGGGCTAGATTTACTCCTTAGCTCATGCCCCATCACATCTCCAAAAGAATGTATAGAATTACCAGTAACCCTGTATAAACAACAATTCGTCATCCAAGTAATGCACTGCTATCTGAAGTTACTACACATAACATAGAGAGAAGATTTAAGTAACATGTTTGTTCTAGGTGTGTTACAATAAAATCTTACATTATTCCTACTAGATAATCTTGGCACGGAAAAATTTAATTGACCCAACAGCTCAGGTGAAACAATTTGGTTGTGTAGGAGCTTATACAACAAAGCACATTTTCTTCTTCAGTCTAAACTAACTAAATTGAATCAGTTAACAAGAGAGACGTAAAGTACACCTCTTGCAAGGTAAAAACCCTTTTACACTAGGCCAGTCAATTAAGACAATCCAATAATGGCACTGTGTAAATAGACATTTCGAGACAATGGAATGTCATCAAGTCATTACTCAAGCTATTCCTTCTCATAGAACGGTTTCTATTTCTCGGCGTCAATCAGCTTCCCCACCACTCGCGCGTTGCACTGTCTCACCTATTGGCCTAATGTGAATGTGCATTCACATCCTAGCCAGTAAGTTAGTCCCAGACCAGTGACCAGTAAATTGTATCTAGCGTTGTAGATTATATTTTGTATTATTTAACATTGGCATTCAGAAGATTTAATGGACTGGCATCTGTCTTATCTTAGTGGACTGGCTTACCTAATGGCCTCATGTAAAAGGGCTTTTAACCCTATCAACTTTATATGATAAAAACTTGAAAAATTTTCGTTGTATCTTCTCGACTATTATTTTATAGGTGCTATAGTAAGGATATAGAGCCATACTCAAGATGCGACCTGACAGGAAAAATATAAAGTTTTTAATACATTAATGTTGGTAAAAGATTTACAGTTTCTGATAATAAAACCATACATTTTATTTGCTGCATCCGTTTTTAGAGCAATATGTTGCCTAAAAGTAAGTTTATAATAAAGAAGAATAGCAAAGTCTTTAGAAGTATCAGCACGAACAAGAACTGAATTACCAATTTTATAATCATGGCGGTACATTAATTGTCTTCTATTAAAAGAGATAATCTTGCATTTAGACGTACTTAAATGCAATTTACTGGCAGTACACTAAACTTTTAAACGATCAAGATCAGATATTGTAAGGCAATGCAATTCTCAGTGTAGTTAAAGTCACCAAAGAGTTTTAAGTCATCAGCAAAGAAGAGTTTATGGCACAAAAGAGTTTCGTTTAAATCATCGATGAAAAGGGGAAATAGTAATGGTCCAAGATTAGACCCTTGTGGTACTCCAGAAGTTGATATGTATGTGAAAGAGTTATAGCTATATCAAACATATTGCTTTCTTTGATTTAAGTAAAAAAGAAGAAATGTTTGCGACGAAATAGTAAAACAAAAGCTATTGTCTGAAAGTTATTTGTGGCATTCTACGAATATTCTTTCCTATTATTTGGGTTTTCTACTACATGTACTATTATCCTCTTCAAAACAAATCACCGAATCTACAAAATAATAGAATTATTGGAAAAAAAAGCCACTGCGCTCGTGACGTTTACGCCAAAGGAAAAGTCAGAGGTTATGTTTTGCAAATAATATAAATCGGAATAAACACAAAAATAATGTATTTTGCTGACGTTTCGGAAAGTAATCTCTTTCCGTTTTCAAAGCTATTTTTTGAAGAACTCTTATTTTGCTGTGTATGTCAAATACACAGCTTTAAGATTCTGTTTATGTTATTTCCATAGATACTTACTACTTACACAGAACATAGAACTGATGATATTTTTTAGATAATGTTGAGTTTGTTAAGTTCTTCTTTTAACATTGGTAGCCAGGTTGTACAAATATCTACAGAACAATTCGATACGCACTTATCTTCATTTAATAAGATTATTGCTGATTCTTTAATTTTTCTTTTTTTGGTATCTGTTTCTTTTGTTAAAATTTTTGCCGAGTCCCAGTTTATTCTATGTCCGTTTTCCCAAGCATGTTCACAAATCTTTGATTTCTGAATTTCATTCTTTCTAATGTAATTCTTGTGCTCATCCAACCTCACACTGAAAGGTCTGGATGACTCACCCACATAACATTTATCACATTCGCACGGGATATTGTAAATACAGTTTTTTGAATTCTGCTCCCTGTTTATCGGTTTTGTTTTTGTTAAAATAGATCTTAAAGTGTTCCCCGTTTGAAATATCGTCCTAACATCAAATTTGTCACCTATACGGCGTAGCTTTTCCGATAGTCCGTATACATAAGGAATTATTGCTGTATAATGACGTTCAGGTTTTTGTCGTACCTGATTGTCCCTATTTTCAACATTTATGAAAACTCTATCAACAAAGGCTTCAGGATATTGATTTTGTACTAGAACCTCTTTGATAAATTTTTTCTCGTTATTTAATATTTCATTATTAGATGAAATTATTTTGGCCCTATCGTATAAACATTTTACAACACCCCTTTTAACATTTATTGACTGATTTGAGTTAAAATTTAGATATCTATTAGTATGTGTTGGTTTTATATAAACGCTTGTTTCAATTGTATTATTTATCCTTCTAATTAAAACATCTAAAAATGGTAGTTCATTCCTACTTTCTACTTCTAAAGTGAATTTAATAGACGGTTCCTTACTATTTATATTTTCTAAAAAACTATCTAGTAAATCAACACCATGAGGCCAAATTGCAAAGATGTCGTCAACGTATCTCCACCAGACAACCGGTTTGTTTATACAATTTTGAACATGTGTGTTCTCAAAGTTCTCCATAAATATGTTGCTTAAAATTGGTGATAATGCAGACCCCATAGCCATACCAAAATCCTGCTGATAGAACTCATTGTCCAATTGAAAATAGGTTGTTTTTATACACAGTGTTAAGAGTTCCATTATGCTATTTACACTTAATTTAGTTCTAG
Source organism: Leptura quadrifasciata (assembly GCA_963675555.1). Lineage (NCBI taxonomy): Eukaryota > Metazoa > Arthropoda > Insecta > Coleoptera > Cerambycidae > Leptura > Leptura quadrifasciata. The sequence goes on along the minus strand of OY776681.1, from coordinate 4,904,710 downwards.
TTTCCAAATTATTATCATTTAGCAACCTGTCTTTAACTATTTTTAATGTTTCATCTACCGGAACATTGGTAAAAATATAGCTGTCTAGCTTATTTAAAAGAACATAATGGTCAATCTTGTCAAACGCTTTTGCTACATCAGTGTATATTAATAAAGTGTAATATCTAGGATTTCACATATAAATTGAGTGGAAATTGTTAAATAGCCATAGCCAATGTAAGTTGGCACGTTATTTATCAATCTACAAAAAATTATTAAATAGGTATCTATCTTACTTTTTTAAACTAATTCCTTAACAATTGTAAAATATTTATCAAATACGTATGGAAAGTCCAAGGTAGCGAGAGCTATATTTATTAAATAACAAAATATGTTCTTCTATAAATCGGCAAAGTCGCCTCCTGAGTAATGCTATTTTATCACTACTAGGCACTAAATTAAATGCATCGGCCAGCAAAATAAGCGAAGCTACGAACTGGTTTCGCCTGTATTGACTGTAATCACAAATAGTTTGAAAGAAAAAAAAGCACCTGGTTATGAAACCCTGAAACGGACCTTGAGTGAAATTAACAAACCACTTATGTATTTAATCAATAACTCACTTGAACATGGTAATAAGCTAAAATTAATTAATTACAGACTTATTACGCTTATTTCTAATTGCCAAACTGTTGGAAAAGATAATAAAAATTAGAGTTGTGAAATTTTTACATATATTCAATATTATCTCTAACAATAAGCCATCCTTGTGTATTTTTGTAGATTTGGCAAAGGCGTTTGACACTGTCTGTCACAAACGTCTATTGACAAAGGTGCAAAAACTAGGCTTCAGGGGAAATGCTTTCCAACTTATAAAAAGCTATCTCACAGGGAGAACTCAATATGTAAAAATAAATGAAACTATAAATAATCCAAAAATTATAAAATGGGGCGTTCCTCAGGGGACTGTTTTAGGGCCGGTTTTATTTACCATCTACATAAACAGTTTACTTACCTTAAATAGTACAGGTGAAATTCTAAGCTTTGCTGATGACACCGCTATACTTTATAGTGCAGACATGTGGCAAGACCTAAATCAGAGGGTAGCATGTGATTTTAAGAAGATAAAAAACTGGTGTGATGCAAATAGGCTGACTATAAATAAAACAAAAACAAAATACCTACCATTTACATCGTTAGTCAATAATCTCCCAAATTTTGGCTCTTTGAATATAACTCCAAGTTTAGCCATCGAGGAAGCACAGTCAATGAAATACTTGGGCATTGTAATTGACAAACACCTTCGTTGGGACTTACAAGTAAATTACGTTACGAAAAAAGTTAGAGGCTTATTATCACGTTTTAAATACCTAAAGCAATATTTAAGCATTGACCAATTAAAAATAATATATTTTGCATTAGTACAAACTCACCTGACATATGGAATAATAGGTTGTGGAGCGATAGTAAATTGTTATTTGAATAAATTAGTTGTTTTGCAAAAATGGTTCCTGAAAATTATATTAAACAAAGAGTTGACTTATTCAAGTAATAATTTATTCAAAGAAGTGGCTGTAATGGATATTCGTTAATTATATGGATGCTCTCTTCTAGTAAACCTGCAAAAAAACAAAAACATTGATTTTAAAAAACATAATTATGATACCAGATAAAAAAAATAGTTACAGCAAAGCCAAAAATTTCTAAAACAATTGGTATAAACAATCACTGTAATGGCTGTAAAATTGTATGATTACCTACCTGATAAAATCCGAAATTTAAATAACTTATTTATGTTAAAAAAAAAAGTAAAAAAATGAATTATGGAATCTTCTAGGGAAAAATAAATAATCTCTTACAAGGTAACTTTTTAAATTTTTGTTAAATAAAAATGTGTATGTATTTATTAATTGTATATCTAATTTATATTTATCTATCTACTATATTTTTTGTATTTATGTACTTAATTGCATTATCTAGTAAGTGATGTCCTCTGTATGTATAGGTAAAAATAGTATAGTATGTGTGTATATGTATGTATGTGTGTATATACATCTAAGTGTTTTAATTCATTTTTGTTTTTTAATATTGTATTAATGTATGTATATATGTGTGTATTATATGCGTGTACATATATCCATGGTTAAAAAATAAACACACTGTCAAACTCACAAACAAGTATCTATTAGAATACTTCTGTGAGACTTCAATGTTTATTTGGAAAATATGTTTATTGTCAATTGCATTGCACTATCTTTATTTTTAATAAACATTATTATTCTTATTATTATTATTATATAATCACCTCAAAGGAGGCCAAAGTAGGTTTCTGTCGGTGTTGATTTCCAGATTTTACTTTACGTACGATAAGCCGAACTATGGCAGCAACTTGTAATCGCAGATATCTATACCAACATTTTTGCAAACTTAGAAAGCTCGAATTAGCTGCACATTTATGAAAAGCATCCTCCGCGTCGATGATTTGTGAAAAATGTTTTTGCCACTACTACATACCCTCAAAATAACTGAACATAGACAATTTTTCAGTCGTTTTGTGTCGAGAGTTTTCTTAATATTTATCATTCAATTTCATAAAGTTAATATATCTATCTAAATTTTTAAGGATAAGTTCCGAATTATCCTGTATAGTGCGTAATTGCCTACACACGACTGTTACTTCTACTCGTTTTATTAAAATATAAATATTTATTTCCTTATAATACTTTTTTAAATAAAATTAATCTTGTTCCTTTATGTCTGCCTACTTTTATTATACTCTATAATGTATTATTTTAACGACGTTTCATATCTGCTTAATGTACTGTTATATATGAAAACAGATTAACTATTTATATATTTATGCACATATAAAGTTTCTATTTATTCTTCTTTATAAAACCTGCTTGCACATTAAAATTGTCGTAATAATTGAATATTTAATTATTGCCGCTAACTACTGTAACAATTATCGTTATCCATAATGTCTTGTATGTATGATATAAGCATTATCTGTGAAACATTGTTTTATTTATAAATTGTCTGTGCTGTAGAGTTGAGCTAGTTGTTGTCAGACAAATATGAAGTCTTTATTTCAAGTTAAAAATAAACGTATGGCAGGTAAGTAAGCAAGAAAGTATTATTTGTAGATTTAATTTTCTGCAATCGTCTCAAAAGTGACTGAAATGTAGCGAAAGTTACTTTAAGTTCTCATTTTTATGTTAATCGGGGAGATAAAGAGGGGTGCACACTGTATATTTCTCAGCAGTAAAATATAAATATCATGTCGTTTTAATTCCATGTTTATTGTATATTAATGATTTGGCAATTATTAGTAGGAATCTTTGCACTTTTTCCAGGTGGCATCCATATTTTATAGCATATTAACGATTTGAAATATATTACATGTTTCGATATAGGTACAATATGTCCAAGGCAAAGCGGTATTATAACTGTAAATGACAGATTATTTTTATTTTAAACACAATTTTCTGTATTCTACTTCTTGCTTCAAGAAAAACCTATTTTTAGTACGATAGAATTTGAAAAATGTATAGGGGACGTTGGTAACATATTGAAAATAAAAATCGCATCAAATGAATTACCTACCTACCTGTGGAGGTACTGAAAATTTTTAGAAGAGAAACCTGCCCTAAATTAAAAATATGACGTTGTACCAAATTTGATAACTAATTTTTTTATTTATAAATCTTTTTTATTTACGATTTTAATGTTTTTTTTAAATATTATGAATGTAAATTTATAAAGTTGGCACTTTTATGTAACCAATAAATTTTTGTGACAGAGGCAGATCAGTATTATTTTTGTCTTTATAGCATATTTTTCTTAAAGCATTAAAATTTTATAAATAACAAAATTAAACTATCCTGATTCATGCAGGAGTTGTTTCAAACAACTAAATAATCTCAAAGTTGCTAGCGCATATATAGTATGGTAGATATGTAAAGGAGAAATTTCATATTTTATAGGCATACGGTTTTAAAGAATAGGTCGATTTTACTTCCTTATCTATTTATTTCTAAATGTGGACCTCTTGATATACAGTGTATTTCTAAAAAGTATCAAAAACCATGGACCACGGACTCAGAACTTCAAAAAAAGTTGACGTATCCTAATTTACCTCTATCCAAAATAAAGATACAGTTCTCTAAAGCTGGAATTAAAAATAATGATTTTTTTAACATCGTGCAAATGGCAGTAGATATTTTTTAAATGCTGGTATACTGATTTGTATGTCAAAAGGAAATAGTTTAAGGTAAACATTTTTTAAAATTAAGTTTTCTAAAAGGCTAATTTGGAGGTAAATAACCTTTCCCTCTTACCCCCTCTTTTAGTGGCGGTACGCCTATTATTTTCTTTGGTATATTGTAAACTTTTTATGTTGGTTTAATTTCATGTGAGTAACCATTTTTAAATTCATAATAAATATGGCGTCGTCAGAAAACATGATATTTTCAACATACAAGGGTCCTATTACATTTCAATATCATATTTTCACAAAACTAGACTCTGCTATCACAATAATCATCTAGTCCTTGTAAGAGATACACTTTGTACGGATGCCTCTTTTCTTTCTTCAATATTTTCAGAACCGTCGGCGTCGCATCGTATAATCCTCATTATTATCTAAACCTCTAAATTCTGTCATTTACACTCATAATACAGCTTTGTTGTGGACACATTGTATTTCTAGTTAAAAAATTGTGCAATTCAAATGCAATGCTTAAAATAATAGTTTATGAGTTCAAATTACAATTAGACGTAATTCTAATAATATGTTGTCAATAAAACATTGATATTTATGGTGACATATATCTCTATAGCGCTACCCGTTCTAACATTTGCGCAGTTATTGTTGCAAAAACTCGGTGAATTCTGGTTTCCAACTCTTGGAGGTTTCTTGAAGATGATGAATAGACTCGTTCTTTTGAGTGCCCCCATAGGAAAAAATCCAAATGGGTTAGGTCAGGTGATCTGGCAGGCCATCTTGTGCGCCTACATATCGAAATGACTCTATTTTGAAATTTGTTTTCTAAATAATTAGAGATATTGTTGGTAATGAATGCTTCTTCTCAAATTCATAGGTAATTCTCCTAAAGAGCCCTCAATTTCATTTTCCAAAAAGTTCGGGTACCTAATTCTATTTAAAATCCCCTGAAATAAAATAGGACCTATGACCCTATTACCAAAAATTTCTGCCCACACATTTACCCCAAACACTTCTTGGTGATTCCATTCTCTATAAATTTATGTAAATTTTCCTGAGACCAGTAACGCAAATTATTTCGGTTAAACATGCCATTGTTAGTGAATCGACATTCATCTGTGAACAGAATTCTGGGAACAATGCTTCTATTTTCTAGTAACCAATTGCAATAATGAACTCTCCTACCTGCATCAGCTTCATATAAATGCTGATGAAGTTGATATTTATATGATTTATATCCATATTTTCTCAATATTCAAGGGTAATATAACAAGACGTTGATAAATAGTCAGCTAATATATTGTCATCAATTTTTCGAGAGTGCGATGGTTGTCAATCTGACGAGTCCATATTTGGCGTTCATGATCTGACTAAATCCCTAGAGCTTTAGCTCGAGGGATTTAGTCTTTGATTATTAACGCCAAATGTGGTCGAGGCAAATTGGAGAGCACTCGAGAAAAATTCATTCATTCAGATTTTCTGGTCAGAAGTACCACAACGTTTCGTCAAAGAAAATATGAAAAAAATTCATCACCAGATACAAATCCTGCGGCACCCTATATGATCTAACGTGATGTAATATATAAATTATTGTTTCTTGGAATAAGTAAAGTTCCTCTAGCAAATTTGGCCAAGAGGCTGTTGAGTTATTGCAAAAAGACGAAAAAATAATTTGAAATTTGGCACCCTGTAACTTTTTCCACAGCAACATTTTACTAAAGCATATTTGATTATGTTCTCATATTTTGGCCCAAAGAATCGACCCCCGAACTATGGCTTATTATTAATGATCCACCCTGTATATAGGTTGCTACTTAAAAATCTAAAGTTGTTGCTAGTTCCGGTTGGACCGGAAGCGACATTTTTCACTTAATAAGTGCAAAATGTGGTTTTTGTGTCGCAAATAATATGACAACATTTCAAAATATTATTCCTAAAAGCAACCGAGAAATTTAAACGGGACTAATTTAGTTGCCACCTGGTATATGACCGCCTCCAAGCATGAAATTTTGAGAATAAACCCAGGCGAGTGTTAGTTTTTATGCGAGTAAAATCAATAAGTTGCATAAGTGATGGATTTCACGGCGGTCGTAAGAAAAGTACACATTTAAATCAATAACGTATTTTTAAGTTAAATACATCTAGAATTATTATTGAACTGTTATTACTTGTATTTCAGAGGATCCGTTACATTTTCTATTGAAGCTGGTGGGATTTCACCATCATAATAGGTTCAGATTATACAAAGTTATTATAATTGTATCCATTTTACTCTGTGAAATTATGATAATTGCTGCAATACCTGTTATAATGAAAACGCATCAGTTTCGGCAGTATATTAGTATGATTTTAATTATACATATGGTAATATTTAATATTTTATCTACTTTCAAAACTGAATTTTAACAACTTTGAGGTTCAAAGTGCACAATAATAACTAGTAAATAAAATTTATGCTTTCTTTAATCTAATCTATAGGCGGTGACTGCCAAAATTTAAAAAATTTCGACTTTGCAAATTATACCGGGTGTTAGAAAAGTATAGGAACGGTGGAAAATCTCGAACAGTTTGCATGAAATAAAAAAATACGTGTCAAAAATTTTTCAAAAAACTATTTACTGATACTAAAATGACCTTCCCACCTACCACCCTGTGGGTGGGGCGAGGGGCAACTTTAAAATTTCAAATGGAAACCCCTATTTTTTATTGCGGAATCGGATTCTACGGCAAGAAATACCTAAATTTTATTCCGGACATTCTTTTCGATTCTTGCATGGTGTTGCTGTAATCGCAAAAAATGAAAAGAAAACATCTATCCAATGACATTGGACTCGACTCTCCCACCCCTAACCCAGTGGGTGGGGCGGGGGTAACTTTGAAATTTGTAATGAAAATCCCTATTTTTTATAGCGGATTCGGATTCTACGGCCAAAAATACATGAATTTTATATCGGGCATTTTCTTCTATTTTCGCAAGGTGTCGCTGCAATCGCAAAAAATTTAGTGGAAATATGAAAGTTTTGAACGCGTACTTAAAAAAATACGAAAAGTAAAACTACTGATCTCAGAGTGAATGGTTTCCCGAGCTGTTTTGAGAACAGTGATTTTACACGGTCGTGCGGAAATTACAACAACTATTAACATTCTGTAAATTTATTAGCAGCTAGTAATTTTCAATTTACAGTTTTTACAGGACAATAAGAAACTCGATTTAAAAAAAAAACTAACAGTGGTTTTACCTCTTAATTCAGCCACTTCAGACAAGTTCTTGTTCCCAGCCAATGAAGGCAAGGAGGTAACTAACTTTAAGGCAAGGTGAGGATTTCGGCCAGTTGAGGCAATTAGCTTACAGCTTAACTGCTAACTAGCAGGTTCTAATTTCAAGATTATAGCAGGTGTTCAAAATGGTGCCCATTGACTTCTTGGCATTGTCTGAGACGAACGTAAAAATTTTCAATAGCACTTCTTATCATTTGAGATGGTATTTCTTCAAAAACGTTTACTGTGCGTTGCCTCAGCTCTTCCAAATGACGAGGTTTAGTGAAGTAAACCTTAACCTTCACGTAGCCCCAAACAAAATAATCAAGTGGCGCGAGGTCGGGAGATCTTGCTGGCCATTCAATAGTTCTTCTTCGATCATCCATCGAATTTCGAAAGTACTATTCAAATAGTCCCTAACAATATCCCGATAGTGTGGAGGAGTCCCATCTTGCTGGAACCAAACACTATCGAACTCATCACCAGCAATCTCTTGTATTGTGGGAACTATTTGATTTGTCAACATTTCCAGGTATATTTCTCCATTCAAATTTCCATCTATGAAAAACGGTCCTATGATTCGATCCCTGGAAACTCCTGCCCAAACATTTAATTTTTGTGGATACTGCGTGTGTGTTTCAAGCATCCAGTGAGGGTTTTCGTCACTCCAATATCTGAAATTATGGCGATTAACTTTTCCACTGAGTTCGAAAGTTGCTTCACCTGAGAAGACAAGTAGAGATGACAAAAAATTTGTGTTTTGGTTACTCCTTTCCATCATTAATTCACTAAATTCAAGTCGCCGATCAAAATCATCTTCATTTAACTCTTGGTGAAGGTGAATTTTGTATAATGAACTAAAAATGCACTCATATCAAGCTGTTGACTGGCTTTTCTGATTGATAACCTTCGATTTTCAACAAATGCCTGGGCCACTTCCATTTGTCTAGCTTCCGATGTTTCAGATTTTGGTCTTCCAGATTTTGGGCGGTTTTTATTTGTCCTTGTGTCTAGGAATCGTTTGATGGTACGGGACACAGTAGATTTCGAAATTCTCACTTCATCTACACGGAAAGTTGCGTTGAATAAAATCACAACTTCATCATAGAACCTTTCTTTATCGTCCCACCCTCGCATCATTAAAAGAAAAACTGTCTCTTCCTCTGTTAAAGTAGCCATTATGCAGAAAAAAACGCGAGAACTAATGAAAAATAAAATAACTTTTTTCGTACAAAAATGCTCTCCTGCCTCTGCATAAGTTGGAAGCAACTGAACGTTCTCGTAGAAATTTCACAAAACAAATACTGTTATTAAGAACACTTAAAAAAAAACATTCATAAAGACCAAGGTATCACAGATATTGTTTTTTAAACTGAATGATTTTTTGTCAACACGAGTAGCTAGAGTTTGTAAATATTTACAAACTTATGGACGCTTAAGGTTCATTTAAATTTTGTGCGATTGAAGCGACACCTTGCGAGAATCGAAAAAAATGCCCGATATAAAATTCACGTATTTTTGGACGTAGAATCTGAATCCGCTATAAAAAATAGAGATTTTCATTACAAATTTCAAAGTTGCCCCCCGCCCCACCCACTGGGTTAGGGGTGGGAGAGTCGAATCCAATGTTATTGGATAGATTTCGTAAAAATAACAAATACGTGTTTTTCAGTTTTTGAATCGGACGTTTTTTTATGAGCACAAGACGCTACTCTTGAAACAGTAATGTTTTCTTTTCATTTTTTGGATTACAGCGACACCATGCAAGAATCGAAAAAAATGTCTGGAATAAAATTGACGTATTTTTTACCGTAGAATCCAATTCCGCAATAAAAAATAAGGGTGGCGGGTGGGGAGGTCATTTTGGTATCAGTAGATAGTTTTTTGAAACATTTTTGACACGTATTTTTTTATTTTTCGATTTGATGCAAACGGTTCGTGATTTTCCACCGTTCCCATACTTTTCTAACACCCGGTATACAAGAAATAGTGCACTTAGAACATTTAGTACTCTGCGTAACATATTTATTTTATAGGTGATGTTTGGGTTAATAAGTACTGTAGATTTCTTCGACAATATTCAACAAATCAAGGATACAACGCTTGAATATTGCTGGGGTATTAGAACAGCTGGTAAAAAAGTAGAAAATGAAATATTATGCGAATGCCATATCATTAAAATAAGTATAATTGTCATGACTGCAATGTCTGTTGGGTGTAATTTAATAATGGCGTTACCTTTAATTGGAGATGAAGGAAACTTCAATCCCATAAACCTTGTAATGCAGATCTATTTTTCATCATGGATGCATAAGATCTCGCACCTTATTTGTTTCTTCTTTGCATTTGTCCTTGGTTGTGGTATAGTTTACCCTGTTTGTGTATGTGTGTACATGTTGAGTCATTTAAATTTTCAACTGAAGTTGTTAAATGAGCATGTACGAAGAATAGCTGAAGATTTCAACTTATCCACAGTTGGTAACATCAATGATGACGTAGAATACCAATCAGTTATTTACCAACGACTTATTACATGCATTGCACAACATACCAACATCAGAAAGTAGGCAGCCTTCTATAAACTTTATTTAGCGTCAATGTAACAAATTCGCACACTTAATACCTTTTAAGAGAAACTTTTAATGATGTGTACAGGAGATATAAGACAACAATAACAACAATAATTTCGTGGTAACTCTCCTAACATTTAAATATCTTCTACCACTTTAGATCAGTCATCGGGTAATTGAAACATTCAATGTAAAATGGTTTGAATATGATAATAAATAATGATAATAAACACGTGAAATACACCGAAGAAATCGGGCCATGACAACTCGGACAATCCTTGCCATTTAGCAATAGATAATAATATGGGATCCCGCTGTAGGTCCCATTGAGGTATCGATTTCGTCGATGAAACCTACAAAACATAACATGAGTTTGGATAAATGCAAAGGTTGTCGGGAAAATGTGTGTTATCACGAAGCTAATCAATTTATTAAAGCAATTCGTATGACTGGTGGTCGAGAGGTGAGCGCACTTGCCTCTCACCCAAAAGTTCCGGGTTCGATCCCCGGTCGCGGCAGTGAAAAATACTGTGAGAGGGATTTTTCCACTACACACGGATATTGGGTGTGTGTGTCCCTTGTCTCTAAATGTGTAGCCCACTCCTACACAAGGCTCTTCTAGAGCCTTCCGGGATAAAGGGGGTCGTAATTACCTGTGGCGTTATTATTATTATTAATTAGCAAGTTAAGGCGCGACGTGGCAATCGCGATTAATCACACGGACATCGCATCACCGGGTTTGAATCCTGGCTCGGCACTGGCACTGTTGAAGGAAATGGTTGTATGTCCGCGTTTTTTCAAAGCCCCGGCTTCTGGAATTGGGGGTTGTCTAATTTCTGTGGTGTTTATTTATTATTTATTTATTAATAAGCCAGGGTTGGTGGCAGGTTGGCGCGCAGAACCTGAGAAAATATTTTGCTCGAAAAAAACATTTTTTCTTCGGCCAAAGAATTGTTGAAAAAAAAAAATTTCTTCATTAATTTATCTTTGCGGGCTCAAAAAAAGTCGTTGTGCTATTTCTTATTCAATTTCTTGCACTGAAAAAAATGTTTTCTGGCTCAAATTTTTTTTAATGAATTTTTACACTAAACAGCGTATCATGTCAGAAAGTGTGGATGACCGCAGTTTTTCTTTCCAATCAGTCGATGGTCGTATTTTCAAAGCCGAAAAAGAAGACCTGCTATGTATAAATTTTTATTTCAAATTATCTCCCGAACTAACATGCAATAAACTTTTATCTTTACATTAATCTGAATGGAATATGAAACACACAATTTTAAAAGACACCAACAAGGGGGCCTTCTAAGTGGGGGGAAGGGGGGGTTCAACGATTTCAATCTTTTTTTTGTGAAACTAGAACTTGCTCTGTTTGTTAGAATGGACCTTGGTTTTTGCTACTGTCATTATCAAGAGAAAAAAGGAATCAAGAAAAAATTGTTAAGAGAAATAGTGTCAGAAGGGAAACTCTCAGAAATCAAATCCAGGGCATCAATCTGCCTACGCCACTGATCTCATCGTGGTCAAGAGAAAAATGGCTGTCAACTAGACTACTTATAATGACTCAAATCCGGTGTTTTAATTAATGAACGCCATTTTCCAAATGGTGTTTTCAAACTGGCATTGTTTATTTCACCTACACTTTGTAATGTTTATTAAATGTAGGGCAGCGATACAATCTAATTATCAACATATCTAAGAGTACATGTGGATTTGTTTCTACTGTGTATGTCTTTTTTAGATTATCAATATTCTATCGGAGCATATCTAAGCTGGTTATGCTGTATACTCCATTGGCATCAGTGGTACCTGTAGCAGCTTGTTACTTCATATACTATGTAAGTTCTATCATACTTCGTTAGTAAAATATTATATAAACTGGTTACTCATTCATAAAAAATATAAGCGTATGTACAGGGTGATTATAAAAGCAGCAAAAAAGCAGTTTAATGGTAATTATTATTTAACGGCTGATAACAAGTCCAAAGCGGCTTGGAAAATAATAAATAATAGTGTCCAAAATAGTAAAAATGTTAATAGAATACCCGATATTATAGCGAACGACAAAAAAATTACTGATCCTAAGGAAAAATCTGACTATTTTAATAACTATTTTATCGCTTTACCTCAGACAAAAATTGGTATGTTGGACTGAATTTAAAGTTGATAAAGACTTTCCCACTATATTTGTTAACTCTGTGTATGAAGAAGTTGTTATTAATATTATTAATGATTTGAAATGCTCTAATTCTGTAGGGATCGATTACATAAGTGCTAATATCTTAAAAAGCTGTGTGAATTATATAGTTGCCCCTCTGACTTATTTAATAAACCTTTCTATAGAATATGGAGTCTTTCTAACAATTTTAAAGACTGCCAGGGTCATACCACTATTTAAAAAAGGTGAGCCTTCAAGTGTTGAAAATTATAGACCAGTTTCGTTACTATCCACAATTTCCAAAATATTGGAAAGAATCATTTTTAATAAAATAACAAATTTTCTTACAAAATATATCACATAATGCCCAACATGGCTTTAGAAAATCTAGAGCATCACAATAAGCCATTTTCGATTTTATAAATATTTTATACAAAAATTTGGATAAAAACAAAAAATCAGTGGGTTTATTCATGGATTTAAGTAAGGCGTTTGATCTAGTTGATCATGAGCTACTTCTTGGCAAATTAAATGCGTATGGACTCAGAGGTAATATAAACAAATGGATCGAATCATATCTTACTGAGAGGACGCAAATAGTGGAAATAGAAGGCACTAAATTGGAACAACTACATATAAAATACGGTGTGGCGCAAGGTTCTGTCCTTAGGCCGTTATTATTTCTATTGTTTGTGAATGATCTCCCCAGTATTGATCAAGATAGTAACCTTGTCATGTTTGCGGATGATAACAGTTACTTATGTTCCGATAATATCAGATCTAAGGCTATAAAACAGGTGCAAATTATGCTTGATAAATTAATTAATTGGTTCAACGGCAACAGACTAGTTCTGAATAAAGACAAAACAATCCTCATTAACTTTACCTCAAAATAAAATATAATAAACGAAAGTTGCATAGTCAGAATAAAGGGCAAAACTATTGAACAAGTATCTAATACAAGGTTTTTGGGAGTGTATTTAGGTAATAACTTAAATTGGGAAACACATGTAGATGTGCTTTACAGAAAATTGTCACCGGTGTGCTATGCGCTATACAGATTACGGGAACTCAGCAGCTGCTAGATATTAACGTCATACTATTATGCACAATTCTACAGTAGAGTAAAATGTGGAATTTTGTTTTGGGGCAATTCGTGTCATTCAATAAGAGTATTTCGCTTACAAAAAAGGCAGTCCGATCGATACTGGGAATATGGAGATTGACTTCTTGCAGTAGACTATTTAAACGATGAGGATTATTAACTATAGCAGACATTTATATTTTGGAAACGCTATTATTTGTTAAGCATAACTACATGTTATTTCATTCAAATAGTTTTTTTCATGACTATAATACCCGGAGAAACAATAATCTATCTATACCACTGCACAATCGAAATTTAACTGAAAGTAATCCTGCCTATATGGGAATAAAAATATATAATAAGTTATCTGATTACATAAAGAACACTGAAAATATCAAATTATTTTAGAAACAAGTTTTAAATTTGCTCAAACAAGAAAACTTCTATAATCTCTCTGACTATTTTAATTATAATCATGGGTTTGTGTAACAATATTGTATTATTATTATTATTATTATTTTAACAATTTTAAGTGCTGAATGTATCGACTATTCTAATTATTGTCTATTCTAAATGTATTTTAACTCTTGTTTATTCTAAATGTATGTAATTGACGTGTCCTATACAAATTATGTACTAATTGCGCGATGTCTTGGACTAAATAAATATTATTATTATTAAGTATATGTATTAAATCATTTAATATGAGAACTGTAAGACTGCTAATTGGAAACACCCCCGCACACATATTTATTGTTTGTTTTTTTTTATTTTTAACATCGATAAAACTTCAGTGACATAAACACAAACATACTAGGGGGCGAGCGTAGGTGCGTCTTTACTATGTACATACTTCGGTATGCGATGTAAAGCAACGACAGGCGCAGTTAGTACTTGGATGGGTGACCATTCCAACGGAAACCGCGTTCTCGCCTCACACATCTTCCAGCGGCTTGTATATCAGTGTATGCGCGGAAGCTATACAACCTTAGGCGATGGTTGTATAGGAGATATACCATCCTTCGGAGGGGATGTAAAGCCGTCGGTCCCTTGTCTATTAAATGTTAGGCAAGTAAAAGATCCCTACTCTTCTTAAGGGAAGAGGTTCGGCAAAATTCCTGGTTGGGGGTAGCTCGTCTACAGGCGTCGGTGTTAGGCCTCAGGAGCGGAAATAGGCCGATGTTAAATAAATGTATAAAAAAAAACAAACATACTAGTTAACACATAGGTAGTATCGAACAGCACATTCTCATGCAGATCGTCAGCATATTTAAGAAAACGTACAATCTAATTTTTCTTTTTAGGAAGTCAGTCCTCGCAGCAACTTTCGGATGATATTCGTACTGGTGCAATTTACTGTGGAACTCATAACGATATCAATTTCTGGTCAGCACTACGATGACAATGTTAGTGGCAAATAATTAACTTTTCTTCCTTACTTTATAACGGCTGTGGTCAAATTACAAGCCTAATTTTTCAACTATTATGTGGAATTGGTGACAATGTTGTTTATTTCAAGACTTCTTGAAGCAGTTGTTGCTTCCAATTGAACCAATTTACGTCAAATAATTGTAGAGAAAATTGTTTGTATTATATCATCACTTCAAAAGGGGGCTCTAAAATATTGAACACCCTGTTGGTTTGCCTAGATTAATGCAGCAATGCAGAGTATCCCAACCAAAAATTGCCACCCTTAATAATTTTTGTGGTATATACTTTCTGAAAAATTACCAAAACGACCGTCGGGGTCAACAGAGTTAAACATTTCGACATTTTGTTGCAACAATCCGTCAACTTTTGAGTAATTAGTTTATGAAGGGATGAACTGGAAGAAGAGGTCCGTTGGAATAGTCAACCAGGTCAGTCGATCTCACTCCATTTCGAATCTCTTGGAGATTTAGATGGGAGAATTGCCCCTCAACCAGATTAGTTAAAAAATGTTCGCTCATAATTTGAAGATAGATGATACAGCTGTATGCAGACTAGTGCAGGTTATTTTGAGCAAAATGGGTATAGATAACTTAAACTGCTTCTGTCTTCATTTTTTCTCTCAGACCTAAAACAGTGAGTTCTATTTTCCAGGAAGGAATATAATTACAAATGGAGATTTATGTAGAGAATTGAAGGATCTTTCCAATGATATATAATGGCTGTTTTAATTCTTTAAAGGTTGCCTATTTAGGATAACGGGATAATGATGAGTATACATATAGTGGGGTCGATCTGACATTAAAACTGGTTTGATTTTCTTTTTGCTATGTTATGAAGATGGACCCCCTCTATCATCCGGAAAATTTTCGAACTTTTCGCGAGGAGTGGGGGGGAAATTTACATGTAAAGATAGAGAAAATCAGTTTTTAGGACATAACTTGACTCGTCGAAATTGGTCCCGAGATATTGCGATTTGAATGTACGGATTTCTATACGGATTTTTCGCTGTGGCGGGAACATACTGTCGTGAACAGAAAAAAATAGGAGAACTTTTTTTCTAATGTAAATCTGTCTCTATTTGAATGTGTAACGAGTAGCCGAAATAAAACAGATATCACTTTTGATTTATTTTTTATTTTAATGCTGTAGTTATTGCTATAGTAAATGATGGATGGTTAATGAGACAAATTGCACTGCGTTATAGCAGTAACAAAAATTTGGAGTGTAACATTTTAAGAAAGCGGAGAATAAACGGCACGATTAGTAGAAATCCTGGATTAAAGGACAAAGGATATCCTACTTAACAAGAAACTAACTATTAATATTTCGTTATTGCACCATTTCTATTTATAACTGCTATAAGTCTGTTTGGCATAGAATTAAATAACCTTATACAATAATCATTAGTAATAATATTTTCCCATGCATTATTTAATATTTCCAGAAATTCTTCGGCATTCCGTGGTCTCACATTTCGTTTTTGGATACTTCTTACGAGTAGTCCCCATACTTCTTCCACAGGGTTAAGATCTGGACTATGACTGGGCCAGTTAAGAACATTGATGTTATCTTGAAACCAGTTAGTTACGGTATGAGCAGTATGAACGGAACAATTGTCTTGCTTAAATATGAACTCATTATTAGGAAATAATTGTGACACAGAAGGGAGCATAATATTGTATAAAATCCTAATGTACGTTTCACTATCAAATTGTTCCTCAATATGCTACAAAATACCAGGACCACGTGCCGATATCCAAGCTCACATATTGACGGAATATCTACCACTTTTATCATTGTTAGATATATATTTCTCATCCAATCGGGTATTCGGAGGGCGGTAAACACGAATACGACCGCTGTGTGTTGACTGGAAAGTTTTTTCGTCTGTAAAGATTACATTGTTCCAAAAATTTACATCATGCGCTAAAAATTCAAGCGCAAATCCTACTCGAGCTTCTTTATGTTCGGCTTTAAGCAAGTATTTCTGTGCTGCTGCATGACAGCGTAGCTCTGATTCTCTTACTCGCCGGCGACCAGTACTACTCGATCTAGGAAAATTCGTTTCTTCGGCAGCCTGAATAACTAAGTAAAATGGATTTTCTACTAAAGCATTTACCAATTGCAAATCTTGTTGTTAAGTTGATATCCTTCGTCGCCCTGATCCAGGATTTCTACTAATCGTACCGTTTATTCTCCACCTTCTTAAAATGTTACACCGAATTTTTGTCAATATTATAACGCAGTGCAATTTGTCTCATTGACCATCCATCTTCTGCTTTAGCAATAACTCCAGATTTAACTAAATCCCTTATATGAGGCATATTAGTTTCTTGCTCACTAGCAATAAATTATGACAACTAACTGACAATGTCACAAAAATTAAAGTTAGATGTACACAACTAGATTTTAACAAAATACCGTTATAAGACTTGTCTTATTTTTTTTGCTCACGACCGTAAATTTCAAGTCGATAGGTTGATTATGGGGGGAGGGGGAAGGGTAAGCGTAAATGAAATTTAAACTGCTGTACCTACGCAATTTTTTCGCAAATCGCGCAGCAAACGTGACATTGAGTACCAATGTGCCGACCTTGAGTTGCGAAATAACCAATTTACTGTTGTTATTATTTTTAGAAAAAATCATTTTTCGCCAGGAAGTAAAGGGGCGGGGGAGATTTTTTTTTCGCCATCGAATGTGGACTCCTTTGATTTCAGCCTGACAAGATTGCGATGGGACGATTAGGAGAGAAGAGGGAGGTCCGCAAAATCGACCCCACTAATGGAAATTTTACGCCAAATAGCGCCATTCTTAAAAACATTCCATGTGTTTTATGAATTTTGCAGAAAATTTATATCCTTAAAGCTTCTTTTGGTTGGGACACCTGTATCTAAAGGATTGGATAATTTCATGTTAAATAAAAAGCAAATTTAAATCATTTTCCAGAAAAAATATTTCAATTATTGAGAAACTTGGCTTATTGAAATCTTACATTTTTTAGAACTCGATGTTGTTTAATACCGTTAGCCAAACTCCATGGATTTATTGGAATAAAAAAAATCGGGAAGCTTTGCTACTGTTACTCACGGCTTCATTAAATCCTATTTCAGCTAGCACTTATGTTGGTGTCGAACTAACTTATCAGTTGCTGTTAAAGGTTAGTGGTAAGATGAAAATAACTGACTCTAAATATTTGCCCAGAAATGTATTAACATTTAAATTAAACTAATTTAAAGTAACTTAATTTGATGTGAAATTTCTGAGAAAAAAATATATTTAAAATTTTGCAAAATTGATCACGTCTTTGTGTCAATGTTGATAGACAATTCTCTTTGAAGAAAATTGCATAATGCTGCTCGAAAAATATTGATTAGTGGTTAATTCTATTTTTTTATTTTAGTTTCAAAAGTGGATATATAGTGTGGCAACAGTGTTGTACTAACCATAAGTATACGAGATTATGCACCAAGCCACGTTGTTGAAAATTAACCATTGCACGTTACATGCAATTTTAGAGATTGCTTAAGGAAGGACCACAAATGTCCACAACAGATTGATTGGCTATTAAATTTTTTTCTACGCTTATTATAGACTATAACAAAGAATGCTTGTATTCGATAATAATATTTACTTTTGAGACAGTTTCTTATTTACTTAATAGTTAAAAATGCTTGTAGAGTCATAGATCGATTGCATTTTGTAGGTATAATAGTTATTATATTCACGCTCACATACCTCAGGAGAAACTAGACTTTATGTGCACTTATATGTCACTATGTGTTTAGAATAGTTCTGTAATTATATGCATTTTATATGCTTTCACTGTTGATTGAATAAAAGTTTTGAAATCGTTTGTATTTTAATTTGAAACCTGTTCATTAAAGAATATTGGCAGTCGTCCGGCCCAGTCGAGTTAGACCCTCAAAGAAAAAGAAACAAACAAAATGCTGATTGATACTTTCCGTAGTGTTAGGCTAGAAGATATAAAAAATAGTTTGGGCAAATATAGATGGGGTTGTTTTGATAAATGCATTTAAATAAGAGAAAATAATTTTGGTAGACGTCACACAAAATGCCATAGATATAAAAAAATACGTATTATTTAATTTTGCAGAACACAATTTTATACATACCAATAAATCCATGCTTAAAGTTCAAATGAGTCTTTTAATTTGTAACTGCCATGCGCCCTATTAGAGCGCTTTAGACTTAACTTACTCAAAAGTGTGTGAAAAATTAGTATCTTGGTTGTATATGTAATACTGAAAAATGGGATATAAAATACTTTATGCTACAAGAATTTTATTTCCAAATCAACACTTTCACTGACTATTTCCAAAATTAAGGGATGGCGTTCTAAAGCGCGAAGTACTCTGTTATTCTTCCTTTAATTCATATATGTTATTTATATCAATTTTAAAACGTTATTCTCTTTATTGTTTGACATAGTTCGTCAATTCTGGGGCATGTTACTTTTCTAGTGTTGAATAAACAACGGTTAATTACATGTGATACGAAATCGGTTGCTAGTTTTGGAAAAATATCGATAACGATCTGTTTTGTTCTGTATTTTCTATTATATAAATTACACAATCCCAATTTTTCTTATTTTACTAGGTTTATAAAAAAATGAAATTTTTTTAACGCATTTTTAAAAAGCGCAATTGTAATTCGTCTATTTTTTATTATATATTCTGACAGTATGCAGAATTTTAGCCATTTTAATATTCTTTGGAAGACAAAATCTACAGGAATTGGGCTATAAATGGAGTTGACAATTAAAAAAATATGTATCTTATAAACCGGGTAACTTACAGTTTTAAAAATAATGGAATCTGGAATTTGGGAAATCAAATGTAGGTATCAACGGCCACAGTTTGACCATTCGGTGGTAAAAAAATCACTTCCGGTATGGCCGGAACTCACTTTTCTCATAAAGCTGAATTTTATATCTCCAATGCTTTTTTCAGATTTAAAATCGGATGAAAAATAACCTTAGAAATGGAATTCATTTGCTATTTCTAGTTGGCTTTGGAATTCAAGAACACATTTAAAAAATTTCGAAGTAAACTTTGAATTTGAATAAAAGGGTATTTCTCAACAAATTAAATGTAAAATTGGCCTACTTTTGTTCATTTGCTTGGGTTTAGGAGTGTTTTTCCCATTTTTCCATTTCATGGAAATTCAATTTGTTATAACTCCAATTTTTCAAACGGTTAATTACATGTGATACGAAATCGGTTGCTAGTTTTGGAAAAATGTCGATAACGATCTGTTTTGTTCTGTATTTTCTATTATATAAATTACACAATCCCAATTTTTCTTATTTTACTAGATTTATAAAAAAATTAAATTTTTTTAACGCATTTTTAAAAAGCGCAATTGTAATTCGTCTATTTTTTATTATATATTCTGACAGTATGCAGAATTTTAACCATTTTAATATTCTTTGGAAGACAAAATCTACAGCGATTGGGCTATAAATGGAGTTGACAATTAAAAAAATGTGTATCTTATAAACCGGGTAACCCACAGTTTTAAAAATAATGGAATCTAAAATTTGGGAAATCAAATGTAGGTATCAACGGACACATTTTGACCATTCTGTGGTAAAAAAATCACTTCCGGTATGGCCGGAACTCACTTTTCTCATAAAGCTGAATTTTATATCTCCAATGCTTTTTTCAGATTTAAAATCGGATGAAAAATAACCTTAGAAATGGAATTCATTTGCTATTTCTAGTTGGCTTTGGAATTCAAGAACGCATTTAAAAAGTTTCGAAGTAAACTTTGAATTTGAATAAAAGGGTATTTCTCAACTAATTAAATGTAAAATTGACCTACTTTTGTTCATTTGCTTGGATTTAGAAGTGTTTTCCCCATTTTTCCATTTCATGGAAATTCAATTTGTTATAACTCCAATTTTTCAAATAGTATCCTGTGTGTTTTATTTTTTTATCAGATTGAGTGGCAAATTTGCTTTAGACTGGTTTTTCCCGATTAAAAATTGAATATAATTAAAATAAATATTAAGCTTTTTGTAGAAGCGTTTCGAATTGTGTCTATAATCTTGAAGTAAGTCATGAAAAACAGATGAAAAATTGCACATAGCATATGTCAAATGAAATAGAGTCGTATTTATTATTTGTAAATTTATAATTAGGTGCTTTATTCAAAATAAGATATTATTTACGATGCAATATATATACAAAATGAAAAGGTAGATTTATTTTTAATTTAGGGCAAATGTCAGAAAAATGCCCATGCGGCCGCACGTATATATTATGAAAAATATCCCGATCGTCGTCAACCATACCGGCAGTATTTTAAAATTCTAGAAGAGTCATTCCGAAATGAAGAAAATATTGACATGGCAAAGGACAGATTTATAGTAAGCGAAGAAATTGAGACAAATGTATTGGTTTACACTCATGTGTACCCAAATGTGTCTATAAGAGAACTAGCAAATATTGGTTGTGAGACAGTAAGACGTATATTAAAAGAAAACATGGTTTTAAATGCTACAAATACCAATTGTATCAAAAATTATATGAAAACGACAGAAACATAAGACTGATATTTTGTAATTGGTTTACTTAACACGTATACTTAAACAATAGAATTTTATTTAATGATGAATTTCGTTTTACGAATAATTTCATATACAATAGACATAATCTATATTATTGTTCTAAAGAAAATTTACATGAAATGTTTGAAGGTAACCATCAGCATAGATTTGGGGGTGAATGTATGGGCTGGAATATTCGGTACAATAATTATTGGTCCTATACTATTTCAAGGGCCACTAACTGGCGCGCGTTAATTAACCTTTTTGCAAAATGAAATAGAAAATGAACTGGATGAACTTTCCTTGACAGATTTCAGACAAGATGGAGCACCGGTTTTGTGCAAAGCGCAAAGTTTAACGTGGAATGGAACTATTAGGTGGCCTACTAGGTCACTAGACATAACCCCACTTGATTTTGTCTTTAGGGTTATTTGAAGGACAAAGTATACTCAACGCCGTCTGCAACATTGTTTGAATCCATAACTCCAGTCATGTTACAAAGTTTTACGAGAGAAACTATTCGAAGAGCGAACAAGTTTTCTGAAATGGGGGTGGGGTTTACAAGTCTGGGATTATTTAACCGACAAAATACAAAATATTGGTTACAAGAAAATCAAAATTTATTACGGGATGGTAACTTTCCCCATAAATAATTAACATGTCCACTATTTCATCTCTTGTATAAATTTGCGGCATTTTGAACACAATTAACAAGAATTTTAAAGACACAACAAAAATACCGTTAAACCAACAAATGTTTGACAAGCTAAATATTTCATTGTTTTCAAAGTCACCTTAGTTATTTCTTAACATTTAATTAGAACAAAATTGTATTTTCTTTTAGGTGTAATTTTGTTTCTATTTATCGCACATTTTAATAAGATATATGAATAAATTCCTTGTTAATAGTACTAATAAATGGTACTACGGTACCGATATGGTTTCATTTGAAAAAAATGCATTTTCCCCAAAAACAATTTTGGTGAATTTTATTTGCTCATAAATCACGTAATTTAGTGTTTTTAACGGGATTTCGAGTTTTGTAGCATTACACGGGTCATTTAGAATAAATCGGAACCGTCATGGCACACTTAAATGAGAAACTAAAAATTATATTATAAAAAAAAATTGATGTTTGAAATATCACTTATTGGGAACGTTGGATTAAGAAAATTATGCAGAATTCAAAAATACAATAATATACAGGGTGTTCCACTCAAAAATCGAAAGTTAGTGTCACTTCCGACGGAACAGGAAGTGAAAAAAAAAATCAATTGTATGTCAAAAAGTACCGCTTATTATGTATGTACTATATCCTAAATTTCATTGAATTACCTTCAAAACTAAATAAGAAAAGTGGGGTATTATACCATGATCCTGTTACACCCGGTATAAATGCCTAATATACGCAAAAACAAATTTGCAGGAGCTTAAGACACATGATAATAATCACACTTATAATACGGGACACGGGAAGCTCCTGTCAATCCCGCTTCATAAAACAGCCAGGTTTAAAAAATCACTCCACTAGAATAGAATAGAATAGAATAGGGTAGGGTAGGGTAGGGTAGCGTAGCGTAGCGTAGAGTAGAGTAGAGTAGAGTAGAGTAGAGTAGAGTAGAGTAGAGTAGAGTAGAGTAGAGTAGAGTAGAGTAGAGTAGAGTAGAGTAGAGTAGAGTAGAGTAGAGTAGAGTAGAGCAGAGTAGAGTAGAGTAGAGTAGAGTAGAGTAGAGTAGAGTAGAGCAGAGTAGAGTAGAGTAGAGTCGAGTAGAATAGAAGAGAACAGAACAGAACAGAATACAATAGAATAATGTTTATTTATCAGATATAGCATCATACTAATAATAGCATCATACGTTATAATAGACTCCCTGATAATTTTAGACACCACGTATCCAAATATAAGACTCAAATTAAAAAGATCCTTGTAGAAAGTGCATTTTATAACGTCGATGAATTCTGAAAGACTAATGCCTAGCAGAAATAGAATATTGTGTGTTAATGTTAAGATACATCTGTCTGTTGCTTTCTATTTGTTTTTTACTTATTTTAAAAATATATGAAAATCTAGATTTTTATCTATTTTAAACTGTTTGTGATTTTTCTTATTATACTATAGTATATATTTTATATCTTTCTAACTATTTTATGACTTATGTATTATAGTTGTGACTGTTTTTATATGACATGCTATATGTACTTTCTTTGAATTCAATCATGGTAAATAAATATTTCTGTTTCTATTTCACTAATGTAAATTTCTGTTTAAAGTGTTACGAGAAACGATTTATTAAAATAATTTTAGTTATATTCACCAAATGCAGAAGGAATTGAAACTAGTCAATTATTATGCATACAATCCTTTTTCATAATGATTTCATCGGCATTTTCGATTACTAGTAATTATCGATCCAGGACACAATTTTACATGATAGTTTCACTTATTTACTAATTAGTTCTCTACTTGAAGATACTTCTGGTTTTATAGGGAACTCGATCTATAGCATTGCTGCCTGATGTAAATAAATACGTTGCTATTACTAGCTCACCTAAACGAATAAATCAAAATATTTGATGCATAACAATTTATTTGTATCTAGTCAATAGTTCTGCAAATATGATGCGGGATCTATGGAAGACCCTTCGCACGTTCGTTTGTCGAAGTGAACGCGTGCGGGTCCTGATGGTCAATTATTTCTACCAAAGCGTTTGCAAAATAGTTTTAACGTATTATTATTTCTTTCGTATAAATAAAAACCGTCAATTTAAGAGATATATCTGTGTAATTTCCATTATCTCTTGCAAAGTGCCATTACTTTAAAATTGATGGGTGACAGTTCGCCGATATGTTATAATAAAATAACCGTGCGCTCTGTTTTGCAATGGAAGGTATTAAATATGTGTATCCAGGACAATGGTGTTGAAGTTAATAAAGGGCGCTATAAATAATAAATAATATATGACTACTCGAGAAGTCGAAAAACATCCCCGAACGTTTTGCCTTACATTAATAATAAAACAATGTGTAAAGTTTTATTTGAATATACGGTATTTATGTTGAAAATCCATGACAATTTTACTTTTCCAAGGGCTACCTTTCACTGTGAAGTTTTAAGTTACTACTCATTATGACCCGCTTTGAGAACATCTGCTTTGGAATGATGTACGAGGATTGGTATAAATAATAAACATGTTTTTTAAATCTCAAATTCTCATCCAGTCATAAACTTAGGTTCTTACAGTTTTCTGAAATACCTCACTAACGTTTATAATCGAAAGCCATTGCTTCGTTTCTCAGTTATACAGGGTTACTGGTAATTCGATACATTCCTTTGGATATGTGATGGGGCATGATCTAAGAAGTAAATTTAGCCCTAACATATATTATGCAAAACTCAATAGTTTTTGAGATATTTAATTTTTTTTATTTTTCTCAAAAAGTAGATCTTAATGTCCTAAAAGTTAATTTTCGAAAAATCTATTTGACATTTTTAAATTTTTTTTTACTGGATTACTTGTCCAATATTATAGATATCCGTTTGGAATGAAAAATATCTGGAAACATTTCGATCATGTGAACATCTGAAATAAAAACTTTAAATTTTTTTTTTTAAATCGGCTATGAAATTTACCTATTAGGTTTCTTCAAAAAAATATTAACGTAACACGCGTATAAATTATTTAAAAAACTGCCTTATTTCAATAGCTATCTAACAAGGTACAAATGTTCAATGTACTCTTAATAGTTCTAAGAAAATACTAGTAAAAATAACACAAGTAGTACGAATTTTATTTTTAGATAAACAGTAAAAAACATTTTAAAAGTAGAGTTTAATTCTTCATTAATTTCAAAGTTGTACTTTATTTTTTATATGTCTTGCTCAAAATGGGAGCCCCTATTCCGTATACAG
This sequence comes from Leptura quadrifasciata, assembly GCA_963675555.1. Lineage (NCBI taxonomy): Eukaryota > Metazoa > Arthropoda > Insecta > Coleoptera > Cerambycidae > Leptura > Leptura quadrifasciata. The sequence goes on along the minus strand of OY776681.1, from coordinate 4,879,523 downwards.
ACACGGCAGCGTCTTCTTATTTCCGTCCTTGTTACTCTGGTTGTCAGATTATGCCTTATGTGTTGGGCAGCATGGACTATCCTTTGTCTAAGGTTTTCTATAGTATTGACTGGTGTGGCATAGACCATCTCCTTCATATGACCCGATACGGAATAACCAAGGGGTGTTAGGTCAGGGCTTCGCGCTGGCCAAGGTATTGGGCCCGCTCTTCCAATCCAACGGTTAGGGAAACGTTGATCAAGTAACTGTCGTACTGTCAGCCGATAATGTGCTGGACAACCGTCGTTCTGAAACATCATTCGCTGTCTGACGGCGAGAGGAACATCTTCTAAAATCACCGCCAGATCATTTCTTTAAAAATTTTCATAGATTTCCCCGTTTAAATTTTGAGGAAGAAAGTGTGGCCCTATTAAATAGTGGCCAATGACTCCCATCCACACATTAATAGAAAACTTCATTTGGAAACTAGTTTCACGTGTTAGCTTGGGATTTTCCTCTGCCCAATAATGTAGGTTGTGAAAATTTGTTATACTCTCGCGATTAAATTTCGACTCGTCCGTCCATAAAATACTTGTTAAAAAATTTGCACTTTCTGCATCTGAATTTAACATAAAGCGGCATAATTCCACTCTCCTTCCAGGATCACCTTCCTCCAAGCCTTGGACAGGGGTATAGTGGTAAGGATGACATCCAACTCTACGTATCGTAGACCAAACTTTCCATTGTGACGCTCCGGTTAGTTTTGCGACTTTATTAGTTGAAATAGTTGGGTCTTCCTCAAAATACCTCAATATTTCTTCCTCATCATCTGGTTCATAAACGGGAGGAGCACCAGCGTCACTTCTTCTACATTTCACGGGGCCTGTTTCAGCGATATTTCGATATGCCGTACTGAATACACGTGCATTTGGTAAGCGGCGGTTAGGGTACCAAAGACCATATTCTCGGCGAGCTTCAGCAGCGTTGCCGCCACAGTATCCATAGACAAACAAGATATCAGCATATTCTGCGTTGGCATACGCGGCCATGGCACAGAAAATACAATAACAACAACTAATAACAACAACTACGAGCAAAATCACAATCTTCGATAACTAACTTAACAAGACCAACAAACTTAAGGGAATAAGAATGTCAGTTAATGACATATATGCACAAACGTCAAAGTCAAGGACTGACTGACTTAAATGAAAATGAACGATTAGTCGTTTAATAAATTCCGCCACCAGCATTATCTTTACTAATTTTTTATTAGAACTATCAAGGGTACATTAAACATTTCTACCTAGTTAGATACCTATTGAAATAAGGAAGTTTTTATAATAATTTGTACGCGTGCTACATTAATATTTTTTTGAAAAAACCTAATAGGTAAACAAGTTTTTATTTTAAATGTTCACATGATCGAAATGTTTCCGGATATTTTTCATTCCAAACGGATATCTATAATATTGGACAAGTAATCCAGTAAAAAAAAATTTAAAAATGTCAAGTAGATTTTTCGGAAATTAACTTTTAAGACATTAAGATCTACTTTTTTGAGAAAAACAAAAAAATTGAAATATCTCAAAAACTATGGAGTTTTGCATAATGTATGTTAGGGCTAGATTTACTCCTTAGCTCATGCCCCATCACATCTCCAAAGGAATGTATCGAATTACCAGTAATCCTGTATAAGACTAAAAATCATTAATTCGGTTTTAGTTGAATTCAGTCATAGTTTGTGAGGAATAGAAATATTAGAGAGCGATTTCGGGTCTTTATTAAACTTATCATTACCTAAAACTAAATTATCAATGTGAAATAATATGATAACCTATAAGCCATCTGCTCAACGATGCTTAATATTAGACTTAAGAATTGTATGGAAATCTGAAATATAAATAGAGAAATGAGCAATAGAGGACCAAGGACAGGCTCCTGTGATACCCCATATATACCAGGTAAAGTATAGGGAACACAATCATCCAACTTCATTCTTTGTTGACGATCAGCTAAATAGCTTATAATTAATGGGATAGAGTTAAATTGAAAGTCATAAATGTGAAACTTTTAACAAATAATTTATAAACATAATATTTTTAGACGCAAACTCCTCTATAAATCCTTATTTTACTATAAGGAAAGTAACCAGACTGCAACCAAAATTACAAATCTGGCGCGTTAAGTGTAATAATTGCATATTACCATCAAAACGCTAATGCTTTGATTGCAACAAACACCAGCCGAAAGACTGATCCTACTTAAAGGAGCTCCCTTGCCAGCCGTCACACACCACTTGCAGACTGCAGTTTCGAGCTGTTGGCTCTCGTCAGTGCAAGATAGGTATGCGACGACCGACCGTAAAGGGAGCTCCTTTAAGTAGGATCAGTCTTTCGGCTGGTGTTTGTTGCAATCGAGGCATTAGCGTTTTGATGGTAATATGCAATTATTACACTTAACGCGCCAGATTTGTAACTTTGGTTGCAGTCTGGTTACTTTCCTTATAGTAAAATAAGGATTTATAGAGGAATTTGCGACTAAAAATATTATGTTTAATATTCCGCCCTCTAAAAGCACATTTGAAATAATTTATAGTCTATTGTATCGAAGGCCTTAATATAATCTATAAGAACAAGGCAGCTAACTTTGCGTTTGATGTATCTGAACCATTCTACAAATGTATACAAAAGAGTTTGCGTCTTCCTAACAGTATCAAAATTTTGCATTCACTACAAACACAGCTATTGTCATCAGCAAAAATAACTATATTTTTATATCATTGGCAATTGGAAGATCATTTACAAATAAAATGGATAAAAGTGGTCCAAGGACAGAACCTTGTGGAAGCTCTTACTTAACATCTGAATGAGATTTCATTTTATTAATCTCTACTATTTTTATATACTCATCCTCAGTCCATAAGCTTCAAGTTTGTCCAAAAATAAGCAGCGCTCCACCAGATCAATAGCTTTAGTCAAGTCCATAAATAACCCTATAGTCTTTTTATTGTTATCTAGATTCTCTTAAATGTCATTTAGGAATTCAAAAATAGCTGAAGTTGTAGACCTATCTCTCCTAAAACTATGTTGAGCCTTATTTAATATATTAAATCTTGAGAAAAAATAAACGATGTTATTATGCAGGGTGGGACAATAGTGCGTCGGACCTCGATATCTCGAGTTCTACGATAGATAGACATTTTAAAAAAAAGTAGCAAGTAAATTAGATAAAAAAGTCTATAACTGGAAATTATTGTGTATATTAAGTATGTGTAGTATCTAGGATTTCACATATAAATTGAGTGGATATTGTTAAATAACCATAGGCAGTGTAAGTTGAAAATGATTTTGTCACTACTACATACCCTCAAAATAACTGAACATAAACAATTTTTCAGTCGTTTTGTGTGGAGAGTTTTCTTAATATCCATAATTCAATTTCATAAAGTTAATATATCTATCAAAATTTTTAGGGATAAGTTCTGAATTATCCTATATAGTGTGTAATTGCCTACACACGACTGCTATTTCTACTCGTTTTATTAAAATATAAATATTTATTTCCTTATAATACTTTTTTAAATAAAATTAATCTTGTTCCTTTATGTCTGTCTACTTTTATTATACTATAAATGTACTATTTTAACGACATTTCATATCTGCTTAATGTACTGTTATATATGAAAACGGATTAACTATTTATATATTTATGCACATATAAAGTTTGTATTTATTCTTCTTTATAAAAGCCTGCTTGCACATTAAAATTGTCGTAATAATTGAATATTTAATTACTGCCGCTAACTACGGTAACAATTATCGTTATCCGTAATGTCTTGTATGATATACCTAAGCATTTTCTGTGAAATTTTGTTTTATTTATAAATTGTCTGTGCTGTAGAGTTGAGCTAGTTGTTGTCAGACAAATATGAAGTCTTTATTTCAAATTAAAAATAAACGGATGGCAGGTAAGTAAGCAAGAAAGTATTATTTGTAGATTTAATTTTCTGTAATCGTCTCAAAAGTGACTGAAATGTAGTGAAAGTTACTTTAAGTACTCATTTTTATGTTATTCGGGGAGATAAAGAGGGGTGCACACTGTATATTTCTCAGCAGTAAAATATAAAATTCATGTCGTTTTTTTACGGAAACCGCGTTCTCGCCTCACACATCTTCCAGCGGCTTGTATATCAGTGTATGCGCGGAAGCTATACAACCTTAGGCGAGGGTTGTATAGGAGATATACCATCCTTCGGAGGGGATGTAAAGCCGTCGGTCCCTTATCTATTAAATGTTAGGCAAGTAAAAGATCCCTACTCTTCTTAAGGGAAGAGGTTCGGCAAAATTCCTGGTTGGGGGTAGCTCATCTACAGGCTTCGGTGTTAGGCCTCAGTAGCGGAAATAGGCCGACGTTAAATAAATGTATTATAAAAAAAGAAAAAAATGTCGTTTTAATTCCATGTTTACTGTATACTATTGTATTGTATATTATATATATTGTAGGCCGATCAGTATTATTTTCGTCTTTATAGCATATTACTCTTAAAGCATTAAAATTTTATAAATAACAAAATATACATGAGGTAAAATTAAACTATCCTGATTCAAGCAGGAGTTGTTTCAAACAACTAAATATTTTTACAGTTATTAGCGCATATACAGTATGGTAGAAATGTAAGAAAAAATTCATTATTTTATAGGCATATGGTTTTAAACAAAATAGGTCGATTTTACTTTCTTATCTATTTATTTCTAAATGTGGACCTTTTGATATACAATGTATTTCTAAAAAGTATTAAAACCAAGGACCACGGACTCAGAATAAAGTTGACATATCCTAAACTGATTTGTATGTCAAAAGGAAAATAGTTTAGGGTAAACATTTTTTAAAATTAAGTTTTCTAAAAGGCTAATTTGGAGGTAAACAACCCTTCCCTCTTACCCCCTTTTTTAGTGGTACACCTATGATTTTCTTGGTATATTGTATTTTATATACAATATAATTGTAAACTTTTTTATGTTGGTTTAATTTCATTTAACTAAACCATTTTCAAATGAAACTGGAAATACTACAATTATATAACCGTTTATAATAAATATGGCTTCGTCAGAAAACATGATATTTTTTCCTATTACATTTCTACGCCGTATTTTCACAAAACTAGACTCTACGATCAAAATAATCATCTAGAAGTTCTTGTACGAGATGCACCTTGTACAGAATATTTTCAGAACCGTCGGCGTCGCGTCGTATAATCTTTATTATTATCTAAACCTCTAAATTATGTCATTTACACTCATAATACAGCTTTGTCGTGGACACATTATATCTCTAGTAAAAAAATTGCGATTCAAATGCAGTGCTTAAAATAATAGTTTATAATAAAAAATCGTGAAATTTTGCTTTATCTTAGTATATTTTAAAAATTGGTAAGTATTTTAAAAATAGAACAAGATTGAGAGTATTAGTAAATACTGTATACTATTTCCCACGATCCTACTAAACTCAAAATCCATATATTTAATGTGAAATTGTTCAAATTAAAATCAGAAATAATTCTAGTAATACGTTGTCAATAAAACATTGATATTTATGGTGGTATATATCTCTATAGCTCTACCCGTTCTAACATTGGCGCAAAAGCTTGGTGAATTTTGGAAGTTTCTTGAAGATATGAGTAAACCGTTCTTTGACGTACCCTATTACGACCTATAGTCGGGATACGTATACGAGGTCCCAGATCTTACTAATCCTTGTAGTGAGAGCAACGAAATAAAAGAACAAGTAAAAACAAATACAATTTATTATAAAAAGAATTAGTAACAGTACAAAAAAAATTAAACAATAAAATATTACGATAAAATAATACAGACAAGTCTAGGGTTTAAGGTTAACGCTATGAAAAAAAAAAATGATTAATAAATTGAAACAATTGACAATAAGTATGAGATATAAGGGTTACTTAACTTTTACACACAAAATTGGAGTTTCCTGGCGCTCCAGACGTGAGGGTTGGTCAAGGTGAAGTCTTCACAAACACAATTTGATAGGTTTCATAAAATCTTCACAATGGTTAGATGTTTCTCTTAATCGAAATGTATGAATTAAATTGCAGGGCCAAATCGGTTACCAAAATTCTTGTACCAAAGAATAGCAATGATCCAAAGTCCAACAATCCAAAAAAATAACCGAACAGTAGACAAGTTCTGCGGTCAAAATCTGGCCTATCCCAAATCGTCTACAATTAAATTGCAAAATTATTCTCAAGATTAACTTCTAACGTGAGCACGTGTCTTTAATAAATCAAAGAAATTCAAACTTACCTAGAATATTACTTCTAGACGATAACTTGCTTAATTATCCGAATAATTCGAAAATTCAATTTAACAAACCAAAATATAAATTGAAATATTAGGTTAAATTTAGTTATTAATCCGGTATTAAACCGATTAGCAATCACGTGCCTTTTAACTAAATAAATCCGTAGCGAAGTTTTCAGTTCGAATTCTTGATTTAAAAGAGGAAGTTTTAGGCAATTTCAGAGATTTATAACCTTTGATCACTCACAAAAACAAAAGGAAATGACAACAGCTGACAGTTCGACAGTCAGGGTACCAACTTGTGAAATGTAAAATACTGAATCGATTTTTATGGACTTTCGATCATTAACCATCTTTACTCTATTACTTTGTAAACAACTTTTATACACTAATTATTGCAATAATCTATATTGTAAATTCTCCTAAAATATTCACAATAATATACCATTATTTAATAAATTTATATATTCTCTACGGAGAGCCATCTGTTGGAGAAAAGCTTAAGTGGTAATTTGCACCCAATATTTAGCGTGGTGACATTTATCGCTAAAGGTAATTTCTACTATAGGAAATTTTGATGAATTTATGTACTTATGATCTTGCGGACACCGGCGGAAGATGGCACGTTACAACCCCCACAGGAAAAAATCCATAGAGGTTAGATCAGGTGATCTGGCAGGCCATCTTGTGCGTCTATATGTCGAAATGAGCCCCATATTGTTGGTAATAAATGCTTCTTCTCAAATTCATAGGTAATTCTCCTAAAAAGCCCTCAATTTCATTTTCCAAAAAGTTCAGTTACTTAATTCCATTTAAAGTCTCCTGTAATAAAATAGGAGCTATGATCTAGTATCCATAATTCCTACCCATACATTTACCCAAATACTTCTTGGTCAGTTCCTTCTCTAAATTCATGTAACGCAAATTATTTCTGTCAAACATGCCATTGTTAGTGAACCGACTTTCATCTGCGAACAGAATTCTGGGAACAATGTTTCTATTTTCTAGTAACCAATAATGAACTCTCCTACCTGCATCAGCTTCATATAAATGTTGATGAAGTTGTTATTTCTATGATTTATATCCATGTTTTCTCAATATTCTTCTAACAAATTCTCGGCTAATATCAAGAATACTTCCAGTCTCACGTGTACTTGCAATTTTATTAACTACCACGCATGCTAAAACATTAATCTCTGTGGCCTCGTCAATAATAAACGTATTTTGTTAATCTTCATTTGGCTGGGCCCTACATTTTTCTTGTAAAATCTTAAAATATTTTCTACACGGGTGATGCCTTCCAGGATACCGCTCTGCATATAACCTTTCAGCATAAATAAGTAACATGTCCACCTTTTCATTTTGAGTAAATACCACCATTTTGTGTTTTTTTTTAACTTCATATTAGCAAATAAATTACAAGCAAATTAAAAAACACTACATAAGCCTTATCAAATAATAACTTAGGCAAATGTTTGAAAAGAAATGAAATTTTGTCATGGCACGCTTGCAAAGTTTAATATACAGGGTGATTTTTCTTGCCCGTCTATTAGAAGTATTTCAAGAAAGAAAAACGAGATCGATCTGAAAATTTGGCTATAGGCCTAACTGGGTAGGATCTATTAAACGAAAATATTTTGAAAACGGTGGCATTTCCGGTTATAGCGGAAGTTGACTCGAACTTTGTTATTTTAAATGGAATGCCCCCATTTTCAATTTTTTAAAAGATTTTGCAGTTAATTTAAAGAACATTTTGTTAAAGGTTTCCTATAGCTAGAATTAATATTTCCGGAGATAATAATTTTTTTCCTAAAATTTTGACAGAAAAGTTGTATAACATTAAAATTAATATCTCAGTAACAATAATTGATAAGATGTTGATTTTCCTATGAGGGTTAGACAAGGTATTGGAGTTACTTATCATTGATCACACAACCTGAAGATGGCAGATGAGATTCTGCCGAAACGTCGTTTAGACAACCGTGACTCCTGGAGGAGTCGACCATCGACGCGGGAGACAGCCTGTATTTAAAATTTTGCAAAATTAAACACATCTTTGTGTAAGTGTTGGTAGATAATTCTTTTTGAAAAAAACTACATAATGCTGTATGAAAAATATTGATTAGTGTTAATTCTACTTTTTTAATTTTAGTTTCAAAAGTGGATATATTCTGTGGCAACGGTATTGTACTAACCATAAGTATACGAGATTATGCACCACATCACATTGTTGAAAATTTACTATTGCGTATTACATGCAATTTTAGAGATTGCCTAAGGATGGACCAGAAATGTTCTCGATCGATTCAATCACTATTATTTTTTTTCCTACTTTTATTTATAATTTATTAATAAATAATGCTTGTATTCAACAATAATATTTACTTTTAAGGCAGTTTTTTATTTACTTAATAGTTAAAAATGTTTGTAGAGTTATAAATTGATTGCATTATGTAGATATAATAGCTCACATACCACATGAGAAAGTAGACTTTATGTGCACATGTCACTATGTGTTGAGAATAGTTATATGCTTTCACTGTTGATTAATAAAAATTTTGAAATCGTCTGTATTTTAATTTGAAAACTCTTTAATAAAGAATATTAGCAATTAGATAATAGATCAGTCGTCTAAGACCCTCAAAGAAAAAAAAACAAAGTGCTAAAATTTTTTGTAATGTTAGGCTTACTAGCTACTAGCTAATACACTTATTTAAGCAATGTGTTCACGGCTGAGCGGTATTATAGGTGTAAATGGCAACTTTTTTGGATAGGGTGAAAAACTGCCTTGTCGATACTTATTTCTTTTGAAAACTGTACTTTATTCAATAAAAATTATTCTATTCTACTTTATTTAAATTAACTAACTGGTATTTTGGCACTTTTTGGATGCCAACACCTTCACCGACTGGGCGACTATAACAAGTCGCAGTTTTTAAACAAGTTTTTCTTTTCTGTTGTATCAATAAGAATCATAAAAGCGAATTAAGATTAAGACATACCAGTCTCATATTTACATTTCAATTTTTTATAGCTATAAAGAATGGGTAATTGTACATCAGTAAATAACAAACAAGATGGTCATACATGCAGCGGCATATGGTTATATTGTAACCTTTCGCATTGAAATTGTTATTTACTCTGTACATCAACGGACCTGAACGGTAATCCTGAAATAACGAGCGAAATGGCTCTCTTTGTAGTCCCTTGAAGGTGTGATTATCGCCCACAGAGCGTGAAAACTAATAAAGAAAGATATTCCCAGGTTACCACTTCATTTGTTTCCTATCATTTGGGCATACCGAAATCTGCCCCCTATCAAATTAGGTTACCCCTCGTTCACACTTCACAGGATACTTTGAAACTGACGATTCATTTATTTCTTTTCGTTGGACAAAATGTGGTAGAACTTCACAACATCCTCGGTATTCGTTAATATTATTAGCTTTTTCAATATGAAGAAAATATCTATCACGCAGTGGACAGCGTTTATGACAATGAAACAAAACTATAAATTAATCTACAAAAAACGGCACGAGCATAATTGGAAAGCGCCACGTAAGGACGTCTTTGATGTTGTGGAAGTGCGGGCCAAACAGGTGTTGAAATCACCTGCTGCTATTCGTCAAGTCGAAACCAACGTCTTAGTAACGCTGGGAAACCTCACACCACTTCTTAAGATTCTTTGAACAATTATGACTGATTATTACAAGATGTAAACGCCCAGAAAAAATACTACACTGTATATCACAGACTGACAAGCTAGAATGAAAGTTTTTGTAGGGCTGGTAAAGAGGTTAAATAATGATTCGAATTACGGAAGTAATATCATTTTAAATGTGTTTAGATGAGCAGGTGAATTCGTAAAATATGTATGTTAAAATCATCGTGATTCAAGAACCGTTGAAATAATAATGTTGATTAAAAATTGAATATACAGAGTGTCCCGTAATAACGTGCACAAAATTTAACTGTAAATTCATTCTCTGTCGAAAATTAAGACGGGTTCTACGTATAAAATTTTTCAAAATAACCGTTTCCTGTCCAGCCAAAAAACGGTTTTTAATTTCTATATCAAAATAACGTAATCAGAAAAATACTAAATTGGCACATTTCGGTTACTCATCAAAGGCATCTAATGAAATCATTTGATTCACCTAACGTGTACACAAAGGGGTGTAAAATGAACTACCCTTCTTGAAATTTTGTAAATATCTTTCTGCCTGCTAGTCTTCTTTCAATTAAAAAAAATAACTGAATATTATGATTCAATCCGAAGCTTTTTTCTTGAAAATATTTCGTAAAATCGACCATTTTTGAGAAAAAAACTAAATTACATCATTAATTGGATGGAATCTGCGGTAGGTTCTTGATGAAACATATTCAATAGAATAATAGAAACATATGTCAGAGAAATCTGAACAAAACTAATGAAACAATAAACCAAGTACGTATTTTAACTATTCTTTTGAATATTTATAATCATTCTATTAAATTACATCAGCCTAAGTGATCAATCAAAAGCGATGGGCAAAATTATGCTAGTGTAAAATATTAAAAGTAGGCTGGTGTCTCAATATAATTTGACAATATTACGTACTGATACGATCATTTGGTGCTTATAAATTGCACGAAACATTACAAATTAAATACGAAAGTATTGAAAAGCAAATTTATTAGCAAACTAAAAAAAACTAACACGAAATACACAAAAGATGAATTTATACTGTAAAAAAATTTAAACATAAGACAACGGATTGTTGTTTTAAGATATTAAAGCATTTATGCAAATTGACGACCTCCAACTTAAATACACGTTTGCAACCATTCTTAAAATTGCCATATAAACTATTTAAAACATGTGGAGAGTTGCGAACTTCATTGGGAGCATAAAAAATTCTCTGTAGTAAAACTTCGACGTTAAGGACAGATGTTGAGTAAACAGCATTTTTCAAGTGGCCCCAAAAGTAAAAGTCCAATGGATTCATATCTGGGGACCGAGGGGGCCAATTAATTGTGGCTTCTCGCCCCCTTCCAATTCATCGATTTCTAAATGTTGAGCGTCGAACCTTTAAAGAATGATGAGGTGGCGCACCATCCTGCATAAATCACAGTGTTTGACGTAATGCAAGAGGTAAATCGTCTATAAGTTGATACAGAAAAAGTTTAAATAAGCTGAATCATTTAATCTATTTGGCAACTCAAAATTTCCAAGTTTTCCAAAATTTCTACGAAGTGTCCGGAGTTCTTTACGAGGCTACTAGTCTTACCTATATACCAATTGAGGAAACAGTTAACCTGATTCGTCAATAACTTGTACCTAAAGGATTAAGAGATGACATACCTGATCTGGCCCGATTGTGCCTGACCACAACATACTTTCTATAGAATGGAGACTTCTACGAGCAGAAGCAAGGAGCAGCCATGGGATCACCACTTTGACCTGTGATAGCCAACCTTTTCATGGAAGCTTTTGAACAGGAAGCTGTACGCTGCAGTGAGAATAAACCAAAGTGCTGGCTACGCTACGTAGACGATACGTTCATCATATGGCCACATGGAGAATTATCTTTATCTGTTTTATTCGACCGTTTGAATAACAGCATCCAAGTATCAAATTTAGATGGAGACCGAGCAAGACGGAGCTTTACCTTTCTTAGATGTATTAGTGAAAAGGTGACACAATGGCAAGCTGGCCCACGGTGTCTACAGAAAGAAAACGCACACCGATCGTTATCTACATGCGACATCTCACCACCATACACAACAGAAGAGAGCGTTAATTAGAACCTTGGTCCACAGAGCCAACACAATATGCGACGACGATAACAAACCCGAGAAACTACAGAATGTCCAACAAGATTTAGGGAAGAACAGATACAGTCAAAGCAATATACAACGAGTAGTAAATAACCAGAGGAGAACTACAGAAGAAGAACAGCAACAACCAACAACGTATGCATGCCTACCCTACGTCGCGGGAGTCACAGATAGGCCGAAGAAGATTTTATTCAAAAAGAAAGTAGGTATACGGTTTCGAACAGTGAAGAAAATACAGCAGATGCTTCCCTCAGTCAAAGACCCTGTCCCCAAACTGTTATCAAAAGGTGTTTAAAAGTTGAAGTGCACATGTGGTAAGAGCTACATCGGACAAACAGGACGGAATATCCAGTGCAGAATCAAAGAACACCAGAGAAATACCAGATTTGGATACACGGATAGGTCGGCGATAGCAAAACATCTCCATAATAACGAGAACCATCAAATCGACTACGAGCACGTCAATATATTAGACAGGAATACGCGCTATTATCCGCGAATCATTAGGGAATCACTGGAAATTATGAAAAACTTGAACAACTTTAACAGAGAGGATGGGTATCGACTTAGTAACACGCGGAGACTGGTATTGCCAAGTACCAGCACCGTGGTAAGTCACGGTCAACCAAACACGACGAATGAGCAGCGAAGCGAACCAAGCGCGAGCAATGACCAGCGAAGCGAAGCGGCGACTAGGTATATAACGAGGAGTGTAACACAACATATTCAATATTAAGAATCCTTCTGAAGAAGCTGACAGGATGATCAGCGAAACGTCAAGTCAAGTTCGACGACCACGGAAAGACCCGGGCCAATTAATTTTTTGCCTATAATACTGGCCTAAATATTTATTGAAAAGTTTATTTATATCTTCCATTTACAACAGCGTGACGATTATTGTCGCTCCATAATTGCTGGCTACGAAAATTTAAAACTACTAGTATTAGGTAGTAAGGGATGATTATCTTATTATTTCATAGGCAAGAAACTACGTAATAGCAAGTATGCAGCTAAATATTTTGTTCGTCATCATATTCCTCTTCTGGTCACTCAACTTGAATTTCCAATTCATTATCATCATCCTCGTTGTCTGCTATAATCGGCTCTAAAGCTTCAAAGACTCCCACTTTTCAACGTAGACTCAGCAAGGAAATCTGTTGATCTTCTATTTTGAGGAACTCTTATTGATTAATTTAATGAAATGGACATTTTTCATACATTTTCGCAAACGATCAACTCAAACCTTATAGATACCACACGGCAAAAAATACACACTCTCGACTGATTCAATAAAAAATATTTTACAAGACAATTGATGTGTGTGTATGTAATTAATTATATTTCTTCCCCACGATCAAATTTCCGCTTCCATGAATTCTTAATTCCTTCTTATCTAGTAACCATAGCACCCCTATATTATTATAGTACATTAATCACATTAAGAAAATTAACCTTTAGAAAGGTATCATCCCTTAAAAAATAAATTATGTTTTTGGCTTTATTGAACATGACATCTACTGGTAATGACTCTATAACGATTTTCTTGCTCTGGTGGTTTTATTTACTTTCTCAAGATATCTTGAGAAAAATAGTATGATATACGATGAGTATATCTCTTTTTAAATAAATAATTGTATAAAATTACCTTCCGTTGATGCACAGATAAGAATTGTTTCAAATGAGATATTCAATTAAAAGACTTAATTGAGGAAATCGTAATAACAAATGTGAATTTGTATATTTTATTATTACAAAAATGAGGAACACACTACTATGTTTTTTACCACTATATTTACAAAGTTTTCGCAAGTAACAATTTAAATGTTGTTTGCTATTTTAGTTTGGCTCTCGTTTTCTAAAGGTCTCATGAAGGATGTTTGCAGATTCATTAGTTTTAAATTAGATTTGAAACCAAATGTACTTCTAGAGTACAAGAATGTGTTGAAAAGTCTTGTAGTATGTCTTAGAACTTGACCATAAAGCCGTTTGGACTTTCTCTAGCTGTAGTTTTGTAAAATTTTTATTATTAACGTTAAAAGGAATTAACAGAACAGTTTGGTTTTAAAAAAGCCTCCGAATGCATATTTCTCAATTCAAACAACTACAAAACTATGAAGCGCTCAAGTGGTTTTAAAATTGGTTTCTAAATATACACATAGATCTCTTGCATCCTCTTTTAAAACCTTATCCACCTAAGAAAGCGGTCACTTGTCAAAATACGCAATAAAACAATGACTCGTTTGTTAGGTACAACATAAATCTTTTTAGCTTTTAATATGCGTGAATAAAACTAAAATTTCTTAGGAAAGTGAGGTTATGATATATTAATTTGACAGGCGACATATATAGAATGTCCAAGTTTTATTATAGACCATTCCAGAACACGTGACTTAGACAGATCTGCCATTTTGTCTGGGTGGCACACAAAGCGATTATTTTCCGTGTGTTTACATTCGTTTTTCTGTTCTATTTGTGCTGTGGACTGAGTTTATTGTCATTTTTTGCAATTTCTTTCACCAAGATGTCTCGAAGTGCATATTATGTAACCTTAGAGGTGATATTAAGTGCAGATATGATAAATAAATCGAGATTATTGACAATATTTATCCCAATGCAACTCCTCCTGAAGAATGCAGGCTTGAAGTTTATAGTATTACCATGATGGATTCGTGAATTATTTACTACTGACTCATAGTTATTATACTGGTCAACAATTTAAGCCTTATAAAAGCTTGCAAGCCTACAAGCTTTACGAATCTGGCTCTGTTCGAGGAATTTTGGCAAAACAAATCAGTGATGAGGCATTTGTTGTCATTGGGAAGGTAAGAAATTGGTTAATGCGTAATTTTACATTACTTAATTTGATTCTATTATGTAGTATGAATATAATTGTGATATGCCACAGAGGTTTTAAACTTGATTAACATTTCTTTAAATCTTTGTTGTAGGTTAAACACTAGACGAAACAGGGAAAAGTTACAAGTTTAGGTTATAATTTTAAAGGACACCGCATTGCAAGTGCTCACTGTACATGTATGGCTGGTTTATCAGAAGGTTGCTGTCATATAGCCATAGTTCTGTTTTACTTGCATGATCGTCCTAATACCATCGAAGACAGTGGTCCTGGTCCAGCGTCCACTGAAAAGCTTTCCGTTTGGCCAGTACCTTCCATGAAAAATGTAGATATTTTGCGAATACGGGATGTGGATTGGCCACAAAAGTAAAAACAAGAGGTTTGTGTCAGGAACATCCTTCTCTTGATGAAAATGAACTTACGCCTATTTATGTCCATATCTAATTTATGTTTTTTTTTGGCTTGACTGAACCCAAATTTGGATATTTGAAAATAATAAAGTGAATATAATATAAGATTTGTTTTACTGTGGATAAAAAATATATATTACTGATGTGCAATATATTGAAATAAACAAGTATATATAACTAAAATTGTTTTTATTAATAAACAGATAATTCATTATTTATATTATTTGGTATTTGAGAAAGCATATATTTGTGATTGCACTACATTCCACGATGATTTTATCCAATACACTATACTTATATGATGGGTATTAATTCATGAATTTTTTTTTATAGCAATCCTAGAATTGTTTCTACATAAATTCGTACAATTGCAATGTTTCGTGTGTTTTCCAAATTTCTGGTTTCTTGTAAACGCGGATATTTGTAGTTATCATTTAAAGCAGTTAGTTTTACTAAAATCACACATACATCATTTAATCCTAACCTTATAAAACCTAGAAGGAGTTTTTGTACAAAAATTAAGTACTTACCAGTTATAACATGTTTTGAATAAATACGACCGTGTTTTAGGTGGCTTTTACTTAGTAGCCCCCGTATCAAAACCTTAATCGGAGCATTTCTTCTTTGGTTAAAATAGAGAGAAATAGAAAAAACGACACATTATCTCCTTCAGCGTGCATCGAACAATACAAAAATGTGGCATTTTCTATAAATTAGACCAGAATTGAGCAATTTAATGATGAAATGTTTACATACGCAAATGTTTACATACGCAAATGGTTTTATGTGCCACCCAGCAAATATGGCCGAACTGTCAATGACGTCATTCTGGAATGGCCAATAGCTTTGACAACCCCCTAACGATCGTTATACTTTGGGACCTTTTTGAGTTTATTAAACTCCTATGACCACTGTCACAGAAATATAGATTTATCACTAGAGTTATACAGGGTGCTGCTTACTTTAATTGTCCAAATAAATAAAAATGGTCAAATAAATATTTATACAAAGGTATATTTAAAAATATTACAAATGCTCAGAGCAAATTTTCAAAATGAGAAGCTCCAGCTTCCATAAATTTTTGTTGGCATTTATTTAAATTGCCCATAGATTTTCTAATTTGCGCTGGATTGTTTCTAATTTGGTCACTATAGCGGATCAATCGCTGAAGTAACTGTTCTCCACTATTTATTGGAATACCGTAGATTTCAGATTTGAGATATCCCCATAGAAAATAATCGACGGGGTTGAAATCTGATGATTTAGCCGGCTAAGGATGAGGTCCCCCACGTCCAATCCGTCTGTTTGGATACTCAGTATCCAAATGCCTTGTAACCTCCATGCCAAAATGAGGAGGAGCTTCGTCATGCTGGAAATATTAATAACTTGCATTAAACCAGGTAAAATATTTTGTAAGAAATCAAAATACACTTCTGTAGTTAACCTTGCCGGAAAAATATGTAGGCCAATTAGGTTGCTGTTAATCATACCACACCAAACATTTACCGAGAACTTATGTTGAGAATGGGCTTTCCTTATAGCATGAAGATTGTTTTCGGCCCAGTTATGCGAATTTCTGTGAATAAAGTTCGATATGTAGTCGGTCTGTGATCAATAATCCACGGGCAAAATTCTAATCTATTTACTTTGTCACCCTGATGAAGCCTTTGCGCTTGCTGAATATGATATGGATGTAATCTTTCTTTATTTAGAGTCCTCCAAACCCGCACATGAGGAACTCCTAATCGGGCACTTATTCATCGAGGACTCACTTCAGGGTATTCTTGAATAATATTACTGATATTTTCTTGATCCTCAACGTTTTGAACAATATTTCTTTCCACTTTTGATGATGGGAACCTGCCGTGCTCCCTTGCATAGCGACACACAGTTGAAAATGTCTGATGATTTGGAGTCCTTCTGTTAGAAAAACGAATATTGTATTCCTCTGCAGCTTGTCTACCATTACCATCACGCAATCTATAAACATAAATAATTTCGGCATATTCCTCATTTGTAAAATTATGAGGCATGATTATTTACAGACTAAGTTAACCAATAAAAGTACACTAGTTCTAATGTTTATGGCAACAAACATAGAAATATAATAATAATAATAATAATAAATCGTTTTTATTTATATTTATGTCTTGGCGAAGTTCAGCAAGCTATCTATCTACCTAGGCCTACTATAATTACAATGAAAAGAAAACTGTTTAACGATTCCGATTTTAAAATGTACCTACTTATTTATACGCTATACTTTCTTTGGAATAAAAAAACTTTGGTTTTAAATTTTTTTTCCATATTGAACACTATTTACCGAGTTTAAATTGACCGTTTTTATTAAATTTTCGGAGATTGTGGCCACTATCTAGCAAATGATTTGCAAATATAGAATTTATATTATTCTTTTCAAGTTTCCAGTTATTTTGCAATGAACCCTAATTCCTTATCCAATTAATATATCGCATAGACATATTTGCGACGTTTTCAATCACAGACTCCCCCCAACTACCAATGAGACAAATATGTATTTACTTTAACACTAAACCCACAAATTTCAGTCCCTCTAAGCCCATAAGTTAAATAAATAAGAGCACTTCTCATATAAATCAGAACAAGAGTATACAATATTTTCTTAACAATTGGAAGACGAACATTTCCCTGCTATTATCGCACCTAGCAGCAGCTTGCGTTGTGCGAATTTCTGACCCAATATCAAGAAAATTAAATAAATATGAATAGACACCCCAAAGGTAACTGTCAGTAGTTTTGTGATGCGGAACTTCAAGGGTAGTTTGCTCTAAATTTTATTGTTCCTTCTGAGATTTTATGCGGCTTTCATCGCAAAATCAGCAATGCGTTATACCAGGACCGGCTCGACCAAGCGGCGTCTTAGTGAAGGGACACCCATCATACCTCTTCAGACTCATCTCAGTAAATCAGACTCGATGATCACGAATTTGAAGCAAAGAGTCCACAGCTATAAAATTATCGTAATAATCTTGTTCTAGTGACGTTGAATATTTATTTTTGTTTTTAAATAGTAATAACGCTTTTAATAAAATTTGAATTTGTCTTTCAAGAAATTATTGAAATGTTTAACGGCGCTTTCCTCGAAAACGGTTGGAGTTATCAAGGTCTACCAAGTGTACCTTTTGTACGTGGAAATGACGCCCTCATCAGATTTTCTGGTCAGAAGTAACACAACGTTTCGTAAAAAAAAATATGAAAAAAATTCATCATCAGATACAGGTCCTGAGGTGCCCACTATGATCTAACGTGATGTAATACATAAATTATTGTTTCTTAGAATAAAAAAAGTTCCTTTAACAAATTTGGCGAAGCTCAGTCGGGAGACTGTTGAGTTATTGCAAAAAATGAAAAAATAATTTGACACCCTGTATCTTTTTCCACAGCAACATTTTACTAAAGCATATTTGGTTATATCTTCATATTTCAGCCCAAAGAATCTACCCTTGAACTATGGTCTATTATTAATGGTCCACTCTGTATATACACGAATCATTTATCTTATTTGAATTATTCTGAAGCTTGTCTACCTCAGCGTCAATTACACAATATATTTTCAAGTCATCCGCATATAATAAGCTTAGTAGGTCTAGATCTGAGGCAATGCCGTTAATGAAAATGTTAAAGAGTAACGGTTCCAGTACGGATCCCTGGGGAACACCTGAGCTAGCTAAGATATCGAACGATCTGAAACCCCAGTATTCTACATATTGCTGTCTATTTTATAAATATGAAACAATTAAATCTAATAATGCTAACGTAGATCCGAATTTACTTGCCTCTTCTTCCTTTTACAGCTTGACATGTAATTTTTATTTCTACACTGTATTTTCTGAGCCCAAAGTATAATACTCAGATAACTGGGTTTAAAATAATATTTACGTTTTTTGAATCTCGTTGGTCTTTCTACAAATGCTGGGTATGAAATCAGTCCGAGTCTGCCCTGCCGTTATGCCAAATCAATATAAAAACACCTGGCCTTTTTCTTGCATAACAGTCTGCATTTCTTATTGTGGCCCGTAGCATAAAGGGATGTGTTTACCACTTTAAAAATTCAGTTGACTCGAGGTTATTGGCGAATTGCGACCAGTGCAAAGGAACTGTTTTCTTTTGTCGACAAACTAGTTGCATAAATAAGAAGGAGACCATAGTATATCTTTGTAGAAAACTGGTATAGTTCCTTTGAGGCTGGCAGTCTGGGTCTTGGAGGGATCCCGAGCACGAGCCACTGCATTTCCGTGTGGAAGTTGCGATCCATTGGCGCAGTTGGATCGCATCTTACTACAGGCAAAGTACTGTTAACTGATGTCCTGTATTTAAAATTTAGCTTTTCCATCATTCATATAAATTTTTCACTATCGTGTTCCCAAAACTGTTAATAGTAACAATTTTGTCTAACAAATAGTACTTATTTACTTATTTAATTAAGCCTCCTCACGGTAAAATCAATTACAGGGTGCAAAAAATACAATAGATATAATTTTTTAAAAATTTTATATAATTATTTATATTAGCATTGTTAAAAAAGCAAAAAATAACTATATAAAGAGTTTAATATACAGTGAACAAGTTATTAGTAAAAGTGTATGGGTGGAAGTAAACAGAATTACCAACAAAAAAACGCGAAATAATACTGAAATCAAATTTATTACAAAAAATACAGAAAAACTTACAGATAAGAAAGAAATAGCAAACATCTTTAACAAATATTACGCAAATATAGGATCTACACTAGCCGATCAAATTGCGGGACGTCTTCCTGACCTAACATAAATAAAATAGCGGATTCCTTTTTCATTACACCAATAAATGAATCTGAAATTAAAAACTATATTCATCATCTTAGGAATAACGAAGCTCCTGGAAGGGATGGTTTCAAATCGGAAATTATTAAAGATTTAAAGGATTTTATTTCAAAACCGTTATACCATATATTTAATAAGTCAATAAGTATAGGTATATTTCCAAAATTGTTCAAGGAGGCTATTATAACACTTTTATATAACAGTGACGAAAAACCTTTAATAGAAAACTATAGACCCATGTCACTCATATCAAATTTTGGTAAAATATTTGAAAAAATACTTTGATTAGATTGACAATATTTCTAAAAAAAACATAGAATAATATCAAAAGAGCAATATGGATTTCAAGAAAACACATGACGCGATAGCTAAGTTGACGTCACTCATGTATAACTCTGTAGATCTGTCAAAGCCTTCGTTATGTGTCTTTTTAGATCTAGCGAAGGCTTTTGACACGGTGTGTCACAAAAGATTAATAAATAAATTAGAATCTATTGGTATTAGAGGCGTAGCATTGGAGTTGTTCAAAAGCTACCTAAGCGAAAGAGAACAGTTTGTGAAAATTGGTAATATCTTAAGTCAGCCGGAAATTGTAACGTAAGGCGTACCACAGGGAACAGTATTAGGACCTATACTTTTCTCAGTCTATATAAACGACATACTTTCTCTTGATACACCCGGTACTATAATCTCCTTTGCAGACGATACTGTTATATTTTAAGAAGCAACCTCTTGGGAAATTCTTAAAACCATTGTCGAGCATGACCTTAAACAAATAAAAAATGCATTTAATAGTTTAAAATTATCGATAAATTATACAAAAAACATTTTACTTGCCTTCAACATCTTACAATTATAACCTACCAAATTTTTCTAGACTGGAAATAATACAAGAAAATAAAACCATCCACCTTAATGGTACAAAAAAAGTAAAATATCTGGAAATTTATATAGACTGTCACCTAAGATAGCAACATCAAGTGCAAAATGTATTGTAAAAAGTAAGAGGTTTGCTACATAAATTTAAACAAATTAAAGAGATATTAAAAACTTCACATTTACTTGACATCTATAAAGCATTAGTAGACTCAATATTGAGGTACGGGATAATATGCTGGGGAGGAGCAGGGGTAACGTATTTGACGCCATTACAAAACTTGCAAAAACGGTTTCTTAAAATTATTCTTTATCCAGCAGATTTGCTGTTTCAAAACTCCGAGCTTTTTAGCATACGACAACTCTATTGTTATACCACTCTTATTTTACCAGTACAATAACAAACAAAAACATGAGAATTTTATACATATAGCACAAGAAGTAAACAGCAGGATGACATCAAAATCAAAAAAATGGCAAAAAGTATAGGGCAAAGATATTATGTATACATGGGTGAATTTTTTTTTAATATATGTTGAATAAATGTACAAGAGATGCTATATAAATATTACAAACTTCAAAAGAAACGTCAAAAATTGTATCAAATTGCAGGATCTGAATCTATGTTCTTCATTAATGTGCATGTATTGATACATACATATATGTGTGTAGTTTTTTATGTGTATTAAAAAAGGTGTGGTTTTAGAGCGTAGGTAGGTGCATATATAATTTTATTTTTAAATAGTAAATAGCAGATAGAAAATGGTTAGTATAGTTTATATTCGTAAGCTCTTTTATATGTTATATATTTTATAAAACTTTGTATCATAAGGGAAATATCATCTACATAATATATTCTTTCCTATTATTTGGGTTTTCTACCACATGTATTATTATCCTCATCAAAAACAAATCACCGAATCTACAAAATAATAGAATTATTGGAAAAAAGCCTCTGCGCCCGTGACGTTTACGCCAAAGAAATAGTCAGAGGTTATGTTTTGCAAATAATATAAATCGCAAAACAACATTTAATCTTTCAGAAGTATGGTACAATTGTAATATACATGACCACATTCGCAGATTATCAAATAAATTAACTCTCACTTCTACTATTACATATACTTTCACACACCCAAAACACGGAAGGTGATGGCAATATAGAATCAATTTCAGTGAACTAATAAGGGTTAAATTGATTGAAAGGGTAAAGGGTTAGAAAGGTTCTGTAAGGCCCCTGTTTATTAGTATTTAATATCAAATTTCATGAAAAGTCGTTGGTATTTGCCCTGGTTCCTGGTTTAAATGGAAAATGTTTGCCTTTAGGTTGCAACCCTTTAAAGGGTATAGTCGGGTAAGCATAAGCGATATGCCCACGATAGAAATCCTATCAATAACTTTGTTATCGTTTAGCGGAGATTATAAGTAATTCATATGCATAACTTTCTTAAACCACCATAAAGCAGTTATGGAGATACAGAAAAAAATTGTTAAAAGAGACGATTCTTTTCAAAACACTTCTTGATAGCTACCTACTTATCGTAGAGAGATGATTGCAAAAGTACATAAATGTGAAAATCCTGAGAAATATTGTGCATATTTTCTATCATATCAGTCTTCGTAATTAATAATAATAATTATGATAAAACTAAATTCAATTAAATCAGTCAAAGTGTTGTTTTAGATTTCTTCTAATAAACCATCTAATTTACAGTCTTGGAACATACAAATTTTATAAAACTCTTTTCTTGTTCGCTTTCACGATCTCATTCGTGGTTATTATAGTACGCCTCCATGTAAGAGAATTCAAACTGCCGGTATTTGCGTTGCTTCAAATTATAGGTCAAAGGTTAAATCTACTATTTACAGGGGAGTTGCGTAATGGAAAAATAAACCTTCGCAAATTTCTTATGCTTGTTTATTATGTCTCCTATTATTTGTATTTTGTAAGGCATATCCCTAATTCAGAGCACTTCCGCTGTGTACCCTTACAAATTAATTAACGTTTGCTTGCATGGCAAGAACGGCTTTATTAGATTATTTTTCAGAGGAGAATCGTCATTGTTGGCACATTTTATGTCAGAAAATTTTGTTGCGATATTTTAAATGTTAATGTTGAAACAATAGGTATTTTAGGCAATACATACATATATACGATTTAGATAATTTTTTTTTTTAAATATAGATCTTTGAAAAGCTTTGAGGTTGATGGAACAATTTGACAATACGGGGAAAGTGGAATATGAGAAAAAGGAACGAACAAAAAATATAGTAAACGAAGAAAAGGAAACAGCCATACTTTTGACCGTGATTGAAGATCCTCATCGCGGTATAAGAGAATTGGCAAAGGAAAACGATATAAACGGATCTTCAGTCCATCGAATCCTACAAAAAAACAAATTTCATCCCTACCACGTTCAACTAATGCAGGAACTGCTTGATAGGAATTATTATGAAAACCGAATACAATTTTGTCAATAGGCAAAACAAAAAATAAGACAACAAAGAATTTTTTTTACTTTGTCTTGTTTGCCGAACGTTTCATAAAAATGGACATGTTAATCATCATAATGTTCATTATTACAACACAACTAATCCTTACATCTCACAAACAGATAGCCAAACAAGATGGTCGTCGAATGTTTGAGGAGGAATTGTTGGGGATTATGTGATAGGGCCACATTTTTTTGATTGACGTGTGCATAGTCAAATTCATTTGGAATTTTTGGAAGACAGCTTGGAAGAATTACTGGAGGATGTCCCCAGGGACAGGGTTAATTGATTTTCTAAAACAAAAAAAAGAAAGATAATGACTTTAATTTACTTATAGGTGACATTAATATCGACATTATGCATAGTACTGAATATTCTGAGGAATATCTCAATATATCAGCAGAAGATGGTTACTTACCTGCGATATATCGTCCTACAAAAGTGCAAGGTCAAACGAAAACTTGCATAGCAGCCTGAAGAGATACTCTTCAGGCTGTTAAAAAAATTATTTTGAATCGGGCGGGAAATAACGCCATTAAACAGAGTATTTTCGTCCCTTTTCAACGATATATCACATGCCATATTTATTCATTGGTACTACGTTAGTAATTATAAAAACATTTTCTTAAAACCATCAATAAATTTTTTTTTAACAAGCATTATACATGCCGTGGAGAAGTATGATTAAATAAAACGACAAAATAATTCAATAAGTTGTTCAAATCTTTGCTATAATAAAACATTAACACAATTAAGAAGAATAAAGTAAATTCAGGTAACAAAAACAAAATAAAATCATGAAAGCAACATGGAGCAATTATGGAAAGAGTATTCGCAGTTATGCCAATGTATAGAGGTCCTCCATAAAAGCGTCACTCCTTGCTCAGAAAATTAAAATGTCTTTACCAATTAATTTAAGTATAATATCCATTTGTTTGTATTTCATGATTTCACTATTATTTCAATTATTTTGAAATAGTTGGCTATGAACAAACTTGACAATTTAATTTTTTGACAGATCATCTCAGTTAATACTTAAACTCTCACTCAATCACAGTCGTTTAAGAATTTAGAATTTTCAAAAATGATTTTCATTCACATTTTCATTATAATATGTTCGTTACATATTGCCAATGCAATTTTAACTCTGGATTAGCTCAAGTAGAATATAGAAACAGATTCTCATAAGCATAAGAAAATTAGCTACGAAACTGAAAAATAATGGTTCATTTTTAGAGAAGAAGACAAGGTTGAACAGTGTTACTTATAATGTAAATAAAGTAAACCGAGTTATTAATTATGTAAGAAATAAAAATACAGAAAATTTGGAAACATCATTAAGAGAAACTCAAATTGCTTGCCATATAAATAAAACAAGTGCTAGAAAATATTAAAGAAAAATGGTTACCGGCGTTATAAAGCCAAAAAAGTTCACAATTTACAAGCGGGGGACAAACCAAGGAGGGCGACCTTTTGTAGGTGGCTGTTGGAAAAGAAGCGTGCCGATTCATTAATATGTAGTAAAATACTTTGATCCGACGGGACAAATTTTTCCAATAATGGATTTTTTAATCGCAATATTCATTACAAGTGGACCTCTGAAAATACACACTGGCATAGACTGACTGGGTTTCAAAATCGTTTTTCAATAAATGTGTGGTTAGGTATTTTAGGCACCAATTTAATAGGTCCTTATTTTTATGATGGTCACCTCAGTGGTCAATTCCCAGATTTGCCTAGATTATTTAGACGAAATTTTGCCTCAACATTGGATAGGTACCAATGGATTTATTCGATGGTCCCCTCGTTCTCCAGATATAACCCCAATGGATTTTTTATATGAGGGTATATTAAAGATAAGGGGTTTTCAACGACACCCCAAAATGTAGAGGACTTAAAAGTTCGAATTCAACAGGCATGTATTACAGTTACCCCCGAAATGCTGAGTAATGTTTTAAATGCAGTGCCTCTCCGCGCTCGATTGTGCATAAATCGCGGTGGACACTTTGAACACTTGATATGATATCTGAAATTATCTTGAGGATTAGATAAATATTAATATTCTGTGTGGTATATTCTTTTTATTATTAATTTGTCTTTATTACCTGAATTTACTTTATTCTTCTTAATTGTGTTAATGTTTTATTATAGCAAAGATTTGAACAACTTATTGAATTATTTTATTGTTTTATTTAATCATACTTCTCCACGGCAAGTATAATGGTTGTTAAAAAAAATTAATTCGTTTTTAAAAAATGTTTTTATAATTACTAACCTAGTAGTATGTGATATATCGTTGAAAAGGGAGGAGGAAGGGAGGGAGGAAAATGCTCTATTTAATGGCGCTATCTGTATATTGTGCCGCTTTACATGAATACAATATTCAATGTTTTGTATATTAATTGTACTTGTATTTGTTACATTATTTATATCTAATAAATATTATTATTATTATATTAGGGAGAGAATGTGGTACCTCCAAGATGGAACACCTATGCACTATACTGCAGCTTATTCACGAACATTTATACAACTCTTTTCCAAATGGTTGGATAGGAAGAGGAGGATCCCATACTTGGCCTGCCAGAAGCCCTGCTTTGACCAAAATAGACTTCTTTTTGTAGGACTATGTTAAGGAGCAAGTGTACAATGCTCCTATAACTATAAATAATATATGAAAGAAAGAAAAAGGAAGTTTTTCAGGAAATTGCTGTAGATGTTTTAAAGAATGTCGGTAGATCATTCGAAAATCGTCTACAGAAATGCATAGACGTACTGGGAGACCACTTTGAACAGTTCCTATAAACACTAGGTATTATTTATTTCATTAAATTAGGTTCAAAATAAATTTGAATTTTTAAAATAGTGCCAATTTTTGTATTACCTAATACCGTATTTTCTGTTCCTATTATAATCACTTTATGTCAAAATCATGGCTACTAGATCAGTTCGAAATGAAAATATAATTTAACGGATTTTAATGAAGTAAAAATATCTGTGGAAATATCGATTTTAGGCATAATATATTTTTCACAAAAATCCTAGAGAATTAACGTGCCAATCCAAACAATAATATACAGAGTGTTCCACTTGAAAAAATTGAGAAAATTCATTTTGAAACGTCCTAAATTAGCGCTAGTATAAAATACACCCTGAATAATTATAATCAATATTTGGTGGTTGGATATTGATCTTTGACGCAATATTGGAACACCCTGTATATCGATATTTATAAAGTAATAATTTATTTTCACTGAACATAATAGTTTCGAAATAGCAAATATCAAGCATTAAATTCTAATGCTATATACCATTTAATACGCAGGTGATAGTTTATCTCTGGTTTTTTAATACGGGAGGGGTTGGCTTTGCATTAAAGACACAATGCACAATCCTTATAATCTTGGTCTACAAGTATTACGTTCAACCCCCTGGAAGAGTGGTTTGTTACTTTTTATCCTGTAAGAACTAGTGCAAGTTTAGCATCTAGATGTTTTATATAAGGACCTAGACCGCATGACGTCTCTCTAACAATTGCTGCTAATCAGAATAATTGATGGGTAGCTGGGGCGTGAATTTTGAATATTTAAATAAATATGAAATCGTAATAAGTGGTCATTAATTGCATATACGAGAGGTGTTACGGTCAAACTATTACAGGCTGGTAAACACTTTCAGGATAAAATATGGTATGAAAGGATTGAGTGCTATCTTGGCTTTGTTATATTTATCTAACGTTTAATTATGGGTCCAATGAAGTTATTAATTTGTTTATATTTACTGTCTATGATTATTACTGAGATTATCAATAATATTACCTATATTTTTGATACGCATGCTCCAGTCAAAACAGCTAGGATTACTAAGCCGCCTGCGCCATGGTTGACAGAAAATTTGAAACTCCCGATGAAGTTTAGAAAGAAATTACATACTAAATACAAACAAACAAAAACAGTCGCTGCTTGGAATGAGTATAAAGAAACAAGAAATGTTGTTAATACATACGTTAAAGCTGAAAAGAAAGCCTTCTTACATCACATATATCGATTACATATTATTACATATTATTGAATATACATTGCTATTATATATAGAGATTATTATAGAATGGTATTTATATAGATTATACACATTATAAATATCACACATTATTATAAGCTATTGCATATACATCGTTTTTATATATAGAGACTATTATAGATTACTTACCTCATGTTATCACGCATCATATGGATTGTATATATATGTATAGTATGTAAAGATGATTTAATGATGAGCTTTGTTCCACTAGGCAGCCGATGGATTTAGTTCTGAATGGTGTATTTATTAGTCTCTTAATTTAATTTAATCACGATCAATTGAGGCGCCAACGGGAATAAAGCTTATACTTTCCCCATGCTTATGGTACAAAAATATACATAATGTATCTATCTTATATATACTGATTATCACTGTACTATATCAATCATGTATATTTCGGGAAATAAACTAAACTAAACTAAATTTAGAATAGATCCGAAAGCTCTTAATGTTCACTCAACTAAAGATTCTGTTCCTCTAAGAATGGCTACCTCTAATAATTTTCTTAGTTCACTCGCTAATCATCCTACTCTGGCTAATCCTAATAATGATTTAACTTTAAATAAATATTTTAATAATAAATTTATGGGAAATATTGAGAATTTACGTTTACTGAAATTACCTCTGAGAAAATTGATAAAATTATTTCTAAGTTAAATTTTGGTGCCAAAGGCTCTGATGGCATTGGTTTAAAAATGATTTTAATTGTTACTTCCTGTTTAAGTAGTTAACTAGCATTTCTTGTTAATAAATATCTGAGTAAAGGGTCTTTTCCCGCAGTGTGGAAAGGTGCTAATATCATTTTCGCCTCATTAGTATTTTACCATCTCCAAAATCTTAGAAAAAGTGATTGCTGAGCAGGTAACTATATACCTTAACAACTTTAACATTTTACCTAGTGCACAATCTGGTTTTCGGGTCCAATATAGTACCTGTTCTGTTCTCCTAAAAGTAAGAGACGACAGTTTTAAAGAAACTGGTGTTAGTAATCAAGTCTGCCTAATTCTTTTGGATTACAGTAAGGCCTGTGTTACTTTAGATTATGCAACATTGAGTATATTGTCTGAAAGTTATTTGTGGCATTCTACGAATATTCTTTCCTATTATTTGGGTTTTCTACCACATGTATTATTATCCTCTTCAAAACAAATCACCGAATCTACAAAATAATAGAATTATTGGAAAAAAGCCTCTGCGCCCGTGACGTTTGCAAATAATATAAATCGGAATAAACACAGAAATAACGTATTTAGCTGACGTTTCGGCAAGTAATCTCTTTCCGTTTTCAAAGCTTTTTTTTTGGAAGAAGTCTTATTTTGCTGTGTATGTCAAATACCCAGCTTTAAGATTCTGTTTATGTGATTTCCATATATACTTACTATTTACACAGAACATAGAACTGATGATATTTTCTTTTAGATAATGTTGAGTTTGTTAAGTTCTTCTTTTAACATTGGTAGCCAGGTTGTACAAATATCTACAGAACAATTCGATACGCACTTATCTTCATTTAATAAGATTATTGCTGATTCCTTAATTTTTCTTTTTTTGGTATCTGTTTCTTTTGTTAAAATTTTTGCCGAGTCCCAGTTTATTCTATGTCCGTTTTCCCAAGCATGTTCACAAATCTTTGATTTCTGAATTTCATTCTTTCTAATGTAAATCAAATATTTGTGAACATGCATGGGAAAACGGATATAGAATAAACTGGGACTCGGCAAAAATTTTAACAAAAGAAACAGATACCAAAAATAGAAAAATTAAGGAATCAGCAATAATCTTATTAAATGAAGATAAGTGCGTATCGAATTGTTCTGTAGATATTTGTACAACCTGGCTACCAATGTTAAAAGAAGAACTTAACAAACTCAACATTATCTAAAAGAAAATATCATCAGTTTTATGTTCTGTGTAAATAGTAAGTATCTATGGAAATCACATAAACAGAATCTTAAAGCTGGGTATTTGACATACACAGCAAAATAAGACTTCTTCCAAAAAAAAAGCTTTGAAAACGGAAAGAGATTACTTGCCGAAACGTCAGCTAAATACGTTATTTCTGTGTTTATTCCGATTTATATTATTTGCAAACGTCACGGGCGCAGAGGCTTTTTTCCAATAATTCTATTATTTTGTAGATTCGGTGATTTGTTTTGAAGAGGACAATAATGCATGTGGTAGAAAACCCAAATAATAGGAAAGAACATTGAGTATTATAATAAATAATAAATAATTAAATAAACACCATAGAAATTAGACAACCCCCAATTCCAGAAGCCAGGGCTTGTGCGGAAGGGGGTTACACATTGATAAAACGCGGACATACAACCATTTCCTCCGACAGTGCCAGTGAAATTGAAGTATATTGGTTTTTCTAATACTAATACTGCTATTTCGTTTTTTAAAAATTATCTTTGTGCGCAATGTCGGCGTGTTATTTTAAAGAATATTTCAAACTTCATGGACATTACTAGGGGCGTCCCGCAGGGTAGTATTTTGGGGCCCCTACTGTTTTTCATTTACACAGCTGATTTTAACGAGTATCTTAAATATTCTCAGTGCCACCAATATGATGATGATACCCAGTTATATTTTTCTTGTAATTTACAAAATCTCTTAATAGCAGTATCTAAATATAATAAGGATCTACAAGTTATTTCTGAGGTCTCGTCAGATTATAGTTCAGGTATAATAAAAAATAACTTTTTTATAATATCTGAATTGGGGCGAGCGTAGGTGCGTCTTTACTATGTCATACTTCGGTATGCGATGTAAAGCAACGACAGGCACAGTTAATACTTGCATGGGTGACCATTCCAACCGAAACCGCGTCCTCGCCTCACACATCTTCCAGCGGCTTGTATATCAGTGTATGCGCGGAAGCTATACAACCTTAGGCGAGGGTTGTATAGGAGATATACCATCCTTCGGAGGGGATGTAAAGCCGTCGGTCCCTTGTCTATTAAATGCTAGGCAAGTAAAAGATCCCTACTCTTCTTAAGGGAAAAGGTTTGGCAAAATTCCTGGTTGGGGGTAGCTCGTCTACAGGCGTCGGCGTTAGGCCTCAGTAGCGGAAATAGGCCGACGTTAAATAAATGTATATATAAAAAAAACAAATCTAGCTTGTATTTCCCAATTCATATGTGACAGCCTGGATCCAGGGGGGCAAGTGGATGTATATACACGGACATCCAAAAAGTCTTCAATCCGATAGATCATTATTTGTTATTGTCCAAGTTAAGAGCTTTTGGATTTTCAGATACATTAACATTGCTTTTCACATCTTACTTGTTCTCAAGGAAGCAATTTGTGGAACACGGCGGTCACAGATCTCTTAATTATTACAGCAACGTCAAGCGTCCCTCAGGGTTCCAACTTGGGGCCCCTGCTGTTTTTGAATTTCATAAATGACATAACAGTTAGTAATTAGTTGTGAGCATCTACTTTTTGCAGATGATCTCAAAATTTTTACAAATATAAATAGTCTCAGTGACTGTATTTACTTACAAACAGAAATAGACAAAGTTTCTACGTGGTGTTCCAACAACTATCTTAAATTAAACATCTCCAAATGCAAAATCGTGACTTTTACACGTAGGCACAATTCTATACAATTTGACTACAACATAAACAATTTTCCACTCGAGCGTTGTTTGGAATTCAAAGATCTCGGTGTGATTTTCGACTGCAAACTTAGTTTTTCAAGCCATATTAATCAGATGACAAAGTCAGCTTCTAAGTTGCTCGGGTTCTTTGTCAGAAACTGGAGCTGTTTCTCTAGTGTTGAAAGTTTGAAAATATTATATTTCACATACATTAGATCCAAACTGGAATATGCCGCTCTCATATGGTCTCCTATATACCAAAATTTGATTTTATTTACTGAATCTGTCCAGAGGAAATTTGTAAAGTTCATGTTTTTTAAAACTAATGTTTTTTTCCACAGCGAGGCAGTAACAATAACCTCCTATTAGATATGTTTAATATGATTTCACTAAGTGAAAGGAGGAACTGCGTTGCACTCTGTTTATTTGATGAATTTTTAATTTAGGGATATTTAACAACCAGTCATTGAGTTTCTTTTTCATCACTATAAGAGAACAAGCTTTCCTTATTTCTTCTGGTATCGCGTCATAAACGATAGGACATAGGTAGGTAAAAGATCTTTGACTGATAGTTTTGGTCATCTTAGGTATTAAAGTAGTTTTTTCGGAAAATGTGGTGTTGAGTTGATGCACTATTGGTGTAAGATTATTATGGCATTTAAAATGTTTAATTATTAAGCGATGGAAGAAAAGCTGTCTTATATCAAGTATTTTAGATAGATAAGGCTTCAGTTGGGTAGGTATAGCTTTTCCCATACATGATTTTCAGAATCCACTTTTGTATAACCTCTAAACTTCTTAAGTGGTTATTGTTTACACCACCCCAAACCCCAAACCAATATGCCGCATGTAATATGCGATTGAACCAATGAGTAGGATAGAGTTCTTAATTGATTTTCTTTAAAAACCTGTTTATATATCTTAAATTTTCCTACCATTCCTCTAATCTTTTGTACAATATAGTCAATGTGGTGGCTCCAACGCAGATTTTAATTTTATTTTTAGCTGATATTGTTATTTCTTGTTGGTTTACACTGATTTCTAACTTGTTATATTCTGGTAGCGAATCTTGGTAACAACTAAATGGTACAAAAAAGGTCTTACTGAAGTTTATAGTTAGTAGTCTGCTATTGAACCAATCAACTACTTTTATGAAGCCTTGTTCAATAGCTTGCTTTAGTTGAATCCAGTTTGAGCCATTGTAGAAAATTGCAGTGTCATCTGCGAAACTGAAGATTTCTCCTAGCGTGTTAAGGTTAAATAAGTCATTCACGTATATATTGAAGAGCAGGGGTCCTAAGACAGTTCCTTGGGGTATTCCAAATTCTAAATTTTTTTTTGAACTTACAAAATTTTCGATACCTACATATTGCTGCCTATTATTTAAATAACTACGTAGGAGGTTAAGTGCCATTCCTCTAAATCCAATGTTCTCTAGAGTTTCTAATAATTTATTATGGGATACCGTATCAAAAGCTTCAGCTAAATCGATAAATAAATGGCGGGTTTTCCCTCATCTCTGGTTTTGGATACAACACTCGCCATAACATCTTCGGTCCATCTAGCTTCTCTAAAACCATACTGTTTGTGTGATATTATATTATATTTGTCTAGAAAAGCTGTAATACGTGTTTTGTGAATTTTTTCGAATACCTTTGCTAGTGTACTAATTAAGGATATCGGTCTGTAATTTACTAATTCTTTTTTGTCTAGATTTTTATATATTGGCTTTATTAGAGCTTCTTTGAGTATGTCCGGAAAGATACCTGTATCGATAGATCTATTTATAATATATGAAAGAGGTGCTGATATATATTCACCAGTATATTTAATTGTTTCGGACCTTAAATCATCTAGTCCTGGAGATTTCCCATTTTTTAATGTTCCGATAACTTGTTTAACCTCGTGAGGATCAGTTTGTGTCAAGTATATTGAATTTGGAACTCTAGTTACATGAGCTGGCATGTTCTGAGACACTGTAATTTTATTAGCCAATCGCTTACCTATATTGGTATAATGCGTAACAAAGCTTTCGGGTATTGCTTGCTTATTTGGAATTAGTTCACCGTGTTCATTATTTATTTTTTGTATTTCATTTGATATTACTCTGTTTTGCCCATTTATATTATTTATAACATCACATAATTTTTTCGGGCAGTTTCCATTTTCATTAATTTGTTTTCTATAAAAATCTATTTTGACTGTTTTTATTGTATTTTTTAGCACGTATCTGTATACTTTAAACTCATCTTTCAATTCCTGATTATCAGGATCTTTTTGCAGTTTTTTGGGCATTTCGTTTTTTCGATTTATTGAATTTATTAAACCTGCCGTGAAGTTTTTCTTTTTACTTCCTTTCGAAGTAATGTTTTTGTTTGAGTACAATGCCCTATGTAGTTTTTCATTTTGTTTACTAAAGAATTTGTTGCTAGGTTAACATCTTGTTCTGTGTAAACGTCTTCCCATTTTTCATCTATTAATAGTGTAATAAGTGGTTCTTTGTTTAAAATGTGCTGTTTATGTTTATTATCAGTTTTTTCTAACATTTCATTTTTTGTTTCAGAAAGCGCAAAACGGATTTGTAATATAATTGTGTAATGATCACTTAGGTGTGTTTGAAGTATTAGGGGATAAAGTGTTCCACAGCAACATTTTACTAAAGCATATTTGGTTATATCCTCATATTTTGGCCCAAAGAATCTATCCTTGAACTATGGCCTGTTATTAAAGGTCCACTCTGTACAGTCTGAATTTGTTAAGTGCGGCAAATAATTCCCTAATTGTTCATTGATATCATTGCATTTAATTGTAGGTGATTTGTAAATTAAAATTATATTAATTACTTTATTATTTTGGAAAAAAAACTAGAAAATAAACTTAAATTTAACATTTGGGTGTTTAAAATTATTAAAAACGCCGCTCAGTCATAACCGTTTGTTAGCACTTCCTGCAAAAAAACTACACACATACAGAAAACAAAATCAACAAAAACCTGTTGGCATACTCGAACAGCATCGTTAACCCTAGACAATGCGATAATCGATCTTGTTTGTAACTGATCAAGACCTCTTCAGCCTCCACGTTCAAAGCAACAAAAATCAAAAAGACGAAATGCATTTCTGTCAAGCCAAGGACGAAGGGAGAATAGTGGGGGGGGGGGGCAGGGTGCAAAGAGCTTTAAACCCGGCGTGTATGTGGCTGAAGCGAAGCGGGGGGTGCGAACTGTTGAGGGGGTAAGCGAAAAAAGCACACAAGAGGACTCATGGCCAGGTAAGACCAGGTAGAGTCTGCCGTGGCGAGGCCAACACTTGCCCACTTGATTCGGCGGTGAACACAACTGACAATTGACGTACGAGTGTTAGTTTGAAATAGATCTAGTGACCATGTGCTTCTCTTCTAACAGATTACGTACTGTTTGGATTACGACCTTGCTGAATTTATAAGTGTATTGTGATAACTTTTTGGATTTTTGCATCGAGATTGGGTAAGAGTTACTGAGAATTTAGTGACAGAACATGTTTGTTATTTGAAAAATAAAGTTAAAATAAACTCAACGTAAATAATATAATATTCAACATATTATAACGAAACAAGATATTATTTTTAACACAGTTTACATGCAAGTCTAAAATAATTCAGCCGAAAATATAGGTACTATTACGTCGCTGTCAGATTTCCAAATTGCAATAAAGTGTTTTGTACTAAATAATTTAAGACTTGATTCTTGCTTGTTAAATTTAAAGTTGTACCTTTCTTTTGGCGAAACAATACCTTTACAAAATCATAAAATATAATACGACTAAAACTCAGCTGCTGGAAAGATATGTTTAGATCCTATCTCTCATATTACCGACAATTTTAGACAGATGTTTGTAATCTTGTTCTTGTTCTTGGCTATCACCTGTATAAATTCATTTGTATTCTCACGTTTGATGTTTGGGGAGGTAAATATTATCATAGGAACTGTTATTATTCCGCACAAACGACAACTGATATTTACGAGGCAGTCGCGATATTTTGGCGCCTAATTTTTAGGTTATGTGCGGTACCTTCACAGGATTATACCATTATTGGTAGTAACAGAAGTATTGTTGTAGACAATTGGCATAATTTGAGTTCAAAAGTAATTATACACAATATTTAATGTCACTTCTTTAACACCGTGACCATAAATTGAGATTTAAAATGTATCATAAATGTCGAACGTTTTGAAGAATGTTTGCTGACAATTTATGCCGGGATATTAACCATTTAGCGTAAGATGGTTGTTTATTTTTTAAATTATTATTAATGGAATATACAAGGTGGCCCAAAATTATCTCCTGATAAAAATTTTAGTTCGTCTTTGAATTTTTTGATAAACTAGGTTTGCTCATTTAAAAAATAGTTAGTGTGAATCTTACTACGTGTATGAATTTCATTTCACACATATTTAATGGTTTGAAACGGGTTTGAGCTGATTTAGATCAAGAGATTTTTATTTAAAAAATCATATTTTTTTTTCTTTTCAAGCTTAAAAAAATACAAACTTTATTGAACAAATCCATATGAAGAAAATATACTTTCTACGTTTGCAGAATAAGCAACTGCACACAGAAAGGGAATTGTCATACCCAGTACTTTATTAATTTCCTCAATATTTCTTTGAAATATCCAACACTGTACTACGTTAACACGTTCTAATATTTTTGGTGAAAACATTGTTTTTTGGAATGGATCGCCCCTAACTTAATTATTAATGGTGTTTGTTGAATGTTTATTAACCGCCTTCCAGGTCACCTAAGTGACCCTCTTAAGTCTAGAAGATCTAGATTTGTCTGAGAAAGGGAGACAGGGATTTACAGTTCATAGTGGGATTCGAACCACTTCTTGGGGATAATTTATATTTGAAAATTACTCCGCAGTAAACCCACTGAGTTATCGTCCCTATCTTGAGAAAGACAAAATGTTCAAAGTTTGATAAATTGGATTGTTAGATTAGAATTGTTAGATAAATTGAAAGGATACCTGTATAAGTAACTATTTGAGTGGTAGGATGCAAAAAGTAAATCATCATGAATATGTATCTAGTGCAAAGAGTATAAATGTAAGAATACCGCAAAGAAGTATTTTAGGTCCGCTTTTATTTATTTTATATATTGACGACATTGCAACTTTTAAATAACTGCAGTTACCACTTATTTGCAGATGATGCAATTATTTATATAACAGAGGAATATAGTATGCTTTATTAGTGAGTCGAATGAATGAAGTCTTGAAAGAAGTGAGTGACTGATTAGAAATGAATAAATTGAAGCTAAATGTATCTAAAACAAAAGGTACGATTGTAGGAAAAATAGATTTAAAGATGAAATAGGACAGAAGGCATTAGAATTTAGAGTTTGTGCTGAAGCAATTCAGGTTGTTAATTAAATTAAATACTTAGGTGTAATCGTAGATGATAAACTTAAATTTAGTATATTAATTATGTGTATAAGAAAATAGCTAAAAGAATTGGTGTATTAAAATTAAATTATTAAATTAAATCCTCTTTAAAATAAATCACCGAATCTACAAAATAATAGAATTATTGGGAAAAAGCCTCTGCGCCCCTGACGTGTACGCCAAAGGAAAAGTCAGAGGTTATGTTTTGCAAATAATATAAATCGGAATAAACACAGAAATAATGAATTTTGCTGACGTTTCGGAAAGTAATCTCTTTCCGTTTTCAAAGATTTTTTTTGGAAGAACTCTTATTTTGCTGTGTATGTCGAATACACAGCTTTAAGATTCTGTTTATGTTATTTCCATACATACTTACTACTTACACAGAACATAGAACTGATGATATTTTCTTTTAGATAATGTTGAGTTTGTTAAGTTCTTCTTTTAACATTGGTAGCCAGGTTGTACAAATATCTACAGAACAATTCGATACGCACTTATATTCATTTAATAAGATTATTGCTGATTCTTTAATTTTTCTTTTTTTAGTATCTGTTTCTTTTGTTAAAATTTTTGCCGAGTCCCAGTTTATTCTATGTCCGTTTTGCTAAGCATATTCACAAATCTTTGATTTCTGAATTTCATTCTTTCTAATGTAATTCTTGTGCTCATCCAACCTCACACTGAAAGGACTGGATGACTCACCCACATAACATTTACCACATTCGCACGGGATATTGTAAATAGAGTGTTTTGAATTCTGCTCCCTGTCTTGTTTTTGTTAAAATAGATCTTAAAGTGTTCCCCGTTTGAAATATCGTCCTAACATCAAATTTGGCACCTATACGGCATAGCTTTTCCAATAGTCCGTATACATAAGGAATTATTGCTGTATAATGACGTTCAGGTTTTTGTCGTACCTGATTGTCCCTATTTTCAACATTTATGAAAGCTCTATCAACAAATGCTTCAGGATATTGATTTTGTACTAGAACCTCTTTGATAAATTTTTTCTCGTTATTTAATATTTCATTATTAGATGAAATTATTTTGGCCCTATCGTATAAACATTTTACAACACCCCTTTTAACATTTATTGACTGATTTGAGTTAAAATTTAGATATCTATTAGTATGTGTTGATTTTCTATAAACGCTTGTTTCAATTGTATTATTTACCCTTCTAATTAAAACATCTAAAAACGGTAGTTCATTCCTACTTTCTACTTCTAATGTGAATTTAATAGACGGTTCCTTACTATTTATATTTTCCAAAAAACTATCTAGTAAATCGACACCATGAGGCCAAATTGCAAAGATGTCGTCAACATATCTCCTCCAGACAACCGGTTTGTTTATACAATTTTGAACATGTGTGTTCTCTAAGTTCTCCATAAATATGTTGCTTAAAATTGGTGATAATGCAGACCCCATAGCCATACCAAAATCCTGCTGATAGAACTCATTGTCTAATTGAAAATAGGTTGTTTTTATACACAGTGTTAAGAGTTCCATTATGCTATTTACACTTAATTTAGTTCTAGTTTCTAAATTATTATCATTTAGCAACGTGTCTTTAACTATTTCTAAGGTTTCATCTACCGGAACATTGGTAAAAAGACTAACTACATCAAAACTAACCATCAGGTGTGATTCATGAATATCGTTTTCATAAATTTTTTTCTATAAAATGTTTACTATTTTTAATATATGAATCGGTATTTCCAGATAATGGATCAATAATTTTAAATAAAAATGTTGCCAAATTATGACATGGTGAATTAATAGAACTAATAATTGGTCTTAAAGGAATATTTTGTTTGTGTCTTTGGTAAGCCATGAAAATAAGGAGGCTTACTATGATGTGGTGTAAGTTTCCTTCGTTCAAAATCATTAAATTTATGTTTGCATTTAAACAAAGTTCTGTAAATTTTGCTCTATTGATTTTGTTGGATCTTTGTTTAGTTTTGAGTAGGGTCCCTCATTTACACGAGTCATATTTTTTGTGATATATATCTTTATCTATAATGACTGTGGCATTACCTTTGTCTGCTGGCAATATTTTTATACTTTCATCGCGTTTTAAAGAATTTATCGATAACTTTTCTTCTGGAGTTAAATTATCTTTAATTTTGTACTAAGGAGGCTCGTAACATAATTTAAAATATGTACGTACTATAGAGTAATGAGAAACTGTGTTAGTTATTTTAAGTGTAAATTAGAATATGTAAATTTATATTATTTTTTCTTTTCTCTTTTGGTAGTAATTTGTAAAATGTATTGAATAGCAAAGTGCTAAATAAAGGATTATTATTATTATCAAAACCGAAAATGCCTTTAAAAATGTCAAGATAAAATTTTAAGATTCTGTAAATATCTTCACACATTCAGTAGTTCACTATAAATTATTTGGTAGGTAGTAACCAATATCCAGAAGAAAGTTTTTCGTGTCGCTTGTATATTCTCAAAATTAGAATAACAGATCCCCGGGATTTTTTTTACCTACCTACCTACCTACCAGGCACCGTGTGAATTGCTGTAGAAATATTTATTTAGGTTCATTCAAAGAGCTATGCTTACAATCCAATCCAATGGAATTCTGTTTAGCCAACAATAAGGAATTAACGTAAACTTACTGTATAAAATATCGTGGCGGAACTAATAGGGTTATCATTAATTAAAAGGGAAAAACCGTGCGTGACTAAGAGACGTTTTTAATAAAATAAGAATTACCTATTCCTTTCAGATTTATAAATATTAACTGTAGAAACTAGCTTTTTAACTAATATTTGTTTATGCATTTATTTATTAGTACAAGCCAATTACAGACTGTATATGTTTAACCTAACTTAAACTAAATTAAAATATTCAGAGATAAGAGGGAGGGAGAGGAGATAAGGGTACTTATAATACGAAAAAATATATTATAAAAATGATAAACGCTAGACAATTGCTTAGTAGTTTGGATCTTACAAAAGAGAAGTATAGCATTAAAATAATTTTCTCACATTTCAATGATCTGCATTTACGTAGAAAAAAACCCTAAATTTTTATAGGACTTATTTAAAATACTAATTACATGATCATTAAATGTTAATTTGTAGTCGAACACCACACCCACATCAGTTTTAGTATAAATGTTTGTTTCCGATTTCATATTTATATTCAGTCATATCTTTACGCCACGTGAAAGTGATTGCCTTGCATTTATCAATATTAAAAGGCAATTGTCACATCATCGGTAATTAGGCTAATTGACGAATATTTTACGGTATCTGCACCAATTATAAAAATTAAAAACAAAAGTGGGCCTAGGTTTGAACCCTGGGGGACTCCTGAATCTGATGCGTAGCAATCCGACTCGAAATTATTTACCATTACATTCTGTTGCTGATTTATCAGGTAGGTAGACATAAATGTTATTAAATCAGTAGAGCTGGAGAAACTTTTCAATCACACCCGTTTGATTATTATTTGCCAAAGAATTGACCATTTTTTCTGGAACCCATATTGAATGCTTGATGTTTTATTCTAAGTGTGCTCATAAAGGCAGTTGATATATAATGGTCCCGAATATCTTAGATAAAGACAATATAGCAATGAGACAATAATTTACAACGTCCTTTCGACCTTCGCTTTTAAAACAAGGAGTAATTCTTGCGATTTTCAATTTATCAGGAATTTTTTTATTTGTAAGAGCTAAATTAAATATTAATGCTAATAGCTTAACCAATGCTTCCTTGCAACCCTTAATTACGTAACTTGGTGTATTGTCGTGTCCCATTGTTCTCTTTGGTTTTAATTCATCTATTGCCTTGATGATATAAGCCTCCCTGATAATACTTCATTATTCAGAATCATTTCCTTTGGTATTCCAGATCTATTATTAGGTATTTCTTGTTTCAAAAATTCCAAAATTGCTTCATATCGCATTTGATGGTATTTTCAACATTTGTGATATAGTTCTTATATTCTACTTTGATATCTTTTTTATTTTATATCTTAAATTATTATAATCAATTTTGGATTGATCTATTTTCATGTTTTTATACAACTTCCTATTTCATTCATTCATTACCTTTAATATCTCGTTTAATTCTAGACGTGTACCATGGAGGAAATTTATTATTCTTAGTCTTTACTTTCGGAACACACTCGTCAAATATATTGTATAATTTTTCATGAAATTTATCTAATGCTTCATCTACATCAGATATTGAATTCAATACATCCCAGTCTGCTTGCCCCAATTGATAATAAAGGCCTAGAAAATCTGGTCGTTTAAAATTGTAATAAAGTGTATCTAAGTTGTACTATCGTGAGCAGAAAAAAATAGGACAACTTTTTTTTTCTAATGTAAATCTGTCTCTAACAGATATCACTTTTAATTTATTTTAATGCTGTAGTTGTTGCTATAGTAAATGATGGATAGTTAATGGGACAAATTGTACTGCGTTATAACATTAACAAAAATTTGGTGTGTAACATTTTAAGAAAGTGGAGAATAAACGGTATGATTAGTAGAAATTCTGGACAAAGGACAAAGGATATCCTACTTAACAAGAAACTAACTATTAATATTTCGTTATTACACCATATCTATTTATAACTTCTATAAATCTGTTTGGCATAGAATTAAATAACCATATACAATAATCATTAGTAATAATATTTTCCCATGCATTATTTACTATTTTCAGTACTTCTTCGGCATTCCGTGATTTCACATTTCATTTTTGGATACTTCTTACGAGTAGTCCCCATACTTCTTCCACAGGGTTAAGATCTGGACTATGACTAGGCCAGTTAAGAACATTGATGTTGTTATCAAGGGAGCATAATATTGTCTAAAATCTTAATATACGTTTCACTATTAAATCGTTCCTCAGTGTGCCACAAAACACCAGGACCAAGTGCCGATACCCAAGCCCACATATTGACGGAAAATCTACCACTTTTATCATTGTTAGATATATATTTCTCATCGAATCGAGTATTCGGAGGGCGGTAAACACGAATACGACCGCTGTGTGTTGAAGTTTTTCGTCTGTAAAGATTACATTGATCCAAAAATTTACATCATGCGCTAAAAATTCAAGCGCAAATCCTACTCGATCTTCTTTATGTTCAGCTTTAAGTAAGTATTTCTGTGCTGCTGCATGACAGGGTAGCTTCGATTCTCTTACTCGCCGGCGACCAGTACTACTCGATCCAGGAAAATGTGTTTCTTCAGCAGCCTGAATAACTGAGTAAAATGGATTTTCTATTAAAGCATTTACCAATTGCAAATCTTGTTGTTGAGTTGATATCCTTCGTCGCGCTGATCCAGGATTTCTACTAATCGTACAGTTTATTCTCCACTTTCTTAAAATGCTACACACCGAATTTTTGTCAATATTATAACGCAGTGCAATTTGCCTCATTGACCATCCATCTTCTGCTTCAGCAATAACTCCAGATTTAACTAAATCGCTTATATGAGGCATATTAGTTTTTTGCACACTTGCAATAAATTATGACAACTAACTGACAATGTCACAAAAATTAAAGTTACATGTACACAACTAGATTTTAGCAAAATACCGTTATAAGACTTGTCCTATTTTTTTTTTCTCATGGCCGTACATGTGTCTAGGGACTAATTTGTTTCAATATCAAAAATTTTCTAATCTCATTACGATATTAGGTCTCGTTCTGTTTATATTTAAGTCACCTATTATAATAAAATTATTATTAGTGATATAATCTAATGCTTCTAAATAATTGGCTGATGACTGATGGTCGAGAGGTGAGCGCACTTGCCTCTCACCCAAAAGTTCCGGGTTCGATCCCCGGTCGTGGCAGTGGAAAATACTGTGGGGATTTTTCCACTATACACGGATATTGGGTGCGTGTCCCTT
The DNA here is from genome assembly GCA_963675555.1 of Leptura quadrifasciata. Lineage (NCBI taxonomy): Eukaryota > Metazoa > Arthropoda > Insecta > Coleoptera > Cerambycidae > Leptura > Leptura quadrifasciata. The sequence continues at coordinate 4,836,919 of OY776681.1, read as the reverse complement.
GTCTCTAAATGTGTGTAGCCCCCTCCAACACAAGGCTCTTCTAGAGCCTTCCGGGATAAAGGGGGTCGTCATTAACTTAACATTAACCCACAGCATTTCCTCTGATGAATTTTCAATTACTAATTTAAATTTTTCACTGCAAAATTCTCTTTCAATTGCCATTAAGGCACCTACACCCATGTTTGTTTTTGTAATATGCTACTATGAAGGAGAATTGTGATAAAGAATGAGATTTCATGGGAAGTAATACGATATCTCAAATATGTCTCCGATCTCCGCAATGAATTCCAGTCGGTTTCCGTATTTTATCAAAAAATAATTTAAAAATACGTAAATGTGGAGTTATATGACCATATTGAGGCACAGTTCTAAAATTTGATATGAAATCCATGAAATAATTGTTGATATCAGCGTTACAAATATTTTTAGGAAGATTTGGTAGAATGTTATCTGTTACTATTATTCTTAGTATTACTAATATCAAAAAAAAGTAAAATGCAGTTCGTTATTGAATTAATTGTAGTTGTATCAATTACGAATTTCACAATAATATTGTTTGTGAATGACACTTTTACTTTTTATATCATTACCAACCTTTTCTTTTAATTCTTTTGACTCATAAAGCATCTATATAACCCATATTTCTGAACGTTTGTTACATTTGAAAGTAATTCTTTTTGAGGAGCATGGCGATCAAAAAGATTTAACAGATTTGCCTTGAATAAGTCAACTTGTTCTTACAGAGAGGTAAGATCATATACACTATTTCAAATAACATCAGCAGCGTCCAAATTAAAACACACAAGATGTAACGTTGTGGTAAGAGAAACACACATCGAAGACTTTCGTATTCCTAACATCCAAATCAGAGTTAATTACAGTTGAATCTAGCAATGATTCGCTTTGGGCAGCTTACTCTAGTAGGGTCATTAAATATTTGCTTACAATTATAAATATGTGACAAATTAATCAGATAAACTGTAGCAGAATTGTTAATTAGTATATTAATACTTAGATTAGCCATTTGAATAAATATATGCATATTAAGATCCAATAAATAATTGATTATGTTAGTCAGTATACTAAGAAATTTTCTTGTATAAAACTAAAAAACTATTATACTAAGTTTTCAACTAGTTTTGACAATCACATCAAATCCAAGAATACACACTAGTAACGCGACTTTATAAGGAATCTAAAACAATTTTTGCGACATATTCGAAAACTCTTAACGTATTTCTTTTGGCAGCTATTTAGAAACTAACAGTCACTAGAAAATTTAAATTGTAACAGTAATCTGACGATTTATTATGAAAGATACATTTGTCAACAAGTCAATAAAAACTAATACTCACGTCATGACTTGCAACTAAATACTTTAGAACCTTCAAAGGGGACCAGAACTATTCTATACAATAACACTAGATAATAGTGCATTTTACATTTTGGGTGATTTTTATTATTTATTTTTACAATAGGTCATTGTGCCTATGGGCAATTATTACGGTTTTGGAGTTAATTATATTTACTATGAATAAAATACTACCCCCTAGTGGGTCTCAATGTGGAAGTGGAGCGATGGGAGTCATTAGTTTTGTGCAGAGACAACGACTAGATAGTTTGCTTGCACGAAACCCATCTGCATATGGTACGGGTATTCCGTATTGAATAATCAATTTCGTCAAATACTCGTTTTCGGCCGTGCGTCCGCCACCATCGCTCCCACACTGACTATGGGAGCAACGGCAAATTTAAACAATTGCCACATCAACTATTTTTAAATAATCGAGTTGAAAATTTTTGCATTGGATTCTCTGAATATTCCCCTGTAGCTTCCAGCTAAAATAATAATAATAATAATAATAATAGTCTTTACTCTTTATTGGCAATAAACAGTTACAAAGAATATAAGTGATGGGACAAACATACAATATTATTTATTACCAAATGGCGGAGTTTGCTATTTTATATATAAATATAAGAAGCACTGTTACACATTCCTTAATATTAATAAACAACGCCACAGCAATTTAAAAAACTTTATCTCAGCTTCTATTGGTCGCAGGTCGCAAAGACTTTTTTTTTAATTCGTGAAAAAATGTCAGCTATCAGATGCTTTTGTCAGCATTTCGATACCATGCATCGCCGAAGAGATATTTTATTTGTTTATAACGAAAAAATTAATGCTAACTGCAAAATCTTAATTTATAATAAAAAAATTTTACTCACAGGTTTAAACAGCTGTAACTCGTGAACCATTCATCTTATGAAGGTCAGTTGGAGCTCATTTTAAAGATAATTTAATTCTCTTCAAAAAACCTTTAGTATAATTATTGCCTATTTGTCAAAATGCACTTGAAAATGACAATTTTTCATATGTTTCCCTTTTATCTCCATTTACTCGTTATCAAAACGATTTTGTACATACATCAACATATTCAAAATTTGATTATCTTTAACTTTTATTAGGTACACTATATGCAATATGCATACGATCTATCCTTTTCGAGTTTTTATCGATTTTATCATGAAGCAAGTGTTCTGATAGCGCGATATAAAGATATTAAAAAATTCATATCCCTGCCAATAATGATCGAATGGAAATGAAAAATAAAAGAAAATTGCTCAAAATCGAATTCTCTACAAGTTTCATTTGAAACATTTTGAGATCAGAACGACCGTTTTTGAGATTTTAGCGAAGAATGCGCGTATTTTCGTTGCGTCTCAAAACTGTCAAAATTTAAAAAACTTATCTCGGCTCCAATAGGTCGTACGAAGTTAAAAAAAAAGAAATTGTGCGGATTTTTACTACCTATAATTTTCATGTAATATTGATACTTTGAGAGTTTTTTGCGAAAAGCCTATTTTTTTACCTATTTTCTCCGGCCGTTTTGAAAAAAATTTTGAATTTTTTTTTATCAGATCATAAATAAAATTTTAATATCTTTACTTTAATAAACAAAGAGTTTATTTTCTTCAACAAAAATTCATTTTTTGTTAATTGGGCTTTTAAACAAATGCAAAAAATGGCCAAAATAGGTTTAAAAATTTTTGTTCTTACGACGTCAAAAAGCTAGCGTCGAGACCTAACTTTTGAAAAAAGATCCGTTTTGGACTTAATGGCATAAAATGGCGGCCAATTCAAATTTTAAATAACAAATTCAATTGCGCACACTGGGTTTAATATTCTTGCACCAAATTTTCAGGATGTTTTTGCTAGAATAAAAGGCAGATTTTCGGAAAATTTGAAGCTAATCGGTTCACCCAGTCGCTGTGCGTAGCAAAATGAAGAAAAAACGATTTTTGGCCAGTTTCTTCACTTTTGTAAGTTATAGTTGCGTTCCTAATTTGTAGAAAATTTAATTACAAAGATTTTTTATGTAGTCCTGATCGGACCAATATATCTCGAGTTATTCACATTTTTAGGTTGCAAAACGCGGTAATAAAAATTTTACTGTTAATAACAATTGAAGCACAGGGTCTTTGTAGTAAAAGAATTTTTTGGCTACTCCTTCCCAACATTATCCAACAATGAAATTGCTCATGGAAAAAATTCCACTTCAAATCATATTTTGGCTGAATTATTAGTCAAATATAAGTTTTATGGTTATAAATTTAAACAAAATACAGATTCTTACAATATAGAATCAGTTTGCGTAACATAGCTTCCTCCTAAATTTTGGGTATCAATAAATCCACAGAAATTTGCGTATTGGCGTTAAATTTTCGCCATCTGTCTGAGTTATTCGCCTTGCTTCAGGTAACAAACACATTACCCACCAATTTGAAGCATTTTATCCCATGATAATGGCGTATTTTCATCTACTGTTTCAAATCGGAATCTGATAGAGGTACAGTTAAGTAAATTAAAGGGTTAAGTAGGTAATAATTTTATTCTGCATCGCGAAACGACCCTAGCACAGTCTGGTAACTTTCCTTACTTTCCCACAACGATCTGTCAGTTTTTTCGACGTGAGCAGTACAGGTTTTTGAACCCTCGAACGACTCAAAGGTCCCGTTTGAGAATGTTAAATTTACGCCGGTAGATTTTACTCTTGAGTCCAGTTTCGGACACATAACTCAATGTCAAGTCAAACGAAGTGCAGTGTATCTGATATAAAAACATTTCACCCCTCGGTGTCTAGAAGAGCCCCTTGTACTAATTTTAACGATCGAAGCACAAGTGTGGCTAGTTTTTAAACGATAATAAAACAGATTTTCATTAGGGAGAATCAAAGTACTCGAAATTTATGAGTTTTGTTTTCTTTGAGTTATTGTCGTTTGGGCTTTAAAAGGAATTTTATAGGTAATTCATTCTTACTCATATAATTTTTTTTCTCGCTGGTTTGGCGCCTTTTTTGTCTGAAAATAACTTTTAAGAAACCGCAGCGTAGGCAAAACTAACATTTGCTATTTTTTGTGCAGTAAAATATTGATTTTAGAAAATAAATTAGGGGAACATCCACTATGATATTTAAAATAATATTTTTATATAAACATGTTGGATAAAAATGGCTTTCGTTCGCAAATAAATCAACCCACAAGTCAAACCGAAAACAGTTTCTTAATAATAAATCACATTTTTGTAAAGCTAAAAAATAGTATAATAGACTATTATCCAGTAATTCTCAATTTAGAATTTAATAAAACCTCACCAGAAGCGGAAAAGGAGCATTTCATAAAAAAAACCCTGTCCAAGGAATCACTACTTCCACATCCAGATTTTGTATCCAAATCTTTTACACATTAAATCCCAATGTAATATTTTACTCCCTTTAATAATCAGCGGGGGTGGTAGAAGGGGTGGCTAATGTCAAAATATATTTTAAAGCCCGTTGGTTCTCGCGCACACACTAAATCCCAATTTAATTTTTTGCTCCCTTTAATAATAGGGTGGGGGTGGTAAAGGGGGTGGCTAATGTCAAAAAGTTTTAAAGGCTATCATACCTACATTTTTACCAGCTGTTGATGAGAAAACTGGAGAAAAATTATATTATACCCTCCCCCACAAAGCTCACGTCCTGGGGTCGGGGACTTTTAGGATGTTTACCTTCTAACTACCCCATTCATCCCTAAAGTCAAAAATTTTGCCGCCCTCCATGTAGTCCACAATAATTTGTCGGTAGGACTATTTGTATCTACAGAGATATCTAACTCTACTTCAAAATTTAACATGTGAGAAATGTTCCTGGAATAAAAAATTCATAAAAATTGGCTGCTAGAAACTGCTTATTTCAGCAAAATATGCAAACTGGAAGAGGTATTATACGGTGTCTCAATTTCTTGTGAAATATATTTTTTAATTTTATAGTACTTTTTAGTAATTTATTCACAAATTTTTGTTTTGTTCTTCAGGGTCATGTACCATAAAATATACATGTACTTACAAGGACTTTTTCGATGTGCTACAGGGGAATCTAAAATTATATCTAAAACGAGCTCCTGACATTACTGGAAGAGAATATTAAAAAACAAACGTCAGCTTATTTCTGTTTAACTGAGAGTACAAAAAATCGATTAAAAAAATACTATCATACAAAAAAAAGATAATGGCAAGAATCACATCGAATAACGAACCAATTTTTAAATAAAAATGAAAATTGGTTAAAAACTTCTGTGACTATCGATGTGAATATACTTTCTTCGGAGTTTTCATTGCTGCCATATTTTTTCAACTTCTACAATTTTCCGTTCATTTGCAGAATTTATTCTGTGCTCGACGAATCATCATCGAATGAACGAGGACGACATATGTACGGTCTTGAGCAAAAAAAAATAGGACAAGTTTTATAACGGTATTTTGCTAAAATCTAGTTGTGTACCACTAACTTTAATTTTTGTGACATTGTTAGTTAGTTGTCATAATTTATTGCAAGTGTGCAAAAAACTAATATGCCTCATATAAGCGATTTAGTTAAATCTGGAGTTATTGCTAAAGCAGAAGATGGATGGTCAATGAGACAAATTGCACTGCGTTATAATATTGACAAAAATTCGGTGTGTAACATTTTAAGAAAGTGGAGAATAACCGGTACAATTAGTTAAAATTCTGGATCAGGGCGACGAAGGATATCAACTCAACAATAAGATTTGCGATTGGTACATGCTTTAGTAGAAAATCCATTTTACTCAGTTATTCAGGCTGCTGGAGAAACAAATTTTCCGGGATCGAGTAGTACTGGTCGCCGGCGAGTAAGAGAATCGCAGCTACGCTCTCATGCAGCAGCACAGAAATACTTACTTAAAGCTGAACATAAGGAAGCTCGAGTAGGACTTGCGCTTAAATTTTTAGCGCATGATGTAAATTTTTGGAACAATGTAATCTTTACAGACGAAAAAACTTGCCAGTCAACACACAGCCGTCGTATTCGTGTTTACCGCACTCCGAATACTCGATTCGATGAAAAATATATATCTAACAATGATAAAAATGGTAGATTTTTCGTCAATATGTGGCTTGGATATCGGCACGTGGTCCTGGTGTTTTGTGGCATATTGAGGAACGATTTAATAGTGAAACGTATATTAGGATTTTAGACAATATTATGCCCCCTTCTGTGTCACAATTATTTCTTAATAATGAGTTCATATTTCAAGAAGACAATTGTTCCGTTCATACTACTCATACCGTAACTAACTGGTTTCAAGATAACAACATCAATGTTCTTAACTGGCCCAGTCATAGTCCAGATCTTAACCCTATGGAAGAAGTATGGGGACTACTCGTAAGAAGTATCCAAAAACGAAATGTGAGACCACGGCGGCATGCCGAAGAATTACTTAAAATAGTAAATAATGCATGAGAAAATATTATTACTAATGATTATTGTATAAGGTTATTTAATTCTATGCCAAACAGACTTATAGAAGTTATAAATAGAAATGGTGCAATAACGAAATATTAATAGCTAGTTTATGGTTAAGTAGGATATCCTTTGTCCTTTGATCCAGGATTTCTACTAATCGTACCGTTTATTCTCCACTTTCTTAAAATGTTACATACCAAATTATTGTTAATGTTATAAGGCGGTGCAATTTATCTCATTAACCATCCATCATTTACTACAGCGATAACTATAGCATTAAAACAAAAAATAAATTAAAAGTGATATCTGTTTTATTTCGGCTACTCATTACATGTTCAAATAGAGACAGATTTACATTAGAAAAAAAAGTTGTCCTATTTTTTTCTGCTCACGACAGTCTTCTAATTTGGATTTAAAAAACTAACTTTTTTCGCAAAAAAATGATTACTTTTCGTCCGCCATTTAATTTTTTGAAATTTAAAGCATAAATTTTAAACACATAAGTTTAAAACTAACCAAAAAACCATAAATTCGCCATAATTTAAAAATTTTTCTACCTTTTCCCATTTTTGTCCAGGATATTTCAACAAAAAAATATATATTTTTTTGCGTTACTATACTTCTTTTACTGGACTTGGAAGTAATATATGAGAAGAAATTACTCGCATTTTAAATAGATCTATCGTTGAGGACCCGGTGTTATGACAAACTGGAGAAAGATAGCATGTGTTTTCTAACCGCACTTAATGCCAATTATGACACATGTTCCTAATAACCGTTCCAAAAACATAAACATTATTATTCATAATTTTCGTTACAGTTACAATGCCAGGCCCGGTATTGTCTCCTTCCACCCCTAATTCGATCATTAATAATTACCATTTTTCTATTAGCATATTCTACTGGCGTATACATTTACATATTATCGTCCAGTTTAAAAAATCAGCGACTAGATTGTCACGGTAAGGTGGGCAACACTTCGCGCCATATGGTACATCGCGCAACCCTCTAACATAAATGATTGACATATGCTAAGCATTTAACAGAATCGAAAAGTATTGTCCACTAATTTCAGGTTGAACGCGTTGGTCACGATATCCATTCGCAGGTCACAATTACAAAGCGCTGACGTTTTCATTCCGATGATTATTTTGTTATCAATCACACGGCATGGGGACATTTAAAAAAAAATCTGATTAAGTCGTGGTAAATTAGATTCGCATTATTCACAGTTGAGAGTGCGCTTTATGGTATTCGCAGTCGATGTATTCGCATTGTGTTCTTTTTGCGTTTCGCGGACGATTAAATTTAAATGTGTATCAACTTTTAATTGGTGAAAATTATAAACATGACACGATTTAGTTGATAAAAGCTGTTTGTTTTTATTCTAATGAAGCCTGGAAAGATTTTTTATAGAAGAGAGGTTAAGAGATACATAACCTTACTTAATATATGATTGTTATCAAAGTTGTCAAAGATGCATCTGAAGTAATAGGAGATCGTTTGATCTAGTATACCGTATGTCTATTTTACGAGGGCCACACCAAATATCTATTGTAGAAGAATAAAGTTCTAGAAACAGTTTTCCCATTTTTTGTGAGCTATTTTTCAGTAAAAAGAAATTTGCAATTCCTAGCCTACTGACCTGAAAAATAGGAAAACCACAAACGGTTATAGCTTCCTTATTTGAGGAGATACGAAAAAAGTTAAAAGGATGAGAGGTGAAGTGAGGTACCGTCATCGATTTAAGCGTTGATACCTCGATCAGCGAAGTTAAGCAGCGTTGGTCGAGTCCGTCACTTGGATGGGTGAACGGCATCTCTGTTGTAGGGTATGTCCCCTACAAGTCTAAAATAAAAAACAAAAAATTCTAAAAATCATCAAAAAATTAAATCATCCCAAGCCACCTGGCACACTACATAAAAAAAATCAATCAGACACCATTCACATTGAAAAACCACAGTTAAACTCAAAAATATCTGAGGAAATTCATGCACATTCCATAATTCACAAATAACGTAAAATTACCAAGAACACTCTCCCAACATTCATTCCGACAATTTTATAAAAGAAAATTCACAAAAAACGTCCCTTAAAAATATAGCCCTCGTATATTCATCAACCTAACCTAAATCACTATCTAACCCCAAATTTTCATCGTCTTACTTCAATCCCTCAATTTTCTATAAACAATTTCATTTTCAAAATTTTAAAACTTCTTGACCGCCCTTCGTATACGTAACTACGTTCAAACTTAATCTTCAAACTCGTTTTATCCTTCGTACTTTTCAATCACTCCCTGTATACTTCAAATCACGTTCCGTGCCTCGAGTCTAAAAAGGTATAATTTCATTTTATCAAATTTCCGCAATTCGATTGCTATTATAAATTTCCCCCCATTTTCGATCACCCCTGTATAATAGCATACAAACATACAATATCTCCGCTCAACTCGATTCGTACCCGGTAGGAACATTTGTAATATCTTATCTTCATGCATTACGCACCTATCGGGAACATTTTAACGGCGTTACAGCTTTTAATATCGGACTTCCGTTGATACCTTACGGAGTCGAGCCAGATATTACCTATAAAACTTCAAATAACTTCTCAACCAAAATATATCCAACTCTCATTCTAATTTTAATAAATTCCCCTTTTCATTGCCGAATTTTCAATATAACTTTTATTTTCGAAATCTTAAAATTTCAAGTATTGCGCAACATGGCGTAATCTATGACTCATCCTCGCCCGCACGGAGCGATTCCAAACCTTTCCAGCTCTTTATAACGGGATGCGAGACTCGACGGGGCGCGAAAAACGAAACTTTCTCGAAACAGTATAAATACCGGTGCACGGCAAGCCCACACCAAGTTCAGTTTTGACAGTGACTCCAGTGTTAAGTATTCGCGTAGTGTTCTTGTGGAAAATATAAGATTCAAAAGTGAATCTTTTGTGTAATAGCTGTTGACGCTGGGTCCGGTTACTATTTAACTTATGTTGTAGATACTCGCTTAGCTAGGCTTTCTTATTCCCAGTCCCCTGCAATCTTTTCGTGCCGAGCTATTCATTTCTAACTTCCCAGGCCGAAACCTGGTTAAAAAAGAGTTAGTTTTAAGTAATCGCCTTAAGTGGCCCCTTCCTTTTTAAACCTTTACACTTCGCCTTAAGTGGCCCTCTTTTAATCTTAATACTTCGCCTTAAGTGGCCCCCTTTTCAATTTTTCCCTTCACCTACGAGGCTTAATCGCCCAAGTGATTTTTTTTTCAAATAAATTACTTTTCAAGATTTCTTAAATATATTTTAAACACAATATAAGACAGAATTTCTGTTGTCGATTAGTTTCTACTATAAAAAAAAACTTGTAAAATAAATTACTTTCTATTCAACTCTGTTCAATATCCTTCAATAAATGTTTTTGTATTTCGTTTAAACCATAGTGTTATTTTTTCTTAAATAAAATTACAACATACAGGGTGTAGCCGTTGACCCTACAATAGCTATAATAATTAAACCAGTGCTAATTTAAATAAAGTGATAAACCATAGTGCAAAACACAATATACAGGGTGTAGCATTCGACCCGAAACAGCACTTACAGAAATCAATCCTGAGACTTTACCCATCGAATAATAAGTGCACGAATGCCTCTGGGGTCTCAGCTCTAAACCCCCCACTACTCCAATTTTTTTTTTTCACCGAACCAGAGGTCGTAATCGTGTTCATCTCATGTTATAGTACATTCTCCATATTAACAATATGGCGGACAAAATTACTAAAATTTGTCAAATAATTCAATCATTAAGGTCAACTTGGCAAAGCATAAAAAAGTCATTAAGACACTCGAGGAACCCAAAAACCACAATTTTCAATAAATAATTATAAAAATCCGAAAATACCAAAGAAATTATCAAAATTCATCAAAATACACTTACAACTTTATAAAAGATCGTCCTAAAAAATATAACCCCCCATCAATTCAAATAACTTCTAAATCACTCCCCAAACATCAAGTCAAATTATTTTTGTTCACTTTCCAAATTTTCTACAAGCCCCTTTCTCTTCAATTTAACGTCAAATTCACCTTTCCATGAATATATTAAAATATCTTTCATTCACCTTTCTAGCCAGCCCAAAAAACATTCGTCCCAAAATAAGTCCAGTTTACACGTTCACTTCGTTCAAATTTCATAAGTCCAATTTAATGTACCCTAAAATTGACTCTCGCTCCGTTCAACACCGCGATACATTACCCTCAATATGGATTAATATGGCATAATACAACATTAAAATATGGATTAACATGACTCAATATAACATCACATGTAGATTAAAGTAAGACTCGCAAAACATTCAATTTACCATGTTATTCAGACAGTTATCGATCATATTTCAAAAACAAAATTAGATTCCACTGACATTTTTATACCAAATTGTTTCATTTTTCATAGCCGATTGAACGATATAATTTTCAACCCGAAAATCCAAAATTTCAACATTTATTGTGCAATAATTCGCAGTACGAGCCCATTGAAGCGGCCGGCGCCCGATCCGGGTTTCATCCAGACTTCAGCAAACCAAGTCCCCATCATCAGTATAAATAAGGGAGCACGCCAAGTCCCCGGTAAGTTGTTTTCGGCGTATCTAGCGACAATTAAATCCAGTACCCGTACACCTTCAGGCAGATCCTAGTAAAAAAAAATACTTTATTAAAATCGCCCCAGTGCATTAATTTCAAATAAAAAACAAATCACCGTCTTAAATAACAAATTTTAAATAAAGCAAATAAAACTAAACCCGATTTAGGCAAATTTCTAGTGTCGATGCCGAAAATATTTTTGTGTGAATAAAATTTTAATTTCAATATTTTAATACTCAACTCTGTGTTTAAACAGTAAATAAACAATCTGTTAATTTTCATGTTAAACCAAAGTGTTTAATTTAAAAACTAGTGCTAACATACGATACAGGGTGTAGCATTTGACCCTGCCAGCTGAGATAAAATTCAGCAAAGTGTCAAATAAATTAAATATAATTAATTTCAAGTGGAAATCAGCTCTGAGAGTATACAGGGCGAATCATTTGGCCCGTTTCAGCCTTTCAAGTTTAACCACCTCGACTTCGAATCAATCAAAATAAAGTGGCTTTGACATACGCTTTCGTGCAAAAATGAACAGAACAAATCTCAATGTGGGCCATGACACCATTAATTCCATTTATTTCTTCTCTTTCCAATGGTATAAAACATGTCACAAAAAATTTAACTGATGGTGTTAATATTTAATATTTTACGAAAACCACAATTCATATCATTGAATCGTAAAAATCAGCTATGCCATGATTAGTGAAAAACAATGTATACAGTTATTAATAAACTTGACAGATTGTCACTGTTGTATGTTGCGTTGTCAAGTTCTAAGACAAGTTTTATATCAGTAATTATGGTGTGCATTAATAATAACAAATTCAATATGATTAACATTTATTGTCAGAGCAATTTTGACGCTGAGGTGGCAGTTACGGCTTACAGAGATATGTGATGGTATGTTATCATATCATATCGTATTTTCACTCGTATATGACAGGTATATTGAGTTTGAGTTATTTGCTATGTTTTGAGAAGGTTTATCCCTTTTTAATTGAACTATTTTATCAGCCAGTTTTTTATCCACCTTTGTGAAATCGTTAAGAAAAACAATAGACATTTCCAGTCCATCACTGGTTACTGTCTCCTGGTTTCTAATTTTAGATATTTGATCCTTACTCTTTTTGCCCCAGATGTTAGTTCTTTGACACAATGCCACGACTTTTTTGAGTTATATAAATTTTTGTTTATTTCATTATGATAATAGTCCTTTGCAGTTCTTATTAATAATTCATTAAGTTTATTTCAGTAGGTACTATTTACATTTCTTTGTATTATGTTCGCTAAGGTATTTTTTTGATCATTTGAATAGTTCTGTTTTTTTGTTTATCGATTTTATAAGACCGTTGATTATACAATTTTATCTCTTTTTTTAGGAACTTTTGGTTTTAACTGTTTTTTATAAGTGTCAATGTATTTTTAAAATTTAGTTACAAACAAATTTGTGAAATTTTCTACATCCGAATATTCATATACATCCCCCCAAAGTTTGTCATCTAATTTATTATTAAATTTATCTTATTTATAAATGTTGTTGTAGTAAAGTTATTTGTTACTATTTTCATTCCGCTTTCAGAAAATATAAGCTTCCCGATTTGTGAAAAGTCTAATAGTTATTTAATATTTAAAAAGAAATAATGCATACGTTTTTGAAAGTGAAAAAAAAATTAAATTGTTTTATTTGTAAAAAGGTTTTGGTTTTGATAATACACTCTTAAAGAATGTTGATTTGTAGCTTGTGGGGTGGGTGGTAGTTAAGTCAGCTTACATGCTGTTGATGTGTATTTTTGAAAACAATTAAATCTCAGATGATTTATTTTATAAATAAATATCATCGAAAAATGAACTAGTCTAGTAGAAACTGTCATCCATTGAAGAGCATCTAACATTAAACTAATTGGAGTGTATCTACTGCATTTCAGAATTATCCTCATGCCACGATTTTGTAACTTTTGTAGAGCATTCATTGAATTGTTGTCTAAAAGGTATAAAATACTTGCACAATAGTCGAAGTGCGGTTGAATAATAGTCTTTTACACAGTAATATTTGTGGAAAAAGAAACCTGATTAGATATTCTTGAAAAAAAAGTATAGTTTTTTTGTTATTTTCTTTTGTATGATTTTTAAATGTTAGAGTATTATCAATAATTACTCCGAGATATTTAAATTCTTTAACCAGTTCTAATTTATTATTTTCTAATAGTATATTTATATTATTTACGTTAATGTTATTATATTTAAATTTCGTAGTCAAAATCATTGCCTTTGTTTTGTTGACATTTAGTTTGAGTTTGTTTATAGCTAAATACTCTTCAATTTCGGCTAGTTCATTATTCATCCTCATTACGGCATATCTAAATTATTATCAACTACAGCAATTAAGGTATCGTCTGCAAATAGATTTAAAAAGCCACAAGACGTAAATTTAACAATATCATTTAAATAAATTATAAACAATAGGGGTCCGAGGAGACTACCCTGTGGCACCCCAAATTTATTTTGACGAGGATTAGAAAATTTATTGTTAATTTTTGTAATTTGATATCTGTTCCTCAGGTAGTCCTCAAACCAGTTTAATACTATGCCATCTATACCATAATATTTTAATTTTTTTTAAAAGAGTCAATCTGTTGATAGTTTCGAAAGCTCTTTTGAAGTCTAAAAATTCTCATATGCATGCGTAATATTTTTTTTATAAATAAATGATTTTTTAATGCTCCTTCGAAAAATTAGATCAGAATATATCAAAAATTAATTAATACTACAAAAACATTGAGTTTTATCAAAGAAAGTGAAATTATTCGAAAAAATTGACGAAAAATACAAGAAATCATTTTTTTCCATTTCTTTCAAGTTTAAAATTTTTTCTTGTTCACCATCATAAAGTGCATAAGAACCTACATTTTAAAAAAAGTACCTCATACGATACATGCAATGCACAAAAGTAATTGGCCAATCGGTTTTAAAATTTGAATTCCATTTTTGAGACTTGCATTAGATATTTTGACTTGAAATATTAGAAAGTTATTGTTCACATTATAAAGTACAATTTCTGAAAATTTCGTCAAATTTCACCCAAAAAATCCATAGTTATAACCAAATAACCAAAATTTAGCAGTTTTATCAGTTTTTTTTGAGGTTATGTGTGCAGATAAAAATTTCATATTGTAACCGCTGATAGCCTATATCATAGCGAACAGCGTCAAGTTTTTTTGCTTTTCTTGGACCTACACATACCGAGATATACTCAATTATATTTAGAAAGAACGACCATAACGGTAGAATTTTCACAAAATGGCCGATAACTTGAGTAGCGGCGGTTGCTAGAGGTAGAAAATGTCTATTTCGTATAGTATTCGATGTGACTAACATGTTTAAAAAAAAAATAACACGGAAAACAATTCCTTTTTTATATTATTATAATGCAAATAGTTTAGTAATTCAGTAAGAGTCAAACTGTTTAACTTAAATAACTTTAACAAGGAAAATTATTAACCTAGATATTTTTATCTTACATTTTACAGTAGTCATTAATCATACTTGACCCCCTTCGGTATTCCAGAAAAGAAATATTTAAGTAGACCCAAACAGAAAATACAATGCACGACTAAAAGTTCCATGTAATAATAACAATCGTTACATTTCGTGAGAAACTAGGTGATTGGTTTCTAAAAATATTCATACACCTTTTTCCTAAGGTATTGTGTTATTTAAAATTAGATCACGCATTGTGTCAGACCCCTAGGAAGGTTAGGCTAGGTTCAGGTTAGAGTATCACCTGGTGATACGAAATGTAACCCCTCTTCAGTCGAATCTTACGGAAGTGCCGGCGTATAAAGATCGTATACATCTCGGGAGGCTGCATTTCATTCAGATAAAAAAGACTGTTGCAAAAAGTGCACTCTTTTGTGTCATGGCTTGCTGTTGCGGAACCATAAATTTCCGTTAGCTTATGAACGTCGCCGGTCAGTTGAGAGTAGCACGACGGGAATGGCGTATATTTTAATCTTTAATTAAAATTATGAGATGCAAATTGAGGTGTAAATCAGGAAGGAAGAGTCAACGGATGCCTAAGTAGACAGAAGTTTAATAAAATAAATAATTTTTCTAAGGAAGTTAATTATAATTGTAATTTGTTTGGCTGTTTTATTAATGATATATCTCGTCCCTCTTACGCCCCATTGCACTCGCTTATACATTTGTATTTTTTTCATGTCACCTTATTTATTAATTCAAGTTCGTAAACCTACGTATATATTATAATATTGAATTAGTACATTATTAATAATGTAAGTTGTTATGAAGGAATGTAAAAAACAAAATTGAACAAGTGGAACTACTTTTATCCCAAGAAAATATTGATGTTCTATGTACCTCTGAAACCTGGATTAAACCCGAGAAATTCATATATACATGGAGAAACTCTAATACTAACTAGAAACTCAATAAACGCACTAGAAATAACCGATTTAGTTAATATAAGTGTAGAAAAAAAATCTTCGAATGCTCATCAGTCAAAATCACTTTTGATAAAGTTATATATTACATTATGTGTATTTATAGAGCCCCCAATACTGATAATAAGGAATTTATGTTGAAATTCGAGGAATCACTAAACATCATATTTAATAAAATTCGGCCTACTTATAATTTGTGGTGATTTTAACATAAATTTTTTATGCAAAAATAATCATACTTTAGAACTTATTGATCTTATATTTTCTTATTGTTTTTATCCAGTATTTGAAGAATCCACACGTATTCAGGGTAATAATAAAACTGCAATTGATTATGTAATTACAAATTATAATGATATTTTGTTAGAGAGAGATATTTTAGATACAGGTCTGTCAGATCATACCTGTCAAAAAATTATCTTTGAGGTGAATAAACCAAAAAATGGTTATCATACTTTTAGATCCTTTTCTAGGGCAAATATTTCAAAATTTAAAAATATTTTAAGTAGTGAATTGTGGCACAATGTTTTAAACAGGCAGCCAGTAGAAGGTAAATATATTGAATTTAATAACACTTTATGTTCTTATTATAACGCATCATTTAAATTTATTACAAGGAATCTTGATAAAAAAAATAATAAGTGTTAAAATTTCATCAGTTCGCTTTAAGGAACTTTATAAATTACAAAAAAATAGCATAATCACTGTGGATTTTCATAAATCTTATAAAACTATCTACAATAGAGTTATATGTCAGGCAAAAAAAATGTGTTTTGATAACATTATAATAAACTCATCTAACAAGTCAAGTGCTGTTTGGAATGTAATTAATCAATCAGTAAAGAAAGATAGACGTGCTAATATTAATCCAGAACTAGAAATCAACAATATAGTAACTACAGATAGAAAGGTCATTGCTAATGAATTCAATAAATACTTTTTAAATATAACAAAATCCTTAAATATACCAAATGATAATTTCAATAGGATTTGACCTGCAGCACGTATGATTGAAAATTCAATCTATTTAAAGCCCACCAATACATCCGAGGTTATTAATGTAATAAATGGTCTAAAAAACTCTAATTCAATTGGGCCAGACTTTTTTTCAATCAAAATTATTAAAGAGTGTGCAAGTTTACTAGCGATACCTTTAACTGACATCATAAACCACTGTTTCACTGAAGGCACTTTTCCCGATTTATTAAAATTATCTAAAGTCATCCCGCTATTTAAAAGCGGAAAAGGTGTTCGTAAGCAACTCTGCAGCTATCGCCCAATAGCAATATTATTGAAAAATTAATTGCAATAAGATTAACCGAATATTTAGAAACAAATTCAATTCTTTCTCCAAACCAACATGGTTTTAGAGAAAACATATCCACCATCTCGGCATTAGTTAATTTTCTTGACTTTATCTATAAAAATATTGATAGTGGTCACAAAGTTGTAGCATTATTTATTGACCTTTCTAAGGCATTTGACTGCGTAAACCATGAGATTCTCCTAGATAATATTGAGAATTATGGTATACGTGGTCAATGCAAAACACTGTTAAAATCCTATTTATCTAACCGGAAACAATTTGTTGATATTCTTGGTTCAAAATCCGAAACGCAAAAAATAGATATTGGTGTGCCCCAAGGCAGTGTCCTGGGACCATTACTCTTCCTCCTTTACATCAACGACTTGGATAATTCTTTAATAATTCTTTTTTGTGCATTTGTTGACGATATCTCTATTGCTGTCTGTGACAAAATTCTAGATAACGTAATTGATAAGATAAATTCTGCCTTGATTAATATAAGTACCTATTTTTATGACAAAAAGTTAGTAATAAATCAAGAAAAGACAGTTTCCCTACATTTTCGCCCTGTTCGAGCTCTTTACACTTCTAGTTTACTTTTAAAACTAGACAGAAAGTCAATTGAACAAGTAACTACCTTTAAGCTCTTAGGTATCAACATAGATATGTCTTTAGATTGGAAATCCCACATCTCTTTTATTTGTAGCAAATGTGCATGTAATTGTTTGGCGTTAAAAAGATTGAGCCACATAGCAAACATTAATACTGTTAGAATATTCTATTTTTCTAGTTTGGAGTCTAGACTGCGGTATGGTATTATCTTTTGGGGAAATTCATCTTCAGCAAGTCGCATATTTGTACTGCAAAAAAGAGGTATCCGTTGTATGTTCGATTGAAACTATAGGGAGTTGTGTAACTCGACATTTATCAATCAAAATATTTTAACATTACCATGTCTTTATGTATTCGAAATCTTAAAATTTGTTAAAAATAACTTGTCAACATTTATTTCTCTCAATGTAAATCATGATTACCCCACACGACATGGATATAATCTGCAGTACAATATACATAGACTTGAAATATATAAAAATAACCCATATTACATGGGATGTACACTCTATAATAAGCTAAGTATTGATAAAAAAGTATAATTAATACCAAACAATTTTTCTCAAAATTAAAAAAATTTCTTTTAAGTAAAGCATTCTATTCCATTGAGGAATACTTAATGCATTAAATTTTTTCCTTTGTCTTCTCTCTCTTTATTTTTGTTTTTCTTTCATATTTCGTTCATACTGTATTCTTTAGTAGTGTAATTCTACATTTGTACCTTGACTTGTCCTATATCACTTTGTGATCTATTGGATGAATAAAGTATTATTATCATTATTATTGATGTAAAATTCTGCAATTTGAAATTCTATATATTAGTTAAATATCGTCAGCGTACATGTATAGTTTTGAATATCGTGGTATTTTCGAGATACCTGCAGTAAATATCTGGTGTAACAGGATCATGGTATACCCCCTTTTCTCTTTTAGTTTTGAAGATAATTGATTGAAATATAGGATATACTAAACGCATAATAAGCGGCACTTTTTGACAATTGATATTTTGTATATTGATCCTTTAGATTTTTAAATAGAACATCTTGTATATTATTGCATTTTTGAATTCTGCATAATATTCTGAATCCAGCGATGCCAAATAATTCAAATGGAACCATATCGGTACCGTGGTACCATTTATTAGTAGTATTAATAAGGAATTTATTCATATGTCTTAATAAAATGTGCGATAAATACAAACAAAATTACAGCTAAAAAAATAAGAAAATACAATTTTGTTCTAATTAAATGTTAAGAAAGGTGGCTTTGAAAACAATGAAATAGTTAGCTTGTCAAGCATTTGTTGGTTTAACGGTGTTTTTATTGTGTCTTTAAAAATTGTTTAAAATTCTTGTTAATTGTGTTCAAAATGTCGCAAATTTATACAATAGATGAAAAAGTGGACATGTTAATTATTTATGGGGAATGTAAAAGAAATGCAGTTGCGGCTAATTCCAGTAATGATTCCGAAGAGAACTTCATTCAATAATGAAGTCGAAGTCAATACGAAGGAACGGAAATTAATGTTTTGGCTCGAATAGATGTTGATAAGACTGTTTCTTTAAGGCAAGTTGGGTTTGAATTGGACATCAGTCACCAAACAGTAAGCCGAATTTTGCACAAATACCACTAACCAATTGCACCAGCATTTGTACGAAAGTGATTACGTTCATAGGATGAAATATTGCAATTGGATTTTGTATAATAACATGCAGCCAAACAATGATTTTTTGGGACTGATTTTATTTTCGGACGAGTCTAGGTTTACAAATTTGGGATTATTTAACCGACAAAATACAAAATTTTGGTCATAAGAAAATCAAAATTTATTACGGGAGGGTAACTTTCAAGTGCGATTCGGTTTCAATGTTTGGCTTGGAATAATCGGTAGTAGAATTATCGGTCCAATAATATTTGAAGGATCTCTGACTGGTGCCAGATACTTGAGATTCCTGGAAAATGAGATTGAGGACATTTTAGATGAGATACCTTTAGATTTAGGACAGGGGATGTATTTCCAACAAGATGGCGCTCCTCCCCATAATTCAAGGATAGTAATTGATTACCTTCAACGGAGATTCTAAGAAAACGTAATGTCGACGAATGGTCCTGTGAGGTGGCCTCCAAGGTCACCTGATTTAACGCCCCTTGATTTCTTTGTTTGGGGTCATTTAAAAAGTATTGTCTATGCAATCGCCGTTACAACCCATGCAGACCTGGAGCTGCGAGTAAGACGAGCAATGAGTAGCATAACGGCCAAGCAATTGGCGAACGTTCTTCAAGAAACCGCTATGCGAGTTCAGAAGTGCATTGACGTTAACAACTGTTGTAATGTTTTGTGTTAATTTTTTGTAATCCAAAACCACCTTATGTGTAACAAGATAATTAGAATAAAATTGTATTTTCTTATTTTCTTTTAGCTGTAATTTTAATACGACATATGAATAAATTCCTTATTAATAGTACTAATAAATGGTATCACGGTACTGATATGGTTCCTTTTGAAAAAATTGAGTTTTGCCCCCAAAACGATTTTGGTGAATTTTATTTGCTCATAAATCATGGCACACTTAAAAGAAAAACTAAAAAGTATATTATAAATTTTTTTTTGAAATGTCACTTATTTGACATCGTTGGATTCAGAAAATTATGCAGAATTCAAAAATGCAATAACATACAGGGTGTTCGATTTAAAAATCGAAACCGGAAGTGAAAAAAAATCAATTGTATGTCAAAAAGTGCCGCTTATGATGTATGTAGTATATCCTAAATTTCAATCAATCATCTTCAAAATTGAAGGAGAAAAGGGGGGTATACCATGATCCTGTTACACCCGGTATACTAAAAAGAAGTGGTCCAAGAATAGATCCTTGCGGAATACTGGATAAAACTGATCTATTTTGTGATGTAAGTATCGAGTTTCCTGTTTTAATACTAGTATATTTTTGTCTGTCATTCAGATAATTTTGAAATCAGAAGAAAGTATTTCCAGATATGCCAAAATAACTTAATTTTACATTTAGGCAATTAATATCTAAGTATTCTTTCCTATTATTTGGGTTTTCTACCACATGTATTATTATCCTCTTCAAAACAAATCACCGAATCTACAAAATAATAGAATTATTGGAAAAAAAACCTCTGCGCCCTTGACGTTTACGCCAAAGGAAAAGTCAGTGGATATGTTTTGCAAATAATATAAATCGGAATAAACATAGAAATAATGTATTTAGCTGACGTTTCGGAAAGTAATCTCTTTCCGTTTTCAAAGCTTTTTTTGGAAGAACTATTATTTTGCTGTGTATGACAAACACACAGCTTTAAGATTCTGTTTATGTTATTTCCATAGATACTTACTACTTACAGAGGACATAGAACTGATGATATTTTCTTTTATATAATGTTGAGTTTGTTAAGTTCTTCTTTTAACATTGGTAGCCAGGTTGTACAAATATCTACAGAACAATTCGATACGCACTTATCTTCATTTAATAAGATTATTGCCGATTCCTTAATTTTTCTTTTTTTGGTATCTGTTTCTTTTGTTAAAATTTTTTCCGAGCCCCAGTTTATTCTATGTCCGTTTTCCCAAACATGTTCACAAATCTTTGATTTCTGAATTTCATTTTTTCTAATGTAATTCTTGTGCTCATCCAACCTCACACTGAAAGGTCTGGATGACTCACCCACATAACATTTATCACATTCGCACGGGATATTGTAAATACAGTTTTTTGAATTCTGCTCCCTGTTTATCGGTTTTGTTTTTGTTAAAATAGATCTTAAAGTGTTCCCCGTTTGAAATACCGTCCTAACATCAAATTTGTCACTTATACGGCGTAGCTTTTCCGATAGTCCGTAAACATAAGGAATTATTGCTGTATAATGACGTTCAGGTTTTTGTCGTACCTGATTGTCCCTATTTTCAACATTTATGAAAACTCTATCAACAAAGTCTTCAGGATATTGATTTTGTACTAGAACCTCTTTGATAAATTTTTTCTCGTTATTTAATATTTCATTATTACATGAAATTATTTTGGCCCTATCTTATAAACATTTTACAACACCCCTTTTAACATTTATTGACTGATTTGAGTTAAAATTTAGATATCTATTAGTATGTGTTGGTTTTCTATAATCGCTTGTTTCAATTGTATTATTTACCCTACTAATTAAAACATCTAAAAACGGTAGTTCATTCCTACTTTCTACTTCTAATGTGAATTTAATAGACGGTTCCTTACTATTTATATTTTCCAAAAAACTATCTAGTAAATCGACACCATGAGGCCAAATTGCAAAGATGTCGTCAACATATCTCCACCAGACAACCGGTTTGTTTATACAATTTTGAACATGTGTGTTCTCAAAGTTCTCCATAAATATGTTGCTTAAAATTGGTGATAATGCAGATCCCATAGCCATACCAAAATCCTGCTGATAGAACTCATTGTCCAATTGAAAATAGGTTGTTTTTATACACAGTGTTAAGAGTTCCATTATGCTATTTACACTTAATTTAGTTCTAGTTTCCAAATTATTATCATTTAGTAACCTGTCTTTAACTATTTTTAAGGTTTCATCTACCGGAACATTGGTAAAAAGACTAACTATATCAAAACTAACCATCAGGTGTGATTCATGAATATCGTTTTCATAAATTTTTTCTATAAAATGTTTACTATTTTTAATATATGAATCGGTGTTTCCAGATAATGGATCAATAATTTTAAGTAAAAATTTTGCCAAATTATGACATGGTGAATTAATAGAACTAACAATTGGTCTTAAAGGAATATTTTGTTTATGTGTCTTTGGTAAGCCATAAAAATGAGGAGGCTTACTATGATGCGGTGTAAGTTTCCTTCGTTCAAAATCATTAAATTCATGTTTGTATTTAAACAAAGTTCTGTAAATTTTGCTCTCTATTGACTTTGTTGGATCTTTGTTTAGTTTTGAGTAGGGTCCCTCATTTACAAGAGTCATGATTTTTGTGTTATATATATCTTTATCTATAATGACTGTGGCATTACCTTTGCCTGCTGGTAAAATTTTTATATTTTCATCGCATTTTAAAGAAAGGATATCTAAGGAGTCAAAAGTTTTAGTCATATTCAGTAATGTCAAAGAGGTGACTTTCGTGTCGTCAATGCCTCGCAGAATTATTTAGTAGTGTAGAAGTACTCAAACCTTTTCGAAATCCGGACTGGTTAGAAATAATTTTTGAATTTTGATTGACATTTTCAGAAAATTGTTCATATACAACTGATTCTGCAATTCTTAGTGGAACAGAAAGCATGTTAATAGGACGTAGATCCCTAAGTTGTTCAAGATTTTTTTCTTAGATACAGGCTCGTTGAGGAGGAAGAACACCGAGTTCTAACGATATGTTAATAATATGGTTAAATGGTGCCGATATCCACTGTAGTGCAAGTTGTAACATTTTTACCCATATTCCATCTGGGCCAATAGGGTGGGATTTTTGCTTATTAATGATATTGCAATTTTTTGAACAGTAACCGGTTTGAAAGAAAATAAAATGTCGTCCATAAACTTAGTTTCTAAAAATGCATCGTTATGTTGTTGATTAGGTTTTAGATTTGGTATAGAATCTTTACTACTCCCCTTCCGTTATGGCTTCATTTTTGTAAATCTATACACACTATTTTTATATCAAATGCTAATCAACAATTATGTATCCAATAATAGATTTAAGCCATATTTACTACCTTAATAATGAGATTTCAAAAAATAACAAACAAAGATTTAAGAAGGCTGAAAACCATAAACAGTAGCATTATGTAAATATGTACAACCACCCTACCCTATTATTGAATTATATATCGATATAAAGCTACCCTTAAATTTCCTATAAAAGTCGAGCATCCATTGAAATGTGGCCAAACATATTGAGCGAACTCTGTATATTTAAGATATTTAATTATTCACCTATAATTTAGTGAGGTATTAGGAATACCTCATTTATTGTCAGGTTGCATATTGCATAATCCAAATGCTGAAAAATAAATCCATATAAATAAATCAAAATATTTTCATAGAGTAAATTCGATTAAATTTTACAAATCCTTCGGCTAACAGAGGGTGACTGATCCTCTTAATGTATCAGCGTTCCGCTTACCCTCATAAGTTTAATTTATCGTCCAATCGCAGTATTTAACATACCAAAACATCTCTGCATGTGGTATTGTAGTAAAAATCGGAATTAATTTTTAATTCCACACCCTGCCATTGTATATTTTGACTAGTCGAATAGGAAAAGTTCAGTAGTTGCATTATTACCGTTAGATTAGGGGACATTTAACTTTAAATTTAATACCAGTCGACAGCTTATTTCATTTTGTTATCACTCGATCTATAATTTGCATACAATTTGTAACTGATGGTGCAATAAGTGTATATTCATATCATGATTGTAATTTATATGAAGTTTAAATACATATTTTGATTTTGTAGCGAATGATTTCTGTAGACGTAAGTGTACTAGACATCATGGAATAACTTATAGACCAAATCTAAAATCTAATGAGCAATATAACGATACATTTTTAGAAACTAAGTTTATGGACAATTTATTTACTTTCAAACCGGTTACTGTTAAAAAAATTGCAGATATCTTTATAATAATAATAATAATCTTTATTTAGCACAAGTAGCTATTATAGAGGTGTAACATCCATGTGTAGTAC
This sequence comes from Leptura quadrifasciata, assembly GCA_963675555.1. Lineage (NCBI taxonomy): Eukaryota > Metazoa > Arthropoda > Insecta > Coleoptera > Cerambycidae > Leptura > Leptura quadrifasciata. The sequence goes on along the minus strand of OY776681.1, from coordinate 4,812,384 downwards.
AGTACATTTACTTACATTTAACAATACTAATAATTTATACAACATACCTTTAATAAGCCTAATGAGTAAAATAGAACTAAGTTATTTATACATAAATTTATATAAATATTTTTTAAACAGAAACACATTCTTAGCTTGCTTTATAAATTCTGGTAATTTGTTAAATTCGGCCGTTCCCTTGTCGTATATGGAGGACTTTGTTTTCATTAAGTTTGAGTAATTAATATTTATATGATTTCTTTGCCGTGTATTGTAATTATGAATATCCTTACGATGTTGTACATTTGTTGACAAATATGTTGGTAGTAAGTTATTGTCAAGTTTGTATAAGAATATTAGTGTCCTGTATTTTATATTGTCTTTTACTGAAAACCATTTAAGTGTACATTGCATTATTTTTACAATATACATTTTAAAATAAAACGCATACATCTATTTTGAAGTAGCTGCAGTTTAGATATACTGGTGTCATTACATATGTATAATATACTTGAGCAGTACTCGAAGTGTGGTTTCATTATTGTGTTATAAATAGTTTTCTTTGCATTTGAAGTTAAATGTTTACTAACACGATAGGCGAATCCCAGTTTTTTTGATATCTTTTTACGTATGTAGTTTATATGGTCGTTAAATGTTAGCTTGTTATCTATGATTATCCCTAAATATCTCATAGTTATGACCTTTTCAAGATTCTCTTCGTTGTATTTTGCATATATATTATCAATGTTTTGATTTAAATATTTGTTGGAACCTATTACCATATATTTGGATATTTTGGCGTTTACCATTAATCCGTTCGTTGTAAACAATTCATTATTTAATTCCAGTGTCATGGTAATTTTTTGGATAACTTGCTTCACATTAGTTCCAGATAAATATATTATAGTACCGTCTGCAAAGAGATGTATTTTGCACACCTCTGAGTTGATTAGAAGTAAATCATTAATAAATATCGTGAAATGCATAGGCCCTAGTACACTACCTTGTGGAACTCATTATTATTAAAAAGTTTTTCAGATTTAATTTTATTTATTTTGGTTTGCTGAGTCCTTCCATATAGATACGACATAAACCATTCGTACGCCGTGTCAATAATCCCAAAATATTGGCATAGTTTTTTTAATAAAAGCTCTCTGTTGATAACTTCGAATGCTCTTTTTAAATCGAGGAAGACGGTTATCACAACTTCACCTTTATCTATGGAATATTTGAAGTCATTGATTCTTTTTTGTAAAGCCGTTTCACACGAATGATTTTCTCTAAATCCTGATTGGTTTTCATGTAATAATTTGTTATTGCCTATAAATTCAGTGAGTTGGTCATGAACTACTACTTCTAAAATTTTTTCCAGTGAAGGTAATGTATTTATGGGTCTATGCTCTTCCGCTAATTTTGTACCTGGAACTTTTGCTACAGGAGTTATTAATGATGTTTTCAATATGTCTGGAAATGTTCCACTATTTAGCGATGTATTAATAATATGTAATAATGGATAGCCAATGACATCAAACGTATTTTTTATTAATTTAAAGTCAATTTCATCATCAGAAAATTTATTTTGCTGTTTAAAAACAATTTTACGTAATTTAGTGAGATTTATAATATTAAACTCTTTAAAATATGTATCTGGCTGCAATGCTCTGTTTTCAAATAAAGCATATCTATTAAGGTAATACCTATTATTTTTTAAACTATCTACAATTAGATCAACATTAGAAATAAAGTATATAATAAGTTCTTTTTCTAAATCCTATTATAAGATTATTATGATTGTCTTTTGGTTTTATTATATTTTTGAGCGTCCGCCACATTAATTTTGGACTATGCTTTAAATTATCTATTTTATTTTCATAATAAATTTGATTTTCTTTTCTTAACACTTTTACAACCTCATTACGATTATTAGTATAGGTTCGCCAGTTTTCACCATTTTCGTTTGTTTTAAACTGTTTATACGCTAGATCTCTTTGTTTTATTGTTTCTTTAATAGTATCATTATACCATTCATTATATTTCATTGCTCGTTTTTTGATAATCGGACACTCGTTATCCAGTTCAGTTTTTATGATACTCATGAATGATTCAAATACTTTATTCGTATTAGTACAGCCATATAACCAGTTAGCATCGATTAAGTTTAATCTTCTAAATTTTATGTCCAGGTCAGAAACCAGATTATTGCAATTTAAGTTCATACCTACAATTTCGTGGTCGGTGATTTTGGGTGCAATTTGCATATTTACCTGTATTTTATAACAATTTGTAAATAATAAATCAATTATAGACGAACTTTTGTCAGTTATTCTTGTAGGTTGTGAAATAAATTGTTTTAAGCCAAAATGTCTTGATATGTTATGTAGTCTCTTACTATATGACGTCACCAATGCTATCCCATCTAATATTAAAATCTCCTATAAAAATATATAATTGACTAAAATCCAATTTTTCTATTAAATTTTCAAGTAAATCACAAAACTGTAAATAATTTGTATGTGTAATAATAATTTAATAAACAAAAATCCCCCACTATTATAACTTGCACTACAGTGGATATCGGCACTGCTGACCCATATTATTAATATATCATTAAAACTAGGTGTTCTTCTTCCTCAATGGAGAACGTCCTATATGCCTATACCTAAGAAAAAAATCCTGAACAACTTAGGGATCTACGTCATATAAGCATGCTTTCTGTTCTACTAAAAATTGCAGAATCATCTATATATGAAAAACTTTCTGAATGTCTTTCAAAATTCAATGATCCTTTCTAATCAGTCCGGATTTCGAAAAAGCAACTCTATGAGACATTACTGGATTTTGACATTGCTGGATATGACTAAAGCTCTTCACTTCTTAGATATTAATTTCCTAATTGCAAAATTATATTATTATATCTGAAAATACTTTTTTCTGCTTTCAAAATTATCTGAATGACAGATAACAGTATAACTTGTACTAATACAGGAAACTCGATTCGAACATCATAAAATAGATCAGTTTTATCCGGCGTTCCGCAAGGATCTGCTCTTGGACTACTTCTTTTCATTATTTTTATTGCAGATATCTCGAGACTTCCACCATGTTCAAAACTATACATGTACGCTGCCCATATTCAATCAAATATATAGTTTTTCTATTTCGGAGTTTCGAATGGCAGAATTTTGCATCAATAATGAATTAAATCTTATACACCAATGGACACTCCAAAGTATCCTTGTACTTAATGCTAGCAAAAGTCAAAATATTGTTTTTAGAACTTCTCAACAGTTACACAATTTGACAGAACTGAATGTTCAAATCAATAATGAGATCATTACATCATCGTAAAAAATCTTGGTATTAACTTTGATCCTTTACTAGCTTTTCTGGTCACGTTTGTATTATTTGTAAGCTTTCTATCGTTTAAAATAGTTATATACCTTTAAAATGTATCTGAATACAAATACTAAAATATTGCTTTCGGAAGCTATGGTTCTATCGCACTTAAATTACGCAGATATTGTATGCGGTCCCTATCTTACTCAAGAAGACAAATACCGTTTACAAAAAATTGAAAACTGCTGTGTAAGATATTTTACAACTATTCCCCAATTCACTAGACTTGAAATCACCACATTATCTGCTTTTGTTATGTTCTTAAACTCTTGTCACAAAAGTTCTCCTGGTTATTCCAATATACAGATATATTTTCATTTAATAGTTTACTAGGTATTTATTCCTTGTTTTACAAAAAGAATTACATGGCTTCTATCAAGTAAAAATCTATAGATTACATTTAGTAATGTTCTAACGGTTATTCTTAGTGGCATTATAGATAGCCAGACAATAAAACTAACATTTTTACGGTATGTGTCTATCGTATATAAACGTCGTTCCGCAAAGAGGTCTTAAGTTAAATTAATGTCGAATTTGAAGGGGCATTTCTAAGTTATATGTAAATTTCCTCCGGAATACATTACCTGAACATGTGGGAGACGGTAGGCACGTGTTTGTCCAATGGAAAATTAGGCACACCGCGTATCGTCACTTCGTATAATTTATTACATCTTGAAAAGCACTGCTGCAATGGCAAATAAAAACCAAATGACTAGTCCAATTAAATGTTACATTACTTAGGCTAGGGCAATATTTTGGGTAGGACGCGATTTTTATTTGTGTAAGTCGCTCTAAGTTTAAAATAGAGTTTTCGGGGTTGGCGGCCACCCCATTTGACCGCCATATTGAAAATAGTGGTGTAAATATTTTTCACAAAAATATATTAGTCCAGGAACGGCGTCATCGAAAGGGAGTGATAGTTACATTAAAAGAAGTAGCCAGTCGTCACACATCACTTGCAGACTACAGTTTCGAGCTGTTGGCTCTCGTGAGTGCAAGGTCCTTTAAGTAGGATCAGTCTTTCGGCTGGTGTTTGTTGCAATCGAAGCATTAGCGTTTTGATGGTAATATGCAATTTACAATTAACGCGCCAGGCTTGTAACTTGTAATTAAGTGCTCGGCGGGGCACATAGCCCGGAGAGTAGCTGTTGGTTGCAGTCTGGTTACGTTTCTTATAGAGGAGTTTGCAACTAAAAACATTATGTTTTAATATTCCGCCCTCTAAAAGCACATTTGAACTTGAAATTACATGATCCGCGACTTTCGTTGTATGAATTTTTTCATTTAGATTAGCCGTTTCAGAGCTAAAGACGTTTAAAAAGTTACGTAGTGTGAATTTTTTACAAGTTGGTAAATACTGTTGTTATTCGACTGCCAATTACGCCCATACCTCCTGATGAAACTTTGAGGTACTCATTCGAAGCGAAATTTAATGCTCTTTAATTTTGATAATAGATGACTTTTCGATTGGATGCAAGTTATAGGCCACAAACTGAAAAAATTGACAAACACTCGTGGTTTTTCGGCCATACGAAAATTTTCCAAGGGTTTTGGAGGTCTAAAATTTGGATTCTACATACTCTCTACAATATATACAAGATGATAAAAAAAATCGACTACCTCATTTATTGTAACTATAAAGTACCCCGTTATTAAACTATATACTACATTAATGTAAACTATTACTCTATCGTTTTGATTAAAATTACCTTGGTTATATAAGATATCATATCCTGGTAAATGAAAGAAAGACAGTCTAGTAGTTTCTAGGTTTCACTAAATCAGTTTTAAACTGAGGAGTATATTAATAGGCTGGGGCCGTTACGGATTTTTAATGCTGAAAAAAAAAAAAAAACTAATAGCAGGCAACGGCCGGCTGGAATATATAGTTGAGGTCATAAACAATGAAAAAAAACACTTTGGAACTTGAGATGAAGGGAAGTAGTGAAATGGGGTGCTATTTAAGGATGAAAACCGTTTTTCGTGATTTGTGGCGAAACGTGACCTCCTAAAGAAAAGTATTTCATACAAAAGTTGTAGATAATAAAAAAATCTAAAACTTTTATTGTATATATTTTTCGACATAACCTCAAAGTTTGCGGGAAAATGACGAAAAACCGATTTTTCTGTTTTTATTTTTTTTCTCGCGTGAAAATTATTTAATTTAAATGAAACTTTATGAAAGTACGCAATTGCTTGCATATAATAAGCATGAATTTTTTCAATTATGGGAAATAAATGTTTTCGAAATTTTATCATTTTTCCGAAAAAACACCCTCGGCGAAAAACTTTATTGATCTTTTTTTGGATTTTGATGTTCTACTAGTGCTCATTTTTTTAGTCGAGATGTCTACTTTCAAATGGTACGTCGATGTTAGTGATTTATTGTCATTTAGCAGCTTAAAATTAAGTAAAACCGAAAAAAAATTTTTTCGAATCTCCAATTTGTCGATTTTTTTCATTATTTTCAATTTTTTAGCATATTTATGTTAATAATTCATAATATTTTAATGAAAAAAACTTACTTTGGTATAAAATAACTAAAGTTGAATGAATTTAGTTATTGGAAACCATGCTAAAATTGAATACAAACAAAAAAAATACTGTTACGTATTCAAACAAAAATTTTTTTTACAAAATTTGAAATTTCTCAGCATACAGGTATTTGAAATGCCCGCCCAAAACGGGTTTAAACACGAACCATACACATGTGTAATAGCGTTTCTTCATGCTTTCTCTGGGTGTGATACAACTTCAAGTTTTGCTGGAAAAGGGAAAAAAACAATAGTAAGATCTTTATTGGACAATAAAAATTTATTAAACCTAGCCAGTGTTTATTATCAAAAAGATGCAGACCACATAACCATAGCAAAAAATGGATACCAACTTACAGCTAGTATTTACAAAAGTAAGAAAATTTATAACTTATTAAATCAATTACGATTTGAGCTTTATTAGCAAGCTACAAACAAATCCACTTTTAAATTGGAAAAACTCCCTCCAACTGAAGAAGCGGCTGCACAACACTCCTACAGAGTCTATTACCAATTGCAAACTTGGTTGGGTAATTTTGACAACGATCAGGACAACAAGAAAGCAAAGGACCGGGGCTGGAACGAAAATGTAGGAAGACTCGTGCCGAAATACATCTCTGACAGTTTTGATTCCCGGAAAGTTGTTAAAAAGTGTTAGCTGTACTTGTGAAAGTGGATGCAATAATCAAAGGTGTGGCTGCCGAAAACACGGCTTAAAATGTACCAATCTATGCAATACATGCACTGAGAACTGTTCAAATAGAGACAGAGAAGTATTTGTAGATTTAAGTGATGCTGAAGATATTGATGAAGAGCCTGAAAATGCCAATTATTTTGAAGATAATATAGAATTTGAGAGTTTGGTCGATGAAGAAAACGAACCATAACAAAAACGGCCTAAAATTGATTAGATTTTAACAATTATTTTATTGATTTTTCTTTTTATAAGCTATACACAACCAATATTAATAAAGTAAATATTTGTAAATAAAGTAAAGAATTCGTAGACAATATAAATAAATTGAATGTTGTATTTTATCATATGTATTTAGAATAATTTAATATGCATATAAAGTTTTCGAAACTTAACTGTAGCTTATGAAAATTAATAAAGTACTATTGATTTCCATGTAAATGTTAAGTTTCATGAAGTTCTCCCTACCTTTCCGTGATGAAATTCATTCAACTTTATTTATTTTATACCAAAGTAAGTTTTTTCATTAAAATATTATGAATTATTAACATAAATATGCTAAAAAATTGAAAATAATGAAAAAAATCGACAAATTTGAGATTCGAAAAAAAATTTTTTTTCTTAATTTTAAGCTGCTAAATGACAATAAATCACTAACATCAACATACCATTTGAAAGTAGACATCTCGACGAAAAAAATGCACTAGTAGAACATCAAAATCCAAAAAAAAATCAATAAATTTGTTCGCCGAAGATAGGGGTGTTTTTTCGGAAAAATGATAAAATCTCGAAAAATATTTATTTCCCATAATTGAAAAAATTCATGCTTATTATATGCAAACAATTGCGTACTCTCACAAAGTTTCATTTAAATTAAATAATTTTCACGCGAGAAAAAAAATAAAAACAGAAAAATCGGTTTTTCGTCAATTTCTCGCAAACTTTGAGGTTATGTCGAACAATATATATAGAATAAAAGTTTTAGATTTTTTTATTATCTACAACTTTTGTATGAAACACTTTTCTCTAGGAGGTCACGTTTCGCCACAAATCACGAAAAACGGTTTTCATCCCTTAAATAGTACCCCATTTCACTACATCCCTTCATCTCAAGTTCCAAAGTTTTTTTTTCATTGTTTATGACTTCAACTATATATTCCAGCCGGCCGTTGCCTGCTATTAATTTTTTCATCTCAAAAAGGTAACGGCCCCAGCCTATAAACTGGTCAAAATTGTTTGGCGGGCCTCTAATATTTTTATGAATAAACGATTTTTTTCATTTTGGGTTAAATTACTCCATACTTCTGTCCAACCGTATATTGGAGCCGTCGTTTTTTATAAATATATCCCACTCTCGCAATAAGTTCGCAGGTGGACGTTTATTTTAAATACGATTTATGCCCTAAATATCGTTTAATGTCTTTTTTATTTAAATGTACTAAAATTGTTTCCTAATTCCGGCTTGCTGTGGCCCTATTATTTTGTTGTGGGCTTCAATCTAGCGCAGCTGGTCATATATTTTTTAAATACACCTGCTAAATGATACTTCCCACTTGAAAAACAATTTTATTTACCTTGTTCGTACGTAGGACTTTTAACTAACTAACCGAGTGTTAAAAACCAACTGATTCTTCTAAAAAAAAACAGATAATCTTCTGCCACGCTAGTTAATTTGTAATTATCTTTTAGATAGACAAAAATGTGTCTATTCTATGTAACAACTGTTAAAATAGCTAAAAGGTTTAGTTGAATAAAAGTTTAATCATTCAACCACCTGTTAATCGCTGTAACAGTTGCCATTAGGGAGTAATAAATGATGATTTAAGTTATTGTGTATAAATTGCTTTATAAGCTGTTTTTAATATTTATAGACGTGTAAGTGTGATAAGACATTATATGGTAATAGTTATAATAAAATCGTCGGGACCTTAGGGTTACTTTTAATTTCATTGTTGGTTATTGTTCTTTGAATTCTCATTTTGATTTTTTGCTTTAAAATGCTGTGAACACATTTAATCAAATTTCCTCAAGTAATAACTAGGATAAGATAGTTGTCTTGATATATCCTACAATGGTTTACTTTTTAAAGTGTCTAATAATGTTTGCCTAAGGCACTAGGAAGTTGTATAAAAACACGAAAATATAACAACGTAAAATTGATTATAATAATTTAAGATCTAATATAAAAAAAATATCAAAGTAACATGTAAGAACTATATCACACATTAAACATAATATTTTTAGTTGCAAACTCCTCTATAAAATCCTTATTTTACTATAAGGAACGTAATCACACTGCAACCAACAGCTACTCTCCGGGCTATGTGCCCCGCCGAGCGCTGAGTTACAAGTTACAAGTCTGGCGCGTTAAGTGTAATAATTGCATATTACCATCAAAACGCTAATGCTTCGATTACAACAAACACCAGCCGAAAAACTGATCCTACTTAAAGGAGCTCTCTTGCCAGCCGTCACACACCACTTGCAGACTGCAGTTTCGAGCTGTGGCTCTCGTCAGTGCAAGGTAGGCATGCGACGACCGGCACGAGGGTCCTTTGACTATTTTTACATCCCGGTATTTTTACAATAGCGACATGTAAAACAGTCAGCAGGCGCCATCTAGCGGTCCAGTGTCTGTTGCAATCGAAAAATAAATAGCCTGACTGAGCTTAGCATAGTTCAAATGTGCTTTTAGAGAGCGGAATATTAAACCTAATATTTTTAGTCGCAAACTCCTCCATAAAATCCTTATTTTACTATAAGGAACGTAACCAGACTGCAACAACAGCTACTCTCCGGGCTATGTGTAAGTATTTACACTTAACGCCAGACTTGTAATTTGTAATTCAGCGCTCGGCGGGGCACATAGCTTGGAGAGTAGCTGTTGGTTGCAGTCTGGTTACGTTCCTTATAGTAAAATAAGGATTTTATAGAGGAGTTTGCGACTAAAAATATTATGTTTAATATTCCGCCCTCTAAAAGCACATTTGAACTATTTAAAAAAGTTGTAACTTTAACCCCCACAATATTAGAAAAAATGAAATATAATTTTACATAATTTGATGTAAAAAATACAGGGTGTTCCATTTGAAATAAAAAAGGTTTTGAGGTTTGAATTTAACAAAATGTAACGTGATAAATAAAACACTTGGTATACTATTACGGAATTAATTTCTATTGTAGAGAGTAGCACATCTTGTGTTCTTTCTACGTGCCAGAGAACAAATGAGGATGTCCTACACGAAGAAAATTATAACGGTTATTGCAAACCATTGTACCTGTCAAATTTTATATAAAATGTCAAATATCTCCGCAAATATGTAGGGTATTCCATTTAAAATAAGTAAGTTCCGGATTTCCGGAAGTGTCGCCATTTTGAATTTATTATTCTCGGACTCGCAATGACCGACTATTGTGGGGTACCAAATCTCACATGTCTATCTCATCTACAAGTGGGAAATATTCTAATGGCCGCCTTAAAAGAATCACACTGTATATGCCATGTTCACAAAAGAATTAAAAATTAAATTACTTACTGTACAGAATGAAATAGAACTTTTATTATAATCTATTTTTTCATATAAGTAAATAAAAATAGAAATACTAGCCACCATCACTATCTCCCGTAATAAATTAGCTCCATGCTTTTTAACACACTTTTTAAACTATTTTCTAAAGAGATATAACAAAGGCATTTACCAAACCATTATTTTTTAATTATACTTGGCCTATGATATCAACACTATTTATATCAACAATATCTTAGATTAAATGCTACACACTAGTTTTAAAATTGACAGAGCAGCAGATACTAAAGCTAATCCATATTTTCCAGGTTCAAGCACGATGCTGAAGTGGACTGTAATGCCCCGTCGCGACGAAGTCAAGTCCGACGGCTCGCGTCCTCTGTCAGCGGAGTACGGAGCTACAGTAAAAGCAACCACGCCGAAAAGCAAATCGAAGAGGCGTCGCTCTAGCACGTCCCGACGCTGTAGCCTACAGAAACGCAACAGTCTGGATGCCTTGGAAGCCGATAAAGAAAACCAGTTTACCTCGACCCCTATTAAGTCGTCCGAGAACTTTATGCAGTTCGATGCTCTGCGAGACGTCAGCAACTTAACTCCATCGGATAACAGGAGAGTTCTTTCTGCTAAAAAGTGCAAAAGCGAAAAGAAATATCTCGTTTCCTTGACTAGTCCCAGGTTGCAGCATAAGAAGAAAAAAGATTGCCTTGCGTCTCACAGCATCGATTTCATTAATACCGACAGTCAGTGCAGTAACTATTTTAAGCCTTTTGAAGCTGTAGATTCTCACATTGAAGGTATTTCATCGAACAACGTTTGCTGCTGTAAAAAATCTACAGCTTCCTGTGTTAAAAGAGTACCTGATACTTACGCGCCTACTTTGCCGTCGTTTGCAATGAACTACTCCCCGTGTCCTATGAGGACGCCGCATTGTTTACAAACTTTAAACTTTCCTAGTCCCAAAGTAGCTAATCTTCCCGAAGAAGAAGATTTTCCGCCTAATAAGAAGGCGAAAGTTGATCACGTTGATGATTTCTTGCATCAAATTTCCTTTGTCACGTCCCCTGAGAGCAACCAGCTACGTTTTCCCGGACTACGGTTGAATTCTACTACGAAGAAAATGTTTCAAAATGAACTGAAAGTCTCTCCTCTAGTCAAAAAATTCCTAGATTTAAAATTTAATAAAGTGAGTTTAGATAATAAGGCAAAAAAGATCCATAACGATTCCTCGTTCATTAACAACATGTCTTTGGACAAAATCGTCGACGCCATTTTGGAAACGACTGATGACAGTATTAGACCAACTGTCAAAAAAGCGCTTAATACTAGTCTTATCGTGAACGTGGACGCTGAAGAATCCCAAAACGAAAATAACTTCAACGAAACCCACGAAGAAAATATGATCAATTTGGAACACGAACATAAGAACTTGGAGAATATTTCAGAGAACTCATCCGACTCTGGGTTCAGAAGTTCTGCAACTGAACACTCACACCAGCTCGATAATAACTTCATCTGCAAATGTAATAATAATAATAACAAAGTTGTTATATTAGATGATAACATTAACACTGACAAAACTATAATTCAAATCGATGAGACATTTAACGAAAGATGCGTAGATGAAAACGTAAGTAGCAGAAAAAGGCCTTCTTCAACTATTTTAGGTAGTGAGACAGTCGCTAAAAAAGCACACATAGAAAAATCTCTGGAAGACGCAAGCAATTTTACTTTAAAGCGGCAAAGATGTATAAGGCGTCGACGCACTGACGACGATAACAGAAAAGTGAAAGGCTTTAGTACGGAGAAAGGTAGCCTCTTTTGTCAGATAAGTAACAGCTCGTATGGTTCAACAAAACAGACTGATTTTGACAGCACACCTTTGCGAAATTGTTACTTAGAGAACAAAGATATCTTGGCAGAAACGTTTGTGGTTGAAACGCCCACGTCGGAATCGAAAGGTATAAGAAGATGCCTCTTGTTCGACTCGCCGAAAACAAATGATTCTACCAGCCTTTCAGAAAGTATATCGACGACTAGAAGTGGGATTGTTGATGTAAGAGGTTCCTTGGATCTGAAGATTTTCGCTGAAAGTGGAACAATATTTGTTAATAGTGAGTATATAACTTTCTGTAGTTTCTTCGGCCGGCTATTGCTGACTTTTAAAAACTTTACACTAAACCGATGTTTAGATTTATTTATTAAATCTTCTGGACTGGAGAGAGTAGTTAAAAGCTTCAGTTTGTTATTCGCAGCCCTGTTTTTTTTATTTCGAGAATAAATAGATATTTATAAATCGCTTGTCAAGCTCTATCAAATGATCTCCTTGAATCGTCTCAGTGATCACATCTGCCAAAGTAGCGATAGTCAACTTTCTTTTTCAAATGGTATGCTATACCTTTTTTGCCGATTATTGTAGAGATTCTATTTCTGCCTGCAACTGTCTAAAAAAAATGTACACTCCCATAAGAAAAAATTCGAGAAAATTAATAAAATATGATGAAACTACATTCAAAGGTTTTGGTTCTGAATCAGCATAGTTGGCTATGGGAACGACTGAAATTTGACATTGTAAGCAATGTAACAAGTACCACCTAGTTGAATCAGACTCGAAAGAGAGGGATTTCGTCGAAGATCGTATACGGCACTGATGAGAAGTAAAATTTTTGAAAGTTTGATGTTTTCTCTAAAGAAAGTTTTTATACAAGCAATTAAATTGTATCTTTCGTTAATTAACGATAATAATACTCAATAATAATATTTAAATAACAATTAAAAATAAATATCAATTACCAATAAAAAAACTACAAATACTTAAGAAAACTAACAACTGGAAATTAATAAATAAAGACATTATTTGTTACTTCACATGTTCGAAGTGACCTCCGTTAGCTTCTAAACAAAATTGTCCCCTGTTTACAAGCATATGTGGTTTGTTGTATTTTATAGTTGAAATAAAAAAGATACAGGGGCGCGAACACTAAACTGAACCACCCCGTATAGTGTGACCCGTCTCAAGTGGACACATCTTGATATTTCGGTAAACATTAGACATATCGAACATAATATTTTTAGTCGCAAACTCCTCTATAAATCCTTATTTTACTATAAGGAAAGTAACCAAACTGCAACCAAAGTTACAAATCTGGCGCGTTAAGTGTAATAATTGCATATTACCATCAAAACGCTAATGCTTCGATTGCAACAAACACCAGCCGAAAGACTCATCCTACTTAAAGAAGCTCCCTTGCCAGTCGTCACACACTACTTGCAGACTGCAGTTTCGAGCTGTTGGCTCTCGTCAGGGCAAGGGAGCTCCTTTAAGTAGGATCAGTCTTTCGGCTGGTGTTTGTTGCAATCGAAGCATTAGCGTTTTGATGGTAATATGCAATTATTACACTTAACGTGCCAGATTTGGTTGCAGTCTGGTTACTTTCCTTATAGTAAAATAAGGATTTATAGAGGAGTTTGCGACTAAAAATACTATGTTTAATATTCCGCCCTCCAAAAGCACATTTGAATTAGACATATCGATTTAAAAATTTTCTCAGTTATGAAATTCGCATCTTTTTATCACTTCAAGATATTCTAAATTGTCACACCAACCCACTCAAAAGCAAGATATTTCTATATCTTACTTCGCGTTGGAGATACAGCAAAAATTTATTAATAAAAGTTGTTCAAAATTAACGAATGCCCTTAGGTAACGACTTTCATTAAAATTTTCAAAAATTATTGCAACAGTTCAGAAATTTACGTTTTAAATTGTAAAGCGGCTTTAACAAATGTTGTTGTGGAAACAAGAAAGTCTGACAAATGACATAAATAAAAGCCGCACATATCTCTGTGTATCATTGCTACATTTTGGTCTAGGTTTGAGGGAAAAAATATTCCTAAACTGTACAAATTATTGCTAGTACGATCGTAAGTAAAAAAAAAATAGGACGTCTTATAACGGTATTTTGCTAAAAACTAGTTGTGTACATCTAACTTTAATTTTTGTGATATTGTCAGTTAGTTGTCATAATTTATTGCGAGTGTGTAAAAAACTAATATACCTCATATAAGCGATTTAGTTAAATCTGGAGTTATTGCTAAAGCAGAACATGGATGGTCAACGACACAAATTGCACTGCGTTATAATATTGACAAAAATTCGGTGTGTAACATTTTAAGAAAGTGGAGAATAAACGGTATGATTAGTAGAAATCCTGGATCAGGGCGACGAAGGATATCAACTCAACAGCAAGGTTTGCAATTGGTAGATGCTTTAGTAGAAAATTCATTTTACTCAGTTATTCAGGCTGCTGAAGAAACGAATTTTCCTGGATCGAGTAGTACTGGTCGTCGGCGAGTAAGAGAATACGTACGCTGTCATGCAGCAGCACACAAATACTTACTTAAAGCTGAACATAAAGAAGCTCGAGTAGGATTTGCGCTTGAATTATTAGCGCATGATGTAAATTTTTGGAACAATGTAATCTTTATAGACGAAAAAACTTTCCAGTCAACACACAGCGGTCGTATTCTTGTTTACCGCCCTCCGAATACTCGAGTCGATGAGAAATATATATCTAACAATGATAAAAGTAGTAGATTTTCCGTCAATATGTGGGCTTGGATATCGGTACGTGGTTCTGGTGGTTTGAGGAACGATTTAATAGTGAAACTTTTGTTAGGATTTTAGACAATATTATGCTCCCTTCTGTGTCACAGATATTTCCTATTAATGAGTTCATATTTCAACAAGACAATTGTTCCGTTCATACTGTTCATACCGTAAGTAACTGGCTTTACATTAGAAAAAAAGTTGTCCTATTTTTTTCTGCTCACGACAGTACACGCAAATAGTACTTTCTAGAAGAAATAATTTATAAAGTTTTGCATTACGTATATATATTCCTAGTAGTGTTAGGAACAAGACCCAATCTAATCATGCCTTATTTTGGTAAAAACATCCCTCCCCCCGTGGTACATTGTGGCGGTTTTTCTTCATTTTCTCTTAAACTGTTGTTCAAACGTAAAAAACGTATAGTACCAAAAATGTTGCCCATTAAATTCTAAAAAAAAAACTGTTATAACAACAACATTCCTTACTTAATTCTCGCAAATAGCGTTCTAAGTTAGGGGTAGCGTTTATAAGAGCGTTAAAATATGTAGAATTAGGTTTTAATGGTAATTACAAGTTGTAATATACATACATAGGTAAAATTATATAGGTCAAATTTTAAAATTTTGCTAAAATATTTATAGAGGATTATAACTGAGCATTTTATAATTTGAGCCAATTTTCACACTACCCATGAGGCGCGTTTTTTTAAGCGGTGCCCCCAGTAGGCCTACTCCACTGACGGACGTTTCGATTCTTTATTCGTTTGTTGGATCCTGTTCGTTTAGTATTTCCTAAGGTGGTGAATTTAGGCAACCTTGTCCATAGCAGTTGGGGCACATAGTTGAACAATGTAATCCAACTCTAACACATCCATATCGCTTACCGCAACCCTTTTTACAGTTGCACTATATAACTTTAAATGTAAACTTGAGCAGGCGCCTGTATAGTAAAAACTGGTGATAAAATATTGCCCAGTTTTTCCAACCCCACTACGTTGGCTGTATATTTTTTCCAAGCCAAGATTGAATTTGGTGAAATAATCGGCAAGAGTGTTGTTTTAATGCTGCAGATATTGGTGGCAATTTAGATAAAATTACGGCACGATTGGAGTGACCAACCAGCTTATTAAAAGAAGTAAATCCGTAGCTATTCAAAGAAGTTTCCGTTCGTTCAGCTTTATATAACACAATTGTGAATTTCTCATCAGCACTTTTAATCTGATCTTTCGTAGATTCGGGGTTGTTGAAAATATGAATAACATCTTCCAAATCCTTTCTCTTGTCTAATATATCTATTATTTGAGATTTCTGTCGCCTGAGTAAGTAATATATAACTGAATAAATTCAAAGATCGCTGGACTTCTACAATTTTACATATTTTAAACAGCTAACGCACTTTTTTAACAGCACTTTTAATCTGATCTGATGCAGTTGACGTCCCCCCACCTCAACAATTGGATTCGGTCATTTATCTCATATGCATATAATAATATGATCGTACTCTTTCGTGTAATACGATTTCTATCGCCTGAGTAATGTATAACTGTATAAGTTCCTAAGATCGCTGGACTTATACAATTATACATATTTTAAACAGCGTGCTAAAAACTACCCTTAATTTGAACGCTATTTGCGAGAATCAAGTTAGGAATAGCTAAAATATTGTATCACAGTTTTTGTGTAGAATTTATAATAATAATAACTTTATTTTTAACAAAATTTTACAATATTATTTTTACAGTAGTTATTCTTTATTGTATAAATGCACCTGATTTCACAAGGAAATCGTTTTTTGTCTTAATTTTTCACTAAGATATTATTAACAATATCAATGTACATATTGTATTCGTTACTAACAACTAAAAACTAAAATTAACAAATAAAAGACTAATATAGAATTATTAATAATTATTATAAAATTATGGAGATTAAGTGCAATAATTGAATTAGAAGTTATGAGAATATTTGTTCAAATAAATGTAAATTATGCATGATAAATATTGACAACTTTTTACAGAATAATTTGTAATTATTTATTGCTTTTATGTATTCGGGAATAATATTATATATCTTTGGACCCGTGACGCCAAGAGATTTTTTGTATAAATTAGAATTTGGTTTAGGTGTAAAAAGCTCATTGTGTTCATTTTGCCTTGTATTGTGTATGTGGTTTGTTGGTACTCTTAGTTCCCTATTTCTGTAGATAAATTTTGCTACATTAAGGATATATAATCCATTTAAATTGAAGACATTCTATCTAGAAAAAGTTGTTGTGTAGAATATCTTCGATTTTTCCACAGCATTACTTTAAGTATCCATTTTTGTGTTATTTTTTTATTTTTCAATTGGCTGTTATATGTCCCACCCCATATTATAATGCCTAGGTAAGTATGGATTCTACCAACGATTTATATGTCATTTTTAAAATATTAATTAGAAGAATGTTGCGAAGCTTATAGAATACATGGACAAGTTTTCTTAGTCTTGTATTAAGATATTCGGTATGGTCATTCCATTTCATTATCTCATTTATTATAAGACCCAGATATTTAATGTTTGCATAGTGCCCAATTACATTCTCGCACGTGCAGTTTATTAAGTCACATTTTTCGTGGAATTTTAAACAGTCAATTTTCGGTTGTTTGAACTGTTGCTGAAAGTAATGAACTTTGCTTTTGCATGATTGAGACTTAACAAATTATTGTCCATCCATTTAATTTTATACAGTCCCTTTTCGCTTTTTTTGGTGACCTCAGACCAGTCTGTACCGTGTAATGTTAGAGCAGTATCATCAGCATATGCGATGATATCTCCACTTATATTTAATTTCAGCATGTCATTTATGTAAAAAAGGAATAATTGCGGACCTAAAACTGTTCCTTGTGGAACACCATATGTCACATTTTCTGGACTACTTAATGTTTTATTAATTTTTTACTAAGGCTTTTCTATTTGATAAATAGCTTTTTAACCAATCTAATGCTACTTCTCTAATTCCGTATTTCTCCATTTTTTCCAACAATAGTTCGTGTGATATACTATCGAAAGCTTTAGCTAGATCTAAAAATATGGCAATGGATTTTTCATTTTTGTTAAGATGTTCATGTATTATGGTTGTAAAATGAAATAAGGCGTTTTCCGTGGAGCAGTTTTGTCTATATCCGAATTGCTTTGGCGATATTATGTTGTGAGACAGTGAGTGGCTGTGAAGTCGAGAGACCATGCGTTTTTCAAATATTTTGGCTATGTTACTAACTACCGATATTGGTCTATAGTTGTTTGTAATAAGTTTATCGCCACCTTTAAATGTAGGTGTAATAATAGCTTGTTTTAGCGAATCTGGAAATTGTCCATTTTGGAATGAGAAGTTAATCAAATGTGCTAGGATATTAAGAATATTAGATTTAATATTTTTAAGTGTTTTTGTGGTTATTTGATCTATTCCGGGAGATGAGTTGCTATTTCATTTGTAGTGACCGGTTTTAGAAATATAGAGTTTTCAATATTTGCGGTTTTGGATGATATATTTGTTGTTTCTGACAGTGAACTTGATTTTATTTTGTTAGCTAAATTTTCACCAACATTAGAAAAGTATTTAATAAAAATTATTTCAACTTTATTATTTTGATCATATATTTGGTAATTACTGTTATTATTTGTCAGACTTTCTTTGTGTTTTTGTTTGCTTCATTTAGTTTTTTTATGTAATAGTCTTTTCTAAACTTTTGTAATAATTTAGTTAACGTGTTTCTGTAGTTTTTGTACTGGTTCTGTAACTGTTCATTATTTTTGTTTCTCAAACATTATTTTTTCATTTCGTCCCTGTTTTTAATTGATGTTATTAGTGCATTTGTGATCTATGGTTTAATTTTCTTGTGTATTTTAATATTTTTATATCGAGTACATTTATTTATGTGATATTTTAACTGTTTAATGAAGTTAATAACTACATCTATAGTTTCTTCCGCATATATATTATGCAATGGGCAAAATTTTTGGTCCTACACATTTTTTACCTTTGAACAACTGTTTACGAAAAAATTAAGAAAAACCGCCAGAATTTACCACCGGGGGGAGGTTTTTACCAAAATATGGGATGTTACGGACACTGGTTAGATGGGAACTTTTTGGGTCTTGTTCCTAACACTATTAGAAATATATATATGCGTAATATAAAAACTTTATAAATTATTTCTCCTATTATATGCTTTTATGTATACTGATCTTGATCTGAAAATGTTCACTTAATTTTGACGATATTTTCGTATCGTATCTAGACCCGAGGACAACCAAAAGCTGGGAGCCCCATTTCATTGCGGGCCCATCCGCTGCGCCGCTGGTATTTATTGTTGTTATTATTGTAATTTCATTTCAATTTGTTGTAATATCTACGCACAAAGTAATACGCACTTAAATAAAATTCTATTTCTTACTGATTGTGGTGTGGTATCTTTGTTTCAGTTATCAGGTGTAAGGACTTGTACCGACCAAATGGTGAGAAAATAAACGCGTACGTCAAGGTAAGCAATTTAAAATTGGGCATGTAATATGATTTATTAATCAGTATAAATTTAACATTGTCAGGTTTTTAAATTAACCTTATGTTTCCATGATTGTTGGACGCTTTGTTGCTCAACATCTGGTGAATTGTTTTGATTGTGTTTGAAATTATTTCATTCGAATAAGTGCCACATTTTCAATTTCCGGAGGCCAAATCTCAATTATAGTGGTTAAATTTACTATTATAGTTTATTGTGCGCCCTTCATAATAATTCATCTGTCTCCTGTCATTTTACTTCCGATAAAATGATATATAATATGTACGGTGTGCTCAAGAAAGGGGAAGCACAAATAGGGATTTTTCATTTGAACCTTATTAAAAGCAGTCAAATTCGAAAAGTTTCATAAAATTTCCTTTCACACAAATCCCATATCAAAGTTTCACCCATCGAAATATTTTCTTGGAACACAGCGTCATCTACAAGTTTTTATATTTAAAAATTGTTTATATTCAAAACCGAAGCCATAATATGACCGGCTTTTACAGAACCGAAATGTCTCTAATCGTTTAGAAGATATCTGGCCTGAGAGTTATTATTAGACACCATAAATAAGAAATTACGTGAATAAAAAGTTCTTCTTGCTTAAATTATTGATTAGTAGGAAAAAATTATAAATACAAAAAGGGATGAAAGGCATGGAATGTCGCGTATCAGTCGCGTGACGCATAATATGCCACGCAGCATGTCATGTACCACGTCACGTCACAGACAGATAAAACTTACTTTTTTCGCGGAAGTAAATGTTTAAAAAAATTCGTTATATTTAGAAAGTCTCTAAATAAGTTATTTGGTTGCTAAGAATCTAAAAAAATTAGGATTTAATCTTCTAAAAATTCAAAATAAAATTAATTACTTTCTAACAAATATAACGGTATATAAAGAAAAGATATGTGCGTCACAATTGTCTTCAATATCAAAAAATTGTGGTTATGTCATGCCGTATCCGCACGGCATGCCACGTCGCATGTGGCGGTGCATACGACGTCACATGCTATGTAACAGACGACGTTACATGTATGGAATCCACTTGCATAGTACTCTATGAAAAAGTTGCACAAAAAGGATTAAAACACAAAAGTTCTATGAGAGGAATGAAATGTGGGTACCCCGGGTTTTCGAGGACGCTGAATACGATGATGATATTTTTAAGGTTCCCACCCCACAGCAACTACCTCTACACTCGAAAAACCACCCCTATTTCGCGTTTCTTCCATCGTAGGCATGCGGATCGATTTTTTGGGCATGATTCGGGTAGGCCGTATAAAATTTATTCATGCAACATCTTATCCACCCCTGGAGTTGAAACTACACCCTCCCCTAGCACTAAAATACCCCCAAGAAAATCAAAATGCATGGAAACTAGTTTATCCCCCACCCTCCACCAGCCACCCCTAAACCACACCCTTTTCATAATTATTGATGTGGGGACTCGTTGGATTATAGGTTTTTAATGTGCGTCGGGTCGTTTGATAACAGGCATGCCGCCATGACCCGCGGCGATAATAATTATGTCGTAAAGTTTTGTTGCGTTTTTTGAGTGCAGGGAAGTCTTTACTTGGACTATACCTGCATATATTTTAATCTCACCACAATAAAATTGTGAGAGGCTACTAAAATTGGTTCAAAAACGAAAATTGAGATAACATCGAATCTTTTTTGAGGTCCTAGGAACCCAAAAAAGTGGTTTTTGAAAAAAATGTCTGTGTGTGTGTATGTGTTTTAGCACGATAGCGCCGAAACTACTGAACGGATTTGAATGAAACTTTCCATGTGCGCTTCTTTAGTACCCAAGAAGATCTCGTTGAGATCGGATGACGTTTAGTGCCGTTTTGACTCAACAAGTTGTTTATTTTATAATTACTTTCAATTTGCAATGAAACCATTGAAAAGCAGTTAAAATTATGATTTCAACGATATATCACACTTCCACCCTTTCGATTTGATTTCCGTGAAAAAAATTAAAAACAAAGCAAATATGAAGCATAGATCGCATTTCGCGTGACATGATCGACGCGCGTAGCCGTTACGTCGTGAAACACATCACATCACGTGTCAATTCACGTGTGAGGGTTTCTTCACTGCTTTAGAAGTAGAGCGGAAAACGTTTAGTGCCATTTTTAAATATATATACAGACAAATCGAATAATTAAACTACAAATATTCCTCTAAAATCTAGTAAAGTTACTGAAATGCTAATGTTTCATTTAACAAAGACAGCCGCGAGCGATCGGATTGCAATGAGCAAATTTTGACGATTGTCATTGTCATCGTTTGTCATCCGATAACGTTGGTGTCATGTCATGTTAATAAGATTTCGGCATATTTGTAACTTTTAGTGACTGCACCAGTGGATTATCACAAACTTTAAAGGTAGATGTAATAATATCAATATCATATGCTTTCTGTACTTTCGTTGGTGAATTTATTATAGATTATCACTTTACCAATTTTCAGTTTGTAGCTTTACAAATCTGTAGTATTTAAGATAACTACACTTTCTTAGTCGTTCAAGTGATGTTAAAGTTGTTAATATCCTAATAGTATATTATTCAACGAGCGATAATGTAGGTAATAACTCGCATAGATGAAATTTGCAGCACGAACCGCAGGCGAGTGTTGTAAATTCATTAAGTTGAGGGTTTTTATAGTGCCCCAGAAGATCTGAAAAGATTTTGGATGAGATCGGATTACGTTTAGTGCCGTTTTATCACACAATTTAATGCTCTTTTCGGCTTCAAAGATCCACCGAGTGAGGAGGTTCTAGCCGCTTCCAGTAGCTACCGATTTTTTTAAATGGAATTTAAAAGTAAGCTCATTAATATAAAAAATCTGGACAAGCTTGAGTGTTTTTTGGCAAGACAAATTAACGACAGAATACTTATAAATTATAGCTGACAGTATAGGAGTTAATTTATCGAACAGAAAAATATCCCTCATTAGAAACCCTTTCTAAAATGACTATTGATTCTCAAATTTGACACAAATTCTCCCGCATTATCGCCAAATTTACTGCAAGTTTTATTCAGTTCGACTAATTTTTTTTTCTGCAAAATGAATATCAAATGCCACTATCAATTTAGAATCTATCAGTTCTCAAGGAAAATAAGACCGCAGTTCTTGTGAACTGACCTCGCGAATTAAGCAATTTTAAGATAATACTAATTTCCATAAATTATACTTTAGTAAAGGCATTCATATAATTAAACATATTAATTTGAGGCACATGTCTTGAATAAAAAGGAAACTTCACAGAATGTTCGAGTACGCGTAAGTTTACATGCAAGTTTCGGGTTCGTTGGAGCGTCCTTCTCAAAAAGGATGACAGTAACTGATAGGCCGTCAGCGGCAATTACTACTTTTCAGATATATTCTACCATGTGGTAAGTCGGCAAGCTATTTCGACTTGTCACCATTTTTTTCGACCCAAATCCTCGCATCGGAAACAAATTTATTAATAAGATATTTACTTCAAGTTTGTATATACATGTTCGAGTGAACAGCGTTAATTTATGTAAGAAAATATACGGATGTAGCGGTGGCGGGTATCCAGAATTAATTTGTAGGGAGATAAAAAATAGATAGATAAATAGATTTAAAAAGAGATAAATAATTGTAATATTTATAATTCTATAAAGCTCATGTTAAGTTGGTTGTATAAAGAAGGCAAATTTAGTCCTAATGTATAAAATAATTAATGAGAAAGTTTACACCTACTTACAGATATTAAAGGAACGCCAATATATACATAATTATAATATATCAACGAAAAATAATTACGATATTGAATTTATCAAATAATCTTTTGTGAAAAGTTCGATATATCACGAAGGACTTCGTCTTTTCAATGTTCTACCCAATGATATCTGACATGTAATTACGTACCTAAGTTATAAAACATAAATGCAGTATTTCTAATTCTATTCTACGTTCATGTTCATATCTACCGGGTGGCCACGAGTCAATGGACGCCCCCAATATTTTGGTTGATCTTGTATTTGAAAATTTGGTTTTTGGTACACATAAATTAGACAATAATGAGTATTTTTATACTAACAGGAATGAAAATATCACTTCCGGTTGAACCGGAAGTGATGAACTTTTTTTCTTAAACGGAATTACTATATTTTTGTATGGTTTCTCATTAAGCATAAATTTCTAAGCGCAACAGTTTTTTCAGATGTAAAAAGTTCCCAAAAATAAGTGAGATAAGAACAATTTTTTAATTTTTTCAAAATGGCCGCGTCAGATGAATGCGATGTAAGAAAATTACTAAGTAGGCTATGGAAATTATTAGTAAGGTTGTAGACTTGTCTGTAAAGAAGAACATACTTGTTTGAATTACTGATAGACACCAGTATTTTTAGGTTTTTTTTCAAAAAACTGAATTTAATTTTCATTTTCATTTCCGTAGGGGTCCTATGGAAATATTTGTAATGGAACGGTGCTATCAGAAATAATGATTCAGAAACTATAATTTTTTCTTCATTATTCATTTCTTAACGGTATCGTAATAATAGAAGTATTTTTAAAAAGTAAACACAAATTAAATAAGAAATAATTTTAATAAAACGTTACAACCATGAATAAATGGAATAACAAAACTATTTAAAACCTAAATTATAATAAACCATTATAAACATTGTTCAAACTGTTCACTGTTATGATTAGTACACAGAGTTGCGCGACTTATCGTTGCACATAATTGTTGAGGTGTAATTTGTGCAATTTCGTGTCGAACTCTTTCTTCCAGATCTTGCCTTGTGGTTGGAGTAGTCATGTAGACTCTATTTTTCAAATGCGCCCTAATAAAAAAATCGAGTGGGGTTAAGTCAGGCCACATTGCAGGCCATCTGACCGGACCATGTGTTGCGGACCTCTAGCGTATGCGACCCAC
The DNA here is from genome assembly GCA_963675555.1 of Leptura quadrifasciata. Lineage (NCBI taxonomy): Eukaryota > Metazoa > Arthropoda > Insecta > Coleoptera > Cerambycidae > Leptura > Leptura quadrifasciata. Next base: position 4,788,190 of record OY776681.1, on the reverse strand, counting down.
CATACGCCTTAGCGTTTTGTGGGCTGCATAATAACAACCGCTATGTCCGTAACATAGTTTCGCTACTGTCCACGGGAGCGCGATATACTTCCGGTTTGTGAAAAGCAGAGAGACGGAGAGACATTTTTGTTGGCGTATATAGTTGATAATCCTACGAAACTCTGTTTATCCAAGGCATCCTGGTGGATTTTGGGATTATTAACACAGGAAAATTTTCTCCATCTGTTGTTGTTCCATTTAGCGGAATATTTTGTTGTTGTGAGTAAATTTTAACTGCTGAAGCAGGATATTTAAGTCTACAAGGTAAGCTAATCTCTTCGCGCCATCTTACCCGTTCTCTACCCACGTGCTTCACAAATTTGCAGGCTTTCCTTTGGAAGTCTCGTGTCGACTTAAAAGGCGGACTCGACACCATTCATCCAACTGTGGCTTTCTAGGAACATTGGTGGATTGTTCCCTCATCAGTGAGGTAAATTATATTTCTTTTGTAGGTTATTATCAGATTTGAATTGCTCACATTAGGCACGCTTCACGTGCATTTCCGACTTTGCAAATTAAATCGTAATATCTTTAGGGTTCCACGGACGGGGCTTCTACACACATCAGTGAAGTTCCACGGACGGGGCATCCACACACAGTAGAAAGTTCCAGGGCAGGAGAGATTATAATCAACCCCCATCCTCGGGACAATTTCTTTCGTCCCGAAGACACCTCCGTTCTTCCACGTCGAAGTCGATATCGTACCACCCTAGATAAGTGCGTTGTTTTTGTTTACCGGGGACCACCTTCAGTGGTTCTGTGCGGTTATATTCGATTCATACTTTTGTATTTTAACTTGTACATATTTAAAGATTTTATGCATTTATATTTATTTAGGGAGGTTCTCTAAATCAGACCCATTGTGGCAGAATTTATTACCATTTATCCTCACGTTGTAAACCGATGTGTAGCTACACGAAGCATTTTATTAATGTTGTAATTTATTAATCGAGAAATTTGCCATACCTTTTGAACATCGCCAGGTTACATGCTAGAGAACCAATATCTGTAAATTGTGTAATATAGTGCATTTCATGTTTAAAGAAAGTGTCATTATTTCGTCTGCGACCACTACGTATGGAACCCTCAGTGATTTGTTAAGTAAGTAAACTAATAATTTGTCATAGTTTATGTAAACTTGGGCTTAACGCCCTGAGATAGTCTGAGCTAGTGAAATTTTATCGTAGGCACGTACATCACTTATCCGGGTTAAGTTGTGCCTGCGATATCTGCTACGCTACAGTAGCCCAAGTGATTTCTTTATGTAATATCTTATAACCACTAACATCCAACGTAAGTATTTGTTTATGTACATGTAAATCGTAGCACATGGGTCACAATCCAACGACTGGAAATAATTGATTTAAGTAATCCCTAACGATAATAGCATTGTGTGGTCCAGCCCCGTCTTGTTGGAAGTAAACCTCGTCAATATTGGTATTGGGAATTTGATTAATCTGTAGAACAATCCTGCGGTATTGCAGACGAGCAATGGGAACAACTTGCAGCGGACAGAACCGAATGGCGAGGGGTTGTGGCCAGCTATCAAGGAAATGTTGCTGCAATAAGGCCGAATCCAAGACCTAACCAGGTGTATGTGTATGTTTGTCCTGACTGCGGTCGACATGTGCTCTCCCGAATTGGCCTCTATAGCCATAGTCGTGTGCACCGTAGATGAATGGGAATTACAATAGACTACACATTTTACGTGTTTTTATTGTACACAATTTATCGACTGTAACATTTTTATACTCGGACTCGAGTAACGGCTAATAATAAAAGAACTATTATATTTTGGAGAAATTCTAGACATCTTGGTCCAGTTAGAGTTCCGTCAAAAATTATTGGACCTATGAGATGGTCGCCCAGTACGCCTAACCAAACATTGAAGCCAAACCGCTCCTGAAACCGCCCCTGTCTCATAATGTGAGGATTTTCAATTGCCTAATATCGAGTGTTGTTTCGATTAAATAACCCAAGGTTTGTAAATCTCGATTCATCAGTGAACAAAATGTTTTTGATAAAATTCTCATTTCTTAATTGGCGTAACTGTAACTGTAACTAATTACAAAATGTTATTCTTCGTTGATAATCATTCTCATACAAAAATTGATGCAATTGTTATTTATAAGAACGCTAGCCGTCTTTCTTTAAAATTTTCCTGGCTGATTTTTTTGGAAACTGGTCATTCATGTTCAATTTGTCTTACCGAAATGATTGGGTCAACATGCACTAAAGCTAATACATTAATTTCCGTTTCTTCATCCACAATAAATCTTTCTTCAATTTCTATATTAGGTTCAGTTCTAAATAGGTGCTCCAACCGGGCGAAATAGTTTCTCGGAGATTGTCTTCTTTCTGGATATCTGTCCATACAGAGTTTGTGCTCTAGTTGCATTACGTCGAGTCTCTCCATAAATAATGAACATGTCAACTTCTTCATCTCTTGAATATTTTTCAGTTATTTTATATTAATTTTCTTGTTTATAACAACTTTAATACACTTGCTTCAGAAAATTAGTGAGTAAGTCAAGAATAATTCAATTGTTACGAATGTCTGTCATTTTCATGGCTATCTGCAATTTTGGATTTAAATGTAGGTAGGTACCTTATTAAAATGTTTTGTTGGCGCTTACTTTTTAAAAATACTTCTCTTATTACGAAGGATATCGTTAAGAAATGATTAATGGCGAAAAAATTATAGTTTATGAATCATTATTTCTGATTAATAAAAAAATTGCACAGTTCCATTAAAAAAAAATTCATAGGACCCCTACGGAAATGAAAATGAAAATTAAATTTCGTTTTTTGAAAAAAAACCAAAAATACTGGTATCTGTCAGTAATTCAAAAAACTATTTTCTTCTTTACAGACAAGTCTACAATCTTACTAATAATTTCCATAGCCTACTTAGTAATTTTCTTACATCGCATTCATCTGACGCGGCCATTTGAAAAAATTAAAAAATGGTTCGTAACTCACTTATTTTTTGGAATTTTTTACATCTGAAAAAACTGTTGCCCTTAGAAATTTATGCTTAATGAAAAACCATCAAAAAAATATAGTCATTCCATTAAAAAAAAAAGTTGATTGATGTCACTTCTGGTTCAACCGGAAGTGATATTTTCATTCCTGTTGGTCTAGAAGTAGCCCATTATTGTCTAATTCATGTGTAACAAAAACCAAATTTTTAAATACAAAAACAACCAAAATATTGGGGGCGTACGTCCCGGTATATACTTTTTAAATTTTTACCCCATCTACGCGGTCATGCCATGAACTTAAAAAAAAGATAATTTTCACGTGCGTAGTAGGCAAATATGTTTGCCTAATAGAGTGTTTTTGAAACGTGGAATGCGTTACCGGGTAATGTTGTCACTGTTCCGTCTTTGAATTCATTTAAAAGTAGATTTGATCATACTAGGATCCGTCTTTTGTTTGTATCGGTTATCCAAGTTTGTAATCGTCAGTGTCATCACCACCTAGTAGAAAAAGTTTAGTGTTTCTCTACAATGAGTAAAAGTAATAAAATACCATCAGGTTACCAAAAACGTCTAAAGAAACGCCAAGCAGAGTTTCTTACTGCGGCGAATAATTCCAAACTAAAAAACTTTGACTAGTGCTAGTGTTAGTGTTACTTATGAATCAGATTTCCAACCACCTCAAAAAGAACTAGAAGAAAAGCCAGGTGTTTTGGTGATAACAAAGCTGTTGCAGATGTCAGTAATAAAGTCCCCCTCCATCATGAACAACATGAAGATTCTGATCAAAGTGAACAAGAGGAAATTGTTGCTGTTGGTCATGAATCTTCACATCCAGAACAAGACGAAGAAACCAATGAATCTTACGTTGAAATGGCTGCATGTTCCAGCAAAGAAGACCCATCAGGTGATATTTCTGGTTTTTTTAATTCCGCCTGATAATTTGCCAGCTGATGTAAAGATATAATTTCTAAATCTCTACCCAGCACAACCAAATTTTTCGAAATTATTCCAACCATCAAAAGTGTTCTACAGAACTTCGTCTGATGGAGCTACGATTCAGAGGGGATGACTGAGCTATAATTCGAACAATAATCAAATGTATTGCGCTATATGTATGACGTTTTCTAGAAACCGTGACATGATTGGATATCAGAAGTTGAAGTTAACAAAAAGCAGATTTATAAGACCATTGAGATTCACGAAAGAGGCCTTAGTCACAAATCAGCAGAAGACGCTTACATGCAAGGTTGTTCCATAAAATCGATGGACTACTATTTAGATAATCATCGACAAATTATCACAGAAACCAACAGACAAATTCTTGTAAGAATAATTTTAGTCATTTCAAAGCAAGACTTACCATTCAGAAGCCATATAAATGCAAGCTGTTATTCCTATGATGTCAACATGATTGGTGAAATACGCGTCAAGTGGTAGAATTCAAGTTTTTTTATGATGTTTATGGAGACACATCAGTCCATATTTATCTACCTGGGGATGTTCCTCATGAGGAATTGCTCTCTAATTTTCATGTACCTGACTTAAATACCCGTAGAATATTTAGTTCCTCGATATTTTTACACAAACTTATTAATTTCAAATTTGATCCTCCCCAAATTTTAGAAATGATTAGGTTTCATATACCAACCTTCTAGACTAGATCATATAATTTATTTTATTTAAGCACACCTCGAATAAATTTAACTCAATGCATGCAATTCCCAGTTTAATCGGCGGTTGTAAAAAATGGTTTTATTGCCCATTATTCACATCATCTTTCTATCCAGAATGTTTGAAACGAAGTATCGTCTAAAATTTAATGTAACAAAGTTATGGCGATTTTAGTTTTTCAAAAATTAAACATATTAAACTCAAATTTCTCGAAAACGATAGAATTTTCGAATTTCTCCATATGAATAAATCTAATTGAAATTAAATAGGCGTAGTAAAATATTTCATACTATCGTCTCTTGATATTATTATTCCAAATTCAGGAATATTACTTATAATCCTTCACTAGACAGCGATTTTGCATGCGAAACTATGGATTTTTGTCGACACGTTTTGGACAACTAACACGCCTACGAACTTTTCTAACGAAGATATATCTTAAAAATATCCACAGTAATATCTGAAGTATCGTCACTATGACGTTTAACTTTAATGATGACGCAACTCATATTGATCCAGCTTAACAGTCCTCTTTATGTCCTACTGAACTATAGGATATAGGAGGAATGCCAAATGGTGTTATTAAAACAAGCATTTTTCATTGTTTCGGATACTGTCTTTATACACGGTGTTTCGCGATAAAACGGACATGGTTCAATGGGAGACAGGCGACAGCGAGGGTAATCAGAATCACCCAAAGAAAAAACTGGTTGGATACCCGTTGATGAAATATATCCAGGTCCGGACTTGACAAAAAGTTGTTTTTGTTGTTTTTCAAAGAAACAACACCCTGTATATGTTTTTTTCAAATTTCGATATATAATTCGAATAATACATAAACAGCTGAGCAAGGTGGCTTCATTAATTTTTTTGCCACGCTTTCACCGTTCTCGAAATACATTCCACTAAATACCACAATATGAGACTTATCAAATATCGATGAATGACACTTGCTAAAAATACTTCCACAATTGAAATTATTCATTTACTTTTTTCAACAGTAAATATTATGTTGTAATTAACAATTTTTAATATTAATCACTTGTGTGGTATTGGGAGGGGGGGAAATAAATAAAAACATAAATGTTACAGGTCATCGAACAAATCATCTATTATATTACGCTTATGTATTGAAAACTAGTAAAACAACAACATAGCATATCTATCAACAACAACAATAACGGTATGTTACATGGCCTATGTCCATTTAACAATTTTATATAATAACTAGTATTTTATTTATATTTAGCACGATCTGAATAGCATTTTGATTCAGTTTTTGTAAGGGAAACCGTTTTCAACTATCAGAATTTTCCTTGTAATCATTTCATACTGTTTTATGTACATATTTTTATATCTTAGGAACCCAGTGTATGCGCGGAAGCTATAAAACCTTAGGCGAGGGTTGTATAGAGGATATACCATCCTTCGGAGGGGATGTAAAGCCGTCGGTCCCTTGTCTATTAAATGTTAGGCAAGTAAAAGATCCCTACTCTTCTTAAGGAAAGAGGTTCGGCAAAATTCCTGGTTGGGGGTAGCTCGTCTACAGGCGTCGGTGATAGGTCTCAGTAGCGGAAATAGGCCGACGTTAAATAAATGTATTTAAAAAAAACCTAGTCATTTTTTTAACACTATTATGTATCTCCGTTCTATTAAAGCATCTCAGGAAACAATTGTCGATTTTAAGTCTACAAAGCATTTATTTACATTCATATACCTACCTATATTTAAAACAACATTAAAAAACTAAATTATCATTGTTGGTTTCTAGCGTTTCAAAAACTAAACGTCAGTAATCTTTATTTCATTAATTTTTACAAATCAACTTCATAACTACAAACAGATATCAACTATTTAAAATAGTAATAAACAAAAAACATAGAAGCATAACATTTTGGGCAAACCCTGTAAAATTATTACGATGTAAAAACTTATTGGAAAACTGCTTAGTGCTAAATAAAACTAAACGTGCACTTCCTGAATGAAAAGTAAATTATCACGCTTCTGCATTAGCAAAGTAATACCAACAAAACGTTATGCAGTATTTCCTGCTACAACAAATTAGTGGTCAAATGCGACTATCGCGTGTTCAGCCTTACATGTCCTGAGTTAAGCTACAATTTACAAAAAATTGCACCAGGCCTTATTCCCTAATATACAGGGTGATTCACATAAGACTCTCCAGGCAGTTTCCGTGCTAACAGAAAGAGTTATTCAAATTCTATAAAAGCTAGTTCTTAGATATTCTTGATGACATTATTTCGTCCCTCAAATATTGCCAATGACAGCTTAAGGTGATCCTTTAAAGACATTTTTCGATGAGCTTTGGAAGTAGTTTTATCAAGACCGAGTACCGGCAAATAATAATTATTATTATTACAAAATATATTATATCATAAAAAGTATTGACAAATGTATGTCTGTTTTAAATATTGCAACTTGAGGACACAGAGACAAATCTTATTAACATAACCTATATGAAAATAAAACACATAAACACTAATTCTCATTCATACGCAAAAATTGGCTTCCAAGAGAAATGCAGACTGACTAATAAAGGAAAATGAATACATTAACTCCTATAATTTTTTAGTCTACGCAGATGCCGGCAGAAAGGCGACTGGTACCCGATCAGTTTCAATTTATATTATTCAAACGCCAACGATATTATCTAAACGAAATAGGGGCCCGGACTGGGGTGGGGCCCGGTCGGGGAATGCCGACCTGCTGACCAAGCCAGGCCGCCACTGCTTCTTCTCGAAAATACAAATATTTCAGAAAGAGCCTTTGAGACTTTCAATGTAGTTTTTGTGTTTTAGGTAAGCTGGATTCCAAATGATCGATACGTATTCCAATTTAGATCTTACAAAGGCATTAAATAGGAGAAACAAGGTGTTGGAGTTCGCAAAACCTTAAAATTTCTTATAATGTAACCTATTTTTTTAAAATGCACTAGCGGCTGTTTCACAGATATGATCATTAAATCCGAGTTTAGTGTCAAAAGTAACGCCAAGGTCTTTCAGTTTGTAGCATCTCTGTATTTTCGTATTATTGATAACATATTCATTTAATGAAAGATTGTGTTTCCTGCTAAAACTCATAGTGTAGCATTTGTCTATATTAAGGGGTAACTCATTTTTTTCACACCATGTGTGAAGGCTAGCTAAAGTCATATTGTGTCGTCTGCGCCAAAAATACTAGTGAAAATTTTTGTGTCATCGGTGTACAACAATGAATTGCAATTAAGTTTATGACATCGTTTACAAATAAGGTAAAAAAGAAAGGCCCAAGCACCTAACCTTGAGGTATAGCAGATTTTACATGAATTACGGTGGACTTAAAACCTGTATAGAGACCAAATTGATGCCTGAAAATTCAATCAAACCGGAAGCAGAACCAAAGAAACTTAGTTTTTTAAGCAATATGTCATGGTTTAGACGACCAAACGCTTTAGAAAAATTTGTGTATACGATGTCAGCTCCTACAATCATTACTGACGTCTTGTTTCTCATTCTAGTTGTAGACCGAACAGATTTTAAAAGTCTTTCGTACTTTTAGAAATGTGAAAGCTTTAATTGATAGGCTAAATATGATAGACAAAGCTAAAGCAAGTATAGTTGCACAATATTTTATTAGGAATGCAGGAACATCGTAAGGACCAGTAGTAAATCTAGGTTTCATTTTTTTGAGTCCTTTTAAGGTGTCTGCTTCTGTTAATCCCTGGATACTAAAAATAGGAGAACTAAATGTTGGTTCCATCATTTCACTGATTAAATTGCGGGGATATATAAGCGGTTTCAAGAAATTGTGCAAATGTGTTTACAAATTGTTGTGGATCAGTCATTGTGATTCCATTATGATTCTTAACAGCTGTACTATTTTTGATATTATAAATATAGCACTAGAAGGCGTTTGGGTTAGACGAAATATTTTTCTCCATGTCCGTGACGTACTTGCTTCATCCTGTCGCGATGTCATTCTTTATTTTAGTTCTTAATAATTTGAAAGTTTCATAAGCTTCTATGTCTTTATTTAATTCATATTTTTTGCGTAGTATATTTTTTTGCCTTACGGAGAATTTATTCAATAGCTCGACTCCAGAAACTTTAGGTAATGGATTCCTGTTGATGACTCCAATACTTGCATAAATTTTATTATAAAGATTAGGCATGTCTATAACTGATTCTTTATACACCTCACTTTTCAGATAACCCTACAAATAGAAATGTAATGGGGTAATATCAGGAGATCTAGTTGGCCACCCGAGTACCCCATTTGTACCAATCCATCTTCCTTGATATGCTTGGTTTAAATAATTTACCGTTAGAAAATTAAGAAGAAATTAAGTTAATACCGGCACATTCTGTATATTTCTGTTCAGAATTTTTAATATGCACTATTAATTTTAGCAATTTATTATAATAGAAGTATAAAGCAGAACCACGTGTATCCCTTATCTACTTTGTTTACGGCTGTAACTTCACATAGTTTATCTTTCGAACATGATTTATTGGCAATCGGGGAAAATGTTGACCGTATTTTTTGTTTCATTCTAGGTCGCCCTGAGTGATCGATTAGGGGATAGCCGTAGGAAACGAAATGCGGTTTTACAGCGGACGGCCGTACAAGGAGATTCTGCAAGGCCCCACTTTAATCATACTTTTAAATTCCCCGTCGTACACGAAGATAGCCAAAAAAGAATACACATCGAAGTTTGGCATCGAGACAGAACATCAAGGTAAGTGAACATATAATAATTTTATTTTATTTTAAGAGGAAATTGTTGGTATACGTCGATCAGAGAACTGAGTTTTATATATTTCGAAGTTACGTATAATTGGGAATATTAAGCTGTTTATTATTTATTTGCTAAATATGCTAACAAATATAAGTAATATAATTAAGACAGCTTCAAGCGTTTCACCACACGTGATTTTTAAGTGGTCAACTGCTAAAATATATCAGGATAAGAAATTTAAAGAAAAATACTTAATCCTAAAATTTGTCATTACAGGTGTGCGTAATACACAGGGTGTTATAGATTAAAAATGTTTTCGTATTTGTTTAATAATTTTCAAGTGCCTAATCATTTAAAAAAAAATCTATTCAACCATCACGCATAAGCGTGTATTGTTCATTACAACCAGTTGCTCTGATGATATACAGAGGGTTCCATAAGTAAGGAATGAATTCATTATACGTAATTAATATTAACAATTTATGAGTAAAATCCTAAAACACATCAATTTTTAATTCTAAAATGACATTTTTTGAGCATAATTTTATACCTCCCGCTTCAACACCTTTGTGGTGGTAGCTACCCCTTTAAAATTTTTAAATAGAATGAGGGTGCGTGTGATAGCTCATTTGAAAGAGTTTTTAATTCTTCATCCAGCAATATAATACTTGAATTTTGTATATTCTTCATCAAGAAAATTAAATTTGAAAATTTTTAAATGTATAGGTACAATTAAAAGTATCCTAAATTATATTATATCCGACCACGGCATAAAGGACTGTTTATGATATAGTTTGCGGCTGTAAAGTACCTCTTTATTGTACTAGTAAAATAAAGTTAGTTTTATTATATTAGCAAGATAAAGTTACTTTATTTTACGATTAGGTCGGATTTAGACGTTTCCAATAATGAGCCGATGTCAGATTTTGAAGTTTTCATAATAAGGCTTCATTGAACTCGCCCTCTTTATAGCCCTCTAGCAGGACGGAGCAGCACCACATTTTGCATTGGATATAAGATACTAGGAATTTGTCGTGCCCCGAAACAATTTGCCAATTTTTAGTACATATAAATAGGAAAATTAACATATTTCTCTTGCCGAACTCAGCATCACCCCCCCCCCCCCCTAAATCATCAAGGGATGTTTTCTTGGACTGATTGTTTTCAGAAATTTGTCATAAATGACTTAGGATTTTGTCGTGCCATGAAACAATTTGACGCGAATTTCTAATTTACAAAAATAGTAAAATTAATACATTTCTCTCGATACTTGGCTCTATCACCCTCGTAAATCATGAAGGGACGGATTTTTTGAACTGATTTTTTTTTAGGAATTTGCTGTAAGGGGCGTAGGAATTTTTGGTGCCGCGAAACAATTTGTCGCGAATCTGTAGTTTCCAAAAATAGGAAAATTAATAATTTTTTTACCGAAGTCGACATTACCACGCCCGTAAATCATCAAGGATTAGTTTCCATGGTCTGATTGTTTTTCATTAATTTTTTAAGCTCATAAATTGTAAAAGTAACCCATCAATCTCTACGTGTGTCATTTGCATGCTCTACATCAAGCAGGCATTGTTGTGAACACTCCTTATATGATAAGCATCTTTATTACTGCATTTTTTTTAGTAAGGAAACACTTTGCGAAACGCTAATCTGCATAGGCGCCGTTGCAATAAATACTTTCAACATATCTGCAAAATAATCCCTCTCAGCACAAACATGCCCTCGCTCAACCCCATTACGACCCAAATTAAAGCCCTATAGGCCCAACGTCTTGCCCGTAACCTCATAACTTTCCAGCAAAACATTCTCCGCTGTTTTTTGCGCAAGGCAACGTATCACTACGTTGCGCAAAATCCCCCTAGCCACGATCGATGCTGGGCGTTCCGTTCGCCTGAGAATCTCCTCAGATTATCGCAGGCGGCTCCATCGCCAAAGCGGCCGCGGCCTTACCCGACGAGGCTGGAAGAGTTCGCGTGAAGCCAACGCCAGTTGGGATGTCTCGAATTGCCCTTCCGCGGCCAGAGCCTACTATTACTAGACCACCCTTGTGTGTGCTTCAAGCCTTACCCTACGACTTTGGGCCGCGATTAAATGATCTAGAGTGCTGTGATTTCGATAATGCGTGACATTTTTGAACGGTTCAAAGCTTAACAGATCGTGACAGGTAGTTGTTTTGTGATCGCCCGAACTGATGATGTATTTAAAAAGGTTAATTGGTCTATCGGATATTGTTTCGTAAGGTCAAGTTTTTGGCACTTGTTTATAAACAATATGTTCGCTGGGCGAGTCGTTTGGATTATCATTATTAGCGCTGTATGAAGCAATAAACAAAGCGTGTGGATGGTTTGTGTAAATATAATATTCATGCATTTTCTGCGGATTTCATTAAATGTTCCCTAATATTTAATACAGTGTCTATGAAACTACTGCATACTAAGTTCTCGACAACTGTAATCCAATGCATCTTTAGTTTTCTGGCATAATACTGGGGCTACGAATAAAAATGTGAATTATAAATGTGTTTGAGGAACATCAATTTAAATATAATGAAAAGCCGATCAGCTCAGACATTTTCCACATGTATTAATTCATTTGTTTTAAATTAACATTAGTAATTCGGTACGCATTATTATTATATAACCGCTGTTAATCTAAATCTAATCACATTAGCACATCAATTAAATTAATGTAAAGGTTATGTAATGACATCTGCCCCACAAGAGGTCAATAAGAATTTCAAAAATATTTTAATGTTAACGTCAGTGTCTTTTGAGGAACAATTTTTTCAGATTGTTTTATAACAGTAATTTTTATTTGGAATAATCTACAGGGTATCGTATCCCAATAGTGCGTCAATGTCTAATATCTACTTTATTAGAAGACTTTGGAGAATTATTTTTTTATGGGTGGTAGTGATAAAAATATTTTGAAATATACAGGGTGACTCGCTACAGCGGAGCAACTTCGAGGTAATTTTTTTTTTAATGGAACATGCTATATATTTTTAAATTTAGGAATTCAGCATAAAATTACCTTCCCAACGACCTCAGATTTTTCGTTTTTGTCGTGGCGTTGTCGAGTTATTCGAAAAAATATAAAAATTTTGGTCGGAACAAGGTTTAACAAATTAATTCGCTGTGCGTGTATTACTATTAATCAAGAAGATATATTTATCAATTATGCAAACAAGGGATGTAATACAACGACACAGCTACCAAATATTGATTATAATTATACAGGGTGTATTTTATACTAGCGCTAATTCAGGATGTTTCAAAATTAATTTTCTCTATTTTTTCAAACGGAACACTCTGTATATTATTGTATTTTTTAATTGGCACGTTACTTCTTTACGATTTTTGTGACTAAAATGAATATTTCCAGAGATATTTGTACTTTTTCATTAAAAACCGTTAAATTATAGTACTTTTCATTTCGAACTGATCTAAAGTCTGTTTTTAAACCAGGAGGACATGTAGAATCCCAATTTACACTATAAAAGTTACCAGAAAATTACCCTAGAATATTTTAGGGGTTCTAAGCAACCAACCTTACACAACTACAGTATAGGTGTATGCAGTCTAATATACTTACTGAAAAGGGGTCTAGGGATTCCTCACATTCTTAATAATAAATTTCCAAAAAAGAATATTGTTTGAGATATTTGAAATTTGATTTGGTATATGAAACTTATTAAACCATATTTAAAAAAAAACAAATTTAATTATTTTCAATTGATGTGATAATTTTCCCTCCACGTCCAATTTTGTCATGTACTGAGGAAGCTTTGAGATATAAAGTGCGTTTAATTTTTAAATTATATGCCTGCAAAAAATTGAGTGTGTAAATGAAAGTAAAACAAAAGTTCCCTATTAAATACACAACTGTTTATTATCACAGGATTCGATTACTGCTTGCAAGAAGCGCCAAGAAGAAACTTGCAAGAGATATCAGAAAACATTCCTAAAAAACATAAATGCTAACATAATATCAAAATGACATGCTCACTATAAAAAATAATTACTACATATGTAACTTTGTCACTCAAGACAAACAAGCCATACATGTTATACATAAAATTAATTATTAATAAACTTAAAGTAATGCATAAGTGAAACTTAATAAATCTAATCAATGGCAATATCGAACATTATACGTAGGTATATTTTAAGAAGTAATTAACACTACATTTATGAACTTACAGAATATGTAGTTGAAGTAACATCAATAATTAATTATATATCAGTCATCTTAAACACCTCTAGAATAAGTCCTTAAATACTTTAGCACTTATCACTTAATCACTGAAGTCACTGAAGAGCTAATTCTGTGTCTGTATCCGAACTTTCAGATGAAGTGTCGTTTCAGCACCAATAGAAATAATTAACGGCTCAATTATAGTGTCCATGATTCCATCCAATTTTTACATTTTTTCTTCCTCTTTGATAATATGCTCAATACAAATATTCCAATGACTGCTTTTAACATCTTTGATAGTTCGCAATAAAAGTTCATTGACCTCTTTTAATTTAAATGTACGAATCTCTGATGCTACTTTATTTTTCATTTGAGCTCGTATTAACTGGATAGAATTTAATTCACAGTGATATAGTGGTAATCTCAATATAATTTTATTATTTCTTCTTACCATTTCATCAATTACATACAAATTATATCGCTCTTTGTGTAGGTTTATTAACTGTAGAAGTTCGGAACGCACCATATGTATATCAAAATCAATATTCTTTGACGATAACCAATCTTGTATATCTTTTTCTTTTCGACGATGTTGTTGGAATTTTTTCTACCTTGCGACTGTGGTATGACGCATTGTCCATTACAATGACAGCATTGTCAGGTAATAGTTGTAATACCTTTTGAAACCATTCTTCAAATACTTTTGCGTTCATTTCCTCATGGTAATCTGCAGTTTTTATACCTTTAAAAACCAACAATCCTCCATCAACAAAACCCAATTCAGATCCAACAATTATCAGACGTTTTTCTTTACCAGAAGGATTTTTTAGGCCTGTAGACACACCCTCAATAAATGCTTGTCGTCGATTTTTAACGCTCTCATCTACCCATACTTTTTCCTTTGTATATTGAAAAAAAAAATTATCATATGTTGATCATATTGTAAATATGAAACGAATACCAGTCATAACTGTACATTATACGACAATGTAAATGTAACTTACTTGAAATTAATTTCCTTCATGAATTTATATAATGAGGATCGAGAAAACTTGCAAATCTGGGCGACTATTTATTTCATGTAGAATTTTGTTTAGGGTAGGCATTTCATTTTTGTAGAAGAAGCTATGTATTATTTGTCGAATAGAGTTTTTCATTGTTTCATCAAATCTGGTAATAATTCCTGGTCTTCTTCCAAGTTTTTTTGGCCTGCGTATATTTCCAGTCTTTTTATATTCCCTTATCGTACGGAATACAGTTGATCTTGCAATTCCTAACAGCAAAAGTGTTTAAAATAGGTATGTTACAAATCTTACATTTTTTAATGTCTCACCCACTGCATTCATAATTGTAGATACGATTTCACACATTTTGACCTTTGTTTTTCCACTCAACATCTGTTTATACATATTTATTACACATTGCTTTTCAGATAATGCTAAAGCACCCAAATCTAATCGTTTGCGTTTCTTTACTGGTGAAACTTCCACTAAACTTGAATTTGCCACAACATCTATATTGAAAAACTTCCAGAATTTATAATAAATATAAATAACATATAATTAGTTCTATAAAGGACTGTTTCCTTTTGCTTTCAAATTTCTACAAACGAGAATGAGTGATGATATATAATTAATGAAGACAATTTGAAATTTGGTTGAAATATTCAACCGACATGTATGTCAAAGTTTACGATTTGGCCTAGTGTAAAACTGGCGAAAGCGCAGCCAATCACATGTGTATGATTTAGCGCGGCAAATTTGAAAGAGTCCTCCTGGTTCAAAAACAGACTATAGTAACCATAGTTTTGACGTAAAGTGAGAATAAGTCAAAGTTGTCTTATTGTCGTTTAATTGTTAACTATTGTGACAAAGTTTTACGTTTATTTTAAGTTATAAATTAGTTTAAAATTCGCACTTTCCAATAATGAATTTTTCGAGAGAAGAAATGGTCGGTATGGTTTATGTTGTTGGCGCGAATGAAAAAAAAAAAAAAATGAAAGTCATACTTTTGAGCGTGATTGGAGATTCTTATCGCAGTATAAGAGAATTGGCCAGAGAAAACGATATAAGCCGATCTTTAGTAGATCGAATCCTACAAAAAAAAACAAATTTCAACCCTGCCACTTTCAACTAATGCAGGAACTGATGATAGGGATTATGAAAATCGATTACAATAGGGTTTTCCCACTAATTTTATTTTAACAATTTGTGTCGTGAAAATGATATAATAAAATATTTTATTAATTTACAACGATTTACTTTTCTAATAAGAATTATTTCTAAGAAAATATCGTTAAAACAACTTGCTGATAATTTCACTGCTTTTTAAAACGGACATTTTTACGCGCCAGAATTACGTATCTACCCGGAAAACCAATGAGATTATGGATATAATTAGTTTGTAATAGATTCTAACTGTGTGTTAAAGAAAGCTTTCCTCTAAAACTTCTCAGAATTTCAATTTGTAATGCTTGTACTGTGATTGGTCTAAAGTAGTGGACGTGTAAATATTGGCCAATCAGAATCCAGATAAATGCCGCAATTCGTCAAAGCGTCGGACGTTAATATTTTGTACTGTTAAGTTTAACCTTCACCGACATTACACATCAGATGACTAACCTAAAACGTTAAATTTATATTTTTATGTTTGTATTGTTTGGAATGAAAATATTATTTTATCAGTTTCTGGTTTATGTTTTATTAATTCTACAATTAAAATGGAATCAAGTGGAAGAGGGATATGTTAAAGGTGAAGCTGATAATTTACCTAAAGTAGAAAAGTGCTGAGTGCTGTCAATAAATAGAGGTTATGTTATGTTAACAGAGACCAAGATTAATAAACAATCTTGAACAGGGACAACCTCTGTGATTGGATTTCAGGGTGTTGACGTCACAACGCGCCAATTTATAGCTGTTTAAAATGAAGCCAATATTTTTCAAACTTCAAGTTTTTTTTTGTTACTATTAGTAAAATTAATAAGATAATAAATATGCCATAAATCATTTTTTTACGTGAGTTAAGTATTTCGGCAATAATTTTTTTTCTGAGAAAACCCTATTTTGTCAATGGGCAAAATAAAAAATAAGATTTTTTTTACTTTGTTTTGTTTACCGATGAAGCAACGTTTTATAAAAATGGACATGTCAACCGTCATAATTTTCATTATTACGACACAGCCAATCCTTACATCTCACGAACAAATAGCCAAACAAGATAGTCGTTGAATTTTTGGGGAGGAATTGTTAGGGATTATGTGATAGGACCACATTTTTTTGATGGACGTGTGAATTTTTCAAATTTATTTGGAATTTTTGAAAGACAGCTTGGAAGAATTACTGGAGTATGTCCATAGGCATATTAGGCAGAGAATGTGGTACCTCCATGATGGAGCACCTGTGCACCACACTGCAGCTATCCACGAACATTTAAACGACGCTTTTCCAAATGGTTGGATAGGAAGAGGACGACCCCATAGTTGGGCCGGAAGCCCTGATTTGACCAAAATAGACTTCTGTTTGTGGGGCTATGTTAAGAAGCAAGTGCACAAAGCTCCTATAACTACAAAAGGAAATATGAAAGAGAAGTTTTTCAGGAAATTGCTGTAGATAATGGTAGACCATTCGAAAATCACCCACAGAAATGCATAGACGTACTGGAAGATCACTTTGAACAGTTCCTGTGAACACTAGCTATTATTTATTTCATTAAATTAGGTTAAAAATATTCTGGTGTGTGTATGTGTAGGTTGGAGTAGGTTTTCCTTTTTTTGTGTCCTAGTACTTGCAATAGTTTAAATACGTGACTGTCTGAATAATGGCTTCGGCCTTAATAAAAAAAAAAAGTTCAAAATAGCTTGAATTTTTGTATTACCTAATACCGTATTTTCTGTTCCCATTATTTATGTCAACTTCAATTAATTATACTCATTTTATGTCAAAATCATGGTTACTAGATCAGTTTGAAATGAAAAGTAATGAAAAATTGAAAGAAATCACTTTGAAATGTCCTGAATTAGCGCTACTACGAAGTACACCCTGTATAATTATAATCAATATTTGGTGGTCGTTGTAGTATATCCTTCCATAAAAAAATATTTTCCAATGTCTCCCATCTATGTACCATTCTGAAGAAACATGTACTTTTTTAAATGGTTTGAGATTCTTGAGAAATGTATTTTTATGCTAAATAATGTGTAGCAGATCCTTATGACGTTTGAATATTTGACCAACTTTCTGAAATCTTACACAATGTTTATACATACACTTTATTAAGAAAGTACTAGGAATATCGTTATATTTTATTATTTTATAAAAATATTCCTATTCATTCGGTCTAGTATTGCACATAAAACGCAGTGTCAGCTGTAATCCCCAAAATTCTGTTACTTGCAATATTGCTTAAAACTTACTAACGAGTAATAGACACTTCTAGCCTAACGTGGTCTTCTCACATTTTTCTATTTCTGTTGGTAGAGTATTAAACATATTTAGACCTTTATATAAAATAGTTTTATTTAATTGGGATGTTTTGACAGTGTCGAAATCATTATTCTGTTTTGTATTATGTGAATGAACACTGTTTACATATCCACACTTTATTACATAAGTACAGAACAGTCTTTTTGTTTATTCTTACCTATTATTTGGGTTTTCTACCACATGTATTATTGTCCACTTCAAAAACAAATCACTGAATCTACAAAATAATAGAATTAGTGGAAAAAAGCCTCTGCGCCCGTGATGTTTACGCCAATGGAATAGTCAGAGGTTATGTTTTGCAAATAATATAAATCGGAATAAACACAGAAATAATGCATTTTGCTGACGTTTCGAAAAGTAACCTCTTTCCGTTTTCAAAGCTTTTTTTGGAAGAACTCTTATTTTACTGTGTATGTCAAATACACAGCTTTACGATTCTGTTTATGTTATTTCCATAGATACTTACTACTTACACAGAACATAGAACTGATGATATTTTCTTTTAGATAATGTTGAGTTTGTTAAGTTCTTCTTTTAACATTGGTAGCCAGGTTGTACAAATATCTACAGAACAATTCGATACGCATTTGTCTTCATTTAATAAGATTATAGCTGATTCTTTAATGTTTCTTTTTTTGGTATCTGCTTCTTTTGTTAAAATTTTTACCGAGTCCCAGTTTATTCTATGTCCGTTTTCCCAAGCATGTTCACAAATCTTGGATTTCTGAATTTCATTCTTTCTAATGTAATTCTTGTGCTCATCCAACCTCACACTGAAAGGTCTGGATGACTCACCCACATAACATTTATCACATTCGCACGGGTATTGTAAATACAGTTTTTTGAATTCTGCTCCCTGTTTATCGGTTTTGTTTTTGTTAAAATAGATCTTAAAGTGTTCCCCGTTTGAAATATCGTCCTAACATCAAATTTGTCACCTATACGGCGTAGCTTTTCCGATAATCCGTATACATAAGGAATTATTGCTGTATAATGACGTTCAGGTTTTTGTCGTACCTGATTGTCCCTATTTTCAACGTTTATGAAAACTATTGTCTGAAAACTCTATCAGCAAAGGCTTCAGGATATTGATTTTGTACTAGAACCTCTTTGATAAATTTTTTCTCGTTATTTAATATTTCATTATTAGATGAAATTATTTTGGCTCTATCGTATAAACATTTTACAACACCCCTTTTAACATTTATTGACTGATTTGAGTTAAAATTTAGATATCTATTAGTATGTGTTGGTTTTCTATAAACGCTTGTTTCAATTGTATTATTTACCCTTCTAATTAAAACGTCTAAAAACGGAAGTTCATTCCTACTTTCTACTTCTAATGTGAATTTAGTAGACGGTTCCTTACTATTTATATTTTCCAAAAAACTATCTAGTAAATACACCATGAGGCCAAATCGCAAAGATGTCGTCAACATATCTCCACCAGACAACCGGTTTGTTTATATAATTTTGAACATGTGTGTTCTCAAAGTTCTCCATAAATATGTTGCTTAAAATTGGTGATAATGCAGACCCAATAGCCATACCAAAATCCTGCTGATAGAACTCATTGTCCAATTGAAAATATGTTGTTTTTATACACATTGTTAATAGTTCCATTATGCTATTTACACTTTATTTAGTTCTAGTTTCCAAATTATTATCATTTAGCAACCTGTCTTTGACTATTTTTAAGGTCTCATCTACAGGAACATTGGTAAAAAGACTAACTACGTCAAAACTAACCATCAGGTGTGATTCATGAATATCGTTTTCATAAATTTTTTCTATAAAATGTTTACTATTTTTAATATATGAATCGGTATTTGCAGATAAAGGATCAATAATTTTAAGTAAAAATGTTGCCAAATTATGACATGGTGAATTAATAGAACTAACAATTGGTCTTAAAGGAATATTTTGTTTATGTGTCTTTGGTAAGCCATAAAAATGAGGAGGCTTACTATGATGTGGTGTAAGTTTCCTTCGTTCAAAATCATTAAATTCATGTTTGTATTTAAACAAAATTTTGCTCTCTATTGATTTTGTTGGATCTTTTTTTAGTTTTGAGTAGGGTCCCTCATTTACTAGAGTTAGTTATTACAATATTTAGTCTTTTGGTTCTTCAATTTATAGATTAACAAAATCTAAATGTTATTTTTTGCTTTACATTCATGAAATTAAGTACTTTCAGCATATTTTTTATGGGAGTATACCTGTAATATTTAAGGATTGTTCTCATAGATAGATTTATTTTGTAATTTTGTAGTTTGTCTATTTCGTTTTCGATAAAATAGAAAACAATACTTGAGCAATATTCAATGTGTGGACCTATTATTGTCTTGTATAAGATATTTTAATTTTTTTAACTTGTTTAAGCTTATTAATATTATTTACCTCAACATTGAACAAATCCGTTGCATTTAAACTAAATAACTTATATTTCTTTCTATTAGCATGTACGTTGTTGAATTTAAATTAACACTTTAACTATTTTTACACAACCATTTATTTAACAGCTAATTCCTTATTTATAGTTACACAAATCTGGCTAAGGTCATTACCATTTATACAGTATGTCCACGGCAAAGCAGTATTATATGTGTAAATGACAATTCTTTTTGGATTGCAAACACAATTTTTTGTATTCTGCTCTTGCTTCGCCTAAAAACTACTTTTAGTATGTTGGACTTTAAAAAAATTATAGAGGGTGCTGGTAGCGGCTTAAAAATAAAAATCGTATCAGGTAAAGTGCCTTTTCTGTTATTTCTCAGCCCTATTCCCTCTAGCTTGGATATTAACAACTATCCCAGCCACATCTGAAGAATTTATATTTGATAAAAGTTGAGGATTTTGTTTCTTCATAGTTTAATTTTAATCCATCAAGATATGTAATGTTTTTCACCTAACTCCTTCTGTTCTTTCGTAATCATCCTAGAAGTAACCTCCATAAGAGCTCTAATATCTGTAACAATTCTAGGGAAGATACATCAACCAACATTTTCATCTTTTGACATATTTCTAAAGCATTAATCTACTTTTTTACTATAACGGCATCATTTTGAATTTGAACTGATTAGCAAAAGATCAGTTAACAGTCCAACAGAGACTATGACACCACCTAACATGTGATAGATACAATAATGGCTATTACATGCGTTTGAATCAATTTTTTGCTTTCTTTTTAATTGAAATCGATGGAATATTCATCTAGAATCGTTCCTTAACGTTGAAATATTAATTTTTCAGACTTTCCTGTCTTTCAGATAGTTCATAATGAATGGTTGCAGTGACAATTAATTATTGTATAAGGCTGATTGTTATGTCTTTTGTAAATAAAACAATGACCCTCGACTTTAGGGATCATTAATCATTTTTGGAACTCGCCCACCTTCGAGTTATAGTATTAATATCAAATTGTCACATTTGAGAGATTAGTCTACTCTTAATTTACGTGACTAAAAACAAATTAATACTAGTGAATTATAAATGGGTCAATCAACTTTACCTAGTTACTTTCAGTATCGAAGGATCCCTGAATAGTTGAAAACTAAGTACATTATACGCAAGCTAATGTAAGTTAAAGTTCTCTTGAAACTCGATCTGGAGTTTCTGTAAAAGAATTTTGAAAACTAAACTTACAGGATATCCATTGCCCTTAGTTGTATGCTCAACAGAGGTTCCTCTCTTGCAGTTATTTGTTCATTCAGAGGAAAATTTAAGAGACGATGAATAAAGAAATTATAAAGCCATTTTGTGCTGGACATTCTTGTCTATACAGTGTGGCTTTAACACCCTCATAAAAATTGTAAGTATTAATCGATTTTGACCGGTTTTTTTTTAAAACATGCAACACCAAAAACTGCACTTTTGGACAAAACGTCATATTTTATTTTTTTAAATCATGACCTACCGCGAATTTTCTAGGGGCTAAAATTTAAGAAACTGTATTAGCGATTTCTTTACGTAAAATCTTAATACAGCCCTATATTCAGCTCCCTCCGAAATGGGTATGTATCAAATTAAACTCCAATTTATTTACACTACTGCTCACTGATATAGGTATACGAAAATGATGATAGGTGTTCAATTCTTCTTGATATTGCAATGCATCTATATTTCAAAGCATTAATCCCAGTTTCTTGTTCATTACATGACACTACCCGAATGGCCAAGCAGCCTTAGCCATCCTCTCTAATGTAGATAGATAGATTCCAGTTTCTTATATTTCAATTAATTGTTACTTCTCTATATCTCTACTGCGGGTTGTTAACACACATGTAGTTTACAGAACTCCAACTATTGGTCCATGTCGTTCATTTAATAGTAATTGCTCTCGATACCCTACCTTGTGGAACACCAAAATTACTGTAGATTTTTTATACATATATTCTTGTTTATACCAGAGTATTCTCTATTTATACCAGACAGAATTTAGAACGTAAAAGATGACAAACACACTGTCTTTTGACAAAAGATGCCTAAAGTGGGATAGCACACATATTTATACCAAAATGAATACCTAAACAAGTGCCAACAACTTAAACATAGGAAGTACTTGCTTAATTAAATCTGTGTGGTGATTTATTCAATAAATATAGGTCAAGGGGCGGAGTATGTGCAGCCGTTCTTAATTATAGTGAACTAATTAACATGAACTAGTTATATCTAATTCAATGCTCTGTTGGTGCTATAGGAGGGAGACTGATGCTGAAAAATGTAAGTTGAAAATGTTTTTAATTGTATAATATTTTATACAAAGTTACAAAGAGTTCTCACAAATATCAAAAGACTGAGAAATACCTTCAATGCGGCTTTCGGTAACTATACCGACATCATCGGCGGATAAGTTTCTATATAAGTTTAATTATAATAGTAATGTTTGATATTTGAGAAAATCAGGTAACTCTCAACAGTCCCTTGAGGAACTAACCTCAACTTCAACGATATGCAATGAAAAAATGTAAAAAAGCTATTTTTTGATTACAGTCTGAAACTTAGATATGTCGCACTCTAGCTCCTAGAAAAATGATAACTATATTAGGACGTTTAAAGTTCTGAAAGCCTTTAATGGAAAATATCCACGGGAGTAATATCTGGTGATCGAGGTGGCCATAGAACGATTCCATAAGTACCTATCCATCTATCTGGCATAACTTGATTTAAATAATATGCACATATTACAGCAGTGTGAGAATTTTGCTATATATGAGCTGGTCACCTATTTATTATTTAACAACCATCTATAAAATCTTACTCTCATCGCTTTACCACTCTCAATTAAATGTTGAATTTTATTCAGTCTGTAGCATCGAAATCCGTTGTTTCTTGTAGTTTTCTTGCACTGTGTTTTTTTATGCGACAGTTTTCTGAATTTGTCTTAAAGAAGTTTCTTCATTTTAGTTAATATAATTCAATACTTTAGTCACTTTTCTTATATTATCTGTAACATGCCCTGGTTTTACTACTTTTTTGGAAAGCAAATCATGTGTTTTTGGACTAACTTTCTAAACATAGTTCGATTTGGCTGCAGAGCATCTGGAAATCTATCGCTGTAAACTGTGACTGCCGTCTCGGCATCAAAACTTTACAATTCCACAATTACTGATATAAAACTTGTCTTCGACCTTCGACGACAACATCAATATCAGTCAAATTTACTGATAGCTGTATACATTGAATATATTTTTTAAAACAAGTTATAAGATAGCAAAGATAATGCAATACATTTTTAATAAGTAGTGAAATTGAGTAAAATAGTCTTCGCTGAAAATTTTCGCCTCCTATTCGAAAATAACGATTTTCCAGCGCCAGCTTTTTAAATTGAGCGTTACTTTACATAAACAGAAGCTAACTTATTTTTTTTATTAACAGTTGCAAGTCCTTGAGGGGTTCGTCGAGTATCTTAGACCACAAAAACTCATTTAAATTACAGGCAGATTTAATAAATAAATTTAGGGAGGGCCTCTTGTCTTCCTAACCCTTTTTGCTGTGAATGACCCTCAGCGATGCTCGAGGGTTACTCTTGTTAAGACTAAAAAAAGATCAGTTTCCAAGTACGGTTTGTTGCAAATAATGTATCAGGAAAAAAATAATTTGCTTGTTGAGCTTCGAAATAAGGATGACCGTAACGCCCTTTGAGAGGTATCGGGTATTTATTTTATAGATACCATCATTTTGAACTACA
Source organism: Leptura quadrifasciata (assembly GCA_963675555.1). Taxonomy (NCBI): domain Eukaryota; kingdom Metazoa; phylum Arthropoda; class Insecta; order Coleoptera; family Cerambycidae; genus Leptura; species Leptura quadrifasciata. The sequence goes on along the minus strand of OY776681.1, from coordinate 4,763,884 downwards.
AAGTGTAAAGTAATTATATGGTTTGTATAAAACCAGGCAGGTAGTTTTTATGAGACTGATCATATTTATTTTCATTCAGTTGGGTGTTAGAAGCCTCCTGTTATATTATTGTGGATAAGTTTTATACGAGAGAGAATTACTTCTCTCTCAAATGTACAGGATGGTAAAAAATATACGACCGGAATTGAAACCGTATAATAACTAAAAGCCGGCAAAAACAGTCGGTATCTCTTTATTGTACATGGGCGGAGGTAAATAGAAATGATTGTCATAATAAAATGTTAAAATTTTATTCATTTTTATTATTTTTTGTTTATTAGGTTCATTTTGCCAATAACATATTTTTGAGGCATTATATCAGTTTTAGATATAAAGTCTAAATATTTAAATTTATGGGTTTTAGTTTTAAAGTTAACCCATATTATATTGAAATATGTTATTGCTCAGCAAGGATCAACGGGAAGGTATGAACATATCTTGCCAGGAGGGGGTGGAACAGGTTAGATTAACAAGGGGCAACGATTTTAGTCAAAAATAAAATAAAAATTTAAGTTTCTTCTAAACTAAAAACGTAAGTTTCTTGAACAAACCAAATAATTATCATATGAAAACAAAAATAAATATTTGTATACTTATATAAAACATAAATAAAAACAAAAGTAAAATATTTCTCTAGAATGAAGTAACTTAAATTAAAATTTCTTGTCAACTAAATAAAATATATTCCACGAAATGTAACAATAAAAAGGTGAATGAAAAAATGAAGAAAAGTTAAATGTTAATTGACGCGTCCGAATCTTCACTTTCTGAGGAGGAATCATTATCCAGTTGAATTAAAATCGGCGCACTAGGGGGTAGCGTTGGATATCGATTTTCTTCTCCAATTACATGCCTAATGCAATTTTTCCATAAATCAGTATTATTGTCAATGTCATTTATTACTTCTCTTATATGATCAACTACTATCACGCTTAACGTTGGAGAGTTATTACATTTTCGTAAACGTACTTTTAGTGTCCCCAAACCATCTCGATAGGATTAAATATGCAATAGTATGGAGGTAACCGCAAAAGTGTATGACCGTGTATATTGGATAAGTTATCAATAACATATTCCTTTTTGAAATTCTGTTCTTTTATTCTTTTCAGTAATTCGCGTTTTATTGGAACTTTTACAGGAATTTCCATATTTTTTTTCTCATGAATTTTAAAATGTCTTCCTTTTTTGTGCTGTTATTTGGTATTTTATTTAATATACGCGAGTGATAAGAAGCATTATCTAATACAATTACCGAATTTGGCGGAATATTTGGTAGAAGCTGTTGAGAAAACCATTTTTCGAATAGATCGGCTGTCATGTCTTCATGATAGTCTGCAGAAGACTGCGATATTTTTTTGGCCGACAAGAGCAACGCATTGGGTACAAACCCATTTTCACTTCCCGCATGAAGTATGATAACGCATTTTCCTCGAGAACACGGAGTTTTTAAAACACAATTGTGCGAGCTATCTGCCCAACCATACTGAACAACATCATGCGTATCAAACCACGTCTCGTCCAGATATACTATATGCCTGTTTAGTTTACGATATTCTCTAATTTTTTCCAAATAATCTACTCGAAGTGAAAGTATACGTCGCGATTCCATAATTACCATACGACTGTCAAGTTTTTTATGTTTAAAACCGCATTCTAATAAGACGTTTCGTAGTGTATCTAAAGACCTATAATTATAATCAGGATAATCGCTCAATTTTTCTTGAATCATTTTTAACGTAGGAACTATATTTTCTTCGTACATATTATAAATTATACGCCGTATTACATCTCTAGTGGCATCATCAATATTTTTTAATTTCGTATTTTTCCGTTTCCTCTTTGCGCTGTGATCTTATAACATCGCCTTATTGAATTACGCTATAAACTGTTGATTTTGATATTTTAGTTAATTCGTTAATACGTCTTATTATTTCTTTCTCACGTTGTTCAGGATTTTCGCTTTTCAAACATTCATGTATATTTAAAATAGTACGTTGACTTTGTACGTGTAAATCTTGGTTTTAAACTCTAAATTTATTTCGGTATTTTCGACAATAACCGGTTCAACTATTTCGGGATTTTCGGCCGTTATTATAGTCCGTTGAAGTATTCGGGGGTAAAAGGGGTAAATAAGAATAAATAAGCAAAGCAAGCAGGTAGAGTCCATAAAATGGCAATATAGTTCATGTATAAAAAGTCCAGCTCTCAAAAATTTTTTTGGCATCAACCACCCCCACTGTCACCCCCAATACCACCCCCACACTATTATGAAAGGTAGTAAAAAAATTTAAATGTGATTTAGTGTGTATACAAGAACGAACGGGTTAGCTACCCTCTCTACCACCCCCATTGCCACCCCCACCCTATTATTAAAGGGAGTAAAAAATTAAATTGAGATATAGTGTGTATACGAGTACCAAGGGCCTCTAAATTTTATTTGGTATTAGCCTCTTAATTACAATTTCGCACGTGCAGTTCATTAAGTCACGTTCGCGGAATTATGAATGATCAATTTTCGGTTGTAGTCTTGAACTATTGCTGAAAGTAATGAACTTTATTTTTGCATGTTTGAGACTTATTATTGTCCATTTAGCATTTAATTTTATACAGTCCCTTTTCGCTTTTTTTGGTGTACCGCGGAATGTTAAAGCAGTATCATCAGCATATGCGATAATATGCCCACTTATAACTAGTTCCAGCATGTCATTTATGTAGAAAAGGAATAATTGTGGACCTAAAACTGTTCCTTGTGGAACACCATATGTCACATTTTCTAGACTACTTAATGTTTTATCAATTACTAAGGCTTTTCTATTTGATAAATAGCTTTTTAACCAATCGAATGATACTATTCTAGTTCCGTATTTCTCCATTTTTTCCATCAATACTTCGTGTGATATACTATCGAGAACTTTAGCCAGATCTAAAAATATGGCAATGGTTTTTTTAATTTTTGTTAAGATGTTCCTGTGTTTTGTTTGTAAAATAAAATAAGATATTTTCCGTGGAACAGTTTTGTCTAAATCCGAATTGTTTTGGCGATATTATGTTGTGAGACAGTGAGTGGCTATGAAGTCGAGAGACCATGCATTTTTGAAATATTTTGCTTATGTTACTAACTACCGATATTGGTCTATAGTTGTGTGGGAGGAGGCTACACATTTAGAGACAAGGGACACACACACCCAATATCAGTGTATAGTGGAAAAATCCTTCTCACAGTATTTTCCACTGCCACGACCGGGGATCGAACCCTGAACTTCTGGGTGAGAAGCAAGTGCGCCACCTCTCCACCATCAGTCATACTGATACAATAGGAGAAGATTCCACTCTTAAGCGTATTCAGAAGCAGAATACATTTATTAGACTCTTGTTATATGCACCGAAAGTGAAGTGTTGAAGTCAATATGAATAGTTCAATTACTTTCTAGAATAATACGAAGCTTTCTGGGTTGACATCATTCTCTCGCATTCAGCACATGAAATTGCCCTTGTAGAATAAACATGAACTACCCAACGGGAGGGCTATTCTGAGTGATGAATAATTTCTCAAATTGATTTCTGCTGTAACCCACAGCAATGGCGTACGACTCCAGCTACAGTTAAAAGATACTCAAGTGACAAATAATAATATCAGGTTTATTGAAATGCAGCACACACAGACCGCTTATATGTGCGATACTAGTAACTAGATAGTAGAAACAGAAAAAATATATACATCATAAATTGTAGGTAATAAAACCTCAAATATTCTTTCGTTTAATAATCCTCCTCACCCCAGACATTTTTTCATGTGAAGGACAATGGCATTTTTTTTGCCAAAGTAAGAAAAATAAATATGTATCTAAGACAAAATAGCAACAATATTAAAGACTGCTTAAATTAATAAAGTTAGTATTTTGAAATCAAGAAGGGAGCCAGCATATCTGTCGGTGTTTTGTATTTAAAAAGGAATATTTCTGTTCGGAAATTTATCTTTATAACATTTCATATCTGCAGCAGCATTACCAAAACATTCTCCCAAAGTCAAAACTACGTCTGTTAATTCAGAGAACGTGTATTCATCCATGTTTAAATAATATTAACAATTAAACTGGAATTATTTCAAAACAATAAATGGATCGGGTTCTGACGTATTCCAAATTGTTCAAGTTATTTTCAGAGAACATTATGATTGAAAGCCTTAGTGAAATCGACAAAAATTATAACAAGTAACAAGCTGTAGTCTGTTACTGTCATTAGCTTCAGATACAAATTGAACCGAGTTAGATAATAGTAGAATGCAGGTTTTCACGGCCGTTGTCTAATGAGAGTAGTTTCTTCCGGGTCTTGCCGTGGAACTTGACTTGACGTTTCGCTGATCATCCTGTCAGCTTCTTCAGAAGGATTCTAAAGACTGAATTTGTTGTGTTGCACTCCTCATTATATACCTAGGCGCCGCTTCGCTTCGCTGGTCATTGGTCGTGCTTGGCTCGCTTCGTTGCTCATTCGTCGTGTTTGGTTGACCGTGACTTACTACGGTGCTGGTACTTGGCAATACTAGTCTCCACGTGTTACTAAGTCGATACCCATCCTCTCTGTTAAAGTTGTTCACGTTTTTCATAATTTCTAGTGATTCCCTAATGATTCGCGGATAATAGCGCGTATTCCTGTCTAATATATTGACGTCCTTGTAGTCGATTTTATGGTTCTCGTTTTTATGGACATGCTCTGCTATCGTCAACCTATCCGTGTATCCAAATCTGGTATTTCTCTGGTGTTCTTTGATTCTGCACGATGTTTGTCCGATGTAGCTCTTGCCACATGTGCACTTCAACTGGTAAACGCCTTTTGATCATAGTTTGGGGACAGGGTCTTTGATTCGAAACCGTACACCTACTTTCTTTTTGAATAAAATCTTCGGTCTATCTGTGACTCCCGCGACGTAGGGTAGGCATGCATACGTTGTTGGTTGTTGCTGTTCTTCTTCTGTTGTTCTCCTCTGTTTATTTACTATTCGTTGTATATTGCTTTGACTGTATCCGTTCTTCTCTAAAGCTTGTTGGACACTCTGTAGTTCCTCGGGTTTGTTATCGTCGTCGCATATTGTGTTGGCTCTGTGGACCAAGGTTCTAATTAACGCTCTCTTCTGTTGTGGATGGTGGTGAGATGTCGCATGTAGGTAACGATCGGTGTGCGTTTTCTTTCTGTAGACGCCGTGGGCCAGCTTGCCATTGTGTAATCTTTTCACTAATACATCTAAGAAAGGTAAAGCTCCATCTTGCTCGGTCCCCATTGTAAATTTGATACTTGGATGCTGTTTATTCAAACGGTCGAAAAAACAGTTAAAGATAATTCTCCATGTGGCCATATGATGAACGTATCGTCTACGTAGCGTAGCCAGCACTTTGGTTTATTCTCACTGCAGCGTATAGCTTCCTCTTCAAAAGCTTCCGAGAATAGGTTGGCTATCACAGGTGAAAGTGGTGGTCCCATGGCTGCTCCTTGCTTCTGCTCGTAGAAGGCTCCATTCCATATAAAGTATGATGTAGGCAGGCACAATCGCGCCAGATCTGGTATGTCTTCTCTTAATCCTTTACGTACAAGTTGTTGACGAATCAGGTTAACTGTTTCCTCAATTGGTACATTGGTGAATAAAGATTCGACGTCAAAACTAACCATGATATCATTACTTGTTATTTCCAAGTTTTCCAAAATTTCTACGAAGTATCCGGAGTTCTTTATGTGGCTACTAGTCTTACCTGTATAGGGTTGTAGTGTGTCTGCGACGTATCTGGCCAACTCATAATTTGGTGATCCATATGTGCTGACGATTGGTCTTAAAGGATTGCCTGGTTTATGAATCTTAGGGAGGTCGTAGAGTCGTGGTGATAAGGTTTTACTTGGCAGCAGGCGGCGTTGTTCTTCTACTGGGATTAATGATTTCTTGATAGCTGTTCTCGTTTGTCTTTCAACCCTTGATGTCGGATCCTTTTTTAATTTTGTGTACTGTTCTGGAGCTAATAATGATTGTATTTTTTCCTCATATTCTTCTTTCTTCACTACCACTGTGGCATTGCCTTTAGATAATGTTACATTTAGTTAATGTTAGTTAGATAATGTTTGTCAGGCACCACCTTTACAAAAACCATGTTGATTAAAGCATATTTGATTATAGATACGGTTTTTGAAAGAGCTTTGCTATATTTGGCTTGTAATAGTTATTAATGAGAGAATGAGATGTTTAATGAGTATAAAAATGTATCTTCATACGTATTAATATTTAGGTGTACATACACTGCGGGTACAAATAATTGGTTTACCCGTCTCCATATTTATGGTGCATATTAAATATGGTTTAATCAAACGAGTGGTCTCCTCACTACGCCAATGGGACATATTTATTCTAAATGGTCAAGGTAAATTTGAAGTAAAATTGCTTAAGTAGGTAGATAATATTCACAACCAGGGTCCATAAGGAAATTTTATGGCTGGCTTTCATTTCGTGTTGACACAGCAAAATCTAAAGCTTGAGATTTTACCGATAACTGCTTTGTAACAAATTTAAATTTAAGTTTGAATGTGCGGCCGTCCAGGGATTTGTCATGCCACCCTGTTGCGGTCGTGGCCATTATTCTTCTTGATATAATATAATAAAATCAATCATTTGTTATTATACCTATAGCCCCATTTGGTGTTGAGTACCGGAGGACAATGGTTATGCTTTCTACTTTGAATATTTTGAATTATGATACGATGAAAAGTATTAAATAGACTTTAATTCGATCAGGAACTTTCAGTAACAATCTACACTAATGATACCTACCAAAATTGTTTTAGGAAGAGTGCTCATCAAATATAAAATATTATTTAAAACCTAATTTTAAGTCATTGTTATTGCTGATATTTTTTAACCATACCTTTGAGACACATCCAGGAAGCTGATTCCTCTAAAGAAGTCAATTTTCTTAGGTCCTAATCTATAAGTCCCAAGGATTTAATATTTTTTTACACGTTCTATATTTTCATATTCAAAGTGACATTCAATTTAAGTTCTTTAAATGAGTTGTACACACAATTTAAACCAACAAGCATATATTTTAACTTGATTTCTTTTACTTTTCTCTTCTAATTTAGTTGAGACCCAGCTTAGTTTAAAATTTAGCGTCCCCACCAGCTCATTAAAATAATTACAGCATAATATTTTACAGTCTAAAAAAAGATATATTTTACTTTTTTCGATGTATCCTCGAGGTTAATATATAGTATGAACATTATTGGCCCAAGGACTCTTCCTTGGGTCATCCCGAATTTAATTACAATAGGCCCGATCAATTATTGTTTACTTTAATTATTTGTTGATTATTTGGAAGATTTCTCTCAAACCAATGCAGCACTGTATAAAAGAAGCCACAAGCTTTTAATTTGAAAAGCTGTTTTAAAATCTATAAATGTCCCCGATTGATTTAATAGTTCTTTCCATTCGGATATTACGAAGTATAAAACTGTTTCAGTAGGCTTATTTGATGACAGCATGCCGCATGGATCAACGGCGATAATAATTATGTCATAAAATTTTTGTTGTGTTTTTGAGTGCCGGAAAAAGGTAAACTCGACTATACCTTAGCGCATTTACTTTTGCGATAAGTGTAAAGTTTTTGTTGCGTTTTTTTTTGAGTGTTTAGAACCGCTAATCTCGACTGTACCTGGAAAGTATTTTTTACTAATTATTTACCTATCTCATCCATACTATACTTCTTTGCTTCCTTACTTACTATTTTATTTTTTGTTGAATGAAGCAAATCAAAAGAAGACATAAAAGTGCAATTTAGTGTAGGTAATGTTCTTAAGACACTGGCCGTCATGAGCGTGCTTGTACTGAACATGTTCTTTATATCGAAGTATAAGTAAGAATAATTATTATAAAACAAATAAACATATATATTATAAATTAAATATTAAAAGACAACACAAGACGATAGATACGAGTTTAAAAATATTACAAATAAAAATAGATCCTATCAGCCCATCATAGGATGATGAGTTCTCTTGCAAGATGTAGATCAACTAACAATTGTATTGATATGGCAAAATGTATGTCATTTGCAAATAATTATTCAGCATTAATCATAATCATATAGATAGAGCTGAGTAAAGTTTCAGTTTAACGCGTTATGGTTTGTGATTGAGGTACGAACGATAAGAATGAATTTTGAAATAGTGTATAATTTATATACTTATTGATCCATTTTATGACTAATTTAATTTGTTAATGAATATTTGGGAAGCTTCTTTCACAGAGAATATACTAATAAATGTTTTAATTCATTTTATTCGACTAAAGAACAATCAATACACGACTATACGGACTTCTCGAAAGCCTCCTGACATAATCTATTACAGTATATTTAAATATTCTAGTACTGTCATGAGCAGAAAAAAATAGAACAACTTTTTTTTTCTAATGTAAATCTGTCTCTATTTGAATATGTAATGAGTAGCCGAAATAAAACAGATATCACTTTTAATTTAGTTTTTATACTAATGCTGTAGTTACTGCTGTAGTAACTGATGGATGATTAATGAGACAAATTGCACTGTGTTATATTAACAAAAATTTGGTGTGTAACATTCTAAGAAAGTGGATAATAAACAGTACGATTAGTAGAAATCCTGGATCAAAGGACAAAGGATATGCTACTTAACAAGTAACTAACATTAACATTTGGCATAGAATTAAATAACCTTATACAATAATCATTAGTAATAATATTTTCCCATGCATTATTTACTATTTCCAGTAATTCTTCGGAATTCCGTGGTCTGACATTTCGTTTTTGGATACTTCTTATGAGTAGTCCCCATACTTCTTCCACAGGGTTAAGATCTGGACTATGACTGGGCCAGTTAAGTACATAGATGTTGTTATCTTGAAACCAGTAGTTACGGTATGAGCAGTATGAACGGAACAATTGTCTTGTTGAAATATAAACTCATTATTAGGAAATAATTGTGACGCAGAAGGGAGCATAATATTGTCTAAAATCCTAATATACGTTTCACTATTAAATCATTCCTCAATATGCCACAAAACACCAGGACCACGTGCCGATATCCAAGCTCAAATATTGACGGAAAATCTACCACTTTTATCATTGTTAGATATATATTTCACAACGAATCGAGTATTCGGAGGGCGGTAAACACGAATACGACCGCTGTGTGTTGACTGTGAAGTTTTTTCGTCTGTAAAGATTACATTGTTTCAAAAATTTACATCATGCGCTAAAAATTCAAGCGCAAATCCTACTCGAGCTTCTTCATATTCAGCTTTAAGTAAGTATTTCTGTGCTGCTGCATGATAGCGTAGCTTCGATTCTCTTACTCGCCGGCGACCAGTACTACTCGATCCAGGAAAATTCGTTTCTTCAGCAGCCTGAATAACTTAGTAAAATGGATTTTCTACTAAAGCATTTACCAATTGCAAATCTTGTTGTTGAGTTGATATCCTTCGTCACCCTGATCCAAGATTTCTAATAATGGTACCGTTTATTCTCCACTTTCTTAAAATGTTACACACCAAATTTTTGTTAATATTATAATGCAGTGCAATTTGTCTCATTGACCATCCATCTTCTGCTTTGGCAATAACTCCAGAATTAACTAAATCGCTTATATGAGGCATATTAGTTTTTTGCACACTTGTAATAAATTATGACAACTAACTGACAATGTCACAAAAATTAAAGTTAGATGTACACAACTAGACTTTAGCCAAATACCGTTATAAGACTTGTCCTATTTTTTTTGCTCACGACCGTACCAGTGTTGCAAGAAAATTACATTTAATTCCTACTTAAAGGCTCTCATACCAGTCGCTCCATATCACTTGCAGACTACAGTTTCAAGCTGTTGGCTCTCATCAGTGCAATGTAGGTTGTAATGATCGACACGAGGTTCCTCGAGTATTTGATATATCGCGAGATCTTTAAAATTGCGAGATGTATCACAGCCGGTAGGCGCCATCTAGCGGACCAGTCTTAAACGTTCCATTATCAAAACTTTAAATCCAACGTGACGAGCAAAGGCTTGCTTTGCATAATATGGGTATATTACTTTTACCATAACCTACTTGACACTGTCGATATATTAAGTTACAATTTAGGATCTGTAAGAGAGTTTAATATTTTACCTGTACCATTTTTTCTGTACTATCTGATTTATATCTTCATTTTAAGCGTTGTTTTTCAATTCTGTTATTGGGCCATTGACCTGGTCAATAGTGTATAAAAGTAATTAAAAGAATAAATAAAGTAATAATTATTTGACGTATTCGGGAAGTGTGAATTTGTCAGAGCCTAATACCGGCAATGTAGCAAATTATTTTTTAAGGCGAAAATAAACTTAAAATTATCTTAACTGCTCCAGAAATGATAACATTAACAGTTATTGTCCCGTTTTCAGCGCCTACCATTAAAATGAAACGACCGTTGTTCAGTTAACATAGTCAGACGTTGTATCTTCTGAGTTTAAACTTTTTCTACTTTAATTTTCTTTAATGTTCGTGTACGTACGTAGTTCAAATTAACGGCTACCACACGACATTGACCTTCCACACGGAAAGATGTCGTGCAGTGTGGTTTTTACACAAAGATTTTGTTATTTGATTAAATTAGACGCAGTGATGTGGTTAGAATTGAAAGTTAATTATTTAATTGAGCAATGAAGTTACTTTTTCCCATAAAACTACTTTACAAAAATTATATGTGGGTTAAATATTTGATATGACATCTAATAATGTATACTTAATTATTTTATTTACAGTATAAGTTTATTGCTAACGTTGTTAAGCCTACTAGTGTAGCAAAATTGGCTCGTAATAATGCAGTTTTTAAAAATTTAAATATAACTGAATGGGACCTTCACCATCTTATAGAACATAATTTTAGTCATCCGAAATGGAATACAACATTTTCAAATAGGGCCGAATTTCGCAAAATCAAATTTTTCATGCCTGATAAGCAATTTGAAAAATGTTCTTTTAAAACATACAGCGCGCTATTAAATCAACGGTTCGAGCTACGAATATGAATTTTTGTGAAAAACGAGAGCCCTTCTAACGCTATTAAACACTTCACCAAGTGATCAAGTATGTTAATTATTCTAAATGAAGTCAAATATAGACAAAACTATATAAAAGTTTTTAAATATGATTCAGCTCGCTAGGTCTCATACTATTCGATCAATCGACTTTTTGCGCACTGTAGTGTACGAACAACCTGCCTGTCGCGCAGCGGAGAATGCAATAGTATTTTCGTAAGATTGCATGTATTTTATTATTATTATTACTTACCGCTAATACTGTTGATAGGCCTTGGAAGTTGAATTTTCTGCATTGGTCATTAGAAAACAAAATTCGTAGTGCTGTTATAATTATTATTCCTAACGCGATACATGTGCGATTGTCAATCGAATAGAAATCGCATACTATGATTGCTAATATTGGTATGTATATAATTTGCTTCATTTTCGTTAATAATAATAAATAAACACCACAGAAATTAGATTAGAAATAACAAACTTAAACCTATCTGTAAATTATTTTTGGAAAATTGTTTTGAGTAAAAGCTCATGATAATATTTGAGAGAGTTAGACAATCTGTATTATCCCTATTTTCATCGCATGCTTTTAAAAGCCATTTTGAAAATGTCAATAAAATATCTTTTCTAGACTTTCGAATTTTTCCTTTGTCATTTCGTTAAGGGCGGGAAAGGTTTTTCTTATTGTCTTATGGTCAGATATGGGTTTTTGCAAAATTTACACAGGTCTATGAAGAATCAGAGGAGTTTAAAGAAAAAGTATCCTGTGAAAATTTCTCCTGTTAACTACTAAATCTAATATCAGCAGCTTTATCTGAAGCACAAATTTTATTGGACTTTTGTCTAATTTTTACAGCTATATTTTATATGAAATATATTTCCAGTGTCCATGTCTTGTGGTAGTGTATGGCTGATGGTCGTGAGGTGAGCGCACTTGCCTCTCACCCAAAAGTTCCGGGTTCGATCCCCGGTCGTGACAGTGGAAAATACTGTGAGAGGGATTTTTCCACTATACACGGATATCGGGTGTGTGTCCCAGTAGGTATTGGGACACTTGAGCCAGACAGTGACGTCCATAGCATTGGCGCCAGCCGTTAAGTAGGGAATCTGCATTACCGACCGAAGCGCGGAAAATAAACAGGTCTGTACGAAAAACAAACAGGTCTGTACGAAAAATAAACAGGTCTGTACGAAAAACAAACAGACCTGTTTTGTTTTTCGTACAGACCTGTTTGTTTTTTCGTACAGACCTGTTTATTTTTCGTACAGACCTGTTTATTTTTCGTACAGACCTGTTTATTTTTCGTACAGACCTGTTTGTTTTTCGTACAGACCTGTTTATTTTCCGCGCTTCGGTCGGTAATGCAGATTCCCTACTTAACGGCTGGCGCCAATGCTATGACGTCACTGTCTGGCTCAAGTGTCCCAATACCTACTTGTCCCTTGTCTCCAAATGTGTAGTCCTCTTCCACACAAGGCACTTCTAGAGCCTTCCGGGATAAAGGGGGTCGTCATTACCTGTGGTGTATTTATTTATTATTCCGCGTCATAAGCAAAAAGATCGTTATAATTAGTAGGCCGTGAGATCATTTCTGAATCATCACATCTGTTAGTAGCTTCTAACATTTTTGCCCGTGTTGATTGTCGTATCCTAATTAATTGGAAGTATTAATTATAAACACATGATTCCATACCATATAATACAGAGGATCTTACAGAAAGAAAAGTAGTTTTTCAGTGGACCCTTTAAAATTTTTTTTTAGAATTTTGCTTTGCACTCCAAAGATAGAATTTTAAAGTAATTATTAGAAATTATATGTGTATTGTTGTACAGGGTTTTAAAAATCATCATTTCTATATAATTTTTTTTTACTTATATTATGTTTATTTTTTTCGCAATTTTGGAGGGTATGTCAGAAATGGAGCAAAAACTTAAAAAAGAATATTAAAATTTGTACTTATCGAGATCTACTGCTAATTTTACTTTCACGTCCAGTGGAAGTATAGTACGCAAAAAAAATTATTTTTTTTGTGTAAATAGGCTTAAAATGTCATGTCGGTCTGTAACTTTTTTTGTGCGCACGTTTACTCTGGAACCTTTTGTGATATTGACTTGAAACTTGGCAAATTGAAATTTAGGGCATGTACGAAAAGTTAAGGTCTCAAAACTTTGTTGGCATCACCCACCCCCCCCCTCACTATCACCCCGAAACCGTCCCCACACTATTATGAAAGGGAGCAAAAAAATTAAAATGTGATTTAGTGTATATACAAAAACGAAACGTCTAAAAATTTTTTTTAGCGTTAGCTACCCTCTCTACCACCCCCATTGCCACCCCCACCCTATTATTAAAGGGGGTAAAAAAACTTAAAATGTGATTTAGTGTGTATATAAGAGCGAAACATTTAATAAATTTTTTTTGGCGTTAGCTACCCCCTCTACCACCCTCATTGCCACCCTCACTCTATTATTAAAGGGGGTAAAAAAATTCAAATGTGATTTAGTATGTATACAAGAACGAAACGTCTGAAAAAATTTTTTTGGCGTTAGCTACGTATTAAAAATTCGATTTCTCGAAAACTATGACACTTGGTGAGCTGAATTATTTTTCAAAACTCTTCTATAGTTTTGTCTACATTTTCTTATATATACATACATAAATTTTGAACAATTAACATACTTTCTCACATGATGAAGTTTCCAATGCACGGATTTGCTAATAGCGACTTGGGGCTTATTTTCTCGAAAATGCCTTACATTCTGAAAATTTGGATAGCTATAGTTTTTTGAGCAAGTTTAGAAAAATTCATAAAGATAGCTCAAACAGTTGATTTAATAGCGCGATATATGTATTAAAAAACACATTTTTCAAATTACTTCTCATCCATGAAAAAAACGATTTAGCAAAATTCGGCCCTATTAAAAAATGTGGAAATCCATTTCGGATAGCCAAAATTAGGTCCCATTTAGTTATACCTTAAAAAAACTACCAGAAATAACCGAGATTGAGAAGCGATTTGACTCCACTATACTCACACAGTTCAGAATCACATTTATTTTATTTTTTTTTATTTTATTTTAATGCCTTGTTTTATATTTTATATTTACGTCCTGGCGGAGTTTAGCAACAGCTACTCTTCCACTCAACCAGGACGGCGAAATGAGATGCCGTTCACCCATCCAAGTGACGGCCTCGACCAACGCTGCTTAACTTCGCCGATCGAGGTCTCAGCGCTTAAACCGATGACGGTACCTCACTTCACATTATTTAAGTTAAACTCTGCTGTATTTTGATTTAAGTAATAAGTAATAATTCTAACTGAATAACAATAATTGTCATCAGCAAACAACCCAATTAATGGTGATTAAAGTAACAACTGCCTACCTAAAGCTGTATATACGCACACGCACAAAATAATAAGCAGAGATGTTTGTCAAATAGACTGAAGGGTTGTTCGAGGGACAATTGTAAATAATACTATAATAATAGCATCATCGATTGGCGTATCTGCCAGCCCACATTTATTCCGATTATTTTGCCATTACCTATTGTCACTTCGTCTGGAAACATATGTATTCTGCTGAAATGCGGGTGGCCACCGGTAAAGCTATTTGTGAAGGGCATAATGGTGCGTATGCGAATTGCCTCCTAGGGGAGAGAAAGGCAAATGATGTGTTCAACAATTATTTGTATTAATGTGGGTTTAGGGAGTTTTATTGAAAATAGCATCCACACCTTTGTACGTCCAACCATAACGAGATTTTGGATTGGTATATTTTGTATTTATTTATAATGGAGCCAAACACTGCTTCACCTATTTAAGTCTTATTTCACTAGTAGAACTCAGTTCGTTGAATGTTGTGGTTTCATTTACAATAAGAGTTCTGTGTCCTCAGGAGTGCCTCAAGGATCAATCCTTGATCCACTCCTCTTCGTAATATTCATCAATGGCATTGTGAAAGACCTTGAGGCGCATTTTTTACTGTACGCCGACAACATAAAAATATTCTACTCAATATATAATAGGCTTGACTGCCTGGTTGCAAAATAATCTTACAAAATTAAATGAGTGGTGTGTATCAAATAACCTCCCCCTAAACGTTGCAAAGTGCAATATTGTAACTTTCACCCAAAAATATCACCTATTTCTTTCAATTATATACGTGGGCGGCATAAAAGTTACATACATATTGGTTATAAATTATTTTAAGTGCATACAATTAAGATAAACAAAAGAAGTATATACATACATATGTATACAAAGTATATATACACGCACATGTATTTAAAACTAAGCTATGATTCCGTATATGATAAACAGATAGGAAGAAGTTCACTTTAAAAAAAAACACTGCCCAGACTAGTTACGAACTCAAAAATTAGAAAAAAGTGAACCCAAGTGCTCCCCACGCATAGAGTCACTGAGTAGATAGTAAATTCTGTTTTAATTTATACTTCAAATTGCAAGGATTTTTAAGCAAGGAGTAAGTTTATTGTATGATTTAACGGCATTATATGTAAAACTTCACTGAAAGATAAATTAACAATGATGAAGAATAGTAACCATATAGTTTTGTCTAACATTAACATTATGGATGCGATATCTCATAACTAGCTTTTGCATTTACGGAACAGTTAATATTTGAATTTACTAATCTGTGATGAAATAAGTTTAGATGGAGCAGTCTTCTATTTTCCATGTTTGTCCACCTAAGTTCATTAATTTTTTGAGACACGTGGTCAAATCCAAAAATAAAGCGAACACAGAATTTTGAACATTTTGTATACGTTTTTCATAGATGAGAATAAGACAGGGATCATAAATAAAATCACAGTAGTTAAACAAAGACAGAACCAGAGACTCACACAGAACTTTTTTAGATCACTGTTCAGTATAAAAGTTTGACGATTTTTTAATAAATTATCTACATGCTATTAGAATGTAGAATCTTCATCAATAATCAAACCTAACTTTTTAAATACTGACACAATAGGAAAAGGGTTATTGTTGATATTCATTCAGTCTAAGGTTATGCTTCTGAATTTTATTAAATAGCATATCTAAATCACTGTTGATGTTGTCCTGTGCTGCAACCATATTCTCAATTTGAAAACTTGAATATATTCATCAGCATAAGTTTGAACTCTGGAGCGACATTTTATTACGACGGCTTTGCTCTTCTCGCCCCCACTTAAAATCCTAACGGTACTCCAGGGTAGGCTAATGGTGAAAACACTTTTAGGGGTGGCTGTTCGTATATCGGTTTAATACACTGTATTGTTGCCGATAAGAGCTCTTGACAGCTTTGATTTTTTATTGTACCCTCATGTGCTGACTTACTTGATTTGTTTATAATGTATTGTATTCTATTTTGAATGTAATTTGTTAATTGATTTTTCTGTTGTTTGCAGAACGAGCGAGTTCCTTGGTTGTATGTCATTTGATGTTAGAAATGCTATTAATACGGTGAGTAGTAAATATCAACATTGATTTTGATATAACTGATTGACAATGTAATAAAATAACACATTTTTAAACAGTTTTTTGGGAATTTTTTTGCTTTAAGTGATATATAGCACTTTGGGTTCGTCCCCCAATTTCACCACCAAAGTTGAAAAAAACATGATATTTTTTGTTTTCTTCTGAGCCTATTACTTTCTTCCCTTTTATTTGGGTTTTCTACCACATGTTTATCCTCTTCAAAAACAAATCACCGAATCTACAAAATAATAGAATTATTGGAAAAGCCTCTGCGCCTGTGATGTTTACGTCAAAGGAACAGTCCGAGATTATTTTTTACAAATAATATAAATCGGAATAAACATAGAAATAATGTATTTTGCTGACGTTTCGAAAAGTAGTCTCTTTCCGTTTTCAAAGCTTTTTTCGAAGAACTCTTATTTGTTGTGTATGTTAAATACACAGGTTTAAGATTCTGTTTATGTTACTTCCATAGATACCACTTACACAGAATTGATGATATTTTATTTTAGCTGTTGTTGAGTTTGTTAAGTTCTTCTTTTAACATTGGTAGTCAGGTTGTACAAATATCTACAGAACAATTCGAAACGTATTTATCTTCATTTAATAAGATTATTGCTGATTTTTTAATTTTCTTTTTTTGTTATTACATGAAGATAAATCCATATCGAATTGTTCTGTAGATATTTATACAACCTGGCTACCAATGTTAAAAAAGAACTTAACAAACTCAACGTTACCTAAAAGAAAATATCATCAGTTCTGTGTAAGTAGTAAGTATCTATAGAAATAACATAAACAGAATCTTAAAACTGTGTATTTAACATACACAACAAAAAAGAGTTTTCTTCGAAAAAAGCTTTGAAAACGGAAAGAGACTACTTTTTCAAACTTCAGCTAAATACATTATTTCTTTGTTTATTACTGTTCTTTTAACGTAAACGGCACAGGTGCAGAGGCTTTTTTCCAATAATTCTATTATTTTTTAGATTCGGTGATTTGTTTTTGAAGAGGATAATACATGTGGTGGAAAACTCAAATAAAGGAAAAGAATCTTTGTAGAATGCCACAAATAACTTTCAGACAATACCTATTACTTTATTTATAAATATACCATGTTATCTTTGCAACAAATTGGTGAATTTTTTCAGCTTTTGTGCCATAATTTGGCGAATTTTGGTCTTATAGCGAAAAGTAAAAATCTAAATAAAAGGTAATTCGTTTCAATAATATCGTATATAAAAATCGATAAAGATTAGGCTTTAAATATTTATTAAAAATTGTTATGTTTTTCACAAAAATTCGAAATTAGAAAATTTAAATAAATTAAATTACCTTCGAGAAATGGCAGTATATTTTAACTAATTCGCAAAAACTGTTACAAAAAAATTGTCCCAATCGATATGATTGTACGAAACTTGATTGTAAACTTTCTTTAATGTCTTGAACGAGTGTTAAAATACCAGACCAGACTCGTCTAAAATAATTCCCAAACAAACCATACTTTGCCTCTTCATAGATGCAATAATTGAATCTTTTTTCGTAAGCTAGACCAGTTTTCTGCTGGAGCTTTTTAATAAACGTTCTATTTACTATATGATATAACGTGACCTAATTACTCTCTTGTAATAAAACCGCCAAGAGTTCAACTCCCATTTATCGATTTCCTACATACAAAGTATTCTGATATGGGCCACAGTAATGGAGGATTTGACGGCAAAATATGATTAAGGGTTATTTTAGACTTGACAATATAACACTATGTGAGATTTTCTGCTAGAGAAACACGTGAAAAACGTGTGACTTTACCAGATATTTTACTTCCATGACGGGCAAAGTTATGCTTTTTTTTAATATAAACTACAAAACACATAGACAACCATTAAATGCAAAGGCAAAAGGGCCCGAAGAAAAATCCCGAAAGGAGGTTACACATTTCAAAAACACAGATAACCTCCACAGCACACTTACCGATAAGGCCATTATATTTTAATAATGCAACAATCTAATATACATGGTAGATTGTAGATTATTTTACGGGATTCGAACAGCCTTACTTCACTTCGACCTAAGAGATCTTTTGTGATTTATCCTGCATCTAGTTGTTGCCCAGGATTCCAAGATTTTTTACAAAGCTTGTGATTTTTCTAGCGGCTAATTTCTCTATGTCATCTAATATAACTTAGGTGTAACATGCTAAAATTTCAAGAGATTTCGATGACTACAACCCCCTTATACCTGTGCCTAGTTCTCTATTATTGTTTATCACATTCTTCCCAAACACGTTAAAGCTGTTTACTGCAGTAAAATATAAAAGAGTAAGGAAAAAAATAGGGGATCAACGAAACTTAATTCTGATAAATGTTTTATTTTTATTTTTTTTTATACATTTATTTAACGTCGGCCTATTTCCGCTACTGAGGCCTAACACCGACGCCTGTAGACGAGCTACCCCCAACCAGGAATTTTGCCGAACCTCTTCCCTTAAGAAGAGTAGGCAAGGGACCGAGAGCTTTACATCCCCTCCGAAGGATGGTATATCTCTTATACAACCCTCGCCTAAGGTTCCGCGCATACACTGATATACAAGCCGCTGGAAGATGTGTGAGGCGAGAACGCGGTTTTCGTTGGAATGGTCACCCATCCAAGTACTAACTGCGCCTGTCGTTGCTTTACATCGCATACCGAAGTATGTACACAGTAAAGACGCACCTACGCTCGCCCACTCTGATAAATGTTCTTTTCATTTACTCTCTATTATACCACTCATTTCTTCCATATAATTAATTCCTACATGCATACTGTCAAGTATCCCCTAATGATTGTTATTGTTTCTTTCAGGGATTCAGTGGCTCATATAGACTGCTACCACAATCAACAGGTCGTTCCACGTGCGTATCGATAACACAAGACGGCCAAACCGAATACCCATCCGGGTACGGCCACAAGGAGTCCAAGATGTGCGAAAGCCAGTCTAGCGTCGAGGAACTCATGAGCCTAGAAGACCTGGAGAACGACCTGAAAAAGTCGACGTGCAAGTCGGTGCTCAGCGAGCAACAAAAATACGCCGACGAGAATTTGTTCTTGAGGTACCTAGA
Source organism: Leptura quadrifasciata (assembly GCA_963675555.1). Lineage (NCBI taxonomy): Eukaryota > Metazoa > Arthropoda > Insecta > Coleoptera > Cerambycidae > Leptura > Leptura quadrifasciata. Next base: position 4,744,184 of record OY776681.1, on the reverse strand, counting down.
GCTGGACCCGACCGAGGGTCCGGACGCTACATCGGCGGCCACCCAACGGAAAGCCACTGGAAATAGGAATGGCAGAACTCCCTTTACCTGCACGAAGAGACTGTCGAGGGCGCCAAAGTCTGGGTTCGGGTTTTCGGTGGTTTGGACCCATCCGCCGAGGATAGAAAGGGTGGAAAAGGGACTACCTGCGGATAGAGCTGGAATTCTACCAGGGGACTATATTATTTTTGTAGATAAGCACAATGTCGTGATGATGCCGGAAATCGATATTTTGAATTTAATTAGGTAAGTAGTATGAAATATATAAAAATGCCTCTAATTCTAAAAACTGCTGGAAAGTTATACAGAAAATCAAAAATGGCACCCATCGAATCAGAAAAAGATAGAGATGGGGAAATATTAACTAAAACTAAACAGATAGCAAACGAATCTGTAAAGACTTTTTCAGAAATGGGAAAAATATTAGCAAACAATAATAAAAAAGACCCAACGTGTTCACGTCAAAGGTCCCAAAGCAACTAGTCATTATATTGGCTCTCAACAGATAAAAGTGAAATCAAAAACTTAGTTTGCGAATTAAAAAATAATAAATCTACCGAATTAAATTATATCAAGGCAGAAACTCCAAAATCTGTTGCACTTTATATCGCTGATTCCTAGTGTATACAGGGTGTCTCACCGGGAACTGAATCGATCGATATAGAGAAAAGTATGCATCAGAAAATTTTGAAAATTTAGATAATTACTAATGTCGGTGTGGCCAATCCAACTAAAATAATTACAAGCAGCTGGCACTTCCGCTTATACCGGAAGTCGATACCAACTTGCTTATTTCAAATGGAACACTCTATATATTTTAGGGTTTTCGAAAAGAGCATAAAATTCGTCGAAAATATGAAGCAAATCCTACGTTGCCGTTTCAGAGATATTTGATATTTTATAGAAAATTTGACGGGTGCAACGGTTTGCAAGAACCGTTATAACTTTCTTCGTGTAAAAGATCCTCATTTGCTTCTTATCACGTAAAAAGAACACAAGGAGAATTACGTTCTACGACTGAAATAAATTCAATAATAACATACCAAGTGTTCCGTTTTTTGTGTTACATTTTGTCAATTTCAAACCTCGAAAATTTGTTTAGGTCAAATGGAACACCCTGTATTTTTTTACGTCAAGTTGTGTAAAATTGAATTCCCTTTTTTCTGATATTAGCATTGTGGAGGTTAAAGTTACAACTTTTTGAATTATTTGCGATTTTATTAGAAATTCATGAATTGTTGTAATCATTTCATCAAAATAGCCATGATTAGAAACAATCAGGCATTATCTTATGTCAAAAAATGCCAGCACGTTTAAATTATACTACGGTTGGTATTACGTTAGTAATTATAAAAACATTTTTCAAAACCAATACATTTTTTTTTAACAAGCATACTTGCCGTGGAGAAGTGTGATTAAATAAAACGATAAAATAATTCAATAAGTTGTTCAAATCTTTGCTACAATAAAACATTAATACAATTAAGAAGAATAAAGTAAATTCAGGTAACAAAAACAAATTAATAATAAATAGGATATAGCAGACAGAACATTAATATTTATCTAATCCTCAAAATAAATTTTAAGTTATATGTGTGTCCACCGCGATTTCTTATGCACAATCGAGCGCGGCGAGGCACTGCATTTAAAACATTACTCAGCATTTCGGGGGTAACTGTAATACATGCCTGTTGAATTCGAGTTTTTAGGTCCTCTACATTTTGCGGTGTCGTCGAAAACACCTATCTTTAATATACCCCATAGAAAGAAATCCATTGGGGTTATATCTGGAGAACGAGGGGGCCATCGAATAAATCCATTGGTACCTATCCAATGTTGAGACAAAATTTCGTCTAAATAATCTAGGCAAATCTGGGAATTGTGGTGAGGAGCTCCATCTTTTGAAAATATTGAAAGTTGTGTCGATTCTCTAAAGGTAGGTCATCTAAGAATTCATTAAATTTATTTCTCAAAAAGTTTAGGTACCTTTGACCATTGAGGTGACCATCATAAAAATAAGAACCTATTAAATTGGTGCCTAAAATACATATCCACCCATTTATTGAAAAACGATTTTGAAACCCAGTCGGTCTATGCCAGTGTGTATTTTCAGAAGTCCATTTGTAATGAATATTGCGATTAAAAAGTCCATTATTGGAAAAATTTACCTCGTCGGACCAAAGTATTTTACTACATATTACTTTTTTTCCAACAGTCACCTACAAAAGTTGTCCCCCCCTTGTAAATTGTGAACTTTTTTGGCTTTATAACACCGGTAACCATTTTTCTTTAAAATTTTTCTAGCACTTGTTTTATTTATATGACAAGCAATTTGAATTTGTCTTCATGATGTTTCCAAATTTTCTGTATTTTTATTTCTTACATAATTAATCACTCGGTTTACCTTATTTACATTATCAGTAACACTGTCCAACCTCGTCTTCATCTTTAAAAATGAACCATTATTTTTCAGTAGCTAATTTTCTGAACAGAGCTTTATTCGGCTGTAGTGCTTGTGAAAATCTGTTTCTATATTCTACTTGAGCCAATCCAGAGTTAAAATTGCATTGGCAATATGTAACGATCAATGTAAGTGAAGATCATTTTTAAAAATTCTAAATTCTTAAACGAGTGTGATTGAGTGAAAGTTTAAGTATTAACTGAGATGATTTGTCAAAAATTAAATTGTCAAGTTTGTTCATAGCCAACTATTTTAAAATAATTGAAATAATAGTGAAATCATGAAATACAAGCAAACGTATATTATACTTAAATTAATTGGTAAAGACATTTTAACTTTCTGAGCAAGGAGTGATGCTTTTATGGAGGACCTCTATACATTGGCATAACCGTGAATACTCTTTCCATAATTGCTCCATGTTGCTTTCTTGACTATTATTTTGTTTTTGTTACCTGAATTTACTTTATTCTTCTTAATTGTGTTAATGTTTTATTATAGCAAAGATTTGAACAACTTATTGAATTATTTTATCGTTTTATTTAATCATACTTCTCCACGGCAAGTATAATGCTTGTTAAAATGAAATTATTGGTTTAAATTTTTTTTTTTATATTTACTAACGTATTACCAATGAATAAATATGTCATGTGATATATCATTGAAAAGGGAGGAAAATACTCTATTTAATGGCACAATTTCCCGCCCGTTTCAAAATATTCTCTTTAACAGCCTGAAGAGTAAATCTCAAAATACAGCGGTTTTGAAAAAAATTAGATAAAACCTCGTTGAAACACTCCGTTTTGCAAAAAATTTTTGCCTTAGAATTTTTCTCGTATCTCTTCAAATAACGGAGATATTTGGCCTAGACGTTTTCCGCATTTTCGATTTGTTCCGCCATAACTCTTAAAGTAGGCCATGGATTTCAAATGTCTTTAAATTATTTTGTAGTTTATATAAATCGGTACAATTTTCGTAAAAATAATTTTTTTTGTACGACCGATCTCGAGGGCCCTGATAAAATGGACAGCCTGTATATGTTAATCACTATTTTTGTAGATATCTTAGTAATATATTCCTTTGTATTTCGAAACAAGTGTTCTCTCACTTATTGAACGACTAATTTATTTACTCGTATACATTATAACTTATTATTTATATTATTTGTATGATATTCTGTAAATAAACATATTTAGCAGACTGTTCGCCTTAAATGTCTTTGTAATCTTTAGCGAACTGCCTCATGAAAGTACATGGGATTTTGAGCTGAAAACCGCATACTTTATCTACTTTGAGCTTTGAATATTAAATTTGCTTTTATACTCCCATCATTAAAACCGTTCACTTTTTTCTTTCAGATCTTATGGAAGTCAATTAACCCTCGAGATATTTAGGCGCAACCCTTCTAGAAACGGATCCGTACCTAGTGTAAAAAGACTATCAACCCCTTTAGGAACATCAGGAACGCTGGGAGGTAGCTCGGTCCTTCCTGTAACCTCCGTAACCTCCTCTTCGAATTTAGTGCAACGCAGGCCATCTACAGTGTGTTCTACCAATACCACCTCGGTAGATTATAATAGGAGAAAATTACATTTGCCTCAAGTCACCTTTAGTGCTGAGGTTGGTAGTGGCGTAATCGTCTAGTTATTGTGTACTCCGTGTACGTACTTATGTTTGGGATTTAAAAAATGGTCAAGCAAATTAAAATAGTTGTCAAACGCTTTGCTTAGCTTCGTCCCTGGAAATACTCCTAATGTACAATTTAGCAGTTTCTTCCCTATCTTGCCGTCTCGTGTACAACACGAGTCCAATTCTTAGCCCCCAAATCAATTTTAAATGTACTTAATATTACGCTTGATTCAGGTGTTCCTCAGTGTTCTGTACTTGTACCATTCTTTTCTTAACGCCACTTTAAATTATTATTATATGTGAATGATGCAAAAATTTACTATGTAATTCAAACTGTGGTAAATTGTGGCAAGCTCCCGCGTTAACTGAACAAAGCAAGATGTTTACGATTATTTTTTCTGTGTTAAACTATTCTGTTCAATGGTACAATTGATTTAAGGGCTAAAATTATCCTATTTAATATAACAATGTACTATGACATTGTGGAAAAGTAGCAAAAAAATATTACAAGAGATGATTATTAAAAATAAGTAATATTTTAGTACAGCCCATATCAGCAGAGTTCCTAGTTTTTTTCCTAAAGGGCATACGGATGATTAATAATAATTCTTGTATAGTTGAAGTTTGAATCAAGCATACTGAATTTTTGTGCAAGTTTTCTTGGTTCGTGATGGTATTTTAAGAAGTAGTAATGCAGATTCTGCTATACCGTTGCTGATTTTATGATAATCTCCTAGAAACATTCTATACACTAACAATAAGTCAAATCCGGCCGTTATTAAGCCAAGCTACTGTAGAAAACTTAGTACTCCTTTCTTTCCTATTTCATTTCATGATTGTTTTTTTACGCTTTGTTCGTTTGTGTGTGTATGATTTATTTATTTCATTACGGCCAGTATGTGTGTAAAAGAAACTTTCTAACTTTAGTTTTATTATGTTTAGTGCCTTTAAGTTTTTAATTAGTTTGTTCCCTGATGTTTTTTTGTAATTTACGTATTGTTTTCCTTTGAAGAATTAGTCGTTCTTCGTATTGTTTTTTTGATTAATTATTATGATAATTTATCAGTTTTTTTCATTTATTTTGTTGAATATGTTATTTACGTTATGTACAAATACATGTTTTTGCATTATTTTTATTTTTTTTTGCATCCCTTGGTCCTATAATTCAGCGAAAATGAATTTTCCTAGGCATACAACTCCCTGTCCTTCGTGCATTTACTGGGGTGTTTCACAAGAAAACGGACGTGGTCTAATGGGAGACAGATGACACCGTGGGTAATCAGAATCACCCATAGAAAAAGCTGGTTGGACACCCGTTGATGAAATATAGGGTGTTTTATATATTTTTGCCAAAACTTCTTTTGATCATTACTTTGCAACAGAAACGCCCCTCCTACAAAACATTAATTTCTATTAGAAAAAAAATAATTAAATTCCCACCCCTTTGAAGGGTGAAAACAACCACCGGTGGTGGTTACACAATCCTCATCACCTACAACCTTCCTCATAGAAACGCCTACTACAAAATAATATTTTTCCCACCCCTTTGAAGGGTAGGTAAAAACAACCCCCGGGGTTGGTTATACAACTCTGGTCACCTGCGACCGTAATTAAAGAAACACCTCTTACCAAATAATAATTTCTTTTCCAAAAGAAAATCAAATATCCATCCCTTCGAAGGGCGAAAACAACCCCGGGTGGTGGTTACACAATCCTGGTCACCTACCACCTTCCTTAAAGAAACGCCTCCTACAAAATATAATTTTTTTCACAAAAAAAATTTCCTCCACCCTTTTCAAGGGTGAAAACAACCCCCGGGGATGGTTACACAACCCTGGTTACCTGCCACCTTCCTCACAGAAACACCCCCTGTAAAATATAGGTGTGATATAGGGTTAGCTGAGGTCAAATCCCTCGAGGGACCTTTCGTTCTACTCGAGGGAATAACAGTTAGTCTAAAAACGGGAAAATAAACGGGTTCACGGAAAAGGGCACTTTGGGGGTGGTTTTTGGCCAATTTGAGGTGGTTGCCGATGTGGAAAAAATTGGTTTAACCCAGAAAATCGATTCAGCACTCTCGAAAACGGGTGGGGGGACATTGTCTAGACAGTGTCAGTTTATATAATAATTTAATGGGAGTTTATAAAGATTCATAAGTATTTAAAAAATGTAACAAAATAGGGTATAGTTCAAGTAAGAAGAAGCTGAGACATAAGAAACGTAACAAAAACTATACGACCTCATTAAAATACTGGTATTCTTTTTGTGCTGTTCGCAAATTGACTCGCTTACCTTTATAGGTTTTTAATGTGCGTCGGGAATGTTTCATGTCAGGCTTGGCGCCATGGCCCGCGCCGATATAATTATGTCGTAAAGTTTTTGCTGCGTTTTTTATTTACTGGGATCTATTTATTTCAACTAGCACCATGGCCCGCGGCACCGTATAATTATGTCTTAAAGTTTTTGTTGAGTTTTTTCTATCTCGGGAATTTATTACTTGAACTATACTTATCTACTAATTTTTCGGGGTTTTATGTTCTGAATAGTTAAATTGAAGACTAAAAGAGTTACTAGCAGGCAATTAATACACTTTTTACTTTTATAAGCGGTCTGATATGTTTATGTCAGTTAAGTGTTACAATAATTTTAAGGAAATTTACAAGGACGCATATTAAAAGTTATTTCTATGGTATCGCACCAAATAATTTTGGGATTTTTTATAGGACCTGAAGGCTAATCATAATAGAGAAATATAAAGTGTTTAGTTATGTGAAATACGAAAACTGCTTGCAGAAAAGACGAAACTCGTCTTTCACTGTTTTATATCATTAAAATATATTTCAGAAACCTACCTACAATCCGGAAGAAAATAGAAAAAAAGCAATGTACCAATTAATTAGTAAGGAGCAACAGTACGCCACCGGCTTGCAGTTCGCTATTACACGATTCGTCTCTGCACTGGCTGAAAGAAAGGATCTCATTACTCCTTCCGAGCACAGGATATTGTTTCAAAATTGTGAAGAGGTAATAAATTATTCTGGAATTTATCAAAGCTAGTCGTAGGTAGATATATTAAGTATTTATCCTGTCATTGTTTCCATTTGAAGAATACGTTTTTATATTTTTAGAAGAGATGATTTGCTTTGATTTGCATCTAATGTGGATTGAAGTCAGATTTAATTTAAGTTTAAAATCTTTTACTAGATACGAAAACATTGGAGATTGTAGTGTGTTCTATATTTTCATAAACTAAGTATTTAATAATGGACGAGAAATTCATAGTTAACCGTATGCAACCAGTTTAACAGTCAGGTGTGATATACGTTCCGCCTACATCATAGCTGACAAATGTATTAACCCGTGAAGCGTGCTCTTCTTGGTATTAACCAACTTTTATACAAGGTGGTTCTAAAATTGTCTCCCAACATTTGTGCGGGTGATAGTAAATCCAAAAATAATGGTAATCTTTGTTATACCGGGTAACAACGAAATTAGTTCCGTTCAAATTCCTTGGTCGCTTTTAGGAATAATATTTTGAAATTTTAGCACCATTTGCGACACAAAAAAGCCACGTTTTGCACTTATTAAGTGAAAAATGTCACTTCCGGTCAAACTGGAAGTAGCGACAACTTTCGATTTTTAAATAGCAACCTATACAGGGTGTCCCACGACGAACTGCGGCGATCGATATCTCGAAAAGTAGACATCGGAAAATGTTGAAAATTTGGTAGTAAACTATGTCGATGGGGGCAACTCGGTTAAAATATTTTCAAGATGCTGGCACTTCCGATTATACCGGAAGTTGATACCAACTTGCTTATTTTAAATAGGACACCCTATATACTATTACATTTTTGGATTGTATGCGAAATTCTAGGCCGATTTTGTGTATCATGTTCTATACCTAGGTCTCTCCGTTTTTGAGATATTTCAATTTTTATGCCAAAATTGACGTTTGCGGGCCCTAAAAGAATTATCAATTTTTCCTATAAGGAAGTCTTTATTATCTAATTTGGGTTCGATTCTTTGTTGAAAAAGACCTACTTTAATAGAGCTTTTATAATATTTTTATAAGTATTAATACAGAGTGCTAAAAAAATAAGAATAAAGATGAAATTGAGAAAACTGTCAAAAATCAATTCTTTCAAATGGAAACCCCCAATTTTTATAATCTTATCTTATTCGCCATTAAGAAAATTTTTTAGTTTTCGAGATATTCCCAATTCAATATTTCTATATGGGTATTTTGTTATGGATATTAAGTTAAATTACTCTTTGTTGGCTATGACGGCGTTGAGTGCTAAACAAATGTATGTAGCTGTCACTTACCATTTGACAAGTATCAATTATCATGCCGGAGCGCTTAAATTATACGCACGAGGGTTACTTAAATTTGTTTATAATCTATGGAGAATGTAACAAAGTTTTATCAAGAACGTGTGAAATATTTGCTAATAGTTATCCAGATAAACAAAAACCGCCTCCGAACAGTATTAAACGAATAATGGAGAATTTCAAAAATTTTGGCACCGTTAAGGCAACAGTTCATAAAACAAAACCAATTGTCGATGATGAAAATATCGATATTGCTATTTTGGGATATTTTGCGGCATATCCTATGACATCCTTAAGACAAGTGGCCTTACAAACATGAATCTCCAAGAACTCTATTCATAGAATTCTTTTGAAACACAAATTCCATCCCTATTTTATTTCTATGGTTCAACATCTAAAGGACAGCGGTTTGACCAGAAGAGTTCACTTTTGCGAATTTATTTTAACAATGTTACAAGGCGACTTTCGATTTTTGGACAACATAATTTGGACTGACGAGGCAAAATTTACGAAAAATGGACTTTTCAACAGACATAATTCCCACTTTTGATGTGATTCAAATCCCCATACCGTGAGATTGCGAAATTATCAAGAAACCTGGCAATTTAATGTGTACTGTGCTGTGAGAAATGATGGAGTCGTAAAACTTAATTTTTATGAAGGAAACTTAAATGATAATGAATTAATACTTAAATAGTTTCTGTTTTTCAAATTACGTATCAACTTTTTTTTATGTGAAAGATATTTGAATATATTACAAGATTTAGATAATGAATATTTGAACAATTTACCGCTAGCTGAACATAGGCAAATATTTTACCAACACGATGGCGCGCCACCACACAGCAGCTTCATAGTTAACAACTTCTTGGAAGAAACTTTTTACGATAAGTGGATTGCTAACAATGGACCTTTTCTGTGGCCTCCCCGTTCTCCTGATCTGTCTGTCTTAGATTATTTTATATGGGGAACAATAAAAGATATGGTTTATTTTAATCCATTCACAACAATTGAAAGGTTGTCAGGCAAGAGTAAGGAATGCTTTTGAAAGATTATCTCCAGGTTCTATTAGAGCGGCCACCCATGACGAACTAATCAAGAGGTGCGAAAAATGTTTGGAAGTTCAGGGTGGACACTTTGAACACTTATTAAAATAAAATATTTTCCTGAGTATAAGTAGTTATACTGTTAGTATTTTATGTAAGAACCTTTTGTATCTAAGTTACATTTGTTTAATTATTTTATGAACTGTTGTAGTGCTAAATTTTTTGAAATTCTCCATTATTCATTAAATACTGTTCGGAGACGGTTTTTGTTTCTCTGGATATCTATTAGCAAATATTTCACATGTTTTTGATAAAACTTTGTAATATTCTCCATAGATTATAAACAAATTTAAGTAATCCTCGTGTGCATAATTTAAGCGCCCCAGCATGGTAATTAATACTTGTCAATTGGCAAGTATCAGCTACATACATTTGTTTAGCACTCAACGCCGTCATAGCCAACTAACAGTAATTGAACTTGAAATCCATAACAAAATCCCCATATAGGAATATCTCGAAAACTAAAAATTTTCGGAATAGACATCCATATACAAACTTACTCTTATTTTTAATGGCGAATAAGATAAGATTATAAAAATTGGGGGTTTCCATTTGAAAAAATTGATTTTTGACAGTTTTCTTAATTTCATCTTTATTCTTATTTTTTGAACACTCTGTATTAATACTTATCAAAATATTATAAAAGCTATATTAAAGTAGGTCTTTTTCAACAAATAATCGAACCCAAATTTGATAATAAAGACTTCCTTATAGGAAAAATTGATAATTCTTTTAGGGCCCGCAAACGTCATTTTTGACATAAAAATTGAAATATCTCAAAAACGGAGAGACCTAGGTATAGGACATGACACTAAATCTCCCAACCACTTGGATGTAATAAATTCTTTTGTTGAGCCGCAGATGGATATTAAAAAAATCGCCACAATCACAATTATGGGTTTTAAGAAAAAAATTATGTGAATACCAATTACGATACAGCTAATTAATGTTTTTGAATCATTTTGATTTCCTAAAGATGTACAGGTTGGCCAAAAATTATTTTTCAATTAAGAATATTTTACATTGAATTTTCTCAATTTTTTCAAATAGAACACCCTGTATATTTTTCGACGGTGTGGTGTATGTAGAAATGAAAAACGAAATTTTTTTTGTAACTACTTGCCTATGGCTAATTGCAACCATTTTCGTTTTATAAATAAACGTTTATTTTTCAAATTAAGAAGTTTTAAAATTGAATTTTATCAATTTTTTCAAATGGAACACCCTGCATATTTTACTTCCATTTGGCTAATTGCAACCATTTTCGTTATATAAATAAAAAAGTGTCAAATTCAAGAGTAAACTTAAAATTAAAAAAACCAAAAAACACGCTTTAAAAACCGAACTAAATATTAAAAAATGTTTAAATATTAAGATTTTGTTCAATGTCAATAGATTGTAAAAAGCGTGGGTTGCTTTTTATTTACTATATTTTTATATTTCTACTTTTATCAATAGCTACCAATAAAATATTTATAATAATTGATATCAAGCATCCCACGCCGTTTACAATTTATTGTCGTTGAACAAAATGTTAATATTTAAACATTATTATTTTTTTACTTTTTAGTTCGGTTTTTAAAGCGTGTTTTTTAAGTTTTTTTAAACTATAATTTTTTTAAACTTACTAAAAATCATTTAATTAACACGCTTTTATTATTAGTTAGAATATATGTTATTAACAGCGGCGCATCCGCCAGAATTTCGACAATTTCAACGAACTATTTATCTTAATTTTTTTAACTATTTGCCACAATTATTGGTAAATCTCCCTGAAAGAATTCCAAATAGGATGTGGTTTCAGCAAGATGGTGCTCCCCCACATTATTTAATTGCAGTTAGCACTTAAATAATACCTACCCTAATCAATGGATTGGAAGAAATGGACCCACTAAATGGCCTGCTAGATCCCCAGATTTTACAAAAATGGTTTTTTTTATGGAGATACGTGAAGGAAATTGTTTATAGAGACACACCAACAACAGTACAAAATATGAAGGAAATAATAACTGCCTTTACATCTATCACACCGGCAGTATTAGGAACAGTGGGAACCTCATTTCAAAAGCGCATAGAGATGGGTGCCAATCAAAATGGGCAACATGTGGAACATTTATTATAATTTTTTCTACTGAGTTATTTGAAGAAACCTTTTTTTTAAGTTTATTTTTGAATGTTGTAATTATTGCTCAGTAAAACGAAATTGGTTGCAAATAGCCCTAGGGAAGTACTTACAAAAAATGTCCGTTTTTCATTTCTACATCACATCGTCGAAAAATATACAGGGTGTTCCATTTGAAAAAATTCAGAAAATACAATTTAAAATGTTTTGGTTTCCAATTCCCGGAGGTTTCTTGAAGATAATAATAATATAATAATTTAAGACCAAGAGTTACAAGGCATTAGTCTTGTCCAAGTGACAGACGTGATCGAAATAGTGTCATAGACACTTTACAACTAATAATTTCTTATACAAAAAATACTTAACACAAGAAACATAACTAGATAAAAAATATATAAAATATAACAATACACATTAAAAACTATTTGTAACAGGTGTTTAAGTCTAATATTCCAAATATTCATATACAATGTAGAAATTTCCATCTAACAGCAGTTTTTTAACTTTCTTCTTAAAAACAATTTTGCTATTTATATCTTTAATGGAATCGGGAAGTTTATTATATAGCCGAATACCGATGTCATATGGGTTTCTTTCATAATGAGTAAGAGAATGTAAGGGTAAAAGAAGTTTATCCTGGCCTCTGGTGAAAATTGTTTCTTAAGAACTCAGTTATATTGTGTTTCACAAAACATACTGTTTCTAATACATATAAAGAAGCCGGAGTTAGCACTTGATATGATTTAAATAAATCTCTACAAGAAGTTAACATCGACACTCCTGCTATATTACGGATGGCTTTTTTCTGCATCTTAAAAACTCTTATAGCAAAATGAGAAGAACGCCAAAAAATAATACCATATGTTATCCGCGAATAAAATTGAGCATAGTAATATGATAGCACAACATTTATGCTTGCAACCTGATTTAGACTGTACAGTGCATAGCAAACGGATGAAAGTTTTTTACACAGATTGTCTATATGTATTTCCCAGTTTAATGTACTATCTATATAAACGCCTAAAAACTTTGTTGAATGCACCTGCCCAATGGGCTCTCCATCATGTTTGTAGTTTTTGGGGAAAATTGCATAAAAACTGTTTTACTGGCATTTATGAGTAATTTGTTACTAATAAACCATAACACAAAACTGTTTAACTTCTCCTGTAAATCAGAAACCAAACCCTCTATTCTCAAATGCGTGCTCAAATAAGAATTGTCGTCAGCAAACATAGTTAGGTCAGTGCAATTGACATTGTTGGGAAAGTCATTTACAAAAACAATAAAAAGTAACGGTCCCAAGATTGAACCCTGAGGTACGCCGCAGGTTACTTCTCGTACATTTGATCTCGTGCCATCAATTTCCACTAACTGCTTTCGATGGGATAGATACGACCACAACCAGTCTCCCAGCCTTCCTCTGAAGCCATAATTTTCAAGGTTGTTTATAAGTAAAGCGTGATCAATAAGATCAAGTTCTTTACTTAAGTCCATAAATAGACCCAAACATTTCTTCCTCCTCACAGGAACAGTCCATAGGAGTTAGGTTAAATGATCTGACAGGCCATCTTGTGCGCCTATATGTTGAAATGATTCTATTTTGAAATCTGTTTTGTAAATAATTAGATACATCTCGAAGGTTATGTGGTGGAGCCCCATCTTGTTGGTAATAAAAACTTCTTCCCAAATTCATAGGTAATTCTCTTAAAAAGCCCTCAATTTCATTTTCCAAAAAGTTCAAGTACCTAATTCTATTTAAAATCCCCTGAAATAAAAAGGACTCATGATCCTAGTACTCACAATTTCTGCCCATACATTTACCCCAAATACTTCCTTGTCCAAATTCATGTACATTTTCCTGAGACCAGTAACGCAAATTATTTCGGTTAAACATGCCATTGTTAGTGAACCGACTTTCATCTGTGAACAGAATTCTGGGAACAATGTTTCTATTTTCTAGTAACCGATTGCAATAATGAACTCTCCTACCTACATCAGCTTCATATAAATGCTGATATTTATATGATCTATATCCATATGTTTTCTCAATATTCATCTAACAGATTCTCGGTTAATATCAAGAGCATTGCCAATCTCACACGTACTTGCATTTTTATTAATTTCCACGGATGGTAAAACATTAGTCTCTGTGGCCTCGTCAATAATAAACGTATTTTGTTTGTTTTCATTTTGTTAGGCCCTACATTTTTCTTTTAAAATATATTCTACAAGGATGATGCCTCCCAGGATACCCCGTTCTGCATATAACCTTTCAGCTTGATCTGCATTTCCTTTAGATTCCCCATAAATATGTTGTCACTTATTAATGGAGAAAAAAGGTGGACAAGAATAGAATCTACAGAAATCCAATAATTTTAACGTAAATTAGTACCCAAACGTATTATACATCAAATAACAGGTTAATGTCTTGGGCTTTGTTGGTACAAGTAAAAATAAATGGTTATCATTTAAAAAAAATTAAAAAAATTCATTTGCTTTTATGTTTTTTCAAAAAAATGTTTTTTAATTGAAAATAGTGGTTTTTGTACGAAATAAACTTTTATTGAAATGCAATAAAAAAATGAAGGCGAAGCATCTATTTAAAAATCAAAAATTTCTAAAAGCAACCGAGAAATTGGAACGGAACTAATTGGAACGGGATATTGCAGAAATCCTGAAGTTTATTATCTTCCCTTTAAGGGGTATATCTCCCTTATTATTCATTTTTGGAAGTTCATATAAAAGACTAACCATCATTTATGGATGTACTACAGAAATATCGAGAAACAATTTTGAATCAACTTGTATAAAAAAATGTCTACACATTCTCTGCGTCTGGCATGGTTTCTTAAAAACCCGAAATTTTTGAATATTGTTAAAATAGGTAACATGTTAAGAAAACATGACCCATTTTTATTAGAAAACTTTGACCGGAAGAACATAAAAATTGAATAAACAATATACACTCAGATAACAAAATATATATATTTTTTTAATATTGGAACAAATTTAAAAAAAAATACAGATAGTCAAAGAAATACAACCTTAGCTATTAATATCTGACCGAGAGGCACCCTCATTTTCACAGCTTCCTTTTTAGATCCTCCGTATAACAGAAGACATTTTGGACCATTTAGTCCAAGACGACGGAGAACCACAGATACACCTCTTGGCGAGAACTTACCACTTGAAACTCCACGAAATAACCACAGCCTACAAACGTTACTGCTCAGGATTAAAAAAAGCAGACTGTATATTAGCCAATAAGACAAAAAATTCCAATTCGGACTTTTCCAGGTTTTTACAGGTCCCGCAAATTCCTAGGCGGAGGCCCGACATTACTTCCTTCATTCATAAACCATTGGAGCACTATAGGGAAATTTTGAAGTTACTAATTATGATACAAAGTAGTACTAAACCTAATCATGATGATTCTCCTGTGATAAACCGAGTTGTGCATGACATGCAGGTGCGTATGTATATAACGAATTAGATTTATCATTGTTCCTATTTGAAACAAAGTAAAACATGAATTACTATAATAGCTGTTTGCGGCTATTTTTAGTTTTACTATTATAATTAGATACAAGTTGATACACACTTATTTTTAAACAGGGGAAGAAATTCAAAACAATTAAAATTTTAACACAAGGGTCAGAAATACAGTGTTTGAAAAACATATCAAATAGCCCATAAAAATAATATTATTTATTTCACCTATTTGTTTACAATTTATGTTTTAACATTTTTTTTTCTTAAAAGGATTCATGATAATAAATATTTAGTTACGCCCCAGAAAAATAAATTGCCTGTGGGCGTTTACTTAATTATTTTTTTATATATATATTTATTCTAAAATATGTTATATGAAAAATAAGGGATAAAAACAAAAGAGATAATTTAAATAATTATATGGATAAAGGGAAAAGAAAATACTAAAATAAAAGACACAAATACAAAAAGTGTATCATATTAAATTATGTATACAATAATTGTCCTGTATTTATGAAATTTTCTATAAAATTTTCTGGTGAGCTGAATAGCAAGTTATTGATGTTCTCCCTTTGTTTTTTATTATTGGTGTTTCTTAGGTTATCTGGCATTAGGTTATACAGAATTGGACCTAGATAATATGTCGAACTTTTTGTAAAGATTTATTTTTTAGCCCTAGTTCTTGTTCTTGGATTAGATAATAGTACAATAATAGTGTCTGAAAGTTATTTGTGGCGTTCTACGAATACTCTTTTCTGTTATTTGGGTTTTCTACCACATGGATTATCGTCTTCAAAAACAAATCACCGTATCTACAAAATAATAGAATTATTGGAAAAAGTCCCTGCGCCTTTCACCTTTAATATAAATCAGAATAAGCACAGAAATAATGTATTTTGCTGACGTTTCGGAAAGTAGTCTCTTTCCGTTTTCAAAGCTTTTTTTTGTAAGAACTCTTACTTGCTGTATATGTCAAATACACAGCTTTAAGGTTCTGTTTATGTTATTTCCATAGATGCTTACTACTTACATAGAAATGATGTTATTTTTTTTAGATCGAATTGTTCTGTAGATATGTGTACAACCTGACTACCAACGTTAAAAGAAGAACTTAACAAACTCAACATTATAAACAGCCTGGTCAATTTCTATGTCGTCCAACCTCACATATTGTGTTCTATTGGTTAGATAACTTTTTAGAATATTATATATTTGTCCCCTAAATCCCAGATCCCAAAATTTTTGCAATATTTGGCTGTGAGTTATGGTATCAAAGGCCTTCGGTAAGTCTATAACAATAGACCAGGGCCAATCCTGTTTAAGGCAATAAAAAGTCTTAGCAGTATACGAATGGTCCGAAAATGTAGTTAATGGTGTAAATTATTAAGGAACAATCGTCCAGACTGAGTAAAAGTTCGGGAATGGGGGTTGGGGTGGTAATATATACGTTTCTAGGGGTTGGTACTCGTTTTTTGCGATTTGCGGATAAACTATGCATCCTATCGAAAAATGTTGAATATAAAAGTTGTAGATAGTGAAAAAGTCTAAAACTTTCTGATTGATCATTATTGACCGTAACCTCAAAATCATCGAGAAAAACGCAAAAAACAGTTTTTTCGGTTTTTAATTTGTAACTATCGCAAAAATGTTTATATTTTCATGAAAATTGGTGAAAATATTCTCTTTTGTGTTTAAAACAAGTTCAATTTTTTTCAAAGCGAAAGATTTAATTTTCGATATTTTATGAAGAAAATAAAAAAAAGACCTAATTTTCAATCGAAAACTTTCTTTAGCAAATTTTCGATTAATGAACTTTACTAGTACTCATTATTTTCGTTGAAATATCAACTTTAATATAGAATTAAAATATAATATTGTTTATATACAAAAATATCGTTATAAAAGCGAAAAACTGAAAAACTACTTTTTAAAAATCGAGTTTTCGGTGAAAATCATGAATTTCTTTTTCTTTATTGTAAATAAACGTTTACATTCATAAAAGGCATTAATTCTCAGACAATACTATGTTATACAAGTAATGTACATGTACCTAACTATTATCGGATTTCAAAGTCCCGAAAACATTATTTAAACTGCAATTAAATAGGTAAAAATTCAAAAAACACAAAGGCTGTGAACCGAGAAAATTTGTTAATTATTTTTTGTGATTCTTAAGTATCTACAAATTATCACGTCAAAGTCTTATATTTGATTATAAAATACAAAAATTAAAAGTAAAATAATTTTATTGAATCGATCAAACTTTCGATTTCTTCACGTTCATTTTCTATATCTTCAATTTCTTGGAGTTCTTTTGGATTGTCTAGTTCAGTATCATTATTTTTATTATTATTTATTAGACAGTGGGTACTGTCTTCGTCTTCGATGTCCTCGAGATTACAATTTTATTCGTACAACGATTTTTCGGCATTAGAACATTTATCAGAACCGTGACAATTTGAGCACAAATTTGTGCCCTTTAAGCCATGCTTGCGACACCCACATTTGTTATTACCGCATCCTGTTTCACAGCTGCAGCAGACAATTTTCAATAAATTTTCAGGAATTAATTCTTGTTCTGTAAATATAGGTACGATGCCATTAACGTGATGTTTCCATCCCCAATCTGTAGCTGTTAATTGATTACCAAGCCAACTTTGCATTTGAAAATACACCCTGTAACAATGCTGCTTAGCTGCCCCTTCAGTTGGAGGTAATTTTTTCAAATGAAATGAGGATTTAACATTAGCCGTTCTGTAGAGTTCAAATCTTTTGTAAATAGAAGCTATTATTTTTAATCCATTTTCGGTAATCGTTTGTTTATCTGCATTTGTATTGTAAAAAATTTCTGCAAGATTAGGTTAATGTTTATCGGCCAATAATGATTTTATAATTGTTTTTTTTCCTTTTCCAGCAAAACTGGAAGTTGTATCGCAGCCAGAAAAACAATGCAAAATGCTACAATATGTTTATGTGATTTGTGTTTAAAATTATTAGAGGTGTAATAAGTATCATTAATATTTCCTGCATCAGATTTGTGGAAATAGATATTCAATTCATGTGAACTGAATTGATTTAAAATAACTAAAAGATCTATGTCTTGACCAACAACCACCACTATTTTATCAGAGTTTTTTGCTACTTCAAGGGATGTATTGATAATTAGGGAATCTGCATCTTCTTCATATAACTATTTTTTGCGTAGTTGTTTTGTACATAATGTAAATATTTTTGTGTTATTTCATTAACTGTATTGTTCTTTTGCCAGATTACTTTGTGTAAGAGAAACCCGCCATCAACAACGTGTACAATATTGCTCGAAGTTGGTAACGAATCGATGCTCGCAAATTCTGTATATAAATGTGACTAAACATTTTTTCTGAAGCCATTCTCTGTAAATAACGACACAAGAAATGGAGCAAGCTCGTACTGTAAATAATTTTTCATATCATCTGTGCTGCTGACATTTCGCGAAATTCTCTGAAATAATAGTAATGGATCAATTGTAACAGTCTCGCCTCAGTTAGGTACATGTACATTACTTGTATAACATAGTATTGTATGAGAATTAATGCTTTTAATGAATGTAAACGTTTATTTACAATAAAGAAAAAGAAATTCATGATTTTCACCGAAAACTCGATTTTTAAAAAGTAGTTTTTTCGGTTTTTCGCTTTTTTAACGATATTTTTGTATATGAACAATACTATATTTTAATTCTATATTAAAGTTGAGACTTCAACGAAAAAAATGAGCGCCAGTAAAGTTCATTAATCGAAAATTTGCTAACCAAATTTTTCGATTGAAAATTAGGTCTTCTTTTTTTATCTTCTTCATAAAACATCGTAAATTAAATATTTCGCTTTGAAAAAATTTGGGCTTGTTTGAAACACAATAAAGAACATTTTCACCAATTTTCATGAAAATATAAACATTTTTGCGATAGTTATAAATTAAGAAACCGATAAAACGGTTTCTTGCATTTTTCTCGATAATTTTGAGGTTATGGTCAATAATGATCAATTAGAAAGTTTTAGATTTTTTCATTATCTACAACTTTTATATCCAACATTTTTCGATAGGATGCATAGTTTAGCCGCAAATCGCAAAAAACGAGTACCAACCCCTAAAAACGTATATATGTTACCACCCTAACCCCCATTCCCGAACTTTTACTCAGTCTGGACGATTTTTCCTTAATTATTTACACCATTAACTACATTTTCTGACCATTCGTATACTGTTAAGTATTTATCGTCTAATACTATATTTTAAACGGTTTGGCCCTGGTCTACAATTCCAAGAGAAGGGATTTTCTTTTATATTGAACTATAAATTGTTTCTATTAAATAGTTTCTTGCATCCTCAGTAGATGTTTTCTCGCGGAAACCGAATTGTCTTTGGCATAATATATTAAATTTATTTACATATTTCAAAATTCTTGACTTCAAGGCCTTTTCGAAAATTTTTTGAGATGTTGGAAATTAAGGAAATTGGTCGATAGTTTTGTGTTTCAAGTTGTTTACCGTTTTTATATAAATCAATTATTTCTGCTACTTTAAAATAAACTGAGCAGACGCATGTAGCTCTACTGATATATTGTCATGACCAGGGGCTATTTTATGTTTTAGTTCTAGCATGTACTGTCAAATTTCTTATTCAGTGACATTAGTAAGATAAAAACTGTTTTCAATTTTTTTGTTTGGACAATTTGTATTCGGTTTTAGTATTTTCTTTGCCATGTTCTTCCCTATATCTGTGAAAAAGTTACAGAATTCCGTAGATATTAATTTTTTGTCTGTTTGCAGTTAACTTATAGAGAAATTACTTCAGAGCTAGGACTGATGGAACCTATAGGAGAGGGTAGACCCTTACTAACAGTACAAGATTTAGAAAATAGGCTAGTTTTTACCAAGTGCAAAGTAAGTATGAACAACCATGATGGTAGAATATTATTATAATTAACATGGCAGGTTAACGTAATAAAATAGCTCTAAATCCTTATAAATTAAACAGAAGCACATGATTTGGTTTTGAAACTGAAGCTGTTGATCGGGACAATTTGAGAAAATCTGTTTTTTGTGTAAAATTATTTGCCAGCCTCTTCGTGTCCCACATTCAAATGCATAATGTTTATTTTAATAAGCTTTCAATGTATACTTTCAAACAATAGAGTTTTAAAGGACACGTTCTTCATTTTCAGCCTTTTGTATTAAATAAACCCGGACGTCAGTGGATATTTGGTGGCGACCTTAGCAGAGTGGAAGGTAGGAACGTCCGCCAATATTGGACCTTACTATTTAGCGACCTTTTGTTATTCGCAAAAGCCTCTCGAGATCGTGTTCTGTTCGTCATAGAAGACCCACTACCTTTAGCGCATATATCCGATATGTTTTTTAATGTGAGAAAAAAAGGTGAGTCGAGGGGAATATTTATGTAGTATGTAATGAAGTATACAATACTACAGGAATACTGTATACTTTCATTCCAGTTTTAACTTATTTTAATCATGCATGGATCAAGTAGTTCAGTTTTAGATTAGTTCAATACCTGATTGGTTCTTTTGTTAACTTTTAATTCTAACTTCACCAGGTCGCAACTTGCGTGCCGTGTGCATTTCGTGCCGGTTGCAAAACCACGTGACCGTGATTTTTGGGTATAAAATAGCTAGCCAGAAACCAGTAAATTCAGAGCTTGACTGTCACCTTTCTCGAGTGTGTAGAACTGGGATAACGGAAGCTCAAGTTTCTCCGGCATCGTGGCAGCCGCTGGCCAAGTATCTGTTAGGGAGGATTCGAGTGCGTTAATATTAACATTGAACCCTGGAATAATCTCCAAACCAGCTACCCGAGCAAAACAAGCATCACAAGTACTTAGATTTAATTTGCCTAATAATGAATGAATGAAGTTTATTTATTTCAAGGATATAACATGTCACAATTTTAAGCAAAACATACAGATTGAACATTACTCATATCTATCCTAAATGTAGTATTACATACTTATGTCTACATTAGCAGAAATAACCTGCTTTAAAGATCTAAGATGGTTTTGAAGATTTGTTTTGAATACTTTTACAAACAGTGGCGGCTCGTGCCTTATGTATTTGGGAGGGCGCAGTGGCGGCTCGTGGGTGTCAAAGTAGTAGGATCAATAAACAAAAGCATCGCAGGCGAAACATTTTTGAGGTTCTAATTAAATCATTAAAAAGTTCGCAAATATAAATTAAAGTGATTAATTAATTACTCACCATTACTTTTTGAAGTGAAATTCCATTTTTCTATGTTTGTCGGAGATAAACTTTTCTATAACTTTTTCATTAAAATTTGGTATTTCTCGTACCATTTACTTTTCAATTGAAAGCATTGTCTGTCTTCACTCAAAGTAATTCTTACATACGTCTTAATTAATTTTAATGTCGAAAAACATTTTTCCGTTTCAGATGTCGTCATCGGAATAGTAACCGAAATTTTCAAAACTTTAACAACTTCCCCGAAAACAACGTCTAAACCGAAAAATATGAGAAAGTTTAATGTTTGCAAGAACCCAGAAAAACTTTGAATTTCACTGGAATTTTCTGAATATTGTCCTGCTATTTCTTTTCTGGAGTAAAATATACTTAGTTGCATTTTCAGAATTTCCTTATCTACCATAGGGTATGCTTCACAAAATTGGTTGATATCTTCCAAAGGTGGTGTTTTTTCATATTCCTTATACTTCTCCTTTAAAAATAATTTTGCACCACATAAATGATTTTTAAAAGAAAACCGAATTCTCAATTCTGAAGTAATTATATCACATGCCTCTCTTACAGACATGTTAACATTTTCTTGATTCAGTCTATGTCGCTTTTTTGGAACTTCTGTATTCACTGGTTCATTATATTCAGGTAAATTATTTCTAATTTGCACAATTTCTTTTTCAAAATTATCTACGCATTTCTGGACTTTTATAACGTCTGTTTCAATTTTTTGTAGCTGACTAAATGAAATATCAACATGTGGCATGACTTTTGAAAAAGAATTAACCAAAATAAAAATGAATCATCTTATAGCCATTTAATAAATCCAGCCGCTTGAGTCACCGTTTCAGAGTTGTATTGTTTTGGAATTCCTGACATTATACTTTCAAAGTAAAAAGGCAAAGAAAACAGAAACGACGAAGCAATTAACTCCTATACAGCCATGGGCGGATTGACCAGAGCCCAATAGATAACGAAACCACGCGTAACCCCCTCCCATTCTTTCACTTGTTGTCATGACGACCGCTGTACATATTTTAGGCGGAATATCTGGAGCCCATTTCAACGTTTTTGCTTGCAATTCGGAAGTTAAATTAAATTGATCGCAAATAAGGAGAGTATGCCGTTTGTTTTTTATTATTTTAAAAAAATAGTCGTAAAGCGGGTTATCGGGAGATAGGTTATTGTCTAGTGTTATTGTTATTTATTGTTTTAAATTTGGCAGGGAGGGCGGTGCCCCAGAGCCCTCCCGCACCGGCCGCCACTGTTTACAAAGCTAGCATTTTTTATGTCATTATTTAAAATGTTGAGTATAATAATAGCCTTGTTATTGTATATAGGTTGTGTTGACGGGAATAGGCCAATTAATTAGGGAAAACCAATTTCTGATGATTGTCGATGTTTCGATTTATTATTAAATCATCCTCAGCACTAATCAGGAACGTTTTCCGTGTTATGATTGAATAAATAAATAAATAAATATATAAACAAACATTTAGTTACAACAAAACAAATAAAAGGATAACAGTAGAATATCTAATGGTCAAGTTCTGAATTTCTGAAGTTTTTGATTTCAATTGAAAGAGATTTTTATTTTGTAGATACTGAATTTAGGATAATGGTGAATCCCGAAGGTGCAAAGGCGAAAAGTCCCACCGTCCACTGCGGCCCGGACTTAACTAGGACCCCTAGAAAAAACGCCAATAAAAAAACTGTGATTTTGAGAGCTCCCACCGCTGAACTGAAGGCCGTCTGGCAGAATCTACTGCAGAGACAAATGTAAGTCTTGTTGTTGTTATACGTTTTTTACACTGCACAAGTTATATTTACTATATAGAATAGTTTAATTTCAAATCTACTTTGATATTTACGATATAGAACTAGAATATCCATAAAGATAGTTACATTATTAGATGTAGTCAGAAAATTCTATCATAGTCTAGATTTCATGTAGGTGAATTATACAGAGACTTTTGCTGGGGCCTTCTATGGGCACTAAAATTGAAATAATATATTTCTTTAGCTTTAATAGTTCTCCATAAATAAAAATCTAGGGGGTTAGGCCGGGAGATCTATGTGGCCATAAAATTAAAGCACTATTTCCTCATATCCATTTTTGTGGATACTTTTGATACAACCATTGTTCACTGTGACTGTATTATGGATAGGTGCTCCATCGAGCTGAAAATGCATATCCAGTCGATCATGTAATGTATGCCAAAGTTCATTGTTCAAAAACTCTAAAAGTAGAGCAGTATTCAAAGTTAAAGGATCCTATTTTTCAGGAATATTTCTGTTCGGGAATTTATCTATATAACATTTCACAGCTACAGAAGCTTTATCAAAACATTCTCCCAAAGTCAAAATTACGTGTATTAATTCAGAGAACGTGTAATTACTTATGTTTAAATAATATTAACAATTATTTATTATTATTTCAAAGTTATTTCAAAAAAAAAGAAAAGAAAGTCTAATAATTAACAGAAATGTCAAAGTAATATTTCAAAGTATTCTTTATGAGTAAAAGGATTTATTAATAAAATGTTGTGAATGCACGTTGTTTTTTAAACTTAAAATACTGTGGAGAAAAGACTTCTGGTTTTTGAAATCATGCAAAATTTTATTTAAGTATCTACAGTACGGTCGTGAGCAAAAAAAACAAGGGAGAACGTTACGGGTAAAAAAGAGTACATTTACACCTTAAACAATGCTTATGTGGCGCCCTCTAAGATCTATACAAAAGATAGAAGCAGATTTGAATTTTTCATGTCAAAAAACCCCCTATTACCAATTTTCACAACAATACTCGAAAAACTTCAAAAGTTATACGAGAAAATTAAAAATATAATATTGACTTTAACACCCTGTATCTCTGTTAATATCAACTTTTGTACGGTCGTGAGCCAAAAAAAAGGACAATTCTTATAACGGTATTTTGCTAAAATCTAGTTGTGTACATCTAACTTTAATTTATGTGACATTGTCAGTTAGTTGTCATAATTTATTGCAAGTGTGCAAAAAACTAATATGCCTCATATAAGCGATTTAGTTAAATCTGGAGTTATTGCTAAAGCAGAAGATGGATGGTCAATAAGACAAATTGCACTGCATTATAATATTGACAAAAATTCGGCGTGTGACATTTTAAGAAAGTGGATAATAAACGGTACGATTAGTAGAAATCCTGAATGAGGCCGACGAAGGATATCAACTCAACAACAAGATTTGCAATTGGTAAATGCTTTAGTAGAAAATCCATTTACTCAGTTATTCAGGCTGCTGAAGAAACGAATTTTCCTGGATCTAGTAGTACTGGTCGCCGGCGAGTAAGAAAATCGGAGCTACACTGTCATGCAGCAGCGCAGAAATACTTACTTAAAGCTGAACATAAAGAAGTTCGAGTAGAATTTGCGCTTGAATTTTTAGCGCATGATGTAAATTTTTGGAACAATGTAAGCTTTACAGACGAAAAAACTTTCCAATCAACACACAGCGGTCGTATTCGTGTTTACCGCCCTCCGAATACTCGATTCGATGTGAAATATATATCTAACAATGATAAAAGTGGTAGATTTTCAATCAATATGTGGGCTTGGATATCGGCACGTGGTCCTGGTGTTTTATGGCATATTGAGGAACGATTTAATAGTAAAACGTATATTACGATTTTAGACAATATTATGCTCCATTCTGTCACAATTATTTCCTAATAATGAGTTCATATTTCAACAAGACAATTGTTCCGTTCATACTGCTCATACCGTAACTAACTGGTTTCAAGATAACAACATCAATGTTCTTAACTGGCCCAGTCATAGTACAGATCTTAACCCGGTGGAAGAAGTATGGGGACTACTCGTAAGAAGTATCCAAAAACGAAATGTGAGACCACGGAATACCGAAGAATTACTGAAAATAGTAAATAATGCATGGGAAAATATTATTACTAATGATTATTGTATGACTAGTGGTCGAGAGGTGAGCGCACTTGCCTCTCACTCAAAAGTTCCGGGTTCGATCCCCAGTTGTGGCAGTGGAAAATACTGTAAGAGGGATTTTTCCACTATACACGGATATTGGGTGTGTGTCCCTTGTCTCTAAATGTGTAGTCCTCTCCTACACATGGCTCTTCTAGAGCATTCCGGGATAAAGGGGGGTCGTAACTACCTGTGGTGTTATTTACTATTATTTACTATTGTATAAGGTTATTTTATTCTATGCCAAACAGACTTATAGAAGTTATAAATAGAAATGGTGCAATAACGAAATATTAATAGTTAGTTTTTACAGCTATTAAAAAAATAGGCAGCTACTGGAAGCGGCTGGAACCTCCCCAACCGGTGGATCTTTGAAGCCGAAAAGAGCATTAAATTGTGTGCCAAAACGGCACTAAACGTTATTACAATCCTATGGAGCATCCTTGAAAACGGGGATAAACAAATTTTCATGCATTTTGATGCTAAAAAAGTTGTCCTATTTTTTCTGCTCACGACAGTACCTTTCTTTATAAAAACTATGAAACATTGATATTTATCTTGTTGGATAAAGCCTAGATTTAGAAGATTTATAAACAATAATAAAAATTAATATTGCGATTTTGTTTTTTAAATACCATTATTTTAGTTTAGTAGAGTTGGGTCAATGAGACTGGATCCATATCTGAAAAATTGAAATAATTGCCAAGATTTTATATGCACTTTTCTAACAAACCATTTTATTTCAAGGGTAGTATTTTATTCTCTAGCGATGCTAGGGATGTTGTGGTATTTTGCATGCAATTACAAATAAAGCAGTGTTAGCTACTGATACAGTTAGTAAGAGCTTAGAGATAATTTGTTGTTAGTAGAAATAACTTTTCTTTATGGATATTTTGTAGTATCTGTATTGGGCGATTGTAGATTATATTTTTGATTTTTATTATAAACAACTATCCCACTGTAAAACCAGACTATTCATTTATAAAACATGGGCAATAATAGTGCGCCCGAGATCTATGATAGCTACAAACTAAAAAAAAAAAACAAGTAAATTAGATGAAATATTCAATAACACGGAAATTATTTTCGTACCAATATGGTTGCACAGGTTCAAGGAATTTTTTTCTAAAACGGAATATGTACAGTTTTCGAAGCCTCTTTACGGGCTCTTTTCACACCTATATCAATGTTGATTATCTCCTAAACACTTGAATACAGTAATATTGTTTGTGAAGTCAAGTGGATTGTATAGTAATTTATTTTGACGTTAGTTGATATGCAATCAATTTTAAAAGTTTTTTGAATGCTGATCTTCTTTTAACATTGGTAGCCAGGTTGTACAAATATCTACAGAACAATGCGATACGCACTTATCTTCATTTAATAAGATTATTGCTGATTCTTTAATTTTTCTTTTTTTGGTATCTGTTTCTTTTGTTAAAATTTTTGCCGAGTCCCAGTTTATTCTATGTCCGTTTTCCCAAGCATGTTCACAAATCTTTGATTTCTGAATTTCATTCTTTCTAAACTACATCAAAACTAACCAGCAGGTGTGATTCATGAATATCGTTTTCATAAATTTTTTCTATAAAATGTTTACTATTTTTAATATATGAATCGGTATTTCCAGATAATGGATCAATAATTTTAAGTAAAAATATTGCCAAATTATGACATGGTGAATTAATAGAACTAACAATTGGTCTTAAAGGAATATTTTGTTTATGTGTCTTTGGTAAGCCATAAAAATGAGGAGGCTTACTATGATGTGGTGTAAGTTTCCTACGTTCAAAATCATTAAATTCATGTTTGTATTTAAACAGAGTTCTGTAAATTTTGCTCTCTATTGATTTTGTTGGATCTTTATTTAGTTTTGAGTATGGTCCCTCATTTACAAGAGTCATGATTTTTGTGTTATATATATATCTTTATCTATAATGACTGTGGCATTACCTTTGTCTGCTGGCAATATTTTTATACTTTCATCGCGTTTTAAAGAATTTATCGATAACTTTTCTTCTGGAGCTAAATTATCTTTTGTATTGCTTCTCTAAAGCAATTTTTGCCCGTATGCGATATTCATTACCATTATCTGTTGGTAAATTTTGAGCCGTTTTTTCTATATCAAATTTTGGAACAGTTTTCAGGTTTATTGCAAAATTTAAACCTTTTGATAGGACAAGCCTGTCTGAAATGGCCAAAAGACTTTTTGACATATTAATGACAGTCCTGTCAATTAAAGGATTATTATTTATATTTTGTAATTGCCTAATCTGTTTTTCCCTTATTAAGTTTCTAAATTAATGTAAATGCACCTTTTTGCAGATTAAAATATTTTTAGTAACTCAACCTGACATTCCGGATTATAAACTGATAATCCTGTTTTATAATGTTCCTGCTTAGTTCATTCTCTGTGTAAATAATGTCAGTAAGTAACTTAATAATGTAGCATAAGACCCATGCCAAATATTAAGGGATGAGTACCAAAACTAAACAAAAACGTTTTGTGGAAAAAAAAAATTGATTGAAATTTGCGAAATTTGTTTTCAAAAACATGTTGCCCTCCCTGTGAATTATTTATTTAATTACAAAATCCAACAAGCAAAGCCCAGTTACAAGATCAGGTACAAAAAATATAATAACTACACAAATGTCCTCCAAAATATCGTTAATAAACATAAAAAGGAAAAGTGGACCACGTATCGACCACTGTTGCACACCGAATTTTTGTAAGAAACTGCCAGATTTATAACATCGGTACTGAACAAATTGATATCGATCCTGCAGATATGATTCAATTAATTGTAATAACGAATAAAAAAGACCGAAGGTGTCCAGTTTACTAATCAAAGTACTATGAGCCTTGGAGAAATCCGTGTAGATAATACCAATTTGGCCACGTCTATCCAGACTTTCACAAAGAAATTGTGTTTTGCATTGTGACAGTTGACCTACCTGAAGGTATGGATGTAGAATTATTTTTTGTTTTAATAATACTCCAGAAGTTGTTTGGATTGACCTGAATGTTATTTTCAATGTTGACTAAATGTAACATATATATTGAAGTGTTATTGTACTTCCGGGTGTTCTCCCGCGTCGATGGTTAACTCCTTCAGTAGTCACGGTTGTCTAAACGACGTTTTAGCAGAATCTTATCTGCCATCTTCAGGTTCTCACTACTGCTACTCCTCGTTGATCGAACTGAACTCAACGAGGAGCAGCAGTAGGCAGCTTTCAGTGAGAACCTGAAGATGGCAGATGAGATTCTACCGAAATGTCGTTTAGAACACCGTGACTCCTGGAGGAGTCGACCATCGACGCGGGAGAGCATCCGGAAGTACAATGACACTTCATTTAACACCCGCGAAAACCTAAAAAACAACAACATATACATTATCGATATCTGACTTAATTTTGAAACTTAACTTTCAAAATTTGTTTTATCATCAGAAGTACCATGTAACTTGTATCTTCTTAGCACTTCTTCTTTTTGCCTAATATCGTGTATTATTTGACAGTTAAACCATGCGGGGTAAGAGCCGGAACTTTTTTGTTTCTTGGGTACATGTATTAGAACAATATCATATAATTTGGGGTACAATGCGTCTGCTGCCATATCCATATCACTAAAATGTTCAATAAATGACCAATCAGTGAGATGCAAGTTCCTACACAATTCTAGGAAAGTGCTTGTAAAATATTTGCAACGTAAGGAAGAAAATAAAAGTCTATATACACATCCTGGAAGATGGATAGGAATTAGGCTCCCAGGCTCGCCCTGCCTGGTTAAAAATAATTTCCTCATAGATTTTTAAATCTAGTTTACTTGTTTTTTAAATCTAGCTATTATATAATTCAAACTATGAAAATCGTACGGACTATTGCCCAATTGTTACTATACCAAAATAGAAACTGCAATCGCCCGATGATGATGTTAGTCTTGTTATTGCGCACGCAGCTTTCACTTGAACTCAGGCATGGATGGCAGCTCAGTTAGTTCTCCATTAGAATCTCCTGAAGCTCCAATTACCTCCTCTGTGGTTACCTTACAGTCTGCAGAGTCACCCTCAATCCGTCGTCAGGTGCGTCTCGGCCACGAAATCTTAGATACCTCCATACCATTCCTCGTGCCCGACCTGGATCCTACACCCCAGATCCAGACTCAGATTTCCCTCGACAGAACACCCGAGACTCCTAGCGCGAACATCTCCTCCCACTCTTCCTCCGGGTTGAGTCAGGCTTTCACGTCGCATTTTACCTCAGAAACTAGTTTACTACCCAAACAGAGTACCTTGCCCGAAGAACCCTCCTCTCCTTCCGCCATTCTCACCCCTAGTACTGAGGTTTGTTCGGATACTGATGGACAATGTGATGATATAGACTTTTTGAATTTCGGCGATGAGCCGTGGGACGTTAGCCAATTTGACTATGATTTAAGCTGTTTGAATATTGATGGGATATCCCAGAAAAGTGAGAGTTAAAGATTGAAGTTTTGATAGACAGCGTGCAGTCGTTGGTAGTACTCGTAATAATAAAACTTTCTATAATACTAACTTCAATAAGACTGTCGATAATTATAATAGTAATAGGTAGAGGTGCTTAATTATGTTTTATGTGGTTTAAAGTAACTAAAATACATTTATTTATTTGTCAGTTTAGATAATAAATAATATAAATAAATAATCACCACAGAAATGAGACAACCCCCAATTCTAGAAGCCAGGGGCTTGTGCGGAAAAAAGTTACACATTGAAAAGCGCGGACATACAACTATATCTTGCGACAGTGCTAGTGCCGGAGCCGTGACTCGAACTCAGTATCGCGATAACCCTTCAATTAATCGCGATTGCCGCCTCGCGCCTCAACCATCGCGGTCATCGGCTAGATATGGTAGTATGTATTTGATAAAATAGAAGGGAGTACTGTTAGACATACCATAGGTGGCGGAAATGACAACTTAAACTTACTTAAATTTCAGTAAAGAGAAGTTGCAACAAATATTCTGAATCTTAGTAATAAAATTTATACAGTAAACATACGTTGAGTACTAAATCAAAGCTTATAATTTTCCCCTATAGATTGATATATAAAGATACTTTGTTTAATGCGTACAATGTCTAAGGGCTTGTAGTTTGACGCCAATTGAATTAAATAATTGGCTCAGCCGATAGGCACATTCTTGTAACTTTCGGATGGGCAAATTGGTTTTTTCAAATTTGGTGCGGTGATATGGGACGGAACTTTCAATTATGTAATGTAATGGAATAAAGTAGCCGACTTCCGGTTTCACGAATGAATATCGTTGAACTTAATGAAGAATAAATCGTGTTCAATGTTAGTAATTGAAGAGGTAATATTTTAAAGCTGCTTGAAGACCAATTTTTAACAATTTAGCAAAATCGTGACCTATGAATGAAACAAAACTAAATAATCTATATTTTTTGAAAACCAAAGTAATATTTAAGGGTCAGATCATATGTATTTTGGCTAGCAGGATCCAAGTATTGCAAAAATATACAGGTTGTCCCACTTAAAAATTCTCATTCTAGTTCTATTTGCAGGTAGTAACCAACAAACAAAATTTAAAAAAAAATAGTGTGCAATAGAAAATCACTGCGCGCAAGCACATATATGCCGTAAAAGGCCGAAAATGGATTGAATTTTTATATTAAATATTTTTTGAGTCATGTAACCCAAAAGTATATGAAAGCCTACATTTTGACAGGGAGAAAATTGTCGTACGATAAACGGCCATAAAATTGCAGCGCTTTAAAAATTTCGCGAATATTTCGAAAAAACGGCATTGTAACAAAACTAATGGAGCCCTTGACTTGTAATATGGCAGGCTATTTGTAAGTATTATGAGCCACCTACAACCAAAATTTCATCCAGATCGGGTAAGATTTGTCCAAGTTATCCCAAAATCAATTTTTGTAAAAAAGACGTACATACATGTGAATTACAAGAGTGGGGGGGGGGGGACGTAACATCACGAAAATTTAAGTGGAGGTTCCTTGAACATTGACAATAAAAGGGTCACATTTTCGTTGCTTAATTTACAGATTAAGGGGTCCAAAAAAAATTTAAAATCTAAATTTGACCCAAAAGAGAGTTAATTTACCCATTTTTCGAGTTTGAAACAACGTTCCGACACTTGCAGAAGGTAAATATTCTAGGGATATCTTATTTTTAAGACAGTTAACAACTACCGCAAAGTTTGGATCTCTAAGAAAAATTGTATAACACTTGGATTACCATACTCCACTAAAAACGATCACAAATATTGCAATTGCTTTCGATCAAAATTTCTGCTTTCAATTTTTTCTTTTAAATAGTTGTCCAAACTGGCAACCATTTATTTTATTTCAGTGTGCGACTCTACCATAGTAATTCAACATTTGCAATGGTTAATTTGCCTCAAAACAAGCTGCTCTAATAAAAGTACCTTCTAATGTCTAGCCTAGTCAGATGTCTAAACTTTGGTCTCCAAATGTTATATAATAAATAATATAACAATTTTCTCCAACACTTGCTCTTTGCTATGTAGTTCCTGGTGAAGGGTTAGCTATTTGAAGGCAAGTTTCTCGTGTTCCCTACCCTACCATATTTTTCCTTTTTTCCGAAAAGGCCAATACCACCATCATAATCGGTAAAGGCGTGGAAAATGGGACGACCTAGGCATCTATCCTGCAATTTGTCACTTATTTGCAAACAAGAAATGTATTTCTGTTTTTCTTCAAAATTACACTCATCCACACAACATGCTCTTGATGCTGGCATTGTTAAAAAAAGGGCAAGAATGAAAACATTAGCATCAACAGTGAGCAAAAAAAAGGACAAGTCTTATAACGGTATCTTGCTAAAATCTAGTTGTGTACATCTAACTTTAATTTTTCTGACATTGTCAGTTAGTTGTCATAATTTATTGCAAGTGTGCAAAAAACTAATATACCTCATATAAGCGATTTAGTTAAATCTGGAGTTATTGCTAAAGCAGGAGATGGATGGTCAATGAGACAAATTGCACGGCGTTATAATATTGACAAAAATTCGGCATGTAACATTTTAAGAAAATGGGGAATAAACGGTACGATTAGTAGAAATCCTGGATCAGGGCGACGAATGATATCAACTCAACAAGATTTGCAATTGGTAAATGCTTTAGTAAAAAATCCATTTACTCAGTTATTCAGGCTGCTGAAGAAACGAATTTTCCTGGATCCAGTAGTACTGGTCGCCGGCGAGTAAGAAAATCGGAGTTACATTATCATGCAGCAGCACAGAAATACTTACTTAAAGCTGAACATAAAGAAGCTCGAGTAGGATTTGCGCTTGAATTTTTAGCGCATGATGTAAATTTTTGGAACAATGTAATCTTTACAGACGAAAAACTTTCTAGTCAACATACAGCGGTCGTATTCGTGTTTACCGCCCTCCGAATGCTCGATTTGATGAGAAATATATATCTAACAATGATAAACGTGGTAGATTTTCCGTCAATATGTTGGCTTGGATATCGGCACGTGGTCCTGGTGTTTTGTGGCATATTGAGGAATGATTTAATAGTGAAACGTATATTAGGATTTTAGACAATATTATGCTCCCTTCTGTGTCACAATTATTTCCTAATAATTTGTTCATATTTCAACAAGATAATTGTTCCGTTCATACTGCTCCTACCGTAACTAACTGGTTTCAAGATAACATCAATGTTCTTAACTGGCCCAGTCATAGTCCAGATCTTAACCCTGTGGAAGAAGTATGAGGACTACTCGTAAGAAGTATCCAAAAACGAAATGTGAGACCACGGAATGCCGAAGAATTACTGGAAATAGTAAATAATGCATGGGAAAATATTATTACTAATGATTATTGTATAAGGTTATTTAATTCTATGCCAAACAGACTTATAGAAGTTATAAATAAATAGAAATGGTGCAATAGCGAAATATTAATAGTTAGTTTCTTGTTAAGTAGGATATCCTTTGTCCTTTGATCCAGGATTTCTACTAATCGTACCGTTTACTCTCCACTTTCTTAAATGTTACACACCAAATTCTTGTTAATGTTATAACGCAGTGCAATTTGTCTCATTAGCCATCCATCATTTACTATAGCAATAACTACAGCATTAAAATAAAAAATATATTAAATGTGATATCTGTTTTATTTCGGCTACTCATTACATAGTCAAATAGAGACAGATTTACATTAGAAAAAAAAAGTTGTCCTATTTTTTCTGCTCACGACAGTACCTGTTTACTATATTTACCAAAAAATAGATCATTGCAAATCTTCTGCTCCAACATTTAAATGCACTTTCATCGTTCGTCAGAAGGTGTATTTATCAGGATGGAGGGACCAACTAACCAAATATCGAATTACTTTACACGCAACAAGATGAATGGTTACCAGTTTGAGTAACCATTAAAAACTAATAATTACTTTTGATCAACTGCAATTGCAAAATTTATAATCGTAGATATGTTTTTTAAAAATATATATACATAACTTAAACTCAAAAAAAAATTATATAATTCTCAAAAATATTTGGAATGAAATATACGTTATACAATATATTATTCATTATTTGATATTAAAAAACTTGTTTTTCTCGCGTAAGATGTTACATTAATTGCTCAATCTATTTTTACATTTCATTGAGTCAAAATATTTCAAGTTGCCAATAGTCAACTGTCCAACCCAAGAAACTTTATTAAAAATGGTTTTAAACTTTTCACTTCGTTGTGTAAAGAACTACATGTGCCAACAATTTTACTGAACGTGCCAAAAAAAATACTTTCAATTAATAATTCTACCAGCGACTGCACCTTTGGAAAAACACAAACGTAAATAAAATGTGCCATCAGTGTTTTCCTTTGCTAAAGCACTTGTACCAAAACGACTGCCTATTTCATATAAGTACCTTTAAATTATTAAAATAAGTAAATGGGTTAGTACCTAAATTGAATTTAATAGTTTTTCATTTCTATAGAACTGAGATTATTTATATTGTTACTAAAAAGAAATGTAATTTATATATATTTGCAAATAAAGCTTAAGTTATTACATTTTGCTTTTTAATAACCTTTTTGCCTTGGTTTTTTCGAGTTTTACGACCAACGTACATCACAGTATATTAACTGTTTATGATAATATTGCCTTGTTATTATTGTTTCAATAAGCTATACTATTCCAAAATTTATCAAAAATATTACCAAACACTTCATCGTACATAACACTTACCAGTGCTTGAAATTTTATAAGTGATACCTAGTATATTGCTTTATGTGAAGTAAAAGTGACATTTTTCTTGTCGGGAAAGAAGAAGAAGAACAGCCGAGACACAAAAAATCCATGTAAAACATTCAATTTGTTTCTAAAGACATTATATAGTTAACAGGCCAGTCGTCAGGTAGATTAACATCGTTCTAAATCGGCCAAGAGATTTTACTGTGCAACCACCGCACTGATCGCAGTGGTCGATTGCAAGGCCGGGCGGACCGGATCTGGCTTGGTTAAAAACAAATTTTTAGACATAACCTAAACACCTTTTAGCAAAGCAAATAAAAATAGGTAATACCATTAAAAACATCAAATATAAAAGATTTTATAAAACTTAAAATTACACATACTTAAACAACTTGTTCACTGTAACTCCTTAAAAAAAAATTTCAATTGACGCAGATACCTCAATCTAAACGAGGTACCTTCTGCCAAAATCATGAACGCTGGGCTGCGCAAGTCTGGCCTAAACTTTTAGCTTTAAGAATTTTGATTTCATAATGTTTTAATTTGCTAGAGATTCGTGACGAGAAGTGAATTTAGAGACAAAAATGCACAATAAGAAACAAGAATAATAAACGCGACAAACAGAAAGGAAGAGGGGGGCAGGAAAGATTTAAAGATAGGCAAAGATATGAAATATTAGTAAAGGTGGATAGGGTAAGCGGAAGTTATATTTGTTGAAGGTTGGCTACAGAGATTGCCGGAAAATCGGTAACGTCTGGTATGGTAAGGGATGTTTAATCAGAAATGGGGCATTATGCTGTCTAATTTGTGTTATGTGTCTTGTTAGCGGACTATCGCCCAACAACGAATAGAAGTTTGATAGCCGACTACGTCCAGCACATCTCTCAGAACTTCTATTCATTCAAACTAGGCGATAGTCCGCTAACAAGACGCATTACACAAATTAGACAGCACAATGCCCCATTTCGGATTAAACACCCCTTACTTTACCAGACGTTGCCAATTTTCCGACAGCCACTCTAGCCAAATTTCACCAACTACATCTTTCTCTAATCCTATCCACCTTTGCTGATATTTCATACCTTTAATTGTCGTTAATTCTGTCCTGTCCTCCTCTTCGTTTGTGTTTGTGTATTTATGTCGCGTTTGTTGTTTCTTCGTTTCTGTTTGTGCATTTTTGTTTCTAAATTCATTTTCCCTCCATCAGTCTCGTAACAGAGCTAAAATTTATCTAAATTCAATTAAAATTTTTAAAGCCACAGTTTAGGTCAGCCTAGCGCAGCCCCTCGTTGGAGTAACTCGCGGAAGGCGTCAGCGTCCATACAAAATTTAATAAAAGTGAAATTCGCGAGCGATCATTATCACTGTTAGTGTTTGTTTGTTATTGTTAAGCTTTCTCTTTTAAGCCTTTTTGTATAACATTAACTATTTTAATTTTTCTGTAAAGATAGTATAGATTATAGTGTTTTAAACTGTTAAATTGTTGCTTTTGCCGAACCGGGCCTGTTTCGCCCGACTTTGCGATCCGCCATCGCGTCAATGCAGTGGTCGCAGGGTCGATCCCGAGGCAGGTCCTGGGAACGCAACTGTCATTATGCTTATTTTAAATAAAGTCTTTTGAATTGAATTGAATTGCAGAAGGGCATTTGTGTTTTTTTAAGTGATGTGTCATTGAGGCATAATCCACTTTTTGTTTATTTAGTTAACTTACTTCTAATTCTTTTGTTCTCTACTGCCAATATATTATTATTTATTGAATTGATTTTTTTCCAACTTGAAGGTCCAAAACTGCTTCAATAAAACTGCTAGTGTCGGTTTCATTATCGTCTGCATCGTCTTTAAAATTCAGCCTCCTCGTGTTTATCCTGTTCCAAAAACCTTTTCTTCGGTTTCTTCGGCTTGATCTAAGTCGTCTACATATATTTTGACATTTGTACACGTTGGTCCTTAACATCCTCAACAAATAAAGGAACATCTTAGTCCAACTTTTCTAGGCTTTGCAGCCTTTTGTACACTTGCAGCCTATTGTTTTGAAAAGTTCTTGTGGAGCAGCTTCGTTTTCGGTAGTAATAGCAGGCAACAGACCATTTGTTTTCATCCAACTCTAATCTTGAGGACTTTTGATACTGTCGTGTCACTGCTGACTATGATAGTATGTTCTAAAAGAGTGTGGGCGTGCAGCAGACTCAGTTGGAGATAACTATGCAAGGTTACATGTACTTTTTGCCACAAAGCATTTGTACCAGAATTCATTCAAAGCATGCTGTTCTGCTCCGTAAAGGGCTAAGATAACTTTTTGGCCTGCTGTAATCTATATCATCAGGGTGAGAATTGGCGTCTTTAAAACATTCCACGTATTTTTGTAATGCAGAAGTTGGGTCACACCCACTGAATGCGTGGAGGATGTTATTCGCAACTTCTTTTGGGGATTTGAAAGAGTTCAAAGAATAAATTCGTTCATCCGTTTTCCCCTTGCTTGGCGTCATAAAATACATGTTTGAACAACATGCGGATAATCCATCATAAGGATTAAAAGGTCAACGTCTTCACCGGCTATAATTACCGAATCCTAATGAGGTGATATATCCATCGCTGAATTAACAATAAGGCAATCAGCTTCTTCGGCAATCTGTTCAACAACGAAACCTTCAGTAGTAAGCTTTTTATGTAACATTGAGATAAGCCGATTTTTATTTTGATGGTTTAATAGAAACTTCTTCTGTTACATTGTTACTATCATAGATAAGTGTATTCATTCACACATAGGAAGTAGAAAGCGTGAAAGTATCGATATTGCCGTGAAATTGGAGGGCGGGTGAGGGAGAAAAATTAGTATGTCTAAAAGACGCCTATAATGAACTGGTTCCAACAGTAAAATCTTTCGTCCGATTTATTTACGTATTCTCAACTCCCTGACGACTGGTTTACAGTGGAGAATCTAAAAAAATTAGCTTTCATTATCCTGTTAATGAGTGAAACAAACTAAGTTAAATCTAAATACATTTCATCTAATACAGACGATATACAATTACAAGGCTACATACAACTTGCAACAACACAACAATATTTGTAATACTAATACAATAACTTTATTTTCATTCATAACAAACGTTACAAACGTATTGACAGCCGACACCTTTACTAATGAATGTCAACATATAAAAATACGTGCAAAAAAGTAATTTATTCCAAATTTTATATCACAATGTATTCTTCTGATGCTAAATAGTAAAATTTTGATAAGGAATGGTGTATGTTGGTCTAAAACATGAAACTGCATACTGACTTGAGTATTTTTTCGCTCACCAAAGACATATCATCTGACTTGAGGACACGATGTTCACAACTTTGAGTTTTTGTTCAATGTTAAATGGAAAGCTCATTACATTTCAACGTTAGTTCATTAATTCTCACTATTTTAATAGTTGTACATCACCCAACCTACTTTCCTCAAAATTATTCATTACTTGCAGCAATGTTTGTGTGCATCCACAACCTTCGATGCCTTCATCGATATTAACAATTGCGTTTGTGTGTGTTAAGATGCTCAGATGCGCAGGTTTCTATCCCGCACTCACCTGATCGTCTCTGTACGAAAATTCTCAAGTCAGTGCGCAGTTATAGATTCGCTTCTTACTTAAGCCAAGTGCAATTTTAATAATACGCATTTTTCAGACCCCGCAAAACCTAAACCAAATCTGTCAAAACGACTGTAAAGAAATTCAAAAACAAATAGACGCCCTTATTGAACATAAATGCAAACAGTTGTGCAAAACTAGTTTTAATAGCAAGTGCAACGCCGTTCATTTGGAGCAGTGGATGAAGGGACAATTAGATGGCGAGACGCTCACAGACACGCCCGAAATGGAACCAGTTTACGAGGAGTGGACGGAGGAAATGCTGAGGAAGAGATCTGAGGAGCTGCAATTGATCGACTCTGAAGGTAATGTTACTTGTACTACGGAGATAAAGAGGAACGAGAGTCGATGTGATGAGGCGGTTCTTTCTGACCAAGACCAGAGCCCTTCCAAGAGCACCACAACGGAGAGTCAAGTAAGTAGCTTTATGGATTGACACACATTTTAAAACAGGAATTATTGAGCGGTAAGATAATCGCTGTTTTATTGTACAGGTGACTGTTAGGTCCAGCCCTCTGATGCTGGAAACTGTGCCAGTATGTCGACAGTGCCACAAAAATTGCCTTAGCAGCAGTACGACGGCTAATGGTAGTATAAAGAACTATAGCGACTGCAATAGTAATAAGGATAGTAAGACATCCAATGCGAAATACGAACAACCAGAAAAGGACAGGAATGACAACGATGAAAATGACTGGCAGCCACTCTTGCTTCTGGGTAAAGTATCGTAAATACATTGCTTGTATATTGGACAATGTGTCAATGCTCCACCAATTTTTTTCTATGGAATGTGTCCAAAGTTATAGCTTATATATTTATTTCAGGTCTGATGGCAAATCCAGCTGCAAGTTTAGTAAAAATCGATCCATTTTCAGCACCGGTTCCAAAAATTTCCGTAGTACCGTCAACTCCAGAGAGTTCTGTCAAAACTTCTAGCAGCGACAATAAGAATATGAGAGAATCATGTCAGTGCCAAAATCAAAATCAAGATCAAAACCAAAATCCTAATATCGACAAACCTGAGGTAAAAAATAAATAAACTTCGCCTACCATTTACAAATTTTCGTATTCTGGTTTTTCTTTATAGCTAAAAAAATTCGACCTGTGCAACGAAGTAGACAATTCCCCCGACGACTCCCCTCAAACGGAAGAACACCCATACCATTCCCTTAGCAGCTCAGTGGCAACCCTCAGGCGATTTGGAACAGTATCAAGTCTAGAAAGGGTTGCTTACGAAGACCAGGAAGACGCGTGGGAAAATAACGTGTCATCGGAAAGCGAGGAAGAAGACGATGGAGAAGAAGAAGAAGAGTATGATGAAGAAGAAGAGGAAGAATACGAAAGGGGAATAGACAACGAGGCCTTTAATCATCATTCGTCAATTAGAAATTGGACTGTCAGGGCTGGGAGTTATGTTGCAGAGAAAATGGCGTTTTTTGAAAAATTGGGCGAGGATTACAGAAGCGGTGGATTTTTTGATAGGTAGAAAATATTTAAAGAATCTATATGCAGAAAGATATACATAAGCTATGCATAAGCTGTACAAAAGCTATGCGGAAATGTATAAATGTATGCAGAAATTATAAATGTAGAAGTGCAGTTGATTTCGTAAACTATAAATTGCCAAAAACTGAAAAAGAAAGAAAAAAAATTTTAAAACCATGTGGTACATATAGTATTTTAACTACTTATTAAATTAAGAGAATTGAATTTAAATTTATTTTAAAAATAATTGAAATTACATCAAAGACAAAAATTGAAAATTACTGAAATTTTAAATTACTAATAAATAAAATTTACCTGGATGTTAAACAATTGTTAACGCGGATATAAAAATGTAATATCAATTACTGAAGTCCACAGTTAAAATTTATGTACGTTCGAATCAGTGCAAAAGCTGCAAGCAAATGATTTCTTGGTGAGTTTTACTAATAAGGTGAACTTTATTTATCCCACTTACTGCAAAATAATGCCACCACATATAGAAATGGTACAGGTATGGCCATCTGTCAATTGTTGAGTTAAGCGCAACAACCTGCCTTATGTAGATTCCCGTACTAAAACAAATTACAGAATCGATAAAAGGAATCTATAATACCACATACCACAGCTGACTTAGATTGCAATAATTTGTAATTTCTATTCTATACATAACCAAAAATATGAACTACAGTTATAAATAGTAAAACGTTTGTGAGAACTCAGCAAATATATTACATCTTGCAGGATATACTATGTATAGTAATGAGAAAGGTAAGAGAAATAACCATATGTACTTACATAGTAAACAAAAATATAAAAATTGAAATATAGGTATCTGAATGTAAATAAATGTTTTTAGACAATTGTTTCCTGAGATGCTGAAATAGAACTAGAACAGAGATACATAATACTGTAAAAAAAACATGAATGAGTTCCTAAGATATAAAAATATGTACATAAAACAGTGTGAGATGATTTAGCAGTTATACAAGTAAAATTTTGCTAGTTGAAAACAGTTTCACTTACAAAAACTGAATCAAAATGCTATACAGATCATGCTAAATATAAATAAAATATTAGTTATTAAATAAAATTGTTAAGTGGACATAGGCCTATTGTACGATTAATTGATTTACCGTGATAAAAATATACATTTCAAGAGCTAGACTTCTAATTGCTCATAATTCTTCGATTTAGATATTTAAGATCGTCAGAACACCAGATAAATGGAGAAGATCAACAAGAAGACGAAACCTCAGGCGCTACTTCCGGGGAAGAGATCTGGGGTACCCCGACCAGCGGCGGCGAATTGGATGATACCCTTAATTCTCCGAGTTATGACGGAAAACAATCGGTTAGAACAGATTACGCAATTACGCATGAATTGCATGATTATTTGTAGTTTCAGAAAATACGAGTATAATCCAATATCTAATGATATTGATACACTTAGAACTGTTAGCATAGAAGATCACACATCTATTTTTGTATTATAAATAAGTATATCAAGGACTGGCACACTCTTGACATAGGATTAGTATTTCTTGCGATAGAAATTCATAGTTGTTATACGTATTTGCATGGTATACACCTGTTGACAAAGTAATTTGATGTGTAGTAGATCATGCATGCGCAAAGTTAAGAACAAAAGTTCTTGGGAATTGTATTTGAACTTGAATTTAGCCGAATGATGGATCCCTCTCTTCGGACTACGGAGATGACACTGAAATAATGATGGACGAACTTCTAATGACGCCTCCAATTAGCGGCGCTGCAATGAGAGGTTTACTGCCTAGGCGTACACTAGAGCCGCTAATAGAAGAAGAGGGATCGGAAACGTCATCTTCCTCTTCCGGTGACCAATCCACTGAACCGTCCGTTTCTCCAGAACAGGTAGGTACAAATAGCATATCGTCTAGAAATACTTGCTGACCTATTTATTACACGCCTTTAAAGATAATATAATACTAATCTTACATTGTCTATACATATACCAGTGTTTATGCCATGTTAGAAAAAACATAAATCAGTTTCCCAAATGTAAGAATGTCAATAATTACGATACGCGGCAGGCCAATGATATTTACATTACTCTCTACAGACTGTCACAGGTGGGTAATAGACCACTAATTACTGCTATCAAAATGTATCTATATCACTTTCCAAAGAAATTCCAGGAGTTAGCAAGCTTCAGCCAATTTAAGGCCATAGTAAGAAATAGTCTAATAGAATAGGCATTTTACTCTCTGGGCCAGTATTTTAAGTATAAGTAACTAGTAAAAAGGTATTTTCTGTATAGGCACCATGGCCTTGGTTTGTTTTGTTATGTTTATATACTGTTAAATGTTTTTATTTGTTTTTTATTATTATTAAGTTTTTCCGCATTTCTAAAAAATAAATCTCCCTCTTGCATTGTGGGCAGGGCAGCGGAACTGGAGGTGTTGCTGACACATGTTTGGCTGCTGCCGAAAGCCCCGAGGCGAGAGAACCGGAAAGACATACCGAAGAGGAAGGGCTGATGGTTCTTTCACCGCCAATTGTTATTTCGACACCGACGGAAGCAGTGACGAAAATCCATCGTTCGGAAAGTTATCGCCATATTATAGAGGCTGCCGAAAACGCAGACGAAGACGGAAACACATATTTCTTCAATCGGTTCAAGCCGACAGCCAAGTTTGTAAACATTGAAAGGGTGCCGAGATCCAAGAGCATCAAAATGTAAGTTTCCTTTTTAATCAGTTTATCCGAATATTTGAATTGTAAAAGTGATTAGTTGAGCCCCATGGGTAACGAAAATGCTATTTATTCATTGTGGTCGCAAGTTCCCGCTTCACTGTCTAGGGCCACTATTATACCTCAGATAATTAAAAAAGATGTTAAGAAAACCAGACACGACCGATGTTTTGTATAAAAATGGCTCTAGACAATGCGGTGACTGCCTATTCATGATAATAGGTGATGAAGCATGTAGTTACGTAGGGAGCCCCACAAGGAACCGTCCTGAGGCCAATACATTTCAATATTTACTTAAATGATATTCTCGAATTCAACAACTCAGTTTGAAAATTTGACAAAACAAACTGTGTTAGAGCCCACATCTAAAGGATGATTTCCAACTAACACTATGCGATTTGTGAGGTATCCACAGATTGATTCATATTGGAAATAAATACAGACATCTTTCTAGAACACAAAAATTCAAATCAGTTACAATAATACAATTACATAAGTAATTTTTCTTTACATATTTATTCATGGAGGCGGTTGGAAAATTTCACATGACGCTAACGAAGAAACAGTTTCCACAACAGAAAAACAAAACGCTGGAATACAATACTCGACAGACTGTTTCGATGACCATGCTGGCATCATCTGGGAGCGTTTTAGCATCATCCCCAGATGATGCCTATATGGTTGGCGAAATGCGCACCGATGATAATATTCAAGGCCGCCTTGGTGTTTATAGAAATTATTTCATAATTTTCACGATTATCTTGTAAGGCAAATAGCTGCAGGTTCATTCGTAAGTTTTGCTAATCCTATAATTGAAAAAATATTTCATAACCTCAAAGTATGTTCTTATATTTAAAGTATACAGGGTGGGGCAATAGTGCGTCAGACCTCGATATCTCTAGTTCTACGATAACTAGAAATTTTTTAAAAAATTGCAAGTAAACTAGATGAAAAAATATATAAACGGAAATTATTTTCAAACATACAGGGCGAGCCAAAATGAAACTACAGGACCAGCCTTTGTTTTTAATGGAATGCTATGTGTATCAGTACATTTTTTGAAGCCTCTTTCTAGGCTCTATTTATTCCTGTATAAGCATTGACTATCTCCCAACCACTTGGATGTAATGAATTTTTTTGTTGAAATATTGCAATCTGCAGATGGATATTAAAAAAATCACCACAGTCACAATTATGGGTTTTAAGAAAAACATGTGAATACCAGTTACGAGACATCTTAGTGTTTTTGAATGATTTTCATTTCCTAAAAATATACAGGGTGGTCAAAAATTATTTTTCAATTAAGAACATTTTAAATTGAATTCTCTCAATTTTTTCAAATGGAACACTCTGTATATTTTTCGACGATGTGATGTAGAAATGAATAACAAACAATTTTTGTAAGTGCCTCCCTATGGCTAGTTGCAACCATTTTCGTTTTATAAATAAATAAGTGTTTATTTTTCAATTAAGAACTTTTTAAATTGAATTTTCTCACTTTTTTCAAATGGAACACCCTGTATATTTTTCGACGATGTGATGTAGAAATGAAATACGAACATTTTTTGTAAGTACTTCATGGCTAATTGCAACCATTTTCGTTTTATAAATAAATAAGTGTCAAATTCAAGAATAAACTTTAAAAAAGAGGTTCCTCAAATAATTTATTAGAAAAATGTATAATAGGTGTTTGACGTGTTGCCCATTTTGATTGACACACGTCTTTATGCAATTTTGAAATGAGGCCATTTAATGGGACCATTTCTTCCAATCCATTGAAATGAGTAAACAGTATTTAACCGGTCCTTTGCTGTAATGTTTTTTTGTACATTTTTTTGCTGTTTTCGTTTTTCAAAAGGGCCTACAATTTTGTAATTGTGCCAGAGGTGAAATGCAACATGATGTCAACTTCTTTAACACTATTTTATTCAGTGATGAGGCAACTTTTCATGAAATGGATTTGTTAATAGAAACAATTTCCATTATTATGCTTCGGAAAATCCTCACTTTTTTATGCAAGTTGATAACGAATACATATGGTCTATAAACGTTTGGGGAGAAATTAGTGTGTAATATGTAATAGGGCCACATTTCATTGATGGTACATTGACTGGCTATGTATTTTCATTTTTTGGAAAACTATCTACCACAATTATTGGTAAATCTCCCTGAAAGAATTCGAAATAAGATGTGGTTTCAGCAACATGGTGCTCCACCACGTTATTTAAATGCAGTTAGAGACCACTTAAATAATACCTACCCTAACCAATGGATTGGAAGAAATTGACCCACTAAATGGTCTGCTAGATCCCCAGATCTTACAAAAATTGATTTTTTTTATGGGGATACGTGAAGGAAATTGTTTATAGAGAAAAGCGCATAGAGATGTGTGTCAATCAAAATGGGCAACATGTGGAACATTTATTACA
Organism: Leptura quadrifasciata; assembly: GCA_963675555.1. NCBI lineage: Eukaryota > Metazoa > Arthropoda > Insecta > Coleoptera > Cerambycidae > Leptura > Leptura quadrifasciata. The sequence goes on along the minus strand of OY776681.1, from coordinate 4,699,251 downwards.
ATTTTTTCTACTGAGTTATTTGAAGAAACCCCTTTTTTTAAGTTTATTTTTGAATTTTGTAATTATTGCTCAATAAAACGAAATTGGTTGCAATTAGCCCTAGGGAAGTACTTACAAAAAATGTTTGTTTTTCATTTCTACATCACATCGTTGAAAAATATACAGGGTGTTCCATTTGTAAATAATTGAAAAAATTCAATTTAAAATGTTCTTCATTGAAAAATGATTTTTGGCCACCCTGTATATTTTTAGAAAATGAAAATGATTCAAAAACATTAATTAGATGTCTCGCAACTGTTATTCACATCAATTTTTTTAAAACCTATAATTGTGCCTGTGATTTTTCTAATATCCATCTGCAAATTGCATTATTTCAAGAAAAGATTCATCACATCCAAGTGGTTGGGAAATATTCAATGCTAATATAGGAATGATTAGAGCCAAGAAAGAGGATTCAAAAAATGTACTTTCCATTTAAAAAAGGCACTTGGCCTTGTAATTTCGTCTTGGCTCTCCCTGTATATTCGAAAATAATTTCCAGTTATAGACTTTTTTATGTAGTTCACTTGCAATTTTTTATAAAATTTCTAACTATCGCAGAACTCAAGATATGGAGGTCCGATTGCCCCACCCTGTATATGAAAGTAGTACAATTGTTTCTTATTTAGCTTGTTGTCATAACACGTACGATTTTCCTCTCAAATTAATCTACAAAATTACATTTAATCCCCACGCTTAAGTTTTTGTATTTTTGTTTCAGTTTTGAATTTTTCAATGTTCGTAAGCCAGAAAGAAGGATATATGAAACCTTTCCAGAAGGTAGACACTTGATAAAAGTGATTAATAAGGAAAGTACTGAAACAGAAAATGACCACAGCTCAAATTCGCAGAAACCGCTATCGCCCCGAAGATTAAAGGTAAATGAGAATAACAGACAAAAAATTATTTCATTAAGTACTGATAAAGTGATTGTTAACTACTTTCCGTATATCACAACGTTTCCATCCTCTTGAGTGCTAACTACGGGACCAATTACTTACATTATTAACAGTTGGTACCCTTACATTAGATTAATAGTCAATATCATTTATTTATTTTATTTATTTATTTATTTACACTGGCTCTACAGATTACAACAATCCAATTACAGAGCAGGAAGTAGTCCCGCAAAATTACAAATAACATACATAAATACCACATATAACATATATAACAACATACATAATAACAATATAGTAAGTACTTAATATAAATCATAGAGGTAGAAGAAGAAAATTTATACATTATTTTAATAGAAGTGATTTTAATGTTTTAGGGCTGGTGTGAATAATATCAATACTCGAACAAAAATTATCAAAATTGTGACATATTTTAGATAATGGCGAAAAGTTCATAGCATTAGTACGGGCATTTGGTGTATAAAAAGTTGCGCGGTTACGTGTCGATACAGATGGAACTCTGAAATGAATTTGGTCGAGAATTTCTGAACAGTGTATTTTTGCGATTTACAATGTTAAAGAGAAACATACATATGCAATAAATTCTTCGATGTTCCAGAGATTTAAATGACCATCTTTCTAGTAGTTGGTCCTGCGGTGTTCCGATAGCCGGGTAAAAACCATCAGTTTTTAAACTAAGAAATTTTATTAATCGTCATTGAATATTTTCTAAATTTTTCAAATGAGTCTCATATCCTGGACTCCAAATTATACAGGCATATTCTAATTTCGATCTTACGAAGGTATTGAATAGCATTTTTATAGTATCGATATTTGTAGAACTACGACCAGTTCTGCATATGAAGCCTAACGTTTTGAAAAATTGCTGGATTATGTGATTCATGTGAGGAACAAAAGATAATTCACTATCAAAGACAACACCTAGATCTTTAAACGTATCAGGTCTGTTGAGAGATATATCGTCAATTTTATAATCGAATATAATTTTTTTCGGACTTTTACTGAAAGTAAGAACATTACATTTTATCGCATTAAGGTGTAAGCCATTGTTTACACGCCACGTATTTAATCTGCTGAGGTTAATTTGCAAATTTAGACAGTCATTAGAGTCTCGAATGTTTGTAAATAGTTTCATGTCATCAGCATAGAGTAGGGTATTACAATTATATTACAATTAAGGTCTTTATTGATGTCATTTACAAATATATTGAAGAACAGGGGTCCCAGGACTGATCCTTGTGGAACTCCAGATTCTACTGTTACTTCATGAGCTTTATAGCCATTATAGTGTACAAATTGGGTTCTACCGCTTAGATATGACTTAAATAGCTGAGGCAGTCCATTAGAGAGACCATTTTGATCAAGTTTGTGCAGTAAGATTTCGTGATCCAATCGATCAAAAAGTCTGTATAGATGACGTCTGTTTGGACTCCCTCATCTAATGATTGTGATACAAATTGGGTTAAGCAAAATATATTTATTGTGGTAGATCTACCTTTCATAAAGCATTGCTGCTGTGTTATTGTTTGGTTTTACATTATATATACTCTCATGTAATAAATACTCAAATACCTTTGCAAAGTTGCATATTATTGTAATGGGCTTGTAGTTGGTAATATCAAATTTGCTTCCTTTTTTAAAAACGGGACATATTTTAGAGTTCTTCCAAACGTTCGGAAAACAACTGGTACTAACAGATAGATTAAATATAATAGTAAGTGGGAGTATGAAAATATGTGAACAGTCTCTTAAAATAAAAGCTGGTATTAAATCTGGACCGGCTGTCATTTTTGGTTTAAGTATATTGAGCGACTTTAAAACGTCATTTTCATTGAATTCTTTTATTATGAGGATATTGTTATTGTATGGAGTGTCATTAGTGATATTAAGATTAGTTGGTTTGGTATAAGACTCTTGAAAGTAATCAGCGAATGCATTTGACATTTCAGCTGGTTCATAAAAATTTTCATTTTTGTATGTAACATAATTGGGCATACCTCGATCACTCTTAGGTGAATTCACAAATGACCAGAATTTATTCGGTTCGTTGCAAATATTGGATTCAACATCATTGATATATTCTCTATGTGATCTTTTTATATCGTTTTTTATGTTTTGCCTAAGTATTTTAAATTCAGTCAAATACTCTGTGTTTTTTGTTGTTTCATAGAATTTTAATAATTTCGATTTATGTTTAATTTTATTTTTATACCTGTCGTATACCAAGACGGATAATCATGCTTTCTGCTAACCGTTTTGGGTACGCAATAATTGAAAGTTTGCCATAATTTATTATAAAATGCATCACATGCTTCGTTTACATCTTTCAATTCGCCTAAGAAATCCCAGTTAATTAATGATAACTGCTCATAGAGAGTTGCAAAATTTGCTTTACGAAAATTATATCTAGGCTCAGCATTTAATGGTTTTTTATTACCAACGTTTTTAATATTTTGTTTAACTATTCTTAACGCAGGGTGATGTCTTCCTTAAGTAAAACGTCAATTGCCTTTCCTACTTCACAATCATTTTTTGCAATAACCAGGTCCAGGATTCAACTATTTTGATTTTTCACCGAGTTAAATTGCTTCAAGTCAAAGAAGTTTAAGAAATTTTGCAGTAAGATGTTATGGTGATCCATGACATTTAAAGAAACATTTGGAATATTAAAATCACCTAGAATCAAGATGTCGGTGTTATAAATATATTTAAGAGAGAAAAAGAGTTCAAATAAAATTTGATATACAGCAATCGATAATAATATTTTGCCGCGGATATAAAGTTTAACGGCAACTAGATCTATAGAAATTAAGTCGTTTAAGTTAATCATGTTGGTGGTTTTGGTGGTATGCCAGTAAGACAGTTGCTATGTGACTTGACCATGTTAGTGTTATCAGAAGACGATTAAAACGTGTTTTCATTTCTGACCTACCACTATCATTACTGTTATTTCAATTCACCAAATATTTCAAAAAATTTTGATAACCTCTTCACTAAATTCTTAAACCTCAAAACGAAAATGTTTATTCGAAAGCTAACTGATAGATATTCACTTTGTGCAACTCTGTTTCGAATATAAATCTCACAGTGTTTAATAAAAAAATAGACAATTATTACGGAAATTTGAACACGCATTTGACCTTGGACTTAGTGACGTCACACGCCCGGAATTATATTGGCAGCATTTGCCAGAACGCCTTATTAGCCTCTGACATCACACCACAGCTGACACATGTTTACATTTAGTTTTGTGGTTATGTTCTGTGGTGCGTGTTCCTGGTTTTGGTCAACTTCTTCTCAACTTTGGCAATTTTAAACCATGATTTTCGTCTGCTTTCATCTCGTGGACCGTAGAGGAATATTTTGTTTGGACAATTTATGTTATTATTTGTAGATATTGGAACAAAGCACTCTTTAAACATTTTCCAAACGCAAAAATCCAAGAGAAGGACTATCAAAGTGTCAAAGTCAATTTTAACGTCAACTATCAAAAAGCAGGTAACCAACTTTGCAATATAGTACTAATACACCCGAATGTCCTGTTCAAGGTCGTAGGCTCTTTGACGTCACTAAGATGGGTGCGTGACGTCACGTTCAAAGCCCGCGCTTTATTTCCGCACTATTGATATGTTTTTCCGATAGAAATCGTGCTCAAAAAAAAAATATAAACAAATACGGCGAAATGTTTTATAAAATACTATCACATAAAGCAATAAAAAAAATTCACTGAAAAGGCCCATTAAAAATAATTGATTGCCTTTAATGACTGAACTATTGTGACTAGCTATTCTAATATTGAATCTCATTGTCCTTCTTTTCAGGATAAGCAGCTCGATAGGAGATTTTGGAAGCAACTGAGTAGAAGAAGAGGTAGCAAAGTCAACGTTCCGGCCTAATGATGTAATAATTTGGATTTTTTTTTATAAAAATGAACGATCTAATCTAATTTTATTGTTAAGCTCAATCCAAGTGATACAAGTGCTTCGAATAAAAGTGTGTGCAGAAACATTAAAAAAATTAACTTACTTATAAATCATTTGCGTGGTGCATATTGCCTTTCAGCTTATTTTCTGGCACTAATTAGCCAATTAACGATACTTTTCATGAGGCTTTATATTATTGTTATTCACTTTTATACATTATTTATTACGTAGTTATCTAATGAAGGTTTTTCTCTACTTAAATTTTTAGAACTAGTTTACGAAGGTGTATTATATTATATATTAGTTACTTAACCAGAGATCCGTCACACTCAATTGTGATAAATACAATTTTGTATACCCAACGTTATAAATATACCATTGACCAGAAACTCGATAGAATACAGGTTGTTTCTTTAAATACCTCACCAGAAAGACTTATAGTAGAAGAAGTGAATACAAAAAAAGGGAAGACTTGAAATTTTTTGCGTTATGTTAAATATCGGCAACATATGAAATGAAGTAGTTTCTTCCAGGTCTTGCCGTGGTCGTCGAGCTTGACTTGATGTTCCGCTGATCATCCTTCCAGCTTCTTCAGAAGGATTCTAAAGACTGAATTTGTTGTGTTACACTCCTCCTTATATATCTTGGTGCCGCTTCGGTGATTTGCCGTGCTTGGTTCGCTTCGCTGCTCATTCATCGTGTTTGGTTGACCGTGACTTACTACGGTGCTGGTACTTGGCAATACCAGTCTCCACGTGTTACTAAGTCGATACCCATCCTCTCTGTTAAAGTTGTTCCCGTTTCTCCAGTTATTCGATAATTATTCGCGGATAATAGCGCGTATTCCTGTCTAATATATTGACGTCCTCGTAGTCGATTTTATGGTTCTCGTTATTATGGACATGCTCTGCTATTTCAGACCTATCCGTGTGTCCAAATCCGGTATACCTCTGATGTTCTTTGATTCGGCACTGGATACTCCGTCCTGTTTGTCCAATGTAGCTCTTACCACATGTGCACTTCAACTGGTAAACACCTTTTGATAACAGTTTGGGGACAGGGTTTTTGATTGAGGGAAGCACTGTTCGAAACCGTACACCTACTTTCTTTTTGAATAAAATCTTCTTCAGCCTATCTGTGACTTCCGCGACGTAGGGTAGGCATGCACACGTTGTTGGTTGTTGCTGTTATTCTTCTGTTGTTCTCCTCTGGTTATTTACTATTCGTTGTATATTGCTTTGACTGTATCCGTTTTTCTCTAAAGCTTGTTGGACATTCTGTACTTCCTCTGGTTTGTTATCGTCGTGGCATACTGTGTTGGCTCTGTGGAGCAAGGTTCTGATTAACGCTCTCTTCTGTTGTGGATGAATCCATGAGGTGGACCTGGACATCACGGAAAGTGGGAGGAAATCTACTGATCCGATTTTAATTTTCTTTTTTTAGTTCAACTAGAAATTTTATGCTGGAAGAAAAAAGTTCTTGTGAATATTTTCGTATCTTTCGAGTTAAAATTAATATAAAAAGAAGTAAAAATTCACAATTAAAAATTTTTTAATCACAACCGTCCACCTTTTCTCATTATATATTTTTTAAATATTTGTTTAATATTAGTTGTAGTCCCACATTTTAGCTACAAAATATCGTTTTGTCCACCCAATTACCTCTAAAAATAAGAGAGTTACAGCTATTTTCGTCCAGGGGCGTGTGCTACTAATATATAATTTAAATGTATTGAGTCTTCACTTTAACCGTGAATATTTCATAAATGGAGTAGCGGTTTTTTTCTTTTAAATTACGTTTCCATTATGTGCCTATTGCAAACCAGAATTTGTAATTTGAATAAGTTACGTTGATGGAGTTGTATTGAAAAATGTCCCATTTTCGCCGTTTAACTGAAGACATGACACTTTTTGTAAATAACAACAAAGGATTTGGACTAAAAAAAATTACCACATATAAAAAGGACATGCCTTCATACCACGATAAAATTTTACGTCAAAATAATTAGCGAATCTCGAAAAATTACCATCTAATATTGAATTTTACGAAAGTCTCGTGTTAAAAATAGGTACATTTAGTAGTAAAAATTAAATAATCTTCATAATGTTTAAACTCAAGTTATTCAAATTCAGTGAGTAGCTCACAAAAGACATGAAATGAACACATCTTTTTTCAGTTTCTCAGGCCACTTCATTTTTGAAATATTCGCGATTAAAATGAGGGCTCAACACATATGAAACGTATATTAGTTGCTTTAGTTGTAATAAATATATAGGAGAGATGATTTTATACATTAAATTTTGGTTTTTATGTTATAAAACAAAATAAGATCTTTACAGTGATTGTAAATTGAAATTTAATTATTTGTTTTTACACAAATTAAAATTATTGCATTTGCAGAAATTTGAACAAAGCACTCCATTTTTCTTACAAGTGCAACATCTTTCTCGCATTTTGTTTTGCAAGAGCACATGAAAAGAAAATTCTCCGGAATGCAACGTAAATTACAAATTGATTTTAAAAATTCGTTATCTGCTTCTAGTTCAAAACCGTATTTAGTGACATCTAATGGATCATAGTTAATTCCTCTATCACAATTAAAATACAAATCAACACAATAGCATGCTCTTTTAACATGATCGGCACAAGTGAATGAGGTAGGTGGTAAAGTCTCTGGAACAAAATTTTTGGAGTTATAATAAAACCGAGTCAGTGCATCAAACGTTTTGTAGGATGAACTACTAGCCTTTATCGTTAGCACAAGAAATTCTTCAGCCTGTGCCGTGCAAGATTCTATAGGATCTAAACAGCAATTTTTGAGAAACTTTACGGGATTAATTTTTAAAATTGATTTTTTCGAACCAATTTTGCTCGTGTAATCGCATCCGGTTAGTATGTGAGCCGCCGGAAATACATTACATAATTCACTACCATAAATTTCTACAAGCTTATGAATTGGTATGCATCTAATGTTTAGGTTAGGAGGAGGAGGTCGTGATGGTTGTGGGGGGAGGGGGGTAGTTGAACCTATGCAAATGGAAATAGATACCACAAGTCCATACAATATGTTGAATGGAAAATACATATCGAAAACCAGCCTTTTCAGCAGTTTTTACGATTTTGAGAAATTTTGTCCTTTTCGAAACTCTGTAACACGGTACCTATGGGGTCAAAAAATACGTTTTACCGTGCAAATTGCAGAAAATTTAATCAGCTACAATTTATCAATTTGAAGCTGTCCGCTAAAATCAACCGTTTTCGAAATATTTCGAGAAAACCGAAAAAAGTGTAACCATTTTGGATTTTCGTTCTTCCCCAAAAATTTTTTTTATAAATTGGGTGTACCACTACTGAACACCCACAAATAACATTTAGGGTTTTTCATTTCAATTTTAATACGAAATAAAATAACTCTGTTACTAGCTTCAAAAGAACAATTTTCACGAACATATATTAAAATTTCAGACAAGACACAATTTACGTTAGATAATTGGACGATACGTTGCAACTAAAAATATAACTTATATTTCTAATTTTTTTATCATTTCTATTGTTGCGGAATCAGTTTTTCTGGAAGTTGCCTTTTCCCATTAGTAGTTTCTCTAGTTCTCCAATGGTATACTCGATCTCTATTACCCTTTGACTTTTCATATTTTTCCTGTCAGGTATCTGGATAGTCACTTTATCTTGTCTGGTTTGCCCATTGACCTTCGCCTGGTTCCAGATGCTTTGCCACAGCATAAGTTTGTCGATTTCTTTAGTGTTTGATAGGGTGTCCAAGAATTCTGTTTTATCTACAACAAATCAAAAGATATGAACACATTTATTGCCGAGCAGATCACAAGGCTGCTAAAAAATTAATTTAATATGTACAATAAACTAACCAATAGACCGTTTAGACCGTTATGGTCGTACCGAGATAATAAAAGCGAATGGTAAGGAATAAAATTTTCTATCAAAAAAATAAAATGAAATATTTCCAAGCTCTGCATCCTTATTAATCGAAAGTATTTCCTTTTCAATGGGGTGGATAACTGACAGATCTCACTTATTTTTTTACCAAATTTAATGTGTCAGATATCAACATGTCGGGCTCCAAAAGTAGTGAATAATTATATGCTTAATCAGTTCAGAAGAATTAAAGGAATAGTTATAATATACCAGATCACTTTTCTTAGTGTAAGAACAAACTTTACAGTTTGACATCAAACTTCTATCCGATCTATTTGTGTCTGCAATTGAAGGCAATCGTTTATGTTATTCACAACTGCATATAAATTTAAGTCGCCTGCAAAGAGGAGGCTCCCACGATTAAGAAGCATTGTTAGGTAACTAATAAACATGATAAACAGTAAGGGTCCTAGATCGGATCCTTGTGGGATACCTGATACTACTGTATATAAATTGGAATTGAAACCATTGTATCTGACATAAAGACTCCTATCGCCAAGGTAAGAGGTAATAAACGAAATTAAGGAGTTATTAAAGCAGTAATAGTCTAATTTATTTAGTAATGTAGAGTGTACTATTTTGTCGAAAGCCTTTGAGAAGACCGTATATATTACATCCATTTAACTATGGGTACCTAGGGTATTAGATATTACTTGGGTTATTTCCATAAGATTTGAGACTGTTGACCGTTTTTCAATAAAACCATGTTGTTGGGGTGAAATTAGCGACTTTACTTGTGGGAATATGTATGTATACAGACACATTTTACATTGTTGATGCTGATGCTGATATAATATTACGAGAAAACGTTCAAAACTCATACCGTTTCTGCGCTCTGCGATATTAGCTTAAACGAGGACAGAACAAACAAACATATAGGTGAAGCTAATAAAATATATATTAATAACAGCAGCGCCTCCGGAAAAATCTCGACAATTGATTAGTCATTTTTTTTAATTTTATTTTATCCTAATGGTCCTGGTTAGAACATTAGGACAGAGTTGTCAAATTATTCCATTTTCATCGGTCCTTGATAAGTGTGCAAAGTTTCAGTTTAATCTACGTTTTATAACGGAAATTCAGATCGGACACTGTCCGTTAAGGAAACATCTATACAAAGTGAAATTAAGCAAAACACCTCTCTGCAGAGGTTGTGAACAAGTATAAGACGATCCAACATGTACTGTTCTGCCATATTATCAATCAGAGAATCCATTTTAGGAGAACGTTAGCCTACTTTGTCCGATGTAAGGGAGATGCTAATAGGCAGCATCACCACCCAGTACGCAAGATTAGGTTGATTGGAGGCCTAGGCGAGGGTCTGCCTACCGGTAGGAAATACAAAGGGCCAAGGTGCTGTGGTCCAATATTTTTTCGATCATCCTATCAACCACTTCCAATTTTATACTTAATAACTTTCACAGAATTCAACAGGCGTGCAAAACGCGGAAAACATGTTTTTTTAACTTTGGGATGACAATATTTGCTGGAACCTCTTTCTGCTTGTAAATACCCAAAATGTTACCAGCTAAAGTAAACACGAGGCCCCAAAAAACTTTACAAACGTATTATTTTAGTGAGCCATGAATTTTCAAATTCTGAATAATTAAAATTTCACTCACAACATTCATTGAGAGTTTTCTCCTCGGCCTTTTTCAAGGATTCAATGTCGGAGGACTCAAACTTAAAGGAAATTAGCGAGTCCTCCTGCCACTTAGACACCTTCGGATTCAGATACGATATGTTGACTGGCTCCTCGTAAAAAATATCCCCTTTGCTGAATATCTTGGGCAGTATTCTTTTGTTGTACCTTCGATCGCATTGCTTTGCCTCGCTGAAATTTGATATAGTGGTGTTACGTGAACTGCGGCCGTGTTTGCTGGGCTCGTAACCACAGTCTTTTCTGTTCGAAGTGTCTCGCACGGGCATCTCGTTAACAGTCTTGGGCAGATGCTTGGGCAACACATCAACGCCAAGTTTAGTATTACCGCCAACCTTGGAATGTTGATCCTTCGGTTTCTTCAAACTCTGTATAGTGTCCTCCAATAGAATCATGATCTTGTTTTTTAAATCGATGCCAGGTTTTAGAAACTCCTCCCCCCATTTCCATAGACCGTCGTTAGGTTGATGTGGTTGGGTAGCAGGGCCGAAGCTGCTTGTGGTAGGGACATGTTCTTTTAAAGGGCTAAACTCTTTTTCAGCTGGAACCTTTCCCGGCTTTTGTTCTACCAGAGCAGAATGAACATGATATTTGGTTCCGAAGGAGCCATAAACTGTTTCCTTGTTCTTATGAAAGTCTTTATAGTCCTTATATTTTGGAGTATTAATTTTTTCTTGGCTTCCGTAGCTAGTTATTTTGCCTATATGTGCCACCAGCTTCGTAATAATCCTTTTGAAATAATCTCTCGGTACGGCTCTCTCTTCTTGTATTGCCAAACGCTCTTCCAAATCCTTAATTTTTCCTGCTAAGTGTTTGAAGTAATAGTGACATTCAATGTGACTGTCATCTTTAAAGTTAACAGATTTCTTTCGCTTTGCTTTGTTTTCTTTGCTGTCCTTTTTGCCGCTGTATATAAAGTCTCTAGGGTCATACAAGTTTTCTGTTATAAAAGGCCTCTTTTGGGAATCGGTTAGCACCCCTACAATTGCACAGTTCTGACACAGGCAAGGTTTATTAGGTTTCTCGTTATTGTCATATCTCTGTTTGTTTTTGCACGTGAATATGGATTTGATATCGTTATATGTCCTGGGCGTGGTATATATCTGTTGCACAGTCTCGTGATCACCGCTTTTCATCGAATGTTTGTATGCATTTTGCTTATTGTCTGAACAAACGTCAGAATTCGTTTCGTCTGTACTGCAGAGTTTCTGCATTTGTTCAAAGAAGAGCGCGGAGTTACGACCGTCTGTGTACTGGTAATGCCTGTACCTGGGTGAAGCTGGTATTTTCTTTTCTGGATTTTCATAATGTTTGGTTTTGATGTAGTCACCGGCCGATTTGGGATTGTTATTATGTCTCGGTGTCGCGACCATCTCGCGGTCCTTAGCCAAGATTTGATTTATGAGCTTCTGTTTGCCTTGCTTTTCCAATTCCATTAAGGTGATCAGTTTTCGTACCTCATCTTTGTTTAAAATCTTCTTCTGGGTATACACTTGATCCGCACCCATATCCTTGGGTTTGATTACTGTCACATCTAGTAATGTTGACAAGTATTTATTCGGGGAAGTGATGATGTCCCTCACCTCGTCGTCCATCTCGACTTCAAGACACAATTCGATATTTTTCCTTGATGTCCTTTCTTGTTCGTTTTCATTTTGCACAGTTACAGTTTCTTTGTCATTGCATTTTAATTTGGGTTTATTGTGGAACATATTTGAAGCCAATATGCCAAATCATAGTGGCTTAATATTTGATTGAAGAAACTCTCATAATTTTGTAATAAATAATTTAAGCTGTCAAAAATTAATTAAAATTTAGCCCGTGACATTTCCAGAGAAACAACTGAGCCTTCGAATTTTCAACAACATTTTGACGTTTTATTTTCAATATATTTACAAACAGCATAACATAAATATGTCTTGCGAAGTTCTAAACAAAATAGGTATGTTACGTTTACATGTGGTGTTCTGAAGTACATTTCTCTTTCTGACAGGTACTGGCGATTGTGAGACGAATTTACTTTGCAAGAGTGATCCAAATTATGCTAAAATTGTGGCTTCTGAATTGGTCGCCGAAATATTAGAAAGTGCTCTTGACATTGTCGAAGACAACGAGAAGGCGAGGTCCACTAAAGTTGTTGGGGACATACTAGAGAATCTCGCAAACAAATTCCAAGAAATGAACATTTCAGAGGAAAACAAGGATCTGCTAGACACCCTCAAGGAGGACAAGGATGAATGCTGTTTGCCCTTGAAAGGGCTGGGTGATCAATTGAAAGGAGATGACGAGATCATAAGCGAGGAGGCTTGTCTCAGGCACCCCCCTGTGGAGAAAAAGAGTCGCTTGACAGATTTGGTGAAAAATTCAAAGCATGTGCTAGCAAAATTCATTTTAAACGATACTAAGGAACCGAAATTCGACCCCAAAGACGAAAAACTAATGCGAGTGGTAGAGCTTGACTCTGGTGACCAACCTTTCAAAGTGAAAAAGAAAATTCTACCGGAAAACGTGCCTCTTCCACGCAATGATTCGAATGATATCTTAGAAGAGCCCGAGAAGGGAGACGCAATGGACGATATAGAACTTCTTGGCTCTAGTGAAAAGTGCGCTGGTAGCGGAGAAGACGCTTGTAAGAGGATGACCTTCCCAATAGCCGGCGGATCAGGAAAAAATTTAAGCATAGCAGCACGTTGTCGTACACTGAAATTTCCAGGAGAGTTGAAGGCGAAGAGATGGAACATTGGTTCCAAAATCATAAATTACATTCGGAAACACCACAAGAAGGATGACAAAACAAAAGAAATTGATGGCGTTGAATTCCAACCAAGTGACAATGAATGAAACATCAAGTGTTTTTTGACATTTTAATATTTGCATTTCCTAATTTAAATCAAATTTATGTGCAATATTTTACCTTTAAATAAATTAATTATTTTTGTATGAAAGCACAGTTGACAATTTAACAATGGGTACCGGTACCTAATAATATCAAGTACATACACAACTATATTGAAATAAACAAAATAAATGTGATAGAACAAGAGCAACTGAATTTTTCAATGTACGTCTGAGAATCTCCTTCAACTTTCATGGTACATGGCCCTTTTCAAGTAGTAGAGGAAATGAGGGTATTTCGGACTTAATCGTTGCTACTTCAATGTGTTAAGTTTCGGTAACATATGAAATGTATACCTTTGAAAATGAGTGCACTCGCCCCGGGAGTTGTAACCCCATCTTACGCCCCCAATTCAAAAATTCGTAAAGTTTTCAGCAAAATCGGCTAATCGGTTTTTGAGGTCGCTGATTACAAATCCGAAGTGAAAATTGGAAAATTCAAAATGGCAGACCTAAAATGGCGGACTTGATTTACGCGGTTTCTATTAATTTTACTGAAAAATATACAATAAAATTGTGAGGGGTTACTAAAATTGGTTCAAAAACGAAAATTGAGATAACATCAAATCTTTACGTTTTGAGGTTCTAGGAACCCAAAAGAGTGGTTTTTGAAAAATGTCTGTGTGTGTGTGTGTGTATGTGTGTTAGCACGATAGCGCCGAAACTACTGAATGGATTTGAATGAAACTTTGCGTGTGCGTTTCTTTAGTGCCACAGAAGATCTAAAAAGGTTTTGGTTGAGATCGGATTACGTTTAGTGTCACTTTGACGCAACAAGTTGTTTATTTTATAATTACTTTCAATTTGCAATAGAACCATTGAAAAGCAGTTAAAATTCTGATTTCACCGATATATCACACTTCCACCCTTTCGATTTGATTTCCGTGAAAAAAATTAAAAACAAAGCAAATATGGCATAGATCGCATTTCGCATGCGCGTAGCCGTTACGTCGTGAAACTCGTCACATCACGTGTCAATTCACGTGTGAGGGTTTCTTCACTGCTCTAGAAGTAGAGCAGATTACGTTTAGTGCCGTTTTTAAATATATATATATATACATACTACATATTCCTCTAAAATCTAGGAAAATTACTGAAATGCTAATGTTTCATTCAATAAAGACAGCCGCGAGCGATCGGATTGCAATGAGCAAATTTTGACGATTGTCATTGTCATCGTTTGTCATCCGATAACGTTGGTGCCATGTCATGTTAATAAGATTTCGGCATATTTGTAACTTTTAGTGGATAGTCACAAACTTTAAAGGTAGATGTAACAATATCAATATCATATGCTTTCTGTACCTTCGTTGGTGAATTTATTATGGATTATCACTTTACCAATTTTCAGTTTGTTGCTTCACAAATCTGTAGTATTTAGGATAACTAGACTTTCTTAGTCGTTCAAGTGATGATAAAGTTGTTAATACCCTAATAGTATATTATTCGACGAGCGATAATGCAGGTAATAACTCGCATAGTTGATTGTAAATCCATTAAGTTGAGGGTTTTTTTAGTGCCCCAGAAGATCTGAAAAGGTTTTGGATGAGATCGGATTACGTTTAGTGCCGTTTTGTCACACAATTTAATGCTCTTTTCGGCTTCAAAGATCCACCGAGTGGGGAGGTTCCAGCCGCTTCCAGTAGCTGCCGATTTTTTTTTCCGAATTTGAATTGGTCTTGGGTATAGCCAGTTGCACAGGTTAGCGTTATTTAAAAATATTAGAAAAAAAAACAGACCCAACAACAACAACACACGTTAAGGGAAATTTACAATGGTCACACTTTTCACTCCTTTGCAGACGTCGGTCAGCTGTACTTAGGAAATAAGTTCTAATACGCCATTGCATCGCAGTACTTCGTGCTCGTTGTACTTACATCGAAGACAATCACTGTTTAACGTGCTTTTTATGAAGTGCCGTTTCAACGTCTCTACGATGCCCTACGGAGACGTTAAACATGTAGAACCTGGGGGAGAGCATTCACGGGCGATATAACGCCATACAGAACGCACAGAAATTCAGCTGGCATAAATTTCTAAAGGTGATTACTTTCTTATTACGAGACTCTACTTTATTATTTGCAATTGCATTCATATTCTGGTTTCGTCGGGGTGTAATGGGGAAAATTGACGAATTTGTGGTACTAAAAGAATATTAGTTTTTTATGAAATACTAGCTTTGACTTTTAACAAGAAAATATATTATTATATTACAAGTTATTCAGTTATGATTTCATTCACGAATTTAATTCATAAAATTTCACTTTCTGAATATTTGACTAGGGAAGTTTGCGTTTGCAAAATAATAAGTTTATATTCAAGAACTATATATTTTCTGCGTTTATGCAATGACAAGAAACTTTCACTTCCATTATTTTTCATTTGATGCAGTTATTAAGGCTACTGTGTGCCTAATTTTGGACATGTCAAATGTCATAGTAATGTTTATCTTTCAAACGATTATCTGAGATTTCTCACCAGCGATCTATTTGGTTTTCTATGATTGTTTAATAACGATCCATCCATTTAATTACCTTGCGCTCACAAACTGTACAGGCCGTCGGTCAGTGCTGGGTTAATTAGCCCGTACACCTGTTCATATTAAGAAGGGTTTACTTTTTCGTCGAGTGCTGAGCCAAGACGTCTCGTCTGTTTGATTTACATCTACCCACCTTGCTTCACGTTGTTGGACAGTCATACAAAATTTAGTAGACTGCTTGT
Source organism: Leptura quadrifasciata (assembly GCA_963675555.1). NCBI lineage: Eukaryota > Metazoa > Arthropoda > Insecta > Coleoptera > Cerambycidae > Leptura > Leptura quadrifasciata. Next base: position 4,683,142 of record OY776681.1, on the reverse strand, counting down.
TTTAATTATAATCAAAGGATTTTTCCTCAACATTCTATGATGTTTTACATGAGTATTTAATGCTCATTTCTCAACTTAATTTTGATAATGTATAAACATGACACGATTCTTGTCCTCTGTTTTGCATTCGATTCATCATTTGGCTATTGCTAACAACTTTAATTATAAGTTATTATTATCTAGCGATTGCTAACAACGTTCTTTAATTATAAACCATTATTACCTAGCGATTGCTAACAGCTCTATTATAGATTATCATTATCAGGCCATTGCCACAACCCTAATTACTCTTAAAATAGCACAGCATACTTTTGTATCTCAGTTCTTGTTATTGTATCAAAACACTCAGTATATCTATAGTATGGTCATTACTATATCGACGCAAATTTTCCTATTATAATATTTAGACAATTGTTTCAAATATTTGGATTACTTTTGATTTCATGTTCGACTATTGTTGCATCAATTTATATAAAATAAAATGTTTTTTTTTACTATTTTTTCCCGTCAGTTATTGTCTTATTCTTTCACCTTTACCTTTTTCGTCACATAAGTAATAAACTAAATAAATGTTTTAATTTCAAAAGCAAAATAGAAAACAAACTTCAAATGTACAGTGCAATCTTGAGTAATGAGATACTACATAAATAACATATATAATTAACTAGGTCTCTCAATTTATAGAGAGTATGTTCAAATTTACCAGGTATTTCAATTAACAGAGTGATTAATTTTCTAAGGTATATTAAGGTATATAGTATCAGACAGAAACAAGTAATATTAAACTTTATATAAAAGAACCTGGGGTAATTAAAAAAGGGTTACTACACACACAAAGAAATTTGGGTCCTACACTAACAAAACTAGACGATCACGCAAATGGCCAAGTTTATTTGTTTATCCTTCAGATAAATAAATAGTAATTAAATTTATTGGTGACATAATTACCAGTACTTTCTTTTAGTAATTAAATAGGGTACCCACAAGCAGTTTCACTACTACCTCGTTTAAAGTAATTATCACCCCCAATGACGCCGTTCCTGGACTAAATTGTTTCAACCATTTACTGGGGGTAAATATAGAGTGACCTCACAAAAATTACGATTTTTCCTAAATTCTTATTACAAACTGATGGGTGAAAATTTTTCGTCTTACGCAAAATCACATTTTAAACACTTTTTTACTCTAGGCATTTTTCATTAAAATTAATAAAAATAGCGCAAATCGCATTTTTATAAGAATCCTTAAAAATGAAGAAAGTGATTCAAGACGTAAGACAGAAGGGTTAATTGATAGCAGTTCCAAAATTTGTATTCCAATACAAAATGGCATTCTAATCATTTTTTTCCTCTTGTGTGGGGTAAAAATCAATACTAATGAATTAAAATATACTCGATAGAATAATTATAAATATTCAAAAGAATAGTTACAATACGCACTTGGTTTATCGTTTCATTAGTTTTGTTCAGATTTCTCTGACATATGTTTCGGCCTTGCGACCATTATCAAAGAGTCTTAAAAACTGACCTGAAAGTGGTGGTTCACAGCATATATCTTACAAATCCTCTACGCACCTAGAGGTGCATAATAACCTGATTTGCTATTTCTTAATATTTAACAATACAGGCCGGAACTACGAACTTAATTTTAATTTTATTACTGCGTCTAGTACAGGATCGTTCATAAATTCTGTTTGTGGTTTTTATGGTTTCTTAGGGCCTTTATTTATACTTTATTAGCAGAGCTCTTAACAAAAATACAATACAATCTTACATAACATACATACATAATATTGAAATTACACAGACAGTTATTTAAAAGGTATTCTTTATGTGCTCTATGCAAAGCCTCTTAAAGATATATATATTCCTGCATTTTTTTATCTCACATGGTAAGTCATTAAACCAAATTAGATCTTTTCCTAGCATGGTATTGGATTTTATATATTCAATTTTCACATAGAAATCATTATTTATTGTAGCCCGCGTTTTATACGAATGAAAGTCAATCACATAATCTAATTTATTGATCAAGTAAGGTGGCATCATTCCATACTTTATTTTGAATATAAACATCAATGTATTATGCATAATTCTTTGTTCGATATTCATTAAATTCAGAACACTCAGCATAGTATTAATTGGTGTATATCTGCTACAACTCAGTATGGCTCTCATGCCTTTAAAAGAAATATTGATAAATTATCTTTTCATCCTTATTTTAGATGAAAAGATATTATTGGCTGAACTTTCTGTAATGTTTGAATTTGTTGTTTCTTGAGGAAAATAAATGTAGTTCCACAGTAATCGATATGTGGGGAAATCATAGACTTATACATAGTTAATTTAGCGAACATTGATATTTTATTAGATAACCGAAACAACAGGCCAATCTTTTTTGCCATTTTATTTTTTATATACTCACAGTGAGCATTAAAATTCAGTTCAGAGTCAATAATTACTCCTAAATATTTAAATTTGGTAACCTCCTCAATGATGCAGTGATTTATTGTGATATTAAGTTTTATTTTATTCAATTTTAACTGCTTCAAATTGTGTTTGGATGCTAAAATCATTTTTTTTTATACATTTATTTAACGTCGGCCTATTACCGCTACTGAGGCCTAACACCGACGCCTGTAGACGAGCTACTCCCAATCAGGAATTTTTGCCGAACCTCTTCCCTTAAGAAGAGTAGGGATCTTTTACTTGCCTAACATTTAATAGACAAGGGACCGACGGCTTTACATCCTCTCCGAGGGATGGTATATCCCCTATACAACCATCGCCTAAGGTCGTATAGTTTCCGCGCATACGCTGATATACAAGCCGCTGGAAGATGTGTGAGGCGAGAACGCGGTTTCCGTTGGAATGGTCACCCATCCAAGTACTAACTGCGCCTGTCGTTGCTTTACATCGCATACCGAAGTATGTACGTAGTAAAGAGGCACCTACGCTCGCCCCTCCTGCTACAATCATAAATTTAGTTTTATTCAAGTTCAGCTTAAGATTATTATCACATGTCCATTCATACACATTTTTTAAGTCTTCATTTAATTTATTCTCAATATCTTCTATTTTGCCTGTCACATACAACATTGTATCATCCGCAAACAGTTTGAGTTTGCATTTTTTACAATAATTACTAATATCATTAATATATAATAAAAACAGTATTGGAGCAAGTACTGACCCTTGTGGTATTCCGTGTTTTATATTCATTTTTTCTGAATAAAAGTCATTAAATTTAACTATATGTTCCCTGCTGTCAAGGTATGATGTAAACCATTATAATACTGTCCCCTCAATTCCATACTTTTTTAGTTTTAATATGAGTAGATCTTTATATACAGTTTCAAATGCCCTTTTGAAATCCAAAAATATGAAGTGATGTTTCACAAGAATGGGTTTTCCTAAAGCCAGATTGTTCACTTTTAATGATATCATTCTCCTGAATAAATTTCATTAGTTGGTTTCTAACAACTAATTCTAATAGTTTCTCGGGAATTGGTAAAAAATTAACTGGTCTAAACTCAGAGCAGATGATTGTATTATTAATTTTTTCAATTGGTATGATTGTCGACAGCTTCCACACGTTTGGGAAAACACCTGATTGAAGTGACACATTAATGACATCTACAAGCATTCTTCATTTCTAAAATTTCAAGCATGTCTAGGATTTTTTCATTATTTGCATTATGCAAAAATTTAACACTACTACCGTTAAAAACGTGATTTTGCTCAATGCAATGTTCGGGAAACCAGCTGATTTTTTATTATATAAAATATACTGTTTGTGTTCTCTTAACCTCACATCTATGCTACGGCCACTCTGACCTATATATACGGCATCACAGTCGTCACAGTTTATTTCATATACCCCCAATTTTTTAATATCTTCTGTCTTTTCTTTATTATTAACCAACAAGCGACCTAAATTATTTCTATTCGTTGATATTGTATTAATACCTAATTTATTTAGTCTATTACATACTGAGTTGCTAACCTTATTTACATAATTTATAAAATGCCACTTTCTGTTTTCTATATTTGGCACGTTTTAAAGCGTCTAAAATAAATTAAAACTGAAAAACCACCCTTGAAAATCACCAATCCTTTTTTTTTTCTAGGTCGCGTTCTGTGTAAAATTTTCTCTCAAAATCTATTTTTAATGCACTAGAAACCTTTTAAGACATTTTATTATTATCATTTTTACGAACATTTCCGCCATGGGAAGTTTACATATGTTCTTATTATTATTAATACAATTTATTTCAATTAATTTTTAGTAATTTTGCTATAAGCAGAACGATGGATTGTTTGTAAAAGTATTTCTCTGCACATCGATTCATGGCCGCCAAAAAAACAACTATGCTTTGAACTAGGTAAACTAGCATTAGTCACGACCCGCTCACGTAAATATTATTACCAAAAAAGCGCCTGAAAGAAAACACAGCGATCTAAATTCATTATTTCACGACCGCTCCCACTACATGCCCAAAGTATAATTATAGAAACGGGTAGAAAACACGTCGAGAGTGGCACACCAGCATCGCCGAAATATTTCTGACGTTTCCACGTAAAACGCGGAGATCTTTCAGGTGCGGCGTTGCCAAGGTTAGCTTTTCAGCCTGCCTTGCTTCTCGGAGGATTCAGTTTCAGTCAGTTCGGGCACTCCAGCGCCATCTACACATATAAAACTTCCGACCCGTCTTGCTCTTTGCTCCACTTCTGGTCAAATCTCACTAGAAGGCAAGTTAGCAGTATATCACACAATGGTAAGTAATATACACATAAGCGCACGCCATTTTCTTGTGCTTTTTAATTTGGATTCTGGCGATGGAGCAGCCGAAACTCAAAGTTCGCGAGCCGGCCTACGCCAGAGCTTTTAGATATTGGAGGCAGAAGATCTATAAAGCTAAAATAGTATTGATCTTTTTTTCTTGTACCAACTAGATTTTTATTAAAATGCCTTCCCTTTCAGATTTCTTAGAAATATTTCACATCTAGGTATTTGCAATGGAGTTATGTTAGTTGTGAAGTGTCTATGTGGATTTTATATGTGCTTTCATAAGTGTACAGTGCAGGACAACTTAAATACACCACCCGTTTTAAGTATCGACGTGGAATTGCTGGAAAGTGACAAGTGATGAAACCGGTGCTTAGCTAGAGCCAGATTTAGATTTTTCGCAAAGGTTTTAGATATAGCCACACAGGATGTTCCGTAATTATTATTGAAAATTTTAAAGAACAATATTATTCAGTTTATAGTATTTCGATTCCGATAAGAAATACGTAAGCAGACTTACGAGGGAGCGATGTCCGGTAGCGTGCTCAAAATGCCAAGGAATAATTAATTTTTGTGAGATTCTAGTACCTCCTTCGTCTCTTTCCAACGATACACGATATTATGCAACTATCTATCGTTTCTTGAGATTCAGACCACATTTCGTCAAAATACAAGATTTTAACTATGGTTAATTTGATAAATTATTTATTTCAGTGTGATCGGTAGAAGAAAAATAACTGCTTTTCTAAAATTTGAGTAATATTAGGCTTGAGATAGAGATAGTTGCGTATCCTTGTCATTTGAAACATTGATGTACAATTTTTAAATACTCATTCTTGCTAAATTTACTATGATTAACGCGGATATTGGGCCATCTTTAGAGCGAACAATATCACTTACTCATTGACCTTAAGAAGCAAACTTTCCTGTAACTGCTCTAGTGTGTACAACTTTCAAAAATTAAAATAGAAAAGATGAAGTTGAACTTCTGTCTCAATTTCTTAAGTATAAAATGTAGTTCCGTTTTTCAGCTTCGATTGAAGTTTAAATACCTACAAACCACTTTTTTAAATAATTGTTTAAATTCTTCTCCAAAGAAATTAAATTATTATTATTATTACAGATCTTATTCATGACCTTATTTGTTTATTCATTTGGATGTACCTTCAACAAAAAAATATGGGATATATTTAACTTATTTTGCACTGTCAAGTAAATGGTTAACAAAATTAAATAAACTGTATACTTGTCATGATCTATGTTCTAATCCTGTGACGTCTATTGTGAATAACATGTTTTATGTATATGTAGGATTATGGACATATCCGTATTTAATATATCTAATATATTTATTGAAATATACAAGGTGATTGAAGACAGATGAATTCATATTAAGAACATTGTATGCAACTTTATCGAGAAATTCATAATTCACAGCAATTTTGATATATTTCGGATGTTTGTTCACATGAAAGAATAACTACTTTTTTCATTGCCAATAGATACAATTTAGTACAATAAATATTGTAACCGCATTGCTGCATGATTCAACAAGTTGTCACATGTATCCATAAAATAGTCACTTTTTTGGTCACTTGAAATATGTAAAAGGAGAAATTAAAAATCACTCGCTGTTACATATAGCATAATATCAATCGCTGTTCTCAAAAATCGCATATCCACTTAGAATGTTCTTGATCTGAGATATTTCTGTACTATTTTGAGGCCAATATCACCCTGTATATCCACGTGAGGCAATTGTTTCTTTGTCTCTTATCAGAAGCTTGCAAAAACCATTATCTAATTATTTTATGTATTTCAGGCTGATCTTAGCGCCAGGGACGTCGAAAGTAAGTACTTATTTTTATTTTATTCACTCCTATAGCGTAAAGGATTTCAGTGATATGCAATACCGTGGTCTAAAATTAAATCGGCATCATATATGGCGTCAGCCAGGCCAGTACTCAACGCCGACTTCAGTATGTTCTAAATATAAAACTGGAATAAATGTTTACTAAAATTAGAGCGGGCTGTATTTATGTTTCGTTTCTCCGTAATTCTGTAATAGTGACCCATTTATTTGGTAGAATAATTATAATATACACGTGGTTTAATGTTTCATGAGTTTTGCCTGACATATATTTGGGTCTTGCGACCATTATTAAAGAATCTTAAAACTGACCCAAAAATGACCGTTTAAAATACAGTATGTCAATCGCTTAACCACGGACTCAGTTGATTGATCATAATTTACCTTTATCCAAAATCACAGCCCTTTGAAGCCCTCTAAAGTTGGAATTAAAAATATTTATTTTTTTAATATTGTGCAAATGGCTGCAAATATTTTTTTTCAATTGAGGTACAGTGAAATGTGTGTCAAAAGTAATAGTTTAAAGTAACAACTTTTTAAAATTAAGTTTTCTAAAGGGATGATTTGGGGGTAAACAACTTTTCCTTTATACCTCCTTTTTTAGTGGTGCGCCTATGGCTCTTTTGGTATATTATATTTTACATAAAATTTAATTGTACAACTTTTTTTATCTTGTTTTAATTTCGTTTGAGTAACTGTTTTATAATGATACTGAAAATACTAAACCATTGTCATACTTGTTAATTGAAAAGTGAAATGATGGAAATCGAGTGAAATCATTCATTTTATGGTCCTTCTTAATATCAAAGGTATCTGTGAAAATTCAGTAGATAGTTGAGAACTGTCATTTCTGTCAAACTACTTTAATGCATATCAATTATTGCTAACAATGGCACGTAATATGAGTTATTCCAAAACCTTATTTACAAGACCGAAACATATGTCAGCCAAAACTGAACAAAACTCATGAAACAGTAAACCAAGTGTATATTATAAGTATTCTATTGAAAATGTTTCATCAAGAACTTACCGCAGATTCAATCCAATTCATTTATTTGGTTAGAGAATACCACAGTTTTTCATTTCACTCTATCCGTGCTAAATTCATCGTTCAAAAGTTAGCACTCTTTGTTCCCGAGTTTCAGTAACTTTATCTTCTAAATTTATCTCAAAAACTTGTTTACTTGACACCTATCAATTATTTAGCTGAAAGTAATGACTGGGACGCGGCGATTACAGTTTTGTGACTGATACATGTTACTAACCTTAGTCGACAGTCATTTATTTATTTGTATCTACAAACTTTTCGTCAGTCAGTTAGACTATTAGGTATATTATTTCAATATCACTTTCAAATCCGTGACTTTAGAATTTCCCAACATGAACCATTTGAACGATGTTCAGTTTGGGGGTAGGTCGACGACACTCTATGCCTAATAAGTGAAATATCATGCATAAAAAAATACCTAGATGGAGCAATAGTGTTGAGCCAATATTGGCCTAATGTTGTAAATGCGAAAAACCTAACATCGAACCAGTAATATTTTATTTCTTATTTAGTTTACTTATTTGTATAATGAAAATTTCATTAAACAAAGTTTACTTGTGAAATAAGGAAGAAAAATCTCTTGAGTTGTACACTATTTTTCATAGACCTCCCACTAGTACGGTCGTGAGCAAAAAAAAATAGGACAAGTCTTATAACGATATTTTGCTAAAATCTAGTTGAGTACATCTAACTTTAATTTTTATGACATTGTCAGTTAGTTGTCATAATTTATTGCAAGTGTGCAAAAACTAATATGCCTCATATAAACGATTTAGTTAAATCTGGAGTTATTGCTAAAGCAGAAGATGGATGGTCAATGAGACAAATTGCACTGCGTTATAATATTGCAAAAATTCGCTGTATAACATTTTAAGAAAGTGAAATAGTAAATAATGCGTGAGAAAATATACTAATGATCATTGTATAAGGTTATTTAATTCTATGCCAAACAGACTTATAAAAATTATAAATAGAAATGGTGCAATAAGGAAATATTAATAGTTAATTTCTTGTTAAGTAGGATATCCTTTGTCCTTCGATCTAGGATTTCTACTAATCGTACGGTTTATTCTCCACTTTCTTAAAATGTTACACACCATTTTTTTGTTAATGTTATAACGCAGTGCAATTTGTCTCATTAACTATCCATCATTTACTATAGCAATAACTACAGCATTAAAATAAAAAATAAACTAAAAATGATATCTGTTTTATTTCGGCTACTCGTTACATATTCAAATAGAGACAGATTTACGTTAGAAAAAAAGTTGTCCTATTTTTTTCTGCTCATGACAGTACATATTTTTCTAATTTTTCATTCACACATCGTATCAAGTACTGTCATAAATTAATGTCAATGTCAGGGTAATAATATTTCTCCTAGGCATATTTAAAACAGCAAGTATTCTCAAACGGTTTCGAAGTCGAAGTAGATTTATTAAAGCAAGAAGTTGTGGTACACCAAAAATAAGAATGTTTACAAGAGTGCAGTTCCCAATCTGGGGATGTATAGCAAAATTATTTCTTTATATTTCTGGCTAGAGTATCCTCATTATAAAAACATGGCCATGAAATTACTGCTATTTGTAGTTAAAAAAAACATATTCGAATAATGAATATGAAATAATTCACAAAGCAAAATAACTTTTTATAAGTTTTTTGTCTTCAATGACGTCATGCAAGTAGTATAGTTTTTCTCTAATACTATTTTAGAAAGTACACAACTAAACTACACAACTAAAAATTATGTTGAGATAAATGTCATTCCAACACACTGTGTTGGAATAAAACTGTTGTATAAATAAGCAACTTTTTTTATAATTTCTAAAATATAGCCTAAAATATGTTTGGAGTGGCTATGCCACAATCAATCGTGAACCGTAGTCCTCGCCTTCTTCTTCAACTACAAACTTTTCGCTTGTGTGGAATATGGGCCATTCCACAACTTGTAGAATATACTATTTCATGTTTCTAAAATTACATGGCAACATCATTTTTCCACTAAACCGCCTTAACTATGTAGAAAAGTGAAAATGCAAAACTTCTTTTCAGGGGCCAACTTTGTCTTTTCCATCTACGATTTTGAGGGAAATGGCACAGTCGACGCTGTTAACCTTGGAGACATGCTCCGTGCCCTTAACCTGAACCCAACTTTGGTCACAATTGAAAAACTAGGTGGAACCAAAAAGAAGAGTAAGTTAATTTTTGGCACAAGACTTAAAGGCGATTTTTCAAATTCATTTTTGTTCTTCCAGATGAAAAGAAACTTAAGTCAGACGAATTCCTCCCCATATTCAGCCAAGTAAAGAAAGACAAAGAACAAGGCAACTACGACGACTTCTTGGAATGTTTGAAATTGTACGACAAAGAAGAGAACGGTAGAATGATGTCTGCTGAACTTGCCCACACACTTCTTTCCCTTGGTGAGTCAAGAATGAAATATTCTTTAACGCTGTATATATCATATGAAGTTGCTTCGCCCCAGGTCGCGCAATCCCCTCCACGCCTCTTTATTAATAATTACTTCTTTAACTTCTAGTAATATTTTTAAAAATTTCTCTTACGGGAATAAGACTATAGACATTTGTAAACAACTAGGGCTTATTTCAAGCTAATGGGTTTATCTGTTTATTAATAAAATGGTAGAATTCAATAGTTAAAATATCCTGGCAATATTTTTAATATATATCCATGACCTGATACTGATGAGAACTAATAAGTTCGAAACCGGTCTATGTCTGGTCAGGAGTTGACAAATGATAATTGACTGCTGATCCACTAGAGCTTACAGGTGTAATTCAATATAGGTCGGGGCATTTGCTCGCTAAATAGTTCTGTTTAGCATATGTATACAGGGTGTACCAACTCTATTTAGACAAGTATTATCTCAAAAATAGTTAGACATAAAAAGATATGTTTAATGGAAAAGTTATTCTGTTTAAAAAGATGCATTTAACCATTTTATTTTCAATTGTACAAGGTGCTTCAAAAAGATGGCAGGTTATGCAATTTTACTTTTTCAAATGGACCATCCTGTATATTTTTGCATTCTTGGATTCTCCTTTTATTTTCGAACAAATTTTATTAACCATGTCCTATACCTATCATTAACTGTTTACGATATATCAACGGTTTAATCTTGATTCAGTCATGTTTAATATTCTTAAACTAATAAGGCAGGCCTTGATTACATACTAAAACAAAAATTATTGACTGTCATTCTGGGCGATTAATTGGATCATACTTTTATGAAGGTACCCTGAATGGTGACAGATATTTGAGGTTTTTAAGAAATATTGTTCCTGGTCTTGTGAAAGAAATTCCAATAAATGAACGCCTCACTACGTGATGGCAGCAAGACGGAGCACTACCGCATATAATTCGAACCTTGTAACACGCTTCCTGACTGAGATATTTGGAGGGAACTGGATTGGTAATCAGGGACCTGTTAAAAGCCCTGCACGGTTACCTGATATGATCCCCTAGATTTTTTCTTATGGGGGTCCTTTAAAACAAGTTATATACGCTGAGAAATCAAATAATCTTAATGATTTAAAAAATAGGATAATTCATGCTTACCGTCAAACAACCCCAGATGTCATAGAGCGTTCTTGTATACGAGATCTTTTAAGGAGGTATTAATTGTGTCAAATTTGGGTGACAATTGGAGCATATTTTTTAATAATAATAATAATATTTACTGTTTTTTGTTTGTAGTATTCCTTATAATTACGTTAATATAAAAATGTTATTAAATTTACTGCAAATATCTCAACAATGATTAATGGTAGGTATAGGACATGGTTAATACATTTTTTATATATATTGTTACTTGTTTACAATTTTCAGTAAACGCTCTGTAGGTTCAAATAACTTGCAACAAGAATCTTCACAAACCACTATTTTATTAATCACTTAAGTTACAATAGTAAATCCTTAAAAATCACACAACTAATAATAACTTTCTAATATAAATTCACTACTTTTATATCACAACTGTACTTTACTTTTAAATCACTTGTCAACTCTTATCTAACCAAAAAACTGTCCCGCCTGCTCAACTTCACTTCTTTATATACACCGTTAGAATGTACCAGAATCCCATTCCATAACATTCTAGAACGGATTGAAATTCTCCACAGTTTTCTATTACGTCCTAGATGGCGGTTCGTCAATCGGCTCAGAGATGGCGCCACCCCACCTACCGGCTATCAACAGAATAACAGGTTTCCCTTCACCTTGCTCAGGAACTTAATCACATCTCTTCCTGTTAGAGGGCAGCACATAACAATATGTTATATAACGAAATTTGCAAACACTCTAGAAGGCGTATTTCTCAACGGATCAAATCGAAACTTGGCAGGAATATACTTTGAATCCATATTTCGGTTAAGTTCGAAGATGGGCCCGAAGATGGGCCAAGTCGCCGTTTTCGTTTCAAAATGGCGACGGGTTAAAGTTTTTAAAAAAATTCTAAAGATTTTATTTCGAAGCAAATATATACATGTGATACATAGTTGGATAGTGCTCATATAGCCCTACAACTTTTATCTAAAACATTTTGCGCTAAAAACGCATAGGAGAAATTTTTAAAACGGCGGCGATTCCTCAAAATTTTATTTCGAATAAAATATGTACATGCGATATAGGACCTTTCTAACTGGCCCCTGCCATCGGGGTTTCTTTCATGTTCAGTGCATCTTCATAATGCTTTTCATAGCAGACCGAATTTTCTGAAATTCATTTTTCCCCACAATCACAAAAACATTTGACCGAAAAATATCGTTAGATTTTCTTTGAAATTTATGAAATATCGGTTAATTTAAGGATCGTCACTTCTATTTTGGATAAAAATTGACTTAGGATAATAATTACTGATATTTATTTTTGCAAAGAATTACCCGAATATATATTTTCAGGTGAGAGGTTATCTGACGCTGAAACAGAGGAAGTACTTGCTGACTGTATGGATAAAGAAGATGAAGACGGTTTTATCCCTTACGAACGTAAGTTTCTCTGTAAATGAACTGGTTCTGGATATAATGAATTTCCAAATGTCATGATTAAAGCTGTTTTAACTTTAATCCATGTATAGAAAATGTTCTTTCTATGCTAATGCGGTAAATTATGAAAGAGAAAGCATGTCTAGTATGTATTTTAATTATGTAAGAATATTACGCGGACAAATATGTAATATATAGACGCCAGTTAAATTTTTTCAATGGGTACAGTAATTGTCGATTTAGATTTTCCTTCAAAAGGGGTATTCCCACTAATTTTGGTAACAAATTTGAGTACAAAAAGCACATATTTTTTTATTTTTCCAAGCACGCTGTGGAAATCCGTATAAGATTAAAATAAATTCAAATTCTCGGTATGATGTACTAATCAGCCGACACCATTTCACATACTAACGGATGTTTTAAGTCCTTTAAGTCCTACGATACATTTCAATCGATCAATCTATTTAATGAATAGGGCCCTGTTCAAATCTGATCCTGATCAATCTGTGTCTAACTGTATTTTTGAACGACGTGGTGTTAAAAGAGAGACTTAATATAATTTTTTAGTATAGTAATAAAAACTAAGCTTTTTTATTTCTTCCTTTGGTAGCTCTAAATAAACCGAAAGCCAACAACTGATAAATTCTCGTTTGCACAATTTCATAACACCAAAAAAAATATTCTGTATGTGTGTTATTTTCCTAAAATCGACAATTTATGATAAAAAAAATAAAGTTTGCCTGTTGGATGCAAGTTTGTCTAATAAGTTGAACTCTGGATTCTCAAACTTTATAACGACAAAAAATATTTTTCTCCGTTGTACTTTCTAAAGAATCATATTTAATAGTCACCAAATTACACTTAGTGAGAATACCCCATTATAGGAAACTAACTAGACTGTCTACTATATTTTACAAATATAACTTTCTAATTTTTTAGTGGTTAGCAAAACCGCAAACAGATGTTTTACCTTAAGTGATAGTTATAATAATTATATTTTCTTGGCAATTTGCAGCATTCCTCAAAAAGTTGATGGCGTAAGCAGTTATATATAGTTTTTTATTTTTAAGTAAGTAGGTATTTTTGGATAGCTCGCTATCTACAAGCTCCGCAACTTAATCAACTATGCTTCTGCAGCTTCTGTATGTAATCGCACAATTCATTGCAGCTTTATTAAAAAAAATATTTAACACGTTTTGGGCTTATGGGATAAATTCGTCTACAACTATTTCATGAAAAATTTGCAGAAAAAGGCTTAAAACACAAAAGTTCTGTGACAGGGATGAGACACAAGTACCCCCCGTTTTCGAGGGCGCTGAATACGATGGTGATATTTTCAAGGTTCCCACTCCTCAGCAACTACCCTTAAACTCGAAAAACTACACCTGTTTCGCATTTATTCCATCGTGGGCATGCGGATCGGTTTTTTGGGCAGGATTTGGGTAGACCGTATGAAATTTAACAATGCAACATATGCCCATGGTTCAAACTACCCCTTCCCCTAATACCAAAAAATCCCCGAAAAAATCAAAATGCCAAAAAATTTGTTTAGCCCTGTTTTCGAGGGTGCTCAACAGACCTTCTCCAACCACCCCTAAAACCAGCCCTTTTTCATATTTCTTGATACCATTTACAGCTCCGATCCAATGAGTATCAAGAAAAATGAAAATTGGTGGTTCTTGGGGTAGTTGAAGAAGGGTGGGGGAGAAATGAATATTAACATCGTGTTGAGCACCCTCGAAAACAGAGCTAAATAACAACGTCATGTCATCTGTCGTGGTTAATATAGAGTAAATGATATAAATCCATGGGGCGATGAGGTCTTCAGAGCCCTATTCTTTACGCTTATGCCTTAAGCTTACAATTGAAATATACCTTCAAGTTGGGACGTAAAGGGACGATGAAAGGGGAACGTCGAGATGTACAGCGGTAAATGTAATGAGTAATGCTGTCGTTTCTTATTAATTACTATATCTCGCTTATTATTAATGCTAAAAATATGAGTGAAACATCACGGCAATCAGGAAGGATGACAAAGTAACTTTGCAAGAGAAAAATTCCTTGATAAAGTTTGATCTTTGAGTAAATAGGTGGGGAGGAAAGAGAGTAGTACGAATTAATTTTGGTAGTACCTCGAACAGACTTATGAGCGTTTGAAGTTGAAAATCTAATTTAGAGACGATGATTTCTGAACAATTATTTGATTTTATTACAAATATTGTTTGGCGGAATATAGAACATAACTTGTACAGAACAATTTTGGGGCAAATTACGTTGTCTGTTGTTGTATGTTGTATAAGTTTACTATTGCTAATGATTTACTAGTTTTGATTCTGATCGTATCTATATCTGACAACAATGGATCAATTACAGCAAAAAAATTTACTGTTTATGGGAACCATCTCCACTTTCTTATAACTTTGATAAATTGGTGTGGCACAAACTTGCAGCTTTTATATGTTTTTTTATAATGTACAACCTATTGTAAAACTAATACATTTTTTTCTCTTTAGTTACCTGAACATGTGCTGTTTTTAAAAACGGCTTTCCCAGCAACATCTACGTTCGAACACCAGAAGTCATTATGAAGATCATATCATCATGTATATTTAGGCATTGCCGACAACAACCGCAAAACTGATGTACAATTAAATTTATCTTAAATTATTTTATTTATTCTGTAAAAATATGTATTAAAGTTTTCGTTTAATATTGTATATTATTGTCATAAATAAAATTCCAAACACCAATTTGTTGTTGTAAATGTCGCAAGCATTTCTTATTACATTCACTTTATATTGTCTGAAAGTTATTTGTGGCTTTGTACGAATATTATGTCCTTTTATTTGGATTTTCTACCACATGTATTGTCCTTTTCAAAAACAAATTACCAAATCTACAAAATAATAGAATTATTAGAAAGAAGCCTCTGCGCCCGTGATGTTTACGTCAAAGGAACAATCAAATGTTATTTTTAACAAATAATATAAACACAGAAATAATGTATTTTGCTGACGTTTCTGAAAGTAGTATCTTTCCGTTTACAAAGCTTTTTTCGAAGAACTCATATTTGTTGTATATGTTAAATACATAGCTTTAAGATTGTGTTTATGTTATTTAAATATATACTTACTACTTACACAGAACTGATGATATTTTCTTTTAGATAATGTTGAGTTTGTTAAGTTCTTCTTCTATCATTGGTAGCCAGCTTATACAAATATCTACAGAACAATTCGATACGCATTTATCTTCATTTAATAAGATTATTGCCGATTCTTTAATTATATGTCCGTTTTCCGAAGAATGTTCACAAATCTTTGATTTCTGAATTTCATTCTTTCTAATGTAATTCTTGTGCTCATCCAACCTCACACTGAAAGATCTGAATGACTCATCCACATAACATTTATCACATTGTATGACTGATGGTCGAGAGGTGAGCGCACTTGCCTGTCACCCAAAAGTTCCGGGTTCGATCCCCGGTCGTGGCAGTGGAAAATACTGTGAGAGGAATTTTTCCACTATATACGGATATTGGGTGTGTGTTCCTTGTCTCTAAATGTGTAGACCTCTCCCACACAAGGCTCTTCTAGAGCCTTCCGGGATAAAGGGGGTCGTCATTACCTGTGGTGTATTTATTATTTATTTATTTATTATAACATTCGGACGGGTTATTGCAAATACAGTTTTTTGAATTCTGCTCCCGGTTTATGGATTTTAGAAAATGAGTTCTATCCGCAGGATTTTGGTATGACAACGTCACATTCGCAGAGGCTTTTTTCCAATAATTCAATTATTTTGTAGATTCGGTGATTTGTTTTTGAAGAGGATAATACATGTGGTAGAAAATCCAAATAAAAGTAAAGAATATTCCCTTTATAATTTTAACTTTCTTCATATTAACAGCTTTTTGTACAATGTGAATAATATCACAGCGGTTCTGGCACAAGCTGTTTTTTGCAAGCTTTTTTATGGAAAAACCTATAGACGCGGCGTATGGAAAAACTGCCTCAGAATCTCTTTTAACTTGCAAAGTCTATAGCCCTATTTAAACAGACAACCCTACTCGAGGTCCCTCTGCTAAGCTTGGGGGCGTTTTGTTATGACAGCCATTTCACATACCGTAGGCGCAGTGGGAGCATTAATCTTAGTATAAAAAACGAGTATGTGAGATCCGCTTAAAATTGATTGCATTATTAAAAAGAGAAAAAGTTAGTTTGAAGAAGTTAGGTGTTTTTCATAAAATGCAATATTAATTTTTTTTAACAGTCGAAAGCTTTGTAACCTCAGAATGATTTCAATAGTATGGACTTTAAATAGTTTAAATCCTTTATAATACATACACCCAGCTAGACAAGCTGAAATGGGTTACGAAAATCAAATAAATATACTTCTTAACAACTCTTAACAAGCCCGGTATAGTACTTAGTTTTTGTAGTCTTCTTCTTGCAGTGCCGTATCCGTTCAACGAATGTTGGCAATCATGTTCGGTATTTTGACTTTATTAACCGCCGCTCTGAAAAGCGCGGTCGTTGATTTTCCAAACCACTGTCTTAAGTTCTTCAACCAGGACGTTCTTCTTCTTCCTGGGCCTCGTTTTCCATGATTTTACCTTGGATTATCAGATGTAGTGTATATGTTTCTGGATGTCTCATTATGTGGCCAAAGTATAATAGTTTCCCCTTTTTCACAATATTAATTACTTCCTTATCATTACCCATTCTACGCACTACTTCTATGTTTTTAACGTGGTCCACCCAACATATCCATAGCATACGTCGGTATACCCACATCTCAAAAGCCTTAAGTCTCTTAAGGGTGTTTTCTGTAAGAGTCCAAGACTCCACTTCATACAAGAGGACTGAGAATATATAACAGCGAACCGTCCTTATTTTCAATTCCATATTTAGGTCATATCCACAGAAAACCTTCTTCATCCTCACAAATATTGTTTTTGCTTGCTCTATTCTTGATTTTATTTCAATCGAGTGGTTCCAGTCATCAACTAGAAGCTGTCCCAAATATTTCATTCTATGCACCCTTTCTAAACGTTCTGTCCCAATCCATAGTTCTCCATTAATGTTTCTTTTGCTCCAGGCCATAATTTTCGCATGTGTTGATTATTCGGTCCAAGAGAAGCTGGAGTCCCTCAATATTGTCTGACATAAGTACTGTGTCATCTGCATAACGCAGATTATTCACTGTAACTCCGTTTATTATTATAGTTTTTGTAGTACTTAGCTGTTATTTCTAAAAAAGCTAAATTTGGGCAAATCATACTGGTTCGATTAAGAGTGATTAGAAAGCACAGTGCTAAGTAAATCTAGCAGCGTGTAAGTTAGGATTTTATGTACTTAGCGGAAGGATACTATATTTGTTAATCGGTCAAAAGGTTAATTGCCAATAAAAAACAGAAGTACTGTGTTAAACTTTATATATCATTAAATAATAAAATAAAACATCGTAACCTCGTGCCATGTAAGAATATAGAGCGATGTCTTCTCCGTTTCTTTATTTAAGCCGCCGGCTTCTTCTTCTGTGGTTTGAGAGGTGGGTCCAGCTCACACATTCTTCTTAAGAAGGCTAGAATACAAAATCGTAATGAGTAAACTACCAGGCAACTGCGTTATAACTCAAACTGTAGCATTTTAGGCAGCCATATTTATTTCAATTTTTTTGCCTTTTACCATTTTGTTAATAAACAAATTAACATTTGGACAAATGTTTGCAATTTCGTAAATCGAAGCTATTGAAATGTAATAGTAACCTCCAGAATTACGGTGCAGATGGAAAAGACAATAAAAACTTTACGAGCTCATTATTAACGCCGGTGAACCATTTGGTATGGTGTCATCAAACAAGTCGACGTACCTATAAAGGCGTGATTCAATTTGCAGGCGAAATAGTACATATCTAACGGTATTTTAGTGAGATCGTAAAGTTATTATTGCGTTTTTATCTGCACGGTAAAATTTCAAACGACCATACTAAAAGTTAAAAAAATAGCTATTGTTATAGAAGGGGGATTCCGCGGCCCAGGCGAAGCCACCTCATAAGATACACAAGGTTCACGAAATTTGTATCTACAACTTCGGACAAAGCTAAAACTTGTCAACATATTTATTTATTTATTGCATACACTGCTCAATAGGTAAAATACTCAATTATAGAACAGGAATAGAAAGTTATAAAAACAAATCATAAAAGTAGAGTACAATATAAAACATTGAAAATCGATATAAGACAAAAAAACAAACGAAAAAAAAGCATAGTGAATAATACAAACTAACAAAAACATCAATAAATGCAAAGTGTAAATTACAGATAATTAAAAACAAGTTTAATGAGGTACATGTGCAGTATTAACTCAGAAGAGGACAGAAGGAAACAAAGATTAAAATTCAGTGTAAGAAAAACAAAAGTAATTTGAAAGTATTTAAATTAATTAAAAATTTCAGCTTTTATTCATTAAGGCTGCAATTAAAAATATCGAGGTTGCTGCACAGTTTATTAAAATTGTTACAGATAGTGCAAAGGCGAATTTTTTAATAAGTTTGTATGTGGAGTGGGTAAATAAAAAACTTGGTCATTACGAGAATTTAATCTTGCGACGTGAAGATTTAATTTGCCAATTATTCCAGGAACATCAAGATCATTGTGTATCGTTTTAAATAAGAATACTTAAGAGACGTATATTCGCCTGTCTTCCAGAGTAGACAACGAGAACCTTTCAAGCAATTGACTCTGCGGAAAGCCAATAGCTGGATGGATACCATCCGACCTAAACCAAAGTAGTTTAACAAACCGGCGTTGTACTGCTTCCAGGTTGCTCTTAAGAACGTCATAACTGGGACACCAAATAAGTGATGCATATTCAAGCTTCGACCTCACAAATGATTGGTAGAGAATTTTCAATGTATCCGTATTAGTAAATTCACGACTGGTGCGAGCTATGAATCCAAGAGCCTTAAAGGCTTCAGAGGCTATGGTATCAATGTGGTTGGTAAATGATAATTTGCTATCAAAGATTACGCCTAGGTCGCGAAAAGTTGTAGGCCTCTGAAGAGTATCACTAACCAAATGATAGTCAAAAATAATCGGAGATGTTTTCAATGAGAATGACATTACGTTGCATTTACTAGCATTCAAGGGTAGTTTATTTACTAAGTACCAGTTGTTTACTTTACTAAGACAAGCTTGAAGTTGAAAACAATCATCAATATGGGTTATAATTGAAAAAATTTTAAGGTCATCAGCATATAACAGGCAAGGCAAATCAATCTCGTCCATTATGTCATTGATAAATATGTTAAAAAATAAGGGCCCCAAGATGGATCCCTGAGGAACACCAGAGGTAGCAGCAAATTCAATTGACTTGAATCCATTAAGAGTAACGTACTGAAACCTATTTGTTAAATAAGACTAGAATAAGAGAATTAATGAGTATGAAAGGCCAATTCTCTCTAATTTGATTAAGAGTAACGGATGGTCTAACCTGTCAAATGCTTTGGAGAAATACGTATATATGACATCAGTCTGGCGATGTTCATCTAAAGATTCAGAAATATACTGAGTTATACAGAATAAGTTAGTCGTCGTTGAACGCCCCTTCATGAATCCATGTTGGTGAATAGATATCTTAGACTTAATTGAACAATAAATACTGTCGTGAAGTAGAATTTCTAAAACTTTGCAAAAATTACAGATTACAGAAATAGACCTAAAGTTTTGAATATCTAATTTATTCCCTTTTTATAAATAGGACAGACTTTGGAAAGTTTCCATAAGTCCAGAAATTGACAATTTTTTAAAATTAGGTTAAAAATTAGGGTTAGAGGATATGCAAAAATAATAGCACAGTCTTTTAATAAAAATGCTGGTATGGAGTCGGGACCTGCAGTCATTTTAGGTTTAATGCGTTTTAAGGCCTGGAGAACTCCTGCCTCCTGAAAAAAATGTATATTAACAGTAGGGTTATTATTTGGACAATCGTTATCGACAGAATTATTCACGGCCTCTAATGAGGAATCAGAATATGATGAAAAAATCTGGCAAATGCATCTAAAATATCATGCGGACTATTAAGCGAAGTCAGACTTCCCGTCTGACCTTTTTAAACTCCTCAAAAAGATCATTTGTTTCGGAGTACATTTTTCTGAGACGTTACTTAAGCCTATAACATATAAAAAAGTTCGTCCATTATGCAGTAACTGTAAAAGAGTACTTAAACGAAACATTTTCTAATAAATGGACTGGACGAAGAGATGTTGTTGAGTGACCAGCTAGATCACCAGACCTGGGTGGTGTGAGATATAAAAATATCTGTACACTTCTCTATTTCATTCCCGGCTCTTCAAAATATTACGCCTTGGCGTTTTTACTGGTTGCAACCTATACTATACAGTTAAATTGGTTACATCAGAGTTGCCTCAAGGTTCCGTTTCAGGTCCTCTACGCTACAGTGCCCTATTAAAGGGTAATATAACAAGATTTCGATAAATAGTCGGCTATTATATTGTCATCAATTTTTCGAGAGTGCGATGGTTGTCAATTTGACAAGACCATATTTGGCGTTAATAATCTGACTAAATCCCGAGAGCTTTAGCTCGAGGGATTTAGTCTTTGATTATTAACGCCAGATGTGGTCGAGGCAAATTGGAGAGCACTCGAGAAAAATTGTGACAATAGCCGCTAATTTATCAAGGTTGAGTTATATTTTATCAGATTATTTCTTGAATGAGTTAATAATTGGAGATATATAAATTTCTACCTATTTAATGAACATAAGAAACAGCTATATAATATGTTTATTAAATTAAATTAACAAATAGGAGTAAGCAAACAAAAACAAATTTAATTAAAATAATCACACAATTATATGTTATATTAAATATCAGCGACTATTTTCAGCCAATGCCATGGCGACGAGAAATAGTCACTGATATTTCCCGTTGCTATGTAGAGTTCAAAATATCCACTGATATTCCTCGGCAGGAATTTCAAATATTGTGATTGGTTAAAAAATTCGATTTGACACATGAAAGAAATAATCATCGAAATTGACGTTGACTCTGGCTTGCATATGCAATCAACTCCAAATTATAGAGAGCTCTAGTTTTCTTTAGCTTGGACAAAATATTGGTTTTCAAGGAGAACTTCTTTTTCTCCTAATTGTAAGATAAATCACCTACATTTGGAATTTACTGTTAGTGGCTACACTGGCAAATCAAATCAAGAATCAGTTTCAATTTTGCCCGTATAAAGTATACAATGTAATATCCCAAATTACATGGGTCCAAAATTATTTAATCATTTACCAACAGAATGTAAAATTGCTAGAAATTTGCTAGATTTTAAAATCAAGTTAAAACTGTTTTTGTTGTCAAAATGTTCTGTTTCTGTATGTAATTCTTTTACCTAGTTTTTTAGGGTATGTGTTTTATTTCTATTTCATTATTTTTTTGCGTAACTTACTATTCCTATACAACTATTATGTTGTCATTATGGAAAAAAATCAAAGAACCGGGACGAGCGAAAAAAAACTTACGTATATATTCAATTTGTCCTTCATCGTCCTCCTCGTCTAAGCAATCCTTGAATAACTCATCTACTTCCGGATCCGTTAATTTTTCTCCTGTAACAATCAAAAAGATACGTGTTAGAAATATATTATATGTAATAAAAAAATAATAACATTCCATAAATTCTATATTCACTGTTAAATAACAGAACTACCAAACTGATTTGAAATTAGAAAATGTTTATTTATGTTACATGGGATGATATTATTAAGGTACCAATGGGAAGGATTGCAGAAGCTTGTAGACTGACGTGTGTAAGAGCACAATTATTTTAATAAACCTACCGTTTCTGGCGTACTCGATAGAGGGACGCTGGTCCTCAATGACGTCATGAACTGGATGGCATGTGTATGTGTCCATCTGGAGTGACCACGAGCGTGAGTGCCTGTGTTATGGGTGTTCATGTGGTGTCGTGGGTGGTTCATAGGGGTGTCATAGGTAGTTCATGGGAGTGCATGCCTGTAGAAAAAACCTTAAAGCTGTACCCGAAGTTATTTCAGACCTGTTAATACAATACGATAGGTTAAGATTGCTAGATGCATGCATCCACGATAGGTAACCTAACCTATCGTGGTTCAGCTTCAGGTACAGCTTTACAGCTTTTTATATAGGCATGCACCCCCATGAACTACCCATGAACCACCCACGACACCCCATGAATACCTATAGCACGGGTATTCACACTCGTGATGACTCCTGATGAACACATGCCATTCAGTTTATGACGTCATTGAGAACCCCCGTGTTTCGGTACTGAGTGCGCCAGAAACGGCTCTGCCTATCTACTTGTGGCAAACAACATATTTTTCTATGGCTACCCAAAAATTGATAAGGGTATTGTTACTTGATAAAACATTTATTTAACATTGAATACGTTGATTGACAGACCTGAAAAGTTAGTTTGGGCAATCAGTCTGTGTAAGTAAAATTCGTTATGTATTGCTTTCATTACATTACTAGAACGTCAATGGAACTACATTGTAATTCGGAATTTGTTCTTGGTCAATCATTTTCAGTAACACTGTATATAATTACCTAAACTCAATAAAGAGTGAGCCAATTCTCCAGCCAGCATATGCCCATCCTCAGCCTTATCGTAGAGTTTAAGACATTCAATGAAGTCCTCATAACAGCCTTGATCTTTAACTTCTTTTTGTAGTTGGCTGAGAATGGGAGGAAGTTCCTCAAATGTAAATTTCTTTTGACCTGAAAAAAAAACAAAGAAGTGTTTCTTAAAAGTTATGCACCTTGAAAAAAACCTATAAAATGAGACCAATTTCATCAAAATCGGTTAAATTGTTTATGAGTCATTGCAAGAAAACATGATAAAATCGCTGTATTTTCAGTTGTTAATAAACAATAGGAAAGCATGCTTCATATACTTCTTACTACGGGAAAATCGAAGCCCAGTCAGGCTATTTATTTTTCGATTGCAGCAGACACTGGACCGCTAGATGGCGCCTGCTGACTATTTTACATGTCGCTATGTTAACGATACCGAGATGTACCAAATAGTCAAAGGATCCTCGTATAGTTCGTCACATGCCTACCTTGCACTGACGAGAGCCAACAGCTCGAAACTGCAGCCTGCAAGTGGTGTGGAACAACTGGCACGAGAGCTCCTTTAAGTAGGATCAGTCTCACGGCCGGTGTTTGTTGCAATCGAAGCATTAACGTTTTGTTGGTAATACACAGTTATTACACTTAACACGCCAGGCTTGTAACTTGTGCTCGGCGGGGCACATAGCCTGGAGAGTAGCTGTTGGTTGTAGTCTGGTTACGTTCCTTACAGTAAAATAAGGATTTTATAGAGGACTTTTCCTACTGACATTAAATGTTGATTCTTTTATCTCGAATAAAAGTGAAATAATGAAATAATTTCCATACCTTCTTTTTCCGCCAAGCCCAACTTTTTCAAGGTTTCCACACTTGGATTTACTCCACAGCAGTACATGATTTTGCCAAGTAAAGTTCCATCGAGAGTATTATCAGTTTTAAATACCTCAAACGCGAACTCCAATGCTGGTGAAAATAAATTTATATTAATAAAACAAGCGTAGTAATAAAAAACAAGAAACTTATTGGTATTGGGGACTAGTGTAACTATATAAAGAGTATTTTAAATACTTCTATTATTACGAAGAATATCGTTAAGAAATGATTAATGGCGAAAAAATTATAGTTTATAAATCTTTATTTCTGATAGCATAGTTCCATTTAAAAAAAATTCCATCGGACCCCTACGGAAATGAAAATGAAAATTAAATTCCGTTTTTTGAAAAAAAAAAAATACTGGTACCTATCAGTAATTCAAACAACTATTTTCTTCTTTACAGACAAGTCTACAACCTTACTAATAATTTCCATAGCCTACTTAGTTCTATTACATCGCATTCATCTGACGCGGCCATTTTGAAAAAATTAAAAAATTGTTCGTATCTCACTTACTTTTTGAAGTTTTTTACATCTGAAAAAACTGTTGCACTTAGAAATTCATGCTTAATGAGAAACCATAAAAAATATAGTCATTCCATTTAAGGAAAAAAAAATTATGTCACTTCCGGTTCAATCGGAAGTGATATTTTCATTCCTGTTAGTCTAAAAGTAGCCCATTATTGTCTAATTCATGTGCACCAAGAACCAAATTTTTAAATACAAAACCAACCAAAATATTGGGGGCGTACATTGACTCGTGGCCACCCGGTATACAGGGTGTAACGCAACTTATCAGAAAAATTTTAACCATACTATTAAAGACTATTAAAGATTAAAGAAGAAGAATTTAATAAAAGTCCAACACAGAAAAAGATACAAATTGTTAAAATTACAAATTAATGGAAATATTAAAATAACATATTATTTCTATAAAAACTGTTCAAAGTTCTGTTCATCGACATCCAAGCACGCCTGAACCCGTCTAATCCAATTTTGTCACACTAGCTGAAGTGTTCTGCCTTCCTGCTGTTCCCGAAGACGCAGGTTATGGACAGCTGTTGTCACGTAATACATCGATATTGTCAATTTCGGTTTGGTAGACTTCATTTTTTAAATATCCCCACAAAAGGAAGTCAAGAGGATTTAGATCCGGGGACCGCGGAGGACAAGCTATGGGTCCATCCCGTCCGATCCAACGTATTCCGTTTAATTGGGCCGAGTAATCTCGGACTACTAAACGATAATTTGAGGGCGCACCATCATGTAAAAACCACCATGGACTTCGGACCTCCAAGGGCACATCGTCAAGAAGACCAGGAAGATCATTACAGAGAAACTGCAGATATTGCTAACCATACATCTGATTTGGTAATATGAACAGACCAATTAGGCGTTCATCAATGTTCAAAGTGATTCCGAACTACTGGATGAGGATTCTCAATGGTCTAAACGTGCATATTAAGTAGATTGGTTATACCATTACGCGTAAAAATAGCTTCATCAGTGACCAAGACATCCACAAATTTTCATTAATTTGTTTAACAATTTGTATCTTTTTCTGTGTTGGACTTTTATTACTTCTTTTTCCAGAAACCGACATCTTATTTAAAGGTGAATGTATGGTTAAAATTTTTCGGGTAAGTTGCATTACACCCTGTATATATTGCATTAGAGAAAGCCTTTATACAAAGCAAAATAATATTTTTTCTACGTTACATCGATAAATTAGCCATTTCGCGAATTTGCAATCCCTGAGGGAGTTGGGGGGTGCAGAATTTGTTTTTTTAGGTTTTTCTGGTTTTCTTGGTTTCCGGTCAAAATATTAATGAAAATTGCACCAGCACAAATAACACTGTAGATAAATAGACACTTTATTCTGCTTTTTTTCAAATTGCCACATTTTGGAAATTTTTTAAGGGTGGCCAAAAATTGTGTAAGGGATGAAATTGTCTGTCGATTGTGTTTCACCACTGTTTATGGGTTCAATTAGAAGGAAAAATGGTTGACAGACATTTTCCTCCATAATTCCGAAAATTAGGTGAAAAAACATCAAATTTTGAAATTTTCCCAATTTTCAAAGCCGTCTAAAAGAAATTATGGTGAATAGTTTTCTGTCGATTGGATTTTGGTACTTTTTCCATCTGGGGAAACAGGTTGGAAAACACAGACATTGGACCGCTAGACGGCACCTGCTGACTATTTTACATGTCGATATTGTAAAAATACCGGGATGTACCAAATAGTCAAAGGATCCTCGTGCCGGTCGTCGCATGCCTAACTTGCACTGACGAGAGCCAACAGCTCGAAACTGCAGTCTGCAGGTGATGTGTGACGACTGGCAAGAGAGCTCCTTTAAGTAGGATCAGTCTTTCGGCTGGTGTTTGTTGCAATCGAAGCATTAGCGTTTTGATGGTAATATGCAATTATTACACTTAACGCGCCAGACTTGTAACTTTGGTTGCAATCTGGTTACTTTCCTTATAGTAAAATAATGATTTATAGAGGAGTTTGCGACTAAAAATATTATGTTTAATATTCCGCCCTCTAAAAGCACATTTGAACTAGGTTGGAAAAGGTTTTGAAAGGTCTTCACATCTCGGACAGAAAAATTTCAAAAGAAATTCGGTTATTTGCCCATAATTTTGAACCCCGTGGACCGAATGAAAAAAATTTAGCAGTGGGTTTCTGATGAGTCCTAGAATGTCAACGGACAGGTTTCACATTTCGTCCATTCGGAGTGACCTTCTCGGGGTCATAAATTCTACAGATCACGACCAATAGCTAAACAAAGGATACGAGTGGTTCAGGGGGACCTTCCGCACCATCTATCAAACCGATGGACGTCCACGGCATCTCGGAGTTTTTAGCATTACAGCTCCCTGACTATTAACCATGACTTGCAATGTTTCAACATCAACTGCTGTTAGTAACATCGATGTATCATCAGCAAACATCGTTATCGTTGTTTGGGGTGTATCTTTGGGAAGATCATTTGTAAAGAGTAGGAATATAAGTGAACCCAAGACCGAACCTTGGGATACACCCACATTGACCTTATTCTCTTCCGATATTACATCATCAATTTTCTGTCCGTTAAAAAAAGATTTTATCCTTTCAAGTATCGCACCTCTGACACTTAAGAAAAACATTTTCTGGATAACAAACTGAATAGAGATGGTGTCAAACGCTCGGGTTAAATAAAAAAATAGTCCGATCGCGTATTTATTTTTATCCATCTCGTTATAGATAGTTTGAAGAAACTGCACAGCGTCTCCACCGATTTACCATGTTGATTATTAGATAATAATTTATTTTTTAGTAGAAAGTTCATAACTCTATTAAAGACTATTTCTTCTAGGATTTCTTGTATAATGCATAGTAAGGAAATTGGCCTATAATTTTCATGATTATTTGGGTCATCTTTATTAAATATTGGTAAAACAATAGCTACTTTTAAGACTGATGGAAAGTGGCCCTTTTCGAGAGATTTATTTATTGTGTATGTTAGTGACTCTGCAATACAATCGTAAGACCTTTTTATGAATTTGGAAGATATTCCATCCACGCCGCTTGATTTTTGATTATTTAAATCTTGAATTAATTCTGTACTTCAAAAACTGTAACAGGTTCCATCAAAAGAGATTTTTCAGACATATTACTTTAGTGCAGTCGAGTGAGATTTTATTTCCAAAATAATCTTCGATGTTGTCATCGGCTACATGATAGACATAGTTTGCTAAATACTCTGAGACTTTTG
Source organism: Leptura quadrifasciata (assembly GCA_963675555.1). Lineage (NCBI taxonomy): Eukaryota > Metazoa > Arthropoda > Insecta > Coleoptera > Cerambycidae > Leptura > Leptura quadrifasciata. Next base: position 4,655,157 of record OY776681.1, on the reverse strand, counting down.
GAAATATTTTCATTACTTGATTTGATTCTTCCTAAAGTAGAGTTTACTATATGCCAAATCTCTTGTGAGGTGTTTTTAGAATTATATGTACAGGGTGTTGCATCATGAGAGGGACATAGCTTAATAGGAGGTAGAGAACATCAGTGGTAACCGGAACCTCCCATAGAAATGTCTCATTGGGCCTTCACTACGATGTTACAGGGCGTTTTATAATTTTTGGCCAAACCTGTTTTTTGTCATAACTTTGACAGGGAATGAAATAACGGATTCATATTTGGTACGGCTAATGTACTAACGAGCCCCAAGAGGTACATTTATAAAAAAAATATATCCAGGTCCGGACTCACTATAATTTATGTTTCTTCTTTGCATCAATAAAACATCACCCTGTATATATTTTTTTGAAATTTCGATACGATATTCGAAAAGAGCAAGAAAAAACAAACAAAATGGCCTATTTCATTTTTTTGTTACACCTTCGTGGTTATTTAAATACGTTGTTAAATGTGCAAGAAAATGGATTACAGAACCCTATTAAATGGGAGGCACGTGAAATAAATAGTTTTATAACTAAAATTTGCAAAAATTCTATTGAGCCTAGGTGGTCTGGGTGAATCCTAATTCCGGCACGTTTTAAAGGTCCATATTGGTAAAAAACTGTGGTCCTAATAAGTAATCGGGTACGAAATAACAAAATTTTTAATCAATCACAGTAGGCTTGTTCAAAGTGACAGATAATAAAAAGAAATCTCCTAAACAGTTGAATAATTGTTTGTTAGTAATCTAATGTGTCAATAATCCGCATTTAGTTAGTGAAAACTTGTGAAAATATTTTAACTATGCCAGTAAAATTTACAAACGTGGAATATGCTGACATAATATTCATCTATGGTTTCTGTAATGAAAATGGTAGGTCGGCGGAAAGAGAATATCGGCTGCGTTTTCCTGGTCGTCGATGCCCTAATCATAAAACCTTTAGTACGGTGTTCCAGTATGCAAGACAACACGGAACGTTTCCTAATTCTGCAGTTGTGGAGCGTGTTTTACAACAAGGTGTGCAGGAACAAAACAATATTATAAACGTAGTTCAAGAAAACCCAAATATGAGCACTAGACGAATCAGTTTGGCAACTGGTATTCCTTATTGGCGACTATGGAGAACCCTAAAAAGAGAACGTTACCATCCATATCATATCCAACAGGTACAGCGTCTTCAACAAGGCGACGATATCCCCCGCCTGGTATTTTGTCATTGGTTGTCTAACCATCGCCCAGTCATTTACAGAACCTTATTTACAGATGAGGCACAATTTACAAGGGATGGAGTAAACAATTCACGAAATAATCATAAATGGGCACAGGAAAACCCACATGCGGTACGCCAACGCCGTTCGCAACACAGGTTTTCTGTAAATGTTTGGGTCGGACTTGTGAATAGACATTTGATAGGGCCACATTTTTTTGAAGAAAGATTGAATGGTGAAATTTACTTTGATTTTCTTCAAAACATTTTACCGAATATGTTAGAAAATATCGGTATAAGAGGCATGTTGTTTCAGCATGATGGGGCCCCACCACATTTTAACCTTCAAGTAAGAGGACACTTAAACAATGTGTATCCTAATAGATGGATTGGACGCGGGGTCCACATGAATGGCCACCAAGATCTCCTGATTGTAACCCTTGTGATTACTTTTTATGGGGCCACTTAAAAAACGAGGTTTATAGCATTGAAATTGAAAGTAGACAACATTTAATCCAGCGCATCGTTACAACCTGCGACGAAATATGGAATAATCCAGAAATGATACGTCGAGCAATTGGTGACCTTTCTAAACGCGCAAGAAAATGCACAGAATGTGGGGGAGGACATTTTGAAAATTTACTTTAGTGTCAATTACGTTTTATTTTTAAACACATTTAGTTATTGTTTTGTTATTTATTGTTAATTGAATGGAAAATATTTTATTTATTTAGATTTTAGTTTGTTCTCTTTTCCAATTTTTATTAAGTATAAAATGTTGATGATTTTCTTGATCAAAGTAACTGGTTGCTTAGGCCTAAATGGTTTAAATTATCTGTCACTTTTATTCTTTGAACAAGCCTACTGTGATTGATTAAAAATGTTGTTATTTCATACCCGATTACTTATTAGGACCACAGTTTTTTACCAAAATGGACCTTTAAAACGTGCCGGAATTAGGATTCACCCAGACCACCTAGGCTCAATAGAATTTTTGCAAATTTTAGTTATAAAACTATTTATTTCACGTGCCTCTCATTTAATAGGGTTCTGTAATCCATTTTCTTGCACATTTAACAACGTATTTAAATAACCACGAAGGTGTAACAAAAAAATGAAATAGGCCATTTTGTTTGTTTTTTCTTGCTCTTTTCGAATATCGTATCGAAATTTCAAAAAAATATATACAGGGTGATGTTTTATTGATGCAAAGAAGAAACATAAATTATAGTGAGCCCGGACCTGGATATATTTTTTTATATACATTTACCTCTTGGGGCTCGTTAGTAAATTAGCCGTACCAAATATGAATCCGTTATTTCATTCCCTGTCAATGTTATGACAAAAAACAAGTTTGGCCAAAAATTATTTAACACCCTGTAACTTCGTAATGAAGGCCCAATGAGACATTTCTATGGGAGGTTCCGGTTACCACTGATGTTCTCTACCTCCTATTAAGCTATGTCCCTCTCATGATGCAACACCCTGTATATATCTTTTATACGCTTTAAGACAATATCTGTTTACCGTGTCTTATTACAAGTTGTATCCAGTTACAACATATACAAAGTGAAGACTACTTAATAAAAAATGCCTCGAAATCTTTTATAGTGTGGTTGTTTGTGGCCTCATCAATGAATGAACAATAACGGTGTTTTATTGAGGGGGGGGGGGGGGTAAGTTCCTCACCTAATATGCTTAATATGATTAAATAATTGGTACTTACTCTCCAGATCTTTTTGTTTTAGGTCCCCCTGAAAAGAAATAAACATAATGTAAGTGTTATTTAGATATGTTTTATTTGCTTATATGAAACGTAATTAAATAGACCTTGTGTATATCCCATAATATTAAATTGTTACATTTTTGCCTGATTGGGTTAGATGAGGTTTGTTTCCCAAAAATTAATATTACATAATAATAATACAATATGCTCATACAGGCACGTACATAACATAGTGCACCTTAATCAAGACATTATTATTATTAGCCGTTACTCGAGTCCGAGTATAAAAATGTTACAGTCGATAAATTGTGTACAATAAAAAACAAGTAAAAGGTGTAGTCTATTGTAATTCCCATTCATCTACGGTGCACACGACTATGGCTATAGAGGCCAATTAGGGAGAGCACATGTCGACCGCAGTCAAGACAAACATAGACCTGGTTAGGTCTCGGATTCGGCCTTCTTGCAGCAACATTTCCTTGATAGCTGGCCACAACCCCTCGCCATTCGGTTCTGTCCGCTGCAAGTTGTTCCCATTGCTCGTCTGCAATACCGCAGGATTTTAGATTTTCATAAAGAGCGTCTGTGAACCTCTTTCGTTGACCGCCACGCCTTCTTCTACCGCTTAGCAATTCACCATAAAGTGTACATTTAGGAAGGCGGTTATCATGCATACGATGAACGTGACCTGCCCATCTTAGGCGTGCTCTTGAAATAAGCACCTCAATTGGAAGGCTGTTTGCTCTCCTGAGTACTTCCACGTTTGATATGTGATGGAACCAACGGATTTTCATCATACTTCTGAGATGTCTTTGCTGAAAACGTTCTAATTCTTTCACATGACGACGGTAAGTGACCCAGCTTTCACATCCATATAGCAGTGTTGGAATGACAACTGCTCTGTAGACAGCCATTTTCGTTGACAAAGCAAGGTCATGGTTGTCAAATACTCTCTCTCTAAGTCCCCAGAGTGCTCTAGATGCAGTGTTAATTCTATTGCGAATCTCGCTGTCCATGTTTGCTTTGTCATTAACAACGTTGCCTAAGTAATTGAACTGATCCACCACTTCAAGAGAATTTCCGTTAAGTGTAATGTCTATTTGGTTCACTTGATGAGGAGTTGACATAATCTTAGTCTTTCCAATGTTGATTTTAAGTCCCAAGGAATCATAGCTCTGGGCATACACATCTAAAAGTTCTTGAAGCTCTTCCGGCGTAGAGGCTAAAAGTGCACAGTCATCCGCATACTGGAGATCACAAATGAATCGTGTGCGTGTCTTCGTGAAAGCTCTAAAGCGCCCTATGTTAAAGAGACCGCCATCAAAACGGTATCTGAGACCTATTCCTCTGACTGTCAGTTTGTTGTCAACAATAATTGTTAGAGCAGTGGTAAACAAATTAAAGAGTAGGGGTGCCAGGACACATCCCTGCCAAACTCCAGTGAAGGTTTGGAAAGGTTCGGTTGCCTCATTATTATACATAACCTGGGCGTTGTTGTTTGTATGTAGACTGCGACATACTTCCACAAATTTTCTAGGGATACCTAAGCGGAACATAATTTTCCAGAGCACTTCCCTGTCCACCGAGTCAAACGCCTTGGTTTAATCAATGAAGGCCATGTGAATTTCTCCTTGATGTTCGAGTGCTTTTTCTTGAAGCTGTTTAAGTGTGAAGATTAAATCCGATGTGCCTCGATTTGGTCTAAAGCCACTCTGTGTTTCAGGAAGTAACTTTTCCATAACAGGTGTTAGCCTATTTGCCATCGCTTTAGTGAGTATCTTCCCTCCAACAGCCAGGAGAGCTATACCCCTGTAATTTCCACAGTCCGCAGCGCTCCCTTTGTTTTTGAAGAGGTTGATTAAAAGTGTATCACGAAACTCCTGCGGAGCTTGACCACTTTCCCACACGACATCAAACAGTTTCTTGAGGTAGGGTATGAGCTCTGACGACACAGCTTTAAAGATCTCAGCTGGGAGTGAGTCGGCGCCGGGAGATTTGTTATTTTTTAGCTGCCCAATGGCGGTTAAGATCTCTTCCGTTGTTAGTGGTTTATCTAAGTCTTCGAAGGCGTCATATTGAGGGATAAGATTTATAATATCATGATCGGCTTGACTTTGCTGGTTAAGAATGTTACAGTAGTGTTCTTTCCATCGGGCTCTTATTTCCTGGTCTTCTTTGAGGAGATATCCATTTAAGTCTTTAATAGGGCACATATTTTTCCGACTGGGGCCGTACACTGCTTTTACTCCTTGAGAGAAATTCCTGTAGTCGTGTGAATCGGCGTACCTTTGAATTTCTCTGGCCTTGCTTGCCCACCACTCGTTCTTTATTCTTCTGATTTCGCGTTGCGTTTCATACTTAGATTGGGTAAAAGCTTCTGCTTTTGATGAGTCGTTGGGGTGGTTGATAGCGTTTTGGAAGGCAGTATGTTTGCGGTCAAGAAGTTCTTGTATAAAAGCTTCATTATCATTGAACCAGTCCTCCTGTTTTTTACTTGCTGCAGTGTCAAGAATTTCCTCACTCGCACTTTTTAAACTGTCTTTAATTTGTGTCCAGGTAGCAGCGACATCTACAGAATTGGTTTCTTCTAGTGCACTCAAATTCTCTTGAAATTTTTGCTTTAGCTGTTCGACGGTTTGTTGGTCACGCAATTTACTAATACAGAGACGGGGTCTACGTTTTACTTGAGCTCTTCGGTGTTTGGGTCTCATAACAATTTTCATTTTAGAGACAACAGGACGATGATCGGTCCAACATTCGCTATCAATGCGCGCCTTTGTAATTTGGACGTTCTTGAGATGCTTCCTACGTACGATAACATAGTCCAGTAGATGCCAGTGACCTGATCTGGGGTGACGCCAGGTGCCTTTAAATTTATCCTTTTGTCGGAAAATGGTGTTTGTTATAACTAGATCATGTTCGGCGCATTTAGTTAGGAGTAGTTGACCGTTAGCGTTCATGTTGCCCAAACCGTTCTTGCCTATGATGCCTGGCCAGGTGTCTGCATCTCTCCCTACTCTAGCGTTAAAATCGCCAAGAATAACGAGTCGTTCCATTTTAGGTATTCTACAGAGGGTTTCTTCCAGCTGTTGATAGAAGCTTTCCTTGGTTTCGTGACTTGCATCCAGAGTGGGAGCGTAGGCGCTTATTAGATTTACCGCGTTGCCATCTGATAGCTCATAGCGTAGCAGCATTAGACGCTCGGATAGGCCTTGTGGTACTTGTGTTAAGTTGGATACAAGTTGATTCCGAACGGCAAATCCTACTCCATGTTGTCTTCTTGAATTGGTAGGAAGACCTTTCCAATAGAAGGTGTAGTACTTTTCTGTGAGAGAGCCTTCCTCCAAAAATCGAGTTTCGCTGAGAGCTGCAACGTCAACATTGAGTCGGTGAAGTTCTCTATCTATTAGAGCAGTTCTTCTTTCAGGCCGATCGGTGCGAGTGCTGTCGTTCAAAGTACGAACATTCCAAGCGCCGTAGATGAAAGAATTAGTTTTGTTGGATTTAACTTGTCGGTGTTTTTTCGACATTCGATGAGGTGTCCCTGTGGGCACCCTCCCCCGGAGATCTGATCGGGAGGGTATTTTACCTCCGTATGATTTTGTCCCACTTGAACGCTCCATCATTTTTTTAAAGCCTTAATCGACTGAAAACGAAGCTGCATTTGAGGTTTTAGCTGGAGCAGGTATGCAACTGACCAGCTCGGTTGCGGAAGGCGAGTGGTGTGGTCCCATGGCACAGAAGGAGACTGCGACGATGGGGTAACCAAACGATTCCAAAAGCAACCTTTGTGTGCGGTGAGTTATTTTTACCGCACTCTTCGTGAGAAGGTGGATGTGCTCACGGCAAAAGGTAAGGGTTATTCCGCCCTTACTCGGTCGTTAGAGCCTCGTTAGTGAAAACAGGGTGTACCAAGTTCAAATTGAACTCATCGCGAAGTTGAGGTTAACAATTGAGTAGGAGAGGCTATAACTTGCGCTTCACTACCCCATTACACATAAGGACATAAGGAAAAATGTATTTACTTAAATACGCTCAATCGTAATAAATATACAATGCCCTTTCTTAAATAAATTCAGACATTATAAATATACAATGCATAGAAAAGACATTTTGAAAGTAAGCCCTTTGAAAACCTCTTACTGATGAAATTTTGTAGTGAAGTATTCTTGTAGGTTATAGAACACGTAATTATTTAAAACATTCTTTAGCCTAGTTTTGAATAAGTTTTAACTATTTATGCAAGTAATAGAACTTGGTAGGCGATTATAAATTTTTACTCCGGAGTATAGAGGATTATAAAAATTTATAATAGGTGTTCGACATGTTGCCCATTTCGATTGACACACGTCTTTATGTAATTGTGAAATGAGGTCATTTAGTGGGACCATTTCTTCCAATCCATTGAAATGAGTAAATAATATTTGACCGGGGTCCTTTACTGTAATGTTTTTTTGTAATTTTTTTTTGCTGTTTTCGTTATTCGACAAGCAATAAAACCTTAGTCCTATTGAATTAAGATGGGACCAAATTAAAGGTGAAGTCGCCAGGGACAATACCATGTTTAAAATTAAAGACCTTCATTCATTATTTCAGCAAGCTATTGGAAATGTTTATGAAAAAAATTGGAAAAAGGCCATTCGGCATGTGCAAAATGAAATGTGTCAGGTTGACACTAAAATGGACATTGTAGTAGAGCTGTTGATAATTCATGTGAGAAGTGATTCTTCCTCTTCGTCCGAATCAGAAATGAACTAACAGTTGTACGACATGGTATAATTGTGAATAATTATGTAAAAATTGTATTAGTATATATTTTTGATAAAATAAATAAACAAAATAAATGTAGATTTATCGTAGAAATTATCATGTTATTTTCTATATAAAAATCCAAAAATTAAATGTAACCATATACTATCTGTGTATTTTACGAGGGCCCACCTAATATCTCGCTTAAATATCTAGATTAAAACACAGTTATCCCATTTTTTGTGAGCTATATTTTAGTAAAAAAGAAATTTGAAATCCATGGCCTGCTTTGTGAGATATATTACAAAAACCTGAAAAATAGGAAAATTACAAACGGTTATAGCCCTTTTATTTGAGGAGATACGAAAAAAATTAAAGTACGGAAGTTGACGGCAAAGATAATAAGAATAATAATGTGTATAAAAAAATTCGAAGAACGCAGTTTGCTTTGACGTACGCTGTTGTGCAAAAATAAAAAGAACAAATCCTAAAGTAGGTCATGACACCATTAGTTCCGTTTATTTTTTCTCTCTCCAATGATATAAAACACCTCACAGAAAATTTTAACTGATAGAGTCAATATTTAATATTTTACGAAAACCACAGTTCATATCATTGAATCTTAAAAATCAGCTAAGCCATGATCAGTGAAAAACAATGTATACAGTTATTAACAAATTTGACAGATTGACACTGTTGCATGTTGCGTTATCGAGTTCTAAGACAAGTTTTATATCAGTAATTATGGTGTACGGTCGTGAGCAAAAGAAATAGGATAAGTCTTATAATGGTATTTTGCTAAAATCTAGTTGTGTACATCTAACTTTAATTTTTGTGACATTGTCAGTTAGTTGTCATAATTTATTGCAAGTGTGCAAAAAACTAATATGCCTCATATAAGCGATTTAGTTAAATCTGGAGTTATTGCTAAAGCAGAAGATGGATGGTCAATGAGACAAATTGCACTGCGTTATAATATTGACAAAAATTCGGTGTGTAACACTTTAAGAACGTGGAGAATAAACGGTATGATTAGTAGAAATCCTGGATCAGGGCGACGAAGGATATCAACTCAACAAAAAGATTCACAATTGGTAAATTCTCTAGTAGAAAATCCATTTTACCCAGTTATTGCTGAAGAAACGAATTTTCCTGGATCGAGTAGTACTGGTCGCCGACGAGTAAGAGAATCGGAGCTACGCTGTCATGCAGCAGCACAGAAATACTACTAATGTAAATTTTTGGAACAATGTAATCTTTATAGACGAAAAAACTTTCCAGTCAACACACAGCGGTCGTATTCGTGTTTACCGCCCTCCGAGTACTCGATTCGATGAGAAATATATATCTAACAATGATAAAAGTGGTAGATTTTCAGTCAATATGGGGGCTTGGATATCGGCACGTGGTCCTGGTGTTTTGTGGCATATTGAGGAACGATTTAATAGTGAAACGTATATTAGAATTTTAGACAATGTTATGCTCTTTTCTGTCACAATTATTTCCTAATAATGAGTTCATATTTCAACAAGACAATTGTTCCGTTCATACTGCTCATACCGTAACTAACTGGTGTCAAGATAACAACATAAATGTTCTTAACTAGCCCAGTCATAGTCCAGATCTTAACCCTGTGGAAGAAGTATGGGGACTACTCATAGGAAATATCCAAAAACGAAATGTGAGACCACGGAATGCCGAAGAATTACTGGAAATAGTAAATAATGCATGGGAAAATATTATTACTAATGATTATTGTATAAGATTATTTAATTCTATGCCAAACAGTCCTATAGAAGTTATAAATAGAAATGGTGCAATAACGAAATATCAATAGTTAGTTTCTTGTTAAGTAGGGTATCTTTTGTCCTTTGATCCAGGATTTCTACTAATAGTACCGTTTATTTTCCATTTTCTTAAAATGTTACACACCAAATTTTTGTTAATGCTGTAACGTAGTGCAATTTGTCTCATTAACCATCCATCATTTACTATAGCAATAACTACAGCATTAAAATAAAAAATTAATTAAAAGTGATATCTGGTTTATTTCGGCTACTCATTACATATTCAAATAGAGACAGATTTACATTAGAAAAAAAAAGTTGTCCTATTTTTTTCCTGTTCACGACAGTACTGGTCATTTTCAAAAAAAGTAGTAAAGCGAGAGCATGTTGCGGATAATGTAAGAAAAGTGAATAGAGTATTGAATTATGTTAACCGAAATGAAGAAACCTTTTTGAGACAAATTCAGTGAAACTGCCGCATAAAAAAAGACAATGCAAGAAAAATATTTAAAGTGATTCCGATGCTACAAAATGAATAAAATTCAACATTTAAATGAGGGAGATAAGCCGAGGAGAGTAAGATTTTGTAGATGGTTGTTAAATAAGAAAAGGAATGATCCGCGGATATGTAGCAAAATTCTTTTGTCGTATGAATCAAATTTTTCTAATAATGGATTTTTCATTTTCAATAGAAATATGCATTATGAGTGGACACGAGAAAATACACATTGATGCAGAGAGACTGCTTTCCAAGGAAGATTTTCTATGGGTGTTTGCGTGAGTCTTTTATGGACTAAAGTAATTTGACTTTTTACTTTTATGATGGCAAATTAATCGTTCGATCTACGATCTTAATTTCCTGCAAAACAAATTTCAAGATTTTCTTTACAAATTAACAGTGGCAGAGAGATTAAATTATGCCAACGCCAACATCAAATCATTTTAACCCTATTCCGTATAGGCCATACCAAAGTAACCCATGAATATATATTAAAGAAGGAACCAGAAAGCAAAGGCCCTGTATGTGACGTGAAAATAACAGTTCAACATCTTCTAGTGGAGTGCCCCAAATTTGCAAGGGAAAGGCAAAAACACAAATTGAAAGAGGACCTGAAATCCATTCTGGGGGAGGATTGCAACATAAAAACTCTTTTATCATACCTCTCAGACATTAACATATTAAACAATATTTAATGTGATACATATATATATATATATATATACTATGTTTTTTTTTATAAAAATAATACTGTAATGTACCGAAGCTAATACCCTTGTGGTTAATGCTTAATAAAAAAAAAAAAAAATTACATTTTCAACACGATGGGGCTCCACCTCGCACTGCTGTAATATACAAATTATTTAAATCAAGTTATACCAGATAGCTGGATAGGCACCTATGGACCCATTCTATGGCCAGATCGATCACCAAATATTACTCCCTTAGATTTTTTTGTCCGGGGTTACATTAAAGACAAGGTATTTCAAATTGCCCCTGAAAATATTGAAGATATCAAAACCAAAATTAGAAACGTATGTGAGGCAATTTACTCCTGAAATGCTCCAAAATGTAATGCGTGAGGTGTCTCGTAGGGCACGTTTGTGTATTAGAATGCATGGTGCACAATTTGAGCATTTGTAGTTAGAAAAATAAATACACACATTTTCTTTTCGGTATGGTAGTAGGTAGTACTGTTATAGTTTTCGTTTTTTTTGAATGTTCATTTTGTTCTTGTATTTTTATGGTTGTGGTTTTCCTATTTTTCAGGTTTTTGTAATTTATCTCACAAAGTAGGCTATGAATTTCAAATTACCTTTTACCGAAATATAGCTCACAAAAATGGGATAACTGTCTCTAAAACTTTATTCTTCTACAAGCGAGATATTTGGTATGACCCTAGTAAAATAGACATATGGTATGTACATTCTCGTGCATTATTTAAACAAAGCACAATTAGAAAAATTTGGTTTCAATTAAATTTTCATCAGAAAATGTTCATCAAATCTCAAATGACAATTATTCACCTCAAAAATATTCCTCGTTTTCTACTTGTTAGCTTATAACTTATACAATTAATAGGCCACATATTTTAAATTTGCTGCAGGTATACAGAATATTCCCCAAATACACTGATTCTGATTAGATATTTTTTGTGATTTAAAATAGACCCCTCAATCGTTATTTATAATTTTTAATAATTATAGTTCACTCTTTTTTTTAATCTCCTTTCTTCTGACCATATTTGAGCTTTTAGCAATTTAGTGAGCAGGGCACTTCTTAGCAAAGAACTTCAGGAAATCTCAAACAATTTTACATACTCAAATAAAATCCCAAAACTGCACACTTTCCGCACCACCCTACTTTATATTTAATCCCGAGTCTTGCGAGAAAAAAATAGTACTCACCATCACGCACCCCGGTCGCTGCAATTTCTTGAGAAACTGTGCACGAGTGAGACCCGGTTACAAATACCCCGCGGTTTTATATAGCGTATCTAATTTAAAATCTATCAGACATCGTTAGCATGTCAAATCCCATTGGCTGTACTAAACAGTCTATAAAAAATATGTTAGTGAATTTAACACCACTGCAGTGGATTAATTACGACCTGACAATTAGGAACTAAGGCAGATCGGCTGCCAAGTACACGATATGAAGAAACACCGATGCGCCATATGATAAAATTGTATTATGAATATATTCTTTGTTTCTGCTTAGTGCAATTTTATTGAAGTTGCCAAGTGTTCAAGTCAGGGTGAACAGAGTAACTTATTACTTTCTTGTTGATGCAGGAATTCAATATTTCTTGCAATGAACATCGAACTATTCCTGTTAATTTGGAACAGGCAAGCACAATTACCCGCTATGTCCTTAAGAGTATTTACTGGTGCTACATTGCATAAACTTCAAATAAAATATTCCAAGAAATTCAGATCTGGTGGACGAGCTAGCCAAGTCTACTCACGGTTACACTGGTTTCAAATACACCAAATAATGTAGAAAATAAACTAAATAAAAAGTAAAACTTTCTGTGACTGTTAAATCCGAAGTTCTGATGCCTCAAACTACGTTCTGTAAAGACTTATAATCAGTTACGCTAATTTGGTAATGTTAGTAAAATAAAACTAAAGAAAACGTTTCAGTCGAGGATAATTAACAAAAATAGTATTGAAAGCAGTTTTTTTTTCCGAGTGCGACATTTCTGCGTGAAAATCTGGACGAGTCCTTTAACATAAGAAAATAATTTAAAAAGGTCCTCCGTCTATATAATTGAATTCTTTTGCCTATTGATCATTTTTAGCTAAAATTAGTTTCTATTGCTAATTTTTAAGTTGTTAGGCTAATAAGAAGTGTCGCCATGTTTTTTGTTAGAGAGCACAATTATTGTAAAATCATACTACCCACTGGTTATTCCAGAATTCCAGAAAATCATGAAAATTTAGACATATACCGTGTGTAAGACAATTATAGTACACCCCCAGATGCACCAATCAACTGACCTGCTCGGTCTCCTGACCTAACTCCTCTTGATTTCTCTATGTGGAGTTATCTAAAATCACGAGTTTAGAGTATTGAAAACCAGGAGGGTACAATGACCTGCAAAACTGGAAATATGTAATATTTTTGTAAACTATTGTAAACAGTAATAAAACAAAATGAAATGCAGAAGTGTATTGTGAGAACAATAAATTACGATACACGATAAAAGATGAAATAAGATTCCCTATCTAGCTAAAATAATAAATACGATACTAAAATAAAATAGTTTGGATAATTATTGTTTAAAATCAAATTTATTAATAAAAAATCGGCAGCTACTGGAAGCGGCTGGAACCTCCCCACCCGTTGGATCTTTGAAGCCAAAAAGAGCATCAGATTGTGTGCCAAAACGGCACTAAACGTAATCCGATCTCACCCAAAACCTTTTCAGATCTTCTGGAGCACTAAAAATTTTTATCCAAATCCTTTCAGTAGTTTCGGCGCTATCGTACCTGTTGGCTGTTCAGGCTTATACGGTGGGTGTGAGTAAGTATAGATTTTGAAAGTTAACAAACTAAAACAAATTGGTATATGACTTACTATTTGCTAACAGGACACTTTCAACGAGCAATTTGACAAAAAAATTGAAATCTTTTAATTTGATTGATTCAAGCAGTTAACACAAAAATAACGCTATAAGATAGCGTTGGAGGCCACGCAACCAATATAAATATTAGCTGCGAATTTAAACTGCTAAATTCAACAAATCAAGATTAAAGTAATTTGAATATGATTGGTGGTTTAAACTCTGAAATTTCAGACTCACAAGCAGAGAAATAAAACTAGACTCTCTCAAAACAAACAATATATTATCACAATCAAACGTGGAACAAATATCACAGCAGTTTAAAGTATGTACCTATATTAAAAATAAAAGCTTGACAAAAGCACATTTTTTATAAAAAACAACTACTACTATTTTCATTAGTTGAATGAGTGAATGCAATTTTACTCTAATGAAAAATTAAGATCAAATGAAATGTACTAAGACCTGTTGAGTTCCAAGACAATTTAGAGACAGACAGACGAACATATACCTTTCCTATGCTGGTAGTTGAGGTGGTAGGTATAATCTCCAAAGTGGTGTTCCGGACAACATGGTGGCACATTAGCTAATGACTGTCCTGGAATATTCTCCAAGTATAGAAGACATTGATGACCTCTACTCCTCTAGACAAGGTGATTATTGCGGATGGAAGTTGTATTGTTGTCAGATCTTATATAACAGAGTCTCGTGCATAGGAAAATAAATGTTATCAGTCAAATATCTTTTACAACAAAAGAAATAGAAAATATGTAAACTTTGTGTTGCTAACCGGACAACAAAGCAAATATTGCGAGAAAAAATAATAAATAAATAACAAAATTACAAGCAGAATGTAACCAAAACATTTACTTTGATCCAAGAATGATCAAAAGATATCAAGATACTATGTTAAGATAATTTTCCCAATTACTGAAATAAATTTCCACTAAACTTCTTCAGTGAGAGAACAGATCTTATTTGCAAAGTAACGTAAGTAAATTCCCCAAAATGTAATTTGCAATATTCGAGAAAATAATACTTGAAACGGTTTGGTCCTCAATCTGTCTTATCGAAATCGTGGGATCTGCCTCGACAATTGCAAGTACATTGATTTCCGACTCTTCATCGATAATGAAATTATATTCCGGTACATCTGGTTCACTTCTGAATTGCTGTTCAACTCTTACAAAACAGTTGTTTGGTGGATGAATTCTTTCGGGAAATCTTTCTTGATATCAGTCAGCAGCCCGGCTGCTATTTTTCTTACATTCCCCATAGATTAGTAGCGTATCTACTTTTTCATTTCGTGAATACATGGCAAAACAGAGTTAAAAACGTGATAACTTAGGTATAATTTAATGAAAAATACTTAAATTGCTGCCAAGTAAACAATTCTTAATTATCAAATCAAAATGACGCCTCGTTTTACCTTCTTTTGTTTCCACCGCCTGCTTAATATTTTTGTTGCAGTACAATATTCATTGCTATGCAATAACATTCGATGCTAACTTTAATGAAGAAAGTAAAATAGGATAGGCACAGCAATGGTATTGGACAAAAATAAAAAATAAATAAGTATTTTTTAACTAGGTAAAATGAAAAAATGGGGTTCCTATCTTAGTCTTTATGATATCGTGGGTTGTTTAAAGATATTTTTTTATAATAAGTTAGATCTTATTAGTTTGTTCAATTACTGGTTATTCCCAAAAAAATATGAGGCACAAAGTCGCATACCAGAGGTCTTCCGATATCACGGCACACTACGCATCAATATCTGCCAAGGTTCATATCAGGGCCACCTAGACTTAACAAACTAAAATTGATATTAACTGTCATTTTAAAAACAAATGCCGTGTTCGGATACATGGTTGAAAAGAGAATCTAGAAACGAATCAGATAGATAAAAAAATATACAGGGTGCCATTTAAAATAACAGAGTAGATGTCACTTCCGGTGAAACCGGAAGTGGTGGGAAAAAAATTTTGGACTTAAAAAAGGACAATCACACATTATATAAGTGTACCAAATTTCAAAATAATATCTTTTTAAATAAACATGCTACGGGGTGTTACATATCTCCTGTGTCAAACGGTATGATACATTAGGCACAAAACTTACCTTATCTACAACAAATCTGGATTTTGTAGATTATTTATATTTATTTTTTGCAACGTAAAATAAAAATTATGTGTATATTATAATTGTTAAAGCGTAAATAAATATATTCTATTCTATTCTTCTATAATACTCAAATTTACACCATTGAACATTTGAGAGAAAAAATTGATCAAGATTTTGATATGCTACAGGATGATAAAGGGATTTAAAAAAATTAGATTGTACATAAAGGAAAATGGAGGACATTCCGAACAATTTTTGTAAATGATAATTAGCTATTTTCTATGTTTAATTATATTTCAAACCGTATAAAAGAATTTATTAATAAAATGTTGTACATGCACGTTGTCTTTTAAACATAAAACACTTGATATATGTCAATATATTTGTTGGATATGTAGATTCCGATTGGGAAAACAATTAAAAATCATACAAAAAGTATATTTAAGACGCCAACTTTAACAATATTCGTTAAATTTAAAAACCGTACCTCACATTTTCCTACTTCAGAATCATCCGGTACACATTTATTCGATGTATCGCCCAAAGCAGTCAATTTCCAGTCATTTACCCATCCTATTAGAAAGAATAATCACAACAAAGCTTCTGCAAGCCATCAAAGCGCCTGCGTAAGCTTACAGGACATCTCGAGAGGAAAAGATTCGATCGAAATTTCTGCAACCAGCTTCTCTAATCCTAGTCGCGATCTAAAATCATCGAACAGTGTCGCTACCAATCGTTAAACACCGCTGATAAGCCAGAGAACATTAGCGTTGCGATCAGAACATAAAATAATAATAAACGCGGTTGATTGTTTGTCTAATTTCGTGTCATTTGCTTTTAAACTTTAAAGATTGCGGACAATCGGCGGAGTTTTTCGCAAGTGGCTGTTTTGTTTTGTGTCGCTTTTTAAGTGTGAAAACTGTCGGAAAAATGACTGACTTGTGTACTAATCAGGTGGTTGTTCCCGAAAAAGTTCAGGCAAATGGTGCGCCAGGAAACATAGGTACGAAATCCTCGTTCAAATTCCCCTTTAATTTTAATTGCCCGACGTATGTACAGTGTGTTCTGCTTCAAGCTGACACATGCCCGTATTTAAGTTGTGTTTGGGCGAACTAAATTATTTTTAAGTTGTAGTGCTCCTAGTTTTTCTAAACGCCATATTTCTGGTTGTGTACTTGAAAATTTTTATTAATTAAAAACATATATAGTAAACTAAAGGAAATTATTATCTGCTATGAATACTGTATATGGAGTTACCAAAGATTCAAGGGACAAAACTACCTTTAACTCTTACAAATATGTTTACAAACATGCAATAACTGAATCAGAAAAGGTTGCTAATGATTTTTATATATTAAACTCTAATTATAGTTGTGGACACTCTTAAACCTAGGGCGAATTCTAAATAAATCTAACAATACTGAATGTTATATATCTCCAGATCACTTTAATGATGTTTTTAGTAATGTGGCAGAAAATGTGATAAAAATTCTACCGCATACTGTCCATTGCGCTACCGACTTCTTGGAAAATATGCCGAAATTACAAAATTTCTTTTTTTTTGGTCGGCCTTATATAATTTAAAAAATTCATATTTCCTTTGACATTTATGATTTAAATGTAAAAATTATTAAAGAAATTGTAGATATTTTAGTAACGCCCTTAACTGAACTAATTAGTCTTTGTTTTTCGCAAGGTGTCTTCCCTGACCTTTTTAAGGTTACAAAGATTATTGCGATTCACAAAAAAGGTGAACCGGATGAACCCGACAACTATCGTCCTGTTTCAATAGCACCAATTTTTGGCAAAATAATTAAAATCAACTTTAAACATAGATTTTTTTAAAATAATATAATATAATAATATAAGACCACAGGTAATTACGACCCCCTTTATCCCGGAAGATTCTATAAAAGCCTTGTGTGGGAGGAACTACACATTTAGACAGTATTTTCCACTGCCACGACCGGGAATCGAACCCGGGGCTTTTGGGTGAGAGACAAGTGCGCTTACCTCTCGACCATCAGTCATCAGATTAATGAAATTTTTCGAAAACAATAAATTATTGGATAGTTTTCGTTCACTACTTTATGTAACGTGCATATGCTTTGCTGATGATTCTTCCTTACTTATTTCTCATGACGATATTTCTAAACTACAGCAAAGCAAATGGCCTTTGAAGCCGAAAACAAGGTTAATCAATGATTTACATCTAACCAATTCAAGTTAAATCTAGGGAAAACACAACAAATTGTCTTTACTTCTAATAATATCTTTATTAATGGTAATAACGTAAAGCTGTTCGGTCTGACCCTCGATGATGGTTTAAAATGGACAAACCATATTGAAAATCTATGCAAAAAATTATCCAATCAACTCTTTCTTCTCCCGTAGGTGTACAAACTTGGGCTTGTATGGTTTTAAATTATGACTTTTAACGGCACCTTCAAATTTTGGGCATGGATAAAAAATGCGTCCTAATGCTTAAGCCATCCAGTGGCTAACTTAGGCATCGTATACCTATTCACCTGCCAGGAAACACTTGAAATATTCCCTCCCCAGAACCTCATATAGCATTAACGAATTGGACAGCAAATGGCCCAGATTTAAGGTTAATCGATTGACGGTAGCTCAGTGTGTTAAAATTGCCTAGCGAAGTGGGTTCGATTCCCTCAAGGCGAAACAATTTTTCATTAAAAAAATCGCCCCAAGAGTGGTTCGGAATCCACATTAAACTGTAGGGCCTCGTCTCTCTTTATCTAGCACAAGATCCTTGAGATCTTTCAGGAGGTTACTTCGGTAACTTGAGAGGCGTTTTTTTTTAAGAAAACAACAGAAATTCCTTAATTATGCGACAGATACAAAGTGGTTTTAAAAAATCATCCCAAAATAATCCCCTCAATTAACGAAAAATATTTTTTTATCAATTATAAATTGATTTCCAAAGGCGTTCTAGCTTGTGCACGATTAATCCAGCTTGTAGAAAGAAAATACTCAAAAATAAAAGATATTAATCTAATCTATCATCGTTTACATGATACGAAGCAAAAATGTCGAGCAGGTACACGCGATGAGCATCGTGTTTAGCAACAACAAACAACTATATACATATTTACTTATCTAGCGCATTACACAACGTTTATTTATAGAAAAATTAATTTAACTTTGGTAAATTAATACCGTTAAAAGGAAACAAGTATTTGTCATATATATTTTAAAGAGTCTAAATAAAAAAATTACATCTATCTCGTGATTTATATAAATTAGCAAGCACAAAGTGTACAATTTTGGCAGCTATGCATTTGTACTAGCTTAAATTATATAGATTAAATTAACCTAGATAAATAGCTACTTAGTTGATAGGCGAGGAGTAATATATTATACATGTTTATATATGGTAAAATTATTATAATTAGAATCGGATTCAAAATTCGTCCTTGATAAAATTTCTTTCTCTTGAGGTCATAGGCCATCGTTTTATTTAATTTTTTTTTTATTATTTAGATTTTCAAATGGACGATGGGCTATTTTACTGCCCAATCACCACAAAATAAGAAAAATAGTTCTTGGTTCACTAGTTGTTGGAATAATATACAACTTCAACAGTTACTTTCACGTCCAGTGGAAGTATAGTTTTCCGTACAGTCTGTAGAATGGATAAGTGGGCCATTCCAGTTAACTGAACGGATATATTTCATATACGTTCTAGGATGAATATGAAATCGACCAATCACAGTTCGTGTATTAAGTACATAAGCAACTATTCGTTTTAAAAAATTCAAGTTAGTGCGTACGCTGTCAAAGTAATTGTCAGCATGTATTCGCGCAGTTTGAGCTAGAAAATAATTTAAAATGAGTGATTCCAGTGAAGAATCGATAAACGGTATACCACCTAAAATTTTATTGAAATTATTATATACAGACAAAATTTTAGAGATATATTATGACAAAAAAAGTAGCTATATGTGGGGATTCAACCTATGATCCCTTGCATTTCGAAGCGTGCATATAACAGCTAGGCTACTGAAGCTTTTATAAAATGTTTGCATCTAGAGCATAAGATTTAGCAGAAGCTAAGTTTGTATATTAAATTTGATTAAAACTATTATTTGTAGTTTTTTCTTAATCCAGTCGTTGAAAGGTATACTGTACAACTCTAGTGGATTATCCATATCACACTCGAAAGATTGAGGAACTCCACCTACGGCGTCGTGCTCAATCTTCTTTTTCGTGCGATATGGCTATCATATCCACTCTTGTTGCACAAACTACTATTTTTTCTGTTGAAATAGACTTAAAATGTCATGAAACGTCGAGATTTTAAAGGACCCCGCACTAAAGCTTGTTTATATCTAATCATCACCGAATATGAGTTTTCGGTTAAATGGTGGAAAGTGATCATCAATTTATTGGCTGAAAGATATTTGTAGAATTCTACGAATATTCTTTCCTATTATTTGGGTTTTCTACCAGATGTATTATTATCCTCTTCAAAACAAATCACCGAATCTACAAATACATAGCTTTAAGATTCTGTTTATGTTATTTCCATAGATGCTTACTACTTACACAGAACATAGAACTGATGATATTTTCTTTTAGATAATGTTGAGTTTGTTAAGTTCTTCTTTTAACATTAGTAGCCATGCTGTACAAATATTTACAGAACAATTCGATACGCATTTATCTTCATTTAATAAGATTATTGCTGATTCTTTAGTTTTTCTATTTTTAGTATCTGTTTCTTTTATTAAAATTTTTGCCGAGTCCCAGTTTATTCTATGTCCGTTTTCCCAAGCATGTTCACAAACCTTTGATTTCTGAATTTCATTCTTTCTAATGTAATTCTTGTGCTCATCCAACCTCACACCGAAAGGTCTGGATGACTCACCCACATAACATTTATCACATTCGTACGGGATATTGTAAATACAGTTTTTTGAATTCTGCTCCTTGTTTATCGATTTTGTTTTTGTTAAAATAGATCTTAAAGTGTTCCCCGTTTGAAATATCGTACTGACATCAAATTTGTTAGCTTTTCCGATAGTCCGTATACATAAGGAATCATTGCTGTATAATGACGTTCAGGTTTTTGTCGTACCTGATTGTCCCTAACATTTATGAAAACTCTATCAACAAAGGCTTCAGGATATTGATTTTGTACTAGAACCTCTTTGATAAATTTGTTCTCGTTATTTAATATTTCATTATTATATGAAATTATTTTGGCCCTATCGTATAAACATTTTACAACACCCCTTTTAACATTTATTGACTGATTTGAGTTAAAATTTATATCAATTTTATATAACTTTCCTGTGCGAATTGTTTTTCCATTAATCATTGGTTTTTACCTAACTGCTCTCGCAAAGGAGAATAATATTTTTCAATGTTATATTTGTTTGTCTCTTTCTTTATTCCTTTGAAAAACCTAAACTACTGGATGGATTTTGATGAATGGGCTACCAAGAGATTCGTTATAGTGCCTTGCAATATGGTTATATAATAAATTCAATGTGGCGTCCGTAAAACATCATGTCAAAATTAAAAAAAAACCATTTTATTCTATGACGATAGTATCACATTAAGGAGCTTTATTATGAGAGGACTGCAGACCTTTCATCAATAAATATTGTGGACGATTATGCTTATTCTATGAAACATTCATTTCCGTGGCCGGCATTTTTGTGTGGCAGGTAAATACGCACATGGTATTTTTCGCTTTAAATCTCGAGAACTAGTCATAGTAAGATTTTGAATTTTTGGTACTCTATTAACGTATATACAATAAACATAATTTGAAAGAATTACGGAAATTAACCGACGAAATTCTGAATTACAGGACGATTTAAAAAAAAAACAAGTATTTTGGCTTCTATTTTTGTTTTATCTTTTGTATCACCCTGTGGACCCCTCTAAAATTATATATATTTGGAATCAGCTGTCAATGGGCAATCAATATATATTAAAATATACAGGGCGTCTTATTAGAATGAGTCAAACGTGTTTCCATATTTTTAACTCTCAAAAACTAATTATAGGACTAGATTGGGCCCATGTTACTTTTAATCAGGAGATTGAGATCTATAACATACTAAAAATTCAGAAAATTTAACCGAGAACCATTTTATATAAGAAAAAAAATTCTGTCTGTCGGTCTGTAACTTTTCTTGTGCTCACGTTTACTCTGGAAGCGTTTATGATATTGACTTGAAACTTGGTACTCTTATGTATTATAATGAGATCTGGAACTAAATTATATTTTGATCTAATTCCGTTGAAGGGTTCGGGAGTAAATGGGGTAAATAAGGGTAAATAGGCAAAGCAAGCAGGTAAGAGTCCATAAAATTTAGGGCATCTACAAAAGTCAAGACTTCTCAGCCACCCCTCCCACTATCACCCCCAATGCCACCCCCAATTTCACCCCCACACTATTATGAAAGGAAGTAAAAAAAAATAAAATGTGATTTAGTGCGTATACAAGAACAAAATGCCTCAAAAAATTTTTTTGGCGTTAGCTACCCCCTCTACCACCCCCATTGCCACCCCTACCCCATTATTAAAGGGAATAGAAATTAAAGGGGGATTTAGTGTGTGTACGAGAACCAAAGGCTTTTAAAATTTATTTTGGCATTAGCCACCCCCTCTACCACTCCCATTGCCACCCCTACCCTATTATTAAAGGGAGTAAAAATTAAAGTGGGGTTTAGTGTGTGTACGAGAACCAATGGCCTTTAAAATTTATTTTGGCATTATCCACCCCTCCATCAACCCCCATTGTCACCCCCTCCTATTATTAAAGGGAGTAAAATATTACATTGGCATTTATTGTGCATAAGACTTGGGTACAAAAATCTGGATGTGGATGTAGTGATTCCTTGGGCAGCAGTTTTTTCATTACAATAGTAACGAGTATTGAGAAACTAATTATTGTATTCTAAGATATCGTTGTGTGTAACGGTGTTTGGAAGACGGGTTAACAAAGAATTGTTTTCAAAACCAATTACATACGGTAGAATACCAAACCACTTATCCTGTTCATTCTTATAATGAAAATGTAGCTTTGATAAAGAATTGGAAACAGAATCTTTTGGAGACTCAATTTCAAAGGATGGATTTCCAAAAAATTACCGAAACATTAATTGGAAATCCGATATATGACAGTGCGTTTAGCTAAAGCTCCCAAGGCCAATTACTAGAAAACTAAAAATTACATTTTTATAAACAACTAAATTAAGCAAACACCGTCGTTGACGGATCGCTGTAACGTTTACGAAGACAATAAGATTGATTTGAACTAGTCTATAAAAAAATCTCAGTTTTGGCAATTACAATAGGAAAAGTTATTTTCATGGACTATGGGTCAATGAACATATTTTATTTAAAATTTGTGAATCATGGACATAAAAATAAAATGTAGAGTGAATGTGTTTCATGATTAAGGAAATATCATGCCGCAGTTAAAGATTGTCAAACAGGAGTAAATTGCCAACAGCCAAATTGTCGATGCACTAACTAGAATAATTACTAATATTAGTGAAACGTTAATAGGTGTAGTTATCGTCAGTAATGGGTACATTATGAATAATTTGAGGCTTATTGACAACGAGATATCTGATCATATGCTTATTTATTGTGAATTGTCATGCGTAGTTGAAAAGAATTACCAGTTTCTTTATACTTATCGTGATTTTAAATATGTTGATTATAGTGTTTTTTATATGATCTAAATAGTATTCCTTGGGATCAAATATATTATTATGAAAACGTCAATCAAATGCTTAGTTTTTTAATGATAATATTCGTTCACTATTTGACATTCACGCACCCGATAGAACGGTCAGAACATTTAAACCTAGATCGCCATGTTTAACTGATACTATCAAATTAATGATCAAAAATAAGAAACGTATATTGGCGAAATTCAAGCAGTCCAATGGATTGGGAGTCCTACAAGTATTTGAGAAATATTACGACCTCAGTCAGCTATTAGGTGTCAAAAAAGGAGATATTTAAATTTTGATCAAAATTTGAAAAACGCTAGAAAGTTATGGCGATGATGTGTATGTGACCAATTCTAAGGGCAGAACGGAGATTCCACCGCACTTCTCAGATTCAATTGATTTAAATGCATACTTTACCTTAACTAGTAATTATACCCCTACCTGCAACGAAATGTTGAATTATTTCGATCGGAATAATTTTAAAATTGCTGAACAATTCTCATTTGAAGAAGTATCGAAGAGCAAGTATATGCTGCTGCAAATAAAATCAACTCGAATGCTTCTGGCCTTGACTCCATATCCAAGATCTTACTCTTATTATGTTTTCCAGATCTACTAGTATATTTAACGTCCATAATAAATCAATGTATTGTTCAAGGTGTGTTTCCATATACGTGGAAAGAACCTCTTGTGAAACCACTTAAAAAACTAACACTGCTGAAAATTTCACTGATTTGCATTCTACAAGTTTGTTGCCAGTTATGTCACAAATAATAGAAATACTCATGCATGATCAGATCATTAGTTACGCGACAAAACATCAGATAATCCCTATAAATCGGTCGGGCTTTAGAGTAGGCCACAGCACCATGAGTGCACTTGTCAAAGTATCCTATGACATAATTAAAGACTATGACAAAGGCAAAATGACTACTTTAGTGCTGCTTGACTACTCCAAAGCGTTTGATACTATTAGCCAAGGACTATTATTATCTAAATTGAAATACTGCGGCGTCACCAACAATACTCTGAAAATGATAAAATCTTATTTTACTAACCATAAACAAAAAGTAGAAATCAAGAATACTTCATTATCTGACTTGAAAATGTTGGAATCTGGTGTCCCGCAAGGATCTATTTTGGGGCCTTTGTTTTATCTTATATACTTCTAATTTTTTTACTACCCTCACAATCTGTAAATCTTATGTTTACGCGGATGATACCCAGATTTGTAGCACTTTTGAACCAGTACAAACTGAGCAATCTGTCGAAAACATAATTCAGGATATTAATAACCTTGTAAAATATTCACGAATGCATCGTTTGCAAATTAATGGAGCTAAGTCTACTGTTATTGTTTTTGGAAAGGAAAGTAATAATCAATTTATCACACGTAATAACTGGGGAAGATTAGAAATTATCATCCAAAACTAAGCTAAAAAACCTGGAATGATTCTTTGACCATAACTACAAATTCCAACCGCATTTAAGAACCTCATGAAAAAATCCTATTCAGCATTCAAAACATATATTCATGTCGTCATTTTCTAAATGAAAAACTAAAAATAATTTTAACAGAATCACTTGTTCTATCATTTATTATCTATGGCGATATCGTCTATGGTCCTTGTTTAAATCAAATTAATGCCTACAGGATACAAAAGGCCCAAAATAGGTACGTAAGGTTCATTTTTAACCTGAAAAAGACTGATTATGTATCCCATAAATTAAAATCCCTAAAATGACTAAATATGGACTTTAACGAAAACTATATCTTACATGCTTCGTACATAAATTAATTTCTACTGAAAATCATCCATACTTAAAAGAGTTATTGGTCCCCAGATCCCTTATTCATGATCGCAACCTAAGACACACGAAATATCTAACAACATATTTAAGGAGAATATATACCAGTTACCTGAGAGAAATATTTAAATCCATTGCCTTGATTTACTAGATAGTTTATTAGAAATTATAAATAGCAAGAAACAGTGTATTAAATTGAAAATCAACATAACCAACAGATATTTAAATTTCAATTCAAATTACTCAAGAATATTTATATTGTATGGCTAAAATAATTTTTTGTAACATTCAATCAATTCCCTTGAAGTTTGTTAATGGAGCAAAAAACTGTACAGGATCTTTTTGTAGCTTTTTCACAGATTTTATAAATGCTAACTTTTGGTAACATATAATTAATTTCTACCCAAAAATTTAGCACTTTTAAAATAATTATGAATTTACAAATGCAAAATTTCATTGTGTTTTTTATAGCGTAAAAAGTGTCTTATTGTTAAATTTATTTACTATTGCTGCTAATAATATTTACCAATTTCATCGTATTTATATTCTAGATTATGTGATTTTAATTTAACAAATTGTGGAAATCTGTATGTATAATTTATTAGCATATTCGAAAACATATTGTTTATATCAATATTAGAAAAAGACGGAGACATGTTGTTAGTTATAACAAGTCCTGTTCTGGTGCTAAAATACTGTGTTAATATATTCAACTTCTAAATCGGTTTATTATGCCTTCTGACATCATTTGTGTACGAGGGTCTACTGGGTACTTACGTAACCTTTGACGCGGCGTTACTCACGACTGTTTTATAAATATGTACAATTATTATATTGAGATTGAATTTGTTTATTGTGAGTTCCAGTTCCCCTTAAATACATGTTTAACTAACAAGGTAGCTCATAGAGGCTTATAGTAAACAGTCAAGGCATTCTTAACTTTTACCGGGTATAAATAAACCTTAATGTAAATTAATAAACAGTCTTGTTGGTTTAATGAGCTAAAGTTTTAGGCGATTCGCGCAAACATAAAATTTTACCGCTCGAAAAGATGGCCTATAAAATCTGAATGGGTCTCATTATTCTGCGTGAAGTAATACATACTTTCAACAAATTGTGATAATATAAATATTTTTTTCCTCCTTTTCTTGTAGTCAGGTCAATAATTTTTTTTGAATTATAGTTTATTAATAATAATAATAAACGTCTTTATTGAAATAAAGAAATAATATAATGTTTCGTGGGCGAAAGTTAGCTAGGATATTCTGCCACTTGATCCCATAAAAATTAAAGATGAAAATCAAAATACAATAAATATATATACAGGGTGTCCTAATAGCGTGTCAACCACTTTAAAACAGGAAAAGAATGTAATATGGGATATTCTTAAGCTGAATATGAAACGACAACAGGAGTTTTGCACTCTTTGTATTCTTCTTTTTTCTATGGTATTGATGAAATTACTATACAGGGTGTTTCACCGGGAACTGAATCGATCGATATAGACAAAAGTAGGCATCAGAAAATTTTGAAAATTTAGATAATTACTAATGTCGGTATGGCGAATCCAACTAAAATAATTACAAGTAGCTGGTGCTTCTGCTTATACCGGAAGTCGATACCAACTTGCTTATTTCAAATAGAACATCCTATATATTTTAGGGTAGAGCATAAAATTCTGAGTCGAAAATATGTAGCATATCCTATACCTAAACCTAGCCGTTTCAGAGATATTTGACTTTTTATAGAAAATTTGACAGGTGCAACGGTTTGCAAGAACCGTTATAACTTTCTTCGTGTAAAAGATCCTCATTTGCTTCTTGTCACGTAAAAATAACACAAAGAGAACTACGTTTTACAACTGAAATAAATTCAATAATATCATACCAAGTGTTCCGTTCTTCGCGTTACATTTTGTCAACTTCAAACCACGAAAACTTGTTTAGGTCAAATGGAACACTCTGCATTTTTTTACGTCAAGTTGTGTAAAATTGAATTCCGTTTTTTCTGATATTAGCATTGTGGGGGTTAAAGTTACAACTTTTTGAAATATTTGCGATTTTATTAGAAATTCATGAATTGTTGTAATCATTTCATCAAAATATCCATGATTAGAAACAATCAGTTATAATCTTATGTCAAAAAATGCCAGCACGTTTAAATTATACCAAAGAAAACTTTTTAAATTTGCTTATTATTTATGGAGAATGTGATAAAGTAATATCAAGAACTTGCAGTCACATTTGCTACTCGATATCCAGAAAAACGGAAACCGGCACCAAACACTGTAAAACGCATACTGGAAAATTTTGAAAATTATAGCTCTGTCAAGGCAAAAATGCAAAGAAGAAAGCCTATTGTGGATGACGAAAACATTCAAATAGTCATTCTGGGATATTTTCGTGCATTTCCAAGGATGTCATTAAGACAAGCTGCTCTGGAATCGGGACTATGCAAGGATTCAATTCACAGAATCTTATTAGTTTCACCCGTTTTCATTCCATATGGTTCAAGGATTAAAAGAAACAGATTTCCTAAGAATACAGAATTTTTGTGAGTTTGTTCTAATAAGGTCTGAGGGTCACGATTCTTATTTGGGAAATATTGTATGGACAGATGAAGTAAAATTTACTAAAAATGGACTTTTTAATAGACACAATTCGCATTATTATTATGTTCAGAGAGCGAAACTTTCAGGAAAGTTGGCAGTTCAATGTTTACTGTGCCATAAGAAACGATAGAGTGGTGGCATTACAATTTTATCAGGAGAATTTAAACTGTAAATTAAATTTTCTCAACTTTCCTGCTTATGCACAATTTCTTCCAATAACTTTGATAAGATAAACAAGATGCTTATAGGCATTAAATCAGTCAAATAATTTATGTCATCAGGTTTAGGCAAAAGAATAATTAAAGCTTCCAGAAGTCTGGAAAATATAATAAGAAATAACTAGAGAAAAGCCTTAAGAGCTGATAATGCTGTTCCCTATCAGCTTAATGAACAGTTCAATTTCATCTCGGTCATACTGTATTGGTACTATAAATCCTGAAAGTTATTTTAAAAAGGACACAAACCATATGCACTAGGAAAATTATGATGGTAATGAATATGTCAACAGGCTGTTGAATACCTGAGTTTGTTAGTAAAATTTGTTTATTTTCTTAACGCAAAAAGCCCATTATCGTGGAATAACAAATAAATAATATTTGCACATAAACATTCGAGGTTGAACATAACTCATTTATGTATTTTATATACGAATCAGATTTCTTTGGTTAATTTGGGATACATGTTTATGTTATGATGTTTCGAAAACTTTATTTTTAATAGTGGAATTTTTCCTCTCTTATATACAGGGCGTGATTTGCTATAGAAGAACAATTCCAATCATGGAACTGCCTCAGTTAGAATGATCTTTATTTGATAAAGGAACAAGGTTCCTTAATATGAACTTGATACAAAATTCAGTAAGTAATGCAGAGAAACCATCTTTATCGGTTACATTAGATGAAAATGTAATACAAATAAAACTAAAAATTACTATTATGTAAAGAACAAAAATATTGTTCTTTTAAATGCAAAAAAGCATCGTATACACTATTCTAGCATTACGAGTGTTTATTCCGTGAAAGTAGATATGATGTAAACATATATAATTCCACGGTGAACGTGGGTAGCGTTAAAAAACCAGTTATGTTATTCTTACCACTTATCACAACAATAATTTTAAGATATGTGATATTGTACTATTTTTTATAGACTAGTCGAATACGGTTTTGAGTTATGCAAATATATCAATATGAGTATGACTGGGTTTGTTGCTTCAATATTGAGTTATACAAATGTCTCAGTTATAATGAGTTATTAAAGATTTGGCAATTTAAATTTAAATTGTCATGGTGTTTGCTGTACTGGGTGATTTCAGACGCCCTTTAGAGGAAAGAAAGTTTATTTGCTTTAAGAATCACAAAGCTTTATTCTCCATGGTGCGGTGGAGAGAAGTCCCAGACAAATACATTATATGCAATTTATAGTGCAATTTACAAACAACATTCAACATGCTAAAGGGAAAGATAATATCATTGTGGATACACTATCACGTATAGATGATTTATCTTCACTGGAACAATGTATTCCTGATAATGCTCAAACTCACACACTAGTAGATCTCTCAGCAAATTCTCTAGATTTTAATTTCAAATCGCTGAGTGATGGACAAATTAGAGATTTGGGAGTAGAAATATAAATAAAAAATCAATTATCCAAGAATAATAATATTAAATATGTATTACAGAAAGTTAAAATCCTAAACTTGAAAGATGAGATTTGGTATGATGTTTCTAATTTCAAATTTCGATCTTATATACCCGCCAAAATGAGATGCGAAATTTTTCATAATTTAGCTCACTCAGGAATCCGAGCAACTAAAAAATTAATAAACAGTAAATATTTATGGCCTAAAATCAATACAGACTGCACCTTATGGACAAAACATATATTAATTGTCAGACAGCTAAAATAAATAA
The DNA here is from genome assembly GCA_963675555.1 of Leptura quadrifasciata. NCBI lineage: Eukaryota > Metazoa > Arthropoda > Insecta > Coleoptera > Cerambycidae > Leptura > Leptura quadrifasciata. Next base: position 4,625,404 of record OY776681.1, on the reverse strand, counting down.
ACATACAAAAACTCCAATTGGTACATTCGAAGTCTCTACAGGACGTTCTGAATATATTCACATAGATATTGTAGGTCCATTACCTCCTTCCGGAGGTTGCTATTACATTCTTAGTGTAGCTGAACGTTTTACTAATTGGCCAAAGGCATATGTGTTGTGTAACATTACAACAGAAACAATTGTTATTCCCACAGTATATATGTCATTTTGGTGTCCCACTTTACATAACTACAAATCAGGGCGTTCAATTTTCAAAATTCCTAGGACTTCATAAAATACATACTACTGCATATCATCCTCAAAGTAATGGGTTAGTTGAAAGACTCAACAGAACTTTAAAAACAACGTGATTGCCTGATCTAATTCCAGGAATTGGAAGTGTGAACCGATCATTTTATTCGATTAGCGAGCAATGCAAAAAGAAGATTTACAATGTTCATCTGCGGAACTTGTTTTTGGTTAACCATTACGTCTTCCTGGGGAATTTTTTATTAACTCTCACAATTATACAGATCTGCCGATTTTTATAGCAACATTATGCAACATTTTAATAATCTCAAAATAAAAGATTCAAAACATTTTATTTTAGAAAACCATTTGTCAGTCCTGATATGCAAACATGTGATTATATTTTAATTAAGAAAGAGAAATTAAAACCTTCTTTATCACCGATCTACGAAGGATCTTTTAAGGTGGTATCTTGTATAAAGATATTTGTATAAATAAGCAAATACAACACATTCTCTGCGACATTGTAATCTACAACAGCTGAGGCTCGAACTCGGAAAAGATAACGGCGACTAGCCGTGTTGTCTCCCACACAACCCCCGGCTAGCACACTGCTACCATCTCGGCAACACATAAAAACACCACTAAACATCAATACCTGACCAGAGTTCGAACCCGGGACCTTGCAAACCATTGAATCATTCGGCCGGCCGGATTTGCCTAAACTATCAGTGAATTTTTGTTATGATTTGTGACTTCTTTTACACAATCCCAAAATTTTTGTAATTATTCCTCGGGGCTGGCATTTGTTCTTTACAATAATCATTTCGATGGTTATAATAGTATTCCTTTTGTTGTCTATTTCACCTTATCATTTTACAATTTAGTAAGTTATTCTATTCTGTTCATCTGAAGAATCATATATCATACAAAAGCTCATGTAATTAAAAAGAGTATCATGGGCGAGAGGTAAAAAAAACTCCATTATTTAACAACGCATCTTGTTCAGAAGGAATTTCGGGCAGGTAGTGCCTATTTTTAAATTTTGTTTTGTAGCATAAGCCTAGTCATCGCGATTATAATAGAAAGTGTGTTTCCTTGCCAAAATTTATTAGTGTTCAATTAACTGTACACTTTACTTATAAATAGTAACAGCTATCGGTCCATTATGCATTTTTAATTGGGTCTAATAATTCGGCAAGCGTTGATAGGAGTTTGAAAATTATAAATGGGCTATTTTACGTAACGATCTATTTATAAACAATTGTCATTGATAATAAGCTCCCTGACCTAGATATCCTTGACTTGTGACATTTTTACAGGAGGCGAATCTAAGAAATTAAATTTACCAATTAATTTTAATAGGTTGTATTTTTCAGGAAACGCACAAAAAGCAGACGCTATTTATTATTAAGTTTATATGAAATGAGTCATTGTTTATTAACTTTTAGTAGACATACTTCGTTAAATCTTTGCGAATCAGACTGACTATGGTATATTTTTATGAAATTGGACTTACTTTTATCCATGGCCTGTGTTCACGCATATTTTTGTGTGATTTTTATGTAACATGTATAGTTTGTGCCATATATAATTCAGCGATATATAAAATCTCACGAGAAAGCATACAGGGGGCCAACCACTTGTGATTATTATACCGCGGGCGTTATATGGTAGCAGTACACAGGACCGGACATACAATTATTTTCAGTTTCAAGTAATTAATTAAGGGATTTGAATACTCACCGAATAACAAAATTGTTTAAATATATCACACACACACATCATTTACCAGCGCATTAAAATGATATAGTGGAGTTCATTTTTCACTATACACGCATTATGGTTTAAAAGTTTTTCGAGTATCTGCCAATGCGCATCTAGTATTTCTATATATAATTTTCATAAAGTAATAATAGTAATAGTAACAGTACTTTATTAGATCAACAGGAATACCCACTTACAGGATATACATAAAAATGAACAAATAATGAAATAATGGTAAGTACCAATAAATAATATGAATCGACAGAACTTTAAAATAAACAAAAACATAATATAGGTAACAGCTTGCAAGTAAAGGATTAAATTGACAAAACCAAATTAAGGGGACTTCAACAACAATAGCAGGACAATAAAAAGATGTTAAGTTTCTTGCAGATAGACGAAGTACTAATAAAAATCAACTCAGACAAAATATTCGGACAATCAACGTCAAAGTAATAAATTATACAAAAAGTGAAGAGATGAAGTGAATCTTCTATTTTCTAATGATACCATCTCAAATCTAGTTAGTAATAAGTTATTATCGATTCTGCATTCCGGATAAATACCATATACTCGGCAGGCAGCATATTTTAAAAATTTCCTTTGTACAGAGTCTAAACTATTAATATAAGGCACGTAACGAGGACACCAAACTAAGGAGCAGTACTCCAGTTTAGATCTAACAAAAGCGTATTACAAGATTTTCAATGTATCTACATTATTAAAAGACTTACTGTTTTTGATGATAAAACCAAGTGACTTATATGCTGCAGATTTTTGAAACTCAAAGATTCTTCAAAAGTAATCCCAAGGTCTTTACAAAAACCACATTTATTAAGGATATCAGCATTAAGCTCATAATCAAAAATAATAGGACACAATTTCCTAGTAAAAGAAAGCTTTACGTTTAGCTATGTTTATATCAAGCATGTTAACATTTGACCAAGTCTGTAGCTGTGTTAGATTTAGCTGCAGTTTTATGCAGTCACACAAACTATCAATTGAAATAAAAATCTTTACATCATGAACATGCCTTTCACACTTTAAAATTTTAACTAAGTCATCAATAAACAAGAGAAAAAAGAAAGGGCCCAAATTGGAACCCTACGGTACGCCAGACGCAGTGTCATATATTTTAGACTTATAGCCGTTGAATGTGGCATATTGAGATCTATTAGATAAATAAGATGCATACTAAATTCTGACTAAATCCAAATGTTACTAATTTGTTTAATAAAATCCCATGATGTATCCTATCAAGAGTCTTAGAAAAAAAGTGGTCTACAGAGAGCAATACTGAGTTGCTGATCGACACCACCAAATGGCATGGTCTACTTCCACAGTGTTGAGCGGTATTTTAAGTATTAATTAAAAACCGCTTTATCGCCCTTCATTTTCACTGTATCACGATGTTCTTTTTCTTTCCCAAATACAGAGTAAATAGGGAAATTATTGTGATCATGCAAATAATCGAGTTTTTGGTGGATTTACACATTATCAAGTCTCCCTGAAAGTTGTCAGTCAAACTTGCTTTCAATGTTCTATGAAATCTTTCAATCATACCATTGCTTTGTGGGTGATACGTGGTTGTATGTATTCTATGACAACCGAGGAATTTTGTAAATTCTGAAAATAATCGTGATTCGAACTGCACGCCTCTGTCCAGTGATAAATGTTTTTAAAATTATTATGCTGTAATTCTTTACCGCAAATGTGTAATGGATTTAAAATTTCAGCAAAATTGGAAACAAGACAATTTATTTTATTTATACTCGCTCTTCTGATGGGCGAGTACCCCCTTTGATGATATGTCATGTCTCAAAGGAGTTACCACAATTAATAAAACGAAATTAATTATTCTTAAATACCAAAAATATATTGTGTATCCTTCAATATCCATTTCCGTCGTTACCTTGAACATCAATTAGAGAAAAATGAAATAGTTGCCCGTCAATAGTGATAGGTTAATTGTAACATAGTTAATATTGAGAAGTAAGTAAGTACGTCACAAACGCCACAGGGGGGTCTGCGGGTGTAAGGTTTAAAATATTATTATTTTTCCTCTAGCAATTTTGATTAAATGTAACATTTGAACACTTCCTCAGTATCAGTATACGGTGGTATAACTAGTTGCTCCTAGAATAGGGAGAAATGCCGTGGATGGTAGGATTTCTTGTGAAGTTTAGCTTTACTATTCAATTTCAAGATAAACTATTTCGTTTAAGAATAATGTGAAAATTCAATATACACACTGTATGTTATTGTATTTCAAAGCTATAAAGTTTTACAAAACAACGGAATGTCCTATGAGGGTATGCTTGAAGTAGGCAGACCAACAATAAATTATGAAGTCACTAAGAAGCTTCCAATTTTATTTTTTATATACGTTAACAAGATAAAGAACTAAATGAACTGAAAATAGGAGTAATTAAAGAAAATTATGGGCAACTATCATCAGAAAATGCAATAAAATTAAAGGATATACTGTTATACCGTTTGATATAATTTATTTTATAAAGACGTTATTACATTGCATGTTGTAGGTGTGGTAGAATTAAGCTTTTTCGAGCTCCGAAACAATCGTAGGTTTGATATATTGTTTACTTTAAATTTGATAATTAGGCAGGGAGTGTACTACATTCTAGACATGCGAACTATAGGCCATGATGATGTAATTGTCGTTACATTCTTTAACTAAAGTCAGAATTGAAGGTAAATATTTAAAAAATATATAATAATACTCTACACACAAATTACAATGACACAAATTTCCTTCAAAATGAGATTAGTTAGAATAAAAAACTTTCAACTGACACGTATCTAGATGTGTTAAATGTTCTCAAATTAGAAATCAACGAAAATTTGTTACATATCGCAGTTTTAAAGTTAATATTGAGTTTAGAGCAGTATTAAATAATATTAACTGGAATGATATTTACTATATACGGGATCTAGACGATAAAGAATAATTTCTTAACTTGTTTAACAAGCACTCTCCTCTTAAAACTGTTCGGGTAAGTAAACCGCATTCGCCATGGCTTACGGATACCTTAAAACTAATCCTCAAAGAAAGAGACAAATCTTTTAGTAAATATAAAAATAATAAGAACTGGAATAGTTATAAAACCAGACGAAATTTCGCCCTGGCATGAATAAGAAGGGAAAAAAGCGTGTCTGTATTATCTTCAGAATCAAGATGATGAAAAAAGATTGTGACAGGAAAAAAAATTAATCCAGCTTCATATCAAAACAATATTAGTCAGCTTCCTCCTACTTTACCAGATCCGGCTGCTTTCGACAATTATTTTATACGAGTTTTTGGAAATTCTAGCTATCATGTAATTTAATTTAATAAATGTATGCTTAGAAAAAGGTTAGTTTTCTATTAAATGGAGAGATTCCTTAATCTGCCCAGACCCTAAAGTAAAAAATCCTACAACTATTCAAGATTTGCGTCTCATTGGTCATCAGCCGTATCCAAAACATTAGAGAAGATTGTGCATAGTCAAATTCAAATTTAAATTTGCATAACATTTTTTCCTTACGTCAGCCTGGCTTGCGAAAGTCTCACAGTACCACCACTACACTGCTTAATCTATGTGATAATATTATAAGTGCTTTAGATAAAGGAAGGGCAGTTGAATCAGTGTCACTTGATTCTTCCAAGGCATTTGATACTATTGATCACGCTTTACTATGCCCGAAATTATTTTTTTATGGGTTTAATTAAAATGCTGTAGCTTTTTTCAAATCGTACTTATTCAATCGACGTCAATCAGTATCCGTCAATAATTCTATGTCCCAATTAATATCATCAGATGTTCCACAAGGATCCATGCTCGGACCTCTGTTGTTTGTTATCTATACAGCCGATATTTTTTGACCAAAATAATCACTCTCATTTACAATCATATGCCGATGACACTCAACTCTTGTGCGAGTTTAATCCATCCAATACCGCTCTAGCTAATACCTTATTAAATGACGACATAAATTCTATTTACAGATATTTAGCTCAAAAAACCGTAAGGAGGTTCTAAAAATGCAGCTTTATCCAGTTATTAAATTAAACACTATTCTGAAAAACACGCAGTAATAAAACAAATTCAAATCAAATCGAACAGTGTACTGTGACAAAAATAAAATACGATACACAAAAAAATTAAATTCCCTATCTAGCTAAAATATGAATACGGTACAAAAAATAAAATAATTTTGGATAATTATTGCTTAAAATAAAATTTGTTAACAAAAATAGAATTAATGATAAAAAAATTCAATTTAAAATATATTCAATTAGTTTCCAAACTATTAAAAGATTTACAAGAAGTTTCTGTGGAGTTTATTACAACCTTTTAGTACGCATAGCTCAAATAAAACCTTCAGCCGCACTATATCACATTCGATGTTCAGCTGCAATCTCCTAAGCTCCTAAACAATTCATAGCTTCAGTACAAGTGATATCATATCAATATATTATTATATTATGCATTTTTTTAAATAAAGACGATATTATGATTATAACACATTACTAAAATGGTTTATAACTTGAAAGGTATAAGCTTTTAGAGAAATATCTAACAATTTTTTTTTACCTCCTACGTATTTTACCTGAGCTATTGAAAAACTGTACTCGACACTCAGTGTAGAACAAATTCATCCAAACTTGTAAACGACTTCAATAAAAATAAGTTGACATTAGGTTCCTGAATAGTGATAATCATGTAGCTATGCATGATGTCCGAAAATATTAGTTACAAATTTCTGGTCCAGACTCTTTCTACAAAAACATGAGAAACAACTTATTTGAACATCCGTCTCTATTAGTTTGCGGAATACGTATATATTTTTTCTGTTTGTGACCGGTATTTCCGAACACCCTATATGGGAAGGTATACCTGAACTAGACAAATGATGAACTAGCCGTAATTACCAAACTGGATCGAATTTCTATTTTTAACTTAATGGTTAGCTACTGATATGAATACGAAACCAAAATGGAACGTAATAAAACACCATGTAATATACCATCTATTGATTTTTCACTTAGTGATACTTTCTGTTTACGCGTAATGTTTTCTGTGTATGGAGAATGGATTTAATTTTGCATGAAATAATAACTATTTAGTATATGCTACTTTTTCATTGTTTGAGGCAAGATTTTTTTCCCACGTCAATAAAGAAGCTCTCAAAATTATCTGCTTTTCCTTTATCCTCTTCCGTTATTAATTTATTATTTCTGTTATAAATTTTATTGTAATTAGTAGCCTCGTTTACAATTTGCCATATTTTTTTGGAATTTCTATCAGATTTTATTTTATTTTTGTAGTATAAATTTTTGCATTTTAATTATCTTTCCTAAAAAACTTCTATATGTTTTATATGTCTGCAATTTTGTTCCAGCAAAATGATTCAACAAGTTATTTTTTAAGCGATCTTGTTTTGTAATAAAATTTATAATACCCATTTATATTCACGGTTTTACTTTCCTTTGTTTTGACGAAATTACTTGTACAATGATATATGAAGCAATAAAATTATTTAATTTGTTTTCAAAAAGATCATTGGCTACTCTTGAGTCACTTATTATTAATACAGGGTGTCCCGCGGCGATCAATATCTCGAAAAGTACCTAGACATTGGAAAATTTTGAAAATTTGGTAGTAAACTAATGTTTCCCAAAGATGCAGAAGTTTCAATAGTAATGGATCCTTACAAAGCCTTAGAACCAAGTTATTTCCTATTTTATATGTAGTAAATAAGTCACTGTGTTCATTTATAAAGTGTTATGGCTGATTTAATGTTATAAATAAAATCTATATGCAGTTTTGTATAGTGACTTTTCCACGTCAATCCTACAGACGTACGCCGATTTTTTCTGTTTGACATTTAATCTAGAGACATATTAGTTGCATGCAGTATGAAAGAATAGATGATATCCTTGCATCTCCTATACTTCGAGTACACAGATATCCGTCAAATTAACGGTTTTTTTGCCGTTTGATAGATGGACTCATCTCAGGTGAGATTTTCAAGACTGTCGTCGGTCTCAGCAATCTCGAAAAGTGCACTGATTTTGCCGTGGGGGTTTCACCCTTTCTAGGGCGATTTTGGCCGTTTATGGGGTAGGTTTTACATCGGGGATGATTTTCAAGGCCGGCGTCGATCTCAGCATAGTTGAAAACTGGAGTAAATCAGTGTTTGTCCGACGATAGCGCGCTCCTTCGCGTTTCACCCCCTTTTCCGGGGCGTTTTTGGCACTCGGTGGGGTGGGTTTGCATCAGGAATGATCTTTGGAGGTGTTTCTTGGCCGTTTGGGGGTCCATTTAAAAAATGTTATTGCTTCTTCTACCCCTCAATTTCTGCACGCCAATGTGCTTTCATTAACTTAATGGGTGCACATACATCCATACAGCTTTTATTCGAAACTTTTTTCTATCTCCAATAATAACGGTAATAAAGGGTGGCCTAAATATAATAATAATATTTATTTCATCTGGTTGGCTACAATTTATGTTTTAACATTTTTTTTTCTTAAAAAGAATTCATGATAATAAATATTTAATTAAGCCCCACCAAAGTTTTTAGAGAAAGACTTGTCTGTGGGTGTTTATGTAAACATTTAATTCTTTTTTTTTTATAAATGTATCTATGGTTTATGAAATTTAATGGATACTAAGCAAAAGGGATAATTTACATAATTATAGATAAAGGGAAAAGAAAGGCTAAAAAAAGAAATAGATACAAAAGAGTTAACTGATATCATATCAAATTATGTATACTATTGCTCTGTATTTATGAAGTTTTCTATAAAATTTTCTGATTAGCTTAGTAGCCAGTTTTTGATGTTTTCTCTCTGTTTTTTATTATTGGTGTTTCTTAGGTGATCTGGCATTAGATTATACAATCTTGGACCTAGACATGTTGAGCTTTTTGTGAATATTGATTTCTTAGCCCTAGGTATGATTACATTAGTTCTTGTTCTTGTATTACATAAGTGATTTTTTTGAGATAATTTTTGTTTTTGATTTCATAATTTAATATTTGTTTGCAATAAATTTGCCTGATATTAAGAATTCTATATTTTTGAAATAGGCATCTACTTGGATATCTGAGATCTTTTTTGAACATAATTTTAATTATTCTTTTCTGTGCCCGTATTAATGGGCCTAGATGTGTTTGGTGCAACCCTCCCCAGGCTGTTATACCATACTGTATTATAGACTCTACTAGACCATAGTACCTTATGAGTAGCTGATGTTCTTTGAGGATTTTGCTCGCTTGTCTAAACGTGTAAAACAAATGTCTCATTTTTTTACATATATTTTCAATTTGAAGGTGTGAGTCAAGAATTATCCCTAGGTATTTTATTTGAACAGCCTGGTCAATTTCTATGTCAGTGTTTTGTATTTTTATTTTTTTGTAAGCAGTAATAGATTTTTATACGAGCAGAATGGCAGGTATTTAGTTTTAGCGGTGTTCATAGTGAGTAAATGTTGATCAAACCATTTTTTTATTGTTTCGAGTAATTTGGATGATTTTTGGTAGACTTCTTCCCAAGTTTGTCCTTCTACAAAGATAGCAGTATAATCAGCAAATGAGATGATTGTACCATCGATGGGTAGTATAAGTAGATCATTTAAGTATATTATAAATAGCACTTTTAGTGTCTCCCAACCTTACACTTTGTGTTCTATTGGTTAGATAGCTTTTTAGAATGTTATATATTTGTCCCCTAAATCCCAGATCCCAAAGTATTTGCGATATTTGACTGTGACTTATAGTGTGAAAGGCCTTCGCTAGGTCTATAAAAATGCCAAGCGAAGGTTTTTTATTGTCTGCTGAGCTATTTTCTCGATTAAATAGTTTATTGTGTCCTCAGTAGATGTTTTCTCTCGGAAACCGAACTGCATTTGGCATAATATATTAAATTTATTTACATATTTCAGAATTCTTGACTTCAAGGCTTTTTCAAAAATTTTTGAGAGGTTAGAAATTAAGGAAATTGATCGATAGTTTTGTGTTTCAAGTTGTTTACCGCTTTTATATAAAGGAATTATTTCTGCTACTTTAAAATGAGCTGGGCAGACACCTGTTTCAAATATTCTATTTGGAGGACAGTAGCACAGTGGTTAGCGCGTCTAGCTTTCACTCTGAGCATACCTAGCGAGGTGGGTTTGATCCCCACCTAATGCAAAATTTTCAATTGTGAATTACCCCTAAGAAGTGGTTCGGATTCCACTATAAACTGTAGGGCCCCGTCTCCTTTACTCACACAAATCTAGACTTAAGAGGGTCATTCAAGTGATCTGGAGGGCGCTTAAAACAAACATTTATAACAATGTGAGTCACTTCTTTAAGTAGTTCTACTCATATTTTGTCATGACCAGGGGCTTTTTTATGCTTTCGTTCTAATATGTACTTTCGTATTTCTTGTTCAGTGACATTACTAAGGTAAAAGCTGTTTTCAATTTTTTTGTTTGGAAAATTTGTATTTGGTTTTAGTATTTTTTTTTTGCCATGTTCTCTCCTACTTTTGTGAAGAAGTTACAGAATTCCGTAGATATTAATTTTTTATCTATTGTTATATCACTATTTGAAAGTTTTATTTCAGATATTTCATTATGTTGCGTTTTCTTGTTTGTAATTTCATTAATAGATTGCCAAATTTTTTTTGGAGTTTTTATCGTCATTCTATAAATAGTTTTCAAAATAATCATTTTTTGCTTTTTTAATAAGACTGTTAATTTTATTGCGGTATATTCTATATCTTTCTTTTATTTCGTTATCATTTGAATTTTTTCTTAGTGAAAGCTGATAAAGTTGGTCTCGCGTTTTTATGGAATTTATTAAGCCATTCGTTATCCACGCTTTTCTTTTGATAGTAAAGTTCATTTTTATTTTCTTAGATGATTTTTCAATTGCTTGTTGGATAGTTTCCACCAGCGTATTACACAGATCATTTGGGTTTTGGAAGGTATAAAACTCATCCCAATTTTTTGATACAGATTTGTTTTTACTTGATTGAAATTTGTTTTAATCATATAGGTTGTTTCATTTTTTTTTTGTAATTTATTTTAGTTGGTAAAATAATTTTTAGTAGTGTACTATAGTGATCAGAATGATTCGTTTTCAATATTACCGGTGTTAAGTGATCATTTGTCATGTATCCCTTATAAAAAATGTGATCAATACAACTTTTCGTATTTACTGATTCTCTAGTCGGGCAGTTTACTAAAGATTTATAACCATAGTGATACATAATATCTAGGTACTCTTGTGTATAATCGTCATGTTCTAGTAAATTTATATTTAAGTCGCCTAATAATATATTGTGTTCACTAGAGTTGTTCTGTAGATAATTTGAAAGTCCATCAAGAAAATTATTTACATCGAGGTTTGTATGAATAACTCTGTACATTTAATTTGTTCATCTTCACATTTTGCACATTTTTTTGCACACAAGTTTAGCAGGAACAGGACTTATAGACACATGAAAAAGTTAATAATCTTTAAAGTTTAACAATTACATAAAATCTTCACATCTAATTTGTTATAGCCTGGTAGATATTAACCCGATTTACTTTTCGGTATTTATTTTCACATTTGCTCTTTTCGAATAATAGACCCTGGATGAGTGATATCGATCACGCTATGAGGATGCTTACGGGTTTTTATTGTCCTGTCTGGACAACGTTGACAGTTACAAGTATCTCTTTAGTTGGTAAATTTCCAAATGCTCACGTAGCTGATTGTTTTCTAGCTTGTTTGAGATATAACAGGCCTGAATAGGAACGTGGCCAAACAAATTACATAAATTGACTTAGTTTTTCCAATATAACGTCATATGGGTCAATAAAGATGATTAATCTCTAGCACTTTGCTAGTCATACATCTTTATCATAAATCACAATGAAACTCCGATCAGTATTTTTTATCAACACTGTTGTTTTCTTATAAGGCAACTTTTACATTCACGCAAAATTTTCTGAGACCGAGCCTCAGAGAATAACAAGCATTTAAATTTATGGATCTGCGGCTTTTAGTTATGAAATATTTATAATTGGATGATAGTGTAACCGTTAATTTTTATATCATGATGTGATTTTAATATTTGTTAGTTTGTGTGGTTTCTAATTATATTTTGTAAATCATTGAAGGTTAGCGATAAGTAATCTAATACTTACGTAAAGTATCCATATACGTGTATTTATTTATTTAAGTGGAATGGCGATAGGTTTGTTTGCCTAATAAATATTTTATTCTCACAACGATTATGTTGGTAAACAATGTTCTATTCTTTAAACTATTCTATGCACAAAGAGAGTTAAGCATAATATAAAAACCACGCTTCTACAATTTTTTTGAGGACACCTCGATGATATAATACAGCTATATAAGACAATAAAAAAAAATACAAATGTTTCGGCTTATTAGGCCTTTATCAAGAGAGAACTACTTTGATAGAAGGCAGCAGTGTGTTGAGACAGAAGGAATAAAAAGCCATTTTAAAGTGCCGGGATGTGGAGTGCCTCAAGGTACATTCCTGGGGCCACTGCTATTTATCATATACATAAATGATTTATTCTTACAAAGCACCTTTTGTGAAATAATCATGTTTGCTGACGACACTGTAGTTTACTAAATCATGTAAAGAGCTGAAAAATAAAGTAGAATCTGACTTCACTACATTAAAGAAATGGTTCAATAGCAAAATACTTACTTTAAATATACAAAAATCTTTATCCTACCTTTTGCTTCATACAAATCAAGTTTACGAAATTACAATAGTTTATTAATTGCCGATAGCAATAACAGTATTGAAATAATTAGAACTAATAAAGTAAAATGCCTTGACATATACATCGATCAGCATCTAAAATGGGATGCTCATACTATTTTAATATCTTATTATTAATATGGATCAACTAAATATTATTATTATATAATAATTTTTGTGAATTCTCAAATCTTATCCAGTATAATAGCATAGTAAATACAAACAACCGTATCTTAGACTTGGTCTTTAGTAATCATAAAACGTAGGTAAATAATTCTACTGACCACTTACTACCTGAGGACGATCATCACGCTCCTCTGGATATCTATTTACAAGTACAACAAAAACAAAATAAAAATTCTGTTAATTCTTCTCCCATATATAATTTTAGAAAGGCTAATTTCCATAAGCTCTAAGAGGACTTAACTAATATTGATTTTGCTAGTATTGATCAATGTAAAGATGTGAATGAGGCATGTGATATAATGTATTCTATCCTGGACTCTATTTTCATTGATAGCGTCCCAAAAACTTTAGCTAAAACTAATAAATAACCAAGGTGGGTACCTTGGTTTAATGGTAATATTATTCGCAATATAAAGACAAAATCAAAACACTGGCGCAACTTAAAAAAAATGGTAACTCATATGAATTGAATCAATTTAAAATTCTAAGAGCAAACATGAAAATCGATATTGATAACGCGCACAAAGAATATCTTATCAATATTGAGAACCAAATTAAGTCCAATCCAAATCATTTCTGGTCATATATAAACAGCAGAAAAGATATATCCAGTATTCCTAGCGTTATGACCTATAATGACTCCATATTAAACGAACCACAAATAATAGTTGACGCATTTGCTAATTACTTCCAAGAGTCATATTCCGCATCTACAAACTTTTCTTATGATATAAATAGCACTCATTACTAATAATTACTAACAATTTATCCATTCCCTATATTACCGAAAATGACGTACTCAAGGCACTTAAGAAAATTAAAGTCAAAGCCACTACAGGTCCTGATGGTATTCCGGCCTTTCTCCTTAAAGATTGTGCCATTTTATTTGCAAAACCGTATTTTTAATTTGTCTATTAAAACAGCTACTTTTCCAGAAGTCTGGAGAATATCTAGGATCTGCCCGGTATTAAAAAAAAATGGTAGATGTGCTATTGAAAACTATAGGCCAATAGAAATACTGTGCAATTTTAATAAATTATTTGATCACGTCAAATCTCAAATTTGCCTCGATCGACACGGATTCATGCCAAATCGCTATATCACCAGCAATCTGGTGTGCATTACTCAGTTCGTAGCTGAACATTTGGATGCTGGAGGCCAAGTAGATGTCATTTATACAGATTTTTCTAAATCCTTCGACAGACTGGAGCACGGAATTTTGCTGAACAAATTATCCAAATTTGGACTAACCGAGCACTTCCTACCCTTTTTTTAATCTTACTTGGTATATAGACGACTAAATGTACAATACCGTAGATTTTGGTCTATGGATATCTCAGCGACATCAGGTGTTCCCCAATGTTCTGTGCTTGGACTATTGCTCTTTAACATTTTTATAAATGATATCGTTATTGGCTTACACTGCAAAACATTGCTTCATGCCGATGACCTAAAAATTTTTACATCTATTATTAGTGCAGAAGACTGTGTTGATTTGCAAAACGATCTTGTACAACTATGGTCTTGGTGTAGCGTAAACAATTTACAGTTAAATATTTCAAAGTGTAGCTTTATGGCATACACTCGCGCACAAAATCCAATAAAATACAATTAACGATGAAGAACTGAAGAGCTGGGGTCATTTCAAAAATCTAGTAGTTATATTCGATCCAAAGTTATCTTTTATTAGCCATATCAATCAAATCACCGCTAATTATCAATCAAAATCAATCATCTAATCAAAAACTTAGGCTACATTATCCGAAATTGTAAAAAATTTAACGAAAATACACTGAAACTTCTCTTTAATCCATTTGTGAGGTCAAGATTTGAATATGCTTCCATAGTCTGGAGTCCTGGTTATGAAAATCATAAATATAGCATTGAAAAACCTCAGAGGCGTTTTCTTAAATACCTTTGGATCAAAAGTTCTGGGAATTATCCAGAAAGTGGTTTTCCACATTATGACTTCAACACGAGTGATCTTCAACTACGTCGGACGTATCACTCTCTTGTATTCCTTTTTAAGATTTTAAATGGCACATTTGACTGCCCTGAAATTCTTAGTTGCATTAGATTTCATGTTCCTAATTTGCAGACTCGCTCGCATTAGTCTCTATTCTATTTGCCTCCACCAAGAACAAATTTGCTATTATTTTCTCCCCTGCCCCGTATGTGCTCCAACTATGATTCTTTATATAACAATATAGATATTTTTAATACTAGTATATCCAAAATGCGAAATGTTTTTCTTAATTCTGCACAACAACTGTAGTTTCTAAAATATTAGATTACAACTTTGAGGACTATACTAATCATAGATTTATTTTGTTAATTTTTATTATCCTTTAATTGTTCTACTTTTAGTTAAGAGTTTTAGTTATTATTTAGTTTTCTTTTTATGTTTGTAAAATTCCTGCTCTATAATTGGATTTCTGTCTGGGCAGTCGTAACCAAAATAATTAAAATAATAATAAAAAATAAAAAAACTATTAAATCGATATCTTATTTATAAAGATCTGTAAATATCATTTATTAATTAGTAAGTAAGTAAGGTTTCTTAACAATTATAAAACGTTTAGTAAATGATTAACTTTAATGTACTATATATTGGATTCCAGAGTTAATCTAGCGTCATCATGCAAACTTAGGCACAAAATGAATATGAAAATTTAAATTATTCGGAACAAACGCTATTCTATTAAAATACATATGCATTGCATTTTATTATCGTTCTTACTACGAATAATAATAAACTAATACTATTTGTACCTGTACGATGGTGCCCGTTGATCCACTTGCTTATATTCTAAGGACACTAGTCTGAGCGTACTTTCCATTCAGGATCGATTGTATTGCCGGTGCTCTTTCCAGATCCACGAAGCAGAGGGACATATAGGCGTTCGAAAAATCAAAACAAAAGAAGGCGGCTGATATCCTAAGCTGTCGTTCTGGCAGTATGCCAAGCATCACCGTTAGATTGAACCAAACAAACAACGTTTCGTGAGTGACATTCGAATATTCGTAAAAATTGTATCCCCTCTACAACTACCCTCTGTTTGTTGTGGAAAGCGTCTCGCGTTCCGATATATTTAATTTAATCTAGGATATAAAATAATTTAGCTCAGATCCTGTTTTATATTTAATGGTCTCTGCGGAGAAGTAAGATGCTTAATTTATTGTTTTTAAATAGGCCATCGATTAGAAGCAATCAAACTATAGTCGGGTTGTACAGAGCCACAGTTTATGGGGTTGATTATTTTCATAATGAACTACAAAAAATTAATATAATACATGTAGCGACCTTAAGGACCTTGCTGTAACGTTTGACTACAATCTTAGCTTTTTTGCTTACATGCTCACCTGAATGCTAATAATATAATTTATTTATTTATATACCATCTAACAGAACAAAGACCATTTACAAGATGGGAAACAACACATATTTAATATACAGTACACATAGAGAGTAGCTTAAATATATACGTTTTTAACACTTTATGCTGATGATACATCATCTATTATCTCTGCTAATAATTTTGAAGACCTTAGCATTAAAGCTACAAATTGTGTAAAGCAGATGACAGAATGGTGTCGAAATAAGGGTTGTGCTAAACAACCAGAAAACAAATATATTATTATTTTCGCCTATTGGAGTGAATCCAGAAATAAGTTTACTTGCCAGAACAAAACAGCGGAGCATAAAAAAAGTGTATATAAAATTTTCAGGAATTAAAATGGACAAAAATTGTTCTTGGGATTACCATATTAAAAGTCTCACCAATAAACTTGCTAGTAATAATTATGCAATAATGCAATTAAAGGGTATAGTAAATACTGACACTTTAACAACTTTTTATTATGGATTAACTATACTTTCCTAAGGCATGTTTTATCTCACTCTTCGAACTTTCTGTAGGCCATATTTTGAGCAACATAAAATTCTTACAGTTTATTCGCTCTATATTTTGCAATGTGTGTGGGTTATGTTCGAGAAAATATCGTCCAGTTTCCTAGATGTAATGACATAAACAGATATACTACACGGGCCGCAAATGAACTTTATATTCCACCAAGCAGGTTGGCTCAAGTAACCAGGGAGCCATATACAACTTCTGTTAAGCTTTATAACTATCTCCCTCAGAGCATTAAAGATATTGACAGCTTTCAACAATTTAAAAATAGTGTTAAAATACTATTAAAGCAAAGATGTTTTTATTCACTTTCTGAATTCTTTGAATAGAATTTTTAAGGATAATGACTACTTGCCAGTTTGTTAGCTAAATGTTGTGATTTTTAGATTTGGGTACATATATGTGTGTATATGTCGTAATTACATGGTGAAATACGGCTTTTCGGGAAAAGCCTAGGCAGCTCATGAAATGCCGGCAGATAGTGTGACACACCTCATATTACATCATGTGACTAAGCTTTTCATAAACTGCCTTATAATTCCAGTATTTTGGTGTAATGCGAAGTTTAACAGCATCTGCCGTGATTAGGCCATCGGCATTTCATGAAATGACGTGATGCTAATATTTCATGAACTGGCTAGGCTTTTCCCGAAAAGCCTATGTCGTAGACACATAATGCAGTATGGCTTTTCGGGAAAAGTTCTTGAAATGCCGGCAGATAGCGTAACACCTTATGTTATATCACTTGGCTATTCTTTTCATGAAGTGCCTTAAAATGTTAGTATTTTCGTGTAATGAGAAGTTTAACATGATCTGCCATAATTTAGGGCATGGGTATTTCATGAAATGCTGGCAGATAGCGTGAAAACTGTATGCTACACGATTAGCCTAGGCTGTTCATGAAGAGCCTGGTTAGTCAGTTAATGTTATGATTCGTGCTTTACAATCTGCCGGCTTCATCACTAGGACCATTCACAATAGGATTAAATCACGTCATTTCATGAAATGCCGATGGCCTAAATCACGGCAGATCATGTAAAGCACGAGTCACAACATTAACAGAATAAATGAACCAGGCTCTTTATGAACAGCCTAGGCGAATCGTGTGGCATATAGACTTCAAACTATCTGCCGGCATTTCATGAACTGCCTAGGCTTTTCCCGAAAAGCCGTATTTTACCATGTTACACCGAGATCTTTAAACGTGGACGGTTAGTTTTTTGTCGTTCAACGTGTACTTGTAGGTATACTTAGAATCTCGTGCTGAAAACGACTTTACATTGCACTTTTGCACGTTTAATAATAGACTGTTTTTAACACACCAAGAATCCAGATTAGATCCAGAATTATTTTGCATTATAATGCAGTCGTTTAAACCAGAGATTCTGTGTTGAACTTTTATACCATCTGCATACATTAAGAAGTGCACATCTAAGTATTGTCAACGTCATTTACAAATATATTGAAAAGCAGCGGCCCAAGAACAGAGCCTTGGGCAACACCTGAGGATGAGACATAATCATAGGACTTAAACCCACTACACGCGACATATTGAAGCCTATCTGTTAGATAAGATCTAGGGAAGGTTACCAAAGTTGTAAAGTTTTGCAATCGACATATTATGATTAGGCCCATACCAAGACCTTATTTCTAACAGGCTGTAACATACTAAAGCAAAATTTTACAAGAGACACAATACACACAATAGCGACTTATTTTCTGATTTGCAAAGTATGTTATTGTCAATCACTACTGTGTGACTAGGTACTTAGAAAATACATAGAAGGTACATACAAAATATTGTTGTAAATCCATTTTCAAATAAAATGCAATTTCTAAAGCACTGTGGGTTACAACCTACTGGAAATAGGATATCGATATATCAAAACCTTTCGTGAAGTCAAAGTATATAACCTCCGTTTGTATCTGTATGTCGACGGACTCAGATGTGAATTGTGTAACATATATGAGATTGGAAGTAGTAGAGCGACTTTTCATAAATCCATGTTGCTGACTGGAAATGACATTTTAACATTAGGGCAAATAAAGTTATGTAGTAAGCTTTCAAAGGCTTTGCCAAAGTTACGGATTATAGTTATTGGGCTGAAGTTTATTATTTCGCTTTTATTTCCCTTTTTGAACACCGGACAGACTTTGGAGTATTTCCAAATATCCGGAAAACAGCAGCATTTAATAGATAAATTAAATAATATCATGAGTGGGTGAGCAAAGATAGTAGTATAGTCTCTCAGCAGAAATACGGGGATCTCATCAGGACCCATGGTAGCTGACGATTTATTTCTTCTAGTGCCAATAACATTTCATTTTCTGAAAATGAAACTATATTAATGCTGTTGATATTATTATCACAGAAATCATCTAACGAGATGCTGTGTGTCTCTAAAGTTGAAAATGATTGTTCAAATAAGTCGCCATAGGCATTTACAATATCATTTGGATCATTCAATTGCCCCTCCTTGTAAAACATTTCTGCTGATGTTAGTACCTACCTTTTTGTTATTAACGTAAGCTCTAAACTTATTTAGGTCGCTGTTAATATTACTTTCAATCAGAAGTATATAGTTTCTGAAGGCAGTTTTAGTGTCTAGCTTATTCTTGGACCGAAGTCTCATAAGCAATATCATCTTCAGTTCGTTTGTGAAGTTTCAAATGTCTTCCAATATTTCTTATATTCCTGATAATTCAGCATTGAACCAAAGTGGAAATTGTATATTAATCTTTATTGTGTATACATATTTGGGTGCACAGGCTGTGAAAATTCCCGTTAATTTTTCATAAAAATGTTGGCACAATGAATTAATCTCGGCATAGTAATTTAAAAGAGAACAGTTTATCTCAAGCAGTTCTTGATACAGTAGATTAAAATCTTATGTTTACTCTGTTCATCTAAATGAATATGCCATAGAATTGAACTTATTTTATACAGAAAAATATGCTCTTTCAAGTGGCATTTTAAAAAATGGTGGTTGCTATTTAAAAAATTGGCGAACTTTTTAAAATATGTTTTTAGAATTTTTTTTAAATAAACAGATTGATAAATACATTTAAAAATCGACGTCTGAGCAAATTTTTTCACTTGCTTTGTAAAGATTTTAGAAATTTACTCCAGCCTTACATGCTCATCGTATGTGACCTATAACGATGATTAAAGCTCAGTTTACAACTAAAATTGTGATGATAGCAACCCAACTATTAAACGTTCAGGAAGGGTTTGAATATTTACAATTGCGTGTTCCGCCCGAATATGATTTATGAATTTCACTATTTCGAGCCGACTGGAATTTTGTAAACTTTCTAATATAGTATATTAATATTGACGTATTGGGTTATCGGAAATTTATAAATAGCCATCAAGTTCACTTGGTAATATAGCTCGAGTATTGATTTGGTAACCGAGGACTAGAAAAAAATATTTGTTTGATATTACACATGTTAATGGTCTTATAATTTTGATTTATTACTTGCTACAGCTAAATTATGGGGTACATTAGTTCATGTAATTCAATAGTTTTGGAAAACAAGCAATACCAAATAAATATTATAAAGCAAAGTCTATTTCGAAATTAATATAAACCCATTAACCCAGCTCCGCTTTGACATTATTTCCAATTATTTTTGATATAGTCATCATTAATATCTCAAAAAAGTAGATTTGTTTTTGAATGTCAAGTTCAAAAACAAGAAACAGATATTTATTTGAAAGATTTCTTCTGTTATTATCCATTTACATCCCCTATTGGAGATCATTTCAATTGTGTTCAATATATTTTCCAAACAAGAAACATCTTTGCCGTCAGAACAAATTGTACATAATGTCTAAACTATCGAGCTATACGATCGACTCCAATAAAGTTAATTTGCCAATTAAAATTAATGTAATGCCCTCATTATGCCGGTGTAATGTGTGTATTCTTATAAAAGAATGTCGTTTGTTTTATACAGGGTGTTGCATCATGAGAGGGACATAGCTTAATAGGAGGTAGAGAACATCAGTGGTAACCGGAACCTCCCATAGAAATGTCTCATTGGGCCTTCATTACGAAGTTACAGGGTGTTAAATAATTTTTGGCCAAACTTGTTTTTTGTCATAACTTTGACAGGGAATGAAATAACGGATTCATATTTGGTACGGCTAATGTACTAACGAGCCCCAAGAGGTACATGTATAAAAAAAATATATCCAGGTCCGGACTCACTATAATTTATGTTTCTTCTTTGCATCAACAAAACATCACCCTGTATATATTTTTTTGAAATTTCGATATGATATTCGAAAAGAGCAAGAAAAAACAAACAAAATGGCCTATTTCATTTTTTTGTTACACCTTCGTGGTTATTTAAATACGTTGTTAAATGTGCAAGAAAATGGATTACAGAACCATATTAAATGAGAGGCACGTGAAATAAATAATTTTATAACTAAAATTTGCAAAAATTCTATTGAGCCTAGGTGGTCTGGGTGAATCCTAATTCCGGCACGTTTTAAAGGTCCATTTTGGTAAAAAACTGTGGTCCTAATAAGTAATCGGTTATGAAATAACAAAATTTTTAATCAATCACAGTAGGCTTGTTCAAAGTGACAGATAATAAAAAGAAATCTCCTAAACAGTTGAACAATTGTTTGTTAGTAATTTAATGTGTCAATAATCCGCATTTAGTTAGTGAAAACTTGTGAAAATATTTTAACTATGCCAGTAAAATTTACAAACGTGGAATATGCTGACATAATATTCATCTATGGTTTCTGTAATGGAAATGGTAGGTCGGCGGAAAGAGAATATCGGCTGCGTTTTCCTGGTCGTCGATGCCCTAATCATAAAACCTTTAGTACGGTGTTCCAGTATGCAAGACAACACGGAAAGTTTCCTACTTCTGCAGTTGTGGAGCGTGTTTTACAACAAGGTGTGCAGGAACAAAACAATATTATAAACGTAGTTCAAGAAAACCCAAATATGAGCACTAGACGAATCAGTTTGGCAACTGGTATTCCTCATTGGCGAGTATGGAGAACCCTAAAAAGAGAACGTTACCATCCATATCATATCCAGCAGGTACAGCGTCTTCAACAAGGCGACGATATCCCCCGCCTGGCATTTTGTCATTGGTTGTCTAACCATCGCCCAGTCATTTACAGAACCTTATTTACGGATGAGGCACAATTTACAAGGGATGGAGTAAACAATTCACGAAATAATCATAAATGGGCACAGGAAAACCCACATGCGGTACGCCAACGCCGTTCGCAACACAGGTTTTCTGTAAATGTTTGGGTCGGACTTGTGAATAGACATTTGATAGGGCCACATTTTTTTGAAGAAAGATTGAATGATGAAATTTACTTTGATTTTCTTCAAAACATTTTACCGAATATGTTAGAAAATATCGGTATAAGAGGCATGTTGTTTCAGCATGATGGGGCCCCACCACATTTTAACCTTCAAGTTAGAGAACACTTAAACAATGTGTATCCTAATAGATGGATTGGACGCGGGGGTCCACATGAATGGCCACCAAGATCTCCTGATTGTAACCCTTGTGATGACTTTTTATGGGGCCACTTAAAAAACGAGGTTTATAGCATTGAAATTGAAAGTAGACAACATTTAATCCAGCGCATCGTTACAACCTGCGACGAAATACGGAATAATCCAGAAATGATACGTCGAGCAATTGGTGACCTTTCTAAACGCGCAAGAAAATGCACAGAATGTGGGGGAGGACATTTTGAAAATTTACTTTAGTGTCAATTACGTTTTATTTTTAAACACATTTAGTTATTGTTTTGTTATTTATTGTTAATTGAATGGAAAATAATTTATTTATTTAGATTTTAGTTTGTTCTCTTTTCCAATTTTTATTAAGTATAAAATGTTGATGATTTTCTTGATCAAAGTAACTGGTTGCTTAGGCCTAAATGGTTTAAATTATCTGTCACTTTTATTCTTTGAACAAGCCTACTGTGATTGATTAAAAATTTTGTTATTTCATACCCGATTACTTATTAGGACCACAGTTTTTTAACAAAATGGACCTTTAAAACGTGCCGGAATTAGGATTCACCCAGACCACCTAGGCTCAATAGAATTTTTGCAAATTTTAGTTATAAAACTATTTATTTCACGTGCCTCTCATTTAATAGGGTTCTGTGATCCATTTTCTTGCACATTTAACAACGTATTTAAATAACCACGAAGGTGTAACAAAAAAATGAAATAGGCCATTTTGTTTGTTTTTTCTTGCTCTTTTCGAATATCGTATCGAAATTTCAAAAAAATATATACAGGGTGATGTATTATTGATGCAAAGAAGAAACATAAATTATAGTGAGTCCGGACCTGGATATATATTTTTTTATACATGTACCTCTTGGGGCTCGTTAGTACATTAGCCGTACCAAATATGAATCCGTTATTTCATTCCCTGCCAAAGTTATGACAAAAAACAGGTTTGGCCAAAAATTATTTAACACCCTGTAACTTCGTAATGAAGGCCCAATGAGACATTTCTATGGGAGGTTCCGGTTACCACTGACGTTCTCTACCTCCTATTAAGCTATGTCCCTCTCATGATGCAACACCCTGTATAGGGTTAATACTAGAAGCATAATTAACGGTCAGAGTCTAGAATCTTTAATTACTATTAGATAAATATATGCAATTATGCTGTGGGTACCAACTATGCTGGTTCAATCAAGCACTGTTCAGTTGTAATTTATGGTGGTGTGTCATGTTAACTGATAGTATGATAACAATAACAAGGCAAAACTTTGAAATTTTTTAAATTTGTTCCTGAATTCCAAAGCCAACTAGAAACAGTAAATAAATGCCATTTCCAGGGTTATTTTTCATCCGATTTTGAATCTGAAAAAAGCGTTGAAAAGAGACGTTACAGCTTTATGAGAAAAGAGACTTAAATATACAGAGTGCTATTTAAAATAACAAAGTTGTGACATTTTCGGTGATACCGGAAGTGATTTTTTTACTACTTAATGGTCAAAATGTGGCCTTTGATACCTATGCCTGGGTTTCCAAATTTCAGAGTTTATTTTTAAAACTGTAGAGAATAAAGTGGAGGGTAGGTATTTTCTGGGTCACCCAGTATTCTATTATGATGTTTAAATTGAACATTCAATTGTTGTAGCCGTTTCCAAAATTTACGATTAGAAGTTTGATTTTGTAACGAACTTAATACGCGGCTTTTTCTCTTCGCACCGATGTAAGGACGAAATTACACATATTTTTATAAACTTACTTACACAATTTTTCTGTGTCTTGTTTTTGTTGTAAACGGATAGTGCTCTGGCAATGTAATTAGCCTGAATGAACCATCTACGACTGCACTGGTTTAAAGGTAATAAAACGGACAGGCCTACTAGCACAAAAAACTCGTAAATCGTTTCTTTATCAGTCAACGTGGAAGCCTAACAACGTGCTGTCTATGTGCCAGTGCAGTGCATAAATACCTATTATAATATCAGACGTTGGAGTTTAGTTAGTTACTGTTCATATTTATAAATATTTACTACTGTATAAAAGGTAAAATATTTTAATTATTTACTAATTTACCATGGCTTTCTGGAGACCATTTGAAGAGCCGAAATAAATTTAGAGTTTAAAAACCAAGATTTACACGTACAAAGTCAACGTATTATTTTAAATATACATGAATGTTTGAAAAGCGAAAATCCTGAACAATGTGAGAAAGAAATAATCCGACGTATTAACGAATTAACTAAAATATCAAAATCAACAATTTATCGCGTAATTCAAGAAGGCGATGTTATAGATCACAGCGCAAAGAGGAAACGGAAAAATACGAAATTAAAAAATATTGATGATGCCACTAGAGATGTAATACGGCGTATAATTTATAATATGTATGAAGAAAATATAGTTCCTATGTTAAAAATGATTCAAGAAAAATTGAGCGATTATCCTGATTATAATTATAGGTCTTTAGATACACTACGAAATGTCTTATTAGAATGCGGTTTTAAACATAAAAAATTTGACAGTCGTATGGTAATTATGGAATCGCGACGTATAGTTTCACTTCGAGTAGATTATTTGCAAAAAATTAGAGAATATCGTAAACTAAACAGGCATATAGTGTATCTAGACGAGACGTGGTTTGACACGCATGATGTTGTTCAGTATGGTTGGGTAGATAGTTTCTCACAATTGTGTTTTAAATACTCCGTGTTCTAGAGGAAAACGCGTTATCATACTTCATGCGGGAAGTGAAAATGGGTTTGTACCCAACGCGTTGCTCTTGTCGGCCAAAAAAAATCGCGGTCTTCTACAGACTATCACGAAGACATGACAGCCGATCTATTCGAAAAATGGTTTTCTCAACAGCTTCTACCAAATATTCCGCCAAATTCGGTAATTGTATTAGATAATGCTTCTTATCACTCGAGTATATTAAATAAAATACCAAATAACAGCACAAAAAAGGAAGACATTTTAAAATTCATGAGAAAAAATATGGAAATTCCTGTAAAAGTTCCAATAAAACGCGAATTACTGAAAAAAATAAAAGAACATAATTTCAAAAAGGAATATGTTATTGATAACTTATCCAATATACACGGTCATACACTTTTGCGGTTACCTCTATACTATTGCATATTTAATCCTATCGAGATGGTTTGGGGAACACTAAAAGTACGTTTACGAAAATGTAATAACTCTCCAACGTTAAGCGCGATAGTAGTTGATCATATAAGAGAAATAATAAATGACATTCACAATAATACTGATTTATGGAAAAATTGCGTTAAGCATGTAATTGGAGAAGAAAATCGATATTCAACGGTACCCTAGTGGGCCGATTTTAATTCAACTGGATTCCTCGTCAGAAAGTGAAGATTCGGACGCGTCAATTAACATTTAACTTTTCTTCATTTTTTCATTCACTTTTTTATTGTTACATTTCGTGGAATATATTTTGTTTAGTTGACAAGAAATTTTAATTTAAGTTACTTCATTCTAGAGAAATATTTTAATTTTGTTTTTATTTATGTTTTATATATACAAATATTTATTTTTGTTTTCATATAATAATTCTTTGCTTTGTTCAAGAAACTTACGTTTTTATTTTAGAAGAAACTTAAATTTTTATTTTATTGAAATCTAGGTATAATTGTCCTAACAGAAACGTGGTCAGTAGCAGATATTAACGATTTCTTTATAGATGGCTATAAACCTTATTATAATGAGGGAAACTTCAACCAAAACGACGGAGTAATAATGTTTGTAAGAAATGACCTGTACCCGGAAATCGCAGCAATAAAGCTCACACAGGTAACAATATTAGAATGTAAAATTATTTATAAAGATGTTAAATGTACGGTTGTGGGCGTATACAGACCTCCATCTACAAATACACATATTTTTATTAATGATATTGAGACCTACTTAAAATCGACAAATGAGAGTAATTTGGTGAATTTGGTTGGTGACATGAACATAAATATAGCAGATTTATCGGACGTCAATGCTTTAACCTACATAAATATGCTGGAACAAAATGGCTTTCGTTCGCAAATAAATCAACCTACAAGGGAAAATGAAACTACTTCTTCAATAATAGATCATATTTTTGTTAAAATAAATGCAAAACTAAAAATAAACTGCTTACCCATAGTACTTCAAAATAACATAACAGACCATTATCCAACAATATTTAATATAGAATTTAACGAAACCCCACAGCAGAAACTGGAAAAAGAGAAAACCGTAATAAAAATAGACGACGGCAAACTTTTAAGATCAGTTGCATCAATAAAATGGAATGAACTGTATGAAGAAAAAAATCCCAATATTGCAATCACTATATTCTACGAAAATATTAATTCAAGGTTAAGAGAGGCAACTAATATAATTAAATTAAAAAATAAAAACAATAAGCTCAAGCCATGGATGACTATAGGTATACTTAACGCCATAAGAAAACGGGATAAACTTAAACAAAGAGTCCTCAAAAATAAACATAGCGTGGAATTAAAAGATTATTATAAAAGCTACAGGAATATAGTGACGACATTAATTAAAACGACAAAAAACAATTTCTATAAAGAAAAAATTCAGTCAGCTGGAAGCAATTATAAAAAAATTTGGGATTGTATCACTGAAGTCACAAATCACAATAAAAACCGCAAAGATAACATAGAGCAAATAATATTAGCTAATAATACACAAATCACAAACAAAGAAGAAATAGCAAGTGCCTTTAACGATTTTTTTATTGAGATAGGAGAAAACATTTCTAGAGAAATCCCGAAACACACGCAAAACCTATTAGAATACAGCAACACAAGCCAAAATCTAAATTCCATGTTCTTAGAAGACGTCACTGATACTGAAATAAATAACATTATATGCTGCCTAAAAAATAACTCATCTCCAGGAAAGGATGGAATAACAGTAAAAACGCTAAAACTAATATCTAGTCACATCAGTAAGCCGATTGCTCATATAATTAATCTCATTTTCAAAAATGCAGACATTCCTGAAGTTTTCAAAGAAAGTATAGTGGTCCCAATATACAAAAACGGCAATAAAAAGCACATGACTAACTACCGCCCAATATCACTGATAAACAATGTTGCAAAAATATTCGAAAAATGCTTAAACTACAGACTCCGTGCATTTCTGGAAAAAAATAAAATTCTCTCAAAAAATCAATACGGGTTCCAAAAATATCGAAGTACAGAAGATCCTCTTCAACTATTAACAGACACCATTATAACAAATTTTGAAAGGAGCGAAAAAGTGATAGCTATTTTTCTAGACCTACAAAAAGCGTTTGACACGGTCTCACATAGCCAACTACGGGACAAACTAAACAAAGTGGGTATTAGGGGAAATGTACATAATCTTCTGAAACATTACCTATCAAATAGACCCCAGCAAGTAAAAATAGACAACGCTTTTAGCACAAGGAAAACAATAAAAACGGGTGTGCCACAGGGCACCGTTTTAGGACCGACCCTATTTCTGCTGTTCATAAATGATTTGCTTGAGAAAAACTTTGGTTGCAAAATCATATCATATGCAGATGACACCGCACTAATCTGTTCGGGTGAAACCTGGAGTCTAGCGAGACAAAAAGCGACTGCCGCAATAAGTAAAGTTAAAACATGGCTAGATATAAACTCTCTAAAACTAAATATTGCGAAAACTAACTTCATGACATTCTCCCCAACAAAGGCAGGAATGCCACAAACAATGGAACCTATGCTGATTGACGAAGAAACAAAGAGTTACATACACAACACCACTACTATTAAATACCTTGGCGTTATCTTCGATAAACATTTAAAATGGGAAAAGCATATCAAACACTTAAATGAGAAGTTAAGGAAACTAGTTTATAAATTTTACAACCTGAAAAGTGTCCTAAATAGAAAAACTCTTTTAGTGACGTATAACAGCCTAGCAGAATCCATAATTAGGTATGGCATTAGTGTTTGGGGATCAGCATATAATACAACCCTCCAATGTCTCCAAATTACACAAAATTATATATTAAGGACAATTTTTAATAAGAAAAGTAGAGATAGCTGCCGAAATATATTTGTAGAAAATGAAATACTGAATGTGAGAGGTCTGTATATGCACGCTGCTGTAGTTTATACACACAACAAGAAACATATATTTGGTTCGAGTATTAATCACCGACATGAAACAAGAAATAACACCAAAAACAAATATCAAACTCCAAAATATAGCAAAGCAGTCTGCCAGAAACAAATCAAATACAATGGAATCAAACAATACAACCAGCTACCAGAACATATAAAAGCCCAGAATAAAAAGAAATTCAAAAAACAATGTAAAAAATATCTAGTAAAAAATTATACCATATGTCTTCAACTTTTAGCCTAATTAAGCAAGTAGTTACATCAAAAACTTAACTATCCGCCCTTTGTAAATTTGTAAATATGTAAATAAGTATTAGTCAAACTCGTTTTATCTTATCTTATTTGTGTTTCTTTTTATTATTATCTGTCTCCTGTCTTCCTACCTTTCTAGCTTTAGTAAACGTAATTATAAGTATTGTAATATTAAGTATAAATGCAATAAATTAGATATAGTTAAATATAAAATTATGTGAGCAAAAATGTTATACTGCTAGACACAACACGAGGTCTCCTCAGGTGTCATAACCTATACAAATAATATATGCAATTATAATGTAATAATAAGTATATAGAGTATAAACAATTGTGAAAATGTAAAATTGTAAAAGATGTTGCAGTATTAATAAATAAAAAATAAAAAATAAAAAAAAAAAAAAAATTTTGACTAAAATCGTTGCCCCTCGTTAATCTAACATGTCCCATCCCCTCCTGGCAAGATATGTTCATACCTTCTCTTGGTCCTTGCTGAGCAATAACATATTTCAATATAATATGGGTTAACTTTAAAACTAAAACCAATAAATTTAAATATTTAGACTTTATATCTAAAACTGATATAATACCTCAAAAATATGTTATTGGCGAAATGAACCTAATAAACAAAAAATAATAAAAATGAATAAAATTTTAACATTTTATTGTGACAATCATTTCCATTTACCTCCGCCGATGTACGATAAAGAGATACCGACTGTTTTTGCAGGCTTTTAGTTTTTATACGGTTTCAATTCCAGTCGTATATACTTTACTTACTCTCACTGTTCACTAATAGTGACTTATATTTACAAAAATATGGATTCTAGGCTCTGAAAGTTGAAAATTGTAAATTTAAAAATTAGGTAGAAACCTGTACTCGCCCTAATAAAATAGCCTACTCGATTGTCGGACTTCCTTCTCTAGAGTAATATTCACTTCACTCACTTGATGTACCATATTATAGCAAATATCTCTCGTAAAGAAAAAATGTTCATATTGTGTTAGTTTATCGCTTTCCGAAAAACATCTTTGTGGAAATTAATACCTTACTTTACATTGATATCTTGTTGTTCCAACCAAAAGACTACGCATAATTTTATATCATGAAAAATGCCGAATATATAATTCTAGTAATTACGCATTTCTTCTTTACATATTCGATGATAAAAGTTTTTAATAAAATGACATTTAAAAAGATAGATGACTGGTTCAATATGAGCTATATGGAAATGGGTGACTAGGCAGTGACGGCCCCTGAAAAACTTTACCTTTATTAAATAATAAAGCACTAGCAAATTCATATTATGTAACTTTTATCCTTGAGAAATGTTTACAAAACAAAAACACAATAGGAAATTATTACACATAGCAATTTTATCTGAAACATTAACTTTCTCTAAAAATCGTAGTGAGAAATGCCTAATTCAACGCAAGTTATTGCGGTTAAATGGCGTGCCGAATTCTTAACAAGGATACGACCGACAAAGGGCCAAAGGAATTGATCTCTTTGTCGTCTATTTATTAGAATTTCCTACCGAAACGCAGTGGAATTCTACTCATAAATCTCAATATTATGCAGCCGTCACTCAGGACTTCTCTTCTTTTTTTATTCATCACGCCTGGCTGAAAAACTTTAGTTTATCAGTCCAAACGTGTATTCTGGCTCAATGAATTTCAATACCTATTGCAGGCTGAAGGAATTATAGAAATAAATGAGAGAAAGTGGTATGGCTAATATCATACACGTGTGAAGAATTCATTTTTTAAAGACAAAATCAAAGCACTGGCGCAACTTTAAAAAAGATAGTAACGCAAATGAATTGCAGCAGTTTAAAATTCTAAGAGCAAACATAAAATCGATATTGATAATGCGCACAAAGAATATCTTATCAATATCGAGAATCAAATTAAGTCCAATCCAGATCACTTCTGTTCATATGTGAACAGTAGAAAAACTGTATTCAGTATTCTTAGCGTTATGACCTATAATCACTCTTTATTAAACGAACTACAAATAATTCTTGACGCATTTGCTAATTACTTTCCAGAGTTATGTATCTACAAACTTTTCTTATGATATAAATAGCACTCATTGTAAAACTAACAATTTATGCATTCCCTATTACCGAAAGTGACGTACTCAAGGTACTTAAGAAAATTAAACCCAAAAACACTACCGTAATCGGGGGTGCATAGAAACACATTTTGAACGTTGCGGCTTTGGTGTAGAAAAACTATTCAGCTCCTGAAAATGAAAAATATGGAAATAAACTCTGGTCGCTATTAATAGATGCATAGGCATATATTACTTTTTCAAAAATTTTACCAGATTGACTACAAAAAAATAAGAGGTATATGTTTCTATTCACCCCGCAGTGTGGGGTGAACAGAGACACTAATTTATTTTTCATTAAAATTGCTATTACGCCACCCAAGGGGTAGATGTAAACTGTTAAAAATTAAAAATTGGGTGAATTTTTTTCGCTGGAATCTTGAAAAATTAGAAATAAAATTTTAATATAAAATAAAATTACGTTAATTAAACCGTCTTTTTGTTGTAACAAACCATTACAAAATGTTACGAGTCTAAGAAACAATATGAGACACTGATATTACCAGGAAAACTTATAATGCAAATTTAAACTTGCTCTATGGTACAACACATAAGTACATTTAAAAACGGCTATTTCTATTCTGACAAAAGTGACCTTAAAACAAAAAAATTTTTTTTATTAATTAATAATAGGACTGGTTAAGGTATTTTTTCAGCAAGATACGAAGTTACTTACCTGTAGAAAAATATAAAGTTTTGCAGCCTATAAATTAACCCCACATAACAGCTCGTTCAAATGTGCTTTTAGAGGGCGGAATATTAAACATAATATTCTTAGTCGCAAACTCCTCTATAAAGTCCTTATTTTACTATAAGGAACGTAACCAGACTGCAACCAACAGCTACTCTCCGGGCTATGTGCCCCGCCGAATGCTGAATTACAAGTTAGAAGTCTGGCGCGTTAAGTGTAATATTGCATATTACCATCAAAACGCTAATGCTTCGATTGCAACAAACACCAGCTGAAAGACTGATCCTACTTAAAGGAGCTCTCTTGCCAGCCGTCACACACCACTTGCAGACTGCAGTTTCGAGCTGTTGGCTCTCGTCAGTGCAAGGTAGGCATGTGACGACCGGCATGAGGATCCTTTGGCTACTTGGTACGTCCCAGTATTTTTACAATAGCGACATGTAAAATAGTCAGCAGGCGCCATCTAAAAATATTATGTTTAATATTCCGCCCTCTAAAAGCACATTTGAACGATGCTAAGCCCAGTCAGGCTATTTATTTTTCGATTGCAACAGACACTGGACCGCTAGATGGCGCCTGCTGACTATTTTACATGTCGCTATTGTAAAAATACCGGGATGTACCAAGTAGTCAAAGGATCCTCGTGCCGGTCGTCACATGCCTACCTTGCACTGACGAGAGCCAACAGCTCGAAACTGCAGTCTGCAAGTGGTGTGTGACGGCTGGCAAGAGAGCTCCTTTAAGTAGGATCAGTCTTTCGGCTGGTGTTTGTTGCAATCGAAGCATTAGCGTTTGATGGTAATATGCATTTATTACACTTAACGCGCCAGACTTGTAACTTGCAATTCAGTGCTCGGCGGGGCACATAGCCCGGAGAGTAGCTGTTGGTTGCAGTCTGGTTACGTTCCTTATAGTAAAATAAGGACTTTATAGAGGAGTTTGCCACTAAAAATATTATGTCCATATAACAGCTGTTTATTGACAACACCGTTTCAAGCAGAAATGTCGACATAAAGTGCTGAAATTCACTAGGTATACGTAAGGGACCTACTGATACATAATTTAACAGAAAACTGAAACTGACAATTACATTACGTTTCCCATTTCTGTTTCTATTCACAAAGCAGTGATCCACCCCCTTTTACTGGTACAAGTCTTGATGGCATTCAGGCCTTTCTCCTTACAGATTGTGCCATTTTATTTGCACAACCGTTAGCCAGTATTTTTAATTTATCTATTAAAACTGCTACTTTTCCAGAAGTCTGGATAATATCTAGAATCTGTCCGGTATTCAAAATAAATTATAGATGCGCTATTGAAAACTATAGACCAATAGAAATATTGTGCAATTTTAGTACCTAAATTATTTGAAAACATAGATGATATTGTCTTTAATCACGTCAAATCTCAAATTGGCCCCAATCAACACGGATTCATACCAAATCGCTCTACCACCAGCAATTTGATGTGGATTACTCAGTACGTAGCTGAACATTTGGATGCTGGAGGTCAAAATAGTTTATAAATATCACTCAAATTGCTTCAAGCTTTCTTTTTAAATCAAGAATTTGAGCTAAGAACTTTGCTAGGTATTAATTTAGTTAAAAGGCACGTGATTGCTAGTCGGTTTGATATCGGATCAAAAACTAAGTTTAACCTAATTTTCAATTCATATTTTGGTTTGTTTAATAGAAAGTTCGATTTATTCGGATTCATTAGCAAGTTCGTCCCGAATACTACTTCTGGGTACTCTTCTTGGTAAGGCCAGATTTTCAGTTAGAACTTGCCAACACTTCTATTTTTGGATTATTTGGATTTTAGACTTTTGGATTATTTGCTATTCTTTGGTACACGATTTTTGGTTTATAATTTACCCTTTAGGATTGAGAAAACCTTATTTAATTGTGTTGTGAAGATTTCTACAGCCTGCAAGGACGATCAACAACCTTGAAGTCTGGAGAGCCTGGAAACTCCAAATTTTGTAAAAGCTAAGTAATTAATGTATATATATCATTTGCGTTGTAGAATTGTTTAAATTAATAATTCTTTTTCCATACCGTTAACTTAAAATCCTAGACTTTGCTGTATTCTTGGTATTTATTTTACTGTAAGATTTTCACCTTTTAAATTTTGTGTACCTTGCTGATTTTTTATAATAAATTGCATTTGATTTTACTTGTTCTTTTATTGTTCGCTCTCACTACAAGGATTTGTAAGATCTGGGAACTCGTTTGCTTGTCTTGACTTTAGGTCGTAATAAGTCTCCCCTCCTCTCCTTCTCTAACTCCTCTAAAAAATTTATAGAGGAGTTTGCGACTAAAAAAATATGTTTTAATATTCCCCCCTTTAAAAGCACATCTGAACTATGCTAAGCCCAGTCAGGCTATTTATTTTTCGATTGCAACAGGCACTGGACCGCTAAATGGCGCCTGCTGACTATTTTACATGTCGCCATTGTAAAAATACCGGGATGTACCAAATACTCAAAGGATCCTCCTGCCGGTCATCACATGCCTATCTTGCACTGACGAAAGCCAACAGCTCGAAACTGCAGTCTGCAAGTGGTGTGCGACGGCTGGCAAGAGAGCTCCTTTAAGTAGGATCAGTCTTTCGACTGGTGTTTGTTGCAATCGAAGCATTAGCGTTTTGATGGTAATATGCAATTATTACACTTAACGCGCCAGGTTTTTAACTTGTAATTCAGCGCTCGGTGGGGCACAGAGCCCAGAGAGTGGCTGTTGGTTGTAGTCTGGTTACGTTCCTTATAGTAAAATAATGATTTTATAGAGGAGTTTGCGACTAAATATATTTTGTTTTAATATTCCGCTCTCTAAAAGCACATTTGAACTATATTAATATCCTACTTGGCTCCCTTTTTGATTTTTATCTACTCATTTTTTTCGCTACGCATTATCCCAATAAAATAAAATTCCGCTCATGTTCCGCCAATGGCGGTAACTCCACCGAACCCGGATCGATGTGGCTTCAGCGCACTAGGAGACGGTCGGCTGCCATACCGGCCAGTATTCGTGAAAGCTCAGTGAACTACCCTGTTTGTCGTGTGCTGGTAACAGGTAACAAATCACCTGCACTACGCCTATATTTGCACTTTGCAATTAAATTAATAGTGTGTAAGCGTAAGAAGTGATGATTTAGTATCGCTATGTAATCTTTAGGCTTTCAAATGAACACGCCATGTAAAAAAAATGTTTCACGTAATTTTTTGTCTCACCTATGTTTATGTAAACAGTTGCGCTTTTGTGTATTTAGCCGTTTTATCGAATTATTAAATTTTAAAAAAATCAAAACAGTATTTGAGGAAATTTAGGTTAAATTTTATTTATTTTAATCATTTTTTCATTTGATTTGGACATTATTAGTCACTTAAAGACAATGAAATAGGTTGTACAAAGTTTTTTCTGCAGGAATAACACCTTTGCAAAGTAAATGCTTAATTCTGATGGGATGTAATTTGGACTTCTTCAAATAAAGTAACTTAAGAAGTCATGGTCATGGTTGCCTTTAATGGCGCTCATTACGATCCATTAAATGAAAGTATTGCTTAATGTTGATTGATAAAGTTTTTGTTATCCAATCGCTATAAAGGCGTCGACAACATAAAATAACAAGCTTCTAGTCTCGCTTATTTCCTTTATTTTATCGACTTGTCCCTAAGTAATAATAATATTTTCTGAAATTGTGTGTATGAAGAATTTTGAGTATTTGAAATTCAAAAAATACCTGTTGCAACAGGATCATGGTATATCTCCTTTAGTTTTGAAGATTATTGATTGAAATTTAGGTTATACTACATACATAATAAGCGGCACTTTTTGACATACAACTGTTTTTATTTTCACTTCCGGCTTCGCCGGAAATTCCATCTCAAAGAAAATAAGAAAATACAATGTTATTCTAATTACCTTGTTACAACACAAGGTGGTTTTGGAACACAAAACATTACAAGAGTTGTTCAAAATGCTGTCCATTAACGTCAATGCACTTCTGAACTCGCATAGCTGTTTCTCAAAGAACGTTCGCCAATTGCCCCGTTATGCTATTAATTGTTCGTCTTACTCATAGCTCCAGGTCTTCATGGGTTGTAACGGCGGTTGCATAGACAATATTTTATTAATGATCCCAAACAAAGAAATCAATGGGCGTTAAATCAGGTGACCTTGGAGGCCCCCTCATAGGACCATTCGTCGAAATGACTTTTTCTCCAAATCTCCGTTGAAAGTAATCAATTGCTATCCTTGAATTATGGGGAGGAGCGCCATCTTGTTGGAAATACATTCCCTGTCCTAAATCTAAAGGTAACTCATCTAAAATGTCCTCAATCTCATTTTCCAGGAATCTCAAGTACCTAGCACCAGTCAGAGGTCCTTCAAATATTATTGGACCAATGATTTTACTACCGATTATTCCAAACCAAATATTGAAATCGAACCGCACTTGAAGGTTACCCTCCCGTAATAAATTTTGACTTTCTTGTCACAAATATTTTGTATTTTGTCGGTCAAATAATGCCAAATTTGTAAATCTAGACTCGTAAGAAAATAAAATCAGTTCCAAAATATCATTGTTTGGCTGGACATTATACAAAATCCAATTGCAATATTTCATCTTACGTTCGTAATCACTTTCGTACAAATGCTGGTGCAATTGGTATTTAAAAGATTTATAGTGGTATTTGCGTAAAATTCGGCTTACTGTTTGGTGACTGATGTCCAATTCAAACCCAACTTACCTTAAAGAAACAGTCTTACCAACTTGTATTCGAGCCAAAACATTAATTTTCGTTCCTTCGTCAATAATGAAGTTTTCTTCGGGATCATTGTTGGGCTCTCTTCGGAATTGGTTTTCAACACGTTTTAAATAAATTTTCGTTGGACATTGTCTATCAGGATATCGTTGGGCATAAAGGTCGGTAGTCGCAACTGCATTTCTTTTACATTCCCCATAAATAATTAACATGACTACTTTTTCATCTCTTGTGAAAATTTGCGGCATTTTGAACACAATTAACAAGAATTTTAAACAATTTTTAAAGATACAACAAAACACCGTTAAACCAACAAATGTTTGACATGCTAAATATTTCATTGTTTTCAAAGCCACCTTATTGACTTCTTAACATTAACTTAGAACAAAATTGCATTTTCTTATTTTTTTTAGCTGTAACTTTGTTTGTATTTATCGTACATTATAATATGACATATGAATAAATTACTTATTAATAGTACTAATAAATGGTACCACGGTACCGATATAGTTCCAATTGAAAAAATTGAGTTTTGCTCCAAACACAATTTTGGTGAATTTTATTTGCTCATAAATCACGTAATTTAGCGTTTTTAACGGGATTTAGATTTTTGTAGCATTACACATGTCATTTAGAATAAATCAGAACCGTCATGGCACACTTGAATGGAAAACTAAAAATTATATTATAAAAAAAAATTGATGTTTGAAATGTCACATATTTGATTTCGTTGGATTTAAAAAATTATGCAGAATTCAAAAATGCATTAATGTACAGGGTGTTCTATTTAAAAATCAAAAGTTAGTGCCACTTCCGGCGAAACCGGAAGTGAAAATAAAAACATTGTATGCCAAAAAGTGCCGCTTATTATGTATGTAGTGTATCCTAAATTTCAAACAATTATCTTCAAAACTAAAGGAGAAATGGCTCAGGTTTATGCCATAAGATGTTTTAACATGCTGCCGGAGAGTATTCAAAAACTACAAAATAATCATTTTAAAACTGTATTAAAAAATACCAAGTCGAAAAAGTTGCTTATTTTAATGAATGTTTATTATCCGACTTGTCTTGTGACATCGTTTCTATACATTTGTTTGTTATTATTTGTTTTTTCTTAACTGTTAAATGTTGTCAACTTACATTTAAATAACGCCACAAATTAAAATCAAGGAGAATGAGGTCAGGAAACTGACCAGGAAACTAGTTTGGTGTATCTGCACGATATCTGCAAATATCTATATTATATTCCGAAATATTAGGCCTTGGAGTTTTCACTGATGTTCCCTATATACTGTCGATATTCCTCTTAGTTAATATGAAAGTGTTTACACTGCACAATAACTAAATTGACCATCCTATTGGATATCACAGAGTATTTTATTTCTGGAGACGCTCACAAAGAGATCGCTCCCTGATAATGTTATATATGATTTATTAGAGAGTTTCTATTTTATCAGAGACGCTTTCAACTTTCATCTCGTGAAAGGACAGACCTATTATAGTGACGAGCGTAATATCAGACTGTTGTAGGACAGTGATCTTTATCGAAGATTGAAAATTTAGGGTAAAGTGAGTAGTCAATATTTGACCTAAATTCAACCAAATTTAAGCGCCATAGCACGCGCACAGAAAAGAACCAAACTATTGCAAGATATAAATCGGTTACTAAGAAAGATGTAAAATCTTCAACCCTTTTTTTTAATATGAAATTAACCAGAATTGTGTACATGTCTCAGTTTAATGGTTACAAATTGTGCTCTATTTATTTTTAAAAAACTGGTTTAACGCGACGAAACTAAGGAAAATATTGTTCAAATGTGCTTTTAGAGGGCGGAATATTAAACATAATATTTTTAGTCGCAAACTCCTCTATAAATCCTTATTTTACTATAAGGAACCTAACCAGACTGCGACCAACAGCTACTCTCCGGGCTATGTGCCCCGCCGAGCGCTGAATTACAAGTTACAAGCCTGGCGCGTTAAGTGTAATAATTGCATATTACCATCAAAACGCTAATGCTTCGATTGCAACAAACACCAGCCGTAAGACTGATCCTACTTAAAGGAGCTCCCTTGCCAGTCATCACACACCACTTGCAGACTGCAGTTTCGAGCTGTTGGCTCTCGTCAGTGCAAGGTAGGTATGCGACGACCGACATTAAGTTCCTTATAGTAAAATAAGGATTTATAGAGGAGTTTGCGACTAAAAATAAAAAAAATATTATGTTTAATATTCCGCCCTCTAAAAGCACATTTGAACTATGCTAAGCCAAGTCAGGCTATTTATTTTTCGATTGCAACGGACACTGGACCGCTGGATGGCGCCTGCTGGCTGTTTTACATGTCGCTATTGTAAAAATACCGGGATGTACTATAGTCAAAGGATTCTCATGTCGGTCATCGCATACCTACCTTGCACTGACGAGAGCCAACAGCTCGAAACTGCAGTCTGCAAGTGGTGTGTGACGACTGGCAAGGGAGCTCCTTTAAGTAGGATCAGTCTTTCGGCTGGTGTTTGTTGCAATCGAAGCATTAGCGTTTTGATGGTAATATGCAATTTTTACACTTAACGCGCCAGGCTTGTAACTTGTAGTTCAGCGCTCGGCGGGGCACATAGCCCGGAGAGTAGCTGTTGGTTGCAGTCTGGTTAGGTTCCTTATAGTAAAATAAGGATTTATAGAGGAGTTTGCGACTAAAAATATTATGTTTAAGGAAAATGTTGGTAACGTATATTTCTACTGTATGCAAATTTTGGACATGAACAAATGAAAAAAGAATATTTCTAATTCAAAGTAGGGATATGATTCGTAGTATTTTATTTATCTCTCAAGACGAGCAGTTATCGTTCTTCTATCGGTTCATCGCTTGATATATTGTCTTAGTAATTCGAGCAACGGCATTGGAGATAACCAAAAAGTGCATATTTCGTCACTTCTCCAAAAGTGATAAAAATCACAAAACGGTATGGCCTTCCCTGGGTTGGATTGAGGTTCTGCTTGTTATACAGAATTGTTGCCTTTTTTCTAGACGTGTTGTTTTTCGACTCTACTGATCACGACAGCAGATATATCAATGCGATTTCTATAAAGCATTCCTTTTTTACTGCTGTTCGTTTTCAGTGTGTTTGGCTTGTTCCTAGTTTGCTGATGATCTTCACTCACTCAACACTGTCGTTAGTAGTAGGCTCAGTAAATATAACTTCAGTAGATGTGTTGGATATCTTCTTTTGACATTTAAACAGTACTGCATTGTCTGTCCATGTTGTAATCGTTTTCCCTTTTATTAATTCTCTCTATTAGTTGACGAGTTAATACTTTGAAAAAATGGGAAAAAATTCTGTTAAAGTAAGAAACACTTGTGTACTAATAGTAATAATAAATCGACTTTTTTTTTTCAATAAATAACAGAAAATTACATTACAAACATAATATTGTCAGTCGCAAACTCCTCTATAAAATCCTTATTTTACTATAAGGCACGTAACCAAACTGCAACCAACAGCTACTCTCCGGGCTATGTGCCCTGTCGAGGGCTGAATGACAATTTACAAGCCTGGCGCGTTAAGTATAATAATTGCATATTACCAACAGAATGCTAATGTTTCGATTGCGACAAACACCAGTCGAAAGACTGATCCTACTTAAAGAAGCTCTTATGCCAGTTGTCCCACACCACTTGCAGACTGCAGTTTCGAGCTATTGGCTCTCATCAGTGCAAGGTAGGGATGTAACGACTGGCACTGGAGAAGGAGTATTTGACAATATGTTGACTTTAGACTTGGTTCCAAATGATATTGTAGCATTCAGTCTAAGG
Source organism: Leptura quadrifasciata (assembly GCA_963675555.1). Taxonomy (NCBI): domain Eukaryota; kingdom Metazoa; phylum Arthropoda; class Insecta; order Coleoptera; family Cerambycidae; genus Leptura; species Leptura quadrifasciata. The sequence continues at coordinate 4,585,224 of OY776681.1, read as the reverse complement.
TTATGCTTCTGCCTTTTATTAAATAGCATATCTAAATCACTGTTGATCCTATCCTGTCCTGCAACCATATTCTTAATTGGAAAACTTAAAATGGGTCATTAGCATAAGCTTGCACTTTGGAAAATCTTATATACTTTAAAAGATCTGCAGTATATATTGTACATAATAAAGGACCAAGTACCGATCCCTGGGGAACACCAGCTTCTATACGGGCCAGATCTGACCTATTATTTTAAATTTTAGTTTGCTGTTGCATATTTGTTAGATAATGTTTTATAGTAGCCACTCAACCGTTATCAAAACCATAATATTTTAATGTAGCACAAATAAGTTTATTATTAATGATATCAAATTTTTTTGAGAAGTCAAGCAACACCAACACACTAATACTATTTTTATCTGTATCTGAGAACTAACAACAATTCATGGATAATTGGCAGATTCGCGTAGTTTTCTTGCTCTGTCTAAGCTAGATGGTGAATAATTCGATTTATTAACACCAAAAAACGGGCGGGCGTAGGTGCGTCTTTACTATGTACATACTTCGGTATGCGATGTAAAGCAACGACAGGCGCAGTTAGTACTTGGATGGGTGACCATTCCAACGGAAACCGCGTCCTCGCCTCACACATCTTCCAGTGGTTTGTATATCAGTGTATGCGCGGAAGCTATACAACCTTAGGCGAGGGTTGTATAGGAGATATACCATCCTTCGGAAGGGATGTAAAGCCGTCGGTTTCTTGTCTATTAAATGTTAGGCAAGTGAAAGATTCCTACTCTTCTTAAGGGAAGAGGTTCGGCAAAATTCCTGGTTGGGGGTAGCTCGTCTACAGGCGTCGGTGTTAGGCCTCAGTAGCGGAAATAGGCCGACGTTAAAATAAATGTATAAAAAAAAACACCAAAAAATCTTTAAGAAATTCGCTGCTAATGACAAGGAAAAAATTATTTAAAAACTTAACAAATGAAACTTTTCGCTTTAAATTCAAAAAGTATTTTCTGGTTTAAACACAGAAATATTCACCACCAGTGTCTCAGTCGCAAAGAATATCATTTATTAAAGATTCTCCGGTTTTGACGGGAAAAGAGCAGCTACGTATACTTTCGTATATAATATTAAAATACCTTTTCAATTTCAAAGCGCAACCCTCCGCCCGGAAGAAATAATTGAGACATTAAACTTTAATACCAAGAGGGGCCCGCAGGACTTGTCTATGTCTAAAGTAATATTGTTTAGGGTTTCAAATAAAATCCAATATGAATACAACTAAAAGAAACGAATTGGTAAGGTCTGACGAAGTACGGACGAGAAGCGAGGGAGTACCTATTATTTTGTAATAGTGTAGTAATTACAACCAGTAATTACAAATATGAGTTTGTATGTCTGTTTAGAAGTTCAGTAATACCAGGATTTGTAAGTCTTGATAAATATCTTTCTGCAAAACATTTTTATATTTCTTCGTTATTTTCCGACTAGAATTTTGTAAAAATGGATTTTGTGTGAAAGTGTCTTCAAAGGATTTCGTTTGCAATAAATTTCTTTGATAGATTTCTTTCATGTGTCCTTTACGGATGAACCGGAAGTGACATAAACTTTTTTCTCAAATAGAATGACTATATATTTTGACAGCCTTTTATTAAGCATCTAATTCTAAGTGCAAGTGCTTTTCGATTTAAGAAATTCAAAAAAATAAATGATATGCGAATCGCCCTATACAACTATTTCTGAGATGATGTGTCATCAGTCATTTTCAATGAAAAAAATATATGCATGGAGATTTTTGTTGGAGCATCCATCTCAAAAAAATACTTAGAAATGTGTACATAAAATATCACGACGTTTTAAGGGTCGCCGAAAAGGATGAAAGGTTTCCAAAGGCCTGAGGAATTCATCGGAAATAAAAAAATCTCCAACAGAAATGTCCACGTCCATTTTCGTGTTCTTAGAGTGAATAATTAAACTTAATTGGTATCGATTAAATATGAACCTAAATATAGGTCCAAGACTTGTAGAAATACGTGTTACTACTCCGTGTAATGCGCCATGGAAAGCTATAACAATCAACATAATTTAATTAATGTCTCATTTAATTATTTACGATAATGTTTACAATATTTCATTCATTGCACGACATATGTTTGTGTCCATTATTAACGGATCGTATAAACTATTTGTATGTGTATAAAGACCAGCCGAACTTAAAGAAAATACGGTTTCTTAAGGAATAGGACTTAAAAACAGACACTTAACTATATTCCATATAGCAGAACGAAATGGGGGCTAGTAATATCGATATTAATTTCATGCATAATTTAAGACAAAGGTGAGGTCTAAATATATGTCCAATTACCTACCGATGACTTTCAAAAATGATTGTCTGCAGCATAGGAAATTTACAACGAAGAGAGGCTAAATTTTGGAGTATTGTGTTGTCGATTTTGCCTATTCAGTTAATAGTACCGCATATCAAAATATTGTTTTCTTAAGTTGTTTAATAGTTGTTCTAAAAAATACGGAATACGTGAAGAAAATTACATGCCCATGTATGTTTATTATTCGATCTGTTTGACGTTGCATTTAAATAAAAGTAAAAATGTTACCGATTATAACACTAAGCTGTGATCTAAAGCATGATATCCAGACCTTGACAATTGCTAGCCTAATAAGTCTTTCTGAAGAACTTTCTTGACGGAGTAAATCGATTTATTTTACTGTCATCATGACCAATAGTTGCAAAATCCGTTTGAACAAAAGAAAGAATGTACTTTTTCTACGCATATAACACTTAATGCTATAAATGCTTATAAATTTTTATATATGATGTGAAGTAAGGGGATAAATCCACTTGGGTTTTGCTACTATACAGTGTGTTCAACCGAGAGCTTATACGATCCAAATCTCGAAAACTACTAAATTAAATATCTTTTACTGTGGAATTAATCAGTACAGCAGTAAGTTACTTCAAAATAATTAAAAACATTTAAATATTACAAAAGGTGAATACACAAGTGGTTACAACTTCAAATTTAGAAACATCAAAGAAACAAAGAAGATCAATTAAGGTGGTTTCTGGTCTCAATTATTGAGATGATTGCAAAAACACATTTCTACAACTCAAAATCCTCACAATGCCTTGTATTTATATTCTCCATTGCCTAATGCACATTAAAGATAATGAGAGCAAATATGCAACTCACGTAACATAACTATTCCACAAAGAAGTGTAATATAATTTTACTAGACCTCCTGCTAAGAAAGTCTAGGAATAGTACTAACTATTTTGGGATAAGTTTTTTTAATGTTACCTACCCAAATTAAATAATTGAATGGTAAAAAGATTAAAGAAACTGTGAAACGTTTTCTTCTCGGAAAAGCGTTTTATTCATGTGATGAATTTTTATATGCTGATTTTAATCATTTTGTTCTATGTTAATTTTATTATGTAAATTTTTTTGTACTTTTACAATATTATGATACCTATTATTTTAACTTATAATATTTTAGGTACACCTTTTATTTTACGTATCATCATTTTGTACCTATACGTTTGACTTGTGTAAATACTTGTTAAATATTAGCACCAATAAATTATTATTATTATTATTAAATATCTTAAATTTTTTAAATGGAAACCCCCATTTTTTTATTTTATTAAATTCTACGACTAATAACATGAACAGTTTACATTTATCAAGAAACCCGGTCGGGTTTCGCAGCTAATTTTCTCTCTTTCCCATGCGGAAACGAAACGAGACCGGTGTTCATATATGGTAAGATATTGCTATCTGCGCCATCTGGATATTTCTTTTCTTTTATAAAAAAACATAATCGTATCATCTTCCAAATAAATACCTGTCTTTAACTTATCATCTTATTACGGCATCACTATTGATGTTTGAATTTTGAGATCTGTCAAAATAATAGGAAGTATTAATCACATTTGTGCACTTTGGTTTGGGATTTTTGGCCCAATCAAACACCAAAATACGAATTGTGTTAACTCGAAAATAACAAATTTGTAATTTTCTTATGTAAAAAATGGAAATGTTTAACCGCAAAAACACATTGAGGGTCGTGTCGGATATGTGCCGGATAGGTTGTAAAGTAGTTGTTTTCTAAGTATTACACATATTGTTTTACAGATTTTTAGGGGATTGTCGGTAGAGTTTACGTTTGCACCGGACATTTGCGTAAGTTCAGGTTCAGTTGTTTTTACTTTCGGATTTCTTTTTCATTGTCAATATGGATAAAGAATTTGTGTGTAGAAAAATAACGAAAACAGATGTCAAAACTATCAAAGGTCAGTGGCTCGAAGATTCTCATTTTTCTTTTTTTTTTTTCGTACATTTTACATACAAATGCTCATTACGAAATGCGAATTACAATTTATTTGGAAAATTATAATGCGATTCATCCTATCCCACCTGGAAAAGATCATGTACAACTTCTGCATCGTCTATATCACTGGACATGCATTTACTATGATGATCGTAGTGTTTATATTTATTATTTCTTACGTAATAAAGCTAATCTTTTACATCCGGAACAAAAAGTCTTTCTACAGAAATTGTATCCTTATTTAGAGATTAGCGAAACTACTATTCGATTTCCACTTGTACAACAGCAAATCAATGGTTCTGATTGTGAAGTATTTGCAATTTATAATGAAAAAATAAGTAAAGTCACTCCCCTGCCACCCCACAATACTATCAATGTATACTACAAGCTAATCTTCTATGTGGCTTCCCCGCACCCCCTGATCATCTATTATGTTTATTTTTTTGATTATATATTTCATGGTGAGCAACATAACATTTGCTTAAACCAAACTGGAAGACAATAACAAAAAGCGCTTTACCGTTATAACAATAATAATAACAAATGGCTTTATTTAGGCCCGCAAAATATATATTTCTCTACATATCCTTATAATAATCTTTTAAAAGTATTAAGACGTTTTGTACTCTTTATTGACAGAAGAAGAGAGTTATAAAAATATGGCGCTTTATAGAAAAAAAACCTTTGAAGGGGGAGGGAGTGCACAGGAATTAGCATCAAGTGTGCATCTCGACTAATTCGATTGTATATGTTATCACCAAATAGTAATTTGGATTTTAAGTAGGGTGGTTTGTTTGACTGCATTATTTAATGAATAAGACAAATATAATGAAGTTTTCTACTCATGCATGTTCATTTTATTCCAATTGTGATCCCTCCGATTAACATTTGCCGCAAACCTCATACTAGAATTTTGTACTACCACTCGATGTTGATCGTATCCCCAAAGGCAGGGTCCATAGTCAATATCATAATAATCAAAAATAAACAAAATAAGGGTCTCTACTTTTACTTTCTGACACAGATTAAAAATTCACGAAATCATGTAAAGCACATTTTTCCCCATTTATTTTAATTTAACAGACTAAAATTTCTCCTATTAATGTGCATTGATGGTAGAGAATAAAATATAATAACATACTAAATTTTTTTCTATTTTTCCTATTAATATACACTGATTGATGGTGAGGAATAAAATATTACCGATAAGAAATTTCTAAAATCGTGTAAAGCTTATCTTAAACCTGATTTATTGTGAAATACATTTTTTTTAATACACAGTGATAGCCAAAAGCAAAATAAGACGCTCTCGATAGTTGTTTCATGATTCTTGCAAATTAAATACGCTGCAACTAGAATCAAAAAAATTATGGATTAAATTCCAGGGGTATAAATTTTTTCTCCGTCGTATAATATAAAATATTCCAATTAATAATAATCATACTGGAAGAAAAATTAAATTATAAAAAAGCAAATTGATCCAATATACACTCACATGCAAAAAAACGCAACAAGTTAATATTTGGTAAAATTTGAGGTCTTATAATTTATTTATTTTTAGTTCAATTTTGATAAATTTTTAGCAAACTGTAAATGAAATGACTAATTTCAACTTGCATATCCAGTCTTTTGTTAAATGCTCGTGTATTAGTCATTATACATGGTTAATTAAAAGTTCGTTTTATAACCCTAATTTTAAAACACCCTGTGGAATAATTTCGTAGTCAAATTCTTTCAATATACCAATTTTTGTTAAGAGCTGTTTCTTTTCTACACTTTATTTTTTGGTTCATGTCTTTAGGTGCACTGGTTCATTTTTAAGAGCGAAATGAACTTGTCAACAGCAGTTATGACGAGACGGCTTTGCTCGTTGTTGCTCTAACGTCAGTTTGACAGCTTAGTTTATGAGTCTAGTAATGAAATGGCAACAATATATTGTTTAGTTATTACAACTTACATAAAAAGAAAGAAAAATAAGAAAATTTATTTATGCAAACAATTCAACTTCAAAATCAAAACAATTCAACTGTAACTTAGTTAACCTAAAGAAACGTACTTTTTACAACAAATTTAACTTAATATTTTGTATTATCACCTCTAGCCCTTATAACTGCCTGCATATGTCGGTTCATACTGTCAATAAGGTCACGAATAGTATCTTGAGGTATATTTTGCCATTCCTCCTGAAGGGCTAAACGAAGCTCATTTACCGTAGCCGAAGCTACTTCGCGATCTCTGATCCACCTACTAAGCATGTCCCACACATGCTCTATGGGGTTAAGATCGGGCGAATATGCTGGCCAGTTCATTTTGTTAATGCCAACTTCCGCGAGGTATTGTGTAACACGCAATTCTGAATGTGGCCGCGCATTATCCTGCATAGGATAAAGCCATCGCCGATAAATCCATTAAAAGGTACAACGTAATTGCTTAATATCTCCTCAATATATCAGTGGGCCGTCAAGGATCAATCGATGACCACCAAATCGGTACAGGCCTCCCGGGTTATTCCTGCCCACACCATTACCGAACCTCCTCCATAGCTTAGACGGGGACTGAACGTGCACTTTGCAAATCTTTCTCCGGCCCTTCTCCATACTCTTTTCCGTCCATCTGGAGAATGTAAGCAGAATCTGGATTCGTCAGTAAAAAGAACATTGTTCCATTGCTCTAAGTTCCAAGGTAAATGTTCAGTGGCAAATTGCAGTCTAGCTACTAGGTGACGAGGAAGCATTTTAGGTCCAGTTGCTGGTCTGCAAGCTTTCAAACCAAACTCCTTCAATCTTCGGCGAACTGCCCACACACTAACATTAGTACCTCGGACCTCTTGGAGTTGATTTCTTTCTGCACTGTTGTTAAATGACGATCCCGCAGAGTGTCAATGTGAAGAAATCTGTCATCCATAGCAGTAGTTTTTCGTTTTCTGCCACAACCTGCCCTACGTTTATTTCTGCCAGTTTGTCTAAAACGTTCGACTATTCTTTTGATGGTAGAGCGATGAACATGAAGGGTTCTTGCAACATATTCATAATTACGTCCATCTTCAACAAGACCAACAGCTTTTGCGAAATTTTCCGCACTTAAAACCATAGTAGCAGTATAACAGGTCTTGCGTAACAAAAATTACTGTCATTTCTCAAAGTAAACGGTTGGTGGCAAGTTCATTTCGCTTTTAAAAATGAACCAGTGCACCTAAAGACATGAACCAAAAAACGAAATGTAGGAAAGGAATGACTCTTAACAAAAATTGGTATTTTGTAAGAATTTGGCAACGAAATTATTCCACAGGGTGTTTTAAATTTAGGGTTATACAACGAATTTTTAATTAACCCTGTATAATGACTAATACACCAGCATTTAACAAAAGACTGGATATGCAAGTTGAAACTAGTCATTTCATCTACAGTTTGCTAAAAATTTATCAAAACTAAAAATAAAAAAATTATAAGACCTCAAATTTTACCATATATTAACTTTTTTTTGCATGTGAGTGTATATAAAGTATTTTGGTCGTAACATTTGACATTGTAATGGTAAATCTTATTGACTATCCTCATAAAGCCAAATGCTAGGCGATGCCATGTGCTAAAAAAGTGTCATCAAGATATTATTTTATATCCTCATATATTTTTTTATTAAATAACTCGTAAGCTCTATAAAAGTCCCATCTCCCAGTGCCACTTCGTGGTTTTCTATGCTAATATAATTCTAGTCAATAAAGTTCGATATAATAATTCCTTTCTTTTATATATTTGCGTATATTGCATAATGAAAAACAAAGAAAATAAATGGGTTGTCGAAATAAATTCCTTTACGTACCCTTTAGAATATATCTTTCTAAAAAAGGGTTGTTTGTGGAAAGTTATTGTGAATATCAACACGAAAGTTTCCTGCCACTCATTTCGATCACCGTAATCATAGCCTTGGTTGATATAACACATAGCAATGGGAGGATTTATCTCTGGTAACCTCTGGTTATAGCAAGAAATTATATTAAGGGTAGTTTATTTCATTCCTTTCAAAATAGGTCAAATCGAGAACAATATTATTAAGATCCTTCAAAGGTAGAAGTGTTCCTCAAATTTTCTGTCACTATAACTTTTTTTAGTCTGTGAGATAAAAGTTAAAACTGGAATTGAACATTTTAAGGGGGTGTAACTTTACAGAGAAGGCTAAAAAGTTTATGAACTTTACTCAAGTCATTCTCTACAACTCATTACATAATATGTAATAATATACAGGATGGACCATTAGTAATAGGCCATAATTCAGGGGCCATATTTCTTTTAATATGAGGACATAACCAAATATGCTTTAGTAAAATGCTGCTGTGGAAAAGATACAGGGTGTCAAAGTTAAGATTATTTTTCGTTTTTTTGCAATAATAACAGCCTCTTGACTCATCTTCGCCAAATTTGCTAGAGGAACTTTCTTTATTCTAAGAAACAATAATTTATGTATACGTTCGATGATAGCGGGCACCGCAGGACCTGTATCTGATGATGAATTTTTTTCATATTTTTTTTACGAAACGTTGTGGTATTTTTTACCATAAAATGTGATGGAGAGCGTCATTTCCACGTATAAAAGGTACACTTGGTAGATCTTGATAACTCCAACCGTTTTCGAGGAAAGTGCCGTTAAACATTTCAATAATTTTTTGAAAGACAAATTCAAATTTAATGAAACAAAGTGTAGTTATTGAAAAAAGTACAAAAACGTAAGGGAAAACAAAATCGTAATAACAGCGCAAACTCTCTCTCACTTTCTTATGAACTAATGGATTATTTTCATTGTATTGAGATAAATACATAATAATAATAATAATAATAATAATGTTTATTTAAGATAAGATAATACATACACAATGGGATATCAGTCCACTATATAAATTGTAACGTTTCAATTTTGTTTAATTTAGTTAATTTTAATATAACCCCTTGTATATGCCGCTCCTTGGATTTATAAGTTAATTTTATAGAGTTAGAGCGCCTAAAAGTATGCAACCAGCGGTGCGCTACGGAATCGTATATTTGGAAAATCAGGAAATAATCACCTTAAAATTTCGTATTGGTCATTTTAAATCCTTTCAATTTTATACATCAAGCTTGTCTTAATATAAGGAATATCCGTAAAAATAAGCATCATATTATATATAATTAATAGGTATAGTTTTTCGTATTTTATCGCGAAGTTTTTGTGAGCGAAGGATAAAAACAGGCGTTCGAGTTAGTTACCACGTATTTCTGGTGTGTTAATGAGTGCAATCCACATTTTTCTATATGTTTAACACTTTGAGGTGTTCATTTTGGATATAATTAGAAAGATTGTGTTTATATTGTGGCCGTGTGCTTATGTAAGTTTTTGGACGGCGCACAATATCGGCTGTATTGCTGGATTTGAGGGCATTTGTTACCCCTAATTAACACGTGGTAATCAACCAAGCTCTTGCCTATAGCTTTGGTTACTTCAAGCCACCCTCCATCTACTGCTTTTCTTCTTTTCCCTGGCTTCTTTCACTTTTTGGTGCAGTAATTTTGGTTTCTAATTTGGGATATTTCTGATATCAAGCTACCGTTAGAAGACCTATTGAAGTTCCTGCGTTCCAGTTCGTTATTTTGGAATTTCTGAAATAGACGCAGTATACCGGCTGCCCTGGACGATCGACCATTGGAGCCGCCATTTGCAGTAATCTCGTGCGAGGACGACATTAAGCAGATAAGCTGTATTTCTTTGAATTTTCTATATTTTCTATATACTATTTTAATATTTTGCATTTGTTCATATTCATTTGTGTACCAAATAATCTATTACATATTAGTAGTGCATTTTTGTCTGCTACTAATTGAATGGCCGTCTTTTAGGCCCTTGCGCTAAATTCCAGTGATTAATTCATTTGTCTTGACAAAATCTTGACCTGTATTAATATATTTATGTAATTTTTTTTGGTATTTACTATCATTTTGCAAATATAATTATTACGTCATTTTTTTTTTAAATAAATTATATTGTGCGCCAACCGTGATCACGTGCGGACATTTAATCATTGGTTTACCACTATATATTTTTTTTTATATATCTATATATATTTCACCCTAAACATTCACGAGCGGGCATTCATTATTATTAGCTTACAACTTTATGTTTTTTTTTATATATATTTCAGAATAGTAGAAAATTAAAGTAGATTTTATATACTTTGGGAATCATTTATTTTTGTAGAATATGCGTTCAAAATATATTCAGTAGAGAAAATTAAGGCAATTGACACCTGATATCGATTTCGTGGTCCAATTATATATATTTCTATTTGGGGTGCTTGAAGTTTTGTAACCGAACTTTAAGCCACTACTTGGAAACGTAGGGCAATTTAGGTTACTGGCGCCCTGAGCTGCTCAGTTGTATATTGAGTAGTTCTAAATAACCGCACGGCCAGCTCCGGCTGTAAGCTAGCCAACGTTTCTCTCAAGAACTTGGACACACCACCATCGAGAGTTAGGTTAGGACCTAATATCTCTCTATAAAATTTTAGTAAGGTGACAAAATAAACATGGAACTCCACAAAATATCAAAAATATTTGTGCGTGGGGTGGTACAAGTAAATCATAATATATATAATAATAATAATAGTAATGCTAACAATACTTATTTAAGAGAAAAAAATAACTATTTAACAATATACATAGATCTATAGATACCTATGTCTATATGTGAAAACAAGTATGCAGCAGCATATAAATGGGGCAAGACCCACAAAAGGTAACCTTGCGAGTTGGTATTTTGCGCTTAATTATATACATATACATACATATGAGTGAGTATATCATATATGATTATTATAATAAAGTTACTGTTATACATGATTAATGTTACATAAAAATATATTTAATTAACAGAGTTTTGTATATTTTGTATACAATAATAATATAGTGATGTAATAATATTTTAATAATATAATAATTATAATTATATAATATAGTTATAAATTTCTATTCTATATTCTTATACTATAATACGGGGTTTTCATGTCTATAAGATTGTGCATTTGTTTTCGTGGTATTTCTAGAATCCACTTTTTTATTTTAGTTCTGAATAGGTTAAATGAATTGATTCTTTTTATTTCAGGTGACAGTAGATTATATATTTTTGGTCCCAAGTAACTGTGACATCTTTGAGCAATTGTCTTTTCAATCTTAGGTAATCTCGAGGCATTAATTTTATGTCTTGTATCATATTTGTGGATAATATCAATAAGATTATTTTTGTTTTTGTATTGTTTAAGTAACAGGGTTTGACAAAACAGTTGTCGGAGGTCAAATATGGATGTTTCCTTATAGAGGTTGTCCGTTGGGAAGTATCTAGGTTTTTTGTATATTACTTTTAATATATAATTTTGTAGTTTCTGTAAATTTCCAAGGAAATTATTTGTCGCGGCTCCTCAGGCAATTATACCGTACGTTAAGTGTGATTCAACTAGGGCATGGTACAATATTCTTATCTGGTCAGTTTTAAATATATCTGAGAGATATTTAAATTTATGCAGCATGATTCTTCTTTTTTTTATTATGTAATTTATTTGTATCTCCCATTTAAGATGGCTATCAATATATACACCTAGGTATTTTATATTTCTCACGGAAGAAATTTCAAAACTATCGTGCTCATTAATATTTGTTTCTAATGTTTTAAATGTTGGTAAGTATAGGATGTGAATGGGATATAATGAGTTTTGTTAAAATTTATTGTCAACAGCATATTTCTAAACCAATGACTTATATTTTTAAGGTCGCTCTCTACTTTTTTTTTAAAGTGTTCCATTCTGTATCGCTGTAGAAAATGGCGGTGTCATCTGCAAAACTTATTATATCGCCTTCTGTTTTTATTTTGAAGAGATTATTCAGATATATATTAAATAACACCGGCCCAAGGACGGTACCTTGTGGGACTCCATATTCCACGGTTTGTGTTGAGCTTAGTGTATTGTTTATTTTTGTACAATGTTGCCTATTTGTTAGATAACTTTCCATAAGTTTATATGGAGTTCCTCTAAAACCGATGTTGTCTAGAATTTGAAGGAGTTGGGCATGGCTGACCGTGTCAAATGCCTTTGCCAAATCGATAAAGACGCATATAGACGGCTTTTTTATATCAATGGGGTGATTAATTTTACCTGTGAGCTTAGCAATAGCATCACTTGTTGATCTTTTTTCCCTAAATCCGTACTGTTGATCTGATAGAATATTGTATTTAGCTAAGTAATCGTTAATTCGTTTGTATAATATTTTTTCAAAAATTTTTGCGAAGTTTGAGATTAGGGATATAGGTCTGTAGTTGGTCACATCTAATCTATCTCCGTTTTTGTAAATTGATTTAATGACCGCCATTTTGAACGCCGCTGGACACACACCTTCACTAAATGACCTGTTTATTATGTAATTAAGGGGTGCAGCAATTATATTAGCCAAATCTTCTAATATCTCCGCTTTTATTCCATCATGAATCAAAAGATTGTCTAAAATAAGGATCTAATCTTATTAGAAGACCAAAACATAAGATAAAAGTTGACTTAATGATATTATAAGGTTTCCCCCCATGCAAAAACCCCATTGCTGCAACTTAATAATCCAAAGGATTATAATCAGGACTCCTTGGTGACCAAGCAAACTCACTTCCTCGACCGATCCATCTGCGTGGGAAAGTCTCATCAAGATAATTCCTGACTTTAATGGAGAAATGAGGGGGAGCTCCATCTTGCATGAACTATATTATGTTCAGTATGTCTAGCATGAAAGCATGTAATATATCAGCAAGAGTATTTTAAAGAATAGATTGATAAAATTTGGAGGAAGGACAAATAATCCCAATAATTGGTGATACCACACCAAACGCAAATCTTATATTCTTGCTGAAAATGCCTTTCTTTAACGGCATGAGGATTTTCTAATTCTACTTCCCAGTAATGGGTATTTCTCCAGTTAAAAACGCCTCGGCGAGTAAAAGTTGCTCCGTCGGTCAATGAAGTGTTTTTAACAAATGTTCCATCCCTGTTGTGTTTATTTAGAAGAAATTGACAATATTGTAGCCTTTGTGGAAGATCCCCTCGAAGTAAGTTTTGTACAGGAGTGAGATGATATGGGTAGAAGCGTTTTTACGTAAGACTCTTAGGACATATTGTTTATTCACCTCTGTTGTCGCTGCTAAACGAGTTGAGCTGACTTGAGGATCTTCATCCACACCAACTAAAATTTCTAGTTTTTGATCTGGAGTCATTCGTTTCGGTCGTCCTACATCGTTTTTATGGAGAAATGAACCCATTTCTCCCAAACGACGAAACAGATCTTTGAAAATCTTATGGTCTGGCTACATTCTAGTTGGAATGAGTAACTCCTCGCTGCAGCACGTCTGCTAAATTATTTTGTACGTAAACACGTATCATATCCCTCATTTCCCTATTTGAAAAGTTTTATGTCTAGGCATTGCAAATAATGAAGTTAAAGAAATTAGCTCGAGGAACACAAAACAAAATAAAACGATTAGACGACGTAAATGACAGAACAAAAACGTAACAAAAGCACACTATTCAATAAACTCACTTTGTTTCATTAAATTTGAATTTCTTTCAAAAGATCATTGAAATGTTTAACGGCACTTTCCTCGAAAACGGTTGGAGTTATAAAGATCTACCAAGTGTACCTTTTATACGTGGAAATGACGCCCTCATCAGATTTTGTAGTTAGAAGTACCACAACGTTTTGTCAAATGAAAATATGAAAAAAATTAATCATCAGATACAAGTTCTGCGGCACGCTCTATGATCTAACGTGATGTAATACACAAATTATTGTTTCTTAGAATAAAAAAATCCTCTAGCAAATTTGACGAAGATCAGTAACGAGGCTGTTGAGTTATTGCAAAAAAAAACTAAAAAATAATTTGAACTTGGACACCCTGTATCTTCTTCCACAGCAACATTTTACTAAAGCATATTTGGTTATATCCTTATATTTTGGGCCAAAACATCCACCACCCTCTATAGATCACATAAAATCATACAACTTAGTATATTATATTTTTGTCATTTGTAACCAGAAAATTATTTACAATCTATAATATATAATGAATGACTTTTCACTCAGTCGATAGTAAATGCTTTTATCCCTAACTTCTGATGTTACTTTCAGAATTTCGCCACAGGTTTTGTGTCTGCGGCATTATGTAAGTTCATACAAAGGCGTATTTGTTTTCAATATCAAGTTCTACATTGTTCTTTTGTTAAAGCATTTATTGCGGACGGGTTTGGTTTGTTGTCACTTAACAATTCCAATTATTAAACATTTAAAAAAGCAAAAGAAACAAATTCAATAAGCATTTTATTGACTGATTTACATTCCTCTAAATTAATTAATTAAAGTTTTATTATCTGGTAACTTATTCGAGTACAATTTCAGAAGTCGATACCTACTCTACGTTACCGTAACAAATATTTATTTTTCATCCCCATTATACCACAGAGGTGTGTCATGAGCACATGTATTATTTTTAGTAAAGCTTGGCTCGATAATGTTCACATTGTTCTGTGTAAGTATGTCACAAAAGCACAAGTATTTTGCAAACGTATGCAGACATATATTAGAAGACAAAATTTTAGTTCGCTTAGATTTTATTTGTAGTCTTATTTAAAACGATATTTTAATATCAACTGTTAGTTCAGATACTTAATCGTCATTATGGGAAAATATCGTCCGTAAGATTACTTTTATTGACTGTTTTTGGAAGATAATTCTTACATATTTTAAAAATACTGTAGGTCAGTCACTGCAGAGGTCAAAAATATAACATGAGAAATTTTGATTCTTTACCAAATGCAGTAGTTCTGAGTATGATGCAGTAGGACAAGAAGTTCTATATCGAAAAAACACGTATTCAGTTATTTAGACAATGGAAAACACTCCACATCTAAACTCTTTAAAATAAGATTCACATGTCTTCAAGAAAAGCTTTCTGTGTCATGGATCTGACCATTAGGTTCCTATACTATATTTCCAACCACTGAATGTTATACATATAACACTACTAAATTTGCAGAAAACTAATGAAAAAATAAACCAAGTGCGTATTGTAACTATTCTTTTGAATATTTATAATTATTCTATATATCCTTTCCTCTGCTAACATAACTTCCATAGCCATGTGGTTATTGGGAATCTTCTAAATTTCCGACATTTTTAATGTCTTGTATAGATAGATTTAAATTATTTTTACAAAATATTGTAACTCATTCTGCAAAAAATACTAAACTGTAACAGTTAGTGTGAAAATATTGGGATTCTTAGTATGGCTGTTTTGAGTTAAGCGACCTACGGAGTTTGATTTTAAATTGTATCTTTTATTTAACTGAGGACTTCAACTTTTCCAAATTATTGGAAAAAGTTTCATAACTCCTATTCAAAATCTGGAGAAAAGGAGAATGTAAAGAATTAACACGGAGTTTCAATTCAATCTGATAAGTTCATTTCAAGGTGTTTGGATGCATATAATTGTTCCTAGTTGATTCAACGAAGGGGGGAAAATGCCTGAATAAAAAAAAATGAAATTACAGTTAGCAACAAATATTTTTTTATGGTAACATGTTAGTTATACTCTCACCCATTAATACTGAGGCATAGTTCGACAAAATTAAAAGAAACGGATGCCACTGAAATGTACTTTATTTTATATCTTTGACTCCTCCAGTGATAGAACCAGTCAGACGCGAAGCAACAAAAACATTTTTCGTCGCAGTATTAAAAGCATTTTTAATAATATTATGACTTAAAACATTTTCCAATCCTTACTCTGCACCGTAGACACGTTAAACTTGATAAAATACGTACTCACAATACATAGTACGTTCATAGATTAGATAAAAGTAGTTTAGTTGCTGATAGTTGTCACATGATTCCAGTAAGTTAGGTAGACGAGAATTAGTTTTGAAAACTTAATGGAACTTAAAATTCATTGCAGTATACACGATATAAAAGTTACAAAATGTCACAGGAGCCAAATAGCATTGTTAATGGTCCTTCAACAGAATATGCCAACACATTCAAGGATGAAATCATTAGAAAGGATATGGTAAGGGAAAGTAGAAAACATAATTTAGACCATTTACTAAGACTAAGCATTACCTTGCTAATGTTGATACAAAAGACTCCGAATTGAACATATTTCATCTTCACGTGTTTGAGGTAATTCAGATATGGGTTCACTAAACCTCAGCGCACTAAATTTAAAACAACTTTTACCTACTAAATTGTGTTTATGGTGACAAGCAAAATTTATGCACTGCAATGTAACAATCGAACGCTTTAGGATGGTACGAATGAATTCACGTCTGAACATTCATTGTTACATGCAGTAAACAGAGCAAAATACTATTGATGAGTTTTGTAGTTCAGGGGACATGAAACTTTCGTTTCTCTATGATATAGACGAGCTCAGTTTTAGCTCTGTATTCGTTGAGTCTAAAGCCGTTAAGAAAACTGTTGACAGCTTTCGATCTAATGTTGCTGGAGCCCATAAAGTAAAATATAAATAAAAACATTAAATAAATATTAGAACACACTCTGTAAGTACTAGAGACCTCACATGAAACTATATAGTTTTCAGTCAAATCACCCGAGCTGCTGAAGTAGAATAGCTTGTATGGAAAATGCAATCGAAACAGGACGAGCCTGGTACTGTCACCGAAACAGAATTCTACTCGCGGAATACTTAAAATCTCTTTCTGTTGTAGTTTTTTTCGATTACTATAATTTCAGATACCCTATAGCAGGATATTTGGAAAAATCGATGCTGAAACTCCGTCGGTTAAGAGACATGACATAACGATCGTTATATTTTATTGGAACATACATTTTATATACGTTTTGTTCTATTAAGATGCCGTAAATTTAGATACCCGAATCGGTCTATACTGCAAATATAAAAAATAGGCTGCAAGCCAAAGAGTGCATTAAATGCCGCTATTTGATAATATCAAATAATGCCAATACATGTTTAATTATTGCATGTTGGACATCATGAGTTTTCATTTTTATAATATTCAGAGCCTATTTTATTTGAATTAATAGTTTATTTATGTACACTTGCTTGCAAAAAAGTAGTACAAGTGTTAGGAAAGAAAATGGGGTTTATTTTGTTATCTAAATTGTCCTTTTTTGATATTTAATTGTGGAAATTAACTTAAAAATTGAAGGCTGTCCATTTTATCACGGCCCTCGATAATATCTCACTTAATATCGGTCGTACAAAAAAAATTATTTTAACGAAAATTGTGCCGATTTATATAACCTACAAAATGGTTTAAGGACATTTGAAATCCATGGCCTACTTTAAGAGTTATGGCGGAAAATATCGAAAATGCGGAAAATGTCTAGGCCAAATATCTCCGTTATTTGAAGAGATACGAGAAAAATTCTATGGCGAAATTTTTCTGCAAAATAGTGTTTCAACGAGGTTTTATCTAATTTTTTTCAAAACCGCTGTATTTTGAGATTTACTCTTCAGGCTGTTAAAAAAATTATTTTGAAACGGGCGGGAAATGGCGCCATTAAATAGAGTATTCTCCTCCCTTTTCAACGATATATCACATGCTATATTTATTTATTGGTACTACGTTAGCAATTATAAAAACATTTTTTTTAAACCAATAAATTTTTTTAACAAGCATTATACTGGCCGTGGACAAGTATGATTAAATAAAACGATAAAATAATTCAATAAGTTGTTCAAATCTTTGCTATAATAAAACATTAACACAATTAAGAAGAATAAAGTAAATTCAGGTAACAAAAACAAAATAATAATCAAGAAAGCAACATGGAGCAATTATGGAAAGAGTATTCGCAGTTATGCCAATGTATAGAGGTCCTCCATAAAAGCGTCACTCCTTGCTCAGAAAGTTAAAATGTCGTTACCAATTAATTTAAGTATAATATCCACTTGTTTGTATTTCATGATTTCACTATTATTTCAATTATTTTAAAATAGTTGGCTATGAACAAACTTGACAATTTAATTTTTTGACAGATCATCTCAGTTAATACTTAAACTCTCACTGAATCACACTCGTTTAAGAATTTAGAATTTTCAAAAATGATTTTCACTCACATTAATAGTTATAATATGTTCGTTACATATTGCCAATGCAATTTTAACTCTGGATTAGCTCAAGTAGAATATAGAAACAGATTTCCACAAGCACTACAACCGAATAAAACTCTGTTCAGAAAATTAGCTACGAAACTGAAAAATAATGGTTCATTTTTAGAGAAGAAGACAAGGTTGAACAGTGTTACTGATAATGTAAATAAGGTAAACCGAGTTAATTACGTAAGAAATAAAAATACAGAAAATTTGGAAACATCATTAAGAGAAATTTAAAATGCTTGTCATATAAATAGTGCTAGAAAATTTTTAAAGAAAAATGGTTACCGGCGTTATAAAGCCAAAAAAGTTCACAATTTACAAGCGGGGGACAAACCAAGGAGGACGACTTTTTGTAGGTGGCTGTTGGAAAAGAAGCGTGCCGATCCATTAATATGTAGTAAAATACTTTGGTCCCACGAGGCAAATTTTTCCAATAATAGATTTTTTAATGGCAATATTCATTACAAATGGACTTCTGAAAATACACACTGGCATAGACCGATTGGGTTTCAAAATCGTTTTTCAATAAATGTGTGGATAGGTATTTTAGGCACCAATTTAATAGGTAATTCTTAGATGACCTACCTTTAGAGAATCGACACAACTTTCAATATTTTCAACAAGATGGAGCTCCTCCCCACAATTCCCATATTTGTTTAGATTATTTAGACGAAATTTTGCCTCAACATTGGATAGGTACCAATGGCTTCGATGGCTCCCTCGTTCTCCAGATATAACCCCAATGGATTTTTTCTATGGGGGTATATTAAAAATAAGGTAATTTCGACGACACCGCAAAATGTAGAGGACCCAAAAGCTCGAATTCAACAGGCATGTATTACAGTTACCCCCGAAATGCTGAGTAATGTTTTAAATGCAGTGCCTCGCCATGCTCGATTGTGCATAAGAAATCGCGGTGAACACTTGATACGATATCTTAAAAATTATTTTGAGGATTAGCTAAATATTTATGTTCTGTGTGCTATTTCTTTTTATTATTAATTTGTTTTTGTTACCTGAATTTACTTTATTGTTCTTAATTGTGTTAATGTTTTATTATAGCAAAGATTTGAACAACTTATTGAATTATTATATCGTTTATTTAATCATACTTCTCCACGGCAAGTATAATGCTTGTTAAAAAAAAATTTATTGGTTTTAAAATAATGTTTTTATAATTACTAACGTAGTACCAATGAATAAATATGACATGTGATATATCGTTGAAAAGGGAGGAAAATACTCCATTTAATGGCGCCATTTCTCGCCCTCTTCAAAATAATTTATTTAACAGCCTGAAGAGTAAATCTCAAAATACAGCGGTTTTGAAAATAATTAGGTAAAACCTCGTTGAAACACTCTGTTTTGCAAAAAAAATTCGCTTAGAATTTTTCTCGTGTCTCTTCAAATAACGGAGATATTTGGTCTAGACGTTTTCAGCATTTTCGATATTTTCCGCCATAACTCTTAAAGTAGGCCATGGATTTCAAATGTGTTTAAACCATTTTGTAGGTTATATAAATCGGCACAATTTTCGTAACAATATTTTTTTTGTACGACCGATATTAAGTGAGATATTCTCGAGAGCCCTGATAAAATGGACAGCCTGTATATTTCAGTTAGTTATTTGATATTGATACGAAAACGCAAACAAAAATCTGATCGCAATAAGTCCCCAGCACCCTGTTCGATTGAAGACGTAGTATGTCGCAAGTTTTAGGGCATTATTTTCAATTGTATTGGAAACGCACATTATGCCCCTTGATGAGTGGCATTGAATTTACTACTGTCTCTAAAAAACCATATCCATATCCGACGAGCCACATTATGCAAGTAGCTGCCTCTCTAATGAATATGTAAACCAAAGTGCCCACTTTAATTCCCCTTTGAACAAAATAGGAATATTAAATTGTTATCTAATTTTTTACATAGTTTACTCTAACCTTATATTCATCATAAAAATTTTTACTAGCCAAATTTACAACAAAACGGAAACAGACCTCAGCCACAACTTCCACAACCTACTCAACCTCTACAAGTCTCACAACCGCCAGTGTATCCACAGGCGCCACCACCTGGTGTACCAGTCAATCCTTTGAGACCCTTAACAAGAATAGACAGCAGAAACTCTTTCCAATTTCGTCCGCCATTTCCAAACCAGCCTAGCGCTCCTGTTCGTTCCGGGCAAGTACAGCAATCTCCATCACCCGGTACACAGCAGTATATTCAACGAAATCCAGTACCAGGACCTGGACCACGTCCTCCAGTAGTCCAAGGGCCTCCAGGTCAACCATTCCCACAGAACAGAGCCAATTATAGACCTCCAACTCCCTTCCCCAGGGTTCCTGTACAAAATCAAAGACCTACAGTCTTACCACATCAGAGGTCTGTGCCGACGTTTCCAGCACCAAGACCTCCAAGTCAAGAAGAGCTGCTTGTTAGAAGTCAAACTCTGGATACTACAGAGATTGACCATTCTAAAATTGCTGATGATAATAAAAACACCACAAATGATCATATTAAAGCACCCTCCATAGCCGCTATGAACAACAGGAGCTACAGCTTAAGTTCGAACCCTCCAGAGCCACCGAACGAATCTAAGGAAGAAGCTAGAAGAAGATCCATAAGCAGTGTGGATAGTTTAGGAGAAGGAAGACCAGGTTCCAGACAAAATTCCATTTCAGGTTCTACGGAGAATCTGGATAAGAAGCCAGAACCTGAGATACCGTCTAGACCAGAATCGCGCTCTATGTCGAGAATGAATAAGATCGTTGAAGACGAGGATAGATCTTCAAGTTCTTTAACTGATGTATCTCAAAAGAGTCCGGATATGAGTCACAGCACAAGCGAAAAGTCACAACCAACTATTAGTAAGACGCCAGATAGCACTAGTAGTAATAAACCTTATATTACTAACCCTCAAAGTCCTAAACCCCAGTCGCAAAGCCCCAAGCAGCCACCTCTCAGTCCCAGACCTGAACCGCAAAGTCCTAAACCTCAATATCAGAGTCCCAGATCTCAGTATCAAAATCCCAGGCCTCAACCACCGAGTCCTAGGCCTCAGCCGCAGAGTCCTAACAGTAAGCCCGAGCATATTTACCATTACGTCGGCAAACCTCTAAGTACCGATGTTATGGAAAATGGCACTAAGGAGGGTTCGAGCAAAAATACGAGATATCTGAATTTGGATAAGCCGCCAAAAGCGAAATCTCCAGCAAGATCAGGTTATTATTTTTATCACTTGTAATTGTTAGCTCTTTCAACGTATTCAGTCGAATTGGTTTTAATAATATCGTCTTTTGTTTCAGAGGGCGACAATGACAGTGGCGTGGACGAATCTACACAAGGAAATGTAAGTATTGCCATTCTATAATATATTGCTATGATATCTCGACCTGATGAAGCTAAAATACCACAATATGATTTCTAAATTTAATTATCAAAGTCGAAAGTTCGGAATCGATGAAAGAACACAATTTTAGAGGCATAAGCAATAAAACAAATTCAAATCAACTGAACAATGTATTACGAGAACAGACATTTCATACAAATAAAATATAAAATTCCCTATCTAGCTAAACAAAATGAATAAGTTACTAAAATTTAAAAATTTGGATATGATCAAGTTTTGTTAATAAATATGAAGTTAATTGTAAAAATTTTCAATTTAAAGTATTCTTAATTATTTCCTCCAAACTATAAAATAGTGAACATGAAATTTATATAGAGTTTGTTACAACCTTTTAAGTCCGCGTAGCTCAATATTATTACTTCCAACCACACAGTATCACTTATTTGCAATGTCCAGCTACTATCTCCTAAGCTCCTTCACCATTCAAATAATATTCCGTTTCCACCAGGGATCGTTTTCTTGACCTTAAAATAAATTGTAATTATTCTTATTTCCCCTATTTGTCAAAATCTTAAAAAAACTCGATTTTCTTCCAAATTCTTTAGCTGCTTGGCTTCCTTCGTTTTCTTAAATGATAAGAGCTTCAATAACTCTACCGTGGTGCAAAATTTCAGATCGAAATTCAAAATTTTAAGGCCTATTTAGTTTTTTTTTCAAGGCCAAAAACAAAAACAGTGTTAGAATTTTTTTATTTCAAATTTGACTACTCCACCGGTCCACCGGGTTTAGGATACCTACAAATGGATGTGACCCAAATTGAACAAAAAAATATTGGTTTTTAAAAAAAATATAGCATAATAAAAATTTATATTATGTTATCGAAATAATTCGAATATTCATCATGTACTTCTTCTTCTTCACAATATTATTTACAATAGCTCACTTAAATAATGTTAACATTTCCATATTTACAGTAACTGTTGACTAAGATATTTGACGTTTAATAACTAAAAAACGGCATACGGTAGTACAATTTGCAAGTGTCATATTGTAACTAACACACTTTCAGGACCAATCGAGCAATGGTGAAAACAAATCTCCAAGGAAAATATCCAAATCTCGAACCTCCTCCACTACTCCTACAGCTAGGTCTTTGTCCAGGGGATCAAAATCACCTAGTCTAAAGAGCCCAGACTCGAATGCAACCACTCCCGGGTCTGCATCAGACAAAAAAAGTAAGTTTGAAAAAATCTCAATTCTAATTATCAAAGAAATTCAAAGCTAATTTTCAATAATTAAGGTCTAGGAAACAATTTCGTCAACAAATCTTATATGACCAAATCTGTTTAATTCCAGAAGTTCCTATGAATAAAATCCAAGTAGGATCAGCTCCTTCACCTAACTTGAAGGTAGTTACATCTAAAATTGGATCCTTAGATAACGCCAGTTATAAGCCTGGAGGAGGTAAAGTGAAAATAGAAACCAAAAAGTTAGACTTCAAAGCGGCAGCACCCAGGATACAAGCGAAAAATGATAAATACATACCACAGGGAGGAGAGAAAAAGGTAAGAGAGAACATGGTAAAGGAACCAATATATTAATACACTAAAATTGGTAAACATTGCTTGAATTCGAGGAAATGAGTAAGCGCAGTTCTTACCTTTACAAGGTCAAAGTGAAAAATAAATCTTGCTTATAACAGTTAATAGATTTATATATCACCATTAGTAGATAAGCTATGAGAGCTGTGGACCAAAATTTCATGTTATTTGTTATGGAGGTTCATTCTAGTCTTTCAAGGACATCCATCATAACGTCGTCACATGTAGCTAAGTTCATGCTGATCCCGCTATGTCTTCCGCTAGTAGTAGGAATGGAGCTGGTTGAGCGTGGAAAAATTTTTGCGGGGTCTTGAGTCTATTTCGCGGGGGTCTTTGTCTGCACAGGGGACGTCACCTGGCGGGAGTCTTACAACTTTTTACCTCTTTTTACAGGTACATATAGAGCTTTTACAGGTACAACTTTTACAGCTACAGGTACTGCTTTTACAGGTATAGGTAAAACAAGGATACGTTAGGGCAAAATTAGCATACATAAGAATAAAATCATAAATAGGAACCTGTACCTGTATAAGCTGTATATGTACCTGTAAAAAAGAGGTAAAAAGCTGTAAGACTCCCGCCCGGTGACGTTCCCTGTGCCGCGAAGCGGACTCAAGACACCGCAAAAATTTTCCCATGCTCAACCGGTTCCATTTCAAGTACCAGTGGGAGACATTGATGGAAGACCTAGTGGGATCAGCATGAACTTAGAAATGATAACGTCACGATGGATGTCCTTGAAAGGCCAGAATGAACCTCCATAAGAAATAACATGGGCTTTTGGTCCAGAACTCTCATAGCTTATCTACTACCATTTAAGACTAATCATAACGCTGCATTCAAGAATACAAATAATGTATGATTGGTAAGATTCACTACTAAACTTTATTCCAAAGGAATAGTATTGTTTTTATATTGAATATCTAATACATCAAATTTGGTGTTTAATAAAATACAACTCCCATGGGTGTAGAAAAAGCTCTCCACAACGTTCCAATATTGCAAGTTGATTGAAAATACAGAAGGTGAATGAGACCACACCTAGTTCAGGTTTCTCAACATTACCACGAACAGCATATTCAAGGAATTACTAGCCTCTATTCATAGTTCAAAAACAGTTCAACATAAATTTAAATCTAATAATGTGTAGCTTAAATATTGGACACGCCTGGGGAAGAGCAAAATAGAAGCAGCTGAAAATTACAAGATTTTTACTGCAAATACAATATGGTGTATAATCAGTAAAAATTATTTCATATCTTTAGAACGCGGTGAAAATTTCTGTTATGAATAAAATTATAAAACTTAAACAATTACATTGTGATGAAAGTAAGGCACAATTTCAAAAATGCTTCAATTTTCTGCCGCCAGATGTCATGACTAACCATGTCGTCTACCTAAGTATGTTAGATTTCAAATACGTCGATTGAATTCGCACCAAATTTTCGAGCGGACCGTGATAATTTAACATTATTTTAATATAGTAAACAATATTCTCCAATATTTCGTATTTGTGAATTTTCTCAACGAATAGTAAAAAATTGTGAGGAATATGTTATACAGGGTGTTGCATCATGAGAGGGACATAGCTTAATAGGAGGTAGAGAACATCAGTGGTAACCGGAACCTCCCATAGAAATGTCTCATTGGGCCTTCATTACGAAGTTACAGGGTGTTAAATAATTTTTGGCCAAACCTGTTTTTTGTCATAACTTAGACAGGGAATGAAATAACGGATTCATATTTGGTATGGCTAATGTACTAACTAGCCCCAAGAGGTACATGTGTAAAAAAAATATATCCAGGTCCGGACTCACTATAATTTATGTTTCTTCTTTGCATCAATAAAACATTACCCTGTATATATTTTTTTGAAATTTCGATACGATATTCGAAAAGAGCAAGAAAAAACAAACAAAATGGCCTATTTCATTTTTTTGTTACACCTTCGTGGTTATTTAAATACGTTGTTAAATGTGCAAGAAAATGGATTACAGAACCCTATTAAATGAGAGGCACGTGAAATAAATAGTGTTATAACTAAAATTTGCAAAAATTCTATTGAGCCTAGGTGGTCTGGGTGAATCCTAATTCCGGCACGTTTTAAAGGTCCATATTGGTAAAAAACTGTGGTCCTAATAAGTAATCGGGTATGAAATAACAAAATTTTTAATCAATCACAGTAGGCTTGTTCAAAGAATAAAAGTGATAGATAATTTAAACCATTTAGGCCTAAGCAACCAGTTACTTTGATCAAGAAAATCATCAACATTTTATACTTAATAAAAATTGGAAAAGAGAACAAACTAAAATCTAAATAAATAAAATATTTTCCATTCAATTAACAATAAATAACAAAACAATAACTAAATGTGTTTAAAAATAAAACGTAATTGACACTAAAGTAAATTTTCAAAATGTCCTCCCCCACATTCTGTGCATTTTCTTGCGCGTTTAGAAAGGTCACCAATTGCTCGACGTATCATTTCTGGATTATTCCGTATTTCGTCGCAGGTTGTAACGATGCGCTGGATTAAATGTTGTCTACTTTCAATTTCAATGCTATAAACCTCGTTTTTTAAGTGGCCCCATAAAAAGTAATCACAAGGGTTACAATCAGGAGATCTTGGTGGCCATTAATGTGGACCCCCGCGTCCAATCCATCTATTAGGATACACATTGTTTAAGTGTTCTCTTACTTGAAGGTTAAAATGTGGTGGGGCCCCATCATGCTGAAACAACATGCCTCTTATACCGATATTTTCTAACATATTCGGTAAAATGTTTTGAAGAAAATCAAAGTAAATTTCACCATTCAATCTTTCTTCAAAAAAATGTGGCCCTATCAAATGTCTATTCACAAGTCCGACCCAAACATTTACAGAAAACCTGTGTTGCGAACGGCGTTGGCGTACCGCATGTGGGTTTTCCTGTGCCCATTTATGATTATTTCGTGAATTGTTTACTCCATCCCTTGTAAATTGTGCCTCATCCGTAAATAAGGTTCTGTAAATGACTGGGCGATGGTTAGACAACCAATGACAAAATGCCAGGCGGGGGATATCGTCGCCTTGTTGAAGACGCTGTACCTGCTGGATATGATATGGATGGTAACGTTCTCTTTTTAGGGTTCTCCATACTCGCCAATGAGGAATACCAGTTGCCAAACTGATTCGTCTAGTGCTCATATTTGGGTTTTCTTGAACTACGTTTATAATATTGTTTTGTTCCTGCACACCTTGTTGTAAAACACGCTCCACAACTGCAGAATTAGGAACCTTTCCGTGCTGTCTTGCATACTGGAACACCGTACTAAAGGTTTTATGATTAGGGTATCGACGACCAGGAAAACGCAGCCGATATTCTCTTTCCGCCGACCTACCATTTCCATTACAGAAACCATAGATGAATATTATGTCAGCATATTCCACGTTTGTAAATTTTACTGGCATAGTTAAAATATTTTCACAAGTTTTCACTAACTAAATGCGGATTATTGACACATTAAATTACTAACAAACAATTATTCAACTGTTTAGGAGATTTGTTTTTATTATCTGTCACTTTGAACAAGCCTACTGTGATTGATTAAAAATTTTGTTATTTCATACCCGATTACTTATTAGGACCACAGTTTTTTTACCAAAATGGACCTTTAAAACGTGCCGGAATTAGGATTCACCCAGACCACCTAGGCTCAATAGAATTTTTGCAAATTTTAGTTATAAAACTATTTATTTCACGTGCCTCTCATTTAATAGGGTTCTGTAATCCATTTTCTTGCACATTTAACAACGTATTTAAATAACCACGAAGGTGTAACAAAAAAATGAATTAGGCCATTTTGTTTGTTTTTTCTTGCTCTTTTCGAATATCGTATCGAAATTTCAAAAAAATATATACAGGGTGATGTTTTATTGATGCAAAGAAGAAACATAAATTATAGTGAGTCCGGACCTGGATATATTTTTTTTTCTACATGTACCTCTTGGGACTCGTTAGAACATTAGCCGTACCAAATATGAATCCGTTATTTCATACTCTGTCAAAGTCATGACAAAAAACAGGTTTGGCCAAAAATTATTTAACACCCTGTAACTTCGTAATGAAGGCCCAATGAGACATTTCTATGGGAGGTTCCGGTTACCACTGATGTTCTCTACCTCCTATTAAGCTATGTCCCTCTCATGATGCAACAACCTGTATAATCAAGTATTGACTTTTTTCCCACTGGGTACTTCCATATTTTTCATTTCTTTAAACTATAGTTCATCGTGGTGCTAAGATGATAATCTGGTAAGCTATATAGAGATGATAGTTTCCGCAGAACAGATTATTGTTATTGTTGCTGCCCTCAGAGACGCTCTTGAGAGTCAGAGACAAATATTGCCTGGCAAAATCAAAAACTATTAAGTGTGAAGTTAGTACCCGCTTTAACGTTGTTATATAAACACTTTTAATTGTAGTATTGAAATAAGTTGTATATAAAAATGTGCGAAAGCAATCATCATCAAAAATAAAATCTGCATAATACGTAAGACAATTGGCAATTGTAACATTATTGATCATAGTTATTATAGCCCCACGAAAAGGACTCTGTATTTTAGACACCTATAAAATTGTGTAATATTTAGTTGATGTGTAGCAGTATTTTACTATTTCTGCACATGTGGTGTATTGTAGACAAAATAAATAAATATAGGTTATATTATTATTTCTCTGTTAGTAGTTAATTTATAGTTATATTTGATGATGTAGTAAATAATACTGTGCTATTATAACATCGATTGACCAGCACACTTTGCCCACGTAGAACTGTAAATATAACAACAAAACCGACGTTTAAAGAGAAACGTTTGGAGAGTTTAAAAAATGTAATGCAGTCGACATTTGACAAAATAATTTCTTTAAGTAAACTATAATTTCCAAATGGTACAATCTGATTTTCGGTTCTTGAATCCAAATGTGTATCTCAATCATTAATTTGTTATAGTGAATGATAATAGAACGAATTATAATTAAGTGAGAACGGCTGAAACTAGAATTTGATAATAGATGACTTTTCGATTTTCAAGTTATAGGCGACAAACTGAAAAAGTACAAAAAATTCGTTTTTTCGTCCACACAAAAACTTGGATTTAGGATTCTACATACTCTCTATAATATATACAAGATTTTTTTAAAATCTACTACCTCGTTTATTGTAACTATAAAGTACCCCGTTATTAAACTATATGATTCATACTAAAGAAACTTTTTATATTAGACTCAAAGTCAACAAAATTATGTCTCTAAAAGTTAAACTCAATATCGAAGCTACGAAGAAGTTCTCTTAGCCCAGCAACAGAATTAATTTTTATTTTACAATATTTAGATGTAAGACACCTTGGTTTGCATACCTCAAAATTAAACTAAAACACGCTTTAATACAAAATTTCTATGCGTTACCCATCTGACAAGGTATTGTATTGGATCGACTTTATCGACTCACTACATCCCATCTACTCTGTGCATCTAGGTTGGCATCACCTTCGGCTTTGCACATGCTTCCAGCAAGTTGTTGATAACAATGGGTGGGCAAGGAGGCTCCTGATGGGCCCTACCCTTTGTATAGCTTACATAGAGACGCTTCCTTAAGGAAATTCGATTTTTACAAAAAAAGGCTGTTTCATTCTTTTCCACACAGTGAAAAAGAATATTTATGATATTAGCATGGCAGACTCAGAAATAAATCATGTCTTTGACTATCACCAGCGAATTCACCATATTTTCGAATAGTCCGCTTAAACAACTTTGTTTACACTATACATACCGGGTGTTAGAAAAGTATGGGAATGGTGGAAAATCCCGAAAAGTTTGCATCAAATCGAAAAATAAAAAAATATGTGTCAAAAATTTTTCAAAAAACTATCTACTGATATCAAAATGACATCTCCACCCACCACCCTGTGGGTGGGGCGAGGGGCAACCTTAAAATTTCAAATGGAAATCCCTATTTTTTATTGCGGAATCGGATTCTGCGGCAAAAAATACGTAAATTTTATTCCGGACATTTTTTTCGATTCTTGAATGGTGTCGCTGTAATAAAAAAATGAAAAGAAAACATTACTGTTTCAAGAGTAGCGTCTTGTGCCCATAAAAAAATGTCCGATTCAAAAACTGAAAAACACGTATTTGTTATTTTTACGAAATCTATCCAATGACATTGGACTCGACTCTCCCACCCCTAACCCAGTGGGTGGGGCGGGGGCAACTTTGAAATTTGTAAGGAAAATCCCTGTTTTCTTCGGCCACTTGAGGCAATTAGTTTACAGCTTAACTACTACGCCAGCAGGTTTTAATTTCAAGATTATAGCAGGTGTTCAAAATGGTGCCCATTGACTTTTTGGCATTGTCCGAGACGAACGTAAAAATTTTCAATAGCACTTCTTATCATTTGAGGTGGTATTTCTGCAAAAATGTTTATTATGCGTTGCCTCACCTCTTCCAAATCAGGAGATTTAGTGAAATATACCTTACCCTTCACGTAGCCCCAAACAAAATAATCAAGTGGCGCGACGTCGGGAGATCTTGCTGGCCATTCAATAGTTCCTCTTCGATCTATCCATAGATTTTCGAAAGTACCATTCAAATAGTCCCTAATAATATCCCGATAGTGTGGAGGAGCCCCATCTTGCTGGAACCAAACATTATCGAACTCATCACCAGCAATCTCTTTTATTGCGGGAACTATTTGATTTGTCAACATATCCAGGTGTTTTTCTCCATTCAAATTTCCATCTGTGAAAAACGGTCCTACGATTCGATCCCTGAAAACTCCTGCCCAAATATTTAATTTTTGTGGATACTGCGTGTGTGTTTCAAGCGTCCAGTGAGGGTTTTCATCACTCCAATATCTGAAATTATGGCGATTAACTTTTCCACTGAGTTTGAAAGTTGCTTCATCTTAGAAGACAAGTAGAGATGACAAAAAATTTGGGTTTTGGTTACTCCTTTCCATCATTAATTCACTAAATTCAAGTCGCCGATCAAAATCATCTTTATTTAACTCTTGGTGAAGGTGAATTTTGTAAGTATGAAATTTCAAAAGTTTCAAATTCTTATGAACTGAAAATGTACTAATATCAAGCTGTTGACTGGCTTTTCTGATTGATAACCTTCGATTTTCAACAAATGCCTGGGCGACTTCTATTTGTCGAGCTTCCGATGTTTCAGATTCTGGTCTTCCAGATTTTGGGCGATTTTTATTTCTCCTTGTGTCTAGGAATCGTTTGATGGTACGGGACACAGTAGATTTCGAAATTCCCACTTGATCTACACGGAAAGTTTCGTTGAATAAAATCACAACTTCATCATAGGACCTTTGTTTATCGCCCCACCCTCGCATCATTAAAAGAGAAAATGTCTCTTCCTCTGTTAAAGTAGCCATTATGCAGAAAAAAACTCGAGAACTAATGAAAAATGAAATAACTTTTTCCATACAAAAGTGCGTTCTTGTCACTACAAAAGTTGGAAGGAACTGAACGTTCTCGTAGAAATTTCACAAAACAAATACTGTTATTAAGAACATTTTTAAAAAGCATTCATAAAAACCAAGATATCACAGATATTGTTTTTTAAACTGAATGTTTTTTTTGTCAACACGAGTAGCTAGAGTTTGTAAATATTTACAAACTTATGAACCTTAAGGTTTATTTCAATTTTGTGCGATTGCAGCGACACCTTGCGAGAATCGAAAAAAATGCTCGATATAAAATTCACGTATTTTTGGAAGTAGAATCCGAATCCGCTATAAAAATAGGGATTTTCATTACAAATTTCAAAGTTGCCCCCTGCCCCACCCACTGGGTTAGGGGTGGGAGAGTCGAATCTAATGTCATTGAATAGATTTCGTAAAAATAACAAATACGTGTTTTTCAGTTTTTGAAATGGACGTTTTTTTATGGGCACAAGACGCTACTCTTCAAATAGTAATGTTTTCTTTTAATTTTTTGCGATTACAGCGACACCATGCCAGAATCGAAAAAAATGTCCGGAATAAAGTTTAGGTATTTTTTGCCTTAGAATCCGATTCCGCAATAGAAAATAGGGGTTTCCATTTGAAATTTTAAAGTTTCCCCTCGCGGGGAGGTCATTTTGGTATCAGTAGATAGTTTTTTGAAAAATTTTTGACACATATTTTTTTATTTTTCGATTTGATGCAAACTTTTCGAGATTTTCCACCATTCCCATACTTTTCTAACACCCGGTAGTTTGGAGACTACAATTAAATAGTTTGAGGAATTCAAAAAAGATTAGAAAAATAAGTACTAGTAGGAAGTAACTTTTTACAAAGAATGACTTTTTTTCGGCAAATCAAAAATAAAGAAGTTAAAAGTTGTATTTAAGCAGTGAAATAATAATAATTAATTAATTTAATTTTTTTTTGTAAAGATATAGGCTTTTTATTATCTTTTAAAGTAATCATAAACAGAGGTCTCGTTTGAAATTTCAAAGTTAGATATTTGTGGATGGTGGGATTGAAAAATTGGCCGACAGTTTTGTCCAGTTTTATTTTTCGTTCTATTGCAATTTGCTAGTGTTCCACAAAAACAAATCAAATGGTTAGATACTCAATGCAATTCGTTTTCAGACGATTTCTCAAAGTCGAGTTTTATTAAACAAAAATCAAATATTGTTCACTTTGTACATAGCGCGCACTCTAATAAAAACAGAGAAATGATAATATTTATATATACCAAATAGATCTCACACATTTACAAGTATTTTTGCACATAGATAGTACAACAAAAATTACAGTGGAACGCCAAATCAAAAATAGGTTCGTTAGAAAATGCGACGTACAAGCCTAAAGGTGGAGAGAAAAAAATCGAGTCCATGAAGCTAGATTTTAAGGAGAAGGCTAAATCGAAAGTTGGGTCCAAAGACAATATTAAGTACCAGCCTGGTGGGGGAGATGTAAAGGTATGTGCACCACTGTTGACAGTATTCATAGTTCGCAAGTGTCTTAAATGTTAGAACAATCATTTTCGTGAATTATCAAAATTATGTTAGTCACAACGTGTACGTTAGACGTAAAGATATTAATTAATTAATGACTGTTCTAAAATTATATGGATTTAAAAATAACGCTAACATTTATTACTATAATGTGTCTGTCTTGTAAATACATTTTTAGTCAGAAGAAATAGTGGATGAGAAAGATATCGGTAACGAAATGCAAAAATCAAAAACTGCTAGAGTGAGTAACAAAGCAATTCCGTGTATATACACTTTTCACCAAACAATTTGTGTGTAATTTGCAGGCAATGTAGACACATTCTCGCTTAAGTATTCTGTGTCGTATAAAACTCACCAAGTTGTAGGCTAGCACAAGATGCGATGTGTGGGTTAAGTTTGAGCTTCTCCCACTTGCTTTTTTAACTTTATAGCGTTCGCCTAAAAAGATTCTATTTTCGATAGAGCTTTTAACAGTGAACAGTTGTCGAATAACCTTCTATAACTTGACATGCGTTCTGTGATGTAAGATTTATTAGCATCAAATCTACATGTGTGAAAAAATTATACATGATCTTCTGTCACAATTCTAAGTTTAACAGAATGTTTGACAGGTAATGAAAAATTTGGTGAAATAATTAAACATGGCTACAGGGTGTCTCACCGGGAACTGAATCGATCGATATAGAGAAAAGTACGCATCAGAACATTTTGAAAATTTAGATAATTACTAATGTCGGTGTGGCCAATCCAACTAAAATAATTACAAGCAGCTGGCACTTCCGCTTATACCGGAAGTAGATACCAACTTGCTTATTTCAAATGGAACACCCTATATATTCTAAGGTTCTCGAAAATAGCATAAAATTCGTCGAAAATGTGTAGCATATCCTATACCTAAACCTAGCCGTTTCAGCGATATTTGATATTTTATAGAAAATTTGACAGGTGCAACGGTTTGCGAGAACCGTTATACTTTCTTCGTGTAAAAGATCCTCAATTGCTTCTTGTCACATATAAAGAACATAAGGAGAACTACGTTCTACAACCGAAATAAATTCAATAATAGCATACCAAGTGTTCCGTTTTTCGCGTTACATTTTGTCAACTTCAAACCGCGAAAATTTATTTAGGTCAAATGGAACACCCTGATTTTTTTACGTCAAGTTGTGTAAAATTGAATTCCCTTTTTTCTGATATTAGAATTGTGGGGATTAAAGTTACAACTTTTTGAAATATTTGCGATTTTATTAGAAATTCATGAATTGTTGTAATCATTTCATCAAAATACCCATGATTAGAAACAATCAGACATTATCTTATGTCAAAAAATTCCAACACGTTTAAATTACACCCACGAAGACTTTTGAATTTGTTTATTATTTATGGAGAATGTGATAAAGTAATATCAAGAACTTGCAGCACATTTGCTACTAGATATCCAAAATAACGGAAACCGTCACCAAACACTGTAAAACGCATACTGGAAAATTTTAAAAATTATGGCTCTGTCAAGGCAAAAATGCAAAGAAGAAAGCCTATTGTTGACAATAACATTGAAATAGTCATTCTGGGATATTTTCATGCATTTCCAAGGATGTGATTAAGACAAGCTGCTCTGGAATAAGGACCATGCAAGGATTCAATTCACAGAATCTTATTAAGACATAAGTTTCACCCGTTTTCATTCCATATGGTTCCAGGATTAAAAGAAACAGATTTCCTAAGAAGACAGAATTTTTGTGAGTTTATTCTAATAAGGTCTGAGGGTCACGATTCTTATTTGGGAAATATTATATGGACAGATGAAGCAAAATTTACTAAAAATGGACTTTTCAATAGACACAATTCGCATTATTGGAGTGACTCAAATCCTCATATGTTCACAGAACGAAACTTTCAGGAAAGTTGGCAGTTCAATGTTTATTGTGCCATAAGAAACGATAGAGTGACGGCATTACAATTTTATCACGAAAATTTTAACGGTAAATTAAATTTTCTCTTCTGCTAATATGTATAGGTAATTTTTTTTTTTTTTTAGGTGAAAGATATCTGAATATCTTACAAAATTTGAATAATATCTATTTAGAAAATTTACCTCTCGCCGAATATAGAAACATTTTTTTATCTTCACGACGGTGCTCCCCCACATAACGCATATTTAATTCTTATGGCCTCCTCGCTCGCCCGATTTATCAGTTCTGGATTATTTGGGAACTATTAAAAATAAAGTTCATGAGAGCCCATTAACAACCATTGAAGATTGTATACAAAGAGTAAAATTTGCATTTCAAAACATATCACAGGATTCAATTAGAAGAGCTACCCATGAGGAACTAATTCGAAGGTGCGAAAAATGTGTCGAGGTTCGAGGGCGGAATTTTGAGCAATTATTAAATTAAAATGAAATCATAGTTTAAATTGATCTTTTCTCTGCTATTTTAGTTCGTGCCATATCTTCAATTCGATTAATACGCATGTTACAGCGTTAGTCTTATTTTGCGTTTTTGTGGATATCGAGTAGCAAATGTGCTGCAAGTCCTTGATATTACTTTATCACATTCTCCATAAATAATTAACAAATTTAAAAATTTTTGGTTGGTATAATTTAAACGATAAGATAATGACTGATTGTTTCTAATCATGGCTATTTTGATGAAATGATTACAACAATTCATGAGTTTCTAATAAAATTGTAAATATTTCAAAAAGTTGAAATTTTGACCCCCACAATGCTAATATCAGAAAAAAGGGAATTCAACTTTACACAACTTGACGTAAAAAATACAGGGTGCTCTATTTGACCTAAACAAGTTTTCGCGGTTTGAATTTGACAAAATGTAACGCGAAGAACGGAACACTTGGTATAATATTATTGAATTTATTTCAGTTGTAGAACGTAGTTCTCCTTGTGTTCTTTTTACATGACAAGAAGCAAATGAGGATCTTTTACAAGAACAAAGTTATAATGGTTCTTGCAAACCGTTGCACCTGTCAAATTTTCTATAAAATGTCAAATATCTCTGAAACGGCTAGGTTTAGGTGTAGGATATGCTACATGTTTCCAACTCAGAATTTTATGCTATTTTCGAAAACCCTAAAATATATAGGGTATTCTATTTGAAATAACCAAGTTGGTATAAACTTCCGGTATAAGCGGAAGTGCCAGCTGCTTGTAATTATTTTAGTTGGATTGGCCACACCGACATTAGTAATTATCTAAATTTCGTATGCGTATTTCTCTCTATATCGATCGATTCAATTCCCGGTGAGACACCCTGTATTTGTGAAGCAATTTTGTAGAGATATTCTCTGTAGAAAAGATCTGTGGCCCTAAATTGACTTTTAAAATTTTCTTTCCATAAGTGTTTATCTTTGAATTGTTAGCTGCAGTGAGAACTAAATGTTTATTCTTTTTGAAATCTTCAAAAGCATTTCGTGAAATAACTGATGAGTCTGCACCAGTGTCAATTAAAAATTGCAATTTATTAGTAAAGTCATAAATAAAAAGACGGCTATTGATATTTTATAGACCGTTGTCTATCGCCTTGACATTCATTGGTCTTTATTAATTTTTTATACTAAAAATCTCTAACTTGCGTTGTGAATTAAAAAGACACCATGTTCCTCCACATTGAAAAGCTTTCTCTTTGTGTAGCTGAGGAAAATAACAAATTTTATTAGTAAAATAAAATTGTTTGCTCAATTTGAAGATCTTGTTCTAGAACGGACTCTATCTCTACAGATATCACACTGATAGTTCGGTATTGAAGGATCTCGCATTGTAGATAGTGTTTGTGTTTGCAGGGAATTAATTTGGAATCCCATGTCATGCTGTTTTTGCGTAATTTGAGACAATGCATTCTGAAAACCTAAAGTAATATTATTGAAAGTATTTAACATCTCTTTCGCTGTATTTACTTCACTTGAATTAACGATAGGTGAAAAATTGTATGCTGATGAATTTGCGTGGATAGAAGAAATATTGGAATTTTGATATGGTTCCCAAATTTTGTCCGCAATATCAATCATTGTATCATTAATATCCGACTTACCGGAAGCAGTAATTGCCACGAAAACTCTTTTTGGTATACGTCGTTTCCACACCTTAAGTCCTAACCATTTGAGAACCCCCCCATAGGACTTAACATTAACCTATAAAAATCGGAAGGTTTGCAGTCACCCATTTGCGAACCTGATAACAAATCATCTAAACACTTTTCTTCACTAGTAGTGAGTCTGTGAATAATTACTTCTTTCAGGTTATTATAAAGATTACTTTCTGATGGATGGCCAATCACATCATAGACATTGGAGATAATTTTCAACGACAAATATGCCAAAATGTGATCATATTTTTTCCTATCATTTACAATTTTGGACAAGCTGAATTGTGCTTCTACTTGATACGGTATTAGTCAGTATTTGTGAGTGTCTATGACGAATGCAATATGAATAAGCTTTTATATATTTGGATGATCATTATGATTTATTTTCAGTTCGAAGCTTATCTGTATTCATGTGCTTTTATGGCAGATCAAATACCTTTCTGTAGAGACTGATGTGTATCTGTATTCTGTGTTTTTACTTGCTCTTTCCAAATCCTCAGAATACCCTTTTTAAAGTGTTTATAAAGATTTTAATGGAATTTCTTGTGAAACTATTTTCTGTTTATCCCTTCATTCCCTATTACCATTATTCTTAATAATGGGGCATTAGTTACACCTTGTGTTTAGTATAAACTAGGATATTATGTTAAGTAATAGACATAATAACGAGTTTGGGCGTGCTCCAACTCACCTCGTTATTTTTCTCGTTAAAAAATTACTTTCTGCGGCATTTTTATCATTAAATCTGGTAGTGAGACTTTATATTTCATGTTAATTACTCTATTAATTATGTAAACACCACTGCAGGCTCACAAACCCACATAGCTATTTTGTTAGCTTGTTTTAATTCAGAGACCGCTGACAATAAGGATTATTAGGAACAAAGTAAACAGTTATTCCATCCCTAAAATCAGAATTAAATCACAGAAATTCTCTGCTTTAGCGGAAATCGAAAGACTTTTAAAGAATTAATAGTCCTTAAAAGTTTTCTACTTCGAAAGCGATCGTACTTAAAAAAATCGTGAGAAAGTAATGACATTTTTATTATTTTAGTAATTAATATATTTTAAATTAAATTCATTTGAAATATATTTTTACAAATCTTCATATTTAACACAGAATTAGAATTAGTATAATTCATTGTTACATTGTATAAAAAACCATCACAGTTTTATACATTTGTGAAAAAATAATTATTCATTATTAACAAATCAATTTGAAATTGTTTAGTTGAGTAAAAATCAATTTTGTTATAAAAAAATCGGCAGCTACTGGAAGCGGCTGGAACCTCCCCACTCGGCGGATCTTTGAAGTCGAAAAGAGCATTAAATTGTGTGACAAAACGGCACTAAACGTAATCCGATCTCATCCAAAACCTTTTCAGATCTTCTGGGGCACTAAAAAAACCCTCAACTTAATGAATTTACAATCATCTATGCGAGTTATTACCTACATTATCGCTCGTTGAACAATATACTATTAGGATATTAACAACTTTAACATCACTTGAACGACTAAGAAAGTCTAGTTATCCTAAATACTACAGATTTGTACATTTCAGTAATTTTACTAGTATCATGCGAAATGCGATCTATGCCATATTTGCTTTGTTTTTAATTTTTTTCACGGAAACCAAATCGAAAGGGTGGAAGTGTGATATATCGTTGAAATTAGAATTTTAACTGCTTTTCAATGGTTCCATTGCAAATTGAAAGTAATTATAAAATAAACAACTTGTTGCGTCAAAATGGCATTTAACGTAATCCGATCTCAACCAAAACCTTTTCAGATCTTCTGAGGCACTAAAGAAACGCACACGCACAGTATCATTCAAATCCGTTCAGCAGTTTCGGCGCTATCTTGCTAACACACATACACACATACACACACACAGACATTTTTCAAAAATCACTTTTTTGGGTTCCTAAGAACTCAAAACGTAAAGATTTAATGTTATCTCAATTTTCGTTTTTGAACCAATTTTAGTGACCTCTCACAATTTTATTGTGGAGAGGTTAAAATAATATTTAAAACAATATGAAGGTAATTGCGATAAAAAATACCTATACCCCATCTCTGCTCAAAAAAAGTTACAGGCAAAAAGTAAAAAATATGTATTTTTGCTTTTTTGTTTTTTTTTGATAATTTTCGCACAAAAAATTGTTATTTTTTTTTAAATAAGCCAATTTGATTCTCTACAAAAAGTTTCCTATTGACTATACCTGCATTTTGCTTCGTTTTCGAGTTATACTTAAAAAACTAAAAGGGTTGCATTTCCACCCCTGTCTCCAATTTACACCCTCCAATTTAATAGCACTCCGCGGTTTTTTCATCTTAAATGACCAATTGAACGATTTATGCAATAAAAACCATTGAACGTTATAATATATGATTTGCAGGAAACAACTACTCAGCGGGCAAATACCCCGACCTGCATTGAATTACATCTTACAAATCATGAAAGAGTGGTAGCCAATATCATTTGTCAATACCCTGACCAGACATAGACCGGTTTCGAACTTATTAGTTCCTATCTATATGACATAATCAATATTATCAGGAACAAAATAAACAGTTATTCCATCCCTAAAATTAGAATTAAGCCACATAAATTCTCTGCTTTTATGGAAATCGGAAGAATTAAGTCCTTAAAAGTTATCTACTCCGAAACCGATCATACTTAAAAAAAATAATTGTGCGTACTTAAAGAAATTTTTATACAAAAGACTAATTGCTTGGGTTCAATTGCAGAAAATAAACATTCTTATTTATAAATAATCTGTAATTAGAACACAAATACTGTTAAATAATATATAAAACTATCACAGAGAGAGTTCATTCATCATAAGTGAATGCGATCGATGAGACGACATTTTTTCATACGAAACAAAGACTTTACAAGAATAACGATCCCTTAGCATGCTAAGGGTATAACAGTTGGGCCTAAAAATATACGATGCACATTTTATCATTAAATATACATCTCTCTAGTTTATTCTACTGGTAGGAGTGAAATGCGTAGTAGAAGTTGTAGGTAGTTATTAATTCACTACCAATTTTTTTCATTTGTCTTACTGTTTAATCAATAGCAATTTGGAAGGTTCAATTTAACGTCACTTTTCTTTGTAATTATAATTTAAAATTCGATAAATAACCATATTTCTTACTATGTTACTAAGTCACCAGTGGCGTAGCATCGCAGGGAATCCGGGCAACAATGCGAGCTTCACAAGGGGAGAGAGAGGGCCGAGTACAAGGCTTAATTCAGCTTTGTTGTTTCATAGAAATGCTAAGATTAGACATTCTTGAAATGTAGAATGCATGCACTCTTGCAAAATCAAATTTTCATATACTACTACCTACCATATGTTTTTCATTAGATATAGTTATAAATTATAAACTTGGCAAGTGTTACACATTTCATCGCAAATACGCTGGATCATGGTAGTCAATCAATATAATTTGTATAGACCTGTCTAAAGCATTTGTCAGACTGAATCATGTTACCAGTTTTAGATTTAATTCCCAACTTTCTTTGAGTTATATCTTTGTAACAGGACACCATGAGTTTTCATCTATTGAAGTATTAGCGACGTCACAGGGCTCTATTCTGAGTCCACTGTTATTTACATAATTTCATCGATGATATTTGTCGATATAAGCTTAGCCATTTGAGTGCAAAGTATCTTCAATGCAATTAATAGGCATGGTACAGTGTTTAATGTTATTTTCTGTTTTTGTGGATATCTAGTAACAAATAAAATTACTATAAGTTCTTAATCATACCTAATCCATAAATAATAAACAAATTCAAAAAGTCTTCATTGGTTTAATTTAAACACCCTGGCATTTTTAATATAAGACTGATGTTACTGGTTGTTTCTAATCATGGCTAATTTGATAAAAATTTTACCAATTCTTGAATTTCTAAGAGAATCGCAAATATTTCAAAAAGTTGTAACTTTAACCTACACAATTTAGATATATTGGATAAAAACAATATTATAACCCAACTGTACATAAATGCCCTAAGTGAAAAAGGGTTTTACCCTCAAATTAATAAACCAACTCGAATAACTGAGAATAATGCCACGTGTATAGACCATATATTTTTTTAAAAATCAACAACATACAAATTTAAATAATATGAAATGCAGTATAACTGACCATTATGCAACATTGCTTTATTTAACAGAAAGAAAATGTAAAGATGACATAAAGAATCTTATACAAATATGCGAAAAAATAGATTATAGAAAACTTACCAGAGACTTAAAAAATGAGACGTGGTCAGAGGTTTACAATGAAAACAATGTAGATCTTGCGACAAATAAGTTCATGATGAAATATAAATATAAAATAAAAAATTGCACAAAATTAATATGCTCTAAAATGAATAATGAAATGAAACTAAAGCCATGGATAAGTCAGGGGTTAATAAAATCTATACAAAACAGGGACAAATTAAAACATTTATTATTAAAATATCCCAATAATTTAGAAATAAAAATTGAATACACAAGGCACAGGAATATGATAAACAAATGAATTAGAAAAAGTAAGAGTGAATATTATAAAGTTCAATTCAAAGAAGCTAGTCAAAATGTAAAAAAGTATGGGAGCTAATAAAAGAATCAACAAATAAAAACATGGAACAATAATAAATCAAATTCAAACAGAAAATAAGGTATTAACAGAACCCAAGGAGATTGCTTGCGAATTTAATACTTATTTTTCTGAAACTGGACACAAAATGGCTCAAGATATAATAAACAATAATGGGAATGAAATTTTGACAGAAAATACAAAAGTTATAATAAAAAACTCAATATTTTTGTATCCAGTTTCAGAAAATGAAATTATAAATAGCATAAAAAACAATAGTGCATCGGGCCTCGATGCTATTCGGGTAAAAACAATCAAAGAGTCACTGATTTATATATTAAGACCATTTCAACACATTATAAATTTGATATTCCACAAGCATTAAAAAAAAATATTATAAAGCCGTTGTTTAAACAAGGCAACGCAAATGTTATCTCTAACTACCGTCCGATATCTCTTCTTAGTAATATTGCAAAAATTGTAGAAAAATGCATTAAGAAGCGGCTTTTAGAACATATTAATAAATATAATATAATATCAAATTTCCAATTTGGATTTAGAGAAGGAGTGTCCACTGTCGATGTTATGTATAATGTGACAAGTTATTTATATCAAAAGCTAAATAATAATCAAAAGCCACTGGCAATATTTTTAAATCTAGCAAAGGCTTTTTGACACGATTTCTCATCAAAATCTACTAAAAAAGAGAGGCATATGCTGTGATTTACTCAGAAACTATTTAACAAATCGGAAACAGATTGTCAGCATAGACTCGGAGAAAAGTGAAGAAAAACTAGTTACGTATGGAGTACCTCAAGGAACAGTTATAGGTCCAATTCTTTTTCAAATTTACATAAATGACATGCTTAATTTAGATATTTCAGGGGAAATCATATCTTATGCCGATGATACAGTCTTATTATTTTCCGATGTCAGCTGGGAGGAAGTTAAAATTAAAGCGAAAAAGGGACTTCACAACGTAACAATTTGGTTAACAAGAAATTCATTTACTCTAAATAAAACAAAAACAAAATTTTTAACGTTTTCTTTAAATTCAGCCGGAAAATTCCATATTAATAAACTAAAATTGCATACATGTAAAAACCTCAATCTCATTACTTGCGACAGTTGTGAAGATTATATTGAATCAACTGGAAACATCAAATATTTAGGCTTATATATTGGTCAGTTTTTGAAATGGGATAAACACGTGGAAATATTAACAGGAAAAATTCGAAAGTTATTATATAAATTTTATCAGCTTAGACATTACATGGATTTATATTCTCTCATAAATATTTATAAAGCCTTAGTAGAGTCTACAATTAAGTATGGTTTAATAATTTGGGGCGGGGCATATGACAGTACTCGAAATACCCTTAAAATAATTCAAAGATCTATTTTAAAAATTATTTTGAACAAACCTAGATATTATTCAACACAATCATTATTTGAAAATATTAAAGTATTGGATATTGACAGTTTATACATTATAGATATTCTGAATTATGTACAAAAAATCCCCAAAATAAAAAATAAATCAGACCATAACTACTTAACTCGCTCTATGGCAAGCAAAGAAAATATTAGACCAAAACCAACAAATACAGCCTTCTCAAAGTATATAGATTATACGGGAATTTAATTTCATAACGTCTTACCTGTATCAATAAAAGACATAAAATACTTTAAAAAATATAAGAGAATAACTAAAACATATATGAATGAAAATATAGATAAATTTAAGCAAATTTTGAGAAAATGATATATTTGGTTACCCACTGTACTCGATTCATTCCACTGGTATAGATAATTTTTATTTTATTTCTCTTTATTTTCTTCTATTGTATTAGATGTATTAATTAATATGATGTACAATATATATATTTTTAGCGCTCGGCAATTAAATACATTAAATAATTAGGAATAGATAGACACAAGACAAGCTCCCTGCGAGCTTAGGTGTCATATTTGAACCTTTTAGCTTTAGTATATAAGTACTATACTTAATAAATAACAATATTTAAATGTTTTCTAAGGGGCGAGCGTAGGTGCGTCTTTACTATGTACATACTTCGGTATGCGATGTAAAGCAACGACAGGCGCAGTTAGTACTTGGATTGGTGACGATTCCAACGGAAACCGCGTTCTCGCCTCACACATTTTCCAGCGGCTTGTATATCAGTGTATGCGCGGAAGTTATACAACCTTAGGCGAGGGTTGAATAGGAGATATACCATCCTTCGGAGGGGATGTAAAGCCGTCGATCCCTACTCTTCTTAAGGGAAGAGGTTCGGCAAAATTCCTGGTTGGGGGTAGCTCGTCTAC
The DNA here is from genome assembly GCA_963675555.1 of Leptura quadrifasciata. Lineage (NCBI taxonomy): Eukaryota > Metazoa > Arthropoda > Insecta > Coleoptera > Cerambycidae > Leptura > Leptura quadrifasciata. Next base: position 4,541,706 of record OY776681.1, on the reverse strand, counting down.
AGGCGTCGGTGTTAGGCCTCAGTAGCGGAAATAGGCCGACGTTAAATATATGTATAAAAAAAAAAAAAAATGTTTTCTATGAACAAGTTACCAACACAATAATTATAAGAGCTGGCACAATATTTAAACTAATAATATGTACTATTATGTCAATTAATTTCAAATAAATTTTTTATTATTATTATTATTATTAATTCTGATGTCAGAAAAAAGAAATTTAATTTTACATAACTTGGGTGTTTCAATTGACTTAAACAAGTTTTAGCGGTTAGAAGTTTACGAAATGTAACGTAAAAAATGGAACACTTGGTATACTATTATTGAATTTAATTCAGTTGTAGAGTGCAGCTCCCCCTATGTTCTTTCTATATGCCAAAAAACAAATGAGTATCTTTTACATGAAGAAAGTTATAAAGCTTATTGTAAATCATTACACCTTTCAATTTTTTTTTAATGTCAAATATTTCTGAAACGGCTGGGTTCAGGCATAGGATATCCGACATGTTTTTGACTCCGAATTTTATCTCTTTTTGATGAACCCTAAAATATATAGGGGGTTCCATTTAAAATAAGAAAGTTGGTGTCGACTTCCAGTATAACCAGATGCTTGGCCACACTGTCGTGAGATATTATGCCGATGATATTGAATTGTTTGCGTCTATTAACTCCGAAGCAGATTGCCGTCGATTACAGCATGACCTGTCAAAAATAAATAGGCTACCTTTAAATATAGCAAAATATAACGCAATGTCTTTTACGAAATAACAATGTACCAGAATTTTTTTTCAAGAACTACAGACAAATTACGAGAGAAATGTCTATTCATCAGCCTCCTGATGCAGTTGTGAATAAATTCGGATCTTGTGTAACATTTTAAAATATCTCCTTCTGTTTAGGATATATGCAATCAACATTGTAGGCACTATGTAACTCTAATATTTTTCTGTTTAGATCGAAACGAAGAAAATTGAACTGAAAGTATCCAGCAAGGTGGGTTCTCTGGACAACGTCAAGCACAAGCCGGGTGGAGGTGAGAAGAAGATTTTCGACGATAAAGAATACTTAAAACAAAAATCTGTCACATCCAGCGTAGACCAGTCTCTGTCCGGTTCCCAGGTAAGCTTAAACGACACCCCAACACCACTAGACGACAGTAAAAAAATAGTATTTACGGAAAAACTCCTACCTATCCTAAAGTGGAATTGACTCTTTTGTTTTCTTGGTCAAACTATCTTATTCAAAATTGTTTGTTGTTCATTTGCAGGATCCTGCGTATCTTTACACATATTATTGATTCATCATTTCATATCATTTTAAGGTACACTTAACAGCCCTCAGTCAGTTTTTGAATCGGTTTACTTTTGTTTTCTTCCATTTTGTAACTTAATTGCTTTCATTTTCCTAACTAATTCATAACAGCAATTAATTGAGTAAAACTAATTAGTTTCTTTCACGTTTCTCACTAACTTTAATTGCATGTTCAGTAGATGCGCTAAAGGCATGATATCGATTTAACAGGAGTTCGTTAGAGGTTTGCATGTAATTTATTCTAACAATTTTTAATGCGTGGGGAAACTAATTCTAATATCCGTTATCAAAATACTGGGATATATTGTTTGTCATCTTGGTTGAGGTAACTTCATAGCTAAACTATATTTACTATAACAGCGATGAAAGAAAAGTACGACATTTTGAAAATATGTGGATATACAGGGTGTGAGTAAAATGTATTACAAGTTTATTTAAAACTTTTGTAATCGGCATAAAAAATAAGTAGTTATGGCGATGGTTCTGACTACCCCCACCACTCTACTTGTGAGGTGGAACGTCTTAATCGAGGATAGAGAATTTTTTGAAATAAGTAAAAAATAAAAATACTATGTGTGAAATACTGATATATACAATAGTGTTTGTAGTTTAAAAAAAATATATTTCATTGAACTCTCCACATTACAAACTGGAACCTAATTTGCAAGATCTTACGTAACATTTGTCGTAAATTTACATTTTTGTAAATAATCTCTCATATTCATTCCTTCCTTTTATGGGTTCTTTTCTACCACATATATATTCTGATCACAAACTTTAAGGAAATAACAATATATTGAAAATAGAACCTCTACACCTATGACGTTTATGTCAAAGAATCAGTCAGAGGCTATTTTTGCCATCTAATACAAATTATAACAAAAATAAGCATATAGTATGTATCTAAAGTTACGGAAACTAAATTGGTTTTCTTTTTCAAAGCTACAAAATTTCCGTTTAAGGGATCGAGGTGCTTTATTTTATCAACACCCTGTATATCCTACCTCTACCGCCCTTCGCATAAACTGTGGTGGTTTTTAGTAACCTTAATATATTTTTATTTGATAGAATTCCCTTCCATCTCAACCGGATACCAAAGTCCCAGTGGCAGATGAGAACTTGAACCAGGAGCACTAAGATATATATTTTTTCATACCGACTGGGAATTTTTATAATTTTGTTAAAAAAAAATCATAGAAAATACTTGGGAAACTTTAGTAATATATATATAAAAAAGAAACTGTCCCTTGAGAAGTACTTGATTGACACTAAAACTAAAATAGCGCATGTCCAATGAAAAAAATATTTAATAAGTAATGTTAAGCATTTTTGCATGCACTTTAAAGATAACAAATAATATACAAAAATAACAATAGTTTAACTAACACGTTTAGCTTGATCATTTTTTAAATTGTTTTCCGAAAAAAATCCGTTCTTCAGTGTAATAAAACAAGTAATACTAGTTTTGGTGTTGTGATACCTAGAAATATGACCAAAATGATTAAACCTATTTGTACTGTTCTAATCTAAGAATGTTATTATTAAGTATATTATATTCAGTTCTCCTACTGAGTTTGGAGGTTTTTATAAGCATAGATTCACGACAAAGGCTGTCAATTGTCAAGCGTTTTGCCATTTCATTAGAAATTCATTATGTAAAAATCATGAACCAACTTGCCATGCCCAACTGAGGTTGTTTCTTTCGGAGTTTGAGGAACAACTTCAGTAGGCAACGGTAGTGAATAAGGTCGGCTTTCTACAATGAACTATTTTATACTATTTTCGATGTCACAGAAATGATCAAAACTTCGACAATTCATATTTTCTTATGATATAATTATGCTGTATTTTTTTCATTTTTAGAGATTGTATTAAGAATGTAGCGTTATGTTACTAAGTTATAAGTATTATTATAATAAAATTTGCATTAATATAAACGTAGTAGCTTTATTCACGTTACATTACCTTAGAATTGCACCTTGTACCCACCACCATTTATTTTTGATAAAAAAAATTGTAAGCTTAATTTCACGTAAGTAATTAGATGTAAAGTTGATTATTTTAATTTTAGCACAAGGACATCATAGAACGTTTACATCACATAAAATGTATATTTTTCTACGAACTTTTTATAAAGTTGAGCGTACTTAGTGAAGTGGGTTGGAGCCCCACCTACCACGAAGTAATTTTCAAATATTAATTATCTCCAAGAAGTGGTTCAGATTCCACTATAAACTCTAGGATCCCGTCTCCTTTACTCAGACAAAACTAGATCTTTTAGACTTATGAAGGTCATTCAGGTAACCTGGAAGGCGGTTAAAAGAACATTAAACAATCAACTTTCTTGTAAAAAATATTTCTTATATACTGAGTGACAACGAGATTAGTCCCTTTCCCGGTATATACAGGGTTAAGTGTAGATTCCCTGTCAAAATTAAGACGAGTTCTTCGTATAAAATTTTTCAAAATAACTCTTTTCTGTACAGTGAACACGAATTTGAACCCCCCAGTGTGGAAAATAAAAATCGGCTAGTCGGTGAGCTTTGTTTGAGACTCAGGAAGGTACTCGTACACTTAATTTGTTTGTAGGAATTTTCGTTGCTGTTCCAGAGAAATAACTATACGCCGGTATCATGGTCAAGGCTTCACCCTGTACAAGCTTTAGGAGCACTAGGCCTTGGTCATTGGTTTGAAAAAGTCACTTTATGTAGGTAGGCAGGGCACTTTCGTAAGCCCCTGTATACTCTCGTTAATTAAAACACACTTGTCTTAAACACAAACTAAAATATTTACTCAAATTCACTTCACAATGTTTTAGAAATGATTATAAAATAACTATAAATAAATTCTGATAAATGGGTAACTTTTCAACTACGAAAGTTTTGTGGAGAAGAAAAAATTAATTCGTTTGTTGTTTTAAAGAATTTCAAAAATTCACTTTGTGGCGGAGGAGCCGGTTAAATATTATTTAAAAACACTAAAATAATTAAAGGTTCACTAGGGCAGAGATTATGGATGTTTTACTTGCATCACCAAAGAAGACACGAGTACGGTTATAGAACGCGGCACAGGCTGAACTTAACGCTACACTGTCTTAACTTGTTTTCCTTCCAGCTTGCCCGAGCTTATATACTCTCGTGAGATTTCGTTAATCGTGCCCCATCGAGTCAGGCGGAAACGTTATTTTGTAATCTGGATTTGTCCCTAGACTGCGTGCGGGCTTGGTCTAAAACTGGTTGCTTGCCCCAGCCATTCCGTGCGCACTCCTAACTGCGCAATTATCGAAATTGCTTGAAATCCTACTTGAAGCTAATGTCATTAAATAGGGCTTAAAATTTGATGCGTTTTGGTTTTTTAATGAAGCCGGTATCATTTTTTATTGAGGGAGTTATTTGAAAATTTATGTCAACTTGAATTTTAAAATTTCGTCGAGCCACTGTACTGTCGTGAGCAGAAAAAAATAGGACAACTTTTTTTCTCTATTTGAATATGTAATGAGTAGCCGAAATAAAACAGATATCATTTTTAATTTATTTTTTATTTTAATGCTGTACTTATTGCTATAGTAAATGATGGACGGTTAATGAGACAAATTGCACTGCGTTATAACATTAACAAAAATTTGGTGTGTAACATTTTTAGAAAGTGGAGAATAAATGGTACGATTAGTAGAAATCCGGGATCAAAGGCCAAAGGATATCCTACTTAACAAGAAGCTAACTATTAATATTTCTTTATTGCGCCATTTCTATTTATAACTTCTATAAGTCTGTTTGGCATAGAATTAAATAACCTTATACAATAATCATTAGTAATAATATTTTCCCATGCATTATTTATTATTTCCAGTAATTCTTCGGCATTCCGCCGTGGTCTCACATTTCGTTTTTGGATACTTCTTACGAGTAGTCCCCATACTTCTTCCACAGGGTTAAGATCTGGACTATGACTGGGCCAGTTAAGAATATTGATGTTGTTATCTTGAAACCAGTTAGTTACGGTATGATCAGCATGAACGGAACAATTGTCTTGTTGAAATATGAATTCATTATTAGGAAATAATTGTGACACAGAAGGGAGCATAATATTGTCTAAAATCACGTTTCACTATTAAATCGTTCCTCAATATGCCACAATACACCAGGACCACATGCCGATATCCAAGCCCACATATTTTCGAAAAATCTACCACTTTTATCGTTGTTGGACATATATTTTTTATCAAATCGAGTATTCGGAGGGCGGTAAACACGAATACGACCGCTGTGTGTTGACTGGAAAGTTTTTTCGTCTGTAAAGAATACATTGTTCTAAAAATTCAAGCGCAAATCCTACTCGAGCTTCTCTATGTTCAGTTTTAAGTAAGTATTTCTGTGCTGCTGCATGACAGCGTAGCTCCGATTCTCTTACTCGCCGGCGACCAGTACTACTCGATCGAGAAAAATTCGTTTCTTCAGCAGCCTGAATAACTGAGTAAAATGGATTTTCCACTAAAGCATTTAACGAATTGCAAATCTTGTTGTTGAGTTGATATCCTTCGTCGCCCTGATCCAGGATTTCTACTAATCGTACCGTTTATTCTCCACTTTGTTAAGATGTTACACACCGAATTTTTGTCAATATTATAACGCAGTACAATTTGTCTCATTGACCATCCATCTTCTGCTTTAGCAATAACTCCAGATTTAACTAAATCGTTTAACAACAATCGTTGTCTTCATGTTTAAATTTTTTTTTTCTCAAAAATGGTCGAATTTACGAAATTTTTTCAAGATATAAAAAAGTTGCTAAACGGATCATAATGTTTGGTGATTTTTTTTAATTGAAAAAAATAGCAGGCAGAAAGATATTTAAAAAATTTCAATAAAGGTAGTTAAATTCACCCCTTTGTGTACACCCCCCTTTAAGGGGGTGTGGTGTAGCTGAACAGGAAAAGTTTATTTTGAAAAATTGTATACGAAGAACCCGTCTTAACTTTCGACAGAGAATCTACAGTTAAATTTTTTGCAAGTTATTATAGCACATCCTGTATATTTTTGACATATACACGCATAATAAACGATAAAATGATATCTACCTGATGTTCCCTAAATAGCGAATGGACCTCAAGAGGTTCGGTGCTACTCCCACCGTTTGAGAGTTTCGTGCGTCCGAATGACAATATTAAACTATGATCAGAAATATATCCTATCATGTTTTGACAGATTGTAACTTGCTAGTAGTATAAATCAGCCACTGTAGTTACAGCCTTTGTTTGGTTCTCACAACACAAGAGTATTCATTCAAAGCACCATCGCATCGCAAAGTACCATAGTCTGAAGCAAGTAAGTACAATTTTTTTAAGTAGGGATATTTATGATTTAAGTCACTGTAACATAAAGCTAGTTTACAAATAGCAACATTCAATATTTTGCCCTTTAGTTTGCAATGATATAAAAATAAACGATAAAAAATATGCCCAGCAGTTCAATAAATTGATACACGTGATCAAAAATGATAATCTTTTCATAATTTTAAATAGTCCATCTAGTCGAACAATATTCTGAAAAAAAAGGATGCGAGAAGTGTGACCCATTTCAAGCCTCATAAGAGTTGTATTTATTAATCGGTTTTGACCATTTTTTTTTAAGATACAACACCAAAAACTGCACTTTTGGACAAAACATCATATTTTATTTTCAAAAATCATGGCCTACCGCGATTTTTCTAGACGCTTAAATTTAAGAAATCGTATTAGCGATTTTTTTACGTAAAATCTGAATACTGAATACAATAAATTCAGCTCTCTCCTAAATACCCATTCCATGATTTACTATGTCTGCAATAATAAATGCGTACTAATATTTTCATTTTTAAATTTATCTACAAAAATTTTATTAATTCGTATTTTTTTATGCATTTTGGTATATACCCATTTAGGAGGGAACTGAATGCAGGGATGTATTTAGATTTTACGTAAAAATCTCTAATATGATTTCTTAAATTTTAGCCCCTAACCCCCTGGTCCAAAAGTACAGTTTTTGGTGTTGTATGTGCTTTTGTGTTAAGGTTTGAAATGAGTCACACTATATACTTTAATCATTCAGTGTCTGCACTATTTACGGCTATTTGGTCGATTTTTTATGTTATTAATGACCATATGTACCAATTTTTATAACTTCATCTTTATTTTTCTAGTCCACATTCTTATATCACTACTATTTGTAATTTTTAGCCATACCAAATACAAGAAGTCGAATATATTGAGTCACCCACTGAAAATATGGTAAGAATACTAAATACGGTGGAAGAAGAAGAAACGCTTCCGTCCGGTCGTTTCTCAAGATGTGCTTCTGCTAGAAGAAAAACTGGGGAGAGTCCCCGCCCCAAGTGGAGGTTTTAATTTGTGAAAGGAAATAGGCATTTGTTAATGCCTGTGTCGACATTTATTTAATTATAGTCGACTTTCCTCATAATGAAAAGTGAATAGGTTCGTTCTGGAGTGACTGGTTGCATACTAATGAATCACATAACGTTTATCAAAATTATTATGAGTTATCTATCTAGCTCTAGCTTAGTAGAAACTATCCAATTTATGTGTGTGTCTTTCATGGTTCGGAAAGAGAGGGGCTGCCTTGCCTACGATTAGGTGTTTTTAAATACACTTCATCATATAGCTTTTCTTTCCACCATATTGTGATGGCTCTGTACAGTAGGTACACTTCAAAAAATATTTGTTGATATTATCGTTTATTCAGTTATTTAGGGATAGTTTATTTTGACGATAGCACTGAACAATAATGCTTGTATTATACTTAGAGGTCGTGTAAACTGAGATAAGTATGAGGCGTGGCTTCGGACATGTGGGTAAGACAAAGAGATGCACAAAAGATAATATAGGAGAAAAGTTTGCCCAATATGATAAGGATGCTATACTAGACAACCCTTTAAAACTTATAACTGATTGGTAGAGATGACAAGGCCACATCGTGTATTCTTTGGTTTGCAACATCCTTAAATATAAACATTTATCGTATACGTAAGACAAAACTTAGATAGCAAATAATTTATAAATCCTAGAAGAGTTTGATGTTTTGTGAAGACACCAGGAGCAATTTAACAAGCTAAGCTGCACTCAAAACATTTCAATATACTGCTGTATACACTAAAAAAATGAGAATTACTTCCTATTTTTCGTCGTGTAAATTCGACTTAATAGAAACTGTTGAGTAACATAGAGTGTGACCCATTTCAAACCTTAACACTCTCATAAAATTTGTATTTATTCATCGATTTTAATCGTTTTTTTTTTAAGATACAACACCAAAAACTGCACTTTTAGATAAAACGTCATATTTTATTTTTTAAAATCATGGCCTACCGCGATTTTTCTAGGGGCTAAAATTTAAGAAATCGTATTAGCGATTTTTCACGTAAAATCTAAATACATCCCTGTATTCTGCTATCTCCTAAATGGGTATGTACCAAATTTCATAAAAAAAATACGAATTAATAAAATTTTTGCAGATAAATTTAAAAATGAAAATATCCATTCCTCAAAAAATCCAAAAATGTGTCTTTTACAATTGATAACCCAGTTTAGATTTTCTACTGACCAAGTAGCGAGAATTTTGGGATGAAACCGTTGGTGGTGAAAGTGGCTTCGTCGGTATATAATATTTCTTTAATGAAATTAGAATTATTGAGGTATATTAAAACTATATTCACATGTGTACTCTCTTCCATGCGCAGTGCTTTGATGCACTTATATAAAATACCAAGTTTATTTACATGTTTTTGTCATTGAATTGTATATCTTATATTTATCTGATAAATAAACTTCTATTCTATTCTATTCTATTCTACTCTACTCTACTCGACTCTACTCTACTCTACTCTACTCTACTCTACTCTACTCTACTCTACTCTACTCTACTCTACTCTACTCTACTCTACTCTACTCTACTCTACTCTACTCTACTCTACTCTACTCTACTCTACTCTACTCTACTCTACTCTACTCTACTCTACTCTACTCTACTCTACTCTACTCTACTCTACTCTACTCTACTCTACTCTACTCTACTCTACTCTACTCTACTCTACTCTACTCTACTCTACTCTACTCTACTCTACTCTACTCTACTCTACTCTACTCTACTCTACTCTACTCTACTCTACTCTACTCTACTCTACTCTACTCTACTCTACTCCACTTTACTCTACTCTACTCTACTCTACTCTACTCTATTCTACTTTATTCTATTCTCACTGAGCCTATAAACAAAATTCCAGTCTTCTATCTTCATCTCCGGACTCTAAAGTATTCAAAAACTATGGCTCCAAATCAAGATATCTTCTAATAGTTTCTCTTGGAATATTTAAATCTAGACTGGTACTTCTTAAGCTTGAATTAGCAATATTATGAAAATATTCCAAAATTTGATCGTTATGTTTACCTACAAAATGTTCGTGATTTCTGCCTCTGATAATATGATATGGCACATTTGTCATTGAAAACTTTATTTTATTTATTTATTTATTGAGTTACAATATCCAACAGACCGAGGTCCATTTACAGGATAAGGTTAGAACAAAAGCAGATATAATACAAAAAAGATAAACGAAACAGGTAAATAAGAACAAACAAACGAAGTATATAATGATAAACACCTAGCATTAAATAATTATAATTATTTAATACTGTGAATGTTTGTGTTGAAAATATCTATTATAGTATTGACATTATTGTAATTAGAAAACATTTGAAAGAAGGGGGGGGATTGAATTAAGATGTTGGTTCTTGGAGTACGTATTAAAAAAGTTTCACAATGTCTTGAGTTAAGACGAGGTACAGCGTAAAAAATACTATTGTGAAGGTCTTCACATTTAATAAAATTATGTATTATAACTTCATAGAGGAAAATTATAGATTGCGTCACCCTCCTCTTTAAAAGATAAGTAAAATTAAAAGTAGGTAAAAGAATATCATGTGGATATCCTCTAGGTGGATAGTTGCCAAATGATTTATTTGATGACGGTCTCGATAACTAGGGCCGAGTAGGACTACTACTCTTTGCTCCTAGATTATCTCTGTAGACCTGGACCGGCCTTCGTGATAGGTGGGCCCGCTTACTTCTACCAGACCCAGCCCGCAAATGCGAGATGTGTCGTGGTATTTTCTGCGGACCTCCCCTGGTCCTGGCTCTTCAACCTCGCTGGCAGAGGTCTCTTCTGGCGCTCTTCTTGTCTTGATATTTTCTTTCTTCGCCAGCTTGTCACCCCCGTGGGTAGTCATCGGTCTAGTTGGGTTTTAGTAAGTTTTGGCTGGGATTGACTGCCGGTACGTAGGACACAGTAAAGGTGTGTCCTACCCCGGATCATCGGAAAGGTAAGGATATGAGCTGTGTAGCTCGGGAGTGTGGAGACCCTAAGTGCTTTTTTAGCACTTTCGGACTCCACGGAGCAGGTAGGACAACGGGCGTTGGACGGTATGTTGTCCGACGCCCGCAAGGAGGTTGGGTTTGGGTAGAAAAACGTCATGTCTCTGGTAGTGGTGGTCCGTCCTGGGGTATCTGAAACAGATCGGTTAGCGGGAAATATAAGTTATACTCACCCGTTGTCCAGAAGCTGTACCCTCGGCCGTTTGTGCCTCGGGACGTCGGCAGGGTCGTAATCAGTGGCCTGTCTGATTAGCGGGTTCCCGTGCTCCTCTGCTTGGGCGTACAGCTTCTTCGCTCGTTCCCGGATGACTTCAGTGACCGTGGTGTACTCCAGGTTAGGAACCGACGTTGAATATTTTCTAATGATGTTATGTGGCAATGATATATTGGATTCCATATAATTGAGGCGTATTCTAATTTTGATTTTACTAAACAATTGAACAATAATTTACACGTATCTATATTTTGAAAATCTTTAATGTTTCTTAAGACGAATCCTAAAGATGATGTAACAGTAGAGTTAATGTGATCAACAAATGTTAACTTTGAGTCAAACATAACTCCGAGATCGTTAACATTGTTACTTTCAATTTTATAATCAAATTCATAAGTCAATTGCTTTCTTGAATACGACATAACGTTGCATTAGTTGACGTTTAAAAACAGGTTATTTTCCATACACCATGTATTTATGCGATTTAGGTTGATTTGCAACTGTTCACAATCGACCACCGTGTCAATTTGATAGAATATTTTTAAATCATCAGCGTAGGCATTTTACATCAATATTGGCGGTAATATTATTTATAAAAATTATGAAAAGTGAAGGACCTATTTATTTATATACAGTGGTAACTGACGTTTGGTCCATTGTGATGTCATATATTTTGATTATTAAATTCATCTGCAAAAATTTTATTAATTCGTATTTTTTTATGAAATTTGGTATATACCCATTTAAGAGGGAGCTGAATACAGGGATGTATTCAGATTTTACGTAAAAAAATCGCTAATATGATTTCTTATATTTTAGCCCCTAAAAAAATCGCGGTAGGCCATGATTTAAAAAAATAAAATATGACGTTTTGTCTAATAGTGAAGTTTTTGGTGTTGTATGTTTTTAAAAATACCCGGTCAAAATCGATTAATAAATACAATTTTTTTGAGGGCGTTAAAGTTTGAAATCGGTCACACTGTATGTTGAGTCGGCGTTTGAATTTTGAAAAGTTAAGAAATGTATATGAATTTTTATCAAATAATTCAAACAACTTGAACAATACAGTAAATGTTATCAAACTAGACCTTCCATTTGAGTATAGTTAACTTCAAATTGTTTCCTGGGGCAACTCGAATTCTTCTAGACAATTAGCAGCAAAAGATAATTATAAACCATACTTTATAAACCAAGCGTTATAATTATTATAAATGCTGGATGCGTTTTCATAATAATTAAAATGCTATAAATATACTTAAGGTACTCTTATAGTTTAATAAATTATATTAACAAAATGTATCTAATATTTACAGTACCTAGTGTAGATAAGATATATCTGAATACATTTTGCACTATAAATTTTAATAAATAATAATTCAAAATATCATTTATTTTGTATTGTATCCTCTATAATGACGTATCTGTTAGATATTGCAATGATATATAGATGTGAGATGTTCCAGTGACACAAACAAAATAATAAATGGTATCTATAAACTTGCCAACAGGTAAAACTGTATGCTTTCAAGTTGTTCAAAAAACATAGTGATTATGCTTTTGGCATATATTCCACAAAAAAAAATCTGTTATATACGGGAACATGTAGGTAAAGTTTGCGAACCTTTGAACAAAGCCACTCTGAATGTTAAAATATAAAAGTTGAAGTTCTACGAGCTCATTATTGACGCCGGTGAACCATTCGGTTTGGTGTCATCAAATAAAACGACGTACATTAAAAAACTGTAAAGGTAAGCGATTCAATTTGCAGGCGACATAATACAGAGTAACGGTATTTCAATGGGGTTGTAAAGTTTTTATTGCATTTTTTATCTGCACTGTAAAATTGCAAACGACCATACTAGACTTATAATTTACATTCATATCATTATATATGATTGAATTGTATGACGATAATTAAGTATGTTATTATTGTGCCGAAGAGAGCAAACAACGATGAACGATTTATTTCGAAACATCCAGCAGCAGTAAATGAGGGCTTGTTGTATATTGCCAGATTTGCTAAATCTCTCAACTCTTGCCTGTCTTCGGAAAACGTTGGCAAATGTTCTTGTTGCTCGTAACAAATCGTGATTGTATTTTGCGCTTCCTTCATCGCCCAGTCGCAGAAGAACATCAGCAATATTGGGTTGCTCTAAAAATACCAACACTTCTATTTTCTTATAGAATGCAATTATTAATTATATGATTTATGAGCAAATAAAGTTCATGAAAATGATTTTTGGGACAAAACACAATTTTTTCCAATGGAATCATATTGGTACCGCGGTATCATTTATTAGTGCTATTAATAAGGAGCTCTGCTAAAAATCTCTCATAAAAACTCATAAAAATAATTATGTAAGTTTTGACAATTTTCTAAAAAAAATACGTTGACAAGATGAGACAGATGGTAAGACAGTGAAAAGGCAGCAATAGTCATTTCCAGAGTAAACATTGTGATATTTACTTTTATAACTCGTTTGATAACTTATTTAAATAATCATCAAACAAATATGCAAACTAAATTCATCGATGATAATAAACCAGCAGCGTTAGTTTCAGTTTTAGCTCAATGAACCGGCAAACTGTTTAAGGCATCTGGGAAACGATATACGCAGGCAACATCAACATGAGAGTCCGCTACTGGAAACTGTAATATACTTGTAAAAGTTCGTAAACACTTGACTGTAAATTCTTGAAAAATACTTGCTATTTCCAAATCTCATACAAAGTCATTAATAGTTCATGTGAAGCTTTCAATCACATGACTGCAAAATCTCTTCAAAACTTTGTTTACTCATGGTACTTTTAAAACTTACGAATACTGTTAAGAAACATCATGGAATCTCTCTTTGAAACTTACGAACATTTTGTACAAAAATACGTAAAAGCTCGTAAACTCATGACTGTAAATTCTTGCTCAATTCGATCTTAGAATGCTCGTAAAAACTGTGATTATAAAACCTCTCCAAATCTCATTTAAATTTCATTCATAAATTCATGTGAAAGCTTTTATTCACATAACTGCAAAATCTGTTAACAACAATGTTTATTTACAATACTTTTAAAACTTACAAATACTGTTAAGAAACATCATGGAATCTCTCATGGAATTTAACGAACATTTTGTACAAAAATACTTATAAAAGATCGTAATCTCTTGACTGTAAATTCTTCTAACATACAGAAAGTATGTTTCAATTGTTTAGAACGCTCATAAGAACTGTGATTATGAAAACCTTTTCAAATCTGATACAAACTTCACTCATAAATTATCATTCAATTGAATTATTTTAATACATAACTGCCAAATCTGTTAAAAACAATGTGTACTTATATTGCTGAAAATTTTATGCAAAAATATTGCTAAATGGAAATTCTTGGCTGTAATTTCTTGTAAAGTATTTATTATACTGCAATATTTTCAATACTCATGAAGTCTCGTGAGCAATTTCTCTTGAAGCCGCCTATAAACTTTGCTCATAAACATCTACAAAGCACCGTCAGTAAATTCAAGGTCAAGAAATTAACACTTCAAATCTTAAACATAATATTTTAATCGCAAATTCCTCTATAAATCCTTATTTTTCTATAAGGAACGTAACCAGACTGCAACCAACAGCTACTCTCCGGGCTATGTGCCCCGCCGAGCGCTGAATTATAAGTTACAAATCTGGCGCGTTAACGCTAATGCTTCGATTGCAACAAACACCGGCCGAAAGACTGATCCTACTTAAAGGAGCTCTCTTGCCAGCCGTCACACACCACTTGCAGGCTGCAGTATCGAGCTGTTGGCTCTCAGTCTCTTTATTTTTAATTTTTATAAGAACTCGTGGAAGAAAGTGAGCAGAATAATAAAAAATATTCTTAAAACAATCCCGCTCTTATAAAGCCCTGGCTATACTTTCGACTCATAGATCCATGAAAACCTCATACATGATTACAAAAACTAATAAAACTTTATGAGTTCTGATTGTATATTGACGAGACATTTTTAGCAGGGCATTCATTCGTAGACCTTATTATAAAATGTGCGATAAATTTTCATAAAAATTATAAATTGTCTATGCTAGGTTTAGTTTCATAGAAATATAAAATAAATAGCAAGTGGTGTTAGATGCGGCGATATAGCAGGCCGTTTTGATGAACTACGTAAGGATAAAGATGCATGTATTTCATCGAATAAATCACACTATTTCTTGAATTAGTGTTGTCTCTAACTTTCTAGTTTGAATAAATTCAATATATCAACTCACCAGTATAAAAAATGCTACAAGCATCGAGAACAGCGCGCTAAGACAGGAGATCTTGCCAACTAAATCCGTTCTTAAAAATCTTAAACAACCGATATGTACACAATTCAGAGAAACCAGTGAAAAATAAATTATGGTCAACAGGAGTTGCCAACCAAACAAAGAATTGAACATTTCAACGGTTTCATATAACTGTCTATACAAACTCATGATCACTCCTACAGGAGCTAGTATCGGCTTCTTGTATTTGAGTTTGAGTAAGTTATTTAAGTCTTCGAATTTACGTTTAATAACCATAACGAAATTGTAAATTAGCGTTACTTTAGTGTGGTTGATGTAGATCAGGTAGTATCCAACAAAATATTTATATTGTTTTTCTAAACCAATCCTCTTCACCCAAGCATAATTATGCAGAAATACACAGCATAAAAATATCAAATTGTATGCGAAAAGCATAAAATTGAAACGTCTCATGCCAAAATTATTGGGCGTAGTTTTGTTCAATAAATAGTCCATTTTAGAGAGCTTCCGAAGGAAGCAATTCCATTTGTCCATATCCCAGAAAGCTGATCCTAAGATGGTCATGACGCATAATACGATGGCAAATACATCAATAACTGCCTGTAGAACTCGTTGTGTGTATGATAAACCGTCCTTTGTTTCAAAGTCCATGTAGTAATATATTTTAGCATAGGAATGAACCATTATTATACCCAAAATTAAAATATATATCACAGAGTATACTCTATAAAATAATTTTCTAGTCACTAGGTTCTTGTTAAAATCGTAAAATGGTATCACACCCAAAATAGTGCCTAAATGGCAAGCTCTACTAAATATTTTGAAACTATTTTCACTATCTAAGCCCATTATCGAGCAAGGAGAAATATCCACTCGATGTATTACGAGTTAACTTGAACAGAATGAACAACATGTGCTTTACATTAACAAGCTCTTAACTAAATTAATTGTATTGAGGACAACCTATTCTTTAATACACCTGCGTAATATAAACATTTTATGTAAACTAGAAAGACGATGAGGGCGAGTTGAAGGACAAAGTGGACATTTTTGATAAAGTATAAACAAAGTTTGTCCGCGATTACTAAGAAAAAATTTTTAAATCTAAAAGGTATGCCAATTTGTTATTTGAGTAATCATGGTTGCCATCATGTTTCCTATTTGAAATTCTCTGACTTTTCAAGTTTCTCGTAACTAAATATACAGGGTGAAAAAAATTGAATACTTGGTATATTATTATTGAATGTAATTCAATTGTAGAGTGTAGCTTTCCTTGTGTTTTTTCTACATGCCAAAAAGCAAGTGAGTATCTTTTACCCGAAGAAAGTTATAAAGGTTATTGCGTGTCAAATATCTCTGAAAGGGCATGTTTTTGTTACATGTTTTTGACTTTTTTATGCTCTTTTCGAAAATCCTAAAACATATAGGGTGTTCTATTTAAAATAAGTAAGTTGGTATCGATCGATCAAACCAAAAGTTTGTATTCCAGAGTTAAGTAGCTGAAAAAAGGTAAAAGTAAGGTCTTGTGTTACCAGAAATATATAAAAGTTATTGCTGATGTCCGCTCCAAAGATCATTGTAGCCTTTTGTTTAAACTCGATATAAATAGCAACAAATTTCTTTACAACAACATCAACATATAATTAACAGACTTAAAAATTACACTAGTGAGTTTACTAACACTGTTAATACACCTGAGCTTAACAACATTAAAATTAAATTGAAACACCGACTTCAAAAACATTGTTTTTATTTAATTAACGAATATTCCTAGTATGTGCATAATTAGAGTCTGTGATCACACTAGTCTGGGTTCCCGCGGTCGAACAAAAGTGTACTGGACAACACTACTAAAATTATATTAGTGAATTTAACAAATAATATGATGGAGAACGTTAAATAGATGGCGGATGAATTCGTTACTGTTTATATCATTTTTGATTGAATTAGTTTGTGGAGAAGGTCAACATCTCGTATATTGTTCAACATTACTTGATGAAATTTATGCAGGTGATTGAGAAATATGAAAAATAATCTCTCGAATCTAGCGAATTTTTACTTCAGCAGACACTTATATTTACTATATAGCTATATACTAATAAAAAAGTTATTACGTAGTATAATTTACCTCTCACCCTTTTTGAGCTAAATCGTAAACAGTATGTGTCCAAAAAATACTAGAAACTGATTTTCTAAACGGGGTACATCAAGGTTCTGCCTTGAGGCCCATATTGTTCATACCATATGTCAATAACTTTTCCCAATGTATGAACTCCACCAAGACTATTCTGTTTTCAGGTGATGCCACGCTTCTGTGTTCTGATAAAACATTAACAGCTTATTAGATCTCTCTTCATCTCACGAAAAACTCGCTCAAAATTGGTTCGCATTAAATAAATTAAAGGTTAAACATGGGAAAACGCAAAAGCTCTCCATATTTTCAAACAGACATCTAACTATGAGTGCCTATGTGAAACTTCTAGGAATTTGTCTGTACGATAACCTTAACTTGTCACATCATATAAAGTGTAACCCATTTCAAATGGAAACCTCTCTGTAAAAATGTGTTTATAATCCAATGTTAACGCTTTTTTTTTAAATGATAAACCATCGAAAACTCCACTTTATGACAAAAATTTAGAGATAAATTTCAATTTTCAAAGCCTTCCATGATTTATTTTTATTGTCGAAAATGAACAAATTTGATTAGCCATTTTTTAATTGAAATTTTAACTACACCACTGGATTCAGCAACCTCTCAAATGGGTAAATCCCAAGTTTCATGAAAAAATATTGAAAAATAACAGAGCTATGACAAAATTAATGTAGGCAGTTGTGCGACCTATTTTGAATGGAAACACTCTTGTAAAAAATGTGTCTATTATCTGATTTTGACGGGACTTTTTTTAAAAGATACACCATCAAAAACCCCACTTTATGACAAAAATTTAGAGATTAATTTCAATTTTCAAGGCTTTCTATGACTTATTTTCAATGTCGAAAATGGACAAATTTAATTAGCGATTTTTTTATTGAAATTTTAACTACACCACTGGATTCAGTAACCTCTCAAATGGGTAAATCCCAAGTTTTATGAAAAAATATTGAAAAATGACAAAATTAATGTAGGCTCGTAGTAACTTTTACTTGATTTTTTCTAAAAATCGAAGTAGCCCATGAAAAATAAACAAAAGAAAGATAAATTAAGCGAATAGTTTTAATAAATATT
The DNA here is from genome assembly GCA_963675555.1 of Leptura quadrifasciata. Classification (NCBI taxonomy): domain Eukaryota; kingdom Metazoa; phylum Arthropoda; class Insecta; order Coleoptera; family Cerambycidae; genus Leptura; species Leptura quadrifasciata. Next base: position 4,523,259 of record OY776681.1, on the reverse strand, counting down.
ACATTTTTATTGAGTAATGGCAGATAATAATAGGGTGCCATGGAAAACAAATTTTATAGTCAAACGTCAAATCTTTAAAATTCGCATATTCTCATATTCATTGTTATTGGATTATAAAATTAATCGATAGTTATTATCAAGTATTAGTTTATTAGTTTGTAGCTAATTATGGATAATCTAAATGTACAGGAAAAAAATGAACGTGTGCGCCTTAGAGGAGATAATGACAGAACTTTGAAAGAGGTATGCGAGATATTCAACAACAGACATCCGAATAGGCCCAACATTACTAAAAGTACTATTTATAAAATAAACAAAATTTTTAATGAGTGTGGCGCTGTGACACGGCGTATTATAAGAACAGATAATATACAAAGAAGAACCAGGTACGAGCAGACAGCTTTAAATAATTTTAACAACAATCCAAACGCCAGTGTAAGAGTAGCTAGGTTAGATTTGAATTTACCTAGAGAAAATATTCGCCGATGCCTTAAGAAGAATTTAGTAAAACCATTCAAACCCAAATTTTTACACACGTTGGAACCTGGTGATGATAACAGACGGATGGAGTTTTCTTTGTGGGCTCAAGGAGAGTATCTTAATAACAGAAATTTTTATAAAAATATTTTATTCAGCGATGAAGCAACTTTTACAACAAGCGGGGTAGTATCGTCACAAAATTCTAGGTTTTGGGCTGTAGAAAACCCACAGTTTGTCATTAATTGTAAAAGACAATATTCCCAAAAAGTTAATGTTTGGTGTGGGTTTCTCAATGAAACAATCATTGGCCCTTTCTTTTTTGAAGGTAATATGAATAGCATGCAGTTTTTACAGTTCCTAAGAAATGAATTTTGGAATATTCCACATGAACTTCCAATACAAGAAAGAGTAAATCTACATTTTCAATTAGATGGAAGCCCTGTCCATAATGCCAGAGTGGTTACCAGATGGCTGAATGCTAACTTTCCTAATCGATGGATAGATCGTGGTAGCCCGTTAATTGAACGGCCATTCCGATCTCCGGACTTAACACCGATGAACTTCTTTTTATGGGATTTATTAAAATCTAAAGTTTACAGGTCACGCCCGAGTAATAGAGAAGATTTGTGTGCAAGAATAAGACAAGCTTGTGCAGAAGTTACCCGGCAACAATTACAGAATGTCGTAAAAAATATTAAAAAACGATTCGACAAGTGCATCGAAATAAACGGCGGCCTTGTAGAGACAAAAATTTAAGAAGTTTTAGTGTAATGTTGTACAATGTGTTATTTTTTTTTATTTAATACGTATCTAATTTTTATTACTTTTAATTTTCATACTTATGTTTTTAAGTCCAATATGATTAAGTTTGTTTAAATGACAATATTCGTTAAAACTATTCACTTAATTTATCTTTCTTTTGTTTATTTTTCATGGGCTACTTCGGTTTTTAGAAAAAATCAAGTAAAAGTTACTACGAGCCTACATTAATTTTGTCATTTTTCAATATTTTTTCATAAAACTTGGGATTTACCCATTTTAGAGGTTACTGAATCCAGTGGTGTAGTTAAAATTTCAATAAAAAAATCGCTAATCAGATTTGTCCATTTTCGACATTGAAAATAAATCCTAGAAGGCTTTGAAAATTGAAATTTATCTCTAAATTTTTGTCATAGAGTGGAGTTTTCGATGGTTTATCATTAAAAAGAAAGCGTTAACATAGGATTATAAATACATTTTTTACAGAGAGTACAGAGCAGTACTTTTCTTTTCAGAAAACTAAAAGCTTTTATTGATTTTAACGTACTGAAGAATACTTATTTTACTCTTTTTCATTCAAAACTGTGTTATGCACTTGTCTTATGGCGAAATTCTTCTCATGCAATAAACATTTTTTGGCAACAAAAGAAAATTTAATAATTCTTGTAAAGCACTGTCAACCTATATTTATTAAAGAAGGCATTATACATTTTCCTTCACTCTACATATGTTATAGCTTGATTCAAATTCATAATAGCGTCTACAGTTCCTCATGTAAAGAACAGTCTTAACGTTAATTAAAATGTAAATTGAAAATAATTGATATTTATCTATAGTCAGTATAAATTTCATCAAGCAGTGTTGGGTTGGACAGTAGGTACACGAGATAGTGATAAATAATAATTAATTCAATAAAATGTTATTTGAAGAAATCTATTTATTCTGCCACCGATTTGATATTTTCCATCATATTATTTGTTAAATTCACCAATAAAATCGTATAGTAATAGCGATGGCTATTCCGTGGGAGCTCGGACTATACTGGACAGGTCTCCTACTCTATAAATGTTTCAATGTAGTCATTCACATTTGATTGAACTGTATTATCACTATAAAATAAGTTGTTGTGGTTCCTAGCAAGGCAAACAGCGTTCTGCGGTTTATTTCAAAGAATCCGGCAGCAGTGAAAGATGGCCTGTCGTTAAGTGCTTGACTAGCCAAATTAAGCAGGATTTGATTTTCTTGGGAATAGATTGGGAAATTTTGTTGATACTTGTAGCAAATCGGAACAATTTTCTGCGCCTCTTTCACAGCCCAATCACAAGAGAACATCGTCAATATTGGGCCTATCTAAAAAAAAATAATTAAAATGCATTAAGTTATAGTAAAATTTCGATATATTGTTCGGGGTAATGGACGAAGACAAATTACAAATTATTTTTGTCCACCATCTTTAAGAAATGAGTAGTTACAATAGGCCGGTATGTAATCACTTTCAAGGTCGATGGCATGTGTCCATCCGGAGCGACCACTAAAGTGGGTTGGAAGTTCTTGGGCGCGAAGGAGAAGAAGTTGTGAAGACAATGACCAGAGGCTGGCGAAGAAGTGTCTACAAGAAGTAACGACAATGACCAGAGGCAGTAGTAAGGCAAAGCCGTTTCTGGCTCACTTTCAAGGTCAATCGCTCCGGATACAATGACGTCATGAACTGGATGGCATGTGCCCATCAGGAGTCTTTGTGAGTTAAAACCTGTTTATATCTGTTTAACATCTGTTCAGACCTGTTTGAGACCTGTTTATTTTTTGTACAGACCTGTTTACAGTTGTTTGAGACCTGTTTAACACCTGTTCAGAGCTGTTTAAAACCTGTACAGACCTGTTTAAAATCCGTTTTATATCCTGATGGACACATGCCATCCGGTTCATGACGTCATTGTATCTGGAGCGATTGACCTTGAAAGTGAGCCAGAAAGGGCTTTGCCTTACTACTGCCTCTGGTCATTGTCGTTACTTCTTGTAGACACTTCTTCGCCAGCCTCTGGTCATTGTCTTCACCACTTCTTCTCCTTCGCGCCCAAGAACTCCCAACCCACTTTAGTGGTCGCTCCGGATGGACACATGCCATCGACCTTGAAAGTGGTCCCGTACCGGCCTATTATAACTACTGAAATGGCTGCTCTGTTCTTTAAAAATATTTGTCAATATCAAACAAAAAGCAATGTAACGTAGAAATATTGTATATTATGACTTACTTAAGAACGTTTTTAAGAAAATAGTAATCATGAAGAAATATTCTAGGAACAAATAGCCTTAACACTACACTATTCCACCTTATGAAGCATTGATTGAATTTTGCAACCGATCTTAAGTATCCTTGACAGATACATCCCTCACGTATCCATATTGAGCCCTGTTCGGTTTCTAATTTGTATAAATGCTTTTAAAATGAGGTACCAGAAACCGATATTCTGTTACTCAAGTAAACAGCCATAAAAAGGGATAGAGTGAGCAAACTCTTGGTGAATAAGTACTCAAATGCTAAACATTTGTTAGTAACCAACAAGTCAAAATGTCAATAGGCACAAATTTTGTCAAGTGCTAGCTCTGTATACAGCGTTCAATAGTTTCGACAATTGCAAATTCTGTTAGAATATTCAAAGTTCTACATATTCTAGGTCTACTAGTATGTTAATTTTTACAAACATTAGGCCAGTGCAGTTATGGATTTTCATATGGTGAAGTTGGAAAAAATCACACAAAGATGAATGATGCAGAATTCTTGAGTACTTGTATCAATTTTTAACATACTAGTCCCCAGATCTCCGGTACGCGAAACATCCCCAAAACCACTCCCAAAGGTAAAATTTTTTAGTTTTTTTAAATCATCTTGGTTAAAAAGAATTTAATAAATAAATAAAAAACACCACAGAAATTAGACAATCCCCAATTCCAGAAGCCAGAGCCTTGTGTGGAAGCAGGTTACACATTTTTACATCCTACATCTGTAGGATCGTTACTTTATTTGTTGTATCAAATATGAATAAACTATTTCATTCTATGTCAAAGTTGTGACAAATATCGTAACTTCTTTTATACTTTATACGTCAATATTTAGAACATTTTGTGAAATTTATTTTTTCTTTTTGCACATATTTTGCCAACGGGAAGCCCAAGCTAAGCCCGAAATAAATTAAAGAAACTGAAAAATTATACCTTAGGGGTGATATGTATATGTTTGATTATAATCATGCTCTACAGAATTGAGTTAACCAAATTATAACTTAAATACACCGTTTTAAAGAAAGTCTTAAAATAGTTCTCTTTTCTCTCTGTACTTTCATCACTAAAGTTAACCCTAACTAACATAATTTGGAAAACTAAAAAATTATACCTTACGGGGTGGACTTTATTTAATTCAATAATTTGAATACACTATGTCTCACTTTTTATGACTCCCATATTTTAGCTCCCTTTTTAATCATGCGATTTTCGTCAAATTTGGGTGGCAGGTATAGTGGCGTTTGTCGTTATGAAGAAAAATTGACCTAATTTTCCAAAAAAAGATATTAGGCAAAGTTTTAACTATAAAACAATATCATAAACTTATTTGTCATTATCAAAAAATCACCAATACCGAATTTCAAAAAGATAGTGTATGTGGTGTTCATGTAGTAAGAAAACAAAATTTCACTTTTTAAAGGACCAATTATTAGAATCATAACTTCATTTTTGGTAGCAATTAAGAGTTAATTAAGTTAGAGGAAGACAGGCTTTCCATTTAGAATTAGTCAAGTGGCGTTAGTCAGCTTTGCTTAATTAAACAATAAATGACATGGGATGCAAAAAAGTTAAATATTAAACAAATTTAATTCATGAACATTCAATTCATAATTAGGGCTACATATATATAACTAAATCGCAGTTTGCTCAACATATCCTCCATCCATGTGAATACATTTTTCTATATCATTTCTGTTACGCCGCACGACTTATAAATAGCTCTTTTCAGTCAAGAATTTTCCCATTTTTTTTAAAACTTCTCTAGTTTTCCCACTATATAAAGGCGGGGATGTAGAAAACCCATCCAACTACCGGCCCATATTATTAATTTTCACGCTAGCTAAAATTATAGAAAAACTAATAAAAAAAAGAGTTACTGAGTTTTTGTTATCTGTCAATCTGCTTAGTGACAATCAATTTGGCTTTCAAGGCCATAAAAGCACTAACGACGCAATGTTCTACTTTCTAAATACTATTTACTCGAAACTAAATGTAGGGGAGATCGTCGCTGCCATATTCTGCGATCTGTCAAAAGCCTTTGACTGTGTTCAACATGGAATATTGTTGCAAAAATTGGAGCGCTATGGTTTCAGAGGCATTACTCTTGAATAGTTTAAATCATATCTGTCAGGCCATAAGCAAATTGTTAAGAATTCTAATAGGTCTAACGAACTTTACATAAACTGTGGGGTACCTCAAGACCCTGTTCTTGGTCCAATTCTAATTTTACTGTATATTGACGACATAACTACTATCAATATCACAGGAAAGTTTACCCTATTCGCCGACGATACTACAATATTATGGCATAGACAGTAAAAAAATATTCTGCAGGAAATCATATGCAACAACATTAAGAAAGTCAAAGATTGGTGTGATTCGAACTTACTGTCGTTCAATATATGAAAAACAAACATAATAACTCTCAAATGTGATTGGCCAGATATACCCCTAGGGAACCATGTTCTTGAAAACAAAACGTGCTTGAAATTTTTTGGATTAAATATTGACTGCAAATTAAAGTTTAGAGAACATATTATTGGTTTAAGTGTAATAACACTTAATGCGCCAGACTTGTAACTTGTAATTCAGCGCTCGGCGGGGCACATAGCCCGGAGAGTAGCTGTTGGTTGCAGTCTGGTTACATTCCTTACAGTAAAATAAGGATTTTATAGAGGAGTTTGCGGCTAAAAATATTATGTTTTAATATTCCGCCCTCTAAAAGCACATTTCAACTATGCTAAGCCCAGTCAGGCTATTTATTTTTCGATTGCAACAGACACTGGACCGCTAGATGGCGCCTGCTGACTATTTTGCATGTCGCTATTGTAAAAATACCGGGATGTACCAAATGGTCAAAAGATTCTCGTGCCGGTCGTCACATGCCTACCTTTCACAGACGAGAGCCAACAGCTCGAAACTGCAGTCTGTAAGTGGTGGCAATAAGGATTTTATAGAGGAGTTTGCGACTAAAAATATTATGTTTTAATACTCCGCCCTCTAAAAGCACATTTCAACAATTCTTGTAGCCTCTGGAATCATATATTTTCACCTACAAAACGAATTATTTCCATTTTTCACGAACTGTTAAATAATGAAATGTCACCCAAACTTCAAAGTAATTTTGAATTATCATGGCCAACTTATATTTAAAAGGCAAATGTAGAAATTTAGTTTCACAAAAAATGTACTTTGCTGTTATTTTGTTTACGAACATCATGTAAAAGGTTTGTCAAATTATAACCTTATTAGTGTAATTTTAGAAAACATAAGCAAGGTAAAATTTCGTAAAAGTTACGCATATGGTGTTTAGCATTAAAATTGAGAATGTTAAATTTATTTAAAAATGAAATTTTACTTACTACATGAACACCACATACACTATCTTTTTGAAATTCGGTATCGGTAGGTTTTTGATAACGATTAATAAGATTATGATATTGTTTTATAGTTAAAACTTTGCCTAATATCTTTTTTTTAAATTAGATCCACTTTTCTTCATAACGACGAACGCCACTGGTGTATTTTTAATACTTTACCGTGGCACAATCTCCTTATGGGTAAGTACCTGCCACCTAAATTTTAACAAAATCGCATGGTTAATAAGAGAGCTGTAATATGGGAGTCATGAAAAGTGAGACATAATGTATACCATTTTATAGAAAATTCTTTGATGTTTCTCTTTCCTCTCCACACTTGTTTTGCCAAAGTAAGATAATTTTAAGCGAAAAATTGTATCTTTAAGAGCAGTTTTGGAGATGTTTCGCTCATAGAAATCTTTGTCACTTTTAGTATGTTGAAAAGAGCCAAAAGTGCTTCAAAATTCTGCAACATTTAGCTAGCTTCCTGTGATCTTTTTCCAGGCACGACATACATTGGCCCACATGCGAAGTATAAATTTTTATTTAATATGCGTCGTACCAAAGATGAGCATCCAACCATTACAAGTGAGGCAATTATACCGGTTGAAAAAGTGATATCAGCCTTATCTGGGTTAGTGTAGTATACTTCTATATAGCTGAAACATATTAGTAATAAAATTGATGAGTGTAGTAAACCTAGTAGAATTTCCCATCCGAAAACTTTGTTAAAAGTATCAACCAGTCCATTTGTCATCCCATAAAGATAAGAAACTTGCCTCACAGTTTTCATTGTTTCTATTTCTCCATTTAAGCATCCCTTTACCAAGATATTGTTTATGGCCTGATATTTACATTTAATAGCCAATGCTAAATTATAGGCAACCACAGTTTTGACATGTTTTATATATATCAAAAATATGTTATAGAGCTCAAATATTAATTTCTCAGCTGAAAAGGGCTCAAGCCACATCGTTAGTGCAAATGTCAAACCTATGACAACTATAGTATTCGACAGGAAGAACTGGAGATAAAAATTTTTCAAAAGAGATCTTTCAACTGCCATTTTTGTCCCGAGGTGCTGTTCCAGTCGTAAGAATGTGTTAAGCATTAATTTCCAGGTGTCCATGTTCCAATGTCCAGACCCCAAAATAGTTATTATGCTTAAAGTTAATATCACACTTATATTTATAATCCTTAAAAATGAAGCGAACGAGGTAAATAGTATAATATTGTTTGCCCATATGTAGTATACGCAGTAGCATAATAATACTATTGAAGTAAAAACCGTGACTAGAGTGTAAAACTTGTAAAGTTTCCTTTTGACGATATCATTCCTATCAAAATCATAAAATGGAATTATTGACAATAATGTTCCATATTTACATATAACTTCCATAAATCGAATGTTATCTCTGCTGTATTTCAAGTGCATATCGAACTCTTCCTAGTCACAGAAAACCATACACACTGCTTATATCTTGGCTGTTGTTTCAATAACTTACTTGCAATCGATAAAAAGATAACTGAGACCTATTTGTATATACACATTTGTCGCACCATTAGTAAATTAAAGATATAGCTTCGCACATGGTGGAAGTATTTAATACCACGCATTTCTAATTAGGCCAATGCACTCTCATTTTAATTTTTCTAAATGCAGGTATTGTAAATAAGTATCAATATTATCATTCATTTATAAAATTGCCCAGTATTTTTTGATATATATGTAAATATTTATTTGGCAACTTGGCTAATATACAAGACTACTATAATTAAATGTGCTTTTAGAGGGTGGAGTATTAAAACATAATATTTTTAGTCGCAAGCTCCTCTATTAAATCCTTATTTTACTATAAGGACCGTAAGTGGATTGCAACCAACAGCTACTCTCCGGACTATGTGCCCCGCCGTGCGCTGAATTACAAGTTACAAGCCTGGCGCATTAAGTGTAATAATTGCATATTACCATCAAAACACTAATGGTTCGATTGCAACAAACACCAGCCGAAAGACCGATCCTACTTAAAGGATATTTGGAAATACTCCAAAGTCTGTCCGGTGTATAAAAAGGGAAATAAAAATGTAATAATAACTCCCGTCCATTAACTATAATATGTAACTTTGGCAAATCCGTTGGAATATTATTACATAACTCTGTTAAAAATATCATTTCCAGTCAGCAATATGGATGAAAGCTCGCTCTACTACTTCCAATCTTATATGTGCTACACAACTCATATCTGAGTCCATTGACATGCAGATGCAAATGGACGTAATATACTTTGACTTCACGAAAGATTTTGATAGGCCTAATCATAACATATTGATTGCAAAACTTTACAAATTGGGTATTTCTGACCTGCCCATAACCTTAGTTAGATCTTATCTAATTCATATACTTCAATATGTCGCGTATAATGGATTCAAGTCCTATGATTGTGGCTCATCTTCAGGTGTTTCCCCAGGGCTCTGTTCTTGGGCCACTGCTTTTCAATATACTTATAAATGACATAGGCAATACTTTTGATATACACTTCTGAATGTATGCTGATGACATGAAGTTCTACACAAAATCTCTTTTTTAAAGGACTGCATTATAATGCAAGATAATATCTCTAATCTGAATTTCTGGCGCGTTAAAAACAATCCATCGTTAAACGTGTTAAAGTGCAATGTAATATCATTTACAGCTGGAGATTCTGAGTGTACCTACGAGTACACGCTGAACGACAACTATTAACTCAACCGTTTACGTTTAAAGACTTTGGTGTAACTTTTGACAAAAAACTAACTTTTGTCGGCCATATCGATACGTCTGTAGGTGACGTAAACAAAACTTTAGGTTTTATCACACGTAATGGCCGCGATTTCTCTAATACTTCAACTTTAAAGTTATTATACTGAGATCTAAGCTAGAGTTTGCATCTCTTGTTTGGCAACCTGGCTATAACGCTCGTGTTACGAAATTAGAAAACGTGCAGCGACACTTTCTTGTCTCTATTTCAAGTCTCTAAATACGTATCCGCCCATCAGTTTGCCTCAATAAAACCTGCTGGATAAAGGAGCTCTCATGCCAGTCGTCACACACCACTTGCAGACTGCAGTTTTGAGCTGTTGGCTCTCGTCAGTGCAAGGTAGGCATGGAACTTTTTGGAAAATGAAATTCAGGGCTTTTTAGGAGAACCACTAATCAATTTAAGAAGAAGCATTTATTATCAATAAGATTCCTCTCTACCACATAACCCTCGAGATGTCTCTAAATATTAATATAATAGAGTCATTTCGACATATGGGCGCACAAGATGGCCTGCCAGATCACCTGTCCTAACCCCTGTGGATTTATTCCTATGGGGTTCCTCAAAGAACGAGTTCATTCATCATCTTCAAAGAACCTCTAGGAGTTAGAAACCAAAATTCGCCAAGCTTTCGCAACAATAACTTTGCAAATGTTAGAACTGGTGATAAGGGGAAACCATCAGTAGGGCTCAAAAATGTACTGAAGTTGAAGGAATGCATTTTGAACAATTGTTATAATTTTACTTTCCCCTATAAATAATTATTAATAAATTCTGTAAATTTTATTTAATCTCTGTGTATTTACCATTGACGTAACAAAACTTTTTACGAAAGTAACATATTACTTATATGTGTGGTTTACCTACTGTTGAGGCATAGCGCATTCTTTAACTCTCGCCCTGTACACACTAAGTAACTGTTGTAGTTAAATGGATATTTGCTGTGGTGTCCCCGAGTTTCATATTTAGAAGTTCTTTATCATAACTTAAGCCAAATGCATACAGTTTCTTGTTTGAGAAAATCCCCAAAAAAAAGTCTATTGGAGTGAGATCTGGAGAATGAGAGAGGAAAAAAGGAATTCTACATTTTTAAGTAAGAATGTTGGTTAACGGAGTTTTCAACGATATAAGGGAAGATAATTTCCTCATAACATATGGCACATCACACGTTCAATGTCTTCAAGTAATGACTGTTAGTTAACATCTCATGACATGGATTATCTTTGCTCCAATCAGTTTTGGAAAGAAAGAACAACGTTTGTACAAAAAGTACATTAGTCAATAAATATTATGTTTCTATAAAAGTATCATCTTACTAGCCATTTTTTTCTCCTTGAATTTTAAAGTTAAGGAATCATTTTTGTTTAACCAATAGTTGGCCAAAACTTAAATAACTCCTAAACTAAAAAAAATCGCTTAACATATATAGAGGTATGTATATAGAGGCTCACTATTACCTCCCTCAATGGAAGACTCTTTATGTTCTTCAAAAGCATTTGCTTTATCCTGAGAGCGATGTACGTAACAATGTGTTTACTATATTTGAAAAAAAATTTGTCAAGACCCTCAGAACTGTACGTGTAGTATATACATGTAATAAATAAAAGATCGTACCAAAGTTCCGGTTCCAACGACGGCAAGTGTGGCAGTTGTTTCTGCTGAAAAATTAATATCAGCCTTAGTTGGATTTGCGTAGTATTTTTCTAGGCAACTGAAGCATAACAATATCAGTATTGATGAATGCAGTAAACCAAATAAAATTTCCCACCCGAAGAGTTGATTAAAAATATCTACCAACTTAGTTGTCACACCATATAGACAAGAAACTTGCTTAGCAGTTTTCACTGCCAATCCCGTTCTTCTATTTAAGCATCCTTTTACCAAGAGATCGTTAATGTCTTGATATTTGCATTTAATAGCCAAGGCTATGTTGTAGATGATAATAGATTTAACAGATTTAATATATACTAAATAAAGATTGTATATTTCAAATCCCGCTTTAAAAATGTCATTTTATGCGGTGATATGAACATTGATAATCTAAACATAAAAAAAAATTCTGAAAAAGAAAAAGAAAAAAATCTTTTTATAGACCTTCTTAACAGTTATGAGCTATCATCTAAAAATAATGAACCGACAAGAGTGTTTACAGATATAAATAATACTATCTCAATTTCACAAATTGATTACTTCGCTACTAATATTCCATCAAAGTTATATACTGAAAATCTTGAACAATTCAACATTGGTGATCATCTAGGCATCGTGTTTACGCTTAAAGTACAAAGTATCAATTATCTGGACACACAATCAAAAAAATTCATTAAAAAAAGAGACACTAGTGAAAATAATTTGTGGCAATTGAAAAATTACTTACAGTTCGAACATTTTAACTCTGTATATGAATGTACCACAGACATTAATCATGTTTATAATGCATTCTTAAACACTCTATTGTATGCTATAGATTTAACATGTCCTTTAATTAAAATTTCGACTGAAAATAAAAAAACTGATACTATGTGGATCACAAGAGATATAAAAGAAAAAGGTAGAGAATTGAAGGATATGTTTTGGTTGATGAAAAATTCAATGAATGGTGACTTGGCAATTAGATATAATGATATGAAAAAGGAACATAAAAGAAATATATGTAAGGCCAAATTTAATTACTTTCAAAATACGTTAAATAATGAAAATAGCATTCAAGCCAGACAAAAACTAGTCTGGAATTTAGTGCGTAAGAGCAATGGCAAAATTAAGGCCACACAGCCAATTCAAATTCAAATTAGCAACGAAATTGTAAATGATACTAATAAAATCATCAACTCATTTGCTAAGCACTATTCTACAGAGGTCCCAAATAAGATAAAACATCATGTTGGTAACCAAATGTCAAATAAATGCACTACAATGCCTAATAATAATAACACCTTCTTTTTTACACCAGTTACTAATGAGGATATAATAAACATAATAAGTGAATTAAAAAATACCAATTCTGTAGGAGTAGATTGTGTGTCAACAAAAATTATTAAATCGATTGCTCAATTTATCGCTGAGCCACTATCCCATATTGTCAACTTATCTGTAGAATTGGGGAAATTTCCGGATGAGTTGAAAATAGGGAAAGTAATTCCAGTCTACAAAAGCAATGATCCACAGGTAAGACCCATCACTATACTCAATGTAATATGCAAAATAATTGAAAGAGCTATATACAACAAAATATTCCCCTATCTAACAAAATATCAAATAATTTCCAGATCTCAAAATGGATTTTGCCCTGGTAGGTCAACCGAAAGTGCAGCAACGGACTTTTTGGAGTTTGTGTATAATCGCTTAGATGATAAAAAATATGTTGCTGCACTTTTCTTTGACTTGTCCAAGGCATTTGACTCTATAGATCAGACATTCGTTGCTGATAAACTTTCTGCAATTGGAATTAGGGGTAACTTTCTTTCACGGATAATATCGTATCTCAGCTTTAGAAAAATTTTTGTAAAATTAGAGGAAACTAGTTCAGAGACGTATGACGTTAATCTAGGAGTTCCCCAGGGTTCTGTATTGGGGCCGCTTATTTTTCTTCTGTTTATAAATGATTTGCCACTCCATATTGATACCAAGTGCGTTGTGCTGTTCGCGGATGACGTTTCCATAGCAGAAGAGGCAGACTCCCCTGAGGAATTGCAAGGTAAGCTTAATACTATCTTTCAGCAATTTATCAACTGGTGCGATATTAATAAATTAATTGTCAACACAGATAAAACTATGCTGTTGCAATTTTTTGGTAGGAAAACATTCCAAATTCCCATAAAGATTACATTGAACCAGTCAACTATTACTCCAAGTGAAACAACAAAATTTCTTGGCATATATATTGACACTGATATGAACTGGAAATATCACATTAACAATACCTGTCGGAAAATGAGCAGGGGCTACTATGCAATCCTACAACTTAAAAATATTCTGGACCAAAAATCTCTAATAAATGTTTATTATGCCCTCATTAACTCAGTGTTATCCTACAATGTTATTGTATGGGGTGGGGCCACTGATCGTGAAAGAGTTCTAATTGGACAAAAACGAGTCATACGATTAATTTTCGGTTTGCAAAAAACTCAGTCATGCAGAGATTTTTTCAGGCAACATTTTATATTGACATTTCCCTGTGTGTACATATATAACTGTATATTATATATAAAAAAGAATATGAGCAAATTTGAAACAAACTCGCAACTGCATAATTACCCCACCAGGCATGGTAATTTGTTAAAAATACAAAAACACAGGACTGCCCTATATGAAAAGTCTCCACTAGTAGCCGGAGTAAAATTCTTCAATTCTCTACCTTCTAGCATTAAAGAAAAAGCTTCATTATATTCTTTTAAGAAAGAACTACGAAGATATTTAGTAGAAGGATGTTACTATTCAGTCGATGAATTTTTGAACGATAAACGTTCATTTATAACTACTTAAAATATATATTTATGTATTTTACAGTAATGTGTGTTACTTTTATTAATCTGTATCTATGTGCTTGTAATGTATCTATTTCATGTTTTGTATTTTACATAATTTGTTGACATGTCCTATTTCACCATATTGTGATCGAAAGGATGAATAAATTATTTTTTTTTTTTTTTTTTTTTTTACAAAAAACCAGTCACCCTACTCTGTGGCTCCGACCCTCACAGAGGGGAGCTGGTAATACCAATAGCCACTCCCCACGCCCGTGGGGTGAGTGACTACCGGGTCCGCGAATCGTGTGCCCTGAGTAGACGTAATGAACCGAGGATGACAGCCTTCTGCATTCTGCCGGCTAAGATCTCTGCCGAAACTCGGCATGCCGGTATGATCTTTAGTTCTGAAAGCAGCGTCTGTCTCATTCCACCGAGGGCTCCTATAATCAGTACCACTATTTTAACAGAATGGCCTGGATAAAGCCTGCGGAGTTCGAAGAGCAAATCTCGATATTTTGTCCGTTTTTCCTCCTCTTTCAAGACAATGTTGCTCTCAGCGGGAGCTGAGAATTCCACGACATACATTGTCTTGAGTTGGTGGTCGAGGAGTACTATGTCAGGCTTGTATTTGCCTGACGGTGGGAAACGAGTAGTTCCAATAAATTAGGCACTTCTCATTCCCCACAACGGACTCAATATCCCCCGGAACGTAAGGCAGCACTGGTGTTTCGTCTATCCCATACGAGTGCCTTAGATGATAGTAAAGCACTCGTAATGCTGCGTTGTGTCTATGAATATAGGCCGAGACTGCGTAAGTCGGGCAAGCCGACAGTAAGTGCATTACAGTCTCCGGTGCCCTGCGGCAGGCCCTGCAGCTGACATCAGGGACCTCCATACCCATGACACGACGTCGATAGACGAGAGTGTTAAATACACCATCCTGGCAAGCCATTATGAATCCCTCGGTCTCAGACTTCAGCCCAGCTGACCTTAAGAAGGCGAAGGTCAGCTTTTCGGATAAGCCGAGGTCTTCTATATTTTTATAGAAGATCCCATGCAATGGCTTACAGGATGAATAAATTATTATTATTATTACTATTATTATAATTTCAGTAGAAGGTTTAATCCATGCAGTTAGTACAAATAAAAAACTTATGATAGCGACAATATTAGATGCGACGAATTGAAAATAAAAGTTTTTCAAAGGAGATTTTTCAGTTGTATTATTTATTCCGAGTTGATTCTCTAAGCGCAAAAATGTGTTAAACATTAATTTCCAGTTGTCCATATTCCAATATCTAGACCCCAACGTAGTTATTATGTTTAAAGTTAGTATCACAGTTATATTTATAAATCTTAACATAGAGTAAGTCGATGTCATTATTTGAATATTTTTTGCCCATATGAAATATATGCTATAGAATATTAAAACTATTGAAACC
Source organism: Leptura quadrifasciata (assembly GCA_963675555.1). NCBI lineage: Eukaryota > Metazoa > Arthropoda > Insecta > Coleoptera > Cerambycidae > Leptura > Leptura quadrifasciata. The sequence goes on along the minus strand of OY776681.1, from coordinate 4,507,675 downwards.
GAAACTGTTGTTACAGTGTAGGATTTGTAAAGTTTGCTTTTAACGATGTCATTTCTGTCGAAATCGTAACTTGGAACTATAGATAATAAGGTCCCATATTTACATGCCGCCTCCAAAAATCTAATATTATTTCTATTGTATTTTAGATGCATGGTGAACTCTTTCTGAATACGCAATATGTACTACAGAATATTATTTAAATAACTTACATTCAATCAATAAATACATATTAGAGAATTATACAAACGAGTCATACCATTAGTTTATTAAAGATGGTAGGGGGTATTTGCCACTCCTCATCTAATAGCATTTAACAAATAAATAATTTTTAAAATGAGTAGCCTACTTCATTTGGCCTAATTTTTTTTAGGCACTCCTAAACTTCACGCAGTTTAGAAAGCCGTTTAAATATTGACTCAGCGGGCCCCAATGTACTAGAAGCTGGCATATTTATGACAAAATCGAAAGATTATGCCTTAAAGAGTTTGAATTCAAATTGACCCCAAAAATTTCCTGTATATATAATTAAATTAACAGAGTTAAAGAAAATTGTTAATGATATGAAAAATAAAAAGAGTAGTGTAGATGGTATAAACATGATGATACTTAAAACATCCGTTGAAGCTATAGGTGACAGATTTTTAGAAGTTATTAATTTTTCTCTGGAGTCTGAAAAATTTTCAGAGGCATGGAAGATTTCAACAATCATCCCAGTAGAAGAAAAAGCAAGCACGATAAATGGTGAGGAACATCACCCCTTAATTATGGTTCCAAGTTACGAAAAGTTATTAGAAACAGTTGTTAATGAACAATTGATAGATTATTGTGAATCACATAAATTATTAAATAAATATCAGGCAGGGTTTCGAAGAAATAATTCATGTGAAAGTGCTTTGCAAACTATTTTGTATGACTGGAAAAGAGCAATAAATAACAAACTTATCATCGGTGTAGTATATCTGGACTTCCAAAGGACCTCTGAAACTATTGACAGGGACCTACTATTATTAAAATTAGAAAATCTTGGTATTGAAGTTGCGTACCTACAATGGTTTAAAAGTTATTTAAGTGATAGATCTCAAGTCACTAAATACGATGGAATAATATCTAAAACCAGAGGTACAAAACATGGAGTACCACAAGGGACAGTTCTCGGTCCAAGTTTGTTTGTGATCAACGACATTGTGCAACATAAACTTAAATGTGATATACAACTTTTTGCGGATGATACGTTATTATATTGTATTGGTGAAAATGTAGATGAAATCTTACTGACATTAAATGAGGAAATAAATCTGCTTGAAGAATGGTTAAGTAAAAATAGTTTAAAAATAAATACGAGCAAAACTAAATATATGGTTATAAAAGACAAATATAATGTTATCAGTATACAAAGTGATATAGATGTTTGTATATATGGGAATAAAATAGAACAAGTAAATGAATATAAATATTTAGGTGTGATAATAGATGATCAACTATCATTTTCTAAATATGCAGGTTATGTAACAAGTAAAATAGCAAAAAAATTAATCTATTAGGGAGATTAAGTAGTAATATTACGCAATGGACCAAGACTCACTTGAATTATTGCTCATCAATATTATTCTTATTGAATCATTCTGAATTGGATATATTACAAAAGAAACAAAACCAAGCAATGAGAATAATATTAAATTGTTCCAGATATACAAACATGATGTTAAATAATGTAGGTGTATTTAATGTTAAACAAACAATAACAGTTAATACAATGACATTTATTTATAAAATTCTGCACGGTCAGTTACCTGTACACTTATCTGAATACTGTATTTATGTAAGAGATATCCACCAACATATGACCCGAAATAGAAATGATCTATATATAACTACAGTTAGAACAAATTATGGACAGAACGATCTATATCATAAGGGAATGGTAATGTATAATACTTTATCTGAAGAAATAAAAATGTGTCAAACAATACGAGCTTTAAAAAGACAGTGTTATACATACATACATAATAATGTAGATGTATAAATGTTATTAATGTAAATTTTCTTTTTAATATATTTTTATTGTAATGTAATTAGCTGTTGCTAATAAAGATTATTATTATTATTATTATAAAAGGGAACTACTTAAAAATTTCGAGTAATTAGCGTGAATGGACAGTCAACATCATGTTCTATATTCTACTTAATTTTGAAATCGAGATCTGTGGCCATTTAGGTGTAATAAAATCAAATAATTTTCAAAATCATTGTCTCATACGTAGATATCCAACTTTAAACACTCATGTATTCGTTCGAAGTACTACTAATATTAATATGGCACACCTCAGGTTCCTTTACGTAATGACTGTCAGTTGATATCGTATGACTTGGATTATCTTTGCTCCAATGTGCGCAATTTTGGAAAGAAACAACGTTTATACAAGAGTCTATTCGTTAATCAATATTAATTTTCTATAAAAGTATCATCTTACTAGCCGTCTTTTTCTCTAAAAAGATTGACGAGTCTACTTGTGTTTTAAAGTTAGGAATAATTTTTGTTTGTGACGCTAAAATTAATAGCCAAAATGACGAAATTTTGAGCATAGTTGGAGTTTAATTAAAAACTGACGAAAACCTAAATAACTTCGAAACTAAAAAAAAAATCGCCTAACATACATATTGTTCAAGACGTTGCGTATATACGGTCTCCATCACTCTGCTCTGGCTTGTGTCTGTCTGTTTTATGTTCTCCAAAAGCATTAGCTTCATCCTAAACGAGATGTAGCTAATCCTGTGCTTACTATGTTTGAACAAATTTTTTCAAGACCTTCAGAACTGTATGAATAGTATAAGTAATAAGTTAAAAATCGTACCAAAGTTCCGCTTCCAACGACAGCAAGTGTGGCAATTGTTTCTGCTGAAAAATTAATATCAACCTTGGCTGGATTTGCGTAGTATTTTTGTAGGTAACTGAAGCATAACAGTATCAGAACTGATGAATGCAGTAAACTAAGTAAAATTTCCCACCCGAAGAGTTGATTAAAAATATCTACCAGCTTTGTTGTCACACCATATAGACAAGAGACTTGCTTGGCAGTTTCCATTATCATTCCCGTTCTTTTATTCAAGCATCCTTTTACCAAGAGGTCGTTGATGTTCTGATATTTGCACTTAATAGCCAAGACTATGTTGTAGATGATCACAGATTTAACAGATTTGACATATATTAAATATAGATTATATATTTCAAACCCTATAACTTCGGTAGAAGGCTTAATCCACACAGTTAGTACAAATAACAAACATATGATAGCGAAAATATTAGACGCAATGAATTGAGGATAAAAGTTCTTCAAAGGAGATTTTTCAGTTACATTATTTGCTCTGAGTTGATTCTCTAAACGCAAAAATGTGTTAAACATTAATTTCCAGCTGTCCATATTCCAATATCCAGACCCCAACGTAGTTATTATGTATAAAGTTAGCATCACAGCTATATTTGTAAACCTTAACAGAGAATAAGTCGATTTCATTATTTGAATATCTTTTGCCCATATGAAATATATGCTGTAGAATATTAAAACTATTGAAACAGAAACCATTATTAGAGTGTAAAATTTGTAAAGTTTGCTTTTGACGATATCATTTCTGTCGAAATCGTAACTTGGAACTATGGATAATAAGGTCCCATATTTACATGCCGCTTCCAAAAATCTAATATTATTTCTGTTGTATTTTAGATGCATGGTGAGCTCTTTCTGGTTACGCAATATGTACTACAAAATATTATTTAAATAACTTCCGTTCAATCAATAGACACATATTAGGGAATTATACAAATAAGTTATGCCATTAGTTTATTAAAGATGGTGAGGATATTTATCACTCCTTCTCTACTATCAATCTTAACAAACAAATATTTTTTTAAATGAGTAGAGTATTTCAGTGTTCTACATTTGGCCTAATTTTAGTTTAGGCACTCCTAAAGTTCTCGCAGTTCACAAAGTCGCATATATATTGATTCGGTGGACCCCAAAGTGCTAAAAGCTAGCATATGCCCTAAACAGCTTAAATTCAAATTGACCCCAAAATTGTCCTGTAAAAAGGAGGTTATTTAAAATTTTCGAGTTAACCAACATTGTGTTCTATATTCTGCCAAATTTTGTAAATTATTATTAGCGGGGCATGGCAAACTGAAAATAGCGGAGAATAATACAATTTTCCGTAGAGATTCCAAACTTTGGGTAGTTTGTTACGTGATTTTTTTTCCTTGCGTTGGTTACAACTAAGTTATGTCCGACTAGAGACTCAGTAGAGTCGGGAGTGGATTTTTTATTTAAAAAAAAAATCTCACTATTGTTAACTTAAGTGAATAGTTAAAGACCGGAGGGTGCCAAGTAATTTTTTATTCTACACACCTTACCTCAGATCCAAATTACTAAAACTTGTCAGCAAGACAAATAAGCAAAAAAAAATACCAATGGCCTTCATTGAATAAGACACAACCCAAATTAAAATGCAAGAAAAACTTTATTGAAACACATAGAAAACATATAATATTTGGGGTGTCAGTAAAACATTTTGGGAAGCCTGTTTATATTAATCATGTAATAATTTCCCTGTTGTATAACAATAATGCCCCGCATCTGACTAGCGTACAGCCTAAAATAAGGCCAAGCTATTTAAACTTTCATTTACCAACAAGATACCTTGTTCTAGGGATTGTCACAGGGATGATTAATAAATAAACCTGTCAAGGTGTTTATAAAAAATTTGGTAATAGAGTAAAACAAAAATAGTAAAAAAAATAATTTGGTAAAATAGTAAACATTTTATAGAAAAAATTTATGAAAACGATATTCATGAATCACACCTGATGGTTAGTTTTGATATAGTTAGTCTTTTTACCAATGTTCCGGTAGATGAAACCTTAAAAATAGTTAAAGACAGGTTGCTAAAAGATAATAATTTGGAAACTAGAACTAAATTAAGTGTAAATAGCATAATGGAACTCTTAACAATGTGTATAAAATCAACCTATTTTCAATTGGACAATGAGTTCTATCAGCAGGATTTTGGTATGGCTATGGGGGTCTACATTATCACCAATTTTAAGCAACATATTCATGGTGAACTTTGAGAACACACATGTTCAAAATTGTATAAACAAACCGGTTGTCTGGTGGAGATATGTCGACGACATCTTTGCAATTTGGCCTCATGGTGTCGATTTACTAGATAGTTTTTTTGGAAAATATAAATAGTAAGGAACCGTCTATTAAATTCGCATTAGAAGTAGAAAGTAGGAATGAGCTACCGTTTCAGTCAATAAATGTTAAAAAGGGGTGTTGTAAAATGTTTATACGATAGGGCCAAAATAATTTCATCTAATAATGAAATATTAAATAATGAGAAAAAATGTATCAAAGAGGTTCTAGTACAAAATCAATATCCTTTGTTGATAGAGTTTTCATAAATGTTGAAAATAGAGACAATCAGGTACGACAAAATCCTGAAAGTCATTATACAGCAATAATTCCTTATGTATATGGATTATCGGAAAAGCTACGCCGTATAGATGACAAAATTGATGATAGGACGATATTTCAAACGGGGAACACTTTAAGATCTATTTTAACAAAAACAAAACCGATAAACAGGGAGCAGAATTTAAAAAACTGTATTTACAATATCCCGTGCGAATGTGATAAATTTTATGTGGGTGAGTCATCCAGACCTTTCACTATGAGGTTGGATGAGCATAAGAATTACATTAGAATGAAAATCAAAAATCAAAGATTTGTGAACATGCTTGGGAAAACGGACATAGAATAAACTGGGACTCGGCAAAAATTTTAACAAAAGCAGATACCAAAAAAAGAAAAATTAAAGAATCAGCAATAATCTTATTCGATGAAGACAAGTGCGTATCGAATTGTTCTGTAGATATTTGTACAACCTGGCTACCAATATTAAAAGAAGAACTTAACAAACTGAACATTATCTAAAAGAAAATATCATCAGTTCTATGTTCTGTGTAAGTAGTAAGTATCTATGGAAATAACATAAACAGAATCTTAAAGCTGTGTATTTGGCATACACAGCAAAATAAGAGTTCTTCCAAAAAAAGCTTTGAAAACGGAAAGAGATTATTTTCAGAAACGTCAGCAAATAACATTATTTCTGTGTTTATTCCGATTTATATTATTTGTAAAACATAACCTCTGACTATTCCTTTGGCGTAAACGTCACGGGCGCAGAGGCTTTTTTCCAATAATTCTATTATTTTGTAGATTCGGTGATTTGTTTTTGAAGAGGACAATAATACATGTGGTAGAAAACCCAAATAATAGGAAATAATATGATATTGTATATTAGCCAAGTTGCTAAATAAAGATTTATATATTATGTTTGGACAAAATTTTTCAAGACCCTCAGAACTGTATGAGTAGTACATGTAATAAATAAAAAATCATACCAAAGTTCCACTTCCAACGACTGTAAGTGTGGTAATTGTTTCTGCTGAAAAAATAATGTCAACCTTGGCTGGATTTGCATAGTATTTTTCTAGGTAACTGAAGCATAACAATATCAATATTGATGAGTGCAGTAAACCAAGTAATTTTTCCCACCCGAAAAGTTGATTAAAAATATCCACCAGATTATTTGTCACACCATATAAACAAGAAACCTGCTTAACAATTTTCATTGTCATTCCCGTTCTTCTATTCAGGCATCCTTTTACCAAGAGATCGTTAATATCCTGATATTTACATTTAATAGCCAAGGCTATGTTGTAGATGATCACAGCTTTAACAGATTTGACATATATTAAATATAGATTGTATAATTCAAATCCCAAAAGTTCACTAGAAGGCTTAATCCACACAGTTAGTACAAATAGCAAACTTATGATAACGAAAATATTAGACGCAATGAATTGAGAATAAAAGTTCTTCAAAGGAGATTTTTCAGTTACATCATTTGCTCTGAGTTGATTCTCTAAACGCAAAAATGTGTTAAACATTAATTTCCAGCTGTCCATATTCCAATATCCAGACCCCAACGTAGTTATTATATATAAAGTTAGCATCACAGTTATATTCAGAAACCTTAACAGAGCAGAAGTCGATGTTATTATTTGAATATTCTTCGCCCATATTAAATATACGCTATAGAATATTAAAGTTATTGAAGTCGAAACCGTTATTAGAGTGTAGAATTTGTAAAGTTTGCTTTTGGCGATATCATTTTTGTCGAAATCGTAACTTGGAACTATCGATAATAATGTCCCATATTTACATGCGGCTTCCAAAAATCTAATATTATTTCTGCTGTATTTTAAATGCATGGTGAGCTCTTTCTGGTTACGCAATATGTACTACAAAATATTATTTAAATAACTTCCATTCAATCAATAAGCATATATTAGGAAATTATACAAACAAGTCATACCATTAGTTTATTAAAGATAGTAGGGGGCATTTGCCACCCCCCACGTACTATCATTTGAGAAATAAATACTTTTAGTGAGTGACGTGTTTCAGTGAGTTTTGATGATCAAAATACGAAATTTGTGGGCATAATTGGAGTTTAACTAAAAACTGTCGAAAACCTAAACAACTCCGAAACTGAAAAAAATTCGCTTAACAAACAGTGTGGCCCATCTCAAATGGAAACCTCTCTGTAAAAAATGTATTTATAATCCTATGTTATAGCTTTTTTTTGAAATGATAAACCATCGAAAACTCCACTTTATGACAAAAATTTTGAGATAAATTTCAATTTTCAAAGCCTTCTATGATTTATTTTTAGTGTCGAAAATGAACAAATTAGATTAGCGATTTTTTAATTGAAATTTTAACTACACCACTGGATTCAGTAACCTCTCAAATGGGTAAATCCCAAGTTCCATGAAAAAATATTGAAAAATTACAGAGCTATGACAAAATTAATGTAGGCTCATAGTAAATTTTACTTGATTTTTTCTAAAAACCAAAGTAGCCCATGAAAAATAAACAAAAGAAAGATAAATTAAGTGAATAGTTTTAATAAATATTACATTTTTATTGAGTAATGGCAGATAATAATAGGGTGCCATGGAAAAAACAAATTTTATAGTCAAACGTCAAATCTTTAAAATTCGCATATTCTCATATTCATTGTTATTGAATTACAAAATTATTAGTTTGCAGTTAATTATGGATAATCTAAATGTACAGGAAAAAATTGAACTTGTGCGCCTTAGAGAAGATAATGACAAAACTTTGAAAGAGGTATGCGAGATATTCAACAACAGGCATCTGAATAGGCCCAACATTACTAAAAGTACTGTTTATAAAATAAACAAAATTTTTAATGAGTGTGGCGCTGTGACACGGCGTATTATAAGAACAGATAATATACAAAGAATAACTAGGTACGAGCAGACAGTTTTAAATTATTTTAACAACAATCCAAACGCCAGTGTAAGAGTAGCTAGCTTAGATTTGAATTTACCTAGAGAAAATATTCGCCGATGCCTTAAGAAGAATTTGGTAAAACCATTCAAACCGAAATTTTTACACACGTTGAAACCTGGTGATGATAACAGACGGATGGAGTTTTCCTTGTGGGCTCAAGGAGAGTATCTTAATAACAGAAATTTTAATAAAAATATTTTATTCAGTGATGAAGCAACTTTGACAACAAACGGGGTAGTATTGTCACAAAATTCTAGGTTTTGGGCTATAGAAAACCCACAGTTTGTCATTAATTGTAAAAGACGATATTCCTAAAAAGTTAATATTTGGTGTGGGATTGCTCAGTGAAACAATTAATAATAATAATAATAATAATAATAATAATAATAATAATAATAATAATACGTACGCAACGAACAAGGACGCTTTGAGTGGACGGATGAACTGAGGGATGAGCTTCTGCATTGTTATGAAAGCAGTGAGCCCGCGCGGAGGGGGTACATGGCGCGGATGCATGCTCTGTGGTGTGAGAGGCTACCAGAGCATAGCGCCTTCACGCCACAAAATCTGCGTGACTATGTATCCCACCTTCGTAGTAGGGGCTACGTGAGGGCTGCTCCTGGGCCGGTGAATGAGGTGGCCGAAGAGCCGCCACATTCACCGGTTGAGGACGTGGCTCTCCTCGTTCCGCCAATACCAGAGGGTCTCAGTACCAGAAGGGGGTTACACCGTCTGAAAACCCCCGGGCCACAAGACCTGGCCAGAGTGAACGCTGAACTTCGTACAGCGCTACCAGAAGAGGCTGACATCTGGCACATAAATTGTGCCGTGTATGCCGCTGCTCAACGCTCGTCTCAGGTGGAGAGGCGAAATACCTCTTCCCCACAGGAGAGAGCGCAGCGGCGCATACAAAAGATGGAAGCCAAGATCCAGTCGGCGAGGCAACACGCATCCCGTATCCAATGTGTGATGGACTATATGGCGGCCAACAGGCCGTTCACGCCTAAAGTGCGTCGATTAGCCGCCAACTTAAGACGCGTCCATCACACACTCAATGAGGCAGTGCTGCGAACCACCAAACAGCACTGTCTCGATAGGATACGGATGCTAGTGACTTGCAAAAAGTCATTAGTGAGGCGGGCGAGGGGGCTTGCGGAAAATAAACTGTTCCGCGAGAAGCCCTCGCGCCTTTTCCAACCGCCTCCGCGTGTTGTAGACAATCCGCCGACTGCAGATCAGGTGGAGAACTTCTGGAAAACGCTGTACGAGGAGAGGCTTCCACTCAACCGAGATTCTCCTGCCCTTGCACACTTTGAAGCCTTTTGTCAAAGGCTTCAGCAACCACAGGAAGTGTGCGAACCAATAACCCCAGAAGAGGTTCGTAGGGCTCTTGATGGCTCTAAGAACTTTGCTGCTCCAGGTCCCGATGGGATAAATAACTTTTGGTGGAAAAAGTTATCGAGCACCCACCACCATTTGGCCAGAATATTTAATTCCTGGTTAAATGGGGAGCAGCAAATCCCTTCTTGGGTTGTTGAGGGGCGGACAGTGCTGATCCCCAAGAACGGAGATTTGTCCAACCCAAAGAATTACAGACCGATAACCTGTCTAAACGCATGTTACAAGGTGTTTACACGCATTTTGTACATGCGGGTGCTCCACGCAGTTGAACCGGTTTACGAACGGATATTTGAGCAACGAGGGTCGAAGAGAGGTGTCGCTGGCTGCAAGGAGAACCTGTTGATTGACAGATGTGTCACGCAGGACTCCATGCAGTATAAGCGGAACCTCTCTATGGCCTGGATCGACTACCGCAAGGCATTCGACATGACATCGCATGAGCTCATTGTTCACTTGCTCCGATGTCTTGTGGTACCCGGTCCCGTAGTGAGATGTATTGAAGAACTGATGCCGCTCTGGAGGACTCGCTTTACCATAACATCAGGTAACGATAGAGTCCAAACAGAGTCGGTAACATTCAGAAGAGGAGTATTTCAGGGAGATTCCCTCAGCCCCCTTCTGTTTTGCATCTCACTACTGCCATTATCCGTCTCGCTCCGGAAAACCCGTGGCTACAACTGCGGTACCCCCGGCGACAGGAGGCATAAGGTCACCCATCTATTTTATATGGATGACCTTAAACTTTATGCCCCTGGAGAGAGGGATCTCCAACAGTCCCTTAGGGTGGTACAGGAGTATACGCAGGCTGTCGGTATGCAGTTCGGGTTGGACAAATGCGCACTGATCCATCTCAAGAGAGGACGATGCGGTGACTATGGAGAGGACGCGCAGCTCGTGGACGGAAGCATCTTACACCATCTAGATGCCGGAGAGTCGTACACTTACTTGGGTGTCGAGCAACGCTCCACCCAAGAAGTGAGTGTAGTGAAAAACGCTCTCCGCGGCAAGTATCAGCACCTACTCCGACAGATCTGGTCTTCAGAACTGTCGGGGAAGAACAAGGTGTCTGCTACAAATATGCTTGCCGTTCCGATCCTTCTCTACTCTTTCGGAGTAGTGAAGTGGACTAGAGAAGAGCTGCGTCAACTCGATGTAGTAACCCGCAAGAAGATGCATCTCAATAGGAGCTTGCATCCTAAATCGTCCGTTCCACGGTTATATCTCCCACGACATCGGGGAGGCCGTGGACTCTTGAGCTTGGAGAGTCTCCATAGCAGGATGGTTCTGGAGGGAGCATGTAAGGTCATCAGGAGTTCGGATCCCCTCCTCTGCATGGTCCGAAACCATGAAAATGCAGAGGTAGGAGCTTTTCTCTTTAAGGCAGCACGGAGAGCAGCCGATGAACTTGGTCTCATCTTCGACGTCGAGCGGGTAAACCCCGACTCTGTCACCGAGTTGGAACCCGTTCGACTAAAAGCCCACATTAAAGCTGCAGAACACAACATCCTTCTGCAGCTCCATAAGGATAAGCCATTGCACGGGATCTTCTATAAAAATATAGAAGACCTCGGCTTATCCGAAAGGCTGACCTTCGCCTTCTTAAGGTCAGCTGGGCTGAAGTCTGAGACCGAGGGATTCATAATGGCTTGCCAGGATGGTGTATTTAACACTCTCGTCTATCGACGTCGTGTCATGGGTATGGAGGTCCCTGATGTCAGCTGCAGGGCCTGCCGCAGGGCGCCGGAGACTGTAATGCACTTACTGTCGGCTTGCCCGACATACGCAGTCTCGGCCTATATTCATAGACACAACGCAGCATTACGAGTGCTTTACTATCATTTAAGGCACTCGTATGGGATAGACGAAACACCAGTGCTGCCTTACGTTCCGGGGGATATTGAGTCCGTTGTGGGGAATGAGAAGTGCCTAATTTATTGGAACTACTCGTTTCCCACCGTCAGGCAAATACAAGCCAACAAGCCTGACATAGTACTCCTCGACCACCAACTCAAGACAATGTATGTCGTGGAATTCTCAGCTCCCGCTGAGAGCAACATTGTCTTGAAAGAGGAGGAAAAACGGACAAAATATCGAGATTTGCTCTTCGAACTCCGCAGGCTTTATCCAGGCCATTCTGTTAAAATAGTGGTACTGATTATAGGAGCCCTCGGTGGAATGAGACAGACGCTGCTTTCAGAACTAAAGATCATACCGGCATGCCGAGATTTGGCAGAGATCTTAGCCGGCAGAATGCAGAAGGCTGTCATCCTCGGTTCATTACGTCTACTCAGGGCACACGATTCGCGGACCCGGTAGTCACTCACCCCACGGGCGTGGGGAGTGGCTATTGGTATTACCAGCTCCCCTCTGTGAGGGTCGGAGCCACAGAGTAGGGTGACTGGTTTTTTGTAAAAAAAAAAAAAAAAAAAAAAAAAAAAAAATTTATTGATCCTTTGTATACTACAAACATTGTAAATAGGATACGTCAAAACGAGATACAGAAAATGCACAAACTATATAACAAAAAAGAAGAAACGTAGAACTGTACATGTATATATTTAAAATCGGAAAAATACCACACTATCAAGAGACTTTGTTTTTTAAAAATACTATAAATTCAGTAATTGAATAAAATGGTTCAGTGATGAGCAGTTTTTTTAAACGTCTTTTAAAAATTATTAAAGTAACACTGCTTCGAACATCTTCAGGTAGTGCATTAAACAGATGAGATCCTGCATACAGAGGTGATTTTTTGTAAAATTCGTGCTTTAATGACGTAATGTTATCTTTGCCTCGTGTGTTGTATGAGTGAATATCACGGTTGATAATAAAATTGTTTTTTTTCGTGTATATAAAAGTTAACAGTTTCCAGAGATATATAGAAGTAATAGTGAATATTTTGTTAGCTTTAAAACAGTCACGACAGGACGACCGCTGGGGTATATTAAATATCAAACGTAAAATTAGTTTTTGTAGAACAAAAACTCTACTAACATCTATTGACTGTCCCCATAGGACAATGTTGTAAGCCAGCGCCGAATAGACAGATGCGTAATAAAAGTTTAACAACACTGATTTATTCATTGAGTTTTTTAGTTGGATTAATAAAAAGAAGCTTTTATTTAGTTTGTTGCATACGGTCTCAATATGCAGGTCCTTATTGGCCCTTTCTTTTTTGAAGGTAATATGAACAGCATGCAGTTTTTATAGCTCCTAAGAAATGAATTTTGGGATATTCTACATGAACTTCCAATACAAGAAAGAGTAAATCTACATTTTCAATTAGATGGAAGCCCTGTCCATAATGCCAGAGTGGTTACCAGATGGCTGAATGCTAACTTTCCTTATCGATGCATAGGTCGTGGTGGCCCGTTAATTGAATCGCCACACCGATCCCCGGACTTAACACCGATGAACTTCTTTTTATGGGGTTTAATGAAATCTAAAGCTTACAGGTCACGCCCGAGTAATAGAGAAGATTTGTGTGAAAGAATAAGATAAACTTGTGCAGAAGTTACCCGGCAACAATTACAGAATGTCGTAAAACGGCGGCCTTGTGGAGGCTACAAAAATTTAAAAAGTTTTAGTGTAATATTGTACAATGTGTAATTTTTTTTATTTAATAGGTATCTAATTATTATTACTTTTAATTGTTCATACTTATGTTTTTAAGTCCAATATGATTAAGTTTGTTTAAATGACAATATTTATTAAAACTATTCACTTAATTTATCTTTCTTTTGTTTAGTTTTCATGGGTTACTTCTATTTTTAGAAAAAATCAAGCAAAAGTTACTATGAGCCTACATTAATTTTGTCATAAATCTGTCATTCTTCAATATCTTTTCGTGAAACTTGGGATTTACCCATTCGAGAGGTTACTGAATCCAGTTAAAATTTCAATAAAAAAATCGCTAATCAAATTTATCTCAAAGTTGTTGTCATAAAGTGGAGTTTTCGATGGTTTATCACTTAAAAAAAGCGTTAACATAGGATTATAAATACATTTTTTACAGAGAGGTTTCCACTTGAAATGGATCACACTGTATATAGGGGGCAAGACGATGTGTATAGATGCTCTCAAAATGTACATAACAATATGCTCATTATATATGTTTCAATTAAAGTTTTCAATACCCTCAGCACTGTACCAGTATTATAATGTAATAAATAAAAAATCGTACCAAAGTTCCACTTCCAACGACGGCAATTCGGGCAATTGCTCCTACTGAAAAATTTATATTAACTTTGGCTGGATTTGCGTAGTATTTCTCTCGGTAGCTGAAGCATAATAATATCAATATTGATGAGTGCAGTAAACTAAGTAGAATTTCCCACCCAAAGAGCTGATTAAAAGTAGCAACCAGTTGATTTGTCACACCATATAGACAAGAAACTTTCCTAGCAGTTTTTATTGTCGTTCCATTTCTTTTGTTTATGCATCCTTTCACCTAGTGCTTGTTAAGGTTCTGATATTTGCATTTAATAGCCAACGCTAAGTTGTAGATCATCAATGTTTTTACATGTTTAACATATATTAAATATAGATTATATATTTCAAATCCCATAACTTTAGTGGAAGGTATAATCCACATATTTAGTACAAATAGCAAATTTAGCATAACGAGAATATTTGACACAATGAATTGGGAATAAAAGTTCTTCAAAGGAGATTTCTCAATTACGCTATTTGCTCTGAGTTGATTCTCCAAACGGAAAAATGTGTTGAACATGAATTTCCAGTTGTTCATATTCCAATATCCAGACCCTAATACAGTTATTATGTTTAAAGTAAGCATCACAGCTATGTTCATAAACCTTAACAGATAAGAAGTAGATGTCACTATTTGAATATCTTTTGCCCATATGAAATATACGCTATAGAATATTAAAACTATTGAAGCCGAAACTGTTATTAGAGTGTAGAATTTGTAAAGTTTGCTTTTGACGATATCATTTCTGTCAAAATCGTAACTTGGAACTATAGATAATAAGGTCCCATATTTACATGCCGCTTCCAAAAATCTAATATTATTTCTGCTGTATTTTAGGTGCATGGTGAGCTCTTTCTGGTTACTTAATATGTACTACAAAAATTTTATTTAAATAACTTCCGTTCAATCAATACACACATATTAGGGAATTATGCAAACAAGACATACCATTAGTTTATTAAAGATGGTAGAGGGTATTTACCATACCCCCCCCCCCTACTAAATCTATTAATTATTGCTCACGCACTCATGATATTATTTAATTTTTCTATTAAATGCTGCTGTTTTCCGGATATTTGGAAATACTCCAAAGTCTGTCCGGTGTATAAAAAGGGAAATAAAAATGTAATAATAAACTCCCGTCCAATAACTATAATCTGTACCTTTGGCAAATCCGTTGGAATACTATTACATAACTCTGTTAAAAATTTCATTTCCAGTCAGCAATATGGATGAAAGCTCGCTCTACTACTTCCAATCTTATATGTGCTACACAACTCATATCTGAGTCCATTGACATGCAGATGCAAATGGACGTAATATACTTTGACTTCACGAAAGATTTTGATAGGCTTAATCATAACATATTGATTGCAAAACTTTACAAATTGGGTATTTCTGACCTGCCCATAACCTTAGTTAGATCTTATCTAACTGATATACTTCAATATGTCGCGTATAATGGATTTAAGTCCTATGATTGTGGCTCATCTTCAGGTGTTTCCCCAGGGATTTGTTCTTGGGCCACTGCTTTTCAATATACTTATAAATGACATAGGCAATACTTTTGATGTACACTTCTGAATGTATGCTGATGACATGAAGTTCTACACAAAATCTCTTTTTTAAAGGACTGCATTATAATGCAAGATAATATCTCTAATCTGAATTTCTGGCGCGTTAAAAACAATCTATCGTTAAACGTGCTAAAGTGCAATGTAATATCATTTACAGCTGGATATTCTGAGTGTACCTACGAGTACACGCTGAACGACAACTATTAACTCAACCGTTTACGTTTAAAGACTTTGGTATAACTTTTGACAAAAAACTAACTTTTGTCGGCCATATCGATACGTCTGTAGGTGACGTAAACAAAACTTTAGGTTTTATCACACGTAATGGCCGCGATTTCTCTAATACTTCAACTTTAAAGTTATTATACTGAGATCTAAGCTAGAGTTTGCATCTCTTGTTTGGCAACCCGGCTATAACGCTCGTGTTACGAAATTAGAAAACGTGCAGCGACACTTTCTTGTCTCTATTTCAAGTCTCTAAATACGTATCCGCCCATCAGTTTGCCTCAATAAAACCTGCTGGATAAAGGAGCTCTCATGCCAGTCGTCACACACTACTTGCAGACTGCAGTTTCGAGCTGTTGGCTCTCGTCAGTGCAAGGTAGGCATGTGTTCGGCTGGTGTTTGTTGCAATCGAAGCATTACCGTTTTGATGGTAATATGCAATTATTACACTTAACGTGCCAGGCTTGTAACTTGTAATTCAGCGCTCGACGAGGCATATAGTCCGGAGAGTAGCTGTTGATTGCAGTCTGGTTACGTTCCTTATAGTAAAATAAGGATTTTATAGAGGAGTTTGCGACTAAAAATATTATGTTTTATTATTCCGCCCTCTAAAAGCACATTTGAACAATACTAAGAATATTTTAATTAAAAGAATCGTACCAAATTTGCACTTCCAACGACGGCAAAAGTGGCTAAAGTTCCCGTCGAAAAATAAGTATCAACTTTATCTGGATCAGTGTAGTATAACTCTAAGTGGCTGAAAGTTAATAATATCAAAATTGATGAGTGCAGTAAACTGAGCAGAAATTCCCATCCAAATAATTGGTTAAAAATATCAACCAATTCACTTATCACTCCATATAAATGGGAAACATTTCCAACAGTTTTCATTGCTCCTATTCTTCCGTTTAAACATGCTTTTACCAACAGTTTGTTAAGGTCCTGATACTTGCATTTGATAGCCAATGCTATGTTGTAGGTGATCACAGTTTTAACATACTTGATATATATCAAAAAAAGATTGTATACTTCAAGCAGCATAATTTCAGTTGAAGAAGGCTGAAGCAACATAGTTTGCACAAATACCAAACTTGATATAACCAAAATGTTAGACAGGAGGATCTGAAAATTAAAATTCTTCAATATGTTTCTCTCGATTACACTTTTTGTACCCATTTGATCCTCCAAACATAAAAACGTGTTCACCATATGTTTCCATTTGTCCATATACCAATACGCAGACCCAAGAGTAGTTATTATACTTAAAATAAACGTCACATATAAATTTAGAGAGCTTAAAACTGAAATAATAGGTGTAAATAATTGAATTTGTTTAGTCAATGCATAATATGTGCTATGGTATAACAAAACTATCGAGGTAAAAACTGTGACCAGAGCGTAAAACTTGTACAGCTTACTCCTAACGATAGTATTCCTATCGAAATCATAGCTTGGAACTATCGACAAAAACGACCCATATTTAAATACTACCTCCAGAAATCTAATATTATTTCTGCTGTAATTCAGATGCATGGTAAACGCTTTCTGGATACACATAGCTGCGCGTACTCAATAAAAATATAAAAGGGAGCTATAAATAATGTAAATAAGTCGCACCATTAGCTTATTAAAGATAAATTTTCAATATGGCCGAGGATGTTTGCTATTAAACTTTTTTATTAAGCCAACATCTAATAGAAAGCTGTATGTTGGGTTCTGAGCTATAAAAATAAAGATAAAATAGATAATAACCAGTTTGTTCAGTCTATCTATCCAAATAGGAATTCATTAATTTTATAATTCAGTAATAATAAATTTTTGTTGTTTTTTCTTCTCCTAATTGCCGAACCAAAAATATAATTTTTAGTTGGCCATTAAGTGACTAGTACACGTTTTACATGGCCTATGTCCATTTAACAGTTTTATATAAAAACTAGAGTCTTGTGTATATTTAGCACGATCTGTATAACATTTCTGATTCACTTTTTGTAAGTGAAACTGTTTTCAACTAACAGAATTTTACTTGTGTAACTGCTAAACCATTTCACACTGTTTTTTGTATTTAGTTTTATATCTTAGGAACTCAGACATGTTCTATTCACTATTATGTATCTCTGTTTCGTTGTAATACAGCGTTATTCCAGGAAACAATTGTCTACAAAACATTTATTTACATGAAATATCTATTTTTCAATTTTTATATTTTTGTTTACTATGTTAGTACATATGGTTATTTTCCTTACCTTTTCTCGTTACTATATATAGTATATCCTATAAGATGTAATATATTTACTGAGTTCACATAATAGTCAACACGTTTTACTATTTATTTATATCTGTTCATATTTGTGGTTATGTATAAAATAGAAATTACCAACTGTGGTATGGAAGGAATAAAAACTTTTATTATAGATTCCTTTTATCGATCACATGCCACTATTTTAGTTGTGAGTAAAGAAAATTGTAGAATTTGCGACCTGCAAATTGTTGCGCTTAACTCAACCATTAACAGATGGCCATACTTGTACTATTTCTATATTTTTATAGCTTTCAATTTAATTAGGGAATTAAATTTGCCAAGTTTATTTTTTGGTAGCGTTATTTCCCAGTAAGCAGGACAAAAAGTTTACCTTATGAGTAAAACTCACCAGGAAATCATTTGCTTGCAGCCTTTATACTGATTCGAACGTATATAATTTTTAACTGTGGACTTTAGTAATTGATATTACAATTTTTATATCCCAGTTAACAAGTGTTTAACATACAGGTAATTTCATTTATTACTCATTTAAAATTTAATTAATCTTCAATTTTTGTCTTTGATGTAATTTCAATTATTTTTAAAATAAATTTAAATTCAAGGTCAATTCTTTTTAACTTAATAAGTAGTTAAAATACTATATGTACCACATGGTTTTAAAATTTTTTTTTTCTTTTTCATTTTTTTGGCAATTTCTAGTCTAAGAAATCAGCTTTTGTACATACTTATATTCTTAAATGCTTAAATGCTTAGATGCTTATATATTGTATTGTTCTATTTTTATTGAACTTAATAATTTGCAGTACTAATCAAACTTTAACTTGTTTATTTCCAATAGATAAACCCAATAAAAAAACTTTAAAACCAAAAGATCAAATTAAAATCTCTTACCTTTTGATCCGAAAGTATGTCGAATTTATTTAATGGGCCGGCTAGCTTATCTTTTCCTTCAGGAGCAGGTTCAAATTCAGTACCTGTTTTAAAATGAAATTTTATTAAAGTAAAATTTTTAATCTGATATAAGTAATTTATTTTCCTTGATAGATAGATAATTTACCAGTTTTATAACAGGTTCGAAAGTCTAATACACTATTTAAATTTTAATATACAACCTTGTCCAAAATTAAACACACAAAAACCTTCCTTCTTCGTAGCTACACTCTTCTCTTTCCAAATCCAACAATTCTCCTTTCATTAATTCTTCACCTTATCTCGTCCTTATCTCCTCTGTAATTCCTATCCACAATAACACCTCTACCTTCTTATTTACAGTCTATTTTTACTCTTCTTCGTTGATCTCCACAATTTCTGATTTTTTAAATCAATTTAAAATTATTAATCCTTGTTTATTATTTTTTCTTCTTCACTCCCTAATTTTCATTTGTTCTTTTTTTTCTTAAAATTGTTTTTCCAATTTTACAACCTCTGTTTTATCTGTTGTTTGTTGTTCTATATCACTAAATATCAAAGTACCCAAAATAAACAAAACAAAACACCATATGAATTTTGATCAATTTCATTCCGAACATAACCTAACTTAAGCCTCCTTGTCTTTCTCCAGGAAAACATTTACCAACTATAAAATAAAATTTCCTACTTAAAAGAAATGTCATAATGAGTTAAATGTCAGAGAAATTATTTCAACTACAACTTAATAACTACTAACATAGATGTCAGTATCAAACTTACTGTTGACATCAAATAAAAACTTAAAAACTATTAAAACAACTCTAAACAAGTATTAACATTCTAAAACACATACCTTTCGGATCTTTAGCTAATTTAAATAAATTTTGAAAACCATCTAAAGGAAACAAACAAATTCAAACCCTGATTCAGCAAATAACACAAACATGCACTCTTCGTAATCGTCCAATATGCGAATACATAGCAATATATTTATATGTATTTATATATGTGCATAAACGTCAGATAGAAATGTACGTCACGTATATTCCCCCTATAATAGAAAAAATAAATCTGACAAAGAATCAATATTGAAATGTACTTTTTTGAAGGCGGGTTTGACATGAGAATCAGTAATATCGTCTAATAAGTACGTAGGCTTGATTCTGCCAAGACCGACAGTAAAGTGCTTTCCGCGTTTAAGAACCGTAATAATTTTGTACCAAAAAAGGTCCTCGTACAAAGGGGCGAAAGATGGTTTCATTCTGTCCTGACAAATGAAAATATATTTACAAGAAGTGACGTCAGGACTGACGAAAGTTTTGTGGGCGAAATTTGGTTTACGGGATCTGGGAAGTACTGGTATGTGACTTGATAAAATAATCGCCAGGGAGTCGCAAGGTTCGTCCGTAAACAAGCTCAGCAGATGAACGAAATAAGTCATCTTTAGGCATGGCGCGTAAACCCAATAAAATAATTGGCAATTCATTATACCAGTGAAGTGCATTGGCTCTGAATAACAATGCAGTCTTCAGGGTTCTATGGAATCTCTCAACCATACCATTGCTTTGAGGATGATATGTTGTCGTGTTAATCCGATGGAATCCTAAAAATTAGGAAAATTCGCGAAGTAAATTTGATTTGAACTGGACATCTTGATCTATAGTGACAGTTAACGAAACGCCAAAACGACAGATAAATGGCGAGTCTAACGTGGAGCCTTTTCAGCATGTGTGAAAAGAGCCCTAACAATGGCTTGTGATCGGTAAAACAGGTAAAAATGCGAGCTACTAACAAATGTTTAAAATGTTTGATTGAAGCATAAAGTGACAGCAGTTCTCTGTCGCAAGTGGGATAATGTTTTTGAGTATTGGTTAATTTGCGGGAATGGAAAGCCAAAGGGGCAGTTAAATTATAAAATTTTTGTTCTAGGATTGCGCTCATAGACACATTTGAGCAATCTACAGCTATTATACGTTAGGTACCTTGGAAGCAAAATGGCCAATCTCCAAATTGCTGTTTTTGCTGTAGATTTGGCAACAAATAAATTAGTAAATCACAAGCATGTCATAAGAATTTACTACTATGGCCAAACAGTAGAATAAAACAATCAAGGTAAATAACTAAAGCCATGAATTAGTGATGGTATCATTACTTCGATACATGAAAGGGATAACCTTAGACAAAAATTAAAATAAAACCCTTATAATATAGATTAAAGAGGAATATACCATACATAGAATAAATAAGGTGATTAAAGTAACAAAATATGACTATATTAAGTGAAAAATTAAAGCTGGCAGTGACATAAAAAGAGTATGATCAATAATCAAAGAGTCGACTAACGAAAATGTATCATGAAATTATTTAATCACGTTCATGGCTCTGCCCAACTAAATTTTAAACAGTTCCAATAAACAGTGGTCATAAACCTTTCTGGTTCACCCTTAAAACGCCAGCCAAATATATGTTTACTCGTGAACAAATGAGTGACTTGCCATGTCTTCCGTTTCTTTAAAGCATTAGCTTTAAATAGGAGAATCTCTTCTTAATATGTAGATTGGGATTATGCGTCAAGGATAATTAAATAACGTTATCATATCCAAATTATTTATTTTTCACACAAAAATACGATACAATAATAATAATTTTTTTTTCAAAACATATCAGAGTTAATCCACCCAGAATATTACAATATATTTTACAATATCATTGTATCAAACAAATAATTGCTTGTGCATATATAAACACATTCAATAATTAGCTACATGGTGTTTAGGAATACCATTTTAGTTTTTAGGGAATGAATCCCTGGCTGAAAACCCAAGTACTAGGCCAGCTCGCTCACCGGATCTGAGCTCATTGGATTTATTTGAAATCAAATATTTTTAAATTTTTGACTGAATATAGTGTTTCGTTATTTTTTAATTTGGTAAATGAATTGTTTTTAAATAGCAATTTGGTATCGAAATCAGCTTTTGTCAATGGTGATCACATGATTATCATAGAAGATAATTTTTAATAAATCTACAGTTACATAATAAACGTTATTTTAGATTATATTTAATGCAAGTGTTTAATTAAGCTTCATTAAACTGTAGAATTACAATAAAGTATGTTGTGGTTGCACTGATCAACGCCAAAAGCGTCTGGCGATTTATTTCAAAAAATCCAGCAGCAGTAAAAGCAGGCTTATTGTTAATAGCTTGATTTGCCAAATGTATGAGCTCTTGTCGTTCATCAGAAGATGCTGGGAATTCTTGTTGATACTTGTAGCAAATCGGCACTATATTTTGTGCTTCTTGAACGGCCCAATCGCAGGTGAATATGATGAGTAATGGATCGACCTAGAAAAAAAGGACTTTATGGTTTGCAAGAATGGAAAATTTGATCAGCATTAGAAGCTGAATCTATCTATTGGGTCAAATACAGTTGAGAGATATCCACAATAGATGAAATAATAATAATAATAATAATGCTCCGAGGGATATTGAGTCCGTTGTGGGGAATGAGAGGTGTCTAATTTATTGGGACTACTCGTTTCCCAAGGTCAGGCAAATACAGGCAAACAAGCCTGACGTAGTCCTCATAGACCACCAACTCAAGACAATGTTCATCATAGAGTTCTCGGCTCCCGCGGAGAACAACATTGTCTTGAAGGAGGAAGAAGCTTCATAAGGATAAGCCATTGTACGGGGGTCTTCTATAAAAATATAGTAGACCTCGGCTTATCCGAAAGGCTGACCTTCGCCTTCTTAAGGTCAGCTGGGCTGAAGTCTGAGACCGAGGGATTCATAATGTAAATCTAAAATACGGTGCCCAATATGTGCTGGTGAGCACAATGTAAAAGATTGTAATAATAAATCATTAAAGTGCCCCAACTGTTTAGATTACTCTATTACTAATAAACTTGAGCTTAATGTCGAACATGCTGCATGGGACAACAACTGTTTCGTATATAAACAAAAAATTAATGAGTTTAAGGCAAAAATGTCATTTTCTGCATAACTAGGCGTGAAAACAAACAAGAATATTTCAAATAACAATGATCCAAGTATAACAATAACCCCAATCGAAACCACTGCCTCTTCACCAACTCATATCATAAACATATATTATCAAAATGTACGCGGGTTGAACACAAAATTAAAAGACTTATTTCTTGCCTCTATGGCATGCCATTATGATATATATGCTTTCACAGAGACTTGGCTAAACTCGCAAGTACTGAATACAGAAATATTGTCCTCTAATTATAATATCATACGGTGTGACCGGAACTTTACGGAAACTAATAAAAATAAAGGCGGCGGTGTACTAATTGCGCTAAATATTAAGTATATTTATGAGGAACTTAATGTCAGTCTTATACGTGAGATATTTCCTCAAATAGATATAGTTGGTGTTAAAGTGACCTTTCATTTTCAAAATATTTTCATTTTCATCCTTTATATCCCCCCAAATTTACCGTATGCATCCTACCAAGGTCTTTTTGAATGTATTGAGTCTCTAGACTATTTAAACGATGAAAATATTTATTTTATAGGAGATTTTAATGTCCCAGAGTATAACAATCAAAATATTGCACCAAGCAGTCGTGGAGCTGCTGTACAACACTTTTCTGAGTACCTTGACCTCAAACAATTTAATAATGTACTAAATACTAATGAGACTACTCTTGATTTGGTACTGTCAAATGCAAATTGTGACGTAAACAGATCATTAGAGTGTCTATTAATAGAGGATTTACATCATCCCCCCTTAGAAATATCACTAAAAATTACTAATTCTTATCCTGAAAAGTTCCCATGTAATTTAATGGAAATATATAACTTTAAAAAAGCCAATTACCCTCTCTTATATGAAAATCTATTTCAGATAAACTGGTCATTTCTAACTGAACTAAATGACGTTAACATGGCTTGCACTGCTTTTTACTCTAAACTAACTGAAATTTTTGATCAATTTGTGCCTAAATCTATTCCCAAACAACCCAAATATCCAACTTGGTACACAAATGATATTGTAAGAGATATAAAGCAAAAAAATATTCAGAGGAGAAAGTATAAACAAACAAAAAGTGAAGATGATTATAATAAATTCAGGAACATGAGAGAGAAAATAAAGCAGGACGTAAAACAATCATATGAAAATTATTTATTGAATATTCAAAATAATATAAAAAATGATCCAAAAAAATTTTGGTCATATGTAAACAGTAAAAGGAATAGTAGCGCCATTCCTGATAATATTGCATATAATAACATTCGACAAACAAATCCTCAAAATATTGTTGATGCTTTTGGAACCGTTTTTCAATCGGCTTATCTTAATCCTAATAATAACAGCAATAAATATCCCCCCTGTGGTGATGTAAACAGTAATAATTTATGCATAACGACGTTTTCGGAATCGGACGTGCTAAAATCGCTTAAGAAGATAAAACCCAAATTTACTAAAGGTCCAGACAATATACCTGCATTTATAGTTAAGGACTGTGCACATGTCTTCGCCCTGCCCCTTAAAATAATTTTTAATCTGTCCCTGAAGTTACAGGTATTCCCTGATGTATGGAAATACTCTCGTTTATGTCCTGTTTATAAGAAAGATAACAAATATAATGCTGAGAATTATAGGCCAATAACAATAATTTGCAATTTTGCAAAAGCTTTTGAGTTTACCTTGAATGCGTCATTATCCAGGCACGTACAAAATCAGATCGTAACAAATCAACATGGATTTGTACCAGGTAGATCCACTGAAACTAATCTAACCTGTGTTACACAATATCTTTCCGAAAAACTGGATGACAACAAACAGGTTGACATTATCTATACTGATTTTTCCAAAGCTTTTGATCGCTTAGACCACGGTATTCTGATACAGAAACTAAATAATTTCGGATTATCGTTAGCATTATTAGATTTAATCACTTCATATTTAACAAACAGGCGACAGTATGTAGAATACCGTGGTTTCAAGTCTTTTGATATTATAGCTAGCTCAGGTGTTCCTCAGGGATCGGTACTGGGACCACTACTGTTTAATATTTTTATTAACGATATTGTTATAGACCTGGATGTTTCAAGTCTATTATACGCAGATGACTTGAAAATCTATCATGTAATTGAAACTGAGGCAGATTGTGATAAGCTGCAGAATAACTTGGATAAGATAAATCATTGGTGTATATTAAATCAATTGCCTCTTAATGTATCTAAATGCAACGCGTTTACATTTTGTAGAGCCCGCACTCATGTCACCTACAATTACCATTTAAATAACCAAGAGTTACAAAGACCTGATATCATTAAAGATCTTGGTGTTACTTTTGACAGAAATCTAAGTTTCAATGAGCATATGAACTTAACTGTATCGTCAGCGTTAAAAAACTTAGGGTTCGTAATTAGGAATTGTAAGGGTTTTAATAATACGGACATTACGAAACTGTTATATTTTTCCTTTGTGCGGTCGAAACTGGAATATTGTTCACTGGTATGGTCTCCGGGATATGCTACATACATAAACAATATAGAGAACATCCAGCGTCGTCTGGTTAAGTATTTATGTTTTGTTGAAGATGGCAACTATCCTACAATCGGTTACCCACAAAGCATTATGTTAGAAAGGTTTCACATATCGAGTCTACAAAACAGAAGAATGGCACACTCCGTGGTATTCTTATATAAAATTATTCACAATATCTTTGATTGCTCATCTATTTTGGAACAACTATGTTTTCGGGTACCTCGTATAGAAAGTAGAAATCGTGAAACTTTTTATCTCGTTACCCCTCGGACTAATCTATTAAAAACTTCACCCATATATTTTATGTGTAAAAATTATAATTCGCTGCAAAATGAGCTTGATATATTTAATTGTAGCCTTGCCTCGATAAAAAATCTATTATCTGTGTAACATGAATATTAGTGTATAAAAAACTTAATACTATTTGTATGATAATTGTATCTTTTCTCTGTCTTTTTCACCTATTCTGTTTTCTATAACTCTACATTCTGTTTATTGTATTTATTATATTCTACTGATCTGTAATATTTGTACCTTATATACATTATTATTGTAATTGTTCCCACCCTGTAACTGGTTACCTGTTGGGTGGTTGTATCTAATAAATAAAATAAAATAAAATAAAATAAATAAATAATGGCTTGCCAGGATGGTGTATTTAACACCCTCGTCTATCGACGTCGTGTCATGGGTATGGAGGTCCCTGATGTCAGCTACACGGCCTGCCGCAGGGCGCCGGAGACTGTAATGCACTTACTGTCGGCTTGCCCGACATACGCAGTCTCGGCCTATATTCACAGACACGACGCAGCATTACGAGTGCTTTACTATCATCTAAGGCACTCGTATGGGATAGACGAAACACCAGTGCTGCCTTACGCTCCGGGGGATATTGAGTCCGTTGTGGGGAATGAGAAGTGTCTAATTTATTGAAACAACTCGTTTCCCACCGTCAGGCAAATACAAGCCAACAAGCCTGACATAGTACTCCTCGACCACCAACTCAACACAATGTATGTCGTAGAATTCTCAGCTTCCGCTGAGAGCAAGATTGTCTTGAAAAAGGAGGAAAAACGGACAAAATATCGAGATTTGCTCTTCGAACTCCGCAGGCTTTATCCAGGCCATTCTGTTAAAATAGTGGTACTGATTATAGGAGCCCTCAGTGGAATGAGACAGACGCTACTTTCAGAACTAAAGATCATACCGGCATGCCGATATTCGGCAGAGATCTTAGCCGGCAGAATGCAGAAGGCTGTCATCCTCGGTTCATTGCGTCTACTCAGGGCACACGATTCACGGACCTGGTAGTCACTCACCCCACGGCCGTGGGGAGTGGCTATTGGTATTTATTACCAGCTCCCCTCTGTGAGGATCGGAGCCGCCACAGAGTAGGGCGACTGGCTTTTTGTAAAAAAAAAACATGTAATAAACACCACAGAAATTAGACAACCCCCAGAAGCCAGAAAATTGTGCGGAAGGGGGTTACACATTGAAAAAACGCAGGCATACAACCATTTCCTAGGACAGTGCCGGTGCCTGGATTCGAACCCGGCGGCACGATACCCGTGTGATTAATCGCGATTGCCACCTCGCGCCTTAACGAACGCAGCTATCGGCCAGACAATGGCCGCCCATCTGTATGTTCAAATTATTAAGATTCATATTGTTCTGCGCTTATTGTGCCTAAGGGTTTAGTTTTGTAAACGTTGTTTTTCAGATAACCCGACAAGAGAAAATCAAGTAGCATTGAATCCGGCGTATTAGCCGACCACTTCAACGCATCGCTCCTAATTTCTAAATTTTATATGTAATAACAAAATAAGGATTTTCTTTATTTAAAAAAAACAAAATTCGCTATCTCTTACAAATAATATAAAATAGCAATAATATAAAATTTCTTACCAGAGATGTAATCCCAAACATAACAAGTGACATAACTATAAGCGTCGGAAAATAACTAGCAAAAATTTTATGGCTTGTGAAGTACGTATTGATGAAATTAAAGCATGTTAAGATA
Organism: Leptura quadrifasciata; assembly: GCA_963675555.1. NCBI lineage: Eukaryota > Metazoa > Arthropoda > Insecta > Coleoptera > Cerambycidae > Leptura > Leptura quadrifasciata. Next base: position 4,480,104 of record OY776681.1, on the reverse strand, counting down.
AATATCGATGAATGCAATAGAATCAATAGAATTTCCCATCCAAAAAGTTTATTAAAAGTATTCACCAGTCCGTTCATCACCGTATACAAGCAAGATACCCTCCTGATAGTCTCGGTTAGTTTTATTTTCCTATTAAAACAATTCCATCTCAGGAAATTGTTCAAATCTTCATATTTACATTTAACTGCCAATACTATATTGTACATTATGGTAGTTCTCACAAATTTCACATACATTAGAAGAATATAATAAATATCTATAAAAAGAGAAGCGGATGTCTTCTGTTTTCTTCCCAGGAAGTGAATTATTAATGAAACGATTAAAATCAACACAACCAACAAATTTGCAAAAATAAATTGATACCATGGATTGTTCAAAACTGATCTTCGTACATTTCTTATTATTTTAATTTTCCTTTCGAGATATGTAAATGTTTGAAACAACGTCTTCCAGGTATCTACTTTCCAAAATATTGAACCCAAAAAAATTACCATGCTGATATTGAACATGATAATTATATGTAGAATATTCAAAAATCTTAAGAATGAATAAGATATTAACACATCGCCTGAAAATGTCAGTTGCAGAAAATAGCCAAACATAACGCCAGAAACAAGGATTAAAGATAATCCATAGAAGTTATAAAATTTTCTTTTAGCTATATCATTTTTATCAAAATCGTAACAAGGGTTTACAGACAAGAAGGCCCCGTATTTACAAATGACCTCCATGAATCTTATACTATGTCTACTATATTTCAAATTCATATTATAGGTACGTATTTGTACAAGCGTCTACGTCAAGTGAACTTGAAAACAATACTAACAAGATAATTTTCTACTAATCATATGAGGTGGCTATGTTTAAAGTAAGGTTAGTGACACAAATGTTTACAGACTATTAGTTAATAGGGTAATTCGATAATGTCTTATAACCACAAACTGCGTAAACATCGAATGTTAAGTGTCTTGTCTGGGAAAGATACAATGTTCTCGAATATATGGAATATACTAGATATAACAGGATCATGGTATACCCCCCTTTTCTAATTTAGTTTTGAAGATAATTGATTCAAATTTAGGATATACTACATACATACTAAGCGGCATTTTGTTGTTTTTTGTTTTGTTGTTATTTTCTTTTAGCTGTAACTCTATTTGTATTTATCGTACGTTTTAATACGACATATGAATAAATTCCTTATTAATACTACTAATAAATTGTACTACGGTACTGATATGGGTTCATTTCAGAAAATTTTGGTGAATTTTATTTGCTCATAAATCACGTAATTTAGTGTTTTTAACAGGGTTTCGATTTTTGTAGCAATACGAGGGTCAATTAAAATAAACCATGGCACACTTAAATGGAAAACTAAAAATTATATTATATAAAAAAAATTGATGTTTTAAATGTCACTTACTTGGCATCGTTGGTTTCAGAAAATTAGGCAGAATTCAAAAACGCAATAATATACAGGGTGTTCCTTTTAAAAATCGAAAGTTAGTGTCATATCCGGGAAAACCGAAAACAATCAATTGTATGTCAAAAAGTGCAGCTTATTGTGTATGTAGAATATCGTAAATTTCAATCAATCATCTTCAAAACTAAAGGAGAACAGGATGATGATATACCCCCATCTCATGATCCTGTTACACCCAGTATAGAATTGTAAAACGTAGGGTAACAGTAACATACTTGGTTATTTTTGAACTTCTGCGTTTTACTGGTGTGTTTGTGAAAGTCTAATTTCCCTTATTGACCCACTGGAAACGACCGTTTCTTCACTGAGCCGCTCAGTCCAGCTCACAGACTTTTGAGTGTGTTCAATCACTTTCAACATGAACTGGCGTCCGATAACCAACTAGGAACGCTCGAATGTCAAAGCGACAGTATCTCTCGTTACTAAACGAGAAAAAGACGTCAGAATTTTACACCGTTGGACTTTTTCCTTTTCGTCAACGTAACTTATCATTGCAGTTTGCGTAAATCATTAACATTCTCTTGCTCTTACTTTACTAATAATATAAAGTAACAGTACATAAAATTTCTTACCAGAGTTGTAACTCCAAACATGACAAATGACATAACCACAACCATTGGAACATGGGTAGCCGGCATCAGATGGCTAACAAAGTATCTGTTAATGAAACTAAAGCACGATAAGACAAAAACAGAGGAATGCAATAAAATCAGTAGAACTTCCCATCCAAAAAGTTTGTTAAAAGTATCCACCAGTTCACTTAACACTCTGTACAAGCAGGAAGCCCTTCTGACAGTCTCAGTTGTTTTCATTTTCCTGCCAGGACAACTCCGTCTCAGGAAATTGTTCAAATCTTCATATTTGCATTTAATTGCCAGTATTATGTTGTAGATCATGGTAGTTCTTACAAATTTCACATACATTAGAAGCAGATAATAGATATTTATAAAGAAAGAAGAATTATTCTGCTTTGCTCCCAGAAACAAAGCAATCAACGAACAGATTAAAATCGACGCAACTAACAAATTAGCAAAAATAAATTGATAACAAGGATTATTCAAAAATGATCTTTCTATATTTCTTATTGTTTCGATTTTTCTTTCAAGATGCGTAAATGTTTGAAATAGCTTCTTCCAATTATGTACGTTCCAAAGTATTGAACCCAAAATAGTTACGATGCATATATGAAGCATGATAACTATATGCAGAACGTTCAAGAATATCAGCAATAAGTCGAATATTATCGCATTGCCTGAAAACGAAAGTCGGACGCAATAGCCAAACAAAACACCAGAAACAAGGACTAAGGTTAAACTGTAAAATTTGTAAAATTTTCTTTTAACTATATCGTTTTTATCAAAATCGTAGTAAGGAGCTATTGACAAGAATGCCCCATATTTACAAATGACCTCCATGAACCTTATACTGTGCCTACTATGTTTCAGATTCATATTATATGTACGTATTCGTAAAAGTGTCTATGTCAACTGAACATGGAAACAAGAATAATAAAATTATCTACTGAATATATGAAGCCACTATAAATAAATTAAGCTTTTTGACACTAGTTTACGGGCTATTAGTTAATAAGTTAATTCAATAATGTTATAATTCCAAGCGACGCAAAAATCGAATGATTGAAATTTTTGTATATTAATTGAATTGGGCTTTTTCATTGTCTAATAATAGTAATAATAATAGTATATTGACCAAACAAGAGATACATTTACAATCATATATAATACAACACCACAGAAATTAGACAACCCTTAATTCCAGAAGACAGAGGCTTGTGCGGAAGGGGGTTACACATTGAAAAACGCGGACATACAACCATATCCTCCGACAGTGCCAGTGCCCGGAGCCGGGGCTCGAACCCGGTAGCGCAATACCCGTTCGATTAATTGCGATTCCCATCTCGCGATTTAACAAATCCGGTTATCAACTAGACTAACATACACATAATCAATTGATAAACTAATTTCAGATTAAACTAAACTAATTTTTTCTATTAATAACTTTTAATAGTAGAAATGCTGAAATACTCATATCATAGAAGTATGTAAATTACTTGTTCGTGACGAAGTACAATACATATAGGAAAGGATATTCTTTCCTATTATTTGGGTTTTCTACCACATGTATTATTATCCTTTTCAAAAACAAATCACCGACTCTACAAAATAATAGAATTATTGGAAAAAAGCCTCTGTGTCCGTGACGTTTACGCCAAGGGAATAGTCAGAGGTTATGTTTGGCAAATAATATAAATCGGAATAAACACAGAAATAATGTATTTTGCTGACGTTTCGGAAAGTAATCTCTTTCCGTTTTCAAAGCTTTTTTTGGAAGAACTCTTAGATTGCTGTAGATTCTGTTTATGTTATTTCCATAGATACTTACTACTTACACAGAATATAGAACTGATAATATTTTCTTTTAGATAATGTTGAGTTTGTTAAGTTCCTCTTTTAACATTAGTAGCCAGGTTGTACAATTATCTACAGAACAATTCGATACGCACTTCTCTTCATTTAATAAGATTATTGCTGATTCTTTAATTTTTCTTTTTTTGGTATCTGTTTCTTTTGTTAAAATTTTTGCCGAGTCCCAGCTTATTCTATGTCCGTTTTCCCAAGCATGTTCACAAATCTTTGATTTCTGAATTTCATTATTTCTAATGTAATTCTTGTGCTCATTCAACCTCACACTGAGAGGTCTGGATGACTCACCCACGTAACATTTATTACATTCGCACGGGATATTGTAAATACAGTTTTTTGAATTCTGCTCCCTGTTTACCGGTTTTGTTTTTGTTGAAATAGATCTTAAAGTGTTCCCCGTTTGAAACATCGTCCTAACATCAAATTTGTCACCTATACGGCGTAGCTTTTCCGATAGTCCATAAGTAGAGGAAGTTAGCCGTAGGTCGGTCTCCCCCCACCACTTCACCTTGGCCTTGACCGCACACTTGTGGTCGTTGTGTTCACGGTTACGGCGTCCCCTTAGCCCGGCATAGCAGTTGCCGTGACCTTGACTTTGACCGTGCCAGTTGGGTTTCGGCTTCAAGGTCGGAGTGTTTCTCTTACCCAGAACGATCACTTGCGGTGACCTTGGGCTTGGCTTGAATAGGTTTCAAGGACGAAGCTTCCTCCTTGCCAAGCAACTTGACCTCTAAAACTATATTTGTTCAATACGTATGCAATAAAATGTGGTGGCGTTTGATATTATGTGACGTAGCATACCTTTTCTATAAAATAGTGAAAGGAGTTAATGTGTGGTCATTCTTAACGTCAATTTCCTTGAGTAAAGAAGCAAAGATGTATTCTAACTACAACTAACCAAATGAAGTCTCATAAAAGAACACTGCAACATAGAACAAATTCATGTGTACGGTTGGCGGATGGTATAGAAATTGTCCGAAGTGCTTTCAAATATAGAATTATAACTTACCGAGTGCACAGTGATAATGAGAAACTTGACTATATTATATTTTTCAACGAAATTAGACATAAAATATTGAATGTACTAGAATAAATACTGTTACTTCATAAAACAATGAAAGTAAACATGGCAACGTTTACCAGCTACATATTACAAGCACAAGAAATAGCTGAAATTAAATCGTTTAATACTTCTAAGAAAATTTTAGATCAAGGTGTGGATTTAGACAACGCCCTCAATACTTTTATAGACGTGATGGTTACGCAAACTACGGAGTTTCAAGAACGTTATTTTATTTGGTCTATTTTTGTCATGGTTTTCCTTTAGAACAGTGCTGAATGTGTTTCTGGTTTTATGTTAACACCTGGGGGGGTATTTGTAAAGAGCTTAACCAATTCTATATTGCTTTCTTTAAGGTCTGTTACCTCTTGTTTTAGCTGTCCCATTACATTTTTAATGAGGTCTTTTACTATGTTGATGAAATTTATTCTAATTTCATCCTGCAGATCTTTATTTGTCTCTTCCAACTGAACTATTTTTCCACTTAGCTCAGTATAATTATCTTTACTTAAGTACTTTATTGTAGAATTTAGTTTTGATAGTTCTTAATTTTGGTTTTGCAGCTTCTGGTTTTCTAGTATCAGTTTTTTATTTAATTTCAGACACTTTTCATATTCAAGTTCACATTCTGAACAGAAAAATTTCAGTTTTTTTTGGTCAGATTCATACATCGGTCTTCGGTAGATGATAATGATGAACATTCACTACATAGTCCTTTTTGGCACAAGTCACATGCATGTAGGGATTTTGAGTTAGGGGTACTGTAGCAGGAATATACGGTAACATCGCCAATTACACAACTAGCAATTCCATTTGCGTAGCCAGGGTTGCTAGCGCATTTATTATACACCCTGATGCCCGCACCTTGTGAGGGATCAGTAATCCAGGCACTGTTTGTCGTGACGTGCCTCTTGTTCGGCTCGCTGACGAGTAGCACGTCAGCGTTATACTCCACCCTATGTTGATACAGGAGGTCCTGGGCTACCCGGCTCCTGTTAAGGTTAATTTGAAGATATAATAATAATAATAATAAATCAGTTTATTCTGTAAAATTAGAATAGGCCAGGTGACAATTTGTTGAATTGGTGTAAAACCTGACCTTTGTACGATCATACATCTTTACAAAATACTTAATATATCATCACAAATTAAAAACATATAATGTCTATACAGAAGGGTCGGATAAGTTAAAAAATACATATAATGCATATATAGAAAAAATATATATAAATAAATAAGAACAGAACAAAGTACAGCGGCTAATAATTAATGGTAAGTTGTTCCGATTTTAAGAGTTGAATTATTTTTGCTTTAAAGTTGTTTGGACTCAGTATTTTTAGATCGGATGGTAGTTGGGTAGTTGGTTATATATCTTGGTTGCTTGGTATGTGAAATTCTTCTTGAAATTCTCAGTGTGATGTGCTGGCACTGTTAGTGTAATGTCTCGATTTCTAGTTGCTACTGAGTGCACATCTTCGCGTTTCTCGATTTTGTTTAATAAGTATTCTGGTTTTTTTTTGAGACAATCACATTATGCACCATACAGCATAGATGTAACCACTGTCTTTGTTTCATGTTCAGCCATCCCACTTGCTTGATATATAGACAGACAGATCTGTTCTCTGTAGGGAACATCTTGCGCATACCATATACAGGCGTTTTGAACATTCTGTATCCTGTGTGTGTTTCCTACTTTGAGGGAGGGACCATACACGGAGTCGCAATATTTTAATTTTGACAGTACTAGTGAATCGCTTAGTTTGATTTTGGCATCCTTTGGTAAGTTGACTTTCAAGTGGTACAGACCTCTTAAACTTAAATATGCTGAGCGACACATACTTGACACTTGTTTAGTGAAATTTAATTTGTCATCCATAATAAGGCCGAGATTCCTAACATAATCGCTGAACTTTATCTCATTGTTATTCATCATCAGTTTGAGACCATTGTTGCGTAACTCGTTTCTGTTTTTTTTCACTACCAAAAAGAATTGCATCTGTCTTATTGATATTTAACTGCAATCCATTTTCAAGTGTCCACTGCAAAGTGCTGTTTAGATCATCACTAATTTTTTGGAAAGCTTCATGGCATTTACTCACGTTAAAACTTAACATGAGTTGTAAATCATCTGCATAATAATGAATACAGCAAGATTCAATTTTCTGCTCAAGATCTATAATGAAGACGTTGAGAAGTAAGGGTTCAAGTATAGATCCTTGTGGTACCCCCGATTTAATAGTACACTGTTTTGAAAATATATGTGTGTCTTTCTCGCTAAGCTGAACAGTTTGCTTACGCTCTGTTAGGTAGCTTCTGAACCATTCCCACATTATTCCTCTAACTCCATAGTAGTATAGCTTAGACAGTAATAGCTCATGACTTACACTGTCAAATGCTTTTGACATGTTTAATAGTACGAGCACTGTGATCATGTTATTGTCAGTTGCTGTTATGATATCATCATGTATTTTCAGTAGTGCCGTTGTTGTGCTGTGGTGTTTACGGAAACCTGAATGGGCTTTGAGAAATATATTGTGTGTTTCTAAATAGTCTGTCAATTGTTCATGAACTACTCTTTCCAGAACTTTTGATCCAGGTGGAAGGATACTAATTGGTCTTAAGTCTTTAAATTCTGTAGAATCTTCTTTTTTTAATGGTGGAATAACTTTTTTTTTCCAGGGAGTAATTTATAATGTGACTAAGTTCATTGTTGCAGTATTGTAAGCACATCTTTATCATATGTATTGTGATACCATTCATTCCTGGAGCATTGGACTTTATGCTGTGCACTATTTTTCCTATTTGTTGGCGATCGACAGGTTTAATGGTAAAGTCTTGGCGTTCTGCTATGTAATTGTCATAGTAATAGTTATATAGCATTTCTTCACAAGAGATGTGTCTGGTGCAGTTTATGAAATGATCATTTATTACATTAGCATTGAAATTTTCACTGGTTGCTATGCCGTTACTTTTATTGTTGCTAACGAAACCCCATTGTCTCATTTTATTCCAAAATGCTTTAGAATTTCATGTTCCGTTTAATCGTATGTTCATAATACTTTTTCTTTTCGACGTTGACGGCTCTGTTAGTGTAGTTTCTGATTTGGCAGTAATATTGCCTATCTACTTCTGTCATTGTTCTTTTATACTTTCGATGGGCATTGTCTCGGTCTCTTAGTATCCATTTTAGGTTGTACGTCATCCAGGGTGCCTTCGTTTTTTTTTTTTGCTTTTTGGTATTAGAGGTGCATGAAAGTCAATTAGGGATAAGATACAGGAGTTTAGCCAATTTACTTTGTCATCAGTATTTTCTAGTTGGTATACACGTCCCCAATTCATATTTTTGGCATCTTCAGCGAATTTATCCATTTCGATAATCTTATAATTTCTGCAGAATTTTTGTTCAGTTATCTCCTCTTGGTCAAATTCCAGAAAAGCATATTATATGTCATGGTCAGATAAGTGTGTGATGCATCTTTGGTTCCAGATTCGATTACATTCCACTTTTTTATTTACACATAATATATCAATGAATGACTCGGTATCTGCTGTTATTCGAGTAGGGTGTGTTATGATTTGTTTCAAGTCAAATATGTCTAGCATTGAGATTAGTTGTTCTGTGTTCGTGTTTGTTTGCAGCTTGTTATTATTTAGATCCCCCATGCATATTATGTAATCAAATGCTGTCGATATCTCTGCAAGACTATTTTCTACCTTCTCCAACGATGTTTGCATGCTTGGTCTATATATCACCCCAGTTGCCATTGCTCTTCCTTTGTGTATACAATGAATCCACAGCTGCCCGATTCCTACTTCAATTCCAGTTATTTCATTTAAGATTTTGCCTTTTAGTGTTGACTTAGAGTATATGAGTAGCCCACCTCCTCTGCTATGTGTTCTGTCAATTCTAGCTAAGCTGTAGCCTCCTATCTTCAGTGTGTTGTTCAAATCTTCATTGGTGAGCCATGTCTCACTAACAGCTAGTATATCGTAGTTTTCTTTTTCAATTAATTTTTTTGACCCGACATACTTTATTTCTGATGGATCTAATATTTATGTGCGCAACTTTGAGCTTATGTACACCCTCTTTATTTTGCAGCTTTTGTTTTTTCATAATTGCTGTAGTGTTGGTGTCTGATAGTCGATATTTTTTTATTTATTATTTAACATTCTCTTATAACATGGACAGTTTTTATCCACAGCTGTGTGGCCTACATCGATACCCAGGTTGAATTTGCTATTTGCTTTTGTACAATTTATGCATTTTAGAGTTCTAGAATCACAGTCTTTGTAAGTATGGCTTCCTGAGCAATTTGAGCAGCTTAATTCTGATCTACAGTCTTTGGCGAAATGGTTATAACCTTGACATTTATAGCAACGTAGAAGACTTATGTGATCAAACACCCTGCCTCTTGACCAGCCTATGCATAATCGTTCACTTGTTATTAAATTTTTGTGGATTAGAGAATCAGTTTCTATAATGAGAGTAAATTTTTTAAATTTATTTTCAATTTTTTTCATTATTTTCATATGAAATTCTTCACCTTCGTTTACACTGTTGTGCTTTACTATTTTTTTTATTGTGTCTTCGTCATTTTCCTCTATATCCTCCGCACTAATATTCACCACTTTTATTTTCGGTTTTTTAATCCAGGGGCTTCTATAGTGTAATTGTTACCCATTTCCTGTCTTAACTTATTTTGTAACAAGCCTCTCTCAGTTATGTTTTCACAGCCTATAACTACTGCTCCGTTCGACACTTGTCTGAACTTTGATATGTTAATTCCAATTTCCGCTGGGTTTACTTTTTGTTTGATTTCACTTTTGGTTTGTTCCCTTGCTTGGTCTTTGTGTGGTTTAACCAGGAGAACTCGTTCTGGTTTGTGCTTTACTGCATTTGCATAACCATTCATTTCTGGTAGATTATTTTTCGATTCTGCTTCTTTTAATTTAGCTATCAATTCACTTTTTTCTTCTTCTAGTTTTTTATTTGCCTGTAAATATATCCCATTTTTGTCTTATATCTGCTGTATAATTTCGCTCAGTAAGTAATTTTCCATTTCTAGGGAAGTGAGGTTAGTCACATGTTTTGAGTTATAGGTTATGGTCTTTAAACAACAAATAACTCTAGTTTCATCAACTCTTGTGTAACTTTTTCTTGTGGAGCAGCTATTTTGAAACATTGCTCCACATTTTACACAGACACTGATTTGATTAGCCTTCTTGTTTTTACAACATTTAAAGAAATTTTCGGGAGGATCGCCCGCGCCATCCTCACCTGCCGCCATTTTCTACACTTTTTCTCTGACCGCCATCAAAATGATTGCAGCTACCCTCCACATGGTCCTTGTCACCACACTTAGGACACCCAGGTTTAGCCTTGCGGGCCTTAGTCAGAGCTCTCCTAAAATTGTCACATTTGCCACTTCCAGCTTTATGGCCGGCCTTGTTACAGACCGGGCAGGATTCCTCATTTGTGCAATCCTTTGCGTTATGTCCCTCACCGCCGCATTTGAAGCAGGACTTTGATCTATCCGGACCATCGCACTCAGCTGCTACATGTTCCGATGACCAGCATTTAAAGCACCTCTTGATTCTAAGACGTTTTTCGATCGTACAGTTAACCAGTCCTACCCGAAATTCCTTATCCTGCAGGAGTATATTGGCATCAGCTTTGTCAATCTCCTGGGTGGCCCTGGCGTTTTCGCGTGGCTCGCTGTGTCTAACGGTCTTCCCATCCAAGGTTTCCCAATTTAGATTGGATTGCCTCCATGACCTCTGCCTCGACGGTGTCGGCGTCCAATCCTCGGATATGCAAAGTCTCCAGATTCTCCTCCGCCCCTACTACCCTAGTTTTGATTTCGTTGCCTTCGGTCAAGATCTTATTCATTCCTTCCAAGGCTACTTTATCTTTCTCAGTCGTAATAAGCAGCTTGCCATCCTTGGTACAGCTAAGCCCTCGTATGGCCTTAGTGTACTCACTATCCTTGAGTAGACCCTTTGCTTTACCCAAAAGGGTCTTGTACGTTGTACCGCTCTGCTCGGCAATCAGCGCAAGGGTATTGTACTCCCTTTTCTTCCCCTGCTTAGTGAGGGCTTTGCGGGGTTGCTGGTTTGTATATATCACCACCCGGGTGTCTGTGGCGTGGAATACAGCCTCTGCCATCTTTTTAAGGCGTTCAGTACTGACAAAACTCAGATGGTGGATGGCCACCCATTTGTACTCGCCGGTTTCGGCCTTGACTTTGTGAAGGTTATCCCAAATATCCTCCTCCTTACCGTCCAGCGCGATTCTTATAATTCTCGTGCTCCCGGCTTCTCCTTGTGCAAGCCTCGACCACAGCCTGGTGGTTAGTTCAATCACCTTTAGCGCCTCAGTAATAGTACCGAGTTCGGAGCATCTGTCCTTATACATTTTCTGTATACTTCTCTCCATGTTGCGGTCACCAGGTTCCACCAGCACCACTTTGGTGACGAACTCATTAGTATCGATGAGGTTTCCGACCGTTATCTCGGTGTTCTGGAACAAAGAATTGTCCCATGATTGCTGTGCCGCGCTGACCCATTCTTCATAACTGGTGATTCCCGTTAAGGTGTTAAGTTGTCCTGCTGCACTTCACGCCATGGTTTGTATGCCGACTTCTCGTGTTTCTTTAGGTGTCCCGCTAGTTTGGGTATCAGTATCATGCTTGGGCACCATATTGGACACAAATCGATGGCTGGTGAACCACTCCTTTACGGATGTGCCATCTAGGACGTTGGCCTACTTGCGCAGTCTTAGCGCTATCTCCTTTATCTCACTCTTCGTATTACTATCGATTTTCCACTCTAGGTCATTAATATGCTTCAAAAGCATTTATATTGATTCAGTGATGCTGAAGGCAACAGGGCACTCAATTTTCTTGACCGCCCCGCTGTCTCCCGCCTCAAAGGATACCTCCATTAACTTTCTCTTGTTTAAGCCTTCACTGAGAGAACTACATCTTTCAAGCCTGCTCACGAGATTGAGCCGGCTATGCTGATCACGCTTGCTGCTAATCGTCTTATTAAGAACGTCATCCCATATGAGATCGATTTCTTTTACATTGCCTCCTGCACTTGTTTCAAATCTGCCATTAGGTGTAACCGTCACCCTAGCCTGGTAAACCACTGGAGGTATCTGGCAGTCATTGGATGACGACCCGCAGCACCCTCGCCCCGTGCCGGTACTGAGGTATCCAACGTCTGCACCGTAAACAATTTATCAATTTCCTTGTCCGTCATAGTTATATCAGTTCGCGACTATTTATATAAGAGGTTTTCCCCTCTGTGCTATCCTGTTGGTCCGCGGGAGGTATTTTATTTCCCTCCTACCCACCGGCAGAGCCGGTGAGGGCATTCCCCTATCCGCCACCCGGGGGACGCGGAGGAGGTTACAAGACATATTACTTAAAATGAGATCTAATAGTCTGGTTATTAGCGTTGAGTACATTATTTTGTTGTTTTAGATTAAAAAAGTTCATAAAATGCAGCAGGGAATTATATTTTAGTCTGGGAGTTTTTGAGAAATATTCAGTGATGTTAAAGTCGCCGATAATGAGAATGTCGGATCCATACAGGTCATATAGTGATTCAATATTATCAAATAAACACTCATAATCATCACAGGTAGCGTCAGTGGGAATATATAAAACAAAAATAAGAAAATAGTGATTACATATTTTTAATTCTTACGCCCAGTATATCGATGCCCTTGAGATTATTAAAACCTGGAAATAGGGAACGAACGTCAAGTAAATAAGTGTTGTATTTAATTTTAAGTGCCAGTAATACTTCACCTCCTCGCGTTTTATTACAAGCTTGAAAATCCCTATCAGCGCGAAATACATCATATACATTTATATCCAACAGTTCGAAATTTGACAATCCCGCATGAGCCCATGTCTCGGGGAGAGCAATACAGTCATACTGGTCAAAGGGTGAATTAGTAAATAACTCATTCTTTTTTGTCCTAGTCCACGAACATTCTGATAATAGAACGACATAAAATAAGAGTTCTTAGCCATTGCTTTATCAATGTTTATAAATGTTTTTGTGGACAGCGCATGGTCGGAACTTAAAGGAGCTGATTGCTACCGAATACCTAAAATATTATTCCTGAACTTTGTAAGATTTTGTTGAAGGACGAAGCAATTTTTATTCCATGCTGCATGATTAGTATTAATTACTGAGTCTTTATTGGCCTTATTGAAGGTTAGGCAGTTGATACAACAAAGATCTTGTGATTTACACTCTGAGATGTTATGTTTTTGGGAGTCAGTAATATCACAAGAAACAACTCACAAAAATTCAAAGAATTAGCTGCTGAAAGACTCTCTGATAAGTATATTGTTGAGGAGTTGGCGACTCTACACCCGCGTGTGCATGAAGTCACGGATGAATTATTAGATGCTGAAACTGTCCATAATTTTCTAATGTCACAGAATAAAAATGTTATTGTGTCTAATAGTGAGTGTAAGGTTATATCTGTGTCACATTTAAAAAAAAACAACAATAAATTTCAGGCTATCCTTCAAGTAGATAAGACTACATATGGTAATATATTAGAGCAGGGTAAAATTATTCGTTGGCTATGACTATTGTAATATTTTTGATGCTATTGAAATGAGACGCTGTTTTAAATGTTATGGTTTTTACCATCTGTCAAATAAATGTGTCCTCCAGCATGTGATCTGTCCGCGTTGTTCCCAAAAACATAACATCTCAGAGTGTAAATCACAAGATCTTTGTTGTATCAACTGCCTAACCTTCAATAAGGCCAATAAAGACTCAGTAATTAATACTAATCATGCAGCATGGAATAAAAATTGCTTCGTCCTTCAACAAAATCTTACAAAGTTCAGGAATAATATTTTAGGTATTCGGTAGCAATCAGCTCCTTTAAGTTCCGACCATGCGCTGTCCACAAAAACATTTATAAACATTGATAAAGCAATGGCTAAGAACTCTTATTTTATGTCGTTCTATTATCAGAATGTTCGTGGACTAGGACAAAAAAGAATGAGTTATTTACTAATTCACCCTTTGACCAGTATGACTGTATTGCTCTCCCCGAGACATGGGCTCATGCGGGATTGTCAAATTTCGAACTGTTGGATATAAATGTATATGATGTATTTCGCGCTGATAGGGATTTTCAAGCTTGTAATAAAACGCGAGGAGGTGAAGTATTACTGGCACTTAAAATTAAATACAACACTTATTTACTTGACGTTCGTTCCCTATTTCCAGGTTTTAATAATCTCAAGGGCATCGATATACTGGGCGTAAGAATTAAAAATATGTAATCACTATTTTCTTATTTTTGTTTTATATATTCCCACTGACGCTACCTGTGATGATTATGAGTGTTTATTTGATAATATTGAATCACTATATGACCTGTATGGATCCGACATTCTCATTATCGGCGACTTTAACATCACTGAATATTTCTCAAAAACTCCCAGACTAAAATATAATTCCCTGCTGCATTTTATGAACTTTTTTAATCTAAAACAACAAAATAATGTACTCAACGCTAATAACCAGACTATTAGATCTCATTTTAAGTAATATGTCTTGTAACCTCCTCCGCGTCCCCCGGGTGGCGGATAGGGGAATGCCCTCACCGGCTCTGCCGGTGGGTAGGAGGGAAATAAAATACCTCCCGCGGACCAACAGGATAGCACAGAGGGGAAAACCTCTTATATAAATAGTCGCGAACTGATATAACTATGACGGACAAGGAAATTGATAAATTGTTTACGGTGCAGACGTTGGATACCTCAGTACCGGCACGGGGCGAGGGTGCTGCGGGTCGTCATCCAATGACTGCCAGATACCTCCAGTGGTTTACCAGGCTAGGGTGACGGTTACACCTAATGGCAGATTTGAAACAAGTGCAGGAGGCAATGTAAAAGAAATCGATCTCATATGGGATGACGTTCTTAATAAGACGATTAGCAGCAAGCGTGATCAGCATAGCCGGCTCAATCTCGTGAGCAGGCTTGAAAGATGTAGTTCTCTCAGTGAAGGCTTAAACAAGAGAAAGTTAATGGAGGTATCCTTTGAGGCGGGAGACAGCGGGGCGGTCAAGAAAATTGAGTGCCCTGTTGCCTTCAGCATCACTGAATCAATATAAATGCTTTTGAAGCATATTAATGACCTAGAGTGGAAAATCGATAGTAATACGAAGAGTGAGATAAAGGAGATAGCGCTAAGACTGCGCAAGTAGGCCAACGTCCTAGATGGCACATCCGTAAAGGAGTGGTTCACCAGCCATCGATTTGTGTCCAATATGGTGCCCAAGCATGATACTGATACCCAAACTAGCGGGACACCTAAAGAAACACGAGAAGTCGGCATACAAACCATGGCGTGAAGTGCAGCAGGACAACTTAACACCTTAACGGGAATCACCAGTTATGAAGAATGGGTCAGCGCGGCACAGCAATCATGGGACAATTCTTTGTTCCAGAACACCGAGATAACGGTCGGAAACCTCATCGATACTAATGAGTTCGTCACCAAAGTGGTGCTGGTGGAACCTGGTGACCGCAACATGGAGAGAAGTATACAGAAAATGTATAAGGACAGATGCTCCGAACTCGGTACTATTACTGAGGCGCTAAAGGTGATTGAACTAACCACCAGGCTGTGGTCGAGGCTTGCACAAGGAGAAGCCGGGAGCACGAGAATTATAAGAATCGCGCTGGACGGTAAGGAGGAGGATATTTGGGATAACCTTCACAAAGTCAAGGCCGAAACCGGCGAGTACAAATGGGTGGCCATCCACCATCTGAGTTTTGTCAGTACTGAACGCCTTAAAAAGATGGCAGAGGCTGTATTCCACGCCACAGACACCCGGGTGGTGATATATACAAACCAGCAACCCCGCAAAGCCCTCACTAAGCAGGGGAAGAAAAGGGAGTACAATACCCTTGCGCTGATTGCCGAGCAGAGCGGTACAACGTACAAGACCCTTTTGGGTAAAGCAAAGGGTCTACTCAAGGATAGTGAGTACACTAAGGCCATACGAGGGCTTAGCTGTACCAAGGATGGCAAGCTGCTTATTACGACTGAGAAAGATAAAGTAGCCTTGGAAGGAATGAATAAGATCTTGACCGAAGGCAACGAAATCAAAACTAGGGTAGTAGGGGCGGAGGAGAATCTGGAGACTTTGCATATCCGAGGATTGGACGCCGACACCGTCGAGGCAGAGGTCATGGAGGCAATCCAATCTAAATTGGGAAACCTTGGATGGGAAGACCGTTAGACACAGCGAGCCACGCGAAAACGCCAGGGCCACCCAGGAGATTGACAAAGCTGATGCCAATATACTCCTGCAGGATAAGGAATTTCGGGTAGGACTGGTTAACTGTACGATCGAAAAACGTCTTAGAATCAAGAGGTGCTTTAAATGCTGGTCATCGGAACATGTAGCAGCTGAGTGCGATGGTCCGGATAGATCAAAGTCCTGCTTCAAATGCGGCGGTGAGGGACATAACGCAAAGGATTGCACAAATGAGGAATCCTGCCCGGTCTGTAACAAGGCCGGCCATAAAGCTGGAAGTGGCAAATGTGACAATTTTAGGAGAGCTCTGACTAAGGCCCGCAAGGCTAAACCTGGGTGTCCTAAGTGTGGTGACAAGGACCATGTGGAGGGTAGCTGCAATCATTTTGATGGCGGTCAGAGAAAAAGTGTAGAAAATGGCGGCAGGTGAGGATGGCGCGGGCGATCCTCCCGAAAATTTCTTTAAATGTTGTAAAAACAAGAAGGCTAATCAAATCAGTGTCTGTGTAAAATGTGGAGCAATGTTTCAAAATAGCTGCTCCACAAGAAAAAGTTACACAAGAGTTGATGAAACTAGAGTTATTTGTTGTTTAAAGACCATAACCTATAACTCAAAACATGTGACTAACCTCACTTCCCTAGAAATGGAAAATTACTTACTGAGCGAAATTATACAGCAGATATAAGACAAAAATGGGATATATTTACAGGCAAATAAAAAACTAGAAGAAGAAAAAAGTGAATTGATAGCTAAATTAAAAGAAGCAGAATCGAAAAATAATCTACCAGAAATGAATGGTTATGCAAATGCAGTAAAGCACAAACCAGAACGAGTTCTCCTGGTTAAACCACACAAAGACCAAGCAAGGGAACAAACCAAAAGTGAAATCAAACAAAAAGTAAACCCAGCGGAAATTGGAATTAACATATCAAAGTTCAGACAAGTGTCGAACGGAGCAGTAGTTATAGGCTGTGAAAACATAACTGAGAGAGGCTTGTTACAAAATAAGTTAAGACAGGAAATGGGTAACAATTACACTATAGAAGCCCCTGGATTAAAAAACCGAAAATAAAAGTGGTGAATATTAGTGCGGAGGATATAGAGGAAAATGACGAAGACACAATAAAAAAAATAGTAAAGCACAACAGTGTAAACGAAGGTGAAGAATTTCATATGAAAATAATGAAAAAAATTGAAAATAAATTTAAAAAAGTTACTCTCATTATAGAAACTGATTCTCTAATCCACAAAAATTTAATAACAAGTGAACGATTATGCATAGGCTGGTCAAGAGGCAGGGTGTTTGATCACATAAGTCTTCTACGTTGCTATAAATGTCAAGGTTATAACCATTTCGCCAAAGACTGTAGATCAGAATTAAGCTGCTCAAATTGCTCAGGAAGCCATACTTACAAAGACTGTGATTCTAGAACTCTAAAATGCATAAATTGTACAAAAGCAAATAGCAAATTCAACCTGGGTATCGATGTAGGCCACACAGCTGTGGATAAAAACTGTCCATGTTATAAGAGAATGTTAAATAATAAATAAAAAAATATCGACTATCAGACACCAACACTACAGCAATTATGAAAAAACAAAAGCTGCAAAATAAAGAGGGTGTACATAAGCTCAAAGTTGCGCACATAAATATTAGATCCATCAGAAATAAAGTATGTCGGGTCAAAAAAATTAATTGAAAAAGAAAACTACGATATACTAGCTGTTAGTGAGACATGGCTCACCAATGAAGATTTGAACAACACACTGAAGATAGGAGGCTACAGCTTAGCTAGAATTGACAGAACACATAGCAGAGGAGGTGGGCTACTCATATACTCTAAGTCAACACTAAAAGGCAAAATCTTAAATGAAATAACTGGAATTGAAGTAGGAATCGGGCAGCTGTGGATTCATTGTATACACAAAGGAAGAGCAATGGCAACTGGGGTGATATATAGACCAAGCATGCAAACATCGTTGGAGAAGGTAGAAAATAGTCTTGCAGAGATATCGACAGCATTTGATTACATAATATGCATGGGGGATCTAAATAATAACAAGCTGCAAACAAACACGAACACAGAACAACTAATCTCAATGCTAGACATATTTGACTTGAAACAAATCATAACACACCCTACTCGAATAACAGCAGATACCGAGTCATTCATTGATATATTATGTGTAAATAAAAAAGTGGAATGTAATCGAATCTGGAACCAAAGATGCATCACACACTTATCTGACCATGACATATAATATGCTTTTCTGGAATTTGACCAAGAGGAGATAACTGAACAAAAATTCTGCAGAAATTATAAGATTATCGAAATGGATAAATTCGCTGAAGATGCCAAAAATATGAATTGGGGACGTGTATACCAACTAGAAAATACTGATGACAAAGTAAATTGGCTAAACTCCTGTATCTTATCCCTAATTGACTTTCATGCACCTCTAATACCAAAAAGCAAAAAAAAAAAACGAAGGCACCCTGGATGACGTACAACCTAAAATGGATACTAAGAGACCGAGACAATGCCCATCGAAAGTATAAAAGAACAATGACAGAAGTAGATAGGCAATATTACTGCCAAATCAGAAACTACACTAACAGAGCCGTCAACGTCGAAAAGAAAAAGTATTATGAACATACGATTAAACGGAACATGAAATTCTAAAGCATTTTGGAATAAAATGAGACAATGGGGTTTCGTTAGCAACAATAAAAGTAACGGCATAGCAACCAGTGAAAATTTCAATGCTAATGTAATAAATGATCATTTCATAAACTGCACCAGACACATCTCTTGTGAAGAAATGCTATATAACTATTACTATGACAATTACATAGCAGAACGCCAAGACTTTACCATTAAACCTGTCGATCGCCAACAAATAGGAAAAATAGTGCACAGCATAAAGTCCAATGCTCCAGGAATGAATGGTATCACAATACATATGATAAAGATGTGCTTACAATACTGCAACAATGAACTTAGTCACATTATAAATTACTCCCTGGAAAAAAAAAGTTATTCCACCATTAAAAAAAGAAGATTCTACAGAATTTAAAGACTTAAGACCAATTAGTATCCTTCCACCTGGATCAAAAGTTCTGGAAAGAGTAGTTCATGAACAATTGACAGACTATTTAGAAACACACAATATATTTCTCAAAGCCCATTCAGGTTTCCGTAAACACCACAGCACAACAACGGCACTACTGAAAATACATGATGATATCATAACAGCAACTGACAATAACATGATCACAGTGCTCGTACTATTAAACATGTCAAAAGCATTTGACAGTGTAAGTCATGAGCTATTACTGTCTAAGCTATACTACTATGGAGTTAGAGGAATAATGTGGGAATGGTTCAGAAGCTACCTAACAGAGCGTAAGCAAACTGTTCAGCTTAGCGAGAAAGACACACATATATTTTCAAAACAGTGTACTATTAAATCGGGGGTACCACAAGGATCTATACTTGAACCCTTACTTCTCAACGTCTTCATTATAGATCTTGAGCAGAAAATTGAATCTTGCTGTATTCATTATTATGCAGATGATTTACAACTCATGTTAAGTTTTAACGTGAGTAAATGCCATGAAGCTTTCCAAAAAATTAGTGATGATCTAAACAGCACTTTGCAGTGGACACTTGAAAATGGATTGCAGTTAAATATCAATAAGACAGATGCAATTCTTTTTGGTAGTGAAAAAAAACAGAAACGAGTTACGCAACAATGGTCTCAAACTGATGATGAATAACAATGAGATAAAGTTCAGCGATTATGTTAGGAATCTCGGCCTTATTATGGATGACAAATTAAATTTCACTAAACAAGTGTCAAGTATGTGTCGCTCAGCATATTTAAGTTTAAGAGGTCTGTACCACTTGAAAGTCAACTTACCAAAGGATGCCAAAATCAAACTAAGCGATTCACTAGTACTGTCAAAATTAAAATATTGCGACTCCGTGTATGGTCCCTCCCTCAAAGTAGGAAACACACACAGGATACAGAATGTTCAAAACGCCTGTATATGGTATGCGCAAGATGTTCCCTACAGAGAACAGATCTGTCTGTCTATATATCAAGCAAGTGGGATGGCTGAACATGAAACAAAGACAGTGGTTACATCTATGCTGTATGGTGCATAATGTGATTGTCTCAAAAAAAAACCAGAATACTTATTAAACAAAATCGAGAAACACGAAGATGTGCACTCAGTAGCAACTAGAAATCGAGACATTACACTAACAGTGCCAGCACATCACACTGAGAATTTCAAGAAGAATTTCACATACCAAGCAACCAAGATATATAACCAACTACCCAACTACCATCCGATCTAAAAATACTGAGTCCAAACAACTTTAAAGCAAAAATAATTCAACTCTTAAAATCGGAACAACTTACCATTAATTATTAGCCGCTGTACTTTGTTCTGTTCTTATTTATTTATATATATTTTTTCTATATATGCATTATATGTATTTTTTAACTTATCCGACCCTTCTGTATAGACATTATATGTTTTTAATTTGTGATGATATATTAAGTATTTTGTAAAGATGTATGATCGTACAAAGGTCAGGTTTTACACCAATTCAACAAATTGTCACCTGGCCTATTCTAATTTTACAGAATAAACTGATTTATTATTATTATTATTATATCTTCAAATTAACCTTAACAGGAGCCGGGTAGCCCAGGACCTCCTGTATCAACATAGGGTGGAGTATAACGCTGACGTGCTACTCGTCAGCGAGCCGAACAAGAGGCACGTCACGACAAACAGTGCCTGGATTACTGATCCCTCACAAGGTGCGGGCATCAGGGTGTATAATAAATGCGCTAGCAACCCTGGCTACGCAAATGGAATTGCTAGTTGTGTAATTGGCGATGTTACCGTATATTCCTGCTACAGTACCCCTAACTCAAAATCCCTACATGCATGTGACTTGTGCCAAAAAGGACTATGTAGTGAATGTTCATCATTATCATCTACCGAAGACCGATGTATGAATCTGACCAAAAAAAACTGAAATTTTTCTGTTCAGAATGTGAACTTGAATATGAAAAGTGTCTGAAATTAAATAAAAAACTGATACTAGAAAACCAGAAGCTGCAAAACCAAAATTAAGAACTATCAAAACTAAATTCTACAATAAAGTACTTAAGTAAAGATAATTATACTGAGCTAAGTGGAAAAATAGTTCAGTTGGAAGAGACAAATAAAGATCTGCAGGATGAAATTAGAATAAATTTCATCAACATAGTAAAAGACCTCATTAAAAATGTAATGGGACAGCTAAAACAAGAGGTAACAGACCTTAAAGAAAGCAATATAGAATTGGTTAAGCTCTTTACAAATACCCCCCCAGGTGTTAACATAAAACCAGAAACACATTCAGCACTGTTCTAAAGGAAAACCATGACAAAAATAGACCAAATAAAATAACGTTCTTGAAACTCCGTAGTTTGCGTAACCATCACGTCTATAAAAGTATTGAGGGCGTTGTCTAAATCCACACCTTGATCTAAAATTTTCTTAGAAGTATTAAACGATTTAATTTCAGCTATTTCTTGTGCTTGTAATATGTAGCTGGTAAACGTTGCCATGTTTACTTTCATTGTTTTATGAAGTAACAGTATTTATTCTAGTACATTCAATATTTTATGTCTAATTTCGTTGAAAAATATAATATAGTCAAGTTTCTCATTATCACTGTGCACTCGGTAAGTTATAATTCTATATTTGAAAGCACTTCGGACAATTTCTATACCATCCGCCAACCGTACACATGAATTTGTTCTATGTTGCAGTGTTCTTTTATGAGACTTCATTTGGTTAGTTGTAGTTAGAATACATCTTTGCTTCTTTACTCAAGGAAATTGACGTTAAGAATGACCACACATTAACTCCTTTCACTATTTTATAGAAAAGGTATGCTACGTCACATAATATCAAACGCCACCACATTTTATTGCATACGTATTGAACAAATATAGTTTTAGAGGTCAAGTTGCTTGGCAAGGAGGAAGCTTCGTCCTTGAAACCTATTCAAGCCAAGCCCAAGGTCACCGCAAGTGATCGTTCTGGGTAAGAGAAACACTCCGACCTTGAAGCCGAAACCCAACTGGCACGGTCAAAGTCAAGGTCACGGCAACTGCTATGCCGGGCTAAGGGGACGCCGTAACCGTGAACACAACGACCACAAGTGTGCGGTCAAGGCCAAGGTGAAGTGGTGGGGGGAGACCGACCTACGGCTAACTTCCTCTACTTCCATATACATAAGGAATTATTGCTGTATAATGACGTTCAGGTTTTTGTCGACCTGATTGTCCCTATTTTCAACATTTATGAAAACTCTATCAACAAAGGCTTCAGGATATTGATTTTGTACTAGAACCTCTTTGATAATTTTTTTTTCGTTATTTAATATATCATTATTAGATGAAATTATTTTGGCCCTATCGTATAAACATTTTACAACACCCCTTTTAAAATTTATTGACTGATTTCAGTTAAAATTTAGATATCTATTAGTATGTGTTGGTTTTCTATAAACGCTTGTTTCAATTGTATTATTTACTCTTCTAATTAAAACATCTAAAGACGGTAGTTCATTCCTACTTTCTACTTCTAATGTGAATTTAATAGACGGTTCCTTAGTTTTTTGGAAAATATAAATAGCATCCTGCAGCACTCTCATAAACTCCTCCACCGCATTTTCTAACTCAGCGGATGTGCTGATCGTGTTGTTTAATGTTAAATTTGTGTTAATATGTTCTTTATAGAGGCGCCAGTCGGCATATCGTCCAACTCAAGATAAATAGGGTTATGATCGGACGTGAGTTCCACCAGGGCCACGGGGGCCGTGGAGTTGATCACGCCCTTGTTGATCAGTAAAGAAGCTAAGGAGATTCGTAACATAACTTCTTTCAAAATAATAATTAAAAATGTGTATATACAATAGATTAATGAGAAACTGTGTTACTTATTTTATGCGTAGATTAGAATATGTAAATTTATATTATTTTTTTCATTTTCTTTTGGTATTGTAAAACGTATTGTATATAACAAAGTGCTAAATGAATGATTGCTATACTATACAAACAATTTGGCCTCAAAGTGTTTATTTGCAAAGCAGTCGTTGAATTAAAAAAAAATTGGAAAGTGCATGTAGATATTCATGGACAAAATACCATCCGTCCACACTTACTCTTGAATATAACCTATTCAACTTACCAATGATGTAGTTCCAAATAATACATATGAAATGGCCAACAGCGACGAAAATTTAACATCGATTTTTCTCTGGAA